>OX637516.1:0-10000000 GCA_951799955.1 Apamea anceps
AGTAGTCTCCTTCTACTTTGAACCAGACCAGCCCATACGGCCATACCTGGAGCAACTCTTGCAGATTCGAAAGGAAATAGGCCCCACTAGGATAATAATTGGCGGCGACGCCAACGCCAAAAGCACCTGGTGGGGCAGCCTGGTAACCGACGCAAAGGGTGAGGACATGTCGGGAGCCCTGGAGGAAATGCGCTTGCAGATACTCAACGTCGGCAACACTCCGACCTTCGACACCGTCAGAGGTAACACCGTGTACAGCAGCTTCGTTGATGTCACAGCCTGCTCAACGGAGCTGCTGGACTTGGTGGAGGACTGGCGGGTCGAGGAAGGCCTCACGAGCTCGGACCACAACGGTATAGTATTTAAAATCAAACTTCAAAAATCTAAAGGCATCAACATAAACAGGACCACAAGAATATATAACACTAAGAAGGCTAATTGGAGCCAATTTCATTCGAAATTGGCCCAATTAAAATCAGAATCAAATTTAAATTTAGAAGCAATAGGCAAAATAGAAAATAAAATAGATTTGGAACATTACATAAATAAATATATAGTCAAAATTATAGAATCTTGTGAAGAAACTTTCGATAAAATTAAAAATAACACACAAATTACTATACCGTGGTGGTCCAAAGAGCTCGCCGAGCTGAGGTCGGAGGTGAACACCCGGAGGCGTCGCATTCGATGCGCAGCACCGGTCCGGAGACAAAAAGTCGTCGATGAGTACCTGCAAGCAAAACTAAACTACGAGTCCCTTGCAAAAAAGGCACAGACAGAAGGATGGAAGGCCTTCTGTCAAAAACAGGACAGGGAAGGAATGTGGGAGGGGATATATAGGATCATAGGACGGACCGCCAAAAGACAGGAGGACTTGCCGTTGGTAAAGGATGGAGTGCCACTGAGTGCACAGGAATCGGCTCAGCTGCTGGCCGAGACCTTCTACCCGGAAGACCTAGAAGAGGGAGAATCCGCTGACCACCGTCGGACACGTGAAGCGGCCTGTCGTGTAAACGACTGGGCGCATGATGAACAACATGACCCACCGTTTACACTTCAGGAGCTGAAAACCGCGGTGGAAAGCTTCAACCCGAAGAAGGCACCCGGGGCAGACGGTCTCACAGCCGACATCTGTGCCCAGGCTATATCCCAGGACCCAGGGACGTTCCTTGCACTGGCAAATAAATGCCTCGAGCACGGACATTTCCCTGGGGCCTGGAAGGTAGCCACAGTGGTAGTCCTCCGAAAACCCGGCAAAGAGTCCTACACCACCCCCAAATCGTACAGGCCGATCGGCCTCCTGCCAGTCCTAGGCAAAACGCTAGAGAAGCTGCTAGTAGCAAGACTGAGGTGGCACCTAATCCCGCGGCTCAGTACTCGCCAGTTTGGTTTCATGCCACAGAGAAGCACCGAGGACTCCCTCTACACCATGATACAACATATTAAACGGAAGCTCAGCGAAAAGAAGCTAATCACTGTTGTATCACTGGACATAGAGGGAGCCTTCGATAGCGCATGGTGGCCGGCCATCAGGACCAGACTGGCTGAGGAAAAGTGCCCGGTGAACCTCAGGAGGCTGCTAGACAGCTACCTGACTGGTAGGAGTGTCAGACTAAGATACGCAGGTGCCGAGTGTCGAAAGGACACAAACAAGGGGTGTGTGCAAGGGTCCATTGGCGGTCCGATCCTATGGAACCTAATCCTCGACCCTCTGCTAACGGGGCTGGACGAGCGAGGCGTCCACTGCCAGGCGTTCGCCGATGATGTGGTGATGATCTTCGACGGTGAGACAGCGCTGGAAGTCCAGAGACATGCCAATGCCGCCCTCGAGTATGTTCGGGTGTGGGGCATCGGAAACAAGCTGAAGTTTGCACCGCAAAAAACTTGTGCAATGGTGATTACCAGGAAGCTGAAGTACGATGTCCCACTCCTGAGCATGGGCGGGGTAGACATTGGCATGTCCAAGGAAATCAAGGTGCTGGGACTCACCGTCGACCACCAGCTCACTTTCAACTCCCATGTCGCTAACGTTTGCAGAAAAGCTGTGAACATCTATAAGCAGCTGGCACGTGCGGCAAAAGTGAGCTGGGGCCTTCACCCGGAGATCATCCACACAATCTACACGGCAGCAGTGGAGCCTGTGATTTTGTACGCGGCAAGCGCTTGGGCACCGGCCGCGAAGAAAATCGGAGTGCAGAAAAGCCTCAACACGGTCCAACGAGGATTCGCGCAGAAGCTCTGCAAGTCCTACCGCACCGTTTCGCTGAACGCGTCCCTGGTGCTGGCTGGGATACTCCCACTCGACCTCCGAATACAGGAAGCAGCCGCTCTGTACGAGGCGAAGAGAGGGATACCACAGCCGGCACTTGCGGGCAGGGAGGTAGAGCGGGTGGTGGCATTTGCAGAGACTCCGCACCCGGCGAAACATATGGCCATGGAGTTCGTGTGCCTGGAGGACCGGACGCTCGTGGACACCCACAATACCCAAGCGGTCAGGGTGTTCACAGACGGCAGCAAGATTGCGGGCAAGGTCGGAGCAGCGCTGTCACTCTGGGACGGCGATGCCGAGATCAAGTCCGTCAAGCTTAGCTTGCCGTCCTACTGCACGGTCTACCAGGCTGAACTTCTGGCCATATGCGTTGCCACGCGCGAAATCCTCAAGAGCAAAGAGGGAACCTTTGGTATCTACAGTGACTCGAGGGCCGCACTGCAGACAGTCACAAACCAAGGTTCCCTCCACGCCCTGGCCGTGGAAGCGAGAGCGAACGTTGCCGCAGCTTTATCCCAGAGCAAAGATGTATCCTTGTTCTGGGTAAAGGCGCACGCAGGGCTGGAAGGCAACGAACGCGCGGACCAACTCGCGAAAGAGGCTGCACTCCGATCAAAGAAGAAGCCGGACTATGACCGCTGCCCGGTTTCATTCGTCAAGCGGCAGATCCGTATGGGGTCGCTCGACGAATGGAACCGGAGATACAAGAACGGTGAAACAGCCTCCGTCACAAAAATCTTCCTCCCGGACGCCATAGACGCCTTCAAGATTGTGCGTAAGCTGAAGCCAACCGGTGTGGTAACACAGATCCTGACGGGGCACGGTGGGTTCTCCGAATACCTGCATCGTTTCAAGCGTAAGGGGAGCCCATCGTGCATCTGTGAGCCGGGTGTGCTGCAAACGGTCTCGCACATCCTGACGGAATGTCCTGCCTTCGGAGTGGAGCGATTGGCAGCGGAGATGAAAATTGAGGCGGAAATAAAGCAGAATACTATTGCGGAAATAATGGCCAATGGAAAACATAGGGAAATTTTAATAAAGTATAGTAAAGATATAGCGACAAAAATAATAAAAATAAATAAGGAAGATTAAAAATATGCTTTTAATATAAAATTAGACTTATACTGTTACAAAGCCTACAACAAATATTTAGATTTAAAAAAGGAAATTTAATTAAACGGAAACTACAAAAAATTTAGTAAATAAATAAAAAAGGCCATACCAAAAACCTTAACAAAAGAGCAATTTAAAAATAAATAGTAAACGCAAAATTATAACAACATTAAAAGGTCCCTGACTATGTCAGGGGGACACTGAGTAAGGGCAGGAGTGGGTTTTAGCCGGTAAGAGTCCGGCACTGCCCAGACTGGCTCATAAGTGAGGCAGTCTGGGCGTCCATGAGGATTTCCCACTCCTGCCAAAACAAAAAAAAAAAAAAAAAAAAAAAAACCTAACCTAACCTAACCTAACCTAACCTAACCTAACCTAACCTAACCTAACCTAACCTAACCTAACCTAACCTAACCTAACCTAACCTAACCTAACCTAACCTAACCTAACCTAACCTAACCTAACCTAACCTAACCTAACCTAACCTAACCTAACCTAACCTAACCTAACCTAACCTAACCTAACCTAACCTAACCTAACCTAACCTAACCTAACCTAACCTAACCTAACCTAACCTAACCTAACCTAACCTAACCTAACCTAACCTAACCTAACCTAACCTAACCTAACCTAACCTAACCTAACCTAACCTAACCTAACCTAACCTAACCTAACCTAACCTAACCTAACCTAACCTAACCTAACCTAACCTAACCTAACCTAACCTAACCTAACCTAACCTAACCTAACCTAACCTAACCTAACCTAACCTAACCTAACCTAACCTAACCTAACCTAACCTAACCTAACCTAACCTAACCTAACCTAACCTAACCTAACCTAACCTAACCTAACCTAACCTAACCTAACCTAACCTAACCTAACCTAACCTAACCTAACCTAACCTAACCTAACCTAACCTAACCTAACCTAACCTAACCTAACCTAACCTAACCTAACCTAACCTAACCTAACCTAACCTAACCTAACCTAACCTAACCTAACCTAACCTAACCTAACCTAACCTAACCTAACCTAACCTAACCTAACCTAACCTAACCTAACCTAACCTAACCTAACCTAACCTAACCTAACCTAACCTAACCTAACCTAACCTAACCTAACCTAACCTAACCTAACCTAACCTAACCTAACCTAACCTAACCTAACCTAACCTAACCTAACCTAACCTAACCTAACCTAACCTAACCTAACCTAACCTAACCTAACCTAACCTAACCTAACCTAACCTAACCTAACCTAACCTAACCTAACCTAACCTAACCTAACCTAACCTAACCTAACCTAACCTAACCTAACCTAACCTAACCTAACCTAACCTAACCTAACCTAACCTAACCTAACCTAACCTAACCTAACCTAACCTAACCTAACCTAACCTAACCTAACCTAACCTAACCTAACCTAACCTAACCTAACCTAACCTAACCTAACCTAACCTAACCTAACCTAACCTAACCTAACCTAACCTAACCTAACCTAACCTAACCTAACCTAACCTAACCTAACCTAACCTAACCTAACCTAACCTAACCTAACCTAACCTAACCTAACCTAACCTAACCTAACCTAACCTAACCTAACCTAACCTAACCTAACCTAACCTAACCTAACCTAACCTAACCTAACCTAACCTAACCTAACCTAACCTAACCTAACCTAACCTAACCTAACCTAACCTAACCTAACCTAACCTAACCTAACCTAACCTAACCTAACCTAACCTAACCTAACCTAACCTAACCTAACCTAACCTAACCTAACCTAACCTAACCTAACCTAACCTAACCTAACCTAACCTAACCTAACCTAACCTAACCTAACCTAACCCATATATCTTTGCTTCCCGGTGACGCAATTTCAAGCTGTTTTCAGCAAATTAAATATTTTTTGAGCTCCCTGAAACGTTCCCACTAGGGATAATTGACATTTACGCGAAAAACATTTTTTCGTTTTTTGACTTGCAAAAATTTCATTAAAACTCCCTTTAAGGAACACTTTTTTAAATTTTTCTTCAAAATTCCAGATTATTCCCTATCTTTAGTAATTTCAATAGATACTTACCTGCCTTACCTGGACTCCCGTGCGCGTTCCGCGAACTCGAGTCCCGTTTTGGTGGTGTTATTCGTGTTTTCCACATACATTTTGGCCGTAAAACAGGTTTTTTCAGCAAAATTCCCGATTTTTGTTCTGGATAAATTCCAGAAACTGCACAGCTCGCTAGCCCGCGCGGAGACGCGTCTTTTGACACCTCGCCCGTGCGCCTAGCTCGCATATAACATCAAAAATTTCAGAAATTTTTGCATTTCATATATAACACCAACTGACAAAAATCTACCTAAGGGATACGTGTTTTAGAATAAAACTATATATCTTTGCTTCCCGGTGACGCAATTTCAAGCTGTTTTCAGCAAATTAAATATTTTTTGAGCTCCCTGAAACGTTCCCACTAGGGATAATTGACATTTACGCGAAAAACATTTTTTCGTTTTTTGACTTGCAAAAATTTCATTAAAACTCCCTTTAAGGAACACTTTTTTAAATTTTTCTTCAAAATTCCAGATTATTCCCTATCTTTAGTAATTTCAATAGATACTTACCTGCCTTACCTGGACTCCCGTGCGCGTTCCGCGAACTCGAGTCCCGTTTTGGTGGTGTTATTCGTGTTTTCCACATACATTTTGGCCGTAAAACAGGTTTTTTCAGCAAAATTCCCGATTTTTGTTCTGGATAAATTCCAGAAACTGCACAGCTCGCTAGCCCGCGCGGAGACGCGTCTTTTGACACCTCGCCCGTGCGCCTAGCTCGCATATAACATCAAAAATTTCAGAAATTTTTGCATTTCATATATAACACCAACTGACAAAAATCTACCTAAGGGATACGTGTTTTAGAATAAAACTATATATCTTTGCTTCCCGGTGACGCAATTTCAAGCTGTTTTCAGCAAATTAAATATTTTTTGAGCTCCCTGAAACGTTCCCACTAGGGATAATTGACATTTACGCGAAAAACATTTTTTCGTTTTTTGACTTGCAAAAATTTCATTAAAACTCCCTTTAAGGAACACTTTTTTAAATTTTTCTTCAAAATTCCAGATTATTCCCTATCTTTAGTAATTTCAATAGATACTTACCTGCCTTACCTGGACTCCCGTGCGCGTTCCGCGAACTCGAGTCCCGTTTTGGTGGTGTTATTCGTGTTTTCCACATACATTTTGGCCGTAAAACAGGTTTTTTCAGCAAAATTCCCGATTTTTGTTCTGGATAAATTCCAGAAACTGCACAGCTCGCTAGCCCGCGCGGAGACGCGTCTTTTGACACCTCGCCCGTGCGCCTAGCTCGCATATAACATCAAAAATTTCAGAAATTTTTGCATTTCATATATAACACCAACTGACAAAAATCTACCTAAGGGATACGTGTTTTAGAATAAAACTATATATCTTTGCTTCCCGGTGACGCAATTTCAAGCTGTTTTCAGCAAATTAAATATTTTTTGAGCTCCCTGAAACGTTCCCACTAGGGATAATTGACATTTACGCGAAAAACATTTTTTCGTTTTTTGACTTGCAAAAATTTCATTAAAACTCCCTTTAAGGAACACTTTTTTAAATTTTTCTTCAAAATTCCAGATTATTCCCTATCTTTAGTAATTTCAATAGATACTTACCTGCCTTACCTGGACTCCCGTGCGCGTTCCGCGAACTCGAGTCCCGTTTTGGTGGTGTTATTCGTGTTTTCCACATACATTTTGGCCGTAAAACAGGTTTTTTCAGCAAAATTCCCGATTTTTGTTCTGGATAAATTCCAGAAACTGCACAGCTCGCTAGCCCGCGCGGAGACGCGTCTTTTGACACCTCGCCCGTGCGCCTAGCTCGCATATAACATCAAAAATTTCAGAAATTTTTGCATTTCATATATAACACCAACTGACAAAAATCTACCTAAGGGATACGTGTTTTAGAATAAAACTATATATCTTTGCTTCCCGGTGACGCAATTTCAAGCTGTTTTCAGCAAATTAAATATTTTTTGAGCTCCCTGAAACGTTCCCACTAGGGATAATTGACATTTACGCGAAAAACATTTTTTCGTTTTTTGACTTGCAAAAATTTCATTAAAACTCCCTTTAAGGAACACTTTTTTAAATTTTTCTTCAAAATTCCAGATTATTCCCTATCTTTAGTAATTTCAATAGATACTTACCTGCCTTACCTGGACTCCCGTGCGCGTTCCGCGAACTCGAGTCCCGTTTTGGTGGTGTTATTCGTGTTTTCCACATACATTTTGGCCGTAAAACAGGTTTTTTCAGCAAAATTCCCGATTTTTGTTCTGGATAAATTCCAGAAACTGCACAGCTCGCTAGCCCGCGCGGAGACGCGTCTTTTGACACCTCGCCCGTGCGCCTAGCTCGCATATAACATCAAAAATTTCAGAAATTTTTGCATTTCAATAGTACTACTAACTGACCAAAATCTACCTAAGGGATACTTGATTTTGATCAAATCAACATAACTTTGCATCCCGGTGACGCAATTTCAAGCTGTTTTCAGCAAATTAATTCTATCCCGAGCTCCCTGAAACGTTCCCACTAGGAAAAACTGACAAATTCGCGAAAAACACTTTTTCGTTTTTGACTTGTAAAAATTTCACAAAAACTCCTTTTAAGGAAGACTATTCTAAATTTTTCTTCAAAATTCCAGATTATTCCCAGTTTTTAGTAATTTAAATAGATACTTACCTGCCTTACCTGGACTCCCGTGCGCGTTCCGCGAGCTCGAGTCCCGTTTCGGTGGTGTTATTCGAGGTTTTCACATACATTTTGGCCGTAAAACAGGTTTTTTCAGCAAAATTCCCGATTTTTGTTCGGGAATAATTCCAGAAATAGCATAGTTGGTTAGCCCGCGCGGAGACGCGTCTTTTGACACCTCGCCCGTGCGCCTAGCCCACATATAACATCAAAAATTCCAGAAATTTTTGCATTTCAATAGTACTACTAACTGACCAAAATCTACCTAAGGGATACTTGATTTTGATCAAATCAACATAACTTTGCATCCCGGTGACGCAATTTCAAGCTGTTTTCAGCAAATTAATTCTATCCCGAGCTCCCTGAAACGTTCCCACTAGGAAAAACTGACAAATTCGCGAAAAACACTTTTTCGTTTTTGACTTGTAAAAATTTCACAAAAACTCCTTTTAAGGAAGACTATTCTAAATTTTTCTTCAAAATTCCAGATTATTCCCAGTTTTTAGTAATTTAAATAGATACTTACCTGCCTTACCTGGACTCCCGTGCGCGTTCCGCGAGCTCGAGTCCCGTTTCGGTGGTGTTATTCGAGGTTTTCACATACATTTTGGCCGTAAAACAGGTTTTTTCAGCAAAATTCCCGATTTTTGTTCGGGAATAATTCCAGAAATAGCATAGTTGGTTAGCCCGCGCGGAGACGCGTCTTTTGACACCTCGCCCGTGCGCCTAGCCCACATATAACATCAAAAATTCCAGAAATTTTTGCATTTCAATAGTACTACTAACTGACCAAAATCTACCTAAGGGATACTTGATTTTGATCAAATCAACATAACTTTGCATCCCGGTGACGCAATTTCAAGCTGTTTTCAGCAAATTAATTCTATCCCGAGCTCCCTGAAACGTTCCCACTAGGAAAAACTGACAAATTCGCGAAAAACACTTTTTCGTTTTTGACTTGTAAAAATTTCACAAAAACTCCTTTTAAGGAAGACTATTCTAAATTTTTCTTCAAAATTCCAGATTATTCCCAGTTTTTAGTAATTTCAATAGATACTTACCTGCCTTACCTGGACTCCCGTGCGCGTTCCGCGAACTCGAGTCCCGTTTTGGTGGTGTTATTCGTGTTTTCCACATACATTTTGGCCGTAAAACAGGTTTTTTCAGCAAAATTCCCGATTTTTGTTCTGGATAAATTCCAGAAACTGCACAGCTCGCTAGCCCGCGCGGAGACGCGTCTTTTGACACCTCGCCCGTGCGCCTAGCTCGCATATAACATCAAAAATTTCAGAAATTTTTGCATTTCATATATAACACCAACTGACAAAAATCTACCTAAGGGATACGTGTTTTAGAATAAAACTATATATCTTTGCTTCCCGGTGACGCAATTTCAAGCTGTTTTCAGCAAATTAAATATTTTTTGAGCTCCCTGAAACGTTCCCACTAGGGATAATTGACATTTACGCGAAAAACATTTTTTCGTTTTTTGACTTGCAAAAATTTCATTAAAACTCCCTTTAAGGAACACTTTTTTAAATTTTTCTTCAAAATTCCAGATTATTCCCTATTTTTAGTAATTTCAATAGATACTTACCTGCCTTACCTGGACTCCCGTGCGCGTTCCGCGAACTCGAGTCCCGTTTTGGTGGTGTTATTCGTGTTTTCCACATACATTTTGGCCGTAAAACAGGTTTTTTCAGCAAAATTCCCGATTTTTGTTCTGGATAAATTCCAGAAACTGCACAGCTCGCTAGCCCGCGCGGAGACGCGTCTTTTGACACCTCGCCCGTGCGCCTAGCTCGCATATAACATCAAAAATTTCAGAAATTTTTGCATTTCATATATAACACCAACTGACAAAAATCTACCTAAGGGATACGTGTTTTAGAATAAAACTATATATCTTTGCTTCCCGGTGACGCAATTTCAAGCTGTTTTCAGCAAATTAAATATTTTTTGAGCTCCCTGAAACGTTCCCACTAGGGATAATTGACATTTACGCGAAAAACATTTTTTCGTTTTTTGACTTGCAAAAATTTCATTAAAACTCCCTTTAAGGAACACTTTTTTAAATTTTTCTTCAAAATTCCAGATTATTCCCTATCTTTAGTAATTTCAATAGATACTTACCTGCCTTACCTGGACTCCCGTGCGCGTTCCGCGAACTCGAGTCCCGTTTTGGTGGTGTTATTCGTGTTTTCCACATACATTTTGGCCGTAAAACAGGTTTTTTCAGCAAAATTCCCGATTTTTGTTCTGGATAAATTCCAGAAACTGCACAGCTCGCTAGCCCGCGCGGAGACGCGTCTTTTGACACCTCGCCCGTGCGCCTAGCTCGCATATAACATCAAAAATTTCAGAAATTTTTGCATTTCATATATAACACCAACTGACAAAAATCTACCTAAGGGATACGTGTTTTAGAATAAAACTATATATCTTTGCTTCCCGGTGACGCAATTTCAAGCTGTTTTCAGCAAATTAAATATTTTTTGAGCTCCCTGAAACGTTCCCACTAGGGATAATTGACATTTACGCGAAAAACATTTTTTCGTTTTTTGACTTGCAAAAATTTCATTAAAACTCCCTTTAAGGAACACTTTTTTAAATTTTTCTTCAAAATTCCAGATTATTCCCTATTTTTAGTAATTTCAATAGATACTTACCTGCCTTACCTGGACTCCCGTGCGCGTTCCGCGAACTCGAGTCCCGTTTTGGTGGTGTTATTAATTCGTGTTTTCCACATACAATTTTGGCGTATGATAAATATTTTGTTCGGTGAGATTTAAGGTTTTAGAATTAATTATTTTTTGGAATTAAAACAAGGTTTTTTCAGCAAAATTCCCGATTTTTGTTCTGGATAAATTCCAGAAACTGCACAGCTCGCTAGCCCGCGCGGAGACGCGTCTTTTGACACCTCGCCCGTGCGCCTAGCTCGCATATAACATCAAAAATTTCAGAAATTTTTGCATTTCATATATAACACCAACTGACAAAAATCTACCTAAGGGATACGTGTTTTAGAATAAAACTATATATCTTTGCTTCCCGGTGACGCAATTTCAAGCTGTTTTCAGCAAATTAAATATTTTTTGAGCTCCCTGAAACGTTCCCACTAGGGATAATTGACATTTACGCGAAAAACATTTTTTCGTTTTTTGACTTGCAAAAATTTCATTAAAACTCCCTTTAAGGAACACTTTTTTAAATTTTTCTTCAAAATTCCAGATTATTCCCTATTTTTAGTAATTTCAATAGATACTTACCTGCCTTACCTGGACTCCCGTGCGCGTTCCGCGAACTCGAGTCCCGTTTTGGTGGTGTTATTCGTGTTTTCCACATACATTTTGGCCGTAAAACAGGTTTTTTCAGCAAAATTCCCGATTTTTGTTCTGGATAAATTCCAGAAACTGCACAGCTCGCTAGCCCGCGCGGAGACGCGTCTTTTGACACCTCGCCCGTGCGCCTAGCTCGCATATAACATCAAAAATTTCAGAAATTTTTGCATTTCATATATAACACCAACTGACAAAAATCTACCTAAGGGATACGTGTTTTAGAATAAAACTATATATCTTTGCTTCCCGGTGACGCAATTTCAAGCTGTTTTCAGCAAATTAAATATTTTTTGAGCTCCCTGAAACGTTCCCACTAGGGATAATTGACATTTACGCGAAAAACATTTTTTCGTTTTTTGACTTGCAAAAATTTCATTAAAACTCCCTTTAAGGAACACTTTTTTAAATTTTTCTTCAAAATTCCAGATTATTCCCTATTTTTAGTAATTTCAATAGATACTTACCTGCCTTACCTGGACTCCCGTGCGCGTTCCGCGAACTCGAGTCCCGTTTTGGTGGTGTTATTCGTGTTTTCCACATACATTTTGGCCGTAAAACAGGTTTTTTCAGCAAAATTCCCGATTTTTGTTCTGGATAAATTCCAGAAACTGCACAGCTCGCTAGCCCGCGCGGAGACGCGTCTTTTGACACCTCGCCCGTGCGCCTAGCTCGCATATAACATCAAAAATTTCAGAAATTTTTGCATTTCATATATAACACCAACTGACAAAAATCTACCTAAGGGATACGTGTTTTAGAATAAAACTATATATCTTTGCTTCCCGGTGACGCAATTTCAAGCTGTTTTCAGCAAATTAAATATTTTTTGAGCTCCCTGAAACGTTCCCACTAGGGATAATTGACATTTACGCGAAAAACATTTTTTCGTTTTTTGACTTGCAAAAATTTCATTAAAACTCCCTTTAAGGAACACTTTTTTAAATTTTTCTTCAAAATTCCAGATTATTCCCTATCTTTAGTAATTTCAATAGATACTTACCTGCCTTACCTGGACTCCCGTGCGCGTTCCGCGAACTCGAGTCCCGTTTTGGTGGTGTTATTCGTGTTTTCCACATACATTTTGGCCGTAAAACAGGTTTTTTCAGCAAAATTCCCGATTTTTGTTCTGGATAAATTCCAGAAACTGCACAGCTCGCTAGCCCGCGCGGAGACGCGTCTTTTGACACCTCGCCCGTGCGCCTAGCTCGCATATAACATCAAAAATTTCAGAAATTTTTGCATTTCATATATAACACCAACTGACAAAAATCTACCTAAGGGATACGTGTTTTAGAATAAAACTATATATCTTTGCTTCCCGGTGACGCAATTTCAAGCTGTTTTCAGCAAATTAAATATTTTTTGAGCTCCCTGAAACGTTCCCACTAGGGATAATTGACATTTACGCGAAAAACATTTTTTCGTTTTTTGACTTGCAAAAATTTCATTAAAACTCCCTTTAAGGAACACTTTTTTAAATTTTTCTTCAAAATTCCAGATTATTCCCTATCTTTAGTAATTTCAATAGATACTTACCTGCCTTACCTGGACTCCCGTGCGCGTTCCGCGAACTCGAGTCCCGTTTTGGTGGTGTTATTCGTGTTTTCCACATACATTTTGGCCGTAAAACAGGTTTTTTCAGCAAAATTCCCGATTTTTGTTCTGGATAAATTCCAGAAACTGCACAGCTCGCTAGCCCGCGCGGAGACGCGTCTTTTGACACCTCGCCCGTGCGCCTAGCTCGCATATAACATCAAAAATTTCAGAAATTTTTGCATTTCATATATAACACCAACTGACAAAAATCTACCTAAGGGATACGTGTTTTAGAATAAAACTATATATCTTTGCTTCCCGGTGACGCAATTTCAAGCTGTTTTCAGCAAATTAAATATTTTTTGAGCTCCCTGAAACGTTCCCACTAGGGATAATTGACATTTACGCGAAAAACATTTTTTCGTTTTTTGACTTGCAAAAATTTCATTAAAACTCCCTTTAAGGAACACTTTTTTAAATTTTTCTTCAAAATTCCAGATTATTCCCTATTTTTAGTAATTTCAATAGATACTTACCTGCCTTACCTGGACTCCCGTGCGCGTTCCGCGAACTCGAGTCCCGTTTTGGTGGTGTTATTCGTGTTTTCCACATACATTTTGGCCGTAAAACAGGTTTTTTCAGCAAAATTCCCGATTTTTGTTCTGGATAAATTCCAGAAACTGCACAGCTCGCTAGCCCGCGCGGAGACGCGTCTTTTGACACCTCGCCCGTGCGCCTAGCTCGCATATAACATCAAAAATTTCAGAAATTTTTGCATTTCATATATAACACCAACTGACAAAAATCTACCTAAGGGATACGTGTTTTAGAATAAAACTATATATCTTTGCTTCCCGGTGACGCAATTTCAAGCTGTTTTCAGCAAATTAAATATTTTTTGAGCTCCCTGAAACGTTCCCACTAGGGATAATTGACATTTACGCGAAAAACATTTTTTCGTTTTTTGACTTGCAAAAATTTCATTAAAACTCCCTTTAAGGAACACTTTTTTAAATTTTTCTTCAAAATTCCAGATTATTCCCTATTTTTAGTAATTTCAATAGATACTTACCTGCCTTACCTGGACTCCCGTGCGCGTTCCGCGAACTCGAGTCCCGTTTTGGTGGTGTTATTCGTGTTTTCCACATACATTTTGGCCGTAAAACAGGTTTTTTCAGCAAAATTCCCGATTTTTGTTCTGGATAAATTCCAGAAACTGCACAGCTCGCTAGCCCGCGCGGAGACGCGTCTTTTGACACCTCGCCCGTGCGCCTAGCTCGCATATAACATCAAAAATTTCAGAAATTTTTGCATTTCATATATAACACCAACTGACAAAAATCTACCTAAGGGATACGTGTTTTAGAATAAAACTATATATCTTTGCTTCCCGGTGACGCAATTTCAAGCTGTTTTCAGCAAATTAAATATTTTTTGAGCTCCCTGAAACGTTCCCACTAGGGATAATTGACATTTACGCGAAAAACATTTTTTCGTTTTTTGACTTGCAAAAATTTCATTAAAACTCCCTTTAAGGAACACTTTTTTAAATTTTTCTTCAAAATTCCAGATTATTCCCTATCTTTAGTAATTTCAATAGATACTTACCTGCCTTACCTGGACTCCCGTGCGCGTTCCGCGAACTCGAGTCCCGTTTTGGTGGTGTTATTCGTGTTTTCCACATACATTTTGGCCGTAAAACAGGTTTTTTCAGCAAAATTCCCGATTTTTGTTCTGGATAAATTCCAGAAACTGCACAGCTCGCTAGCCCGCGCGGAGACGCGTCTTTTGACACCTCGCCCGTGCGCCTAGCTCGCATATAACATCAAAAATTTCAGAAATTTTTGCATTTCATATATAACACCAACTGACAAAAATCTACCTAAGGGATACGTGTTTTAGAATAAAACTATATATCTTTGCTTCCCGGTGACGCAATTTCAAGCTGTTTTCAGCAAATTAAATATTTTTTGAGCTCCCTGAAACG
Source organism: Apamea anceps (assembly GCA_951799955.1). NCBI lineage: Eukaryota > Metazoa > Arthropoda > Insecta > Lepidoptera > Noctuidae > Apamea > Apamea anceps. Next base: position 15,017 of record OX637516.1, read on the forward strand.
TTCCCACTAGGGATAATTGACATTTACGCGAAAAACATTTTTTCGTTTTTTGACTTGCAAAAATTTCATTAAAACTCCCTTTAAGGAACACTTTTTTAAATTTTTCTTCAAAATTCCAGATTATTCCCTATCTTTAGTAATTTCAATAGATACTTACCTGCCTTACCTGGACTCCCGTGCGCGTTCCGCGAACTCGAGTCCCGTTTTGGTGGTGTTATTCGTGTTTTCCACATACATTTTGGCCGTAAAACAGGTTTTTTCAGCAAAATTCCCGATTTTTGTTCTGGATAAATTCCAGAAACTGCACAGCTCGCTAGCCCGCGCGGAGACGCGTCTTTTGACACCTCGCCCGTGCGCCTAGCTCGCATATAACATCAAAAATTTCAGAAATTTTTGCATTTCATATATAACACCAACTGACAAAAATCTACCTAAGGGATACGTGTTTTAGAATAAAACTATATATCTTTGCTTCCCGGTGACGCAATTTCAAGCTGTTTTCAGCAAATTAAATATTTTTTGAGCTCCCTGAAACGTTCCCACTAGGGATAATTGACATTTACGCGAAAAACATTTTTTCGTTTTTTGACTTGCAAAAATTTCATTAAAACTCCCTTTAAGGAACACTTTTTTAAATTTTTCTTCAAAATTCCAGATTATTCCCTATTTTTAGTAATTTCAATAGATACTTACCTGCCTTACCTGGACTCCCGTGCGCGTTCCGCGAACTCGAGTCCCGTTTTGGTGGTGTTATTCGTGTTTTCCACATACATTTTGGCCGTAAAACAGGTTTTTTCAGCAAAATTCCCGATTTTTGTTCTGGATAAATTCCAGAAACTGCACAGCTCGCTAGCCCGCGCGGAGACGCGTCTTTTGACACCTCGCCCGTGCGCCTAGCTCGCATATAACATCAAAAATTTCAGAAATTTTTGCATTTCATATATAACACCAACTGACAAAAATCTACCTAAGGGATACGTGTTTTAGAATAAAACTATATATCTTTGCTTCCCGGTGACGCAATTTCAAGCTGTTTTCAGCAAATTAAATATTTTTTGAGCTCCCTGAAACGTTCCCACTAGGGATAATTGACATTTACGCGAAAAACATTTTTTCGTTTTTTGACTTGCAAAAATTTCATTAAAACTCCCTTTAAGGAACACTTTTTTAAATTTTTCTTCAAAATTCCAGATTATTCCCTATCTTTAGTAATTTCAATAGATACTTACCTGCCTTACCTGGACTCCCGTGCGCGTTCCGCGAACTCGAGTCCCGTTTTGGTGGTGTTATTCGTGTTTTCCACATACATTTTGGCCGTAAAACAGGTTTTTTCAGCAAAATTCCCGATTTTTGTTCTGGATAAATTCCAGAAACTGCACAGCTCGCTAGCCCGCGCGGAGACGCGTCTTTTGACACCTCGCCCGTGCGCCTAGCTCGCATATAACATCAAAAATTTCAGAAATTTTTGCATTTCATATATAACACCAACTGACAAAAATCTACCTAAGGGATACGTGTTTTAGAATAAAACTATATATCTTTGCTTCCCGGTGACGCAATTTCAAGCTGTTTTCAGCAAATTAAATATTTTTTGAGCTCCCTGAAACGTTCCCACTAGGGATAATTGACATTTACGCGAAAAACATTTTTTCGTTTTTTGACTTGCAAAAATTTCATTAAAACTCCCTTTAAGGAACACTTTTTTAAATTTTTCTTCAAAATTCCAGATTATTCCCTATCTTTAGTAATTTCAATAGATACTTACCTGCCTTACCTGGACTCCCGTGCGCGTTCCGCGAACTCGAGTCCCGTTTTGGTGGTGTTATTCGTGTTTTCCACATACATTTTGGCCGTAAAACAGGTTTTTTCAGCAAAATTCCCGATTTTTGTTCTGGATAAATTCCAGAAACTGCACAGCTCGCTAGCCCGCGCGGAGACGCGTCTTTTGACACCTCGCCCGTGCGCCTAGCTCGCATATAACATCAAAAATTTCAGAAATTTTTGCATTTCATATATAACACCAACTGACAAAAATCTACCTAAGGGATACGTGTTTTAGAATAAAACTATATATCTTTGCTTCCCGGTGACGCAATTTCAAGCTGTTTTCAGCAAATTAAATATTTTTTGAGCTCCCTGAAACGTTCCCACTAGGGATAATTGACATTTACGCGAAAAACATTTTTTCGTTTTTTGACTTGCAAAAATTTCATTAAAACTCCCTTTAAGGAACACTTTTTTAAATTTTTCTTCAAAATTCCAGATTATTCCCTATCTTTAGTAATTTCAATAGATACTTACCTGCCTTACCTGGACTCCCGTGCGCGTTCCGCGAACTCGAGTCCCGTTTTGGTGGTGTTATTCGTGTTTTCCACATACATTTTGGCCGTAAAACAGGTTTTTTCAGCAAAATTCCCGATTTTTGTTCTGGATAAATTCCAGAAACTGCACAGCTCGCTAGCCCGCGCGGAGACGCGTCTTTTGACACCTCGCCCGTGCGCCTAGCTCGCATATAACATCAAAAATTTCAGAAATTTTTGCATTTCATATATAACACCAACTGACAAAAATCTACCTAAGGGATACGTGTTTTAGAATAAAACTATATATCTTTGCTTCCCGGTGACGCAATTTCAAGCTGTTTTCAGCAAATTAAATATTTTTTGAGCTCCCTGAAACGTTCCCACTAGGGATAATTGACATTTACGCGAAAAACATTTTTTCGTTTTTTGACTTGCAAAAATTTCATTAAAACTCCCTTTAAGGAACACTTTTTTAAATTTTTCTTCAAAATTCCAGATTATTCCCTATTTTTAGTAATTTCAATAGATACTTACCTGCCTTACCTGGACTCCCGTGCGCGTTCCGCGAACTCGAGTCCCGTTTTGGTGGTGTTATTCGTGTTTTCCACATACATTTTGGCCGTAAAACAGGTTTTTTCAGCAAAATTCCCGATTTTTGTTCTGGATAAATTCCAGAAACTGCACAGCTCGCTAGCCCGCGCGGAGACGCGTCTTTTGACACCTCGCCCGTGCGCCTAGCTCGCATATAACATCAAAAATTTCAGAAATTTTTGCATTTCATATATAACACCAACTGACAAAAATCTACCTAAGGGATACGTGTTTTAGAATAAAACTATATATCTTTGCTTCCCGGTGACGCAATTTCAAGCTGTTTTCAGCAAATTAAATATTTTTTGAGCTCCCTGAAACGTTCCCACTAGGGATAATTGACATTTACGCGAAAAACATTTTTTCGTTTTTTGACTTGCAAAAATTTCATTAAAACTCCTTTTAAGGAAGACTATTCTAAATTTTTCTTCAAAATTCCAGATTATTCCCAGTTTTTAGTAATTTAAATAGATACTTACCTGCCTTACCTGGACTCCCGTGCGCGTTCCGCGAGCTCGAGTCCCGTTTCGGTGGTGTTATTCGAGGTTTTCACATACATTTTGGCCGTAAAACAGGTTTTTTCAGCAAAATTCCCGATTTTTGTTCGGGAATAATTCCAGAAATAGCATAGTTGGTTAGCCCGCGCGGAGACGCGTCTTTTGACACCTCGCCCGTGCGCCTAGCCCACATATAACATCAAAAATTCCAGAAATTTTTGCATTTCAATAGTACTACTAACTGACCAAAATCTACCTAAGGGATACTTGATTTTGATCAAATCAACATAACTTTGCATCCCGGTGACGCAATTTCAAGCTGTTTTCAGCAAATTAATTCTATCCCGAGCTCCCTGAAACGTTCCCACTAGGAAAAACTGACAAATTCGCGAAAAACACTTTTTCGTTTTTGACTTGTAAAAATTTCACAAAAACTCCTTTTAAGGAAGACTATTCTAAATTTTTCTTCAAAATTCCAGATTATTCCCAGTTTTTAGTAATTTAAATAGATACTTACCTGCCTTACCTGGACTCCCGTGCGCGTTCCGCGAGCTCGAGTCCCGTTTCGGTGGTGTTATTCGAGGTTTTCACATACATTTTGGCCGTAAAACAGGTTTTTTCAGCAAAATTCCCGATTTTTGTTCGGGAATAATTCCAGAAATAGCATAGTTGGTTAGCCCGCGCGGAGACGCGTCTTTTGACACCTCGCCCGTGCGCCTAGCCCACATATAACATCAAAAATTCCAGAAATTTTTGCATTTCAATAGTACTACTAACTGACCAAAATCTACCTAAGGGATACTTGATTTTGATCAAATCAACATAACTTTGCATCCCGGTGACGCAATTTCAAGCTGTTTTCAGCAAATTAATTCTATCCCGAGCTCCCTGAAACGTTCCCACTAGGAAAAACTGACAAATTCGCGAAAAATTTTGCCCACCCACCCTCCCTCTGGTCTATAGGAAGGTAGACGTGGGGTTTTCGGCGAAAAATTTTTTGCGTGAATCGGTTTCTTCTTGTCTTCGTGGGGTTTTCTAGGGGCTTTAGAACGAAGTTTTGGAAAAAATTTTAAGTTTTGACCGAGTCTGCAAAGGCTCACGCGCGACAGTTGACAAAAATAATTATTTTTATTGTAATTTAATTGTAATTTAATTGTAATTTATTGTACCATTTTAACTTATTGTATTATTTTAACTTATTCCATTATTTTTAATTTATTGTATTACTTTAATTCGACTTTTTATTTTGTATTTATTTTCTGTGTTCCCCTCTTTACAGGGACACAGAAGAACCCAGTGTCCCGGGTAAACTTTTTCTGACTCCCCCTTTACAGGAGTCGGTTTTGAAAATACCCGCCTAAAAGTTTTATTATGTTCCGCACCCCATCCAGCGTAGTGTGGGCCCAGGGCTCTAGTGGCTCGCCGCGATCGGCGGAGAAGGCGGCGCCTTTACCTGATGCGAAGAGGAGAATCTCCTTCGGAGACGAGACTCCTCCTTCTGCGTCACAGGGGGGCCCTGCCACTCCGGGGACGCGCCGAGCTGCTATTGATGCCTCAAGACAGCTCAAAAAGCCTGAGGCGCGGCACCGCAGCCGCACTGAGGAGGCGAGAGCTTGCCTGAATAAGGCCAAGCTTAATTTAGGCAACTCCCGCAACCTCAAGGCTGAGATAAAGACTGCGGTGCTGGAAGCCATAAACAGGCTTTATGAGCTGGTGAAAGAATCAGAACGAGACAAGGCCCCTGCCGCACCCATCGCCGTGCCGGAATCCGCGCCCACTGCAATCCTCTGTCCCCGGTCCATTCCCGAGAGTCTTGTTAGCCAGACTGAGCTCGTCGCGGCAATGAAGGAGCACATCTCCTTAATAAAGGAGAACAGTGATGAGTTGGCCAAGCTGCGAGACAGTCTGGCTAGCAGGGAAAGTGTTGAGGGGAAAACTTACGCGGGTGTAGCGTCTGGGAGTAATAGCCACACTAGGGCACAAGCCCCGGAGCGAACGACGCTGCACTCCGTAGTGGTCTCCTCAACACGGGAGATGGATACTGGGGCCGAAATACTCGAAAGAGTAAGGAAAGCGGTGGACGCGAAGGAGGGCTGGGTGCGAGTTGAGAGGGTCCGAAAGGCCAAAGACCAAAAGGTCATCATGGGGTGCGCAACGAAAGAGGAAAGAGAGAAACTAAAGAAGCGACTCGAATCGGCCGGAGATAACCTCGTCGTCGAGGCGGTGAAAAATCGGGACCCGCTCCTGGTTCTTAAGGATGTGCTGTCAGTACATAGTGACGAGGAGGTACTGAGGGCCCTTAGGAACCAGAACCGGGAGATCTTTCACGGCCTCGGTGAAGAGGAACTCAAAATGTGTGTGAAGTATAGGAAAAAGTGTCGAAACCCGCATACGAACAGCATTGTGCTGAGTGTTACCCCAGCAATCTGGAAGAGGGCACTCGAAGGGGGCAAGCTTCGGATTGACCTCCAGAGAGTGCGCGTCGAAGACCAGACGCCTCTGGTGCAGTGTACCCGCTGCTTGGCGTACGGGCACGGAAAACGTCTGTGCACGGAGCCAGCCGATCTGTGTAGCCACTGCGGCGGTCCACACCTCAAGGTGGACTGCCCGCACAAACAGATCGGCGAAGCAGCGGCGTGCGTAAACTGCACCAGAGCCAAGCTGGAGGAACACTCGCACAATGCGTTCAGTGATCTGTGCCCGATACGAAGGAAGTGGGACGCATTCGCAAGAGCATCGGTAGCTTATTGCTAAAGTTGTCGATGCTCCCACTTCCGGGTATCATAGAGAAACGACCAGTTTTACACTGCCAGATAGCAGACGCATTGAGCGAACCACTGGGGTTGGCTCAATGGAAGATGGTAATTGGAGTCACTTTCGTGAGAAAGTGGCGGTAATTATACTGGAACGTGAGTCAACTCCAGTGGAATCGACAAGCGGTGTCAAGCTGGTAGGAACACTATCTCACATACATTTGTTCTTAAAAATAAAATATTTGGTTTTTTGGGAAACCGTGATATAGAATTATATAGTGACTATATGGTGGTGATATCATGGAAAAGAACTCGGATCCAATCGACGAAAATAGATGTAAGGCACAGAGTGGTATTAGGGACAGTAAAATTTAGTGGCGAATCTTGTTAAAAACTGAGTCAAAGGTAAAAATCATTAAGTTAAAAACAGAAAAGAACTTTACTCAAGCTATTATTATTAAAAAATGTCATAACTGTAAAAATCTATCGCACAGTAGAGCATGGTATCTTCGGCTTCCAAGAAAGAGTCGCCAAAAAAGGCAAAAAGAATTGCGAAAAAGGGCTCTGATTCCCATGTCAGAGGGACACTGGAGGGGCAGGAGTGGGTTTTAGCCGGTAAGAGTCCGGCACTGCCCAGACTGGCTCATTAGTGAGGCAGTCTGGGCGTCCATGAGGATTTCCCACTCCTGCCAAAACAAAAAAAAAAAAAAAAAAAAAAAACCTAACCTAACCTAACCTAACCTAACCTAACCTAACCTAACCTAACCTAACCTAACCTAACCTAACCTAACCTAACCTAACCTTTTTTAAAAACGCCCTGGGGTAGGCAGAGGGGCATGCCGGACTCTTACCGGCTAAAAACCACCCCGGTGTTCCCTTCCTGTACCTATTGCCGGGGGTACGGGTATCGCTCGCGCATTCATCCGCGCCCCCGGCTGGTATTGGCCCACCAGATGTTTGTAGGCGGGCCCCGTCACCCTCTGCGGCCGTCACCCAGTGGCCGCAGGAACTCCACTTAAGAGGCGCGCGCGGAACACTACGCCGCCGCCTCGAGGCCTATTACTGATCGGGCGACAGACGCCCCTAGTCTGTCGCCCGCAGGCCGCGCCCTATGGTGGCCGGAGATCGTCCGCCACCCTGCGACGCCCGGTGCGTCTGCTGCGGGCCGGGAGAGAGGTAACAGCTTCTCTCTCCCTTTCCGCCGCCTCCTTTGCCGACATTACGTCCTCACAAAAGGAGGCGACGGCTGTCCAGCCGCTCTCGCTCCCGACCATGCATGAAATGATGGCCGGAAGCGAGAGCGAGAGGTCACCCGCAGCCTCGACTGCCGCGACCAAGTCACGGCGCTGTACTGCCCAAGCTGGGCACTCCTCCAACGTGTGCAGCGCCGTGTCCTCGCGGCAGCTGTCACAGTGGTGACATTCGGGCGTCGGCTCCCGGCCTATCCGACACAAGTACTTTCCGAAACACCCATGTCCGGTAAGCACCTGCGTCAGCCGGAAGCTGAGGGCGCCGTGGCGTCTCTCCAGCCACTCCTTCATCAAGGGTCTTACCGCCGCTATCGCGGCGTGCCCTGCCGTGGGTCGCGCAAGTCGCTGCTCCCATTCCGCCACTAGGACCTGGCGGAGCTCTGCCCTGTGCGCCTCAACTTGTCGAGGCGCCAGGCGCTCGCCCCGTCCCACCGCTTCCTCGCGCCATGTATAGAGTGACGCGAGGAGTCCCGCCTCTAGGTCCCACGGCGGGGATCCGGCTAGGAGGCTCGCCGCCTCGAAGGAGATCGTACGGTATCCCCTTATTACCCTGACGGCCATCGCTCTTTGCGGCCTTCGTAGCAAGGCGATGTTACGGGCCGTCAGGGCATCCGCCCACACTGGCGCGGCGTAAAGCGCCATGGACCGTACGACCCCTGTGTAGAGCCTCCGGCAGGAGGTATTTGGGCCCCCCAAGTTGGGCAGCAAGCGCGAGAGCGCTGAAGCGGCGCCCAACAAACGGGGTGCGAGCCGCTGGAAGTGCGGCCCGAAGCTCCACCGACTGTCGAGGACGAGTCCTAAGTACTTCATCGTCGACTCAACAGCTATGGAGACCCCTCCTACCACGATGTTTGAACCCGGAGGTGGCTTATTCCTCGGCCCGTGAAAACAGAGGGCCTCGGATTTGTGCAAAGCCACCTCCAGGCCCAACCTCCGGATCCTACCCACGACATGCGCGACCCCGGCTGTCGCCAGTATGGCTGCCTGCCGGTATGTCTTTCCACGTGCTGTTACTAGCGTGTCGTCGGCGTAGCATGTCACGCCGACTCCGTGGAGAAGAGCACCGCGCAGAGCCCAGTCGTACCCTATGTTCCACAGGAGTGGCCCCAATACCGACCCCTGCGGAACGCCGCACGACATCTCTCGCCTACCCCATCCTTCACGACCCGGGTAAACTACTGATCTTTCCGACAAATAGGCCCCGATAATGCGGCGGAGGTATCCTGGCACCCCGTGATACCGGAGTGCCTCTCTGATGGTATTCCAGGGCAAGGTGTTGAATGCGTTGGCGATGTCGAGCGACACCGCCAAGACCACCTCACCCCGGGCGACTGCCTCCTCTGCCAGGACTCTCACGCGCATGATCGCGTCCACTGTGGAGCGCCCCTGACGGAAACCAAATTGGTTGTCCGCTAGGTCCGGCCCCTCGTTGGTCATGTGCCGGACGAGGCGGTCGGCGATGATTCGCTCGAAGATCTTACACACCTCGTCCAGAAGCACAATGGGCCGGTAGGCAGACGGTGAGTCTGCGGGGCGCCCCTCCTTCTTTAGCAGGACCAGCTTTCCGGTCTTCCACCGGCGTGGAAGCTGGCCCCGCTCCAAACATGCGCTTAAGAGTCCTTCTAGTCGGGGCCCGAGAGCCCTTAAGGCCAGGACCCATGCACGGCCTGGAATGCCGTCGGGCCCTGGGGCGGTGTTTTTTATGCGAGAAACCGCCACTCTCAACTCTACCCGGGTCACTTCGGGCACGTCGTCTTCGTCGTCTTCCGTGTTGGGCACATTCCAAGGCGGAACCATAGCAGGTGGTGTATGCTCTGGGCGTAAGGGAAAGAGAGCGCTCACCACGTCCTCCAGTAACTGCGGCTGAAGACTCCGGGACAGTGGGGGGGCCCACTGGCGCATCTTGCCCCTCACCATACGGTAGGGGCGTCCCCACGGATCTCGGTCCAGAGTCTCCAGCAGTTCTTCGCGGGCCGATGACTTGGCCCGCACGATGGCTAATTGGAGAGCGCTCTTCGCCTCCCTGTAGCTCTCGTATAGTTCCGCCTCGATGGCCACCGCTGACGGAGAGCGACGGCGTCTTCTTCGGTACCTGGCATACTGGCGTCGCCTCTCAACGCAGACGATGCGCAAATGCGCAATCAGCTGCGACCACCAGTACACCTGGCGCCTGGATGGTACCGGCCGGACTCGGGGCATCGCAGCGTCGCAGATTTGCGACATGCTCTCCCGGAACCACTCCGCCTCCTCGTCGATGTTGACAGGCCTGTCGGGAGCATCCAACCAGGCCTGCACGATAGAGGCCTCCAGGAGAGCCTCCCTGTCCAGCCGCTTCACTGCCCAACGCGGACCGTCTCCAACGCCCACCGGGGCTGCTTGAGCCGGCCCGACCGAGGTCTGGGTGGAGACACTGAATCGGATATATCTGTGATCAGACAGCGTCTCCACGTCCTCCACTACGTGCCAGCCATGGACACGGCGCGCGAGAGCGGGGCTAGCGAACGTGAGGTCCACTATTGACCCGCCCCACTGTCGCACGCATGTCTGCACGCAACCTCGGTTCAGAAGAAGCAGGCCCTGCTCGACCGCCCACTCCTCCACCAACTCGCCCCGCACATCAGTTGTCGGGGAACACCATGCCGCAGACTTGGCGTTGAAGTCCCCCAAGACGAGAACGGGACGAGGACGACTACGACTGACGACCGTACCCAAATCCGAAATGACCTCCTCGAGGTCGGCGAGAGATAGGCTGGGGGCGAAATACACCCCCGCGACCATAATATCACCACAAACTGCCGCGACATAGCCCCGCCCCCGGGTGACGGCCTCAAAGAGCGGGGTGTCCACAGCAGACCTTCTTATAAGCGCCACCGAACCGTTAGTGTCGCACACCCAGTCATCCCTGGGTGGCACAAAATACGGCTCGGCGACGACTGCCACATCGATTGTCCACTGCGCCATGCTTTGGAGCAAGAGATCCTGAGCTCTGGCGCAGTGGTTTATGTTAGCTTGGAGGAAACATAGATGACCTGGGGCCATTATTGGGTATCCATTAATGTCTCCTCCCCAGTCCCTGGCGGATCTGCTGCCGCAACCGGTGGGTGAGCCGGTTGCGAGGAACCGGTTGCCTCTATTGGTGTATCCTGAGAGGCCGGCGGATGAATCGGCTGTGTCTTGGTCCCAGATTTCTTCTTTGTGGGCCTGGCGCAGGTCTTAGTCCCGGTCCAGTGATCGGCTGGCTTGCCGTATGCCGCACAGAGTACGCAGTGCGGCGCGGCTGTGCAAGAGCCAGCTTTATGACCGGGCTGACCGCAGCGGAAGCACAGTTGGCTGCGGTCAACTCCCGCGGTGCACCGTACACCCACGTGTCCCGGCTCGAGACAGCGATAACACCGCAAGGGCTTGGGCGTCAATAGCGTCACCTGCGCCGAGACCCATCCTATCAGCAGTCTTCTGCCCTCCTTAAGTTTGTTGGCCGCCGCTACGGGACAACTTACTAATACTGTCCCGAGGCCAGAGACACCCCTACGAATTGTGCCCGCCTTTACTTGATCTGGCGGGCAGTTGCCGGCCTTCGAGATGGCGGCGGCGACCTCATCACTCATCACTGAGTCGTCCAAACCCGAGATTCGCAAATCTGCACACTTAGTGGGCCTGGACACTCTGACGTCGTCACTTCCGAGAGACGCCCTTAGTTTTTCGGCAAGGGCGTCTGCCTTGGGGGCACTTGAAGCCCCCGAGATTTCCAGTAGTCGGGCTCCGGTAGCCGTAGGCTTGCACCGGAGGCCCGTTATGCCGAGATCGTTCAATGAAATTTCGGCTTTCGCCTTTGAAAGGATCCCGGCATATGTTACTCCCCGCTCCTCCGCGCCTGGCTGCAGTGTCAGAACTACAGCTGTTGATCGAGGGGCACGGAGCCTCGCAGCCTGTGCTTGGGCATCCGTCTTTATTTTTTGGGCCTGTTGCCTGGCCTTGCGGCGCGCCTTTTTGTTATTTTGTTTGGCACCCGCAGTTGTCCATTCCGCCTCCTGTTGTGAAGAGGCGGATTTAGGGTCGCGCTGATTTGAGGATTGTGTTGGCGGCGCTGTAGAGGCAGCCGCTGCACCCGGACTATTCGTCTTCTTTTTGTTCTTCTTCTTTTTCTCCTTCTTCCCATTCGCCTTATCTTGAGACAAGGTTGTTGGGTGTGTTTTCTCCGTTATATTAGTAGCAGCTGCTTGTGTCTGTTCTTTGGCACAAGGCGCTGCGGCTTTGGCCGCATAAGATGACGTCGGTGCGCTGCGTTGGTCTGTAGCTAGGGGAGGGCGTAAGATCTTCCCCTCTAACACCGAGAATCGGGCTTTGAAACTCGCCAACTCCTGACGGACAAGGCGAGCCAACTCCGACTCGTCTGGTGGCGTCTGCTGCTGTATAGGCTGCTGCTGTGGCTGCTGCTGCTGTGGCTGTGGCAAGCCCAGCTCCTTCCGGAGGTGCTCACGGCGGAAGGACGCCATCTCCGCCTTGAGCTCGTCATACTCCTTGCGGAGTTCCGCCATTTGGGCTGCCAGCTTGGCATTTTGAGCCCTTAATAAGGTCGCCTCTTCGTTGGTGGTGCGGCTGAGCAGCACCTCGGCACTCTCCAGTATCGAGGCCGTAGCCTCTTTGAGTGCCTTCTGGCTTACGCCACTGAGGCCCTTCGACACTTTTTGTACCCTCTTGATGGCAGCCACAGCGTGAACCATTCTTTGGTTGAGGGCGGAGGCAGGTAAGTCTTCCGCCTCGACGACCATATCGGAGGCAACAGAAGACGACTCCGACAGGCGGTTGACCCTCCCTTCCGTCACCTTTTTTGTCAGAGCCGCAATCTGCCGCTCATCCTCAATTTGTTTGTCGGCGTCGGCTGCAGCCTTCTTGGCAGCCGCAACCTCGCGCCTTGATAAGCCGATGCCAACGTACTTGCCCGTCGACACCGGCCTACCTCTCCCGCCTTTTTTGGCACCGACCTTGGCAGCCGGTACCGAAGTATCACTCAGGGCCGAATCCGACCCCGAGTCCGTACCGCTTCGAGGGCGTTTGCCCGGGCGCTTTGAGCTTGTACTCGCAGCGCTTGCGACGGTCATCAGACTCGATGCAGAGTCCGAGTCCGACAGCACATCTCCAATCCTCTCCAGAAGTACACGAGGCACTTTCTCTCCTTCGACGTCGTTTAATTTTGGTTTTAATTTTTTATCCATTTGATTCCCACGAGAATGGAAGCAATTATTGGGGTCCTTCGCGGGCAGTGGCTCCATGCCCTTTAAAACGTAGCCCTATATACTGTTGGGGGCGGGAGGTACCAACAGGTGGGAGCGCTAACGACCGTATTCCCAACGGCCATTCATCCCCTCGCCGCGCTCCCGAAACTTGGGATTGGGTGGTTTTTTATCTTAGAGGTGTCTGTCCTTCCTCTGGGCCAGGCGGTTAAGCCAAGCCCCCGGCGGCGGCATTAGACATGCCTCCGTCCGCTGTCCGGCCAACCCGACTCAGCGGACCCGCCGAAAGGTTTGTTCCTCGATGAACGAGGAGACAAACGAACGCCGCTTCGGTGCGCCTGCACCTCAGCGGCAGAGGCCGCGTCCTTGCTTGGTCGATGACCGACGGAGCAGGAGCGATCCCTCCCTGTGTCCCTCTTGGTAATGCCCCTCACCTGAACCTCAAGGCGAGATCCAGGATCGGGACACGCAAGCCCCACCACGACGACAACGTGGGGATCACTTCGGTGGGGAACCTAACCTAACCTAACCTAACCTAACCTAACCTAACCTAACCTAACCCGATACTTGATTTTGATCAAATCAACATAACTTTGCATCCCGGTGACGCAATTTCAAGCTGTTTTCAGCAAATTAAATCTTTCCCTTGCTCCCTGAAACGTTCCCACTCGGGATAATTGACTATTTCGCGAAAAACACTTTTTCGTTTTTGACTTGTAAAAATTTCACAAAAACTCCCTTTAAGGAAGACTATTCTAAATTTTTCTTCAAAATTCCAGATTATTCCCAGTTTTTAGTAATTTAAATAGATACTTACCCGCCTTACCTGGACTCCCGCGCGCGTTCCGCGAGCTCGAGTCCCGTTTTGGTGGTGTTATTCGAGGTTTTCACTAAAATTTTGGCCGTAAAACAGGTTTTTTCAGTAAAATTCCCGATTTTTGTTCGGGAATAATTCCACAAACCCCATAGTTAGCTAGCCCGCGCGGAGACGCGTCTTTTGACACCTCGCCCGTGCGCCTAGCCCACATACAACATCTAAAATTCCTGAAATTTTTGCATTTCTATAGTACTACAAATCGACGAAAATCTACCTAAGGGATACTTGATTTTGATCAAATCAACATAACTTTGCATCCCGGTGACGCAATTTCAAGCTGTTTTCAGCAAATTAAATCTTTCCCTTGCTCCCTGAAACGTTCCCACTCGGGATAATTGACTATTTCGCGAAAAACACTTTTTCGTTTTTGACTTGTAAAAATTTCACAAAAACTCCCTTTAAGGAAGACTATTCTAAATTTTTCTTCAAAATTCCAGATTATTCCCAGTTTTTAGTAATTTAAATAGATACTTACCCGCCTTACCTGGACTCCCGCGCGCGTTCCGCGAGCTCGAGTCCCGTTTTGGTGGTGTTATTCGAGGTTTTCACTAAAATTTTGGCCGTAAAACAGGTTTTTTCAGTAAAATTCCCGATTTTTGTTCGGGAATAATTCCACAAACCCCATAGTTAGCTAGCCCGCGCGGAGACGCGTCTTTTGACACCTCGCCCGTGCGCCTAGCCCACATACAACATCTAAAATTCCTGAAATTTTTGCATTTCTATAGTACTACAAATCGACGAAAATCTACCTAAGGGATACTTGATTTTGATGAAATCAGCATAACTTTGCATCCCGGTGACGCAATTTCAAGCTGTTTTCAGCAAATTAAATCTTTCCCTTGCTCCCTGAAACGTTCCCACTCGGGATAATTGACTATTTCGCGAAAAACACTTTTTCGTTTTTGACTTGTAAAAATTTCACAAAAACTCCCTTTAAGGAAGACTATTCTAAATTTTTCTTCAAAATTCCAGATTATTCCCAGTTTTTAGTAATTTAAATAGATACTTACCCGCCTTACCTGGACTCCCGCGCGCGTTCCGCGAGCTCGAGTCCCGTTTTGGTGGTGTTATTCGAGGTTTTCACTAAAATTTTGGCCGTAAAACAGGTTTTTTCAGTAAAATTCCCGATTTTTGTTCGGGAATAATTCCACAAACCCCATAGTTAGCTAGCCCGCGCGGAGACGCGTCTTTTGACACCTCGCCCGTGCGCCTAGCCCACATACAACATCTAAAATTCCTGAAATTTTTGCATTTCTATAGTACTACAAATCGACGAAAATCTACCTAAGGGATACTTGATTTTGATCAAATCAACATAACTTTGCATCCCGGTGACGCAATTTCAAGCTGTTTTCAGCAAATTAAATCTTTCCCTTGCTCCCTGAAACGTTCCCACTCGGGATAATTGACTATTTCGCGAAAAACACTTTTTCGTTTTTGACTTGTAAAAATTTCACAAAAACTCCCTTTAAGGAAGACTATTCTAAATTTTTCTTCAAAATTCCAGATTATTCCCAGTTTTTAGTAATTTAAATAGATACTTACCCGCCTTACCTGGACTCCCGCGCGCGTTCCGCGAGCTCGAGTCCCGTTTTGGTGGTGTTATTCGAGGTTTTCACTAAAATTTTGGCCGTAAAACAGGTTTTTTCAGTAAAATTCCCGATTTTTGTTCGGGAATAATTCCACAAACCCCATAGTTAGCTAGCCCGCGCGGAGACGCGTCTTTTGACACCTCGCCCGTGCGCCTAGCCCACATACAACATCTAAAATTCCTGAAATTTTTGCATTTCTATAGTACTACAAATCGACGAAAATCTACCTAAGGGATACTTGATTTTGATCAAATCAACATAACTTTGCATCCCGGTGACGCAATTTCAAGCTGTTTTCAGCAAATTAAATCTTTCCCTTGCTCCCTGAAACGTTCCCACTCGGGATAATTGACTATTTCGCGAAAAACACTTTTTCGTTTTTGACTTGTAAAAATTTCACAAAAACTCCCTTTAAGGAAGACTATTCTAAATTTTTCTTCAAAATTCCAGATTATTCCCAGTTTTTAGTAATTTAAATAGATACTTACCCGCCTTACCTGGACTCCCGCGCGCGTTCCGCGAGCTCGAGTCCCGTTTTGGTGGTGTTATTCGAGGTTTTCACTAAAATTTTGGCCGTAAAACAGGTTTTTTCAGTAAAATTCCCGATTTTTGTTCGGGAATAATTCCACAAACCCCATAGTTAGCTAGCCCGCGCGGAGACGCGTCTTTTGACACCTCGCACGTGCGCCTAGCTCACAAAAATTTTGCCCACCCACCCTCCCTCTGTTCTATAGGAAGGTAGACGTGGGATTTCGGCAAAAAATTTTTTGTCTAAATTTAGCTCTTCTAGCCACGTAAATTTCAAAACCATTCATTTGATTACAAAAATAATCGTTTTTTGTTTGTGTCTGTACCTCAAAGGGCGTTTTTCTGACATTTTTTAAACAAACCGACTGTTGACAAATATTTTATTAGTTTTAATCATCTGACTCAATCATTTTAATTATTTATTATATTATTATTTAATTTTGACTATCTTTTAATTTGTTGATCCCCCCTTTACAGGTATACAGCAATATTTAATACTCTAATTTATTGAATTTTTATTTAATCTATCTTAATTTATTTTAATTTGTATTTTAATTTTAATTCTGCATTTATTGTCTGTGTTCCCCCCTTTACAGGGACACAGCAACATCGCCAGTGCCCTCTGACCGGAACTTATGAACCTTACTTTCACTAAGGCCACCGCCATGTTCCGCACACCGGCCAAGAAAATTGCATGCTCGCCAGGCTCCAGCGGTTCACCACGTTCGACAGAGGTGGTCAGACCCTCGCCTCCCAATGTGAGGCGTAGCATTGGGGAGTGGGAGGCCGGGAAAGCTGAGCCTCAGGCCAAGTCCCTGGCCGTACAAAGACGTGATACCACACCGGTTGCGCCAAACAAACCGGAGGCCGAGGGAACCAGACCGGAGTCGAGGTACCCCAGTCTCACAGCGGAGGCGAGAGCTTGCCTAAATAAAGCTAAGCTTCATTTGGGCAACTCTCGAAACCTCAAAACGGAGATAAAGACTGGGGTCCTCGACGCGATCAACCGGCTGTATGAGCTGGTGAAGGAGTCGGAGCGGAGCAGGACTCCCAACGAGCCAGCACCTGCGGTCGCACCTGCGGTCGAACCGGCAGTCGTGCCTACGTCAGTCGCACCGACACCCGCGTCACTGAACCCGTCCACGGAAGCACCGACAGAGCTCGTGAAGCAGCTGATGGCGAACCTCCAACAGCACAACCAGGCGTTGGAGGAGTGCAAACAGCACACACGGGCTCTGTCGGAGCAACTCCAGCTGGTCCCTCGCTTTGTCGCAGGCCAAGGCCCAACGTTCGCGGAGATCGCCGCCGGCCCGAGGCAGATTGTCCAGGAGCCTCTTCACTCGGTAATAGTATCATCTGAGAATGATCAGGACACCGGTGAAGAGGTTCTTGAGAAGCTTAGGACGGCGGTCGATGCCAGAAAAGAGGGCACTAGAGTGGAGCGGCTGCGCAAAGTGAGGGACCAGAAGGTAGTGGTCGGCTTCAAGACCAGGGAGGAGCTGACCAGGGTGGCGGAGAGAATAAGGAGAGCGGGGAACCTAGTGGTAGAGGAGGTCAAGAATAAGGACCCGCTCCTCATCATCATGGACGTTCTCTCCTGCCACACGGATGTGGAGGTCACACAGGCGCTGCAACGCCAGAATGCCCACCTGCTCGGGGACATACCAGCGGAGGACTTGAGGTTGGGGGTGAAGTACCGTCGCAGGACGAGGAACCCCCATACCTGCCACGTCATCCTGCAGGTGTCCCCTACGGTGTGGCAGAGGCTGACTGTGGCGGGTCGCGTGCACATCGACCTGCAGCGAGTGCGAGTGCAGGACCAGTCGCCACTGGTGCAGTGCACTCGCTGCCTGCGCTTCGGCCACAGTCGAAAACTGTGCACGCAGCCCGCCGACCTCTGCATCCACTGCGGCGACCCCCATTTGCGAGCTGACTGCCCGTCCCGGCTGGCAGCGGAAGCGCCGAGGTGCCACAATTGCTTGTTGGCAAAACAGACCAAGACCGAGCATGACGCCTTCGACAGGGAGTGCCCAGTGCGAGTGAAGTGGGACGCATTGGCACGCCTGTCGGTGGCGTACTGCTGAGGTGGAGTCAAAGCTCTCAGGAAGTGGGAACCGCAGCGGTGGTAGTTTTGTTTTTCACAAGAGGGAAGTAGGAAATTGGAGCCAACTTCATGAGAAATTGGCCCAATCGAAAGCTGGCTTTGAAGGCAAACCTACCTTACCGCTGTGGTCCGACGAGCTCATGGAGGCCAATATAATGGTTCATGCAGCAACTGCCAGTTCGCCAGAATCACCTGTAAACAAAAATAGTACTAGGATAATAAATAGAAAATCAATAATTGAAATAAGAAATGATAGCAAGTACATAATTATATTTAGAATAAGAAATATTATGTCTATGTAATATATTGTATATATATTAGAATAGCATGTATTTATAATAGATTAAAGTTTAAATTTTAAAAAATTATTGAAATTGTACCCAAATTATCATTATTATTATTTATTATTTTAATTATTGATGAAATTGAAATTATACCAAAATTATTATTATTATTATTTATTATTTTAATTATTAATGAAAAATATTGTATAGATTAAGTTTATGATATAAATATTATAGGAATTATATAGCTATATTCAAACAAAAAAGAAATAAAAACAGTATTAAAGCATAGCAAGATAATTAGACAAACATAATGTCAGTAGTTAAACCACCAGAAATAAAACAACACACAAAACTATGAAATAAAAGACGAACAAGATAAACAAATAACTAGTCTAAACAGGGCTCTGATCATGTCAGAGGGACACTGAGCAAGGGCAGGAGTGGGTTTTAGCCGGTAAGAGTCCGGCACTGCCCAGACTGGTTCACAAGTGAGGCAGTCTGGGCGTCCATGAGGATTTCCCACTCCTGCCAAAAAAAAAAAAAAAAAAAAAAAAAAAAAAAAAAAAAAAAAAACCTAACCTAACCTAACCTAACCTAACCTAACCTAACCTAACCTAACCTAACCTAACCTAACCTAACCTAACCTAACCTAACCTAACCATATAACTTTGCTTCCCGGTGACGCAATTACAAGCTGTTTTCAGCATATTAATTCTTCCCTAAGCTCCCTGAAACGTTCCCACTAGGGATAATTGACAATTTTCGCGAAAAATACTTTTCGTCATTGACTTGTGAAAATTTTCAGTAAAACTCCTTTAAAAAACACTATTTTTAAAATTTTTCTTCAAAATTTTCATCTAAATTCCCGTTCCTGTAATTTTAATTGATACTTACCTGCCTTACCTGTACTCCCGTGCGCGTTCCGCGTGCCAGAGTCCCGTTTTGGTAGTGTTATTCCAGGTTTTTACATACATTTTGGTCGTAAATTCAGTTTTTCCAGGAAAATTCCCGATTTCGTTCGGGAATAATTCCAGAAACTTCATAGTCAGCTAGCCCGCGCGGAGACGCGTCTTTTGACACCTCGCCCGTGCGCCTAGCCCACATATAACACTAAAAATTCCAGAATTTTTTGCATTTCATACATAATACAAATTGACGAAATCCACCTTAGGGAGTCTTGATTTTGATCAAATCTATATAACTTTGCTTCCCGGTGACGCAATTACAAGCTGTTTTCAGCATATTAATTCTTCCCTAAGCTCCCTGAAACGTTCCCACTAGGGATAATTGACAATTTTCGCGAAAAATACTTTTCGTCATTGACTTGTGAAAAATTTCAGTAAAACTCCTTTAAAAAACACTATTTTTAAAATTTTTCTTCAAAATTTTCATCTAAATTCCCGTTCCTGTAATTTTAATTGATACTTACCTGCCTTACCTGTACTCCCGTGCGCGTTCCGCGTGCCGGAGTCCCGTTTTGGTAGTGTTATTCCAGGTTTTTACATACATTTTGGTCGTAAATTCAGTTTTTCCAGGAAAATTCCCGATTTCGTTCGGGAATAATTCCAGAAACTTCATAGTCAGCTAGCCCGCGCGGAGACGCGTCTTTTGACACCTCGCCCGTGCGCCTAGCCCACATATAACACTAAAAATTCCAGAATTTTTTGCATTTCATACATAATACAAATTGACGAAATCCACCTTAGGGAGTCTTGATTTTGATCAAATCTATATAACTTTGCTTCCCGGTGACGCAATTACAAGCTGTTTTCAGCATATTAATTCTTCCCTAAGCTCCCTGAAACGTTCCCACTAGGGATAATTGACAATTTTCGCGAAAAATACTTTTCGTCATTGACTTGTGAAAATTTTCAGTAAAACTCCTTTAAAAAACACTATTTTTAAAATTTTTCTTCAAAATTTTCATCTAAATTCCCGTTCCTGTAATTTTAATTGATACTTACCTGCCTTACCTGTACTCCCGTGCGCGTTCCGCGTGCCAGAGTCCCGTTTTGGTAGTGTTATTCCAGGTTTTTACATACATTTTGGTCGTAAATTCAGTTTTTTCATAAAAATTCCCGATTTTTGTTCGGGAATAATTCCACAAACCCCATAGTGAGCTAGCCCGCGCGGAGACGCGTCTTTTGACACCTCACACGTGCGCCTAGCTCACAAAAATTTTGCCCACCCACCCGCCCTCTGTTCTATAGGAAGGTAGACGTGGGGTTTTCGGCAAAAAATTGATTTCTAAATTTAGCTTGTCCAACTGCGTGAATATCAAAACCATTAATTAAACTATAAAAACTTCCCATTTCTGTGATAGTTTGAACCTTGAAGGGAGTCTTACTGACATTTTTACCAACAGACCGACTCCTGTTTACAGGTTTCGTTTTTATAAAAATAACTTTTGCTGATCCCCTCTTTACAGGGATATATTGACACACTCATTTTAATTATTTATTATATTTTATTGACACATTCATTTTAATTATTTATCACATTTTATTAGTATTATTATTTTTTTTATTTTATTTATAACCTGATTTTTTACTGACTGTATCCCCCCTTTACAGGGATTCAGTTATTACAAAAGTAGTGTCCCCCGATAAACCTTAACATGTTCGGATTAAGGACCCCCGTCAATAAGCCGAAGGCTGCGGAGGAGAGTTCGGGCGCGGAGGAGGCATGCCCAGCACCAGCGGGCCCCTCAGTGAGGCGCAGTATTGGTGAGTGGGAGGCGGAGAAACTAAAATCGGGGCAACCTCAAAAGGCCATAACACCCGTTCCCACTCCCCCCAAGAAGACAGCCGAGCCCACCTCCCCCAAACTCAAAGCCAAAGCTTCAGTCACCCATCGCGCAAGGACTGAAACCTATGAGCTGCCAGGGAGAACCCTGGAGAGTCCGCCTCGAGAAATGCCACCCGTGAAGTACCTAAACAGAACCACGGAGGCAAAGGCGTGTCTTTCCAAGGCCAAGTTGCACCTGGACAGCTCTAGGAATCTCAAAAAAGAGATAAAGGATGGGATCAACAAAGCTGTCGAGAGGCTGTACCACCTAGTCAGGGAGGGAGAGACGGAAAGGGCCATAACACCCAGAGAGGCAGTTGAGCCCGAGAGGGACCCCAGGGTCCTGACGCCGGCCCCAGGCGCACCGACAGAGCTCATGAAGCAGCTCATGGAGAACCTTCAGCAGCACAATAAGGCGCTGGAGGAATGCCAGCTGCATACACGGGCTCTGTCGGAGCACCTTCAACAGACACCTCGTTTTGTGGCAGGCCAGGGACCCTCATTCGCGGAGATGGCCGCCGTTCCGAGGCAGCACATTCAAGCGCCTCTTCACTCGATGGTCGTGTCATCAGTCAATGACACGGACACCGGTGAAGAGGTGATTGAGAAGCTTAGGACGGCGGTTGACGCGAGAAACGAGGGCACCAGGGTGGAGAGGCTGCGTAAGGCGAGGGACCAGAAGGTGGTAGTCGGCTTCAGGACCAGGGAGGAGTTGGCTCGGGTGGCCGAGAGGATCAAGAAGGCCGGAAACTTAATGGTGGAAGAGGTGAAGAACAAAGATCCTCTCATCATAGCCAAGGACGTCCTCTCGTGCCACTCGGATGGGGACATCGTTGAGGCGCTGAAGCGTCAGAACAGCCACCTGATAGGGGACGTGCCTGCGGATGATCTGAGGATGGGGGTGAAGTACCGTCGCAAGACGAGGAACCCCCACACATGTCACGTCATCCTACAGGTGTCTCCTGCTGTGTGGCAGAGGCTGACGCACGCGGGTCGAGTGCACATCGACCTGCAGCGGGTGCGTGTGCTGGACCAGTCGCCAGTGATTCAGTGCACCCGCTGCTTGCGCTACGGCCACGGCCGTAAACTGTGCACGGAGCCCGCAGACCTCTGCACACACTGTGGCGATCCCCATCTTAGAGTCGACTGCCCCTCAAGGCTGGCTGCAGAAGCTCCTAAGTGTAGGAACTGTGTCTCCGCAAAGCTGAGCAATACCCAGCACAACGCCTTCGACAGTGAGTGCCCAAGTCGCGTGAAGTGGGACGCATTGGCACGACTGTCGGTGGCGTATTGCTAAGGGCCAGCCAGCGGAAATTGACTCCAGGGACTCATCCAGGGATTCCCGAACACACTCGAGAGCCCTCAAGAACTACCAGGTTATCCAAGCGAATCTGCAGAGGAAGAACCTAGCAACCCAAGAGCTCATGATTTTGGCTAGCGAGCGGAGGGTTGCGTTCGCATTGCTCCAGGAGCCGTATGTGGGTGGGGTTAAAAGGATGCGAGACTACCGGGGAGCGAGAGTCTACCAGTGCGCTGAACAAGGAGGTGGAACTGTGAAGGCGGCAATAGTCGTCTTCGATCACGACCTTGACGTGACACAGTGTCCGAAACTCACCACCAACAACATCGTGGTGGTGAGGATCCGTACCAGCGCCTGGGAAATCGCAGTAGTCTCCTTCTACTTTGAACCAGACCAGCCCATACGGCCATACCTGGAGCAACTCTTGCAGATTCGAAAGGAAATAGGCCCCACTAGGATAATAATTGGCGGCGACGCCAACGCCAAAAGCACCTGGTGGGGCAGCCTGGTAACCGACGCAAAGGGTGAGGACATGTCGGGAGCCCTGGAGGAAATGCGCTTGCAGATACTCAACGTCGGCAACACTCCGACCTTCGACACCGTCAGAGGTAACACCGTGTACAGCAGCTTCGTTGATGTCACAGCCTGCTCAACGGAGCTGCTGGACTTGGTGGAGGACTGGCGGGTCGAGGAAGGCCTCACGAGCTCGGACCACAACGGTATAGTATTTAATATCAAACTTCAAAAATCTAAAGGCATCAACATAAACAGGACCACAAGAATATATAACACAAAGAAGGCTAATTGGAGCCAATTTCATTCGAAATTGGCCCAATTAAAAGCAGAATCAAATTTAAATTTAGAAGAAATACGCAAAATAGAAAATAAAATAGATTTGGAACATTACATAAATAAATATATAGTCAAAATTATAGAATCTTGTGAAGAAACTTTCGATAAAATTAAAAATAACACACAAATTACTATACCGTGGTGGTCCAAAGAGCTCGCTGAGCTGAGGTCGGAGGTGAACACCCGGAGGCGTCGCATTCGATGCGCAGCACCGGTCCGGAGACAAAAAGTCGTCGATGAGTACCTGCAAGCAAAACTAAACTACGAGTCCCTTGCAAAAAAGGCACAGACAGAAGGATGGAAGGCCTTCTGTCAAAAACAGGACAGGGAAGGAATGTGGGAGGGGATATATAGGATCATAGGACGGACCGCCAAAAGACAGGAGGACTTGCCGTTGGTAAAGGATGGAGTGCCACTGAGTGCACAGGAATCGGCTCAGCTGCTGGCCGAGACCTTCTACCCGGAAGACCTAGAAGAGGGAGAATCCGCTGACCACCGTCGGACACGTGAAGCGGCCTGTCGTGTAAACGACTGGGCGCATGATGAACAACATGACCCACCGTTTACACTTCAGGAGCTGAAAACCGCGGTGGAAAGCTTCAACCCGAAGAAGGCACCCGGGGCAGACGGTCTCACAGCCGACATCTGTGCCCAGGCTATATCCCAGGACCCAGGGACGTTCCTTGCACTGGCAAATAAATGCCTCGAGCACGGACACTTCCCTGGGGCCTGGAAGGTAGCCACAGTGGTAGTCCTCCGAAAACCCGGCAAAGAGTCCTACACCACCCCCAAATCGTACAGGCCGATCGGCCTCCTGCCAGTCCTAGGCAAAACACTAGAGAAACTGCTAGTAGCAAGACTGAGGTGGCACCTAATCCCGCGGTTCAGTACTCGCCAGTTTGGTTTCATGCCACAGAGGAGCACCGAGGACTCCCTCTACACCATGATACAACATATTAAACGGAAGCTCAGCGAAAAGAAGCTAATCACTGTTGTATCACTGGACATAGAGGGAGCCTTCGATAGCGCATGGTGGCCGGCCATCAGGACCAGACTGGCTGAGGAAAAGTGCCCGGTGAACCTCAGGAGGCTGCTAGACAGCTACTTGACTGGTAGGAGTGTCAGACTAAGATACGCAGGTGCCGAGTGTCGAAAGGACACAAACAAGGGGTGTGTGCAAGGGTCCATTGGCGGTCCGATCCTATGGAACCTAATCCTCGACCCTCTGCTAACGGGGCTGGACGAGCGAGGCGTCCACTGCCAGGCGTTCGCCGATGATGTGGTGATGATCTTCGACGGTGAGACAGCGCTGGAAGTCCAGAGACATGCCAATGCCGCCCTCGAGTATGTTCGGGTGTGGGGCATCGGAAACAAGCTGAAGTTTGCACCGCAAAAAACTTGTGCAATGGTGATTACCAGGAAGCTGAAGTACGATGTCCCACTCCTGAGCATGGGCGGGGTAGACATTGGCATGTCCAAGGAAATCAAGGTGCTGGGACTCACCGTCGACCACCAGCTCACTTTCAACTCCCATGTCGCTAACGTTTGCAGAAAAGCTGTGAACATCTATAAGCAGCTGGCACGTGCGGCAAAAGTGAGCTGGGGCCTTCACCCGGAGATCATCCACACAATCTACACGGCAGCAGTGGAGCCTGTAATTTTGTACGCGGCAAGCGCTTGGGCACCGGCCGCGAAGAAAATCGGAGTGCAGAAAAGCCTCAACACGGTCCAACGAGGATTCGCGCAGAAGCTCTGCAAGTCCTACCGCACCGTTTCGCTGAACGCGTCCCTGGTGCTGGCTGGGATACTCCCACTCGACCTCCGAATACAGGAAGCAGCCGCTCTGTACGAGGCGAAGAGAGGGATACCACAGCCGGCACTTGCGGGCAGGGAGGTAGAGCGGGTGGTGGCATTTGCAGAGACTCCGCACCCGGCGAAACATATGGCCATGGAGTTCGTGTGCCTGGAGGACCGGACGCTCGTGGACACCCACAATACCCAAGCGGTCAGGGTGTTCACAGACGGCAGCAAGATTGCGGGCAAGGTCGGAGCAGCGCTGTCACTCTGGGACGGCGATGCCGAGATCAAGTCCGTCAAGCTTAGCTTGCCGTCCTACTGCACGGTCTACCAGGCTGAACTTCTGGCCATATGCGTTGCCACGCGCGAAATCCTCAAGAGCAAAGAGGGAACCTTTGGTATCTACAGTGACTCGAAGGCCGCACTGCAGACAGTCACAAACCAAGGTTCCCTCCACGCCCTGGCCGTGGAAGCGAGAGCGAACGTTGCCGCAGCTTTATCCCAGAGCAAAGATGTATCCTTGTTCTGGGTAAAGGCGCACGCAGGGCTGGAAGGCAACGAACGCGCGGACCAACTCGCGAAAGAGGCTGCACTCCGATCAAAGAAGGAGCCGGACTATGACCGCTGCCCGGTTTCATTCGTCAAGCGGCAGATCCGTATGGGGTCGCTCGACGAATGGAACCGGAGATACAAAACCGGCGAAACAGCCTCCGTGACGAAACTCTTCCTCCCGGACGCTGTAGCAGCCTTCAGGATTGTGCGTAAGGTGAAGCCAACCGGTGTGGTGACACAGATCCTGACGGGGCACGGTGGGTTCTCCGAATACCTGCATCGTTTTAGGCGTAAGGGAAACCCATCGTGCATCTGCGAGCCGGGTGTGCCGCAAACGGTTCCGCACATACTGACAGAATGTCCCGTGTTCGGAGCGGAGCGACTGGAGGCTGAGACAACAATAGAGGCAAACATAAATAGGAACAGTATTGCGGAGATAATGACCAACTCAAAACAGAGAAAGGTTTTAATAGAGTACAGCATTGCCATAGCGAAAAGAATAATAAAAATTAATAAGGAAACATAAAAATAGATACATATACTAAAAATATTAATACAAACCTACTATATAACAAGGAAACAGATTTTAAAAAAAAAAAAAAGTAAACTCAACCAAATGTAAACATAACCTTTAAGAATAAACAAATAAATAAAACAGACATAAACAAAACTTTGAAACTACAATACCATTATAAATGAGTAAATTAAAATAAACAGTCAAGGAAAAAATACAAAGTCCGAAAAGGTCCCTGACTAAGTCAGGGGGACACTCAGAAAGGCAGGAGTGGGTTTTAGCCGGTAAGAGTCCGGCACTGCCCAGACTGGCTCATTAGTGAGGCAGTCTGGGCGTCCATGAGGATTTCCCACTCCTGCCAAAACAAAAAAAAAAAAAAAAAAAAAAAAAAAAAACCTAACCTAACCTAACCTAACCTAACCTAACCTAACCTAACCTAACCTAACCTAACCTAACCTAACCTAACCTAACCTAACCTAACCTAACCTAACCTAACCTAACCTAACCTAACCTAACCTAAGAATAAGGACCCGCTCCTCATCATTATGGACGTTCTCTCCTGCCACACGGATGTGGAGGTCACACAGGCGCTCCAGCGCCAGAATGCCCACCTGCTCGGGGACATACCAGCGGAGGACTTGAGGTTGGGGGTGAAGTACCGTCGCAGGACGAGGAACCCCCATACCTGCCACGTCATCCTGCAGGTGTCCCCTACGGTGTGGCAGAGGCTGACTGTAGCGGGTCGCGTGCACATCGACCTGCAGCGAGTGCGAGTGCAGGACCAGTCGCCACTGGTGCAGTGCACTCGCTGCCTGCGCTTCGGCCACAGTCGAAAACTGTGCACGCAGCCCGCCGACCTCTGCATCCACTGCGGCGACCCCCATTTGCGAGCTGACTGCCCGTCCCGGCTGGCAGCGGAAGCGCCGAGGTGCCACAAT
This sequence comes from Apamea anceps, assembly GCA_951799955.1. Taxonomy (NCBI): domain Eukaryota; kingdom Metazoa; phylum Arthropoda; class Insecta; order Lepidoptera; family Noctuidae; genus Apamea; species Apamea anceps. The sequence goes on from OX637516.1 coordinate 41,770, forward strand.
TGCTTGTTGGCAAAACAGACCAAGACCGAGCATGACGCCTTCGACAGGGAGTGCCCAGTGCGAGTGAAGTGGGACGCATTGGCGCGCCTGTCGGTGGCGTACTGCTGAGGTGGAGTCAAAGCTCTCAGGAAGTGGGAACCGCAGCGGTGGTAGTTTTGTTTTTCACAAGAGGGAAGTAGGAAATTGGAGCCAACTTCATGAGAAATTGGCCCAATCGAAAGCTGGCTTTGAAGGCAAACCTACCTTACCGCTGTGGTCCGACGAGCTCATGGAGGCCAATATAATGGTTCATGCAGCAACTGGCAGTTCGCCAGAATTACCTGTAAACAAAAATAGTACTAGGATAATAAATAGAAAATCAGTAATTGAAATAAGAAATGATAGCAAGTACATAATTATATTTAGAATAAGAAATATTATGTCTATGTAATATATTGTATATATATTAGAATAGCATGTATATAATAGATTAAAGTTTAAATTCTAAAAAATTACTGGAATTGTACCCAAATTATCATTATTATTATTTATTATTTTAATTATTGATGAAATTGAAATTATACCAAAATTATTATTATTATTATTTATTATTTTAATTATTAATGAAAAATATTGTATAGATTAAGTTTATGATATAAATATTATAGGAATTATATAGCTATATTCAAAAAAAAAAAAAGAAATAAAAACAGTATTAAAGCATAGCAAGATAATTAGACAAACATAATGTCAGTAGTTAAACCACCAGAAATAAAACAACACACAAAACTATGAAATAAAAGACGAACAAGATAAACAAATAACTAGTCTAAACAGGGCTCTGATCATGTCAGAGGGACACTGAGCAAGGGCAGGAGTGGGTTTTAGCCGGTAAGAGTCCGGCACTGCCCAGACTGGTTCACAAGTGAGGCAGTCTGGGCGTCCATGAGGATTTCCCACTCCTGCCAAAACAAAAAAAAAAAAAAAAAAAAAAAAAAAAAAAAAAACCTAACCTAACCTAACCTAACCTAACCTAACCTAACCTAACCTAACCTAACCTAACCTAACCTAACCTAACCTAACCTAACCTAACCTAACCTAACCTAACCTAACCTAACCTAACCTAACCTAACCTAACCTAACCTAACCTAACCTAACCTAACCTAACCTAACCTAACCTAACCTAACCTAACCTAACCTAACCTAACCTAACCTAACCTAACCTAACCTAACCTAACCTAACCTAACCTAACCTAACCCAGTCTGGCTCCAACCGCCGCCCCGAACGCCACGAAAACACCGCGCTCCGCAGTCTAAAAATCGCGAAATTGGTAAAAAGTGTTCCAAAATACAAGTGTTGCATATCAAAACACGCGGAATCGCGAGGCCGTCACGGATGTGAAAAAATTTTTGTGATAAGTGCATGCAGGTGGAAGATATCACCAGAAAAGTGACAGTTCGGGAACGCGTCCCACAAAAAGTGAAATAACTTTAAAACCAAAGCGGCGACCTACTGATTTTAATTTGCCATCTGCACACCCTCCTCGAGCATCACGATCCTGGAAATTTCCAGATTTTTTCCGCGCCGGCGCGCGGAAATACAAGGAAAATTAGAGTTCAGCAAGACGACGTCCCTTCACAGGGGGTATAAAGCTACCCCCGACCTTCATCCAGGACAGCTGACAACTTCCCGAGAAGAAGCACGAGGAGGAGACCCTGAAGGTACCTTCAAACCCAATTTCCACCTTAGGGAAACCAGACTATCGACAATACAAACTTAAATGCGGTCGCAAAAAAGTTCAAATATTTTTCCGACCGCGACAAAAGAAAATTATCAGTGACGACCCACAGTGAAATTTTGTCGGAGGATAGCCAGGACGTCCCCAAACAGTATCCTGTAAGAAGAAAAATTTTTGGACATTTAACTTAGAAATTAATTAGTATTTAGTCTATAGCCATAAGATTTCCGGCCGCAAAACAAATTGTTTCCGACCGTAGATAGATTTAAGGATTGTGTACTACAGTGGTATTATCGACGAAATACTGATTGGAATAGCAGCCTGCAGTCAGCAGCTATTGCTCATAGAAAGTTCCAGGAGAATCCGATCAGTATTTCTGGAGATATAGCCACTTTTAGGTCGCGACTTTTTCCCCGATTTTACCTGTTTGCAGGCTGTGTGGGAAATTCATATATCTGCGAAACCGGGACTCGTAGAGGAAAAATTACAGCTGGACACACAGTTTCCCCTAGTCGGGCTACATATACACTTTGTCCCATCCCCCTGCGACGTCCCTAGAAAAAGCTCGGGGTAAATCGCGTAATTCTCCCCACAGTTTCGCCATCTTGACTGGTTATTCGTATTTTCTTTGACAAGATTCTCAACCTTATTGCTAGTGGGTTAAGGGTCAAAGTTGTCTGGGGAAGTTGGCGGTGTCGAGTGGCGTGACCTGCTGGTGCTAGTACGTCATCGGGCCGAGCCGATCCGATCCCCCCCTCTCCCCCCTGAGGCTGCCCGTGCGCATCTCCCATAGTTGACTATAGCCCGCACTTATATTTATTTATCTACATATTATATTTACTTTCGTCGTCATTAGTTTACATTAATCTACATCCCAATATTATTTAATACATTAATAGCAATACATTAATATCATTACAGTACATCTGTATCAATACACCAAATTATTTACACAAACCCAGACCGTATCCCGTAAAATGCCCTAAAATCCAGATATCTCGAAAACGGCTGGGAATTTCGAAATTCTGACGAAATTTTCCCCCCCCCTATAACCCCCCTGTCAAATAGTACATAGATTGGGATAAGACCCCCCCCCCCTTTTCTGACCCCCTCCGTTATAGACCCCAATTACATAAAACTCATAGACCAAATCATCCTTCTGTCCCTCTATAGATATATATATACATTTCAACTGACCACCCTCCCCCCCCCCATCAATCCTTCAGATCACCTCACCCCCCCGGGACCTAACTCCGTAACCAGAGGTCTCAGACCTACCGAGTTTGGGCTCTCCGAAATCGGGAGAAGGAGACCTTTCGCTTGGCCGCGATAAGATCACGGAATAACACCCTCCCTCTAATAAAAATTATAATATTTATTTATACATATATTCTTCCGGTGCTATAGTGCATACTGGGCGAGGTGTCCCCTGCTGACGTCACTGGAAATAATAATTTTTATTATTTTATATTATTTTTACAATCTATTTTTAGATAATTTAGACACACCCCCATATACAGGGTCAGATTTGACAAACCATCGGTTAAGACCAAATATAAATATTTATTATATTTACTACACTTGACAACTTTCCCCGTTCGCTGTGCCCTATACACACAGCCACACAACACAGTAGGTACAGCCAGACGGAACCCTAACGCAAAAAAAAAAAAAAAAAAAAAAAAATGGTTTTCGGAATTCGCACCCCAGTACAAGGGAGAGGACCAGCAGCTGGAACCAGTGGACCACAAGAGTCTCCGTCGCCTGCCCACATGGGAAATGAGGGTCCCTCTGGTACGCGTGGGGCGCCGAGGGGGTTGTCGCTGACGTTCGGCAGAAAGGACACTGCTCAAGGCACCTCAGCGGAAACAGCCGAGACACCACTGTCGTCGTCGGCGGGTACCTCTGGCATGGGCGCTCGCACCACCACTCCCAGCCCCGCGGGCCCGCCTGGACAGGCGCAGGACGCCGCCAGGACCTTTATCCGCAGACCGGAACGGAAGAGGAGATCCATAGATGTCATGGAAGCGTATAAAAGGCAGACAAACACCTATGCCGAACTAACAAACGACAGACTTCTCCAGGAAGTTATGAAGACCTTTGAGGATATACCAGCCAGGGTCAAAGAATACCCTCAGATGAGGAGGGACATCAAAAACTTCCTGGAGACTCAGTCAGACAAGAGCCTACGGATCCTCTTCGAACTGAGTGGGCGGGTAAAGGCCCTGGAAACAGCGCCCAAAATAGTTCCGACAAAGAACACTACGCCTGAATCACCGCAAGAATTAATAGAAAAGCTCGAAAAGGTTGAGGCCAATATTAACACGCGGCTCAACGAGCTCGAAGAAAAAATGTCGGAAGGCTTTAAAAACACGGCCTACCTATATGACGAAGGCGGTGCCGACGTCGTCGACAAGGTCATCGACAGGATCGAAGAGGTCAGCGCCAAGCTCAACACAGTGCAGGCGGACATTGGCCACACGACAGAGGGAGTGAGGATCGTGGGCCATACCGCGGCCGCCCTCGAGGATCGAGTCGATGGCGTTGTCGGTGGAGTCGCCGCCAGTATAGAAAGTGTCAAGGAGGTCATCAGGGAAGCATGCGGGCAAACAGCCGCCCCACACTCATACGCCGACGTTACGGCAGCCAAACCCGGGCGTCGGCCGGCACTTCACTCGATGGCGGTCACCTCGGAAGGCAGTCTGGAGACTGCCGACGAGGTGCTCGCTAGGGTGAAGGAGGCGGTCGACGCCAGGGGAACTGGCTTAAAGATAAATAAAGTCCGTAAGGCCAAGAACCAGACGGTGATACTGGGGTGCGATTCAGAGACCGAACTCAGGAGAGTTAAGGATAGGATCGAGAGCCGAGGCAAAGGGCTTATAGTAGAGCCCATGAAGAACAAAAACCCACTCGTCGTCCTGAAAGACGTCTTTTTGGACAGTGACGACGACGAGGTGGTAAAGGCGCTCTACGCCCAGAATGAGGACATATTCAGGGACCTGGTACAAGAAGAAAGGGAAATGACCATTAAGTACAAGAAAAGGACCAGAAACCCCAAGACCTCGCACGTTGTCGTCCAAGTCAGGCCCAAGGTGTGGCAGAGGATGACGGAGGCTGGGGCCCTTTACCTTGACCTGCAAAGGGTCAGGGTGGAGGACCAGTCGCCGCTCATCCAATGCACGAAATGCCTGGCATTTGGGCATGGCCGTAAATTTTGTACCGAGGGTGCGGACAGGTGCAGTCACTGCGGAGGGCCGCATCTGCGCGAAAAGTGCCTCGAGCACATCGCCGGTAACGAACCGCAGTGCTGCAACTGCTCGCACTCTGGGCTCAAGAAGACCGACCACAACGCTTTTAGCGTGGAGTGCCCGACCCGAAAGAAATGGGACTACCTGGCTCGGACGACAACTGCATATGCCTGAACAGCTCCCTAGGTTGTACGTAACACACGCAACACACACAGGAACACCCACAGGAACACACACAGGAACACACACACGAACATACCATAACACAAACACAAACTGGCAGTACATGGGAAAAGTGGATTATTGCTACGCAATAAACACATGCATGGAAACCGGAGAAAATCAAAAAACACGGATATATAATAAATATAATAAATATATACAAGTATATCTAAAACACACACACAACACCAAACAAGAACCATACACAACACCCAGAATAAAGATAAATATAAAACCCCAGACCAAGAAAAGATAATAAATATATTATATAATCTGAGTATATATATATATGTTATTACCGCAATCACCCTGTATTTAAATGTAGCATAGAAAGCACACACACATGCGCGATAACGTACCCCAAATAAAGGAGTGACTAATATGGTACTAAATAAAGCTGGTCAACTCTGTTGTAACCAATAATAAATACTTACTAGAAATTATATTGCTTAAAAAGCTAAATGGCAACAAAATTTTTTGTAGAATAATCTTGTGCTGATAATAGATGTGTAACCATAGCAATAGAAAATACGATAGATAAGTTTAGAAATTAAATAAGTATGTAATAGAATAAGAAAGTACATTATTAAATACAATATAGAAATAAGAAATAATGTCTGTAAACAATACGAATAACCGGTATATCATAAGTTTTGTTATTAAGTACATATAAAATAAGCATTTAGAAATATAGATATAAGATTAAGTATGTAAACATTATGCAAATACCAATAAAAGTAACCTGTATATTGAATATCCCTGAATAAAGGAAAATAAAAATGTTAGATATGTTTAGTAAGAAATAGGTATTAGAATAAGTAAGTACATGTATAAATATAATATATAAATAAGAAAAAATGGCTACAAACAAGAAACGAATAACCAGTAGGTATATCATAAGTTTTGTTGTTAACAATAAATAAAATTAGCAATAAGAAAAATAGTTAAGAAATAGATATAAGGAAATAAGTATGTAAAAATCTATGCCTATGTTAATAAAAGAAGAGTTGTGTACTTAAATACCCCTAATAAAGAAAAATAAAAGTTAGAGTAGATAGAATAGCGGGAGTCCCACCCGGCTAAGAATGTAAGGACGAATGAAAGAAAGATACAGTATGAAGCATGAAAGTGCGAGAGGAATAAATGCGAGAACTGGAATGAACGAGAAACTTAGAATAACAAGGTCCCGTTGTGCCCATGAACGGGGAAAAGCAAAAAAAAAAAAAAAAAAAAAAAAAACCTAACCTAACCTAACCTAACCTAACCTAACCTAACCTAACCTAACCTAACCTAACCTAACCTAACCTAACCTAACCTAACCTAACCTAACCTAACCTAACCTAACCTAACCTAACCTAACCTTTTTTTTTTTTTTTTTTTTTTTTTTTTTTTTCTCGCTGAGAAATGCTTTATGCATGCCCGACTCGTGGGGGACGAGACGGGGTATGTGGGACTCCCTGTCCGAATGACAGTATACCCACTAAAACTCAGCGGTGTTCCCGCGTCGCCGTGATGGGAGGGTCATGGGAAACCGGCTCAGCCTTTACTTCCACAACCCTCCCGGCGCATGCCCGCCTAGCTGGCGGGCCCCGCATGCCCCCCGGGCTGGGGGGCTACGGGAATGGCCGGGAACACCTGGCCATTCCCGTCCGACACTGGTGGAGGCCCGTGCAATGCAGGCAAGGGTGCCCCCGCACCCGTTGCCTGCTGGCCTCCACCTGGGAGAAGTCGGAGATGACCGTCAAATTGACGTCTTCTTCGACCCCTCCTCCGCCTTCGGAGCAGCGCCGCGTGAGGATCGTCCTCCCGCGCGCGCTCCGCCGCCTCCTTCTGGGACATGACGTGTTCGCAGAAGGAGGCGACTGCCGCCCAGGACCCCTCATCCCCCAGCATGGCGTTTACCACACCGGGGAGCGAGAGGTCCGGTCCGATCGCCGCCATGAGACTGCGGCGCGGCTCGGACCACGACGGGCACACCTCGAGGGTGTGCTGCGCCGTGTCCTCCGCCGCGCCACAGCCGTGGCACGACGGCGTCTCCTCCCGTCCGATCCGGTGCAAGTACGATCCGAAACAACCGTGTCCGGACAGCACCTGCACCAGACGGAACGAGAGGAACCCATGCGACCGCTCGAGCCAGTCTCGCAGGACCGGCCCAAGCGCGTCGAGGGTTCGGCGGCCAAAGGCTGCGGTGGCGAGGTCCCCCGTCCAATGGAGGACGATGGCGTCCCTCGCCTCCCTCCGGACGGCCTCCCGCTCTTCCGGGGCGGTGCGTTCTCCTCTCGCTCTCCGCCCCGCCGTCCATTCGTACACTCTGGCGAGCACCCACGCCTCGAGTTCCCAAGGAGGGGTGCTGGCCAGAGCACACGCTGCCGCAAAGCCCACCGTGCGGTAGGCCCGCGCTACCCGCTGGGCTATGGCCCTCTGCGGTGCCCGCAAGGCGGCGGCGTTCTCCCGCCGTTGGAGGGCGTCCTCCCAAATAGGGGCCCCGTAGAGGGCCATACTCTTGAGGATGCCGGCGTAGAGTTGCCGGCATCCTGCGCTGGGCCCCCCCAAGTTGGGGAGCAGCCACGAGAGCGCCCCCGCCGTCTTCAGCAGGCGCGAAGACAGCCCGCTAAAATGCGGGCCGAAACGCCACCTGCTGTCGATCACAAGGCCCAGATACTTCATCTGGGCCTTGACCTCGATTCTGACGCCCTCCACAAAGATGTGGGCGTCAGGTGGGGGGCGCTGCCGAGGTCCGTGGAAGAACACGGCCTCGGTCTTGTGCAGCGCCACCTTCAGACCTAGGCGGCAGATCCTCGCTGCGACCAAGGATCCGCCCGCCGAGGCCAAGTTGGCCGCCTCCCTGAAACTCCCCCCCCGGGCGGTGAGGAGAGTGTCGTCCGCGTAGCAGACGACGCTCGTGCCTCGGAGGAGAGTTCCCCGCAAGAGCCAATCGTAGCCGACGTTCCAGAGGAGAGGTCCTATGACTGACCCCTGTGGAACGCCGGCTTCGACTGCGTACCGCCGGACTTGGCCAGTCCTGTCTACCAGCAGGATCGCCCGATCCTCCAGGTAGCTGGCCAGCAGACTGCGCATGTATCGAGGCACTCCGTGGAACCGGAGCGCCTCAAGGATGGTGGAGTGAGGAACGGAGTTGAAGGCGTTGGCTATGTCGAATGACACCGCCAACAATCCGTCCCCCGCCTCCATCGCACCCTTCGCCTGGCCCTTAAGCCAGGCCAGCGCGTCCACCGTCGAACGCTCAGCCCGAAAACCGAACTGAGCGTCCGACAAGTCCGGCCCGATGTCCCGCAGGTGGCCCTTCAGGCGAGCCGCGATTATCCCCTCGAACATTTTGCCGACCTCATCAAGTAGAACGATGGGCCGGTATGCCGAGGGGGAATACGCTGGGCGACCCTCTTTGCGGAGGAGGCACAACTGCCCCTCCTTCCAAGGTTTCGGGAACCTCCCAGTCGCAAGGCATGCGCTGAAGAGGTCCCGAAACCTTTCCTCCATACGAGTGGCAGCTATCGCTACCACTCTTGCTGGGACGCCGTCAGGGCCTGGAGCCGTCTTCTTGGCGCGGATACGAAGAATCGCCGCGCCAAGTTCCGACTCCGTGACAGGAGAGGGAGCCTCCTCTTCCTCCTCGTCTGGCGGGGCTCCGCACATCACTGGCGGGGTGAAGTTGTCCCTGCCCGGGAACAGGGCCTGAACCACCCCGTCCAGAAATGAGGGCTCCAGGGTCTCGGCAACCGGGGGACCAAAGGGGCGCAGTTTGTTGCGCGCCGCCTTGTACGGTCTCCCGTAGGGGTCGTTGTCGAGACCCTCCAGCAGCTCGGCTCTTGCCGAGTCTTTGGCGGCGGCGATGGCCCGATCGAGGACCTGTTTTGCCTCCACGTATACGTCGTAGAGGTGGTCCTCGTCGGCCCGGTCCCGTCGACGCCGCCGCCGACTCCGCGTGTAGGCCCTCCTTGCCTCCACGCAAGCTGCTCGGAGCCCCGCCAGCTCCGCCGACCACCAGTACACGGCGCGTTTGGGTGGTGGCCGGCGAGACCGAGGCATGCTAGAGTTGCATACCTCGGTCAGACACTCCCTCAGCTGCCCCGCTGCGGTGTCCACATCCAGGCCAGCGGTAGGCGGCGAAAGCCAGTCCTGGATGAACGCCGCCTCCGCCGCTGCCTCCCTGTCCAGGCGGGTGAGAGCCCACCGCGGGAACGGTGATCGCCCCGAGATGGGCCGCATCGCTCCTGCTCCCCTGGTGGAGATGTCAAACCGCACGTAGCGGTGGTCCGACATGGTCTCCACCAGGTCCACCCGCCAGTTCAGCACGCGCGCGGCTAACGCCGGGGTGGCGAAAGTGACGTCCACTATTGAGCCACCCCGACGCCGCACGCATGTCTGGACGCTTCCTCTGTTCAAGAGGGAGAGTCCAGAGGAGGCTGCCCACAACTCCACCGCCCGCCCGCGTGCGTCGGTGGCCGGGTTGCCCCAGCTCACCGACTTGGCATTCAGGTCTCCCAGTACGGAGACCTGACGCGGAACCGCCCTGCCGACCACGGCGGCCAGGACTCCGAGATAATTCTCAAAGTCCTGGAGTGGGCGGTTTGGGGAGAAATATACCCCCACAAGGGCTATGTCTCCCCACGCGGCGGCCACGTATCCCGGTCCTCTCTCTAATAGCGAGAGGGGAGGGGAGTCCGTGGAAGACCGCGCCGCTAGTGCCACCGAGTCGTCCTCGTCACCCAGCCAGCTGCTGGGGACCGAGTAGGGCTCGGCGACCACCGCTACGTTCACCAACCACTCGGCCATGACCTGCACTACCAGGTCCTGGGCCGCTTTGCAGTGGTTGGCGTTCGCCTGGAGGATGCTGTAGTCGGAAAGCATTATTCCGACATTGCACCCCCCTCCTCAGCTACCGCCGCTGGAACTGCAGCGGCGGCGACGGCGGTGGCGGTGGTGGCAACAGGGCGAACCTGCGCCGGCACTATGCCCTTTCGCACGGGGGGCTTGCAGCTCCTGCCCGTCATCCTGTGGTCCGCGGGGCGGCCACTGGCGGCACACGCCTTACAGTGCGGCGTGGTGGCGCGGCAAGTGGCACTCCTGTGTCCCTCTTGCCCGCACTGGTAGCACGTGTCTCCCCAGTCGGACTTGGAGGGACACGTGGCTCGGGTGTGGCCAAACGCGAAGCACTTGAAGCAGCGCGTGGGCTGGTCTTCAAGTGCCCGGACCACAGCCGAGCTAAGCCCCACCAGCAGCCGTCCGTTGGTCGCAGCAAGGACGGCCGCAGCCGCGGCGACTGGGCACTCGACGCGGATGATGCCCATGCCGCGGCGGCCGAGCCTGATGGCTCCCCCCTTCACCGCGCCAGCGTCGCAGCCTCCAATCGCCGCGACGGCCGCCACCACATCGTCCTTGGTGACCGAATCGTCCAGATCGGTCACCTCCAAGGCTGCGGTCTTGACGGGCTTTACGACCGTCACACTGTCCGCGATGACCTCCTGCAACTTTGTTGCGAAGAGGTCCGCATTGGTGCCGCGCTTTTCCCCCGAGAACTCGAAAATTCGAGCCCCGGTTAGGGTTCGGCGGCACCTAATGTTGCTGATCCCCAGCTGGGAGGGATCAGCATTGGTACGAGCCCGTCTTAGGACGGACTCGTACGTTTCGCCGCGCTCCGCGGCCTCCGGGGTGAGGGTCACCACGACGGCCGCGGTTTTGGGAGGAACCAGCTTCCTCCCGCCGGCTGGAGCCCGATTGGCTGCAGGAGCAGTCGCAGCGGGCATGGGGGCCGACTTGGCCCCTCCCTTCTTCTTCCCTCTCTTGACCACTTCCGTCCACGACTGGTTGGACGGGGTGGTGGAGGGAAGAAGGGCGTCCTCTTCTTCCTGCGAGTTCTGGGCTGCTGGAGTCGCCGAAGACCCAGTCACTCCCTCCGCGCTCGTGGTGGGGGTTTGAGGAGCCGCCTTGGTCCTCTTACCCTTACCTTTGCCCTTGGAGGGCTTCGGGGCCTGGGGCTGCGAACCCGGTGCCAGGCCTGCTACAGGCGCAGGTTCCGGCTCCTTCGCTGGTGGCTTATCCGCCGCTAGCGGCGGGCGAAGCCGCTTTTCCGGCAGGAGCCGGTCCTCAATGCCTGCGAAGCAGGCTCTGGTGAAGGCCCTCTCCTCCATAACAACCTTTCGGAGGATCTCCTCGAGGTTGGAAGGGGAAGAAGAGCCTCCTACCGCTGGACCTGGGGCAGGTTGGGCAGGCCGAGCCGTGGCCTCAGCCAGCTTCAGGTGCAGCTGGCTGACCTCCGCCTGCAGGCGATCCACCTTCGCCTGCAGTTGCCGCGTCTCGTCCGTGGCCGTCCGCTTCATGAGCTCTCCGACGATGCCGTGTAGACTGGCGGCCCGGCATTTGAGGGCCTTTTGGAAGGTCCCCTTTAGGTTGGAGGACTTTGAGGCGACCTCCAGGACCTCCTCCTTGTCCTCCTGCGCCATCCGCTCCAGTTCCGCCAGGGAGTGGTCGGCATATAGGACATTGGATGCCCCATAGCCAGCCCTCGACCTGGCGGTTTGCGTCTGGCGCTCCTTGGCGGCGACCTTCTCCTCCAGGTCCTGCTGGAGCTGGGCCTTTTTGGCCAGATTTAGCTGGCGCTCGGCGTCCAGCAAGCCCACATCGTGGGTCTCCGGCGTTTTAGAAGAAGTCGAAGCCCTTTTGGACTTCGACTTCTTCCCTCCCTTCCCTCCGGCCGACTCCGAGGAGCCCTCGGACCCTTGCCTTAGGAAGGCCCTCTTCCGCCTGAGGCGGTCATTCTCGGCCGCCGACGTATCCATGCTGGATTTGTCGGAGTCCGAGAATTCGTCTACCCCAGCCAAGCTGGCTGCAGACGGTGCGCGGTCAGCGCCCGACGCCGAAGCGTCACCGACGTGGCCCTGAGAAGGGCCGTTGGATTGGCCCTGAGAAGGGCCGTTGGGTTGGCCCTGAGAAGGGCCGTTTGAATCGCCCTGGGAGGAGCGATTCGGTTTAAAATTGGGGTTAAAAGCATTAAAAACAGGGTTAAAATTAGGGTTTAAAACAGGATTAAAATTAGGGTTAAAACAAGCAAAACGCCCGGAGGCGTCCCGCATCGGCTTCTTCGACATTTTCGTTGACGTCCGCACTAAGATCAACGAATTCACAGCGCACTTTAGCCGCCGGTCTGCCACTCCGTTACGGTGGTCAGACACGACGTTGCCCGGGGGATACTGCGAGGAAGTATGCACTGTGGGGGATCCCCCAACCTAACCTTTTTTTTTTTTTTTTTTTTTTGTCGCTGAGAAATGCTTTATGCATGCCCGACTCGTGGGGGACGAGACGGGGTATGTGGGACTCCCTGTCCGAATGACAGTATACCCACTAAAACTCAGCGGTGTTCCCGCGTCGCCGTGATGGGAGGGTCATGGGAAACCGGCTCAGCCTTTACTTCCACAACCCTCCCGGCGCATGCCCGCCTAGCTGGCGGGCCCCGCATGCCCCCCGGGCTGGGGGGCTACGGGAATGGCCGGGAACACCTGGCCATTCCCGTCCGACACTGGTGGAGGCCTGTGCGATGCAGGCAAGGGTGCCCCCGCACCCGTTGCCTGCTGGCCTCCACCTGGGAGGAGTCGGAGATGTCCGTCAAACTGACGTCTTCTCCGACCCCTCCTCCGCCTTCGGAGCAGTGCCGCGTGAGGATCGTCCTCCCGCGCGCGCTCCGCCGCCTCCTTCTGGGACATGACGTGTTCGCAGAAGGAGGCGACTGCCGCCCAGGACCCCTCATCCCCCAGCATGGCGTTTACCACACCGGGGAGCGAGAGGTCCGGTCCGATCGCCGCCATGAGACTGCGGCGCGGCTCGGACCACGACGGGCACACCTCGAGGGTGTGCTGCGCCGTGTCCTCCGCCGCGCCACAGCCGTGGCACGACGGCGTCTCCTCCCGTCCGATCCGGTGCAGGTATGATCCGAAACAACCGTGTCCGGACAGCACCTGCACCAGACGGAACGAGAGGAACCCGTGCGACCGCTCGAGCCAGTCTCGCAGGACCGGCCCAAGCGCGTCGAGGGTTCGGCGGCCAAAGGCTGCGGTGGCGAGGTCCCCCGTCCAATGGAGGACGATGGCGTCCCTCGCCTCCCGCCGGACGGCCTCCCTCTCTTCCGGGGCGGTGCGTTCTCCTCTCGCTCTCCGCCCCGCCGTCCATTCGTACACTCTGGCGAGCACCCACGCCTCGAGTTCCCAAGGAGGGGTGCTGGCCAGAGCACACGCTGCCGCAAAGCCCACCGTGCGGTAGGCCCGCGCGACCCGCTGGGCTATGGCCCTCTGCGGTGCCCGCAAGGCGGCGGCGTTCTCCCGCCGTTGGAGGGCGTCCTCCCAAATAGGGGCCCCGTAGAGGGCCATACTCTTGAGGATGCCGGCGTAGAGTTGCCGGCATCGTGCGCTGGGCCCCCCCAAGTTGGGGAGCAGCCACGAGAGCGCCCCTGCCGTCTTCAGCAGGCGCGACGACAACCCGCTAAAATGCGGGCCGAAGCGCCACCTGCTGTCGATCACAAGGCCCAGATATTTCATCTGGGCCTTGACCTCGATTCTGACGCCCTCCACAAAGATGTGGGCGTCAGGTGGGGGGCGCTGCCGAGGTCCGTGGAAGAACACGGCCTCGGTCTTGTGCAGCGCCACCTTCAGACCTAGGCGGCGGATCCTCGCTGCGACCAAGGATCCGCCCGCCGAGGCCAAGTTGGCCGCCTCCCTGAAACTCCCCCCCCGGGCGGTGAGGAGAGTGTCGTCCGCGTAGCAGACGACGCTCGTGCCTCGGAGGAGAGTTCCCCGCAAGAGCCAATCGTAGCCGACGTTCCAGAGGAGAGGTCCTATGACTGACCCCTGTGGAACGCCGGCTTCGACTGCGTACCGCCGGACTTGGCCAGTCCTATCCACGAGGAGGATCGCCCGATCCTCCAGGTAGCTGGCCAGTAGACTGCGCAGGTATCGAGGCACTCCGTGGAATCGGAGCGCCTCTAGGATGGTGGAGTGAGGAACGGAGTTGAAGGCGTTGGCTATGTCGAATGACACCGCCAACAATCCGTCCCCCGCCTCCATCGCATCCTTCGCCTGGCCCTTAAGCCAGGCCAGCGCGTCCACCGTCGAACGCTCAGCCCGAAAACCAAACTGAGCGTCCAACCTAACCTAACCTAACCTTTTTTTTTTTTTTTTTTTTTTTTTTGTCGCTGAGAAATGCTTTATGCATCCTCGCCTCCCGGGGGACGAGACGGGGTATGTGGGACTCCCTGTCGGAATGACAGTATACCCACTAAAACTCAGCGGTGTTCCCGCGTCGCCGTGATGGGAGGGCCATGGGAAACCGGCATAGCCTTTACTTCCACAGCCCTCCCGACGCATGCCCGCCAAGATGGTATGGCGGGCCCCACATGCCCCCCAGGTTGGGGGGCTACGGGAATGGCCGAGAACACCTGGCCATTCCCGTCCCACAAGGTGGAGGCCTGTGCAAAACAGGCAACGGTGCCCCCGCACCCGTTGCCTGCTGGCCTCCACGCCCGCCTGAAAGGCGGGCCCCGCATGCCCCCCACGTTGGGGGACCTACGGCCGCAGAGGATAGGGAGAGCGGCAACGACACACCGACACTCCTCTTCCCCTGCGGCCCCACCGCGTCCGCCATCGAACGGTGGCGGCCCCGTCAAGGCCGCCACCGTGGGACTCCCTGTCGGAATGACAGTATACCCACTAAAACTCAGCGGTGTTCCCGCGTCGCCGTGATGGGAGGGTCATGGGAAACCGGCTCAGCCTTTACTTCCACAACCCTCCCGGCGCATGCCCGCCTAGCTGGCGGGCCCCGCATGCCCCTCGGGCTGGGGGGCTACGGGAATGGCCGGGAACACCTGGCCATTCCCGTCCGACACTGGTGGAGGCCTGTGCGATGCAGGCAAGGGTGCCCCCGCACCCGTTGCCTGCTGGCCTCCACCTGGGAGGAGTCGGAGATGTCCGTCAAACTGACGTCTTCTCCGACCCCTCCTCCGCCTTCGGAGCAGCGCCGCGTGAGGATCGTCCTCCCGCGCGCGCTCCGCCGCCTCCTTCTGGGACATGACGTGTTCGCAGAAGGAGGCGACTGCCGCCCAGGACCCCTCATCCCCCAGCATGGCGTTTACCACACCGGGGAGCGAGAGGTCCGGTCCGATCGCCACCATGAGACTGCGGCGCGGCTCAGACCACGACGGGCACACCTCGAGGGTGTGCTGCGCCGTGTCCTCCGCCGCGCCACAGCCGTGGCACGACGGCGTCTCCTCCCGTCCGATCCGGTGCAGGTATGATCCGAAACAACCGTGTCCGGACAGCACCTGCACCAGACGGAACGAGAGGAACCCGTGCGACCGCTCGAGCCAGTCTCGCAGGACCGGCCCAAGCGCGTCGAGGGTTCGGCGGCCAAAGGCTGCGGTGGCGAGGTCCCCCGTCCAATGGAGAACGATGGCGTCCCTCGCCTCCCGCCGGACGGCCTCCCGCTCTTCCGGGGCGGTGCGTTCTCCTCTCGCTCTCCGCCCCGCCGTCCATTCGTACACTCTGGCGAGCACCCACGCCTCGAGTTCCCAAGGAGGGGTGCTGGCCAGAGCGCACGCTGCCGCAAAGCCTACCGTGCGGTAGGCCCGCGCTACCCGCTGGGCTATGGCCCTCTGCGGTGCCCGCAAGGCGGCGGCGTTCTCCCGCCGTTGGAGGGCGTCCTCCCAAATAGGTGCCCCGTAGAGGGCCATACTCTTGAGGATGCCGGCGTAGAGTTGCCGGCATCGTGCGCTGGGCCCCCCCAAGTTAGGGAGCAGCCATGATAGCGCCCCCGCCGTCTTCAGCAGACGCGACGACAGCCCGCTAAAATGCGGGCCGAAACGCCACCTGCTGTCGATCACAAGGCCCAGATATTTCATCTGGGCCTTGACCTCGATTCTGACGCCCTCCACAAAGATGTGGGCGTCAGGTGGGGGGCGCTGCCGAGGTCCGTGGAAGAAAACGGCCTCGGTCTTGTGCAGCGCCACCTTCAGACCTAGGCGGCGGATCCTCGCTGCGACCAAGGATCCGCCCGCCGAGGCCAAGTTGGCCGCCTCCCTGAAACTCCCCCCCCGGGCGGTGAGGAGAGTGTCGTCCGCGTAGCAGACGACGCTCGTGCCTCGGAGGAGAGTTCCCCGCAAGAGCCAATCGTAGCCGACGTTCCAGAGGAGAGGTCCTATGACTGACCCCTGTGGAACGCCGGCTTCGACTGCGTACCGCCGGACTTGGCCAGTCCTATCTACGAGGAGGATCGCCCGGTCCTCCAGGTAGCTGGCCAGTAGACTGCGCAGGTATCGAGGCACTCCGTGGAATCGGAGCGCCTCTAGGATGGTGGAGTGAGGAACGGAGTTGAAGGCGTTGGCTATGTCGAATGACACCGCCAACAATCCGTCCCCCGCCTCCATCGCATCCTTCGCCTGGCCCTTAAGCCAGGCCAGCGCGTCCACCGTCGAACGCTCAGCCCGAAAACCAAACTGAGCGTCCGACAAGTCCGGCCCGATGTCCCGCAGGTGGCCCTTCAGGCGAGCCGCCATTATCCCCTCGAACATTTTTCCGACCTCATCGAGCAAGACGATGGGCCGGTATGCCGAGGGGGAGTCTGCTGGGCGGCCCTCCTTGCGGAGGAGGCACAGCTGCCCTTCCTTCCAAGGTTTCGGGAACCTCCCAGTCGCAAGGCATGCGCTGAAGAGGTCCCGAAACCTTTCCTCCATTCGAGTGGCAGCGATTGCTACCACTCTTGCTGGGACACCGTCGGGGCCTGGAGCCGTCTTCTTGGCGCGGATACGGAGGACCGCCGCGCCAAGTTCCGACTCCGTGACAGGAGGGGGCTCCTCTTCTTCCTCGTCTGCTAGCGGGGCTCCACACATCACTGGCGGGGTGAAGTTGTCCCTGCCCGGGAACAGGGACTGAACCACCCCGTCCAGAAATGAGGGCTCTAGGGTCTCGGCAACCGGGGGACCAAAGGGGCGCAATTTATTGCGCGCAGCCTTGTATGGTCTCCCGTAGGGGTCGTTGTCGAGACCCTCCAGCAGCTCGGCTCTCGCAGAGTCTTTGGCGGCAGCGATGGCCCGATCGAGGACCTGTTTTGCCTCCACGTACACATCGTAGAGGTGGTCCTCGTCGGCCCGGTCCCTTCGACGCCGCCGCCGACTCCGCGTGTAGGCCCTCCTTGCCTCCACGCAAGCTGCTCGGAGCCCCGCCAGCTCCGCCGACCACCAGTACACGGCGCGTTTGGGTGGTGGTCGGCGAGACCGAGGCATGCTAGAGTTGCATACCTCGGTCAGACACTCCCTCAGCTGCCCCGCTGCGGTGTCCACATCCAGGCCGGCGGTAGGCGGCGAAAGCCAGTCCTGGATGAACGCCGCCTCCGCCGCTGCCTCCCTGTCCAGGCGGGTGAGAGCCCACCGCGGGAACGGTGATCGCCCCGAGATGGGCCGCATCACTCCTGGGCCCCTGGTGGAGATGTCGAACCGCACGTAGCGGTGGTCCGACATGGTCTCCACCAGGTCCACCCGCCAGTTCAGCACGCGCGCGGCTAACGCAGGGGTGGCGAAAGTGACGTCCACTATTGAGCCACCCTGACGCCGCACGCATGTCTGGACGCTTCCTCTGTTCAAGAGGGAGAGTCCAGAGGAGGCTGCCCACAACTCCACCGCCCGCCCGCGTGCGTCGGTGGCCGGGTTGCCCCAGCTCACCGACTTGGCATTCAGGTCTCCCAGTACGGAGACCTGACGCGGAACCGCCCTGCCGACCACGGCGGCCAGGACTCCGAGATAATTCTCAAAGTCCTGGAGTGGGCGGTTTGGGGAGAAATATACCCCCACAAGGGCTATATCTCCCCACGCGGCGGCCACGTATCCTGGTCCTCTCTCTAATAGCGAGAGGGGAGGGGAGTCCGTGGAAGACCGCGCCGCTAGTGCCACCGAGTCGTCCTCGTCGCCCAGCCAGCTGCTGGGGATCGAGTAAGGCTCGGCGACCACCGCTACGTTCACCAACCACTCGGCCATGACCTGCACTACCAGGTCCTGGGCCGCTTTGCAGTGGTTGGCGTTCGCCTGGAGGATGCTGTAGTCGGAAAGCATTATTCCGACATCGCACCCTCCTCCTCAGCTACCGCCGCTGGAGTTGCAGCGGCGACGACGGCGGCGGCGGTGGTGGCAACAGGGCGAACCTGCGCCGGCACTATGCCCTTTCGCACGGGGGGCTTGCAGCTCCTGCCCGTCATCCTGTGGTCCGCAGGGCGGCCACTGGCGGCACACGCCTTGCAGTGTGGCGTGGTGGCGCGGCAAGTGGCACTCCTGTGTCCCTCCTGCCCGCACTGGTAGCAGGTGTCTCCCCAGTCGGACTTGGAGGGACACGTGGCTCGGGTGTGGCCAAACGCGAAGCACTTGAAGCACCGCGTAGGCTGGTCCTCAAGTGCCCGGACCACAGCCGAGCTGAGCCCCACGAGCAGCCGTCCCTTGGTCGCAGCAAGGACGGCCGCAGCCGCGGCGACTGGGCACTCGACACGCATGATGCCCATACCGCGGCGGCCAAGCCCGATGGCTCCCCCCTTCACCGCGCCAGCGTCGCAGCCTCCAGCCGCCGCGACGGCCGCCACCACCTCCTCCTTGGTGACCGAATCGTCCAGATCGGTCACCTCCAAGGCTGCGGTCTTGACGGGCATCACGACCGTCGCCACGTCCGCGATGACCTCTGCCGCGCTGTTCCCCCGAGAACTCGAAAATTCGAGCCCCGGTTAGGGTTCGGCGGCACTTAATGTTGCTGATCCCCAGCTGGGAGGGATCAGCATTGGTACGAGCCCGTCTAAGGACGGACTCGTACGTTTCGCCCCGCTCCGCGGCCTCCGGGGTGAGAGTCACCACGACGGCCGCGGTTTTAGGAGGAACCAGCTTCCTCCCGCCGGCTGGAGCCCGTTTGGCTGCAGGAGCAGTCGCAGCGGGCTTAGGGGCCGACTTTTGCCCTCCCTTGCCTTTCCCTCTCTTGACCACTTCCGTCCACGACTGGTTGGACGGGGTGGTGGAGGGAAGGAGGGCGTCTTCCTCCTGCGACTTCTGGGTGGCTGCTGTAGTGGCAGACGACCCAGCTGCTCTCTCCGCGCTTGTGGTGGGGGTTTGAGGAGCCGCCTTCGTCCTCTTGCCCTTACCTTTGCCCTTGGAGGGCTTGGGGGCCTGGGGCTGCGCACCCGCTGCCGGGCCTGCAACAGGCGCAGGTTCCGGCTCCTTCTGTGGCGGCTTATCCGCCGCTAGCGGCGGGCGGAGCCGCTTTTCCGGCAGGAGCCGGTCCTCAATGCCTGCGAAGCAGGCTCTGGTGAAGGCCCTCTCCTCCATGACAACCTTTCGGAGGATTTCCTCAAGGTTGGAAGGGGAGGAGGAGCCTCCTGCCACCGGACCTGGGGCGGGTTTAGCAGGCCGAGCCGTGGCCTCAGCCAGCTTCAGGTGTAGCTGGCTAACCTCCGCCTGCAGGCGATCTACCTTCGCCTGCAGTTGCCGCGTCTCGTCCGTGGCCGTCCGCTTTACCAGCTCTGCAACAATGCCGTGCAAGCTGGCAGCCCGGCATTTGAGGGCCTTCTGGAAGGTCCCCTTTAGGTTGGAGGACTTGGAGGCGACCTCCAGGACCTCCTCCCTGTCCTCCTGCGCCATGCGCTCCAGTTCCGCCAGGGAGTGGTCAGCGTACAGGACACTGGATGCCCCATAGCCAGCCCTCGACCTGGCGGTTTGCGTCTGGCGCTCCTTGGCAGCGACCCTCTCCTCCAGGTCCTGCTGCAATTGCGCCCTCTTAGCCAGGTTAAGCTGGCGCTCCGCGTCCACCAAGCCCACATTGTGGGTGTCAGCCTTTTGAGAAGTCGAAGCCTTTTTAGACTTCGACTTCTTTCCTCCCTTACCTCCGGCCGACTCCGAGGAGCCCTCGGACTCTTGCCGTAGATAGGCCCTCTTTCGATTGCAGCGGTCAATTTCGGACACCGACGTATCCAGGTTGGTATCGTCGGAATCCGAAATCTCGTCTGCCCAACCAAACAAGCTAGCCGCAGACGGTGCGCGGTCAGCTTCCGACGCCTGAGCGTCATCGGCGTGGCCCTGAGAAGGGCCGTTGGATTGGCCCTGAGAAGGGCCGTTGGGTTGGCCCTGAGAAGGGCCGTTTGAATCGCCCTGGGAGGAGCGATTCGGTTTAAAATTGGGGTTAAAAGCATTAAAAACAGGGTTAAAATTAGGGTTTAAAACAGGATTAAAATTCGGGTTAAAACAAGCAAAGCGCCCTGAGGCGTCCCGCAAAGGTTTCTTCGACATCGTTCGTAGATGACCGCTTTGATATCTACGAATTCACAGCGCACTTTAGCCGCCGGTCTGCCACTCCGTTACGGTGGTCAGACACGACGTTGCCCAGGGGATACTACGTGGAAGTATGCGCTGTGGGGGATCCCCCAACCTAACCTTTTTTTTTTTTTTTTTTTCTCGCTGAGAAATGCTTTATGCATCCCCGCCTCCCGGGGGACGAGACGGGGTATGTGGGACTCCCTGTCGGAATGACAGTATACCCACTAAAACTCAGCGGTGTTCCCGCGTCGCCGTGATGGGAGGGCCATGGGAATCCGGCATAGCCTTTACATCCACAGCCCTCCCGGCGCACGCCCGCCAAGATGGTATGGCGGGCCCCACATGCCCCCCAGGTTGGGGGGCTACGGGAATGGCCGAGAACACCTGGCCATTCCCGTCCCACACTGGTGGAGGCCTGTGCAAAACAGGCAACGGTGCCCCCGCACCCGCTGCCTGCTGGCCTCCACGCCCGCCTAAAAGGCAGGCCCCGCATGCCCCCCCAGCTTGGGGGAGCTACGGCCGCAGAGGATAGGGAGAGCGGCAACGACACACCGACACTCCTCTTCCCCTGCGGCCCCACCGCGTCCGCCATCGAACGGTGGCGGCCCCGTCAAGGCCGCGGAAGGAAGGGAGAGCCCCTCCCGCCGCGGCCTCTGTCCTCAGCCGCAATGTCTCCCTCACGGGGGACATCGCGGCCCGCCTCAGGTAGGTCGCGATGTCGCGGCACCGCAACCTACCCGTGGGCCGCTACGTCGGGCTAAACCGCACAGCCCGGACGAGCGGCCCCCGCCGGGGTTCCTCTTAGCTTCACCGTGGCCCAGCTCGCCACGGCTACTGAGCCCCCCCGCCTCGACAATGCGGGAACCCACCGGGGGGGCCCCCAACCTAACCTAACCTAACCTTTTTTTTTTTTTTTTTTTTTTTTTTTTTTTTTTTTTTTTTTTTTTTTTTTTTGTCGCTGAGAAATGCTTTATGCATCCCCGCCTCCCGGGGGACGAGACGGGGTATGTGGGACTCCCTGTCGGAATGACAGTATACCCACTAAAACTCAGCGGTGTTCCCGCGTCGCCGTGATGGGAGGGCCATGGGAAACCGGCATAGCCTTTACTTCCACAGCCCTCCCGACGCATGCCCGCCAAGATGTTATGGCGGGCCCCACATGCCCCCCAGGTTGGGAGGCTACGGGAATGGCCGAGAACACCTGGCCATTCCCGTCCCACAAGGTGGAGGCCTGTGCAAAACAGGCAACGGTGCCCCCGCACCCGTTGCCTGCTGGCCTCCACGCCCGCCTGAAAGGCGGGCCCCGCATGCCCCCCCACGTTGGGGGAGCTACGACCGCAGAGGATAGGGAGAGCGGCAACGACACACCGACACTCCTCTTCCCCTGCGGCTCCACCGCGTCCGCCATCGAACGGTGGCGGCCCCGTCAAGGCCGCGGAAGGTAGGGAGAGCGGCAACGAAACACCGACACTCCTCTCCCGCCGCGGCCTCCAATCCTCAGCCGCGATGTCTCCCTCACGGGGGACACCGCGGCCCGCCTCAGGTAAGCTGCGATGTCGCCCAAGCGGCACCGCAACCTACCCTACGGCCGCTACGTCATTGGCTAAGCCGCAAAGCCTTGACGAGCGGCCCCCGCTGGGGTTCCTCTTAGCTTCACCGTGGCCCAGCTCGCCACGGCTACTGAGCCCCCCCGCCTCGACAATGCGGGAACCCACCGGGGGGGACAATGCGGGAACCCACCGGGGGGGAACCTAACCTAACCTCAGCGGTGTTCCCGCGTCGCCGTGATAGGAGGGTCATGGGAAACCGGCTCAGCCTTTACTTCCACAACCCTCCCGGCGCATGCCCGCCTAGCTGGCGGGCCCCGCATGCCCCCCGGGCTGGGGGGCTACGGGAATGGCCGGGAACACCTGGCCATTCCCGTCCGACACTGGTGGAGGCCTGTGCGATGCAGGCAAGGGTGCCCCCGCACCCGTTGCCTGCTGGCCTCCACCTGGGAGGAGTCGGAGATGTCCGTCAAACTGACGTCTTCTCCGACCCCTCCTCCGCCTTCGGAGCAGCGCCGCGTGAGGATCGTCCTCCCGCGCGCGCTTCGCCGCCTCCTTCTGGGACATGACGTGTTCGCAGAAGGAGGCGACTGCCGCCCAGGACCCCTCATCCCCCAGCATGGCGTTTACCACACCGGGGAGCGAGAGGTCCGGTCCGATCGCCGCCATGAGACTGCGGCGCGGCTCGGACCACGACGGGCACACCTCGAGGGTGTGCTGCGCCGTGTCCTCCGCCGCGCCACAGCCGTGGCACGACGGCGTCTCCTCCCGTCCGATCCGGTGCAGGTATGATCCGAAACAACCGTGTCCGGACAGCACCTGCACCAGACGGAACGAGAGGAACCCGTGCGACCGCTCGAGCCAGTCTCGCAGGACCGGCCCAAGCGCGTCGAGGGTTCGGCGGCCAAAGGCTGCGGTGGCGAGGTCCCCCGTCCAATGGAGGACGATGGCGTCCCTCGCCTCCCGCCGGACGGCCTCCCGCTCTTCCGGGGCGGTGCGTTCTCCTCTCGCTCTCCGCCCCGCCGTCCATTCGTACACTCTGGCGAGCACCCACGCCTCGAGTTCCCAAGGAGGGGTGCTGGCCAGAGCGCACGCTGCCGCAAAGCCTACCGTGCGGTAGGCCCGCGCTACCCGCTGGGCTATGGCCCTCTGAGGTGCCCGCAAGGCGGCGGCGTTCTCCCGCCGTTGGAGGGCGTCCTCCCAAATAGGGGCCCCATAGAGGGCCATGCTCTTCAGGATGCCGGCGTAGAGTTGCCGGCATCGGGCGCTGGGCCCCCCCAAGTTGGGGAGCAGCCACGAGAGCGCCCCCGCCGTCTTCAGCAGGCGCGACGACAGCCCACTAAAATGCGGGCCGAAGCACCACCTGCTGTCGATCACAAGGCCCAGATATTTCATCTGGGCCTTGACCTCGATTCTGACGCCCTCCACGAAGATGTGGGCGTCAGGTGGGGGGCGCTGCCGAGGTCCGTGGAAGAACACGGCCTCGGTCTTGTGCAGCGCCACCTTCAATCCTAGTCGGCGGATCCTCGCCGCGACCAAGGATCCGCCCGCTGAGGCCAAGTTGGCCGCCTCCCTGAAGCTCCCCCCCCGGGCGGTGAGCAGAGTGTCGTCCGCGTAGCAGACGACACTCGTGCCTCGGAGGAGAGTTCCCCGCAGGAGCCAATCGTAGCCGACGTTCCAGAGGAGAGGTCCTATAACTGACCCCTGTGGAACGCCGGCTTCGACGACGTACCGCCGGACTTGGCCAGTCCTATCCACCAGGAGGATCGCCCGATCCTCCAGGTAGCTGGCCAGTAGACTGCGCAGGTATCGAGGCACTCCGTGGAATCGGAGCGCCTCAAGGATGGTGGAGTGAGGAACGGAGTTGAAGGCGTTGGCTATGTCGAATGACACCGCCAACAATCCGTCCCCCGCCTCCATCGCCTCCTTTGCCTGGCCCTTAAGCCAGGCCAGCGCGTCCACCGTCGAACGCTCTGCCCGAAAACCAAACTGAGCGTCCGACAAGTCCGGCCCGATGTCCCGCAGGTGGCCCTTCAGGCGAGCCGCGATTATCCCCTCGAACATTTTGCCGACCTCATCAAGTAGAACGATGGGCCGGTATGCCGAGGGGGAATCCGCTGGGCGACCCTCTTTGCGGAGGAGGCACAACTGCCCCTCCTTCCACGGTTTCGGGAACCTCCCAGACGCAAGACATGCGCTGAAGAGGTCCCGAAACCTGTCCTCCATTTGAGTGGCAGCGATCGCCACCACTCTCGCGGGGACGCCGTCGGGGCCTGGAGCCGTCTTCTTGGCGCGGATACGAAAAATCGCCGCGCCAAGTTCCGACTCCGTGACAGGAGGGGGGGCCTCCTCTTCCTCCTCGTCTGGCGGGGCTCCACACATTACTGGCGGGGTGAAGTTGTCCCTGCCCGGGAACAGGGACTGAACCACCCCGTCCAGAAATGAGGGCTCCAGGGTCTCGGCAACCGGGGGACCAAAGGGGCGCAATTTGTTGCGCGCCGCCTTGTATGGTCTCCCGTAAGGGTCGTTGTCGAGACCCTCCAGCAGCTCGGCTCTCGCCCAGTCTTTGGCGGCGGCGATGGCCCGATCGAGGACCTTTTTTGCCTCCACGTATACGGCGTAGAGGTGGTCCTCGTCGGCCCGGTCCCGTCGACGCCGCCGCCGACTCCGCGTGTAGGCCCTCCTTGCTTCCACGCAAGCTGCTCGGAGCCCCGCCAGCTCCGCCGACCACCAGTACACGGCGCGTTTGGGTGGTGGTCGGCGAGACCGAGGCATGCTAGAGTTGCATACCTCGGTCAGACACTCCCGAAGCTGCCCCGCTGCGGTGTCCACATCCAGGCCGGCGGTAGGCGGCGAAAGCCAGTCCTGGATGAACGCCGCCTCCGCCGCTGCCTCCCTGTCCAGGCGGGTAAGAGCCCACCGCGGGAACGATGATCGCCCCGAGATGGGCCGCATCGCTCCTGGGCCACTGGTGGAAATGTCGAACCGCACGTAGCGGTGGTCCGACATGGTCTCCACCAGGTCCACCCGCCAGTTCAGCACGCGCGCGGCTAACGCCGGGGTGGCGAAAGTGACGTCCACTATTGAGCCACCCTGACGCCGCACGCATGTCTGGACGCTTCCTCTGTTCAAGAGGGAGAGTCCAGAGGAGGCTGCCCACAACTCCACCGCCCGCCCGCGTGCGTCGGTGGCCGGGTTGCCCCAGCTCACCGACTTGGCATTCAGGTCTCCCAGTACGGAGACCTGACGCGGAACCGCCCTGCCGACCACGGCGGCCAGGACTCCGAGATAATTCTCAAAGTCCTGGAGTGGGCGGTTTGGGGAGAAATATACCCCCACAAGGGCTATGTCTCCCCACGCGGCGGCCACGTATCCCGGTCCTCTCTCTAATAGCGAGAGGGGAGGGGAGTCCGTGGAAGACCGCGCCGCTAGTGCCACCGAGTCGTCCTCGTCACCCAGCCAGCTGCTGGGGATCGAGTAAGGCTCGGCGACCACCGCTACGTTCACCAACCACTCGGCCATGACCTGCACTACCAGGTCCTGGGCCGCTTTGCAGTGGTTGGCGTTCGCCTGGAGGATGCTGTAGTCGGAAAGCATTATTCCGACATCGCACCCTCCTCCTCAGCTACCGCCGCTGGAACTGCAGCGGTGACGACGGCGGCGGCGGTGGTGGCAACAGGGCGAACCTGCGCCGGCACTATGCCCTTTCGCACGGGGGGCTTGCAGCTCCTGCCCGTCATCCGGTGGTCCGCGGGACGGCCACTGGCGGCACACGCCTTGCAGTGTGGCGTGGTGGCGCGGCAAGTGGCACTCCTGTGTCCCTCCTGCCCGCACTGGTAGCAGACGTCTCCCCAGTCGGACTTGGAGGGACACGTGGCTCGGGTGTGGCCAAACGCGAAGCACTTGAAGCACCGCGTAGGCTGGTCCTCAAGTGCCCGGACCACAGCCGAGCTGAGCCCTACGAGCAGCCGTCCATTGGTCGCAGCAAGGACGGCCGCAGCCGCGGCGACTGGGCACTCGACACGGATGATGCCCATGCCGCGGCGGCCGAGCCGGATGGCTCCCCCCTTTACCGCGCCAGCGTCGCAGCCTCCAGCCGCCGCGACGGCCGCCACCACATCCTCCTTGGTGACCGAATCGTCTAGATCGGCCACCTCCAAGGCTGCGGTCTTGACGGGCTTTACTACCGTCACACTGTCCGCGATGACCTCTTGCAACTTTGTTGCGAAGAGGTCCGCATTGGTGCCGCGCTTGTCCCCCGAGAACTCGAAAATTCGAGCCCCGGTTAGGGTTCGGCGGCACCTTATATTGCTGATCCCCAGCTGGGAGGGATCAGCGTTGGTACGAGCCCGTCTTAGAACGGACTCGTACGTCTCTCCCCGCTCCACGGCCGCCGGGGTGAGGGTCACCACGACGGCCGCGGTTTTGGGAGGAACCAGCTTTCTCCCGCCGGCTGGAGCCCGATTGGCTGCAGGAGCAGTCGCAGCGGGCTTGGGGGCCGACTTGGCCCCTCCCTTATTCTTCCCTCTCTTGACCACTTCCGTCCACGACTGGTTGGACGGGGTGGTGGAGGGAAAAAGGGCGTCTTCTTCTTCCTGCGAGTTCTGGGCTGCTGGAGTCGCCGAAGACCCAGTCACTCCCTCGGCGCTCGTGGTGGGGGTTTGAGGAGCCGCCTTGGTCCTCTTACCCTTACCTTTGCCCTTGGAGGGCTTCGGGGCCTGGGGCTGCGCACCCGGTGCCGGGCCTGCCACAGGCGCAGGTTCCGGCTCCCTCGGTGGTGGCTTATCCGCCGCTAGTGGCGGGCGGAGTCGCTTTTCCGGCAGGAGCCGGTCCTCTATTCCTGCAAGGCAGGCTCTGGTGAAGGCTCTCTCCTCCATGACAACCTTTCGGAGGATGTCCTCAAGGTTGGAAGGGGAGGAGGAGCCTCCTACCACCGGACCTGGGGCAGGTTGGGCAGGCCGAGCCGTGGCCTCAGCCAGCTTCAGGTGCAGCTGGCTGACCTCCGCCTGCAGGCGATCCACCTTCGCCTGCAGTTGCCGCGTCTCGTCCGTGGCCGTCCGCTTCATGAGCTCTCCGACGATGCCGTGTAGACTGGCGGCCCGGCATTTGAGGGCCTTTTGGAAGGTCCCCTTTAGGTTGGAGGACTTTGAGGCGACCTCCAGGACCTCCTCTTTGTCCTCCTGCGCCATCCGCTCCAGTTCCGCCAGGGAGTGGTCGGCATATAGGACATTGGATGCCCCATAGCCAGCCCTCGACCTGGCGGTTTGCGTCTGGCGCTCCTTGGCGGCAACCTTCTCCTCCAGGTCCTGCTGGAGCTGCGCCTTTTTGGCCAGATTTAGCTGGCGCTCGGCGTCCAGCAAACCCACATCGTGGGTCTCCGGCGTTTTAGAAGAAGTCGAAGCCCTTTTGGACTTCGACTTCTTCCCTCCCTTCCCTCCGGCCGACTCCGAGGAGCCCTCGGACCCTTGCCTTAGGAAGGCCCTCTTCCGCCTGAGGCGGTCATTCTCGGCCGCCGACGTATCCATGCTGGATTTGTCGGAGTCCGAGAATTCGTCTACCCCAGCCAAGCTGGCTGCAGACGGTGCGCGGTCAGCGCCCGACGCCGAAGCGTCACCGACGTGGCCCTGAGAAGGGCCGTTGGATTGGCCCTGAGAAGGGCCGTTGGGTTGGCCCTGAGAAGGGCCGTTTGAATCGCCCTGGGAGGAGCGATTCGGGTTAAAATTATTTACAATAGGGTTAAAATTATTTACAATAGGGTTAAAATTTGGGTTTAAGACCGGGTTAAAATTTGGATTAAAATTAGCAAAACGCCCAGAGGCGTCCCGCATCGGTTTTCGACTCATGTTCGCAGACGACCGCTCGATGTCTACGAAGTCACAGCGCACTTTAGCCGTCGGTCTGCCACTCCGTTACGGTGGTCAGACACGACGTTGCCCAGGGGATACTACGTGGAAGTATGCGCTGTGGGGGATCCCCCAACCTAACCTTTTTTTTTTTTTTTTTTTCTCGCTGAGAAATGCTTTATGCATGCCCGTCTCGTGGGGGACGAGACGGGGTATGTGGGACTCCCTGTCCGAATGACAGTATACCCACTAAAACTCAGCGGTGTTCCTGCGTCGCCGTGATGGGAGGGTCATGGGAAACCGGCTCAGCCTTTACTTCCACAACCCTCCCGGCGCATGCTCGCCTAGCTGGCGGGCCCCGCATGCCCCCCGGGCTGGGGGGCTACGGGAATGGCCGGGAACACCTGGCCATTCCCGTCCGACACTGGTGGAGGCCTGTGCGATGCAGGCAAGTGTGCCCCCGCACCCGTTGCCTGCTGGCCTCCACCTGGGAGGAGTCGGAGATGTCCGTCAAACTGACGTCTTCTCCGACCCCTCCTCCGCCTTCGGAGCAGCGCCGCGTGAGGATCGTCCTCCCGCGCGCGCTCCGCCGCCTCCTTCTGGGACATGACGTGTTCGCAGAAGGAGGCGACTGCCGCCCAGGACCCCTCATCCCCCAGCATGGCGTTTACCACACCGGGGAGCGAGAGGTCCGGTCCGATCGCCGCCATGAGACTGCGGCGCGGCTCGGACCACGACGGGCACACCTCGAGGGTGTGCTGCGCCGTGTCCTCCGCCGCGCCACAGCCGTGGCACGACGGCGTCTCCTCCCGTCCGATCCGGTGCAGGTACGATCCGAAAC
Source organism: Apamea anceps (assembly GCA_951799955.1). Classification (NCBI taxonomy): domain Eukaryota; kingdom Metazoa; phylum Arthropoda; class Insecta; order Lepidoptera; family Noctuidae; genus Apamea; species Apamea anceps. The sequence continues at coordinate 70,523 of OX637516.1, forward strand.
AACCGTGTCCGGACAGCACCTGCACTAGACGAAACGAGAGGAACCCGTGCGACCGCTCGAGCCAGTCTCGCAGGACCGGCCCAAGTGCGTCGAGGGTTCGGCGGCCAAAGGCTGCGGTGGCGAGGTCCCCCGTCCAATGGAGGACGATGGCGTCCCTCGCCTCCCGCCGGACGGCCTCCCGCTCTTCCGGGGCGGTGCGTTCTCCTCTCGCTCTCCGCCCCGCCGTCCATTCGTACACTCTGGCGAGCACCCACGCCTCGAGTTCCCAAGGAGGGGTGCCGGCCAGAGCGCACGCTGCCGCAAAGCCTACCGTGCGGTAGGCCCGCGCTACCCGCTGGGCTATGGCCCTCTGGGGTGCCCGCAAGGCGGCGGCGTTCTCCCGCCGTTGGAGGGCGTCCTCCCAAATAGGGGCCCCGTAGAGGGCCATACTCTTGAGGATGCCGGCGTAGAGTTGCCGGCATCGCGCACTGGGCCCCCCCAAGTTGGGGAGCAGCCACGAGAGCGCCCCCGCCGTCTTCAGCAGGCGCGACGACAGCCCGCTAAAATGCGGGCCGAAGCCGAAGCGGGCCTGCAGCGCCACCCTCAGACCTAGGCGGCGGATCCTCGCCGCGACCAAAGATCCGCCCGCCGAGGCCAAGTTGGCCGCCTCCCTGAAACTCCCCCCCCCGGGCGGTGAGGAGAGTGTCGTCCGCGTAGCAGACGACACTCGTGCCTCGGAGGAGAGTTCCCCGCAGGAGCCAATCGTAGCCGACGTTCCAGAGGAGAGGTCCTATGACTGACCCCTGTGGAACGCCGGCTTCGACGACGTACCGCCGGACTTGGCCAGTCCTATCCACCAGCAGGATCGCCCGATCCTCCAGGTAGCTGGCCAGCAGACTGCGCATGTATCGAGGCACTCCGTGGAACCGGAGCGCCTCAAGGATGGTGGAGTGAGGAACGGAGTTGAAGGCGTTGGCTATGTCGAATGACACCGCCAACAATCCGTCCCCCGCCTCCATCGCATCCTTCGCCTGGCCCTTAAGCCAGGCCAGCGCGTCCACCGTCGAACGCTCAGCCCGAAAACCGAACTGAGCGTCCGACAAGTCCGGCCCGATGTCCCGCAGGTGGCCCTTCAGGCGAGCCGCGATTATCCCCTCGAACATTTTGCCGACCTCATCAAGTAGAACGATGGGCCGGTATGCCGAGGGGGAATCCGCTGGGCGACCCTCTTTGCGGAGGAGGCACAACTGCCCCTCCTTCCAAGGTTTCGGGAACCTCCCAGTCGCAAGGCATGCGCTGAAGAGGTCCCGAAACCTTTCCTCCATACGAGTGGCAGCTATCGCTACCACTCTTGCTGGGACGCCGTCAGGGCCTGGAGCCGTCTTCTTGGCGCGGATACGAAGAATCGCCGCGCCAAGTTCCGACTCCGTGACAGGAGAGGGAGCCTCCTCTTCCTCCTCGTCTGGCGGGGCTCCGCACATCACTGGCGGGGTGAACTTGTCCCTGCCCGGGAACAGGGACTGAACCACCCCGTCCAGAAATGAGGGCTCCAGGGTCTCGGCAACCGGGCCCCCAACCTAACCTAACCTAACCTAACCTTTGAAAAGAGTTTTTTATCTCATTCTAGATTAATAAAGTTTGGTGTCCCACAGGGTAGTGTCCTTGGGCCACTTCTTTTTTTGATCTATATAAATGATTTGCCAAAGGTGACTCAACATCAAATGGTCATGTTTGCAGACGACAGTACTGTCATAGTGAAATGTATTGATCGCAATATTTATCAAGATGACATAAATAATACACTATCGGACATAATTAATTGGCTTAATAAAATTAATTTAGTTATAAACTTAAAGAAAACCAATATAATGCATTTTCACCAAAGAACTGTAGTACCAAAAGTAAATATCAGACATAGTAACTGTGACATTGAAGAAGTTAAAGTAGCAAAATTCTTAGGTTTATTCCTTGATAACCAGCTTAACTGGAAGGCCCACATAGATGACCTAAGTAAAAAAAATAAACAAATCAGCATACGCACTTTTCCAAATTGCTAGAAAAATAAATATGGATGCGCTAATAGTTGCATATCACGGCTTAGTAGCCTCAATTTTGTGATATGGTATTATTTTCTGGGGCAATTCTACTGATAAAGATATCGTCTTTAAGGCACAAAAAAGATGCATAAGATCAATGTGTGGTTTGAAAACTGACGTTAGCTGTGTACCATTCTTTAAATCGCTGAAAATACTTACTTTACCCTCATTATATATTTTTGAAATTAGTGTTTTCGTCAAAACAAACATGAGGTTATTCGAAAAAGTGTCAACGTTACGAGATGTTGCGATTCGTAGCCAATACGCAAACTCTTTAAGCAATCAGCGCTGTAAGACTGCCTTAGTGAGAAAGAGCGTTTTGGGTATGGCACCGCGGATTTACAATAAATTACCAGATGTCATGAAAAATTTAAATGTTACACAATTAAAAAAAAAATTAAAACACTTATTAATTGAAAAATGTTATTATACGACTGATGAATTTCTGAATGATAAATTAATGTAGACTTATTTATTTATTTGACTGGAGAAACAAATTTTAATTGAATATTGTGACTAATTTTAATTTATGATTATTTATTTATGCATTGACTGTAGAAATTATTCCATATTGTTTTTATTTAGCATGCAACCATATTTGTACGCCTCTTGGCATGACATAGCGACCTATGAACTGTATTATAAGAACTGTATTCACTACCTATGTTACACAAATAAAAAATGATTATGATTAATTAATCATAGTAATGAGCCATATCCAGTCGGGGCCGGTATGTACTCGAACATTCTAGACGTTTCTACAATAGAAGGTTCTGGAATTATCTGCGGCACTATATTATAAGGCCGGGATTCGCCGCGACCAGTCAGACTTGGATCTGCGATAGAAGCGAATACATCGAACGCGATTTTCAAGTGCGACTTAAGAGCAATTGTGTTTAATAATTAGTGTGTTTGAGCTGTTATTAGTGTTGTTTAATTAAAGTGTAATTTTTAACCCCCGACGCAAAAACGACGGGGTGTTATAAGTTTGACGTGTCTATGTGGGTGTGTGTGTGTGTGTTTGTGTATGTCTGTCTGTGGCATCGTAGCTCCCAAACGGATGAACCGATTTTAATTTTGTTTTTTTTGTTTGAAAGGTGAATTTGTCGGGAGTGTTCTTAGCTATGTTTGATGAAAATCGGTCCAAGATGGCCGCCGCTACAAATTAGCGGATTACATATTTTTTCACAAATCCCTCAATATGGGTATCAAATGAAAGGGCTTGACTAGTAGAATACTATATACTATGATAAATTTCAAATCCAAGATGGCCGCCACCACAAAATGGCAAATTATATTTTTTTTTCACAACTTCCTCAATATGGGTATCAAATGAAAGGGCTTGACTAGTAGAATACTATACACTATGACATATTTCAAATCCAAGATGGCCACCACCACAAAATGGCGAATTACAAAAAACCTGATTAAATACCAAATTACCTGAATCTTAAAACGCAAGAAAATAAAAGAAAAGAAATAATAAGGAGTCCCTACAAAAAGCATAAAATAAAAAATTAAATTAAAAATTTAAAAAACCCCCGACTACGTGAAACCCTATAAAAAGAAAAAAATAACCTTGAAATTATGACACTACGTAAGTAAATACGTATGAAATTTTTTGATTAAATATTGTCCTGTCGGGGGACCGCTACTATTTTAAACTAATAATTAGAGCGGTCCCCCGACGTGACAACATTTAATCAAAAAATTTCATACGTACTTACGTAGGGTCATAATTTCAAGGTTATTTTTTTCTTTTTATAGGGTTTCACGTAGTCGGGGGTTTTTTAATTTTTTTTTTTTTTTGGTAATAAATATCGGCAGTTTTTATTGTCACGAACCCAAAGCTCGTAACACTACCAATTAAGTTGTTATATTTGCTTCAATTGAGATTTTGTGCAACTGCAGCAGCAGCAGCCGCTCCAGCACAGCCTGCCGTTCTAGGAATATAAGAGGATGTAGGTACACACAGGTGGCACCCCGAACCAAAAGCCTAATTCCGAAATAGCTTGATTATTGCATGGACCTTTTGTAAGGCAGGTGTGCCGTGTGAGGAATGAGTGATGCAGACGAGTGCAGGAGGCGAGCAGTGAACAGTGGTGACCGGTGCAGGGGCGGGCGGGGTGCGCGCGCAGCGGGGCGCGGGCGGGGGCGGCGCGAGGTACAGCTCGGGTCGCGGGCCGCGCGGCCGCGCTGCAGTGTGGCGCGGCGTTACGTCACGTGAGCACGACCGCGCACGACACGCGACTCGCGACTCGCGCCGGACTCGCCACGCGCGCCCGACAGCCCGCGAGTGACAGTGCAGTGACTGCGAGTGATGAGTGCGTGCAGCTAGTGATCATCACCGGCGACCAGCCCTATCCGACATGAATACCAGATCGCACTTCCATGGAGATAGTATGTAGTTTGCTACGGAATCTCTTTTATCCAAAACATATCATCTGCACACTTAACCATCCCACCTTGCAATATTTTAATTGAACTGAAAGAATTAGTTCGCTGAGGAGCGTGAATACTTTCTTTGATTACTTAGTAGCTATTAGCACATCATAAAGTCATATCAGGTGTAGTGCACGATTACGACATACCGCGAGGCGCGTCGTTGATGCGGGCCCCAGGCTGCACGTGCTCGTATCACAGCGACGCGCAACGTGCTGGGGCCCCCAAGTCTGCTATTTTTATAAATTCGTCATTCCAACACGATCCCATTCCCATCCCACTGTCGTTTCGCTTAAAGTTCGTAATCTGCTAAATTCTTAATGGCGATCATTGGTCAGTCAATGGTCTCGTGATAGAATTGTGTCATAATGACATTGTCGTATTTAATTGCCTTTATTAGAAAACCCGTTAGTAGAAATGATTTTCGAAAAACTACCACTACTTTATTTATGCTAGATTTCATTTATATATATTTTTACATATTATTTATTAGTGTTATAAACAAGTCAAGTTTTCTAAGTAAGTCAGTCATTCATTTGTCATTATGTACGAGATTACCATTCTATGCCATTTCTTTCAATGGAGTGTCAGTGGTTGACCACTGGAAAGTCATAATGACGCCATTAGTGAAATGTGAAATGTCCAGGGATATTACTATTATTATTATGTTAGTAGATTACCAAACTTGTCAAAATCAACAATTATGAATCAATGATAGACCATTCCGACACTACTGTAATAGCAGACTTGGGGCCCTGGTGGCGAGCGCGCGGAGCCTCACTTTGCTAATAAGTGCTGTTCCATATAACCTTAGGCTTTGGACTAAAATTTTAACATAAAGTAATGCAAACGTATTACTAAGTAGAAGTTTTGATTGCTAGGAAGATCTAATAGCCACGAATCTGACTTTAAAAATTATTTAATTAAATTATTATAATTACCTATTTATTAAAAATAATGGACATTTTGAACAAATTCAAAATGTTCATTATTTTGATAATTATATGTAGGGATGATGATAATAAGTGAAAGAAGTGGTTTTATTTGACTGTAAATGAGTTGTAATGAGTGTCATAACATAACTAAGTATAAGTTTCATAACATAAATAAGCGGCGGTAGTAGTAGTATTACACCAACAGCCCCCCCCCCCCCCCCCCCCCGCCCCTTGTGGGTGTAATACTACTACTACCACTTGTAACAAAAAAACAAATTTTAACATTTTTGTCTGTCTGTCTGTTCCGGCTAATCTCCGAAACGACAGGAACGATTTTGACAGGCCTTTCACCGGCATAGCTATGTTGTAAGGAATAACTTAGGCTACTTCTATTTTATAAAAAGAATTAGGGTTCTGTGCAAATAAAAGGAAAACCCATGAAATCCAACTTGTTTTCCGACATGCAAGCAAACGAAGTCGCGGGCACGGCCAGGTGAGCTAGGGTACAACATGCGTATACACGGGCCACGGCTTGAAGAAAACTGCTTAGTCAAAAAATACAACTATCCTAATAATACCGTACTATTTTTTCTAGCAGCGCAGGCATGCCGGCCGATCCATTAATTTAGTTTGCATTTTTTACGATTCTGAGACGATTTATTCCATAGAAATAAGTAAAAACACGCGTGAGTTTTAATTGGCGATCTGAAAGAAGAAGTACAGAAAGGATATGTTTACTTACGGTGAACACGACGACGCGCGACGCCGAGAAAGATCCAAACACAAAAAATAACAAGTTGGGGGAAAATATGCATCGCATCCACGCAAAGCGGTCATCGCTCAACATGATGCTACGACCCTATATGTAGAGACAGATCCCAGCACTGGTTGTCAGCAACAGCCGGCACATGCATGTATCTCATGAACTAACTTCGGAGTGAGTGCGGGTGCCGGCGCAGGCCGTTTCATACTTGCCCTTGTCACAAAACGGTTAATCTAAAGTTGTCAAAAAATAAAAGAACCGTTTTGACATTTGAGAATGCGTTCTTAACACCTGTCAGTTTCATACAAACGAATATGTGTTTTTTTGCGAATTTGATCTTTATTAACTACTAGAACTGTCAATGTCAAAACCGGCTTTTTATTTTTTGACAACTTCAATGGACAGGATTTTGGTATTTACCTATGTTTGGATCACACGTCGGCGTCGTCAGATGCTAGGTGGACGTCGTAAGAGGCAACATTGATTTTGATGAATGATAATTGACAATGTTAATTATATATATTTGTACGCCTCTGGGCAAAACATAGAGAATCTATCTATTTTTAACACCTCACACTCCGTTGTAATCTGACCTATGTTTACAAATAAATTATTCTGATTCGGATCTTAGTTTGTAACAACATGAATATTAATATTCCTAGTATTCGTCGGTTTTGTTTAGTAGTTTTAACGTGTTGCCGTGATGAGGGAAACGAATTTGTTTGAAAATTGCGCGATCTATGTATTTAGACAGTTAGTATAAAACTGTACCATGTATATAATCTTAACAGTTATTTGGATTCTTAATTACGAATAACTACAACATATAAGTATTATCGCACGCAGGCGCCTTCGTACTTCGTACACGAAGTCGCGGGCAAAAGCAAGTTTATTTTAAATGTCGTTTTTCTTCGCACTGTTTTCTTTCAGCGTATGTCAGTGATGTCTAAGAGAAACTGCAGTTCATTGAAAAAGTCATACGGGTACAGATGTTCTATGTCACGAAGTCCGCTCAGCCTCGGTTGTAGTAGTACCTAACGTTTCCCGATATGAGTATTTGTGTGCATGAACCTAGGTAGTGTTAGCAATAAAAATCTTACATGGATTTAATTTTTATTTGAAGAACTAAAATAATTGTTTAAAATATATTATAAAGGGAAAAATATGAAAGCAGGGCAATAAAAAGTAGGTCCTAACCTAATGAAAGTAGGGCTGGTCGGGGGACCCCCGGCATCGGCATCGGCAGGAACGAATTCAAAATAAAAGTTTAGATTTTTATTTTGATCTCACTATCGGCTTCAGCACCCTCGAGAAACCCTAAAAAAATATAAATTAAAAAAAATTAAAAACCCCCGACACGAAATAATAATAAAAATAGTATGTATGTAAAAATACTAAAACAAATTTAAAAAAACATATTTAAAAAATAGCCACAACCAGAACAAAAAATGTATAAACGTGAAACCCTATAAAAAGAAAAAAATAACCTTGAAATTATGACCCTATGTAGTAAGTACGTATGAAATTTTTTCATCAATCATAAAATTTCATACGTACTTACTACGTGGGGTTATTTTTTTCTTTTTACAGGGTTTCACGTTTATACCTTTTTGTTCTATTTGTAGCTATTTTTTAAGCAAACTAATTGCTTAAATGGATTCTCCCCATTGTAACTAGAATAAGTAATTTAAGATGATGCAATAAACACATTTTATTTTATTTATTTTTTTATAGGGTTTCACGTTTATACCTGTTTTGTTCTATTTGTGGCTATATTTTCAATTGGTTTTTTTTAATTGTTTTAGGCTTTTTACATTGATACTATTTTTATTATAATACCACTTTTATTTACAAGATAACACTAAAATAATATCCTAAATTAACTAAAACTATTTACAAACTAAAATATAGCGACAATGCCGCAGTGTCTTTTTTTGGATGAATTTTTCGACGCTATATTTTAGTTTAGCCAAGGTAAACCCAGCCCTTGGGTCATGGCAAGTTCGAAATTTCCTTAAAAAGACCATGCGCACTCGGACCCCACGTCAACCCCAACGGTTTCAACCCCAAATATTTACTCCGCTTGAGATTTTCTGCAGCTGCAGCAGCAGCACCAGCGCAGCACGCCGATTTTTATTATTATTTTGTGTCGCGAGTTTTTTAAAATTTTAATTAAAATTTTTATTTCATGCTTTTTGTAGGGACTCCTCGTTATTTAATTTCTTTTATTTCTTGCGTTTTAAGATTCAGGCAATTTGGTGTTTAGTCAGGTTTTTTTGTAATTCGCCATTTTGTGGTGGTGGCCATCTTGGATTTGAAATTTGTCATAGTGTATAGTATTCTACTAATCAAGCCCTTTCATTTGATACCCATATTGAGGGAGTTGTACACACACACACACACACACACCCCCCCACACAAACAGAGAGAGAGAGACACGTCAAACTTATAACACCTCGTCGCTTTTGCGTCGGGGGTTAAAAATTATGAATGCTATTAAACATATAGTTTAGCTGTCATACTTCGATCCTGTAACGAATCAAATTTTTAATTGTTAATAAAATAATATAGAAACAAATATTGTTTATTTTTAACCGACTTCAAAAAAGGAGGAAGTTCTCATTTCGACTGTATTTTTTTCAAACTCAAACTCTTTATTGCATTCATGTACAGACGCCAGCACATCAAGCTACTACAATCTGTCAAATTTCTTTAATAGATTTTCAACTTTATCGCTAAAGCATTAGGTTCAAAGTTGATTGGGAAAATTTTACAGTTTCGGGTAGCTTGATGTGCTGGTGTCTGTACTACATTTCGATGTTACGAGTACAATATAAGTAAGTTCCATCATGAAACCCGGTTATGTTGCCGTGCCCTAGCACGGCAACATAATAATAATTTTAACATTATCTATTATCTACGAGTATTTTATACAATATGTCCCGGAATTAACGCACACCACCACACACCCCAATTAGAATATTATGTTATAATCATAATACATACACTGAATTTTTATTATTATGTAGAAAACATTGTTTTTTAAATAAATTACTTTACTGATTGTAGGAGAAAATAATTATGGTCACATTACAAATTTACACATACACACAAGTCGCAATCGTATAAGGGTCTAGCTCAGGGTGTATTTCATCCATTTTGGTTTGTTATGACTGCACAGCGGAAGTGTGATAGTAATTTACGTAGTTTTAATTATTTTTGGGATAAAATATTACCCATATAAAAAATTACAGAAATCGATTCAGTAAACGATTCTGAACAAACTACTTTCATAATATTCCCATAATGTGCATTAATTCAGTTACACATTGTATATAGGTATAATGGTGTTTGTTATTTCTACTTCAACCAATTGGTAATAATGAAACAAAGACTTAATTGCGTTTCTTTGTAAAAACGACAGTTTTAATTTAAAATATGTTACAATAAAATAGATATTACTTACATCATCTATAAACAATTTATTTAATTACCTGTAAAAACGAAAGAAACAACATTTAAAGCCTTTATTTCGGGTCTTGTTATTTCCTTACGAAAAGCTTACCTTCGCCATCGCCACCATATCAAATTCCGTGGAAGGACAACTGTCAGTGTCACAACTGTCATCTCATCTCCTCGTGTGTGGTAGGCGTGGTAGGTAGCCTCTTTTGATAACGCGGCCAACCAAACTTAAGAAGAGCGACACAAGTATATGAGTGTCGTGATTTTCTTTACATCTCCCCCCTCAGAGAGAAACAATCGCTTGTGATTGTTTATTTACTAACTAACACTGGAGATAGTTTTGTAATGTGCTAGAGGTTTGATTCCGTTTTCTTGTGACCGGTATCAACTTCATAGATTGTATTGGATATTTTCTTCAGAATTCTGTACAGTCCAATCCTCAATTCATCTATTTTCTTCCTATTTAAGCGATTTCCATTTTTCACGTAGACTCGGTCTCCCACTTCCAATTTATACTCTTTCCTATGCAGGTCGAATATTTTTTTTGTTAGATTTGTGAGATTTTATTGTGTTTTTAAAGGCTAGTTTTCTATCTCTTTTCAGATCTTCTGTTAAACGTCTTGATTTCAATTCAAGTGGTAGAATATTCACATTTTCGCCATCCAGGAGATATTTCGGGGCAAACTTCGTAACCTTGTGTTCAGTTTCATTATATTTTTCGACACATTTCTGTGCAATAGTTGTCCATGCTGTTTTCTTATCACTTTCATTTATTGTACATCTTATCTTATTTACTGTAGTTTGATTGAGCCTTTCATTAAGCCCGTTTTAAAATGGTGTATCAACAGCAGTGAAAACTATCCTTATATTTTTCCTGTCTAAGAATTCTTTGGAATTTATGCCAGGGTATTGATCCGTTAATAACATATCAATGTTATAGCTTTTTTTTTTCCTGATGGGAAATCATCAAATGACTCCTCCTGCTCTGGGTGGAGCAGAAGGGAGTGTCAGACTCTTACTGACTAAAACCCACCCGTGTTCCTTCCTTAGCCCTTTATATTCCAGGGCAGCGGTAACCCTTTCGGACGATCCCGCTACCCAATGTTATAGCTTTGTGTCACATTTTTTATTAGTTTAATTAAATCATTGGGACTTTGATTTCTTGACGTGAGTATATAAGCATATCTTGTGAAATGATCAACTAGAAGATGTAGATATTTTTTTGTTGACCGAGATCCGCCAAAGCCTCCAATGGTATCAATTGATACAATTTCAAATGGGTGTGTTGCTGGGCCCTAATGTAATATTAAGCCGTATTTTGGCTTCCTTCTTGATTTGTTTTTGATACAAATTTCACATTCATCACAAAGTTGAATGTTTGCGATGATATTCTTTGCTGTGTAGAATGGTGTTAATTTATTTGCCATCTTGGTTCTTCCAATGTGGCAGTATGTGTGTTCAGTAATTGTGGACATCTTTTATTAATAATAATAATAATATATTTATTTGCGTAAAACATGGAATAAAATGGTGTTAAATACTTTACATGGCACTAACATGTTTAGCTAGGATAAGACAAAGCATACAAAATTTCAAAGTCAGGCAAATTGGTAAGGAGGCATCAAGAATGAACGAAAAAAAGAAATAATTATATTTAAAACATCAAAAAATTTTATCTGTAAATTCCTTTAAGCTATAAAAACTACATTCGAATAACCATTTATAAAATCTAGTTTTAAATAATTTAGTATTTATTGTTTTAAAGTGCCTCGGTATTTTATTGCGCCATTGCTAGGCAGTTATTATTGTACTTAGCTAGCCTAGGCAAATCATTCAACACTAATTTATAGGGATCTCGTCTGTACCGAGGATTCACATCATTTGCAATCTTAAATAATTGTTTATTTTTCATTACAAACATACATATTTCGTAAATATAAAGTGACGGTTACGGTAAAAAACCAAGTTTCCTAAATATTGGTTGACAGGAGTCGTCAGGTTTAAGTCCACAAATTGATCTCATGCATTTTTTTTTTGAGCGATGAATGCTCTACGGAAGTCGGTGCTGTTACCCCACATTACAAGCTCATAACGTAGTACCGATTCGACATATGCGTGGTATGATAATACAGCAGTTTTTATAGTTACATTTTTGATTTGTTTAAGTCCGTATACAAATTTATTGATCTTAGTGCTAACCTTGTTTATGTGTTCCTTCCAATTGATATCTTTATCAATTATAACACCCAAAAATCTTGCATGCGTTACTTCTTTGAATTTGTTAATATTGAGTTTAATATCGTATTTATAATTATTAGATTGATTAAATTGAATGTAAACCGATTTATCTAAATTTATCTTTAATTGATTAATGTCAAGCCAGTGCAGTAATTTGTCAATTGTAATATTAATTTCAAGCTCATGATCTGGAACGGTATTATGTTTTTTGTTTGATGTCACTATAATAGATATGTCGTCGGCAAATAATATGCATTTATGATTAGTTATTTTAATTATGTCATTTATGTAAATGAGGAATAATATTGGGCCCAGAACGCTTCCTTGTGGAACGCCATATTCAGTATGTCTATATTCCGATGAGTAAGATATTATGTCATTATTTTCATTTTTCTTATTGATGATGACACGTTGGTTTCTATTACTTAAATAGGACGACAGCCACTGGAGTACCGGCCCTCTAATCCCAATAGCCTCTAACTTTTGTAGCAATATATCGTGTGACACCAGATCGAAGGCATTCGATAGATAAAAAAAAAGGCCAGTAGTCATATAATTATTATTAATAATTGAAAGTATAGCTTGCATAAGAGAGAAAATGGCCAACGATGTGGATTTGTTCTTTTGAAATCCAAACTGCTTGTCACTTACAATTTGAAATTGATTGCAGAAATTAATTAGTCTTTTGTACATACATTTTTTATAAATTTTAGACAAGATAGGCATTAAAGTTATAGGTCGGTAATTATTGACGTCGCATTTATCTCCCTTCTTGAATAAAGGTTTTATTAAGGACAGTTTTAATTTATCAGGAAAGGTTCCATGGGAAAAAGACATGTTTATTAAATGAGTGAGAATACCAGTCAGTTCATTACTACACGCTTTTATAATTTTTAGTTTGGCTTAGTTCTTCTAAAAGTATAATTGTTTTCTTTGTTTTATTCTTTTTGTAGTAAATTTCTTTCTCCAATGTAAGTTTGGTTTTCCCTTTTGTAGGTCTTGATTTAATTAGTGTCTTGGTCTTTTTTTGATATCTTCTAGGTTTAATAAATTTACTACTTTTAAAAAGTTATCAGTATTGTCGTGTGGTTCTAGAACTCGGTTTTTGCTTAATAATAATAATATAATTTATTTATTAGACATCAGAGGTCCATGGGTTAGTTAAAAAAAAACTTATAAACTACGTTAGTAAAACACACAAAGAATAAAATAATAAAAATATAATAAAAACTAACTTTACTCTTGCCTCACCAGTATTCGCATAAAGTGCTGCAGAAACGGCGAGTCAAATTTATTTGATAACATCCTCAGAATGCTATTTGAGCCCGTCCGCGCCCTATGCAAAAGTGAGGCTGTCTTTAGCCTCATCATGGCATAAAAGTCATGGTTTTGAGTCTGTGCGAACATGCCCGAGGCACTACAGAAACGCGGCAAGCCCAAAAGCATTCTGAAGCTGTTATTTGTACTGGACTCGCAGCTTATCCAACACTCCACGCGTATAACTGACCCACAGGCTACTCGTGTAAAAAGTTTGGCAATACGCTTTAAACAAGGTTACTTTTACCTCTCTACTACAACGAGCAAACCTGCGGGTCAACATATTAGCTCTCATAGCGAGAGCTCTGCGTTCCCGCTCAATATCTGCATGATCCCTAAGGTCGTCCGTTACACAGTGTCCTAAGTATTTAAATTGTGTCACTCCATGCATTACCTGTCCATTGAGTGTCATGACTGGCTCAAGAGATAATTTTTTGCCGAAGACACTTTTTAGAGTTGTACACCAGACCGCCGGTCTGCTTCTTGATTTAATTTTCCTGGGTTATATCTTATTTTAAAATTATATTGAGATAAATAATATGTCAAATCACCTAGTTCTTCGTCAGTTCTAGCCTTGGTATTCATATTTTCTAATGGTTTATGATCTGAGTATACTATAAATTCTTTTCCCATAAGCCAGTGCTGCCAGTATTTCACTGCTTCTTTTATTGCCAGAAATTCTAGATAAATTACTTCTTTTTTTTCTGTTATTTTTTTTGAAAAATAAACAACTGGCTTATTGTCTCCGTTTTGATCTTCTTGTTTTAACACTGCCCCCACTCCTTTGATACTAGCATCCGTGTAAATGATTATTGGTAGTTCAGGGTCATATATTTTCCGAATTGGTTTTGTACATAACAATGCTTTTATTTTATCAAATGATTCCTGACATTCTGCAGACCAGATGAATTTCACATCTTTCCTTAATATATTATGTAATGGGTCCATGATAATTGCACTGTGTGGTACAAACTTATGATGAAAGTTTATTTTTCCTAACTGGAAAGTTTTTGACAGCAGTTAAAAAAACAATCTTTTAGAGGTCTGATTGAATTATTTTCTATTATGTGTCCTAAATATTTTGCGTAAGTATTTGCAAAAGTACATTTCGAAAATTTTAGTCTAAAACCTTCTGTTTGTATTACCTCAAGTAATCTTGATAAATGTTCTTTAAAAGTTTTCGATAATATTATGATATCATCTATAATATTTACTGCAAAACTAGTGAGTTTGTATTTTCTTAGGATGTTGCTCAATATTCTTTAGAAAATTGCTGGAGCTGTCTTTAAACCAAATGGGAGGCAAGTCCATTGAAAATGGCCTTCTTGTGTAACAAAGGCAGTTTTGTGCCTATCTTGGATTTTCAAAGGTATTGACCAAAAAGCTGAATTTATGTCTAATGTAGAAAAATATTTGCAGTTTACAGTTTTTATCATTAAGTCTTCTATCAATGGAAATGGTTGTGATTGAGGTACAACAATTTTGTTTAATTCTCTGAAATCTATACATACCTAACCTTGTTTTTTTTCCATCTTCTTTTTTATATGCCAGAGTAACTGGAGCAGCAAATGGGCTTGAAGATTCTTCGATCATATTCTTATTTATTAGTTGATTATTTTTTTTCTATTTCTGTTCTATCTTCAGCTGTGCATCTATACGGGCGTTTGTAACAGTATTTATCTACCATCAAATCAATATGAGCTTCATAATCTCGTACAGTGCCTATGTCATATTTGTCTTTAGCAAATACCGGTTGATTTTTTTCTATCAACTTATCTATTTGTGATTGTTGATGTGAATCAAGATGTTTTACTAATAATTCAAATTTATTTAAATTTATATGTTCATTGAAAGTTATTTCACATTTGTTTATGTTAAACACACACAACAACTTTTTTGTTTTGATACCTCAGCATAAAAATTTTGCCTCTTTAACTTTGTCACCTAGTACATCAGGAATTTTGACATTTCTTAAATTTGAAATATCGTTTTTTGTGTGGTTTTTATTTTTGTAATCCTTTTTGTAATATTCTATACTTATCTAATATTCTATATTATACTTCATTTGAAGTTGTCTTCTTTTCCCTTGGGATGCTATATTGTAAGATTTTTAATTCTTCATTTTGTAATAGTTTGAACTTTGTGATGCAATCCAAACCAATCAGAAAGTCGTAATTAAAATTTTCATTGTCTACAACAAAAATATCCACTATTTTTTCAATATTGTAGATTTTAATTTTTAGTGTTACCATACCTTTTGTTTTCTTTACACCATTAATAGTCTTTAAATTTACCATTTGCATATCACTTGTATTTTTTTTTTGTATCTTCAACAATTTGACGTTTATTAATGACACATTTGAGCCTGAGTCATAAATTCCTGATACATTTAAAGTGTCATTTAATGGTAAATTAATTTTTATTAATGGTGGCGCTTCTAGTTTTTTGGAGTCTTCTCATTTAGCTCAATTTCCGATTCTGAGTTATTGAAAGTTTTCACAACTGTTTTTTGATTTTTCTCTTTAATCCAGCAGTCTTCCTCAGGATGATAACGTTTCCCTTTCTTCTTATTAGCACGGATTTGGAATGGCATTTTTTCTTAATTTTTTTTTATTTTGTTTCAGAAGTTTTGTATTTTTTTTGTATCATATTTATTCTTCTCAACAAGATATTCCAGGTTTCCTATGTCATTGCATGTGCCGCTAAATCAATTATACTGCACCTAGAACGCGCCCAAAGAGCAGTTTTAAAGGTTGCTACTTTTCGTCCATTTAGATTTCCTACACATGAGCTTTATATGGCATGCAAGGTGCTAACAGTACGTCAATTATTTATTTTGAATGTAATTTTATTCCAACACACTGAACTTAATTTTAACCCAGTACCTTCAGATAGGAGAAGAAAAGATTTGGTTTGTGCTAACTCTCAGACTAAACATGCTTTTGCTAATCGATTTTATTTATTTTTAGGGCCCTATTTGTATAACCAGTTTAACAGAGTGCTAAAGATGTATAGTTTAAGTTATAATAGGTGTAAATTACTAGTACAGAAATATTTGGCAAAGCTCAATTATGCAGACACGGAAAAACTACTAGAAATTTTAAAATAAAATCTATCTACCTACCCTAATTATAAGTCTCTTCCTTTACCTAATTAATAATAGTCTCCACTTTATGTACTTTAATATTATTTGTTAATTTATCTAAACATTACTGTATATTTTACATAATCTAGTTTTAAAATAATATATCCAGTATCCAGTTCTTTTCAATTTAGCTTCTAATACATTTATTGTTATCTTCTTTTTAAATGTTTGATGTAAATTTGATGGCCTGAAACACAGGCTTTTCATAAACCTAGATCAGGCAGGTCTACATTACAGTTAGAATTTAACTTTCCTCGATTGTAATGAACGTAAATCATATTTTTACTTTACTTTATACTTGAATAATTTTTTTTATTTTATTATAGATCTTCTGTTTCTTGTAAAGTTCCTTTGTCAATTTTATCAGCCACATAGTTAGGTAAGCCCGCTGCTATAAGGTCTATAAGTGTCCCAGTATCTATTGTTTTTCTTACTTCGGGTCTTGTTATTTCCTTACGAAAAGCTTACCTTCACCATCGCCACCATATCAAATTCCGTGGAAAGATAACTGTCAGTGTCACAACTGTCATCTCATCTCCTCGTCTGTGGTAGGCGTGGTAGGTAGCCTCTTTTGATAACGCGGTCAACCAAACTTAAGAAGAGCGACACAAGTATACGAGTGTCGTGATTTTCTTTATATCTATCTATCTACTATATAAAAATAAGTCGGGTTTTCCTTCCTGACGCTATAACTCCAGAACGCACGAACCGATTTCCACGGTTTTGCATTCGTTAGAAAGGTCTCGGGCTCCGTGAGGTTTATAGCAAAGAAAATTCAGGAAAAATTTCAACAGAAAAGCGGGAAAATCATAGTGTAGGAGTAGGTTAGGAATAGGGTAGGAGTAGGGTAGGAGTAGGGTAGAAGTAGGGTAGGAGTAGGTTAGGAGTAAGGTAGAATTAGGGTAGGAGTAGTGTAGGAGTAGGGTAAGAGTAGGGTAGGAGTAGTGTAGGAGTAGGTTAGGAGTAGGGTAGGAGGTAGGACACCACGCGATCGAAGTAGCGCCGGGCAGCTAGAAATAATTTATATGGCAAAACAACGTTTGCCGGGGTCAGCTAGTATATATATAAAAATCAATTGCTGTTCGTTTGTCTCGCTAAAACTTGAGACCGGCTGGGCCGATTTAGCTGATTTTGGCTTTGAAATGTTTGTCGTAGTCCAGGGAAGTTTTAAACGGTGAGAAAATATGGAAAAATTGCGAGGAAGATAGTAAAAACAACAATTTCATTTTCCCATATAAACTGTTCAACCTACTTTCCTGTCAAACAAGTACCGTACCGAAGGGACGAACGTCAGACGTTCGTCCCTTCGGTACGGTAGACTCGGGTCCACTCAAATTGAAGCATGTATTAAATTAAGGGTTTTGAATCGACCATGTATATTTATCCACATTACTCGGATTATCTAGGATAAGTAGGTTAGCAGTAGGGTAGGAGTAGAGCAGGAGTAGGTTAGGAGTAGGGTAGAAGTAGGGTAGGAGTAGAGTAGGAGTAGGGTAGGAGTAGGGTAGGAGTAGTGAAGGAGTAGGGTAGGAGTAGGGTAGGAATAGTGTAGGAGTAGGGTAGGAGTAGGGTAGGGGTAGGGTAGGGGGTAGGACACCATGCGAACGAAGTAGCGCCGGGCAGCTAGAAATAATTTATATGGCAAAACAACGTTTGCCGGGTCACTTAGTTTATATATAAAAATGAATTGAAGTTTGTTAGTCTCACAAAAACTCGAGAACGGCTGAACTGATTTGCCTAATTTTGATTTTGAAATATTTTTTGAAGTACAAGGAAAGTTTAAAAGGTGAGAAAATATAAAGAAATTTCAATGAAAGTAGTAAAGACAACTTTGATTGGCGGTATGAAGTTCTACTAATTATTTAATTATAATACTCATTATTTTGTTCTAGGTATTCTGCGACCGAGTAAAAGCATTTTTTAACCCCCGACGCAAAAACGACGGGGTGTTATAAGTTTGACGTGTCTGTGTGTGTGTGTGTGTGTGTGTGTGTGTGTATGTCTGTCTGTGGCATCGTAGCTCCCGAACGGATGAACCGATTTTAATTTGGTTTTTTTTGTTTGAAAGATGAATTTGTCGGGAGTGTTCTTAGCTATGTTTGATGAAAATCGGTCCAAGATGGCCGCCGCTACAAAATGGCGGATTACATATTTTTTCACAACTCCCTCAATATGGGTATCAAATGAAAGGGCTTGACTAGTAGAATACTATACACTATGATAAATTTCAAATCCAAGATGGCCGCCACCACAAAATGGCGAATTACATTTTTTTTTTCACAACTCCCTCAATATAGGTATCAAATGAAAGGGCTTGACTAGTAGAATACTATACACTATGACAAATTTCAAATCCAAGATGGCCGCCACCACAAAATGGCAAATTACATTTTTTTTTTCACAACTTCCTCAATATGGGTATCAAACGAAAGGGCTTGACTAGTAGAATACTATACACTATGACAAATTTCAAATCCAAGGTGGCCACCACCACAAAATGGCGAATTACAAAAAACCTGATTAAATACCAGATTACTTACCTGAATCTTAAAACGCAAGAAAATAAAAGAAAAGAAATAATAAGGAGTCCCTACAAAAAGCATTAAATAAAAAATTAAATTAAAAATTTAAAAAACCCCCGACTACGAGAAACCCTATAAAAAGAAAAAAATAACCTTGAAATTATGACCCTAGGTAAGTACGTATGAAATTTTTTGATTAGATATTGTCCTGTCGGGGGACCGCTACTATTTTAAACTTTAACAGAACGTTAGGCTAGCTAGCTAGCTAATTAGAGCGGTCCCCCGACAGGACAACATTTAATCAAAAAATTTCATACGTACTTACGTAGGGTCATAATTTCAAGGTTATTTTTTTCTTTTTATAGGGTTTCTCGTAGTCGGGGGTTTTTTGTGTTAGATATTCTTTTAATTTTCTGGTAAATTGTTTAAATTTGGTTTCTTCTTTTATTTGTTCCGGTAATTTGTTGAACATTTTGATCGCAATGTAATATGGGCTATGGTAAAGCATTTTCATCCGAGAGGGTGGAAGATGTAATTTGTTTTTATGGCGTGTGTTTATGTTATGAATATCTTTTGTTTTTGGAAAAATGTTGCTATTTTTGGGTATTTAGTCTGAACGGCCCAAAGCGAATGGACCGCGGGCCATTCGACCGTAACCAAAAATCGTCTACGTTCCAAAGGACCGGTGATAAAATGATTTCAAAATTAATTGAAAGGGACAGTCGCATACATTTTAATAGTCGCTTAGTTTATTAATTTTAACTATTTAAATATTTAATTATTTGAAATCACCTAAATAAACAGAATACATCTTCATAACCGGTTGGCACGACTTCAGGTAGCTAGCTCAACAATGACCATTTCTTGTCAATCAATCGCAAACAGGCTGCTTATCTGTAATATCTGTGACGTCAGAGGACTGGCAAAAAGTATGCGCTTATGCAGTCTAGTACTCACTGTTTATTATGCAATTGTCCAGTAAAGTTGTGTGAACTTTTGTTTTGTGTAGTGTTGTATCCTGGTAAGTTTTCCGATTGAAACGTTTTTTTTTAATATTCTAAGGCTATTTAGAAGTACTGCAACAGATTTCTCAAAATGCTTCTTCAGTAAAATGTGTTTCATATGTATACATATTTTATTCTCTCCATCTCTTTTTTGACTCCATGAATTAATACGAACGTATATAATATATTCTCTGACCTCATATTATATCAAAATTCATCAATATTCGAGCAAAAGATTAAGCGACCAGATTTTCAACGTCATTTTAGAGTTTAGGGTTTAGATTTATTTATTTATTTAGAAACTCAACAGCTTATAATTAATTTACATGAGTTATGGTTGTTCACTCCACTATCAATGAACAGCTCACTGCAGTTGCGTCAAAGTTACAGCATCTTACAGTCTGCATACACAGCTCCGTGATAGCGGATGCGCGTGATGGTGTCAATTATCACTTAAGCCAATAAAAGAGTTCCACGGCATTGATAAAGCTAGGTTAACTAGAAAGTAGCGAAAGAAAACAAAAGAAAAAACTTAAACAAGTATAGCTATCAATAATAGGTAAAATGCGATTGTTGATACATTACTCACATTAAATTAAGGTTAAAAGTATGTGCCTAAATACTATGACTATAATAATTAACAAAAGGAAAAACTAAATATTGTGCTTAACATTGGCGCCGATTCCCTTGTTCACAATCTAAACTATATTTAAGTTCAGTGCATCTTTTTCTTTCTATTTCATTAAGAAAAGGACAGAAGGTAAATATTAGTTTAGTCCTGTCAAATTAGTCAACGCCAGACGTAAATTGAAGTATTTTTAGTAGCCATGTTTTAAATCACGTCTGAACTGTCTATGGAATATCTTAATTTGACAGGACTAAACTATACACACAACACACACACAAATCACACAACAAACACACAGAGACACGTCAAACTTATAACACCCCGTCGTTTTTGCGTCGGGGGTTAAAAACCAAAAGTAACCCTTTAACAGTTTTACATGAAACAATATAATTAATTAACTATTAACCCATTATTATTATCATTAATTTTTAATTTATAGGAAGATAATACAAATCTAAGAAAAAAGATCAAACTTTTATTTCAACTTTTTAACTTTTGCACCCGAATGTACTTGATGCAGTGTATGACACTGAATTTGTTTACCAATTTTTATCACCGGTCCTTTGGAACGTAGACCATATTTGTTTACGGTCGAATGGCCCGCGGGCCATTCGATTTGGGCCGTTCAGACTAAATACCCCTATTTTTAAGTACAAACATGCAAAGGTCATGTATGTATGTATATAGAAGGTAAAGTTAGGAGTTTTAGTTTAACAAAATATGGCCTACAGCTTTGGGTATTGTCAATATGGGCTAGTATTCTGACACATTTTTTTTGGATTATAAATACTTCACTTGCGTTGATAGAAATAACTTTAATATCGGAAGTCGGTGTCAAACAAAGAAAATGCAAACCCAACGACAGCGACTTCCGAAATTCCGAGTTATTTTTCACTTTGTAGTGTCTTTTTTGGAAGTCAGTTGCTTTTTCTTGCAAAAAAGTTTTTGTACAGACAAAAACGCACTTTAAAAACTAAAATGCCAAAAACCCAGTAAAAAAGTACGTAATAAAAAAGAACTGTCTGTTGACGTATGTCATCTTACCTCACTATAAACATCTTTGCTTACTTTCTATGTTGACTGTACTCGGTGAAACAATCTGACATGAACACAATAAGCACTAGTGACCCGGATCCACAGAACACTAATACCCTAAGGCGGGCCTGGACCGCGTCGCGGTCACCATAGATTATACACTATATATAGGCGATCACGACTGACCACAGAACACATCGACTGACTCGACTGAGCGTACCTGAGCTTACGAACACTTAAACAACGTGCAAGTGCATCCACAACTACAAACTTAGTCAAACGGACTTCGTGAAATAGAATATCTGTACTTTTCTGATATCGAGCTTGCGTCTTGCGACCTCACGCACGTGACGTGATGGTCATCACGACACCTCTCACCATCCCAGCAAACAATCCCTGCAAGCCACCACGCGAAGTGCTCGTCGCGTGCTGTTACCTGTTACGAAGATGTTACGTTTTATGCGAGTCTACTTTTCGCCATGTCCATGGAGACAGAGCCATGGAGACAGAGCCATGGAGACAGAGCCATGGAGACAGAGCCATGTCAGAGTGTAAATCCTGTCCCATTCAGGCTAGTTGACAGTGTTTGACATACCAAGTGGTAATGTCCTTGAGGTTTATTTTCCAAAAAATATGAATATTTCAGTGAACTGGACATTTTTTAAATTTCTAACGTAATTTAATTTTGATTGACAAAACGGGGCATTTAGGCACGGCGCGGCGGATCGAGTGACTTCAACACTCATTCTGTCAAATCTGCGCGTTTTTAGGGTTCCGTAACTAAATGGCAACGGAACCCTTATGGATTCGTCATGTCTGTCTGTCTGTCTGTCTGTCCGTCCGTATGTCACAGCCGCTTTTTTCCGAAACTATAAGAGCTATACTGTTGAAACTTGGTAAGATTTTCACACAAAAATAGATAAAAAACAATAAATTATGGGGGTCCCCATACTTAGAACTGAAACTCAAAATTTTTTTTTTCATCAAACCCATACGTGTGGGGTATCTATGGATAGGTCTTCAAAAATGATATTGAGGTTTCTAATATCATTTTTTTCTAAACTGAATAGTTTGCGCGAGAGATACTTCCAAAGTGGTAAAATGTGTGTCCCCCCCCCCCCCCCCCCTGTAACTTCTAAAATAAGAGAATGATAAAACTAAAAAAAATATATGATGTACATTACCATATAAACTTCCACCGAAAATTGGTTTGAACGAGATCTAGTGAGTAGTTTTTTTTTAATACGTCATAAATCGTAACGTAACAGAACCCTTCATGGGCGAGTCCGACTCGCACTTGGCCGGTTTTTAGGGTTCCGTAGCCAAATGGCAACGGAACCCTTATGGATTCGTCATGTCTGTCTGTCTGTCTGTCTGTCTGTCTGTCTGTCTGTCTGTCTGTCTGTCTGTCTGTCTGTCTGTCCGTCCGTCCGTATGTCACAGCCGCTTTTTTCCGAAACTGTAAGAGCTATACTGTTGAAACTTGGTCAGTAGATGTATTCTGTGAACCGCATTAAGATTTTCACACAAAAATAGAAAAAAAATAATAAATTTTGGGGGTCCCCATACTTAGAACTGAAACTCAAATTTTTTTTTTTCTTCAAACCCATACGTGTGGGGTATCTGTGGATAGGTCTTCAAAAATGATATTGAGGTTTCTAATATCATTTTTTTCTAAACTGAATAGTTTGCGCGAGAGACACTTCCAAAGTGGTAAAATGTGTGTCCCCCCCCCTGTAACTTCTAAAATAAGAGAATGATAAAACTAAAAAAAATATATGATGTACATTACCATATAAACTTCCACCGAAAATTGGTTTGAACGAGATCTAGTGAGTAGTTTTTTTTTAATACGTCATAAATCGTAACGTAACGGAACCCTTCATGGGCGAGTCCGACTCGAACTTGGCCGGTTTTTTACATTGTTGCTCGCACACTTTTATTTATTTCTTCTGTCGGAATATTCGGCAGTACTAATTAACAACGTTTTTAAGTATGAAAAAAATAATATTTAAGACAAATAATTATGTTATGTTAATGTTTATTTTGACACTCGTAGGTGGATGATTCCTAAAATACGAGTGTAATTTAGTAAATCAATAATGAACACGGCAGTGTGTCGTCTCGCACGATATTGACACCAATCAGTGTTGTTCCTTTCAAAAACATTCCTTTCGTACGTCTATTGGTAGGTTATGCAAAACCAACCACATTGTAAGTGGCATCTCAAACCAGTCGACCGACAGCTTCTCACTTGCCCAGTTTCCTAAATAGGTAGTCAGATTTAAAACAATAGTTGTGTTACTTACAGAGGCCCCGCTAAGTCAGGTGGAAATGTGCCGTTTTTCATTGTTGCCGTGCTCGACAGGGTCCACAATGATCACATACTATAATGTAATGTTACCTACCGCCTAAGTGCACATTGTGGGGTCAAATAAAGTATTACTAAATTCATAAGGTATTTTTCTCACTGTCAACTAGAATTGTGAGTTTGTTTGCATGTTTTAATGAATCACGCCTTAATTAACGGCTACAACAATGCATGAATCGCGGGTACATACTCGTACTAGGCACTTTTTATTGCGGCAATAAGTTTTCGAGGGATCATTTGAACGTTCTTTTTGCCATTTTAGAATCTCCACGCACCTGACGCCGGCAGGCGCTACTGGTTTTAAACCTAAACCTGAGAATAATTAACAAAATTGAACATTTATTATACAGACTAGTGAAATTGTAGCTATACAAGAAAATCAAATATTTTCCAATATTTTAGGTGTATGCAGTAAATATTAATACAGGCTTGGATTTTTTAATGAAAAATAACATTCCTCATAACTCTACCTTTTTGCTGGATTAAAATGCGGTCACTTTCATCGTGTTTTCAGCAAATTTTGGCATTGGTACTTTATATTTAGATATTCCACAATCAGAGCCACAAATGTTCTGTTTTAAGTATTCAAAATTGAACAAGACACGTTCCTTTAGATAATCTCTCAGGAAAAAGTCAGGACCTGTCGAATCTGGTGAATTTGGGGGTCAATTAAGTGGTTTTTTTTTGTAATTTATTGTTTCGGAAACATTCCTCTCAAAGTTTTGATTATGTTTCGTACCTCATGGGTCCTGGCTCCGGCCTAGTGGAACTACATGTTTTCTTACAAATTACTTTCTTGAAAATTAACACTATTGCGATTAAGAGCGTTAACGCCGATTTTGGCTGTTTGGCCAAAAAAGCGTACTTTTCAAACCATTTTATCTCCTCATAAAACGTATGTAACGAAAATGTGAATTACTAATTATTGTAGGAAATATTTCATTCTAAAAAGTTAGGTGAGAACATTTTTACATTAATAGAGTATTCGTGAATTCTAACCAGATAAACGAGCAGTGTTTTCTAAATTCCCTTTTCAGTGGTAATTTCGAAGCTTGAAATATCAGAAACCAGTCATAAAATTTACAAACAAACAAATTTATTTAATTGTTCATATCCTTGAGCAAAAAGCTATGAGACACTTTTTTGATTTTCAGCTCCTAACATAGATAAATCAAACAATAAACAAAGTGAAAATAACAAGAAAAAGCGGTTGCTAAAATCAATATTTACTCCAATAAATCTTACTTAATTTTACAAAATAAAGGTGTATTATAATAGAAGAATATCTTCTTTACAAAATACGAAACAGTATTCAGCTTATTTAATTAAATTAAATTTATTACAAGTTTTTTAAAACTACTATAAAACTGTGGGCGTAAATCGTTACGAATCAGTCGGCCGCGAGGCCTTTCAGAGTGTGGACGTATCGCTCGGTTCTCCACGCGTGACCTCTCCTGACCCTTGGCGTCGAGTGAGTTTATAGTGCGACCTAACGATCTTGGCGATACATATTGTATATAAATAATACTTAACTTAAATTACTGAGTAATACATAACTTACTGAATAAATAATACTTTGATATTGGAATGTTTTATTTTTTAACCGACTTCTAAAAAAGAAGGAGGTTCTCAATTCGGATGTTTGTATTTTTTTTTATGTATGTTCGCGCATATCTCCGTCGCTTGCCAACCGATTTTTTTGTTGGAAAGGGTATACTTCCCAAATGGTCCCATAGAAATTTCATCAAAAACGGTTCAGTAGTTTGGTTTTTAAACCAAAATTACTGGTAAAAATTACAACTTAAAAGTGAAATAAAAAACTTTTTTGAAAAAAAAAAACAACCGACTTCCAAAAACGACACTACAAACTGAAAAATAACTTTAATTTCGGAAGTCGGTGGCAAACAACGAAAATGCGAACCCAACGACACCGACTTTCGAAATTAAGTTATTTTTCACTGTGTAGTGTCGTTTTTGGAAGTCGGTTGTTTTTTTTTCAAAACAGTTTTAAATAAACTAGAATCGTAAATAATCCATACCAATATTATAAATGCAAAAGTGTGTCTGTCTGTTACCTCTTCACGCTTAAACCGCTGAACCGATATAGATGAAATTTGGTATAGAGATGGCTTGAGTCCCGGGAAAGGATGTAGGACAATTTTTATTTCGATATTCCCACGGGATCGACACATATGCATGTGAAACCGCGGGGTGAAAAAATGCGAAAGTCAGTTTGTTTGTTTTTAACGCTTTCACGTTAAAACTGCTGAACGGCTTTGGATGAAATTTGAACCCCATTGGTATACCATGACATATGACCTGACATAACCTGGATCAGGACATAGGATACTTTTCATCCCGGTGTAGTACGTTCCCGTGGGATAATTTACAACTTCCACGCGGGTGAAGCTGCGGGCAAAAGCTAGTAGGTACTTTATAATTTACTAGAGTATGATCGCGACTTTGTACAACTTCAAAATGTCTTTTAAAATTAGAATAGAATAGAATAGAATACTCTTTATTGTACAACATACAAATTACAGAACATATATATAAAATTTTATAAAGGGTGACACAATGGGCGGTCTTATCGCTAAGAGCGATCTTTTAAAGACAACCTTTGGATGGATTAAAAATTAAGGAGAGACAAATATAGTAGGTAGTCTGTGGTGTACCATTTACATTATACTATTCATATAATACATAAAGTATTTTTTTATTACTTACCTAAATAAATATATACGTATAATAATAAACATGAAACAAGAGCAAAGAAAATAATAATAATAAATAATAATATAATAATGATGATGTTTAAGGAGAGAGGAAGTGCTTTTTTATCATGATTATAGCCTTTATTTATATCATTATGATTTTTTATTTACTTTTTTATCAAAGGGTCAAATTTTTGCCAAAATTCGTTCAGTAGGTAATCTTTGTGAAAGAGTAACAAATATCCATCCGAATACCCACCCTTAGAAACTCTCAAACTTTCGTATTTATAATATTAATCGTTGTAGGATTTTACATTTGTACCTACTACATTTCTAAATTTTCTCCCGTGATTAGTACCTACTATACTTTATAAAGGATCCAAAATTGCCTCTTTGTTTCACTAGGTTGTAATAAAAATAAGAATAGTAAATAAAAATCAACTGACGATTAAATAAATTAGTAAATCATATTTTTACTTTACTTTATACTTGAATAAAAAATTTATTTATTTATTTTAAATAAGTATCATTAAACATAACTCAACGGATCAACATGGGTTAGTTTGACTATAAGGACAGAGAGCGCACTAACTGTACGCACACAGACACGCGCGCATCTGTATGAGTGCAAAGAGCACTGCAATTACCTAAACTTGGTGCCGCGGATTTGGCGTTAACGCTCTTAAGTACCAGTCGCAGTAACACCTGTCTTGTAGCCTCTTCAATGCGGTATGGAAAGTGTGCAATTACTCCACGTAATTAGTCAGACAAAAAGAATTTAGGCCTCCTGCCTGGATCAGCAAAGGTTGTTATATTATTTTATTCAAAATATTAAAAAAGAAAATATTTAATAATATTTTTTTATTTCAAATCCTAATAATCTACTAAATCATAATAGCCCAGTCACTAGGTAGGCGTCTCTAGCTAAAGACTAGCAAGTGTGCAGTGTGTGCAGGGCACGCGCTGGGCTCGGGCGGCGCGGCGCGGTGAGGGCGCGCGCGACATGTGGCGCGGCGCGGCGCTGGCGCTGGCGCTGGTGGCGCTGGGCGCGCGCGGCGCGGCGGGCGGCTGCGGCGTGGCGGAGTTCGCGTGCCGCAGCGGCGCCTGCGTGCGCCTGGACGCCTACTGCGACGGCGAGGCGCAGTGCGCGGACGGCAGCGACGAGCCGGCGCACTGCACCGTGTGCAACCGCACGTACTACGGGCGCGTGGGCGTGGCGTACGCCGTGGGCGTGCGCTCGGCGCCGCGCGCGCCCTTCCTGTGCCACCTCACGTTCACGGCGGGCGGTTTGGCGCACGGCGACCTGGTGCAGCTGGCCTTCGACGAGTTCCGCGTGGGCCGCTACGAGCCGGGCGCGTTGGACGGCTGCCCGGACGGCTACATGCAGCTGTCGGAGCTGGGCCGGCCCTTCACAGGCGGCTCGTGGTGCGGCGAGGCGGACGGCGCCGCGCTCTACTACAGCGAGACCGCCACCGTCACCGTGTCCGTGAAGCTGTTCCGCGCGAGGCTCGGGGAGCCGTTCGGCTTCCGGCTACGTTACAAGTTCTTGGCGCAGCGCGATGCCGTCGTCAGGTAAGTGGACATTGGAAATTAACATATTATTCAGCTCGAAATTCCACGATATTATTAGTACTTACTTATAAATAATGTTATGTAGTATGAGTAGTTTTAATTTCGCAATAACTAGGTCCAGGCTCGAATGCAGTATGCAGCATCGCCCTCCCGCTCGCAACAATATGCACATGCACAAGATGCAGTTATTATGATACAACATGCAACCCCAACCCATACTCGAGACGTGTTTCATCCTCAGGAGATGTTGACTGGTCGTGTAAAGGATTTGTATATAAAGTAAGAAATGGACCAACAATTATAAAGATACGGTCTACATATTTGTGTGGATACCTCATCGATACCCTTGCGCAAAAGGCCATCAAAATCTGACCCAAATTACTCTTTTTGAACGAATAGGATTCACAAGTGCAGGGTAGACTTGTAGCTACAGGAAATGTACTAATAAGATTGTGAACCTTAACTTTATGAGTAAAATGATAACAGAATTCACAAATTTTGTTAAAATGGTACAGTCAGCTAGAAATATGACAATGCAAAAATACCAGGGAGCTGATCTGATGATGCAGCCCATAGATATCCGGAGATATGCCGTCATTGCGGAATAGTAAGGAGTCCTAGTGCCACCGCCTATCTCCCACCCAAATAATTACAACATTAACGAATAGTGTACTTACGACATGCACTCAAAATTTGAACACGCACACTAAGAAGAAAGCAGCCACACTAAATCAATTTCTAATAGCACACATACATAGAATGGGCGGGGCATTCACTTGTAAACATTTGCTATTTGCGAACATTCAATGCACAGTCATACAATTAGGGAATCGAGCGATGGTCGATATTTTTTATCGATATTTAATTTAATCACATTCTTTCAAACTGAAAATAAATTTGTAATTATATGGTGGGTATTACTATTAAACTAAATTATTATTACTAAAATTATTTTAATATAATACGTTATGTTATATGTGAGCTAAGTTCGTTACTACGTCTGAGGCCGGATTGGAGTCGAGACCGTAATAATACAATGTTCACGCGAGTTATACGACATTTTTAACACATTTGTAAAAAAATAAAAAAAATAACCCTTATTATTATTATAGACAAAGATTTGACAAAATAGCGACGGGCCACGAATTTTCTAATTCAAACTTTGAACCTTGACGGCTCGGCTGCTCGGCCTTATGATTGACTAAGGTGAGCTTGCGATTTAGTGATCAATACAAAAATGTTGCGCAAAATATTTTTTTGTATTTAACAATATTTAACCATCGCAATCGCGGTCAATAATATTGCGCAATATTATTAATCGTCTAGGGCCCACCTTACGAAACCGCCAAATAGCCAGATTTAAAAAAATAATTGAATATTTTTGCATATCGAACACAAATTATTGTAATTTTTTGACCAAAAATAAATAATTAGATGAAAAAAAAAAATAAACACAAAATAAATAAATATACGAGTATTTATCATATTTTACTATAAATTAAGAACTGTTCATCTGTCAAAATCTTTAGGCATAATATTAATTTAAGTTTTTAAACTTCACGAGTAACTGTATTGAAATAACAATGTCTTAATTTGTTTTAAACAACATTAAATTAATAACTAATTCAACTCTTTTACTATAATAAATATAATACGAGAATATCCATTGGGTTCTGTAAAAAATATTCAACTCGTATAAAAACGCGTAAATACGCATATCGATAAAATCAACCGCACGCACTTGATTGCACCCCTCTGAATCCAAAAGACTCGTTGCGTTCGGTAAGATTCGGGCTATTTCGGGCTAGTTCGTGTCGCTTCGGACGTAAGTTAGTAAAACACTTAAAAATTGATTTAAAATATAAAACAGTGACTTAATTGTTTACTTACCAGTGGTAGGACACGCCATTTGTCTTCAGGTTGATGGTATTTGACCTATTTTTACATATAACTATACTCCATTTATAATAGCATTAGAAAAAAGAGGCTCGTAGAAGCAGGAATGCAAAACATTTTATTTCAAAGTTATGATAAAACAATTTTAAGGGAGATGCTTAAATTCTAATTTTCTTGCGTTTTTTGCAATTTGCAGGTCAGTGTAAGGTTGTATCTTAATAAAAATAATATGATGCGCAACAATAAGAAATATGTAGGCAATAATAAAATTTTAACCTTAAAAATCATCAATACATCCCTTTAAATTAGAATTGCTCCGAATTCGTCTGATTTCGCGGGCTACTGCAGCGCATCCACCTTAATTAAAATAAAATTCGGTAGAATTATAGTGAAACGAATAACGTTCCAAGTATTGTTCATCCCTGCTTCTTTTAGGTTTTTAGCATTGACACTGTAATTTTAAATTGGAGTTATATAATATAAATAAATGAAAGCCACATAATTTTATAAGATAGATAGTTAAAATGGTTACAATTAAGTGTGACAGCTGCTGTAAAAATAGATCATAATAAATTCGGCGTCTATCATAATGTAACAATGTTTATTGTATTTTTGTTACAAAGTGTGCATTAAAAATAACCTTTTTAACACTGTAATTTTAAATTGGAGTTATATAATATAAATAAATGAAAGCCACATAATTTTATAAGATAGATAGTTAAAATGGTTACAATTAAGTGTGACAGCTGCTGTAAAAATAGATCATAATAAATTCGGCGTCTATCATAATGTAACAATGTTTATTGTATTTTTGTTACAAAGTGTGCATTAAAAATAACCTTTTTAACACTGTAATTTTAAATTGGAGTTATATAATATAAATAAATGAAAGCCACATAATTTTATAAGATAAATAGTTAAAATGGTTACAATTAAGTGTGACAGCTGCTGTAAAAATAGATCATAATAAATTCGGCTTCTATCATAATGTAACAATGTTTATTGTATTTTTGTTACAAAGTGTGCATTAAAAATAACCTTTTTTAACTTCTTTCTAATGCTATTGTAAATGGACTATAGCTGACCCCGGCAAACGTTGTTTTGCCATATAAATTATTTCTAGCTGCCCGGCGCTACTTCGATCGCGTGGTGTCCTACCTCCTACCCTACTCCTACACTACTCCTACCCTACTCCTACCCTACTCCTACACTACTCCTACCCTACTCCTACCCTAATTCTACCCTATTCCTAACCTACTCCTACCCTACTCCTACCCTACTTCTACCCTACTCCTATAACCTACTCCTACACAACTCCTAACCTACTCCTACCCTATTCCTAACCTACTCCTACACTATAATTTTCCCGCTTGTCTGTTGAAATTTTTCTCGGGCTCCGTGAGGTTTATAGCAAAGAAAATTCATCTTTGCTATAAACCTCACGGAGCCCGAGACCTTTCCAACGAATGCAAAACCGTGGAAATCGGTTCGTGCGTTCTGGAGCGTCAGGAAGGAAAACCCGACTTATTTTTATATAGTAGATTACTGCACAACTCGGCATTTTAGTTTTTTACGCATCAATAGTACAATGTACGCAGTTGCAAAGCGACTGAATGAAGCGTACAGCCGCCGTTCGAATTTAAGATCAATTTTATAATATCGAGGCGGCACGTGCCACACCCCCAAGGCATATCCATCGATATCCGTGATGCAGCCGAGAGGTGTAAAGAACTCCTCAACTAAATAAGTTTAAGTCAAAATGCACCATCAGGTTTCGTCTCGTTAGATTTCTCTTGATAGGTCCGTTTTGGTGTCGCTCACTTTCAGAAGCGTTCATGATTGAACGTAAGTACAGTAAGAACGTAAGCCAGCCAGTCAAGCTACCCGAAACTGTCAAATTTTCCCAATCAACCTTAAACCCTAATGCTTTAGCGATAAAGTTAAAAATCTATTAAAGAAATTTGACAAAATGTAGTAGCTTGATGTGCTGGTGTCTGTACAATATATGGACCAGTTACAGGACTTTACTTTGAATGCTTATTTAGCTTGTTTTATTAAAAAGAAAAATAAAAAAAAGGTTTATAAAAAAAAAACAAACTTGATTAAATCTGACTGTCAAAACACAAAATAATTATTTGCAATATCCAAACGCATAGCCTGGGACGGTAGCTATGGAGTTACCATATTCTTTTTTTAATGGATAATAAAAAATAACAAGGTATGGATGCCTCAGGGAGAGTACGTGTTACAATACCGAAATTTAAAAGACCGTATTTTAAAATACCTATGGAAGAAATCCCGAAAATTAAACGCCGAATGATTGCTTGGTCGAAAGTTTTAAAGACCGAAAGTTCATTTGCCCGAAAGCCTAAAATCCCGAAGATCCATATCCCGAAGTTTAAAATCTCGAAGATCCATATCCCGAAATTCAAAATCCCGAAATTACATCAAAATCAATCAAAAGTCATTTATTCAAATTAGGCTGAGAATCAGCACTTTTCGAACGTCAAAATTACAAAAGACAGTCCCCCAAAAACGCCCGCCCTTCACCACTTCCTAGTGCTATCGCTGGGAAGAAGAAGTGGCGGAACAAATTCCCCAACAGCACAGCTGTCTGTTTAGTTAGAATATATCATGCCAAAGCCTAAAATCTCTAAGACAATGCCAAAAAAGGAGCTTAAAATAATAGGTAATTATTAAAAAAACAACGACGTGTAATTATTAAAAATGTTTGGTTTTACATCTATATCTATACTTATAATAAATCTGTAGAAGTGAAAATTCTGTACATTGAAAATATCAAAAAAATAAATGGCAGGGGGTGTTACTAGACCGACACCGAACCCAAAAATGTGATTAAAAAAATTTTTGTCTGTCTGTCTGTCTGTTTGTTCAGGCATCACGCAAAAACTATCGGTTCGATTACGATGAAACTGGGTATAATTATTCTTTAATATCCTGGGCACCACACTGGGTACTTTATAACCCGGAAAAGTATATACAATAAAAAACAAACTTAATTTTGCGGTTCGATCCCTAGACCCGATTACTGTACCAACCGCAAATAATAAGTTTGTCGTAGTTTACGTCACTCGCAGTGGAGTTCACTAAGGTTATGCTCTAAATGTAGTGCTGAAGGTTGAATTTGGCTTGCACCGTTCGCAGCACACGCGTGGCGCGCGGCCGCCACGGATCGCTACCGTATATAAGGACATTTTTTGAACTTTGATTTGAACGGACGTGTTGAGTGGCGAGCGTTCGTCCTTATTTTAACTGCTACTTGCAATTCTAAACCGTGTTTTTCAGTGCGACCTTTTTATTCCTATTAGTTTTTAGAGTTATTTAGGTTTATTTTTATAATTCGTAGGTATAGATTTTAATTTTAAAGTATAGGTGGTATATTTGATAGTGTACGTAATGACCGTAGGTTATTTTATAATACTGTTAGGTAGGATTAGTCATTCGTATAGATATTAGTTTTCAGGAATTTTGCTTATTTATTGAGTTTAGTTATCATCAGAAATAGGTTTATTTAGGTAGGTAGATATTTTATTTTCTGTTATTGAGTTTTTTTTTTTTATTAGGTAGGTACTTAGGTAAGGATATCATATAGGTACCCTCTTAATCACCACTAATGAGACACAATTGGTTTTCTATTGTAATTAGCCACAAAGGGCCCGCGAGATAGATGGCATCCTGGGGAAGTACATACATTTTATCCTGTTAGCACGTTCCCGTGGGATAATTGCCGACATCCACGCGGGCGAAGCCGCGGGCAGAAGCTAGTTCAAAAATATGTTTCTATATGTAGTACCCGCATGCGAAGCCGTGTACGCACGTACGAACACGAACATAGCGAACACAAAAATCAAATCTGAACATTTGGTTCGTACGTAAGGAATTCGAACACGAATGCGAACATAGTTCGAGTCGAGTTCGCGCACAACAGTCGTGAACTCTATCTTAATAGCCATGACGGCGGCGTTGGAAGTGGTCGATTGTGAAGTAGCGGAGAGTTTTTTGGTGTTCGCAGTGATTCATGAAATATTGTTTCCTAAAGCGGATCCTAGATGGTGGGAAACAGTATTGTACAAAAAACGAAATCAAAATACATTACTTTTAATTCAAATCACAAGAAGACTTAAAATCACGAGAAATAAGTGGACATTACAAAACTTTGCTAAAAATGTCAAGTACAGATTTTTAATATCTATGTATTAAACCTAACATTTATTAAAGCTCTTCGAACACCGTCCATACAAAACATACTAAAAGGATCGCCGCAAACATGTTTGACGAACAGAGTATTCGATGTTAATAATAATAATAATAAATTTGTTCGTACGGGCGTACACGGCTTATCACGCATATATCTTTTTACATCGAAACAGCTAGGTTAGGTTAGGTTAGAATTGTGACCACACAACTCACGAGCCGAGCGAGCGAAGCGAGCGGTGTCGCGACAGCGGCCGGCGAGTTCCAGAAATATATTTTTTGGCATTTCATCCATCGGTATTTCGTCCATTCGGGATTTCGTCCATTCGGGGTTTCATCCTTTCGGGCATTTGGACATCGGTATTTTATGTTTCGTTATAACGGCTATCGGCATTTAAAACTTTCGGTATTTTGAATTTCGTTGTTTTGGACGTCGGTATTTCAGTCATAGTTATTACGAAATTTCGGGATTTTAATACGTACCGCATGCCTCAGGGACGGCCCCATATTTTACCTGTTTATAATATTATAGTATAGATTTGAATGAGTTTTGGTTATGATAATTTCGTAACAAAAAAAAACAACGACTTCCAAAAAACACTATTTAAGTGAAAAATAACTTTAATTTCGGAAATCGGTGGCATAAACAAACCACCGACTTCCGAAATTAAAATAATTTTTCACTTTGTAGTGTTTTTTTGGAAGTCATACGTACGTATTTTTTTTTTTACATCGAATTGTTTTTTAACGCATTGAAAACACAACCGTGTTTAAGACGTTGAACTGGGAAGGACGCGGTAACCGGTATTAACATCAACGGCGAGTACATCTCGCACTTAAGATTTGCAGATGACATTGTCATACTGGCTGAATCGCTGAATGACTTGCAGCAGATATCGTGTGTAGACGGCTTAGTTGATTCTTCCGTACTCGTTGGTCTCCGGATGACTTGGACAAAACCCAGGTTAAGTTCAACGAGCTCCAGGACCGATTGCTGTCAATGACAGTGCTCTCGAGGTTGTTTGAGAAAACGTTTACCACAGGCAAACTTTGCTGTTTGGTAAGAAAAACTTTGAGAAGGAGGCTAACAGCAGATTTTAGCTGGGCTGGGCAGCGTTTGGGTAGCATCGCCGGGACTTCTCGTCGCGTATTCCGAAGAGCCTAAAGACTAGTCTTCAATCAGTACGTTCTGCATAGTATGACTTACAAAGTCACTCACAGCTGGTCACTCGAGGTCGCTTAGCGAGCTTTGGAACGAACTACGCTTGGAGTCTTTCTGAGGGATAGAATCCGGAATGAGGTGTTCTGGCAGAGAACCAAAGTTGTCATAGCTAGCATAGCGTCTAAGAATAAGCAAGCTGGAGTGATAATGGGCCGGCCATATTAGCCGTAGAACCGATGACTGTTGGGGTAGATGTGATCCTTATCGATTGGCATAAAACAATTGTTGATTTTTTCTGACTGTAATTCTGTTCAACGTATTCTATGTATGCAGGTCCAAGCATGCAATAAGTTTTAGAATGATTTCCTGTAACAACGACGGTAAGGGCGCCCTTGTTGCTCGTCTGAATATCCACCCTGAATATTATAAAAGTGTATTTTCCTCAAAATTGCGAAATTAAAACCAAATATTACAATGCGTTTATTGTCATGAGTTTCCGCAAATTATCGCCTGATTCCATAAAACGTAACCCACGATATTCTGATTAAAACGTTGAGCGTCGTATCTCAATGAATCGTACTCATGTGCTGTGGCGTGTCAGATTCGGTGCGATGGAGGCGCCGCTGGAGCGCGGCGCGGTGTCGCCGGGCACGTACTGCACACGCACCTACGAGGAATGCCACCGCAAGCCGTGCCGCCTGCAGAGCCCCAACTACCCCGGCATGTACCCCAGGTATCTCGAGCGTCCATGCGTTGTTATGTTTCACTTTCGTTGTGCCGCTATTACATTTCATCGTTGTTGACAGAAACGTCACCTGCTACTGGAGTCTCCGGCAGAAAGATATCCCTACGTGTAAACACGCGATGATTTCAGTGCGACAAGAATATTCACACAAGATGCAAATTAAGCGTTCAATATCGATGGCAAGGTGAGTGCTCGCTTTGAAAGTGTTCGCGCGCCTAGAAGGTTGTCAGCAGAGCTCAGTGAGCATGGTTGGTTTTACTTCCGCAGCCTGAACAAGACGGGGCGCGTGGTGCGCGCGTGGCGCGAGTGCACGGGCGAGCGCGACCGACTCATCTTCTACGACGGTGCGTCCACCGACGACCCCGTGCTGGTGGAATACTGCGGCGGTGACTGGCTGCCGCGCGTAACGTCCCGCGGACCCGAGATGCTAGTCGCCTTCCACTCGTCGCCCTTCAGCGCGCCCCTGCGCCCCCCCGCGCCCGCCGCGCCCCTCCGTGGCTTCGAGCTCGATGTCGACGTCGTGTTCGCTGACTCCGACTCTCTCGACTATGCTCGGTAATAAATAAATCTATTGATGCGTCTGATTGACAGATCCTACAAAAACGTTGGAAAATGTTTAAAGGGTTCATCACTTCATCACAGTAATGTTCTTGAAAAATACCTTTTTTTAAAAAGTGGTTACTACAACGACACCTTGATCATTTTTGAATCGTGTAATATTCGGTTCGTTGGCAACAGAGAGGCGCGGCGTTGCGAGTTTCATGTGAAGGCGTCGTCGTCCGAGGAGGAGACGAACTCGACGACGTCAGGCAGCGCGCGCGGGCGACGCGGCCGGCTACGGGCGCCCGCACACACGCTGCCGCCCAACACCACCTGCACCTGGACCTTCCACGGACGCCCAGGTGAGCATGCGACCCAGAGGAGTGGTGCAGGTGATGATACAAACTCACGTCGGTACTCTCTGCAGGAGATCTCGTATGGATTTACTTCTCGAGCTTCACGCAATACTCGCTAGTCGAACCTCGTCGCATCGAGAGCGGGGAGCGTGACGAGGAGAACGGCGTAGCGCACCCCAGCCAGCGCGCCGCAAGCGAGCCGCGCGCGCGCTTGGCGCCCGGCGCCTGCGCCGTGGAGCTGCGCATCTGGGACGGCGGCGGCGCGCAGGAGGCAGGTGCGCGCGCCCTGGGCCGCTTCTGTGACGCGGCGCCGGCGCTGTGCGCGCGTGCCGCTCTCGCCAACGCCACGCGCTCGCCGCGCCCGTGCGCGCCGCCCGACGGCTACGTGTCGGCCGCGCCGCTGCTGTCGCTGGCGGCCACCTCCTTGCCCGGTACCGCCACTCATCCGCTCGAATTTGCGCTTCACTATGAGTTCGTGGACGCGCGGCTCGAGGGAACACCTCTGCCCGATGACGGTCGACGTCCGAGAGCTTTACCGAACGAGTGTGCTCGGTGGATCACGACGCCGGGCTCGTTCGCGTCGCCGCGGAACGCGCTCTGGTTCGGGCGCGGTGGCGCGCGGCGGCTGCGCTGCGTGTACCGGCTGCAGGCGGACGGCGCGCGCGTGGCACTTGACCTGCTAGCGGCCACGTTTGGCAAGGAGCCACGTTGCACGACGCGCGCGGATCCGCTCACCGGGCGGCCGGCTTGCGCACCCGACCCGCACGACCCGCACGACTCGAGACCTGACGACGCTGATGGTGCCGACGAAACGCTCGTCGACTTCGATGGCGACGACGACGCTCCGCTGCGGGTGCCACATCTGCGAATATATGAGTCTCCGTGGCCCGGATACAGAGTAAGAAGTTAAGAAATGCTCGAACGGAAGAACGTATTAACGTTAGTTAGAAACGACGTGTACAGTGAGTGTGTCGCGTGCAGGTGCCGGTGGCGTGCATTTGTGACAACGGCAGCGCGCCACTGCAGCTGCAGTCGGGCGGGCCGGCGCTGGAGCTGGAGCTGGTGGCGCGCGCGCTGTCGGCGGCCGAGGACCACCGACACGTACAGTTCCACGGCACGTGGGCGCGCGCCGCCGGGCCCGCGCCCCCCTGCGCCTCCCGGCGCCGCCTGACGCCGCCCGGCACACGTGTGCATCTGGTCTACCCTTACAGGTTACATTTTATGCTCAAGTAAAATTATATTAAACCACTTACCGTTAATTTTAAGTTATTAAATTATAATGTTTCACGAGGCATGCGAGTTGAAAAGTTAAGCTTCAATATCATCGTTCATCCATAATTCAGTGGTTTGAAATTCAGTGGCAACAGAATGTCGGAATGCGGTGAGACACCGTTTCTCCTAGAGGCGAGAGGCAACCGATCAGTGTTCCTGCGCGTGTGGGGCGAGGAGCTGCCCATGGCCGGCGCGGGAGGGGCGGCGGGCGCGCAGGCGGGTGAGCCGCCGCCCTGCGCCACCGCCAACCGCGTGCTGGTGTACGAGGCACACTCGTCGCGCCTGCTGCGCGCCATCTGCCCGGGCGCGGGCGGCGCCGGGCCCGTCGTGCACATGTTCACGGACGAGTGGTGGGGGCGGGGCGCGCGGCCGGGCGCGCTGCTCGTGGTGTGGGCCGCGCGCGAGGCGGGCCACGCGCGCTTCCACTGGATGGAGGTGTGGCGCGCGGGGCCCGCGCCGCGCCCGCTGGCCGTGGGCGAGGCGTGGCCCAACGCGACCGCGGCGTGCGCACACCCGTGCGCCGCGCTGGGCGCGTGCATGGCGGGCGCGCTGTGGTGCGACGGCGAGGTGGACTGCCCGGGCGGCGGCGACGAGGCGGGCGCGTGCGGCGCGGGCGCGCGCCTGCTGGCGGCGCTGGCGGCGCCGGCGACCGCGGGCGCAGCGGCGGGCGCGGCGTGCGGCGCGGCGGCGCTGGCGCTGCTGGTGGCGGCGGCGCTGCGGCGGCGACGGCGCGCGGGCGCGGACAAGCAGCTGCTGGGCGCGTTGGCGGCGGGGCGGCGCCTCACAGAGGAGCTGCTGTTCGACGCGTCGCGCGCGTCATCGGCGGCGTCCTCCTGACGCCGCGAGCGCTCCGTCGAGTACATCCACGTGGACCGCGAGACCACGGTGTGACGGAGCGCTCCATGCCCCCCCTCGCGCCCTCTGCCCGCTCCTCTCCTGTACATAGCGCGGGCGGCGCGGCTCCTCGCTATGTGATACGGTGTGCACTTGTTCTCCTGATTCGTTGTGTCTCGATTCGGTTCGTTGCGTTGCTCATCGCGCGGTCGGCGCGAATAGTTTTGAGTTCGGTGCGCGTCGCGGGAGCTTCGCCCAACTGTTTCAGTTGAAGGTTGCACAAAGAGTCAGGTGTGGTCTTTAATGTGTTCAAACTGCGGATATAATTGAGTATCGGTTGTGAGTTGACATTACTGCCGACGTATTTCATAACTGACTGCGACGCTACTGTTGGCGTCGCATAGCGGCAATACACGAAGGATGCGCATTGTTCTTGTTTGTAATAGAATTGTTTTACTAGATCAGCGCCGAGTACAGCGCACACGCGCCAGTCTCCTGGCCGCGCGGTACTCCGGCTGATGACTAAAGTGTTGTTCGTTACGTTGTATCTAATGTTCATTACGTTCAGTTACGTTTGTTTGTACTGTTGATATTTATTGACGAACTATCCCGTCCCTCGTTTCACTTAAGTTATGAATGCTAAAATAAACACATAGTTCAAATCTAAGAACATAATACTATCGTTTTATTTGTGTGCCTCTGACTTACACAGCTAAACCGCGGCTCCTCGAACTCATGTATCATGCAACCTGAATGGAAAATAACAAGCATGTGCAACACGAATGCAGAAGTAAGTACGTGACATCAGTTCCCTAGATCCGACATCCAACACAATACCTAAACCAAAACTTTTATACGTAACTAATTATTTCACCAAATTATTACCCTAAGCAAAGGATAAAAACTGATAGCCGACTGACGCGTCTTCCAACATATGTGTACAAAACAAGTTAGTTCTGAATACTACCCACACTCAACAATATGGTGAGCATCTGCGGCCGGACTCGATGACGTAGGTACTTGTATCTCCGCGGGAAGCGGCAAACCTGTCAGAATAAACAATGGGATTAAACTGATCCTCTAAAAAACTTAATGACCTTCTAATGACGGTCAATTTTTAAATGAATTAACCTCAAACTTTTTACGTTTCTAATGATGCACACTTTTTTAACTATTGACCGCATGGTTGACGCAAAAACGACGGGGTGTTATAAGTTTGACGTGTCTGTGTGTGTATGTCTGTCTGTCTGTGGCATCGTAGCTCCCGAACGGATGAACCGATTATATTTTGTTTTTTTTGTTTGAAAGGTGAATTTGTCGGGAGTGTTCTTAGCTATGTTTGATGAAAATCGGTCCAAGATGGCCGCCGCTACAAAATGGCGAATTACATATTTTTTCACAACTCCCTCAATATGGGTATCAAATGAAAGGGCTTGACTAGTAGAATACTATACACTATGACAAATTTCAAATCCAAGATGGCCGCCACCATAAAATGGCAAATTACATTTTTTTTTACAACTCCCTCAATATGGGTATCAAATGAAAGTGCTTGACTAGTAGAATACTATACACTATGACAAATTTCAAATCCAAGATGGCCGCCACCATAAAATGGCAAATTACATTTTTTTTTACAACTCCGTCAATATGGGTATCAAATGAAAGGGCTTGACTAGTAGAATACTATACACTATGACAAATTTCAAATCCAAGATGGCCACTACCACAAAGTGGCGAATTACAAAAAACCTGATTAAATACCAAATTACCTGAATCTTAAAACGCAATAAAATAAAAGAAAAGAAATAATAAGGAGTCCCTACAAAAAGCATGAAATAAAAAATTAAATTAAAAATTTAAAAAACCCCCGACTACGTGAAACTATAAAAAGAAAAAAATAACCTTGAAATTATGACCCTACGTAAGTACGTATGAAATTTTTTGATTAAATATTGTCCTGTCGGGGGACCGCTACTATTTTAAACTTTAACAGAACGTTAGGCTAATATTTAGAGCGGTCCCCCGACGGGATAACATATAATAAAAAAAATTCATACGTACTTACGTGGGGTCATAATTTCAAGGTTATTTTTTTCTTTTTATAGTTTCACGTAGTCGGGGGCTTTTTAAATTTTTAATTTAATTTTTTATACAGGATAGTTTTTTATTCAGTGCGTAAATTTTTACAGGGTGTTCTACCCATGAATATGAACAACATTCACTATGGGACCATCTCTGAAATCACGAAAAAAAAATCAGCAGATTCATACATTTTGGTCGAGTAGGTATTGAACTTTTATAAGAAACAGCTGATTTTTTTTTTGTGATTTCAGAGATGGTCCCATAGTGAAAGTTGTTCATATTCATGGGTAGAACACCCTGTGAAAATTTACGCACTGAATAAAAAATTATCCTGTATAAGTTGCCGTGCACCCAGCGCGGCAGCGGTGGCGGCGGCGGCGGCGGCGGCGGCGCCCAGCTCATCAATCGCCATATAAGTATCTACGACAAACATGGTCGTGAAATAAAAACAAAAAACGAACATTATTGTCCTATCGCAGATAAGCTGAACTACTGGAAGAGATTTCTTATGAAATAAACATCACCTCTGTACCTATTTTTCTGTTCTGTTTTTTTTCTTGTCTTTTATGTGTGAATGGTTAAATAAATAAATAGGATCTCAGTCGTATCAATACGAGTGAGGCGGCACGGGCACGATTTAATTCCGGTCCAGCCTGTCCCTTGCTGCTCTGTCCCAGCGACGCCCTAGCCGAGTTCGGTACCCCACAGGGGGTGCCCTTAGCGTGTAGTCGCTTAGTTTTTAAGTTTTTGCTGTTGTTTGCTTGTTTAATTTGGGCTGGTCGCGTGGATTCGGTATTGGGGCTTTGTGGCCCCTTGCCCGAGGCATTGCTCAGCTGTGTGTGACCCATATTTATAAACTCAGTCCGTTTAACTTGTGGCAGCGCGCACGAACTAAACCGTTATATTTTAACCGCTATTTTATAAATAAAAAACTACAATTAGAATTACCTTTCCCGAACTGACAATCTAAAAGTTTCGGGGTTTCACCAAATAACGTGCAAGTACGGTTAGCTTTTGAAATTCAAACCTTATACACTCGCGAGCAATGAAAAAGTTCCAGTGACATAGCACCAAATTACTCCTAAACGGGAAAGGCTAGCTTAATAACGCTGTCTGCAATATTGAAGTACATTTAACAGCGCATCAGAATAATCAACTAAAAACGTAAATATTGTGTTAAAATTTTAAATTAAGTATATGTCTTAGGAGATATTAAGGTGTTTGTCGGCATTTTGTGGGTGGAACTTTTTCATTGCTCGGCAGTGTATCAATAATACAGGGTTTATAGTAGGTTACGCTAATATAACGTATTCCCCTGTAGTTAATCATTTTAAATTTTATGGGAATCCGGGGACGGGGACGCTACGAGTGGTTTTTATAATGAGTAAACTAATCATTATTTATCAAAGAATCAATTTTTTTGTTACTATTACTCGTATAATAAAAACGCCATATAATCACACACAAACTTATACACTGCAACTAAAATATAGGCCACTTATATACACTTACAGATAGAAAATCGCGTAAAATTTTATACACTACATGTTATAAATACATATATTATTATGTATGTTGGAGTCTTTCCTTGACTATTCGGAACGCCAGCGCCAACTCGTGGCGCTAGACAGAGTCTGGAATGAGTTCGTGAAGGTGTACGAGAGCTACTACGTCACTTGTTCCTATTTAAGAACAAAATATTATATTCATTTTGAAATCGGCATAATTATGGTTCGGGCCTCAAAGGAACACATAAATTCTCTATTTAATGGGAAACAATATAGATCCAATTACCGGCGGACGGTTCGAATGCAATAATTCTACGAATTCCAAAGAATCTTGTGAAATATCCGATTTCTAATTTTAAGAGACAATGCTAGCACTCACATCTGGTAACTATAAAAATGGGTTCGCAATGAACCCTCGAAACAATTGAGAAATCGTACAAAAAAGGGATGGACAGAGGCTGAGCTAAGCGTGGTAATTTTTAGGAAGTGTGGGGAGACTGATGTAATAAGTCAAGGCAGTCGGGGTCGAACCGCTTTAGGATACGGACTTCCTAGTCCACGCTAGTTAAGTTAGGTGATTTAGGGAATGCCAAGAGGCTATGTCCGAGTGGGCTGTCGCGAAGTAGCGAGTATTAGTTATTAAGTCAAATATAGTTGGGTTGGAGCCCAGATTAGGTTAATCTAGTATTTATTAAAGTGGTGTGTGTGTGTTTGTTGGTGTGACTGGGTGAGTCCTTATTTATAATAATTATCCTAGGCTGATAGAGTTATTAAAGTTCTTATAACTAATCAGACAGAGAGGTGTTGCTGGGGAGTTTGTTGCGCCACTTCTTTTCCCCAGCTTAAAACACTAGGAAGTGGTGAAGGCTGGGCACTTTGGGGCTGTCTATAGACCTTCAAGAGAGTTGATCCACGAGTCTATTAATTAATCATTCTTAATTTTTGACTCTGCTCTATTATCTAGTAAAACCTAGTACCATAATTCTTGAACGCTGTGTTATTGCCTCCGGCCAATAATAGTGCCCTAAGAGAGATTATTCAAAACTCTATTAAATTATGGTTCTCGAGTTTCGAATCTCAACTCTATTATCTAGTAATTCTTGAATGTTGTATTTTTTATCTCAGACCAATAATTCGGTCAGACTGACATGAACACGTGTATTGCAGGTATGCTTGTTGTGCGAAGGGTGAACTTCCGGGGGTTTGGGCGACCACATCTATCTAATATCCAGTCCAAGGACTGATAGGGACCATGTCTCCTTAAAAGCATGATGCCGACGCAATGCCGCTGGAACTAGCCGCTCCATAGTCAGACAAGGACAGTCGCTTGGTTGCCGCAAGAAAAGCCGCTTCGTCACGTTTATCAATTCGAAAGAACTGCTAGGGACCATGTCTCCAAAAGAGCATGATGCCGACGCAATGTCGCTGAAAAGCCGCTTGCGTCACTATATGGAAGTGTCGCTCTGAGTATAGATGTGAGGTATCGTGTGAGTAATAATAATAATAATAATAATAACTTTATTTCGGGTGGCATAGACCCATAGAAACCTTAATCTAGTACACATTAAATATTAAATATTACATAATCTTACAAAAAAAAAAACAAACACACATAATATTACAAAAACACACTCGAATTATATATGTCATTTTCCGTAGCAATTTCAATTCAGAATACAATTCCACAATTACAACATTACAAAGGGTACCAAGATGTTAGTAACATAAAAACTTAAAAACTATGTTAGTAGACATTACCAATATTTACAGGAGCATGCAGCTGACTTAAGTACCAGATGAAAGGACAATCCAGTTTGTTGGCAATGACACTCAGGAGACCGTTGCTACTGGCACGCACCCTGTGCAACAAGGACGCTGCTCGCTTGCGCCTGATTGCAGCAAAGCTGTCAATCCGGGCGTCCGCGAACATCCCTGAGGCACTACAGAAGCGTGGCAGCCCC
Organism: Apamea anceps; assembly: GCA_951799955.1. Lineage (NCBI taxonomy): Eukaryota > Metazoa > Arthropoda > Insecta > Lepidoptera > Noctuidae > Apamea > Apamea anceps. The sequence goes on from OX637516.1 coordinate 115,320, forward strand.
AACAGCATCCTGAATGCATTATTGTACTGGACTCGAAGAGCATTAACAGCCTTTAGAGTGAAGCTGGACCAAAGGCTGCACGTGTAAAATACTTGACAGTAAGCTTTAAATAAGGTTATTTTAACTGAACCTGTGCAGCGTGAGAACCTTCGGATCAACATATTACACCTCACCGCTAATGCTCTTCGTTCCCGGTCCACATCTAGATTGTCCTTCAAATCCTCCGTAACAATATGCCCTAGATATTTAAACTGACGAACACGGTTCAAGACACAACCACTTAAAAAGACAGCTGGGTAGCTCTCAGAGGCCTTGTTAGCCGCCTTAAAGACCATCAACTCACTCTTGACCGAATTGTATCTCAAACCGTGTCCCTCAGCATAACACTCACAGACTCCAATTAATTTCCTAAGGCCAACCATTGACGGGCTCAGCAGCGCCATGTCATCGGCGTAGCTAATATTATTAAAAGCAACCCCATCAATATAGCAGCCAGCATGTAAACTACTGAGCTCGACAATGAGGTCATTTATGTATAAATTAAACAGGGTGGGGGAGGTTAACCCACCCTGCCTAACTCCACATTCCATAGCGTAATCATCAGACAGTACATTAGCCCACCTTACACAATTTAGTTGATGGGAGTACCAATATTTAAAAATATTAATCACCTCACTAGGAACATTTGCACCACAGAGCTTAGGCCACAGCTTGTCATAAGACACCATGTCAAAAGCCTTTGACATGTCTAAGAAACAGGCAAAAACAGGAGTGTGGTTGCCTGTATAATAATTAATAGTCTTTTTCAAACATAGAACTGCCGTTTCAGTAGATAGGCCCCCTCTAAAACCATGTTGAGCATCATGTAACTTTATGTTGATTTTCAAAACTTTATCCAACAGAGCATCAAATACTTTAGCTACAATCGTGGCTAAAGAGATTGGCCTATAATTCCCTTTATCCGAAATGTCACTAGTCCTATTTTTTACAATTGGGACGACAATAGTTCTCATCATATCTCGTGGCAGATAAGCGTGCGACAAACAGCAGTTTATAAACAATGCCAGAACACGGGGCAGATGAATACCCGCATATTTCAGGTGTTCCACACTGAGCCCGTCGTGCCCCGGGGACTTACCTCGCTTCATGCGTACTATTACATCCTTGACTTCCTTAGCTGTGAACCTGATTGATAAGTCTTGTGTCAGAGTCCGGTCAAGTTCACCCTGGCCACACGACGGGCCCAGTGGCGATTTCACGGTAAACAGATCTTTGAACAGGTTCGAGATCTCTGCCGTATCAGTAAGACCATCAACGCTTACAGGAAAGCTAGACCTATGGTTCAAGTTTTTTGTACTCTGCCAGAAGTTCTTGAAATTATTATCGCTATGGAGACAAGCTATCTTGTCCATTACTATCTGTTCCTGGTTGTCCTGGCACCATTTTAATTTAGACTTAAAACCCTTTCTTGATTGCACCATATTTCTATAAAGCTGGCCACCCAACGGTTTACCAGCTTCCAGCCACAACTGAAAACTAAGTCTAGCTTCCCTGTGCGACCCACTAACATGCCTATTCCAACCCCTAACATAGCCCCCTTTTCTATTACAGCGAGGCTTCTCATAAGTATGGCACGCCGCATTACTCAAAATAGATATGACGCATTGATACATGTTATCAATGATTGCACGATGATCCAAATTATAACAACTACTGTCAGCACAAAGACGGAACTGGTCTGGAAAATCAATGAGCCTCAACTTGTCATTGCACAGTTTATTATATTTAACTAATTGTTCCTCATGTCTGTTACCCCATATGACTTTATTAACCCTGATATGTTTCAAAAACGATTTAGGTTTAATTACATTAAAATTACACCTTATAACCAATGGAAAATGGTCAGACCACAACATGTCATACTTCACACTCACATTAACAATTGTATTGCAAGCGGACTCCGTGACCACACAATGGTCAAGCCATCTCTTACAATTGTGTGCTTCACTAATGAAAGTGAAAGTATCTGAGCTCGTACCTAACATCTGTACGTCAGCACACTTCCAGTTTTGCTCTAAACAAAATTGTTGCAACTCATTACCAAACAATTCACCTAGCTGGGCATTAAAGTCACCTAGAATAAAGCAAGCTTCTACCTGTTGTTCCTCAATAATGGCATTAATCCGGCTCAAGCACTCGGTAATGACTGATCAAATATCTGTTACGCCATAGTCCGCGTGGAACTAGTTGGCCGCGCCTGAGGTATGTGAGCGGTGGGCCGGAGGGGCGGGGCGCACTACGTACTTACGTGCGTTGCAACGCCGCCTCACTCCTGCTGTCCCCACCTAAGCGGCCAACTAGTTTCGCGCGGACTATAGCGCATGGGTTACTCACAATTTGATAATACTTACTAATATACTTTGCATCCCCCTATTATTACTAGCTTTCTAAAACCACATTCAATCTATGTTCGCAACTATGAATTCATAAGTTTTATTTACCATTTCTTTCAATCCTTTCCTTGGTCTATCGATGAGAGAAGGCATTGGAATTCTTCATATTTGGAATTCATTTAATCTGTATCGGTGGGTAGGGTGTCCAAGTTTGGTGCCGGGCCCTACAGGAGCACGCGGTGGATTGGGGCAAACTCAAACTCAAATCATTTATTTCAATTAAACCATTTCAGGCACTTTTGAATTGTCAAAATTAAATTGTCGGTCAGTTAGTCAGAAAGTTGAAGCTAGTTGCCCATTCCAAAACGTAGATCTCTGTGGAGAAGAACGGGCAAGAAACTCCACGGACACTTTTTAAATCAAGATATTATTACAAAATCCTGGGTACATTATTCTTATTGCTTCTATATGTGAGAACAATGTAAAAAACTAAACAATTTAAAATATAAAATTCAAAATAAGCCCTGGCAGTTAAGAGATGACCAGTCTCAACCGACGGCGCCCGTTCACGAACATGACGCGTGGATCAGCACCATCCAGTTCAACCATTTCGTAGGGAACCGAATGATCCAACACACGCGCCACCACCAGTGAGACATTTAAGTGAGCATGACATATTCTCTGTCAAGTCAACAGTTTTAGAATACGTAGCAACATACTTATTAAAAGTATCCGTGTCAATATACGGGTCAAGGCCATACAGTTCGAATAACATTTCCCTACTTTTTCTGATTCCTTTAGTTGCCCAGTCACTGAATAAAAACTTAGGGCAAATAGTTTTAGAGTTCTTCTTAGAATAATGATTGAACTCTGTTTGTACTAATGAAAATAATTCTTTATACAAAATATTATCATTAGTCATACTTAGGCCCTGAGCACTTAACTTGCTATTTAAAGTTATATTAAACTTATTCAAATTACTCATTTACTCATTACTGTCTAGTTTGAATCTGCACTTTTTGTATCGGTGTGTTGGACTTAAAATAAACGGTTTGACCGCTGTGATCAGAAGGGAGATAATTTACAATGGCCTTCTCTAGATATTCGCAGCAACAGAAAACATTATCAATACATGTAGCAGTAGCCGTAGTTATTCGTGTTGGTTCCAAAAACACATTTGACAGATTGAATGATTTAAAGAGGCTTAATAATCTGTTGCTATTTGAAATGATTTCCAAAATATTAATATTAAAGTCACCACAAATAATTACTGATTTATTACCAGTTGCAAGTTTTGCCATGACATCTTCCATTACTGACTCAAAAATAGAGTAGTTTTGATATTTTGGAGGTCTGTATACGCACACTATAAAATGCTTATCTAGCTCAACACAGGACAGTTCGATGCTATGTTCCACCGATAGTTCCACTATATCTTTACGAGTCTTATATTTTATAGAATTTTTAATTAAAATTAATAAACCTCCACGCAGCATGGATTTTCGGTTAAAACAACTGACAACACTGTAGTTCTCATAATTAATTAGCATTTCATAATCTTTCAACCAGTGTTCAGTTATACAAATAATATCAAACATTGTTTTTAACCCCCGACGCAAAAACGACGGGGTGTTATAAGTTTGACGGGCGGTGTGTGTGTGTGTGTGTGTGTCTGTCTGTGGCATCGTAGCTCCCGAACGGATGAACCAATTTTAATTTTGTTTTTTTTGTTTGAAAGGTGAATTTGTCGGGAGTGTTCTTAGCTATGTTTGATGAAAATCGGTCCAAGATGGCCGCCGCTACAAAATGGCGGATTACATATTTTTTCACAACTCCCTCAATATGGGTATCAAATGAAAGGGCTTGACTAGTAGAATACTATACACTATGATAAATTTCAAATCCAAGATGGCCGCCACTACAAAATGGCAATTTACATTTTTTTTTCACAACTCCCTCAATATGGGTATCAAATGAAAGGGCTCGACTAGTAGAATACTATACACTATGACAAATTTCAAATCCAAGATGGCCACCACCACAAAATGGCGAATTACAAAAAACCTGATTAAATACCAATGAAGTGTATGGCTCTCCTTTACACTATTGTGTATGTATGCTCCGTTATAATTGTGTATCAAGTTAACGCTTGATTAGCGTTTTATGTTATTTTACTTGTTTCGTATTAAATATAGACAATATACTTTTGGCAGCCGACCTGAGTTGTTCTTTTTAAATATCCTTACGACCCTAAACATCTCATGGCGACCCTGCCTAGGGCTGTCCTTGGGTTTCGGCAGTGTGAATTGCAAGTTTAGTATAATCACCATACAAAACTACTTTACCGGAATCAACGGAATGACCATAGAAGATGTGCCGCTCAACGGTCGAAAAAGATGAGGTATTCATCACCCAAAGCGCTGCGGGTAGCAACGAGGCCACTTTAAAGGGCATTGGCCGGCACATGGAGCAAATGAATATTGTTATGTTCGCACTGCTGGCTGTATTTACCATAACCATTGCATACCAGTATTTCATAATTCTATGTTAAGATGTCAAAACAAAAGTGTAGCACGGCGAAAGAATGCCGAACGTTTCAATTTTGCGACTGAGTATCGAGTTACGTGAGCTAAAGTGCACGATTATAGAATAATTAACTTAGAATGTAATGAAATATAATACCTACTTGGTTTTAGATTATGATTGATACATTAATTGACAATTATGTAATATTGGAGAATATAAGAAAATATTTATTAAAAAAGGGAAAGTCAAGATATTTAGGTAAAACCATTGAAATTAAATTAAATGAAGCTACAAATATTTTTGATAAAAGCAAAGAAATCTTTTTACTTTTAAAGTCTAAGGAGGACCCGCAGATTATTTCGTCTGCGACAGAAATTTTACAAAATATAAGAAAACTTTATGAAAATATTCAAAACCGAGGCTGTCAAAATGGATTTCGATTTAAAAACTGCTTGTAATTTGTTGCCTGTTATGGACGATACGGAGAATGTGACGAAACGATTAATAGACGGTATTGAGATGTATTCAGATATGATTAACGGAACGGATATGGAATTATTAATTAAATTTATTTTGAAAAGTAGACTTTCAGAAAACGCGAAGTTACGAATGGCTTCAAAATATACATCTGTTTTAGAACTTGTCAAGGACATGCGCACGCATCTTTTAACGAGAAAGTCATTTACGGCAATACAATCGCGACTACAAAATGTTTCACAAGGTCACCGATCGATTGATGAATATGCTTCTGAAATCGAAAAACTATTCACGGACTTGACAATTACTCAAGCAGATGGTGAGTGTAATAAATATGATATTCTGAAACCATTAAATGAAAAACTAGCGATCAGGAAATTTTCAGAGGGATTGAAAAATTCAAAACTTAGCACTATAGTTGCAGCTCGTAATTATACCCTACTGAAGGACGCTATCCAGGCAGCTAAGGATGAGGAGTGTTCCCTGTCGCCGAGTGCGAGTACAAGCAACGGCAATGTCATGTATTGTTCTGGTAAGTCCTCTTCCCACCAAAGAGGAAAGAGAGGTATGTATAACAATTATTTTAATGGTCATAGGAATCAAGGACATCGAGTGAGGGGGTGCGCAAGGACGAGGTCAGTCATCAAATAGGTACGTAATTGGAAATAATTTTAGCAACCGCGGTAACCGTTCACGTTGTTACCACAATTCAGGCTACTCTAGAGGCGGAAAGTTTAGAAATAACAATTATCAGTCAAATAATCGGGGAAATTCGCGTCAGATTTATTCAGCTTAAGCAACTGAGACGCGTGATAATAGCGCCCAAGACCAGACAACCTCAGGGGTAGACCAGGCTGATAAGTTTTTTCGTGGCCAACCCAGAAATATTAGCTTTTAATGGACAAACAAAATTAGTTACATTTAATTTAGATAATAATCAATATTATTGGCTGTTGGATACGGGAGCTTCTTTGTCAGTTGTACGTAAAGAATGCTTACCGCCAGATATACCAATTTTTGGAAAAGATATTTTAGTCAATGGCATAGCTGGACAAATTCGTTCACTTGGTCAAGTTTGTCTTGCATTGTCATCACCGACGGAAGAAGTATTTCTACATAAGTTTCACGTGTTTAATAACTTACCTATCAAGGCCGATGGAATTATCGGGTTAGACTTTTTAACTAAATACTCGTCAAATATCAATTTAGAGACTAATGTTTTGACTTTAAATATAAATGAACAGGAAATTAGCACTAAAATATTGGATATAACGGAATGCAATTCAGAATTTTTGACCATACCGGCGCGAAGCGAATCTCTTCACTATGTAAATTTAAATTCAAGTTTAAAAGAAGATTGTGTTGTTTGTGCAAGTGAATTAGGGAAAGATTTGTTTTTAGCTGGGGCAATTGTTAGAGAAAACAAAAGTAAAATACCTTTAAAAATTTTAAATGTAAGTGAAAAGCATATTCGTGTTCCTGTCATTAATCCAGTTGTGCAACCGTTATCAGAATATGAATGCTACACATTCGATAAACACAATGCTGATGCAAGTAGAGCTCAGACTTTAAAAAGACTTTTGAAACTACAACATCTTAATTCCGAAGAGAAAACGTCTATTGAAGATATTTGCAAAAAATATTCTGATATTTTTCACTTACCGAGCGATAAACTATCGGTAACAAATATTTATGAACAACAATAACGCTAAAACCTAATACTAATCCTATTTATACTAAACCTTATAGACTACCACAAAAATTAAAACAAGAATTAAATAAACAAATTGAAACTATGATAAATAATGATATTATAGAAGAAACACAAAGTGAATGGTCTAGTCCAGTTCTACTAGTACCCAAGAAAAGTGACGATAATAATGAAAGGAAGTGGCGTTTGGTAGTTGATTATCGAAAACTAAATGAAAAAATTCAGCATGATAGGTTTCCATTACCAAATATTAGTGAAATCTTAGATTCTCTTTTAGGAGCTATTTTATTCAGCCATCTAGATTTACATTCTGGTTACTATCAAGTTCCATTAAATCCAGAAAGCAGAAAATGCACAGCATTTTGTACTAATTCAGGTCAGTTTCAGATGAAACGTCTGCCAATGGGACTAACGATTTCGCCAAGTGCTTTCAGTAGAGTAATGACGGTAGCAATGGCTGGTTTAACTTTTTACAAATGTTTCGTTTATTTAGACGATTTAATTATTTTTGGTCGTAATTTAGAGTCCCACAATCGTAATCTAATTGACATATTTGAAAGACTGAGGAAGGTAAATTTAAAATTAAATCCCGATCAATTTTTAAAGAAAGAACTATTATATCTTGGGCATGTTGTTTCTGCGCAAGGTGTCTTGCCAGATCCAGAAAAAATTAGAGTCTTAAAAAATTATTCAATACCCAAAAATTCAGACGAGATTAAACGTTTTGTTGCCTTTTGCAATTATTATAGAAAATTTATACCTTCATTTGCTGATATTACAGTGCCATTAAACAAATTGTGCAGAAGAAATGAACCTTTTATTTGGTCAGAAGTTGCCAAAAATCTTTCGATTATTTAAAACATTTAATGACTAATCCACCCATTTCACAATACCCAGATTTCTCAGATAAAAGCAAATTTGTATTAAAAACTGATGCTTCAGGAATAGCTATTGGTTCTGTTTTATGTAATAAAAATATGAAACCTGTAGCGTATGCAAGTCGTCCATTAAACAAAGCCGAGAGAAATTACCCAACAATTCAAAAGGAATTGTTAGCCATTGATTTTTTTTGACCATACTTGTACGGTAGAAAGGAGATGGCTAAATAGAAGTATGGACAACTTTTCAGCAATGAATAAACATGGTACCTAGCAATATGTAATTCTGAATAGCTGGATATTAGTATTTCATATAAAAAAAGTTTCAGGAACTTTTAATATCTTTATAATCCTGAAAATGAAATCGTGTAACTCCTACGTCAATAGGCATACAAAAACTGCAAATAAATGATATTGCTATGAACTTTTACCTAGGCGTTTAGATGTATCTGCGATAATATTGATAATTGTATTTTTGCCTAACGACCCACCCTGATTTCGCACAGTGGTACTTTAGTAAATATCTACAAAAGGGTAATTGCACCAAAAACCGTGATACAATGAGCATTCTACAATCCGTGCAAAAATCACTCGCCGCGCGTATTTAAGTATTAAACTCTTATAAATCCTAAACTACTTATTCAAATGAGTTGAAATAAAGACAGTTTTCACAGACAATATAAGTAGTGGTTGAAATGATGGAAGTATTTGAAAATAAGGATTAATATTAACTAAAAATAAATGGACTCGAGAGGCGGATTCTGGGCGCTGATTGGGGCAACGCACGCAAGAATAACACTCAGGCGCCAGGATTTTTCTGACTTGAATTACATTGGTCAATACAACCTACACGAATGTATACCTAAACCTTCCGGAAGAACCAATCTACCTACTGGTGACAACCCCATCAAAATCTGTTTATTAATACATCCGTACATACAGACTAACAAACAAATGTGCCTGGGGGACTTAGTTTAATTAGTATGTGGTGATTGTTAAATCCTGGGAGGACATAAAAGATATTGAGATAAAACAACAAAAATGCGATTTATTTATTTATTCTGTGAATCTTATAAGAACATTATCTAAAAAAGTTAGTTTAGGTTATCTGTCCGTTTGATCAAATCATTCTGATTGGATGCTAGCCCATTAACACAACCGAGAGAGAGAGGTCAGGGACAGTAGTTCTGATGATTTACAGGCCGAGAAACTGAATATCTGAAAAGGAAGATGATCCATGCTACCGGATGGGCATGTAAATATAAAAGAACACACTGTGTTTAAAAAACAATTTATTTACTTGATGGAAAGCTGGATGTGACGTTGGTAAATTCGGTAACATTGAATCGTTTCTTTCCACTGCATTGTATAAAATAAACGTATTACCAAATAAACGTAAATCACTAATTGCTTCTGAATTCAGCAGTTCATAACAAAGATGACAAATGTTGGCATTCCTTGGAACCTAGAACAAACTTAATTACCTTAGTACCCACGTGAATCATTTATAATAAATAAAGCAACCAGTCTGCAAGCAACCACTTCTTAGTTTCAGAAAATAAATCGTTTTGATACCTGTTATCAAAAATCGATATAAGTATAGTTTTGATTTGACATTCTAGAAAAGCAACATGATAGTACTGTATTATTATTCTCCTTGAACCTGTCATGTCAATCAAAAAAAGCAACTAAGATACTTTTTTATGTCTAACAGTTCACGAAAGTTCTAGGAAATTATTAAACGCTTCATAATTCATGAACGAATATTTAAATATTACGAGTTAATGTGGGGTTACTATTCATGCTTGGGGCAGTCATTTAGCCATGTCCTTTCGTCATAGAAACAGACCATAAACCTTTAATATATTTATTTGGGATGAAAGATCCTTCAAGTCGTCTATTAAAATTTAGATTAACTCTAGAGGAATACGACTATGAAATAGTGTATGTGAAAGGAAAAACAAATGTCGCTGCGGATGCATTATCTAGGATTGTGATAACATCGAATGAACTGAAGAGTATGAACAATGATGTAGTAACTATATTAACAAGAGCTCAAAAGAAGAGGATGAATGATGCAAGCAATACAGATTTGTTTAATAGATCCACAGACACAAGGTCTGATCAGCCAAGGGTTGCGGAAATATTAAAGAAACCAAATGATTTTGTAGAAATGATTTTAATAAAAGATGAAGATTTAAATAAATAAAATAAAAATAATAGGATATCCTTAACGGAAAAATATTTTGCATACGAAGAAAAGAGAAAGAATTTATTCATAAATCTCGATTCATTCAATTACCTGAATCTTAAAACGCAAGAAAATAAAAGAAAAGAAATAATAAAGAGTCCCTACAAAAAGCATGAAATAAAAAATTAAATTAAAATTTTAAAAAACTCCCGTCTGCGTGAAAACCTATAAAAAGAAAAAATAACCTTGAAATTATGACCCTACGTAAGTACGTATGAAATTTTTTGATTAAATATTGTCCTGTCGGGGGACCGCTACTATTTTATACTACTACTATTTTACTAGACCGGAAAAAAACACGTAATACTGATTTCACACTTAACACTCCCCGCGGTCTCATTAGCGATAACATCGATGTTGCTCAGGAATTTACAACTTTCTTTACCAATATCCCAATTAAAACTACAGAAACGTTAAATTCCTCGCCCGCACTAGCTATAGAATTATTGAGAGCGAATGTCTCAGCCTGTACTGTGGAATTTAAATTTAAACATATTAACCCTATAGATATTATAAAAGCATTCAGGCAACTTAAGATCAAAATTACCGAAGATCTGTGGGGCATGTCTACTAAAGTGTGTCAATCCATTATTGAGATAATTGCACCCTACTTAGCTGTAATATTTAATTTGTGTGTAGATCAAGGGGTATTCCCGGATTTAATGAAGTTCAGTAAAGTTATTCCACTTTTCAAATCTGGGGACAGCAAAGACACAAATAATTATAGACCCGTATCGGTTTTGCCGGTTTTCAGCAAAGTGTTTGAAAAAGTAATGTTAAATCAAATGCTCAATCATTTTAATCGTAACAACATCCTACACGATCAACAGTATGGTTTCACCAAAGGACGTTGTACAACTGACGCCGGTGTCACCTTATTAAAGCACATCTTTAACGCATGGGAAGAGGCACAAGATGCAATAGGCATCTTTTGCGATCTATCAAGGCATTTGACTGCGTGAATTACGAAACACTGCTCTTGAAACTTGAGCATTACAGACTGGGTAAACTAGCTGTTAGCTTAATAAAATCATATTTAAATGATAGATTTCAGCAAGTTCAAATAAACGGTGAGAATTCATTGGGTTTAAAAGTCAAATTGGGTGTGCCGCAGGGCTCAATATTGGGGCCGTTCCTATTTTTAGTATATATAAATGATTTACCTCATTTACTAAAAACCCGACCACAAATGGTGTTATTTGCTGATGACACATCACTGATTTTTAAAGTAGACAGACGTGCACAGCAGCTTGACGACGTAAATAATGCTATGCTTATGGTCCATAATTGGTTTACTGTAAATAATTTAGTATTAAATGAGAAAAAAACTAAATGCATTAGATTCGCTTTACCGAATGTTAGAAGTAGTGAATGTCACGTTGTATTGAATAGGGAGATACTTGAATTCGTCGAAAATACGGTTTTCTTGGGTTTCACGCTTGACTCAAAGCTGCAGTGGGGTCCTCACCTAACATCACTTGCAGGGCGGCTAAGTTCAGCCGCTTACGCTGTCTGGAAAATCCGTCAATTAACAGACGTGGAAACCGCAAGACTGGTCTATTTTAGTTACTTCCATAGCATCATGTCTTACGGTATTTTGCTGTGGGGACGGGCTGCAGATATTGATTCTATCTTCATTCTGCAAAAGAGGGCTGTCAGAGCCATCTACAATCTCAGCAGACGCTAATCTCTAAGGCAAATGTTTAAAAAAATTAACATCATGACGGTTCCTTGTCAATATATATACGAAAACATTATGTACGTTCGAAAACATCTACATCTTTTTAGTAAGATAAGTGACAGGCATAACTTTAACACTAGGAATAGGAACAAACTAGATCAACCGCGCTTCAGATTGTCTGAAGTAAAAACTTCTTTTATGGGGTACTGTGTAAAATGTTATAATAAAATACCACTCGATATTCTTCAACTAAATGAGAAGAAATTTAAAACATGCATTAAACGCACATTATGTAGACAAGCATATTATAAGTTGGACGAGTATATAGTAGATAAAAATGCTTGGCTTAATGCTGGTCCTGCTCCACAGGCAGTTGGGCTTACAAGTTGATCACAATTTCAATATTTGGAGGAGATGCTTCCCCTTTTTGTTTTTTTAAGTGTTTTGACTTTACGAACTTAATGTTTATTTTATTCAATCAAGACTTAATTCTTAATACTTCAATATTATATAACTCTTCCTGATTGGTAGCAATTCTTTTTTCTCATCTTTTAAATAAATTGTAAACTATAGTTTTATATAATTTAGAAGCATTTTTTAAATTTTGTAAATGTAAGAACCATGGATTTTTTAACGATATTTTGATGTTGACTTGAAAGAGCGTGGCAGTTAAGAATATGTCATGCTCACTTAAAATGTCACACTGGTGGTGGCGCGTGTGTTGGATCATTCGGTTCCCTACGAAATGGTTGAGCTGGGTGGTGCTGATCCACGCGTCATGTTCGTGAACGGGCGCCATCAGTTGAGACTGGTCATCTCTTAACTGCCAAAGCTTATTTTTAATTTTATATTTTAATTTGTTTTTTTACATTGTTCTCACATATAGAAGCAATAAGAATAATGTAACCAGGATTTTGTAAAAATGTCTTGATTTAAAAGAGTGTCCATGGAGTTTCTTGCCCGTTCTTCTCCATAGAGATCTGCGCTTTGGAATGGGCAACTAGCTTCAACTTTCTGACTAACTGACCGACTATTTAATTTTGACAATTCAAAAGTGCCTGTAAATGGTTTAATTGAAATAAATGATTTGAGTTTGAGTTTTTAAACTTTAACAGAACGTTAGGCTCATAATTAGAGCGGTCCCCCGACGGGACAACATATAATCAAAAAATTTCATACGTACTTACGTAGGGTCATAATTTCAAGGTTATTTTTTCTTTTTATAGGGTTTCACGTAGTGGGGGGTTTTTTTTTTTCTAAAAACAATTCAATTTCTAATAATTTGGAAGAAATACCTTGAATATTTTGATGAAACAATTTCAAGGAATTCTGCTTAGCCCCATTTTTACTCTTAACTAATTAAGTGCTAGAAGATACCTTGTTGGAGGTGAGATTAACGATATTGTTATTGGTGCTTTCTGTTGTCTTACTGACTAGTTTAAACTATTGTTGCTAACCTTAATATTACTATTTTTTTATGGTGCTAATTATATCAGACTTCGACATACTACTTATGTCTGAGTTAATAATAAAAGCTAATAGCCCTGCTATTTGACGTCTAAAACTAATAGGCAGATACGCTGTATCCCTAGTCGATTTGAATGGCTCAACCAAAGTGTTGGTATCAAAAAATATGAGTTTGTCACTATAGTGATTAACTAATAAATGTATATGGTTATTAATTTCATATGAATATAATAATTTTGCCTACTTGATAAGTGCTCAAAGTATGGGAAAGCACACTATATTATTTTCTGACAATTAAAGGGCGTGCTCCCTTCCCCGAAAGGGGAAACCGACCCTTTATTCGTGACATTTCCACATAATTAGGAAAAACGAAATTTTTATCAGCCTAGGATAATTTAGGGACAGTCACACTGGCGTTTGAGTTCGACGTATCCCGTTCCCGTAGTTAGAACACGCAGTATAAGGCGTGTGCAAGCATAACAGTGCACAACAGCTGATTTGTGTTTTACTGAAAATTCACTGCAAGGTAGTCAACTTGTTGTGGCCATCAATAAAGTAAGACGCTTAAAGGAGCAGCTTCAACGTGACTATCGCAAATAGCATACCAAGGAATGACATGGAATGACTTTAAGAATCGAGCCAAGCAGCACTGCAGCCGTCAGCGAAGCCTTTCGTGTATTGCAAGTGAGGGAAACCAGGACATATCGCATATCGGTGTGAGTAGTGGCAGCTAAGCGGATGGCGGACAACGTGCTGAAAGTCGTGAAGTGAACGGCGAGTGGACGTCGTACAGACACGTTAGGAAATAAAGGTGAGCTGTATTGTTTTTAAATTTATTATTTTGGTTTTTAAAGCTCTTTTCAGCCATTTCTTATAAGAAGGTTCTCGACTATGAAGTTTTTATATACAAAATAAAATTCTTTTTCGAGTCCTTTTTATTTCGAAAGTGTATCTTGTGTACTTAAAAAACTTTTTTGCAAAAAAAAAAAAACAACCGACTTCCAAAAACGACACTAGAAAGTGAAAAATAACTTTAATTTCGGAAGTCGGTGTCGTTGGGTGCGCATTTTCGTTGTTTGCCACCGACTTCCGAAATTAAAGTTATTTTTCACTTTGTAGTGTCGTTTTTGGAAGTCGGTTGTTTTTTTTTTGCAAAAAAGTTTTTATTTTTCACTTTTTAGTTGTAATTTTTACCAGTAATTTTGGTATAAAAACCAAACTACTAAACCGTTTTTGATGAAATTTCTATGGGACCATTTGGGAAGTATACCCTTTCCAACAAAAAAAGAATTTTTCAAATCAGTTAGCAAACGACGGCGTTATGCGCGAACAAACATAAAAAAAAAAAAAATACAAACATCCGAATTGAGAACCTCCTCCTTTTTTAGAAGTCGGTTAAAAAAGTTATTCCAATTTTAAAAGTGTGATACTTAGTTTTGCAGGCCAGTGTGTTTATGTGTGGGGTGGCAGAGAGAGGGTTAAATGGTTCCTGCCACGAGTTGTTCTCGATGAACAAACAATAAGAAACGAAGAAGAAATAAAAATAACAAACTCTTGTAATAATTGTACAATCAGTTAGGTGGTGGACATTCTTTGTAGTAGCGAAAAAGTAGTTAACTAGCCGGGCTCGATTCGCGGTCGACTAGTGCACCTTTTTTTTTTTGAGGATGGGAAATCATCAAATGACTCCTCCCGCTCTGGGTGGAGCAGGAGGGAGTGTCAGACTCTTACTGACTAAAACCCACCCGTGTTCCTTCCTTAGCCCTTTATGTTCCAGGGCAGCGGTAACCCTTTCGGACAATCCCGCTACCCCGGACAATCCCGCTACTACTAGTGCACCTACAGCGACTCTTTTTTTTTTTTTAAAATCATTCCCCACACTTGGAATTTCTACTGTATCGTGGGTGCGTTTACAAACATTTAAACTCACATACACAAACAGCCAGACCCGGAACAACTACTTGTAGGTCATACAAATATTTGTTCCGTGCGGGAATCGAACCCGCGACACACAGCGCAGCAGTCAATCGCTTAACCACTGCGCCAACCGTGCCGTCAAGCTTTTCAACCCAGAGTTGGAGTTGAAGATGTTGGCGTGGGGTGGGCGGCTTGTGTAATGTGCAAAGTCGATTAATGCGTTCTTTACAGATCGCGACTCTTGGAAGTTCATTTTTAACCTCTGACGCAAAAACGACGGGGTGTTATAAGTTTGACGGATCTCTCTCTGTGTGTCTGTGGGAAGGGGGGGGGGGGGGGTGTTGTGTATGTCTGTCTGTGGCATCGTAGCTCCTGAACGGATGAACCGATTTTGATTTTGTTTTTTTTAGTTTGAAAGGTGAATTTGTCGGGAGTGTTCTTAGCTATGTTTGATGAAAATCGGTCCAAGATGGCCGCTGCCACAAAATGGCGGATTACATTTTTTTTTCACAACTCCCTCAATATGGGTATCAAATGAAAGGGCTTGACTAGTAGAATACTATACACTAAGTATGACAAATTTCAAATCTAAGATGGCCGCCACCACAAAATGGCGAATTACAAAAAACCTGAATAAGAATAAGAATATTTATTTGCCAGAAACATGGTATAAAATACAAAGATGGTCATAGTGTTTCAAAGTGCTACAGACATGTTTCACCGCCTAAACGGTATGCAAAATTAATTTAAGTAAGTCTATCTAAGTTAAAAATGTCAAAATACATTAATTATTAATTTAAAATATTATTTCAATTATTACATACACTTATTATTACATATTATTAAATTTAGAGCAATCTCAATGTCAAAATTATATAAAAAAAAAGAATGTCACAATTATATTATATTTAATAAATTGAGAATAAATTCAATTTGGTAATTTATCTGCTATAAAATCGGTTAATGAATAATAACATTTATCTACAAGTAATTTTGTAAGGTACTTTTTAAATTTATGTAACGGTTGTTCTCTTATACTATGGGGTATTTTATTATAAATAGTGGGTGCCATACAAATCACACCCTTTTTTAACAGTGCTGTATTATATGCACCTGTGTACAATAGACTTTTATACTGGGATCTCATAATGTTATTTCTTTTCCTGACGTCATTTAAAGATGGAAATAAATGTTTATTGGTTTTTACAAATATAGCTAATTCTAAAATATACAGACATGGTAACGTTAACAATTTATTTGTTTTAAAGACAGGGACACAACTATCCGTAACCTTGAGACCAAACATAGCTCTAAGACAACGCTTTTGACTTTTAAAAATGCTTTCCCTTTCGCTGCAATTGCCCCAAAATATTATTCCAAACCTTAAGACCGAAACAACCAGACCATGATAAGCCACTAGTAGTGATTTAGAATTATTTTTTTTTGACATATTGTGTAAAGCATAAGCAGATGAGCTTATTTTCTTGCAAATTTTTTCAGCGTGAGCTTTCCATGTTAGTTGGCTGTCAATTAAAATTCCTAAAAATTTCGCTACATTTACTGTGTCTACCATCTGTCCATTGTAATTTATGTTCATGTCTTCAGAATTAATTCTCTGGTAGAAGTGCATAATTTTTGTTTTTTGTACATTTATGACCAAGTTATTGTTATTAAGCCAATTTACTACTGTATCAAGCGTTTTGTTGATGTCACTTTCATATAATTCTCTATTACTGCATTCTATTAGTAATGTGCTGTCGTCAGCAAATAGTACCATGGGCTGGGTGGTTTGACGTGGGAGGTCATTGATGTACAGTAAAAATAGCAAAGGTCCGAGCACGCTGCCTTGCGGAACTCCAAATTTTACTCCTCTAGTAGTTGATTTATAGCTTAATTCATATTTAGTCTTTAGGCAAATTTTAGATATCTCTGTGTATTGTTTCCGGCCGCTAATATAAGTTTTTATTAAATTAAGTGCATTTCCCCGTAAACTGAGTAAACACTAAATTACCTGAATCTTAAAACGCAAGAAAATAAAAGAAATGAAATAATAAGGAGTCCCTACGAAAAGCATGAAATAAAAAATTAAATTAAAAATTTTAAAAACCCCCGAAACAAAATTATAATAAAAATAGTATTAATGTAAAAAGCCTAAACCAATAAAAAAAAAAAAACGATTGAAAAAATAGCCACAAAAAGAACAAAAAAGGTATAAACGTGAAACCCTATAAAAAGAAAAAAATAACCTTGAAATTATGACCCTACGAAAGTACGTATGAAATTTTTTGATTAAATGTTGTCCCGTCGCGGCGTCTCGGGGGACCGCTCTAATTATTAGCCTAACGTTCTGTTAAAGTTTAAATAAAATAGCAGCGGTCCCCCGACGGGACAACATTTAATCAAAAAATTTCATACATACTTTCGTAGGGTCATAATTTCAAGGTTATGTATTTCTTTTTATAGGGTTTCACGTTTATACCTTTTTTGTTCTTTTTGTGGCTATTTTTTCAATAGTAATTTTTTTTTATTGTTTTTTTTAAATTTTAGGCTTTTTACATTCATATTACCTATTTTTATTATTATTTTGTGTCGCGGTTTTTAAAATTTTTAATTTAATTTTTTTTTTTGCTTCAACTAATGAATTCTAATCTTATCTTATTATCTTGATGCGATACACATTGTGTTGCGAGAACATGAATATTTTTACATAATGAGCACTGTATTTTTGCTGAAATATGAATACTATATTATTGTGTATGTGTATAGGAATATATCGGCGACGACACGACGCCTCGCACCTCGCGTTTGCTCTGTTGACATATTCAGACGAGGTGGCAGGCGAGTGCGGGACGTTTGCGGGGGGGGGGGCAAGGGGGGGGGACTGTGCTTCGTTGACACTTCGTATTAGCAATCAGCGGCGCCGGGTGACGCGCGCGCACCGACGTGTGTCCGAACACACACAAGCGTTACTCGCCTGCTCTCAATAAACGAGTATGTTTGCCAGTCCTGAAGCCAAATATAAAAAGTACCGACGCGTGATTGCGTCACGAACGGATGACTATTCTAACTGAGCACACCTCGGGGATGCCAGTATTAGCTCTGCTCTTATTACTTCAAACATGATCGTAACGCTGAACAGGCGCTTTGATATCGTAGCGTGTTGTTGGTACAAGAATTAATGAGGATGCCTGACATGATTGAAGCTAAGTGGTTTGTTTCAAACGTCACGCTGCTTCATTACACCTTATATTTTAAAAGGCTGCTGTGTCGCCGCGAGTTCGCGACTCAACTAACTAATAGTCATGTTTTGATTTTTTATGATGTAAGTGGCGAGGTACGAACCTACGCGACCGCGGCGGGGCGGATGCGAGGCAGGTGCGGGGCGAGCGCGGCACGAGTGCGGGGCGAGTGCGGTGGGTTATCAGAGCGAGATGATTTAATGAGCGCGCTCACCGGACGGCCGGGCCGGCCACCGGCGGGTTTTACAACAACGGTCGGCAAAATAATAATACCGAGAAATACCTTAAAGTTTATTATCGAACTCGCAGCCTCTATGGTAATTAAGTTAAAGCTCACACGAACCAATATTATTTGCCCCGCAAAGAGAATCTGCCTGACCGTTGCCGTACGACAGTTCTACTCGCGGCTCGACACGACAGTGCTCCGTGCGCCCTCGTAAACTGTTCGCCTGGCGGAGCTGCTCGCTATACTTACTCCTGATACAGTATGGCCATCGTCCCGCGTCGTCCCGCGTCGTTCGAGCACACCTCGACATTCATAACTAATCCCGGATCCATTACGTGCCAACGCGCCGCTACATTACTGAGTAGGTGCATCACACGCACTGAGCGACGTGCTCGTACTCACATATTGTTCGTTTTAATGGTATTTCCTTAACAAAATAACCACTAAGTTAAGATTATCAACAAAGGCTACTAAAGAAGAATACATCGCGAAAATGCGGTGGGCTCCAGCTCCATCGAGCCAAGAGTGAATGTAGGCAGACATCATTGTCTACTGGCCGGTGTCGTCTCTCGTAAGACTCCGTACCTTACATGAAACTAATCCATCTAAATGACAATCTCAGCACTTTTTTTAAAGAATATTTTCCATTCTATTTGTAAACCTACGCACCACCATCTTGTATAGTCAAAACCACGTCAGAACTGATACTTAAATTACAAAAAGCACACTTACTGCTACGACTGTCAAATAGTTACAATGAACTTGCAGCGACTGACTGTACCTACCCTTCTATCTCTACTTCTTTCCGTTGTTGTAAAATGTTTTCTTTTCACGTTGATAATGCGTATTATAATACGGGCGTCAGTGTTGCGAACTGATGTAATGAATGCATCTCATAGAGCGACGTGAATGAGTCTCGTCATCTCGTATAACGGGTTCAGTGTCACCGTCAGCGGCGATTGAATTAACGCGTTGTAAGCCGATAAAAATTATAATAGCGGCGTGTAATATTGTGGAGCGGCGAGGACGGCCAATTTAACGGCTGAAGTGGCGCGCGGGACGGGGCTGGGGTGCGAGGGGTGGAGTAGCGGTGCGCGGCTGGTATGGGGGGGGGGGGGGTGAGCTCACCGCCGCCCGGAGCCGCGATATTTAGATAATTTCACGCGCCACTAGAGCGGCTCAAAGAGCGCGCGGCGTCTGTCGGCGACGCGCCACCACCACACGCCGCCGCCTTACGCCTCGCGCCACACACAACACCCTCTTGAAGGACAGAGGCGGCCGTTTACTTACTGATTTCCCTCTAGTTTGAGTTGTCCGCGGGTGCGGGCTGCCGAGCTGACCCGCACGACGCCGTGTTGGCTGCGGTCGCGTCGGGTACCCGCACTCGCGCACTTTTGCCTGCTTTTACTCTTAAAATAAAACAAGGCAGACAACTATACTGAGGTATAGGTAGCTACTGATGGTGAGCAGCGCGACCACGACGCATTCCTTACTTTGTCACGAACGACTTTGCTAGTATTAATTATAATTTGCTTCCTGTACAAATGAGCTACTACTCGTAGCTCCGCATCGTTCGTCAGTTCCGTCCCGCGGAGACGAGAGTCACTTACGCAAACTCTACATTATGATTTAACTAGCTGCGCCCCGCGGATTCACCCGGATACGTTTCGATCCCGTGGGAATATCGGAATATAAAGTATCATATGTGTTAATCCTGGTTATAAACTATCTGTATGCCAAATTTCATCCAAATCCGTTCAGTAGTTTTTGCGTGAAAGAGTAACAAACATCCATCCATCCATCCAAACTTTCACGTTTACGAGTACAATATTAGTAGTAGAATAGGGTTCCCCATTTGACAGTTTGCCAATCATTTGCTAGATACTATCAAAGGGCTGACTATTCAATCTACACCCGTTCAAGCTGTCAGTGTCATTATTGCTAGAGAATATTGATAGCTCTCGAACACAGTTTAGATAAGCTGTTCGCGTTCAGTTTCATTGGTTAAATACGCCATTAACCACATCAATATTTGCGAAGCTGGGCTAGCAAGTTCACAGATTCATTATAATGTTATTAAGTATTTTGATACCTCCGTTGGTTGTAGGTACATAGGAAGCCGGCGGCGGCGTGGCTGCGATGGTACAAGCTCGCACCCGCTCACGGTTCGTTTCCGTCTGACATGCGGTTCGTTTATTTCGCCTTTTAGATTTCAGTTGAATCAGCACGAGCGACTATACGCGGCATTGGGCCACAAGCGCGCGACCTCTAGCGGTACTAGCGGTCCGTCAGAACAATCGGTTATTTCGCTTCCACGATGCTTTATGACCTAACATTGTAACTCGTTGGAAGCTTTTACATACACAAGCAATTCCGCAACAACTGCCTACTACAATTTTTCTTGTTCTATGCGTGAATGGAACCCGCGACCGCGCGCGACACGCAGCGCAGCAACCGCGACCAACCGTTCAGTGATACTGCTGTCACTGTGCTCTCAAACTTTGCACTGCCCTATGTTGAGCTACATACAGTAAGTAAGTACAGAGGTGCAATATAGAAAGCTTGGACACTGGTTACATTTCCGATACATTCCTTCTATAAAGATTACCGCGACTTTAGTGGCTCGCGCCTTATCCGCGGTGAGAAATGACCGGCGGCTGGATAAATCGCGGCCTCCCCCCCTTCAGCCCACCCCTGCGGCTCACATCCCCCCTTGTTGCCCCCAGCGCTCGCCGTCAGCGACGTCCGTCACATTTGTCAACGTAAATTATTGTATAGAAATGCACGGGACAGAATAAAGTGAGACGGCGGTGAAGTCGTTTGTCTAACTGATAAGGCGCCGCGGATGAGCGGAGCCGGTGCCGGAGCCGCGCCGGAGCCGCGCCGGAGCCTCACCGGAGCCGGCGGGTGTCGCGCTCGACCCGCGGGCAGCCTCACGGCGGATTATGACGTTTATTTCTCGTCGCGTCATTTCGTAATGCCCCGGATTATTGAAACGTCTCATTTACGCACGGTAGTCGGTAACTATATAAAGAAAAAGATAATTTCTTTGTCATGAAACGCGTTTACATACAAACCACGCAGCAAATACATTTTTATTGCCTAGCGAGGCGCACACATTTATAAATTTTACAAGATAAATACACAGTTGCAGTCTAAATTAATAGTCAAAATAATACACAATACATAACATACACAATATAAAAACTCTTATTGTCACATCCTCATCATCTGCCTAGCCTTTTCCCAACTATGTTGGGGTCGGCTTCCAGTCTAACCGGATGCAGCTGAATACCAGTATTTTACATGGAGCGACTGCCTAACTGACCTCCACAACCCAGTTACTGGGTAATACATACCAATTGGTAAGACTGGTTGTCAGATATTATGTCACATAATACATTGTAATATGTTGTGTATTGTTTACATAAAATATTATTCAAATTCAATATATTATTATTTATATTTATTTGTGTGTATGGGTGTGAGGGTGTAAGGGTGTGTGAGGGGCGGGGGGTGTTTATGTAATAAGCTTGATGTTACAGGAATATAAGGGTTATGTTACCACAAGTTTTTCTGTTGCTTCGTAGGAGAAGGATTTAAGCAATTCTGACAGTTTTTTTCTAACTAAAGTTCTTGTTAAAGGATAAATTTGAATGTTTCTATTTATGTTATTGTAGAATTTAGGACTAAAGTAGTTAAAGTGGCGTCTTACTAATGCCAATCTGGAGAAAGGTCTCTTGCAAATTATGTAGGAACGTGGCTTCTTAGAGAGATATTGTTGGTCGTACTTCATGAGGTCGTGCTTTTTAATAATAGTGTTAGACAGCTATTGAAGTATAAATAGCTGTCTAATAGTGAGGACGTTGCAGAGCGAATAAAGTTCCGAAGTTGGAAATCTGGCAGGTTTCTTGGCCAATACTTTTAGCACTGCTCATTGTGCTCTCTCCAAACGCAGAATAGTAGTCTTGTGGGTATCTCCCCCAATACTGTAATGCAGTAACCAAGGACTGACTGGACGAGTGCCAGGATTAATATAAGGCATGGGAAGTCGGCAACCGCCCTGAGCTTTTTGAACACGTATAAAAGTCTTCTTACACGGGCCACCACTGAGTCAACCTGTTTTTTCCACGTTAGACAATTGTCCACTGTGATATTATAACCAAGATATTTAATGTGGTCGGAGCGATCTATCTGGGCACAGTTACAGGATATGGTGGCCACAGTATGAGAACAAACATGGGTTTTGATCTGGAATGATGTTGGTGGTTGTGTTAGAATTCCTGGTGTGAAGGGGATGAACTTTGTCCTTGCGATGTTGAGTGTGAGTAGGTTTGAGGTTAACCAATTCATGACCAAACCCATAGCGATCTCCGCCTTCTCACGAGTGTCAAGCCAGTCCATACCATGAGTTATAAGAGCTGTGTCATCCGCGTAAGCAATGATTCTTGTATTTGGAAGTGATAACTGGCACAGCTCGTTGACATAGATAAGGAAAAGAGTGCATGGGCCCTAAAACACTACTCTGAAGCACACCAAATGACATGTCTTTCGGTGTACTTATAAAAGAATCAACTGTGACAACCTGTTTCCTTCCCGTCAAGTAGCTGTGAAAGATTTCGAAGGGCATTTCCTCGTATGCCAATTCGTTCCAGCTTGTCTAACAGCAATGGGACAGATACAGTATCGAATGCCTTCGATAAATCTAGGAAGACACCGATTGCTTTTTTAGGGTTCCGTAGCCAAATGGCAACGGAACCCTTATGGATTCGTCATGTCTGTCTGTCTGTCTGTCTGTCTGTCCGTCCGTATGTCACAGCCGCTTTTTTCCGAAACTATAAGAGCTATACTGTTGAAACTTGGTAAGTAGATGTATTCTGTGAACCGCATTAAGATTTTGACACAAAAATAGAAAAAAAACAATAAATTTTGGGGATACTTAGAACTGAAACTCAAAAATTTTTTTTTTCATCAAACCCATACGTGTGGGGTATCTATGGATAGGTCTTCAAAAATGATATTGAGGTTTCTAATATCATTTTTTTCTAAACTGAATAGTTTGCGCGAGAGACACTTCCAAAGTGGTAAAATGTGTGTCCCCCCCCCCCTGTAACTTCTAAAATAAGAGAATGATAAAACTAAAAAAAATATATGATGTACATTACCATATAAACTTCCACCGAAAATTGGTTTGAACGAGATCTAGTGAGTAGTTTTTTTTTTAATACGTCATAAATCGTAACGGAACGGAACCCTTCATGGGCGAGTCCGACTCGCACTTGGCCGGTTTTTTTTTATTATTAAGTTGTTCGACTATTGAATTTGTAAGTGCTAAGGTAGCGTCTTCGGTAGATTTTCCTGCGCTGAATCCAAACTGATTGTCGGCCAAGATATTATTTTTTTAAATTTAGGAACCTTACCAGTCTCACGTTGATGACTTTTTCAAAGATTTTTGAGAGGGTCGTAAGTACGGATATAGGGCTGTAATTAGAAACGACGTCCTTATCTCATCATTTGAATATGGGATGAACTATGGCAGTTTTAAAGACTTTAGGAAAGGTTCCCAGGCCTAAGCAAAAGTTAAATATGTAGACCAGTATTGGAATAATAGCGTATTTGGTGGCCTTAATGACTATGGGTGAGATTCCGTCATATCCAACAGCACATTTATCTTTAAGGTTCAGTATGACGCTTTCAATTTGTGAAGTGAAAGTGAAGAGAAAGAGTCATCCGAGTCAGAAAGAGATGATAGTGGGAATTTAGCAAAGTAGTGGTTAATAATGTTAACAGAATGAAGTGGATCGATTCGGTGGGAGAGGATTTACCCGTGTCCAAATAGGATATTTGTTTGATAAGCTTCCAGGTTACCTTCGGATTGCTTGTTTGTTGCCTTCTGGAATTCTGATCTCTCATAGTCACATTTTAATTTTTTTAGTAAATTATTACAGTAATTACGATAGCGAACAAATACAATTTTATGGGTATCATTTTCTGGGTGTTTTTTGAATGTTTTATTGAGCTTGTCTCTATGACGGATACATATCAGAAGGCCAGGTGTAATCCAAGGCTTGATGATGCGTTTTCTACTTAATATAATTGAGGAAGTGGTATGCCGAGTAATGGACAAAGATAGGATAGACACAAGAGCAGCAAGGTTAGGGTTATTTATTTGGCGTATTTGTGAAAGGTCTGTTTTTTCAATGTCATTCTTAGTTTTTGTTATGTCAATTTTTGTGAATGAACGCTTAGGGACAGTTATTAACATGCCCGGATTGCAGAAAAGGAGAACCGGAGCATGGTCTGTTAGATCACAGTCTAGGAATGTAGTAGTGGCAGTATGTCTGGTTTTCAGTAGGACATGGTTGAGGCGATTTGCTAGTCTAGTGGGAGGTGCATGTGCGGGAAGCATAGCGTGTGATGCTGCAATATTTATGTATTCGTCTGTATTTGGGTCCAAGCTAGCTGAGGCAATATTTATGTTAATATCGCCCACCAGAGCAATAGTATTAAATTTTCCTAACTGTTGTAACAATATATCAAGACTACTGAAAAATGGAGTGAGGTCTTTAAACGAAGGAGAACGGAACGAGTATAAAGCGATAACTGCAGCTTTGTCCAAGAAATTCATAACCAAGCAATTTGCGTCCCTGAAAGAGGGAGGGAAGGAGTTTCAAAAGAGCCCTGAAGATCATTTCTGACGTAGGCAACAACTCATCATTCTGGTTTGTAAACGAAAATGAATAAATATTATAACCAGTTAAAGAAGGACAGTTTGGACATTTGCTAAGCCAACATTCGGATAGTATAATAACATCTAGTGTGTAATTTAGTCTACCTAATAAGAACAATAACTTGTCAAAATTACAATTTATACTTCGGATATTGACTTAATATTGAATTTTAAGGGTACACTCCGGTTCGGACAAATAATTACAGCTGGTCTCCGGGGTGCAGATAAAACAGTCCAATATAGAGATTTTCTCAATTTCTGAGTTAATTATGATAAGGTCATCCATTTTTTATTGGTTTAACAAATTGTAATACAATTTTCTTGCTCTGAATAGAGATAGTTATACCTTGCTCACGAAAAATATTAAATTAATATAATAAGCAATAATATTGATGAATAATTGTCTATCAAAAGAAGAATAAAAATAAAAAGTTAGTTTGAGAAACTTGTGGTTTGTGTAATATAGTGTAATGGAGTGTGTGGGGGGGTGTGTGTGTGTGTGTGTGTGTGTGTGGGGGTGTGTGTGTGTTTGTTTTAAGTACCATCCGAGGACGTGCGTATGAATACACAAGGCACGACCGAGGACATTTTCAAACCGAGGACCTTTTCGAGGGTCCTCGGTTTGACTTGACCAAAGATTCGTATTCTGCAAGCGATTTTGAGTCTTTCTATATACTTATTACGAAAAAGTTGTCTGAACCTCGGTTTGATCAAAAATATTCATAAGCATACACAAACATTGTGTATCCACCAGATGGTGCCACTCTCGCCTCATACACAGGCTCTTTACACTCATTTCACGTTTGTTGTATTATCCGAGGACCTATGTGTTAACTTTAACACAAAAGACCTCGGTTAGGTAGCTTTTCCAGACAATGTGTATTTAAGACCTCGGTTTGCTAGATTTTCCGAACAGTGTGTATTCTAGTCCTCGTTTTAACAGTTTTCCTCGTGTGTAGAAGACGAGTTGTGTGCTATCATTTAAATAAAATTATGAAGGAGAAAAGCGAAGGTAGACTGAATCTTTAAACAAATCGTTAGTATATAGCTACTAGGTGCACGAGGAATAATCAGGCTTCTTCTGCAGTATGTGCTAAGTACCTAGGCCTGCTTAGATTATACAACATTATGATTTGTACAATAAAATATTATATTGGCAGGAGCTAAATACGTGTGCTCTTCATAAAGAACCTAAAGGAAATGTCTTCCGAGGCGAAATGTCAGCAGCAAGATTTGAAGCAAACAAAAAGTACAAAGAAATAAAGAATATGAACGTACTAAAGAATACAACACAAACTTTACTGAAATAGAAGTGAGTTTATTTTAAAATGAATAGAATAGATGTTTATTTGCACAGAAAGTAGGTACAAGTTACAGATGTTAAGTTTAAAATGATCCTTATACTAACTACCTTAACTAAGGCACGCGAACAGTTTTAGCTAAAAATGATCGGACACATACATTAAATACTTTTCTTTAATAGGGCGGTATCGGAACCACTAACAATTAGCAAATTTTTATATTGTCTCCTGATTGGCCGGTTTCTATTTGCGGACATTTTATTAAACAAAAACAGCCACCTCAATAAAGTGATGGGAATGTTATAGTATAAAGTGATGGGAATGTTAATAATTTTAGGGACTTAAATACGTACGCAGCTATCTGTTACTATTAAATTGCACACATACAGCGTTAGGTTAAAAAGTGCATACGCATCTACACTAAGTTTTTTGCATACTTCTTCTGCTTGTGGTTTCTAAGTTAATTGGCTATCTATCATAATGCCAAGGAATTCGGCAACTAGTACTTGGTCAACTCTTTGTCCATTATAGTGTAGATGTAAGACTTCTGGTGGATTCCATTGATAAAAATGCATTACATTAGTCTTTGGTATATTAATCATTAAATTATTTTGGTCAAGCCAGCGTATAATGTTTATTAACGTTTCATTTATGTCATGTTCGTATGTTTTTTTGTAAATACATTTAATTAAGGCACTACTATCGTCAGCGAATAAGACCATAGGATGTTCAATGTGGCGAGGTAAATCATTAATATATAGCAAAAATAATAAAGGGCCCAGGACACTGCCCTGTGGTGCGCCATACCTAATAATAATTCTTGCCTTAGATAAATATTTTTCTTCGTGCTTACTTTTTAGACATATTCTGTGTAGATATTTCTGTGTACTGCTTACGATTGTTAAGGTATGATTTTAAGAGAATAAGTACATTTCCTCTGATGCCTATGATGTCTAACTTTTTTGTAATAATTTCATGATCAACACAATCAAATGCCCTCGTCATGACCGTGAAAATTGCGCAAACTGGTACTTTTTTATCCACATTTTGCAATATGACATTTATTAAATCGTAAACCGCTGTATTTATACCCTTATTTTTTCTGAAACCCTTTTGTTCCGCACTTAAAACATTATATTTAGATATTATTATTTAGAAATTATTAACAGAGTTATAAATTATTTTTTCATACCACTTGCTCAAAAAAGTGACATTCTATGCCACAAAAAGCGAACATAACAATAGTCATTTTTAATCTGTTAAAAACAGGGAAAGAAAATTGTACTGAATTTCATTCATCCTCTAGGGGGAGAATGTGATTTAAATTTGGAATACTTACTGAAATTTATACTGAACTACATCTATGTTTACACCATTGAGTTTGTATATAAAGCATTATACATCTTTTTGAAAAAGGAATACGCATTTATTATGCAGTTATGATTATTAAATAAAGTTACGAAAACCGACGAGGCCGTATGAGCTTGATGCCTTTACTTTTCCGACAAAAAAATATTAGTCTAGGAATTTACTGCGTTTTTGTTTTCATCAAATACATAAACGTTAAGTTTATTTTTTCGCAAATGGTACGAAAAGTAGAGTATTTTCCTCGGTGATAAAGCTGTCTTAGTCTTGGGTGACCTTAAATCCCTTGCTACACTCAGGACTCGTCTTAAATCCCTCGCTTCGCTCGTGATTTAAGCTTTTAACACCCTCGCTACGCTCGGGAGTAAACCTCGAGTCCTTCGTTACGCTCGCGATTTAAATCGTCACCCGCGACAGAAGACACTGCTTTATCCCCTTGGTTAATAATCTACTATTTCTATAACCTTAGAAAAAATGGGTATTAAAGTAATTGGTCTATAATTTGCTAGATCTTCTTTAAAAAAAGTCTAAAGTGGCTTCATTACAATTGTTTTTAAACCACCCGGAAATACTCCAGTACTGATACATAATTTAAGACACAGATGCAAGGCGATGTCGCCTGGTACGAATTTTACAGCCTTTGTTGATATACCATCATATCCAGTGCTACTTTTATTTTTTAATGATTGTATCGCTCTCATAATATCTTGCGGTACTACTACATTGAGTTAGGGTTACTTGTCAAATTCGTAGTGTCCGGTGGTTTTGTCATGTTATTTTGTGTCTGGTCAATAAAATAGTTATTAAAAGCGTTTCCAACGTCTGTCGGATTAGTAATGGTACAATTTTGAACTTTACATGAAATAAATTATTTAACAAACTTTTACCAACAATCTACTTATAGAAATAATCATCAAGTTGCAACAATACCTTTCAGAAGCATGATTACAAAACTTACATAACAGTTATTAGAAAACGAGTCAAACAAAACGACTTATAGAAACCATAATTATAAGAGATCAACATAATTTGGGCTAAAAACTTAACATAACATTACTTAACACAATGCTTAGTTAGAAAACAACAAAGAAATATTATCAAGTGAAATCAAAATAATTTGGGAAGCATGAAAACTTAATAACTAGCTATAAAATGATGAAAGATGTCAACGGCCTGTGAAATTCAAAAGTTATTGCTTTTTTCGCTAAATAACACAATGCGGGATCATGGAAACTGATAATAAAAAGTATTAATTGTTGTATCATCAGTTTTGATCAACGTATTTATTAGTTGTAAGTAGCAAAAAACGCAAGAAAAGAAAAAAAGGCAGGTGAGCTGACATGTGACATGTACCTTAAAGAAATAATGATCTTTGGTATAATCAACACTATTAGTTACATCACGTTCAATAAAACAAAATAGCAAACATTCTTTGGAATAATCAATACCAGCATCTTTGAGATCTAGAATTTAGACTTCAGCAGTGCGATTCTGTAACCATCTCACCGTGAAAACTCAGGTAGTAGTAAGTAGTAAGTAAGCGTGGAGTGAGCTGTCATTCCAACTAATATTAGGGATTGACACTATTGACAGCTCACTCTAAGCTCACTTCACCTAACTTTTCACGGTGAGGTTTTTACAGAATCGATCGGCTCTTGTCTCTTCTTTAACCCAGCTTATCTGAAAGAAACGAAATACCTAATAACTTGATATTGTATTGAATACTCGTACCTATCATGAAACTGAAGTTTCTGAATTCTGATTTAGGTATCTACTCATTTTAAACCTGAATTCTAGTTTTACTTTATTTTCGTAAGCTAAATTTGAAGACGATGCTACCGACTATTGAGGAGTTCCCCCATAAAGAAACGACCCTGGCTGCAGCATCAGCACAAACTGGTAATTATTTTAGTTTTACAACTTAAACCTAACGCGTATGCTAAATTTGAAGACGCTGCTATCAACTGTTGCGGAGTTCTCTCATGAAGAAATGACCCTGGCAGCAGCATCAGCACAAACTGGTAATTATTTTGGTGTTACTAGATAAACTTGAGGAGTTCCCTTATGAAAAAACAACCTTGGCTGCAGCATCAGCACACACTGGTATTTATTTAAGTGTTACTACATAAACCTAACGCGTATTCTAGATTTGAATACAATGCTATTAACTGTTAAGGAGTTCCCTCATGAAGAAACGACCCTAGCTGCAGCATCAGCACGCACTGGTAATTATTTTAGTGTTACTAGATAAACCTAATGCGTATGCCAATTTTGAAGACGATGCTATCAAGTGCTGAGGAGTACCGTCATGTAGAGACGACACTGGCTGCAGCATCTGATACTATAATAATATACTCATTTTAAAGTTGTTTATATAAAATTAAAAACTTACCTTTCCTCCATAGTTATTATACCCATCTTATTCGCGGTCCGCATCAACGACAAACGTAAAGACATCGACTCGTCCTCGCTTGGTACTTCGTTTTAGAAAAAGTGTGTAAGAAATAAATCGGAACATTCTACTAACATTGATATAATTATTATCTTACACGTAAAATGTTTTAGGTAGGTAGACTTTCCAGGTCCTCGGTTTGTACAAGTTCTACGCGAAAAACTGTCCTCGGTTTAGTGATATAAAGTCTAACACAACGTCCGCACTTTGTACAAGCTATAAGAAATACTGTGTAAAAATACGTCCTCGGAAGGACGTCGCAGGGCTTACGTAAGAGGTCCTCGGTTGGCTTACACAAAGTCCTCGTATGTGCATCGCTGGTCACATTTAGATGTGTATTTCAGGTCCTCAGTATGATAGCCGAAATTCATACAAAAAAATGTTGAGATAGCATTATCCCAATAAGCTCATCACTATAGATTTACTCACCTGTCTCTTTCTATCTTATTCTAAAAGGCCAACGAGGTACTTAAACCAGTTTTTTGGAGAGTCCTCGGTTCGTTCTAGGACTAACAAGGTCCTCGTAAGGGTGTCTGTACAAACAGGGGTGTGTGTGTGTGTGTGTTGTGTGTGTTTATGTTTGTAAAGTAGTGTAATAGTCTGAGAGGATGTTTTTCATTTTTAATTATAATTAGTACTACTAACTATAATTAAAAATGAAAAACAGAACAAAATAATGCAAACAAAAATAGTGCATGAGGAGCAAAACCCGGAAGAAAACAACAATCGGTAGTTTGGTTATTGACAATTCGAGGTTTAGTCACGCTTTAGGATTTACAATCAAATGGTCGAGAGGTCATTCTCGTTCCTAACTTCAAAATATTTGCATCCCTCTTTTTCTCACACAAAGATCTTGCCGTGTTTTATCCAGCAGAATTTATAATTGTTCGACTTTGCTGCGTCGCGGGCCAGGAAAAATAAGACCCTTTTTTCTTGAAATTAGGTTTTTAGAGACAAAGATAGGCTTGGCAAGGCCACTCATTTTCAGGTGCTCCGTTGTTAACTTATAGCTGTCCCTGTTGTATTTGTGGAAATTTTCTAAGAAATCATCTTTTCGCAGGACTGTGGTAAAGTCAACTATGATAGTTTTGTTCGCCGGATCTTTCGTTGGAATTCGATAAAATAATAATAAGTATCAGTCTGTGATTCGATTTCGCATATTGTACGATTGAAATTGATCACACAATAATATAAATACCTACATATTATACTTACTTAAATGACGGAGAATGTATGACTGTCTCTGGTTATCATCCTACTAATATTATAAACGTAAAAGTTTGTATGGATGGATGGATGGATGTTTGTTACTCTTTCACGCAAAAACTACTGAACGGATTTGGATGAAATTTGGCACATAGATGGTTTATAACCAGGATTAACATACAGTGTGTCTTTATAAAGTGCACATATTAAAAAGGGTGAAAATATAAACAATTTGACGGAAAAAATGTCAACAAAATCTAAAAGAAAAATTAAAATTTTTAATAGGCTTGATTTTTTTTTAGAATAAGAAAAAAGTAGGGTAAAGGGGACATTTTTTTGATAAATTTTACATTTATTGCAAAAATTGGTAGAAAAATGGTTAATTTCCTTCAAAAAATCATTAATAATTAATTTATGAGGTTTATTTTTCAAAAAATTATGGTTTTATTAGGTCGGCCTATTATTAGAGATCATTATTAATTTTGTTTTGTTTTAATATCACATTTAGTTTAAAAGTAGTAAGTTTGTTTGCATGGGGTACCAAGACAAAAGTAAAAAAAATTAAAAGTCCATAAAAAGTTTAATTTTTTTTTAGATTTTTTTTTGATATTTTTTCCGTCGATAATATTGTTTATATTTTTACCCTTTTTAATATGTGCACTTTATAAAGACACACTGTATAAGATACTTTTATACCGATATTCCCACGGGATCGAAACTTGTGTGGGTGAAACCGTAAGGCGCAGCTAGTCAGCCATATTTTAATGTGTAGTGTGCTGTGGGCCTACTATGGGTAGTGTTGGTTATTGCACAATAGAAAAACCATTTACAGTTCAAATCAAATTATAATTTTACGAACAAATTAATTACACTAGCGGATTACACACTTTACATACACCGCACAACTAGACATTGGAAAGGACCTGGCTGCGAAACTGGTTCCACCGGATCACCAGTACCTCGCCACACCAAGGAAAGTGTATAAATCTTTTTGCAACTATAAGACGTCGTTGAAGAAAACCTGAACTGTAGTTTTAGTTGTTGTTTTAGTTATTGTTATTTTTGTGCAAATAAGTAGCTATAATTTAATTTTTGTGCAAAAAGGTAGATACCTGAAATTTCAGTTTATTTTACTTTGTTCTTTCTGTTGTTCACGATTTATTGTTATTTTGGTGCAAATGGGCACCTATAATTAATAATAATAATAATAATATCCCTGGACATTTCACACAGCGCCATCTAGTCCCAAGCTAAGCAACCTAATGCTTGTGTTATGGTAACAAGATGGCTGATAAACTACTTATATACATTTTTTTTTTGTAAATACATACATATTATAGATAGAAAAACACCCAGACTCGGAACAAATACATGTAGGACTTACAAATATTTGTTCTGTGCGGGAATCGAACCCGCGACACGCAGCGCAGCAGTCCGATCGCTCAGCCACTGCGCTAACCGTGTCGTCAAATTACTATACATTTTTTATGGTAATCAAAAAATTAGATTTATTCTTGTTTATTTTTCCTTATCTACTGGAAAAAAAAATCATTTAACTGTACTTTTGGTATATTGCGAATCTGGTATTCAGAGAATATGGTATTTTGAGAATTTGGTATTCTGCGATCGAGCTAAAATTTTGTCAATAAATGTTACTACTCGCTAAAGGACTATTTGGATGACAATTCTATAATTCCTACTCCTCAACATTAAGATTCCTGACCTGTTTTTTTGAATTCATATTTTATTTATTTTTTATTTCTTTTTGACATTCAACATCGGATCTATGTGCTTTCTTAACATTTTATTGTGGACATTCTGGAGGGGAACTATTGCAACGACAGTCCCATTTTATGTCAAGGAAAATCACTGTCCATTCTAAGGTTGCCTGGAAGAGATCGCAGTAATGCGATAAGGCCGCCCATTGTATATTTTGTAGTGTTTCATGTATTTTTTATGCTATGTATTTTTGTGGTGTACTATAAAGTATATATAAATATATAAATATTGATTCATTACTCTGGTGCTTTCTATAATTTATAATAATCAGTAATTGTTACTGTACAGGTACAGTAATTGTTAGCGCGTGCAAACAAACACACTATTCAGTTTTTTTTATTAGTATAGATTTTGTTGCGGAGTTATTTTAAAATTATGATAGCTCCTAAGATGTTGATTGAAATCAAGTGATGTCAAGGGCAATTTCGTTCACTATTAAATACTTGTGATTTATAACGTATTTATTTGGATGAGGAATAATATCATTTTGGTAAAACACCTTCGCAAATAATGCATTAATTTCGAACAAATATGATTACCATAAAAAATGTTATAGTGACTCAATCTTAAAAGATAGACATATGCTGTTATAGATTTTTTTTAAGACTTTTAAAGGGATACAATTCCATTATACATGATTTTTGCGTAACTTAAACCGTTTACGCAGCGCTCGCAACGGAAGCTCTCAAAAGGCAATCATTTTTCCCGTTTATGTAACATTTTCCATTGATGCTCCGCTCCTATTAGTTGCAGCGTGACGTCATATAGCATACAGCCTTCCTCAATAAATGGACTATCCAACAAATAAATAATTTTTCAATTCGAATTAGTAGTTCCTGAGATTAGCGCGTTCAACTAAACAAACAAACTCTTCAGCTTTATAATATTAGTTTAGATATTTTTATGACGTCACCAACCTAAATTGTAATTTGTAGTATTGCATATTAATAATATTCTGGTATAACAAGACGCTAGGCCGACCATGTATGAAATTAAGGCAAAATATCACTACATGTTGAAAAACAAACTCCCCCCTCCGGCCCGCCCCGTCTCTCCGTCTGTATGAACGCGTTAAACTCAAAAACTGCCCAAAGCATTTTCATATGGTTTTGAATAATGGACGGAGTGAGTCACGTGGTACGGAGGTAAGTTTATGTGTAGCATTAAGGTTTCGTGGAAATCGGTTGAAATGTGACGATGATTGTTGTAGGTGTCGGAAAATTATGCCGACTACTAATACACCTATATTTGGATGAAAAATGGCAAACAGATAGTTTATTACCTTTACTAACACATGGGGTGAACTTTTAAGATATTTAACTATTTACACTAGGTTAATGACTAACTATACAAATAAATACAAAAACGAAAGGACGCTTAGGCATCGAAGTACATATTCGCAACTAACTAACT
The DNA here is from genome assembly GCA_951799955.1 of Apamea anceps. NCBI lineage: Eukaryota > Metazoa > Arthropoda > Insecta > Lepidoptera > Noctuidae > Apamea > Apamea anceps. Next base: position 150,332 of record OX637516.1, read on the forward strand.
ATACGCATAGGTTATTTTTAATAAGGGATATTTCCGACATCTATCCGGACGAAGCCGCAGGCAAACGGTAGTATATTATATCATCGTCTCCGGGTGTGGTAGTTTGCTATAATACATATTATAGCTATGTCTCTGATGGGCTTTAGTTCATTATAGCAATGGGCCTCATCCAGATACCTTGTAGCACATGCGGCCGTTCACATGCTACGGCGTAGCACAAGCTGCCGCGTAGGTTATGCTACGGCGTAGCGCATGCGGCCGCGTAGTATATGCTACGTAATCGTAATCGTAGTAGTGTCGTAGCGGTCTCTGGCGCTGCTATGCTACGCGATGAGTCGCCGCTCACCGTGTGCGCCCCCCATCGATAACCGTACATTGTGCTGGTTTTAATTCATTCTTTATTCACTTGTGGCTGATCTCATCGATCAGAAGGCTAATTCTCGTAATTTAAAACGTTCAGTTTAGTTTAGTCGCAGTCTCATCTCGGCGACAAACAAATGCCAAAAACTTGTCGAAATGTAGGGAAATTAGAGGTATTTTTTTCAGATTGAGATTGAGATCAGACTGTGAATGTTCTTAAAATTACGAGAATTACCCCTCTGATATGAAAGTGTTTATGTTTTGCAACGGTTTCTACATACTTTTGCCTACAGTCTACATTACAGTCATTATATATTTAAACAACAATTATTACTCTCAACGACACCATCTATTGCTTCTTTACGGAGAGGTTTGATTGTGTTGTGAGGTTAAAGTATATCGAGAACGAGCATTATCTGTGGTCACAGAAACTGTAGAATGTTGGCTTGACAACGGCAGAACCAAAACCTAATGAAAATAATCTACGTTGTGGCGCTGGATGACGCGCTTGTCCGGGCTCCGGGCTGCCAATGCCGGCCGGGCTTTGGCTGGCGCCGTTGTTGCTTTACTCATTGTTTTACGATTTCCACTGCATTTATAATTTCATAGCTCAGTGAGCCAGTTTATACAGGTTCTAAAAGCTAATACAATAATTTAGCTTGACTTAAGGAAGCGGATCAATGTTTCGATACTGTATTTCTGGCTTGCGTCGCGTCGTGGTGGTCGTGGCTACATAACATTCGTGGCTCGTGTAGGTATTTTCATTCGCAAAATAGTTTGTTCAGATCACGAAATATGATATTATAAGCAAAGCGGAAGTGTGAAGCACGCCGTGAAGAGTGAAGAGCGGCTCCTCCAGAGACGCACAGATACGCAAACATTTCATAAAGGCATACGCGCGATACGCGGCGGGTAGAGTAGGTGGCGCGGGGGCGCGGGGGCGTGCGGTCGCGGGGCGCCGGGCACGCAATATCTGCGCGGGTGCGCGAGTAACGCGCGTGCGATGCAATAACAAGAATGAAGCGCGAGCGACGCTCGCCCCCCTCCCCCCACCCCGCACCAGTACCATCAACAACACACAGAACAACCTCTGTAAATATGTTTGATTATTATGAAATTTTAAGTGACACAAGTCGTGAATTAACTGTCCATTGAAGTATCTGTCTATTTGTTTAATAAAAAAAGTCTTAGGATAAGTCTGTCGACGCGACGCGACGCGACGCGATGCGACGCGTACCTTTTAGAACAATGTGCAATCCCCATGATGAGTGTCCTTCGACGAGTTTCATAGCATTAAGTAGTTAGACAGATCAGTGACACTCATCGATACCCGACAGTGAATAGTTCGGTTTGCCCCTTTGACGGCGGCGGGGTGCGGCACCGGCGCGGTGCGGAGCCGGCGCGGTGCGGAGTCGGCGCGGTGCGGAGCCGGCGCGGTGCGGAGGCGGCGCGGTGCGGAGGTGACGCGGTGCGAGGCGGCGAGGTGCGGCGGCTGGCTGTGAGCCGACGATCGCACACCAGCGCTGGCGGCATCACATGACCAATAAGTGACAACATAATTATGTACCCACTTCCTACAACTGACGGAAAACAAAGCACGCACCGATAAACGAGTGCGTCTTTAATTTTTTTTGTAAATATAAACGTTGCCCCACACTAGGAATTACTCCTGTATAGTGGTTGCGTTTACAAACATTTAAACTCACATACACAAACAGCCAGACCCGGAACAACTAGCTGTAGGCAATACAAATAATTATTTGTTCCGTGCGGGAATCGAACCCGCGACAGGCAGCGCAGCAGTCGATCGCTCAGCCACTGCGCCAATATTTTACATTTTTTTTTACAAATTATAAATAGAATTAACTGTCGTTACAGATCGAAATATCAAATTTATATAGATTGATTGAGAGCACTGATGTCAACAGCACTTGAACGAACCGCACCTGAGCACTTCCACTAACCGCACAAACAACATGTTGCTGAGTGCGATTCGGTTATCAGTTTATTAATATTAGTTTCAGTCCGGTAAGCGCATCGATTTGTCTATTTTTTGTTTTGAAACGTTCGTAATATGAATTAGATTTTCATGGAAAGAAAAATTTGAAATGTGACCCAGAAATTATTTAAATAAGGTAAATATTTAATGTCCTTTTTCAAAGGCAATGTATGAATTATTGAAATGAATACTCGTATCGTCGTGTTATTGAATGACATTCATCAGCACGGCCGTGTTCTCCACACTGTCGGTGCATTCTCATTCTCATTCTGTCGGTTTCTTAGTGACAGCCCGGAATTTGGAAGTTGTCGGAGTGATACCCCCGCGCCTCGGAAAGCATGTGAAGCTGTTGGTCCTGCGCCCGATTTCTCTCCGGTCGTTTCGGATTGCCGTCCCATCGGACTATGAGAGTGAGGGAAGAGGGAGTGCACCTGTGTGTGCGCACACGCCTGCACTATAAGAAACATTTCCCGCGCCGAAGGCTGGTCTCCGTTGAGATTAGCCGCCGCGGCCGCAACCCGGTCTGGGGGAGTTTATTTCGACATTCTCGTAGCATTTCTCATATTGCTCGTAACTCGCAAAGAATGTCATTCATCGGGCTATACAGTTACAGAGCACGAACACAAATAATAAAGTTGGGAACATGAGTAGGACATGCGGCTCGCATTGTGTGCGCAGTGCACCTGAGAGATAACGTCAGGAGCTAGTGCGGGCCGGCGGCGCCGCCCGCGAGGTCACGACGTATCCGATGGGCGCTCGCGCCGCGCTTCTCCGGCGCCAGATAACACCGCGCCGTATTGTGTCGCGCCGTGCCGTGTTGTGTCGTGCTCTTATGACGAGCTTTTACAAATTGTAATGCTGTATGTGCCTGGAACCACATTGTGCTCCTTTATCTGGACTGTCGCTCGATTATTGTTACTTACATTCAGCTGCAGCTTGGTATTGGAATCATTTGGAAGTAGGAGCAGTAGACCAACGGTGTGAAGAAATGCAGTGGTCACGCAGTGGTAACCTGCCGGTCGATTCTGTAAAAATCTCACCGTGAAAACTCAAGTGAAGAGAGCTTGATGTGAGTTGTCAGTAGTGTCAATCCCTAGCATTATTTGGAATGACAGCTCAGTCCACGCTCAATTCACGTAAGTTTTCACGGTGAGATGGTTACAGAGTCGCACTGCTGGTCCTATAACTTGTAAGTGTAGGTATGCAGCAGTGATTTATTGTACGAAGTGTTTTCGTCTCCTTGAGAGCAAGTCGTAACGCGGGCTGTCGTCGGCGTCCTCGAGGCGCTCCGGATAATGAGCAGAAACAGATAAAGTTAGCGTCCTAATGACTGCTCTTGAATATTTAAAAGGCACTGTTAACAAGAGCCCCGCCCTCCGCGCACAATCAGCCGCGGACTTGGAAGCATCATGCGCTCGATACTGAAGTGCCGCGAAACTTAGCGCACAGTCAGATATGTCTTGTCATAAGAACAACATAAACAGTTCCCTCTTCAAATCGTGGCTACGAAAATAGCGCAAGATACGTAGACCTACCTAGTGAGGGAGGCACACTACGTTATCGAGGCAACGTATCTAAAAACATTGAGACACAGTCGTGGTGGTGTCCGGCGAAGTGCGGCGGTGCGCGGCGGCGGTGCGCGGCGGTGCGCGGCGGCGGTGCGCGGCGGTGCGCGGCGGTGTGCGGAGGCGTGCGCGCGACGTGCGGAAATTACGGCCGGTATTACGATTGGTAGGTACCGCGCGCTCGCGGCTTCTGCCGGCTTTCATCTCGAACTACCTGTCTCCAGCCGCCTGTCAAAGCCACAATAGCGTCGGCTCTCACACACCACACACAAATACAACCAGCTTAAAATAAAGTAAACTAATGCTTCAGGTATTCCGTGTTATTCACGTCATTGCTGTTACGCTGAGTGATACTCGCATACTGTATTAAGGCGTCTTGGATCTGCTAGCGGGTAAATTCTTCAGAATAAATTTTTCAGTTAGTTTCCGTATGCTTAATGTAAGGTAAAGCGGCCGTAACTCAGGTATGCATAAACAATTGCGCCGTGACTCGACGTCGGCGCGGGGAGCGGAGCAGGAGGGGGAGGGGGACGCTGAATCATAGAATAACTCACGAGGAACGCTACAACACGACGACGAACAGCCGGGATATTGGACGAGAAACGCAGCACACTGCGTAGCGCGCCTGTCCCGAAACTGATCGGTGCACGCGCACTGCCTAACAGCTGTACCACGGTAATAATAACATTAGCGTGGTGCACCGTCTGTGTGTGAGGCAAGGAGCTCGTGTCAGTGGTCACTGTCAGCATGAGTATTAGTTTGCGTGTGTGACACGCACGCTGCGCGCGACCCCTCACGGCGCCAGTTGTTGGGCTCCGTTGCAACGCATACCTACATTGTAAGTATGTAAACTGGGATCCGAAAGCTGATTACAATATCAGGTTAAGGCACTCGAAGGCATGTTCAGGCGCTTTGTATTATTTCGACCACGGTATGTTAGTAAGTCACTGAGTATGAGGGCACTAGAGGCGCAGCCATGTACACTACTGTTCATGGTACGGTCTGGCTGTGCAGGTGTGACGCCGCGGGGTGCCCACATGTCGCAGCGTGTATGGCACATTCCGGTATGGCCGGAGAACTCTGCAGTTCGTTTCGCTCGTACGGTATTCGAAATAACTGATTTTCGATTTTGCTCCGGTTGCCTGCGCAGTAAAACAAGCTGCACAGGTCTACCTGCAGCTACCTCTGCAGGTAGACCTCTTCGATGGACTGTAGACTGTAGTGTGTGGGAAAGGTCTAAAAACGAACTAGTACGTTACGTAAGGAACGTTTATCGATGCCAAATTACAATAGCTATCAGCCGCCGGGGATTTAAATATATCCTTAATTAATACAAAATTGCAATTAATATTAAAGTACGTATTCATTTAATTACTAAAGAGTCAGTAAACAACGTTTGAAAAGCTCACCGCAGCGTGGTCGTGACTGCAGCGTGAAGAGCACGTGGCTGTGGCGTGGCTGCGACGTGGCGATCGCGTGTTGGTCACGCGGTGCTGCGCGTCGTCGGTGCTTGGCAACAGAACTTTTGTTAATTAGGTTATGGTTACAAGACGACTAACTTACGTTAGACAATGCGATTAGTTAAATGAAGTTTGTTCGAGTAATTCATTATGTCGAGAGAGAGGCTGAGAGAGACAGGCTGGGTGGAGTCGGGCGGTACGCGGTGGCGGTGGCAGGCGAGGCATTACAATTGTTTTAATGAGCTTTACATACTCAACTAAGGATAGGTGTGTGTTGTGTGCTTGTTCACGTGAAAGGGCGGCGGTCTGGACGCACTTCATCAAAGGTGTCCCGAATACCTAGTCACGACCGCCGATCTACCAGATAAAAGAATAGAACAGTATCTCAGATACCCAGATCAGCTCTTCAAGGCGTTGTACTCGATGCCTTGATCTCGTGTCGATTACGTCACATTGACCGAACATTCATCACATTTCGTTAATGATATGTCGTAAGATTTATTGAAATACTTGTATGTTGTTAGAACTTTAATAAATAGCGCTGTATCACATTAAAAGTTATTTAAATAGTTAAAAATGTTAAGTATTATTTCCCAATACGGCAGACATGCTTACTACTCAATTTACAAAGTAGGTTAACATAATTTAACGCAATAAAGCGTCAGAGCGAAGCGTCTGTATCGAGTGTCAAACATAAAGGACGCCGAACAACAATACACACCATTCTGTTTGTTTGCTGTCACAAACATCTCACGTTTTTTTTTTTTTAAGTGGTTAATAATGTGGTACTTTTTCGAATTAAAAAAAAAATATAGTATTCTATTAGAAAATAAGGATTCGAGGCATCCCTTTTTATTTATGTATAGATTTTTGGTAAACAATATCGCAAAGACGCAAAGACAGAGGACGTATTTTTACACAAAATTTCTTAGCTTGTACAAAGTGCGGACGTTGTGTTAGACTTTACCTATATCACTAAACCGAGGACAGTTTTTCGCGTAGAATTTGTACAAACCGAGGACCTGGAAAATCTACCTACCTAAAATATTTTACGTGCAAGATAATAATTATATAAGTAAAATGTTCCGACTTCTTTCTTACACACTTTTTCTAAAATGAAGTACCAAGCGAGGACGAGTCGATGTTTTTACGTTTGTCATTGATGTGGACCGGGAATAAGAAGGGTGTAATCACTGTGGAGGAAAGGTAATTTAATTTTATATAAACAACTTTAAAATGAGTTTATTATTATAGTATCAGATGTTGCAGCCAGGGTCGTCTCTTCATGACGGTACTCCTTAGCACTTGATAGCATCGTCTTCAAAATTGGCATACGCATTAGGTTTATCTAGTAACACTAAAATGATGACCAGTTTGTGCTGATGCTGCAGCCAGGGTCGTCTGTTCATGACGGTACTCCTTAGCACTTGATAGCATCGTCTTCAAAATTGGCATACGCATTAGGTTTATCTAGTAACACTAAAATGATTACCAGTTTGTGCTGATGCTGCAGCCAGGGTCGTCTCTTCATGACGGTACTCCTTAGCACTTGATAGCATCGTCTTCAAAATTGGCATACGCATTAGGTTTATCTAGTAACACTAAAATAATTACCAGTTTGTGGTGATGCTGCAGCCAGAGTCGTCTCTTCATGACGGTACTTGTTACCACTTGATAGCATCGTCTTCAAAACTGGCATACGCGTCAGGTTTATGTAGTAAAACTAAAATAATTACCAGTTTGTGCTGATACTGCAGCCAGGGTCATTTCTTCATGAGAGAACTCCTCAACAGTTGGTAGCATCGTCTTGAAATTTAGCATACGCGTTAGGCTTAAGTCGTAAAAGTAAAATAATTACCAGTTTGTGCTGATGCTGCAGCCAGGGTCGTTTCTTTATGGGGGAATTCCTCAATAGTTGGTAGCATCGTCTTCAAATTTAGCTTACGAAAATAAAGTAAAACTAGAATTCAGGTATAAAATGAGTAGATAAATCAGAATTTAGAAATTTCAGTTTCATGATATTCAATACAATATCAAGATATTATTTCGTTTCTTTCAGATAAGCCGGGATAAAGAAGAGAAAACTGAAGTCTGAATTCTAGATCACAAAGATGCTGGTATTGATTATAGGCTTCTTCTGCAGTATGTGCTAAGTACCTAGGCCTGCTTAGATTATACAACATTATGATTTGCACCATAAAATATTGTATTGGCATGAGCTGAATACGTGTGCTCTTCATAAAGAACCTAATAGCGTAAGATGCCACCACAGGGCCACCAGACGTCACGTATTTTCTGACGAACGAAATGTGGACGATTGAGTAGTGTTAGTATGTACATACTAAGAACGCATGCTTACCTCACGTAAATTCTCCAAGCTGATTTTCACGTATATTTTAGGCAATGGCGCCGATTCCCTTGTTCACAAACTAAACTAAATTTAAGTTCAATGCATCTTTTTCTTTCTATTTAGTTTAGAAAAGGACAGAAGATAAATATTATTTTAGTCCTGTCAAACTAGTCAGCGCCTGACGTAAATTGTCGTAATTTTAGCTGCCATGTTTTTAATCACGTCTAATTTGTCTATGGAGTATCTTAATTTGACAGGAGTAAACTAATATTTTATCTTCTGTCCTTTTCTTAATGAAATAGAAAGAAAAAGATGCACAGAACTTAAATTTAGTTTAGTTTGTGAACAAGGGAATCAGGGCCATTATCCTTAAAAATAAGTCGCCAATACTCCCAGACACTTTCCATCGGCTGTATTGCTTTGCAGACGCTGTAAAGCTCTCAAAATAATTAGGTACTTAACTTCACGTAAATTCTGATGCTCCATTTTTATATATGTCCACCAGACAACTATTTTAAAACCCTTTACAAGAAGCCAGACCGATCCAAAGGGCCAATCATCCCACTCAATTTTAATGCCTCTGTGGGTAGGAGCGCGAGGGCATATCAATTTCAATGACAATGATAATGAAGATAAGAGGAATGAGAAACAGAAACTCAGAAATGTTGAGAGATTAATATTTTTCTACTTTGTTTTTTTATGATTAATTCCCAATAAATAAATAATTTAAAAAAAAAATTGAAGTTTATTCGAATTTATCAAAACAGCTTGCAGGATAAAATTCTAGAATTATTGTAGTCAAATGAGCATTTTTTACAAGTTAATCTTTAGTTATTTACCTGATTTTTTAATGTTTGGCTGATTTTTTTAAAATATTAATAATTAATTGATATGAGTAAACTGTAAGAGCGTGTGAGAGAGAGAGAAGTCAATATATCCTAATACATGTCTCACTCAGTCTCATGCGCGTGGATAATGCCAACGCGCTCCTACGCACAGAGGTATTAAAATTGAGTTTAGGGCATGATTGGCCCTTGGATCGGTCTGTCTACTTGTAAAAGGTTTTAAAATAGTTGTCTGACATATATAAAAATGGAGCATCAGAATTTACGTGAAGTACCTACCTAAATATTTTGGGAGCTTTAAAGCGTCTGCAAAGCAATACGGCCGACGGAAAGTGTCTGGCAGCAATATTGGCGACTTATTTTTAAGGATATTGCCTAAAATATAAGTGATAATCAGTTTGGAGAATTTACGTGAGATAAGTAATGTTTTTTGTACCTTGATTATCTGATACCTGAGAATTGGTCGTCTCAGCAAGCTAGCAGGTAGGCATGCGCTCTTAGTACATACTAACACTACTCCATCATCCACATTTCGTTCGTCAGAAAATACGTGACGTCTGGTGGCCCTGGGATCTTACTCTATTAGGTTCTTTATGAAGAGCACACGTATTCAGCTCATGCCAATACAATATTGTATGGTGCAAATCATAATGTTGCATAATCTAAGCAGACCTAGGTACTTAGTACACACTGCAGAAGAAGCCTGATTATTCCTCGTGCACCTATTAGCTACTAACGATTTGTTTAAGGATTCAGTCTACCTTCGCTTTTCTCCTTCATAATTTTATTTAAATGATAGCACATAACTCGTCTTCTACACACGAGGAAAACTGTCAAAACGAGGACTAGAATACACACTGTTCGGAAAATCTAGCAAACCGAGGTCTTAAATACACATTGTCTGGAAAAGCTACCTAACCGAGGTCTTTTGTGTTAAAGTTAACACATAGGTCCTCGGATAATACAACAAACGTGAAATGAGTGTAAAGAGCCTGTGTATGAGGCGAGAGTGGCACCATCTGGTGGATACAAAATATTTGTGTAAGATTATGAATTTTCTTGATCAAACCGAGGTTCAGACAACTTTTTCGTAATAAGTATATAGAAAGGCTCAAAATCGCTTGCAGAATACGAATCTTTGGTCAAGTCAAACCGAGGACCCTCGAAAAGGTCCTCGCTTTGAAAAGGTCCTCGGTCGTGCCTTGTGTATTCATACGCACGTCCTCGGATGGTACTTAAAACAAACACACACACACATATACACACACACACAGAGAGAGAGAGACACGTCAAACTTATAACACCCCGTCGTTTTTGCGTCGGGGGTTAAAAATAGTTAGTTGTAAAATCATACCACTATTATCTAAAGTGTATCTGAGATTAGTATGTGAAGTTTGAAGTTAGTTTTTTAAGTCTTGTTTAATTCTCTGCGTTCATTTTAGAAAATCTTAACTTGGTATTTTAGATATCATATATCCAATATTATGTCTTTAGTATAGCGCCGAGATATCCTGAAGATAAAAGGAAAGAATACTCCAATGGTGTTACTCTTAAATCGTAATGAAGTTTATCTGAAAAGTCACGTCTTTTTTAACTTATTCTGTAAACCTGTGCCCAATTTTGCTTAATTCTCTCTTGGTGGATATCCCCAAGATATCTAGAGGGTCGACATGGTTTTAAGTTTTAACCAAGACAATGGCCAAGGATTTAGTTATTGTATCAAACAATACCTTTCTACGTGGCCACTGCCACGTAGAAAGGTATTGTTTGTTTTACTACTTGGATTATATTGATTTTCATATATTAAACATGCTTTTATTCAATACTTAACACAACTTTCTAGGTCTTACTCTACCTGTGTGCCAAACTGTCATCCAAATTCCGTAATAGTCGGTGCGGGGTCCACGGATTTAACTAATGTCGTTGTTCAGCTGTGAAGCTATGATATTTGGGCAGTCTGATTAACATCCAGCAGCCACAACTACGCGTTTGTGAGGCACACAGCGTCGCTCGAGTCCGAATACGATAATGAAGTAGATGAATATTGGAACATGCTAACACGAGCATGTTGCTGAATGAAGCACGTCGCGAGCCATTACCGCGCGTGCAAGTGTGACGTCATTAGCACGGCGCGGCGGTGCGGGGCGGCGCGGCGGCAGCGGCGCGCTAACGATACTTAGACGCAAGTTGCACCGCGCCGCGCCGCGCCGCACCAGGACGCGCGGGTGCACCTACGTGCCGCATTCGTCGGTGGTGACATTAAACAGATTGTTACAAAAGGATAGTCAAGAACTATATTTACGCGAGATACAAAAAACAATAAACAAAAATGTTTATTTCTTGAGCATGGGTTGTTTACCTACATTTTGTTGGTGAATGGCGCCTCCTTTTAAGCAGATAATGCCTGTGTTAGAAGACGCCAAAATAGATAAGTACCTACTAGTGTATCCATGGCAGTAAGATGATGAGCACGCGGGTCAATTCGAGCAGAGTGAAGAGCGAGCGGGGAGAATATTAAACCGTACATTGCAGAGCAAACGTATTGAGCTTTTTACTTTTGATACAATTAAGCGTCAGATGGGCCCGCTAGCAATGCAAATCGTTGGCAGCAGTACTTCTGTGGCTTCTCAAATCGCGGGAGCGACTCGGCGGCGGGACGTGTTCCGGAGAGCTATCAGTGTAGGAAGAACTTACAAGTAGCACAGAATAACTAATACTTAGTACTAACGTACAAGTAGTGAGCACTAAAGGTCTCTGCACACAGCGGGCGGGGCGGGACGGGACGGCGACGCGGCGCTGAGCAGTTGTAATGTACTAGATATTCGGACGACGCCACACAGAGCCGCCACGCTCGACGCGACGGTAACCGCCGCCGCGCGCCGCCGCGCCGAGCGGGAATACAAGTCGGAAGCGGCGAGGCGGGGCGTGGCGGGACGCGAGCGCGTTTTTTATTTATTTCATGCACCCATTTCCGTTTACGTTGTTTTTTCTTAGCTAGCGCAACTATGAGCAATAGCGTTTCCATGTCTGAATCGCTCAACATCTTTTTTAACCCCCGACGCAAAAACGACGGGGTGTTATAAGTTTGACGTGTCGGGGTGTGTGTGTGTGTGTGTGTGGGGGTGTGTTTGTTTTAAGTACCATCCGAGGACGTGCGTATGAATACACAAGGCACGACCGAGGACCTTTTCAAAGCGAGGACCTTTTCGAGGGTCCTCGGTTTGACTTGACCAAAGATTCGTATTCTGCAAGCGATTTTGAGTCTTTCTATATACTTATTACGAAAAAGTTGTCTGAACCTCGGTTTGATCACAAATATTCATAAGCATACACAAACATTGTGTATCCACCAGATGGTGCCACTCTCGCCTCATACACAGGCTCTTTACACTCATTTCACGTTTGTTGTATTATCCGAGGACCTATGTGTTAACTTTAACACAAAAGACCTCGGTTAGGTAGCTTTTCCAGACAATGTGTATTTAAGACCTCGGTTTGCTAGATTTTCCGAACAGTGTGTATTCTAGTCCTCGTTTCGATAGTTTTCCTCGTGTTTAGAAGACTAGTTATGTGCTATCATTTAAATAAAATTATGAAGGAGAAAAGCGAATGTAGACTGAATCCTTAAACAAATCGTTAGTAGCTACTAGGTGCACGAGGAATAATCAGGCTTCTTCTGTAGTATGTGCTAAGTACCTAGGCCTGCTTAGATTATACAATATTATGATTTGCACCACAAAAAAAAATTGGCAGGAGGCAGGAGGCAAAAAATATTGGCAGGAGCTGAATATGTGTGCTCTTCATAAAGAACCTAAAGTAAATGTCTTCCGAGCTGAAATGTCAGCAGCCTGATTTGAAGCAATCAAAAAGTACAAAGAAATAAAGAATATGAACGAACTAAAGAAAACAACATAAACTTTACTGAAATAGAATCTATTCTATTCATTTTAAAGTTTATTTTAAAATTAATAGAATAGGTCTTTATTTGCACAGAAAGTAGGTATAAGTTACAGATATTAAGTTTAAAATGATCCTTATACTAACTACCTTAACTAAGGCACGCAAACAGTTTTAGCTAAAAATGATCGGACACATACATTAAATACTTTTCTTTAATAGGGCGGTATCAGAACCACTAACAATCGGCAATTTTTTATATTGTCTTCTGATTGGCCGGTTTCTATATGTGTACATTTTCTTAAACAAAAACAGCCACCTCAATAGTATAAAGTATTCCCATCACTTTATTAATAATTTTAGGGACTTAAATACGTACGCAGCTATCTGTTACTATTAAATTGCACACACAGCGTTAGGTTAAAAAGTACATACGCATCTACACTAAGTTTTTTGCATACTTCTTCTGCTTGTGGTTTCTAAGTTAATTGGCTATCTACCATAATGCCAAGGAATTTGGCAACTAGTACTTGGTCAACTTTTTGTCCATTATAGTTTAAATGTATGACTTCTGGTGGAATCCATTGATAAAAATGCATTACATTAGTCTTTGGTATATTAATCATTAAATTATTTTGGTCAAGCCAGCGTATAATGTTTATTAACATTTCATTTGTCATGTTCGTGTGTTTTTTTGTAAATACATTTAATTAAGGCACTACTATCGTCAGCGAATAAGACCATAGGATGTTCAATGTGGCGAGGTAAATCATTAATATTATAGCAAAAATAATAAAGGGCCAAGGACACTGCCGTGTGGTGCGCCATACCTAATAATTCTTGCCTTAGATAAATATTTTTCTTCGTGCTTACTTTTTAGACATATTCTAGATATTTCTGTGTGCTGCTTACGATTATTAAGGTATGATTTTAAGAGATTAAGTACATTTCCTCTGATGCCTATGATGTCTAGCTTTTTTGTAATAATTTCATGATCAACACAATCAAATGCCCTCGTCATGACCGTGAAAATTGCGCAAACTGGTACTTTTTTATCCACATTTTGCAATATGACATTTATTAAATCGTAAACCGCTGTATTTATACCATTATTTTTTCTGAAACACTTTTGTTCCGCACTTAAAACATTATATTTGGACAGGAAATTATTAACAGAGTTATAAATTATTTTTTCTATAACCTTAGAAAAAATGGGTATTAAAGTAATTGGTCTATAATTTGCTAGATCTTCTTTAAAAAAGTCTAAAGTGGCTTCATTATCATCTGCCTAGCCTTTTCCCAACTATGTTGGGGTCGGCTTCCAGTCTAACCGGATGCAGCTGAATACCAGTATGTTACATGGAGCGACTGTTACTGAACCCAGTTACTGGGTAATAATATAATAAATAAAGTGACTTCATTATAATTGTTTTTAAACTATCCGGAAATACTCCAGTACTGATAAGGCGATGTCGCCTGGTACGAATTTTACAGCCTTTGTTGATATACCATCATATCCAGTGCTACTTTTATTTTTTAATGATTGTATCGCTCTCATAATATCTTGCGGTACTACTGGATGCATTAACATTGAGTTAGGGTTACTTGTCAAATTCGTAGTGTCCGGTGGTTTCGTCAAGTTATTTTGTGTCTGGTCAATAAAATAGTTATTAAAAGCGTTTGTAACGTCTGTCGGATTAGTAATGGTACTATTTTGAACTTTATATGAAACAAATTATTTAACAAACTTTTACCAACCTATAGAAATAATCATCAAGTTGCAACAATCCCTTTGAGAAGCATGATTACAAAACTTACATAACAGTTATTAGAAAACGAGTCAAATCAGTCAAACAGATCAACATAATTTGGGCAAAAACATTACTTAACACAATGCTTAGTTAGAAAAGAACATAGAAATATTATCAAGTGAGATCAAAATACTTTGGGAAGCATGAAAACTTAATAACTAGCTATAAAATGATTAAAGATAAATCATTCATGTCAACGGCCTGTGTTATTTAGCGAAAAAAACAATAAATTCAAAAGTTATTGTTTTTTTCGCTAAATAACACACAATGCGGGATCATGGAAACTGATAATAAAAAGGATTCATTGTTGTATCATCAGTTTTGATCAACGTATTTATTAGTTGTAAGTAGCGAAAAACGCAAGAAAAGAAAAAAGGCAGGTGAGCTGACATGTGACATGTACCTTAAAGAAATAATGATCTTTGGTATAATCAACACCATTAGTTACATCGCGTTTAATAAAACAAAATAGCAAACATTCTTTGGAATAATCTATACCAGCATCTTTGAGATCTAGAATTTAAACTTCAGTTGTCTCTTCTTTAACCCGGCTTATCTGAAAGAAACGAAATACCTAATACCTTGATATTGTATTGAATACCTATCATGAAACTGAAGTTTCTGAATTCTGATTTATCTGCTCATTTTAAACCTGAATTCTAGTTTTACTTTATTTTCGTAAGCTAAATTTGAAGACGATGCTACCAACTATTAAGGAGTTCCCCAATAAAGAAACCACCCTGGCTGCAGCATCAGCACAAACTGGTAATTATTTTGGTTTTACAACTTAAACCTAACGCGTATGCTAAATTTTAAGACGCTGCTATCAACTGTTGAGGAGTTCTCATGAAGAAATGACCCTGGCTGCAGCATCAGCACAAACTGGTAATTATTTTGGTGTTACTAGATAAACTTGAGGAGTTCCCTTATGAAGAAACAACCTTGGCTGCAGCATCAGCACAAACTGGTAATTATTTTAGTTTTACTACATAAACCTAACGCGTACTCCAGATTTGAATACAATGCTATTAACTGTTAAGGAGTTCCCTCATGAAGAAACGACCCTAGCTGCAGCATCAGCACAAACTGGTAATTATTTTGGTGTTACTAGATAAACTTGAGGAGTTCCCTTATGAAGAAACAACCTTGGCTGCAGCATCAGCACAAACTGGTAATTACTTTAGTTTTACTACATAAACCTAACGCGTACTCCAGATTTGAATACAATGCTATTAACTGTTAAGGAGTTCCCTCATGAAGAAACGACCCTAGCTGCAGCATCAGCACAAACTGGTAATTATTTTAGTGTTACTAGATAAACCTAATGCGTATGCCAATTTTGAAGACGATGCTATCAAGTGCTGAGGAGTACCGTCATGTAGAGACGACACTGGCTGCAGCATGATACTATAATAATATATTCATTTTGAAGTTGTTTATATAAAATTAATAACTTACCTTTCCTCCACAGTGATTATACCCATCTTATTCGCGGTCCGCATCAACGATAAACGTAAAGACATCGACTCGTCCTCGCTTGGTACTTTGTTTTAGAAAAAGTGTGTAAGAAATAAATCGGAACATTTTACTAACATTGATATAATTATTATCTTACACGTAAAGTGTTTTAGGTAGGTAGATTTTCCAGGTCCTCGGTTTGTACAAGTTCTACGCGAAAAACTGTCCTCGGTTTAGTGATATAAAGTCTAACACAACGTCCGCACTTTGTACAAGCTATAAGAAATATTGTGTAAAAGTACGTCCTCGGAAGGGCGTCGCAGGGCATACGTCAGAGGTCCTCGGTTGGCTTACACAAAGTCCTCGTATGTGCATCGCTGGTCACATTTAGCAGTGTATTTTAGGTCCTCAGTATGATAGCCGAAATTCATACAGAAAAATGTTGAGATAGCATTATCCCAATAAGCTCATCACTATAGATTTACTCACCTGTCTCTTTCTATCTTACTCTAAAAAGCCAACGAGGTATTTAAACCAGTTTTTTGGAGGGTCCTCGGTTCGTTCTAGTACTAACAAGGTCCTCGTAAGGGTGTCTGTACAAACAGGGGTGTGTGTGTGTGTGTATGTCTTTCTGTGGCATCGTAGCTCCCGAACGGATGAACCGATTTTAATTTTGTTTTTTTTGTTTGAAAGGTGAATTTGTCGGGAGTGTTCTTAGCTATGTTTGATGAAAATCGGTCCAAGATGGCCGCCGCTACAAAATGGCGGATTACATATTTTTTCACAACTCCCTCAATATGGGTATCAAATGAAAGGGCTTGATTAGTAGAATACTATACACTATGATAAATTTCAAATCCAAGATGGCCGCCACCACAAAATGGCGAATTATATTTTTTTTTCACAACTCCCTCAATATGGGTATCAAATGAAAGGGCTTGACTAGTAGAATACTATACACTATGACAAATTTCAAATCCAAGATGGCCGCCACCACAAAATGGCGAATTACCAAAAACCTGATTAAATACCAGATTACCTGAATCTTAAAACGCAAGAAAATAAAAGAAAAGAAATAATAAGGAGTCCCTACAAAAAGAATGAAATAAAATAAAATATCCTACGTAAGTACGTATGAAATTTTTTGATTAAATGTTGTCCTGTCGGGGGACCGCTCTAATTATTAGCCTAACGTTCTGTTAAAGTTTAAAATAGTAGCGGTCCCCCGACAGGACAATATGTAATCAAAAAATTTCATACGTACTTACGTAGGGTCATAATTTCAAGGTTATTTTTTTCTTTTTATAGGGTTTCTCGTAGTCGGGGGTTTTTTAAATTTTTAATTTAATTTTTTTGATAACAGAAAGGCGCGGCGGGACGGGACGTGATCGCGCCCGCAGTGTGAACCATAGATTATACAGTCTATTATTGGTGAACACTGCCGCCGCGCCAGCGCCGCGTCGCCGTCCCGTAGCTGTGTGCAGAGACCGCCATCTCGCAGCGACACGCGGCATGATCGTGAGAATTTGCGACTCGCCGCTGGGCCACGACCTGTGAGTGTGTGTCGTGTCGCGCCGCGTTAGATGTATCGTGACGTGAGAGTCACATCTCACCATAGTACCCCACTTGATTGGAAACCGTTTAGCTGTTACTCATCATCAGTGTATATTGTGATCTATTTAGGAAATAAAAAAATGTTTTTTACGTATGTCAAGTTAATATTTAATTCAAATTAGATAAAGGCAAGCAATCGCAGAAAATAGATGCCCAGAGATATTAGGTTCATACAACGCACTCTATACAACGTGCCGCTACAATGGCGACGTTCATTTAACGCACGGGTAGGGCTAGGGCCTGGACAGAAACGGCCTGCGCCTGGGGACGGGGACCATCGCGGGACATTGCTCGCTAACCAAACACTTCCACGCAATAGGCATAACGAATAGTCCCCTACGCAGGTCTGCATGGAGCCTAAGGAAACCGTCGCGCATGTGCTCTTTGAGTGTACAGGCGTCACCCAGATTAGGGCAGTAACGCTCGGGACACCCAAATCTTATACAGATGTTCTCAACAGGCCAGGAGGGAGGGAGAGAGGGAAGGAGGTGGCCTGGTTGGAATAACCCCCGACGACCGCCATGGCCCACGCACAATGGTCTAGGTGCGGACTAGAAGGACTAGGTGCGGAAACCAAACCTAGTCAGTAATCATAACAACATAAAACATGTAATTCGTAATTTGAAGAAAAGTACCGCATGCACTGCTCGCCGACATAGGGCCCTCTCTCTCCTTCCTCCGACTACTCTTTGCACGTTATTCGTTTTAATTTTATGGATGTGATGTTATGATACGTGGCCCCGGCAAATGACCCCTGCGCTTAGTTCTTTAAGTACAGGTTGAACTAAGATGCTATTTTGGAAAATTGTACAGTCGCGGTTATTAATGTAGTATCACCTTAAGACCAGGCACTCTAAAATAATTTCCACGCAAGCTCGGCCCCATGCACCCCGCCACTCCGCGCTTCAATTCCCGCGAGCGAGCCGAAGGTCGCCGCGTCGACGCAAAATTCTAACTTTACGTATTTTGATTTTAGAATAGCGAACATAGATGGAATAGAAACACCTTTATATTATTATATATATTTTATTTTATGAAATATAATAGTTTATTTAATACTAACTACTACATTACTCAAAACATGGTCAAATTAAATTAGCTAGAGAAACTCCGCAGTCTAAAATCGACAAATTAAAAAGATTGGAATTGATGATTGTTTGTTTTTTGGAGTCAATAACCGCTGGTGGTGTTACTTGAAGTATGAGTTGAGAAATCTGTTTTTTTTTTATCGTATTTAGATATCAATATCCATCACGTCTGTTAAACAACACAAAACAAAATGTTTTTTTAAACTGGTACAAAAACAACATTTCCAATAATAAAAGTAACGAGGTAAGAATAAGGCTCATATTTGATACAGAAGTATTCGTTGCCAGCTCGAGATGCTTAAAGTCAAAAACAGCTTATCGGAATAGTTCCGATATCTACTTACTTTTATATTTATGGCTGAAACTTCATTTCTTTTCAACTGGAAGACGTATTATTGATATACGATTTTTTATGATAAGTTGCAAGTGGTTGCTGATCATAAATCTCTTTTTTAACTGGGGATTAAACTCGATTCAATTGGTTTCTGAACACCAAAATTTGACTTTTTTCTCGGTTAAATTTGCAGTGCATGATGTGCAATAAGAAATTCAAAAGAGGCATCGGAACAGAACATCAATAAAGACGCTGTAGCTGGAATACAAGCAAGTGGTGGTAGTCATGCTCAGTTGAAACAATTTAGTAAAAAAAAAGTATTGATGCATTTGTCAAAAAAGTGGAAATGCTATAAAAGACCATATACGAGGGTGACACTGAAAATTCTTAGAAAATAAAAAACTGAACAAACTAGCAAGTTATTAGTGTTATTATATCTTTTCAAAATAGTGTCCATTCAAAACTCAAACTCAAACTCAAACTCAAAATATTTATTTCAATTAAACCATTACAGGCACTTTTGAATTGTCAAGGGGTCGGTCAGTCAGAAAAATGAAGCTAGTTGCCCATTCCAAAGCGTAGGTACCTATGGAGAAGAACGGGCAAGAAACTCCATGGACACTCTTTTAAATCAATATAATATGGTTACAAAGTATTGGTTACATCATTCATGTTAGAAATTATGCATGTGAGAACGATGCAGAACGTTAAAAGCGTCCGTAATGAAAAGTTTAGGAAAATAAAAATAAGAACAATTCAAATATTAAATTAAATTAAAATAAGCCATGGCAGCAAAAAGATGACCAGTCCCTACTGACGGCGCCCGTTCACGAACATGACGCATGGATTAGCACCATTCAGCTCAACCATTTTGAAGGGAGCCAAATGATCCAACACATGCGCCACCGTCAGCGAGACATTTGAGTGAGCATGACATACTCTCTGCTGCCAGGGCACATTCAAGTCAATGAAAGACGTACCCAGTAAATGGTAGCTTTATAGTATGTACATAGTACTCACACATGTGCTATACAATTATACAATACTAGGAGATTGAGTTTATATAATGCAAAAAAAGTATTTTAAAATCTTCAGCAGCTCCAACAGTATTTTCAAATGCTAATCAATTTATTTATGCGTCCTTATGGAGCAGGACCAGCGTTTAGCCAAGCATTTTTATCAGCGATGTAATCCCCCAATTTATAATATGCCTGGCTGCATAGTGTGCGTTTTATACAAGATTTAAATTTCGTTTCATTCTGTTCTATTATGTGGGGAGGTATTTTATTGTAACATTTTAAACAGTACCCCATGAAAGATGAATCTACTTTAGCCAGCCTGAAACCTGGTTGAACTAATTGCTCCCTATTTCTAGTGATATAATTGTGTCTTTCACCTCTTTTACTAAAAAGATGTAGATTTTTCCTTACGTACATAATGTTTTCATAGATATATTGACATATATACATTTACATCAATACATCGCTGCATCCGATGGAACCACTGAGAAAAGCAATTTGCCCACTCGTCCGTAGGGGTCTCTTCGACGGCATTTTGAAATGCAGCTACTGCTTCCTCGGCGTCCATAAAACGTTTTCCTCGAAGTTTTTCTTTTATTTTCGGAAATAATTAGGAGGTATCCACCGGGCACAAAGCTTTCTGGCCACTAAATGTTCATGGATGATGTTGTGCACTTGACTCATACCGATGCCTAAGCTTGTCCGAATCTGCTGATAAGTCACTCTTTTGTCAGTCTCTATCATACGCCGCACAAAACTGATGTTATCTTCAGTCGTCACCGTAAAAGGCCGTCCCTCACGCAGATCATCGGTGAGATTAGTGCGACCACGTTTAAACGCATTAAACAATTTGTAAACAGTGGCGCGAGATGGCATTTCATCGTAAAAGGCCAATCGAAGTCAATCATAACTTTTTTGTTGACTTAAATGACATCGAAAGTCATAAAAAATCATTGTACGAAATTTTTCTCGCGTTAAGTTCATGCTGACGTGACGCAGACAATTTTCAATTTGCCGCCAAATCGTAAACAAATGACAAATGAATAAAATTCTGTCTGTAAATTGTATGTAAGTCCAATGCATCCTCTAAATATTTCTTTGTAAACAGATTTTATACATTTTTAGGTCCATTTCTATACAATAAATTAAATAGGAAAAAAAGTATTTATAAATGAAATAATTGCGACTGTAAAAGGTTATTCTGCAATTTTTACTTAGCATATCATACAGTGAGACAGAGGATTTACTCGTTGTCTGTAAATAAAACATGTTAGTCTTTTAAGGTAATATTAATTTTTAATTAGTCTTCTCAGTTGTTAATTTTTTTTGCACCTTTCTAGCCTGAAACGGGTTCCACCTAGTTCAGGCAAATGAGCAACTGTGTCCTCTATATTTTTTTTAAGATAAGTTATAGTAAATCTGCAGCATATTTATAAATAAACGTTATTATTATTATATAAAATACATACACAATAATATTGGCAGAGTTCCATTTTCAAAATTTTAACTTATTTTTTTATTATATCCTTTACAAGTGGCCGGTTCTAAAAACTTTCAGTGTCGCCCTCGTATGTTACAAAAATTACGACGTCCCATCTACAGGCATGGAAGCAACAATCATAGCAGAAGGTTTAAAAAAATCGATTGAAATGCACAACATTATTTATGGACGATTTATAGCAGATGGCGATAGCAGTACCTACACAAAAATTATTGAGTCACGGCCCTACGCAAACATTACAGTCGAAAAGATTAACTGTAGAAATCATATTTTGCGCCGATTTTGTAATAACATGCAGAAACTCATGACCGACACACGTTACCCTATAAAAGACAGAAAGCTTTTTTGTAAAATAAAAATTTTATCAGCTCGCAAATACATCTGTGACGCCATCAGAATTAACAAGCCAGACAAAAACTGCAACAACTTGCATCATGATTTCGCAGGAACAGAAACTAAATTATGCAACAGAGAAGGCGTCTCCAATAAGTTTCCTTGTTCCGGATGACATTCAAATTCGGGAAATTTGCCTTAATTTTTTTTTTCCTAAGAGAGTATATACTTATTAGTCATTATTCGGATAAAACATCTTCAACAATTTATATATAAGCATAAACAACATAATTGTTATACTATTGTACTACTTATAATATTGTTATATAGGTACTTAATATAATCAAATCGCCTCCATAGCTTCCTATGTTCTCACAATCTCCAACACAACTGTAACAATCTGGCCTTGAACCCACGCGCTAGGTTGTAGTCGCATGCAATAATAATTATTAGCAGTAGTTATAGGGCGGCTGCAATCAAATCAAATTTATCTCATCATCATAGAGATATCTATATTTAAATTTTATTTGTTTCAAATTGACGTTATTTCAAGTTAAAGGAATATCAACTTTATTTTAATGGCAATTAAGTTCATTTCAGAGTGACTAGCACTATTGAAAAAGTTATAAAAATGTGTGAAGTTGTAGCGTAAACTAAACTTTATTGTGTAGAAATTAAAATTATTTTTCCATAAACTCATATTTGTTTACATTTTTGGCGAAGTTCAGACAGCGGAAAAATCTTCGCGGAATTTACTGGGTCCATTGAAAATAGGACCGTATTACCATAGCCTAAAGTATAAAATTGTATGAATATCGATCGACTGTGTCATACAATTTTATACTTTAGATTAGACGTTTCGTCAAAATAATATATACGTATTAAAAAAAAAAAATACTAATAAAAAAATACTGCTTTGCTTCACATGATTCTTGCAATATTTTTTAAGCTTTCGTCTTTCTTTCTCTTCTATTCATGACGTCTTTTATTGTGTTTGTTTCCCATTGTATAGGTAGCGTTTTAATGTGAATTTTGTTAAAATAACTCCCAAGTAAAATACGTATTGAACGCGCGCGCGAGCGATACATCCTCTCACGGTGGCGCACAGCGCGGCACTGACCAGTATACTATTGTAGTCTTTGGCACTGACGAACCGGCTGGCCGTTAGGCGGGTTAAGCCGCTAACACATCAGTAATAAAGTTGAATACCGCGTGCACTCCTTGATCGCGTTGGAGCTCGAAACTAAATGTCGTAAGTCTCAATTCTTATTTCGTTTATAACTAAAGTAATAATTGATCTAGAGAAAAAATGTCTTATGGGTCGATAGTAAAGTATATTTTCTTACTGTGAACATTTATTTTAGACATAAAGGCTGAGCCATCTTGAAAAAAAATGAAATAATCCTTAAAAAACACATGATTTTCGAATAAATAATGAATCGGGCGAAAATGTTACAATTACGTCTCTGTCTTATACATGCAAAGATAAAAGATCCATTATATCATTTAAAGTTCAATTTTGATTGCACGTGTGACTGTCCCAGAATATTAGTTCAAATTTACATGAAATTTAGGGAGCCTCCTCTTAAGGACTGTATTGCTGTGAACGCGCGGTAAAGGCCGTGCCTACGTCTGTGTGCATAAAGTGATGTATCAACACTGCAGATCAACACAGAACGCTCACCTCATAATTCGCACACTGGCTGGCGTCGAACGAAACAAAAAAACATTCCGTCGCTTGTGCACACAGGCTACGTAATTACCAGTGATAGGAATAGGTAGTGCCTATTTGCCTAAACTTCGAAGAACAGAGACAAGAAACGGAGACTTCCTTAGGACTGAATTTTTTCCGGGACACCTGTCCCGAAAAAAACACATAGAATATTGTTGTAACTTACAACAATATTCTATGTGTTTTATTTTTCCTTTAGAGCCCATAGAGGATAAGTTATTATTATGAAGTTATAAAATGATGGCCACTGGGAAGGTCCCCAAACAATCAGTTTTTTGTGAAAAGTACTCGATTTTGATTTAATGTAAATACCAAATACTGTGAGTAAAGAGACTTACATTAGTTTTTATAAAAATATTAATTTATATGTCATATACAGCCAGTTTCTAGAAAAAAAATGGTCTAGGCCTACGGAAAATATGTGATGTAAAGGACATTGTTTTTAAGATATCGTGATTTTAAATATACCAATCGATAGAGCAAAAAATTTCGAATCCAACGATATATATAACTCATTTTCGACAAAATGTCCCTTACGTTATTTCATATTTGACGGCACGGTTGGCGCAGTGGTTAAGCGATTGACTGCTGCGCTGCGTGTCGCGGGTTCGTTTCCCGCACGGAACAAATATTTGTATGACCTACATGTATTTGTTCCGAGTCTGGGTGTTTTTCTATCTATAATATGTATGTATTTATAAAAAAAAAAAATGTATATAAGTAGTTTATCAGCCATCTTGTTACCATAACACAAGCATTAGGTTGCTTAGCTTGGGACTAGATGGCGCTGTGTAAAATGTCCAGGGATATTATTATTATTATTATTATATTTCCAGTATCGATATTTTGATTGCGTTTCACAATTTGAAACAGAATCGAATCCGCGATCCAACGACGCCGCGGTACTCCCGACTGCTGAACCATGTGGATGCGCGCGCCCCGTGTCGAGGCGTCGTCGCAGGTGCACCGCGAGTTAGGCCCCGCGCATCTCGCGCCGCCGCTGCAGTCCCCGTAGCTCCGCTATGCCTCAGTACTCGCGTACCAATAACGCGTCAACCGCACCATTTTGCTCTTTTGACTTTTTTTTTTTTTTTTTTCCGGTTCTCTTCGTTAGATACCTCGCTTGCTTGGCATATCTTCACAGCTTTATCTAAACTTAACTCGTCTGTTCTCAGTAATCTATCACGCACACCTGTGTCAATTACTCCACAGACAATACGATCACGTATTAAACCGTCTTCTAAATGTTCAAACTCACAATGTTGGCATAATAATCTTAGTGCTGTTACGTAAGCATCTATGTTTTCGCCTTTCATCTGGTTTCGTGTAAAGAATCTGAATCTTGCCATTGTTGTATTAGTTTTTGTGCCGAA
Source organism: Apamea anceps (assembly GCA_951799955.1). Lineage (NCBI taxonomy): Eukaryota > Metazoa > Arthropoda > Insecta > Lepidoptera > Noctuidae > Apamea > Apamea anceps. The sequence goes on from OX637516.1 coordinate 175,071, forward strand.
GTGTTCATCGAATTTTTGGATCAATACATCAATATCATCATCTTTTCCTTCCACCTTTATTTTGAAAGTAGAATATATGTCATATCCATCAGCACCTATTAAGTTAATAAGCAAACTGGCTTGTACATCCTTGTCTTCTATGTACACGAAAGACCTTAAATTGTTTGAGCCACTTTCGCCACGCGTCAGCTCGGTTTGCCGGGCCACCTTCTAAAACTAATTCGGCCGGAGGTCTTGCGTGTTCCATAATAACCCATAGTGTCTATCACCAAACTAAACACTAACACCACTTTGATTTCGACTAATTATTATTTCCGAAAGCGTAATTCGTACTTATCGCTGTCACCATGAAGTAAAACACACGATCTTGCTAGATAATGACTGCTTTATTTATAAGTACGGTATATGAACAAAACGTTATTGTGAGGTTACCCTCAATGTTAATATACAACAGAATAAATCAAAATTGATTTTTAGAAAATTATTAATTAATTAATCTTTTTTTTTTGTTTTTAGGTTAAAAGTAGAGAATCAAATGCTTTGTCAATGAATGCGATGTAGTATGTAAGCTGGTATTCCTTGTATTTCTCTAAAACTTGGCGTACAGCATGGATGTGGTGCGCCTGCTCGATAGGTTGGTGTTCGTCTAATGTTCTTTCAATCCGTTTTAAGATGATCTTAGCGAATGTTTTGTATATGTTTGACATAAGACTTATTCGCCGATAGTTTCCGATTTCATGTTTATTTCCTTTCTTATATAGCAGGATAATATTAGACTCTGTCCATTGCTGAGGTATTATTTCAGTGTCTACAATATCGTTAAACATGTCTGTAAAGACCGGTATCAAGACTTCCTTGCTATGTTTTAGGATTTCATTGCTTATTCCATCGGGACCTGGTATTTTGTCTATGTTTTGGGTGTCTATAGCTCTCTCTACTTCAGCTTGAAGAATGCTAGGAATGTCTGAAGGTTCTGCCAAAATAATTGCCTTTTCTTTTGTGTCATTTTTGTACAGTTCTTTGTAGTAGGATACAGCTGTTTCTAATATGTCTGTTCTGCAATGATTCCATTTCCCACTGTGACTTTTCATTTTAACGATCCAATCCATTGAATTCCTCAGTTCTCTGTATGCTTTTTTGACTCCACTCGTTCTACTTACGCACTTTTCTATTATTTCCATTCTGTTTTATTTTCTATCCTTCCTTATGCTGTCCTTGATCAGAATATTCAGGCGACTCAGTTGGGAAAATCTCGGGATCAATGTAGACGGTACACCGTTGATGAACCTGAGATTCGCGGACGACATAGTGCTATTCGCCAAAACACCAGAAGACATAAATAAAATGATAGAAGACCTTGCGACAGAAAGTGAGAAAGTAGGTTTAAAACTGAACCCAGAAAAGACTAGAGTGATGAAAAATGGAACCAAAACCACAATACAGCTAAAAAACACTGAAATCAATTACACAGATGAATACATATACCTGGGACAGCTTATAACTCAAAAATAAACTATGATCAAGGAAGCAGAAAGGAGAATCAGGAATGGCTGGAAAAAGTACTGGAGCTTGAAAGAGGCTATGAAAGACAAAAATATTCACGTAAACATCAAAAATAAATTGTTCAACACCTGCGTACTACCCGTCCTTATGCATGGCTGCCAATCATGGGCACTAACCCAGAAATTGACAAGCAAGCTCGCAACCTGCCAATACGCTATGAAAAGGAGCATGCTGAATATTAAAAAAACAGATAAACTGAGAAATTATTTCATTAGGAACAAAACAAAAACCATAGATATAACGCTGAAAATCAGAAGACTCAAATGGAGATGGACAGGGCACATGATAAGAGGCCATGATAAATAGAGTAAGAAAATAACAAGATGGTATCCTAGAGAAGGTAAAAGGAAGAGAGGCAGACCACAGAAAAGGTGGGATGATGACATCAGGGAAGTGGCAGGAGTGATGTGGAACAGAGTGGCACAGGAAAGAGTGGAATGGAAAAGGTTGGAGGAGGCCTGTGCCGGTTGGTAAACAGATTTGCAAAAAGTGAATAAGCGGCAAATGTTAGATTAAGCAAGCGTATTGTATAGGAAAAATGTTTGTTTTTATGTAAATCTGAATAAAAGGCTGTTATTATTAGGTTAAAAGTTCTTAAGAAATTCGTTAGTCTTTTTTTTAACAGGTTTTCCAGTATCTTGGACATTGCTGGGAGGACCGATATGGGTCGGTAGTTATTGACACTGTCTCTACTCCCCGACTTAAATATAGGATGTATGAGCGCTTTTTTGAAGAGCTTGGGGAATATTCCGAAGTGGAAACTCAGATTACATATATATGTAATAACAGGAGTCAACACACTTTTTGCAGCCTTTAGTAACCTACTTGAGATACCATCTATTCCTACAGCGCAATCATCTTTCAGGTTCATTATAATAGATCTTACTTCTTCTTCGTCAGTGTCAAGCAGAACAAAGGAATTTGTTGTTTGTTCACCTAGGTCTATTTTAGATATTCCATTAGTATCCATGATGTGGATATTTTCAGCTAGTTTCTGTCTTAAGGTCACAAATAATCTATTGACTACATTAACAGATTCATGGGGGCTTGGGTCAATTTCTAAAAGGGGTTCGTTTTTGTCTTTTTGTTTATTTACGGATGCTATTGTTTTTATTAAGTTCCGAGTTTTTTTTTATTATTATTTTTAGCCTTTTTGAATTCTAGGTTTTCATATGCACATTTAACTTTTCCTAGAATGGTTTTGCAGAAGTTTCTGTATCTGGTGTAAATAAGTTTAATTTCTAAGTTATTTGGGTTCTTTCTGACATGGAGTGATATGGAGTTTATCCCTGTGTTTAATGCAGCGTAACAAACCCGGTGTAATCCATGGCTTCATTATCTTTCTTTTATGACCAGTTATTTTAGTTGTAGTATTGTTATTTATTATTTTTGTAATAGTATCTATAAGGAATTTTAATGCCATATCTACGTCAGTACAACTGTAAATATAGTTTAAGTTAGATTTTTATAATTCCCAGATGACTTTCGGATAGTTAATGTGGGTTATTGTGTGTTTGTTACAATATTCTGACAGTTTCTTGCCCAGCGACAAACAAACAGTATAGTGATTCGTTACAGTAGTGGTTATTACTGTCGTATTACAGCTTAGGTCAGATTGTATCATTACATGATCCAGGCAATTTGGTTTTCTTGTTGGAAGCAGGTGACCGGGTAGTATGTGATGCCATTAAATTTAGATATTCGTGAGACCGCGGTTCGTTCCCAACTTCTTTTATACACTCGCGAGCAATGAAAAAGTTCCAGTGACATAGCACCAAATTACTCCTAAACGGGAAGGCTAGCTTAATAACGCCGTCTGCAATATTGAAGTACTAAATGTACTTCAATATTGCAGACGGCGTTATTATTTACACGCATCAGAATATTACCAACTAAAAACGTAAATATTGTGTTCAAATTTTAAATTATATGTCTTAGGAGATATTAAGGTGTTTGTCGGCATTTTGTGGGTGGAACTTTTTCATTGCTTGGCAGTGTATTTATATTAATATCGCCTATGAGAAGACAGTGATTTTAATAGAGTATCCAGTGATTTAAGGAACCTTTCAATACTGTAGATAGGAGGTATGTACACTGCAACAATAACGATATCAGCTTTAATTTTAATAATTAAGCAGTTAGCGTCTTCAAATATATGCTCAAAAACGGAACACTTTTCAGTGTTCCGTTGCCTACAACTCTTTATACACAACTACACCTTCGTTTTGAGTCTCGTGACCCTTTGTGGAATAATATGTATAGTTATTTATTGTAGGTAAAGTGGTAGTATTTTTCAGCCAAGATTCTGTTAAGACTATTGAGTCGAAAACTAGCTGTATTTGTGTTAAAAGTATCTCGAATTGAGACATATTACAAGAATTGCTCCTGATGTTTTGGGATATTATGTTGAAATTACCATGCTCAGAGTTTAAATGCAATTTAGCCTCCTGTGTATTACATAACTTTATTTTTGAGACTGTATAGTTATCAATCTCATCTGTTAATTCTTTTTTAGAACCCATAAAAATAGTATAAAGAATGAGTCACGACTGGAGATTTAGTTTTTATCGTAATTATAGCCGTATTTGAGTGTAGTTTATGTTTTCTAATCAAATTATTTATTAATGTGGTTATGTCATCATTTTGTAATTGTTTTTGCTTCTGGGATGTATACATGTATTCCTAGTATGAGTAGGTGTGTAAGTGTCAGTGTATGTGATAGATAGTTATTTGTGTTAAGTAATATTTTACGTACATCTTATCTTATATATATAAAAATCAATTGCTGTTCGTTAGTCTCGCTAAAACTCGAGAACGGCTGGGCCGATTTAGCTGATTTTGGTTTTGAAGTGTTTGTCGTAGACCAGGGAAGGTTTAAACGGTGAGAAAATATGGAAAAATTGCGAGGAAGATAGTAAAAACAACAATTTCATTTTCCCATATAAACTGTTCTACCTACTTTCCTGTCAAACATTTGACTATCGTCCCTTCGGTACGGTAGACTCGGGTCCACTCGAATTGAAGCACGTATTAAATTAAGGGTTTTGAATAGAGTAGGAGTAGGTTAGGAGTAGGGTAGGTGTAGGGTAGAAGTAGGTTAGGAGTAGGGTAGAAGTAGGGTAGGAGTAGGGTAGGGGTAGGGTAGAAGTAGGGTAGGAGTAGGGTAGGGTAGGTTAGGAGTAGGGTAGAAGTAGGGTAGGAGTAGGGTAGGGGTAGGGTAGAAGTAGGGTAGGAGTAGGGTAGGGTAGGTTAGGAGTAGGGTAGAAGTAGGGTAGGAGTAGGGTAGGAGTAGGGTAGGAGTAGTGTAGGAGTAGGGTAGGGGTAGGGTACAAGTAGGGTAGGAGTAGGGTAGGGTAGGTTAGGAGTAGGGTAGAAGTAGGGTAGGAGTAGGGTAGGGTAGGTTAGGAGTAGGGTAGAAGTAGGGTAGGAGTAAGGTAGGGGTAGGGTAGAAGTAGGGTAGGAGTAGGGTAGGGTAGGTTAGGAGTAGGGTAGAAGTAGGGTAGGAGTAGTGTAGGAGTAGGGTAGGGTAGGAGTAGGGTAGGAGTAGGGTAGGGGTAGGACACCACGCGAACGAAGTAGCACCGGGCAGCTAGAAATAATTTAAATGGCAAAACAACGTTTGTCGGGTCAGCTAGTATAAGAATTTTTTTAAAATGAAAGCAAAATTACTTGTCATATTTTCGTTAATATAAACCAACTTGTTACTGTACGTACTACCTAAATAATAACTTTTTAATGAAATTATAATATGCTCCTAAAACGAAAACGCGAAATCATATACGTGTATTTTAATGTCGCCATTAAAACGCACGCTGTTTAAAACGAAGCATTCGTAGGTGACAACGACCACCGTCGGCGGCTGCGACCTACTGAGTGGCATGGCTTTGTTTTTAACGTGTAAACTCTGGCGATGGGTCCGCACTCGCCGCGTGCGCCCGCGCGCGCCTCCGTATATTATGTAGTTACTCTTCTAATAGAACAACTAATTCTCATCAACCGCCAAATGTGTGCGTTAACGTGGCGGGTGCACACGGGTCATTACAAGCTACCCCAACAGTGGGCTTGATTAAAGGCTTACGCCTAACTGCTGTCTACTAGCGGCAATTAAACGGCGTTCAACAAGATTTACTTACCGCTCGTAGGTATATTACGGTTATGTTTAAATGAACGCTAGCAATGTTAATAAATGTAAAAAATTTAATAAAAATGTGGTATGTGTGTGTGGTGTGGTGTGGTGTGGTAGTGTGGTAATGTGGTGGTGGTGTGGCTGTGGTTTGTGTATAAATGTTGTATTTTTTCTTTACTACTTACTAAGTTAGAATTCAACTCGTTTGAAATGCTCGCTATGCTCAGTTCGGCTGCTGACACTCAAACACTTTTCGTGTGTGGTGGTCGCTAACGAGACAGCCCAACGGCGCGCGGTGCGCATTGACGCACTCCCGAATATGAATGGCGTGTTACATCATACAGTGATATTAACACAATGAGCGGCGAGCCCAGCCGCTCGTATATTGTGCGGATAAATAGGCCGCAGTTCCATTTCATGTAACAACGAGGGGCAATTTAGAAACACGGCGATGCGAGCGTAGAGCACTAACAATGGCGGTGCGGCGTATTAATCAGAAACACAATGTGGCGCCTTCCACGAGCGGCGGCGCGCGGGGGCCTCGCAACGCGCCGCAAACAGAATGCGCAATGTACACGCGCGCCTCGGACACCGCGCGGCGATGTGTATCGCGCGTCACTCAGAATGTGGCGCGGCCGCCGCGCCGCTACTAATAACTAACACGCTAAATGTACTGCGCTGTGACCGCACGCGGCGCGGGAACAGAAGGCACACTCGCCGTGCCTATGCCTGCCCACAACCTAGTGGTCGGTCGTGTCGGTGAGTCAGTGGCTCTTCTGTATAGTAACATGTAGCGTGACACAGTTTCAATAGGCGGCCGTGCTTTCTGTAGTACGCACAGTGGATAAATGAACGGGCATTGGCTCGCGTTGTGTGCCGCGAACCAGTACCTACAACACAGCATCACGTGCAGGTGGCGCACACTGCACAGCGCACGCGGTGCGCTGTGCGGTGTCCACGCTGGTGCCCCTCGCCCGCGATCTTCATTATAAGCGGTGTTTGCTAACACGGGCAAACATAATTATGACGAAGCTGCTTTATAAGGGCGGTTCTAAATAGCTTTCGATAGGAAAATACAGTCTTTATATATCTTTCTTCCTGTTTTGAATGTCTAACCATGCCTTAAAGAACTGCTACAGTGTGCGTGTCTCACTTCACCATCGCTCTCGACAATCTCCGAGTGTTATTTTAAAAAGAAGTCAAGGGTCTCGTCTGTGAAGTTATTACGATTGGGAGACAATTAGTGAAGCGCGCACGTTACCGAGACCCGCGCGAGCGGCGAGCGCAGGCGTGGTGGGTGCTGGGCAAGCGTAAATTTAACAAAGTCTTTATGTTTCACGTTTACACCGAAGGATTAATTTCATTTCTCCGTATTTCCTGGCAAGTCTCCGCTAGGGGTGCGGAAGGATATTTACGATCCACTGTGTGACTCATCAGCCGATGCAGCGGTTCCCAGTTCCGGCGGCCGGACGAGCGCCGGACGCGCACGATTGTATTCATTCACATGAAAGAACCCGAGATTAACAACGTATCGATTCCGTTCACGCGTGACGCGAGCTCTGCCGACCGCGCCGATTGTGGAGCAAATTGCTGTTATTTTATCAAACGGCCGTGTCTTCAACACAATTTTAAATTATGTATTTACTTACCTGATACCACCAAAAGTGTCTCAACAGAAACAAGGTAATTATATATTGTGTAAAAAAAAAAAAAAATTGTACGCCCTATTTAAATTAAATAAAAATGCCTATTAAGATAGATTAAATAAAATGTTTTCGTATGTTTAGATCGATAAAGTATTCTCTGCTTTCGCAAAAAGACTTTTGGCAATTTTTGCTTATGCTGGATTTTCGGGTCTGTCCCACTAGTCCCATTGACCCAGTCCCATGGTGGGACAAGTGGGATTATATGTCCCACTAGTCCCATGGGACAACTGATACTAACATATTTTTAAAATCATGTCCCACTAGTCCCATGAGACAACTGATACCACCTTAGTTGATCCTGACATTAAAATGTGATTAAAATAAAAGTTTTTAAAGGTTTTTATTTCGTAAAATAAACAATTATTAGTCTGTATTTCCGCCGTTACCGCGTACAACAGATCGCAGCGGTCCGGCACAGGTACTCAATACGAGTTCATTCAAATCTCATTGGCCGCCCATTGCAAGTCCGTTGCAACAGGCGAAAAAGATTTTATGGTGTGTTTACGGCATCTATATTTGGCAAAGCTCTTCTTTAAAGCATATCCCAAGCGTGCTCAATGGGATTCAAGCCTGGATATATATGAATGCATAAGCAGAAATGCTGCACCAAATTGGGTCCGCAAAGGAATGACAACATTTGATACAATCGTTTCAGCGTGTGAGATTGCCTCTGATCCAAATCAGTTTCGTTCTTCCGCCTATCCAAATACCATGATTGTTTCACAACTCCAGGGGTCCTCCAATACAGTATACATACGTCTAGTGTCTGGCCTCATACCAAAGCGCGATTCGGTAGAAAAACACCCAAAACGCCACTCCTGTTCTGCCCAATTCCTGAGTTCACGAGCCCATTGTGAAAGGGCTGTGAGCGGAGATGACGTCATGCTCGCGATTTCTTGTGGTTTGATCGCTTATCCCTGAAGAGCTAGGAAGCCTCGTAACCAACAATATTACGGTCTTTGTACGATTTATGTATGTCACGATTTTGTCTGCGCGCGGTGATCGAGCGAGCTCGTCCTCCATGTCGCTCCGCCACGCTGCCAGTGATGCGGTAACGTGTCCAAAGTCGACTTATAACACTCTGCATAGTGCGCACAGCGATTGCCACAGCACGTTGCCGAGCATCAGCTTCCAACATTCCCTCGGCTCCGATTATTTCTTCTCGGCTCAAATGACGTTTTCTCTTCATAATAACGTTCTTTTGTATTACATCGCTATACTTACGTGAATTATAACTCATCATCTACCTAGCCTTTTCGGCTTCCAGTATAACCGGATGCAGCTGAATACCTGAATTTATGTATATAGAGCGACTGCCTATTACTTTACTTCCACAATCCAGTTACTGGGTACACGGTACGCCACGCGGTAAGACTGATTGTCACACTTCTGGACGACTGACTAACCGAACCAACTGTCAAAGATCTATAAAATGACAGCCGGGATCAACGGTTCACAAATACTTTCAGATCAAATGTCCCAAACCCTAAGAGCCGTTCATAATCAAATTAGTATGTACTTAGTTGTTTTGTAAACAATAAGTCACATGGATGAGCGAAATACGGTAGCTACAGGCGGTGGATTCAAAAAAAACCAATTTACTTATAATAAATTTAATTTAAAAAGAAATTACAATTATTGATTATAGCTAAAGATTATGACTACGTTCGAGGTTGGAACCGAAGTGTCCGTTTCCGATGGCCGGGAAGTGGTGGCGCGATGGTTGTCACGTTGCGCGTAGTCAGCATCTCGTGGCCCGTCCTCGTGTCCGTGGCTGATGCAATATGTTGATCGGTATAAATGGGGTTATCGCATCGTCAGCGATCTGCCTTGGGTACCGTGGTATAACACCTCCCGCCGTAGTTCAGCAATTATTTGAGTACTTTCGTCGAAAATAATGTTGAATAGTGATCTGGCGTGTCAGATTGACGCATATTTGAAGTTTCAGCATCGACGTCTTGAGATGCGGTTTGCTTCATTTCAGTTTCTGATGATTCGTTAGTTCGGCGTTTTGCTAGGAGTCTTCGGATGATGACGTAACTACTTAGTGCAGTTGCACTTAATAAGATGGCGTACAATGGTATTGTAGTATGATATAAGGTTGTATCTTGAGGTTTCTTTATATTGATCGGCGACTGTAGCGTTATCTTAGTATTGCTTGCATGTAGATTTTCCAGGTTAATTGAATTTAGGGTTAAGACTGGTTGCGATGACGATTTAAGATTGGAGTTTCGTGGAGGTAAGTCTGTGATCTTGATAACCTGTCCCATTGCATGGTCATTGTTATTGGTGATGGTGAACTCAGGAGTCCGCAGGAAACAGTTATGAGGTAAGACAACTAAGAAGCTCCCTTGTAGATTGGTGTATTCATTTCTTCCACAGGACGTCTGGACCTTAGTAGGTTTCGGTAACGTGACGGTATAATGCCTGTCGTCTAGTTGCTCCAGTGCCCCTTTGCTAAGTATAACAGGGGTAAGGTTGCATGTAGAGTCGATTTTCTGCGTTGTGATCAGCTGTTGAATGCAGTCCACTTGATCTCGAGGTCTGAAGCTATTTTTTATCTCGCAGAGATACCAAGTGCTTGCCTTCGGACATTCTGTCTCCATGTACATGAATTCGTCCTCATGTATTGCGATATAGGGAGAGGATGGTATTAGGATTTCGTGATTTTTATTGGGTACAATAGAAAGTTTGTATAGGTCATAGGAGCTAGGCAAGGCAATCGGTACTTTGAACACTATAACTAAGTTATTACTACTATAATATGAACCCAATTTAATTATATCAAAATATTCCCTTATACTAATGTCTAATATTTCTTCCTTATTGTATAAGCTACGCACTATATCTATCATATTTCTTAACGCATTTAGACTAAGCATTGAATGATGCGTACTTTTTGCATGAATAAAAGCTAGAAGATTCTCTATTCTGACTAATTCTTCCGATAAATTTTCTATGTTATCTTCCAAAATTAAGAGTAACTGTGCCAGATGGGCGTAATTAAGAAGATCTATATTAGTAACTTCAGTGGTATTGATCATTACATTAACTATGCGGGATATATTCTGCTGATTTTCAACAATACTTTTTAACACTTTTGAATGCTGTGATATCCAATCCTTGGTTAAACTTATATGCTGATTAAATTGCGACGTAATTTCTTGTTCGTTATCCTGAAGGACTTTAATGGCATTCTCATAACGTAGAGCGTCTGTATAATCTAAGTTACCGGAGATGCTTTTAATTACTGAGCCTAGACCGTCTATAAGGCCTCTTTTAACGCGATTGGAATCGAACGTCTGCAGTTGACCTGTAATCTTATCTAACTTATTTTTAAAGTGTGCGATGTGCGGTTCATACAGGGAACGAGTTTTATTATTTAACTGAGGCTGAATATAATCCAATTGAGTTTTAACTATTTTTACCTTAGATTTAATTTCATCTATATCGATAGTCTGTAAAAAGGAATGATGCTGGGTTATGATTCTTGCAGAACCCAGCTTAAAAGGGAGAAGTCCTGGTCCATCGTCAAGGCTCTCAAGTGTTATCTCTTGAGCAGCTACCGCTTGGAGCAGGTACATCAGTATTATTCTGTAACAATTGTGCACTGTTAGGCACTCTCTTTAAACGGGATTTAGCGATTGGACCGCGTTTTTTCTTTGTATAGATATGTATTGGGAGATCTGCCAATACAGTATCTTGTGTATAACGGGGTGCTAATTTTTGGCGACTAGCCTTGGGATTCTTTATAAATATCTGCTGCTCGGGATTATAACTTTGCTCAGGCTCACGACTCTTATTCAAATTATTGATAATATCAGTTCTATCGTTTAGTGAACTTTCGCTTATTAATTCATAGACTTTATTCATTCTAATCCTATGGTTCTGAATATACTGTTGCATTACGTGCTCTGTTGCGTCTATGTCTATTGGATCACGAGGATCAAAGTGTCCGCTTATAAGCTCTAACGGTCTACACTTGGTAAAACTATGTATGCTGCTGTTATATGCTAGTAAAGCATAAGGCATTAAATTTATAACTGATTCACTACGATTTTGTAACTTTAGTATTCTTAAGTGTTCTAATAAGGTAGAATGAAGACGCTCAACCATCCCATTCTCATTGGGTGTGTGTGCTAATATTTTATGATGGTTTATTTTATGAACTCTTGTGAACTCTGAGAATAACTGGTTTGTGAATTCTGTGCCCCGGTCAGTAACTAATGTTAATGGTACTCCGTGATGAGTACAAAATGTTAACAAAGCTTGAACGACACTTATTGCAGTTCCATCCCTTAAATGGTATGCTTGGGCATACTTTGAAAAGGAATCGATGAATGTGAGGAATTTTTCAGTTTCAGCTGTGAACAGATCGAGATGGATAACTTCAAATGGTTTCGCCGGTGGAGGAACTATGTGCAATTGTTGTTTTATTGGGTGACGATCGTATTTACCCTGACCGCAGATAGTACACTCATTAATGTACTTCGCGATGTGTTCCTTCATCTTAGGCCAGAAGTATCGCCGGGATAGTGCAAGGTAGCATTCGTTAATACCGCGATGGTTAGTTTTACCTTCGTGATATTTCCGAATTATTTCCTGTTGGCGTAAGTATTCCTTCACATTCTCTAGCTCAATTTTTGTAAGAACAAGATTCATGGATGAGCTCTTGAAATGGTTTTGGATTATGGGAATGATAGAATACATTTCTAAAGGTGGGTTAATTAATATTCCTGTCTTTACTTTAGGGTTAACAAATTCTTTGATCGCGTTCACAACGTCTGTTTCAAGGTTAGATTTAGATAATTGTATAGCGGTACGGGTATGGGTGTCAAAAGGTTTTGTTACAACTGTTCTACCTTTAATGTCACCTACGATCGTGAAATGAATTTGTCTATTGAATTTATTGAGCGGATCGTCTGATATCGGTACTTCTAAAATAGGTTTTTCTGCATCAGTGTGAGCTGTAAGGGTCCTAGATTCGTCTAACGTGGGCGGATTAACAGTGGGGTTAGCTATTACGGAACTTGTTTCCTCGTTGCATATTTCTATCCTAGATAAGGCATCAGCGTTAGTGTTTGACTTTCCTTGCTTATAAACTACTGTAAAATTGTACTCGCTTAATTTTAATCGCCATCTCGTTAATCGGGAATTTGGCTCTTTAAGATTCATGACCCATTGGAGAGGCTTATGGTCCGTGATGATTTTAAACTTGCGGCCGAATAAATAAGGACGGAAATACTTGGTGGCCCATACTATGGCGAGCAACTCTTTTTCAATCGTGCTGTAATTTATCTCACTGGAATTTAATGTACGTGAGGCGTAAGCTATAGGTTTGTCCTGGCCAATCGGACCTTGGGAAAGTACGGCACCGATTGCTAAATTGGATGCATCTGTCGTCAGAACAAATTCCTTATTAAAATCCGGATACTGAAGTATAGGGTCATTAATTAAAAGAGTTTTACATTTTTCGAAGCAATTTATATAATTTGTATCGAGAGTAATTTTTGATCCCTTTTTAAGGCACTGGGTAAGAGGTTTTGCTAGTCGAGCGAAATTAGGAATGAATTTGCGATAATACCCAAGTAAACCAAGAAAGCGTTTTATTTCGGTAGCGGTTTTCGGTAACGGATAATTTTGTATAGCTGATATCTTATCGGGGTTAGGTTTGATGCCATCTTTACTAATAATATGGCCTAGGTAAGCTGTCTCTAACTTTAAAAATTCGCTTTTATCTAATTGGATTTTAAAATTTGACTCCCGTAGCCTTTGGAACACTTTTTCGAGGTTGTTCATATGTTCTTGTAACGAAGTGCTAAATACAACTACGTCATCAAGATACACAAGACATATGACATTTTGTAGACCTCTCAGCACGTTGTCCATGACTCTCTGAAACGTAGACGGTGAGTTCTTAAGACCCATAGGCATTCTTAAGAATTCGAAGTGTCCGTGCTCGACATTGAACGCTGTTTTCGGTATATCCTCTGTTTTCATCTCAACTTGATAAAATCCGCTTGCAAGATCTAGGGTGGTGAAGTACTGGCAGTTGCCCAACTTATCTAATATATCCGCGATGTTTGGTATCGGATATTTATCATCGATAGTTTTTTCGTTCAATTTTCTGAAGTCTACGACAATTCGCCATTTCGTTTTACCGGAGGCGTCTGTCTTCTTAGGCACTACCCAAATGGGAGAGCTCCAAGCTGATTGTGAAGGCCTAATTATACCCTGTTCTAACATTTTTCCGATTTGATTCCTAACTTCCTCTCTATGCACGTATGGATAGCGATAGCTTTTTGTGTATACGGGTACTTCATCTGTAGTTTTTATGGAATGTTTAATTTGGTTGGTAAATGATAATGGTTCGCCTTCTATATAGAATACGTCCGCATATTGAGAGCATAATGATTCAAGATTTGCGCGTTCTTCCGGGTTTAAATGGCTAGTACGTAGTTTGGAAAGAACGTCCTGAGCGCGTGGCGATAGCTGTTTAGTGCGAGCGCACTCAGTATTGTATACTTCGGCACTAACTTGACGATCAACAGAGAATATTAAATCGTTTTGAGTAGTATTTGTAACTTCTAAAATACCTCTACTATTGCTAACCGACGTGATACATTCACCTATGGTACAGTTACAAATGACCTGTTCCGGTATATAGGCACTTCCATCTTGTATATTGATTGGTAATTTAATTAATTTAGAAGAACGAGCGGGTATTATATCTTCGTAAAGATTGACGTTGCGAGAATCATATACTTGAATCGGATTAGTGGCGTGTCTGGTATTTAAGCGCATATTTTTATAGTCTATGGTTGATTCCCATTTACTTAATAAATACGATCCAATTAAACCGTCAAAGTAATTATGAAACTTATACACGAATAATTTAATATTATCGGACTCATTGAATTCTGAAAAGCACGGTAATGTGATCGAGTTATTGTTTCTGCTCGTCGCGTGGACATTTACGACTTCAAAAGGTTCATAGTTTAGCGGCGTAAGCGGAAAATATTTCTGTATAGCCTCGGGGCTAATAAATGACTGATTAGCACCTGTGTCTATCAGTAATTTTAAAGGGGGATTTGAAATTTGTATAAACGGAAGCTGTCTTTGTGTCTGAATGTTAATCTCTATTTTTGCTTGTCGGACTTCGAATCCGTCCGAAAATCCTCCTTGCTAGTGGATGGCTTAGATTCGGTTATAGGTTCGCTAGTGGCTAACTCATCAACAACAATTAATTGACCATTATTATAATTATCATCTGCATACATAAAGTTATCATTATATTCTGGGTCGATGTAATAGTACTCCGAGCAATCGTAGTAGGGGCCGTATGCATAGTACGGACATTCGTTGAAATTTAATTCGCGAGCCTTAAAGTAATTGCTTGGTGGTGGGTTGCCTGATTTGGTCCAGTCATGTCCTCTAGCAGGCATGGGTTTGCTGACAAAATGACTTACACCACTCATAGGTGTAGGCTTTTGTGGACCGGGTCCACTTTGCGTATTACCGGGCACGTTACGTGGAATCATTCTAAATACATTACTCCGTTCATTATAATTTGGTGGTAAAGCCCTAAATATCTGCTGAGTACGTGTTGGCCCTCGGTTAGGCTGAGGTGGAATATAATTATCGTTAGGTCTCCATGGTTGTTGAACCAGCATTGGTGGTTGGCGTGAGGGGCCAGGCATATTAAAATTAATTGGTGCTATGGTGAACGGTTGATTATTTGAGGGTTTAGGTTGTGAGCCCGCGGGGTTACTTGGTGGTTTCTTATTATCTAGGAAGTTATTATTTCGCTGTTGCAAGTATAACGTATTAGTTTCTTCCTGCACGTACTCCAACGCCTTCTCTATAGATACGGGACGCATGCATCGAATACGAGAACCTAGCGGCTCTTTCAATCCGCGCAGGTATGATTGCAGCGTAAGCTTTCTGTAAAGTTCACGCTTCGCCTCTACGGTGGTAGACAGATTATCGTGCAACGTTACGTATGTCATAATGGTACTAAATAGAGTTTGACAGTTTTCGTAGAATTCTTGTGGCGTATTTTGGCCTTGAGTTAACAGTGAAAGGTCATTATAAAGTGCAGTTTCGTCGCGTTGATCTGCGAAATTATTAACTAATGCTGTACGAATGCCAATCCAGTCAGTCGGGATACCGTTAGAGTTAATAAATCGAGCGGCTGGACCCGTGACTTTATTTAAAATTCCATTAAGCAAGGCTTGGTTCTCCAGCTCATTTCCCGGATTGGGATTGAGAAATCTTTTAACTAATTGATCACTTAAATTAATAAATCTAGTTAGTGTATTTGGGTTCCCATCGAACTCTGGGAGTAATCGAAGGGACTTAAATATAGCGTCAATTTGGTCTCCTTGAGCCATTGCGCTTGTCTCTTCTATAATATCACTTAAGTCTCTAGCTTGGTCTAACCTACTCTGTCTTACGACCCTAGGGGTACAAGAACCGGATTGCCTAGGATGAAAAATCTTGAAGGATTAACGTAAGACTGGAAAAAGGAAAAGATACAACTATAGGGAAGCAACACAAGAGTGATTCAAGTGTACTCACAGTTTCATTTCTTGGTGTCTCTGAATCAGCATCGAAGTCTGGATGCACCGGCTGCAGCTTTCCGAGGTTCTGGATACTCGATGAAGGCTGAAGAGCTCAGGCAGCGGCTATGCGGAGCCGACAGGATCGATTTTAGAGTCCTTTACGCGCCGCGCACTGCTTCGAGTATCCTACCGACTGCGCCAAATACGGTAGCTACAGGCGGTGGATTCAAAAAAAACCAATTTACTTATAATAAATTTAATTTAAAAAGAAATTACAATTATTGATTATAGCTAAAGATTATGACTACGTTCGAGGTTGGAACCGAAGTGTCCGTTTCCGATGGCCGGGAAGTGGTGGCGCGATGGTTGTCACGTTGCGCGTAGTCAGCATCTCGTGGCCCGTCCTCGTGTCCGTGGCTGATGCAATATGTTGATCGGTATAAATGGGGTTATCGCATCGTCAGCGATCTGCCTTGGGTACCGTGGTATAACAAGCGCAACGCGGCTGTGACCCGCGAGCGACGTGACCCGCGAGCGACGTGACCCGCGAGCATGACCCACGCGCCACGCCCGCAAGTCGCGTAATTTAATTTACAAGTTTAATTAATTTTAACCTTAAAGAGTCGCGCAAACGCTGTACATAATAGATGCGGCAGGTAGCGGGTCGCGCCGCGGCCGCGCTCGCGACACAACGAATTAACTAACAACACTATTTGTACGGAACCAAATGTAATTACACAGCCGTCGTTACGCTCACAAAAAGTTAAAGTAATTTAGTCCGAGCCGCCGCGTCCGCCGCCCTACCCTCATAACTATTTAATTTGACCGCCGCGCCGCGCCGCCGCCGCGTCGGGGGCGTCTTCTTTACAAAATATCTCATTACTATCAAGAGGTTACAATCTCGTTAGATAGCGCACCCAGTAAATAATTTTAATCAACTTTTAATCCCTTAACAATATAAAGCGGGTGCGGGGGAGCGGGCTGCGGGGTGCGGGGTGTCATGTCAAATGTTCTGCTGGAGTGGAACACGGACGTGCGCCGTGACATTGTGCGGGACAGCGCGGGGTCCCGCGACGTGCCGCCTCACGCGCACCGTACTCCTCGCTGTAGCCTTGACCTGCGAGCTCGGGAATGTAGGTAATTCAATGTCGCATTCCAGATTAGGTATTAGGGCCAGTACCTAGTAATGTATTCAAGGACCAATATTATAAACCCGCCGCATAATTGTGTATGAGTATATTATTCCCGCCACCTTCGCCGGCACCCGCACCAACCCCCCTCCCCGGCCCTACGTCGCCTACATACGCAACCCAATTGTTAACGAAAGCAGGATAGCAGTTTAGTGCTCTAAATGAATGGACAACATATTGACCTTCACATGAATAGTAATCAGGTAGTTATTGTGAATTAACTTTATTAGATTTACATATGTATTTTGTACCATGGGGGCCGGTGTACCAGTTAGCTGGTGTCAGCGATCGGTTACATACATGAGTGCTGCGACGACGGTGCGGCGCGACTGTGGCGCCACAGTTGTGCTATAGTCGCTCGGTGGTTGCGTTGCCAGTTATTGACTTGGCTGTATTTAGTTCCTCTGCGGTGGTGGTAAAGACGGCTAGCGCTCTCACTGATCGAATAATCTGGCCTTTATTAGTAAAAATAACAAAGACGAACTAAAATAAATAAAATATTGAATCAGAATGCTTTATTGGTAGGGTAGGTCATAGGTCAAATTACAATAAGTAGTATGCGAGATGTTACAGATAGGTAGACCCTGGTAGATCCTCTATGTTTTGCCCAGAGGCGCACAAATATATTTAATTAATAACACTGTCGAATTTTTTACTTTTAACACCAATTTAACTTTTGAGATATCATAAAGTAGTAGAATTATGTAAACTTTCACATTAGTAATAAAATTAATATTAATAGGTACATGCATATCAATACAATTCGAAAATAGAATCAAAGTAAATAAAATTCGGTCAAAGTCTCAGGTTGATTTAGGTAACTGCACAAAACCTAGTTTTAAAGCCCAAGTTAAAAAGATTATCTATACATATAAAATTCAAAGTCCTGACTGACTGACTGATTGACTGACTGACTGATTGACTGACTGACTGACTGACTGACTGACTGATAGATCAACGCACAGCCTAAACCGCTGGTCCTAGAGACATGAAATTTGGAGGGTGTGTTCTTCGTAAAGAGTAGGCATCCACTAAGAAAGGATTTTTCGATATTCCACCCCTAAGAGGGTGAAAAGGGGGGAATTCCTTTGTATGAAAAATCTTATTCCTTGAGTTAATAAACTTGAAACTTGGCATGAATACTTATCTAAATAAATTATGAAGATTGGCAGTTTTTTTTCTTCTAAACTACGCCCTAATAAGGGATTGGGGGGTTTCAAAGTTTGTATCGAAGAATTTTAGCGCGCAGTCCGATTTACTCGAAACTCAGTATTTATACCTAATATTGAAAGTAAAGAATAATGTGTATCAAAGTTTTTTGGAAATCTACCCCTGACGGGCCGAAATGGGGTAGTCAATTTTTCAGGGGAGGATTTTACCGCATGGCTTGATTAACTCGAAAATTAGTATAAATAATCTTTGAGTCAAGTTATGAATACATCTCAAACGATTTTTTTTAAATTCCACCCCTGTGGGGGTGAAAAGCGGGGATACAGTTTATATGAAAAATCTTCTTCATTAGGTTAATAAACTTGAAACTTTTCAAGAATACTCGCCTAAGTAAGTAATAAAGTTTATCATTATAAGTTTTTCAAAACTACCCCTCAAAGGGGGATATAGGGGTGTTGAAGTTTGTTTGGAATAATTTGAATGCGCAGTCCGATTACCTCGAAACTCAGTGTTTGTACTTAAGACCAAAAATAAAGAGTAACATAATTCAGGGTTTTTCGAAAATCTACCCCTAACGTGTTGAAAAGGGGTTGTTAATTTTACAAGGGAGGATTATAATGCGTGGCTTGATTAACTCGAAAATTGGTATAAATAATCTTTGAATCAAGTTATGAATAATCCCAAGCGATTTTTTCAAAATTCCACCCCTGTGGGGGTGAAAAGCAGGGGATACAGTTTATACGAAAAATCTTATTCATTTAGTTAATAAACTTGAAACTTGGCAAGAATACTTGCCTAAGTAAGTAATAAAGTTTATCATTATAAGTTTTTCAAAACTACCCCTCAAAGGGGGATATAGAGGTGTGAAGTTTGTGTGGAAGAAATTGAATGCGCGGTCCGAGTTACTCGAAACTCAGTATTGATAGTTTTGACAGAAAATAATCTATACTTATAATAAATCTGTAGAAGTGAAAATTCTGTACATTGAAAATATCAAAAAAATAAATGGCAGGGGGTGTTACTAGACCGACACCGAACCCAAAAATGTGATTAAAAAAATTTTTGTCTGTCTGTCTGTCTGTCTGTTTGTTCAGGCATCACGCAAAAACTACCGGTTCGATTACGATGAAACTTGGTATAATTATTCTTTAATATCCTGGGCACCACACTGGGTACTTTTTATCCCGGAAAAGTATATACAATAAAAAACAAACTTAATTTTGCGGTTCGATCCCTAGACCGATTACTGTACCAACCGCAAATAATAAGTTTGTCGTAGGTTACGTCACCCGCAGTATCATCTGTGCGACCTTTTTATTCCTTTTAGTTTTTAGAGTTATTTAGGTTTAATTTTATAAGTCGTAGGTATAGATTTTAATTTTAAAGTATAGGTAGTATATTTGATAGTGTACGTAGTGACCGTAGGTTATTTTATAATACTGTTAGATAGGATTAGTCATTCGTATAGATATTAGTTTTTAGAGATTTTGCTTATTTATTGAGTTTAGATTGAGGGGCCCGTGGCTAAATAATAACAGCCGCACAGGTCGATCGGTCAGGTTAAGCTACGCTTGCCGCGGTCGGTCTGTGGACGGGTGACCATCTTTACATACCGAGACACCTCCGTGCCTCGGAAAGCACGTTAAGCCGTTGGTCCCGGCTGTCATTCGTGGATCTTTGACAGTCGTTACGGGTAGTCAGAAGCCCAAAAGTCTGACAACCAGTCGTACCAAGGGTTTCGTATTACCCAGTAACTGGGTTGTGGAGGTCAGATAGGCAGTCGCTCCATGTAAAATACTGGTATTCAGCTGCATCCGGTTAGACTGGAAGCCGACCCCAACATAGCTGGGAAAAGGCTAGGCAGATGATGATTGAGTTTAGATTAGTTATCATCATAAATAGGTTTATTTAGGTAGGTAGGTATTTTATTTTCTGTTATTGAGTTTTTTTTTTTTTTAATTAGGTAGGTACTTAGGTAAAGATATCATATAGGTACCCTCTTAATCACCATTAATGAGACACAATTGGTTTTCTATTGTAATTAGCCACAAAGGGCCCGCGAGATAGATAGCATCCTGGGGCACATACATTTTATCCTGTTAGCACGTTCCCGTGGGATAATTTCCGACATTCACGCGGGCGAAGCCGCGGGCAGAAGCTAGTTAATAATAAGTATGTAAAGTTGTCGATAATTTACCACTGACGGGACAAAAAGGGGTAATTCAGTTTTTAAGGGGAGGATTTGAACTTGTAACTGTATGTTACATTTTCACGCCTAAACCACTGAACTTCTTCAACAGAGATAGATGGCATCCTGGGGAAGCACATACATTTTATCCTGTTAGCACGTTCCCGTGGGATAATTTCCGACATCCACGCGGGCGAAGCCGCGGGCAGAAGCTAGTAGTTAATAAAAACAAATAGCAAGCAACTTCGTTCCATTCACCATAAAGCATTTTACTATCCTTAATTAATAATTTTAATTTAATTAATATTATCATACCCTTTTCATAACATGTGGTGTATTTAACTTTCACTTCTACATTAAAAGCTTATTTTTAAATATTGTTTAAAGTCCGTTCGCATGGTAAATACAAATTAGGTTAAGTAGGGAAACCTATGATTAGCCTTACTAAACTGTAATATCTTTATTTGTATTATATCATATGTATCGCTGTTGGTTTCTAAATAAATAAAATATGTCAAATAGATTAAGTTACATGCCATAATAATGCTAATATCAAATAAAATTATAAATTGTCAAAATATAGGTAATAAATAGGTGCGGTGATGTATAATTTTCTGAAGCAGTAGTTATAGAATTATCGTCCAAATATTCCTGTAGTGAGTAGTAACATTTATTTATCAATATTCTTAATAGTTCTGTTTTGAAATTGTCCAGATTTAACATTTTTATTTTTTCAGGTAGTTTGTAAAATATTGTTTTGGCCATTCCTCTATGGCCAAAACAATATTTTACAAACTTGGTTCTTTTATTCATTAGTGCAGTTGTGACATAAGTCACTTCGAGTTCTAATTTATTTTTATAGCGTAATTTACTGTAGTAACGTTTGGTAACTATTTTGTAAAATTAAATGTTAGATTTGACGAAGATATTTGTTTCTTATATGTACAGCGATGGAAAGGTAAGAATTTTTAGACGTATAAAGTACGGTTGACAACTGTCCGTGCTTTTAAGGCCACACATAGCTCTGACACATCTTTTTTGGGCTCTAAATACGAGTTCTCTATCAACTGAATTGCCCCAGTATATTACGCCATATCTGAGTGTTGATGCAACATAGCCGTAATAGGCCGTTAGTACGGATTCTAGGCTCACTATTTTTGATAGTTTATAGAGAGCATAGGTAAATTTATTAAGTTTGTTACATATTTCGTCTGTCTGGGGTCTCCAAGTCAAATTGTTGTCTATATTAATACCAAGAAACTTAGTAGCAATAGTTGATTCTATTTTTGTCCCTAAATAGCTACTGTCATGGATTGTATTTGGCATTCTTTGATAAAAATGCATAATTTTAGTCTTTTCTAAGTTTATAATTAGATTATTGTTGTCAAACAATGTTATAATTCTATTTAATGTCATATTTATTTAATTTTCATAAGTATTGGGATAATCACACTTAATAATTCCGGTGCTGTCATCGGCGAATAGTACCATGGTGTGCTTTATTTGCCTCGGAAGGTCATTTATGTAGAGCAAAAAGGGGGGGTCCTAGCACGCTACCCTGAGGAACGATATTTTTTCTCGTAACTAGTATTTGAGGATATTTGTGTGATTTCTACAAATTGCTTTCTGTCCGTTAAGTAAGATCGAATGAGGTCAAGTATATTTCCCTGATACCATATTTTTCAAGTTTATGTATTAGTATGGGATAATCCACATAGTCAAAAGCCTTAGTTAAATCCATATAGATAGCACATACAGGATTTCTGTTATATATATGTATTTGATAAAATAGGCAGAAGCAAGTCATGTATAGCCATATTTATTGTCTTCGGTTTACGAAATCCCTTTTGTTCATTTACTAATATGTTTGATTTCTGAAGGTAGTTGTACAAGGACTTATAAATGACTTTCTCAAATATTTTTGAAAAGATGGGTATTAACGCAATAGTCCTATAAATTGACATAAGCTTATCTTTTTTTGTACAATGGTACAATTCTGTCGTCCTTTAACTAAAAAGCCGGTAACCCTCAAATGGTCAATTTTTACTTTTTAATAGAAAGTGACGGAGTTCAAAATTCTCTATCTTTCTGTCTAAGAAACATTTCTACAATATAAATAGTTCCAAAGATATGAAAAAAGTTAATTGGGCAGGGTATCAACGTGGACGGCGAGTACATCTCACATCTTCGATTTGCCGATGACATCGTCATAATGGCAGAGACGCTGGAACAGCTAACTGTATCAGCGTCTCTCCATCCTAAATAGAGCCTCTCCGCGGGTTGGCTTTAGCGTAAATTTGGACAAGACAAAAGTTATATACAGTTTGCATGTCTTAACGAGAAGGATCGAGAAAAGTCCTGGAAGGATCCTCCATTTAGGCTGTGCAACATCTGGTCTAACTGTTCCAGCGTTTGTTCACCTTGTTCGATTTATAAATGACAACCTCATATTGGCAGAGACACTGGAACAGAGCTGTTCCAGCGTCTCTCCAGCCTAAATGGAGCCTCTCGGCGGGTTGGCTTCAGCATAAATTTGGTCAAGACAAAAGTCATGTACAATTTACATGTCTTAAAGAGTCCAATCCACATCGAAGGGCCACTTCTTGAAGTTTTGAAGGATTATGTCTACCTAGGGCATGTTATCGAGCTCGGTAGACACAGCTTAGAGAAAAAAGCCGACAGAAGGATCCTGTTGGGGTGTGCAGCATTTGAAAAACTAAGTCAAGTCGCCTCGTCGCCTATCCCGAAGTGATTGAATATCTTCAACCAGTGCGTTTTGTCCATCATGCTATGCGGTGCCGAAACGAGGACACTGACGGTCAGGCTGGTCTACAAATTCAAGGTCGCTCAGCGTGCTATGGAGCGAGCTATGCTCGGAGACTTTGAAGCATAAAATCAGGAATGAAATTATTCGGAAAAGAACCAGGGTTACCGACATAGCTAACAAAGTAAGTAAACTGAAGTGGCAGTGAGCTGGCCATGTTTGTCGAAGGTCCGATGGTCGGTGGAGCAGACGAGTCCTGGAATGGAGACCGCGTATCGGCAAGTGTCATGTGGGACGGGGCCCCAGCTGGATAGACCGACGAGCTAAAGCAGGTGGCTGGGACAGACTGGATACGGAAGGCGAAGGACAGGGTGTTGTGGCGTCGCCTGGGAGAGGCCTATATCCAGCAGTGGACTGCGATAGGCTGAGTTGATTGTTGACTGTGTTTAATTTAGATACGGTTATGTTGCTAAATACTTAAAACTACGAGCTTTTGCTTATGGATCCGTCCGCGTGGAGGTTGGAAATCGGTATAATTCCGAATAATTAACCCACGGAAATGAACTAATGGGATAAGAAGTATTCAATGTCTTATTTCGGGCCAGTGTCTGCCAGTGTGCCAAATTTCAATTAAATACAATCAGCCGTTGAGCCGAACTACCATCAAACTTACAGACTTTCAAATCATAAAGCGAAAGTGATATTTCACGCCTTAAAGGCTGAACGAATTTAGATGAAGTTTGGCACACGTGTAGATCATGACCAGGGTTAGGATGATCCTTTCATCCCGGTAATACTTTCCCGTAGGATCATTTCCGACCTCAACGCAGGCGAAGCCACAAGCGAAAGCTAACTTATGATATTGGTAGGATTAATATTTGGTACATTTAATTTGTACACTTGAAAAGTGCTGTTCTATGTTTTATTATTTATTCAGTGTAATTTTACTAAATATTTTATAACTTTTGTTTGTGTTAATATTAAAATAATTTAAGGCTGATGTTGCCCCATGGCTGCTATAATGAACCTTAGTTTATTAAAATAATTTAGTGAGAAGGTTCCTATCGGTTCCTATTGTATCAATGGAATAAAGATTCAGATTAATTTATTTGCAAAAATGAAACATGGATTAAAGAACATGGATTTAGTATATTGTCCATACCAACTAGTGATCTCCTGATCTGTTAGATCTTAATTAGTTATAGTTGATTAGTAAAATTATATTTCTTTTCCCTTTTAAATGTTGCTTACATTTTTGATTTTTAAAGGAACATCTATTTAATTACTCACATGTTTCCATATGAATGCTTAACTATAAAGAAGTTAACCAGAAGCGAAATATTTTTAGCCACCTTTTAGTTAAGTAAATTAGTTAAAATTTACAAAAGTTCCATATAACATTGGCAACAATTAGTTAAAAAGCATCTAAAGCCCCTTAACCGCTTATTAGAAAAGTTATTGAAATTGAAATCGAAGCGAATGTCATGGCTATAAAGCAGTTATGGTCACTTAACAACATTTTAGTTAAGGAATTCTAAACAAATATAACTAACATTATGAAGGTTAAAATTTTAAATAAATTACTTCACTAAAAAACCGCTACGGTATGGTTAACGGCCTTTTAGTACAGTAATAAGATGCAATAAATTGGTTACATGCTTAACAAAATTAGAAAAATGAATTTTAAAAGTAATTAATAATAGTTTCTGGACAGATAGGGTGATTTAGGATAAACTGAAAGAAATATCAATTGATGTGTCCAAAAATCATTAACCTAAGTATCATAGTTTTTAAGAAACAACGATTCCCGCGTTTTTTGGCATTTTCTCCAAAAACGGCAGAATTATTGACGTTTTTTATTTTATTTATTTCTCAGGGAAGATTCCGCAAGAAATACTCATATTAATTATGTAACTGAGATGTGAAGCTATGTAATGAAACACTTCTTTGAAAACTTTAGTGCATACTCCGTCATAACCAACACTATTTGTATTTCGAAGTGAGGTAATATGATTAAATGTTCATAAATGATTTTATTTTTGTAAATAGGTTTGTACAAACACTTTTACACATCAGTCATATTTTAAAACTACACTCGAGAGCAATGAATCCGGGTCACTTGAAGAATCCTAAAAATCTCGGAAACTAAAAATGCTAGGTTAATGCAATAAATTGTATTTAATAGACAATGTAATACTCCTTAAATGAAGGTATTAAAACTTCTTAGTTATTGTAAAATTATATCATAAAAAAATCAAATTTGAAAAAGGGCCACTTTCGAAGATGGAACTACGAAATTACAGCATTTGGTTTTCCTTTGTTTGTAATCTGTCATTTATGTGGGTACATAAACCATGTTGATAGTGCTCTATATTCATTATTCAAGCTGAAATTATGTCGCTTACGCCTGAAGAATGCACCAGAATACTTACAATGCTGGAAACCGGCCGGAGTCAGCGCGATACAGCCAGGACTGTCGGTGTGTCGCTGTCAACAGTACAAAGAGTTCTCCGACGTTACGAAGAAACTGGTTCTAACCTACGCAGACCAGGAACGGGCAGAACCAGGTGTACCACAGCACGAGAAGACCGATACTTGGTGAACACCATGCTTCGAAATCGCTTTCTCACAGGAACTGAACTCACAAATCAGTTTCGACGCCTCGGAGGAAGTAACCCAAGTGCATGGACAGTAAGACGTCGGCTTGCTGAATCTAACTTAAAACCCCTTAGACCTGCAAACGGCCCTAAACTGGAGCGTGGGCATCGTATTTCAAGACTAAGATATGCCCAGAGCCACGTAAATTGGAGTATTGAAGATTGGTCAAAAGTTATGTTCTCCGACGAATCAAAATTTATGCTCTACAAGCACGATGGAAGACACAGAGTGTATCGAAGACCAGGGGAAAGATTCAAGCAAGCATGCATTGAAGAAAAAGTAGCCTACGGTGGTGGGTCTGTACTTGTGTGGGCCGGAATTTCTTCTGAAAGTCGCACAGAGCTGGTGATCATAGAAAACGGCTCTTTAACTAGCGTAAGATATGTGGAAGAAATCCTCAATGATCACGTTGGTCCATTTATGGTCAATTTAGGTGAGGATGCTATATTTATGCATGACAATGCCCGACCTCATACAGGTAGGATTGTGAATGACTACCTTCAAGAGATGAACATTTCTCGTATGGAGTGGCCAGCGCGCAGCCCGGATATCAACCCGATCGAGCATGCTTGGGACGAGCTAGGCAGATGCGTAAAACAACGAAACCCTCCCCCAATCACGCTTCGTGAGCTCAAAATTGCTCTCACAGAGGAATGGGAGAATATTCCCCAAAATCGTATAAGGAACTTGGTGTACAGCATGCCAAACCGCGTAAACGCAGTAATGGAAGCACGAGGAGGCAATACGAAGTATTAAAATTCAAGAAAATCGTAATAAAGTTCAAAAATGTCATGTTTCCTATTTTTGTTTTAAGGAGAGATCAGCAATTTTTTTCTTTATGTAATTTTGCGTTAATAAAATGTATGGTGACTCATATTTTTTTTACTTTCATTTAAGGAGTATTACATTGTCTATTAAATACAATTTATTGCATTAACCTATAATTTTTAGTTTCCGAGATTTTTAACATTCTTTAAGTGACCCGGATTCATTGCTCTCGAGTGTAGATGAGGTCGGCGTTTCCTATCTGGCTAGTCTGAGAATAAAGGCCAAATCAAACTCAGAGGTCACATTCTCTTTTAAAGTCCAGACATAATCTTGGTCAGATCATAATGAAGACCATGTAGGTCGATGTCTGAGATGGTCTTTTGAGGAAAGAACCACACAGATTGAGAGGACCAGTCCAGTCAGTGCACGCATTTGTCAGAAATCGTGCAGCTCAACTCAAGAATCGTTGAGCTCCTTAGCTCAACGATTCGACGAACAATACCAAAGAAAGGACGTTTGGGTAGGCCACATTAATTACTCACAACTGCCAGACCATGACAAAAACTAAGAGAATAAAGAAAAAAATAATATAAATAAAATGACCCACATAGTCTTCTCATTCACAATAATTAAAATAACAGAATACTTTACAAAGTAAGCAAATGTCATAGTATATATAAAATTCATTAATGTCAAAGTATATACAAAAAAAAAACAACAACAAAATAGAGCAAAAAAAAAACATTCAATATGTAAAAAAATTGGAAGCAGCTCAATCCCAAGCCTTTTTGTCCTCGATATAATCCTTAACGGTATAAAAGGCTTTCTGGCACAACTTACGTTTAATGAATGATTTGAATTTATTAAGGCTTAGATCTTGAACGAGGTTTGGAACTTTATTATAAAAGCGTATACATTGGCATCAGAACGAACCACCTATTTTCTTGAGCCTTGTTGTAAGTACAGACGCCAGCACATCAAGCTACTACAATCTGTCAAATTTCTTTAAAAGATTTTCAACTTTATCGTTAAAGTATTAAGGTTCAAGGTTGACTGGGAAAATTTGACAGTTTCGGGTAGCTTGACCTGCTGGCGTCTGTACAACAAATGTTTGTTCCTAGTATTTATATCATGGATATC
Organism: Apamea anceps; assembly: GCA_951799955.1. Lineage (NCBI taxonomy): Eukaryota > Metazoa > Arthropoda > Insecta > Lepidoptera > Noctuidae > Apamea > Apamea anceps. Next base: position 202,908 of record OX637516.1, read on the forward strand.
ACTGTATTTTTTAAACAAGTTTAAATTTTTATAGGCACAAAAGATTTTCATAAATATATTGAGAAGGCACAGTCATAACATTAATCTCTTTAAATTTATCTCTGAGCGAGTGTCTCAGACTTAATTTATAAATTGGTCGAACAGCTCGCTTGTGCAAAACAAAGATAGTCTGAATATCAGCGGCATTTCCCCACAATAGAATACCGTACGACATTATGTACACTATAAAAATAGCTAAAGTACACTAAACGGGCTGTCTCTATATCAGTTAAATTACGAATTTTTCTAACAGCGTATGCTTACTTAGCTTTTTTGACAATTTATCTATATGTGGACCCCACTGAAGCTTGGCATCCAAAGTTATGCCCAAGAGTACTGTGCTGTCTTTAGGATTCAATTCTTCGCCCTTTATCAACACATTGTTTTTCACCTGCCTAACGTGAGGTAGCGTAAACTTAATGCATTTGGTTTTTTTCTCGTTTAAAAGTAAATTATTAACATTGAACCAGTGAACTACTTTAAAGATCGCGCTATTTACATCGTCAGTAGCCTGCTGCTGACGTTTAAGTTTAAACAAAAGTGAAGTGTCATCTGCGAACAACACTATATCATGATTATCCTTTATGAGGTACGGCAATTCATTTATACAATGTGTAACTGAATTAATGCACATTATAAAAGTAGTTTGTTCAGAATCGTTTACTGAATCGATTTCTGCAATTTTTAATATAGGCAATATTTTATCCCAAAAATAATTAAAACTACGTAAATTACTGTCACACTTCCGCTGTGCAGTCAAAACAAACCAAAATGGATGAAATACACACTGAGCTAGACCCTTATACGAGTGCGACTGTGTGTATGCGTAAAGTAATGTGACTATAATTTTCTCCCACAATCAGTTTATGTAATTTATTAAAAAAACAATATTTTTTACATAATAATAAAAATTCAGTGTATGTATTATGATTATAATATAATATTCCAATTGGGGTGTCTGGTGGTGTGCGTTAATTCCGGGACATGTTGTATAATTAAGAAACAAGAAAGGGCCAAGAATTGAGCCCTGTGGGATTCCCATTGTTACTATAGATCCGGGAGATCTTTTTCCATCAACGTCAACGCTCTGAATCCTCTTACTCAAGCATGAAGTAAGAAGATCCTGAGCAGTGTTCCGGGTTCCGTAGTGGCGGAGTTTCCTGATTAACGTTTCGTGAAGAACGCAATCGAGTGCCTTAGACAAATCACAAAAGTTGCCCAAGGCATCGCATTTATCTTCCCATGCATTATAAATATGTCCTTAAAGTTCAACACCGGTCGTTCAGTAGTTGAACGACCCCTTGTAAAACCGAACTGTTTGCTATGTAATAATTTGTGTTTATTAAAAAATCTTTGCACTTGATCTAAAATTAATTTTTCAAATATTGTATTAAAGATAGGTACTAGGTAGTACAGAAATAGGTCTATAATTTGTAGGGTCTGATGTACTACCTGATTTAAACAAAGGTATTATTTTACTATTTTTCATAAGGTCAGGAAACTCCCCACTGTCAATACAACTAATAAAGATAAGAGCTAGAGTAGGTGATACAATGTCAATAATAGACTTAACAACTTCTACAGAACTACCCCACAGATCTGCAGTCTTTTTAACATTTAAAGTGTGAAAGGTTTTAATTATATCTCTACAGGTAATATGTTCAAAATGAAATTCCCAATCGCAACCATTAACATTTTGCTAAAGCAAAAACTCAGCAACAGAAGGTGATGAGTTGAGGGATTTAGTAGTTGAAACGGGAATATCCGAAAATAAATTTTCAAATGCCTCGCCGACTTGTGAGTCTGATTTTATTATGTTCATTTAGTTTAGTTATGTCATTAATAGACAGGCTGTAGTCAGCATTTCGGTTACTAGATCTTCCCGCTTCATTATTAATAATAGTCCAGGCCGTTATAATTCATTACTGCTGTTTTTAATCTTTGAACCCAAATAACGTGTCTTGGCCTATATAACAAACTTTTTTAAATCCTTTTGAATAATTTGTAACATACAAATTAAATTCATCAGTGTTAACATAAGACCTTTCATTGTACAGTTCATAAAGCCGTGTTCTACTTTTATGAATACCAATGGTAGCCCAATCACTGAAAGATACGTTACTGTTTACCGAGATAGTCTTGGGAATGAAGGTGAAATCAAATTGTTTACAGTATATATTAAAAAAATATCATATAGATGATTAGGATCATCATGAGTTGACAAAACTGGTAGTTTATTAATGAGTTTAACTTTAAAAGCCTTCAAGCGACTTGTATTTTTGGGGTTAACCTTTTTAGCCATTTTTTTGTTTGGTTTGGTATAATATCTGTATAAATATTATCTAGGCATGTGGCACTACTAGGTGTTATTCTTGTGGGCTCACACTTCATCCATTACCTTTTCAAAGCAGTCATACAATCCTGAAGGGGGTTTGTACACACTTAATACAACCATGTGCTCCAATTCTATACAGGCAATTTCAACTGTACGCTCAACAGATAGGCTCACAATATCAATTCAATTTATTTATTGCAGATATTAAAAATCCATAATATTACATAAAAACAATATAAAAAAACATAAAGATGAATATAAATTAAAAAATACAAAATTTTTAAAAAATATAAAGAATTAATCGTGAATGTCAAAACATACAATATAAAAGAATAATTAAGTCTAATAATAATAATAATCAAATATACTTTAAACAGAAACAGATAGAAAGTCAACACACATAAAATATTATAGTACCTATTATAAGTATATCGTAGTATATCGTTACGATGTTTTTTGAGCTGGTTACTTACTAAAATTAAAGAGCCACCATGTATAGCATTTATTCTGCTGAACGAACTACCAACCTGGTGATTATTAAAATTGAACAAGAACTGGTGGCTTTTCAGCCAATGTTCTGCTATACAAAGAATACTATTGAAATTCATAAATAATTCTACTTCTAAATGTTTGTTCATAAATCCTTGAATATTTTGATGCACCAGGTTGATACTATTTACTGTTTCTAAACTTTTTATTGAGCTGTTTTGCAATTTTGTACATTATAGCTAGAGATTGCCTCTATTGTCTTAATCTCTATTTAAATTATTAGCAATGTCATGAATAATTGTGACCAAATTATTAGCAGAATTATTTATAATGTCAATGTAGAAAAAAATATGATAGCGACACAGCTATCTGTCTTTTATAATATTTAGAAAGATAGATACATAACAATGTTATATCTACCTTTTGTCTGATTTATATTATTACTAACATAATTGTTAATATTAATCAAATGTAACATGTTATTATTAAATGTCAAGTTATGCATTGTCATATTCGAATTCCGAATCCAAATGAATGCCACCTTAAGTCTTGTCTCCTAGTGGGGTGACAACAATCTGGTCAGCTTCAACACCACCAAAACACAGGCTTGTCTGTTCAGCGCGAAAAGGAGCCGTTTTGATCTGGCTCCTACTTTCCGGGGTGCAGCTGTACCTGTAACGGACAACCTCGAGCTTCTTGGCATGAAATTGACAGCAAATCTCAATTTCGGCGAAAACATTGAGTCTAAAGCACAAACGGCGGCCAAAAAGCTGGCATCCTGAACAAGGTAAAGCGGTACTTCACACCGGGACAGCTTTTGACCCTTTACAAAGCAAGTCCGATCGTGTATGGAGTACTGCAGTCACCTGTGGGATGGCTCCGCTAAATACCAACTCGCCACTTTAGACTCAGTGGAGCGCAGAGCTAAGAAACTCATTGGAGATAAAAAGCTGGTGGAGGCAAAGCTTCACAGTTTGGCTCACCGGCGAAGTGTTGCCTGTCTATCCGTCTTCTACAGACTGTACTTCGAGGAGTGTGCTCAAGAGCTACTTGAGCTCATCCCGCCTTCACCTTTCTACCATCGGGAGTCCAGACGCACTGCGGGATACCACCCCTATTTGGTTCAAAATCAAAATCAAAAGTCATTTATTCAAATTAGGCTGAGAATCAGCACTTTTCGAACGTCAAAATTACAAAAGACAGTCCCCCAAAAACGCCCGCCCTTCGCCACTTCCTAGTGCTATCACTAATGCTATTTTTAATATACCATATATACGCACTAAGCGCTTCTCGTAATCTTTTCTGATGCGCACAGCTAAGGAGTGGAATCGTCTGCCTGCGTCTGCATTCCCGAGTTCATACAACCCGAATCTCTTCAAGGCGAAAGTGAATAGGCTTCTTCTGAGCAAGCTCGTTCCACCGTAGTTCTCATCCCTGCCTCTGGGCTGGATTGAGGTCAAGAGTGAGCCCATTGTCAATAAAAAAAATATATATATTCAATTCGAATCTTAAGCTTTTTTTTTTTTTCCTGTGGCAAACTGTTACTGTAAGGGAATGTAAACAGAACAATTTTTGTCTGACACCCCTGAAGAGACCGGGGTAGATCTGAGAGCGGCGGTAGGCAGGCTGAAGGCCAAAAACACCGCCCCAGGACTCGACGGCTTGCCGGGTAAAGCCTGGGTCCTGGCCTCGACGGCTCTCGGGCCTCGACTGGAGGCGCTCTTAAGCGCATGCATGGAGAGAGGCCAGTTTCCGCTCCGTTGGAAGATGGGGAAGCTGGTCCTCCTTCAGAAGCCAGGGCGCTCTGCGGACTCTCCGTCCGCATACCGGCCCATAGTGCTGCTCGACGAGGTTGGTAAGCTCTTCGAGAGAGTAATTGCGGGCCGCCTCGTCGGGCACCTGGTGAGGACTGGGCCGGATCTTGCGGATTGCCAGTTTGGTTTCCGCAAGGGGCTCTCGACGGTGGACGCCATCATGCGCGTGAGAGCCCTCACGACGGGGGACGCGGTGTCCCGGGGTGGGGTGGTCGTGGCGGTGTCACTCGACATCGCCAACGCGTTCAACACCCTGCCCTGGAGCTGCATTGGGGAGGCACTCCGGTATCACCGGGTGCCGACCTACCTCCGTCGAGTAGTCGGGGCGTATTTGACGGACAGAGCCGTCATCTACCCCGGTCGCGACGGGAACTGGGACCGGCGAGCCACGTGCGCCACAAAGAGATGTCAGCAGAAGTGACGGGGCCCGACAGGGCCGAAGCCTGCCAGGGTAGCGGGATCGTCCGAAAGGGTTACCGCTGCCCTGGAACATAAAGGGCCAAGGAAGGAACACGGGTGGGTTTTAGTCAGTAAGAGTCTGACACTCCCTTCTGCTCCACCCAGAGCGGGAGGAGTCATTTGATGATTTTCCATCCTGAAAAACAAAAAAAAGGGCTGCAGTAAGGAGGTGTTGCATGTTGTCAATAAATGATCCGGTGTAAGCACATTGGATGGTCTTACACAAAAATTATTTATTGTCTGTCTGTGATTATTTATGTCTTGTGGTATGGTCGGCTCCATAAATAAATAGTTTGAAGTATTTAAGCGTACGTTAATTCCTGGTATAGTTTTATTTTTTGGTTCGGTAACTTGATTATTATAAAACTTGTTAAAAACCTGAGCTATATTTAATGGGTTCGTGATTTTTTGTATCCCTGTTTGAATTTGCGTTATTGGTTCTTTAAGGAAGCAGGTCTTACAGTTATTAATTATGGTCCATGTCGCTTTAGATTTATTTTTGGACGTCTTAATGAAGTAGTTATTTCGTGATGCTTGTGTTAACATTATAACTTTTTTAAAGCTAGCAGAATATGTCTTAAACGATTGTTTATTCTTTTGGGAAGGATTTGTTCTATATTGCCATAGCAAGTGCCGTTTCTTTTTACTACGTTTCCTTATCCCGTTCGTGATCCATTTTGTTTTCTTAGCAATTGATTTTGTTATTATTTCGTAGGGAAAGCAAAGATCGTAAAAACATCTAAATAGGTCAAGAAAATGGTCGTAGGCCTCATTGTCGTCACTAGTTTTATAAATTTCCGAAAAGTGAGACTTTTAATGGCTAAATTTCTCTACATTATCTTGACAATAATTCCGTCTTTTTATTTTCCAACGCTTTAAGGAACTTGTTTTCTTAACAGGGCATTTAAAAAGTTGCGCGGTATGATCTGACAGGCCCAATTCTATAATTTTTCCTTTACAGCGTTTTACATTATGTGCTATATTGTCCAAGCCGGTCCCACTGCTTAACCTAGTGGGTTAAGAAAATTGTAATTTTAAATTATAATTTATCAATGTATACTCGAAGTCTGGTTTGTTTATTTCTTTTCAATAAATTGACGTATATGATAATATATAATTATAACATTTTCAGTATCAAATTCAGCGATACACATGTTTTTCCTGAAACTCGAAATGGTAGATATAGGTAAGCCGCTTAGGATCAACGCAAGCTGGTAAGTATTAACTGAAAGAAAAAGTCCAACACGAGTATGTGTGAATTTTGTGGAAATAAAATATTTTGCGCTTTCGGTGCAAACATCTTTGCAACTTATTCATGTGGACGTTATGTAAAAATATGCGTCACATAGATAAGTACATCTTTGAAGATTTCAACTTAAGTTCCGTTAAGTCTTAAGGCAGTGGAAAAAGTCGGAGAGTTTGAATCAAGTGCGCGTCATTCCCGACGCGGCGCTGAGCACGAAGCTGTGTATTTTTATCTGTTCAGCTTTACGACTACATTCAATTCTCAACTTGAGCCATTTAACTTCAAACTTGAGTAACATTGCGTTTTTCTAAAACAAACGGATTTATTGTCAACTCATGGAAATTCAGATTCAGTCAGAACAGTGGCCATATTGCAAAGCAAGATGAGACAAACTAATTACATTTAACAAAACGCATTTAGAAGTGCTGTGAGGCACCGCGAACACCACGCGGCCGACACCAATCGGTCAGGCACCGCATACATGGTAACCTTTTCCATCACGCGGCCAACATCTATCTGTGAGGCACCGCATGGCAAATGGTAACCTCTACCACCCATCACTTATACAATTATTATGTATTAATAAAGAAAGAAAAACAATAAGTTTATTTGCGGTAAACATGACGCACAAAAAGAACAAAAAATAAAGAACAAGTTGGGGGAAAACATGCGTCACATGATTTTAGGTACGTGCGGTGTAAATGCAATGTTTTAGCCAGTGTTGCTAGCCAGCAAATCCTCAGTTTCCTGATAGGTTAGAGAAGTAAGCAATCCTTTACCGTCATTTTGCAGTTTATTCTGTTTAGGTGAAATGTATCGAACTATTTGTTTGTCTTGTTATACAATCTTACGCTAAGGATAAAGTAGTGTTTCCCTGCAAACAAGGTTCTTATTCGATCGAAAGTGTATATTTAATTCTACCTCGAGGCTCCAGCAGTGGTCTCGATTTGTGCTTACGGGCTGTGGTCAAGTGGACATAAAATTGCCTCACCTACCGTGAAAACTTTATATACAGCGTAAAGTTGAGCCGTAGGGTACCTGTAGGGTCTGTTCGTCATAACCTTTAGTATAGCCCGCTGGGCGATCTCAAGATGTAATATTGTTGATTTTGGTGATCCACCCCATAATAACATCAAACAGTACGATAATAGGGACTGGCATAGAGCCAAGTACACCATTTGCAGGGTTTTTGTGTCCGCTGACTGACGAAGTCTTTTATATATATACTAGCTTCTGCCCGCGGCTTCGCCCGCGTGGATGTCGGAAATTATCCCACGGGAACGTGCTAACAGGATAAAATGTATGTGCTTCCCGAGGATTCCATCTAGGTATCTCGCGGGCCCTTTGTGGCTAATTACAATAGAAAACCAATTGTGTCTCATTAGTGGTGATTAAGAGGGTACCTATATGATATCTTTACCTAAGTACCTACCTAATGTCGTGCGGTCCATGGCCCTATATGGGGCCCCGGTATGGGCGCGTTCACTGCGGCTGCGAGCCGCACACTACCTGAACGCGCCCCAAAAGGTGGTAGCCATAAGGCTAATCCGGGGCTACCGCACGATCTCGGGCGAGGCAGCAAGCCTCCTTGCCGGACTGCCGCCATGGGATCTGGAGGCGATAGTGCTCGCGCGCCTGTATGATTGGCGCGCGGAAGCACTACGCCGGGGGGAAACTCCGCATCCGCGGCAAACCGCGGCGGAGCGGACGAACCTCCGGCGCGATCTCATGGCGGCATGGAAGGAGCGACTATCGCAACCCAGCGCAGGGCACGCCACGATAGCGGCGGTAAGACCCCTCTTTGAGGAGTGGCTAGAGAGACGTCACGGCGTTCTCACCTACCGCCTGACGCAGGTCCTCTCCGGACACGGTTGTTTCGGGAGGTTCCTGCACATAATCAGGCGGGAGGAGACGCCCGGGTGTCACCACTGTCAGGATCGCCCAGAGGACACGGTGGAGCACACGGTGGAGGTCTGCCCTGCTTGGGCAGAGCACCGCCGTGTCCTCGTAGAGGCGATCGGCAGCGGCGGCGACCTCTCGCGTCCGGCCCTGGTTCAAGCCATGGTCCGGGGCGAAAGGGAGTGGGAGGCAGTCACCTCCTTCTGCGAAGCAGTCATGCTAGCGAAGGAGGTGGCGGGGTGGGCGAGAGAACGCGCCTTGCGCACCTCACGCCTCAGCCGCCGCGGGAGACGCTCCGGGCGTCGGGAGCCGCGTGACGATTCCCGGCCACCGTAGGCGCGGGCCTGCGGGCGGTGAGTAATGGGTAACTCACCGTCCGATCAGGACCAGGCCCGTGCCGGACGGCGTGTTGTGTTCCACGCGCGCCTCAAAGAGATGTCAGCATGAGTGACGGGGCCCCATAGGGCCGTAGCCTGCCAGGGTAGCGGGATTGTCCGAAAGGGTTACCGCTGCCCTGGAACATAAAGGGCTAAGGAAGGAACACGGGTGGGTTTTAGTCAGTAAGAGTCTGACACTCCCTCCTGCTCCACCCAGAGCGGGAGGAGTCATTTGATGATTTCCCATCCTCAAAAAAAAAAAAAAAAAGTACCTACCTAATTAAAAAAAAAACTCAATAACAGAAAATAAAATACCTACCTACCTAAATAAACCTATTTCTGATGATAACTAATCTAAACTCAATAAATAAGCAAAATCCCTAAAAACTAATATCTAGGTACCTATACGAATGACTAATCCTACCTAACCGTATTATAAAATAACCTACGGTCACTACGTACACTATCAAATATACTACCTATACTTTAAAATTAAAATCTATCCCTACGACTTATAAAAATAAACCTAAATAACTCTAAAAACTAAAAGGAATAAAAAGGTCGCACTGAAAAGCACGATTTAGAATTGCACGTAGCAGTTAAAATAAGAATAAGAACGAACGCTTGCCACTCGACACGTCTGTTCAAATCAAAGTTCAAAAAATGTAATGCCATAGGTAAGGATAAGTACTAACGTAATGCGCGCGCGGCCGCGCGCCACGCGTGTGCTGCGAACGGTGCAAGCCAAATTCAACCTTCAGCACTACATTTAGAGCATAACTTAGGGACACTGCACACGGCTAAGATACTGTGACGTAACCTACGACAAACTTATTATTTGCGGTTGGTACAGTAATCGGGTCTAGGGATCGAACCGCAAAATTAAGTTTGTTTTTTATTGTATATACTTTTCCGGGATAAAAAGTACCCAGTGTTGTGCCCAGGATATTAAAGAATAATTATACCAAGTTTCATCGTAATCGAACCGGTAGTTTTTGCGTGATGCCTGAACAAACAGACAGACAGACAGACAGACAGACAGACAGACAGACAGACCGACAGACAGACAGACAGACAGACAGACAAAAATTTTTTTAATCACATTTTTGGGTTCTGTGTCGGTCTAGTAACACCCCCTGCTATTTATTTTTTTTATATTTTCAATGTACAGAATTTTCACTTCTACAGATTTATTATAAGTATAGATATAGATATAGATGAGTCTTTGAGCCCGAGCAGTGACGATTCCAATTTGTTTATGCCAACGGAAACTCTGATCTATATATACGCCCAAATATTTAACGCAGGGAAATCTGGTTGTGTTGAAGCAACAGCAGTCGGGATCAGGCAGCAAGCACACGAGTGTGCTTTATCTTTGAAAGTCAGTGGGGCAGATGGTCAGCTCGCATTGCAAACGGGATAAACAGGGTTTTATCAATATTCTGTGTCAGGAGATTATTTGAAAGCATTATAATTTTAAGAGCGTGTTCAGCATTTTGCTTTGTTTGGCACCAGTCTACTCCGTTTACAATACGAGATGTGTCAGCGTAAGTGAAGATTTAACAGTTTAGTAGGGGCATGACGCATATGTCAGTTATGAATATAATAAATAGTGTGGGGCCCAGAATCCTAGTTCGGAAACCATATTGGTTCCCAGATATTATTTTATTTAATTCAAGGTACCTACCGTGTTAGACGCTTGTTTAGTATGCGCTCCAGTACCTTGGAACCAGCTGGAAGGACTGATATTGGGCTATAGTTATTGACAAAGTCTCTATCACCCGACTTATGCTGGCTAAATGGATGTATAACTGCCTTTTTAAAAACCTTTGGAAAAATACCCGACTTTATAGACAGGTTACAAACATTGGTAAGAAGAGGGACCAGGGTTTGCCGAGATGCTTTTATTGTACTGGCAGAGATACCATCCCATCCCACTGATTGAAATTAATTATTATTCTTATGACTTTGTGACTATGAAGTTAAGTTACTACTATTATTTTGAGGAATGAAAAAACTATTTATTTATTTTATTTTTATTTATTTATTTGGGAAAAAAAACAGTGACACATTACATTTTATAGGAAGAAATACAAAAGATACGGCCAAATGTGTAACCAACAACATTTTCCACGGAATACACATAAAAAATAATAATCTTTACAAACCATGCTATTTAAACTAAAACCTACAAATTACAACAATTCAAGTTAAGAAAACATTTCTTGTGTTAAATAGTAAAAGCAAACAAAGCAAAAACTTAGAAGGCATGCAAATCTTAATCAATGTTAAAATGACTATTGACAAAGTGTTTTGAGTACAATATTTTTGAAACTACCAGCAGAAAGAGCAAACATATTGATATGATGGAATTGTTTCTTGTAATTATTAGTAAGTCGCCGCAGGGGTGCCCGCATACCTGCGTTAATCCGCAAACAGCGGTCGTGCGCGCACCCCGCGTCTCACTGTCGTTCTAGGAACCATGTAACTTATTTTATTATATGGATTTTTATTATACGGACTTGTACGGATATCAATACAGTCATATACATTGCTACACAAATCAAACAAAAATACCGTCTCTAGGAGAGTGCGTCTTGATTTAAGGTCAAGTAATTTATACTTCTTAAGCAAATAATCGTAAGATAAATCTGTGTGGAAGCAACGGTAATACATGGCTTTTAAAAAAAATCTTTGACCCTTCTCTATACGTTCTGAATACTTACTGTAAAAGGGATTCCACACTGGCCCTGCGTATTCGAGCTGTGATCAGAGGGGTAATTCTCGTAATTTTAAGAACGTTCACAGTCTGATCTCAGTCTCAATCTGTCAAAAATACGTCTAATTTCCCTATATTTTGACAAGTTTTTGACATTTGTTTGTCGCCGAGATGAGACTGCGACTAGATTTTGAACGTTTTAAATTACGGGAATACGGGCCCTGATCAGAGACTTGTACAAATATAAATAGGTAGAGGGGCGCACAAACTCCTTCGCAGATCCATCTCAAAACCGTACATTCGATAGGCATATTTTCAATTTTGTCAATATGGGCATCAAGATGAAGTTTATCGTCAAGGAGAATACCAAGATCACGAATAAGGGACACCCTTGATAGTGAAGTATTATCCAAAGAATATGGGTGCGTGAAAACATTTTTATTTTTCGTGAAACTGATACAACAGCATTTAGACAGACTCAGTTGCAATTTATTATATTTGCAATATTAAAATCAAAATCAAAAGTCATTTATTCAAATTAGGCTGAGAATCAGCACTTTTCGAACGTCAAAATTACAAAAGACAGTTCCCCAAAAACGCCCACCCTTCACCACTTCCTAGTGCTATCGCTGGGAAGAAGAAGTGGCGCAACATACTCCCCAGCAGCACAGCTGTCTGTTTAGTTAGAATATAGTTGCATGTATACAATACTAGGAACCCATGTTCAGTAATGAACATTACAAGAAACTTAAGTTATTTGCCATATGTAGCGTCTCCAGGCGTCCGGATAAAGCCGGACATAGGTAGGCTTTTTGATTGCGTGTCCGGCCAAAATAAACAATGTCTGGCTTGTCCGGCTTTTGTTAGGCTTTTTACATTTCACAAACGAGCGAGCGCCGGTGACTGATTATGACAATAATCAAAAAAGCTTGATTTTACATACAATTTTTTTGTCTTACCTCAATAATGTAGGGTGTCCGGCCTTTCTACCCAAATGTCCGGCCAAACTGGCTGGTCTGTCCGGCTATTAGGTTTGGCGACCTGGCAACCCTAGCCATACCAACAAATATAATAAAAACTATACGTACTCAAGCTAAAAGGCAAGGACGCATTAAAAGGCAAGTCTAGCAAAGAAGAGGGTATCTTGTTATAAACGGTTATACCAAGCCCAAGAAATGAGTTATGAACCTTATGAAGCCGGTGAAAGGGGGCACGTAGTTTGTCCTTATTCTAGTGTTAACACTGTGAATATTACTGTTTTTAGTGTACAAGTGCAAATTTTGCCTAATATATAGGATGTTGGCGAAGATGAATTGTGATGCAACCGTGAGAATACCAATATCTTTAAAAAAATCTCTTAGAGAAACTCTGGCACCTAGCTGGTAAATTGCTCGAACAGCTCGTTTTTGAAGGACAAATATATTTTGTATATCAGCGGCTTCGCCCCACAGCAGAATACCGTAAGACATAACACTGTGAAAATAACTGAAATAGACTAAACGAGCTGTATCAACGTCAGTGTATTGTCTTACTTTCCTGACGGCGTAGGCAGCCGAACTGAGCCTTCCTGCTAGACTTGATATATGAGGTCCCCACTGAAGTTTGGCATCTACTGTTAGTCCTAGAAAAATTGCCGAGCCTACTGTTTCAAGCACCTCTTTATTTAAGACGATGTTGGGTCCTAGATTTCTGACATCCAGTAAGGCGAACTTTACACATTTCGTTTTCTTGGCATTGAGAACTAGGTTATTTGACGTACACCAATCTGTAACTATTGAGAGTGCACTGTTTACGTCGTCAAAATCTTGTATATTCCTTTCTACTTTAAAAATAAGAGAGGTATCATCATTCTGCAAACAGTACAACGTTACAGATGCCCTTCAAATGGAATGGTAAATCATTGATATATACTAAGAACAAGAATGGACCCAATATTGAGCCTTGCGGAACACCTAACTGAACTGGTAGCCCGGAAGATTATTCACTGAAGCGATCCAGATCTTCCTGTAATAATGTGCTGTCTTGCAAACTTTTGATGGGCCTATAAATTTTAAGATCGTCAGCATAGAGCAAGACTTTAGAGTTTATAAAACAAGTGTCAATGTCATTAATAAATAAGATAAATAAAAGTGGTCCCAGAATCGAACCCTGAGGTACAACGGAAGTTACACTAATAGTTGTAGCAGATCTGAAACATCATCAAATGACCCCTCCGGCTCTGGGTGGAGCGGAAGGGAGTGTCAGACTCTTACTGACTATTTTATTCAGTAGCAACTCATGATCAACCTTGTCGAACGCCTTTCGAGAGTCTGTGTAAATAGCATCCACTTGAACACGAGAATCCATATTGTTGAACAAGTAATCCATAAATGCCACTAAATTTGTGTTAGTCGATCTTTTCTTTACAAATCCGTGTTGTTGTTAAATTAGACTGTGATGAAGAACAGGATATACTTTATCGTGGACTAATCTCTCAAAAAGCTTCGGCAGGGCTGACATAATGGATATAGGATGATAGTTCTCAACATCCTGCTTAGAGCCCGATTTATATATTGGTGTTATGTTCGCACTCTTCCATACCTCGGGGAAAATTCCTTGAGCCAGTGATTTATTAAACAAAATATGTATAGAAGTGCAAATATGTTTAGCGGTAGCTTTGAGAAACACGACTGGAACACCGTCTGGGCCTGGACCCTTAGTTGAGTCTAAAGAATTAGGTGCCCTCAGAATCTCATTCGTGCTTAGCTCTATCTTACTGATGAGGGAATTGCAATCAGAATCCCCGCTCGAAGAAATACCTCTCATGGAGGATTGTTCATAAACTGAATTAAAGAAATTTGAAAAAAAGTTACAAATTTCTTCAGGGTCATTGGTACTTTGGTCTTTGTAATAATTCATGTCAGAAGGTATACCAGAATAAGATTTCCGATTGGCAATGTACGTCCAGAAGTATTTAACGTTACTGCGAATGCCGTCCTCAACAGATTCCATGTATTTTATGTAGCAGAAATTGCATTCAATATGGAATCTAGATCTGTATAGTGAGAACTGTTCATAATCAGAGATATTGTGATATACCTTTCACTTAACCCAGGTTTTTAACTTGTTTTTGTAAATATGTATCAGCGATGGTGAAAACCAAAACGGAAACTTCGAGGATTTAGAACTGACGAGTGGAACATTTAATTATGCTAAAAATTATACTAAACTTATTTACTGCCACATTTACGGAGTTTTCCAACCCAATATGCTCATTCCAATTAATTTTACTTAATTCCTCATTTATCTTCTTGTAATTAGCTTTATAATAGTTCAACTTTTTCAAAGACTCGAATCATAAATCATGTTGTAATCATGTTTGTATGGGGGGGTTTAAACGGTATTAATAAACAGAATGGAGGGTGGTGATTGTCAAGTGGTAGTAGATAGTCCGTGGGGGGGGGGGACAGAGCATTCATTGTTACTGATGGCCAGGTCTAATAATTTCCCAGTCGGATTCTTGATAGCGTTGTACTGATGAGCATTAAGGAAAGACATAAATACACTAAGATGTCCACTAATCGAAGAATTGCCACTACAAACTAGCCCCGATACCGATCCATTATTATTATAGGGAATCCAGTCAATATCAGGTAAGTTGTAATTGCCCAAGAGATAAAATTGCTCTACGTTAGTGTCACCAAGTAGAGGTTGTAGGAGATCAAAATATTGCACATAAATGGATTCAGGTGTTTTAGGCGGTATGTAAGCCGCCCCGATAATTTGGTTCTTCCCTCTAGTCGAGCTGGGAAATCTAAAGAGGACGTGATCCAAGTCAGTTTCTAGAGCAAACCGAGGAACCATTCTAATAGAGCGCAATCCCCTCAATACAGCAACCAGAACGCCACCTCCGTCTTTTTTATTCCTAGCCGTACGGTCTCTATCGCACCTATCGATACCTCCTAAGTATAATGAGTCAACTGACATTATAGTTATTTTATAGGAGAGTGATTTGAAGGCAAATCGTTTATATTTTAATGAAATCAAATTAATTCGAAATAAAGTAAATGTTTTTTTTATAAAAATTGTAAGTTCTTCCTTTGGTATAAAATGATTTTGCTGATTTTTGTTTTTAAATGACATTTTATGTACATGACTTGGTATACGCCGGCGGGACTCAATAGTGAAATGGTTTAACTACCAGTATGCTTAGTGTGAGTTTGACAGCATTGTTCGAATGACTTAACCATCGCGTAAATCGAGTTAACGTCAAACGTATCGAGAACCGAATGCATGCGAGTGTGAGTTACCATCGAATCTAACCATCCGATACGCGTTTGCTCACCGTGAATTGCGAGCATTATTTTTCTTATGTTGGTGTCACGTAAGCGTCCTCCGATAAACCGACCAAATAGAATGACATTTATATTCAGTGTTCCTAATGAAAGCGGCTGTCTATCAAATTTGTGTTGGTTATAAAGACTTTGTTTATGTTTCGTGTTTGTGTGAAGTTATTGTGATTTAGAATAATATTGGATTCTATTAATTAAAAATAAAGAAAAGTTCGTCCCAATTATGTTTTGATAGTGACATTTATGGAGCAGTAAGTGGAATTTTAATTATTTGGTGATTAGCGAGCTTATAATCTGTGAACTTTGCAGAAATAAAACTAAGTTTATTTGGTCTTTTATGCATGGAGACCTCAGCAAGCTATCTGCAACAAATATTATTGGTGTCCAAGTCGCTACGGGCTTGGCAGTAGAAGAAGCTAGGTTGTCACAGGTTTAAACTTCTTATATAACACCAACCGGTAGTACAAAATTATGTTACTTTATTGTGTCTCATAAATTGTATTCTCTTACAGGAGATTCACATTCAGCCCAATTCCACCTGTTACTTGTGCCCAACCTGTGAAGTGTTTTTGATGAAACTTGGAAAAAAGTTAGCCTGAAGTATGGATAAGTTGTGTCGTGGCATCAGCTGAAAAACTTTAAAGTCTGAAGAACATACAATTTTTATGTTCTACGTATCCAACCTAATTGGAATGAGCCAGGGCCATCAAGAGGCATTGCCCCAGCACAGTTGCCACCTACCATGGCTCCTACACCTTTTTCTTTTGTGGAGATAAAGTGGAAGGTAAGAAAGTAAGTTTTTTTAAAAAGCTCTATAAGATGACAACTCACAATATAAATAACTTTTATTATTTTTTCTAGAGACGGGCATGCTCTCCCCAACTAGACCTTCATCTCATGTCGGTGTAGTTCAGCCAGAGCCTGTTACATCTGTGCAAACTACTTACTCCTCGTCGTGCAAGAATTCCAAGCATATTCGTTTTGGAGACATTTTAAAGAACAGCAACATAAAGATTACATGGACTCGAGGAGAGAGCAGAATAGGATTAGAGAAATGGAGGTGCAGGCTCAGAGGGAGTGGCAAGCTGTAGGCCACAGAGGATTAAATCTTTTAGAGAAAATTATTGTGGATACATTTTTAAAGACTAATTAGATATATTTAGATCATAATAAGTACTACTACTGCCCACCACCTTTTTTGGTATTATTTATGTAAGTTAGTTTTAAGTTAAAAGTTGAAATTTCATAAGAAGTTGTGTGATTTATAATATGTTCCTATTTACTACTTGTTATATTATTATAATATGTAAGACTGGTATCATATTACCCAGTCACTGGGTTGTGGAGGTCAGATAGGCAGTCGCTCGATGTAAAATGGAAGCCGACCCCAACATAGTTGGGAAAAAGGCTAGGCATAAGAGGATGATGATATTATTATATGTAAATAATTTGTAACAATAAAGTTATCTCAAACCTCAAGTAACTAGTTAAGAATTCGAAGAATTGTTATAATATCAAAATAAACTTCCTAGTTTGTGACACAATTTAAGACTGATTAATGATGAATAAAAGTACTGCAACCTTCTTTGTGGTTGGTGTTTCATTACCTCTAATTAAAATTGAATAACTTCTCTTACTATGGTCAGATTCACTACTCAACCTTTCTAATTCTAAACAAATAATTCATAATTATTTTACATGCATATTATACACTCACTACACCGAAAGTCAGCATCGTCACTGGAGAAACTGCCTATCTTGTCAGATAGGCAATTGCTCCATGTAGGATCCTACTGGTATTCAGCTAAATCCAGTTGGGACAGAAAGCCGATCCAAATATGGGAAAGGAATAGCAGATGATGACTGCAAAGAATATGAAATTAATAACAATCATAATTGATTATATGATTGTTATTAATTTAGAAAATACTGAAAGTAGGTACCTACTACCTACTTATTAGATTTAATTAGGAAAAAAGTAAAGATTTTATTACAAGTTTGCTAAAAGAATTTTATTTATTGTAGAACTTTCTTGACATAGGTAGTAACGACTACGTAATTATAATAATATTCTCAAACATCTTCCAAGCAAAATATAAACGTGATGCCATCTTCCAACCAAAATATATTAGTTATAATGAACCCACACAACGAATTAAAATAAAATAACTTTGAAAATTCACCACGCTCGAGGCTCTCACTATAAATCCTTCAGTGAAGGATTAACGTATTCGAAAGTGAACGCGTTTCTCAAACGAGCTGTCAAAAATGTCAAAATTGTAACTTACACTCGCGTTATCACAGAGTCACGCTAATTTACGAGCTCACTATCGAGCGGGAATTGATCGTCACCATCGACAAAGTAAAATAAAAAACTCACACTCGCGTTTTTTAGTTCTCGCGTATGGCACCAGGTGGCGCTAATTCGGCGCCATACAAATCAGAGTAAACTCTAACGCGATGGTGAAGTTAAAAAAACTCACACTAAGCATACAGTTATATTCATGTACGTTGTACACCAAAATCCATCGTTTACACCAAAATCACATGAAATATGATTGTCATTTTATTAATATAATTTTACTTTTGTTTGTTTCTGGGGTTTTCTGTCTCACTTAATAATAAAAAATGTTGAAATTATATCACTTGACTCATTATACTAGGAAAGTACTTAGCAATGTTAACATTTGAAACCTCAACGTATACTGGACCAATGTAATTTACCGAAGTTTTTTATTAGTATTTTTTTTGTAATACCTTACGATATGTGGGATTAATAAAAGCTAGGAAGAAGAACAAGAATCATGAACCAATAACAACTCATTTTGAAGAATCAAAATGTATTTTTCGCCATAATTAAGTAGGAATATCTTTCTTTACTAAAAGCTACAACGTAAACAAATCACTATTAAAAAAAATATCAATGTTCCATCATTAAAGTTTCATAAAAAACAACAAACAATCAATCATAATAAAAACTAAAACAGGTACTTCTTTAGTAGGTCAATAAAAATAATAAGAACTTAAAATGGTAACTTACGTTAAACAATAATAAAAATTATAGAAATTAATAACGTAACCTAAGTACCTGTTTTAGTTTTTATTATGATTGATTGTTTGTTGTTTTTTATGAAACTTTACTGATTGAACATTGATATTTTTTTTAATAGTGTATTGTTTACGTTGTAGCTTTTAGTAAAGCTATTATGTTAAAAAGATATTCCCTACTTAATTATGGCGAAAAATACATTTTGATTCTTCAAAATGGTAACTTACGTTAAACAATATTAATAAAAATAATAGAAATGAATAACACAACAGTCTAGGCATTTCTAATGCTCAAAAATATAAGGTTTAACAAATTAGAGATCAGTCAGAATCGCTGTCGTTACTGAGCCGCAATAAACTTGTATCGATGCGTCCCCCCCCCCTCACGCCCCGCGTACACTGGTACAAAGTTATTTAGATCAGTATGCTTAGTGTGAGTTTGACAGCATTGTTCGAATGACTTAACCATCGCGTAAATCGAGTTAACGTCAAACGTATCGAGAACCGAATGCATGCGAGTGTGAGTTACCATCGAAGCTAACTATCCAATACGCGTTTGGTCACCGTGAATTGCGAGCATTATTTTTCTTATGTTGGTGTCACGTAAGCGTCCTCCGATAAACCGACCAAATAGAATGACATTTAAATTCAGTGTTCTTAATGAAAGCGGCTGTCTATCAAATTTGTGTTGGTTATAACAACTTGTTTATGTTTACGTTTGGTGTTTGAAGTTATTGTGAATTGGATTATTATTTGATTCTATTAATTAAAATGAAGACAAGTTCGTCCCAATTTGTTATGATGGTGACATTTATGGAGCAGTAAGTGGAATTCAAATTATTTGGTGTTTATAGAGCATTATGATCTGTTTACAATGTACGATTTTAACTGATGTTGAAATTGATTTAGTATACGTGAAATTATCTCGGTAATTATTGTTCTTTTTTATTTTTTTTTAACACAAACGTTAAGATCACGATTTATCATGTACTACCTTTATATAAAAATATAAAAATTCCTAAATTTGTTAGTTGACTCAGTATACTTAGGAGGTATCGCTATGTACCACGTAACGAGAATCAATGAACTCTTACATTTTATACATAAATATTTTATCAAATTGTTACATTATTATACTCACAGAAACCTGCTTAATACCTGAAATATTTGATAGTTCAAATATTTATGTATAAAATATTTATGTATAAAATGTGCAGTTTAGTGCGGATCCCTCGACAGTTTTGATAATAAATAACCAAATTTTCCGCCATTGAAATAGTTAATTTTACAATAAGATATCAAGCCAGCATTATATCGATACCTCCTAAGTATAATGAGTCAACTGACATTATAGTTATTTTATAGGAGAGTGATTTGAAGGCAAATTGTTTATATTTTAATGAAATCAAATTAATTCGAAATAAAGTAAATGTTTTTTTAATAAAAATTGTAAGCTCTTCCTTTGGTATAAAATGATTTTGCTGATTTTTGTTTTTAAATGACATTTTATGTACATGACTTGGTATACGCCGGCGGGACTCAATAGTGAAATGGTTTAACTACCAGTTATATTCATGTACGTTGTCCATCAAAATCCATCGTTTACACCAAAATCACATGAAATAGATTGTCATTTTATTAATATAATTTTCCTTTTGTTTGTTTCCGGGGTTTTCTGTCTCACTTAATAATAAAAAATGTTGAAATTATATCACTTGACTCATTATACTAGGAAAGTACTTAGCAATGTTAACATTTGAAACCTCAACGTATACTGGACCAATGTAATTTACCGAAGTTTTTTATTAGTATTTTTTTTGTAATACCTTACGATATGTGGGATTAATAAAAGCTAGGAAGAAGAACAAGAATCATGAACCAATAACAACTCATTTTGAAGAATCAAAATGTATTTTTCGCCATAATTAAGTAGGAATATCTTTTTAACATAATAGCTTTACGCTACAACGTAAACAAATCACTATTAAAAAAAATATCAATGTTCCATCATTAATGTTTCATAAAAAACAACAAACAATCAATCATAATAAAAACTAAAACTGGTACTTCTTTAGTAGTTCAATAAAAATAATAAGAACTAAAAATGGTAACTTACGTTAAACAATAATAAAAATTATAGAAATTAATAACGTAACAGTCAACAGGCATTTCTAATGCTCAAAAAATAGTTATAAGGTTTAACAAATTAGAAATCAGTCAGAATCGCTGTCGTTAGATCCGTTAGAATTAGTTGAAATCAATTAATTTATTCAAAGTCAAAGTCAAAGTCCATTTATTTGTCAGAATATTGTTACAGAGTTGTTACATAATTTTAAAAGTTCATAATATTCTCCCGTTTCCGGCGTACAAATACATTTTCAGGGTTTTGGTTATATATAACATAGAATTAAATATTAGGTAAATTAGAATAACATACAAATTGAAAATTAGTCAAATATTAGGAATGGAAATGTCAAAAAGATTAAATTAAGTCAAAGAGATAATAAGAACAGAATATAATGATTCTAATATTTAAGTCAACTTTTCATTTCATTCATAAAATCATTAGTCGAGTAATAGCATTTACATAATAAATAATCGAATAGTTTAGATTTAAATGTCCTAAAGTTAAGAGTTTTAAAACAGTCTGGTAGTTTATTATAAACTTTGGTCGCCATACAAAATATATTATTCGAAAATAGTTTATTATTTCGTCGAGGTACACGAAGCATGTGGACTTTGCGGCTGCGACTATTAAAAAATAAATGAAATTCCTATTTTTCACTATAATTAAGTACGAATTTCTTTTAACATAGTAGCCTTACTAAAAGCTACAAGTAAAAACAAATCAACATTTAACAAATTATCAATGTATGGAACATTGATAATTTGTTAAATGTTGATTTGTTACCATTTTTAGTTCTTATTATTTTTATTGACTTACTAAAGAAGTACCTGTTTTTGTTTTTATTATGATTGATTGTTTGTTGTTTTTTATGAAACTTTAATGATGGAACATTGATATTTTTTTTAATAGTGATTTGTTTACGTTGTAGCTTTTAGTAAAGCTATTATGTTAAAAAGATATTCCTACTTAATTATGGCGAAAAATACATTTTGATTCTTCAAAATGGTAACTTACGTTAAACAATATTAATAGAAATTAATAACACAACAATCTAGGCATTTCTAATGCTCAAAAATATAAGGTTTAACAAATTAGAGATCAGTCAGAATCGCTGTCGTTACTGAGCCGCAATAAACTTGTATCATACTTGTATCGATGCGTCCCCCCTCACGCCCCGCGTACACTGGTTCAAAGTTATTTAGATCAGTTTACAATGTACGATTTTAACTGATGTTGAAATTGATTTAGTATACGTGAAATTATCTCGGTAATTATTGTTCTTTTTTATTTTTTTTTAACACAAACTTTAAGATCACGATTTATCATGTACGTTTATATAAAAATATAAAAATACCTAAATTTGTTAGTTGACTCAGTATACTTAGGAGGTATCGATATGTTTCATTAATAAAAAACAAAAGAGCATAATATTTAAAACGCAGTGAGACAGAGTTACATGCAAGCGAACAATTCCGTAAGAAAAACCTAGATACTAACAAAAATCTCCAATACCAAGCAGTGAGACCGTTGACACAGCTAACATCTAAGAATCGAAGAAACATTACATAATTAAACGAACTTACCTGAAGTGAAGTTCTATTGTAATTATACGAAGGGCTTAGTCCGAGATATCTTCTATATTCACTGTGTTCCCGCAAGCGCCTACAGAAATTCTCATGCTGTTTAATGTCGAAGCTACGTAGATTATGGCTAATCGTTTTTATTTTTTAACGTTTGTTTTTCCGGCTACCTACATCTAAAAATTGACACAATAAATTTTGCACGTTCACATCAAGCAACGTATTTTTTAATTATTCCCGTAATTATACCTGGATCAATCCCGCACATGGTCCTTCAAAGCCGGATGATTTGGAGATTTGAAGAATATTTACTCCGATCAGCGAATTGTTACAAAGGGATTGAAGAGAATTGGGGGACATCAAAAATCATAGTCGACGCACGGTGTGGCCGGTGAATTCTGCTACGTCATTCAGAAGATTATTGGAATTAACGTGGTCTGGATACTTAATAGCTGAGAAAAGGCGTATTTATTATTAAATTTGTGTACCCAACACTCTATCTAACAGGTATAATTAGTGTAAGTCAGCCGCTAATAACCAGGTTAGTACGAAATACCTATTGTCATTTTTCTTTGTTCTGTGAGTGGTTATAAATTGTAATACAATTATTAACTGATCAGTCATTATTGTTCATTTTGTTATTTACACATTGTTAAAGAGTAGTTCTTTGTAGTAACTGCATTATTTTGCTTTACGGTGTAATAATTTTACAGTTATTGAGACAGTTAGGTAATCACATTAGTCTGCACAGATAGACAATAGAAATCGTTGCAATTGCAGTGTTATTATTAAAGTTTAGTACATTAAAACCGTCAATACGCATAGTTTATTATAAATTCTAAATAATTATTTATGTAAATTCACTCTAAAGTTAGTGTATTTTAAACTTGTGCGTATTTCAGGCTGCATCATTTGTAATAACTTTATTTATATACGTTCCAGGTTGATCACACCAGCTTACGCAATGCAGGGGGATAAGGACAATAAAGATCTCATTAGGAAACGAGCGAGTTGCAAAGGAAAGGTGACATTGTTCTCAAACTATCTAAATTCTTTGAATTCCTCTTTTTTGAGCCCTACTGAGGTAAGCGAGTTGCAATTACGTGTTACTAGACTCGAGGCATTGTATGCCCAATATGATGAGGTGCAATTATTGCTGGAGTGTAGTACTGATGACTTGGATGGTCAGAGGTCGGAACGTGCAGAGTTTGAATCTCTTTATTACAAAACCCTATCTAAAGCTCAACAAATGTTGCATGATAATAGGAAAGGCGATTCTAATGATACCTGTGACGTAAGGTCGCGTTCTGACAATCATAAGTTTGTTAAATTACCGACTATTCAGTTGCCGAAATTCAGTGGTTCTTATACAAACTGGTTAGAGTTTCACGACACATTTGTTAGTCTCATCCATTCAAACGATGATATGAACGAAATAAATAAATTTCACTATTTGAGGTCATCCCTAGAAGGGTCTGCTGCTGTTGTGATCAACTCCATTCAGTTTTCTTCTGCAAATTATTCGGTTGCGTGGAGTCTTCTCTGCGAGCGGTTTGATAACAAGCACCTGCTTATCCAACATCATGTTTCTGCATTATTTCAAATCGACAGCCTTCAAAAGGAGTCGTCAGTTAATTTAAAAGGTTTACTTGATGTCGTTAATAAAAACATACATGCCCTAGAATCCTTAGATGAACCTGTTAATCATTGGGATACTTTACTCATTTATATTGTCACACACAAATTAGATAGCAAAACTTATCGTGAATGGGGTGAGTATAAGGGCCGCCTGGACCAGAATTCTAAAGTTACGTTTGAATTATTTATTACTTTTATTAAAAACCGTGCTGAGATATTAGAAACGTTCGAATTGGAAGCTTCTACGAATACTAAACACTCACACACAGGTAAAAATTCAAACAAAGTTAGGTCAATGTTGGTACAGGATTCTAATAAAAATAATTTAGGTGAAAGTTCAAGGAAAAAGGATGATGGTGTTTCAAATAAGCCTAAGAATTGTGTTATGTGTAACGGTGAACATAAGTTAAGTAGTTGTCCTCAGTTTTTATCATTGAGCAATGAAGCTCGTTTGCAGTTATTACCTAAATACAAAGTTTGTTTCAACTGTTTTAATCTGGGACATTATGCAAACAACTGCAAAAAGCTAGGTTGTAAAATATGCCGTCGTAAACATAACACTATTGTTCACGTTGATAAATCCTTAAAGTCAGACGCAAGCAGTGCTGCTAGCAGTGTTGTTGTTGACACGAATGGCAGTGCGACTGTCTCCACTCAGCCCAGTAATATAGGTATAGGTACCAGTGTGTCGCTGTCCGCGAGTGTTGAACCCGGTGACGTGTTATTGTCCACTGCACTCGTCAAGGTCATGAGTATTAATGGTCAGCAGTATGTTGCTCGTGCTGTGCTTGACAGTGGCAGCACGTCATGTCTCATGACTGAGAGGTTATACCACCAGCTAGGTTTGACTGCCAAGACTGTAAATAATTCTATTATAGGCATCAACAACTCGTCATCTTTTATTAATAAAATGTGTCATGTATCAATCAAATCTTTAAATAATAATTTTAGTGTGGACATTAATTGTTTTATTCTCCCATCCATCACAGATAAGATTCCAAGTAAACATGTTAATTTGTTGAAAATTAAAGTTCCGTCTGATGTTTGTCTCGCAGATCCCAACTTTTACTCACCGGCGCCTGTCGATATATTGCTGGGTGCTGACATCTTTTGGGATTTATTGGAATCTCAACGAATTAAGCTAGGTAATGGGCAACCAATTCTTTGTGAGACTAAATTGGGTTGGTTGGTCTCCGGCCCAATTATCAGTTGTATTTCTTCTAAAGTTTTAAAATGTAATTTCATAAAGGTGCGTTCAGACTGTGATGATGAATTAAATTTGAATGTTGATCAACAACTAACAAAGTTTTGGCAGCTTGAAGAAGTGCGTACTTCTTCTCCGTATTCCTCAGAGGAGAAGGTATGCGAGGAGCATTTTATGAAAAACACTACTCGTTTGGAAAATGGTCAATTTTGTGTTAGGATTCCTTTAAAATGTTCCCCGGACAATTTAGGCGAATCTTTGTCAAGAGCCAAACATTGTTTTGCTTCTCTGGAGCGTAGATTTAAATCTAAAACTCAATTTTGTAATATGTACAAAGAATTCATGACGGAATATGAA
This sequence comes from Apamea anceps, assembly GCA_951799955.1. Classification (NCBI taxonomy): domain Eukaryota; kingdom Metazoa; phylum Arthropoda; class Insecta; order Lepidoptera; family Noctuidae; genus Apamea; species Apamea anceps. Next base: position 228,571 of record OX637516.1, read on the forward strand.
ACTTTAGGTCATATGTCTAGATGTAAAACTATTGATGATCAAGGGTTTTACATTCCGCATCACGGAGTTCTGCGCGAAAGCAGCTCCACCACTAAGTTAAGGGTGGTTTTTAATGCAAGTAGTTTAACTCATACTGGTATTTCTATAAATAATATTCAGATGATTGGACCCGTGGTACAGGACGATCTTTTATCGATCCTGTTGCGTTTTAGGCAACATAAGTACATCCTAGCTGCTGATGTTGAGAAAATGTACCGGCAGATAGTTGTTCATCCAAATGATAGGTATCTTCAACAAATTATTTGGCGTGATAATCCGTCAACTCCATTACACGCTTATCAACTTAATACCGTGACCTACGGCACGGCCAGCGCTCCTTACCTAGCAACCCGGTGCCTTCGGCAGTTAGGGTTAGAGTGTGTTGATAAGGAGATTGGTGACGTCATCCTCCACGACTTTTACGTGGATGATTTGCTCACCGGAGGAGATGACATCAACAAGGTCAAAGAGTTGCGTGATAAAGTTACTTCAATTCTCGCTTCAGCGCGGATGAATCTAAGAAAGTGGAAATCGAATGACATACAACTGGTAACTGGTTCTGACTTTCCCCAGTCTTCACTGGATTTGAATGTTGGTGGATTTGAGTCAACTAAAACCTTAGGCCTAGGTTGGCAGCCACTGTCAGATTACCTTTGTTTTCCAATTAGTCAGTCTGCAGTTAATTCAAATAACACAAAACGTGACATGCTTTCTATTATTTCACAAGTTTTTGATCCGCTTGGATTATTGGCTCCGTGTGTAATCGTTATGAAAATGTTACTTCAGAAGTTATGGTTAGAAAAACTATCTTGGGATGAACAGCTATCACCGGACATTAGTAAGCTTTGGAATGAAATGATTATTAATTTACCCAAATTAAATGAAATTCATATTCCACGTCGAGTTTTAATTGATTGTTATGAGTTTTTAGAATTTCACATCTTTACTGATGCGTCTGAACGCGCCTACGGCGCTTGTCTGTATGTACGAAGCGTTGATAAGCAGGGACAGGTTTTGGTGCGTTTATTGTTAGCCAAAGGCAGAGTTGCGCCACTCAAGCCGACGACCATACCCAGACTTGAGCTATGCGGTGCTCTTGTAGGTGTTCGCATCTTTGAAAAGGTTGTGACAGCATTACGAGTCAGCGCGCGGCGCACTTTCTTTTGGACTGACTCCACTATTGTTTTAGGGTGGCTAAAAATGTTGCCAAATAAATTGCAGCCGTTCGTTCGTAACAGGGTTGCCGAAATTTTAGATAAGACTGGTGGCTGTGAGTGGAGACATGTTCCAACTGACCAAAACCCTGCTGATTATTTGTCTCGTGGATTAGACATCAATTTATTACCTAGTTTAGATGATTGGTGGTCCGGTCCTAGTTTTTTAATGAATGAAATGTCGTATTGGCCTTATAAGTTAACTAATTTTAATAATGAAATTTTGCCTGAAATGAAATTAGATGTCACCTTGCATGTTTTATTCAATAACGATGAATTTGTTGAGTTGATTAATTTTACACGATTTTCAAATTTTTTAAGACTTCAGCGAACAGTCGCCTATGTTTTACGTTTTATTGACGTATGTATAAAGCAATCTATTCGCGGTCCTCTTTCTGTGCATGAACTAGAAAGGGCTTTAAACTTGATTATATGTTTATCTCAAAGTCAATCTTTTAAAGACTATAAATTACTACTTAATAATAAACCGTTACCCAAGAAAAGTGAATTAAATAAGTTTAACGTTTTTCTGGACGAGAATAATATAATGCGGATTCGAGGTAGATTACAACATTCAGACTTTCCTTATAATAAAAAGCACCCGATTCTTATTCAATCTAGTCATCATTTTTCTAAGTTACTTTTTAATTATGAGCATAAAAGATTGTTTCACGCTGGACCCCAGTTATTGTTGGCGTCCATACGAGATACGTACTGGCCCATTCGAGGTCGCAATTTAGCTAGGATGTGCTGTAAACAATGTGTTCGTTGTTGCCGATATAGAGGTGAAACTGTAAGCCCTATTATGGGAGATTTACCACGGCAGCGACTTCTAGCAGGTTTTCCTTTTGAAAATATAGGCTTGGACTATGCAGGTCCTATTCAGTCAGCTGTTCGTCAAAGTCGTGGCTGTAAATTAGTGAAGGTTTATATAGCTATTTTCGTTTGTTTTTCCACGAAATCAATTCATCTAGAACTAGTCGGTGATTTAACAAGCAATACTTTCATTATGGCATTAAAGAGGTTCATCTCACGTAGAGGAAAGCCGAGAAATATTTACTCGGATAATGGCACCTCATTTGTTGGTGCATCTAATGACCTTTCTAGGTTTCTTAAGGCGAATTGCGATTCGCTGTCCGAGGAGGTGGCTAAGGAAGGAATTAACTTTCACTTCATTCCTGCATATTCTCCTCATTTCGCTGGCCTTGCGGAAGCTGGTGTTAAATCAACCAAACATCACTTAGTAAGAGTGCTGGGCCTTTGTAACCTTACGTACGAAGAGCTATACACCATGATGGTTCAGGTTGAAGCCATTTTAAACTCCAGACCACTGACGCCATTATCATCAAACCCCGAGGATCTGACGCCGCTCACACCCGGACATTTTTTGATTGGACGTCCTATGACATCGCTGCCGTCACCTGACTATCAAGACCAGTCCATCAATTCCCTGACTCGATTTGAGCGTATTGAGCTTCTCCGACAGCATTTTTGGAGCAGATGGAGTAAAGAATACATATCGGAGCTCCAACTTCGCATGAAATGGCAAGCATGCAAGGGCTCTTTGAAGCTGAATTCTTTAGTCCTATTAAAAGAAGACAACCTCCCCCCACTCAAGTGGAAAATGGGTCGGATCGTTGCCACGTATCCAGGGACAGACGGCGTAGTCAGAGTTGCTGACGTCAAGACTTCTAGTGGTCTGTTACGCAGATCATTCAGCAAGATTTGTCCGTTGCCTACATATCCGGAGTCTGAAGATTCTTAGTGGTTGAAAGGCAGGCTTTCAACACCCGGGGGTATGTTCCCGCAAGCGCCTACAGAAATTCTCATGCTGTTTAATGTCGAAGCTACGTAGATTATGGCTAATCGTTTTTATTTTTTAACGTTTGTTTTTCCGGCTACCTACATCTAAAAATTGACACAATAAATTTTGCACGTTCACATCAAGCAACGTATTTTTTAATTATTCCCGTAATTATACCTGGATCAATCCCGCACACACTGTGTAGTTTCACAATCCTCGCATTGTGTGTGCCGCGAATATTTAGAGGAAGCGAAAAGCTTCGTGTCCGAAAACAGAAATAAGGCAGTCTGCTGGCAACACTATATCTGTAACTCATTCTTTTCAGAGCATTAGTATAAAGGCATGATTTCCAACCTGACTCTAGGGACATCATAATCTATGATTATGGAAAGGGCGGGTGGGAGATTGATATCTCGGACTAAGCCCTTCGTATAATTACAATAGAACTTCACTTCAGGTAAGTTCGTTTAATTATGTAATTATACTCAAGCTTAGTCCGAGATATCTTCTATATTCACTGTGTAGATGTTTAGAGACTTGTTGGAAATCATAAATAAGGTATAAGTAATATACAATTTAAACAGAATTTAAGAATCAGCCATTTAATGATATTTATCACATCAATTTAACAATTGGTACCTAATTTAAAGGTAGTGTACTAGTTACAAACTTAAAAGTAAAACTTAAGTAGTAATTACAGACTTAGACCTTAATGTTACAAATGGCTTTTGTAAAGGTATAGCTATCATTTTCTGTATTCAAGGGTCTATTGTAGTGATTAGCAAAAACACTAGATCCTATAGACCAACCAGCAGATTTAAAGATACAATCTAACGTTACGCCTTCTCTACACGCCAGAGACGTGGACGCATGACGCGTGGAGTGAGGGGTAAACTTCTTTACATCAATACCACACTCAGCCATAACTTGCCTGATCCAGCGACTAATTGTTTGGTTACTAGCACAGTTATATGGTTTTTTATAACAAAGAAATAGCTTATCAGAGTTATTTGTGTCTACTTTTCTTAGTGCCCTAGTCTGGTCTATATAATGCCTAAGTGTCGATACGGGGCAAATTTCCGGATTCGTATCTAAGGAAGGAAGCTTTATTACTACCTGATCTTTACATGGAGCCGTTGTTTTTAAAAAATCAGTAATCGTTATTTTTACACTGTTGTCCGTGAACTCTATCTTGCTCAATCGGATAACTGACAATGTTTGAATACGTTGAGCAGTTGTGAGAGCTAACAAAATTACCAATTTCTTGGTTAATTTTTCTAAGGTAAGGCTGCTATTTGGTGACCAATTCTGAATATAATTTAGGACAACAGATGGATCCCACGTGTCGTTATACTTAGGTCTAGAGGGTTTTAATTTGAAAACTCCCTTAAAAAATCTCTTAATCTGTATATCTGTTCCTAAACTTGTATCTATGATTAGAGACAGCGCTGAACGGCACGTATTAAGGGTAGCGTACGAAGCGCCTTGTGAAAACATTTCTGTGAGAAATTTTAAAACTCTAGGTATTGACAGCTCATATATATTTTCTCCGTTACAAAATGACCACCATTTTTTAAGCGCTGTTGTATATTGTTTAATAGTATTTTGTGATAAGGAAGCTACCATGACTTCTATTGTTTCATCAGGGGTTAGTTTTTTCTGGAACGCTTCCCTGATAAGATGCAGGCTCCCAGGGAAAGACTGTTGTACAGGGGATGTAGTGTTCTGAAAGGTGATAGTAACAAATCTTTTGATGGTTTGAACTGTAACATTTCTGAAGTTGCCAATTCGGTTATGAAGGGATACCATGGCTGTGAGGTCCATAGAGGGAAAACCATGATACCTGTTGCCTCATCACAAATGATTTTTTGTATACATTTAGAAATTAAAGAAAATGGAGGAAAAGCATAAAATAAATTGAATGTTGACCAGTCTACAGTAAAAGCATCAATATTCTCTGCATATGGATCTCTATGCCACGATATGTATCTATAACATTTTTTATTTGCTCTAGTTGCAAACAAATCCATATCGGGTTCTCCAAGTGACTTGGTAATATTTAGAAAAGTTTTGTCACACAATTCCCATTCTGAATCTATATTATTTATTCTGGATTCTTGGTCAGCTTCTTTATTTTCTTTTGACTTAATATAAGAGGCAAATAACCATATTCTACGGATCTCACACCACTGCCATATGTTCCTAGCTAGAGAATTAAGTTTTGGAAATTGTATACCCCCCATTCTATTTATGTATGCAATTGCAGTTGTATTATCTATTCTCAACAATATCTGACAAGAGTGTAAATCTTTGGCGAAACATTGCAAACCCAGAAAAGCAGCTAAAAGTTCCAGGAAGTTGATATGGTTTTCCTTATCTTTTAAAGTCCAAAATCCATTTGCAACTTTACCATTACAGTATACTCCCCAACCTGTCCTTGATGCATCTGAGTTTATTTCCAAAAAAAATTTGTATTGTCGTATTGGATTTTTTGATATTTTAATTTGATTATGCCACCATTTTAAATCATTTTTACAATCACTATTGATATTCATAATTGCATCAAAGTCATTGTTTGCTGCACACAAAGACTGATATTTTTGCTGTTCAAATGTTTTAGTGTACAAAAACCCATAAGACACAGCTGGGGAACATGCTACAAGGGTGCCAATAAGTTTTGCAAATTCTCTTATTGGACATTGATCCATTTGGGCATATTTCTTAATCAATAAAGAAATTGCTTCCCTTTTCTTAGAAGTCACTGACAATGACATTTCTTTTGTATTTACTATAAAACCTAGAAATTCTGCAATATTGGTTGGGACAGTGGTACTCTTTTCCTTATTTATAATAAAGCCTAGGCATTCCAGTAGACTTATGGTCATCTGACAGTTTTCTAGACAGTCCTGGTAAGAATTACCAATACATATAAAATCGTCGAGATAAACAACCGATTTATAACCTTTTCTTCGAAGAAAATTTATAACTGGCTTCAGTAACTTAGTAAATGTGAAAGGAGCAGTACTTAGACCAAATGGCAAGCATTTGAACTCATACATTATATTCTGAAACCAAAACCTTAAATATTTTTTATCTTCACCCATTGGGATCAAGAAATATGATTCTTTTAGGTCAATGGTACACATAAAATTATTTTTTGAAATCAATTTACAAAGTGTTCTCATATCTTCAATTTTAAAATGTTCTGGTGAAATAAATCTATTTAAACATTTTAAATTCAAAATAAATCTAACTTCTCCGTTTGATTTAGGTATAGTAAAAATCTTTGAGAAGTATTGTCCATTAACTGTTACACATTTTGTAAGTACTCCTAGTTGTAAAAGTCTATTTATTTCTTTCAATATTATTAAATTATCTGATACAGAAAAATTTGCATTTTTAGGAACATATTCTTGGTGAGGAGCCTCTAAAAATGGGATATTATAACCTTTCAGCCAAGATAAGACAACTTTGTCTTGTGTTATCCTTAACCAGCAGGAGTAAAAGTACTTAAGTCTACCAGCAAAAGTATTTACCTCTAAGATTGTCGAACAGGCGCCTTGGCTGGAGGACGTTGTGGGGGTCTCGGCTTGTAGTGCTGTGTCTGTTGGTGATATCTGCCCCCCCCCTGTTTGAACTGAGTCATACTCATACGAGGAGGGCCTCTGAAGTTTCCCTGTTTCTTGGGATAATTTTGAGACTGAGTTGGTCGATTAGCTGAGGTACTTTTTCGCTGAGGGTTGTTTTGTTTTAGGATGGTGCTGGCTGATTTTTTAATCGCTGTGGCACTTTTGACATTGTCATTAAATTTTTCTCCAAAAAGGAATTGATCCCGTTCTTGGTTTTCAACTGTCTTTCCTATATTTTTGTCAAGATTTGGAATTACTAGCTTCTTTCTGGTGACTGTGTCTTGATGATGGAGGTCTGTCAATAAGCGAGTGACATCACTGATGGTTGAAATGAGACTTATTTTGTCAACATCACTTTTGACCAGTTTGTCTGTAGCGTACAACAAGGCCGCTGTTGCAATACCAATCTGTTGTTGGCGTTCTTCTACTCGCTTGTCTCGGGCCTTCATCGCATCATTTAATAGTCCCTCCAGCTTAGGGTTACCAGATGGAAAATTGAAAAGTCCTGACAAAAAGCCTGATTTCCATAGCAAAGTCCTGAGATTTTGTCGCATACGAATTCAAAACTCTGTGGAAAAATTAGTAATTGGTTTTGTGCACGTATGTTGATTCTAACTCTAAAGATATGTTGATGTTAATTACGTTGATTTGTGAATATATCCAAAGAAGAAACAATTATATGTTTTTCTATAAGTTGTTTCTTTCTAATTAAAAATCTACTGTATTTTATTGAAAATTGATAAATCCTGAGATTACCAAAATCTGCCCGCAATCCTGTTAGCAGCCTAAAAATCCTGAAATCTCAGGACAAATCCTGAGATATGGTAACCCTACTCCAGCTCCTTGTTAAGCTTTGGTGCATCCAAAAGCTTGATGTTAGAGGGTATCAAATATTTCTTAAAGAGTTCATCTTTCATGTCTTGTTTAAGACCTTGGGTAATAATACCTTCAACCCTTTTTACCAGTTCCACATGAATTTCTGGTCCATATTCCCTTTCTGTAGATAAAGTCTGGCCTAGAGCCCGAATTATGGAATCATCTAACACTTCAGTCAAAGGATTATCATGTGTGTTGTTTACACACTCAGCACCTACAAAAAGACCAAACCATGTTTGATTTATATACACAGCTACCAGCTGGATGTACTTTATGGTACTACGAGTATACATAACGCCACCCCGTGGCAGTTTAGTAAATTGTGATATATTAACACATCGTGAGCGTTTTTTAAAACGCTTCAAGCGACTCGAACAGCCAGCGGCAGTGAGTCAAGAACGACGTTCTTATACGGCGGGACATCCCCGATGTCCCCCCGGTAGTGATCTCACTCCACCGGAGTGCCTGTAATGACACGTACCACGTATCATAGAAAACAGGGACGATCAAAAGATAGTTTATTTCTTGTAGAAAAAAACTTGCCTGTAAGCTCTGTGTCAGGTATTTCAATAACATCGACATCACTTTCTGCCTCGTACGACGATACCGGTGTTGGCGTCGTTGGCGATGAAAACCCCGGTGATGGTGAACGATTTTCACTCAATTTGTTTTTATTTTTCTTTAATTTCTTTTTCAACTTCTTAATCTTCCTTTGGTACCTTTCTTCTTTACATTCACACTTTCTTTTCGGCATTTTTAGTGTTAAAAACTTTAAAAAGCAGAAATAAAATTTTATACTGACAAGCACGCACGGCGCGAAAACAGGAATGAGTTACAGATATAGTGTTGCCAGCAGACTGCCTTATTTCTGTTTTCGGACACGAAGCTTTTCGCTTCCTCTAAATATTCGCGGCACACACAATGCGAGGATTGTGAAACTACACAGTGAATATAGAAGATATCTCGGACTAAGCTTGAGTATAATTAAAAACATACATACTAACATAATACCTGAAGCCACAATAAAGCAACAGTTGAGAAGAACTCTAATTAGCTGATTATAGTTTGCAGAATATTATGTAGGTATATAAACACAAACAAAAGCCTCACTCCACAACCTATAGACTAAATGACCAGCGAGAGGGAACAACCTATTTAGATATCTTTTGATTGCATGTAAACAACACAGGGATAACATTACACACCTTAAAACACTAAAAACTACAATAAAAATATATAGAGTGATGATTTTTACGCGGGTACGCTCATTCTGCGATCTCGGGAATGGGGGATGACTGGCCGGGCTTGATCTTAGCAATTTTCTCTGGAGATCTAATTGCGAATGATTTTGCTCCCTCTTTCTCACGAACGAGGATGGTTCCGTGCTTGACCCATAAGAACCGGTAATTATTCGCTTTTGCTGCATCGCGACACTCACGAAATAACTTCTTGTTCTTTAAAGTCAGATGTTCGTGCAAATAAATAGGAAAAGACGTACAGTCACGAGCAAAAGTATGTATACACTCTGCTTTATTCAAAAGCGATTTACTCCTTTATTTTTTAATGAAAATGTATGTTGCTAGGAACATAGCATGTTCGAACCCATAGGTATATGTAGTGTGTCGTATTTCGACGTTGCATTTGCTATTTCACGAAAAAATTGCAATTGAAAGTTGCCAAGTGTTGACATATTGGTGCTCGTGACTGTACCCGATATTCCCAGTTTTTCGGTATTGAGCCCCTTACATAAACGTTGAGCGCTTAGAATGTTATCCCGTAATATGCGTGAGGTCAGTTTCACAATAATATTCTTGGGTTTATCATTAACTCGGTGGGCATGTGGAACCCGGTGTATTGACATAATGTCGCTCTGTTTTAAATAGCAATTTATAGCGGAACCAATATTGATCATAAGTGTATCCAGGTCTTCATTACGCTTTTGGGGGATGTTACACATTTCGATGTTGCAGTTTCGAGCGCTCTGTTCTAGGGAGTCAATTTTAGCAACAAGTTGTGATATCACATGTTTAGATTCAGTGTACTCATGAATATGTTTACCAAACTGATCAACTTTTTTCAAAATATCAGACTGTTCATCTCCAGAAAATTTTATCGAGTCCTTCAGACTATCAATCTCTTGCGTAAGATCATTTAGTCTCTAGTTGAGACACAATTTTGTTTTATAATACATTGCTCGCCACGCAATGATTGAGTGTCATTTTTTATTTCCATTGTGGTCTGCGTTACTGTTGATAGTTCGTCCTTAATAGAAGTTACGCTGTCACATATCTTATCAATGCTACCATCCAAATCGCGTCGCCATTCATTAAGGGTATTCGCCTCGGCCCACTCGAATCACCGCTTGTTCCAGAAGCTTTGTGTAGGTCAGTATCTGAATGAAACTTGTTATCAGGTGAACGGAGCATTTTTTTGAACTCAAACTTTTAATATTTGGATCAATAGAGAAGAAATAGTAAATTTGTAAATATTCACAAATTACTAAAATTTTTCAGTTCGTAGGATCCGAACTGGGACCGCGTCGTGCACAGCTCGTTTGACAAAAAGAGCCCCCGGCCACCACTCGACCAACCATGCTTAGAGAATCGTTTCGAAATTAAGGATCTAAACTTTAAGCTCATGCACTTTAACGAAGCAATAACTCGTTACTAATGAGTTTCTTTGTTCACGGCGTCGAAGCTTAGGCTAAGTACCCACACACAAACACTAATAAGTCAGTAGTATTTCACTGTTTTTGATCAAAATTTGGGTGTATAATTGTTTATTACATGAACGCTTTATTGAACTATGCAACACTGAGGTTAGTCAATTAAAAAAGCCACAAAAATTGCCTTATCTTGAGCGTTTTAATAACTTTTTTTTAAACTACTGTTGTAGCGGTTGTCACAGACTGTACTTAGAGCAAAGTTCGAACGACGAATGACTATTGGGAGCAGAATGGTTGTTAAAAATTTTGCTAGCCATTTCCCTACCTATACGAGCAAAGAAGTTGCTAACTTTAATAGGCTTTGGGGTCATTAAGATTTATGAATTCGGTGAGTGGGTCGGATTTAGGTTTTAAATTCGCTACCTTATTGATTATAACCCAAGTTGACTTTGGGCTGTTCTTCGCGTTCATGAATTCTTCTTTCTCTCTCAGAGTTTTGTTTTAACCGCCGTAGTAGGTCACTACAATAACTGCGGTACCTTTTAAAGATAGGGTATTAACTAATATATCAGCAGCCATATTAGCGTCAGAAGCGTTGAGAACATTTGGCCAGTCCGTATCATTTCAGTTTGCCGAACCACGTTGTCCCCATTTTTATGTACAGACGCCAGCAGGTCAAGCTACCCGAAACTGTCAAATTTTCCCAATCAACCTTGAACCTTAATGCTTTGGCGATAAAGTTGAAAATCTATTAAAGAAATTTGACAGATTGTAGTAGCTTGATGTGCTGGCGTCTGTACCTAACTGTCTTAGGAGGTTGTAATTTCAGTTTTTGGTTGTCGATCACGAGAATGAGGGGCTCGTGATCCGTGATGTATGTCTCCAAAATTAGTGTTGCGGCAAAGACTTTAGTTGGGAAGAAATACATGATCAATAAATTAAACGCGCTGGGAATCAATGTGCGGGGAGAAAACCATGCATGGCAGTTAAAGTCAGGTGTTCGCCACTGTTTGTCAGTACTCCTAGTCTTTATCCCAATATTCATATCGCCTAAACTGCAACCGATGGGAAGTTTGCAAGGATGAAAGAACATTTTGAAGACTATCATTAAAGTTAGTAATGTTTCTGAATGAAGGTGAGCGATGGAGTGCAACTATACAATACTTGAAACCTATTTGACACGCTAGACAATTTCCTCGGATGAAATTGTGGTTCTATTACCTCACATATAATACCGGTTTGGATATAAATAGCAACCCCAAATTTATATTAGTGAATAAAATGAAATGAAAAATTAATGCTGTACTGGTGTACAGCATGGCCGCATGCTTTCCGTCAAACTATATGTTTGCGTCCTGCAGTTGCCGTATCATCTTGTTGCATACACCGCCGATAGACGCCGATGATGTGCAGATGTTGCTCCTCGAGCTAGCGGAGGCTGTAAGTATCATCTAAACTTACTGACACTCATCTGAGCGTTACTTGACTTGTAATGTCGAGTTCATAGTTTAGCTTCACTCGCGGTGCGTTTTTGAATGTACAGAGTTCTTTTCTTTTCTAAACCAAGGCCATTTTGACTTAGAATAATATTTTCTTAATATTTATTGTCAATTATGTCAATCTCATTGTGCTTACAATGCATTGTCAGCACAATAGTAAAGTGCACATAGACGGCGGACATGTACCAGTCGGCGAGAATAGACTGGCCACGTCCGGTCGTCCGTCACGTGAGACAACATCACCCCGAGCCGAGTGCGCCGCGGGGCTCCGTGACGGCATACCAGTCATGCGTGTGTGAGCCAGCGTCAGACGCGGCTGGTGCGGAGTGCTTCAGATCTGTAGAAGCGCCGTCCCTCCACCTCGTAACCGCTGCCGAGCATGTGACCGTGTGAGTCGCAACGTGTGCGTGTCTTTCCCCTGACACGGCACAGCGGCGCTCTCTGCAGATATTTGTGTACTCAGCGAGATTGCTTCCCCCTCGTACGAACTCGCGCGTTTGTACTAATGTGCACTTTACGTCAAAACTCACATACATGCCCGCGAGATAATCACGTTACTCTACCCGGTTAGGTGTAACACTTATTAAAAAGATTCCCTAAATTGAGAATTCTTCCGCTAATGCAAGTCTGTTGTTAAGCTCTTCAATTACGACACGACACAGTACCGAGCATGTCACGTTGACGCAACATGCGATGCGATAGTATCCACTCGACTAGCTGAACACTGTTAGTAGAACTCGCTCGGTAAGCAACGCTGTCGATACGCGAGAATACCTCGCTCCTACGTATTCAAATGAGCTTTGTTAGCAGCACACCGTACTATTATGGGACACTTTGCCTTTAGGGTAACCATGGCTCAGACACGCATAGTGACTACGCTCCAGACATGGATTGATGATCGCGATGTGTGAATAATGTTATTCGTAGATGGCAGTCGCCGCGAGACCACAGAGAGGTGCAGTTGTAATCACCCGAGTGTAGTACAACGTATCGTCACTTGTTGGGCACAGTTCCAACGCCGGATTAAAACTAAGAATTTTCTAGAAATAAATCCTCTTCACTTATCAAGCTACAGATTAAACCGGGGAGCGGTGAGAGGCGGCGAGCGGCGAGCGGCGAGGGAAGCATATTTTTCTAGCGCTAACAAGATGATCCTTCATCACTTTTTATTCGCCACCATGACTGAACCGAGTATATAATAATAATATAATAATATTTATTTAGGTCCTAAGCGCCCTTACGGTCAAGCACCCAAGCCCATCGCGTCCGCTTAATTTTCCATCGGCACCAGACTTGTCATTTCCAGGGGTGACTGCGTCAGTGGAGGATGTCGCGCTGGCCTTGAGCTCTTTTTATAGTGGCTCTGCGGCAGGCTTGGATGGAATTCGACCGGGGCATTTGAAAGAGCTAACATCTAGTTCTGCGGGTGAAAATGGGCAGCGTTTGCTGGAGTGTTTGACAAAGCTCGCAAACTTTTTAATGAGCGGTCAGCTCAATCTGGTAGTTTGTCCTTATTTGTATGGTGCTTCTCTTTGCGCACTCAAGAAAAAAGACGGAGGGCTGAGACCAATAGCCATCGGCAGCGTGTTCAGAAGGTTGACAGCTAAGCTGGCGTGCCGGTCCGTAAGAGTAGCTATGTCCGCATACTTGCAGCCGCATCAACTAGGGCTTGGGACACGTCGGGGGTGCGAGGCCGCTATCCATGTGACGCGTGCGTTCGTCATGAACCCTGAGAACTCGGACTGCGTGGTGCTGAAGCTGGATATACGCAATGCTTTCAACACCCTAGAAAGAGACGTTCTTTTGAGTGAGGTCAAGGATAAAATTCCTTCCCTATACCCCTTTCTCTATCAGGTATATTATTATCCTTCGAATCTATTCTTTACTGATAGTCTCATTTCGTCTCAAGTGGGAGCGCAGCAGGGGGATCCATTGGGGCCACTTGTATTCAGTTTAGCAATTCACAAAGTCATCTCTGGATTGAAATCGTCTCTGAACCTGTGGTACCTTGATGATGGCCTTATTGGTGGATCACCGGAAGAGGTTTGCCAGGACCTGGAGGTTCTTGTTCCTCAACTTAAGGAGCTGGGTCTGGAGGTGAATCCCTCCAAGTGCGAATTTTTTCCCTGTGGCGTTGGAGCTCGTACAGGCTTCTCACGCTTCAGTTCTCATTTACCTGGCCTCAAGGAACTTTCTCCTCTTTCTTTCTCCCTTTTGGGATCTCCCATTTTTCTTGACGGATTGCCAGAAGCCATTTCCTCCCGTAAACAGCTTCTCCTCAATGCTCGGGAACGTCTCAAGGATCTCTCCGCGCACGTTGCGATTTTGTTATTGCGCATGTGTTTTGCCTTACCCAAGGTTACGTATCTCTTGCGGACCGCTCCTACCTGGCTTTGTCCTGAGGAAATGTTCCTTTGACTGTGCTCTAAAATCAACGGTTGAGTCGATCCTGAATGTGTCTTTTAATGATGCGCAGTGGAGGCAGGCGGCTCTTCCTATCCGGTACGGAGATCTTGGGGTGCGGTGCGTGCATGATGTGGGTCTGCCGGCTTTCCTGGCGTCGACACATGGGGTGGCTGACCTCGTCGCTGTAATTCTAGATTCCAATGGTGACGGGGCAAACATACCATTTATGTTGGATGCCGGGTCAGCTTGGTCTGTCCTCAACATGGGGGCAGCAAGCCCTGACGCAACATATGTTCAGCGCGCTTGGGACGACGTCACGTCCAAGCTGATCCAGGAACAGATGTTGGTGGGTTCCTCGGGGGCTGATTTAGCCAGACTCAGGGCTGTATCGCAGCCGGAATCGGGGGCATGGTTGCACGCGCTTCCTTCACCTCACCTGGGCACGTTGCTTGATGACAACTCTTTGCGTGTGGCGGTGGCCTTCCGCCTGGGCTGTAAGGTGTGTGAACCCCACAGATGCACCTGCGGTTCCATGGTGGAGGCCGACGGCCATCACGCTTTGAGTTGTCGTCGTTGCTCGGGGAGGTTCCCGCGTCACCATGCGCTCAATGATATTGTTCGGAGGGCTTTTGTGTCGGCTGATATCCCCTGCCTGTTGGAGCCTCCGGGTCTGTGCAGGACTGACGGCAAGAGGCCGGACGGGCTGACCCTAGTGCCTTGGAGGAACGGCAAGTGCCTAATTTGGGACGCAACTTGCGTCAGCACTGTTGCTGCCAGCCACCTTGGTCGCACCGTCCACTCTTCGTCAGCAGCAGCGGAAGACGCCGCTGAGAGGAAGAGGGTGAAGTACGCACCGTTGCTGGACCGCTATCATTTTGTGCCCATTGCCGTGGAGACCATGGGTGCTTGGGGCACTGAGGCCAGGAAGCTCATTAGTGAGATAGGGCGCAAGCTCCGTGACAAAACAGGTGACTCCCGCTCCGGCTTGTTCTTGGTGCAAAGGTTAGCCATTGCAATCCAACGTGGCAATGCAGCAAGCGTTTTGGGCACCTTTGCGCCGGGAACAGTTAGGGGCGGGTTATTTGACTAGGCGGACGTGTTGTTCTTGTCCTTATATTATATTTGAGTTGTATTATTAGGAATTTTGCGCTTTATTTTGTCTCTATATGGTAAATAAACTATCACTTTTAGGTCCTTTTACAAAGTAATACATTTACAAACTTATAAATACTTAGTAGTACCAAGTTCTTAACAGATTGGCTTAAATACTAATACAAAGCTAGTTTAATTTATACGTTTCTAATTACCTATGAAAGGTGCGTTGGTACTGACATTATAACTTGTGGCGACCTGCCTGAGCTAGGCTAATAAAAATCTGTATTTCAGGCCATCCTCATACTAAGCAATCAGCTGATTATTTGTCCATACATAGTTATCTATTTTTTTTTAAATAATAATATCCTACTTCTAGTAGGTACTAAAAATATTCGCGTATCTTCAGACTACAATGTTTGTAACTGGCACTATAAATATTATAATATAATAATAATAATTTATAATTTATTCTCTCTTCACAAATCTGACTTAACGTTAATGTGTACAAGAATGTTTAAGCTGTATTCCACCTTTGTGAGAGACTGGTGCCTGATTTAGGTATTTGGGAAAAACCTGTGCTACAGGTCACCAGGCCCCTTCCACGGCTAGAATTAGCTTTAACAGAGATACCGTGCAAGAGTCGAAGTTAAACAATATGCATGACAAAAATTAAATCTATGTAAGAGTAATAAAAGAAGAAAACTCAAACTCAAATAATTTATTTCAATTAAACCATTTCTGGCACTTTTGAATTGTCAAAATTAAATTATCGGTCAGTTAGTCAGAAAGTTGAAGCTAGTTGCCCATTCCAAAACGTAGATCTCTGTGGAGAAGAACGGGCAAGAAACTCCACAGACTCTCTTTTAAATCAAGATATTATTACAAAATCCTGGGTACATTATTCTTATTGCTTTTATATGTTAGAACAATGTAAAAAAAAAAAACAATTTAAAATATAAAATTCAAAATAAGCCCTGGCAGTTAAGAGATGACCAGTCTCAACCGACGGCGCCCGTTCACGAACATGACGCGTGGATCAGCACCATCCAACTCAACCATTTCGTAAGGAACCGAATGATCCAACACACGCTCCACCACCAGTGAGACATTTAAGTGAGCATGAAATATTCTTAACTGCCATGCTCTTTCAAGTCAACATCAAAATATCGTAAAAAAAAAAACGAATCCATAGTTCTTACATTTACAAAATTTAAAAAATGCTTCTCAATTATACAAAACTATAGTTTGCAATTTGTTTAAAAGATAAGAAAAAAGAAAAAATACTACCAATCAGGAAGAGGTATTATAATCTTGAAGTATTAAGAATTATAAATTGATTGAATAAAATATACATTCAGTTCGTAATGTCAAAACATTTAAAAAAACAAAAAGGGGAAGCATCTCTTCCAAATATTGAAATTGTGATCAACTAGTGTGCCCAAGTGCCTGTGGAGCAGGACCAGCATTAAGCCAAGCATTTTTATCTACGATATACTCATCCAACTTATAATATGCCTGTCTACATAGTGTGCGTTTAATGCATGCTTTAAATTTCTTCTCATTTAGTTGAAGAATATCGAGTGGTATTTTATTATAACATTTTACACAGTACCCCATAAAAGAAGTTTTTACTGTTAATTCTTAGTGTTAAAATTGTGCCTGTCACTTATCTTACTAAAACGATGTAGATTTTTCCGAACGTACATAATGTTTTCGTATATACAGACAAGGACAAGGAACAGTCATGATGTTAATTTTTTTAAACAGTTCCCTTAGAGATTCGCATCTGCTGAGATTGTAGATGGCTCTGATAGCCCTCTTTTGCAGGATGAAGATAGACTCAATATCTGCAGCCCGTACATACACAAAAAAACCGTAAGACATGATGCTATGGAAGTAACTAAAATAGACCAGTCTCGCGGTATCCACGTCTGTTAATTGACGGATTCTCCAAACAGCGTAAGCGGCTGAACTTAGCCGCCCTGCAAGTGATGTTAGGTGAGGAAGAAAACCGTATTTAGACGAATTCAAGTATCTCCCTATTCAATACAACGTGACATTCACTACTTCTAACATTCGGTAAAGCGAATCTAATGCATTTAGTTTTTTTCTCATTTCATACTAAATTATTTACAGTAAACCAATTATGGACCATAAGCATAGCATTATTTACGTCGTCAAGCTCCTGTGCACGTCTGCCTACTTTAAAAATCAGTGATGTGCCATCAGCAAATAACACCATTGTGGTCGGGTTTTTAGTAAATGAGGTAAATCATTTATATATACTAAAAATAGGAACGGCCCCAATATTGAGCCCTGCGGTACACCCATTTTGACTTTTAAACCCAATGAATTCACACCGTTTATTTGAACTTGCTGAAATCTATCATTTAAATATCATTTTATTAAGCTAAGAGCTAGTTTACCCAGTCCGTAATGCTCAAGTTTCAACAGCAATGTTCCGTAATTCACGCAGTCAAATGCCTTGGATAGGTCGCAAAAGATGCCTATTGCATCTTGTGCCTCTTCCCATGCGTTAAATATGTGCTTTAATAAGGTGTCACCGGCGTCAGTAGTACACTCTCTTGTCAACATTATCTGACCCACCCTAAAAACAAGCGAATTTGGACCCTCTGGATGTAACATTAAGGTTTATTCAATTTATATGAGCTTAACAGACAAGTGCTCGAGGACTCGATGGACAAATACAATAACAATACAGACACGCAAATTTGATCTTTATTACGTTAGCATTAGGTTATATGTTATAATTACTTGTTATAATATAATTAGTGTAATAGTTTATTTCAATGATTGCGTTCAAGTAATTCTGGTCTCGTGGTCTGTGTATAAGACTGAGAAAATCAAGGTGCGAGATCAAATCCAGCGACGATGATATCGTTTTGCTTTCAATTCCTAAATGTAGCTTTTTGCTCAGCAGTTTTTTTTTTTAATTATTTTATTACACTTTTTTTACATTTCTTTAATGGACGACGTAGGGTCTTGTTTTTATAAACAGGCAGTTTGTATAGAAATAAAATTAAACAGTTGCAAGTTTAAAATGTTTATTATTTCATTAAAACACTTAGGTAAGATAAAATAAGTAAATGCTCATATATATTTCCAAATTAATATACCTACATTTTATATTAGTATGCCATGATCAAATCTAACCATTTATTAACATTAAACAAGGCATGCTTATGCTTAAAAGTTTGTTATCGAGAAAATGAATTCATCTGTGAAATGCTTTACAGATTTATAGCTGCCTATATGTAGTGAATAAACATGTTATTTAAATAGAAACAATCTATTTATAACAATAACATCACCACATAATCTGCAATATTTTAATGGTTTAACAATCAATCCATTGAGCATTTACTTACATGTTGTGTTTAAAAATAGAAAATAAAAAAAATAAAATTTAAATATTCCTGGGCAAAATGGACCCTTTCTCCGCGATGAGCAGGTGTCAATGCAATTTTCTGTGCCGGTTTATAATTCCTTATCCCAGCAGCGTGTAAATGCCTTCTCACTGTTTCCCCTGAAATATTGTGGTTTATTGCGGTTACACGAATGGGCAAAAATTGGATTTTCACCATGGCTTGAAACAACGGTGGCGTTCGAATTCGGGACTATACTTGATGGCTTTTGCTCCTGGACGAATCCGCTGAATATGTCCATTGTCTCCATAATGTCTTAGGCATAGACTGACCGTATTTCTCTAAAACAAAAAAAATCATTTTTGGAACCGTGTATGTAATTTGTAAGAAGTGAATGTAATGGTAAAATAGCCAACTACGCGTTCGTTAATCACAATCAATAAAATAAAATAGGTATAAAAAAACACTTACTGATATATTAAGTCGATGACCAATCTCTCTAATTCCAACATTCTACTTATGTAAAATGTATAGTATATGATTTTATGTTTGGTATAGTCATTAAGTTGCGACATGATGCTTTTTAACACCAAATTGCTTAAAAATACTTAACGAGTTATGTGAAACGATTTACAAATGTGTGTGCGCAGTCACTGCTATTAGGCGTAGTGTAACTTTTGTCATTTAGATGAATTTATTATCTACCTCACGAAGCAAATATATTTTTTACTTCGTATCCAACCATTCTTGGTAAATATAAATTCTGTGAACTTAAAGTTTTTCAATTTACCCACCTGTTTACAAGATAAGTTATTAGGCGTAAATCATATTGGTCGTTCTTTAATAATGCAAGCAATATTGTAGAAATGAAAACAAATTAAAAAGAAACCGATAATATAGGTGGACTGTATTTTCGAACCCACATGTTGTTCGTCGCCAATCCAGCATCAAACCGCTAAGCCACAAGAACTTGTTGGAAATACGCGAAATTAAAGATTGAGTTGTAATTATGTAGTGTGATTTAAAAGCTTTTCAACTTTAATATCAACGAGATAATGATTAAAATAGCGTAACAAAATGATATATAATGCCAGTGGCTCCGACAATGTTGGGTGAGTTTACCTTAACGTTACGTGTTAAAGATAAAATTTGCGTGTCTGTATTGATTGTATTTGTTAATCGAGTCCTCGAGCACTTGTCTGTTAAGCTCATATAAATTGAATAAACCTTAATGTTACAGGCAGAGGGTCCAAATTCGTTTGTTTTTAGGGTGGGTCAGATAATGTTGACAAGAGAGTGTACAACGTCCTTTGGTGAAACCATACTGTTGATCGTGTAGGATGTTGTTACGATTAAAATGATTGAGCATTTGATTTAACATTACTTTTTCAAACACCTTGCTGAAAACCGGCAAAACCGATACGGGTCTATAATTATTTGTGTCTTTGCTGTCCCCAGATTTGAAAAGTGGAATAACTTTACTGAACTTCATTAAATCCGGGAATACCCCTTGATCTACACACAAATTAAATATTAAAGCTAAGTAGGGTGCAATTGTCTCAATAATGGATTGACAAACTTTAGTAGACATGCCCCACAGATCTCCGGTAATTTTAATCTTAAGTTGCTTAAATGCCTTTATAATTACTATAGGGTTAATATGGTTAAATTTAAATTCCACAGTACAGGCTGAGACGTTCGCTCTTAATAATTCTATAGCTAGTGCGGGCATTGTAAATAATCTTCCAAACTGTCTTTATTTTACTGTCTGCTGATTTAACCTTGTTACTAATGAATGAAGCTTTAGCTGCTTTGCAAATATTTTTAAAAGTTTTAGAATAAGTAGCAACATACTTATTAAAAGTATCCGTGTTAATATACGGCTTAAGGCCAAACAGTTCAAATAATATTTCCCTACTTTTTCTGATTCCTTTAGTTGCCCAGTCACTGAATCAAAACTTAGGGCAAATAGTTTTAGAGTTCTTCTTAAAATAATGATTGAACTCTGTTTGTACTAATGAAAATAATTCTTTATACAAAATATTATCATTAGTCATACTTAGGCCCTGAGCACTTAACTTGCTATTTAAAGTTATATTAAACTTTTTCAAATTACTCGATGTTATTGGTCTAGTTTGAATCTGCACTTTTTGTATCGGTGTGTTGGACTTAAAATAAACGGTTTGACCGCTGTGATCAGAAGGGAGATAATTTACAATGGCCTTCTCTAGATATTCGCAGCAACAGAAAACATTATCGCAGTTATTCGTGTTGGTTCCAAAAATACATTTGACAGATTGAATGGTTTAAACAGGCTTAATAATCTGTTGCTATTTGAATTGATTTCCAAAATATTAATATTAAAGTCACCACAAATAATTACTGATTTATTACCAGTTGCAAGTTTTGCCATGACATCTTCCATTACCGACTCAAAAATAGAGTAGTTTTGATAGTTTGGAGGTCTGTATACGAACACTATAAAATGCTTATCTAGCTCAACACAGGACAGTTCGATGCTATGTTCCACCGATAGGTCCACTATGTCTTTACGAGTCTTATATTTTATAGAATTTTTAATTAAAATTAATGAACCTCCACGCAGCATGGATTTTTGGTTAGTAGTTCTCATAATTAATTAGCAGTTCATAATCTTTCAACCAGTGTTCAGTTATACAAATAATATCAAATATTGTTTTTTCTAATAACAATTCAATTTCTAATAATTTGGAAGAAATACCTTGACTGTTTTGATGAAACAAGTTCAAGGAATTCTGCTTTGCCCCATTTTTACACTTAACTAATGGAGCGCTAGAAGATACCTTGTTGGAGGTGAGATTAACGATATTGTTATTGGTACCTTCTGTTGTCTTACTGACTAGTTTAAACTATTGTTGCTAACCACCTTAATATTAGTATTATTACTAATTTTTATGGTGCTAATTACATCAGACTTCGACATACTACTTATGTCTGAGTTAATAATAAAAGCTAATAGCCCTGCTATTTGACGTCTAAAACTAATAGGCAGATACGCTGTATCCCTAGTCGATTTGAATGGCTCAACAAAAGTGTTGGTGTCAAAAAATATGAGTTTGTCACTATAGTGATTACCTAATAAATGTATATGGTTATTTAGCATATGAATATAATAATTTTGCCTACTTGATAAGTGCTCAAAGTATGGGAAAGCACACAATATTATTTTCTGGCAATTAATCTTCAAGACTTCAGTGATACTGTCAGTGATGTCATCTATTTTTACCTTAGCACTATTACCTACAAGTACAGAAATAATGGCATTTGGACAGAAGTAATAACAATAAAAAAAATATATATATACAGGGTGACAGGGAAACTCGACGAGTTCCTTCCAGGGACTGATAGTGTGACCCATTTGCAACAATTAAGCACCCATAAAGCCTAGGCGAAAATTCATGGAATCCGAGAAAAACCATCTTCATGTTTTTTTGGAAATTTTCCAAAATTCGTCACTAAATATCGCTTATCTCTAAATTCTATAATAAACATAAACTTTGAGACTTCTGTAAAAGAAATAACTGTTTACTAAAACGTGCACTGGCATTACCAGACGGGTTTTTTGGCGTCAATCCTGAGGTTCGGGATAATATTTTGGGGAAATTGTAGTCTAAGAGACCAGGTATTCAAGGCTCAAAAACGATGCATAAGGGCAATGTGTAACATGAAAGTAACAGATCGTTGTGTACCTGTATTCAAGTCCCTAAATTTGCTAACATTGCCATCACTATACATTTTCGAAATAGCTGTTTTTGTAAAATCAAATATGCATCTTTTTAATAAATCGTCTGACAATAGAGCACGACCACTTAGAAGGCAGTATACAAACATGCTACATGTTAGTGGACATAATACTGCACTATTAAGGAAAAGTGTTAGGTATATGTTTGTGCCCAAATTATCTTTAACAAAATACCCGATGGAATAAAAAACGAGTCCATTCCACTGTTTAAAAAGAAATTGTCAGTCTTACTAATTGACAAATGTTATTACTGCATTTGTGAATTTCTAAATGATAAAACTTTATAGTTACATAATAATCCTGCCATCTTTAGTTCTTTATTTTATTTTATTGACCATTGTTAGAATTTTTCATATTGAAAGTGTTTTAGTCTATTATGCACTTGTACTAAATGTTTGCATAATTTAAGGTAGAATGTACAGGGATTTATAATTATACATGCAACCTTGATAATATTTGACATTTCTGTATTAAAATGACACATTGTTACTTTATTTTAAGCGATTTGACATCTTTTGTATTAATATATTTTTGTGTATTTCAAACGATTTTACATCTATTGTAATTTAAACGATTTCACATTTATGAATTATTATGACATTTTTACTGAAGTTCTGACGATTGGACATTAATTTGTATTTTGTATTATAATCATTTCTTAATTGTTACTTAAAATTCTAATACGATTTGTATGCCCATGTGACGGTAGAACATGGAGCACTATTATAAAAATAAAACATCTATATGTATACTAATTACCCATGTTTGCAAATGAATAAATGATTTGATTTGATTTGATTTAAGATGCTCTAAGTAACCAACAGCAACTACATTTATAATTTCTTAAGGGGCTTGTGAAGCACATCATTTTATGTCATGCAAGTAGCTCGGGAGAGGTCAAGGTCCAGCTGTGAATTGCGATAGATTAACTTAATTGATTGGGTTGGACCATTACTCTGTAAAAAATTGTCTTAGGCATAAAGTTGGCAGCAGCGAACTCTTTACTCCTACTAATAACAACAATCATCAATCTGTCGTCAAAGATTAAGGCAATGCTTTTTCTTGATCTTTCTCTAAACGACCAAATATGATGTGAAGCGTCTACAGTCTACCACATTGCAGGTTAATGACATGATAAATAAAAGATTATTTGTTTAAAGCTTAAAAAACCGAAGTATGTTTAAAATTTAAGAATTTATACGTGCGTAGTAATTTCGAACTTAGCGACGAGCGATCAATGATTAGCTCATCGACTGCGAGTAATACTTACCACTTGAAAGTGTGGTCTTAACTTGTGGAGCGGAGGTAAACGGATAACATAAACCAGTTAATTAATTCGATTATCACATCATTTTAAAATATTTCAAAAATTTGCAGGTAAAATCAGGGTAAAAATACGCGAACTTAACGACAAGTGATCAGTGATTAGCTCATCAACTACGAGTAATACTAACCACTCGAAAGTGGCGTCTCAGCTTGCCACCTGGTTGCGACGATCTAGCTGCATGACGTAGACATAATTGCTGGGTGGTGAGGAGGTAAAGAGATAACATAAACCAGTTAATTAATTCGATTATCACATCATTTTAAAATATTTCATCAATTTGCAAATTCGACCTTTGCCAACATTATCGACTGTTTCATCGGCACCTTTAAACATTTATGAAACTTTAGTACCTCACTGCATAGCTGATTAAATGAAGATGTGTTCCCCGTAATTTGTACGCTCATTGTTTTAATAAAATTTTGAGATAACTGGTGTCAAAGTTCGTGTACGTAGATGATTTTTGAAAATAGTTAATAAACTTCTTACTTTAACTTTTAACTGTTTGATATTTTAGAAAATTTGGTAACATCAATAGGTGTGTTAAAGTATTACGTAGCCAATGGAATAGCTATGAAAGCCACACAATTAGACAATTTAGAGATAAGCGATATTTAGTGACAAATACTGGAAAATTTAAAAAAAACATGAAAATCGGTTTTTCTCGGATTCCATGAATTTTCGCCTAAGCTTTATGGGGTGCTAAATTGTTGCAAATGGGAAGGAACACGTCGAGTTTCCCTGTCACCCTGTATATAGGTATATATTATATACCTATAATTTTGCAGAAGTTATTGAGTCATGATGTGATTGTAAGACGATGTGTGAGTGAGTATTTATCATGTGTGAAGTGTTAGACTAGTATTAGATGTATGTGAGTAATTCAAATGAGTGAAGGTGACTTTTGAGGAATGAGTGCAGCGAGAGTTGATTTTCAAGGAGGTGAGGAACAGCTATGTATGTGTGGGGTTGGGCAAAATTAGATTATTTCAGGACGGTCAAAAGATTCTCGGTTTTATGATAGTCTAGGGTTTTTAGGTATTTTTTTATTTCTATAATACAGCTTGATCGAGTTTTGGATTTAGGTTTAGAAATTTATTCAATTTATTGTATAGATAGTGCCCAAGGAAGCAATAGAATCTTTTAGGGAGTGCGGATTTGAACTGAGCCGTGGGACATACCCTACCCTTTCGTCGGTTCCCCTTGAGTAGCTTAGCATCAAACTGCATTTGAGAATGTTTTTTAAGTAATATAAGCAGTATGAACGTTTGTCTGACAGTGAGAGTGTCCCATTCTTTGTATTGGTCGGTAGTCGGAAAACGAAAAGGGAAACCAGCTCCAACCTTGAGTATGGCACGCTGTGCCCTTTCAACTTCGATGAGGTGTGTTTTTGCAGCACCTTCCCATGATGTGATGCAGTAATAAATATTAAGTACTCTATTGAGCTTATTATATAAATCAGGTCCTAAATAGACATAGAATCGGTTTACAAAGGCATGTCTAGTTCGAGTCTTTATCCAGACCAAATCCTTCCTTCTCTTGTCAGAAGGTACTGGCTTGAAAGCGAGTTCAACGTGCTGCTGTAATGTAATGTGCAGTATAAATAATTGGCGTACTGTTAGCACCCCACATGCAATGTAAAGCTTTAGAATTGCTCTTTCTCTTTGGAGTAAAATAGACTTTGCAGCACTGCCCCATGAAGTTATGCAGTATGTAAGTACAGATTGGCACAAAGCTAAATAAATAAAATAAATAAAATAAGCCTTTATTGCTGTTAGATTTTAACTTATTTGACTAAACATTACTTTAAAGAATAAAATAAAATTTATAACAATAGAGGTAAGAAAACTACATAATTATAAATTGACTAAACTAAAATATGTTCTCGGCATTCGGCTTGTCTCTCCTCTTAACAGCTTGTCTCTCCTCTTAACAGCTTGTCTTTCGACAAAGGCCTCCTCTAAGGATTTCCATTTCTTTCTGTCCTTTGCTGTACGTAACCATTCTGGCCCAGCTACTTGCTTCAAATCGTCTTCCCATCGTTTTGGTTGTCTTCCTCTACTTCTTCCGCTTTCTCTGGGGTACCATTCCGTTATTATTCTGGTCCATTTCTCTTTCTCCTCTCTCAACATATGTCCTGTCCAACGCCATTTTAATTTTCTGCATACTGATTGAACTTTTCTAAACTTAGTCTTTCCTTTGATCATTCTTAATTGTATTTTATCCCTTCTTCTTACTCCCAATGCCTATGGCAGAGAAACGAAAAGTCTTCAATGCTTGCATACTGCCATGTCTTACATACGGGTGCCAAACTTGGGCCTTAACCGAACAACAACAAAATAAATTAAATATATGTCAGAACGGGATAGAGAGAAGCGTATTGGGACAAAGCTAAATATACCTGTTTAATTAATTTAAAGTCAGCAATGTGGCGTAAATTTTTAAAGATGTATATGAGTTTACGAACTCGAGTACATTGTAAATCAATGTGTTTATGGAAATTTAGATTTGTGTCAATTGTGACACCTAAATATTTCATGTGATTGGCTTTAGCTAGAGTAGGACACGAACAAGCAGCGTCAGCGTCTGTCGTACAGTTGTGAGCATAAATGTTATGGTTAGTAAGTGGTATATTAGTGTTTCTCATTCTAAATAGAATATACTTGGTTTTATCTGCATTTAATGTTAGTAGATTCATACGAAGCTAATTCAATACTATGTTAAAGCCATTCTGAGCATATTTATAGACCTCCTCTCGTGATTTAGCCGAGAACAATAGGACTGTGTCACCTGCATATGACATTATGATACCATTTGCTAATTTTATGTTGCACAGTTCATTTATGTAAATTAAAAACAAAGTTGGTCCCAAAATACTTCCTTGTCAGTGGAATGCCGTATCAGCTGTTTTTAAATTCTGAATTTTTATATTGATCGAGTTTTATACACTGATGACGATTTCTAAGGTAATCAGAAAAAAGTAGGAGTTGTGTTCCTCTAATCCCAAGTTTTTCAAGCTTGTGCAATGGTTTAGAGCAAGAAATAGTGTCGAAAGCCTTGGCAAGATCCAGGAAAATTCCCATGCAGTGCAAGCCATTATCCAGATTAGTAGTAATATAATTTGTCAATTTGTGTACTGCTTGGCAGGTTGATCTTTTTGGCCTAAAACCAAATTGACTATCTGAAAGTAATTGGTTGTCCTCAAGATATTTTACTAACCTATTATTTATAATTCTTTCCAGAATTTTCGAGAGGCCTGTTAAGAAAGAAATGGGTCTGTAGTTATTGACGCAGTACTTGTCTCCAGATTTGAATACAGGGGTGACCAATGCTTTCTTAAGTAGGCTAGGAAAAACTCCATTAGACAGACATTGAAATATATGTGTTAAAGGTTGAGCAAGTAGGTATTTAAATTTCTTAAGGATTGTATTTGGTATATCATCCCACCCGACTGCACAGTCATCTTTTAACCCGGAAATTATTCCTAAAACTTCATCGACGTCGGTCTCTAATAAAGCAAAAGAATTAACTGGATTTAAAGTTCCAATAGTCTGGTGTTGGCAAGGGAGAGTTCTAGTTCCAGGTGTTTTGTCAGCCAGATTTTTACCAACATTGACAAAAAAATTATTTACTTTATCTGCTGCTATATATGGGCTAATATCTGTTGATAGTAAATCAAGTGCAGGTTCGGAGTTTTTTGCGGTAAATGTATTTGGTCTTATATATTTCCAGACTAGTTTACTATTTTTACCTGCTGATTGAAGCTCATATTTATCATGATGGATTTTTATTTTCTTCAGAAGGTTATTACAGAAGTTCCTATATCTTTTGTACGTTATGCTAAGTACCTCGTTGTCAGGTGCGAGTTTAGATTTTAACTGCAATTTGTCTCTATGTCTTATATAACGGATGAGACCTGGTGTAATCCAGGGTTTGACATTTTTATATTTCCTAGGCATTTTTGTAATGAAAGTGTTTTTAATGATTGCATGCTGCAGTGAACCTATAAAGTAGTTTAAGGAAGTATTTGCGTTGCATGAGTTATAAACTGGGTCAAAATTTATGCTGCGTATGTCAGATGTCAGTTTCAAGTTTTGCCATATTAACGTTGGTATAGCTGCGCAAGCAGTTTTTTCTGGGTAATGATATTTGCAATGTTAGTAAAATTGCATTAGAATTATGAAGATTAAAATTGCGAAGAATTAGTAATGAATGTTTTTGTTAGTTTTTTTATTTTCAAAATAATATGATCTAAGCATGGCCCACTTTGATGCGTGGGGTAATGATAAGCTGGCAATAGTCCGTGATATGAGCAGATATTTAGGTAATTATGGGCATAATTATCGATTTTCCCGGAAACAATGTTAATATTTATGTCACCTATTAGTATAATGAATCAGAATCAGAATCAGAATTTTTTTTTTTTTGGTTGAATGGTTTTGAAATTGCACAGCTTGTTTAGAAGTGTGTCAAGGGACTCTAAAAATCGGTCAATATCTTGAGAAGGAGGTCTGTAGATAGCCAATACCACTATATCGGGGCTCATTTCAATGATCAAGCAATTACTATCCCGAACTATCGGTTCTTCTACTGTTGCTTTCAGATTTTTCTTGATATAAACTACTAAGCCATCATTTTGATTGATGTGTCGATTTGTTATGTGGGAAGAATAACCATCTAGGGGTGGTCAATTGAGTGTTTGGTTGGACAACCAGCATTCTGTCAGAACAATTATATCACAGCTTATGCCAAGATTTTGTAACAACACTTCAAAACCGTTCATGTTTCTGTTTATGCTGCGAATGTTTTGGGTGAGCACAGTAAATGTTTTATCCATAGCAGGAATAAAATGTTTACAGTCTTCAACATTACATATTTTAGTTTCAGACACAGAAAAACTGTCTAGGTCACAAAGAAAATTATCGATCATAATCGTACCTATTTACTATTTATGATATAAAGATACAATTAAACTACTGTTAGCGTGCGTAAAAAGATATGAAATATGTGGCGCTCTTAGGCGCCTTCATAATCTATAGAATTTATATAGTTTTCCTCTGCGAACTTGCGTGCCGGGCAACTAGCATCACCAGTTTTGTGGTCACTTTTGCGCTTGAAGCGATTGCACGTCGCACATTTGTGGGGAGAGTTTTTAATGCTGCAGTCCTTAAAGGAATGACCAGTCTCTCCGCAGTGATTACAAGTTGAGCTAGTTTCTCGGCAATATTTGGCTGCATGTCCGAATCGCTGACAATTGAAGCACCTGGTGACTATCGTGAAATCTCTCACGGGGCAGGACGTCCAATTGATGAAAATTCGCCCTTGGTCAATAAGAATTCTCCTGATATTAGCTGGTAATTCTAGAATATAAATTACAGGTGCTCAGATTTTTCTTACCTGATTTATGGCTTAATTTCATTGCAGCTTAGAGGGACTCACGGGTTGTGTTTGGCAGCTTCTAAGAGAGGTTTTGCTCGAAATTACACTCAAATACTTCATGTTCAGTTAGGGCTGCGGGGACACCGATAACTGCAACCCTTGGACGGCGCTTTGTTGGTTCTTCAACGGTAAGGCCTGATGAAACTAGTTTCTCCGATTTCCGCAATTTTTCTATGTCTTCTCTCTTGTCCGTGCTGATGATGACCCCTCCATTTCTCACTTTACGAACGCTACGAACATGAAGTTTCAATTCCTCGGGAGAGATGATTTCTTGGACGAGAGATTTCGTGTCGTCGCTGGTTTTAGATTTATCGCTATGGTAAATAGCAATGGAGCTTAAATTTGCAGGGCGGATGTAGTTGTCGGTGCCCTTCTTGACCATATCCGCGAAGGAAGTTTTTTCTGCGGGCTTCATTTTATTTTCTACGAATTCTTTAAATTGCCGAAGTGCATTCGCAACGCCCTGCTTCTCTTTTAGGTATTCAATAGTGGTGTACGCCTGAGTAGTTTTATGCGTCAAGGACTGATACAGGACAGCCATCTGAGAAGTCCCACTAGTCACTTTACGGCATAAATTGGTCACACGGATCTTCTGGTCAGCGTTCATTTTGCCCTCCGTTACTATATTGCATACTTCGCTCAATGTGGACTCTATTGTGTTCATCCATTTCTGACCTTCCGATGTGGGTATAAACTCAGCAGGTAATACATGTTCAGTGGGTGCTGGTGGAGTTGGAGCTATGGGCTTGTCTTGTTCATTTGGTGACGGCGGAGGACTTCGCTGCAGCAATTGGCTACGGCCAAACTGTGGTGGTGGATATGGCTAGATCCTGAGCTAGCCATATCCACCACCGTAATAGTAGTCTATAGTCTATATATTTAGTTCATTGCATGCAATGAAAGCGTAGGTCAGTGTTTTTATCAACTCGCGACACACTTTAGTTTTAATGCTTACACTGCATAATATGTAATTCCAATAACAATTTAGTGGTAATTATTTAATTATAACGCATTACAAGCAAAACAAAATGCACGTCCGCTTAGGCAAGCGATCGGTCGGGCCATGCTGAGTATATTAATATTGTGTAAGTAGGTTGCATATTCTGCCATACAAACACACTTTAGTATGTACGGCGACGGGCTCGAGCTACGTTCTGCAGTGTGCAGAGTTGACGAGTGAAGCTGTAATAGTTGTCGTTTACAAATCAAAGCACGTGAGTCAGTGTGAGCCGGGCGCCGCGTGTCCGGTTCGCGGATCACGCGACGGACCGCAGTAACAGCCTCACTCAGTTACAGGACGCCTCCCGACGTATTGTAATTCGCAACATACTCGTATACAACATCGAGTCGACGACTGAGAGATTGTTAGCAATACCCTGCATACTTGACACCTGCTGCTCGTAGCTATTCATCATTTTAATATTAAATAGAGCGAATATGAACATGTAACACACGGTTGTGAGGTCCTCCGTAGCCGAATTCTTAAAAGACTGATCGATAATTGGGGTTTTCAATAGAATTCAGCACCCTAATTGCGTAACACACAATCAATCGCATTCTGAATCATTTTGAAGCAAATTGCTAATCCATTGCTTCATAAGTTCGAAAAATTTGTCTGCTCAACACGTAAATAACGCAAAGAATGTTGTTGAACAGTCAAAATGAAACCGATTCCGATTGATTGTGTGTTACGCAATTAGAGTGCAGGATTAGTGCCCGATTAATGGCAATAGGCATGGTCTCTATTACTTGGGACCGAGCATAACTGGCGAACCGAGGGCCCCTGCTGCCTCTGGTGCAGTACTCCATTCGGAACCGAGGGCCCCTGCTGCCTCTGGTGCAGTACTCCATTTGGAATACAGACGTGATTTCATGTGTTGATCATGTAAGTCGGTACCTCGATTCTGTACGTCTGAGGCCGCAACTTATCGTAACACAGTGTGACAAGCGCCCTGTTTTGCCAGGTTTTACCAGCAGTGGAACACAATGAGCTTAGGAATTATGAAAAGAAACCTGTGAAAAGCTTTCTGACACCTTCAGAATTGAGCTGCGAATGATTACGTTAAAAATAACAATCACCGGTGATTACCTCCCGATCCATCAGGCGCTGCATTAGGAGCGCTCGTGCGCGCTCACTGAGCGTCCACAAACAAGACGATTGCAACGAGCACTCGATGATCTGCGGATCGCGTGCGCCGTGCACCACTGCTCTCCACAAGTAATCATAACAAGGAGAATGAACAATATCCACGTTTACTTACGTGTATACGTTCTAAAAATTAGTTATGTTCAAGTTATCTTGAACATCTGCGGTGAACACTTTGGGTGACTGCTGTTTTCTCCCATCGTTCTAGTTTGTTATGCATAAAGCACGTTTTTGCCCCTTAACTGTGTATCGTAGATACGTCATAAATGATCGAAACTTAACACAAGCTCAAAACATGAGACAGCAAACTCTTTTACAATAGATTATTTGAATCCCTACATACAGTTCCTTATTGCTTCGTCATGAATTTTTCTGCATTTTCTTGCTTCGGCATAACCAGCGCCGTAGCTTGTAACATTCTCTCATAGCACCGTAGACACGTCGTAGCGCGGCGTAGCGAGCGTAGCACTCACATACTCGTAGCACACGGGCTTAACAATACGGATTTTGAGAAAACTAAGGATAGGTGGAAGAGTTATTTCGAAAGACTGATGAATGAGGAGAATGACTGGAGTGGTGTGCGTGAGAATAAACCAGTAAATGAGGGGTTAGTGAGAAGGATTAGTATGGATGAAGTGAGAATAGCAGTAAATGGGATGAAGAATGGTAAAGCAATAGGTCCGGATGGAATACCAGTTGAAGTATGGAAGCTATTACGGATAGATGGATGGACGTGGTTAGCTTTATTCTTCAATAAGTTGTTGCTGGAAGAAGCTATCCCTGACGAATGGTGTAACAGTTCGCTGGTGCCCATCTTTAAAAACAAAGGTGACGTGCTGGAGTGCAACAACTATAGAGGAATAAAGCTAATTTCACATAGTATGAAGGCTTGGGAGAAAGTTATTGAAAGGCGACTGAGAGAAGAGAGTTATGCCTGGTCGAGGAACAGCAGATGCCATCTTTGCTATCCGGCAGCTGTGCGAGAAATACAGAAATGCGCATAAGAACTTGCACATGGTATTTGTTGACCTCGAAAAGGCATACGACAGAGTGCCTCGTGAAGTTTTGTGGTGGGCACTGAAGGAGAAAGGCGTGTCAGGGAAGTATGTGCAGTTGATCAAAGCGATGTACAGTTGATGTAGTACCCAAGTCCGGTCTACAGTGGGCACTACTGGCAGCTTCGATGTGGCTGTCGGCTTGCACCAGGGTTCAGCACTCAGTCCGTACCTCTTCGTGCTGATAATGGATGCTCTTACATCGGACATCCAAGAGGAGGCTCCTTGGTGTATGCTGTTCGCCGATGACATTGTGCTGGTTGCCGAGAACGGCTTAGAGGTCCAGAGCAGATTAGAGGGGTGGTGGAAAAGACTCGAGACCGTTGGCCTGAGAGTAAGTCAGACCAAAACTGAGTATCTGTTTTGTGATTTTGGCGGTCTCTCCAGTCCTATGCCCATATCTCACGCCGGAACGCCCTTATCGATCTGCTCCGACTTTCGGTATCTCGGGTCGCTTGTCCAAGGAGATCGCGAAGTAGACCGAGACGTAACGCACCGGATCAACTCAGGATGGATGAAATGGCGACAGGTCACAGGAACAACTTGCGACCCACGGATGCCCCTCAAGTTAAAGGGGAAAATTTATAAGTCCGTGATAAGGCCTGTCGTACTTTATGGGTCTGAATGCTGGGCTGTGCAGAAGACGGATGAAAAAAGATTGCATGCAGTGGAGATGAGAATGTTGAGATGGATGTGTGGAGTGACGAGAATGGATAAAGTAAGAAATGAGTATATAAGAGGAAGTTTGAAAGTGGCGCCAGTGACAGAAAAGTTGAAAGGCAATCGTTTGGCTTGGTATGGGCATGTGATGAGAAGGGACGAAACGCATGTGACTAAAAGAGTGATGAATATACATGTTGATGGATGGAGAGGGAGAGGAAGGCCGAAGAAAAGATGGATGGATTGTGTGAGAAATGATATGAAAGAGAAGGGAGTGAATGATAGTGTGACGGTTGACAGAGGAGAATGGAAGAAGAAAACGTGTTGCGCCGACCCCAAGTAACATGGGATAAGGGGAGGAAGATGATGATGAAATGCTATGCCTATGAATAACATCGACTGTAGTGTTTCAAATCATAACAGATTATTTACATAAAAATAAAATTATTAAATTTAGGTATAATAATATTTTTTTAATTGAAATGCATTAATTAATGATTTATTGAACGATAAAAACGTGACGATTATTTTACAACAATACAATACACAAACAATACAATTCCAAAAAGAGCGAGCTGCTGATCTTTAAAGCAGGCAAACATCGTCCTACCCGTTAATGTACTTACGCCATTGAGGTATACTGCAGGCACATGCCTGCACTATACCTCAATGGCGTTGCACTAAAGTTGGTTGACAAATTTAAATATCTGGGGCATATTGTGAAGGATGACCTCAAGGATGACGGGGATATAGAGCGGAAACGCAGGGCGTTGGCGGTGAGAAGTAACATGCTTGCTCGCAGGTTCGCTCGATATACGATTCAAGTAAAGATAACGCTCTTCAAAGCATATTATCAAGCTTTTTACTCGAGTGGCCTGTGGGTGAGCTATACGCGACGATCCTATGACACCCTGCGGGTTCAATATAACAATGCTTTCAGAATGTTGTTAAGGCTACCGTGGCGCTGCAGTGCCTCCGAAATGTTTGCAGAAGCCCACAAGGACGGCTTCAAGGACATAATTCGCAAAAAATCGGCTTCTTTGCTGCAGTGTCTGCGGGGTGCTAAAAATAGGATTCTGAAAGTCATTGCTGCTCGATTTGACTGCCCCATTCAAAAACACTGGGTGAGGGCAGTGAATGGTTTTGTATAGTAGTCTACATTAAGGTAAGTACTAACAATACTAACATAATTGTAAGCTAATATTGTGGCTAATATATACTAACAAGATATGGATTTTAATTATCTGAAATAAAGTATTCTATTCTATTTTTAAATTATCAAGCCATTATATAAGCACAATAGACATAGCGATCGTCGCGGTCATTTGACCCTGTTCTAATAAATATAGCGATCGTCTAATAGACAGCAATTCGCACGAAACGTCGTGCGAATTGCCACTCATTTGTTCGGACACCTGACGACGCGTTCGGGTTCACCGAACTGGTCGTCACAACACTTTCTGTTCGTGAAGGCCGCACAGCTTAAAGATTTATTTAAAGGACGATGATCAGAGGGGTTCCCTCTATCTGGCAGAATCTTGATGCTCCGAAATTTATTTAGCATAACACACTTGGCATAATCTTCTTTAAACGAATATTTTTAAGGCATAAAAATCATTTAATATAATTATTGTTTGGCCGAATATTGATATGTCCGAATTTACAATGGCATACTTTTAAGATAGCAGAATTTTATTTGGCATAACTACCTTTGGCAAAGTTAAAATTTCGCATAATTTCGTTTAGCATAACGTTCACTTTGCATACTATGAAGATGGCAGAATTTCGTTTGGAATAATTTTATTAGGCATATTGCCATTTCAATACAATAGCATTTTTTACTTTAAATTAAAATATTGTCGTGAAAAGTCAATAATATGTTGTGCTACAATAGTTAGTGACAGAAAAGAATCGCTGCGAAACCGACTCCACGTAGTTTTGTCTGCCCTACCCCTAGAGTGTAATTGAAGCCCGCGTAGGCGCGGAGGAGCGAGGCGGCCCGCGAGCTGAGGAGCAGGTTTTGGCATAAATTTAATTCGCATAACGTTACTAGGCCTAATGATTATTAGCATAGTAATATTTAGGCATACAATTAATAGAAATAACGGAATCAAATTTGAGTTATTTTTACGTATTTATTTTCACTCGATTCTGAATCACTTTTTCCAAGAGTCGGGGTGCCCCAAGGTCTAACACATCTCGATTTAGTAAAAAGGCAATGAGAACTTAGGATGCAAGAGCGAGCGAAGCGAGCTCGGGAATTGGGGCACCCCGACTCGGACAGGTTAGGTTCGAAGGGGATGACGGGGGCTCATGTGAGCGAGCGGAGCGAGCGAACGAGCCCCCGTCATCCCCTTCGTGTTAGGTTACTTTAAACCCTGCAGACAGAAATAGGGGCCCCGCGAAGCGGGGCTCCGTCGAATACGCCTTATTATTATTGTTATGCTTAATAAAGTTATGCTTTAGAATGTTATGCTTAAAAAATGTATGCTTTAGAATGTTATGCTTAATCATTTGAACATTTTTGAGCTTAATCATTTTTTATGAGAACTTATGCGTAAGCTGTTATGCGTAAATAATTTATGCGAAAATATAATTAAGACAAACAAAAGTATGCCAAGTTACATATATTAGGTCTTAAAATTTTATGCAAATGGATAGGGAACCCTTAAAACCATCTTGCTTGCATGCATGGTGTATGCTTGTTTGCATGCTGCATGCTTGCTGCATGCATGGTGACTGAATGAATGAATGAATTTTCTGTAATTATTATGGATATGAAATGTACGAGTATGCCAAAAGATTATTCTAACTCTAAACTTTCTGAGGTATGATAGTTCTGCCTTTTAATGACTATCCTTATGAAATGTATGCCAAAAGACAATTCTGATTGTGAACTTTCTGCGATATGATGGTTCTACTTTTTAATTATTATGGATATGAAATTTATGCCAAAAGATGATTCTGACTTGTAAAATTATGAGTTTTGAATGTATGATAAATGAGTGTCTGCCAAACGATTTTCTGTCAAATGAAGTTTATGCTATCCGCTGTTATGCAAAACAATATTATGACATAAAAAGTTCTGCTATAAAGGGTAGACCCTGATCAGAGTACTATAGGCCCCGACCCCATTTTTTTTGATCCTACGCACATCATTTTCCTGTCATATATTTCGCTACAAAATAACAAACCATTTGTTTTAAGTCTTACATATATGTGGTTTCCTGAAAAACTCATCTTTCAGTTCCATATCTAACGAAAATATGGATGTTTGAAAAAGATCATCATCATCTGCCTGCCTTTTCCCAACTATGTTGGGGTCGGCTTCCAGTCTAACCGGATGCAGCTGAATACCAGTAGTCACAATAAAAGATATAAAACATAATAATTGCGGACTTGTATAATATGGAACATAAAACTGTTTTACACAAAAAAAACCGGCCAAGAGCGTGTCGGGCCACGCTCAGCGTAGGGTTCCATAGTTTCCCGTCCGTCACAATAAGTGTTCCCACTTATGAGTTTTAAGGTGGGTATCCATTATGTTCGCGCTCCAGCAGCGCTCCGCGCTCCTGCAACTGCTCCTGGTAGTGGGTACGTGCGCGAACACGGAGCGTGCAACATTGCACGCTCCGCGGCAGGCGCTCCAACTCGTGGCGGTTTTTAGCGCGAACACAAAGGGGAGCGCAGTGTGTCAAAGGGGGGCGCATGTAGAAGTGCGCGCGACGTATCCATTGGAGCAGTTGCAGGAGCGCGAACACAGTGGTAACCCAACTTAAAAAAGGCTATTTGTTACGGAACTCTAATAATTACGGAACACTAAAAACGGGCCCACAAAGGACGGTGATAACTGAAAAAAGAGTTATAGATTCCAACCACACATGGAAAGTTCAAGAAAATGTTGTCTATTTTACAGCGCCATCTCTCGGGGAATTGGGTTACTAATTGATACATAGACGTGCCAGAAGTTTTCGGTGGTAATTTTGGATTGCGAGAACCGATTTTAATAATTCTTTTTTTGTTTGAAAAAAGATACGTTCAGGATAGTAAAATATGTAAACGAAGGTAAAAAAAAATGCTTGCATTTACGATTATACTACAAACTTAGTCCAGAAATTATTTTGTACAATTGTTTGTCTTTTTTGTACAAAAACTGTTGTTTCCATCAAGTTCAAAATGATTTTCTTAGAAAGTCCTTATAAAGTTCTACTTTTCAGATTTTTTTCATAATTTCTAAACTTATGGTTCAAAAGTTAGAGGGGGGGGGACACATTGTTTGTGTTTGTTTTTACTTTTGGAGCGATTATTTCCGAAATTATTGACATTATCAAAAAATGATTTTAGTAAACCCCTATTTATTTTTAAATACCACACGTTAGGGTTGAAATTAAAAAAAAATCACTTCCCACTTTACACATAGGGGGGCTACCCTAATAAAACATTTTTTTCCAATTTTTATTTTACCACTTTGTCGGCGTGATTGATATACATATTGGTACCAAATTTCAGCTTTCTAGTGCTAACGGTCACAGAGATTAAGCGAGGACGGACAGACGGACGGACAGACAGACATGGCAAAATTATAAGGGTTCCTAGTTGACTACGGAACCCTAAAAAACAACCGAATTACAAAAAAAAACAAACAGTAGAAAGTGAAAAATAACTTTAATTTCGGAAGTCGGTGGCGTTGTTTCCGCATTTACGTTTTTTGACACCGACTTCCGAAATTAGTTATTTTCCACTTTCTAGTGTTTGTTTTTCACTTTTTAGTTTACAGACATTCATATATAGTTGCAAGATTAGAGGTGGGGTACCTCTAATATAACAACTTTGACAGAAATGAGGGTGTACCGTGGTATACTGAACACATCTGCGTACCCCTTTAGAGGGTACAGGCATGATGTTATGTAGTGTGATCGCGTAAACAATGCATACATAAGCGATAGCAGCAATCGCAGTTGATTTGCTGGCATTTGTTGAAGAGTTCCGTTGTCTGTCTCCGAAACTCAACATCACTTTACAAAATTTAAATGGGACCATTTTGGAATAAACCTCTTTCGAACAAAAAAAGAATTTTGTAAATCCGTTCATATATCACGGAGTTTTATGCCCGAA
The DNA here is from genome assembly GCA_951799955.1 of Apamea anceps. NCBI lineage: Eukaryota > Metazoa > Arthropoda > Insecta > Lepidoptera > Noctuidae > Apamea > Apamea anceps. The sequence goes on from OX637516.1 coordinate 266,704, forward strand.
CATACATAAAAAAAATATATATATAAACATCCGGAATGAGAACGTCCTCCTTTTTTTGAAGTCGGTCAAAAAACCAATACGATTTCCAGTTATTTTTAACCCCCGACGCAAAAACAACAGGATGTTATAAGTTTGACGTGTCTCTCTGTGTGTGGGTGTATGTCTGTCTGTGGCATCGTAGCTCCCGAACGGATGAACCAATTTTGATTTTGTTTTTTTTTGTTTGAAAGGTAAAGGAGATCGGACGGGTGTGGCCCAAGTGGCGTCTAAGCATGACGCTTAGTTTGTTTGAAAGTTCATTAACTAAGCTAACTTTTTTTGTATGGGTACAAAAAAATTTAACCTGGGAGGAAAAAGTTACAGGGTGTATTAAAATTAAAATACTCATAGTTATATCGAGCTATTTTAAACTATTTATTCAATTGGATCTATTTCTTTTAACTTAATTGTTTGAGTAATTCTCTGTTTTTGAAATAGTATTTAAAAGTGTTTGAAGAAAACTGTTTCTGAGAAAGGATTAAAAAATGCAATCATTGAAGAAGAAAACATAAAATAACCTACTATACAATATATTTCATCGTAAGTACTTTAATTATTGAGTTCGGAAGGATTTGGGGGAGCCCTTTGCCCAGCAGTGGGACAATATAAGGTAACAAAAAAAAAGTATTTTAACTGAAAACTGAACTAAACTAACAATATACATATTGTCCAGAAACGCTGCAGGAATAGGATGTTCTATGTTCTCGTAACGAGCCCACCCGAGATACCACACTACGGTCATGATGTGCGCGCAACATCCGACTGTCCTTTTCCCTATGATACAACTGCAGTAGATCAAACACATCAGTATTAAACACAGCCGGTAAACAGTGGACGAATAACAGAATAGGTAACGCAGTTTAAACACAAACGTATCGCATCAAACAGCAGCAAGCGAAGAGAATGACTGCCAATGACAGTGACTGTCACTGTCAGTCATTCCTGCCAATGACAGTGACTGTCACTGTCATTGACAGCCATTCCTGCCAATGACTGCTAACGACAGTGGCAGTCACTGTCATTCATGCCATAACATTTTTGTCTCTTTTCTAATGAGGTTAGGTTTAGGTTCTGGAGGTGGTTCTCAGCAAGTCGGAGGCCATGGTATTTCATGGCCCCCGGGCGCCGCCGCCCGGCTCACACATCGTGGTTTGGGGCTCGGATCGCTGTCGAGTCTACCATGAAGTACCTGGGATTGATGCTCGACAGCCGGTGCGACATCAGCCCCCACTTCCGGCTGGCGCCCAAGTTGTTGGGCGCGGCTGGGGCGCTATCAACGCTGCTTCCCAATCTGGGGGACCCGAGCGCCGCCTGTAGGCGGCTCTATGTGAAGATCGTGCGATCGATGGCCCTGTATGGGGCCCCGGTGTGGGCCTCTGACCTGACGGCTGACAGTATCGCAATATTGCGAAACCGCAGAGAGCGATGGCCGTCAGAGTCATCAGGGGATATCGCACGATCTCCTACGAGGCGGCCAGCGTACTGGCTGGATCTCCGCCCTGGGACCTCAAGGCGAGAGTACTCGCGTCATTGTATCGGTGGCGCGAGGAAGCGAGGGCGCGGGGTGCGCGACCGATGCAGCGACACATGGAGCTGCGTCGGTCTCAGCTTCGCGAGGTCCTGGTGGCGGAATGGCGGGACAGGCTTACACGCCCGGCTTCGTCACCATCGAGGCGGTCCGGCCGGTGCTCGAGCGCTGGCTCGGGAGGGAGCACGGCTCCCTGTCGTTTCGGGTGACGCAGGTGCTCTCGGGGCATGGTTGCTTCGGGAAGTACCTGTGTCGCATAAACAGGGAGCCGGACGCCCGGTGTCACCACTGCGTCGACTGCCGGGAGGACACGGCGCGGCATACGCTGGCAGAGTGTGCCGCCTGGGAGGAGCCGCGCCGTGCCTTCATCTCAGAAGTAGGCAGTGACCTGTCGCTGCCGGCCGTGTTCGAGTCGATGGTCAGCAGCGAAGTCTTGGGACGCGGTAGTTTTCTTCTGCGAAACGATCGTCTCGCAAAAGGAGGCTGCGGAACCGAGGGAGATCTTGTCCACTCACCCTGATGGGTCCAGGGGCGACGGACTCGGGGACGTCCGTTGCCCCCCACACATCAGGCCCCGAGGAGGCGGCGCGTAGTTCCACGCGCGCCCCTCTTAGACGTCGCGGGGGGAGTCTAACACCTCACTCCCCCCCTGACCCGAGGAGGCCCGCGGTGGCGGACGTCCATGAGGATTTTCCAACCCGAAAAAAAAAAAAAGGTTTCGGTTAGGTTAGGTTAGGTTAGGTACCCCCCCGGTCCCCCCCGGTGGGTTCCCGCATTGTCGAGGCGGGGGGGCTCAGTAGCCGTGGCGAGCTGGGCCACGGTGAAGCTAAGAGGAACCCCAGCGGGGGCCGCTCGTCCGGGCTGTGCGGTTTAGCCCGACGTAGCGGCCGTAGGGTAGGTTGCGGTGCCGCTTGGGCGACATCGCAGCCTACCTGAGGCGGGCCGCGGTGTCCCCCGTGAGGGAGACATCGCGGCTGAGGATTGGAGGCCGCGGCGGGAGAGGAGTGTCGGTGTTTCGTTGCCGCTCTCCCTACCTTCCGCGGCCTTGACGGGGCCGCCACCGTTCGATGGCGGACGCGGTGGGGCCGCAGGGGAAGAGGAGTGTCGGTGTGTCGTTGCCGCTCTCCCTATCCTCTGCGGCCGTAGGTCCCCCAACGTGGGGGGCATGCGGGGCCCGCCTTTCAGGCGGGCGTGGAGGCTAGCAGGCAACGGGTGCGGGGGCACCGTTGCCTGTTTTGCACAGGCCTCCACCTTGTGGGACGGGAATGGCCAGGTGTTCTCGGCCATTCCCGTAGCCCCCCAACCTGGGGGGCATGTGGGGCCCGCCATACCATCTTGGCGGGCATGCGTCGGGAGGGCTGTGGAAGTAAAGGCTATGCCGGTTTCCCATGGCCCTCCCATCACGGCGACGCGGGAACACCGCTGAGTTTTAGTGGGTATACTGTCATTCCGACAGGGAGTCCCACATACCCCGTCTCGTCCCCCGGGAGGCGAGGATGCATAAAGCATTTCTCAGCGACAAAAAAAAAAAAAAAAAAAAAAAGGTACCCCCCCGGTGGGTTCCCGCATTGTCGAGGCGGGGGGGCTCAGTAGCCGTGGCGAGCTGGGCCACGGTGAAGCTAAGAGGAACCCCAGCGGGGGCCGCTCGTCCGGGCTGTGCGGCTTAGCCCGACGTAGCGGCCCACGGGTAGGTTGCGGTGCCGCGACATCGCGACCTACCTGAGGCGGGCCGCGATGTCCCCCGTGAGGGAGACATTGCGGCTGAGGACAGAGGCCGCGGCGGGAGGGGCTCTCCCTTCCTTCCGCGGCCTTGACGGGGCCGCCACCGTTCGATGGCGGACGCGGTGGGGCCGCAGGGGAAGAGGAGTGTCGGTGTTTCGTTGCCGCTCTCCCTGTCCTCTGCGGCCGTAGCTCCCCCAACGCGGGGGGCATGCGGGGCCCGCCTTTCAGGCGGGCGTGGAGGCCAGCAGGCAATGGTAGCGGGGGCTCCGTTGCCTGTTTTGCACAGGCCTCCACCTTGTGGGACGGGAATGGCCAGGTGTTCCCGGCCATTCCCGTAGCCCCCCAACCTGGGGGGCATGTGGGGCCCGCCATTCCATCTTGGCGGGCATGCGCCGGGAGGGCTGTGGATGTAAAGGCTATGCCGGATTCCCATGGCCCTCCCATCACGGCGACGCGGGAACACCGCTGAGTTTTAGTGGGTATACTGTCATTCCGACAGGGAGTCCCACATACCCCGTCTCGTCCCCCGGGAGGCGGGGATGCATAAAGCATTTCTCAGCGACAAAAAAAAAAAAAAAAAGGTTAGGTTAGGTAACGCAAACATACCACGTCTATATTTTGTCTCTTTCTCATGTTGGCGCAAAAAATACCACGCATCTGAGTCATCATTTAAGTGTTGGGCAACATCAAAAATACCATATCGGGTTAAAATAAATAGATTTAAATGATAAATAGTTCAAAATACGCCGATATATTAAGTTTATGTAATTATACGCAGTAACATTTTTCTCCCAGGATGGATTTTTTTTTACCCATACAAAAAAAGTAAGCTTAGCTACTGAACTTTCAAATGAAATAAGCGTCATGCTCTGACGCCACTTGGGCCAGAGCCCATACAAAAATGTTCGATCTCGAGTGTTCTTAACTATGTTTGATGAAAATCGGTCCAAGATGGCCACCGCCACAAAATCGAGGTTTTTTAATAATCAAATACATTTGGTACTACAGTTGTACCATTACATTTCCTTCTTTTCCCTCAAAGCTCCATACTTTTGACGGTCGCCGCCATAGTAAAGAATGATCAGTAAGCCAAGAGTTTTTGAATGAGATACGTCTCAAGTCTGTTGACTAAGTCTCAATTTTGGGGACGTTTGGCTCATTCATTTTGTTTGGCTTCGACGTCAATGAACTTATTGAATAAAGTCTACCTATTAAGAAAATTGGGAAAATTTATAGTTTCTAAGAATAGAACGAGCAAGTTCAATTGCGGCGCATCTTCAGAGCCGTTGAGACGCTTTTATTTAGTATGAGCCTAGTCGTGACGTAGAGGAGGCGCCCTGTGTGACGTCACACGATAGTCTGCTGCGACGAGGATACCTCGCTGTACGCCCTGGGATAGCCGCACGGGTAGGAAACAATCTAGCAACATATTATGTAAGTAACTATTAACACGTTCATAATATATTTGCAAGCGTCAGTGTACCATGACGACAAGAGTCTTGAGTTTTCCTGTCGATTTGTGTCGGCGGCGGTAGACAACGATCACACGAAGCGTTTGGGAACCAATTTGTAGGCCGAAGCTAAGCCGCGCGCGTCATCCTCGAGAACGCGCGGAAAAACTCGCATGACCGGAGCGCAACATAATCAAGGCTCATAACAAACTGCTCCCGGGTGCAGGGCGGCCTGATGAACACGCGATCGATCCGCGTCCCCGCGCCGCGCGCCCCGCCCGCGCTCGCCGCGCGCTTACGTCACTCGCTCAAAGAAACGTGACGGCATCCGAGATGAGCGTGAGACGAGAGGCGCCACTGCACAAGTAATGAAGGCAGAACAGCCACTCGTCGCGACGACTACCGACCAGCCCCAGCAGTCTCGACATTCATAGCGATCGCTTTCCGACCGAATTCGGTCGCAAAGTCTCGAATTGACAGGTGAAATGTATGGAGTGACAGGACTTTGTGACCGAATTCGGTCATAAAGCAATCGCTATGAATGTCGAGACTGCTGGGGCAGTGCACGACCGCTCTCGTGGACGCTGTATAGTAAGTGCTGTAATATATCTAGACGCCTTATTTATAAGGCATCCAAGGGATAGCCCGGTTATGTAGCCAACAACTTCCTAGGACCTGAGAGAAGTATACTGAAAACAAACGCACCAAAATAAATGGCACCACCGCACGTTGCTCGCGGCTCACTAGTTTACTTAGGTGTGCGTGGCTGAGCTGAGTGGCGCATGATCGGAGTGCTCCTTCTGCGAGCGTGTGCCGCGCGAGTGGTGGTGGCGCTGGTGTGGCAGCGGTGTGGCAGAGCGCCGTGTGCGGTGATTGCATTGCAGCACATCGTATGAGCGGGCGCTCGGAGCACGGAGCGCGCCGCACTCCCCACGTGCACCACACGCGCCACACGCGTCACACGCCACGTGCCACCGATCTTACTTTACGATTGATCCGCCCGATTCCCGCCCTGTCCAGCCAATCTATTTTGTAGTCTTGAAAAATATTATGTCCGATACAAATGGACATGGTTAATGGTATCATCTACGAGTATAATATAATAGTTCTCAATAAAGATAACGATGCGCAAGTTAGTCTGCTAAACTTTTGCTCTAGGTAATTATTCCGCGCGTTCATATTTTCTAATGTACTTCTTTAGACAAGTTAATATTCATTATGGCTGCACTAAGTTTTTATAAAACATTTTCGATGCATTATCAAATGAATTAGATTTTTAAACAACAATTAAATATAATTGTAAGCCTCTCTATAAGTACTAGGTCTCAAAGATTCGCTATCTCAGGGTATCATAAATATCGGCGGGTGTCAGAAGTTGGTCTAAGAGCTGAGCGGCCGGAGCGCTGGGAGCGGTCGGGTCGCCGCCGGGCGCCGGGGGCGCGGGGGCGCGGGGGCGCGACCGCGTCTGTCCTCTAACTTGACTCTACATCGTCGTGCATTCCACTTTCAACAAAATTGTACCCATATAAATATTTTTCAGACAAAGCGAAGTAAATTGTATAATGGTGACTGTGCCCTCAATATTCTAATATGTGTTTTGAACTCAAGCAGCGTAAAGGAAATATTGAATGGATCCTCTAAAAAATTAATGACCGTTGTTTAAGGATGTATGCTTTTTATTAAAATTAATGAACTTCCAACAATTTTGTGGGCTGATGATGCTCGCTTTTTTATTTTAAATGAGCCTCTTTTTTATATTTCTGGCATTTTCTCGCAGTTGGTCGCAGTAAGCTAGGGTAAATCGAAAAAATAGGCTAGAGGTTAGGTTAGAACAGTGACAGCGCGCGCGAGTCGAGCGAGTGCTACATCCTAATTGGTCGCAGTTGCTATTTAGTATTTTTTAGGACCCCAAAACAAGAATGATTTGTAGTTCAAAAAAGAGGCGCATTTATTATATGAGAGCGTTCAATAATATATGTATTTAGGAAAGCAAAATGGGAAATTATTGAGGTCCGATGAAATACATGCCATCTTGTAATTAGTTTGAAGTGAATAACTTTACACCAAAGCCTCTACCTAACTACGGGCATGGAACTGGAAGACAACTAAGTACATCGGGTCGGGCGAGAGTCGAGAACTCAATCTACACTACAGTCGCGGTACTAGATATATTACCGTGCTACAGTGAACACAAGACAGTCACCGCTCCGCGTGTAAACACGGTATTTTCGTGGCTTTTTACACTTTTTTTTTCATTTATTTATTTGCAAAAACATGTGTAGATAATATTGAAATTGAAATTGAAAATATTTATTTCAGACTAAGCACACAGTAATTGATACAAGTCCATATTATGTTAGTAAGTAGATACTTATAGCTATGTTAGTAAAATTTAAAATAATTATTATTTTGGACATGCATGAGCGACCAATGCCTCATGATTTGGCTGTCCACTCTGTCCGACACCACGCTCAGAAGCGTGTTCGTGCTACCCTTTACCCGAGACCACAAGGAGGCCGTTCTTTTGCGAAGAACCGCCTGAAAGCTGTCGGTGCTGAGGTCGGTGAACATGCCGGAGGCACTGCACCGCCACGGGAGCCCCAACAAACCTCTGAACGCGTTGTTATACTGGACGCGCAGAGCATTGCAGGCTTTTTGACTGTATTTGCTCCACAGGTTGCACGTGTATAACGTTTGGCAATAGCTTTTAAAAAGTGTGACTTTAACGTCACGTGAGCATCGCGCAAACCTGCGAGAAAGCATATTACCCCTTACCGACAATGCCCTGCGCTCCCTATCCATATCCATATCATCATTTAGAGTCTCATTGACCCAGTGACCCAAGTACTTGAATTCGGACACTTGCTGTAGGACTGTTCCATTTAGTGTGATCGGAGGAACAGGGTAGGTTTTGGTCCCAGCCTTAAAAACTAGCAGCTCGCTCGTTTGAACATTGTACTTGAGCCCATGGGCCATTGCATACCGTTCACATATGGTCAATAGTGACCTCACGGAACTGATTGAGGGGCCCAGCAGCACCATGTCATTAGCGTAACTAATATTGTTCGTAAAAACACCATCCACTGAACAACCGACACCAGCACTGCTGAGCTCCTCAATCAGTCCATTCACATATAAATTAAATAGAGTAGGTGAAGTTAGTCCCCCCTGCCTTACTCCACACTCCATCCTATATTCATCCGAGCATTCACCCATCCATCTGACAAAATTGCTTTGGTTATCATACCAATATCTAAATAAGTTGATGATCTCTACAGGCAGCCTAGTGTTAAGCCTCATCTTCCTCCACAGACATTGTATGACACCATGTCAAAAGCTTTTGACAGGTCTAGGAAGCAGGCGTATACTGGTGTTCCTCTGTCAGTATAGTACTGGACAGTATGCTTTAGACACAGTTCTGCAGATTCTGTGGACAGCCCAGGTCGGAATTCGAACTGAGCGTCATGCAGAGATGCGTGTTGGCTTAAATGTCTGTTAAGCACACCATCCAGCACCTTACCCAGGGTCATGGCCAGAGATATAGGTCTATATTTCCCTTTTCCGATGCGTCACCAGTCTTATTTTTAATTATAGGTACCACTATGGTCTTCATTAGATCGTCTGGTAGGTAATTATGACGAAGACAGAAAGTAAACAACATGGATAGGATCCTGGGCATGTGAACACCCGCATGCTGCAGATGTTCGATGCTGAGACCATCGTGCCCCGGTGACTTCCCTCTGGTCATCCGCTTAATAACCTTGTCAACCTAATAATAATATGTATGTATGTATGTATGTATGTGTGTATGTATGTATAATATGTATGTGTATGTAACCTATTTATGTATTTGTGTACCTAGTTTTAAGAGGTTTTTTTTTAATTATTATTGTCCCTCTCAATCAAAGCACCTGCCATCTAATCTCTTCACCACCCTTGGTTGACTGGTAGAGAATGCCTAAGGCATTAAGTCCGCCTTTGTACCTTTTTGTGCGAAAAGTTTAAATAAATAAATAAATAATAATAAACCTCCGCATACGTTATTTTAACTGGAAGGTCACCGGTACCGCGCCTCTCAGCATCAAGCATCATTTCGCCCACTTCCGGTTTCAAAAGAGGTTCCACTCTAAAGTGATTCCTAAATAGGTTAGCCACATCACGGGGAGCACTAATCCCCTCTATACTGGCTGGCAGTCTCATTTTTGGCTTAAGCTTGTATATTATCTACGTGGTTTTGGCAAATAAATAAATGAAAATAAAAAATACTTTGTAACACCTATAACAAGCATCATACCATGTACGCATGCTATTATGATGCTTATTATAGGTGTTACAAGGTATGTTTTGGCCCAACATATTTGACCACGGCTGTGATGGCTAGTGTACAAATTAGGTCGAAATACAATAAGATTTCAAAATAAAAATATAAAGAATAATAACATAAATAAATCAACAATTAACCTGATGTTGTCAGACCACTCGCTTAGTACCTCGCCCGCTCGCCCGCTTGCCCGCTCGCCCGCTCGCCCGCTCGCCCGCTTGCCCGAAAAAAAAAACTCAATAACAGAAAATAAAATACCTACCTACCTAAATAAACCTATTTCTGTTGATAACTAAACTCAATAAATAAGCAAAATCTCTAAAAACTAATATCTATACGAATGACTATCCTACTTAACAGTATTATAAAATAACCTACGTTCACTACGTACACTATCAAATATACTACCTATACTTTAAAATTAAAATCTATACCTACGACTTATATAAAAATAAACCTAAATAACTCTAAAAAGTAAAAGGAATAAAAATGAACTCCACTGCGTGTGACCTAACCTACGACAAACTTATTATTTGCGGTTGGTACAGTAATCGGATCTAGGGATCGAACCGCAAAATTAAGTTTGTTTTTTATTGTATATACTTTTCCGGGATAAAAAGTACCCAGTGTGGTGCCCAGGATATTAAAGAATAATTATACCAAGTTTCATCGTAATCGAACCGGTAGTTTTTGCGTGATGCCTGAACAAACAGACAGACAGACAGACAGACAGACAGACACAAATTTTTTTAATCACATTTTTGGGTTCGGTGTCGGTCTAGTAACACCCCCTGCCATTTATTTTTTTGATATTTTCAATGTACAGAATTTTCACTTCTACAGATTTATTATAAGTATATATAGATTATATTTCAATCTGGCAGCTTCGGTTCTGAATACGAATAGCTTTGCCTCAGAGAGGGTGGTTGTGCCGAGAGCCAATATCTTTGTGTTGCAAAGTGGTTGGCGCGCGCCGGGGCCGGCCGCACCGCACCGCACCGCATCGCTATGCAATGAGTGCCAGCCGAGGGCTCGCTGCGGCGACTCGTCCGTTCATTGTCGCGCGTGTGAACACCCCGCCAGTACACTCAGCAGGCCCGCTCCGCGCGCCACTACAAGCCCCGCGCAAGCGGTCTTCACAAGCTCGCAACACTGTTGCGTAGTGTATAATTATGTACTTGCAACACCGCACTGAGACTGTACGAGCCACCCCTCGAGTCTCAAGTCCATTTGAACTAGAACGTGCTCGCTATTGTCCTGAACTGGCTCCTGTGGAGACAGTCTGGAAGCCTGCGAGCGCTCTTGTCCACATCGTTCTCGCGCTAGTCAACTGGCTGTGAGGTTACCATGGAGTGTCAAATATAAACCAATGACAACGCCTAGTGGTACAATCGAACAACCTATTTAGTTTACATGTTATACAGCGTGGCGATTAGGTTATCACATTAATTGAAACCACGTTCTCTATATTAGGTATTTTATCATATACAATTAAAATAATTTAATAATAAACAATATTATAGCCGCGAGACTCTTTTTTCCATTTTAATACAACATCACGTATTGCATAAACATAATCAGCTGACCAAAAATGTAGGTCAAACACCCGTGGCCTGGCCGGTGAAGATAGTTCAAAACTTCAAACGTTGCCATTCCGAATTACCTACAAGCACTAAACTACCATTTTACAAACTATAATTTACAAGAAACGTAAACAATTCAAGCGAAAAATGTCCTTACCGTCTTCTTACGGTTAATAGTTGAAGGCGTTTTATGTGCGCAAAAGGGACTGTATGAGAGGTATGAAAAAAATGTGCAAAAATATTCTTACGGTTGACGACTTAAGGTATAAATCTCTATGCGCGAAATGCTACGGGGTACAGGGATGCTTGTAGGCATGATTCTAGTTTCTTTGGCGCGTGCGACGGATGAGTCACATAGTCCGCCGCCAAAATCCTTGAGGGATAGTTGACGAGTTTATTATCCGCGTCGCGCCCTTCGTAGTATTGTGTCTTCAGGTTGATGGTATTTGACCTATTTTTACATATAATTACTGCACAACTCGGCATTTTAGTTTTTTACGCATCAATAGTATAATGTACGCAGTTGCAAAGTGACTGAATGAAGCGTACAGCCGCCGTTCGAATTTAAGATCAATTTTATAATATCGAGGCGGCACGTGCCACGCCCCCAAGGCATATTCATCGATATCCGTGATCGTGACAGTCGATTCCGTTATCGTGGTAGGAGTCGATCCAGATTCAAGTCATGGTCCAAAATAACGCCGGATGACCCGAAATGGTTGTGCCGATATCATCTACGGTACAGAAACAGGGCGCGAAACTGCGAATAGCCCTGCAATTGGAAGAAGCCGTCGGAAAACTAGAGCCAGCGTTACCGGAGGCGGCCGTCAGCGCTATACTCCCGTCTAACCGTCTATGCGTTACCGACCGAAAAAGTGGAATCGTTTTCTGGTAGACACAGGCGCAAACATCTCCGTAATACCAAAACGGAATAAAATGGACCTCAACATTTCGTCATATAAATTATACGCCGCTAATGGAACAGAAATCCAAACATATGGCAAAAAAATGCTGACACTCGACCTCAATATGAGGCGGCCATATCGGTGGACATTTATTGTAGCGGATATTACGCAACCAATTCTTGGTGCAGATTTTTTAGAGTTTCATAACAGTTTGGTGGACGTCCGAAATTAGAAACTAATCGATGGCAAGACAGGACTCTTATCACCAGGGACAATCATGCAGTCCGGCACCCCAACCTTGAGAACCATTAAGTTGGCGGAACCCTATGCAGAAATTCTAGGAAAATATCCCAATATCAACAAGCCCATGAATGCCCTCGCCGATCCAAAGCACGATGCCAGACACCAAATTATTACAGAAGGTCATCCTGTATACCTACTCAAAATGTCGTCCGATGCCAGCTCACAAATATCAACGCGTGAAGAAGGAGATCGAGCAAATGTTGGAAATGGGGATATGCAGACCATCGAAAAGCCCGTGGGCCAGCCGTCTCCACGTCGCACTATGGTTCGCGTAGAACAAGCTAGCTGGACAAAATTATTTGTTTCAATTTTTATTCATAATTGAGGTTATTAAGCATAGATATGAGGGTCTTAATACGTTTTTGAGGACCATTGGTTGTTTGAGCAGGTATAGTCAAATAAAAACATAATATTTTTTTAAACAATTTTTTTTTAAATAACATCTATAAATGTAACTATAAAATCTAAGACCAGATACATAAAAATACTTAATAACTAAATCAATCACTCATTATCATGACTATCATCAGATGAATCATCCATTGAATAGTCATAATCATGAGTGACAGAACTATGGAAATTAGAAACTATATTAACATTATGCTCCTTACAGCTAGGTTGAACTATTAAATCTAGGATTTCGGTAGGGAAAGAACCCAATTTCTTCCGGGCAACTTCTCTTAAAGCATTTATTACAGGGTCAGATGTTAAATCTCTATTTCTAGCAATTCGCGATCGTTTTCGTGTGTTGTGTTCACGAAATCTTCTGCAGTTCTTATTCCGAGCTTCCTGTGCTTCCTTGGAAAGCTGGCCCATAGGCAGAAGTGATTATTTAATTACATCACCACTGTGCAGAAGTATTTTGTGAACAGTCGTAGGCATATAATACCATGGATAGGGATTTACGTAAAGTTGTCTGGTTTCTTGAGCTAAGGTTTCAAATTTTTCAAACAAAGTTATTGAAGGGTCACCAGTTACATCTTTGATTTGACGTGCTACACTTCTATGACCTGACATCCGCGCTGATCCCTCAGCAGCGTAAATCAATTCACTAGTACTCCTGGACTGTAAGACGGTCATCTACGCGTCGTCTTTTCGTTTTGAGACTGGAATCATCAAACTCTTTAGAGGGTCTTCCAGATCCCGGTTCTGTGTATGTACTTGGCATACATAAATCGGACACATCGAAAGATATGTCATCAGCCAAGTCGAATTCTTCTCTAGGAACCGCTCTCGATTTCTTCCACAGCTGCTCCACTTTAAAACTAATTTTGACGAATATTTTGAGATGATGACCTTGACATCTCTCAGGGACTGCTCCGTAACACCATCAAAATCATGTCTCAAAGTTATAAACCGAAACAGCTCATCATTCCGCGTTTCTTTTGGGTGTTTTAGTCATTCTTCGAAAAAAATCATTTTTAAGACGATGAAAACTGTTTAATGAAAAAAAAAATAGTTGTGCAAATAATTCGCAATATTTTTTTTTACTAATTACTACTAAATACTTGTGAGAATCATATAAAATAGATTCTATAGAGTGGACATGAATGGACATGTAATTTTTTGACCATTGAATTCAAAAATATGGGGGAAAAGGTCCACTTTTATCTAAACAATTAATTTAATAAAATTATAGAATGAAGTTCCTGTGATCAAAATGAATTAAAACAAAACTACATACCCTTATGTACACAATCCATCACAAAAACACTATAACAAATTTCTTTTAGTTACTTAAATAATGTTATCAATGATGGTGTAAAAATGCAAATAAATGCACTTTGAATTATCAATTCTTTAAATTCTTACCTTAATGACGGTCCTAATGAGGGTAGTTACGAAAATTAATACGTGTATTCCTTAATGTATAGGGCTAATGAGTTCATATTAGTAATTAACTACTAGGAATTGAAGAGTTGTTTTTGTCCAGCTAGTTTGTTCTACACGAACCAGAGTGCGTCGCTAAAAAGAAAAACGGCGATTTGCGACTGTGCGGAGACTACAGGAAGCTCAACGCCATAACCATCCCCGACCGATACCCAATACCGAGACTGACAGATTTCACCTATATCCTGCCTGGCACAACAATTTACTCTCGTGTAGACCTCCAAAGAGCCTATCATCAGATTCCGGTAAAAGAAGTGGAAAAAACAGCCGTTATAACGCCGTTCGGACTATTCGAATACTCACGAATGCCATTCGGGTTACGAAATGCTGCTCAGACCTTCGTCCGGTTGCTAAATTCAGTATTATCTGGTTTAAATTTCATTTTTATATACATCGACGATATTTTGATAGCATCAAAATCGGAAGAGGAACACAAACAGCATTTAAATGAAGTTTTAAGGAGATTAAACGACAACGGTATAGTTATGAACAAAGACAAATGTGAATTCGGACGAGCACAAATAGCATTCCTAGGATACCTAATAATACCAGTCGGAGTAAAACCACTTCCCGAAAAGGTCGAAGTCATCAAAAATTATCCAAAGCCGGAAACCATTCAACAACTATGTAGGTACCTGTAACTGTAACTAGTCCATGTGCAACTATTATGCCTTATTTTTCGGGCTATAGTCCAAAACCCTGACCTCACTGGTTTGCCTGTATTGAATGAGGAAGCTGGGGTGACATCATTCCAGCTAACACGCTAAACGACTCATATTAACGAAGTTTTTGTGGCAGCTAAATTAAGACTGGGAACTTTGATTGCAGCTATTACGCCAATATTGGCATAGGTAGAATTATTCTATCATATATGAGGAAGCTGAAGTTGTACACACGGTAGCGACTGCGAGTCGTGTCGTCTGAATTCATTTGCCTTACACACACACACTTACACACATTGCGTCACATCAGCAATTCCTGAGATCGCATAGGTTCGTGTATAACAACAACCGATTTCCAAAAAAGACACTACAAACTGAAAAATAACTTTAATTTCGGAAGTCGGCGTTGGAATCGTATTTTCGTTGTTTGCCATCGACTTACGAAATTAAAGTCATCTTTCAGTTTGTAGTCTTTTTTGGAAGTCAGTTGTTTTCTTATTTTTTTTTTGTAAAAAGTTTTTATTTTTCAATTTTAAGTTGTAGGTATTGAATCCCCTTAAATCTTAATGCATCCCATGACAATCCACCACTGATAAATCATAGGAAAGCAAACGACACCATCTCGTTTACTTGAATTTTATCAGTTTATTTTGGTTTAAAGACCAAATCACTGAACCGATTTTGAAGAATTTTGCAGATCGGCCTATAAATAACTAGTTAGTTCTGATGTAACACACATAAAATAATATTCAGCCGACTTGATAACCTCCTTTTTTTGAAGTCGGTTAAAAATAGGCATTTACTGAGAGAAGCCAAACATAAAAAAACCGGCCAAGTGCGAGTCGGACTCGCCCATGAAGGGTTCCGTTACGTTACGATTTATGACGTATTAAAAAAAAACTACTCACTAGATCTCGTTCAAACCAATTTTCGGTGGAAGTTTATATGGTAATGTACATCATATATTTTTTTTAGTTTTATCATTCTCTTATTTTAGAAGTTACAGGGGGGGGGACACACATTTTACCACTTTGGAAGTGTCTCTCGCGCATACTATTCAGTTTAGAAAAAAATGATATTAGAAACCTCAATATCATTTTTGAAGACCTATCCATAGATACCCCACACGTATGGGTTTGATGAAAAAAAAAATTTTGAGTTTCAGTTCTAAGTATGGGGACCCCCAAAATTTATTGTTTTTTTTCTATTTTTGTGTGAAAATCTTAATGCGGTTAACAGAATACATCTACTTACCAAGTTTCAACAGTATAGCTCTTATAGTTTCGGAAAAAAGCGGCTGTGACATACGGACGGACAGACAGACAGACAGACAGACAGACAGACATGGCGAATCCATAAGGGTTCCGTTGCCATTTGGCTACGGAACCCTAAAAACTGGTAAGTAGGTACATACGAGTATCAGGCAAATAAAGTCAATGTGTGTGAAAAACAAGTGCCTGCTCGTATCTATCCCGACAGGTTTCAGTCGACTGAGTGAAGGGGTCGGCTGAGCGGCTGCCGGCGCGGCGGCGTGCGGAGCAACGGCCCGGTGACCTACTTACTCATTTACAAGGACCGAACCCAATAGGTGGTAGTTTTAGCGAAAAATACGATAGCAATATGCTCAATACTAAATAATTCCTACCTACACGCTTGCCAAACGAAAAGTAGGTATTACGCGACGGCCACGGCAAAGCTGACGGCAAGCGTACGTCGGCGACGGCGTAGCAGATCGGCGATTGTCGATTTGAGATTGGCAACGCGCGCGCTCGGTTGCGCGGCGATTTATTTTAGGAAATTGGGACTTCAGTTCAAATTACATAGTCCAAGTCGAGATTTTAATCGTTTCAAACATAGTTTTGAAACACCTGTATAATAATGTAGAATGACTGATGTTCTTGTAACAGTAAACAATTTGAAACGCACAGTGCTTCTTACAAACATTACACAGCAAAAGCCAAAATGAACAGCAAAGTGAAATATGCATTTATGCAAGTAATTCAAAACTTTTTAATTATTATAAGATACATTTTGGTATATTTCTGCGTTTTTGTGGTGACATGTATAATACAACTTACTCACTAATCTGTCGCTATCGTTGTGCTGTGAAAAAGTCATTTTATTTTACATATACGCTAGTGATTGACTAAATCGGAAAGTTATCGATTCTCCCATTTATTATTGTACTAAAAAAAGATTTGGGATTCTGAAAATAAAATAAATAAAAAACGATATGTCCAGAAAATATTATATTATAAATCAATAAAAAGGAGATGTTTCATTTTTGGCTTGCACTTGTACAATATATCAAAAACAGGGAAAAATACCCTGAATTTAGGAAAAATATTAATCTGTGAATTTGAATTTATAGGCAGTCGCTCCATATAAAATACTGATATTCAGCTGCATCCGGATAGACTGGAAGCCGACCCCAACATAGTTGGGAAAAGGCCAGGCAGATGATGATTAATCTGTGAATTTAAGAATAACCTTTGTGTATGTACAAACAAATTAAAGTTTTTCAATTATTGCCATTTGTTGCCGTTATGGTCCATATGGCGGCGTCCTGACAGCAAACATGCGTTCTGAAACCAGAAGGGATCTGAAATGAGTGTGAAACCGTAAATACAAAAACATTTAATATAATTGCAAAAAGGTATAACATTATTAATTCATCTATTACACCTATTTCTAATGCGTTATTAACGGATACATGTAAAACAAAATAATATCAATATAATATTTTAATAATAATATTCTAGTTCGATTAATCATCTACTTGACTTCTCTTTTTAGAAGTCGGTTAAAAATGAAACGTCTCCTAAACATAAACAACACACATAAACACAACACACGTAAACATTATTTTACATTTTCTCAAGGGTCTTCCAACCGGGTGAAAACGGTTGAAAAATCTATATATTCTTTGGGTAATCGATATTTTTGTCGCCTACGTTAACATCACTAACTGGCCGGAAGAAGCAGCGGCCGTACCATGTGATGCACATAAATAAAGTATCGTTTTGTGATTTTTACATTGCTTGTCTAGTCACTTAGCGACATACTTAGGTAGTGGTTAAGGAGCAATGTATTTACTGCGAAAATAGTACAGTCGCTGCGATATTTGAAAACAAAATTAACGTAGTAAAAGCAAGAAATATTTTACAATTTGTTGTTTTTCATGATTTTAAAGACAAATATAGTAAAATACTTATATTTATATTATATGGTATGTGATTCCATGATTTACAAAGTTTTGGTTTTGGCTTCGGTTTTTACAAGAAACCACTGAAGATTATTTTATCACGATCACGATCAAAAGAGCACTAGTTCGCGGAGACGGCCATTCGCCTAGTGCATGGTCATTTTGTCCATGCCGCGACGACACAGACACATCCCGAGGCAATTTGGTGACGAAAAAAGTACGCATTACCATCGAAATGTGAGCCATAATAATGTTTCTGTTCCCCATAAAACTTGTTATTTACTGCAGAGTGTCGTACAGCAGTCGATCGGTCCGATTGCAGGATTACCGCGTGATGGATGAGTCCGGTCGGCGCCCGACACGTGGTCACGCGCGGGACTACAGGGGGGACTACCGGGGGGGACGTGCCCGTACCATACTCATGGCTGTGATAGACCACGCTGAAGTTTATACAGGGTGGCGATTAGGTTATCACATTAAATTGTACAGCAGGTATTACAAGTTGCTAGCAGTCCGTTAAAATAATAAAATAAATAATTTTACTAAAATTAAAAAAATGCATTTTTCAAACAAAATAAATGGAGTTATAGTTGGTAAAAAATAAATCATCCTTTATAATATTAGTTTACTGACCTGTAAAAGCGGCAACGCCGCAGCGTCGCGCCTAGGGAATGCAAACCGGTTTCACCGAAAACCGAAAACCCGGTTTTTCGGAATATTTGAAATTATTAAAAAAACCGGTTTTTTATTTCACGTTTCCGGTTTTTCGAGTTTTTTATTGTTTTCAAATGGCAACACCCAACACCACGTGTCAGTCAAAACTATGAATTTGGTGTCAGCCATTTTGTTTTACCAACCGTTGCCAACGGTTGCTAGTGAAAAGATTCAAGATTCAAAATTTTTTATTTATGGAAAGTACGTTGTTTATTGTAGCATTAGTAATTTGGTAACATTTAACTGTTTTCAATAGTTGAGTGAAGGTGTTTAGTGAATTTGTCGTGCAATTCAGTTATTTTTGTAAGTATTTGACATTTATAGTATGTACTTATGTTAGGTACAAATTGCTATTTTTAAATGTTAAGATATTCACACAGTGTGCCACACAATGCTTTATATTATAATTGTGAAAGTTTGATTGTTAGCATGTTTTTTCCTTTTTCACGCAGAAACAGCTAGAATCTAGATAGATTTGGATGAAATTTGGAATAGAGATAGCTAGGCTATAAGGCTACCTACATAGCCTACTTTTAATCCCGAAAAAATGATGTTCCACTTATTCTACGCTGCCGAAGTCTCGGGCAGAAGGTAAGGTAGTAGTTAATTTATAAAACAACGTTTTTGTAATGATAGGCATAGGCCGTCTGCCCATCGCCTACGAAACTGATTTGCTTTTGTTTCCTTACCTAACTTTTACAGTATGCCCAGGAAGTGCCTGGATCAGCCTGGAACATTATAATTTCCTTCCTCTCCCAGTCCAGTATAATTCTTGTTAATTTCATAATTAAACAGGTCAAGTTATTGTTCTTGCTTGTCGCTTTCAGATTACTATGGATGACTTTGTAGAAAACATCAGAAAAACTGAGGATAAAAACAGCGTGTGGGGTCATTTTTTTAAATCGAAATCAAAATCGGAAGCAAAATACAAGTATTGCAATAAAATACTTTTGTGGTCTGGAGGTTCAACTTCATCTTTTTAATACTGTTGATTAATATTGTACCTACTAGGGTGAAGCACAAAAGCAAATAAACCTTTTACTTAAACAAATTTCTGCATTTTCATTGAAATTTTGAATACTTATGTATTTATTTTTAAAAAATACGTTTTTATTTAATTATTGAAAATATGCAAGATGTAGGCGGCCTGAATTTCACAAGTAGTTTAAAAAAACTTAGACAAAGAAAAAAAAACCGGGTTCACCGAAAACCGGTTTTTTTAATACGAAACCCGAAAAAAAAACCGGGTTTTCATTTTGGCCGGTTTTGCATTCCCTAGTCGCGCCGGCGGAGCACGCGCCGTACCTACGCGAGGTACGAGTACGAGTACCTACTTGTGGATGTAGGCACGCGCGCGTGGTGCGTGCGACAGTAATTCAACATTTTCACAACATACTTACGATATTGTTTTATGAAATAATCACAAATTAACTTTAAAAATCTCCACTTAAATGCAATCAATTATTACGTATTTTAATTTTTACGTTTTCAAAATGTCCACCGTTCTTCTGTACACACAAATGACATTTCGGACTCTTCAGAGTAGGCTTCGCGGCTAAAATTTTTAAATTGTCGAAAGCCCCAATTATTCGAGATTTTAAATCGTCCATAGTCGTCACTTCAACCTCATTCTTTAAATGTCCATTGCCCGAACTCCAAATCATATCGGTGTACTCCGGCGATGCGAAATTGATTCGAGGTATCTTGTTGGAAACAATAACACAATGAAAATAGCTACCTAACAATAATTATTATTTAAGCATTTGATTTCGCATAAACTGTCACACACACCACCTTCACTAACCTATCCTATTCCTATTACTAAAATAAAGTTAACACAAAACAATGTCCACAAAATAAAAACAATAACAATACTACGAAGGGCGCGTGCGCCAATCGTCAACTATTCCTCAAGGATTTTGGCGGCGGACTATGTGACTCATTCGTCGCACGCGCCAAAGAAATGCCTACAAGCACACCCCCGTACCCCGTAGCATTTCGGGCATAGAAATTTATACCTTAAGTCGTCAACCGTAAGAATATTTTTGCATATTTTTTTCATACCTCTCATGCGGTCCCTTTTCATCTTTTAATTTTGCGCACAAAAAACGCCTTCAACTATTAGCCGTAAGAAGGCGGTAAGGACATTTTTCGCTTGAATTTTTTACGTTTCTTGTAATAATAGTTTGTAAAATGGTAGTTTAGTAGTGCTTGTAGGTAATTCGGAATGGCAACGTTTGAAGTTTTGAACTATCTTCACCGGCCACGGGTCTTTGACCTACTTTTATTGGTCAGCTGATTACGTTTATGCAATACATGATGTTGTGAAATATTAAAATGAAAAAAAGGGTCCTGCGGCTATAATATTGTTTATTATTAAATTATTTTAATTGAATATGATAAAATACCTAATATAGAGTACGTGGTTTCAATTAATGTGATAACCTAATCGCCACCCTGTATAGAGTGATAGGGTGCCTTCGCACGTGCTTCATTGAGTGCTAGAAAACGAACGTTGACAGTTCTAGGCGTTTTGCTCATGAACACTTACAGCATTCTGCAAAGTAGGTCAGTTTGGACCGGGAGAAACATTACGGAAATTTCTTACTTTATTTTTTTTCTCCCGTTTGTATAAAAATACATATGTTACTGTAAGCATGGTTGGCCCGTAGTCTGCCCCGTGAGTTTGTGGTTAGCTGTCAGCGGTTTACCCGTCGCCGCCTAATATTTGATATATCTCGCGCAACCCCCTCAAAGTTCTAATATTTTTCCTCTATTAAAATTTTAATGAATTCAATTTCGCATTTCGTGCCGCGTCATCTTGTTTTCCTGTTCCCACAATTCGGTAAACTTTTGTCTTCGAATTTATCCTTATTTGGTAATAGATGTAAACAAACGCGTGTTTTTTGTTTGCTTCTCTGTGTTGGGAAGATATCCTGGTAATTGTACAACAATAAAGAAGGGATTTGTTTGAGCGTGTTGTGCATGACTGTACCCAGTAGGTGAATGGTTAATAACAAACGTAATGGATGCTCGGAGTAATGAATATCTAAACATGTTATAACTTTTATTTGTGATATAAGCTGGATTTATTATCGTCCAGTGGGAGACGTAACAAGCGACCGAAGGGTTATGCCGGGAGACCATCGACGATCGACGGGGTCATGGGGTTATATCAGATGATAGTAATACGATCGGACATTTGAAGCTCAGACAAATAACAAAACAGAAATTGCGACACGTGAAGTCCTGAAGTTCAAATGAACTGCGGACGCCAAGCTTCTTATTCGTTAGTAAGACAACTCATAGTGGAACCTCCGAGTGCTCCCACCAGCCGGGCGGCGGCGCCACCCGCAGGCTGTACCTCTACCTGCCCGCCACTTATCAGCGCACTGCGTAACACTCCGTCGAGTAATGGCGTGACTACACATACACAATACTTTCCGAAGGTCAATAACTATTTATAAGGCAAACGTTCCCCGGCCGCGCAAACAACCCGCGATAACATCCGCTCAGATTGTGTCAGCGCATGTGTTAATATCGCGCACACATACGAGTACATGCCGCGGTCTTCGGGGAAATATCGTGCGCGCTGGATACGCATGTCGTGTGTTACTAGCCTTAGCGCGTCGACACTGACACATTAGGTACTGAGATACAACTATATAGGAATCCAATGGGGTACCAGCACTACCAGCCTTGCCAGACATCCCGGTTTTTGCGGAAAACGCTCCGATTTTTTGCGCGGGACAGTGACAGGCTCAGTCCCGCTTTTCGGGGATAGAAAAATAAGTACATTACATTAGTACATGACTTACCTGATACAGGGTAAGCCGACCAGTTCTTGTGGTGTCAGTACCTATAGTAAAGTACAGTGTTATGTATTTTCAATAAAATGCATTTTCATGGCTTTATATCAGCACTGTAAACTTTATTTCAAATAAAGTTTACAGTACTCATTTTTTTTTTATTTTATCCCGATTTTTTACTGAAAAGGTATCAAAATCTCGCTTACTCCGAAAACAATCTGGCGACGCTGTGTGCCACCTACCAGTTATTTTTGTGCGACTATTTTATACTTTGGAAACAATTCAACTAGCCCGGTACCCCACTTTTTCCTTAAGCTGCCATGTAATTATAATGAATACCAGTAACGCATTTATTAAAATATGAGTTAGGTTAGGTGTAGCCTACATTTAGTTAGGTGTGTGTACTTAACAAGCCGGGAAGGTACACAGACCTCTCCGGTGTGTTTGCGCGGTGGTTTATGTTTCAGGAGCAGCCTACACTGACATAGGTACCTAGGTACTTAGCACTAATTACCATGTTGTACACCACTGTGTTGCGTACCTAGTAGGCACTAAGTAAGTATACATTTATGAGGTAATTTGCTATAACGCGTTCAGAAAACTGCGCGAGTTTAATATTCGTTCCATACGGAGTATTTTTGATTGCCCCTCCGGTGGTAGTCGTTGGTCATCAAATAAAACCAGACGTCGGCACTTCTACTGACCTACTTCCTGCATGCTGTGAACAGACGAGAGAACAGAATACTCGCACTTTATATTCTCAGCGCGTTATGTTTGAATAGTAACTGAGTCCACTCGATGGAGCCAGTGTAGAGAAATCAAAAGACATCACGACACATATTGTGCCTAAGAAATAACAGCCGCACGGTTCGATCGATCAGGGTGACCATGTTTACATACGGAGACCCCTCCGTACCTCGGAAAGCACGTTAAGCCGTTGGTCCCGGCTGTCATTCGTATATCTTTGACAGTCGTCACGGGTCGTCAGAAGCCCGAAAGTCTGACAACCAGTCTTACCACGGGGCATGGTATTACCCAATAAATGGATTGTGGAGGTCAGATAGGCAGTCGCATCATGTAAGATACTGGTATTCAGCTGCATCCGGTTAGACTGGAAGACGACCCCAACATAGCTGGGAAAAGGCTAGGCAGATGATGATGACTTATGTATTTACAAAAGAATCAAAAATAATATAATAAGTTAAAATTAAATATCATTAAAACAGTTGCGGAATAGTCATTTGGACTAAATGAAAAGAGATTACGAGAAAACTTGAGGTACATCGGATGGTAGATCTTTGTGACGCGTTTGGTTTCTGAACTATGTTGTCGACTGCAGTCGGTTTTAGGTTCGGGACCACTATTACGTTAACTTTCAAATGAATTTTATCTCTTAAAGATGAACCTAAGTTATTCCTATACAACGTGTAACGGAAAGGGTATATACTCGTACATACCAAGGGCACGGCTTCTTTGGATGATATCAAACGATATTGGAAGGACGATTTTTCAATCCTATCTCTAGGTACATGTTCGGAAGTTATGAGAATTTTTAATCAAAATCAAAAGTCATTTATTCAAATTAGGCTGAGAATCAGCACTTTTCGAACGTCAAAATTACAAAAGACAGTCCCCCAAAAACGCCCGCCCTTCACCACTTCCTAGTGCTATCGCTGGGAAGAAGAAGTGGCGGAACAAACTCCCCAGCAGCACAGCTGTCAATATAGTTGCATGTATACAATACTAGGAACCTATGTTCAGTAATGAACATTACAAGAAGCTTAAATTATTTGCCATATTATGTCAGCTAGCCACGCCAATATACCAACAAATATAATAAAAACTATACGTAGTCAAGCTAAAAAATAATTTATTAAAATAAAAATAAAAACTCACTACCTAAATAAAAGCCTCCAGGCATAAAGGGCGTGACAGCTTACACATTTATGCATTGCTGGGTTCGTCACATAGCTGTCACTTGCAGTCACAGATGATGAACTAGGACCATCGATGTGAAATAAATAAGTGAGTTAATACTAATAACAGTAACCTGTCAGTACCTAAGCTAATTCTGGAGAAAGAACATGAACATTGTCTTGAGTTAATTAGGGCCACCAACTATTCTTATCGTGTAAGTAGTCGTTGATGGAATAGTAAGCCTTTGAACAAAGGTTGGATTTTACTTGAGGTTTAAACGCAATAAAAGGCAAGTCTAGCAAAGAAGAGGGTATCTTGTTATAAAAGGTTATTTATATACCAAGCCCAACAAATGAGTTATGAACCTTATGAAGCCGGTGAAAGGGGGCACGTAGTTTATCCTTATTTCTAGTGTTAACACTGTGAATATCACTGTTTTTAGTGTACAAGTGCAAATTTTGCCTAATATATAGGATGTTGGCGAAGATGAATTGTGATGCAACCGTGAGAATACCAATATCTTTAAAAAAATCTCTTAGAGAAACTCTGGCACCTAGCTGGTAAATTGCTCGAACAGCTCGTTTTTGAAGGACAAATATATTTTGTATATCAGCGGCTTTGCCCCACAGCAGAATACCGTAAGACATAACACTGTGAAAATAACTGAAATAGACTAAACGAGCTGTATCAACGTCAGTGTATTGTCTTACTTTCCTGACGGCGTAGGCAGCCGAACTGAGCCTTCCTGCTAGACTTGATATATGAGGTCCCCACTGAAGTTTGGCATCTACTGTTAGTCCTAATACACCAAATTAGGCGCGCAAAATTACGGAAAAGATTTATCGTGATATTGACAAGTAACGTAGAAAGTTATTGACCTACGTAGTGCGGCGACACGTTTGTTATGATTTGAATTTAAGAAACATAATATGAAACCGAAAATTTGGTATCAATTCATAGTTATTTTTTTTTGAGTTGAGACTATGTATAGTGATTCTATACCAGCTGTTATATTTAGTGCTTAAGGATAGCAATAGGGTTTCTGGTACACATTGTAGAAACAGGTTAAAAATCAACTAGTATATAAATATTATCCCTGAAAGTACTGTTGCGCGCCACAATTATTGCCTGGTACATGGTGACATTAGTTACCACTAGCGCCATCTAGTATAAAATAGCAGAACTAATGTACCACTAGCGCCATCTAGTATCGAGTAACAGAAATAATAGATCCTTCTAGAAATTTCGATACTAGAACTATCGACATCTAGTCAGTCGGGGCCGGTATGTACTCGAACATTCTAGATGTTTCTACAATAGAAGGTTCCGGAACTATCTGCGGCACTATATACAGTGAGACTTGGTCAACGATACAAGCAAATACATCAAAAGCAATCTACAAGTGCGACTTAAGAGCAATTGTCTTTTATAATTCGTGTGTTTGAGCTGTTATTAGTGTTGTTTAATTAAAGTGTAATTTTTGGTAATTTATATCGGCAGTTTTTATTGTCACGAACCCGAAGCTCGTAACATAACTAATACTACCACTACTATACAATCGCAGGTGACATGAGACGATCATGTGTCGCGGACCAAAACGTACTGGCTGCTCTCGTACTCCAAGGATTCTTTGCGGCTGGTAAAAGCAACCAAAAGCACGCAAGCTTGGTGAATAGCGTGATACCCGGATAAAAAGGCCAGAAGCAACCTTTTTTACTGATTGACCTACGACTAGTAAAATAGGGCATTACACCAGAGGAAAGGCTAAAACTTCCGCAGAAAGCAAATATGGGAAAGTACACCGATTTGGAAGAATATCTTACACCATTTAGTGCCGAACACGACAGTATAACTTTGTTGACTGCAGATAACAGAACATAATAACTTGCTGATTAGGCACTAAGGTGAAGTAAAATCAATAAAATTTAAAAGTCAAAAATTTATCAAAAATCAACTGAATCAGGTTTTTCAGCAACTCAATTTATTCCAATAATTAATTGAGATCCTTGTTTAAGTAAAAATAAAATAAAATGAAGAATAGATGATACGCACTAGAAAAATAAATTAATACACGCACGCTGCCCCGGATATAAAAACATAGCAAGTATGGAGAAAGCTTTGAACAATAAAATATCAAAAGATTTTATAAGTAAAACGTAGATCCTCGGCAGAAAGTGAAAACATAATCACAAGTTTTTGTATTCGGTTTGCGCACATATGAGCATGTTTCCGAATTTCGTGTGAAGCTCAAGTGGTTACCAATTCGCCTTCGCCGGAATGCTCATATTCTTTCCCTTCAGTTTAATGTGCTCTTTTCCCCTTTCACCCCTCTCTATCTCAAGAAACGTTTTCAGTTTATTTGCGACTCCCACACGAGATTGTTAAGATCATCAGATAACTTGAAGCTCAAAATGCCAATGCATTTCATAACTTTCCTTGATAAATCCTTTACTGTCCAGGCCGCTCGTTTGTGGAATGCATTGCCAGTTGAAATAAAACGCGCGCAGTCGTTACAAGTGTTCAAAACACTTGTAAAGGAGCACTACTTGTCGTTGTGATCTTGTTGTCCTAACTGCAATCATCTACAGTCTTCTTTTATTTTTCGTTGCTTGTATATACATATAGTATGTATGTATTTATGTATCTATAATTTTGGATATGTATATATTTGTGTATCTATTTCAGTTTATTGTATACATATAATGTTTGCACCAACGACAGTCCCATTTTATGTCAAGGAAAATCACTGTCCATTCTAAGGTTGCCTGGAAGAGATCGCAGTAATGCGATAAGGCCGCCCATTGTATATTTTGTAGTGTGTTATGTATTTTTATGCTACTTATGTATTTTCGTGGTGTACAATAAAGTATATTTAAATAAATAAATAAGTTGAAGAGTTGGAGGTTGAAGGGTTGAAGGAGCACTATAACGCGAAATATTGACAGGAAATAGAAAAATGAAGGCGGAAATGCTGGAACAAGGCATCATAAAAACTACATTAAAACATGAAATAGTAGTTAAAGTACAACCGACGCCGTGACGCGACATTAATGCTTATTGTAATATTATAATCAGAGCACACGAGCCACCGGGAACTCTTGGCAAGCATGAATAAAGCGCGGGCTGGCCATAAAGCACAACTTGCACGAATCAAACGCCGCCGCCGCCGCGCGCGGCGTACACGCGGCCGGCGACACAGCTGCGGCGCGGGCGTCACTGCGGCCCGCGTGACTCGTGAGCAGCGTGTCCGAGTGATAGTACACGTTCACTGCAGCTGCTACCGTTGATTTATGGTGAAAAGAACAAGTGGGGAGAAAACAGCCGTTGGTGCTTGACGGGTTAATATCCCCATGAGCGAAGGGTATTCAATCATAAGATGAAATATTTTCGGCTCAGCATTTTTCTTCCCTGTGTGTGCCTGCGCACGTTACGGTTCTGTAGAACAATCCATAAATATTGCGCGCCTCATAACACACACACATGCGGTACGACAGTGCGCAGCGGCGGCGTGGGGGGCGGCCCGGCGGTGGATGACGGACTGCCCCTTTGGGCCAGTCGGTGGCCTACTCCGGTTAATCACCACAGTCTACAATGAATTGGGGAAACTTGATGAGATATTATTGTGAGATTGTATAAGTCAGAGGTTGAGTGGTGTGGTGAGGCATGAGACAATCTTTCAGTTTAATATAGGTACAATATTAGATAGCATTTGGCAATATTATAAACCAAGTAGGTATATACTTAATACACCTCATTATGATCTTGGAACGACACGTGGAAGTTATTATAGTTATTAATAACTTTTACCAACAAAATCTTCATCTCGTCTTGTTGGTCTACAATTATAAAATATGTATATATGATACTCGTAATTAAACCCAACAATCTACTCAGATACCAAAACCAAGACTTAAATTTTAGTACAAAATCATAACAAAGCTGAAAATGCTATCTACATAAAGTAACAGACGTTCAAAAACATCAAGCAGCGACTTCCACGAACGGCGAGCGCAAAACCGGACCAGTCGCAGCGAGTCTGTGAGCCGCCGCCGTCCGGCCTGTGGGCTCCGGCCGACATTCAGAGGGAAACATTTTGTGATTCACACGGCGAGCCAAGAAACTGCGAGACGGCACGGCTCCCGGCTGGCTCCCGGACGACGCCCGGACGACGGTAAATTTAACCTTTTGCCGTTCCCTGGGAATTAAGCACCATTGTTTAAGTTTGTATAAAACGTACCGAGCGACCCGTCTGCCGCGGATAACCGAAACATACTACGAGTACAATTGCGGACACCGTTTATGGTCTATTGTTGATTTTCTCCCTACTGCGCCTAATTCAAGCGATGAAACCCAGCAATGTATATGATTGTTGTCGCTACTGTCGCGAGTGATCGTGTCATGGTGTGATGGATGTTTGTTATTTAAGTGGATTGCAGCCGTCGGAGGACAAGTGCGCGAGTAATAAGTCAGGGAGGGCTCGCTGGTCCATGTTTATTGTTATTTTTATTAAAATCCCTTGCGACGTGACGGCCGGTCATAAGTCCCGATAGAATAAAACAATACCATGTATATTCACAAACAAAACTGAAAATAAACATTTCGCTTTCTGAAATCGTATGAATGGGCTACGTGAACGTTTTTATGGCAAAGTCGCAGATGGATTGTCGAATCAGCTGTTTAACATAACCGCCAGCTCTTTTTCAAAACAGCTCCAGCAGAAACAGCTGAACGACGTTTAGCCATTTTCCAAAATTACTGAATTTTAAATTGCATAGACATTTTGTATTTATTAATATAGCGGGTCAACGATTAGAAGTTATGTAAAACGGCATGAAATAAAACGTCCGATTGTGGATTTTAGTTCTAATTTTTGTCGCTCGTCGCTTGTAACAATAATAATGGCGTCCAAAACAGAAAAAAAACTTGAGAGGTGTCAAGGGACACCCGAATGGAACGAAGTTCCTTTCGATTAATTAGTGAAGGAATTGTAATATTTTTTTATTATTTTTTTTATTATAAATCATCGCCACACCGCACTGTTCAATGCGAAATAGAAAGACGAAACGAAAATAACTGGCTTGCTTTCTATAAGAGACAGAGAGAGAGACAGACAGAGAAATACGCGCACGCCGCACGGCTTACAACTATAGCAAAAAGTGTTGTTACAACTTTTGGTCTTAATTTTTTCGGTCTAGCCCCCTTTCTCAACGCGCGATAAGGAACTTCGTTCCAATAAATAAAACGAGTAATATGTATGAGTGAAAATGGCTCTGGCTCAAGTAAAAACATTAAGGTAATAAGTGATTCTATGGACAACATTGAGTCTTATGAAAGTCAGTCCTAAAAATACTGAATAGCCAAGTAACTGCGACCAACTCGGAAGTAGTACTCGTCAGGCGCTGCCGCGGCGCCACGCTTCGCTCGCCCGACTCTAGCATGGTTGTTCACAGGTCTAAGCCAAAACTTTTGGTCCGGGTGCCCTAGCTTAGCTACTGCGAGTTGCGACCTACTCGGCATTACAAGCCATATCAAACGCTTAAGGTGACTGCAGATAAGCCATTCTGCATTACTTCTAAACGTGGGTAGCAGTTTTATTAAACGGCAATGGCAATTCAACTGAACCTTGTTCAACTGTTCTACATAACGGAGCTGTTTTGTAAAAGAGCTAGCAGTTATGTGAAACTGCGGATTCGACTATCAATCTGCGACAGTCATATAGTCTGACTAGATGCGCCCTGTGGTTTCACCCGCATATGTTTTGATCCCGTGGGAATATCGGGATAAAAAGTATCCTATCATGTTAATCCTGGTTATAAATCATCTGTGTGCCAAATTTCATCGAAATCCGTTCGATAGTTTTTGCGGGAAAGAGTAACAAACAAACATCTATCCATCCATCCATACAAACTTTTACGTTTATCCGCTTCGTTGCTACCCGATGCATCCAAGCGGTTATAATATTAAGTAGGATAATAATTATATATAATATAATAATAATATTATATATATAATTTCACACCGCCGTATCTCTACGTTGACGTCGCGCGTCGTGGTGGGGCTTGAGCGCTCTAAACTCTAGGTCTGTGACGGAAGAGTTTACTTTGCCGGATCCGGTCTAGGGTGAGAAACCGCAGGGCAGCATGTGGCAAACTGTTGGGCAGTAGCGGCCCCACCGACCCTATCTCCCGGAAGAAGTCTTGTTCCTCACCTCTGGCTTGCCTTTATTGGCCGGCTGGAGTGAACAATGACGAGGAACAGAGCTCCCACCTCTTTTTTGCCTTTATTGGCCGGCTTGATTGGAGATTCGCAAGAGCAAACGTGCTCGGGGGAAGGAAGTATTCCAGTAAGATGCTGGTAGGGATCTTGACCGTACTTCTGGGATTGTCCTGATAGCCGTGGAATACCTCTCCACTCCTCATAAGGACCTCAGGATATGTTGCCCCCTTGCCGCTATGACACTGTGTGCTAGCGACCGTTTTCGGGGGCCCATTATTGAGTGTGCAAGTCACCTCCTGCCATTTTATGTGTGTTATTTATATAAAACATTGATCAGGCAGGGGACATAGTTCTTCAATAGTTCAAGGTATTCAATCCACTATGGCCAGCCAACCCCATGACCAATATAGAAAGAAAAGAAAGAAAGAAAAAAATATTTTATTCTGCACAAACAAAACGCACAATTACAAATTACAATGTTTTTTTTTTTTTTTTTTGAGGATGGGAAATCATCAAATGACTCCTCCCGCTCTGGGTGGAGCAGGAGGGAGTGTCAGACTCTTACTGACTAAAACCCACCCGTGTTCCTTCCTTAGCCCTTTATGTTCCAGGGCAGCGGTAACCCTTTCGGACAATCCCGCTACCCTGGCAGGCTACGGCCCTATGGGGCCCCGTCACTCATGCTGACATCTCTTTGAGGCGCGCGTGGAACACAACA
Organism: Apamea anceps; assembly: GCA_951799955.1. Classification (NCBI taxonomy): domain Eukaryota; kingdom Metazoa; phylum Arthropoda; class Insecta; order Lepidoptera; family Noctuidae; genus Apamea; species Apamea anceps. The sequence goes on from OX637516.1 coordinate 297,687, forward strand.
CGCCGTCCGGCACGGGCCTGGTCCTGATCGGACGGTGAGTTACCCATTACTCACCGCCCGCAGGCCCGCGCCTACGGTGGCCGGGAGTCGTCACGCGGCTCCCGACGCCCGGAGCGTCTCCCGCGGCGGCTGAGGCGTGAGGTGCGCAAGGCGCGTTCTCTCGCCCACCCCGCCACCTCCTTCGCTAGCATGACTGCTTCGCAGAAGGAGGTGACTGCCTCCCACTCCCTCTCGCCCCGGACCATGGCTGGAACCAGGGCCGGACGCGAGAGGTCACCGCCGCTGCCGATCGCCTCTACGAGGGCACGGCGGTGCTCTGCCCAAGCAGGGCAGACCTCCACCGTGTGCTCCACCGTGTCCTCTGGGCGATCCTGACAGTGGTGACACCCGGGACCGGGGGTTATCCTTGGGTGCACTTGCACAGTGCATATATGGATAATCGTCGGTTGGTGCCTCCTCATCATTTAAAATTATCTAAAGGGTCTGTGCGAGTTGGCTTCGGCCCCTGGTACGCCTTTCAAAGGTCCGGGACTTCAGGGTCCCGAGATATTATGTCAAAATCACAAATCATATATAATCATTGGTCAGGCAGGAGACATAGACCTTCCATAGTTCAAGGAAACCGATCCACTAGAGCCACCCAAACCCATAGCCCAGTATATTTTGTTTCCATGTTCTGCAATAGTCCATCACCAACCGGGGGTTGTCCTTGGGTGCACTTGCATGGTGCATACAGGGATAATCGTCGGTTGGTGACTCATTTCATTAAAAAGTCTAAGGGGTCTCTGCGAGTAGGCTTCGGCCCCTCGTACGCCTTCCAAAGGTCCGGGACCCCAGGTTCCCGAGAAATATAAAAAAAAAACAATAAATAATAATATAATATAGTAGTAGCAGGAAAGTAGGAATAGGATAGGATTTCTGTCTCACTTCACCGTGTACTCGGCCAATGGTCAATGTGACTGTCACATTTATTAATTACTAGCTGCTGCCCGCGACGTCGTCTGCGTGAAGGCTCTACAGCACCAAAAATACCTAAGATGCCAGTGTCGCTATAGCATTATAAGTAAACAACTTTGAAAAAAGCATTAAAATATAAGTTTTTTTGCAAGCGAAGCAAGTGAAGAGAGCTATATGAGAATCCTGCTGAGTTCAGTCATAAGATGTGACTGAAGGAAATAGAGAAAATAATGTAGGAATACATTCCAGGACACAAAAGAGTAAAAATACGTACAAAGGTATCATACCTTACAACACTTCCCTATAAATTACGTTGGTAGTTATGCTGCCAGGAGCCAAAATGTAAAGAGAGTCAGGACTGGTGACGCGGGAGCAAGCGGCGTACAGACACCAGCAGGTCAAGCTACCCGAAACTGTCAAATTTTCCCAATCAACCTTGAACCTTAATACTTTAGCGATGAAGTTGAAAATCTATTAAAGAAATTTGACAGATTGTAGTGGCTTGACGTGCTGGCGTCTGTACAGTTGCCCGTGTGAGAAGCAACTCGTCCTGAGGTCGACACCCGCTGCCCTCAGTGTCTGCCCCTACGACTTATTGATGGTCATCGCGAAGCAAACACTCACGGGGAACTGTACGCGCTTGAACTGGAACGGGAAGTTAAGAGGTATGAGGGGAATGCGTGGTATAAATACTGCCTCGCCGACGCCACAACCCGTAAGAATTTCCGCCTCAATGGTGTGTCTGTGGAGCGAGATGACTTTAAGGCGAGTCCCGTTACACAACTTCGGAGGAGATAGGTTCCGAAGAAGCATAATCGGGACACCGACCTTCAGCTTGATGGTATGCGCTGGAAGTCCACTTGCTGACAGGGAGTTCAGAAATTCCACGGGATAATGTGTGGCGTCATCTTGCTCGACAACAGTGTTTATCGAGGTGTAGACCACTTCATTCCCCTCCATTTCCGAGAGAATGCATTCGTTAATTGTTGCAGCCTGATCATTTTTGGGCGTCAAAATGGCCCGCTCACAGACCCAAGAATTCTGCTGGTGCGGTATACGACTGATGTCCCCGTACACACAGCGAATGAGTTCTTCTAAGCTGGATACCACTCTACCGAGAGACTCTGGAAGCAACACCTGTCCACCTCTCTCTTCTGGTAGAGTGCCTTCGCCAAGACTTAGAAGGACATAGGAGAATTCTTGAGCACGTGCATTGCCGCCGAGCCGAGCTCTCATATTAATGGTCAAACGCAGCGTACGAACTCGTGACCACAACGAAGATCGTTTCAACGAAGAATTCACCTCGTCAGCCCTTGATCCCCGCGTCACCTCGGGAAGCGTTTGCCAGAAATCGCCACTGAACAGAACTGTGACACCACCCATCAAATGTTCGTTCCTGCGGATGTCCTGCAGGGTTCTGTCCACGGCTTCAACTGCCTTCCTATTGGCCATCGTACACTCATCCCATACGATCAGAGACCAATCCTTGAGCACGTGTCCCTTATCGCTGTTACGTGACACACCACAAACAGGCGTTTCGGCGCTCTCTAAATCGATAGGAATTTTAAACATGGCATGTGGTGAATTGCCACCCGGAAGCAGTGTGGCAGTGATTCCCGACGATGCTATAGTAATAGCAATTTTGCCTTGCCTCCTGACCTCTGCAAGTATGCCAGTGGTAACAATTGTTTTTCCTGTTCCACCAGGAGCATCCAAGAAAAACATTTTACCCTGGTTTTGCCCAACGCGAACAAAAGTAATGAACATAACTTTTTTGTAATACTCAACACAGCATTTTTTTAAATTTTTTCCTTAACTCTGCTCAAGATTTTGAGGGTTTTATTGGAACCTGAATTTGTCAAAACGAACTATACGATACAACTTTTATGAAGAAAATGCACATTATGAATTTTAAGAATAACTAACTACTAACCTCGCCAACATGATCAAATTTAAATTGTTAATTTCCAAAAAGTGCATGTAACTTGATTTGATTTTTATGAATTCTCATAGATGGCGCTACTTCAAAATTGTCTTTATACTACTAAGATTCATTAAACTATGTATGTTTCTCGACCCAAGTTACTTAGATGGCGTAGTTTTTATAGTGTAAAGCTAGATAATAGCATTGCTTACTCAAAAAAAAACTTTTAAATATGCGTCGTTAGATTACACGCTGTCACAGAATGCGTAAGAAAAATAAAGATTCACAGCTCCTCCCCCGTAGGTAAGTGATAGCGCGATAATATGTAGCCTATATGTTGACCCGACCTCTTAGTAATATTCATGAAAAATTTGAAGTAAATCCATGGAGTACTTTTTGAGTTTATCCCGGACATACATACAGACAAACAGACAAAAATTCTAAAAACTATATTTTTGGCTTCGATATCGATTGTAGATCACGCCCCAAGTATTCTTTTTAAAAAATATTCAATGTACAGTTTTGACTTTCCTACGATTTTATTATATGTAAATATAGATTTAATTTAGTAGGTCACGTTATCAATTGTGACGGTACAGAGCATTTCACACACTATGTCGGAGAGAAAGTAAAGGCATGCGATTGGAGATTTCTCTTCGTGGACCATAATAATTATGAAAATGTCAAGCTCTGAGCCTGCTGTGGCTGATCGTAGCACGGCGCAGCTATATTTGGCTCACAGTTCCTCTCGACAAAACGGACGGAATTACGGATTATATTTACATAGATCACAGCGAACATTGAGCGCATAGCACTTATACACCGCGCACGCAATCATTGAGTTGTAAGAGCACTCGTAGCGTTTTTATAATTGCAATGGAACTCCGCATGCATGATAAAGCTCTCTTGACGCTCCTGTACGTTATACTGATTGGTTTAGATACCCGTCCACGGCCTCCTGGAATTATTCGGAATACGTAATGCTCGTGTATGGTGGTTATTCGCGTAGGATTCGGGTTGGAATAAACGTTGTATTCAGTCTGCATTTGTATGCAAAACTCTGCTAATTGACACGTGATTCATTTAAAATAAGTAATTGTACGCAACGATAAACCGCTTCACAATATTGTTTCTTTAATCTCCAGAGTATCAAAGTTGATGATATTGCTCCGTCGTTTCATATTGTGTGCGGAGCAGGGCTGCTGACTCTGGAAGAATCGCCTTCATTTAAATGCTGCAATGCATGTAACCAATGCGCTGGCAGGGGGAGACAATCTCGACCTAATCATACACTGCACAGCACAACATAGCCAAGCCATCACATACATACACAAAAATACAATATGGATATAGAAATTAAAAATATGAATATATACAAAAGTTTACTTAGTCATTCGTAGCTAGCTAGATATACATTATATTATAGCCCGGGAACATTATTAAAGTTCGCCATAATATGATGGAATTCCCCAAAATCATCTCTTTTTAAATATATTTCCGTTCTATGACGGCTATTGCGATACCGCCGCTGTCTTGAATCAGCAAATAATTATCTAGCAGATATAAATTTATGATGATAAATTATCATCACGATGATCTCACTTCTCACCGATCACGGGTCACAGTCATTACCGGCATTTCAACGGAGAATGCCCGCTTGCGTCCTGTAGGCTGCTCACACAGAGCTGAGAGGTGTGACGCCGCGCCGTTGAACGCTGAAGCAATTGCATTACTGACCACCATCGTGTGCCGTAGCATGGCGAGCCGCCCCATGCATACACAAGCACTCCACTTACGACCGTGTAAAAATATTATTCCGGGCGGGTACCATTCGACGCCGGGCGCGCCGCGACCCGACGTACCTACTGTGTAGTTAACACGGCATCGAGAACTGACGTGCAGAAGTTAATATACTGCCTTGTTACCGATATTCAGGTGTCTGGCAACTGATCCATTTGTTATGATTGTTCTGGGGTCACAAGATGCTGTGGACAAAGGAGGTTTCTAACAAGTGTGATCTTGCTGAAACTAGCTAGATTGTGGCAAAGGAAATAAAGGTAAAGCAACTGAGGTGAGGTAATGTCGGATCGACGAAACACTTGCGGGCAATGTTGTGTTCGTCGAAGCGGGCAACTACAGAGTACGGTACACTACAGGACTACCGTGACAGTCATGGCCCTTTCTGCTCACACGTGCGCCATGGTTCAACTGCCCCGGCGTAATGTGACTTTACTCGCACACGCTGATGTTGAAATTGACTCAAACAATAACGAACTGAATGTAAGAATGTGTCTGCCAGATTCTTACATTCAGTTCGTTATCTTGGAAAGAAATGGCCCGCGGAGAACTGCGAGTATCTGTGGACGAGCTGGAAGGTATCCAATAGCCTGACGCCGCCAGTACAAGCAAGTAATGAGGGCAGAAGTGCCTCCGTACACACGAGAAGTATTTGTTGAAGCATCGATGAACGTGGCGCACGATCCAGATAGTCTGGATCGTGCGCCACGTTCATCGATAACGAACTGAATGTAAGAATGTATCTGGCAGACACATTCTTACATTCAGTTCGTTTCTTTCCAAGATGGTACACTGTGTGAGTGCGCTCGTGTTACTACGATTCCGCTTGTGTTTGGTGCGATGCTGTAGTTTGTGCTATACTGCTATACTGTTGTTATCTCGTGTGCTGCATGAACACATCGGGGGTTAAGCAGCATTAGGTAGCTAGGATGAAAGCAAAAATACCTTATTTATCTGATCCTACTCGGAGAGCACATTGGAACCTTGTTATATAAAGTTGTTAGCTGCCGCCGCGAGTTGTCGCGCTGCAGCGACATTACGTCTGCGGCCGTTTAGCGTGCTAATTAGCGTTACCTAGCCGCCGGTAGTTGCGGCGCCGCCGGCGCCTGCAAACAAGCGCTTTTGATCACGACTCGTATCGCCGTGTGATGAGACGTGTAAACAACATTTACTAATAGCCGTTTGAACAGTCAGTCAAGGGTCCTCACACTCCTCACACACAATATACATGTAAATGCCGTGCGCATTGTTTTGTCCAGACTTCTTGAGGCTCGTCTAGCGTCACGACTTAATCTTCCAGAAATTAGTTGACCAAAATATGTCGCCACCCTTTTATTTAGTTTCATCATTCGGTATCACAAAAATAATATAGGTATAGGTAGGTAACATATAAATTTTCAATTTATATTGATAAGTGTTATTTCTTCCGGCATCGCGACAACTCGCACTCCGCTGAACAGAATACGGTCATTAGACACGTTTCTTCGCTCCGACGCCGCGCCGGCGCGTCGTGCGATAGCGTGCGATTACGTGCGACCGTGTGCGTCCAGAGATGACGCGCACAGTGCGCTCATGTGAACTGTTTACTGTTTACATCATGTATGAGCTCCAAGATGCGCGCTCACGACTTGTAAGCGAAGTACCTACGTTGTTCTGACACCTTATTTATAAGTTAATATCTAGCTGTAGTGACGACGTACGTTTTAATGATCTCCGACCTGGAGCGACGCGGAGCTCATCAAATTGGCTCGCCTTTCGTTTACCCAACTCATCGGAAGCGGGTTGTGAGTTGACGAAGTAGAAGCTCGTTAGGTAGTTTAGTTCGGCGATATAGTATAATCCTCCGGCGGAATCCAATTACTTGCGTGAACCGCAGTGGTCGCCCCCCTTCCTCCCCCGGGAGACCGCGCTCCCCACGCCGCTCTGTGTACACTTCTAGTTAGGTGCTATACTCTATGGTTAGGTGTCGGCGATGTTGTGGAGCCGACCTGTGTCACTGTGGCCAGTGTGGGCCACTGCGGCCCACCGTGGCACGCTATGGGCGGGTTGATGAGAGCGTGCGGTCAAAGTTAAACTAAGTAGAGGCGCCGGGCGCGACCCTGCGCCGCGGGGACGAGTGTCATACTTCAGAGCTAATTTACGGATGGCAGGAAAAACTAATTAGAGTTCAGGAATAGTAGACAGGTTTTCCACGGCATAATTGAATACTTAAGAAACCGTGGCCCGAACACAGCAGTAGTAAATATAACATGGTATTTGTAGTTTTGCAAATACGATGTTATATATACTACTGCTGTAAAGCAAATCAAAGTAATGTTATCAGCAACATGTTTATGTTGCTAATAACATTACTTTGATTTGCTCAATAATCATTTTATTTTTATGGAGGTTAACCATACCTAAATATTATCATAATACATGAATATTGTGCGGATGTGTGCACCTGCCTGTACGCCGCACACTAGTCGCCCGGAGCTACCAGCTCGTCCTGACATTCAACCCGTCCACGAGTCATTCAGACGCTCCACAGACTCCACATTGCAAAAATACACTAAAATTTCACGCAAAATTCTCGCGTGAATTTGAAAAGCAATCCAATCGCGCAAACTGCGCAGTACTGATGTACCTACCTAGCTCCGTCGGTATCGGCGAGGCAATAACACGAGCTCGGTGGCGTGCGTGCGGCTGCACCAGGCGAACACTTGCAGAAAGACCACTGCTCAACTGGTCATACGCTTCCTAGGGAGCACCAGGACCTCGCTCAGCTGTCACTCATTTCACCGTAGGTTAAGGTTGAGTGAGGTCCCTAGTGGTGCGCCAGACCCCGGTCCATTATACATATCGTGACATATTTTGAGACGTATAAATATTATCAGGTCACTCGTTTTGAGGTGACTAATATGTTTTTTAGGTTTCCGTACCTCAAAAGGAAAAACGGAACCCTTATAAGATCACTTCGTTGTCCATCTGTAAAGACTCTCTTTCTCAGGAACGCGTGGGGGGTTATCAAGTAGAAATTAATATCTAATACTCAGGACTGCAAGCAGTCAAAAAATAAAAATTCTACGTCAACGCAATTAAAAAATACGGGCGTTTATGTTCCGTTTATGCCGTATATTTTAACACTCGCAAAGGAATCAAAACTTATAAGGTACCTACTTCCCGTTGACCTAGAATCATGAACTTTGGCAAGAAGGAATGTCATGTAGAACAAGTAAAGGAAAAAATCCGAAAACCGGAAACTTGTATAGAACCCTCGGTGTGCGAGTCCGACTCGCACTTGACCGGTTTTCTTTTATTTATCTTTTTTATAGATTCTCTTATAGGTATGTATTTTGTGAATGTGAAAACGTTGAAGGCCTTGTAGACTGTAGATTTGTAGACTATTTTTATTTTATTTAGTACAGTACTTGTTGACATCAACATATTTTTGAATGTAAAACCAAACCACACAGCCACAGCGCCACAGTTATAAAATGTGTCAGATTGATTCTAAATTTATAATATAAAATAGGTAAGTTACGATAAAAATGATGACCTGTAGATTTCGATAAAACGCAATTTAAGCTGGTGGAAAAATATAACGTCAGCAAATATTGTATAAATTTTTCGGAATTTTCAGCATTTTATTCGGTCGTTTCTTTATTTGTATTCGCTTATAAGTTGTCGAAAAGTTAATATTTAAAGCAGTAAATTTCATATTTTGAGTATGCTCATATTTTGATTTTTTTTTTCGGAGCTTAACAGCTCCGAAAAAAAAAATCAAATTAGATACGGGTAGTAATAAATTACTACCCGTACCTAATTTGGAAACATTGTCAAAGCCAATTATTTTTAGAAGAGTAACCGTGGAGTTTCTTGCTGGCTCTTTTCTATAGGAAACGACCTATCGGAACCGTGCACTTAGCTTCTGACGTTTCATAAGTGCCGTAGGTTTATGTCAAATAAAATATTATATTGGTTTTGATTTTGACGGTGGATGACTGGTCAATAAAGTTTCTCTGCTTTAGCTTTTTCGTATGCAGTGGAGCTTCTGTGCTCGTATATAAACTTACACTAGTTACATAGGTAGGTATATCGGTAAGTACTCAGTGGGGATTACACAAATCTGCTATTTGCCGGGCCATTGGGCGCGAGCGGCCAGGATGTGTGTAGCGACACACACGAGGACACGAGCCGGCGGCGTCAGACTGTTACCTATGCGGTCGTCATAACAGCGCTGACCTCAGCTATCACAATTGTATATAGGGGATTTGTTTTTTAACTATTCTATTAACCTTTGTTTTCCTATTTGACCTTCCGAAATAATATCTACTTGTTGTAAAATAAAAGATTACTAATTATCGCTTTAGGATCAAAATGAGGAAAAACTACGAAAAATCTGCGTATTTTGAGTCTGCACTCATTTAACACTCAGTTGTCTCCAAACTGCTGCCATTTCGATCGTTGAAAAGTTTTCAATATTCGTAAACCTGGTTCGCCTTCCACCCACTGTTTACTTTTCGGATAAGTTTTATTTTTAACCCCCGACGCAAAAACGACGGGGTGTTATAAGTTTGACATGTCTGTGTGTGTGTGTGTGTGTGTGTGTGTGTGGGGGTGTTTGTGTGTGTGTATGTCTGTCTGTGGCACCGTAGCTCCCGAACGGATGAACCGATTTTAATTTAGTTTTTTTTGTTTGAAAGGTGAATTTGTCGGGAGTGTTCTTAGCTATGTTTGATGAAAATCGGTCCAAGATGGCCGCCGCTACAAAATGGCGGATTACATATTTTTTCACAACTCCCTCAATATTGGTATCAAATGAAAGGGCTTGACTAGTAGAATACTATACACTATGATAAATTTCAAATCCAAGATGGCCGCCACCACAAAATGACAAATTACATTTTTGTTTTTCACAACTCCCTTGATATGGGTATCAAATGAAAGGGCTTGACTAGTAGAATACTATACACTATGACAAATTTCAAATCCAAGATGGCCACCACCACAAAATGGCGAATTACAAAAAACCTGATTAAATACCAAATTACCTGAATCTTAAAACGCAAGAAAATAAAAGAAAAGAAATAATAAGGAGTCCCTACAAACAGCATGAAATAAAAAATAAAAGGTTATTTTTTTCTTTTTATAGGGTTTTTATTCAAATAGTGTGGGTAGTGGGTACGGTGACTATATAATTATATATAAGGCAAAATTTGCACTTGTACACTAAAAACAGTGATATTCACAGTGTTAACACTAGAAATAAGGACAAACTACGTGCCTCCTTTCACCGGCTTCATAAGGTTCATAACTCATTTGTTGGGCTTGGTATAACCTTTTATAACAAGATACCCTCTTCTTTGCTAGACTTGCCTTTTAATGCGTTTAAAGCTCAAGTAAAATCCAACCTTTGTTCAAAGGCTTACTATTCCATCAACGACTACTTACACGATAAGAATAGTTGGTCGCCCTAATTAACTCAAGACAATGTTCATGTTCTTTCTCCAGAATTAGCTTAGGTACTGACAGGTTACTGTTATTAGTATTAATTCACTTATTTATTTCACATCGATGGTCCTAGTTCATCATCTGTGACTGCAAGTGACAGCTATGTGACGAACCCAGCAATGCATAAATATGTAAGCTGTCACGCCCTTTATGCCTGGAGGCTTTTATTTAGGTTATTTTTGAGTTTTTATTTTTATTTTAATTAATTATTTTTTAGCTTGAGTACGTATAGTTTTTATTATATTTGTTGGTATATTGGCGTGGCTAGCTGACATAATATGGCAAATAATTTAAGCTTCTTGTAATGTTCATTACTGAACATAGGTTCCTAGTATTGTATACATGCAACTATATTCTAACTAAACAGACAGCTGTGCTGCTGAGGAGTTTGTTCCGCCACTTCTTCTTCCCAGCGATAGCACTAGGAAGTGGTGAAGGGCGGGCGTTTTTGGGGGACTGTCTTTTGTAATTTTGACATTCGAAAAGTGCTGATTCTCAGCCTAATTAGAATAAATGACTTTTGATTTTGGTGTCCAATGGGTGTGTAATGTTTGGTATAATAACAGATAGTCTTATTTCATTTGATATAACTTTCCTAAGATATAATTTTCATATGCTATAAAAACATTTAACCTAATTTCATATGATCTAATGTTATATTTGATACAATTTTTATTTTTTACGTTCATTTCATATAATTTTCAAATTGAATAATGCTCTTTTTATATAATGTTCATTTGACCTAACTTTCATATTAACTAATTTTCTAAGGTAACGCATTGCCCTTGAGAAAAACAAATTATATTGTAACCTAACCTCAAAACATTAAAGTTGCTTCTGCATCGTCTGCGGCGCTGCGGGAAGTGCAACCCCTTCGCCCTTACGTAACAAAGGATAGGCGCCCGTGCGAGCCGTAGCGGCTCAGGCTGCAGCAAGCCGAAGCAGCGGAGGTGAGCATGCTTGCATGATGCTTTGTTAAGCGGGCGGGGGTTGCTCTCCCTCCGCGCCTCCGCTTTTTAGGGTTCCGTAGTCAACAAGGAACCCTTATAGTTTCGCCATGTCGTCTGTCTGTCTGTCCGCGGTTTAGCTCAAAAACGATTGATACTACAAAGTTGTAATTTGGCATGAGTATACACGTTAATGACGCCGAAAAAGTGGTAAAATGTTAAAATGTTTAGGGTACGTCCCCTGCACCTAGAGTGGTTATGATAATTTTTTTTTTCGTCCTTCCCATAGTGTGGGATATCGTTGGATAGGTGTTTCAAAAATATTAGGGGTTTGGGAAGACCGTTTTTTGATTAAGTAAACCGTTCGTGACTTATCAAGCTTTAAAGTACCAATTTTCGTTAGTCAAGTGTCCCCCCTCTACCAACTAAACGGTTGTAGTTAGAAATTCAAATCTTACGGCAGTAGTACCTATATACTGCTTTACGGCTTTACAAGTTTACGAGTAATAGTCGACCAATTGTATTAGACTCGAAAATTTCGAACAAATCCATAGAAATGTCGATAGATGGCGCTAAGCGTCAGTTGTATCGCGCTATTGTTTCATTCCTAAATAAGTTTTATAAAAAAAAAACAGTTGCTACACCGGCTATGACAAGTCTTATCCAAATCTATCCAAGTCTTATCAAAAAATTGTCGGATCAGGTGAGGATTTGTATAGGAAGTCAAATTAGATAGGTAGTCATGTTTGGCTTTTAGTTAGAGCATGGTACGAAAGTATCAGTCAGCGAATACGACCCGCACTTGGCTGTTATCAAAACTACGGAACCCTATACTGCGCGTGGCTCGACACGCACTTGAACGGTTTTTATATACACTCTAGGGTAGGAGCCAAAAGACTACGTAAAGTCGGGGTGCCCCGATTCGGTTTTGGAACAGATTCAACCTATTAACTACAAGCTCGGGTGTATAATTATATTATTTATGTTGTCGCCATATCGTAGAATTTCAATAATCAGTTTTTGCAAAAATAAAAGTAGACATTTCCAAATTATATTAAACTTTACTTATAGATTTTGAATATTATAGCAACTGAATATTATATTAATTGAATATTATTTCAAATGTGCATTATATAAACTGTTCTTTATACCATATGAAATAAGGTAAAATGAAATTATAACAATAATTCATTATATCATTTGATCGTTATATTAAAAAAAAAAAAATGACATTAGGTATTATGACCATTAGAACTTTTGTTATTATATCAAACGTTACACACCCGTGTCCAATAGGCGCCGGCTTGTGTATGAGCACATCGTGCCGCGGGACCCAGGGGGCGCGGAGTACTGCGCATCTACGTGTTCTCTGATGTCATCGAGTACCCACACGATTCAATCTATGTACACTTCCTTGATGAGCAGACTGATGGAATCCGAATTTATCAGACGAACAACGAAATAAAATTAAATATTAATATTATATTAATCATCAGTATTCAGCTGCATCCGGTTAGACTGGAAGCCGACCCCAACATAGTTGAGAAAAGGCTAGGCAGATGATGATGATGATGATTATATTAATTATATTAATTTAATTTTATTATAATTTTAATTTGATTAAAATAGTCATACATATCACAATTTGTATTAGAAAGTATCCTGATCCTGTCATTGTTATTATGTCGGCGTTTCATCGTGGGCTCCGTATGGCGCGGCGCAGCGGTCAGCGATGATAGTGTGTGGGCGAGCGCGACGCGGTGACAGCTTGTCTGAGGAACCTTTCCCTTCGCTCGCACTGTCGAGCTGATCGCTAGCTGACGTGCGTCACCGTACACGTACACGCAGAGGGCCAACTAACAATATAACTCCAGAATGTCACTGAAACCTGCAACTTTAGCGATTCGAAATGGTTTCATTTTGCCTACCGATTATAATAATAATAATTATTATTAATCTGTGGCCCGACTGTCAAGCTGACAGTAAAAAAAAATTTTACTCCGATATTTTTTAATATAAATACAATAACAATCATCTTTTAATATGTGTTCCTACACCATTTTTATGACCGGAATTTTATACTACTATACTACGAGTATATCACTATGGATGTAACAAATGTAACAATAGAGAGAAAAATACAACAATGCTGACACGAAGTCGGGCACGGCAACATGAGACCACACACCCAACACCTTCGGGTTCGTCGCTCAGCTCCGCCTCGCAGTTGCCGGAACCTGCTCCAGACCTGAGTCCAGTGACACCGGCCGCTGCAGTTGCGTCGAGCTCGAACGACGAATACTTTTCATCGCCGACGACACCACCACCAGTACGTCGACGTGGAAGAGGCCGACCACCGGCCAGCTTAGGACTCCGAGGCCCATCGGCCTCTGATAGGGTCCCCGCTACCGGTGGAAGTGTGCAGCGCATGAGATGGACACAAACTGTTAATGAAAATGTCATGCGCGCATACTTTGGGGCTACAGAGGGGGGAAGTAACTTGACTGCGTACCGTAGTCGGATGCTCTCTCTGTTTCAGGTGCTTGAGCCAGCTGTCAACGTGTCGACGCAACGACTGTCGGATCAGGTGCGGGTCATCCAGCGTAACCATATGCTGGATGACGTTGTACTTGATCGACTACGCCTCGATCACGGAATAGCCACGTTACGCCTGCTTCGTCATTGGTCGCGGTGCAACTGCAAAATTTATCCAGTTTTTCACCGCGACCCAACCGCGTTGATGAAGAGGATGATAATGAGGCTATATCCGTGAGCTCCCAGTGCAATGTAAGATTGAGGAGCGCTTTGGAGGATGCTTTCCGTGAGTACCGATCTATTCCGCCTGGACTCAGACCACGTTTACCTCGTTTGCCCATGCACAAGAAAAACAAGGCGCTGGTGTGTGCTCTAGACTCGCAGCTGGCAAATCACTTTAATGACAGCAAAGACCTCACCGATACCCATTCAATCTTGTACTGTGCAGCTGTTGCGGCATGTCGTGTAGCTCATGTCAAATTCCCGGACAGTGACAGAGCCACACGACCAAAACCAGCTGTACCAGCTTGGCAGTGCAGGATTGAGCGTCGTATCGGGAAGACTAGAGCACTCATTGGCAAGCTAATCTGCTTCAGGGAGGGCAATACTCACCCTAGAGTGATGCGCTTTGTGAGGCGGGAATTTTCGGGAACTGATATTAGTTCTCGAGATTATTTGTCCCGCGTCACAGAGCGTATCGACTTCCTGAAGCAGAAGATCTGTGCATGGGCAAACCGTATTCGTCGGTACAGGCGGAGAGTGGAGCGGTACACTCAGAATCGCACATTCCAGAGCGATGAAAGGTGGGTTTACAGGGATTGGGAGCGACTGGACCAAGGTGTGACTGACACGCACATACCAGATGATGACGCCATGTGTTCGTTCTGGCAAAACATCTGGTCGGTGCCTGTCAGTCACATCGAAGGTGATTGGACTGGGAAGATCGAGCGAGCGTGCGAACTAATACCAGAAATGGGGCCACTTATCATCAGCCCCCAAGATATTGCTCGTGCAGTCCGTCCGATGCCTAACTGGAAATCTCCAGGGCGGGACGGGCTGCACAACTTTTGGATAAAGTGGTTCCAAAGATCGCATGCCCTCTTGGCATCCCAGTTCCAGTCAGCCTTAGAGTCAGGGTCGCTGCCCCAGTTCCTAACGACTAGGAATAACCCACCTGCTCCATAAATCAGGTAGTACCGCGGATCCCAAAAATTACAGACCGATCACTTGTTTACCGACGGTCTATAAGGTTCTTACATCCATTTTGAGAGCTAAAATTAATAAACATATAGACACCAACTCCATCATGTCTGTCTCTCAAAATGAATGTAAGAACGGGTCCCGCGGTACTAAGGAGCTACTTCTCATTGATATGGCCATTAGCCAACAGGTTCGTCGTTCCCGAAAGGATCTGTCGACATGTTGGATAGACTATAAGAAGGCTTATGACTCCGTGCCACATACGTGGCTCATGAGGGTGCTGGAGTTGTATAAAGTAGATACAACTCTGCGCACCTTCCTGATGACGTGTATGGGGCAATGGAGGACGGTCCTTTGCTATCCAGGATGTCGGAATATCCAGAGGAATAGCGAGCCGATAAGGATCGAGCGAGGCATATTCCAGGGCGACAGTTTGAGTCCGCTTTGGTTCTGCTTAGCCTTGAATCCTCTAAGCACGCTGCTGGAAGATTCAGGTCTAGGCTATCGGCTGAGGAGAGGTGGTCAGGTTATATCTCACCTCCTCTACATGGATGATCTGAAACTTTTTGCCCCCAACAATTTGCAACTGAAATTGGCGCTACTGAAACTTTCAGTAGCGCCATCAGGATGGAATTTGGTGTGGACAAATGTGCGGTCATGCATGTAAAGCGAGGGGAGATCGTGGAATCCGTGGGAACACAACTCTCGGATTCCACAAATCTTAGAGCCCTCTCCGCATCCGAAACCTATATGTATTTGGGTATGTCGGAAGCGTTGGGCATCAATGTAACTGACATGAAGCAATCGTTGAAGGAGCGCTTCTATGGCCGCCTAAAAAAAGTATTCAATAGTCTTTTATCAGGCGGAAACAAGGTGCGCGCTTTCAACGGTTGGGTCATGCCGGTTTTGATGTACTCTTTCGGCATACTCAAATGGACTCAGACCGAACTCGACGCCCTGGATAGGAGGGTCCGTACGCTGCTAACTGCAAATCGAATGCATCACCCACGGTCATCGGTAATGAGGCTGTATATTCCGCGAAAGTGTGGAGGTCGAGGCTTTTTAAACGCTAAGACCCTCCACAATCGCGAGATATGCAGTCTCAGGGAATATTTCTTAGAAACCGACGTGGGGATGCATCGAGATGTGGTCGCGGTAGACAAGGGCCTCACCCCGCTCTCCTTGGCTAAAGAGAACTGGCGCAAGCCAGTAGTGCTTGACACCAATGATCGCATGGAAATATGGCAGAGTAAGGAGCTTCACGGACGCTTTTACCGGGCCCTACATGAGCCCGATGTAGATCTACTAGCGTCCGTAGCCTGGCTGCGTTTCGGTGACCTCTTTGGAGAAACCGAAGGTTTTGTCTGTGCAATTATGGACGAAGTTATGATGACGAACAATTACCGGAGATTTATTGTGAAAGACGGCACGGTTGACATCTGTCGGGCATGCCACCGGCCGGGAGAATCAATCAGGCATATTATCTCCGGGTGTTCTCGTCTAGCTAACGGAGAGTACTTGCATAGACACAACCTTGTAGCTAGGATAATCCATCAGCAACTTGCTCTGAAATACAACCTTGTGGAATCGGAGGTGCCGTACTACAGGTATGTGCCCGACCCAGTTCTCGAAAATGGTAATATCACATTGTACTGGGATCGATCCATCATCACTGACAGGACTATTGTTGCCAATAAGCCTGATATAGTGGTGGTGGATCGATCAAAGCGATGCGCAATGATTGTTGACATAACCGTCCCGCATGATGAGAACCTCGTGAAAGCCGAGAAAGATAAACAAATCAAGTATCTTGACTTGGCTCGCGAGGTTGTCGACATGTGGGATGTGGACTCAGCGATCATTGTGCCGATAGTCGTGACAGCCAATGGCTTAATAGCCAAGAGCCTCGACCAACACCTGAAGAGGCTCTCGTTGGGCAGCTGGATCAAGGGCTTGATTCAGAAAGCGGTACTTCTTGACACGGCTCGCATTGTCAGGAGGTTCCTCTCTCTAGAGCCCTGACCACCGGTAGCTTGGACCCTGTTCCCGATACCGGTGGGCTACTATTTTTTATATTTTTAAATGTTTTTATACTTTTTATATTCTAATATTTAAAAATATAATTTATATGATTACAATGAAATAAAGGAGATAATAATTATTAATAATTGTTTATTGTTCCAAAATGATTACATAAATATATTATGAGGCGGCCCCATTAAGTTATTAATACGAGTATACTTGTGTTGGGGCCGACTCGCTACTTCCCCTACATAATGGAGACTAATAAACTAAAAATATAAAAGTAAAGAAGAAAAAAACAGGATGCAAATTTTATTAAAGACTGTGATATCTAGGTTCAAGATAGCTCAATTGTGTGTGTATGTGTGTGTGTGCGTGTGTGTGGGTGTGTGACTGTGGTCTGTTTTTTATGTATTCCTTTTTAGCATAGTCTGATCAGTATTTGTTCAGTTTCCTCATATGTTAATGTTTTTAACCAGTCAGTTATGATCTTCTTGCACTTATGTTGAACCTCCGGATGGAATTTTAATTTTGAATTTATTTTATTGTAGACAAAGGCAGATTGAGCTACAAACTGACGCTCAGCAACAGCAGTACGAACCCGCGATGAGTGCGCCACCATATTGTTACGTCGTTTAACCTGGTCTGCTGGTTTAAGTGGTGTAGATTTATGCAAGTATAGAGTCATGTTTAACAGATATACCTGTCTTACTGTTAGCAAATCACACATACTGTATAGGCTGTTAGTCGGCTATCTGTATGGTTTAAAAAACATTACTTTTAAAAGTGATCGCTGGGCTCTTTCAAGCTCAAGTAACTTAGTTTTGGCGGCTCCTCCATTATTATTCAAGTTAGTTAAGGTTTATTCAAGTTCCAATCGTTTGATCGCGTGTAGTATTACTGTGTGCTGGTGTAGTGTGCGCTCTAATGAGTCGCCGCGTCTCGTGAACTAATGCGCATCACTCAGAGCGCGCCGCTTGTCAATGGACACAGTTCGCAGCGCGCGACACTCGCAACTTAGTTAACTCTCAGCGGAGCGTCATTAATCCGTTTGTTAGCTCTGATGCTGCTTCAATACTGTGCCTAATAGCATCCAATTAACAGCGAGCGTACAACACGCAGTACCTCCCAGCGAATAGAACTTAAGAATGCAAAACGTTGTCTATCTCTGTGAAAAATGGTTTTATAACTAATAGCCAGCACATCTTGATGAATTATTGAGGAGTTAGGTGTTGGTGTGGCACCACATATCGACATCGAAAAGGGTCGCGAGTGACGCACCCCGCATATCGATAATATTTGCACGGCGCGCGCGTAGCGCACCTCTAGCGAGTGAATCCTGGCTGCGATTGACATTCATTACGTGAGATGCATTGAATTATATAATGTTTTATTTAACGAAACATTATTCGGCCACCGGACCGGTCGGCGGACTGCGGAGCCTGTCAAAGTGCCCGGCGCCGTAATGCTAGGCTGGGATTTCAAAGCCGTACTGAGCTCCGGTAGTCCCGTCGCGGTACTATGATTTATTCCACTCACGCAAGCTGATGTCAAATGTTGTGACTGCTTTTGGACGAACATTATGAAATATTAATGTTTGAACTTGGTAACCGGGTGTACGATATAATGAACATAAACCCGAGGTCACAACTTAATACTGTGTAAACATGCGGTGTAAACTTAATTTTGACGACACACCAATTTTCCATGATATATAATTCATAAACAATGCGGTCAAGCCCAAAATATAAGAAATAAAGTTGAAAGAAGAAGGGTGGCGAGGAAACATTTGCTGCTCCGCATGATAAATACATAAAGGGTTGCACAGACACGCGGCGCGTGGACCGCGAGTCAATAGTGCGTGTCCTTCCCCTCCCGCCCTCGACGATGCCCTGCATACATTATCCCGACAGTCGACAGCCTCCGACTCGTGTGAGGAACTCGTTACGATGTCTCATTACAAACCAGTTTGATAGAAACTGACTTCCACGAGAGCACGAACAGCATTCAATTGGATGTGTCGGCTAAATAAACTATAAGCTGGTGTTGTTGCCGACGAAGTCAGCCCATGAACAGGCAACATGGCATGATGTATTTTTCTTTTGACTTAAAAATCAATAAATATAGTCATTTAAACCGAAGGGGCGTATTAAAAGTTAAATGCAATGACTGCTTATAATGGCGCAATAAAATTATTTTAGATTTAAACTACTCCAAGTGTTCTACTACAGTCCAGGCGCCCGTTAGTATCGCAGCCATAGAAATGTAAAAAACAGGAGAAGTGGCAAGCTTCGTGCTTTTGCTACTATAAATACTATTTACAAATAGGTAGGACCAACAATGGTTTTTTTTCTAAAATGGTCGCCCCTGAGCGACACTTACCTCGTATTACAGACATGGACGCGGAATGTTGATAACTAAATACAAACCTACATTTATTTATTTATTATGGTACACCAACAGCTTCTATGTATGTATGTGTCGGAGATGGTATGACTGTCTCTCGTTAGCATCAGGCATATTTTAATTACTGTGGGCGTACTATGGGTAGTGTTGGTTAACACAATAGAAAAACGGTTTGCACTTCAAATCTGATTATAATTTACGAACAAGTTAGTCACACCAGCGAATCACGCACTATAGGTACACATTCAACGATACGGAACGCTGACAGTTTCTGAGCACATGTTGTTCGTACGATGTCCAATGTTTCGATGATCTCGAGAGCTCTGCTCACCGTTCTTGTAGCAGCTGTTGCTCTCGTCCCACCACGAACTCAGGCTAGACTCTGTCCAGCGCTACGAGGTGGCGCTGGCGTTCCGAATAGTCAAACGAATGACTCCGACATATGTATCTAAAGTACTACCGATCATAATAGCCTCAGACTTACAGTCGCCAATTAACATTGTTAACACTAGTCTCAGTGTTAACACTAGAAATAAGGACAAATTACGTGCCCCGTTTCACCGGCTCCATAAGGTTCATAACTCATTTGTTGGGCTCGGTATAACCTTTTATAACAAGATACCCTCTGCTTTGCTGGAAAGAACACGTAGATAATGTAAGCACTAGGATTAATAAGTTTGTATTTGCGCTCAAACAACTTAAAAATGTTACTAACATCAAAACTGCAGTGACATCATACCATGCATACGTGGAATTATTGCTACGCTATGGCCTTGTAATGTGGGGTAACAGTGTCGATCTGAGTACAGCATTTGTGGCCCAAAAAAAGTGCATTAGAGCAATGTATGGACTACAACCGGATGACTCGTGTCGACCGATATTTAAAAAACTTGACTTGCTACCTTTGCTCTCTCTATATATTTATGAGACATGTATATTCGTAGCTAGGAATAAAAATCTTTTCAAGACAGCAAATGATGTATGCCCTCGCAACAGACGAGATCCCTATAAATTGGTTCTTCATAATTTGCCAAGAATAACCAAGTACAATAGAAACTGCCTAGCAATGTGTGTGCGTATTTATAACCACATGCCAAGCCACCTTAAGTCTCTAGGTATAAGGTAAGCTTAAATTGTATAAGTGGTTAAGTGAACTTAGTTATTACTAGCTTCTGCCCGCGGCTTCGCCCGCGTGGATGTCGGAAATTATCCCACGGGAACGTGCTAACAGGATAAACTGTACCTATGTGCTTCCCCAGAATGCCATCTATCTCGCGGGCCCTTTGTGGCTAATTACAATAGAAAACCAATTGTGTCTCATTAGTGGTGATTAAGAGGGTACCTATATGATAACTTTACCTAAGTACCTACCTAATTAAAAAAAAAAACTCAATAACAGAAAATTAAATACCTACCTACCTAAATAAACCTATTTCTGATGATAACTAAACTAAACTCAATAAATAAGCAAAATCCCTAAAAACTAATATCTATACGAATGACTAATCCTACCTAACAGTATTATAAAATAACCTACGGTCACTACGTACACTATCAAATATACTACAGATACTTTAAAATTAAAATCTATACCTACGACTTACATAAAAATAAACCTAAATAACTCTAAAAACTAAAAGGAATAAAAATGAACTCCATTGCGGGTGACTTAACCTACGACAAACTTATTATTTGCGGTTGGTGCAGTAATCGGGTCTAGGGATCGAACCGCAAAATTAAGTTTGTTTTTTATTGTATATACTTTTCCGGGATAAAAAGTACCCAGTGTGGTGCCCAGGATATTAAAGAATAATTATACCAAGTTTCAACGTAATCGAACCGGTAGTTTTTGCGTGATGCCTGAACAAACAGACAGACAGACAGACAGACAGACAGACCGACAGACAGACAGACAAAAATTTTTTTGGGTTCGGTGTCGGTCTAGTAACACCCCCTGCCATTTATTTTTTTGATATTTTCAATGTACAGAATTTTCACTTCTACAGATTTATTATAAGTATAGATTATTATAAGTATAGATAATTTGAAAGAGTTTATGGATAGTAAATGTTGATAAGTTTATTTATTGTTACAGATTATTTGCCAATATTTTTGCATGCTAACATAGCAAAACATGTTTGTAATTTTTATTTTATTTAACACTATTTTTATACCATGTTTTATGCAAATAAATGATTTATTATTATTATCTCCTTTATTTCAATGTAATCATATAAATTATATTTTTAAATATTAGAATATAAAAAGTATAAAAACATTTAAAAATATAAAAAATAGTAGCCCACCGGTATCGGGAACAGGGTCCAAGCTACCGGTGGTCAGGGCTCTAGAGAGAGGAACCTCCTGACAATGCGAGCTGTGTCAAGAGTTACCGCTTTCTGAATCAAGCCCTTGATCCAGCTGCCCAACGAGAGCCTCTTCAGGTGTTGGTCGAGGCTCTTGGCTATTAAGCCATTGGCTGTCACGACTATCGGCACAATGATCGCTGAGTCCACATCCCACATGTCGACAACCTCGCGAGCCAAGTCAAGATACATGATTTGTTTATCTTTCTCGGCTTTCACGAGGTTCTCATCATGCGGGACGGTTATGTCAACAATCATTGCGCATCGCTCTGATCGATCCACCACCACTATATCAGGCTTATTGGCAACAATAGTCCTGTCAGTGATGATGGATCGATCCCAGTACAATGTGATATTACCATTTTCGAGAACTGGGTCGGGCACATATTATTATTATTATTAGACTTGCCTTTTAATGCGTTTAAAGCTCAAGTAAAATCCAACCTTTGTTCAAAGGCTTACTATTCCATCAACGACTACTTACACGATAAGAATAGTTGGTCGCCCTAATTAACTCAAGACAATGTTCATATTCATTCTCCAGAATTAGCTTAGGTACTGACAGGTTACTGTTATTAGTATTAACTCACTTATTTATTTCACATCGATGGTCCTAGTTCATCATCTGTGACTGCAAGTGAATGCATAAATATGTAAGCTGTCACGCCCTTTATGCCTGGAGGCTTTTATTTAGGTAGTAAGTTTTTATTTTTATTAATTATTTTTTAGCTTGAGTACGTATAGTTTTTATTATATTTGTTGGTATATTGGCGTGGCTAGCTGACATATGGCAAATAATTTTAAGTTTCTTGTAATGTTAATTACTGAACATAGGTTGCTAGTATTGTATATGTTACCGTTCAAATCCGATTTTAGGATAAACTAGTTTCGCCTAGGCCAAACCAGTTCTCCCTACACGCGACAAGACAAACCAGTATAGCCTAGGCCATACTCGTACATCCTCTTACTGATAGGATAAACCAGTTTAGCCTAGGTCGAATCAGTTTATCCTAGTTAGAACTTACAAGCTTTAGGATAAACTGGTACGTCCTAGTCTAAACTAATTTCACCTAGTTTATATCTTCTGTAAGTTTTTTAAAGTAAAGTGAATAAAAGAATAGAAATAAAATAGTCAATTGATTTATTAAAGTTATTTATTAACTAATCACTAATTTCACATCTATCACTAGATCAACGTATATTCATCCACAGAAATCACCTTATCTGCAATTTGCTTTTTAATGATTTGTAATGATGTTCTTTTTTCCAACTTTTCCGCGTCTTCTACTTGTTTAACCAAATCCGTATACAGGAATATTTTTTAAGCAATGCGCAAAAAATTTTTGGTGGTTCAGTATCAGTAATAGAACACGTTTCCATTATTTGTTCAAAACTTTTTTATATTTTTTTATCCGACTTTAAATCAGCAAAATATGGACACTATCTATTCGTAATAATATCAATGAACGCGGGCGCCGTGCGGCTTACGAGTGATGTTGCAGAGGGGGTGAAACCCCCTTCCGGGCGGCAGGGTGGCGCCAGGCGGCGGCGGCCGGCCGGGCGCTCGACAGTCTGCTCAAAGCATGCGCTTGCGCTGTCGTTACGTCGCGTCTAGTCGCTTTCCCGCGTAGTGCGCAACCCGCGCGCGCCCGCGCGATTTTAGTAACCGCGAGTTCTATGTGATGGTGCGGGTCTATTTATAATGTGGTGAAAGCCTACGAGCAGCTCGCAGAATGTATGCTAGGGGGTAAGGGGTAAGGACCCCACAGTCCCTAATGAAAGGACCATTTTAGCAGCCACTCAGAGGCTGCTTGATCACGGTCAGTTCAGGACCCCAAATCACGCACTAGGGTCTGGCAGACCTCGACTGGCGGTAAATGTAAGTATTAAGTTTTTAAAAGTGCCTTAATTTAATTGATTATAATGCGTTATTTTCTGCATTTTGATGGTCCTAAGCCCATGAAAGTATGAAAGAAAAATTGGAATTACTCTTTAAATAACTTCAGATCACGGCCTAATCTTAAAAAAGTCTAATTCGAACCTGATAAAATCTGCGATCAGTCATTGTATGTAACCCACGTAAATATCTATCTACCCACGCCTATGCACGAAAAACGACCGAGCGCTGCCGCGCCGGGCGGCGCGTAGTGGCCAGAAAATCAATTTCAAAATAGACATCTTTCGTTAGCGATAACTTTATTTTTTTGTACTAAGACTTATCAAAATAAAAAATAGGTGTTTAATAAAACTCATTTAAGTTTAATTTGTCAAAGTTTGCGCACTGAATAAAAATTATTCCTGTATTCGTCTACTGATAACACATTACAATGAGAAGACTTTTTGTTTTTACTCTGCAAAAATTGCGAATTGGACGTTGTGAGAATTGCACATTTTGAGCCCTCTGGACATTTTGCGAATGTCATAATGCGCCCAAAGGAAAATTTCCTCCAAAAACTTTTCTCTCCACAGATTTTGATTGGTTTATGTACTACACGAAGGCTCATCAATGATAAAACGCCTCACAATAATTATACTAGGATTATACTAAAATCTTTTAAACGCACCGGCGACTTAACGCGCGCACTCGTCGATGCAAAATATCGTTCAAATCAACGAACAGGCCGAGCGAAGAGGGGTTGAAAGGCGCGAGTGGCGAGCCAGAGATGATTCGGGGATTCCCTGTTATTACAGGCAGCGACATGCGTTCCAACTAGGCAAGATTAGTTCAGTGTAGGACGTACCAGTTTATCCTTAAGCATGTAATTTCTAACTAGGATAAACCGATTCGACCTAGGCTAAACTGGTTTATCCCATCGGTAACAGGATGAACGAGTTTGGTCTAGGCTATACTGGTTTGTCCTATCGCGTGTAGGGAGAACTAGTTTGGCCTAGGCGAAACTAGTTCATCCTAAAATCGGGTTTGGCCGGTAACATATACATGCAACTATATTCTAACTAAACAGACAGCTGTGCTGCTGGGGAGTTTGTTGCGCCACTTCTTCTTCCCAGCGATAGCACTAGGAAGTGGTGAATGGCGGGCGTTTTTGGGGGACTGTCTTTTGACTGTAATTTTGACGTTCGAAAAGTGCTGATTCTCAGCCTAATTTGAATAAATGACTTTTGATTTTTGAATCATTGATTATGACACTAAAAGCCTCCCGCGTTCAATCGTCGGAGCTCTACTTACTCTCTGACTGCTTCGCGATACCTATGTTAAACTAAATGCAACTGAGAGAATAAAGATTGAAGTATTCCAAAATGTTTACATCGATGAATGCTCCCGGATTCCATTTCGAGGAAAGTGTTATTGGCTTTTTCAAGGAATGGTCAATAGTACCCTGGGGGTTCGAATTGTGTCCGGAAATTGGCAATAGGCTCGCCTCTATTACATGGGGCTCTCTCCACCCGTTACGGGAATACGGGCATGATGTTACTTTAAACTATTTTCATTCATTAATTTCACGTCGAGTTTAACGAAATGTTTTGCTTTGTGGAGACTCGTCTGTTTCATTCACACTATGTGCTAGTCACTGCCTCCAGCTGGATATGCAAGTAAGTACAACCACTGACGTGCGGGTACTGTGCCTCGTGTCCTGTGCGCTGGTTGCGGTGGTCGTGCAGGCGACATGGCGGTCGCCGCAACACGCAGCACACGCACCGCGCCTCGGGGAGGTGACACCTCGTTCAGCGCTGCCACTACCACTTTATTACTTGTACCTGCTCAACAACTACCTCATGGTCACGGTTATGAATGAATCCCATCAAGCCTGCACCTAGGGATAGATATGCAAGCCAACTCATGGTTTTATCATACGTACGAGTATCTAGGTAGTTAGTTGCTTGTTAAATAGCCTACAACAGAATCGTTACCGAATACTGAATGTGAACGAAAAACCGAAGACGTCAATCCGTCATCTCACCCACTTGAGTCGATCGAGTTCTCATGACTGACGTGGCATTCGATACTGAGCACACAGCGCTTGAAGACGCAGATCATTGACACCAGACACCAGCGCACACATCTCGCTACGAGTGGACTCAACTGGTGACGATATCTGCGATAAAGGCGAATTGGGTCACAATACATCTACTCCTAAATGTGATGGAGAGCGGTCGCATTACTGGGTCTTAAACGTAACGATTTAAGGTGAGGTTCTGGATTCGAAGTGGGGGATTACTGCCTCATACAATACAAAAAAAAAAAAAAACTTATTATTATTATTAATACCCAGTGCGAGTGCGGTGCCTCTGATCAGACCATGCCCCAATTGCTGGAGTGACCTCAGTGCCCGTTCACCTGCACCTTGGATGACTTAAGCCCCTCGCCCACGGCGACTTTTTGTAGCAATGCTATCGCACGTTCGCATCGATACAGTCGCGATACGGTCGCTAGCTGTTTGCCCTCGCCCACACCACGATTCTCAGTCGCGATACTGTCGCGATGCAAACGCGATTCAGTAACGGCACAAAAATGCCACAGTTGCAAAATGGAATCTGTTGAGGGAACATTAGTCACGTTTTCTTTGGTGCTGCTTTTACGGAAGCAGCCGAAGCGTGGACAGCCGAAACGTGGGCAACAAAAGCGGTCGCGTGTTTGCATCGATACAGTCGCGATGCTGTAGCGCGTTAGTAGCGCGTTGGCATCGCTATTGTAGCGCGTTGCAAATGCGACTAACGCACGTACAAAAAGTCGCCGTGGGCGACTTGGGAGGGGGGGGGGCCTTAATGAATGCCACTGATGCCGCAATTAACGTGGCCACCTACTGGGCTCAAAAAATTATTGAAGAAGAGAACCATCGACATGACAAGAAGAAGAAGAAGGAGAGGTTTACATAATGAGCTCATGATTCCTACAAAATCCCATGACACATCCCACAATTCACTTTTGGTCTTTATATCAACCTGGCAGTAAGCATTAGCCTGGTCACCAAGTAATACACCAAGCAATATATATTTTGTGCAATAATATCAGTTGCCATAAAATTGTTTCGTAGTATATCATTTATATCGCGATTATCCAGTAATTACCTGTCAACTTAATTGCTCCCTAATGGTCAGTGGCAATTGATGGCAATTGATGGCGCAGCCAATGATATCCGTTGGCAATTGAGTCGGCTATCAATCAAACGAGAGTGCAGTTTTATTGACAACTGGATTAACATCGAGATTTTAATGACGGCTATTGCTGAGTTTGAACGAACATACTTAGATTTATTAGAAAAAAAAACTAAATATGGATAATCGGGCTTAATTTTTTTATTGATTACTAGTTGTTAGTTCATCATATAGTTTAAGAGAATTAAGCACTTGTTTTGGTCTAAATATTCAGAAACTACTTTGGTTGACGTAAATGCTGAGTTGGTGATCCTTTCAGTAGGTATATCTTGCTGAACGCTATGTAGTTGTCTTGTCGTCGTGACCCGTCTGCTAGAAGACGGCCCTGCTCTGCCCCTCGCGCCCGCGCCCCGCGCCCCGCGCCCCGCGCCCCGCGCCCTGACCGTGTCTGATCCATGCTTTACGTTACACTTCTGCCGTCGTACAGCTGTCTGTAGCACGTCTCGCTCCGTTGCATGACCACTGAGGTTAGACCCGTTGCCACTACTTGCTTTTGAATTGAACGGTTGTCACATTAACAGTGGTGAGCAATCATCCTTGGAAACTTAATTAACAATTAATTGTTGCACTTGTAAATGTTACTCTAGTCATTAAATCAGAAATGTAATAGTGTAAACAATTGTTGGTTAACCTAAATAAATAAATAATAAATAAATCACAGTAATTATGATAAACACAACAGTAAGAGGAAAAACAATAGTACCTACTCTAATTCGACAGAGTAATATTTGAACTGTGATAAAACAAAATCAAGACTTTTAATTATTATAAGTCTCAAACCGCCAATCCGTCTTGAGCAAGCGTGATCATCAATTCCTATTCTATTCTATACGAGGAGAGGCCTGGCCTGGCCTGGCCTGGCCTGGCGCGGCGGCGGGAATCATGAATCAGACTGAAGTATTATAGCAGAGTCTATTGCAAGGTGAGCACCGAGCTCCCGCGCATGTGAGCCCAGTAGCCGACGTGCTGAACAAATGTAGTATTGTGGAAGTTACCGCGGCACCTGCGACCGTGCCTCCCACCCCCACACACACGCCGCCACCTCCGGAACTCGGAACTAGCGGCTTGTTCGTTGTTCGGTGAGAACATAGCAGGTGTGCCAGCGAGTTCACGACACAACATAACCGTCGTGCTCACGAATTTTTTTTTTGGCACAAGTCAATACTCGGAAAAAACTGAAATCGAAATTCAAAGGAATCCTCATGGGGGCACATTACCTAAACACGATAAAGGAATACGTAACAATGAGCGACAAGTGAGAGTCGTTGTTAGTTATTTCAAGTCTGTAAGACGACGCGCCTAATCATTGTGTAGCTTCAGCAACTTGTAATAGTACCTAACCGAGTCAAACGGCGCTAGTTTAAAACGTCTCGAACGTTTGAAACTGGCGCCGTTTCGTTCGGGCTCAAACTTAGACACAAATACTTGTGCAATAATAACCCTAATTGAATATCTTGGTCGCAGGAACACTACGTCTCGGCGTGCACAGAAGTTCCACTGTTTTTTTTTTATAAAAATGTCACTTAGGTACACGCTTTCATCTATGTGTACAGTTTTGCTTGGGTAGATAAACACAAGCTGTACGTTAGACTACTTGACTAGTTTCCTCCTCGATTGGTATCCAAGTAATACGCTCTTACGTGGACAAACAAGCGCCCAGCTCCCGCCAACCCGTCAGGCAGTCCCGAGACTAGGGGTAGATACAAATTCAGTGCAGGAATGAATTTCTCAACCGCTTTAATACGTACAACATTAAAAGAATCTGTGAGTGAGGAAAATATCTGTGAGTGAGAAAATATCTGTGAGTGAGGAAAATATCTGTGAATGAGGAAAATATCTGTGTGTGAGAAAAATATCTGTGAGCGAGGAAAATATCTGTAAGTGAGAAAAATACCTGTGAGTGAGGAAAATCATAACAGAACATCACGCCTGTATTCCCAGGGTTAGTAGTTAGTTAGTAGTTAGTTAGTAGTTAGTTAGTAGTTAGTTAGTAGTTAGTTAGTAGTTAGTTAGTAGTTAGTTAGTAGTTAGTTAGTAGTTAGTTAGTAGTTAGTTAGTAGTTAGTTAGTAGTTAGTAGTGGGTTAGTGGTATTAGTACACCCACATCTAATTTACCTGTTTACATGTTTAAGATCCCGAGCTTCTTGCTATTAACCGGGCACAGAAAATCCGGAATGCTACTAAGAAATTCTTGTTAGAAAGACTTAAAGACACTTTGCCCAGCTTTTATGGTCAAAAGCTTAAGATGCGTAACATGTGTAAAGACAAGTGCCCCCTCGTGTCCCGGAGCCCCCGGGCCCCACGCCCCGACAAGTGCCCCCTCGTGTCCCGGAGCCCCCGGGCCCCCCCCCGGCCGCTGCACCGCATGGACGGGCCTGCCACTCACAAGTACAAGGCGCTTTTAAATGGCGCAGCCATTGTGCCCTGCATACTAAATGTTTTAATTGCAATGAACTGTTCTTGAATTTTAAGTTCCGTAACGTTTTAGGCCACCCTTCTGAATACGCCTCTAGCTGAAGAGCAATAGGAGGGGTAGCAGTACAAGTTAAAAACAGTTATATATCTAATACACGAGTGCTACGATCGTTCACGCGATGACGATGCGCACTATGAGCAGGTAGTCATTCGTTACTCACTAGTAGATAACATTTATCTCTCTGCTTCTCAAGCTTTCGCGATCGTTGGAAACATACCCAAGTAAATATTAATTTTGTATATTGTAATTATGTTTGAGACTCCCATGGCTGATCACTGTCTCTTAAGATACAGGTTTACCTAATTTAAGAGGCAGGATTATAATACTTGAGTACAGATTTTAACATAGAACCAGATGTATACAATGTACAGTACCTATTTCATAATGAATCACCTAGGTTCCCATCTGTATTTTTTATGGCAAATAAAATTATTATTATCTCCTTTATTTCAATGTGAACACATATAATAATAATATAATAATAACATTTTATTTCAGGTAATAACTCATAGCAATTACAATTAATACACACAATAAAATCAACACAAAAATCTTCAACAAAATTAAAATCAGAATTAAAATTAAAATCAGAATTTAAATCAAAATTAAAACCAAAATGGACATCAAAATTAAAATTAAATCATAATATAAAAACACAATTAAAAACAAAAATTGAAATTATAAAATAAACAATGTCAAAAATAAATAAAAAATAACAATCAGAAGTTAAAAACACAGAGATCAACACATTAAAAACCAAGCCTCACAACATAAGATACTCTAATTCCGGTCTTAATAGATATACACAATTAAATATTTCAGCGGGGTAATTCTCGTAATTTTAAGAACGTTCACAGTCTGATCTCAGTCTCAATCTGTCAAAAATACGTCTAATTTCCCTACATTTTGACATTTGTTTGTCGCCGAGATGAGACTGCGACTAGATTTTGAACGTTTTAAGTTACGGGAATACGGGCCCAGTTACTACAAGATTACCACATGCACACAGTCGAGTTTGGAAAGACGCCCTGAGTCTTCTCATCAGCCCGTAAAAATCAGCAACTCTGCTCTCAACAAACATGCCAGTCGCACTACACCGCCAGGGTAACTTTAGAATAGCTCTAAAGACGTTATTATATTGTACACTAAGAGTGTTGTAAGCAAACTTCGTGTACCTGTACCAGAGTTGACTTGTGTAAAACGACTGACAGTAAGCCGTAAACAGAGTCACTTTGACTTATATATAAATTATATTTTTAAATATTAGAATATAAAAAGTATAAAAACATTTAAAAATATAAAAAATAGTAGCCCACCGGTATCGGGAACAGAGTCCAAGCTACCGGCGGTCAGGGCTCTAGATAGAGGAACCTCCTGACAATGCGAGCAATTTATTATTATTATTATAGGTAGAAGGATTGCTTTCAATAATTACGAGCTGATCGTAAAATGAAAGACAAACACTCGGTGATTGGTTAAGGGCTGATTTCTCCATCGCCAGATAACTTTATTCGAGGAATAATTTTGAAATGTTGACAGTTATTTCATACAAAAACTGTCAAACGTCAATTTTATTCCTCGAATAAAAGTTATCTGGGCGATGGAGAAATCAGCCCTAAATCAAATTAAAATTGTTCTCGGTACATAAGCGGCCGTAGAATATAACTGAAAGTAATTATGACGTGTTTATTGGACAAACATGGCGGCCGCGGCCGGTGGCCCTCCGAGCGATATTTGAGTTTACTTTCACACTCAATTCCGGAGTTTGGTACTTAGTTATAAGTTTTAGTTCGGCCACAGTTTCCTAATGTCGACTTTGTAAACAGAGAATTTCACCTGTTCGTTCCTCCGTGTGAACACCGTCTTCATTTAATTTTATTATTTATGTATACAAAATTCGATTTAGCTGGAAGCCCTAAGAAGCTTAATCACATAAATGTTAACAGAAAATGAAAACAATTTGCTAGGATGAGTTGGTACGTGTGGAGGATGAAAGTAACCGCATGCAATGTTGGCGTTTATTTATTCATGCGAGCGGCGCGGGCGGCGCGGGCGATCCTCGCAGTAACACAATCATGGCCGATATTCACGCACTCGCCCGAGAAACTGATCCTTGTAATTGAATACGTGGACTGACGGATAGCGTCACACATTCACGTAAATCGTTGTTCGGACACAACAGGCGGCACAGAAGGTCCTCTCGTAACAACATTCAGTAGTCCATTTAGTAGTCGTGAGTGTGCTCCAACGGGAAGTACTGCCACCATCATCATGTATGTCTGTCGCCAAGCAGCGCAGCTGTGCTCCAGTTTAAAGAATGCAGTGTAACGAGCCATAAAACATTTCAACTGTATCTCCGGGAGCACAGCGCACCTGCGAGGTGCCTGGTGGTACAGATGCGTTCGGGCGGCGACCAGCTGCCATCCAGCCAGTACCGTCAGGCAGTAGACTGCAATAAGTGGTTGCTAATTGATCGATTGATATTATTTTAGAACGTAGTTGACCTTTTGCATAGCAACATGTAGTTTGCGTTAGGTACACAATGGACATCGGCGTTTGTTGGGTGTCTGTAGGATGTACTTTATTCGCCTATCCGGAGCGCTTGTGGCGGCACAGCCTGGCTCGTCGCTATGACAGATACAAACGCAAGTTATTTGTGGGCGAACGGCGCCATTTAGCGATTCGTCTTCAATATTTTTGTAGATATAAAAATAAATAGAAGACTTAGGTGATTTGATATCCGATTTATATTTTGATCGGGCACCAATATAATTCCGAGAAATAATATACCTAATTTTAATGTAAGCTTTACCATATTTATTTCTTTATTTAATACTTTAGCCACATAAATATTCAGAGGCGGACTTAATGCCATAGGCATATACTATAATTATTATAATAATTACAACGTACGATTATAATCAGTATTTCGCCAACTCTGCTGTAATTATTAATAGATCTTGCTACACGAACGAACCGTGAGTCTTTGTACTTGAACAGTGAAACGTTCACAACTGTGGGTACATTGCTTCTTCTCGGGAGGTAAGCTCGTTAACGGAAATAATTGGGGGTAATTGATAACGACACGTGAGCGAGGGGGAGGCAGTGTGTTGGGGGGAGGTGGTTGGCAAGGGACGCGAGTCGCGACCCTGCGGCGATGTTATCATAACAACGTGAGATACCGCGGTAGCTCGGAGATAGGCAGCAATTTTGATAAAACCACTTTAAAGGCCATTAGTAAAAGTGTGAGAGATGTAACGTGGAGGTGATGTGGATCCCGGTCAATGGTCATCCCATCACTACATAATCATCGGTGCACTGCCAGCTGCATGTGACAGTAAACTTAGTAGGACACACTCGGAGGAAATGAGACAATTTCTTCGTAACACAAAACTATGACCAACAGTAACTGCGGTTACATTGTATTGATGTGTATAATGGAAGAGAGTATAGTGTCGTAAAGCCGTGTGTTCTGTGCCGTGATGCCGTGTAACAAGTACAAAAGTACAACAGTCACGTGCGACTGCGGGCGGCTCGTGCAGCTTAGCTATCACTGGAGAGATAGGAGAAAGGTTCGCCACAATGCGCCACGGTCACAATCAAAGGCTTCACTATACGTCGAGAACCATACCAGCACGTTCGTCTCGGACACATGTACAGTTGTACCCGTCACTATAATAAGGCGTTTCATACTGCTTCGAGCTTTACTTTTTTTTTTCGTGTTATACCTAATTTATACAATTCCGTCAATTAGCAGGTGGCTATCGATTATCGCGTCATCTTCATTTGCAGAGAAGGCTTGAGCAAACGGACCGGGATCTGAACGCCCCCCCCCCCGCTCCCGCTTCTCTCAGCTCAACCCCCGGTGACCCCTCGCCCTTACAAAGTTAGCGACGTGACCGCAATAACTCGGCACCTCGCACCCCGCGCGAGTTCAGAAGCATAGCTTCGATTTGTTTATGAACAATCACGTAAAAGCCAACACTGTTTACGAAGCAATTGCTGCGAAATATGAACGTGGACACATAATCAAATTAAACGGTTAATTAAGCAAGCGGTAATATGGCCGAGCGATTGATTCAGGTCAGAAGACTGTTGTTATAGTACGAACCAGTGGTACCAGCACGAGCGAACAACGAGAACGATTTAATCCCATTGCGATGCGATGTCAATTATTTTATCAATTATCTGACAACTGCTTCAAATGAACAAGACAGTGAGCTTCCAAGATTCTATTAAAGGATAATCCGTTGTAATCTTCTCAATACTTTGCTTACCCCCCCCCCCTCCTCCCTCGCTCCCGCCCTGCGCACCGCCGCGCACGTCCGCAATTTATTCGGACAACATTATATTCGGCGCTCGCGATAAAAACTAGATCCATTGTGCACACATGGGCGGTGACCAGCGCTGTCCGGCGCCGTCCGGTGTCGTCCAGTGTCGCCCGGCCCTCCTAATAGAATAAGTTGGCGAGTTATGTATGTTGTCCGCACATGAGAGATACCCTCCACTGATTTATTTGAGGCGGACGGTACACATCTGCGACCAATACGCGACTTGTTCCTAAATCATTATTATCCTAGCCTTTTGCAAACATATTCGGCTCGGCTCCAGCTCCAGTGTCCCCGATAACATTATGTGAACAAAATAAGTATTTACTTTTACATAACTGCTGCCGCTGTGATATTATTGTGTAATAGTTATCTTTAATAAAAGGTTTCCCTGAATGGTGAATTATCTTCCGCCACTTTAAAAAGCCCTGAGCCCCTCATATCTATTGAAGCTTGTAAACCAATAGAAGCAAGAAGTTCCTCAGCGTCCTGCGTCCCATCTAGTAAAAAAAAAAACAACCGACTTCCAAAAACGACACTACAAAGTGAAAAATAACTTTAATTTCGGAAGTCGGTGTCGTTGGGTTCGCATTTTCGTTGTTTGCCACCGACTTCCGAAATTAAAGTTATTTTTCACTTTGTAGTGTCGTTTTTGGAAGTCGGTTGTTTATTTTTCACTTTTTAGTTGTAACTTTTACCAGTAATTTTGGTCTAAAAACCAAACTACTAAACCGTTTTTGATGAAATTTCTATGGGACCATTTGGGAAGTATACCCTTTCCAACAAAAAAAGAATTTTTCAAATCGGTTGGCAAACGACGGAGTTATGCGCGAACAAACATAAAAAAAAAAAAAAAAAACAAACATCCGAATTGAGAACCTCCTCCTTTTTTAGAAGTCGGTTAAAAAACCATCAAAAACAAAGTAAACTGCTTGCGATCAAAGAAAGATCAGAGTCGTGTAAAATCATCGGAACTTCCAAATAGCTTTAGTTTCGAGCAATAAAGCCGATATGGCTGAAACTATCTGTAAACTATAAGTTGATATAATATTTACAACAGCAGTGTGCGCCATCTCGGCAGACACAAATAGTGATGAACAGTCCTACTACGAGACTACGAGCGTCCACACTTAACGTTCGTGTGTATCGCGACAGCGATACAAATAAGTGCAGAGGGTTCACTTTTATCAAATAATAATATTATTCACAAAATAGTAGGCAAGTGTTACATTACAAGTCCACAGTTTTGCGTATCGCTATGTCTTGTAGTGAACAAGTATTATAAACAATCACGGGTTATGGGTTTATAAATGCAGTAACTAATAATTTAGCTTGCTTCTAAAGCTGTTGCTGCCCATCCTTTTAAATATGCCTCGCCACTGATTTCTTCACAAAGAGACAATCCTGCTCCTGATGGAGCTTCTATATGATTCCACACGATGGCACGCCGGTCGTGTCGCGTGTCGTGACGCGAAGGTCGCTGATGATGGATGGCCGCGCCGCGGCTGTGCAGCGCACGCCTTGTCACGTGCCGCCGCGCCTTATCTCTCACATGGTACAGACACATACAGTTTCACACTTATACGGTACACGCTCCCACGAGCATTGTGTGCTTTGACGAAAGATATAAGCAATATTGTAGCTAGCTGGACGAGGTCCCGCCAGTCAGAGGCGCCGGCGCCGAGCTGCCTTGGATAGCTCACTCAACAGTTGGGGACAAGAAGCATAACATCGACAGAGGTGGAACAAACAGGGGGAGGCTTTACCCAAGAGCGGGACAGAACACCTTTAAAACATATTGTGTGCGAATAAAAAAACCGTGTGAGGTCGGGAACGAAGTTCAAAATGAAAATCCAAGATGGCGGCTGCGAAAGTTAGAAAATACCGAAAAATTTTAAAATATTCGCCGCCACCATCTTGGATTTTCATTTTGACCTCACTATCGGCTTCAGCACTCTCGAAAATCATGAAAACGACACCCATGAAGAAAGTTTTGTAGCCGCCGCGCGCCGTCTTGGATTTTCATTTTGACCTCACTATCGGTTTCAGCATCCTCTAAAACCATGAAAACTATCTCTCTCTGACTCTTTTTATTATACGACTCTAATAAAAAGTCGCCTGGAGGGGCATAACGCTTTTTCGTTACGTGACGTTTTCTCCCAGTTTACTTCTACCGCAAGCTCCGTTTCAAAAAGGTCAACAATGCACTTTGTACTTCTAAAATGTATAATTAACCTGTATTTTGTCCGTTTTGCCCCAACTCGAGTATATGGCTGTATTTACAGTTGGAGCCCCGAAACACGGAGACAATAGCGTGTGACAGATATGACGCAGACGTGCATCTCTCTAGCGGCGGCACTAATTGGAGCCAGCGTCCGCCGCTGGACGTACACGGGCACTAGTGTGTGTGCACAGCACCAATATCCTAACGCGCCAAGGCACGGAAGAACTACTGCTATCGATTAAATATTTCGCAAACTTCAAATGTGGGTGTACCGCAGGCACACCTCTGCCTAGCCCTTCAGGGAGTGCAGGCGTGATGTCAAACATACGAGTTATGAGGTCGCCCAAGAGCAGCACTAGGGCGACGCTAGGCATCGCATTTTTTGTAAATTTTAATTTACTTCATGCAGTTAAATAGAACTTCACTTCATGCAGTAAAATATATACGAGCAGATAGTCAGAATCTCATTCGTTATGATGTTATGTATATACATGTTATGTATATACATGCTATGTGTATACATGCTATGTATATTGTTTCTGGTAATTTACACCAATTGCAAAAAAAAAATGAAATCGAAATAAATTAATTTAAATGAAGTCAAAATAATTCATGACGTCAATGTTCTTGCTACCTCCGTGAGCTTGTGTTCAGAAACGCGCGGCGGAGACATCGGGGTGCGCCTGCAGCGTGCAGGAGGCACTCGACCGGACATGTCACAATTAACTGTACGCCGTCGATGTTGACGTTGACGTTCTAGTCTATAACCCGCTGATCTGCGCACACTGTGCACTCTCGCATGCTGTGCCCGCTGTGTGAAAGCATGGTATGTGCGCAGTTTTATAGGCCGCACCTAATAACAAGCATTACTTTAATGTCGGCAATAAAATAAAGTTTTAAAGTAAATTTAACGTGCCAACTTCGCGGCGTAACATTACTGATCCGTTTTATGTTTTATTTCAAACAGGTACGAACATAAATTAGGTTTGTTTGTATATTATCTCGTATCATTTAGGAATGTTCCTTAAACTATCCTAAAAGTTTGCTGAAAGCAGGAAAACCAAAGCCTACGAGACGCCGAGGTATTATTTGGGCAGTAGTGTCTGTACGATTACAAGTACCTCGACGATTTATAAGATGAAATTGAATAAAAGAGCCAGAGCAAGTACTATTGTACATTTATCGAACCATAGATAAAGAGCGGACAATGGACAATGCTAGAAGTGTTATTTACCAGCAAACGATACCGCTTCCAGGAAGATATATTTTCAATATCTCCGCGAGCGTCCTGCTGCAGACAACAATAAATAGTGTGGAGTGGTATCGAGCTGAGCACTGAACACTGAACACTGAAGTTACATGAGATATGATCTGCGGCGCGCGGCGCATTCATCTCGCCGTCGCCGCGTCGCGGTCGGCGGAACGAGCGACCTGGCATACTGCTTGTTGTATAACACACAGCGTCTTGTCATTTTAAATCAATTTGTTCTTTTCCAATTATGTTGCCGTATATTTGAAACACGTTATTAGATAATTTACACTATTGTGTCGGTCTATACAAGAAAAATCAAAGTGAGAGATGAACAAGTGTTATTTCTTCACTATCCGAACGTGAGAACATAAACTAAGTATCGACATATCCGAATATCTCGTAGTAAACACAAGAAACATTTGGTTTCAATTTCTGAATCTAACATTTCCATATCAGCTTTTGCACAAATAGGTCAGTTAATTGAGTCGTAGTGACGCGTAGCCCCTGCTACGGCGTAGCGATGTTGTCGTAGCACTCGTGACGTACGAGATTGCCCCGGGCGCTACGGCGCTACGGCGCGGCGCTACGGTGCTACGTAGCTACGACGTTAACTTCATAACTTTGCTCTTGCTCCTAAGATGTTCTCTTTGCGCATTTTACTTAATTAAAGGATAATATTTATCTCAATAGAATGTCGTGGTTTATAATGTTATCACATTTACAAAGTTTCCAGTTGTACACAAATTCAAATAAAATACCAAAATAAAATCTATAAACAGCAGAAATAAATAAACTCTATTAAAATTCATCGCATTCATTTTAAGATAGGTTAAGATCTTGACATGACCCTGCATTACTGAATTATCAAAACAATATGAGCATACTTCAAACCTAGCGTCATCCACTTCTGTATAAACGTCTCTTCGTAAAGAACGGGTATTAGAGATAAAACAACTGAACGTGTAAGCTAAGATTATCTTAAGACAAACCCGCAGGCTCCACAAAGAAGAGCGTGTGAGCCAGTAATTAAAGTTTCTGATAAAATATAGAGAGGGCGTGCGGGACACGCTAATCCCGGGCCCAGTTCCGGAAAGTTTCTGCGACTGAGGCGATACTTACAGGGAGCTCTTTCTCCTCCTCCGCACTAACATAACCTGTTAATGCACATAGGGTAACCATGTCCATGTGTCCCTGTGTGCCTTAACAGTTCATTCCTTCAGACTCATTTGATCTGGGCCCGTATTCCCGTAATTAAAAACGTTCAAAATCTAGTCGCAGTCTCATCTCGGCGACAAACAAATGTCAAAAACTTGTCAAAATGTAGGGAAATTAGACGTATTTTTGACAGATTGAGACTGAGATCAGACTGTGAACGGTCTTAAAATTACGAGAATTGCCCCACTGGCCAAAACTGTACACAATCCGAGCCGTATCCAATGATGATCACTCCACATTGGTAATAACATAATCAGCCCATTCCCACTGCTCTCGGATTAGGACATGCCGGTTTCCTCACGATGTTTCGTCACTGTTTTGAGAGCGCGGTGTGTGAAATTAATTACAAAAAGTAAAGCCTGCCTGATTCGAACCCACGACCTACAAATCGTAAGTCGGGGCCGTTACCACTGGGCACCACTGCTCTAAATAGTGATGTTTAATGAAGAGTGCCAATGTATTAAAAGTGCTAATGTATCAAAAGTGCCAATGTATCAAAAGTGCCAATATATCAAAAGCTTTCCGCAACATCATTCTCCATAACGGTTAGGCAAGGAGATTAGGGATACTGAGTGAATCTGCCGAATAAATGTAGCTCGAATACTAAAAATGACATAACTTGTACGAAAGACGTTCCATGTCCTTCATTCACTATGAGCTCATTGCCTGTGTTGATGACATTGAAGGTTAACTCCGGATAATATTTTAAACTAGTTTGTAAGACAACGTCATAAGGTACCACTAAGAATATTCTTATACCTAACAACAACAAAGTATCTTCTTGCTCAAAATTAAGAAAAGGAGATAATAATAATAATAATAATATCCCTGGACATTTCACACAGCGCCATCTAGTCCCAAGCTAAGCAACCTAATGCTTGTGTTATGGTAACAAGATGGCTGATAAACTACTTATATACATTTTTTTTTGTAAATACATACATATTATAGATAGAAAAACACCCAGACTCGGAACAAATACACGTAGGTCATACAAATATTTGTTCCGTGCGGGAATCGAACCCGCGACACGAGATCAGCATTATTTCTTCCCAATTATTAGAAATTGAAATGTTTTTAGAAAAAACATTTAAACATTTGTTTAAACAAATGTTTAAATACAAACAACAACAACATATTTGTTTAAACATTAAACAAACAGTTTAACATTCTTTGTTTAACTGAACATTTGTTAAGGATTACCAAATGCTAATTAATTATGCGAACTATGTATAGTGTGGGTAGTTGTTTTAACCGTAAATCTCTGCTGTGTGGAGGATCTGTGTGGGATCTTTATAAAAAAAATATTTTAAATCTAAGCAACGAAACGACATAGTGGGATCGTAAGATTGAACATTGCATCGAACTGTCCTGTGTTGAGTTCGATAAGCATGTTGTAGTGTGCGTGTACAGACCCCTAATCAGAACTTTTCGTTATTTGAGTCAATAATGAAAGATGTCCTAGCAAAACTTGCATCCAATAACAAAGCCGCAATTATTTGTGGTGATTTTAATATTAGTATAATGGTGTTTGTTATTTCTACTTCAATCAATTGGTAATAATGAAACAAAGACGTAATTCCGTTTCTCAGTAAAAACGAAAGTTTTAATTTAAAATATGTTACAACAAAATAGGTATTACTTACATCATCTATAAACAATTTATTTAATTACCTGTAAAAACGAAAGAAACAACATTTAAAGCCTTTATTTCGGGTTCTCATCTCCTCGTCTGTGGTAGGCGTGGTAGGTAGCCTCTTTTGATAACGCGGCAAACCAAACTTAAGAAGAGCGACACAAGTATACGAGTGTCGTGATTTTCTTTACAATAACTTTATATTCTGGAAAATAATTCAAATAGCACTACTGCTATTGAAATTGAATGATTTGAAAAGGCTTAATAATCTTCATTATTAGTATTGAATTTCTGATTTTGATCATCTACTTTTGCTGTTGACTGTACCTGTACATGAAACTTCAAAAAAAAAGAAAAAAAAATTAAGCCTTTTCAAATCATTCAATGTATGTACCTAATATCTTTACAGAACCGACTAAAGTAACTCTAACTTCTTCTACTTGTATGTAATGTCTTCTGCGATTGTTATAAAAAAAGCAGCAGATAAAGCCATCGTAAATTATCTGCCGTCTGGTCATAGTGGATCAACGGTAAAGTCTGTTAATTTTAAAACACCTTTGCAAAAAGTGCAAATACAATTTAGATCAATAACGACTGGCAAATTAAATAGATTCAATAGTACCCTAAATAATAAGTTAAATGGTCTGGGCCATAATAGTATCATCATCTGCCTAGCCTTTTCCCAACTATGTTGGGGTCGGCTTCCAGTCTAACCGGATGCAGCTGAATACCAGTACCATAATAGTATGGACGATGCAAATAAATTTTATGAGGATTTTTTTCAATAGTGCATACTGAATTCAATATAGCTTTTGAAAAGAAAACAAAAAATACTTGCCTTAATTTTATATTTAGTGACTGGGCCACTAGAGATATTAGGATTAGTAAGGAAAGACTGTGCGAGCTGTATGGCCTTAAGCCTTACATCAATACAGAAACTTTCAACAAGTGTTTTGCTACATATTCTAAATGTTTCCTGCAAGATAGCTAAACCCCTGTTAGCAACAAGATTAAAACAGCAGAAAACCAAATAAAAACAATTTGGAAAGTTATAAATAACGAAATTAGTAGGAATGAAATACGAAACAGTGATTCAACATTGGAGACTTCACATGGTGCCATAAGCTCTAACTTAGAAGAAATTTGTTAATTTCCTTACTAATATACCATCTAAAACAACAGAAACTCTAAATTCCCTCTAACCCTTGATTTATTAAGAGCAAACATTCCAGGCTGCCCGGTTGAATTTCACCCTATTGCATTTACTGGGTATGTCTTTCATTGACTTGAATGTGCCCAGGCGGCTGCGAGTGTGTCATGCTCACTCAAATGTCTCGCAGGCGGTGGCGTGTACGTTGGATCATTAAGTTCCCTTCAAAATGCTTGAGCTGCATGGTGCTGATCCATACGTCATGTTCGTGAGCGGGCGCCGTCAGTAGGGACTGGTCATCTCTTAGCTGCCACGGCTTCTTTAATTTCTGAATTTTGATTACATGTTTTATAACGGTGCTTTTAAGCACTACCCAGATCAACCATTTTATAGGGAACCAAATGATCCAACACACGCGCCACCACCAGTGAGAAATTTAAGTGAGCATGACATATTCTCAACTGCCATGCTCTTTCAAGTTAACATCAAAATATCATAAAAACGGATCCATGGTCCTTACATTTACAAAATTTTAAAAATGCTTCTAAATTATACAAAACTATAGGAATAATCAGGAATAGGTATTTAATATTCAAGTATTAAGAATTAAATCTTGTTTGAATAAAATAAACTGTAAGTTGGTAATGTCAGAAACACAAAAAAAAAAAAAAAAAAAAGGGAAGCAACTCTTCCAAATATTTAAATTTTAATCAAATAGTGAGCCCAAGTACCTGTGGAGCAGGACCAGCATTAAGCCAAGCATTTTTATCTATACTCATCCAACTTATAATATGCTTGTCAACATATGTAGTGTGCGTTTAATGCGTGTTTTAAAGGAGATGGAAAACGGTGGGTCCAAATGTAATAAGTTGAGATATGGTCTGAAAAATTTGTCATATTTTTTCATCTTAGAATATGAAAAATCACATCAATTCTCAATCTGGAAGCGGAGAAAATATATGAGAAAGATAGTTTTCATGAGACTATCGATTGAGTAATCGAATATACAATTACGAAAATAAAACCTCTGCACTAAATAATTAACTCAAAGTAATTAAATGCACTACATATATACTTATATGCAATATAGTGCATATCATTACAGTCATATTAATAAATAAAATATCAATTAATTACAAAAAAACCAATATGAATGATTATCTTCAGTCTTTTATTTTTAGTCTATGTCTCTGGCATGACAGCTGACTGACATTGACACTAGACAGTTGCCGACTGCTCTTGTTTGCTCACTCGTTTCGTGTTTTCCGATGTGTTTTGAATGCTTTCCCGATTATTCTGCATTTTTCACGACCACTGCTTTGTATTTTACGGATTCCGACCCTGCCTACCTTCACTTTGGACACCGAAGATCGCTCACACGTTTGACTGGGAATTGTTATTTTGGATTTTACCGCTGGCTTGTGGATTTGATATTGTTCAAACTATGGATCGCTGTGTGAATTGTGGGATAACAACTGGTCACTGCAATACACTGGGCCGACGACCCTTACACTGGTCCTGCTCCACAGGCAGTTGGGCTTACAAGTTGATCACAATTTCAATATTTGGAAGAGATGCTTCCCCTTTTTGTTTTTTTTTTAGTGTTTATTTTATTTAATCAGGATTAACTTTTAATACTTCAGTATTAAATACCTCTTCATGATTGGTAGTTATTTTTTTTTCTCTCATCTTGATTATATTGCAAACTATAGTTTTGTATAATTTAGAAGCATTTTTGAAAATTTTGTAAATGTAAGAACCATGGATCCGTTTTTTATGATATTTTGATGTTGACTTGAAAGAGCATGGCAGTTGAGAATATGTCATGACCACTTAAATGTCTCACTGGTGGTGGCGCGTGTGTTGGATCATTCGGTTCCCTACGAAATGGTTGAGCTGGGTGGTGCTGATCCACGCGTCATGTTCGTGAACGGGCGCCATCAGTTGAGACTGGTCATCTCTTAACTGCCAAGGCTTATTTTTATATTTTTAATTTTATATTTTAATTTGTTTTTTTACATTGTTCTCACATATAGAAGCAATAAGAATAATGTAACCAGGATTTTGTAAAAATGTCTTGATTTAAAAGAGTGTCCATGGAGTTTCTTGCCCGTTCTTCTCCATAGAGATCTACGCTTTGGAATGGGCTAAACTAGCTTCAACTTTCTGACTAACTGACCGACTATTTAATTTTGACAATTCAAAAGTGCCTGTAAATGGTTTAATTGAAATAAATGATTTGAGTTTGAGTTTGATTAGTAACACAATTAATTAATACATTTTGATTCAAATTAAGTCTAAAATAATAATACATATGTACCTACAGGTGAAAAAAAAGAATCATAGGGCATCAAAAAATTCGTCCGCATCGCTGTCAACAGGAACAGTGCCCAAAAGGCTGGCAGCATTGCCACGTTGTATGGCGATGCTAATTCTTTGGCCAAGAAACAGGCCAGCCCTCTGGTCACGTGAAGAGTCGACTAACCGCTTGGCGATATCTCGAAACACCAAGTGGGCACTCGGACCCCATGGCCCTAGTGTTTCAACTCCAAACGGCTCGAAGATATAACAAGTTAAGTTATGTTAGTTTATAAAAAAAAGAAAATTAATACGCCTTCTTTTTGATATGTGTAAAATTCTATGTGATTATTTGTCTTTTATTTTATTATTTGTATTTCAGTTACACAAATTCTTTACAAAATGTAAGGGAAAAGTTTTCTGCAATTTGTGACATTTTGAGTACTCCGACGATGGTTAGTCCCATAAAAGTTTTTGATCAGTATTAGAAACAGGATCGATTGGCATCAAAAAATGGCTATTAATTTTCTTGCTAACTGTAATTTTTTTTTTAATCTGTAAATGGG
This sequence comes from Apamea anceps, assembly GCA_951799955.1. Taxonomy (NCBI): domain Eukaryota; kingdom Metazoa; phylum Arthropoda; class Insecta; order Lepidoptera; family Noctuidae; genus Apamea; species Apamea anceps. Next base: position 341,594 of record OX637516.1, read on the forward strand.
GATCAAAATTCCATAAAAAATTATGGATAGTCTCCTAAGACCATTTTCGCGTAGCTGGAACGGATAAGGTACTTCCCCTTACTGCCCCGCTGAAAGTTTCCACCCTGTATATTGACAAGGAACCGTCATGATGTTAATTTTTTTTTTAAACAGTTCCCTTAGTGATTCGCGTCTGCTGAGATTGTAGATGGCTCTGACAGCCCTCTTTTGCAGAATAAAGATAGAATCGATATCTACAGCCCATCCCCACAGCGAAATCCGTGATCGTGATCCCCAAGAAAACCGTATTTTCGACGAATTCAAGTATCTCCCTATTCAATACAACGTGACATTCACTACTTCTAACATTCAGTAAAGCGAATCCAATGCATTTAGTTTTTTTCTCGTTTAATACTAAATTATTCACAGTAAACCAATTATGGACCATAAGCATAGCATTATTTACGTCATCAAGGTCCTGTGCACGTCTGCCTACTTTAAAAATCAGTGATGTGTCATCAGCAAATAACACCATTTTTGGTCGGGTTTTTAGTAAATGAGGTAAATCATTTACATATACTAAAAATAGGAACGGCCCCAATATTCAGCCGTGCGGTACACCTATTTTGACTTTTAAACTCAATGAATTCACACCGTTTATTTGAACTTGCTGAAATCTATCATTTAAATATCATTTTATTAAGCTAAGAGCTAGAGCTAGTTTACCCAGTCCGTAATGCTCAAGTTTTAAGAGCAGTGTTTCGAAATTCATGCAGTCAAATGCCTTGGATAGGTCGCAAAAGATGCCTATTACATCTTGTGCCTCTTCCCATGCGTTAAATATGTGTTTTAATAAGGTGACACCGGCGTCAGTTGTACAACGTCCTTTGGTGAAACCATATTGTTCATCGTGTAGGATGTTGTGTTGAATGATTGAGCATTTGATTTAACATTACTTTTTCAAACACCTTGCTGAAAACCAGCAAAACCGATACGGGTCTATAATCATTTGTGTCTTTGCTATCCTCAGATTTGAAAAGAGGAATAACTTTACTGAACTTCATTAAATCCGGGAATACCCCTTGATCTACACACAAATTAAATATTAAAGCTAAGTAGGGTGCAATTGTCTCAATAATGGATTGACAAACTTTAGTAGACATGCCCCACAGATCTTCGGTAATTTTGATCTTAAGTTGTTTAAATGCCTTTATAATGACTAATACCTGTAACTGGTTTATTTGAAATAAATGCTTTGAGTTTGAGTTTCAGTTATAGTAGGTACTCGTATAAGCACAAGGGTATTTGTTCTGTAGTGAGGCGAGGTGGCACCGTCAGGCAAAACATAATTTAATTTATCTGTAATAAAAGATTTGTTTGTTATTGACATGTTTGTTTAACACTATTTACAAAATATAACATTCAATTAACCCTAAATACATTACCTGTAATAAAAAAAACGACATTTAATGCTGTTAATTACAATATCAATTCCTAACAAACGAACCTAACTTGAATAGTTTTCACGATAAACACAGATTATAAACTGAAGGCGGAGGACATTGCGGTCTGCCACCGCGATGGCGCTAGTAGCGCGGCCTGTATCTAAACTAATATTTTATTTATATACATAAACCTTCCGGAATAAATTACCAAAATGATGGTGAATACCACATTAAAATTCGTTTCTTAGCTTAGAAGAACAATGCGGTGACACAGACAGACACGAAAACTGGCTTTAATTGATACGTACATACATATATAGGTAATGCCAGTAGCGTTACACAGCACACAGGAAAGAGTTGCTCTCGATGTTCTCGCGCTCCATGTTTGTAACGCTCGAGTATTAATCGAATGCCAGACGCAGCGCTCGCCTCTCCTACGAGTACATTCTACTTATCTACATTAAACGCACTTGTAAACTGAGAATCTCGACTATTTATTAATATCATGCATTCCAAAATAAACATATCTTTATATTTCTTAAGTTGCTGTTAACGGTTCGAAAGTAGTAGTTTTCAAAATTACTTTGCAAAAATAGACAATTGACATGTTCATAAAGGAATGGTTATTTTTGACAAATCGGTTTCCTGTTTTAAGTCTCAAACAAACAGATCATGAAGAAACGAACGTGCTTGAGAACTATAACGGTTTGTTTCAGAATATCCAATGAATATCGAGCACCTAACTACGTTATTTGGCAATTGTAACTTTTCAAAAATGAAGTACTTGCACTAACTGATGACGGCGTCGGCCTAACTCGAACTCAACAGGAACATTACCCTGTCATGGAAATAGAACGGATCATTTCCAACTTGTAATATTACTTGGTCACCATGCTGCCTGACCCGTGAGTGAGCAATCAAAAGCGACATCGCTAGCTGTTGCAGTACCTGTAGTGTGAAGGTCTGGTTCGTACTCCGTATGGAGTGGATTCTCTGCGCCGATCTATTACGTGACCCGACGCCGACGACCTGACTTACGGCGCCGCTGCCACTTCCAATAGCCTCCCCAACCGACCGAACATCGACTCTACTCTTAAAGAATAAGGTTAAGATTCACCTGTCCTCATTCTAAATGTCTTGCCAAAAACTGCTGCAAGATTACAAAGCTTCGCTGGCAATGGAAGAGAGATTTCGATCACTCGGCTGGGCACCACCCGTCCGCCCCGACACCCCGTGCGCCCCGTCCGCCCCGAGACCGACTTACTATGAGACTGCACTATTTCAGACATTCATACGTCCAATTTCAATTCAAAAGGTAACCCGCTATAGATTTCAACTTGACTTAATTGCTCTTAGAAATCTGTTGATTTCTGGGGTTGAGTACATCGTTAAATCGATTAAGGAACTTAATCATAATAATTCAAACTACTTGGTTTGCCATCACAGATCTTTTAAATCAACGTCACATCACCAGGCCACACATCGAGATGATACATTTGGCCATCTTTTCCCACGCTTGCAAGAGTCTGTGAGGCGAGACTCATGTTTAACAATGAGCTACAAGCCGCTATGATGAATTCATACGTAATGTTCTCGAATGTCCATATTTCGGCAGTTCTCGGCCGGAGCCAGCATAAAGTTCCCATTACGCCTCCACGCAACATTTCGAGACTCGACCTCATAAATCTATGAATTTATAAAACAGTTGAGAAAATATGCGAGTTAGTGTGGGGGTCACGTGTGGCGCGAACCGGCTGGAACCGGTCGGAACCGGTTAAAACTGGTTGAAGCCGGTTGATGCATAGTGCGAACGGGCTCCATCCATGCTAGCGCCAACTGTATTCATAGTCTCGTAAAAGTGTCGTTAATATCGTGTCGCCATCGAATAGCGATCGAACAAAGTTCAGTAATACCCGCCGCGGTGCCGCATGCCGAACGTGCGAATATTTTAAGGCAAACGAACTTACGTATTCCGGAGGAGCCGTGCTAGGTGGCGCGCATTTTGGGAGCACTGGGATGTACAATGAGATGCAGAAGGCTCACACCCTGCGTCCGTCATACATAGTGCAGTGAAGCGCAATGCCAAGAATGGAAGATAAGGAATTTGGTAAATGTATTGATTTATGATTACTACTTTACAGCTGCAGATTTGGACGTTCTGTGATGATCATGAATTTGATTCACTTTTTTTGTTTGTCGTGTTTCCTGTCTATTAAATAGAGTAGTCCTTCTGCGCGATAGTTTCGACGTCCCTTGTGTAAATAAGACGTGTCACAGAACTCGGCATTCATATCTGCGCGGAATGCAAATATTACAGGCGAGCGCATCGACGCACCGCGTCTGTTCAGATTGGAATCTAGCGCAAACAGCGCTGCGCTGCTACGTTATAGTTAGCACACAGCGCTGCAGCGCATCCAATCCTCTAATACCTCATATAATGTTTGATAATGGAATCAGTTTTGTGACGTCAGATTCAATTTGCACTCGTATCAATATGAACTCGTCGATGTTATCACAAATAGCGCTTGTCTCGCTTGCTTGCTCGTGATTGAAATTAGTTTTGAGTTCTACTATGAGCTTTGAATAGCATTTTAGAAATGATACTGATTTCAAATCCTACATTGGATATTTAAGTGCTATTCCGTTATTGTCGTTAGAAATGTCTACTTAAAAATACAAGTTAGAACTATGCCTTTTTTAATTCTGAATGTAACCAACAGTTTAAGATTTTCAATCGTTCTAACTAAAGAAGAGAACTCACACGAAATTTCGAGCAAATTGTATTAGTGAGTGAAGCAGTACTCGTTGTAAAGCTAGCAGCTGTACCTACATACTATAACTACGTCGGTACTCCCGAGTTCTAACGCCACTGTTGTAGTAGTTCCAACCACACTGACATACACACAGAAAAAGCGTGTATTCGAGCAAAAACAAATAGGGTTTGAGAAGAACTCTCATATTGTGAGTATTAGTACAACATCAGAGGTATGTTAGAGCACCTTAATGCGATAGCTTTGGGAAATATATTACAATCTGCCGCTCCGAGCCCGTCCGAGTTGGTCCGGTGTCGATCCGTGCGGCTCTCGGCGGGATTGCTTCGAATAAAACGTGCACGGTCCGATGTGAACGATCTGAACGGCGAAATTCGGTCAGTTCAGAACCAAAGCTTTGAGAAAGAGAAATTCTTCGCTTTCAAATTATGTAACGACTGAAGACATGTAAATATGCTACTTTTTAGCTGAACAGAAGGAGGCTGATGTCTTTAAAGGGGAACGGTTATACTTGAAACAAACAAGCTGTTCCTAAGAACGTCTGTCACCGCGCCAAACATGCAGGCACGGACGGCATTCAGACTGGAGCGAGCTCGTCCGAGATGTTCATGTTGCTCTAAGAACGTCTGTCACCGCGCCAGACATGCAGGCACGGACGGCACTCAGACTGGAGCGAGTTCGTCCGAGATGTTCATGTTGTTCTGTGTTATCTTCTGTCCCGTATACTTACACAAAGCTCGTTGTTTCTTCTTTACTCACTGTTTTGTTACTAATGATAAAGCTGAAGAATTTGTTTGTTTGTTTGATTGAATGAACTAATCTCTGGAACAACCAGGTTTTGAAAAAATCTTTTGATAGCTTCTTTCGAAAACGATGCGCTTCTCTCCGGCACAGAACTGATATCAGCACCCACGGCATGTTGAGAGCATTGAGTGACCGGTGGGTCTGCCCGATGCTTAGTCGATGGGTGAGACTGCACACGCAGATCGGCTCTAGATAGCTGTATGTGCATTTTATTTTATTCCTATTATTATTATTATGCCTATTTGTGATTTTTATGTGTGTGTATTGTGATATTTTTATGTTATTTGTGATTCGTTTCTATTATGACATTATTATGTATTTCGATTATGTTATTTTTGTTATGATGCTTATTTGTAATTCATAAATATGTTTTGATGTCAATATTTACTAATCTAATTCTATGGACTTCAACGTCTGCAAATAAATTATTATTATTATTATAGCCCAACTTTTGAGCATAATTATAGGCTATTTAACATCACGCTACGACTCATAATAGCCAAACAAAAAGAACGTTAAGCGAATATGAAATAAAGGCGCGGACGTGCGATGCGAAGCGATGCCGTGGGTCGGGGGCCGGGGAGGGGGGGGGGGGGTTTATAGATATATTTCTGTTATTTTAGTTGCTATCATAGTCGGTATCCGTGGTTGCTATATCGTGTATCTTACGACTTCCACACGAACGAAGTCGTGGGTGGCTAGTTAAGTAGATTTAACTTTGCGCTCAATCTGGGGGAACGGATCACAAAACCAAAGTTCTACTACCTGAATACTTATAAGTCGTAAGCAACAAAGTAAACCCGCTCCGGTCCGTCCGGTACGCACCGGGCCGCGACGGCTCGCAGCGGGGCGGTAATGAGCGCTGCTCCGGTCCTTAGGCCGGGACTCCACCAAAGCAGAGATGTGTGCGGTGTGCTGTGTGCTGTGCGAGAAGAGATGTTTTTCAGCTCACGGGACTCCACCAAAGCGGAGATGTGTGCGGTGTGCTGTGTGCTGTGCGAGAAGAGATGTTTTTCAGCTCGGGTGCGGGGCGTTGAGTGCTCAGTACGCATTCTGACACGAAAGGTAGACGATGTCGCTATTATTACAAAAAAAGTATCTTCTTTTACTTGAAGAAGAACTACAGTCTGAAGAAACAGAATTGATAGCTTTATACTACCTAAACAAAAGAAAACATCGGTTTTGGAAAAGAAGTCACTTGTATTACCATACCAGTCATGGAGAATTTTTTACTCTGTTTAATGAGTTAGATGATGAAAGTTTTACCAAGTCCTACAGACTACCGAGGAATATATTCTACGAACTACATAACTTAATTAAACCGCATATATTTAAGCAAGATACTAACTACAGGAGATCTATCTGTACCCAAGAGCGGCTAGCAGTATGTTTGAAGTAAGTACCTACCTAATTATTTTTTTGTTAATGTGTGTTTGTGTTTATGTGTGTTATCTGCGTTTGAATGTGATCAGTCTTTTTTGAGTGTTTGTTTTTTTTTGTGTAAAAGGGCTAAGTGAGAAGTACTCAAAACGAGAATCAAGAAGTACGAGAATACATGAAAAATATTATGTAAACTGAGGTATGTAAGGATTACGAGAAATCGAGATCCGTTGTCTCTTTCTACCCCTCCGGGAGACTGGAGTGATGCATATTATGTAAAAACCAAATATATTTTTATATTATCTTATTTATTCATAAAGAAAACAAAAAAATCAACTGCCGTTCTGGCAGTAGCAAAAAAAACGTAAGGTTATATTAGAAACATAACGTACAAAAAAATTATAACAGTAAATCACATGAGACATATTGCTTTCTTTTCCATATAGTTACAAATTATCATATGTGTCTTCTTCGTTTCTGAATGCTTCTATCTGTTCATCGGTCATGTGCGTATCTTCCAAGCTTGGAACAGGTGCCTGTGTCGAACTTGGACCCGGTATTTGTGTTGAGCTATGAACCGGTGCCTGTGTTGAGTTAGGACCACCGGCCTGTGTTGATGTAAGAACCGGTGCCTGTGTTGAGCTAGGACCCGGTGTCGAACTTGGACCCGGTGCTGAAGTGTAACCGGGGGAATACCAATTATTTTCATTTGTGTTATACCATGTGTTTTGTAGCTCAAGTTCTTCCAATTCTAAAAGAACATTGAAAATTTTACGTTTAGCCTGAAGCTGCATATATTGAGAAAGCTTTTTTACACTTTTTGATATCGACAGAAAAAAAGTGTCCATTTCGTCAAGGGTATTATTTTTCTCTATCAATGATTGTATTTCTAGTTTTTCTTGGCGTATTCTTTCACGGTTTGCATGGTGCTGTATAAGTAAATTACTTATTTCATCCGATTTTCTTGTTGCATTTCTGCATGTCGAGGCTGAGACGCTTGATGTCGGTGACGGCGAATGTTGTACAGATGGACGATCTTCTGGAGTGCTTCTTGTATGATTGCTTGATGTTTCAAAAAACTCATCGGTTACATTACTTTCCAATGAATTTGTTTCCTGTTCATTTATATTTGTTTGTGAGGTATAATTTGTAGTCCTGTTTCTATTCGTCATATATGGTATCAAAAATTCCATTACCTTCTCATATTTCCATTCACGAATTTGTTTACCACTCTGTCCACTTCTAGTGGCATTCTTCCTTTTTAATGCGTCCCGGTGGCTGTCTCTCAACTTTTTCCACTTAGATTTAGCCGTTTTTACTGAAATAAAAATAATTGAAATCATTATAAATATTAAATGTTGACATTGCCATAGTCAAAATATACTTACCGCATTATCACTCATGCAGAATTTATAACCATTATAAATATTTAAAAAATACCAGAGTTTCAAGGGAAACCAATTTATAAAAAAAAATATCTGAAATCAAACAAACAAAACGGATTGTATCTCTCGTACGTGGTCGCGGCAGACGGCGGCGTCGAAATTTGAAATGTTAATAAATAACGAGTGATAAATCCATTTTATTTGTTTGATTTCAATGTGTTGTGCTCGTGTGAATCTTAGACTTTTAATTGTTTCTTTTCTATTATTTAAAAATGGCTATAACTTTTGAACGAGTGAAAATTCTGTAAATACATAATTTCAGTAATGCCTAATCTTTTATAGTTCCGGAAACAACACGACACTGATTAAGATATTATTTTGAAATGACCCTTCTATTCTAACTGAAACCACGACACATAAATATAAATCTATATTATAATTATTACAGGTATTTGGCGACTGGTTCAAAATTTTCACAAATAGCTGAAAATTTTAGGATTGGAAAATCGACTGTTCCAAGAATTATAGAAGATGTCTGCGATGCCTTGTGGACAGTATTACAACCTTTGGTTATGCCAAAACTTAATGAAAATGATTGGAAAAAAATTTCAAAGCAATTTGAAGAAATCTGGCAATTCAAAAACTGCGTCGGGGCCATTGATGGCAAGCATGTGTACATGTTTGCACCCCCAAAATCTGGGTCCTCATATTACTGTTATAAACACAGGTTTTCAACTGTAATGATGTGCGTAGCCGACGCTACCCGAAGAATAATTATGGTAGATATAGGTTCAATGGGAAGGTTCAGCGATGGTGGTATTTTTGCTGATAGTATATTCGGAATTCGTTTGAGAGAAAACAGACTAAATCTACCACAGCCACAACCCTTGTACCAAAATGGAGAACCTGTACCGTTTGTTTTTATTGGAGACGAAGCTTTCCCTTTGATGACTAACTTAATGAGACCATATCCACGCGATAATTTAAATAACGAAAAACGAACATACAATTATAGACTTTCAAGAGCTCGTCGTATTGTGGAAGCTACATTTGGTGTATTATCACGGAAATGGTACGTATACCGTAAAGAATTTGAATGTAAAATAGAAACAGTGGAAAAAGTGATAAAAGCAACGTGTGTTCTACACAACTTTTTAATTGACAAGATGCCTGGCTATCTAGATAATAATGAAACGGGTTTGGCCACGACTATGTTTAACGACACAAACGTGGAAAATCTATTATCGAATGACAATATGGATGCCTATCAAGTTCGAGAAAAATTCTGTAGTTATTTCAACAACGAGGGCGCCGTTCCATGGCAAGACACTCGTATTACAACATTACTTGAACGAAATACTTAATATAATAAATTGCACTTACCGTCAGATAATTGAGTTTCTTTCAAAACGTTCTCCCAAGCTGCATCTTTGACGTCAGTAAGTTTATAGGTATCTATTGATGTGTTCCATAGACATGGATATTTTTTTACTGATTCAATAAATTGTTCATCCATTACGTTTTATTTAAATTAACTAATTGTTTACGTTGAAAAATACAAACTGCACAAATTATTCACGATAAAAGCGTGTGCTCGCGCGCACGGTACTAGCAAGATGGCCGGCCGGCGCGCGCGCGGGGTTCTGCGGGTTGCTAGCGGGCGAGAGGGGGGAGGGTGACATCGCTCACTGCACGCCGCTCACATCTCTCGTCTCCACTGCGCGTCGTCCGCGCACAGCTCACATCTCCGCTTCCATCGCGACATACAAATATTACACATCTCCGCACAGCGATCTCCACTGAAGCTGAGCGGAGAGGAGACGTGTCAATAACTCAATTCTATTGGTTGTTTAAAAAACATCTCCTCTCCGCTCGTCTCGTCTCCGCTTTGGTGGAGTCCCGGCCTTACGGAGGAGCTTTTTCAAAATGTCCCCCTTCCCCTCTCCCCTCCTTGGTACCCTAAATCAAATCGCAGAATCACTAATGATTCGTCGCATGTCACCACTGAACAAATCTTTTGATAAGCTTCACCTAGTCGCTGGCAATATTTCTGCGTTCATTCAAATAGAAACATCTAGGGTACGCAACTTGTATTACAGAGGATAGTTTTATGTAAAGTATTCAATAAGTATTGATGGAATATTATGTATGTACGTCGCTATTGAGTTAACGGCATCCCCACCACCAAATAAAAGCCTCTTTCAGACGGGGGTAGTATCAAATATTCATACATATAAATTACGTCTTAACCTTTAGTTGGAAAAGGAAAATGCCTGTATTGTGTCATAGGACTAAACAGAACCCTTTCCGTATCGTTATCGAACAAAGCGAACACACAACACAACCCACGCCTCCTTTTCAATTAAAATCGTAACTTGTAAAAACTATACAAAATAATTAGCTCGTAAAACAAACCGTTCAAAAGGTGCAGGGGTGTGCGTGCAGGGGTGAGTGTCGGCGAGTGCGGGGGCGAGTGGGGGCCGGGGGAGGGCGAGGTTACCCTTCGAGAGGCTTTTATTCCCCGTTGTACCGCGGCTCGTGCCCTCTGCAACCCTCTATCGCAGATCAACTAGGTGCAGAAGGCTCACTCTGAACCAGGTGTTAAGGTAAGTGTAGTGATTGAACACTCTCGTTGGCTTTAGCTTTAGAGCGAGAATACTCTCGCTAACTTTTCCTTTTTTTTTCTTTTTATTTAGTATCAAACCTGTATTTTTTCAAACTACATAAATCGTATAGACGAGTTATATAGTTTGAAAAAATACAGGTTTGATACTCCTTTCCTAGAATATATCAAAAAGTATTCAAAATTATTCAAAAAAATTAGTGCTTTTAGGCGATACAATTAAAAATTCTAATAATAAAGTAAAAACCACTTGGAAAATTACTAACAATGAAACGGGTAAATCGATTAAACAAGAAAAACTACTTGAGATTATGGTCGACAGCAAATTAGTTAACAAAGCAGCTGACGTAGCTGAGGCATTTAATGAGTTTTTTGCCAACATGCCGATAACTACGACTCGCTCCTTAAATTATTCGTCCTCGTCTAAAGCTGAAAACCTTTTGCATAGCAGTGTACCTAAATGTAGTCCTTTATTTAGTTTCGAACATGTAACCCCGCGTGATGTAGTTAATGTTTTTAATACACTTAAGTCTAAAACCACCGGTGATTATTGAGGCATCTCAATAAAATTTTTATGTAATATAATAGACATCGTAGCCCCCTATCTAGCTGTTACTTTTAATAAATGTGTTGATTTAGGAACTTTTCCTGGCCTCATGAAGAGTAGTAAAGTCATGCCATTATTTAAATCAGGTAATAAGAATAACGTTGGCAATATCAGGCCTATTACTATCTTACCTGCATTTAGCAAAATATTTGAAAGTTAATACTCAAGCAGCAGCAGCAGCAAAACATTTTAATTGAAACAGCCTCCTCCATTATGAGCAATATGGCTTTACAAAAGGTCGTTTAACCACAGATGCGGGTGTTGCTTTGCTGAGACACATATTTGACGCATGGGAGAAATTACAAAATGATATTGGTGGTTTCTGTGATCTCTCCAAAGCCTGTGATTGCGTGCACCATGACACACTTTTGCGTAAGTTACGTCATTACGGTGTACAAAACGAAGTTCTCAACGTAATAATTCCTTATTAACATAATAGGGTCCAATGTGTAGATGTTAATGGTGTAAAATCTTCCGGGCTACCAGTTCAGTTAGGTGTTCCGCAAGGCTCAATTCTGGGTAAATTCTTGTTCTTAGTATATATCAATGATTTACCATTCCATTTGAAGGACATCTGTGACGTTGTACTGTTTGCAAATGATACATCTCATAATTATAAAGTAGATAGGAATAGACAAGATTTTGTTGACGTAAACAGTGCACTCTCAATAGTTACAGATTGGTTTACGTCAAATAAGCTAGTTCTCAATGCCAAGAAAACGAAATTTGTAAAGTTCGCCTTACCGAATGTTGCAATCTAGGATCCAACATCCTCTTAGATTACGATATGCTTGAAACTATAGGCTCGGCAATTTTTTAATTATTTTAGATGCCAAACTTCAGTAGGGACCTCATGTTTCAAGTCTAGCAGGAAGGCTTAGTTCGGCTGCCTACGCCGTCAGGAAAGTAAGACAATATACTGACGTTGCTATAGCTCGTTTAGTTCATTTTAGTTATTTTCACAGCGTTATGTCCTACGATATTCTGCTGTGGGGCAAAGCCGCTGATATAAAAAATTTAAGAACCCCCGACTACGTGAAACCCTATAAAAAGAAAAAAATAACCTTGAAATTATGACCCTACGTAAGTACATATGAAATTTTTTGATTAAATGTTGTCCCGTCGGGGGACCGCTCTAATTATTAGCCTAACGTTCTGTTAAAGTTTAAAATAGCAGCGGTCCCCCGACAGCATAATATTTATATTATAGTATTCTACTAGTCAAGCCCTTTCATTTGATACCCATATTGAGGGAGTTGTGGAAAAAAAAAAATAATTTGCCATTTTGTGGTGGCGGCCATCTTGGATTTGAAATTTATCATAGTGTGTAGTATTTTACTAGTCAAGCCCTTTCATTTGATACCCATATTGAGGGAGTTGTGAAAAAATATGTAATCCGCCATTTTGTAGCGGCGGCCATCTTGGACCGATTTTCATCAAACATAGCTAAGAAAAGAAAACAAAAAAAAACAAAATTAAAATCGGTTCATCCGTTCGGGAGCTACGATGCCACAGACAGATATACACACACACACACAGAGAGAGACACGTCAAACTTATAACACCCCGTCGTTTTTGCGTCGGGGGTTAAAATATATTTGACCTTCAAAAACGAGCTGTTCGAGCCATTTACTAGCTAGGTGCCAGAGTTTCTCTTCTCACGGTTGCATCACAATTCATCTTCGCCAACATCTTATATATTAGGCAAAATTTACACTCGTACACTAAAAACAGTGATATTCACAGTGTTAACACTAGAAATAAGGACAAACTACGTGCCCCCCTTTCACCGGTTTCATAAGGTTCATAACTCATTTGTTGAGCTTGTTATAACCTTTTATAACAAAATTCCCTCTTCTTTGCTAGACTTGCCTTTTAATGCGTTTAAAGCTCAAGTAAAATCCAACCTTTGTTCAAAGGTATACTATTCCATCAACGACACTTACACGATAAGAATAGTTGGTCGCCTTATTTAACTCAAGACAATGTTTTTGTTCTTTCTCCAGAATTAGCTTACTGACAGGTTATTATTATTAGTATTAACTTATTTATTTATTTTACTTCGATGGTCCTAGTTTATCATATTTTGTGACTTCAAGTTATAGCTATGTGAACAGAACCCAGCAATGCATAAATAAGTAAGCTGTCACGCCCTTTATGCCTGAAGGCTTTTATTTAGGTATTAAGTTTTTATTTACATTTTTATTTTAATTAATTATTTTTTAGCTTGAGTACTTATAGGTTTTATTATATTTGTTGGTATTTGTTGTTTTTTTTTTTTTTAATAATAAATAAATATTGGCGTGGTTAATTAATTAATAAAACCTTTTTGATTTTTTTTGATTTTTGGTTAACTGACATATGGCAAATAATTTAATTTTATGTGCTGTGTCTTGTAATGTTAATTACTTAACATAGGTAGCTAGTATTGTATACAATGAAGTATTTTATAACTGAACAGACAGCTGTGCTGCTGGGGGTTTGTTGCGCCACTTCTTTTTCCCAGCGATAGCACTAGGAAGTGGTGAAAGGGGGGGTTTTTGGGGGACTGTCTTTTGTAATTTTGAATAAGATACTCAATTTATAATTATATAGTCAGTTTTATTTATGTGGTAAAACCGCGCGGGCGTCCTTCGATGGCGCATGACGGCGGCGGCGGCGACGCAACGGAATGTTGCCATTTTTATTATTATATTTTAGGCATTAATTATTGTTTTATTATTTATTGTTATCAAATCAACGCCGGCTGTCGCTGGTAACATCGAGCCACTGCATTATGCTGAGCGACGGAGGTTTTGCGCTGATGTGTCGCATAGTTTTCCCAGTTCAGTTTCTTTTTGTGCTTTTACTTTTGTCTTTGACAGTCGTGACGGATTATCAGAAGTCCGAAAGTCTGCAACCAGTCTAGCCAAGGGATATCCTGTTACTCACGCTAGTAGTATATACTAAATCTATGTGTTAGCCAGTAACTGGGTCGTGACGGTCAGATAGGCAGTTACTCCAAAATACTGGTATTCAGCTGCACCCGGTTGAACTGAAGGCCGAGCCCAACATATTTGGGAAAAGGTAGGCAGATAATGACTTTAATGTGTTTCATAGCGCGCCAGTAGACTTACTTTGTTTGTTTTATAGCGCACCAGTAGACTTACTTTGTTTGTTTTATAGCGCACCAGTAGACTTACATTGTTTGTTTTATAGCGCGCCAGTAGACTTACTTTGTTTGTTTTATAGCGCACCAGTAGATTTACTTTGTTTGTTTTATAGCGCGCCAGTAGACTTATTACTTTGTTTGTTTTATAGCGCACCAGTAGACTTACTTTGTTTGTTTCATAGCGCGCCAGTAGACTTATTTTGTTTGTTTCATAGCGCGCCAGTAGACTTACTTTGTTTGTTTCATAGCGCGCCAGTAGATTTACTTTGTTTGTTTTATAGCGCGCCAGTAGACTTATTACTTTGTTTGTTTTATAGCGCACCGGTAGACTTACTTTGTTTGTTTCATAGCGCGCCAGTAGACTTATTTTGTTTGTTTCATAGCGCACCAGTAGACTTACTTTGTTTGTTTCATAGCGCGCCAGTAGTCTTACTTTGTTTGTTTTATAGTGCGCCAGTAGACTTATTTTGTTTGTTTTATAGAGCACCAGTAGACTTACTTTGTTTGTTTCATAGCGCGCCAGTAGACTTACTTTGTTTGATGTCTTGGTTTCTTCAAAGGTTATGGAAAGGCATAAAATATGACTAGCAGTAAACTAATGTGAAATGAGTTATTTTAAATACAAAAAGGAAGAAAAAAAAGTAAAGTAAGTTTCAATGCGTAATTCAAATTGGTCTTAAAATAAAGCTGTACTGACTATTCAAAAACTAAAGCTATATTTTGATTTATGCTTACAATGAGCTCGTATGTATACTTATAGTAGCGCATAGAGTGGACCTTCTGCATGGCCCGCACGTTGCGACCCCGTGTGTGGCGCTGTGTGCGCTGTGCGCGGCGCCGCGCGCACTGGCGCGCTGCCCTACTGACACAGTATCGCCGCGTATTGTCGGAACACGCCAGACTCCAGGTGAATGCCGACGGGGTATAATTAACTAATGACAACATATTGTATCGGAATGTAACCTGAACGAGTGAGCAACTCGCCATTAAATTATAAAGCATTTAATTTAGTAGCCATGTTTATCTTGATCCGTAATAAAAATATGACCTTTCTTCCTCGTAGAATAAATATTATGTTATTATATTAAAACCCTCGGCGACGGAGAAGAGAGATGTTTATCGGATGACACCTTGAATTAAATGGAAATGTAAAAGGAAATGTTGGCTTCCAGGAATCGCCTGGAACAAATAGAGAGCTGGAGAATTTAGACGAATTGAATTGATGAGAATCTAATTGGTCTTTTAGGCTATGTTTTTCTGTAATTTCCTTTCAGTAAATGGGATAAACATCCCTAGAAGGTAGTAGTAAACGTCATCGTAATAACTCACCAGCTCGCGGTCGAGCGCACTCCTCAATCAATCTCAATGTGCCGCCTGTCGGCGACGCTAGTTGTCCGCGTGGCTAATGTTTCGCTTGAATTATTATTATGTGAGAAATTGCTATAGATTTATGCGTATTTCATGTTACTTATAATATTGATCGGCAACAAGACAACTGCACACGTGACGGTTGGTCACCGCCGCTCGTGGACTTTTGTATCACATCTTGGCCTCAAGACAACAGGCATCCCAGAGACAAACATGAATAACAAATACTTACTCATAATAAAACAATAACTCTTGAAATCGGCCATACGAATGTTAAGGTTTTTTTTTTTTTTTTTTTGAGGATGGGAAATCATCAAATGACTCCTCCCGCTCTGGGTGGAGCAGGAGGGAGTGTCAGACTCTTACTGACTAAAACCCACCCGTGTTCCTTCCTTAGCCCTTTATGTTCCAGGGCAGCGGTAACCCTTTCGGACAATCCCGCTACATACGAATGTTAAGGTTTATAACGACTACACAAGTGTGTCGAGTGTTCGTCCACCTGCGTAGTCTCACCCCGGGAAGTTCCCACAAACAATAGAGCGCAAACACTCGACGAAAACATCGAGGCATCATCAACAACATAACTTATCTCGCTCACAGCGCGAGATATCTCGCTGAGGAGGAAAAAACTTGAACAACTTATCATAAGGAAGGTATGGAAGTACCTGAGGCAAACAACTTATGAGACAATGTGTAGGGACAGGCCTGTGCTATCAGATAAGGTAAGTACACACTCGGCTTAGTGTGTCGCCAGATAAGGTAAGTACACACTCGGCTTAGTGTGTCGCCAGATAAGGTAAGTACACACTCGGCTTAGTGTGTCGCCAGATCGTTCATGTCGTTTTATTACTCGTAGGTACAAACTAGGCTTAAGTGTGCTGCTCGTGAGGTTCTGGGATCCATTCCGAAGTAGTACATTCTCATTAGCAGCCCGCAGTCTGAACTTGTGCCTGGTTTATGGCAACAGGCTCTGCTTACCTACTACATGGAACTCAAACATAACCGGCATGTGAGTGTCTACTTGTGATTAACCGGCGTGATGTTGTTTCGGATTTACTTCACTCGGTAGACATTTTTGTCCAAATGCTAAAATGGAGCAAGTTGCCTGGTTCAGTATATTTACACGGTAACCATTACGAACAAGCAAATTACTAAGACGGGGTTAACTTGGCAGATATCGTTAAAAACTTTGAGCTCGTAACTGTGGCGCGATGCGTGCATACTAAACAACTCCCTATGGGGTGAGCAGAGTAACGAGTTGACATTACGTACTCATCGCCAGGAAGTCCCGTTTGATTTAAATGGCTTATGTTTGTGAAGAGTTCTGTAAAATAAGGATCTTTAAACAAAAGAAACCTTACCGGCAAACTTTCATCTGCATGATTCAAATTCAAAATCATTTATTTGCTAATATAAGTAATTATTACATAAAGTTGTTACAAAAACTAGAGCATAGTTCAACCATATTACGCCTTGAGGCATGCAAATCTCGTTCAGGATAAGGCGGGAGGAAACTCCAGGGTGTCACCATTGTGTGGATAGCCCGGAGGACACGGTGGAGCATACGGTGGAGGTCTGCCCGGCTTGGGCGGAGCACCGCCACGTCCCTGTGGCGGCGATTGGCGGCGGCGATCTCTCACGTCCGGTCCTGGTCCAAGCCATGGTACGGAGCAAGACTGAATGGGAAGCCATCACCTCCTTCTGCGAAGCAGTAATGCTCGCCAAGGATGAGGCGGAGTGCGTGAGGGAGAGGTAATCTCTGCGCCCTCACACCCCTAGTCGCCGTAGGAGACGCCCTGGACTTCGGAAGTCAGCAACCGACTCCCGGCCACCGTAGGCGCGGGCTTGCGGGCGGCGAGCAATGGGCACCCCGGTAGCCTCGCCTCGCCGCCCGGTAAGTAACAGGCCCGGGTCGATGGCGCGTTGTGTTCCACGCGCGCCTCAAAGAGATGTCAGCACGAACTGACGGGGTCCGCCAGGGCCGATGCCTGCTAGGGCCGCGGGTTGTTCGACAGAGATACCGTGGCCCCTGGCACAGGCAACTGAAGGAACACGAAGGGGTTTTTAGTCAGTAAAAGTTTGACCCAAAGAGCAGGAGACGTCATTTGATGATTTAAAAAAAAGGCATGCAAATTTCACAACAATAATTTATAATTTACTAGCGGACCCGGTAGACGTCGTCCTGTCGTTTGAGTCATCATATACCGACAACAGTGTCACCTACCGGGTCCAATTATGTTTTCAAACCATCCAGGAGCCCAAATATACGCACAAAACTTCTTCCAAATCCGTCCAGCCATTTAGGAGGAGCGTGACAAACACACGTACAGAAGAATTATATATGTCGTGGATAACGATATTGTTTTAATAAAAGTTGCTCAATTGATTAATGTAGTAGTGAGGCAAACGCCGTGACGTTATTTAGTAATGGCGGCACGTGGACAGAGTCGTTTTGGAACGTTGGGTTTGTCGATCGGGGACTTCGCATCGAGACGCGGACCAAGTCACTTCTCCAAAAGGAAACTGTCGGTTTGCTCAGTTAGATTGATTTGTGTGTAGTATTTAGTTTATTCAATTATTAAAAGTAAAGTTACATTTACACTTCGTGTTATTCAACGCCACCTACGAAATGGACCCTTTACCACCGAACCAAGATGGTGACGACCCTATCGCTCCGCCGTCGCTGACGTCGTCATAAAAAGTGGTATTGGACCTCAACTACCGACGTGTTCAAACTGAGAACGCTTAAAGTGAAAGTAACCGTTGACATTTGAAAAACAAAGTGCAAGCAAGCGAACGCTTATTAAATAATCATGTGGATCTGTCCAATTTCGACCCAGACAAAGCAAATACGGATGCGCGATGATGGTACATGTTGTTTTGGGCATAGGATGTATGCAGAAATACCTTTGCCGAGTGACGCGACTGTTGCGCCTACCGCCATGTTTGAAAAAAAAAAGACGTATGAGTTCGACGTATCCCGTTCCCATGTTTAGAACACGCAGTATAAGGCATGTGCAAACGTAACAGTGTACGACAGCTGATTTATGTTTTGCCGAAAATTCACTGCAAGTTGGTCAACTTGTTGTGCCATCAGTAAGACGTACAAAGGAGCATCATCAACGTGACTATCGCAAATAGTATGCCAAGGAACGACATGGAGCGATTTAAAGAATCTGAGCGAAGCCTTTCGTGTGCTGCAAGTGAGGGAAACCAGGACATTATCGTAACCGGGTGCACGAGTAGTGGCAGCCAAGCCAAGCGGATGGTGGACAACGTGCTGGAAGTCGTGAACGGCGAGTGGACGTCGTACAACTACACACGTTAGAACATAAAGGTGAGCTATATTGTTTTGTTTACGATTCTGGTGCTGAATGCTCGTTAGTAAAAGCGAGTTGTGCAGCCAAATTAAGTGACAAACGGGTTAATAACGTTGTAGCGTTGACTGGCATTGGTCAAACACTTATATTCAGCTCTGACCAAATCATATGTAGCGTTACAATTAGCGAGCAACAACTTGAGATTTTATTACATTTCTACCCGACATTTACTTGCAAAGTAATATTATGATAGTCCGTGAAATATTGAACCTAGGCTTTTCGATTAACACGTCTGCGACAGAGTTTTTGTTGCGTAAAGCTCTTGTAATAAATTCAGTTTTAAACGATCAACAACAGAAAGCTAGATTTAATAGAACAAAGCTAGGCAGCTATAACAAAATGTTCGGTTGAAGATTTCGTGTTATTAGAAAACAAAGAGTGAAATCAGATTATAAGACTAAGTTAGATCGGAAGTTCAGAGGTCCGTTTAAGGTAGCGGAAGTTGTGGCGGGTAATCGCTATACGTTAAAGGCTTTAAATTCTAACCTTACAAGTATGCACATGATCTCATAAGAAAGATGCCACAAGATTATGTTCCAAGTGAATTGGACATAATTAGTGAAGAGTTAGACGTAGAACATGCGGGTGAAGGCCCATCTACTGGTACTGACTAATATTGACGCACAATAAATGGCTATAACTTATCAGCGAGAAGTGACTGGTAATTTAAGTTATACAAATATTATATTGTATGTGTTTATATGGGCCTTGATGCCTGAAATAAATAAATAAATAAATGCTATTTTGTTTTGGGGCTTATCAGTGGGAAGGACTGATACTGACCTACGTATTATATGCGGGCTTAGGTACGAGTGAGAAGGACTGGTACCGTCCCATATCTATCGGGCTCAACAGCGAGACGAACTGTTACCCATTTGCTGTCATTATTTTGTGCATTAATATTGAGTAGCCTTGTAATGTTCAGTAAAGTTTGATTACAAAACTGGTATTATTTTATGTGCGTTTATGGCATGCTTGTTACATAAGTTTCTAGTTTTGTAGTCAGGATTTACGCTATGATTAGATAATCAAAATTTGTTTACATGGCTGTGGTTGATGATTTACGCTATGATTAGATAATCAATATTTGTTTACATGGCTCTGGTTGATTATTTACGCTATGATTAGATAATCAAAGTTTGTTTACATTACTCTGGTTGAATCAATACTCTAAAAGCCTTCAACTCCAGGCGTACGTATAAGCACGCTCACGATTACATACAAAAGATGACTCTAAGTAGTGTTCCTAACGAGTTAAACGTAGAAGACGGTGAGGAGAGTTCCTCCACTGAGTAGTAGAGCACATACCATGGCTATTAGATCGCACTGTACGCACTTGTCTGTAGTCGTAACTGCAACTCACTTGTAAGTTCTTCAGGGGGCGATGGGCAGCTGGTGGTGCAGCGGGGACCCGGGTCTCAAAGGAGACTATTGTTGTGTTGGTCTTGTAATGACCTGGGAGTGTTAGACTCTAAACTCTATGTTAAGTGATGTGTGTTGGTCGTATCACTTGAGGTGATGACGATATGCGTGGCAGGAGTGTCACTAGCTGCTGCGGCAGCCGGGCCATGAGCGTTGTATGAAATCTACGTTTACGTTGATACAGTTTCTGACCAATTTGACGACACGGTTAGCGCAGTGGCTGAGCGATCGACTGCTGCGCTGCGTGTAGCGGGTTCGATGCCCGCATGAAACAAACATTTGTATTGCCTACAGGTAGTTGTTCCGGGTCTGGCTGTTTGTGTGTATGAGTTTAAATGTTTGTAAACGCACCCACGATACAGGAGTAATTTCTAGTGTGGGGCAACGTTTTTTAAACAAAAAAAAAAAAATATTACTAAGGCTTAGAGGAAACTTTTGCTATCGATGATAGTTTGGATCAGAGTATTACTAACGAAATTGAGGATAGTGATAGTTTTGTTGATGAAACAGAGTAGAGATTTAGTTATGTGTGTTGTGTGGGGTTTCGTTAGAAACCATAAAGTCCAGGAGTGACTTGGCGATCCGAGGGGGATGCGCAAATGAATTTGACAAGTCCGATCATGCTGGACCTTCTCGATCATGAGATCGAGAAGGTCCAGCGTAAGTTTCTTCGAGCCTTGCATTATAGGTGTCACGGTATATACTTGTCGTATTCTCAGTTGTTGCAGAAATACAAACAGATTACCTTGGAATCCAGACGTAAACTGTTGGAAGTCACTGTACTATATGCTATTGTCCATAGTGGGTTTGACTCAACTGACCTCACGAGCAAATTATGTTATGCAGTCCCTCGTACCGTTAATAGGCGTTGTGTTCGTGCAGGTACTTTTGTTTGCAGTCAACATATGTCGCACTAACTCTGGTTTGCGCTGCCCTATTCGTCGTATGGTAGATTCTTATAATCAAGATTTCATTGATATTGATATTTTTATATGCTCAAAATCTAAATTCAAATGGAATGTATTGAAACTTCTATGTAATAATAATGGTAATATTAATGAATATTAGTCCTATATTTTTAATAGATATTTCTATTTTTGCTCATTGTTATTCTGATGTCTTTTATTGTTCTTCTTCTTATTATTTTACTTGTTTTTATTGTATTATTTGATGTAATAATTATTCATTGATTTTATTGCTCACTTAGTGGCACTTATTACCATTTTTGTTTGTAATATGTGGATAATGTAGTGGGCCACAATATTGTTAACACTCCTCATATTATTTTTATAACATGTCATATTTTATATTGTAGCTGTTTATTATCCCTCAATAAATAAAATAAAATAAAGTTGTGTAACTGGAGGTTACTAGATAGTATGAGCCACATGCATCTTAGTTGATTATTTTTATTGTAACCTAGAGATTTGGGAATCAAATTGTGGGTAATGCTCTGAACTCTGCTATTGTTAGTTTGTCCGAATTTTCATTGTTTTTGCCTGTACCAAATATGGTCAGGAGTGACCGAGCTATGTGATACTTTGCGGGTATGATTCTTTACAGATTAACACACGAGGACGTGTCCAGCAGGAAGTGCACTGATGATAACCTTTGACAAGGTGTCCAATGCTACCAATTTTGCGTTAAGTTCTGCTGGACCAAAGCAGCGATCAGACAGCATCTGTTTTCGATGCGGCAACACCGGAAATTTTGCTTCAAGATGTCCACGAAGCAATGATGGAGGCGCCTGCACGGCCCAGGCGGTGCCGGGCCAGCGCCTGCAGCAGTGTCTGCACGGCGAAGGGCCCAGGCGGTACTGGGCCAGCACCTGCAGCAGCGTCTGCACGGCGAAGGGCCCAGGCGGTACCGGGCCAGCGCTTGCAGCAGCGGCTAATAGCGAGTTTGCTATGTCAGCAATCTGAGCAGTGTACTGATGAATACTGGATACACACGAGGACGTGTAACGGGTCAGGCTGGCCGTGTCGTGGATGACGATATTGTTTTAATAAAATTTGCTCAATTGATTAATGTAGTAGTGGGGCAAACGCCGTGACGTTATTTAGTAATGGCGGCACGTGGACAGAGTCGTTTTGGAACGTTGGGTTTGTCGATCGGGGACTTCGCATCGAGACGCGGACCAAGTCACTTCTCCAAAACGAAACTGTCGGTTTGCCTAGTTAGATTGATTTGTGTGTAGTATTTAGTTTATTCGATTATTAAAAGTAAAGTTACATTCAACACCACCTACGAAATGGACCCTTTACCACCGAACCAAGATGGTAACGACCCTATCGCTCCGCCGTCGCTGACGTCGTCATATTTATTAAGATAACACAATTTTTAAAATTGTATAAACTGTATCCCCGCTTTATAAACAGTATCCCCAAGTTATAAACACATCCCTAACGATTTTTCAAAATTCCACAAAACTGTTCAGAAATTCAAAGTCTGTATTTTAACATATTTTTCATCGAAAGACGCAAAAAATGACAATAAAAATTTGTTTGCGAGTTCGCCTTGTTCTTTATATCTCGAAGGATTGTATCCGGAACGAGTTTTGACCGTTTGAGTAGACATGTTCATGAGTGGAGAGGGCGAATCGGCGCGCGCTCAAGCGAAACGCGTCTTACAACAGCGAATGCGGAGGAAACAAATAGAAGAAGTTGTTCAGAGCATGCTACGAGTCACCGCGATGATATCGCATTGCTCGCGATCGTGAACCCTAAGATAGCATGCCCATAGGCAGGTGAAGCGACGGTAATCGAAACGTGACTAGTAGCAGATCGGTGAGAGTAGCCAAAGATCTCGGTGAGAGTAGTCGAAGATCTCGGCCATCTCGGGTGCGCCTGCGAGAGCGTGCTTCCTAGTGAGTAGTGCTAAACCCGGCTATCGATTAGTTTAGTCAGAACAACAGTAGGTAGGTTCAGCTCTCTCATTCGTACATAAAAACTAAATAGTAGATCATAAATCCGCTGAAGCCGGCGGATACAGAATAGAGCAGCGGATATAAACTGATTGCTCCGACGGGCGCGGGATGCGGGATGCGGGAGGCGGGACGCGGGACGCGGGGCGCTGGGCGCGGGACTCGTAAATATATGGCGATTGAGTTATGACTGCTCACTTACAAACACACAAGTCCTACCGCATGCAAGTAGGTACAGGAAGTAAATATAGATCGATCATTCTGGCCACGTCTGCAATATCTACTTGTTTTCATTCTAAAGAAATTTGTTTTATGAATTCGTTGTAAAATTAAACATTCATTTATTGTTATATAATAAAATATTCCATTTTGTTTACATTTATTATTAATATTAGAACAATAACCGCTATAACATTATCGAAGTAATAACATATTCATGAATGCGGCGCGCGCGATTCACAATAATCAGAGGCTATTATTCATTACAATATCAGATGTAACAATGTACAGTGCACGTGTACGTGTAGCTACGCGAACACAGCAGCCATAGCAAGTTCCGCTACAGTCACAGTTTAATTTATTATTTCTATCAATATCCGAGTAGTTAGTAATCCCGTTCTATCCCGGCCGGGTGAGCGGCTGCCCCGGCTCGTCGGTACCCGTTGCTTTTATCAAATATTGATGCTTTTATATTTTATTCAGCGCTCGCTCCGCTCTCTCGGCTCTTTTCGCTCGCAGCGGTCGGTGCTCGGTAACGCCGGAAACATAGAGAAATCGATGCGAACAGCAAAATGTGTTCCGCATCGCATTGAATCCTACAGTTTTATTATATTACATGAGCCGAACTCCCGCGAATAACGAGCGGTCGTAAGTTAAACGAAACGTTTTATAATACGCGCGTGAATATTACAGCGAGCGTAGCACCAGCGGTGGATGTTTGTGTAGGGAATGTTGCTTTGATGATAAATACGAAACCATTTGTGTGTGCTGACGTAAGCACAAACTGTGGAAGCGAACGGAAACAAGATTTGGTAAACAGATAAGTAGGTATATAAATGCTCATTGGCAGTTGTAATATAACTACATTGTACCTTTGTAATATATTACATTGGAAGCAGTAACGGGTGATACTGAATGAAAAGCTCAAACGGGCACTAAATGTTAAAGTTCTAACTTCTTACTTGTCCGTAATGTGAAACACAAATACAAAAAGATAACAACAAATCATCTGTCTAACATTCCTTAAAACTTAAGAAAGACGTACTGGTCTCGGTAGTGTACAGTATTACGAACTACGAAGTTAAGGTAAATGATACTAGCCAACCTAAAAGTCACCATTCCCGCAAACAGTTCGCAATGCCATGAAAGTAAACAGCTGGCTCCACAACAATAGCTCCTCCATTAGAGCCGTGCCTGCTACAGGCGCGAGACAGCGCTCGGAAGGTGTAACAGAGGAATCTGCTTAAGGGTCGATCTCCAGAGGCCTTTTTTTTCGTGTCGGGCTGGATAAACCCATGTTAAAATCGACAAAAAATTTCAAAATATTTTTTTATATACAGTTCGGTGTCTAATCTACGTGATACAAGGCTAATGTTAGGAATAAGTTTATTTTAAATATTAAAAAAAAAATCTTAAACCCTAAAATCCTGATCGCTCTGGGTTGACCCAACTCCCGATTGAATGAAAAAAATATTCTTTAACTTTTTAATGAGAAGGTTCATATGAAACAACTTATTTAGATTACATAACAAATAGTTAATCTTCATGGTAATAAAATATTTTTAGTTATATTAACAATACTTTTGCCACAATTTGAATTTAAAATTGTGACCGGGCATTTTATCTCATCGCTCTGCGCTGAGGTAAAACATCGCGCTCATCCCTAGTTACGCGTTATGGACACTCTATTCCCCTCCCGCGGGGCAACGCCAGTAGTGGTCTAACCGCCGAGGAGGATATCTGTGTGCCACGTTCCCGGGCTCCAACATTACGAAGATAAGTCTATGATTGCTCTGGATTTGGTTCTCGAATTTTATGATTGCTATGGCACGTTATTTAAATTAAATAGTAAGCTTGTGCATGTGTTTGTTACGTCAATTAAGTGATCGTTACGATGTTTTTTATGAGACGTAATCACAACTTTCTACTGCTTTTAAATTCGGCTATATTTATGATTTTGTGACTTTTTCTGATCGCTATGGCTGTGATTGCTCTGTCCAAAAAGACCAGAGCGATGATATTTTGCAATTATTGTACGTTATAAACCTATTTTAAGTAGTAGTACCGGACTGTAACAGTGACAAACGATGAACTATGCATATAACCTTTAATTAATTTCAGGGTACTATGAAGGTACACCAGGTAATTTGGTCAGCAAATACTAAAAACGTTTTGGCAATGAGGCGACTAAGCTGCGATTTAGACAACTGCTAACAAGAGGCTGTACAATGTCCGCACGGCAAACTCATAAGCTTTTACCAAATTAATAGCGACTCGAACCAAAACACCTCAAGGACAAACATGTCACGGGCATCAAGGAAGACAAGCCGACCTTCGCTGGTTAAGCGTTCAAAAAAATGCAATCAGGAGAAGCAAATTCAGCTCCCACAAATGCTAAATAATAGACAGACTATAACTGCAAATCAAAGTCAACAATCATTACACAACTCGGACCTGCCGGACAGTTTTTGGGATGAAGTCCCAAGTCATGTTTCTAAGTCCTATTAAGCATTATGATTACAAATAGTTACGTTTATAAATTGTTTATTTTTAAGAATTTTATCTTGTTCTTTATAAACGTTAGTTTTCTTTAAATACTTTTTAAAAACTAATATTTAATGAGTCTAAGTCATTTTATAACTATAAAAGACTGTAGGTATTAATGGCTGATTTCAAAAGGTTTTTAAATTGGTCTCATTTACCTAGAAGTGATCTAATTAAGTCCAAATAAATGAAACTAAGCCAAAAGTTGATTTTTATAAGTAAGTTAATTTGTTATTTTAGCAATTATTTTATATAAAATATTATTATTATATTCGTATTTTTGATATGTAGGTATGACTGATAATATGCCTTGACCTTTTTCTAAAATAATACATTTCTCTTACATAATATATAATCTTGTTACACGTACACTGAATATGACTGAAAACGGCTAAATAAATAATATTTTATCAATATTAATACTTTTGTTTCACTGATTTCACCATTTATGATCACTCTGGCACCAATTATGATTGCTCTGGCCGCGAAATTTTTTGAACTTAAATATTTCCATAACTGTTTGTGTAAATTGAAGGCCAATAGGAAAAATGTACTATTTGAATATCATTATTTTTAATGAGATACATAAGTACCATTAAATATCAATATCTGAAAAGCACCAGAGCGATCACACGAATACGCCCGTTTTGGAGATTGACCCTTAAATAAATATCACCACTTAAGATTTGAGCCCCATCTCGAAGAAAACGCCGCGATCCGACGGCAATAGCGCCCTACATAATGTATGAGACGCCAAGCCCGGACGAACGACTCGCCTAAAACGTGCACACGAAAACCGACTTTGAGGTAAAGGCAAGTGGAGTTGGGATTAGGTTGTACGTGGCGGAAAGACGGTCTTTTGAGCAAAGCCCGGCTGTCCGCGCGCATTGAGCGCGGAATGAATGATCGTTGCGTATTTATGAGCCGCAATCGATGGATCTTATTCATTGCGCATTACGTTATACCGGCTCCCAGGAGCGCGGCGACGCTTCCAGCAAAACTTTTAATGAATCATTCGCAATTAACGTCGCTTCGGATCGAAATCTAAAAGTATTATAAATTTATTCGCAGGTAATCACGGCTCTTGTGTCCTAGTCTCAGGTAAATCTTTTGGTAATTCAATTACGTTCTTCACCGGCTATGTTATGTATTCTTGTTCGGTATTCCGATGCTAATCCGGGCTCTGTTAATGAATTAAGAACTCCGGCGTTAATTAGTCACGCCTTCACTAATGTATGCGCGAGGGGTACACAATTAATGCGCGTCTGTATAAATTACACAGATTTTGTGAGAAATGTATGTAGACAATGTCGTACTTGCATACGAAATAGCAAAGTTTATATTCCAGTGCTTGCAAGTTAAACCAGCAGTTATTATGTTATCTTATTTTATTCTAACATAACAAAAAACTAAAATTTTAGAAAAATAATAAAGCATTCGTATTCCGCTTCTTATACATATCAAATATTGTGAATTTATAATCCTCTGAGCACGATATATGTTTCACAGGTACAGTAAACCGCACATAATATTAAACATTTGCAGCACAGTTTTTATAGTTCAAGTGATACTCCTGATGTGCAGCTGACCGTACTATTGTATGTACTATCATGCACGCGGAACGAGATGAAACCTAAAAAGCGCTCTCCATGAGAGAGTTGGCAACAACAGCACACGGAACTAAAGAGATCGTCGCTGTTGTGTGCGACCGAGATGAAAGTATTAGCAGACTGAAGCCCGACAGAGCGGATACATAAGCGATATTAACATACATGAACATACACATGTAGGCTGCAACTAATTCACTAGCAATTATGCTAGTGAATTAGTTGTTGAACTGTTGGAAACTAGGCATTAGCCTAGTTTCCAACAGTTCAACCATGAAGGATAAATTCCTAATTCTGTCACTTATACTAAAACGTTACGTGTAAACCATTCTGAATTAGTGCTTGATATTAGTAAAACTGCAGTGCGAGTGAATACTATAAGTTTTTGTTTGGTGAAGCTCTAACGACCAGTACTAAACTAGTGTAAACTAGGCATAAAGTGACTTTAAGTAACGATAGTGGGATAAAACATTTTTGCATAAGGATATCCAAAATCAACTCAGATATGGGTTGAATTCAAACTGATTAAATTCCTTCATCAATATTGTAAAAATAATTAATCAAACATCTTATCTGCTGTGCGTAAAATGTTTACTTGTTGCGAATGTAAAATCCGGTATAACAAATTGTTTGATAACACTGCAACCACGAGCCACCGCGCCACGACCGATAAATTAAATACATAACGCGGCATACACCGTAAGACGAGTATGTAAGTACACCTTACACTAATTACGACAGCGTGTCGGACTCAAACTGAATGCGAAACGATTCCGCCGAGTGTGCGCCGCGTCTAATAAGTCGCGCGACTAATTAGTCGGAGGACACGCCTGGCGTGTCGCAGCACGCGGACACTCGACTCTCAGTTGTAACACTCACTTATTCTCACGACACACACAAGTAGAAAACGCTCCCAAGACACTACTCATATCACGACAAGATAGCGTAGCAGTTCGTAGCCTCGTAGCGTTGACCTTGCGTAGCTCGTAGCACCGGCTACGATAAACGTTTGTGAGACGAAGCATTTATTCACATTTGTGTTGTATCGAAATGTTCTCGAATGGCTGAATACAATATGAATAACAATGTCTATTGTAAGAAAGAAAATGTATTCTGTTGCAAAATATTTGGTTTTATGTCGGAGTGTTTATTGGAGTATATTGAATGGAAGATAATATCTCGACATCAGAGCCATCTGGTCCGATATCCACTTTTTGCAAAAATCACTTTTTAACTAAATCGTGTGTAGTTTTTTTTCTCTTTCTTTTTGTCTGGGTGATATATTTGTATTTCACTTAGTTCAAAATTTCGTTTACGTGAAAATGATTGAATATTCATGGTCCACTATAGCCAAACGGTCTGAACATCATTTGAAACTTTATGCTCCTGAGATAAAAAAAATAAAAACAAAAATAGTCTATTTCTGGGTTCTTCTGTAAAGAACAGTTCTAAAAAAAATTGATTTGTAGGTCTTGTTTAAACAACTTAATCTTGGCCTCAGAAACTATTCTCCTATGAAAAGTAATTTATCAACAACAGTCCATCTGGTTCTGGACATAATTGAGAGATTTCACCGAAAAAGAGATAGCACTATTATTGTCACTGGATGAAAACGAGATAGAACATAAACATACGACCAGTGCCGCCCCCTGCAACAACAACGTCGTCGCTTCACCGTGCAGGCAATATTTTTGTCATTTGGCTAGTTAACGGACGTCTGTTGCTTTGATTTTTCTGAATCAATTAAAACGTGATTACAGGAAAGGAGTAACCATCTGATTCACCTCTGATTGTATAAGCAACCGGACCTCAAAACCATCTTTTTTTATAAAACAGCGGTTGGCTACCATCGAAATTTAGATATATTTCTATTTGTTAACATAAAAGCACGCCTAGTTTCCCCGAAGAGTTGGGCAGAGGTGTACCTATAGTACACACACATTACACGTTACACTACTCAGTAAGTAAGTACCTACCTCCCTGTCATTACGTTACACTACTCAGTAGGTAAGTACCTACCTCCCTGTCATTACGTTACACTACTCAGTAAGTAAGTACCTACCTCCCTGTCATTACGTTACACTACTCAGTAAGTAAGTACCTACCTCCCTGTCATTACGTTACACTACTCAGTAGGTAAGTACCTACCTCCCTGTCATTACGTTACACTACTCAGTAAGTAAGTACCTACCTCCCTGTCATTACGTTACACTACTCAGTAAGTAAGTACCTACCTCCCTGTCATTACGTTACACTACTCAGTAGGTAAGTACCTACCTCCCTGTCATTACGTTACACTACTCAGTAAGTAAGTACCTACCTCCCTGTCATTACGTTATACTACTCAGTAAGTAAGTACCTACCTCCCTGTCATTACGTTACACTACTCAGTAGGTAAGTACCTACCTCCCTGTCATTACGTTACACTACTCAGTAAGTAAGTACCTACCTCCCTGTCATTACGTTACACTACTCAGTAGGTAAGTACCTACCTCCCTGTCATTACGTTACACTACTCAGTAGGTAAGTACCTACCTCCCTGTCATTACATTACACTACTCAGTAAGTAAGTACCTACCTCCCTGTCATTACGTTACACTACTCAGTAGGTAAGTACCTACCTCCCTGTCATTACGTTACACTACTCAGTAAGTAAGTACCAACCTCCCTGTCATTACGTTACACTACTCAGTAAGTAAGTACCTACCTCCCTGTCATTACGTTACACTACTCAGTAAGTAAGTACCTACCTCCCTGTCATTACGTTACACTACTCAGTAGGTAAGTACCTACCTCCCTGTCATTACGTTACACTACTCAGTAAGTAAGTACCTACCTCCCTGTCATTACGTTACACTACTCAGTAGGTAAGTACCTACCTCCTGTCATTACGTTACACTACTCAGTAAGTAAGTACCTACCTCCCTGTCATTACGTTACACTACTCAGTAAGTAAGTACCTACCTCCCTGTCATTACGTTACACTACTCAGTAGGTAAGTACCTACCTCCTGTCATTACGTTACACTACTCAGTAGGTAAGTACCTACCTCCTGTCATTACGTTACACTACTCAGTAAGTAAGTACCTACCTCCCTGTCATTACGATATACTCGATTTTTCAAAATTAACACAAAACGCAAAGTTAAAATAAACGGATTTTTTTACTTGTTTTTAAGTGTAGACATTATTCATGTAACAACTATTTGCAAACTTCTTACTTTATAGAAATACACTTCAACGCAGTTTTAAAAGTATTTATGAAAGCATCATTTACATATTCTGTTGTGTAAATGATGACTGTTTAATTTAGGATTACAACCATGTATTCGTGTGTGTCGGAGTAGCCCATTGAAATTGACTTCACGAGAAATGAAGCCCTTTCCACCACAAGGATGAAGAACGGAATTATTTAGGTATTACACCTCGAAGTGCCACAGGGTTTTGGTCACTTGGAATATGACAGAATGTACAACGGTACGTTTATTAATATACATAGTTCACTCCATTCCTTATAAAGATGTTGAGGTCGCTTGGAGGAGTCTTCAACCGTCTCTAGATAACTGCTGCACCACTTAATTATGACCGTGGTATGCTAGTTGAAATTAAGCGGAACCACTCGTGTTATAGCACACAACAACCTCATTTCTTGCTTCCTTTGGTCCTCCTGATTCTTAGAACGCAAAGACAGGCAATGTTTAATCTGTCGTGAGGGGTTTGACACAGAGCCCTTCGAAGATCTTATTATTAGGGCTAAATTTTAAAATTCTATAACAAACTACTAGTTTTTACAAAAATCTGCTTTCACAGGATCAGGAGAATAACATTCCAGTGCAAAATGGTGTATAAACAATAATTCTGTGTACGTAAACGCAAAATAACATCTTGTCGCAAAACATTATGAATAAATAACTACTTTTAGTGCGGTGGTCTAACAACCTTTTTAGTGATTTATCTAAAATACGAAGAACTAGAATACCGTTTTTGCAATAGATTTCAAATATTGGACTTTGGGCTCGAAATATTGTACGACTACTACCGCCAATACGTCCCCAAGTGCTGAGTAGACGAACTAAAAACTACCGCTACTAGTCGCCAGAGGGCAAAGTGTTGGTTGGTGTCACCATACTAAACAAATATATTAGTAAATGGTAGAAAATAGTTTTCTTTTGGAAAATAATATGAATGAAAACATAACCTACCGCAGCCGGAAACTATTCAGAACGAGCTCATTATACGATATGACTGCAGATAGTTCTGCTCTGTTTGAGACAACAATGATGAGTCTACCTAATACGTCACTAAATACTAGCCAAACAGTTATAGAACTTCAGGAAACAAACAAACAGTTGTCCAATGATTTACTAAGTGCTCATTAGGAGATTGAAAATTTAAATTCGGAAAATTTGCGACCTAAAACGGATATACAAAAATATATAATTATAAATGCATACAAGGATATAAATGTTACTGACATAAAGAATCTAACTCCGCACTCAGGACGCAAACGTAAAGTAAACCGGAATAGTAAACCAACGCCTGTGACAAGGAATAGGCAATCAATCACCTCTATACAAAATAGAGAAGATGATAAACCACCTTACGATAACAACATGGCACTAACACCAAAATTGACTCAAAACGAACAAAGGCCAGTCTTGGACCAGACACTAAACACTGTAATTGACTTGACTTCTCACCATAACGTGACACAGGAAAACCAATTGGCAGGAACTTCACAACAAACAAGCGTAATAAAACCGGGAATCATATCAGAAGAAAAACAAATCCCTGGAAATGGACGGAACAAAAACCTCATACAATATTGACGCACAAACTTTTGATAAAGTTTGGCATGAGGATCTGGTATTTACACTCAGACGCATGCTACCTCCAGAATTTGCAGACATTTTAGAATCATATATAAGTAACAGAATGTTTAGAATAAGGCAAGAAGATGCATATTCTGAGCTAAAAACTATAAAAGCTGGGGTGCCACAAGGAAGTGTGTTAGGCCCATTCCTCTACTTGCTATACACATGTGACATCCCAGAGCTGGAAAACAACACCATTGCGACCTTTGCAGATGACACTGCTATTATTGCTACCGGATCAAGCCACAAAGGAGCAGTAGAAAAAGTTCAACTAGCTGTGAACAAAGTGACACAAAAAACAAGACACAAAAATGAAAGATCAAACTGAATGAGTCAAAATCAATTCATATTGACTTCACTAACAAACACTGTGATTACCACCCAGTCTATATAAACGGCATGCAAGTGCCTTATGCTAACACAGCCAAATACCTTGGCATAACTCTTGACGCCAAATTGTGTTGGAAAGCTCACGTCAAAAAGAAAAGACAGGAACTCGACATACGTTATAAAAGTATGTATTGGTTACTCCGAAGGAAATCCTGCCTATCAATACACAATAGAATTATAATATACAAGTATATTCTTATGCCAATTTGGACGTATGGCATCCAACTTTGGGGCTGTACTAAACGAAGTAACGTTAAAATAATCCAACAATTCCAAAATAAAGTACTCAGGGATGCTGTAAATGCTCCATGGTACATTAGAAATGACGACCTCCACCGTGACCTTAAAATGGAACTCGTCACCTCCATCATTCAAAAATTTGCTGAAGCCCACGAACACAGACTTCACCGACATGTGAATGTCGAGGCAATTCAGCTGCTAGACAACACGTACTTAGTGCGTAGGCTAAAAAGAACTAAACCATATGAGTTAGTGTAGTAATTACGAGTTTATAGAGAATGAATAATAGTGCGGTGCTAATGGTGCTATACATGTAACACATGAACAAAGTGTTTCATCAATTATCAGACCCTAAGAAAGTGCTACGAAACTGTGTAAAAGTGCAAATTGCCCTATTCTTAGTTATTTATTTATTTATTTATTTAAAAGTAGGAGAACCAACAGCTAAACCAAATTAATAAGAATATTGTAGCGACACAGAGCCAATTACAGGTTCTCACGAGTAGACACAGAGAAGGTAATAGAAATCTTAGGATCACTAACAACTAAGTAGCAAGCACGATAAAAGTACAAATAAAATGAATTAAAAACAAGCAGTAAGTATCAAATACATTCAGACGCCATGTTAGGCATTAGTGACATGGGGAAAAACTGAACTTAAAAATAAAATAAAAAATAAAATATTACGCGCTGTTAAAAAAGTTGGCATTCAGCCGAGTGCGTGCAGAATGGGCTTTGGTGATAAATGGGTCAAAAAAGAACTCCTTACATAGAATATTATAGTCTTTGCTCGCTCGCACCATGTATGAGTTTTGCCTATAGTTGGATGAGGAAAAAGGAATGGAGATAGGTGGATTAAATCTAACTGATCTCTGGGGGACATTGAAATGCAATTTATGCAGGAGATCAGGACAGTCAATTTCGTTATTTAAGATTTTTAAAAGAAAAGTGCAATCAGCAAGTCGGCGACGATCTAAAAGTGGCTGTAAATGGAACTTCTTGCAGAGATTTAAGTAGTTATCAGAATGATATGGTACACGTAGCCGAAAACAAAGAAAACGAATAAATCTTTTTTGGATACTCTCAATACGATTTATGTATTTGCCATAACATGAGTTCCAAATTTGTGATGCATATTCAAGATGACTTCTTACATAAGAGCAATAGAGAATCTTAAGGGTTTTGGCCTTCTTGAAACTGCGAGTCTCATGACAAAACCCAGTGACTTCGAAGCTTTTGCTACTATTTGCTCAATGTGCACGTTAAATAAGAGTTTTGAATCGTGAAAAACACCTAGGTCCCGCATACCGTCACACCTCTGTAATAGCTGCCCTTTAAGTATATACGTTGTAGGGAGAGGGATGCGTTTCCTGCTAAACGAGATTACTGAACATTTAGCAGGGTTTAAATCAAGCTTATTGATTAAACAATACTCATCCAATCGCGCCAGGTCACTTTGAAGAGCATCCATGTCGTCATCCGATGATATTATTATATTATAACATAATCTATCTCGTAAAATATTAAGTTAGAGTTAAATTGCTTATTAGTCTGTTAGGCTAGATTGTAATCCATTACTAAGAACCTTAGTTCTTATTAATAAAGAAAAAAAATACAATATTGACACTCAGACTAAACCCACACAACAGATTAATGTTACAAAACTGTCTAACAATGGGGAAAGTCTTCAAGTTAAAAAGAAGAAAGTAATCATAATTGCTGATCAGCAAGGACGCTTCATTCAGAGAATTTTACAAAACTTAATCGGGTATGACTTTTTAGTTAGATGCTTCTGGAAGTCGGGAGCATCGCTACAGGAAGTTCTAAGTACCTACGGAAAAACCAGAAATAAGTCTACTTAATAAAAACGACTTTGTAATGGTTTTGGGAGGCGTAAATGATAAAAACCCGGAAGAAATACAACGGTGCCTCAGTAACTTTTTGAATAATTCCAGAAATACAAATGTCATGGTCTCTGAAGTATTATCCAATAATAATTTAAATGAAAGAAAGTTAAATTATAAGATTAAATTTACCTGTTCTCACTTCAGTCATTCGACATACGTGGACATGAATTACGCAACAAATGTGCCAAAATATCGCTTTTAGCATTACATGCATCTCGGTTAATATTGAGGGAAATCTTGAGCGCGGTATACAAACAAAAATATAACCAGTACGTCAACGAAAACTTTATTACTGCCAACACTACTACTACCTTTGTTGGCAAATATACCCAGACAGAGTTTACCTACAAAATAAATGAAAATTCCCCTATCACTGATAATTTTTTTCGCCTATAAAAATATTAAAATTCTGTACCAAAACATTAATGGTTTAATAACTAAGCTAGATGAGTTAACGGTACATTTACATTGTTGGGAGATGACAGTAATAATAATCCGGTTGATATTCTATGCATTACGGAACATAACATGAGTGTTGATGACACGAAACTATTTAAACTGTCCAATTAATAATGGGGGATAATTTTACATGGAAGAATAGAAATAGGGGATCATGCATATTGGTTAAATCTTGGCAGAAATTTAAAATAATAACAGAGGCCAAAACCCTGAGTATTAGTAACACATTCGAGTATAGTGGCATTGAACTAATTCATCATAAAATTATTATATTGTGCGTCTATCGACCACCTAAAAGTAGACATGACCAAATCAAGTTATTTTTTACGAGACTAGGGGAATTGTTAAGCAAAATAAGTTTCACAAGCAAAAAAGTGATAATATGTGGCGACTACAACATAAACAGGGTAAAAAGCAACAAAGTATTTCAACAGTTTGAACATTTTGTTAGCTAGTTATAACCTGAATTTAATTATAAGTTAACCGACCAGGTTAAGTAGCATGACATGCATTGATAATATAGCTCATATACATAATATTAGAGGAGCAAAATCTACAGTTTTGGAACTTTCACTTTCTGATCATACAGCGCAATTGCTGACATGCCCTGTAAAGAAAAGCTACACCATAACACACTGGTTTAAATCTAAACGAGATTACTGTGAGGATAATATTTCTAAATTTATAAGTTGCATTAAAAGCCTTAGTTTTATGGATTTTTTTTTCAAATAATGATCCTAAAATATCGTACACAGTAGTTTTTATGATCTATTCAAAATATTTTATGATTTATGTTTTGCTATAATACGAATTATAATAACAATTGCTAACAGACCTAAATGGCTGAGTAAAGGAATAAGGTAATGCTCTAAAAGGAAACGTCATTTACTTTGAAAGTATCGACTGTCATCAAATACAAAAGACAAATTTAACTTTAAAGAATACACGGCAAGATTAACAACTATTATTAAAATGACTCAAAAATCTAAAAACAACTATTATATTAAATCGGCTAATAACAAAAGTAAAGCGATATGGAAAATTATAAATAATAGCAAGACAGCAACACCTAAAGAAGAAATAAACCACATAAAAGTTAAAGACCAATTAGTAACCAAACCGACAGATATAGCTCAAGCTTTTAACAACTACTTTATTGACGACATAAATCCAAAACCCAATGATAATAGTACAGCTCTTAAAACAGTGACATATAATAATCCTAATTCTATTTTCATGAACCCAACTAATCCACAAGAGGTTGACAAAATTATTATAATGCTTAAAAATACGAATAGGTTACGATGACATAAACGTAAAAATAATTTTAAAAAAATATCGCATTTCGTTGCTCCAGTGCTCAGCCTCATAATAAACCTGTCCCTTGAGCATGGGGTGTTTCCTTCAAAATTAAAATTAACACTCGAAACTCCCGTATACAAAAAAGGAGACAGAAAAGAGTTGAAATTTTACAGGCCAATTGCATTAATACCAGTTATTGCAAATTTTTTTGAAAAGGTTATCTATAATAACTTGTACAGTTACTATGAAAATAATAAAATAATTGCAAATGAGCAATTCGGGTTTCGTAAGGGTAGGTCTACAAATGCCGCTCTCTATAAATTTTTAAAACAAGTAATGACAGGACTTGATAAAAAACAACAAGTAACTGCGATCTACATGGAATTGACAAGGGCATTTGATTATGTGGACCATCAAATATTTCTTAATAAATTAGAAAAATATGGGGTAAGAGGAGTTGCATTAAATCTTTTAAAATCATATTTACCAAACAGATTACAAGTAATGCAAATAACTAGAATAACAAATGGCACAAATTATGAACAAACATATAAGTCGAATTCCAGAAGTTTTCAACATGGAGTGCCCCAGGGAAGTATGTTGGGACCACCTTTCTTCATAATTTACGTAAACTATTTACCCAAATCCATAAAACAGGAACTAATACTGTTTGCAGATGATAGCACAGATATTTTTACTAAAGGCCAACAAGATGATTATGAAACAAATATTAACAAATCACTTAAAGATATAATAAACTGGCTGAATGTAAACAAACTAAAAATAAATTTAGAAAAGACAAGCTACATGCCTTTCAATAGTAAAAATTCAATAACAAGAAAAAATCACATTAACTATAAGAACGAAACATTGAAAGAAGTTACATTCATATTGACTCTGGGCTAAACTGGAAAATGCAAATCGATGATGTCTGCAAAAAATTGCATCAGTCCTCGTAGGCACTTTATATGCTACGAAAGGTTGTACACGAAAATGCATTACTAAGCGCCTACCAGGCATACGTGGGTTCTGTGCTCAAATATGGTGTCCTTTTTTGGGGTAATTCTCCCAACAGGGAATCTGCGTTTAAAGCGCAAAAAAAAATCTATTAGAAGTATATTATTATTATTATATGTGGACTTAAACAAACTGAGACGTGTAGAGCAGTATTTTCTAGTTTGAAAATTTTAACTCTTCCGTCAATATATATTTATGAGGCTGCGGTGATGATAAAACGCGATATTGGCAATTATAAAACATTAAGGAGTGCGCGACATAAAAATGAATTGAATGTTATTAAATGTATGTAGTTAAATTTAAAAAGAATATAATTATTTGGGATAGGGATAAAAATTTATAACACTACCAAATAGTATAAAAAGGAATATCAATCAAGTAGACTCAAAGAATTTTTAATAAGTAAAGCATATTACTTGATTAATGACTTTTTAGATGATAAAAAACATTGATATAAAGTATGTCAATATTAAATTAAAAGGAGGTCAGCAAAACCCCATACAACTTTGCCCAAACATGTACCTCGAGGTACACGTGCACCAAATCGTAGAGAAAAAATAGAGGAATTCGAAAATAATTGTGTTTTTATCCATAAATAATTTAAAACTACATATTAAATGATTTAAAGTTTTAATAACCTGTAACACAATTAAATCATGTGGCAACTTTGCATGTACGGGTTGACATTAGGAGTATATGTGTTCTGTGGACATTATATCGTGGGTACGGTAAATGTCATTCACATGTCATTCCGTTCGTTCCTGGCTTGATTTATGTTAAGCTGGGATATGACGAAGATCAGAGTCCCATCAAGTTGGAACCCTTGGATGTCGACGCTAAGGAACTCATTTATTTATCGAGTTTATTAATCGCTCTGGTAGACTTCTAACACTGCTTCTAATATTAAGTACTGTTCATCAACATTCTCAGCTTGTATTCAGCTACTTTTGGGTATAAGCATCCTTTCTTGTGTTAGGTAGGTACATAACTTTTCCTAACGAAAATCGATTATACAATGAGAGTTATTATTGAATTCAGATTGAATTATACTATAAAAATATTTGAAATGAAACAAAAACAATAGCAGCTGAAGCCGACAGCAGACAGCTGTCAACTAGACAGTTTTTTTTTTTAATAGGTATAGTAATGGACCAAAGTAGTATAATTGTGCCCAAAATGGCGGAAGCCGACAGTAGACGACTGACAACTTGACAGTTTTTTTTTTTTAATAGGTAAGGTAATGGACCAAGGTAGTATAATTGTGCCCAAAATGGCGAGCTTTTTATTACGTTAAAAGTTATTATATTATTATTATGATATTATATATTAGATTCACATTACATGTGAAACCTCGTCGGGTGCCCTTAGGTTTTAATTGTTGTTGTTTTTGTTTATTTTTTATATTGTACTAACATAGTTTATAAGTCTGATTGTTACTAACCTAATATGGACCTACTACAGTCTGAAATAAATGATTTTTATTTATTTATTTATTTATTTATAATACGTCCCTGGGTAACCATAAGAAAAAAATATAAATGCAATATTATTCAGTGTAATCTAGTGTATTTTATGCCACTAAGTGTACCTCGGTACTTCGTTAGGGCAGATTTTGGTGACATCCTTTGTCTGTGTATTTTTGACATATTCTATGTACTATATTATTAAAAGTGTATATGTATTTTTGACATTTATATTTAATGATAATATATGTTTAAATGAATGATAAAGTTAATGTATATTGACATGAGTGATGGTATTAATTAGTTATTGTGTATTTTGACATAAGTAATATTAATTGATAATAATGTATTTTGACATAAATAATGATATTAATGATAAAATGAATTTTAAATGACTACTAGATATTGTACACCCTATGGGTATATTACAGCGATCGATGTATTATCATGGTAAGAACTGCTTTTCTACCTGTAGCAAACAATAGATGAATTTGAATTTGAATTGGATCATCTCAGTCAAGCTTAGAAGACCACGAGACATTAAAAAAGATTTTTACTACTTTTATGCATGGACATAGCAACCCAAGTGGACATAGCAACCCAAGTGGACATAGCAACCCAAGTGGACGTAGCAACCCAAGTGGGTCGAAAACTTTCAACGTTCTCGGTATCACCCGCGACGTCTTGGTAATCTGAGGGATTTAGAACTCTCCCCAGTTCTCAGTCCGAGAAAATCTGCTACAAATCGAGTTTAAATGAGCAGTTATGCAAAACACTATTTTCGTTAAATCAAAGGTTCCAACGGTGTCGAGATTAAATAATCCAGGAGAGTTCCTCCAAAATTTACGCAGAGTTACGCGTCCTACACTTTTTCTTCCTCTACACTTTTATGAATATATTTTCATGCTTTTGCTAGCGGCTTCGTCCGTAAAGCGTAGGTTAGGTTATCATTATCTCACGGAACCTTACTACTAGAATAAATAGTATTTTATGTCCTAACCGTAGTCCATGGTCTACCCGTGTGCCATATTTCACCCAAACACGTTTAGCCATTAAGGTGTGATTGATTAACAAACATCCAAACTCATGAAAGCGACTTCCACATTTAAAATAATAATTATGATACAGGTAGTAGGGTATTAGGCCATCTACACGGTGCTGACGGTACCTGTACCTGCATTTGAATCATCAACGTAAAAGTCACTTTTGATGGTTAGAACTATACATTTATCCCTACATTCAATGGCTAACTGCAGAAACCTCAGGAAATCGTATTCAGTTGAAGTACGGCTACATCTTTCTGCATATTATTATCCTCTCGCCACAAAATAATTCAACAAAATTTTAATTCAGTACAATGTATGGATGGAAGAGGCTATAAAGACTCATTTAAATATACAACGTATACCAATAAAATAAACTCAGTGCCAAAAAGTCTTTTAAAAAGCATATTTAGGCCTTTTTCTTTTTGGATGGGAAATCATCAAATGACCTCTCCCGCTCTGGGCTGAGCAGAAGGGCGTGTCAGACTTTTACTGACTAAAACCCACCCGTGTTCCTTCAGGTACCTATACCAGGGGCCACGGTATCTCTTTCGAACAACCCGCGGCCCTGGCGGCATCGGCCCTAGCGGACGCCGTCAGTTCGTGCTAACATCTCTTTGAGGCGCGCGTGGACCACAACGCGCCGTCGACCCGGGGCTGGTCCTTACCGGGCGGCGAGCTGCCCATTGCTCGCCGCCCGCAAGCCCGCGCCTACAGTGGCCGGGAGTCGACTGTTGACTCCCTTCCAGAGCGTCTCCTGCGGCGGCTAGGGGCGTGAGGGCGCAGAGATTGCCTCTCCCTCACGCGCTGCGCCTCCTCCTTCGCGAGCATTACTGCTTCGCAGAAGGAAGTGACGGCCTGCCATGCACTCTCGCTCCGTACCATGGCCTGGACCAGGGCCGGACGCGAGAGTTCGCCGCCGCCGATCGCCGCCACGAGGACACGGCGGGGCCCCACCCAAGCCGGGCAGACCTCCACCGTATACTCCACCGTGTCCTCCGGGCGATGCACACAGTGGTGACACCCTGGCGTTTCCTCCCGCTTTATCCTGAACAGGAACCTCCCGATGGTTTGCTACGCTGACGACACGCTGGTCCTGGCGCAGGGGACATTTTGATGGAACATTTAGAACACAATGTAACACGCTTTATTTATTTCTTATCAGGTTTAAATTATTTTTAACATTTTAGTTATTTTTATTAGCAAGTAACAAAAGCTTGTTTTTAAAAAGTTTTTTTTTCTTTTATTTTTCTAAGACTTAAAAAGCAAGTTTTAATGGTATTACAATGACGTAAGACCTATTTATTAGATTTTTTTTAGAGGAAGTAATGTCATATCTATACATTTATTAGCTTTATTTTATCCCTTACATTTTAGTTTTTGTGTTGTGTACTTAATTAATTATTGTTAGTAAAGTTAGTTATGTACTTAAATAAGGTTAGTATTGTTAGGTGTAAGGGCCGCCTTTTGCGGTGAAAGCCTCCTCCAAACCGTTCCAGGTGGCTCTGTCCCTTGCCCGCCTGGGCCATACATATATATCTATACATACACAACATAAACAGCCATTGAAATGATATTTGTCCCAAGCCATAGGGTCTGTTGTTAACATACATAATAGATATTTTTAACACAAATTATTTATATTTTTAGACCAAATGGTCGGATTTATGCATATTTTTTTATTCAAATAGTAAAATTTAAAAAAAAAAGGTCTGATAGCAATATATAACTATTGATTGCATTTAGACATAAAATGTAGTTTTTTTCGGAATTTATTGGAGGAATCGCTTAAAACTTGGCATCTCTCAAATCTCAAATAACCAAGCATAAACAATTATAGCCGTGTTTTTCTTAATCTTCAAAATTATAGAACAATTATTTATTTTCAATGTTTGTTCTCTCTCTCCTGACAAGTTGCAAAAATGGATACTTATCGGACCAGATGGCTCTGATGTCGAGATATATTCATCATAAAAATGTTTGAGCGTGCTTGTGCTAATAAAACTATTTGAGTGAATTGTGTGTCTGAGAACATTCTTGGCAGATTGAACAAACATTGAAATAAACATATGTCAATGGAATTTTCTGTGTTCAATTAATTTGTTCAAATGCATTATTTATAAATCGTACACAGGTCTGTGTACTGTGTTAATATTAATGTGTGCACAACATTAACCGCAGTGTCGTTAGCACACCCCGTACGCGCTCAGTGCGCGGGGGCGCAAAGGGGCGCAAGGGGGCGCGGGGCGGGGGGAGGGGTGGGCAGGTGGACCGACCACGTTACATATTCATGCGCCTCGCCCGGCGCACTATGAATTATTCCGACACATTATAAAATTGAGCGACGTGTTCGAGAATTTGCAAAAAGTCCCCCGAACTTGGCCGAGTGCTTCCGAAGTACTCCGAGCGACAAGGACCTTCGGGACTCGCAAACTCGCTTTCTTTGACATAACATTAGTACTCCAGTATCTACACAAAGTACCTTTTCATATACCAAAACTGTCAAAGTTCCCGCGAGTGGGGATCACTTGTCTGTGAAATATCAGGGACTCGCGCAGTTCCCAGCTTGTTGTGCAAGTTTACCAATACGTGGAGACGACGCCGACGACGCGCGACGCGGCGCTTTCTATTTCAACACAATTCAAGTTAAACTAGTTGAGACCTGTCAAAGCATACTTGCACCGGACACGGGTATTACTTCTGGACGTTTACTGGAAAGTGTCGATGCAGGGAATTTTTATTGAATTAGGTTGTATTTGAGCACCTTTATTTAATTAAATGGTAAGTTGGTAACGATTTACAAGAACCACTGTAGGACAAACACGTCAGCATTAAATAGTTCCAGATCTTTATGAGTTAACGATATGGTCCGTTCCCATCATTTACAAGCGACTGTTAACTGTTAATGAAGTTTTTCTAGCTTGAACATTGGAAACCCATAAAGGATATTGCTCTGCGCCCATACATTGTTCGCCCTGGAACCAAGAGCATCGGAAAATTATATGTTGTATTGTCGATCATTAGTTCCTTTAAGATCTTATTTGTATAGCAGACTAGCTGCAGAATAGATATATTTATAGACTAGCTTCTGCCCGCGGCTTCGCCCGC
Source organism: Apamea anceps (assembly GCA_951799955.1). Classification (NCBI taxonomy): domain Eukaryota; kingdom Metazoa; phylum Arthropoda; class Insecta; order Lepidoptera; family Noctuidae; genus Apamea; species Apamea anceps. The sequence continues at coordinate 385,004 of OX637516.1, forward strand.
GTGGATGTCGGAAATTATCCCACGGGAACGTGCCAACAGGATAAAGTGTACCCATGTGCTTCCCCAGAATGCCATCCATCTCGCGGGCCCTTTGTGGCTAATTACAATAGAAAACCAATTGTGTCTCATTAGTGGTGATTAAGAGGGTACTTAAATGATACCTTTACCTAAGTACCAACCTAATTAAAAAAAAAACTCAATAACAGAAAATTAAATACCTACCTACCTAAATAAACCTATTTCTGATGATAACTAATCTAAACTCAATAAATAAGCAAAATCCCTAAAAAATAATATCTATACGAATGACTAATCCTACCTAACAGTATTATAAAATAACCTACGGTCACTACGTACACTATCAAATATACTATACTTTAAAATTAAAATCTATACCTACCTACGACTTATATAAAAATAAACCTAAATAACTCTAAAAACTAAAAGGAATAAAAATGAACTCCATTGCGGGTGACTTAACCTACGACAAACTTATTATTTGCGGTTGGTGCAGTAATCGAGTCTAGGGATCGAACCGCAAAATTAAGTTTGTTTTTTATTGTATATACTTTTCCGGGATAAAAAGTACCCAGTGTGGTGCCCAGGATATTAAAGAATAATTATACCAAGTTTCAACGTGATCGAACCGGTAGTTTTTGCGTGATGCCTGAACAAACAGACAGACAGACAGACAGACAGACAGACAGACAGACCGACAGACAGACAGACAAAAATTTTTTTAATCACATTTTTGGGTTCGGTGTCGGTCTAGTAACACCCCCTGCCATTTATTTTTTTGATATTTTCAATGTACAGAATTTTCACTTCTACAGATTTATTATAAGTATATAGATATAGATATAGATATATTTATTAGAATAGATATATTACAAAAAATGTATCACATTTTGAGGTTATAATCAAACCATAATAACGAATATTAGCTATAGTTTATCATAGCTCCGAGTGATTTTTAAAAAACTAAAAAACAATAACATAATGCATTTAACTATTTTTATACATACCTAGATAATTAGGTATCTATGCAGTTTTTTTCTAAAGACTAAGAGTATGTAATTGCAAAGTATATATGAATAGAATCTAATTAACAAAGGTACCTGTATTCTTAGCATTGGTTTTGGAATGAGATAAAATGTTTGTGCGTATTGTCGTAAATAGTCGTTAAGTTAGAAGTAATCCACACACTTTTCTAAACGAGCCTTCGAAAACCCTGAATAACTACCTATTTAAAATCGAGTATGACCTCATTCATAAAGTACCTATACTTAGTAGGTTTTTTAAATTATACTTTTAGGGAATAATACTATATGGAATGGTGATTGAATTGTTTTATTGATATATTCGAAATAAATTAAAATGTGATTCAGATTAAAAAACATGCAACAATTCATTAAAAATTCATTCGATCGATTGCAATGATTAGGCATCCCTAATCTTTTTCGATACGACATGACGTTTGGCGAAGATGGCGGCGATTAATGTTACCAGTCGCGTAAAAACTTTAAAATATTCATTTTGGCATGCAGCTAGTCCGTGTTACAAAAGTCGTGTTTTCTCCGAAATTTCTTGTGCACAGGGCGATTCCGGACAATGTCCTTTCTATCGGCTAGCTTTCTATTTTCGCTGACGTGAATCCTCTCCTTGATCAGGAAGAAAAATCTGATACGAAAATATTACTATACTGCACTTTGGTTCGCAGTGTTCTCGAATACTGTAGTACTGCCTGGCGGCCTCATTGTGCTGTTCATTGCCTAAGGATAGAGCGAGTGCAAAAAAGATTATTAAATTACCTAGGATTTTCAGTAGGGAAAAAATCAAAAGAAAATCATATAGCTATAAGCTGGCCCTTTTCAATATGAAGTCCCTTGAGAAACGGAGAGATATCCTGGATCTAAGGTTTATCTACAAGCTCCTCAGGAATAAGACTGACTGTCCTAAACTCCTAAGTAAAGTCTCTTTTCGAGTCCCATGTAGACTACCACGAAAGCCCATCACTCCTCTAGTCCCACCCTTCCGTCGAACTAAGTCTGGTACTAGTTCCCCTATTCCACGGATGTGTAAATTAGTAAATGAAAACAGTGATCTCAATGATATCCACACAGACACACTAGTAAAATTCATCCGCAATACTAATATACATAATATGATAAGTTAAGTTTAAGTTATAGTTTAAGCCAATATTCATGCCGACACTTCCGTTTATATTATATTGTACTTGAATTGTTGTCCTTAGTAAAATAGAGTAATTGCATGTTGTGTTTACCTGTAATTGGGTGCGCAGTAAAACTAAGATCTATTGTTATGTATTTTCTATGTATGTATCGCTGTAACATCTGTTGGTAAACCATTATAAATAAATAAGTATGAAGGGGTCATCCCTAACACGTTACTTTAGTCGACTTCTAAAAGACTATCAGAATGACAAATTGCCAAGTTCCATTAGTGTCATACCTTTGTTTTCGTGAGTACCGAGTGGAGGAAGCTCCCTGTGGAACAGATTACCAGATCTGAGCCGAACGTGAGGCTTCCGGGATTATCGGCTTTGGAGAACAGCTAAATTAGATATGAGATAATAACGGAATGTAGCTCACAGAGCAGAGCCTGCACATACATACACCTTGCGAGAAGTTACGAAAGTAAGTAGTACTTATCAGACGCTTGTGTTCATATTGCGCCAGTGATGTTCAAGTCCCACGTAAGTGCGCAGCCTGTGGCTATCAGCTGGGAACAAATACAGACTATAGGTTGCTACTGGGATTCCTGCTCGACCTATGGTTCGAAGCCAAGACCTCACACTTAGCAGTCGCGCTTGCGAACAGCAGAGCAACGAGGCAGCAGAAATAATGTAGGGACGGAATAGATTATAAGTAATGTAGGGACGGAATGGATTATAAATAATGTAGGGACGGAATGGATTATAAGTAATGTAGGGACGGAATGGATTATAAATAATGTAGGGACGGAATGGATTAAAAGTAATGTAGGTACAGAATGGATTTTAGATAATGTAGGGACGGAATGGATTATAAGTAATGTAGAGACGGAATAGATTATAAATAATATAGGAACTATAAATGGATTATAAATAATGCCTTCCACTGACGAACCTTAAAACTGGTTGATAAGTGCGAGCCTCAATTTTTCTATTTGTCGAACAATGAACAGCTCCTGAATATAACTCTCGGGGACACGCAGCCATTGTGAAATAAAAGTAAATCTTCTATTTATACGACTACAATAAAGCTTTGACTAAACACAAAGCACAACTATTTATTCTTTATACTTTTAGATTTGTTTTCTATTCGTGTGCCAAGATGACACTCCCAGCGGCAAATCTAATCTGCAGAATGGTCTCCAGAAAATGTTTATGCGATAAGACAATTGAGAACAAACCGGTTAGAATTTTATAACACGCGGGCTATGGGGCGCTACGGAAGGCATAACGTGTCATATACTCGTATTGTTATGTAAATGAAAACAAACACAATGCTGGATATGATTTGTGTGAATGTAACAAACAGACAGTGGCTGATAAATGGTTCTGGGGCTGCAGTCTCGACATTCATAGCGATCGCTTTACGTTCTCGCAGACATACGATGCTGTGTCGTGGTGCCGGATTTGGGGACGGCGTGTAACAGGCGGCGCCGCGCCTGCCGTCACAATGTGCCGATATTGCGGCTCACGGCGGCGGCGCTCGTAAATCTAAGACGAAATAAAGAGTGACCCAGTTACAGCGCGTACTTATTGGCGACTGCGCGCGCTGTAGCGTCCTAATGTCGTTGTGTTTGTTCTGCACTGCTCGTGTCAAGCAGACTGTGTAATGGCTGCATGAAGAGCAACAATTGAGAGTAGGTAACTGCTAACCCTTCAATCTGCAGGACCAGCTCGCTAAATAGAGTTATTTACTTATTCGAGGCAAAGCAACACTACTTGCACACCCACTCTCACCCGCAGGAGATTTTTGCAGAGATTGCGCATTTTTGCACAGAGACAGAGTAATCTTTGATATGTATGTAATTGCAGAAATGTAATGGCAGAATGGATCTGAAATGAGTGTGAAACTGTAAATACAAAAAAATTAAATATAATTATAAAAAGGTATCACTTATTATTAATGCATCTATTACACCTATTTCTAATGTGTTATTAATGGACACATGTAAAAAAATGATATCAATATAATATTTTGATAATAATATTGCAGTTCAATTAATCACCTACTTGGCCAGTGTACTTCCGAAAGTTTTATTTTGACATACACTGTCTGTCAATGTCATGGGACTGACTGTCAATCAGTCTCGTCTCGTGCGTTGCGTTTGCGTGTTCGTTTCGTGGCTTTCAGTGTTATTTTGCGATTTTTCTCTACGACTTCCCATATTATTACGTAGTTGTAGTTAGTAGAGCTTAACAATGAAGCAAAAACATAAAATATACCGTTTTAGATTATAATGTCATTAACGTCATTGTCATCTGTCATTGACTCAATATGTCTCTATTTTACTCACAACAAATGTCAATCATTTTCAATTTTAATTTTGTACTAAATTAATACAAATTCATTATATAAATCATTGCCTATTGTATGTTTATAGATATGTTACCGGCCAAACCCGATTTTAGGATGAACTAGTTTCGCCTAGGCCAAACCAGTTCTCCCTACACGCGACAGGACAAACCAGTATAGCCTAGACCAAACTCGTTCATCCTGTTACCGATGGGATAAACCAGTTTAGCCTAGGTCGAATCGGTTTATCCTAGTTAGAATTTACATGCTTTAGGATAAACTGGTACAGTCAACAGTAAAAGTAGATGATCAAAATCAGAAATTCAATACTAATGAACGGAGTTCGCATCAGAACTGTGTGACGTCGAAGTGATTCAAAAGTATGTGATTTTAAATTAGACCAAGCATTTACCACTAGTACAGCTGCCATATAGCTGCGAACTCCGTTCATTAGTATTGAATTTCTGATTTTGATCATCTACTTTTGCTGTTGACTGTACGTCCTAGTTTGGACTAAATTTGCTTAGTAGGAACGCATGTCACTGCCTGTACGAACGGAGACTCCCCGAATCAAACTCTCACGCAGACAGACTACACGCATAGGCACAATCAGGTAGCAAATGTAATTCATCAAAAATTAGCACTCATATACACACTCATTCAAGACCCTAACACTCCTGACTACAATTACACACCTCAAACTATCTTAGAAAATGACACACATAAACTTTACTACGACCGCGCCATTCTCACCGAGGACAATTCACTATAATAGACCGGATATAACCCTACAGGATAAAATAAATAAAGTAACTTACCTAATAGATATTCCCGTTCCCAACACCCACAACATTCAGAAGACAATATCTGAAAAAATTTGTAATACGCAGAATTCAAAGATGAAGTAGCTAGAATATGGCGCCAACAAACAGTTTACGTGGCCTATAGGTAGTCCTCTCCACAACAGGCGTCATCCCAAATCACCTTCTCCATAGTCTTAAATTACTAAACCTAAAAGAAACCCTGTATATCACCCTACAAAAAGCTGCAATATTAAATACATGTCGCATTGTCAGAAAGTTCATGCAAATAGATGAAAACGAACTAGGTCCTCATCACAACACATATTTAATATGACACACCACATGCTGCATTTACTTGACTTCGGTCCGTAAATGTGGCAAAAACCAGCCAAAGAGCTGAGAAGAGAAAACACTCTAAAAAAATAATAATAATATCGGTCTATCATCACTGACAGCACTGTTGTCGCCAACAAACCTGATATAGTGGTGATAGATCGATTAGTGCGCCGCGCAATGATTGTCGATGTTACGATTCCACATGACGGGAACCTCGTGAAAGCTGAGAAAGATAAACGAATCAAATATCTTGACTTAGCACACGAGGTTGTTGACATGTGGAATGTGAGCTAGACTGTCATTGTGCCGATTGTCGTATCGGCCAATGGCCTGATGGCCGAAAGCCTCGATCAACATCTATCGAGGCTCTCGTTAGGCGGTTGGATCAAGGGCCTGATTCAGAAGGCAGTGCTCCTCGATACGGCTCGCATTGTGAGGAAGTTTCTGTCTCTGGAGCCCTAACCACCGGTAGCTTGGACCCTGCTCCCGACACCGGTGGATCACTATTTTTTTTATATTTTTAAATGTTTTTTTTTTTATAATAATATTTAAAAATGTAATAAAATAAGAAAATTAAATAAATAAATGACATAATAATAATAACGTTTATTTATAAAAATGGTGCAGATTTACAATACTCTCTACAATAACTCTCTCTCTTACAATAACTCTGCAGGACAAGAAGCTGTTTGTAGGGCTAAGTTGTATACTATTAGAAGTGGTTCTCTAAATATTACCAAGCTGTCCATAAGAATAAAGGGTGGAATTCCATCAGGCCTGGCAGATGAATGGCTACGTCAACTACATCTATGGCGATCCGCGCAGAGCAAAGCGGGTCTGTTGCCTCCAGTTCAGCATTAGCTGCAGATAAAACATGGCCATACGGTAGGAACACTGAACTGAAGTATTTACCAAATGCATTTGCTGCTTCTACCTCTACCACGGTCCGCCCATCATATTCAAACTCAGTGCACGTTTGTCTACGAGCCTTTCACCAATTTCCATAAACTTTTAGGATCCCTCTTTATATCCGCCTTTGTTCGTCGGATATATTCATTATATTCATTATATTAAATAAATAATATCTGATCGATTAGCTCTTTAGCTCGCTGTCTGTAAGATTTGTATAATTCTTGATTAAACTCAAATTTAAACTACTTAATTTTATTAAACAAAGTTTTAAAGTTTTGACTATGATGGGTGTAAACCACGCCGGATACTGGTACTTCGAATTTTTATTTATTTTGTTTTTTTTTTGGTACATGTGTATCAAAATTCTCATATAACTTGCAGTAAAGTAATGTGACAGCTTCTTCAACGTCTGTTAATGTATATATATCGTCCAATTTTGTTGAATACAACTCACCATATAAACTCAACTTTACGGAAATTCCATTCTGTCGGCTTAGTATCGTCATTTCAACCTGGATAACGAGATGTGCGCGCCATGCGACCCCGCGGCTGCACATCGCACCCTCACTAATAGTGGCGGATGATAAGCGTCAGCCGGAACCACTGGCTCCATATCACCACTTACATAAACCGTCTCAACGTCCAAACTGATCAGCACCAAATCTAACATAATACCGGAATTATTGCAAACTGTATTATGTTGCATTAATTTACAAAAAGTTATCAGATCATTATTATAAAGGTATAAGGAACAGGGTGTAAAGTTCACTCATACTCCATAGAAAAGGGAGGATCCTCCGACCAGGCGGGTGTTGTGTCTGGCGGGCAACTGCCCAACGCTTGATGTTGAGAAGTTGTATATATGCTAATTGCTCGGTAAACTGCTTGCGAGATGCAGGATTTGCGTGACGTCAGTATGACGTGTTGTTCGCATGTAGCGTTGTAGATACCGCTACATTATAATGCATGATAACATTCTCGCTGCAAGAATTTAAATTAAAATCGCCTAATATTAACACGTTGCAACAACATTCTCTAACACACAAAAAGTATCAATATATTATTTGCTATCACTTGAACTAGGAGGTATGTAAGTACACGACACAACATATAATTTTAGTAAACTTTAGTGTTATGATACCAATCACAACCTCCATATCGCTCTAGTAGACGTCAATATCGACTACTTGTTGCACTTTATACTGATCACGTACCGCGAGCAGTCACACCTCATCCTGCATCGCCAGCACGATCCTGACGCAAGACTGTACTCGGATATCCTGCAGGAAACAATTCAGCATCACATACGCTGCTAGTCAGAAGTCTCCGTAAATGCAAATATAATGCAGAGAATATATTTTTATAAACACAATACATATTATTATATTTATACATATTTAGTTTATCTAAATTATGTAATACATAATATCATACCAATAAAAAAATGTAATATCCTACTTTATTATTATAAACGTGAAAGTTTGTATGGATGGATGAATGTTTGTTGTGTAGCTCAGACCAAAAGACACACAATACACCAGATACATACATCATATAGCAACTAATAAAAAACCAAATAGAAAGTGTAAAGACCGATGATGCAAGAAATTAGCAGGTAAGTGTGCCTCACGGCTGCACCAGAAAGGCCCAGTTCAGCAAAAAATGCCAGACGATAGTGCCTGACGCTGGTTTTCAACTGAACCTGATGTGTGAGGTGGCGGATGTAAATGTAGTTTTAAACTGCAACGTGACGTGTGTATGCATACTTAAATAAGATAAATATGTGACAAATAAAAAATAGTAACGAATATGTACATAAATAGCGTGAGTTGAGTAATATTGCAAAAATAAACTAAAAAAAATACTGACAAATATAATGATACGGCGGCGTGATAGACCTTCGTTAGTATGTAACTAAATAGATTCTTCAAAACGACTCAGAACAACATAAACCGGTTTTAAAACGATGCCTAGCTCCCACGTTCCAACACATTGTCATAATTAATTAATCCGTGCATTTCATCGCACAAGACGCTGCAAACAGCCGAGCGCGGCGGACTATTTACGGACAGTTAGCAACTTGTGTAAATCGAAATTGTCTTAGCTATGGTTTGTATTGGGATTAGCCTAATACGATGGATATAACTTTTGATTGGTTTTTACACTTTGGATTGATTTTTTTAAGTTAATTTCTTTTGTTTATATTAATTTGATTTATATTGATTTCATTTTATTTGATTTGATGTGCTCTAATTTGGTTTTTATCTTTTTAATTTAATTTAATTATTGTGTTTTCTACTAATTTGTGTTGTGTGGTAATTAATGGGTGTTCTTTACCTGAAAATAAATGAATTATTATATTATTATAACGTCTATAATTAAGTCAGTTTTGGTGAAAAGTGGAGATGGAAGTAAAAAAAAAAAAAACATGCACGAACGTATACGGATGAAAAGGTAAGCACTGGTCGATAATAGTAATATTATTATTATTTGGAATAAAAAAGAAAAACTCGTCACGGATTGCTGTACGAGTATAATATGACAGCACCTACCCACTTTTATTAATTTTCTGCCTCCTTTCTACAGTCTCATGGATGTCACATCACAAACTGCACAGAGGTTCGTCCACTGCCAGGTCCTGGTGAAGGATGGGTGAAATGGCGCCATCCCGGCCTCGTACGTCTCATCTGCATGCAAGTAGGCCAGGCAACATCGGGTACGTTGACAAGCAATGTCATTTTATTATTAAGTAGGTATCTCCTATTCATTTACAAACATATTCATTACTAGCTTCTGCCCGCGGCTTCGCCCGCGTGGATGTCGGAAATTATCCCACGGGAACGTGCTAACAGGATAAAATGTATGTGCTTCCCCAGGATGCCATCTATCTCGCGGGCCCTTTGTGGCTAATTACAATAGAAAACCAATTGTGTCTCATTAGTGGTGATTAAGAGGGTACCTATATGATATCCTTACCTAAGTACCTACATAATAACAAAAAAAAAAAAAAACAATAACAGAAAATAAAATACCTACCTACCTAAATAAACCTATTTCTGATGATAACTAAACTCAATAAATAAGCAAAATCCCTAAAAACTAATATCTATACGAATGACTAATCTCACCTAACAGTATTATAAAATAACCTACGGTCACTACGTACACTATCAAATATACTACCTATACTTTAAAATTAAAATCTATACCTACGACTTATAAAAATAAACCTAAATAACTCTAAAAACTAATAGAAATAAAAAAGGTCGCACTGAAAAACACGGTTTAGAATTGCAAGTAGCAGATAAAATAAGAACGAACGCTCGCCACTCAACACGTCCGTTCAAATCAAAGTTCAAAAAATATCCTTATATACGGTAGCGATCCGTGGCGGCCGCGCGCCACGCGTGTGCTGCGAACGGTGCAAGCCAAATTCAACCTTCAGCACTACATTTAGAGCATAACTTTAGTGAACTCGACTGCGGGTAACGTAACCTACGACAAACTTATTATTTGCGGTTGGTACAGTAATCGGGTCTAGGGATCGAACCGCAAAATTAAGTTTGTTTTTTATTGTATATACTTTTCCGGGATAAAAAGTACCCAGTGTGGTGCCCAGGATATCAAAGAATAATTATACCAAGTTTCATCGTAATCGAACCGGTAGTTTTTGCGTGATGCCTGAACAAACAGACAGACAGACAGACAGACAAAAATTTTTTTAATCACATTTTTGGGTTCGGTATCGGTCTAGTAACACCCCCTGCCATTTATTTTTTTGATATTTTCAATGTACAGAATTTTCACTTCTACAGATTTATTATAAGTAGTAATAGATATTTTTGAATATTTCATAACAAAGTACAGATAAAAAAACTATTAGTAGTTATAGGTAGTTATTTAATATCGATATAGTGATTAGTGAGTGGCTATGCAGTTAATAAATAAATTCTCCGGTGTCATTTACTATTATTTTCAACTATTCATATCCACAATTCGTTAAATGAGACACAACAGACAATCTTATTAAAATTACTGGGTCACGGTGACATAATAAATTAATACATTATTATTAATAATAATTTTACTCACTGATATAGGCGCCTTGCGATTTCACTAACTGAAATGTTTTGCTCATGCAAAGCAATAATCTGAGCTTTTTGGAATATTGTTAAATGATGCATGGTCTCTAAGTTCACAATCACAAACTTCGTAACAGTGCAAAAGAAGGAGTATAGGTGTAGTTCATAATTGCTAATGCAAGCTGACTCAGACATGAGTTCACAATTAAAGGCAGGAATATATTTTTAAAGCGGGTACTTAGCTTCTAAACTGGCAAATAAGTTTAAGTAGGCGAGAAACTTGTAGTAGATTCTCAAACCGGTCAGAATATCGCTTTATCCAGTTAATAATAGGGGTTAAAGTATGAAATTGCCGTTTTATTGTAATAGGTACTTCGAATTGACATAGAACCTTCATGGTTTGAGATTTTTGAGTGAAACTTTTTTCACATGGTACCTATGAAGTTCTTCTTTTAAAAAATGTGCAACATTCGATTATCGACTTTCAGTTGTTTTTGGAACGAAGTTCCTTATCGCGCGTTGCGAAAGGGGGCTAGACGGAAACGTGATGTGGACGGAGCCGTGCGGCGTGCGCGTGTTTCTCTGTCTGTCTATAGAAAGGAACTTCGTTCCATCCGGGTGTCCCTTGACACCTCTCAAGTTTTTTTTATTCAGCTTAGACAAGAAAGATGGGTACTTCGAAAATTCGAGTTATTTTTGAATACGTATTCCGACGCGGAACTAACGCGGCAGAAACAGCTCGCAATATCAATGTTGCGTTTGGAGAGGGGACTGCTAATGAACGCACCGTGCGATTTTGGTTTAAACGCTTTCGTGATGGAAACTTTGATTTGAAGAACGAACACGTACGTGGAAGACCGCCCACACAGGTGAATAACAATGAATTGAAAGAGATGGTGGAAGCCAATCCGAGCCAAACTACCCAGCAATTAGCGGCATGGTTTAACGTTACCTTACCAACAATATTGACTCATTTGCGTCAAATCAATAAAATAAAAAAATATGAGAAATGGGAGCCTCATGATTTGACTGATCTGCAGAAAGAAAGGCGTGTTGTAACTTGTGTTGCCTTGTTGAATCGATACAGAAATGAAGGAATATTGGATCGAATTGTGACTTGTGATGAAAAGTGGATTCTTTACGATAACCGTAAGCGAAAAATGCAATGGCTGACCCCAGGTCAAACGGCACAACAGTATCCTAAAGCAAAGCTTTTTTTTTGTATTGACAATGCGCTCACTCTTGACCTCAATCCAGCCCAGAGGCAGGGATGATATCTACGGTGGAACGAGCTTGCCGATGGTAAAAAGGTGAAGGCGGGATGAGCTCATGTAGCTCGGGTAGCGGGATCGTCCGAAAGGGTTACCGCTGCCCTGGAACATAAAGGGCTAAAAGGAACACGGGTGGGTTTTAGTCAGTAAGAGTCTGACACTCCCTTCTGCGAGCATACTCCCCGAAGTACAGTCTACAAGCTTACCAATAAAAAGGTAATGGTAACTGTTTGGTGATCTCAGCATGGTGTTATTCACTATAGCTTTCTCCGAACTGGTCAAGCAATAACGGCAGATGTCTACTGTGCCGAACTCCGAACAATGATAGCAAAACTAGCAGTGAAACAGCCCCGACTCATGAATCGATCTTCACCATTATTGCTCCATGATAACGCGAGACCTCATACAGCACGAGAAACCGTTTTAACTCTACAGGAACTGCAATTAGAAACCATTCGGTACCCTCCGTATTGGCCAGACCTTGCTCCAACGGACTAACATTTTTTTGGTGATTTCGACAATGTTCTACGTGATAAAAAGTTTTCTTCTCAGGAGGCAGTACAAAATGCTTTCACGCAATTTGTCGAATCTAGATTACGAGAGTTCTATCGCAAAGGCATAAATGACCTTCCTATTAGATGGCAGCAATGTATAGATAATAATGGTAATTATTTTAATTACTTAAACAAATATGTTAAATTAAAAAAAAAAACGATTTTAAATTTTTCAGTACAAATCGGCAATTTCATGCATTTAACCCCTAATATATTAACTCTAAATTACAAAATCTCAAAAATAATATTTTAGTAAACTCGTGGCTCGAACTCAAACCATTAATTTGTCTCAGCAGGTTGACCTGCTGACCATGCTTACCTGTTGCACCTCGAGAGCAATTATCCTATGTTGCGAAATCTTGTTATACTATCATTTAGAAGAGGTTAGCACACTCACTCTACGAATGCGATGTGTGCGTGGCTGACATTGTGAGCAGTACGTACGGTAGCGATATAGTGTTGTAGTGTGCGTGACTGGTTACTTAACTCCTTTGGCGACTGTACATTACCTAACTGCTTAAACTGTTATACGTACTTATTATCTATATACAACATGTCCCGGAATTAACGCACACCACCAGACTCCCCAATTAGAATATTATGTTATAATCATAATACATACACTGAATTTTTATTATTATGTAAAATGTGTATTTCATCAATTTTGGTTTGTTTTGACTGTCAGCAGAAGTGTGATAGTAATTTACGTAGTTTTAATTATTTTTGGGATAAAATATTACCTATATTAAAAATTACAGAAAACGATTCTGAACAAACTACTTTCATAATGTGCATTAATTCAGTTACACATTGTATATAAAATTCAAAGTCCTGACTGACTGACTGATATATCAACGCACAGCCTAAACCGCTCGTCATGGAGACATGAAATTTGGAGGGTGTGTTCTTCATGAAGAGTAGGCATCCACTAAGAAAGGATTTTTCGAATTTCCACCCCTAAGTGGGTGAAATGGGGGGATTTCGTTTGTATGAAAAATCTTATTCCTTGAATTAATAAACTTGAAACTTGGCACGAATACTTATCTAAATAAATAATGAAGATTGCCAGTTTTTTTTTTTTCCAAACTACCCCCTGACAAGGGATTGGGTGGTTTCAAAGTTTGTATGGAAGAGGTTTAGCGTGCAGTCCGATTTACTCGAAACGCGCGTAAAATGTCTGCCAAATTCATTACACACATGTCGCAAACATTCGCTCATGGTTATATTGATCCCGCGATCTTTGAATGAAGTCATTCCGAGCATAGCTATGCACATTTGCAGAATATTACTGGTTGCAGTAACACTTACAGTAACCATGCACGTCACCCGCACGTCACAGCTGCAGCGGACACACGTGGTCATGGCCAATCTAAGGGCACAGGTACATACACCGAGCTTGCAACCTAATAATCGCCCTGTACTGCAATATTTTATTCTGGTTTCAAACCAAACTTGACGTTGAATGCATATTTCACAAGCACTCGTGTTGTATGTGATGATAAGTTCACTAATTATGCCCGTCGAGTGTACTCGTACAAGCTTCGAGCGCTACGCTTGTCAAGTTGCAATATTGTAAGCCTCATACTACAATTAATTTAATGCTTTTTTATATTTCAGACGAAAGCCGTAACACATCTCTTTTTAAAACTACTAATACAGATAGTGGGGTATCGTAACCCTCCCTCGTCGGTATCACTTTAAAGAGAAACAGCCACATGTAAACAGAACGCAGCTAGCCGCACCCGCCGGCGCCACTCGCCTTTGACGGCGACTCTCTCAAAGCCCTCCAGCGCATGTTTTTATAACTCCCCTATTCCACCGCAATTAGAATTTAAAAGCAAATCCGCTTCCAGCGTGGCGGCGGCGCTCTCACACCAATGTAATGACTAAGTATTAGTCACATTACTACCTCATTGCTTTAGTTCGCAAATATTAAATAGAGTTTTGAAGGCAGAATTAGATTTCCTTCAAGAAATGTGTTGACAGAAGTCATTCACAGTGAAAAGGAATAACAAAACCCAAGCTGCCTTTAACAATAATTATTTTGTTTGAGCGAGTTGACTATTGCAAAGTTTTGTTTCGACTGATCCTAGTAACGAAAATATATTGCAGAACTAGACACTGTTGTTACTCTACTAGGTAAAATAGTAAAGCCAATAACCTGTGTATGCATTTCAAATCGTAATGTTACAAAAAACTTTGGACAATGGCAATTGAAAATACTATAAAATGTGAACCCCCCACTTCGCCCACCAATCACACGTGTTCCGTCGTCTTTAAGGTGGATGCTCCAAGGTAGCCCGCGAAATTCAAATTTCCTTACGTTTTTTGCAATTTGCTGGTCAGTACTAAGTTGTACGTTGATTAAAATATGATTCGCAGCCATAACAAATATGTATTTACAGAATTATAATCAGTAAAGTCATCAACACAACTCTCTAAGATCAAGTAATCTTACTGAATGACTATTTCATGAAATCTTGACATTTTAGGATTATGCTAACTTAATAAGTTGTATTACTGATTCTAATGATTGTTTCGCGGGCTACCTTGGAGCGTCCATCTTAATACTGTAAGTGTTCACTAAACAATTTGTCGAGTATAACTCGCTCTAATGCTCATATCGGATAGTGGTCCGTGAAATATGCTCGCGCATCGAGCACGCTCGTAAAGCGAGCAAAAGGCCCGTGCATGGACTCACTACATCACTTTTATACGCGCTGTAGTTACGTCACTACGTGAGGAGGTACAGAAGGCACACTTCTACGTGCTAATACTTGTACTATGTAAGTTCCTAATTTAGTTTTTTTGCAGGTCCTATACTGATAGGGACTGTTAGCGAATGATTTGGCGTAGACGGTGTGCTAAAGAGGAGATCTCTGTTTAACAGAGGGTTGGTGGAGACTGGATGCATATTTATGATGCTAACATTTAAATCACTGCTCACAATATATTGATTGTAGTTTGTGAAAGCCTTGCAGCTACATTGTAGTTGACGCTAGGGAAAGTTAAAAGTCTAGAGACGTTATCCAAATCAGAGACATATATCCACTATTAAGGCCTACTTGCACCACAAATCACTAAATGCAATTTAACGCTAAACGTATTTAAAGCATCATTCTGTCTCGGTCATCTTCAAACAACTGACTGAAATAGGACGATGTTTGAAATTCGTTCAGCGCTAATGTATTCAGTGATTGGTGGTGCAAGAGGGCCTTAAACTGAGTTTTATTCGCCGTGAAACTTCTGCATTAGATCTACATCGCGCTCTTGTTCCTTGACGAACGAACGTCACGTCGTTTGGAACGTCATACTCCGGCTGTTATCGTTAGCGGATAAGCGCCGATGCGAAAACTTTCACCAGTCATTGGTGCGAACTTACAAGATTCCAATAAGTTGGCTCAGTGCGCTGCTTTCTTAGATTAGCTGCTAGGTTTCTTACAAAAATAAGCTAAGTAATATTAAGTCGATTAACAATTCATTATATTTGCAAGGGTTGGAACTGTTTGGCGTCTCTTAAAGAACCAACATTTATGTGGTTAGATAATCTATGCATATAATAAAATCGTAGGAAAGTCAAAACTACATTTTTTCTATGGAGGTTGAGTGAACTTTACACCCTGTTCCTCATGCCTCCAAACATTGAATATTTTTTAAAAAGAATACTTGGGGCATGATCTACATTCGATATCGAAGCCAAAAATATAGTTTTTAGAATTTTGGTCTGTTTGTCTGTATGTATGTCCGGGATAAACTCAAAAAGTACTGCATGGATTTACTTCACATTTTGCATTAATATTACTAAGAGGTCGGGTCAACATATAGGCTACATATTATCACGCTATCACCTACGGGGGAGGAGCTGTGAATCTTTATTTTTCTTACGCATTCTGTGACAGTGTGTAATCTAACGACACATATTTAAATGTTGTTTTTGAGTAACCCATGCTATTATCTAGCTTTACACTATAAAAACTACGCCATTTAAGTAACTTGGGCAGAGAAACATATTTAAATGAATGTTAGTAGTATAAAGACAATTTGAAACGCCATCTATGAGATTTCATAAAAATCAAATCAAGTTACGTTTACATTTTGTAAATTATTAATTTAAATTTGATCATGTTGGCGAGGTTAGTACCTAGTTAGTTATTCTTAAAATTCATAGATGGTAATGTGCATTTTCTTCATAAAAGTTGTATCGTATAGTTCGTTTTGACAAATTCAAGTTCCAACAAAACCCTCACAATCTTGAGCAGAGTTGAGGAAGACAATTTAAAAAAAAATGCTGTGTTAAGTATTACAAAAAAGTTATGTTCATTGATGATGATCATTTCTTCATCAATTTCATGTTGTTAGTACAAAATAAACATTGACTGTTAATACTTTTTTTCGCGTTGGGCAAAAGTGGGCGGTGTCACAGTTCTGTTCAGTGGCGATTTCCGGCAAACGCTTCCCGTGGTGACGCGGGGATCGAGGGCTGACGAGGTGAATGCTTCGTTGAAACGATCTTCGTTGTGGTCACGAGTTCGTACGCTGCGCTTGACCATTAATATGAGAACTCGGCTCGGCGGCAATGCACGTGCTCAAGAATTCTCCGATGTCCTTCTAAGTCTTGGCGAAGGCACTCTACCAGAAGAGAGAGGTGGACAGGTGGTGCTTCCAGAGTCTCTCGGTAGAGTGGTATCCAGCTTAGAAGAACTCATTCGCTGTGTGTACGGGGACATCAGTCGTATACCGCACCAGCAGAATTCTTGGGTGTGTGAGCGGGCCATTTTGACGCCCAAAAATGATCAGGCTGCAGCAATTAACGAATGCATTCTCTCGGAAATTGAGGAAAATGAAGTGGTCTACACGGCTACACCTCGATAAACACTGTTGTCGAGCAAGATGACGCCACACATTATCCCGTGGAATTTCTGAACTCCCTGTCAGCAAGTGGACTTCTAGCGCATACCATCAAGCTGAAGGTCGGTGTCCCAATTATGCTTCTTCGGAACCTATCTCCTCCGCTGTCGCTCCACAGACACATCATTGAGGCGGAAATTCTTACGGGTTGTGGCGTCGGCGAGGCAGTATTTATACCACGCATTCCCCTCATACCTCATAACTTCCCGTTCAAGTTCAAGCGCGTACAGTTCCCCGTGAGTGTTTGCTTCGCGATGACCATCAATAAGTCGCAGGGGCAGACACTGAGGGCAGCGGGTGTCGACCTCAGGACGAGTTGCTTCTCACACGGGCAACTGTACGTTGCTTGCTCCCGCGTCACCAGTCCTGACTCTCTTTACATTTTGGCTCCTGGCAGCATAACTACCAACGTAGTTTATAGGGAAGTGTTGTAAGGTATGATACCTTTGTAGGTACGTATTTTTACTCTTTTGTGTCCTGGAATGTATTCCTGCATTATTTTCTCTATTTCCTTCAGTCACATCTTATGACTGAACTCAGCAGGATTCCCATATAACTCTCTTCACTTGCTTCGCTTGCAAAAAAAAACTTATATTTTAATGCTATTTTAAAAGTTGTTTACTTATAATGCTATAGCGACACTGGCATCTTACGTATTTTTGGTGCTGTAGAGCCTTCACGCAGACGACGTCGCGGGCAGCAGCTAGTATACAATACGACTATAAGTTGACGATACGGCTATAAGTTACGAATATAAAATTTTAAAGGAAACTCACATACGTTGCAGAATCAACATATTTGGCATCGCACTGTCGGAGCCCATCATTACCACATGACACATTTCCGAGCAAACTATCAGCAAAGCGCGAGTCACGATATAAAACGAACGGCACATAAAGTTTACAGAAGTAGTCCCCGTGGCACTAGGCGATGAGGTAAGGTTAACGCGCACGTTAGCACTCGTAACGTGAGTAGGTACCAAGAATAACTCTATCATACAAGAGCAAATAACAATAGGAGGACAGGATTAAAATATCAAAATTATACGAGTTTCAGAATACTTTCAAAGATTGACCAGGAATCCTGGATTCCTGGTCTTATATTTTGATGAGTCTTGCGAGAAGTCGAGGACAGCAACAATACATTAATTTACGACAAACATTTCAAAAGAAAATAAACAAAACACAAACAGAATACTTTACCATCACTCACTGACATATCGAAAATACATTAAAACCGAGTACATCCCGAGGATAGCCGAACACGTTCGAACGTAGCGCGCTCATAAAATGCACGTCGTATGCGGCAAAAACGCGGCTTTCTGGCACATTGTGAATTATTCAGATGACAAACGGCGATGTAACCCGCGCCAGCCGAGTGCCGGGCGGAGCCGGCAGCCCGGCCCACGTGCCCAATGAAAAATGAAATAGACACTAATTCACGCACTCGCAGTGAGAGGGTTAGGTGATGCATAGTGGGAGAGCAACTAGTGTTCATATTCAGGTTCATTTGCTGCAACTTGGCGTACGTTACTTTAAGTTTGCAGGCCTGTTTTTACTTGTAGCTGGGCCTTTAAAAAATAGGACTTTACATTTACTGAATCAAAAAGACTAGCTGCACTTCTAATAACACAGTTAGTGCTAGTTAGGAAACCGAGCGCTACGGCAAGCTTCCGAGCGGGCGCCGCTGGCAGCTGTCATTTACACCTGACACGGGTAACTGACTAGCTGTTCAAGCTTGCAAGCCCCAGAATGTTGAGTTTTAGATAACACGACATAACATCACGCCTGTGACTGTGTTTTCATGTTATTCTTTTGTTTTTATTTTGGTTTTTATTCTTGTTTTTATTTGTATATAAGTTCACATTACTTATCTTGAAAAGGCTCAATAACTTAATAATCAATTTGTAACCTGGGAAAGGGCGGAGCATCCTAATACAAGAAAACTAATTGCTTAAATAGATTCTCCCCATTGTAACTAGAATAAGTTATTTAAGATGATGCAATAAACACATGTTTTTTTTTTAACCCCCGACGCAAAAACTACGGGGTGTTAAAAGTTTGACGTGTCTCTGTGTGTGTGTGTGTGGGGGGGGGGTGTGGGGGTGTGTTTGTTTTAAGTACCATCCGAGGACGTGCGTATGAATACACAAGGCACGACCGAGGACCTTTTCAAAGCGAGGACCTTTTCGAGGGTCCTCGGTTTGACTTGACCAAAGATTCGTATTCTGCAAGCGATTTTGAGTCTTTCTATATACTTATTACGAAAAAGTTGTCTGAACCTCGGTTTGATCAAAAATATTCATAAGCATACACAAACATTGTGTATCCACCAGATGGTGCCACTCTCGCCTCATACACAGGCTCTTTACACTCATTTCACGTTTGTTGTATTATCCGAGGACCTATGTGTGAACTTTAACACAAAAGACCTCGGTTAGGTAGCTTTTCCAGACAATGTGTATTTAAGACCTCGGTTTGCTAGATTTTCCGAACAGTGTGTATTCTAGTCCTCATTTCGATAGTTTTCCTCGTGTTTAGAAGACGAGTTATGTGCTATCATTTAAATAAAATTATGAAGGAGAAAAGCGAAGGTAGACTGAATCCTTAAACAAATCGTTAGTAGCTACTAGGTGCACGAGGAATAATCAGGCTTCTTCTGCAGTATGTACTAAGTACCTAGGCCTGCTTAGATTATACAATATTATGATTTGCACCACAAAATATTATATTGGCAGGAGCTGAATATGTGTGCTCTTCATAAAGAACCTAAAGTAAATGTCTTCCGAGCCGAAATGTCAGCAGCCATCTGGCTGCTGACATTTTTACTGTACATGTTTACTGTACTGTACATTTGTACTTTTTGTTTGCTTCAAATCTTTGAAGCAAACAAAAAGTACAAAGAAATAAAGAATATGAACGTACTAAAGAAAAAAACAAACTTTACTGAAATAGAATCTATTCTATTCATTTTAAAGTTTATTTTAAAATGAATAGAATAGATCTTTATTTGCACAGAAAGTAGGTATAAGTTACAGATATTAAGTTTAAAATGATCCTTATACTAACTACCTTAACTAAGGCACGCAAACAGTTTTAGCTAAAAATGATCGGACACATACATTAAATACTTTTCTTAAATAGGGCGGTATCAGAACCACTAACAATTGGCAAATTTTTATATTGTCTCCTGATTGGCCGGTTTCTATTTGTGGACATTTTATTAAACAAAAAGAGCCACCTTAATAGTATAAAGTATTCCCATCACTTTATTAATAATTTTAGGGACTTAAATACGTACGCAGCTATCTGTTACTATTAAATTGCACACATACAGCGTTAGGTTAAAAAGTACATACGCATCTACACTAAGTTTTTTGCATACTTCTTCTGCTTGTGGTTTCTAAGTTAATTGGCTATCTATCATAATGCCAAGGAATTTGGCAACTAGTACTTGGTCAACTTTTTTTCCATTATAGTTTAAATGTAAGACTTCTGGTGGAATCCATTGATAAAAATGCATTACATTAGTCTTTAGTATATTAATCATTAAATTATTTTGGTCAAGCCAGAGTATAATGTTTATTAACGTTTCATTTATGTCATGTTCGTGTGTTTTTTTGTAAATACATTTAATTAAGGCACTACTATCATCAGCGAATAAGACCATAGGATGTTCAATGTGGCGAGGTAAATCATTAATGTATAGCAAAAATAATAAAGGGCCAAGGACACTGCCCTGTGGTGCGCGATACCTAGTAATTCTTGCCTTAGATAAATATTTTTCATCGTGCTTACTTTTTAGACATATTCTAGATATTTCTGTGTGCTGCTTACGATTATTAAGGTATGATTTTAAGAGATTAAGTACATTTCCTCTGATGCCTATGTCTAGCTTTTTTGTAATAATTTCATGATCAACACAATCAAATGCCCTCGTCATGACCGTGAAAATTGCGCAAACTGGTACTTTTTTTATCCACATTTTGCAATATAACATTTATTAAATCGTAAACAGCTGTATTTATACCCTTATTTTTTCTGAAACCCTTTTGGTCCGCACTTAAAACATTATATTTGGACAGGAAATTATTAACAGAGTTATAAATTATTTTTTCTATAACATTAGAAAAAATGGGTTTTAAAGTAATTGGTCTATAATTTGCTAGATCTTCTTTAAAAAAAGTCTAAAGTGGCTTCATTATCATCTGCCTAGCCTTTTCCCAACTATGTTGGGGTCGGCTTCCAGTCTAACCGGATGCAGCTGAATACCAGTATGTTACATGGAGCGACTGCCTATCTGACCTCCACAACCCAGTTACTGGGTAATAATATAATAAATAAAGTGGCTTCATTATAATTGTTTTTAAACTATCCGGAAATACTCCAGTACTGATACATAAGTTAAGACACAGATGCAAGGCGATGTCGCCTGGTACGAATTTTACAGCCTTTGTTGATATACCATCATATCCAGTGCTACTTTAAATTTTTAATGATTGTATCGCTCTCATAATATCTTGCGGTACTACTGGATGCATTAACATTGAGTTAGGGTTACTTGTCAAATTCGTAGTGTCCGGTGGTTTCGTCATGTTATTTTGTGTCTGGTCAATAAAATAGTTATTAAAAGCGTTTGCAACGTCTGTCGGATTAGTAATGGTACTATTTTGAACTTTATATGAAACAAATTATTTAACAAACTTTTACCAACGTATAGAAATAATCATCAAGTTGCAACAATACCTTTGAGAAGCAGATAACAAAACTTACATAACAGTTATTAGAAAACGAGTCAAACAAAACGACAGAAACCATAATTATAAGAGATCAACATAATTTGGGCTAAAAACTTAACATAACATTACTTAACACAATGCTTAGTTAGAAAAGAACATAGAAATATCATCAAGTGAGATCAAAATAATTTGGGAAGCATGAAAACTTAATAACTAGCTATAAAATGATTAAAGATAAATCATTCATGTCAACGGCCTGTGAAATTCAAAAGTTATTGTTTTTCTTGCTAAATAACACAATGCGGGATCATGGAAACTGATAATAAAAAGGATTCATTGTTGTATCATCAGTTTTGATCAACGTATTTATTAGTTGTAAGTAGCGAAAAACGCAAGAAAAGAAAAAAAAGGCAGGGGAGCTGACATGTGACATGTGCCTTAAAGAAATAATGATCTTTGGTATAATCAACACTATTAGTTACATCACGTTTAATAAAACAAAATAGCAAACATTCTTTGGAATAATCTATACCAGCATCTTTGAGATCTAGAATTTAGACTCCAATTGTCTCTTCTTTAACCTGGCTTTTCTGAAAGGAACGAAATACCTAATAACTTGATATTGTATTGAATACCTATCATGAAACTGAAGTTTCTGAATTCTGATTTATCTACTCATTTTAAACCTGAAATCTAGTTTTACTTTATTTTCGTAAGCTAAATTTGGAGACGATGCGACCAACTATTAAGTAGTTCCCCAATAAAGAAACGACCCTGGCTGCAGCATCAGCACAAACTGGTAATTATTTTAGTTTTACAACTTAAACTTAACGCGTATGCTAAATTTGAAGACGCTGCTATCAACTGTTGAGAAGTTCTCAAGAAGAAATGACCCTGGCTGCAGCATCAGCACAAACTGGTAATTATTTTGGTGTGACTAGATAAACTTGAGGAGTTCCCTTATGAAGAAACAACCTTGGCTGCAGCATCAGCACAAACTGGTAATTATTTTAGTTTTACTACATAAACCTAACGTGTATTCCAGACTTGAATGCAATGCCATTAACTGTTAAGGAGTTCCCTCATGAAGAAACGACCCTAGCTGCAGCATCAGCACAAACTGGTAATTATTTTAGTGTTACTAGATAAACCTAATGCGTATGCCAATTTTGAAGACGATGCTATCAAGTGCTGAGGAGTACCGTCATGTAGAGACGACACTGGCTGCAGCATGATACTATAATAATATATTCATTTTGAAGTTGTTTATATAAAATTAATAACTTACCTTTCCTCCACAGTGATTATACCCATCTTATTCGCGGTCCGCATCAACGACAAACGTAAAGACATCGACTCGTCCTCGCTTTGTACTTCGTTTTAGAAAAAGTGTGTAAGAAATAAATCGGAACATTCTACTAACATTGATATAATTATTATCATACACGTAAAATGTTTTAGGTAGGTAGATTTTCCAGGTCCTCGGTTTGTACAAGTTCTACGCGAAAAACTGTCCTCGGTTTAGTGATATAAAGTCTAACACAACGTCCGCACTTTGTACAAGCTATAAGAAATATTGTGTAAAAATACGTCCTCGGAAGGGCGTCGCAGGGCATACGTCAGAGGTCCTCGGTTGGCTTACACAAAGTCCTCGTATGTGCACCACTGGTCACATTTAGCAGTGTATTTCAGGTCCTCAGTATGATCGCCGAAATTCATACAGAAAAATGTTGAGATAGCATTATCCCAATAAGCTCATCACTATTGATTTACTCACCTGTCTCTTTCTATCTTACTCTAAAAGGCCAACGAGGTATTTAAACCAGTTTTTTGGAGGGTCCTCGGTTCGTTCTAGTACTAACAAGGTCCTCGTAAGGGTGTCTGTACAAACAGGGGTGTGTGTGGGGGGGTGTGTGTGTGTGTGTGTGTGTGTCTGTCTGTCTGTGGCATCGTAGCTCCCGAACGGATGAACCGATTTTAGTTTTGTTTTTTTTGTTTGAAAGGTGAATTGGTCGAGAGTGTTCTTAGCTATGTTTGATGAAAATCGGTCCAAGATGGCCGCTGCTACAAACTGGCGGATTACATATTTTTTCACAACTCCCTCAATATGGGTATCAAATGAAAGGGCTTGACTAGTAGAATACTATACACTATGATAAATTTCAAATCCAAGATGGCCGCCACCACAAAATGGCAAAATACATTTTTTTTTTCACAACTCCCTCAATATGGGTATCAAATGAAAGGGCTTGACTAGAAGAATACACTATGATAAATTTCAAATCCAAGATGGCCACCACAAAATGGCGAATTACAAAAAACCTGATTAAATACCAAATTATCTGAATCATAAAACGCAAGAAAATAAAAGAAAAGAAATAATAAGGAGTCCCTACAAAAAGCATGAAATAAAAAAAAAATTAAAAATTTAAAAAGCCCCCGACTACCTGAAACCCTATAAAAAGAAAAAAATAACCTTGAAATTATGACCCAAGTACGTATGAAATTTTTTGATTAAATATTGTTCTGTCGGGGGACCGCTACTATTTTAAACTTTAACAGAACGTTAGGCTAATAATTAGAGCGGTCCCCCGACGGGACAACATTTAATCAAAAAATTTCATACGTACTTGGGTCATAATTTCAAGGTTATTTTTTTCTTTTTATATGGTTTCACGTAGTCGGGGTTTCTTAAATTTTTAATCTTTTGTATAATTGGAACGGTTAGGCAGTAGGTTGTGAAGAACACCCACATTTCGCCATTTATAAAAATTCCCGATGGGAACGCCCAAAAACACTTTGTCGAACCCGCACATCGAATCAAAACCTCCACGGCCAGCAGTCACGACTGCGACCACTAGGCCAATGAAAAAGACTTCGATATCATAAATGAGCCTATTAACAATATAGTGACCATTAACACTTTCTCCGAAAGTCATCTCGTTCTATACTGGTCATAAGCGCGTTGTTTACGAGCGCATAGATCCGGCGCGCGGCGCCGTAATAACGCACAATCGCGGCCATATTGTCGTGATCGGTGGCCAAAAGTTTGTGGACCATTGCCGTGATATTAGTGCACGCGTGGCTGGCCCCGCTCACGGGCCCCGCTTATGTGGCCCCTCGACGCCATTATAACTTTCAGGGAAAGGGAGCGGAACTCATCCAAAGCGTAGAGGGTTTGAAGGACTGTTTCATGATCACAATGATAATACACGTTTTAAGAGGGTTTTGAATGGATCTAGCCACAAGTCATTTTAATAATTTTGGACGAATTAGAACTAACAAAAAATGGTATTAAAATGTGATGGATTTTGAACTAATTTTCACTATTAAATCGACATTTTTATTTGCAGACTAGGTACCCCCGGTCCAGAAATAGAACGCTATCCAATAAAAATGGCGATAGAACTGCTTCATTCACGGATCGAGTTATAGAATCCATTTTAACATTAAATTGAAGTAAGTGATTACATTAGAGGGAAGTGCTAATTACTCCACTGCCCATAGATTAAGTGATGAATAATTAAAACTAGGTTAAAACTAAGACTATGGCTGTGGGCCATGACTCCGTATCTATACAGAGTAGCTACCCACACAGCCATCACTTCCACAATCAAAGCCACCATACTCAGCGGCATTAGTCAACCAATGTTGTGAGACCATCCCATAGTATTGTAATACTTGTATAAGGTAAGCAAACTTGGACTCACGACATCAGTCACCCAATGTCGTGAAACCATCCCATAGTATTGTAATACACTTTTAATACACTTTTACACTAAACGAGAAGACATACAAACAAGGTACACACTCAGACACAAAACACGACTCAACCTGCCATCATCCCGCTTAAAACTGCATTCTACAAGTCCTCTGGTAATGTCAGTAAAAACATATAATGTGCTACCAGAAACAATAAGAAAAGAAAAAAAACTCCATTTATTCGTAAATAAATTAAAAAAGTTATTACTAAAAAAATCTTACTATAGTGTCGACGAATATTTAAATGATAAATGTCTAAAACTTGAAAAATAAAGTCTTTTGCAATTTTAATTCTAATGTTAATGTTATGTCTATGTTTTTAGAATAAGTTGAATTATTATAAGATACTTAAATAATAAGTCCTCTCCAAATTTTATTATTAATATCTTTTGCTGTGCCCGACAGGGTCCACGATTGTTACCTACCAAATAAATGTTTACCACCTAAGCCTACATTGTGGAATGCAATAAAGAATTGAGTATTGAGTATTAATACTTGTGTAGGGTAAGCAAACTTAGACTCACGACATCAGTCACCCAATGTCGTGAGACCATCCCATAATATTGTAATACTTGTATAGGGTAAGCAAACTTAGACTCACGACATCAGTCACCCAATGTCGTGAGACCATCCCATAGTATTGTAATACTTGTATAGGGTAAGCAAACTTAGACTCACGACATCAGTCACCCAATGTCGTGAGACCATCCCATAGTATTGTAATACTTGTGTAGGGTAAGCAAACTTAGACTCACGACATCAGTCACCCAATGTCGTGAGACCATCCCATAGTATTAAACCTCATAAGTCTTTAAAAAAACGGAGGCTATATCGCTTCTTTGGCTCACTAGGTGCATGGGTATCCAATAAACGTTGTTTCTTCGACAATCTACGCATTAAAACTAGACAAAACGTGTTATTTTTCACAGTGGTTGGAGCAGTTGAGTTCAACTTACAAACTTAGGTGATATGCTATTTGTAACATGGAGTTAGTGGCACTTCTGTAGTTGTATATTTCGTGGCATCACCAGAACTGTTTAGATACGGGTAAGTGCTGTGTACTGAAGTCGAAAGCTATCTCAAAATGTTAATAGCGCTATAAAGTGGGTTTCTTTGAGCTAGCCGGCAGCCGGCGTGCTCGCCTCGCGAGCGTTTACAAGTTGACAAAGAACGGCTTTGTTTGGCGATGATTATAATGATATGTTTGTGGAGAGGGGAGGCTTGTGTTGTCGGATGAACGCGAAGGGAAAATTCATCAAGTATAGATGACTGGCAGATTCAGGAACGATGGTAATATCCATCAAATACATTCGGGAACTTCACAAAACATGTCAGACGTATTGCATTACATTACATTGCCTCTTCTGTTCTGTAAATAGATTCCAATAACTGACATCCCAATGACATTCAGCGAGGGTAGGCTGTAACATAACCGTTACACTAGCGTCCATCGTAGCGAGTCGGTGCAGCCTCCGTAACACGGTTATGCAAAGTAGAGAGGCTCGTACAAAAGGTAAACAATTTTGCATATTTCAGGACAATCGTCTCGTTCAAGGGATGCTCAAAGTGCAGAATTTCCACAGTCCACTGGAGTCTACATGGGCTTGAAGTGATGCCTAACGATCACATGTATCGTATATGTAAGCCTCACATAATAATATGAAAGAATAAAGATTAAGCTCTTAAGTATTTCTCTGGAACAGGAAAAGTACTTTAAATATGTTAGCGTGGTTTGTGTAGCTGTAGACCTTGTTTGTGTAGACCTTGTTTGTGTAGACCTTGTTTGTGTAGACCTTGTTTGTGTAGACCTTGTTTGTGTAGACCTTGTTTGTGTAGACCTTGTTTGTGTACACCTTGTTTGTGTAGACCTTGTTTGAGTCGCAAATATAAGACCAATTCCCGTAATTAAAAATGTTCAAAACCTGGTCGCAATCTCATCTTAGCGACAATCAATGTCAAAACTTGTCAAAAATGTAGGGAAATTTGTGAAGATTTTGACAGATTGATACTGTGAACGTTCTTACACTTCGGGAACTGCCCCTCCATCCCTTGTGGTGTGGTTACGCATGTTTTGAGAGCACAATTTGTATATCTTGGTTATGCGTAAATACTCATGCAAAACTGAAAAAAAACCCGATAAATTACATGAAAGTATTTAGCCCGTGACGGATGATAACTGATATTATCAGTTATCATTCCTCACGGGCTTAATACTCGGAGAACCCTGTTTAGACTAGTTGTTTGTTTATCTTCTCCGTCTTTTATTTCATATTTTTGTATGTTGTTTTATTTCAGGTGGTTTAACTACTGACATTATGTTTATCTAATTATCTTACTATGCTTTAATACTGTTTTTTTATTTCTTTTTTGTTTGAATATGGCTAAATAATTCCTACAATATTTATATCTTAAACCTAATCTATACAATACTTTTCATCAATAATTAAAATAATAAATAATAATAATAATTTTGGTATAATTTCGATTTCATCAATAATTAAAATAATAATAATAATTTTGGTATAATTTCAATTCTATTTATGTTAAAACTTTAATCTATCTTATCTTATGCTATTTTAATATATACGTAATATATTATATACACATAATATTTCTTGTCCTAAATATGTACATGCTATTATTCCTTATTTTAACTACTAATTTTCTATCTTTGTTTTCAAATAGTTTTGGCGGACTCGCAGATGCTGCTTGAACCTTTCTTTGGACCTCCACGAGCTCGTCGGACCACAGCGGTAAGGTAGGTTTGCTTTTAAAACCAGCTTTCAATTGGGCCAATTTCTTATGAAGTTGGCTCCAATTTCCTACTTCCAACTTGTGAAAAACAAAACTACCACCGCTGCGGTTCCCACTTCCTGAGAGCTTTGACTCCACCTCAGCAGTACGCCACCGACAGACGTGCCAATGCGTCCCACTTTACTCGCACTGGGTACTCCCTGTCGAAGGCGTCATGCTCGGTCTTGGTCTGTTTTGCCAACAAGCAATTGTGGCACCTCGGCGCTTCCTCTGCCAGCCGGGACGGGCAGTCAGCTCGCAAGTGGGGGTCGCCGCAGTGGATGCAGAGGTCGGCGGGCTCCGTGCACAGTTTTCGACTGTGGCCGAAGCGCAGGCAGCGAGTGCACTGCACGACTGGTCCTGCACTCGCACTCGCTGCAGGTCGATGTGCACGCGACCCGCTACAGTCAGCCTCTGCCACACCGGAGGGGACACCTGCAGGATGACGTGGCAGGTATGGGGGTTCCTCGTCCTGCGACGGTACTTCACCCCCAACCTCAAATCCTCGCGTTGAGTATGTTATGTTGCTCCAGAATACATAGCTATTCTAAAACATACTTAACGCCTGTTTCCCCGGAAGGTTTAAGGGTAGCATCACTTAGCCCCAAGTTTGTGCACTAAGCTGTTTGCGCCACAAATACTCAATCTCCTCAAAATTCCGAACTCATTTAAATTTCGTATATTTATGGAAGCGCTGCTCAGTACATTACCCCGTTTGTGTGTGATCGCGGCTCTGTTCAGCGGCCCAGCAACATGGTGTCGACGCGCTCTAAAATGATGAACATTTTGTTCCGATATTAGGTATGGCTATAAAATTGGTTGCTTTTTAATATTAATAAGTTAGGCTGCGACCTGCTCCCGCCCCACCGGGCCACAGAGCAGAGAATTGCGAGAGACACAGTAGCTCAACTTTACACAACAGACGTTTGTATTGCCGCTCCGTCGAGATTGTTACTTGTTGTTGCTGTGCCTGTCACTTATATCTAGCATATCAGTATCACAAGATGGTACCAGAGAGGATGGCAGAAAGATCCGTTTAGCCGACTCGCACCCCACTAATGACTTGACTAAACTCTAACACTTTGCTAAACACTCTTATTCAATCAAACTCTGAATGACTCAACCAAACACT
The DNA here is from genome assembly GCA_951799955.1 of Apamea anceps. NCBI lineage: Eukaryota > Metazoa > Arthropoda > Insecta > Lepidoptera > Noctuidae > Apamea > Apamea anceps. Next base: position 414,821 of record OX637516.1, read on the forward strand.
CGATCTGCTCTCCACTACACTCTCGCACTCAGTAAATAAAACTAAATGCTCTTGTGTAAATGCACGGGAACGCACATTACTAGTAGTGAGCCTACTGTTGGTCGCGTTGCTGTGGTAAGTCGGAGGAGTATAATCTGAATATTATCAGGTCGGCGCGTCTTCCGATCTCTTACGCGCACTGCCGGCGACAAATACTAAACGTGCTCATTATACACCACTAATTAATAACGAAGTATGTCTGTCGGGTAAACAGACATACGGACTCGGTTATTAATTATGAGACAGCAAAGACAGGTTATTTCTTTCAATGTATCGCTGTATCCACGTATCTTTGTATGAATTCTTTATACGAGTGATTTTCTCAAGCATAATGTTTAGGCGGCGCGACTGAAAATATTATCTTAAACTAAACGTACAATAAAGATATTTTTTTTTAAGAAAGTAGGCGTACTTATCTTGATCAGGCCGTCAATATTTTAGTAGATAACGTTTTGGTAGTGAAAAAAAAAAATAGTTATTTAGCATAATTCTAAGTTTGGTGGCGCGTCCACAATCTGTTTTTCTGCGGATGACCACCGCTTAAACGAAACTACACTAGTTTACTAGAAAATACTAAATTTATTTGTATTCAGTATTAGTTTTTCTATCTAATGAAAGTTTTATTTTTACATTTACGGCAATACTTTATCCTAGTGAAAATCGAAAAGGACTGTCCGCGCGAAATTTTAAATTTTGGTGGGAGTAATCTAATCATAAATTAACTCATATAGAAAAAACCTAGATGGACCACGCTACCAACGTTCACTTCATTTTGTCAGGCGCTCACGCGCAACAGTGACAGATGTGTGCCATCCTGTTGTGATTTCCCGCCAAAAACGTAAGTAAGTCTTTTCGTAGTAATCGGACAAAAAACCTGCAATTTTGGTGTAATGTTTTCAAAACGTTTTATGACTAAGTCGGTGTTGTAATTTAAATTTATAATAAAAAGGTTTGGTATGCTTTCAAAATTATACAAATATAAATAGTATATTCTTAGTAGTTTTTTTTTATATAAACATATTCAACAAGATTCTAATTTTGGTGGTGCAATTTTGGTAGTTTTGGTGGCATTTTACCAATCACCAAAATTGCTTAGTTACACCAAAATTAGTTTTTAGAGCTACGTAACTCACAGACAAACGAAAACAGAACCATAATAAGATAACTCGGTTTGGAAGTACAATACCTATATTATACCTTTTCTTTCCGTGGAGAAATGCTCATGCATACTGCACTACCACAGGGAGATAGTGCAGTTATGTAGGACCCCAACCCACTAAAACTCCACGGTGTCCTCCTACAACACGGGCACGCGTTAGCATTCATCCGCGAACCCGCCGCGGCTGTCCGTCACCGGACCCTCCTCTGGTGATTACCCCCCATCACCGGCGCACTAGAACACAATGCACGCCGTGTCTACCCCAGGGACCAAACCAGCACATGGGCGCCAGATGACCCTGTGTCCGGGCACCCTTGGTCCCCTTTTTCCTTGCGGCGAGTCAGGTCCGTGGCCCCGCCGCCTACCACTTTTCGGCCGCAGAAGATAGGGAGAGCGGCCAACGTCAAACCGACACTCCTCTTCCCCAGCGGCCCCACCGCGTCCGCCATTAGATGGCGGCGACTCCGTTAAGGCCACGGAAGGTAGGGAGAGCGGCGCACTGCAATACCGGCACTCCTCTCCCGCCGCGACCTCCAACCCTCAGCCGCGATGCCTCCCATATGTCAGCGCGGCCCTCCTCAGTTGCTATGTCGCCCAAGCGACACCGCAACCTACCTGTGCCGCTACGTCGTCGACTTATCGGCATAAGCTCTAACGAGCGGCCCCTCCTCGGATTCCTCCTCGCTTCACCGTGGGTAACCAAGCCACGGTTACTGAGCCTCGACAATGCGGGAACCCACCGGGATATATTATACCTACGAGTAGCTTGAGAGTGATGAAGAAACAAGAGAATTTATAATTCTGCACTTGTAATTCTCTTAGACGTTCGTGTACTGTACGCTTAGAATGAAAAATGCTTTCAATAGCAATACAAATTAAGTTAGGTATTATTTGTTTTCCAGCATGACAAAGAAAAAAATTCAAAGTTGACACACGCAGAGTGCTTGGAGAGGAAAAGGATGGCAGAAAGGAAGAGAAAAGAAAAAATTAGGAATGATCCCGTCAAACTAGAGGAATTGCGAAGAAAAGAAACAGCTTATAAAAATGATAAAAATGATCACGATGGCGATGATAGCGAAGATGATTTGAATATTTTTTAATTTACAGACTAAAGAATTGACAAGACTTAGAATAGTAAGAAAGTTTATTAGTTGATTGTTAATTTTTAAAATTGATCTCATTACATAATTATGTTAACATAAAATGTTAAAAAAATACTTATAAAAAATTAAAAATGATCATCATGATGATGATGATGATAGAGGTTAGAGGAAGTGATTGCAATTCATTGAAATTAAAAACTGTAGAATTACAAGACCGAAAAATAAGAAAGTTGTATTTGCTGATTGTTATTTTTTTATTGATCTCATTATGTTATTTTTTTATTAAAACATTTATTCACTTTATATAAGATTTTTATTGGTATTTGATTTATAATTTGTTTCAGTAAAAAAAAAATTGGTGTAAAGACTCTAATTTTAGTGACAGAAATAAATTCTGGTGTCAATATTTCTAATTTTGGTGTCAGATATCAATTTTGGTGTCGTACTAATTTTGGTGTCGTCAATATATTATAAGCTTTCAGGAATAAATAAATTTCTTTCACATTTTATGTACCTGAATACGTATCTGTTGCTTATCAACATCTTAGATTATTAAAAAAACCAGAAACAAACTTTTCCACCAAAATTAGGTAACAAATCATAGTTGTTGAAATTCACTCATACCCTCGAAACATCTTGTTGGATTTGAATACAAGAGTTTGCCTATCGACTACTCTAGGTCGTGCGATGGTTGTAGACTGTCGTTAGGTGCCTCCACTCCTCCGGGGCCTCCGACTGCATCTTCAATTTATTTATTTTCGACGTGTTCTTGTTACCATTATTTTAGTTCGCTTTTTATGACGTCGAGATTTTGTATTCTTTTATAAATTAAAATAAATGAATGAATATTAGCATAAAAAAATGTGTACAATTACTTTTTAGCGCCCTTTTCTTCTGGATCCGAAGCTCATTAAATAAAAACAAAATTACCTAGAAGTATTAATTTAAAAATAACAGAATAGAAAATAAATCACAGTCACGTGAAACCGTTAGACACCAAAATAATTGAAATCGTTCATAATACTCGTCTGTCACTTCGGAGCTCCCGAGCAAAAGTGACCGAGCTAACGAGGTGCGCAAGCGCCCCCTCTAACGTCGTGTCGCCCCTTCCTTATTCTTGTTTATCTTATTGTACGGTACCCAAATAAATAACCTCGTATCAACGTGCCCAGTGAAACTTACTGTACAAGTGTACATTGATATCAACCTGATACACGTAAATATCGGACCATTTAGTTTTATATTATAATAAAGAATTGACCACAATATAATGTAATCGCTTGCCAGGGAGTTATAATTCTCATTGTGGCATACTGTGGCACGCGGGAGGACACATCTATAGTTATTTATCAATATTATCAAGATAGTATATGTTCGAGCATGACATCGATCTCTGAAGCAATATCCTCGCCGATTGACAAGCAATTTGTCATCAGCCGGAAGACATCCACTTCCGAACATTAGCCTCAGCTCCTATGAGAATAACTACGTATATTAGAGTTACCTTAGCAACTAAAAGACAACGATTACAGGTTACGAGCTCACAGTATTCCCTCTATGTTCGCGGGCGCACTACTACAGCTTGCGAGCTCACAGTATCCCCTCGACGTTCGCGAGCGCACTACTACAGGTTGCGAGCTCACAGTATCCCCTCTATGTTCGCGAGCGCACTACTACAGGTTACGAGCTCACAGTATCCCCTCGATGTTCGCGAGCGCACTACTACAGGTTGCGAGCTCACAGTATCCCCTCGACGTTCGCGAGCGCACTACTACAGGTTGCGAGCTCACAGTATCCCCTCTATGTTCGCGAGCGCACTACTACAGGTTACGAGCTCACAGTATCCCCTCGATGTTCGCGAGCGCACTACTACAGGTTGCGAGCTCACAGTATCCCCTCGGTGTTCGCGAGAGCACTGCCGACGCGGATGTCTATACCTTCAGTCAGCACTCCTCCGACGCAAACAGATTCAGTGTGGAAAATACTTGTAACCCCGAAGAGTTGGTTTCGGTTAAGTATTAATTTGCAATATTTCCAAGACTCACATACCGTAAGGCTCAACGACATGTTCCTCGAGAACTCTAAGGCCCCCAAGGCTACACATTCTGAAGCGTCAAACAGTAACCGCGCACAACAGGAGAGGTCTCATACACACGGAGGAGTAACCTCGTAGACTCATACAGCGGGAGAGGATACAATATTAGCCGCTAATTACCGTCAGACGCCGGGGAGACGTGCGGCATGCGACTGTGTGACGTGCACGGGAACTACACTACGAATAACACATTATGATAATATGGATACGAACAAATCATAATTACACAGTTTTCTTTATATTTCTGACAAAATCACGCGAGTATATGTCAGCAAATATTTATCCAAACATAAACAATTTCCTTTTTTCCTTTTATATGTAGAATGTTAGGAGCATTATAATATCAACAGCCCAGCTGTATAGTGTGCTCGCTGAAGCACCATTCGGTTATCCAAAACATGCCAATATCAATAACTATACATTATACTCGTAGTTCTTCCTCTACGTTTTCTCTCTAGTTCTTTGAATTTCTTTATCTACACGAATGGATAGATTAAGAAATTAGTAATAAGAGGAAGTCTGAAAGTGGCATCGGTAACTGAAAAGTTGTGTGGAAATCGGTTGTGATGGTATGTCGTGTTACGGAGAAAGGAGGAAAATGTCGTGAGGAGAGTTTTGAGTATGAATGTCGATGACTATAGAGTAGGGGGAGATCAAAGAAACGATGGACGGAATGTGTGAATGATATGGTTAGAAAGGGGGCGACTACCGAGATGATGACTGATAGAGAAGTATGTAAGAAAAACATGTTGCGCCGACCATGAATAAATGGGATAAGGGCAGGAGAATGATGAACAATTCATTCTCTAGCAGTTCTCACACTGATACACGCACGTCACGAGCCGACGGGATATTAGTAACACTACTCGCCTACTACTTTGTTGTAACGAATACTATTAGGCAGCGTTAATACATTTTTCTATTACGAATTCCTCAATCTATATATATTAGGGGTTTTTTTTTTTTGAGGATAGGAAATCATCAAATGACCCCTCCCGCTCTGGATGGAAAAAATAAAAAATTATAAAATTCAAAGTCCTGACTGACTGACTGATATATCAACGCACAGCCTAAACCGCTGGTCCACGAGACATGAAATTTGGAGGGTGTATACTTCGTGAAGAGTCAGTATCCACTAAGAAAGGGTTTTTCGAAATTCCACCCATAAGAGGGAGAAATGGGGGGTTTTCGTTTGTATGAAAATTCTTATTCCTTGAGTTAATAAACTTGAAATTTGGCACCAATACTAATCTAAGTAAATTATGAAGTTTGTCATTTTATGTTTTTCTAAACTACCCCCTAAAAGGGGATTGGGGGTTTCAAAGTTTGTATGGAAGAATTTTAGCGCGCGGTCCGATTAACTCGAAACTCAGTATTTATGCCTAGGATCGAAAGTAAAGAATAATGTGTATCAGGGTTTGTCGAAAATGACCCCTTTTGTTTTTTTTTCAGGATGGGAAATCATCAAATGACCCCTCCCGCTCTGGGTGGAGCGGAGGGAGTGTCAGACTCTTACTGACTAAAACCCACCCGTGTTCCTTCCTTAGCCCTTTATGTTCCAGGGCAGCGGTAACCCTTTCGGACGATCCCGCTACCCGAAAATGACCCCTGACGGGCTGAAAAGGGGTAGTCAATTTTACAGCGGAGGATTTTACTGCATGGCTTGATTAACTCGATAATTTGTACAAATAATCTTTGAGTCAAGTTATGAATACATGCCAAACGATTTTTTTAAATTCTACCTCTGTGGGGGTGAAAAGCGGGGCCTACAGTTTATATGGATAATCTTCTTCATTAGGTTAATGAACTTGAAACTTTTCAAGAATACTCGCCTGAGTAAGTAATAAAGTTTATCATTATAGATTTGTCAAAACTACCTCTCAATGGGGGATATAGGGAAGTTTGTGTGGAAGAATTTGAATGCGCGGTCCGATTAACTCGAAACTCAGTGTTTATACTTAAGACCAAAAATAAAGAATAACTTATATCAGGGTTTTTCGAAAATCTACCCCTAACGGGTTGAAAAGAGGTAGCTAATTTTACAGGGGAGGATTATAATGCGTAGCTTGATTAACTCCAAAATTAGTATTAATACTTTTGACAGAAATAATTAATAATAAGTATGTAAAATTGTCGAAAATTTACCCCTGACGGGGCATAAAGGGGTAATTCAATTTTTAAGGGGAGGATTTCAACTTGAAACTGTATGTTACATTTTCACACCTAAACTTCTGATTTGGCAAAGAGATAGATGGCATCCTGGGGAAGGACATACTTTTAATCCTGGTAGCATGTTACCGTGGGATGATTCCCGACATTCACGCGGGCGAAGCCGCGGGCAGAAGCAATTCTAAATGATAAAATGGTATTTGCTTCTGTTAATTGGTTAAAAAAAAACACATTTATAAGTCAACAATAAATTCTGTTTTAAAACTAGACGAGGTCAGTGTTTCCTAGACGACAACTCTGAGACGAAACACCGAAATAAACTCAGAGGTCACGATCGCTTTTAACGTCCAGATACAATCTTTGTCAGGCATAGCCGGCATACCTATATCCACATCTCTAACTTGTGACAGGTTGATGGCAACAGGCTCACCCTTACCACACATGGCCAAATGTAGGCTACACGAGACACCGATGTGTTCGCCTCAGGGGGACACAGGCGTGGTGTTATAAACGCCTGCTACGGGTTCACAACACTTTGATGTTTCAAACCATAACAGTAAGGAAACCGGTTACCATTAATTACGAAATAACTTTACCTATGTCGAAAATTATAAGGGATCCCTTCTTTTCGCATATTCTTTTTCCTAATATACTTTGGCATAACGATTTTGGCATAATTTGTTTTGCCATAATAATACTTTGCCATATTTTTGGCATACAGTTTATGCTGGCATAATTATCTTGAAGGCTAATTTGTTTTGGCATAAATTTAATTCGCATAACGTTACTAGGCCTAATGATTATTAGCATAATAATATTTAGGCATACAATTAATAGAAATAACGGAAACAAATTTGAGTTATTTTTACGTATTTATTTTCACTCGATTCTGAATCACTTTTTCCAAGAGTCGGGGTGCCCCAAGGTCTAAAACATCTCGATTTAGTAAAAAGGCAATGAGAACTTAGAATGCAAGAGCGAGCGAAGCGAGCTTGGGAATTGGGGCACCCCGACTTGGTGTTAGGTTCCTTTAAACCCTGCAGACAGAAATACGAGGCGTCGACTACGCCTTATTATTATTGTTATGCTTAATAAAGTTATGCTTTAGAATGTTATGCTTAATAAAGTTATGCTTTAGAATGTTATGCTTAAAAAATGTATGCTTTAGAACGTTATGCTTAATCATTATTATGATTAGAGAAATTATGCGTAAAAAAATGATGCGTAAGCTGTTATGCGTAAATAATTTATGCGAAAATATAATTAGGACAAACAAAAGTACGCCAAGTTATATTAGGTCTTAAAATTTTATGCAAATGGATAGGGAACCAAATTATAATGCCAAATAATAGCGCGGGTCATCCGCATGGGATAATTGAGCATCTTCGTAAGTAATATCACTTCCTTGTATTATTTCTGGTTCTGTGAACAATGTGGGTGGCTATACCAGCTATGTAGCAGGTCCTGAAGTTGTCTGCCTAATTATTATGAAGATAAAACAACGTTAGGTTTGTATTCTTTTAAAAAATGATGACTGCGGAGGTCGGATGTAGTTCTTCCCTTCTTACTTATTCATCAGATCCAAGCACAAAGTTTTTTTTTTATTCATAAAAAAGCCTTTAGGTCGTCTGAGAAAGCCTCAGCTATCAAAAGCCTGTCCTCTAGCGATTTGTAGCCCCTCCCCCAGCTGGAATGGCCCGGAAATAAAGAAAATGTAATCTATCTAGCTAGCTGAACGAATGAGGAAAGTGGAGGAAGTAACCGTGTGGTCCATGCACAAGTTATATTATTAAGAACTAAAAGGGAAGTGCCGTGACGTCAAACTTGCGACTAAATATACTGTAGGTCGTATAGGTAGTGGCATCGACGCGCAAACTGGAACTATGAATTCCACACATGATTCTAAACAGAAATTTTTCGTGGGTTATAAAAAAATGTGCTGACGAAGTTAGTATTTTTTTTTTTAAATCAAATATATTTTGTAAAACTTGCATTACGAAAAGCGCCCTTATGGCTACGAAATAAAGGAGTTGTCACAATCAAATAGTTACCATGAATGTGCGGCAGACCGCAGCCTGTAACAAACACAGCATACCGTTACTAATAATCGTTAACATTTCGCGGGAGGCTCTAGTTGTGATCATTATTACTATTCCACTGAAATTATTCCACAAATTTTCACCAGAACACCGCAAATATCTGTGTTCAAACAATAGAGATTCTTTTTGAACAGTTGACTGGACATTAGGCTCTGCTAATACATTATAATTATCTTAATGATAACACCACACCTGTATTCCCAACGGGGTTAAGCAGGGCAGATACATCGATTCCAAATTTCGGGTGCTACTGAAAAATTCCCAACAGTTTTTACAACAAAATCACAACAGAAACGAGTTAAACAGTGTTTAGCTTCTCTGATAGGTCGGTAGCCATGTGGGGCACATGGCTACCGATATTGCGTAACACGGTTTCAATCATTGATTAGGAATATCCTTCACAATCCGAGGATTTTGAAGGATATTCCTAATCAATTGCTTCATAGGTTTGAAAAATTCGATTGCTCAACAACGTACAGAAAAAATGAAGGACATTGCGAGCAATGGACATGTTATGTGTACGCAAGTACCCCGCTCGTTAGGGTGGACTCAAATATTGTGTTTATTTTGCAATCGCCCGTAAAAATTCCTACCTCCATTTGGAGCAATTACCGTGGTTGACTGCGTTGGAGTAGTGGTCGCAAACCTGACTGCTGCGCACGCAGTCCTGGATTCAAAGCCCAGGTCACCCAGTGTATAGGGATTTACCATCACAAATGTTTCAGTAGCAACACAGAATCTGCGCGATCCAAATCAGGCCCGATTGGTGGCAATATCGCCAAGCGGCGCCTGCTAGGAGACTGGAACATAACTGGCGAAATGTGGCTGAAGTAAATCATTGTCCACCCCGAGCTGCTGCGGAGAACACAGGCATATGTGTGTTAGGAGAGGCAACAGAGACAAACAAACAATAGCGATTTGTTTGACTACTTGTTAAACTATGTATGTAGAAACCAAAATACGATTTTCAGAAGAACAAATACAAAGTGTTTATAGCCAGCCTGCACCCTGCAGCCCAGCCCCAGCAGTCTCGACATTCATTCGCGATCGCTTTACGACCGAATTCGGTCGCAAAGTCCCGGATTGACAGGTGTAATGTATGGAGTGACAGGACTTTTGACCGAATTCGGTCGTAAAGCGATCGCTATGAATGTCGAGACTGCTGGGGCAGGCAAGGTACAAGGAAATCCTTGTTATATTTGTCGTCGTTACACAAATTAGTAGCGCGGCGATGGGCGACGTTTTGTTCCCTCTCCCTCACCCGCCCACCTGCCCCGCCCGCCCCCACCCGCCCTCCGATGTGCCAATTAACGTTGAACGGTGAAAAGATTTGCTTTTCCTTTAGACATTTGCAGGAGCAAGTTTTACAAGCCTACTGTGTTCGGATATCTTGGAATTAAATCTGCACAGTTTGTTTTTATTTGTGTTTCGAAAAAGGTTTGATGGCGACGAAGTTTATAATTTGATTCTAGTCAGTGACGAGCTTCACTCGAATCTTAATGAAAGTACTAAAAGAAAAAGGGACAAAAGAATTACTTACCGAGAAAATGAAAGCGTTGTTATGTTTAAAGCCTCTCCGTAAATACATTTGGCGGCCTGCGAACATGATTACATCAGAAACCCTTCCGCAATTACGTGTTTGCCGACCTTTTCATTTTTTCATAAAAATGGGAACATTTCTGTTCCGTTGAACATAAAATACTGCTGAAGAATTCCGAACTCTCCGAACTACCCCGTGCAAGTGAGTGGTGGACAGATCTGCTGCTTACCATAACAAAAGCAAAAGGTTCCACGTTCGAGTCCCGCGCGCCCACAAAACCTTCCGCCGGACAATACACGGAGTGACGGGAGGCCATCGCTCAATGATACCATAGACTACGGAGGGACAGAAGACCCGCTCCTGATGACGCACGACCGTGACTGTGATACTAACAGTCGATGAACCACAGGCACATGAGGCGATGAGGCGGAAGTGAGTTAAGCGAAGCAGGCGCACTATCGTGATAGCCAAAGATATATATTTTTTATCTTGGGCCTACGATACACACTGATTGACATATCTACAATATTACCAAAGGCACGTCTTCCTTCCATTAATGTGTTCTAAGAGACTGAATGAGCCTTCTACGCCTGTCTAATCTTCGTCGTTAGTTTTGTTTGCGTTGGCAGACACCCCCCCCCCCCCCCCCGCACACCGCGGCCCCTCGGTCGCCTCCAATCAATGTAACTGGCCGTCGGAAATTCCCTCGATAAGTCAGTCGAGATTGGAATTTATCGACGAAGTTGTCCCTCTCAACTAGTTTGTCCTCTGCAAGTTCACTCCTGACTTAGTCTGTAGACTGACGGCAACAATATCGTTGGCACATTGACGCATTGTTCAACGAATAGAAATAAAGTTAGGCCAAGCTATGCCAAAGTGAATCAACCCACAATCTCTCAATAATTCTGTTACCTAATTACGTCAAATCCGATATTTCAAATAAATCAAAGAAAAAATATACATACCATGTACTCGTATATTTATTTATTTTTTTGGTGTCTTCTAATTTATTTCACTTTACAAGATAATATTTACCTATATAATTTAAAAAGCTAAGACTCTTCAAATACTAATATGTACAAGTATATAAAAAAAACTGCCAAGTGCGTGTCGCACCACGCAGAATGAAGGGTTCCGTAGTTGGGATGAATTTATCCCAAAAACAAACTTAACATTGTAGCTAGTCATCATCATTCATCGATATACACTCGAGAGCAATGAATCCGGGTCACTTAAAGAATGTTAAAAATCTCGGAAACTAAAAATGATAGGTTAATGCAATAAATTGTATTTAATAGACAATGTAATACTCCTTAAATGAAAGTAAAAAAAATATGAGTCACCATACATTTTATTAACACAAAATTACATAAAGAAAAAAACTGCTGATCTCTCCTTAAAACAAAAATAGGAAACATGAAATTTTTGAACTTTATTACGATTTTCTTGAATTTTAATACTTCGTATTGCCTCCTCGTGCTTCCATTACTGCGTTTACGCGGTTTGGCATGCTGTACACCAAGTTCCTTATACGATTTTAGGGAATATTCTCCCATTCCTCTGTGAGAGCAATTTTGAGCTCACGAAGCGTGATTGGGGGAGGGTTTCGTTGTTTTACGCATCTGCCTAGCTCGTCCCAAGCATGCTCGATCGGGTTGATATCCGGGCTGCGCGCTGGCCACTCCATACGAGTAATGTTCATCTCTTGAAGGTAGTCATTCACAATCCTACCTGTATGAGGTCGGGCATTGTCATGCATAAATATAGCATCCTCACCTAAATTGACCATAAATGGACCAACGTGATCATTGAGGATTTCTTCCACATATCTTACGCTAGTTAAAGAGCCCTTTTATATGATCACCAGCTCTGTGCGACTTTCAGAAGAAATTCCGGCCCACACAAGTACAGACCCACCACCGTAGGCTACTTTTTCTTCGATGCATGCTTGCTTGAATCTTTCCCCTGGTCTTCGATACACTCTGTGTCTTCCATCGTGCTTGTAGAGCATAAATTTTGATTCGTCGGAGAACATAACTTTTGACCAATCTTCAATACTCCAATTTACGTGGCTCTGGGCATATCTTAGTCTTGAAATACGATGCCCACGCTCCAGTTTAGGGCCGTTTGCAGGTCTAAGGGGTTTTAAGTTAGATTCAGCAAGCCGACGTCTTACTGTCCATGCACTTGGGTTACTTCCTCCGAGGCGTCGAAACTGATTTGTGAGTTCAGTTCCTGTGAGAAAGCGATTTCGAAGCATGGTGTTCACCAAGTATCGGTCTTCTCGTGCTGTGGTACACCTGGTTCTGCCCGTTCCTGGTCTGCGTAGGTTAGAACCAGTTTCTTCGTAACGTCGGAGAACTCTTTGTACTGTTGACAGCGACACACCGACAGTCCTGGCTGTATCGCGCTGACTCCGGCCGGTTTCCAGCATTGTAAGTATTCTGGTGCATTCTTCAGGCGTAAGCGACATAATTTCAGCTTGAATAATGAATATAGAGCACTATCAACATGGTTTATGTACCCACATAAATGACAGATTACAAACAAAAGCAAAACCACATGCTGTAATTTCGTAGTTCCATCTTCGAAAGTGGCCCTTTTTCAAATTTGATTTTTTTATGATATAACTTTACAATAACTAAGAAGTTTTAATACCTTCATTTAAGGAGTATTACATTGTCTATTAAATACAATTTATTGCATTAACCTAGCATTTTTAGTTTCCGAGATTTTTAGGATTCTTCAAGTGACCCGAATTCATTGCTCTCGAGTGTACTTACATATGTTACGGTCAATTCTCCAACTGCAGATGTAAAGTTTTAATCGCAAAAAAGGTACGGAACCCTTTAAAGGAGGGAAGTAAATACATGTTATTATTCCGAAAAATAGTATTCCAAATTATTATTACCAAAGTAAAAAAAACGGAAACGAAAAAGGTGCGCCTCGCTGTTGAGGCGTGTGCGTGGCAGCCCGAATGGTATTCTTAACGCATTGTCCCAGAGGTGGGACTCACCAATGCTGATGAGGTGGATGCGACTGCACGCTAGCGGCCCCTCATACTTATAATAGGTACTATGAATATTTTATGTGTTGACTATTTATCTTTTTTAAATTATATTTGATTATTATTATTATTATTTGGCTTGAATTATTCTTTTATACATGTTTAGACATTCATGATTAATTTTTATAATGTTTTGATTTTTGTATTTTTTTAATTTCTATTTTTCAATTTATATTCTTCTTAATGTTTTATATTGTTTTTATGTAATATTATGGATTTTTATCATCTGCAATAAATAAATTGAATTGAATTGAATTGAATAATTCAGTGTTCTAGTCGTGCTACAAATGGACCAGTCATCCTAGCATATTTGGGCCCACACTGTTTGCGCTGCACTAGATCCTGACCCCTATGTCAACTACGTCGAGTGAAATCTCGTCCGAACAAAGATTCAAACGAATGAACAAAGAATGTATATCTAGTATAGTGCCTACTTACCTATAAAGTGTGCGAGTGGAGCTAATATGTTTAGGAACAATAAAATAAAGTTTACGATGGAGTCACGTCTGCGTTGAGTGAACTCGTAAGATGTTTTAAAACTGAGCAGTGACATAATACGTGTCAAATTGTCTGTAAAGAACACGGTTTTATTTCTGTATGAGTGGTGTCGGGACGCGAAGGCTTTTTATTTAAATTCATACAGGATTGAATATGTCAATTACTGTGCAAGTGGGGCGGGCTAACAAGTAGGTAAAGATATTTCGAGACGAAAAAACTTCGCGAACAGATTGTTAAAGATAGCCTCAGTCCTCCCAGCTGCAAGTGTTAATAATTCACGTTATGTATTATTAATTCATTTCTTAGCAGTAAATAAGCCGAATCGATAGTAAATAGTTTTAAACAAACGTTCCTCTGGGTCTTGTCTTCGAGTCGATGGTAACCATCTGGGTTACAACCCGGGGGACCTACTTGTCTCCTGGGTTGTAACCCAGAGTTTCAACATTAGATGGATCCAATGTTTACTTAACTACAACAGTATTTGTAACGTTTGCGTTATTTCCGTTTTTCCACAACACTAGAACCTATTCTGACGTGTGAATACAGAGCTGGCTCACAGACCAGTCTGGCAACTTACAGAGTATGTATATTAGCTATAGAATTAGAAACTTGCTTAATTATACTAGCTCGGAGTACATTAGACAAATACTACACGGATAGGGGTGAGCGGCCAGGCGACGCGGGCGCGGCGGGTGCGACGCGATTGAATAAAAGGTCAAACATTTGCATGTCCCGCCGGCCGTCCTTTGCAGTATTTGTGATAATTAAGGGACTTGTTGTAAAGTCTCATTAGAGAGGATATTATATTTATTACTTCGTACGTTAGAAATTCAGGGCTGAAGTTACAATAGAGTTCGTTCAGAGTTGCTGGGGTTCCATTCCCTTGTCTTAGTCATTGTGTAGAAAGAAGACAGTTACTAATGATCCGATGGAGGCTAGTCCTTTTATTTAACTGGGGGCGTTTCTTTTCTTCGCAGAGAGGCTTGGGAAAATGGCTAAAAATACAGCTTGACCGGGTTTTAAGCCTTCAGTTCAGCAGTCCATTCAATAGCTGACGGCGAACATGTTGTTGACCCTCAGTTGACCTGCAGGGCACAACAGCCATTTACTGAAGTAGGTCGGTTCAAACAGTACGTGGGTACTTACAATGCAGGTTGTATTTACAAGCCAAGTGTACACAATAGCGGAGTTGCATTACTTTACCGCAGCGCGGGACAGTAGTGTGTATGGTGAGGTAAATTGTTGTGCGCGAACAATGGCGGGACCCCGGCTCCGGCTACGTTGGGGAACATTCGCCCAACCTTTATTATGACCGGACATTATTTTAATAAGCTCTGTTCATCTCCCAAACAATACGTTTGATGTAGAACGAAACATAAACGGATCACAAAACAATTTATTTATTATTTTTCCAACAATGTATGCAGATGACGAAACTCCGGCAGGGGACGTCCTAGAAGAATATACTCAACTAGCTTCGGCCCGCGGCTTCGCCCGCGTGGATGTCGGAAATTATCCGGGAACATGCTACCACGATAAAAAGTACGTCCTTCCCCAGGAGGCCATCTATCTATCTCTTTGCCAAATCAGAAGTTCAGTGGTATAGGTGTGAAAATGTAACATACAGTTTCAAGTTGAAATCCTCCCCTTAAAAATTGAATTACCCCTTTATGCCCCGTCAGGGGTAAATTTTCGACAATTTTACATACTTATTATTAATTATTTCTGTCAAAAGTATTAATACTGAGTTTCAAGTTAATTGGACCGCGCATTCAATTACTTCCACACAAACTTCAACACTCCTATATCCCCCTTTGAGGGGTAGTTTTGAAAAACTTATAATAATAAACTTTATCACATATTTAGGCGAGTATTCTTGCCAAGTTTAAATTTTATTAACTAAATGATGTATCCCCGCTTTTCAGCCCCACAGGGGTGGAGTTTAAAAAAATCATTAGGGATGTATTCATAACTTGACTCAAAGATTATTTATACTAATTTTCGAGTTAATCAAGTCATGCAGTAAAATCCTCCCCTGTAAAATTGACTACCCCTTTTCAGCCTGCCAGGGGTAACTTTCGAAAAACCCTGATACACATTATTCTTTACTTTCGATCGTAGGTCTAAATAGTGACTTTCGAGATAGTCGGACCGCGCGCTAAAATTCTTCCATACAAACTTTGAAACCCCCAATCCCCTTTTAGAGGGTAGTTTAGAAAAACATAAAATGGCAAACTTCATAATTTACTTAGATTAGTATTGGTGCCAAGTTTCAAGTTTATTAACTCAAGGATTAAGATTTTTCATACAAATGAAAACCCCCCATTTCTCCCTCTTAAGGGTGGAATTTCGAAAAACCCTTTCTTAGTGAATACCTACTCTTGACTAAGAACACACCCTCCAAATTTCATGTCTTGTGGACCAGCGGTTTAGGCTGTGCGTTGATATATCAGTCAGTCAGGACTTTGAATTTTATATACATAGATAGATATTTTTTTTATGGTTTGACCAACCAACCAACCATGATCGTAGCACGTGGGTTCTGTACTTCCTGCCTTCCTGTTATGGGAAAAAGGCGTGCAGGCATGTCAGTTCACCAAAAAATAATTCACAAATTTTTACTTGACAAGCATCGATTGGCAAAAATAATAATGATTTGCCATTTCATCACTATACAATAATAAGTTTGCCAATTAATTCACTAAAGAAACTAATTATTCGATAAACTTTTTTTTAATAACGTATTATTTGACAAAGACAAACAATTAATTTTTTCAGGTATAACGTTTGAAATAAAAACGTTTTACGACTTACCTATTATTACGCAATTTCCTAAAAATAATTGAAAAAATGAGATCATTGTTAATAGGCTACCCGGAACCGAACTATTTAGATTAGACTATTTTTTTTTATGGTTAGTTTAAAACTGTGATCCCCTACGCACGAGCCGAGCGTGCGAAGCGAGCGGTGCCGCGGCAGCGCAGCAGCAGGCGAGTACCAGAAGCGACTAGATTTTATAGAAAAAAAATACTTTAGTAGGCTTTAAGAACTTCAGCAGTAGCCTGTAAATTATTTGACTCAAATAGCAACTATGTAGCAAAAACTGCTGCTGCTGCTGCTGAATTTGATTAAAAATTATCACTAGTAAAACACAATAAAGGAAGCCTTAAAACCTAAATTAATCATAGAAATCGTACTCACAAGATATTCTTATGAAAAACCATGTTTTCACAAAATTCTCCTTGCAAATATGACCTCATAGCAGCTTGCCATTTTAATAACAACCATGGCATCATCGTTGCGAAGTCATTACACTTATTTATTTACAAATTGCAGGTAACATTAATCAGAGTAACAAAATATAATTTGGTAATTCGTTTTATTATTTTTAGCACTCGATTTTAACATTGAATTAATTCTTTATTGCTTAAAACATTGAAACATCTTTTTAAACACGCGCCATGTTTTTCCGCTTGACCAATAGTAGTACAACCAACTATTTCCATTAAACAAAAATTAACCAAAAACCATTATTAAACTAGCGCATATCGCTTATTAATCAGGAAATGAATTTAGCAATAGACAACTTGTTTTTTAAACCTAAGTTTGAATAAACTATCAGTTATGATTTGCTATTATATTAACCGGAAATCATAACATGGCATTTAACATTGAAAAGTAGCAAACTCAATACAACAATCAAATCTAAACTAATTTAAACCTATCCAATCATATTAACTATTAAGTTTAACTTAAAGTTAATATTTTAAAAGTTTTAGTTAGCCTTGCGTCGACATAAAAATGATTCAATATTATCCGAAACATTTGTAAAGAGAAGCATTAGCTTGGGACTAGATGGCGCTGTGTGAAATGTCCAGGGATATTATTATTATTATTTGCCAAATAAATGTTTGTAAAGTGAGTGTTTATAAAATAAAACATTTGTGGAATAAGTTGTTTGTGAAATAAATAATAAAACTATAATTTTGTCAATGGTGTTTTGGTGAAACATTAGTGAACCAGTGACAGGACAGCTAATCGTTTTTCCTGCCCATATCAGCGAGGTCTTCTAACTTATTTTATCGAATACATACTCAGTAATTCGAGTCTTGGTGCTTTCGTCTGTCTCATTTCCTATCATTCAGCACCCCTGAGAATACAGCCCAGACCCGCCCCTTTAAGGGTGTCTATTACATGACTCAACACACGCCCGAACCATCTCACACTACCCCTACCAGTTCTCGTACTACATGACTCAACATCAACACACGCCCGAACCATCTCACACTACCCCTACCAGTTCTCGTACTACATGACTCAACATCAACACACGCCCGAACCATCTCACACTACCCCTACCAGTTCTCGTACTACATGACTCAACATCAACACACGCCCGAACCATCTCACACTACCCCTACCAGTTCTCGTACTACATGACTCAACATCAACACACGCCCGAACCATCTCACACTACCCCTACCAGTTCTCGTTCTACATGACTCAACATCAACACACGCCCGAACCATCTCACACTACCCCCACCAGTTCTCGTACTACATGACTCAACATCAACACACGCCCGAACCATCTCACACTACCCCTACCAGTTCTCGTACTACATGACTCAACATCAACACACGCCCGCACCATCACACACTACCCCCACCAGTTCTCGTACTACATGACTCAACATCAACACACGCCCGAACCATCTCACACTACCCCTACCAATTCTCGTACTACATGAAAATAAATCAAGTCATATTCGATTTAAACTTTGTTCAGTTTGGTCGCGTGAGTCCGGCCTTAGCCGAGGTTTCTCAGACGGTCGTTAAATAATGCTGGAGTGCCGGTGACCACTGAGCTAGAGGTGCAGCCCGACTGCAGCTCATTTTAATGTATGCTTTTAACAGCTTCTTTATCATGCATGTTGTAACATAGTTATGAATTCATGTTTTGTTTTGCATTTATTTTTGAGATTTCACAAGTTCGTAAAGGCAAGTATTGACTGCGTTTTTACAACAAAAAAAAACAACCTTAAAAAAAGCTAAAGCAAGTGTACTCACAAGCCGAGTGGTTCGTGACACTTGAAACAATAAACGCATAGATAATATATTTTGCTACAGTTTCGTTCAATAGTAATATATTAGTGAAAAAACAAAACATAGAAGAGTAAAAAACTGTGCAACCGGTGTGTGTACAACCGGATCTCCTAAATCGACTTAATAACGCCATTCTTCAGAAATAATGCCTTAAGAAACCTGAAAGTAAAAGAAATATAAATCCAACCTAGAGGAAACCGTGAAATATCTTTTTATTCCTTGTTTAATTTCGAGAGCACACTGTCTAAAGAATATCATAACATTTTACAGCATCGTTTCTCGTTCCCACCTAATTTCCACAATTGATCCTTTCCAGAAGGTTCTCAAGCGAGAGGAAGCCATCATTGTCAAATTGTGGTGTCGAAGGATTTTATTATGATTTTAAGTGGCAAGTTGGCTCATTCCAAACATTTGGCCAACGTTTCACGAGACCAATGTTGGTAATATTGGGACTATTGAACTTTTGAACAGCCGTTAGCATCGTGTCGCTGCTTACCGCTCAGAGTAACAGCACTCTTTATTGATTAGATCTGCCTTAAATCTCTCCACTTGTTAAAGACATTTTTGAAAGTCTCTTCTGTCCCTCCTCCATCAATCTAATTGACAGCTGGCCACACCTTACTAAGTGTAGCTATCCTTTTTCATTCACAAACTTCTTGTTACCATAAATCTAACCGCTTGTCACATAAGCTGATAACTTCGACTAGGAAGACAACAGAGCAAGTCCGTTACCCCTATCCCACGGTTGGGAGAAGGCGTCCACTCTCGGTGACGTCACGGACCGTATTTTAACATTCCGCATCATGTCCCTCCATGTACTCGTAACTACTTGACGTCTTTAGAACCCAAGCTCACACTGCGTGCTACGCACAACATAAGCTCGTTCAGCTTCGCTCGTAAGTCGATCGCATCCGTCAGGGCTGAATCGAAAGTACTATAAGCCCCGCTTTCAGACAGCCTATTCGTTTACCAATATTATCAAAAAGCTATACCTAATATTCGTTGTTATGGTTCGATTATAACCTCAAAATCTGATACTTTTTTTGAAATATCTATTCTGCAGCTAGTCCGCTATACAAATAAGATCTTATAGGAGTTTACTAATGATCGACAATACAACACATAATTTTCCGATGCTCTTGATACCAGGGCGAACAATGCATGGGTGCAGAGCAATGTCCTTTGATTACCATAAAAAAGGTTTTAGTAAAAAAATCCGCGACAGCATATGTCTATCTTTTAAGAAAGTAATTCTTAAAAGATAGACATATGCTGTCGCGGATTTTTTTTTTTAGAGCTTTTAATGAGGAACAATTCCATCATACATGATTTTTGCGTAACATAAACCGTTTACGCAGCGCACGCAACGGAAGCTCTCAAAGAGTTTTTGCAACATTTTCCATTGATGCTCCGCTACTGTTAGTCGCAGCGTGCTGCATGATGTTATATAAAGCCTAAAACCTTCCTCGATAAATGGACTATCCAACACAAAAATAATTTGTTTGGTTGAACGCGCCAAATCAAATCAAATTATTTATTTTTGCAGAAAACACTGTTACAATGATATTATTAAATATACATGTTTCAAGTGCTTCTACAGTAAGGCATGCAAAAGGTCATACAATCATGGTTTATCAAGATAAAGATTGACATTCAAAATATAACATAATTAAGATAAAAATATTTAAGATATTAAATTATTGGAATGTCCTTCATAATGTTATATTAGTACAGGTTAACTATTTATTAGTCATAATAATAATTAAAATAATTCAATGCCATTTCTAAACTTATTATAATACATTAACAGATTAATTATTTACAGATACATGCATAATTATTGTTATATTACTTGTGAGGTCTTGAGTTTGGAAAAATTATCGTTTAAGTAGTCGTTCAGGTTATAGTAACATTTATTAACTTAAAGGCTCTTTAGATTTTTCTTAAATAAGGCAGTATTATTTTTCGGTAATTTATTAAAAATTACACTAGCCATGCGAAACACTCTTTTGTGTATTAAAGTGATACAGGTTCGGCGAACACAGAGGCGTAATGCGGCACGTTGTTGCCTATTGTTGACTTCAGAGGCCAATGTAAATAAGTTTAGATTGACCTTAACAAACATTGAGACCTCATAAATATATTGGCTTGGGAGAGTTAGAATTTCGTACTCCTGGAAAAACGGTTTAGAGGTTTCAATTATTTGAAGCCCAATCATAGCCATGCACCGTTTTTGTGCTTTCAAAATTACACCAATGTCAGTCGAATTTCCCCAAAAAATTACACCATACCTCAGGACAGGAGCAACTAAACCATGATATGCCGTTAACAAGGTATTGATATTTGAAACCTTTTTTAATTCATGTAGCTGATTTATTAATTCTTTTGCATAGTTTTTCAATCTGGGATTTTCATTTTAATTTGTTATCCACAGTAAGACCAAAAAGTTTTGTTGATTGCATTTCAGATACAGGTTCATCCTTGTAGTTAATCTGAGGCATAATTGCATTCACACGCTGTTTAAAGTGGATTATTTTACTTTTTCCTATGTTTGACTTCATATTATTAATTTCAAGCCATTTAATTGCATTGCATTTAGGGTACCACTTATACCATGCTCATAAGATGTTCTGTCATTACACTTAATTGCAACGGTGCTTTCGTCAGTAAAGAGTGTCATTGGGTTTGAGTTCGCATTTGGAAAGTCATCAATATACAGGGTGTTTGGTGCATCGTGTCGTGAGCCAAATTGAAATGGTCGACTGGGGGGGTCATCTGCTATCCTTTCGGATCCCTAAACACTCCTCATGCCCTGTGGATTTTTTTTCATCGACTTTTTATTTTTTTATTAAAAAAGTACCCAAATTTTACATTCAAAGACAAATTTTAAAAAACTATAAGTCGTAGACTCTGAATTTTAATTTTATTTAGATGTGTATTGTATTACAGTACTTTTAAATTCAAAATTAGTGACATTAGCCATACAGGATAATTTTTTATTCAGTGCGTAAATTTTCACAGGGTGTTCTACCCATGAATATGAACAACTTTCACTATGGGACCATCTCTGAAATCACAAAAAAAAAATCAGCTGTTTCTTATAAAAGTTACCTACTCGACCAAAATGTATGAATCTGCTGATTTTTTTTTCGTGATTTCAGAGATGGTCCCATAGTGAATGTTGTTCATATTCATGGGTAGAACACCCTGTAAAAATTTACGCACTGAATAAAAAATTATCCTGTATAGTTTTTTTTTAATTTACTCGCAAAGTTTCGGACTTCAATTAAAGCTGTCCATGTTACAGCTACGAGTACTATAAAAAAAACCATAAGCGACCGGGATCTTCCAACTCCCTCAAACATTCTTTAGTCTATACTCTTGCTAGTGATGTGCCACCTGCCATAAAAATCTTTTTACAACTTTGTGAATTCGCTAGAATAAATTGTCGAATCGAGTCACAAAATACTAAATTCTAAAGAAAAAAAGTCTTTTTGCGTAATTGTTACTCGAGAAATAAATAAAATTTGTTTTCTCGCTCTCTTTTTTTTTTGCTTGATTACTTTATCACAATAATTTTTGTACTTCCTCTGGCATAATAACAGCCGCACAGGTTGATCGGTCAGGTTAAGCTACGCTTGCCGCGGTTGGTCTGTGGATGGTGTGTGAGGTCGCGGTTGGTGTGGGTCTGTGTGTGTGGATGGGTGACCATCTTTACATACCGAGACCCCTCCGTGCCTCGGAAAGCACGTTAAGCCGTTGGTCCCGGCTGTCATTCGTGGATCTTTGACAGTCGTTACGGGTAGTCAGAAGCCCGAAAGTCTGACAACCAGTCCATTGGTGTAATTGCCGTATGGCGTTCCAGTGTGAGGATAAATAAATAAATAGCGCACTTTTTATTATCTTTATATACCATTATTAATGGACCTATGTTCAACAAATTAATAAATGACTTATGACTTATCTTTTGGTTATTATTATGGTTTTTTACTCACCTGGCAACCCGGTTTTAGGGATCAGAAGTACTGAACAGATTGACAATATATTTTTTCTTGTTCTATGCAAAGTACACTCAACACTAAAGTTGTTGTTGTTATACATATGTATATTATGTAATTGCACTAATTAAAATTAACGGCATCCCTGAGACCTAATCTCAGTAGGCAACCCATTCACGAATGTGCGTTATGATTGATAAGAACATGAGTGGAGATCGATGTAAGACGGGCTCTTGTACTAAGTACACGAGTGTTTATTTAACTGACTTGAAAGTCAAAGACTTGGTTACGAAAATGTGGCTCCCTAAAGTCCTCAGTGCCGGCGGCGGCGGCCTGAGTGCGATCAATAATGTACGAGCAGTTCGTCTGTACGTGTGTCCACTCGCTTTGAAGCAGTCGCCGGCTCATTAATATGTACGGCAGGAGAGACGGGATCATTTGGATGTTATGTGAGACGAGTAGGTAATGAAAGTGATGTAAATGTCAACAAAACATCGGAAAAGTCCATTTCGGTTCGGGAATTGAACCTTTTTCGATTGAGTCGGATGTTTCGTTCGGTGTTTGGTATTATGCCAAACGTTACTTTAATATTAATATTTTGGAAATCAATTCAAATAACAATAGATTATTAAGCCTTTTTAAATCATTAAATCTGTCAAATGTGTTTTTGGAACCAACACGAATAACTACGGCTACTGCTACATAATATAATAAATAATAATAATATCCCTGGACATTTCACACAGCGCCATCTAGTCCCAAGCTAAGCAACCTAATGCACAAGCATTAGGTTGCTTAGCTTGGGACTAGATGGCGGATAAGTAGTTTATCAGCCATCTTGTTACCATAACACAAGTTATGGTAACAAGATGGCTGATAAACTACTTATATACATTTTTGATAATGTTTTCTGTTGCTGCGAATATCTAGAGAAGGCCATTGTAAATTATCTCCCTTCTAATCAAAGCGGTCAAGCCGTTCATTTTAAGTCCAACACACCGATACGAAAAGTGCAGATTCAAACTAGACCAATAACATCGAGTAATTTGAATAAGTTTAATATAACTTTAAATAGCAAGTTAAGTGCTCAGGGCCTAAGTATGACTAATGGTAATATTTTGTATGAAGAATTATTTTCATTAGTACAAACAGAGTTCAGTCTTTTATATATAGTATAATAATTATAAACTGTACAATGAAAGGACTTACGTTAACACTGATGAATTTAATTTGTATGTTAGAAATTATTCAAAGTTATTTAAAAATGTTTGTTATATGGCCAAGTCACGTTATTTGGGTTCAAAGATTAAAAACACCAGTAATGTAATTAAAACAACTTGGAAAATTATTAATAGTGAAACGGGAAGGTCTAGTAATCGAAATACTGACTACAGCCTGTCTATTAATGACAACATAATAAAATCAGACTCTCAAGTCGCCGAGGCATTTGAAAATTTATTTTCAGATATTCCCGTTTAAACTACTAAATCCCTAAACTCATCACCTTCTGTTGCTGAGTCTTTGCTTATGGAAAATGTTAATGGTTGCGATTTGGAATTTCATTTTGAACACATTACCTGTAGAGATATAATTACACACAATTGAGCACTACAACACACAACAAATACAACACTTGCACTTGCACTTGCAGTGTACAATTGTACACTTTAAATGTAAAAAAGATTGCAGATCTGTAGGGTAATTCTGTAGAAGTTGCTAAGTCTGTTATTGACATTGTAGCACCTACTCTAGCTCTTATCTTTAATAATTGTATTGACGGTGACCGCATGAAAAATAGTAAAATAATACCTTTATTTAAATCGGGTAGTACATCAGACCCCACAAATTATAAACCTATTTCTGTACTACCTACCTTTAGTAAAATTTTTGAAAAATTCATTTTAGAACAAATGCAAAGATTTTTTAATAAACACAAGTTATTACATAGCAAACAGTTCGATTTTACAAGGGGTCGTTCAACTACTGATACCGATGTTGAACTTTTAGGACATATTTATAATGCATGGGAACACAAATGCGATGCCTTGGGGATGCCCAAGGCATCGCATTTGTCTTCCCATGCATTATCACAGAATATGTTCAGTGATCTGTCCAAGGCATTCGATTGCGTTCTTCACGAAACTTTAATCAGGAAACTCCGCCACCATGGGACCCGGACCACTGCTCAGGATCTTCTCACTTCATACTTGTGTAAGAGGATTCAGAGCGTTAAGGTAAATGGAAAAAGATCTTCCGGATCTAAAGTAACAATGGGAGTCCCACAAGGCTCAATTCTTGGTCCTTTCTTGTTTCTTATTTATATTAATGACTTGCCGTACCTCATAAAGAAAAAGGATAATCATGATATAGTGTTGTTTCCAGATGACACTTCACTTTTGTTTAAACTTAAACGTCAGTAGCAGGTTACCGACGATGTATGTAAATAGTGCGATCTCTAAAGTAGTCTGGTTCAATGTTAATAATTAACTTCTAAACGAGAAAAAAACCAAATGCATTAAGTTTACGCTACCTCACGTTAGGCAGGTGAAAACTAATGTGTTGATAAAGGGCGAAGAATTGAATCCTGAAGACAGCACAGTATTCTTGAGCATAACTTTGGATGCTAAGCTTCAGTGGGGTCCACTTATAGACAAATTGTCAAAAAAACGAAGCTCCGCAGCATACGCTGTTAGAAAAATTCGAAATATAACTGATATAGAGACAGCCCGTTTAGTGTACTTTAGTTATTTTCATAGTGTAATGTCGTACGGTATTCTATTGTGGGGAAATGCCGCTGATATTCATATATCTTTGTTTTGCAGAAGCGAGCTGTTCGATAAATTTATAAATTAAGTCCAAGACACTTGCTCAGAGACAAATTTAAAAAGATTAATATTATGACTGTGCCTTCGCAGTATATTTATGAAAATCTTCTATCCATGATAAACACTAGGAACAAATACAAAGTTGTACCTACAACAAGGCTCAAGAAAATAGGTGGCTCGTTCAGATGGTGTATACGCTTTTATAATAAAATTCCAAGCCCCGTTCAAGATCTAAGCCTTCATAAATTCAAATCACTCATTAAAAGCAAATTGTGCCAGAAAGCCTTTTATACCGTTAAGGCTTATATCGAGGACAAAAAGGCTTGAGATTAAGCTGCTTACAATTTTTACATATTGAATGTTTTTCTTTTACTTTTTCTGTTTTGTTGTTGTTGTTTTTTTATATACACTTTGACATTAATGAATTCTATATATACTACGACATTTTCTTACTTTGTAAAGTATTCAATTATTTTAATTGTTGTGAATGTGAAGACTATGTGGGTCATTTTATTTATATTATTTTTTATTTTACTCTGTTCTGTTAGTTTTTGTCATGGTCTGGCAGTTTGAATAACTAATGTGGCCTACCCAAATGTCCTTACTTTGGTATTGTTCGTCGAATCGTCGAGCTCCGTCAGTTTTGAGTTGAGCTGCACGTTTTCTGACAAATGCGTGCACTGACTGGACAGGTCCTCTCAATCTGTGTGGTTCTTTCCTCAAAAGACCATCTCAGACATCGATCTACATGGTCTTCATATTATTATGACCTGACCAAGATTATGTCTGGACTTTAAAAGAGACTGTGACCTCTGAGTTTGTTTCGGCCTTTCTTCTCAGACTAGTCAGATAGGAAACGCCGACATCATCTAGTTTTAAGATATGATTGACGTGTAAAAGTGTTTGTACAAACCTATTTACAAAATAAAATCATTTATCATAATTATCATTGAATCATTATTTTAAGAAAAACTCTAATACTATTTGCCCTAAGTTTTTATTCAGTAACTGGGCAACTAAAGGAATCAGAAAAAGTAGGGAAAGATTATTTGAACTATATGGCCTTAAGCCGTGTATTAACACGGATACTTTTAATAAGTACGTTGCTACTTATTCTAAAACTTTTAAAATTATCTGCAGAGCAGCTAAAGCTTCATTCATTAGTAACAAGGTTAAATCAGCAGACAGTAAAATAAAGACAGTTTAGAAGATTATGCCTTA
Organism: Apamea anceps; assembly: GCA_951799955.1. NCBI lineage: Eukaryota > Metazoa > Arthropoda > Insecta > Lepidoptera > Noctuidae > Apamea > Apamea anceps. The sequence continues at coordinate 441,739 of OX637516.1, forward strand.
TGAAGTTTACGATGCAATACCTCTCCAGTTTCAGAGAAGTAATTATGCAAAATAATGCTTTTTAATAAACTTCAAAGAGGAAAACTCAAAACATTTAAGAAAACCATATTATTCAAAATGTATTATTGGCCTTTCAGTAACTCACTGCTTGTTCACTCTTATTGAGTTTAACATTTTGGTGTGAAATATTAAGAGCTATACCTTCTGATGTCGGAATCCGTTTCTCGGTCACTGACTGCTCTACAGAGTACGCCTGTCATTTGTGTATTTATTTATCTTGCTTTAAGTTGAATTGGAAATGTGTAAAATCATGTATGGGTAGGTAGGTACATAAGCTGACAACTACTGAACATGGTCGGTGGTTCAGAGTCCTTTTGGGTTTCACCAACTGGACACACGTGCAAACCCAAATATCACTTATTATTCCGTCAACTGGACACGCCAAGTTTTTTTTTAAAAAAAGGGTACTGTCAGGTTAATAATCGCCTCGTTCATTGAACGAGGCGATTTCATGAAAAAGTTGCCTCACTTTTTTGCTTGAAAAGCCTTATTAGCTTCTATTTAAAACAAATTTTGAAATAAAACAAATATTAAACAATTTAATCACATTTATTAATATGGAAACAAGTAAACTTAGGTAGTATTTTTTTTATTACTTATTTTATTTTATTTATTTTACCATTTATGTACACACATATACATACAAACAGACAATGAGAAACAGAACAGAAAAAATAGGTACAGAGGTGATGCTTATTTCATAAGAAATCTCTTCCAGCATACCTGAGATAGGACAATAGATACAGAGATGTAGACAGCGTGTGATAGAGCAAAGGAGACAATACATAATACATAAAATAAAAAAAAAATCACTTAAAAGCTAAACAAATATTACGAGAATATACTAACATACATACAAATAAACATACATAAATGCTTCTAAAATAAATATTACTAGAATGATAATAATTATATCATACTCAAAATAATAAATACATACACAACTATGATGAAGTGGACAGATAGTGTTCTTTCACTCTTCTTTTAAAAACTGCGACAGTTTGGCAGTCCCTAATGTCAGGCGTTAGTGAATTCCACAATCGCACCGCGAGCACTGTGAAGGAGTAGGAGTAGAGAAATTACCTATAGGTACTTTTATTACAATAGCGTGAAAATATTCAATATAATCTAAATATACCTAATAATTTGAAATCATCACTTTGAGTATCACAGAAATATCAAATAAGGACACATAAGAACATACTCAGCAAAATATATTTTTGAAGGTTAAACGCAATTGAAACCTTGAAAGATTCCACTTAGGCCAGTCTCATCCCATTGTCTCTGGGAAGATGGGTTTACGGGCCGATCTGTATCCGAGCAAGCCGCTTTCAAGTCTATCAAGACTCTGAAGTCAAGCGAGACACTTCAGAAATTCAAGAAAGAAACCAAGCAGGGGGCTAAAATTTTCGGTCGTCCAAGGCCATATTAGTACGATAGTTAAATATAGTTCATCAACATTTTTGGTAAACACCAACACTATCCATTGTTTTCCATATTTGTCAAAAATGGCGGTTGATAATTATTATTAAGGTGAAATTGTTTTACGCGAAACAACAAGAGAAATTCGTTTAAATACTATAAATGTAAGCAATTTAAGAGAAGAGATCATTTTGGATGCAAATTTTGGACAATTTTGGCGATATGCACAACTGAAACTAATACGGTATGTATTATTATTTCTTCTGATCCTCTTATTTTTATATAGTGCGTATTTTTCTTTCTAATATTTTTGTTGTTTGTTTTAGAAACACCAAATCAACGGAGACAATCAACAAAACAGTTAAAAATTACAGATAACTAGAAACGAAATGTACGTCGCATTAAACATCAGGCAGATGAATCTTACATTTCTAGTCGAGGTAAGACAGTACCCAAAAAGAGCATTAAAAACAAGAAAGACTGTTTTACGTCATGTAAGTTCAATTGTAGTAAGATAGTAATGGAAGAACAAAAGCTGCCAATAATCAAAACGAAAAATATCATTTTATTTTACATAGGTACTTACTTCAGAAAAAAAACTCAAAGAAACGTAGTAGGTACGTGCAATTCAAGTAAAAAGAAATTCTTTTAGATGTTGTATTTTGATACACAAGGTACACTGAAACGAGTACTATGTAAACAGTTTTATTTGGGAACTTTAGGCATCCCACAAAAAGTGGTATATGGTGGTCATGGAAGTGGACCCTCACAGAAAGACCAACGAGGGAAGCATGGCAAGCAAAAGCGAACTTCAGAAGAAAAGTTATATGAAGTGCGAGCGCACGTTAAGGCTTCCCTGTGGTAGAGGCCCTCTACTACCGTTCAACTACTAAAAGACAATATTTGGAGGCTAATTTAAGCATTTCTCAAATGTATAATTTATATAAAGAATCTACGGAAGCGCCTGTTTTAAAAAGCATGTCCAGCAAAATATTTCATATTATAGTCTAGTTATTTTATAGTATTTCTTCTTTCTTTCGTTGTTCCTGAACAGTTTCAAGATAGCTGCATGCAGATGGCATCGGAGATCAAGGATTCTCGTTTTTGCTCACCATAACATGAGAGAAATTGTTGCACATTCAAAGAGATTCCTCTGTGACGGAACGTTTAAAACATGCGTTAGAAACTTTCATCAGCTACATATTCACAATTCATGTCGATATTGGGAGTACGAAATATCATACGAACATACGAGTATTCCAACTATTTATGCTCTGCTGCCCAATAGAACAGTTGAAACTTACAAAACAGAATTGTACGCTCTTTTCGACGTTTTCATGAAATCGCCTTGTTCATTAATTTAATGAACGAGACGATTATTAACCTGACTGTACTCTGTTTTTTTTCAAAAAAAAACTGGGTGTGTTCAAAAAAAAAGTTGGCGATAACATAAAAGTGATTTAATTTAAGTTTCACTATGTGGACACGCGTAAAAATTTTGGCGTGTCCAGATGACGAAATAAGAAGTGATACTAATTTTGAGTTTCGTGTGTCCAGACTCTCGTGTCGAGTTGGTGAATAACCCAGACTTTTTGGGAGAAGTTCCAGTACTTGCGAAGTCTCTAATAGATCAACCATAGCTATATAAGTTTATTTTCTTTCACACAAAAGTCAGTTCCTGAGTACCCGAATAAACAAAAACAACTGAACGCTGAACATAAGAAGTACATTATTTATTTATGAGTATTTTAACATCGATTACCATAACAATGGAAGTATTCAAAACCGAATACGTAATGAGAAGGAAAGAGTTCTGGGAACTATTGAGATGAATTATAAAAAGCATTATCGTGTGCATTATACCAGCTACTCAATTACTAACTTCTAACTCTAAATCTACCTACCAAGTGGGAGTGCTTACAGGGTTCGATTCCTAAACTGAACAATATGCTTAGCTGTGGCGATAAATGGAAAGGAGACTATTCATATTGGGCCCAAAATAAAAGTAAAATAAAAAGTTTTTAATCTGTTTGGGTCATCATTTTAAGCATTTGGTACTATGGCACTAAAACTATGGAACCATTATTATAGCGGCTTTCGATTTTGGGCCCAACTTTGTATGAAACCTAAATGGTCTCAATGCTGAAGGTCAATTCCAATTGAATACCAGCATCACTGAACTGTTATGTAAATAAAATACATTACATCTCTATCTATACAAAGGTTGCTATCAGAGAATAAAAACAAATCCTAACTAAAAATGAGCCAATAAAGAAAATAACAGCTAACTGTATTATTAGACACGGACCCGAAAATACAGCGACTCAACAATAAAGCGCTCCGTAAAGCGCGCACCAAAGTGACGGCTCACTAAACACATGGCATTACGAACGCACGCAATGAACCGCACGCAGGCGAAGAGGGACAACCCGCGTACTACGCGGAATAAATACGCGCGGTACGGTTAATACGCGTAAGATTTATGCCTCAAGATGGATGTTGCGCTCAAACGATGTTACACGTCGCGTGCTTTAGTTTATAGTCGAGCTATTTAAACGCAGATTAATGAATCTCATCCACCGCGTAACAGGAGAGGCACACTATCACACGACCTCAGATACCCCAATTAGGATATAATATAAGCATTGTGTAAGCAACGGGGCTCGGCGACCCTAGGACCCTCGGAAGTATCTGGTGAAAGGAGTTCGTGTGCCATAATTATTATGACTATATTACACAATACACCTATGAGGCGCCTACTCCTGTGTGAAATATTGGTATTTTTATGGTGTGACGTCGAAAACGCCTTATTTTTCGTTTTACAATTTTTTCTCAATCGACCGTAGCGCAACTGCAATTTTGTTTTTCACAAGTATTTCAAAATGTTATGTCATTGTTTCCTCGCAACTTCGCAAGCGAGTTGACAACGTTGTTTCATACGCGTGAGGTTTGGCTACTTAATAATAATAATATAATAATATCCCTGTATCTTGGCTTTGGCTACTTGCATCAAAATGTACTGTTCTGTACTCTCTCTCAGTTCAGTTGTTACATTAGTAGTGCACACTGCATGCTATTCATGTAACATCAACATCAGGAGTTAAGGAAGTTTATAAAAGTTGTAGATACAAATGTAGAACAAGAAAGTGGTTTTCGATGCACCTAACTAACCCTAACCTCGGCCGCGGCCGCATCGCTCAACTCGCCCGCATAAGATAAGATTTCTTTATTTGTTTAAACATTGTGTACATACAAAAGCATGCAAGATATTACGTCGTTTGAGTCCAGTCATGTTTAGCCGTAAGTATCGGCGTACAAATATTTCTATAACATTGAAAGTAATTAATAATAAGACAAAAAAAAACAAAAAAAATACCTAGAATAAGCATTTACACAATTTACAATTATGAAACTTTAGAAACCGAAAATAATTTTTATATTATAATTTTAAAATTCCAAATAGCTCAAAAACTATAATGCGAGCCTGATGCAAACAAGTACGAGAATAATGTCAAAGTTACCAAAATATAATATGTCAAATTTACAAGATTGATGTCAAACAAATACAAGAATAATGTCAAAGTTACAAAATATATATACTTATGTCAAAATTAAAAGACACGTAAAATTTACAAGTTTGATGTCAGAATTATATGATTAATGTCAAAATTACAAGATTTATATCAAAATTACAGGACTTATAAATTTTAATGAAAGAAAAATTATTAAAAATCAAAAATCTTTTTCGGCTAGAAATTCGGAGACACTATAATAGGCTTTCTGCGAAAGAAAAATTTTTAATTTACGCTTGAATGCAATACTATTTAGCTCCTTCCAACGTTTAGGCAGTATGTTAAATATAGCAGGAGCCATGCAGACGATACTTTTGCGCATGAGTGCCGTTTTTGCTGGATAGACGCGAAGAATGGTCATATCCCGTCTGTTACGCGGTACAGCGTCCTGTAGACGTGGAAACAGTTTGGGGTTCGTTTTAACAAACATTGCGGTTTCGAATATATACAAACTAGGAAGAGATAATATATTGTACCTTTTAAAATACGGTTTACATGAATCGACCGTTTTTAGCCCAAACATAGATCTAATGCATCTCTTTTGGGCCTTGAATGCTTTGTAAGCGTCGGTAGAGTTTCCCCAAAATATGACGCCGTATCTTAGGTGAGACGCAGCTAAGCCATGGTAGGCCGCAATCAGGGTATCTACATTCACAACTGCAGCTAGAGAGTGCAATGCAAATGCAGAACTACAATTTTTTTTGCAAAGGTTCTCTATTTGTGTTTTCCAGTCAAGTCTTTTGTCAATTACTAATCCAAGGAATTTAGTAGTATTTACGATTTTGCATAGTCTCCGTCACGGCGCCGCCTCCGCCGCCACCGGCACATCGCCACAAATGTGATTTGCGCACGACACCGCCCGCGGCCAGCGCGGAAACCTGATCAATTCGTGGCACCGAATATTTGCTACAAATACATTATATTATGTTGTATTACATTTTTCTATCAATGCATTTCCGTTTCCGAGACCGACTTGTAATTTACAAGACTCTAGTCTCTCAAGATGGAGAAAAACGTGTTTTAAGGTTATTAACTATTCTAAAAGCGCACTAAGCAACATAATGTTGCGCGCCACGATTAGTGCCTGGTACATGGTGACATTAGTTACCACTAGCGCCATCTAGTATCAAGTAGTAGAACTATTTTACTACTAGCGTCATCTAGTGTGAAGCAGTAGAACTAATAGATCCTTCTAGAAATTTCGATATTAGAACTATCGACATCTGGTCAGTCGGGGCCGGTATGTACTCGAACATTATAGATGTTTCTACAACAGAAGATTCTGGAACTATCTGCGGCACTATATAAGGCTGGGACTAGCCGCGACCAATCAGACTTGGTTCTGCGATAGAAGTGAATACATGAAAGCGATCTTCAAGTGCGACTTAAGAGCAATTGTGTTTTATAATTAGTATGTTTGAGCTGTTATTAGTGTTGTTTAATTAAAGTGTAATTTTTGGTAATATATATCAACAGTTTTTATTGTCACGAACCCGAAGCTGATAACAACGTTTGGGGAATACAGGCGCGATATTATTGTAATATCGCGCCTGTATTCCCCAAACGTTGTTAGTCAGTGTTGTATAAAACACTCTCATTTTGCCAGATGTTCATGTCCTTGTTGGTGCCTCTGCCATCAACCGAGCACAAGTCCAGTGAATGGATACACTCAACCTTATTTTTACCTGTAATAAATTAATTAATGTACTACTTATTTCAAACACAATGCGAATTGTTACATGAATAAATAAATAAAATAAAATAAATAAATAAGCCAATAACATTTAGCCTGACTTAGGGATAGAACCTAAGGACCCGATGCTTAGCAGTCGTCCTCGCCACCACTAGACCAACGAATTAGTCGAGCTGCACTAAATTAGTGATTTCCCAGAAACGGTCGCTACTTAGGAAATGCAACAAAATTCAAATGGCCGCAACGATTATTAGCTTTCTTCATCACCCTACTACTACTGTTCTAGGTAATAGTAAAGCAATCCCCTCTATACTCTAGTTCTGGAACTTTAGCAGAATTACAAATTTCATCAAACCTAAACACTAAACAGTCCTTTGAGTGTCGCTCCTAACAGCAAACTACTATACGCCTACGTACCCTGACGATAGGATCTGAAGTTGCTGCTCCTGGAAGTCAGCCGATGGTGTTTACGCTGATATAGTTCTAGTAACAAGTTCACTGTCTCACAACGGTTTAAAAACAACCTTTCACTGAGTGATTTTACGTATATCTAATCCAATTAAAAATGAAGGTACAGTAGTAACACACTTACTCAGCCGCTATTACGGTACATCAAGTTTTCATGAAAAAGGTCCACTTTGTTTATACCTGAGGTGACAGGTCGAACGCGCCAAGTAAATTTAACGTAAATTGTACGATTATGAATCGAAAATACAACTATCCTATAGCAATTTAGTGTTTTATCCGGCAACCACAATTTTATAAGTAGGTATCACCTTTAGTCATGAATAAAGTCTCAAAACTAAAATTGAGATTAGGTATTTGTGAAACGACCATTTTCAATTTAGAAATCGTTTCACTATACGCGACGTGTACTGCGCCCGTTCGTGCTAGGTGACAGTCTCTTTCTAAGCTCGAGGTACTGTGCACTGAGTTGTGTGACGTGACACTTCCTCAAAGGGTCTCATGTGTCGGGGAGTGTTTCTATCGCTACTTCCCTGTTCCGAAGTGATCGAGTTTGATCATTATCTCCGCAAACTGTAATGAGACGAGTTGAGACACGCGTGACGTCACATAAAGTGTTGTTCAGGCTTGTCTTACAGACAGGCTGGAGATATAACTCCAACATACAAATTTTACGTGATGTTGAGAAACAGTTACAGGCTAATCGTTTCAGTCGATTTTATTTATTCATAAAATAATTCATTGAACGCCAGGAAAATACAGATTATGAAGAATAAAACTACAAGCTTTTATTTAACTTGCGATGTATGTATGTATGTTTGTTCGGGTGGACTCTTGCAACTCAATTTTGAAGCAGATATCTTCAACCGATTGAGCTGAAATTTTGCATGCATGTGTAAATCAGATGACAATGCAAAATTATTATGACATGGAGCTGATCTGATGATGGAACCGGAAGGTGGCCATAGGAACTACTCGGTAGTTAAACGACACAATCTCATCGAATTTGGACTCGTTTGATCCGTCTTGACGAGAACTTTGATGCTAGATGGTAACCAGGGTATGAAAAAATAATTGGCACACAATTATAGTTTATAACCAGGATTAACGCATAGGATATCTTTTATCCCGATCTTCCCACGGGATCGAAACGTATGCGGTGATACCGCGGGGTGCAGCTAGTAATCGATAAATCCACCAGACCGTGACTAAAACTCTTTCTAAAATATCTGCTTAAATAATATCACATCTCCTGAGTTACGCTCCGCAAGTGTCAGCTCAAGTTTAACCGACACCTTAAAACTCTGAGCTGAAGTTTGAAGTTGTCTAACATGTCATAAGATAAACAAACAAAGTTCGCCGCCATCTTAGGCATCATCTCTACGCGTGCTACTCTTATTTAACTTTTATTGGAAGTTTGAAGATGCCAACTAGCTTGACGACAAGCATTAAAAGTTCCGCACTTCATACGAGTACTTACTGCATCTTATGCACGATAGGTAGCTTTAACGATAGACGGATGCTACGTTTTGTGTTTGCAACCCACCCCCCCCCCCCCTCCATTTCTATTTCTGTGGGGTAATTGCGTAACGCAGTATCAGTAGTAATGGCATTCATTTTGGCAGTTCAAACATTTATTGCGTTATTTACGTTGTAGAGCAGACCAATTTAACGAAAATATGAAGCAATGGATTAGCAATATCATTGAAAATGATTCAGATTGAGATAGACAGTATGTTACGCAGTGAGGGTGCTGCTCTGTAAGTTTTCTGCAATTAATCAATAACCTTAAAAACCGGCCAAGTGCGTGTCGGACCACGCACAATGAAGGGTTCCGTAGTTGGAATGAATTTATCCCAAGAACAAACTTAACATTATAGTTTTAAAACATGTCCTCCCACACATTGCAACTGCAAATGTAAGTTGGTCGACTATTACTCGTCAACTTGTAAAGCCTACTTAGCTGTGATAGTTGTCCTTTTAACTTCATTATATATACTACTACCGTGAACAAAACTACCATTTAGCTGGCAGGGTGGGGGGACAAAGATTAGCACTTCAAAGGTTAATATTTCACAAACGGCCTAAGTACCACGTTAGTGAATTTTGGAACTTATTTTGCAACTGTTGGTAGCATATAAGTGATGTAAGAGTGTACGGTATTAGTTATAGATGCAAACAGCACTCGAATTTGCATATGAGTAGCTCTTATCACTAACACTTGCTTTTGAGTGATTTTTGTTCCTGCTTTATAAGCTATGGTGGCATTAAGCCGAATTTATTACTTATAGACGCATACAGGTTTCAATTTTTACTCTTTTAGAACTCAAAGAAGCATATGACATCTTAACATCTCCCCTAAAGAACCGTGCCCTAATAGGTGGTAATTTTTCTTTATTTGGCACCTTTACTACTAAATAAGTAGTATACATAAGTTATTTATCACCTGTAGTGCCTCAAGAGTTATTATTGCAGCTCATTTGGAACCTAGTGTAATTGCCTTTGTAAGGTCTAATATACTCTAATATGCAGTGGCATATTAATCGGAATGGAATCGATCTACGCGTTACAGTGGTAACGCGTAGATCGATTCCAAAAGAGGGTTCTTGAAAACCTTAAGCAACAATTTTCTCTCATTTAGAGCCACTTAAGATCTAACAGTTCTAAAAGATAGAAATGTAGAACTTATTTTTTATTACAATTCAGTGCGGCACGTGCATTCACATGCGTTTATGAATTTAGGACCTAGGAGCTCCAATAAGGCAACAAATAATAATAATAATAATAATCTTTATTTCTCAGTAAATGCATTTACATTATGTTGGTCTAAAAAATGAGTGGAAATATGAACTGCAAGGTCTATTTTATAAATCGCCATGTTTAAAAACGGAGTTCTTGAAAAGTATCTTGTTGAATGGTATTTTATTACAATAACATACAATAAAATGAGTTTTGGTAACTGTTTTTGATGTAGTTTGTCATTATACTGTTTGTGAAACCATAATGTTAGGTTTTTAACAACCATATTTTTATAAAGTCTTGTCTTATTTATTTGATCAGTGCATATTTTTTGATAATTCTTGATTAGATCTAAGGCGCATCAAAATTTACTAAGTAAATATACCATGGTTTCACGATAAAAAAAAACCATTTGCATGGGCTCCATGATGGTTATCCCATGTTACACACATATTTTTTTAATACTCTGCACCAAAGATGCAATAATCCAAATAAATTTGCTGTCACAACACAAACAAAGCACCAACAACCGTCTTTTTGTTTATCCACCGAAAATAAGAACTTGTTAAGATCTCATTTGTCACTCAACGAATGAGCTGTATCGCTTTTTAGTTCAATCATTCATTCACGGCGCGCAATTTGCACCGTGAGTTCCAAATGCCACTCAGGATAACAATTCGAACTCTTCTGCATCGCTTTAGCATCTATAAATAAATTGCAATTTTTCTCCCTTTGGTAACATACAGGTTGCTTATAGGTTGTAACCACCTTTATAGAACTTAATCACGGTGGATTTTATTACTAAAGTTTCCAAAAAATACTATATGCAAGCTATTTGTCACCAAATGTGTTACTTGATCCCTGAATCGAAAAATTGTTTGACAAACTTGCCATATTTTTGAAAGACCTATCCAACGATACCCCACACCATGGGGTAGACCACAAAAACCATTTTTTTTCAAGATTTTGTTTTATCACTTTGTCAGCCTGATTAGCATTATATATATCAATACCAAATTATAGCTTTCAAGTACTAAGGTTTCTGACCTAAGCTGCGGACAGACGGATAGACGGACATGGCGAAACTATAAGGGTTCCTTGTTGACTACGGGACTCTAAAAAAGGGTCAACGAAATATTTTTGTTTTTAATTCGATGAAACACAATTCTTGTCAATATCAGGACGTCAATAACAGTGCAGTGCCCAGTCATGACACGCGTCGAACCACATTACAGCGAACCACCACGTCGCAATAATGGCTGTACCAGACATCCCACATTTATTCACGTCTAGCTAGTGGCCGAGTAGCGATCAATACGCGTCTCGAATACTTTCGCGAACATCGCCACCTATTGAGTGATAAGTGATCACATAAAAGTGTGCACCGTCCTTTATCTCCTCCGATCGACACCGTGATTATTTCTATCCCCTTCGATGTTATTAGTTCTCAACAGCCAATATCGCCGACTTGCAATAACGTGGTATAGCTGAAATCGTCGCATTATGAGTTGAATCTTCCGTCCGTTCCCGTGTCACCCGCTGTGCTCCATAAAACGTCATCTGGCGTGTTCTCGCGTCGTAAAGGCGTCCGTCGGCGGTCGTGGGGCGGTCACCTCAGCCGCCGTGACCCGGCGGCGTCATCGGCGCAATAAGCGGCCGTTGTCGAACCACGTCGACGTCGACGTCGGACGCAATCCGCCGCTCGCTATAAACATTTATTTCACGATAACCTCTTATCGCCGCTCTTTAATGTTATCGTTTGGCTTTCCAATATAACTCAACACTTGCTTTGACATTTAGTTTCGCTCTTGTTTTTTGGAAAAGTAGGTAAATTATATTGTACTAGCTTCTGCCCGCGACTTCGTCCGCGTGGAGCAACTTTCTTAATTTTTTTTTTCCGTAAGAACCTTCCACAAAGTATGTATTAGAAAACTTTAAAAAAAATGGATGAAATCGGTAAAGTCGTTCTCAAGTTATGGCGTAACCAAGGGAAATAGGGATTCATTTTTTTATATATAGACTAACTGCGCCCCGCGATATCACCCGCATAAGTTTCGATCCCGTTGTAATATCGGCATAAAAATATATCCTATGTGTTAATCCTAGTTATAAACTATCTGTGTGCCAAATTTCATCCAAATCCGTTTAGCAGTTTTTGCGTGAAAGAGTACCAAACATCTATCCATTCATTCATCCATACAAACTTTCGACTTTATAATATTAGTAGGATTTGAAAACAAGACATAGCACACATTAACTTTCTCGTGTTTTAAACACAGTTATTTTAGTTTTTCAGTCACATGGGTAGTAGGGTACAGGGTACGTCTCTTCCCAAGAAAAACAACAAATATTAAACCGAATAATGCTTTCAGGACTACGAGTACATTACAAGCCCAAACGGATTTTCCCATCTTTCGTTTTTAGCCGACATTCACAACTGAATGTTAAATAAACAGCTTGTTACATTCATCCCATATCAGAGCTGTTTGTTAGAACACTACGCCACATTCAGACCTTTCATTTCAGTGAGCGTACTATTTCTTTTATTACTCGTTACTCCGGGCGAAGGTTATTTGCTAAAAATGTTGGCGTGCTTCGAACAAGCAAACTACGGCTAACAAAACAATCATAATGAAATATTCTTGAAATAACACAGATTTGTTACAATACAACGGAACTGGAGCAAATGAGACAGCCTACGAGACGGGAATGTGGAGTCAGATATGCCGACTGATGTACAAACAAACATGGCGCCTATTTGTATGTGTAACTGACGTCAGTAGCACAATGTTGCTCGTCCACTTGGCTCTGCTTAACGTCGTGGCATGCTTGGACGTGCAGGTGGAGGGCGAGCTGGCCTTCGACCTGCGAGTCCCCAACAGGCTCAGCGGCAAGGGGCGCTGGTTCCGTGTGGATTGGGAGGCGGGCCGCCAGGGCACCCAGGAGCTGGTGTTCAGGATGAACCACATGCGGAATAACGTGACGGTGGCGCCGCAGGTGGAGTGCGTCTACCAGTACCCTCAAAAGAAACAAGTGGACGCTCTGCTCAGCAACATGATGAACCAACTGACTAAGGTGAGACGTTGTCTCGCAAACTCTCATTAGGGCGAAGTTAGCGATGACGTCATTAAACTTCTATGTAAACCTCTCTACGTTGATGTCGTGGTGGGACTTGCACGCCTCCGAACTCTAGGTCTGTGCTGGTAGGGATTACTTTGCCGAAACAGGTCTAGGGTGAGGAGCCAGACCAAGAGAGATACATAAACCCGTAGGGCAGAATGTGGCGAGCTGTTGGGCACCAGCGACCCCACGGACCCTATCTCCCGCGAGATATTAATTTATCTGTGTAGGCAGGTGGAGGCTATAGTCTTTCCATAGTTTTAAATAACCAGTTTACTTTAGCCACCCAAACCAATAATCCAAAATCTTTGTTTCCATATCCTGCAATAGTCCTAGGTATACCAACAGAGGGTTGTCCTTGGGTGCACTTGTACAGTGCTTGCAGAAATAATCGTCGGTTGGTGCCTCATTCTATAAATTAAAAACGTCGAACGGGCCTCTGCGAGTTGGCTTCGACCCCTCGTACGATTTCCAATGGTCCGGGAAATAATAATAAATCGTTTGTTAACCATATAGTGTTCTGACAGTTCCTTATAATTAAAGTACAGATAAACTGCTCCTAAAATTATTGTTACGAGAGAAACATAATTTTGACATTTTAACTTGTGGACTCCACATTAGGTCGACGCTGTCTCATGGAGTCCTTGAGAGTTTTAAACAATTTGATTGTTGATTGATCTATGTATACTAATTTATGAGAGGTGTTTGTAAGTTTGTATGTAGAAAGTAATCTTCCGGTCGGTCCGATTCTACCAGTCTTGATTGATTTGAAAATTTAACGTAAAACAAAATCAGAAATAAAGGCTTGAAAAATAACATGATTAATAGTAAAAACAAATGTTTGAAATAAGGTGTGTCGAAAATGTAGGTATTTATTTAATTAGCAACGATGCGCCAACAGAATGATAAACTAAGAATGTACGAGTATGTAAGGTTTGGGAGGTAGCGTGAGAGTGAAGGTGTGCGTGAGGGAGTGAGATAGTGTTAGTGTAAATAGGTTATGACAATACTCCGACGTGGCTTCGGTTTCTAAGTACGTGTGAGCTAACAGCCATTGTTTAATCATTTTATGGACTTGGGATCCTCGGGCAACAGTAAGTGTCATCTTGGAGAAATATTAGAACTGGTTGAAGAAAACTTCATTTGCTTTCAATGTTGTATTGATTATATTTGTACTTCACAACAAACTAATTCAATACTTACCCTGGCACTGCTACCAATCAATTTGAAATTCTTGTTAAGTAATAAAATTCTGAGTCGAACAGTTTACTAAAGAGATTTTTCTTTCAAAAGCGAGAGAGTTTATCTGCAGTAACCCAGATCTATCCAGTGAAGCAATCACAGTTTGTTTGAACATTACGTTGATTGATACCGGTCCGGTTTAGTTCGCTCTTCGCTCATACTTTGAGTTAAAATCCTTTAACCAAGTTGAATTCTGTGGAAGTAGTCGATATTTAACAATTCGTGGAGTTTTTGACGGAATTATTTCGGAGCACAAATCTTTCGTCGCGGGACAGAAATATTATAGGCTGGGGATTGTTGTTTACGAATTTTCCCCAAAAGGCATTGCTATTGGTTGTTCAATGTTCTCTACGTCGCACAATTAAGTTGAGTTTGATTCATTCTGATCGTTTCACATGCAATTTTTGTGCGTAACTACCTTATGAAATTGTGGAAGCACCAGTTTCTTTAAAACTTAAATGTATTTCATACAACTTCCAGGTGTTCGTGCGAGCCAACGAATACATGAATGGCTTGGAGACGCGACGGAATAAGAATGGCCTGAATAAAACGCATCGCGAAGACTTCGCCGTAGATATGATGTTTGTGATGAGAGGAAACGCGAACACGGAGCCTACGAAGGAAGAGGAGAATGGGACCGTGAAGGAGGACTTAAGAGGCCTCACCCGGTTTAGGGTGGTTGATAAAAAGCTGAAGCCGTTCTTCGAACGTATATACAATAACATGACCGCCGAGTACAGGTAATTGGGTAACTACCCGAACTACTCAACCTCATTCTCGAAACCTGGGTAGGTGTCGAGAATAAAGCGATGAGTAGTTCGGCCATGTCGACATCATAGTGTTATCCACGGTCATCCACTTTGCTCAGCAGTCGGTACCACAGACCAATAAAGCAAGCAAGTACAAATAAACAAACACCAAACCAACCATTACAGAAAGTTCTACAACGCCACGTGGGAGCGGGTGGACCGCTCAGGGCACGACGCCTGCAACCACCAGCCCGAGGTGAAGCAGATGTGGCGCGACCTGCTGCAGCACGCCCAGGCCAGCCTGCGCAGGGCCGCGCAGCGCTGCGTCGACGAGTACCTTCGCGACATGCCCGCGGAAGAAGAGGCACAGGTCTTTCTGACAGAACAACAAAGCTTAGAGCCTGTGTTCACTGAAGGAGAACACGCAGTTGGGCTAGTATGTTAAGGTCCCATGCAACAGGGAGCAGGTCTATCGCCACCAGCCGGGACGAGTCCAGACTCCGGGTTGATACTGAGAACTTGCTATTGGTAAACCAATAACGCTTTGCAAAACAGAAGTTAAATTCCTCTCGCTCAGAATAAATAACTTTTACTTGTTTATTTCTTAGATGCGTGAGCGCTTGAAACAGTATCTCAAGACGGAGCTCAGCAATGTGCGCACCAGCCAACTCAACATGCTGTGTGACACCTACCAGTTGTGCTACAACGATTTGTTGAAATAATTTCAAACGATGTATTTGAAATCACATCTTTGTAATGATAGTTGTAGTTATATATGTAATAAATTAAACAAAACAAAACAATTGAACCGTTTTAAAAACATTTCTACGGCTATCATGTAAAATCTTCGTCCTTGATTAAAACTAGAATGCCAACCTTCTAAAACGGAACAATATTTAATTTCTTATCTCACAAGCTGGTTAGTAACATTTTTACAGGAATTGGCGCATGTTCTAACATTAATTAGGCGCAGTGGCCCAAGTTCGCTTCCCGAGTAATAAACAGTGATGTATCGCGTCACTGTCGACACACAACAGACCGACACAAAAGCTCCGCTGTTAACATACTTCTGATTGCACCTACACTGTTGCCATGGTAACGGTATTGAACAAAGTACAGTCACAGGTTGATAACGTTTCCATAATAGATAATAGATAGATAATATTTTTGTTAAAGCACTTGCGCGGCAGAGCATGTCTTCACACTTCCTATCAAGTACACCTTCTGTTATTATCTCTTTTGTGTGCGTTGTAAGGGGGTGGGCAGCGGTCGTGGCTCGTTAGGCAAATGATTAATATGTTCGAAGAAATAGCGCCGGAGTTCAGGGGTTATTGTGGTGAGGCAATCAGGCACACGACGATGCTGTGAACATTGTATTGTTGTATGAATGGCTGCTCGTAGTAGCCGTCTGTTGTGTAGCAGTCGTTCTGGCTTTTTTTATTTCTCTATTATGAAAGGTCACCGAGTTTGACCAAGGTGGTCCGATAGGTATAGTATATAGGTATAGTATAGTTCGTGGTTCGAATAAAAGATCATTTTAAAAAATACTTCTAATTTTATTATTAGCCAACAGAATAAAGTCTTAACAAAATACTTTTATAACATCAATAATATAAAATGTATTGAATCCTAATTAACACAATCAAATTAAATATTACTAGCTTGTACATAATGTATTAAGCCAATATTACCAACACATGTTATTAGTCGTCGTATATAATTATCTTTTCTAATCCTATCTACAAGACTCCGTATGATCCCCAAACTGTCATTAAGTTTCTCATACAACACATAATTACTACAGAAGTGTTATGAATATAATTCATCTAGACTGAGCCAAGTGCCCAGCACGACTCTGATTAGATTATATAATAAAACTCCTCAGTTTTGCTATGAATAATTAAATTCCGACTACATTTACTACTTTTTGAGATTCTGATTTCAGGCTTTTCTTCACATTCACCCAACTCATTCTATCGCAGCCCACCGCTGGACATCGGCGACTCACACTCCTTACAGATAATACATAAGACTGACAATAACCACCACACTACGAGTACAGCTCCATGAAGTTGTGGTGGAACCTTCGGATGCTGTCCATCATGTACTGGAACTCCTCGCGCGGGTGCAGAATGGTGCTGCGGAAGTGGAAGGTGCCCGGCAGCTGACCGAACCCGGTGCCCGGGATCACACATACTCCTGAAAGCAGAAGATCGCTATAGTGAAGGAGTTGCGAAGATTTCTGGAAACTTTCTTATGTTAGCTTGGCAAATCTTATCACCAGCTAAAGGTACGTGGTAACAGTTGCTTTTAGAAAACCTCAAAAGAATTAACAATCCAAATTGGTTTACATTTGTAGGAGTTATGTCCAAACACACATCCATTATGTAGGAAAAATATATTCAAAGGAATCGAGAACCTCCTTTTCTTCGAATAGCAGTTTAAAAATGGAACTACAAAATGGGGTCAGCAGACGTGTTGTTAATCTTAAAGTGGGATACAAACTGAAACGCCGACATGACATAAAAATAAACTTCCTCGTCTTATTAACAAGACAACATCAAGCGAACTTGAACACATAAAAGTCCGGACCAAGTTCAACCTACTAACAAACATAGCTACATACACGATGGTCCACAAGTTAGAGCAAGAACTCTCAAGTTATGCACCACAAGTTGGGGCTCGCACAACTTGTATTTAAGTATGCAACTTGGAGTTACAACACATTACCCGGAGCCGCTTACCTTGCAGCGCTAATTAATAAGTGGGAGTCATTAGTGACGGGCTTGGGGAACTTAAACACCTTGTATGTTTCCTTGAAGCGTCGTGGGAAACTTAAACCTCCTGCATTGTTGCCTGCGGGCATAGGGCGTAGGGGGAGTGTTGAGGCTTTGTTGTAGTCGATGTGATGTGACTTCCACGTGTTTGAGAACGCAGGCCGTGGTGCGAGCGATTGGTTTAGAGGGTTGCTGATGGTAGTATATATTATGCGGTAGATAGACTTGCCACACAATACAAAATATTGGACTGTTTGAACAAGAGTACAGGGCCAATTCGAAGGTATACAACTTTAAATTAAAGTAATTTTTATTACAAAAAAAAAATGCTGATCATTTCTCGCAATTACAGAATAGAATGGCAATTTTGAATGAAAAATAACACTATCCAAATCTCCACCTTTCTGCTGGTTTCAAATGCGAACAAATTTTCGCATACTTTATTAGGTATTCCATCATCAGAGTCAGAAATATTTTCTTTTAGTGTTAAGAATTGACCACGACACGCGTTTAGATAATTTTACGGAAAAACGTCAGGACCTGTCGAATCTGCTAAATTTGGGGGTCAAATAAAATTAATGTTAACATTTCTTTCAGTTCTTTTTTTTCTTGCTAAATGGCTCTCTCTCTTATTGGAACGTGTTTTCTAGGTCTAACAGATTGATTTGATGAAATAAAAATTGTCCCGTAGCTCCTTCAAGGATGAATGATGCAATTTTCCCAGGTAACTAGTCAGACAAAATAATGTAGGCTCCTATCTGGGCCAGCAAAGCTTTAGTGAAAATGTTGTATATTTACAAATCCTCTGTGATGAAAGTGGGATTGGTTACTCGTACTGATTTTTTGAAAAAAAATTAGTAAAAATTACTCAATTTTTTGCAATCCATGTAAGAACTTTAGAATTATGTTACTGAAATTAATGCGGTAGTTATGGCCTTCTAGATGATGCCTAACGAATGTACCACATTTTAACTAAATTGTGGAAAATCAAAGGGCGCCAAATGAAAATGTTGGTCAAAAAAGTTGTATACATCCGATATGTCAACCCTATAGAAGAAACGTTATGAATTATGACATCAGAATGAGCAGCAGCTGAACCTATGCCTACTGATGTTCAAAGACAAACAATGACTACAATGTTTGTCTTTCCAGAAGGCTAATAAATATTTGTATAGTACCGGTTTCTTCAAGAAGTCGTAGACAGTAGAACTCGTCGGGACTCAGGCCGAGCTCCTTAGCCGCCGCCTGCGCCGCCTCCGGGAGGTCCACGCGCGGGTATGCAAACATTGAACCCTGGGGAACAGCAAACATCACACAATACATGAACTGAAAATTGCTTTTACAAAACTTCATCTAAGTAAAGTCTATGCATTTTAAAATTTTACAGACAGAATTAAAACCAGAGCGTAGGCTGAAATATCAGACCCAAGACAAAAGATTGTAACCAATAATGATCAAATTTAAAAAAATGTCTTATAAATATACTGTTGCATAAGCAAATTCCATATAAAGTTTTTACGAGTACTAAACTTATGTTACAGTATAAAGTTCTGGCTATGCAACAAAATGTTCTGCACATTCATCCACTCACATCAATAGGGTTGCAGAAGTATCCGGGGATGGAGTTGAAGGTCTTGTAGGCGGTCACCGTGCGCTCGGCGAGCACCTGCTGGATCTCGTCCAGCTCATGAGCGAACTGAGGGTACGAGGGCTCGCCGGGAGACGGCGGCTTCATCTGGAAAGTGGGAGATTGGGGACAATAGAACAGATTCGCTTCTATTATACCTACGGATATCTATTTTATTCTATTCTATCTTATTTAAATCTTATCATAAATAATACTATACAGATGCTTATTGCTAGTCAGCTCTGCAAAATTTTCTGTAGAAGAATTAGAATTATAGAATAGATTTCTGTAGAATCCACACGTTCAAATTTCTGTAATTGTTGTCAGTACAGTAAGCTTTGAACCTTTTCTCTTGCAAAGATGCCACGGAAGCTGGATGCGGGAAGCACAGGGTCACTTATTGTGGTGATGAGTGGGAGAGTCCCGTGTACAGCAGTGGTCTTCTTTCGACTAAATGGTGATGGTGTGGATGATGATGCAACAGTTAGTATGTCTACTGGTGAGTACTGACCACACAGTCCAGTATGCACTGCCCCAGCACCGTGGGGCACTGCATAACGGCGCGCGCGGTGCTGAAGGCGGCGCGCACGCGCGGCGCCAGGCGGCTGAGCTCGGCGTACCCCGCGCGCAGCCCGCACTCGGCCGCCCAGCCCTTGGACGCCGACACGAAGCTAGCCAACTCCATGCCGGAGTAAGGGGCGCCCATCTCGTGCATCACCTAAAGAGGAAACATTATTCATTAAGTAAAAAAAAAAACAAATTCGAGTTTCGAACACAACGATGACTGATAGAACCTCTACTTAATAAGGCTTCATCAGATCTTGATCGGTACATCTCCTCTCAAATCCCGTCTAAGCTGCTGCTGCTGCGGTAAGGTACAAAACACAAGCAATGAATTTCACTGACATAAGATTTGACATGAAAATCGGTTGTAAATAAAATTTTCCTTTAGCCAGAGAGAAGAACCTATCATTGATATGGGAATACCACAAAAGTTCTACATATGACGACACACAATCCTGCCAGTCTCAAATGATCCCAACACGTCTTACTTCTCACCTTCTTGAAGGAGTAGAAAGGCTTGCAGACGACGTTTTCCTGGTACACCTCATCCGCCATCAGGAACAGGTTGTGTTCGTACGCGAATTTCACGATCTCCTCCATGTTCTGCCGAGTCAGAACCTGCAACCCAAGGAGTGGTCAGTAAGTAATATCAGAACTGCAAAGAAAACATATTGCAGCATGCTCATGTAAATATCTCCTTCACACGTTCAGTCTAATTCGAAAGCGACATGGTGTAAATCGACAGCCCTATGGTTGATGGGCCCATTTACGCTGATTTTGGTGTATCCTATACGATTTATAATATCACTAGCTGCGCCCCGTAGTTTCACCCGCATGAGTTTCGATCCCGTAAGAATATTGGGATGAAAAGTAATAGTGTTAATCCTAGTTATAAACCATCTGTGTGCCAAATTTCATCGAAAACCGTTCAGTAGTTTTTGCGTGAAAGAGTAACAAACATCCATCCATACAAACTTTCACGTTTATAATATTATAGTAGGATTTAACAATCTGTGGTCCCTAATAACTGTAACTGCATACTCCCGACTATATCAGAATGTATTTAAAGTTATGTAAAACCCGTCATCATCGTCGTCGCCACAAACCGTAAATCAGTGCTATTTGTCGCGTTTCATGTTTTCATATCCCATTTATTGTCGCAATCATCTGGCTTTGGAATAGTTTCCAATATTTGCAATGGCGGCGGACGGGCGGCGGTCGATCAAATTGCGCGCGAATCGCCTGAATGCCGGCTGATTAATACATGTCGCCCACAAACTGCCGGCGTGTTCACGGATATTGTATGAATATCGGCTAAATATAGTTTGTACGACTGTTTTTCGGTTTTTCAATTTGTATGGTATTGTGCTGTTTCAATACTTTCAATAGAAATAATGATATTATGGAAATATGTTTCACATGCGATGAAATATTTTGTTCTTAAAGTCCTGATTACCATCATTCTCGAAGATATACTGTGGGTCGCTTATTAAATGGCAATGGGCTTAGGATGGGAGTAGGACAAGAGAATGATAACGCAGCACATCAAGCTCGACGTCTTAAGGGAGTGAGTCCTTATTACATAGAAAACAGCTATAATTATGACGCAGCACATCAAGCTCGATGTCCTAAGGGAGTGAGTCCTTATTACAAAGAAAACAACTATTGTACGGTTCACGTACAGGCAAATTGCTAACGCCGCGACCTACTTTTCGCTACGCGTTTTATTTACTTTTATAATTTATTATAATTATGTAGTTGACCAATAGCTGCCGTAGCGCTATTACCGCGGATTACATTCAACGGAACTTTCATGTAACTTTTGCAAATAAACGAAATTATCGTGAAGTCTGTGGTTTTCGTCGACTCACATCCAACTACTCAACTTTGACTAACTGGCTACCTCTGAGCCATACAACTATAATTATGACGCAGCACATCAAGCTCGACGTCCTAAGGGAGTGAGTCCTTATTATAAAGAAAACAACTAAGTATAATTATGACGCAGCACATCAAGCTCGACGTCCTAAGGGAGTGAGTCCTTATTACAAAGACAACAACTATAAAATTATGTTTTTCTTTGTCAATAGTCATTGTATCTGATAATAAAGAAAAACATATAATAATTATTATTTTACAATACTCAGTTTTTCAGAAAATACGATGCTTAAGCGATCCAAATATACATTACTTCCTCATGTCTCACCTGCCCCGTAGGGTTCCCAGGGTTGATGACGACGATCGCCCTGACGTGGCAGTCCTCGCTGGCCTGCCGCCAGCACCTCTCTAGCTCGCTGGCCTGCAGTGCCCACTCGTGGTCTTCATCCAGGTAGTAGTTCGCTTGGCGCAGACCCAGCTCCGACAGCGTCCCGGAGAACAGCGGGTATTGAGGGATCGGGATCATTACCGCTGGGGACAGGATAGAAGGTTGGTAAGAACTATACTCATTGACGAATGAATAACGTCACGACTATCATAGATTTTCATTTTTTCATTCACCAGACACAAAAACAGACCCCGTGCTGCTACAAAGAATTTTCAAATGCGCGTACTCCATAATCGAGCAGATCGTGCCCGTCCTAGGAATCGAACCCAGGAACCCACGTTCAGCAGTCAGTCGCTTGCTTGACCAAAAAGGCATTCAATATTTTTTGTGTACTTGAAATCGGAACACAAGAATGCTAATTAGCAGGAACAGATAACTGCAGAAAACTGCATAAAGGGACAGAGTGGATCTATTGTCAATCAATAAAAATCAACCTATCACTCACTTTGGAATATATTGGCGCCATTACACATTAACATAAACTCATATTTTAGTAAAGTGGCCAGTTAGTATTGTGCAAGGCAACACAACGCATTGACATTAATAAAACAGAACTGCATAAAATGGCGCCGCGGTCACAGAGCTCGCAGATCTGTTCAGGCATACTCATTTTAAAATAGATTGCTTTTGTTATCCTCACATTCAGTATTATAAACCTCTTTACCCTCTTACCGTTCCCTCGGAGTACCCACAGAAGACGGGTTCTCTTGTGTCAATACAATAAGGTATTGTATTAACAGTGTCATGGCGTATAAATACGAGCAGACTAGTCATTCATTTCTGAAGAGAGTTACGTTTACTGGAATCTTTCTAGATTCACGTGCAAATTAATTTATCTTTGCATTGTGCGGACTGACATGTTTTATGAAACATTGCTGTGGCCTACTTTATATTACGAGTAATTGGTTTATTAAAAGCCAGAATTACATTGACATAAAGCCTATTATGTGGTTCTGGGAAATACATGTCCCACAATGTTGTCACCGGTGACATAATTACATTTGTTCCTGCCTGCTTATGGCCACAATGGGCGAGGTGCGATATCTTCCTACAAGGTGTGGTCATGCTGATACTGGTTATTTTTACTTTTCAACACTTTGCCTACAACCAAAGTAATATAACATTCTGCATCATGTATAAGTTCCATGTAATAGAGGGCGAGTCTTTTGTCATTGACCTGGAACAAATACTAACTCCGGGCTGCTCGCCACTAGATCAAAGAAGCAGATAACCTTCATAAACAAACACCAAACTCCTTGGACAACATACCAGGTGGTTTCCCATCCACATCTTCAACCAGCATGGTGAGCACGGCCTTGATGACGTCTGAGGCGCCTGAGCCCAGGTACACGTCATCCGGGCTGGCCGGCACGCCATCGCGAGCCTCCAAGTACTGAGCCACGCGAGCGCGGACGATACTGAGGCCGGGCGATGGGGAGTAGGCGCCTACTGAACCCTTGCTGGACACAACAGGTGAATTATGACAAAACGCTCGATGATGGTTGTCATTCTATGCACAAACAGAAACGTGGGCATTCTACGACATCGTATTCATTCTGCGGTGAACCTTACTGCTATTGGACACGATTATGATTGCGATATTGACGTCTCAATACCCGCGAATATTTTGAAGGATAGTGCTAATACATTGCTTCATAATTATGTTCGAAAAATTTGTCTGCGTAATGCGACGATTTCAGCTATAACACGTTATTGCAAGTCGGTGACATTGGCTATTTAGAACTAATAACATCGAAGAGGATAGAATCACGGTGTCGATCGGAGGAGATAAAGGACGGTGCACACTTTTATGTGATAACTGATCACTCACTAGGTGGTTCGCGAAAGTATTCGAGACGCGTATTGATCGCTGCTCGGCCACTAGCTAGACGTGAATAAATGTGGGATGTCTGGTACAGCCATTACTGCGACGTGGTGGTTCGCTGTAATGTGGTTCGACGCGTGTCATGACGGGCACTGCACTGTTAATGACGTCCCGATATTGACAAGAATTGTGTTTCATCGAATTAAACATGAAAACAATTTCGTGACCCTTTTGTAACGTTTTTGATTGTTTGTTTGCAGAAGACTAACACACTAGCAATCTCAATCTGAATCATTTTAAATGATTTTGCTAATCCCGTTGCTTCATATTTTTGTAAAATTCGTCTGCTCAACAACGGAAATAACGCAATGAATATTATTGAACTGTCAAAACGAAAGCCAAGCTGCTGACAGTGCGTCACGCAAGCCCCGCAGGCTGTTTTGCTTTACTTTTGACTGTTGGTGTATTTAATAGTACCAGGATCACATATCCTCCTGTAGCAATCACTGTCAATATTCATACAATTAATCCAGCTTCCTCCAAAGATAGGCCGCTGACGTAATGACGTCACATCCAGGTGACGAAGCCGGTCTAATTTACGTCCGCTTCATATAGCTGACAGATCCGGCGCGCGGCGCACTAACCACTCAGATTAATTAGACAGCAGGACATTGATTCGTGTTATTATGACACTTTATTCAAATTTATAGTTAGATTTGTATTCATATAATACAAATTCGCACACTTGGATACGTCTGACGGATAACCATAACGGATACTTATTATTGTATACCTATATTTAAATGACTTTGGTATACCTTATTTTCACTGCCTAGTAAGGTGTAATGTAGTACCTCCATTGTAATTTGAATAGGCTTAGGGGGAGACTAACGGGGGTCACTAACTCCCTCTACTGTCCAAGACAAGAACACGAATGATTACAATAAACTATTCAATTACTGTAAGTGCAAAAGCAGAAACTCATCATTCAAATTACATTTTAATCCTGCAATGCGAAAACATGACCAATTCGTTCTCACAAACAGGACAAAACAATGAAAAAAAGGATTAAGAGTATTAAAAACGAATGAAAACGTACCACCTTTACACAGATCGATTTGATTCCACAATCGAATGAGAAACAATACAATTTCGCGTCCAGTATCTGTCTGTTATTTGAGCATCAATATCAATTTGATTTGAAACACTAATGCGACCGGCTGCCATAAACGTCGAGCGAATCAATCTAAATCGAATATGGATGTCAATCAATCAATCATTGGAATCAGTTGGAATCAATCTGTGCAGGTAGCGGGTATTAGCACAGTGACGTGTCAGGAGAACTGTATAGCTTGGCTAATGACGTGTGTATACTATGTAATTAGGAAATCATTAGTGGAGGTGTTACTCATGCCATTAAGGTTTGTGTGTGTGTGCGTGAAGATTAGTTCGCACTAGTTTGCTTTGTTTTTAACAGGCTCGTGTCGTGGATTAGTTCTGCAACGTGGACGAACGCTTTACGTTCGCTTAGATAAGAAAGAAAGCAATAATGCCTATATACTTAAAGTAAAACCTGATTAATTTAAAGAGAAATAAGTAGGTACGCTACTTAGTTCAATAACAACCTTTGAAGAATTCTACTCCATTTTATCCCACAGTCAATTTAACAAACTTCTAGGTCCTTAGTAGTTTCAGTTACCAACTTAGCTGTGCTTGTAAACAGTGTGGCTGAAAAAGAAATTAAACCTGCTACTTACACACTGCAGGACCTACATTCAAAGAAGTAATATCAAAGGCCGTAGAAAACGAAAATTAATGTTGTACGTCATTTATAATTTTTAGGTATGAGTATACACATTATTATACACGAGAGAATTAGAGGACAGATACGGACGGACGGCACGGTTGGCGCAGTGGTTAAGCGATTGACTGCTGCGCTGCGTGTCGCGGGTTCGATTCCCGCACGGAACAAATATTTGTATGACCTTCATGTATTTGTTCCGAGTCTGGGTGTTTTTCTATCTATAATATGTATGTATTTACAAAAAAAAAAAAAAAAGAATATAAGTAGTTTATCAGCCATCTTGTTACCATAACACAAGCATTAGGTTGCTTAGCTTGGGACTAGATGGCGCTGTGTGAAATGTCCAAGGATATTATTTATTTATTTATTTATTTATAAAGAAAAAAACCATTTGTAAACTAATGAAAATCGCCTTCAAAAATAAATGATATCTTTCGCCAGCAGCAATGGCGTTTGATTAATAAATGATGTGGTTTTATTTCTGTCAGTCTTCTAGGTTTGTACAAATAGTTTTACACGAAGCTAGCTGAGGTCGGCGATTTCTTGAAGAAAGGCCAAAACAAACTCACATTCTCTTTAAAGTCCATACATAATCTTGGTTAGATCATGACTGTGAAGACCATGTAGATTGGTGTCTGAAATGGTCTTTTGAGGAAAGGACCACATAGATTGAGTGGACCTGTCCAGTCATTGCACGTATTTTTCAGTATTCATGCAGCTCAAGTCAAAACTTAAGGAGCTCAACTTGCTCATGATTTACTGTTATCAATTGAAATGATTTCAATTCTCCAATTAACTATAAGTATTTGTGTTAATTTTATAGTCTAAGACTTGTGCTATGCAGTACTCACGTGCAGTCATCCAGTATCTCCCTCGCTCTCTGGCGCACATCCTCGGGCACGTCTGCTGAGCTGGCCAGCTCAGGACAAGCCGCCACTGCCAGCACCTAATAACACAGACATATCGGTTTAGTTAGACAAACAAACTTACCAAGATTTTATACGTCTTCTGTGCCAAAGCGGTAAGTTGGAATCATCAATCCATCAACAACCAGAACAGCATCTCCAATTTGCGCCACAACATTGAAATGATTTTATTTATCTGTGCCTTCCGATATCCGAATCCAGTCTGTCCTAGGGTGCGGCATTGCAACTTTGCAAGGTCGTCGGTCGCTACTATGGTTGTCGATCCACGATCTCCACTCAAGGAATCGTCTTTGAAACATCTTTACAAATATTGTTCAGCATCTATTACAAATTATCTTCTTCCCTTTTCCTTATGCTTTAGTTTTAGTTTATTAAAACCCCGTATCAATTGTAAGCCCATTTTTGTACAAACCGCCTCACACATCCGGTATGCTAATAAATTACAATTACAATTTACAATCATTAAACCCGAATTCCGATCCCATCCTTTCTATTTCCTATAAGAATGCGTTCACACCGCAAATAATCGCTCATCATGTATTTATTCCACTCACTGTGTACAGTCCAGGATAAATATACCATCACTAACAGCAATTCTCTCCTAAAATATTGACTGAAATTATGAGGTGTTCATCGATGGATGGTGTGTGTGAAAGATTATATGAGTGGAAAGGTAAGGAAATTGTCGCCATCTTGGTAGTCGCCCCCCGACTAACAAGATTACGACAATTGAGAAGCATGAAAGGAAAAGCATGTTGCGCTAACCAGAATGAAAAAAATGAAGATAATGAAGGTATTGGTTATCATGTTCACACGCATGCTTCTGTACTGTAAATGTATTACATTTCAACAACTGAACCACTCTACTCTACGAGAATGTCGCTTGATTATTTTGCAGTTTGTATATTTTGCCCATTTTTTTTTTAACATTTAACATGGCTCATGCATTCTGCACTACCACGGGGAGTGCAGTTATGTGGGACTCTAACCCACTAAAACTCCACGGTGTCCTCCTCTGCCGCTTACGGCGGGAACACGGGCACGCGTTAGCACTCATCCGGGAACCCGCCGCGGCTGTCCGTCACCGGACCCTCCTCTGGGGAGTACTCCCCATCACCGGCGCACCAGAACACATAGCACGCCGTGACCACCCCAGGGACCAAACCAGCACATGGGCGTCAGACGACCCCGTGTCTGGGCACCCTTGGTCCCCCTGCGACGGGTCAGGCCATTGGCCCCGCCACCTGCCAATTTTCGGCCGCAGAGGATAGAGAGAGCGGCCAACGTCATACCAACACTCCTACTCCCCTGCGGCCCCACCGCGTCCGCCATCAGACGGTGGCGACCCCGTCAAGGCCGAGGAAGGTAGGGAGAGCGGGGCACCGCAATACCGGCACTCCTCCCCCGCCGCGGCCTCCAACCCTCAGCCGTTATACCTCCCGTCGGCGACATCGCAACGGAGGCGGGCCGCGATGTCGTCATCGCGGCCCGCCTCAGTTGCAATGTCGCCCAAGAGGCACCGCAACCTACTTGGTGGCCGGTACGTCGTCGGCTTACACTGAGCCCCCCCGCCTTAACGGTGCGGGAACCCACCGCGGGGGCATATTTTTGCCCCTGACTGAACTCAATACACAATCCATATCCAGTCAATACACTTGACTGCTAATAACGGTTGTCTATGCGTGACGGAATAAGGGCAGGTTGCCCACGTCCACGAGTGGGCGACGCGTGGGGGTGTAGGGAGGTAGGGCATGCCCCTTTGCTTAAGACTTAATATTAATCACACGGGTCTGTAGGGTGACAGATGATTGCTTGGAAAATGTGGAACGGATGTCTCTTCACCTAAACGACATTAGCTAAGTGGACGGACCTGTCTGATGAAGGTGATGGGTTTCTGTCCCAGAGCGTGGCAGTCTCCGATGTTGGCGCGAACTACCCGGTCGAATGGCTTCGCGACACCCTGCAAAGGAAAATATTACATAAAATAAGAAGTATCACACAAATCCATAAAGTAGTGGTACTCCTGTAGCTTCAACAGACTAAGGTAGGTTGAAAAGGGTAAATACTTAGAACAGTAGCATTACATAAAATCTTTAGTCCACTCAAGCAAGTGGTGAAGCTGCTGCTAATGTTGGAGCGCGAGAACCAAACGTTATTCGTCTCCAAACCACCTTATCGTCGAGGTTTTAAATCCGACGCGAGGAAAGTAATGACACCAGTAAGTTAGTTTGACAGAAGCAGTGGAAAAACAAGAGGAATATAAATTAGAGTGAAGATCGACCCCCGCGGGGGTCGTGAGAGGCAGCGCAGGAATTATACCGATGGGACTGAATTAATATGGTGGCAATTACTCTCAGGGAAAGTCGTACGGGAGGTGAGCTGGGAAGAACGACGAACGACGACGAACTTACTGAGTTAATCGTTTACGATGGCACGCTGTAGGTCGCAGGTTCGATCGGTAAATGATTGTTGTAGTACCTATACCCAAAGCCAAATATATGTTTTACAAATTCAGACGGCACTAAAGTAATGTTTATGATTTATTGTTGGTAAATCTTAGCAAAAGAAGTAAAATTAAATGTGAATTAATAGATAAACATCACACAGCCACTAGCCAGTATTGTATTGTTATCATGAGGAAATTGAACAGTTCCTAATTACAGAGCTCGATGAATTGAATATGGTGTAGGTAAGTAGAATTATTTGTTGTAACAGATTTTATAAAAGATTACAATACGAATCAATACGAAACAGCAATATTTTTCCCTCTTAAGGCCACGTCATCATCATCATCATCTGCCTAGCCTTTTCCCAACTATGTTGGGGTCGGCTTCCAGTCTAACCGGATGCAGCTGCTCTTAAGGCCACGTGACATGAATAAATATATACAATTGATCAACTATGAGTTTCTTATCCTGCCACTACCTAACTGCCCAGTCCACCGTGCAGGGCTTGCATGGCGGGCGACGAGACAGCAGCTCTTGGGTTGCCACATAGGTATCTATGTGTAAGGGTTGTAGGTTGTACAGGGAAAAAGTACTTCGGCAACCCAGGTACCCTCCGTGGGATAGACAGTAATACCCAGGCGTCGCTGGCCTTCCTTGAGGAGCTCGATGTTCCCACCCGTAAGTAAAATACGCGCTTTGACGTAGAGTTGCGGACAACAGCCCGAATTACCACTATTTAACTATAAACAGTCGACACAAAATAATAATAAAACGATTGAAAAAATAGCCACAAATAGAACAAAGTGAAACCCTATAAAAAGAAAAAAATAACCTTGAAATTATGACCCTACGTAAGTACGTATGAAATTTTTTGATTAAATGTTGTCCCGTCCGTAGACCGCTCTAATTATTAGCCTAACGTTAGGTAATAGGTACAGCGGGCTGGTGTCCGCAACTCCACGACAATGCGCGTATTTTGCGTATAGCCTAGCCAGTAGAATAATATACACTATGATAAATTTCAAATACAAGATGGCCGCCACCACAAAATGGCGAATTTTTTTTTTTTTTCTCAACTCCCTCAATATGGGTTGTGGAGGTCAGATAGGCAATCGCTCCATGTAAAATACTGGTATTCAGCTGCATCCGGTTAGACTGGAAGCCGACCCCAACATACTCGTAGTTGGGAAAAGGCTAGGCAGATGATGATGAACTCCCTCAATATGTGTATCAAATGAAAGCTTAGGGCTTAACTAGTAGAATACGTAGTAGTGTACATAAAATATACACTATGACAAATTTCAAATCCAAGATGGCCACCACCACAAAATGGCGAATTACAAAAAACCTGATTAAACACCAAATTACCTGAATCTTAAAACACAAGAAAATAAAAGAAATGAAATAATAAAGAGTCCCTACAAAAAGCATGAAATAAAAAATTAAATTAACAATGTAAAAAACCCCCGACACAAAATAATAATAAAAATAGTATGAATGTAAAAAGCCTAAAACAATTTAAAAAATACTATTGAAAAAATAGCCACAAATAGAACAAAAACGGTATAAACGTGAAACCCTATAAAAAGAAAACAAATACCTTGAAATTCTGACCCTACGTAAGTACGTATGAAATTTTTTGATTAAATGTTGTCCCGTCTGGGGACCGCTACTATTTTAAACTTTAACAGAACGTTTATTATTTAATTTATTTATTATTATTAATTACAACGGTTATACACCAGTAACAACAATTAATTAACGAATCAATCAATCAATAATCAAACGAAAATCAACCAAAAAAGAAAATCAATTAATTAATTAATTAACGGAACGCCGCGCGTTTAACGTTAGGCTAATAATTAGAACGCCCCCCCGGTTACAATGTTAAACAATAACCTTGTGTGTTGCTATTGTTGTCAATGATCCTTGTTGTGTTGCCATCGGGAAATGCGCTTACCCTTCCATTATGCGACAGAACCACAGGGCACAGACGTGCTCATATTCACATGAAACCTTATTAGGGGCCGACACTCCGCGTTACTCCGCCATGTTCATTAATCCCATGTCTTTGGGTCTTGCAATCACATTAACCAAGAATTATTTCAAATGCAATTATAGGGAAAGAAGCGCCTAAAATTTTTACAAAATTCACGTCGCCCTAACAGACGGTACTCGTACCTCCCGCATTTTCTGGACAGTTATCAAGAACAATATCGGAACTACGTTTTAGTACTTGTACCTACTATTATGTATTCTATGGTCTAAGTAAGTCTTATACTATTAACTAGGTAGATACCGATCTCTATTATTATTATATTATATCTTCAGATTATATCTGTCTATAATTTTAATTAACACGTTCCAAGAATCTGAATTATAAAGACATGGTG
The DNA here is from genome assembly GCA_951799955.1 of Apamea anceps. Lineage (NCBI taxonomy): Eukaryota > Metazoa > Arthropoda > Insecta > Lepidoptera > Noctuidae > Apamea > Apamea anceps. The sequence continues at coordinate 473,490 of OX637516.1, forward strand.
AATTATTTTTCCGCAAACTTCATTAACATTAAATGGAGCAATTTCTCGGAAGCGCTGTGTCCATCAATTATCTTTACATTGCACATTTAATTTATATTGATTTACTTCTACTGGAAGTTCAAATGTAAATATCCAATTACATTGAGTGAGAGCGGCAGGTGCACTGGGGGATGTTTGAACTACTGCTACAGATTAACTCCAACGTGGAACTAATTCTCAATTAGGTAATGGTTTAAGGTGTACATTTTTCAGGATATGCTTAGAGTTCGTAAGTTCACAGGCCGAAGAAACCAGATAATCATTACCAGATAATATTTAGTATTTTGTTATAAGTAATTACTTAGCAAATGACAGCATTTGCTAAGTAATTATAACAAAATAAACGTATTACTGAGCGAGATTTACATCATTTACATAAGTAAATGTTTTTGCTGGCAAATGTACTCATTATAATAACTTAATAGTTGAGAGCGCCGTGTCTCTCTCCAGCAACCCTTCCCTTATATTAGCTACTTACACAACACATAGGTGCATAATACATTACACGAACTCACGTCTTCTTCCGATAGTGATCCTCCTGCACATATCTCATGAACTGTTTACTTAACCAACCACCTACGTATCTTTAAAACACAAATTTGCTTTTTAAATCTTTACTTATTCTCAAAGTTTATCATTGTGAACCCGGTACCTAACCGCAGGTAGGCTCAGGGTCAGGTACTATACCTAATATTCACACATTTGCAACTTTACGATGATATTCCTCTAAATACGGAAGTTTTGCAATCTTTGCAAGAATAATATTATGTTACAAAAAAAAAAAAATACAAACATCCGAATTGAGAACCTCCTCCTTTTTAGAAGTCGGTTAATAAATGTCGCATCATCATTCATTAGCCTACTGTTCTGCTAGTACGCAAGTGTGTGGACACTTGGGCAGCGATAACAACATTTTAGTACACTTGGAAATAGGGTTCTTAAATTTATTTTCCGACAGAACACGACACAGTGTATATACACCGTGTTATGTCGGAAAATAGGTTTTCGCTTCTGCACTTCCTCCTATAACTTTGGCTCAAACAGAAGATACTATCACCCGGAAGATACTTAACAGTATCCGCGCCATTTCAATAAAAAGTTATCATTGGTTCAAAGGAAATGGATCGCTGCGGCAATCTCCAGGCTTGCAGCCACATCGCAGAGCCGAGCCAAACGACGGGCGCGAAACGAACTGCCGCCATATTGGACAGGTGCCCAATACCGGCAGCTAGCAGGAGCTTCAAGGAAACGACCAGCTCGCACATGCACATAACTGTATGACCCCGCGGACTTAGCACAAGTGATGGTCTGCACCTTAAATGTTAAACGAATCGATAAAAGCGGAGGTTAGGGAGACGACTAGTAGGTGGGAATAATGTTAAGTGGACTCTACGTTAACATTGTTGATGTTTTATAAGAGGCACTGAAACTATTTCACTCTTGATAGAATCCACGGGGACGTTTTTATAACAGTTAATGTCATCTAGACATAACAAGCATAGTGTTTCGCTCAGTTGAAAAGGGCCTACCTCGCCAGGTTAAAACAAAAACATTAGTACCACACGCTTGTGTCCAGCCCGAGCGCTTGCACATCATGGTCAGTTGGCCACTGCTTCTGAAACGCATGTCAGCACGAACATAATTATGCACACGAAGTAACGTGGCCGTGTTGTAATAGCAGCACGTAGTTGAAACAATGTGCGGCCAGTTTTATTGTTTCTCTTTCTACAATGTAAACAAAATGGTTTTTGGAATTGACTGATGGTTTGCCGCTACAGAACTATTATTAAATTTGTTTTAAGGCTTTTCTATTTATATCATCAAATATTGACTATGGATTGTGGGTCGGCAAATCGCTAGGTTTGTGGGTCTGTTAAATTGTTAGTTGATTCAAATGATCGGTTCTTTAAAACTTGTTAAGTTAACAAGTTGAAACCTACTCATCAAGTTTATAATAATTTTATACCTACTGTGAAATTGTCTATTAATTCACAGTAGGTATAAAATTATTGACACCGTCGGAAAGCTCAACAATATTCGAGTATACCGGGGCGGTTTCGGCGAGCGGAGCAAAAACCGCATTACCTAGCTGCCATACACAGACTGCCTTCCCTCCCCCTACCCCCCAGAGCTGGGGTTTTTGTGAACACCCAGATAGGATAATGGAAATACACGGTAGGTACACAGGTGTTAGGGTAATGGGGTGCTGGGGTGCTCGCCAACCAAGACTTTTTGTAAGTCACTCCGAAGGTTGTTGGAGGTAATTGCTGCGCGGCGCAGAAAGATAGTTGAGTGCAATCTGAGCTAGCTTTAATGCGATGCACAACCTGATACTTTTACTATTGACGTACAACTATTAGCAGCCGTATACAAAGTTTCTGTTTTCTGAAAGATTACAATGCAACTGTATGTCACAGGACTCGGACAACTACTAGTCTCTACATTAAGGCTTTTGCCTGACTAGATTATTGTATTGTAGATGACTGATTGAATATTTGTACCCATTTAAACACACCTGTTCCACAATAAAATATTTTTTGCTGCTTGTAAGTATAAGACCGATGTCTGCATATGAACAATAGTACTGTCGGCAGCTAGTTACTTTTGAATTTATGACATCCTCCCGAATTTGAGATGCAGTGCAGTGAGAATGTTGGAGCGTAGTTTCACACCTAACATTCAAAGCTACGGAACTCGTTAGTTAGTTCCGAAAATTTCTTTCAGAACACACACTTCGTTCTTTTTGCTTTACTTTTTATTCTTGTAAATGCTGTGAACTCGAAACCTAAGGGAAACGCTGCACTTGTTAGAAATTTTGAGTTCACATTTTATGTACCACATGCACGTAACCTACCTGCATTATTTGATTTGAGTAACTAACATCGATTTCGATAAGTAGGTATTTCATTCATAGTCCCTTTAGTTGTAAATACATATATCTGAATCTAACAAACTACAAGTCTATATTTTCAGATGTTGTCGTCTTTCTCAAAACTGTCGTTTTACGAGCTTGTTTATTTACAAGGGATGTGTTTTATGAAACCGGACAAACGCGGCGACCCGACACGTACGAGTACATACACGCCAACACATAGTACCAACTTCTGCCCGACACCTGACCAAAAGAGAGCGTCATTTGCAACATATAAAACCGCGGATTTTTGCAAGAGTGAGTTATAGTTATAGCCATGACACCTGCATCCCCATAGGAAACAAATAGTTCAATGATGACAAAACTACGAGAATGTTTAACTACATCATCGAACGTAGGTACATATTTCCCGAAAGAATTGACACAGAGAACGGGGACTAATGTTAGTTGCAAGTCGATGTAATGTTAGTTGTAAATCATTTTATACATCCAAGAGAATGTTCTGCGGGAAATGCGGCCCTAGGGCTATAGTAAAGAAATGAGTGTCGAGTGTTTGTTGTTGTGTGTATGAGTGATTGTAAAAAGCAAACGACTCGTATCTGCATTCCACCGAAAATCCTCAAAAATCGAATGTGGGCATATGAATTCTTATTCATATGCCTACATTCGATTTTTGAGGATTTTCTCTCCTTCTTAGTTGAGGGGCTCTTGAAAAAGACACTGCGTGGTACGAACAGACGTTTATCGTAAGATACATCGTGACAACCGTTTGACAACCCATTTCCTCGTAGTAAGCCGTCATAGACTCTCCCCGGCCCGGACCTATGTAAATCAGGGAGTATGCGTCTTCCACCGCACTATAGTTACTTATTCGGCCTAGTTTGATACATGTAGGATAAATAACAAAAAGTCCACATCATACAAAACGTTTACGCACTATGTAACAATCAAGTCAACGCTACATCTACAAGATTTGGGGAACTATATATAACTATGGGGAGGAGTTGGCAACACTATCCTACTTCCGCTAGAGCGTGCACAAAGAGCTATATTGAGGGTCATGCTTGGACGACTACGAAGGTACGGCACTGATCTTCTAGACAGCTTTTTATATTATCAACAATACCCCGTAAGCATAAAAACACTGGATATATCCCGTTTTCAAAGCGAGACAAAACAAGAGTTCGCTCAGGGACACCTCACAGAACGGTACTTGCTAGACAAAAATATTATGTTGCAAGTAATATTTATACAACGTAGCAAACCGTTTGAACAACATTTATGCACTTCCGAATATTAAATGTAAGGATGTAATACGAGACTGGCTCCTACGATTAAATATGTATATATAATGAATATAATATAATTAAACTGAAGAAATTACTAAAAGTTAAACATGTTTAAAGAAAGATACACACCAACTCCTCTACACCTACTTTACATGCACACCCTCACATACATTACACACCCTCACTTCTTATCACACTAGACACACATTCTTCACTCATCATTGTGGTAACGTACTTATTCTAAATACATAGTTTGTTTTCCCTGTAAATTTGATTTAATTTTATTAATTTCTTTTTACAATCGTTCCATTTCATCAATATTACAGATATTGTGCTTAAAACAATGAATTGTAGTTCTAATAAATAAGTGTGGAAGACGCTGACGAGTGTGGCACAGTTTATACTAGTATAGTCGTCAACGTAATCTCTTATAAAATAAATAATAATATCCCTGGACATTTCACACAGCGCCATCTAGCAATCATGCCAATGTATTCATTGCCATGATTTTGTACTTAGACTAAGAGAAATTTGTAATTTTAGGAGTGATAAATAAACTATTATTATTATTCTAACTGATGATTTTGACCTTGCCTTGCTTTTATGTATATGAAATTTGTAAATTTGTACGCAAATATCCCGAATAATATATATCCCGCAAAGTTTAAAAAAAAATGTGATGTCAATAAAAATATGTAATAATAAAAACTACCGGAACATCTTAAGAATATAAATAAATATAAGTATGTTTAGTAATAAATTAAAGCTATTTCTAATAAACAAAAGCTACTATAATATAAATGAATGTTTATGAATATAAACTGGGACTGGAATAGCAATAAATTACTTCTTCATTTGCCAATTACATTCACGCATATAAAATAAATAAATAATAAATAACTAATTCAATTTTCATTCGACTCTAATCTAAACTCTAGTATTGTATAATGATTATAATCTAAATACATTTAATTTAATTAAAAATTATTAATGTTCTAAATGCTATTACTCATTCAATTTAATTTTATTATTTTTACTTTTATTTATTTTTCCTTTACTTATGTTGCTGTGCCCCTACATGGTCCATAACTGTATCTCAGCGTTAAGCCTATTTTAACAACTTAATTCACATTATGGTATGCAAATAAATGAAATGAAAGATTTTAATAGAGGCACCATTAAAAGGCTATAATGAGATATTATGCTTATGACAGGATTCTTCTTACAACACCTTTCATTAATACTAAATAATAATAATACTAATTAATACCTTGCCTACTCCGTTGGCAAATCAAATCTATGAATCGATATCCCCTGATGAGCATTTTTTGTCGCAGTCAGTTACAGAATGCTCAGACCATTCGGTTCCGTTTTTCGGCAATTTCCGGACTTTACGTTGAACGAGTACGTGTATATTTTATGTCTTTCTTTTTGTAATGTGCGTTTTCTTTCTTTCTTTACTGCGCTTTATAAGTTGACCTTCTGAAGCTCCCTTCTCCTTGGTGTCGATGTTGACAACTGCCTCCCAAACGGTTATTGCTTACAAATAACACTTACACTAGCCATAAAATATGTGTAGTGAGCCCCTCGGAGCCCCTTTGGAACGCGGGCGGAGCTCATGGCTTAGATCAACTCGATTGAGTACTTGTTTTGATGCTATCCGCCAGTTACAAGAGGCTGGTCGGCTCGTTACGTCACAATAATAACATCTAAGTTATGTTCTGTTTACTGTGATACGTTTTCTTTTGTTGGTTCAGTAGAGAGCTGCCGGCCGAGAGTGCGCTCAAACATCATAACAGAGACAGCCACAGTGCTAACAGAATATAAGTTGGTATTATAATATGTACAAGAATAATCTTTGGTATTTCTAACTTTACCAAGGGTTATTTAAGGGACAGTTAATTGTATACATAAATAATGTAGATATGATGTGGATAGATAGCAAATATTTAACTGCACTTTATGATCCTATTAAGAGATTAACTGAATCGCAAAACATAAAAATTAAATAGCCATGGAATATGTAGTAAACAAACATTTATCGCTAAGGAGGATAATAAAACGCAACATAATATGTAGATAAGTAGGTATAGTAAGTTTCCAAGTTCCATCGGTAGGATTAGAGCTTCTTCAGGCAAAAGGATGCTGTTCCGAGTGTTGTTGTGACTTTTGTGGTCTACGATTACATAATTATATGAATGCCTAGTAAACAAAATATATTATTAAATCATCGTTCCAATAAAGGCCCTACCGGCGCGCCGCGGCCGCGGCGGGGCGACGCGGTGCCGCCGGCGGGGCGACGTGGCGGGGCGACGCGATGCTGCTAGAACAATATCCATGAAGTTTCAATGAAATGGTTCTACTTCAGTCGCGTCGCGCCTGTCTGCGGGAGCCTTATGTCTTAAAAAAGTAGAAACAGGAAGCAACACTGTGTTATTGTTGTGTGCGCGTGTGCAGTAAGTGGCGACGGCGGCGACGGCGGCGGGTGCGGACTGGATAACATTTCGTTTTGTGCCGTTATCGCCTTACAAGTGCTCGCATGTGTTTCACTGTGTGTACCTATTGTTACCTGGTACCTACTGCACGCCACATAGTGAATGTGGTTTCATTCAGTGGGTCTAGTATACTCTTATAAAATCTGTAGTAGTAGACTGTGTGCACACAGTGCCTTGCTAGTAGTAGACTGTGTGCACACAGTGCCTTGCTAGTAGTAGACTGTGTGCACACAGTGCCCTGCTAGTAGTAGACTGTGTGCACACAGTGCCCTGCTAGTAGTAGACTGTGTGCACACAGTGCCTTGCTAGTAGTAGACTGTGTGCACACAGTGCCTTGCTAGTAGTAGACTGTGTGCACACAGTGCCTTGCTAGTAGTAGACTGTGTGCACACAGTGCCTTGCTAGTAGTAGACTGTGTGCACACAGTGCCTTGCTAGTAGTAGACTGCGTGCACACAGTGCCTTGCTAGTAGTAGCAGTGCCTTGCTAGTAGTAGACTGTCTGCACACAGTGCCTTGCTAGTAGTAGACTGTGTGCACACAGTGCCTTGCTAGTAGTAGACTGTGTGCACACAGTGCCTTGCTAGTAGTAGACTGTGTGCACACAGTGCCTTGCTAGTAGTAGACTGTGTGCACACAGTGCCTTGCTAGTAGTAGACTGTGTGCACACAGTGCCTTGCTAGTAGTAGACTGTGTGCACACAGTGCCTTGCTAGTAGTAGACTGCGTGCACACAGTGCCTTGCTAGTAGTAGCAGTGCCTTGCTAGTAGTAGACTGTCTGCACACAGTGCCTTGCTAGTAGTAGACTGTGTGCACACAGTGCCTTGCTAGTAGTAGACTGTGTGCACACAGTGCCTTGCTAGTAGTAGACTGTGTGCACACAGTGCCTTGCTAGTAGTAGACTGTGTGCACACAGTGCCTTGCTAGTAGTAGACTGTGTGCACACAGTGCCTTGCTAGTAGTAGACTGTGTGCACACAGTGCCTTGCTAGTAGTAGACTGTGTGCACACAGTGCCTTGCTAGTAGTAGACTGCGTGCACACAGTGCCTTGCTAGTAGTAGACTGCGTGCACACAGTGCCTTGCTAGTAGTAGCAGTGCCTTGCTAGTAGTAGACTGTCTGCACACAGTGCCTTGCTAGTAGTAGACTGTGTGCACACAGTGCCTTGCTAGTAGTAGACTGTGTGCACACAGTGCCTTGCTAGTAGTAGACTGTGTGCACACAGTGCCTTGCTAGTAGTAGACTGTGTGCACACAGTGCCTTGCTAGTAGTAGACTGCGTGCACACAGTGCCTTGCTAGTAGTAGCAGTGTCTTGCTAGTAGTAGACTGTGTGCACACAGTGCCTTGCTAGTAGTAGACTGCGTGCACACAGTGCCTTGCTAGTAGTAGACTGTGTGCACACAGTGCCTTTTTTTTTTTTTTGAAGATGGGTAATCATCAAATGACTCCTCCCGCTCTGGGTGGAGCAGGAGGGAGTGTCAGACTCTTACTGACTAAAACCCACCCGTGTTCCTTCCTTAGCCCTTTATGTTCCAGGGCAGCGGTAACCCTTTCGGACAATCCCGCTACCCTGGCAGGCTTCGGCCCTATGGGGCCCCGTCACTCATGCTGACATCTCTTTGAGGCGCGCGTGGAACACAACACGCCGTCCGGCACGGGCCTGGTCCTGATCGGACGGTGAGTTACCCATTACTCACCGCCCGCAGGCCCGCGCCTACGGTGGCCGGGAGTCGTCACGCGGCTCCCGACGCCCGGAGCGTCTCCCGCGGCGGCTGAGGCGTGAGGTGCGCAAGGCGCGTTCTCTCGCCCACCCCGCCACCTCCTTCGCTAGCATGACTGCTTCGCAGAAGGAGGTGACTGCCTCCCACTCCCTCTCGCCCCGGACCATGGCTTGAACCAGGGCCGGACGCGAGAGGTCGCCGCCGCTGCCGATCGCCTCTACGAGGACACGGCGGTGCTCTGCCCAAGCAGGGCAGACCTCCACCGTATGCTCCACCGTGTCCTCTGGGCGATCCTGACAGTGGTGACACCCGGGCGTCTCCTCCCGCCTGATTATGTGCAGGAACCTCCCGAAACATCCGTGTCCGGAGAGGACCTGCGTCAGGCAGTAGGTGAGAACGCCGTGACGTCTCTCTAGCCACTCCTCAAAGAGGGGTCTTACCGCCGCTATCGTGGCGTGCCCTGCGCTGGGTTGCGATAGTCGCTCCTTCCATGCCGCCATGAGATCGCGCCGGAGTGCACACAGTGCCTTGCTATTTTCTTTACCTTATCTTTCACTTCCACTTCGATTTTTTTATTCCTTTTCAAACTCCAGCAAGTTGAAGTCGATGTTATCAATGTACACCAATGTGTTTAATGCCAAAGCCAAATTACACGCGTGTGCAGATCGTCTAGGACACACTGTTATGTGTGTGTGTGACCTAGTTCACAAAATAAATAGATAATAAATATATCTGTGCGATGTTCTGAACGTCCTAGTTTCAGTGGACACGGGTGATACTTAGGTCATTATGTCAATACTCAAATGATACTCACTGATGCTATTCGCAGGATAACCTAGAATTTAATTTAATTCTGTTGCGCGCCACAATTAATGCCTGGTACATGGTGACATTAGTTACCACTAGCGCCATCTAGTATCGAGCCGCAGAACTATTTTACCACTGGCGCCATCTAGTATCAAGTAGCAGAACAGAAATTTCGACAATTGGTCAGTCGGGACTGACCTACAGACCAAAGTACAGAGTACCTACATACCGGCCCCGGCCCGTCCGGGACAGACTTGGATCAGCGATATACAAAATATATTTGTCCTTCAAAAACGAGCTGTTCGAGCAATTTACCAGCTAGGTGCCAGAGTTTCTCTAAGAGATTTATTTAAAGATATTGGTATTCTCACGGTTGCATCACAATTTATCTTCGCCAACATCCTATATATTAGGCAAAATTTGCACTTGTACACTAAAAACAGTGATATTCACAGTGTTAACACTAGAAATAAGGACAAACTACGTGCCCCCTTTCACCGGCTTCATAAGGTTCATAACTCATTTGTTGGGCTTGGTATAACCTTTTATAACAAGATACCGTCTTCTTTGCTAGACTTGCCTTTTAATGCGTTTAAAGCTCAAGTAAAATCCAACCTTTGTTCAAAGGCTTACTATTCCATCAACGACTACTTACACGATAAGAATAGTTGGTCGCCCTAATTAACGCAAGACAATGTTCATGTTCTTTCTCCAGAATTAGCTTAGGTACTGACAGGTTACTGTTATTAGTATTAACTCATTTATTTCACATCGATGGTCCTAGTTCATCATCTGTGACTGCAAGTGACAGCTATGTGACGAACCCAGCAATGCATAAATATGTAAGCTGTCACGCCCTTTATGCCTGGAGGCTTTTATTTAGGTAGTGAGTTTTTATTTTTATTAATTATTTTTTAGCTTGAGTACGTATAGTTTTTATTATATTTGTTGGTATATTGGCATGGCTAGCTGACATAATATGGCAAATAATTTAAGCTTCTTGTAATGTTCATTACTGAACATAGGTTCCTAGTATTGTATACATGCAACTATATTTTAACTAAACAGACAGCTGTGCTGCTGGGGAGTTTGTTCCGCCACTTCTTCTTCCCAGCGATAGCACTAGGAAGTGGCGAAGGGCGGGCGTTTTTGGGGGACTGTCTTTTGTAATTTTGACGTTCGAAAAGTGCTGATTCTCAGCCTAATTTGAATAAATGACTTTTGATTTTGATTTTGATTTTGATACATGCGAATACATCGAAAGCGATCTTCAAGTGTGATTTAAGAGCAATTGTGTTTTATAATTAGTGTGTTTGAGTTGTTATTAGTGTTTTTTAATAAAAGTGTAATTTTTGGTAATTTATATCGGCAGTTTTTACTGTCACGAACCCAAAGCTCGTAACAATACGAGTACATGCGGCATTCTTGTTTTTACAGCACATCCAATACATTTAACATAAAATAAAATCGTAGTGGAGTCAAAACATTCAATTATTTTTGTTAAGTAATTTTTTCGAGGTTTAGAAACAATCCAAATGCCGAAAATATAATTAGAATGTTTGTCTGTTTATTTGAGTGTTGTTTGTATGTATGTCCCAGCATCATGCTAAAACTGCCGAATAAATTGCATAGATATCCCCTATAAGTGTGGTCTGTCTGTAGGCTATAAATGATTATTTGCTATAGGGGATGAGCAATATTGCAATTTATTTGTATTCTTCTATAGTTTACCGCAAACTGTAAAAAGATGAGCCATAAGGTTAAAATGCTACTGCTACATATATTGATAATGTTTTCTGTTGCTGCGAATATCTAGAGAAGGCCATTGTAAATTATCTCCCTTCTGATCACAGCGGCCAAACCGTTTATTTTAAGTCCAACACACCGATACAAAAAGTGCAGATTCAAACTTGACCTATAACATCGAGTAATTTGAATAAGTTTAATATAACTTTAAATAGCAAGTTAAGTGCTCAGGGCCTAAGTACGACTAATGGTAATATTTTGTATGAAGAAATATTTTCATTAGTATAAACAGAGTTCAATCATTATTTTAAGAAGAACTCTAATACTATTTGCCCTAAGTTTTTATTCAGTGACTGGGCAACTAAAGGAATCAGAAAAAGTAGGGAAATGTTATTCGAACTGTATGGCCTTAACCCGTATATTAACACGGATACTTTTATTATGTACTAGCTGCTGCCCGCGACGTCGTCTGCGTAAAGGCTCTACAGCACCAAAAATACCTAAGATGCCAGTGTCGCTATAGCATTTTATGTAAACAACTTTTAAAATAGCATTAAAATATAAGTTTTTGTTGCAAGCAAAGCTCAAGTGAAGAGAGTTATATGGGAATCCTGCTGCGTTCAGTCATAAGATGTGACTGAAGGAAATAGAGAAAATATTGCAGGAATACATTCCAGGGCACAAAAGAGTACAAATACGTACAAAGGTATCATACCTTACAACACTTCCCTATAAACTACGTTGGTAGTTATGCTGCCAGGAGGCAAAATGTAAAGAGAGTCAGGACTGGTGACGCGGGAGCAAGCGACGTACAGTTGCCCGTGTGAGAAGCAACTCGTCCTGAGGTCGACACCCGCCGCCCTCAGTATCTGCTGCTGCGACTTATTGATGGTCATCGCGAAGCAAACACTCCCGAGGAACTGTACGTTACGTTTTACGTTACGTTACGTTTTACGTTACGTTTACGGGAAGTTATGAGGTATGACGTCGGCGAGGCAGTATTTACGCCACAACCCGTAAGAATTTCCGCCTCAATGGTGTGTCTGTGGAGCGAGATGACTTTAAGGCGGGTCCCGTTACACAACTTCGGAGGAGATAGGTTCCGAAGAAGCATAATCGGGACACCGACCTTCAGCTTGATGGTATGCGCTGGAAGTCCACTTGCTGACAGGGAGTTCAGAAATTCCACGGGATAATGTGTGGCGTCATCTTACTCGTCAACAGTGTTTATCGAGGTGTAGACCACTTCATTCCCCTCAATTTCCGAGAGAATGCATTCATTAATTGCTGCAGCGTGATCATATTTGGGCGTCAAAATAGCTGAGAATGGCTCACACACCCAAGAATTCTGCTGGTGCGGTATACGACTGATGTCCCCGTACACACAGCGAATGAGTTCTTCTAAGCTGGATACCACTCTACCGAGAGACTCTGGAAGCACCACCTGTCCACCTCTCTCTTCTGGTAGAGTGCCTTCGCCAAAACTTAGAAGGACATCGGAGAATTCTTGAGCACGTGCATTGCTGCCGAGCCGAGCTCTCATATTAATGGTCAAGCGCAGCGTACGAACTCGTGACCACAACGAAGATCCTTTTAACGAAGTATTCACCTCGTCAGCTCTCGATCCCCGCGTCAGCACGGTAAGCGCCGGAAATTGCCACTGAACAGAACTGTGACACCACCCATCAAATGTTCGTTCCTGCGGATGTCCTGCGGGGTTCTGTCCACGGCCTCAACTGCCTTCCTATTGGCCATCGTACACTCATCCCATTCGATCAGAGAGCAATCCTTGAGCACGTGTCCCTTATCGCTGTTACGTGACACTCCACAAACAGGCGTTTCGGCGCTCTCTAAATCAATGGGAATTTTAAACATGGCATGTGCTGTCTGGTCACCCTGAAGCAGCGTGGCAGCGATTCCCGACGACGCTACAGCAATAGCAATTTTGCCTTGCATCCTGACCTCTGCAAGTATGCCAGTGGTAACAAATGTTTTTCCTGTTCCACCAGGAGCATCCAAGAAAAACCCTGGTTTTGCCCAACGCGAACAAAAGTATTAATAGTCAATGTTTATTTTGTACTAACAACATGAAATTGATGAAGAAATGATCATCATCAATGACATTTTTTTAAATTGTCTTCCTCAACTCTGCTCAAGATTTTGAGGAATTTTTGTTGTAACTTGAATTTGTCAAAATGAACTATACGATACAACTTTTATGAAGAAAATGCACATTGCCATCTATGAATTTTAAGAATAACTAACTACTAACCTCGCCAACATGATCAAATTTAAATTATTAATTTCCAAAAAAGTGTTAACATGTTGATTTGATTTTTATGAAATCTCATAGATGGCGCTGCTTTAAAGTTGTATTTATACCACTAACATTCATTAAACTATGTTTCTCTGCCCAAGTTACTTAAATGACGTAGATTTTATAGTGTAAAGCTAGATAATAGCATGGCTTACTCAAAAACAACATTTAAATATGCGTCGTTAGATTACACGCTGTCACAGAATGCGTAAGAAAAATAAAGATTCACAGCTCCTCCCCCGTAGGTGATGGCGTGATAATATGTAGCCTATATGTTGACCCGACCTCTTAGTAATATTCATGCAAAATTTGAAGTAAATCCATGCAGTACTTTTTGAGTTTACCCCGGACATACATATAGACAAACAGACAAAAATTCTAAAAACTATATTTTTGGCTTCGATATCGATTGTAGATCACGCCCCAAGAATTCTTTTTAAAAAATATTCAATTACAGTTTTGACTTTCCTACGATTTTATTATATGTATAGATGTTGCTACTTATTCTAAAATTTTTAAAAATATCTGCAAAGCAGCTGTTGTTAAATCAACAGACAGTAAAATAAAGACAGTTTGGAAGATTATTTACAATGAAACGAACCAGGAACAAAACACGTAATACTGATTACACACTGAACACTTCCCGCGGTCTCATTAGCGATAGCATCGATGTTGCTCAGAAATTTACAACTTTCTTTACCAATATCCCAATTGAAACTACAGAAACTTTAAATTCCTTGCCTGCACTAGCTATAGAATTATTAAGAGCGAATGTCTCAGCCTGTACTGTGGAATTTAAATTTAAACATATTAACCCTATAGTCATTATAAAAGCATTTAAGCAACTTAGAATCAAAATTACCGAAGATCTGTGGGGCATGTCTACTAAAGTTTGACGATCCTTTATTGAGACAATTGCACCCTACTTAGCTCTAATATTTAATTTGTGTGTAGATCAAGGGGTATTCCCGGATTTAATGAAGTTCAGTAAAGTTATTCCACTTTTCAAATCTGGGGACAGCAAAGGCACAAATAATTATAGACCCGTATTGGTTTTGCCAGTTTTCAGCAAGGTGTTTGAAAAAGTAATGTCAAATCAAATGCTCAATTATTTTAATCGTAACAACATCCTACACGATCAACAGTAATTGTCAATATATATACGAAAAAATTATGTACATTCGAAAATATCTACATATTTTTAGTAAGGTAAGTGACAGGCATAATTTTAACACTAGGAATAGGAACAAACTAGATCAACCGCGCTTCAGATTATCTAAAGTAAAAACTTCTTTTATGGGTTACTGTGTAAATTGTTATAATAAAATACCACTCGATATTCTTCAACTAAATGAGAAGAATTTTAAAACATGCATTAAATGCATACTACGAGTATGTAGACAAGTATATTATAACTTGGATGAGTATATCGTAGATAAAAATGCTTGGCTTAATGCTGGTCCTGCTCCACAGGCACTTGGGTTCACTAGTTGATAACAATTTCAATATTTGGAAGAGATGTTTCCCCTTATTTTTTTGCTTTTTTTTTGTGTTTCTGACATTACGAACTTAATGTTTATTTTAGTCAATCAAGATTTAATTCTTAATACCTACTTCAATATTAAATACCTCTTCCTGATTGGTAGTAATTCTTTTTTCTCATCTCTTAAATAAATTGCAAACTATAGTTTTATATAATAGAGAAGCATTTTTTAAATTTTGTAAATGTAACTATGGATCCGTTTTTTATGATATTTTGATGTTGACTTGAAAGAGCATGGCAGTTGAGAATATGTCATGCTCACTTAAATGTCATGTTGTTGTTAAATGTTAATATAACCTAGAATTTTTTGTTAATACATTTGGTTCTTTAAAATTGAATTTATAATTACATGAGCATTTTGCATGTGGTGTTTGCCTGTAATTGGTTGTGCAGTTGGACTTAAGACACAATTACTTGTATGTAACTATATATATAATGTCTGTAACAACTGTTGGTGAACCTTAATTAAATAAATAAATGTCTCACTGGTGGTGGCGCGTGTGTTGGATCATTCGGTTCCCTACAAAATGGTTGAGTTGGGTGGTGCTGATCCACGCGTCATGTTCGTGAACGGGCGCCGTCGGTTGAGACTGGTCATCTCTTAACTGCCAGAGCTTATTTTTAATTTTATATTTTAAATTGTTTCTTTTTTACATTGTTCTCACATATAGAAGCAATAAGAATAATGTGCCCAGGATTTTGTAATAATATCTCGATTTAAAAGAGTGTCCTTGGAGTTTCTTGCCCGTTCTTCTTCATAGAGATCTACTTTTTGGAATGGGCTTCAACTTTCTAACTAACTGACCGACTATTCAATTTTAACAATTCAAAGATGCCCGTAAATGGTTTTATTGAAATAAATGATTTGAGTTTGAGTTTATTCTTGACACGAATCAATAATAAAATAAGTAGGTATTTTTTTTTTCTTCTAATTTTCGGAAATCGCAGGCTTGGAACACGCATTTTAAAACACGGCCTGTGTGAGACCACACTGTAATTGCCCCTTTACACACACAAAAACGCGGCCGCTTATACGATACAATAACGCGATTATGTTCTTTGAAAGTGGTGTATTCTGAAATACTGTCAAACTTAAATAACTAAAAAAACAAGTATGTATTAATTTACCAGGGATCGTAATTTTATTTAATTACTTATGTCATTCATAACAACCTCCTGAAATTTGACGAGGATGCAAAACAACAGCTTGTATTGTGGTGTCTAACGACCTGTACCCACCACATCAAATAAATTTAAATAAGTATTTAATTTTTTACCTGGTATTCTTGTTTTGGAAATTAATCAGCACGTTTAATTCATCTACTGAAATATCTAATTTAAATATTTCACTTTTTACCGCTCATTTTCTTGTTAGTTACTAGCCAGTATAAGTTAAGAAAATATCTTTATTATTATATAAGCATTCCTATATCCATACAAATTATGTCACACGAAACCACCAAAACATTAGTAAGAGGAAAGTTGAGCTGTATGGCATAGATAACGTTGTCTATAGGGCAAAGTATGTCAAGCGGCTATTGTGTCCAACTATCCCCATTAGGGGCTACAAAGACATTCATCAGACGCAGTAGAGATGGGACCGCCGCCGCTGTGATCGCGTGTGCTAAACTCGATCTGCACTCTCCCTCGATACATTTCCACGACTGTGGTGTATAAGTGGGTACACTGTTCTGCAATTGCATTATGATCTGTAACTAGACCATTTTTAAAGCTGGGCAAATGCTCTAATAGTTTTTAAGCAAGCTATTTAATTTTGTGGAGCAACAAGAGGAAAATACTTTTCGGAATTTTATCTATTTTGTCCTTTTAGGGTTCCGTATTTTCCAGTCGATTCGATCCGATTAACCACAACGTAGCTACCCCATGGGTACATCCCTCGCGACCCTCGCCGTGCGGTAACAAGTTACAAACAGTGCGATAAATCTCCCTTATTGCTGAACACATGCGAGACAACCCTGGACGAAAATATGTTTTTATTGCCCACCGCCAGCCCTGACGGCCAACAATGGAGCAAAAAATAATCCTACATCCACCATTTACACAGAACATGAAGATACAGAAGGCTCGCTTTGAGAAACCCACGATGATTGTGAAGTAACTGTGTACTTTATCTGATCATATCATCAATGTAACTGTGTACTTTATCTAAGCATATCAGTTGCATTTCAATTAGATTCAGCCTACCTCATTTTACCTATAAATCTACACTAACTTCTCCAACTTTTCCTTTCATTTCTAGCTTTCCTTTTTTGTTTGGCTGTTTTACTGGTTCTTACCGTTTCTTTAATTCCACTTTCTGTACTTATTCCTGAAACCATGCCTGTGATGACCCGTAATTTAAGCTCCAACTCCTGAGCAGCAGCTCAGGAGTTGGAGCTTAAATTGAAAACAACTACTCAAGATCTTAAGGCTTCAAACAGTAAATGTGATCAGCTGTTACAGGAATTAGAGGATAGTGAGAAGGAAGTCGAGAAGGTTGTTTACAAAAATACAAGCTTAAAATAGGAGCTAGTAGAACTTCATCAAAAATACCTGGTCGTTGTTGATGAACGGAACAAGCTGAGGTAAGTGGATGATTTCGATAACTGCAGTAACTTATATGAGGAAGCTTTGTGTAAAGTTAAGGACTATTAAATTAAATTAGAAGATAGTAAAAACATTTATCACATTGACACTCAGCGATTACAGTCTGAAGTTGAGGTACTTGAAGAGTCACTACATTTACATTATATTAATTATGTGAGCTCTCAAAAACAAATAAAGGAACACATCCTTTCTGCAAACGAGTTGGTAGAAATGCGTAATGATGAGGCAGTTAGAGTGGACCCGATGACTCTGAGCACCACTCAATGTTCTTGTCAAAGGGAATCCAACCTTGAGGCTATCCAACCTGAGGCAAAGGAGGACCCGTCCCAGTCTAGAGGAGTTCGGGACTGTATCCCCGATCAAGATACACCACATGTTGTACAAGGTTCATCTCAACTAGCACAGACAGAGACTTATGATGTTGTTTTGTTATGTTTTCAGATAATTTAGGGAGAGGGTTAGGTAAATTATTGAGTAACAACCTGAGTCAATCTGCTGTTAATTATTGTATGCCTGGGAAATCCTACAAAGAGATAATGGCCTCAATAACTAGCAAAATAAATATGATCCAAATGCCGTTATTTCTGTATTTGTAGGTAATACTGCTAAGGTAAAAATAGATGACATCACGGACAGTGTCACTGAAATCTTGAAGATTAATTTGTCAGAAAATAATATTGTGTGCTTTCCCATACTTTCAGCACTTATCACGTAGGCAAAATTATTATATAAATATGCTACATAACCATATGCAATTATTAGTTAATCACTATAGTGACAAACTCATATTTTTTGACACCAACACTTTTGTTGAGAAATTCAAATCGACTAGGGATACTTCGTATCTGCCTATTAGTTTTAGACGTTAAATAGTAGGGGTATAAGCTTTTATTATCAACTCAGACATAAGTAGTATGTCGAAGTCTGATGTAATTAGCACCTTAAAAAGTAGTAATAATACTAATATTAAGGTGGTTAGCAACAATAGTTTAAACTAGTCAGTAAGACAACAAAAGGTACCAACAACAATATTGTTAATTTCACCTTCAACAAGGTGTCTTCTAGCACTCAAATAATTAAGTGTAAAAAAAGGGGCTAAGCAGAATTCCTTGAAATTGTTTCATCAAAATATTCAAGGTTTTTCTTCCAAATTATTAGAAATTGAATTGTTTTTAGAAAAAACAATGTTTGATTATTTGTATAACTGAACACTGGTTGAAAGATTATGAAATGCTAATTAATTATGAGAACTATAGTATGAGCAGTTGCTTTAACCGAAAATCCATGCTCCGTGGAGGTTCATTAATTTTAATTAAAAATTCTATAAAATATAAGACTCGTAAAGACATTGTGGAACTATCGGTGGAACATAGCATCAAACTGTACTGCATTGAGCTAAATAAGCATTTTATAGAGTGCGTATACCTCCAAACTATCAAAACTACTCTATTTTTGAGTCGGTAATGGAAGATGTCTTGGCAAAACTTGCAACTAGTAATAAATCAGTAATTATTTATGGTGACTTTAATATTAATATTTTGAAAATTAATTAAAATAGCAATAGATTATTAAGCCTCTTTAAATCATTCAATCTGTCAAACGTGTTTTTAAGATTTAAACCATGCATTAAACGCACACTTATATGTAGACAAGCATATTATAAGTTGGATGAGTATATCGTAGATAAAAATGCTTGGCTTAGTGCTAGTCCTGCTCCACAGGTACTTGGGCTCACTAGTTGATCACAATTTCAATATTTGGAAGAGATGCTTCCCCTTTTTTAAAATTTTCAGTGTTTCTGACATTACGAACTTAATGTTTATTTTATTGGATTAGTCCATGTTCAATATTTTGATGTTGACTTGAAAGAGCATGGCAGTTGAGAATATGTCATGCTCACTTAGATGTCTCACTGGTGGTGGCGCGTGTGTTGGATCATTCGGTTCCCTACGAAATGGTTGAGCTGGATGGTGCTGATCCACGCGTCATATTCGTGGCGCCGTCGGTTGAGACTGGTTATCTCTTAACTGCCAGGGCTTATTTTTAATTTTATATTTTAAATTTTTCTTTTTTACATTGATCTCACATATGGAAGCAATAAGAATAATGTATACAGGATTTTGTAATAATATCTTGATTTAAAAGAGTGTCCTTGGAGTTTCTTGCCCGTTCTTCTCCATAGAGATCTACGTTTTGAAATGGGCAACTAGCTTCAACTTTCTGACTAACTGACCGACTATTTAATTTTGCTAAGCAAGCGGATCCGTGTACATGTAAAAGAAGATCTCGTCGAACAGTGATTCCCGGAGCCTAAAGTTTCTGTGGTCAGTAGGTATTACCGTCACAGCGCTCTTTTGTCGGGTCATAAGAAGAGCGAGCGTTTTGGGGGCTTTCGAAAAGGGCTGATTCTCAGCCTAATTCATGGAATAAATACATTTTGAATTTGAATTAAAAATTATGAAAGGTCACAGTTATGTAAATAGTCTTTTAATTTAATTCAATGTTCAAGTTATGCATTTTTGTCAGAAATCGAAGAAGATATTTATTTCAAAATAGAATTCGTTTTGATCACCATATTAAGCACAGCTAATCCTTGCGTAAGTTTATGTATTTTTAGGAGTTTTTTTTTGTTTGTGAATAACAACAAAATGGCTAAATCGGCCCAGCCGGTCTGAAGCGACGCGCTTGCCAGCGAACAGTGGTATTATTATGTGTAGGGCTATAAAATAAATGCCACTTGTACTAATGTTGGTACTTCATTCATTCGAAACCCGCCAGTTACTGCAGAGGTGAACCTTCTTTAGTTACTACCAGCGAGCGTGGCTCACCCCTTCCGTGTTTTCCGCGGTATCATATTACATCACAGGATTCACAATGTTGCCAGTCGCGTTAATTTTGTTATTTTTCAGCTCAAACTGCCGGTTCACTAGTGTTACACGGTGTTGCATTGTAATCTGGATTTTTTGGTAAAATAAAGTTACGTTTTTCGGAAGAGATTTTGTGTTTGTTTTTTTGTCGTTTTATGAACAGAAGATACTTAATAGTTTAACAGATGATTTGTACCAGTTGTTGTAAGGTGGTGCTGTAAATGAATGAAGAGCAGGTGCTCGTGTAACAAGCACGCTACGCGTCGCTGACACTATTTAAAGAGAGCATCCCCGCGATGCGCTCGCGTCACTGTGCTGGTACACTAACCCTCTTAGCAGCCGAATGCACCAGATAAAACATGATTAAACCCTAGTACTTAACGTCTGTATTGAGGACAAATTAGGTGGAATAAGTACTTCTATCCAGCCAAACTATACCCTTAGATCAGCTGGGGCTGGCTAGGTCTATCCAACAAACAACAAGGAAAAAGAGACCTGTGTACTACGAGAAAGTAAGTTATGCTGGTGTAATATTTCGTTGACGCACTGTACTATAAGCTACCACAGCTCAGTAAGCTTGTTTCATCAAGGAAATACTTAAGGCTTGCTATGTTCCTTGCTCTAAAAGACCTGGATGAGACTCGTACAGACTGGGGAGCGAGGCACGAAGGGGAGCAGGCCTATACTCAGGAGTGGTACAAGAGGGCCAATGATGATGACGAGCTCGTGCATATCTCATAGATGACCTCACATCTAAACCCCTCATCTTCACGAAGGTCACGGAGCGCCATGCCAACAAGCAAGTTCTGAGTGGTGGCATGCTGACAGTTCAATGTCGTCAATCGCTCGAGGACACTCTCCTTTGGGGGCTGTCCCTGTGGAACTGCGGTGTAGACGCGACCTTGTCGTTAATATTGTTTGTTAAATATCGCATATCTTAACTTGGTGGGAACTTGATCGAGTTCTATCTAATAGAACTCGATCAAGTTACGAAGGCCTAGTATTTTTACATTTTTTTTAATGCAGGCACTGTCCGGCAGAGAGCTAAAGTTAATTTTATTTATGGAGAACTATAATGTTCAGGTGTTGTGTTACAGGTTAATAGCTAAGTAGCGAAAAACTACGTCTACAGAACTACTTCAGATAGTATATTTAGTTCATCATATTATATCGACATGAAACACCTGACGTAGGTACCTAAAAATAAAAGGTATGGATATACATAATTACGTGTTTGAATTTAACATAAACATTAAACGAAAAAAATAACGTCTAATATCGGTAAACTGGCAGAGAACGACGCGCGACGTGCGCCCGGCCTCAGTAATACTTATTTATAGGGAATCCAATAAGAAATAAACCTTTATCATTCCCGAGCATAGAGCAGGCTGGGGTCCCGGGGACCCGGGGACCCGCGACCCCAGCGCCAGATTAACCCGTAGTAACCCGTACCTGCCGGTTTATGACGGTCGCAATCACACGCTATATTTTTTGTGAAACGCCTACTACGCGACCTTTAGTAAAGAAACTGTTTAACTTAGAAAAGCTATTTCAATGTTACATATTATGGAAAGGTTCCTTATGGCGATGGAAAGCGTTGAGTTAAAAGACGCCTTAAAGTTTGGATGAATAGGTTTTTTAAAAGATGAATAGAATGGTAAATAAAGTCCCCCCCCCCCCCACATTATGATAGTAAAAACATAGAAAACTTAAGAATTTCTGCAGAGAAAAATACCCTTAACGCATAACTTAACTTGTTGAGAACTTGAACGAGTTCTACCTAATATTATGACGAAAAGTATAAGTCCTTGGTTGTAATAGCCTTTAAAATAAATAGCCAACACTTCAAACGAAACCTTATAACTATCGACATCAAGTAATAATCCAATGAGTTTCATCCGCCCATTAGCAAATAAATACGTATTGTGCATTAAATAAATTGTGCAAAAACACGTGTGTGTGTTCTCATGACATAAGAACCATCTTATGCCATGAGATGGTCGAATGGTGCGGTAGCCGTAAAGTGCTCGCTTCTACGCTAATTACCGGGTTAATCCCCGCACGGAACAATCAATCGCACGCGCGCTCGTCTTTGTGTCCTGTTTTACCGCCAATAAATGGTAAATAAATAAATAATTCATCATAATCATCATCAAAAGAAAAAATAAAATAATTATTTCTTATAATTATAATTCGTGCTCAATCATTGTCATTTTTTAATTTTTATTTATGAAATGCCCTTTCCGTGAAGAAGTGTGTTAGGAACAGATGAACTGGCTTTTCACTACTGCATATCTTTGCGCCGGTTCCATTTTTCCAAAGTCTGCAATATCTACACTACTCGTCATTGCAAATGGTCACCCTTACACATAGAAAATTCTTTATTTCAGCAGTAAAAATATGCAGCGAACGTTCTCGAACCTTTTCCTTTGACAAAGTGCTCAGGTGAAATCAGGTCAAACGTACGAAATCTTGATTCTAAAAACTTCATTACTGACGATAACGTTGTACACCTAAGTAATTTTGAGTCGGCGCCAAACAATAAATAAACAAAGATCACTAAATTGCCTTACATTTAAACGGCACCGACTCAAAATTATTTAGGTATACTTACATTAGTTTAAGAACTTAGTTATTAAGGTTAAATAAAAAAGGTTTATTATTTTTTGCTTTTCAGTTTCTTCGGCGGTTTAATTTTTTTGTTAAAAAGTTTTTATTTTATAATTTTTTGTGACTATAAACTACTAATTGTTTGCCAAAGGGCAGGCATATATGGCACTGAGTAGAGTAATAATACACAACTCTGCATTCAACTCTGTGAGTGAACAATAAATCACTCCTATTTTCCCACCCTTAGCGTTGGAATTTTTTCCTAAATTTATATGTGACCAACTAAAAAGAAAAAAGAATGATTTAAAAGCAACAAAAAAGAATTATCAAAATCGGACTACTCTGTAAAAAGTTATACGTTGTCATACATAAAAAAAATAAAATAAAAAGAATAAATATATACGCGTCGAATTGAGAAGCTCCTCCGTTTTTTTTTTTATCGGTTAAAAACCTAGGTATTTTTAAACAAAAACAATTTCCTACCTTTTGCAGCTCCCTCTCAATCTGTACGGCCCTCTGCAGGATGGGTCCCCGCACCGCATACTGTATGTTTAGCAGGTTCTGGTTGATGTTCTCGAGGGTCAGGCTGTTGTCCAGCTTCATCGTAATATTCTATTGTAGTAGTTAACAGTTAATTGTAGTAGTTACAGTTAACGCATGCGCAGCTGACACTACGGCGGAATGTACTGCTCAAGCGCCACCGACGATATTATTTAAACGTACCCCCGCGCGCGATTATATGCGTATAAGGATCAGGGGCGTGGCTACCGCTGTATCAGCCGTATCAACGATACGGGGCCCCGGAGCTACAGGGGCCACCGACGTGAAAATTTTTGCTTAGGTACAAGCAAAAATTTTTAAAATAATATCCAGAACCTTAAATTCTTGTTGATAAATGATATTTATTTCTGTAAATTGGTTCAAAAATATGTTTAAGAAGGGGGTGAGTACCGAGATGACGACTAAGAGAAGAAAACTATGTCTGCCTCATTGGTCTAGTGGTCGCAAGCGCTACTGCTGAGCATGAGGTCCTAGGTTCGCTTCCCGGGTCTGGCAAAGTGTTATAGGGTTTCGGCTTCCAATCTAACCGGATGCAGCTGAATGAATTTTACCTCCGGAGCGACTGGCTATCTGAGCGCCACAACCCAGTTACTGGGTAATATGATGTCTCTTGGTACCTAATACTGGGTGTCAGTCTTTCGGGCTTCTGAC
The DNA here is from genome assembly GCA_951799955.1 of Apamea anceps. Taxonomy (NCBI): domain Eukaryota; kingdom Metazoa; phylum Arthropoda; class Insecta; order Lepidoptera; family Noctuidae; genus Apamea; species Apamea anceps. The sequence goes on from OX637516.1 coordinate 497,613, forward strand.
GACCCGTAACGACTGTCAAAGATCCACGAATGACAGCCGGGACCAACGGCTTAACGTGCTTTCCGAGGCATGGAGGGGTCTCGGTATGTTAAAATGGTCACCCATCCACGGACCTACCGCGGCAAGCGTAGCTTAACCTTCAAACGACTCGTGCGGCTGTTATTACTTAGCCACGAGCCCCTCACCTTCTAAGTCAGTATGCTACATACTTTATTTTGTAAAAACAATACCCTCTGTAGCTTCACAGTTTGAGAAAAAGGGGCCCCCAAAAAATTTGATACAGGGCCCCTTTAGGATGAGCTACGCCACTGATAAGGATGCTCACATTATGGCGGCTCATGAGCAGCTTACCAAATTCTCAATTCACCAGATTCTAAATTCACCAAATGTTATACAGATATGTAACAAATTGTTTACGATATAACTCACCATATTCTCAATTCTTCAAAAGTAGGTACAATGAGAAACGAAATTCTTAAATTTAACCCAAATCTACATTTTTTATCAATAAAATTCAATAAAAAGTAATTAGTAAACAGGTACTTCTATTTAAAAGAAAGATTAATGTTTATTTGGACACAGTTCGTGAGACACGAAATACAAATAACAAAATAAAAAATTGAATTTAATTATTTAATTTTAAATTAAATTTAAATAAAAAATTAAAATAATGTTTTAAGAACAATAGTGTGTGCCTCACGGCTGCGCCAAAAAGGTACATTTCAGCATTAATGCCAGACAGATGCTGTCTGTCACTGGTTTTCTAATGATTTTGATGAACATGCACAATGAAAATGGTCAAAATATTTTTTAAAAAATAGGCAGTCATGGAGACCGCCGACAGAAGAAAACAACAAAAACAAAGTATTTTCCTTTCTTTCTTTTCTTTTAGTACTGAAAACTTAAAATTTTGGAATAACTGTGTGTTTTAATTTTTAATGAATATACTTAGTATGAATAATTCAAATTTCACAATTTGTAAATTGAAATTATGTTTAGTCTGGTTTTCAAATCTCTTAGCTCTCCGAGCAATAATTATAATTACTTATATAAGTACAAAATATAAATACAATTTAAATGAAGTAATAATTAGTACTTATACACTTATATTATTTACACCTTGTATTTGTATATCCGTCCTTCAATATTGAGAAAGGAGTTAAACAAAGAGACCCGCTGTCTCCAAAACTATTCGCGGCTGTGCTGGAGGAAGTATTCCGAAAGCTGGCAGCGGGCTGGACGGAAAGGGGTATTATCGTTGGCCGTAAGAGATTATCTAATCTCCGTTTTGCCGACGATATTGTCCTTTTTTCGTCTTCAGCCTCCGAGTTGACTCAGATGCTAGACGATCTTAGCACGGCAAGCCTACAGGTCGGACTGCAGATGAATATGTCAAAGACTAAGTTGATGACGAACAGCTCGCATCGCAGGATCACAGTGGCGGGTGGGGAGGTTGAATACGTCGATGACTATCTCTATCTTGGTCAAATAGTCTCTTTCCAGGCAAGACAAAACAAAGAAGTTGCATGACGCACTGAAAATGCCTGGAAGAGCTATTGGGCCATGAAACATCTAATGAAGGGTGACCTTCCTTTGTCCCTTAAGAGGAGACTCATTGACGTGTGCATACTTCCCATCCTCACATATGGCAGACAAACGTGGTCTTTGACAAATCAGCAGACGTCCACGCTCGGGGTTTGCCAGAGGACTATGGAACGGAGTATTCTGGGTATAAAACTAACAGACCGGGTAAGGAGTACGACCATCCGTTCCATAACAAAAATAACTGATGTTACTTGGAAAGCTGCCATGCTAAAATGGAATTGGGTTGGACACATCTGCCGCATGTCAGACGACCAATGGGCCAAACTTACGACCCAATGGGTCCTTCTTAATGGCAAGCGACATCGCGGCAGGCCCAGACGGAGATGGCGGGATGAGCTGGACTCCTTCAACAAGAACTGGTCCTTAACAGCTTTAAACAGAGAGAAGTGGAAAGAGAGTAGGGAGGCCTTCGCCCAGCAGTGTGACGTCACAGGCTTTTAATAATAATTTGTGTTTATGTTAATGAACTTTATTTTAATTGTTAGCATCATTATCATTGATAAATTCAACAATACTTAAATTATTTACACACTAATAGACTAACCGTTCGCTCACACGATTATGGCTGGCACTTGTGTGGGTGAAATACGTTTTATTTTTTAATTTCCTGTTTCCTCTCCACGATCTTTGAGTAACTGATAGTAGTAGAGTCATAGATATAGGATAGAAGGTGATATGCCCTGAGGTTGGAAATGTATCAGAACTCCATGTCGTTAGGAAGATCCCACTACCGCGCCACTACTACACATGTAGTTCAGTAAAAGCAATATATACAAAATCGCGCACAACTTGCAATTCATAAATCAGAACGTACTACACAATTAGTTATAAACCTTAACTCATCAAACATAGCGTGCATTTACCATGCACGGTACAACTTGCTCATACAAAAACATCTGTGTCGGTTCTTTGATTTTTTAGAAATTTTCTTACTTGTTACCAAAAACAATTAACTATAAGAAAAAACTACTCCACCCCAAACATTGAATTGAATAATAAATAAAATAAAAAGCCTTTTATTTCCTACTAATTATATTGGTTTGAGTTACTTAACTAATTTTATTTATTTATTTCACTTCTAGTTTTTCTTTAAATTGTTTTACTTATTGCTAATTTATAATACGCTTAACTACATAGTTTGTTGCCCTTACTTCCTTGCTTGTTAACTATTAACTAATTATAACATAACCTAATTTAATTGGATATAGCAATATCTGTAGGAACCCCATATTGGGTGAAGGCCTCCTCCAAAGATGCCCACTTGTCTCTGTCCTGTGCGATCGGTTTCCAGCTTGGGCGGGCTGTCCTTGCAATCTCTTCTTCCCAACGTGTCCACGGTCTTCCTCTGCTCCTTGTACCTGGAGGACATTTCCACAATGTCACGCCTCGCGACATGCCCTGCCCATCTCCACTTGAGTTTGTGTGCACAGTTCAATGCGTTTGTTGCTTTGGTTATTGACCTTATTTTTGTGTATCGTATTTTTTGTAATTTGTTTATTTTGAGCATGCTGCGCTCTAGTCCCCGTTGACAGGTTCTAACTTTATTTTTCAGTTTTGAGGTGAATTTCCCCGTCTGGCATCCGTACGTCAAGCATGGTAGGAGACTGGAGTTCATAACTTTCGTTTTGATGGTTATAGGGAGGTTACTTTTAAAAATTTCCTTTAAACTCCAGTATTCGTTCCATGTTTGTTGTACTCTTCTCTATTGAATTGATACTTTTCTGAAAGTTGTTAAATGAGTGATCATTTAAAAAAAAAAGCTTGCAAAACTTACATAATCTCAGAAATAAAAGGTAAATAAAAGGTAAAAATAGCAAAATTTTTATTTTTTAAGTATCCCGTTTTGAACCCTAGTTTACTGGACTTAATTTGTTGCTAATGACCTCTAGTATAACCCCTTTTACGGAATACGTCGAGTTTTCCTGTCACCCTATACATTCGTTGGGTAATCGAATCGACATTGTTGTCGATTCGATTACCTTCGTTAGTGGATCTGCACAGCCACATCACTAGCTGGCCGCAACCAGCAGGGGCCGTACCATGCGATGCACCGCATAAATAAAGTATCGTTTTGTGATTTTTACATTGCTTGTCTAGTCACTTAGTGACATACTTAGGCAGTGGTTAAGGAGCAATGTATTTATTGCGAAAATAGTACAGTTGCGATATTTGAAAACAGAATTAACGTAGTAAAAGCAAGAAATATTTTACAATTTGTTGTTTTTCGTGATTTTAAAGACAAATATAGTAAAATCTTACTTATATTTATAATTATATGGTAAGTGATTCCATGGTTTACAAAGTTTTGGTTTTGGCTTCGGTTTTTACAAGAAACCACTCACCAACATGATTCTTATATTTTTTCACGATCACGGTCGAAAGTGCACTAGTTCGCAGAGACAGCCATTAGCCTAGTGCATGATCATTTCGGGCATGCCGCGACGACACAGACACGCCTCCTTGCCATTTCTCTTGTTTTTTACATTTCTATGAGTAGAGTATCAGATATTATTTATTATAATTTAACGAACATCCAAAGATTTGAAGTTGTTTTTGAGTTTGAAGTATATTTGTTTTTAAGATTTGTTTTTTTTTTTTATTAAGTATTTGATTTATTTATTTATTTTAAACACACATTGAACAATATCGGTTGAAAGTAGTAAGTAGGGCTATAAAAATATATAGCTACTCATAAATTATAAAAAAAAACTTTTCTGATTTTACTTTATCGAAATCGTATGTGGAGTTAATATTTAGTACGACATCCTCTTTTATATCCAATTTATGATATCATAAAAAAAAATTGATGAGCAACGGCGCGTTTAGAAAAAAAATGGGCATTTTCTTTTAGGTACACCTATAACTTGTATGTATGTATGATGTACAGTCACGAGCACCAATATTTCAACATTTGGCAACTTTCAATTACGATTTTTTCGTGAAATAACGAACGCAATGTTGAAATACGACACATTACATAAACCTATGGGTTCGAAAATGCTGTGTTCGTAGCAACATAAAATTTCATTAAAAAATAAAGGAGTAAATCGCTTTTAAATAAAGCCGAGTGTATACATACTTTTGCTCGTGAATGTACTCGTATGTGACATAAGAAACAGTATTCTATTCTGAGGTGAATAAGTAATTAGTTCTTTTCTATAAATTTCTATATATGTGTAGGTTGCATAATAAGAACACATCGGAATAACATAAAAATGTGTCAATTAATCGCTTTTTACGCTTTTTATCTATCACAACTTGTAATATGTTCAATATTGTTATGAAATCTGTAAATTTTGGAACGTACCTAAATGATTTGTAAGATTTATTTATCTAACCGTAACGTGGCATTTAGTGATCCTATCGTAATGTCCCCCTACCCGTCGTTATCCCGTACAAGAGATATAAGCATTTCCCAACATAAGGGAAATTGGTAATGTTGCCGCAGTAAGGATATCCCGCCATTCTCGATAGATAGATACGGGTTCACGTGAGATTTACCATAAAATCTCATAAACTTTATACGTCCGTGAACTCTGACAACCAAAACAAAATGTCCGTAGTCATCTTAATTTTGGACTCCGCAGAAAATGTATTTTTAGACTGATGACAAATTTACAAAGAAAAGCCGAAACTATTTTGGGTTGTGGGTCAACAGAAAGTCGTGTTAGGTCACCACAGCAAAACTTTCATATACAAAAGTCATGCTGACGCGACAGGAAGAAGATTTTTGTTTTCCTTTAGCAACATTCCAGGCAAATTATCGCATTTTCCAGCTCATTCATGCGGTGGTCGACGGCGGTATGCCGCTATCCTCGGCCATCAATCTCGCCTGCCGCCGGCCACTTCGCCACTTTATCAACACGAGGTTCGGGGCTCTGTAGCACTTTTACCAAATAGCAGCCGAACGTAAGCCTTGCAAGAATTCCCGCGATGACTTCTGTAATTCTTCAAGACATTCCAAGTTAGAGAACCTCAGCCTAGCCATTAAATAAAGGAAAATGTTCAAATTTAATAAAACAACAAAACATACTTAGGTAGGCACGATTTACGAGACTTGCGTACTCAAGTCTCGTAAATCGTGTAATCAGAGAACAAGGTGATTCCCTGATATTGTTTACCAAAGTGATAATTTGCAATACCTAGGTACTTATTGCAAATAATTCTTCGGTCGCGATAGTCTACAGGACTTTGTAATTCCCAATTCACTGAGAACGATAGTCTTTGACATGAAGATAAGGGGGTCGCGCTACGATGATGAATTTCGCTTCATTTGGAAACTGGCAAACAGGAAAACGCTAAGATTTTCCTCACATTATAAACGTTACCATCATTTCCAATAAACGATTACCTTCACGTGAATCGATGGGGATCCCCGCATTTTTGGCAACGATTATCGTACCTACATGCTAGTTCTGTACATACTTACCTACATAGATCGTGGCATTTGTTATGTATGACTTCACGAAAAAAATTAAAGAGGTAGGCAATCTATTAAATTGTTCGCAACAAACGAATGCTAACTAGAAATGTTAACACTCAAGGATTCTTCGAAAAGCTACAGGAAAATAATGTGCACACATATTATCTACCTATATCTACTGACGTAGATTATAATAGGTGTTAGGATACACTCAAGCAACTGTAGCCTGGCGGTTTTAAAACGTGGACCTGGAAAAATCCTGTACAAAATCTTAAATGGCATGATAAGTTGCCAAAACACACTCAAGCAAGTCACGCATTATCATTTGTCTATACTTAGGTTTTTTTTTTTGGGTGGGAAATCATCAAATGACCTCTCCCGCTCTGGGCGGAGCGGAAGGGAGTGTCAGACTTTTACTGACTAAAACCCACCCGTGTTCCTTCAGTTGCCTGTGCCAAGGGCCACGGTACTTATCTCTTTCGAACAACCCGCAGCCCTGGCGGATCTATAGGTAGCCTTAGACTAGAAAATTACTGTTTTTACTTTTTTCATGCGGCAATGTTTACTCCAAATAGGTCTGAAATGAAATTTTACGAAAATTAGAGGAATTGCTAATGATCTGCTGGGAATTCAGGAAATGAATAGCTTTTAGAGGTATTGCTTAAAGTGGCCCTTTTAGGCCCCCAGGACTGGTGACCCGGAGCAACGGACGTAGGTACAGCTGTCCGTGTGATTGCCTGAGGTAGATAGTCGCAGCCTTCAGTAGCAATTTCCCATTGCTTGCGAAGTTTTTAATGAATCAATGACTACGTTGCTGCATATACCTACTACGTAATGGCACAGCACTGCTGCCCTGACTGATGCATTCTTACAGATTATTCCTGACGAACAGCTAGCACTAAAATACTATAACAGTATCCACCTAGATTGTAAACACACGGTGACACGGCATTTCTCAATAACAGTTACCTAACCATGGAAATCATATCTTTTAAAAAGAAGAAGATGAGAGGCCTAAACTTCATGTTTGTCTGTATAGGTACGTTCTACGAACTATCATATTATAATAATAATAGATAGGTAAACCAAAATAATTAAAAAAACAAGAATCACAAAAAGATATTATAATTCATTGAATTTACAACCACAGGTTTTTAAAGCAGTCGTCGAACAGCTAAGCTATTTGCTTTGCTAAAAGTTGATTTAAAAAGCCGTTCTTTTAAACATAAGTAGATAAGTATGCCATAATTGCCTGATTAGCGTCGTAAGGGTACCGTGATGATAATAATCATTTAATAGGTTATAAATCTGTAGCTATGTGTTAGTGCTCGCTACTCTATGTTTAGATTACCTATATATTAAAAAAACCATCTCCGAGGAGTTCACAATATAGGAATAACACGTTACATCATCGATAATCGTTGTGGCGATGCAGTTACTCTGAAACCGAACACAAATCGAGTTTGTTCAGCGGTCCCGCGGGGTTCGCCGTTCGTGCTTGCATTCGATATGTTACCTCTACGACGTCTTCCTCTTGGTACAGTCAACTGCACGTCAGTAGTAACACTTGGAGTATGAAAACGGCGCTACCGCTACGAAAGAAATGCACTTTTGAATGATCAAGGAGCGTCAGCTCGTGGGAACTTGAAGCTAGTTTTCGTTCTAAAACGCAGCAATTCAAACCTTCAAAAGTGCCTGCAAATGGTCTATTTGAAATACATGCTTTGAATTTTAAGTTTAATGACTAAGGCGCTTACAAAGTCAAATTGTTACCATATACTTGCGGTTGTACGTCGTCGAGTGTCCGGGGATTTACGGCTATCGAGAGGCGATTGAGAGGCGCTTGTAATAAGTGCTATATTATTATATACTTACTTATATGATAAAATTTAAATACCTATCTGATAATCTACTTTAATGTCGATGTCGGTGTGACATTATATAAAACAAATAATAATAATAAATGTTTATTCAAAAGTAAAAATTGGTAAAATACAGTACAAATCTTAGAAATAATATAGGTACCTATTACAAAGTATGACGCCTGTACTAGGATAGACTTGTATCACAGACGGTATGAGTTCTTACAATTACCTACTATTACCTAGAACAACTGATTTCATAATAATATTTAACATGAGTTTTATGAATAGTGAAATATGTAGTTAATTAACATAACAGTCATAATCTGCCTATAATGTTCCCACTGTTGGGACACAGGCCTCCTCTCGGTGAGAGGGAATGGGCCGTAGACCACCACGCGGGCCCAGTGCGGGTTGGCAGATGTCACGTCTTCGAATTTTTGGTTCTAGGACATGCCGGTTTCCTCACAATGTTTTCCTTCACCGTTTTGAGAGCAATGGTGATGAAATAATTTCCGCAAAGTAAAGCGCCTGTCTGGGTTCGAACCTACGGCCTACAACTTGTTAATATATAATTATAATTTACTTAGGTATACACTAATAATTCTGGTCTTAAACATTTAGATAATTTTTACATTATTTACGGAAAATTATTGCTAGGAATTGTTACACGAATAAGATTGAGTCAGTAGTAGATATTATTAATTAGGTTGAAACACGAATATCGAGGTTGAAACAAATATTGCATAAATCACCTTCAAAGCATCATTAGATTTTTGAAGCAGTCGGCTAATGTGCTTAGACAGCGGCAAATCGGTGCTAAATAGGACAGCGCAGTAGTCAGGAATATGGTCAGGAATGTTGTTGAGTCAGCAACAAACGATATTGATCTAGTTTTTCTTTATAAAATACTTCAGAGTAAATTAAACTGCCCCCAGTTGTTAAGTAAGTTAGTTTTAACCTACCCCACAATTATCCGTGTCACCCTATCAAACTGTTACGTCCCCCATTCCGCAAAACTGTTTCAGGATCCAATTCCCCCATCCCCAGAATTTGCAGGCTTTATAATAATTGCGATGAATCAATAGATATTTTTTCCACATCACTTCAAAAATTCAAGCGCCAAGTCCATAAAAAGTAACCAACACAATTGACTGTTTTTTTTTTCTTTCTTCATTTTGTATTATTTTTATATTGTATTGATTTTATTTTTTTTCCTTGTCACGTTTTCCAAAACTACCCACTAGTGCTGTAAGCGTTATTTCTGCACAATTATTACAATTTTATTGATGTTATACTCGTAATTTTGTTTTTGCATGCTGTGTCTATCGCATCATATTGTACACTATGCTTGTATACTCGTATTGCTTGTGTTTTAAGGATAAACAGTGTAACAATTGTAGATAGACCAATAAATAAAATAAGACATAGAAGTCTGCCCTTGAGTAGGACGTACCAGGTGCCCTCATAATAGAAATATAATACCTAATATGATAATATATCTGTAATAGAGTTAATATATCTGTATTCTGCTATTTTCTTAGCAGGGCGTTCAGCATCCCCCGTTCTGTGATCACTGGACTTTGTAAATCGGGAGCAAGTTGCACATTTCGGAATATCGGCTTTCTGCGCGCATTCGGATATCGAATGGCCAGCTTTACCACACGTGTAAATTAAGTGCAAACTTCAGTTGAAAATACAAATTCCGGCAGGTACTTAGGTACAGCACCAGCTAGGGGCAACACTGAGCTGTAATCCGGAATGAGGTGATCCGGCAGAGAACCAAAGTTGTCGACATAGCTCACAGAATAAGCAAGCTGAAGTGGCAGTGGGCCCGCCATAACATCCGTTGAACCGATGACCGTTGGGTTAGACGTGTTCTTGAGTAGAAACCGCGAATCGGCAAACGAAGAACGTAAGGTAGGACACCCTCGCGCTAGGTAGAGCGATGATCTTCGCAGGGTGGCTGGTAGCAGCTGGATGAGAGTTGTCCAGAATCGAGCTGAATGGCGTGCAATTGGAGATGCCTATGTCCAAGTGGACTGTACTAATGTAGTGTGTGTGTGTAGGTACAGGTAGGTGCTTGGCTTCAGATGGTAAATATAGAATCAGAAATACGGAACCTAGCTCTTTATCATCATGGCCGAGTAGCCTAGTACCTACTTTACATCATCTAATAAACTCTCCAACGATTTTCGACAAAGTACAGGTTTTCCGCAACTATGACAAATAACTGTAGGTACGTACCGTGAAGTTTAGCAGTCAGAGTCGTTCATTAGTTTAATCGATGAAGTTGACCTACTCGTTAAGTAGGTAAAGAATCGAATCTTGGCAAGAGTACAACAACTACTGGGCAGGGCCGCAGGGCACCCCGGGAAATGATTCCAACTCGTGCCTACTAGCGCCCTCTATATTCGTAGATTGGGTATTAATTCTTTCGTTACCATAACCACGCATCCGGTACTCTGTTTCAAAGAGCTTCAAGGAATCCACGCAAGGTGGCCTTATCTCCTTATTTCGCACTCGGTAGCCATTGAAATATTTTCTTCCCCCTGTATTGAAAAAATATATTTTTCATACCACTTGCTCAAAAAAGTGACATTCTATGCCACAAAAAGCGAACATAACAATAGTCATTTTTAATCTGTTAAAAACAGGGAAAGAAAATTGTACTGAATTTCATTCATCCTCTAGGGGTAGAATGTGATTTAAATTTGGAATACTTAAGTTATGATTATTAAATAAAATTCCGAAAACCGACGAGGCCGTATGAGCTTGATGCCTTTGCTTTTCCGACAAAAAAATATTAGACTAGGAATTTGCCGCGCTTTTGTTTTCTTCAAATACATAAACGTTAAGTTTATTTTTTCGCAAATGGTAGGTACGAAAAGTAGAGTATTTTCCTCGGTGATAAAGCTGTCTTAGTCTTGGGTGAACTTAAATCCCTCGCTACACTCAGGACTCGTCTTAAATCCCTCGCTTCGCTCGTGATTTAGGTTTTTAACACCCTCGCTACGCTCGGGAGTAAACCTCGAGTCCTTCGTTACGCTCGCGATTTAAATCGTCACCCGCGACAGAAGACACTGCTTTATCCCCTTGGTTAATAATCTACTATTTCATACCACTTGCTCAAAAAAGTAACATTCTATGCCACAAAAAGCGAACATAACAATAGTCATTTTTAATCTGTTAAAAACAGGGAAAGAAAATTGTACTGAATTTCATTCATCCTCTAGGGGGAGAATGTGATTTAAATTTGGAATACTTACCGAAATTTATACTGAACTACATCTGTGTTTACACCATTGAGTTTGTATATAAAGTATTATACATCTTTCTGAAAAAGGAATATGCATTTGTTATGCAGTCATGATTATTAAATAAAATTACGAAAACCGACGAGGCCGTATGAGCTTGATGCCTTTGCTTTTCCGACAAAAAAATATTAGGCTAGGAATTTGCCAAGTTCCTCAGACGCAAGAACAGAGAAATACTCAAATCAACTCATCAACAATAAATGTACCAAACAAAAATGTAACTCTCTCTATCAATAATTGGACCACTGTTTCGAATGTTAACTTTTACTTTTAATTGTCAATATTTTTTATAAATGTTTATCTCATATTATTATTGTGTTAATTTTTTCGCAAATGGTACGAAAAGTAGAGTATTTTCCTCGGTGATAAAGCTGTCTTAGTCTTGGGCGAACTTCAATCCCTCGCTACACTCAGGACTCGTCTTAAATCCCTCGCTTCGCTCGTGATTTAAGTTTTTAACACCCTCGCTACGCTCGGGAGTGAACCTTAAGTCCTTCGTTACGCTCGCGATTTAAATCGTCACCCGCGACAGAAGACACTGCTTTATCCCCTTGGTTAATAATCTACTATTTTTGAAATTTTTCGAATTTTCTTTTCGCCCTTGTTCAATAATCAGTTATCAGAAAAGTTTTTATTACTACGAACTGCAACATGTTTGCTATGTTTTTATTCAGGAATTTCATACATTGAATATTTAGTAGACGCTTTGGAAAAACATAGTTTGTCTAAGGTCTCTCATTTTGTTCTTTCTTATCCATTGCACATTTAGAATATTATTGATCTTCGTGGACGAGTTTTGGTTTGAACCCACAGCAGCTACACAAACTTGCTAAAAGCTTGTTCTTTCGTCATTATAATAATCCTTTAATTCAGATAACTAAGATCCAACGTGTTAGTAATTACAATAATGACATATTGTTAGTAAAGTGACACAATATTGGCGATTCATTATAACATTAATTTATCACCGTCCTCACCATTTTTTTTTTAATTGGGGAGGTAACAACCTCCCCTGTTACTTTGAGGATGTTTTTGATATTGTTTCGTACTCTGCTTAGTAGAGATGCAGTTTTTTTGCGAATGCCATCAAAGAGTACAGTATACTATATGAGAATGCCATCTCGGTACGATTCTGCACAAACATATCTGAATCACTAGAAAAACGAGGCCTTCGCAACAGCATCCTAAAAATATTATCATACTGGACGCACAAAGTGCCCATCGCTCTTTTGGCATAATGTACGTTAAGAGTAATTTAATGAAACAAATACTTATTTGCTTTTCACTTTATTAGATTTATAACAACGCATAACAATCACTTAACAATGTGTAGTAACGAAATCATAATTTGCACTACACGGCATATTCCTACACGGAATGTCACCAAATATCTTCATTTATTGCTCCCTTCGACGAGAATTTATTACAAAACAATCACTACAAACCATCGTTAGTTCGCTAAGTATTTTCGTATGGAAGAAACAAAAGTTAAGACATTTATACAGCAAAATACATTCAAAATATTTTAATAATCAAACATAGTTCTGAATAATTAAATAACGAAAAAGCAAGAAATAAAGCTTTAAAAATATAATTATCAAACATAACAATAAAATGCATTATTTGTTTCCAGGTTTTGATTTTGATCAGCTGTTGTCTGCGAGACAAAATTTTATTGGAATTCGGCTGAACAGGGGTGCAGTAAATACTTACTTACATTTTGTACAAGAAGCGGCGCGGGATATTCGGATAAACTAGCAGTTTAATTAATGCCTTATTTGTTCGAAAAATACTTTGAAACATGACATACAACATTACTATGTTGTCAAACTAGGAGTTCCTGTAAACAGCACTTAGCATTGAATGACACATTCACCAGAGTATTCTCCTACCATCTCCACACATACACAGATGTCCATAAGATATACAGACCCGAACAATTACTGATACCTATAGCCCGCGCCGTGAAATTAATTAAACGAAGGAGACAAACTTAGTCAATTAAAAAGTTACAAAAAGAGTTCAATAGTGAGTATAATACAAAATTAAATACAAAAATACAATTGCACCATCAGGATAATAATGTATATGAGACGAAAGCAAAGACATTGACTATGAAGTGAGACTACTCCCGAAATGGCACATGAGATACATTATAAACAGTGCTGACAAGGAACCAAGTAATGACTCCCTAGCTATGTGGCGCGACAGTGTGAACAACGCCTTAGCTACAAATTCGTGTAATTGACGGTAGCTACTAAAATTGTATGTAAAATGCGTAGGTCTCGTAGTAATCTGATATTCATTGCATACAAGAAAGCGCAGGAATTTAAAAAAAATGCGCGTTTCTCTGCGCTACAGATAATCTCAAAGTTAGCTTGCTTAATAAATTGCGAGCTAGGAGCATTAGAATTGGCTACAGTGTACATACAGCCCACTAAGACTAACTATAAAACTGCCGCCCAACACGCACACTGGTGTCGTGCTACATCGCGCCGAATTTGTCTAATTTAATTATAGTACGAGGAACCTAATCCTACATTTGCACATACTGACAGTTTGTTTACTAGTTCGAAGCTGCGAAATAGGACTGAAATTCTTTCAGAAATCATACTCAAGTCTTGCATATTCTGCACCATCTAATTAGATAAACGGTTGGTACATAAATATTTATTTTGTGCAAACATGTACGACACAAGCAATGATTCTGATAAGGTAACGTTATATATATATAGAATTTGTAGGACGCCATTTTGTTGGATTTGTCTTTTAACTACGTCTTTTCTAGAATACATTTTGATACTATTGTGAATTTCAGAAACGAAAAATTATCTTAACAAGGTCATCCGCTTGACAGTGACACTACGACAACTTAAGCGCGGTGACAATGTCGAACTGTTGCCATGGACGTGCGATTCTTTCCCAGACATTTTAAGCTCTACATCGCAGCTACAAACTCCTCAAAAAATATAATACAAGTCATAATTGTTAATATCGTCTACTCAGCTTTAGTAGTGGTGTATGAGCGAGACAGACGCATGTTTACGAGTATTCCCTAGTGAACTTCTGGTGGAAAGCCTTGAAGATGTCCAGCATCTCCTGCAGCAGCTTGGGTTGCGGCAGGATGGTGGTGCGGAAGTGGTAGGTGCCGGGACGCTGGCCGAACCCGGAACCCGGGACTATGCAGATACCTGCGCAAGTTGGGGGTTGGGAATCATTATTTTTGTTCGTGGTATTTTATAGTATATTATATGGGTGATTGTTTGTCTCGTAAGCTTGCGCATATAACATACTGCGATCAAAAAAAAAAAATGATTTCTTTCAGAATCAGAAAGTGGTATTCATTACAAGATCGTTGATGAAGCTGGGTGGGTGGTAAGGTCCTCATGATACTTTCACTGTTCCTTTTACATTGATCTGCTACAAAGTACGTGGCAAGACAATTAGTTCTCCTACAACAATTTGGCCAGCATATGGCATGGGCACGACGCCGACGCGGCGACGTGTGTTATCACAAAATTATAAATGTTATGTCAAATTAAATTTGGTGCGTGTAAAATTCAGCTCACCAGTCTCCTCCAGCAGCTTGAAGGCGTAGAACACGTCGGGTTGCTTGTTCTCAGCCTTAGCCGCCTCTATTGCCTTGGGAGGCATGTCGATGCTCGGGAATGCGTACATCGCGCCCTGAAACAACAAACTTCAATTAAGATATCATTTTATGCAAATTGTGCTGACATTCGCCCTTTTGGGGATCAAATATTACTAAACATCAGTCCCCCAGTGCGTGATTTTTATTAAGTTTCTTCTACATTTTTCAGTAGCAGTCCAGAGTCTGAATTTTTGTCCCGTTAATGGCAATAGAATCGCCTTTTTTATATGGGATTTCGTCTGCCTAACTCTTCGGGAAATACGTGATGTTTATTTATTACTGTTATGAGTGGGTCAAAGCATTTTTTTATTTTAAGAAGTCAACTATGGTCACTTTGAAATTTCAAGTTTTGGTTAGTCAAAAAGATAAAACTCGTTACCCATTTCAAACCATAGTAGGTTCGACGCAGTAGGTGAAGAATGACAAGAAACTCAGTGACACTCTCGCGTTAATGAGTACTGTCACCCACAAGCCAGCCATAAGGCTGAGGCTACATTAGGCCGCGACGCGACCTGCGACACATGAGCGATTAAAACAAATAAATGAATGCTCATGTATATGGCTACACCGTACATCAAATATTACTAGCGATCTTTGATTTCTTTCTGCGATAGGAACAACATTACTGTAATCACGGCATCGGCTACATCAACGTAGCAGCGAAATTGAAGCGAATTTATTAGATAATTTCTCACTTGCACGACTAGTTCCATAGTGCTACTAAATGCGTGTGGCTACATTATGCGTATGGGATAATATATTGATCGCATTTGTACTGTAGCCACGTCATCGCCGAATATACGCCGGATTTTCGTAGCCATACCATGTTTATCTCGTTTCGCTTTTCCAGTCGCATCGCAAGTCGCTGCCTACTGTAGCCTCAGCCTAAGGTCGAGTCCCCTCACCTGCACGACGTTGCACTTGAAGCCCTCCATGCTGTTGAACGTGTCCACGATCATCTGCGCGCGCTGCTGCAGCGACTGCAGCACGGCGCTCTTCTCGCGCAGCCACAGCGCGTGCGACGGCGCGCCGGGCTCCGGCGGGCGCGCCTGCGGGGCGGGCGCGAGGCGCGGTATGTAGTGAAAGTCAAAATCAAAATCAAAAGTCATTTATTCAAATTAGGCTGAGAATCAGCACTTTTCGAACGTCAAAATTACAAAAGACAGTCCCCCAAAAACGCCCGCCCTTCACTTGACCCTAGACTTGATATATGAGGTCCCCACTGAAGTTTGGCATCTACTGTTAGTCCTAGAAAAATTGCCGAGCCTACTGTTTCAAGCACCTCTTTATTTAAGACGATGTTGGGTCCTAGATTTCTGACATTCGGTAAGGCGAACTTTACACATTTCGTTTTCTTGGCATTGAGAACTAGGTTATTTGACGTAAACCAATCTGTAACTATTGAGAGTGCACTGTTTACGTCGTCAAAATCTTGTCTATTCCTGTCTACTTTAAAAATAAGAGAGGTATCGTCTGCAAACAGTACAACGTCACAGATGCCCTTCAAATGGAATGGTAAATCATTGATATATACTAAGAACAAGAATGGACCCAATATTGAGCCTTGCGGAACACCTAATTGAACTGGTAGCCCGGAAGATTTCGCGCCATTAACATCTACACATTGGACCCTATTGTGTAAATAGGAAATTATTATGTTGAGAGCCTCGTTTCTGACACCGTAATTACGTAACTTACGCAAAAGCGTGTCATGGTGCACGCAATCAAAGGATTTAGAGAGATCACAGAAAACTCCAATAGCATTTTGCGATTTCTCCCATGCGTCAAATATGTGTCTCAGCAGAGCAACACCCGCGTCTGTAGTTGAACGACACTTTGTAAAGCCATATTGCTCATTATGGAGGAGGCTGTTTAAATTAAAATGTCTTAGCAGCTGCTTGAGTATTAACTTTTCAAATATTTTGCTAAATGCAGGTAAAATAGAAATATGCCTGAAATTGCCAACGTCATTCTTATTACCTGATTTAAATAATGGTATGACTTTACTACTCTTCATGAGGTCAGGAAAAGTTCCTAAATCAACACATTTATTAAAAGTAACAGCTAGATAGGGGGCTGCGATGTCTATTATATTACTTAAAAGTTTAATGGAGGTGCCCCAATAATCACCGGTGTTTTTAGACTTAAGTGTATTAAAAATATTAACTAAATCACGCGGGGTTACATGTTCGAAACTAAATAAAGGACTACATTTAGGTACACTACTATGCAAAAGGTTTTCAGCTTTAGACGGGGACGAATTTAAGGAGCGAGTCGTAGTTATCGGTATGTTGGCAAAAAACTCATTAAATGCCTCAGCTACGTCAGCTGCATTATTAACTAATTTGTTGTCGACCATAATCTCAAGTTGTTTTTCTTGTTTAACAGATTTACCAGTTTCATTGTTAATAATTTTCCAAGTGGCTTTTACTTTATTATTAGAATTTTTAATTGTATCGCCTAAAAATTTTGATTTAGTAAAAGCACTAATCTTTTTGAATAATTTTTGATATACTCTAGGAAAGGAGTATCAAACCTGTATTTTTTCAAACCATATAACTCGTATAGTCTCGCTCTACTTTTATAAATACCCGGAGTAGCCCATTGATTAAAGCCAACAGAGGATCCATTAATGTTAATAGTTTTGGTCTTAAAAGTAGATTGGTACTCTTTTTGCACAACATCAAAAAGGGCACCATAAATGTCATTGGGATTCTCATATTCTACCATAGATGGTGTAATTCTATGAGCTATATTATTTTTAAACATTTTGCAACGACTGGCTGTATAAGGCCTGCATTCAAGTTTATGCGGCTTTTTATGTAATGGCATGGGGAAGCTAGCTAATAAACCACAGTGGTTGGACGTTAAGTCAGTTAAAACTAATTTATGTTTGGCATCACAATCACTAAAAATATTATCAAGACAAGTTGACGAAGATGCTGTGATCCTAGTAGGTTCAAAAAACAAGTTAATTAAATTATAAGACCTAAAAAGATTGAGAAGTCTAATACTTAATGGAGTAACATCTAAAATATTAATATTGAAGTCTCCACATAATATAATGCTTTTGTTACTAGATTTCAACCTATTGAGAGAATCTTCCATTACCGATTCGAAACTAATAAAATCCCCAGAGGGGGGTCGATAAACACAAATTATAACATATCGCTCAAGTTCAACACAAGACAACTCTATAGTGCGCTCGATTGAAAGATTAACTAAATCTAAACGTTGTTTACATTTCAACTTGTTCTAACTAAAGAGCCACCGCGAATAGCACTTTTTCTCACAAATGCACTCTGTACGGTAAAGTTTTCATCATTAATAAACACTACTTCATGTTCCTTCAACCAGTGTAACACAAAGTAAACTATGTTGCCTATTTGACCTCCACGACCCTGGTTACTGGGTAACACGATACCCCTTGTTAAGACTGGTAGTCGAGTTTTCGGGCTTCTGACTACCCCCCCCCCCCCCCCCCGTAAAGACTGCAACAGTAATTGATAGAAATTAATTTCAATATGGAGATTAATTCACAATGGCCTACTTCACGACCATTCCATTTACAATTTATCTTTTCAATAGTGCCCCACCAGACACTCCAGCCTACAACACCGGCTCCGCTCTTTTGCCACCCGCATTAATCAGCAGTATTATGCTCCATTTTTTGGCAACTCATTTGTGCGTCGCAGTCATAGTGACCTGGTGAACATTCCGCCGGAACATTTAGAATGTAATTTCTTAAATAAGGTAATGCTTTAACAAAAATACATACGAGGGCGACACTGAAAGTTTTTAGAACTGGCCGCTTGTAAACGATATAATAAAAAAATAAGTTTAAATTTTGAAAATGGAACTCTGCCAATAATATTGTGTACCTATGTATTTTATTCATTTCTCATTTGTTTACGATTCGGCAGCAAATTAAAAATTGTCTGCATCACGTCAGCATGAATTTAACGCGAGAAAATTTTCGTACAATGATTTTTTATGACTTTCGATGTCATTTAAGTCAATAAGAAAGTTATGATAGACTTCAATTGACCTTTCACGATGAAGCCCCATCTCGTGCCACTGTTTACAACTGGTTTAATGAGTTTAAACGTGGTCGCACTAATCTTACCGATGATCTGCGTGAGGGATGGCCTTCTACGGCGACGACTGAAGATAACATCGGTGTTGTGCGTCGTATGATAGAGACTGACAAACGAGTGACTTATCAGCAGATTCGGACAAGCTTAGGCATCGGTATGAGTCAACTGAACAAAATCCTCCATGAACATTTAGCGGTCAGGAAGCTTTGTGCCCGGTGGATACCTCATAATTTGACAGAGGCCCACAAGCTCCGTCGTGTTGATTGGTGTCGTGAAATGGTTCAAAGATTTAACGGAGGTGACTAAAATGCTGTGTTCGACATACTTACGGGTGACGAAAGCTGGATTTATTGTTATGATCCTGAAACTAAGAGACAGTCTGCTGTCTACCCAGACAGCATACTGTCACTCACTTTAGTTGGCAACTCCTCAGAAGGAAACACCCGTTTCCTTCCGAGGTGTTGCGAAGAGATGTCGTAACGTGAGAAAAAAGATGGTGACCTCGTTTTCGGAAGGACAGGTCATTACGCAACAATTGTTTTAGAGGATCGAAAAACAGTTACTGTAGAGTTGTACACTAACAAGTGTTTGCCAATTGTCTTGGAAAAAGTTCGGGAGAAACGACCTCTCAGTAGGATCCTCCTTCACCACGACAACGCCTCGTCGCACACCGCCAAGCAAACAAGCGACTACTTGGCGACGCCAGACGTGGAATTACTGCGTCACCCGCCCTATAGCCCCGACCTCGCACCTTGCGATTTTTCTTTTATTTCCGAAAATAAAAAAAAAACTTCGAGGAAAACGTTTTATGGACGCCGAGGAAGCAGTGGCTGCGTTTCAAAATGCCGCCGAAGAGACCCCTAAAGACGAGTGGGCAAAGTGCTTTTCTCAGTGGTTCCATCGGATGCAGTGGTGTATTGATGTACAGTCACGAGCACCAATATGTCAACACTTGGCAACGTTCAATTGCGATTTTTTCGTAAAATAACGAATGCAACGTTAAAATACGAAACATTACATAAACCTATGGGTTCGAAAATGCTATGTTCGTAACAACATAAAATTTCATTACAAATATAGGAGTAAATCGCTTTTGAATAAAGCAGAGTGTATACATACTTTTGCTCGTGACTGTAAATGGACACTATTTCGAAAAGATATAATAAAACTAGTAACTTGCTAGTTTGTTCATTTTTTTTATTTTCTAAGAACTTTCAGTGTCACCTTCATACTGTAAGTTTTTAATACGGACCGAGAAGATGGCAGGACGCCTTGGATGGTTTCCTCATGAATTGGCGAGAAGAAGCACAATATCGAATGTAATGTAATGAATGGTGGGAGAAATTTGCTAAGAAGTGGGACACAAGGAAGTTACAAAAACTGAAAATTTTACTCACAACACAATCCACGGCCGTCTGGCCCAGGGTGGTGGGACACAACATGGCGGAGATGGCCTTGTACAGGTTGGCCTGCACGTCGGGCTCCAGGTTCACGAGCTCCATCCAGCCGCCGCGCAGCCCGCACTCGCCCATGTAGCCCTTGCTGATGGACATGAAGGACGCTAACTCGATCTGGTTGTAAGGAGCGCCCATTTCTGTCATCACCTGAGGATTTTAAGAGCATTTTTCTAGTACCGTTGCAACGTTGATCATAAGGGATAACTACGTTAGGTTAACACACGTAGGTCATGTATAGGCGTCTCGGCGATAGAGGATTTGATCCCGGGATACCTGCCCTATTCCAGTCCTGAAAAATCCGATTTTGAAATTTCACAAAACCGGGATTTTCGGCATTGCCCTTTTTAAGTTCACTTTTTATGTTTATGAACATTGTTTAATGTTTAATTTGTTGTTTATTATGGGAACTTAAATACCGTAAATTATTTTTATTTAAATTTAAAGAGATTAATTGTTCAATTTTGTTAAAGAATAACAATGATCATTGAAAGTTGAGTGGACTAATATTTGAAAAATATACTGAACTCAAACTGAACGCATTTATTTCCAATACCTACTACAAATACAGGCACTTTTGAATTGCCAAGGTAAAGACAAAAGTAAGTTTCACTACATTTTTTGTGAGTCCATGTATGAATATGTAAGCTTTGCCAATTAAAAACCAAATAAAATCAACGATTTTTACACAATTGTTAGTATATTTTTCTTATAATTCAATATCCAGCTGTTGTCCCGAGATTGTCTGTTTATAATCCCGAAATCCCGGGACGGGAAATAATGGCCGGGATACAATAACATAATTAAACCAAATAAAAATAATACACTTGAACATAATCAATTACAAAATTAAACATACACGCAATGCCAGATAATACCAGTAGAGGCGCCAACATGAAGCTGCATCAACCTCTGCATCAGGGACAGCTACAGAGGTGGATGCAGCTTCCCACCGCTTGGACAACACCCTCAGGAGACTGTTCAAGCTGCATTGTAGGCGACATAATAGTGAAGCGCTCCGTTTCCTTATGATCGCGAAAAAATCATCCGTGCGCCTCAGCAAACAGTCGAAGCACTACAAAACCGCGGAAGGCCTAACAGTATCCTGAAAGCATTGTTGTTCTGCACACGCAGTGCGCTGTACGCCCGCTGCGTAAAGTTGGTCCACAGATTGCACGTGTAAAACGACTGACAATATGCCTTAAATAATGTCACCTTTACAGGTCTAGTACGGTCAGCAACAAAAGTCGGTTAACACTTCAGTTGCTTAAATCTTAATTATTGAGCAAAATATTCTTAAAAAACATGTAGTAATAGAATATTTAAGAATAATTAACTCTTTGCTATTACATGAAATAGTGAAAACCAATGTATCGCATCATTTTGTATCAATTTAGATGATTTGTAAAAGTAACAGAGTTAATTGACTTTTGTTGCTGACTGTACATCGCGCAAACATGCGACCCAACTTTTTACACCGGACAGACAGCGCCCAGCGCTTCCTCTCAGTGTCCAAATTATCCCACAAGTCGTCAGAGAGCCAGTGGCCCAAGTACTTGAATTGACGCACTCTTTTTAAAGGAATGCCGCAAAGAATGATAGGAGGTACAGATGAGTATTATGGCTCACGCCGAAATCGATTAACATAACTTTGCATCGGCTTTGGATTAGACATGTTTCCGTATCTATTTTGCATAAGTACCTAGTTTGACAGTTGTGCTTATGACAGGAATAACGCTTATCCAAAGTACGTGTTATGTAACGTTTATAGATCTCGGCTTACGATAACGGACAAGTTATTCTGCAACATTTTTTTTATTCGATTAATTTTTCATAAACACTTGTTTAGGATAAGAAAACATAAATGAAATATTAAAGATATTATAGTATGTTTATAATCTAAATACGACGCAAAAAAACGTCAGCTACTTGTGTATTGATTAGTTTCAAGACTAGTTTTAATATAATCTTCACTCTCAACGGTTATGGAGATTAAATTACAACAAACCGCGGAACGTATGCGACAATGGCGCTGATTCCCTTGTTCACAAACTAAACTAAATTTAAGTTCACTGCATCTTTTTCTTTCTATTTCATTAAGAAAAGGACAGGAGATAAATATTAGTTTAGTCCTGTCAAATTAAGATACTCCATAGACAGTTTAGACGTGATTAAAAACATGGCGACTAAAAATACGTCAATTTACGTCAGGCGCTGACTAGTTTGACAGGACTAAACTAATATTTATCTTCTGTCCTTCTTAATGAAATAGAAAGAAAAAGATAATCGGCGCCGGTAGCTGCCGTTTTAGTGACATTGTATCGTAACGCGGTGTTGATAAACTCGCAGACTTATTACCGGTTACTCTAGTCTAATTTAGAACTGCCACGCGTTTGAATACAGTTGTGTATTTTGAAGTAAATACCGAGTTGGCAGTAAGTGTTGAAACGTGTTGTGGGGTAGGTGCCGTATTATGACGGTTTAATGCCATCATGATTCCAGTGTAAGAGAGAGGCGGAGCTATACATGACCGATAGCACCATCCTTTTTTCGCACTGGAATTATGATGTCATTAATGTTTCGTTTCCCTGTGCACTCAAACGAGTCCTAAACTATTTTCAATTTCAACGTCTCACCGATTGGCATGTACTGATAGGCAGTCTGTAGGTACTTCTAAGGGCCACATAATTACACCCGACGCGACCCCACGAATGTTCACTAGACAAATGAGGAACCACGGCTTCCTGTCATGAAATATGGCCAATGAGCAAACTTCATTGACGTCGCGTAACATGGCGTGGTTTCCGCCCTAATGTGTAGGATAGCGGTGGTAAGGTCCGACGTTAAAAAATTTGCCAAAGATATAAACTACTAAGTACCAACGATAAGTATAGAGGGCGCCACCAGCGGAGAGGCAAAGGAAATGCTGACAACAGGCTGAAAGACAGGTGCTTGACTCAAAATGGATTCCGGATCATCATCTGCCTAGCCTTTTCCCAACTATGTTGGGATCGGCTTCCAGTCTAACCGGATGCAGATGGATTCCGGATATTAATGAAAAAATAATAAGGTAGTAGGTAAGTTTTATTTGAGTGTCATAGCACGAGTATCCTATTTAGTGCGTATTTAATGAGTGACACGCAGATATCGCGTTCAATTCCTGGGAATTGAACGCGATATCTGCGTTACCAGTTCAATGTTATTGCTTTTTGCAAGAGGTCACCACATTCAGTGTAGCTGCAACATGATAGTGAAGCGAAATTGCGATGCGAATGACGTCAAAGATGACCATTAGTCGGCTGATTGTGAGCCAGTATACAAGTGTTAGGGTTAGCCAGTTACGCTTATGCTTACCTTCTTGAAGGAGAAGAACTTGCTGTCCTTATCGTACACGTTGTCCTGGTACACCTCGTCGGCGAACACGAACAGATTGTGCTTCTGCGCGAACTTGATGATGTCCTCGATGTTCTTCCGCGTCAGCACCTGTCAAATACAATATTTATACTCGTTAAAAAAGGTGGTTTCCCTACGCAATGGAATCCATACTCATTATACTGCGAAAGTAACTCTGCCTATTTGTTAAATTTTCATGCCTTAACGGCTGAACGGATTTCGATGAAATTGTCACACAGGTAGACCTGGGTTAGGATATAAGATACTTTTTATACCAGTAGTACGATCCCGTAAGATAATTTCCGACCCATAGGACGAAGTCACAAGCAAAAGCTAGTCAGAAATAAGAAAAGTCCCAATAAAACCTGAGTTATGAACATTGCCCGAATAATTGTCAAACAGTCAAACTTATGTGGCAGTTAGCCCATATTATTCGCAGACATCTGAGGGGCAATTGTCGTAATTTTAAGAACGTTCATTCACAGTCTGATCTGTCTAATCTGTCAAAAATACCTCTAATTTTCCTACATTTTGACAGGTTTTTGATATTTGTTTGCCGCCGAGGTGAGACTGCGACTAGATTTTGAACGTTTTAAATTACGAGAATTGGCCTTCTGGTCTGCGAGCAATATGGGCCAACCGCCGATAGGTCGACAGGCTCTGTACTGAAAGGAAAATAGAAGGCGCAGTGTGAACAGGCCTCCACTACGTGGAGCGATGACCTGGTGAATATCGGGACGATTTGATGGAAGAGAGATGCGAGACAGGATTAGGCGAGACCGGTCGGTGTAGCAATGTGCGGTGGTTATGCCCATGTCCAGCAGTGGACATCTGTCGGATGATAGTGGAATTCCTTTGTACTGTGTACAGACAGTTGTGCTGCTAGGAAGTTTGCTGCGCCACTTCTTCTTCCCAGCTAAAGCACTAGGAAGTGGTGAAGGCGGGCGCGCCGGGGGACTGACTGTCTTATGTAATTTTGACGTTTATAAAGTGCTAATTCTCAGCCTAATTTGACTGAACTAACTTTTGATTTTTTGTAGTGTGTATTACTAAGCCCCGCTCACCTGTCCAGTGGGGTTCCCAGGGTTGATGACAACGAGCGCGCGCACGGCGTGGTGCTTGCTTCCCTCGCGGAAGGCTCGCTCGAGCTCGGCCGTGTCCAGGCCCCAGTTATTGTCCTCGTCCAGGAAGTAGCCGATCTGACCCAGTCCGTACTCCGCCAGCGACGCCGAGTACAACGGGTACTGCGGGATCGGGATCAGCACACCTGCACACATGGTACTCAGTTAATTATTATAATATGGGCATTTTTATTAAGGCGCTACTCAAAATAGAATACTCTATTACTCCATATAGATTACAGATATTAACTGTACACATTCTACATCGGGTGACACAATTGGCGTCCTTATCTAGTTAAAAGCGATCTTTTAAAAGCAACCTTTGGATGGATTAAAGGAAGAGACAATGAATGAATGTGGAATGTTGTGCTTTAATAAACGTTCATTTGCGCCCACGACATATGACTGACTCTGCCTCAGTAAATACAGAATGTAGACCGGTTAGGTCTTTAAATGGCTTATTTTAATATATGAATAGTTTTTTTTTTTAATCTTTTTTAGTACGGACGCTTTCAACGTGCTCGTCTTGATACGTGGGCGTCGTTCTGACATGTATAATATCAACATGAATGATGTAACCAGCATTTTGTAACAATTTTATGATTTAAAAGAGTGTCCGTGGAGTTTCTTGCCCGTTCTTCTCCATAGACCTACTACGGCATGGGCAACTAGCTTCATCTTTCTGATTGACCGACCCCTTGACTATTCAAAAGTGCCTGTAATTGATTTATTTGATATAAGTAAATGCTTTGAGTTTGATATACACGTTTTGCGGAAGACGGAGGAAGGTTGACCATCCTGGACCAAAGTAGACCAACCTGGCCAACGAATCCAGCTCCGGCAAATGCAAGCCCATTTGACGTAAGATTATCATCATCTTCGATTTTTTCCCTGTCCTACTGCGCGACAGCGCGATTACTGGCTATAAGATACGTAAGTTCATTAGTTGTTCGTATTTTTGCAATATTTAAGGGTAGAAAGTAGTGTGACCATATTCTTCTTTCGACTTCGAATCGATGAAAATGTGTGCACCTGAGAATATATAACCTCAACCATTCCAATCTACTTTATCATTGAGTCTGGTGTCGACAGCACAATGGGGTATCGTATATATATGCAAAACATTACTGTCGTTAGCCGCTCAAGATCCCCTATGAATGGTTCCTAATGACTGCGAATGTGTGCAAATGTTTGAGCAGTCGGTAGGTGACCGGCGTCCGGCGTACTACTGTTGTGAGCTTGCCAACTAACATGTAACTGTTGGACAAATTGACGACGACACGTGGACGGCTCGTGACGTACTCCTGGAGTTATGCATTACTAGCTTGTGCCCGCGGCGTGGGTGAAGATCGGGAATTATCCCAAGGTAATGTACTATCAAGATAAAAAGTATTACTGAACCCAGGACATGGTTTATCCGTGTGGCAAATTTCAATTCCAATGCTATTGTTCAGCCGTTAAGGCGTGTAAAGGTAACAGAGATACGAGTTATTTTCTTATTTAGAATATTAGTTGGATATAGCCATTTAGGTCAGTTTGAGAAGTCTTTACTTGGAAAATATTAACCGTGTTTAGAAAGCTGTGTCTCGCATTGAAAAACCGTCAGTTTCCCTTCATACTTGTCGTTACTACAGTAACAATACTAGGCAGTTAGCTTCTAACTCTGCAGTGTGGCAAACATTTTCTTTACGATATAACTTATTCTCGTATAGCACGTTTATTCTCGTTTGAGAGGGAAACTGACTGGCGTAACATACCTATGAGTATGTTTCTATGCACTACAATCAGACATATTAATTACTTCTGCTAAATGCCTCGGTGCATAATAGCAATGTGAAAAAAAATCCCTTATTATTTCTCCCGTCCCTTTCTAGCCGACTGAGGAAGTATCCCTAGTATTTTTATCATAGAATTATTATGCACCGAGACATTTAACAGAGGAAATTATTGTGAGTGATTATTTCAACCTTGAATATTATTAGCAAACATGTTCCGATGTGGACTTGAGCCGCATCCAGTATATTATGTAAGTATACAACAAATATGTGCCGCCGCTATTAAAGTAAATGGCACGGAACGAAACACGCCATACTGTCGCAAAAAGATAGTAAGTAGCCATAACGTGTAGTATGACATAAAATATAATGCATATCCAATAGGTAGGTACATAGGCTTCAGTTCGACGAATAGTGTTAGGTGGCATGTCAACAGTGGCAGAGGGGCATAAACTAGTCTACTGCCGCTCGGTACCTACTAGAGCGCGCCACTGAGCCGCCCACTAGTGGGCATCGTCCCTCGCAGCGCTGGGCTGTTCCTAATATATCGGTTGGAAATGTAAACGAGGTTGCCGATTTGTAGTGCCAGTTACGAATTGTGTATGTAGTGTTTTGATTTGAATAGTTAAAACCCGAAATTCGAAACGTGTTTTTCATTCGGACAATGAGGTTAACTTTATAATCTCAATTTTCTTCGATAATTTTTCAATTTTTAATTAATTTTTTAACCTACCCAACATTTTGGGAAAAAGTGGTAAGATTTATATAAAGTGTAAACCTTCTAAATACAGACGAATGTAGTAATCCTCCCTTTAGTAAGTGACTGCGTAAGAATTTAACCTGAACAAGGCTTGTTTACACTTTCATCACATACTTTTGGAAGTGGTTCATACTTTTGGCAGTCGTAGTTTCTTATTCATTTCCCTTTAATGAAAAGTGTCGGCCCCATGGCAACAGTATGCGGGAAACATTACAAAACGTGTACCACTGCGTGCAGTCGCTGAGATGTTGCTAGCGCCCGGCGCCTGTCTGAGGCGACACTAACAGATTATACTAAGGATGGCCAGCTAAATTCTCTTGTATCTGCTAATCTATTTGCGTATTTGTACGCGTTAATTTTAGTCATACCACACACAATATTTTCGGTTTGTTATGAAAATGAACATGATGAAACACATCGCATAATACAAGCATGCTTACGTAAAACATGTTTTTGATGCTTTATTTAATCTGCGCGAGGTAACCTTGACTCTTACCGCGAGTTTTCATTTCCCGCGTATGGAAACAATGGCTATTATTGCTATTACTTTGGTTCTTCTTTTTTACTTTTATAGTACACATCAAGCATTCTGTAACGCGCTCCTACTGATAAGGGGAACAGTTTTATAGCAGAGACGGTAATTTGCATATGAATACAGTGATATTATTTACCTATCCAGGTACCGTACCGTTTAACGTAGAAACAAATCCTTGAAGTCAACTCACGTACAATTACTGGTTCAATTAGACTATTACCCTCTTTTCCCTCACCTCGTGATAATAATTATACCCTAACACAAGTATTCTTAGTCTGTTTATTACGGATAATAAAACCAAAAGGAAAATCATAAGTTTGAGTTACGCACACAGTCTTTCTGAAGTGATTAACTTACCTGTTTACAAATACTGTAAGTGGTAAGTTAGTAGTAAGTTCTAAAGAGGTCAAATTGTTTGTTTGTAGAGGTAATCTCTGGAAGTACTCGTCCGATTAAAATGATAGTAAGCTACAATGTTTTATGGTATCCTAGTAGACTTCCACGCGGGCGGAAGTCGCGGGCTGAAGCTAATAAATGATAAAATCAAAATCAAAAGTCATTTATTCAAATTAGGCTGAGAATCATCACTTTTCGACCGTCAAAATTACAAAAGGCAGTCCCCCAAACACGCCCGCCCTTCACCACTTCCTAGTGCTATCGCGTATCCTAGTGATATTACAAGTCTCAGCCGTAACGAGATGAATAGAGGCTATAGGGGCGCTCCCTCGCCGGGAGCATCCGCCTGGAGTGTAACAGTTCAGATTCGAGCAGTACATCAGTGAGTGAGCAGAACAGGGAGCGCCTTTACAATTAAAAATCAACTCAAACAAAGTGCATAATACCTAACTTTCACATTAATAATCCTCATTTTTAATAATAAATGGCCATTACATATTACAGAAAAGCCTCTCTGATAAGAAGGCGATGACTATCAGTGTATCACTCCCCAGCTGCCCACTCATCGAACGTTACGATAGCCATTAAGATTACAAGATTGCGTCACAGCAATGTTAATAAACTCATGTTTATAAGCGATATTATATTTTAATCTGTGAATTGTTGTAGTACTGCAGCGCCTATTTATGCCTTTGTTTATAGGCACACGTACTAGTGCAACGGCAGGTATTGTAAACAAACCTTGTTATATATTTACAGTATTGTGTCCGTGACGTCATTACATGTGGAAAGAATGCAGATGCATTGCACTTGCGTATGCCTCAAAATTGGTAACACGAGTAAGTACCAACATTTCGTTAATCCCCTATTTCATAAGACTTTAATATAACTAGCGCAATGTGCATGTACTATACAATATGTATAGTGTACAGGCACACCTCTAACTGTAACCCTTCAGGGAAACAGACGTGATGTTGTTATCTCGCTACACGTTCCGGCACACAGTGCGTCCTGTGGTCAGCTCGTAAGCCGTCAGATCAGACGGGTCAAAAGGTAGGACCATATTATGATAGCCTTGAGTTGGGCCTGGTTATGCCAAACTGAAACAATAAGTATTCCAAGATCCTAAACGGTGAATAATTAAATTTTAAACCTTTTCTAAGCATAAATGTCGCATGTATTGTATGGGACTGTTTTTGCTGATATTACCTAATATACCCGATTTGATAATATTGGATGAGTTTGACAAAATTAACATAATAATATTTTTTTTAATTGTGCTTTGGTTGAAGCAGTTATTGTAATGTACTAACCGGATTCCTTTCCATCAATTGTATTGCAGAGCAGCTGCAAGCAGTTCTTGATGCCGTTAGAGGCTCCTCCGGTGAGGCAGATGTTCTGCCAGTCCGCCTTGTGTCCGTCGCGGCGCTCGATGTACTCGGCCACGTGGCGCCGGATCAGCTCGATGCCGTGCGACATGGTATATGAGCCCACTGACTGGCCGCTGTAACAGTATACATCACAGTTCATAAATGTGTAAGGAATTTGGTTCCTTGATAGTGGATTCGAAAGCATTGTATAGGCCACCTCGTAATTACTGTACCAGTTTTAACAATTCAAAGAAAATGTATACTTTAGTAAGGTTGAAACATCTGATTGTCGTTTTATGACGTGCTAGTGACATTGAGACAGCGTGATAAAGCAATTACGAGGTTGACTACACAAACGCCAATGATTAATGACACCTCTAAAGTCTTTAGTTTCACATAATTTGACTATTACAAGATCAGTGCACAGCGTCACGCTATGTTCTGACTGATTTTCAAATTAATGGGTGCGAAACGATATAAGTAAAGCCTTTGAGGCTGACGGTACTTGTAATTATGTATTTCAGGATATCTCTCCTCTGAAATTTAAAAACAATGTAAACTTACCCACAAGCCCCCAACACCGCGCGAGCCCTCTCCTGCACGTCAGATGGGTAGTTGCCTGATTCAATGAGTTCGGGATTAACGACGCATGCCAGAACCTGCGAAAACAATCATAGCATCAGTCACCTATCGGTACCTACAACAGCGTATTCATTTTCCAAAAACAGATCCGTGTGCGGACCATCCGTCGCGGACGGCTGTGAAACGCAGCGAACGATTCATTCGCGTTACTTATGGAGTTATGATGAATAATAATTTACCGTAACTACGACACAAGTCATTAAAATATTACACGATTAGGTAACAGGCCGGTCTATCGATGAATCGAATGCATGTGGAAAAGAAATAACATAGCTAGGTACAAATGTTTACTATTCTCTGGAACTTCTTACAACGCGTCAGACTCGCTTATCCTTATCTAAGGCAAGCGCATACAATAATAAACAATAATGATAGTAAACTACACAAGGCTTTATTCATCGCCTCTAAAGTCTAAACTAATAGTATAGGAAAAAATTCTGTTTTTATGTAGGGGGGGGGGGTAAGGGTAGGGGAGTCTTCAGAACTTCTGATCCGATTCCAAATTTTTCTGACTAATGGGTAGCTACAAGTGTGCCGCCGAGTGTCTAGGATGACATTTCACGCGGATGAAGTCGCGGGCAGAAGTTAGTTAGAAATAAACGATTGTTTCTTTGCGGCTTTCATGATTCCTATATCTGTTACAAGTACACATGACATAATAACATTTGTCTATTATTCACAAAAGAGGAAAGTTCTATTAGCACACCTTTATTATGCGATACATTTCCTTTCGTATTACGTTGTTATACATACAATGGAAAAACCTTTTCCGGTGATTACCTTTCTTATCAAAAGATTTCATTCATACGTAGCACTCGGTTTATTTACCGTGAATTATTATTATTCTCAGTGTAGACGTAATCATTGTTTAGAAGAGCATTGTTAAATAATATAAACTACATACACTACTTTCACTATTTCAATGTTCACTCTTTTGGTAGCTCGACCGTCCATGTAAGTACAGTACAGCTGTTGCCAATTATAACATTCGTTTTTTATTGGTTGATTAAAACTACAAGAACCAATCTCAGGACTTCTATGAGATGTAACCGAGCTCTTATTTAACCCAAGGTTTGATGATCATACCTGTCTGATGAAGGTGATGGGCTGCTGTCCCATAGCGTGCGCATCTCCGATGTTTGCCTTGATCACTCTCTTGAAAGGCTTCTGGGCTCCCTGGCGACAAAAAACATAAAATATAGAGCAGTCCTTTTTTTTTGGGTGTACCCACCCGTGTTCCTTCAGTTGCCTACGCCAGGGGCCACGGTATCTATATATACATACACCTATAGAGCAGTCCTTACGCTTCGAATGAGGAAAACTTCAAATAGTCGATGTTACAGCTGTTGTAATAGTTATTGAAAGAGGAGGTTACTCTTGATGCCCATTCACCCTTTGGAAAAAAATTGGACAATAATAAAATAAGTAAGTAGGTAGGTACCTAATTGTCTCCACTCTGTAAGAAAATCTTCTTGCATACATGCCACGTCGAGAAGAACCACATCAACCTCATGATGTAAGAAATGATAACTCATGTAGCGACACAATGTGACAATGATGACCTTTACATCGTTCGTTATTGGTTACAGTAAATGTTTGCGGTACTAGGTACAATAAAGCTGAATTAAAAACGACCTCTACTAATCTGTGCCTCTACTTCTGCTGTCTACACTCAATTAAACCATAAACATAACGTAATCTGCATTAAATTACTGCTATAACTATGGCCCGTATTCAAGAACGATGTCCATACAAGCATCTATCTGTGTTTAAACTTTACAGAAAACTTCTCTTTATTGAAATCTAGTGTTTAATCAAGATTCAAACTTGACGGGAGCAGTTGACCAAACAAAAACAGTTCGAACGAGGGTTTTTCTTGTAATATCCCACTAGTTACGTCTATCACAAAGTTACGTCAGATGAGTTTGACCTTTCATCGCGTAGAAAATTCTTATTTTTATACAGCCGATAATAACAGCGGTATGAAGTGAAATATTATTTTACTATATGAGATCTTGAGGTGATGTGACTGAGGTAAGTAGGTACGGGCAAAATCTATTTTCTCAGAACTTAGTTGCGTGTGTGGTTTAGTGTTGCAGATTGATACTAAGTGCAATAAAAACTTTTTTGCAAAAAAAAACAACCGACTTCCAAAAACGACACTACAAAATGAAAAATAACTTTAATTTCGAAAGTCGGTGTCGTCGGGTTCGCATTTTCGTTGTTTGCCACCGACTTCCGAAATTAAAGTTATTTTTCATTTTGTAGTGTCGTTTTTGGAAGTCGGTTGTTTTTTTTTGCAAAATAGTTTTTATTTTTCACTTTTAAGTTGTGATTTTTACCAGTAATTTTGGTTTAAAAACCAAACTACTGAACCATTTCAGAAGTATCTCCTTTCGAACAAAAAAAGAATTTTGAAAATCGGTCCATAATTGGCGGAGTAATCGCGTAACAAATACACAAAAAAAAAAAACATACCGTCGGATTGAGAACCTCCTCCTTTTTTGAAGTCGGTTAAAAATCTAAGTGTTCTTTATCCACATTTCAAATGAAAAGGAGTAGGTACCATTTATACTAAAAAAGAATTGCGTCGCATACCCCTACCAGTATATTCTTTAAAAATGTCACCGAGAAAACTTAGGTTAAGTGAGCTTGAAGTGAACTGACATTCCACCTGAATCTAGAGATTGGCACTATTGGCATCTCAATTTATATTTACATTCCACGGTGACATTTTTACAGAATAAATCAGCTGTCCTTGCCTAAATCACGAGCTGCCTATAATTCCAGAACGATCGCATAACAATATTCGGAGATTGGAGCTATTTAGTAATAGAGATAAACGGAGTGGGCTCAGTCTGCTCACTTGAACGCGAGTGTTATCTGGCGGTATCTATGGCAATCAAAGACATTAAATTATTTACTTGACAATAGACAGGACATCACGAACAAAATCGTAATCCAATACTTTTGTCCTAGTGGTCAAAAGTCACTCAGTCTAGTGTGGTACGCCTGCGTGTCAAGTCGTATTTGTGTCCACCAAAAACAAATATTTTCTAAGGAAATATGCCATGTTGCGCATTGAGTTAATGTAAATCTCGTTACGGTAAAACGGCTGGACCTAACTTCAGTTTATTTTCGTATGAATTATTTATATTTACTCAGTAATTAAAATTAAATAATTTTCATAAATAGATCTAGAAAATTTGCTAATTTGGTAATAAACGCCCTCTATTGCTGAGTAGCTACTACAGTTTACTACTGCGTTGTAGAGATGAAATTTTGTTTATCGATTTGGTTATCGATAATATTTATTAAGTTAAAAAATAAATAACACAAAATATAATACGTTTGAAGATAATCATGTCATTTTATTTAAATATCAATAAATGAACAAGTACTATTCATTCATGTAGGTTTCTGTTATTTTAGGTTTCCGAATGTAAATAATGTAGAACGTGAAAAGTGGATACGGTTTGTTCAGATAGAGAAGAAAATTGGCTTCCATCTGGTCTCACACTTGGATTACTAGATCATAATAACGATAATTATTAGTCATTTGTATGTAAAAATAATTTTATAAATAAATAACTTTTAAACTGCTAATCATTTTATTGTTTTCATAATATTTTGGCACTTGGTTCAATCTATTCAAACGCGAAAAAAAAATAGTCTTAGTCACTTTTTTCAATGTTATCGATACATTTATATCGAAATGGTAAAATCCCTACCACAGGTTTTATACTGTCTACTTAGTGTCACCCCATTTATTGCCAAACCTACGGATTTTTTTATAGATCTACGGATTTTGGACCTCGCCTCGGATATACGTATACATACGGATACAAGATTTACAAATATTTGCAAACAAAGTGAAAAAAAAAATATTATTTTGCTAAAACCGAAACGCAACCGACAATTGCAAAGAAAATATGCGCTTTGTGACATAATAGGTCTACTTTACACAAAAAGTGTAATAAACTGAGTGCTATAATAAACCAACGGCCAAGCAGGCACATTTAAAATGATTTTATTTTGAAATGTACATAAACACACACGGAAACTGATACCTAGTCATACACGGTAATACGGACAATGGATAGTAGCGAATAAAATTCTAAAATAGTTTTTACTGTTTAGAACAAGTTTTGCTTAATTTGTTTAGTTTTTTATATCTATTTACCATTTGAACTAAGTATATTAGGTTTTCAGGCTTAACCCACGGATTGAAAATCGGATCTGGCAACACTGACCACACTGGCCACCTACCGAGCAATAGCTGAATATATTTTACTAAATTTAATTCATGTTTGCAATTTTTGCCGCTCTAATTTTGCTATATTATACTAGATGGCGTCACTGAGACATGGGATCACAGTTTTTCTATGACATTTCTTTGCATAGCCTCTCTATAGTACCTATCTTAAATCTCTTTGATGGCAATACACACAAGAGGTAACGGTACTGTAATTTAACTTTATCCATCAAACATGCTGCAAGCTTGCTTTTTGTTTAATTTTGCTAACGTTAATCTTTTTTTTTTCGTGCTAAGAACTACGCGGAAACATAGGAAAATTTCGCCCAAAATCGCTCATTGTGGTTGACAACTGTCGACAGCACCCTGAAATAACACGTGTTGTCGTAAAACACTAGGCAGTAGGTAGCCCACGTGATATTTTCATTGTCAAGAACTAACTGCCAAGAGTGATTCCTAAAATATACGATTGATTCATGCACTGAAAGGAAAATTTCAGTCAAAATCACGTTACTTTACCTAAATGGACTTAACCATACAAACCACAATATAAATATTCTAAGTAATTAACTTTACTTTTCCAGGATTGCTTTGTTATTTACTTTTAATATATCCTCTCGTTAAGTAGGTACCTTTTCATACATACCCGTTAATATTGAGTCATATGTATGTCAGGTGTAATGGTGACTTCAATTAAGACCTTATTCCAAAGAGTTAAAGTTTATTTTTTTCTGACTCGCTTGGCATTGCAAGTGCACGTAATATTGCACAACTTGTAATTAATAAACCTATTTACAATAGCGTGAGGGCCTTGAGTGTCACATTTACAATTAACAATTTTGCACAGTACCTACATTATCTAGTAACTATTTACTAATAGTCCAATAAAATTAGTCCAGGAATATTAGGGGTTTCACATCGGAATGAGAGATAGTCAGCTCTTTTGTATAAACATTTATTTTGACAAAAAACCCTAAAACTTGTCTCAAAACCTACTAATCGTTGGGTGTCCGCGACTACAGATATTCCAAGGTCAAAGTTAAAAAAAACAATTTTTTACACATTGCAAATATCTTATTTCCTATGGGTTATACGCTATTTGTATTTAGTATAAATACTGTAGAGGATTAAATTCGCTACAACTTTTGTTTGAACTTTTTTTTATATTTCTGAACCATTTTCGAGATAGAGGGCAGAGCGGCCGCAGTGTTGAACAATGGGCTATGAAAACATCTAGTTTTAACTTCGTGTGTACGGAGGTTGTATAAATTACTTGTATTTTACTGATAATGGTTTATGATGACATGCCAGCAATAACAGACAGTAAATAATCGAACGATATTAAATAAAACGTGAGTTTCTTATCATTACACGTCGCACTTTGTACTTTGAAATATGTGCAAGAACCAATAGATACAAGATTTTTATATTTCTATGGCAAGAACATCTAAGCGCATCTCTGAACAATAAGAGTACCTAACAACATCTTACACAATTTAACACAAATCATTATTAAGAAGATCATCTTTCGAAGATTTGACGGCACGGTTGGCGTAGTGGTTAAGCGATTGACTGCTGCGCTGCGTGTCGCGGGTTCGATTCCCGCACGGAACAAATATTTGTTTGACCTACATGTATTTGTTCCGAGTCTGGGTGTTTTTCTATCTATAATATGTATGTATTTACAAAAAAAAATAAGTAGTTTATCAGCCATCTTGTACTTTGAATAGCTGTGACGGGACCGACTCCTGCGCACAATTCCTATTTTGAGGACATTCGCCAATAGCACAGGATCAAACAACGCACTTCCGGCACTTTGAGCTCATGTATTCTCGACCATCCTTATAGCTACACGAAGCCAATATACAATTCTTAGTGTTTAAACTACATATTATCCTGCCTGTATAACGTTATTTTGCTTATTTTTCATTAGGGCTTTGAAGGTCAGGATCCTCGTTTTTTGTTGACCCATAAGTTCTTCCTACTTCTCCAATGTGTTTAGCGTGTAGAATCGCCGGTGAGAATGTAGATAGATGGCAGAGATGACAACAATCTGAACCAGTGTCTCAAATCAACCCACAAGATTCATAATCAGCTTCCAGTGTTAACCGCGACCTTGAAAGACCTTGACCGCCAGCTCTCAGCTACCGAGTCTATGTCAGTGTTCCGACAAGGTGTTACGTATGTGCAACATTTGATACCACTGCGCTACCAGGTGACCACACAATTTTCACACTCGGTTGGCGAGAGAAACCGTATTGCGGACAGTCGCGACGAATGCGAAGAATGGCCTTGATCATGATTGCATTGGATGGGAACCTTAATTATTTTGGCACATAAGAAAGAATACCTACAAGACTGATATTAGGAAGTCAGCTCATCTCATTCTAAACCTGTTTCCAAATTTTTCTTGGATATAAGTTTCAAAGAACACGTTATTGTTTTTTATTCTTTCCAATTTACGTACGAAATACGACGTGGAACCTTGAAATAAAAGGACTCGGATGCTATTGGATATTGCATCTTGCAGCTGAAACAACAAGCCGTTTGTTTCACTGCTATCAAGCCTAGGTACAGCTACCTAGGTATTTGGAATGATTCCTAAACAAAACTGAAAACAGTCGAAACCTTGCAATGGCGTAAAATCGATATGAATATGCATTATTTAGCGGCGCAGTGTATGCCTATGTGGAATGACCCGCAGTCATGCAATCATTTAGCTAATTACACTGCGGTTTTTATCATGCACGTGCAGTGTGCAGTTATTTCGCTTTTAGGACATCTAATCAAATGGCCCAACACATGAACTACCAGACTCTTGATTCATCAAATTGATTCTACCATTTATTCTCCAGATTCCATAGCTCTTAGTTAACATGAAAGCTAAAAAAAGCTTAAAGCCACTGCTCAGGTTTCCTTTGAATAGGTACATTGGACACAAGACGTAGTCTTCATCATCATTTCAGCCGAAAGACGTTCACCGAACGGCGCTGTACTACTTGAACTACTTCTCGCATCTAGCGGATTCCTACGGCCTTCTCAAGGTCATCGGTCCAAAGACGCATTGAAATTACGTAAATCTCGTAATGTTTGCAGCTAATTTGGCCAAACTTCAACCGTTATTTCCGCAGTCTACGCCATTTGTTACTAATGTGACGAGACCGGAGACTTCCATTCCGTGACGTAATCCGTTACAGCGATGCAGCTAATTATTTATGGAGGACATCTGCTAGGTTGTTCTTTATTATTTTACATTACAATCCTGCTCATTGTTTAACGATAAATTACCCAAGTAAATACCTAACTTAAAATCATTATGTTAGCTGGTAAACTGTACATTAGGGCTGAGGGGTAGACTAGTGTACAGTTTAAAAACTTGACAGTTCTTTCAGGCTTCGCCAGTTGTGAGATAAAAGTGGAATGTATAAATAAAAAAGTAAAAATTATTATATTGATGGATAAGAATTCTCGGAGGAGGTTCGTGGCTAAGTAATAACAGCCGCACGGATCGATCGAAGGTTAAGCTGCGCTTGCCGAGGACAGTCCATGGATGAGTGACCATCAATTACATACCGAGACTCCTCCGTGCCTCGGAAAGGACGTTTAGCTGTTGCTGCCGACTATACTTCATAGATCTTTGGCAGGCATTACAGGTAGTCAGAAACCCGCAGGTCTGACTACCAGTCAGACTACCAGGAGTCTTACAAATGAGTATTGTGTTACCCAATAGGTACCTGGATTGTGGAGGTCAGATAGGCAATTGCATGTAAAATATTGGTATTCAGCTGCATCCAGTGAGACTGGAAGCCGCAAAAGCCGGGAAAAGGATAGGCAAATGATGATGATTGATTAAAATCATTTTTGATCAGGCATTATTGTGCATTTTAAATCCCACTATAGATTAGATCAGACTATCAAAAGCGTGGTAAGATAACACACAAACCAAATAACACTATCAGTAACAGTTCACTTATAAATATTATGTAAATGTGATTGCACTAGCTCTTATCTCAACAACGCAACGCATTTAGATTATTATTTGTTTGTTGTAGATAAGCCACGGTTTTATTATAGCATGGAATCTTTCACAAGATATGAGGGAAAACTTGTTCAAGAAAATGCTTAATTTTAGTTTTAAAGATAACAACTCTTAAATGTCTGGCATAATTAAAGGATTACAGGATTAATGTGTATAGGAACAACAGTGTAAATAATGAACTACTCAACTGTACAAAGTGTTAGCTATCAAGCCAGGAAAAAATAACATTTAGTCAAGAATTTGGTAATTAGGTACTTGCTTAAAGTTTTTGACCATAGTTCCACGACTAAATTTTTAGTATGAAAAAATAATAAATAATAATAATTTATTGAATAAAAACATTTACAAAAGGTGTACCTTTAGCCAAGAGTGGCAAATTTCCCATTCAATTATAGTGCCTAAAAATAAACTACAAAACAATAATCAAGATGAAGATGGAGCTTGCTTCACATGAGGGTAAATTAAAAAATATAGAAAGTACTCTTCCCAAGGAACCCAGACTGTTAGCTGTCTGACTGTTATTAATCTTAATCTTTGTAAACCAGCTTGAATTCATTTGGTAATTAATAGTGAAAGGATATGGGCATGGGGCTGAGCAGAGGGTTCTATTGAGCTATTGAATTACTATACATACATAATTATTATATTTAAAACATAATACTGTAGACATACGTAATTATTTCAAGTTAACAAGAATAAAATTAAAATTCCAATTTCACACACACACAGACCTTGGCATTTCCATATTAAATGTGTATAAAAATATTTGTGTGCCCATAGTTATATGGGTACCGAAATATTTTTGAAAAAACCAGAAAAAACATTAGCTTTTTCTGCTAATCTATGCTGCATACTTGACAAAACTGCAACTTATTTTACTATTACATTGCGTACCATGTCAATCAGATACACCCAAAATAATTTGCTGATATTAATGATAACCTCCTGTTCAACACTTAAACTGAACATTCAAATAGGTACTCATACCTAGATGTCAATCTGATTTCAGAGGTCTGTTTGACTAAATATAGGCTAACCATTGGCTGTTTAGAAGTATTAATTTAGTCTAGTCGACTGACGTTTCACATTCTTCAGGCAAGGACCAAATGTAACAGCTTTGACTTTGAAAAGCAATTTTTACCTATTAGCAATTTGCTTGGTGATAAACTCAGATTTTAAAAGTTATTGCTGGTAATACAGTAAAGTTAAGATATTTTATCAAAATTCAATACATTGATCTGATCTTGAAAACTGCATGAAATTTTGTGGTTTAAACATAACATAATCATAAATTGATTGTTTTAAATTATCCACCTTAACCAACCAACCAACCCGGATATTATCCGCCACAATAACATAATATTGACCATAGAGTTCCACTCATAGCTCACAAATGTATGAATATTTTAGCATCATTAGTACAACCCGTGGTTAGTAATTAGTTAGTTAAATGAGTATGACTTCACTCTCTGTGATGGGCAGTCAGTTTAGTGTCAAGTGTTTTTGTACAATACCAGGTAAGATTTCACCTGAATTTTATTGTTGTACAAGGTAACATAATTAGTAGTAGGTATTGTACATACATTCTTTACTCAGTGACCTTGATATCACGTGTTTAAAATTATGACAGAACTTTCACTGTGATTGCTTTAAAATCAATATTTTTATTTACGTCAAAACAATTGACAGTAGTTTCTGGTACAGAAATAATAATTGAGTGGGCTATGATTAATCCAACAAAGCTCTATGCAAACCGGTGGTAGGAAGATTGTTTTAAGCTAATAAAAAGAATTTGTTTATAAAATTAAATTATGGAATAAATAAATACCTTCTCAAGCTCCTTTTCGAGTTCAGCGGCGCGGGTGACAAGAGGTCCACGCACCGCATATTCCAATGTTTTAATGTTGGGGTTTAAAGTTTCTAATGTAAGGGTTTTTCTCTGTGATGCCATGGTTCTGACGCACGTGTGATGTCTGTGCGGTTGTGCCGAAACTGCCTCGCCTAACGTTAATTCCGACCGCACTGCTGCGCCGGACAAAACGCGACTAGCGCAGCTTATCAACTTTATCTGCGACATGGCCGGTATCAATCGAGCTACTTTAGACAAGTCACCGTGGTTGCGCACCGCACACAACTCGCGATAAACGCCGATTAATATCCCAGGATTAAATTATGAACATCAGCAAATTTTAAAACACAATCACAACTCACAAACGTTACACGAAAACTGGTTAGCGTGAAGTTCGTCGCTCTTAGTTAATGAATGGTACGATCGATACCTACGTACGAGAGCTCGACGACAATTTATAAACAAAGATGTGAGCTCCACTGAAAAGCGAATCCGATACTGATTGTGATTACTAGCTGTTAGAAAATTATACGACGTACGATACTGATGACTTGACAAGTCGATACACTTGCTTCGATGACCCGTCCGTAGGTTATCTTATCAACCCGGGTTATCTGTTATCATAACACAACAAGTAATTTTTCTAATATCGCGATAAAATGTGTAATACTTCCAAAATATAATTACATTTTTTAAGTTCACAACCGATATCTCTACAAACTATACTAATTTAGACGACTATTCCTCTAGTAAAAGTATTAGATAATCAACGTTACGTAAAGAATTCGAAACATACCTAACACTTCATATATAAAGCATAACTCTATTATGTAAAATTGTAAGTAGGTATGTTATATAATAATGTAAATAAAGAAATCTCGCAAAAGGGCATTTTCACTTTTAAGTGCACCCTGATTAAAATATGAGTATATTTTTAAAGTTGCTTTTTTAAGATGTTTAAAGGTATTAGGCTGTACTACACAGTCTAACGGATTATAAATCATATTTTATTGTAAATTAATAGCATGTTTTCCTTATTAAAAACGGAAACTAAATGGACATGGTAGTGAAACAGTAGTCACTTTGGTGACGACATATAAATTGACCTGTTTTAATGTTTTAAGTATTATGACTCAATTTTCATCCTCGATCGCTACTGAATATTATAATCCCTCGAAAAAAATAGATAAATAACCTTGAATAGAATTCTATTTTTTCAAAAATAAAGTTTGAACTTCAATTTTGTGACAAGTGATGCTATGAAGATTGATTTTTTATAATATTTCTCTGATAAAGTGATTTGTTTTTTAATAGATTTTTTATTGTTCAATATTGTAACTGACCAAAACAATATCCAAACAGATATGTAGTAAAAACACTGTGTAAAAATTATAAAAAAAATATTTTGTCGACTTACAAATTGGGACAGTCACTGAACGGACACATCGAAAAAACTTAAGCTGAGGTTACATGACGCAAAATAAAACAGCGCTGGTAGTTAAACATCTTTATTGTTCCACATTTTTATTTAAAGTATTTAAAACTAATTATATTTTAATCTTAGAGTTTCTATTAACAACAAAGGAACATAATTTGACTATTAATCATAAATTCTAAAAGAGCAACCTCTCTAAAGATATTATTATTAAATATGAATGCAAAATTACCTACAGTAGGTAGGTTTTTTAATAACCTTTTTATAAAAGGATTTTAATCAGTCTCTTTAATATACTAGGGTATTATTGAAATAGTAAGCTACCTAGCTAAAGTAATTTTTAAGAAAACTAATTCACATTATCTAATCAGTCTCATAATAGAACTTACTATATTCTTATGACTATAAATCCCACTCATTACTAATCAACCTAGCAATGCTATATCACATAAACATTTTGGAATATCACATATATATATTTTTTATGAAAACTTCAAAAATAACAATATGTTCTCAAAACAGTATAAAAAATTAACCTTATATATATATATATGTAATTAGTATAATAATAGAATTTAAATAGAAAGTAATAGGGATAACTGTTCTTTTCTTAAGAAAAGTAATCTTGGCACATTATCTAATCAGTCTCACTATAAAACTTACTGTATTCATACGATTCAAGTCTCACCCGTTATTAATCTGCCATTTATATTAACGATATTTATTTACTCATGCATAAGGTGACTTGTAATTAGTAACAGATACTTGAACACGAGATTGTATAAGATAACAAACAATTTAACAAAAGAACTTATAGGAATGTGACATTTTGACCAGTAAGCTAACATGAGAAAAATGTACTTGTGTAGAGAAAATTAATGCCTATTATTATTATTACTGACCAACAAATTTCTTTCACGACTAGGTTTGGTCCCATAGTTAGTTTAAGTATCAGTCACTGATTACTAGTCACCCTGTATGAAAAATAAGTTCTCAAAACTTAATAAAAAATTAACCAAATAAATTACAAACATCACATTCATCTGAAGTAAAATGGTCATAAACAAAATAATTACAAAAAGAACACCAGAAGTACGTACATTGCAACAAATTCTTAATGTCTATTTTGGTCATAATCAAAGTGAAATGTTGAAGTCTTGTTAGATTGTTTGTCTCTTGTTGACATCCAAAACACCTTTCAATTAAAATAAAATGAGTTATAGGCCAGGGCCAGCTAGCGTCATCAATATAAAACTGCACCAGATCATGCATTGTGAGTACCTTATCCACGTCATGGAAAATCACCATATTTTGCGATTTACGTTTCTTTTTATATTTTGATTGTATTAAATGTTCTCAACGTATCCGGCTAATCAATCTGAAACAAAAGTAAAAATATTTATAGAAAACAAACAATACCTATTGAATTAATCTTATAATTTACTACTAGAAAATGTAGTACCTTCCAATTCCAAACATGATTCGCAAATATTATTAGTGCTATTAGGTTCTGCCATGCATTCATAACAAAACCAGTTTTTGCAACAAATACATCTTCCTTTTTGGTTAAGAATAGAAGAAGAGCATTTATGGCATTGTAGAAAATTTCTGTTTGATAAAACTATAGGTTTTTTATTCATTGCTTTGGCTTGGTCTTTTACTGGATCAACTTTCTCAGTCAACAGGCTTTTTGAAGTAGAAGCAGCAGGTACTTTGTTTTCTTTAATAACCATTTGTAGAGTTTTAGTAACTTTTCTAATTCCAGTTAATACTTTCTCAGGCTCTCTTTTGACTTGTGGTGTTTTAATAAAAATTACATTTTTAGGATCAACAAAACAGTGACTTCCATCTGCGGAACGTTTTTTGTTAGATACTTCTGCTAAATTTAAATACATATTTCTGCCATCAGACATCTTGGATGAAGTTGTAGTCAGATCTGCACCATAATTTTCATGTAAACCTATCTCAGTATGCGACGAAGTGGGTACTTGGTCATTTTCAAAGGTATTAAGCTGCCATAAGTCCTTAGTGTCTGGTTTGTCTGTAGAAAGGTTCTCGTCATTTTCAT
Source organism: Apamea anceps (assembly GCA_951799955.1). Lineage (NCBI taxonomy): Eukaryota > Metazoa > Arthropoda > Insecta > Lepidoptera > Noctuidae > Apamea > Apamea anceps. The sequence goes on from OX637516.1 coordinate 541,658, forward strand.
TCACAATGAATGTCAAATCATCAATATCGACAGTATTCAAATCAAGAGGTATGCTATTATTAAGCCCCTCAAATAAATCCGATGAGAAATTTAATGATAATTCATGGGTAGCGTCTATTTTGGGGTCGTTTATCGCTTTTTTGGGTCCCTCATCTTGATCTTGCTCAATTTTATATACTTTTGAAGTCAAATTATTTATTTTGAAATTTGGTTCCAAACACATTTCTATAGTAGGTTTCAAAGTTAAACAAGTGTCAGTTTCTACTTCGTACTTCCCTTTAACGTTTTGGGGTATTTCTTCAACACATGTCGTTAAACTTTTTGAAGTTGAGGGTCGAATTTCAGACGAGTTATTTATGTTATCCGAACTGAGTACAACTGAATGTGACTTTGGTGAAAAACATGCACATTGACCTCTTAAGTCACCACAAAAACAGCCGATATCTCTATATTTAATAATAAAAGATTCGTCACTTTGGCTAGTAGCAATTTGGTGTAATTGCATTGTTCCCTTCAACACTGGTAATTTATCCGGTAAATCTTTCGCCACATTTTCAATTACGCAACTGTCAATCAGAAATACTTTTGTTACTTTTAAACATCGTGTTAATAAGTTATAAGCATCTTTTGCGTCAACAATATCATTACCGAAACACACTTTTCTATCAAGAGTGCGTTTTATGCTTCCTCCAATTCCATCTGCCACGTTTTTTCCGTGGCCCGCTTCATAAAATGACCAAGTGGTATATTGAAGTTGATACTTTTTTGTATAGTGAACTAGTAAATAAAAGTTTTTTTTCTGACGATATTGTGACGAGGGACCATCCGAGTAAAAGTGTATTATATTCGTTTCAGGGGTTATCTGCTTTATCATCTCAATAACAGGAGTCAAGTGTGCCCAGATCGCTGCTGGTTGATGACTTGTATTGTCTGACAATGTGCAGAAAGATTGGGTGCGATCTTTCCAGAATACCATTCCTGTATGGAGGCATATTTGAAGGTTTGATGCCCCGTAATGCATAGCTTGTATCTCCTCACCCAGTTTAGCTTGATAATTTTCCGAGAAGTCACAAACTATTACAACCTCGTTATCTTTTAAGTTATTTACTGCCATTTTGTACTGATTTTGTTGGTGTGTCACATTGAAAAAGTGTTTTTTGAATGCTAGTAAGTCATTTTCATAATCTTTTATCAAGTCATGGAGAGTACCTTTTTTTGATATCTTTACTGTTTTTTTAGTTGTCATTTCTTTCATCTCTTGGTTTTCCATTTTCTCGTACGTGTGATCTTTTCTCTCCCAACGTAACCATTCCACATTTAGCTTTAATTTTTCGGCATTGATATTTTCATAGTGCAATTGCTTGTCCTTACACTTCTGACATTTATTCCACATGCAATCGTAATTATTTATGTCACATGATATTTTATTTAAAGTATCTCGGATACTCCCAGTGACTAGTCCATTTTTGATCATAGCGGTATGCAAGAAATCAAAATTGCTGTGCTTCATGCACAAGCATGTCGATCTGCAAGACAAACTAGGGGAAAGAACAAAAAATGGTTTGTTTAAATAAAAAGTTGTGAAACCATAACGTCCGCCTTCGCTTTTGTACTTTTTGAAAGTATTTACCAATGTGTCTAATAAATACCGAATTTGGACTTTTTCTTTGTTTTTAGTGCGCACTTCTTTTTTACCAGCGGTATTACGACTAATGTCATCTCTTGTAAAAAAAAATATGATCTCAGCTATGTCACTGCGTCTTAATTTTCTTTTTTTTTGTCTAACATTACTCTTCAGTCCCAGCATTTTCGTAATAATTGACTTGTTTGCCGAATTCCTAATCAAACCTTTTAGGGTATCTTTTTCTTTCCGACCTGAACAACTCTGATAAGTTGTTTTTAAAGTATGCTCTAAAATTTCCTCCCTTGCTTTCATTTTGTTAATTTTTAAATTTAAATCTTTAATCTTCTTAGCTGTATTTTCTTGCAATCTTTGGAACCGCTTTCGGTAAGTTTCGAGATTTGTTTTCAGTTTTTTATGGTATCTCATGTGCCGTTTACATCTATTTAAAAGAACTTTATTTTTTTTTCGTAGTTTTTGTATTAAAATAACATTTAAATGGTTATTTTCTGTATTATCTTGTACTGTACTAGCCCCAGGTATATTTTCATTTTGCGAAATAGTCAGATTCTTGTTTCTTTTTTGTTTCTGCCGGCTAGTCCTTTTGTTTTTTCTCCACTCTTCCCTTCTTTTTTCGGCTTCTTCTGGCGTCAGTTGTGAAATTTTTTTCGTTTTTTTTTTTATTTTTTCCAAATTTTTCTTTCTTTGTTGTTCATATTCTTGAGGGCGTTCTCGTTTTAATTTTAACCTCCAACGTTTCGTTCTTTCTGCGCCAGTTAGTGGCATAATGTTTTATTGAAAATAAAAAACTACCTGCAAATAAATATTGCAAATTTTGGGTATGTAATCCTAGCTTAATGTGTCATTTTGGTGACATTTGTAGTCATTCCTATATGTGACGGAGTAAAAATGTCACCAAATTGACGTCACGTTCACAGGTAAGACTAAAAGGAACAAGTTTTCTAATAAAAAATAGGCATTTTGTGATAAAAAAAGTATATGGAAATATTGTTAAGTTATATACAATTCATTTAAAATAGTTAATGGATACAAAACGTCTATATTAACAAAAAAATAACATCACTAACCTGACAAACAAAGTGGAGACACTTGCCGGCACAAACAAAAACACCTTTTCTATCGAAGCACCGATTCTAAACTGACGTTTTAAAATGTCGGCCGTGATCTTTTTTACAAATGTTGCCACTTCACGTAATTTGCGTTATTTTAGTATTTTATTTTGAACAATTGGAACCGTCACTAAAATGACATGTCCAACTGGCATCAATTTAAAACATTTTTTCAAATTTAGTTTTAGCGTATGCTATTAGAATTTAATGAACACATTTAATTTAATTTAACAACAAAGACAACACACTATGGTTGCGCCAAGACTTTGAATGTTTTCGAAGTACAGGTTTTTAGTAATTACAACTAATTCAATGTCAGCAAGGGGTGGGACATGCCAGAAATAGCTACTCTGAACATTTAAAATGCTCACAAATTAATAATTTTGTCATATTTTAGCTGGATTGCAGATGAATTACAAAATTTAATATATATTTTATCTTTTAATCCAAAAAATTAGTCAATATGTCCATTATTCATCTAGATATAAAATTCTGAATACTCGGGACAGCGTAAAAACGGGGGGTGCACTTAAAAGTGAAAATGCCCAAAATCGCATTGAGTATCAATGTGTGTGTGCGCGTATGCTGAACCACAGAACAAATATACTCCTTGTGCTGAACTGCTGATGGGAGTATTTCAGTGTTGCCAGCCCCAACATTAATTAAATAGGTATTGTTGATAAAAAGAGAGAGTACTGACTACTGCTACTGAGTGACCACAATAGAGTGCCCAGAATATACAATAGTATTGAGTCGCCTTCACCCTGTTAAAGGTCTAACTACACCAAGCCGTGCCGTGGCCGAGATTCAAAAATCTCAAGTCAGGATATTATTTTTTTTTACATATGTCGTGATTTCTCATTTTCTCATGGACGAGGTTAAGGGTAAAAACCTGGGAAAGTACGTACCAATGTGACTTTTTCGATTCTAAAGCCCGAAATATACCTGCCTGTAACTTGCACAAAAGTAGCAAGTTAGTTACAGTAGCTTGCATGCCATTATTCTAATCACCAATCAAAAGTTGTTATAACACACGGTATGCAAGGTACTACAACTTGTACTTGCATACTCTTGTGCAAGTTACAGGCATGTGTATTCCGGACTTTAAAGTACTTTCTGAGTTTATCTTGCAGTGGCGTAGCTCATCCTAATGGGGCCCTGTATCAAATATTTTTGGGGCCCTTTTTACCCATCTGTGAAGCTACAGAGGGTATTGTTTTTACAAAATAAAGAATATAGCATACTGACTTAGAAGGTGAGGGGCTCGTGGCTAAGTAATATCAGCCGCACGAGTCGATTGAACGTTAAGCTACGCTTGCCGCGGTAGGTCCGACGATGGGTGACCATCTTAACATACCGAGACCCCTCCGAGCCTCAGAAAGCACGCTAAGCCGTTGGTTACGGCTGTCATTTGTGGATCTTTGACAGTCATTACGGGTCGTCGAAGCCTAATAGTCTAAGCCCTCTCACGGGAGGGTTCACGAGAGGCAAAATTAAATTATGGAATAAATAAATACCTTCTCAAGCTCCTTTTCGAGTTCAGCGGCGTGGGTGACGAGAGGTCCACGGACCGCATATTCCAATGTTTTAATGTTGGGGTTCAAAGTTTCTAATGTAAGGGCTTTTTTCTGTGACGCTGGAGCGCTCGTGTTACACGGATACGTCGGACACTCCGTTTTAGTGAATTCTTTTAGGCAATTAAGTGACTCCATAGATTTCCCTGCGGTTGTGCCGGAACTGCTTCGTCTAACGTTGATAACTCTGACCACAACGCTGCACCCAAGGAACATAATAAAAAATATATGTATATACAGGGTCAAATTAAATTAGCTAGCGAAACTCCGCAGTTATAATGGGAATCGATATCTTTATTATTTCAAGTTAAACAAATATCAGCTACAAAAATAACACTATATACTATAATCGACAAATTTATTTGATGATAATTTATTTTGAGGTGAACCGTAACCGTATGACATGTAGTGTAGTTGCTTGAAATGTCACTTCAAAAATCTGTTTTTGTTTCTGCACACTTCACAGACATGATGAGTATAGATCCCTAAACAAAAAAATCTGTTTTATCATGTTTAGATATTGATTCCCATCACGTCTGTGGAGTTTCGCTAGCTAATTTAATTTGACCTTATATAGTTTATAATTTTCTCGGACTAGCCAACTACATACGAGTCATTCTTATAATAGTGCTCCAGGCTTTTACGAAGATATTTTTGACAAATAAGCCCAATTACTTTTTGGCCCACCCCGAGATTCAAACCTCAGGACCTCATTATCCGTAACCGTATAACCTTGCCAGTCAAATTTATCTAAATGGCAACATCATATTCTGACGTTTATTCACGATAGGGTTGTCGAAAGTGACAAAAAGTATCGATATTGTTTTTAAGTATTGGAAGAATATTCGCGTTTTATCGAATTCTAAAAATTACAAACTCGTCTCAAGTGTCAAAACAAGTCTGAGGTGGGACGCGTGTGGTGAGATGGTGCTGTTTTTTTTACGGATCTGAAGTACAACCTATTGACTTTTGAGTTCAGGCGATATATTTTAATAGTAAAAAAATATTGATTTTGATAAATTTTCGATACTCGTTATTTGATATCGATACAACGAAATATTATGCATAAATCACCAAAAAATATCTATTTATCTCGAAACATAGATTTTTAAACATGTTGTGGTGCTATACAGTAGAACTGTTGCTGCTATTCTGAAATTACTATTTACCGTTTTCTACTGTTTTTATATTTTGCAGCTTGCAGTTTTTTAGTTTGGTAGGATTGGCAACACTGCGTTGACGTCTCTATCGACATCTTCCTACGTAGACAGCTACGTCTTCTAGTGTACTGTGTAGGTATAATCCACGTATAATCTATGATCTCACTGATCTGAGATCTCACCGCCTGGCGCTCACGTCAATTTGACATTGACGTGTATCCCCCTGTCCCCCTATTATCAATTCATCATGATTTCGCGATTGATTTTCCAATTTGCACTGAAAGTCCCTGCTTCCCTGGAAAATTTGAAAAAAGGATGATAAGAATTACCGATCTCGCAACCAAAGGATCAGGGCACGATACCATAACAGGAGATGACGATGATGAGATGGGACGAGGAAGACACGCAATTACGAAGGAATTTAATATTGAAGCTTCGAGGCAGCTAAAGTGTGCCCTGGATCTAAATATCTAACGATTGTACACGATTTATATCTCTGGTTATAGATTTTCCCGGAGGAGAAAGGGAGTTGAAACTGATTACCTAACAGAATAATAACCAATCCAGTATTTGATTCAGATAACTTTATTTGCTCAAACATGTGTGTACAGCAAAGAGATTTAAGATAGGTACAATAGAGAGGCTATGCAAAGAAATGTCATAGAAAAACTGTGATCCCATGTCTCAGTGACGCCATCTAGTATAATATAGCAAAATTAGAGCGGCAATTGGGAACATCTTAACACAAAAATTGCAAACATGAATTAAATTTAGTAAAATATATTCAGCTATTGCTCGGTAGGTGGCCAGTGTGGTCAGTGTTGCCAGATCCGATTTTCAATCCGTAGGTTAAGCCTGAAAAACCTAATATCCTACTTAGTTCAAATGGTAAATAGATATAAAAAACTAAACAAATTAAGCAAAACTTGTTTTAAACAATAAAAACTATTTTAGAATTTTATTCGCTACTATCCATTGTCCGTGTCACCGTGTATGACTAGGTATCAGTTTCAGTGTGTGTTTATGTACATTTTAAAATAAAATCATTTTAAATGTGCCTGCTTTGCCGTTGGATTATTATAGCACTCAGTTTATTACGCTTTTTGTGTAAAGTAGACCTATTAGGTCACAAAGCGCATATTTTCTTTGCAATGATTGTCGGTTGCGTTTCGGTTTTAGTTTAATTTTTTTTTTTTCACTTTGCAAATATTTGTAAATCTTGTATCCGTATGTATACGTATATCCGAGGCGAGGTCCAAAATCCGTAGATCTATAAAAAAAATCCGTAGGTCTGGCAATAAATGGGGTGACACTAAGTAGACAGTATAAAACCTGTGGTAGAGATTTTACCATTTCGATATAAATGTATCGATAATATTGAAAAAAGTGACTAAGACTATTTTTTTTTTCGCGTTTGAATAGATTGAACCAAGTGCCAAAAGATTATGAAAACAATAAAATGATTAGCCGTTTAAAAGTTATTTATTTATAAAATTATTTTTACATACAAATGACTAATAATTATCGTTATTATGATCTAGTAATCCAAGTGTGAGACTGCAGCTGATCACAAGGATGTGAGTGCGATTCCCACAGGACACAAATATTTATGTGATGGTTGTGTTGGTCTGGGTGTTTCTTATGTACCTACTGGTATTATAGCATAAGTAATAGTATTAGTATATAAGTATTATATCCATTGCTTAGTATCCATAGTACAAGCTCTGCTCTGCGGTTTGATTTGAACCTACATGAAAATAGTACTTGTTCATTTATTGATATTTTAATAAAATGACATGATTATCTTCAAACAGTATTATATTTTGTGTTATTTATTTTTTAACTTTATAAATATTATCGATAACCAAATCGATAAACATAATTGCATCTCTACAACGCAGTAGTAAAGCTACTCAGCAATAGAGGGCGTTTATTACAAAATTAGCAAATTTTCTAGATCTATTTATGAAAATTATTTAATTTTAATTACTGAGTAAATATAAATAATTCATACGAAAATAAACTGAAGTTAGGTCCAGCCATTTTACCGTAACGAGATTTACAATATCTCAATGCGCAACTTGGCATATTTCCTTAGAAAATATTTGTTTTTGGTGGACACAAATACGACTTGACACGCAGGCGTACCACACTAGACTGAGTGACTTTTGACCACTAGGACAAAAGTATTGGATTACGATTTTGTTCGTGATGTCCTGTCTATTGTCAAGTAGATAATTTAATGTCTTTGGTGTACAGCCTAGTACAATGCATGCAAGGTGTAATAAGTTTATGAGAGTTGTGCTCACATGTTTACCAAATTGTCATGGTGTGCAAATATTTAGGACTAAAACTGAAACAAATAATAACAAGTAAGTAAATTGAATAAATTGATTGATTAGATGATTAATTCATATAGAATAAATAATTTTCATATAGATAGGAATTACATACAAACTTGTCAAATATTCAATTATCAAAAATAAAAACAATAGGTATAATAAAATAAAAATAATATCAACAAATATCGCGATTTCCAAAATATAAATTGATGACTCGACATGCAGCGCAGCAGTCCATTGCTTAACCAGTGCGCCAACCGTGTCGTATTAGAGTCTGAAATGGTATTTTGAGGAAAGGACCACAGATTTGAGTGGACTAAACTTTTCAAACTAATATGTGTACTGTTGATGATGATTCTTTGTTGTGTAGCCTATTGAAACTCTTAAAATAGTGCATATGACAATAACTTTGCTATTGTTGTCAGTCCAGTCTCAACTTTCTTGTCTGATTGAACTGGCTACAATTTACATTTCACATTTTCGAAGCCACTAGCTGCGCCCCGCGGTTTCACCTGCATAGGTTTCGATCCTGTGGGAATATTGGGATAAAAAGTATTCTAAATGTTTTATAAACCATCTGTGTTTCAAACATCCAAATCCGTTCAGTAATTTTTGCATGAAAGACTACATAACAAACATCCATTCATCCATACATCCGTACGAACTTTCACGTTTAAATAATATTAGGAGGATTATGGTTCAGTGAATGTGATTGCATCCTTATATTACTAAAAAGTTGTAAAATTATAAATTCAAGTGTGTAAAAGGACAAAGGACCATGATATTTTCCAGTTTCATGCATTTTAGCTTGGTTTGTACCCATTTTTTTTTTTTCATTAAAATCATGCCAAGGTCACAGGCTTCATAAGGTTCATAACTCATTTGTTGGGCTTGGTATAACCTTTTATAACAAGATACCCTCTTCTTTGCTAGACTTGCCTTTTAATGCGTTTAAAGCTCAAGTAAAATCCAACCTTTGTTCAAAGGCTTACTATTCCATCAACGACTACTAACACGATAAGAATAGTTGGTCGCCCTAATTAACTCAAGACAATGTTCATGTTCTTTCTCCAGAATTAGCTTAGGTACTGACAGGTTACTGTTATTAGTATTAACTCATTTATTTCACATCGATGGTCCTAGTTCATCATCTGTGACTGCAAGTGACAGCTGTGACGAACCCAGCAATGCATAAATATGTAAGCTGTCACGCCCTTTATGCCTGGAGGCTTTTATTTAGGTAGTGAGTTTTTATTTTTATTTTAATTAATTATTTTTTAGCTTGAGTATGTATAGTTTTTATTATATTTGTTGGTATATTGGCGTGGCTAGCTGACATAATATGGCAAATAATTTAAGCTTCTTGTAATGTTCATTACTGAACATAGGTTCCTAGTATTGTATACATGCAACTACATATATTCTAACTAAACAGACAGCTGTGCTGCTGGGGAGTTTGTTCCGCCACTTCTTCCCAGCGATAGCACTAGGAAGTGGCGAAGGGCGGGCGTTTTTGGGGGACTGTCTTTTGTAATTTTGACGTTCGAAAAGTGCTGATTCTCAGCCTAATTTGAATAAATGACTTTTGATTTTGATTTTGCTCATCTCATTTGCCGAGTCTTTTCCCCAACTCTGTTAAGGTTGACTTCCAGTCTGCCTGAATGCAGCAGAATACCAATAATTTTTTCATCCCCTCTTGTTAATTTTTCTTACTGGCCTCTACAACCCAGTTGGGGTAACACCACCCCCTTCACAACTGGTTGACAGGGTTTCGAGCTTCTGACTATCTATCTATAACAACTGTTTACCTAGAAGATCGACGTGTTTGGTTTTGTGTTGTCTTTGTTGTTTGGTTTCGGTTTTTGCCACCAACTTCCGATATTTTTCACTGGTTGTTGTGTAAAAAAAGTTTTTGTTTTACAACCAACTAGCCTCTGCCTGTGACTTCTTCTGCGTTTACCGGGATAAGAAGTATCTGTCCTATGTCCTAACCCATGGTCATGGTCTACCCATACGCCAAATTTCATCCAAATCCGTTCAGCCGTTTTAGCGTGAAAGCGTAACAGACAAACTCACTTTCGCATTTATATAGTACTAGCTGCGCCCCGCGGTTTCACCCGCATAAGTTTCGATCGCGTGGGAATAACGGGGAAAACACAGTTACTTAGCGCACAAAAATAATTCAGCAACCACTAGGCGATAACTAAAGACTAACCCAACACAAATGCTTTTCTGTGTCGCAGTGCGAGTAAACGCTTGGTTTGTATGGAAGTGTGGACAAAGCTTCCTCCCGCAGGCAGCGGCCGCTGTGGTCCCTTTCATGCTCTATTCGGATCTATAAGGTGAACACGGACATAGTGTGACAAGAAAAATAAAACGATTTATAGGGAAAAAGCTATAAATGTAAGCGCGATTGCTGATTGCTTTATTCGACATATCGGGTATGGGTTTTCCTATCGCCTGTCTAGAGACGCCTTATGTTAAGATAATACTGGCAGGCATTAACGTTCGTGTCGTCTAATCATCTGGTGGTTTACTGATGCCGCTTAGAAGCGGACGTCCCAGGCTTGTGGCGACGTCTTCTGACTTGTATGTACAAGTCAGTATACAGTGGCAGGGACATCGGCGCGAACCCTATTACAATTTCTTAGAAAAAATTCTACGCTAGCGGGCCTAGAATCATGTAGGTACTAAATTCAAGCTGAATTCATGGTTACCTACAGTTTTTGCGTCGATGCCCTGCCACCCTGCCCCAGCAGTCTCGACATTCATAGCGATCGCTTTACGACCGAATTCGGTCGCAAAGTCCTGAATTGACAGCTGAAATGTTTGGAGTGACAGGACTTTGCGACCGAATTCGGTCGTAAAGCGATCGCTATGAATGTCGAGACTGCTGCCCCTGTATAAAAAATGTACTTACATCAACTCTTGATAGGTGCTGATATTTTCCTGATAATTTCCAACATTACTTTCAGAATGAACGTTAGATACTGTCCTGTGTCCAAAGCAGTCCGAGTCCAAGGTATAAGTGTTCTGTGCCAAGTACATTCCAAAGACGCATTTGTCACTCACTGCTGTCAGTTGAGCTCAGAGCAAAGAGTATTGGAAACTTCTGAGTTTCCAATACTCTGAGCTCAACTGAACTACTACCGATTACTAACTACTACTACTAACTGATGGAAATATAAACAAATGAGTCAGAAAACGTACCTTACCTGGGGATGCTTACTTGCAGTGACTACGCTTTGTTGGTTGGTTTGATTATTTGAATAGGTACTTAAACCCGGACTGGATTTGTGTCCTGTTGATGGCAATAGGCTCGCGTTTGAGATGGGACGTAACGTAACTGTGGGTGTACTGTGGTCATCTCGGCCTTACCCTTTGGGGAAAATACAACATATAAGTAATTATATTAGATATTGTTCTGGAATACTGCCGGTTCGCTGGTGTCGACTTTACACAGAACAGCAACAATAGTTTGCCGGCAGCACTTAAAAAGCGTAGCAGTTAGCACGTAGCGATTAGTGCGTTATTTAGGTACACTCGTAGCGTTATTGCAAATGTGTAGTCACGGTAATATTACCGTGGTGTAGTGGCGTAGCGTAGGTAGTCGAGTCGCCTGTGACTTTACACGTAGGTTTGCTTACTGTTTGGCGTTTAGCAATTTTGAATCGCTGCCGATAGTTACTTGTTTCGCTTTTATCTATTCATTAAACTATGCGCAGATTACGGACCAAAGAAAAGACGGATGGACGGTGTGGAGAGTTAATTGAATGCAAAGGGAGCGAATGATTACATGATGGCTAAGAAAATAGAAAAGGCAAACATTTAGCGAGCCCAAGTAACAAAAGGCGAGGGCAGGCAGAACGAGAACAATGTGCTGCATGATTATTCACACAGCCACACACAGCTCTAGGGCTATTTTAGCAGTAGGTATATAACGCCTGTTCTCTTGAGCCCCGGTACCCAGTACCTTCCGACCACAATTCCGCACAAGAATATGGCGACGAATCTATGAACAGAATGAATAACCTTCCAGTTCCAAATAAATAGTTCTTAGTGGAAATCCTTTTTGTCTTTCTTCAACCGTCAGTGTCATGAGTTTCATTTGTTAGCTATGAGTTTCCTGCAATTTTACAGAAAACTATGTTGATATTATGTACTTTTCGTTTTATAATTATTTTTATTTGGAAATAGTTATTCATTTTATTTAACAAGCTTGAATACTACATAGGTGCGTAAGAGGTGAAATATAGATCTATCAAAAGTAGGTCAACGGTGTTTTAACTACTTGACCGCAGAACAACACCATGTCGCTCGGAGAGATCTAAATAATACGATCAAGTTCGACTGATTACCGACCATGACACCCACAAAGATGACGAGCCGAACTGGCCGGGTCCTGTCCGGCATGGCACCCGCGATGCCGGCTATAAACACGACAGCGACGCGGACGGCACAAATATGCACCACAAGTACCAACAAAAAAACCCTTTGTTTAGAAACCTTAAACCCCAATATTATTAAATTGCAATACGCCGTGCGTGGACCGCTTGTCATTCGTGCCACTGAATTAAAAAAGGAGCTTGACAAGGTACTTATCTTCATTTATTATTTTAATATTAGATGTTTGTGCCGTTTTAGATTTAGAACTAGAAGTGAAAGTTTTTGACCACGCTAAAAGTATAAAAGATTAAGTGTACATAGGTCAGCTTTCACAAGTTTAAAGCACGATGACTGTAGCCAAGTAGAGGTAAACACTAGTTTACACCACCGCACTTTTTTGCCGCTAGGGTGGCAGTGCCACACGTGTGGTCCGTTGTCGTAATGTGCTACATAATAAAGGTGTGACTAATATATTCGTAATAGGTACGTAGGTTACAGGTATTAGTCAAATAATACCGTAATAGCGAGGCGACTGATCGCGCCGACTGATAGCAGCGCCCTATGGTGACCAGTGACCAAAGCTCACAGCGACTCCATAATATTATTGCTGCACGCAGTGATTGATAACTAATAAATAGTAATTAATAACTATTCATTATTTTGTTAGTGTTTAGTGATTGGATTGATATTTTATTTATTTTTGTTGGAGGTTTTGATCCAAGGAAAATTTAATCACCGTTTCACTTCTATAATAGGCATACGTGAATAATAAACGTGCAGAATCTCGTATTTCATATTAATTATTATGGAGACTATTATCGATATTACGCAGATATGCATATTAGATTGAGTAGCTATAATGGATCGTGTCACTAATATTTGACTAATATCCAGTAATAGGTATGATATAATATGCGTTAACTAATATATTCAATAATAGGATTACCTAAAAATGACCCTAATATAACATTACTACGTAAGGGTGCTGCAGGCGGAGCGGACGAACCTCCGGCGCGATCTCATGGCGGCATGGAAGGAGCGACTATCGCAACCCAGCGCAGGGCACGCCACGATAGCGGCGGTAAGACCCCTCTTTGAGGAGTGGCTAGAGAGACGTCACGGCGTTCTCACCTACCGCCTGACGCAGGTCCTCTCCGGACACGGATGTTTCGGGAGGTTCCTGCACATAATCAGGCGGGAGGAGACGCCCGGGTGTCACCACTGTCAGGATCGCCCAGAGGACACGGTGGAGCATACGGTGGAGGTCTGCCCTGCTTGGGCAGAGCACCGCCGTGTCCTCGTAGAGGCGATCGGCAGCGGCGGCGACCTCTCGCGTCCGGCCCTGGTTCAAGCCATGGTCCGGGGCGAGAGGGAGTGGGAGGCAGTCACCTCCTTCTGCGAAGCAGTCATGCTAGCGAAGGAGGTGGCGGGGTGGGCGAGAGAACGCGCCTTGCGCACCTCACGCCTCAGCCGCCGCGGGAGACGCTCCGGGCGTCGGGAGCCGCGTGACGACTCCCGGCCACCGTAGGCGCGGGCCTGCGGGCGGTGAGTAATGGGTAACTCACCGTCCGATCAGGACCAGGCCCGTGCCGGACGGCGTGTTGTGTTCCACGCGCGCCTCAAAGAGATGTCAGCATGAGAGACGGGGCCCCATAGGGCCGTAGCCTGCCAGGGTAGCGGGATTGTCCGAAAGGGTTACCGCTGCCCTGGAACATAAAGGGCTAAGGAAGGAACACGGGTGGGTTTTAGTCAGTAAGAGTCTGACACTCCCTCCTGCTCCACCCAGAGCGGGAGGAGTCATTTGATGATTTCCCATCCTCAAAAAAAAAAAAAAAAAAAGGGTGCTGCAGAAAGAAGCGGGTTCCCGGTAAAGACAAGTCAGTACCGATCTGTGCGGGTAAAATAGTCCCACATTAACTTATGAGTTCATACATAAAGGAACAGGTAAAACATGTAACCGCTTCCATCCGAAGATCAACCTGCAGAGACCTGGACCAGGCCTCCGTCACTCCATGTACTTGTGCGCTATAATTACCGCCCGGCCGAGCGGTCTCGGGTCGTCTGCGGACCCAATTCAGTGCGGTTTTCGCAAGCGAAGCGCACGCACGTTGTTCAATTTTCAACTGTACGCTTGAGTATTTAGGCACATTTTAGCATGCAGCGGTTGCTGACGCGACGGAGTAGGCTATTATAGCAGTAGGTATTGGAAATTTTCTACTGAGTGAAGTATCTGTTACGTAGTAACTATTTAGTAATCTGTGCCTGTACCGGAAATCGGGCTCGACAACCCGTGCCTTTATGTAAGCACCCTAGTCCAGTAGTAGTGTGTTCTCAATTTGCAGTGACGGGGTAAATACAAGCTTAGTTTTTGTTTACCTACTTTAAACCTAAAAGGTTTGTAGGTAAGTATAGGTCGTAGGTATAGGTAGATATAAAAACGCATCTATGATCTATATGTACGCACATTTTTTTTGTTCGCCAGGGAGACAAGAAGCCTTTCACGAACATGATCTTTGCTAACATCGGAGATGCGCAGGCCATGGGGGGAAAGCCTATCACCTACATAAGACAAGTATGTTTCACACTGACAGTTTGCACTTTGCAGTTACCTACTCGCAGATATAGTTTCCCACAGATAGTTGCTTTTGAGCCGCGTCATGTTTCAAATACCTAACCAAATTTTCTTTCTTTCACCAATTATTTTCTAATGACGGCTACAATATGTCGCGATAAGTAGCTCGTGCGCCGCAGTTACCTACGTAAGGACAGACGGTGCGATACGCTCCCGCACAATTGTTGCACGAAGTTATCGACTGTGTTGTTCAGTGTATAGATGTTTGAATTCATCAATATTGAAATGACATTAAATCAGAATTATCATTTTTTAAAATTCAATCGGCATTTTTAATTTTCTTTTATTTTGTTATGTGAGTATTACTATATTTATTGAGGCGTTGCGTCCTTGATAGGTTGTTAGTAAGTGAGTATATCTCTTTTTCCGTGCGATCGATGCCCGATTGAAGGAACAAAATATACCTGTACTAGCTTCTGCTACGCCTAAAGTCAGTTTAAAATCAGAAGATGATATATAGTAGCAGCAATAGAATTCTTCAATAATTCAGTTCAAACTGCTGCCTGGCAATCTACTCCTACCAACAACTTAAAGAATAGCAAAAAATCTATATCCCATACTATACTGGATAAAATAACTGAGAAAAGGAGACTAAGAAAGCAATGGCAACAATTTAGATGCCCTAACGATAAAAGTAAATTAAACCACGCTGTTAGGAAACTCAAAAAGCTTTTAGATGAGGACACAAATAATAGTGTCCAGGCTTTCCTGAGCAACCTTGATGCTACTGCTGCTACAGACTACTCACTGTGGAAAGCTACCAAAAAACTAAAGCGACCTAAAACGCTGTCTCTCCCACTACGGCAAGCCAACGGGTGCTGGTCTCTAAATGACGAAGAAAAATGCACAACATTTGCGGAACACTTATAAGACGTATTTCAGCCTCACTTCTACTACTAGGACTCCTACTACGGAGGGCCCCCAGAGCATAAAGAAGAAGCCCAGCGAGAAGTTCACCTGGATTGTGATTCATCTACTAGCCCCATCGCAATGTTTACAAAGCGAGAACTAATTAGAGCGATAAAAAACTTAAAACCTAAAAAAGCTCCTAGTTATGATTTGATAACTGGCATGATTTTGCAACAACTTCCAGGTTCTGGCCTGACCTTTCTGTTATCAATCTACAATGCTATGTCAAGACTATTATTTTTTCCTCCTCAATGGAAAACAGCTAAGATCCTAATGGTTCCTAAACCAGGGAAACCTCTTGAAGACCCGAAGTCATACCGACCAATAAGCCTGCTTGCAATAGCGTCTAAGGTCTATGAATCGCTCCTGTCAACACGCTTAATGCCTATAATTAAAAAACCGGCCAAGTGCGAGTCGGACTCGCCCATGAAGGGTTCCGTTACGTTACGATTTATGACGTATTAAAAAAAAACTACTCACTAGATCTCGTTCAAACCAATTTTCGGTGGAAGTTTATATGGTAATGTACATCATATATTTTTTTTAGTTTTATCATTCTCTTATTTTAGAAGTTACAGGGGGGGGGACACACATTTTACCACTTTGGAAATGTCTCTCGCGCAAACTATTCAGTTTAGAAAAAAATGATATTAGAAACCTCAATATCATTTTTGAAGACCTATCCATAGATACCCCACACGTATAGGTTTGATGAAAAAAAAAAATTTGAGTTTCAGTTCTAAGTATGGGGACCCCCAAAATTTATTGTTTTTTTTCTATTTTTGTGTGAAAATCTTAATGCGGTTCACAGAATACATCTACTTACCAAGTTTCAACAGTATAGCTCTTATAGTTTCGGAAAAAAGCGGCTGTGACATACGGACGGACAGACAGACAGACAGACAGACATGACGAATCCATAAGGGTTCCGTTGCCATTTGGCTACGGAACCCTAAAAAAGACATTTAATACCCGACTATCAATTTGTGATCCGACAAAGACATGGCACATTAGACCAGGTTCACAGGCTCGTCAGTAAAATTCACAACACTTTCGAAGATAAGGAATGTTGTGCAGAGTGGAGGCGCAATAGCAAAGCTATACGCTATCGCTGCTGGGGTACCTCAGGGCAGTGTGGTTGGACCGATTTTGTACTTGATTCATACTGCGGACCTCCCAATATAAAATTTAGCGACTACAGGAACCTTCGAGGATGACACAGCTGTGTTGGCATCCCATTCTGACCATAAAGTAGCATGAGCTATGCTGCAGACCTGTTGGGGCGACATAGCCCCCTGGGTCAAAAAGTGGAGGATAAAAGCAAACGAGACCAAGTCGGTAAATGTCACATTTTCCACCAGTACCATTAAATAGAATACAAGTGCCTCAAGCTGAACATGTTAATTACCTAGGTTTATACCTTGACAGACGCCTTACTTGGAAAAAACTCATCTTCACCAAACGGAAGCATCTTGGACTGACACTAAGAAAGTTCTACTGGTTAATTGGACGAAATTCACAATTACACCTGGAAAATAAAATCCTTTTACACAAAGCCATAATCAAGCCTATATTGACCTATGGCATCCAGCTATGGGGAACAGCATCACACTCTAATCTTTCAGAACAAGCTTCTGAGAACAATCACAAACGCCCCATGGTTTGTTCCAAATGAAGCTCTACACCACGATCTGAAGATACTTCCAGTCAAAGAGGAAATATCAACACACATGTGTGTGTTATGTTCTACATTAAGTCATACAAAGAAAGAATAACTCGTCACCCAAACATCTTGGCAAATCATCTCATGGATAAAAAAGGAATCCGCAGGCTAAAACACAAAATTCCATAAGATTTTATCGGACAATCTTAACATTATGCTTTTTAAGTAACAGGTTGTGTCATAGGACGCATACCAGGCAAGCCATCTAACACGCCATAGAAATTTCATAATGTCCTTAAATGAATAGCGACAGATTGTGAGCGAAACTGCGAAACAAAAAAAAAGCTTCTGCTGGCAGCTTTGCTCGCGTAGATTTCAGTCTGTCACAGAAAGTCTTTATCATGTGTCCCGCGATCAAAAACACGTTTGTGAAATCTAAACTAATTATCCAAATGATTATGTACATCAGAACCGCGGGTGTACTTTTCAAATTTGCCTAAATTTATTGCAGTTATTTGGTACCTTCTGTGTACCCTTACGTACCTCTCATGAAAAACCCGTACACACATTGGTTAGCAGTACACCCGCGGTTCTGACATCAGGATGGCGTGTGTGCCTAATTTTTAGAATATCATTGTACGGGTGTAGGTACACAGATTTTCAAGATAGATAGTAAAGGTGCACAGAAGGTACCAAATAAATTTAGGCAGATCTGAAAAGTACACCCGCGGTTCTGATATACCTAAATGATGTAAATAAATGATTTGGTGTAAAATGCAATTTTTATCTGCAAAAAATTTCCCAGGCGATAAGCAAATTTATTTCGATAGGGATTTAACCCTATGTCTGGTGGCTGTGTGGAGGTCTGATAATAGATACTTCATAGCCGATGTCAATTTTGGTAAAAACCGAATCTGACTGAAACTGAATCGAATGACCACCAAAATAAAAGTAATTTTGCTGTATTTTATTGAATTCCCTTTATTATCTATACTTATAATAAATCTGTAGAAGTGAAAATTCTGTACATTGAAAATAAAAAAAAAATAAATAGCAGGGGTTGTTACTAGACCGACACCGAACCCAAAAATGTGATTAAAAAAATTTTTGTCTGTCTGTCTGTCTGTCGGTCTGTCTGTCTGTCTGTCTGTCTGTCTGTCTGTCTGTCTGTCTGTTTGTTCAGGCATCACGCAAAAACTACCGGTCCGATTACGATGAAACTTGGTATAATTATTCTTTAATATCCTGGGCACAACACTGGGTACTTTTTATCCCGGAAAAGTATATACAATAAAAAACAAACTTAATTTTGCGGTTCGATCCCTAGACCCGATTACTGTACCAACCGCAAATAATAAGTTTGTCGTAGGTTACGTCACAGTATCTTAGCCGTGTGCAGTGTCCCTAAGTTATGCTCTAAATGTAGTGCTGAAGGTTGAATTTGGCTTGCACCGTTCGCAGCACACGCGTGGCGCGCGGCCGCGCGCGCATTACGTTAGTACTTATCCTTACCTATGGCATTACATTTTTTTAACTTTGATTTGAACGGACGTGTCGAGTGGCAAGCGTTCGTTCTTATTCTTATTTTAACTGCTACGTGCAATTCTAAATCGTGCTTTTCAGTGCGACCTTTTTATTCCTTTTAGTTTTTAGAGTTATTTAGGTTTATTTTTATAAGTCGTAGGGATAGATTTTAATTTTAAAGTATAGGTAGGTAGTATATTTGATAGTGTACGTAGTGACCGTAGGTTATTTTATAATACGGTTAGGTAGGATTAGTCATTCGTATACCTAGATATTAGTTTTTAGGGATTTTGCTTATTTATTGAGTTTAGATTAGTTATCATCAGAAATAGGTTTATTTAGGTAGGTAGGTATTTTATTTTCTGTTATTGAGTTTTTTTTTTAATTAGGTAGGTACTTAGGTAAAGATATCATATAGGTACCCTCTTAATCACCACTAATGAGACACAATTGGTTTTCTATTGTAATTAGCCACAAAGGGCCCGCGAGATACCTAGATGGAATCCTCGGGAAGCACGTACATTTTATCCTGTTAGCACGTTCCCGTGGGATAATTTCCGACATCCACGCGGGCGAAGCCGCGGGCAGAAGCTAGTCATTACATAAAATATGATGGTTTACGCTCAAAATGTTGAGAATTTTGCGACATAAAATATTTTTTGAACTCTGTTTTACGATTGTATTATCATGATAGGTAGGTACTATTTTATTTTTATGAAATATTTTTGATTCCTACATTGTGCATTGATAAGTTCTGGGTATCTAGGAGAATTCAAGTGGTGGCTATATCCTAAAGTCGCGACGGGAAGGGGTTTCTTGACGTAAGAATAATAACATCGAAACGAAAAGTTTTCATAAGTGTTAGGAAGCCTCGTCTCTTGAGGGGTTCTAATTGAAGTATTAGGAGGTATAAAGTACCTTTCCAGTTTCCTTTCCTTTCGGAAACTGGAAAGGTACTTGAAAGTACAAGTACTTTACACAATAAAGCCCGCACGTCAACTTGATGCATTCATCAAGTTGACGTGCGGGCTTTATTACCGACCACTTGTACTTTAACGAGGACTGCAAATCGCTTCCTGTTTTAAAGTTTTATTTGTTCTATTTTGAATTATGTTTACATTGTTTCTTACGTCCAAACATCGTTAAAAATACAGGTTCGCAAGGCATGTTGTATATCACCAGATTCCTTATAAAATTACCTATCTACTTATGCTACTATATTTACTGTATCTATTCCCGCTGAAAATATATTTCAGTGTAATTGGGCAAAAATGAAACACGCTTTTATTTATTTCTTATCAGGTTTAAATTATTTTTAACTTTTTAGTTCTTTTTATTAACAAGTAATAAGACCTTGTTTTTAAAAAGTTTTTTTTTTCTTTTATTGATTTTTAGGGTTCCGTAGCCAAATGGCAACGGAACCCTTATGGATTCGTCATGTCTGTCTGTCTGTCTGTCTGTCTGTCTGTCTGTCCGTCTGTCTGTCTGTCTGTCTGTCCGTCCGTATGTCACAGCCGCTTTTTTCCGAAACTATAAGAGCTATACTGTTGAAACTTGGTAAGTAGATGTATTCTGTGAACCGCATTAAGATTTTCACACAAAAATAGAAAAAAAAACAATAAATTTTGGGGGTCCCCATACTTAGAACTGAAACTCAAAATTTTTTTTTCTTCAAACCCTTACGTGTGGGGTATCTATGGATAGGTCTTCAAAAATGATATTGAGGTTTCTAATATCATTTTTTTCTAAACTGAATAGTTTGCGCGAGAGACACTTCCAAAGTGGTAAAATGTGTGTCCCCCCCCTGTAACTTCTAAAATAAGAGAATGATAAAACTAAAAAAAATATATGATGTACATTACCATATAAACTTCCACCGAAAATTGGTTTGAACGAGATCTAGTGAGTAGTTTTTTTTTAATACGTCATAAATCGTAACGTAACGGAACCCTTCATGGGCGAGTCCGACTCGCACTTGGCCGGTTTTTATTTATTTTTTTGATGCGAGATTGAATACGGCGTAGTTCGTAGCGCGTAGCAGTGTTTTTCCGTTATATGCGTTTACTGCACTTATGCTACCTGTACATCACCAGACCCTGGTTACCATCTAGCACCAAAGTACTCGTCAAGACGAATCATACGAGCTCAAACTCGATGGGGTTGTGTCGTTTAATTACCACGTTCCTATGGCCATCTTCTAGCTCCATCATCAGACCCTGGTTACCATCTAGCACCAAAGTACTCGTCAAGGCGGATCAAACGAGTCCCAACTCGATGTTGATGTTGTGTCGTTTAACTACCGAGTTCCTATGGCTACCTTCCGGTTCCATCATCAGATCAGCTCCATGTCATAATTTTGCATTGTTATCCGATTTACACATGCATGCAAAATTTCAGCTCAATCGGTAACCGGGAAGTGGACATTTAACTTGCAAGATTTGATTACAGACAAACATCGGGACAGGTGAAACTAGATCTAGAACTGTAAAAATTAATAATCTGTGTTTCCACCATTGACACGAATCACACAATCACATTGTTTGGCATTAACACGAATCACACAAGCACATTGTTTGGCATTGATTTGGCATGCTTTAAATCAGTTTATCAAAATCACTTTAAGGAATGGTCAAAAAGTTGTTGTGGGGTATGCACGGCCTCCATACTCGGCAGAGCTCAATTGGGTTGAGGTCTGGCGGTTGAGCAGGCCACGGAAGATGATGCGAGCATCGGCAAGAGTGCGTGTTACGACTCTAGCCACGTTCACTGTCGTGCATTAGTCGAAACGAATCACCCGCCCGACTTCGCAAAGGGATGATCACGTCTGAAACAATCCTCTGTGCATAAATCTGAGCATTGAGGTTGCCCCTGATCCAAATGAGATCGGTTCTTCCACCGATCCAAATACCGGCCCAAACTCTCCATTTATGAATGACCTTCCTGACATCATTTTTCATTATTATTATTATTATCAAAACACGACGCCAGTTTTCTTCCTCCCAGTTTCCTTGTTCGCGAGCCCATTTTATACGGGCCCTACGATTCCGGGGTGCTATAGGTGGAACTCTCAGCGGCCTTCGGGAACGCAGACCACCCACTTTACGTAAACGATTTCGGATGGTTTGGTCGCTTATCAGCAAGCCTGAAGAGCTGTGGACCCTCGTAGACAACATCATGGCGGCCATGGTACGATTCCGTCGACCAGTATTTTGGATATACCGACCGCCACTGTCTGCGAGTGGTGATGCGAGATCGTCCTCCATGTCGCTCGGCCACGCTGCCGAGCGATACGTTAGCGTGTCCAAAGGCGACTTATGACGTTTTAGACGCTTCTGTGTAGTGCCAAGAGCGACAGCCACAGTAAGTTGCCTGGAACCAGCTTGCAACATTCCGATGGCTCTCGTCATCTCTTCTTCTGTCAAATGATGTCGTCGCTCCATATCGATGCAACTTTTTTCAGTTCCGATGCGGAAATTGTAATGGTTTTGTAAAAACGCTATTACACACTTTTATAGAAATCCTGATTGACAGTTGATTTTCTATTTTTAATCAAAATTTAAAGAAATTTCTTTATTCAAATAGTGAAATTAACTAAAAAGAATCAATAACAATCCAAAAAGTAAAAATAATAATCCTCAATTGCGGCGATACTCTAAAACGTACTTGATGCCTAGACACTTTTGATGTGTATATAATAATATGCTATTGCGAATTTGCGACAGTCGCACTGCAAACGCGCTACAAACGAGTTGAAACGAGGTCGAGTCACAAAAAGTTCGTAAATACATACAACAGCTGATAATGATTATGTATTTCTGCACAGGTGCTGTCATGTGTCGTAAACCCTGAAGTGATTAAATCAGGCAATTTTCCAGACGACGTGAAGGCAAGAGCCACCGAGATGCTAAAAGGTTGCAGTGGGTAGGTTTTTATAGGACATGAAAATATATATTATGTAACGAACCCATTCTGAAGACAAAATTTACTGGCACAAAATTTAAGAAATCTTTAAATTGGTATTTATGTAGGTACTGAGCTGATGTCAGTTAGTAAAAATCCTTAACTACTACATGACGGATGTTCGGTGGTATGATTGCTTGTTATTTTATAATTAGTAGGTCCAAACATTTAAGGGGCCATATTCAGGGTGTCCGGTTATTAATGTATAACCTTGAAAAGACTTATAGCAGAACTTATGGCCGTTTAGAAAAAAATCCAAAAAAATAAAATAACCTAAGACGGAGCTTTATAAGACGGAGGGAGAGTAGACCGCATTCCAAAATATCAAAAACGCACAACGTTAATATTCAAGTTTTCAGTTCTGCCGGCACTCCCGGAGTGCAACCCGTTGATTTTTTTTAAGTGAAAACTTCTTTAGCGGCGTTGTGCACTATTGTTGTGATGGGTAAAAAATGTTAAACTCGCGTCAGGACACGTGACCTAATCGAAAATTCGTAAGACGGAGCTCGTGTCAGGACACGTGACCTGATCGAAAATTCGTAAGATGGAGGGAGAGTAGACCGCATTCCAAAATATCAAAAATGTAAAACGTTAATATTCAAGTTTTCACTTCTGCCGGCACTCCCGGAGTGCAACCAGTTATTTTTTTTTTTTTAAAAAGACTTCAATATTTTACCTCATTTTACATTATTGTACACTACGATCACAAATGAATGAATTCCCCGGTCCATCAGTTTGGGTATGCACAATTTAAATATGCACGAACAGGTACAGCATAATGCGCAGGACAGCCGACATTTTGTAACCAATAAGATTACTGAAGTGTTTGGAGCACACCAGGATGTCGGAATACGGAGCCAGGAATAAAACAGCTGATCAGGGTTACAAATTATTCCGACTGACACAATGAGCCCGAGTGCTCAGCTACATTTTAGAAGAAGATAGCAACAGCTGAGACGGAGTTATCAACCGAGCTACGCGACAGACGCCTCAAGCGCCACACACAAGTACACAAAACGCGTGACGCTTGCCGTATTTCATAAGCGGAGCGACTACTGGATACCGTGAGCTGCAATTTAATATTTTTATTACGATTTGTCATTAATCCTTTGCTGGCCAACTAAACCATGTCACGAGTCCACCGTTCACCACCACAAGGGCGGACAAACTCCGACTCGGATCTTCCTACATTAATGGCAGCGAACAAAGAGGATTGCTTATTTATAACTCAAAGAGATAAACGCCGACGACTATCGGATGACTCCCACGACAATTTGACGGCATTTAGGCTGGAAATAAAGGAATTATTTGAGAAATTCTCCAACGAACAGAAAGAGGAAATGAGCTCCATCAGAAAACTCATCAACGACCTTAAAGCATCTTCTGACTCTATAGCGGACAAAAATACGGAAATCGATAAAAATATTCAATTTGTATCGGACCAAATTAAAGGAGTTGAAAGCAAAATCGCAAAACTAGAAGAGGATCGCAAAACTATAGTCTATGATTTAACTTCCATGAAAGAAAAGTGTGAAGAAATTGAGCGCAACTCGTTGAAAACAACAATAGAAATAAGAAATATCCCGAACTCTAAAAATGGCAGTAAGCAAAACTTTTTTCAAATGGCAAAAAACCTAACAGACACTCTTAATGTCAGTCTGGCTTCCGGAGACATCCGCGATGTTTACCGTATTCCAAATAAGAAAGATAAAAACCTTGGAACCCTGTTCATTGAATTATCAAATACTTTACTCAAACAAGATATATTAAACTCGGCAAGAAAATTTAATAGAAACAATGCCTCCAAGAAATTAAATACTGCTCACCTCGGAATCGAAGGAGGCGCAAACCCAATATTTCTCTCGGAAAGTCTTACTGCAAGATCCAGACGACTCTTTTTTTTGGCACGAGATTTCGCAGCCACCTCGAAGTTTGAATACTGCTGGACATCGAATGGAAGGGTACTCTTACGTGAAAAGGAAGGTATGCCTCATATCTTAGTTAAAAACGAAGACCAGCTGAACACCTTGGCTAAATCTAACTGACTGCATGGCCCCGTTATTTTGTTAGAAAAAATTCTATTTCCCAGCCTTTATTTTTTGATTCTACACACAACATACACACACCCATTCACCCTGTTTCCAAAACTCTCACATAAATCGCTGTTCACTTATAACACAAACCACACAACTCAAATATCACACTACTCAACAAAAACTGGAATAAATTCATTTCTACCCCACAAAACCTTAATTTTACCCTCAGTGCTTACTCATGTCGTTACTAATAGTATTTATAGTATGTACTGTGTTTTTGCATTTTTACATTTGACTATCTGCTTTAGTGTTCCTACTCATCTAACATGTACTCTTGTTTTACTTTATAAAAATCATCAATGGCTCAGAATCTTATAAAGCTAATAAGAGAAATTGATAATGGTTCTGTGTCTAGGTCACTTGTTTGCTCCCCAGAGAACATCCAACAAAATATTTCCGGGAAAACTTTTAATGTACTTCACACTAACATTCGCAGTGTTAACTGCAACTTCAATCACCTTATTACTCTCCTAGCTCGAATAAATATGCAATGTGATGTCATTATTTTATCGGAATGTTGGCTCAGTAAAATCACAGGTATACCCGCACTAGAGGGCTACATTCCATATAAGTCAAAACATACAAATCAGAATGACGGTGTCATAATGTATGTAAAATCCAATATCGAACACATAATACAAGAACCCACTCTCCAAGATGCCAACTGCCTCATTATGAAGTCAAGAACTGAGTTAGCAATCGTTGCCGCATATCGTTCGCCATCCTCAAAAAATATCGAAAATTTCATTGATAGTTTAGACCAAATTTTAGAATCACTGTCATCCTTTAAAACTGTTACCCTAATTGGTGATCTGAATATTAATATAGGTACCAATACAAATGACTTAAACACTGACACCTACCTAAATACCCTGGCGTCTCATGGTTTATTAGCAGCCCATACTTTACCCACCCGCGAAAGTGCCTGCCTAGACCATGTGATGCTAAGATCAAATAAAACCTCAACCTCTATAATCTTGGATTCTCCAATATCCGATCATGCCCCCACACTCTTATGCTCTGAAGCAACAATCAACTATTGCAGAAGACCAAACTTCGTGTCAAGAGTTGATATCCCTTCTGTTGTATCCGAACTATCTAAAACTAACTTCACTACTGTTTTTGAAGCTACTGATGCCAACACTGCTGCAACTGAACTCGCTTCTATAATTACAAATACCATTACAATGCACTCTAAAGTTATAAAAATTCCAAATAGGAAAAGATGTATAAAGCCGTGGATGACTCCGGGGCTCTTGCGTTGCGTTAAGCATCGAGATAAATTGCATAGGAAAGCTCTTTCATCTCCAAAAGATCCCGTTGCACAATTGATTTATACCCGATACCGGAACTATTGCAATAACCTCTTAAAGACACTAAAGACAGAATATGATAAGAATGAGATAAGTAAAAATAAAGGTAACACGAAGGGTTTGTGGGAAACCATAAAAAACATAGTTAACCTAAATAAAATAGCTATCCCTCCTGTGGAGCTACTTAAGCTATCCGATGATGAAGTAAAATCCCTTGACCAGGTAAATGATTTCTTTGCCAATGTAGGTTCTTGTCTTGCTTCCAAAATATCTCAAGACGACTCAGATAGTACCCCACATGTAGATACAACAAATATGCCACTATCATCTATGAGCCTGTTAGACACTGATGAGGCTGAGGTAGATAACATTATTTATAATCTAAGGAGTAAGTGCGCTACAGGAGCAGATAATATACCACCTGAGGTATTAAAATCCGCACGACACATCATAGTACCTCCTATAACTTCCTTATGTAACCTGTGTCTGGCCACAGGGGTTTTCCCGGAGATATTTAAAACTGCTCTGATCAAGCCCATATTTAAGGCTGGGGATAGACACAGTGTCAATAACTACCGCCCTATTTCGATTCTTACAGCGTTGTCGAAAATACTTGAAAAAATCCTAAATATAAGACTTGTTAATTACCTTGAAAAGAATACCATCATAGCCAAAAATCAATATGGATTCAGAAGAACACTGTCGACGGAAAATGCAGTGCTTGAACTCACTGAAAGGGTAGTAAAACAACTAGATAGGGGGGCTAAAGTAATAGGCATTTTCCTCGACCTCGCAAAGGCATTCGACACTGTGTCTATTTCCTTACTGGTTGATAAGATGGAACGTTTAGGGATCAGAGGGATTGTGCTGGATATGTTTCGTTGCTATCTGACTAACCGTACTCAAGTAGTGAAAGTAGGTAACTTCTCAAGTAACAAAGCAACCCCGACTTTCGGTGTGCCTCAGGGAAGTGTGCTTGGTCCCACCCTTTTCCTCATATATATTAATACGCTATGCCTATCTGAAATACCAAATTGCAGTTTAATAACTTATGCCGATGACACTGTACTAATAGCACATGGTAAGAACTGGGACCAGGCTCGCCAAACAGCAGAAAATGCACTTGCAAAGGTTATGACATGGCTAAGACATAATCTGCTAACCCTAAACATCGACAAAACTAAATTTATTACCTTTTCCCCCAAAACCCATACTCAGCCTCCTGCTGATACATTTAACATTGTGGCACACGTTTGCAACACCCAAACAAATAACTGCAATTGTTTATCTCTAACTCGAACCAACGACATCAAATATTTGGGCATCATTATTGATAGTACCCTCACGTGGCATAATCACATTAATAGTCTAGTAGGAAGAACCAGAAAGCTATTACCAATCTTTAAAAAACTGAGAAGTTGTTCGGATACCAAAACACTAACTACTGTATACACAGCTCTCGCTCAATCATTATTACAGTATTGTATAACGTCATGGGGAGGATCTGACGCCACATCTATGCTCCGCTTAGAACGTGCACAGAGAGCGGTCCTGAAAGTGATGTTCCGGAGGCCGAGGAGATATTCCACTGCAACATTGTATAGTGAATGTAAGTTGCTGACGGTGAGACAGCTCTTCATCCTCCGGGCCATACAAACAAAGCACTCCTCTCTGCCACCAAATCAAATGTCTCAAGGTCGGAGGGCAGGATTTTGCGACGTTCAACCTCATCGTACCGCGTTAGCAAGACGACAGTTTTATGTTGCTGGCTCTCGGCTTTACAATAAAGTTAATAAAACAAAGCAAATCTACTTACTTTCATCTAGTCGTTGCAAAAATCTAATTAAATCTTGGCTACTCACCTGCAACTACCGACACACTGAGGATCTACTAAAATAACACTACACTATGATACACTACACCACTCCATACCTTACACACAAAATACTCACATATACATAAACGCTCACCATAAACATACATACACTTACTCAACTTCCTCTACATGCACACACACACCCACCCTCATACAGCACACAATCAGATAATAGCTGGACGATGTCTTTCAATTTTCTTTCATTAATATATTGTTGTTTCATTTTACTTTTTATTATTGTTTACTTATTCTAGTTTTAATTTTTCTATTTTTGTTTGATCTCTTTATTTTTTGTTTTAAATTGTATAAAAGCGCTACTGCTACTCTCACGGCGACATAAATATCAGTGTCATTCTATATAAGGTGAAGACACTGGCTCCTGTAATACAGTTAATACTAGCACAGGAGTCAGGGTTCATTAATTCGTTGTAACTACAAAACTTATGTCAATAAAGATTTTTATTATTATTATTATTTTAACCCCTACCCACTTAATCTTAATATACAGTTCTTAACAATAATTTATATAGGTACACTTAATCTCCGAGTTATTAAATTTACATAGGTACAAATTTTAAGACAGTTGGGTTACATAAAAATTCGTAACTTTCCGCTACCATTACCGTTATCAACGTCGCCACACGCAAATCATCCTTGATATCGTTGACCACAAAATAATTTTCAAGGCGCTCCACGTACAATTTCCAGTCATCCGATTGTACTTTGAACTTTCCGATTTTTCCGATAGTCATTTCAATAGTTTTTGCTAACACGCTCACACAAACAACACACACGGTTTGTAAAGTCCTCGTCGCCACTGAAGTGTTTGGAGCACACCAGGATGTCGGGATACGGAGCCAGGAATAAAACAGCTGACCACGGTTACAAATATATTCCGACTGACACAATGAGCCCGAGTGCTCAGCTACATTTTAACCCCTACCCACTTAATCTTAATATACAATTCTTAACAATAATTTATATTTACCTTAAACCTAATACATCACAATTACCTCAGTTCCTTGGGTATGTACTTACCTCTTCTAATAAATTAGGAAGATCATTTTTTATTAACTCCAAATATACTTTGGCCAGTTGGATTCCCCGCTAATTCAAATGGGCCTATTACTCGTATTTTTCCATTTAATTAATATTCTAGTCCAATAAATTATTTAAAATTGGTATTGTGACTTGTCTTCACGCATAAGATGAGGATTTTTTAGTTGCCAACTATGCAGGTTGTGTAGACTCAAATAGCCATCTCTTTTGAGTGTTGACTCATCGCTCCATAGAATTTTATTTAAAAACTGCGGGTCTTCCTCAATCTTTGCTAGCGTTTGATTTGCTTTTCTAAGATGTTTTTTTTTTTAGAAAGACAATTTTTTTTCCAAATCCTCATTAATGGGCCCATTTGAATTACAAGGGAATCCTGGCCAAAGTATATTTGGAGTTTCTAAAAAATGATTTTCCTAATTTATTAGAAGAGGTACCCGGGGAACTCAGGGAATCTTATTGGTTACAAAACGGCTGTCCTGCGCATTATGCTGTACCTGTTCGTACATATTTAAACTGTGCATATCCAAACAGATGGATCGGGCGTCTGGGGCCAATTTTGTGGCTTTCACTTCACGTTCACCGGACCTAAATCCACTGGTTTTTTTTTATTGGGGCTCCCTCAAAGAAGAGCTGTACTCTTAAGCTAATCGGGTCTTTAGAAGATTTACGTAGCCGTGTCAGGGCAGCCGCAACAAATATAAGTGAACGATGCCATACGAGACTGCTCAGAAGAGCATTTATCCGCAGATGTAGAGCTTGCATAAGAGTGGATGGCAAACAATTGAACATGTATTACGAATTAATGTCAAATAAAGTATTATTAATTTCAAATGTTCTTTTTTATTAAACCCAATGGTCAGTTGCAATTGAATGAAAATAATGTTCCAATGTTGCAAATTTTGTTATTTTGTCAAATTTACTCGTTTTCTACATTGATAGCAATAATTTTCTATTTTCATCAGATAAAATAATAAATTATACCACTACTTATAGAATATACTTGAAACCGATATTTTTTTAAAATTATTGGTCACTCATGTATTCATACATTTTTTTTTATAAGTACCCAAACTAAAAAAAATATTTTTTTAAATTTTTACTGATATTTTAATTAAAGTCCTTTTTTTTAATTGCAATAGCTAGTGATACTATTTACTGCCTACCTATCGGCATAGTTAGCGTATAATAATAGAACCACAAAAAAAAAACCGATGGAATTCATTCATTTGTGGTCGTAGCGTACAAAATGTAAAATGAGGTACAAATATTATGGTCTTTAAAAAAAAAAACATATCTTAGGTATGTACTACTTAGGATGTATTTTTTTCTGAACGGCCATAAATTCTGCTATAAGCCATTTCAAGGTTATCCATTAATTACCGGACACCCTGTATAAATTAGGTCACGCGAATTTCATGATTTTCGTAGCCACCGCAGTCCTTATGGTCACATTTATGTGACCGGTTTGACGTCACTTAATTTGATATTTTAAAATTATTAAGTAAAACTTATATATTATAACGACAGAGTTGATGATATTTTAAAGTTTTTCATAAGTTTCAAAGTTTAGAATTTTAATGCGTTAGATTAATAAATACAGGTGACCTCACGAAGCTTGACTCGCCTCCCCCCCCCCTTGTGACACGACCACCTCCCTACCCCTCAACGTCTGGCCCCTAAATAAGCGACATGGTCATGCTTCAGTAGCTCAGTATAGTCCGGTTAAGTAGTCACGACCTCTCAATGTCAACTACGAGATGCCATACTTTTTAAACTTCAGTGGCTCAGTGGGCGCGTACACGTTTTCAAACGGACTCGAGTTCGTCCGCAAGCACGTAGCGGACTACATCGAGCGCCGCGACGGACACAAGTCCAACTGGAATGACATCGCCCTGACCGCCGGCGCCTCCACCGCCATCAAGAACTGCCTGCAGTTGCTCTGCTGCAAAGTCGATTGCAAGGACTCGGGTCAGTTAACCAAGAGCGTTAGACTAGGTGACAGCTCCCCAGCCCCGTTTAAAATGACGCGTCATGTTTTAGCAGTACAGTCACGATCAAATTAGTATGATCAGTTTTGACGTAAAATCACCCGGCTAAAAGTAATGGCGCGACGACAAGTTGTAGTGGAGTCGGCCACTCACGGTTTTATTTCAATAGCATCACGCAACATTGTAATGTAACTCTTATCTCATTGTAACAAAATATAGATTAGAAAGATTGCGGAGAGTTTATTTTGATCAAACTCACGGTGTATATTTCTTTTGGCGTGTGTAGTATTTCTTACAGTCAAGTATTTTTTATCTTCGGAAATTTTCCAATTCTTTCATTTATCAAGTCAAGACGCATAATAGCCTTTTGAAGCTATGGCATTGAGCAGACTATTACATACAGCCTGAACTGAAGAATACTGTAGTGTTTGACAGAAAGTTGACAGTTGACGGTCAGTTGATAAAACATTATGGAATGACAAGGAAATGCATAATAATAATTATAAAAATTGACTATGGGCAGTTTCCCGGAATCTCAAATGTATATGCGATTATTAGCCTTAAGACTACCACCAGAGAACCTCAGTGAATGCTTGCTTCTTAGACCTGAGCAAAGCGTTTGATCTGGTGATATCCTCTGGGAGCCTGGGACAAGTTAAAAAGTCACAAGTACCTCACCAAATTGTAGTTCTATTGAGATTTTGTTACGGAGGCCTAATAATAATAATGAAATGTGAAATGGGATGACAGTCTATCTAGGAGTTATATTATGTTAAATTGTGGTGTTCGCCAAGGAGATTTGACCTCTCCGGACCGGTTTAACATGTAGGTATATCAACGATCTGATTGCGGAACTCAGAAGAATCAGATTTCCAGCCGAAACCAAAACCGTAACCTAACTTTAGGCTCCTCTTCTAGTTTCTGCCGAAACCGAAACCAGAAATTATGAAGTTAAGAAAAAGTTGGCAGTCGCTCGCGCGCATTCGAAGCGTGCGCTCGGGTACCATAATTATCGGTGTCAATATACATCACGCGATTAGTGCTACCTGACGTTAGCGAAATAATAATTTTTAATTTATATAATGGGAAGTGGAGAAGAAGATGATGACTCGGGTGATGAGGAGAGTTTACCTATCAACCAACAACAAGTTGAAAAATCGTTGGAATCGAGTAATTTGCGAAATAATGTAACAAAGGAAAATGAGAAGAGATTAGCTGAGAAAAGAAAAGAAAGAGAAGATGAGAGTAACGAGGATGATGACTTTATTACTGTTAACAGAAGGAAACCCAAACGTTTAATTCGAAGCAATTCATCGGAAACCGAAAAGATGAGGGTAGATGTGGAAAAAAATGTGAACTCCCAGGATAAATATGAAGTATGTATTACGTCGGTTGAAAATATGCCCAAGCAAATGGCATTAGCAAAATTATTAAGATCTGAAAATATAAAAAACGTATTAAGAATTAAATTCAAAAGTTTTAACAAAGTACTTGTTCAATTTCAAGAAAAGGAAGATGCTGATAAACTATTAAATTGTATAAAATTTAAGGAAATGGGATGTAGATGCCAATTGATTAATGAGTTGTCAATATCTTATGGTGTGGTAAAAGGGGTTGATCTTGATATGAGCGATGAAGAGCTCATGGGCATTTTTGAATCTAGTACCGAAATAGCATCTATAAAAAGATTAAAACGAGTTGATTCGGAGGGTAAGTGGATTGCCAGTGAGTCAGTGAGAGTTGGTTTTAAAAGTAAAAATTTACCACTTCATATCTACGCGTACGAGTGCCGGTTTAAAGTTGATTCATACGTGTTCCCAGTGACTCAATGCTCGGGATGCTGGCAATTTGGACATGTAACAAAATATTGTCCTACGAAGAAGAAGTTGTGCCCAAAATGCGGGGGTAATCATGTGAATTGTGAACTTATTAACTTCGTATGCCTTAATTGTAAGGGTGATCACCTTGTCATCGACAAAACTTGCCCTTTCTTTTTAAAAGAAAAAGAGATAAGGAATGTGATGAGTAGCGAGCAGTTAACATATAGAATGGCACTTCAAAAAGTTATTGAAAAACGACAGAACAATAAATACACTTCAAATAATACCTCTAAAAACCTTATAAAACCTACAAACTTAGAAATCCGAGCTAAAAGCTACGCTAGTATTATCTCAGGAAACAAAACAGGATCAATACAAAATCAAGAAGAATTTGCCGAACAGTCAGCTCAAGAAGAAGAAGAAGAAGAAATGGAAGTAATACAACAAGATAGCACAGAGAATACAGCACTTCCAGCTCAGAGAAATGCAGGTGGGGGAATAAAAACTAAAATTAGGAAAAGTCGGAATGCTCTAAAACAACCGATCGGAAAAGAAATAAGAAAATCTCTAAATGAAGAACATAGGGAAAGAAACGAGCAATTACGATATAAGTTTGAACTTAAAAAGTTTATTAATAAGTTTAAAAATATTTACAAGTCTGAAGGTACTTTTGAGGATAAAGTTATATTGGTAATTAAAATTATTTATGAAGAAATTAAGGAGATGTTACTAGGTAGGTTCTTAAGTGGAGGGATTTTTGAAAAATTAATAGATAATTTCGATGGATAATACACACAAAAATATAAAAATTAACTTATTTCAATGGAACTCTCAAAGTCTTCGTCCTAAACTGAATCTCTTTTCTGAGCTTCTAAATCAGGAAAATGTCCACATAGCAATTTTGAGTGAAACATGGTTAGATCGTGAAACTGATATTCATATTAGAGGCTATAACATATATAGATCAGACAGATATGATTCCTACGGAGGCGTCTTAATTTTAGTGCATAAATCCATAAGGTCTCATCTATGTTCGGTTCAAGTTCGAAATGGTGGAATAGAAATTGTTTGCGTTAAATTGATAAATTGTAAAAATATAAAAAACGTTGTAGCTATTTATTGTCCATCGTCTGTCCAAACACAGTTTTCAGACTGGGATCAGATATTTTCTTTGTTTTCAAAAAATACCTTGATAGCAGGCGACTTCAACGGTCATCACACCAACTGGTCCGTTAAAACCGATATGAGAGGTACGCAAATATTGGACGCGGCACTGGAAAATTCATTTGTTTCTCTTAATAATTGTGCGGCTACACGGGTTAAATTAGTAAGTGGAAATTTGCAAGAAACCTCACCGGATATATCATTCGCATCTTCGGACATTGCGATTACATTTGACTGGCAAGTTTTCAACGAAAATTTGGGTAGCGATCACATGATCATTAAAATGTCAACCAGCATAAATAACGATTTTATTATTAAAAAAAAAAGAAACTATTCTAAAGCTAATTGGAAGGGATACCAGAATTACCTCACACAAAATTTTAACCCCCCAAGCGACAATGTTCAAGAAATGTACGATTATTTTTTAATTCAAATTAAGAATACCGCAGATAAATATATTCCTTTTATTAAAAGCAGTTGTCAACCCTCTAGTAATTTTAAACCAAGAGAATACTGGAATCCGGAGCTATCTAAAATAGTAGCCCAGCGTAGATTGTGTTTATCCAATTTTCGACGCAACCCAACTCCTGACAATTTGACCAAACTAGAAGAAAAAACTAAAGAATCTCAAATATTAATCCAAAAAGCTAAGTCCGCAGGCTGGCATAGATTTTGTAATTCCATCGATGAAGTAACGACAGTGTCTGAAATGTGGCGACGAATGCGTTGGATAAAGGGC
This sequence comes from Apamea anceps, assembly GCA_951799955.1. Classification (NCBI taxonomy): domain Eukaryota; kingdom Metazoa; phylum Arthropoda; class Insecta; order Lepidoptera; family Noctuidae; genus Apamea; species Apamea anceps. Next base: position 576,611 of record OX637516.1, read on the forward strand.
TTTAAGCAACGTAGAAGTTACCCCCCCATCGAGAAACAAAAAGAATTACTGTACACATTAACACCTGATTATGTTCCGAACCGAGCGCCTTTGTATGTCTCTAGCAATGAAGTCTTAGAACGCGAATTCAATATTCATGAACTTGAAAACTGTCTCACAAAAAAAGATTCAGCTCCGGGCGAGGATGGTATATCATATTCTATGATCATCAATCTACCCGTCATTATTAAATTTTATCTGCTTAATATATACAACCATATTTTCAAATTTAGTATTGTACCGCAACAGTGGCGTCAGATCCAAATAATTCCAATACCTAAAGCTAATAATTCTAATGCTGATCCTAAATTAAGACCAATATCTCTAATCTCATGTGTATGCAAAATCTTTCATTTAATGATAGCAAAACGATTAGAATGGTATGCTGAAAGGAAAAAAATTTTATCACCATGCACCGTTGGTTTTAGAAGATCTTATTCATGTCTCGATTCATTAGCCCGTTTGGTCACCTATATCCAAATTGGATTTTCTAGAAATATCCCCACATTGGCATGTTTCTTGGACATTGAAAACGCCTATAATAACGTTTCGATTGACGTAGCAGTAAGTATTTTGGATAAACTTGAGATTGGAGCTAAATTTTGTTCTTATATATGGGCGTTTTTGAGTGAAAGGTATTTAAAGATCAAATCTGAAAATAGTGATGAGTTAACAGTTAGGTGGACTAATAAAGGTCTGGCTCAAGGAGACCCTTTGTCACCATTACTTTTTAATTTAATAACACACAAACTGTGTCAGCTTCCGCTTGAGGTATTTTTATCTCAATATGCAGACGATTTTGTCATCTATGTTAAACACAAAGATATTAAAGTATGTGAAAAGTATGTACAAAATGCGTTGGATTCTATTGTAAGGGTTTTGGATGAACTTGGTTTGCAATTATCTTCAAGTAAATCTACCTTTTGTTTGTACAGTAGGGGCAGGCGTAGAATGCTTCCTACGCTAAAAGTAAATGAGCAAACCTTGATTTTATCTGAATGCATAAAATACCTAGGTATGTGGCTAGATAGAAGTCTCCGTTGGGGCAAACATATAAATGAAACAGTAAGTAAATGTTTAAAATTTCTAAATCTATTAAAAGTTCTAACGGGTTGCTCATGGGGAATACACACAAAGCATATACGTAGGTTATATATTTCACTAATTCGAAGTCGAATTGACTATGGGTGTTTTATGTATGATTGTAGCGCAAAATCTCATGTTTCCAAGCTAGATAAGTTACAGAATCAAGCCCTGAGAATTATAGGTGGATATATCAGAAGTTCCCCAATCCATGTAATGGAGTCTGATTTGAGTATTCCCCCACTATTTATACGAAGAGAGTATTTAGCCTATAAGTATTGTTTGAAAATAATGTCATGGTCAAACAATATGACAGTTAGCTTGATTGTGGATCTGAGTGCCCTTTGTAGTATCAAATATTGGGAAAACAAAAAAGTACCCTTATTGGTTAAAATTTATAATGATGTAAAGCACATAGATGTTCTTTCAACAGATGTTCATAAAATGTATAAGTTAGAAACTTGGACAACTGCTATTGAGATAAAAAATGTAATCCATGTTAATCTAGAATGTGTAAAGGGTCCTAAATCCTATTATAATCCAAATTTATTAGTGTTCGAAGTTATAGCTGAGTTAAATTCTATGTATTGTAATTGGCACAAAATTTTTACAGATGGTTCAAAGGATACTTCCGGTCTAGGTGCAGGGATATTTGATCAAAGCTTAGGAACTAATCTCGGTTTTAAAATAAATTGCAATGTATCAATAATGACACTGGAACTCATTGCAATCTATCAAGCGATCCTTTATGGCCGAAATCAGAATTTTAAAAGAATCGTTATTCTTTCAGACAGTAAAAGCGCACTGCAGCATATTGCTCGATGTGCCTCTGGTTTCAGAGGTGCATCGATAGCATATGATATTCTTGAAAATATTATTTTATTATTTAAGAATAAAATAGAAATTAGGTTGCAATGGGTTCCAGCTCACATTGGACTACGTGGTAATGAGGAGGCCGACCGATTGTCTAAATTAGCAGCAGGAGAGGGTACAACAATTGACTACTTACCTGATTATTGGGAATACATATCTAAATATAAAGTGATTTGTTATAAATCCTGGAAACAACACTTTGAAAGTATAAGTCAGCAAAAAGGTATATGGTATAGGAGCATACAAGGCGAACCTCCTCGTGTACCTTGGTTCGATGTCGATCAACTAAGTAGACATTATACTAAATTAATTCTAAGACTTCGCTCTGGACACTATCCGTCAGCGAAATTTGCATTCCTCATGAAAAAAACTGATTCACCGAATTGCAGAGAATGTAATCAGATTGAGGACGTGCAGCATTTGCTGATGGATTGTGTCCGCAACAGGCGCGAGAGGGAGTCACTTTTGAAAGAATTAGACTTAAATAGACTTGACGTTGGATTAATACAATCAATTTTATCCCAACCAACTTCTGAAGGTGCCAAAAAGTTAAGTCATTTAATAACAGTCCTTCATCAGTGACGTCTATCCTTACCCCATGTTTTATATACTTAATTGTTTAACTGGTTATACTACTGGTACTGGTATAGTGTATCTGTTAATTAACTATAAGGTTTAATGTAACAATAGTAAAAGGCACGATGGGGTTGACATGTCTGTTTAGATAAAAACCCCAAAACAAATAAAGAGAAAAAAAAAAAAAAAGAAAAAGTTAGTTTATTTTATATTGTTTTTTGAGACCTATAAGTTTTCGTAGGTTTACAAATAATTAGATTAAGGGCTGATTTTGCAATTATCAGATTTCTTTCATCCAAAGAAAAAAATATTTTTGCCAGATTTTGGGCCGAACGGGAAAACTATCAACAATTCAATAAGACTGAAAAGAAGTTTGAAAACTGAGCCCTAACTTAAATAAGGACCTTAGTAGATATGCTCCTGTTAGCTCTTGCGATTTGGTCATTTTCCAGATGCTCAATTCAATTCTTAACTCCGCATAATCTTAACATTAGCAATCTGCGATTTAATCGATTTTCGGAAGCTCGTTATTTATATTAAGCGACAATGCTTTATCTCTCTGCAAAACAATTCAGCATCTTTAGAAAACACGAGGCAGAGTCGAAGTAATCGCTAAAATGTGCGATTGTGACTGAACGCACAGTCTCGGAAAATGCATCTGCTGTTGCAATTCGAGCTTGTATTAATCTTCCAGAAAGCGAATAAATTCCTAATTGCTGAAACTAAAGGCAGCATGTCTGCTAAGAACTTTGACTCCTATTTATAAGGAAACACTTATTTTTTTTTAGTTTTGTACAAAAAGGGTGAAAACGGGACCCTATTACTAAGTCTACACTTTTTGTATACAATGTGATAGGGGTGGGACTTCTAACCCGTTAAGGCTGAGTACTACATCTAATTTTATCGACAAAAAAGATAATATGGGGGGTTGAACCCCCTCCCCCTAAAAATTATGGCTATTTTTATTTTTTTTAATGTACTACGGCGCGCTTGATACTTTATGTGATATCAAAGGTTGTATGCGTCGTAGAAACAAAAAAAAAACGACAAACGGTAGCTAATAACCTTGGCTAACTAATTCATTACTTTTTTCATATGTTTGATAATGTTTTGGTGAGAAAAAAATTTTTTAGGGGGGGGGGGGGGGGGTTCAACCCCCCATATTATTTTTTTTGTCGATAAAATTAGATGTAGTACTCAGCCTTAACGGGTTAGAAGTCCCACCCCTATCACATTGTATATGTCAGTCGTTCGTATTTTATCAAAACCGACAGGTCACGAATGCCTGCCACCAGTTGTGGTCGGGCCACTTTTTGGCCGAAACTGGCCGAAACCGAACCTTCAGTCGGTCACTCATTTCAACGCCTAATTAGTTATTACAAAAGTAGTTACAATAACATTTAACTAATGATGATTTTCAACATAGATACAGTTGATAAGGACGACTGTTTTTTACTTTATACAGAATGTTAGGCGGAGAGTTAGCCAAACAAGGGGGGTTCGTAGGTAGACCCATTTAGGACATACATATTTAGTTTGTAGTTTCACAATATTGAGATTTTTTCTCGTTCCTTTTACTGTGAGCTCAGACCGAATTAAGTATTTAGTTTTTCTTTGCATGTACGTGATTGCCTTGGCTAGACCAAGGATGCATCATGCACCAAAAACATACAAAAAAAAAACTTCATGTAAAAGAAATGTTACAGGTATTAAAAGCTAAAATTTTGGTAAAAACGAAAAAAAAAATTAAAAAAAAAAAATTGTGAACCTTTTGCGTACGTTTAAAGTACATACATATCTAATAACACTAGTCTATCACTACACACACATTTTTTTACTCAGAAAATAAGTGAAGTCTGGGGTCGTCGTCTTCACATATAATTGTATAATTAATGTACCTATGTAAAATATTGAAAAACATTTTAAAAGAGTAACGGTGGAGTTTCTTGCCCATTCTTCTCCATACGAAAACTACCTTTTGGAAGGGGCGACTAGAATCAATTCTATTTTAATGTAAGTTTTGATGTTCAAAAGTACTTTTTATATGCTTATTTGAAATAAATGATATTTTGACTTGACTTTGGCTCTGGAATCCTGGATCATAAATAAATCTGTTCAGTACACCTGCCGACTTTGGTGATGATGCTACCGGACCCTTATGAAACTGCCATGATACTGGTGTGCCTCGAGCATGTTTGATGAAACGAGGGTCTCGGACTATTACGCCATCTTGAGGTCGAGGGTCGCGTCTTTCTGGCAAAGTTTGAGACGCTCCAGTAACAACATTTTGAGGGTTGTCTCGTACAACCTAGCAAGCCCTATATTTTTGAGCACTCGATTTATTTTTATCTTAAGCGAGAACAAAATTGTCGAAACACTGTTTTTGTAAGACCATGGGAATATACATACATACCTCAAAATGTCATGTTTCAATTTTTAATGTTCTCTCTATTTGTTCTATTTTATTTTCTTGTATTATTTTATTTCTTAAGAAAACTTACAGCTAAGATCTAAATAGTAGACAGTTAGCGAAAGAAAGCCAATTAAAAGTATGGATAAGTGTGGATTATAATATTGAATTGACAGGGTTACAGGTTTATTTTTCGTATTTGCGTATTTTGCCTGCAATAAGACACTTTTTATTTTATAAAATCCTATATTAATTAATTAATTGATGAAAAAGACACAAAATTATTCCTCTACAACCACATTTTGCAAACAGCCGTGATTATAATATTTATGTATGATATGTGTTCTCAAATAATTAATGTGGTAATAAGTGTAGGCCCACGTGTCTCGCAGGTGTGCTGATCCCGATCCCGCAGTACCCGCTGTACTCGGCGACGCTGGCGGAGTACGGACTGGGTCAGATCGGCTACTTCCTGGACGAAGACAAGAACTGGGCCATTGATATGGCCGATTTGGAACGCGCCTACACTGAAGGCAGCAACACGTACGCCATCCGCGCGATGGTCGTCATCAACCCGGGCAACCCCACAGGACAGGTGACGCCTAACCTCACAGTATAAATTAACATTTACTTAATGTGACACACAAATCACTTTGTGCAAGTTAGAGCAGTATATAGATACAGTTTATGAATACAAAAACCGGCCAAGTGCGTGTCAGGCCACGCATAGAATAGGGTTCCGTAGTCACCCATAATGGCCCGTGGATTATGGTATTGAATTTTAGTGCTGTCCAAATATGGGAATAATGCGTTTACGTAAGTTAGCTGCGAAGGACTTAAACAATCATATCATATTACTGAAGTTCATAAACTATGAAAGCACTGAATATTGCTCAACGAAACGATAAACTGGATTGAGGGACGCAAACTTAACTTTGCCGTGCGTAAACTATTGTCCCCTTATATCACCAATTGCAAATAAATTGGTAATTTTTTTGTAATATAACTACAAATTACGGTTTTCGGATTTTTTCCTTTACTTGTGCTATATGACATTGCTTCTTGCCAAATTTCATGATTCTAGGTCAACGGTACCTAAGTACTTACCCTATAAGTTTTGATTTCGGAACATATACGCTCGTATCTTTTGCATTGACTTAGAAGTTAGATTTTTTCACTGCTTCAAAGGAATGCAGCCCTGAGTGTTTGATATTATTTTAACTTGATAACTCCACGCGTTCCTGAGAAAAAGGGTCTTGACAAAGGGACATACAGATGGACAACGAAGTCATCTTAGAAGGGGAACCCTTCTAAGATTTTTCATTTTGAGGTGCGGAATCCAAAAAAAAAATTATTTCTTAGGTGCTGACTCGAGCGAACATGGAGGAGATCGTCAAGTTCGCACAGAAGAACAATCTGATGCTGTTAGCAGACGAGGTGTACCAAGATAACGTGTACGCGAGCTGCAGCAAGTTCTTCTCCTTCAAGAAGGTGAGCAAAGCGCAAAGCATTCATGTTGGGCTAAATTATGAAAGTGCCAAAACATTTCTAATAATTATTCAGTATCTAACTACTGATACGTGAGCATTGTTAACAATTAGCACACCTCATAATAAGGGCGGCACTATGAAGCCTTATATAATATTTTCGTCAAAGCGAACCCGCGCTTACAGGAACAATTGAACGAAATGCTGCACACCCTCCGCAAATAGACCCTCTACGCTGGTCGGCGCGGCGACTACGGCCTGACCCACGACTAAGGTCACGTATGGAGCATTTGCGCGTCTAGTCAAGGCCAATACACATTGAAGAGTCCGTACTAGAAGGAGTGTGTCCTGTCTGTCCGATGTGTCTATTTGGGGCAAAATACCTAGCTTACACAGAACTTCGAAAAACAACTCAATAGAACGATAGAAAGGGAATTTGGTAAATTGCGTCATATCTCGTCGCCCCCACAGCGACATGTTGATCGAGTAGTGTTCAACTCACGCATCATTCACAGGTGATGTCGGAGATGAAGCCGCCATACAACCAGGTCGAACTGGCCTCGTTCATGTCGATCAGCAAGGGGTACATGAGCGAGTGCGGGTTGCGCGGCGGCTGGATGGAGCTCTTGAACATAGACCCCGACGTGCAGGCCAACCTTTACAAGGCCATGTCTGCCATGCTCTGTTCCAACACTGTCGGACAGTGTGTAATAGATATGGTCGTTAGTACTACCCTTTTAATAAAATCCTCTTTGCTTCTCCAATTTCTGAAGATTGACCATCAACTCATACAGGCTGTAAGAAGACCCATCACGAAGTCGAAATCAACGCATCTGTACATCTCACATATTACTTAACATTAACAAACATAATTGCTGCGTAACAACTTTTATTTTAGGAGTGAAAAACCGCTATTACCTAAATATAATGCTCAAAGTAAGGGGAGCAGCCTTCTAAGTCTTAACCTTCGTTAACGTCCATAATCAGTCTATTCCCAGCTAAAGTTTAGTTATAACGGCAATGACGAGAACAATATTTGATTCTCGGCTTGGTGGTGCGTGTGCTTACCGCGGCTGTTGTCGCCAGGCGCGGCCGCCGTGCCAAGACCATCCGTCGTACAAGCTTTGGCTTGAGGAGAAGAGAACTATACTGAAAACGTTCAAAATGCGCGCCAAGTTAGTCGTGGAGACCTTCAAAAGTATGGAGGGCTTCAAGTGCAACGTCGTGCAGGTGAGCGAGCTGAACTAGAATAATCACCAAATACTAACAAACAAATTTGTCCCCAGCGCGTCTGTCTGCTTGAACGCGATAAACTCAAAAACAACCGATCGATATGAACGATTGTGCATAGTATTGAACAAAAAGAAACTAGAATTCGTCGATAATACTGTTTTCCTGGGGATAACGCTCGACTCAAAGCTGCAATGGGGTCCTCATTTAACATCTCTTCCAGGACGGCTAAGTTCAGCAGCTTATGCTGTAAGAAAAATCCATCAATATTTACTAATGTAGATACCGTGAGGCTAGTCTATTTCAGTTACTTTCATAGTATCATGTCTTACGGTATTTTACTACAGGGACGGGCTGCAGATATCGAGTCCATTTTTATTCTGCAGAAAAGAGCCATCAGAGCAATATATGGCCTCCGCAGGCGCGATTCTTTAAGGGAACTGTTTAAAGATATTAACATCATGACGGTACCTTGTCAATACATCTATGAAAACATCATGTACAGGATTATAGTAATTACTAGTACAGGAATATTTGGCAAAACTCAATTATGCAGACACGGAAAAACTACTAGAAATTTTAAAATAAAATCTATCTACCTACCCTAATTATAAGTCTCTTCCTTAACCTAGTTAATAATAGTCTCCACTTTATGTACTTTAATATTATTCGTTAATTTATCTAAACATTACTGTATATCTTACATAATCTAGTTTTAAAATAATATATCCAGTAAGTATACCTTCTTTTCAATTTAGCTTCTAATACATTTATTTTTGTTTTCTTTTTAAATATTTGATGTAAATTGATGGCCTGAAACACAGGTTTTTCATAAACCTAGATCAGGCAGGTCTACATTACAGTTAGAATGTAACTTTCCTCGATTGTAATTAACGTAAATCATATTTTTACTTTACTTTATACTTGAATAAAATTTTTATTATTATTATTAGGTATTTATTATGTCATCATCTGCCTAGCCTTTTTCCCAACTATGTTGGGGTCGGCTTCCAGTCTAACCGGATGCAACTGAATACCAGTATTTTACATGGAGTGACTGCCTATCTGACCTCCACAACCCAGTTACTGGGTAATACGATACCCCTTGGTAAGACTGGTTGTCAGACTTTCGGGCTTCTGACTACCCGTAACGACTGTCAAAGATCCACGAATGACAGCCGGGACCAACGGCTTAACGTGCTTTCCGAGGCACGGAGGGGTCTCGGTATGTAAAGATGGTCACCCATCCACAGACCAACCGCGGCAAGCGTAGCTTAACCTGACCGATTGACCTGTGCGGTTGTTATTATTTAGCCACGGCGTAAGAAAAAATTTAAATCTTTTCAATAAAAGAGCTGAAAGACCACGGATATCTATGTGGAAGACACAACTGATAGGACTAGAAATAGGGACCAGTTAGTTCAAACAGGTTACAGACTGGCTGAAGTAGACTCATCCTTCATGGGGTACTGTTTAAAATGTTACAATAAAATTCCTCCCCACATACTCCAACAAAATGAAACGAAATTTAAATCTTGTATTAATCGCACACTATTTAGCCAAGCATATTATAAGTTAGGGGATTACATCGCTGACAAAAATGCTTGGCTCAATGCTGGTCCTGCTCCACAGGGGCGCATAAACTAATTAGCATTCGGAAACATTGTTGGAGCTGCTGAACATTGGAAAAAAACTATCTTTGCATCCAACCAACCATCCTACGAAAACGGATGGCGTCCATGATGCGCAGAGTGCGTGGGAGCGCCAACAGCATTCTGAAGGTCATCCGTGATAAGCCGTGTTGCGACATCATGGCTCACTGGGTACATGTTCATGAGCATGTGCCCGGAGTGTCAGGTGAGCGCGGACGGTACATGAACCGATTGTGTGTGCATTATTGTTACTAACATAGTATGTAAGCAGGCGCGGCCCGAGGGGGGGGGGGGGTCGTGGGGGTCATGAACCACCCAAAATCATTCAAGCTATCGAGAGTCTGAATGATTTACTTGTCTTACTAACTTAAAACTGTACTTGAGCCACAGACACCCCAATGGGCATAATACAAAAACATTAAGAACATAGGAGATCGCTATAGTACAAGTGGACCGCCGACAACCAACGAGGTGATGTACCTCCCTTATTAATATTCCTCGGCACCCATGGTGACCCCCCCCCCCCCAAAATCTTGGGCTGTGACCGCGCCTGTATGTTAAATTAAATTTTTGCGTTATATTTTTTTATCGTATAAATTCAATTGCTTAAATTAAGCAATTAGCTTAGCTTTATAGAACTAGCTATAGAGAAAGTACATAGTGCTCACGCACTATGTACTTTCTATAAAGCTACCATTTACTGGGTACGTCTTTCATGGACTTGAATGTGCCCTGGCGGCTGTGAGTATGTCATGCTCACTCTAATGTCTCGCTGGTGGTGGCGTGTGTGTTGGATCATTAACAGTGATAGGATAGGAATAGGTAGTACCTATTTGCCTAAACTTCGAAGAACAGAGACAAGAAACGGAGACTACCTTAGGACTAAATTTTTTCCGGGACACCTGTCCCGAAATTCGGGACAACACTTTTAAATACATTAAAAAATATGTTATTGGGAATAAGTAATTCGTCTATATTTACCTAAAGTTTGCGACTAGACATAACATTTATAATTTATAACTCCATAATAATAACTTATCCTCTATGGGCTCTAAAGGAAAAATAAAACACATAGAATATTGTTGTAAGTTACAACAATATTCTGTGTTTTTTTCAGGACAGGTGTCCCGGAAAAAATTTAGTCCTAAGGAAGTCTCCGTTTCTTGTCTCTGTTCTTCGAAGTTTAGGCAAATAGGTACTACCTATTCCTATCACTGATCATTAAGTTCCCTCCGAAATGGTTGAGCTGAATGGTGCTGATCCTTACGTCATGTTCGTGAACGGGCGCCGTCAGTAGGGACTGGAATTTTGAATGTCTGAATTGTTTTTATGTTTTCTATAACGGACGCTTTTAACGTGCACGTCTTTCTACAGCGTTCTCACATGGTTAATTTCAACACGAATGATGTAATCAAATATTTTGTAACAATTTTATGATTTAAAAGAGTGTCCGTGGAGTTTCTTGCCCATTCTTCTCCATAGGTACTTACGCTTTGGAATGGGCAACTAGCTTCATCTTTCTGACTGACCGACCCTTTGACAATTCAAAAGTGCCTGTAATTGGTTTAGTTGAATTAAATGATTTGAGTTTGAGTTTGAACGGATTTTCATACGGTTTTCACCAATAGACGGATAGCGGAATCGCGGCCAAAAGTTGGTATAAACTATAATAGTGTAGTTGACTATAAACACTTTTTCACAGAGGAACTAAAAAGTTCATCACATGACATGCGTGAATACCCAGACAGTAGGTTAGTATAAGTAGATAAACTCACTTTTTTCGTAACTGAACAGCGTATGTCCAGCACACCAGCACAAATCCAGAACATGGGGGCCTACACCGAAGTGCAAAGTGTGAATGTTTGGATCGGACCGACAAATGGCCGAACCGAATATTATTGAATAATGCGAAAAAAGTTCGGATCGGCTCAGTTTGGTTGGGACCATAGTCAATATTCGAAAGAGTGTAGGAGTGTAGAATCGGAACCGACCGAACCAAATAGTAACTTCGTAGCAGGAAACGGCTGAACAATTCGGCCGATACTAGTTCGGAGTAGACCCCCAGGGCTGTTATAAGGCAGTCTTACTTTTTAACCGACTTCTAAAAAAGGAGGAGGTTCTCAATTCGGATGTTTGTATTTTTTTTATTTATTTTTTTATGTTTGTTCGCGCATAACTCCGTCGCTTGCCAACTGATTTGAAAAATTCTTTTTTTGTTGGAAAGGGTATACTTTCCAAATGGTCTCATAGAAATTTCATTAAAAACGGTTCAGTAGTTTGGTTTTTAAACCAAAATTACTTGTAAAAATTACAACTTAAAAGTGAAAAATAAAAACTTTTTTTAGTCTGGCGGATCTGTTACTAATCATCCGCATAACATGTCATGTCCTCAGGGCGCGATGTACGCGTTCCCGCGCATCGAGCTGCCTCCCAAAGCGGTGGAGGTCGCGAAGGCTAAGAATATGGCGGCGGACACCTTCTACGCCTTCCAGCTGCTCGAGTCGACCGGTGAGGCATTATATTATATAATAATAATATCCCTGGACATTTCACACAGCGCCATCTAGTCCCAAGCTAAGCAACCTAATGCTTGTGTTATGGTAACAAGATGGCTGATAAACTACTTACCTATATACATTTTTTTTTTGTAAATACATACATATTATAGATAGAAAAACACCCAGACTCGGAACAAATACATGTAGGACTTATACATATACTATACCGTTTTTATTATTCAGCGTCAAATTAAATTGGATAGCGAAACTCCGCAGACGTGATGGGTACGATATCTAAACACAATTTCGATGTTCTTAGTGTGAAGTCGGGCGGCACTCGCGATGTCTACAGACACGAGACGTGATGCGAGACATTTATTTGTCGCCAAAGAGATTTGACATAGGAATAATTTAATGTCTTTGTTTGTCCCCTAATACCGTTTTTGACAGCTGTCTTAGAACGCACATATTCCAGATTACGTAAAAGTTAACTTTAAAATGCGTAAATGCGTAAAAAAAATACACGGCTTCTGTTCTCTGCAGGTATCTGCATAGTCCCGGGCAGCGGGTTTGGGCAGCGTGCCGGCACGTACCACTTCCGTTCAACCATCCTGCCGCAAACGGAAATGCTGAAGGTCATGCTCCAAACCTTTAAGGACTTCCACGAGAAGTTCGTCAAGGAGTACTCGTAAATACATTTAGTTGTTCTCAGTCAGGTTGTTACTACTGCTGCGCAGGCGACAGCAACGACTGCACACCATCGCGCCTGTGTTCCCCGGAGGAGTCGTGTAGTAGAGAGTAGCATAACTATAAAATGATAACGTTTAATTTCGCCAATTGTTTAAAGTAGGCAAATATTGTTCAAAATGTGCTCAACATACACGGTCGTCGTGAGCACCAGGATCTTCAATAGTACCTAGTGCAAAACAATGCATTAGCTTTTGCCTGCGGCTTCGCCCGCGTGGAGGTCGCAACGTACTACCGTGATAAACGGTACCCTGGTCATGACCTATCTCAATCCGTTCAGCCGTTAAGACGTGGAAATGTAATAGACAGACAGACAGATAAATAAATTGAAAATCATAATTCCAATAACTTGAAATACTCGCGCCGCCATTGGCCACGTGATACCTACATGTATACATGTTCTCCAAGTAATGTTACGACTAAATTATACTAACTTTTGACTGGGTGGACCGATTTTAATTACGTAAAGCCTATAAGACCCATATTGCAGATCCTCACACAAGACCCATTTCTTAAAATTAGTTTGGAGCCTTTGAATGATTGAGTCTTTGGTGAGGTTCTGTAGGAACTAAATGTTATACGCAATGTGGCTCCACTATTCTGTATTGTCATCGTAAAATTTACTTTAATGAACTTTATTTAAAATCCTAATTTGAATGACGTTGTGTCGGAGCGGTACTGCTATAGCGGTAATGCTAAATTAATGAATGACCTTTACGGTGCTGATTCGTTTGCGTGCTAGTATTGAGTTTCCTAGAAAGAATCCTGAATGGGTCGAGTTGAGGCGATGCCGACCCGGTGGTATAGCTGACAACTGACGACTGTGCAATGAGCTTATATTTTAACCATTGCATTGTTTAGTCCTGGATATTGAGAAATATTAGGAGATGCACCAAGCACCTACGAGTGCGAAATATCTTAAAAAAATCTCCAAAACCGACCACGAGACGCAAATGGTGCATGTACCTACTACAAGTTAAACTGTTATCTTGTAAGTATGTACTCCTTCCTTAATTATAAAAGTCCCGTATTCATGGGAAACGCAAGTTGCCCAACATTGGTTCAGAAACATGCAATCTTGCAGTGCTGCTGGTGACATGTAACACTCGCGTGTTTAGTCACTGTTTCACAATTTTAGCTGGCCATGAATTCGGAGCTTAGTTGCTCGAAGCTGGTGTTTATATTACCTGTAGGTACTTATGGGTATATCCGACATAGGTAATTAAGTTCTGTTCTTAGGAACTCCTGATTTCGGATAATTTTAATTAGGTATCCACCAAGTACTGTGTCTGTAGGTTGCCTGTACCTACACACGTACACAGTGAAGGTATTTCTTGAACACAATTTTACTTTTAGTTTATTAATCCGATAGACATGCTTCACTTCTTGTATAAACCTACGCATATGTACCGTCAACTGCACGTCTGTGGTAGCTCCTAGACTACGATAATCACTTTTACTGCTACGACATAAAGGCGCTGTCAATGCCAAAGTGTTACAATGGACATGCAGTTGACTGTAGGTAGGTGCATACCTGCTTATTCGCTGCATTCCTCTTGGCATGCCTCGCTGAAAAATGAAAAAAAAAAGAAACCGAAATAAATGTTATTGTTTGATATCATTTACTTATATTTTTATAACTTGTACTTTTATAAGTGTTGTATTGTGGTTTGTTAATTATTTTTAATTATACCTAAATAAAATTTATATTTTGATATTTTTATATAAAAAGTGTTCAGACACAGCTTTTTAAATGCTGCTTACTTATGTGAAACTATTTCCGGGTAATTCCGCAGACGGCATTAGAGGCACTGTTTCAAGATGATCTCTGCAACGGGAAATTAAATAGCGCCGTATAGGTACTGTACCTAGCTGAAACCAAAGCTCGTATGTAATCTATTAGCTGCAATTTATTTGTATAATTTTATGACTTGTTTAGCGGTTGTGTTGTTCAGAATAAAAAAAACTGAATGGTTAAATGTTGCTTTATTGATTAATAATTTACAGCTCTCACACAAGACAGTTGTGAGTGAATCACGTCACAGACCTAGTAGAACGAGATTCTTAGTCTGATAAAATAAGTATTTAAAAACGAATTCAAAATCAGAATATTTTATTTCACATAAACCAACATGAGCACTTATGAAACGTCAGAAGCTAGGTGCACGGTTCCAATTGGTCGTTTCCTATGGATAAGAGCCGGCAAGAAACCCCACAGTTACTCTTTTAAAAATAATTGGCTTTTACAATGTTTTCAAATTACAGTAGGTATGGGAGGACAGTGTGGGCCTGTCAACAAGTACCAGGTACTTGATAAAATAAAAACCGGCCAAGAGGGAGGAGGGAGAGTGTCGGGCCACGCTCAGTGTAGGGTTCTGTAGTTTCCCGTCCGTCACAATAAGTGTTCCCACTTATGAGTTTAAAGGTGGGTATCCATTATGTTCGCGCTCCTGCAACTGCTCCCGGTAGTGGGTACGTGCGCGAACACAGAGCGTGCAACATTGCACGCTCCGCGGCAGGCGCTCCGACTCGTGACGGTTTTTAGCGCGAACACAAAGGGGAGCGCAGTGTGTCATAATGGTAACCCAACTTAAAAAAGGCTATTTGTTACGGAACTCTAATAATTACGGAACACTAAAAACGGGCCCACAAAGGACGGTGATAACTAAAAAAAAGAGTTATAGATTCCAACCACACATGGAAAGTTCGAGAAAATGTTGTCTATTTTACAGCGCCATCTCTCGGGGAATTGGGTTACTAATTAATACATAGACGTGCCAGAAGTTTTCGGTGGTAATTTTGGATTGCGAGAACCGATTTTAATAATTCTTTTTTTGTTTGAAAAAAGATACGTTCAGGATAATAAAATATGTAAAGGAAGTTAAAAAAAATGCTTTCATATACGATTATACTACAAACTTATTCCAGAAATTATTTTGTACAACTTTTTGTCTCTTTTGTACAAAAACTGTTGTTTCCATCAAGTTCAAAATGATTTTCCTAGAAAGTCCTTATAAAGTTCTACTTTTCAGATTTTTTTCATATTTTCTAAACTTATGGTTCAAAAGTTAGAGGGGAGGGGGTACACATTGTTTTTTACTTTTGGAGCGATTATTTCCGAAATTATTGACATTATCAAAAAATGATTTTAGTAAACCCCTATTCATTTTTAAATACCTTTCCAACAATATATCACACGTTAGGGTTGAAATTTAAAAAAAATCACTTCCCACTTTACATATAGGGGGGCTACCCTAATAAAACATTTTTTTCCAATTTTTATTTTACCACTTTGTCGGCGTGATTGATATACATATTGGTACCAAATTTCAGCTTTCTAGTGCTAACGGTCACAGAGATTAAGCGAGGACGGACAGACGGACGGACAGACAGACATGGCGAAACTATAAGGGTTCCTAGTTGACTACGGAACCCTAAAAAATGGTCAAATAAAAGATTAGGCATGAGCTGCAAACCATTTCGAAAGAACAGCCAGACTATCGTTGACATGTAAGACATATGTAGCTTTTTTTTTCTATCTATTTTAAAAATAAGGGAAGTGTTATTAGCGAATAAAATTATATCCGATAGGTTAGGCATCATGTAAGGGAGGTCGTTAATATATACTAGAAATAGGAAAGGGCCAAGCATTGAGCCTTGAGGCTGTCGAGCCTGTGTGCCCGTCTGTCGTCGACCTACCTTTCGTGAAAGCAAACTGGCGACCACGTTAAATCCCACTTGAGTTAAAATGTGACAACATCTGGTTTAGCATCATTTTTTCATAGATTTTGCTCAATGCTGGTAGCACAGATATAGGTCTATAATTGGAGGGATCCAACGTACTACCCGATTTGAAAATTGGTACTACTTTACTATGTTTCATTCAGTCAGGAAACGCCAGCCAAACAGCCGCCAGCTAAACATATGGTCTACTTTAGCGTACAACCTTTACAGTATTTACTTAGTACCTAACAAAATCACATAATTAGCACTTTTACAAACAAGAACTTATTAAACTAATACAGAACTTAAAACAGTCAGCAAAGCATTGTTACTTAAGTCGAGGTATTTTTACAAATAAAGATTTAGGTAATTTGCATTCTTTTAGTGCTATGCAAAGGAGATGGATTTTTGTCCCATACAAGCTTGGCCCAGAATTGGACACAAATAAAACAAACTGTATTAAGAAGCAATATAGTGTTTCAAAACCCTGTATATTTTTGTTCGTCGTAGAACTTGGTGAAGAGCCATTAGACCCTTCCCAAATCTGACGACTTCAAACCTGTTAAAAAAAAATCTAACCTGTCGCTCGCGGAGTTATCCACTGTCTTCCAACAGATTGAATTTCACTCAAATCTTAACGACTATATCCCAAATGATTCATTTGCTATGAATGACCCGGTATATAGAATGTTGGATCTCCGTTGGAAACCAGGGGAAATCAGAGTAGTCCGAAATGCGTGATTACAAAAGAAGAGTGTTTCGGCCAGTCAAGGTGTTGAAATCAACAGGCAATTAAAGTTGGCGTTTTATAACCCTGCACTACAAAACCCTGAGAGGTTACACCTGGTGAAAGAGGAGTGGGAGGTTTTTATTGAAAGAAAACAAAACAAAACAAACCGGATTTGTAAGGTAGGTAGATACATAATAGTATCAAGCTCCTAAAACGATTATATGATATAAAAGAGTAGTATTTAAAAAAGGGCTCGCTGGCTGGACGTTTGTGTAAATTACGAATATCTTCTGAAGTTATACCTCACAGAAAGTCGAAATTTTGGATTTGTAAGGTACATAATAGTTTCTAACTCCGAGCAATATTGGGCGATCTGAAATTATAATAACAATAAAAATAATCCAAAGGGGCCCGCTAGCTAGACACTTCCTAAAAACGTCATTCAATCAAAAACTGTCGAGGTACAGAATATATCTTATTTATTTTCTTTACGTACAAAATAATGTCATTATAAAAAGCAATCACCTGTTGATAAATCTCGTTGGGGCCTGCCAGATAGACTCACACTAAATCAATACTTGGGCTTATATTATGAGGCCTTTTGCAAGCTCTTTTGGCTGGTTCTTCAGTAGAAAGACGTCCAGACTGAATTCGATTTCCCCCTTTAATACCTCTGAAATCTTCTTCCAAAAGAGGTCTTTGGACTCTCATCTTTTTCACTCTGTGAGCAATCTGTTTTGTTGTATATTTACCATATGATGTGTTAAGGGCGCGGCCAAGCTGAGGAGGATGTAAATAAAAGAGTGACGTATTTCATTATTAATTTATTTTTACACAATATCCTCAACTAACCTCAGACGACTGTCTATAACTATAATAGTCCCGATATAAAAATATTTCCTCTCCTTATCCGTAACATTGTAATATATTTATAATATTGACACTTTTACTTTTTACACTTTATCAATTCAAATGCTTTAGTCATAATAACGTGATGTTTATATTCACAGAATCGTTTTTATATAGTATAGTACATATTTATAATGTTTCCAATAAATACAACGTAGAATATTACATTCGGCATCAAAATGTACATCACAATCAGGACGCTTGTATTTACAATGATTAGAAGTTTTGTAATTTTAACAAAGTGATGACAAAATATATTTCATAATTAAAACAACAGAAACATTATCTCACACATTTATGGCAAATCGTCAGAGTCCCACAAAATTAATATTTTTTATGATTAATAGACAATTATAAAACACAACATAGTTATTTTACATAGTCTTAAACCGAAATAAATAAATTATTCTCTAATATAGTGTATTGCTTATTGTCAAATCAATTTAAAAGCCTATAAAATGGCGCTCTGGGCCGTTACCAACAACAATTCCTAGTTCCTTATTTATGTACTAATTATTCATTTATTACTAAGTCAACATCATCTAAACCACAGAAATCTTAATAATAAGGCAATAGAAGTCGCATAGACGCGTGACCTTGTCGCCGCGCTTATGTGTTGGAGGACACAAGTGCACGCGGAGCGTTTGTTGCGGTTTCTTGTGTTATTTGAGACGCGGAGAGGTAAACATGGTGTTTTGCAGCATATCCAACTGCGGAAACTCGTCCAAAACTTGTAACTTAACAAATAAAGGAATAACATTTCCTAAGTAAGTACTTAATTTTTGAAATATTGTCGTTTTTTAGCAAATATAGACAAATCAAATATTTTCACTATCACTACTACGATTTATCACAAAAAACGATTTTTTTGTCAAATCAATAACCATTAACGCTTAAGCTTATTCATGTCTACTATTACTACTGCTAAAAGCAGCAATGAAATTATAGTCATACGCAATAAACAAAAATCGCCGTTTGCGTAAATTCTAGGTACAAGCCGCATGAGTTGGCCGCAATTTAGTGACGTGCTACTACTATTCTGTATCGATAATTATTTACGTTCAGCTTAATACTTCGTTTTACCAAATTGGAATGTATCATGTTTTTTTTTATATTTAAATATGAGATGTACCTTTTTCATTTTCAGTTTTCACTGTGTTTGTTTTCTTTCTATCTATGGTGCGTTTGTTTAGGTGATTAAAAAAAGGTAAACAATCTTGGTATGTCTTTTTATCTAAAAGTTGTTTAAAAATTGTATCTAAAAATGTTTACAATTAGGTATTTACCTAAATTAATGTTAGGTAATAAACTAAATTTAATTATCCTTCGTATGTATTTTAAACGACTACTTTAATATAAAAAGACATACCAAGATTGTTTACCTTTTTTTAGTCACCTAAACAAACGCACCATAAATAGTTTACAAACCAATTTTTGTAACGATTAACTATTAATTCGTATTTTTAAACTACTTTCTCATTCAGAAAATTAATAGGAGGAAGGCTTATTATTGTTATGTACGTGGGTAAGTTAAAAAGCAGTCTGCGTTGAGTATCCTTTTATATAATACAAGGACGTTTTCAAGATTTATCAAATGCTTTTTTCATGTCAAAATAATTAAGTATACAAAGTTTTATATTGTAAAGATAATCATTACAGAATTTACATAATTTGTATGCATCTGTTTACTTTATCCAATGCTTTTATTACAGGTTCCCAAAAGATCCAGATATTAAAGACAAATGGATATCTGCTACTGGAAAAAGAAATTGGTTCCCGACAAACAATAGCAGAATTTGTTCTGTTCATTTCATAAATGAACAATTTAACTCGTCGACAAAAAGACGGACTTTGGTTAAATCAGCTGTACCAACAGTTGACGTATGGCAATTCATTGTTTATTATATACAAACACTTATTGTTTTATTGTATTCCATTTCCTCATAAATAAATCGTCTAAAAGGGCGTTGACAAAAGAAATACTTTCAATAAAATTAATTATGTATTGTTGCTGGACTCCTTGGAGATTATTAACACTCAACGGAAAAATATAATTTATCGATATCAGCTCGTAATAGTTTGCACTGCACTATTCTTAAGTGAGAGTGAGCACGCAATATCATTTTATGCTTTTCGCACACGTTTCTTATTGGCTGCAGGAGACGCGCCCCCTGACATTATGCGTTTATCAAAAATATTGCGTAATGTCATCGAATAAAGTTTTATTTTGTAGCAGCAATGCAAAGTGCATTTGTAGGTGTAATTGTGTATCTATTTTTTGTTTATGTAGTAGTAGCTGTGACCCGGCGACACTCGTCCCGATATAAAATTTAGTACTATAGCATTTCTATTGCCTTATTATAAAGATTTCTGTGATCTAAACAGATATTAGGAATATAGTGACAGCTCGGGCCTGAAACGCTTCGCGCAACCAAATATTACTTAGATCCAAATACAGCTAGGATGAAACTTTAGTCTTTAGTCTCAAACGAATGGAATGTACAAGTCCTACGCTACACTTTAGAAATCTCTTCATATAATAACATACGTATCACGCTATGATATGGTTTATTTAGATTTAAAATAATATATTTTAGCACAAAATATATAGAAAAGTAACAGATACCTTAAGTGGAAAATACTGACATATAAGTACAACCAGAACTAGCTGGGATTACTATATTAATCTTTGTATACAAGATAAACAGAAATTATAACGTTAAATAAAGTAATATCAATATTTACCGGAACGTTTCACAGTAGAAAATACGAAAATAAATTATTAGCTAAAACTAGAAGGACGGATAGAATCGGGGAAGAATAAAAATATGCTTAAACAAACATAGCGCGTCACGGCGCACGCGCGACCGCTCGCGCGTCCCTTAGGCTTCTGCCTCGAATCTTGCGGGCAGCGGGGCGGCGGCGGCGGCGGCGCGGGAGCGGCAGGATCTCATGCGTAAAATCAAATGGACCGGCGCTCGGACACTGCGGCGCGGGGCCGGGCAACGCGCGGTGCACTAGTCAAGCGGTGACCGCCCGCGCGTCTGCATTGCAATATTGTGCAATTTATTTTTGTAACGTGTCGAAATGTCCTCGGACGTGCTAGAGCAAATTATTTCAGCAATTTTTGAGAGGACACCGATATGGAACAGCAAAGATATGAACCATAAAAATAGAACATTAATTAACCAGTTATGGGAAGAACGCTACTATTGTGCCACTCGATCTGCCCGCTGGTTTCGAGAACGGGTCTGCGTTGCCCGCCCCGCTCCCGCGTCGCCGCCGCCGCCGCCCCACTGTCCGCAAGATTCGAGGCAGAAGCCTTGCACGTAAGACTAAAGCGCGACTGCGCATTAACCTCGACGTGCCGAAAACAAATACAAAACACTTAGTATTACATCATTTACAGTTTTATTTTACCTTTTATTTTTAAATGAATGATTTTGCTAAAAATATCTGGGCAATCAGTGTTGGTTTTTTTAACGAGGCGCATAGTAACATGCGGCCGTCGAACCGTCCCGCGTCGCGCGTAAGGATCATCACCCAAAAGTCAAGACTTATTTCACTAAGGATTCAGATAGATTGGAGTAGAGATTGCCGGGGAGGAGCAACAAGCCCGCGCGGGCGTAGTACGGCGCGCGGGCGGTGCGGCGCGGGCCGCGGGCGGCGCGCTAGCAGGCCGCGTCCTCGCGCACCAGCGCCGCCGTGTCGCGCCCCGTGTCGGCCGCCGGGTCCAGCGCGCGCGCGCCGCCCGCGCCCGCGCCGCCGCGCGCGCCCGCGCCGCGCGTCTCGGTGGACGACGGCGAGATCACGGCCGACACGACCTTCTCTTTCAACTCGTCCGGGACTTCGTAGATACCGGCTGTGGAAATAAACGTACGTTCTCAAACTTTGTTCAGATCGAGAAATGCCATATTGAAAGGCTTCCGATGGTGATGTAGGTATAAGGTCGCATAATGACAGCGGTCACCGATACTCACGTATAGGTGGCTCGGGCTCGCCCGCGGCCACTGCCCTGGTGACGGCGTCATACATGGGGTTGCTGAAGTCGCGCCCCTTGCGCGGCGCCTCCTCCAGCGTGTAGGCAGGCTCGCCCGCCGCGCCGCCCACGCCGCCGAACTCCACGTTGGAGCCCTGACGGAATGACACGCTCTGCGACGATGCTAGGCTACTCAGACCGCCGCCCTTACCGCTAGAATACAAGAATATAAGGTAAAGTAAACTTACAAAAAATGTAATATAATGCAACTAACAGCAATGACATTGTTTTAGATGCACAAAATTAAGAGGCATGTCGCTAAGTGATACGATGTGTCACTAAATTAAATGACGCGTCACTAAGGTGTCTACTCACAAAGGCCTCTTCCTGATGACGAACCACGCGGCCGCGCCGGCCAGCGCCAGCAGCAGCACCAGCAGCAGCGGCACCAGCACGGCGGCGGCGGTGGCGGCGCGCGCGGCCGCCTGCGCCGCCTGCGCCGCGCACAGTGGCGGCGACAGCGGCGCGCGGCACACGCAGCGCAGCCCGCCCGCGCCGTCGTCCGCGCACGTGCCGCCGTTCTCGCACGGGCACACGCGCGGCAGGGGCCGGGGCGGCTCCACCGCTGGGAGCAAGGGGGAGTCCTCGTTAATCAGTGCGTACTAGGAGCCGTGTCCATACGAATATAACCTAAGAGCATGGTTAAAAAAAAGGGACCAAGAATTGAACCGTGAGAAACGCCTGAAATCTTTGTCTTCTTTAAATTTAAGGCGCACGGCAATTCAACGATAGGGGGGTTCTGAAATACCGACTGCGTACGATCAAGGTTTATTTTTTTCGTTGTCAGTTACATCAAATATAATCAAACAGCAAATCAAAAGTTAGCACGTCACGTTTTTAATATCATACTTACTACAAAGCAAGTTATGAATCTTCTAAATTGGTGAAAATATCGATGAACATATATGACAGGGTTGGATGGCGTGCAATAGGAGAGGCCTATTGTCCAGCAGTGGACTGCTATAGGCTGATGATGATATATGACAGGGTCACATGAAATTAGATAGCGAAACTCCGCAGACGTGACGGGATATATTGTCGTTTCGTCAGCGAAACGTAGGTTATATTGTAGTGCGCGTCCTGTATTAGAGGGGCAATGCACAGTTCACTAGACACATACCTGCGTCGCACGCCAGCTCCTGCGTGATGCGCTTGGGCGGCTGCTGCTGGTCGGGGCACACGCAGCGCCGCCCGGCGGGCACGCCCAGGCACAGGTGCGAGCACGGCGCGCGCGCGCACTCCGAGCGGGACGTGCCGTTGTAGCGCCGCGGGTGGTACACTGCGGCGAGAGGTAGCATCGAGTAAACACAGGGACAACAATTACTAATAATATAACACCAAGCTTTATTTTTTAACAAATGAAAGTAACTAGGACTAGGAACACGTCACATTCGAGTAAACACAAGCCGTCTCAATAAAAAACTAGGAATAACCTTCGAGCCAGTTTTTGTATCAAACCTTATGCCAACTGAAAGTTCTTTTACAACATTGGCAACTAGACTCGGGTTTAAAGATAGTGTTTGATTGATTAGAACATTAAAATTGTCACAATAAAATTCGGAATTTAAAAAATGGCTGGTCTTTTATACTTTAAGCCTACGTCCAAAGATAAATCGTGTTTTGTAATAAAATCAAAGATCTTTTGATAAACTAAATAACACGTGAGTCAACTCACCTTTCACGGCCGATGGATTGACTAAATCCTTGGATATTACGAATGGCACTCCTCTTCCGAACTTGTCTTGTCTCACAAGTTCTCCCGTGTCCCTGGTGACCCAGTACAGCGAGGACTCGAAGACATCCAGCGACAGCGGGTGCTTCAGTAGATCACCCTTCAGGATCACTTTCCTGTTCGAACCATCGTGCCTCATCATCTCAATGGTATTCAGCTTAGTGTCAGCCCAGTATATAGAATGGTCCATCAAATGGTCAATAGCCAAACCGGTAGGATGTCTTATATTTTCTGTGACGATCGGTCTCCTCTTCGAGCCATCCATCCAGGCTATTTCAATCTTAGGAGCGGAGCCAGCGTCAGCCCAGAACATTCTTCCCATCTGTGGGTCGAGGACCAGCGATGTGGGGCTCTCGATTCCAGCTGAGACGAGTGCCCTTCGGTATCTTCCGTCAGTTCTCGCTACCATGACACGTCCGCGTGGTTTAGAGCCTGTCCTGTCAGTTTCGGTCCAGTATAGATTATCTCCTATGTAGTCAACAGCTAAGGCAGTTGGTTTTGAGTTGCCCTTCATGTTGAGGTCTTGAGCGAATCCACTCTTGACTTGACCGTTGAGTGCGTTGATCATGTACGACCGCTTGATGGTCTTGTCGTAGCTGTCTGCCCAGAAGATCATCTCGTTCTTCGGATCGTAATCGATGGCTTCTATTCTCTTCTCTGCTGTGATGACGTCGAATTCTTCGTTCTTGTCTTGGGCAAAGGCGTGTATTTCGGGTCCGTTAGCGAATAGTAGAACAACTTCATCTTCTACAACTTTGCATACGCCTGATAGGTTGTCTGCCAGTCTGCAATGAAGACAAAGATTATAATCACCTATAAAGTTATCTAGTAAAGGCAAGTAATCTCATCATTCTCATTTAACAGTCGAGGATTTTAGGACACAAAATATATGATACTAACTTGAATCCTTCTCTACAGTCGCAGCTGTAGCTTCCGTTGAGGTTGTTACAGATCTGCGAGCAGTGGTGCGTGCCCGCAGCGCACTCGTCTACGTCCACACACTTCTTCTTGTCGACCGGCGAGATGATCCACCCTTGGAAGCACGTGCAGATGTAGCCGCCCGCGCCGCCGACCGCCGTCAGGTTTGTGCAGAAGTGCTCGCAACCTCCTGAGTGACGAAATATATTGGTTTAATAAAACAAAGGTTATTTCGGAAGCTTAGTTCAAACACGGAACTGTTGTTAAGAAACCTTGCTGTTTTGCCGTCGTATTTAAGTTTTTTTTTCTTCAGGTTAACTCGATCGTTATTCCTCTACTAACTATTACTATTACTACTATATTATGTCTAATCGGTTTTCATGGTATTTGATGTAGAGGAGTGAGGAGTATATTGTAAATGAACGAAAGTCTTTAAGGGAATATCGAGGAAAGGATTTCTGGATTGTCTGAATGATATGGCAGGAAACGAAGTTACTACTAATTATGTAATATAACATGTCGTCGTCGTCTGCCTAGCCTTTTCCCAACTATGTTGGGGTCGGCTTCCAGTCTAACCGGATGCAGCTGAATACCAGTATTTTACATGGAGCGACTGTCTATCTGACCTCCACAACCCAGTTACTGGGTAATACGATACCCCCTGGTAAGACTGGTTGTCAGACTTTCGGGCTTCTGACTACCCGTAACGACTGTCAAAGATTCACGAATGACAGCCGGGACCAACGGCTTAACGTGCTTTCCGAGGCACGGAGGGATCTCGGTATGTAAAGATGGCCACCCATCCACAGACCAACCGCGGCAAGCGTAGCTTAACCTGACCGATCGACCTGTGCGGCTGTTATTATTTAGCCACGAGCCCCTTGTAATATAACATGTATAGAAAAAATACTTGCATCAAATAAATTAGAATAACGGCAGCATTAACATAATTTTAAGTTTGACATACAAGATTTCAAAACTTATACCTTTATCGAGATGCGAGCATGTGTGCGTATGATGGCAGCCGAGCTCGTCGGACGCATCACCGCAGTCGTCGGCGAAGTCACACAGCTGCGTGCGCTCCACACAGTGTCTGTTTGCGCACTGGAACTGCGTGTAAGGGTCGCAGGGCTTCACGCGCGCCGCGCATAAAGTCATGTTGTTCTCGTCCGAGCCGTCGCCGCAGTTGTCCACGCCGTCACATACTTGGTATCTAGGAAAGAAAAAATGAAATTAATATCTTTTTCTCTATTTGTGGATGACATTTAGAAAGCAACTATTTTTTAAATATCTAAGTTGTTTTTTAAAACTGGCATTCTAATTACAACTGCACTCGTGAGTGTTTTGTTAATATTTTTGTAGTTTATAGTTTTTCTCACCTAGGGACACATCTGTGGTTGTCACAGTGGAATCGTCTCAGCGTATCGCAGTTGAAGTTGGTGCAGATAGAAGACGCCTCGTCGGAACCATCTCCACAGTCATCAGTACCGTCGCACAGGTCCGACTGGGAAACACACAGATTGTTCGCGCACTGGAATCTGTAACAACATCGCATAAATGTAAATAAAATAGTTTATATGAACGTTGTATTCCACGTTAAATAAGAATGGAGTGATATTAACCTGCTCTCGGGACAGTATCTGCCGCCGGGATACCGCGGTGGACATCCAATCTCATCCGACAAGTCTCTGCAATCTCTATCGCCATCACATCTGAAGTACGCCGCGATACAGTGCCCAGATTTACACTGGAAGGTTCCGTTCTTGCACTTGAAGCCACCGCAGTCAGCCTCGTCTGTGTTGTCTCCGCAGTCATCTTCATGGTCACAACGCCATCTCGAAGATATACATTTTCCATTACCACACTTAAATTCTGATTCAGAGCATTCTCTGTACTTATGCTGGCAGACAGTTTCCGATTCATCGCTTCCGTCTCCACAGTCGTCGGTAAAGTCACAGAGCCATTGCTTCGGTATACAACGTTTGTTGTCGCATGTGAAGTCAGTTTCCGCACTACATGAAGGACAGTTCTCTGGTAACTCATCCGATCCGTCTCTGCAGTCGTCTTTGCCGTCACAGAACAACCATTTCGGAATACACCTATAGTTCGCTTGTCCTGGACATCTTCTCCACCCTGTAGTACAGTTCTTCTGCCTGCACATGTACGCAGGCTCATCAGAATCATCTCCGCAGTCATTATCGAAGTCGCACATCCACAGTTTCGGGATGCATCTTCCGTTCTTGCACGCAAATTCAGTGTCGGGGTTACAAGGTCTGTTGTGACACATTGAAGGGTCTTCGTCGCTGTTGTCTTTACAATCTGTGTCGCCGTCACACTTCCAGCTGTCGAGGATGCACCTGCCACTAGACTTGCACTTGAACTCGAGGAGTGGACACTCGTGAGCGCACTCTGCCTCGTCACTTCCGTCTCCACAGTCATCAGTGCCGTCACAGATTGTGGCCGCCGGCGTACAGTTGGTGTTCTTGCACTGGAACGAGCCAGCTCTGCAGTGACGCACTGGACAAGTTTCAGGTTCATCAGAACCGTCCATACAGTCTTTCTCGCCGTCACACTTCCAGAACCACGGTATGCACTTTTCGTCATGACCATTACATCTATGTTGTCCATCAGTACAGTTGGCGATGCAAGTCTTCATGTCTCGTGCTAAGTAGAATTGGTTCGGACAACCACATTTGTATGTCGTAGCTCCTTCTTCTCCGTAACCGTCGATGTTCAAATAGCTGGATGCATGGGGTGGCGCTATCAGACATAGATGTGAGCATCCTCCGTTATTATCACCACATGGGTTGGGATAGGACAGCTGCCTCAACGGATGTACTACGTGAATATCATAAGGCCTATGTGTCGTGTTCCTAAGTATCATCAAATTTTCTCCAGAATGCTTGTGTGCTTTGCTAATTGCTTTGAGATTCCAGTCAGTCCAGAAGATCTCATCGTCAAAAAGACTAAGAGCAAACACGTGAGGCACCTTTGCGCCAGATAATACAACATGCCTGTGTCGTCCTTCCAAGTCAGCTGACCCAATGTAGTCTAAATGAGCATCAGCCCAGTAGATTCTGTCAGTGAAGTAGTCTATCGTCAGAGCATTTGGCCAGGCGATATCATCTTCCCAGTTCAGAATAGAAGAGAAATTGGAACCATCCATTCCCAATTTGCCAATGTAAGCTTGTAGGTGCCATGAAGTGAAGTACAGGTAGCCTGTTCCAGGATGCACGACGATTGCTCGAGGATCTGTTACGCCAGTTTTTAAGGTCTTTCTTCTGGTCCCATCCAATTCTGACACATCCAAGTTCTTGGAATGTCTGTCCAGCCAGTACAGCTTCCTTCCAATCCAATCAATTGCAATACCTTCAAGACCGTGAGAGTCGTGTCTGATGACCACTTCTTTAGTGGGATTGGGATCGGTGTAGTTCGATCTGTAGATGGTCTTAGCGGACACATCAGCGAAATACATCCTCTGTTCTTTGAAGTCAAAGTCAATGGCAACGACGTTCATCAGGTCCTGGTGCATCAGGTTGTACAAACTGGCGTCAGTTGACATGTTCCTCACGTAGTACTTATTCGTGAAAATGATCCAGGCAGAAGTATTATCCTTTCGTTTACAAGTATGCTCATCAGGTTCTCTTTCATAATATTGGTCATTGCATTTGCAGTAGTAAGACCCAGGAGTGTTGGAGCAGTATTGCGAGCAAACTCCTGGCGTTTCTATACATTCATCAATGTCTGCACAAGCTTTACCATCTGCGAGGAGCTTGTAACCCTGATTACAGTCGCAGTAATATCCAGTTAGAGTGTCGATGCATTTGTGGCCACATTGATTTATTTCCAACTTAGCACATTCATCAATATTACAATGAGGAGGTTCATCGGAGTCGTCAGTACAGTCTGATACCTTGTTGCAGACCAGTCTGTTGTCAATGCACTGATCATTGTTACACTTGAACTGTCCAGCAGGACATGTCTTATTCTCTTTAATACACCCGACTTCGTCGGAATGATCACCGCAATCCTCTTCGCCGTCGCATCTAAAGTGATTTCTAATACATTTGAAGTTTTGACACTTGAACTCCTGGTCGGTACATTGCTTGTATTGGGTGTTACAACGTTTTCCTTCGTCGGAGCCATCACCGCAGTCGTTGTCGTGGTCGCACACCCAGCCCTCGTTGATACAGCGACCATTGTCACATTGGAACTGGTCATCAGCACATGGTATAGGGGTCGCGCAGTGGTGGATGGTAGAGTTCTCATCA
The DNA here is from genome assembly GCA_951799955.1 of Apamea anceps. Classification (NCBI taxonomy): domain Eukaryota; kingdom Metazoa; phylum Arthropoda; class Insecta; order Lepidoptera; family Noctuidae; genus Apamea; species Apamea anceps. Next base: position 605,528 of record OX637516.1, read on the forward strand.
GCTCCATCAATACAGTCGGGATCCCCATCACAAATCCATTTCTTAGGAATACATTGTGCTCGTTGCCAGAACTTATTTTCTTCACAAGTGTATTCTGTTTCAGCATCACACTTGCGCTCATTGCATTGATGACGATCATCTTCGTCGCTGTTGTCTAAACAGTCGTTGTCTCCGTCGCAAATGTAAATCCTTGGTATGCAGTTGCCGTTGTCACATGTGAAGAGGTCTCCGAAGCAGGTGCGACCTTCAGAGCGGCAATATTCTGGTGGTTCATCGGCGCCATCACCGCAATCGTCATCACCATCGCAATACCAAGTGGCAGGGATACATCGATGGTTTGGACAACGGAAGCTGTTTTGCGGACACGTTCTTTGCGCGCAATGTAGAGGATCTTCATCAGAATTGTCGCCACAGTCGTTATCTCCGTCGCAGAGCCAGTAGGGTTCAACACAAATATTCGTCTTCTCGCATTTGAGATGGTTTGTTGGGCAAGTTGTGTTCATCGGGCAACGTTCGTGTGTTTCATCCGATGTGATGTTGTCTTTACAATCGTTGATACCATTACATACTTGCGTCATAGGTATGCAGCGAGAGTTGAGGCAGGTAAACTCTCCTTCAGCGCATGGTGGGTATACGCACCCTTCTTCATCGGATCCGTCTTTGCAATCATTCTCGTGGTCACACTTCCAAGACTGGAAGATGCATCTGCCATTGTTACACCGGAACTCACTGGGCGAGCACGAGTGGTACGTGCAGTAGTTCTTGTCTTCATCAGAACTGTCGCCGCAGTCATCGTCCCCGTCACATGACCACATCTTGCTGATGCATTTTCCGTTAGCGCAGAAGAACTTGCTAGCGTCACAGGTAATGTTCTTAGCCACACACATTCTTCCTTCGTTCACCAGTTTGGTGCTATCGTCGCACTTGCACTCGACCGTGTTGTTGGGTGCGGGGTGACAGCTCTGCGCGCAGCCTCCGTTGCTGATCTTGCATGGATTCAACTGACACTTCTGTCTGCTCGGACTGTAAATGTGGATGTCACGAGGCGAGTCTTCCAATCTCTTCACCATCTCAATCATGTTAGCGCCGGTGTGTTTCTCTGCTCTGTACACGCCTCGAAGCTGAAGGTCTGTCCAGTAAATGTAGTTACCGAAAACAGTGATAGCAAATGGATAGATAGTTGCGCTGATGAGGACTTCCCTATCAGATCCGTCCAGTTTGGATCGTTCAATTTTCTCTCTGACAGCATCAGTCCAATACAACATGTTCTCATCAAAGTCAATGGTCAAGCCACTGGGCTGCGATAAGTCTTTATCAATGATAGCTTTCTTCAATGATCCGGCCATAGTTGTTCTGTAGATCTTTCCTGAAGTTCCGAATCGTCCCCAATCTGTGTAGTACAAGGTTCCGTTGCAAGGATCGACAACAATAGCTCTTGGTCGTTCGACTCTAGCAATCATGACAAGTTCTGAGCCATCAAGGTTCATGGCATAGATGGAGTTGTTTGAGCTGTCTGTCCAGTAAACCTTCTTCTGTGTCCAGTCATATGATATACCTTCAGGGTTGATGCCCTTACTGATGATGTTCTGAATGGTGGTAGGGTCTGGGTTGTTAGCGGACATCCAGCCTATCCTAGCCCATGGCCTGATCTGTGTGAAGAACAGTTTGTTATCGGCGTAGTCGAACTCTACTCCGACGACATTCGTAAGGTTGACGACAGGTTTGAACGGAACTCCTGTAGATTTAGGGTCTAGATTAATAGCTCGGATTTCAGTCCTTGTAGTAAATACCAGGTATTCGTCCACCACGTCGCATTTTTTGGGATTGCTGGCAGAGATTTGTCCAGTAGCACACTCGCACCTATGTGTGTAGCCTTTGTTAGCTTCCGGTGGGTAACTGAAGCAAAGTTGGTCACATCCACCATTACCTAACTTTCTGCAGGGGTTGTTTTCGTCTGTAGGCTGATTGTTTACATCGAATATAACGATATCTCTAAGCTTTGGAAGGTTTATTCTAACTTTCTCTGGCATTGACATGTTTCCGGGCAACTTGGACGCTTTGTAGATAGTTTGCAAGTTTCTGTCGACCCAGTAGACGCTGCCTGTGTGTATCGCGACGCCCATCGGGTTCGGTAAATTCGATCTAATGAGTTGCCTGTTACCTCCGTTGAAGGAAATCTTCTGAATTTGGTCAAGTTTGGAATCAACCCAGTAGACGTCATGTGTCAACATATCGATGGTCAGGTCTCTAGGGTTCGATATACCGGAGCTCACAACTGTTTGCCAGTTACTACCGTCCAAGAAAGCCTTACCAATTCTTGGGTACTGACCATAATCAATCCAGTACAACAGTCTCTTGATCGGGTTCACAGCTAGTTCTCTTGGAGCATCCATTGTAGTCTTGACTAAAACCTTTCTGTTTGAGCCATCCAGCCAGCACATTTCTACGTAATTTTCATGAGGGAAGACGTTGGTAAAGTAAAGGTTTCCAGCTACCCAATCCACAGCTAATCCTCGGATCCCATTGCTGCCGATACCGTCTTTAACTATGTGTTGGAGTTCTGTACCATTTGGTCTGATGCGGAATATACCGTTCCATTGGCCGCGGTTGAATTCTACCCAGTAGATATAGTTTTCAGCAAAATGCACGTCTACGTGGAGAATGTGGTGTCCCACGCCGGTGACCGGGACCATAGCCTCAGCGCTCGAGTCGATGCTGTATCCTCGTATGAGGTCCAGCTGTGATACGACTGCGAATGTCTTGTAGGGCACGCAGTTGACTTCGTTTTCCTTTCTGTAGCCCACAGAGCACGCGCAGATGCGAGACCCACCGTCACCAGGAATACAGATCTGTTCGCAGCCCCCATTGCTCTGAGAACAAGGATGGTGGACCATCTTTCTCTTCTGGAATACAGTGAACGATTTTAAGTCACTCTCATTGTCTAGTACAGTTTTGATGTTATCTCCGTTTGGTAGGTCGGCCTTGATAATCTTTTCATGCTGTGGGTCTAAGACGTATAGCCGTGAGTCGAGTACTGCGATAACTTTGGGGTAGGAGATGGCATTGTTCTCAGACAGTATAGTTTTCCTGTCATTGCCATCAGTGTTGACGCTGTTGATGCTAGGCGGGAACTGGGTACTGAAGTAGATGATCTTCTTCTCTACGTCGATGGTGACGGCCTCTGGTCTCTCAATGATGTCCACCAGGATGATGGGGTTAGTGCCATCCATGTTAGCTTTACCGATTTTCGCCGGCACTCCGAAACCTCCTTCGTCGGACCAGTACATTTTTCTGAAAATAATAATTGCAAGTATTAAGATGGCTGGCTATTTGATCCTTTCCGAACGGTTTAAATCGAAAGTCAAATATTCCTTTGAAAGACAATTAAGGTATTTTATCAAGAAGCTAGATATAGGTAGGCAGTTCATCGAAGCGCTCATTAAGACATATTGTGAAAACAAACATCCACATTAACCTTAAATACAAAGTGAACTTTCACAAGTAGCCACTTACCCTTCAGTGGGATCCAAACAAATTCCTTTAGGTTTAGCAACAGAAGTCTTGCTACCATCATTAGCCATCACAATGGATCGGTACTTCACTTTGCCGTCCACCCTGACCAGCTCAATGTTACTGGCAACCCTGTTAGCCATGTACAAGTTCCTGCCAAGCCAGTCGAATGCGATGGATGAAGGTGCGCCAACGATCCCGGTGTCTGGTCCGAAGAATTCAACCTTATTGCCACCGCCATAAGGCATACTGTAGATTGTGCAGTTTTCGTCGTCATCACTGTCACCTGTTATAGATTGGAGCCAGTACAACATGTGACCTTGACGATCATAGTCTAGTTGTACTCCACCTGAAACAGAATACGCAAGTGTTATGGTCTGAAAATCAAAATAATTTGGCAATTTTACATAACTTACAAAGTTCATGTCTCATCTTACCTTGAATGCCAACAATAGGAGCAAGTTGTCCAGCTCGGCCTGAGCCGTCCATTGATAAGTCAATGACTTGGCTTCCCTTCAGCACCATCAGATACGCATTTTCCTCTGTAATTAAACAATATCACGTTAGACACGAAGTTTCATTTATTGTAAAGCACTAAAATATTCGTATTTGAAAATTAGCATGAAAATTACCTTCCACACATTTGCCATCAGGTAACAGCTTGAACCCAGGCTTGCACATACAAGTATATCCCACAGTCTTGTTCGGACTAAGTAGACAGAGATGCTGGCAGGAATCCTTCTTGCACGGAGATGTGTACATCGGTTGGAGTGACGGATGATGCACATGTATGGACAGAGGCTGCGATATCAAGTGAGACACTACCGTCTGGTTGGTACCCTTGAACTTGTGAGCGGATAACACCCTGTTCAGCTGACGATCTGTCCAGTACAACGTGTCTTCGAATAACGTCAGCGAATGAGGGTGCAGGAGGTAGTGGCTGCCAGCCAACACCTGCTGCCTGCCCGTGCCGTTGTAGTAACAGAAGTCGATGAAATCCAACTTAGAATCTGCGAAGTAAACTCTTTGTGTTGCCGTGTCTAATGTCAGACCGTTAGGCCAGTAGATCTTGGTAGTAATGATAGCTGATCTCTGTGTACCGTCCATGCCCACTCTCTCGATGCGAGGGTTCTCTCCCCAGTCGGTCCAGAACAGCCACCTTGCGTTCGGAGCTGGATCTAGACACATGCCTCTTGGCTGTGTTATGTTACCGCTTAACAAAGCTGTTCTAGCTGTACCGTCCTCTCTCGCCACTTCTATAGTGTTCAGTTTGCTGTCTAACCAGTAAATGTTTCCTCCTACCCAGTCATACGCTAGCCCCTCAACGAGGTCCAGTCCAGTAGATATGATGATCTGTGGCTCACTGCCGCGGTCTAACCGAGAGATCTTCTTGAGTTTCATGTCAGACCAGAATATTGTTCCCGTGTGCATGTTGGAGGCTGTCGCGACAACATTTTCGACGTTGATTGGAACCCTTTCGAGTCCTTGTTCGTTAAGATCTGCTACTAAGATGGAGTGTCTGTTGGATATGATAAGGAAGGCGCTGGAGTGGTTGTTTGCTTTGCATGTGTGGTTGTCGATGGTCAGTCGGTAGCCCTCCATGCAGGAGCACGCGTAAGAACCCTTGGTGTTGGTGCAGGCTTGAGAGCACAGGCCAGGAGGGTCGCATTCATTGATATCTTTGCAGTTGGAGCCATCGACGTCTAACTCCTCGCCAGGTGGACACAGACATAATGGTCCGTTCGGAGTCTGCTTGCAGCCATTAGAGCAGAGACCGTCTTGATGTTCACATTCAGCAAAATCACAGCTTGCACCTGTGAAGAAATATTTAGCTAATCAATATTAAACTTTATAAAACTGAGAGTATAGTTGTATATGCTGGGCTGTACGTTACCTTCGTCAGCGCCATTCGGACAATCGAATTTGGTGTCACAAACTTGCGTGATGTTGACACACCTGCCAGTGACTCCAGGACATTGCCACTGGTCAGCGGGACACCTGGAATACAACAATAATAACGCATTATTTTTAACGCAGTGATTATACATACTTTATGCGCTGTCCAAAAAAATGGTCTCTGATGGAGAAGTAATTTATAGATGTTCTGTAAATATACGAATCATGTGAAGAAGGAAAGGGTAGTAGGGAAATTTCTTATGGACATATTAAATATCAAAGAATTGCTTATTAAGCTGTTCCGTAAAATGGAAATTTTATAGCTATCAATTAATTGTATAGGTACAGACCTGAAAGCAGGCGGCTTGCAGGCATGTTCGAGCCCCTCATCAGAGCCGTCTCCGCAGTCATCATGGCCGTCACACACGTACGCCTTGAACACGCAGCGGCCATTGTGGCAGCGGTAGTAGTTGTTGGCGCACGAGATCGTGCCGCACGTCGCCGGCTCGTCTGACAGGTCCTCACAGTCCGGTGTGCCTGAGAACATGGTCAGATACGACTTGTCATGATGATAGACCGAGCTGGTAGGTATCTAAAGTTCGCGGACGTAAAACCTAATTAAATAAATAAACAAAACCACCCTATTTTTGTCTCACTGCAGACAGATACAGAAAAGGCACGAGCATTGATCACACTTGTCCAAGATGGGTTGGCGATGTCAGACTTATACCTACACGACGAAACGTAGACGTAAGTTTTAGCAAAAAACTGTTTTTGTACCTCTTACTCGTGTGACTGTGTCTTTGTCTTCTACATATTTGTGCAGAACAAAAAAAAAAATCTTTGTTTCTCTACATGTCACAAAAAGTGAATTTTGGAAAGTTATCCATACATAAAGAACCTGACTTAGGGAAAATAAGCTTTAAGTAAGCGTTTCATACGATTATGAACACAGTTGCTGCACGAATAATGTTTATATTCTTAAAAGCAAATAGTAATAAGCATCTCAGACGAATATGGACATTAACTTTAAATGAATAATGTTCATATTCAAATGAAACGAGAGGTCAAAGTGCGATGTGTAAATCAAACCCTTATTAAGGTCAAGCGTTTTATGAACAAATCGTATTGTCCTTACAGCAGTTTTCAGATGCTTACCGTCACAATACCAGGTGGTAGGTATGCAGATACCGGACGACGCGCACTGGAACTGCTTGTCGGGCTGGCACTGGTGCGGCGCCAGTGACGGGCAGCCCGCCTCGTCGCTGCCGTCGTTACAGTCCGGGATGCCGTCACACTTGTAGGCTTCCTGAGGACATGGAGACAGGAGGCCATAGATAAATAAATCATTGTACTTTTCTCTTTTTTGCATTTTTATTATTACGTTCTCGTTTTGTGGATTTTAATCATTTAATATATTTAAATCTGTTATGTGGTGCATGTATATCTTAATTAATTAAATAAACAGTTATGTCAGTTATGTGGAACTGAACCGTTTGCTTATCTCTATTGCAACGTGTGACGTCGTCGCGTCGTCGGTCAGATGGTTTGAGATAATCTTTACGCGGCCGTTTCCGTTTCTTCAGATTTGACAGCAAATTTATGATAGATTCGCAGATTCAGGTCCCCCGTCCTTGCGGAAAACAGAAAGTGCTATTCGACCTGTATAGCTGTTACGTGTTAGTAAGCGGTGGTGACAGGTTCCGATGCTTTGATTTTGTATATTCCAACTATAATATCCTAGATTTTTAAATGGCTGTGTGTGTGACTGTGTGTCCTAGAATGTAAATGCAACTAGAATCAATTCTATTTTTTTGAAGATTTTGACGTACTTTGCCTATTTAAAATAAATGATTTGATTTTATGCTGGACGCACCTGTACACACTGCTTGAGGTCGGCGCACTTGAACTGGCTGGCGAGGCAGGACACGGGCGGGCAGTCGGCCTCGTCTTGCTTGTCGAAGCAGTCGTCGTCGCCGTCGCACACCCACGATGCCGGGATGCACTTGCCCGTGCGGGGACAAGTGAACTGGGGAAATAATGTTGTTCAATACGTAAGCTGTAGCTTAACTAAGCAAGCTACCGCTTTAGCGATAGCTTGTACTAAAGAACCTTATCTTATCTAAAACGCAGATTTTTTGATTCAGAGAGCTAACCAAGTTGCTTGCTAATTAAAATTTGTCAAATTGCGTTTCCAAGACCTAGAATTCAATGAGTGTTTACAACTTGAACTAGTCGACACCACATGAAGAATACATGTCTTATACCTTGTCGTACATCTGCCATGCTATTTTGTAAACACCTCACCGTGAAAACTTAGGTGAAGTGGACGTGAAGTGAGCTGTCAATACTATCAATCCCATAGCAGCAGGCGGAATGACAGCTCGCTTTTAGCTCACTTCAGCTGAGTGATCGCGGTGAGATTTGTACAGAATAGAGCGGCAGGGGCAGGGGTAGCAGCAGACCGGTAGCAACACATAGTAACAACAAACCTGGAAATAAGCACAAGTCTTTTCGGCACAATGCGAGCCCTCATCAGATCCATCTCCGCAGTCATTCTCGGAGTCGCACTTCCAGGTGTTGGGCACACAACGGCCGTTGTCACACTGGAACTGTGATGAAGAACATGTCACGTTGACGCAGCCGGTCTCGTCCGAGAAGTCGCCGCAGTCGTTCTCCGAGTCGCATTTGAAAGTCGCCGGGATACAGCGACCAGACTTGCACATGAACTCCGATCCGCTGCATGTTGTTTCTGGAAGGTATAACAAGTACTTTATTAATATGTGATTTAACTTATGTTTTCTTTATTGATACTTAATTGTATGGATATTCATTACACGGCACATTTAAGTAGAGTTTTAATCTGTAAAACAATTGCATAAATTCTTAAGTTCATGATTCTTAAATTCTCGTTTTCTATTTGATAAAATAATATAAAGGGTAAGCACAATACTCAAGACAAGGGCCTTGTCTTCATGAGTATTCTATTCATGTCCTCTGGCATCTCTTACACGCAGAATAGCACATACGAGTAGATACGATCAATTAAAAAAGATCTACTCACTGGTACAATTTTGTTCCTCATCACTGTTATCCAAGCAATCATCATCACCATCGCACACCCAGCTTTTAGGAATGCACTTCTGGTTGTTACAGGTGAAGTCCCACGAATGAGGACACGCTTGCACAGGAGGCTCGGAGCTCGGGTCGGCGATACAGCTGGTTCCGTCAGCAGCCAGCTTCTCCCCATAAGGACACCCACACTTCACCGTCAGCAACTCCGTGTTGTTCCGAGGCACAGCAAAGCATAGTTTCTGGCAGTTCCCATTGTCCCTCGAACACGGCTGCATAGGGTCTATCCTCTGAATCTCCTCGCTGTACACTTTGACGCCGTATAACCTGTTCGTTTGCGGCTCCCGAACCATAATATCTTCTTGTTCTCCAGTTAGCTTGTGTAGTCTTACAATGGCGTCTAATCTCCAGTCAGTGATGTACATAAATTCTTTGTGGATGACAATGGAGAATGGATGTCTGATGAGTCGAGAGTTAACAGTCTTTACGTCAGTACCATCGAGTTTTGAGTGTTGGACGTGGTCGAGTAAGGCGTCGCACCAGTACAGTCTGTCTGCATCGAAGTCTATGGACAAGCCGTTCGGCCAGCCCAGGGTCACGTTCTCGAAGACAAGCAAGTTTGTACCGTCGGTGTACGCTCGGCTGATGTTGGCAGGGCGGTCCCACTCGGAGAAGAAGATGAAACCTTTGTTAGGATGTACTACAATAGCTCGCGGTCTCTTGAGATCCTTCAGTAAAGTTCTCCTGTAAGCTACATTTCTTGTCGATAGCACGTTCAATGTTCCCTTCCTCGAGTCGATATAGTAAAGGTTCTTGGACGCCCAGTCTGCTGCTAAACCCTCGACTCCTTCATTCTGTGACGCCAAAACGATTTCCTTTGTCGTTCCATTTCTATGAACCCTGTAAATGACATCTTGTAATACGTCTGAGTAGTAGATGTGCTCGTCTCGAGCATCGAAGTCTAACCCAACGAATCTGGCCCGTTTTGACACGACCGGCAGTATGGCGTCACTGAAGCCTTCAATAACCGGGTTTAATACTTTTCCTTTGATAAACCGCTGCTGGGAATACATAAGGAATTCCTTGACAAGATCACAGTTTCTTAAGTCAGTTTCTAGTCTGTATCCGATGTTGCAGGCGCAGCGGTACCCGAGCCCTCCGTTCTGCAGCGCGGTGACGATGCACATCTGTGAGCAGCCGCCGTTGTTGGTGCCGCAAGGGTTGTTGACCGAGGTCTGCTTGAGCGAGTGTACCACAGTGATAGCCTTTGGTTCTCTGATGTCCTTCATTTTGAAGATGGCTTGTATGCTGGAAGGTCCCTCGTATTTGTTGACGGAGCTGATGCCCTGTTTGGTGTTGTCGGACCAGTAAACGCGGTCCTCAATGAGTGCCAGTCTCGACGGACTGGGGACCTGCTGGCCTCTGAGGACCAGGAACCGATGGTTTCCGTCGTAGTCCACGGTCTCTATGTAGTCCAGGAGCGAGTCGCACCAGAACACCCTCCTGGCGATGATATCCACTGCGATACCGGATGCTTTGTAAGTTGCCTCAGAAACGATTGACTTTACGTGTGTTCCATCCATATTGGCTCTGATGATCTGCAAGTAACAAGTTACAACTAAGTAAGTGGAACACACCTTTGATCCCAAATGAAAAGATCTTTATTTATGTTGAAGACTTTATATTTCATTCTGAAAATTGTCTTCGGTAGACTTCATTTTAAACTGATATAGAATCCGTGAAACCCTCACCTGACTACTATCAGCTACAAACATCAATCCCAACGTTGGATCCAGGGCCAGATCAGCAGGGTTGGTCAGGTTGGAGCCGAGTACGACAGCATGCCAGCGACCATCCAGCTCGAAGACGTCGATCTTCTGCCCGATGGCGTCGGCCACGTACAGCTTGTCTCCCACCCAGTCCACCGCCAGCGCCACGGGCGCCCACGAGCCCGCCACTGAGATGTCGGTGCCGGTGTAGCTGGTCACGCCGGCTGGCATGCTCAGCTGCTGCGAGTGGATCTGAAACGTAAGGTGGTTTGATTTAGACCGAGCGAATGTTTTGTTTTCCCTACCGTCGCGCATTTTCAAATTCCACCGATATAATTATTTACTCGTAGATAACATACATTATGTTATTATTCAAAAAAGTATATTTTGAAGACTTCCTAGAGAATCCATCGACTTTATAATTCTACGTTCCCTGTATTTCTTTCTTAGAATAGTTCTTGTACATAGTTTAGTTTCTATTTATCCTATTCATGTTAGAATGTTATTTTTATTTATTCTCTTATTATTGTATCTAGACTATTTATAGTCTAGAATGTAGGTGTAGATGTTGTAGAGATACTTTTAAAAGGACCACCTTTACGTGATAACCATCTACAGCAATACAAAATATTCTATTCTATTAATTCTGGAGAAAATAGACTTACGGTAATTTAAAAAGTCATTATGTTTTTAATGTTTAGAGCATATCGAATTTTAGAAAAAAGGTCAGCTTCGCTCTCTGCCGAAGATTCTCTTTCTGAAGCATGTCTAAAATTGAAAATAACAGGATCCTCACCTTCCTAGTCTTAAGATCGGACCAGAACAGCAGGTTCTTCCGGTAGTGGAAGTCGAGGCCGGCGGCCTGCGTCTCGTTGGCGATGGGCACGGGCGCGCGGCCGTGCAGGTCCATGCGCAGCACGGCGCCCGCGTGCGCCAGCAGCAGCGCCGGCGCCGCGCCCGCCGCCGCCGCGCAGCGCCCGCCCGGCGCCGGCTGGTAGCCCACCGCGCACACGCACTTGTAGGCTGCGGGAGGCCACTCGGTCACGCGAGGCTTGTATAACACGACACTACTACCGGGGCTAGTTACGACTGTCATTTGAGAGCTTCAAACGTTTTGGTCCGGATGTTTTAAGCCTTTTCTAAACGTTTTTGCCGCAAGTGCCACTTTAGGGCATGATCGGTCCGGAAGCCCGAAAGTCTGTCAGCTAGTCTTACCGAGGGTATCGTGTAACCTAGCGACTGGGTTGCGCAGGTCAGATAGGCAGTCGCTCCATGTAAAATACTAAAATGCTGTTATTCGGCTATATCCGATTACACTGGAAACCGACTCCAAAAATAGCTGGGAAAAGGCAAATGTGCCCGGTTGATGACAATAGGCTGGATAAGCCTATTGCCATCAACCGGGCCTTTTACGTGGGACTCATACAAACTGGCGATAAGTGGGTGAACCATACACCTTTGCCTTTGGGGAATACAGGCGGCATGTAATGTTAAGTTCCTTACATCCAGGCGTATTGATGCACAGCTGGTGGCAGAAGCCCCACTCCTTGCACTCGTCGCGGTCCACGCACGTGCGGTTGTCGGTCGCGAGCGTGAGCCCGGCCGCGCACGCGCACGCTCCGCCCGATGGCGACGCCACGCACTTGTACTCGCATTCCAGAGCTGGGCAGGATGCCGTCGCTGTGGAACAAGGAATATTGTTTTACACACTACAAAGACAAAGGAGAAAAAGTTGGCAACCGTAAAAAACTTCACAAATTGCCAAATTGTCATAGCTAACTCTAAATGTGTGTGTGTATACGGTAGATCGATATCGAGTATTGAGATCGATCCAGCTGGATTACGTTCATCGATCAAGAATCGATTAATTATTTGTAAGGTAATCAATATCGACTGGTCGACGTCTGTCGCCCGCTATCTACGCACCTTAATAAACGGTTGTTGTTCAACCAATCACAAGAGTTTTGGATCAGGCTTTACATAAAACAGTGGCAACTTATTGAAGACATTACATAAAATAAATCCATCACGAATTAGTCTAGCATTTTCTCAGAAGACATTCTAATCTTTTCACTCTCAAAGTTGGAGGCCATAAAGAAAATTACATTCGTGCCGGTTTTGGTTATAAACAGTTATTTCTTCTTGGATTAGTCTAAAAATGAGCTCGTATGTAGTCACGAAACATATTTCGTAATACTGTCACGTGCAAGCGTTATATTCATTGCATATTTCGAGGTGTCGCGCGGAGGATGGCTGGTGTAATTGAGTCACACTTTATAATTTATGGATATTCTTTTTTGGATTACCCCTTTGTGCAGATGTTTGCCAATATAACATCTCCAAACTTTGTAGTAGTAATGACTTCCGTAGTAAGCGTACGAACTTAGAGGTGGCGAGCTGGTCTGGAGTTTATAAATACCTATGTTAAGCAAACTTGTCATTGGTTCTATCTCTTATTAATTTTGCAGCAAAAATGTAAACTCGCTTTATATCTAAAACCCTGATATAATACTCACAGCAAGCCGTTTCCTCATCAGCATTATCTTCACAATCCTTCTTTCCATCGCAGAGCTGTGACCGCGCGATACACTTGTGCGTGCCTCCTGGGCCTCCCTTGGGACAGAGGTACTTGTTGACCGGGCAGGCTATCGCCGTGCAGTTGGCCTCGTCCGAGCCATCCGAGCAGTCCTTGTAGCCGTCGCAGTGGTACGTCGCGGGGATGCAGAGGGCGTTGCTGCAGCGGAACTGACCGATGTGGCATGGTGGGAAACCTGGAAAATGTCGAAGTATTCGTTTAAGCTTTGTCGCTAATAGTAAGGGGGATTAGTTCATAAGACAAGTTATGAATTGAGGTAAACATACATGTACCTCAATTGATAACTTTTTTATAAATTCGTTGGTTTTTTGGGACTTCAAATCACAAATAGAGACTCTTCCTATGCCTTTTCGTGCCTTGAAGATATGAAGCTGTCAGTTTGCCAGGGTGTCATAACTGACATAACATACCTAACCAAGAAAGCAGATAGATTGATACAGTCCTTTAACTTACTTTCGATTTTGCATCACAATATATCAGGAGGCTAATTCTCGTAATTTAAAACGTTAAAAGTCTAGTCGCAGTGTCATCTCGGCGACAAACAAATGTCAAAAACTTGTCAAAATGTAGGGAAATTAGAGGTATTTTTGACAGATTAAGACAGAGATCAGACTGTGAACGTTCTTAAAATTACAAGAATTACCCCTCAGATCAGATCTATTGCAATAAGGTTGCTGTCAGAGGTAAAATAACTGTAAATGGTCTGTAGTTGCACTTTCTGCTGTTGAGGTCAGCAGTTAATCTAGTATACTAGAAAAAGGTGTGAAATGCACAATCCTATTGATACCAAGTTCTACTCACTGCAATTTTCTTCATCCGAGTTGTCCCCGCAGTCGTCTTTGTGGTCACACTTGACGGCCAAGTCCACACACTTGTTGCCGGCCGCACATCTGAACTGGTCCAGTCGACAGGACTGCGACTGTCCAGGGCAATCCTGCTCGTCGCGACCCGTTCTACAGTCTAAGTATCTGGAAGAACAGAGGAAATTCAGTTTTATTTGTTGCATGATAGGGCAGGATTTGCCATTCCAATTCTGATGATTTTTTAAACTGTGAACTGACAATGCACAAAAGCAGGCTTTGCGGCACATGAGATGCGGAAGGTAGTAAACAGAAATGACAATTTCAAGCTCAGGGGGCCTAAAAAGGCCACAATTCATATCACAGTGAAATAACATTTAAACTGTAGAAATAAAAAATCAATTTGATTAATAAAAACTGTAATGAATGAATTAATTAATTGATAAAATTACGGTTTTTATTTTTTTCATTCGGCAATGTTTACACCAAATATGAAATGAAATTTTACGAAAATTAGAGGAATTGCTAATGATCTGCTGGAAATTCAGGAAATGAATAGCTTTTAGAGGTATTGCTTAAAGTGGCCTTTTTAGGCCCCGCACCCTAACAAATTTTTCGAACTTATGAAGTAATGGATTAGCAATTTGTTTCAAAATGATTCAGATTACGATTAATTGTGTGTTACGCAATTAGGGTGCGGGTCTGTATATAAAGTTGTTTCAGTTTAATTGCAAGGATGAGATAAGTATTCGAGAGTATCTTCTGCATTATAAATGTTTAACAGTGAATGTAGTTTTTCTTACCCGTCACATTTCTTTTCCTTAGGTATACATGGTCCCTGTAATGAGATCTTGGCCGGTCCGGCGCCCTCCATGCCGCACTGGAAGTCGTCTGGCTGACATTTGCGATATGCTGCAATAAAGAGAAGAGTAACATTCGTAATTAAAATAAGAAACAATTTTATTTCCTCGAATTTCTCTGCTGAAACAAATATTTAGTTGACTGCGTAGATGTCAGGAGCATTTTAACATATCTAACATTAATGAGCATACATCCTATGAGATACGTAAATATTCTTGTTATATTATTTCTATTAAATAACGGCAAATATTACTTTGATCTGGACCTGTACTTCTGTTGTCTTCCAAAACATCCCTTTACCTACCTACCACGCGTACCTGTGTAAACCGGTCATAAAACCCCGTCTCCGTAATTCCGTTGTTTGTCTCCGCAACGTGTTGCTTACGCAATATTTGTTCAGCCCAGACAGGCGGTTTGGCTGCTAGGCTTGTCGACAGCTAATCTAATCCGCTCCGTATTGGTAATGAGATGCAAAAACGCCTGTGTGCGGCTTTTTCCGACAAAACCGTACCGACACGAAATATACGAATAAGTACTCAGAAGTACTAGTCTCTAAACATAAGGAATTAATCAAAGGTGGCTGAAACTTCTGTATCTATAGGAATCAGAATATTATTTTGTTTTGCGGAGTCTATCGTCATCAGCTACATTATAATCAGTGGGAGATGGAAAAGGGCCTAACAGTCAAAACATTTTCATATTTCACTTTTTCCATCGGAATGGTTACGTTGATTGCCACACCATTCAACAATATGCCGCTCAGCCGCGTCGTACACAAAAGATTCGGTACTGGCCTAAGTTTTACATCAGTCTACATCATACTGCATGCACTAGCACCGTGTGTTCCTAGTCCATATTCTACCGTATTGTAAGACATGAACCTTCTGTTGTTATTTGATGCGTTCTTAGCCCGCCCTTGTCAAGATAATGCGATTTTCATATAAAGTTATGTAAAAATACAGTGCTAGAGGGCGCTCGCAGCGAAGTGCCTCGACCACATCAAAGCCGATACAGTTTACAAGAGTCTCGTGGTGAGCCTTTTTAAACAGTTTCTTATAGTAAAGTGTATGGATACTGTAGGTGGGACCAGGTTGTTTGTGCCTTATTTGTTTTATAAGTGTGCTTGTTTTTGTAGCAGCAAAATATTGTGCTTAAACTTTGATCAGTTTTTAAAATGTATAGTATTCTGTTTAAAATTATGTTGTTTAGGTAAGGAAAACGGCTTCGGCTACTCTTTAATGTTCGACAGAGTTAATACTTCGCCATATTTAGACTCAAAGGAAACAAATTACGGTGGGAATGACCCTTGCCTATGCTCTATACCTACCTGTACCTAGCTGCTATTTACCAGTCCTTTTGTACGACAGCCTGCGAAGACTCGATGCATACCCATACTTTCACTACATCATTCTTACAAATGACCATGCATTAACAGGGTCATGCAAACATCCCATTCACAGCTCGACAGGTCTATTCACCGCACGTTAATTCCCACGTACACGTTAACGATATCTTTTGGGACTGACCGCAATAAATATTAAGTGTCATGTCTGACAATGGACACGTGTCCGGCATTGTACGACATTTTCCGACGCTGTACGACGTTGTCAGGTGTCCAGTTGGTCTGGGGGCGTTAGCGCATCGGAGAACGGTTCTTTGATATGTAGAAAAGTTAAGTATGACTGAACTTCATTTGTTTTAAACTATTGTTTTTTTTTGTGTAGGTATCTATTTCTTGTAATTGGTTTATACGTATAACTATTGAGGTATGAGTTAAGAAAGACCCTTCGTTTAGCAAATCATTTAAAAAACATTGAATGCTTAAGATTGTGTATCCACACAAAACTTCTTGTAGCTTCCATAATGCAATTAAATAAATTCTTTTGTTATAAGAGACAATTATAGATCACTGTGCGTGATATAAACGCTTCGATTTGAATAGGAAATGATTCGGCAGTTATATGAATAAGTAATAAATCTTGAACCATTATAATGACCAAGCTTTGAATAAATTACGAATTCAGTCTTAATGTAAAAGTTCAGGGAATAATAGCCTTATTCTTATGAAGTAGGTAGGTACCTAATGATTATATTCAGAATAAAACATGGACTTTCTGGTAGCAATTTTAAAACTGAATGTTTGAACGAGCTGAATTAATATATGAACTGTCATGATTGAAGCAAGACTTTTCTCATCCATATAAAAATACAAAAAAGGTGCTTTTATTCAGTTGTGCATCCAAAAATCCTGCACTCAATTTATTCTTGTCTATTTTCCAAAGAAGACTTAGACTGGGACAAAAAAGGAATAATCATAGAAGGAAAAAACCTCAGCAACCTAAGATTCGCCGACGATATAGTCCTTTTCTCTAAGACATCAAAACAACTAGAGGAAATGCTGATAGAACTAAGCGCTGCTAGTGAAAATATTGGTTTACAACTAAACACCGCAAAAACAAAGGTCTACCAACGGCACGAAAAAATCCCATACAAATAAACCAAACACCTATAGAATACGTAGAGAGCTACATTTACCTTGGAAAACAAATATCATTCAAAAACACAAGGCACCAAGATGAAATTGACAGGCGGATCAACATGACCTGGAAAAAATTACTGGAGCTACAAAGAAATATTAAAATCAAGACTCTCAACCAAATTAAAGAAAAACGTGATGGACTCGAGTCTACTGCCCTGCTTATTATACGGTGCCCAAACCTGGATCTTTAACACAAACACCTTGTCAAAAATACGTTCGTGCCAATGGGCCATGGAGAGGAGCATCCTTAGCATTGACAAAGTCAACAGTCAAAAAATCAGACACAAAACCAAAGTGATAGACGCACTACAACACGCACAGCGCTTGAAGTGGAAATGGGCAGGACACATTGCACGCTCCTCTGAAGAAAGATGGCCTAAGCGAGTAACAAAATGGACAGGTCCTGGAGGTAAAAGACAAAAGGACAGACCAAAAGCCCGCTGGATAGACGACATAATTAAAGTGGCAGGAAGTAACTGGATGAAAATGGCTAACGACAGGACAAAATGGAGGCAATTGGAGGAGGCCTATACCCGAAAGGGGCCATGACATTTATAACTCAAATACTTGCTAATCAATTTTTTTTTACTGTTAATGTCTTGGAAATAAAAAAGGCTTATTATTATTATTATTTTCCAAAAGCCTTCAAGATCGGTAGATTTCCAATATATTCTTATAAATTAATTGCAATTTGAACCGAGTGACTCAAAGGCAGAAACTAAGCAGGATTTTCACTTTCATTTCATATACTTCCTAGAGAAAACACTTCGATTGTGAATAAGTGTTGATTTCATATAAGTAACGGTATTTTACTTTCTCTTTCCTCCTCTCTTGGATTTGCTCAAGTATTAATTTTAATTATAATAGGCTCGCCCCCTGTTACATGGGATGTAAAAATAATTTGTGTCTCCTACAGCTTCACCTCTGCCTAACCGTTCGGGGAACGCAGGCGTGATGTTATGTATGTTACGAAGATTAACTTTATTCAAAATGTACTAGGACCACATGGCTATGCATGTGGTCCTAGTACATTTTGAATTGATTTTGATTTTTTTGTACAAATGACGCAATCGTCTCTTTCGTCTTCAAAATAGTGTTAGCCGGCTTTGTGGAGCCCCGGAAAGCCACGGAAAGCCCCAATGAGCCCCGCAAGCCCTGTGAGCTCCGGAAGCCCCCACAAGGCACGGATGCATGTCAAAGGCTCATATACCCGTCTGTTACACAAACTGCACCTAAATACGAACGAATTGAAATGTATTCGGAGAGTTTCGGATAAACATTACCGACGTAGGAATGCTACGTGGAAACATTTTAAGTATATCATTCTTAATCAAGTATTTACTAAAATATATATTTACAATATCTATTAACGCTACACAGTAAATGATTTGAGAATTTCCATGTTTTTCGACCACATGTGTGTATTTAGATTTGTAAAAAAATATAAATACGCATGATTGGCGAGAAACTTCGAGATTGGATAAAAAAAAAACTTTATTGTATACCACTACTAATATAACTTGACTGTCGACTGCCTCGGACACCATGGCCTATCCTGCAGTAGGAGCGCAGGTCGGATAGCACGGCACGCCAGCATTAATGACATCATCCGTCGTGCTCTGGTCACCGCCGGGGTGCCAGCTGTTTTAGAACCCAACGGCCTGGCGCGCGACGATGGGAAGGGACCAGACGGAATGACCATAATGCCCTGGATGTTGACAGACCTTTGGTGTGGGATGCAACATGTGTCGACACCCTTGCGCCATCCCATCTTCCTAGCACGGTGGGCTGTGCTGGAGCGGCTGCTGCTGGTGCAGAAAACTTCAAACGGCGAAAATATTCCAACCTGATTGGGAGTTATATGTTCGAGCCGTTTGGGGTTGAAACACTAGGGCCATGGGGTCCGAGTGCCCACTTGGTGTTTCGAGATTTCACAAAGCGGTTAGTCGACTCTTCACGTAACCAGAAGGCTGTCCTGTTCTTGGTCAAAGAATTAGCATCGCCATACAATGTGGCAATGCTGCCAGCCTTTTGGGCACTGTTCCTGTTGACAGCGATGCGAACGAATTTTTTGATGCCCTATGATTATTTTGCGTATTTTTTCATATGTACGTATCATTATTATAAATGTTAGCTTACTTGAACAATGGATGCATTCGTCAAATAATGAAATGATGTGTTAATCACTGCTTGCGGCTGGAGTTTCGATGTCTGAAATTCTTAATTTTTCTGGTTTTCAACCTCGACCGCCACTGACATCAAAATGGCAACTATCGCATTTATACACAATCATGGATCTTGTGAAAAAAAATTGCGAAATCGACCCACTTTCATAAGATTTGTTTGATAGCATAATAAATATTTACCTAATCAATTTAGGGTGTCGTATATTGACGTCATCCTGGGGTCCAATGCGACCCACTACCGAGCCTGCGGAGCTTCGTGTTTTCGGATCTAATCATGGGCGATTCCGAAGTACACGGCAATTGTTTGATCATACAAATTTAGTCTTCACGACCTAATTTTCGCTACTGAAGAATCGTGGGAATCATTTCATCAAAATATATCGAACTATCTTATCGTGACCGGATATTCTCATTTCCAAAAGAAATTAAAGCATCGTCCAGCAGCCGTACAACCCAATAATTTGCTCAAGGATTTCCTGATGAAACCAGTTGTTAGTCGTGTCTATACTTAGTGGAGACGTGGTTCCGGTAAGTATGGACACAGGTAATGTAGTCAGCTGATCTGAGCCTAAAACTATAGTAAACAGGAAAGTTATAGAACTTCATAATATTGATTGGTAAACCAACTATAAATATTTATTTCAAGGACTATTTCTATACATCGCAAAATTGAAGTGGCCCCTTCTTAATTTAGAGAGGAGGAAAAGCAGCAAACGATATTTGATAACGCCCGTAGTCTGGCTGAGCAGAACTTCAAAATACACTGCAAAAACCAAAACAAATCGTGTGTGCTGGGCCCTTTGACATCCTGATCTGCTTAAATAATCTGACATGATGTGAAAGTTACTGTACCTACTTATTTTTATTCTTATTTATACCTTAAGTATGCTGAATTCTTCCACTACACCGAAATCACAATTACCTAAGCACATAAAAAAGTTAACAATAAGACTGAAGATGTCCATAACAATATAACCATATAATACGAGTATAAGCCACGTAATTGATATCCAATAAAAATCTTTAACAATCCATAAACCATCTTAACTTCCCTCCATAAATCTCCATCAGTGTGAAATGTTTACGTTTTACAAAGCAGCGTACCATAGAGAAACTCCCAAGTATCCAAAAAAAGAAAGATGTAATAATCGCGGTCTATTAAAACTTTCACATTGGGACTTGAGGCTGGCAACACAGTTTACTGCGCTGGCAACTTTGCTCAATGTCTCAACGTAGATCTGAGGCTTAAAAATTGCGATGTAAGCTTATCATAAGAAGTTTAGTCTCCCTACAGGTGTAATAATACTTTGAGAAGATGTTGCGACGAATTTTTGTAGCGAAGAAACTTTTTGAATTTGTTATGTATATAATGCCACAATTTGGTGGAACAGGAACCTCACGACACCATTTCTGTTAGATCTGATTATTTTAGAAATCTTATGGCTTTAAATTAGTGGTATCTGTACGCAAGTATTTCGATATGTTTGTTAGGTATGTGAAGTATAAACTATCAAACCGATTTTGACAACAGAGTCTGGCGCAGCTCAGTACCTAACTCAGTCAGATGCTTCGTTACAAATAATATTTTACAAGATAAAATAAAGAAACAGACATCCCTATCATAAGCTATCTATACGCTCATCCCGTAATATCTTAAGCAAGAATTCCACAACTTCTTAGGTGTTGATCAAGGTCTGCCAGGAAACGGAAGGGGGCGGGAGAGGAGGGTTAATTACCATGGCAACGTGGAAGTTGCAGCTGAGAGTAAGTCGAGCGGAATTACCGCCATGGAGCACTTTGCTTTTAAAACTTTATTCAAATGCACTGCCTTAATAGACGCTATTATGTTAACTGAAGAAAAACTGGACGTCAAGTTTTATATCCTTGCCTTAAAATGTTGAAACTTTGTATTTATAAGAGAATGAGGAATGGAGGCAAGAATATGAAGGATTTCATGGTTTTTTTTGCAGTCTAGAAATAGCTTGATGGATTGTCTGGATGATAAACGGTTTGAAAACACAGACTGTTTGATTGACATTACTAAGGTCGACCAATCCCTAATATTAATTGCGAGAAAATCCATCGAGCCTTATTCCGGATATCGCAACTTCATCTTAAAACTTAAGACACAACAGATTTACATGAAAACAGGCACATCACAGATACGAACACCAAACAAAAACGCAATTTCCACACCATTAAAACTTGCCCACTTGTTGGGACTTTCCGCACTTGCGACCAATTAACTAAGACCCCTGGAATCTCAGACAGTTACCCCTTTTTCACCCCCGACACTCCTGCGAAAGGGGGTAAAGGGGTTCTAAACAAATTGGCCGCGGTACTTCGTTTACAAGAGTTCTCTTTAAAAGAAATAGGACGGTGTATTTCGGTGCCATGTTTATTTAAGTATTGCTCGGTAATGGGTGGTACGTACGAGTACACGCGGAATACGAATGAAAATATTTTTCTTGCAACCTTCAAAGCGGGCGCAATAAGTGCGGGTTGTGTAAAGCGTGTGAGACACGAGCGTCCTCAGGGAAATAGGTATCCTTTAGTGTTCTGTGAAGGTGCTGTGGTCCTTGAAATATTTGGCGCAAACACAACACACTCGCCGTCACATATGAGAACATAGACAGAGTTACATTTCAACCCAGTGTATGATGTTAAACTGGCACTTCTTGTATTTTATTTTTTTTAAATGAATCCCTTTTGGGTTGGTACCGTACTAAATGTCATTCATATTTTTTTTTTAAATCGAACTTTTAAATTTCAGCATACACTGGCCAAATGCCGACACATTTCTTTTTTTAACACGTCAATATCAAATTCCCGTTTCGAGCTAAAATTATAGTTTGAACCATATTCCTGTCCACAATAAATAGCGTTAGATGACACACTGCGATCCGCACGGGACGATCCGGTCCGGTTCGCAGTCGCACACGTAAACTAGTTCCAACTTTTAATACGATTCGATTCGTATCCGGGCCGCGTGCTGTCTAACTTTCTGATGTACACTGATCAATATTATTTTGTGTATTATTTTATTAGTTTATTATTACAGTTGTATTATTAACGACAAGAAACCTCCATTATAAAGATAGCACATACAAATTACTTTGGCGTTACCTGATGGCCAAATTGATTTATATATAAAGTGGAACAACCTATCGTAGTAGGAAAACTATACAAAGAGACTATACAAGTATTTCAGCAACACATGTAATGTGCTGCCACTTGTCTGTATCAATGGTACAATCGCGTAACATATGATAGGCTCACTGTACAAAAATCTAAAACGAATTAATAGGTAAAAGAACGAAACCGTGAAAATATCACACAAACACACAAAATTCAAATGTTATGCTTATATGGTGTTGCCAGAACACCATATAAGCATAACATTTGAATACGTAAAGTTTTTATGGTATCGAGTTCGACAGACGGTATTGTGATTCAGATTAGTTCAGTAAATATAATCACAACTTCTGCAGTATTATTCAGGTTTTCAACTACTCAGCTTATTTTATGGTAATGGACTGACTGAAAAAGTATTGAACAGAAACTTTAAAATAATAGTTTGGTCCTTTCATTCGACATTTTTTAAATCCACTGACAAAACAAGTGCGAGTCGGACTCGCCCATGAAGCGTTCCGTTGAGTGAATGAAAGGTAAATTGCGGTTTACGATTTATGACGTATTAAAAAAAAACTACTTGCTAGATCTCGTTCAAACCAATTTTCGGTGGAAGTTGACATGGTAATGTACATCATATATTTTTTTAAAAGTTACAGGGGAAAGACGGACACATTTTACCACTTTGGAAGTGTCTCTCGCGCAAACTAGAGTTCAGTTTAGAAAAAAATGATATTAGAAACCTCAATATCATTTTTGAAGACCTATCCATAGATACCCAACACGAAAATTTGATGAAAAAAAATTTTTGAGTTTCAGTTCTAAGTATGGGGAACCCTCAAAATTTATTGTTTTTTTTCTACTTTTGTGTGAAAATCTTAATGCGGTTCACACATCTACTTACCAAGTTTCAACAGTATAGTTGTTATAGTTTCGGAAAAAGTGGCTGTGACATACGGACGGACAGACAGACAGACATGACGAATCCATAAGGGTTCCGTTTTTTGCCATTTGGCTACGGAACCCTAAAAAACATAAAATACTACATACGTCTATCTTGAATTTGATTATGAAAAATGTTTATGATTGTGGTAAAAAACATCATAGTGATCATTTCTAGCCTTGTTCGAAGAATCCAAGCTTTAAACCTGACTAAGGCACCGCCTCAAACTTAGGTAAGTAAAGCTCGACTCACAAGAAACAACAACTAAAGTATAAAAGTATAAAAGCTTTCTGAATATTAATTATCAATTCCCTAATTGCGTAACACACTATCAATCTCAATCTGAATCATTTTGAAGGTTATTGCTAATCCATTGCTTCATATGTTCGAAAAATGTGTCTGCTCAAGAACGTAAAAAAAGCAATGAATGTTGTTGAATTGTCAAAATGAAAGCCTGTGTTACGCAAATAACTCGCTAGAAAAGGACATAGCCTTTTTAAGCCTGGATATTTAAAATGATGACGCAGACGAAATCGCAGGCAACAGCTAGTTTTCAATAATTTCTGGCAGCACTAATCCCTATTGTTGGTCAAGATATTGACGAGAATGCACGGACATACATACAAACCTACACGTAATACAGCCCTAATTCGGTACATACCATGCTGGTAGCATGTAGCAAAGGCTTGGACAATGCAATATAGATGTAACACATGCAACGTTATTGTACTACTGACTAGTTTGGGAAGTTTTTATTTTGTCACTGATGAATTATTTATTTATGGTCAACATAACCTTTGCCAAGATCCTGGTAATATTAATTCACCTAATTAAGATCCTAACATAATTCATTTCACTGTTGTGTTTATAGCATACAGACACAAATAACACATGAGCTCCCAGACCGGGTTAATTGCATTAACAAGTATTTGTTCCGTACGAGAATTGAAGCTACCGTAACCAGCTTGTGTATTGCCAAGCCATAAATAACTTTCATAGTTTCATACGCGCTGAAATATGACTACTCATGTCACACCACACCATCCTATAATCATTCGGCACTGTTATAAAGAGGAGTACTCACTGCAGTCCGCCTCGTCGGTGCCGTCGACGCAGTCCACCTGCATGTCGCAGCGGTAGTGCGGCGGGATGCAGTACGTCTTGTTCCACACGTACTGACCGCAGGTCAGCTGGCCGGCATCGCATTCTGGAGGCGCTGGAAACAAAGAAATGGATGGTAAATATACAGGTACAAATAACTCACTAATAATCATTGGGGAAAACTTCTGAGAACGCTCGCTGAACGCGAACGAAAACAATACAAGACTGGAGACAGGGTTCCATTTATTTACGGTCAAAATTATAAACATTTAAAACGCATCTTCTGTACGTAAAGTTCAGAAATAAATAATATTTAAAGATATAAATAATATATAAAGTTATTTCACTACACCCAATTTCATCTCAAAAGATGCATTATGGAGTAAACACTTGAGCTTCAAAAATAATTTAACCAACCGGAAACCGCTTAGCACACTTCATTCACAGAGCGACACTTCGAAGAGCCAAACTCACCAAAGGAATTCTTACAAAGGTTACAATCTCAAACGGATCAATCCGGTCATTAGAAGAAGGTTCCTGCAATCAGCGCGGGGTATCAATCAAGACGCAGGTAATAAGAGGAAGGAGCAGAAATTTCATTTCATTTTGTGCGCGAAATACTTTGCAACAAAAAGGTAGGAGATAGTTTTTAGAGCAATAATCGTCATAATAATTATTATAGCATACCAGTACATGCTAGTCTTGTCTAGTGCATCGACAACATCGTGTGTGTAGTTTCTGAATATATTTAATTAATTTCCGAATTTCTCCGTCTATCCGTCTCTCTGCATTGCTTATTCCAAAACCAATATTTTTTTTTTAACCAAAATGATTATTTCACGCTGTTTTTCTTACACTCTAAATGTTACGTCTTGTTTCCAACACGTTATTAGTGAGTAAGCCTTCTTTCGGCCCGTCTCTTAGCGAGGCACTCAACCTTCCGCCTCGAGGCGTCTCCGAGGCGTTCCGAAGCGGCGAGTGTATAACCCGCCTATAATTGAGGCCGAGGTGCAAATCGAGTTTCCACTCAAACGCTCAAATAGTTTGATTGGGACGCTTGTATCCAAATGAGCCCGTTATTATTATATCCTGCAGATTTGCGTCTCGAAATTTAACTTTGTATTATTAATTGGTAAGATAGATTGTTGCCGATCTCATTAATTTATGTAAGTACTTATAACATCTTATACTTGTACCTACATTCGAAGCAAATAAAGTTCTGATTCTGATTCTGATTGGTTTGATAAATTGTTGAGTGATTGAGATATTAGTTGTCAATGTTTTATTATTGTAGCTTTGTCAGAAGAATGAAATACAAAGATTAAAGTCATATTTAGCTCGGGGTGACACTAAAAACGTGCCTAAGTTAGCTTACTATAAAAAATACATGCAATTACCACACATGACTATTCAAATTTAATTTTCAATCTAAAACTAATTACTAGAACTAAATATGAAATTGGAATTGCGATCAAACACACAAAAGCATATTTGATGACACAGCACAGAGCACAGCGCTCTTTATCTGTACCTATGCCGCATGTATCTCTACCGCATGTCAGTAGTCACCAAGTAATACTTGAACTACCAAAACCACCCTCAGTGGCGGATTTACCAACAGGCTGAGTAGGATGGAGCCTAGGGCGGCAGATTTTAGAGGCGGCAAATTTAGGGCCAACATTTTTTAATATGTCTTACTGCATTTAAAAAGATCAATATTTATATACCTACCATGCATTTTTGAAAAAAAAAAAAAGTGAATGCTCAAATTCACGCTTCTACGTAGATTTGATCACTGTTTTTCGTAGCTGAATCAGACATTTTAATCCAAAAAAGACACTACAAAGTGAAAAATAATTCGTAATAGAATTATTTTTTCACTTTCTAGTGTCTTTTTGGAAGTCGATTGTTTTTTTTTTTTGTAAAAAGGTTTACCTTTTCATTTTGAAGTTCTAATTTTTACCAGTAATTTTGGTTTAAAAACCAAACCACTGAACCATTTTTGATGAAATTTCTATAGGACCAATCTGAAAGTATATCCTTACAAATAAAAATAGAATTTTGCGAATCGGCTTATAAATAACGGAGTTCTGAGGTAACAAACCTCAAACCCGAGAACCTCCTCCTTTTTTGAAATCGGTTAATGGGACATTAAAGGTCGGTAGGGGCGGCAAACTTTAAATATCCTACTGGCGGCAAATGTGTAAATCCGCCACTGACCACCCTTACTGCTGCGAAATAAAGGCGCTGTCAAAATCAAATTGTTACCATGGACGTGCGTTTGACTGTACAAGGCAGAATACACAGTGACGTCATGTCACAATACTAAGCTAGGGACTCATAAGATTAAACAACTGTAGCTGGAAATGATCAAATTGTCGTGAGTTCTGTGCAGCGCACGTGGCGGCACACTGTGCACAGAGGACGTGGTCGGGACTGACATGAGAGGTTTAACTGTAATTACGAAAATATGTTTGGATTGCTGTTACATTGTTAGTATGGAATTTAGGAGAATTAATGTTATTGAAATGAAATGATGTTTATTTCTGTGAGTAGATCTTTTACACGTCAATTTGTTGGTCAGTATTTTAAACTATAATATGGCACCGGCGTTTCCTAGCTGACTGATCCCTGAATAAAAATGCCGAAACAAACTCAGGGGCCAGGATCTCTTTTAAAGTCCAAGCGTTATATTATTCAGATTTTACGCGAGTCTAACAATGCAGAGCCATGTCTGGAAGAGCCTTTTGCAAAAGGAGCTATTGCAGCTTTGAGTTGTCCTGTCCCGCGGCATCCTTGCATCGGTCATCGTGTAGCTCAACCCTATTACTATTAAACTGTCGAACTAAACTAATGTTTGGACTTTAGAATTGATAATTCTATCAAAGTTTACTCTCTCGCTCGTAATTCTCGTAATTTTAAGAACGTTTACAGTCAGAAGGCCAATTCCCGTAATATAAAACGTTCAAAATCTAGTCGCAATCTCATCCCTCTATCTTATTTCCCTACATTTTGACAAGGTTTTGTCATTTGTTTGTCACTGAGATGAGACTGCGACTAGATTTTGAACGTTTTATATTACGAGAATAGGCCTTCTGATCATGAACTTGCAACCGGATGGCCAGCGTCGTAGCTAATACTCTACGAATGTGCTACGAAACGCTACGAAACGCTACGCCTGTGCTACGCCAGTACTACGCGCGCTCGGTGTTCTGAGTGTTATCGCATAGTGGCATTTGACATCCCTAGGAAGATTGAAATAACTTATGAAAAGTGAAAACTCAAAAAATGTTGTTACCTAGCCACTTAGAACCTATTACAATCGTAATGTGTGGTTGTTAATAGTAAAGTTGAACAAAGAAATATCTCAAAAAAACCCTCACTTACATTTCTGTGTATAAACTCCATTTCAGCAGACAAAAGTTTAGTTTTGTACATGATAACAAACAGCAGTTGTCACGTTCTCCTCCAAGCTATAATAAAAGTGCAGTACAACCGTACGTACGGTGTCAGCAGTAGTTAACTAACTGCCGGCGCCGTAGTCAACTATCCGTTCACCCGGGAAATCTACAGATGGACGCGAAAAACTGCACCGCCATTACTCACATGCAGTAACGAGGAAAACTTGCTGCTCACTGGCGGAATGGCGACGCGACTTTCAATAACTATCTCGGAAAACTGGGAATCTAAATGTTAGTGTTACTAAAGTGTTGTTACATTGATTAGATCCAATGTTCTTATCAATTTAACAACACTTTCAGCTGATAGTTGAGACTGTGAATTTAAATTATCCGTTAATGCAAATCACAACTGTCATGGCTATAAGACGGTTAATTTTCAATCTACTAAACAATTAATTTTCCGGACTGTACAAGAAAATACTTGCGAAAAATAGGTAGTACGAGGAAATGTTAATTAATCCAGCCTGTAGTTATCGCAGTGCGTCGTAATGGTACTCGTGTGTTCTTATACAGCAAAAGACAGAATAAGCACTACATAAGTTTTTTATTAAAACTAATAGTAACCAAGATTATGACTACTAACCACTAACCTGAGGTTGACTGGTAGACAATGCCTCAGGCATTAAGTCCGCCTTTGTGCGTAAAGTTTTAATGAATAATAACTAGAAAAGCATTTGCGATACCAGTTTTAAGTCTTGTCGATTAGTCGCAAATGACCAGCGTGCTTTACGTGCCGACAATTATTTGCACCGAGTGCGCCTCTCGCTGTACGATCTGATTGATTGAGTCGGAGGCACAGTCGCGCGCTTATTGCGTCGAGTCTGTCCGTGAATGCCAATTATCATCGCCGTGTTGTTGTTAATTATGGTCTCTTTTTGCATTTGCTGGAGTTTTTTTCACTGAATTGGAGTGTTTGAATTAAGAGGAAACAGATGCTTTTCCAAGAGAATTTAATAATTGGACTATTTGGGTGATTAACGATAATAAGATTCATCATTATACCAGCGTTATGCTCAATATGGCCATGTGCAATGCAAATTGTAGTATAAAATATGTTTCCCAGAAAATCTGCTATTGCAGATCTTCCTACTATTAAAGAATAAAAGCGCAGATGCAACAAAGGAAACCTTCCATTCTGCCACATAAATACATACTTATCTGTGCTCTCGTAAATATGTGATTTATTTTAAATTGTTTCCGATAGAGATCTGCGCTGGCTCGCGTCCACCTCCTTAGGCAGGCAAATGCCAAATGTCGCCCACTTAATGTTGATGTGCTCAATGTTACGCCAAATCCTTAGGTTGGCAACACTGGCGTGGGAAATGGCTTACTTTGTGCAGGTCTAAGAATGTGTGACTGTGAGATTGACAGATATTAAATTGGTGCTTTAGTTGGTTGATTAAAGTTGTTATCCAATGTGCTCATATATGTAGTTCTTCAGTCAAACATAGTTTTGCAAAAAAATACAGACAATACTTTGACAACAAATACTTTGATGTTTACAAAATAGTGGTCTTGGAAGTTTAGTTCGAAGTAGGCATTATACATGGTGCGCTGGCGGAGAGGTCTGCCTTCTGTTTGGGTGCTATTTATATAATATGTTCACGTGAGTTTGTGGCACTTGTGTGTTTAGATTTCCTGTTTAGAATGACTTAAACCAGTAAAATCTCAACCATAATAAAGACGAAATCCACGATAAAAACGAAATCGAGTCCACTTACCATTAATCTATCCCCGACTACAATAAACCAGTTAAGCACACTGTCACCCATCCATTACGAGTACCTAAGTACCTACCTATACATATATCTACTAGCTGTAACGACAGCAGCACGTGAAAACGTGCAAGAGATATATCGGAGCGCGGCGACACTCGCTATGCGACGACGGAAAACAAGATAAATAAGTTTTTTTGACTTTGTGACGTGTGGAAATCTGTGTTCCCCAGATTCATGTACAGTTTCAAATAAAAACCTAGACACGTTGTTAGCCTCTCGGGTACTCCATGTCTGGGTCTTTAATTAGTCTTTGACGTCATCGTCAAAAGATATAGATAAATTATTTGGCTAGCCATTTTTGTCCCAATGCCCCTTGCATTGGGACAAAAATGGCTAGCCAAATAATTCAACGCGTCTTGCAAGACGCGTCCTAACATAAAAGAACACACGTGCCTATGTCGCCAGAGTCAAGACACAATCCCCCATCGCTCCCATCTATACGTTCCCCCAAAGCATATCAATTCGCCTCTTTGTCAAACGGCAACAAAAGGCAAAAAGTCTGAAAAATGTCAGCGTTGTTGTTATAAACGTTCGATATCGTGGATGTTAGAGGATGGACGCCGATATGTCGACCTCGGTGGACAGGACGATGGATAGCTCGATAGATGGGTGTTTTGTATGGTCAAGATTAAGTGAGTAATGCGTCGATTTCGAGCTTTAAGTAAACTGAGCTTAGTTTAAAATAGATACAGTCGATTATTTTGGCTACGAATACATTTTTTTTAACTAAATATATTTGACTGAGTCACCCTCAGTGAAAAATAATCTCTGAATGATATTTATCTATCTAAAAACTTTAAACATTACTTTCAGCGTGTTGGTGAAGAATTCCTTGGTGTGGTGGTGTAATCAGTTTTTTGTCTGTCAAAACACGCCTAAAGAACAAGAGCTGCCAGACAATTCAACCCACATTCCCTACTCAACCACATAGTTCACAACAACCTCACTTCTCTACCTATCAAGTCGTACTTGTACACATAAAACACAATATGCGTGTTATTTTGCACCAGATCTACAAATATCAACAATTCGGATCCACGTCCGGGGCACGCGAGTGATCGTGACGCGAATTAATACGCAGCGTGACTAAGGATTGTTCTAACAGCGTGATTATTTATAGCCTGACTGGCTAGTTGTACATACAAACACGCTGAAATAACGCTGTCGCATACTTGAAAAGGTGCAACGCTTTAAGACAGTGTTCTTTCAGTCTTTAGTTTTGTGTAAAGTATTCGTCTATTTTGGTTTTATTTAGTTTGTAGCATAAAAATAGCGTGGAAATGAATTGTTATGGCTTTGAGTAATTTTGAAATTCAATAAGAATACGATTTCTAAGAGCCATTTTGAAATTCAATAAGAATACGGTTTCTAAGAGTCATCTGGGTTCAAATGTACAGACGCCAGCAGGTCAAGCTACCCGAAACTGTCAAATTTTCCCAATCAATCTTGAAACTTAATGCTTTAGCGATAAAGTTGAAAATCTATTAAAAAAAATTGACAGATTGTAGTAGCTTGATGTGCTGGCGTCTGTACATGGTTCTTATGAGTGACAAAATATTTTTTTTTATAATTAGTAACTTTTGTGAGACATTAAATGTCGAAAAATCTGAATATTCACATGAGTAAAACCGTAAACAATAATAAACATAGAAAACAAAGCTCTAACATTGCAATAGCTAATAACAGCGACCGCAGTGACAACTGTCAAGCTGTTAGAACACACGCAAATATTCGTGCCGTGAATTGATTAATTGCGGCATTAATGATTCAAATGACGTAATTACATGGTTGGCACTGATACAGCCCAGGATTGGATTTTCATAGCGTGGTACTAATATTATTATCTAGGCAGTTTTACAGTTAGCTTACAGTTAACAGTTATAGCAACCGGTCACGTCGGAAATAAACAATTTTCTTCCCACCTTACTCAGTTGTGGAGTACAAAAGTTACTTTTTTTTAATGTCACGTCTTGTTGCTTCAAAATAATCCATTTTCATTTCCAAATTATAACAACTTATTTGTGATGGTGATCTTATTACAACACAAGTGTATTTAATTTTCAGTATAATGTATATTACTAACAAATTTTAACATTATAGAAGAAAATTGTAATGTATGTGTCATTGGTAATCCCTAAATAAATAAATAAATAGTTGCAATAACGGTTAGTCGATAATGTTCTAGTACCTATCAACTGTCACGCTGCCAAAACCTGCCTGCAGCTGATCACGCAACAAATTAATTCTAACAGCGTGATTATTGATGACTACAGCATGACGTGTTCCATTGACGAACACGTCTTTGTGAACACGTCCAATGTAAAGCAGGTAGCTGTTCACCTGTAATTGTATTCGGTGACTGACGATTCAATTATGTAGACTGTGTTGTTATAATGCATTTATGGGAAACTAGCGAGCCGCCACTGTTTCGCAAGGTTTTTACTACACTCGAGAGCAATGAATCCGGGTCACTTGAAGAATCCTAAAAATCTCGGAAACTAAAAATGCTAGGTTAATGCAATAAATTGTATTTAATAGACAATGTAATACTCCTTAAATGAAGGTATTAAAACTTCTTAGTTATTGTAAAGTTATATCATAAAAAAATCAAATTTGAAAAAGGGCCACTTTCGAAGATGGAACTACGAAATTACAGCATTTGGTTTTGCTTTTGTTTGTAATCTGTCATTTATGTGGGTACATAAACCATGTTGATAGTGCTCTATATTCATTATTCAAGCTGAAATTATGTCGCTTACGCCTGAAGAATGCACCAGAATACTTACAATGCTGGAAACCGGCCGGAGTCAGCGCGATACAGCCAGGACTGTCGGTGTGTCGCTGTCAACAGTACAAAGAGTTCTCTGACGTTACGAAGAAACTGGTTCTAACCTACGCAGACCAGGAACGGGCAGAACCAGGTGTACCACAGCACGAGAAGACCGATACTTGGTGAACACCATGCTTCGAAATCGCTTTCTCACAGGAACTGAACTCACAAATCAGTTTCGACGCCTCGGAGGAAGTAACCCAAGTGCATGGACAGTAAGACGTCGGCTTGCTGAATCTAACTTAAAACCCCTTAGACCTGCAAACGGCCCTAAACTGGAGCGTGGGCATCGTATTTCAAGACTAAGATATGCCCAGAGCCACGTAAATTGGAGTATTGAAGATTGGTCAAAAGTTATGTTCTCCGACGAATCAAAATTTATGCTCTACAAGCACGATGGAAGACACAGAGTGTATCGAAGACCAGGGGAAAGATTCAAGCAAGCATGCATGGAAGAAAAAGTAGCCTACGGTGGTGGGTCTGTACTTGTGTGGCCCGGAATTTCTTCTGAAAGTCGCACAGAGCTGGTGATCATAGAAAACGGCTCTTTAACTAGCGTAAGATATGTGGAAGAAATCCTCAATGATCACGTTGGTCCATTTATGGTCAATTTAGGTGAGGATGCTATATTTATGCATGACAATGCCCGACCTCATACAGGTAGGATGGTGAATGACTACCTTCAAGAGATGAACATTACTCGTATGGAGTGGCCAGCGCGCAGCCCGGATATCAACCCGATCGAGCATGCTTGGGACGAGCTAGGCAGATGCGTAAAACAACGAAACCCTCCCCCAATCACGCTTCGTGAGCTCAAAATTGCTCTCACAGAGGAATGGGAGAATATTCCCCAAAATCGTATAAGGAACTTGGTGTACAGCATGCCAAACCGCGTAAACGCAGTAATGGAAGCACGAGGAGGCAATACGAAGTATTAAAATTCAAGAAAATCTTAATAAAGTTCAAAAATTTCATGTTTCCTATTTTTGTTTTAAGGAGAGATCAGCAGTTTTTTTCTTTATGTAATTTTGTGTTAATAAAATGTATGGTGACTCATATATTTTTTACTTTCATTTAAGGAGTATTACATTGTCTATTAAATACAATTTATTGCATTAACCTATCATTTTTAGTTTCCGAGATTTTTAACATTCTTTAAGTGACCCGGATTCATTGCTCTCGAGTGTACATACTGATTTGTTTATTCTATACGTTAAATATTAATGTAATAAACACATAAACATTCCGAAATGGTAAATGATGGTGAAAACCGCATCAAATTCCGTTGCGCAGTTTAGAAGAACAACGCTGTCGCACAGACAGACTCGAAGAGCGACTTTATTTTGTAATTTGTTAAATAATTAGCTATACTTCAGAATCCGGTTGAGTTTTTTAATAAATCAATGTAATTCATTGTTTAGTTCTGTATATGTTCATTTAGATTGTGATTAAAACAGAAAAGGCGCTATTTTTTACAAACAATTTTTCTGCTTTAGGTACATCCATTGAATTGCAACGCTGTACCTTCGGAAAAGTGTTTAATTTTCCATCTTTAATAAATCAGTAATTAATGAAGGTATCTGACTAACGTTTTAATAATATTCCGAAGTCGTAATCAAAGGTCTGTGTATCGAGGGTGCGATGTGCAGTTCAGGTTGAGGGGGAGGCGGAGCGGGTGGAATGGGCGCAATCGCCCAAGGGGTTGTGATAGCTGAGACTTTTCAAAGTAAAAGGGTCGAAGATTAAAAACTCTATTTAAATTGGCGATTGTAATAAAAATAGGTCAGATATTTACATCTAAGATCAGACGTTCGGTGCGATTAAGATCTGGAAATGGTCTTTGTTTACGGAAGGCAAAAGGACTTGCATTTATCCTAGGAAATTGTGCCAGATATTACATTAGGTGATGAAGCAGCCTTCAAAACGGGTTACCATACGCGGTCCATCTCCATTTTCTATGTGAAAAGAGGTGGTGCAAATGCCTTTAAGCTTTAATACCAGCTTGCTCTCCGCAGTAGATAATGCCCTCGATTTCATTGTTTTATTCTAAAACCTTATCGGTGAACACACACCAGGCACGAATCGAAACATAGGTATATTTAGATCTTTTATATATTTAGACTGTTCAAGAATTTTCAGTCACGTTCTAGATTCACTTGCACATAGCCGGCCATGGGGACCTACCTAGTGCCGGCAATAACACGCGACTGAACATAGCACGTGCTGGTATGAGAGACACGTGAACACGTGGGCGAAGTGAGGGACACGGATAATTCAGTTGAAGGAAGAAATTGTTAATAAGTGTTTCCTCGGAAGCTTACGCATCGGCCACTTTTAGTTTATGTAGGTATCAGTATTGTTCGATACTCTGGAAGTTAAGATAATAATTAAAATAATTAGATAATTCTCCTGACATTAATTTCCAAAGTTTATAAACTTTTCAAATAAACACGACATTCTATGTGAAAGTTATTATAATTAGTGGAAACCACTTTCGAAACTGATGTTAGTGGCTCAAATTTTCTCCATATCGTCTTATTATTAATAACTATTTCTAAGTAAAATAACCATACTAACTTAATAATCAAAAGAAATGGTATTCAGCTATAAGAATAACACCCTATACCAAGCCGCTATAGTGCTAATAAAATAAGGCTGTGTACTTACGGCACGACTGGAACTCGTCCTCGCCCTTCTCGCAGTCGCGCTGGTAGTTGCACACCCACAGTGCTGGTATGCACTTGCCCTCTGGACACCTGAACATGCCACTCGGACATATTGTGTCGCCTGGGGAAAATAAACAGTGTTAGGAACATTTCTTAATGTTATCACGAAGAAAAGGATTGTTAAACACTTTATAATTTAACACTTATTATTATTGTTGATGTCCCAATTGAAACTAGAAATGTAAAACAACATAAAGGTTCCGTATTGCTATACGGAACCTTTATGTTGTTTTACATCTGATGGCTACTACACAACAGGGCTGGAAGATTTCGAAAACAAATCAGCGAGAACCCAGAAATAGCTTAAATGCGAATAACATACACATTACACATTACGTTACTAAAAGGTTTTATAATTAAAAGAAAACAAATATTAAAAACACACAACACACAAAACAGCTATCTACATTTTACATAAAATAAGTGCTTTCCCAAAACAAACACTTCTCAAACGATCTCATCTTATCAGTCGCACGACAAGTCGCGTATCCGTCGCGACACGCGCGCCTTACGCCTTACACCGGATGTTCAGGTAATGTAATCAGCTTACGTCAATTTGTCGTGTTACCGTCAGAATGGAGTTACGCGCCGCACGTGATCGTCGTGACGGATGCATGGAGACCGTGGATACACATCGGTGTTTTCTGAATATGAACGTTTTCGGTACAGGTGCGGAGCGTAAAGTTGTCACGGCCGTGGTTAGGTTAGGAAATATTAAGCGAAATTCGTGTCTAGCTTCTGACTACAAAGCAAGGGTATAATGAAAGCAATAAATGTCTGTTTAGGAATGTAAACAGGGATTACAATTATAACACTATTTTGTTATAATTGTAATTCTCATTATCCTTTAGATTAATACATCAATTGATTTAGTTTCATTTGTTTTATTTTCGAACACACTTCTCTTATCCCCGCATGGCACTTTCAAAATTATATCCGTCCCCCCATAAATTTTAGTGATCTAAAGTTATCACCAATTAACGGCGAAACTTTTGACAAGTCCTTGTTCCCAAGGGAATTTAATTGTGGTCAAATATTGCGAAGTTAAATGTTGAGAACAGAATTAGAGGACTTTTGAAGACAAGAACTGTAAAATCCGTTTTATCTGAGTTCGTCCTTTGTCAAGTTATTCGGTTATTTGATACAAAGAGATAGAAACTGTCCCATTTAGTAATGGCTATAAAAACTACGAAGAGAA
Source organism: Apamea anceps (assembly GCA_951799955.1). Taxonomy (NCBI): domain Eukaryota; kingdom Metazoa; phylum Arthropoda; class Insecta; order Lepidoptera; family Noctuidae; genus Apamea; species Apamea anceps. Next base: position 641,926 of record OX637516.1, read on the forward strand.
AAATCAATATATCAAAGAAATAAAAATAAATAAATTATTTCAATCTTACTAGCTGTGTAGAACGATTGACTTCGAGAAACTTTAAAAGCTCCACATAAAATAATGGTTCCTTAATTACTTTACAGCCGATCTATTCTGTATGAATCTCACCGTGAAAACTTAGGTGTACTGAACTTGAAAAGAGCTGTCACTCCACCTGATGCTAGGGATTGACACTATTGACAGCTCACTTCACCTAAGTTTTTACGATAATATTTTAATTATAGAATTCCGCTTTTAGGTGGCAAAAAGTTTAAATAAAGACAAAAAAATATGTTTGTGGTTTACAATAGTGTTGAATAAATAAGATTTGCCCTAGTTTTCAGTTAATGATATTGACGCACATTTTCATTTCTATTCACACACGAGAATATTACTCGTGGTTAAAAATTGCGCCGAGTTCGTGGAACTTGAAATTGAACGAATACACTTTGAAGTTTTTTATGAGGTTTTCTTTTTATCTAGTTATATTTACTGAGCTAACATTGCTTGACAAATCTCGCCAAAAAAAATGTAGTGTTTTTGTCCAAAAATTGTACTGCAATGACCAACTCAAAACTACCTTGTATTTATGATCGTAGTTAGATTGAAATGCCGCACAACTGCTGTCGGTTATTTCCCGAGTACCCACATTTCGGTATTCCCGGCGCGGAGCAGATAATTCCTCGCTCATCGCCAATGGAAACAACGCTGCTATTAATTAATGCGAGTGTCGATTTACCGGAACTAACGAGCTCACGTGAGGTGCAGCGCCGGTAAGGGGCGCCACGGTAGAGAGGGCGAGGGGGGGAGGGGGATGGGGGTGTACTTTAAAGTAAGTTGTATGTGTTTAGTGCTTTAGGGATTGTTATTGTTTTGGTGGGGGCGAGTTGAACGCAGTTTAAAATGATAGATTAGATTTATTTTGAAACATACATACTCGTAGTTAGGTAAGTAACTACCTACACAAACGGTGAAGCGTAGACAATATGCCTATACTACACTAGGAAATACGGTTTGCAAATTGGTGGTTTTAATATCGGCTTAGGGCAGCGATTATGGAAACTTGATTGGGTAATTAAATGGCAACACTGGTGGTATTGCCAGGTGCAATATTATAGTTTTTGCATGGGATTTTAATGCTTTTATGTGTTTAATGAATGCGTAGGTAATCCCATTGAAAATGTTGGCTGTTTATAAAACAAAAATAATGTATTTTGTGATGTCACAAAATTATATGAAAATTGTGCAGTGATCCTATCATGGCGACTAATACTACCTACATTTAGTAAGGTGATTATTCCTTTTTTAAATCTGTAATTAACATTTTGTTGATTCACTTTCGACTTCCGTTCATTAATTCACAACAAATATCGTAACCTAGAGCGTCTTCTTGCAAAATTAATAAATAAGGTTAATTATAAAGATAATGTCATTGAGTCATAAGCACTCAAAACAAGAAATAAAAATATAAGGGCAAATGTTTACGAGAGAGACAATAATTTACTTTGCGAGAGGAACATAAATTGTCTAAATTATTATAAGATTTCTCCGACATTAAGAGGAAATTAACTTGAAGATAACAAAGTTGAAGATTTCTTACAAACTCACTGCCTTTGTAAGAGATCCGTACGTCCGAAGATTTTTCGGAGTTTTGTAGGCCCGGAAATTAATACAACATTACATTTGTAAAATCTGGCCAGAGACTCAATGTATGATTATCCCACTTTAGTATACCTTTTACTTATCTAAGTAGATCTATATTTTTCTGAGTCAAGTAATTTTTCTTCAGGAATTCTTTCATGTTTGTAATGTTATACAATGTGGTGTTCATTAATAAACAATGATACTAAAACATAGTCATAACAGTGGTACCTACGTAGAGACACCAATGTGAAAACACACTTCAATCTTTCAACTTATTCAGCATCTTCACCATCTTATTGCTGTACATAAAACTCCGCGAAACTTTACTTAATAACTGCTGAACCCACAAATATTTAACTTAAAAGTTGAATGTAAGAATGAGCATTATCCTGAAGCAGGCGCTTTACGAGGCTTATAAAGTGAACATGATACTGCTTAGTGCGTGTAACGGAACGCGTTGAGGGAATAATAATGGCCGGCCTGGAGTGAAAAGGCGGGAAAACGCTGAAGAACGCTGTTTATCGATGTACCTCTCAAAAGAGAAATAATATACAGGATTTTTATCATATTTATCCATAACAATTTAAAGCATCAAAATTATAATAGGAAAATAATGATGAATTATTAATAAGCGTTATTGGTCCCGACATTTTGACAGCAGAAACAAAGCTTTCATATTCATAGTGGATTTAGGAAACGGCAACGGAAAATTAAACATCCCTCATAATAAAATATCTCTAATTAAATATCCCTCATAATTATTGAAAAATAATAAACAATTCGTTATAACGAATATGTAGTGTTAATAATCAAGAATCTTTGAACCACGTTGTAACCTTTTTTTCGGCACGAGATGTAAATCTACGCGTACAACACACGTCCGCAAAGGTATATAGGAAAGGTCGACTAAGCAGTGGCAGCGCGACCAACGTTGAAAAATGGCGACAATCTCACGCTGTTCGCGCGCTACGCAGATTTGAATTTAGAACGGAGAAAACACCGATTGATTTACCACCAGTAACATTTTCTAACGGTTTTTAAAACGCGTGTTTTAAAAAGATACAAAAAGTCCGCAAAGGCTCCGGTATTTCAGGATTAGGTCAGTGATTTATGTGGAATGGTGCGTCCTATATTTGTTGGTACTCTCTCTGTAAAAAAGTTTACATTCAAAGTTAAATATGGTGTTTGTTATTTATTCATATTGCTAAGCTTTAAATATTTACCGACATTAAGTACATGCTCCAAAAAAACCTCAAAGGTATACAAATTATGCAAATGTTAAAACATTCGCCTTGCCGCAGTACACCGAAATTTAAACCTGAACACAATGTCTTTTGAAAATAACGTGTAAAATATCGTTATTAAAACAGGTCTCGGCTAACACAGCCGTTATTGCTCTCAGGTTGGACCGAACCCGAGCCCGACATTTATACTGAAACAATTCCGCCCCTCAGAGAACTTGAAAATTAACTTCTTTACCGTCTTCCTTGTAACGTCGCAGAGTTGTCTTCCAGTTAAATGAATTTCATTGCTCTGATTTAATTTTGCAATGGATTTTTTGCGGGTAGATGGGTAGTATAGTTTTCATTGGCGCCCAACGTGGGACCACGAAAAGTTGTATTATTGCAGCATATACTATGAATAACCCAATTGTAGTAACGCGAGTAAGTTTCCTAAGCACGTCCTATATCACATAACAGCAAAATTTCCCCAAGAAAATGGGGTAGCCGAAACTTTGGCGCGAAAGAAAAAACACTACTAATACATATCAATCGTGGTTACCTGACGTAATGAAACGTACCCGGCGCACGTACGCAGGCTCACGTACCGACATGAAAGCAATAAAGTGTGTAATGCGGTACACAATTATGACACATGGTCGACCAAATTGGTGAGTTGTAGCATTCGGAGTCAAAGAACAGACTTTATTTGGAGTAAATAAGACATGATACTGACGTGTTCCCATTTTTCTAAGGAAATGTATAGCAATAAATGTTTTCATAAGATGGCATACATTACATACGTACATTTATACAATACATATGCCATCTATAATAAAAGTATCATCTTTCATAAAGAGGAATACTCATTTAGTTATAAGGAGGATTTAAGTTACTAATTGCTCCTTATAATCGCCCTAAGATTGTTTCGCATAATAAGTTATTTCGCTGGAAATAATTATATCCACATAACAAATAATTGTATCATTACTCAATGACAGATGCCTCCAGCCATTGCCTAGTTATCTAGACACAAACTAACTCACCATTAATTCAATAAGACGAGTATCAATGTAAGTAGTGTCTATTTACCTTAACACCGCCATTTTACTAGCTCGTTAGCTTGGCGGGACCATCGCCATCTTTTATTCAACAGACCGATGAACGACTCAATGTGAACGAATGAACGGCGCGGATTGACGAGCGTCACAACCCTATACAACTATCACTTACAAGTTAAATAAACTCTCTTTGTATGCACATAAGGTTGTTTTTTCTGAAAATGTATGCAGAAATAGGGCTGTCAATTTTGATGAGCGAGGACTTCAAATAGTTTTATTTAAGTTTAAAGGAGTGTGAATGGTTTAGTTGACTTTATGTGTCCCGTCTATTGAGTTTGGTAAAGATGTAAATCGAATCTGAACTCGACAAGTCAGGTAGATTGTTGCAATTTACTAGTGCGCATTTGAATAAGGGTTTTTGGATATGTAGATACTAAAATATCAAACTTTATGGAAATCAGAGGATACCTCTAGTTTTTCCAACCATCTATGATCCCATGCAAATTCTGAAGTTGACAAAGGGATTTTCTATTGTCCAGCGCTCCTAACTAAGCTAGATAATGGCGAGCTTTGGAAGTACTGAATACCCACAACCAAAGCTTTCTTTTTCCAGTAGCCAATCAGATAATAGATTATCTTCTCAGGGATTTCCTGTTCAAAACTAAAGAACTGAGAGGGGCGATGTTTAAGTATTGTTGTCGCATTCCCGAATCTTCGTTCGGTAATATGTATTAACATCATATTTTTAGAAAGTCCTTAAACATTGCTGAAAAAATGTTTGTCACGTTAAACGGTTTTACGAGTGAGACATCAAAATTTTTATTACGTGTTTACGTCATCTTTAGGCTATTTTATTGCGTCAGTGTTGCCAAATATATTATCTGTTCTCCCATGCTACCCTCTATAATCCTACGAAATGCCTTATACAGAATAGATATTTAAATAGAAAATATAAATCGATTTTTCCGGTAGGCGCTGCGTCTGCTTCCACTTTCAAAGGAAATAAACATACCTAATAGTAAATCTCAAACAACTTTTCCATATTCTTTTGTTTGTTAGTTTCACTGAACTATGGACTTCGGAGTCTAGTATTTTTATTCCACGAAAGCGTTACCCGCAATTTTACTTTCAAATTATTTCTGCTGATTCCTGTTGCAGAAATATTTTTCTGTAGCTAATTATACAACCTTTTAATTTTTGCAAATATGTATTTATAATAGGTGATATAGATCCAGTGAAACATTGTAATGTCAGGAGCCCTATCGATACGACCAAGAAGAGGAAGGAGCCCTTTTAGACATTACTTTATCGAAACTCTAGGAAATAGAAATAGGACAATAATGCACGTTGTTCTTAATTTATTGCATTTTCAAGCTTTTCACTTTACGACGCAAATAGAGCTATTATAAATAAGTGTTATAGGTAAGTCTTGAAACCATAAAGTGAAATTAATGGCTTTTACATTCCAAACTTCCTGAAGTAAAAAGGACTTAATCCTTGAGCAGTAAGGTCTGTATTTCCGAGTATCACCGAGGTAGTTAACCTAGAAGTAAGTACTAATTTAGCTTCTAACAATTTGACACACAAAGATTCTACGCTCTCTTTAGAAACATTAAATAAACTGACAGACAGAGGTAGTTGGCGACGTCAACGAGTGGGCGTTGAAGCAAAATACAATTTAAGACTTCAGACAGTAAGTCTGAAATGAGGCAACAATCGTAACAGATACAAATTATTACGAATTAGATACAAAAATAGAATAAGTACATTAGGGTTTGATTATAGCTTGAAGGTTAAATAGAAATAGATTTTATGGTTAATTGGATAAGTTTAAATGCAACCTTATCAAAATTATAAACTACACGACGACGCCACGTTAATATATTTTTGCATACGTGTCCTATTAAACGCAGAAGGTTATTACGGCGTATTTCTTGTCAACAGACACTTCTGCTTACCTTTTATACTTCTGCGACTGACGTTCAATTAAGCGAGAAAATTACTACAGATTCTGCTGGACTTTTAATAACCCATGCACTTGAGGAATCCCTAAGATCTTTATGTGCCTATGCAAGATTCCTCCCGCTCTTAACCAAATATCTCGAAAAGTTGTGAAACACGTTCTTCCAAACAATCCTCTTGGACCTTCAACGAGGCAACAAGAAGCGGAACTTTCGACTTCTAAAACAGTTCTTAATTTTATCCCTCGATTGAATAATCCGTTTAAGTGGAACTGCAGTGGCCACCGATAAAAATCGCGGCGGAGACTCTAATTACCACTTTGCACTTCATGGCGAGTCCCTGAGCAGAGAGCTCCCGATTCCTATCGCATTGAATCCTCGTTTATGCGCTTTCTGTAATGAGCGGCAACTGTTGGCTTTGTTTCAAGCGGTTTGGATTGTTTTTGAGGTGTTGCGTTAGCACTTTCTTTGTTATTTATTTGTGGAAGATTGAAGGGAATCGATATTTACTTCAAATCAAGGCTAGGTTTGCAAATACACAAAATTCAAATTCTATTTATATTTGAAGCTACGACGTTGATCTTACTGCCAATATTTGAAACTTTTGAATTCAAAAGAATCATATTTTCGAGAAATATATTCCAAGTACCGTATGGACCAAGAAATAAAAACGGAAAGATTGCAGAAGTGCTCAATTCGTTTCAGGCCCCTAGGCTATCGACTGCCGCGTCTCTGCTTGAGTTTCTTTACATATTTCTTGGAAAGACTGGCTTGAGCAATGGCTCAAGAATTCGAAATGCTACTAAAATAAACCAACCTACCGTTAAAAATAAAAGGACTTTACCAACTTTCATTAATTCCAAATGTTGAGCATTCTCGTACCTACATATTTCCGTGAACTGTCAAACACACGTATCCTGTAGACAGCAGCGGTATATGAAGGTATATGGTTGATGGCGAGGTACTCGTCGGGTTGATAAATGAGGCATATAAACATTAAGGAGCGAAGCGCGCCACAGGTGGCGGGGAAGATCACCGCGACCCGAGGCTTGAGACGAAGTCGAGAGCATTCCTATTTACACGAATTAATTAAAATTTTCTATGAATAATTTAACTATCTTAGTGTACGCGTTTTCCAAAACAGCAATAGTTTTCATTGGTTTATTTCTAACTATCTTTAGTTCAATTGGTTCTTAAATAAATAGGATCGTATTGTACCGTTAAAAGTAGAGGTTAAAAAGCGATGCTACTGTACCGCAGTTAACGGGTTTACTTTAAAAAGTGTAGCAAGATTAAAACACGACTTTTTGGCTAGATTGCGCCATTTTCCGAAAAATGCTGGGTGCCCTGGATTTGAAATTTATAGAGGCACCAAATTCCTAACACATTGACAGCATTTCAGCACATTTTCGAAGTAAAAGCCTGAGGGCGGCGCATCGAGCCTCCGGAGCTCCGCCATGTTGGCGGAAGTTCTGGAAACGCGGGAAGCGTTACCGGCTTCCGCGCTGACGCACTTCCGGCCTGCACTCGTTATTACCAGATGGTACAAGGGCGAAGGGTTATTACTGATATTATAGTCTTTGATGACTTTAATGTGTCGGACCGACTTGAAGAGTTTCCGCCAAGCGCGCGAAATAACAAGTAGGACGATTGATTTTCAAGATGGAAAAAATTAGTTTTTGCGATTTTTATACGACGAGCTTGTGAGCAATTTAGTCAATAGGCCTATGAAAAAAAATTACAGGCAAGAAAGAAATTGAAAGAAATGAATCACACATCATAGTAGTGATATAACAGTCGATCGGTCAGTCATTGATCATGGCAGGCAGAGTTGTGTAATTTCTGCCTACCCCTATGGGAAAAATGCGTGACTTTGTGTAAGATGTCTAAAATCAAAATCAAATTAGGCTGAGAATCAGCACTTTTTGAACGTCAAAATTACAAAAGACAGTTCCTCAAAACCGCCCGCCCTTTACCACATCCTAGTACTATCGCTGGGAAGAAGAAGTGGCGCAACAAACTCCCCAGCAGCACAGCTGTCTGTTCAGTTAGAAAATACTTGATACGTGATTGTATACAATACTAGGAATGTTAAGTAATAAACTTTACACGACACGGAACATTAAATCAAATTATTTGCCATATGTCAGCTAGCCACGCCAATATACCAATAAATATAATAAAAACTATACGTACTCAAGCTAAAAATTATTAATTAAAATTAAAATGTGAATAAAAACTTGCAACCGCCCTTAAACCGCGCTTAAACCACCAGGCATAAAGGGTGTGACAGCTTATATATGTATTTATGCATTATTGCTGGGTTCTGTTCACATAGCTGTCACTTGAAGTCACAAATGATAAACTAGGACCATCGAAGTAAAATCAATAAATAATTTAATACTAATAACAAGAATAAAACTGTCTGCACCCGCACTGCAGCATCTGTTCACGAGCATAACGCAAATATCAGCGATTACCCCCCTCGCCATATTTGAGGGAAGGAGGCAACCCGACCCCCGACGCTACCGCAAGCAGTGACATCTAAGGGAGCATGACGAACTTGCTGCCGGTTGTTCAGGCAAAAATAATATGATCAATCGTCGAAGTCACTAGCTAACCACATATTGCAATCAACTCATTAAAAAACATTAATATTAGTAGATTAGGTCAATATTACATTAAAATAAAATAAAATTGAATTGACATACACAGTCAAATAAAAATAAAGTATTATATGAACTCATATCACCTGTCAGTAAGCTAATTCTGGAGAAAGAACATACTCGTAAAAATTGTCATGAGTTAATCAGGGTGACCAACTATTCTTATGGTGTAAGTAGTCGTTGATGGAGTAGTATGCCTTTGAACAAAGATTGGACTTTACTTGAGCTTTAAACGCATTAAAAGGCAAGCCTAGCAAAGAAGAGGGTATGTTGTTATAAAAGATTATACCAAGCCCAACAAATGAGAACCCTTATGAAGCCGGTGAAAGGGGGCACGTAGTTTGTTCTTATTTCTAGTGTTAACATTGTGAATATCACTGTTTTTAGTACAAGTTTAAATTTTGCCTAATATATAGGATGTTGGCGAAGATGAATTGTGATGCAACCACGAGAATACCAATATCCTTAAAAACATCTCATAGAGAAACTTGGCACCTAGCTAGTAAATTGCTCGAACAGCTCGTTTCTGAAGGACAAATATATTTTGTATATCAGCGGCTTTGCCCCACGCCAGAATACCGTAGGAGTGTAGGACATAACACCGTGTTGCTTTTACGCAACGATGCGAATTAGATGTGCATCTCTGGTGCGCAGAGTACGGGCCAGCTCCAACAATATCCTTAAAATGATCGCTAGCATGCTCGATTGCATGTACATCAATCACTGCAGTGTCATCTCCCATGGGATGAAATAATTTTGAAATACAATAAACTAACATAGTTCTTAAGTTTACTAACACAAGGAGTCATTGTTACTTGAATAAATAAATAATAATTATTATTATTATAACGCTGTGAAAATAACTAAGTAGACTAAACGAGCTGTATCAACGTCAGTGTATTGTCTTACTTTCCTGACGGCGTAGGCAGCCGAACTGAGCCTTCCTGCTAGACTTGATATATGAGGTCCCCACTGAAGTTTGGCATCTACTGTTAGTCCTAGAAAAATTGCCGAGCCTACTGTTTCAAGCACCTCTTTATCTAAGACGATGTCGGGTCCTAGATTTCTAACATTCGGTAAGGCGAACTTTACACATTTCGTTTTCTTGGCATTGAGAACTAGGTTATTTGACGTAAACTAATCTGTAACTATTGAGAGTGCACTGTTTACGTCGTCAAAATCTTATCTATTCCTGTCTACTTTAAAAATAAGAGAGGTATCATCTGCAAACAGTACAACGTCACAGATGCCCTTTAAAAGGAATGGTAAATCATTGATATATACTAAGAACAAGATTGGACCCAGTCCTTGCGAACTGAACTAGTAGCCCGGAAGATTTCACACCATTAACATCTACACATTGGACCCTATTATGTAAATAAGAAATTATTACGTTGAGCTTCGTTGTTATAAACGTATGTTGTTGTTATACACGTGAAATTAAAGAAAATCATAAAGTGTTAGCTGCTTATCGTCTTGTCGTAAATGCAGCTGTAAAAGATAAGTGCTGGATGCGGGACAGCAGACGCCACCTATAGATGCTCATTGCTCTGGTACCTACTTGTACTTAAAGACGTGAATTCATCGATTCAGACTTTCAGATAACTCTAGAAGATATTTACGCAACCTGGGTGTCACTATGTCTTTGGTTACTCAAATTGCAAGCAATGGATCTATCATTATGGCTTAACATGTTATCAAAAGCTTATCATCTTTACAGCCTTTTCCCAACTATGTTAAAGTCGGCTTCAAGTCTAACCGGATGCAGCCGAATACCAGTATTTTACAAGGAGGAACTGCCTATCTGACCTCCACAACCCAGTTACTGGGTAATACGTTACCCCTTGGTAAGACTGGTTGACAGACTTTCGAGCTTCTAACTACCCGTAACGTCTGCCAAAGATCTACAAATGACACCCGGGACCAACGGTTCCACGTGCTTTTCGAAGCACGGAGGGGTCTCGATATACTATACTGGAAGGTCACTCATCCACGGAGTCACGGACCGACGTCGGCAAGCGTAACTTTCGATCAACCCGTGCGGCTGTTATTATTTAGCCACGCGAGCCGTGCTATCAAAGCTAAACTAGTTTAAAACTAGATGAACATCATTAATTAATTCATCACAGACTATCCAAAATCGAGTAAGCTTCAAATTGTACAATGGTTATTTAATTAAAGGTTTACTACGACTAAGTCATTTTTTAAGAATTTTTCTCTGTTAGCAATGAAGAATGATCTCCATCGCTTGTAGCTCGCGCCGCGCCCGCCAGCCAGCAAGCGTCGCGCGTCGCCGGCAAGGATGCTAATTTATGTGCGATTGTTCGCCGGCGCGATATCGCCGTGATTTTCAACCGCGCCAAAAATAAATACACCACGTTTAAAGAGTTCATTCCTTTTAATTTATATTCCTCCATTCGCGGGTAGATTAAAAAGCTCGTGTTAAGTAAATACTTTTGTTCTGCTAGTTTTAAATTTAAATTCTGTTAATACTGGAATGTTTGCGGAAATAAAGTTTGAATTATATGAGTTTCATAGTTTTGTTTATATGAAGGAGAGAATTAATTTTACTGTGATAGTTTAGGCTGCAGGCAGAAAATTCTTGTTTCTAGTTTTAGTATTTAACAATTTAGATACAGCCTGACGTCATTCTAATTTATTCGCCACATAAATTAAAATACGGTTGGCAGTAACAGAGATGTAACTCTCAATTTGGATTGAGAGTTACATCTCTGGCGAATTTCTTGGATTTAGGTGAGGTCAGGGTTGGCCCTGACCTCACCTAAATCCAAGAAATTCGCCCACAAAATGAGACCTAATTACTTTGACGATTCCATATTATCATTGACCTTAATTTTGCACTCCATTCGAATTGCCCAGCACTGGGTGTTTATAAAGCAGTTTATATCTCTGGCTGAGTATCGTGGGCTCTCAGGTGGCCGAGATAAGGACAGTAATAGAGCACCTAATTTCCGAGTGTCGTTTCGCGCCAAACGCTCGCGCCATCTTGCTGGCTAGTTATACGCTCTGAGGAAGTTCTCTCAGGAAAGATAAGAAAGAATAAACGTGATGGTAATAAAGGTTTGCGTAATTGAGAATAATAGACCTCGAGGTGAAAAATATAATATAAAACTTAGAAATACCTAAAATGCTATAACATTTTGGTAATATTCCATTTTATTTTATTTATTTAGGTAACCAACGAAAGCGATACATAAAAATATTTTACAAAATATGCGTGTTACAGTTATTATGGCCAATTATTGTAGGTTTCCCTGTATAACTGGGATATACATTTATGTGTAATACATGCGAACGGACTAATGCATACTTAACTTTCGTTTTTATGTAACAGTAGAACACCCAAAGAAAAACTTGAGAGGTGTCAAGGGACACCCGGATGGAACGAAGTTCCTTTCGATTAATTAGTGAAGGAATTGTAATAAAATTTTATTTTTTTTAAGTTATAATAACATTTTTTTTTATTATTAACAAATAAAAACTGGCTTGCTTTCTATAAGAGAGAGAGAGAGAGAGAGAGAGAGACAGACAGAGAAACACGCGCACGCCGCACGGCTTACAACTATAGCAAAAAGTGTTGTTCCAACGTTTGGTCTTAAATTTTCCGTCTAGCCCCCTTTCGCAACGCGCGATAAGGAACTTCGTTCCAATAAATTCAACATCTCCGCTGAATGACTCATAAGATGAAAGACAACGAAAAGGGGAATGCAGAAATAGCTCACTCCAATAAATGAGAAATAAGTAGCGCTGGTTGCGTTACTCATATTGCACAGCCATAATAATGTAAGAATGAAAAGTAATGGCGCCCAACGTGGGACCAACGCTTCGTTCTAGGACACTCTCATTATTTTCGTATTAAGGTCTTACATATAAATTTGAAAGGTAATTTTGAAAATTCAACACATAATTTGTTATTGGAGCATTCCGACGCACAAAATTGTTGACAACGTAAATGGCGCCCGGTATGGGACTCGAGAACCTTTCTTATTAGGTTACATAATGGGACAATGACCTTCACTTAACACATTTTGGGGAGAATATTATGGACTGTATTGATTCCATTCAAATACCGTGTATGTAAAACATGAGCAGTAGTACAAAATGTATATACTACTGTAATTTGGTAATGTCCACCTAGCAAAAAGGTTCAAGTTCAATCCAGTGTCAATCTCATTACAAAGTTCATGGCTGCAGACGTCCGCAGAGGCTCATTTTAGAGAAAAATATATGAAAATGTGAAAAATCCGCTAGATCAGTCTCGGGACTCGTCGCCGGGGGGTTTTATCAGGTGGCAGCCGGAGATGTCAGCGTTATCTGTGTTTTCAATCCGCTCGAGTGCGGCCGAGTTATGATTTCGTTGTTCAGCAAGCTGAGAGAGGGTGGTACTCACAGGAAAATGTAGCGGAGCCGATGAGATAAAAGTTAATAGGGATATATTTTACAATGGAGTTGAATCTGTCAATACTCAAAGGATGCAGGATGCACGTATGATGCTTGTTCAAAAGATTTCCAATTAAATAAATACAAAATATACATAAGGGCAGCGACACGAAATCGTCGGCTTTAATTTATTTGAAGACGAAATATTTATTTTATTATGGCTGATTTTTCAACAGTCTGATAATTTTATCTGAAGAATAAATATGACAGTTTGACATATTTTGTATTCAAAAGCTCTCAAACCGCCATATTTATTCCTTTTTTAGTTTCATTGTGATTTTCTGATTGCGAATAACACAGTTGCAACTGCAAACATAATTATATTTGTTTGAAGCGTCTCAGAATATTGAAACTACGCGATACGACATTTGATTGGCGTTTATTTGACATATGTAAGTATTGAATGATATTCGCGCCACCGCGGTCTCTCGTACATTACACCGTCTGGCGCACAAAGAGAGTGGTGAAACAATCTCGTATACAACAAAATAAATTGCTGCGCGTCTCGTGGGGATTGTTTTTAAATTTCGTTACACAAACACCGGCTCTGTGTCGCACGCTATATGAGACAGAGATGGCCATATGCCAAAAGATGCGTGGAAGAAAGAGAGACAGTATTTCTTTTGTAAATCACGTGTTGAAAGCGACGACGAACGTAATTCGCATTACAGTAGTTAGGCGGGTGTCAAAGCTAACGTGACGGGATGGCGGGATGGCGCCTTTCAATTTGTTTTTGATTCATACACATTGATATTTCCAGTGAATTTGCATTTTGAATGTGCGTTTGATGAGCAGACACGACTTTCTATTTTGTTTGGGCGGAGATTCGTTTTTATTTAAATTTTGGTGCTCGTTAAAGTTAGATTAGCACTGTATTTCCAGTTCTCATTTGTTTTTGTTCACGAGAAAAATAACGCAAGAAAAGTTGACATTAATCTTACTAATTACAGTCTACTCTATCTGTGAGTAGGTGCTCAATTTTAAAATTCGTTCTCAAAGACTTTGGAGCCACGTCATAAGTTAATGACACCTGGCGACTCGTCTCGCCATAATTCGATCTGCGGCGACGCCGAGCCAAGTTCGCTCATCGATCACAAATTGAATCACTCATTTAATAGCTCGCCGCCACAGCATAGAAAAATTTGTTGATTTACTGCCAAAGAGAGTTTAAACTTATTTCGGATGTCCATAGGAGAAAACATTTTCGGCTTTGTAGTAAAATTGACGTTTATAGTTTAGAAATGTAAACTCTCCTCGTCTGTTAGGCAAGCTTATTAAACAATAGAAAAAGTAATGGTGTCTCATTAGTGACAGTTGAGCTCTTATTTCTAAAAGATTTAACAAAAGTAAACTCAATCTGACTTTCTGTCATTTTATGGGATCATGTAGTAAAACACATGTGTTAGCATATTGATCTGCTGTTCCAAATTGTCAGTGGCATAGTAAGGGTGCCAAAGTTAGATGAAGTTAATAAAAACCACTGCATTAAAACCTGCTCGTCACTCACTTTCTAACAGAGTCGTCATACGTAATGTCACGTTAAGCAAATTGAGTTTTAAAGGACCACATTTATTTGCCATTTGGTTTAAGAAAATCATGAGGAATGCTAAAGATGTCAGTAAATGTCGTCTGAGAGTGCTTTAAAAGAAAGTATAAGAATATCTAGACTTGAAGTGTGTTGTGTCTTCGAGAACGTTCGCCCGACACGTAAGAATCTTGAAAAATAAACTCTTGAAAACTTTGACGCTGCAAAGAAAGAAGCTTTGTAAGGAGTGGGCACGAGATGAAAGGATTCGAAAAATGTAACCTCAAAATATTAAAAATTATAGTGACATTGTTAGAACTAAGAACAAAAACTAATTTAAAATCTTGTAATATTGTACAATTCATTTTTGGTAAGGTTTGTATGAACTTCATACTATATTTATCAAAATCAACACCAAATAAAATATGAGCGTCCGTATGAGTTGATGCTGATTGCAAAACGTTTTATTAATTAAAATGAGTCGCGATGGCCGCAGCAAACAGCACAGAAGCATTTATTAACAAACTTTAAATTACAAATGTTGACAAACCGAGCAGTTCCGTCTGCGCCAGGTTTTATGGTTATATTTTTAATGAACGGTAAAAATGTCAGCGCATGGAATCGTTTCCAAATAGTCGGACAATAAGAAGCTATCGATGTGGACGAATAATTGGAACGAACGACTCACTTTGTGGGGATTTCTTTGAACAATTTAATGCAATCGGTTGTAAAATTCATATTAATGATTTGGGAAACTGGTCACCAATCTAAATAAAACACATAGATAAAGCATGACGTATGTTATAGGAATTTGTTTTGCATTGCAATACAATTTTACAAACATGAATACTTGATGAATGTACAATTCGTTCTTAGTAAATCATAGCCCACTTAACAAGGTCACAAACATCGGAACAGTTCTATCATCATTACTGGTCATTGGACTTCCATTTACCTGCCCTCAATGGGGTGGTAACGTAAAATTGAAAAGGGCCCATCAATAAAAGTGTCAAATTCAATCTATTACAGGCGACATTTAAGCCCATAACTCGACTGAACCAACCCATCGTCGTAGATTAAGTGAGGGCTCTTGAACGAGAGAATAGCCATAAAAAGTATTTAGATCACCCCCATATATCTTGACTAGGATGATGTGACTTACAGGGTATGTGTTAAGTGCATAGGAATAGAAAATTTTATGTAGGTGTTTTAGTTTTTTTTTATGGGGAGCATTCCAAATCAGACAATTTTAAACCTATACAGTCATTTTTGGAAAAAAAGATGGCAGGGAAAATGTCGCTTAGGCAAACAATGAAAATGTTCTAGGTGATATAGATTGAAATATGAACTTTAATATCCAATAGGTATGCGTTCAAACATTGAAACATATTCCTAGGTAAATTATATTCATACCATTTGCCAAAGCATCTGTCTTTTCCGTGTCTCCTATGAAAACAGTCGTCGCTCACCACTTGCGCTGGTCGGATGCAACGACTGAGCCCTTCCCATTTATTACGCATGCTCTATTTATTCTCGTCTACGTATTTATAAAGGCAGTTGAAATGTCCCGGCTGCCTTGTTTGTGTACATACTGCAAACATGGACGTTTAAATATTTTGGGGAAATATCTCTTTGAGTAATAATTGAAAGTTCGTTTACATAATTTGGAATAAATATGGACGTTTCTCCATCGTGAAAGGGGAAATATGTGTCTCCCAGGAATAATCTGTGGGTAAAACCCACAAAAGTACCGACTTCTACTCCTACTCCTTCACAGTGCTCGCGGTGCGATTGTGGAATTCACTAAGCCTGACATTAGGGACTGCCAAACTGTTGTAGTTTTCAAAAGAAGAGTAAAAGAACATCATCTGTCCACTTCATCATAGTTGTGTATGTTTTTTTTTTTTTTTTTTGTATGATATAATTATTACCATTCTAGTAATATTTATTTTAGAAGTATTTATGTATGATTATCTGTATATATGTTAGTATATTCTTGTAATTTTTGTTTAGTTTTTAAGTGAATTGTTTTTTTAATTCTATGTATTATTTTTTGTCTCCTTTGCTCTATCACACGCTGTCTACATCTCTGTATCTATTGTCCTACCTCAGGCATGCTGGAAGAGATTTCTTATGAAATAAGCATCACCTCTGTACCTGTTTTTTCTGTTCTGTTTTTCAATGTCTGTTTATATGTGTGTACATACATGGTAAAATAAAAAAAAAATAAAATAAAAGTAGTTGTGAATGATTGCGTTTCAATTTTTATCGAAGTATTAAATGATTGTAATGGAACAGAAGTTTCCCATTATTTTCTTTTTTAATCATTTCCTTTCCATCCTCAGTTATGTTTTAATTCGAATTAATCGACTCGACGGTAAATCTCTTAGCTTTCAAAATGTCATACATTGCTGATGACCGGCAAACCGTGCGTCCGTCCACACGAAACACGGCCCGGACATGGCACGACTCCGTGCCGTCGATGGGACGACCAATATTTGCTCACCGAGTGAACCCTCTCGCCGCTCATAGTGGTCACCAAATTGATATTGTAGCAACAAGCGATATAGTTTTAATGTATGCTAGTGAGTTCATGTGTTTGCGAGTTGCGATTGTGGGAAATGTGTTTCATCAGAATAATAGTCTGATGTAAGATTATTGTCACTTACTTAAGGGAAAGACACTAACAGCTGCAACACAGTTTTTACTAGCGGGTGCTAGGGAATCCTATAATCCAAACTGTATTCATTATGTCAATAAAGAATTATTATTCCTTTATTTCATTTAAATACTTACAAATTACATTTTTAAATATTTTTATAAACAAAATGATAAAAAAAAAACATTTAAAAATATATAAAATAGTAGCCCAGCGGTATCGGGAACAGGGTCCAAGCTACCGGAGAGAGAAACTTCCTGACAATGCGAGTCGTGTCCAGAAGTACCGCTTTCTGAATCAAGCCCTTGCCCTTATTATTATTATTATTATAGATATTTCATTGAATTTTGCGAAATCATTTCGTTTAAATGAAAAACCCAAAGCATGTTCTCGCAATCAAGCTCACCGTGAGCCCACTGCGCCGACAATAACAATGAGTAAACAAGTCTTAGCGATAGGGAACAAAAGGAGCGATCCCCGAAAGTAACAGTTTATTACATGGCGATTACGTGAGGTCCGAAGATAAGCCAGGCCTTAAGGTCTGCATAAATTACGACACATTTCCACCCCATAAATCGTAAAGTCTTAGAGTAATATTTTGTTTCGGTGATAAATTGCTTAACGCGACGGATAATATCTACAATGAAAAAATATAAATTAAATTTTTCTACCTTGTTGATTGTTTGTATAGTGAGAAAATGAAAGAATTTATTACCAGAAATGCAAAAGATAAGAATAATATTAAAGTAGTGACTTTAATAGCGTAAGATCCCGCAAATAAATGTTTTAATAAATAATTATAAAAAATTACCAAAAACTCTAGAATTAAGACTTAAGATCTAAACACACAGAAATAGATAGAGTTCACACACGCAATCTACAAAACACATAATAACTTAGAAATAATATTAAAGTATCCCAAACTAGAGAAACAGTGGAAGTTGGGAATGAAACTCATTTGTATGTAGATAGAAAACTAACAGACAAAAGTGCTGATGTTCGGAAGTTGGGCAAACCCGCGGCATTCAAATGTATGTGCAGCTGCCAAAAGGCTATATTGAATTATTCAAACCGTTACTTCCACACATCAACTTCGATTTCTTTTTGTGGGCAGTTCATCAAGCAGGATTAGAAATACTCAAACAATTTTCTGGGATAGATAACGCTGTGGGAGATAGACGACAAACTGTTTTATTTGCAGACAGAACTTAAATATTAAAAAAAAATAGAATACAAAAGAGTAATACCAAACACTAAATAAGAAAAAGTACAAAAATATACTCATGAGGTATTAAAAATAAAACAGTAAGCATACTTAGATAAAACAACTACGTAAATACAGAATAAACAAAATCGCATCGAATAAAAATACAACCCGATACAAGTACAGTGAACAGTACGAACTACAAAGGCGAGCTAAAAAGAAAAGAACACAAACACGGTCCTAGAAGCGCCCTCTACTGACGTACCTTTGAAACGAATCTTTTTAAGGAATTGCTTTGGCAGGCGAGGCTTCATGCGTCCCGTCCGTCCTGGAAACATACGCCATCGCTCTAATATCAAACTTTATTAGAAACGGGTTTATTTTCTGTTTTGACTAGGCTTTTGGCCCGCTATTATTAATCTTAAATTATTTGATCTTTTCGGAAAATCTAAATAAGGTTTGGACTTTGGTCCATTTCACATCTTTGGCTTGGACTTTGGTGCATCTTACACGTCTACGTTTTCACGAAAGATTAAATTAACATAAAGCTAAAGAGCTGTGTTAATACCACAACACTTTAATGAAACCGTAATGTTACGTTCATTTCTATAAATAAGTATTAAACGCAGAGCTGTCAGGAACATTAGATTGACTTAAACCATCAAAATATAAAAAAAGCTCGAAGCTCAACCCTTTTGTAAACCTTTGAGTTGTATACAGTAAGTGTTTTGTTTTTTAAAACATACGTAAAACAAAAAGGGAGTTTTAAAATGACGCTTGGAATTAGGACGTCACCTGGCGAAGATTAAAGAGTTATGCTTTAAGCCGAAGGAATCGGAAGACAATTTAATTTTAATCTAATCCCACTGAGTCGCGAGTTCGAATGCGCCTCGTGATAATCCAAGAATTAAAGATGGCACTGACTTGAGCTTTTGTTTACGTTGTTTTGATTTTGTTTGAGCGTTGAGCTCTTAATTCGTTTTCTTGTTACAATTGGTTCTCAGCCTTTTGATCTTGTTGCTTATTTACTACTTTTTTATATATTTTCTCATTAATTGATCATATTGAGGGCAACCTGTAAATCAAGGGAATTCTTTTAGCATAGAGGAAATTATATGAAAGTTTACCTCACTCTAATTTTTCTTTCTAAAAAATGCGTGTACGTATTTAATTTATGCAACAACAAAAACCTCCCTTATATCTTTCTCTATCGAAGTATCGACACAACGACGCTCGTTACAATTCCTGAATTTTATCATCTCCGTATTGCTAAGATGTATGTAAAACATTTTACGAGTAATCCAACCCTTGTTGCAGCTCTTAATAATCTGAGAGGAACGTAAAATCCTAGTTTTATGCGAAACCCGATGATCCTACTTAATATTTAAAAGCAGCGTCTGTCTCACGCACCGAGCGACGTGCCGAGACAAATTTTAATATAATTACACAATTTCATAAGCAATTTCCTTGTGAAATTGAATTTATTTTTGCTTCGTCAACGTAACTTTATAATTTTGTGTTAGGTAGGTACATGGAGTATTATGAGAATAAAAGGACCAAACTCGATTTGTTAAGACGAAGCGTGTTGACAACAGGGGATGTAAATATTTGTGAAACAATGTCTTCATTAAAACATTTTGCGACTTCGGCTTCCAATTTTTTCATTGAATATTTTTCTTTTTTTTAGCTTTAGTTAGGTACTACTTCATCAAATATATTCCGTAGCGAAGCTTTAATGTAGATGTAGGAAAAATATGCTTACGAATATCTTCGTTCGGAATCGGATTACGATCCGCTCGGCAATAGCAACAATTTTCCGACGTATTTCCATTTATCCAAGTCATATGGTTTTTCCTGCCCCGCAAAAACTTGCCGGTACAAGTTCCGTAATACACGAACGTATTACACTCAAATACATTATCGATTTTTTGATGATCGGTTTAGCAAGCCTTCTTAAAACTTGTAAGTTATCAACTAGCGTCGCCGGCATTTCATCATTTTGTCTCTCAAACTCTTCACTTCACGACAAGAAAATGAAATCAAATAGCACTTAATATTAACAGCAACTTTTTCTTTAGAAATCCCGGCTCAACTTCACAATGGCTACAGTCTGGCAGATTAACTCGTCGCAAAGTCTGAAGAATACCGTCCTGGTTAATTAATAAGCAAATAATTAAGCATTCAAATCCTTGCGTTAAGGCGGGATGGTAGCGTTCAATATTAACGCCGCCGTCGAATTAGCCGCGTCTCCTCGCTTCATAATAACGCCCTAATCTCCTCTCGTTTTCAGATGTGGATTGTATGAGTACGTATGATGGCAGCTATTGTTCCACGTTGTTGAATACTCATTGTCAATTGCAGATATTTACCCAGAGTTGGCTGGAGGGGAGTACCTAATAAAAATCGTTTTCGGGGCTCAGTTGAAATTTCAGTTTCAGTAGGTTTATATAAGTTCCAATTCATTGAAATTAGTCTGAAAATATGTCACAATCTACCACAGGCGTCCTAGTGTATCAGGCACTATTCAATAAAGTACATAATATATATTAACTCTAAAGCCTAACATTAAAATAATTTAGTACATTATCATCTGGATGGTCCTTACCGCTTCTCAAATACGGAAATCCTTAAATTGTGCAAAGTTTTTATTTGCAGAAAATATTTACGCTTATTTCAGCAAAATAAAACAGTTTAAAATGATCACAATAGAAATGAAATGTCAGCAACTTGTGAATGTTTCAGTACAACAATAATATTATGTTTACGCCGCGTAACTTAGGACCAGCAAATTAGTACTCCAAACATTCCAGAACATTCTGGGAACCTTCCATTTGGCTGTTGCTGTCAGAAATTGTAAATAAAATGAATATTAAAGCACATGATATTTACATATTCGCCGTGGCTAGTCCTTTAAATTATTTGACCGTAAACTGTGACTCTGTGGCACGTACCTGAAACAAAATTGAGAATAACATTAGCTGACAGTCGGACCTGTGCATAATAATATATTTTGTAAATAAAACCTCGGGCACTTTTGGTTTCAGAATATATAAAGTATTGAATTTCATGAATATCTTTAGTGAATTGTTGCCAGTTTATTAAGTGTCAACTTGAATAAAAATGGAGTTTAATTAATTACTGGTCGCCGTCAGTGATCTCAAAAGACGTCTTTCAATTACGGGCAAAAGTCTCCCAACAATACGTACTTAGATAGTGAAAGACATGAAAGTGCAACAAGACGCAATATGCAAGACACTCGACGCGTCTCAAGCTGCCACAATTTGAGAGCAGTCATAATACCGACCCGGAGGACCAAATTACACTTTTAATGCGACGGAATATTTTCACTGCTATTTTAGTGAGGTACTAGGAAAAGTTATCTATTTTCGTAGCCATCTTGGAATAATATTAAATCTCATGTATAAGTTATAGCATTCGAACTAAGTACGTGCTTGGATTCTTATCAAAAATCGGTAGGTGATTATCCCTCCAAATGCAAATTGTACCTTCATAAAACATTTTAAAAACACGGCCCTCGACTGCCTCCTAAATAACGTACCTACATAAAGCACAAAATGATAATAGCGAACGATATCACGGAGATGATAAAGAGGGCTGAGCAGATCAGTAACCGTTCGATGTTTCCGCAACATTAGGTCTGGAGGAGACGCTTTATGTTCCGGCATTTGTAAACAAATACCCATTGGCGCTGCTGACAAATACTGCTTTTGAATTTATACTACTGTCTGTTCCAAAAGTATCCGATAAAATTGAAAACAAACCCTGTTCAGGTTAAATTTTACGCAATCACTTACTAAAGGAAATTAGTAGTTCTCAACGCTTTTTCCAACATTTTAATTTTTTTAATAACATGATTAGATTGTAAATGAAAAATCACAATATTAACATCAATTGTGAAAGAGTGGTTTAAAATTAGAATTTCGGTGTAAGTATTGAAATAGTCAAATCAAAGCACTCTGTTTGTGTTAAAACAAGTTGGCATCCACAGGTACGTTGTCCAGATCCTTTTGTTTACATTTTCATCAGATAGGTTTGGAACAAACAATTGTTAGTTATATAATGATTTGACAACACTGAATTAGTGCGAAGACTAAAAAGTAAAACCTTTTGAGTTAGTTTAGTGCAGTGTAAGTGAACTCAAACTGTAGTGCAAGTGCTGAATCTTATAAAGAACACGTGAACCTAGTGTCTTCCTGTTATGTATCTGTGCAAGCGCGCACACTCCCGCGCGCCATCTATTGTACGACGAGTCCAACTCGCGAATAAACCAGTGCGTTGCTAACCAGCGAGCCTTTCACTTGTATACACCCCGCACCCGCGTACTTAACAGTGGCGACGAGAAGTTACCTACCACGTGAAAATGTCTAGTTCTGTGCAATTTGGAATTTTACATACGTTCGACCATAACACACAGACATGGAAAACGTACAAAGGGCGTATAGCACAATATTTCGTGGCAAATGGCGTCAACGAGAAAACGGATGCCGCGGGTGAAAAACGAAAGGCCATCTTGCTCAGCGCACTCACTGAGGGTACTTACCAGCTAACAACGGATTTAGTTTTACCTAAAGCCGTTGAAGACGTGCCCTACGAAGACCTTTTATCACTACTAGACAATCATTTTACCCCCAAATGTGTCGGGTTTGGTGAGCGTCATAACTTCTACGCGGCGTCTCAACAAGCCGGGGAAACTTATTCACAATGGGCAGCGAGATTGCGAGGGCTGACTGAAAAATGCGCCTTTCTCAACGTGGAGGAGGCCCTCCGCGACAAGTTCATTATGGGGATGCAGCCTGGACGAGAGAAGGAGAAGCTGTACTCGAAAGACCTGGCCGATCTCACGCTGGCCAAGGTCGTGGAGATGGCAGAAAACCTCCGATGTTCGCGCGCTGCCGCCGCAGCCAGTGCGGGAGCGCTGGCACAGGCGTCTGCGGCAGACCAGCAGCTGTTCAAGATAGCGGATAAAGGGAAAAGTGCTAGTAGTGTAGTGAAGGTGAAATGTAGTGTATGTGGTTATACGAACCATAAATCGGCTGACTGTAGATTCGCTAATTATGTTTGTAAAAAGTGTCACGTAAAAGGCCACTTGCGTAAAATGTGTCCAAAAGTGAATTACGTACAGGTGGATAGCGGTGACAAGGGTGAGGATGACGATGACGGTAAGCTGTATTATATCCGTTCATTTAGGGGAGAACCCATGGTAGAAACTGTTTGGATTGATAACGTGCCATTCAAATTCGAAATTGATAGCGGGTCCGCGGTAACCGTTGTTTCGGAGGGATTTTACAAAAGTAATTTCATAAAGGTGCCATTATCAAGTACTTGTAAACAGCTCATAACGTATAACGGCGGGAAAATTGTGTGCCTAGGTACGTTGCGTCTATCGATACGCTACGCGGATCGAACGAATATTATGTACTTGTATGTGGTCCGCGACGGCGGCCCGCCCATCCTTGGTCGAGATTTCTTATCATTGTTTCGCTTACAGTTAATACCGGTCAACTTTTGCGAAACTTCTGAATCTGAATTGCAATTGCAATACCCGAAGTTATTTTCGGATGAACTAGGGAAATTTAATAAGTACAAAATAAAATTATCATTGAAGGTAGGAGCAAAACCGGTTTTTTGTAAAGCGCGCCCAGTGGCGTTTGCGTTGCGAGCAATGGTCGATAAAGAAATCGACAGATTGGTCGGTTTAGGTATCCTTGAATCCGTAGAATATTCGGAATACGCTTCACCGATAGTTCCAGTTCTAAAGCGAAACGGGACAGTCAGATTGTGTGCCGACTATTCAGTTAGTATAAATAAACAGTTACTAGTAGAACAGTATCCGCTTCCCACGACTAATGAACTGTTTTCAAAGATCCATGGGGGTCAACAGTTTAGCAAACTCGACTTATCTATGGCCTATAACCAGTTAGTTTTGGACGATGAATCAAAAAACCTAACCTGCATAAACACAAACCGCGGGCTTTATAGATTTACACGTTTAGTGTTTGGGTTAGCCAGCGCGCCGTCTATTTTCCAACGTGCTATCGAGGGCTTGTTATCCGGTATAGACGGAGTGTTGTGCCTACTAGATGATATCTTAATAACAGGAAAGGATAGGCAGGAGCATTTGCAAAAACTAAATTTCGTTTTGAAGCGCTTAGAAGAAGCGGGGTTAACTTTACAAAAAAGTAAATGTAGTTTTTTTCAAGACGAAATCAGTTATCTAGGTTATATCATCACTAAAGATGGCCTAAAAAAAGCGCCGGGGAAAATTAAAGCAATGTTGGATGCACCGGTGCCCACAAATGTTAATCAGCTTCAATCGTTTTTAGGGCTAATTAACTATTACAGGAATTTCGTACCTAACGCATCCACAATCCTCAGTCCGTTGTACGATCTGCTAGAAAAGGGCTGTGAGTGGACATGGACGGATACTCATGACTCTGCTTTTAGGTCAATAAAAGAATCCATGACATCGGAACAAGTTCTCGCACATTTTGACCCGAACGCGACGTTAATATTAACGGTAGACGCTTCCCCAAGTGGATTGGGAGCAGTCCTCTCACAAATAGGTTCAGACGGGGTGGAAAGACCTATTTCATTTGTTTCGCGTACCTTAAACTCTGCTGAAAAGCGATATGCTCAGATCCAAAAGGAAGCAACCGCCATTATTTACGGTGTGCGTCGGTTTCATCAATATTTGTATGGCAGATCGGAACCATTCACCCTTAGAACGGATCACAAGCCCCTTTTGTCAATTTTTGGGCCCCATAAAGGCATACCAGAAATGTCAGCAAATAGGCTACAGCGGTACGCCTTGTTCTTAAGTAGCTATAACTATAAAATAGAGTATGTTCGCAGCGCTGATAACAGCGCCGATTATTTTTCGCGCGCAAGCTTGCCGCGCGCGGTTCACGAGTGCGCGTGCACCGAACAGTGTAAGTGTTGTGACTGCGAAGTATCATACGACCGAGCGACTTATGTTTGTTTTGTAGTAGACGGAAGTATGCCCGTGACACTAGATAAACTGCGCGAAGAGACAAGTAGTGACGTAGTTTTAAGACTAGTAAAAGACTTTATTTTAAATGGTTGGCCACCGAAGATAAACGATTTAAGAGTAAAGCCGTACTACTTATGTAGATCACAATTATCCTTTGAGAATGGTTGTGTCATGAGAGGCCATAAAGTGGTTATTCCTTCGAGCTTATACAAAGTCATTCTTAAAGAATTGCATTCTTCCCATTTAGGCATAGTAAAAACTAAGACCGAAGCGCGATCAAGATTTTGGTTCCCGGGAATCGACCAGGCTATAGAAACAACGATAGGTTCATGCGATATTTGTATTCAATTGCGCCCCTCACCGCCGCGCGCGCCGCCCTCTCACTGGGAATTTCCACCTTGTCCCTTTTACAGAATACACATAGATTTCCTAGGTCCGATTAAAGGTTGCGTTTATTTAGTAGCGGTAGATGCACATACCAAATGGGTCGAAGTTTACAACATGAATACGGCTACTTCTTCGGGCGCAGTGATTGCGAAGCTATGTGATTTTATGTCAAGGTTCGGAGTACCGAAAACGGTAGTAAGTGATAATGGCACAGCTTTCTGTTCGCGGGAATTTGAACTATTTTGCGCGGCAAACGGGATTACGCATATGACGTCACCGGTCTATCACCCACCTAGTAACGGCCAGGCCGAAAGTTTCGTTAAGGTAATTAAAAAGGGAATAAAGTCTAGTATTATGTCGTCTCAGAGCGCGAAAGAAACATCAGTGAAATTACTAAGATATCTTATGGATTATCGTAATTCAGTTCACTCTGCTACTGGGTTGTCCCCTGCGCAATTGGTGTTTGGGCACAAGTTAAGGTCTCGATTGGATCTGATGGATCCAAAGTCATCGGCACCTTTGTCACCGTCTGTAGCTAATATTGTAAAAAATCAACAGTGTATGCAAACTAAGCAACAAGGGAAAAATAAAACAAAATATTTAGAAAAATACGATATTGTATTATATAAAAACTTTGTTAATAAGGCAAGTTATACATGGCGTAAGGGCGTCATACTTAAAAGATTAGGAAAAGTGTTGTATTTAGTAAAAGACAGTCATAGTTCGGAAAGTTACAAAAGGCACATCAATCAGCTGATGCCGTATAAAGGAACGAGTAACAATAATGAGGATAAAGTACAAAATTCGAAAGAGAACTTACCTGGGTTATCTTGTCCTCCGGCACCGCAACCGTCACCGCCACACTCGCCGTCGTCGTCGCCTCCGTTATCACGGTCGCCTTCCCCGTCGCCAGCTACGCCTGAAACGCACATACTCCAGCCGGAACCTTACTTACCAGATCCCTTGCCGGGTAGTTCGGCCAGAAGGAGGACAGCAGAACTGTGCCGCACGAAGTACTTCTTCGTCGTCAGGAGAGGACGAGTCTGAGAAGGATCCACAACAGGCCCATGATGATGAACATCAAGTTGGTACGAACGACGTAGATGTTGAAAGAACAGAGAGACATTCGACCTCTGTGGATGTTGGTCACAAAGCAGGGACTGAACTCGATACCCAGACCTCACAACGTGATGAGTCAAGGATTGTTTCACCAAAGAGATCATCACGTAATCGCCCCGTTGTTTGTTTTAAAAAGTATTTCTAGCGTAAGTTGTTATGTAGCACTAAAGTAAATTTAATTATGTTTATGTATGTTAATTTGTATTCGGTGTTTTTGGACTAGAGGGAGGAATTGTTATGTATCTGTGCAAGCGCGCACACTCCCGCGCGCCATCTATTGTACGACGAGTCCAACTCGCGAATAAACCAGTGCGTTGCTAACCAGCGAGCCTTTCACTTGTATACACCCCGCACCCGCGTACTTAACACTTCCCCATAACTTATAGTGAATAAGAAAGACGTTATTGGACAATTTCTTAATTATATAGTTACTTAGCAGTTTAAGTTATATTTAAATTACTTATTAGCTAATAGGCTAGATTGTAATGTAAATAAAGTGTCACCAATTGTGATACTTTATAAAAGGAAAAAAATATATATATATGTATATAATGATTCGTAAATAAAGGGCCAAAGCGAATAAATTAAACAGTAATTAGTGGTTGCCATGGTTACAACTAACACTGATTGAAAAACTTAGTCCTCACCAAACTTACAGATCACTGTCTTTTAAATACACAACAGAAATCTTTACCATTTACAAGGAAATTCTTTACCTACTAATATTAAGTCAGACTGTAGCTAAGCCGCTAAGCTAATAAATATGGTCAAAATATTCCAACATGAGCCTCAGATGCTAACCTGAATACTCCTCCTAGCAACTTTTTATCTCCCATTTCTGCTAAAAAGATTTTCTTAACATACGGCTCGATTTAACCGCAAATAGGTATAGGCTCATGCTAAGTACGGTTTATAGTTAGTTCCAAGTAGATGGGCGCTGACCCGCAGGCCCGGGAGCATATCGCTAGGTATTGAAGCCATCATAAGGATCGTAAGGGAGCCATACGGCCATTCTGGATTTTCTGAGAAAAACGGTTTTGCATTTCAAAAAAAAAAATTATGTACATTGCTATGTAAGTTCTAATATTTTAGCTACAGGAAGAGGTGCAATATTCATACTCTCAATTTTGTTACTGATTAATCCTTACTTATAGAGAAAGTATGAAAAAAAAAGACACTGACCCCAAATAAATTTGGATTAGGCCAAGAGATGATGATGATGAGTCGTTAAAGATTAAGCTTTGGTGTCCTAGAATAGCAGTTCTGTCATATTGTAACGGCCGTCATGAAATCTGTCAATTACACCAGTATTTGACAATAAGTCGAACTTCGCTGCCCAAAGATTGAAATCGCTAGATTTGCTCTCACCGTACTCAGTCACGCGAAAAAGTGTCCATATGCTGAGAAGAGTGAGCTCACACATTATTAAATAGCGTTTCCATGACAATCAAGTCAAGACACTGCGACATTGTGTGTCGTGATTTCAGATCATCATTTTCATGACAACTGTCACAACGGCCATTGAGTGCAGTCACCGCTCTTCTAGGAACCCGTGACCGCTTCACTAGCTTTGCTCGAGCATATACGAAAAAACTGGTGCACTCTTCGATCGTCCACAGCACCAATCAGAGCAATACCAATAAACATACCGTACAGAGCTAATACATTCACAAATCGTATGTACGCAGTAGGTACATGTTACCGAAAGGTCCGACCACACTAATGAATTGGGTACCGAAATCCACTTTAAATTCTATTGGAAAATTCCGTGTTTCCCGAGATTCGGCGCTTTTTTGCTAAAAAAAAGGGTACGTTTTATCAATTCGGGACTGGCGAGGCATTCTAATTATATTATGTAGATTGCTCTGTGCTTGTAAACGACCAGACGATGCTGGGTTTCCCTTACCTGTCAATATCAGGCACTTTGCTTAGGTACTATTTTAGGTTCGGTCTTTTAAACTTCTGCCTAAGTTCATTTCATGGATCTGTTATTTACTTTTCCGTGAACTAGATATTAGCTGGAAAATATTAACGAAAGATCTCAACAATCTTCTCCATTATCAAGAACAACAACCACCAAACAACTATCAAGTTTCCTGTAACAGGAGACTTTTCAGACAGCTTTTATACTCTCATCGAAACCTCCAACACCTCTCAAAGGCATCAACGCATCTCTATTCCGAAGTAAGCTTAAACTATCTCATCAGCATATCTGCATAAAGCCGTAACCACACTCCAGCATTTTTCGAGGCACCGCATTTTAAAATAGGAGCGCGTTGTTTGCGAGGCTGCCTCGAGCCCGCGAAGCGATGACGTCACACGCGAGGCCGTGCAATTACCCGCACGCTTGTTCCACAGCCACGCCACCGCCAAGCCACGGCCGCATGACGAGCGGGACGCCATTACAATGTGACTTTGTTGACTTGCTACAAAATGCACGAGATCTGGTATCCAAGGACCGTTGGTCTTTTGGGGCGAATGTTAAAAATGTTTACTCGCATTATACAGGACTATTTGCTATATATACGGACAGTGTCCAGTAAAAGCGCGATAATCAAATAGAGACATTAGATACCTATCTTCGAGTCTGAACAAACTTTGAAAAGTCGTAGAAATGTGCAAGAAATTGCTTACGTAAAGAAGGCAATAGCTTTTATCGAAACAAAAATTTCTACGTTAACGATGAGGACTATCCTAGTTCGGTATACGTATACAGGAGCAATCGATAGTTCAATTGCGAAGCACCATTACGTTTACATACTGTTATTAGTACCTACTCAGCCATAATTTCGCTCTACAGACATACATTATTCGTGGCCCTAAATAATGTATGCAACATTTTAGAGTGATTGTGATACATCGCGTATGTGCTGCGGCTGAATGACTGAATGGCTTAATTATATGTGGCTTTACGATAGTGACGATATATTGAAGTGAATAGTTAACTAGACCCTTAGGTGGTTCTTGTAAGCCATTAGTCATCAGGATAGTTGTTTAGTTCCAAGTAGGTACGCGGTTACAATTTCCTTACAAAATTATCGGTGGTTAACAGTTACTGTGATATTTGGGCTCGTTTTAGGGATAGTGTTGGTAAAAGCTTAATTAAAACATGTTTATGCTATTCAAAAAGTGATAAAAGAAAGATGTTGCACGATTATTTACGGTAAGATTACCAAACCATAAACGAAAATGAAACTAAAAACAAATGCTCGCATTTTGTCCCTCCACGCTAAATAGCATAAAACGCCAAGTTTTAAAACTAAAAACACAGGACTGGGCATTCGCAATAATTAGCATCTCTGCCTGTGCCTCGTCGACGGCTATTTACATTTTTATGAGAGTGCACCGAACGACATCTAAATTAAACGCGACGATGGACAGACACCGTAAAAACATAATACCCTTCGTTATATTAGAATATTTTACTCACCAGCCATTATTTTAATCTGGGTTTAGGGTCTTGATTGGTGACGTCTTTTGTCGCTAGGAGAGACTTAATTAGCAAAGGAAACGAGGAGTTTCTGCCTGCATTTTGTGTCATAAAAGGATTGTTGCTTTTGTAGATTACTACAGAATTTCAAATCGTATAGGTAGGTGTACATTCAATGGACATCGAGGCGTTAGTTATGTTGGATACGTGCAAATATCACTCTTGTGGTAACTACTGATTGAGGCTCTGCTTATTTTTCTATCTCCTTTGCACATACAGGTAAGTATATAAAGCACCATTATGTACCTTTCGAAAAGTAAGCTAAATAAGAAAAAGTCTAACACATAAAATGTTAATTAAAACCGACAATTCATGCAAGTCAATCGATCCTTACAAAAAAAGGCCCTGAAGTAGTCACAATCTTCTTCTCTTTGAAATAGTACAAATAGGAAATTTCCCGTCTAAGCCTCGTCGAAAGCAATCGCTGGCTCGTCCCGCGAGGCGAGGCGTCTATAATTGAGCCGTGTACGTTTGAGACTGGCCGATATCACAGCTATTATATGACGGAATAGCTTCCTGGATCGCAGGCTGTTTCCTGGGTTTCGGATGTAAGGACCAGTAATATGGTTTGGTCTTTCGGGCCGTATTTGTTTTTGATGAGAGGATTTGCAGATAACAGGTGCCAATATTAAATATTGTAGGTATAAAGTAGAATAATCAGCCTGCAACGTTCCCATTGCTGGGACACAGGCTCTTCTCTGTGAGAGGGAGTGGGCCGTAATACACAACGCCGGCCTAGTCTAGTTTGGTAGATGTCACATCTCTTCTACATTTTGGTTCTAGGACATGCCGGTTTCCTTACGATGTTTTCCTTCACCGTTTTGAAAGCAATGGTGATGAAATAAATTACACAAAGTACAGTGCCTGCCCAGGTTCGTACCCACGACCTTCAACTCGTAAGCCGAGGCCGCTACCACTGGGCCACCACTCGTATAAAGTAAACATTTAATATGAAATAAGCATTTTAAATGTGAGTGACAATAAAATCTTTCTTATATTCTTATATTCTCTGACAGTTAAGCTACAGTTAAGCCTAATGTGCCAGTCACAAAAATATTCCGATGTGTTCCCAAGCCGACGTTTAGATTGATATTAACCTGGCTGGTTGGGTACGCAAGTAGGTTATCAGAATGGAAAACAATTTTATATTACGTGAAATACTAAAATTGTATGAGAACAACTTTTAATAGCAAAGTCTTACAATAAAACCGAACTCTTCTGTAATCCAAATTAATTTTACTCCTTTTAAAACATCTGTTCTACATACGACGACAAATTAAACTATCATGTCTAGAGACACATTTAGCTAACGTTAATGACATTAAATCGTGCTCTAGAGTATAAAAGAAGATTGCCTGCACGATATTGCAGCGTTACAAGTGTGTTACTAGCGCGTTACAAGCGTGTTACAAGCTTTCCTTATATTTGTTACTATGTAATAGGTTCTTAAGCTGGGGATCAACATAGTCGTCAAGATTATGGGCCTCTTATAATAGTGGATTGAAGTCTCAGAGCCATGTGGTCGTACCTAAAGGCCACCGCGTATGGTCGTAGGTGTCGTAAAACGGAAGTTAGCTTTATTGGGTGTATCTTGTCTAGGTATCCACTTAGTATTCTTGGGTTGAAAGCTATTATGGTGAGATAACGGAATAGATTACCTGTCTTAAGAAATTATTTTCTGTAAGTTTGAAAACTGGTCCTATTTTTCGCGAAACTGTATAAGCATTATAATTTGTAATATGTTATTTATTTTGTATTTTCCAGTGCTAGTCCCAATAAATGCTTTTCCTTTCTGTTTTTCTTTTTAATTTTAAACCACACCAAATACCAACAATTATCAGCGCCATTTCCTTACAAACAGGAAAGAAGAAAACATAAAAACTAGTAACAGAGTCACGTATACTGTATCGGACCACTTCGAAGTGGGCAGACAGACGGAGTAAGAACAGCCCACGCCGACGACATCCGAACTGGCCGCCACTAAGAAAGCTTCAAATAAAGTACTTTGGACACTAAACTAAACTTGTATTTTGTAGTTGTTTCATTCAATTCGTTCGTTTAACCTTCAAAATATTGAAAAATTATGTTTGCGTGCGAAAATGGTGATGCATAATGGTGGTGCAAAATCTGGCAAAAATGAACGTGAGTTTAAAATTTTTGAAAGAGCTTTCTTTGCTAATCTTGGTACATTTGTATTCGCCACTGTTTTGCAATGAAGCACAAGGAAACATGGACTCTACTCAGAAATACAAATAAAAACAAATATTTAATTTGTGCCGATGTTATCATCATGTTAAGGCTGTCTGTACAGCCATGCAGTGAGATAGATAGATAGATATATTTTATTTGCATAAAACACGGTATACAGGATGTTATTAAACATTTTAGATCAACATGTTTTGCTTAATACTAAAGCATGCAAATTTACTTATAACTATAATACAATTTGACATAGAATATAATTACTTAAATTATTTAAATTACAAAAAGTCATTAATATTATAAAAATTATTATTATTGAGCCATTCATACAATTTGGTTTTAAATGTCTTAAAATTTAATGCTTTTAACATATTTGGTAATTTATTATAAATTTTTACACACATAGCAGAAGTATTTTTATTATATTTAGCTGATCTGGGCAGCTCATCCAGCACTAGCCTGTATTGGTCACGCCGACTTCTCGAGTTTATTTCTCCTGCTGTTTTGAAAATTTCTTTATATTTCCGAACAAACATGCATGCTTCGTAAATGTAAAATGCAGGTAGCGGTAACAAACCAAGCTCCTTAAACAAAAGTGCGTGTAGTGCCTGAGTAAAGCTTGTGTATGTGTTGTATGTAGTACATACACGTGCGATCAACTCGCCAGTATGTTATCCAGAGCATGCCTTCGTGACGTAGTGTGCTTGCGCGCAGTCCGGTCGTGTCGTGTGTGAGCCCAAGAATTATGTCGGGCCAGTATGCATTATTAACTTTGGGGATACGGCAGTGAATTGTGGGTTTTAAATACTTTGGTTTATTGGATGCATGGGTGTTGTGGTGCAACTTGGGAGAGGCCTATTTCTAATAGTAGACCAACTGTGAGAAAAGGGGGGAAATAGCCATGATGGGGAAGATTGTAATGATATCAGAGAGGACTTTGCTCTATACATATAATATAGTAACTGGTGGCCGATTATTTCGGCCATAAACACATACATAACATCACGCCTGTTTTCTCCGAACGGTTCGGCAGAGGTGCAGGTACACCCACATTTCACCTGTATATTTTGTGTTGCTAGCATCATCTGAGCAATATCAGACTCTTGGCAAAGAAAACAACATAAATTAATTTTCTTTGTAACAGTATCAAAAGCACATCTGGAGCAACTAATTGAGTGTGAAACTGTGTCTCAAACAGATAGGGTTGAGCAAAAATATAGCCTGAGCAATATTTATGAGGTTATGTGGGTATGGATCGGAAATAGGGAGTTTAACATATTCTATGCAGAGGAAAATTTATACCCCCGTGTTATGGGGGCGGTGAATGATGGGATAGTTGATGCTATCTTTAGTACTAATCAGCGTATTTGCAAGGTTTACAAAGTTCTGTACGTCTTGTGGTAAAGTTAAATGTCCAAATCAGAATGATAGAAAGGACAATGCTCATGAATGTATGGAATCCCGTACCATGCTGCATCAAAGTCAAACTTTGTTTTTTATAGACTACACTTATAACTCCTACAAATGTTATTTTTGTAAACAAAACCCGGGATTCGGAGATTAAAAAACAATCGAAATAACCTAAAAACTAGGTACTTTATTTTGTTTGACATGTCATACATGAACGGCCATTATTGCTCTAGTAAAATAATAATCGTTGAAATAAAAAATCTATTCTATTTTATTCTAGTTATTTATAATTAATGTAGAATCGGTAAAGTATAATTTTTTTACATGTTTTTTGAAAGACGTGATCATGACACTTTCAAAATTCAAGGTTATATTAAACATATCGTTTGAAACGGAACGTCATGTAAAGGGAATAAAACAACATCAACACTTTTTTTATTTTAAATGAAACTCCCTGTTCAAAAATCAAATACTCGACGCGTAATGTCGTAAAAAAAAATGAAAATAATGACTAAGTATAATATTTTGATCTTGATGCATGAGACTTTTTGGTACGAGTTTTGGTCACTGTCCTTTCTGTTGTCTAAGAAAAATCACAGACCAAATTTTGTGCTTATTTTATCGTAGTTCTAACATTGTTTGAACTTAGTAAGACAAACAAACAACAAAATACAACATGAAAAGAATGATAAGCATTTCTCCATACTTAATGCAAGACACTTTCAAAAAGACGCTCACATAAATATATAATCACCATTACATTCCACTTATTTACTTAAATAACAGAACGGTTCGACGAACCATAACCGAGTAGGTACTAAAAGTACCGAAGTACCAGCCCGTTACCATCTTGGTACCAACGCGTCATACTTCAAACTCACTAATTTAGCAAGAGAGGGGGAGACGCGGCATAACTCAACCACTCTTGAAATATTTCGCGTGTCGTCGCAAGCATGAATAAAGTTGGAAATATATTGGAGGCGCCATTACCAGCATGTGTATGATGATTGTGGGAAAAACTAACAGAGGACAGTTGTACACGGAGAAATGGTGGCTTCAGCAGTTTTGTAACTTTTTATTTAGTAGTAGTGGAATTTAAAACTTAAGTTACAGTAAAGAATATAATTATTTGCGTTGATGTCCCTCTCAAGAAGGCCTGTGCCTAGATAATTGAGGTGAGTTAGTTTCAGTATGTTAGCAGCTTTACTTTTAGTCCATCAACCTGATCCTTGTTTTCCAATCAGCACGGTTCTGTGTTTTGGTAGGCAGCTATTTTCTTCGACAGCAAAGTTTTATCGATTCAATACATGTAATTAACTTTCACGTCACGATATGTGTCTTAAACATGTCTTATCGAGTCAAGTTTCCATCAATTTAAAAGTCACATTGAAACATTAATTTCCGAGCAAGCCTGGAGACATGACAGTCTCGTCGTGATTGACTCCCGATTAAGAACTTCGTTTAATTTATCAAAGTAAGTAAAACATATAAAGTCAACGTTATAGCTAACTTACAAATTTGTAAGTAATAATCGGTTCACGACCGCCATATTAAATGAAATATAATGAGCCAAGTATTTATGCCTGGTATAAAAAAGATAACTCTAAGCTGAGTATAGCCCTACCTAGTGCCAGTCGTTAAAATAAAAAGGCTTGAGTAACCACACTTAGGAGATTTACAACAGGAGTGTTAATAAAACTCAAAGAACAGTTAGACGAACCTTCGAAAATTTCAACATTGTTATAGAACAGTAAGACTCGCTGTCTTTATATGGGAATGGTACGATTCTGCTAAAGGAACACTTTGCTTGTCGAAATAGGTAGAGCCGGTGGAATCGAGGCAACACGTTACTGTGTTGAAATATATTTTATTTCGTTGAGTACATAAAGGAAATCTCAAACAAGTGCTCAGATTTTTTACGTAGAATTGATCGTAGCAATCGTAACCTAAATCCACGTAGATTTAGGAAACTACA
The DNA here is from genome assembly GCA_951799955.1 of Apamea anceps. NCBI lineage: Eukaryota > Metazoa > Arthropoda > Insecta > Lepidoptera > Noctuidae > Apamea > Apamea anceps. Next base: position 677,943 of record OX637516.1, read on the forward strand.
AAGGCAATAACACAACGGATTTTCAATAGAACACTCAAAGGACTAAGGTGCAAAAGGTTTCGGAGGAAGTAAAAATAAACCCATTTTTATACAAAGCAAGAAAGTAAAACTTCGTCTACAATCCTAAAGCGTATTAAGAAAACTTCACGACTACAATAATCCGTTCTAAGAAAATCCTTCTTTGTTGACCGTGTCAGTCCGCAAGAAACACTTTAATTGGTTCACCCTGTTAAGAATTAAGTATGCTTCGTCGGACATACTTCGGGAAAGTCCGTAGAACTTCGGCCAACTTCGGAAACGAGTTCGAAACTCGCCGGATTTAAAATATCTGCGCTATCTAGTGAACTATTCCCACACTATCATCGCTTTTCCCCCGTCTCCCCTATATATATAAAATGCAACGTTTCTTTCTCGGACTGGGCATTGATGGCAGTTTTATACAGCTTTATCTAAGACTCCATCTTCTTTTTAATAAAATTGGTTAAGGAGTGGCGAGCCAATCAGATCGCATAGGAGCGGAAGAGGTGTCGAGACTCGAGTGCTAATCAAAATGTCGAATATTAATGGAAAGTTCAGCATTCGATATTAAATTGATTTTCAATCGAGTCGTGAGATCGTGACTCATTTCGTCATATCGCGCTTTTATAATAGACTATAAGTTTGATTGAAGGAGTAAACAACCTTGGGGGTAACAGACTCCAATCGTGTTTATTCAAAGAATCACAATATTATTACTTCGTAAAATATAATCATTTGAAAAAGACTGTCGAAAGCAACTCGCCCCAAAAGACCAAACTAACATAAACAAGCTAACACAGCTGAAAGTAAACAAAACGTGAACATTTGAACCGTTTACCGAGTGAGCAGTGATTCACGTGAGATCGCAGCGCCCGTCCGCCGGCGATACATTCGATTCGTATACGATAAACAACAAAGCAGTTTCATTAGGATTCGCCCCGCGCAGCCTCCGCCACGACCAAAGGGTTTCTCATTGAAATTCTTCATGCTGTGTTCAGATACGCCATTGCACTGGAATAGGATTTACTAATTAGACAGTCTGACGCTGTCAACTAGATAGGAATCTTCGAGTAATTTCATTTACTAGTATTGTACGTTTTAGCTAGATATGATATTAATAAAAACGCTTATGTATGCATCATTCAACTTCGGTACATCGGTCGTAGAACAAAGGGCAAAAATTCCTATTGAAATTATAACTGTGCCACATTACTGACGTTATTTTAGCAGGAAAGTACCGTAGATTATCTAGTAATACTCTATAATAGCAGTTACATAATATTAGCAAACCAGTCAAACACTGGAATGGCTGGTTTTGCATATAACTGTACTATTATAACTGTTTCAATTCATTAGATCCGGTTGATGACTTATAAAGTTATAAAAGACAGTTAATGTAAAACATTGAATATTTAAGATATTTCAGAAGTTCCAAATGGAATAACAAATTTTATACCCAAAATTATGTACACTAATAAATATTTTATTTCTGAATCTGGTTTAAAATTTAAAAGTTTCACCATAAGCTGTTCAAAAAACTTTTTGTTGAGTTTTTATTTTTAAACATAAAATATTTGTTTTTCTGTGTATGTACTGGGCAATCTGACAGATATTCAGACTAATAAGTATTTGCTCAAAGTCTAAAGCTATATGATCAGACTTATTAAACCGTGTCAACGTAAGAAAACTTTTTGCCTTTCAAAACAAACCTGCATCTTTTAGTACTGTCTCGTCTACTCTCCTGCCAGCAAAACAAACGCACATCAAATCGGCCCCGCGGGTTTGTAGCAGTTACGCAGAGATTTATACAGGCCCTCGCGAGTTACGACCGATTGACGCCAGTAACGCTGTTTACCTACAGCTTACAACTTAGTGTTATGATCTTAACTAGCGCCGTCTGAACGCAGCATAATTTTGGACGTAATGAAGCTATTTAACATTGAAACGAGTAATGAAGAAGGATAGTATTAAATCGGACGAGATTTGTTTTAATGAAAGCGCACAATATTCGTTTAGTGGATTAAGATTCTTGCACACGTTTTGCGTACTTTTACCGAAAAAGAATCTCTTAAAACAATTGAAGACAGCTCTAGAAAAATAATAAAATTTAAAGCAATAAATCGCTTGAAGTGAACTGATTAGTTTTGTTTGGTTGGCATTATCCGCGGCTCTAGCAGTCTTTGTTCTTAAAACTTAGTCAACAGTGCTTAGGCACAACTACAGGCTAAGTTAAGAGCTAGAGTTAACTCCCGAGCGAAGTTTGTACCTGAAAAATTCAGCTAAGTTGGAACTTAATAATCACGAGTTTTGAAACAAAGCGGTACTTAGCTGGAAGTTTTAATTTGATATTAATTAAGGAATTTTTAATGTGAAGAGAGGGAGTTATTAATATAGTTTATGGTCCCAATGGATTTATGGTTTGAATTAATTATGGTGTCTAACAGGCAGTATCAGGAATACCCAAGAAGTATAGCTTGCTTCTAAACTGAAAATAAATCATTATTCTTTATCATGACTGAGGACATTAGAGACGATTGCTCTCTTCGAATTATTCAAACGAACATAGACTTCTCTAGGAAACCATAAGAAAACATACTTAAAGAGACACAACTTAATATTGATGAAGACAAAAGAAAGCTGTAAGTGATCACATGATACAATGAGTGCACGCACCAGGAAATAAAAGTAGAAGTACAACGCGTGAATGTCAACAGTACCAGTCGAACAGTGACACTACAGTACTTAGTGCTCATCTGCGAGCCCTGGTCGCATGTTACTTGTGGCCGGCGCAACACGTTTTCTTCTTCCATGCTCCTCTGTCAACCGTCACGCTATCCTTTACTCTCTCTCATATCATTCCTCTCTCTCTCCATCCATCAACATTTATATTCATACACTACAGTACTTAGTGCTATTCTATAAAAGATTAAAAAAAACTCACTGTGAAAACATAGGTGAAGTGAGCTGTTAGTCCACCTAGGGGACAGGGGGGGGTAGGGTGCAGTTCTCACTACTGACAGGTAACATTTGTGCAGGCTAGCCCGGCAGCTCCTCGGTTTAATTAGGACTAAGCGATCACGCTCGCGTGGCTGCTTATCAACTCGACGCAACTTGGCGCGCTTCGGTCCTGTTGCCACTTGGAGCCTTCGTAGTTAGTTAGTTACTGAACAAGCCGTGGGGTTCCCAGCCGCAAAAATGAACAACTTCTATGTAAACTTTCATCCCCCATTTAACCCTTTTCAAAAGTAAGTTTAAAGAGAAAAGATTAGGTTTTTGTTTGTTTTGACACATTTGTAGACCATGACCTAGATTAAGACATACAATACTTTTTATCCCGATATTCTCGCGGGATCGAGACTTATGCGGGTGAAACCGCGAAGCGCAGCTAGTAGAGGATACATTTTTCTAAAAAATGCTTCCTTAGTTTTCACTTTCGCTATATGTATACAGAACTCTGGGCAGAATTTCATGCTTCTAGAACCGACGGCTTAGGTTGTTCGTAAATACGTTGTCAGTCAGGGAATTTAAGATTTTTATAAAGTAGATGGAATAGTAAATATTATGACAACCCTGTTCCGTTACGCATAGAATATAAGATGGTCAGGTACTGAATTATAGTCGTGATATATAATCTTTTTTCCAGGAAATTTATCCCTTGTTCTATACGCAAGGTAAAGCTAAAACGAATGGGACTCGTGTAATAACATCCATCTGCAAGAACTACTACTTACTACTTACAAAAGTCACATTCATTGCTTTATGGATGCTGTGGAACATTTATGTGACTTTTCGTTGCAGGTATGACTGAACGGGGTAATAAAGAGTTCCTTCTAATTCCTAAAACTATCAAAAGACCAATTATTTTCAATTTTGTGTCTATCCTATCACGTTAATGAATTATCTACGCCTTTGTACAACCAACATAATACCTAGATGGAGGTAATCCATTAACCACATAAACATAAATCCTTCCTTTCCTTTTGTCCCTGGCACACCAAATCTTAGTCATCAAGCACAGGGTTTCAGAGTTCACTGGTGGTCACAATGCCGCTCTATAAATAAGGAGTTTCAAGTCCACAATTGAGTGATAAAGATTGTCACCTCCAGACATTAACCGTCATCAGACAATAATTATAGTATTGACCCCTAATCGGCCCAATCATCCATTCACCATCAACATCCCGTTGCGACTGGCGGGCAGACGAAGGTTAGTAAATTCTGAAGTCTCTATTTCGTTCATAACCGAACGGGTCGCCCCAAAGCGATTTAACATAGAAATGCCATCGATTCACCAAGTGATTGATTACCGACGCATTTTAAATATGTACAGGTGTGGGGAGACATGGCGTTGGAGGGATAGACGGTTAGAATTTATTTTCAAGATTATTTTTAAAAGGCAGTTCGAGCTGTATTTTTAAGAAGAAGGATCGAAAAATAACCACTAATTGACATACCTACGGATGGAAACATTCTACCGTTTGTAACCTGGCAGCAGCAAGTTCTAATCCTAGTGTAATAATATTATAAACGTGAAAGTTTGTATGGATGGATGGACGTTTGTTACTCTTTCACGCAAAAATTACTGAACGCATTTGGATGAAATTTGGCACACAGGTGGTTTATAACCAGGATTAACATAAATATGGATACTTTTCCCGGTACTGATCCCGATATTCTCACGGGATCGAAACTTATGCGGGTGAAACGGCGGTGCGCAGCTAGTCATTGTAAAATATAACTTTACCCTACAAGTTTACCAAAATAAGCATTTGACCACCAATTATGGTGTATTAAAACTGTATTGCTTGCTTGCTCTTATTAACTCTAGAAAACTGCCCCAATATTGCAAGATCAATCTTTCAGTCAGCATTTCAGGTCTTCCAGTTTCAGTTTAATCTAAGTACTTAAAGTTCGCTAACTTTAATAGCAGTCTTTTAATTTTACGTAATCACTGTTCAATTCTACATTATGTTGGTCCTTGCTGCCCGTCCGCACGACTATGGCGCATCTGCCGTTCCCCATGTGACTCGTGGCCTACGTTTTAATTTAACGCCACTTCTAGCAGCCTTTAAATCACGTATTAATATGAGAAATTTAGATTTTATTACACCACAAGGGAATGTCAGAATATTTTCCGGGGAAAAGTTTTATCATTACCAGAGAATGAAATGTTTACATCAGGTTTGTGGAACATATGTATGTAGTTATTTTCGAATATAGCACCAACAAAAAATATGTTATGTAAAATATGTTGCGTAAATATGTGTATAAGTTAAGCTTTTGGTTACTTAACTTGTAGCATCACATTTTTGGTAATTCCTTTTTTTTTTCATATGACTCGTGTCTATTTCATTTTTATGTTGCTTTTTCCGTAGCAATTGTAATAACTATTGGAAGTCCGAAACACCAAGTAAGTTGTTATTTATCAAATAATAAGATGTCATGTTTGTTTTATCTTTTTACTACAAAGGATCTAAACTACAGAGTCATATAGATCACTTAATTTTAGTCAGTTAACGTTTTCAAAAATTATCTGAGTTCGGTACTTTTTTGGACGTCAAAATCGTGTCAAGAGTGGAAGGTGTGGAGAGGCAGTTAATGGCTCCGGTACTTCCAGAACTCTTGGGCAAATTGCTCGAAGTGCCATCGACAGACAGACAGATGTACAGATGTCTATAGCAGACATAATGGATATCGTTTTAGGAAATGTGTTTTTAAGTACCTACGGAGAATTTGGGTTTGAAATTACATCAATAAGGAAAGTATTTCTAACTGCAAATCATAACTTAAGGAAAAATAAGCCTAACTTGAAATTGCCCTTTGAGCTCTCAAAGAGCAATTTAGTGTGTGTCAGTACCGTCGTAAATGCTAAGTATACGTCTTGGTCAAGCGTTACAAAAACACAAATATTTTTTCTAGGTTAGATAGAAATTTAAGACGTGATTTTAAAACTCTTTCCAACCCACAATTCAGATTCCCCTTGCTTCTTAACAACAAAGGTAGCACTTTCATTCGACTTTTAGCCTGAAAGTCAATTTGCAGTTCCAAAGCGCGTAGTCCTGCGCATGCCCCGACAAATTGCTCAAAGTGCTACCGATAGACAATCACCTGCCGACATTTTATCGCTCGCTTTCGACATCGATACCCATCTATAGTCAGGACTATAGATTTGACCTTTATGGCGTAACATTGTTAAAAGCGTGGCCGAGTGCCCGAGTGGTTTGTAAACTTTTTGTTTATTGTGATACAGGGACTATTGATCAAGTGCGTGGAGTCTGTGAAACAATTGTTTTCATGGTTCAATAGCGTAACTTTATTATTGGGTTAAACGACATGACGTTTTTCCAAAAGTCCAATGCAGAAATTTATTGCTTTTCATGATTTTGCACTGTTAAATGCTGTACTATTCCTCTACCATATAACGCTGGTTAATATCTCTCTTTATTTTGTATTACCTACTATTCGTATTGGGTACCATATTTTGTGTAACAACCGCCCACATCTTCGCGGGTCTAAAGACATCAAGACTATGAATTGTTCCTCTCCCATTAGCAAATTTACATACGAAAAGATCGGTGGTTATCTACATTCCGCATTATTACTGATAATGTGGCGGCCATTACTGGAAGTGACCTTTTCAAAGCTAATAATTGTAAAATGTTTTCTTATGAGAAAAAATCTTGCCTATTCTTCTCCTCAGGAAACTTTATTCTGGAATGGGCAAGTCACCCTCTTATGTAAAATACCTTTCCAACATACACAACATACTCTGTACATAGTCATGTATTTTTTTACATAATAATTGGACATTAAAATACCTATTTCATAAGAATTTATGCTACATGCTCAAAGGTCTCCTTTTTCTGTAATGTTTTTTTACTATAAACCGGGGAATAAATAGCGTATCAGGTATGTGTCAGTCCCCATTCGCCGCAAGCAATTAGCCTGCGGTGTCGAGCTAACAAGCGAACGGAGCGACAACGCTCATTAACACTTCTTTAATCACGATTTGTCATTAATTAGAAAGTGTTCAAGTTTTAAACACAATTTATCTACCTTTATTATCATTCTTTATTGCAGTTTTTCCTTACTTCTAGGGAAAAGTTGCATTTTGTTAAAGAAAAGCTGAAGAATTAGTAGTACTTCAAAAGTTTCAGATATTTACATGAAATTCAACACATTACACGTCGTATTTCTGCTGTTACTCCTCATATCAATAAGCGCGAAGGTCTACTTACCAAGAGGAAATCGACGTAAGCACCAGAATAACGGTCCAAGTTAGAATATTAATAATTTACCGAACAATAGAAGACGAATTAATGAAACGTTTAGCCCAGATTACGAAGCGACGCTGACGAGATAAATAACCAGCTTAATAGAATAACGCAAAGTAGTTTATTCAGAAGATCCATTGAATCATTTAGTAGCCAATCGAATATTTGTTTTGAATGAGTAGGTGTGTAGGTAACGTAGGTTAGCTACAATCTACCTTACCCTTGGTTGCTTTCAACCTACCTTTGCACAATACAAATTAAAAGTAGAACTAGAAAAATCAGAAATATTTTTTTGTAAGTTATAGGTAAAAAACCGGCCAAGTGCGAGTCGGACTCGCCCATGAAGGGTTCCGTTACATTACGATTTATGACGTATTAAAAAAAAACTACTCACTAGATCTCGTTCAAACCAATTTTCGGTGGAAGTTCATATGGTAATGTACATCATATATTTTTTTTAGTTTTATCATTCTCTTATTTTAGAAGTTACAGGGGGGGGACACACACATTTTACCACTTTGGAAGTGTCTCTCGCGCAAACTATTCAGTTTAGAAAAAAATTATATTAGAAACCTCAATATCATTTTTGAAGACCTATCCATAGATACCCCACACGTATGGGTTTGATGAAAAAAAAAATTTTGAGTTTCAGTTCTAAGTATGGGGACCCCCAAAATTTATTGTTTTTTTTCTATTTTTGTGTGAAAATCTTAATGCGGTTTACAGAATACATCTACTTACCAAGTTTCAACAGTATAGCTCTTATAGTTTCGGAAAAAAGCGGCTGTGACATACGGACGGACAGACAGACAGACAGACAGACATGACGAATCCATAAGGGTTCCGTTGCCATTTGGCTACGGAACCCTAAAAAGGTACCTATGAGCAAAGGTTTCATCGTCAAATAAACGTGGCCTCAGGGTTGTTTCATCATTTTGATGTTATTTATGCTGTGAGTTGTACCTAAATAAGTTCTACAGCTGTCATAGATAGTGATTGTATTGAAATACAAACCAATATACAATTAAAGCCGAACCAAAAGTCAACGCAAAAATGTTTGACTTCAGTTCATTTAAATTGGTTGTTAGCCGCGGGGAGTTGGTTTTCTGTAAGTCAATGATTATTTTCTTCTGATGTGTTCCGGAGGCGGTAAGGGCATCATTTCCCTTTATCTCATCGGGCTCATTGACAGCAAATTATGATGAATACCCCAATAATGCGGATTATCTTACTATTGGATTTGGATCCCATGTCATTGTTTACAGTAATGTTTGGATTACAACACCTGGATTATATTATTTTGTTAATGAGGTCGGAATTTCTAACTTGAAGGTGAGTGATTCTAAATTCTTAAATGTAGATAAACCTAATCAGTATTTTAGTATGTACTTAGCGAATTGGTTTGCTTCTATTTCGTTGGACGTTTAATATTTTCTTCGTGCTCTCTCGACGAATACGTATAAAATATGATTTAAAAAAAAATGAAATCTTTTCGGCTACAGATAGTTTCCACCAAAAAAACCAGAGGGGAAATTCTCGTAATTTTAAGCACGTTCACAGTCTGATCTCAGTCTCAATCTGTCAAAAATACCTTTAAATTCCCAAAATTTTTGACAACTTTTTGATATTGATTGTCGCTGAGATGAGATTGTGACTAGCTTTTGATCGTTTTTAATAACAGAAATTGACTTGCTGTACTCCAGTTGTCCTAAGTAACATGCATCGTATATGCTTTTAGAACATAGCCCAATAATTGACTGCCTCACTATATAACGACACACGGCAGAGCACGTCAAGTTCGCTGATAACATTAGTTCGCGCACATCACTCAACAAACTCCTATTATTGTCGCCACCGTCGCCAACGCCAAGCTTAATGACGTCACGACAATCCTATTTTGAGTTTGGTGCAGAAATAAGTTAGTTGTTTAGCAAGCAATAAGTTGGCAACACCGGTGAAAAGAGTGTCATTTGTAGTCTGTGCAGGTAATGAAAAGTTGCTAGACTATCCCGCTATGCCGCAGACACTGGAATTGCGATGAAACCGGGAAAATTCCTTGTTGTTTTTCTACAAGGTCTAAGTTTGTCATGTGAGTTATAATTATTATGAAGCTTCTACATGGAATTTAATAAGCAAAAGAGCATGCTTTAGCCATTTGTTAATTGAGTTCGTTATCCTAATTAGACACCCAAAACTTGGCAGCACAATGTAATGAGGGTGACATGTCCCTAACTAAACGTGTCTTTAACTATAATATAGTTACTGTACCTTCAAACAAAGGAGGCCAGCTAGAATTTTTACTAATTAGGTTAGTGGCATCAAGTTGCCTTGAAAATAGAAAATCTTACGTGTGATTTGCGCTGCCATGAATCTAAAACCAGTCTTACCAAGGGGTAGGTATCTATTACCCAGCAACTGGGTTGTGAAGGTCAGATAGGCAGTCGGTCCATGTAAAAATACTGTCTATAAATCTAGGAAGCATTCCTAAACACATTTCCAAGATCTAAAGCGACCATAATCTCTTCGCTATAGATAATTTCCCCCATTTCTATAACTATTTGAATGGATGGTAGGTACATACAAATACAGTCAAGAACTGCAATCAGCATACAATAACTTGGCAACAATAAGTTCAGGCGTCGGTCCGCAGCGCGACTGTTTCGAGCGCATAGCATTAGCAAGTTGCTCCTGTCTGACGCGCTGTGATCCACTCGCAACTAGTTCCAGACGAGTCGAGAACTTTCTGGAACGTGCGAGAACTAACGAATTTATAGCTTAGACGCCGAGATGCCAGATAAAGCGCTTGCTTAGTGATAAGGACGGGTCTGCTGCGACAATTTGATGGAATATTGTCGAGTTTCAATTTGGTACTGGCAGTACCAAATTGAAACTGTAATTTGGTTTTAGGAAACTGTAATTTTAATATACCTACGATTTTATCAATTGTGGCAGGTAGGAAGCATGCAATAAGCTTATTCAAATATTTCGTGTATGCTGCCAATACAATCATTATTTATAAGTAAAAGCTTTTTTAAAAGCTAAAAGCTTTTGTAATAAAAACTTTAATAAATATCAAAATGTTTCATTTGGACACAAAAAAAAAACATTTTTTACACCTTTTTCCACGTTACATTTCGTATCACAATATTTAGGTACAAACGAGTCAATGCCAACGTCTCGCTCAGACCAGTCGAGCAGTCGAGCAAGAACTAATGTCCTTATACGATGAGTACATTCAACGCTTACAATTATTTTTCTTTGATTATAATCTGTGAAACGAAGAAAAAAGAGATGTTTGACAAAGAGTATTGAATGAGTTTACTCACACAAACTTGGATTGACTTTAGTGAACCTACGTGAGTGTCACGAGGATGTCATGAGTGTCAGATGAGGGTGTCACGAGTGTCAGACGAGAGTGTCACGAGTGTCACACGAGGGTGTCACGAGTTCCAGACTAGAATGTCACGAGTGTCAGACGAGAGTGTCACGAGTGTCACACGAGGATGTGTCAGCCGCCAGTATCACGAGTTTCAGACGAAAGTGTCACGAGTTCCAGAATAGAATGTCACGAGTGTCAGACGAGAGTGTCACGAGAGTCACACGAGGATGTCCGTAGTGTCAGCCGACAGTATCACGAGTGTCAGACGAGAGTGTCACGAGTTCCAGACTAGAATGTCACGAGTGTCAGACGAGGGTGTCATGCGACTTGAGAACCTGCTCCTTTTTTTCGTTTTAAATTGCCCGTATATTGAAATCACAACTGCAATTCTTTATCATTTGATGGCATCGCTAAACGGTACATTTACCTAACTGTAAAACTACAACTACACTAAAATCCTGACAGTGAAACCTTCTCTCAATCAATACGGACCCTGGGTTCAGGTCTAGAATGGCAAACCAATGCAATTTAAACTTGCCGTCGAGTAATTTAGTGAGGCTTAGCGTGTCTGTTGTCGGCTTACGAGGTCGGCAGGGATCGTCCGGGATTCGATGCTCGCCTCAAACGGTTCTGTTGCAAACGACTCGGTGGGCTAGATCGATATCTAGTTGGAGCCACTTATTTATTTTTGTTGGTTTTTCCTTAATGGAGGTGAGTTTAAATTGTGAGGTTCTTTTAAATCGGAAAATGTTTTGTTGATTAAAAGTGAATTTGTGATTGCCGTTTCTGTAACTAATTAGGTACCTTATTCCGAGTGTCCAATGTTTCGGGATCTTAACTAAAGTCTTTAATTCATTTCGGTAGCTATTGTATTAAACCAGTGTTTTTTCCGACAGCACGCAATGGCGTTTTTGTTGAGATCCTGCGCCAGCAGCAAATGTACTCACAAAATAGAATATTCATCTATTTGGGACTACCGACAGCCCGATATTCCTCATACATGACTCGACTCCATTTAACCAACTATTGAGTAGTTTAGAAGTCAAGAACCATACCAAGTAAGTAGTTTTCGAGATAACTCCCAAAATACACACATACGGGAAATTAAACCTATGTGAATTACAGTTCAAGATTGCAATACTATTCTCAGCTAAGCTGCGCGAGCACATACGATATGTACGCTTAATACTAAGTTATTGCCTGCGCGCGCCTCATCGAGTTAAGTTAGCTAAGTATAAGTTAAACGGTAACACAATCAACCGCGTGCACTGCTGCCACAGGACAGACAGATACAGACGGTAAGGTTTAAGTATACGACGAGCGATCACGCTCGCACACGGATCACATGGTCAGATTCAAAAGCAACTTTCTGCAGTGGGCCCAAAAAATCCTATCACATTTTGATAGAAATATGGTTGTCATATGTTGTATATTGTTGTGTATGGGTGTATGGTGGTCATATTTTCGAAACCATAATATTATCATTCATGTCTTTTCTCAAAGTTAAATAAATAAAGTTTCAGTCGTTATTTTACTAGAAAATCGATTAAAAATTTTGCATAAGTGTCAGGTATTTATGCTCAAGACTGCAGCGATTTAAAAAAAAACCCGGTCTATATTATTTTGGCCCAGTTATCCAGTGAATCAATCCGGTGCGCGGTGTTGGGACTGGACTAGATGACATTTGCTACACCTTTCCTGTCATTCCTTCTACTGGAATCATGTAAATTGAACATATATGTTAAATGAATGCAAATCGCAAGTGCGTCTGCACTCGCCGTATGTAGACGCGTGTCTATTTATGTGTGCACGACTGTTTGCTCGTAAGAACCGACCTTCTGTCCATGTATTTTGTGGTACCACCATTATCTATAATTAGTGTGTTCTTAGCTTTGTACTTAATTATAACTTAGTATATCTTGCGCTGTCGGGATTGGTTGGATCCCTCGATACCGACATTGAAAGCTTTTGTAACTATTATGGTCTGAATGAGACAAGAATTGTTTTGGAAAATACCTACATTAAGTCAGACAGTATTTGCTGAAAGCTAATTTCAGGCTTGTTTTGGAGTTACATTTATAATGCTTAAAGTTATTCGTAAGTCTAGGCTTCATTTTTGAGTAGATAGGTATAAATAAGAAGTAACTATTAGTGTTTGTCTCTTTCCCCTTTTTAATCCATCAGACCGCCCATTGTAAAATTTCTATATACTTATGTTTAAGTCTGTAATTTATATGGTGTACAAGTTAAGTTAAGGGTGTGTACTGTACGGTGTGTGCATGTGGTGTAAAGAGTATTCTATTCTAACTATTCGAAATTTAGGAATATTTTACAAAAACGATCGATAATTCTGCTGACTTGCGGGTTCCACTGGAGATCCAATAGATTTACTAATTACTTGACAAATGAAGTTAATTCATTGGCGTTTCAAGACCTACGGTCAATAGAAAACAGTCCTTTGTAATTATATTCAATATTAACAATCCAACGTCGTATCTTCGTGAAACCTAAACAAACAAACTCATGCTAAACCAAAGAACTTAAGTTATTCTGCGATGCAATCAACAAAACTGAGGCAAGACGTAGCAGTGACAATTAAATGGTAATGTATTTGTAGAGCCGTCGCTACATCGCTGTATATCGCTCTCTATAGCGCGGTAGAGCGCCTAGAGAACATCCAGCTTACTCAGACTCTACTGAGGACCAAACACTTGCACTTTGTGATGCAAGAGTAAGTTTTTATGTATAGTAAGTTTTGGCTCATTTAAAGACTTCGGTCAAGTTATTCTCAGGATATAAATTAATTATTTCTCATAGTGCACCGAATCGGAAGGATGGTTGAAAACTCCCTTAGGCTAGAATTTTTAGGGATAACAATGAGTAGCAGAACTAGCAGGTAAGAACAGAAGGTGGCATACAGCGTCTTCTTTCCTATAACTCTCTTTTTAGTGCAAGAACTAAATACCAGCACCAATTGTGTTACAATGCTAAGTTAAGCTAAGAAAACTCGTCCTAGTTGTTGAAGACAGTTGAAGAAAGGTAAATGGCCCGCGGCCTATTCTGTGCTAGACAACACTGAACCTTTCTTTAACACGCCTGATTAAGACCTCCGATATTTAGTAAAGTTTAAACACATTAATATTGGCTAGCTCAAATGGCTAGCAAACAATTACATCTACAAAATGGTAATACGCAGGGATCCACAATGCAGATCACCTGCATTTTCATATCGTCAATAATGAATGTTGTGGCCGCGTGGCCGCCGGCTGCCGGCTGCTAGTTTCCATTGTAAATGAAGATATTTGCTTACGGGAGTAAGCTGATCAAATGAAAGGACCTCTGCAATATTATACGTGTTTGTATTGGACAAAAGTGGATGGGTTCGGGCTATATTGGGAAGGTCTATCTGCTAAATAATTTGGTATAGTGTAGACCTAGATTTACACAAATCGGCTTGTGTAAACAAAGTTTTCTGACGTTCAAAAGGGCCTTTAAAACTTAAAATCCATTTAACGGTCTACTTAAATCATTGATTTAAACGATTTGACTTTGATTTTCTGAGGTGGCTCCTCAGAAAATCAAAGTCAAATCGTTTAAATCAATATAAGTTTCAATTTTTTTCATTATGCAGCACGGAAAACTTACCTAATTAAAACCAAAGAACCATAGAGAGTTAGGAGGGCAGTCACTTGAACATACGGAACATAACACTCAATGAACTGTTCCTATCACATAAATCTGCCAGCATCTAGACCAGAGTTCTAGTTCGTGAGTAGCCGCGACATAAGTCCCGGAGCCACTTATTTCATTCAAAACAAAATAAGCCAAACGACCCAAAAAGCGGCGCGCCCCACTTACCCACTTCCAACTCTATTCAAAATAATTAAATGGCGGAAATCTTCGAGCTCTATTGAACAGCACGTTTCCAATAAACGGCTGGCAACTCGTAACTGTTACCGCTGGTAATTTGCGGGAACCTACAGGTTACAGCAACTCACCAACAAAGAGGAGCCGGGAAGCAATTATATGGCGTAATGACTTTTACGTCCATTTTCAATAGCTTCAGTGTCAGACTTGAAATTTGTGTGCCGAAGAATGTAGGGCTCGCATATTTGGTGAAAATTCGGAATTTTTCATTTTCCCAATTTATTCTCTTTATAGATTTTAGGAGAGACATTGTCGTATTAAATGGGACAGTCTCAGTTGGTTAATTGGAAATAATCAGATAATATTCGCTAGAACTAGCCAGTTTAAGTATAAAATGTGTTATATTTAATACAGGGTGGTAGGGACAGCGCCATAATTTGGCAAAGAAATTGCCAAATTATCACTTCCCAAAAATTTTTCCGCATAATTTCATTTGCCAAATTATTACTTAAAAAAAATCTCTTCACAAGTGAACGTTTAAGCAATGACTTGTTTACCAACCAGTACTTTTACCAATTTTTATGTAGTCAAATATTTTCAGTTGGAATAACTCATTTTACGCAAAATAAAATTTGCCAAATATTCAATTTTCAATTTCTATTCAGTCAATTGTTATAGTCTAACTAGTTTAATCTCGGGTAGCCTGTTTTTTTCCATATTTTTTTCTATATGTATAATCTGGTCGTTTCTGGCACTCGCCGGCCGCTGCCGCGGCACCGCCCGCTTGGCTCGCTCGGCTCGTGCGTCACAGTTTTAACCTAACCTAACCTAAACATTTTTTTTTTTAATTAACCTCGTCTAACTAGTTTAGTTCTTGATAGCTTGCTAACAATAATATATTTTTTTCCTTATTTGTATTAAATAAATGATTATATTAAAATAAAATTGCATTTTTTAATTATATAATTCCCAAAAAATCCTTTATATTGTTTGCCATAACAAATCATTTGACCAAACGTTTATTGTCTAAAGATTTTTTGCTGTAATAAATCATTTGATTAAAGACCAAATGCCTAAATGACATTATCCTTGATAATATTCTGCCAAGTAAAAATTTGACCAAATGAAAACGTGCGTACTAAAATTATTCCAAACATTGAATTGGTATAAAAAAAGGTTGCTAAAATTTGTTTGGGTAGTGAAATTTTGGCAAAATCTTTTCGGCAAAACGGTAGGATCCCATTCAGTACATGATTCAAGTCCCCGCGTATAAATTTTTCGCCAGTAATCAAAAACAAAAACTGCGTTTAGAAAATACCTACGTGGTCAATATCTACATGGTCAATACATACGTGGTCAATACCTACGTGGTCAATACCTACGTGGTCAAAAAGAACTGACAATTAATTTAAAAAAAAATAACCGAAGAAAAATTCCAACGCAATGGGGAAATATTCGTGGTACCAGACCACGAATATTTCCAATTTTACGCAGATTATAATAAAACTAATCCAAACTCGTGACTTCCTAATTGAGAGAACTTACAATAATGAGATATTTATTTCATTGTAATTTCCATGTTCCATAAAAGCAAGCTAATTATATACATATGTATTTAAAATGTGAATCAGATTCTTTAAACATTAGTTCTTATAAAATAATTAACATTACACTCGCTTCCGGCAATTACCACTTTACTTACAGATACGAAGATCTAGTCTATACAATACAAAGACATTAAATTATTTCCTCAATCTCTTTGATAAAATACGAGGTGACAAGCCCAATCTTAACTTAGAGCAAAATAATAATTGCAATTTGTCAATCGACTTTTTTTGTTACTTCTTCTGATAGGCAGTTCTGATGAAATCTCATAGATGACCTATCATTTTATTGCTAGCATGTGTCATACACACACATACCAGACGATATGATATGACGACGACGATATGATGATGATATGTTATCAGATTACTTAGCGACACTCAATTACACAGACACAGAAAAACTTCTAGAAATTTTGTCATGATTGAATTTATTCCCTTGTAGGTATTTACTTTTGTATGTTTACATAGGCTTAGTATTAGGTATTAATGTACTATTGTGCTTTTTCGCAGAGTTGTTGAATAATTATTTTTATAAGCTAGTTTTATTTAAAATTTTAATTCCCAAATTTAATTGAAATGTAAAGTGATGGCCTGAAACATAGGTTTGTATTAAACCTAGTTCGGGTGGGTCGCTACCTAACACTCGAATTCCGAACTATCATTACTTGCACCTGTAATTAAAAAAAAAATATTTTAGTTGTAGTTTATTTTTAGGCACTATAATTATATGGGAAATTTGCCACTCTTGGCTAAATGTACACCTCTTGTAAACGTTATTATTAAATAAATTATTATTATTATTTATACACCACATGCACGTTCCATCACAGAAAACAATTATTACACATACATATCCGCTCCACTGTCGCGGCCACCTCCTTGACAAAATACTCATCTTTTTTTCCTCCAACCACTAGTTCAGCAGTCCTTTTGAATGTAACTGTTCAGTGACCGGATCGCTGTACATGTTGCCGACGTCATAGTAAAAGTTATTATAAAAATCGCAGCACGTAAAGCTGGCTAAGATATTTCTTGGCAACCACCCTTTTTTCCAACGATGTTTTTACACTTTATTTACAGGAGAAAATAAAGAACTTGTTTTAGAAAAGGTCACTATCTAAATAAAGCTTTTCTCAAATAAGACAATAAAAAGAGTTCCATATTTTTCCAACCGCCTTTCAGGAAATTCACAAAATATAAACTTTTAACATACACACAATGATATATGTTGTAAACAAAAGGGTTTTGGGTAGAAGATACAGATTAGTAAAATATATACGGTTTCGGTGCGCAGCTCCCAGTTGACGGACGTCACACGACTCTGTCAAAAAGGGGCGCACGTCGCTTGTTTTCTTAAGAAAGCTTCTAGATTGTTCTAGAAGCTTTGACTCGCTCTCATTGGCCGGGCGGGGGCGAGAGGCGTTTCCGCCAGAAGCGCGTGGATGTTGGCGGGAGCGGTTGGAAAGAGGTTCGCGTTATAAACTTAGTTTCTCCTTTCTTCTCTAGCCAATGAAAACATTTCTATAAGACAAGGGTCTTCTAGAAATGTATTCAATGTGGCCATTGCTCGATATAAAGATGAAGAGGACTATGAAAGGATCGGATAGAGTGTGTGTTGTCTCATATCCTAAACCTTTGTACAACACGGATGTTTCTCAGTAATATATTTATCTCCGTCGTAAGATTTGTATGGATCTTCCATCTTTATCGGCTCTCACGACGCCCAGGGGAAGTGACGAGGCTATGTATTTAGAACCCAACACAATACTTATTTATTTGTGTTTGTGTCGTTTTGTAGTTAGGTACTACGTGTTGTTTATTTAAGAACTCCACGGTCTCGCACCTTCGCTTTAAGGCTAAATACTTTGGCATTGTAATAAAGCACTTCCTTAGTCTTGTAAATCTACACAATCTAAACAAAAACCAATAATTTGTTGCATACATTAACATAGTTCCAAAAATGCCGCTAGATGGCGTTATTAAGCGAACATCTCTCGGCCGAGCGAAGTTTTTTCATAAAACCTCGTCTCAGCGGTATAGTTAAACGTTTTGCTTCGAAAATAACGAGCACAGAGAAAACCTGTCGTTTACGAACGCAGACTATTTCCCTTATATCTGTACATTACATTTTAGCGTCGCCCGGGAATCGAACTTTGGTCCGTCGTAAAATTTAAGGGTTTGACGTAACCCGCTTAAATCATTTTTATGATGGTAAGAATATTTTCCTTTTTGTAAGAATGTTGGTGTTGATGTAGTTTTGGAATAAGAACTACGTAAGGCGCAAGTAGGGGTAAGAAGATTTATTACTAAATGATTTTTTTCTTCGCAATAAATATCGACCAAATGACCAGGATCTGCGGTCTCATTAGCAAACGCAAAACCAGCTGATTAGTTCGACATACCTAACATATGAATGTATCACCACCCGGAGCTCTTCCGAACCACAGGAGGCTCTAACCAATATTAATGTATTTCTAACAAAATTGTCACAACATTGCCCGAACAATATCTAAGATCTTAATACTACTAACTTACCTGGGCTTAATGTAAACCTTGGATAACGAAACATAAAGGCCCCGGGACACAACACAGCCCGGGATCCCGGAGATATTAAAAATTCGACCAGAAACAAAAGCGGCCATAATTTAGCCGTAAGCCGCTGTCGGCACCTAAATAAGTATCAACTTTAATACTAGCGCCCGCGCCGCTCGTGCTGCACGGATTAACAGTGCATTGATTAATAGATTAGTGGGTGCAAAGGGCGATACTATATGAGACGTAGATAGTTGTGGGGGCGGGAGTGGACGGAAAATTGGTTTCATTCGTCCTGAGTACTGTAGAGGCTTTATCTGTATGACTTTGTTCAATCAAGTATCGAATATTTTCTAACTGAACAGACAGCTGTGCTGCTGGGGAGTTGTTGCGCCACTTCTTCTTCCCAGCGATAGCATTAGGAAGTGGTGAAGGGCGGGCGTTTTTGGGGGACTGTCTTTTGTAATTTAGACGTTCGAAAAGTACTGATTCTCAGCCTAATTTGAATAAATGACTTGATTTTGATTTTGCCAACCGACCTCCACCGGTGTTATAAGTTAATGGCGTCATTATAAATTATAAACTTGTCATAATAGCATGTCTGTATTCTCCGAAGGGCTAGGCAGAGGTACGACCACATTTGGCGACAGACACTGAAAGAAGTCCTATTTATTGGCAGAGAGAGATAATTTTTTATACATTTACGTATTAAGATGATAGAAAAGAGTAGAATGTCGGTGAGAGAGCTGACAGAGGCCGTCTTGGTGAAAACGAAGTAGTTTTATTGAGGAATAATTATGCTATTAACAAAATACGCCTTTTGTTCCCACGACGACCCCTCACAGTATCTACATGTGTTATTATGATTCGTATCTTTGTAATTTCATAAAAATACAGTTTTCTGTTTTATTTAACTGTGTTTCTTGTTGATAGTCAAGTGATAAAGATTGTTTATGAATATTTTAAAAGCCTTATTATTAAATGAAAAGCGATTGACGCAAATACTGGTTCGGACAGGCGCAGCTGAAATAACACAAATGTACAAAAAAAAAAGAAAAAAATAACGTGCTTTACAATGAAATATTATAAAGTTAGCACGGACGCGTTTTTCCCGCAGAGGTTTTTTTGCACACTGGATTTTCAACGCACGGCTTGGCGCCTACAGCTGAAAATCCAACAGTATGTCAATCGTTTTTTTGACGCACTGGGATGCGCTCTGTTGAATTCTCAATGCTCCGCTCAACACCGAGAGTTGAAAGTGCGCGATACAATCCCACCGCGACATTTTTACGACCGTGCGAAAGTGGGCTTATGCCCAATATGATCTGAATAGAAGTATGAAAGAATATAACTCATCATCAGCCTATAGCAGCCCACTGCTGGACATAGGCCTCTCCTATTGCACGCCATTCAACACGATTTTCGGCAACTGTCATCCAGCTACTACCAGCCATCCTGCGAAGATGACGCTCTTTTGCCCTTACGTTACTTTACGAATATAACTGAACATACAATAAAAAATCTAAAAACATCACTCCCAAATATTGTATACCACGAACCCTCTTCAGGAGTACACTATTCACTCTTTTCTATCCGATTTGGTTACCAAAACTAAATTTGAAAGGCTTATTAAATAACTGAACGAGCGCTAACCTTAGGATCCAAATCAGATTATAATCTAAACTTCTTTTCTGTATATAACTTAATGCGATGGCTTCCGGGAAGTTTAAATTGGATAAAATTGGAGCGGTGCAGGTCTGCAGTCTGGGCAAACTGTTCGCTTAGACATCATTCTAAGTTCGTGTTGAGTCTGGGGAGTGACTTCCTGCTGGGTGGAATAGACAGCTGCAGTACTTTGTATTAGATAGCAGGTCATAAAGTAACACACAGCCTAGTTCATTTTATTTATTTTTATTGTGACCGGCAGAATTCTGTGTTTAGAATAAATAATCCATAACTAATTAATTAATCACTGCCTCCGTGGTCCGATTCTAATTGTATTCTTCTTAGAATACAAGCTTTTTTGAAAACACTCACAAGACGTGGCTTATTGGACTAGGAAATCTCCAAATTCATTCATGCCAATAACTTGCTTATATTAATTTTCACCATTAAGGCACATCTACACAAGCTACACACACTTCCTAATTGATACATTCACTCTATTTTCGGTATCCACCACGTGTGTTTGAGATTCTTCCTGTACGACATTGACTACCCTAATTTTAAAGTCGTTGCTACTGTTTACGGTCTCATTTAGACCCCGTTACCACGCGTACTGTCTAAGTCAGGTGTTGAGCCCACGTTGAGCTATCAAGTAGGTACAAATCTGCGTGGCCTACGTTTTGAGCTGAGTCTTGTTTTACATTCTGTCCACGACAGGTGGTCTAAGTTAGTACGCTGTTGACCCACTTGGGAGCAGCGTGCTGTGATGCAGCTCCATTGTTTACGGGTTTCACACTCTTCATTATGGAAAAATATGTTTGTTTGATTAAGAGTTTTTTGGCAATACTTTACAACTAACACAATAAAAGATGTGTAAGAAACCAGTAGTTGAAAACTGGTTAAATTAGTATCAACATGTTAGCATCAGTCAGTGTCAGTCGCGACCCTTAGGACCAAAAACTTCACCATGACTTAAATGAACAAATCGATCGTACACTTGACGACAGATCGTAAACCGTCTAACAAGGAAGAAATAAAGCAGCAATAAAATTATTTTATCGCCTTTTAACTTCATCAAATCCCTCTCAGCACAGAACAACACAAAACTGCCAAACAAAGGCCCGGGGCGCCGGAAGCGGACAATGGACACGTACACTTCCGGCGGCACGTTGCACTCCACGGATCCAGTTATCTCACTTGAGATACGGCTCTATTTGCCAAAGATATTGTTCTATTTGCGAGCACCCGATTGTTAATTGTTCGCAAATATTTGCCAGGATGAGTGAGAAAATTGCAGGATATATTTTTCGTCTTTAAAGTCGAGTCGACTCTGGTTTGAGTCAATTTTTCGCGATGAGGAAAGAAAAATAACAAGGGGATAAGAGTTGTGTTACAAATATGAGAACTGTATAATTTTATCATTGCGTAGCAAGTATGTCCAAACGTTCGTAAGGAAAAGTAAGTCAGCAACTGGAATGTCAGTTATTACATGTAAAGCTTTTATATCCACCCGAAGAAGTTTGACCACCATAATCAGCACAAACCTTCCTGAAAGCGTCTATGTCCGCACACCACCGGGTCTCTCCTCCATATTAGTATCATGTCGCTATTCCCCAAAGCATATCAGCAGTGGTATCACATCGACAGCAATTGTTCTGGCTTGGCTTCAATGGTTTCTCATGCAAATCAGATAGGTAGCCAAGCTGGCACATGCTATCAAACTGAGGTGCGGTTGGCGGTTTTGTTTTGGGTCCATTGATAGTTTGGAGGTGTGAGACGTGGGAAGTATACCTTGCGGAAAGCGCAGTGAATATTGATCTGTATAGTGTATGTTTTTTATTGAAGGTGTTTTTATGGAATAGGAGAAGTTTACAGAGCTGTTTAGATGTGTTTTAATGTAATTTGGACAGATTTTTTATAAGGCCTCATTTATCATTCGATTTCTACCCTTCAAACTAGTGTAGTAACCCCGTCGATATATTTACGATACTTAACGTTTAATGTAACAACATTAGCCATATATTATAGAAGTTGGTATTGTTAATGGACTGTTAAGAGAAGTGCAATTCAATTCCAACTGCAATATTTAGTTTCCAAGCTTTTAGACAAGTTCGAAGAGAATTTAGAAGTTTACTAGAAATCCTAATGCAATAGCACGTAGTGACGATTCGTTCGAGTTATCTACGATTGTTTGTTGCAACTAACACGACAAGGGGCTGCTGAAGACAAACTTTATTTACACCAACTTTTCTCTACTTTCAAATCCATTACATCTTGTACTGGTAAATGATTTAGATAGTTCTAATAAACTGTTCAATGTATTGTGACGCGTGAAATTCCTTCGTCGATCGAATATATTAGGGATCTCGTTGAATAATGGAGAGTAATTTGTTCATTAGGCAGAAAATCCCCATTAGTTAATCCGTCTGAAGTTTGTGAATTTGGACAGAGTTGTTTCGAACCCTTATTGTAATGCCTCTATGTTAGATAGAATGGAGATTCTATTAAGTCAGGCGAGGGTGAAGTAAGATTAATTAATTAGTTTGATTTCCGATAAATGTTTTACTTAATGTTGGTACACCATTAGTCCTTAATTAAAATAAACTCTATAATATGGTGAAACCGACATTTTGGTAATATAATAAAAAGTTGATACTTTGAGCCCAAAAATTAAAAGAAGGACAAAACAAGACTGACCTACTTTTGAAAAAGACTTGTAAGTCAGATAAACAGTGTAAAGTAACAAGGACAGGCGCAACAAGTGAGACAGAAACACACATTTGTCACGGAGCAAATAAACTAAGGAGACGTTACAGTCTGACTGAGTTTATAACAACTATTCGTCTCGGTCCGGCCCCAGACAATAACGGAACAGGGATGGATTACAGGTTTTGAACCAGTTCTAATGAAACTGTTAAATATTATGTAGTTAGGTGTAGAAATATGATTACTACTGTAATTTTATAACAGGATTGTAGATCGTGACGTTTAGTAACGTCTGCAGGTCATGAATTTTACAGAAATCAGCGTAGTGTAGTATTTTAGAAGTATGAGAGGTATTTTCCTCGAATATTCTGTATTTTACGAAAAGTAGAGAATTTCCTAAAATCTGCAGCGCGCCGAGCTCACACATTACTTAGCCACACTAAAGCCAAACCCCTAGTCCTATCTCCAAAATCAGTCTTGAAATATGCATCCCCTAACATCCCAGCTCCGTCCCTGCACGTTATTCAATACACGGCACAATATACGAGGGTACGTGAGCTCACGAAATTGTGCCTTTTATAAATGCACCTCGGCAACTTTTGTTGTCCGGATGATTTACCTGTGTGCCTACGTGTTTATGTGGACACACTAACATTGTGCGCGCACTTATCTCGTGTTATCACCTTTTTTATGACTATTTCTTTTAGTTGTGGACTGCTGGTGTTTTATTAAACGGTCTTTGTCGTCGTCTTGCGTCAATATTTTATTTCAATGAATGAACCACTTAAACTGTCCTTCAAAGTGTTTATGTATGTAAGTGTTTCCATTTTTGCCCTGCCAGAACAAAGTAACGCCATCTACCGTCAATCACCACAGCCTTTCCAATAAGAGCTGCGAGTAAATCAGGCTCGAGTAATCACTCGCGGGTATTGACACCCGACCGGAAATGAGCTGGCGCTACGTCACACGTCGACGTCACTTCCGCTCCGACGCACGCGCCATTATCCTCGCCGCGTTACATTCGACTGCAACGTTAATTCTTGTCTGTGATTGATCGGTACTGCTTTTGTCTGCATTTGTTTATTAGGGTATTATCTGGTGATTTAATATTGTGCTTTGTGTGGGTTTATTTACAGTAGTGTCTGCTTTTTTAGGAGATTCGTACTCAAGGATCACCAAACATGGTCCTTGATACCAAATAGATGTCAGAGGATTTAAATCAGCTGATATAAATGACCTGCGAAATTAGCTGAACAAAACACAAAAACCTACCTAGTTTGCATTGCACTTTAAATTACATTGCCTGAAAATGAAAAGCATAGCTATTTTGAAGGTAAATTTCCACGACAAATTATAGCTAATATCTTTATCATGCCATAGCTTCACAATGTACGTCCTTGATCAGCGAGCGTGACGGCAAATAATAACAGATGCAATCATAGCAAATTAGCGTGATTGTATGATAGCGCTCATCACACTCATCACGTTGTACTACGCCTTGATAGGGTTTCCCGTGAGACTGTCAGGTTGTGGCTGAAGAAAATTATGAATTTTGTTTGTACCTATGTAGAATTTTAAGGGCAGTGTTCAGAACTGTTGGGATAGGAATATCGGCAGCCCAAGTGTATAGGCCTCCTTCCCTTTGTGCCATGCTTCTCTGGTCTGTGGGAGTCTCATACATAGTAGACCATCAGTACGGTTAAATTCCTATTTATAACAATTTTCAGTGGATATCTTTCTGTCTTATATATTTAGAATTTCCGTCTTATAATTCAAAATTATAATACAGGTATATAAAAATAATCTAAAATATTTAAGTACAGCAGATAAAACAATACATCAATTATAGATAAGCGAAATGTTAGTATGTTATTCGCAATCTTCTGACTTTGATTATAATACCTGTATGATTGTGAGCTACAACTTGTTCCCACAAAAGCAACTTATTATTTTCTAAAACAGGGCTTCATCTCTTCTACCCTTTTGCTGTGCCCTACGGGGCCATAATGATCTAAATTATATAGTTACCACCTAAGTACACATCATGGTAAAGCAATATTGAGTATTGAGTCTTTCATTTCGGTAAGGAAAGATCTTATTAACGTTCATTTTTTGCATAAGTCAAAGCATAATAAATGCTGTGAATTTGAATTTTATCTATACTTATAATAAATCTGTAGAAGTGAAAATTCTGTACATTGAAAATATCAAAAAAATAAATGGCAGGGGGTGTTACTAGACCGACACCGAACCCAAAAATGTGATTAAAAAAATTTTTGTCTGTCTGTCTGTCTGTCTGTTTGTTCAGGCATCACGCAAAAACTACCGGTTCGATTACGATGAAACTTGGTATAATTATTCTTTAATATCCTGGGCACCACACTGGGTACTTTTTATCCCGGAAAAGTATATACAATAAAAAACAAACTTAATTTTGCGGTTCGATCCCTAGACCCGATTACTGTACCAACCGCAAATAATAAGTTTGTCGTAGGTTACGTTACCCGCAGTGGAGTTCACTAAAGTTATGCTCTAAATGTAGTGCTGAAGGTTGAATTTGGCTTGCACACGCGTGGCGCGCGGCCGCCACGGATCGCTACCGTATATAAGGATATTTTTTGAACTTTGATTTGAACGGACGTGTTG
Organism: Apamea anceps; assembly: GCA_951799955.1. Lineage (NCBI taxonomy): Eukaryota > Metazoa > Arthropoda > Insecta > Lepidoptera > Noctuidae > Apamea > Apamea anceps. The sequence goes on from OX637516.1 coordinate 703,637, forward strand.
AGTGGCGAGCGTTCGTTCTTATTTTAACTGCTACTTGCAATTCTAAACCGTGTTTTTCAGTGCGACCTTTTTTATTTCTATTAGTTTTTAGAGTTATTTAGGTTTATTTTTATAAGTCGTAGGTATAGATTTTAATTTTAAAGTATAGGTAGTATATTTGATAGTGTACGTAGTGACCGTAGGTTATTTTATAATTCTGTTAGGTAAGATTAGTCATTCGTATAGATATTAGTTTTTAGGGATTTTGCTTATTTATTGAGTTTAGTTATCATCAGAAATAGGTTTATTTAGGTAGGTAGGTATTTTATTTTCTGTTATTGAGTTTTTTTATTTTTTATTATGTAGGTACTTAGGTAAGGATATCATATAGGTACCCTCTTAATCACCACTAATGAGACACAATTGGTTTTCTATTGTAATTAGCCACAAAGGGCCCGCGAGATAGATGGCATCCTGGGGAAGCACATATATTTTATCCTGTTAGCACGTTCCCGTGGGATAATTTCCGACATCCACGCGGGCGAAGCCGCGGGCAGAAGCTAGTTTTACAAATAAACCAATTACCTACAGGCACTTTGAATAGTCAAGGACCAAGAAGGAAGATGCTTTTATGGGATGCGATACAATATTATAATAAGAAATGTGGTATCAATACTTATTTTACGTCATCACAGGCAATTTCACAAGTAAAAGTAAGTCCCAGCAATATAAATAGCAAATCTTAACACAATGGCAACAGGAAGCGACTCTCATCCGTGTCATCTGTACACGTGAGCGGATGCTGGCTGCTGTATCAATTACCGATAAATGTCGCGATAAATACGACGATTATTGTCGTGTAGCCGGTAAACAGGTTGGAGGTGACCGTGAAATGTTGGTCCTTAGGGGTTTGGTCATTATGTTCCGATGGATAGAATAAGTGACAGTCATATAACACCATAAACTTAATGTAATAATAATTATGTGACCCTCAGTAGGAACTTATAACATAAAAAACACTTGGGACATCGTTTGCGTCGGCTATTTGGTACAACTTGATTCCCTTTTATGTGGGAAATATGATGTTTTTTTGTTTCCAATGATTAGCATACTGTTGGTATGGGTAGGCACAAAGTGATATGTGCTAATTTATTATTATGGTGACATTTTATTTATAGACTTTAGGTTACTTTTTTCATAATAGTCGTAGGTCAAGTATATTTACATTAGAGTCCTGCATTTTTACATTGTTTTTTACATTCTTATTTTATTATTTTTTACGTTGGAATTGTTTTATTTAGTTATTCTCTTTCTTTGTTGTGGCAATATGTACGGTGCACGTACATGGATTTTAAAATATGATTGCAATTAGTTAGCCAGTAGGCTCGCGTACTTGCACTTTGAACGCGACCTACATTTGGCAGTGCATTGACACTGACACAGTGCATTATTCTATGCATTTTATGTATATTATTTTTAGTGTTCAATTAGACGTGGTTTGAGTCGGACAACTTGCATTTTTATTTAGATTCATCCCGTTGAGCATTCACTGACATCTTATGCATTTAAGTTTAATTTGACATTCTGCATTACATTGACATTTTACATTTGCATACAGTACTTATGTTAGGGATGCACCCTACATAGTTTTTTTTGGTCCTTCGTAAATATTGCAAGTACCATACAGTCCGTTACATCGGTCGATAGGTCGTCGCGCGGGATCTGTGTCGTGTCGTGTCATACTGTGCCACGTGTGTTGCCGTGCCATTCGGGGAGGTAGCAGCGGTCCAGGTTCCAGAGCGTCACATTGCATTGCATTTGCATACAGGGAGAGTTCCTGAATTTCAAGTAAGATCGTTCATTATTTATCTTACGGCTTCACAATGGAGGGTTTAATCGTGCGTCAAGCTGAGATCCTCGAGGAAGTGAAGAGAATCCATTCTAATTTTAAGAAGGATTCAGCGAGCAGGAAGACCACCGATTATATTCGTGATAGGCTTGAGCGATTAGATGTGCTATGGGCGGAATGTGAAGAGAAGAACCGGGAGCTGAGTGCAGTACAAGAGAAAGATCATCAATATTTCACCGGTAACATTTATGAGGTCATTAAGAGTTGGTACCATGGAACGCGTCAGGAGATAGCAGCGTTCGAGATGAAGACTCTTGCTGGACCCAGCAACGTCGGCCATAGTAAGGTAAACGTTGAGTTTGATAAAACCCTGTTCGAGACATCTTTAGGAGCAGAGGACAAGCTACTCGAGTTACAGCAGTTGCAACAAGCTAACTTCCGTGCATTCACTAGGTTAGTAAATCGAAGCCTAGACGAGGTTAAGGAAAAATGGGAAATTGAGGATATGCTTAAGACTGTAGAGTTTCGGTGGACTGCAATTGACAAATTGCATTTACAAATTGATGGCATATTAGAGGGGAATTCACATGACTATTATGACGAGTTCTGTCGTTACGAAAATGCATTTACAAAAATAAAACGGGCGTTGAACACGAAATTAAACGCCTCTATACATCAACAGCAAACATTGCCTAAAATTGACATACCGAGCTTTAACGGCAACTATACGTTATGGCCTACTTTTATGGATCTCTACGTAGAAGCGATTCATAATAATTCAGCGATTGCAAAAACTCAGAAAATGCAGCATCTAAAGGGTAGACTTCGCGGTGAAGCGGAAAAGCTCGTGCAGCATTTACACATTGCACCCGAAAATTATGACACGTGTTGGGAAATTTTGAACCATAGATACAATAATAAGTTTCTCTTATTCACCAAAAACTTCCAGGTATTTATGCGTCAACCTAATTTGCAAAAACAATCTGCATTCGACCTAAAGCGGTTATATGACACTAGCAACGAAACCATAAACGCGATACATAACTTGGGCGTAGATACTAGCTCATGGGATCCGATTCTAGTTTACGTTTTATGCGAAAAATTAGACTCCGAAACGTATTCGGAATACATGCAGTCCAGGTCGGACCCGCGCGAGATACCAACGTTCAACAATTTTATGGATTTCGTCGAAAACAAACTTATGGCATTAGAACCATTGCATAGGAAAAAGCCAGAAAACGGTAACAAACCTGCATCAAAACCACAATCTAACACGCCACATCCGTTCGACAAAAATTACAAGTCAGCAAATTCACAACCCAATAAAAGTTCATCAAACTATTCTCGCAAGTTCCATGCATCAAACGCTGGACAAGTCAGCAAGATTATTTGTCCATTGTGCAATATCAATCATGCATTATTCCAATGCTCTAAATTCACTGACATGCCAAGTCCGGAAAAAATGGCATTTATAGAAAACAATAAAATATGCAAAAATTGTTTGTATGTGCATACTAAGGGTTACTGTGCGTCACAGAAAAGATGCAGAGATTGCAAAGAGCAACATAACACACTTCTGCACAACGATATTGTGCAGTCAGCGCAAACGCCCTCAGCAACACAAACAGCACCTAAGCCGTCGTCATCGACTTCAACTAGGTCAAATAAAAACCTGCAAAATAACTTCGCATCAAATAATGATGATGAAATATTATTACCAACAGCATTAATGCAAGTAGAAACAGCTGGAGGCGACTACATTACACTAAGGGCTTTAGTTGATCAAGGCTCACAAATTACGCTGATAACGGAGAATGCAGCTCAAAGATTGGGCATAAAACGTCAACAGCTGAGTGCGAACATAAGCGGGATCGGTACTTTATCCAACAGGAGTAAAGGAAAGGTCCATCTATCCTGCAAGTCCTTACATAACGACTTCCGGTTTACAACGGAAGCGTTAGTCATGTCACGGGTAGTAAACAGTCTGCCTAATGTTACATTTGCTAAGAAACCTTGGGCTCATGTGACAGACATCACACTAGCCGACCCAGATTACAACTTATCTAGGCCCATTGACATACTTCTGGATGCACACGTATTTTCCGAAATACTCATGAATGGCTTAGTCAAAGGGGAGGTAAATGAACCCATGGCTCAACAAACACGGTTGGGGTGGATATTGTCAGGCAATGTCACCAAAACATTCAACTGCAACGTCGTAGTAAATGAAGTTAACGACATGGCAAAATACTGGGAAGTGGAAGACGTCAATGGAGATGCATGCAATTCTATGACGTCAGAGGAGCGATATTGCGAGGAGTTCTACACTGCAACAACCAAGCGATTAGGTGATGGCAGATATGCAGTTCGTTTGCCAATGAAACCTAATTTTAATCAGCTGCTGGGCAAGTCAAAGCCACGAGCAGTAGCACAGTTTATGCAATTAGAAAGGAAATTAGACAGGGATGAAAAATTATCGGATAGTTACATCAAATTTATGCAAGAGTACCTGGAAATGGGACACATGAAGGAGAGCAAACCTGACTGCAACACGGCATGCTACCTACCTCATCATGGAGTACTAAAACAGGACTCACTGACATCCAAATTGAGGGTGGTTTTTAACGCCTCCCAGAAAACTGACACAGGTTACAGTCTGAATGACTTGATGGAGTGTGGTCCTAAGCTTCATCAAGATCTATTGACATTACTACTAGGATGGCGGCTATACAAGTACGTCTTTACTGCAGATTGCGAAAAAATGTATCGCATGATTCTTGTACATGAAGAAGATCAATACCTGCAAAAGATCGTATGGAGAGAATCCAACCAAGATCCTTTAAAGGAGTACCGGTTATGCACAGTGACGTATGGCACCAAGGCAGCACCATTTTTAGCTCTCCGAACGCTGAAACAGCTCGCAAGCGATGATGCACCGACATATCCGTTAGCAGCGGATGTCATCGCTAACGAGATGTACGTTGATGACGTCCTAAGTGGCAGCAACTCCATCGAACGAGCACAAGAAATTCAAAAGCAACTCATCGACATGCTGAGTGGAGCTGGCCTCACATTACGGAAGTGGTCAAGCAACGACCAGACCTTGATTGAAAGTTTATCATCTTCAGATCGTAACCAGACGACAAGGTACTTTACAAACGATGGAATAACAAAAGCCCTAGGAGTCCAGTGGAATCCTACAACTGACACATTTTCGTTTACAAACAAAATACAATTTGACAATAAAAACCAATTGACAAAAAGGAAGCTGTTAGCGGAAATCTCGAAAATCTTTGACCCATTGGGTTGGCTGACACCTTTGACAGTAAAAGCAAAACTGCTGTTCCAAAGCGTCTGGCTATCGGGATGCGATTGGGATGAAACCTTACCTGACAGCGTGCATGAAGAATGGAAGCAGTTTACTAGCGACTTACATCACATAACCGAATATCAAATACCCAGGTGGCTGGGAGATATTACGAAACCATTCCAAGTCCATGGATTTTGCGATGCGTCCGAAAAAGCCTACGCATGCGCTATATATCTGCTGACAATAAATGACAGAAACGAGCCTGTGACTAGACTCATCACGGCAAAATCGAGGTTATCGCCAATCAACAAAAAACTGACACTGCCGCGACTCGAATTATGTGGAGCGCTACTACTTTCACGGCTCATGAAAAAGGTCCTGACAGCCTTTAAATGGGACAATGTACACAAACATACATACGCCTGGACGGACTCTATGATTGTATTAGGCTGGCTGCATGGTGACGTCACAAAATGGAAGTCATTCGTCAGCAACAGAGTACAGCAAGTGCATGACGTAATTCCAAAACAGCACTGGAGTTATGTCAAATCCGAGGAAAATGCTGCAGATTGTGCATCACGCGGAATCAATTGTTCCCAACTATTACAACACCCTTTGTGGTGGCAAGGTCCCTACTGGATGAAAAATTACAGTGAACATACGCTTGACAAAATTGCAATTACACCGACAACGTGCGAATCAAAACAAAAACAAATGCAAACGTATGTTGTGAAATGTGTACCGTCTTCAATAGTAATTGAGTTATTAGACAGACACAGCGATTTGACTCGTATTACAAGGGTCATTGCCTGGATAAAACGTTACATAAACAGCTGTTCAAATTCCAACACTCATCGTACTACTACTACTTATCTGACATCTACAGAACTACAAAGCGCTGAACATCTAATAATGAAACATATTCAGCTGCATGCCTTCAATGACGAGATTATGAGACTTAAGGAAAATAAAGGGTTGAGCACGAAAAGTAACGTTTTGAGTTTAAATCCATTCCTTGACAAACAGGACATCCTGCGAGTCGGTGGAAGGTTACGTAACTCAAACTTGCACGAAGACACTAAACATCCAATTCTGCTACCACATGACAACAAACTGACAGAGCTATTAATTTGGCAAGCTCACAGAAGAACATTACATGGAGGTCCTAAGTTAACCCTGACACATCTACGACAAAGAGTTTGGATCGTAGGAGGACATCGCGCCGTCAAAAAGGTCTTACATAAATGTGTAACATGTCGCCGATTCAATGCGAAACAAACAAACCAGATTATGGCTGATCTACCAAAGCCGAGAGTGACAGTATCTCGCCCTTTTACACATACAGGTGTCGATTTTACTGGACACGTTGAGATCAAGGCAAATAAAGGCCGAGGCGTCAGAACACTGCTGGCGTACGTTGCAGTATTTGTTTGTCTAGCAACAAAAGCCATCCATCTAGAACTGGTATCAGACCTATCCAGTACAGCATTTTTATCGGCTTTCAAGCGCTTCTGCGCACGCCGAGGTACGCCACGGGACATGTACAGCGACAACGGTACGAATTTTGTGGGTGCAAATCGGATCCTATTGCAACAATATAAATGCATTGTAGAAAATATTGACAACTTCTTTTTGGGCAAAATATCAGAGATGGGAGTTAAATGGCACTTCAATGCCCCGGTCTGGCCAAGCGCAGGCGGACTGTGGGAAGCCGCTGTGAAGAGCATGAAATATCATCTCAAACGAGTAATTGGAGATCAACGTCTAACTTACGAAGAGTTTACCACACTGCTATGTCAGATAGAAGCTTGCTTGAACTCACGACCACTATGCACTATAACAGAAAACGCCGAAGAGATTAACTGTTTAACTCCAGGACATTTCTTAACTGGCACGTCACTCATGACAATTCCAGAACTCGACACTGACAATATTCACCGGTTAAGTAAGAGATGGCAAATCGTACAAAAACTTAGCAAGGATTTCTGGAACAAGTGGTCGCAAGAATACCTCCAACAACTACAAGCAAGACTAAAGTGGAAACGACAGAATACTGACTTAAAGGAAAATGACATAGTATGCATTAAAGATGAAAGGTTACCTGCAGGAAAATGGGCACTGGGTCGTGTAGCTGAGTTACACCCCGGAAACGACGGCCACACTAGAGTCGTGACATTAAAAACTGCAAAAGGCGAAACTAAAAGACCTATTACAAAACTGGTACCACTAGTTGAGGCTGAGGAACAAAACAACACTGACACTGACAAACTACCCAAAAACAGGCGAAACCGATCTAAAAAGATTACCTGGAACAGCTTGGTATGTTATATGCTGATGCTAGTTATGACATTGATAACGCCTACTGTCCAGCAAGATATGAAACTTACTCAACTGACAAAAAATCAAACGATTTACTTTGACAAGATTGCAGATTTACAAGAAATTAGAGATGATTGGAAACTGGTATTTTATTACAATATGACAAATTACTGGCGCAATGTGGATACACTGCAAGTATTCGTATCTCATATAAAGCAAGCTCGTTGCGAAGAGTGGATGATGCAATTTCATGTTCTAATTAACCAACTTGAACAAAGCACGAGCGAACTAAACTATTACAACGAATTACTGAGGTCGCAGCGGATAATTCAACACAGGTTCAAAAGAGGATTGATCGACGGAGTAGGATATATTGCAAACTCGTTATTCGGAGTGTTAGATCAACACTTTGCAGAACAATATGAACAGGATATCGACACAATTCAACATAATGAAAACCACCTGTTCCAACTGCTTAAAAACCAGACAAGTATTCTGGAAACCGAGAACAACATTGTACAGCGTAACGAAGCGACAATGGTGAAGCAGTTCACTTTAATCAACGATCACCTGATGTCCCTAGAAAACAGGACGCTCAAAGATAAACTTGAGAGTTCAAATGCATTCTATATCATAACATCGGCCATAGCTGCAGAAAGAATGGTTCAAAACTTAAAGGATGTTCAAGAATCTCTCATCAACACACTGACAAATATGTACCAAGGACATATGGACGTACATCTATTATCACCAACCCAAATGCAAAGCGAACTAGATAGAGTAGCCCGACTACTACCTCGCGATTCTACACTACCTGAAGTTCGTAATGACGTAAGAGACATTTACAGGCTGTTCAGAATACATGCACGCATAACACAGCACTACCTGTTGATGGAAATAAAGGTACCGATCTTGAGTGATGCCCTATATGAACTTAACAGACTTATCAGCATTCCTCAACGTATTGACACTAATCGGGTAATGTACGTTATTCCCAACTCTGCATTAATAGCATTTAACGCCAACCAGTACTCATTCATACCCCTAGAACTATATGACATTCATGAATGCCAAAAATTACACGAACAAACTCTACTGTGCAAACTAAATCACCCTATATACAACACCGGCGATCGTCACAAATCTATTTGCGATGTACAGCTGATTCGAGATAACGAAGAACACAGCGTTTATTGCCATACGGAAATAAAAGTATGCGCCGACAAATGGGTTAAATTACATAAGCAAAACACCTGGTTCTATTATTGTTGTGACACGTGCGAAGTACAACTAGTGTGCGGCACTCAAATGACATCGGAGACGTTACGTCACTCGGGTCTGATAACGCTCAAACAAGGATGCAACTTACAAGGCGACTCATTCACATTGCACGCATATATGGAACATACAAGTGACATTTTAGTCACCGAACCATACGCGATGATCATGCCCACGATCTCTCCAATCAATAACATTATCAATACCTCGATTCGTAACTCATCTTTGCATATTGAAACACACGAAGAGACGTTCAAGAAGATTGACACAGAACTACGCTCTATAAAAGAACAGTCCAACCTAGATACCTTATCCTCTCACGACGTTCATCACTACATTGCAATCTATGTGGTTGTTGCGATTAGCATTACACTGTTTGTAACATCGGTATACTTTTGGCGAAAAATGGCAACCCAAAGACAGGGGGAGGGTCCGCAAGACGCGAGAAGCAGAAGCAGACGAGAAGAAGATCATGACATCGAGGACAGGAATATCAAGATCGACAAACGGGACTCAAAAGTGAACAAAGTGTCGTGTGTTAACCCTACCTCAAGTGAAGTGAAATTTGACACTGAAAAACATAGTGATATGTGCTAATTTATTATTATGGTGACATTTTATTTATAGACTTTAGGTTACTTTTTTCATAATAGTCGTAGGTCAAGTATATTTACATTAGAGTCCTGCATTTTTACATTGTTTTTTACATTCTTATTTTATTATTTTTTACGTTGGAATTGTTTTATTTAGTTATTCTCTTTCTTTGTTGTGGCAATATGTACGGTGCACGTACATGGATTTTAAAATATGATTGCAATTAGTTAGCCAGTAGGCTCGCGTACTTGCACTTTGAACGCGACCTACATTTGGCAGTGCATTGACACTGACACAGTGCATTATTCTATGCATTTTATGTATATTATTTTTAGTGTTCAATTAGACGTGGTTTGAGTCGGACAACTTGCATTTTTATTTAGATTCATCCCGTTGAGCATTCACTGACATCTTATGCATTTAAGTTTAATTTGACATTCTGCATTACATTGACATTTTACATTTGCATACAGTACTTATGTTAGGGATGCACCCTACAATCTTTCTCTTGTAAACTAACACAGATGTGTTTATGGTACCCACTCGAGTACTGAGCACCATCCAGTGGTCATATTGATCAGAATGATGATGATACCCACAAGGACCAAAAATGGACTATATTAGAATAATCATAGCACCAACAGGAAAATCTCTCGTTTTATCCTACAACCTATTATTAGCTACACGCTTGTCAAGAATGCATACAGAAAATATAAAACATACTTCAAACAATATTTTCCGCTCCGCCAATCAGAGAATAGTTAGGATTTTCTATTACTTCGGAGTTCTGGTAATGAGCGACGACAGGAGAATGCGTTGCACCCGCTACCCCCGGCAGGAGCAGGGCTTATTCCGAATATGTCTTAAAAAGGGGGTTGGACCACACTCATGAACAGCAGCGAGAACATGAGCGAGAGCGATATTTGACATTGCGAAGGAAATCTGGGAATTAATTATCAATAAAAATTAAAAGCTGTTTATATGTATTTTGTTACGCAAACAGATAAAGATCAGAATAGGATAAACTATATCTAAGACTTATGAACGACTAAATATTGTAACACTGTTGGATTTTAGTTCGTCATGTATTTAGGTGTTAACTAGGGTTAGTGAAAACGGATATTAGTCACACAACTTACGAAACCATGCGATTTATTACAATGAAAGTCAATTTGCCTACAATGGCACAATGCTATCAGGATTCAATATTGGTAATCGTACGCAAAGTAGGTTAATACGAAAAGTGTTAGAAAAACTCTCGGAATTTCCCATTAAGCATTCCATAGTAAGCACGGTGATATGGTAATGAATGACAGGACAAAAGAATGCACAATGCATAGCGTCGCAGTGAGCGGAATGGCTTTACGAACGAGTCGACAAGACACGGCTATGTCGCGGACGAAACACTGTGATAACCGACAGCGGATAACCTCTCATAAGCGACAGCGATCTGTGTAGACTAATTATTATGTCTATGAATAAATTGCTTCCAGTTTATGAATAAATTGCTTCCTTTCGATTCTAGGAATATAAAACTAAAGAAGACTCCTATTCGTGAATTTCTAAAGAATTTCTGAGAAAATATCACTATCAACAATCTCATAATGGCAAAATTTTATTGTTTTATTACTATAATTGATCATTTGTTCTCGCTAAATAAATAAGTGTTATTGAATTCTAGTTCTTGGGAAACTCCTTCATTTTATTTAATTAAAACGTGAGTGTAAGCGTTATTTAATAACCAGTCAAATTAATATTTTTGTACATAACAAAACAATAAGTTATATTCTCTAATTGCCAGGCTTTCTATCGCTTCTTATTTTTTTAAGAAAAACGTTGCCCCACACTAGGAATTTCTCCTGTATCGTGGGTGCGTTTACAAACATTTAAATTCACATACACAAACAGCCAGACCCGGAACAACTACCTGTAGTCCATACAAATATTTGTTCCGTGCGGGAATCGAACCCGCTCAATCGCTTAACCATTGCGCCAACCGTGCCGTCCGTAATTAGTACTTGTATAGGTAATTGAGCAGTAATTAATTTTTCTTTGGCTTTTATTATTATACTACTATGTAATGCAGTTGTGTCCGTGGCTAACTGATAACAGCTTGCGGCTGTTCGAGTCGATCGCAGGTTAAGCTTCGCTTGCCGCAGTCAGTTCGTGGATGAGTGACCATCCATTACATATCAAGCAAGACCACTCCATGCCTCAGAAAGCCAATTAAGCCGTTGGGCCTGGCTGTCATTCGTAAATTATTGACAGTCGTTGTCAGAAAAAATAAAAAGTCTGACAATCAATCTTACCAAGGGGATCGTGTTACCCAATAACTGGGTTTTAGAGGTCAGATAGGCAGTAGCTTCGTGTAAAACTGGCATCCAGCTGCATCCGGTGAGACTGGAAGCCGATCCCAACAGGCAGATATATATATTATGTACTCGTAGGTGCTGTACAGTTGTTTGTTTTCCCTAATAAAAACAAAACAATTCCTTTTCTCGTCCGCTTTCCCATAGTCACTAAGTCCACTGCCCTACAAGCACAAGGAGCGAATATTAAAACCCATCCATGAAGAAAATGTTAACAAAATGCGGTGCGGCGGCGGCGGCGCGCAATTTTTAAAATTGTCCTGTTCCGAGTGTCTCGAGGAATTACGTCTCAATATGGCGTCGCGCTGTTTGTCGTGCAACTCCTTGCTATACTTGTTTGTATGACGTTAATAGTTGTATAAGCAAACATGTGTCATGCTGCTTGTGTTGGCCTTTTGTAGGTAACACTTTCTCGATTTGGTTAGTCCGGTTAATAAGTAGCAAGTGTCCCTTACTTCAACTTTGATGGTTCCATCTCGTCATTTTAGTACGCACTACAAACACAGCGTAGCTATTTGGGAATGCATTTACAAGATATCTCAACATTATTAAAAGGAATAGTCAATAGCCATTTTTTGCAAGGATTACCAAAAAGAACCAGTGTAACTCCTCCCGTTACCAAAGAACCGAAGGATTTTTCAATTTGACCTTATTTCTTCATATCTCACTCTACTATATATTGATATACAATAAACTGCAAAACACATTAAGCATTCATTCTTTGAACAAATTCCAATGTAAACAAAAAGTAAAAGAATATTTGCTAACCCTGAACTATGACGACACAGAAGAATTACTCAAACCATAAGTTAAACAGAACAAATCAGGCACCCACTCACACAGACACACCTACACTTACTCATACATCTACACTCACACATACACAGCTACACTCACACAATCACACACACCCGGTACTTATGTAGTTACTCTCTTTTCCTTTACCTTCTTCCCCCGTTTTTATCTTTAAAATTATTATTAGTATTACTCTAGTTTATTTTTTACAAAAGTGCACACTACTAATTTGTACGTAATTATTATAACAACCAGAATGGACGGATGGATGACCCCTGTAACACGGGTTTTGCCTAGCATGGGGGTCATTGATCATTTATTATGTACCAGGCTATTCGCACGCTTAAATTAAGTGTCACCCTATATCTGTCTACCTTTTTTTTTTCATGTCTAATAAATTATTATATTATTATTACTATCTAAGTCAAACACGAAACGGAATCCCCGGTACACTAGACCATAAATCATTTTCTTAGCTGCTCACAAAAAGTGCGGGTAGTAAGAAAAGTGCATTAGTACTGCATCCGCCGGGAGCCGTGCCGCGTATAAATCTGCTGCAGATGCGTCTAACATCCGAACATAGAGGTAGGAGGCTGGAAGGAACTGTTGCGTAAAATCTGGTTGTAACAATGACGTAAGAAGACGGGATGAGCCCTCGCGGGCTGCAGCTGACGATCAGCGTCAGGTGGTAATAGTACCAACTTATTTATTTATTTATATATACTTTATTGTACACCACAAAAATACATAAAATACTACAAAATATACAATGGGCGGCCTTATCGCATTACTGCGATCTCTTCCAGGCAACCTTAGAATGGACAGTGATTTTCCTTGACATAAAATGGGACTGTCGTTGGTGCAAACATAATGTATACAATTTACTAAAATAGATACATAAATACATACATACCTGAAGACTGTAGATGATTGCAGTTAGGACAACAAGATCACAACGACAAGTAGTGCTCCTTTACAAGTGTTTTGAACACTTGTAACGACTGCGCGCGTTTTATTTCAACTGGCAATGCATTCCACAAACGAGCGGCCTGGACAGTAAAGGATTTATCAAGGAAAGTTGTGGAATGCATTGGCATTTTGAGCTTCAAGTTATCTGATGATCTTAACAATTTCGTGTGGGAGTCGCAAAGAAACTGAAAACGTTTCTTGAGATAGAGAGGGGTGGAAGGGGAAAAGAGCACATTAAATAGAAGGGAGAGAATATGAGCATTCCGGCGAAGGCGAATTGGTAACCACTTGAGCTTCACACGAAATTCGGAAACATGGTCATATTTGCGCAAACCGAATATGAACCTTATACAAAAATTTTGAAGCCGCTCAAGTTTATCCAGTTGGTCTTGGGTAAGATCAAGATAGCTGGCATCAGTATAGTCAAGGATGGGTAGAAGAAGCGATTGTGCAAGCGCAATCTTGGTGGCAGTCGGTAGGAAACTACGCAATCTCTTCAAAGACGCGGCGGATGCAAATAGCTTGCGGCTAACTTCCTGTAGCTGGGCAGTCCAAGAGAAGGTCTTATCAATAAATATCCCTAAGTTTTTCACTTTATCGCTTATGGGAACCACTGAGTTGTCAAAAGAAACTTGGGGAAGGGTCGTCCAGTCGATTCTAGAGACCATCCTGGAACTGCCCACCACTACAACCTGCGTCTTTATGGGGTTGACCATAAGTCCATATCTCTTGCTCCAGTCGCATATACGGGCCAGATCACGATTAACCGTTAAAATAGCCTCGGACAGATTTCCAAGAGGCGCTCGCGAGTAAATTTGTAAATCATCTGTGTAAAGATGGTAAGAAGAAATCAGTTCATCGGAGATTGAGTTAATAAAAACTGCGAAAAGTAAAGGGGATAGAAGGCCACCCTGAGGTACACCGGCAGACGTATTACTCCAGGAAGACAAGGTCTCTCCAATGCAAATACGTTGCCGGCGACCGAACAGGTAACTACGAAACCAGTCAATTACCGATGGAGATATGTTAAGAGAACAAAGAATGCCAAGCAAAACATCAAAATCAACAGTATTAAAAGCATTACTGAAATCTAGCAAAGCTAAAACCGTTAGATTACCGTTTTCCATGGCTGACCTTATATCATCCGTAATGTTCAGAAGCGCTGTGGTGGTGCTATGACCAGGACGAAAGCCAGACTGGAAGGTGTTGAGGAGATTATTTTTAGAGAGGAAAGTGCTTATTTGATTGTGGATTAGCCGTTCAAGGACTTTGGATAGGAATGGTAAGACGGATATTGGACGGTATTCAGAAAAGGATGTGGGATTAGACTTTTTAGGTACAACTTAGTACCAAGTATTGCAAATTGACGTAGTACTGAGCTGAACCTCGCCTGAAACTCTTTTGGTATTTATGTATTTTTTAAGGCGTTTTATTTGTATTTATGCCAATAAACGCTTTTCTGATATCTTTCTTTTAGAGGTGTTGAGAAAGCTATAACGTCCTCTCATAAGATAGGAGCAAGGAGGTATGTAATCTTATTTTCATAGATAGTATAGATACAAATCTACAGTACAAATGCGTGAAAATAATAGGCAATTCCCGTTCCGCACCAACTGTACCTAACTGTATTTACTATTCAAAGTAACTGAAGTACCAACAAACGAAAAATCAATTTCCTCGACTGAATCAATTTACGCATAAAAATAATCCTTGACACACTTCTCAGTCGGAGGTACTGGAGACGGCAATAGGAAAGCAATCTCGAACATGTCCGCGGTTTATTAAACAACGATATCAACAAACTAATGTAAAACCATAAACTCTTAAAGATTTAAAAGCATTTTATGGTCTCAAAGTACTCAGATGTTGATTTATATGTTGTTAGGTTAGGACTGGTTTGGTATTTTAGGTATCAAGGACGGAAGGACCAAAAATTCTTCAGCATAACATTTTTTGTCCATCCGCCCATTCCTTCCATAGTCTCTAGAGCATGGTGCGGCGGCTAGCAGCATGTTATATCGGACAGCATCGCTGCAGCTGAGTTATTGTCATTCGGCAATACCATGGCAATACCATGCTGATATCTACCGAGTGCCGACGGACTGAAATATTGCTTTTTGTACGCAGATTAATATATTGACGGCCGCCGCCGTAACAACTGTCGCAGCTTACAATACTCGCGTATTGGTCTGTTTTTAATATTAATTTTCATGTGCAGTTTTTAATAGGCAACTGTAAATTTATTTTTGAATTATTGTAAAGCCATTTCGGAACAGAAAACTCGATCATTACGTAGTTATTGGAAACTATGTTTGGAGCTTTAGCAGCTCTGGAAAACCAATTTTGCTTCAAGGCTTTGATGAATACAACGGCAAGCAATATAACTAAACTATTGAAAGCAGAAACTTAAATTATCAACACTAGTCATACAACATATCACACAAGCTCGACGATTAACAGACGAATGAACTAAACCAAACTCCTAATACGAAATGCCAAAACGCAATCACCGAGCGTGTTAATCGCAGATGAGATCTGTAGCAGCCAGTCTGCATCCCTAGAGGAATGGACTGCCGGGACCACGTCATCTCCGGCGCAGCCTGAATTATCTACGAGACGGACCAAGTAAGATGGCGCCAGATAATTGGAAGGTGGAATGAAGCTTGAATTTTGATTGAATGGGATTTGAAAATGAATGACGTGGTCCTGGGAGTCAAAGTGGATCCTAGCACAGATTACTTGCTAGCAACTAGCAACGATAAAAAATTGTAAATATTTCTGAGGTTAAGTTATTCTTTCATTTAGGTATGAATTATATATTTCTTTTGATCCCAGAAATCTTGATTGTGATATTAAAAATTATTAAAATAGATCGTAGATTTTCGTATGAGAAAAAACGGTGGCCAGACATTTCAACCAATTTTGGAAAACATTTATAACTGCTACATTAGTAAACATTAAACATTTTAGTTCGTTACCCGAAAAGCTTTAAGAAAATTACGCACAAAGACTAATTGTATTCATTTTAAACTAAGCTCAGAATAAATAGGAGCCATTTAACAAACGACAATATTTTGACAGCCTATTACAAGTTAATGTTAGGCAGTAGAAATAATCCCAAAGTATTAAGAATCTAGAATTATGTTAAATATCATAATATTATTTAAAAAGAATCTACAATGATTCTTAAAATGAACCTACAATTATTTAAATATAGAAACTTTCATCGCGAAGAAACCTTTGTGACGAAAAAATCTTTGAAAACTACAAAAGGAATAATTTAATTTAGCGCCATTATTATTCACGAAGGGTGTACTTTCGTGCAGTATTCCTTCATAATTGTGACCTTTTTATCTATTGCCAAATCTTTTCAAAGCATATTGCAGCTTTGAAAAGATTTGTTAAATATGTAAAATATATGTAAAAATTCCTTGTTTGTTATTTCCGATGTACATACTTTATTTATTACTGGCTGCGCCTCACGGTGTCCCGCATAAGTCTCGATCTCGTGGGAATATTGGGACAAAAGTATCTTATGTCCTAAACTTCTAATCCACGTCACCCATTTGCCAAATTTTATCCAAATCTGTTTAGCCGTTTTAGCGCGAAATTGCAACTTACAAACAATCTTATCTGTTCTCATTATAATATTAGTTTAGATACTACAATGGAAACCTATGCACGATTTGTTTGACGAAGAATTTAAACAAATTAATAATCTCACAACAATTAGAAAGAATGCGATCAAAGTTACAAGCAATGTACTCGAACAGATTAATAACAGCATTGTTAAATATTGGCTAGCTAAGTACACATAATGGAGCTGATTTGACAAGTGAAACCAAATTTGATTTATCACAAAACCTCGATAAACGGAAATACCGATAAGCATTGAAACCGACGTGCGACACAGGTATTTACAAAAGAGATCTCACAAACCATTGAAATTCATTTAAACCCTTCGAAAGGTCAAAAATATTCACCTCAACCTTTCTCATTAAAATAAATTTCTCTACTCAGGAATCAAACCGACGAAGCATCTCTCCGGAACACGTCATTACGTCCACAAATTGGGGTCTACCTGTTGACCCTGAAGGTCCAAATGGATCCCATAAAGGTCTCGGAGATATATCGAGCATCGTTACAGAACATTAAGGGTCGGCAAGAGGTACGAGATTACGGTCGCGATCGGAAAATCTGAGGTGTAAAAGTGGTTGTCGTTGTAATGCTGATGCTTGATTGGTGGAAATGGTGGTTATGTAGATAATCTTGGGACTAAAAATAATACGTGGAGGGTAAAAGTAGGTGATTGTAAAACTTGTCTTATAAATATGGATGCCATAAAGTGATGTATTTTCCCGGATTTACCTCTGAGGTATTGACCAACCTAGTGATTGTAAAAGTGTATTTTGTATGAAAAACTGTATTGTCCTATTACATACTAACCTATAATGAAAAGACTTAAAATATTACCCCAAACTAAGGGCTGATTTCTCAATTGAGATAATTTTTATTTGTGAAATAAAATTGACGTCTGACAGATTTTGTATGGAAGAACTGTCAAAAATTCAACTTTATACTGAGGTATAAAGTTGAATTTTTGACAGTTCTTCTCTTAGGATATTTTTTTTTTTATCTTGATGATAAAATTATCTGGCGTTGGAAAAATCAGCCTTTAATCTAATATTTAAATCTGGTCAGAGGAAAATTTTTGAAAACTCTTTTTTGAAAAAAGAGTTCAAAAATTTTACATTTTGATGGGAAAAGTTTTTTCCCATCAAGATGTAAAAGTAAAGTACCAGAAGCATTTTCTGCCGATATCTTTAGAAAAAAATGACAAGGTGAAAAATATTTTTCCTTGTTCCATCGCCTACCAACAGATGGCGTTGTACTAAATAAACAACTATTAAAGAACATTCGGGGTTAGTCACTGTTGAAGTGCTCAAACAGAATTAGTTCCAGCAGTCATTGTCAAGAGCAAGGTCGGGAACTGTTGACATTCACACAATACACCAAGTTTTACAAAAAAGATGTACGGTGGCAAAATAATCACTTGTAGCTATTAGTTATTGTTGTAAAACCTATTTGGAATTTTGGGAGAGGAAATTCATGACAATGAAAATTACATAATTTATAGTTGTTGTTGCCGAGTTTACCAAAAAACCAGAGTAATAAGGTCTGTAATACACCGAACTTAAAATAATTCTAGTGATGATTTGAAATTATTTTCCCGGACTCAGATGAAACTATAATAAAATCGGGTACCTATATGATTCGTCTTATTTTTAAACTATCCTCGACAAATAATACCTAATTAGAATTTAATTATAAAACCATGTCTCCATAACGCAAACAAGCCATTAATCGAATCAACTTACGCAGACTCCGATCGCTACGACATCGACATCGAGTTGGCAAATATTCCGGCGACCTTGACACTGTAATGTGTCCTTGAACTGGTGATGCCGAGAAAATGCCAACGACTTGACCTTGGAGTGACTGAGAGAGACAGATTACACAGAATCATTCGAGCCTGATTCCTATATCTTACCGCTCGTTGTCTGTTAATGTGGCAGTTTGGTGTCTTCAGCAATATCGACTCATGCCTAAATAAAAAATGCCTAAAGCGCCTGCCTGAAAACGGGCATATCTAAATCTTCGCATCATAGCTTGACATAGGACACCCTTCTATCCTTTCGTAGGTTATTTTAAATTACGCTTATCAGTAATGTCAAAAGACCAGTTCTCTGTGAGGACCGTGTGGTCTTTGGTCCTTTTATCCGAGGGACTTTTTCAACAGGAAAATTGCTTGGAAAATACTCAAATCTACAGTAAATAATTGTTTTATTTTTACCTTTTAGATTAACTGATGTTGTTGATTTCTCCCCTGTGTAAAAGAGGAAAACGTGTTATTTTGATTGCTCGTTACTTTAAGTATCTAATCTAAAATGACCTAAAAATAAACTTACAAAAAGTAAATGGAACTGCTATAACAATCACGCTCGACAGACGAGTCGGTAATATAAGCAAACAGTTTGATGTTGCTTTGTAATCGCTCGACTTATAATTCTAGTCTTTTAGTTGCCTTTTACAGGTACGCAGAAAACGGACCGCCTTGTTTTTTTCATATTAAGCGTAAAAACAAACGTCTGTTGACCATTACGTATTGCTTAGCAATGTGTTGCTATTGGGAAATCTCAAAACACTCAGTCTCACACACACACACACACACACACAAGGTTCACTTTGCCTGTAAAGCAGGCAGAATGCTAAATACTATGCTAGTATCAACTTATTTGCGTGAATCTCGTAAGATATTTCTTTCCGTGGAAATTTACGCAAATTAGTTATAAGTAAGTCTTACTAAGCTTAATTAGTATTTAATTAATTCCCGTACCTGGCCCCAACCGGTCCGCAGATGCAACTTACAAGGTAAACCTTGAGCAGTATTTTTGATAGGTATAATAAAAACGATTACCTGAGCAATCGTTCACATACACGAGTCGATTAATAAAATAAACAATCATTATAATACCCAATCTGACGTCTGATGGATGCTTGTATTTTGGAACGTACCTGGAAAAAGGAAAAATATAATATTAGTTAACATAAAAATGCTTGTGTGGGTTTTATTTTAGTTACAAATAAGTTATTCACTAGATGAGAAGTGGTAATCACCGAAAAAAAAAATTGTTATTGAATGCATAAAACTGCGAACAACTGTTTTTGAGAAGACCTGAACTTTTGCTCAACACGGACTTTCCTTGTACCGACCATAGATCAAGCAACTGAACCCGAATCAAAAGTCTGTTGATCCTAAAAAAATCAGAGTTGCAAATGCAACATTTCTTAAGACAGCTCAAATACAAGTAAACAAGTCAACCCTACTAAACCTCATCCAATTTTTAAAATATGACCGACGTGTAAGTGTTTGTATGTTATGTGTAAAACCTATTGTAACAAAATCATTTATCAATTAAACATATGGCTTCGTAAGTATTAGGTTAACTTAAAAATTCAATTAGTTCACACAAACAATTTTATAAGTATTGTATCAGTCATTTATATAACAGTTTTCAGTGCGATTTAATTAGAAAAACTACAGGCGTGAAATGTAGAAATTGCGTTAGAAATAATAATAACTATAAGTATGTAGGTAAGTAATGCAGGTAACAGGTTGTTAGACCACAAATGTTATGATACTAGTAACAGGTTTGGTTCTCATTCATTGACCAACGTGGAACTAGTAAATTAATTAGTATTAGCACTAGGATTACTAGACCTCCTATACTACTTATTATTAGAGGCGATAACGGTGGTGATCATGACATCACTTTCGAGGGTTTCTATATACATCATTAGAATATGGTTGCTCAAACAAACTTGGGGTATATAAAATCTTGCTACAAATCTGGCGTCTGCAATTGAAAATGACAAAAACTGAAACTAAATTACGTAAATGGCAACAGCCAGAAAAAGAAGAATGACTCAGAACTTCCTTTTAGCATATAATAAAACACTCTTTGATGTTTATAACGAAGAAAAAATAGTACCAAGATACATAAACTTTATTGAAGCCTGCAACCTTATCTCGACTAGAAAATATTCTATCAAGGCTACATAATATCAAACAGGCTTTGACAGGCTGGAGGGAGCCAGTTAGGACAAGTCTGTCAGTCCAATTAGCAAGGAAGCGAGGGTTAGAAGAGGACTAATTCCTGCTTCGTTTAGAGCGCCACGCCAGTCTGAATTAATATTCTGAATACATTGGTGTAGACTGTATTCAGTATTGCAGTGTGACATTGTTTTTTAGTTGATGAAGTGTGCACTGATTTCGAATTGTGAGTATGTTATGTCGAGTCTCTTATATATTTGGAATAAGTGTATATTGTTGATTGCGGACATGTTTCATGTTAGTTTATTTCCTTAGTAGGTTATATTTATTGAAGATGTGGAATTTTTTTGCATTGAGACGACATCTATGAAACAAACAGTGAATCTGTCATAAGTGTCGGTTTATTATTGACTATTGTGTCTCATAATCTTAATAAAATACATCCTGTTAGTACCACATCACAATATACTTCACATACACGATCATTAAACGTATCAACAATAACTCTTAGGCAAGTATAGACGTCAATCTTCCGGTGGAGTACCCCAGGGCACTCCCTGGGTTCTCCCTGGGTTGAGGTTCCGAAACTCGCATAAATTATCCTCTCCAGTTAATTAAATTTACTTGATGTTCGTTCAGAAACAGTATGGTAGGTACTCACAACTAATTGAAATCAAGTTTCGGAATATGTAAATATGTTACGTCTTCTTGGAGTTAGGGCAGACTACATAGTGATAGCTATCGGTAGAGTCCTGTTTGCATGCGACGATGATATCAACGTAATAAAAGGCAGGAGGCAGGGAAAAAAGGAAAGCAAAGAAAGATGGCTGTTTTTGGATTGACTATGATAATATAGTGGAATCATTGTTTGAGTGATGCAACTGCTTTTGTTGTAGAAGAAGATGAAACGATAGCAATTAAATAAGGTGGCTGCATTTTCCCAACAGGACAGAAAGAATACTTGGAAAGATCATAACTTAATAGAAGATGACGCTCAAATTCAAATGATTAAAATATACATAACAATAAATTATAAATTAATCGCTGTGAAAAGCCAACAGGATGTAGCTGTCACCCTTATGAAATACCTACCTAACCGTGCTCAAAGAGTCCATCGATGCTTAGAAGTGTGTCAACAGCCTAATGTGGGACATTCCTGACCGGGGAGACCCGAAACTCAATATTCAGGTTTTTTGAATGTTAAGCCCAATTTAAATGTGATCGATAAAAATAAAGATCCAAGAATCGGCGATAAAAATACCGAAGAGACCCACAAATGTAAATGACTTCTGAAATGTTTTCTGAATCACGAATAGTGATAAACCAATAAAAAACCGGTTGCCAGAAACATCTAGTGTTCAGATAGAAAAATTATAAGTGAATCCCCCAAGGTCGAGAATTAACTAAAAAAAATTAGACAAACAAGTTGTTATAAACAGACGAACGATAGGTAACTGTACCTACTCGGTGTTCGAACGCATTCTTACGACGCCTGGCACCGAGTGGTACGGACCGGTAACATCACTGCACGACCGAAAACAAATCCTACCACACATTATATAAAGTCGGAAATCTTTTGCGACCGATCTAAACCAGCACTTGAATTGACATGTGTGGGTACACTGAAAATGAACTTTAAAATTGGTGTGATAAGATCTAAAAAGGAATGAGCATGAAACCGGTTTACATAAGCTTCGCACTTACACACCTAAAACTCAGTGCTATTTCGTTCGACATTCAACGTTGTAACTGTTACATTAAAGTTGGTTTTGGTGTGACAAGGCATGGTGTCATTTCAATACTCAGGTGTCACAGTTATTGAATTAACGTGCATGTGTGAACTAACGGTACTTGTGTGCGTGTCTGCGCAAGAGTTTACCTGTGACAGGACAGGCATTGCTATTGTGACAGCAATGATTGATCTAAACATGGATTTCGTTTTGTGCTATTTGTTAAAGGTTAAAGTTTATAAATATAAATGCGTAGATCAGAAACCAGTCATTCAAAATTTGTTTTGAGCTATTTTAGTAAGTTGAAGATCTAGATATGGCTTGATGGCTTATCTATTTGCATACTGAAGGACCAAGGCAAAATTTTCGAGAACTTATGGCAATAACGAAACATTCTCTAAGTACATTTTAATTATAATCGACAAAAAAACTCTCGTAATTGTATATTTCAAGCCACGCAGAAAGCTTTGACGAAAAGTCGTTTTTTTTAATATATGTAAATTAGTACAAACGTACTTTTTGTACCTATCGTGTTTTGTAGATACGAATACAAAATTTTCTCGAGAGTGATAATTTTCTGATTTTGCATGCATTATTTTTAGCCTTAGGGACATTCTTAAGCAGAAACCTAAGTGCATAAAAAATGATACCAAAAGCCTTCAGAAGGGTCACTTTCGTTTTCCGATTATATGTTGAAGACCTATGATCTGCTTATTAGATTAGGTGCTAACGTTGCTTATAATTTATTACACAAAATATCGCAAGAATTTATTCAAACAAATTTTTCAGAACATCAAGCTACTGCAATCTGTCACAACTTTATCACTAAAGTATTAAGGTTCAAGGTTGATTGGGAAAATTTGACAGTTTCGGATAGCTTGACTTGCTGGCGTCTGTAAGTACATTAGCATGAGAATCAACACTTATTACAACTATTTATATAACAAGAAATGTCGGCAAAAAGACCAATTGTGAGATATTTCGCTCTGTTGTGCAACGTGTGGAGGTTAGTGAGTCATGTCTTGAGATATTAATACCTACGCAGTTAAAATTATTATTTGCATTTTTAGGCAATAGTCAAAAATCAAGGACTAAGGAAAATTTTATGAATGCTACGTTTTCCTTGTGCTTAAATATCAGGTCGGAAAAACCCGGTTTGATTATTTTATTTTGATAATAACTGGTAGTGGATGGAACGTGCAGGTATTTTTTTAAATAACTTTTATTAAGGGTTTAAAGTTGTAAACTGGACTAAACTTGATGCTAAAGGCGAAGACTGAAGTTGTTCATTTTTATAAACATATTTTCTGGTCCTTTCTGTACCTAAAGACCAGTTTGCTAACGAAATAAAAATAAATATGATCCATAGAGTAGGTAAGCATAATTAATTCTACGATAATTCCATAGATTACTGAAGTATATCTAATATATAAACCCGATACATAATATATTCCTTAGCATGGTGTTCGTGATAAGCGCTGGCGAGCACGACTGGTCCAAGGCCCACAGGCTGCTATGCTAATACACACCACCATAACACGACTCGTTTATCATAATCTTGAATAAATCGAGATCAATATTAGTAGCATTTACATTTAAATACAGATATCTTGATTTTAAACTGCGTTTAGTTGATTTTAGGTGTTTGATATGAATTCGTTTAGAATGGCGGATAAGCGGATATTGTAGCCATTTGGGAATGGACATTATGGCTAAATTAACGCTGTATGCGTAAAATCCGTAGAAACAAAAATTGGGATGCACTTATAAAACAACACAAAATTGACTGAACAATAAGTCGTTGTCGATTGAAGATCATCAATTAATTTGTATTATTTTTAATCGATTCAGTGTATGCTTTGTTGCAATTCTGCATTCACCATTGTTACAAACAGAAACACGGGCTATGGACTGGGTAAACAATTTGTTTCCGATTCAGATCATTCTGAGGGAACGGAGACGTGTTCCCTCTTAGTTATATTCAATGTTACTGAAGCATTTACCCCAATGATTGATGCTCAACTGTTTCTGCTGACCCCACACTTCGGAGGAGTGTAGTACAGCTATCAACCATTGAGCGATGTGAATTATGTCGCGAACACGTCGCCGCGTCAACGCGACATTGCGACAACTAATGTACGCCGCACTAATTGTCGTCACTGTTGTGTTGACTACACACTGGCCGGGGGACGAACTTTGGAACATTGAGAATATTAACGGAATTATGAAAATTTGATCTATGGGCCCTGATTCACTGTGACCACTCAATAATTCCTTAATGCGAAACCACGTCAATTCCTTAGCAAATCACACCAATTTCGCGTTAATTTCGCACGATTTCGTTCATTGTGTCATAGAGAATACGTGACTTGCTGTGACTAGTGAAACAAAAGTTGTGGTGTTTAGATATGAGCACGTTAGGCTTATTGAACTAAAACCACAAACTGTGAAAAAACAAATGAACGTTCTTTATTGTGATATAACTAAGCTTTACAGAGGTGTGGCCTATCCATAGAAATGTAAAAAACAGGAGAAGTGGCAAGGAGGCGTGTCTGTGTCGTCGCAGCATGCCCGAAATGACCATGCACTAGGCAAATTGCCGTCTCCGCGAACAAGTGCGCTTTCGACCGTGATCGTGAAAAAATATAAGAATGTCGGGTTGGTGAGTGGTTTCTTGTAAAAACCGAAGCCAATACCAAAACTTTCAAGAATCACTTACCATATATAAATATAAGTATTTTACTATATTTGTCTTTAAAATCATGAAAAACAACAAATTGTAAAATATTTCGTGCTTTTACTACGTTAATTTTGTTTTCAAATATCACAACGAGTGTACTATTTTCATAGTAAATACATTGCTCCTTAACGTATCGTAACGTATCGTATGTCACTAAGTGACTAGACAAGCAATGTAAAAATCAGAAAACGATACTTTATTTATGCGGTGCATCGCATGGTACGGCCGCTGCTTCTTGCGGCCAGCTAGTAATGTGGCTGTGCAGATCCACTAACGTAGGTTATCGACAACAATGTCGATTACCCAACGAATATATTATGTATATATATATTATGTATATAGTTAATTTTACAATTTGTCAACCGTTTTAATCCAGCTGAAAGACCTAAAAAGATGACATTTAAATTCGGTTAGAAGACCCTTGCCAAGATGTAAAATAATTTAAAAAAAAAATATTTCCTATTTTTGCTATTTGTTATTGATTTATAATATAATATTTTCTGGACATATCGTTTTTTATTTATTTTATTTTCAGGACCCCAATTTTTTTTCAGTACAATAATAAATGGGAGAATCGATAAATTACCGATTTAGTCGATCACTAGCGAATATGTAAAATAAATTGCTTTTGCACAGCACGACAATAGCGACACATGTTTTTGTCTGAGTAAGTTGTACGGTGCATGGTAAATGCACGCAATGTATGTTTGATGAGTTAAGGTTTGTAATTGATTGTGTACTTAGTACGTTCTGATTTATGAATTGCAAGTGTGTGCGCGACTTTGTATATATTGCTTTTACTGAACTACATGTGTAGTAGTGGCGCGGTAGTGGGATCGTCTTAACGACATGGAGTTCTGATACATTTTCAACTTCAAGGCATATCTCCTTCTATCCTATATCTGTAGGCCTACCCTTCAAAGGCATTAGTTGTGTAGACTGGCTGAGACCTCTGCTGCTGTTAAGTAAGGTGCTTCAAAATGAAGAGGTATATGATGACATGTTTTTCTTTAACAGAGTTATCATTTAATATTGACATTGCAAAGAGACAACAGACTTCAGATACAGTCATAAACAGGTGTCAATCCAAACATAGCCATGACATCAACACTTCATTAAACTCCACAAGTACTGGCGAGCTGTCAATTGCATGAGCAAAACAAAAGAAAATGGCGGATAATACGCAGAACTGTATTGTTCACCCTGACACCGGCACGCGTATCAAATCGTGAAATTAAAACAATATGATACAAGAATAAAATTGTAATGCAGAATATCTAATAAATATGACTAATATTAGATAGAACACATTTTTTGCGACAAAATGTTTGACATGTTACAGGGCGTTAAAAGTATATACTTAATATAGCTGAATGCGAGGAGCAGTGAGCGGTTTTCGGCCGAAATGATGATGATAAAGTAGCAGCCAGCAATACAAGACAACAAACACAATGCTTCGTTCAAACAATTTCATGTTTAGCAGAAACTATGAATTTATTACCAGATTACTTAGAGAGTATCTTTCACATTCTGCATTTACCTCGCAAAGTTCCAACCTAGAGAATCTCTCTCTAAGTCATTTCGTTCCAAATCGCCATTAGTCAACCACTTTAGTAATGGGTGCCAGTGAAACACTGTCTCTAAACGATCTACAAAATCTTAAATTCACAAGCAGAAAACACAGCCTAAACCGCTGGGTTTAGAAGCATAAAATTTTGCACAAGAGTTCCTTATAAAACAAAAGTAAGCACTAAAAAAAAAAGTTATAAAAATTATTCCTTTAAATGTGGGTTGAAACCTGTTGTTCATTAATTTGTCGAGTGTGCATACTCTCTTAGTCCACTAAAGTGGCTAATGAATCGCGGAGCTGACGTTAACACGTTTATGATAATATTCAGATCCACGTGAGTTATGGCGTCATCAACTCATTACATGCGAATGAAACATGGTAGTTATGAGCATATGAGCCGGGAACTGAAAGGAATACAGAAAAAGTGTGGATCTGGACTCATAGTGACAAAAATTAAGAAAACCGGCCAAGTACGAGTCAGACTGAGTTCCGTAGCACAAGGCAAAAACGATAGGTATCTATCTACTTATAACAATAATAATTTATTTATTTAATTTGACAACATTGGTCCAATGGTTAGTACAACAATAACTTATCAACTAAGATAGAGACCTCCTTAAATTTTAACTTTATTTTATTTTTGCAGCTACTTTCAAGTTGTAGGCCGTAGGTTCGAACCCAGAAGGCGGTTTACTTTGTGTAAATTATTTCATCACCACTGATCGTGAAACGTTAAAAGAAAACACCGTGAGAAAACCGACATGTTCTAGAAACAAAAATTCAAATCCGCCGACTCGCACTGGGCCCGCCTGATGGATTACCTCCCCACCCACTCCCTCTCACCGAGAGGAGGGGGCCTGTGTCCCAGCAGTGGGTACGTTACAGGCTTCTTATGCTTTATTAAGCTATTGTTTTATTTTGATTATTTGTTGTTATAGCGGCAACAGAAATACACACTCTTTGAAAATTTCATAGATTTGGGTACGGAACCCTAAAAACTATGTATTATTTTAGTTATAATAGCGAATTTGATACTTAGCTCGAAATATTGAGTTCAGTGGCATGCAAGCAACACCTATATGATAATGCGTCGCAAACAAAGTCATTTTATGAGTTTTCTTCTTTTCGTTTCGATTTCGACGCGACGGTACACCAATATTATATTGTTTGAGCCCAGCAGGTGGCCAAGTTTGCATCCTAGACGATCTGAACAAGTCCTTCGATACCGAAATTTTATGAGTATAAAAATATATGCCATTAAAGTGATACACATTAGGTAGGTAGAAAAGATTCTACAACGGAGTTTGCAACTAAAACTGGTCCTAAGGTACAGGTTGTTTCATACCATGCTTCAGAGCTTCTCAAGATCTATTGGCCGATTGGAGCTCAATCCATGCTTCAATATAGCTACAGTCTTCAAGTACACTTAAGCCAAGCTTTGTTAGAAAATAGTTTAGTAAAGGGCTACTTGGTATAATAGGCTAGGACCAGAATAGTAGGAAAGTTGATAATCTTAATAGTCAGTAACTAGTTTACCAAAGTATTTTGTTGTTTCTCATTCCTTAATGGAAAGTGGTCTTAAATTACTTCCAGATCATTTACCGTAATTAACTGACACACTAAACGACCATTTTCGTATGAATGAGTACGTGAAACGCGAACGCAATCCATCTTTAAAACAATAAAGTGAAACCATAAACTATATCTCTGTCAATCACGCATTTGCTCAATGGACTGGTCTCTATATAAACACAAGCAAATACCACCTTTTTTCCAATGAGCATAGAGTCCTAGAAATCAACACAGGTGGTTTAGTTACGCATGATATGGCATTCCTAATGCGATGAAAATTGAACGTTGTTTGAAAGAGATTAGGTTCTGTTTTTGTGTGTGCAATGTAGTTCAAGGAGGTGAAGGCTCGGGTACCGTTGCTAGGTTACAGAGGTGCGAGGTCGTTGACCCGTGCGTACGCGCCGGCTCGTGGGAAATTGGTCTTTTGCCTTTCATTTAGTAAAGGGATTGTGTAGTGTCTTCGACTGCGTATCATTATCATTAAGCTTTTATTTGTATTGTAATAAGCACTTGTTTGGCCTTGGTTAACGGTGCCAAATCAGGCGATTAAATAGACTTGCTCTTACTGCAAACGGTATTCAAATGGAACTAGTAGACGCAGCCATAAGTTACTTAAGGACAGTGTGATCTATGGTAAAATAGATTTTTAGACAATAGTATAAGATTAGTTTCTATACCCCAATAGTTCAGTCGCAGTGCAAGTTGTGTGCCTATGTATGTAGGTCAAAGGCTCCAATAATTCGGAACTTATTTTTTTTAATATCAGTAGTAAGTAAAAAACCACTTCTTTTATCCTAACCTCTGCAATCAATCAAACTACAAGCACAACTCCATTAAATAAATTATTAAAACCCCATAATCATGACACATAACATTCATCACCAAACAGACCTACGATCATAACCCTTGATTTCTGCTCACCGCAATACTTTAATCTTACCGCTCTTTAGAAGATCCTCCTTATGGGCCCCATAAACATGTTGAAAGGAACTGTGTATCGCTTATGAAAAGATTTCCGGAACATTAGATAGCAAGCTATGGTATTATAAGCTCCCTAAGGACCATTTACTGTTGATGGAAGAAAAGACGAACTAAATGGGATGTTTGTTAATGGTTAAAGAGATAATCTATAATCGGCTTTGTTAAAGAAAAATATGATTAAAAGGGGTTGATTGCCTGTAAAAACCTGATAATATGATTATATTTATACGGTTAAACAGCCCATTCGTTATTTCAATATAAATTATTTTTAATCCTGGCAGTGTTGAGAACTAATGTTTTATTTTTGGCCCTTCAAGTCCGAGTTGAAAGTTCTTGGTGTTGTAAGTAGAGCTTACAGAAAGATGTTAAGATATTATTTGATAAAGATCTTTTATAATAGCATAGGTAGGCATATTTTAAGTGAAACTTCTTGAACCTCTGATATGATTTTGCTAAAAAGTAAGTGTGAGCGGAGGTAGACCGGATATAAAGGATGCAGTGAGCTCATTGAGCGGCTGCTGCGAGGCCTACGCTCATACCTACGCTCAATGGGACTTTATTCCGCCCTCTTACGCTACCAGGGTTCGGGATAAGTGATAGGCGGCAGCGGAAAGCTGAAATGATAATTAAGGACCTACACCTAACGCATATTATAATGAGCTTCTTAATTGTAAACTTTGAACTAATGTTCTATCTGCATTCCCGTGTTGTAGTAGGTACAAAAAAATATTAGAAACAATATAATGCTCTTGCGTATAAGTGTAACAACAGTACATAAATAACAGCATGTGCATTCAGTTTGTTGAGACTGAACCTGATATCTTCGCTTGCAATTTCCTAATTATAATCCTAGTTCTCTCCCCAATCTCATCAAACAACTTGCGGTTCTATAACCTCGCTCATAGCCTTGCGCCACCCCTAGGGGCTCTTTCAACGGCTCTTTGTCAGTCTTTTGCGCGCTCGTGAAGAGGCGAAAAATAAATTATGTCACCCATTGACAGCAGTAATGATCTTGTTTGAATATAAAATAATTATTCGACTACCTTCCTCTCCACAATATTACGAGGCTATTCGGAGGCTATTTCTGGACAAAAAGTAGGGTAGATACTTTGCATTTGAAGGCAATGTTATATTGATGGAGGAACTGATGGGAAAAGACATTAGCGTGTCGGTGGAAATCCGAGTGTGTACATGTTTTTGTTGTCCTGGACAAAATTAGCACTGCCAATGTTTTCGACTGCCGATTTGGCTCAAGAAGGAGAAATATTGGTGTATTAGGTTAGGGACGTGTCTTATGATCAGCAGTAGTACGAAAAAAACTGCGGGTGATGATATTGAAAATCAGCATTAAGTATGAACATTTTCATTCAAGAAACAGTTTACATACAACACCGTCCATCCAGAGAGACACCAATGTTGTTATTTACTAACATCACATCACTAATCTCCGTCGTGTCGCATCCATCACGTCTCGTGTCACGTGGCGAGGTGGGTAGGCCCCGACACGCTTCTATATGTGTTATAGGAAATGAACATAACAAGGAAAGGCTTACAACCGGCTGGTGTAAGTGCTTATACCTACACACGAGCGGCACACCTCAACGGCAGAGGCAACTGCAGAAGTTGACGCAGCAGCAGTTCCCTCTGCCGTTGACGCAAGCTTTTAAAGAGAAACAGCGTACTCATAAGACTCCTGTCCACTCTTACTTTCAAGGTTGTTATTATCTTTTAAATTTTTTGTTCAAAAAGATTTTTTAATAAAATAAAAGCAACAGCCGTGAACCGTGCATGTTACAGGAAAAGTTTCCAAAACCCGAGCCATGCGATGGTCGGTTGCGATTTTAATTAAATTAACCTTCTGAAGAACTTTTTGTTACTTCCTTAATTCTACTGTATTAACGAAACGTGAATGTTACCTTATTTTTATTAATAGGTACTTGGCAGTAACAAATATAGCTACAAGATATTAAAAAAGTTTAAATATTAGATAATACTTTTTGGTTGGACTTGAAAGCATCCTGTGTTGTCAGCCGATAAGACATATGTGGGTGCGTTCACAAACATTTAAACTCACATACACAAACAGCCATACCCGGAACAACTTGTAGGCCATACAAATATTTGTTCCGTGCGGGAATCGAACCCGCGACACGAAGCGCAACAGTCAATCGCTTGACCACTGCGCCAGTGCCGTCAAAATTCGATTCGATTCGATTTATAATAAACAGTACACTGCCAGACATACCTAATAACTGGCAGTGGACTGTTTATTATAAATGACTCTAGCTAGGCTACTTAGTATACACCAACACAATATACTTTATAACTACAAAATAAACCGTTACCAAAAGTGAGTTTTCGATTTCATTTCGTCGTACATCGAACTCATCATTCGAAATAAAGTGTGAAATTATTATTCCTCATTAAATTTCATGTTACAAGCTCATTTTCATTACATAAAAACCAACGGCTTCACCGTCTCGTTATGTCAGTGGGAGCACCGCAATTTGAGCTTCAACACCCTCGTCTTCCATTTCATTCACACGTCCTGAAGCCTAAATAGCTGCATCTCTGTCTAACGTTGTTATTTTTTATAGGTAGTGCATCGGACGTGCTCATTATGTGCGAACGATAGCTGATATTCAATTCCAATCAATAGGAAGGTTCTGAAGCTAAAAGGTGGAAGAATTTAATAGGAACAAAGTTGAAAGTTGAGCGACCCAAGTCACGAGAAACCACATACATGGTTAAGTTATGCACACAGAGGGTCACTGATGCCTCCTAACCCCGTCCCGACGTCCCTGGACACAATACCCTTTAATTAAAACATAGGAACACAATAATTAATAAATCCACCCTTACGCTATAAAATACGATTCCGTATAGCACGTCCACATCAAGACGAGCACTCCATTCCGATTCGTGCAATTATGCAAGCGTTGGTAATTAAAACTTGCATAGCATTGCCGCGCCGGCGACGCGGTCAGTTCGAATAATTGCATTTGCAATTTAAAACTATTTGTGAGTAGAACAAAGTTATGAAGCGTGTGTATTTGGGTTAGGGTGTCGGGACCAATGTTGTGTTGTTACTGCAGTAAGGAAGAACCCAAGGAATTTTAATCTAATCAATACATCTGTGTAGCATTTCCTTTTTCCCAACTATGTTGGGATAAGCTTCAAGTCTAACCGGATGCAACTGCATACCAGCATGTCACAAGGAGCGACTGCCTAGCTGAGCTCCACACCCGACCCGACTAATGGAAGTTAAATAACGTTTAAATCAGCTCGACAGTAATGTAGGAAAAATCGAAAGGAAGGAAATGCATGAGTCTCGTAACTTCCCGTTTAAAAGGAAAACTTAAGTAAGGTTAAAAAAAAATTAAGGAAGTTGGTTACCACACAACACAACGTACTGAGAAGGTAGCTCTGTTTGTATATCAAATTCTCAACTAGTTAGTCATTTATGTAAACTAAGAATTACACCAACTAAGTATGACAGTAGACCAACAAAAAAAAACAATAACAACAAAAAAGCAATAATAAACAACAACAATAACAATTAAATTTACGAGTGTGACAGAATTTAATGATTGCCAGTCAGCTTCAAGAAAATCATTTTTAACTTCCAACCATTACCAATTTACCTACCTAATGACGCAATGTTCACGTTTCCCCATAAACAAAAAGCTAATGATTGAAGCTCCTTGTCGTGGAGTTTCCCTCCTCAAATATCAGAAGGTTGTCTGGTCAAGTTATGAGCGTAACATTATCAATTAGCTCGTTGTAAATAGAACTGAATACGCGCGTACGTACGAACCAGTCGGCGGACCAACAAAAAGTGGCGACAGCGGTACGGTCCGCACAAAAAGTTAATAGCGCGTTTAATTGTCGTTTTTCCGCGCTCTCAACCTTAGCTAGTTTTTGTTGACGCTACTTTTGTTGTGTTTCTAAAGGAGAGAGGAGCGTATGTAGTATTTACCGAAAAACTCGTGTTTGTCCCGAGTTTCTCGGTAAATACTGAAATTTTATTTACATTGTTTTTAATTTCCTTTTTTGGTAGAGTAACATTTTTGTCACCGTTTCTACTGCAGGAACATTTTAGGACTGAGAAAAATGTGTGTTTTAATTTACTTTCATTATTGACGTCAACCACTTAGAAACCACAAAGGTCGATTGGAAGAGACAAAACTCGATTGGGAAAACCTTATTTCAAATAACGTCTATCAAAATAAAATAAAAAACAGTCTTTATACGTAACTCAACCAGTCGCCGGCGCCGGCGCCACACAACCATCAGCATCATTCTCTTGCCCTCAATTTATTTATTTACATTATTACACTATTAACATTATGTTTTTCATATTCACTTGAACCGTAATCCCATGTAAGCCCCACCACGGCCAAACAAGACCCTGTCCACAAGCCAACCAAAAGCAAGCCACATGACCAGCTGATAAATAATTCAGCAAGGTAATTAATTGACATGTTTCATCAAATACATCAACAATTTAATATTTAATTGATGTTGTGTCAACCACAGTCCTCTTAACTATGTTGCTGGAACGTTACAGAATTTAATAGAACTAATGATTGATTGGTTGTTACAGCCCGGACGGAAAATGCCATCCTGCTGCGTGAATTTAACAACGCACCTGCCATCGCTGATTTTAACTCTAGTAATTCTAGCTTGGTGATGTCACAAAGTCCTGTACCCCTCCATCTCTCTCCCAAAATGAAGTAAGATTAAAATAATACTGCTGCATGAGGTGGTAGTGGCCCCCTGGTACTCGTAGCTCGCTATTCGAAAGCCAAAGCCTATAAAGTACCAACAACAGGCTTATTCATCGACCATTATGGAAACTATACTAGGAAAAATAAACAAAACAGTCAGCAGAAGGCAGAAGAAACGTAGAAAAAACAATTATTATAACCGGTCCGGACTCGGGCAGCCGTTTGCGACAACCCAAAACTCAAATGTTTCATCTACAATTTTAATACTGCAATCTAATCATATCGACATTTGCGTCTCAATCACATGACGAAGCTCATTTCTATAGCTAGCTAAATAACCGGACACGGCCTGTCCTACCGTCTTAATTAAATGGACTGTTTGCTCAGAACTAACTAGCTTTCAAATTGTCAGTTCAGCTGTTTAACTGTGCTTTTACAGGTTGAAAGGAAGAAATTATTTCGCTGAGGTTTGATATTAAAGGCTACTTACTGAATTCCTAATGGTTTGTTTCCGTTCTTTCGGTTTAAATTGCAAAGGTTGCTGGGAAATTGCTTGGTTAATTTTTATCCAATTTTTAAAACTGATAATGATTTATTTTTAGTACTTTTTCCATGAAAAATTTCTCATATATTTTTACCATTAAAAAATATCTCACTACCGTATTATTGTTTAAGAACATCAATAGTGTTATACACCTCTGCCGAACTTCGATAAACCCTCGAGGCAGGTACCACAAACATTTTTCCTCTACTCTCCAAGAAAATTCAAACTAATTAAC
This sequence comes from Apamea anceps, assembly GCA_951799955.1. NCBI lineage: Eukaryota > Metazoa > Arthropoda > Insecta > Lepidoptera > Noctuidae > Apamea > Apamea anceps. The sequence continues at coordinate 738,816 of OX637516.1, forward strand.
TGCCCCATACAACACATAACCACATGAAACAATACTCCATTCCCTAAGTAATAACACTAAAATGATCAGCAGTGTCTCGGAAACAAGCCAACGATAATTGCTTGCAGTTATCAAGGAGGATGCATCTAAGAGCTGGGCGACGAAGATACTGCTGAGCGTCATCCATTGCGGTTTAGACGCCCAGGCATGGAGGAAGACAAGGGTTATAGCCAGCGATGTGCACGCGCCATTTGCTTGGATCGTATTAATATGTTTAGCTGACTGGTGTAAGTGTTATGGGTATGTACACGATGGGAGATGTTGGCTACGCTTCAACGGTACCCTGTGAGGACGTAGATGAAATGAGTTCGAGTTCGGAACAGTCAACTACTCTTAGTATGAAGATGGGCTAAGAAATTGGTATAAATATTAAAGGAATTTAAAAAAGAACTTGGTGTAGTAGCCTAAGATGCTATTATCCCGAACACTATGTACTTGAAGAAAGTGGAGGTTACAAATAGGTTCTTAGGCTGGATTTAGTTCTCGATCGACGGTACTGGACTGGTACACGTGACCGACGTCAGCGTAACACCAAATCCAGCCTTAGAGACGCAATATTTTCTTTAAATCATTTCGGTTTCATTGTCCATACCCTATCAACGAAAACTCAAAGCTTACAACATTAGTATGACACAATAACAATCGCATGTATTACATTAACACCATTTCTAATACAAAATAATGGCTCTTAAAATAATGGATCTTCGCACAATAGTTAGTATTGTTTGCTGAAGTGAGCCTCCACAACATTGCGCCATGACTAATGTGTCTGTGCGTGACAAATTGACGACACGCCGCAATGATACCGGGCTGTTTGGTATCTACTTAACACTGTGTTGTACGAAGATAAATAAAGATGTCTATTTTGGCGTTCAATGTGTTTGGAACTTGATCTGGTGCTTCTATCTACTTGAAGAGACTTTTGCTGACCCGACTTACAGAACCAAACATTTGACGTCTGTTCAGTCTTTCTTTCCCAATATTTGTAAAAAATAACACCACTACCACAAAACAGTGTTTATCAGTTGTTTAGGCTAAACACCTTTTAAACACGACATAATTATATGGACTTTGACATAACACTGACATTAAAAACTCGTTCAACAAGCGTTTAAGTTTTTGTAGTAAGACCCTGAATGTTTAAAATTGGGTACAATCATGGCCTGTAAACCTTTGAATTTCTAAAACTTTATCCAGCACTCCACTTCATGTCACTTATACTAAATTAAGTCCAAATAGCAGGAAACCCCTCCTAATAAAAACTTCCTCTACAACACATCTAAGATATTAAAACCAATAAAAATACCATGACAGATTGGAGCCAACATTCTAAATTTCATAACGTTACGTTGAAAATGATCGCGCACTCATAACTCTCGCGTGATAACCGAAGGTGATACACATGATTACGTGAAGACGCCAAATGAAAAACCTGCCAACCCGAGTGATTTACAAGCACGTTAATTTCTATATGAAATGCTAGGCGTAAACCGCGGGCTCGCTTGTCAGTGATAAATATCTAATGCGAGAAGGTTATCGAAGATCTTGGTTCAAGGATCCTACACCTACCTTGATTTTGTTTGTTAGTACGTATGTGTTCAATAGACGCTTGATACCTAGTTTTCAAGCGATGAGTGTCTTACCGACAGATATTTATGGTGTACACACGAGGACACATCAAGCTATAGATTTCCAGTTGGTGCTGACCTCGCATTGTATAGGTATTTGGTTCAATGAGAAGTCAGCTTATCTATACTGGAAATGTATAGCTTGATATGTCATCGTGCATACCATATGATATGTCATCGTGCATACCATATGATATGTCATCGTGCATACCATATGCTTAATGTGTTAGTGCCACAGTAACAATCGAATGCTACGTACAAATCAAGAAGTTATTGATTTGATTTGATATCCTTACCACAACTTCAGAATGAATTACATATTGATTCAACATTCAGGCAAAATTATACAATTTAAAATTACTTACTACTAAGAACTGAGATGTTTGCAGAAATCGTAACCTGTAAAGACACTACAAGAAATAAATATTTTCCTAGAAATTGTTTACCTTCGAATTGATCTTGGCAAAGAATCATTTACTTTGACTTTGTGGTCCTCTGGAGACGGAACGATATGATCGATACTCAAATTAAAAACTAACTTACGGTATACTGGCTATACAAACAAGCAATGAATATAACCTCAGCTACCTGAAGTTACGCAGATATAATACCTGGAAACTTGGGCGTCATTCGTATCTAGAAATCCGGAGAGTAGGAGAAATGACCAGTCGAAGATTTTCTCAACGGAGTCATGTGAAGTGTCCGTCCCCCAGCGGATGTCCAATCAATCCAATTGCTGCCGTCATCGGAGCAGCTTCCCGCCGTCACAAACGGGCCAATGACAACATTCTAGAACTTTGAAGGGATTTGTAAACAATAGTTAAAACTCAATTTGGTCCAGATTTGTGCACTTCTTTGAGATTTCTAGCAAGCAGTACGTTTGGTGAAAATCATGCACAGGAATTGTTACTTAACTAGCTAAGAACCTTGGCAAAATATTGAAAAAATAATACGATATCTTTTGATATCGTATTGGAAAAAAATAAATTAAATATTTTAATTGCGTTATTTTGTCCTCCGGTGCGCAGAGATAAAAAATAAATTACCCAAATATCTCTTTGCGTACCGAAGGACAAAATAACGCAATTGAAAACATTTATTTTATTTTTTCCAAGAAGTGATATTCATTTCTTCGCCAATATTATCATAAATCTCACGAGTTATTCTGAACTCGAGGAACCTGAGCGCGCAGACTCAGATTTCAACTTCCATTTTTCCGATAGAAGTAATTCATATCGTAAAGTCCGGTTCGACAGTCGCTTCAGTCTTCTTGAACTAAGGGCCAACAAATAAATTCGATGTTTCATAAATCAAATATCACTTAAACGAATCAAAGATTCGTGAAGGGGAATAAATTTAGGACAAAAAGAAAATGTTGTAAGAGGTACTTGTAGCGACCATTCCGGATTCACGATGGTTGTTCTTGGGAAATGATTTTTAAAATGATCTGGATTAAAATTGGAGAATAAATCTGTTTATACAAATCCAAAAATATCAAATCATTTACATAAATTTAACAAACAAGGACCTTGCAAGATCACAGACTAAACAAATAGGTAGAGACCATAACTTCCTTAGCTAGGAATTTTTAAAGAATCTTCAAAATGTAATATATTGATCAGATTTACACCAACTGAACCTGGAACCAACGCGTGATTTAGCAAAAAAAATCTCGACAGTACCTACATACACCTTAGTACTTCTTATACAATTACTTTACCAGAAAGTGCTGAAAAGATGAAAATATTCTAAAAATGTTAGGCAGGAATCCGACAAAGCATCGTGAGTGAAGAGAGGTACCTATTCAGCCGACACTTTCCTACAAATTACAATATTATTCGCGTCTGCAATACTTACATGTACGCGTTATTGTGATGAAGGTGTTTTATGATAAAAAGGAAAATTATGTGGAGTGTTTAGATGAATTGATATTATGGAGGGTGGTGGGACAGCTTCCCATTCGTTGTAACGAAATTAAGATAGGGTGGTTGCTTTGCTACCAAATATTCTTCTAGTAAATATTCTTTCCGCATGCCACTGCCCCAGCAGTCTCGACATTCATAGCGATCACTTTACGACCGAATTCGGTCGAAAAGCGATCGCTATGAACGTCGAGACTGCTGGGGCTGGTCTTACAAGATCAATAACGAGACCAAATCAAATACGGTTTGACGTTCAAAAGTGCCTTTTATGTGCCTATTTGAAATAAATGATTTGACTTTTGACTTCAATGAATTCTATATTGGGCTGCTATCACAAATAACATTTTGACACTTCAAATCGTTTAAAAGCATAGTGTAAAGTATATATTTTTTCATTAGAGATTTCCATTCATCTCATGTCCTTCAAAAATTACAAGTCGCAATTGTCAGTTTGGTCCTACCGTACCTTTCACTAAGGACCAAAATTCCTTCAAACACAATTTTCCACCAGTTCTTCCGTCACTTTAAACCTATTACAAGATACATCGTAAGGAAGACATCTTCAGCTCTAAAAGCATCTCAGTGGTTGTCTATAGGCATTAAGGAAGAAGCACAAAAGACGAGAGAACGGAAATTAAATCAATCAGCAGCCCGACGGAGCGTCATGGCGAGTGATGTCAGCTATCGTATCTTTTATTCATCATGTCATTATTCTGTGAGATTGTGGTGTGTGAGGGTTGAGGTGGAAATGTGCGCTGGAACTTGAGGGTAGTTGGAAAATGCAGGGAAGAAAATATGTCAGGGTGGTGTGTAGTAACCGTGAGCTGTTTAATTGTATATTTTTTAAATTTGTTTACTCACCTCTAGCCATGAACACACATACTTTTGTAAATTATAGGTATCGTATCTTTCACCCACTAAATGCGGTCAGCATCTATCGCTTCATTAGTAAAATATGAATCTTCCCTCGTCAATATTATTCTAACACTTCAAACGCCAAACGCTGTATTTCATTGTATTATTTAAACCTTACTTGACACGTATAAACAGCAATGAAACTGCCGAAGTGCTAAGTATCAAATTGAAGTACTGTCCCTAATTCAGCACTTTCAGGAACGCTAACTCTCATTACATTACAAAGTTGGTTATTTAACAAAATCCTCTTTACGTTGATGGTGCCATAAAAAACGCATAAAACAAATCTGGCCACAAGAAAAGGTCTCTCGCTCGGCTCAAAGGACCAACCGCGAACCAGCAGACCAGTAATTAGTATGTTTGTACAGAACCTAACGCTCGAGTCATGAGCTTTAGCGATAGAGAACATAATTTGTTGTTACATCAATATTCATGATTAATATCTGTATACCATCAATTTTATTATACTCGTAATTAGTCAAATAGTAATCAAAGTATATGTTTTCCGTAACTAATTGTTGAATTTATCAAACTAATTAACGAATTGTTTTTTAAACTGTAATGATATTTATTAACATTCAAAATTAATTTATAAATTTGGCATTAATTAAATCTATGGTTTGTTTTAATCCGTTACTACTGGGGAGTAGACGTTACTTTTATGGCGTTGAAAAATAAGTAGGTCTAAAATAAATGCTAGGACATATATAAGTGTAAGTAATACAAATAAATCGTCAGGTGTACTTGGCGCCAGGGAAGATCTTCGTTTCAATAAGAAAGAAAAAGAACATACGACTAAGGTCAGTCACTTTTATATTACATAGAAACCCAGAACTCATTCTTTTTGTTTTTTTTTTTTTTTTATATAAAAACACCAACAATTCTAATTCCAATTCTAATCTAAACAGTACCAAAAAAACCAAGTAAATCACTCGCCGACAGTATCAGATGTAGCCCAATACATGAAGAATTAGTTAGTATTTGATAAACACGTTTAGGTCGTGTCAGTTCAAAGGCTGACCGCGACTGCCCTCGACGGCGTGTACCTGGCCCAAGTCACGGGCGATACAGTAACGTGATTTACGAAATAATTTAGTTGTGTGGTGCAAGTGAAGAGTTGAGGCGATTTGGTTATAAAAATAGGCATTTTATTGAATAGATGAGTGCTTATGTAATCTATCAGAAGAAGCCACGCTTACGATGTTTTTGCTATTAAGATTAACGGATATCAAATTAGATTTTTAATGTCATGGCCATATATTATTAGATTCTTTAGTAATTAAACTAATCTCTATCAGATATCGATAGAGCTCTGAGTACATTTAATTAAAAACAACCTTGATACATGTATCATACGTTGAACCTTTATGAACTAGCTTCTAGTTAACGTTTGTAAAAGATATTTCGTAAATCAGTGGCGTAATCCTTTTAGTCCTCGTCATCAGTCTCCTGCCCTCATCCTAATTTATTTCGGTGCAGCATGTCTTCTTCGTCTATGCATATACCTATCTCTATTAGTCGTTATCTTAGCGGTGACCCCCTTCCTAGCCACATTCACACAGTCCATCTACCGTTTCTTCAGCCTTCCGCTACTCTTATAGCCATGCACATTATCTTATATCATTCATCAATACATAATATGTCACTAAATAGCACCGAGTAATTATCCCCCGCTCATCACTTGTCACTCGCGTCTCCCAGGACCACGTATTTGAGTTGCGCAGCGCGTTACAGCGCGGGACAAATCAAATATTTACCTACTGTATCCCCTGGATCCGCTCACCGCTGCATGTTCGCGGAATATTTACACTATCACACACCTACCTACGGCGGTGTTCAGCGCTTATTTGAACGCAATGTTTTTTGCCGCGGAGAATTACGATGTGTAAGTTGTAGTTTTAATTAGGAATCTTGGAGTGGGCTGCATGATGCTGTGTTTTTGTTATTTGTGTAATTAATTTCCTGTGATAATAATCAGTAGTAAACTGACCAAATAGCTAAACACTTTTAAAAAAGATTTCCATTCATAAATAACAATAACAAGTTTATAGACTTGTACAAAATAGCACTGGTCATGTGTTTATCGGAAAAAAATCCATTTATAAAGTTGCCTGTGTGCCTATGAGTTATAAATATTAATAAACATTCGATGACTCCATCATTCCCATGATTGAGATCCGCGCTTGTACACAAGTTACATCGACGTTGCGAGAATATTATCATTGTTGTGTAATCAACTTTGTATTTCGATGCGAACTGGTATTTTTTGTTTTTTTGTAGCTACAACCTTTTAATATCGACTAAATTTCACGGTAAAACAAGTAAGTACGATATACGTACTTATAAAATTGTTAAACAAAAAAAAAATATCATATGTTGTAAAAACAAAGATACTTCATAACAATGCCAATGGTTAACGCTACGAGCTCCGAGCGGAGGCTTACACTCAGACCTTTATTCCCAAAGGATAATGCGAAAGAAATCGTATCGTTGAATGCAAATTTATGTAGATCTGTCATTATCAAGGTACTTCCCGTTAATCCGCCAAGACAGGGCTCGGTTTAAATAATTCAAAAATTATTATTCATGCAGATTGTCGCAATAGTACTTTTGGGCAGAATTCGTAATTTTTTTTACCCCTGACTCCATGGCAAGAAGAACTTCGGACAAAGTACCTGAAACAAAAAAGTTTTCATTAGTTTAATTGCCATTTGGGATGACAGACATTTGAAACAAGCTAAGGTGTATTAATTTTTTTAATAATGGCAGCCATTTGGTCCTTATAGAAAAGTTTGGATTTCTATTTTTTAGAGGAATGTATCAGATATAAGAACGATGAAATTCGATATTCTGTTGGTTAAACTTGAAACAGACTACATACAACCTTTCTGTGAAAAGCTATAAAATATAATTCGATCCTAGAAACAAAGTAATGCAATGGTTTTATTACATAATTTTATTTGAATGTGTTCCTATCATTGGATGCACTTGTGAGTGATGAAAAATAATTTGGTCTTGTGTTCCATAAACAATTTTTCGAAGAAACCGATCCAGATGTGGAGTTTTATCATGAATGACTGCTTTGGGCCAGTGCCAAGCTACCCACATTAATAGACACACACTATGTTATAATGTATAAATACCCCGATCGTTATACTGTACTTGACAGGTGACCTTTGTCTACTTCGAGAAGAAATAACATTTCAACGATGTGCGTTTTACGATCTCGTGTAACAGATGGACCGTAATTTCTGAGACAAGTGGCAATAAGGCAGGAATGAGGTAGGGTCTATTATTTTCCAACTCTTGAGAAAAAAGGGAAATAAGAGACTGATGTTGGCATTGTAATCTTCATTTACTTCGACAAAATAAGCTTCTTAAATACTTCTTCGAAACAAATCAACAACATAAGGACGTAATTCAAAACGTTGCCACCACAAAACCTCACATAATTCAATTCTGGGAATCCTCTGAAAACGTTGAACACAGAACTTTGTAGACATAAAAAGTTCATACGCTCGTCGACCAAGGTTGTGCACCGGTGTTGTGTCACGTGGTGCGTGTGAGCGAGATGGCAACACGCTAGACAAGCTGCGCGCGCGCAAGGCACCGGCTGGCACCGCCATAATGACAAATCAGCAGGTTTACACACCCGCAAACACGATTGTACCGTCCTCAGAACCTTTTAACTAACATTTTTCATACAAAAACATTAAAACCACCATTTTATGAAACGCAAAAATAAGTTTGTAATACCATGAATAAATTGGCGGTACATTACGTAAATAATCCGGAATTTAATCGCAGTTTTCAACAGATTCTATTTTGAATTATTATTATTGCTGTTTTTATTGAGTATGGTTAGGATATTATGAAATTAGGGTTTATGAAAGAGCGGAATGACCAATATGAATATTCAGGTTGGTAGAGGTAGGTAAATTAAAACTGAAATTCGAAACAAGCTTGTGCGTAAGGTAATATTTGAAATTGTGGGTAAATAGAGCCAGTCACCTCCTCTGGCGCGACGCTGACTTGCTCATTTTTTTTTTATCCGGTGTGAGATTACTTTTCTCATATTCATACACGGTTCGTGCCAATATGAGACAAGGAGTTTCAACTTCAACACTAACCTGAGCAGGCTCAGGCACAAGGGATCTAAAGCTAAGCAAACGGTCTAACAGCCTAGTCCCTTCTGTAAAGGTCTAGGTCAGGTATTTAATAATGATATCAATATTCAATCAGCATTAACACGAATTGATGGCTGGGAATCCCGACCGACGTCTAATACGATTATATTCATTAACACAAGTAATTGATTGTGATATTTATTGCCTTTGTATATACCTATGACATGTTACTTTGATGTTTTGGCTCATCGTTGTCTTGATCATTTGGAAATAAACAAAATACACACCTATCAGTTTGAAGATAGAATTCTAAATATTTGTGTGATTAGTTGACTTTTTGGATATTGTTTGATTTCAAAACAAAAACGTGTATACCTGTCAGTTATAAAAATATACATTTGTTCTAGCTGACGATAAATAGACTTGCTGAAATCTTTATTTCTTGTAATTAATAAATCTAATCTAATCTTTATTTCTTGTTTTTTTGTTTGTTTAGAAAAATTATGATGAATGTGCTAAATCTAACATTGTTATTCTGCATGCATTGAATAGAAGAATGTGAGCTCCACTGTTCATGTTTTTTTTTTACAGCCAGTCACCAGTTCTTAGAATTAACGACAAGGTACCTTTTCCCCCACAAGTAAGGAATAAAGAAACAAAAAGTATATGTATAAGTAATTAATAGATTCAATTCAAGCTAGCATTCAGTAATGAAGTGCATTTTAATGACGAGCCATAATTACTTAGCGTCGGCCATTTGAATGTTTAAGAACATGAAAAAATATGCGCGGTAATGGGCAGTAAAATTCAGCTGGATTTTAAAGTTTGATGTCATTCATTTTAAAATAGACTCCGACTTGTCACCGTCGAAATGACAGTCCTAATAATAGACCTATGAGAACTGGAGATACTTGTAATTCTTCTTACTTGAGCTCTATAGAAACAAAACAAATCTTTTCAAATTATGATCAAACGCCTCTAAATTGAACAGCAAGATTACACAATCACCGAAATCCACCCTTCATCATTATATCATTAACTCATCTGATAATGGGAGTGAGTCATTAAGCGGAGTACAAATAAGAATTGAATGCTGCACAAGGGCTGATGGGCGAGATAATGCAGAGGGAAGTCGACAAAATTTAATGGAAATGTCACAGCCACTCCGCGCTGGTTATAGAAAATACCACTTAATAGGAGTTTTCAATTGCTTTTGCAAATGCGAAGGGAGAAGGGGTGAAAATGCTACAGAAGAATAATGAATTGGGGATGTCAGTGGTCAGAAGCGATAATGATGATGATGCAATTTTAAAAAGATTGATAGATGTAGCGAATCCAGTAAATCCACTGTAGAATTTGAAAATGTATAATAGATTAAATCGTTAGACCGAGCACTAAGATTAATGAAGCGATATTAATCACATTCATATTAAAGAAGAATCAATACAAGCAGTATTGTATCAATTAATAAATTAGTAACGCTTCATTAACTATTCAGACTCAATTAGGTAAATACCTTTTTTTATTTGAGCTAAATATCTAAAATCTGATATTTTTCATCTTCAAAATGTGTATAAATAAATTCAGCTTATTTGTTTTGTACACAATAAAGATTATCAAAGCTATAAAAAACTATAACATTCAACAACTCTGTTGTACTACACAATAAACATCACAGAACAATGCAGGAAGAGCTAACAAAATAGCTGAGAACTACTATTATGTTCTCTAATACTGTTCCCACAAGTTCGCAGCTGCGGATCCCGGCCGATACGGTCGGTGAGAGCCTTTATTTTGGAATATTAGCGAGTGAACAAGTCCCGCGTTGGGCGCCAAATATACAAACATTGTACCATGTTGGGCGCCAAATATGCAGAACATGTTGCCAAATGTTTAGAGTTCTCGTGAATCTGGTCAGACGATTGTAGTTGTGGGCGTGGTCGCGTGATGGGGCGGTTTGGCATGTAGCTTAATGGGATAGAGAAATTAGCTTTATACTAAAAATTCCTCAAAAGAGAAACGTTGCTGCGTAATTTTTACTTATTTCCAGAACAATTAAAGACTTTTATTGCTGTTTACGCTTATTTATGTGTTTTTTTGCTTATAAATAAAAAAACTCCGGAAAAAACATCTTTTAAAATAAAGATAAACACGTAAAACGCACTCAATAAAAAGAGGAACATAATTTTTGCATAAAATGCCCGTCGTTTGATAATGCGTAAAGTTTAGGCCAGTGCCTTGGCGTCGCTCGCTATATCACGACATCTACGTAACTTTGATTTTTTCGCAACCAAGAAAGGTTGCGGAAAAATTAAAGTTGCGTCGATGGTAATTCCAGGGAACCCGTAAGTTCCAGAAGGAAGAAAGGGCCAGAAGGTCATCTTCACGTAACTAGCCGGAGACGCATCTAAAACCCAAGTTCACTCAGATAGTAGCAAATCAAAAGGTAGACTTTTAGGTACCCAATTCGAAATTGAAGCTGTCAACGAATTGCAGTTACAAAACTATTTTGGAGAAATTGAGCGATATTATGATTCTATTATTTGGCTGCCGTTTACTTACAATACATTCGACATGAGAGGAAAAATAACCGTAAAATATCGTCTGCGTTTACTCTACAAAATCCATTATGGATAGCACAATCTGTGACTTTGTACGAAACCCTCTGTACCATCAACTTCAGTGCTAAGATTTCATCTCAGAATAAGTACCCGTCTGCGGCCTGTGTGGTTGGACATGAAGTAAATCTTCTACACTCAATCTTTTTGTGGTATTTCTTCCCCGTCTGGGGAATGTTTAGCAGATTTTATAAATAGCTGCTGTCCGTTTTCACTTGTTTCCCCTGTTTATAAACGAACATGGCAGCGAAACGACTCTTTTTTCGTGAAAACTCTGCACATCATTTTAAATGAGGTTTTTTAGTGAAGTGTTTTATTAATATTGAAGTAAATATACACCATTTTTCACGCTTTAGGAGTAAGTAGAACTTGAAATGCATTATGAACAATTTATTTTATGCTGATGTTTTATTTGGTATTTTGTTAGGTTTTAACGATCTTGTTTCAGTCAGACTTCTTTTGTAAACAGTAAAATTTTATACATTTTTAAATTAGTGTTTTAAAACTTAAGTATCAACATGTAGGCGATGGGGTGTGGAGCTGAATTGAATTTGTTTTAAATTACCTAATTAATTGACATATCGTATCAGGATCGCAGCTCTTCGTGGCCTACTTTCTATGAAAGAATGGCTTGATAATAGGTGTTAATTAAAATCACACTAAGTAGTTAACGCTAGTCAATAAATTATACATATAAAAGGGGTAATTATATCACAGACGCGACAGGCGAATTAATTTGCCTCTGAAGCGTGATTATTAATTTCAGATTAGATTGATTTGACTTTAGTTTCTTCTTAAGTAGGTACAGTCAGGGAAATTAATTACTAAGTGAATTGTTCGTATTTTCAAATCACAAAGATCATTCATTGACAGTTGTATGAAATAGGTATAACACAACAAATTGACATAACAATTCATTTCTCTAACTTTATATACGTGAATAATAACCAGTGATAGGAATAGGTAGTGCCTATTTGCCTAAACTTCGAAGAACAGAGACAAGAAACGGAGACTTCCTTAGGACTACATTTTTTCCGGGACATCTGTCCTGAAATTCGGGACAACACTTTTAAATACATTAAAAAAAAAATTATTTGGAATAAGTAATTCGTCTTTATTTACCTAAAGTTTGCGACTAGACATAACATTTATAATTTATAACTACATAATAATAACTTATCCTCTATGGGCTCTTAAAGGAAAAATAAAACACATAGAATATTTTTGTAAGCTACAACAATATTCTATGTGTTTTTTTCGGGACAGGTGTCCCGGAAAAAATTTAGTCCTAAGGAAGTCTCCGTTTCTTGTCTCTGTTCTTCGAAGTTTAGGCAAATAGGCACTACCTATTCCTATCACTGATAATAACATAAGTATTAAGCCTAGATACTTGGCAACAAGTTTAAGGTCAAACTAAAGGCAGATCAAATCTGACATCTCCTCAAATCAAAACGGTACATCACCAATTAAGAGAAAACATTCGGCTTCTTATCGATTGGTTAGCGTCAATAAACACAGCTTCACTATCGGGAGCCATTAGAACGTATTACTGAGTTCTTCTCATGACATTTAGCAGGGTTCGTTGACATGGGGAGTTGTCCGACCGGTCGCCCGACTAGTTGGACGACTAGTGGCCAGTTTTCAGATAGCCTGTAGATTATCTTGTTGATGAGACGAAATAATTAACATAAGTACTTAAACTTAAATAAGTACTTTTCTAACGAACTTTTTTTATCAAAGTAAGTATGTAAGTATCTTATTATTTGTAGGGTTTTTTTTTATTAAATTAGTACCTACATAAGAAAGAACATCTGCCTTATACATATGGCTACTTGAAGATGTTATTACAAGATGTGCGACGATCCAAAAACATACAGTTGTAACTTTAATATATTTACTTAGGAGCTACGTAGTTTATTCTAAATCTAGCAGTCGTTTCTTTAGTTACAGCATAATGAGATATGAGTTTTGAAAAACGAGGTTAACGTCTAAGAAAGCCATTTAGATGTAGCATCTGTCTCGACCGTAAAACAACGCAACGACTGTTTTAGCCGCACATTTATAACAGCAAAACTTAATTACTTTAACTGTCCGAGACAATAAGACGATATTTCACCATCTCATATAAAGATAATTTCATCTTCTGTAATTACAAATAGTGGGTATTTTGACCTGCTGTTCCAAACAAAAGAAAATTACGGTCCATTTTCCAATTATGACGCTCCACAATTACGGACTACCCGTATTTTTTTCTCTACACCAATTTTTGACAGTTGATTGAACATAAATGATGTCTTCATAAAAGTCGTTAACCTTTCACAAATTATCTCAAAAGTAAGATTTTGGTAATTTTCGCAAAACTCCGTGTATCCACGCTCTAGGTATTTATACCAACCAGTAATTTGCGTTTAAAATTGACTTTTTTGGACTGTTTACTTGCTTGCTTGTACAGTTATAACGAGTCTAGGAAGCAAATATGAAGTAGCTGAGAGCTTTCGAGCGGGTTTTAATATATATTTCCGCGTATCATTTTGGAGCATTTTGCTCTGATATAAATAAATAACTTTTTGTAGAGTTCAGATTGAGTTGAGATCTATAAACGTTATCTACTTTAAAGATTAAATTAAAGCTTTTAATTTCAAACATCTAAAACCCCTTAAAATTTAACTTACAACTTTTGCAAAATAAACTTGATTCCATAATTTATGTTAATAAAACGAGACGATAGTTGCTAGTTCCTATAATTTTCCCTTCCATAGGAACTCCCAATCTCTCCAACCGCATAAAAACAACGAAGCAACAAAAACCGGTATAGGTTTCAAAACAAAGGCATCCAGGAACACTAACTGGCTCAGTTTCACGAAGCAGGTCAGTCTGACAAAAAGCAGCTCATCGCGGTTCGCGTGGCGCAGTGAAAGTGTTCCCACGAGTGCGTGCGCGCATACTACACGACGACGGAGAATGGCGCGAGGTGCAAGCTTGCAGCGAGGTGCAGTGAAGATGGAGATGTAATGAAACTTGAAGCTGTGCTGATAAAAGTGACCCAAGATTTCGTTGGAAGGCAGTGGTGGTTATCATCGTCACAGTGTGAACCTTATTTGGCATAGCCCCAAGCAGAAGCAACATAACTAACGAATCGATGTATCAGTGTAAAGGGATTTCCATTTCAAATACTTTCAGATTATAATATGACCAGTCAAGTTCGCCTTCTCATAGTACTGATGGTACTCCTAGCTATTCAGTCATTAATGTCCATCTCACACCTGTCGCCACCCAGAGTGGAAGGTAAGGATACCTATTATTTACCAGAGTTTCATGTATAAAACGAATGCTTCTTATAACTTGCTCAGCGGTGCAGTCGTGTCGCGGAGGTTTCCGGGTCATCCTCAATTCGGTTTGATTGTTTCGTCACGCGACGCGCACTGCGGTGTACCCACTACTTGCGCTACTTACCTTACTAGTGATAGCATTAGTCTCAAATTAGTGCTATTATAGCCGTTAGAGGCTACAGTAGCTCACAATAGCACATTATAAGAATCTATGTGTCCATTATCATATGATCTGTGTGATATCGATTGATTTGATCGTTCAAATACCATTTGAGTGGTTTATTTTATTATTATGATCAATATGAGTCGTAGAAAGTTCATGCTTTTAATCTACGTTTTTTTTTTATGTTTAGATTATTCTGTACCGTATTAATACAATCCATAAGGTGTTTATAGCTTTGAAAACTTACAAAGCAGACATACAAGACACATGCAATTTCAATTTAAAAGCATAGATGTGTCAGCAAAGAGAAAAGACTAACTATCATAATGCTAGATAATGCTTTATGAGGCAGTTTTCTCTCATTTCCATATCTATGATTCCATGACTTTCCATCGAGAGATGCCCTTTGAACTCACACGTGCTTCAGTGAAGGGAATGAACGAGTGAACGAAAACGTCTGAGTCATTATTGCGAACGTAAATATGATATACATATGTATGTATGATGAAACTTACTAACAGTTTGCATCTTTATGATTATTGTTTTGGCAATAGACTCAACCATACAATGGTAGATATTCAAAGAGATGCTCACTTTGTAAAAATTAATACTTAAATGTAATGTATACTTAATCTTGTACGGACTTGAGCATTAAAATAATAGCTCATCTTACCAGTGCAAGTGAGTTCGTAGCGAGTCCGACTCCCCATGTAGTCATTTAGAAAATTGTTTTTTAGGATTGTTTAAGATGAAATTTATAACAATAAATTAAGCTACTCAAAGCATTATGCTCCCAACAATTGATGAGCTTGTGACGGCTGTATTTTATCTAATCGATTTCGAGCTCAATACACACTAATTCAAAAACACATTATCTGCCACACAAGCGCTATAATTCCACTCCATCGCACTCAACTGCCAACCAATTACGTCCAACTAAAACAAACATACGCGAAATATAATAAACTCGTTCACAAGAGTAGCTCTTCGGACGGTTACGCGCTCGTGCGAAATTCGGCTGCATCGCATCGAATCGGATGGAACCGCGTCGGGCAATCGTTTCCGCGCGAAATAAATTCGCGATAGTCGCGCGATGAAAGGCCCGGGACGATAATTGGTCGGTATCTGTGTAGGTAGGGTTGCCTCGCGGTGGGAATTTAGAGGTTTAAGTTTCATGAATATTAGTTAGATGCAAGCGATTTAAGCTAGTTTTTGCGATGTAAACTAATCTATAACGCACGAAACGTTAACTTGTGTATTTTAAATAAGTCTTACAGTATTCTTAGTTTTTAATTAATTAATAACGTAATCCATAATAGAAACCTACATAAAATCCGTGAAATGCTTAAACACTACCAAAATCTGATGTGATCTTTTGTGGCAAATCCAAGAACAAGGACCGTCAAATAGTATTACAGATATTTCACTTTCGTAGTTAACAAAGGGCCAAACCTTTATTATTTTGAAATATTATAGTAAATACTGAAGCAACCCTAACCCCCACTGCATTTGGACAATTCAACCGCACAGCCATATTTTGATTGTCATCAAGTGACGGAGATCAAAAGTACCCGCCGCCGCCGGTAGTGCGAATTAAATGTAGAGTAGCAGTGGAGGGTTGCGGCCAAATAATCACTACCACAGACTATATGACGACAGAAGACTCACGTGGCGATGCAATATTACGCAATACAGGACACACTAACCTTAGCGCCAGATACTTCATAAATGTAGCTGAAATGTCACAGTCTCAAACGACGTTCATATTGTTGCGCAGAGTAAACCTTCTGTTTCTTTGTACCCTGTGGCATCATGCTGAATAATTGTTATTGTTGACATTTCAATATAACGAGCTGGGAAATTATTGGAGTGTACTTCAATGAAATGCTATGGATTTGCTTTTGACAAAAGAGCTGTTATATATACAATATACTAAACTTTGATTACTGTAACAACATATAACATAACATCACGCTTATATTCTTCGACGGGTTAGCCAGAGGGGTGCCTACTCACACGTCGCCAGGAATTGGAGGTGAGCCTATTGCCATCAACCGGGTACAAATCCAGACTCCGGGCTGATTCTGAGAAATTCCTGATGGAAAACCCAATAACACTGCCCGACCTGGGAATTGAACCCAAGACCCCATCCTCAGCAGTCGCGCTTACGACCACTACGCCACCGAGGCTCTCAATAGTAACAAGACTTCACTGTAATAACAAATTCTAATAAGTGCTCAAGTAGGCAAGCTATTACATTTTTTCTACTAAGAATGTATATTTTTAGTATCAAGGTCAGTTCTTTCACAGTCAGCTAATGTGGTAACCGCACAATCTCCAGACTTACAAGGACTATCGATAATTCGGCTCCTATTTAATTCCGAGTCTACTTCCTTCATTTCACGTGCGTACCATTTAATAAAAGGTTCAAATAAGGTCACTTAGCGACTACGTCATATTCAAACATCATGTTATATAACATCCCATCACGCCTTGTTTCCCCAAAGGGTTAGGCAGAGGAGTATCTATAGTAGGTAAGCCCACATTTCGCCAGTAATGTTCATTTCCCACGTAATAGGGGCGAGCCTATTGCCATCAACCGGGCAAAACTCCAGACTCTAGCAGCTACTGAGAAATTTCAGACAGAAGCCGCAAAAACACTTTGCCCAACTTGAGAATCGAACCTAGGACCATGAGGTGAGGCAGTAGCGCTTGCTAGGACTACACCAACGAGTGTTCACCAAAATGGTAAAAAAACGTTATTAAAAACTCCTTATCATCGCCATCCTACGGTCAGTGGCTACGGAAAGTGGCCCAAATGCGGCTAACATGCAAATAATAAGGTTAACACAAAATGAAAATAAAGTACAATATAAAGTGTGCACGGAACGGAAAAGCTGATTGAATAAATTTTCACTATAAATAAATAAATAAAACCTCCATGCCGTAGTCCCACAGCGCCACTGAGTAGGAACATACAGAGGTCACACGCGCCAAGATCGCTGGAATAAATTAATGAATCTGCAAACACATCTGGGCCTTGAGTCACTATGACCACTTAATGATTCCTTACTTCGAAACCACGTCTTAGCATAGCACGACATCTGCGAAGTAACGTATTCTTTAAGACACAATTAACGAAACCGCGCGAAATGAACGCGAAGTTGGCGTGGCTTGAACTGTCAAAATACCACCCATAACAACCGTACGTGGTTTACACGTGGTAAGATTACGCTGGGAATAAAATTACCATACAGAATTGGGGCTCTGCAGTGACTTTATTTGACAAAGGGGGCTCAACAAACGACGCTCAAACTCGATATGTTACTTTTCGATCATCGAAGGTATTTTGTTAGTCAAACATGTACAAAAGGAGGATTAGGTTTGGCACAACAATGCAAAAACAAGCCAATCAACGCCACATATCGCGGACTGCATATAATTGTACTTCTGTATTCATCTTCTTATCCTGTGGCAGTGTTAACACGTTTTGGTTCATTAATTAATTCGGTTGGACAGTTTTTCGGACTGTTCGGTCAATTGACTAATTATAACTTGCATTCTCAATGTTTGGTAACGATACAATAGTTTTTGTGTAATATAGAGAAAGTGCAGTTTTGATACGATTGACTAATGTAGCACAATCATTACGTGCAATGTACGAGGAAATTGTATTGCATTCTCACCTTATATGCACAAAAACAGCGCTAGATTTTATATTTCTCAGCATTTATGAGCAGTCATACATAACCAAAAAGCAAAACGTTAGTGGGGTAGTGTCTGTGTTCATCTCAGAACAGGGAACCTTTTTGTTCACATTATCTGGCTGTCGCTAAAATTAATTGGCACCAACACAAAAAAGGACCTAATATAAAACAGGAAATAACTACTTCTGCCTTCAAACAAGGTAAACCAGCTGTCATCCACGTCAGCCACTACATAGATAATTATAATACCTACGGGCAGGCAGACACACATGGCTTCCGCCACAAACTCCTGAGAACCAGGTAGAGCACTGTGCTCATGACAGTCGTTACGAATAAATCACAAAAATTCAAGAAACATGCCACTTAAAAGCTATATACTCCAGAAACGCAATCCAAGAACAGTGGCTGCATACAGGAGGTATTTTATATCAGGGCTGTCCGCACTTGGCTACATCGTGGCGGATGTGGTTTACGATTCATGAAAGTAAGATGTTGTAACGTAAAAAGACATCAGGGACACCAAGACCATTGTAAATATATCTTACAAATTCTAGAGAGAAAGCTGCGTTTCATGTGCCTATACTGGACTGGCATCTATGCCTTTAAAATCAGAATACACTGGAGATCCCGTAGCCAAATATGTATAAAAGCCTACGTGTGGCTGTAGTCGACAGGAGCTATTATAATAAATAATAATAATACATTAATCGCACACAGATGGGATAAACAAAACGACGCAATATCAAAGATAAAAGTAATACTACGTATTTTGGCTAATGAAACATAAGACAACAGACAGCCCTGTACCCCGAGCTCGTAGGTTCCATTATACTAATGCACTAACACAGTAGCCTGCAGCCGACGTTATCCCGGTGAAACATCGCATTTTTCAGCGGAACCCGTCTCATATCGCAGATGCTATCGTAAGATCACCCTGCAGCTGTAATGCATGTAGGCAACTTCTGTAAGTTTAGACTGGGGGATGGTTTAAGTGGGTCGGTTTGTAGACTGGATTGGAATCGATTTTTTTTTATATCTGTAAGAATCCTTACACGATATTTCACCTTGAGGTAGGAAATCTCGACTCCATCTAGATTTTTTTTAAGTATGGTATGGTTACTGTGTAAAAGTGAGTTTGATATTCTATTTAAAATAAATAATTTCATTTCATTCCATTAAAATATTATGTCAGGTAGGAGAAATCATCTGCATATACCTTACCCCTTACCCCTACTTCTATATATACCTTATGCAAACAGTAATTATAGGCGTAATGCATATTTTCTGAGAGCCAGTTACAGTTTTAATGAGATTTGTTGTGAAGAAGGCATTGACCTTTTCTGCACTAAAGCAAATACAGTGAGAAAGCTCTTAGCAAAGCCATTTTTTGTATAGGACGCACCTGATTGCACATGAACTGTTTGTTGTCCAGAACAAACGAGAAAAACCAAATTTGTGACTTGGGGCTGATTTTTCAAAGCCGGATAACTTTCGTTCGAGGATTGAAATTGCCGAATGGCAGTTTATGTATGGAAGAACTGTCAAAAATTCAAAATTATTCCTCCTATAGAATTATCTGGGGTTGGAGGAATCTGCTCTTGGACAATGAAGGAGTAATATTACTTTTTTGTATTTATCTGTGGAGGCTTGTAATTAGCAATTTAGTAATATATTACTGTTATTATAATGTTATTAGTCTGTAAGCCTTCCGAAAATAAAGAAAATAAATAAATAATAATAATAATAATAATAATAATATCCCTGGACATTTCACACAGCGCCAAAAAAAAATAAAAATAAAAATATTCCTAGATTCTCATATGGACTTTAAATTAAAAGCTCAAAAGAAGGGTCTTTTGAGCTTCACTGCAGTAAAGTAAAACCAATCCTCTCGTTGAACTAGTGAAAGAGGTCTACTTTCGGCAATCACGTTACAGACTGTGTTCGCTTTTCATTTGTTTTGTCTGCGAAGTAACCTTTAAATTCGTAAACGGTCAATCGTTGACATTGAAAATAAATAATAGGATGAAAATGGTCACGAATTAGTGTTTAAGTGGCAAAAATTGGCGAATCACATCCGGGTGATTGTGGCACTGTCACGCTTATAGTACCTACTGCTGAAAACTAGGCGGAGCTGTGGCCTACAGGCCTGATAACCTGAAAAACTCTATATACTTTTAAACTAGAGTCAATAGATAACGAAACTGAATTCAATGGATTTGTCTAGTGGAATCAATGCTTCATCCATAATCTGGTTTAAGCACAAGTATCAACTTTTTGCACTTCGAAATAACTTGGGACTGATCCAATAATAAGTCATGTTAGGGTTTGCCATACCGAGACCTATGTCCAGTTTTGTTGTTCAGACTCTTCCTTTAAGGATTTAAAAGGAGAGTCTCACATAGAAGAATATTGTATTACCCCTTGAAAATGTATCTCTACGTGAAAAAGCAGCAATGAGGTATGCATTAAAGAACATAGTACCCTACAGATCTCTTGAAACTTAGCAAGTTATAATAAATTCATGCCAAAAACTTGAAAGTTGAAGCAGGAGCAATGCTAAACAGATCATTAAATAAACAGAGCAAGTCTCGAGCGGCTATGCTCGCATAATGCACCGGTCACCGACTCACCGACTCACCGTCCTCCGCGGAGCAGAGCAGCTTATTTCGCAAATATTTTTGAGATTTAATTATATGAATAGTTGATAAGATTCGAAGTTTTCGGCTATACATATTTAGTTGTTATTTTGGTGAAGTTTTGTGTTAAATTAATAAAATAACTGCACCACTATATAAGATCAGCATTATAAGATCATAATATGCAGCTGCGCACTCATTCTAAAATATTCTAGTCTAAGGGCCAATTTTTCAATAGCCAGATAACTTTTAACTGAACAATAAATATGGCGGTTTGACATATTTCCTATTCAAAAGCTGTCAAACCACAATTTTATTCCTCGTATAAAAGTTATCTGAAGATTGAAAAGTCGGCCTTAAGAGGTGTTATTTTTAGCCGATTTTAAAAAGGTTTTAAAATTATTCAATTCCTTCTTAATTGGAAACCTTTTTTTATCAACTGTGCTAATCACCCTTTTATCCGACTGCGGTGGAGCCCAAAAGGAAGTAATATTTTTTACCATTTTGAAAGATATCGGCTCTCATCAGTTAAGTATGTCCTTTTAATTTGAGCACATTGCAGCATTGGCAAATGCTACATTACAATTTTATCACGAACCTTCTGTTATAACAAATCCAACCTTATTATTAACCGAAAAAGTTTTTTTCTTCATATTGGTTTTGAATTTTGAATCTAAAAGTGTCATGTCTTTTCTCTTAGCGAGATTTTTCATTTGAAGGATTTTTTGGACACAGGATGGAAGTCTAATATATTATTTTTTTCTGCTTTCACAATGAAATAATTCGCTACAATATTAACGCTGAATGTATAACGGATTGAACGACCGAGTTCTGTGCGGTCATCCATTGGATCCAAGGGTATGTTTGCTTTCCTATTGATTATTCAAAAGTTCTTATCGTTTTCTAAATTTAATTCCATTCTTTTCTTTGTACTAGGCAGTGTTCCCGAAAATAAACGAATTGTACATCACTAAAAAGTGGTCTCGAGGCGAATTTCAAGAAGACTCGGTATGTAATTTAACTTTTCTTCAACTCTTTTGTTATAAAAGATTCTGCCTGCGTCTCGAATTATCATTTTTCGTTATTTTCTGTAGATTTGTCCGAAGACTGTAGGGCGATCTAGAATTCGCCCTACCCGCTACCCTAGTTGAAACCAATCGAATCGCACCCAACACAACACCTTGCGCGCGACCTGCACATTTAAGAGGATTCTGATTCCGGCCAGCGAGGCGGCCTTCCGATTGTCAGCGTGGAGCCTCGGACTGGATTTTCGTATATTTTGTAGCTTAGTTTTCAATAGAGCCTATTACTCGGTATACTATCAGTTAGCCGTATATTACCATTGTTACAATTTTGGTCAAACTGTAATTTAAATTATTATCTCGCTTCCTAATAACGAATTGACTTGGTGCCAATTACCCATTTAGGACGTCCTTGTATTTATCTAGTTACGTAGGTTTAGGAACGTTGGCAAACGTATCTTAATCGACGCGTAACAAGAATACATTATTTATTATAGGGCTCGACCACCAAAGACGTCACGTCAGCGTCACGACGTAATTCTTTTTAAGAATAAAAATAATATTATTCGTTCTGTGTTTTTATTTTGCTACAATAAGTACAACTTACACAGAAACCCAGTTTTCACCCTTAAAATAAAGAAAAAGCACCTCACCCATGAACATTATTCAACTGACCTAAAACCGATGACCTAAAACCGCTATAAACATATTTTTCATAAAATCCACAGCAGCAGAATCAGAAATTATTAATTCTGAGGCGCTTGGCGGCACAGATGCCTCCAGCAAGTAATATGATATTAAGCACCGATACGCGACTGGTTTAAAAGTGCATCTTCAGAGAATGCTGAAAGGGCATAAATAACTAGAGACGTGCCGTACAAAGCAAGGCTGTAGTGCTGTGGTGCCGCTGTGCCGTTGTGTCGTAGTGCTGCCTCGCGGGAATGTTCGGGTGGCGCGTATTCTAGGACCACGGTGTGGTGTTTTCGGTATATTTTCAGGAAATTCTGCTTGAACGAGTTACTTAATATGACGATGGAGGAATTATATGTGAAGACTATAAGGAACTACTACTACTCCTTAATTCTTATTAGCGTATTGTAAAAGCTATGCTCTATGTTTAACCGTAGTTTCCATTTGGTTGATACAGGGTGAATTTTACAAGTAAGCAAGGATGACCAAATCCGAAACTATAATAAATAGCCCAAAGAGTCTTCGGGTCAATTATCAAAAACTAAAACTGCAACTTTTTTTTTTACATAAAATAAACATAATTTTTTTCCAGGGTGGAATTTTAATCCGAAAAATATACGTAAAGTGCGATGATGGCGCGTGTATGCGGTGTTCCCAGAAGTTGTAAGTTTTACACAGGTAGGTACGTGGCTGTAAAATGCACATGCAATAAGTGTTAACATTAACTTTAAGGAATTATTATGATACGTGCTTGTACAAAGAACGTAGCTCCCCGGGGCTGTTCTAAACGGACCGGTATTTCTAGAAACAGACGCCATATTGCTTCTTGCACGGAATATTAATTGAATGTAGGAAAATTTTCATAAAAGTATGTAATACCTGTGTTAATTAGTGAAGCTTTAGGTATATCTTCCTGTAGCGTTACAGGATGGATTTAAATAAGTTAGTGTGATGGGATGGTACGTGTGGAGCACAAAGGAACGCCATTTTAGCGTATACTTACGCGGTGGGAGCGTGGAAAAGCTTTATATTTTCTAAAATCTTAACGAACGTTTAAGCATGGGATACGTGCTTATATTAAATTGTCAGGTTGGAATTAATTAACACGTGCTTCTCACATAAGAAACTGTAGAATGGAAGTTTAGTTTAATTTTATAATGACTGCTTCGCTGATCTAGTGGTTACAGTCGCGAATGCTGAGTGGGAAATCCTGGGTTCGATCCCCAGTAGCAGTCTGAGTGCTCAGAATAAGATTTTTTATCAGTGTATTATAAAATCAATCTCAGCAACCACCTGGTGCCCTGGTTTAGTGCCGGTTATAGAAGAAATTTTGGGTGAAAATATTTATAAAACACCTCTAGGCCTTTAATTTTGTTGTGTGAAACTGGCGTGATATTTCATGAAACATCACGAATTCAGAGTTCTCAAGCCACGTGTGTTTGAACTATGCCTTAGGTCGCTAGGTAAACTTGCGCACCTTAGGACCCGATACACTACAATGCGCGGATCACAAAGGCATGGTACACACTCTCGGGATTGTTCTGGTCGAAGGCATATTCTGGTAAGACGCGACGCTGCGTATAGCTTCATATTACTTCAGGCGTTCATCTTTACAGCAGAAAATTGGACTCTTTTTAAATATAGTTTTGCAATGTCGAGATCTTGGAATATTTATTGGAAAGCATATCCAAGATCCCCATATCCGAAAAAGCATAGCCTGGAACAACAATGGTGAGAGATTATTTTAAGGTAGTGTTGTTACTCTCGCTTATTTAGACTTGGACTGAGCAAGTTCAGTGGTAGTGTTGCACAATGGCTTATATTGTACGTTATGTTGTTTTCTAAGTCAGTTCTAAAGAGAATACCACTTTCCTACATACCCATTATGCGGCCCGTGATTCCAAAAGCTGCCACAAAAACGACAATAGCGCTAGTGTGCGATGGCGGGAATTTTTTCGCGCCAAACGTTTTGATTACCGCACTATGTTCTACACTTGATTTTTTGCATAAAATGGCAACAACGTTACACGGAGGTTCGTACAGGAATCTTTTTGTTTTAAACACTAGGTTTGTACTGTTGGGATTTTTATGGGACGATTTGGCTTATAAGTAGTGTTTACGCACTCGACGTTATTTTAAGCTGAACCTCACTTCTGGCTATTGTTGCTTGTGGCTTTGTTATAATCTTAGTGACTGAAACTAAAATGAATATTTCTTCAAATACGCCATTACAAAATGTAGATATACTCAATAGGTAGTGGTAGATTTACAAAGACACGATCATTGCGGGTGGACCCTATCGGGTACAGCAAGGCAGGAGAGAGGTATTTTAGGTAGATAATGTTGGTATCATTTTGGCTTCATCTGCACCTCTAATTTCCCTATTATTCTAGTTAAATTAATGTAACATCTCCTCTTTTAGCCTGCATGATGAGCATAGCATACTTTTTAAAGGAAAAATAATCTCCAACGTCTCTACATCATAAAATTACGCAAGTAAACGGTTGTATAATAAACAAACTGCACATAGCTAATAATATAAATTCCCAAGAAGGCATAGACAATAATAGCGGCAATCTCACGCGCTCAAGAAAATATAACAATGGTACCAGGACGGCTCCTTGCACTATTTTTGTTATGAATTTATTACCTACCTATGTTTGTTCGACAATAGCAGCATACGGTCCAGGGGTGCACACAATCGTTTTACTAGTACCATAGGATGTTGAAAAAGCAGTCTTTATCCCATTGGAAGACCAACAGCCAGATGAGTGGATACCCCAGACCGCGGGCAAGACTTAGATGAGACTCGCACAGAACAGGGAAGCATGGCTCAAAAGGGGGGACTATACTAAGAACAAGGCCGCCAATGATGTTGATGAGCCCATAGACACCGCTTTAACCACGCTTGGCCAGAAGAAAACAACAAAGTCTTCTTCTAGATAATATTATCGCATTTTAAAAAAGCCGTATAGCCGGCTAGCAGATGATACAATACTCCGACAATTTTTTTATTGTTAATCTTACAGGTAGGTTGTAGCTTCGTAGCAGTAAAACCAAAATATTGTAAATACCTATTTACCATATTTTGTAACAACAAAAAAGACACCAGTATTTGAGGGTTCCAAGTTACTTCAATGAGCCATGAGTCATCTAAATGTCATCGCTAGTGCATAATTGGCCTTTACCGTGTTGCAAAAATACATATTGGATACCTTCAATATTATTGTGAAATACGCTTGTTTTCAAGTCTGCTTTAAAGAAGATTTTACCTCAACAAAAACTTTGTAAAAATTAATGGCAACTAATAAAACCAATGCCAAAATTCGGTCGCGGACATCACGTAGGCAATAATAAAAACAACACAGACATTAGACAGTATGACGCCAGACACGACTGATAACAAAAACATAAGTACATTATAAGATAATAAATAAAAAACCCGTCAATAAAAATCTAGAACAAACAGGCAAAACAAGATAAAACTACAAACAGTAAGAAATTGTATTCGTTGTGTATGACTTTCAAGAGGTAGTGGAAAATTGCTTTTCTTATTGTAAGCATTTATTTAGAGTACGCTATTATGGAATGTAAAATCAGGGAAATTTATTGTATAGCAAATTGACCTTACGTCCATTTGCCGAGTTTTCCGATTACGTAATTCATCTTGGTTGTATTACCGACTGCTTATAACATATTTATATGTATATATACCTATTGTTTACGATGTTATTGTTACAACCTTGGGAAATTTTTCGTCGGTTGAAATGTTGACCGCGTAGGTATGTATTACACTTTTCTATGAAGCAACAGATTTTGTTTTGATAACCAACGGAAATTTTCTACGCTAGGGGGACTAGTACTTATTATTTTTGTAATTCTGGTTATAGTTTGCGCGTCGAAGTCTCTGTCACCCTGTATGTATTTATTTTAATGTTGGATCTATTATAAGTATCATAAAATAAATTATTTCATTTCATTTATCATTTTATACAACTCACAACGATGTGGTTTGAATATGCGGACAATTTATGTTGGTAGTTAATTTGCTTAGCAATTAATTTACCTGTGTTTACCTACTAAATGTTACAATAGGTACTACGATATTCAAGATAACAAAGAGTCTACATCACTGTGGATCAATTCAAGAAAATGTTGCCAAAGAATATAAATACAAACGCAATGGGCTGCTGACGTCACGAGTAATAAAATGACAATATCAATAATACTTAAGCCGATAACATAGTATCTACCGGGACTTACCGAATCACTGACATTTGCAAGTTGTTAAGGAAATTCAGGAAGAAACGTAATGGAAGATAAAAGAAATAAGGTCGACTTAAGGAAAATATAACCAATGCTGAATGTCGTCGTTATGTCGATTAAAATATTGAAAACAAGTCGATAAACTAGTGCAATATGCCAAAATTGAGAGCAGCGGTGACCCAGTGGTACGGCCGCGACTTACGGGTAGGTCGTAAGTTCGAAGGTTAGTCTTTTAAGAGGAACCGGAACCACCCCTACGTGCGGATGGTGATCACCGGGTGGTTTTAGTGAGGTAAATATCCCATGTCCTAGAACTAATAAAAAAGTCGAAGACATGTGACATCTACCACCCGCACTGGGCCCGTGTGGTAGATTACGCACGACTAATTTTACAAGTTCCATTGACCTTTGAGTACGATAGTACGAGCATCTTCATCATTCATCATTTCAGCCGCACGATGTGCACTGCTAGACACAGCCCTCTCCCCAGCACCGCCACACCGACCGGTTCAGTGCTTCTCGCATCCAGTGGATTCCTGCGGCCTTCACAAAGCCATCACCTATCATACAATAAAACAAACTTACCATCGCAAGTGCTCTGAGCGATGTAACAAATCGGGCGTGTAATGAAACTTATGACGTATCACTGGAAGCATACCTGTAACAGATTTGAACCATTTGTTACATTCTCGTTACGTTCGGCTGGTATTGTCTCGTTATTGGCGGATTATTTCTCGAGAACATTCGGGGATGTGTTATTGTTCTGAAAAGGTGAGCTATGAGCGAAAAAGGTTGGAGCTAAGAGGATCGTAGGTTGGTTTTACTTTTACATAATCTTCTGTTGGTGGACTGACGGGGGTTAGTTGAGACAACATGACGCATGAGGCTTAAGTAGAACTGTTTTAAATATCTAGTGGTATTGCGTTGATAGGCTCAAGCAATGCAATCCTAGAGGAGGACCTTTCTTACGAGGCGCATCATCGGTATTCACTTCCAAAGTTAAATGATATTTGTAATGTTTATTTCTGTAAGTAGGTTTATACAAATACTTTGTCAAGTAAACAATATTTTAAAAATAAATTAAAAATTTAAGAAACCCCCGACACCCCGTCGTTTTTTGCGTCGGCGTTCAAAAAACTAGATGAGGTTTTCTTTTCCTAGCCTAGACTACTCTAAGAAGAAACACCGAAATAAAATCAGAGGTAACAGTCACTTTTAAAGTCCAACATAATCTTGATCAGATCATGTGAGGAACATGTAGATTATGGACTGAAATGGTCTTTTGAGATCAGTACACGCATTTGTCAGTAATCGGTTAGCTCAACTCAGTGAACAAAATTGATCGTTGCTAGATGCTAAGCCAACCTAACTACTATTTACCACGATAACATTAAAATACAGTTTTCTATTATTTCCCTCCCAGAAAGCTGTTATCCAGACCCCAAAAAACGAGAAGAACACGGTTCTAGAATGCAAAAAACAAAGCATTGGGAACAGTTATTGGTACATTTGTCGCTGCACTGCGCTGCCGGCGCCGGCTACATACATAGAACTCGCATTAGGAGCCGTCTGCAAAAATGTATTTTATACTTTGAACACGAAAGGGACTTACAAACTGTGAACCGGGATTTGGGAGACATATTCCACTAGGTTTGTCTACGTTCTATTTTATTGGAAGAAAAGTTTTCTTTACATAATATCTCCAAAAATCTAATCGAAATGTCTCAAATGTCTAGCTATTATAAGATACTACGAGTATAGGATGTCATCTTGGTTTTTTTTAAAGTGTTGGTATTGTCCTTTATTTTCTGGATATGTTTATAATTATAATGTAAGAGTAAATAAAAGGAGCTGTAGGTGAAAAATATCGCAAAATCCACAACAATAATTAAAAGTGCTAATTATGACATTCGACGTATACGATGGCGACGTACGTTTTTTGGACGACGAATGAATAAATTAATTTAAAAAAAAAACTCTAAAACTACAATATTGTTGATTCTTCAAGATTTCTTATTCTTAACATTTTGCGAAATCGCAAATAAATTCAACTTGTAAGCTAGGGAACTTTTGTTTTTCGCCGGAACTCAAAATATTGATATTAGGTTAAAATCCCCACAAGTTGTGAAGTTCATTATTCTAACCCATTTCAATTTTAATGGGAAAATATTTGCTGAGAATCTCGGCCGTGATAGAATTAAATATAATGATGAAGGAGCAAAGTTCTCGTGTTTTCCAGGAATTACTCATAATTTTGTAATAACATTTATTTAAACAGGTTTAAGCCAACCGCAGGATGGCTGAAGATCCCTTCGAAATAATTAATTTTAAAATGTGGTTACTAAATCGAGTTGTAATGTGCGGTTTCAGCCACCTTTCCCCTCCCTTAGGACTAATAAAAGACAGCAGCTAAGGTATGGCAGGAGAATGGGCCACAGAAACATCATTCTCTTGTGCCTTCATACGATATACCGCGGCCTCAATGAGGCAATTTCAACGTTTAAAAGGTCATAAAAATTGCTATTACGATTAAGATCTATATCCACATTCATAATCAGGTACAATGACAGGCTGCTACTTTTAAGTAGGTCCAGTTTTTAAGCTAAATAATTTCATTGGCAACTAATGTTTCCAATTTTACAACTTTCATCAAAGTCTAGTTTTTGCTACTTATCTGTTTCAGTTCTTCATAATTAGATTTTCTTTCAACATCGTGTAAACATTCAGCACAAACCGGATATTACTAGCTTTATCCAGTTTTTACCGGTTTCAGCTTGTTTAGCCTGATCCCCGGGGCGATCTCAGAACCTACTACATAGTTTATTTTATAGCAAAACAAAAATATTGATGATTTTATCGACAAGGATGTTATGAAGAATATATTTTTAAGTAGTTTTGTCGTAAAGATGTTTTTGTGAACTGACACTCACCTTTAAATTAATAAATAAATTAAATTGGGAATTCCTAATATTATTACCTATCATCGAATTACTACCAAATCAAACCACACTACAAAAGAGAGTGGACCAAAATCAACCCAATCAAAATTAGAACAAAACACAATTCAGTCACAATCGAAAACTATACATTAGTGTTCAATATCAGCAACACAATAACCCTCGTCAATCCACTTCAAAGTAACTCACAGCCAGAAAACAGCAATAAAGAGAAATTCTCAACAAAAACCGGGATAACGAATGCACAAATGGGTTTCCCAATGTATCTCACACGAGATATAAGCCGAGTTAATTGAAAACGGTGCTGAGCGCCGCCAACACCGGACGACGCAACGACGCTTCTATTTTGTCGTATTATACCACTAAAAAGTACTAAAAAGCTGTATGGAAAGGAGAGAAGTTATAGCAGTCCTTTGATTTTTATTTTTGAAAGGCTTAAGAGTTGACTGTTCATTTCACATCCGTATTTAATGCCTAGTCCTTTGGTACGAATGGAAATATTTAGCGCCTTTTTCTCGTGTTCGATTACTTACTTTGACGAATCTTTGCAATAGAATAACAAAATACAAAACTCTCGCAGTAATGAATCAATGAATGTAGTGTGAAAAGATTGAACTGGATCTGCCACAAATCAGGAGTGTAGCACTGGATCACTGCCTCGCTGAGTGCTTCAGCAGTAACTCCGGGAAAGTCAACGATCAGTCTAGTTTTCTCCACATTTTCTCTAAAAATAATATGTTTTTCTAAAACCTTCCCTCGAGAATTATTCACCAAAATAATCTATTATACATTAAAAACCTATCATCTCCCAAACCTGTCATAAAACTGACAACTTAATTTTTTCACGTTACTTCGGCAAAGACACGTCCCTATACAGCCTTTACGCCAACAGAGGTGTAACTCACAAAATTTAGAATCTTTCCCACATGGCTCAAAGTTGGCAAGTAGACGCGAACTCACGGAGACTTATTATCAAGGGGGGGCGGCCATTTTGCATAGTGCACGTGTGAGAAACGGTGTGTTGACTCACAAGTTCACAGGTCGAGAGTTTGGGGAGCGGTTTACTTTACTGCTGTTAAGATTGCATTGTGCAGCTGTCCGTGAAGTTAAATTAGCCATATTGGACGTATGAGGTAAATCTGGCGGTTTCAGGTAAAGCCATTGCTTTTGAGGTCACATAACGTTTAGGTCCCGTATGGAAATCCATAAAACTGAAGAAAAGGATGGCACCATTTAGTGTGCATCTAGTTCCGCCCTTTTTGTAATGAGCGATGGACCATTTTCTTTCGGGGATTTACTTAAAAGCTATTTATTCCCAAAGCGACCATAATTCTCCATAACCCACTGGTTACCCCGTGTAGTCAGGCTTGCTAGTAAACTTCCCAAACACTAATTATAGTTTAATGTAAACGAATCAGAATGTAGTGGCGCGGTACAAATCTGACGCGGGAAGGGATCACGTCGACGTAACAATGGTAATGCAGCGCCGGATCTGCGTGGCGGAGGGAATGTAATTATATTAGCCAAATTAACTGAATATTTGTGTCCACATTAGTGCTGGGATAATAAGCGAGTTACCTGAGGGTCATGTTGGTGGAAGCTGAAATTCGTAAAGTGGTCCTTTCATCAGGTTAGTGTAGACTCATAGGACCAAACTGAGAGTATCTTGTACAGCTATAAACATGAACATACTGCAGTTATCTTTATTAACAGTGTATATGACTGACACTGTCTCATCCAGTACAGATTAGTAAAAACAGTCAGTCTTTATGTATCGTACACCAATTTTTTACTAAAATATTTGCTGTGTGTCGGATTACTCCCACATTTCGGTCAGTAGAAAAAAGTATGTTATTTTTTAGCAATCACTCTAACGTAGAATCTACCTCGAAAATATTTAAAATAGTTTATGCACTTCCATTTTACTATTCTAATATTTATTCCGGAGTTCTTAAAGTTCGTAATCGCTTGTTTCCGTATAAAATTTATTCGAGCGCTAAAATTTAATAGAGCTCAGCATACGACGAAGAAAGTGGGAAATATGTATAAGTAGTTCCAGATATTATAGATGCTTAGTTAGGTACAGAAAAGTAAATTAATTCCAGGTTATTAATAAAGACAGATGCTGTTCCTCCAGCCTATGAATCGGATAAAGGGAAATTTCATTTTTAATCTAAGCGCCTGAATTTTAGGACATGGCAATTTCCACTGGAATATTTTATTGTGGGCATAGAAACTACAGACCGAATCTTGTAACTACATCGTATTACGTATTACCACAATTGCCATGTGGTACTCAAATCGTGGTGTGGTCATCAAATTATTTATCATTGCAATCGTCAACAACTGACAACTTGTTCTTTTTGTGTTTTTCTTTGCATCATATTTTACCGCAAATAAACGCATTTTCTTTTTCTCTAGTCCACAGTTAGATATTCAATATCTCACGAACCCGCTAAAACCCCTCCTCACTGAACACCTTGATATTTAAAGTGAAACACACTAGCTTAAGTAAATCAGTGACATTCAGTTAATTAGTCGTCAAACTTAGACTCGGTACAACCCGAGTGAGACTTTACCTTGTGCTGCGATACGATTTAAATAAACTACAGTCGCTCATTGGTGTTCTTTAGGTAAGGGTTCGCGGTCACCGTGATGTAACGTACCGTGACGGTATACCGTGTGTGGCGGGGACAAACTTTTGCAGTTGAGATAGTTGTTGAAATAACGTCAGGTCAGAGCTGTTTAAATAAAGGAGTACCAGCAGACATGAGCCTGGACTCAAGTCCATACCATTCAGCTATCTTTTTATTCAACTTCTCGAAAAAAATGGTGAACTGAAATTAATAAAACACAACTGCTTTAAAGCAAATAAAAGCACACTATAAGATGAAAGAGGATCACCAAGAACCTTTATTACGCCTTTTGATTCCCACTTAGTGTGCAAACACACGAGCTACACTCGTCAACGGCAGAGGCAACTGCAACCTATGACGGCAGCCGTCGACACCCGTAGACGCCTGTCGTCGACGCATGTCACTTTTGTGTTTGAGCACTTAAAGAAAAACTCATTCGCAAAAGCAAAGCCACCAACACAACTCACAGACGTCAGCGCCGCAGTGTACGCGGACCTCAACCTGGGCAACTTTAAATTATTCTCAAGCAGTTAGCAAATGAGCGCAGTAAGCAGACAGAAACAAATGGCAACGCTTTGCAATGGCAATTTCATTATTGTTTAAACATCCCAGATTTGATAAAATGCACCTTCGCAAGAGATTACTCTCCGTTACTTGGCAATTAGCTTTATTGCTTCTTTTTCGTTTTCCATGTTACATTTCCTTGTTTAGATTTTTCTTGTTTTTTTTTTAATGTGGACGTAATGTAAAAGATGGTAAGTAGCTTTATGATTAATGTGTTTTTAATACTTAAATGGCTTGGTTGTTAATGAGCTTTTTATAATACAGAAGGAATAAAAATATTTATTAGTAACAACTTGTCCAAGCGTCGTCATTCATTTAATGGTCCTTCTGTTGATACAATCGATCATAAAGACCAAAAACTTATGTCTTGACTTATACTTAATTACTACACCACAGAAAATCTAACAAGCTCACCCAATTTTCTAGTCAACGAAGGCTAGTTATACACCGACCACAAAAGCGAGAACTCACATGCAAGTCCAATCGCAACCACTCTATAAACAACAGTAGACCTAGGGCAAACTTTTGCCGACACTTAATGTAAGTTTAAGTGAAGCAGCGTGCGTGTAACTGCCCTAATCACAGTTTGAAGTCACTACCGCTCGTGGTCATGGGGAGGGAGGGGGTGAAACTTGTGAGAATGGGCCATGCTGGTCACTCTGAGGGACAATTGTTCTATATTTGATTCAATGCG
Organism: Apamea anceps; assembly: GCA_951799955.1. Taxonomy (NCBI): domain Eukaryota; kingdom Metazoa; phylum Arthropoda; class Insecta; order Lepidoptera; family Noctuidae; genus Apamea; species Apamea anceps. The sequence continues at coordinate 772,732 of OX637516.1, forward strand.
GTGGAGGTCTATGTTTACTTTGATATTGGTGTATATTTTGTTTGATACTTCAAGAACGTGTTAAGCTAAATAAGAACATGGATTAAAAGATATTTTCGTTAAATGTTGTGCACAGTGACTTTAGTAACAAAGCAAAAGATAGTGAACACTGATGATTTTTGGGTACCTACACAGAATCCTGAGAAATTACCTGACAGTGAAATACACTGATTTCAGATTACATTTGCAATTGAGACTAGTTAATACATAAATAATTAAATACTTCAACAAGATTCAATCAACCGAAAACCTCCTTCCTTATTCCGTTTGTCTTACAAACTCTCCCCCATAGGCTTGCCGCCATCACGCCTAACTTACTCCAAACTAGCGTTATTCGATACAAAACTTGAGCAGTAGAAGTTAGCAAGTTTCCCGAAGGTCAGGTGGTGACCACCTGGCCTTAATGCCGGTTTAATCTTTGGTCCTTGGGTCTACACCAGATGGATACGGTAATTAAGTTCTGTACTTTATTTCACTGACTTCATTTCTTTTTTTGGCTGGGCCATAAAAAGGGAAATTAAAGTCCTTGGTTAGTCTAGGTGTGCTATTTTTGGACTTATTTGAATATGGAGATTACTATCTAAAGGCCTTGTACATTAGAAGAATAAATTAGTAATTAATTTGAATTACTTAAGTTCAAGTTGATGCGTACGTACAGCAGACTTAAGTAGTTTTACAGGGCATTCTCTTTAAACCAACCTTTTTGCTTATATCATAATCATTATAATTTTTCTGTTAACTTATCTCATGTTAAGAACCAAATTAATCCATGCCTACAGACACAAAATCGACAAGACCAATAAAACACAAGCGCAGAATTAACAAAAATAATCTTTTTACTTCCCGCACCAAAATGAGAAGCATTCGGTACGGAACAGAACTGGTCCAAGTGTCAGTGAAAGTTGTGCCTTTTTGTTGATCATTCCGAAACTTGTTCTTTATGTATTTCACTCTTTTCCATAATTCCGCGACTTTTACTTTGGGAAAGAAAGGGACGGTTCATGGCGAGAGTTTTACGGGGGCAATTAATTTATTTATTTATTGAGGATCTCCAACAAAGGATACACATATACAATAGAAAATTACAATAATAAAAAAGGTTCTTTTACGTGATTAATGACGATAATATGCAGTTGAACTGGATTTTTTGAGGACCAGAGACTTGATTGACATTGACATATTGTTAAAAGTATGATTCGAACTACATATTTGCCAAAATTATAAGAATGGAGTTCCAAATCAATTACAATTGTTCCTTCCGCTTAGGCGTAGAATTCTCATGTTATATTTTATGGACAAAAAACAGGAAGTGAATGTAACGTCACGCTTTTAACCACAACCACTTTTCTCACAGATGTCTTTCAAACTAAGTCAGATAAACTTACAATCCCAACAAACAGAAATGTCCTGAACAATGTCTAAATCCTGTAAAAGGCCGAGTCCAGCCGAACTTCGCCGACGGAACCGAAAGCAAAAACCGTGAACTGTCAAAGAAGCCACTTGTAACTTGGCAGCGCTGTGGCAAAAACTGACGAACAAAAAGTTTGTGTTAGTCCGTGAGTCTGTGACTACGGTCCTCCCAGTTCATAGAACGGGTTGATATATAAGGGTCCAGTCAAGTTTGTGGTTGCTCCTTAGTTCGTTCCACAACCTTCGTTGAAACAACTGCAAATACGTTTAAAATTAGAGGACTACATGGAAATTTAGGAGTTAGTTGAGAAAATAAATATTAGGATTCTGAACCTGAAGAGGGGTTAATTTAAAGGCTGGCCCGACCACATGACATGTGCAGAAGCAAGCAAGTATGAGTATATAAGATTACACTTTAAAAAGGTCAACGAACAGAAGCTTCAAAAATATGGAAAGCTCAAAATAGTTAATAAGCCGTTTCATGTGAAAGTGATCATGTCAGTTCCCGCATAAAAATGTCGACCCTATGAAGACCCTAACTCCAGCACTAATGTGGAGTATCCCCGGGAACACGGGAACTAATTCCGAGGCACCGCAGCGGGCGGCGACGCGGCCCTGTTCGATTTGTCAAGAGTATCTGCGGTTCTGTAAAATAGTTGCGTCCTTCCGTCCGAAGTTCGCAAACACGGGATTAAACTTTTTCATTTAATCTGAGTTTACCTTTGTGCTGTATCCTTTTTTGGTCTGTGGTTCTGTATCCAGTATATATTGGTGAAGTTTAAGCAGGTATTCTTGAAAGTGTTTATTTAAAAATAATCTTTAATTATGGAGGTATCCATAATTAAAGATTTTTTTTAAATAAACACTTTCAAGAATACCTATCTCCATAATCAAAGATTTTTTTTAAATAAACACTTTCAAGAATACCTGTGCTTATTGAGTCCCATAATAAATATCTATGTAGGGTCCTTACCTGTGCTTTATTATGAAGCATTAATTTTTAATTCAACATTTCTGTACCCAAGATAAGAACAAAATACACACTTAGAGTGTGATGTCTATTAATTAGGCACCTACTCAGTAAATCTACAAAGTTTAACTTCGAAACAAAATTTTCGGACACGTAAATCTCTTTAAATAAGTAGCTAGTGCTTCAATTAATGCAGTGCACTCGAGCTAATCCCGGGACACGGCGGCTAATTCCAGAGACCGCAGCCCGGGACCAACCCAGGATCGGCTCAGCACTCGGTTTGGCGAGTGGAGCCGCGGTTTGAGGGTTGTTACTGGACTTATACTTTGGCAGAGATTGAGAATCGTGAGTATAATACTCAAGTGACACTTGTTGTGAATTGTGAAAGAAATTACAAGTGATACGAGGGGTCGTTCTAGAGAAATATTCTTTAAAAAAGATGTGGTCTAATAACATGTCATGTTTAATTTTCATGAACGTCTATGCCTTGCGACGCTATATACTCATTTACGCGTTCATTAAAAAGCTAAATCTAGCATTCATTGAACATCAACATGCTTTAATCTCACTAATCTTCCATAATTAAATCGTGATATTACTCATAAAAAGCGGTTCAACAGAAAATACATGAAAGCGATGCAGCGCTTAAATTAAAAAGTTTTTTAAAAGGAGATGCAATTGAGATGCGGCTGCGACGATCTGAATGGTTTATTGCGCACAAACGGACCGTACTCCACTATTATATTTTACTTTATCCGAGTAATTAAATAAAGTGTTTTGTTAAAGCGCTCTGGGGGAAAAATAAATGGAATAACGTGGAAATGTTGATGAAGTGTTAAGATTTAATCACTTTTATAGCTCCGGGGTTTGTATGACATCGTGATGGATCGTATCGGATGGATGAGAGTGGAGCCAATAGATCCAATGGTTAGAGAAAAAATCTATTTCCAATTACACTTGGGAAACAGATTGGAATCTTTTATTTTTGCGCAGAACACTGCGGCCCATGGTCGGCTTATGAAAATCACGATTTAGGGTTTTTTTCAGTCAAGCTATTCCTTTATTAAACCAAGATTGTCAAGCTACGTCCCTACGAAATATCCCCAGTAATTATTCGTTGTTGTATGCGCCAACTAAAGCCAAACTTGTACCTAATTGTGAGCAGCAAACACAGAACTGTTTTACACTCTCGGCACCCGGTAAACTGTTTATAGTGTTTATCGACACGAGAACTTAGTTTACATTCTGATAAACTCCATTGGGCTTAGCACTTTATACCTTTCTACTTTACTAAAATCTACTTTAAATTCTAGATGGCAAAGTTAGTTTTTGATTGAAGTGCTGCAAAGGTATTTGGAAAACAATAGGTGATAAAAGGAGAAGTAAATATTGTTCAGAGCTGAAAATTTTCAGGAAATGAAATGAGGTTTTCATTTTCTGCTCATTTGTTTGAGGTTGTGTGGAAATAGTGATTAATAGTACATTGACCTCCTTGTAGCTACTAGCTACATCTAAAACACAGGGCATGTAGCTTTATTATTAGTATAGATCTAAATTTTCGCCACCAAGCACCTGTGGCGAGGAGAGGACCCGACTCGAAAGACTTAATATTTGTCTTTTTCTCGGCTGATGGATTTTCGTGCCGTGTGGCACTGATCCACGAGTAAGGTTCAAAATTTATCTACCGTAACGCCGAACCACAAATTATAAGCCAGTTTTATTTAAAAATCTATGAATATACTAACACAATATTCATGGTAGAACAATGCTCTATGGTAAATTCGTCGTCAACCAATTACAGTAACCGTGCGTGAACGGCTCGCCACAATTGGCTGCCATTGTGGCGTAAATCATATCAGTCGGCCCTTTCACACTGTTAATAACTAATTTACTGACATGCATGTCTATCAGTTCAATGGACGTTGTTATATAGCTGAATGTCACTTAACTATTTCAAGGGGCATACACATTTAATTGAAAAGTGGACAAAGGTCAATAGAAAGATATAAGTTATTAACAAGACGAACCGAAACAGAAACGATTGATTGGAAATGTTTTCAATCAATCGTCAATCAAGTTTGTACTGATTAAGGGTTACCTAGTGTTTTTTCGATTCCAAAGTGACCACTACATTTATACCAATACATTTACCTTGCTCAAAATTATACAAAAACAACATTATGTGTGTTGTGTTTGTATAATTTTTGTTTGAGCCCAAAGTGATTAGAGGCGTTAAACCGAAATGGTGTTAATTGGGCCCATGTAATCAAATGCCCCATACAAACATTCCCGTGGCGCAGGAGCCGCATACACCAACAGATAGCCAAATAGGTACAGGGGGTGACGAGCAAGCCGTTATTAATTGCCGGTTCGATGATCGGCTATTGCGTTTGATAAGCAAGGAACGGGCTGGGATTACCGTAAGGCAGCTGCTTGATATTAAAAATCATAAAGTATTAAAGGACCAGACATTTAAAACGTTCTTTGAGTCGCAAGAATGTAAATTGAAATTCAGACTGATGATGTCATAGAATTCTGTAGCAATCGATATACACGTAATCAAATATTTCTTAATTTACCTGTAGATTTCGGATGAAAATACGGTTTTACCCGGGTCTATTCCACACACTAACATGATAACCCGCACAGAGTGGACACGGGAGCCACACAAGGTAAAACAGAGGTTCAAACACTCGACTCTAATTGACTCGATAATCCTATTTTTTTTAATTTTGTCCATATCCATCCACGTTTAGAATTCGTTTAAAAGGCATGGAATACCAGTTTTACTTTTTAGTAGTATTTTTTTTTACAACGTATTGCAGATTATTTGAAATAAAAATATAGATTGAACTGATTCAAAGCTTTCGTAAACCACCAAATTCAGTCCATATTCTAGTTATCGCGCCAATCCTTGATACTAAAAAAAGCATCAAGCCAAACGAACCAGAAAGAAATTAAATAAAATTCTGTGACGTCAAAGTCATCCTAACTACGCGGAATCACACCATTACTATTAATTAAAATATACTTCACGGTCAATTTTTTCACAAAATCGCCTCCATTTTACGAGCCAGGCTAGTTAGTTACTGATGCAAAAACTTGGAACTAGAATGTATAAAAGCGGTAGATCTTGATTGTAGAGCAAAATGGACATAATTGCTCCTGGATGGCCGCCCGAGCAATTTGAAGAATTAACATGGAACCGGTCAGGAAGGCTCGCTACGTAAATTACAGAGTTTGTGAGCGAGAAGTGAGGTATATGTGAGACTGTTATAGAGCTAGGCAATTTGTGGGGAGCTGGAATAAGGACTGGAATGTGATCGACTTTTGAGAAGCTTTTATAACATGTTTGGTTGCTTCTGCATTAGTTTTAACTAGGACAGGATAGAGCACAATCAATGGTCTCTTCTCACCTCCAGCACTCGCTGGAGGTGAGAAGAGGCCTTGATCAACTCACTGTAGCCTGTAAGATCTTACGGGGACGTATCGACTGTCCAGAGCTCCATGGTCTTTTCTGCCGACTATTTGTGCCCGACAAATACATCGGACACCGTCAGAGCCGCCGGCACAATCTGTTTGCGCTACTCCCAGCGAAAACTGTAGCCAGAGCTGAATCCCCAATCTGTCGTACTCTAAAGGTGCTGAATGCCCTTCTGACTGCCAACCCTGAATGTGATGTGTTTGCGGATGAATGGATTCAAATTATGCGTATATGTCTGGTGTTCTGTGAGAGAATGTATGCAAGGGAGTCCACTGTTCCATGTTAGTTTTAAGTTATATTATTGTCAACTTAACTATTGTCCTCTATGTTAATTAATGTAATTGGTGTTGTACCGTTTTAATTAACTATAAATAAATAAATACTAAATAAATGGTTTTAGAAACTACATAGAATGCTTCTTTCAACAGCATGATATGCAAAGTAGAAGGATGTGGACGATGCAGGCAAAATAGACCAAAAAGGAAAGAGCGAAAGAAATGCTGCTTTTTCAGCACAGCGCACTCTAGGGCGCCCTACTAATGTTTAAGATCTTTGTATGTAATTACCTATGATTTACAAATAAATTATTCTTTTGTCAATTCTGTATAAAAACCGTTACATCCAAATAAATTGTATCCCTAACCTCTGCTAAAGCAATACTCAAAACGAATATAAAAAGCAAAGCGGTGGTGTCACTCACGTCAACTTTATAGCCGGGTGTCAGCAGAGTGACATGTGGCGCCGCAATGAAACGTCGCGTCTGTTCGCGAATTTTGCATATTGTAAGCTTTGACACTGACAGTTATTTTTATTTATCGTTTGAATGGGTACACTGAAATATTGCATTGTAATTAAAAAAGAAAACAAAGATTTAGACACAAAATGTTAGCAGCATTTGGACATAGCTTACATACATGAATATATGCAGCGAAAAGAGATCTATTTATTCAAGTACAAAGGACAAAAGCATCATTAAAATTAACCTTTAGAAGACCTCCAAGTGGTGTTACCGATAATGATCAATCTCCAGCTTCAATCGGCGCACTGATCAATTATGATTACGTCTTATTTTGCTTAACGCAATACAGAATCACTGGTGAATTTTACTTACATTGTGTGCAAACTTTGTCAACGTGATCCATATGACTTAGCCACTTAACTATCATGTATGCAATGCATGAAAAGGACTCAGAAAAAAAGGTAACTTCTAAAAACACAGCACTTTAACTTGGAAGCTTTTAACTTGACTGCTCTAACGTATACTAATGAATCCATTCGCATGTCCCGATCACTGCCAGCGCTGATTAGCTGAGGTTTGTGATGCAGCACAGAGCTCATTGACTGTTTAAATGACGTAGAGGATCCTATATGTTGGTATATCTTCAAATTTTATTTTAGCACTAGATAAAAGTGGCGCTAAGTGTCCAGTAACTTAGCGTTATTGAATTTGGTCCTAGGAGGTACGAGGCAAGGACCAGTGTAAAGGCTGTTAAAAAGTAAAGCAAGATTTTGGTGCAAAAAGCACCCATGAAGTAACCCACATTTAGTAGTATTGGAACAACTAAAACATAACAATTTTGCGGATTTAATTGGCGAATTGCGAATAGCCATCAGGGGGCCTAAAAAGGCGAGTTTGGCAGAATCATATTAAAAATCGTAAAATTTTCACAAACTGACAATTCATAATATGATCTGCGTGCAATTCATATCACAATGAAGTAACATTTAACTGTAGAAATAAAAAACCAATTTGATCAATAAAAACTGTAATGAAAAAATGTCCGATCAAATTACGATTTTTATTTTTTTCATGCGGCAATGTTTACACCAAATATGAAATGAAATTTTACGAAAATTAGAGGAATTGCTAATGATCTGCTGGGAATTCAGGAAATGAATAGCTTTTAGAGGTATTGCTTAAAGTGGCCTTTTTAGGCCCCCAGGTAACTGTTCCCATAAATTGATTTGACATTAATGGGTGCGTTCCCTTTCTGAAGCGTTTCAATAAAAACCGTACCTTTAAAACAACTAATACGCGTATACCGCTGTTAACAACATAGGAAGGTACTCAATAAATAAAGTCTATATTTTTCCTCTGGTATGCCAATAAAAAGCTCTTGCCTAAGTAATTGAAACACATCAGTACTTCAGTTTCAGTTGAAATCCACTAGAACATTCACAAATAAAATCTGCGATACTTCAATAATAAAATCCATTCTCAATAGCATTTGCAATTGAAAATAGACTTTAGTTGTCACACAATAAGAATGCTAATGTATTGACAAGTATCCTGAAATAGTTACAGCAGTACACGGCTGCTTAGAATGCAATTCGTATGAAGAAACGTTTTATTTTAAAATTCTCTTTGAAAGGAAATAAGTATTGAAAGTTTGTGTGGGTGTAAAGAGTTGCTTCGATGTGATTATGATAGTTAACATACCAATCTATGTGTGTCGTTGATTCACATTGCATGAATACCACCATGTCTCCGAAATAGTAATGTCCTTAGGAACCCCTTTGATGTCAAGAAGTATTGTAAACGTACCTGTAACAAATAATAAGAAATAAGTACAAAGTCTATTTAAAAGAACCAAATAGCGGTGATGTTACAATCATATATAACGTATAATGTAGCAGCGATGTGTAACAATAAAATATAACGATTAAAATTAAAGCCTCTATTAAGATTAAAACAATAGGATGATGAGTTGATTTAACAATAATTAAGCATCATGATAAATGATAAATGATTTTATTTTGTAAGTAGGTTTGTACAAACACTTTTACACGTCAATCATATTTTTAAAACTAGATGAGGTCGGCGTTTCCTATCTGACTAGTCTGAGAAGAAAGGCCGAAACAAACTCAGACGTCACAGTCTCTTTTAAAGTCCAGACATAATCTTGGTCAGATCATATGAAGACCATGTAGGTCGATGTCTGAGATGGTCTTTTGAGGAAAGAACCACACAGATTGAGAGGACCTGTCCAGTCAGTGCACGCATTTGTCAGAAATTGTGCAGCTCAACTCACAAAACTTAAGGAGCTCAACGATTCGACGAACAATACCAAAGAAAGGACATTTGGGTAGGCCACATTAATTACTCAAACTGCCAGACCATGACAAAAACTAAGAGAACAAAGAGAAAAATAATATAAATAAAATGACCCACGTAGTCTTCACATTCACAATAATTAAAATAATAGAATACTTAACAAAGTAAGCAAATGTCATAGTATATGTAAAATTCATTAATGTCAGTGTATATAAAAAAAAACAACAACAAAATAGAGCAAAAAAAAAACATTCAATATGTAAAAAAATTGGAAGCAGCTCAATCCCAAGCCTTTTTGTCCTCGATATAATCCTTAACGGTATAAAAGGCTTTCTGGCACAACTTACGTTTAATGAATGATTTGAATTTATTAAGGCTTAGATCTTGAACGGGGCTTGGAACTTTATTATAAAAGCGTATACATTGGCATCTGAACGACCCACCTATTTTCTTGAGCCTTGTTGTAGGTACAACAAATTTGTGTTTGTTCCTAGTATTTATATCATGGATATCACTGTATTTTTTAAACAATTTTATATTTTTATGGGCATATAAAAGATTTTCATAAATATATTGAGAAGCCACAGCCATAACATTAATCTCTTTAAATTTATCTCTGAGCGAGTGTCTCGGACTTAATTTATAAATTGATCGAACAGCTCGCTTCTGCAAAACAAAGATAGTCTGAATATCAGCGGCATTTCCCCACAATAGAATACCGTACGACATTACACTATGAAAATAGCTAAAATACACTAAGCGGGCTGTCTCTATATTAGTTAAATTACGAATTTTTCTAACAGCGTACGCTGCGGAACTTAGCTTTTTTGACAATTTATCTATATGTGGACCCCACTGAAGCTTAGCATCCAAAGTTATGCCCAAGAATACTGTGCTGTCTTCAGGATTCAATTCTTCGCCCTTTATCAACACATTGGTTTTCACCTGCCTAACGTGAGGTAGCGTAAACTTAATGCATTTGATTTTTTTCTCGTTTAACAGTAAATTATTAACATTGAACCAGTGTACTACTTTAGAGATCGCGTTATTTACATTGTCAGTAGCCTGCTGCTGACGTTTAAGTTTAAACAAAAGTGAAGTGTCATCTGCAAACAACACTATATCATGATTATCCTTTATGAGGTACGGCAAGTCATTAATATAAATAAGAAATAAGAAAGGACCAAGAATTGAGCCCTGTGGGACTCCCATTGATACTATAGATCCGGGAGATCTTTTTCCATTAACGTCAACGCTCTGAATCCTCTTACTCAAGTATGAAGTAAGAAGATCCAGAGCAGTGTTCCGGATTCCGTAGTGGCGGAGCTTCCTGATTAATGTTTCGTGAAGAACGCAATCGAATGCCTTGGACAAATCACAAAAGATGCCCAAAGCATCGCATTTATCTTCCCATGCATTATAAATATGTCCTAAAAGTTCAACACCGGCATCAGTAGTTGAACGACCCCTTGTAAAACCGAACTGTTTGCTATGTAATAATTTGTGTTTATTAAAAAATCTTTGCACTTGATCTAAAATTAATTTCTCAAAAATTTTACTAAAGGTAGGTAGTACAGAAATAGGTCTATAATTTGTAGGGTCTGATGTACTACCTGATTTAAACAAAGGAATTATTTTACTATTTTTCATAAGGTCAGGAAACTCCCCACTGTTAATACAACTATTAAAAATAAGAGCTAGAGTAGGTGCTACAATGTCAATAATAGACTTAGCAACTTCTACAGAATTACCCCACAGATCTGCAGTCTTTTTAACATTTAAAGTGTGAAAGGTTTTAATTATATCTCTACAGGTAATGTGTTCAAAATGAAATTCCGAATCGCAACCATTAACATTTTCCTTAAGCAGAGACTCAGCAACAGAAGGTGATGAGTTTAGGGATTTAGTAGTTGAAACGGGAATATCCGAAAAGAAATTTTCAAATGCCTCGGCGACTTGTGAGTCTGATTTTATTATGTTGTCATTAATAGACAGGCTGTAGTCAGTATTTCGGTTACTAGATCTTCCCGCTTCACTATTAATAATAGACCAGGTCGTTTTAATTACATTACTGCTGTTTTTAATCTTTGAACCTAAATAACGTGACTTGGCCATATAACAAACTTTTTTAAATAATTTTGAATAATTTCTAACATACAAATTAAATTCATCAGTGTTAACATAATACCTTTCATTGTACAGTTCATAAAGCCGCGTTCTACTTTTATGAATACCAATGGTAGCCCAATCACTGAAAGATGCGTTACTATTAACCGAGATAGTCTTGCATCAGCATGGAGATTCAAAAATAATTGTATCCGATAAATGGTTCCTGGACCCTTTTTTAATGGATCTGCACAGCGTCAATCCTAATTGGTGTACAACAGAACACTGCCTACCCTCTCAAAAATATACATGGATAAATAAGCCTATGATATAAATTGTATCAAAATTAATTTCCCTATCCCTTTTCACGAATATTCCGCTCCATTTCTCGTCTGTTTTCCAAATCGATAATTTAACCCTTTAATAAATCCGCGTTTCGCCGATACAGGTAAATTGGCAATCCGATTAGAGGCACAGGGGCGACAATACGGCGATTAGCACGCCGGACCGCACCGGACCGGCAAGCGGGGGTTGCACAGAACATTTTTAAATTCGTGTTTTTTGGGAATGTATTTGGGTTACAAACATTGAGTTACGGAATTTTGTGTTTACAATTTTTTCATATGTTAATAAGCAAGCCGAGGTGAAAATGCGCCGGTCATATTAGTCATAGAATCGATGACCGATAGGTAGACGGTCTTGAGTGGAGATCGCGAATCGACAAACATAAGGTAGGACGAGGTGGAGTGATTGTCGCAGAGTAGCTGGTCGCAGCTGAATGAGAGGGAACGAAAGTCGATTTGAATGGCGTGTGAGCGACAGGCTTATGCCCAGCAGTGAACTGCTATGATGATGAGGATAATCTCATTGTGGGCTATGTTTATATAAGGTAATAATACGTGTCATTCGTAATCAAGGCATTGTACCTGCCTTCAAGATGCAAAGCTAAAATGTCTTACGTGGGTGAAATTTCACTTATTTGCGACTTAGTAAGTGGTACTGAGTAATGGAAAGAACAGCCGAGCAGCTGAGTAGTGGTACTGAGTAATGGTAAGAATAAGTAAGGGAAAGGTAGTGGGAAGAGCAGTGGTGGCTCAGTGGTTACGGCCGCGACTTACGAGTTGTAGGTCGTAGGTTCGGACCCAGACAGGCGCTGTAATTTGTGTAAATTATTTCATCACCACAGTTCTCTAAACGGTGAAGAAAAACATCGTGAGGAAACTAGCATATCCTAAGAACCAAAAAATTCGAAGACATGTGACATCTACCAACCCGCACTGGGCCCGCGTGGTGGATTAAGGCCCACTCCCTCTCACCGAGAGGAGGCCTGTGTCCCAGCAGTGGGAATGTTATAGGCTGATTATGATAAGTGATACTGTACTTATATGCAATTACATATTTTGGTTAATTACGGCAATTTCAGTGAAATTCAAAGGCTTCAGAATTATATACAGACTAACATAAATCTATTGAATTTATTGTAAGCCTTTAAAAGCATATCATTATTACGAGGGACATTAATTTAATTTACATTTCAGTATTTAGTCAAAACATACTAAAATAATGAAGCCTAAATAATTTGAATAGAAATAACTATTGGGAGCAGTTCTCGTTAATTGAAGGCTTATAAATGAGTTTAAACTAACAATAATAATTAAGTAACGTACACTGACTAAGTAACCTACTGTCATAAGAAACTGCCCTAAAAATAATTTATTCACCGAAATATAAACTGAAGATTTTAAAGACGTTTTAAGTAAAGATGTTTTTTTAAGTTAGTTTGTATGTTATTAATAGGTTATCTCTGGAAATACTGATCCATAACATAATGCCTGTATTTCTTGAAGGGTAAGCAGGAGGAGTAGCTACCTATAGTACACCCACATGTCGCCAGTTACGTTAGTCCCATGTAACAGACGGTGAGCCTATGGCTACCAACTGGCTGAAATACTGATCCAATTACGAAAATTCTTGCTGCTTTAAAGCTGCTATTATTGGGTGACAGCGGTTTACGTTGCTAAGTGGTCTAGTTTCCATTTCCACATCAATATATACTAGAACTACGCTCGTACACACATGCGGAATTGAATCAAAGTTCAATTTCATGGATCGCATGGCAACATCGGAATTCTCTCGTTCAATCAATGAGCCGTCAGCAATGAATAGTGAACACAAAGCAGATCACAGTTAACGCGATTATAATCACGTCTGAATACAGCCTTATTTTAACATATAATACTGAGAATATGATAATACAGATTACAGACTAATCATATTTTGACACATGTCATGAAGAAAACTTCACATAAGTTACAAAGCTGAAACAATAAATGAAGTCGATGTAAAAAAATTCTTGGGTATGTACATTGACCGTGGTCTGAACTGGAAATATCATATTGATCACGTTTGCAAAAAATTGAACCAATATTCATACGCCCTGTACATGCTAAGGAAAGTGGTGAATGAGAGTGCACTATTAAACGCATACTATGCATATGTGGGCTCCACTCTGAGATATGGCCTTCTGTTCTGGGGAAACTCCTCTGACAGAGAATATGCCTTTAGAGCCCAAAAAAAATGTTTGAGAAGCATAGCTGGACTCAAACCGACCGACTCGTGCCTAGAAGTGTTCCGGAGGTTAAAAATTTTAACTCTCCCTTCATTATATATTTATGATGCGGCTGTAATGATAAAAGGTGATATTAGTAAATATGAAACACTTAGAAGTGCACGACACAAAAATGAGTTATCGGGTATTAGATGTAGAACTGTTAAATTTAAGTCTAGTATATTTGGAATGGGTGTAAAAATTTATAACAAATTACCAAACCATGTGAAAAGTATTTCAGCGATCAATAGTTTTAAACATAAGTTAAAGGATTTTTTGTTAAACAAAGCGTACTACTCTATAAACGAGTTTTTTAACGACAAAAAATTGGGTTAGCTCTATTTTGTTTTTTCCTTTTTTATAGTGACTATTGAATGTAATGTTATTATGACTTCTTTATTTTTATGCATAATGTGACATTTATAATATTATTAATGTATAACTTGACTAATGAATGCAATGTAATTATGACTTTTTATGTTTATGTAGTAAAATTTGACATGTATGATATTTTTAATGTATAATTTGAATAATTTATAAATTGACTAATGTATAATAACTTTAAATAATGTATAACTTGACTAATTCAAATTAAACTTTACAATAATTTATAACGGTACAATTTTATATTAATGTAAAAAATGAGTAAATCGACTGTAAGAATGTTTTTATTTAACGCAAGTAAACAACAAAGCTTCATAAATATTGTACACCTTATAGGTATGTTACATTGTTACTACAACTATAACTATAACATCTCTATTGACATGTAACAAACAATAAATGATTTGAATTTGAATTTGAATTTGAAGATTTAGGGAAATTAACTTAAACATTACATGACGTCAGTACTGTACAGGTACTTCCCGAGGGAGTACCGGCAGAAGTAAAGTTCCCAGGCAATGCGGGTGTACCTGCTGCTATTACTGCTACATAGCACCAATAACTAATAACTCCGATATAAAAGTCGGCAATCCATTTCTCACTAACTGGGAATAAATCCAAACACCGGGTTGAGCATTTTTCATAAATAACATGATGTTTAAGTCCCCATTTACATGACGATTAGAATTCCTCAAAGGAATAACTCAATAACAACGCTCAGCTAATGGGGATCGAACACAGGAACCAATGGTTGACTGCAAAAATAGTCAATCTGACATAGCTGTCTAACACTTACACTTAAAGAAAAATGTCGATGTTAGTTCTAATTTTGACCACGCGCCAAAAGATGCTTGTACGACACAAGAATCTTTTGGCGCGTGGTCAAAATCAGAACTAACATCGACATTTTTCTTTATTCAATACAATTTCACAAAAGTTCACCTACCAAAAGCTCCTTGTATCACTGTAGGTCGTTCTTAGGACTTACCTTTGCTAAAATTACGTTGTAAAAGCTCGAGAAATAATGGTTAGTGTCGTTTATACGAGAGTTCCAAGTCACGCGAGTCGCCTGCCCGTCAACGACGCGTTTTTTGGCTTGAAAAATCAGCGCTGGTTGAGTTTGCAGCGAGAATACGCTTTTCGATGGCGCATACAACAAATGCAGTCTGCATAGGCCCTTACTGATGCAATCAAGGGGTTAATCACTCGTTAAAACGTCGCATTGTTTAGTTCCATAGCATAATCGTTTAGTTGCATTGATGACGTATCAGTTAGTTACTGACAATGTGTTGATTGAACCGGCTGTCATTATCGCAGTAAGCTGAATTGGCCGTAGAGGGCGCTGAGCTAGCCATTAGATGATTGGGATTATTTGCGAAAATATTTCACAATTAATACTTTGCTATAGTAATGGTTACAGAAGACCGTGCTTGCCTAGGTGTGCCTTCTTAGTTGAAGAGAGAGACTCCAAACACTGTTAAAATCTAATAAGTTTAAAAGGGCAGAGTTGAAAGGGTCGACCATGCACTTTAGAATCCATTTTCATGGTCTTAGAAACATAAGTTTGTTTTTGAAAAGGTGCACGTTTTAACAAAACCAGAACACGAAGAAAATACAGGTTAAACTGGGAGATGAATGTAATCGATTTCGACCCACATTTTTTGAATACAGAGATCATCTTCAAAACAAAGTCATCTCTGTACATTATCAACTGACCATTTCTGTTAATACATTTAATTATACCAACACTTACGTCACCAAACTAATCAATTAGGTTGGTACATACCGACAACACAGGATTAACTTGTACTCAATTTGAAAACACAATTCACACAGATCTTAATAGGACCGACTAAAGTATAAAATCACATGAGGCATGTGAATCAAACGACGAGTCAGAAGTTCTAATTGGAACAACAAAGCATTGTTCTGAGATAGTTTCGTACAACATTTTCAAGAACAAGAAGTTATGACTGCAACAACACGCGCCCTGCTGCGCGCGCGAGGGACTGCAACAACACGCGCCCTGCTGCGCGCGCGAGGGACTGCAACAACACGCGCCCTGCTGCGCGCGCGAGGGACTGCAACAACACGCGCCCTGCTGCGCGCGCGAGGGACTGCAACAACACGCGCCCTGCTGCGCGCGCGAGGGACTGCAACAACACGCGCCCTGCTGCGCGCGCGAGGGACTGCAACAACACGCGCCCTGCTGCGCGCGCGAGGGACTGCAACAACACGCGCCCTGCTGCGCGCGCGAGGGACTGCAACAACACGCGCCCTGCTGCGCGCGCGAGGGACTGCAACAACACGCGCCCTGCTGCGCGCGCGAGGGACTGCAACAACACGCGCCCTGCTGCGCGCGCGAGGGACTGCAACAACACGCGCCCTGCTGCGCGGGCGAGGGACTGCAACAACACGCGCCCTGCTGCGCGCGCGAGGGACTGCAACAACACGCGCCCTGCTGCGCGCGCGAGGGACTGCAACAACACGCGCCCTGCTGCGCGCGCGAGGGACTGCAACAACACGCGCCCTGCTGCGCGCGCGAGGGACTGCAACAACACGCGCCCTGCTGCGCGCGCGAGGGACTGCAACAACACGCGCCCTGCTGCGCGCGCGAGGGACTGCAACAACACGCGCCCTGCTGCGCGCGCGAGGGACTGCAACAACACGCGCCCTGCTGCGCGCGCGAGGGACTGCAACAACACGCGCCCTGCTGCGCGCGCGAGGGACTGCAACAACACGCGCCCTGCTGCGCGCGCGAGGGACTGCAACAACACGTGCCCTGCTGCGCGCGCGAGGGACTGCAACAACACGCGCCCTGCTGCGCGCGCGAGGGACTGCAACAACACGCGCCCTGCTGCGCGCGCGAGGGACTGCAACAACACGCGCCCTGCTGCGCGCGCGAGGGACTGCAACAACACGCGCCCTGCTGCGCGCGCGAGGGACTGCAACAACACGCGCCCTGCTGCGCGCGCGAGGGACTGCAACAACACGCGCCCTGCTGCGCGCGCGAGGGACTGCAACAACACGCGCCCTGCTGCGCGCGCGAGGGACTGCAACAACACGCGCCCTGCTGCGCGTGCGAGGGACTACAACCACACGCGCTCTGCTGCGCGCGCGAGGGACTACAACAACACGCGCTCTGCTGCGCGCGCGAGGGACTACAACAACACGCGCTCTGCTGCGCGCGCGAGGGACTGCAACAACTAAATAATATATTTCAAAACTTGCTTCTGCCCGCGACTTCGTCGCGTAAAAGCCTTTCTCAAAAATTGGGTTAATAAATGTAAAAAGACTTTTTCAAATCCAACTGTTAGTTCCACAGTAGAGCGAGTTCAAACAAATAAACTCTTCAGCTTTATTATTGGTGAACATAGAGCTAGAGATAGTTAAAATCGATGATATTCCCAGACATCCCAAATTCCTAAAATGTTCGTGACTCCAAGCACTTCGTTACTTTCCCACCTCTCGCAGCTTGTAAGTATAAACATGTTCAAAACCTATCCCACCTGTTCTTCTGCCGACCCCTGGCCACTAGCAGGTCAGTTGACACAGCGATGACAAATGACTGCGGTACATCACACAGCAGCCATGCATCACTAGTACAATCGTCCCATTCGCACCTCTATTATATTCGCACTCGCACGGTTCGCACGCTCGCACAGTTCGCACACTCGCACGCGGCAGTTACTCACAAAGAATCGCGCGATGTATTCAAATACAATTGATAGTTGCTCCGCTTCAGATAGAAGGTACAATCGTTGCGGAGTTTATGATTGTGGTGGTTTTTTGTTCTTTTGGATATTTATGGGCGATGGGTAAAAATAGGTTAAAAATTGGAATAAACAGCCTCCTACATAACCATACCCTTTCACTGAGAAAAACCTAATAACTAAATCCCTAGTTCAGTTATATCATTGAAATACTGTGTGTTCTCGCAATTTTGCGTATAGTTGCCCACATTTTTAATGCCATGTGTCTAGTTTACGCTAACAGCATTGCGTGAAATTTTTCAAGTCCCTTGTATAGCAGGCATTGGATATCCTAACACATATGCGTGAAAAACTAAATCATGCAAAGAACCCCTCGTACACTAAATGGTCAGAGCAATTCTTTCAAGCAACACTAATCATCGCAATGATCTCAAAATTGCCCAAATAAAGCTCAGCATTAGCATAAAACACGCGTAGCCCGTAAAGAGTACGTAGCTACTAAAAGAACTCATCCTCTTTAACAGTGTCGGCGAACATAACTTGTAATATGCTCAGGCGGCGCATACAGTATCACTGCGTCTTTATTTCACGGAGTTACGCTTCATGCACACCACGTCACATAAAATCTGACAACAGTGGAGACACCACGGATCAAGAACAAAAGGATTACTTCAATCAAAACACAGAGTGCGTATTAAGTGAGGGTTATCAAGTGTTCTCGAATATAAACCTCTCCAAACGGGATACCAAATTTGCTGATGCTGTAAAACATAGATAAATGACAGATTAACCAGGTGTTGATGTTGTGACAGATGTTGCGATAGCTACAGAACTAGGAGTAGCAGCAAACCTAGCAGGTAACATCAGAGGCTCTAACAGAAAGAACGCGACACGTTAACACAACGTAAATTCGAATCGAAAATACAACTATCCTATAGCATTGTGGTTTAATTTTGCGTCAATCACAATGAGTATCACTCATATATATGAATTAAGTAAATATTAGGTGCGAAACGAGTGTTTTCAGCTCTAAAATCGTTCGTATTTACGTTACTTTTACTCTGTGCATTCATGCTAGGCCAACTGCACGAACTGCTTGAGAACTTCAGAGACAAGGGGACGAGCTACGTTGCTTGCCCAACTTGCACCGCACTGCATTTACCCTCATAGCCTAACATCATTACCTTCTCGAGTATTGGACTATGTTTAGGCACAAAAATGCCTTGGAAATCAAAGGAAATTCATAACAGCATGATAACAAATCAGTTTTCCTTCTTGCAAAAGTTTGTTATCGTGTTTTTGTTCAAGTGGCCCTTCTACCCTTGTTTCCGTTACGTGCAAAACCTGAGAAGCCACCACTTTTAAGCATGATACGGTCTTAAGTTCAGCAACTTTATAACAACGTGAGTGAAGTATTGAGATAAACTTATATAACTCACGCCGGTTTTTGGTTGAACAGTGACCTGCAGAGATAGAACTACTGCTAGCGAATAATATATGAGGTGAAACATCCAACAAAAACTGTCATAATTTATAATATTAGTAAGATTGCGACATCATCTTATGCGTGGTTTATTTTGCATAACAGTATAATTAAATCTCTAAGCGACGCGACGCCCAAATCAACGACCAACGTTTTTTTTGTTGGTCGCCATTACAGACCATGCTGGTTGCAAATATAGTTCCAACAAAAAGTTATACATTCATTACAGGTTTCTTCTAAACTCAGCGTAACTCGAATATTGTTCTTTTCCTAAAAACTCTAATTAACGTACATTTACTAACGATGACGTCAAGTAACAAGTCAATGACAGTTCAATGACAGTCATGATGAGTGGACAATCATCACTCCATAAATATTGAATAGGAAAAATCCTTCTTAAACACGAAGTTTACAGCATTAATACAGTGAGGAATACTGGGAAGATGTGACTTTAATGTTTTTCATTATTGTGTAACTTTTTCAGAGAACAGTTTGCTTTTCATTTATCCTCATAAACTTACTTTTTCTTAGAACCTTTTTTCCTGGTTTTTCAGCGTGTAGATACACGTTTACTAGGTAGGTACTGAAGCCTAATGTTTCCTTTTTTGTGTAACCAACGCAGGTGAGTAATGCCCATTTTTGATGCCCTGAGAAACAGACGGGTAGTCCTTTTTGTGCCTCGCCCATTGAATACCTACATACTCGTAATAGATTATATACTTATTTAAACTTTATGCAAAGTAAAAACAAATACTGTACCTACAAGGCGGACTTAATGCCTGAGGCATTTATCACTTTTGATTTTATCATCTGTTTTATTAGTCGCTAATAAAGTTAGGCTTAATATCAATAGTGCGCCTTACGAGCTGCCACAGTATTACTAAAAACTTCCACTCACAACGTAAAATTGATTTACAATCAAAACGTGCAATTCAATCATTTGTCATGTTTACAAAGACATTAGTAAACTGAGCCAAAACTGAATGAATAAGGAACGACGCACACTGACGCGACGCACCGGCACACCGAGTCCGACACCGCCACACCGGCACACTGGCCCACTAGTCAGTTTATAAACAACTAGAAGCCCGCCCCGGCTTCAAACGGGTAATTAACAAAAATTTTAAAATTAAAAATTATAATACATAAACCCTTCTATTTGCGTCAGGTTACTAAAAAAAGAAAAATATAAAGAAAGTTTGAATATTATTATTTTAATGAATTTTTATTTTTATTTTAATGATTATTTTTGTTAGTATTTTTTATTTATTTTTTAATAAGTACCTATTTAATTTTTTTTATTTCTAATTTTTTTTTAAACTCAATAAATTGAATAGCTTTTGTTTTGTATATGTGATCTACATATACAAAACAAAAGCTATTCAATTTATTAAGTCAGAGCTTCCCTATAAACGATATTTGACGCTGATTTATTTGTGCACTTGAAATATTTACAAAATACTCAGTTGTATTTTTACTTTAATAATAAAAAATAAAATTAAATAAATATTTAAAGGGAGTTCCCATACAACAGACGCGATTTTTATAGATAATGGTACGGAACCCTTCGTGCGCGAGTCCGACTCGCACTTGGCCGGTTTTTTCTAATACTTACATTTTTAAACTCGTGATATCTTTCGAATGGAACGTCCGAATTTAATAATTTATATAAAGGTATTGAAGCAGTCTTGAATATGAAGTAAGTAATTTATTTTGATAAGGAATAGTGCCAAGATACAAATAAAGAGCCTTTTCTAGCGGCGGCATTTCAATTAAATTTTTAAAATAAAAGAATACTTATTATGGCATAACTATAATAGTTAGACATACGCTATTGCGACATTTTTTGTAACAATGATGTGTTCTGCAAAGTCTTAGTACATAATAATTTATATATTAATATTCTATATATTTTATCATCAATAGTTTTCGCAGCGCACGCGATGATAAGAATATACCTATTAGGTCATTTTTTTACACCTTGGGTGACATTATTGGAATTTTAGTAAGGATCCCTAATTTTTTTTTAAATGTTATACATATGCCTATGTCACCCGGGGATAGTGTAGCTTCCCAACAGTGAAAGAATTTTTCAAATCGGTTCAGTAGTTTCGGAGGCTATTCAATACAAACAAACAAACAATCAAATCTTTCCTCTTTATAATATTATAGTATATATATAGTATAGATATGACAGTTGACAGTTGTAGGTACGGTGATCATTCATTCATTCATTCATTTATTTATTCATAAACGATCGATAGAGAAATATGATTTCGGAAAATTTTAGAGAATAACAGTCAATCAAATGTAAATTAAGAAAGTACAATGGCGGAGACTCACAAGTCACAAGAACAAGCTGTCAAACTTCAAAATTACGTGCATACGTATTGCAACATTACGTTACTATTACCATGTGTTAGATGCTCCCAGTCCTTGCGACCTTTCGATTTTGATTGGGAAATAACACATGTTTAGTTAGCTATGAAAATCTTTGAGGAAGAAGGCCTTTACTGCATTTTCTGTAAAGATTTTCATCAACAGACTACTTTAGGACTGATCATGATAACCAAAAATACTTCTAGTTATAACAGATGGAACATGGTATACAGATATACAGAACATTTCGCAATAGAATTACGGAACCCATTCGCAGAATATCTTCCATCGTCCAGTCTTCTCAATGATCAGTCATTTTCAAGTCATTTTGAACACCTGGCAGGTTTCCCCGTGTCTATGATATAAGTCTTGAATGCAACCCTTAATTAGCAAGCAATTAATGAACATTAGTGGACGAGCGCTGGTCACGCGAGCATCTCGTTAGTTACCACCATTTTCTTATAATATGTGTTAGAAGCTTGTATGTATGAGTGTGTGTGTATTTGCACACGTGTTTGTTGAAATTCCTCGTGTCTCAGATGTAACTTTCACAACAAAATATATTGTAGAAATCGTTCCGGAGTATGAAAATTTCTATGTTACATAGTTGTTGACTGAGATTGAACCGATTTTCCGTAAATCATTTGACTTTTTATTTTATTTAGACTAGGTAACAGACCGACACAAATTATTGTGAATCTATTTCCATTTTACCCCATAATTCCCAAGCGAACCGAAAGCAAAAGAGAGATTTAATTAATCCCCAAGTAATAAGTCTTTAGATTCTAATTGATGACTTTTTAATAATCTCTCTCGTTCTCAATAGACTCTTAGCTAAGCTTACAAGGCAATACAATCACTTGCCTCTCGAATATTTTTTTTTATTATAATTGACTTTCTTCAAACTCATTTATCATGAAAAACTTACAAAGCATATTGAATCATCACTTACCTAGTTAATTATCCCTATCTACTGAGAACAAAAACAACTGTTATCAGACAGACAAACAAACACACACGCAGACAAAGAAACTTGTTATCAGTAGAAACAGTTTGCTCGCATTACTGAGTGTCTGTCTGTACCTATTTGCATAAGAACGCATTCTTTGTCTTTAAACAATACTGCAATTATGGTACAAAGAAAGGTTACCGTTAGTGTTGTATTACGATGTTTAATTTATAGTTTGGATGAGAGCAGATTGTAGGGAGGAAGCGAATGAATTCGTGAGTCAGACAAAAAGGAAAACACATGTTGCTCCGTTTCTAAATAAATTGGGATAAGGTCAGGAGCATGATGATGTTGATGACATAGTACAAGCGCGCAGTGGGCGTACGTAACATAGTACAAGCCCGCAGTGGGCGCAGGTAACATAGTGCAAGCCCGCAGTGGGCGCAGGTAACATAGTGCAAGCCCGCAGTGGGCGCAGGTAACATAGT
Organism: Apamea anceps; assembly: GCA_951799955.1. Taxonomy (NCBI): domain Eukaryota; kingdom Metazoa; phylum Arthropoda; class Insecta; order Lepidoptera; family Noctuidae; genus Apamea; species Apamea anceps. The sequence goes on from OX637516.1 coordinate 795,800, forward strand.
ACAAGCCCGCAGTGGGCGCAGGTAACATAGTACAAGCCCACAGTGGGCGCAGGCAACATAGTGCAAGCCCGCAGTGGGCGCAGGTAACATACTTAGTACAAGCCCGCAGTGGGTGCAGGTAACATAGTACAAGCCCGCAGTGGGCGCAGGTAACATAGTGCAAGCCCGCAGTGGGCGCAGGTAACATAGTGCAAGCCCGCAGTGGGTGCAGGTAACATAGTACAAGCCCGCAGTGGGCGCAGATAACATAGTGCAAGCCCGCAGTGGGCGCAGGTAACATAGTGCAAGCCCGCAGTGGGCGCAGGTAACATAGTACAAGCCCGCAGTGGGCGCAGGTAACATAGTACAAGCCCACAGTGGGCGCAGGCAACATAGTGCAAGCCCGCAGTGGGCGCAGGTAACATACTTAGTACAAGCCCGCAGTGGGTGCAGGTAACATAGTACAAGCCCGCAGTGGGCGCAGGTAACATAGTGCAAGCCCGCAGTGGGCGCAGGTAACATAGTGCAAGCCCGCAGTGGGTGCAGGTAACATAGTACAAGCCCGCAGTGGGCGCAGATAACATAGTGCAAGCCCGCAGTGGGCGCAGGTAACATAGTGCAAGCCCGCAGTGGGCGCAGGTAACATAGTGCAAGCCCGCAGTGGGTGCAGGTAACATAGTACAAGCCCGCAGTGGGCGCAGGTAACATAGTACAAGCCCGCAGTGGGCGCAGGTAACATAGTGCAAGCCCGCAGTGGGCGCAGGTAACATAGTGCAAGCCCGCAGTGGGTGCAGGTAACATAGTACAAGCCCGCAGTGGGTGCAGGTAACATAGTACAAGCCCGCAGTGGGCGCAGGTAACATAGTGCAAGCCCGCAGTGGGCGCAGGTAACATCGCACACGATACAGTCTTAATATAAACCTATATCAATGATGGTAATGATATACGTTTAGAGCTTTGTATCTTTCAATGCTTAAAGCAGCAATATCCGGTATGATTCACGTGCTGCATACTAAATCTCCGGTTTAAAATACAATATTGCGCGTCAGTCTCGCCTCTCTATTTCATTAGGGACGTCACCTGGTCGACTCCACTCTTTGCACTTAACTTTTGGGCACCTTTCTTGGACAACTTGTGTTAAGTTCCTAAGTATATTTATTTGTGTACTAACTGTGCCCCGCGGTTTCACCCGCATGGGTCTCGATCTCAATCCCTTATGAATATCGGGATAAAAAGTATCCCATGTTCTAATCCAGGTCATGGTCTACCCATACGCCAAATTTCATCCAAATCCGTTCAGCCGTTTTAGCGTGAAAGCGTAAAAAACAAATAAAAAACCTAATGTTTTCTCTTATAAAATATATTAATAATAATAATAATATCCCTGGACATTTCACACAGCGCCATCTAGTCCCAAGCTAAGCAACCTAATGCTTGTGTTATGGTAACAAGATGGCTGATAAACTACTTATATACATTATTAGTTAAGATAAAATATGGTAAATATAAAGAACTAGCTGCGCCCCGGGGTTTTACCCGCAAAAGTTTCAATCCTGTGGGAATATCGGGATAAACCATCTGTGTGCCAAATTTTATCCAAATGAGTTTGAGATTCAGAAGTTTTTTCGTAAAAGAGTAACAAACATCCATCCATCCATCCATCCACCTATCCATGCATACAAACTTTCACGTTTATAATATTACTAGCTGCGCCCCGCGGTCTCACCCACATAAGATTCGATCCCGTGGGAATATCGGGGTAAAAAGTATCCTATGTGTTAATCCTGGTTATAAACTAGTTGTGTGCCAAATTTCATCCAAATCCATTCAGTAGATTTTGCGTGAAAGAGCAACAAACATCCATCCATCCATGATCCATACAAACTTTCGCAATTATAATATTAGTAGAATTAGTAGGATGTTACAGAAATGTTGGTGCCTCATCTACAACACATTCCATCATAATACGCCATAATAGCATGTAAATTGTTTAAAACATAGGTTTGAATTTAAACAACGACATTTTTTACATCTTACAAAACGAATACCATAGATGGTACATACACCAACTATATTGCACTGTCTTTCAGTCATCATATACACTACACATTTTACAAGGGTTATGGTAACACAGTACCTACTTACCACTCTGGCCTCATTATGAATATGACTAATGTAACAAACATATTACCGTCTGTACCAATACTTAACGTTTTCTCCCAACATCGGCACACTAGATTAGAATCATAATACTGTCATCATCATTACAGTCAAAAAACCGTCCCGATTACCGTGGACACAAAAAAGTCGGTAACTACAAGAGTTTACGCTCGAAATGATCCGAAAGTAACAAAAAATATGAGAAATGTACCGTTCACTACAGCGGAACGAGATCGGTCTGCAACAAAGGTCTAAACCTGAAAAAATCAGACAGCCATTACATTCGGTCTAGATTTGGCTCTGCGAAAGTTAAGTTAAATATTTCTTATTGTAATTATTTAATACTATAAATCTGACCGTTTGTTTGTTACTAAATGGCGCGGAAATGAGTGGTCTGATTTTGATTTAAGCTACGTCCGAATGAATGTAAATCATAATTTGCACTAACAATGAACAAAGCTCGGAAATCGGATGTTCCAAAATCGCTTTCTAGAGACCTTGTATATATTTGAATCAATCAATGGATCAATTTTTGGTTCATCGTATTTTAATCGCTGTTATAAATATTCAGGTTTGCCCCAACACTACTTGGCACACGATTCACAATTTATATTTATTGAAACAATAGGTTTATTCGACCATAATTAACAATCATTTCGGGTCACAAGTACACAGCCTCGTGTAAAAAATAATTTGTTCGATCACCTAATCGGATCAAAACGATGTGATCGCAAAACTAATCACTAAGGAAAAACAATGTCGAACAGACGTTTTGGAAGATTCCCACTAATAAGTACTGCCTAATTGAGTAAACTAATCTACCTACTCACACTCAAGTATCAATGATCATCCTGAGAAAAATCCTCTTATAGGTAAGCGGAAGTAGAGACAAATAATAGAGAGTTATTATTACGATATCTGCAATGAGAGCAGCCATTTCGATAATTACCGTGACTTGCAACATAACTGTCCAAATCTAAAACTGTCTTTTGAATTTTGCTGTAAATTACATTAGTTACACACTTTCATTCAATGAATGCCCACACTATTAAGTCCTTCCAAGTATCTCCCAAGTTGCACAAACATATCAAATTCTCGGCCTTTCGCGTCCATACTGAGTATTCGGACCGTCCCTTCTACTGGTAGTCGCTCCTTCAATTTTGCCGATTCGTCGAGGACACTCTAGGAGTCATCTGCTCCAGTAATGTTTTAATGAACCTATACAAATCAGCGACAGTAATTATCTTCGAAATCACAAATAAATTGCCCTTACTCTGTGAGGATCTCAATTAATTAGATCGAAATCTAAACGTCAGAGTATATATCTCCCAATAACGTCAGAGCATTAATTGTGAGATGTAGAGAAACGAACAAATTTCGCTGATGTAATTTAATTTGCGCCAGAAACATCACTAAGTGACGTTTAATTAAATAAGAGACATCATAGAACCTGATAAAGTAAGTACACGAAACAATGCCTCAGAGGTGTCTCACGGACTACCGAGTTATTCTCTGGCAGGATAATGTTCCCGATTCAGAAAAATACTAAATAAATAAAACAATTTGTTGTTACCAGGTAAAACAATAAAGAGTTCAGTTTATTCAAGAAATCGTTTAGAGCCCTAAGCTATGGTCCATGTTTCTGTAAGTGATATAATGTAGATAATATGCTTACTATATACATACTCGGGGTGAGTCTAGTCAAAGCATATAACGAGACTGCTAGATATATCTAGTAGTCTCGTTATATGCTTTGCCACCTTGAGTATGTATATATGTGTATGTGTGTGTCTGTGTATGTCTATGTGTGATTTTAGAGACTACTAGTAACCAACAAACCAAACCAAATCATATTTTATTATTAAAATCTACTTATAAACATCTGGATAATAATCAAATCGAAAGAGTAGAGCAAAAAGCAGAGTAGGTCCTCAACTACACCAAACTGCTAAAATAAATAAATACAGTAATTTAATAAAACTATAAGCCATGCAGTAATTATTTCATTCATTATCCTACATAGGATATGAGGACCTGCCGGATGCCTCTGAATATTGTTACTGTGGTTGGACTGGCTGACCGTACAACCGCCATGTTTGACCAACTACCGTAAAAACAAGTCAACGAACTGAAAATACTGTATTTGTGTAAAGTGGTATTTTATTACAATATAACAATGGCAATCCGTATTACATTCAGCTGGCCCAGATTGGTATGCGGCTTCTTTTGAAATATAATATTAATTATACATTTTACAAGATAGTTCATGCCGTGGTAAAAATTAAGCAGTCATTAATTGGATTTCGTCACAAAGTTTAGTCTGCCCCCACATACTACTTTCGCAGCAAGCACCCAACTTTTAATGCCAAATTTTCATCGCTAATCAACCGGCAACATAAAGAAACCAACTTCAACCACGCTTAACCCGAAGTATCCCCATTGACAATCACAACCACATGCATCAACCAAGTCGAGGCTGTATCACCAACTGGACAAACAGCCTGTGACCTACATCGCTGACCCGCAGTCGAGCCAGAGCAAATAAAAGCTGAGCTGCCGGTCGCCCAGCGACACGTCGTAACGGTACCGACATATGTCCAAGTTGCAGATGATAGCGACAACATACTACCCCACTATCATAATCATTCGCAGAGCAGGTGATGTACAGGGCAGCTCAAAGTGGCGGTTAAATGTTGATAAGTACTTGACTTTTTGTCTAATACAAACCTGCTGGTCGTATTAGGGATTATGATAACCCCCCTGGCCAAAAGTCATGGACGAAATTAGTCTAAAAGAACCAGTCGACGAAGAGTAACGACCGTTTACCAGTGTAGTAAGAAGGTTCTCTTTCAGATAGGCGTATGTGCTGCAGCATGAACTGAAAAGTCGAAATTTTTTAGAACTTCAAGGTTTATACTTCAGTCCACTCTACCATGGCCTTGCAAAAATTCGTACACACCGTCACAGTCTTATTAATTATGATAACTATAGATAGACTCTTCGAAACTGGAACAGAAACTCATTTAATTTTCTGGTATGTTGCACCTGGTCCAAGACTTGGAAAAAGAAGTTCCAAGTAACCTACCTAATAGGAACTGCATGCGAAGTGTGTGATACAGCATGTTAAGTTACATTTAATTCTTTCCTGCCACACACAAAGTCAATCAAACTGTCAATTAACTGTAATCAGCCCCGCCACCGCTACAAGCTTACAACTTAACCACCAGCAATCACAGCTAACGGTCCGCGGCGCACGCGCAACGTGATTCACTGCATCACACCCGTCTCTTTCACACCCACACAAACGCGAACCGTGAGCGAGACAGAGGAACAATCGCCATTGAAGTTGTGGGAGACAGACCGTCAGACAGTAACCGACGGATTAAATGGTGATTATGTGTTTAAAGGATTAATTACATTTTTGATCCATTGTAATATAAACTTTTTAGGTTATTGTAAACGGATATTCGATTAAGGCCGACATTTTTGTGTGTTTTACACAATATAACTGGAAAATGAAACTTTTCATCTCTGAATTGTGTGGTACAGTTAGATTGTCGGATACTGCTCATTTGAATATGATGAATACTTGCTGTTAAAACAAACTGGTTTAAGAAGAAACGCTGTAAAAAGTATTACCATAGCAAATTCGGCTGCAGAAACTTTTACTTTTTTTCCTTAAATTAAAGATGGTCTTAGTTTTCATCAATGGCACGTGCAAGAGAGTAGACAGATGGTGGAACGGTCCCGATCGGTCACCCATCCAAGAGGAACGACGCTTAACCTCGTTGATCAATCGACCAGAGCGTCGTCGCGTCATTAGAAGTTGAATTGTGCTTCGCCTTCCAATCCTCTCTTCACATGAATTACTTATTGCTAATTACTAAATTACTTTCAGCATTATAATCCGTACAATTAATTTTATAAATTCAAAAATAACTCTGTCTGTATATTACTACTGAACGGATTTCGATAAAATTTGGCAAGGACATATATGACATCCTGGGGAAGGAGATGGGTTACTTTTTACCCCGGTACTCGGTAGTAAGGTCCCGTGTGATAATTTCGACTTCCACGCGGGCGAGGCCGCAAGCCAGACTTTTGAGAAACGTACAAAAATAAAAATATGTTGTTGTACTTAGCTTAGCTAACCATACCCACCTGAGCGTTATATAAGTTTCTATGAACCTTACAAAAAGGTTCTACCTTGGATTCCAACTACATGCCTTTGACCCTTGGTTGAAGCACTTGATGAAAGTTTCATGGTATACATGATGAAAAGAATATTTCAGTAGGCAACTAAATTAATCATAATAGGTAACACCATCTACGTAAAACATTTATACACAAGTAAGATAAATTTTTTGGAAACCGCAGTTCTCGTAATGTTTCATTTGTTTTTATTAACTGTATAAAATGTGATGCACACGAAAGTAATTCAATATACGATAAGAAAGTTTTTAGAGAATTTTACAGATTTATTTAATGTAAGGACGTGTCTCGTGCTGTCATCTGTTTTACTATAGGTACCTACTTTGTAAATGGTGAATTTTAAATGAATTATCAATCGATTTCAACTCTTGAATATACTGGGTTTTCATATTGAATCACTGCCTTTTAAAATAATAAACAACCTAAGTACTGCCTAACACTTCAAATGTGTGAAATATTAACCATTAGATTTCAATTTTACAACGTGTGTAATGTGAAGTGTATAGCCGATTTATACATAAATCTCAGATAGGTACAGTAACTTGTGGTACATACCTATTTACATATAGTTTGTAAAACTATCAGGGTCACAAGTGTTCGGTGTATCGAAATTACAACAATTACATGGATTACTAAGGGCAGATTTTTCCAACGCCCGATAACTTTATCGGAGGAATAATATTGAATTTTTGACAGTTTACCATACAGAAACTGTCAAACGTCAAATTTATTCCACGAATAAAAGTTATCGGTGTCTTAACAACGCTGCCTAAAACGTAATAGCTTTATTACATACATAATCATCATCTTACAAGCAGTTTCCCAACTATGTTAGGGTCGGCTTCCAGTCTAACCGAATGCAGCTGAGTACCAGTATTTTACATAGAGCGACTGCCTATCTAACCTCCAAAACCCATTTACTGGTTACACGACGCCCTTGGTAAGACTTATCAGACTTTCGGGTTTCTGACGACCCGTAACGACTGTCAAACATCCACGAATACGAATACATCGAATACAGTCGGGACCAACGTGCTTCCCGAGGCACGGAGAGGTCTTGGTATATAAAGATGGACACCCATCCTCGGACCAACCACGACAAGCGTAACTTAACCTGATATAGCGACCTGTGCGGCTTGTAGCCACAAATAATACATACATAACTAAGATAATTTTCCTATGAGTGTAGGCAGAAAGACTACAGTGAAAGGTCAAAGGAAAATGAGCCATACGTAATCACCATTCTAAGCGATTGGATTGGTGCCCATTATGTAATTCCTGGCTGAGAAAAAATGCCTTGTTTGGCCAGGAACCAACCGAACGAAATAATACGTACCTACCTATACCTACTCTATGGAAATTTTATCTAATCTTGCAAAGAATCTAATTCATTTCACTTTTCCTGGACTTAGCTTCTTTAAGTGTGGTAGCATGTGATACCACTCGAAGCTCCACAACCCTACAATAAAAGCAGTGAGAAGCCACTTATCTTTACAGTTTCCAATCGCTCAGGAAGTGGTCGCAGACACCCTCGAGTGTCGACAGATGTTGGCGTCGCCTGGGTTTTACTGCTGTCTCCGTAACTGATACTACCCACTATGTTTTATGACAGGTTTCAGTATTATTGACAAATCTGTTTAAAGGTTAAATATACAGTATAGTCATTATGTTTCAAGATGGAGAATCGATTTCTAAAAGTAGGTAAAGGAATATTTCAATAATAATAATAGACTAAAGAACACACAGTCGCAGGCTATACTGATAGCAAGAAGCGTCTCAAAAATATATCCTCGTAGCATTTAGATGGTGGCCCAGTGGTAACGGCTCGACTTATGAGTCGTAGTCCGTGGGTTCGATTATGCTGTGCTATTATGCATTTAGATGAAATGTGTAAGCATCAAGAGGTACGGATAGTGAAACAACTATCTTCTCATTTGCTAAAAACATAAAAGTTAGACAAATCTTCTAATACTATTATCCTAGCCTACATAATAACTTTTTAGTATACAACTTACGAACTTACTAGTAATAATTGACGGCACGGTTGGCGCAGTGGTTAATCGATTGACTGCTGCGCTGCGTGTCGCGGGATCGATTCCCGCACGGAACAAATATTTGTATGGCCTACAAGTACATAGTTGTTCCGGGTCTGGCTGTTTGTGTATGTGAGTTTAAATGTTTGTAAACGCACCCACGATACATGAGTAATTCCTAGAGTGGGGCAGCGTTATTATTTTAAATAAAAATAAAATAAATAAAAATAAATCTATTTTTACTCTAAACAGTTTTATAAATAGCCGCTAGGTCTTAGTTTAAACGGTCCATTACAGTCTCCCACACTCACCCACGAGCCAGTGAGGCTCGCTGACTAATAAACACATTATTCTTATACACTGGACTATTGAACATAATTGAATTGTTGGGTGGTCATCTAAAGAGAGACATCCTTAGTATTCTCGTGGGAGCTGTGACTAAGACGCTAAATATGTTGTCGGGATTATCCTTAGTATTTTTTCTATCACAATCGAAGGGACGTTCTGCCGATCTATTAAGCAAAACGTCACCGTGAAAACTTACGTGAAGTGAGCTGATATTCCACCTGATACTAAATATTGACACTATCGGTAGCTTAATTCGAGCCCACTTCACCTTAGTTTTTAGAAGATAAAGGCTCCCGCTGACAGGCGCGACGCGGCGGTGCGATGCAATTCTGGTAGAAAAATTTCCATGACCTTTTTATAGAAAAAGATCATGGAAATTGTTCTCTCCTTGTTCTACTCTACTAGATTCGCGTCGCGTTGTTACGTCGAATCTGTCTGCGGGTGCCTTAAATCAGTGCCTTTAATCTGCATGTGCATGCAAAACTGTATGTTTTGAACAAAATCTCGATTTAGGTACTTTGAAATTCAGTAACCAGAGAATGAACACCGATGACATGTGTATCATCATCAATGATCCTGGAACTATGTCCTGCGCTCCATGTAGTGTAGCTCAAAATAGCTGCCATTAATGATCTATCTCAGGCTCGACAAAACGTCTCTCTAAATAGATTCACTATGCGTAGTAATACAAATCATTGATCACTGATACGCCGATTCTGAGCAGACTGCACAATTAGCACGATATAACAAGGTACAGAAGGACCACTACTAACCACCAACATGAGTTTTTTTTAAATAGTTGAGTAGTCTCAAACTCATGTTTTAACAAAATGCGGTTTTGGGCGAATCTTTGACTGTTACTGATGGACAAGAACATCATTCTGGCAAGTAATAAATAAAGCACCGTAACTGAGAAATCGCAGTCCAAACAACTTCTTAGCCAAAAAGTAGTTCCATTGGGTTTCCCATCGATTAAAAAAAATCATACCAAATTACATATAGCCCAATCATTTAACAAGTATAAGAAAAAGCTCTCACTCGTTCTAACTGAACATACATATGTTCAGTAGATTTAGCGTGATAAGCTTGTCCTTTGATGCCCTACAGGGGCTGTACCTTCTGCCTGTCCATCCACTGTGGCGCTGCGCCGAGTCGCGAGCCAGACTGCACAATTACACAGCTGGGCGGCTACCTAATCGCTCAGCGTCATGTCTTCACGTTCACGGAAATTAAATTGTACGTGAAATCGCACTCGCTGATTCAATTATGTACAACTAGATGTAACACCTGGAGTCTTCAGGGAATACCAAAAGGGACAGAAGTAAAATAAAGTCATAGATAAGCAATCACGAACAGATCGATCGATTTGACAGGTTAAGCAGCACTGGCCGAGGTCGGTCTATGGATGGGTGAGCTGGTAGAGCTTCGTTCATTTGAAGATCAATATTTTTGCTGAATTCTCCAGGGTGGTCCTGTTTAGAAATACAAAGAGTGCAAAGAACAGGAACTTATGACCATTCCTACTATTATCACCCTCCCACGACACAATGTGAAGGTTTGAAGTTACTCATCGGATATGTACAGAGAATAATCATAATAGCTAATCTTTCTGCATTACCATACAATATGGTGCAGGACCGGTATTAACGTGACGCCATCAATAGGGTCCATTTAAAGATGAGCTCTGCATATTGGTATATTGTTTCTGATGGAGGCTCAGGCTATGGTGGTGGATACCAATGATCTATGGGTAAGGGAACCTAGTCTGGTTGATTCAGAAATAGATGATAGTCATTCCAGTACATCTCAACGAACCTTAACTTTTGGTAACACTGAGAATAATGGTAAAAGTCAAGTTCTGTGTGTAGTTATCTTCATGTCTATCTTTACCTTAGGTCAGTGCCTCATATATGTTCCGTATAGAATGACAGCGTAAAACTCACGTCTATCCAGAATTGAGCCAGCAACATGCTACTTCGACCCCCTTGCTAGAGCTTTTCAAACAGGGGATCCGTTTACAGAAGAATTCTCGTCTCACTTGCAGAAAATACCTCAGCTCAGTAAGCAATTTCCACATTTGTCTCTACTTACAAACAACATAAATAAATACATCAAAACCCGTGACATACGTACATTTATTTGATTAGCATTCGGCGCCCGCGCCGTGTGGTTGACCCAAAACAATGCGGCTCTGATGTTTGCATAGCGGAGTACGGAGGCGACGGCCAGCGCCTCTCGTCTTCTTTGTCCCTACGCGCGTCTTTGTCGCAGATGTGCTGGTGACGTAGGGCATGTGATAGTGATAGTGATAATAAACAAAAGTGTAATTCTTAGCAGTGAAAAGCGGTGATAGTCTTACTCTGAACGCAAACTGCCTGCATCCTGTTTGCGAACAATCTGGTAAAGATTCCAGAAAAACCACATAACAGAGAATATCATGAAAGAAGCTATGAGTTGCCCCTCAACAATAGAACCCTTAAGACTAAACTCAAAACATTTATTTCAAAAAAAAACAATCACCGGCACTGTTGAATTGTCAAGGGGTCGGTCAGTCAGAAGATGAAGCTAGTTACCCATTCCAAAGCGTAGTAGGTACATATACATATACACACAGCTCGAGGTAGTCCTAAAAGGTCCAACTGAACAATTAGCACACGCATTTCTGCGTATAGATTTCTACCTACTTATTGAACTCCTTAGCGCTTTCATTAAATCGTGATTGGACTGAGTAGGTAGTTATCATGAACAGATAGCTCACGACACTACTTCAAGATGTAAATTAAACGTGAACTGAAAATTAAACTTTTAATTTTGTACGCCTCTGTTTTCACAATCAGCTAACAGACGAGAAATATTTAAATGACAAACGTCCTTGAACTTTCAAAGCACATACTCCGTCAAGCCTCCGGATTGGCCAAATAGGCACGCTTCCAAAAATCCTCAGGAGTGGTGTAACAATCCACCATTTTGGCGCGGACCATCAATCAGGACAGACGTGTAATCCGATGCTGTCAGGACTCGAAATAGCGCGATCCGGCAACAGGCTTAATTTGGAGCTAAATATAGATGAGTGTGTGTCGTTATCTGATGATGGGCTGTGAGTACTGACGAAAAGAAGTAGGTTTGTAGGCGTTTGAGTGTTTACTAAGAATTCTAAATTAATATTAGAAGATATAGGGAAAAGTGACGTTTATTTGCGTAGAAGTGCTTGTAAAGGATCTTTTGTAGTTCTAAAGATGATATTTCACGAAGGTGCTTTTGTAAAAGAACCAAACTCTGGCCGAGGATTAGGTTCATCACCACCAGGTATTCCTCGAAAAAAGGTTGACGTCAGCGGTTTACAGGATATCTTCATTACACTAGTTATGTTATGGATTATGAATTCGTTTTTCCTCAATAATTGATGCAACTACCACAAAAGATATGTATTTTTGTGGCTGTCTTGTCATAAATGTCACAAGACAGCCACGCAGTCAGCTACCTATCAGGTGAATTACATTTGTCCCCGCACAAGGTCATATACTTGGAAACATTGGAAGAATACTAAACACCCACTGAGATCATCTTTTGACTCACAATTTCTTGCACTTTAAAATTTCAATAGGTAGGTAGAAGCTTTGAAAAACGAAGGTAGAAACCTTTATTTCTCACGATTCATCTCAATATTTCAGTTTTTTTATTCTTTTAATGGCATCTATCTATTTGAATTCGTCTAGACTTTCTGAGGTCATTATTATCGCTTTTCTTATTCCAATAATGTCAATCCCATTGAAAGTCGTATATATATACATAACGCTTTGAAAGCGTCAAGTTTCGGTGTATCGTACTCAAATTCATCAGATAGTTTTATTACCACTATAGTTACTTTGACCTTTCCCATTCTTTCACTATCACATCTCTCGCCCTTCAAGCACTTTCTATATGTGATTAATTTTACGGCTCTTAAAGCGATAGTACATGTTTTCACCTGTTATTATTTTATGGGACCTATAAAAATACTTTCCCTTCACTAGTTCATGTCTTGTAGAGGTTCATTCTGCTAATAAACTGAACAAGTTGTTTGTGGAATATGTATAGTGCTTTAAGTCTACTCTAGACTGACGGACTTCTTAGGGTTTCGAACACAAAAGGGTGCCAACGCGGGACCCTATTACTAAGGCTCCGCTATCCGTCCGTCCGTCCGTCTGTCACAGGGCTGTATCTTATGAACCGTAATACGTAGACACTTGAAATTTCTTCTTCACAAAGTGTGTACTACTATGGCCGCTTTAAGAACAAATAATAAAAATAATCCATACAAGAAACGTGTTCTTTTCGGCGGTAAAAAAGATTGTAGTGTTAAATATTGTACGGTGATACGTAACTCTTCGTTCAATTCACACATGGCCGCTTTTTGTATAAATCCCGGCTTAGTCTTTCATAGTGCATGTCTATAATGAGTCATTTTGAAACTAATGTTTTCATTAAAGAGGTTCTTTGTGACTATAATTACAACTTCGACTCGTGTTGGTGGTAAAGACCTAGTAAGTTAAGATGAAAGTACCAAGAGAACAGATGTGATGGTCTAGGTAAAGTCAGGGAAATTAGCGGTTAAGCAAATTTACTGCCATCTTAAATTGTTCGTAATATTCAAATCACAACAATAATTCTTTGCCAGTTGTATATAATGGGTGTAACGTGGTAAATTGACGTAGGGTGTCAATTTGCATAACAATGAATTTCCCTGAATACATTAAAATAATCAATAGAGTTCTTGTTTTTACTGTGCAGAAACTAAAACTGTTTACAAGCTAAGGTAGTTAAAGGTTGAAACACATTCCCTCTGTACGATGTGTGTTGTTTCAGCCGACAATGAATAAATGTTTACCGTCTTGGTGCTGTTTATATAAAATATACATTTATCATTTTACACATTTCGTTGATAAATGATAGCGTGCGACAGATCGTTAGCACCTACAACCTGGGGACATTAACACCTCGAACTTTCCACGTATAAGCACACAAGGAATCGCTTGCAAGTCTTAATAAATTTAATGTAAATGAAAAATTGAATAACCACATGATACGTTAACGTTCTTTCTAGGTGCCGTCTCACAGCCAACATACTGCTAAGGGCACTAGACGGGACACCCTGTCAAGTATTACGAACTTATCTATGTGTATACTAATTATAAAGCTGAAGAGTTGGTTTGAAAGCGCTAATCTCTAAAACTACCAGTCGGATTCGAAAAACAATTTTTGCATTTGATAGCTGAACTTTTCAAGGAAGGCTATAGGCTATTCAAAAAAAAATGTCAGAAAGGACGCTAAGAGAACGAAGTAATAGCGAGGGCGGGCAGGGCGATGCGACGGGATGGGTGGGCGGAACAAGAAACTTCACGCAGACGAAGTCGAGGGCAGGAGCTATACTTATATAAATTCCTAAAATAATACAACTTCAAGTTCCAACGAATAAGTTTATGTTAGAAGCTGTCATTCCTAACTTCCATTAATAATCCTTCTACTCCAGAACGTTACCCTAAATGCCTGTGAGTAGTCCTAATCTCTTTAAATCATTACGCACTTTTCAATATTACCTATAGGATGGTGAAGGATGGTTCGGCGATAAGGGCAGAGCGGGGAGGGGGGTGTCAAATTTAAATAATGGCCGCCACGGGCTAATCACTGAGAGAGGATGTGTCTCGCTGGTGCAAGGTAAAAACGGCTGTTGTTGGGAAGATTTGTGTTGGAATATTGAGGAGGATATTATTTGGTGATATTAGAACGGGTAGCCCCAAGGCACCCAGAATCATCGCGTTATATGCATCATGCATGTGCATTGACTTACAGTGCGGCCACTGAGAGAATGCGTTCTTGAACCATGTCAGCAGTTTCATACAAAAGAATACGTGTTTTGCGAATTTGATCTTTATTATTTACTATAATTGGTCGCACTGTCGGACTGTAGACAGGTCCCGTCCCAATTTCACAGTTTTGAGACAGTGACAGGAATAATGCTAAGTACTCGCTAATCAACGTTTATGGATCTCGCCCTAAGTCTTATGGAATCCCAAATCAGCAAATCTACTGAAATATATCTCGTTTTGTGATTCTGTAGATAAAAAATGAAAAGAAATAAAAACTTTCAGCCGGTAAAACGAATAGGCTGGTAGACAATCAGAACACACAATTAACAAAATAAGTTAAACTAGCTATAAGAAACCGATCCAAATGTAATATAAGAGGAATATAAGAGTGCGACGTGTTCCCGCTTCCCAGCGCACATTGGACCAGCGCCCACCACATGACGGGCGTCTCCAATCCATCAGGACTCCACCATACTCAGTAGATGACAAATTGACAATCCCTTATAACTGTCACATCGCTGTCAAACTGGGGATAAACTTCAATCCTCCACAGCTCTGAAGGCTTACTAGGCTTAGTTCAGATTTAAGGGATCTGCGATAATTTTATATTCGAAGCATCACAACACGTGTAACTTTGAGTGACCCCTTTACGTCTAAGAAGAGGAGAAAAGCTCGTATAAATCATTTAACGTAACATAACATCACGCCTTGTTTCCAAAAAGGGTTGGGCAGAGGAGTACGTACACCCACATTATAATTCCATGTAATAGGGGACGAGCCTTTTGCCAAAACCCAGACACAAATCCAGACCCCTGCTTTAAATTTGTGCATTTAAATAATAATAATATCCTGGACATCTCACACAGCGCCATCCAGTGCCAAGCTAAGCAACCTAATGCTTGTGTTATGGTAACAAGATGGCTGATAAACTACTTATATAATTTTTATTTTTTTTGTAAATACATACATATTATAGATAGAAAAACACCCAGACTCGGAACAAATACATGTAGGACTTACAAATATTTGTTCTGTGCGGGAATCGAACCCGCGACACGCAGCGCAGCAGTCCGATCGCTCAGCCACTGCGCTAACCATGTTGTCAAATTGATTATGTATTTATAAGTTTTATTAGAGAACCTACCTGTAAAAATACTTTTAATAAATAATTAACTAACATATTATTTGTATTTAGGAGTGAAACTTACGACCTCGACATGTGAACGGAAATAAATATATTTTTAATGAAATCAGAGAACAATTGAAATAAATTCAATGTAAACTAAAATATTTAGGTACCATTATTTTTAATTACAAGCTACCTAATTAATATTTATTGCTACTATCTACGGATTTTTTTTTATTTTTTATGTTTTTCAAAACGTTGCTTCACAGTAGGAATTACTATTAATTATCGTGGGTGCGTTTACAAAGATTTAAACTCACATACACAAACAGCCAGACCCGGAACAACTACCTGTTGGCAATACAAATATTTGTTCCGTGCGGGAATCAAACCCGCGACACGAGGCGCAGCAGTCGATCGCTCAGCCACTGCGCCATCCGTGTCATCAATTACCACCCACTGATGGTTTTTTTAGGAAAATCGCTCAAGAACGTTTTAATAAATTATCCTCGTCTTCAAAATATAAATGGAAACGATTGGGAAAGACTATATTATAATCAGGTTCCAATTAAAATGCTGTAAATTGCTCTTTAACAGGAAGCTATAAATCTGCCCACTTCCGGTTTTCCTCGATGTTATCCGTCTGTGTCACATTCAAAAGGAAGTGTTATGCATTTTCCTCTCTGCATGTAATGTATGTACGTGTATGCTTCTATTCTTGTAAACGATTAAACTGGTTTTGAATAATCGACTTATTTTTGTCTTGTAGTGAGGGCGAAATACACGTTTAAAAGCGTAATTTAAACGTCTTTTTCATGTGTATATGGTTATTTACAGTGATAAGATTTTGATAAGTTTGTTGATTTTGCTGTTCTGGTTCCTGTCGGAGTTTCTTCTGTATGTATGCGACACACCAGATAGTCATAGCAAAATAGTTAAATCAAGTCTTATTTAAGAAAATTTCCCCAGACGAGTTCCAACTATTTATATAAACCAACAAAAGATATAAATAATAAACAGAATATTTAAACCTTCATCTCTTTACAAACTAAAGTTTTAAAACATAACTTCTCTTGGAACATTGTAAAGT
Source organism: Apamea anceps (assembly GCA_951799955.1). Lineage (NCBI taxonomy): Eukaryota > Metazoa > Arthropoda > Insecta > Lepidoptera > Noctuidae > Apamea > Apamea anceps. The sequence goes on from OX637516.1 coordinate 812,594, forward strand.
AAACACAAATACTTATTCTCAGAAACATCTTAAGTGTAATAACTTGGCATAAAACAAGATTATCATACTGAGAATAATAAATATCTAAGTATATAATACAGTATTTAGTATATAATAACATCTACCTTCTTCGGATAAATCCTTCAATCTTTCCATAGCGGATCCCAAGAAGAAACCGTGTGCAATTACCTACAAAGAAAAACAAACTTTATTAGTATGCACGTATAGTTCAGATTACTGATAAGATTTCCTGTACCACCACGTGCCAGGCGAAACATGACGTAATACAAATATTATCGACTAGTATTTAATGATTGTGCTGACGAGGGTATATCCATATTAAAATGAGAATAAAGGAAAGGAAACTCTTTATTTTGAAATCAATTTTAATCTGAATCATTTTGAAGGATATTGCTAATCCATTGCTTTATATGTTCAAAAAATGTGTCTGCTCAACAAAAAAATAAAATTGTGTTTTTTTTTTTTTTGTTGAACCGTCAAAATGAAACCCATTGCTCCTGATGGTGTGTTACGCAACTGCCCCCGGAAGCTGGATCTGTGTGCGGTGGATGGCAATAGGCTTTTACTGGGGAAAGGTTTATACTACATAGACTATACCCTCTGTCCAACCCCTCGGGAAATAAAGGCGTGATGGGAAAATTCGACAGAAAATAAAAATAGTTTTGGATGAAAATAGAACCATGCATTAAGGAAATCGTCAAAGAGTTTCAAAGGCAGGCCATACTTTGGCCTCATAACTGTCCTCACTAAATACAAGTACATAACTACACTGAATATATTGCAACAAGATAAAAGCTAATAATCTGGCAACATTAACGGTCCATTGTGGAAGGCGTCCTCCTAAATCCTCTTACGTTCCTCCTTTGTTGTGGCATAATAGCGGCTTTGCTGCCGGTCCCCCGAGTGAGCGAGCGTGAGTATATTGTGTTATTGTTGGACTAAATGTGTTAGTGGCTAGTTTGGGTAAACAAAATAGTTGTATGTAGGGTAGTGGTGCATTGCGTGCGATCCGTTTCGGGGAAAATACGGCCTGTACCTAGTTTTATTTATAGACCAGAATGATCCGTTGTCTCAATTCAAGCGGACATCATACAATTTTACACCTAACTTTCCTTGAACCGTATTTTCTCGCATTGGGCTTACATCTCCGAGGCCAAGAGATTTTCCGGGAAACCAACCAACCAAATCCAGGTTCTCGGCAAACACTTGTATTCATTCATTAAAATTGATAAAACGGTAACTGGCATATACAATGTGGAGACAACAATACAACAATGAATGAAAACACTGGCTTAAACGATTGATGCATAAGAGTATTTTGAAACTTTCACATAATCCTAGCATCGAAATTAAGTTTGTGCAAACTAACTAAACATGTAGTGGCCCAACTATGGGTTTGGCGAATCGTTGACTAGCTATAGTGACTAAACTATTGAATATATTTGATTGAATTTTCGTACGCAGACTGGGAACGCCATATAGATATAAGCAGTTTAATTTATTGTCGTATTTTCGTCCCCACCTCGTATACTGGGCTACACACGACACATGAAAAGCTTGTATTTGTTGTGAAGTGATCTTTCCTAAACCATTTTGATATCAGGAAATGATGGGCAGATTATGATAGTTACATAGTTGAATCTTTAAAAAAAAGCGCCGCAGAACAAGTAAACATAAACCTGAGGGGCAATTCTCGTAATTTTAAGAACGTTCTCAGTCTGATCTCAGTCTCAATCTGTCAAAAGAACCCCTAATTTCCCTACATTTTGACAAGTTTTTGACATTTGTTTGTCGCTGAGATGAGACTGCGACTAGATTTTGAACGTTTTAAATTACGAGAATTGGCCTTCTGGTCATAACTAACTTAATAACACGTTGTCAGGCCATATATCTTATTACACAGCAGCAGCTAATAAAATAAACCTAAACAGAAAAATATTTCTGCTATCGTCACGAACATATTACCCATAAATATAATCTCGGTAGCCAATACGTGACTGCAAGCCAATATAACAAGAAACTCATTGTAAAGGAAAAATGCAGGTTACAGCCTTGGGGACGCAAGGTTGCTCCTTTGTTTGTGATGAGGAAACCGTCAGATGACTGGTCCTAAGTTCCGCGTCGGCCGCCCCTTGAGGTAGCGGGGTAATCTCTCCAATTGTCGTTGATAAGTGATTATCGTGCAAGCATTGTAGGAATTGGTAGGTATTGTCTTGTTTGTACTATTGTATTGGGTAGGCTAACTGTCTTAGCGGTCGAGGATATCAGAGTAGCAGTATCGTAGGTCAAGGATTACATCGCAAGTCACAAAACAATCAATAGATTTGTGTGACATCTATGATGTCATGTCATTGTGTTGTCTATTATTGCACCGGCATTTGAATGCAATATGAACGCATTGTATAGTGCGCAATATTTGTTATTTAGATCTGTAGCGCCTTAGATGACATTACTACTGGGCTATAGGTGCTAACTGGGTTATGTGCAAACAATACATGAACCGTTATTGTATGGTGTAAGATATTAGGTACCTACAAGGTAAATTATAATAGTGTAATATGTGGTATAACAGAATTGTGTCGTTTGTACTGTTATTTATTGTTTACAATCTAGGTTTACTCAAAAATGTAGTAAGAATGACAGATAATCTATATCTAAATATGATACAGGGCGGCATGGCAGGGTGGCAGGGAGATCGACGCGCAAACTGTTACCATGGATTCAGTACATGATATAATAACCGCCAAAAAATTTGTACATTCCCTACCGTAGAAATTTTACGGCGGTTATTATATAACATACCCTACCATGAATTCAGCACTTGATTCTACAGTTACAGTTCGCGCGCCGATGTCCATGCTACCCTGTATAGAGGCTTATGATGTGGCTGCCATAGCAATTTGCTCGTTGGAATCGGTTCTATCCATACTCACGTCAAATCTTTCGCAATCAAAAAAAGCGTTCCTTTTCTTAAAATATTTGCACCACTTTTTCTTCCTCTACACATTTTTTCGAAGCAGCCAAGCAGGTGCAATATGTAGCTACACGTTACACTAGCTCCGCTTTGTAACCCGTTCGCGCCGCGGAGCAAGCGCCGACACATCCGGGTCGCCTACCTAATGCAGGCGAGGGTTAACACCCGATACTGTTCAACCTGCTCGCGATGTTGGTGGCTAAGGTATCGATAATACGTAGAGGTTTGTTTGTGGAGATAAAGTAATATGGTAGTGCAGAGTAGAGTGTTAACGAAGCTAAGGTAAAAGCATTATTAAAGATGTATTGCACTGCACTGCGTGCTGAGAAAGTGTCGTCACAAGTTACAATTGTGTCTTGGTGTAAAATGAGCGTGTCGGGACGGTTATTAGTTCCTACCACCCGTTAAACTGTCACGGGAGCTCTCGTACACTCCACGACATATCAAGACATGATAAAATTTCCAGTTTTAGTTGACCTCGCATTGTATAGGCTTTTCGTACAATGAGAAGTCAGCTTATACTGAAAATGTATAGCTTGATATGTCGTTGTGCGTACAAGTCAGAGGTATTTTAGAATCAGAGGCCCATAATTCCAAAATACGTCAGATTTCTAAAATACCCAGTTCATTCATATAACATTTCAATTCAACATACAATAACAAAACGGATATGCAAAAAATCTAGGATTACTTTATAAAATCTGCATTAACATTAAACACAGCATTCCGGACACTGGGACTGCGGACGGAAAGTCCGACCGCGTCCGGGCGTCCGGGGCGCGCCTCGCTAATGTGTCGGACGGTTATCGAGTCCGGATAGCGGTTAAATATGCCGAAACACCGGTGGTGTGTGCTTATGTTCAGGGATTCCACTGAAAACTTCCATTTGTAGTGATGGCTGTATTGCTACAGGGTTGGTAGTTACAGAAACAAATGCTGATGTGGTTAATATTCAACGAGAAACAATTAAATTTTAACACGCTCATTTCACAATGATAAAGAAATAAAAACTAGTACTTAGAACAATGAGCAAAAGCTGACAAAATACTTTATCCAAATGCTGACATTACATTATACCTAATTTAATCTTAGCATACACGCAAGAATTAACAGTTAGAGATTCAGACTGTAATTCCAGAAAATTTTCTAAATAGGGTAGATCTTAGGCAACAAACCCTTAATAAAAAATTCCAAGTTTTTTTTCCAAAATTTCCAAGTTCCAATTTACTGAGAAATTCAATTAAACGGTTAATTTTGTTAAGTATGTAGAGTCGCTAATCATCTAGATTTTGAAAGGGACTCGCGACAGTAAATTCCAAAACAACTGTGCTTGTTATTTTGGTCCTAGTGTTGCCAATTTTTTTTTTATACCATTTAAGCCATTGCATGTAAAAATATAATAGAAGGTGAAAAAAATAGGTAAGTACGTTTAAAAAAAATATTTTTAGTTTGTTAATTCGCAAGTTTTTTTTTATATCTCATAACTTTTATTACATTCTAAATTAAGGTTACAAAATACCATTACCAGTTTTTATGCGATTAATACTGGCCGCTGGCCATATTGCGCTCATCTCGCCATTTTGTATTGAAATGAAAATATAGTATTTAGGCCTCTAATATAGCAGGACACTATGTTATATAGTAGGGTTGCCAACCCTAGTGCAACCTGTCCTAGGCTCCATTAAAGTAGGTAAGGCATCATTCTTAAGAAACCCAGCTGAACAACTAATTCTTATGTAAATAGTGAACAGCATTAATAATAATATGTAATTAATCTTGTCTATTCAGCCGCCGTAATTACAAGATGGAAGATAGGCTCAACAATATGCCTTGTTTCATGATTTATATCACAATGTCAACATTAAGAACATGAGGTCTTATTGTGATGGAATATGGAAGATTTTTCTTGTAGGTAATCATTGTTCATTAGAGGAATAAATAAGTTAGTAAGTTGTGGTTGTAGTTCTCTTTCGAGTTCTGTTTGGGTCATATTCATATATTTATTTGCATTCCATAATACTGTAGACGTGTTACAATGGCTTAAAAAAGCCTGCACCCTAATTGCGTAACACACGATCAATCAGAATCGGTTTCATTTTCACAGCTCAACAACATTCATTGCGTTATTTACGTGTTGAGCAGACACATTTTTCGAACTTATGAAGCAATGGATTAGCAATTTGCTTCAAAATAATTCAGATTCCGATTGATCGTCTGTTACGCAATTAGGGTGCTGGTCAGGTTCCAAAAGCTAATGCTGATTAATTCATTTTCTCTAAAAGTGGTCCTTTTGTCAGAATTATTATTCGAATTACCAGTAACACACTAATTACATGTCTTTTATTAAAACTAGGTGAATGTTATTTATTTATTTTTACCCTATGTTGTCCCTCTGCAGGGCAAGCCCTCCCCTTTCTCCTTTCAACTCCTCTCTGTCTTGAGCTAGTGTGGACTCTTGTATATAGGCGTCAAGCTCGTCCCGTCATCCCAAAGATAAATTTTGTAATTGAAAATCGCGTCCTCTGTATTGTTAAGTTGATCAAAACCAACAGTTAACAGCCGATTCGTTAACCAAAGGTATAAAGAAACTTCTAGAAACCAGAAGCTACTCTTGTATAATCCAAATTTAGAGTTACACTTATTTACTCAACCACTTTTACTTAACTAATCAGTTATCTAAGCACTTTCTAGAGCCCTGTCCGGTTTAAACATGAGTTTAACTGGATTTTTTCGTCCGTATGCGCATGCGCAACGGAAGCCGGTCCACTGTTCCGTGACGCGTTTTCCGGTCGAGTCGATCGAGCACGGCGTGTGGCATACGTAAGTATTGATACAATTTATTTGTAATCTACATCGATCACATCGACGCTGCGGCTGTGTGCTAAGTTTAGCTAGGTTGCCTGAAATCTGTCCGTTCCAAGAAGTGTCAAACACAAACAAGACATCGAGAGTTCAGAAAGTAATTTCTGACATAAGACTTAATTAAAGTAACTCGGATTACGGGAACAATCATCTCGTCTCAAAGGTAACTAACTATTTTTGTGGACATCTCTGGTAAACGTAAAAGCTTCATCTACTTGGTAACTGCCTAAAGTAATATGAATAGTTGTAATAAAATAATTACCTATTAATAATATTTATTTAAAAACTCTTAGGTAAATATTACTTACTTGTGACATTGCCAAGTGTCGAGTCACAGTATCTACATGTCGAAAGTGAACGTTCGATGTGAAACAGTGTTGCTTTCATTATATCTACAGACTATTAAACGAATGGCTTAAATGTAACTTAAATATTATTTTCAAGCAAAATTACCGACCCTTTTTTTACATTACCCAAGCATTTTATTCTAGAATATATGTTTATGACCTAAGAGATATTAGAATCTGATTTGCTTTATCAATTTGTGATTCTTGCTGATTTTGCAGAATTTCCGATTTTTATTTTTTAAACAAACTCTTTGTAATTGGGTTTCGTTAGGCTACGGCTTGCAAAGACCAAACAGAGCTAATAAATTATGTTCCATTATATAAAAAAATCTTTAAAGAAACTTCTGACCCACCTCGCAACTTGCTAAATAATCAACCATCACTATGCAAGAAACGATTTTAGCCTATCTATAAATACTCAGTCAAATGCCTATCCAATGCCAATCTAAATATGGCTTTCAAAAACTAAATAAACAGATTAAAAAAGAAAGGAACAGATCCTTCACTGAACTAACATTCTAATCCTCCAGCCCTTTCATCAAAGTTTCATCCAAAAGACTTTCTAACAAAGGAATTTGTAATTTTCGTGAACCCACTGCTTGTGTTTGTACATTAAAAAAGCGATTGTGTGCCCCGAATTAATACGGTTCGGACCCTGATCGTATGGATAAGCATGCATCGGTGGTCAAAGCACTGGGGTTGGGTCCAGTGCCACACACAGAGGAGTACAACCTTTAAAGAATTTTGAAGAGAAGCAGTTGTACCAAAGGACCAATCCTAAATTCATTTTATGCATTTTCGTTTTCTTGATAAAGCTGATTCATTAAGCACAAGATTTTAGTCCCATAGTGTGAAAATTATTCGTCGATTATCAAAAAAAAATCGGTTATTTTATAGAAGAGTGCAATCACAGAACAGATAAAAGAGGTTAGAACGGCCTTGTGGGCGGGGCAGGCGCGCCGCCACGTTGATCAGACGCTCACAGTCAACAGAAATTTGAATCACCGCTCAACAATCGCGCTCTTGTTGTGACAGCGTTCGAAACTCCGCGGAAAAAAATTATTATGCCGTCTTGCGCTATCATAACGTGTCGGAAAAGAAGTCAGGAGTGTAATGTGGCCCGAGGAGGGATTTCTTATCACCGGTAAGTCCAAAAACCTTAAAATACGAGTGATATTTGTAATTATTGCAAAAGTATTATGTAGTTTGTAGACAAAAACGATAAAATCGCATTCAGATGCAAAATTATACATTGCTTGCAATACATGGGTACGATCTTGTACGACGTGAGCGGTCGCGCAATGTATTGCGTTCACTGCGAACGCCGCGTGTGTCGAGCCAAAGCATCTATTCAAGGAAATCTATGCGCATCGATAGTGTTGTACCAAATTGTAAAAAATGTCGATATTAAGTATGTGTATTATACGAATGATTATTTTCAGTAATGTTACAATTAATACAACTTCGTTTTTATTAACACTAATTTTATTATTGTATAATGTGGATTACTATTATTTAGCCCATATCTTTGTACGCTTGAATGACGTTAATCCCGGACACAGAGCCTATAAGGCCAATTCTTGTAATTAAAAACGTTCAAAATCTAGTCGCAGTTTCATTTCAGCGACAAAAAAATTACAAAAACTGGTCAGAAATGTAAGGAAATTAAAGGTGTTTTTGACAGATTGAGACAGATCAGACTGTGAACATTCTTAAAATAAAGAGAATTGCCCCTCTTAATTAATCCTCATCCAAATAAATACGTTACTCATCACAAGTATTTAATTTTGAACAAAATTGTCCTTGATTGGATTTTAGATTTCAATGAATATCTTAGGAGATATCATGGTTTTAAAATAACTCCGCAAGGCGGCCGGTCATTAGCTTCCTATAGTAATGTACTAAGTGATAATCGTAAGTAATACTCTTAAAGTAATTGAATATATGTATTATTTTAGTAGGCTTTTGCCTCAAATTAACGCGGGTGAAAACGGCGGGTACAGCTATTATTCATAAATTAACATGATACAAAATCAAAATCAAAAGTCATTTATTCAAATTAGGCTGAGAATCAGCACTTTTCGAACGTCAAAATCAAGTCCCCCAAAAACGCCCACCCTTCGACACTTCCTAGTGCTATCGCTGGGAAGAAGAATTGGCGGAACAAACTCCCCAGCAGCACAGCTGTCTGTTTAGTTAGAACTACTGTTTGCATGTATAAAATACTAGGAACCTATGTTCAGTAATGAACATTACAAGAAGCTTAAATTATTTGCCATATTATGTCAGCTAGCCACGCCAATATACCAACAATTATAATAAAAACTATACGTACTCAAGCTAAAAAATAATTAATTAAAATAAAAATAAAAACTCACTACCTAAATAAAAGCCTCCAGGCATACATTAATAAATACATTTTTCACAGAGTAATTCACAATACATTAATTAGATTTTATTATGTTAATTCGACTTAGCATTCGATATGGCCGTGAAATTTAAAATTTCGTTTTAGTTTTTTTGCATATTGTAGCTTTGTTTTACGTTATTCAAATCAAAATGCTATTTTTCTTTCTTTCTATTATTATGACGTAAAACAGAGCTGCAACTAGCATAAAACGAAAAAAAAAAAAAAATTCGCGGCAGTATCGGATGTTCCCCCTTAAATTGACTTTGATTTAATTTTATTTATATGTAATTAGGATGTCCACATTATTCGTACCGTACCCGCAACTAAAAAAATTGCAAAACATTAATTAACAAAATTACAGTAATTTTATCGATATGATTAATCGACCTTTTGGTCGCCGTAACTATTTGCTTTTACACGTGTGTGAGTGTACGTCCAGAGCAGTATTTTCGTTAGTGTGAGAACCAATAGCAAACACGCGATCTAAGTGCATGTGGTTTATTTGTGTGCGTAATTCGCGTACGTATTGATGTCTTGCTTGTAGTGGAGAGACAGGAGTAGGAGACAGGCGGCGACACGCGTTTTAATACAAATCAGGAACTATTTCCTTTCTAACCTCTTTTATCTGTTCTGTGAGTGCAATACCTACGTGATCAAAATGTATGGCCATTTTGATCGCGTAGGTATTGCAGCAGATTTTACGCAGCAGCTTTTCGCCACCCGCCATCACTCCCGCCGCACCTCGCCCGGGCTCACCGAACTGAATACAGAGTACCTTACATCTTACATCAAACCCTTTGCAGATTACTTTTATATTTGTACTGAACGTCGGTTACGTTTAGTACTAATACATTAATTACATACATACTGTGAAAATAAACACTTTGGTCTGGGTTATCCGACGATACTCCGGAGCTGGATCCTGGGTTCAATACCCGGGTCGGGCTTTTACATGCATTAGGAAACTTATGTAGCAGTATGGAGTTTTTTGTGCCCGGTTAATAGCAACAGCCCGACTGCCAGGTGGGTGGACGACCTACAGAAGATCGCGGGGAAGACCTGAATGAGACTCGCACAGACCAGGGAAGCATGGCACTACAGAGAGGAGTCCTGTACCTACTCAGCAGTGGGTGGAACAAGATTGCCGATGACGATGATGTTGATGATGATGATGAGGATGAATAGCAAAAGTTCTGATAGGTCATACATACATAAGTCCTATCTGACCGATAGTTAACTTAGGCCTGATTTTTCAAATGTCAGATTATTTTTATCTGAGCAGTAAATATTGCGGTTTGACAGCTTATGTATAGAAATCATATCAAACTGTCATATTTATTCTTTAGATATAAGTTACCTGACTATTGAAAAATCAGCCCTTAGTTCGTAATTGTAATCTGTGTTTTTATTCTGACATAGAATAAACTGTAGCATTTTCTTGACATGATAAGCTCAGTTCTACACTGTCTATAACACTGGCACAACAGAAGCAACATCTTAGTACCATCTTAAGAGCAATAGAACCTCTCATAGGCAATACGGCTAGGTGCACACTAGTCAGCAAAATTTAATTACAACACTGTTCGTTGCCAAATTGCTCCGCTCAGTGGCGTCTTGTAATTGCTGTTATCGGCACGGTGTGTACTTGGGTTAAAATCGCTTGGCTGCTGTTGGCTCTCTGGTGTGTAAGCGCTTTATAGGCCGACCAAGAGCCCGGTAAGCTGGGTTGATTGATGAAATGGATTAATTAATCAATGAATGGTTTGGGCACGTATGAGGGAAGGTACAGGTAGCTATTATTATTACACGTATTTTTTTGTGTTTGGTTTGGATGATTGAATAATCGATGATTAGGCAAAAACTGTTATTGGAGAATGACTTCGTTTTAAATTGGGTATAAAAAGTTAATAAGAGGAGTTTCTTATAAAACTTAGGTATAATATGGATTGATTTTATGTTGCGATTAAATACTTGATTTCTATTTTCGATGACCGAACACAATTTAATAACGCACGTAAATATTTACGGAACCGCTTGAATAGCTACCTACCCTCTACAGGCGTGAACACAACCAATCAGCCATGTACAACCACAAAAATTAACATAAACTTCCCACTTATAGCATTTTCTAAGAAAATCGCACAGATTTCCACTCCTGCTCATAAGAATGCTAAACACGTGTGCCAACGCAATAGTAATAATTAATTCGTTATTAATTATGATGGTACGACGCAATCAATTCTTGTTTATGATTGAAATGCTAATTTAATGGAGAAATCATGGGGGAGGTATCACTTCCTGAACCTCCACGGATAACTAGAATAATTGTAATGTTTTATTGCAAGATGAACGTTTCCTGATCGTCTTACATGAAAATCAATCTTGTATCAAAACTATCAAAAGACATTCTCAATGTCTTGGGCTTACTTTACTCCTAGGCAGTTTTTGGACGTGTTCAAATAGTTCCGTACTAGGCCAAATTATATTTTAAACTGATTAGGACTGAGCCGAACTGGTACTATGTACTTCAGAACATCCTATCCTGTCAAATTATCTTACTCTTCCTAAACTGAATTTTTCCTAAGGATCTGCTTTTCCATTTAACAATGGAAACAAGCGTGTAACTTAATGCACACAAACAAATATAACTAATTATTTCCTTTCTAGTAACTAAAACCGAATGAAAAACTTTCAAGTACAACACTCCTAGATTTCCTTAACTGCAGTTACAGGCACTGCAAGCTGTATTTAGCTGAAATAATACGCAAATACAGGAGCAACACAAACAGCCGCGCACAAATGTTAGCGCACAGGCGGCACGTCCGCGCGTCTGTTGTGGACACTGGATACAGTGGACACACCGGGAAGTGGGACACGGTCACACTTACACACTACTGGGGGCTTAAGAAGTAATTAAGATTAAGAGCTAATTAGATGAACAGAATAATGAGCTCATAGTAACAAATGTTGGCCGACGGGCGGCACGTTCGCGTGTGTATTGTGGTCACTGGACACACTTGGATCTGGGACAGGACAACACTTACAAACTACTGAGAGCGTATTAGATAAAAAGTTAGTAATGAGTCGACGAGTTCAGTAACAAATCGTAAAACGTAGATTATATATATTGAATTTTAAGCCTTTACCTCGTCCAAAAATGATAACGACACGATTACGTGTCGTGACATAATGACAAATAAATATTAATTTACAACAAAGAGGTTTCCCTTAACAACATGTGCGCCCTTATCATTGTATCAGGAAAGAGGAAGATTGTGGTAGACAGTGCTTGCAATATTACTGCAAATTCATCATTTTTAACAAAAAGTTTACGAGCTAAACACACAGACAATTTAATATATTTCTCTTTTTATTAGACTTTTTCGCATTTGCCCAGTCAGAGAAAGAACCCCACAGAACGTAATAAAATAGAAAAGCCATTATTTTTCGCAACAGAACCTAATCAAAAGTCTATCGCATCCAGTCCGTCGGGCAGCTAATAAAAGGCTAACGCAATCAATGAATACGGCGGCCGGTAGCCAAGCGTCCGGCGCAGCTGCCCGGCATCCGATGTCCGGTCCGGTGCGCTGCCGGTGAACCCGATTATTTTCCGCAACTATTAAATAAGGTCCCAGTCCCAGGTTTTAAATTTAAGTAGGTATATTATCAATTAATTTAGTTATGGTAGATGGTCAAAAGGACATGAGTGAAGATGACGCACAAGACTGAACACTAAAACTGTCGCATGATAGGGAAAGCCGACCCCGCGTAGTGGGAAAAGGCGAGGCCAAAGAAGGAGCAGGTAGACGTTCAGGTCATTGGAATGTAGTGTCAATGCGCTTTATTAACAAGAAACATGCATTTCCTTTTTGGCAGACAAACACATACATTTCCTTTTTGGCAGAAATAATCTAAAGATTACCGAATTCTGTCATATATCTCTGACGCAGCCTGGATCCCAAGGATTGAAGATTTTGTACAGCAGTGCAACACAAACGGATAAGTTGAATGATGGATTGGGTACGCGCAAAAAAGAGGAAAGACACCTTCAAATAATGAAAGCATGAGGATAACACTGCACCACCACGTCAGATATGTATCATAAATAACATTCAACAAGTCTGATTATTATACCTCAAGGTTGTACGAGGTTATATTGGAACAGCCACGTAATTAACATTAATACTTATTTATTAGAATACATAACAACCAGATGTTCCAATAACAATACTTCACTTGTTTAGACTATTCGTGTTCATGAGTCATGTGTGTGCCTTCAAGCTTGTTGGGTAAGAAAGAATGTAGGTTTTCAAAAAAATTGCTTATATTGTAAAAGCTATGAAGGCCACTGTTAGAAGGATTAACAGCAGTCTCTTCTGGATCCAAAAGTCGCAGTTTCCAGTATTGTGTCGGGGAACAGTAGTGCTATTCTGTGAAACATCTCACCGTCAACACTCAGGTGAAGTGAGGATTGGATGACAGTTCAATAGAAGCTCACTTAGGTAAGAATTACAGAATATATTGGCAGGACAGGTGTTAATTTGTTATGCAGATGTGGATTAAAGTATCAAGATTCTGTATGTGAAGGCAGAATAGAAATCGAACGCAAGGTTCCCATTCTTAAGTGATAAGTGTGATGACATCCATATTTACTTAATATTATTACAATTGCAAAAAATAACTTCTGCCTGTCACCTACACGCCTGAACCACTGAACTTAGTTATGAAAGATAGATAGGTAGCCTAGGACCTGAAAAAGGACATAGGCTACTTTTCAAATCGGATATTTGTATTAAACAAAGATGAAAAAAGAAAAACGAAGACAAAGTCGCGGGCAACAGCTAGTGGCTTATAACTATTAGCAATTACTAGCCATTGATAATAATATGAATGATAAGAGCCTTCTGATATAAAACAAAACTGCAATTAGAACCTGCCACGGATAACAGACCTCCCTCAACACATCAATTCGCTGACGAACAATTCAACAAAATGACAACTCCCAATGAAAATAATTGCCACCAATGAAAACCTCGGAAAGCTTCAGCGGCAGACAAACAGTCCAATTACATAAGGTAAACGGGAACGCAGCGGCTGCAAGCGGCTGATAACTGTAATGCGCTACGTTTGCAGCCGCTGCATTCTGCTTATAGCTGCTGTATTTATTGCGAGGATAAGTGCGGCTTTCGCGGCCGGAACGGTTCATAGTTTTGAGTTAATGATTTTTAATGGGTACATATAATTTAGTATCGATAGTCACTGAAATGAAAGTAAGCTGAGAAATGATCGTAATGGTCAAAGGCCCCCGACATGACAGCGAAAGATCAAGTTATTGATCTACCAACTACACAAAACTGTTACCACAGATTATCGCAGTGTGCCTAAACTAGACCAGACTTTAGAAACCTTTATTAGCAGACCACAGTAAATCCATATAGTAGTAAACATAAAAAAATATGTTAGTATCCAAATAATAATCTTATGCTAACATAACACACTGTATGGATTCATTGTTGTCTGATAATAAAGGTTTATTATTATTAAAACCTACTCATCACTTATATAAAACAACCTCATTAAAGCAAAACTGTAGTTTTCCGCTCGGAAATCCACTCCATCATGCCAAAAAATTACAGTAATCGCCACAATATTCATAGAATCATAGCCATATCTCAACGTCAATGTGGAACAATAATTTCAGAAAATAACTCGTCAGTAATAACAGCACAGCGCACTGTCATTGTCTATGGTTCGCTGTTGTTCCCATGGAGTGTCTCAATTCCGGCATTTTGCGTCCACACAATACATTTCGACATTTTGCGTGCAAATGAAAATGTTTTGAGTTAAGTGGGTGTTAATTTAATGTCATTAATTTATTCACTAAGGGAGTTTCTTTGAAAGTACACGAATCTGGGTTAAATTGACAATAATTTACAAGCAGTATAATTATAAATATTTTTGATAATATTACATATATAAAAATGAATCCCTATTTCCCTTAGTCACGCCATAACTTGAGAACGACTTTACCGATTTCATCCATCTTTTTTTTTTAATTTTCTAATACTTTGTAGAAGGTTCTTATGGAAAAAAAATTAAGAAAGTTGCTTCACGCGGACGAAGTCGCGGGCAAAAGCTAGTACTCTCTAACAATGATAGGTATCTACTCTGGTAAAACCATGTCTAAGTATGGTCCATCATCCTATACTGCCCTTATTCCAATTTACTTAAGAGTGCGCGCAGCCTGTCTTCATATCAGTGCTAACACCCTTTCTGAAATCATCTTTCACACAATCAATCCATCGTTTCTTTGGTCATCCACTACAGGCCCTATTACAGAAAACTACATTCATACTTAAAACATTTCTCATGACAAATCCCAGTGTCCAAAAAATATGAAATAGGTAAGTATTTAGCGTTTCTATCGAAACCACAAAAACAATGACTTACTTCCTACTTCTCAGACTATTACCTCAAACCGCTGAGTCAGCAAGAAAAGTGCGCACCCATCCTAAATGTGACCGTGATACGTGCCGCGAACTAGGTCGAACACAACGTTACATTTGCTGATGTTATAACTCTGCACTCTGCAGTTTATAAACACATGCATGTGTTTTAAATAAAACGCATTGTGTGTATTTTTGTTTATATTACTTTAAGCAGTTCGGTTACCGGTGAAAAGTATGAAGCCGTTCATTTATTTTTCTTCCAGTGAACGATGTATGGCGAATTTGTATTAGATACGGCAGAAATATCAGAACCGCATTTTTCATAGAACCTCCCAGACAGTGTTATTTAGATAGAAGTCATGTAGGTCTTTGTCGAGTTCCTTTCTGGGTTTCGACGAATTTACAACCTCGGAGGCTCTATTAAAACAAACGATCGAAATGATCACTGTCTGTCATTCCTTTGGTTTCCCCTGGCTCATCATCTGGCTGTTACTTTGTAGCCATCATTGGGATAATTTGGGAGTCCTATGTTTTGCGCGGGATATTTAGAAGTTCATATTTTGAACGAGACATCGAAGCATCACTACGAGTGCGCAGCCGGCGACATGCATGTATGCATGCACGACAACCACGCGTCCATGATCGAATCTTGATCAACTTTGTATTAGGTCAATCTACGCGTCAAGTAAAGAGTGTCCCATAAACATTCCAGGTTTATCAAACTAATCTTTTGAATCTTTAAAACAAAGAAGCCATAAACAGAGGAAAGGGGATCGTTAGTTCCTTATCAGTAATCACCACGTGCCCCAGTTTCATCTGTTGACAAAGCATCTCACGAGTTAGGAACACTACCGTGACTGGAGTAACTGCTGCAATTTGTTACTTAAAGTTAAACTAGTTACGTTTAAATACTTATTGTTTTACGCCATATCTATGTTATGAAGCATTTCCTTAACGACTAGTCTTGGCAAACGTCAAAATGAAAAGGATTGTCTTTCCGAGTGCTCAACAAAGTAGTATTATCTATTAGGGTGCTAATGACAATAATGATGGTCGGCGATGGTGTACCTGCTCTCTTACCTCTACCTATAGGTGAGATAGTGGAATATATTTGTCTCCAGACTATTAATAAGTAATTTATTCACTCATAGGAAATATTTCAAGAAGTCGTCCTTGAAATATTTCCTCAGTTAGAATCCATGCTCCACCTCCTATCCTGCCCTCTGCGTCCCAAAACAAGCAGTCAAAGTGACCTCTGCGCTGCAACGACAACGCCGTGGAAGTGGCAAAATTTTGTGAAAAAAACAAGATTTAAATACAGTCGTGCAGCGACACGAAGAAGTTTGAAACCAAAGACAGAAAGAGCCCAGTCTTTGCAAATATCATCCTGATGAGTGATGACTCAAGACTAAGTATTTTTCGAGAAAAACCCAGTAATAATATTGTGATACTGCCAGCGTGGCCAATAGCCCTGCACACAATGGACGGTTGACAATGATCCGCGTGCATTAGCAGTGCCGGGCCGTGCCAGGCTGCGCGCGCGCCGATCTAGGGCTGCCCGGCTGTTAGCAGGTGGTTAAGAGTTTGATAATAAAAAAATGTTATTATTATGTGAGATTTTTATAGGTCGTAAAAGGTGAGAAACTTCTTATATAATCATCTAGTGTCTGTCTGCGGTAGACACATGATCGGCTTTATAACTAGCTAGGACGGATGTGGTAAACATTTATGTATTAGACTGGAAGTCTTTTCTGAAGTACAAAATGGCATCGTATAATATTTATTTATCCTCAAAACATATCTAATTAAGTCGAAAAGAATGGGTAAGTATCTATAGTTATATAAGTAGTAGTAGTAGTAGTAGTGAACTGGTCCCCCGATGAAATATTGGATTTGTAAATTAAATAATTATGTAAATGACTAAAATCGATCGTCTAACAGCCCTATTAGAACGGAGGCCGTTTTAAAAACACAACACAAGTAGGCAGCTATTCGAGTAGTTTCTTTAGAAAAAATAACCCGCGCCATATCGCCACTGAGACCCGACACTTGCGTACACAAATACCGTACCAATGGCAGGTGAGCGCGAGGTTAAGCAGCTATACCGCGGCTTGGAATATGATGGGTGGCAGTGACAATATGGCATCGATGACTAAAAAAATCCATGTCATTCATATTTGACACTTGAGCACATAAAGACTACGCCAATGACAGATGAGCGTAAGGTCGAGCAGCCACACCGCGGCTTGGAACAAGATGGGTGTGTTGTTAGCAAATACATTTGAAAGTGAATTAGGTTATTAATTGAAACTCGACACTTGTGCACACTAATGTAACACAGTAAAAGTAGCATTGTTTGATGTGAGGTAATAGAGGTAATCTCAAAGTTCAGCAACGTAATAATTAATACCTGTGGTGTTTGGTAAGATGGTAAGTCCAAAAACGATTTTTTACTATGAGCATTTGAAACTTGAAAAAATGCTACAAATCGGAATAGTTACGTTTGTACTTTAAGCAGCAGGAGACACATGGGTAGATATAAAGAAAGAAAGAAAGAAACATATTTTATTTGCGACACACAGGACATACTAATACTTAGTAAAAAAGGAGCATTTAAAATGAGCAAAGTTACATTTACAACAATCTACAACAAAACCTGACCTGACCTGTAAGTAAAATAATACAAAAAAAAACGACAAACTGCGGATAGGACGCCCTCACGTGGCTGGTAGCAGCTGGATGAGAGTTACCGATAGTCGAACTTAATGGCGATTGGAGATAGGGGAGGCCTATGTCCAGCAGTGCAGCTGCTACAGGCTGATGATGATGATTATTTTCAAAAATGGTATCTTGTTTCCTATTAAATAACTCGATAATATCCATTGTATACTTAGGTTGAACAGTTACTGAACCAAGTACTCGTAACGAGCAGACCGAAGTTAACTGCAGAATCGTGATAGGTTAAACTATTTTCTAATTGACCAGATCATGTTTGTTATTCGAAAGTTATAATACCTTTTATTAAGTTAGGTAACGAACCTTACGTCATAACTTAGTATTGAACTTAGTTACTGCGGGTAGCTCAGCTCATCGTATTTGCAGTAGACGTTAATTGGGGAGAAGCCTGAGTTTGATAGATATCCAAAGGCTCGTAATATAGTTCCCTGAGTTCATAATTAATAAACAAGTAAAACAACAGAAATAGTGGTTTGGTCATGTTGAGAGGATGAATGGAAGGCGACTAACAAAAGGTATTTACAACGCAGATGTGAGGAGAAACGCCGGGAGGCGACGCCCTAGGAGGACATACATATGTGACCTTGTTCGGCGGGGTAATTACGTAGAGAATGGCGTTGTTTACGTTGTTGAGCAGACAAATTTTTCGAACATATGACGCAATGGATTAGCAATATCTATTTATTCATTTAGGTAACCAACAGCGATACATAAAAATATTTTACAAAATATGTTACAGTTTTTATAGCCAATTATAGGTTTACCGTAAGGTATGAATGTAGCGGAAACATTGTATTCTGTACCATCTGAAAACTGTACCTACATTGTTGGCAAATAAATCTTTCTGATTCTGATTCCCTATGTAACTGGGATAAATGTATAAAACATGCGAATGGACTTATGTGATTTATAGGGTGTTACGCAATTAGGGTGCAGGTGTGTAGTACTCGCAACCGGCGTGCGCGGGACGTACACAAGGCCCAAGGACTATGTGCGTATCGTAGCAGGTGGCGTTTTGTAATTTCTGCCTAACCCCATTGCAAAAAGGCGTGAGTTTATGTATGTATGTAAAACAATAGATACCAATTATTTAACTAGTTCGCTAATAATAGTTCGCGTGGAATTTTAATAGCAACGATTACACACACGTCATCGTGCAACTTTATCTGCTATTTTCATGATTGATAGCATATTGAAAGATTATGTTGATTTTGTCACGAAAATAAACGAAGTCTGTATCTGACGGGCATAAGTATTAAGCCTATCTTACATGGCGTAAGATTCGGTCAACAGAAAAATTGCTCAATAAACTTTCGAGAATTTTCTATTTATAGTTTCAACAAATCACAACAATCGTCTTCATTTCTATTATTTATTCTTGGCCTAGATCACTACAATTAATATTTACAGATAACGATCCTTCAATAACTGCAATATATATTTTATTATCAGATTGAAACAATAACCAATAATAGACTGCAAGGGAAATTAATTGGCGTCATTATTTTATATAGAAAAATGTGTGGATTCTCTATGGACTGGAAATTTTTTATCGGTGGTTATTATTGCAGTTTTCTTTATGGTTAATAATAATCCAGGTTTATTTTATATCTTGGAGTATTGTTGTTTCAGGAAATTAACTATGACACAAGAGGTTTCAACATGAATGCAGTTATCTAATGTTGTGAATGAAGATGCCGCCATTTTTCTTCACAACTATCCTAAGTATAATAATAACTCATACACGTGGAGTCTAAGATTCTTAGAAAATAACAAACAACGTTCTTTTCACGAGGCATCGATGTTTTTGTTCATTGAATCCGTCCTACTCATAAAACCGTGTTTACACCCACATTTATATAAGTCGTGATACCTTTTCAACAGTCTTGTAAAAGACTTTTCAAAAACAGAGGTAATATTGGTATCATAAATGTATTGATGTGTGAGAGACATGATGTTAACTATTGTGTTCACTTTTTTTTACTTTTTCTTTAAATTTTGTATACAAGTAATCTTTACAAGTTGTTTGAGGTGTAAACGATAAACAAAAACAGTAGACGTACCACTTGTGGAATACATGTTTTAAGGCCCCCGCAGACAGGCGCGATGCGACGGTATAACGCGATACTGGCAGAACCATTTCCATGAACTATTCATAGAAATTTTTCTACTATACTAGCGTTGCCTGTCTGCAGGGAGCCTTTTATCTGGGTGTTAACGCGGGGAAAGGCAACAGCATACTACCGAAGGCCTCGCTTAGCAGACATTGGACAAACAACAATCGTCACTTGTTTTTAAACGTAGTTGTGCTACTAACATTCGCTACACGACCACCCAATGTAGTAAAAACCAGTCTGTAATGACGTTCCAAGTGGCCAGCGTGGCCCATTATGTACACGTGGCATAACACATGATCAAAACCTCATAAGTACAGCATGGGGGCTCTATAAATCATTCTCCGTCTTACCACAACGCCCCATCGTCGTGCATAGCCATGCTAATCACGTATTACAACCATAGCTAATACATAGACGAACATAATGTACCTACCGATGTATTTGTTGTTCATAAATATGGCGCAGTTAATCTGGCCAATCATCGAGTTAGCTAGAGTTGAGGAGATAAACAAACTGGATATATTTTTGTCACTTACTTTCAGTAGTAATGATGACTAGACTAAAAAGAGAGTGAATAGTTATTTACCAACCTCACAAAAACTATATTATTTAAGAAGCATAAATGTATTAGCAAATAATACCAGAATTATGGCTATAAAATGATAAGATCCCACGACAAGGTTCGAACGACCTTTGTTCAACAACAAGTTCAAGGTTCAACAACGATAACCTCTCCAATGATAATGATGATTTTGTCTGGCAACATTGTTGGCCAAAATACTTAACCATAAAGCTAAAAGCAATAGCTTTCTCGATTCCCTGCGCTCATGGTTAACAAAAATCCTTGTAAACGTAGTCACACAGACTACTTCCCGTTCATTTAAGAAAAAATTACCCTTCTACAACTCAACCCTAAACCGCTACAGACGTACAGACATGGTGGCCGATCTTGACCACAACTTAAATGCTACACCGTACGGAAACCACTTGTGTTTTAAATAATCCAACGACACGCTTTGTGAACACTTTGTATAATATACATGGTGTTTATTAAAGGTATTTTGAGATTTAGGAAGTTAAAAGATGTTGTATATTTAGGCCGCGTTACCACAAGTCACTGTTTAAAACATCGGACTATTTCTGTCAATCGTTTGAACATGACAGAGACAAAATGATGTTTTAGATGTAATAAAGTTAATCGTATTCCGTGATTTGTTAATACATCTTTGGAAATATGATAGGAGCATCTGGGACAAAGGGTATAGGAAAGGCGGATGACCGAGCGGATTCCCTGATAGTGTTACATTTTGGGCAATGCTTATGTCCCGTAGTGGTCTGTGATAAGCCAACTTCATTCTACAAATACCGATACATATCCCCCTGGGTGGCATGGGTAACAACGCTATTCTTTACCTAACGGCATACCGCATATCCCCGCCTATCGTGACTGAACAAACAACAATAAACATCCATTTATTCAAACGGAGTGTACCTACATGCGCAGGAGTTTCTCTGGCCTCACTCGAGCTGCGTGTCAGAGGTCGGCTAACAGTTCTTTAATTCGTTATACCATTGCGCCGGCGACGCTCGCTATTATAGTAATGATGGACTGTTGTTTATGCGTTGAAAAGGGCTGGCACTGTCTTTAGTTCTGTTACTGGTAACAAGAATGACGCATGACGCTTTTGTTTGGAGATAAGTCATAAAGAAGAAAGTTAAAAGGCTTCCGCAGACAGGCGCGACACGACGCTAGTAGAACAATTTCTATGAAAACTTCATGGAAATTGCTCTACCAAAATCCCGTCACACCGTCGCATCGCGCCTCTCTGATAATACTGTACAGAAGATTTTCTGAAACAAAATGGACTAAATCCAACATACTAAATTGGCTAAAAATCTTCAGCCAGTCATATTAGAGTAGAACAGTCTTCGGAGACCAAGAAGATAAAAGATACATACATCTCATAACTTGAATAGACCATAACGATACCATCAAACAAAAACATGGGAAAGTAAATAGTTATTATGATTGTGAAGATAATGCGACAGTAGACAATCATGGTCGGCCATCATGGCTGATTATACGGCGTATGAGTCGGTGACCGGAATCGACGCAACCGGAGAACGAGGACGTTTGCTTGACATTATATTCACAGGTCAGTGTGTTGCAGACAGAAAAGCATAGATATCACAGGAAACTGTGATATCTTAAACTTGTATCGTATAATTTAGTGGTAATTAACAACTAGACACTCTAAAGAAGCACATCAGCACAAACCATCTTAAGGGAACCTTTAAGTCATACAATTTATGCAGAATGATCTTCCGTGATCCCACCGCTGGGAATAGGGCGTCTGTTTTAAATAGCGTAATATACCTCGGTCTTATGCCTGACAAATTCAGGTGTAAAACCATCTTGCTGCAGATGAGAAAATTGTCTGCCAAAAGCACCACATCGGATAAATAGATTGCTGTTAGTACTATGTATTAGATCATACTGCCATTACCACTCCTTAAAACGCCGCCCTTGGATAAGAACGCAATATTTTTTCCCTCTCA
Organism: Apamea anceps; assembly: GCA_951799955.1. Lineage (NCBI taxonomy): Eukaryota > Metazoa > Arthropoda > Insecta > Lepidoptera > Noctuidae > Apamea > Apamea anceps. The sequence continues at coordinate 835,069 of OX637516.1, forward strand.
AATCAGCGGTAGCGTGGAAGTTTTCAGAATCAATCTAAATCATTGTAAGGTTTCTCAGTAATATTCAACTCCTACGCAAGTTTTAGCCCACAATGGCGGCCCACTGAGCCAGTTTTTTCAATGAGCGAAGTTTTTTCCATCAATCACCCCTTTCAAAGTTAAATTAGTCTGCCTCACTAAGTGTCGAACTATTAACTATTAACTATTAACTATGGGGCTGCGAGCTCCGAGTTATGTTATCTAAGGTTATACGCTGGTGTAGTTATCGAGATTTACGATAATCCAATACGGTGATTGGAAGTCATTTGGATGATGGGAAAGTGAATGAGTGGGGCTGCAGTTTTGAAAGCCTCTTCTACCAAAATATCAATGAATAGCGATAATATAAGATTTCAAATAATGTTTCATATCCAAACTATGTAATATACCATCCATATCATGTAGTTTTCCATTACATTTCTGAGTAAAGGTCAAGTCTAGCATACCTTCTACTTGCAAGGTCGTACCTACTCTCTCCTCCTACATGAAAACCAGTGGACTCTAAAACATACTCTTTGTCAGGTACTAGCAGTAATGTACAGGGTTTAAAGGTGAACAAGACAGGGTTACTACAGGTATGCTAATTTAGTTAGTCCGAAGCGACTTCAGACTGAAAGTAGATTCTTATGAGTTTCACAAGAATATGTTCGGGGTATTAATAAGAGTTGGATTTTAAAGCCAGGAAAATGTGTGTCAAAAAGTTTAAAACCAAATTAAACTTTTTGACCTTTGAAAGTAGAATCTAGATGTAAATACCGACATTGTAGAAGCATTTGTTTGATTTTGTGTCTAAGTATACAATGTTTTGAATAATTTGATGAGGAAAAATAATAAAATACATAGTAAGGTACTCAATAAACAAGTTTAGTAATATTAGAGACACCTCTGCCCTCGGTAAAAAGTCAAGTACAGTAAAATCACGACACTCGTTATTAAAATACGATGCTATCATATCTAAGTACCTGAAGTCGTGGACTAGTGGCCAGTTAAGATAAGCCAGGTCGAAAAGTGATTTGCAACAGTTTCGTATTCCGTCCAACATATTACCATTTGGAACGTTTAGCAGCCGCGAAGGATGCACACAAACTTAACCCCATGCCCTTGAAAGCCTATCACCGCCATGGTTACTAACTGCCGACGATTTTCCACCACACCCAGCGAAGCATGCGAGTCAATGACCTACTCTGACAACACTTTCATTTCACCTCTCATCCATTGCCGTCCACATTCGCATGTCGAACTACCAGCTTCATATACCTCCGTCAACAGACGCGAAACATTGTGATGTTTCAATTATAAGAGGGGGGATCGAAGTGGGGGAATGCGTTGACATTCTTTTGCGCCCGCGCATTGGTAAGCGGTCGTCGTTCATCGCGAGGCTGTTTTTTGACATTGACAATGCACTGATAAAAAGGTTTTATTGTATGTTTATGGTGGCTGAAGGTTATTCGTGCACGCGTGTGCAATAAAATTGTGGTGCGGTATGTGGGAAATGTACCTAATGATAATTTTACTGCATTTTTTATATAAACAAAATACTTTTAATGATCACGTCAAAGATAAACCAAGACCAAGACTGAGAGAACGAGTCCAAAATGCTTCCCGACCACTTACATTAGCACCCAGGAGTCAAATAATGTATGGACATTGACAACAACACTTTTATGCTGTTTGTATGTTTTTAGTTGAAGACAATCATAACATTAGGACAGGGGGCCTAAAAAGGCCACTTTGGCAGCATCATAATAGGATAACAATATAAATCATATTAAAAATCGTAAAATGGTCACAAACTGACAATTCATAATATGATCTGTGTGCAATTCATATCACAATGAAATAACATTTAAACTGTAGAAATAAAAAATAAAAAACCAATTTGATTAATAAAAACTGTAATGATAAAATTACGGTTTTTATTTTTTCATGCGGCAATGTTTACACCAAATAAGAAATGAAATTTTACAAAAATTAGAAGAATCGCTAATGATCTACTGGGAATTCAGGAAATGAATAGCTTTTGGAGGTATTGCTTAAAGTGGCCTTTTTAGGCCCCCAGGAAAACCAACTGTTATTGACATAAGCATAAATTCACAAAAAACTGCGAAAACCACTCTCCAAACTTCGCCAGACACTTGCCTTCAAAAAGGCCCGACACCCATCTATCAAAATTGACAGCTCATCATTATAAGTCTATCACCAATTACCAATATCTTGGACGCACACGATTGGTCGGCGCGACGACGTAATCGCGTGCGCATGTAATCACAACTTTTCAATTAATTGCCGCCAACACGCTTCCTGTTATGCAAAACTTTCATGAAACAAACCAATTGAATTCAGTGAAGAAACCGTTAGTGGCTGAAAAAATACTGGCGACATTTTTATTGTGACGACGAAGTGAAAGTTACTTTGAATGTAGGAAACTTTTGGTAAAAGAATGTCTTTGTCTCCAAATAGGTATCGCCAGTATCACAGTCTAGGATAATAGCTCTCACATTTAATTATAAATACATAGTTGGACTTTGAGCAAATTAAAATTGTTTGAAAAGTAAATGACGTTGTTCTTCAGTTTTTGCGAGTATAATGTTGAATATCTACTTACTCAAACTTAAGAATAAAAAACCTATTGAAGTATTGACACTACGTCAAACTTCAAATACGACAAAAACAAATAAGATCCTCATACATTATTTTTAATCGATTGCCAAGTCAAATCACAATCTTTGACGAATTTTTATCAAATCAAATCAAATCATTTATTTCTTTGCAAACATGGGTAAAAAAAAAAAATACATGGATGTTTCATATTTATAACCAAGTTCTCCACATTTTACCATACAATGAGCATGCAAATAGTGTACGGACGCCAGCAGGTCAACCCACCCGATATCACCAACACCTTGTGGCATTCTTGCCTGCCTTCGGTCGTTTTGGAAGTTTCTTGGAAACTTTTCCAGATCAACCACCTAACAGATGAACTTACAACTCACTGGGTACCTACTTAATATCGGAAAACTCAAATTGGCAAGTAAACCCACAAACTGGACTATCCCACTGAATCCCACAGCCGGGTACGGTCAACTGATTCACTACTAACACTTGAACCACGAAAACCACCCGTACAGCTACGAAATAAAGGCGCTGTCCTTGTTTAATTGTTCCTATGGACGTGAAGTTGACTGTAACACTTGGCCTAGCGGTTATACAAGTTCAAGGCGAATGCTTGCCAAACTGGTTCTACTCTCCCTCCCTTTCACTCGTGCGAAGAAAGAGCGACTAGAGCGAGATGCCACATGTTTAGATACCACTTTGACTAACACGTAGTAATTTGATGCAAAATCTTCAGTATCTTGAACCGGTCTGTATCTGTACAAATTTGGTGGAAATTTATTAGGCTGGTCGTGACAGATAGACTTGTATTGAATAAACCTGACAAGTTGGGACGGAAACTGTCGCATGTCGGTGGATTTGATACTAAGTACGTTAAATTGTGCAATTGAATGAAACTTCTGCCTTCTAAAGTTATGGCTCCGGAATTGATTGTTTTGGTCTAAGGTATACCATTTTCACTTCAAATAGGATCGTCGTGATGCCTTACAGTGTAAAAATGCATCAACAAATAACAGAGACTAGTTAAAAGGAAGCTCAAATATCCATTAGAATGAGTCGGTGATCCTAGTAGGCCTTTCTCTATTATAGACCATTTAAGTACCATTAAGCTATTTACTACCTGCACGCTAAATGGTTACGTTATTAAATTGCAAAGCTGGATGTGTGGTCTTTAGTTATCTTGGACAAAAGGCGAGTATGGAATCATCGCAATAACAAACGAGTCCCGATTTTCCAAAGTTCATTCTTGATTGAAAAAACAGTGGAGATACTTATCACAGTAACAAGCGCCTGGCAGTTTCTGGCATTGGCAGAAATATCAACTATGTAGGTCGCAGAACTCCCTAGTCAATAAATGGAAAAAAAATCAATATACAATGTATTTTCCTATTAAAAGAGCATGTGCAGTAGCAAACTCGAGACCTCTAAGTTTGAACAACAAATTAGGTAGCTATCTGTTTACGCGTCGGTTTTAACAATAAGACGCTAGTTCTTTTGAATTCGTCCGCAGGGAAGACCCACTTCCAACATCAGGTAATAAAACACGTGTTTTTGTCATGGGACACTGACAATACGATCAGAAACGGGTGACATAAATTCAGTCAGAACGTATAAAACAGATTAAAAATCATCGAATCACCAGAGTTTCTACTTTCTTATCTCTATTAGTTTCAACTTTCTTAGCTCTATTAAGATACACGGAGAATTTTGTTGTTTCAGAATTCCCGTCTGAAACAACAAAATTCTCCGTGTATCTGTGAACCTGTAGACGTGTTGTTGAACTCCTAAAAAAGCGATTACGTTCGCTTGTGAGCGCAATGGGCGCAGGAGAAAGTGCCTCCGTTCGTGTCTATTGTGGTTTCGACCGCTTTTTCATAAAAAAACGCTCATCGAGGTAAAAGTTTTTGAAGTTATTTTTTAATTTCGCAATCTCTGCGAGAAACGATTTTGTTTGTTCGGTCTCAAATATGTTTCAATTGTTGTTTTTATCTTCCGTTTCTCTAGTTATTTTTATTTCTGAGATCATCAAAAATATGAAACTAGAACTAGAGCTTTTTCATTTTGCCTAAGATTGTTGTTTTACCACAATAATCAGCGACTCGATTTAACGTTACCTATTTCTATGCAATTTGATATAACAACAGAGGGGCAATTCTCATAATAAAGTGTGCTTAGAAGATAACTTTTCCATTAGGCTATAAAAGCTGTTACCAAAAGCCAAAACGTTTGTTCCCAGAATAACCTCCTACGAAAAATCTCTTTGAACCATGAACTTTTTATTACAAAGCCTACTTTTACCAAGTGAGAGGTATCAGGCGGCGACCGTGAAATCAATTAACGCCAAAAAGCAAAAAAGAATCAATTGTAAATAAAAAAGTACTAACCACGTAACCCAAATTCGCAGTATTGCGGTCAGTCACACAGCAATGCAACTCTCAATGACTAAATACAATTTTGTACTCTACTACCAGTGCATTAAGCAACAGATTCGTTTGTGCCCATTCCAATTGCAACTCGTATGAAATTTCAGACGCATCAGCGTTTTGGAGACTAAACATATTGCATCCAGACGGAACAGGGCTTTATTTGTTAAGCGGTAAGGCATGATCTTGTTTGCGATGCTGCCCTATTGGGTCGTACTACCGGAAGTGACTTATTGAGCGGACAACACGTCGTCGCGACGATGCGTCTTCCGGTGGTCAATGTCGTCGGCTGTGGACTACTCGAGTTGTCGAGACTCACGTTTGTGTGGCGACGTCATCCCGCCACAGTACGAGGAGATTCAGAAGACTCACCTAGAAACTTGGATGTGGCCTAATGAGTATGACCGACTCGAATGTCACCGGTGCGGCGATAGGGAGAAGGTGCGCGCAAAAACTGTTTTTTTTTTATTGACAGTGGGCTCACTCTTGACCTCAATCCAGCCCAGAGGCAGGGATAAGATCTACGGTGGAACGAGCTTGCCCAGAAAAAGCCTATTCACTCTCGCATTGTTAACTACGATATCTTCTTCGTCCTCCTCAAGAGAGGTTATTGGAGATTTTGAGAGTAAGCCTCAGTATTAGAAAGATCTAGCTGACAGTACGGAGTAGCGCCCGTCCCGTCCGCCCGGGGAGGGGCCGTCTAAAAGGCACCTTTTTATTACATTCGTGAATAGTCGAACAGTACTAAACATTGCACACGATCTCAATTTTTTTTTTCATATATGTTTGGGATGATGTCTACGTTTTGCTCAGCGTTCATTCCGTACATAGTTTCATTTAGAACTTCTGTGTATTTAACTTACTGGTCTCTATTACATACATGACAATAGTAAGTACATTGTACGGACTCTCTCAGTAGTGGCTGGGATCAGATTTAATTTGTGGGTTTATTCGCTTGGAGGCGCGTCTGAATCTGATTTGCTCGTCTCGTTTGCCAAACATCTATGTATCATTGTACGGATTTTTCTGGCTATTTTAATAGCACTGCAGGCATAATTTAAATGTCTAACAAAGATTTCTTACTTTAAACTACAGATGTAATTGAGTGAAATCCGATTACACCGGGGTAGTTAATTAAATTCCGGAATAAGATGAGATGGGACAGAAACTCAAATCTCATGACACACTAAGACATACAAAACAATAAAACAACTACAAATTAACCTCATTTTCAGCCTAAACATGCAAGAAACGATGGAATAATTTGCAAGTATTATTTTGTCGACTATATGTTTTAACCAAAAATATGTCCAATTTTATGATTAAACACGAAAAGGCAATCAGCACAAAATAAAATACAATGAACTAAAACGATCAAATAGAACACGTAAATTTTTGCTCCTAAACACCAAGGTTCTGACATCTACCTGAACCGGTTCCACAATGATAGCCCAAAAACCTACCTCTGTAAGATTAAACCTGATTCAAGAATAGGCCCCTAAAACAAACGGCCAATTTGGTCGTGACGTCATCCTTGGGTCATTAACCCGTATCCCAGCATTGACCTCAAAAGAGCATAGGTCTGACCCTGTAGCTTATGGCAAAATGACACTCAAATTATACACCACTTTGAAATGAACGGTAGATCCGTTAAGATTGCACTTTGATTGTGCATTTGACATTTGGATCTTGGAAAAATACCTATTGGCTATACAAAAGGTATTTATGGTATGTTGTACAAAAGGTCGGTAATTTTGAGGTTAGAGGGTACAATCGTGTTTGCATTAGCTGGAATTTTGACATTTTGATTGTTTAAGTATACTTTTCGATACATCGTTTTTTACCCCCGACGGAAAAAGAGGGGTGTTGAATTTTAACATGTGTATCTGTGTGTCTATTCTGCGGCGTCGTTGGTAACAAACGGCTGAACAGATATTGATTGTTTTGTTTTTGTAAGTACAAAGTTTACCTGACGATCAAAATCAATTCAACATAATTCAAAAGAATCAATAAGATATTGTCAGAACAGTCCCACTTCATGACAAAGGTATCTCAAACACTTCAAACAAAACTTTTTGTCCGTCTTTCAATACATTACCTACAACATTCTATGAGGTAAACTTCTCGTAAATGACAGTGACAGTGCTTATTTTTTAGGATCTTCAAAAAAGATATACACAATATAATATGAAATTACCCTACGCCAGGAATACATATAATTGAAAAACATCTCCGTTGACACTCAAGTCAAATAAATAAAACAATGCTTGAACGTAATAAACGCAGTGCAGTGGAAAAGATTTCAACGAGCGCACACAAATTATTTAATTTCGTTTTGTAAAGTTTTTTCGACGGTTGTTATTGTAATAATAACATGATTAGTAAGTTGAAAAGCAGCATTATTGTACTAGTGTTAATTGTAATTTAAATTAAAAAAGTGGAGTGGAATTTTTTAGAGAGATTTTTCCCGTCTTTAAAATTCTTAAGTAATGATTATGATCACAATTCGTGATAACTGATAAGATAACTTTACCCTACTACCCTAACTTGGTTTGGAAGTTTTGATAAGGACTGATAACATAAAGTACCGGCCAAACTTCTTAGGAGTCAAAATACTTTTTTAACTTTTAGCTCGTCTTGTTTGTAAATAGTGAGGGCTTCGTCAGCCAAAAAATATCACAATACCAGGGATACAATACAATTTGGGGCTTTCAACAGTTATTTAATATTCACAAAAGATGGTGAACAAAAAACGCGGCAGTTCAACGAACACAAGTCAGCGCCATTCATTCCACGATCACGTACCATAGACCATTGTCTATGGCTTTTGTGATGCAAACACACCGTTGTTTAGTACGGCCAACATCGCTAATTATAGAAACTTCACGACTGTTACATGAGGTAGGCAGATTAGTGTATAGAACCTTCCTTAAAAAATTCGACAGAATTACATGTATCTTTTAAGAGAACCTAAGTAGGGACCTACTTACTTTATTTGGTAAGTAACCATCAAACACGTGTTACCTAATTAATTAATGTGGATAGATAGGCATCTACCTACATTGCTCGTCTCAAGAATTTACTGTTGTTTTTATGTGAAACTGTATAATAAATTGAATTTTGATAAGTGGAATCAAATAAGTACCTAATAATAATTTAATAATTAATAATTTTACTTCAAGATTAAAACAACCTACACTAATTGAAATAATACAAATTGTTATTTAAATTAGTTGTTTATTTTTCAAAAGATATCTCTGGCTACCAGACTGCTTAAGTATTTTTAAAACGAATAATTTGACTACGTTGCTTCGTCTACGTGTACATAAATTTAATTATATAATCTAAATTAATTAAAACCAGTTCTAGTTTCTATGAAATATTTAAAAAAAACTGCTTTAAGTTTCTGAAGACAACGGTTTCAATAAAAGTTGCCAAGTAGGTTGCCTATCACGACAAAATATCTCCGACATTCACCGTTACCTACGAATCATGTAACAATTTACAGGTTTTCTTTCAAAGAATCGTGTGCAAAATATATTTGCGCAGTAGATAGTTTTGAAAATTATAGAACAACTAGACAGTAAAGAAATTAAAAAAATTAAAACTTTTTGAAAGTTGCGTTCTAAATTCAAACTAAGTCAATCTGCTATACAGTGCTATTTTTGCAAAAAAAAGTATGTTTCTATTTTTATGCAAGTCATTTTGTAAATTCTGACCTGATAAGTGCCTCGTGTCAATCTGTGCTGCGGCTGCCACAGCCAGCAACAGGAGGCAGAACGCCTCCCAGGCGCTCCGCATCTTCACTTCACCTCAAACCACATCAACACTATACAAACACTCACAATAATATCAATAAAAATTGGGCACTCGCGTTATTATTTTATATTAGTTTAGTGGGACGTGAAGAAAGTTTAGTTCGGGTTGGAAAGTTTTGGTGACGTGTCGTTGCGCACCTCGCGACGACAGACGTAAACTCGATACGGGTGCGGACTGGCGACTGTAGCCGCCGGCCGGCTCGCCTCGCTCTACGCAGGGTGGCAAGCTCCACGGCACTAAATTGCACAAAAGGTGTATTTTTCACGCGAGATTGCGTAAATACCTATTGCATTTTTGACTTTACATTGTTATGTCGGGGTTGCTCAAAAGTTGCATAGAGGTTATTGGTAAAGAATTAAACCGTTGCATTAGATGCTACACACTTGCTTAAGTAATTATGAAACTGTTGACTTTGTTTGTGCCAATCTAATATAAAGAACGAAATAAAGAAATATTTTGCGTTAGCAATATTTTCCTTTCTATGCAGAATGCAAAGTACCTACTTATTTCGGTTAAAACATTAGAAAATCACCTAATAATTTATATAAAATCTTTCTAAGACAGGAAATGCAATGAAAACTAAAAAGAATATATATCTCGCCAACAAACCATAGCACCAACCACCCGCTATAAAACTCCCCAAGTCGCGCGACTATCTTCTAAGCTAGCAACCCCACGACTCGCACAGGTGGTCGCAGGCTCGCAGGGATGCAGGTAGGCGGTAGCGGGTAAACAGACTCGCTACACTGCCGACTGCCCCGAGCCCTGTAGCGGAGCCCTACACCTTGGATTATCTTTTCGAAAAGTACTGACAAGAAGCCGGACATTTGCAAAAAAGGCCAGTGTCTGATGACTCTGATGGCTCTAATGGCTGGGCGCTCCGATTTATTTCGGTCGTTAGCGAAGCTACTATTCGTGAGATTTGATGTACAGACGCCAGCACATCAAGCTACTAAAATCTGTCAAATTTCTCTAATAGATTTTCAACTTTATCGGTAAAGCATGAAGGTTCAAGGTTGATTGTAAAAATTTGACAGTTTCGGGTAGCTTGGCCTGCTGGCGTCTGTACAAATGATGCCAACTTAGCTATTTAATTAAGTTGATTTTTGGTGGATATTATTAGTCTAATTAACTCCTTTTAATTATCCATCCTATATCCTATTCTGTGTGAAGGTGACATAGAAAAACCTCAATGAAAGGCTCAGCAACATCCCTGTAACACACTATGGTAACAACAAACTTCATTTCGGTTTTGTAAACAAGACTCTGCCTTATCACTCGCAGCGTGTGTTGCGGCATCAGCTGAGATGTCATGTTACTGATAGTTTACAGGTACGACTGCTGCACCCTGTGCGTGCACATCCCTTTCATTATCAAGATGAAAATTGTAATAAACTATGAGAATCAACGACTGGGCATCTTCCGCCTCAAGTTAGAAGCTGCGGATGGACCAGGAAAAAGTAATTCAGTTTCCAGCTAAAATCATTAAATGCTTCCTTGAACAGTCCTAGTTGCGTAACACTCACAATCTAAGTAATTTTGAAGGATATTGCTAATCCATTGCTTTATAAATATGTTCCAAAAAGTCTGTTCCACGGCGTAAATAACGCAATGAATGTTGTTGTACTTTCAAAAAGAAGTGTGTTACACAATTACCCAGCTGTATGGAAAAAGTGGGAAATCAAGGTAGCCTATTTTGCAATGTTACAAATATTTGTGAAAGAAGATATCGTACTTTGCTTTTCTGCCATTTCATTTACATATTTACACAGAGTTTATAAATAACGATCACATAGGAATGTACAGCTATGATAAAATATCTGCATAAAAATGTAAACACCATACAAAAACGCGTAAATTATGATGTTTATATAATAAATACACTCGACTTTTAAGTTTTATGTCGTATAATAAAATATCATACCGACATTTTTTCCCAAAATCTTAGTTATTTAGGTAAACCACTTTAGAATTCGCTTCTTTTTTCCTCAGAGTTTTAGTAGGCGACTGATAAAGTTACTCATTTTATACCAGTCCAAGATAATTAGTGACTGATATGACCTGTACACCTCATTCCAATTGTAATTTGTTATAAATATGTTCAGTGTTTCCTACCAAAACAATAACCTCCTACTTACCTCAATGCATGGACTGTGCCGTGCGCGAAGTCGTGAGTTCGATATGCAGCTGTTGACGTGAAGGAATATTTAGACTACTAGGATGTTTTCTTGCTAGAAGAAGGGCATAGGTACTAAACCATAGTAAGCATATAATAATACCAGCCTTCCCAGTGCATGGCAAAGGACTCTTCTCATACTTCCGGGCAGATTGGCGATTTGTTCACTTTGTTTTTCCTTCACCGATATCAGTGATGTTCAAGATAAACTTGGTACTTGGTACGTGATATAAAGGTCACATTGGCACTTGCCCGGATTTGAATCTATACCCTCATGCATGAGATGCGATGCCGTAACTGCTGGGCCATCACGACACACGTGCACCATTAAATTACCGGTAATATCACAGAACAGTTAAAAGAGGTTCTTTCATTTATCTGTTCTGTGGGTAATATTTCTACAAGAGCACCAAACAGCTAACTCTAATAGATCCATGCATATAAAGAATATAAAAATAATGATAAAAAAAAGAGAAAAAAACTTTTTAAAAACAAGCTTCTATTAATTTTATTAATAAAAAGGACTAAAAAGTTAATGTTCCATCAAAATGTAACACGCTTTTATTTTTTTCTGGACATAGGCCTCTCCCAGGCTACGCCACAACACCCTGTCCTCCGCCTTCCGCATCCAGTCTGTCCCGGGCACCTTCCGCCACCAGCCATATTGGACACTGTAATGTTATTCACAACAAAAACTGGTTGCAGGAACTGTCACAGCTTGCTTTTATGTAATAAAAAACGTAGTAGTTGTGTTGTGGTATAATCAATCAAAATATAGACAGGTCTTTCCTAAGTTGTACGTTTTGCATCAGATTAACACTCCATAGCCTCTGAATGTCAGCATTGCCGTGGTGCCTATAAAATGAAAGACACGCATATTATATTAATTTTACAAGTTGTCTGCCCTAAGAGATTTCACTTCGACAAAAATTTTGAACGTCCATACAAACCTTCATCTCATATTTAACCTCTTCAGAGGTTGAGTTTTCAACAATCTCTGTAAATGGTTACCTTCTTTTATTCTTTACCTAAATAAGGAACTCTTGTGCATTCCATGCTTCTAGACCCAGCGGATGTACGTTGTCTGTCAATGTATGAATGAATTTAAACTTTTTATTACGTGTAACGTGTACGTTCTGACTGCTGCCCATTCTATTGGTATTTTTGGCTATGTTCATTTACTTTCAGTACAATCCATGGGGGTTATTTATAGACGATGATAAGTTAAGTGACGTTTAAACGTCGAAAATGTATGGTTAAAAAGCCGCTAATCACTACTTACTTAACTTTAAGCAATAAAGTTTGTTAATAAAGGGGTAAGTGTCTAGGTACAGACGCCAGCAGGTCAAGCTACCTGAAACTGACAAATTTTCCCATTCAACCTTGAACCTTATGCTTTGCTTTAGCGATAAAGTGGAAAATCTATTAAAGAAATTTGACAGATTGTAGTAGCTTGATGTACTGGCGTCTGTACAACTTATTAGGTACTTACCTACTAGCAGCCTCACACACGACGGAAAACGAGTACCTCTTCCATTACACAAGAGTACCTAGTAATGGACACTATCCAACTATCTATGTACTGACGCCAGCACATCAAGCTACTACAATCTGTCAAATTTCTTTAATAGATTTTCAACTTCATAGCTAAAGCATTAAGGTTCAAAATTGATTGGGAAAATTTGACAGTTTCGGGTAGCTTGACCTGCTGGCGTCTGTACATTGTACAATAGGTATCTAACTTAGTCCAATCACACTTACCTCCGTTCGAGATTCGTACGTTAGAGGCATTAACTATTGAAGGCAATCAGGCGCTGCGGCTGATCACGTCATTAAGAACAGTCTGCTCTGGTCAGGCTTCATTTTAATATTTAAAATATACTAATGTTTTTCATGAATTTTATACTATTACAATGAATACATAATTTGTTTTGGGAACACTGTATCATTTTCTGGGTTTCCCTTATTCGCATAAACTCGTTGCACTTCCTTATGAAGATTTAACGATAAACTTGCACCAGAGGGGCAATTGTCGTTATTTTAAGAACGTTTACAGTCTCTCAGTTCAGATCTCAGTCTCAATCTGTCAAAAATGTAGGGAAATTAGTGGTATTTTTGATCGATTCACTCAAGCGGCACGTAGTCGACGCGTGTCGACGGCAGTAGTTGCTACTGCGGTTGACGCGTGCCGCTCTTGTATGTGAACACTTTGTGATTTATTCCTGAAAGGAGGAGGAGTTACTTTCGTATTTGTAATATTAGTATGGATCTGCGTGCTTTTGACCTCAAAATCAGATAAGTCATGAGACCGTCATTATAAGCCCTGTCGGCTAAAAGTCCCACAATTAAAAACTTTCAAAATCGAATCGTAATCACAGACTTATAAGTCTGTGATCGCAATCATGAGATTGCGACCACAGACTTAAGTGAATCGATCGTAGAGAAAGACAGATAGGTAAGATAGCCTGGGACGTAGAGACAGACAAAAGCTACTCTTCATCCTGGACATTTGTATTAAAACTTAAGAAATACCAAACACACCACCACACGCAGACAAAGTCGCGGGCAACAGGTAGTTGGCTAGAAATATAGTATTTAAAAAAATGTACCTTTTACAAAAAACCAAAGAAAGTTGTTCATGTAGCAACCGCCTGATGCACCTACCTATAGCAGCATTGCTAGATCAACCGCCTGATGTGCCTACCTATAGCAGCATTGCCAGATTAACCGCCTGATGCAGCTTCCTATAGCAGTATTGCTAGATCAACCACCTGATGCACCTACCTCTAGCAGCATTGCTAGATCAACCACCTAATGTACATACCTATAGCAGCATTGCTAGATCAACCGCCTGATGCACCTGCCTATAGCAGCATTGCTAGATCAACCGCCTGATGCACCTACCTACAGCAGCATTTCTAGATCAACCGCTTGATGTGCCTACCTATAACAGCATTGCCAGATTAACCGCCTGATGCAGCTTCCTATAGCAGTATTGCTAGATCAACCACCTGATGCACCTACCTCTAGCAGCATTGCTAGATCAACCACCTAATGTACATACCTATAGCAGCATTGCTAGATCAACCGCCTGATCCACCTGCCTATAGCAGCATTGCTAGATCAACCGCCTGATTCACCTGCCTATAGCAACATTGCTAGATCAACCGCCTGATGCACCTACCTATAGCAGCAGTACTAGATCAACCGCCTGATGCACCTACCTATAGCAGCAGTACTAGATCAACCGCCTGATGCACCTACCTATAGCAGCATTGCTAGATCAACCGCCTGATGCACCTACCTATAGCAGCAGTACTAGATCAACCGCCTGATGCACCTACCTATAGCAGCATTGCTAGATCAACCGCCTGATGCATCTACCTATAGCAGCAGTACTAGATCAACCGCCTGATGCACCTACCTATAGCAGCATTGCTAGATCAACCGCCTGATGCACCTACCTATAGCAGCATTGCTAGATCAACCGCCTGATGCACCTACCTATAGCAGCATTGCTAGATCAACCGCCTGATGCACCTACCTATAGCAGCAGTACTAGATCAACCGCCTGATGCACCTACCTATAGCAGCATTGCTAGATCAACCGCCTGATGCATCTACCTATAGCAGCAGTACTAGATCAACCGCCTGATGCACCTACCTATAGCAGCATTGCTAGATCAACCGCCTGATGCACCTACCTATAGCAGCAGTACTAGATCAACCGCCTGATACACCTATCTATAGCAGCATTGCTAAATCACCCGCCTGATGCATCTACCTATAGCAGCATTGCTAGATCAACCGCCTGATGCACCTACCTATAGCAGCATTGCTAGATCAACCGCCTGATGCACCTACCTATAGCAGCAGTACTAGATCAACCGCCTGATGCACCTACCTATAGCAGCATTGCTAGATCAACCGCCTGATGCACCTACCTATAGCAGCAGTACTAGATCAACCGCCTGATGCACCTACCTATAGCAGCATTGCTAGATCAACCGCCTGATGCACCTACCTATAGCAGCATTGCTAGATCAACCGCCTGATGTGCCTACCTATAGCAGCATTGCTAGATCAACCGCCTGATGCACCTACCTATAGCAGCATTGCTAAATCAACCGCCTCATGCACCTACCTATAGCAGCATTGCTAGATCAACCGCCTGATGTGCCTACCTATAGCATCGTTGCTAGATAGAGGTATTATCATTATTCTAGGTAAGAGGGTAAAACCCAACATACAAATGATCAACAAATCAAGGAGGATGTTACTCACAAGATTGCTGTTATTGTGCCCGAAAGATAATGCATGCGTCATGTTCGTGAACGGGCGCCGTCAGTAGGGACTGGTCATCTCTTAGCTGCTACGGCTTTTGTTAATTTAATTTAACAATTGAACTGTTTTTATAGCACTGTGTGACCTAAACCCGCTCTTTGGTCACGCTTTTCTGTGGCTTAAGTAGTATTACACAGAAATGCGTGACTTAAGTGCGGGTTTAGGTCACACGAGCTATGAAATAGTATACTATACGTAAGACTTAAGTAGTTTACTAATTTCACGCCTGCAATAATGGACTACTTAAGTTACACGTATCGTTATGTATATATTTTTATTACGGATGCTTTTAATGTTCTATCGTTCTCATATGCATAATTTCAACATGAATGATATAACCAAGATTTTGTAACCACATTATATTGATTTATAAGAGTTTCCGTGGAGTTTTTTGCCCGTTCTACTCCATAGGTACCTACTACGCTTTGGAATGGGCCACTAGCTTCATCTTTCTGACTGACCGACCCATTGACACTTCAAAAGTGCCTGTAATTGGTTTTTTTTTTTTAAATGCATGACATTTTTTAAAACAACATTGCACAAGCGCCCCCTTTACCGTCATTCGGGCGCCAAAAGATCCTAGTAGCAGTGTATGTGTATGTATGTAATTATTTATTTAATGACGAGTCAGAACTTCTAGTGTGGAGGGCCTGGAGGGTGATCCTAACAGTGACCAGTCGCGCATCTCTCAAACAAACTAAAAATGGCATTATATCAATATATTATATTTTTATATGATAATAGCAAACCTAACAGACGATGTTCTGCCCATACAGCTCGACTTACCGGGTCCAATTGTGAATCTAAACCATCCAGGGACCTACACACACAAAAAAAAATCATCAAAAAATAGGTCCAGCCGTTTAGGAGGAGATCAATGACATAGACAATATATACTTAAACCTGTAAATTTTCTTTCGAAGGGAGAATATATTAATTGGGTTTATATAATTAGGTAGTTAAAACAATAGCTCTAAAGTTATTTGCGTGTGGTTGAACCGTATCAATATTACATTTAACACAAAAACCACATATTTAATTTGTTTTTGTTCCACATTCGTCCATGTTTACGTCTGTAGCTGTAGATACCTACTAAAATGTTTTGGTGCATCATAAACTTAATAATTGCATTAATTGTAGGTATCGTATATATCATACCTACCTAGCCTACTTACATACAATGCAAATTATAAACCGAAGTAATTTTTGTTAATACCTACTAATCTCACCAGCCAGACACCTTACCTATATTTATTATTTTTCCTCATAGGTATTTTGACGCACACATGGTACGACCAAGCACGGATCCTTGAGGAAATTGCTAAGCGTATGCGTAGTACGTCATGATTTCTAAAGATTGTTTTTTATTAGATGTTATCTAATTCATAATAATTATATTGAACATCTTATTCTGTATGTCCGCGCTTTGCGCTTTCCTGTGGTTCTCGTTTGAATCAAAACATTTATTCGCATAACATGGGTAGATTGTTGCACATAGATAATCAGATATCCACGCAAGCAAAGCCGCGTGCAAAAACTAGTATACAGGGCGTCACACCGTCACACGGCTATGCCACATGGAGGGAAAGTACCTTGAATATTGTAGATGGAACATTTTACTGAAAGAAGACATTATTTTAATTAAAAAAACAATTTATACTGCATTCATAGATTTTTAATTAATTACATGGTTCTGACGCGAACTCCGTTAATAAGTATTGAATTTCTGATTTTGATTATCTACTTTTGCTGTTGACTGTACATTTGTTAGTAATAGGTACATATGATAATGTCAGTTGCATGTCCTTACGGCAATGTCAGCTTTTCATTTTTCTGAACAAAATTTCACATCAAATGTTAAAATTTATGGTCTTCCTTTTATTTCTGACACTATGTTATTTAGCAAAAAATAATCCTTATGATGAAGCCTTTCGATCGGTATGATAAAGCTACAGGGTAATTTATTTTCTCGTGTAGGTAGCGGGTTCGATTCCTGGTTTAACCATGTAATTATTTAAAAATCTGTGAATGCAGTTTAAATTGTTTTTTAAATTAAAATAATGTCTTCTTTCAGTAAAATGTTCCATCTACAATATTCAAGGTACTTTCCCTCCATGTGGCATAGCCGTGGGGCGCCCTATAATAAATAACAATAACTTTCCATTCTTACAATAATTAAGTTATTCTCGAGTCGATTGGAAATATAATACCAGGACATTGGCTACTAATAAAAAATTAAATAAAATAAAAAAACAACCGACTTTCAAAAACGACACTACAAAGTGAAAAATAACTTTAATTTCGGAAGTTGGTGGCAAACAACGAAAATGCGAACCCAACGACACCGACTTCCGAAATTAAAGTTATTTTTCATTTTGTAGTGTCGTTTTTGGAAGTCGGTTGTTTTTTTATTTTATTTAATTTTTCGGTTGTTTTTTTTTTGCAAAAAAGTTTTTATTTTTCACTTTAAAGTTGTAATTTTTACCAGTAATTTTGGTTTAAAAACCAAACTACTGAACCGTTTTTGATGAAATTTCTATGGGACCATTTGGAATGTACCTATACTCTTTCCAACAAAAAAATAATTTTTCAAATCGGTTGGCAAGCGACAAATATAAAAAAAAAAATACAAACATCCGAATTGAGATCCTCCTCCTTTTTTAGAAGTCGGTTAATTTGAAGTCGGTTAAAAATTTAAAAAACCCCTGACACAAAATAATAATAAAAAAATAGTATGAATGTAAAAAGCATAAAACAATTTTTAAAAAACCAGCCAAGAGCGTGTCGGGCCACGCTCAGTGTAGGGTTCCGCAGTTTCCCGTCCGTCACAATAAGTGTTCCCACTTATGAGTTTACAGGTGGGTATCCATTATGTTCGCGCTCCAGCAGCGCTCCGCGCTCCTGCAACTGCTCCCGGTAGTGGGTACGTGCGCGAACACGGAGCGTGCAACATTGCACGCTCCGCAGCAGGCGCTCCGACTCGTGACGGTTTTTAGCGCGAACACAAAGGGGAGCGCAGTGTGTCAAAGGGGAGCGCATGTAGAAGTGCGCGCGACGTATCCATTGGAGCAGTTGCAGGAGCGCGGAGCGCTGCTGGAGCACGAACATAGTGGTAACCCAACTTAAAAAAGGCTATTTGTTACGGAACTCTAATGATTACGAAACACTAAAAACGGGCCCACAAAGGACGGTGATAACTAAAACGAATATGTAAACGAAGTTAAAAAAATGCTTGCATATACGATTCAAAATCAAAAGTCATTTATTCAAATTAGGCTGAGAATCAGCACTTTTCGAACGTCAAAATTACAAAAGACAGTCCCCCAAAAACGCCCGCCCTTCACCACTTCCTAGTGCTATCGCTGGGAAGAAGAAGTGGCGCAACAAACTCCCCAGCAGCACAGCTGTCTGTTTAGTTAGAATATAGTTGCATGTATACAATATTAAGAACCTATGTTCAGTAATGAACATTACAAGAAACTTAAGTTATTTGCCATGTGTCAGCTAGCCACGCCAATATACCAACAAATATAATACTGACAGTGTCACTGAAATCTTGAAGATTAATTGTCAGAAAATAATATTGTGTGCTTTCCCATACTTTGAGCACTTATCAAGTAGGCAAAATTATTATATTCATATGCTAAATAACCATATACATTTATTAGTTAATCACTATAGTGACAAACTCATATTTTTTGACACCAACACTTTTGTTGAGCCATTCAAATCGACTAGGGATACAGCGTATCTGCCTATTAGTTTTAGACGTCAAATAGCAGGGCTATTAGCTTTTATTATTAACTCAGACATAAGTAGTATGTCGAAGTCTAATGTAATTAGCACCATAAAAATTAGTAATAATACTAATATTAAGGTGGTTAGCAACAATAGTTTAAACTAGTCAGTAAGACAACAGAAGGTACCAATAACAATATCGTTAATCTCACCTCCAACAAGGTATCTTCTAGCACTCAATTAGTTAAGAGTAAAAATGGGGCTAAGCAGAATTCCTTGAAATTGTTTCATCAAAATATTCAAGGTATTTCTTCCAAATTATTAGAAATTGAATTGTTTTTAGAAAAAACAATGTTTGATATTATTTGTATAACTGAACACTGGTTGAAAGATTATGAAATGCTAATTAATTACGAGAACTACAGTGTGGGCAGTTGCTTTAACCGAAAATCCATGCTGCGTGGAGGTTCATTAATTTTAATTAAAAATTCTATAAAATATAAGACTCGTAAAGACATAGTGGAACTATCGGTGGAACATAGCATCGAGTTGTCCTGTGTTGAGCTAGATAAGCATTTTATAGTGTGCGTATACAGACCTCCAAACTATCAAAACTACTCTATTTTTGAGTCAGTAATGGAAGATGTCATGGCAAAACTTGCAACTGGTAATAAATCAGTAATTATTTGTGGTGACTTTAATATTAATATTTTGGAAATCAATTCACATAGCAACAGATTATTAAACCTCTTTAAATCATTCAATCTGTCAAATGTGTTTTTGGAACCTACACGAATAACTACGGCTACTACTACATGTATTGATAATGTTTTCTGTTGCTGCGAATATCTAGAGAAGGCCATTGTAAATTATCTCCCTTCTGATCACAGCGGTCAAACCGTTTATTTTAAGTCCAACACACCGATTCAAAAAGTGCAGATTCAAACTAGACCAATAACATCAAGTAATTTGAATAAGTTTAATATAACTTTAAATAGCAAGTTAAATGCTCAGGGCCTAAGTATGACTAGTGGTAATATTTTGTATAAAGAATTATTTTCATTAGTACAAACAGAGTTCAATCATTATTTTAAGAAGAACTCTAAAACTATTTGCCCTAAGTTTTTATTCAGTGACTGGGCAACTAAAGGAATCAGAAAAAGTAGGGACAGGTTATTTGAACTGTATGGCCTTAAGCCGTATATTAACACGGATACTTTTAATAAGTATGTTGCTACGTATTCTAAAACTTTTAAAAATATCTGCAAAGCAGCTAAAGCTTCATTCATTAGTAACAAGATTAAATCAGCAGACAATAAAATAAAGACCGTTTGGAAGATTATTAACAATGAAACGAACAGGAACAAAACACGTAATACTGATTTCTCACTTAACACTTCCCGCGGTCTCATTAACGATAACATCGATGTTGCTCAGGAATTTACAACTTTCTTTACCAATATCCCAATTAAAACTACAGAAACTTTAAATTCCTCGCCCGCACTAGCTATAGAATTATTAAGAGCGAATGTCTCAGCCTGTACTGTGGAATTTAAATTTAACCATATTAACCCTATAGTCATTATAAAGGCATTTAAGCAACTTAAGATTAAACTTACCGAAGATCTGTGGGGCATGTCTACTAAAGTTTGTCAATCCATTATTGAGACAATTGCACCCTACTTAGCTCTAATATTTAATTTGTGTGTAGATCAAGGGGTATTCCCGGATTTAATGAAGTTCAGTAAAGTTATTCCACTTTTCAAATCTGGGGACAGTAAAGACACAAATAATTATAGACCCGTATCGGTTTTGCCGGTTTTCAGCAAGGTGTTTGAAAAAGTAATGTTAAATCAAATGCTCAATCATTTCAATCGTAACAACATCCTACACGATCAACAGTATGGTTTCACCAAGGGACGTTGTACAACTGACGCCGGTGTCACCTTATTAAAACACATCTTTAACGCATGGGAAGAGGCACAAGATGCAATAGGCATCTTTTGCGACCTATCCAAGGCATTTGACTGCGTGAATTACGAAACACTGCTGTTGAAACTTGAGCATTACGGACTGGGTAAACTAGCTCTTAGCTTATTAAAATCATATTTAAATGATAGATTTCAGCAAGTTCAAATAAACGGTGTGAACTCATTGGGCTTAAAAGTCAAAATGGGTGTACCGCAGGGCTCAATATTGGGGCCGTTCCTATTTTTAGTATATATAAATGATTTACCTCATTTACTAAAAACCCGGCCACAAATGGTGTTATTTGCTGATGACACATCACTGATTTTTAAAGTAAGCAGACGTGCACAGGAGCTTGACGACGTAAATAACGCTATGCTTATGGTCCATAATTGGTTTACTGTAAATAATTTAGTATTAAATGAGAAAAAAACTAAATGCATTAGATTCGCTTTACCGAATGTTAGAAGTAGTGAATGTCACGTTGTATTGAATAGGGAGATACTTGAATTCGTCGAAAATACGGTTTTCTTGGGGATCACGCTTGACTCAAAGCTGCAGTGGGGTCCTCACCTAACATCACTTGCAGGGCGGCTAAGTTCAGCCGCTTACGCTGTTTGGAAAATCCGTCAATTAACAGACGTGGATACCGCGAGACTGGTCTATTTTAGTTACTTCCATAGCATCATGCCTTACGGTATTTTGCTGTGGGGACGGGCTGCAGATATTGAGTCTATTTTCATCCTGCAAAAGAGGGCTATCAGAGCCATCTACAATCTCAGCAGACGCGAATCTCTAAGGGAACTGTTTAAAAAAATTAACATCATGACGGTTCCTTGTCAATATATATACGAAAACATTATGTACGTTCGGAAAAATCTACATCTTTTTAGTAAGATAAGTGACAGGCATAATTTTAACACTAGGAATAGGAACAAGCTAGATCAACCGCGTTTCAGATTGTCTAAAGTAAAAACTTCTTTTATGGGGTACTGTGTAAAATGTTATAATAAAATACCACTCGATATTCTTCAACTAAATGAGAAGAAATTTAAAACATGCATTAAACGCACACTATGTAGACAAGCATATTATAAATTGGATGAGTATATCGTTGATAAAAATGCTTGGCTTAATGCTGGTCCTGCTCCACAGGCACTTGGGTACGCTAGTTGATTGCAATTTCAATATTTGGAAGAGATGCTTCCCCTTTTTGTTTTATTTTTTTTAAATATTTTTGACATTACGAACTTAATGTATACTTTATTCATTCAAGTTTTAATTCTTAATATACTTCAATATTATATACCTCTTCCCGATTGGTAGTATTTTTTTTTCTTTTTTCTCATATTTAAATAAATTGCAAACTATAGTTTTGTATAATTTAGAAGCATTTTTTTAAATTTTGTAAATGTAAGAACCATGGATTCGTTTCTTTTTTTTTACGATATTTTGATGTTGACTTGACAGAGCTCGGCAGTTAAGAATATGTCATGCTCACTTAAATGTCTCACTGGTGGTGGCGCGTGTGTTGGATCATTCGGTTCCCTACGAAATGGTTGAGCTGGATGGTGCTGATCCACGCGTCATGTTCGTGAACGGGCGCCGTCGGTTGAGACTGGTCATCTCTTAACTGCCAGGGCTTATTTTTGAATTTTATATTTTAAATTGTTTAGTTTTTTTTTACATTGTTCTCACATATAGAAGCAATAAAAATAATGTACCCAGGATTTTGTAATAATATCTTGATTTAAAAGAGTGTCCGTGGAGTTTCTTGCCCGTTCTTCTCCACAGAGATCTACGTTTTGGAATGGGCAACTAGCTTCAATTTTCTGACTAACTGACCGACAATTTAATTTTGACAATTCAAAAGTGCCTGAAAGGGTTTAATTGAAATAAATGATTTGAGTTTGAGTTTGAGTTTGAATAAAAACTATACGTACTCAAGCTAAAAATAATTAATTCAAATTAAAATAAAAACTCACTACCTAAATAAGCCGCTTACATATTTATGCATTGCTGGGTTCGTCACATAGCTGTCACTTGCAGTCACAAATGATGAACTAGGACCATCGATGTGAAATAAATAAGTGGATTAATACTAATAACAGTAACCTGTCAGTACCTAAGCTAATTCTGGAGAAAGAACATGAACATTGTCTTGAGTTAATTAGGGCGACCAACTATTCTTATCGTGTACAATTGTAAATTGTAAGTAGTCGTTGATGGAATAGTAAGCCTTTGAACAAAGGTTGGATTTTGCTTGAGCTTTAAACGCATTAAAAGGCAAGTCTAGCAAAGAAGAGGGTATCTTGTTATAAAAGGTTATACCAAGCCCAACAAATGAGTTATGAACCTTATGAAGCCGGTGAAAGGGGGCACGTAGTTTGTTCTTATTTCTAGTGTGTTAACACTGTGAATATCACTGTTTTTAGTGTAGGTACAAGTGCAAATTTTGCCTTATCTAAAGGATGTTGGCGAAGATGAATTGTGATGCAACCGTGAGAATACCAATATCTTTAAAAAAATATCTTAGAGAAACTCTGGCACCTAGCTGGTAAATTGCTCGAACAGCTCGTTTTTGAAGAACAATTAATATATTTTGTATATCAGCGGCTTTGCCCCACAGCAGAATACCGTAGGACATAACACTGTGAAAATAACTGAAATAGACTAAACGAGCTGTATCAACGTCAGTGTATTGTCTTACTTTCCTGACGGCGTAAGCAGCCGAACTGAGCCTTCCTGCTAGACTTGATTTATGAGGACCCCACTGAAGTCTGGCATCTACTGTTAGTCCTAGAAAAATTGCCGAGCCTACTGTTTCAAGCACCTCTTTATTTAAGACGATGTTGGGTCCTAGATTTCTGACATTCGGTAAGGCGAACTTTACACATTTCCTTTTCTTGGCATTGAGAACTATGTTATTTGAAAGCACACAAAACTCCAAAGAGAGAGAGATCACAGAAAACTCCAATAGCATTTTGCGATTTCTCCCATGCGTCAAATATGTGTCTCAGCAGAGCAACACCCGCGTCTGTAGTTGAACGACCCTTTGTAAAGCCATATTGCTTATTATGGAGGAGGCTGTTTAAATTAAAATGTCTTAGCAACTGCTTGAGTATTAACTTTTCATGATGGCATCGGAAGGTGGCCATAGGAACTCAGTAGTTAAACGACGCAACCCCATCGAGTTTGGAGTCGCTTGATCCGTCTTGACGAGAACTTTGGTGCTAGATGGTAACCAGGGTCTGATGATGGAGCTGGAATATGGCCAAAGGAACTTGGTAATTAAACGACACTTCCCCATCGAGTTTGGGCTCGTATGATTCGTCTTGACGAGTACTTTGGTGCTAGATGGTAACCAGGGTCTGATGATGGAGCTGGAAGATTGCCATAGGAACTCGGTGAGTAATTAAACGACATAACCCCATCGAGTTTGGGCTCGCCTGATTCGTCTTGACGAGTACTTTGGTGCTAGATGGTAAACAGGGACTGAAGATGAACAGGTAGCTTAAATTCAGTAAACGCATATAACGGAAAACACTGCTACGCGCTACGAACTACGCGGCTACGCCATAGTCAATCTCACATCAAAAATACCTAAGTACTAAAAACTTAAAAATAAAATTAAAAGAAAAAAAAACTTTTAAAAACAAGCTTTTATTACTTACTAGCTTCTGCCCGCGGCTTCGCCCGCGTGGATGTCGGAAGTTATCCCACGGGAACGTGCTAACAGGATAAAATGTATGTGCTTCCCCAGGATGCCATCTATCTCGCGGGCCCTTTGTGGCTAATTACAATAGAAAACCAATTGTGTCTCATTAGTGGTGATTAAGAGGGTACCTATATGATATCCTTACCTAAGTACCTAAATAATAAAAATAAAAAACTCAACAGAAAATAAAATACCTACCTACCTAAATAAACCTATTTCTGATGATAACTAAACTCAATAAATAAGCAAAATCTCTAAAAACTAATATCTATACGAATGACTAATCTTACCTAACAGTATTATAAAATAACCTACGGTCACTACATACACTATCAAATATACTACCTATACTTTAAAATTAAAATCTATACCTACGACTTATAAAAATAAACCTAAATAACTCTAAAAACTAATAGAAATAAAAAAGGTCGCACTGAAAAACACGTTTTAGAATTGCAAGTAGCAGTTAAAATAAGAACGAACGCTCGCCACTCAACACGTCCGTTCAAATCAAAGTTCAAAAAATATCCTTATATACGGTAGCGATCCGTGGCGGCCGCGCGCCACGCGTGTGCTGCGAACGGTGCAAGCCAAATTCAACCTTCAGCACTACATTTAGAGCATAACTTTAGTGAACTCCACTGCAGGTAACGTAACCTACGACAAACTTATTATTTGCGGTTGGTACAGTAATCGGGTCTAGGGATCGAACCGCAAAATTAAGTTTGTTTTTTATTGTATATACTTTTCCGGGATAAAAAGTACCCAGTGTGGTGCCCAGGATATTAAAGAATAATTATACCAAGTTTCATCGTAATCGAACCGGTAGTTTTTGCGTGATGCCTGAACAAACAGACAGACAGACAGACAGACAAAAATTTTTTTAATCACATTTTTGGGTTCGGTGTCGGTCTAGTAACACCCCCTGCCATTTATTTTTTTGATATTTTCAATGTACAGAATTTTCACTTCTACAGATTTATTATAAGTATATAGATATTGTTACGCGCCACAATTAATGTCTGATACTCGGTGACATTAGTTACCACTGGCGACATCTATTGTGGATTGGCAGAACTAACTAGCGCCATCTATTATGGAATAGTAGAACTAATAGTCTCGCCATCCGTTAGCGCCATCTATTGACGAGTAGATATGACGAAGCTAGAACTTACTAGAACTATCGACATCTAGTCAGTCGGGGCCGGTATGTACTCGAACATTCTAGACGGTTCTACAATAGAAGGTTCTGGAACTATCTGCGGCACTATATAAGGCCGGGAATAGCCGCGAGCAATCAGACTTGGTTTTGCGACACGAGTGAATACATCGAAAGCGATCTTCAAGTGCGACTTAAGAGCGATTGTGTTTTATAATTAGTGTGTTTTGAATTGTTGTTAGTGTTGATTAATTAAAGTGTAACTTTTGGGTGATTTTTATCGGCATTTTTATTGTCACGAACCCGAAGCTCGTAACAATTGGTGTCAGAAGCAAGGATTAATCATGCCGATTTTACCTAAAGACGACACGGAGGGTATCCGTACCCGGAGTCAACGCCAACAGGAGACGGACCAGAGACGTTTTGGTGGAGCTATGCCGCAGAGGTCGGAGGGCCAGCTACCAACCACGGAGGCCGACCCGCCCGCAGCAGCTCCAGCATCAGCAGCACCAGACCTTGCTGCCCTGATGATGATGCTGCAGGAACAGGCCCGCCGACAGGAGGAACAGGCTCGTCGGTTGGAAGAACAGCTCCAGCGGGACAAGGAGGAACAGGCTCGCCGACAAGAGGAACAGGCTCGTCGGTTGGAAGAACAGCTCCAGCGGGACAAGGAGGAACAGGCTCGCCGACAAGAGGAACAGGCTCGCCGACAAGAGGAACAGGCTCGCCGACAGGAGGAACAGGCTCGTCGGTTGGAAGAACAGCTCCAGCGGGACAAGGAGGAACAGGCCCGTCGGTTTGAAGAACAGCTGCTGCGTGACAGGGAGGAACAGGCTCGCCGACAGGAGGAACAGGCTCGCCGGTTGGAAGAACAGCTCCAACGTGATAAGGAGGAGCAAGCGCGCCGCCAGGAAGAGCAGATGCTCCTTATGAAGGACCTTCACGCTACCTTAGGGAAGGACATGAAGGAGGTGAAGGATAAGGTTGCTCAACATGACGACCGCCTGTCGGAAGCTGAAATCCGGATCGACCAAGTGAGTAATCGGGTTGACAACGTGGTGGCTGACGTGAAGAAAACCGTGATGGCTGACGTAAAGAAAACGCTGGATTACCTTAAACTTGGGGATGGAATCGCAGCTCCCGTAGCTACAACACCTTCGCTACGTGGATTCAAAGTGCCACCGTTCGACGGAACTTCTTCCTGGTCGGCCTACAAAATTCAGTTTGAGGCTGTCATGAAGGCGAACGCTTGGAATAACAGTCAGGCCATGACTGCCCTCACCCTAGGCCTGCGCGACCAGGCCTTAACTGTCCTGGAAGCTCTCGGTAAGGAAGTGACTTACGAGCAGCTCCTTGAGGCATTGGAGGCTCGGTATGGCGACGCCCACCTGGAACACGTGTTTCGTGCGCAGCTCAAGGATCGCGTGCAACGAAGTAATGAAAACCTGCAGCACTGGGCTCTTGAAGTGGAGAAGCTGGTGCGTAAAGCTTACCAGTCCGTACCTGCGCTTATTGATGGGAACCTGGTGCAGGCATTCATCGACGGCATCCGCGACTTTGAAGTTAGAGCTGCTGTGAGGCTCGGGCACCACGGGACGCTTAAGGACGCCTTAGCCCATGCACTGGAGGTGGAAGCCGTGCGACAGGATCATCGTTCCCATCGGGTCAGGGGGGTTGCAGCGGCTACAGTTCGCGACCGCAATAAAGGGTACAGCCCTAGGTGCTACGGCTGTGGGGAAAGGGGCCACCTTCGATCCAGTTGCCCCAAGCGAACTGCAGATAGGGAAGACGGCCGATCTCCAGAGGGCAGTGCAGCTAACAGCACCACCCAGGACTTTCAGCACCAGCAGAAGGCGTTGCTTATGGCTCACCAGGAACAGCAAGCCCTTCTAGAACATTTAGAAGAATTGAAGCGTGCGGTTGACATGGAACAGAAAAAGTTGGAGCGAGTGCGACGCGAAGCGCATGCGCGGTCCGAACAGGACCGTACTTATGTCAACCAGCGGAAGGATGAGACGGCCGCCTTGAAGACTAGGCAAGAGAGTAAAGAAGTTGTACCTGTGAGGATGCTCAAGACAGACCTCAGCAACGAGTGGAAGGAAAGCGTACAACGTGCACAGCAGGAAGATTCGGACATCAAGCCGATTCTGAAGTGGATGAAGGCCAGAGCTCCTAAGCCCAGGTGGAGCGACGTCTCAGCGATGAGTTCGATCACAAAAAGCTATTGGGCCCAATGGGACAGCTTGGTGATTCAGGATGGAGTCCTGTGCCGTAAATGGGAAAATGCTCGGGGAGACAGCTGTCATTTGCAAATGGTTGTCCCTAAAGCTCAAGTACCGGAGGTGCTACAGCTGTACCATAATGGTTGTTCAGGAGGTCATCTGGGAGTAAAACGGACTCTACTGAAGATACGAGAACGGTTTTACTGGATCCACTGTCGGGACGATGTCAAGGACTGGTGTCGCAAATGTACAAGTTGTGCAGCTGTAAAGGGACCTCAGACTCGTAGTAGAGGTGCAAGAGGTACTCCTAAGATCGTCCATGTGGATCGACTGGCGCGTTATTATGCAGCCGATAATGCTCGGGACGAGCATGTCTTAGGAGGGGGCAGTGTTACGCGCCACAATTAATGTCTGATACTCGGTGACATTAGTTACCACTGGCGACATCTATTGTGGATTGGCAGAACTAACTAGCGCCATCTATTATGGAATAGTAGAACTAATAGTCTCGCCATCCGTTAGCGCCATCTATTGACGAGTAGATATGACGAAGCTAGAACTTACTAGAACTATCGACATCTAGTCAGTCGGGGCCGGTATGTACTCGAACATTCTAGACGGTTCTACAATAGAAGGTTCTGGAACTATCTGCGGCACTATATAAGGCCGGGAATAGCCGCGAGCAATCAGACTTGGTTTTGCGACACGAGTGAATACATCGAAAGCGATCTTCAAGTGCGACTTAAGAGCGATTGTGTTTTATAATTAGTGTGTTTTGAATTGTTGTTAGTGTTGATTAATTAAAGTGTAACTTTTGGGTGATTTTTATCGGCATTTTTATTGTCACGAACCCGAAGCTCGTAACAATATAGATAATAAAAAGGACTAAAAAGTTAAAAATAATTGAAACCTGATAAGAAATAAATCAAAGCGTGTTACATTGTGTTCTAAATGATCTTTAATGTTCCATTAAAATGTAACACGCTTTTATTTATTTTGTAACTTTAGCTCGTCTTTGAGCGGCGTTAATAGTCCTAATAGGCCAGCCGCATGCGGGCAGGCCATCATCATTCTCACCAGAGGAGAACAAAAACTGAATCAGCCTTACCTGTCTTTTTAATTCATTACTTGTTTCATAAAACTTTGCGTTTAGTCTTATAGACACAGTAAAATAGATTTTTGGACTTGCTTGAATATTGGTCATAGCAACATTGAAAATCAGTCAACGAAACGTCAATATCTGAGTTTGCTGCAGTAGAGATGTTATATTAGGGTCATTTTTAGGTAATCCTATTATTGAATATATTAGTTAACGCATATTATGATATCATACCTATTACTGGATATTATTCAAATATTAGTGTACCGATTCATTATAGCTACTCAATCTAATATGCATATCTGCGTAATATCGGTAATAGTCTCCATAATAATTCATAATTCTGCACGTTTATTATTTATGTATGCCTATTATAGAAGTGAAACGGTGATTAAATTTTCCAACAATAATAAATAAAACATCAACCCAATCACTAAACACTAACAAAATAATGAATAGTTATTACTATTTATTGTATAGCAATCACTGCGTGCAGCAATAATGTGAGCTTCGGTCACTGGTCACCATACTCACCATAGATAGGGCGCTATCCAAAGAGTATAATAATAATACGGGAGAAGAGAGCCCTCTTGTGCCATTTCGAAGCATCCAGATTCGAAACGCCATCTACAGTTCTTAACTGGAACTAAGGCTCTATAGCTGAATGTATGTGTACCTACGTACGTTTAGATCAGTAATTTTGGTTTTTATGTAATCATTCAAATTTTTTTAGCTGTTGTAGAGTCATATGTTGATCAATATGCGACTGGCGAATAATAATAATGATACATTTACTAAATTACAATAATTAAAATTTGAATGATGGTGATTCAGAAGTAAAAGTGTCCTAATATAAATTGACCGCATATTGATCAACATATAACGCAACAGCAGCTAAGAAAATTTGAATGATCACACCCAAGTAGCATTGCAAGCTGTATACAAGCTGTATTTAAGTTGGTTTTTATACTAGAAGCTGCATATTCAGGCTGTATATAGGCTGTTTAAGCGCTTAAACAGCCCCTGTAAGTAAAAAAAGGGCCCATATTATACAGCTTTTGTCGTTATTAGAGCTGTATAGTAGCTGTACAAGCAAAAGAGAAGCTGTACAATAGCTGCATTAAAGCTGTTATTCGGTGTACAAAGAAACCATTATACTACAGATATTATCTTATAATTCTTTTGTAACGACAAGTGTTCTAAATAGGTTTTTGAAGAGGATTACAAAAGAATAAAAATAAAACAAAACTATTTTCGATGACATTATGCGTGTAGTAGAAATGGCGACACTATTATTTAATATTTATTACTAGAAGTAAAAGATAACCGTAGATTTGTATATCTGATGTTGTTATTTGGTGAATTGAAAGTGCAAATTAAATTTATTGTGAACCTGTGTATGTTTTCCTTCAAAATATTCACGCGCCAGCAAAATAATCGAGCTGACATAAAGAAAAATACTAAATACGGTAAGTAAATGTTTGTTTTTAAGGTTAGAATAAAAAAATAATTTTAAAGTAATAGATATAAGGGCACAGTGATCATTATTCAAGCTGATTATCATGATGCGGCTTAAGATTTTGTAAAAAAATCCTATAATTATACTTTAAATTTTGTTATTAAACATTCGAAAATGGCGACAATTAGCTAAGCAGCCTACATAATATTTGGAGAGTATTATAGTCTGAATAGCTGTACTAAGTAAGTTATGGATTACATTGTACAGCTATTGGCTTTATAATAGAATATGTTTATTACTTAGGCTGTATATTAGTTCTCTATGCATAACTTATAATGCTCTTTAGAGTTACGCTTAAAGAAATGAAAAACCCTGAGCTCAAAATTACTTTGATCCGTTCCTCACTTTATCAATAATATTTTATTAAAACGCACTTGTGATTTGGCAGTATAGTTCTCCTACACACAAGCCTAATGTTTATTTACTCAGGTAAAAAAGTTGAAAAATTGTTCCAAAAATTGTTAATTTAAACTAAAATATATGTTAACTTGCTATATCACTGTTTGATTTACTCGCAATCGAAGTGAAAAGTAGAGTTTATAACTCGTTCATATAAAATACATTGTTTTGTATGAACATTATTATACCTAAGTAAACTTATTGCAAAGTATTATTAGTGTGTTGTGTATGTTATATCTGTTTTACTTTATTTTCAGGAAAATATGCCGTTTAAAATCATAGAAACGTCTTGAAAAATTCTGTGAAGATTAAACTCAGTAAGAATGAAAGAGCAACTAAAAGTATGAGAACCAAAAAAGATGCGCTTAAAAAAAATATAGCTGAAAATGAATCAGATCAGGGAAATCGAGAGGAATCAAAATAAAATGGATACAGGTGAAAAAGGTAAAATCGACAAAAACGCTACAGGCGAAAAAGAAATTATTGAAGAAGAGGAGGAGGAATCTCTTTGTTAGTTTTACAATAATGAACTTTTATAGGGTGATCTTTTCAAGTGGTTAATTTACTTTTTAAACCTTTCATAGAGAAACACTTAATAATCATGTTAATTTGATTGTCCATTGTCCTTAAGTCACAACGTTTATGTAAATGTTATTTGTTATTAAATTTTGTTTATACGAGCTTGTTAGTATTTAAGAGAAACACGTAATCTCGTGGCTGTGGTTGTCCCGGAGACAAAAAATTCTATTGTTGTTTTTGTAGCCTTCCTAGTCATGAAAGAGGAGAATCTTCCACCTCTGAAGTGGAGACTAGGAAGAGTCATCGCCATACATTCAGGTACTGATGGAATTGTCCGGGTAGCAGATATAAAGACCTCTACTGGAGTCATCCGGAGGGCCTTCAACAGGATATGCCCATTACCAGAATCGAAGTCTGGTTGAAAGCTCGACTTTCAACGCTCGGGGGAATGTTGGAGCGCCTACGACATTGATCATAGCTCTAAGTGTTCCGTCCTACCTAAACTATGTATTATGTTTTTGTTATGTGCTCGTACGCACATCATTCATGTGTCACTTTTACTTGTTATTAAAAACTCATACACGTTACATGTGCCTGTTGCCTTTTTATTTAAATCACACTAATTTTCGCACATAATGAAAAAACTTCATTATCAGGTTCCGAAGG
Source organism: Apamea anceps (assembly GCA_951799955.1). Taxonomy (NCBI): domain Eukaryota; kingdom Metazoa; phylum Arthropoda; class Insecta; order Lepidoptera; family Noctuidae; genus Apamea; species Apamea anceps. The sequence continues at coordinate 867,490 of OX637516.1, forward strand.
TTGTCCTAAATCTACACATTTGATATAACTGTTATGATCATTATTATCACTGTTTAATGTTTTTGCTACGGAACCTTCTTCGTTGGACGTCGATGGAATTGACGCTTGACTGTAGGTTGTCCGATTTATTAATGATTCTCTTGCTTCCTCAATAAATGATGGTTCACTATCATAACTGTTATTTGGTTGATAATTTGTAATATTCAAATATTCCCTTTCAATCCTCCTCTTGACTGCACCAGATCTTTTTCTTTTTTTCCACATGTTGCATTTCTTCACAGTGAAAACATTAATTTTATTCGTCATGCAATCAAGTGACTGTGTCAGTAATACAGACTAAAGCTGTACTATAGCTGTCATTTATTTTTTTAGTTTTAAAACACCCTCATAGACAGAAGTCATAAAACCACTGTATTTACAATAGTGTACAATTACGCCATAAAAATAAGCTTGAGAACGGAGTTTGCATACACCATTGTACAGAAACAAGTATCAAGTGATACTGTAATAACACTTAGAGTTGTAATAAGTAAGTGATCACATGTAAAATACAGCCTGTATACAGCTTTAACGATGAAACCAGATTGAAGTGTCACAAAATACTTAAAGCTGTATAGTAGAATTTTAATATTCTGTTTAAGCACCCCAAGCTTACGCAGATCCCTCAATAAAGATTTTATACAGTTTGAGCTGTATAATAACTCATAAATCACTCTTATAAAGACAAAAGCATTTTATAACACTCTTGTACGTCTCTAAAAGAACTCTAAGTTCTAAATAGGTTGGTATATTGATGTTGAAAACGCTTGTGTGCTGCTTGGGCATACATCAAACGCTAAATTTCGCCAGAATTGGCAGTAACACAATAATGAACCATTTTGCTTTAATTTATTGTAATTTGTAACCGTGTAACGGCTAAGAGTATATTAATAATACGGTACCGGCGACCATAGACTATACACTTATAAACTGAGACCATTGAGATAGGAAAAACATGGAGATGCCGCGTTATTCTATACATACATTTGCTTATACAAATATAAGTGAAATATGATTCAGAATTTGAAATATCGTTATGTCTCGTTCTTTCTAGTGAGATAATCTTATTTGATAAAAGAGACAACTATATTTTAAGTTGTTGCTAATTATGGCAACATTTTGTCTTGACGTAGTGACAGCTGTAGGTAAGTGCCGTAGCAGCCATCTTATGCGACGAGTTTGTGGTAGTTTTGCTGTCAAATGGTTGTTTGTTTTTTGTATTATTGAGATTTGCGAGAAAATTACGAGGATTTTACCTTTTAAAACTGCATGTAAATGTTGGAAAACAGAAGTTCAACATGCCTGTGTGTTGTATTGTGAAGTGTGGTGCAAGAAAGAATGAAAATCAACCTCAATTGTCTTTGCACAGGTTAGTAGCCGGTTTTCATGCAATAATACATACAATAATACACAATTGATGATACAATTGTAACGCGATCATGAATTTATGGCTAAAGTATTGATATTTGGGGTCATTTCCATATAACAGGCCTTTTTATTATATTTGTTAATTCATTCGTTTGTTTACAAACAGATGTCATAATGGAATAGTGTTGTACCGTTGCTTACTTACCGTAATAGTTTCCGAAACTAGTTCCTCCGCTGAAACGATACCCTTATATTCTGCGATGTTAACATAAATAACCTTGCGTCTTATTCGGTCCGAGTGACCTAGCTAGGTCCAGCCTGTGGTTCACACTTCACAGCACCAAAATCCATCGTGATCCAAACGTGATAACTAGTAAAACTCGTATGTAGTATCGTTACTCGTTATAGTAACAACGAGATAACAGTTGTTCCTTGATTGACACAACCCTAGCAATGGCAGCCATTTTATGAGACAAGATGAGTTGTAGGTATGCACCCTTTTTTTGTAGGTATTTCCAGTCCATACTTTTCTATGTCAATGACTGAGACCGGCGACGACCATATTGTGTGATGTTGCCAGAATATGTCACACAATAAGGATTTCCGTGACACGGTTGCAATAATTGATGATGCCGGTCAGAAATGAAATACATATAATAATGTGATAATCATGATGTAAAATGTTAAAACTATTATTTTAAATCATAGAGAACTCTTGTATTTGATTTTCTTATTTGCATTTAAGTTGGTATCACAGAGACATCTATCGATAATTTATTAAACTAATAGCTTCTCCGTTAGGAAAAGTAGATGGCGACTCTATCTTTACTAAACTTATGCATGTTCTGTCTCCCCCCTGGCGCTATCAGTCGCCCTCTATACTTACTTTACTCTTTGCAGTCGCCGCGATCAGTCGCCTCGCTATTACGCGTCCCTATTATTTGACTAATACCTGGTAACCTATTATGCATATCCTAATAAGAATATACATGGCTTGTAATATGATGATACCTGTACCTATTACGAATGTATTAGTCACATCTCTATGCTGCAGCATAGTAAAAGCAAACAAGTACGACATCTTCATACATTCGCACCGCGCGCGGTTTGTATGCGAGCGCGCTCGTACGTATGCGTCGTCGCACGCACACACTGACAAAATTTATCGCTGCTAAAGGTGCGCCGCCAGTCCTGGCTGTGACGCCGGTAATATCGCCCGCGCCCGCGCACGCTTCGCCGCTGCCCTGCTGCTCGTAATAAATAATTTGTACGTGTACCTACCTACCTCCTTTAACTACAAAGACTTCATAATCATTTAATTTTATTTGAATAAATACATGATTCAGTAAAACCACGTTTTTATTAGTCATATATTTCGATCGTAATTTTTCAAATAACTAAACAGATAACATGACGTAGGCAATGAAAAAAATGTAGTCGGCTCTGGTCTATGTACTTACACACGGCTACACGTCAAGCTATACAAAACCAGTTTGTCTTGGCCTCACTTTGCATGATATTTTCTCACAATGAACGGTCAGCTAATACTACTGGTTTTGCTTAGCTTGATGTGTAGCCGTGTGTAGAAAAAATAATTTAAAAAAACTTTGTATTAAAGGTCCCTGATGCTTACCCTACAGGGGAACATTGTTTTGTATAGAGATTGACTATGCATTTTTGACGATTGAATAAAGTATAAGTGACAGCCCTACGAGTTTAGGCTATTATCGCTCGCTCGGGGCTTGAGTTGGCGTACTTGTTTGCTTTTACTATGGCTGCAGTCAGCATGGACGTATTATATTATAGTACGTCCATGGCAGTCAGTTATAAACCTAATTTTAAGCATGACTATTAGGCGTGCACAACTCCACAGGGTACTTTTATTTTGTAGGCGTCCTACTCTGACACACTACAATATTTCTCTGCGTCAAAATTAAATTATCAGTGTTGCAAGAATGTTACTTTTGTAACATTTTACGTTACTTTTGGCCCTGTTATCTCTCGCCGTTTCGCGTACTTGCAGAACGAGTATAATTCTATTCAAAAAGTATATTCTAGATTCTATGTGGTAATTATTAAACGAGTATGTTTAAATAAGACTTTGAGTATAATTACATATTTAATTTTAAAATGTATTTTTTTTTATTTCGGATTTCGAATAATCGGCCGATCCAAAATCTTAGTATAAAGAAGAAAGAACTGTTTATTGAGCTATTTAAACAAATCATCATCATCATCTGCCTAGCCTTTTCCCAACTATTTTGGGGTCGGCTTCCAATCTAACCGGATGCAGCTGAATACCAGTATTTAAACAAATATTCCATAAAAAATAAAATGTTACTTTTGTCATCAAAATGTTACTTTTGTCATCAAAATGTTACTTTTTGACTACTATTGTTGTTACTTTTGACAAAAGGGCACTGGCAACACTGCTTTATTGTCATGAACGCGCTGGCGAAAGCAGACGACGTGATTTTATGTTTGTTCGATTGCAAAATGTTTTAATCAAAAGATTCAGGAAAAGGCTGACTAGAAATCAGCGATAATGTCGACAAACGAACAGCCAGACCTTTTGTTTTTCGATACATTCTCCCACGACACCAGTGAGGTACAGAAAAACATGTAATTTTCGAGATGCATACAGCGACTGTTTACCGTAATATGCGATAAGTTTGCATAAATATTTGAATATCCTATTTCAGGAGCTTAATTTAGATTTGGTGCAGTTTCCAAAGTCAGTTTATGTGAGGGAAATACGTATAATTCCGCTAGGAGCGCGAGTGGAAGGTGACTTTCCTGGCGGTGTGCGACTAGGCGCTACGAATCCCACTAAGTTTCACATAGACTTCTTTGTGAATGACCTGAGCAAGCCTGGAGCGTCCACATTTGAGGCTCTCGGCAGTCTGGACTACTGCCAGAATGGGCAGATACACATGGAGTGCGGCAACGGGCTGGATCAGCCAAGAATTCCAACTGATGGACTTGTTCTTAGAGGTTAGTTTGTGTTCTATATTGGACTTACTTATTAGTTTATTATGTACTATATATCCAAAAAACTAAAAAAAAAACAAAATATACAAGAATAGTAGCTTTGTGCTACTGCTTACTATTTTAATTTTCTCCCAGCGGAGCCTTTGTTATCTGATGAATGGCAATTATATTGTTTTAAAATGTTTAAATTCGTAATTCTGTTAGATTGTATGTAAACCTATGGAACTCGCAGACTGGCCTCCACTAGAGGTTTGTTATTTACAGTCTGTGTAGTATTACAAATCCATCTATAACTGTGGTAATGCTTAGTGTATGAATTTATACTTTATAGTGAATTTGTATCATCACACCTGTATTCCCTGAAGAGATAAGCAGAGGTAAGGAATTATATTAAGTTCCCATTCCCATGTAATATTGGGGCGCGCCTATTGCTAATGACCAGGCATTAATCCAGGCTCGGTTCTGCTACTGAGAAATTCCAGATGGAAAACCCAGTAACATTGCCCAACCTGGAAATCAAATCCAAAGCATTCAACAGTAGCGCATAGTAATGAAGTCAATGTAAATGAAATCCTTTCTTAACATATCTGTAACTATTCTTTCAAATTTCTATAGCCAACATTGTATAACAACACTCCCTCCAACTATTATAAGAAACCTGTTGCCCATGACTTTGTCTGCCAGGATGAAAAGTAGCTACCCATGTGCCATATTTCATCCAAATCCGTTTACTTTCGCATTTATAATATTTGTTAGGATTAGGATGGCTATACATTGTCATCAGATACTTTAGGAAAAAAATAAGCATTTACTTTGTTATTAAATTAATTATACTAGCTGCGGCCAGTGATGCCAACATTGTACTATTGTAAGATGATTTGATCTATTCATTCACTCACATTCACTCACTACCGAGAAATGGTTCTGAAAATCACAGTGTTTGTAGAACTACAAAAATTATTTAAAAACTTGACGATCATGATAAATAAATGATAAATGATTTTATTTCGTAAGTAGGTTTGTACAAACACTTACACATCAAGCATATTTTAATACTAGATGAGGTTGGCGTTTCCTATCTGACTAGTCTGAGAAGAAAGGCTGAAACAAACTCAGGTTACAGTCTCTTCTAAAGTCCAGACATATTCTTGGTCAGATCATATGAAGACCATGTAGATCGATGTCTGAGATGGTTTTCTGAGGAAAGAACCACACAGATTGAGAGGACCTGTCCAGTCAGTGCACGCATTTGTGAGAAATCGTGCAGCTCAACTCAAAACTTAAGGAGCTCGACGATTCAACGAACAATACCAAAGAAAGGACATTTGGATAGGCCACATTAATTACTAAAACTGCCAGATTATGACAAAAACTAACAGAACAGAGAGAAAAATAAAAAATATAAATAAAATGACCCACAGTCTTCACATTCACAGTAATTAAAGTAATATAATACTTTACGTAGTAAGCAAATGTCATAGTATATATAAAATTCATTAATGTCAGCGTATAAAAAAAAAACAACAACAACAAAACAGAAAAAACGAACATTCAATATGTAAAAATTGGAAGCAGCTTAATCCCAAGACTTTTTGTCCTCGATATAATCTTTAACAGTATAAAAGGCTTTCTGGCACAACTTACATTTAATGAATGATTTGAATTTATTAAGGCTTAGATCTTGAACGGGGCTTGGAACTTTATTGTAAAAGCGTATACATTAGCATCTGAACGAGCCACCTATTTTCTTGAGCCTTGTTGTAGGTACAACAAATTTGTGTTTGTTCCTAGTATTTATATTATGGATATCACTGTATTTTTTAAACAATTTTATATTTTTATGGGCATGTAAAAGATTTTCATAAATATACTGATAATTTTTTCCATTAATATCAACACTGAATCCTCTTACTCAAGTATGAAGTAAGAAGATCCAGAGCAGCGTTCCGGATCCCGTAGTGGCGGAGTTTCCTGATTATTGAAGAACTCAATGGAATTCCTTGGACAAATCACAAAAGATACCCAAGGCATCGCATTTGTCTTCCCATGCATTATATTATTATCATATATGTCCTAAAAGTTCAACACCGGTATCAGTAGTTGAACGATCCCTTGTAAAACCGAACTGTTTGCTATGTAATAACTTGTGTTTATTAAAAATCTTTGCATTTGTTCTAAAATTAATTTCTCAAAAATTTTACTAAAGGTAGGTAGTACAGAAATAGGTGTATAATTTGTGGGGTCTGATGTACTACCCAATTTAAACAAAGGTATTATTTTACTATTTTTCATGAGGTCAGGAAACTCCCCACCTTGAATACAACTATTAAAGATAAGCGCTAGAGTAGGTGCTACAATGTCAATAACAGACTTAGCAACTTCTACAGAATTACCCCACAGATCTGCAATCTTTTTTACATTTAAAGTGTGAACGGTTTTAATTATATCTCTACAGGTAACATGTTCAAAATGAAATTCCGAATCGCAACCATTAACATTTTCCATAAGCAAAGACTCAGCAACAGAAGGTGATGAGTTTAGGGATTTAGTTGAAACGGGAATATCTGAAAAGAAATTTTCAAATGCCTAGGCGACTTGAGAGTCTGATTTTATTATGTTGTCATTAATCGACGGGCTGTAGTCAGTATTTCGATTACTAGACCTTCCCGTTTCACTATTAATAATATTCCAAGTCGTTTTAATTACATTACTGCTGTTTTTAATTTTTGAACCCAAAACTTTTTAAAATAATTTTGTATAATTTCTAACATACAAATTAAATTCACCAGTGTTTACATAAGTCCTTTCATTGTACAGTTCATAAAGACGCGTTCTACTTTTATGAATACCAATGGTAGTAGCCCAATCACTGAAAGATGTGTTACTATTCACCGAGATAGTCTTGGAATAAAGGTTGAATTAATTTTTTTACAGTATATATTAAAAAAATTATCATATAGATGATTAGGATGCATGAATTGACAAAACTGGTAATTTATCAGTGAATTTACTTTTGAAAAGCTCCAAGCGACTTGCAGTTTTGGGGTTACAGTGATATCTTTTTTAACCACTATTTTATTTTGATTTTGAATAGTAATCTTTTGCCCGCAATGATCAGAATCTAGTAAATTTATAATTTCTTTGTGGTTGCTATAATATCTGTATAAATATTATCTAGGCATGTGGCACTAGTAGGGGTTATTCTTGTGGGCTCCAAAAATAGGTTTACAAGATTGCAGGACTGAAACAGACTTATAATTTTACTACAAGAACCTGAGTTTTCTAATAAATTGACATTAAAATCACCGCAAATGATAACGGATTTATTTGAGTTACAAATCCTGTCTAACACTTCATCCATTACCTTTTCAAAGCAGTCATATAATCCTGATGGGGGTCTGTACACACTTAATACAACAAAATACTACAATTCTATACAGGCAATTTCAACTGTACGCTCAACAATATCGTTGCGATCTTTAAATTTGAGCTGGTTACTTACTAAAATTAATGAGCCACCATGTATAGCATTTATTCTGCTGAACCAACTACCAACCTGGTGATTATTAAAATTGAACAAGAACTGGTGTGAATAAGTTACAACCTATTGATAAATACTTATTAAGGTATTACTCCTAATAAACCATTGATTAATAATAAATTGTAATCCTCCAAACTTGTCAAAGAAACCAACTTAGTTTTTGTTTTTGTATTCATAACTTTAAGATAATAATGTAACCTTTTCAATTAGTATTTATGTATACACATTTTCCTTGTAAGTATTTCCTTGTATTTGCAGTCTCAGTGATGGCAAGGAAAATACCCTTGTTTGTGTCTTGGGTATGAACCCATAGGTATAATTAATTTTAAGATCTTAATTCACATTAAACTTATTCTGAATTGATGTATTTTCCAGGTTGGTACACTACAATCACCCTGGCTGTCTATGGCAACCTGACTCAGGTGTTGCCCGAAACCCCAGTGGGTGTCAATCCTCCTCCAGTAGTCCAAAGACCCGTAGTTGCCCGGGAGGTCCCGCCAGCTCCCCCACCAGCTGTCCCTCCAAACCCTGAATGGACCCAAGAGCCCGTGGTCCCAATACCTGCTTACACTGGCAACGTAGCCACGGCCAATCCTGATGCCTACGGGCCTGCTAACTATCCTGAGAACTATGACGGTCAGATGTATAGAGCTGACTACTATGATGCTGAGCAGCCCAAAGACCCTCGCACTTATCAGCATATTGAAGAGAGCACGTGGGAGAAACGAGATATCAGCATCGAAAGGGATGCTGATAGGTTGCGTCATAGTCCCAGGTCTATTGACCATGACAGGGACAGAGACAGGAGAGACGTGCGCAGTCGTAGACGGTCTCTCGACAGGGGACGGAGTCGGGAGTCGTCCAGACTTCGAGACAAAAGCAGGGAGATCGACAGAATAGATAGACTTCGCTCTCGATCGAGGAGTCGCGATAGAGATTACGTCGTAAAGGGAGAATATCGTCCTCTAAGTCGTTCGAGATCCCGCAGTATTGACCGATTGCGCGCGATATCTACGGATCGTGATCGTGATTGGGACAGAGGATCCTACAAGAAAGACGATTATCGTCGACACCGTGAACCATCGTACGATAGGTCCCGCGGCGGGTCATATGACAAAGAAGCCGGTTCGTACGACCGACGGTCACCATACGACAAGAGAGCTCCTTCATACGAAAGGAAAATTCCGTACGAGAAACGTTTGTCACCGTACGAGAAACGCGCATCATCGTACGAAAGACGTGCGCCTTCTTATGAGAAGCAATCTTCGTATGATCGGAAGCGTCATTCGCCTTATAGTCGCATCAGGGGATCTAGTTACAGCAGCCGATCGCCTAGTCGCGATGACCCCAGGAAGAGGCCTAGGACTCCACCTGGAGAGAGTACTCGAAGACCCTTGTCTCCGAGGGAAGTGGATGCATCAAGTCCTATCAACTCCATCAGGTCTGAGGAAGGTGGAGAGTATGATAGAAGTGGAAAACAAATACCAAGAGTTGACTTCTACCACCAGAGTTATCGTCACAAAACCTCAATTCGCAGTCCTTCTCAAGAAGCTGAAAATGCAGCCTATGTCGAACAACAACAACATACCAGCTTGGTAACTGTCCAAATCGTTGACAATGCGACTGCTAAACCTATTGAATCACCTAATAGGAACCCAGAAGAGGACAGGTCTATAGATGCTGAGCAATTTGAACCCATTCTGTCTGACGAAGAAATCTGCGACGATCTTGAAGGTCCAACGTATATGGAGGTAGATTACGACGTGAATGATTACTGTGGCGTTGATGACATCATCAAATATTACAATCCATTCAAGTGTGACTGGAATAAGTATGAACATGTGAACAAAATACATTTGTTAGGACCTAAAAGGGAAGATGTCAAGGATGTACTGAATGCTACATTTGATGAGCTGTGTGATGCTAGTCCGGAATTGTTCAAGATCTCGGAAATGGCGAAGACTAATAAGAAATTGGACCAAAAATACTTTGCGAATACTTTCACTGAAATTGACAACACTGCCAGAGAGGAATGGGTGCACCAATGTGAACAACTTTACGTATCTATCACAACACTTTGCAAGAATACCGACATTATACTGAGAATCTTCAAGAATTCAAATAAAATGGACACTGCAGATGAATTTACTGAAATCTATCAGCTATTGATAACTTTTTGCAAGATAGGATTGAACTTTGAGTTTGCGTTAGCTCAGCAGCAACCAACATACAAGATACGACACATGAAGTGTGGTATTCGTCTGGCTGAAGCTCTCACGGGCCACAGACATAACGGGGAAGTGACGAAATTGCTCCTAACTTCTGGCATTGATATGTCAATGTTACTACTAGAAATGCATTCAAAGGAATACATGGCTTTGAGCATCCGTCTCATGATTTTAAAAGCTCTTAACGCAAGTCTATCTTCAAAGGAATCTATAGATCACTTCATGAAAGAAACTGTGTTCCCGAAGTTTGATAAAAGTGATGACAGAAAGCCAAGGAATGGTTATCAAGCATTGATCACTATGATGCAAACGAATCCTCTCGCGAGATTAAAGTTTTCCATTAGTGCGTTGATAAAGAAACTAAACATCTATGAACTGTTGAACAAAATGCATGATTTGGTGATCAACTTCAGTAAGTCTAGTAGTGATGATTCTGATCTTTCGGAAGCCGATGCTCATTTTATAGTGAACTCTCTGGAAGAGTTATTGTATATGTATCGCTCACAGTGTTTCCATTTATCACAACCAAAGCGTTTCTTACCGGTCTCCGCCCAATTCGAGATAAACAAAGAATGTTCTAACGAAACTTTATTAGAATTCTTTAACATTCATCAAATTCTAGAAGTATGTCTGTACTTGTTGACTTGTCCACAGACTTGCAATAATCTAGTAGTGGTTAGTCCGATTCATGACTTGATTTATGAGCTAATAAACTCTCAAAACGGTCTAAACTTCCTGTATCAGAATATGGAAATGAGTGGATTGCTGTTCAAGACTTTAACACTGCCTTACAGCCAGCAGAATACTGAGGAGTTTCTCTACCCTCATGATTTAAGTAACTACAGCGATCTGCAGATTTTGGGCCTGGAATTGGCGTATAGACTGAAAGCCCTGTATTATTTGCATTCGATCTGTGATCAGCAGGCAGGGAAGGCTGATGAAAATGAACTAATTGATAGATTACAGTCCTTATACTGTCTCAGTTTCGGCAGCATCGGTAGAACCGCAGTACCAGATGTGATTGTCATGGGAGACAACGCCGAATGTCTCATGGAAGTCTTTGAAAATGATTTAAGAGCGAAAACAAAAAACGATTCTCCCTTAAAACAAAAGTCACCAGCGAAAGGATACGCTATTGAGCTGATAGTCTCTGCAGTACGATTCGCAGCCAACGTTCCATTCTTGAAGAAATACGGACAAAGATTGATCAATGTGTCCAGAGAACATGATAGATTTGAGCCTAGCGTTTCCAGTGTGTTACAAGAAGTAATACCCTACTTGAAACCTGTTGAAAAATCGACAGTTTTATCAGGAGAAGACATGGCCGAGTGTGTCGAAATACTTAAAGCTAGTTCTGAACATGCTCCGGACTTGCCAGGAGAACTGATGACGTGTTTAAGAATTTTAAGACATTATTGCATTTCTGACTATGAGAATAATGTGACCATTGCTTGCGAGTCAGCGACGGAGGAATATGTAGAACTGAAATATAAGTACAACGTGCTTCAACTGTTTTCGTTGGATGGAGTGGCGCATTTGGCAGGACTTCTAGACCGTTTAGCCTCACATTTCGACCAGCCAAGCATGCATACCTCGCTATTCGCATCAGTGAAAGGGTTACAACTTGCGCAGATGTTGCTACCATGTCTCAGGTTACTAGATGCTATGTTAGCTAGGGTAGTTCGCTGTCGAGGACCAAGATTCCGGGACTTGACCGCAGCTCCAGTGTTACTAAAGACTTACGGCATAGCTAAAGCATTCCCTGTAGGGTCTGTTGGGTACAGAACTGCAGCAAAAGCAGCTGAAGCTTCCGTTAGAGCATTACTGGCGTACGCACAACCGATAGCCGATGACGCAAACGACGGAGACTCCATCCGGCGAGGACCTTGGACTTCCCTCTGTTCAGAAGTCATATCTTACATCACCACAGCTCCATACACCTTTGTTCCTGGTTTATTAGTCTTTTCGGAGTTATTACCTCTACCGTTACCAATGCAGACTAAAGCGCCCCCTACAGACCGAGAATTAGCTGACGCTTCCAACGAAAGACGATTGTGGTCAGCACATCTTCACGCACTGTCCAATGATTTGACAGACATGATACAAATCATCTGTATGTCTACCTATAGGCCCGTAGTTCATATGCTGCGTCGAGTTTGTGTGCAAATAGCAGATTTAGCGCCTAATACGGCTGCTACCGTCGCAAGAGCTGCTGTTGGAGCTGTGACTAGAGAACTGAAACCTGGAGAACCAGCTACTGCCAGTATTGCTAGAGTTTTAGGGTTTTTGGCGTGCTTAGTTTCCCATGCGCCAGTTAAATGCGCGGTCCTACATGCTATGAACAGTGGGGGGCCTAGGGCAACTGATGTTCAAACTGCTTTAAGTTCTGTACTAGGTCTTGCCAACTCATCTAACGAACATGCTGCAGCACAAGAATACGCAGCGCACGCTTTAGCAGCATTCTGTGATGCAGAAATAACCCTGACTCCTTTAAATGGAGCTTCAGATATAATTCTATCGAACTCCTTGCCAAATAAAGACGCTTTGGCTGCATTTTTGGACGCAACGGCTGACTGCCTTGAGTCTACAACAAAAACCTGTTCTGTCGCATCGTCCATACTTCGGGCCTACTTTGTTCTGACTGAACATGAATATGGTTTCCAGCAGTTCAGGAAATTCGTATCCAAAAGACGAGAAAGTTTGGGCAAATTCTTTAAATGGGCGTTGGAAGGCCAGGGCGAAGATAAGGCGGAATGCTTGAGCCTGTACATCGACCTGATCAGGATCCTCAAGATGGAAGAAGGCGAGGGTCCTGTGGGAAGGAAGACCATGCTGACAGTGGGAGAGATGGCTGACATGGTGGGATTCTCGCCTTCTGATGAAGAGCATCCTGTCTTGAAGTTGGATAAGATTTTGAGAGTAAGTTTTATTTTATGTACGCTTGTATTGTAATTTCTTTTCCTAACGAAGCTCAAGTATTAAATGGATCAAAAGACTTCCAATTTATTTTAATATTGATTGGGTAGGTCTTCTGAAGTGATCAACATTGCACAAAAAGGTAATATTTACGCTTTAAAATTGAGCTTCGTTACCATAACCACTTCTGCCTGTTGAATTCAACACCATTTTGTTTTGACATTTACAGAGCTAATTCATTTAATGCTTGGCTTACCTGAATAAGCGGTGCCGTCATACAACGGCCGCAAAATAACGGCTGTCATAAAAATTTATCATTTACACCGCGGTTTTGACATGACGGTGTCAAAAACACTATATGCACCGCTTTCTTAGGGAACCCAAGCTTTACTGATACAAAAATATTCATTCTGCATGTTAATCAACACATTACCTGTAGGTAAATATTAAGAGTAGACTTTCCTTCCACAGCCAAGAGAACAGAACAGCAATTTTAATCACCGTTTTCAGGAACGAAACTCCGACGAAGATGCGTTGGCCAACGCCAGCTTCTTGGCCAGCCACCTTCAGAAGCTGAAGGTGTTAGAGGAGCCGGCTACTCCTCCGGAAGCGCAGGAGCTGGTGCTGCCAGGGCCTGAAAGCCTGGTAGCACAGTTCCAGGCTAGGACAATATACGCTATAGGGGAGGCTAGTGATGAAAGGCTGACTTCGAGTTATTGGTTGAATGTGCCCGCTGCAGGCGGGGAAGATGATGTTAATGATAGTGAGCTGGTGAGTCTGGTTTTGTTTTTTATTTGAAGATTCTTCATTGAAACTTAATTTTTTTAAATTCAAATTGATATGCCATTTCTTAACTACCCAGATTTGCGAGCTATGTTGCAGTCTCTTTATACATGGTTGGAATTGTGTTTAGACGGAAGTGCCAAGATAACCCGAAAATTCAATTCTTCTTCCGTTTTTTGTCAATTTGCAAGTTTGTATCAGGTTTTACATCTGTACCGTAATAATATCTCTCTTCTCTTCTGTCTTTACAGAATTATAATCATTTAATTCATCCAAACAACTTAAATTTTGAATTTCGCTGGCTACCTTTGCGCATCCCCCTTAATCATGAATGTGTCTGAGAAAACCGCAATTTCTTAAAGTGTCGTCAAAATGTCCAGGTGTCGTGCGACATAATGGAGATAGCGGCGGGCTACGTGTGCGGCGGCGGCGCGGCGCTGGCGGGCGCGGTGCGGCGCCTGGCGGGCGGCCGCGCGCTGGGGGGCCACGCGCTGGGGGGCCACGCGCTGGGGGGCCACGCGCTGGGGGGCCGCGCGCTGGCGGCCGCGCGGCCCGGCGCCCAGCCCGGCGCGCCCGGCGACGCGCGCCCGGCGGGTAAGGCGCCCAGCGCTCGCTTCCTTACTAACCACAGTACCGTCATAGGTAGACTTGGACATCACCTGAATTGTTTAAAAAACATAACCTACTCTTTTTGGAATGGTTTCTCTGCAACTCGTCCCGGGCTGAATCGAGACTACTCTATCGTCATGATCTAATTTCTACAAAGCCTGTTACTATAATTCTTAGTACTTTTTTTTTTTTTTTTTTTGAGGATGGGAAATCATCAAATGACTCCTCCCGCTCTGGGTGGAGCAGGAGGGAGTGTCAGACTCTTACTGACTAAAACCCACCCGTGTTCCTTCCTTAGCCCTTTATGTTCCAGGGCAGCGGTAACCCTTTCGGACAATCCCGCTACCCTGGCAGGCTACGGCCCTATGGGGCCCCGTCTCTCATAATTCTTAGTACTGACTTACTACTACTAAATTTTTTATAAAAATCTGCTTTGAATGGCTGACCTAAGTTACAACAACAAAGCATAAAAGTTTAGTCCCAAGGATTAGCTCGTGAGTTTCTTTATTTTGAACAACTTTTAACGGGCGTGTAACGTTTGATATAATAACAAAAGTTCTTATGATCATAAGACCTAATTTCATTTAATATATTTTTTTGAAGTGAAAACTTCTTTAGCGACGTTGTGAACTTTTGTTGTGATGGGTAAAAAAGGGTAAACTCGCGTCAGGACACGTGATCTGATCGAAAATTCGTAAGACGGAGGGGAAGTGAAATCTTTAGCGGCGTTGTGCAATTTTGTTGTGATGGGTAAAAAATGTTAAACTCGCATCAGGACACGTTACCTGATCGAAAATTCGGAAGACGGAGCTGGCGTCAAGACACGTGACCTGATCGAAAATTCGTAAGACGGAGGGAGAGTAGACCGCATTCCAAAATATCAAAAATGTACAACTTTAATATTGTTGCGAGTTTATAATTAGTGTTTGAGTTGTTATTAGTGTTGTTTAATTAAAGTGTAACTTTTGATAATTTTTATCGGCAGCCGATAACCTGCCGGTGTCGTTGGGTTCGCATTTTCCACCGACTTCCGAAATTAAAGTTATTTTTCACTTTAAAGTGAAATATTTTTCACCTAGTCGTTTTTGGAAGTCGGTTGTTTTTTTTTTTTTGCAAAAAAGTTTTTATTTTTCACTTTTAAGTTGTAATTTTTACCAGTAATTTTGGTTTAAAAAACCAAACTACTGAACCGTTTTTGATGTCTATGGGACCATTTGGGAAGTATACCCTTTCCAACAAAAAAAGATTTTTTTTAAATCGGTTGGCAAGCGACGGAGTTATGCGCGAAAAAACATAAAAAAAATGTACAAACATCCGAATTGAGAACTTCCTCCTTTTTTAGAAGTTGGTTAAAAACAATCGCTCGTAAGTCGCACATGAAGATCGCTTTCGATGTATTCGCCTGTATCGCTGACCCAAGTCTAATTGGTCGCTTTTTTTCGGTCGCGTGACTACTTAACCGGAATATCCTGTGGTTGCCTTAAGAAGAAATCTTAAAGCCTCCAGCCAGGGCTTAAAACTAAGTTAAAATAAGCGACTGCACGCTAAGGGCACGTACCTCGGCTTAGGGCGTCGCTGGGAGAGGGCAGCAAAGGGACAGGCTGGATCGAATCGGTATTATTATTGCTTTGATGAGCACGGCGTTTCCTAGGACTATCTCTGTGAAGAAAGGCCGAAACAAACTCAGAGGTCTCAGTCGGAGGATTTAAAGCTACAGGATCAGCTACGGCGCGGGCTGGCACTTCAGCGGGCAAGGGTCGGGGGGGAGAATTTACTTGGGGTTGATTAGTCCCGGCCTTATATAGTGCCGCACATAGTTCCAGAACCTTCTATTGTAGAAACATCTAGAATGTTCGAGTACATCGGTATGTACTACTACTAGAACTATCGACATCTGGTCAGTCGGGGCCGGTCCCCCGACTGACCAGATATCGATAGTTCTAGTAAGTTCTAGCATCGAAACTTCTACACGATAATAGATGGCGCTAGTGACTATTAGTTCTGCTATTCGAAACTAGATGGCGCTCGTGGTAACTGAGACGATGCAGAAGCAACCTGAATGTTTTGAGGTTAGGTTACAATATAATTTGCTTTTCTCAAGAACGATGCGTTACCTTAGAAAATTAGTTAATATGAAAGTTAGGTCAAATGAACATTAAATAAAAAAAAACATTATACAATTTCAAAATTATATGAAATGAACGTTATACTAAATGAAATTAGAGAAAGTTAAAATGATATCAAATATAACATTAGATCACATGAAATTAGGTTAAATGTTTTTATAGCATATGGAAATTATATCATATGAAAGTTATGTCAAATGAAATGACTATCTGTTACATTACATACCCACTTTTAACACAGTTTTGTTAGAAATTGTCAAACAAGGTGTGTGTGCAGTATTTTATTTACGCCTTCTTCTGAGAACGCTTCTGTTTTAAGTTAAGTCAATGTGGCTATGTAACGCAGGTTGATCATTTTAATTATGTATGTAGTGTAGACCGATTAGTTACTAAACTACAAAAAAAATATTACTCCGTGATCCTACTTTAGGGTGGCATGACTCTACAGTGGGATTACTACGTAATTCAGCCAGATCTTAATAATAAGCAGCCACGTCCCCTCCCCGCAGTGGCGCTGACGCGCGTGCGCGCGGAGGGCGGCGCGGACGCGTTCCGCTCGCGGCCGCCCAACACGTCGCGCCCGCCCTCGCTGCACGTGGACGACTTCACCGCGCTGCACCAGCCCTACACTGCCGCGCAAGTCACCAGGTAACCGCATGGCATGAGGACTTGTTCCATGACAGTCAGAAAGCTGCTAATCGAAGCTTACCAGTGGCGTTTCCACAGCAAGAAGAAAAAACATCAAACTCTTGGGAATCGCCCAAATTCCGCAATAAGTTACACGAATTACTGCTGTCATTCGGTAAAAAGCCGTATCAGTAGGTACAGCTTTTCTCAGTTGCTTTTTAAGTAAGAAGTTTCAGTGAAGCACTGTAGCTAGTCTTAACAGCCTGGATCTGTGGCTACGAACTAAATAAAGCTTCATCACCTAGACAGAGAATTGAATGCTGAATCTGACCCTTCATTCAACAACTTTTTTATAAAAATGTTAGTTACGGCCTTCACCGTATGACGCAGAATTAGTAGTTTACTGGCGCCAGACGTTGAGGATGAAGACTTCTTCCTTTACAAAGCTTGACTGTATCACTCGTATTCAGGGACTAACTTGTGTACTTATGAAGCATAAGTTTACTTAGCTACGAATAAAACGTAATTTTCCCTTTATTTCATCTTCTATCTATCTATACATATAAAATTCAAAGTCCTGACTGACTGACTGACTGACTGATAGATCAACGCACAGCCTAAACCGCTGGTCCTAGAGACATGAAATTTGAAGGGTGTGTTCTTCGTGAAGAGTAGGCATCCACTAAGAAAGGATTTTTCGAAATTCCACCCCTAAGAGGGTGAAAAGGGGGGAATTCGTTTGTATGAAAAATCTTATTCCTTGAGTTAATAAACTTGAAACTTGGCACGAATACTTATCTAAATAAATTATGAAGATTGTCAGTTTTTTTTTCTTCTAAACTACCCCCTAATAAGGAATTGGGGGGTTTCAAAGTTTGTATGGAAGAATTTTAGCGCGCAGTCCGATTTACTCGAAACTCAGTATTTGTACCTAATATTGAAAGTAAAGAATAATGTGTATCAAAGTTTTTTGTAAATCTACCCCTGACGGGCTGAAATGGGGTAGTCAATTTTTCAGGGGAGGATTTTACTGCATGGCTTGATTAACTCGCAAATTAGTATAAATAATCTTTGAGTCAAGTTATGAATACATCTCAAACGATTTTTTTTAAATTCCACCCCTGTGGGGGTGAAAAGCGGGGATACAGTTTATATGAAAAATCTTCTTCATTAGGTTAATAAACTTGAAAATTTTCAAGAATACTCGCCTAAGTAAGTAATAAAGTTTATCATTATAAGTTTTTCAAAACTACCCCTCAAAGGGGGATATAGAGGTGTGAAGTTTGTGTGGAAGAAATTGAATGCGCGGTCCGAGTAACTCGAAACTCAGTGTTGATAGTTTTTTCAGAAAATAATTAATAATAAGTATGTAAAGTTGTCGAAAATTTACCACTGACGGGACAAAAAGGGGTAATTCAGTTTTTAAGGGGAGGATTTGAACTTGAAACTGTATGTTACATTTTCACGCCTAAACCACTGAACTTCTGATTTGGCGTAGAGATAGATGGCATCCTGGGGAAGCACATACATTTTATCCTGTTAGCACGTTCCCGTGGGATAATTTCCGACATCCACGCGGGCAAAGCCGCGGGCAGAAGCTAGTTTTACATATAAATTATATTTAAAAAAATTATAATATAAAACATGTAAAAATATAAAAAATAGTAGCCCACCGGTATCGGGAACAGAATCCAAGCTACCGGCGGTCAGGGCTCCAAAGAGAGGAACTTCCTGACAATTCGAGCCCTGTCCAGAAGTATCGCTTTCTGAATCAAGCCCTTGATCCAGCTGCCCAACGAGAGCCTCCTCAGGTGTTGGTCGAGACTGTTGGCTATTAACCCATTGGATGTCACGGCTATCGGCAATTATCGCCGAGTCCACATCTAAAAAACTTAATTTTATTATTAGACTGACAAATCAGAACTTTTCTTGAGGACATAATATTTTACCAACATACTTACAAACCTCTCTCTTTTGTTTGCCAAGCTGTCTATCCCAGTGTTCACTATTTTCCATGTATTTACCACATAAGTGTGTCCTCAGAGGCGGCATGCGTCGCGGCATAGCGGTGGCGGACCGTGGCCGGTTCGCGTCGGCCGCGCCCATGCACGCGCACTACAGGCATCTGTGAGTATACTTACCTTACTAGCCCTTTACGTACACATGCGGAGGTGCATGAAAAGATTATTTATTGTTTTATCTAACAGGAAATGAAATACCTACGACAGTTTGCGACATACTCCAAAACTTCGATAGATTGCGCTACTAGTCGCGAGTTTCAGCAGCTTTTCTTTCTTCTTAAACTACATTTGCTTAAAGTAATTCTTGCACCAAGTAAACAGTCCAACAAAAGGATCTCAATTTGTGAACCCTGTATTTACCGTGCATGAGGATTGAATAACATAACATTACGCCTTTATTAACAGATTAGTTCACCCTGGCATCGAACCCAAAACTGTCTAACAGTCTAATTTATAATGTGTTGTGTGATCTCGTTACAGTCGCTGGCGCGGTGCATGGGAAATGGGAGCCTCGCATTTCGGACACTTTCCGCCGGCTTCACAATACATGATGGGTAAGTTACTGTATTCCTGTTACCTTACTGAGCTCGTCATACCGAACGGCATGTATTCAGTCGAACACTCGAACCCCAAATAATTCCATTTTGATTTCCTACAAATATTACTGGACCCTCTAATATAATACATGTGCCTCTTTTTGTGATCTCAAATAATTTCTATAAAAAATAGCCTAGTAATTGCGAGAAACTGAGATGTAGCGCTCGCCGGCTGTTGCCGCGGCGGATCAATGAATATTTCTCATACTTTGTAGCCACGTCATCTATGTTACAATCCAAGCACGTGTGCTGAGTGGTGTGGTTGCGCTTGCAGGCGGGGGCTGGGCGGGCGCGGGCCGCATGCCGCGCGGGCCGCGCCAGCGCTCCTTCATGCGGTGACGGGCGCGGCGCTGGCCTGCGCTGCGGGAGGCACACCCGCCTGTACACTACACCTGTGGCCTGTTCCACGACTATCTGATGAAAATGTAAACAAATGATAAGATAAAGATATTCTATCTTGCAAATATGGGTACAAGTTATGGTGGTACATAATATAAATACAGAAACAGCCATATTTTTCCAATTACAAGGCATGCAAAAGTACAGAGTTTACAATTAAAATAAATATTTACTATTCCATTAAATAATATAATTCCAGTTCATCATTCACTAATAATTATCAATGTTCAACTATTAAATTCGTTCAATAAATAAAATAATTCTAATTCACCGTTCAATGATATAATTAATGTCACAATCTCTAATTAAATACAATATATAAAATAGTCAACAATTTCTTACTTCAATAAAAAATCTGCAACAGTATAATAAACTTTGTCTACTAAAAAGTTCCGAAGCCTTTTTTTTTAATAATGTCAAATTATAGTCCTTCCAACAACTTGGTATTTTATTATATATCACCGGTGCCATGCAGCAGACACCCTTGCGCATCAGAGTGGTTCTAGCACTAGGGATACATAGACTACTATTGTCACACCTATTCCGTGCGTCAGCCATTCGTGCGAAGCGATCCGGGTTTAATTTTACGGACACTGCCATGTATGGTAGGGTTCGCAGCTATCAGTACGTTTCAATAAAAAAAAAACCGTACGCATCCTTTTTGTGCCTTAAATGCAGTTTCTTTTTCTGTTGAGTTGCCCCAAAAGATAACTCCGTATCGCAATGGATCAAAATGAAACGTAATGTTGGGATGCCAATTTGTAGTGCCACTTACAAAGCGAGTACATACTTTGATTATTATTTGAAAACTTAAACCCGAAATTCTAATTTTAAATCACCATAAAGATGTTTTTCATGTCACAATTGATGCTAATTTTATAACCTCAATTTGTGTTGACGATTTTTTAATTAAAATTCAATAATGTTATTCAAACATTAATTTTATTCTAAGTGATAAGACTGCAAGATATAAAGTTGAAACCTTCTAAAGAATAATAATAGTAAGTGATTGCGTAAGAATTTAACCTGAACAGGGTTTGTTTACAATTTCATGAAATACTTTTGGAACAGACCATACACACTAGTACGAACATAGGGGTCTGAATCTAAGTACGCAGACATTAATACGGTACGGTACATTGAGTTTTTGAAAACTTCTACTTTGTGGAGCATTGTCTCTGAGATTCCCGGCATTCAGATGAAAACTCTGTGGCATATATTTTTACCCGGGTACCAGCTTGCTTCGTGCCAAATACGCCAATGGCGCTGTTACAATTATTTTACTTGTTCGTTTAATAGCTTTCCGGTCGCGGCCTAAGTCTGCATGGTGTTCGTGCTAGGGGTGCTAAAAATCATTATTATAAACTTTTAATACTATTATGTTCGGCCCCTGTGCAATTAAGGAATAAAACTATATGGACCATATGAATTCGATGTATAATTTAACTGATGTTTACCCTAAAAATGTGCGTTTAACGGTATGATTACACGGTCAATTAGGTAGATAGACAAGGAATATTAAAGTCCGTCATTTATATTTAACAAATGACAACAAACCTTTAATCTTTAGGTTACCTAGATACCTCTTTGTTTAACATTCCTCATTAACTTACAGTAATAATATTTTCACATTTTGCATTAATTGAAAAGTTCGTAAAACTAAAACATAAAAAAGTCTGGTCGTTTACATTTTCACCATACTAATTCTTAATTATCTTCCTAAACGCGTGGACCGATCTACATGATTCAAACGAATAAATTGGTTTTAGACCTTTCATTTGACACCAAAATCGATAAGATATCTCAACAAACAAAAAATCACATTTTCAAGTTGCTCTCGTAATTATCCAACATGTATGAAACGCGTAACAATTCTTTATCAAACGTTAAATTTATTTTAACCTGGTGTGGTGTAGCGAAAAGAAAAGCTTAATTTTGACTTTAAGGCGGAGATTTCACGAAAACGGTCAAAAAGTTGTTTTTTAAAGCAGTATATCTCTTAAACCGTAAATAATTAGGATCTAAAAAAAAAGTATGATATTTTCAAGTCTTATTTTAATACAGTGATCCAGCCCAAATCATAATTAAACATACATTAATGCATCAAAAAAATCTTCAAACAAACCTCTTCTTTGTTTTTAAAAGCAGTTTATCTCTTTATTAACAACAATAATTATAATAAAAAATATACCATAAAATTTCTAATGCCAAACTGCATCCAGTGATCCATTAGTTTTTAATAAAAAGTTAATATCTAATTTTATACGATTTTATGAACGTTTTTACGACATACGCTTGCTCATTCCTTGCTGCCTGCACCGCGCCAGTGTTCCTTGGAACGTTGTTGAGAACGGACCTGTGTCGCTTTTCGCTCCGCAGTGGAATTTTTACGTTTTGTACCGTGAAAATAAAAATGGGAAATAAATATAATATTGGGAAGAGATGGAAAGCTGCTCGTCGAAAGCGTTTACTCCAGAGTGTGCAGAATATAGCACGAAGACGGTAAGAAACTTTATTATAAGTACCTACCTAAATAAAGAATGATAAAAATAAATATATTTCTCGTGAATTTAATACTTCTAACTTAGTAATTAATAATGCCTATAGATATAGAGTACACTCTATTATAGGCATTGTTACTAAGTTGAAATTGATTTTCCGAATCATATAATCACCTGAGTGACCTGAGGCTCACCGAAGGCCACAGAGTAAGTACCTACAGTAGGGTCAGCTGTGCTTCCAATTGTATTTCAATGATTTTATTATTTTAGATTGGCGAACAAGCAAATTGCTACTCAAGAACTGGATGATACTGCTTCTCGATTGGATGTTGAGTAAGTACCTACCTACTCATTACAATAGAATGCTTCCTTGGTTTAGTGGTGAAAGGGATATCTTCTCGATCGCGGGTTCGATTCCCACGGGGAATAACAACTTTAGGTGTTGTTTCTAGTTGGGCTAGGACTTTTTTGGGGTCATCCACCGTCGGTAGTGTAGTCAATTAAAATATCCGTTATTTTTTTTATTTTTTTTTGTATACTTAACAGACGGGTATCGATATCTCAACACGATAAAACAGATTTTATCAACTTACACTTCAAGTAACAACAATAACAGCGGTCTCAGGTCAGTGGGGTCAATGACCCCAAAAAAATCATATTTTTTTTATTTTGTCTCAAGACATGATGGGTATCGATATCTACTAAGCACGCCAAAAAAAAAAATGTTTTGTTTGGGGTCAATGACCGCTGTTATTGTTGTTACTTGAAGTGTAAGTTGATAAAATCTGTTTTATCGTGTTGAAATATATATAGTTTCGCTAGCTAATTTAATTTCACTCTGTGTTATTGTTTTATTACTCATAACTACCAGACTGTTAAATACGGGGTAATAATATTAGGCCGGCCACATACAGTCGGAATTCCGTTACGGAAATCCGTTTCGAAATATCGGTTCGGAATTGATTTTTTTTTTTACTTACCTACGTATACCTTTTATGCGTTCACGTGGATGAATTCGCGGGCATAAGCTAGTGTATATTAAATCAATATTGTATTTTTCCAGTTCTACTATTGAAAAGCCATCATCATCTATTGTTCACAATATTCAAGCAAATCAAAAGGCATTTCAAGAAGAAAACAGGGAATTTTTCGAATTTCGTATTATTTTTCTAGTCCTGTGGGATTTAGTGATCTATCACTACAACATCTTGATTAAGACATTATAGGGTTTAATGAAATATTTAGTGATCAATCTATTGAATAAAATCTGAACTTAGTATCCGACAACAAATGACAAAGTTTCAGAATAGATTGACATAATATCGCCCATATTATGTCAATGTATTCTAAAATAATGAATTATAAAATAATAGATATAAACACACCTATCATAGAATACATTGTATTATTTTCAAAAATATTTGTTGTTTTTTTGCAGTCCTGCTACTGAAAAGCCATCATCATTTATTGAATTCGATGTCATCATCAAGCAAAGTGTTCATCAAGTAAAATTCAACCTTTGTTCAAAGGCTTACTATTCGATCAACGACTACTTACACGATAAGAATAGTTGGTCGCCCTAATTAACTCAAGACAATGTTCATGTTCTTTCTCCAGAATTAGTTTACTGACAGGTTATTGTTATTAGTATTAACTTATTTATTTATTTTACTTCGATGGTCCTAGTTTATCATCTGTGACTTTAAGTGACAGCTATGTGACCAGAACCCAGTAATGAGTAAATATGTAAGCAGTCACGCCCTTTATACCTGCAGGCTTTTATTTAGGTAGTAAGTTTTAATTTACATTTTAATTTTAATTGATTATTTTATGAGTACCTATTGTTACGCGCCCCAATTAATGCCTGATACACGGTGACATTAGTTACCACTGGCGACATCTATTGTGGATTGGCAGAACTAACTGGCGCCATCTATTATGGAATAGTAGAACTAATAGTCACGCCATCCGTCAGCGCCATCTATTGACGAGTAGATATGACGAAACTAGAACTATCGACATGTAGTCAGTCGGGGCCGGTATGTACTCGAACATTCTAGACGGTTCTACAATAGAAGGTTCTGGAACTATCTGCGGCACTATATAAGGCCGGGAATAGCCGCGAGCAATCAGACTTGGTTTTGCGACACAAGCGAATACATCGAAAGCGATCTTCAAGGGCGACTTAAGAGTGATTGTGTTTTATAATTAGTGTGTTTTGAATTGTTGTTAGTGTTGATTAATTAAAGTGTAACTTTTGGGTGATTTTTATCGGCATTTTTATTGTCACGAACCCGAAGCTCGTAACAATTGGTGTCAGAAGCAAGGATTAAAGTCATGCCGATTTTACCTAAAGACGACACGGAGGGTATCCGTACCCGGAGTCAACGCCAACAGGAGACGGACCAGAGGCGTTTTGGTGGAGGAATGCCGCAGAGGTCGGAGGGCCAGCTATCGACCACGGAGGCCGACCCGTCCGCAGCAGCTCCAGCATCAGCAGCACCAGACTTTGCTGCCCTGATGATGATGCTGCAGGAGCAGTCCCGCCGACAGGAGGAACAGGCTCGTCGGTTGGAAGAACAGCTCCAGCGGGACAAGGAGGAACAGGCCCGCCGACAGGAGGAACAGGCTCGCCGACAGGAGGAACAGGCTCGCCGACAAGAGGAACAGGCTCGCCGACAGGAGGAACAGGCTCGTCGGTTGGAAGAACAGCTACAACACAATAAGGAGGAGCAAGCGCGCCGCCAGGAGGAGCAAGCGCGCCGCCAGGAAGAGCAGATGCTCCTTATGAAGGACCTTCACGCTACCTTCAGGAAAGACATGAAGGAGATGAAGGATAAGGTTGCTCAATGTGACAACCGCCTGACGGAAGCTGAAATCCGGATCGACCAAGTGAGTAATCGGGTTGACAACGTGGTGGCTGACGTGAAGAAAACCGTGATGGCTGACGTAAAGAAAACGCTGGATTACCTTAAACTTGGGGATGGAATCGCAGCTCCCGTAGCTACAACACCTTCGCTACGTGGATTCAAAGTGCCACCGTTCGACGGAACTTCTTCCTGGTCGGCCTATAAAATTCAGTTTGAGGCTGTCATGAAGGCGAATGGTTGGAATAACAGTCAGGCCATGACTGCCCTCACCCTAGGCCTGCGCGACCAGGCCTTAACTGTCCTGGAAGCTCTCGGTAAGGAAGTGACTTACGAGCAGCTCCTGGAGGCATTGGAGGCTCGGTATGGCGACGCCCACCTGGAACACGTGTTTCGTGCGCAGCTCAAGGATCGCGTGCAACGCAGCAATGAAAACCTGCAGCAGTGGGCCCTTGAAGTGGAGAACCTGGTGCGTAAAGCTTACCAGTCCGTGCCTGCGCTTATTGATGGGAACCTGGTGCAGGCATTCATCGACGGCATCCGCGACCTTGAAGTTAGAGCTGCTGTGAGGCTCGGGCACCACGGGACGCTTAAGGACGCCTTGGCTCATGCACTGGAGGTGGAAGCCGTGCGACAGGATCATCGTTCCCATCGCGTCAGGGAGGTTGCAGCGGCTACAGTTCGCGACCGCAGCAAAGGATACAGCCCTAGGTGCTACGGCTGTGGGGAAAAGGGCCACCTTCGATCCAGTTGCCCTAAGCGAACTGCAGAAAGGGAAGACGGCCGATCTCCAGAGGACAGTGCAACTAACAGCACCACCCAGGACTTTCAGCACCAGCAGAAGGCGTTGCTTATGGCTCACCAGGAACAGCAAGCCCTTCTAAAACGTTTAGAAGAATTGAAGCGCGCGGTTGACATGGAACAGAAAAAGTTGGAGCGAGTGCGACGCGAAGCGCATGCGCGGTCCGAACAGGACCGTACTTATGTCAACCAGCGGAAGGATAAGACGGCCGCCTTGAAGACTAGGCAAGAGAGTAAAGAAGTTGTACCTGTGAGGATGCTCAAGACAGACCTCAGCAACGAGTGGAAGGAAAGCGTACAACGTGCACAGCAGGAAGATTCGGACATCAAGCCGATTCTGAAGTGGATGAAGGCCAGAGCTCCTAAGCCCAGATGGAGCGACGTCTCAGCGATGAGTTCGATCACAAAAAGCTATTGGGCCCAATGGGACAGCTTGGTGATTCAGGATGGAGTCCTATGCCGTAAATGGGAAAATGCTCGGGGAGACAGCTGTCATTTGCAAATGGTTGTCCCTAAAGCTCAAGTACCGGAGGTGCTACAGCTGTACCATAATGGTTGTTCAGGAGGTCATCTGGGAGTAAAACGGACTCTACTGAAGATACGAGAACGGTTTTACTGGATCCACCGTCGGGACGATGTCAAGGACTGGTGTCGCAAATGTACAAGTTGTGCAGCTGTAAAGGGACCTCAGACTCGTAGTAGAGGTGCAAGAGGTACTCCTCAGATCGTCCATGTGGATCGACTGGCGCGTTATTATGGAGCCGATAATGCTCGGGACGAGCATGTCTTAGGAGGGGGCAGTGTTACGCGCCCCAATTAATGCCTGATACACGGTGACATTAGTTACCACTGGCGACATCTATTGTGGATTGGCAGAACTAACTGGCGCCATCTATTATGGAATAGTAGAACTAATAGTCACGCCATCCGTCAGCGCCATCTATTGACGAGTAGATATGACGAAACTAGAACTATCGACATGTAGTCAGTCGGGGCCGGTATGTACTCGAACATTCTAGACGGTTCTACAATAGAAGGTTCTG
This sequence comes from Apamea anceps, assembly GCA_951799955.1. Classification (NCBI taxonomy): domain Eukaryota; kingdom Metazoa; phylum Arthropoda; class Insecta; order Lepidoptera; family Noctuidae; genus Apamea; species Apamea anceps. Next base: position 894,946 of record OX637516.1, read on the forward strand.
GAACTATCTGCGGCACTATATAAGGCCGGGAATAGCCGCGAGCAATCAGACTTGGTTTTGCGACACAAGCGAATACATCGAAAGCGATCTTCAAGGGCGACTTAAGAGTGATTGTGTTTTATAATTAGTGTGTTTTGAATTGTTGTTAGTGTTGATTAATTAAAGTGTAACTTTTGGGTGATTTTTATCGGCATTTTTATTGTCACGAACCCGAAGCTCGTAACACTATGTATAGTTTTTATTATATTTGTTGGTATATTGGCATGGCTAGTTGACATATGGCAAACAATTTAATTTTATGTTCTGTGCCTTATAATGTTAATTACTTAACACCCGTATTGTATACAATCAAGTATCAAGTATTTTCTAACTGAACAGATAGCTGTGCTGCTGGGGGTTTGTTGCGCCACTTCTTCTTCCCAGCGATAGTACTAGGAGTAGGAAGTGGTGAAGGGCGGGCGTTTTTGGGGGACTGTCTTTTGTAATTTTGACGTTCGAAAATTGCTGATTCTCAGCCTAATTTGAATACTATACTACTACTACACACTACTACTACTACTACTATACTACTACTACTATACTATATACTTTTGATTGTGATTTTGATTTCGATGTAAATTTACACGAAGAACTAGATCAAACGGCCTATGGCGCTGAAAGGTAGTTTTCAACATTGTGGATTTTGTTTGATCAAAACCTGCCTGTTTGAATATTATATATATTTAAAAGCCGTCAGTATTTCAACTGAATTTTATATTTTACTTTGTTTTAGGGAAACTGAAAAATTATCGATTGGTAGACGTAAAGTAAACATCAGTAATTTTTTTAAATCACTCCAAGAAATATCAAGCCGGACCTTTAGACTGCGGCTTAAAGTCAATTGAAATCGTATCTGCACGTTTGTCAGGTTGATGACTAAATTCGAATCGGGAATCGGCGCCAATGTTCGCTTACCTGAACAAAATTAATCCCTACATCAATCTTAGTATAGTTTTTAGTATCTTTGATGGTATATTGGCGTGGCTAACTGACATGTGGCAAACAATTTAATTTAATGTTCTGTATCTTGTAATGTTAATTTATTTAACATACCTATTATTGTATACAATCAAGTATTTTTTAACTGAACAGACAGCTGTGCGTGAAGAAGTGGCGCAACAAACTCCCCAGCAGAGTTTGTTGCGCAACTTCTTCTTCCCAGCGATAGCACTAGCAAGTGGTGAAGGGCGGGCGTTTTTTCGAGACTGTCTTTTGTAATTTTGGCATTCGAAAAGTGCTGATTCTCAGACTAATTTGAATAAATGACTTTTGATTTTGATTTTTTTTCTTTCTCACTTTCACAATTTTTTTCACTTTCTCTTTCACTCTCGCTCTCTTTATCTTTTTTTTCATTACAAACTAAAAATGGGACCCTGTATAGTCTTTACTCGGCTGGCAAAATCGGAATTCCGTTCGGAAATATCGATTCGGATTTTCGAAGGCAGCAAATGCATACAAAATAAATTCGAAGGCAGAAAATTTCGAATGGAGAACTACTGTAAGTACGTGTGAGGTAGTTCCTTGATTTTGTATGAATTCTTTGCCTTCGAAAATGCCGAATCGATATTTTCAAACGGAATTCCGTCCGTATGTGGCCGGCCTTATTGAACTAAAAAGTTTCGAGCCCACGACCGCTTGTGGCTTCTAGATAAACTTCTGGATAATAAATTAAATTGGGGGTCACGGGTTATACACGGGTCCCACAAACCATAATTCCATACATCGGGGCTCAAAGGGCGTAGGTATATATAGCACATTTTGGCCAATTAGAGTTATTTACACCATCTTGTTCAGTTTTTCTTTCTCTATCGATTTATTGGATTTCGTGAAAAGTCGTGTTCATCCTTTGAGCCCCGAGGTATCGATATAGGGCGCATTGTGGTTCATGGGCTCCATGAACCCAGTATGGCATTTGATCTTCGTGCAAACGGTACCGATATAGCCGGCAGATATGTATATTGCTCAGAATTTCCAGTCGATCTATTCTGCGTTAAAAAAAAAAGTAAGTAGGTACTAACTTGTTCACTTTTATTTGTGAGCGAAATCGTAGGGAAAAGCTAATTTAATAATAACTGTCTAAATTCTGCCGCCCGGTTACATTCATAATATTTTCTATTTTATTAATATTACGAGTTCTTTGTTTGTAAAAAAATATAAATATACACCACTGCTCTACAATAAATGCTGTTAGCTACCTATATGTGAGCGTCGCGCGTCTGACACTATGGCAGCTAGCCCTACAAAATAGAAACTTCGTGACCGCTTCGCGCGTAAGTACGATGAGGGGCGCGCGGGGCATTTTCAGCGGTAACGCCCATTTGAGCAAGGTGAACGGCATAATACCGGGCCTTAAGGTGGATGCTCCAAGGTAGCCAGCGAAATTTAAATTTTCTTGCGTTTTTTGCAATTTGCTGGAAAGTACTACGTTGTACGTTAAAATATGATTCGCAGCCGTAACAAATATGTATTTACAGAATTGTAATCATTAAAGTCATCAATACAACTCTCTAAGATCAAGTAATCCTACTGAATGACTATTTCATGAAATCTTGACATTTTAGGATTATGCTAACTTAACAAGGTGTATTACTGCGCGCCGGCGGCGGTCTGACTGGTACTGGAGGCCTTCACAGAGGACGGAGGCGTAGGGAGGGTCCGTCAGGTACCGGAGCCTTAGAAGAGGCACGCTGGGTGTTCCTGGAATAGGTGCCCTGGAGTATCAGGCTTATTTGATGTATTCGCTTTAGACGCGAAACGGGAACTGATCCTCGCATAGCGTGGACTTATAATGTGAACTCGTAGAATAATATCATGTAGAAAATATGAATTTGAGATATGCTAGCGGCCATGAGTGATTTTAAAGAAGTATGAATGTATAATCCGCTAAATAATTACTGGCCATCTGTAAGAAAAGTTTTCATGGTGACGTAAAAACCTCGTTGTCAAAGCTGTCATGATAAAATATCAATAAATTCTCTAGTTAAATTTTGTTATAAGTATAGTGTTTATAGGAAAAAGTTAATATCAATCAATGTGGGCGAAATTCCCAACCCTTGGATGTCACTAAGTCGTCGTAGTCTTATGTTAAAGTTGGGGCGGTGTCTGTGTACTGATTGTGGATAAAACGTGGCCTGGGTGAGGAATAATCAGATCAGTGCCTAACAGTAACGTAATGCTTGTTCTGACCTGGAGGAATGAATTAAGTGTGAGTATGTACATTATGTTACACTGGGTCTAATTCAATAAAAAAGGAATTAAATTTTATTTGTGAACAACACGATAATCTAAAATACGCGAGCGGTGACAACCGACTGCCGGAGTGGCGACGGCGCCACGCGAAAGTGTAGGCATTTATCGCTGTAGGTACGGCTGAGTGAAGGAGGTCTGGTTTGATTCTTACTGCAATATTAGTATAACGTCACTACTGGCGTAGTTATATAGGATTATGGGTACTGTCTACAAATTGCACCTGTACCTATCGCTTAACTTTTGTCCCAAATTGAACTAAGCCTGAAATTATTTAATTAATCACCAACTTATATAATTGCAGTATTGTCGTTACTATGTATCAATGTGTTTGTTTGTGATCACTATAGGTACAGATTCGTCACGATCGTCGGAGTAGGACCTTAAGGTTCCTTATGGACTTACTTCATTAATGCACATTACACACACTTTGTGCATTACATACATTAATTTATGTAGTAGGCACAGTCAATAAATATTATTATTCTAGAATAATATATCTTGTTTTATTTGCACCTTCGTGAAAAACACACACACAATGTTGTTAAGTGTTTTCAACGTCACTGGCATTTTATCAGATATAAGACTTAAGTCTAATATTATAAAGAGAGCCGGCTACGAAAAAATAAATGACATGATACAGAGAAACGACTGGCCGGAACTTCTTACACACGGTAAATCTGAAGATGCTTTAACATTGTTCTATGACAAACTAGACCAGATTATCAAGCTACACACTCCTCTAACTTGTTTGAGATCTTCCAATTACCCGGTCTGGTTGTCGCGTCCTTTGATGGATCAAGCGGAAGAGGTATGGAAACGTCGGATTACGAATATTCAAAACACTTAGAGCCAATTTTGGGAAAAGGGCGGAAAATGCTTTTCAAAGTACACAAACTCAGTGGAGGATAGCCTGCACACAAATGTCAAACACTTCTGGACATACTCGTATGTCTCAAACCGTGCATCCCAGCAAAAGTTCACTACAAAGACACTGAATCCAGTGAACCAAAAGTAATCTGCGCTTTGTTTTCGAATTTCTTCCACTCCGTTTATGAACCAGCGTCGCCACTCCTGTCACAATGGCAACCACCCGCGGAAACTTCCTCAAGTCGTGATATCATCTCTAGCTTACGCTTTGATGAAAACAAGATCATAAAAGAACTCAAGTCCAAAGGCCTGCCAAAGGTCCAAGACCTGACGGCATACCTGCTTATTTTCTACGCTACACTGCTACTTACATCTGCAAACCGTTAGTCATAATTTATAATAAGTGCGTCACTGAGGGAGTATTTCCAAAAGAGTTGAAGAGAGCAAACATCACACCTGTACACGAGGGTGGGTCGAAGAGTAATGTAGAGAACTACCGTCGAGATCGTCTCCACTTTGTCAAAGGTTTTTGAGAGACTCATCCATAATGAAATATATCCATTCTTACAGAATGTCATTATACAACAGCAACACGGCTTCGTTAAACAGCGGTCTACTACCAGAAACCTCCTGTGTTTCTCCAGCTTCTTATTTGATAGTTTTGACAGGGGCCTGCAAGTAGACGCTGTTTATACAGATTTTTGCAAAGCCTTTGACAGGGTGGACCATGAGCTGCTATTTAATAAAAATTAATTAAAAATTTAAAAAACCCCCGACTACGTGAAACCCTATAAAAAGAAAAAATAACCTTGAAATTATGACCCTACGTAAGAAATTTTTTGATTAAATGTTGTCCCGTCGGGGGACCGCTCTAATTATTAGCCTAACGTTCTATTAAAGTTTAAAATAGTAGCGGTCCCCCGACAGGACAATATTTAATCAAAAAATTTCATACGTACTTACGTAGGGTCATAATTATACACACAGACACGTCAAACTTATAACACCCCGTCGTTTTTGCGTCGGGGGTTAAAAATTGCCTTTAACGGAATTCGTGGCAATTTGCTACGGTGGTTTGCTTCGTATATTTCGAACCGCTGTCAAAGGGTAGTCATCAATGGTTACAGGTCAAGTATTTATGAAGTCACATCTGGTGTCCCACAAGGCTCCATCCTTGGTCCGCTCCTATATAACATATTTATTAATGTGATTGTTATCATGCGGTCCACCCTTGACTTCAAGAGAACCTCGTCATATTTATGCTTATATAAAGCGCTTGTTCGTTCACAGCGAGAATATGCAGTGTCAGTATGGAATCCTTTCTACAAAAAATATTCTGAAATGGTTGAAAATATACAGTACAAATTCTTGCGTGCTATGCACTACAGATGCCACAAATCCTACTTATCATACTCTCACTTACTCAGCAAGTACTAGCTCCTCCCCCTTAGCTCTAGAAGGAATTACCTCGAAGCCACAGTATTATATAAAATTGTCAGAAACAAGTTTAACTGTACAAATCTGAACATTATGATTTGCTATGCTGTACCTCGAACCATTCACAGGCGGCAGGTAGATACGCGCAGATACTCTTTTCGCTTTGAACACTTGCCGAACTAACTCAGGCCTGCGCTCACCTGTCCGCCGTATGGTTGACACATGTAACAACAGTACCTTTGTAAACATAGATATCTTCAATTGCACAATAAGTAAATTTAAAAGCCTCATTCACCATTCCCTATTAGATATCACAACAAGTGCTATTTTGAACAAATTATTCTTATTTTTTTTATATATTTCTTATATATGTATATATATATATATTCTTTCTGTTTTCAGTCTTTATTTATCTTCTTTTTTATTTAACTTTTAATAAGTATTTTGCCACACGTACTGCTTTTAATGTTCCTAGCGATTAGCTCTTTTTGTTTCTTCTACTTCTATGCCTACTTGTGGACAGCGTTGTGGGTTACTTTGTAACCAAATTGCTATCTTGTAAAATAGTTGTAAGTCCTTATAATGTAACTGCACCCTAATTGCGTAACATACAATCAATAGTAATCTGAATCATTTTGAAGCAACTTGCTAATCCATTGCTTCATAAGTTCGAAAAATTTGTCTGCTCAACACGTAAATAACGCAATGAATGTTGTTGAACTGTCAAAATGAAACCGATTCCGATGATTGTGTGTTACGCAATTAGGGTGCTGTTTGCTGTTCCACTCATTAAAAAATAAAATAAAAAAGAAAAGATTTGGTTTTTTTTGTATGTTTGTTTGTAATCGATAAATTAAAAAAATACTTAACCGATTTAAAAAACCTTTCACCAATAGGAAGCTACATTAACAGGCAGTAACAAGGGCTGTATTTTTTTGTCGTTGGATATTTTGTTGTCTTACGACTTCCACGAGAACGCAGATGCGGGCAGAAGCTAGTCAGATATAAGAAGAAAAGCACTTGTCTGTGAGTGATTGACGTTATACTTCGATGTCTTGGTCCTCATCACCTAAATTGGGAAAAAAACACAAAGAAAACAATGTTAGAAAATTTAGAAACAAATCAACTTTATTATCAAGATGAAAAAGATCAAATCATATATTATAATATATAAGCTTAAGAACAGATATGTAAACCGCGACAATCACAGTCCGGCGCTAAAATAACCCTTGCTGTATATACCTTACTGCAAAACAAAACAAACGTTCACTATACATACAAGTATATTATAATTTACATTATACATATCAAATAAAACAACCTATTCATTTATCGCGTTTGAACTAAAGAGTAACGTTGTAAAATTTATAATTATAAGTATTATTAATACTCCACCGAGAATTTCCCATAGCGTTTCGTTTACTATAATTGTCTTTGTTTTTTTTTTCTTATTTTGTTTTAATCATTAAACGGTAAAACATCTCACTAGCATAAGTTTATATTTACAAGCCCGCGGGCACAGTCAGTTCAGTATAAAAGTATCACTCGCGCATGGCAGCGGCGCCGCGCCGCACTACTAGTCTCCGGGGTGCTCGGGGCACGATCTGTTCACTTCGAACCATTGGTCTATACATCTGGAACAGAAAGGATACATGTTAATATATTACACTAAGAAAAAACATAAACGTTCTAAAAATCGGCAAGGGCAACAAAAGATAAGGCTTTTTTGGATCAAAATGTGTTACTCTTTCAGTAAAGCACCCTGTGACAATGTTGTCTGTTGAAACAATATTCCTTTATTAAATTCTAACGGCATCTAGTACTGACTAACGTTAACACTAGTTTCAATTATGAACGGTACGTACGTACTCAACAGATGGCGTTTGCCGCCATAACATCCTAACACTTCATACCCTCACAGAGTGCGTGAGGGAGAGTACCGCCCACCATTATAAATAGCTGCACATATGACCCAACTGTCTACAAACTAGCTAGGTAGGATACTAGGGTAGTTGCATAGTTCAGGTCAAACGCTCTCAACGAAAGTATCGGCCGACCTAGATCGCTGAGGGCCTTATCGGAAGCTTTGTCTAGGGTATAGGTACCGCCCTTTGAGCCCTAGAGAAGCCTGAAGAGGCAGCGATGTTGCTAAGGGGATTTCAGAGTATTTTTCACGAGTATGGCAAATATAAAAAGCAGGAATGGGCGTTGACTTGTGGGGGAAGAGTTTCTTTGGTCTGAATAGCACAAAAAAGTAGAATAGAAATGACCAAGCTTTTAATTAAGACAGTATGTACAGTTTTGACTTAAAAAAACGAATAAACATAAAAATCCAAAAAACAAAAAATGCTGTTTAATCGCCAGAGGTCAAAAGGTACTAAGAATTGATTTGAGAAGCTATCATTACAGAAAGTTACTTTCAGGCACCGCGACAATTAAAACTAGTTTTACGAACTAATTGATATCCGATCGATTGTTCACAAATTCAGTTGAAAGAACAAGGAGAGAATTACTTAGTAGGCTCAAGTATTCCTCTACAAAAACGATTAACATGGACGAGTGTCCATGTTAATCGTTTTTGTAGAGGAATACGTATTCATGAGTTGAATACGTATGAACAATCAACATACTCGTACATAGTAGTCATAATAATGATTTTATGATAATGTTGCAGGTTTAATTAGCTAGCTGCAAGTTTGATTCACTTCCCGGTATCGCGGCGTTTCAATAAATAATCAATGTACACGACTATCTGTCGATACTATCAGATAAAGCCGCGCTATCGGCTAATTGATTGTGAAACCATCATTTTGTTTTATCTAGCCTTCGTATTACATGAAGCTGAACAAGTTATTATGTATGTTCAAGCTAGAATTGTTATAATAGTATCTCTATTAGATGCTCGTACCCTTTTTTCCTTCCCGAAAATAAATAAATAATTTATTTATTGAGGATAATAATTATTGCGACCATCAGGCTGCTAAGGCTGGTGAATAAGTCGATTAGCGGCCTGTGACCTCTGAGTTTGTTTCGGCCTTTCTTAGAATAGTTAGATAGGAAACGCCTTCATCTAGCTTATTTCTTTTTTATTTTCTAATATGACCTGTAAAAGTGATTCCGATGTCCTATTTACAGATTCATATGAGTTCTGTGATTAGCTGCTGAATAAAATCATGAGATAATTATAAGTACCGATTGTTGGTAAACAAATAACCATTAAATACGACGTAACGATGATTATTCGTGATAGTCGTGAGTTAAGTCATTTAATCTCAGCCATTCACTGGCGGCTATTACTGACGATGACTTATCGCGTGTGTCATCAGCAGAAATTAATTGTTTGTATTAAATATTACTGCGCAAAACGCTGCGTTTTGTGTTTCTAGAAAGAATGTAGGCAAAGCGGATTCTTTAAACTAATGTTGCTAACTTGCTTCCGCTTTTTCTATTACAAGATTGTAGCATTGTCTTAAAGTATTCTCAACACGTGCCCTAATAACGACAATTACTGTAGCATGTGGCTAGCTCTTAGATAGAGCCAGCTCCATATCACTAGGTATGTAATACGGATTTTTTTCTAATCTTTCTCTGTATCCCAATAGAAACACACAAGTTCTCAAGTATTGGTGATATGAAGAGCGAATACATCGAAACAGTACCCACATCGGCATTGTAGCCATCCCGTTAGATGCATGACCTCGCTACAGGTATCCTAGCTTACTACATATTACAATAAACAGTGTGAGAAGGGCCTTGCTACAGGCAACCTAGCTTACTAGACTATAACCAATGTGATATGATAAATAACGGTCTTACCCCTTGTGGTAGATGCAAAGGCAGGGCAGGCGGGCTATGGTGTCTCCGGCCGAGAGCTCCTCAAGGCAGATCACACACTCGCCCTTCGAGTCACTCAGCACGTCCTCTGGAAACATACAACAGTATCATCAGATACGAACATACACAAAGACGCTGGTAGTTTAAGATATGAGCTTTTTAATCGTGTCCAAAAGAGACGTGTGTCCAAAAAAGTGGTGGCATTGTACCTACTTATTCTACGCCTAAAATTGGGCAATTTTAAGTCAGCTCAGTTTGTCTAATTTTATTGTTGGATATAGAAATTGAACCGCTCCAAATAGTGATTTTACAAGGGACCAATATCTAATTTCATTAGAAATGAATACTCAAGAAGAGAGCTTATTTTATAGGTACTCCAACTATTGAAAAGGTTTTAAACTTTACTTATTTAAGACATTAAGACCGACCAGAAATTGAACACTATTTATTAGCAAAGTTAAGTTTATTCTAAGCAAAGTCTCCATGATTGAATAAACTTCACTCGATAAGTTGGTTCCGACTTCACATTGCTGTAAACAAACACTTTCCACAACATTGAACCTTAAAACTTTAACTAAGTAGGTAGACAAGTAAGTCATTTAATAACATACATTTTCTCCTTCAACTTACAAGGAAAATAGTAATAACAGTAATGCCGAGACAACCATAATTTCCCTGCTTCTCTTGCCGGGTTCAACATAAATGGTTAATGAGGTATTTCACTCAAAGTCTCGTTGGTAATTACCGGGAAAGCCTCTGTCCTGGTCCAAAGCGCTTATTTCCACTATTTCTTCGCGAATCGCATTGTGAAATATGTTCAGCTGCTTCGCAAATCTTGTTGGGAGTTGCAGAGGTAATTTAACTTGATGGCCAATAAGTTTTGAAACAGGGAAGTGGGTGAAATGTAAAAGGCTTTGTGAAAACAGCAGAATAATTTACAGCACAGTACCTTAGGCTACAGGCTCATAAAGAGAGCTTTATAGAGCGTCTCCTCTGACACCTGTGTGACAATCTCTTTCTCAAGCACCATGTGTCATATTAACTCTGCTAGATATAGATACATAGTAGGTAAGTTAAGTATTCCAGGAAATGCTTTTCTAAATCCCGTGTTGATTGAATATAGGAAAACACTGTACTGTTTTAACTATTTACACTACATTTTGGGATAAATCCAAGTAAGAATCATGAATTCATTAGTCAGGAATTCATTAGTGGCTAACAAAATAGTTCACTAGTGTTTCTTGCAACGCTCGCACGTCGATTGCGTTTGCGTTCAATTCGAAGAAGCTGACTAAACTATGCCATGCACTGCTGACTCATCGCATTATAATATTCCCTGTTTTAAAAATATCCAATAGCAGGAAACTGAAACTGTAAAATTCCAATCGTAATTCCTATGCAACTGAAGGTTTCTTTAGCATCGAGACTACAGAGGAACTGAGGAAACCTGTCTGCAATCCGTATTTTTGTCAATTGTCCTCATCGTCAGTCACTCGAGTGACGTCCTCAGCCACACATAGGCCTTCCCCAAACAGCATCGTCACATCGTCCCACGCTTCTGACGTCCAGCGGATTCCGAATACTATCAAGACATAATCTGCCTGCCTTTTCCCAACATAGGTGTTGGGATGGGCTTCCAATATAACCGGATCCAGCTTTTATGTAGCACCAACATTTTATGGAGCGACCGGCAGTCACTCCATAAAATGATATGAATATCTGACCTCCACAACCCAGTTACTGGGTAACACGATACCCCTTGGAATATCCTCGAAATACTCTCAAGTACATACTTACCGGTTTCTAATTAAATACTATAACAAAATATTAATAAGTATTTACTAACCATTATAGGAGAGTCTTGGCCTGGTGAGGCACATGACGAGATGGCACTCTATGTCGTCCGGCAACACGAACTTGCTGCATACCGGACATTTTATACCTGGAACACAAGGAAAATACAGGTTAATGTATAGTTTAGATATTTACTTCTAGGGTTACAAATGGAATTGCAGTGCTGTAGTGCTGCAATATAAATTGGTCAAGAATGCTCTTATGGAATTTTATTGCTTCGTGGCATTGTCATAAAAATATCTTCGTCCACTTGATAAGTTTTCACGTTCAGTTTTTTTTTTTAAACAGTACCCATGTTTTAGATTAAAAAGTAGAACAATTTAAAATGGTGTCCCCAGAAGAAATTTTAAAATTACAAAATAGTAGATAACCAAGAATTCATTCGCAATTTCGATGTTTGTAAGATTATTAATAAACTATAGTTATTACCGTCAGTTTCCTGAAAAGCTTTTACTTAATGTAACACGTAGGTAAGTAATGTTCCACAGATGATTAACGATAATATTTACTACATAGTAATCATACAAAGTGTATTGGTATTGGAACAGACATTACTAACCTACCCCAGAACATCAGACTTCAAAATTCAATTAAAAAATACCACTTACAACCGGTACGAACAGAGTAACAACTAATAAACCAATCCATCAGGTTTATCAAACCCGTGCATAAAATATTACGATATAAACATGTTAACTGAATAATAAACAACACGTTAGTGTCAATATGTAAATAAATATCAGCCGAGCTTTACCCGGAGTTTATCTTAGTTCGTCAAACATGGCGGGGTGATATAAAATTATGTGTCCCAACATCGGGTAATCCGGTAAGAGTAAGCCAGTTTAACGCTTTATCGCGTGTACTTATGTACTTACCTATGTACCGTAAGTATAATGTGTTTCATAAATATTTTTTCACTAACGAAGTCAAAAAGATGGGACTAATGATAACTTTGTGTAATGGCAATTTATTTAATGGTAAGAAAGTTGTCGTGTGGTTTAGAATCATGTAAATCTATGGTCAGAGTTTTGTCCTGTAAAGGATAGTTTTTAATCTACAAAACCTGAAGTCAAAGAAGCAAGAGCAATAAGAAATATAAGAATTGCAGATGGAATGCAATGAGCTGTACCGTGATTGCGTAAATCACTATCAATCTCTATCTGAATAATTTTGAAGGACATTGGTAATCCATTGATTCATATGCTCGAAAAGTTTGTCTGCTCAACACTGTAAATAACGCAATGAATGTTGATGAACTGTCAAAATTTAAGGAATTGCTATCAGTAGCAATAGCTTTAATGTATTACGCAATTACCCCACTGATCGGATTGCTTGATTATAATGCAGTGAAGACCAAATCATCCAATATCTTTGCGTCGTAAAACATCGTTGTTTAATTTAGAACTGTATATGGTAGGAATCATAATTGAACACAATAGTTATTGATCGTCCATTATCCATATGAAGTCAAGTATATTATGATAGAGTCCACTGAGTACTGTCTATGCAATTAGGCGTAGACAATTAAGGTAGAGTACAGTGACTGACAATAGAGACAATCGATACTGCCTACTGTGCTACGAGTACATGCGTCCTGTTCAAATCGATATTCTTTCGACAGGGGGAAATTGATTCGAGTTTAAAATATATAATGACCGGGGACTGTCGGATGTTTGCTAGCTAAAAGGTGGCTAATTTGATTCCTGGTTCAGGTATGTACTATAGTGGATATATAAATTTTCAATGCCTCTATGAGTGGAGATATAATGTAGGTACAGACGCCAGCACATCAAGCTACTACAATCTGTCAAATTTCTTTAATATATTTTCAACTTTATCGCTAAAGCATTAAGGTTCAAGGTTGATTGGGAAAGTTTGACAGTTTCGGGTAGCTTGACCTGCTGGCGTCTGTACGTCCAGCGTTCACTGGGCAGTCAGCCCTTCTAGCTGACTGCTATTATTTGAACCGAAGTGGTATGACGAGCCGTTCTCATTTAATTCAATCGAGAAAGAAGAGCCAGCTATTTAATCCGAGGGTACATGTCGTTTGTGTATGTAACAATGGTCATCATATGTTGCATTGGTTTATTTTATTTCCTGTTTTGATTGTTGTTTTTATTTTATTTATGTGTAATTGCATGCTGCACTGGATAACCTCATCACGTCAACGCCGGCTGCCGCTGAAAACCAGCGCTGGGGCTCTGTCTCGTCTCGTCGTAGCATTATGCTGAGCGATGGCAGTTTTGCGTGAATGTGACGCATGTTTACCCCCAACTTGTTATTTTTTTTTGTGTGTGTTTATGTTCTTTTTGACACGCTTTTTTATGCGTCATGTTTGCCGCAAATAAATGCATTTTCTTTCTCTTTTTTCTTTCTTTTTAACAGTGTCCAAGAACCTTTTATTCTATCCGGGATGAATAGCTGAAGCTATACGTACGAAAATACTCGTAGCAACATTACACACCATATTAATAAAGCGATAGTGAATCTAGTTAGGTAATATGCGTGTACATTATGTAATTACACGTACGTGTCCAGTCATCAATGAAATGGAACGTGTTACATACGCACGGCATGCGGGCTAGTTGGAGAATTCCATTTGAGTAGAACTCGAATAATATCACGCCATGCCTCTTGAAATCAATTGTCAGCGCAGGCGACGGAAGTTTTGCTAATCGTAAGATGAATTGCAATGGCGGTGATTTCCTACGTAGATTATGAAATAAACGGAAAATTCATCAAAAATGATGTTATGCTTAAGTAGTAGTTCAGCCGGACATCACTTAGCGCAGTGGTATCTCGTAAAATGAGCGGGAAACACTGAGTTGTTCACTACGGTATTTATTTATATATATTTTAGTTTCTTATTTTAATTGTTGTTTTAAAATGTTATCGTAAATAGCACCGGTTGATGCCAACACGTCAACGCAGGGACTTAGCATTTTTTTTTTTTTAACAGTAGACAAGTTTGTATAATTAATAATAATAATAATAATCTTTATTTCTCAGTAAATGCATTTACATTATGTTGGTCTAAAAATAACTTAGGTTAGTGTTCCAAAATGAAAACCCTGACTTCTAAACTAGGTTTATGTACCTGTATCTTAGAAGCCAGTGTCCCTTCAAAGTGATGTGCATATAGAAAATAGGACACAAATTATACACAATAATCCATTAGGGCAAATCCAAGAGAAATAAAAGAAAAACAAAAAAAAAATAAAATAAAATAAAACAGAATACAAGAAAAAAAAATAAAAAATAAAATAAATGAAAGTGTTGTGTATGTCACTAGTGTGTTTGTCTGTTATGTGTGTGTGAGTGTTTGAGGGTATATGTATCTTTGTGAAAGACTGTGTGTGACATTGAGTGTGTGTAAGTATGAGTGAGTATGCGAGCGTATGTGAGAGTATAATAATTATCATAATTTATATTTTACAAAAAAAAAAAAACCTTAACTATTTATTTATATATCTCAAATTTCCCAACAGAAGATCCTCCGTATTTCGATAAGTTAGTTTTAGAAGATATTCCTGTAACTTAGATTTGAACTGATATTTAGTATAGGGATAAAGTTTTAGTATTTTATTAAGCTGGTTATAAAGTTTCGTGCTGGTGACATAATAGTGTCTCTTGGCAAACGAGGTTCTATGCGACTCATGAGGAAAAACTGTGTGTTTAATTCTGCCTGTTGGCTCTGAGGACGGGCGAGTAGAGTGCTTACGGAGCATTGACTGAATGACATACAGCCGATCGATTCTGTAAAAATCTCACCGTGAAAAGTTAGGTGAAGTGAGCGTGGAGTGAGCTGTCATTCCAAATAATGCTAGGGATTGACACTACTGACAACTCACATCAAACTCACATCACTTGAGTTTTCACGGAGAGATTTTTACAGACTTGACCGGCAGCTGCCTGACAGTTAACACTTTAGATTCCGCATATAGCTGTTCTGTGGAATATCTTAGCGGCCGGGAGAGCAGAACCTTCAGAACAGCTCTTTGTGCTCGTTCTAGGTGGATAAAATGGTTCTCAGTAGCTCCACCCCAGATTGGAATACAATAAGCTAAGATCGATTGGCATAAAGCAAAATAAACCACCCTCAATGTATCCCTATCAGCAGACTTGCGTAATTTTTTAAAAACGCAGATCAGCTTACGAGTTCTACCAGACAGTGTGTCTAGGTGTTTATGCCAATTGAGATGTTGGTCGATATGTACACCCAGGTATTTGACACTAGTGGACTTAGTAATTGCAAGGCAGTCACAAATGGTGGAAGGCGTACATGTATGGGCTTTAAGAGTAAGGGAAGGTGAAGGGCATAAATTTGCCCGGATAGCAAATGGCATATAAACTGTTTTACTGACGTTTAGAGTCAGTAGGTTGTTACTCAACCATTCCATTACACGTGTAAGTGCTTTCAAGTAAGTAAGTGTAAGTGCATTATGCTGAGCGATGGCCGTTTTGCGTGAGGCATGTTTTCCCCCAACTTGTTATTGTTTTTGTGTTTTTGTTCTTTTTAACCGACTTCAAAAAAGGAGGAGGTTCTCAATTCGACGGTATGTTTTTTTGTGTATTTGTTACGCGATTACTCCGCCAATTGTGGACCGATTTTCAAAATTCTTTTTTTGTTCGAAAGGAGATACTTCTGAAGTGGTCCCATAGTCACCAAGACAGGATCTGATGATTGGATCCTGGAGAAAAGCAAATCTTATGAAGTAATTTAAGTACTTGCGTATGGTAATCATCATCTCATGTAGCTGAGCTGATGATGGAAGGTACAACTCCTTAACAGTAAGGAGTAGGCAGGCATCTTCGCGCATAACTCCGTCGCTTGCCAACCGATTTGAAAAATTCTTTTTTTGTTGGAAAGGGTATACTACCCAAATGGTCCCATAAAAATTAAAAAAAAATTAAAATTACTGGTAAAAATTACAACTTAAAAGTGAAGAATAATGTCTGTGTCATGTTTACCGCAAATAAACGTATTTTCTTTCTTCTCTTTCTTTCTAGTATTACACAGCGTTACGCATTTACGGGGTAATGAACATGACTCGGTAATACTGCACGACTGCATACCAGCCTTGTCAAAACATGCAAAAATCTTCGCAAACTGCGGCCCATCAAGGAAGTAAAAATCAAAATATTCCAAAATCAGCGTCTTAAACAAAGAATACCACATCACCATACCGTTCCCTCTCAGATGGTCGTCACAACAATAACACGGACGCGCCTGAACCCGCACCGCGCGTTGCGAGTCCGCTCACGCGCGCCGCCGCACCCGTCGCACATTTCTACGTGCTACGTGCGAGATCGCCATAGAAAACATGTTGACTTGTGTTTACTATGCTCAATTGCTGTTTTTAGTTTTCATAAACTATTTTTTTTTTTGTAAAAAATTCAATTTTTTTATTAGTAGGCAGGTTTTTTGTCAATTTCAAAGTCCAGTCGGTTGGTTTTAAGTTTCAAGTTTTTTATTTTGTTAATTGGGGTAGGTAATTAATTACCTCAATTAAAAATAGTAAGGTATTTAAATGCACTGAAATGTGGGAGTTCCATTGCATTATTATATTAAAACTGTCATATACAAGACCCCGTATCAGTCGTTGTTTTCAAAATCAAGTGCAAAACAACTCCTTTGGCTTACAACCATAACCATATGTGGCGGTTATATTGTATAGTATAAAGCATTGTAGCAGTACATAACACTGAGTTACTTTGTATTGTAACACAGAGCCGCCACAAGAACCCATCTAATTGGTTTCATTCTATTAACTTTTGCAGACTACACAGAACAAATACTTACTTACCCTTTTAGCACGTGCGAGAAGATTAGATTGGTTGTACAGATAGATCTTGTAAGAAGTCTCCTTCTCTCTTTACAGCTAGATAAGAAGAGTCTAATAAAGTAAGTATGCAATAGAGGCTGATTTTTCCATCGCCAGGTAATTGAATTCAATTTGAACTTTATTCGAGCAATAATTTTGAAATTTTGACAGTTATTTCATACAGACTGTCAAACGTCAATTTTATTTCTCGAATAAAAGTTATCTGGCGATGAAAAATCAGGTCTAAGTTTAATTGGACACTATAAACGTGTGTCAATAGTGACAGCAAATACAGTTTCAATAGTAAATATTTGAACAACTGATCCTATTTCCGTTTCATAATCATCTTTATCCACAGGTTCGTGAAAATAGTGAAATAATCATGCTCCAAGTTCTCTTTCACTAGCAAACATTCGGTACTAAACCCCTAATCCTATATCTGCCGAATAAAAACAAACCAAGTGACCCGTTCACAACACACGTCAGCTAACCACTGCACAGGTAGACACAGAAGTTTCACTACCTACATGACATGGAGAAAACTGCTGTGAGTTGATTGAGGAGCAGTGGTGGCCCAGTAGTAACGGCCGCGACTTACCGAGTTATTAGGTCGTAGGTTCGAACCCAGTCAGGCACTTTACTTTTTATCGTAAATTCTTTCATCACTACTGCTCTCACAACACGTGAGGAAACCGGCATATCCTAAAACCAAAAATCTGAAGACACGTTGATGTCGATCAACCCGGTCTGGGCCTGCGTGGTGGATTACGGCCCACTCCCTCTCTCACTAAGAGAAGGCCTGTGTCCCAACAGTGGAAATATCATAGGCTGATTATGCTTATGCAGTGAGTTTCGAGTTTGTTCGTACCTACTCTAGCTCAGTGAATATTTTCGCTGTTTGTTTGTTCAGGTACGCCTTCTGTAAGTTCATGTATGGTAGTATAAGCCCAGCTCATCCGTAGTCCACACACGTTCGGCCGAGAGTGACGGCCGCCGGCTCATTGTGCCAGTTTCGGGCCGGCCCGGACTAACGACCGGCTACTGGCGCGCCGTCCTCCTCAATTGATCATTGTTCTCCGGGTTCTGTGATCAACTCTATTTGTACTACTAAATGTGCTGCCAAAGTTTGCGTGACAAAGGTTGGTGTGTTAGTAAGGTTGCCTTAGGAACTTCAGGTAGGCAAAGTTGGGAACATTCTAACCATTTATAACAGATTCTGGCGAAAAGATTAGCTAAATCCATGGAGAAAATAGAATGAATTTCCGATAATACGACATTCAGCTAAAGAAAACTAGTACTGAAATAGATTATCGTCTGTCTGGGTCGTTCTAAAGTCGGTTAAACCTCTGACAATAGCTTAAAAGGTTTCGGTTCGACTCTATATGTAAAACGATGTTCTGGGCGAAATTGCGGCCGACCGTTATATACATATATTTATGTATAGGTATATATAAAAAAAGTAAATTACATATTTTGTGTTAAAAAAGATCCGTAAGTGAACGAGACGCGGCGTTTACAGCAACAGTAGATAAACATTATCGTTGGGTCTAGCCAACGACGACGATGGAAATACAGGGAAGTGAATATTGACAAGAGAAAAAGAAATTAAAGAATTAGGAAAACATCGTTTAAGGAACGACGGCTCTGGTTATAACTACATTTAACAGTGATTCTGTAGTAGAACCTGGCTTAGAATAAGAAGAAATAGAGATTTGCTAGGGATCCATGAGTACTAAAATCTCAAGATATTCCAAATCTGTTACATAAGGCACAACATCTCCACGTTGTTCGCGTTTTCGCAATACTTGAAGGTGTACCCGTCGTCAACTCCTAAACACTGAACACCTGATGCCTCGATAACTAAAACAAATAACTTCGCGGCACATAAATTGCTTTCGCAATGTTTGCGTAACGTACCGCTGAAATATATTACACTCAGAACACATCAGTAGCAACTTGCACGAACAAACGATCCACAAATAGTGTTAACTTAAATACAAACAAAAACCTACGCTTTTCTAATGGATATTGGGAAACATTATGCTCAATTCGGGTATGGATTATCATTTTATCAATATGTTGACGAGGAATCGAGTAGAAACCAACCTAAGATAAAAATTATTGCAGTACCCAACCTCAATATATATTTTTATTTAGAAACAGTAAATTATTATCCACCTAACTATTTATATTAGGAACTAAGTGGTACATATTGAAGGCAATTACTGCAGGCATGTAGAGGGTCGTATTTTTGGCCTTGTTAAATAATTTTAATAAGATTTCAGGTAAATTATTTTTTAATTGATCTTCCAAGGAACATAAAGTCTAGTTTATGGGATAATTTCAGCCTTCAATAACTAATCCAATTGACGCAAATGCAATAAAAACACCTTTAGTCTTAAATCAATATGAGAGAGGATAGCTTCTAAAAGGTTTCCTATTGACTCATGATGACTCACTCCGGATGAAATTAGTGAATGAACCAAACATATGAATCAACAAATAAATCACTCTACACACACCTTGTTTTTCTTTAAACTGCGTGAAATTAAATACTTAGCCAGAGACGCTGAAAATGAATCAAAAGCTGTTATTTTAATGTCAAGTAATATTTCCAATTTAAACAAAGATAACCGCTGATCTCAGGCACCTTTATATGTGTTTGTACTTATCTAGCTGGGAATATTCTGTTCCAGGTCCCCAGTGCTCTTAACACTGGTGTTACTGATCATCCTACCCTCAACTACTGGCTACATAGACTGCAGGATATCCTGCAGAAGGTGCCACGAGAACACGGAACATCCAGCGGTACTGGAAGTGTACTGCGCTATGTGCGAGGAGTGCAAACAGAGGCGACGAGAAAGGTATTTATACTTCACTGTGAACTTTATGAATTGTTCTAGTTTCTTGCAACTTATTTACATATAAAAGTCTTATTTGGAAACGACACAGAGTGAACTGTCTTAGGAGTCTTAATTCATTGTCACATTTTTAGTTTAAAGTCGATTTATTTCAGGTACCTCTTGGTAGTATAATAGTGTGCAATTCTTACTTACCACAATACCTAAATTCATCATATCACATTGCACCACTGTACACCTTCTCTCACCCTCATACACTCACACACACACACCTCTCACTACACCACACTTCACTCAATCGCGCTTATTTTTCCTTTTTGATTATTGTTTAAATCTACTTGCATGCTCTTTTCTAAATACATGTTTCTCAATTCTATTATTTTATGGACAATGATAAGTGGAAGAGCGGGGTCTCCCAACACAAGCATTTCCTTGCTTAAAAGGAGTCTCCAAACCATATAATGCAAACCATGCTAATTGAAATAAACTTTTTTTTTTTTCCTACTTTTGAAGGATGCTAGGACGGACTACAAAGGGAAAGGGAAAGGTAAAGCCAACATTAAAATCTTTGGTGAGAATGAGGGATGGCGTCGAAGCCAGTACTGATTCCGAAGCGCTGATAATAAGACCGCAGGAAGCATTACAACAAGCGGAACAGGATTCGCAGCAGCAATACCAGGGGCAGTCACAACAGCAGTTGCAACCACAGCAACCGTTAGAGTCACAACAACCCTTGGAGCCACAGCAGCTGTTGCAGCCACAGCAGCCACCGCAGGAACCGCCGGAACCACAACAGCCTCAGCCGACATATGCGTCGCAAAAAGCACTACGAGGTTCGTATGGAAACTGTAAGACTGGACTCTGTAACAATGAAGTCTACCAAAAACATGTTTTAAACATGTTGGGACTTAGATCAGTTTTTTCGATAAACCTGCCCTAATAAACTCATTTCATTGTTAACTAATTTTTACTTGTGTCCTTTGGTTAATATGACATGACAACACGGTTAGCGCAGTGGCTGAGCGATCGGACTGCTGCGCTGCGTGTCGCGGGTTCGATTCCCGCACAGAACAAATATTTGTAAGTCCTACATGTATTTGTTCCGAGTCTGGGTGTTTTTCTATCTATAATATGTATGTATTTACAAAAAAAAAAAATGTATATAAGTAGTTTATCAGCCATCTTGTTACCATAACACAAGCATTAGGTTGCTTAGCTTGGGACTAGATGGCGCTGTGTGAAATGTCCAGGGATATTATTATTATAAATATCCGTTTTCTGATACTATCTGATGATTAGGGATGGTGTATCCGGCCGGCTGCCCGACGCCGCCGATATGCTCAGACTCTGAGGAAGAGGAGCTGCTCCTGAATACGGTGACGCACATTTTCCGCACGACCACCACCACCACCACCACCACGACGACCACGACGACCACAACGCAGTCGCCACCGTGCCCGCCCGTGCAAACGTGCAGGAAGAAGAAGAAGAACATACAGCATTCATGCATGAATCCGTGCATGGTTCCTCCGGCACCGGCCATGTGTCCTTGCCCCATGTACCCCCCGCCACCCCCACAGGTTCCGGGGTACTTGCAGCCACCCCCGCAGGGGGCGGGGTACATGCCGCCACCCCCACAGGGGCCGAGTTACTTGCCGCCACCACCACAGGGGCCGGGGTACCTGCCGATACCACCACAGGGGCCGGGGTACCTGCTGCCACCCCCACAGGGGCCGGAGTATCAGCAGCCAAACCCTCCGGTGACGAGTGCGTTACCGGCGACAAACTCTCCAGTGCCGGGTATATTTCCGGCGACAAACCCTCCGGTGCCGGGTGAATTTCCGGTAACGAACTCACTCTGGTCAGTTATGTCGCCGGTGATAAACCCACATGGGACCAACCAACCATATGACCAACAGACGCAATCACCGGGGAATGGGGCGTTCGAGAACCAACGTCAACAGGTGGTGCAACCGAGTACCATGAATGAAGATTATCATTACGTTTTTATTGGACTGCCGAAGAATACGATATGAGAGCACTAGTTGACGCACCAAACTAAGGTTTTTTATTTTTGTTGGTGTCGCATATGATGGATTCTGTACTTTTTTACGAATTCTGCATGTTGTACCTATATTGAAGTAATGTTTGTCGATGTTGCTTTTTATGGAGAGTGTTTGTAATATTATTTACTATCCTAGATTTATATGTTGTAATAAAAAGTATCCTAATTTTTTGTTTTGTTTATTTGCTTACCTGATATTCTTACGTGTAACGTAGCTGTGGTCGATTTTATCGATTACAAGAAAACCTTCACGTGCATGTAGTTGCTTAACCTTTTACGTTTGATAACCTCTCTGTATTGAATAACTTGTAATCAGTGTACTATCACTGTGCTGGGTAATACCGTCACTATGTATTACTTCACATATATTAATGTTTGCCAACCAATAAAATAATGTGGAAATAGAGACAATCCCTCATCTCGGAATTTGACTCTTGGAAATTGGCATATATCAAGCGGATTAAAAACATGGGGAAGACAAGGCCTAACATTCCACGAAAAATATAAAACAGCAAACTGAACACACGATTCAAGTCGATAACCAATAGTGCCGTTGTCCATATCATTAAATTAATAAAGCCGTTAGCTACCCTTCACCACAAACTAGGTACGTCCAGAACACCGCCTCCGTAGAACAACCAAACATCAATCACGCACACATACATTAATTTTCGGATACTTGTCCTTCTGTCCTTTTCTGCATAGTGTAGGTACCTATGCACGTAACGTAAAAATTACGTCAAAGATAGTATTCTGGCCCCAAGTCCGTGACCCGAACAAAGATAACCTTAAGTTTATATCACATGGGTATAAATTGATTTAGTTAATTAATGAGTTTACTGCGTAATATTCCGTTTAGCTTGTGGTTTGGTCTACGTCATTGTGATTTGGTTGATCGTTTGCGAGGCAATTTAACGAAACTGGTTATTTGAACGTTTTGGAGGCATGATGAACAGGGTGTAAAGTTCACTCAACCTCCATAGAAAAGGGAGGATCCTCCGGCCAGACGGGTGTTGTGTCTGGCGGGCAATTGCCCAACGATTGATGTTGGGAAATTGTATCTATGCTAAGTGCGCGGTAAACTCTGCTTGCGAGATGCAGGATTTGCGTGACGTCAGTATGACGCGTTGTTCGCATGTGGCGTTGTAGATACCGCTACATCACTCCCCTCCGGAGACCGGAGGTCGATAGTGGGTTGAGTCTTGTATCTTGCGATGCTTGCCAGGCCAGCTGAGGTTCCAGTGAGTCGGAACCGGTTGCCGCATAGTTCACGGTGAGTCGGAACTGTCTGCGGAGATGTCCCCAGTGAGTCGGGGTGGCGCTGCGTTATACTCCAGTGCGTCGGATGTCGTACAGCGCCGGGTTGAGGCTGGCTGCTGCGTCGACCAGGAGAGGGTGCTCTGCTTGTTGACCGGCCGAAGGTGCAGTGTGCTGTGCCAAGGTTGCTGATGAGGCTGAGGGTGATGACCAGGTATGCGCGGACGCTGCATGCTGGTGGTCAGGATACCCGTTGAAGCCGTGGATGCTGGCTGGCTGGGTGGCTCGCCGCTGAAGCTTGCGGGAGTGATGATGATGACGTCACGCTGAAGTGTTTGCACGAAGGCTGCGCTGACGTTCATACTCGGGGTCACCAGTTTAGAGGTATGAGGAACAGGGTGTAAAGTTCACTCAACCTCCATAGAAAAGGGAGGATCCTCCGGCCAGACGGGTGTTGTGTCTGGCGGGCAATTGCCCAACGATTGATGTTGGGAAATTGTATCTATGCTAAG
This sequence comes from Apamea anceps, assembly GCA_951799955.1. NCBI lineage: Eukaryota > Metazoa > Arthropoda > Insecta > Lepidoptera > Noctuidae > Apamea > Apamea anceps. The sequence continues at coordinate 918,746 of OX637516.1, forward strand.
TGCGCGGTAAACTCTGCTTGCGAGATGCAGGATTTGCGTGACGTCAGTATGACGCGTTGTTCGCATGTGGCGTTGTAGATACCGCTACAACGTTACCTAACGTCAAATGTTTGTTCAGATCGAATTATAAAATACGTGATGGTGTTTCATTAACACCAATGAAGACAATTTGAATTCTTTAACTGTTTGATTCTGATTTACCAGTTGTTTTCGACTATAGATATGTACAGACGCCAGCAGGTCAAGTTACCCGAAACTGTCAAACTCAAATCATTTATTTCAATTAAACCATTTCAGGCACTTTTGAATTGTCAAAATTAAATTGTCGGTCAGTTAGTCAGAAAGTTGAAGAACGGGCAAGAAACTCCACGGACACTCTTTTAAATCAAGATATTATTACAAAATCCTGGGTACAGGTCAAGTTTTCTCAATCAACCTTGAACCTAATGCTTTAGCGATAAAGTTGAAAATCTATTAAAGATATTTGACAGATTGTAGTAGCTTGATGTGCTGGCGTCTGTACCTCATGGGCCGCAAACATCTTGCGTAAGCATCTTCAAGATGCTTGCTATGGAAATTTGCTGGTGTAGTCTCATCGAAACGCGCACAGCAGCTTAAAAATACTCTATGAAGCTTATGTTGACGCGAGATTATGTCACAGATAGCGATTAATAGGACACTCCAACATTGACGGTATATTACACGATAGAGCCAAAATTTCCGATGCTATCTGAAATTGAATAAAAAAGAAAAGAATCGATTCCGAACCACTTGACACAGTTGCGTTCTGGATGCGGATGTACCCTGGCAGCAGGTCTACAGGTTTATCGAGAGGTCTGATCACTTGTTGAGTGTCCGACATCGAACGGTGTCGCCGACGTCACCTGTGTGTCGTGAGAGCGATCGGACACGGAGGGTGTCGGCTTTATATGTAGGTCAGCATGGCGTAGTTACGGGATGTTAGTTTCTCAATGATTTGACTAGAGATTTCATGATATCTGCGCAAACTTCAGAACATTTAAAATACTTTGAACTTTTATGACGATCATAAATAAACAACAGCTACAATAATTATTACTCGTGGATCAACTTGTTACATAAATTAAATCCCTCTTCTTCTCTCCTACTTTGCTGTGCCTAACAGTTCAACAGTGACCGTGTCTTTGTGAGACTGGAATAAACATATTGATGAAGACTACTCCTACTACTTCACTGCAAGGTAGTAAAGTCTCTTGGAATGTGAACATAAACCTAACTTCGTTGTTTCTGAACGTTTCGCGCGCCCCCTATAATGGTGTTTTCCTCAACGAACACTCCTCTGTCAGCAGTCAACCACGCTTCTGCTACTATTCTAAAAATGCCATTGTTGTCACCGTTTTAATAAACTAGTTCCGAATACTTTATATCTTTTGGTTCATTCGTTACATTAAGGTCAATCATCATCTCCCTCCCCTTATCCCACGTTACTTGTGGTCGGCGCAACACGTTTTCTTCTTCCATTCTCCCCTGTCCACCGTTACACTATCATTCACTCCCTTTTCTTTCATATCATTCCTCACACAATCCATCCATCTTTTCTTCGGCCTTCCTGTCCCTCTTCATCCATCAACATGTATATTCATAACTCTTTTAGTCACATGCGTTTCGTCCCTTCTCATCACATGCTCATACCAAGCCAAACGATTGCCTTTCAACTTTTCTGTCACTGGCGCCACTTTCAAACTTATATACTCATTTCTTACTTTATCCATTCTCGTCACTCCACACATCCATCTCAACATTCTCATCTACGCTGCATGCAATATTTTATCATCCGTCTTCTGCACAGCCCAGCATTCAGACCCATAAAGTACGACAGGCCTTATCACGGACTTATAAATTTTCCCCTTTAACTTGAGGGGCATCCGTGAGACGCAAGTTGTTCCTGTGACCTGTCGCCATTTCATCCATTCTGAGTTGATCCGGTGCGTTACGTCTCGGTCTACTTCGCCATCTCCTTGGACAAGCGACCCGAGGTACCGAAAGTCGGAGCAGATCGATAAGGGCGTTCCGGCGAGAGATATGGGCCTAGGACTGGAGAGACCGCCAAAAATCACAAAACAGATACTTAGTTTTGGTCCGACTTACTCTCAGGCCAACGGTCTCGAGTCTTTTCAACCACCCCTCTAATCTGCTCTGGACCTCTAATCCGTTCTCGGCAACCAGCACAATGTCATCGGCGAACAGCACACACCATTAAGGTCAATCAATAAAATTAATTAATTGAAGCGCCCATCTAATCATGTTTATTGTGTGTCTAGTAGGTTTACTTAGGCAGGTACTTAAGTACCTATTTCATAAATTGTTGATTTTAGAATTTAGGTAAATTAATGAGGATAATTGCGGATATCATTAGGCCAAATAATTCAAAACCACACGAGCTATTTATATCGTTAACAATGTTTGTTTTCCTGTAGACACGACGTATTTGACCCAACCGAACAGTCAAATAATAATATTATATAATAGAACAGAAATACTATTTAGTGACAATAATATTAAACGTAACCAAAGTAAAAGGATCGCAGTAGGTGTTGTTCTGTAGTGTCTGCCGACCACCATGGGGATAGGGCGAGACTTTATGTATTGTAGCGAAATAAACACTGAACTTCACTTGTACACGTTTAATTTAGTCAAATAAAAAATATTGTAAACAAAACTTAATGAAGGACACAGCACGATTCTTAATACATTAAATTAAAGAATAAAATTATAACGCCGCGCCGCTGACGCGACGACCTTGGTGTTAGAACCCTATAATAAATTTCACAATTACGTGTCGGTCACGATCCGTTTGGAAACGTTCCTATAACTCCCACAATAAATAAATATCTGGTATACCTAAATGGATAACTTCGCACCAAGTCAATCAGGTAGCGAGGCAACAATTTAAATCAACAGTGATTTAAATTGTTGTCTCGCTACCTGATTGACTAAATGAGACAATATGTGTCAGTCCAGGCATAAAGGGTCCAGTAGTGGGGTATTGAGTTAAGACTGGATTCGGTATCTAGAATAGTCAATTGATAGTATGGATTGAAAAAATAATCAAAAAGTAGCACACGTTTTTTTTTATCAGACATTTGAAGTTGAAATTCTGAAAAAGCTTGATTTGAGAAAAAGCATTTTGAAAGTTTGAGTGAAAAAAAAACACACTTTTACTTGCTTGTTACGTAGATTTTTATTCATTATTGTAGATTGATATGTTTTCCATAGAATCAACTTATAATTATACTTTTGACATCAAAACTAAAACAATTATTATCAAAATAAAAGAAGGATACACAGTCTAGTAAAAAAGGTCCACTTGCCGATATTTAATAAAAAGTTAGTTATTGCGATAGTAATTAACAATAAAAAACTAAAATTAAGTATTCTTACTCTATTTAGGAACTAACAAAATAACAAGACAGGCTTTTTTCAAACATTACTGCAACAGAATAATGATTATTTTAGCCACTGGTACCTTTTATGTAATGTCATAAAAGGTACCAGTGGCTAAAATAATCATTATTCTGTTGCAATAATATTTGAAAAAAGCCAATACAAACATAAAAATAAAACTTATTCTATTTGGGACTCCAACTTACGTTTTGGACAAAAATAAATTCCTCCTCGCACCTGATTCCTATGACCAACCTGTTTGCAGTACGAACATGTTGGTTTTTGTCGAATACTCTTTTCAATTGATGGTTTCTGAAAAGAGTACTCGACAGATGTTGTTGGGACAGAGTTGTGGTCAACATCAACATTTGGAATGGGTTTCGGGCATAAAATGTCTTTAGATTCTTCACGTACAAATTCACGAATCTTATTATAAAGATACGATTTTCTTTCGTACGTCATGCCTGCAGGGGATTTTTCTAAAGGAAAACCGTATACTTTATTCGGGTTCAAAACCTTTGATACAGTTGGTTGACTGTCAGTATATTTTTTGTAACATAACATGTGCCCTCTATTATCTTCATTTGTTTCAAAATGACTAAAATGCAGAAGTTGGTTAATAGTTACACAATCAGGTTGAAAAAAATTGGCCCAGTCGTAAGTTTTCACAAAAGTTTCTCCTTTCTCATCACCAGTTAGAACAGCTACTATAGATTTTGTTTTCGGACAAGCTTGAACAGCAGCTGCAAGAATATCCTTTAAGTTATTGCATTCCCATTTTCTAAAACTTTTTTTGAATAGACCGAAATACATGTCGGGTGCAAACTTCGTATGACCCACGGGAAGGAAAGATATACGGAAACTTCGGTGTCTGCCTGTTAAAACTCGCCATGTTGCATATTGCATGACATAGTTATTTTTATTTTGTCCAGCACAATTATCTGCATGACAAACAACATCTTTTTCGCCTATACCAAAATTTTCGAAAAAATGATGTAGCATTGAAATTATTACATTAGCTCCTTTCCCAGTAGCACAGGGTTCAGGAATTACGTACAAAACGAACTTTCTCAAAGGCTCTGCAGCAACACCAAATAAACTGACTTTAAATCCTGTCAAGAAATACAGTGGCCCAATTTGTTGTGAACTGTGCGGCAAATGCACCTGTTGGGCAAAATCAAAAGAGTAATGCATGACGCCATCATAAGAACATGGTTCATGAGGTCCAAGAATAAGAGTAGAGTCCGTTATTGAATCAGTCGCAACTTTGATTACATTGTTATAATATTTTCGTTCATTTTGCACTAAATCAAGGTGCTGCCTCGACTTTTCTACAAGCTGTATTTTTTCCTTTTCATCTAAACCACCCATTCGTCCCAACGTGGTCACGTTTTTCTGACAAGTTGCACATAGATCTGTTTTCGGTTTCTGTATAACGACATATGGACAAAAATCTTCCCAAAGATCATACCAACTACTTCTACTAATAGGAGTTTTATCGAGTAAAGCTATAGTTTCCAAATATTTGTTGTACACATACGCTTTAGACATACTACAAGGTAAAATTATTAAATCAGATTTAAATTGGTGGCCTGGTAATCGGCCCGGCAATACTAAACCGTTTTCATTAGCAAACTGTCTTATAAAAGTGATTGCGTCTGATCTAGTTTGCAAATTAATACAATTGTAAGGTCGTTTACGTGACCCGTGGACCTTTGGAGCAACACCGCTGTCCAGAAAGTTCTTTTTTACATTTTTTAACCTTTTCAAACCAGTGGCATATACATATTGGAAAAAAATCTTGCATACTGAAACACCTCGAAAGAAATACTTTACCGTGTATTCTTTTCGTTGCAAGTTTCTGTTTTTTGAATGTAATGTATTTTCACTTGTACGTAAGAGAGCATTTAAAGCTCCTTTCAAGACCAAGTGATGATGATTGACTCCTTCATTACAACGTGAATTTAATTCGATACAATCTAACCTACTACTTAATATTACATCTTTTTGAAATTTGGACACACAATTATTATTACATCCACAGCCAGTATCTAAGAATGAGGCCTGAGTTACATCGTCTAGAATTAAAGGATCATCATCTAGTAAAATATTACCAATTTGCCGCTCTTCGAGCGGCTCACAAGCACTAAATTCGATGTCACACGATAATTCTGTACCCCGTTGACTTTTGAACTCTAAATTAAAATTTTCATAGTCTTCATGTTCTACAGACGCTGAATAGCTAAACTCTGAAAACAAATAGTTGAAATATACATACTACACAGGTCATTTTTTCATACTATGTCTATGACATAGGTACCTAACACAACTTCTTAATTGGTATTAGAGTCCTTGCTGTAGTCATAAAGAATATGTACTATTGCATGCATACAATGATCACGTCGATCTTTTTTGATTTTACACAAGGCTCGGCTAACTATTTTAGCAAAATCATAACACTCATGTATTTCATCTTCACTGATTGCTTCTGTATTAGTGCTTTTTTCATAATACTGATCCGTTTCATCCATCTCAGATGTCGACTCTGTGAAATTATTTTCTAAGTTGTAAGTACCTGAATAAGGTGCAACGGTTTCTTCTTCTGTTGGTAAATCCGGCGTTGTTGCGGTCGAGGCCAAAACAGGTAGTGTGTTTACTTCCACCTCCATAGAAAGTGGTACAGGTCCATCAGAATGCTTAGATTCATCACTAGAGCTGGAACCTTCGGTTGAATCTTCAATAATTATGTTACCTAAAAACAAATTTGAATTTAGTATAAATGGGATGAAATTATGACTAATTGAGATTCATTAGCCTATCAACTTTGTCGCGGTCAGTTTTCAGTCTATGTGGATGCAGCCGAATTATTATGATTAAAGCTGCTCTCTTTTAAAATGTAATAAATAAGTAGGAACGTAACGTAATCTACGCTTAATCCATAAATCTCTAAATCTCTAAAATCCATAAAAAATCGAATTTAAAGACGACTGCTGTCTGTAGGAGGCTTCGCCCCTGTCGAGGTCTAAATATGAAAAGTAGGTAACAGCTGTAGATACACACAAGAACTCCGTAACATTCCGATACCCCGGTTTATAGAACTAGCTTTTCGACCTCGGCCCCGCTAAGCGTAATAACGTTAATAATATTATAGCCTATGACTGAATAATGCAGCTTTGTATTGGAGAAAGAATTTTCAAAATCGGTTCAGTACTTTTGGAGCTTATTCGATACATAACACAACACGTAACAACAAACATAGTATTAGTAGATATAATAGACAACGTAAAGACTTACCTTTATTCATTTTTATGCGCACTTTTCACTCACTCAATTTAAAACAGCTAAGATAATAAAAACTGCTATATTTACACAAAGACTGTCGGATATTGTTTCCTTTCCGGTGTCAAATGACAAATAAATTATTGCATCACAGGCAGATCTATTTATAGGACACGTAGGTAGCAAAAAACGATCAGGGAAATCCCCGCTATGTCGAAGTGAAGCAAAGTAAATCCCCTTAGTAGTTGCATAGTAGCAGGGAGTTCCCCGCTTTAAGGGACCTTTTACACGTAGTTTCAACATTTTAATCTTAAAATATAATTAAATTATTAGAAGTGATCAGTACGGGGTATTGAAACGTATTTTATTCCCAGAATATCGACATGCCACCCACTGGTACCTTTTTAGTAAACTTTTTTCATAAAGTTTCTGGTACTTAGAAACATCGTATATAGTCATTTACTATATGAAATTGTAGATAATTGAGCATTTATTTATAACCAATTAAAATCGCGAAATGCAATTTTTATACCCAACTTTACAAAACCTCTTATATCTCGGAAACTAAATGCCGCGCACTGGACCCTTTTCGCTTGGACTGACACATATTAACCACTAAAAATTAAAAAACAACTACTAAATATACGCAAATCCGGTCGTGACTCCAGGCTGGCAGTCGGAAGGCTCCTCGCTGGCTGGTATCAGAATCCGCCAGCGTTGGGTTCGAATCCCAACAGGAAGCTTGCAGGAGTCTAGTCCCAGGCTAGCGGTAGGGCGAATTCATGATCCGCCTACAGTCTTCGGACCAATCAAGTCTGAATGAAGAAACCCGACTCACAAGTTTTAGATGATGTATAGTTCGTTTAATTTCGGGAACACTGCCCTATGATCCAGTCGAACAACGAACGAACTCGGTTGTTCAAACCGTTATATCGATACCTTTAATATCGTGGCAAATTATTACATGGTCAAGCGGAAAAAATAATATTATGGACTTCCGTCCTGTGTCCAAAAAAAACTTCAAATGAAAAATCTCTGTAAGAGAAAAGACATGACACTTTTTGATTCAAAATTCAAAACCAAAATGAAGAAAAAACCTTTCTGGTTACAAATAAGGTAGGATTTGTTATAAAAGAAGGCTGTTTGTGATAAAATTATAATGTAGCATTTGCAAATGCTGCAGTATGTATTATACATACACATTGACACAGTGAGCTAAACACAAAAAGGTCTTATATCATAGCAGGCAAGTTCATCAAAAAAAATCATACCGTAGTCTAGCCAATGAGCACAGCACACTATAATCGATGAACAATAACATTAAAGGCAAACAATAGTCACCAATAAAAAGTAATGCCTCCGCCGCGGTTCGTGATTGGAGGCAGTAAGGCGCCACCAGCTCGGCAGCACCGGGCCGGGTACAGTCCCTTGCATATAACTCACTACTCTTGGGTTTCGTCTATTTTCCATCAATAACTTTGATATACATGACCTTGTAAACGAAAACTTTTAAACCGCTCACCAAAACACTTTTTAGTTGCAAATTGACTCCAATTAAATTAGTTTGGGTCAGGTTATATTTTTTATTATTTTGTTAACATTATCCTTTTTGGTAGTAACATACAAAAAAGGTAATTTACCTATTATCTATACTAATAAAAAAGCTGACGAGTTTGTTTGTTTGAACGCGCTAATCTCTGGAACTAACAGTGGGATTTGAAAAAATATTTTTTCAGTTGATAGCACAACTCTTGAGGAAGGCTGTAGACTATTTAACATCACGTTATGACCCTTAGGAGCCAAGCAGAAAGAAAAAAATGTCAGAAAGAATGCTCAGCGAAAACGAAGTAATAGCGCGGGCAGGTGAAGTGATGCGACGGGTGTCGGGAGGAAGACATTCCACGCGGACGGAGTCGGGGGCACGAGCTAGTTGTATATGTAACTATCTAGAGAGCAAGAAGCAGCCATTTTTAAAATAAAGTAAGTCTTTCGTAGTCTTACAAATGTATTTGCTAAAGGACGACAGACGTTCTAATTTAACACCTAATAGGAAGGACCGATCTTGAAGACGCGGCTGTCAGGACCAAAGGACTGATGTCGATAAGGGACGCTGAGTGATCGGATCTAGCTAACAGCTCTGCAAATTACACGACCACGCATCCGAGGGAATGAGATAATACCAATCAATAACAAATTCATCAAATAGAAAACCAGAATACGTAGAATATAACAAAAAAGAACATCAAACCGCAATGACCTTACTGAACAAAATACGAGTAGATATATTCTATGTTTACACAAACGTCAACTATGCCTAGTAAATAACAGACAAAGTTTTTTATTACTTTCTCCATGATTGTTTTATTTCGATCGATATGTGTACAGAGCCACCGATTTATCAGAGCGAGTGATCAAATTATGAACTAACGTGTACACTGCCTGGTCGAAAATATGGGACATATGTTTAATTCACTTCCTGCCATTTATACCTGTGTGACAGCCACATTATGAACCCCGATTTGTCACATTTTCGCCCAGGTACTGTATTTGAAACAATTATGCTGATAACACAAGATTATGCTTCTGCCATCAGGTAAGACAGACATATTTTCTACTTTGACTCGTCAGCTTGAATGGTGTAAGGTGGCAGAAAACACTTCCCATGGGTCATCGGTGAATGGTCATTGATGGAAAACGCTTCATAAGCATCATTTATCACCATAAAGATAAATAAAAAACTGTTTATTTCACTCGTAGACCATTTCTCAACTTGGTCGTCCTTGCTGACAGTTGAAATATCCCGTCGTGACTCGTGATGGCTAATTATATTTATTTATTTAAATACACTGGCGAGGTAAAAGGTAAGCCTCGTAAAGTTCCAATGAACGTTAAAGTGACAACAAGGATCTTTGTGTACACAAGCCTTAACAACGGGCTTAAACCCTAAAATTAATTTTAATGAAACGATTTTGTTGTTCAACCCTAAATATTCTGAATACTAAATGGCAGGAATTCCCTTCAAGTATTTTTATTGAAAAAATAATAACGGCCTTTTTATAATTGCTGCTATTATCTTTGTTTACGTCGTGAGCAATGAGATGTTTTATAAGCGAGAGAGCTAGATAAAAACACCATGAAATGCATACCGTATAAAATCCTCCTGGGTGGGCGCCGGATCTGAGCCCCGTAGGCGGAGTCCTGCTCAGCATCAGGCACACAGGTTCCTATTATAATACCCATCGCCACCATACCACTAGTCCGCACACACATCAGAAAACTCACTATCACCTTATAGTACACATCACATAATTTCAATAAGTCATCACAAAATAATTACGATAAAGTTTTTATAGAAAATTGGATACTAGAACGTGCGTTCGTCGTCAGAGTTGGAATGTAACTGGCTGTGGGTTGTTACCGGTGTGCTAGGTCGCAAGGTTCTCGTCACATTTGGCACGCAACTCGTGACGTCACCGACGGCCAACGCGCGTCACTTGCACAGGACTGCTCGGGCAATCCTGCCTTGAGCGTGCAAATAAGGCTATATTAATGACCCAGTACATGTAGGTACATGCGGAAAAACGAACGGCAGGCAGTTTTTCTTTGCGCTAACAAAGGGTTCATATTTCACCACTTGGCATGACTATATTTCTGGTTTTACATAAATAGTTCTGTACCGACGTTGTACAGACGCCAGCAGGTCAAGCTACCCGAAACTGTCAAATTTTCCCAATCAACCTTGAACCTTAATGCTTTAGCGATAAAGTTGAAAATCTAATAAAGAAATTTGACAGATTGTAGTAGCTTGATGTGCTGGCGTCTGTACGTGAAAATGTAAGTAGACTTACTTATACATACACGATATTGTTTGAAATTGGACCTAATCAAATTGTTATTGCTATTACTACAGAACTAATAAAGCCAAACTAATTAATAGAACCGTCGGATCATGTATACATCATTAACGATGATATGTCACTCACGCGCATGTATGGCGAAGTCCTGAAGTCCTGACGGCCGGCAACTTATTAATGAAATAAAAGTGTCCCTGACTGTACTAATAAGATTCATAAGCGAATAAGGCTGGCGCGGCCGAAAATAGAATCGGATTTCAGTAATTTGATTTGTGACGTAGGAACTTGTGGAAACGGCCACCGAATACTGAGAGTCCAGTTAAATATTATAGTCATGTGATGTTCTGAGTTGTTGTTTTAATGTGGAAAGCTTTCAATTTTCATGATAGAATAATGACTGTGATGTGTACTTTCCTTTCCTAGACAACACTACAATTAAAATTTAATGTTGGAAAATACGTTACTTCGTCAAACGTTTCACTAGCTCTATTACGTCTTGTGTCATGGAAAAGAACAAGCGGTTTGACGGTTTCAGAAATAAAGGTGTCAATGTATTTATGTACGGTGTGTGGTATGATGTTACTTAACTTCAAGACACCTTTCAAAAACTTGTGTAAATAAGATGGGCAATGAAGTAATAACATAAAACCGAGTCGAATCATTTGTCTCTACTTATTTTTCGACTTCAAAACGTTGCATAATGTATTTGTATTATGTCATATATTTTTCAAATTCTGACGTACAAAATTACAACAGCTGAATCAATGAAAAAAATTATGGGTTTTGCATAAAAATATGAAATAAAATTACATCTGTTGTATAACTAAATATTCACAAATGACGTTGAAGAAGCAAAACTTGGTGAAAGCCGTTGTTATACAAACAACTCCGACAAGAAAAGGTTAGGTGTGAAGGCATTGCGTGCAGCTAATGTCTGCTGCGACCTGGCACAGATCTGATACCCTTGTTACTTAAACCAAGTAGCTATTCAACTAAACTTTTTTTAAGGTAGAAACTTGAATGCCATTCAACTTATCTATACAAAAATTTTGTTTTATGAATACATGTTGATAGACTCGCATGTATGTGACCTCACTGAATGACGAAACAAAACAGCCTGCGCTACTTACATGCTGAATATCTCTTTTGGACAATGGAACTTAAATTGAATGGCAGCCGAAATACTGACCATGAATAAAAAAGATTCGAGAAGAGTTTGAGTTTAAAAATTTTTTTGCAAAAAAATACAACCGACTTCCAAAAACAACACTACAAAGTGAAAAATAACTTTAATTTCGGAAGTCGGTGTCGTTGGGTGCGCATTTTCGTTGTTTGCCACCGACTTCCGAAATTAAAGTTATTTTTCACTTTGTAGTGTTGTTTTTGGAAGTCGGTTGTATTTTTTTGCAAAAAAAAAATTATTTTTCACTTTTTAGTTGTAATTTTTACCAGTAATTTTGGTCTAAAAACCAAACTACTGAACCGTTTTTGATGAAATTTCTATGGGACCATTTGGGAAGTATGCTCTTTCCAACGAAAAAAGAATTTTTCAAATCGGTTCGCAAGCGACGAAGTTATGCGCGAACAAACATAAAAAAAAAATACAAACATCCGAATTGAGAACCTCCTCCTTTTTTAGAAGTCGGTTAAAAATACCAGTCATGGAACAGAAACAGGCAAAAACAACCAAACCAACAGCCACATAGCAACTGTGAGAGCATCTGTTATTTAACTTTTCTATAGAAATACGAAACTGACCTCTAATTACTTACAACTCCTGCCCACACCAGTAACAGGAGCACTCTAAATAAAGATTACTAGCCCTCGACTACAAGCAGCGCTTGTTACCCACTATCAAGTTGAGTACATAATGAATACCCTAAAGGGACCGCCGTCATTTGCGGAGCCGTGAATGAGGCTACGTCGACACGCAACGCCACAAAACCCAGCTTTTCAGGGACAAACCAGAAATAAATATTCCACAGAACAATCTAATATCTCAGCTCTAGGTTCTTAAGAAATACAAACATTATTATGATGTACGAGTACATAAGAAAGAGTATTCTTTTCTGTTCTGTTCTAAATATTGTCATATTTTATTTCAGCCCCAAGTGTATCCGTCCTTTTAGCTACAATAATAATTATTTGTTATTATTACCCTAATAGCCGGAGTTGTGTATACATACCAAGGCCCCTCCGTGCCTCGGAAAGCACGTTAAGCCGTTCGTCCCGGCTGCCATTCGTGGATCCTTGATAGTCGTTACAAGTCGTCAGAAGCTGGAAAGTCTGACCAGTCTTATCAAGGGGTATCGATCGTATTACCCAGTAACTAGGGTTTGGAGGTCAGATAGGCAGTCGCTCCATGTAAAATACTGATATTCAGCTGCATCTGGTTAGACTGGAAGCCGACCCAAACGTAGTTGGGAAAAGGCTAGGCAGATGTTGATGATAATCCGGAGTTGTGTGTTATATTTCTCTTCAGATGATAATAGCTTTAATAAAACTCGGAAAACACACATTAAATGCCATTTCAATCAAAGCAGTTCCACCAAAGAGGTTTTATCAGAATAGCAGCCTATTATTATGTGGAATAGTTGAATCGAAATCAAATCCGAGATCTCTTATAAAAAGCCATTAAAATAATCTATTATAGACCGAGCAAAAGATGGTACGATGATAAAAGCAATCATTCGCTACTGTGGAATTTTGGTTATAAATCTTACGTATCACATTCTCATCTTTTAGCAAACGTTATTTGCCATTATTCATTCGTAAAGCAGAATTGTATAACATATAAAGACCATAAATAAAACGTATACAAAGATGAAAATTGTATGCGTATATCGATCGGTCGATTTTCATTGGCCCCAAGTGTACGTGGAAAGATTAATACGGAACCATCGGTGGAATGACGGGGCTGTCACGGGGAAGTAGAAACGATCCATTTGACTTGCGGGACCCTAAAAGGGACAAATTACTACAATCTGGAGAAGTGAATCAAAGTGAAGCGGATTGTCTCTGTTCGGTAAAGTTTCGTTATTTTTACCAAGTAATATAATATGTATGTAATCTATGTTAGGACTGGCATGAGGCAGATGTTACGAGTCTTGTGAGGCTAAGTAATCACTTGCGGCAAGTTAGTGGCGTGTCACTATGACTACAAGTTCTAATTCGAGAAGAAAAGTAACATTAGCAGAACAAAATATTTTCACGAGATACAATGACACATGCTTGTAGTAAGACTTCAAAGAACAATATTTCCAATGCAAGCGACAGACACATTACAGCGAATACCCGCTCTCGATATATTCACTTGTAAAATTTTATGGAAACTAAATTTGAATTGTATCGATAGTCGATAAAGTGAATGTTCGCATTGTTTCTCGAAGCGAGAACTTATCGATAGCGAAGGAAATATCATGAATGGAGCTCTATTACGTGTCGTTGACTCTGTATCATAAATAACTTCAATAAGATAATTAGGTGCCTTTGTAGCTGGAGAATTATCTGAAATTATCCACAAAGAAGCCAAGTGTTTCGTTAGCCACAATTGTACAGCACACACAGCATGTCGTTGACGTCACGACAAATTGCCAGCCATTATCGCAATGGGGTTTATTAATATCTGTAGTGCTGTGCGTAACATGGGAAATTGTACACAACATATAATTTAGATTTTCTGACAAAAAGTGGATAGTTTATGATTAATAGATGGAAATTATCATGACTAAGCAAGGAATTACCAAGAATCTAAATAAACAGCGGAAATGACAAATGAAGCGGATGATAAGGGGGAATATTTAGTTACAAACACAAGCCTAACACTAGCTACTGATAAATTCATCTAAAAAAATTAATATCTTATTATTGGGTCCACAAGGAAAAAGAAATACATACAGACAAAGTCACACAAAGATATAGTTCCATTCTTAACATTTTCCTCATTGATTACTTATTCGTAAGGTCTTGACGCAAAACTCTCAACGGCTACGCGAACTGAAAGCCAGAATCTAACTGACAGGACAGAGAAATAACACAACATTTTCTGAAGTAGAGTTAAAAGCAATATCAACTTCTAAAATACATTTCAACATCAAAATAAACAGTTTCACAAGTTTAGATAAACAGGTGTAAAAAAAGCTATGACGTAGATAATGTCAATGAACGAAGATCGGCCCATTTACATGGTGACAGTGATGTGTCATTTTGCACACAGACTCCTGCACGTAAGGATGTGTGAGCAAAAGACATGCGTGCGAGTCATTCTCGTCTTAATATAGACCGACCTTAAGGGCACTGAACTAAACTTGGAAGGTTGTACGCATAATGAAGCATGATTATTGAAAGATTGAGAGAAATAGCAAAACACAAAATTACAGTAAATGCTTCCATCTCTAAACAAAAACAAATAATTTTTTTTCTAGTGTTTGAAAATAATATTCGCAGGTATTTTAGTAAAGTTGGAAAAAGAAATTAACGAAAAAAATATAAGTAAAACAGGGCTTAAAGTATGAATATTAATTATAACGAACAAAGACGTGAAGGAAGAAAGTTTGTTGAAAGCATTTTAATCATAATTTTTAAGTACCTAAATGAAATATTAAAAGGCCAAAAATCCTGAAGTACAAATTAACACTGAAAGCATCTGTGAAAATTCTACAAGATTAATACAAAAATTACTTGCGGTAAGCCTAACGAAGATAAAATGACCATGAACGAACACGCATAAGTCAAATCAGAAACAAATAAAAGCCGAGTTCATACAACTCGATATATTTCGGGAAGTCGGAAGTCATTACCACTTAACTATGACCTGAATCTCGTACATTTGGATATTCACTGTCGTGTTTTTCTCGCATATTAATAACCAGCATTTGGGTTTAAAATATTCCAGCTTGGAGATAAAAACCAGCATCATTAAAACCGAAATATATTTTTCTGTATTTGCCTACACATTGAGTACACTGTAGCAAGTTTGCGACCACTTTAACAACCCCAAAACTTTCAACTTCTGTGTAACCCGTCCTCAAACTACGTAAACAGAGGGGCATTCTCGTAATTTTAAGATCGTTCACAGTCTGATCTCAGTCTCAATCTGTCAAAAAATACTTCTAATTTCCCTACATTTCGACATTTGTTTGTCGCTAAGATGAGAAAGCGACTAGATTTTGAATGTTTTAAATTACGAGAATTGGCCTTCAGAAGGAAAGTATGAAAGTCTAATAACTCATGGTCGGTATTGATCAGTGGTTATTGCAAAAAGAAGTAGTGGTGGACCCCGCGGTCCGTGCGGGCAGATCGTGCCAGCGGGTCGCGGGTCAATCGCTCCAATTAAAACATTTCAGAAATCAATGCCTCATTATAAAAAAATAAAAAAGAAATACTAGTTTGAACTTTGGAGAAGATATAGGAAATGTAGGACGTGTAGCGGATTTAGAGCATGAGCAAGTTGGGTTGACAAAGTAAGAGACAGAGGTGGGAGTTATATAAAATAAGAGAAAATAATATTGGTACGGTCGTGAGTTAGGGACAAGTAGATCACATTTGTATTAGTCACCAACCCTTGCTGTTAAAACTAAGACAAAAACAAGAGTAGGGATGTCAAAGGGAACCAAACTCTAAATTAAAATTACCATGTTTCAAAACCACTTAATTCCGAAATCCGTCACAATCCAGAGCAGAGGTGTAAATTATGCGACATTAAAACATGACACACGCTAGTTATTAAGTCGACGTAATTGAAACACATCGGAGCACTCGCTAATGCGACGATGAGAATCCCGCAAAACGCTCGTACGAGCGACTTCATTTCACCGGCTTAACCAGTGGCGTCATGTAGGCCTCGCTTCGCTTCATATTATGTCATATTTCACAAAAGTTTGTACGTTTTACACGTCAAATATAATTTGATGGGACCGCTTTTTGAATCCTCCTGCGGTTTTATTATATTTCAACGTTATAAGTTTGTCTGATAATGAAAGTTTGATATCAGTGGTTTATTTCATTCGGGTTTTATTTCTGGCTTCATACTAGTTGGATCGATTGATTTTATATCCACACTGCGGCGGGCAAATACTATTATACTCGTATGTACTTCAAAAGACTTAATGATTTCTCGGTGCTCGAAGAATTGAAAGAAAAATAAACTGCATATTGCTATGCTATTTCTATTTTCAAGTTACGAGTAAGAGAAATAGGTTGGAGTAAAGTTTGAACTCAATTTTATGCCCGACTAGAATCTTCAAACGCTATCGAAGCGCATGTTGCTATCTCACTTCACATTAGTTCAGCTTGAGGTTTTACCCGTAAAGGAAGAAAACGTACAAATTCTAAGCTTTGACTGCGGTTGCGGTTGAAATATTTTTGATGCTTTATCAAAAGTCGCTGAAGGAAAGTCAGCGCACACTCTGCAGGAGATTCGGAAATAGCGGGACTTAAGAGATATTGGAAAAGTTGTTTTATTAAAAAAAATTTTTGGTTAGTACGCAGTTGAGTTGTAAGGTTAAACTGAGAAGAATTGGTTGCTATTCGTTTCAAAATAGGGGGCAAAGTATTTCATAAAAGTTCTAAAAATTAGTACTATACATACAAAAGCGTAGCCGTAAGATAAATACCTAGAGAAGCCAATAAGTAAGCAAGATGTGGCCACAACTGATAGCTCCCTCCCTGTCAATATATCGTGGTTTTTCCTAAAGCTTTTCCCCCTACATCGATCCTTGGATTAGTTTTCTTCCGGAGTCGTCCCCTCTCCTGTCCCTGTGCTCCCGTCACGGGCTAGTAAACCTCCATTGTCGTTGACGGTATCAGTTCAGGGCAAGAATTTAGAATCCATACTAGGACCAACTCTATTTTAGAAATTTTAAATACTATGTTTGTTATACCTCAATAAATTCCTTTGTGGCTGAAGCTTTAAACAAAACAAAACTTTTTCTGGCAGAAGTTATTTTCAACCGAAGTTACCGTAAGAAGAGAACAAAGAAGGTATATCTCTAGATACGAATAAAAGCAGCCAAGATTTGAGCAAAATTCTATAACTATTAAACAGTACAAATTCCTAAGCTTCGTATTACAGGTCTAGTATTAGTTCAATTAGACAATTAGGTTTGTGATTGAAAAAACATTAACAATGGCGCAAATAAAGCAAACTTTATTATGAGTGTTCTGAAGAACTAATATTCTTAAATTTTTTCGGAAAGATGAGACAAAAATCTGTAAAATAAATCGGGAAGACGACATACGAAGACGATGAAATACTTTGAGCAAAAATTTAAAGAACTCTTTGAGGACACAAAGCTACACATTTCTTTGCAAGTCACATTTAGCAAAAATTCCGGTACTTTACAAAAATATAGACCAACATTATGGAAGTCTTGCGGAAATTCACAAAGCTCTCGAAAGTCATGGGTGAAATGGGAACAATCAGCATAATTAAACCGCTTTTGCGGAATATTTCACCTGTTTGTTTTAAATTCCCTTTTTCCATTTGGCCCTTTGGTTAGGACGGTAGGAACTGGAAGGTGACACCTTATTGGTTTTGTAAAAGGTTAAGAGTAGGTATCTTGAAGTTTGCCGTTGGATTTCCTGTACGGCCAGAGAGTATGATTGTATTTTTCCGACGAAAGAAATCACGTTTTATTCTGGGATTGGATTGCCAAAGGATCGTCATTTGTCGGGTCATGGGGCTTAACACCGTCATTGGCAAACGTTGAGCTGAAGACGGCATCAAAATCACGCCCTTTCATTTCCAAAGGGATCATAGACAACATATTTACGGCATTTATTGTGAAGGAAATGTTTTTACAGAAACATTGGGTGCGATAACTAGGTTAATGTAAATTCCATGCAATAGTAAAGGTCTCCAGTTCGAATGTTACAACGTAAGTCAGAACAACAGAATTTCAACAATGTCACCGAGGCCAGCGTTAACAATGTAGATTTTAAAAAATTGAATTACAATAACAAAAGCTGAAAGTAGAACACTTCCATTAAAGTGTGATTAACAAAATACACTATTGTGCTATTCTGCTGAAAATACTTCTAAAATATGTTCCACATTATCTTATCAGCTTTAATCCAAGGATCCTAGACCAGATGCAGCTGAATTTATTTTTAACATAGCGCTACAGCCTTCTGACTTAAAGCCTTATAGTGGGAAAACCAATAACATCAACGCGAGCAGTAGGTATTATCTAAGCTGATGTATATAGCCAGCTTTGAAATCATCAGATAGTATCGGTAATCGCAGTCGCCGACGATCGATACAAACAAATTACGATACACGGCCATAAATTTATAGTGATATGCTTTACGTGTGTGCGTAAATCAACAAGGGTTCAATAATATTAGAAATGGATCCAAGGCCGCACGTGCTGTAGGAAAATACAAAGTAAATTTTGCCTTAAAGTCAAAGCTCAATTGAACCAATTACCGGCACTTTTGAATTGTCATGGAGACGGATTGCCCATTTGAAAGCGAAGTGGTTCCTATGGAGAAGAACGGGCAAGCAACACCAAGGACACTGTTTTAAATCAGAATATTGTGAGTTTACGGCTCTTAGCTTTATCTTCGTCTGCGATGCATTTTATTTGTTCAAGTAAGTTCCCGAGTTTCCAGTTTCCGATGTTTACACAAACAGACTGCGGCTGGGGAAATCTCAGACGGAGCTTCAGCTTAGCGTAAGTAATCAGAGTAGGTTCTGAGTGCGAAACGCTTAAGATTAGCGTCTGAGAGAGAACTATTCAAGAATAACGCCCAGTATAAAAATCAAGGATATCTTGTGAAGAAAATTGATATTGACGTGGAGACTCAGACCCTCGGTGAAACTGATGGAAAATATCGCAACACGCACAAAACGTTGGCAAATTAGATTTAGAAGATATCGATTTCTGCAATTCAGTTTCGTAAGATTGGCAACCTATTTGCCAGTAAATGAAATTTGACGAAGCCTGTCACGTAAATTGTATCTTCTGGGTGGTAAGCAGTCTGCATCTGTTCAGTTATATTACTAATATTGGCAATAAATCGTGGTGATTTGGTGTTGTCTTTTATTCGATTGGCTGTGTATCCCTAATATTTCAATATTTCACAGGGTTTGGAATCAAACCTTTTAGGATAATCCCCGGTTCTATTTACACGTAAAAGAATACCATTTCTAGTATTCACAGTACCTAGAGTTCTGCCTAGCAACAATATGTATTGTATACTTATTTTTCTTTTCTGAAATGTTTTTTTTTTGTAACTTCAACACTCGTTTAAGACATAATGTGGTTTCTTACGCACAATGACAAGGTTGATACGTTCCACTGACTTTACGCGTCACTTTATATATTTTTCATGTCTTGTTATAAGAGTATGTCTACCAGTTTGTGTTCTACAGCAAAACATAAAAAAGCTCTTCTCAGGAAAAACAACTTAAGAATAATGTTAGTGTTTACCTTTAGTGATCTAATTCATAAGAGCTTTTTATTCCGGCTCTAACCTTGAGGTTTTTTTTTCCCCAAAGTAAGATAACAATGCTTTTTGTTGTGCTTTATTATCAAACCTAGTAACCCTAGACATGTAAGGTATATAACCTTATAACTTAATATCATAAAATTCTTTAAAATTTTCAATTATTAAGTCGTTCTTTATTCAAGCTTAGCTCTCGTCTCGAAAAATAATGTATTTAATTTGAATTTGTTTTTATTAAAAATACCCTCACGTTTCTCAAAACAATGAAGCTCATTTTTAGTGTATGAATTACGTATGAATTAATTTGCTCCATTAAGTAAACTTAAAACCATGTAGCTTTTCATTTTCATTATTTTAGCTTATCATTTTATTCAAACGAAAACGAAAAGTTATTTTTTATAAAGAACAACGTTTACATCAAACTATGGAAACTCATAAAAACGGGTATATCTCTCTCTCGTATTTTTAATATTTCAGAGCGGTGTGTGGTGATAAAAGGCGGAAACTATCCGGCGCCGGATGCGGTCCCGCCCGCCCTCGCCCCGCCTGCCCAACGCTACCGGAACCGGAAATAAAGACACCGAACGACACCTTCGGGCAACGACCCACGTTCGACAATACTCGTGTATATGCGTACTACTCACTTGTTACTTCAAGTTTCAACCGGTTTGTTTCTTTTTTCTAGCTTTTTTTAATGACTTCTGTGAAGCCTTGTTACAGGCTATCGTTTTTCTGTCTGTGTGCAGTATTTATTCTGCCAGTCCTGCACTGTTCAGTTTTCTGATGATTCCTTTGTTTCCAAAAGTGTCGGGCGAATATGTACTGTCACAAGCTCAAACTCAAATCATTTATTTCAATTAAACCATTTACAGGCATTTTTGGATTGTCAAAATTACATAAATAGTCGATCAGTTAGTCAGAAAGTTAAAGCTAGTTGCTCATTCCAAAACGTAGATCTCTATGGAGAAGAACGGGCAAGAAACTCCAAGGACACTCTTTTACCACATCTAGTCGATATAGTTCCCATATACGAGACATCGAACTCCACTAATATCTTCATCGGAATTCACTGGACATAGGCCTTCCCAGAATTGAGGGTAAAGGCCGCTAGGTAACTCCATCGCAGTTTAATTTAATTTACTCGTAAAAAGGTTTCACTTAAGGGGTAACTTCACAGTTACTTAAAATAAAACTTATTCTTAAGGATCACGGAAGTGGGTTTACATTTCCGGACTGGACAAGTTAAAAGAATACTGTGTTAAAAGACGTGTAGAATAAAAAATAACAAACTTTTACGGAGAACAAAGGAATGAAACAAAAGAAAAGGGTCAGGGGTGACCTATTTCATTAAATTAAATAGACTCTAGTTTTCAAGAAGTTGGGGACATCAAAATTCTAGGACAAACTGTAGTATCTGTACAGACAATCAAATTCCTCTCCTAATGTGCAGGAATGAGGCTCTTTGTGTTGGTCGACTGGTCTGATAGGCCTGAAAATCTGGTAATGTCCTGTATACTTTTGGTTGTAGCACGTATAGCTATGAATTCTATGACATTCTATGAATTTCTATCATATTACGAGATCTATAGGAGCATATTTTATTGCTTTGCTATTAAGTACGTTTGCCTTTTACATTTTTTTTAAGGTTGTCTGAAGGAGATCGCTGATTACGATTAAGCTGCACATTGTATCATGTTTAAATATTATTTTCTTCCTTTAATTTCAAACAATATAGGTCCCTAATAATACATGATGACAACGATCACTCTAAATAAAATAATAAAAGTTCATTTTCCTCATTCAGGAAAAAAATAAGTAAAATGTTTTTCCCATCGTTTGAAACCAAGTATAAAAATAAATAATTAATGGTTTCGAAACAGCAACAATCTGATCTTTTAGGCATCAATAAAGCGCCATGGAGTGAATATCGAACATTTTACTGCAAACAAACACCTCCGAGAGGACGCCTTGAGGAAATTTCTGCAATAACACGAGCGCGACCTAACGAAATATTATTCGCTCTATTCTCGTGCGCCCAACAATTCCCATTGAGATACTTTTTAAGAAAATGCCACTTATACAATTCTCCATTGTGAGGCTTTTAATTAAATATAATTGTGTTTCTTACGGTATGTGTTAAGGTCACGCCGAGGCTTAGCATTATTTTGTGTAATTACGCTATTGTGCTGGTCATATTCTTATTAAATAAACTCAATCACACCAAGCCGCGACATCCTTGAGTTTCCGAACACGTATCGCATCAATCAAGACATTAAACAGACTAACTTGATACTAAGTACGAGCAAAAATTAATCAAAACTTGTTCACAACTCCCCGAGTGGAAACCCAGTGTCTTTGTTTAGTTGCCATGCCGTTGTTAATCTAACTCACATTAGTAGAATCTCAACTTAATAATGCCTTTTAGATTCTTATGTAGTGATTAATATAGTACCTTTATACCTGGGGCACTTAACTGTTTAACGATTCATGAAACCACAGTCAGTTAAATTATGTGAATGGTAAAAGACGACAGCCACTCTGTGTTTGTTATAGAATAGTTGGAATCGCGATTCAGGATTATTTGGATAACATAACAACATCAGTTATTAAAGATGTTTGAATGTCGGAGCAAAGGGAAGAGCGCGGCGACGCGACCGGCCGCGACTGGCGCCCGACGGCGACTGCCGCCCGTGCCGCCAGCCCCGACGAGCAGGGACCAGAAAATATGGAAACTTTGGAAAGCCCAGGAAACAAGGTACGAGGGTGCATTTATAAAATGAGTCTTTAAGGATAAAATATAGGAGGCGAAACAAGACGCGTTTCTCTCTCCGAATAATATTTAATTAAAACAAAGGTGCAGTTAGCGAGAATTTACGGAATAATGACCGTGGAGGATTTATCTACCGTCTAATTAACTAGTTTGTTACGTTTTGTGTGTTGGCTTGGCACTGAGTTCAAAACAATATTACTTTTAATAATGTTTTATGACTAATATCTAGAACAATTCTGCTTTTTCCTTTAGAAATGTTGGATGCGCATTTAAGGCATTTAACTCGACTACGCAGAAAGGTTCAAGAATACCTTTCATAGACACAAACAACACAATGTTTTCGCCATTCAGCGATATTTCTCCGCGGGAGCTTTTCTCAGAAGACTTTTAATAAGTGCTACCGTATAAAGTTAGACGTCTCTACATTTTGGAAACGGTTTTGAGTAATTAAACAATCTTTGGTATCAAATTCTGGTAATATTAATCTTTGTTTATGATTACCAATAACGTTCTGAATATGTAAGTAAACACACGCTTTGAGCTTTCGTTTTTCTTAGTAATCCTCTGAACGTTCTTCAGAAGTCTTTAAGACGTTCCTTTCCAGACATATACAATACTTGAAGATATTTTGACAATCGATGACGCGCTTTGCATTTGTAACAACCCTGACAGACATGGAACCGACAAAGAATTTGCCTTAACTGACACCCCTGTGATGCTTGAAGAGTAGAGCAAAGGAATACTAGTATACTTATAGCGGAATAACGTTTTAGAAGTGACTGCAATGGCTTAATACCAGCTACCATATTATGTACTTATCTGTAAATCCAATTACACCTTCTCTCACCAAGGTCTGGTTGATTCAGTCGCTATTGGAGCTGCGATTTTAACAATAACCCACAAACATGAAAGCACAAATACGTGGTTTAGTTCTCCAATTTACATTTATAACAATCCGTGGTGGCTATAGCAGTTATGTGGTATAATGTGAGAGCCATAATCCGGTGTTCGGTTCGACATGTCTGCAAACAAATTGGTTTGTTTGCGAACAGAACAACACGCCGAGTGTCGATGCGGTGACGTCATTGCACACATGTATACACCACTAAGGGGGCAGGGTTGTCAAGCTTTACATAGAACCTATATAATCCCCTACTCAGGCTATCCTCATACCTTCAATCATCTGTAGTTACCAGCGAAATCAAATTGCTTGTACCATAAAGTAAACGTTCAAAAATAGTGCACAATTCCTGCATTGAAGATACAACTTAAAAACAGCTATAACAGAAGGTCCTGCCTTTTTACTGACTAATTTCCTGCTAAAATGATGCATGACTTTTCTTCATTTGTACGAGTAGGTATCTGGCAGCCCTATTCCGGGATGGATGCAAATATTTACTTTAGCATCACATCTCTGTACCATTAGCGAGACCAGACATAATTATTGGGCAAATACCAAGTTAGCTGAAGATGTTACTATTCTGGAATGTACCTACGCACGGTTATGTAACATTACTGTTAGATGTCGTGATAATCTCGACGACATAGCAGATGAGGCTAGTGGGCACATAGCGATGTATCAGTAGTACACTCATTACAGGACAATAAATATAGCACCTTCATTCTACATTCAGAAATAATTCGCATGATTGACATGGATATGCTACGTTGGTTGGTAACCAAAGAGTTGTTAAACGTGAATACGATATAGTGCCAACATAACTGGTACTCTCTGAGAGATGTGAATTTCCACCATAACAAATATAATAAAAAAATAACAACAAGGTCCAAACTTTTAATAGCCAGGTATCAAAGGGTAGTACATAAAACAATGTAAGCCGTAAGTCAACAAAGGCGAACAACAAAGCAACATACTTAATTCTTAACTATAATGAGAGCCTTCAACTTTTTTAATAAGACTGCCGAATGACAGCGAGGCTCCGGCCAAAAAGTTAGATTATTTACAGATTTCCAAACGGACGGGCAAGCTCGTAAATCCTGAGAGACTGGGAAAAGACAAATAAGTGGAAAACTTAACAATAATGCGCTGGAGTGAGTGGTGAGGGTAGGATGATGAGCTGGCCCTATCGGTAGAGTTCCGTCCCCTGATTCAATTATGGCCTGTTCAGTAATGGCTGTTATTTTTCTCCAATTTTCGCGGAGTTTGGACGTTGTTTTTGCGATGTAATGGTCCGGAAATCTGCGAATTATAGTGTTGTTAATATAGCTGGGCTGAGCGGTGTGGATGACGAGTTATTAATTGAACTCGTTCGCCGACTTTTTGCGAATAGTTTTCATCTGAATGGTCGTCAATAACTTAATATTTTTAAAATTGTAGGCTACTAACTAGTTACCAGGGCAGAATATAGAAATCCGTCAATCTTCCCAATATATAGTGTTCACAAAGTAGCAGGTAGTATTTGGGGCACGTGCGGAACTGTGGAAGGGCACGATCAATACACATTGCTGTTTCCTGTGCAATATTTCAGTCTGCATATTCAGCGTGCATTGTAAGGTAATTTCCTTTTCACATCTGTGTTCTGACATTTGATTCAGCATAGTGAGTGAGCGAACTGAGCAGTATTTTCTACTTTTTCATAGCTGAAATCGTACACAGTAAGAACTGCAGAAATCTAAAAAAACCTCTGATAATGATGAGGTCAGTGGAACTTTAGAATACTAAATGGGATCGAATCTACAGATAGCTAAGACAACTCGAATGCAGAAAGTCTAAAAACTTTATTAATTATTATTTCCGGCGATACCTGATAAGTTCTACAACTAGAAACAGAAACTCACACACTAATCCTATACGTTCCACAACTGGCAACACCGACCTTGTCCATGATTTATCAGGCTTCCACGCGTCAGGTGGTGCGATTATCAAACTTAATTGCGAGGAAGACTCCATTGGCCTGTCACCATGATTAATGGCCGGCGTCCACCTGGATGTAATCAACTAGAATAAATGAAGCTAATCTCACTGTTTCTACGTGTACTGACAACTGTGATGGGGATGTGTGCTTGTGTCCACGTGACGTTTCCTTAATGGGCTTTTGCTTATGATAGCACGAAAATTTGTCAGGGTTTTTCATCCCTTCTTTATCAATTTCATGGAAGTCTAAAGACTCGTTTAAGAGTTTGTGAATAAAGCAAAAGCAAGCAATCGGTTTCGGTAGCGAAGGTTGCGTGTTCGATTGATACACGAGAACTAGTTTTTGTTTCAAATAGAACAACTATGTGAGCCAATTGTCATGTCTTTATAATAGTTAAGACCACAACTGTGTCAGTCTGATGTTAGGACATCATTGACAGGATATCACTGACAGCCATTTTAAAGTCACCGTCTGCTATAATATATCTAATGGACAAAGTATTGTCAAGTTACTGCTAACAGCTACTTCGTCTGTTCCGTGCGTCATTAACCTACTTTTTAAAGATACGCGAGTTCACTTGACTGACGTAATGTCAATTCAAAAGAAGAACACATAACTTTCAACTACTTTAAATTGAGAACTCGTAACTGTGAACTTTCAAACTAAGATCTAAGCTTTCATACACAAACTGACAACATGTTAAGAGCTAGGCTTCTATATTTTAAAAATGGAAGGTATTAGGCTTCTATATTTTAAAAATGGAAGGTATTAACCGCCACATCAGTGACGCTTCAGCATGTTACGTGATTACGTCACATCAGGTCATAGTTGGGAATGCAATAAGCGCGGGTAGGGCTGGCACGGCGAGCCGGCATCCCGCCAAACTGTCGCAGGCACTTGCCAACCGCGCCGGGTTCGATACCCTGCTGAGTTTGAGGGGTGCTACGTGCCTTAGTTTCAGCCTGTATCGTTTAAGAATAAACTGCGATACTGATGTATGGGCTGTACGGGTAAGTTTTAAGCTCGTTGCATGTTCAAGCTGGTTGTTATCTAGCTTAGGATGTTATGCTTAAAGCATCTTTAATGGCATCTTCATATGCTCGGATATCTAACTAAAGTTTGCTGCATCAATATCAAGAAGCTGTTATGGCATTGTTAGCAGGTTTCTGGATAAATTCCAAAGATTCTAATCGTTAGATTTGCCCTCGCCGTACTAAGTCGAAGTGCCCATACTGGGAAGAGTGAGCTCACACAATAATAATGGGGTATGACAATCAAGTGAAGTCACTGCGTCATTCTGTGTGTGTCAAAACGAAACTGAAACGCGACCATCTTTTGATGCGGTAGGGCGAATCTAACGATTTAAATATTTTATAAATTCCATAATTTCTGAAAAAAAAGTTTTTCTTGGACGTTCCCCTATCTATAAAGGTGTCGCAGCAAGATTTAAATAGTCAATAAAGCCAGTTGTAAGGAAGTTACTTAATTAAGACGGATCGTCTGAAGAACAGCTTTATTACGCAGAAGTAATAATGCTGAACTGCATGAGATATGGAAGTCGTTAAATTAATCACGTCGTTACTTACGCTTCCTGAGTTCAACTTTATAATGTGAGCCTTACCTGTAACAAAAAATAATTAAAATGAGTATAAATCTATTTAATTCATGATAAATTGATAAATAGTAAAGTGATAACAGACATTGCCAAAGGATAAGTAATGGTCGGAACATACGAGTAATAACTAAAAGTTATGAAGGAAAAAGATGTAAGTAACTGTTATCTTCAGTTTTACATAAATAAATAACGGAAGGCTAATTTATTTACCCTAGAGAGTACAGCTTAATTAATGGAGATTCTAGGAATTATAATAGAAGTTGTTGTGTTTGGTTTCCTATCGTTCGCAGCATCTTTCTTCCTTATTCAAGTCGTAGCATTTACTTTAGACTAAGTTCTACTATGAATAAATACTCGTAATTGTTAAGAACACACTCAAACTTTGCAGTTTTCTTTTTGATGAATACCTCTGTCTTTATTATAATAACATAATTATTGTTCTAGAAAGCCACAAAAACATTCGACATTTTAGTACGCCACTTTACACCTGAAGGACCAGTTGGTCCTTTTAGTTAATATTATTGGTCTAGTGGTCGCAAGCGCTACTGATAAGCATGAGGTCCTGGATGACGAGCTCTGACAGCCTGGCGGTTCCTAGCTCGGGCAATGCGTAATTGGGTTTTCCATCAGCAATTTTTCAGTAGCAACCTGGAGTCTCGATTTGTGATGGTTGATGGGAACAGGCTCGCCCTCTATTATGGGACCTAAATATTCCTGGCGAAATGTGGGTGTAGGTACACCTCTGGCGAAATGTGGGTGTAGGTACACCTCTGGCGAAATGTGGGTGTAGGTCACCTCTGGCGAAATGTGGGTGTAGGTACACCTCTGGCGAAATGTGGGTGTAGGTCACCTCTGGCGAAATGTGGGTATAGGTGTACACCTCTGGCGAAATGTGGGTATAGGTACACCTCTGGTGAAATGTGGGTGTAGGTCACCTCTGGCGAAATGTGGGTATAGGTGTACACCTCTGGCGAAATGTGGGTATAGGTACACCTCTGGTGAAATGTGGGTGTAGGTCACCTCTGGCGAAATGTGGGTATAGGTACACCTCTGGTGAAATGTGGGTGTAGGTCACCTCTGGCGAAATGTGGGTATAGGTGTACACCTCTGGCGAAATGTGGGTATAGGTACACCTCTGGTGAAATGTGGGTGTAGGTCACCTCTGGCGACATGTGGGTATAGGTGTACACCTCTGGCGAAATGTGGGTATAGGTACACCTCTGGTGAAATGTGGGTGTAGGTCACCTCTGGGGAAATGTGGGTGTAGGTACACCTCTGGTGAAATGTGGGTGTAGGTCACCTCTGGGGAACTGTGGGTGTAGGTACACCTCTGGCGAAATGTGGGTATAGGTACACCTCTGGTGAAATGTGGGTGTAGGTCACCTCTGGGGAACTGTGGGTGTAGGTACACCTCTGGCGAAATCTTCGGGGATTACAGGCGTGATGTCATGTTGTTGTGTGTTGTTATTATATAATATTCGGTATATTAATACCCTGATTCAAATTAGTTCGGACGGAACTAGTAGGTAGTCTTTGGCATCTATTATTAAATTATCAGAGTACCAGTCCTCCAACTTAGGGTCTCAAGCGACGAGCTTAGGCTTCAAGTTTGGAACCTAGGTGGCGAGGTGTGAGGTACTGTATGCTAATGTAGTCCATAACTTTAGTTTCAAGTTTCTGTTTATAACTTTATATTTAAACTCATTTAAGTAGGTGATAAATATTATGAGACTTGAAGAGTATTTTTATTGAGCGGTAAATTGAGGTCTTGGTATTTTATTATGAGATAATTGAGGAGTAACTTATCAAAAACCGTTAAATCCATTTTATATTTTTTTTTTCAGAAAATGATAAAAACCTTATAGCATAGTGTAATTTATAGAAACAACATTTTTTTTATGACAAACTTATAGTAAAATTGCCTATAGTTAATGTTTTCGAAAATAACGATTGTTATTAAGGAGATATTAGGAAAAGAAATATGGAGATAACGGTTTTTGTTCAAGCCGTTTTGGATTTATGGGGTTTAGATCAAGTCAGCCTGGATTTAAAGACATTTTGATCCAACCAATTTGGATTTTTTCAACTTTCGTATTTCTCTGTTTCCAAAACATTGACGTTGTTGACATTTGTGAGGATTTGTCAGTTTTGACTGTGACAGATCTTTAGACAGGACTTCAGGTGCGTTCACAAACATAGTATTGTACAAAGATTTATCGAAACCATCGAGAAAAATCAATTTGATTCGAATATAACTTGGACTTAACGACATTTGAAGCGACCAGTGCCACGGGCGTGTAATTTCATAAGGATTTAATGATTTTTGTTTCAACGTGATGTATTTGTAGGATTTTGATCAAACCATCGACTTTTAACATTTTTTTTTTTCAGTAGGATTTACTGGTTTTTGAAGCGGTTTGTTAATATTGGGATGTGTATTTCAATTTTGAGAAGGGAAAAAAGAATTTTAAAAAAATCATATCCTGATCAATTACGGCTTTTGTTCCGTCACTCCTCAATTTTCACTTGTGCTTGTGGCTAGTAGTGCACGCAAACAAAACTAAAACATTGTAAATTTAATAATAAGAATAATAATAATAATAGTTTATTTCAAAATGGGATTGCAAAGTTTACAAATGTTGCATATATGTAATTTTTTAGGTTCAACTATACAATAAAGACGGGTGAAGTACTGTTCTCCTAGATAGGCTAGAATTTAGCCTGTGTTAAGGAGAGACAGTGCCGGTCCCCTGATTGGCGGATTATTATATAAATATTGTGTGTTTAAACATTAAAGTTTGAAACAGCATCTGGACATAAGTGTAGTTACTGTACAATATTTATCCATAATAAATAAATAAGTTTAATTTCATCCACTTATGTAAACAACAATTCACAGCAACAATACAAAAATGTGACAAAAGACAATAAATTCAACCAAAATTAAAATCATAATCACAAACAAATTCACAATCAATATAAGAATTAAGAACAAAATCAAAATAGAATCAAAACCAAATTAAAATCAAACCAAAATTATAAACAAAATTAAAATTAAGATATAAATTAAATTAAAATCAATATTAAAATTAAATTTAAAATGATATTATATTTTATTATTATTTATACAAGACATATCTAGTGTGTGGGTATGCGTGTGTGCGTCTGTGTAGGTGCATTGTGTTAAGTGTGTAGGGGTGTGCGTGTGAGTGTGTGCGTGTGTATTTGTGTGGGTTAACATGATTACTTTGTGAGGAATATTTCAGTGTCATCATAATTGAGGTCCAAAAGGAGTGTCCGTACAGTTTTTTTACAGTTGTAGAATGGAAGTTTAAAGATTGGGCATTTTGCATTAATTTTATTATAGAGAGAAGGAGCAAGATATAAAGAGAATCGTTTTACGAAAGAGGTACGTGGAGGTGGAATAGTGCAGATTCTGTCTTTCCGGCGTTTAGAGATATGTCTGTATGGTGTTCTGGAATGTTGGAGTAAAACTATATGTAAAATGTACTGTTGTCGAACATTTAAAACGTTCCAGGATTTATAAAGTTCGGTCGTTGGAAATAAGATAGGGCGAAAGGTGGCAACTTTAAGTATGGCTCTGTGAGCGATTTCTAAAGGCTTCATCACTGTCTTTGCAGCTCCACCCCAGCAGGAAATACAATAGGTTACTAGTGATTGGCAAAGAGCGAAGTATACATTCCGGATAACTGAAGCGTGTGCTACATGTCGCAATGTTTTAAAAATGTAAATAAGTTTCCGTACGCGGCCAGATAGGGTATTAATATGTGATTTGAAATTTAAGTGTTGGTCAATGATGATACCAAGATATTTTATTTGATCTACTGGAGTAAGTGAAGGGCACTGGCAGACCTGCTGCGACACACAACTACACGAGTGAGCTTTTAGGGACATAGAGGGATTTGGTTGGGAATTTGAATTTATTGAGAAGGTAATAAAATTAGTTTTAGTGGTGTTCAGGGTCAAAGAGTGTGTGTAAAGCCATCTTAGTGTGGAGTCAAATCCTTTTTGTGCAATTGACTGTAGTTCCAACCATGAGTTAGCGGTGAAAGTTATTGCAGTGTCATCTGCATAAGAAACTATTTGGGCATTTGGTATATCCAGGTTACAGAGGTCGTTAATGAATACAAGGAACAAGGTGGGCCCCAAAATACTTCCCTGCGGCACACCGTATTCGATAGCAACTGTATCGCTATGGTAATTGTCCATAGTCACAAGTTGTGAACGGTTTGTTAGGTAGCTTTTAAATAAATTAAGTGGTGGGCCCCTTACACCTATACATTGTAGCTTGAGTAAAAGGGTCGGAATGGGCACAGTGTCAAAGGCTTTTGTGAGGTCTAAGAAAACTGTCAATACCTTTTTATTATTGTCTAAATTCTTTACTATGTGATCAATCAATTTGTGTATTGCGTCATTTGTGGATTTGTTTTTACGAAAGCCAAATTGTTGTGGTGACAAAATATTAAAATGCTCAAGATAGTAAATGAGTCTTTTATTCATTAAACGTTCGAGTACTTTTGATAAAGTGCTAAGTGCCGCTATGGGGCGGTAGTTATTTACTAGGCACCCATCGCCGCCCTTGAGAATGGGATGAATGGCTGCCTTTTTGAATGAAGTAGGAAAAATGGCTAAGTCAAAGCAAAGGTTGAAAATGTGGCATAGTATAGGTGCGAGGGATGTGGCGTAACGTTTTAAGAACACGGTGGAGATACCATCCCAGCCGGTAGCCGCATTTGTTCGTAGCATATTTATGGTTGATATAATTTCGTCAGGATCTGTCTTTTCCAACACAAATGATTTTTCGAAGTTAGATGTGTGGGGAAGTGAAAAGCGGGTAAGTGATTGATTGTTGTTTATACTATCTGCAAGATTCTTTCCTATACTTGCAAAAAATCGGTTTACTTCATTGCAAGACTGTATCGGAGATGATGAAACTGTTAACAGCTGTGTGTAAGAGTGTTTGGTTTTGGTAGTATTTGTGATATTTTTAATAGTATCCCAGAGTTTTTTAGGGTTATTCATAGCCTTATTTAATTCTAGAGAATCGTATTTTCTCTTCGCTTTTTTTAATAATGTTGTACAAAAATTTCTGTATCGTTTATAGGTAGTACTGATTATGATGTTGTCAGGCGATTGCTTTACTTTTTTATGTAAAGAGTCACGGTTACGTATACACCTCAGCAAACCTGGCGTTATCCACGGTTTTAGAGTTTGTTTCTTTGCAGATACCTTTATTGTAGTAGTGCAGTCTTCTATGGCTGTTTTAGTTAGCCTGATAAAGGTATCTGCAGCATCATTTGGATCTATCATAGACAGAATGGGTGCGAAGTCTAAACCTGCCATAACTGTGTCAAGAGCGTTGTAGTTTATTTTATTTATATATTTTGTGGAATTAGATTTAAAAGTAATATCGTTAAGGCAAAACAGAGAAGAGTAATGATCCGTTACAGTTGAATCATAGACAAGTGCCAAAGGTTTATGCTTAGAGCGAATTATAAGGTGGTCTAAACAGTTACTTCCTCTTGTAGGCTTCGTATGTGCAGGTAGGAATCCGTGATAAGCTAAGGTATTAAGATACTCGTGAGTTCGTGTGTCTGATGAGTTAGGTTTAATGTCTATGTTAATGTCCCCTGTTATGATTACAGTTTTGTAGTTAGTCAGCGACTGAAGTATTATATTGAGTGCAGAGAGGAATGTTTGAATATTGTCGTGTGCGGGTGATCGGTATATGCAAAGTATTGCTACATCTGTAATAAGTAATATCTAAAATAAGTAATGTCTAATAAGTAATATAGTTCAGAACTTCATATGAACAATTTTCGACGGTTTACATAATATCGAAATGGAAAACGAATTTTTTTAAGAAGTGCGCTTTTGTTTCGTGAGTATGAGGCTAGGTTGAAGGCGAGAGAAAATCGAGATACCACAAATTAGGGCTAGTAATATCAAAATAAAACTAAGTCTTTTCTTTGACATTTTCACAATAAGGGAAAATTACAAGTACTTATAATAATTAGTATATTTATTATAACTATGACGATAACTAACGAAAACTATATATCACAAGTTAATGACATGTTATTATTATGTAAAGACCCGGAACCTCGTCGCTAACTATGTAATACGAGGGCATCGGGTCCTTACACGCGCGGTAGGTAGGCACTTTATCAATGCATAGTAGATGCATGATAAAGTTCATCTATTTACCTAGATACTTTTGGTTAGAACTTCAATTTCTATCAGTAAAGTAATAGACATCCAAAAACAAATACACAGAAAGAAGAATTATAGAAATCGGAAATTTAATTTGCATAGAATGTGTGTGTGAAACAAAAAATATCTGGCTCAAGCACTAGGAGCTAAACTCTACTACTCAAGGGGGGGTAGGCTAGGGCACGCCACGATAGCGGCGGTAAGACCCCGCTTTGAGGAGTGGCTAGAGAGACGTCACGGCGTTCTCACCTACCGCCTGACGCAGGTCCTCTCCGGACACGGATGTTTCGGGAGGTTCCTGCACATCATCAGGCGGGAGGAGACGCCCGGGTGTCACCACTGTCAGGATCGTCCAGAGGACACGGTGGAGCATACGGTGGAGGTCTGCCCTGCTTGGGCAGAGCACCGCCGTGTCCTCGTAGAGGCGATCGGCAGCGGCGGCGACCTCTCGCGTCCGGCCCTGGTTCAAGCCATGGTCCGGGGCGAGAGGGAGTAGGAGGCAGTCACCTCCTTCTGCGAAGCAGTCATGCTAGCGAAGGAGGTGGCGGGGTGGGCGAGAGAACGCACCTGGCGCACCTCACGCCTCAGCCGCCGCGGGAGACGCTCCGGGCGTCGGGAGCCGCGTGACGACTCCCGGCCACCGTAGGCGCGGGCCTGCGGGCGGTGAGTAATGGGTAACTCACCGTCCGATCAGGACCAGGCCCGTGCCGGACGGCGTGTATGTGTTCCACACGCGCCTCAAAGAGATGTCAGCATGAATGACGGGGCCCAATAGGGCCGAAGCCTGCCAGGGTAGCGGGATCGTCCGAAAGGGTTACCGCTGCCCTGGAACATAAAGGGCTAAGGAAGGAACACGGGTGGGCTTTAGTCAGTAAGAGTCTGACACTCCCTCCTGCTCCACCCAGAGCGGGAGGAGTCATTTGATGATTTCCCATCCTCAAAAAAAAAAGGGGGGGGGGGGGGGGGTAGGCTACGTTGAGAACAGACTGTACCTATTGAATTTTTATTAAAACAAATAAAACTAAAGGTAATAGAAAGCAAAAAACAATGCAACTAATCTAAATTGATAATAACATTGCTACAGTAACGAATTTTTTATTTGACATTTTGACGTTTGT
The DNA here is from genome assembly GCA_951799955.1 of Apamea anceps. Classification (NCBI taxonomy): domain Eukaryota; kingdom Metazoa; phylum Arthropoda; class Insecta; order Lepidoptera; family Noctuidae; genus Apamea; species Apamea anceps. The sequence continues at coordinate 953,365 of OX637516.1, forward strand.
TCTCAAAGATATAAGGTTGCTTGGTTAGTTTGTTGAATGTAAACCAGCTTATGACGGCTACGCCCATCAGGTTAAAAATAACGTTGTAAACGTTATGACTTACTCATTGTAAGTTACACACGGGAGCGGGATTAGGGCATCAACACACGAGGTGATATTAACAGTTGTGGCCTGTGATATGAGTTTCTAGTTTGAGGGATTTTAAGCTCACAGGGGCAATTTTCGGCTGGAAATCTTTGAAGACAAATTTTCAGCCCCTGCTTTACCACCGAGCCTTGTTTTATTTGTCTAAACTAGTCTTCGTGCTAAAATTTGCGATCTTCGGGTGTATTTTAGTCTGATCTACCTCCTGCCACTAATCATTTATTTGGGATCGACGTTGCATGTCTTCTTCTATTGGCTGTCATCTTAGGTATTTTTAGCGACATCACTTTTTACAGAATCCGTCACCGAATCACCGTCGGTATAAATAAATAAATAATAAAAATAAATAAATTTATGCTTGTGCTTTATTTCAGCAGGAGTGGCTATAACACATTGTGTGCGAACGCGATGCATTTGCGCCGTGACGTCAGAGCGATCGTTTTGCGGCCAGTGGACGTATATCCACACTTACTGCTACCGATTCGATCGGGTCGATGGCTTACTGAACCGGGGCAAAAAATTGAGTGCAACAGATTAATCTTGCACACTTACATTAATCAAAATCTTTTGTATGTAACGGTTTCGCTTTTCCATTTGCTTGTACGGTTTAAAATGTCGAAATTAAGGTCATAGATCATACTTTCAAAGAACGGGGAACAAATCAATATGACATAACTTTATTGGTTTTTGCAGAAAATATTTAGAATACCTATATAAAAATTGGTCCTTCGGGCTTTTTGCCACGCAGATGTCGAGGAGAGACCTACGTCCTTTTGTTATTCCACTGTCCTTCAAACAGCAGTTTACCATGTCTGTGTCACATTTCTTTCAACACTTTATTACTATTCACTATACATTGATTATGGTTAGCAAACAAAATTAGGCTAAGAACACATTGCATGCTCCATACTGCGTACACCATACATACGTCCATAGCTACGATAAACGAGTGTTTTATACAAAGTGAGAGGCTGTGTGGCAGTGTTCACGCTCAGCGGTCTCGACAGTCGCTCCCGTGTATACCCGCACAAGTACACATCCGACCAAATGCACGCAACGCCGTATTACTCTTTTTGTTTAGCAGTTCGTACGTTTGTTTGCAAATTAAATGTGCCGTATTTTTTTGCTCGCAATACTTAATAAAATAGGTAGATCTTTATTTCTCTTTTATAAATATGGTTTTGTAAGTTATTTTGTGTTTATCAATTTGACACAATATAATTTTTATCCTTCCTTCCTTTAAAAACAGGTTTTTTATAAATAATACTACTACTACAAATTCTCTCATTTTTGTAAGCTAAAACAAAATGTTTTGGGTCAATTTACTTATTCGTCCGAAACAACTAGCAAATTGAATTGGAGATAAGTACATTGTGTAGATTCCAGCGCAATTTCAAGGGTCAAGGATTCGAGATACAAAGAAAAATATTATTTACTATGAGAAACATTTTCAATAAAACCTAAGTACTTTGTTTCAAGGTGTATTTGCAGATTTGTCTCAAAGAAACGAGATTATTCTTCTAACCTAACCTTTTTCCAAATCCTTTTTTCTATGAAGGCGACTGGAACATTGTAGATAGTAGAATAAGCCAAGATTACATTAACACTATTACAGTGTCGTAACTTCATTAAGATAATAAGGTAATTACGTTTATCTCCTAAGTCTTCAGTGATTAGTTTGAGTTGTCTTTCAGCTGAAAATAACTATATGTTGCGTGTTGTTGTACTGTCAAGTGCCTGGTGATTGCTATGTGTCATTCATTGAATTAATTATGTTTCTGGTCAATACAAAGATAATACTTTAAAAAAAACTTATCCAAATATCGATGAATCTTACTATTTCTCTCCTTTTCAACAAAAGGCAAGTTCTCAAGAATTTTGAGTGCCTTTGTTGCAAGAAGTTTATAAAATGTGTATTTTTATTAGCAAGCCAGTCTGTGAGCATTTCATCCGCATTTTCTTGAAAACAACGATTCAAGCCTTTCACATAACATGACCTACTTGCCGAAACACCGTTACACCGGTTATTCGCGATTTGTGGGAATGTTTCCATTATACAAGCAATGAGGAGACTCGTATCAGTCTCATCATATGATTCCATATGTCCGTAAGGAATCTAAATGCAAACATGTTTAATATTTCATAATCTAGTCGTTTAACACGATTGCGAGAAGTCTTGTTATCAGATCTAGTAATCGTAGGAAATCCGGTTTTTGTTTTATGTTAATTTTCTTAGTAAATCGCTTAGTACAGATATACGGATGTAACATTCTAGAATCTGCATAAACCAAACAAAAGTAAAAATATCCTCCTAACTTCCTAACTAAAGGATTGATATAAATAATTTAATGAGGATAGATCGCCACCTGAGCCTTTTACACAGACGTAACAAGAATAGATCGAGCTTCAGCATTCAACTAACGCCATTCAGAAAACTCTACGAAGGTTTCCTATTTCTATTAGCTAGAGTCCCGAAGGTTATTTTTCTGGGAAAATACATGACAGTAGCAGTAGAGCTCTTTGTGAAGGAGGTCGTCTTGTCCATGGAAAGAGGTACTAACCACCAGGTAGAACCCGGTCAGAAAGGTATGGGTGCCGGAGTAGGTAATTACAGGCACATAAATTCTGTCTCATGACATTTTAATTTTCTCTCTGAGTTGGCAACGCAGCTACGTTCTAGCTACTTCTGGTATTGCAGATTACCATGGGCATCGGTTACTGCTAACCATCATTTAGATTCCATGCTTTTTTGGAAACAATTTAAATACATAAACAAGGTTATTATTTACAAAGCAAAACAAACTCAAAGTATTTATTTCAATTAAACCAGTTAATTGCAGGCACTTTTGAATTGTCAAGGAGTCGGCCAGTCAGAATGATGAAGCTAGTTGCCCATTCCAGATTGTAGTCAGCGTGGAGAAGAACGGCAAGAAACTCCTTGGACATTCTTTTAAATCAAAATACTGTCACAAATTCATGACCTTTATTAACACAGAAGCTGCAGTTCAGAGTGTTGAGACAGAGCCTTACATAAGTCACTCTCGAGATGTACTGCAGTCTGCAGAGAAATCGTAACGAGGTGCACTTACATAACAACTCTCTGCGACCTCACTGCACACTGACACTTACGAATAACGCCTTTAAATCAGTTTTACTTTCTTTTAAACTGGCCTTTTGGCACCAAAGTTGGACAATGTTAACAATGTTGGTGTGAATTGAAGCTACGTTGATTTAAAACTGTTTATATTTAAGTGAGCATAAATGACGCCATCTTCATAAATATATGTACTTTGATAACTAAGGATCGCCAGCACCACAGATCGCGTACGAAAGAAAGAAAGAAAGAAAGAAAAAGTATTTATTGCGACTCGTACAGGATCATAAACTAAACTAAACACAGACATTAAACGTATTTAAAACATCATTATGTCTGTGCCATCTACGGAAACATGTTTTAAATATTAGCTAATGCATTGAATAATTTGTGGTGCAAGTGAGCCTTGAAGTCTTTAATTGAACCGTACCATTCAAGACGGTTGAATTGGTAGTCTATATCCTCATAAAATCTGTAGAACGCTTTAAGACATTGTTACATATATATATATAATATATATATTAAACCATGGATAGGTACTATGTTAACTGATTTTATTGACCCGACGAGCTGACTACGAACTTATGTAATTTATGCTCCCCTGCAAACTCACGTATTCAGCGATACCGTAAATCTGTAGTGTCTACAGCTTCCAATATTTTTCTAGCACTATTTTCTATTTTTTAGAGCAAAAAGTTTGTTGAAAAATGTTTGTTCATGTATGCATTACAAGCTTCACAGCTTCTTCGAACATGTGTGTTTTAGAATTAGATTTGTAAGTCGGAAATATTACGAGCGCTCCGGTGAAGTGAGCAGAGAAGAGATTCTGGTTCTTTGACACTCGGTGCCATTGTGAGAACTGTGAGCAAAGTATTTGACGGAACCGACGCGACGCTACTGCAGTGTGCTCAATCGAAAAGTGTGCTCTGGGAAATTGGGCTAAGGGCCTGTGCACACCACGTTTTTTAAACGCGCCGTTGACGCGCGTTTGTAGCGATACAGACGTGATACGCACGCAAGTCAGACGCAGCCTGTAGACCTTTGCACACTTGTATAAATTCAAATACACGTTTGAATCGATACAGACGCGCGTGTGTTGCGATACAGACGCGATGCAAACGCGCGTGTGTAGCGATACAGACGCGATGCAAACGCGCGTGTGTATCGATACAAACGTGGTGTGCACAGGCCCTAAGCGGGCATTTGTTACAAACGACATTTAATAAAAACCGATTCTTAGAATCACTACATAGCATAAGCTTAATCAGAATATAATGTTCCCACTGCTGGGACACAGGTCTCCTCTTTGTCAGAGGGAGTGGGCTATAATCCACCACGTGGGGCCAGTGCCGTTTGTGTGCCAATGTCACGCATCTCTTCGAATTGTTATTTCTAGGTTTCCTCGCGATGTTTTCCTTCACCATTTTGAGAGCAGTGGTTATGAAATAATTTACACAAAGTGCCTGCCTGGGCTCGAACCTACAATAAGTCGCTGCCGTTTCTACTTGGCTACCACTGCCCTCCGATTCAATTTTCATCCTTAAACTAGCTTTGAAAACCACTTGAAACACACTCCATTTTCTGTTTAATCTGAAATCTCGTCAAAAACTGCATATTTCATATACGTTGTTGCACATAAATAAAAACACATGTAGCCACATACTCGCGCAGACTAACAACGTAGTAATAGTGCGGAGCATAAAGCCGTATATTTGAGTGGTTCATTTTTCTGTCCACCAGTGCATCCGGGTCTGTTATCTCTAGGGCTGGCACTAAGTGAAAACAGGGAAAACTGAGCAACAGCACTATAGGTGAAGGCTGTTGTAAACGTCGTACTCATATTTTACGTGTTATCGTGACAATAATGGGTAATTCGTTGCTGAAACGTTTAATAAAATCATTGTCTTTGTGTTAAATATTTTTCTTAAATAAATCCATAATTGCGCGTGTAATGGCCTGTTTGCGGTTCTTACAGGGTTTTATTTGTGTTGTTTGGTTAAATGTTACGGACATTTTTGTTACATATGTATATGATAAATCATATACATATGTATATGATAAATCATATACATATGTAACAAAAATGTACGTAACATTTTGAAAGCACACTCGAGCTTAAACCTGAAGGGTCACATTTACCCAGAATTGGGGTATAACTTTGTTACTGAATAATATTTAACTAACGACGTCGGTCCGTCAGTACTCTTCAACCTAAATAGCTCCATTTATTACAAAAGGTACTTAGATTGCGACACGTAGCTCCGCTTCACAGTACATTGCCTTAGTCTGGCTAGACTATTTCACCGTTGGACGAGCACTGGTAAAACGCAATGAAATACAAAGTGATTCAGATTTCTGTTGCGAGGCTGCTAACTCATCTAATCTGAAATTGCTGAATACAGCTTAGTAAATCCGCTGATACTGCTGAGGCTTAGCATCAGATAAGGTAATGGAATTACTCCCCAACAAATGAACTTTCGTGAATAAAATAAAAAAGTGCTTATCCAGATTTATGTTTATTATGTGGCGTCTTGTAAATTGCTGTAATTATAATGGGATGGCACAAAATATGCTAGCAAACAGTATAACGAATCCAGGCACCCAAACTGACTTTAAAATGGTGACATTCAAATAAAGCGTCATCTTCGCCAACCCTACGCGTGCCGCTCTAGCCTCGAATTATGCAAGTGCACTGTAGTGCAGTTTAGTTATACCAGCGTAGTAGTAGTATAGTAGCTTCACCTGGCGTCGCTCGCGATCGATACGTCGCGACGACCGGGAAGTGCGCTCGTCTGGGGTTGGACTAACTTTTAGTTTAATTGTCTGCTGATATATGAATTTACGTGATGTTTTTGTTATGATGGCGGGGAAGAAAGGTTACGTGAATACTGATGATTTTGCACACCCATCAGGACAGAAAATGGAACCTAATATACCTTAGGTGATGAATGTGATGATAGAATGTTGGCTAAAGTTTAATCCGTCGCAGTGAACGTTTTACAACGACTACAAATCTATAAATAATACTGAGACTACATATTTACTGAAAGCGTTAACATTCCCATTGACAATGTTGTCATTCTCTAATTTTCCTAGAGCACGTTCCATCACAAGTGACACTGTATGCCCATCAATTGTCACTAAAAGGGCCATCTATTGCCCCATAACACTGACGCCATCGAAATCACGAGGTGTGAACGATCTCGATCAATTTGTCCTCCGCGGGCTAACAAGGCCTCGTGGTCGGCAGGTTAAATCGATTACACCATCGAGCAGCATACATCGAGAAGTTAATCGATTTATACACGAGTAGGAATCGTTTTGTTCTGTCGCGATTCGTGAGGTATTCGATTTGAAGTTGTGTGCTTGCACGTATTAGTTTGTTTTGAATTTCATCGGACTGTAATATAAACAAGAGGTAGATGTATTTGTTTTGTTGGGTAGGAGGATTGTGGGTATTCCGTCATCAGTTGGATAGGTTTCGATGCTGTACAGAACCTAATATAAAACTCATGAAAGTCATTTATTTTTCCGGTTATTGTCAAGTAGTAGCTGGTTCTTATATCATTAATTATAACCAAAATAAGGTGAAAAAATCAGCAGAAAATTCAAGAATCGACAGATCGACCCTATTCTTTTCGATGGAAAATTCTAGATACCGTCAACAACAATAAATACGGTCTAGATAAAATCCTGTCCACCGAGGCTATTAGGTATGATCATCAAATTGAGCGCGCTGATCAAATTGCTGCGCGTGATCAGCTTGAACCGCAGCCAATCGTGGTCAAGGTCCTGCGATCAGACGACTGACTGTTCCGTTAGGTGGAGCAGTTACTTGTGTTATATCACTGCTATTGTATTAGTTAAAAGAATAACTACAGTTTTGTGAACGTATTGTTGGATTTACATTTATGCAATTTTTTTAAGAGAAAAACAGATATCTGTATTCCCAAAACACAAATCTTTTCTGCAAGCTATTCACATGATCCTTTCTGACTACCAATAGGAGAATAGAACACTCATTATTATATGTACGTATATTATGTAGACCATTATGAATTACAGATACAAATGTAAAAATACTTGTATCACAGGGTGACACAATGGGCGGCCTTAACGATAAAGGTACATTTGAATATGAAGAAATGACCACTAACTTTATTAGGACATTGTGTCCGTTGTGACCGTTGTCTTGTTCATTACTAAACTACGATAACCAATGCCGTGAGAATTAGGCTCAAATGGTGTAGTTTTTTTAACAACAAGAGCAAGCAGGCCAAACACCCTATCAAAACAAAAAATAAACCAATCAGAGAGGCAATTCTCGTAATTTTAGGAACGTTCACAGTCTGATCTCAGTCTCAATCTGTCAAAAATACCTCTAATTTCCCTACATTTTGACAAGAGTTTGACATTTGTTTGTCGCCGAGATGAGATTGCGACTAGATTTTGAACGTTTTAAATTACGAGAATTGGCCTTCAGATACTTGGATCAGCAAACAAGGAGTTAACCTAAAAAGACGAAGCAGCCAGTTATAATAAGTGAAGAAAGTCATCAAAAGTGACAAAAACATGGTAATTATTGAGTGGTTCACAGCGGATCGGGGTGACCGTGTTTGTACAATATTCGGACAATGACATGACGACGGAAAACTGCGCAGGCGCACCGTTAACGGTACGATGTGTGATAATTATCACGTTACATTAGTTGGAGAAATGTTGGGTTTGTGGTGATGTTAATAAATTAGGATTCATATTTTTTACTCATTTGTGATTCCCACAGAAAGAAAGAATTCTGCCATACCGCTGCGAAAACGTATTTTGTTAGAGGATAAAAAGGTGCTTATCTAGCTTAGATAATCGAGGAAGGAACCTTGAGGAAGTTAAGTATTGAAACCATGATACTCTAGGAAATGATTGTCCCAAAATGAGAGTGAAACATCTAACAAAACACCTGAGAAAACCAAGGCAATCTTTTTCAATTTAGCAATTTCTCCACACAGGCACACAATAACCCTAATAATGACACGCGTGAGTGTTTCTAGGTCCACAGGATAAAGGTAAGATACATAACGCAGACACAAACCAATCCCCCATTTAACAGGTAAAGGGACAAAAGACTAGACCTGTGTGAAGGTTTGTGGCAAAAGATAAAGAAAACGGAAAGCGTACACTAAAGTGACCCAAAGAACCAATCCGGCCTAACTTAATAATAGGCCTGATTGATTTAGTTTAAAGAAAATTGTCTAATGAAACCGCTAAACTCCGCGGCCTGAAGGCTAATTACCGTAATTAAACACGTTCAAAATCTAGTCGCAATCTCATCTCAGCGACAATCAATATCAATAACTTGTCAAAAATAAAAAATAAATTACAGGTATTTTTGACAGTTTGAGACTAAGCTCAGACTGTGAACGTTCTTAAAATTACGAGAATTGCCCCTCAGAAATCTTCCAGACGCAGTAAGTACCAAATCTGGGAGACATTGTATAAGTGTTGCGTGAGTGAGGCCCTTGTCCTGCAACGAGACAGTGTCAGCCTGATGTTACACTCGAGCCCTGCATCTGCTGCCCCCACCAAAACGAGGCGTGAAGCAAACGATGATGAATGATTTAATAAATTCGCACCAGTCATATAAATCACTCGCACTAAAGACTTAGAATTACACGGGTAAGGGTAACACGCGGAACCACTACGGATAATGTTAATACAATTGTTATTGTTTTGCGTCATTATTACGAAAGAAGGACGTCAAACTATGAGGTTGAAGCGGTTATTGGGTCTTAAATTTTATGGCTCCAAGCGATAGAACGTGTTTTAAACAGGATTCATAAAAATGCAATTTTAAGATGCAGCAATAAACGAATCTTAATTTAGATAACGACATGTGCATAAATAATCGTAAGTTTGTGACGTAAGATGACAAAACCAATGATTTCATTTATTGACATTGACACAAAATGCAAATTACTTGTGTGAACATAAAAGATTATGTAAATCTGCACTTACGTTGTTATTCTATGATCCGTTTATGACGGAATAACAATTAAGTTAATTAATTTCCACATCAAGATCCAATCGTATCCAGTTGTAAATAATATTATAAATAGTCATTAGGGTCAGCGATATAAAATCATTAACGACGTAAGTAAATCATGATATAAATTGATTATGCAATTATTAATAACCGCGTGGGACACGGGTTTGCGGTGCAGGTCGGAATGCGACCCCGTGTGTTTTCAACAAGTAAGCCGCCAAACAAACAAGAGTATGAGAACGCATTGAATTATTTCTTTCTTCGTTTTCCTTCGTTTTATTTGTAAAATAATTTGAGTCTCGGATGACAAATTAATCGCCCCTTGTGCACTTTTTCTTTTCGTTACAATTTAATGGACGCGATTTTCTTATGACTTTGTATTATTATACACACACAGCCCATAGGTATCGGACTGCATGGCTGAGGGGCTCGTGGCTAAATGATAACAGCCGCACGGGTCGATCTTAGGTTCCCGCGATCGGTTCGTGGGTTACCACCCATTACATATCGAGATATCGAGACTCCTCCGCGCCTTCCCGGTTGTCATCCGTAGATCGCAGTCGTTAAGGGTAGTCAGACTCAAAAGTTTGACAACCAGTCTTACCAAGGGGTATCGTATTACCCAGTAACTGGGTTGTATAGGCCAGATAAGCTGTCGCTCCATATAAAATACGGCAGTCTAGGCAGATTGATTGAGTAAACTGCGACTGTTTTAGGTTTTCTCATTTTCTATAACTGTTACCAGGTCAATTTTTGCCAATTTAACTGAATATTAATTATAACGTAGCGTGATGTTTGACTAATTAATGAATTCATTTATTTATTAGCAATTTAAATGAGGTGACATACGCGACCTAATTATTAAAATGAGGCGAACAAACAATTAAACAGAATACCGTATGTGTCACGCGAGTGTTCTTGCTAAGTCTTTACCTCACTTTGGAAGATTTTTGAACTTTTTGATTTCATGTAGTGCCTTGTCAACATCTGAATTACTTTTTTTAAAGTCGGCTAAAAAGGTGCTTATTAACAGACTTCAAAAAAAGGAGGTGCTGTATTCGATCCGTATGTATGTATATCTCCGATTTTTAACCGACTTCAAAAAAGGAAGTTCTGTATTCTACCCTTATGTAGGTATGTATGTTTGCATGTCCGCGATTTTCTTAAAAACTACTGGATCGATTTAGATGCGGTCGTTATTTAAAAGCATATTTTTCAGGGAAGGTTTTATATTTTCTTATTTTTTAATTATATCTCTAGATAATGTCCATGTCTGTCATGTCACCATGTCATCATGTTCCATGTCTATAAAGCCTAGCCTTAGTCATTTGAATTTACAAGCTCCTTTAGTCATGTCATTGCTTCAATATTGAATGCAGACAATCGCAATCCCCTCTTCCAACACAGTAACTAACTTTGTAACACAGTATTCAATATTTCATAACTATGGTAATATTATTTTTGCACTTAGTAGTACATATTAACTTTAGTACTTATGCCTTTTTTAGTACAAAGAACAACCTCTATCCTCGTTGGACTTAACTACAGTTACAGTACACAAGAAAACAACGAGCTTTAGGGATCAAGATTCACAGACCACCTCTAAGTCACGTAAGCGCCTCATACGAATATGAACTTTATACACACAACGTCAGGGTTCATATTCGTAAGAAACACTTGCTTAAATTCGAATATACAGATATGTATATAAGGTAGCGAATAAGGTTCACATTCGCATGAAACGCTAACTTAAAAGTCCAAGTGGAGCCAGTGAAGTTTTGCCTAAGTGATAGAAAAAACGCTCAACAAAGGCCAACTTTTTATTGTTCCGTAGCCCAATGGCAAAAAACGGAACCCTTATGGATTCGTCATGTCTGTCTGTCTGTCAGTTTGTCTGTCCGTCCGTATGTCACAGCCACTTTTTTCCGAAACTATAAGAGCTATATTGTTGAAACTTGGTAAGTAGATGTATTCTGTGAACTGCATTAAGATTTTCACACAGAAATAGAAAAAAAAAAACAATAAATTTTGGGAGTTCCCCATACTTAGAACTGAAACTCAAAAAAATGTTTTCATCAAACACATACGTGTGGAGTATCTATGGAAAGGTCTTTATAAATGATATTGAGGTTTCTAAACTGAATAGCTTCCGCGAGAGACCCTTCCAAAGTGGTAAAATGTGTGTGTCCCCCCTGTAACTTTTAAAATAAGAGAATGATAAAACTAAAAAATATATATGATGTACATTACCATGTAAACTTGCACCGAAAATTGGTTTGAACGAGATCAAGTAAGTAGTTTTTTTTAATACTTACGTCATAAATCGCAAACCGCAATTTACCTTTCATTCAATCAACTCATGATTGATTTTTATAGATAATGGTACGGAACCCTTCGTGCGCGAGTCCGACTCGCACTTGGCCGGTTTTTCTTAAACTCGATGAGCCATTACTTACGGCCAGTTATTTTAAAAAGTTTATTTCTCCCATACCTCTTCCATGTAACAATGTATTACGTTTATCTCCATAGCACCAGGAAGTGGACAATGCTTAGTCTCTGGCGAAATAAACGCAGTTCAGTGCGTTTCACAGTTCACTGGGCAGCAGCCAGTAGCCGCGACAATGACATTGTATCTAAAAACAGGGACATACATTTTATGGGAGAAGCTTAAAAGCTGCGAGGTTCATGTAATATGTACTGGATATCGGCACTTAAGTGCGCTGACATAGGAAAATCTTAAGTGCACTAAAGTAATACAGTTGCTAGCGTTACAATATGTAACGCTTGCTCCCGTATTGAATGTATCACTTTGAAAACGTTATAAAAAAACCTGTTCGATTTACTTGGATACTTTTCAAATGAAAAGATTTTTATACTAAGGTAGAGCAATGGTTATCCTTGGCAATATTTAAGATATAAAAAAACGTCATATCTAGCATAGTAGATAAGGGAATTAAAGTCATCTTCATTATACAATTTAACTTATCTGTAACAGTCACATAACGTCGATATATTTTAAGTGCAAGCATACTAAATCACCTACATGACATTAACAAAAAGTTAAGTACGTCTGAAAATTGTGAGGGTACATCGTTAAAAGCGGCGTGGTGAGGGTAGACTATGTTAGATAAGGTCATTAATATTAGCGACTCGTTCGGGAGCGGTCGTGTCTAGGGCGTGCTGCCGAGCGGATTAGCATTCACAAAAAACGTTCAGAATACTAATAACAACTAAACAAGCTTAGTTAAGTATGTACCTACTACATATTCAGTATCATACTTGTTCTAATGATTTATTTTAAAGCGGTATTTTACTACAGTAAAATAACTTAATTAATATGACTTGGCAAAACTTTTTAATGAAGAATGTATTAGGTACTGGCAATATACTCGTATAAAAATAAGTCGAAGTTTACGTCACTTCTTGATAAAGATAAATAAGTAGCACATTTTACTTCCTGATCCATTTGGAAAGAATTCTCATCGATCTTATTGTCAGATAAGTCCAAATGTTTAACCCAGTGCAATGCACATCAGTCAGTCACACTGATCGCCACTAACCTAAAAAGATTGATAGGTTTACAATATTATCTTACTACTTATCACAATTTTTTTATTAAAAATTAACTTTTTCATAATCTTTATTTTCGCCATATATCCCAAATTATTAGTCACAGATATTGGCCAATTTTATAGCTAAGTTATGATTGATTACAAAGAGTTGCAGTTACAAAATGGGCCTAAAACTATTGAAACAGAATTGCAATGTCAATCATGCCGCAGACCAAAGATTTCATGCTCTTTGCCTCTATGTGAAAAGAGGTGCCTTTCCTTCCACAGAGCAAACTTACAGGGTCTAAGACGAACACAAGCCAGTCAAAATGTATGCCAAAACAAGCGCTTTGGTAATTTAATAATATTAGGTGAAAAAAGTTTCATTATTTTCAAACTAGAGTGCGCTACCGTACCTGCAATGTATTGAAATGTTTACTCGAATTGTGCTTAGTAATTGGTATTGACTATATATAGAAGTATCGAACTGTTTTGTATTGTTTCGGTAGATATACAGTTTTTTGGCAGCAGTAGTGAACGTTTCAGCCTTGTTATTTATTCAGCTGTTTACTTTGTCTTGTGAATTGTGTAACACAAATTGAATTTTTGAATGTCGTTTAAGCATTGGTGTATAAGGTATCGTTGTGATTTTATAAGAAGCTTCATTACTGCAAAGCCGATCTTGTAATAATTGTGTAGCCGGTACATTCGAGTTTTTATTTTTAAGCTTTTTAAAACAGGCTTTAATTTTCGGATAGCATTTTACACAAAACTGTGTATATGTGGAAAATTAATTTAATGAATCAATTAGTGGGATGATTCGTGGTTAAAACCTTCAACTGAAAAGTCATGTTGCATGTCATTCGTTAAAAATAATCTATAAATTATTTATTTTCACCACAATGACGCACTTGTGTTAATTTATCCTACGGATATTAAGATTCAATTAGTTATATATGTCTCGCTGGTGTTCCGAATAAACGAATAACTCCGACATATACAACAAATTCAGTGAAACAGAACGTGGAAATCTTCCGAATCGAAGTTAAGTAAGATAACAAGCTAATAATAGATTTCCTCATTTTCCAGTCATTATGACCAACAAAGGTAAAAAAATAACATAAGTACCTAATAAAGTTTATTTACACAGTTCCTAAAAAAACGTCACGCTAAAATACGAACTGACAATCAAACTAAGACGCAAAACACTGCAATCAGTTGTTGTGTTGTCAGACAACAGTGAAACGTAAGAAGGAAATGATAACAGGTGCGAATACATACGAGTGCATAATAAAGATTACATCGAATGGCTACGTCACACAAGCATACAAACAAACAAACTAACCACAATGCAAAAAGGAGTATCGAAGAACCATTTCATACTAAGGACCAACTGACGGTGTGATATTGTCCATGACACAGGCATAGGTTAGATCGCGCAATAGAAAAGATCGTGGCTTGTGCAGTTTGAAACAATTGAATGTCGCTTGCCGTTCCAAACATGTCCTATAGGGCTATAGAAGCAAAACGCAAATCTTTCGTAGCTTCATCATCATCATCCTCATATCGCAAATAATTTGGGGTCAGCGCAGCATATCTTCTTCCATACCAACTCTGATAGCCGTCATTTCTGAAGTCACCCTCTTTGTAGCCAGTATCATCTTTCACACAATCCATTTATCGTTTCTTAGGTCTCCCTACTCGTAGAGCACTCCATATTAATACTCAAAACCTTCTTCACAACATGTTCCTCAATCCTCGGTATCACTTGCTCATACCATGACAACCGATTTCCATACTTCTCAATCACCGGCACCAGTTTCAGACTTTCCCTTACATTCTCATTTCTTTAACTCGTAATGTTAGTTTTGTCTATGTATATACATTATTTATATCTCTGTACTTATGTTTGATGCAATCTAAAGGTTGGTATTCGGTAGCTTTCCATTAATTAATTTTATCTTTGTAGGTATAGAATAGATCTTCCGTACCTTCCTGTCAAATATGTAAATCTTTTTAAGTTTCTTTTCCTAATCAGTAATATAATGGATTATTTTTATCAGCTGTACAAATATAGACTTCCCGGTGTACGTTGATTTTCACCGCTGAGGTGTACAGTATCACTTGTAGCACATAGCTACAATGTATGTATATAATAAATATAATTGCTTTAATCTATGTGATACTGATAATGGAAGGACAAAAACATAATTATGAGATCATCATTGCTTCGTGTGGGACTCTATAACTTAGTCGTCATCGTGAGGCATTTTTATTTTACCTATCTAGTGTAGCATATTTGCTATCTCCCTATTACTTCCTTCCTATAGCTTAGTAGACCCACGTGGTTGTGGAGTCAACTCTAATGTTATTTCATTATCATAATTATTTGGTTCTATAGGAACGTCGTATCATTAAAGGGGTATGGCTTATTTCTTTAATAGTGCTTCTACTTCTAATTTTTCAGAGACAATAGACTATTTTCACAGTCAACTTTGACATCGTTAATGATCTCACTCGATTGTTCTATATTTGAATACATTCACATCGTTGAATATCATTTCAATCAACGTTTCCTACCATTCTTTCGTGTCTTTATTTATATTGTCATCATCAGAATGTAGGTATTTTATAAATTTCTTCATTGTTGGAAACGAAGGTTTCCACGTATTTACTACTCACTTATTCACTTCAATGGTTTATTGTCACAACTTACCTGCAAACAAAAAACAAATATTATTAGTATATTGGATAATTAAAATATTCAGAAAGATAATTTATTATCAAATAAAATCATTATAAAAACTATAAAAAAATAACAATGCTTTTAACAAATCAGTATTAGACTCCCACCATTGAATAGCGACCTCAGTGCGAACAAGTGACGTAAATTGTATGAATTACTAACGCTATTACAACTGTAATTTATATAAAAAGTGACTCTAATATACTTTACAATGCGCTCAAGGAGTATACGTACATGATCATACAATTGCTTTTAAAAATGGCAATAAATTAAGAATAACAACAAAAATAGGCTTTATAAATATCATTCCAAGAGCAATTTGTAAAAACCAGTGAAATAGATTATTTGTGCTGAAACCAAACTTTTGGATCACAAGGACTGCACTAAAAACCATGACTGCGATTGCAACCTCAATGCACAAAAACTTTCTCATGGCGGTTCTTTCTCAAATTCAAAATAAAAATCATTTTCCAGTTCGTTAACCGTTCTAAAGTTCAAAGTGTTCTTGAACCTGAATCTAACCGATGAAAAACGATTGAAAAATCAACTCGTCGATAATTGCTTCACTAGGCATCCACTGTACTTAGTCTGGCCGAAGTCTGGGGGAAAATGGAAAATACATTCTGATATAAAAATGAATAATAGAGTATGAGAAGTTTTGAATATTATTTTGGAGGAGTTTATTACTACATTTTAAAAATGCTTGTGCTCTTCTATGTCTACATTACATTCATCTCTTTTTGTTTCATGTGATGTTTCACACTTTAGTGCATTTCCAATCTCATCATACGAGTAATCTATTTGTCATCTTAATTAATTAGCGACATGTTACTACATATCATAGCTTGTCATCTAACTATGTAGATACCTAGATACTTGTAAACAGATGTACTTGCGTATCTAGCTCTCTCTAGAGGACGGTATCACCGTCAGCTTAGCACGTAGGTATGTGTACGAGAAAATTAATGAGATTAAATGGGTTTCGGGTCTAGAATTTACTGGAAGATGCTGGTGTAGAATTATAACGTTATTCTTCGGTTGTTTAGTGGGATAAGATGAACTAACATGATGGTTAACTTTTGACGACTGGTTGGAACCTCTGAGAATAGATACAATTTATCTTAGCATTGCATAAAAATAAAAAGACCGGTACTCAGCAGTGGGTGGAAAAAAACTGTCAAAGATGACGCTGTAATCATCGTCGTAACTAGACTCTTGAATCCTTATTTCATCTTTTCATTTAACGACCTCTATAAGATCAAAAATGATACACTAACCAACCATAATCACCAACTGGAATCTGTAATGTCCGTAATTTATAAGCAAATGTTTCCCTTACCGTTATCACAGTTGCAGCAACAGTAGCCATATTACTTTACGTACGAGCTAATAACGAAACTGTCGCTACGACAAGTTTTATTTCAACAGCAAACTAGTTTCAAACAAATGCTGCATTCATTTCTTCTGTCACAAGTCACAACCAAGAACCTTCAGAAAATAATTCTTTATATTTCTAGGACCTTTCTAGTACTTTTCAAGATCAAGGACTAAGTGCTGAGACTAACGAGGGAAAGTCTCCAATGTATTACCTAGACCAAGCTATAATTAATCAATAGGATGCCTACTGGAGGGTAGCATAAAATACGACCTGTGTAATTAACGAAGTAGTTTGTTATGCAAAATCGAATAATCTAGAATATATTTTGAAATTATAAGCCTTTTAGTACTTGGTAGTATATAATTATATTAAAATTAATTCCTATTTCCCTTGGTCACGCCATAACTTGAGAACGACTTTACTGATTTCTTCCATCTTTTTTTTTAAGTTTTGTAATACTTTGTAGAAGGTTCTTACCGAAAAAAATTAAGAAAATTGCTTCACGCGGACGAAGTCGCGGGCAGAAGCTAGTGTAATAATAAATGTCAATACTAAAATCAATATTTTATCCAAAACGAAACAGTTGCCGATCACACACAATCTGGCACTGACTGAATCAATACCAAAATTAAACAAGCCACTAGCTATAGACCGGTATCCATTGAATTCCTCGACTGACAGGCCTGGCAGTCATAAATCCAGATTCGATCTCGCACTGTTGCGGTAAGCCCACTCCACTCACAACCTAGTCAATGGTTCTGCCTGTACATAACTCTTCAAAAGATAAACGGAATATAATTAAGATCAAAGAACTGGTTACACAAAGCAGTTTCAAACGAGTTGCTAAGTGCAATTAATTGTCAACAACTTGTAACTTTGTTATATCTTGAGTAAGAGAAAGATGGTGAAGTTATGGATGTTTTGATTATCAGCATACTTGATGCTGCAATATTGATTATTTCTTTAGTCTTGTAGAATTACTCTATGTGGGACAAAAACTTGAGACTGAACTTCACTAGTATCACTAAAAATGTATGCAACTTTAAACTTCTGGCAATGAAAAGAACTGCTCATCGAGGTTGGTTACATTGAAAATTATGTAACTTTCTGTTTAAAAAGTTTCAATGTGGCGTAGGGCCAATAATTCAGAGATCATGAATACCGATATAACTTTGTGAATGAAGATTTTAACAAACTTTGGTTTAACAAATCTTTGAGATTCAATAATGATAATGAAAAATCTCTCATCTCTCGAGTATTTGCTTTAAATATCATTTGTCGAAATTATCTATTTCGACGAACGAACGAGTTGACGGAGGTCTATAAAGAAATTTACCGTAATAAATTATGATCGTATCCAAAACATTTTTAAGAGAGCAGTGTTTTAGATTTTGGAATGGAAAACATTGTAAATACGCTTTTCTGCACAATGTAAAATATATACAGACTATTTTTATTTAATTACCAAACAATACAATACAAGCGGCACAAAACCCACTAAAATACGTTTATAGTAAAAAACACAAAGGGGGCGACACAAAGCATGATCAATAAACGATTGTGCAATCATAGCGCAGTTAGTTGCGCAACTATGACGCTCGTAGTACTAGGAGCTCATGTCAACGCGGTGATATCACGCAGTTTATCTTCTGGCGCGGTCATTTCCGATCGTCAAGGTAAACTAGTGTGAATGACGAGCTGGTGATATTCAAAGGTTGAGTCCACATGCAATGTTATCCTAAGCTGGTGAAATCCAAAGTAAGAGACCAAAGTGTAACGAAGCTTGCGAATCTTCATGTTTTTGAAAGTCACAAACACAACTACTGATGTGGGTTCAAGATATATGTATGTTTATGAATGAAGTCTTTAGAAAACGCTTTTATCTATTGTTATGATGATGATTTGTATATTGTTTGTGGCTTCAAAATATTATTATGCTCAAGACTTCACTGGTTTGGGATAATCAATAAATCAGGCCGCTGGATGCGGGAAGCACAGAACCAGTTGAAATAGCGGTGCTTGAGGGAGGCCTATGTCCAGCAGTGGACATCTTTCGGCTGAAATTATGACACTGAACCAATGGCTTACTTTCCAGTCAAATATTATAATTAACTAATAACAGTATCGAGTCGTTAGCCAATCTACCGCAACAGATCACTTAACACATTGTTCTGCCAGCTAACGGTTCTAAAATAATTCGCACGGAAGTGTACCGTCAGGTTGCCAGAAACCTGGCAATTGTTGCTGCATGGCATTGCGGTCCTACTGGCTACGTTTCCGGTTTAAACGCGTCATTGGGACGAAAATACCGCGGATCGACGACCGACCCACATTCAGTGTGATTACCTGTAACTATACATGTCACTGAAATACTAGCGACAATGTTAATGAACTGTAATTTCACAATTGTACAAATTGTGTTGTGTTGTCTGTTGTAGACGCGGAAATACATGAACGTGTTTTTCTCTTTCGATTCAAGGTGATGGGTCTGTCTCAACAAAATACGAAAGTTGGTTAAGGTTAGCAGTAGACATCGACAAATGATCCTGATCATTTCATGTTACAACCGCAGGAAACGTTCTGGTTCCATTTTCTGTATTTCCGATTCGTTCAGTGCGCGGCTTCCTTTCCCACAAGGGAAAACAAAAGAGTAAACACAGAGACAGGAATCTGTGAGAAATACTGGTAACACGGTGTGTTCGTGCATTACTCACGTCCCTTGAGGCTCAACCATATATTTTGTCGCGTCTACGTCGCGCAAACTGTTTCACCGATCCCTCACGTCAGATGGAACGTCGCATATCAAAATGTCACAACTTCTACTCCCTCCTTGTTTATACGACACGTAATTTATTGACGATCCCTTAAGAGGAAATTTGGTATAAATGAGTATGTACTTATATGAAGTAGAGCAATACTTGCCATAATCCAATGAGCAGCGTTCTCAAGGGATTTGAGATCAAGACGAGATATTATGAGAAGCTGCCAACGTGTGTTTAATCTTCGAGGGGTATACGTTCTGTTATTACTTATATCCTGTCTATCATCATCCTAATGATAGATGAAGCTGACAGTGATTCGTCAGCCTTCAGTCACATTTCAAAACACGACTAAATAATGCCCTTTCCGTGGCATAAATAGCAAAAATAA
This sequence comes from Apamea anceps, assembly GCA_951799955.1. Taxonomy (NCBI): domain Eukaryota; kingdom Metazoa; phylum Arthropoda; class Insecta; order Lepidoptera; family Noctuidae; genus Apamea; species Apamea anceps. The sequence goes on from OX637516.1 coordinate 973,465, forward strand.
TTTATAGAGGAAGGAACTATAATTTCGCAAAGTACCTATTCACCACATCATTAGGGATGGCCCACACCTTATAATCACAACGCCAAGGTATACAAGCAGTGTTGCCGTATCATTAGTACGGCAACCTGGAGCATAGCACAAGCTCCGGTCGTTAGGCGAAACTGCCAACGTGTAATCACGATCGTGATTTTCAAATCGTCAGATTAATTACTACGTGTAGTGCATATCTCTGATGATATGGGATCGGAAGATCGATAGGGGGATTTGTAGACTTATTTGACAAATAAATATGAGCACCAAAACCATTCGTGATATCCGACAATACTTGCTAATTTTACAGATTAAATAAAGGAATATTGGAAGGAATAAGCGCACAACTCTGTCAAATAGGTACACGCGTACCCAAGCCAAAAGCATTGTGTAAAAAATAACTGATAAACCAATTGACCGACTACCTTAATTCCGTCGCAGTCTCACGGTATCAATTCTTTATTAGAACATAAATTTTTATGCAAAGTATCTACTTAAAGTAATCCGACTTGACTTTCAAAACTGCCACTATCCGATAATGATAACGAAACAAAACAAATACCACGTAGACCTTATCTGGTGACCATCAAATACTTCAAGAGTAAGTAAAACAAATGGAATCCGCCATATTGTGTGCTCAAACACGTTGGAGTAGCGTCAACGGACTGCCAAGGCAGCGCCATTACAGGCCATCGAACTAACTTATCTCGTTGGACAGCTTATATGTATTGAGTTTTTATCTGTTTACGTACTTTTAAAGTTATTCAAATAGTGTATTTGTTTTGCTGCTTCCTTAACGTGGCTGCGTGTGTAACGAGTAACGCCCATTAGTTCATTAAACAATAAGGGGAGAGGGGCTAGTTGATCGGAGATAGGGGTAGCAATTTATGGGCATCATTATTTTTTATTAGGCATACTCCTTTAATTTCTACGAAATCGTGTTAACTATGAAACAGAACTTTCGCTGACCGGTAAACCGATGAGATGTCTTAGACCCAGGTAAGAAAACATCAAGTGAATTTCTTGTTGATTGAAATTGATCCACACCGACGCACGCGATTGTGATACTTCACAATTTCTTTTCAACTTCTAAACCATCTAAACATTGAATCCTATCAATCGACCATCAGTCATTCATCAGGCTTAAAAGACAATTTCTGTCTTACATTTACAGGCAAAATTAACGTTGGAAGACTTTCTAAAAGTATGAGCGAGAGCATTGATTGCACAAGTATATGATCCTTTCTAACTTATGTGAAAGTACTGGATGCTGGTCAGTTGCTCAGTCATCTGCTGCTGGAGACCATTCGAGATGACAATCATTGCGCTGACATAAGAAGTCAAGAACTGGATTCAATTTATTTAGGACTATAGAATATGTCGATAAGATAAATAAAATTTTATTATAGAAGTCTCAGAAGACCTTCACAGAATCACAAAGAAATAGAAAAATATAATATGCATGCAGGACGAAAAGTAATGAGTTATTTATTATAGTTACCACAAAATGTATTGGAAGACATCAAAGGCAAAAACTCTAAACGTTATCGAATGAATGAATATCAATTCCAATTCACTTACATGACCTCTAGAAGCTAAAGAAACAATTAATTAGACTAAAAATATGAAAAGCTTCATATTTGTCAGACTTAGGGGATCAGACAGGCGGGTTTTATTACCCCAGGCTGAAGTCAAAGACTTCGGTAATATCTCGTCTGGGACAATTAGTCGTACTAATTAGATAAACAGTGATAGGTGTGGTTATAAAAGTGTCAACTTGTCAATAAATTATTAACATCATAATTCTTAGTGAGCTTCTCTAATGAGCTTTGAAAATCATATTTCGCAAATGGATTGATGATTCAAATACAGTGATAAGCGCACCGAGGTTGATAGGAGAATGCTGAATGTCATTTGGAATATTTCAATTACTCTTTCAAGACACACACGAAAGGACAGAAAGAGAAAATCTTCTCTGCTATGAACCACATTTCAACAGTAGAATATTTCACGACTAATATGAAAAAAAAGTAGAGAACATCTTGTTTACCATAAATCCTATGAGAATGTTATGACTAGAGACGAAAGAAAGAATATTTAAAGACATAAAAACCTTTCACAAACAAAGAATAGACAGTGAAATAGCTTTCTTAATCCCAAATCAAAGAAACTACGTATTTCAATAAAGTGTGTCAGTGCGGTCATAGCGCCAGATTTGGGTATTTCACTATCGATCATACTATCGCGATAACATATCAGTAGCAGGAATAGTAACACCTGCCTTATCAAAGACTTGTTTTCTGTTCCGTCTCTTGATAAAATTGTTTGTCTTTTTGCATATGCTCAGCAGGTTTTTGTAAGCCTTCAAGTGATAAAAGATAATGGGAATGCCACCCAAATTGTGCGCCGAAATTATCGAAAACCGAGGCGTCATCGTCACCAGTACGAAAGGCCTGTCTGTGAAGTCCCCAACAGTCTTATAGGTATGTATATCCAGGTATAGTCTAGGACTGGCTCACGAACTCACGACTAGATCTGCAGGTAGGTAGTTATAACATCTTGGCTCATAGAATGTATGTAGCAAAGAATAAACTATGAGCAGCTATTTTATGCATAAATGAAGCTTGTAACTTGCCGATCTTATGCAACTTACACGGTTGGTATTTTAAGTAGACATTATAGATATAGGACTACATTTCTATGGTATACATAGATAACTTCACCAACTTCTGAACGAACTTCAGTCTAATTAATCCTTGCCTTTCTCTAGGATCTGACAGTATGTTCACTATCAATTACACACAATTACCTACATCTTCTTAACATCATCATCCGTAGTAGTTACCATACCACGATTAAGTTCTTATTAGTCTTGATCAGTTTTAGCTTCGAGTGTCACCAGCGGGGTTAACGCGTAAAACACTATCAGTAGCAATGGGTCTTATTTTAACAGTTCAACAACTTTCAATGCGTTATTTACTTTGTAGAGCAGACAAATTTTTCGAACATATGAAGCAATGGATTAGCAATATCCTTCAAAATGATTCAGATTGAGATTGATAGTGTGTTAAGCAATTAAGGTGCAGATCCTTCTAAACATCAGTCGCCTACGTCACCGTTTCATAAAAAATACTACCTACGTAAGAACACAAAGAATACTCGTCTGTATGCGATCGTCTCTCGATAACCCATTGTACTCGTATCAGATGGACATTCACACGACAGACGTGCTAAAACCAAAGTCAAAACAAACTCGACCTGAGGATCCAATGACGTGAAGGACGAATGTCTAGACTTTTAGACAACTGGCTCGAGTTACCTCCACCAGTTACCAATCTGGAGTAACACAGAACTTTTTACTCATTTAAAGACCACGTCACACATTTATCAATCAACTGCATGTATTTTAATTTAATAAATCATTCTTTAATCTAGACATTACTACGTGCGTGCATTCATTTGAACATTGTACCGGATACAAAGTATTAATTCTATAAGGATTTTGATAATTATTGAGCTGTCAAAGTAGCTACTTAGACAGCTCAATAATTATTTAAATTGTTAGCTAACAATTCATAACACATATAGGTACTATGTAAAGTGTACAGAGATAGCGAAACCCAATGAAATACGTGTTTCATAAGGGTAGAAAGCTGAGGCGGAGGCTTTCCGAAGCACTTGCTACGATTTGTACCCGTCGCCCGTCTGTGTCGCTTTCTCCACGTGTTCACAGTTTCCATTCAAGTGCAGATACACTCGTGCTCTATTGTCAACAGCCGGCGGTTCATTTCCGATAGAGGCTTTAGCTTCAACCTGCTAAGCACCATTCACTTTACTTCCCGTATTCACTCTCCTTTTTATACCCGCTACAATTTAAAACTCAATTGCAGTCATTAGGGCCTTTAAATATATGTAATTTATGACTCTTAAATAATTTAGTGTTCTAGGTTTGTCATTTTATATATTCTAGTTTCAGTTGGTAACATAGAACTGAGACTCGTCATAGTCGGTTCGCTGTCCGCTTATGAAGGCATGTCTAACCGAGATGACGTTACGCAGCCAGGAGGCGTGACGAGTAACCGCAAAACTACTAAATACTATAGCAGAGGAGACCTGAGAGGGACATTCCAGATTTAGTACATCTGTGAGCAGCTTAAAACTCCCAGAAACAGCTCAACTCCACCATTTGATGTTATGAAACGTTGTCCGACACCCACATTTGCAAATCGTACAAATATATCGAATGCTCAGTGCAAACTGGATTATTCGCGAGTGGCCCAACTAAGTGCGAACCGCACTTAACCGGTATCTGAATTGAATACGTACCGCCGCCATTTTGTGTCATGTGTGATGTGAGTGGAACTGTTTATTACTCCGAATTACATCCCGAACGGAGTTCAAGGGAGTTGACAGACTTGACAAAATGACAGCCGAAAAACGAGCGAAATTTAGCTTCAATTAAAAATCGAAATTAAGACAAGAAGTCCAGAGAAAACCATATCTCTAATTGCTACTTATTAACTAGCAGGCTAGTATGGAGAGAAGTAAAAAATAAATATAGGCACCAAAACCAAATGAAATGATTTTATGAAAACCTTGAACGCGACTAGGGATTCCAATACGGAATCACGGTATTGGCTAATACTGAGATTTTTTGTAATTTTTCAATACCGGTATTGAAATATCCAATACCGGAAACCCAAAATTGGTGATTTCATTTTATTTTCAGTAGAAACTACAGTGACACAATTTCGTTCTATTGCATATTATATTTTCAACCAATTTTTTAACTGGGTAAGTTTTAAAAACTTATTTATGCTTATTTTAATTATCTCGTGGTTTATTTAGACAGTTACTTACATTTTACTACTACTTGCGCAGGTAAAGGATGGAATTAAAAAAATGGTAGTCTTTGTATTTGCCTCTGGGCCAAGACACGAGGTACATAGAACAATAGAAGTATATAGTATCCTAAGGTTCCTGAGGTTAGAAGGAAGGTGGGGGAACGGCGGGGGGATTCTCCCATGCCCTAAAAGGTGCATCCTACGGAAAAGTCACCCCATACATTTTTAAAGTATACAAAATTTGAGCGCAGCCTTATGGCTGCGCTCAAATTTTGTATTTTGTGTTTATGTATTTATAAATTTATAAATTTTGTATTACATACATTTATATTAAAGTATACAAAACATGTATTTCGAGTTTTATTGGACCTACAGAGTTATCTCTGTAGGTCCAATAAAACTCGAAATACATGTTTTGGACCTTCAGAGTTATCTCTGTAGGTCCAATAAAACTCGAAATACATGTTTTGTATACTTTAAAAATGTATCGGGTGACTTCTCCGTAGGATGCTAAAAGTCATAGTCATATTTTAAAAACAGTATTTTATTGTTCTGTGGTGAAACTTATTTTTTTTTTATTTAGAAAAAAGAATGAGTCTTATACCGCGATCCCGGGATCCCGGTATTGGAAATTTACTAGGCGGTATAAATACTGATATTGAAAAAATCCTGTATTCGAAACCCCTAGACGCGACCAGAGATACATTAAAAATAAGAATATTTTCATCAAAATATCTTCCTAAAACAATCCAAAAATAATAATCTCAAATGGCCTTCTGGCTTCTGGTTTGCCAATCACCACTCGCTCTGAATTCTAATTTTACTACAATAGCAACTTAAAAACTAAATAGCGACCATAATGTAGTATGTGTATTGGATATGAATACTTGGAAAGCATGGTATTTTATTGTTTACATTACATAGGGAACTCCTATCGTGGTAGGGTTATTGGCTACTTCCAGGCCTTTGTCCTGGAAAGCTGGATTCTATCCGATAAAAATTTAAAATTTTCTTTAAATTCTTTGCCTTCAAACTTCTTTTCGTACAAAACCTCGAGTATTCGTATTGTAAATTAAAACCGAATAGTGTTTGTTTGCGGGCGAGCGGTTCGCCTTGAGCTGCGCCGGCGCCGGTCGACCTCAGCCACACTTCAGTACACAACGCGCGAATTGAAGCTTTTTATTGTGTTGTCAACGCGCCTAGTGGTTCAGACTGAGATATTATTTTGAACGGAGAGAATGACCAAACGAGTGACTTTATAATGAATTATCTTCGTAATAATTTCAATGAAGATCATAAAACTACTCCTGACAAATTACAAAATCTATTTACAATTCTCTAAGCGGTATGTCGCAGCTAGCGTCACTGTCATTCATTGTCGTTCAGTGATCTGTTGGTAAGTGCTTCTAGTCACAAGTTACAAGGCAATGTTTCAAATGGTACAACAAATAATCGATTATCAATACTGCACGCTTAGAGTACGCCAGAACATGCACCTTTTCCATTTTTCTTAAGAGTAAAAACAAAGGTCGAATTAAGAGGAAAATCAACCGGATCGAGCGAATTGGTCAATGTACTTATTTGATATTATATGTATACGTAGAAAGAAGATTATGAGTGACATGGTTGAACGAACATTGCCATGCTTGAAGGAGCGATGTAATATTGCAAAAGATCTAAACATTCTACTACCCATATCCAAATTAAACTGATTCAGCGTCCAACTCAACGACAACGTCCAACCATCCAGACTAATTTGTGCTTGCACTTTTAATTCATCTCCCCAGTAACCCTATAGCTGTCACAACAAACATGTCAAGTGAATAAGTGCGTCTGCGACGCGTTGGTACGCCTCGCATCCGGCGCGCGCGCTGATTCAGAGCTGAACAAAGAATATAAACAAGCCGGTTGATACATTGTGTTACTTTTTGTACCTTATTGAGGCTGTTGAAGACAAATTTTAAACGATTTACGTTTGGTTTACAAATGTTATGTTGTTATATGTTTAAAAGTTTAGAGTCTGGAAGGACGAAGTGCGGGTTCGCAAAAAACAGCCACTTTTGCCCAGGAGTGGGACAAGACAGAACAAGCTAGCAGAAAGAAGCTACAAGAGCATCTTTTATAATGAGAAATAGACTCCTAAATTGAACTAGGCAATGACTTTTCTTGCAAAAATAGCAGAATGTTGCAATTATTTAAAATTCAGAGCCATAAATGCAAAGTAGTGCTCTTTCACTTATATATTTCAATTCTTTCATCAATTCTACTATTCTATCGTCCAAGTAAATAATAAACCAACAAAGAACATTGCATCAAAGTACTGGCACATAATCATGGTATTGTGATGTTAATGAATGCTCGATACACACAATCATAGCGGTAATTGCGCAGTAATCAGTTTACGCTCAAGGTGACAAGTGGTGCTAATTGCCATCATGAGCTACAGCTAATACATAGATTTATTATTACTAATAATCATTATATGCAATATAATAAAATTGGTAAGACAATGGAAGTTACGCAAAACTTTAACTTTCAAGCAATTTGGAATTGACTACAGCTTTCGATACGTTCATTCATTGATTTTTCAACTAATAATCAGTGTAACTGTCGAATGGAACACTTTTAACAGGTGCCATTATACTAGGAAACTGAAGACTGAACATAGAACCCGAAATCGTTTAGAAGGTCGATGTTTAGCAATGGCTCGATGATCATCAAGAAAGAGTCGTTCCTCTGAGGTTGGCAAACACAAATAAATTATTTTCATATGGTTTACCGATCCCATTGTTGTTATTAGGACGTAGGAGGATACAGCTGGCCATATTATTGACAATATCTCTAAGATGATTATGATAACGTCAATAGAGCCTGGGACAATGAACACACATACAAAGCAACCTAATTATAGATCGCAGAACATTTTACTGTACCGTCCATAAACGGTCTATTTACACTTCGATTAGTAAAGTGATTGGCAAGTTACAATTAGAAGCATTGATCACAAGAGCTTAGTACTCTTGGCTTTATTTGTGTTGCTGTAAGTACTTACTTATCAGTCTTACTGACCGTGCTACCGACTTGAGATGGTCTGACGTCTTTTGAATGGTGATTTTTATCAAATACAACGTAACATGGGTTCGAGACTTACATTAATGTTTATGTCCTTTACTTTACTTTCCTGTAAGTCAAAGACTTAATAAGTTTCCTTATAGTCTCTTATGATATGGTCCACAGTACCTTCTTATTATATTTTCTTGTCTTCTCTTTGTGTATAGTCATTTGCCTTCCACGTCAAATCGAAACCGGTTTCTTAAAAAATCAGTACGTATTTGTATGTATTGGGCGCGGTCACCTTAGTTTTTGGGGCAGACTACATGACCTGACGTACGTGCTACCCTTTTTTATTCGCATCAAGCGGTTTTGACCCAACTTATTCTTAGAATTTTTGTTTGATGAATTAATATTAAAGTATCAATTGAATATGTCAATAACCTGATATGCAGATTGTCGAAATTATATAGAATTACGAGTATCAGATGCCTTTATTTTAAATCAAATAATAATTTGGGATCGACCAGATGATGGAGGCTGTCAACCTCACTCATTAGCTATTTTATTCACGAATCAACAAATAGTATAAGATATTTATTATAATGGGAAAATGTTTTCCATAATATGGTACTAAATTAACTACATACATATAGCAACTAAGGAAGAAAAAGACATGATGGGCCGACCTCAAATAAATTGTGATAAGGGCAGGAGAGTGATGATGATGATATAGGAACGCAACGTTCCATAGTAAGTAATAGATTATCCAGAAAACAATTGTTTATAAAAAGCTTAATAAACCTGTTCAATTAAAAAACATATCCTTCCGTTATGCCTTTTTAACGAGCAAGGTTGCTACATAAGGAAACAACACCATACATATATTTATATGCCTACAAGAAATTATTCGTTATTTTTCTGATATAGGTACAGGAAAAAATGTTAATTCGAATTAATTATTACAATTGGATATGTAAAACTAAAAATCGATTAAGTTTACACACCTATTAATCTGGAAAAAAGTAGGGTATAATTTTATTGTGAGATAGTGACATCACAACTGCCAGTTTTGTTTTTGAAGAAACTTTAAATATCTAGCTAGATAGAAAGTGCTAAAAATTAAATACGTCTCCATCTTATTTACAAAGTTTTATATAAAACCAAAACAAGATTTCGCGAAGAAAACCAGCCTCAAACTCTCAACTTCAACAACAACGAGCGCTTGCAGAAGTCGCCGTAAATACCAAAGCTGCGTTCAGTTTTCGAAAACGACAGGATTCAATCGCAACTGAAACCTAGCCTAACACAATCATAACAGAAAGTGAACAATTACATGAAACCAAAGTGAATGCAATCATTAGAAGAAAGTGACCGCAGGCTCCACAAGCTAGAAACAGCAAAATAATTGTGCAGCAATAAAACGGCAAATAACCGGTTCCCTGCCCGATCCGGTAAATAGTCGCAAGTCGACTGACCACAGGTTATTGTGAAACGTATCAACTGGTCAGTCGGTATTAAATCATAGCTCGATCAATAATGAAATTATGTACATGTTATGTTATATAATATCCAACCGCAGGCGCAGATAATCTCGGTGACGGCCGGGTCATTATAAACATCTGACGTATTTAAGATAAGTATTAGTATTGCTATTATGGACATTTTGGCAATGAAATAATAACGTTTTTAATTGAAATATCAATTTAATTAACCGACAATGTTAGTTTATATTAAGTTTAGCATAGCTCCTATCAATAATTGAGTTGCTTTTACTTCGTCTTCAAGTGGAAGGTATTATCCTATATTATCGGAAAGCTGTTTATTTGTAGGTACTTGTCCGCTAAATAGCCCAATGGAAACGAGAGAAACGAAGGTTACAACTTCTCTTATCACAAAACCAGCGGGTGTGTTGCATAGCACACTATCAGTAGTAATGACTTTCATTTTGATAGTTCAACAACATTCATTGCGTTATTTACGTTGCTGAGCAGACAAATTGTTGGGACATATAAAGCAATATATTAGCAACATCCTTCAAAACTATTCAGATTGTGATGGCTAATGATAGTGTGTTACGCAATCAGAGTGCTCACACGTTTAACACTTATTTTTGACCTTTCCCAAGAAACGTTGACATATCACATCAATTCTCTATTCTGAATAGATTTGAATCCCAAAAACATAATATTCAATAACACAGGTATGTGTAATGCATTGTTTATTAATATTTCTAAGGTGCCAAGAATTCTGCTCAATATCATAGAGATGAAAACACGAAAGAGTGCAATAAACTTGGACAAACGCTAAAATACGATGAATAGAATAATTCTCCATTTTGCATCTGTTCTGTATCTTAAGGAATGTCATAAGCGAATGCCTTTGTTTTTTTATATGCTGGCTTTTCGAGTTTCAGTCGAGTATTTCTGACAAATGATACATTTTAATTTGGACCAATTTACACAGCTAGACAAATATAAGCGTAAATGTTATTTGAACTCCAACACTCTGGTATGATAAAATATATGTTTGTTGTATGATTTGATATGCATTCCCGGCAGGTCTGGTGAAGGTGAAGTTTGGCCGATTAATTTGATATGTTGTACTTTATTTTAATAAATGTTAACCAACGAAATACCTGTACAGCTTGAACCCACTATATTTGTAATAACTAATAACAAAATCTTTATTAAATATTATATTTGGCCCTAATATAGATAAGGTGTATAAACACAGTAGACGGAAATCTTAATTTACAAACTTAAGCAAGTATTGAAAGTATGAAAATGAGTATATCCAAGTATCGTAGTTTTACATTGACGAATATAGTTTTTAATTAAAAACAAATGCATGTCGTAGGTAGCCATTTGATCCAAATATTAGTAATTCCAAGGTTTAAATGCTTTGAAGAAATGTAAAACATGTTTCTTATAATTAAACAAAATGGTTCTTCGCCCATTTTGTTCACTATTAATCTACCCACTCAATATAATTAAGCATACGATAAAAACAAACCACACAAAAAACCTAAAATAGTGATATCGCTCCTAATTTGTTATCGTAATAATATTGTTATTCAAAACTGTGTGATATCAGAGTGTTATTATTACGTTACCGGTTTGGGGACACTTTAAGTAAATAAGAACGTTATTTCAATGCTTAATGTATTTTAATCACTGGGTCTGTATTTACTGTATTAACACAAGAAAACAAAATTTAAGTTGTTTTCTATAAACAAAATACATATGTTAATTGCTAGCAGCGCCCCGCGGTTTCACCCGCATAAGTGTGGATACCGTGGGAATATCAGGATAAAAAGTACCCTATCTGTTATTCCGATGTATAAGCTATATTACTGCAAAGTTTCATCAAAATCCGTTCAGTAGTTTTTGCGTGAAAGAGTAACAAATGTCCATCCATCCATCCTCACAAACTTCTGCATTTATAATATTAGTAGGAAGTAGGATTTAGAAAGATTAGCTCATTTTGATGAAGTTTACAATAGGCCAACAAATATTTTGGTCATTTTGTGTGAGTGATTGACACATACACCTTAAAATTATATATTTCTATACATATAAATCGCCGATACCTTCTAGATTTCATAACAGCCGATAAGAAGTGCATACATCATGAGTTCAATGAAAGGGTCACAAACATTCGAGTCCCACAAACGAAAGTCCCAAAAACCACTTTATTACGCGGAGATAAAATACGGGGGAGCGCAACAAACAAATTGTTTTTGTTCACACGATAAGAACAGTACGCAATCATACTAACATTCAACTGACGAGACATCGAGGCCGTACGGTACGTAAGTGTTCATTAAGATATTGATAATGGTTATTTATTACAAATACTATTTCTCATTCTGAGGGAGTGAAAGTATATTGGATGAATCAAGACTATAATATTATGGTACTAATAACTATAACATTATTGGTATTATGCTAACGTCCAAGCTATAGCCACAACAAGCTAGTCATCAATATAAAAACCTATATCAATATACGTCTAATTCTGGCTTTTGAAGTTACTGGTTGACTCGACAATGATGATGAAACATAAAGTATAGCACACCTCAGCAAAACTGCTGGTGAAGTAAAGAACGTAGCTAAGATCGACTAAACTGAATCAGGAGAGGGGGATCAGGGGGGGGGGGGTCTACTCCCTGAGCACGAAATCCGCAGTTTCAACCTAAGTTAAGGGCGTACTCCGTATCACTGACTGACATAGGATTAGTTCAGGGCCCGAACTAAGAATAAATGACAACACGATTTGACAGTTGTCTACCGATGTGTTTTTGCCCATCCGAAAATTTTTACTTGACCCTTGTTTTGGCCCGTATTTTCGTTGACGGACTTAGAAAGTAGACCACCGGCATAGGACCGAGTGTATGATGCAACTAAAGAATCAGCTATGTCCGTCACTAGACTGTTATAAGCCGAGATGAGTGATTAACACTTCACTTCTTAAAATAACATTATCTATAGTGATAGTATTGTGTGAAATACTGTCAGGTGCTGATGCAATCGTCGGAGACGTCACGCCGGTTCTTTCCTTTTAAGAGGTTAAAGATAATGAGTATGGTCTAGGCTAGACGTTACGTCTATGGATTTCCCCGAATTGCATTTCACGTTGATTAATATTTTTATTGTTAATTGAGAATCAATTGACTTGACCTCTCGAAATTCTTGCATGACTTATTCAGTAATAATCATTAACATCACAACATCATTGACATTGCTTGTATTTTCAAATAAATACATTTTAACTAGTCTGTCTCTAGTTTGCGTCACCCCAGAAAGTAAAACATTGCAAAGAAAATATCATCAACAAAAGCACTGAAGTTTAAAATAATTAACTCGCATAATCTATTTAGTACATCTAGAGAAGAAAAGCAGAAATTGTAAGTAATGAAAAGCATAATGGGCAGTTGACGCCAAGTTCTAGCCAGTTCAGCTTCGCTACGGAACACCATTACCGACATTAAATGGATTCATCTTGACATTAATAACTGTTGAAGTATTTTTCTTATTAATACGAGGCGCCGAAGAGTTTTATGAATAATTGATACTGTTATTAAAGACGACGAATAACTTAAAAGTTATAGAAGATGATGAAGATGCTACGGATGACTCGGAACAATTAAGGTCTTAAATAGGACCAAATATAGCGCTGTGTTTGTTATTTTAAAGTGGAAACAAGTCATAACGGTAATGATTCGCGTAAATATGTAACAGTACATAAATTATACATAAACGTTATAGAGAAAGTGTGTTTGTCTGCAGAATAACAGACTCTCTAGCTTCTGGCAACTTTCACGACGTAAGTTTACTTCAACTTTGTTATTGAAATTATACACAATTTTTATTTTTTCCAGAACTCCCTGAAGAAATCACGGTCCAACAAGACTAAATGTATTTTTAAACATAAATATTGGAAAACATTTGTTAACAACGATCTTTTTCAATAACATCCGCAATAATTTCCCACATAATGTATAACATTTATGTACATACACTCCTACATTTGATTGTTTTAATCTTTGATTGTCGCTACATAAAAACATGGACTGGTTTAAAATGTATTTATTAGTCAGATTAGCGACTCATTCGCCACTTATTAGGAGCACTCTAGCCTTATAAACAAGATAAGAAACTGAAGATATGGACTCAATAGATGATAACACTGGAGACATTAGACATAATATAACCAGATATTAATCAGAATTGGGTGTCATTTAATTTACCTTGCCCATTCACAAGGCATTATAACTGAACTATTCGTTGTATCTGTTAGTTCTTTTGAAGACAAGCATTCAATGTCCAAATGTTCAAAAACTAACTCAAAGTTGGAATCCTCACTCTTTCAACAATTCTGGTGAGTTCGGAAGTCCAATTCACCGACGCAACTAGAGAAACCGCAACCGTCACTTAGGGTTAGGGGAAAACCATTTACTCATTTAGATATGACTAGTCTGTCGTCTAATTAAATGCATTAGATGCATTAGGTGGGTGTTCTATGGAAATAATAATGGGCGCATTTTGATTGTATGTACGAGTGGTCCATAGTCCATACCTTTATTTGACTTAAATTAAGAGACCAATATGATGTTAGGCCTGGGAGTCAATCCCCAGCATTGAGTTGGTTTGGATTCAATGGGTTCCTTTGACGTATTCTGATGTTCAATGCTTATCGCCAGCCAGGGCAGAACGTCGCCAGTATGATGCCTATAATAACAAAACAGTGCTCGGCCGACCGTCAGCGGAGGCCAACAATAACAAACAAGACAATTGACATACCTATTTCTTTTCTGGTATAATGCCTCTGCTCATCATTGTGAGAATTCGTGGTTCCGAACGCCTGACCCATCTTTATATCACAGCACTGAGATCACAAATAGAAAATAACAATGACAATCAGCTGATTACACCAAACGTAATAATGCGTTTGTACGCATGCGCGGGCTCATATCACGGCAGACGTGCGCGCCCCGCGGCGTCTCATACAACACTGGAGTTCTGTGCAAACGCAAAGCCTCGCGGCGTGCAAGCGAGACAGGTAACCTGTGACCGATAAGCTCCTCGTTGACCTACATACAACCCACATACGAGCGAAAGAGACAGAACTACTTAAAGTTGCACAGATGCAGGCAGACACGGTCTGTTTACATTCTGGGTATGCGCAAAATGGCTACCGGCTGAACGTCTCAGTTCTCAGACAAGTTGCAAAAACAAACTAACACTGTATTCTACTTAATTTCATTAACGTCACAGTAGTTCTAAACAAAAATAAGGATTGGTGCTTTGCTCTTCCTGAAAACAAGTAAGTACAGTAGAAAAGCAAGCCAGCTTGGGAAAAGTCGATGAAAACTTTTCTTGTTAAAAAGTTTTTATAGTTCGTGATCCTTCAAACTACTTGCAGCTTAAAATTAATTTCGTTCACAAGAAAAGAGTGCTGTGATAACTAACTCTCAAGAAAAATTGTTTTGTAAATAGAAATAAACAAATAATTTTATTTTTTATTTTCCCGACTGATTTCGGTCACGGGGGCCATGCTCGAACGGAGATTAATTATAGCCAAGTGCGCAGGAGATATTATAATGCACAAGTGTGTGCGCATACCCAGGTGCACTCTCTGTTCCTTTACTCTCATAGTCCGAAGGAACGGCAATCCGACCCGATCGGGGAGAGATCAGGCGAAGGACCAACGGCTTTACGTGCTATACGAGGCACGGGGGCTTCACACCACCAACTTCCAAACTCCGGGCTGTTACTGAGACATTTCAAATGGAAAAACCCAATAACACTTTGCTCGACCCGAGAATCGAACCCAGGAGCCCACGCTCAGCAGTCGCGTTCGCGGCCACCAGACCAGCGGGGCACTTAAAAAAACAAATAATAAATTAATCGATCACGATTCTCGAGATCAGACACTTGTCAAACCGTTTAAATTGAAACACCACAAATAACCGACCGTAAGCAATCTATCGAGCTACTGTATCTAATTATAATTGCCAATTAGACTTGAGGTCAGCAGTTCAGCAGGAAAGTGTTTGGCACTGAGTCTCGAATCTCGAGAACTTAATGACAAAGTGCATTTTTGTGCTTTCAAGAGGCAATCGGAAGAAATCTTCGCTTGGTAGAACACGTCCCAGTCAGACGACAGATGACCTGAAGTCAAATGGGGCATGGGGCGTTGCATTAGAGGACGAAGACCGCTGTTCTGGCAGAAACATGTAAGAAGGTATACGTTTGTCAGGACCTATCACTCACATTTCAGGCGAAGGATTGCTGGATATAGGCCTCCTCCAAGTCACATCGACTGGTCCTGTGCTTCTCGCATCCAGTAGAGTGGCGACCGCGGAACGAAACGGCGCTGGCAGGCCTCCCACTAGGTAGACCCATGACCAGGTGAAGGTCGCAGGTATGCGCTGGACGCCAGGATCATCATTTAGATTAATATAGAGAAGTTTTACCTTCTCGGTATGAATCTGGGTGGGGTTATCTTACAAAATCGTAGGGTCATTAGGAAAGTCGACAAGAGTCGAAAATCTTTTGATAAGTCCATTGTCACAGTATCCTTGACATGTTTGCAATGACGTCAAAACTTGAAAATGAACAATGCGCCTAAGTATATCGAAATGTATTGTGGCAATAGTGAATTGAATTGGGTTAAAATACAATAGTTGTGAGAAAAAGGTATGAGCAATGAATGACTTAATTGTGATCTCATTTACAAATAATTTACTCTTCTCTTCTAAGAATGTGTAGGAAATAGAAAAAAAAATTATTGAAAATAAATTTCCAGATTCAGTAGTTGAATGTTAGATGCAACGTTCATCAACGTAGTATGGGCTGAACTCGTTCATTGAGAACTTAAGACACGTTTCCTTTAACAAAGGATTAATAGATCTTGGTAAAAACACTCCAGGGTTTGTTCTTAGACAGCTATGTACCAATATTGTATTTTAGAGATCAACAGAAATCAAGACTATGTGTGCTAATTATTGACCTGTTCATTAAACCGGAACTAGTCATCAACCTAATGGCAGAACCACACTCGCCGATCAGGCAGCTCGCACAAACCGCGCTGTGAAGGCAGGCACGCACTCGTGCCGTGCTCGTTGTCGACAAAAGCCATTCCCAAAACAAACGCGGTGAAGTGCTGGATCGCGTTACTGATGCTATTGAACCGATTGTGGAGCGAGGCAGCTGGGACGCTGCTGTGGTTACCTTACATTCTGGAAATGTTGAACGTTTTGGCAAAGTGGTGTTGTTTTTAGCAATAAGAAATAGTGGTGAAGTAAGAATTTAGAAGGTGTTGAACTGTGAAAGTTTACAGGCTGGTTGATCAAAGGTGGTCAGTTTTATTTCTTGGCAAAATAACATGATCATATATTTTTGGAATGAAAACCTGTATACTACATAGGCCTGGTAGTAACAGCAGTTACAAAAAATATTTGTAAAATAAAAGTTGTCCTCTATAGTTTAGTCTACATAGAAGCTATTGAACTGTTCAAGGCGCTAGTTGTGTATAGAGATAGATAACTAGAAGCTATTGTAATGAGGACAAAGACTGCTTATTTATATATCACCGTTCTAAGTAACTTTAGTATCGAGAAATTATATTTGAGAATTAACTTTTAAGAGTGTAGCACGCCATAGCAGCGTCACACCAAATTCTTATCCAGAAACCCGATAGCGGTTTATACTGATAAAGATAACAACACTTCTGGTTATAAAATCCAGTAACAACAAATTGTAGAACCAAGTCCATTTCCTAGTATTAAAGGTAATTTGCCTAGATTTTCCGCAGTGAACAAGGGACAAAGACACTTGAGGCATACCCTACGTACAGAGCTGATAAGAACGGCTCTCAGACGATACATGTGGAAATGCTACGTACGTATTGCGCAGTTTTTTACATCACATTTCACACCCACGACGTCGATATGAATATGAATGCATTTGCATAAATGGATAAAGAATCATTGAAGACATTCCTACAAAATATTCAAATATTAATTCAAAGAGTCGCTATAGATGGACAATCTCTGGTGAAAAGGAATAATTATTCTTATTCATGAGCCGTCATTGCTATTATGTAAAAAAGTTAAAGTATCCCTCTGCGTTGGATAAAGTGGACTTGCTGTATTTTCCACCCTATGTCATCAACTTGAACTTGCGTCTGTCGTAAAGAAAATCAAAACAAAACATTGCGCAAAGCAGAGAACTTCTCTTAGCTGCCCTAAATACTTGTGTAAAACTGTTGTTTATCTACTATTGTACACGTGGTTATTGTACTCGTATGTATATACTTTTGTTATGATTGTCATTGTCCCCACGCCACCACTGCTAGTGCGTGTCGTAAGACTCGTAAGGTAAGACCATAGATTAGGACATTCACGATCGACGTAAAACCATTAGTAAGTCATTGCAATGTAACTCTTATTTCGGTAAGATAAGGTACACATTAGAATGATTACTAAGAGTTTCGTCAAACTCACGGCAATGATTCTAATTTGTACTTTTTTGCAATGACATGACGAGTTACATTGCTACTACCTACTTATAGTTATACGTAGTTCACTGTCTGTCACTTACCTACTTCTATTTAATAATAAAATATTATATTCAGTTTGAAATCGGCATAATTATGGTTCGGGCCGCTTAGAAACACATAAATTCTCTATTCAATGGAATACAATCTAGAAAAAAGTACCAGCTCACTAAAGAAAATTGTAAAATATTCGATTTCTAATTTTAACCAACAATACTAGTCATAACAAACATAACTCGAGCCGAGGCAAAACCCAAAACGGACCCTTGAAACAATTGAGGAATAGTACAAAAAACGGCAATAAACCGATTTTCCGAAAGTATAAGAATTTGGGCGTGGTGATTTTAGGATGTGAGGAATTATAACGAAAACGAAGGGGAGTCGGTGTTACTACAAATCTAGAAATGACAATTGCACCACAGGCACCACAGGCATGCCTGTTGTGAATTTACAATATTCTCACTCAAAGTTGGGCAACCATATTTCGAAGTTAACCTTTACAGGCATCTAATATTTACTTCACAATAAGTAACATTCATTTGAGGCCGAATCGTTTGGTAGATAACTATGTACATACAGAAATAAGTTGTCCTTCAAATATTGTTCAGTCAAGTGTAACCTAGCATTCATGCCAAACCCTGCCTTCTGACTTGAGGCATAAAAGCCAAAGTCGTGTATAGCCTTCCAGTCTATACATGGCATTTGAAACCGTATTAAAGTCGGTATTAATGCCGTGTATCATTAATCCTCTTGGAAGAAAACCTTTTATATTAGTTGCTTGTCATCTGACGCCTACTGAAAGAGCGAACTGAAAGTTAATGATAGCTTAGACTGAGGCGAAGGACGTGTATACATCAGGGGGTATAGAATATAATATAATACAATACTATACATGGTATACAACTTATAGCAGCATTATAATATGCAGAATGAGACATCCTAAAGATCACAGTAGGCGAGATAGTGACAATAATTACACACATGCATTAGTGATACACATAATGTAATGGACTACTACGACGTAATGATGACGTAGAACGATATGAAGCCTGTTGGAGAAGGTCTGGTGGACGTCAAAGCTGATGGCATCGCTAGCTATCACAAGATGGCGTAATTGCCTCATATAGTCACCCATATGAATGTCAAACGTGGTTCTATTTATCACATAGGTGCTAACTTTACCCTAGTCCTCAGTTTATTCTTTAAAGATGATAATGTTTAAAGCACATATATTTTCTCTCTCAAGGACCGTTCCACGTTTGAATGTCATCCACCTAAGTTCCAGCTCTCTCTTTGTTCTAAAATGGAGCTGTGAGTAAGCGTTCGTGGAATACAAGTACCTACATTACGTACTGAAAGACTGATGACCTTCTTGCAAACCTAACAAGCACTGGCGTGACAAAAGATAAAACATTCGTCACGGAGTAAATCTCAAATTCGTATGAGAAAATTGAGAATGCCAGTGACATATCTCACGGTAAGCGGGCGAAAGTTTCTTAATACATACACTGTCTCGTCATGAAAGATGATACAACAGATCCTTATCAAAATATGTGATATCAGAAGTGGTGACTAGCGAGTTCGAGGAAGATGATACAGTTAGCTTAATGACTAATTTTAAGAAGCCTGTAATTAAGTGCTGATGTAATTAATGTTGTCAATGATTATAACGCGTATTAAGAGTCTTTCCTTTCAGTGTGGTTTAGCTTACACATCACAATACCTTGAATATCGCAATTATAAAGAAAGTAAAATGAATAATGCGTCTGGCATAGACTTATACGGCATACAAAGATTTGGACTATAAAATCAGTATCTACAATAGGTTCTTTGATCTTAGCCAAAAAGCCATATCTACACCCTTATCACTCGTGGATCCATTCGTCTGTCAGTTTCAAGAACATTGATAACTTACTTTGCGTTCACATTTTTCTGACGTCTCAGTTTTTCTTCCGGTTAACCTGAATGGAAATTAAATTATGAAGTTCGTACAAACTACAGTTACTGGTACTTCTTGGAAACAAACATTGGAGATACTTGCTAAGCGTGTTTTTCGGTCAAACCGCAAACATGTTCATGATTTGTTTTCTTTATTACTATACACTCAATTCTCGACGTCATGTGGTTGTGTTTGATCTTAAAAGAGCCAGTGGCGATGTTAATAACAAATCTTACCTGAAACAAAAAGAGAAAATAATTTAGAAAACATTACCTAATAAATCAAAGTCAAATAATCTTTTGTTAAGATCATAAATTCCTTACGTACTATGTAAAAATAAATAAACATGCCCTTTTTATAAGAAACGTTTAGAACAATGGATAGAATGTTGACATAAATAACATAACATTGAACAAAATAGCTCTAAATAAAAATAACATCAGTCTTTCTAGTTCCACTCTGCTGCGAGCGCCTAAACATTTGGTCATAGCAACGAGTTGGAAATTGTTGCTATTAGTTTTCTTGTAGGCTCCTGTATAAAATATTACGGGCTTAATAAATGCACAACAGCGAAATGGGGCTTTTCTCTTATTAAATTTTACTCAGTTTTATTTAAACGTTTCATGATTTTATAATATTTATTTGAACAACAAAAAGAACAATAATGAAAATAACATCACGCCATAAATAATTTATGAATGTCATCATCACACTCATTACGTAGAACTTAAATATAAATCAGAGGATTAATTTTATTAAGCATGGGTCTACAATGAAACGCGGTGAAAATAGTTGGCAGTTGGTTGTTATTCGAGGTAATGAGCGCCATCTAGCGGAGAGTAAAAAAACTATTTTTACAACCTGTATTTTTTTAACACGCTCAGCGCCAAGCCCTAGGCCAGGGCAACATTTTTTGTATACAAAATGTATGGAAAGTGTGCGCGTTAGCGATACAAGGCGCTTAGACTGGAATGGTGCTTGTGTATCAAAAAGGATACACAAGTGTTTAGACAGTGTGTATCGCAAAAGATACACATGGCGCTGAGCGTGTTAATCAAACCCTTTGTATAATTATCGTCTCCTTGTGGAGGGCAATGAGGGAAGGCCCAGAAGTGATATAATCGTATCAAGCAAACAATAAAAAAGAGAACTATTATTTCAGTGGAGAAAAAATAATCTTCGTTCTAACGACAACGGATGTGAGGAAAATACTGCGTATCGCAATATTTCTTGGTTACTTCCCTTACCTCCCACCTTGGGTCCGGTGTGAATACATTTCCACATTTACCCGTCCGGCCTTCCGAATAAACCTCGCTAAAAGGGGTGCATGAACTCATTAATCTCCAGTTTCCCCATTCGATATCGCTCCGAGTGCTCTATGTACCGCACTGAGCAACTGCCGAGCTAATTCTGTTGCTTCACATTCAAGTTACTAGATGTAGCCATAGTTACATAGTACCATACAGCATGGCTATTGGTACATATACGAGATATTACGTGTATTATATTGACCCTCAGCACTTTGGCTCATGTTAATAAAAATGGTTATAAAAGAACAAGGATCACTGCTACCAGAGTTTAGTCAGTCTAGGAGGTTCATGAAAGAACAAGCCATGCGCCCGATGGGATTTCCCCTCGGCATAAATGACTAAATTCTATACAAACTTTTTTTTTTATCCTTACTTAGTGCTCACCCTGCCTACCCTGCGGTTTCGGCTGTGCGTTGTCTGTCAGTCATTTTATGATTATTAAGTAGAAGTTAATAAATGATTATATTATAACGTTATACTTAAAAGTACTAGGAATTTTCAGCTTATGCCATCAGAAATTAGCCTAGATTTCCAGTAGTCTGTAGTATGCTCCAATTCAGGATCCTGAGCAGTATTAACTATTCCTAATTAGCATGAAGGGGTCTAATCAGCTGGCTGCCTGGCTAAACAAAATCACTATACCCGCTACGTAGCTCACAGAGGCATATCCGATAAGTTTACTTAGTAGACACGTACAGGCTATAACTGACATATATTACAGACCTAATTTACATGCTGCACTGCAGTATTTAAATAATGAAACATCCGCCAGTAGTAATCAAAGCTGCAGTGCCTACCCCGCATGTTTACTATATTAGACGAATGCTGTTGAGTTTATTCCTAGAAACGTTACTCGAGAATTTTTCCTCCGGATGTAAAACATTCCTTTACATTTTAATACTAAATCTGTGTGGGAAAAATACTGATAGGTATGAGAGTAGCTAGCTAGCTGACTGTAAAACCTCAGTGTTTTGTCAGCAATATTATATAGTTAGGGATTGAATATGAGCCTCCCAATGACAGCTGTAATCAAAATGCATAATATTGCCTAATTAGAGTATAGTAGTAATCACCAAGACACCAAGCTGACCAAGCTTGGTGAATTGGTGAGCAAGCAAGAAGGAATTTGTAGGTCGTAGTTTCGAACCCAAACAAGTGTTTTACTTTGTGTAATTATTTCATCACCACTGCTCTCGAAACTGCAAAGGAAAATATCGTGTGGAAACCGGCATGTCCTATCCGAGAACCGAAAATTCGAAGACATGTGTGACACCCACCAACCCGCACTGGGCCGCGTGGTGGATGGCCAGTTTCCCAGCAGTAAGAACATTATAGGCTGATTATGCAGGCAAGGCGCTTCTACCCATGATACAGGTACAGTCACCGGACATCAGTAGTAACACTTGCGCTACTAAAATTGCCCTCAAAACTGCGACAAAAGGATCTGACATTGACAAATAATTACTACTGTTGACTGTACATACTTCCTTAATTGCCATACGATGGCAGAGGTGGCGAGGGTTCATTGTGGAGTGATTTGTTATTTGCGAAAAACCATATAGTAGGTTGTACATTATTTATTACATGTTACATGAAAGTTATTTTCATGTATTGTAATAACTTTTTTATTGTGTATGTTTGTTAGCTGTATGTCAATGACACCGTATCTGACGTCAGGCAGAGCAATCTGGACGCGTTAGATGAAATGAAATATGGCAGAGATTTAAAAATTAATGGCTTCCACAAATCAAAGTTGTTTTCTTGATAGCCACGAGGCTTTTCTCGTGGCTAGCAAGAAAAACAAGCTTTTGATATTGCCAAGTGGAATCATCATCTCGCTTGTTGACGAAATGAAGATTAAAGAGGCTGTAATGAAAATTTAAATACTAGAAATAGATTATCAGAGAGAACTTTCATAGAATGTTCCCTACAACGTGCAAAATAGTTGAACCTCATTGGTTCAACTATTTTGCACGTAGAAATTATATTTTACTAACTTCTCGGGTCCTCTCAAAGTTATCCTATACGAACTGTTCATCAAGTTGAATATTCATTATTTTAGTTGTTTCAACAGCGTTATTAATGTAATGATGGATAAACTAGTAGAGATACGTAGAATAATTTCAATCGGTATTTTTTTAATTAAATACTAGTATTTAATATTCATCTCGTATTATAAGTGGAAACTTGTAATTGACCTAAATTGTACGAAAAACTGTAACCATTATTTGTTATTAGCTGTAAGTTTCCTAATGAAATAATTCACGACTAGTTGGGTTTTCCTACAATTTTCTTCGTGTTATCGCTGTTTGCCATTTCGAGTAAAGAAAACACAAACGAAAGAGGGCGCCACATTTAAGTCGAAGCAGTTTTGAAATGGGGCTTTGATTCGACCCCAGATTATCCCTTTCAACATAAATTCGGGATGGTATGGAATTCGGTTATCTGAATTTTCCTTTTATCTGATAATAGTGAAAGCATGGGAAAGGCAACATTGGGAATAGATACAGCTGAATGATAAGTTTTCCTGTTTAGTAAGATGACAAAATATGACAATGATAACGACAAATGGTTTAAGAATTGAAGACCAGCCCCTGCAATCTCGACATTCATAGCGATCGCTTTACGACCGAATTCGGTCGCAAAGTTCTGTCACTCCATACATTTCACCTGTCAATTCGGTACTCCGACCGAATTCGGTCGTAAAGCGATCGCTATGAATGTCGAGACTGCTGGGGATGAACAACAAGAAGTTACAGTAGCTATACTCCATTCGGAATAAGGTAAGACATTTGAACAAACGTTTCTTACAGTCCGTTCAACCGATTTCGACTTCTATTGCGTTGGTGGCATGACAAATGGCAGCTGTAGTAAATAGTTGGTATTGTAAGCACTTTTTTGCTTTTAATGCCATCCTTATGCCTACGGAAAAGAAGTTAAAATCGGTTGACTGTGATGTCTAATCTTATTTCGAATAAAGTATAAATTAATTTTATGCAATTATGATATTAGTAGATAACTAGTTAAACGAGTACAAATAAATAATTACGATGTTATTAATATTTTTTATTTCAAGGATATCAAAGTATTCCAAAAGCTATCGACCACAAACGTGGGACTAGCTTTCGACAAAAATATTATGATGATGATTTATAGCCTACATTATAGGGGAGGCCTATACCCAGTGGGCGACTCAGGCTGGCGGGGCGGAGGCGCGCGTCGAATGCCTATTACCGCCGGTAACGAAACCATAGCGACTTCTAATTCGACGCCAACGCCATCTAGTTGCAACATGAACACTAAATGAAAATTTTCTTTAAAGATAATGCAATGGGAATTTTCAACGAATAAATAAGGTATGAATTTAGACGCAAATGGTCTGATGACATTCGTTTAGGTAAGAATATTATAATATATATGTAGTTAAGCTGTTATTAGAACTTATAATTTACATAAGAACATAAATCCACTCTACATACGCAAAAGCGACAGGCAATTTTACAGCCTCAATAAATCTTCTAATTGAGAGTGACTCCCGAGACAAAGAAGTGAACAAAATTGCACATTATAAGGACAAACATAAACGACGGAAATATATCGTTATTGGTTCATTGACATTGAGCCGGTTGGGCATTCCATTATAATAAATTATGCATATATATGAATAAACCTAAACTATTGACATTTATGACAGTTTTCTGATAAATTATGTATGACGTAGAGGCTAAATATAGGGAAGCAATGTTTTTCCGCCTAGTCACACTATCACACAATTCAAATTCAAGGAAATGGGAAAAATTGAAGTAAACTATTATTGATCGAGGGAATTTTGCCTAGGGACAGTCGCCTGAGGACAGTCGTGATGGCCCAGTGGATAAAGCCTCGCCTCTCATGCACAAGTTGAGGGTCAAATCCGGGCAAGTACCAAAGCGACTTTTTCGATTCCGCAACCGTTCTCCTACGACCGATTCGCCATTGGACTGTTCCATCAAACAAAGATGTTAAAAATTCAATTTAAAAAGAAAATAAATTCTGAAGAATTCAATCTTTAAAAAAATTCGTAGCTTAACACTTTTTTGCCGAGGTCACACTCGTTTTAAAAAGGTCAAAGTCGAACTGCTTGCACACCTTATTAAAATACCCACTTACACGCACAACGTACGAATTTTGTCTGTAGTTAGTAGTTGCAAATGGCACCCGTAATGGTGGATTGAACCGTTTGGATTTGCTTGGAACGTTGAAGTAGAAAGTTGACAAAATATCAGAACAATTTATGTCACCTCGAACCGTCTTCAACAAAAATACACAGTCAGAGATCTCACGTCGATTACTCAATGGTAAGATATGATATTTTTTACAGAGATTGAGATAGTTAACTGACTGGTACGGTACCCTCTGGTGAAAGCATAAAAACTTTATAAATCTTTTTTGTACGCGCTCAATACGATCAATATATTTGTGATAGCATGGACTCCATATTTCAGATGCGTATTCCAAATGGCTTCTAACAAAGGTGCAGTATAGTATTTTTAACGTTTTAGCTTGCGAGAAGCACTTGGACAACCTCATTATGAAACCAAGGGATTTTGAGGCTTTAGCGACGATGGTTTCAACATGCTTATCAAAAATAAGTTTGGAATCGTGATGAACCCCCAGATCACGAATAGTACTACATCTAGGTAATATATGGCCTCCAAGAGTATATGTTGTAGCTAGGACTGACCGTCCACGGGAATACGTTACAACTGAGCATTTTTTGGGATTGAGATGTAGCTTACTTTTTTGGCAGTATACTTCAAGACACTGTAAGTCAGTTTGAAATGCCGTCATGTCCGCTGTCGACGATATGGTAGTGTAAATTTTCATATCGTCGGCAAAGCACAATAATTTGGATGAGGTCAGACAGGAGTCGATGTCGTTTACATAGACGATAAATAATAATAACGGACCGAGCAACGAGTAACATATCTTGGTCTTTTTCTCTTTCCCTTATTTAATTAAATGACAATTTATTAAATCCTCGGAGCCCACGCTTAAGCGTAAGCGCAGTGAAACAGGGTATAAAGAAGAATCGAGCGGCATTTATCAGTAAAAAATGGGATGGATTTGAAATCCTATTAAGTGGCTGGGCACATATTTGTTATTTAATCAAATAACAGAAAGAGAAAAACACCAAGAGAAGATGAATGAGTAGGTACAATGAAAAATATACAATTTTGTAGTTTGTTTTATCTTATGTTTTTGTTATATTAAGGGGTCAAAACTGACTCCAAAGGTACGAGACGCCAGCACATAAAGCTACCCGAAACTGTAAAATTTTCCCAGTCAACCTTGAACCTAATGCCTTGGAGATAACACGGCTGCTGCGTCCTTTTTCTTGGCTCAACTTTGGCGTGCAACGCGTCCGCGTGTCTAGATTCTCTAGTGCAAGTAGCCGGCCCTGATCTCTTAGTAAAGACACGCACGAAGAGCTGTGGATATGTATTGTGTATTTTTTGTAATATCGCTTTCTTAAGATTGACGGCGAATTCTCCGTAGATAGAAAGATCTGTAGTTAAAAGAGTTATAGGCTTATCGTCGTGTCGGTGAAACATTCTGTAGCTGGAAAGGCCTGTCATCGAAAGTGACGTAGATGAAAGGTTCTGTCGGCGAAATGTCCGTAGGTGAAAGACTCTGCTGGGGAAACGGAAATAAATGAATCATCCTGTCGACGAACAGTCCAATGAAGAATCGGTTGTAGGAGAACGGTTGCGGGATCACTTTTTCAACTCATATGTGCTTTCTGAGTTTACGTTGGACATTACTGAAAATTAGATTACTCCAAGAAAAAACATATACTTACAGTACTTTAGTACTATCAAGTATGAAAAATTTGTGATTTTCGCTTTAGTTACCATGTTCGAACTCCAATCTCCAAAGAATGTCCTGAAAAATACTTATTATTTGTATTGCCTTAGAAAGCAGAAATCGCCAACTGGTCTTGAGCGTGGTGATCAATGGTCGTGCCTTCTCAATATGAGAAGACGCCTTTGCCCAGCAGTGGGATAATAAGCTGATATTATCCTCAGGAATAGCCTCGACCTCGCAGATAAGGAGCAAGGCAATAGTTTATTTATCTCTGATTGCAATGAATGGCCACAGTTTTCAGCAATTTGCAGGGTGAGCAAACTATAACTAAGTTTTCTCTTGTATATTGTAAGTATCTAATATTAACTATAAAGTTATAACTAAACAAATAAATCCAACTTTAGCAGACAGAAACTGAGTTTCAAGGAGGAAAAGTTTAAAGACGATTGAGTGGAAGCCATTTGTTATTACAACGCTGAAAGCTTTTGGACTAGACAGTAAATTGTAGTAAACTGATTTAAATTCAGACAAATGTCAGTTATTTTGACAGATAAAATGAAAATTAGCTATCATTAGTCTTGGTGCTAAGCGGAACCTAGGGCGCTTAGCATCAAAATTACTTAAAACTTAGACTGAAAATACCATAGATCAACTAATTTTGACCACTTTCTGCTTTTGCATAAATAACATCAAAATTTAGATATACTAAAAACGTGTTTATTTTTTTAGATACCAATACCTATGCTTTACCACAGAATCCAAATTCACTACACGATCATGGCGACAAACCTCCAAAAAAGAAATCCCTTAATTACTAGTAAACTATCCAATGCCTTGCCTTTCTTTGACCTTTTCCCCATTTGGAAAAAGTAGTGAGTTTATGTATATTTATATGCAACTAATAAAAGTAAGTTCAAATCTAATGGGCACCTCATTGTTTGCTACGTCGTCGCGTCATTGAACAAAGAGTTGCATGCGGCTATAAATAGCCTCCCCGTTGTCATCACACGGCCACTGACCAGGCCTTGGGGTATTTGTGGCCTGCGACTGTCATGGTGGATGGTGGGCCACTTGGGAACTTCGCGGGAGATTATAGCAAGTTATTCGATGATTTATTGTTATTGTAATGGCCCCTGTTGGCAGGGTCGTCCTTTGAAGGATTAATGAGTTAATGCATCGTTAAAACTGTAGTTGCTGACTTAATTATTTGGATATGGAAACCAATTTTCAACACTGGATGAAAATGGGCACTGGCAAATCAATAGTTTAACACTAAAGTTAAGACGAGGTAATATGTTTTGGCGTTGAGGTCAGAGATAGTAATCAACAGACGGATTGGCACGCTAAACGGCACAGCACAAGCCAATAATTCTATCTATTGAAGGATTCAAAAAACAGCCATGCTTTGGAGGACTTTTAAACTTAAATTAAGGGGCTATTCATGTTAACAGATTAATGAGAACTTAAATGTCAAATGTTAGGCCAATGACCTAACAAAGTTCTCCATGAGCGTGTATATTGATGAACACACCCAAGTATATGGTTTATGTGGTACCTATTCAGAGTTCAGAACATTATAATAAAAGTAGATGCCGATTGAAACTACGTTTTTGCCTGTTTCCAAGAAAAAGGGATTGAATTAAAATGAGTTCGGGATAATCGGATTGAGGAGAATGGAAAAATAATAAATCTCGTCTGCGGTCAAGCCCCTTAGAGAGGATATTCTTTAGATAAAAGTATGAAGGCATGAAGAGGCACGCATGATACCTAACCCCTAGGAGAAGTTGAAGAGGGGCACAAAGGTTAGTTATTTGACTTAGCTACATAAAACCTATAGAAGAACCATGGAAGTCACCGGTCGACGCTTTATGAGTGACGAAAAATTTAAGATACATAACATATTAACATCAGGCAAGGTTATTCACTTTTATTAAAACTTGTTTGGTCAAAATAAACTAAAGACACGACCTGGAGCTATGTTCGACTGTTGTTAAGGAAACCTGCTTAGTATTCTAACGTTTAACTGTAACATCAAAGACACAAATTCAGTTGGCGATCACGACTATCCTGGATGTGACATGAATTTTAAACATTTACATTCACAGCTTGAATAAAATAAGTCATTATAACATTTAACGACTGTAATGTATTGCCGATAAAATACCTATTCCTTTTGTAATGGTATAACTACTCAAAGGGTACAAGGAAGGACAGAAGTGACGTCATTGGCTTGGCGGTAACAAGCACGGAGGGTGACCTGCTTTTCCTAAGACCATGACCGGTTACTGTATGAAACTATGCCTTAATGCCTTTGCCAACTTATATGTATTGCCTTATGAGCTATAACTGTAGCCAACATGAGGTTCTAGCTGAATTACCAACTAGAAAACAAGTTCATTTTCGAAATTACATTTCAAGAAAGACTCGAGGAAATAGGCTTAATCCTGGCATAGATATTTTAAAGTGCTGAAGAACCCTTCTGTCTAACTATTGGAGGAAACCAGCCTGATGGTAACATAAAGCATGAAATAAAACGAGCGACTTATTCAAATCATAAAAATACTATATTTTTCTTTCTCCTGATACGATAACCGGAGCAATAACACACACAAAAACATTAGAAGAGGCCGTTTATTCTGCACGACGTGTCCTTGTATCTGTGGGGTGCGGGTGCGAGTGTAATAATGAGCAAATCAAATGTAGCGTTCGACTAAATTCACATTTGCAATGCAAAGCGTTCGGAACGGTACAACTCGGGTAAAATGTGTTACAAGTGGATCAAAGGATTCAAAGGTCAAAGGATTGTAATTTCCGAGATGCCCGAGTTTGTATCTTCTTGAAGTAACAAAGAGTATACAATATTATGTGAGTTGCTGAAAAGCACATTTGATTTAATCACTACTTCAACTTTTTGTTTTGAAACAATAACTTTGTGTTTATGCTTTACGTAGATCTTCATACAGCGAAATCACTTTCGAAACAAATTGCATGCGACAACATTATCATCATAACAGCTACACATCTGGATTACATTGCAAGCATGCACGATATAAATTGTTTCTAACTGCTTCTACGCGTTATGATATTCGAGTCTCGTGTTACGCTAAATTTAATTATTTTGCGCAGCAGAACTGAGTAACTAAACCCTAAGAAACTACCTACCGATTTTCCTATGAATAAAGTTGGCAAACGCTCTACAAATGATTGCTGTGGTGAAGAAGAAGCTTTACCACATTAGACAACGCTGTGATCGGATCAAAAACTGACTAATATAACACGTCAAACCGAGTGAGGTCAGCGGCGAAAAAAATATTGATATAAAACTTCGGGCAGAATTCAAAACAGTCGAAAACGTGGCAAAAATACAGAACATGCAGATAATATAAACATAATAGACCTATAAATCAATTGAGAATATTTAAGTTCTGAGAAACATGCAGATTTGATGTTCAAACATTTAGTTTTTATGGTTTCATTTAAATGCTGGTCAGGATGTGCACAAAAACTGTGAAGTTTTCAAGCAGCTTCATACTCATGCGCAAATTGTACAATTGAACCGATTCATTTAACCATTTCCCTACCATTTGATACCATTCAATTGGGCTCTGAAGTGACAATACCACAGATACAATACGGAAAGTCTTTGTGGCTGCTATTTTAAGACCTCTGTTATTATGACGTTCGTGGAAACAGTAGACTAGCCGTTGGCATAGCAACCCACTATTAATGCGCTGAGTACTACAACTTGTACAAACCAGGATTGCAGTTTGCAGTAAAGTACCCACGTCAATGAAACGCTGACGTTAAATTTTTAACATCGACATCAAAAATAGTATCACTTAAAATTCAAGAAACGAAAAATTGCTAACTCGAGCAAAGTCTACGTACGTATCTATAATATTATCTGTGTAAAATTGGCGTCGTGTTAAAATAACTCCGCCGTCACAAGGTCACTGCCTACCGAACATGACCGAAGATTGATTCTAAACAAACAAACGAATTAACGGAATCATTAAGTACGTAAATTACGTACTATCTTTACATGGAAAATTGTGGAAGTTAATCAAAGTGCTGGTGTATATTTTTGTTTCGTCCAGGTAGTCAGAACACCGAAATCTTGGAACAACAGGAAACAAGGAAAGTTTTGCTTTTGAGGAGATTTCTAGTTACTTTAGGAGTACAATTTTAAATTGTTTTTTCTAGGGATTCCTAAGCTGGTTATTTATGGAAATTAGGGGAAACTTCTCCAAGGATACATCTGCGAAAAAAGTTAATAGCGACCGACATGAGAACTTTTTACTCGCCTTTAATCTCCATCATTAAAAATCTTAACTCACCGATTAATGAATGAAAAAAAAAACGATCTTCAGTGTTATATTTTTTATGATCTCACAGCAATTTTTATAAGCGAAACCTGGTCATCAGCCAGGAAAACTATTTTTGTGAACCCAATGTCGTAAAACACCTGTAGAAGGGTCAACATACTGAAAACTACTATACCTTGACCGAGTTGCGAAAGAAGCCATGGGCACATATTTTCTCAAAATAAACAGCAAAAAGAAAATGTTCAAATACCTATAAAAAGCAGGTAGAGACAGCAGAATATTTTTAGCAAGTAAACAAAAGAAAATATGGAGAGAAAACAGTTATATTCCAAGAGTCAATACTAGCTTCTGAATAAACAAAGAGGGATCTGTCTGGTATTCGACAGCATCCAATCTCGAAGAAGGAGACTTTACGACAGTCGGCGCACTCGTAAAATGGCATCTTAGTGTAGTTGCTTCAGAACAATATTAATGAAACTGAAGAGTTGATCCGAGAATCTCTGGTGAACCACAAAGTAGACAGCAATTGGTACGAATTTTACAGTTGAATTAAATGAAGAATCAAATGTACGAGTATACGAGGAAATTGTAGCTATTTACTAAGATACTTCATTATGGAGCACTAAATGCAAATCGTCTGCACAAAGGTCTGGAATCAGAAAAAATATCTGCGGAATATATTTTAAGCTCGAAACTGGAGAAAACTGACACTAAACATCCATTCTTTCAAGCCACCAAACTAAAATTCAGAACATACAAAGGGGCCAAACTCGTTTGCCAATATCGTGAAACAAACGTCCTAATTAATTCCTCGATGAGCATGTCACTGTGCGACTCAACAAAGAAGTCAGTGACAATAAAATCAGTGACACAGTGAAAAACAAACGAGAAGTGTTGAGATATGTTGAGATTAATGACCCCCTGTGAAAACACAATGAAAAGTTACAACGCAAACAACTTGCCAAAATCCCGGAAGGTTTTCTAGAAATTACTTTAAAAAGTAAAAATTTTGAATGAATCAGAAAATCAGAATTTATTTCTGACTCGATTTCATGAATACCGATGTTTATAGAATTATCATAAGTAATGTGCGTGTAATAAGGTATATATTCTCGTTGTCTGGTTTTAGTTTTTAAGCTCATTAGCCGCTTGTGTGGCTTCGGTGTGCGTAATCAGGATTCCTGCGGTTTGTCCCTTCAACGGAACGTGCAAAAGACAAATAAGAGTGAAAATAACAAAAGAAAGTAAAATGTTGATGACTTCATAGCATAGCTGATTGTTTTCTAGAGAATTTTTAAGATATCTATACTTGTTTGTGTTGACAAAGCAATTATGACCACGCAAAAGATATGTCTCAATGAAAGCGCATGTCACAAGACAAGACAGTTGATGATACAGACTAAAACAATCATAAAACTGAACCAATCTATCCTTCATAGATTGCTTAACCCCATCTGAAAATGGCAGGGTTCTGAGCAGATTAATGATAGTTTCTGAATGCAACTACTACAACACGTCACTTCAGACCGCAGCGGAGCAATGTTGCCAAAACTTCGCGTCAAGAGCCCTGGACAAGCTGGCACGAAACGGAAACTACGAGTATCAATGTGACGGATGCTCTTCATTATTGGCGCAAAATGTTACAAGAGAGAGAAAGGTGAAGGTTGTTAAGTTATTAAATCAGTTACGATTTATTGGTTCTAAATCGGAGAGTTCAGCTGTGACAAAGAATCAGTTGACTAAAGAGCCATCTTAGTGGGGTAAAGATGTAGCTAAAACCGATTTGTTTACTTGTATATACACGTACACATATAAAGGCTGGTTATATGTCCATCATATAATGTTTTATTTCCTCTGTATGAGTATCATAGGGAGCGATAGGTGGGAGGCCAATACACGAGCACAGTATATGAATGTCAGTGTCTTTATAGGATCCATCCATCAAATTCAAACTGGAGAGTCGCAATGTTTGAGACGTTCAACTTCTGAATTGGTACAATGTGAAGAGATAGATATACATCTTCTTTTTTAGATATAACCATAATCGCAAAATACCATTGCCGTAAAAACCCACTCATGTTGATCAATGTGATGACAACAGCATCAAACAGAAATGCGATTTTTTATGGTCTAGAAATTGTTCTTGTAAACAAAACATACTTGGAAAATAAAGTGTTGCTTCTTTCATAAAAGCAAGAAAAGTAATATGGGCATAAAAGTAAGCTTGAACACATTCGTCCCACAAGTAACTTGATTCTCGTCACATATAACTTTATTTACATCTACGTCACAGTTACAGGTTCAATATCTTAGAAATATCTCGTAAACTTTTACAGCTCCGACGCTTTCTGCCTCAAACATTTACTAAAGAATAATTTAAAAACCGGCCAAGTGCGAGTCGGACTCGCCCATGAAGGGTTCCGTTACGTTACGATTTATGACGTATTAAAAAAAAACTACTCACTAGATCTCGTTCAAACCAATTTTCGGTGGAAGTTTATATGGTAATGTACATCATATATTTTTTTTAGTTTTATCATTCTCTTATTTTAGAAGTTACAGGGGGGGGGGACACACATTTTACCACTTTGGAAGTGTCTCTCGCGCAAACTATTCAGTTTAGAAAAAAATTATATTAGAAACCTCAATATCATTTTTGAAGACCTATCCATAGATACCCCACACGTATGGGTTTGATGAAAAAAAAAATTTTGAGTTTCAGTTCTAAGTATGGGGACCCCCAAAATTTATTGTTTTTTTTCTATTTTTGTGTGAAAATCTTAATGCGGTTCACAGAATACATCTACTTACCAAGTTTCAACAGTATAGCTCTTATAGTTTCGGAAAAAAGCGGCTGTGACATACGGACGGACAGACAGACAGACAGACAGACAGACAGACAGACAGACAGACAGACAGACAGACATGGCGAATCCATAAGGGTTCCGTTGCCATTTGGCTACGGAACCCTAAAAAGTCTAACAGCATGATTTCTGTTAATGTTTTAAAAACATCAAGTTAAACCAGGACAAATTGCTAATTAATTAGTCTCGTAAATTATAAGCATCAGAACCCAAATACCCTAGAATAAACCAATTAAAATCACGAAACTCATAAAATAATAAAAATAATGTTAAATTCCAGACACTTGTAAATTGCAAGCGTTGACAAATGACAAGAGACGGAAATATTTTGAGAAAAACTGCGAGATGCAGCTGCTTTATATCGAGACTAACTATAGCTGGTGATATCTGTCATCAGGTAAGGTGTGGGTGTTCAGATCACCTCTATTGCGTCAATTGAGTTCCTGAGTATATTATCATAACATAACATAATATTACGAGCTTCGGGTTCGTTACAATAAAAACTGCCGATAAAAATTACAACAATAACATCACGCCTGTAATCTCCGAAGGGTTCCGCAGCTACCTAGGTGTACCAATAGTACACCAGCATTTCGCCGGCTATGTTTAAGTATAGGGGGCGAGTTTATTGCCATCAACCGGGAACAAATGCAGGCTCGGGGCTGCCATTGCGAAATTCCCTATGGAAACACTTTCACTTTCATAATTTCAAGTCACTGGCAATAGCCAATCTTGCAATAGACAACCTAAAGATCCACTTTCAACATACAAAATATAAGCAGTAGAGGTAGTAGTGCAAGCCAATTATGGAATGGAAAGTCAGTCTTAAGGGCGTTGCTAGACGTGTCAACGACCTGTAGGCGATTTAGAACAGTGCCAATTTTAACTAGCGTTCCTTCATAACACGCTATAAAATACATAGTGAGTTCAAATGTTTCATCGTCATCCGCCTATAGCAGTGCCCCGCTGGACATAGGCCATCGATTTTCAGAAAGGACATACATTACATCATACCTGTATTCCCCGAAGGGTTAGGCAGAGCCCAGAGGTGTACAGGTACACCCACATTTCGCCAGTCATGTTTAAATGCTATGTAACAGGAGGCGATCCTATGATCATTAACCGGGCACAAATCCGGAATCGCTGTTACTGAGAAATTCCAGATGGAAAAACCCAAAATCACTTTGCCTCACCTGGGAATCGAACCCAAGTCCGCAGACTCAGCAATAGCGCTTGTGACCACTAGACCAACGAGGACAAAATATCAGAAATAGTAGGAGTAATAATGATTTATAGTTTCCTCTCTCATAATCAACTAACGACAAAATAAAGCCTATATTTACACTTTATCCAGTTTAGAGCATGCATTCATCCGGCCATTTTGTGCGGCAAGCATGGCCGGTGTTGGGAACAATGCGTTGCAGTAAAAATAGCGAGTTAGCCCCAATACACAAGGCCGCATGCGCTTTATTTTAGCTGTAAAATGACACGCACGGAGAAAAACAAAAAAAAAACAACTGCAGAAAGTTTCTGTTCGAAGTTTAAAAGTCTGGCGCGAATTCAAGGATCTTTGTGGTCCTTAGTTATAAAAACTTACTAATGTCGTCATCGTCTATCTGTTCGAAAAGGCAAATGAACCTATCGGGGAATAGATATGATCAATCCTGGAATTGTTTTGTTTTAGAAACACAGGCAGATACAGCCAAGAATATTAAACTACAGCATTTGCGTATTGACTTACGCAACTAAACGCAATATTGCCACAGATTGGTATTGCCTGCAAAACTACATGGAGAAAACTAAAGACAAATCTACAAAGGTAATAAAAATATCATCAGAAACTTTCAAATTATTGTTTCCATTATTTCTTCAAACCCGTTATTGGATTTATCACTCAAACATAGATAAATCAGTTTTATACAATCCCAGCCAATTCGAAGGTCAAGGTCAAGGGCGCAGGGGATTACGGGTTTCAAGGTCACGTATGAAAAATACAGGTTATGTAACACCCACGTATTTGACCTGCTAAGTCGTCTATTTGTGAGGCGTTGTATGGGTGCCATGCTTAGGCTTTTTATCAAGGCAAAGCCCTTTTAGAGTTTTACGAGGATCCAATTTGTGTGTGTAGAAAAATTTGTGTAATTGCCTTACCAATATGTAATTAACGTATTCACTGTTACTAAGATATTTTTTTCGCGGAAAACACTTGATCTCCATAATAAAAGCAAGACAATGAGTGTAAGAGTTTTATTAAGGCATTGTAAAGTTTTCGATAAACAGTAATCAAAACCAAAAGTACCGAAATAGAGTTCTAATGCTATGTCAACAGATGGCGCTATTTCAAACAAGACGTAACACGAAGGTCCTAACTCGCACAAGCAGCATACTCAGTCTGTTTGTTTTAATCACGTTACGTGATTTAAATCCAAATTATATCAAACCCAAGGATGTAGGGTTGTTTTCTATTAATTATTACATTATTTATAGCTGAAAGCGTTTGCATGCGCCGTACATGCGCCTGATTACGCGAAATAAGGCCGATATTTGCATATGCGTGTCTACGTGGGTTAAGTCTCAAGTTTGTTCGATTTGTTAGTATTTATAGTTTAACGGTTCTGCAGGGTTGATGTAACTTGTAACGACTTACGTTCGAAATGCTTATTGAATTTATGCGGACTTTGGGCTACTTTTAAGTTGAGCTGGTTTAGGTTACAGTACTTTCCTGACTTCTAGTATTTCAAAAGGGTACAGAGTAGTAGAGAAAGGTAAGTACGTGAAAGGTTTTTGGTATTCGTTCCACGTTGAGAGATGTGTTGAATAACAAATGTTGATGAGTTTGTCCACAATAAACCTAGCAAACTCACACGACCAAGATAGTGAACTAGGAACATCAATAATTTCAGGGATATCATTAAATCCTGTCCCTGTATCACTAGTAGTTCCCACATATCAATTCAAAGCATCATCCAGAGACAAATACTCCACGTATTGTCATCGGCTAGTCGTATATGATTCAGAGGTCCGCAGCAATTTGAGGACATTACGAGCGCCCACGCAGGCTCTTTATGGTTATTGACTCTACGCGACTCCAGCAAAACGTACCTTTGGTTATTTTTTTTTATAAACCGTTTTTAGGAAATTCATCCAAATTGACCACGATTCACTTAATCTGCATTTTCCAAGTTCATGGGTGTGTGTGAGGGTGTCATTACACATGACGGAGATGGTCGTTTCCAAAAAAAGGAATAAGTATACAAACATTAAGTTAGTAATCTTGGGGTAGAGCCGTCTGCCCTAATGGTGACCCTACCACCACACCACTGGCTACTCCACATGTGTTAAAATAAATACAAGTTTTTGCATAACTATCCGGAGGGAGTAAACATTTGGATAGATTGAAGATGTGATTTAAATGTTTTGATCATAACGCTCTACATAATATATTAAATTAAAGTAATATGGTACTAGAATGTAATAAGGAACTATCGTTAAACGAGTAGTTCTGGCAGCAGAACACGATATTAATTATATAATAACCAGTTGCCATTCATATCAATTTTCATTTTCACAAACATCCGGATGTCATCTCTGTATTAAACTAAGAACTTTATTTTTCATTGCTAAACACAGATATCTATGTTGCTAATATTATCCCAGAACAGGAACAGCAATAAAGCTATTATGTATGGTAACAGTCATGATATTTTTAGTTAATGTATTTAACAGCAATGCGCCCTATCGGGGCACAAAAATCTTTTGCCTTGTTTACGTACCATAATCCCTCTTTGCTTATCTATGATGTCTCTTACGACATCTTCGTCAACTGTTGGGTCAACGTCGTTTGCGTCGGTAACCAAAACAAAAAGACCAATAAACCTATCATCAAGATCTTTTAAGTTCGAATCTCTGACAAAAATTGTGTAACTTCGTACTCTAGAATATACGGCCTACTTCTCCCCGACCTTCACGCTATAAAATAATAGGGGTTAAAGTATGAAATTGCCGTTTTACTGTAATATTATAGGTACTTCGAATTGACATAGAACCTTCATGATTTGAGATTTTTGAGTGAAACTTTTTTCACATGGTACCTATGAAGTTCTTCTTTTAAAAAATGTGCAACATTCGATTATCGACTTTCAGTTGTTTTTTTTATTCAGCTTAGACTAGAAAGATGGATACTTCGAAAATTCGAGTTATTTTTGAATACGAGTTCCAACGCGGAACTAACGCGGCAGAAACAGCTCGCAATATCAATGTTGCGTTTGGAGAGGGGACTGCTAATGAACGCACCGTGCGATTTTGGTTTAAACGCTTTCGTGAGATGGAAACTTTGATTTGAAGAACGAACCACGTGGAAGACCGCCCACACAGGTGAATAACAATGAATTGAAAGAGATGGTTTAAGCCGATCCGAGCCAAACTACCCAGGAATTAGCGGCATGGTTTAACATTACCTTACCAACAATATTGACTCATTTGCGACAAATCAATAAAATAAAAAAATATGAGAAATGGGTGCCTTATGATTTGACTGATCTGCAGAAAGAAACGCGTGTTGAAACTTGTGTTGCCTTGTTGAATCGAAACAGAATGAAGGAATATTGGATCGAATTGTGACATGTGATGAAACCGAAAGCCTTTACGATAACTGTAAGCGAAAAATGCAATCGCTGACCCCAGGTCAAACACCGCAACAGGGTCCTAAAGCAAAGCTTACCAATAAAAAGGTAATGGTAACTGTTTGGTGGTCTCAGCATGGTGTTATTCACTACAGCTTTCTCCGATCTGTTCAAGCAATAACGGCAGATGTCTACTGTGCCGAACTCCGAACAATGATAGCAAAACTAGCAGTGAAACAGCCCCGACTCATAAATCGATCTTCACCATTATTGCACCATGATAACGCGAGACCACGAGAGACGATGAGAACACGAGAAACTCTACAGGAACTGCAATTAGAAACCAGTCGTCACCCTCCGTATTCGCCAGACCTTGCTCCAACGGACTACCATTTTTTTCGTGATTTGGACAATTTTCTACGTGATAAAAAGTTTTCTTCTCAGGAGGCAGTACAAAATGCTTTCACACAGTTTGTCGAATCTAGATCACGAGAGTTCTATCGCAAAGGCATAAATGACCTTCCTATTAGATGGCAGCAATGTATAGATAATAATGGTAATTATTTTGATTAAATAAATATGTTAAATTAAAAAAAAACTAGTTTCAATTTTTCAGTACAAATCGGCAATTTCATACTTTAACCCCTAATATTAAAAAACAAAGATTAATAACCTTATAATCTTAACTTTTTTGATTCTAAAATAATGATGGCGTACTCCGGCAACTGAACACATAAATCAAGCAAAGAGTAGATAATAATTACTGCTAGAGACGTTTTTATATAAATCGTCGCAAAACCGGCGGCGTTTGCGTCAAGTAATAAATTGAAATTTGGCTTTATACCAAAACATGGTGTAAGTGATGTGTCTAACTCTATTAACGGATTGATATGAGACGAGTTACTCGATTGAAACAAGCCGGCAGTAGTTTTTTTTATAAAAATCTCGGATTTTTCCAAGATGCACATGTACACACACACGTACACGTGTACACATGTACATTAAAATAAGACATTATTTCCAAATATCTCAAAGGTCTTGAAACCTTAGTCTTAAAAGATCTATAAATATATCTTGATTCAAATCAAAACATTTCCCAACACTGGAAACAAATTGGAAACGATATTCCGTACAACTTAAACAACATTACTATATGTAGAATATTGTATTCCCAGCAAATGAAAGGGCGTTCGTAATACTGGGGTCTGGCGTGACTGCTACAGAAATTTCAAGTTTAATTAGCGTTTATTAAATTACTTAAGGAATCTACTTCATAGGTACAAACCGGCTTGCTGCTAAAGATCTAATATTTGGCTAGCTTGGCTAAATAATAACGTTGTTTTTCAAAGTCACGTTTAAAACTGCTATATTTAACCAGTAAAATCAAAAGCCAACAATTATCTCTTACAGCAATTATCCAAAATATCACCGATGCGAGTTGACGACCTACGATAACTTGCTCGTTGTTATGGCAGGTCACATCGATCAACAGACGTGACATTTGTTCAAACTCGGTTAACTCAAGTCTTGTAATGCATCCAGCAATCGATATTATACTGAGACGAGCTGAAAGCTACTAGATTCCTTGCATGCGGCATTTCATTGTCCACAAGATTAATTACTTTTACCTGAAAAGGCTTTAGAAATGGCTGTGCAGATGGGTAATTTAAGTCGTGACATAACCTAGCAAAGTATTGGCTTTTCGTTGTATTGTCCCATATGTTGGGAGGACTCTCATGAATACCAAAATGGTTGCAGCTGTCCCCTCTTGTGTAGCAAAATGCAATTAGTTTTACAAAAAAATTAGAACTACCAGTGCTAGTCAGTTCAACAACCCATTCAAATTCAACTTTGATCTTCATAAGAGTACATTGCAGTTAGAAAATACAATCATAGATGTAATCGAAATGAATATTATAAATGGAACACATATCAATAACTTTGCGGAAAAAACACAGCTGATGACGTCAATCCACTAGACGAGCTCAGTGACGTCAAGGAAGCAATGTGTTTCCATTGATGTTATCATTTCACCAAGATACGAGAAAAACACGTAACTAAGCGGTTTAGAACCAAAAGCTCAAGGACACGTGCTCCCATAAAGGATTCGGCACAAAGAGAATGACGCGTAATTATATAAGGACAACTTCCTCATTATCTGGGACAAGTGGGACTAAGCGACATCAAACAAAGCTTTGCGTTGCAGCAGGATCACAACGCTTGACAACGCTAAACAGGCTTGGTTAATTCGCAATAATTAACTATTCTGTCGGAGCCTACACAACCGGAACGTGAACAACAAACACAAGACAGCCTCTCAAATAATTGGACAGATCCAATTTTGTACATGTTTTGTAGAAAATAATGTTCTGATATTACCAATCACTTTTCGGCGGAGGATCCATTACAAGGAACAGAGGAAACGAAGTTGTGTATTTTGGAGATTGAAATGTTTTTTCTAGAAGAATATTTTTCCAGATGCTCCCAATTATTGGGTAATACTTGGAACATAATTTTGTGGAAAATCAAAATTATTCTGGACTCGGTAATGATTTCGCAATCGCTGCTGAGAAATGCTCCGGAACGGAACGCATAACATAAGTCAGATTTCAAATGAGTTTGTGTATTGAAAAGTCCACATTTATAAAAAACGAGATAAAAATGAACTTCCTGTGGAAAGCTGTAAATTAACTTGACTTTTACAAGATCGTACGATGGTGCGAGCCTGTGTCATTGCCAAGGCGACGTTTCCTCTTATGCTATAAAGGTCATTCTATTGTGCACTGGCTAGTATCCCTAATAATTAAAACAAATGATGAAACGTAAATGGTTTCACCAGGTAACTAATTCTGAATAGATTTGAGTTATAAATTAAATTAGAGGGGCAGAAATATATGAACCTAGGATGCTTCGAGAGTAGAGTATTCATTCCTTTACCATAACCACTGTTGTAAGGCGATGTAATGTATATTCTGCATTATATTCTGCTCAGAAAAATTCAAGATGTTGGAAAAAATATCAGTGCAACAATAAAATCGATTACAAAAGCTTTTTCAACCAAACTACTTCCGCACACTAGTGGATCAATGTTTAAAGATATGAATCTTTAAGCCCGGAGAGACACAAAGATTTGGCATAATTTCACATTTTGTGGAGATAAGAGACAAATTATCAGATCTATTGTGGACTGGAGGTGCTGTGTCACGTGAATTTATTTATATTATGATACAGACATAACATGATGGTGATGGTTTATAGTCTACGTGAGTTTACTAAACTTCGTGATAAAAAATAAACAAGTAGTTTTGTTGTTCTTGCTAAAGTATACAAAGTGCGTGTTACATGCTGCATGTGGTAAATTACGTTTCAAACATGATTTATTATTTGATAAGCACAATTTAGGAAATATCGTTGTTCAAAACGGATGTGATTCGAGCATTTCTTTTTTCAGGAGTGTGGGAAATTCTCAATGAAACGTATTGTACTAATGCAATTTTAATACTCTAGTGGCATTATTTTAAGTTCTTCAATAGTTTACTATAAAACCACAAAAACAAGTCACCCATCCGCTTCCATTCAAACCAAAGACAAAGACACATAAGTTATTTAAACTTTTATAACCGAAATCGAAGTAATAAAAATACTAAAGCCTATTATAGCAACAGCAGTAAGCAATACAAGGGGTTGCTTTAGGGTAAACCACTAGGTTTCTGAACAGCTCTCATGTAACAGAGTGGTTAACGAGAAGAGCTAAAAATACCGGCGCGCGACACGACAGCTCGGCCTTCGAGGCAATTTTTATAAACCGGTATTGTAATTCGATTGAACGAAGAAATTCCGTCAATTTCTTGAATACTTTAGGAAATATCAAGATCCTCCCTCGAGGTATTTTGCAAAGTATAAGATTATCCTTATCGAGTTTTATGATTTTTTCATGCAAAAGCCAGTTTTGGATACCCTGAGGTCACCTGAGACCTGTTTTATTTGGTCAGATAAGCAGATATTTGGTTTAGCATAACAAATCAAGTACTTCCTTTTTAGGCAGACAAATGGTACGAAACTTGATAACTTGTTTTACTAACAGACAATATAAATTTCAAAAAAATATAAGGAAATATGTAGTTTGCAAAAAATACATAAAAATCTGCCCGATGTGTAAAAAACGTTCAGGAACTCTCATCGTAGATTCGTAAATAT
This sequence comes from Apamea anceps, assembly GCA_951799955.1. NCBI lineage: Eukaryota > Metazoa > Arthropoda > Insecta > Lepidoptera > Noctuidae > Apamea > Apamea anceps. Next base: position 1,016,559 of record OX637516.1, read on the forward strand.
AGAAAACGTACAACTCACGCAAAGCACAAGCAAAGGACTAATAAATTATTGCGGATAATCGGAATATAAACACAATCGCTAAACAGAGCGGATCTGCCCCAGACCGAATTCGGTCGCAGTCCCGAATTGACAGGTGAAATGTATAGATTGACAGGATTTTGCGACCGAATTCGGTCGTAAAGCGATCGCTATGAATGTCGAGACTGCTGGGGCTGGAGTAATTCCAAAAGATTGATGAAAAAGGAGCTAATTACTGATGGCGATACCGGCGAAAACTCTGACAAAGATATCGTAAAGAGAAGGACAAGCAGTTTAATAAACAATCAACGACGAAGACTCTCAAACGTCGGTAATATTGTCATTAATTTCAAGGAACTCAAGGATATATAAGGAGTATCTACAAGGCAATCCTTCCCACGCACAACTCTCTTTTCGACATCGTTATCCGAAATCAGAGTTCAAAAACTAAATCCCGCATCCCGGAAGCCTCAAGAACTCAAGACCAATGAACCTGATCACTTATTACGCAAAGAAACACGTGAGGAATCTAAATGCAGAACTTTTAATTCCTGGTCAATGCACAGGCTGAGTTCAGAGACCGGAGACTTGGGAGTCGGGGAGATTGAGTTAAATCCCGTCGTGATAAACACGGGATCTGGCGGGGATCCAAAGGGAATCGAACCGCACCCACTGGGAAACGTCCCACAATAAATGCTGGGCTATTGTTTTTATAGATGTTAATGGAATTCCATCCGTGGTATTGACTTTATTTGGATTACCATCGTATAAGTAGAAAGAGAAAAGATTTACAAAGCAGCAAAATAAAGCTTTCTGGCAGAAAAAGAATAGCCACCGACCCATAATTGAAAAGAGCAAAGGTGGTTCACCCCAAAGGAGGTCTACCTTATGTATAACCAACTAATTTGTCATTCGTTTCCCGACCTAAAGTAGCCGTATTAATTAATAAAAAGAAGGACCGAAATATTCGATTCAAAAGTTTTCAGTTCATCAAAACACATTCCAGGAAACGAAAGGCGCGCAGTGTTAGTGAACTTGATTATTAATTTTGGACATCCGGAGAAAAATCTGATAAATATAATCCGCGTTCCTTTATGATGTTCTTTAAATAGCTTTTCACAAATATTTTTCCCGGTACGAAGTTGAATCTTTTGTATTATTAAAAGAACTCCGACGAAAAATGTTGATGCTTTAAGTAAGTAGATACACTTGACATTTTGGTTACAGGGAAAACTGAATATTTTTGGGACCACTTAACCAGAAAAGGCATGAAATAGTTGAAATTTTCGGAAAATAAATATTTTTCTTGGAATATTGATTGTTTTATTATGCATCTCAAGTTTCAATAACAGCCAATGTAAGTTTTCAGCAAAATCGAAATGTGCCAATAGCGGCACAGTGAGATGCGCGTACGCACTATTTAAAGCGGATGTAGGGCAAGTCAGTGGGGCGGCCGAGTCCAGGCTAGTGCCAAATATTGGCCAGGTGGCAACCGCACACGGTAACTGGCTAATTTAGATCTTACTACAGCGTTTGGGCGCGGATTTAGTTTTATAACGAAATTATATGAATGGGTCAATAATAGCTCTTTATTTTGGGTGTTGCGTACTTTCCTTCACATCCCTTTTATATTGATATGGTCTCTTCACGCCAAAATCTATCCATGTTTTCCTTTCTACTAGTTCTTTGTGCACAAATTGGAACTTTTCGCCGCCTGCAGTCTGAATGAAGCGAAATTTAATTGTTCCTCTGCATTCATAAATCAATTCATGCCTAGTCTAAAGCTATGTCTGACCTAGTTTTATTGTTAGCACATATAGGACATCGCTAGTACTAACTGTGCTAGTATTTGGAACACACGGATGTTTAACTTACTCTCACAAAGAACGTTTGCAGTTAAAATACATATTGACCCAATCAGATTTTATGGCGCCAAAAATTCAAGACACGAGTGAGATACCTCGGCAGAGTTAACAGACACTTAATAAAAGAGTAGATATAGGTGTCAATTCTGTCTGTTATAATAAAAACTTAATATCTTCCACATGTAATTAGCCAATTAGGCAAAAATGCGCTAAATGGACTTGAATTAGCTCCAGACACGAGACACCGTAACAAATCTATCAGTTAGCACCCGAACTTGAACGCTACAGCTAATTAGACACAATCTCGTGCGGTTAGCAGTTCTGACACGCTGATTCACTTCTTACACTTAATTCGACGCTAATTTGGCAATTTTCCGGTAAAGAAACAATATTTTTTTAAATAATGGAAACATATTATGTAACAAAATCTTTTAATGGTGCTTTTTTTTCTTGTTTTTGAATTGGAAGATGAAGTTTGCTATCTCTAACTACTCTCTACTATCGTAATAACAGCAACGGCCGCATCCGGTCAAATTGGAAGCATCTACGCGCAATCCACTTGACTCTGTGTTGATAATGATAGATTTTCCATTCAGGAGCTGGCTTAGTGGATGACTCAAACGCTTTGTACCTAAACAAACGATCGCAGAAACCATTCTACCCATCCCTGCACGAATATTAGTTCGTTAGACGCAACCAAGAAGATTATAACAAAAGAATGGGGAGCCGCAGTCCGTACGTTCCGTGAGAGGTATCTTACGACACCCTCAGGATCAATATGGGGTGGTATTCATAGTCGGCACGTGTGTGTTTAGGCGGATAACGTGAAGTTTCACAGACGCCGCGGTAAATAGAAAGGAAACATACTGTATTAAGCTTTTTTCCTCTCTTATTTTCCGGAACACGGCAGTTCTGGATGATCTCTTAATTTTGATCTGTTGTGCAGGAACAACTTGTTTAGTATTGAGGAAGGTTTATCGATTAGGTCAATATTTGATCTACGGTGTCCTTACGGTGGCCTTGAACATAAAGATAAACCTTCAGTCATCGTTATGCCCGTCACATTCGAAAACTGAATCAAGATAGAGAATTGGTAAAAATTGTGAAACGACAGTAAATGGTATTCATAAGACCGTATACATGAGTGAGGTTGGAAGATACTGATGAATGGCATATGCGAAATATGGATTTTATTCGCAGCAGTCTAAATGACGTAAAACCAAATGATACTATTTCCCTCAACAGCACAAAATTTCGAAAGCTCGTAGGTCCCAGGTGCAGCCACGTGGCGCACATTACATGTGTGGTTTATGTGCTGAAGTGATGCATAAACGACTTCTGAAGTTATGGCTTCAATTCACCTGTACACGTTTATGACATACGTCGGTATAGCCTTTATTGAAGTCTCTCACTTCAGGTAAAACTGTTAAACAAATAACATTTGGACGAGAGTACGATTTTCTTTAGCTGTGTGTGGTGTGTGATTACTCGAGGATTTAGAAAATTAGCTTTAGAATGGAGAAATATTTAATTGGTCCTCTAAAAGCTTTTTGAGCATTTAATAATGCAACGCTTTTTAAATGAAATTAGCCTTTTTTACAAGCTTTATATTAACTTGCTTCGTTAGTATGTGTACGGTGACTATCTTTTCATCCATTTCTAACTTTCTGGCCTTTTCTCACAGTTGGCCGCAGTAACTAAAGTACCCCGATCAAACGGGTTAGGTTAGAACTGTGACCACGCGCGATTCACGTGAGACACGGTCAATAAATACATGCCTTTAGAACGTGATCGCAAAATGTTCTTTCTATGGAGACCCAATTTGCAGAAAGTCTTGATTTCAAGTATTGTAGTATTGCTAATTTGTATAAGCTTTGGTTTCTGACTCTGATCAGTGGAATGTCTTCTTGTGGGTAGTGAAATCATCCACCAGCAGTGCCAGCAGTTTTCCTCCTGAAAATGAGTTCACGAGGTCAATGTTCCAATTTCGTTAGTCTGACTAACTTATGGCCAAGATCTGATTAATGATTGAGGCTGTTTTTTCTGTCAAAGTTTTTATTCATATAATTTTCTTCTTTAATATTTAAATATCTGAAAAGTGCGTCATTTCCTAACAGAATTGGTGTCGCGTAAACATTACGATAGCGGATAGGATAATAAATAGAACATTATTGAGGCAACTTCCTCGGGTAAACTGCTACATTTCCACTAGGGAAGCGACCCTGCGGAGTGCGGATACGGACCGACTCGCGGATACAGATACGAGAATTGTGGCGGCAAGCGATTACGATGTTTGTGAGCTGTGAATGTTACGCGGGTTTTCAAAGCTCTTTTAACACACACTTTACCTTATTATTCGGAAACAAAATATTTAGGTAAGTAGATTGTAAAGGTCTTGTTCTACGTTGTTTTTGCAATTTGGAGGTACTCACAAATTGATTCCACATCGCACCCTGCAGATGCAAAACAAAGCTCGTAGCAGTTACGTTTAAAATAAATCGCAGTAGTAATTTATAGTGACAGGTTGTTAGCCTATCCACAATAACCTAGTTCCCACGATTGATTGATAATTCGTGAAACTTGCTCGGGATAACAAACACCAGATACACGGTCTTACTTCCAGAACAGTGCGGAAAATAACAGCAATAAAAACTAAATATTATTGTAAACAAGAATAAGACGCAAAAACTCAGTCGTGATGGTGCAAAAACATTGTTATGATAACACAGTAACCTAAAAGAACTTTATGGCAGCAGACAGTTCTTAAAAAAATATGCGTCTTAGGCTTGCTAGAACATATTCTTTGTTTAAAAATTGCGGCATAATATACTAACAGCAGAATATTTCCAAAAACTAATCCTAAATTCAAACAGGCGGATATCTAGCTATTTACAAGTGTGTTAACACAGCACTAGTTTCATCTAAATCGTAAATATTAAAATTAATATCTAAGCGGAGTGACGCTCTATTTGATTTAGCTTTTACGACAAATCGGGATCAGGCGCTAGTCAAATGTCAGACTTATTTAAAGTCTGTCTGTCTGAACGCCTGTCATCTACAGCGTGTTTACACTTGCCTGACTGTAGTTGGACTGGAAATATATTTTAATGGTAGAAATTATCATTTATATGATCTGTATCAGAGGCTGTCACGTAAATCTCTTGTTGTTTGCAAATGTTCATGAATATTTTAAACATTCAAAGACATTACGGTTTACATTTAATTTATATGTATGAACTGATCCGTCAGTTTCCTTTCATTGTATGAATAGAGTCAAAACTATTGTTATATTTTTCTACAACCACCGACATAAAACTTCGCATTCAAAACCTATGTAATTTACAACAGGATATTTTAAAGCTCATTAAGCGTATGGCGCGGCAAAAGCTCGCTCCTAGAACTTCATTATGCAAAAAAGGTAAAAGTAAAACACGCTTAAATTACAGCTCATAAAAAGTAGAATAAAAATATTTAGTCAAAGGTACGCTTTGTCTGTGTTCACTCGTAACTTGACTATCTGACAAGGCAGGCAGAGTAATGTAGCGTTAGAGAAAATACAGGGGTAGGGCCATCGACGCGCAACTGTAACTATGAATTCAGCACATGATTAGACCAGGATCATGACTAGAAAAACTCTACGCTAGGGAATATAGAAATTTAAGGTCGACTATCAAAAAAAATCTGCCGTTACATACAAAAGTGCTGCGCTGCTACCTATTAAAAAAAAAGTGAAGAAAGTGCTACCGTGCTTTCAAAATGTATGATACAGCATTTTTTTTTTTAATAACCTACGAAAATGAAGGACAAAAGAGATTATCCAATCTCCGTTTTGCCGACGATATTGTCCTTTTTTCGTCTTCAGTCTCCGAGCTGACACAGATGCTAGAAGATCTCAGCACGGCAAGCCTAGAGGTCGGACTTCAAATGAACATGTCAAAGACCAAGTGCGTGCATCATAGGATCACCGTGGCAGGTGGGGAGATTGAATATGTCGATGAGTATCTCTATCTTGGCCAAATAGTCTCTTTCCAGGCAAGACAAAACAAAGAAGTTGCAAGACGCACTGAAAATGCCTGAAAGTGCTATTGGGCCATGAAAGATCTAATGAAGGGCGATCTTCCTCTATCCCTCAAGAGAAGACTCATCGACATTGTATTCTTCCCATCCTCACGTATGGTTCTCAAACATGGTCTTTGACAATTCAGCAGAGGTCCACCCTCGAGGTTTGCCAGAGAGCTATGGAACGGAGTATTCTGGGTATTAAACTTGTGGCCCGGGTTATACAACAACAACAACAGGGAATACAACAATCCGTTCCATCACTAAAATAACTGATGTCACTCGGAAAGCTGCCACGCTTAAATGAAATTGGGCTGGACACATCTGCCGCATGTCAGACGATCAATGGGCCAAACATACGACCCAGTGGGTCCCGCTTAATGGCAAACGACATCGCGGCAGGCCCAGACGGAAATGGCGGGATGAGGTGGACTCCTTTCACAAAGATTGGTCCTTGGCAGCTCTGGACAGAGAGAGGTGGAAAGAGAGTGAGGAGGCCTTTGCCCAGCAGTGGGACATTAGCGGCTAATAAAAAAAAAAAAAAAACAAAAAAAACCTACGAAAAATTGTAACGCAGGGGGATTAGAATCATGTATTGAATCCATGTTAGCAGGTTGCGCATCGATGTCCCTGCCACCCTGTATTAAACAAGGCAGTTTAATAAAAAGCTAAATAACCTAAACTTAGTCCTTTAGGGAGATGTTTTAAGCTCAGTTAATTTACTTTAGGGGGTGTCTTTAGCGTTACGAAATAAGGAGTTACGACTTACAGCAAAGAGGATCGAGGAGTCAGTTTGATTTAGTAAAAAGTTTTTATAGGTACGTTGAACCTACACAAAATTTTCCAATCCTGAAACGAATTTAACAACTAGGTACCAAAATTGCAGCTGATATGATTGGGACCTAGGATTCAGTGAGCTTTTGCGGAAAGCTTATATATTGTAGCTACATAAAATATTCCAACAACTGTCAACATTGATGCTGATATGATTGCCGATTGCTTCTGTTTCAGACCAACCGATAAAACTTTTCAGCACAAAAGTTTTTTTTACTACAAAAGTTCAGCGAACCTGTTAACACCGAAAAACGTGTCAAAAATTTATGATTAGTGCCTTTAATGATTACCAAACTGAAGGAATATCTTTTCTGTTTTCATTATAATTTTTTCGTGGCTAGCTCGAAAGCTCTAGTTCGCCTAGTAGCTCTCAGTATTACTTCCACACTGTCTGACACAATTATGTCAAAGCGTACTTGTCACAGAATTCGGGCAAACTCCACTATTTATAGGACACGTTACAACTATATGATTTATTAACTAAACATCCAAGATCCAGCTCGCTGTTAGGTAATGTTGGACTGTGTTTCATATCTAAGTTATTTCTTTAATAATTATACCCAAAATCTAGCTAGACAATAGTTAATAATAGTACGAACAAAAAAATCTAGATACAATATTAGTTGAAGCACTTCAGAAGCTCCTCTGATAAAACGATAATATTAAAAGCTAACCAAAGCTATCACATTTTTATCTGGATCACGAAAATTTTGCTTCAGCCGAGAAAATCTATGTTATCAAAGAGGAAAACCATTACAATAAAGGGCGGGGAAACAAATATAGTTGAAATGGGCAATCACAACGAACATCCCTCACATAAGGAAAACTAACAAAGAGGCTACGAACGGGCATTACTCTCCCGATATTTGCGGGGAAAATAAACACGAAAATATCATTTAGTTTTCCGAAATCACAACAGAATCGACATTAGTATTAGTCGCACACAAGTTAGTAACACACGCACCTTGCGCTGTGCCGGCGTTTTCATACTTCGATTTGAGCTTAGCGGCAGTCGCACGCGCATCCGACCTGACGGTGTCGGTCGCTGTCGAGGTGGTGGTGGTGGTTCTGAACGACAGGGTCGTGGAGAACGACGACGAGAAGGAGGATCCGAGCCCAAGGCCGAGGGTGGTGCGGTAGCGACGTCTGTACATAGTGGTGGCGATGTGAACGCTGCGGTAGTCCGAACGCGACTGAACGACGAAAGCGCGTGCGCCCCAACCCGGAAAAGCGGCCGCGATTTATTATAGTACGAGAAAGTCGCTCCCAGACGCGTAGACGCACGGGAGTTAATAGTGATGTTGCTGTCACGTCGTGGGGTAGGCAGAAATAGCGCGGTGATAGCTCAATACCATGACAAGTGTTGTCCGTGTCTGTAGCAATGTTCATAATGGCTGAGGTGAACAAACTATTTGAATAGTTTTGCGCCAAACATGCCAGAAATATCTCGCGCGATGACTCCAAGATTGCGCGTGGATTGCGATATTTAATGGAAATCCTGATCCTGGACGCAAATGTTCCGTAATGTTCCATTCAGGTTATTCGCTGAAATTAAAAGGTCCAAGGAAAACGAGGACAATGTGGTCAAACCAACTTAATTCGAATATTTTCACCTTACAAAACAAGTCAATTATTGCCTTTTTTGATTAGTGATTTTGCCAAATGAGATTTATGTGAAATTTCTCTCTTTAGATAAACTAAATGAATAAGTAAACTTTTGATCAATGATAATGACCAGTGATAGGAATAGGTAGTGCCTATTTGCCTAAACTTCGAAGAACAGAGACAAGAAACGGAGACTTCCTTAGGACTAAATTTTTTCCGGGACACCTGTCCTGAAAAAAACACATAGAATATTGTTGTAACTTACAACAATATTCTGTGTTTTATTTTTCCTTTAGAGCCCATAGAGAATAAGTTATTATTATGGAGTTATAAATGTTATGTCTAGTCGCAAACTTTAGGTAAATATAGACAAATTACTTATTCCAAATGACATATTATTTTAATGTATTTAAAAGTGTTGTCCCGAATTTCGGGACAGATGTCCCGGAAAAAATTTAGTCCTAAGGAAGTCTCCGTTTCTTGTCTCTGTTCTTCGAAGTTTAGGCAAATAGGCACTACCTATTCCTATCACTGATAATGACAGAACAGTTTTCGAGTCTTTATCATTTTTTATGATGTAACTAAATGAATCATGAATATTGAAATTGGATAATAAATGCAAGTCAGCACTCAGTAGACTACACAAATTATTTAATAGAGGTTTTAGTGCGGCCAATGGTACGGGATTTCTTTCTTTCTTTCTTAGTTTATTTATTTTTTGCACATCATTTATATTCAGTTCTAAACTTATGAGTACCTACATGACCCTGTTAGGGCGCGTTTTTTGTATAGTATTAATTAATAATAATTAAATTAATAAATATACTTATCTGAATTTAAATAATATCCATGAATATTAACACTAAAAGATTAGATAGCGTTACCACAATCATTTGAAGTGCAGAATATTTTATTGACATTACTTAAAATGTTTTTAGCTTTTCAACACCTAACAAAGCCTACAGCAAAAATGCCATAGACAATGAACTCACTGAATATTCCATTCAACACTATTAGGTACCAATTCTTGAAGAGATGCTTCATTAACCATTCACAATACATTATTATTTCTTATGGATTCCAAGGTCAGTGTTAATAGGAAACAAAAGTACTAATAATAATAATAATACAGTAAATGTGTCTTACATTCAAGTAATCTATGCTTACTATAATATAATAAAGCTGAAGTGTTTGTTTGTTGCAAATACCCATTGGATTTGAAAAATTCCTTTTGCATTTGACAGCCCAATATTTGGGGAAGGTTATAAGCTATTTAACATCACAATACGACCCTTAGGAGATGAGCAAAAACAAAAAAATATATGCAGACGAAGTCGCGGGCAGAAGCTAGTGTTTCATAAAGTTTAAAAATAATCAGTTATGTATGAAACTATTGCAGTGTGCCCATTTTTCCAATCTAAAATCAGATGACTTGACTAAATATTACTCCATTATTCATTTATTTCTGAAGATATCTGGGATTGCTTTTCTTGAAAGCATGTCATATTAATCAAAGAATATTATAAATCTAAGAATCCTACAATCCTACACAAATCATCATTCATCCTTATAGTCTAGTACAAGAATTGTTTCATTTGACCTTACATTCTGTGGAATGTCAAATACCTACATTGGAAAATTTTGTGCAGAAAAAAATAAATTATAAAGGTTTTAACAAAATAAAATATTTCAACTTTGGATTTAAAAAATTGGACTAAGAATAGATCTTTCTTGAAATAACTTCAATTAATATATAATTGAAGTTATTTCAAGAAAGATCTGTTATTAGAAGAAAGATGTGTGTCTGCAAATTGTGTAACACAGAACAATTTGTAGACAGAAATAGACCTTATCTATTACAGAGAACTCGTTATTAAGCTGATCAAACAATGTTCTACTCATGAAAACATATCATTTATCTCACAACTTGCCAACTGCCACTTGACTGGTTCAAAACAGTTCAATTTGAAACATTACACGATACTGCTACCATATCTCACAATGTATTCAGTGCAAGCACTTTGTATGTTACACCTACTTGAGCACATAATACAACTAATTAGTAATAATTGCGTTCATACCCATTGTTACTTTTGTAAAGCAGTCATTATCTTACAAAATAAAAACACTGATGATTACCTAACATTAGATAAGACTGCCTGAGAACACATTGAGTGGTAGTCGAGTGGAAAATATTTGTTTAGGGTGCTCACCGTTAATGGACCAGATGTGTGAGGGCAGCGAGTGCGCGGCGTAGACGCGGCCGAGCGCCAGCGACGTGCCCGGCACCGGGCCCGCCTCCTCGTTGGAGCTGGAGTCCGTGTCGGGGCTGGCGGCCGCCGACGCCTCGTAGCTCTGCGAGTTGGGTGGTATCGCGATCGCCTCGTGAGACGCATGCAGGTCCGGCACCGACGACAGAGACCTCGCGCGCTGGCGGTCGTTCGTCACCTGTATCCCCGGTATCGCCCTCAGCAGGCTGAACCCTGCGTTGCCCACCACCTCTGAGCTGGAACTCGTGGAGAATGTCCTCGTGCGTGGACTCTGCCCCCCATTCGCGGTACTCGCTTTTGCGCCCATCGCGACTTCGTTACGCAAAATTCACACCTGTCACGCACTAAAATCGAGAATCACGACCACACGCGGGAACCGACCACCGCGCCGGTGGAAGACATCGTACGACACACAAAAATTCGATAACTTTTAGCTAAAAAAAAAACACTGTAACGACAAACACAAGTATGTTGCGAAATTGTAAACAGCCTTTGCATGTGCCCTGCTGCAAAATTTTGACATTTGTATCTTTTTTTTAATCAAGTAGTGAAGTTAGAACGGGTGTTTGCGATATGCGCAACCTTCGTTCAAAAACAAGTTTCTGTTTTGGTTTGGGTCTGCTGCGTAAAATAATCTTAGAAAATTATTTAAACATGTTGTTAAAAATAACCAATTAATAGCATAAAACGCATACTTGCACATGATGAATAAAACAATGAAAAATGTCCAACAATTAACTCATTTCAAGTTGCTCTAAGACCACTCGTCGTCGCTTCGTTCAACAATTGAAATGCTAGGTTCATTGATTTATTTTTTATATTTTTCTTAAGTTCAAAATTTTATGGGATTAGAGAAACTGTATCGGATTTTTTTATAATAATATAGTATATAATTTTATAGGTATAGTATATATTAGTGTTTGCTTGTAAAAATAGTAATTAATCTGTGTATGTTAAATAAATCAAATAAATAAAAAAGTCAATTTACAGAAAGGCTACATTATGGCTCAATCTTTCGATTCGATCCATGTATTAAAATGTAGCATGTACAGACGCCAGCAGGTCAAGCTACCCGAAACTGTCAAATTTTCCCAATCAACCTTAAACCTTAATGCTTTAGCGATAAAGTTGAAAACATAATAAAGAAATTTGACAGATTGTAGTAGCTTGATGTGCTGGCGTCTGTACATACATAATAATATATTAATTTGCTCGCAAATATAAAACTGAATCTCTCTTTTCAACTTGCACTAGCTTGCTTGAGCTAACTTCTAACTTCTTATTTCCCTTAATATCCAGAAGGGCAATTCTTGTCATTTTAAGAACATTCACTTCACAGTCTAATCTCAGTCTCGACCTGTAAAAAATTTTATAAATTTCACATTTATATTACACGACGACTCCGGACACAAGTGGGAAGATGTAAGTCCAACCGATGTGGTCCAACCAAAACATGCAGTCAAAGTGACCTGTGCGCTGCCACCGACAACGCCGCCGTGGAAGTGGCAAAGTTTCGGGAAAACAAGATTTAAAACAAAGTCGTGCCAGCAGCGCGGCGACACGACACTTTTGACAAGTTTCTGTTGGCCAGGTTGGCCTTCTGATATCAGTTATGGATTAGGTTGCACATTCGATGCAACCGACAACCTTTTTATTGTTTAATTACAAGTTCGCACATACAAACATCATTCGCGTGAACTTGCGATGTTTGCGTAGTCACTTTCTTTTAGACGTCTCCGGTTTCGACCTCAATAATAATTAATAAAGCCATTTCCAGTCTTTAGTTTTAATTATTATTTTTGCGTTTACTCTTACATCTGAGCTAAGGAACCACTCAATAGTCTTTAAAAAAGTTCATTTTTCAAAGGAACCCTAATCTGACATGTCATCGCTTTGCTTCATCCACATTGTCAGTGTCAAATAATAATGCTTTCCAGGGCGCAAAACTTGTTGGTAATAAAGCATGCGTTGCGCAGTTTTCTCTTTTTGTCAAATGGAAAGAGTATTTAGCTATCTCTTGTGCACAACAGTTAATGCAGTCAAGTGACACAAAAAAAAAACACTTGTTGTGGAATTGTCGAAATAGTGATCGATGACGAATTCTAACAAGTGTGTTAGTTCCATTATAGTTAAAAAATACATAATATTTAGAGCATAAAGTGTAGTAATTAGCAATCAAACAAAAATGAATAATCCAGGAATGAATTCGGCGACGGTAAGTACTTTAAATATCTCATTTCAACTACATTTCTTTAACATGTTTGGATGCAGCGATTGATTTTAGTTTTCATAACATCCCCCTAATTTACAAGATCATTATCATTGACATTATAATTAAATCATAGCCCGTTACTGATATTTAGTCCTTAGCTGTTTGATTTGCGAGTAATTATGTAGAGAGAAGTTAATTTGAAGCTCGATAGTGAATGGATAGCGTTGTTGATTTGCTTTGCACGGCTTGAGCTGATGTAGTGTTGTTACCGCGCTACTTACAGCCAGGTGTGCCGCAGGTGCCGTTGCTCGACGACGACACCCTCGCCTTCGGTGAAGAGGATAATGCTACCAAACAGTTTGTGTAAGTGTCACTTTACTATACCAGCTGTTGTTACTACATTACAACATTTTATCTTGTAGGAGAGTAATAGATATGACGTGGAATATATTTTAGAGGAACTTTGTGGCCTACTTATAGATTGAAACACAATAATAACATTCCTACAATGAACATTTTTAGGTACTCTATTATGCATGTTTCAGCAAAATCAAAGTTTCAAAGGTTGTTTTCTCTGATGCCACAGGAATTTCAAATTGAAAATTAGTCCTTGTAAATGAACAACTAATGCCCTTCTTAAGATTTTACTGTCCCCATCAACAAACTACAAAATGTTTACTATTCCTACTGTTTATTCTAACACAACATCATTGATACTACTGTTATCACATACTTACCTAACAAACAAGGCAAGATTCCACTATGTTTTGTTTCTTTATTTATAAAATGTTGACAGCATTCTTAGCTGCACTAGCACTTCTATGTAAAACTATGCAGAACAAAACCGTTTTCACTTTGTGAGTACAACAAGTTATAACCATGTCTTAAAAAATTTGCAGGCACCCATATATAGTGTTCTTCCACCTAGTATTCCGGTGCTCAGCTATTGTGGTCTACATGCTTTGCGGCTGGTTCTCCGATTCCTTTATCGCCAGCTTTGTGCTTGTCATCCTACTGCTGTCCGCTGACTTCTGGACTGTCAAAAATATTAGTGGTATGTATTGAACTTTTCACAATGTACTTATAATAAAACGGGCTGTCAACTCCATGTCCAAGAGCGCATTTTCTGAACACTTCTCATAATTAAAACATAAGCTGCCTTTGTAGTCAGGTGATTAGCAATGTTACAACTGTTATGAAAGTTTATTTATTTATTTAGGATAGGTATGAATTAATGGGTGTTGTTTATGCTACTGTACTGGCATAAACAAACCCATTAATTTTGAAAAACGTTTACAGGTTGTATTATATTATTGACGTAAGGATTAGTCTACATTAAGTAATTAATGACCAAACTGTTATATGATAGATTATACACTTTAGTTCTGCAGTCTGCCTGCCGAAGCAAGTAGATAACCCAAACTTTCTTCCTCATAGTTCTAGATGACACAGAGTAGTTAGAAATGGAGAAATAATGTGCAAACCAAAAGTATATTTAATATTTGTGTGTATTGCCAAAATTAAATTAAATAATTAAATATTTTTTTGGGTACAAAAAGAAATTTTGTAAATAATTAATTTACTTTATCTGATGACAAAATATTAATCAATCAACTTTATCCTTCCTGGTGGTAATAAATATGAGTGTTGTGATCAGCACCCTAATTGCGTAACACAATATAAATCTCAATCTGAATCATTTTAAAGTATATTGCTAATCCGTTGCTTCATATGTTCGAAATATGTGTCTACTTAGCAACATAAATAACGCAATGAATGTTGTCGAACTGTCAAAATGAAACCCATTGCTACTGATAGTTTGTTACGCAATTTCCCCGCAGTTTATTCAATACTATGTCATGTTGTGTCTTAATAGCAGATTTCATATTAAGAAATTGTTGATGGATGATTTTACAAGTGTTTTTGTATTTCCATAAAATTTTCCAGGTCGTCTTCTAGTTGGATTGCGGTGGTGGAACTATGTGGACGATGATGGCAAGTCCCACTGGGTGTTTGAGACAAAACAGGTAAATGTGAGTGTTATGGTTGCTTCTACACCACTACTATAGTATAGACTAACCAAATTTTGTATCATTAATCTAAAAAAATATTTTCTTAAGCCAAATACGATATCAGGAACGCTGAAATACTCAATGAGGGAACAATGGATACCGCCATGGACAAGATCAAAAATATTACAAAAACATGCCACGAAAAACTGGAAACTGGCTCCAGGATCTTGCTGCCGCACTGAAAACAAAGCAATTGTGTAGTACACTCTACCTGTGGGGACCTAAGCGCGAATAAAAAGTAGATGGCTCGCTGAAGTCTCTCTTCCCGCCAATGCTTACTCCCAGCTCTCCGCTAAAAGTTTTAAAATTATTGCTGATTGTCACAAAAAGAAAAAACCTACTAAACGTTGACTGCATAAGAACAATGTAAACTAAATAACTTTGTAGTGATAAATCATTATACTGTTTCCAGAATCGCGTGAACCAGAACGAGAGCCGTCTGTTCTGGATGGGTCTGATCCTGTGCCCGGCCATCTGGTCAATATTCTTCATCTTCTGCCTGTTTGGACTTAAATTCAAATGGATGGTATGTTATGATAAGATAAAATTTTTAAAAATTGCGACACGTTTTACCTCTGTATTTTTTCTACAGAACGTAGACAGGCCCTAAGCCGCTTGTTGGTCCTCTCATTCTACCTTGGAATTTCTTACCAGGAAAACCGACCAAAAAAGCAAAGAAAGAAAATGTTAGTCTAAAATAATTTTGTGCTACTCATACGACTTTGTCCTCTGGCCATAAACATTTTTAATCAGGAAACATTAACAACAATAGCATGTTTTAAACGGTATCTCTAGGTACACCATAGTTAAGTTAGTTGTAATCAGATAAGGAATATAAGACATGGTTTACCTATTACGAATGTTGATCAGCTGGTGTGATTACTACATTTGGCACTAATTTACTAATGTTCAAGTATTTTTCAAACCCATTTTTACCTATGTACATTTATTCCCTAATAAATTTGTGAAGAAGAAAGTTCTGCAAAGACACCGAGCCTAGTGACTTGTAGCCTAGCGATATTAAGCAATAAAATCCCTACTTACATAACTAATGTTACCGACAATTACGGCGATACTTGTTCATAACCCTAAAGAATTATCAGTAACTAGAGGACCCAGCAGACGTCGTCCTGCCCGAAAAAGCAGCGCCACCTACCGGGTCCAATTGTGTTGTGTATTCTATCTTAGTAAGAAATAAATAAATCAGCCTGTGTCCCACTGCACGGCAAAGGCCTCCCTTTCCTTTTTCCGCTCAACCAGTAAGAAACAGTTTAATCAAAATTATTATTTTCTCCCCAGCTGTTAGTCCTCATCGCACTAACCCTGACGGGCGCCAACCTGTACGGCTACATCAAGTGCAAGTTCGGAGCTAAGGAGAACCTCAAGTCTGCCACCACCGAATTCGTGAAGAAGCAGCTGTTACAGAACGCGACCACCTTCATGTTCACACAGCCTGCTCCTCCCACTACCGGGAACACGGGAGTCGTGTAAAAAACTTAAATAGGCCCGTATACAATGACTAGAAGATTTTGAAAATTGATGAAGCTAAGTCCAGTTTATACAGTATTTGCTTAGGTATTAGATATAATAATGTATTATGAAAACAACAGCTTTATAAATACGTATGGAGCTGTTGTGTTGTGTACATTAAGAAATGTTCATGTTTTTTAAATTCAGAGACTGATACTATTCGATCTTCGCATTGTGGCCCGAAGTTATTAATACAAAATAAATCCCAATTTCTCTATATTAACACCTAATTTATCATCAAAAAATCATTATATGATAATGATTTGATTTGATTTGATTTTTATATATATTTGATATATATATATATAATATGATAATGATACTTTCACAAGATTTCGATATTGCTTAAACGTTGTGTCTTTGATTTCGCACAATACTTCATGTAATCCTAAACTTAATATATAGGTATATATATTATATAATATAACTAAACAAATGCTGTATGAAGCGGGTTTCACTCGCCAACGTGTTTCAAGCATAAATAATTGTATGCAGGCCTCAATAGTGGTATTTATAGTTTAAATGATTGTAGTTTTCATAATGAGTCAGTCGGGAGTTCCTTAATTGTATTTTATTTATTTGTAGTCAGTACTTCTGTCCAAGAAAATTAAGTCACACAAATATTATATCAAATATGGCCTGTTCCTCTGTTCTGGTTAACTTATCTAGCAGATAATTTCACCCAAATTCTGTTTCATACCTGAATTTATTTGGTAGATAATATCTGGAAGTTGTGAAGCAGGCCATTAGTCGTTTCGAATTAAAAATATAGATAACGTGTTTGTATGATGTGATTTTAGTCAGATGCTTGTTATTCGATCTTGATGTTTACTTACT
This sequence comes from Apamea anceps, assembly GCA_951799955.1. Classification (NCBI taxonomy): domain Eukaryota; kingdom Metazoa; phylum Arthropoda; class Insecta; order Lepidoptera; family Noctuidae; genus Apamea; species Apamea anceps. The sequence continues at coordinate 1,033,861 of OX637516.1, forward strand.
TATTTGTATTTTTCAAGCACATGGTTATTAATTTCTAGAGCTTTTTGTTTTAATGTATAACTGTTATGACAGTAATGGTGCAATCATCTTTTCCAAGGGTAAAACACGTAGAACACTCCATTTACTTACTATTCTGTGATTCAAAACATACCGTGTAATGCTGTTACAAGAATCTCTTGGTCCGCGGCCAAAATCGGAACTAACGCCGCCATCTTATATCTTACAATACCTACATTTTAAAAAACAATAATGCACAAATATTTACCAAAAATTGAACGCCTCTGTTAACGTCATCGAGCGTTAAAAGGTCCTTGTAGCAGTGTATTCATGCTACGAGTCTTTTACGCCGTATTAAATGATATCTGTAATCATTATCGTGTGTTTTGTATCAAATATCTATCAATAAAGCATTGTAAGAATTCATTTCAACAATAAAAATGACCTGTCTAAGTTTGATAAACCAGTTCATGATCCAAATTGTATTGTGTTTTGTGTTGAATGCATACAAATTGCATTTAAAAGTAAAATATGAGCTAATCTGTAGCTGTAAAGTTGATATTACTTAGTTACATTTTGATAGCACTGCACATGCTATTGTAATCAAGTGTTTTCCATGTGAAGCAAAGAAGAAGAATGAAGCAGAATTATGTAAATCACACTTAGATTGTTCTTTGTAGGGAACAAGATGAAGGTCCACTGATTTGCAGGATCCTCAATTTTATAAATAAACATTTAAAATTATTATTCAAAATTCTTATTCCGATTTTATTAAATAACCCCTTCTCCTTTCCTTTAAATATTTGTTTGTTTTTATAAACCTTCTGAACAATTTTAGTTATATAATTGGAATGTCTGACTGTACATTGTTGAAGGCCCAATAGTTTTATTATACTGTATATAATTATTTTAAGATAATGAATAAATTATATGAAATATATGATTTGTTTTATTTATGTATTTCTTTGGTAAATTATCGAAGTAAGGCTACAGAAGAATTACAAAAAAAAGCATGCAAGTAAGCCCTTATTTGTATGTTCTTTTTCGTAGGAAAACAGTATTTAATTAGAGGCGTTAATTACATTTCAAAATATAAATTGGCTAATTACATAATTATCTACTAAACAAAGCCATTCATCAAATACAATAGCCATTAAACAGTGGCTAGTATACTGATGATGACTATCTGCCTGGATAAAATACGCCCTTTACAATCTTATCTTATTCTTTGAAATTAATATCAAATAATAATATAGTGATAAAATTACAAGTTCTTACAAATATGTAACCTATTGTTCAGTATTCTCTAAAACACCCAACAAAAAGATTGCTCCAGGTGAGGCTCGAACTCACAACCCCGGCATTACTCACACGAAGCACTGTCTTATAAGTACCGTGCGCTAACCAATTGCGCCACTGGAGCTATGGAGAGCTTGACGAAAAATCAGACCTATATTTACATGACCACCATAGTCAAGCGACGTCCCTTTATGTGATTATCAAACGTCAAATCAGTCGTTCATATAATTTTCGTGGCACTTCTTCGATCTGAAAATTATAGTATTATTTCATAACAGTTAATTAAATTATTCCTAAAATACATTTATCAGTAAAAATAAAGTAAAATACTTTGACAATTGCAAAATTCTTTCGAAAAATATATAAACAAAATGGAAACGTCATCTGGTTTGTTGTGATAAGTTGAAGTGTATTTCCATGGATAATCTCATAACAATCACGTTATTCAGGCTACTTGGGTGATATATTACTGAGTGTTTTGATTAAGCCGTGGTTCGTGCTGTGTTGTGTCTAATGCGCCGACAAAATGAATTGGTTCGACACGTCAGGCTTCACGAGCCTTGCTAAGAACGCGCTGAAGGAAGCACAGAAGACTATAGACAAAGCGCTGGACATCCAGGACGAGAGCGGGGAGGAGCCGGAGGAGGAGGCGACCCCGCAGACCAGCGCCAAGTCGTCTCCTGGGCACAGCAACACGTCACTCAAAGACAACTCGGATTTCTTTTCCTCCTGGGGTCTGACCGTCAGCGCAGAGAGTGAACAAGATGCTCCTATCAAAGATCAGCCTGTCGTCACCGAGAGTCCGTCCAAGTCCACATCGCAGAGCATCTGGGGCTCTTTTGCGGGCTCATTCTTTGAGCAACCTAAAGAAGATGACCCTACAATCGTGAGACCACCGAAAGCTAAGTCTATGAATGTTCTTTCTGATACTAAATATGGCAGTCACGATGACTTGTTCTCCAAAAGTCAGCTAATCATGTCAGATAGTGAAGCACTAGATCACAGAATCACAAAATCTTTGAAAGATGAACTCCCAAAAGTTGAAGAGAGACGTGATTCAGCAAAGTTACACAGATTGTCTCTTGTGTCAAGTAGAAATAGTTCAGATTCAGTAGAAGTGTTATCTCAGAGTTTAAAGACAACTCCTGACTCTGAGGCGTCAGTTCATTCCATATCACACAGCAGTAGTATGGGCCAGAAACATAACTCAGAATCTGTAGAAATATTACCCGATAGTCTGGTGAGTCCTAGTTCTATTGAGTGCCTTGGTTTTGATAGTTACTCTAGTGGTAAAAACAGCAACTCATCTTCCCTCTGCCTATCCCCTGGAGACCTCAGTGATAAGAAGTCCACTCCCGTCGGTGATAAGACTGAGAAAGCAGAAACAGCTGACAGTGTCAGTTTAGTTCCTGATGATGATGAAGATACTATGTCATACAACTCCATATCAGAATGTACAGCGCCCACTGTGCTGGATACTGATGACAAGTCTGCAAGCCCCTTTCCCAAGCTAGTCAAAGTAGACACAGTAAGAAAAGTGATGGACAAAGAATTCATGCACTTGGAGCAAGCCATCCTCCCACAGAGGATGCAAATAAGTGAGAACTCTTCAAATGATGGCTCTTGGTCTGATAGGACTCTAAACGCTGACAATGACAGTATTAACTTGGACATAACTGCTGAAGAACAGAAGAAGGAACAAGAAGATGTTCTTATTGATAAATTGAGTGACTCATCATCATTCTACAATGTTAATGTTTCTAATGACATGCTGAGATCTGAAAGTTCTGCTTTTGTCAATGTTGAAAAGCAGCAATGCAATGCATCTAGCAGTAGCTCTTCACAGAAAGATGGCAGTGTTAAAGAAAGGACATCTCCAATAAGTTCTGATAGTAAAAGTGACTTAGTCAAGATAGGCTCAGACCGCACTTCAGGTCACACATCTGGGGACGAGCTAGAAACAGCTACCTCTTCAGATATTGAAATAATTCCTAGTCCTAATGGAGACGGTCATGGGTTTAGGAACAGTCCTGCTAAGTATGCTTTTAAGCAGTCAAAATTTGATGGCACAACTTCACCTAACCTAGTGGACTTGGTACTGGGGAAGTCTTTAGCAACAAAGATAAGGGGGCACAACCGAGAGCTATCAGAGGCATCAGTGCAGAGTAACACAAGTGATGAGAGCCAGGGTTCAGAGAATGAGAGGTTGATGCGGAGGCTGTGTGAAATGGCAGAGCTTTTGGAAGCAAGAGAGAACAGACTGTTGGAAATGAGCAGAAGTAATGCGGACCTGGCAGAGAATAATGCGGACTTGAAGAGTCAGGTGGAGTCATTGATGTCCAAGCATGAGGGCAGCGATATTAACACTATTACAGAAGATTACACACAGAGGATGTCGGCACTAGAGAAGAAGTTTCAGCAGGCGATCAGGGAAAAGGTATGAATGATGTTCTAGGAGTGAACAATTTTAAATAACCTTCATTTAGAAGTTGACCCATTATTCTTTAATAAAATGTATAACACTAAAATATTAATGCCTTGATATTTAAAAAATAAATATCAAAGCATAAAAAATATTAGTAGATTTAATTTACATTGACAATTATTACTTTGATAAAAAGCTTCAACATTTACAATATTGCTGCATTATAATAAAGATTTCATAAATAATGTAAATCTTTTAAATCCACATTTGGATTATATAATCTTGATATCTTATTACAATAAAACTCATAATCTCAGAGAATAACTTTTTATTTACAAACTAACCTTTTACAGTCAACTGCACATCAATAGTAACAATTTGACCTTGAAAGCGCCTTTATTTCGTAGCAGTTTTTAACCGACTTCTAAAAAAGGAGGAGGTTCTCAATTCGGATGTTTGTATTTTTTTTTATGTTTTTTCGCGCATAACTCCGTCGCTTGCTAACCGATTTGAAAAATTCTGTTTTTGTTGGAAAGGGAATAGGTACTTTCCAAATGGTCCCATAGAAATTTCATTAAAAACGGTTCAGTAGTTTGGTTTTTAAACCAAAATTACTGGTAAAAATTACAACTAAAAAGTGAAAAATGGTTATTTTTTACTTTGTAGTGTCGTTTTGGAAGTCGGTTGTTTTTTTTTTTGCAAAAAAGTTTTTATCATAACCAACAACTACTTTTTTCAATGTCTAACAGAATTTTAACTTACATCTCCACAGGATCACCTAAGAAAGCAACTAGACACCTTCAAATCCGAGTCTTCATCCCGGAAGAACTCCTCAGAACTGGAGAATGCTCTCAAAGAGAAGGACGAGGTGATCGCCCAGCTACAAGAGGAAGGCGAGAAGCTGGCGCGCCAGCAGCTGCAGCAGTCCAACATCATCAAAAAGTTAAGGAGCAAGGATAAAGACAATGAACAGGTCATTAAGGGATTGAGGTGAGGCAGCCAGGAATGGTACTAAAGATGCGCACACACACACACACACACATTTAACATGTTTAAATATTTGTATGCCAGACCATGGCGAAACATGTAAGATCATAATTTTACTATTAAGACCTTAATCTACCATGTTTTTAATGCAAATAAAAATATTCTATTCCGCACAAATGCAACTAATCGCGTAATTCTTGGCAATATTGTGGTTAACGATGACATAGTCGGCAATACCAATATTGTATAGAAATTGCCAAGAATTGTGCAATAATAGTTGCCCATGTTTTAATATAAAGCTTAGCATCGCGCTTGTTTTCTGAAAGGGGTAGGCAGCCATATTTAGTACATTATGAGTGGAGTAGCTGTAAGTTTACTAGAATGTGCTTCTGTGCATATGAACAAAGATTTAAAAAAATGATATTAAATAAACACTAGTAACAGAAGAGTAAGTGGTTTTTGGAAATAATTATGTGTCTCCTTTTGATAGCATTCACCAGGATGAATATTTAGCGTGTCATTAAAAGTGTTTAAATAATTTTTCCAGGGATAAAATAGCCGAGCAAACAACAGAATTGGACAGACTGAAGCGGTCTATAGCTGCTAAGGAGGAGCTGGAAGTGAGCCAGATTGAAGCAGTGTACCGGCTCACCACTTCTAATAAGAAACTTGAGACTGAACTGATGGAGGTACGGAAAGCACATACAAACTCACATGTTATTCTGTCAAATTGTGGTCTATTTTGGAGTTTTATTACATATACTCTAGTTGCCTTATTACGAAATAAGGTTTATCATTAGACCCGGTTTTAAACCATTTTTTAATTTTGAACTATAATCTGACAAAGTTAAAGTTCTTATTACAAAAACCGATGTTAAACTCGAGTCTAAGTTGTCAATTATGCATTAATAACTTTACACTTGTCGGAAAAATGTTCAAAATACAGTAGCTGGCTCGAAGGCTTAGGCTAAGTCTAAAGTTAGAACTCATTTTGTAATAAGACGGTAGACGGTAGCCGTAGTAGTAGACGGGTCTCATTACAAAACGAGTTCCAGCTTCAGAACTAGTTTTAAAACTGGATTTTCAAACTTTATTCCAACTAAGGTAAAGTTCTAGTAAGTTTTAATTATTTTAATTTTGTTTCTAGTTTTTGACTGCGGTTTCGCCCGCGTGGATGTCGGGAAATATCCCACGGAAACTTACTACTGGGATTTAAAGTACCCTATATGTTAATCCAGGTTATAAACCAAATATGTGCCAAATTCAGCCTACCGCAATTGGTTTACGCGGCGCACGCCAGTGAACGCTCCCAGTCGACATGATTTTTTCCGACATCTTCAACAACCATCATCATATTTTAGCCAGTTTACACAAAACCTTAATGATTCCTCATGAATCACTCCGTCCATTGGCGAAAACCGTATGAAAATCCGTTTGGTAGTTTTCAAGTTTATCGCGTTCAGACAGACAGACAGACGCGGCGAGGGGAATTTGTTTTATAATAATTATGTAGTGATAAGTATTTCAACGCATTTTTATCTTAGAGAATTGAAGCGAATTTCGTCTTTCACAGAAGATGCGTACATAATTACAGAAATGGGATAAGTAATTTGTTTTAATTGAAGTTAATTGCGTCTTAGCTATTATGTTCCAAAATTTTATTTCAGAAATTATTTCAGTTGCATGGAGATAATTAGAGAAAAGTTGTAAAATGTGCATTGTAGTTAGATGTGTTTTATGTTATGCTTATCGCGGCGAGAGTTCTTATCGGTTGTGTAACGCGACACTCATGCGCACCAAACAAACGGAATTCAATGTTGTTGTTTAGGTAGTTGGCGATTTTTCTCCGTTAGGAGCTAAAACAAGAATAACGGGGTGACTTGAAACAATTCAGCACGTCCATTGACAGATCAGACTCAGCAGGCATTTGTTTCATTAGTATAGTTGTATTTATTTCATCCGTATGGTCTTGGAAGAAAACTTTGATAGTCGAGTTGATAAAATTGATAGAAAGGATTCCTTAATTACTCGACGTTCTTCACCATTCTATGCCATTATAATTGCTATTAATACTCAGAAAAAATTTGTACTTTAGCTGATGTTTTTTGCCAAACTGTTTAACCGTATGCTAGCATACATACACTGTCCTACATTTCTATTGTAAGACAATGGATATTTTATTGTGCCTGTAATTCGAGTAGTTATTTATTTATTGGTCTATCTACAATCGTTACACTATGCAATGCCACTGAAGACAAATGCATGATATTAAGCAATAGACGCAGCATGCAAAAATAAAATTATACAAAAAAACAATAATAGTACAGAAACGACACTTACAACGCTACAAGATTTTGGTGCGTGGAAAAAATCGGAACAAATGCCGCCATCCTGTTTGTCAATACAATTTCTGTGATAATTTCACAAATGTCTACCAACAACGCCCCCCTGTCAATGCCATTCAGGAGCCGAAAGATCCTTATAGAACTCTACATGATTTGATTTTTTACATACATATTAGTATTTTTTTATACTTATTAGTATTTTTTTATACTTATTAGTATTTTTTTATACTTATTAGTATTTTTCTAATTTTACCAGACAAAAAGCCAGTTAGACGACACGACACACAAGCTGGAAGGTAGCCGAGCTTCATTAGATGGGGCTCGGCGGGAACTGACCGACCTTCAACGAACCAGCGCCGACCTGGCGCGAAGGAGTGCTAACCACGAGCAGGCGCAGGACAACCAGAGGAGGGCTGATGAGGAGGTGCGGAGGCTGAGGGCGGAGTTACAGCAGCTTAGGGTTGAGATGGTCAACGGTAAGCAGTAAAAAATAGAAAGAAACGTAGATGAAGCATTTATTCCATCATCATCTTACATAGCCCGCCTTCGCCCACTTCATCCAGGTTTTACTGCGATGACAAAAATGTTATTAGCTCATCTCTGCGCCGGAAGACCAACAGTCATACATCCAAGGCCCAGATTCCAATTATTTTTTAAATAATTTAGTTTTCATACGACACGTGTCGAAGACACAGTTGAGACCACAGACTTATATTGGCTAGATAACGCAAGTCTCATCTTCTGTATAGAAACCAAGCGTGCCATTATTTTTCTACCTTCTGTGACGTCACATGAGCGATTTAGTGATGGAAACTCCCTGTCCGCGAGTAAACGATTCAAAACGATCCGCGTTTCGCCTCGCTCGTCCGCCAGTACTCTTTGGATCGAGAGGTCGCGTGCGCGCATCCCGTCCGCTTGCATGTTATTGTTTAAGTTCGCCGCTCTTCAAGTTACACGATGTATCCTCATTTGACGTAGACGGCTGGTGAATGTCCTGTAACACGAATTAACTATTAAATAATCCTAATATCAGCGTCAAGACGTCCACTTTTTCCGACTCGTTTCATTTAGAATGAAACGAGTACCTACTAATCGATTTTTGCAAGATAACAGTGATAATTTAACTTTGGGATCACTTGGAAATCTGTAAATATAATTAATAATATTCTAAACAAAATCACTAAATTGAAACAACATAGTAAAAAAAAAATACATGTCACAAAATACCCAACGCAAACATTATCATTCCTCTGTTTCCAAAATCGATTAGAATCGAGAACAACTGTACAAACTGTGTGTACAACACTATTTGCTTTATTTGACAGAAAAATGAGAATAGTGACTGTACCACGAAGCTGAGCGATAAGTGAAAATATCGATCATTTTAATTTTCATTGCGTGTTTTAACAGACAAGTCCTACATACAACCTTGTAACTAAAAACGGCAATGTATCATGAATTATTCGATACACACTCAGTTGCATAGTGTTCATTGTACGACCACAATGAACACAAAATAATTGACTTTGCAATAAAAAACACATAATTTAATAACAAAATGACTTACCGCTGAAAGGAAACGTTTCCATTGCCTCGTCCCACTTTTTTTTGTGTAGTTTTTACAGCTCCATACCGCACAATTTGGCATTTTTTAGTTTTTGTTTGACGTCTGGCATCAAGAACGTTCGAGCGCGGACTGATTAGAAATGACGCTGAAGGAAGTCAATTTTACTCCCTTTTTACACGCGAAGTACATACACTTGCGTCGTCTAGCCAATATAAGTCTGTGGTTGAGACACTACTGACATCTTTGAAAATAACTGGAATTAGGACCTAGTTCTTTGACGCCATTTGGTCACAGACTTACTTCTTCTGTTACCACACCTTGTCAAACCTGTGGATTAAAAACATGCTATTGTCATTTTTCAGAGGAAAAAAAATGGGTAGCCCGCGAGGAAGCTCTGCGTCGAGAGCTGTACGAAGCTCGTGAAGCTTGCTCCGCTCTAGAGAGCAGTGAAAGTGCCGGCGCGGCTGGAGACCGCGGCGCGGCCGCCGTGCTGGCGCAGCTGGCGCAGCTGCAGCGCGCGCGTGTGGAGCGCGAGCACGAGCACGCGCACGCGCTGCGCACGCGGGCGGCGCAGCTGGGTGAGTACAGGCTGGAGCAGCTGGTGCAGCTGCAGCGCGCGCGTGTGGAGCGCGAGCACGAGCACGCGCACGCGCTGCGCACGCGGGCGGCGCAGCTGGGTGAGTACAGGCTGGAGCAGCTGGTGCAGCTGCAGCGCGCGCGTGTGGAGCGCGAGCACGAGCACGCGCACGCGCTGCGCACGCGGGCGGCGCAGCTGGGTGAGTACAGGCTGGAGCAGCTGGTGCAGCTGCAGCGCGCGCGTGTGGAGCGCGAGCACGAGCACGCGCACGCGCTGCGCACGCGGGCGGCGCAGCTGGGTGAGTACAGGCTGGAGCAGCTGGTGCAGCTGCAGCGCGCGCGTGTGGAGCGCGAGCACGAGCACGCGCACGCGCTGCGCACGCGGGCGGCGCAGCTGGGTGAGTACAGGCTGGAGCAGCTGGTGCAGCTGCAGCGCGCGCGTGTGGAGCGCGAGCACGAGCACGCGCACGCGCTGCGCACGCGGGCGGCGCAGCTGGGTGAGTACAGGCTGGAGCAGCTGGTGCAGCTGCAGCGCGCGCGTGTGGAGCGCGAGCACGAGCACGCGCACGCGCTGCGCACGCGGGCGGCGCAGCTGGGTGAGTACAGGCTGGAGCAGCTGGTGCAGCTGCAGCGCGCGCGTGTGGAGCGCGAGCACGAGCACGCGCACGCGCTGCGCACGCGGGCGGCGCAGCTGGGTGAGTACAGGCTGGAGCAGCTGGTGCAGCTGCAGCGCGCGCGTGTGGAGCGCGAGCACGAGCACGCGCACGCGCTGCGCACGCGGGCGGCGCAGCTGGGTGAGTACAGGCTGGAGCAGCTGGTGCAGCTGCAGCGCGCGCGTGTGGAGCGCGAGCACGAGCACGCGCACGCGCTGCGCACGCGGGCGGCGCAGCTGGGTGAGTACAGGCTGGAGCAGCTGGTGCAGCTGCAGCGCGCGCGTGTGGAGCGCGAGCACGAGCACGCGCACGCGCTGCGCACGCGGGCGGCGCAGCTGGGTGAGTACAGGCTGGAGCAGCTGGTGCAGCTGCAGCGCGCGCGTGTGGAGCGCGAGCACGAGCACGCGCACGCGCTGCGCACGCGGGCGGCGCAGCTGGGTGAGTACAGGCTGGAGCAGCTGGTGCAGCTGCAGCGCGCGCGTGTGGAGCGCGAGCACGAGCACGCGCACGCGCTGCGCACGCGGGCGGCGCAGCTGGGTGAGTACAGGCTGGAGCAGCTGGTGCAGCTGCAGCGCGCGCGTGTGGAGCGCGAGCACGAGCACGCGCACGCGCTGCGCACGCGGGCGGCGCAGCTGGGTGAGTACAGGCTGGAGCAGCTGGTGCAGCTGCAGCGCGCGCGTGTGGAGCGCGAGCACGAGCACGCGCACGCGCTGCGCACGCGGGCGGCGCAGCTGGGTGAGTACAGGCTGGAGCAGCTGGTGCAGCTGCAGCGCGCGCGTGTGGAGCGCGAGCACGAGCACGCGCACGCGCTGCGCACGCGGGCGGCGCAGCTGGGTGAGTACAGGCTGGAGCAGCTGGTGCAGCTGCAGCGCGCGCGTGTGGAGCGCGAGCACGAGCACGCGCACGCGCTGCGCACGCGGGCGGCGCAGCTGGGTGAGTACAGGCTGGAGCAGCTGGTGCAGCTGCAGCGCGCGCGTGTGGAGCGCGAGCACGAGCACGCGCACGCGCTGCGCACGCGGGCGGCGCAGCTGGGTGAGTACAGGCTGGAGCAGCTGGTGCAGCTGCAGCGCGCGCGTGTGGAGCGCGAGCACGAGCACGCGCACGCGCTGCGCACGCGGGCGGCGCAGCTGGGTGAGTACAGGCTGGAGCAGCTGGTGCAGCTGCAGCGCGCGCGTGTGGAGCGCGAGCACGAGCACGCGCACGCGCTGCGCACGCGGGCGGCGCAGCTGGGTGAGTACAGGCTGGAGCAGCTGGTGCAGCTGCAGCGCGCGCGTGTGGAGCGCGAGCACGAGCACGCGCACGCGCTGCGCACGCGGGCGGCGCAGCTGGGTGAGTACAGGCTGGAGCAGCTGGTGCAGCTGCAGCGCGCGCGTGTGGAGCGCGAGCACGAGCACGCGCACGCGCTGCGCACGCGGGCGGCGCAGCTGGGTGAGTACAGGCTGGAGCAGCTGGTGCAGCTGCAGCGCGCGCGTGTGGAGCGCGAGCACGAGCACGCGCACGCGCTGCGCACGCGGGCGGCGCAGCTGGGTGAGTACAGGCTGGAGCAGCTGGTGCAGCTGCAGCGCGCGCGTGTGGAGCGCGAGCACGAGCACGCGCACGCGCTGCGCACGCGGGCGGCGCAGCTGGGTGAGTACAGGCTGGAGCAGCTGGTGCAGCTGCAGCGCGCGCGTGTGGAGCGCGAGCACGAGCACGCGCACGCGCTGCGCACGCGGGCGGCGCAGCTGGGTGAGTACAGGCTGGAGCAGCTGGTGCAGCTGCAGCGCGCGCGTGTGGAGCGCGAGCACGAGCACGCGCACGCGCTGCGCACGCGGGCGGCGCAGCTGGGTGAGTACAGGCTGGAGCAGCTGGTGCAGCTGCAGCGCGCGCGTGTGGAGCGCGAGCACGAGCACGCGCACGCGCTGCGCACGCGGGCGGCGCAGCTGGGTGAGTACAGGCTGGAGCAGCTGGTGCAGCTGCAGCGCGCGCGTGTGGAGCGCGAGCACGAGCACGCGCACGCGCTGCGCACGCGGGCGGCGCAGCTGGGTGAGTACAGGCTGGAGCAGCTGGTGCAGCTGCAGCGCGCGCGTGTGGAGCGCGAGCACGAGCACGCGCACGCGCTGCGCACGCGGGCGGCGCAGCTGGGTGAGTACAGGCTGGAGCAGCTGGTGCAGCTGCAGCGCGCGCGTGTGGAGCGCGAGCACGAGCACGCGCACGCGCTGCGCACGCGGGCGGCGCAGCTGGGTGAGTACAGGCTGGAGCAGCTGGTGCAGCTGCAGCGCGCGCGTGTGGAGCGCGAGCACGAGCACGCGCACGCGCTGCGCACGCGGGCGGCGCAGCTGGGTGAGTACAGGCTGGAGCAGCTGGTGCAGCTGCAGCGCGCGCGTGTGGAGCGCGAGCACGAGCACGCGCACGCGCTGCGCACGCGGGCGGCGCAGCTGGGTGAGTACAGGCTGGAGCAGCTGGTGCAGCTGCAGCGCGCGCGTGTGGAGCGCGAGCACGAGCACGCGCACGCGCTGCGCACGCGGGCGGCGCAGCTGGGTGAGTACAGGCTGGAGCAGCTGGTGCAGCTGCAGCGCGCGCGTGTGGAGCGCGAGCACGAGCACGCGCAATTTGTTTTGCCTTTTTTTTGCATATTTTAAGTATTTATGATGTATATTTCGAGCATTTTAAGTTGCATATATTCCTGTGTCTATAAATAATAAACCTGTCCACAGCCGAAGTAGAACGCTCATTAGCTTCCGCGGTAGAACGTGAGCGCGTGTCCCGCGAGGAGTGCGCTACCCTGCAGCTGCGGCTGCACGAGCTCGACGCCGAGCTGCAGGCCAGCAGGGACCAGCTGCAGACCATGTCCCGGAGAGCTGAAGAGCATGTGAAGAATATACAGCGGCTAGAAGGTGACCTGGCGATGTAAGTAAAGCTCCAATTTTTTTTATTTACCCGTTTGCACGATACCAAAGACAGTCATTTACGTGTATCTACAATATGTAAGTGGGATTTTTTTATAGAGACTGCTGAAATAGGTTCAACGTTTTTTTGTATCAAGGAAGCGTGGCGAGTCAAAGTGGATGTCCATTAAAACATTTGTGGCGTAGGGTATTTGGTTAGTCGATCGAATCTTCCGAACCAGTCAGGTGAAAGGCGCTGCCCAACTGTCGTGTATTGTCTAGAGACGGTTGATGTTTCCTAATTTTTAGTCAGAACCTTACGATACATAAAACGATGCTAATGGTCTGTTTCACTATCTGCTGATCTGGTACATAATTTCATATATAGAAAGTGATAGCAGACTGTTTATCATGTAAGTATAGTGTAGAAAATGATGAAGTTACAACGGTGTCCGTTGGTTTAAATTCAAATAAGTTACGGCCGTTAATAAATGAGGGCGTGCGAGCGGGTCGCGCTCCACTATTCGGTTTTATTTGTAACTTGTCTGGAAAATAGTAACTATCATACACATTGTTAACTGGCGCTTTAATAAGTATTTTTCCACTCAACAGTAAAACTCAAGAACTAGAGACACTCCAAGTTGAGTACGAGAGCCGTGTGTCAGAGCTGCAGCAGCGACTCAGCGACGTTGAGGAACAGTTGAGCGCCGAGAAGAGCGCGCTCGACACAGAGAAGAAGAGGAATGTTATATTACAGGTATTTAATAAAAAGAAAAAGAAAAATTGTTTATTGTACACAAATAAGACGCACACAAAATAATGTAAGCAGCCAAAAGCCTTCTAAGTATCGTTAATAACATATAAACAAAAGTTTTTTCATTCCATCTATTCGAAAAGAACGATTTGGTTCGTTATTAAGTGCACCGAAAGGTGGTGTTTTCTATAAGAAACTTTTAGCGGGCAGTAAGTAATGAGTTATTAATCGTCTTTGTAAGTGCGCCGCAATTATTTTTGTGCGCACTTTTTGAATTTGGAACATCTTAGTGCTCGTTTACGGAGACGGGCGGCGCGGCCCGCGCTCACTGCAAACATATGGCGTTGTAGGAGTGCGTTTACGGAGAAGCGATTTTAAACGCGTTAGCTTGTAATGGAGCGTTTTTTGCGGCCGAGCCCGCGGCTGGCACCGCCGCGCCTCACGCGGCGTGTATCGCGGCGGCGCACGCAGCGGCAATTCTCGATGAAGCGATGCCCGCGGTGGAAACTTGTGCCGGAAATTGCAGAACGCAATTAATTAATTAAGTATTAGTAATTACTCATTAATTTAATTTGCGCTCCCATCTTCCGCTAAGCTAAAACTGGTCGGTTTGATCGCGCACCCCGCGTGCGCCGCAGCGCTGGCCGCCAGCTGCCCGCGCGGCCGGGCGCGCCGCACGCCTCCCGCGCCGCGTCTCTAGGCACAACGGCTTGTACTGCCACACGTTTGTGTATACGCGCGCGATGATAGTGCCGCTTGCCGCTCCGGCAACAGGAAACCGAACGACGCGCCGCGAGACGCCACGCCGCACGACGCGCGACGCCCCGCGTCTCCGTAAATGAGGCCTTAGTGTTCAGCGCCAAAGAAATCGAACGCAAATATTGTTTGAATAAAGGCTGACTGGTACGCCGGCCCGTAGTCGCGCCGCCGGCTGAATAAAAAAAAAGAAATCAAACTAAAAACGCGCGAACTACAGCCCGATTCCGTTTTCGTAAATTTTCACGGATTGTTAGAAAAAAAGTGACAATGAAAATATAGAATTAACTCCTGAAAGTATTAGAACTGACGCAAAAAATGTGATTGATAATCACCTGCAAAATCCCGGGAGAAATATATGAAAGCCTATGGTAATTTTATTGAATGTAGAAATGCAAGAATTTTTCAGAATCTGTATTTTTGGCCTACTTCCAGTACTTAGTCAAAACTTAACAACCCTCCACTCTTTGGAGTACCTACTCAATGCTAAAATCAACAGTCAATTCTAATAATGACGTAAAACTGGACACATATTCGAAATAATAGCGTATCTGAAGAGGATGTCTGATGGATTTAAACCTAAAAAATCCAGTGTTCTCAGTCAAAAACGTGGAAACTTTCCTTAATGGTTGTTTTATTATTAGATACTATTTAATTTCAATTTCGTTTTTACTCTATGTTTTATTTAATAATAATAATATTACAATAAAATATGAGGCGCCTTTAATTTTCTCATAGTGGGTGATGAAAAGTAGAGTGTACCACTCGGGCGCAATATTTTTGGCTCGGGCGACGTACTTTGAATCCCTCGCTACGTTCAGGATTCTACTCTAGCAACCCTCACTTCGCTCTGGATTCAAAAAAGCGCCCTCGCCGTAAACATATTATTTTGCTCCCTCGTGATACAATCTACTATTCTATTGTTAATAATGTGACAATGAGTCTATCATCACGACGAACATGATGATGAAAATGTCACTGAAGACTACAACTGCTGTTTAGAATAAAACAAACTAGGTTTTTTAGAGATATAAACTAATTATATTAAGTAACTCTTTAGAATGTTAGGTATCATTTGCACTTGTTACGACGATTTCACGAAACGCGGTGCGCGGTCGCTCGTGACTTGCGCACTGTCGCTCGGCGCGTGTCCCCGGGTCCGTCTCCTGCGCCTCGCTCGCCCTAGAGCGGGCACGTCCAACTGTAGTTTACTGAAGAGTTATATTAGCAAAAAATGTTTTTGTAAAAGACTTTTCATCAACGTTAATTATTGGTTTTGCTTTACCAATAACCACATTCAAGGTCTGTCCATCTTGAGGGAGTGGGAGGCAGTCACCTCCTTCTGCGAAGCAGTCATGCTAGCGAAGGAGGTGGCGGGGTGGGCGAGGGAACGCGCCTTGCGCACCTCACGCCTCAGCCGCCGCGGGAGACGCTCCGGGCGTCGGGAGCCGCGTGACGACTCCCGGCCACCGTAGGCGCGGGCCTGCGGGCGGTGAGTAATGGGTAACTCACCGTCCGATCAGGACCAGGCCCGTGCCGGACGGCGTGTTGTGTTCCACGCGCGCCTCAAAGAGACGTCAGCAGAAGTGACGGGGCCCGATAGGGCCGAAGCCTGCCAGGGTAGCGGGATCGTCCGAAAGGGTTACCGCTGCCCTGGAACATAAAGGGCTAAGGAAGGGTGGGTTTTAGTCAGTAAGAGTCTGACACTCATCATCGTCATTTGATGATTTCCCATCCTCAAAAAAAAAAGGTCTGTCCATCTTCTATCACAATAGTTTAAGCTCAACTTCAGTAACAACAATATGAGGGTGTAATATATAAAGCTGTATAAATGATTGATTGTGCGTCTGTGTGTGTTTCCAGGAGCAGGTATCGACGCGCGGCGACTTGTCTCCGCCGCACTCGGTGGCGTCGGACTCGCTGTCGGCGTCGCTGTGGCAGTCCGTACGTATACATGCTTATTTATTGATGACAAGCCTTTTGTCCGTTGGGATTTCATCATACAAACTTTAATTTAACCAATTTATATAACGAACTCTACTGTAAAATTTCAAGCTTCTAGGCTCAGTGGCTTAGGCTGTCCGTTGTCTGTCAGTGAGACTGTAGATAAAAACTAACAGTGTTAATCGACTTTCGTTGTTGACTGTTATGAGCGCTAGACAGTTATTGACTATACTGAGATTACGCTGATTGAAAACCCAACAAACAAATTAGGAAATAGACTAAGAGATGACGATGTGTTGTACTTGTGCACGAAACAACTTCGTAACATTCTCGACTCACTGCTAGTTTAGGGTGGATCATACGATGAGTTCTTGGCCGTTTTCCCGCTAGATGGCGCTGAAGTCAACTTTTTTTTTTAAATGTGTAATTGGCGCATTAGTATGTCGTAAGAGTAGTGAATGAGGACATTACACTTTATTGAATTTGTTCATAACATTGCCTCAAAATCCACCCAATTCGACACATAATCGTGAAATAAAATCTGCCATTGAATACAGGTCGTTTACACACACAGACGTAAGCCAAACGTTTACAAGAATGACCACTAGGTGGCGTGTATTTAAAAAAATGCGCCGCCAGCTACGATAATTATAACGATTATGATAGGAAAAAAATGAAAAATGAAATGCGTTCCTTGCGTAGCATGTGTGGTGTGGATACTGTGCGTAGTACTCGCAACCAGCGTGCGTGGATGACCAGATTTATGAACGTAAACGAGACAAAAGGAGTATGTGAGGATCGTAGCAGGTGGCGTTCCGTAGTGTCTGCCTACCCCTTGGGAGGAAGGCGTGAGTATGATGATAGGATAATAAAAGTTATATTTATATAAAATCATGTCATTTATTTAAACTAGCCTGAGAATCAGCACTTTTCGAATGTCAAAATTACAATAAGACAGTCCCCCAAAACGATAAGATAGTTTTATTTTATTACCTTACACTAATTAATTTTATCAAATAAAAGTATTTGAAGTGACACAAATGATGCCTGTGAGAGCATAACCATAATATATTAAAATTACCTTGCTTGGTCTAGAGAGAGGTGAGAAAACAAGAATCCTATATCCTATATATAGGTGTATACATAATCAGCCTATAATGTTCCCACTGCTGGGACACAGACCTCCTCTCGGTGAGAGGGAGTGGGCCGTAATCCACTGGGCCCGCGAAGTAGAAGAAGATACTGCTCTACTTGGCCACCACTGTTCTAGCATAACCAATTATTACAATAATTACAGACATTACACATGACAGACACAAGAAAAAAACAAAAGTAAATACAAATAAAAAGTAATATACAATGATAATGTTGATTCTAAACAAACTACTACAAAAATACAATTATAACAAAAATCGTTTGACTTGTTGATTTCACCATCTGCCGTGAGTCTTCTTGTCCACTGCTACAAGGCTGCTACAAAGAAAAATACCTTTACGTAGTATATAAGTTACTTTGGACGAATACTATTTCCCATTCATATCAAAATGTCATTTACCATAAATCTCCAAATAGATGCTCGAATTTCCAACTGATGATGATGGACGGATTTTTACTAGAATAACATAATAATATATTTTAGACATTGAAATTGATACAATTTATGAAGTACTTAAAAAAAATGATAATTATCCAGCTATACATTTCCAGTATAAGCTGATCTCGCATTGTATAGGATTTCCGTACAATGAGAGGTCAGCTTATACTGGAATGTATAACTAGATATCTAGCCATGTATACATACCATTCAAATCTATACATTTATCATTTTTTTGAACACGTTTCAAATGTGCTTTCATGTCCATGTTTCTTTTTTCGTATCGAATTTCACAACCGTATGTAATGAATCGCAGAATTTATTTTGTATTAGAGTCGCATTCAACTGTTCTAGCTAGTATTGCTAGTAGATTATTATTAGTATTACAGAGATGATACAGACTTATGACAGGGTTACGTTCTGAACTCATTACAGAAAATAGAACAATAAAAGTAAAATTTTACTTATCTTTATATTCCTGGTAGAATATTGGTCGACGAAACAAAATAAACAGATTAGAATAAGTTGTTATAATGTACAGTCAGCGTCATAGTAAAGGTACCACTCCAATACTTAAAGATTATCGCCCGAGCGACGGCGGGCGCGCCACGTGACTCTGGCCCCGAGCAGCTCCCTCCCCCGCCGCCGCACCCATATCTGCCCGAGCATCCACCGATCCCATTCAAATATAATTTGCATGTTTTTAATAATATGGTATTTTTTCGGCTTCTGGCCGAACCGTATATCAAGAATAACTTACAAAAAGACACTTACTTACGGTTGAGGATACGAACCCGCATCATCAGACGCCAGCCGATCATTTAGACCGTGCCTTATACCACTAGGCTATTGGCTCAGTTAACAATTTCAACGAAAATTCGAATAGCATTACTCCTTTTATATCGAACAAGGTTGATAACGGTCTAATCTTCGAGATATTAAGGTTTAAATTTCAACTTGCACGTAACTCCTCAATTAACTAAAAGATAAGGTTGAAATTAGCATGGATATCTTGTTTGGTTGAATAGAATGTGCTTGATTCCGATTGTTGCACTACCGTCATTTTACTTCAGAAACTTAACTGCTGTATGAACTGCGATTTAAGGTTGAATTTAGAATACTTCTTCGCCTTATTAACTAAACTGTGATTGAGGGTATAGATACTTTACAAGTCGTTTCGTTTTCGTGCCGATCCGCTTGTGTGTAATATCTTCGTCGTAATATTATCCGATTTATTAAGTTTTAGAACAGTTGATTTTATTAACCGATAGTATGGATCGATTAACAACTTTTTTGATTGTTTTGAATTGTTGTTCTCTGGGAACAGGAACAAAGCATAAAGAAAATAGCACGAGATATGGGCATAACGGTAAGATTTATTGCACTATTACTTACAAATTGATTTTTTTAATGTATTTCTAATATTATCATTTTCATTACAGAGAAAAACAGTTCGTAGATCGATATAAAGGTATCAAGCGATGGGTGATGTGAAATGTGATCGCCAAAGCCCTTGCCCAATTGCTTACACTAATGAATCGGAGTGACAGTTGACTCTGTGGAATCCTTCAAAACTTCGCGTTCAAGTGCTGAAACTTTTGGAGTGTCGCTTAGCACTATTCGGCGACATCTACAATATGATTTCGGGCATGAAAAGTCGACTTCAAGAAGTGATAGACAGTGACGGTCATCCTCTCCGTTATTAATAGGAATTTTACTCAGCAGATTCATTGTGTAACTTATCTGATAAAATTTCATTGGAACATTAGCAAGTGTTAATAATTCCCAATATCAATTGTGGGATCATTAGTAGTTAATCAAACATAAACAACCTTTATTATTATCAATCCAGTTACTCCTGTTTACAAGTAGTCTTTATAATGTGTTAACGATGCACCATCTGACCTCACATATTTTTCTAATGTTGTGTTAAAAGTGTTATCAGAAAATGTGATAAAAGAGAAAGATATATATTGCTATACTGTATAGTTTAGCATGTTGGTTCTTCCTCTGTAATTAACCGACACGAATGACAACATTTCTTTTTTTTTAACAAGGGTTTTTGTCCTATAGCATCATACACTAAACACACACACACACAAAAACACACATAAACTTATATTATTATATTATATATATTATACAGAGTATAAAAAATTTATGTTTTCACAACTTTAAATAAATAAATATTGTAGTTATGTTTCTAGAAATATCTATAAACGAACCGTTATCTAATGTTAAACGTTCTAAACCTCACCCAGGGTATCTATTTTGTGTTTAGTTAATATTCTAAGTAAATAACCCCAATTTAACACAGATAGAAAACTATATAGTCAACCAGGAAGTGGATTCCATGAAGTCCTAGAAATGTAATTAGAGAAATAAATGAATATTGTTTATGCAACATGCCTAGCTTTTCTTATAAACCTCATACCAAATTTAACATTTGATTTCTTAAATAATAATTAACGAAAATCACATAATCACCTAATAAAAAATAATAAAACAACCAAAAAATAAAGAACTTAAAAAAAAGGAAAAAAAGAATCCTCATTCGCGGATTTGAACTCGTGACCACCGCATTGCTAAGCCGCAGTCTTATCCACTAGACCAACGCGCCATTTACGATACATGACAAAAAACATAAGCGTTTTAATGTCATTAACAAAGGGGGTACCTTTACTCTGAAGCCGACTGTACAAACAATAAATCACGTTAATTAATTTGATGTTAGTAACTCAACTCAAATCATTTATCAATTAGACTATTTCAGGCAATTTTGAATTGTCAAAATTAAATAGTCGGTCAGTTAGTCAGAATGTTGAAGCTAGTTGTCCATTCCAAAACGTAGATCTCTTTGGAGAAGAACGTGCAAGAAACTCCAAGAACACTCTTTTAAATCAAGATATTGTTACGAGCTTCGGGTTCGTGACAATTAAAAATGCCGATAAAAGTTACCAAAAGTTACACTTTAATTAATCAACACTAACAACAATTCAAAACACACACTAATTATAAAACACAATCACTCTTAAGACGCACTTGAAGATCGCTTTCGATGTATTCGCTTGTGTCGCAAAACCAAGTCTGATTGCTCGCGGCTATTCCCGGCCTTATATAGTGCCGCAGATAGTTCCAGAACCTTCTATTGTAGAACAGTCTAGAATGTTCGAGTACATATCGGCCCCGACTGAGTAGATGTCGATAGTTCTAGTAAGTTCTAGCTTCGTCATATCTACTCGTCAATAGATGGCGCTAGTATTAGTTCTACCATTCCACAATAGATGGCGACTCTATCAGTTCCGCTATTCCCCAATAGATGGCGACAGTGGTAACTAATGTCACCATGTATAAGGCATTAATTGCGGCGCGTAACACTGCCCCCTCCTAAGACATGCTCGTCCCGAGCATTATCGGCTCCAGTGTCTATGGTCAGCTTACACGGCGTTCCGTTGACCTCGCCCTTGATGATTAGGCTGTTCCCGTCTTGGGTTTGTGTGCTCGAAACCCTTGGGGCTCTTTGAACATCAGCCAGCACCCGCCCCGCAGTCCTGGCTATTACTCGTTTCCCTGCTGCTGGTTCTGGGCGGTGCTATTAGCTGCACTGCCCTCTGGAGATCGGCCGTCTTCTCTTTCTGCAGTTCGCTTGGGGCAACTGGATCGAAGCTGGCCCCTTTCCCCACAGCCGTAGCACCTAGGGCTGTACCCTTTATTGCGGTCGCGAACTGTAGCCGCTGCAACCTCCCTGACGCGATGGGAACGATGATCCTGCCGCACGGCTTCCACCTCCAGTGCATGGGCCAAGGCGTCCTTAAGCGTCCCGTGGTGCCCGAGCCTCACAGCAGCTCTAACTTCAAGATCACGGATGCTGTCGATGAATGCCTGCACCAGGTTCCCATCAATAAGCGCAGGTACGGACTGATAAGCTTTACGCACCAGCTTCTCCACTTCAAGAGCCCACTGCTGCAGGTTTTCATTACTTCGTTGCACGCGATCCTTGAGCTGCGCACGAAACACGTGTTCCAGGTGGGCGTCGCCATACCGAGCCTCCAATGCCTCAAGGAGCTGCTCGTAAGTCACTTCCTTACCGAGAGCTTCCAGGACAGCTAAGGCCTGGTCGCGCAGGCCTAGGGTGAGGGCAGTCATGGCCTGACTGTTATTCCAACCATTCGCCTTCATGACAGCCTCAAATTGGATTTTGTAGGCCGACCAGGAAGAAGTTCCGTCGAACGGTGGAACTTTGAATCCACGTAGCGAAGGTGTTGTAGCTACGGGAGCTGCGATTCCATCCCCAAGTTTAAGGTAATCCAGCGTTTTCTTTACGTCAGCCATTACGGTTTTCTTCACGTCAGCTACCACGTTGTCAACCCTATTACTCACTTGGTCGATCCGGATTTCAGCTTCCGACAGGCGCTCGTCATGTTGAGCAACCTTATCCTTCACCTCCCTCATGTCTTTCCCTAATGTAGCGTGAAGGTCCTTCATAAGGAGCATCTGCTCTTCCTGGCGGCGCGCTTGCTCCTCCTTATCACGTTGGAGCTGTTCTTCCAACCGGCGAGCCTGTTCCTCCTGTCGGCGAGCCTGTTCCTCCCTGTCACGCAGCAGCTGTTCTTCCAACCGACGGGCCTGTTCCTCCTTGTCCCGCTGGAGCTGTTCTTCCAACCGACGAGCTTGTTCCTCCTGTCTGCGAGCCTGTTCCTCCTTGTCCCGCTGGAGCTGTTCTTCCAACCGACGAGCCTGTTCCTCCTGTCGGCGGGACTGCTCCTGCAGCATCATCATCAGGGCAGCAAAATCTGGTGCTGCTGATGCTGGAGCTGCTGCGGACGGGTCGGCCTCCGTGGTCGGTAGCTGGCCCTCCGACCTCTGCGGCATTGCTCCACCAAAACCCCTCTGGTCCGTCTCCTGTTGGCGTTGACTCCGGGTACGGATACCCTCCGTGTCGTCTTTAGGTAAAATCGGCATGATTTAAATCCTTGCTTCTGACACCAATTGTTACGAGCTTCGGGTTCGTGACAATTAAAAATGCCGATAAAAGTTACCAAAAGTTACACTTTAATTAATCAACACTAACAACAATTCAAAACACACACTAATTATAAAACACAATCACTCTTAAGTCGCACTTGAAGATCGCTTTCGATGTATTCGCTTGTGTCGCAAAACCAAGTCTGATTGCTCGCGGCTATTCCCGGCCTTATATAGTGCCGCAGATAGTTCCAGAACCTTCTATTGTAGAACAGTCTAGAATGTTCGAGTACATATCGGCCCCGACTGAGTAGATGTCGATAGTTCTAGTAAGTTCTAGCTTCGTCATATCTACTCGTCAATAGATGGCGCTAGTATTAGTTCTACCATTCCACAATAGATGGCGACTCTATCAGTTCCGCTATTCCCCAATAGATGGCGACAGTGGTAACTAATGTCACCATGTATCAGGCATTAATTGCGGCGCGTAACAATATTATTACAAAATCCTGGGTACATTATTCTTATTGCTTCTATACGTGAGAACAATGAAAAAAAAAGAAACAATATAAAATTAAAAATAAGCCCTGGCAGTTAAGAGATGACCAGTCTCAACCGACGGCGCCCGTCACGAACATGACGCGTGGGTCAGCCTCACCCAGCTCAACCATTTCGTAGGGAACCGAATGATCCAACACACGCGCCACCACCAGTGAGACATTTAAGTGAGCATGACCATGCCATGCTCTTTCAAGTCAACATCAAAATGTCAAAAAACGGATCCATGGTTCTTACATTTACAAAATTTAAAAAATGCTTCTAAATTATACAAAACTATAGGAATAATCAGGAAGAGGTATTTATTATTCAAGTATTAAGAATTAAATTTTGATTGAATAAAATAAACATTAAGTTCATATTGTCAGAAACACAAAAAAAAACAAATGGAAAAAAAGGAGAAGCATCTCCACCAAATATTGAAATTGCAATCAACTAGTGAGCCCACTTGGGCTCACTAGTTGATTACAATTTCAATATTCGATGCTGAATTCTGAATGCTGGTCCTGCTCCACAGGTACTTGCCTGTGGAGCAGGACCAGCATTATGCCAAGCATTATTATCTACGATATACTCATCCATCTTATAATATGCTTGTCTACATAGTGTGCGTTTAAAATGTTTTAAATTTCTTCTCATTTAGTTGAAGAATATCGAGTGGTATTTTATTATTACATTTTACACAGTACCCCATAAGAGAAGTTTTTACTTTTGACAATCTGAAGCGCGGTTGATCTAGTTTGTTCCTATTCCTAGTATTAAAATTAAGCCTGTCATTTACTAAAAAGATGTAGATTTTTTCGAACGTACATTATGTTTTCGTATACAGGAATATTTTTTAAGCAATGCGCAAAAAATTTTTCGTGGTTCAGTATCAGTAATAGAACACATTTCCATTATTTGTTCAAAAATTTTTATATTTTTTTATCCGACTTTAAATCGGCAAAATATGGACACTATCTATTCGTAATAATATCAATGAACGCGGGCGCCGTGCGGCTTACGAGTGATGTTGCAGAGGGGGTGAAACCCCCTTCCGGGCGGCAGGGTGGCGCCAGGCGGCGGCGGCCGGCCGGGCGCTCGACAGTTTGCTCAAGGCATGCGCTTGCGTTGTCGTTACGTCGCGTCTAGTCGCTTTCCCGCGCAGTGCGCAACCCGCGCGTACTCGTGTGTCGGATTTTAGTAACCGCGAGTTCTAATGTGATGGTGCGGGTCTATTTATTATGTGGTGAAAGCCTACGAGCAGCTCGCAGAATGTATGCTGGGACCCCACGGTCCCTAATGAAAGGACCATTTTAGCAGCCACTCAGAGGCTGCTTGATCACGGTCAGTTCAGGACCCCAAATCACGCACTAGGGTCTGGCAGACCTCGACTGGTGGTAAATGTAAGTATTCAGTTTTTAAAAGTGCCTTAATTTAATTGATTATAATGCGTTATTTTCTGCATTTTGATGGTCCTAAGCCCATGAAAGTATGAAGGAAAAATTGGAATTACTCTTCAAATAACTTCAGATCACGGCCTAATCTTAAAAAAGTCTAATTCGAACCTGATAAAATCAGCGATCAGTACATTGTATGTAACCCACGTAAATACTATTTACCCACGCCTATGCACGAAAAACGACCGAGCGCTGCCGCGCCGGGCGGCGCGTAGTGGCCAGAAAATCAATTTCAAAATAGACATCTTTCGTTAGCGATAACTTTATTTTTTTGTACTAAGACTTATCAAAATAAAAAATAGGTGTTTAATAAAATTCATTTAAGTTTAATTTGTCAAAGTTTGCGCACTGAATAAAAATTATTCCTGTATATATTGACAAGGAACCGTCATGATCTCAATTTCTTTAAATAGTTCCCTTAGAGATTCGCAATACCGTAAGACATGATGCTATGGAAGTAACTAAAATTGACCAGTGTCGCGGTATCCACGCCTGTTAATTGACGGATTTTCCAAACACCGTAAGCGGCTAAACTTTGCCGCCCTGCAAGTGATGTTAAGTGAGGACCCCACTGCAGCTTTGAGTCAAGCGTGATCCCAAGAAAACCGTATTTTCGACGAATTCAAGTATCTCCCTATTCAATACAACGTGACATTCACTACTTCTAACATTCGGTAAAGCGAATCTAATGCATTTAGTTTATTTTCTCATTTACTTAATGAATACTAAATTATTTACAGTAAACCAATTATGGACCATAAGCTAAATAGAGAGTGAATAGGCTTCTTCTGGGCAAGCTCGTTCCACCGTAGATCTCATCCCTGCCCCTGGGCTGGATTGAGGTCAAGAGTGAGCCCATTGTCAATAAAAAAAAAGCATAGCATTATTTACGTCGTCAAGCTCCTGTGCACGTCTGCCTACTTTAAAAATCAGTGATATGTCATCAGCAAATAACACCATTTGTGGTTGGGTTTTTAGTAAATGAGGTTGTAAATCATTTATATGTACTAAAAATAGGAACGGCCCCATTATTGAGCCCTGCGGTAAACCCATTTTGACTTTGAAACCCAATGAATTCACACCGTTTATTTGCTGAAATCTATCATTTAAATATGATTTTATTAAGCTAAGAGCTAGTTTACCCAGTCCGTAATGCTCAAGTCTCAAGAGCAGTGTTTCGAAATTCACGCAGTCAAATACCTTGGATAGGTTGCAAAAGATGCCTATTGCATCTTGTGCCTCTTCCCATGCGTTAAATATGTGTTTTAATAAGGTGACACCGGCGTTAGTTGTGAAACGTCCTTTGGTGAAACCATACTGTTGATCGTGTAGGATTTTGTTACGATTAAAATGATTGAGCATTTGATTTAACATTACTTTTTCAAACACCTTGCTGAAAACCGGTAAAACCGATACGGGTTTATAATTATTTGTATCTTTGCTGTCCCCAGATTTGAAAAGTGGAATGACTTTACTGAACTCTGGGAATACCCCTTGATCTACACACAAATTTAATATTAAAGCTAAGTAGGATGCAATGTCTCAATAATGGATTGACAAACTTTAGTAGACATGCCCCACAGATCTTCGGTAATTTTGATCTTAAGTTGCTTAAATGCCTTTAAAATGACTATGGGGTTAACATGTTTAAATTTAAATTCCACAGTACAGGCAGAGACATTCGCTCTTAATAATTCTATAGCTAGTGTGGGCGAGGAATTTAAAGTTTCTGTAGTTTTAATTGGGTTATCTATACTTATAATAAATCTGTAGAAGTGAAAATTCTGTACATTGAAAATATCAAAAAAATAAATGGCAGGGGGTGTTACTAGACCGACACCGAACCCAAAAATGTGATTAAAAAAATTTTTGTCTGTCTGTCTGTCTGTCTGTCTGTCTGTTTGTTCAGGCATCACGCAAAAACTACCGGTTCGATTACGATGAAACTTGGTATAATTATTCTTTAATATCCTGGGCACCACACTGGGTACTTTTTATCCCGGAAAAGTATATACAATAAAAAACAAACTTAATTTTGCGGTTCGATCCCTAGACCCGATTACTGTACCAACCGCAAATAATAAGTTTGTCGTAGGTACCTTACCCGCAGTAGAGTTCACTAAAGTTATGCTCTAAATGTAGTGCTGAAGGTTGAATTTGGCTTGCACCGTTCGCAGCACACGCGTGGCGCGCGGCCGTCACGGATCGCTACCGTATATAAGGATATTTTTGTTGAACTTTGATTTGAACGGACGTGTTGAGTGGCGAGCGTTCGTTCTTATTTTAACTGCTACTTGCAATTCTAAACCGTGTTTTTCAGTGCGACCTTTTTTATTTCTATTAGTTTTTAGAGTTATTTAGGTTTATTTTATATAAGTCGTAGGTATAGATTTTAATTTTAAAGTATAGGTAGTATATTTGATAGTGTACGTAGTGACCGTAGGTTATTTTATAATACTGTTAGGTAAGATAAGTCATTCGTATAGATATTAGTTTTTAGGGATTTTGCTTATTTATTGAGTTTAGTTATCATCAGAAATAGGTTTATTTAGGTAGGTAGGTATTTTATTTTCTGTTATTGAGTTTTTTTTTTTTATTATGTAGGTACTTAGGTAAGGATATCATATAGGTACCCTCTTAATCACCACTAATGAGACACAATTGGTTTTCTATTGTAATTAGCCACAAAGGGCCCGCGAGATAGATGGCATCCTGGGGAAGCACATACATTTTATCCTGTTAGCACGTTCCCGTGGGATAATTTCCGACATCCACGCGGGCGAAGCCGCGGGCAGAAGCTAGTTGGTAAATAAAGTTGTAAATTCCTGAACAACATCGATGTTATCGCTAATGAGACCGCGCAATCATTTTGTTTGTTTCTGAACCAATGATTCCAAAAGTTAAAGTTCTGACCGCACCCATAACGTAGACCGTCATTGTTGGAGTAGGTCTAGTTATGCACTGGGCAGGTACTTACCTCACACTTGCCACTTATCTATCAAACTAAAATAATGTTTGTTTGTCTGAAACTGTTTACAATAATTACAATATGCGGAAAAGGTATTCTATTTTGTAGGTACCTTGATTTTACAAATGTTTGCAAACTCGTTGGGTTACCGAATAAATATGTATCTACTTACTTAATTAATTTATTGTTGACCAAAAAATTCAGGTACAAACACATTAAAGTTATGATAACCACTGACTTTGTACTTATGTAATTGAGACATATGTAAGTAATTAGTATTGTGACGGGATTTCAGCGTCTAAAACCTAACTCACGGGCCAACTTGCTGTTTCTAAAACCGCCAAAAGATAGGTACTTAGCTACTTTTATTTTAAAATAAAATTGCGTATGTTGAATAATTATTACCATACCTACAATAAATTGCAATAACATACTAAGAAATATTGCAATTTGAATCAATGAAAATGCCAAGCATACAAAATAATAATAACATGCGAGAAATTCCGCGTGCCAATACTATGTATTGCTTGTAAGCGAGCAAAGTTGTTATATTTTATCATGTCGATCGGACAACAAGATTGGCAACGTTTTCTTCGTAATTCTTTCGATGAGGTCAAGCCGTCAAGGTTGCGAACACAGGTTTGGAAGTACGGCAACGTCGCATAAATCTTAGAAACGGATAATGTCATTTATGTTGCCACACAACAATATTGTGTAATAAAGTTTTTAACGTTGGTAAGGTCGTTGTAGGTTATTAATTATAAAGTTTTTTTTGGTGAACCTGTAAAGGAAAGGAAAGGAAATAAATCGATTATTGTACGTATTATATTGATTTAACATCTCATTTCTAAACTATCGCAACCGTGGCGCTTTAGTTTGCTTGTCAAAACTCACGCACACTGATACGTAAGTGTCAAAGGTCTGGATTTCACGAACGTTTTACTCAGTAAATAATGTAAGTTATTTCCTAAAAAGGTCGACCGCGGAGACATTTCATTATAGAAAAGTGATAAAATGATTCGTCTTTTTTTTTTTTTTCAACGAATGGTGTCTATGTCTGGTGTCGTATGCTGCGCCGCCGCGGCTGCCACAGCCATGGCCACGGGGCAAGCAAAAAGGGGGACCGCCCCGGAACCCGCGAGGGCCCCAGCCCCGGCGGCGAAACGGCCGCCCCCGCCGCCTCCTACATCGCCTCCGGCCGACGCCGATTGGCAGGTGGCCGGGCAGAAGAGGAAGGCGGATAAGGCTGCAAGGGCGGCCAAAAGGAAAGAGAGGCAACAACGGCGCAAGGAGCGAAGCGTCGCGGCTAGCCAGAGCGAAGCGGCCCAAAGACCGCAGCTGTAGTGGTCACACTACAGCCGGAAGCGGAGAAGAAGGGCATGTCCTACCGCGACGTGCTTGCCAAGGCGAAAACGGCGGTGAACCTGCAGGAGCTCGGCGTTGCTGAGGGCATCCGGCTAAGGGTCACTGCGATTGGGGCCCGGATGCTGGAGGTCCCTGGTGCGGCTAGCGGCCCGAATGCTGACTTTCTGACCGAAAGGCTTAGAGCGTCCTTAAATGCGGACGAGGCCCGAGTGTCCAGACCCACCAAGTGCGCTGACATGCGCATCCTGGGTCTGGACGACTCTGCGACAGTGGAAGAGGTGGTGGCCGCCATCGTTAGGACTAGGGGGTGCTCTGCCGAGTAGGTGAGGGCGGGCACTCTCCGTTCTGACTCCACGGGGATGCAAGCCATCACGGTGAGCTGCCCCGTGTCGGTGACCCAAAAAATAGCTGGGGAGGGCCGAAGGCTCCTGGTAGGCTGGGTTTCCGTGCAGGTGAAACTGCTGGAGCCCAGACCTCTGAGGTGCTTCCGCTGCCATGTGGGCAGCCACGTGGGAGCTAAATGCTCCTCGGAGGTGGACCGCAGCAGTCTCTGCTTCCGCTGTGGTCAGCCCGGTCACAAGGCCGGCTCGTGCAACGCCATGCCGCACTGCTATGCATGTGCAGCAGCTGGCAAGCCGGCCGATCACCGGGCTGGGAGCAAGGCCTGCGCTCCACCCGCCAAAGCCAGGGCCAGGGGCAAGCCCACCGCCGTCACCGCCGCAGCCGCCACCACCACTGCCGTGGCTGGGCCGTCACAGGGGGATCGGGAGGGGGCTGATATGGAGTGCCAATAATAGTCCCACTACGCCTCCTCCAGGCGAACATCAACCACTGTGCCTCCGCTCAGGACCTGTTGCTCCAGAGCATGGCGCAGTGGTCGATTAACATCGCCGTGGTCGCTGAGCCGTTCTTTGTCAGCCCAGGGACGAATGGGTAGAGGACCTGAGCGGCTCAGTGACCCTAATTTCGTCCCCTGGTGGTCGCCGGAGCTGACGTCTCTGTGCGAGGCGTGCGTGGCTGCGTGACGTCGGTACACCAGGCACCGCAGGCTCCATATACGCCCTCCGGATGCGGAAGCCATGCAGGCGGAGCTGTACGAGGGGTACAGAGTGGCGAAGACCGCCCTCCGAGCGGAGATCCTGTGGGCCAGGGGTCTGGCCCGCGAAGAGTCGCTGGGGGCTCTGAACAGAGACCCGTGGGGACGCCCCTACAAATTGGTGCGAGATAAACTCCGCACATGGGTTCCCCCGCTGACGCAGTCTCCGGCCCCAGCTCTTGGAGGACGTGGTGAGCGCTTTGTTCCCTTCGCGAGGGGAACATACTCCCCCTCCCATGGCTCCGCCGCCTGCGGTGCCAGATGCGGACCACACCGACGACGACGACGATGCTCCGGAGGTGACCGAGGTAGAGCTGAGAGTGACGGTACGTAGGCTGAATGCCAAAAATACCGCCCCAGGACCTTGGCCTTGGAGGCTCTCGGGCCTCGACTAAGGGGGCTACTAAGCGCATGCTTGGAGAGGGGCCGGTTCTCTCTTCGTTGGAAGACGGGGAAACTGGTCCTCATCAAGAAGCCGGGGCGCCCTGCGGACTCTCCGTCCGCTTACCGGCCCATCGTGCTGCTCGACGAGGTGGGCAAGCTCTTTGAAAGAGTCATTGCAGACCGCCTTGTCGGGCAGCTGGGCCGGGAGGGGCCGGATTTGGCGGAAAGCCAGTTTGGTTTCCGCAGGGGAGGCTCTACGGTGGACGCCATCATGCGCGTGCGAGCCCTCACGACGGGGGATGCTGTGGCCCGGGGTGGGGTTGTCTTGGCGGTGTCTCTAGACATCGCCAATGCCTTCAATACCCTGCCCTGGAGTTGCATCAGGGAGGCACTCCGGTATCACCGGATGCCGACCTACCTCTGTCGCATTGTCGAGGTCTATCTGACGGACAGGGCCGTCATCTACCCCGGTCACCGGGGAGAGTGGAACCGGCGAGATATGTCGTGCGGTGTCCCAAAGGGATCGGTCCTGGGGCCGCATTTGCGAGATATTGGGTACGACTGGGTGCTGCGCGCCGACCTTCCTAGCGGCGTCAGCGTGATTTGCCACGCTGAAGACACGCTGGTCCGTGCAGGGGAGGTCCCACCAGGCGGCGGCCGATGCAGCGACACGCGGGGTTGCAACAATCGTCGAGAGGATCCGGCAATTGGGACTCAAGGTGGCATTGCACAAGTCTGAGGTCATGTGTTTTCATGGTCCTCGGGACGCGCCACCGTCGGGTTCACAAATAACGGCGGGAGGGGTTCACATCGGCGTCGAGCTGACGATGAAGTACCTGGGACTCGTCCTCGACAGCCGGTGGAACTTCGTGGAGCACTTCCGACGTTTGGCTCCCAGACTGGAGCGGGCCGGAGCTGCCTTGAGGCTGCTCCTGCCCAATCTAGGGGGACCAAACGCCTCCTGCCGGAGGCTCTATGCGGGGGTCGTGCGGTCCATGGCCCTTTACGGGTCACCGGTATGGGCGCATTCCCTGAGGCGGCGACCAGCCCGCCGGTTGAACGCGTCCCAAAGGGTCATGGCTGTCCGGCTGATCCGAGGATACCGCACGGTCTCCGCTGAGGCGGCGAGCCTCCTTGCCGGATTGCCGCCATGGGATCTGGAGGCCAAAGTCCTCGCCCACATATGGGAGTGGCGAGAGGAGGCAAAATGCTGGGGCGTAACTCCGCTGCCGCGAGAAATCACGGTACAGCGGACATAGCTCGGACGGGATATCATAGCGGCATGGAGAGTGCGATTGTCGCAACCCAGTGCTGGGCACGTCACAATAGCGGCAATAAGTCCCCTCTTAAGGGAGTGGCTAGAGAGGCGCCACGGCGCCCTCACCTTCCGCCTGACGCAGGTCCTCACCGGACACGTTTGTTTCGGGAGGTTCCTGTTCAGGATAAGGCGGGAGGAAACGCCAGGGCGTCACCACTGTGTGGATCGCCCGGAGGACACGGTGGAGCATACGGTGGAAGTCTGCCCGTCTTGGGCGGAGCACCGCTGTGTTCTCGTGGCGGCGATCGGCGGCGGCGATCTCTTGCGCCCGGCCTTGGTCCAGGCCATGGTACGGAGCGAGAGTGAATGGGAGGCCGTTACCTCCTTCTGCGAAGCAGTAATGCTCGCGAAGGAGGAGGCGGAGCGCGTGAGGGTGAGGCTCTACGCCCTCACGCCCCTAGCCGCCGCAGGAGACGCCCTGGATGGGAGACAACAGCCGACTCCCGGCCACCGTAGGCGCGGGCTTGCGGGCGGCGAGCAATGGGTAGCTCGCCGCCCGGTAAGGACCAGGCCCGGGTCGACGGCGCGTTGTGTTCCACGCGCGCCTCAAAGAGATGTCAGCACGAACTTACGGGGTCCGCTAGGGCCGATGCCGCCAGGGCTGCGGGTTGTTCGAAAGCGATACCGTGCCCCCCCCCCCCCCCCGTGGCACAGGCAACTGAAGAAACACCACCCATGTTTCTTCAGTTGCCTGTGGTTTTAGTAAGTAAAATTCTGACACGCCCTTCCGCTCAGCCCAGAGCGGGAGAGGTCATTTGATGATTTCCCACCCAAAAACAAGAGTGTCTATGTTTTGCGTATAATCCGGACGAAAAATGTATGGACGGCCCATATTGGAGCATCGACTTTAACGACTTATTATTCGCCCGCATACCTAAGTCGAAGCATGGCACAAATGGGAGAAGGCTCTATATTCAGCAGTGGATGGGACAAGGCTGTCCATGATAATACCTAACTTTTATGTTCACTGTACTAGTCTTACTAATATAAAATGTTACAGGAAGAAGGCTGCGCGACACCCACAGCATCGTCAGCCATGTGTGTGGAGGAGACTCTCGCGCAGCTCACGCGGCGCGACGGAGAGCTGCGCGCGCTGGCGCGGCACCGGGACGCGCTGCTGGGCGAGCGGCGCGCGCTGGCGCAGCAGCTGGCGAGGGCGCAGGCTGCGCTAGACGACATGCAGGTGCGTTACTCTCGCGGCACTGCGCGACACGACATGCAGGTGCGTTACTCTCGCGGCACTGCGCGACACGACATGCAGGTGCGTTACTCTCGCGGCACCGGGACGCGCTGCTGGGCGAGCGGCGCGCGCTGGCGCAGCAGCTGGCGAGGGCGCAGGCTGCGCTAGACGACATGCAGGTGCGTTACTCTCGCGGCACTGCGCGACACGACATGCAGGTGCGTTACTCTCGCGGCACTGCGCGACACGACATGCAGGTGCGTTACTCTCGCGGCACCGGGACGCGCTGCTGGGCGAGCGGCGCGCGCTGGCGCAGCAGCTGGCGAGGGCGCAGGCTGCGCTAGACGACATGCAGGTGCGTTACTCTCGCGGCACTGCGCGACACGACATGCAGGTGCGTTACTCTCGCGGCACCGGGACGCGCTGCTGGGCGAGCGGCGCGCGCTGGCGCAGCAGCTGGCGAGGGCGCAGGCTGCGCTAGACGACATGCAGGTGCGTTACTCTCGCGGCACTGCGCGACACGACATGCAGGTGCGTTACTCTCGCGGCACTGCGCGACACGACATGCAGGTGCGTTACTCTCGCGGCACCGGGACGCGCTGCTGGGCGAGCGGCGCGCGCTGGCGCAGCAGCTGGCGAGGGCGCAGGCTGCGCTAGACGACATGCAGGTGCGTTACTCTCGCGGCACTGCGCGACACGACATGCAGGTGCGTTACTCTCGCGGCACTGCGCGACACGACATGCAGGTGCGTTACTCTCGCGGCACCGGGACGCGCTGCTGGGCGAGCGGCGCGCGCTGGCGCAGCAGCTGGCGAGGGCGCAGGCTGCGCTAGACGACATGCAGGTGCGTTACTCTCGCGGCACTGCGCGACACGACATGCAGGTGCGTTACTCTCGCGGCACTGCGCGACACGACATGCAGGTGCGTTACTCTCGCGGCACCGGGACGCGCTGCTGGGCGAGCGGCGCGCGCTGGCGCAGCAGCTGGCGAGGGCGCAGGCTGCGCTAGACGACATGCAGGTGCGTTACTCTCGCGGCACTGCGCGACACGACATGCAGGTGCGTTACTCTCGCGGCACTGCGCGACACGACATGCAGGTGCGTTACTCTCGCGGCACCGGGACGCGCTGCTGGGCGAGCGGCGCGCGCTGGCGCAGCAGCTGGCGAGGGCGCAGGCTGCGCTAGACGACATGCAGGTGCGTTACTCTCGCGGCACTGCGCGACACGACATGCAGGTGCGTTACTCTCGCGGCACCGGGACGCGCTGCTGGGCGAGCGGCGCGCGCTGGCGCAGCAGCTGGCGAGGGCGCAGGCTGCGCTAGACGACATGCAGGTGCGTTACTCTCGCGGCACTGCGCGACACGACATGCAGGTGCGTTACTCTCGCGGCACCGGGACGCGCTGCTGGGCGAGCGGCGCGCGCTGGCGCAGCAGCTGGCGAGGGCGCAGGCTGCGCTAGACGACATGCAGGTGCGTTACTCTCGCGGCACTGCGCGACACGACATGCAGGTGCGTTACTCTCGCGGCACCGGGACGCGCTGCTGGGCGAGCGGCGCGCGCTGGCGCAGCAGCTGGCGAGGGCGCAGGCTGCGCTAGACGACATGCAGGTGCGTTACTCTCGCGGCACTGCGCGACACGACATGCAGGTGCGTTACTCTCGCGGCACCGGGACGCGCTGCTGGGCGAGCGGCGCGCGCTGGCGCAGCAGCTGGCGAGGGCGCAGGCTGCGCTAGACGACATGCAGGTGCGTTACTCTCGCGGCACTGCGCGACACGACATGCAGGTGCGTTACTCTCGCGGCACTGCGCGACACGACATGCAGGTGCGTTACTCTCGCGGCACCGGGACGCGCTGCTGGGCGAGCGGCGCGCGCTGGCGCAGCAGCTGGCGAGGGCGCAGGCTGCGCTAGACGACATGCAGGTGCGTTACTCTCGCGGCACTGCGCGACACGACATGCAGGTGCGTTACTCTCGCGGCACCGGGACGCGCTGCTGGGCGAGCGGCGCGCGCTGGCGCAGCAGCTGGCGAGGGCGCAGGCTGCGCTAGACGACATGCAGGTGCGTTACTCTCGCGGCACTGCGCGACACGACATGCAGGTGCGTTACTCTCGCGGCACCGGGACGCGCTGCTGGGCGAGCGGCGCGCGCTGGCGCAGCAGCTGGCGAGGGCGCAGGCTGCGCTAGACGACATGCAGGTGCGTTACTCTCGCGGCACTGCGCGACACGACATGCAGGTGCGTTACTCTCGCGGCACCGGGACGCGCTGCTGGGCGAGCGGCGCGCGCTGGCGCAGCAGCTGGCGAGGGCGCAGGCTGCGCTAGACGACATGCAGGTGCGTTACTCTCGCGGCACTGCGCGACACGACATGCAGGTGCGTTACTCTCGCGGCACCGGGACGCGCTGCTGGGCGAGCGGCGCGCGCTGGCGCAGCAGCTGGCGAGGGCGCAGGCTGCGCTAGACGACATGCAGGTGCGTTACTCTCGCGGCACTGCGCGACACGACATGCAGGTGCGTTACTCTCGCGGCACTGCGCGACACGACATGCAGGTGCGTTACTCTCGCGGCACTGCGCTACACGACATGCAGGTGCGTTACTCTCGCGGCACTGCGCTACACGACATGCAGGTGCGTTACTCTCGCAGCACTGCGCTAGGCGACATGTAGGTGCGTTACGACGTTTTTTAACCTGTTCAATGCCGTAATTACAGAAACAATTAAAAACCCATTGTGTCTCGCGCGGAGTCACGTTCGATCCAAGTACGAAGGGTTACTCCAACTAAAACGGAGACTAATTCTTTTATAAATTGAACTCTAGATTGAATCATTTGGCCATTTAAAACATTCCCTAATCTCCTTTATGTTTTTTTTTCTCAAGTAACAGTATGTTCCCGTCTTTCAAAAAAGATTTCCCACACTACGATTTTTGCTAATGGTCATACAGTTAATATTCGTTTCGTATAGTGAATTCGTGCTCATGAAAGTCTCGCTCTCACACTGTGTAACTGTTACTGACTGATCACTGAATTATAACAGTCACATCATGTTTAATCTCCTACAAAAAAGTTAAAACTTATACTCCATCTGAAATGAGCGTGTCACATCAAAGCTGATCGTTTAACTTCCCATTTCCAGACAGTGCAAGAGCAATACGACGCCCTCCTCCAAATGTACGGCGAGAAAGAGGAGCAGATGGCGGAACTACGCCTGGACCTGCAGGACGTCACGCAGCTGTACAAGGCACAGCTCGACGAGCTCATCGCGCTCAAACAAGCTGCTAAACGATAGCATACGACCTGCCTACACCTGTGCTAGAAGCAATGGAGATAAACCAACTACTAGAACCTAGAATAGGCTCAAATTCATTAAGAAACGTAAAGAAAAGCCTCAAAAAACAAGGCCACCAAGCGCTAGCACACGCCCTGTCATCAAACGGCTGATGATTGATAGTTAATAAAGAAGCCGATAGTCTTTTGTTTCACAAAAACTTCGAAACTTGATAGTCAAAGTTATATAATAGGCAGAAACACGGTGCATAGTACGCGACGCGCCCTTTGTTGTATAAACAAGTCTTTCTACCGTGGAGAACCACGGATTATTCACCGTGTGTAGACACGGTCGTCAGTGTTGTGTGGATCTTGTTGAGATACGTTTTTTCTGCGGCGCGGTTTGTACGCCGTACAAAGGGCCAGAGGGACACTGAAATCGAAGGGATGAATTAATTTCACTTCATCTTCCCAACTATTGACCTCATCACCCTGAATGGTTAGCCTTTCTTATCTTTTGGAACCACGAAACGCGAACGTTTAAAACAAGTGTCGTCGTCTGTTTCACAAACTGATAATAAATGGGTTGAGAAAATACTATGTTATAATACAGTTTTAGTTTATCCAATGGGCTATATTTTAGCTGCCCCACCCATACTTGTGTTTCGATAAGAGCTTGTTTGACGCACACATTACGGACATTACAATTGTCAGCACGTTTTAGTCGAATCAGAAGCTTTTGCTTAGACCTCGTAACAACTACATAGGTCTGGGTAATAGGTTCCAGAACATTGCGTGCTAATACTGGATATTACATATGCACTGAGAAATAGCTTGTAATCATAACACAAGCGATTATTACGAAAACTAAGGTCAATGAATGAAAGAGATCTATACAAGATTGTGTTTGCTGCCACGACAGTTAGTACGGCATATCAATATGCAATAAACAACAAAGTTGTGTATGGAGCCGTCATTGATAAATCACACAAGTCTTCAAGATCTAATTACATACTTAATCAGCTTTGTAAGATGAATAATCTTCTTTCGCAAAGGAATAGAAGCGTCGATAATATCATGTTTATATCAGTCCATTTTATTGAGGTCTCTATTCGTTGGCGACCGGTGATCATTATCATGGACAGCTGTTCTAACAAGTTTTAGACGAACGTATTTAATCTCCAATAATTTAATTTAGACATGGCGCTAAAGTGTAATGGCAACTTTATCTGACTAAATAAGTAATTGTAGTAATGGTTGACTATAGATGGCGCTACTAGAAGGTTTCTATCTACTAAATTATGTATAGAAGTAAGTAAATCGCGCTCGCGATATTTTCTATAGATATTGTTTGCTTCCGTCTTGATAATATTATATTTGCCAAACGTTGAACGTTCCTTTATATTTCGATCTTGTCATGTTATTATAATTGTCACCTAAATGCTCTATATGAAATATTATAAAGATATATTATTATTGAAATTGTATAACATGGGTTTGTTATTGCACATAGATTTAATTATTAATGTGTACAGTTTAGTATAGTTTTAAATTCTTCATGAAATGTTGGACTGTGTTGTAAGGCTACGTGATATGTAATTAGGAAGACGAACAAAGATATCAGAGGGGCAATTCTCGTAATTTTAAGAACGTTCACAGTCTGATCCACGGAGCAAATACAAAGAGATGGTTCTAATTCGATTTCCTTAGGAAACAACGCGTGACACTACGGGGTGAGGGGAGGTATTAGATCCCGCCCACTTTTATTTTCCATCTACCGGTCAATAGCAAAACTATTTGCTCGCTTTTTTTTTATTGACAATGGGCTCACTCTTGACCTCAATCCAGCCCAGAGGCAGGGATGAGATCTACGGTGGAACGAGCTTGCCCAGAAGAAGCCTATTCACTCTCGCCTTGAAGAGATTTCTGTCGATATTACTTTGTAGTTACGTAATTATCTCGCACTAGATGTCACTAAGTGCAGGATGCAACAGGGTCGTACTCAGGATTTTCGTACCAAGGAGTAGTTTTTTAGGTTTATGTTTGTTGTTCATAGTTGACGATAGATGGCGGCCTGTTTACAAAATGATATAAAAACTACAAAAATAATATTTTGGCCATTAAAGGGTCTTTAGGAATGAATGGTGAACAAACTTCAGTATTAAGATTATTAAAATATGTTAGTTCTGAGCTCTACGTACCTAAATATTATTAATTTCCATGACGCCAAGTGTCGCCATCTAGTGTCGGGTAGAATTATGTTTGGATACGCCGACGCTAAGAGATTTTTCTAGAACTATTTTAATAAATTACGCATAAAATTACTTAAAAATAAAATGTGATGCCATACATAGCATCAGAACGTATATCCGAGTAATTTTTACAAGATAAAACACAACACTTCATTTTTTTTCCTCTAGTACGAATAATGCTGTAATGTAATAACAAAATGGGAACGTTACGTAAACGTTTACAAAGTTGTGCAGTACGAACACGCCAACAATACCACTGACTAAAGCCACACCTACATGATGACGTCAGGACCTAGTTGAGAATCACAGTGCACAGTTGCTTAGGCCGTCTCCTCTTTGTATTTGCTCCGTGGTCTGATCTCAGTCTCAATCTGTCAAAAATTCGTCTAATTTCCCTACATTTTGACATTTTTTTTTCGCCGAGATGAGACAGCGACTAGATTTTGAACGTTTTAAATTACGAGAATTGGCCTTCTGAATGTTGTCGAAATTCATAATGATTTAAGCCTGTTTTCACTAACACAAGGTGACACCTAAATAAAAGCACACTGTTGGATTTTCAACTCCCGGTGCTAAGCCGAGTGTTGAAAATCCAACAATGGAATCGAGGCGTTCAATTAGGAGTTTCCTAGTGTTAGTGAAAACGGGCATTAATGATTCGAATATTTTCAGTTTTCTGCTGCTCAAGAATACTCGCACAAGAAGTCATTCTTCCTCATGAAGCTAGCAATACTTAAAAAGGGTGTCCAAAAAATCTAAAAAAATGTATAATTAAAGCCGCGATATAGATGTACATTTTTTTTGTCTTCCTACATCGAGCGTGTATGTTCGTTAGCGACGTTTTGATGCGATATCACTCATTGTTGTTGATTGTGCACGAGAAGTTTGTGTGGCGTGCTTCATGTGATACGCGCGGGAGTGGGTACTGAGTATTATTTTAAACTTAGCTATCAGGGATCAAGGGCGTGTTTATAGATGTATTCCGTGGAACATGAAGTACAGCAGACAGACGTTTGTTAAGGGAATAATGCAGTATACTCTTGCGGAATTGCCCTCAACTCAGTAGGAAGTTAAGCTTGATTACGCGGTGCGATATCGATATTGCCGGTGAAGTAAGCAACAAGTAAGTTGAAGCAACATTAGAAGTTGCACCGTCTAAACAGTGTTTAAAGATGCAAGGTACTTGTGCTTCAATTTTATTGTATGTCAGAAGCAAGAAACTTGAATCGTGTAAATAGGGCTTTACTTTGCCTTGAGTCGAAGGTCGCTGTTGGTTCTTGACGAAAACTCACGTACGAGTGCAGTACAGTGAGACATTAATACATTTAGTAGTATAGTGGTTTGATTATGGTAACAGTTCAACAGACATCCTAGCCGAACTACCGCGTTGGTTCATCAAATTAGTAGGTAGACTTTTGGTTGGACTTAGATTTAGTCAGGCGTAAAGGATAATGTAACTGTCAGCTGTACTTCACGTACACTTTCATTAAGTAAACGTATTTTATTGCGCATTACCCATCATAGGTAACAGGTTCAAATTATTACAATATTTAAGTTCCTTCACTTTTCATCCCACATGTGATTATTGTTATGTAAATAAATATAAACTGCCAATTATTAGACTGCGTTTGATTTATCATTTCGATTATCATTTCCTTTATTTCATTACATTCATGTAAATTATATTTTAAATAATTAGAATATAATTTTAAAAAAAATTGTAGCCCACCGGTATTGGATACAGGGTCCAAGCTACCGGCGGTCAGGGCTCCAGAGAAAGGAACCTTCTAACAATGCGGGCCGTGTCCAGAAATACCGCTTTCTGAAGCAAACCCTTGATCCCGTTCCCCAACGAGAGCCTCCTCAGTTGTTGGTCGAGGCTGTTACCTATTAAGGCATTGGTTTACATCCTACATTTCGACAACCTCGCTAACGAAGTCAAGATACTTGATTTGCTTATTTTTCTCGGCTCTCACGAGGTTCCCGTCACGCTGGACCGTTACGTAAACAATCAATGCGCGCCGCTCTATTCCATCCACCACCGCTATATTAGGCTTATTGGCAACAATAGTCCTGTCAGTGATGATGGATCGAACCCATTGCAATGTGATATTTTCATTTTCGAGAACTGCGTCGGGCACAGTAAGTAGTACGGCACTTCTAATTCTGCAAGGCTATATTTCAGAGCAAGTTACTAATATCTTGGCTATAAGGTGTGGAGACTTGCCCAGCGGTCACTATGTATGCGGCTGCTCCTACAGTATTTTTATCTCACGAACCGACGCGCGCTTTACTTGTGGTTACGAACTGTACAAACACGCTATGAATGTGTGTGCGAGAGCTCTTGGTAGACTCCGAGACAATGGCGAAGTGGGAAGTATGTGTGGTGTCACTGACTCTGGCAGGGCCACCATCAGGGATTTTAATTTTGATAACATAATCGGGTCTTAGTTTAGGAGATATAATGAGTTCAATTAGTAAGGTATAGTCCAAGAGCTAGATCGAACCATCTTGTACCACTGTATGGGGAAATTGAATTCTTTAATATCTTTTTAATGACACACCGACTGAACCTGTAACTTGGTGACAAATTTCGACTAATAAGCGACTTATTTTTTGTGTTATCAAAATTAAAATCCCTGATGGTGGCCCTGCCAGTCAGTGACATGTGTGTGTGCGTATTATGGGCTGACGCCACTCGTTCTCACGCACACATTCACAGCATGTTTGTCCACTTGATTACCACAGGTAAACCGCGCGTCGGTTCGTGAGATAAAAATACTGTACCTTATGGTTAACCTGGTAAAGACTAGGCGACGAAAAATACGCCGTGTGCATAGGCGGCGTATTTTTCGTCATCTGCGTGCTGCAAACGGAACTAGTGCTGAAGTTTAGAGGCAGAACGCACGTCTAAACAAACGCTGTGCGCACAGGCCCGTCGACTCTTAGGGTTATGGAAAGAATTCATTCTCCTTTCATGGTTTACTGACCCATACAAACAGCCTCTACATTATATTTAAGTGGATAGGGGATAATTTGAAATAAAACATCATCTGCTCTACATACACCATTTATTTTAATATGAAGCGATACAGTCACACAGACGATGGATGCATTGTAACGATTTAGATCAAAAACTAAGTGTTACAGGGAAATACATTCAATGGGGGTGATCTACAGGCGTTAGTTTATAGACAACGCTCGGGTTCACAACATTCATCTTATTTAACATCCAATATTATTGCTATGAGCCATTATTTTCTATGAAACAGCAGTCGCTGGAAACAATTAGTATGCCACTACATATTATATAATATTATCTCCTTATCTATTGGGCCGTATAACGCAATATACGGCATCTCCTTTAAATAGTCCGTTTTCGGAGTGATGCCATGTGTTGGGGAGTGTAGCCTAACACTTAGTACGTAAACCTGTGAAGCCCCGACTAGTGAGCCACAATTATCCTTAGTTTGGTGCTCTCTTGAGCGTCGGCGCACCTCTAAAGGTTCAAAGTGGTCTAAATCTGGATGGTAACAGTATTAAAAGTATCAAATGCATCCACGTGACAAGCATACTACGTCCTAGAGACGTGCGAACACGCGCACTACGTCTTACGGACGTGCGAAGGTGCGAACTCTCACACGCGCGCGTGAAGGTTACATAATGCGGTACGCGATATATAATATTATATGTTATACTATGCACTCATCACCTGTAAAAGGATTGTGTAGGGGACATTTTTCTGACCAAGTTTCTAACATAACACCATGAATGAGAACAGTATTTTATTACGATATCGGTCGACAAATTATTGCATTTGAAAAACAGTCAGTATTTATAATTTTTAAATGGCTAGGATAATACTATTTTATAATTTCAAAATGTTCTGTTTATTGTATTCAAAATGGAGGACCTACAGACTACAGAGAATATTAAAATTTTATGTCTAATCCGTTCTATGTAAATTAAGATTTTAGTCATCAAAAACGTCCACACAAGTGCACATAGGAGATGTTAATAAACCGAAATAGTTTCTCTGTTTAATATATCGAAGTTCTCTAATGCTAGCATGAGGGACTTAACTTATAAGTACGGAATGGCCGACACTAGCCGCAAATAAATGAACAAAAACGAGGCACACTTCTTTGTCATTACTTTGGACCTTGTTATTGCTTTACCACATTTACCTAAAACTCCCAGTAAATTGAAACTTCACTAAGGTTGAAATTATCTAAATGACACATTGTTCTTGTAAGCAAACACAGATCTTGTCGTTGTATGACGTGTATTCACCTTTATGGTGGACTATTACTACTGGGGTCTGCTGGCCTGTGACTGAACATTTGTGCTGACAGGTAGATACAATATTGTGTCTTCATTTATAACATTAACTGCGTGGACCATTCCGTACAAATGTGTGTCGTCCCTTAGCCGGCTTGTCTGTAAGACGCCACCTAGACGGGCGAGTATATCGCTATAGTTGCGCTACGAGCTCATCTCAGATCATCCGCAATACGTCGAGTGGCAGTATACGAGGGTGGGGCTAGGCAAGCGTAATCTGAGTCGCTCAAAATGAGTCGCGGAGTTTACGTTCGATACAATTTGATCATTTTGCGTCTAGTGTGACGCAAACCGCAACGTAATGTCGGTGACTCAACTTGATGGGCGTAAATAACGCTGCGTTACGCTTGACTCGCTCCGCCTTTAGTGTCTTCGCCCTGAGCGTCTGTCCAGCGTAGACAT
Organism: Apamea anceps; assembly: GCA_951799955.1. NCBI lineage: Eukaryota > Metazoa > Arthropoda > Insecta > Lepidoptera > Noctuidae > Apamea > Apamea anceps. Next base: position 1,077,152 of record OX637516.1, read on the forward strand.
CACGTAGATGTTGTATACATGTATAAGTATGTACTGCATTAGACGTGATTGTATGGAGAATTCGTTTCATATCAGCGTAAGCGTCGCAATTACGCAACATCTGTGCTGCGTATACGCTCGACAAAAACCGACCCTGGAGCAACGCTACATGCGCGAGGTGTGTGTTCGCGTATTGCGATGTGCACGTTGGGTGCAGTGACAGGGAGCGTGTTCGTCGCGTAGGTATTATGCTGGCACTCCACTTGGCGTATTTGCGCAAGCATTCCAGCATATTTTCTTAATACAATATGAACTTTATTCCAACAAGAATAGGATATATTTTATAACTAGCTGTTGCCCGAGACTTCGTCTGCGATCCGGGATGAAAATTAGCCTATGTCCATCTCCAGGTCATGGTCTACCCATGTGCCAAATTTCATCCAAATCCGTTCAGCCGTTTTAGCGTGAAAGCGTAACAAACAAACAAACTTACTTTCGCATTTATAATATTATAGTTAGTATAAATAAGTAACGTGAATATTTTGAGAAATACGCCAAGTGAAGTACCAGTATTAGACAAAACAACCCATAACATACTGTTGCCTTCGCCGTATCGTCCCGAGTCGCGACCGCTCGTCACGGACGCGCGGCGAGATGGCACCAGTCGTGACGACACGGCGGCGAGTGATCGTCCAGTTGTTATGTTTATTCATATGTAAGTAGTAACAGTGAACTGATATAACGATAGTCACAGGTCGAATGCGGTCCTTACCAAACTGTAATAGGACAGATTGGTAAGCTTATTATGATTTAGCATTAAAGCTTTTCGCGTGACATTGAACAAGTCAATTCGCTGTTACTACACGGAGTGCTCCTATGACGAAATCGATAAAACCATAGTCAGTGTAGGTGGCGCCTTATTCATATTTTGTTTGAACAAGCTCATAAATAAATTTTTAGCGAAAGCTTTACCGGAGATGAGTACAACTAAATTAATGCCTACATTAAGATACATTTATGTGTTAGAATATATCGAAGTTTAGTTATAAATGTATGTGTTACATGAATACGTTCAAATGTTGAGAGCTACAGAGTATCGTGCAGAATTCAAACTATGTATTCAGTTTTCTATGTTAATGGTCTATTAAATGGAATATAAATCTAGCTATTATAATACCAATGGATATGTGTCACTGCTACAATATTATTATTCAATGGAACTGTAATCTACACTGCGGTATAGTGCACTACTTCAGATAAAATGACATTCAAATTACATCTAGAGAAGAAAAACGAATAAATCAGTATATCCATTCTGCACAATTCGTGTCGTTATTATTAGTACTTATATTTTTTTTGTATTTTATAAGTTTTTTATATAAAAAATGATCATAGATGAGATACAAATAAATTTTGTACGCCCAAGATGTCACATAAATGTTTAATTTCGTCGCCTCGACTCTAAGATGTTTATAGAAACAAACACAGTAATCGCACAGATATTACAAAGAACATTTACTTAAGTTTACTTGAAAATAACACCAGGTAGGTATTTCATCTTGCGTAACAACTATTTTTCAGTAAATATATACTACATACGTTTATAGACTGCGTCATATTTCTGTTACAATACAATAATTCCTCCACACAGAGGGCGACACATTCAGTGACACGCGAGTCACGATTAGTTCTAGATAGCGCCACCAGTCTGCTCTCATCTGACAGACGGGTCTTAAAACTACGCCGAATATATAGTTGTGATACGAGTAGAGACGCGGCGCCCGACTCGGCCTGGGGCGCCGGTGCGACAGCTGGTCAGGATCCGACGCTCCCCGGCTCGCTGGCCTGAGCCGGAGAGCTTCTATAGAAACCATAATCTAACCCTAATGCTCGGCCCGACAGCGAGCGTCGTCAAAAACGCGCTGCGCTACATACGAACACGAACAAAAAAGATAAAACTAGTAAAAAAACGTGGTACCGAAAGTGAGGTTTAAACGAATCGTTTCGCGGTGCGGCAGCGCTGAGGTCGCGAGCGCGCCTCGCGGTAGCGGCCGCGTCACGGGCGGGCCGCGTGCGGCCGCGTGCGGGCGCGTGCGGGCGCGTGCGGGCGCGTACGGACGCGTGCGGGCGCGTGCTGTGGCTCCAGTCCGCGGCGCGCGGGCCGGGCGGCGCAGGCGCGGCGGACGCAGGCGGGGACCTCAGACCCACGCCATCCAGCCCTCGTACATCATGCACAGGTTCCCGGAGCAAACAGCTTCCTTGATCATGTGGTCCACCTGCGGGCGACACCGATATTACTCAATCGCACTATAGGCTGCTGTAACTTCTACGGGGTGATGCGTCGAGATGGGTCAGTATATGAAATTCTGAACTCTAAGGAACTACGTCGATCTTGGAGTTAAGCTGCAGTGGCGGGTACTCACTTGGTCGTGCAGCGTATATCGCCGCGTGGTCTGCGAGTCGTCGCGTCCCTCCAGCTTCAGCCGCACGCGCTTCCAGACGCCCGCGCCCACGGCGTTGCGCTCTCCTCCTGCGATCACAACATTCATTAATTTATCCCTCTTACATCTATCATTACAGGATTTAATGGGTTGATGTTAATGGAAAAAGATCTCCCGGATCTTTAGTAACAATGGGAGTCCCACAGGGCTCAATTCTTGGTCCTTTCTTGTTTCTTATTTATATTAATGACTTGCCGTACCTCACAAAGGATAATCATGATATAGTGTTGTTTGCAGATGACACTTCACTTTTGTTTAAACTTAAACGTCAGCAGCAGGTTACTGACGATGTAAATAGCGCGATCTCTAAAGTAGTCCACTGGTTCAATGTTAATAATTTACTTCTAAACGAGAAAAAAAGCAAATGCATTAAGTTTACGTTACCTCACGTTAGACAGGTGAAAACTAATGTGTTGATAAAGGGCGAAGAATTGAATCCTGAAGACAGCACAGTATTCTTGGGCATAACTTTGGATGCTAAGCTACAGTGGGGTCCACATATAGACAAATTGTCAAAAAAGCTAAGTTCCGCAGCATACGCTGTTAGAAAAAATCGTAATCTATACTAATATTATAAAGAGGAAAACTTTGTTTGTTTGTTTGTAATGAATAGGCTCAAAAACTACTAAACCGATTTAAAAAATTCTTTCACCAATCGAAAGCTACATTATCCACGAGTAACATAGGCTAAATTTTATTTTGGAAAAAAATAGGGTTCCGTAAGATATTTGGGTTTTTCGGACAGAAGGTGTAAAAAATCAACCAGAAACGTTACTTATTTTGCGTACGCTGCCTAAACTATAAAAGATAGAACCATAAAATGTTCAAATTAATTGTAGATCTTATAAATATTTACAAAAAAGTCCGCGATACACTATACCTATCTATGTCGAGTGAGGCACAACAACCATTTTTTAATTTAAAAACTCTTGATTTTTTTTGGGCTACATTTAAACGCATTTATTTTACTCATGATATTAATCCTTATCAAAATAAATTATTTCATCAGTAAGTACTGTTTATGTAGATAATATTTGGTCTTTAAATGATTAAAATTGGACGTTTGGTTTTGAAGTTATGGCGAAATTAAAATATTACGATTTCTGCTGCACGGCCCGTTGCGAAGTGGGCGTCACCAAGGCCGTGCACGTGCAGGAATAAGTTTACAAAATCAAAAATCAAGTCATAATATAACTATTTACATCACATCCATGATCTGTATAGTGTTATAAAGTTTTCAGAATTTTCGCAAAGTTTAAAAAATTCATCTTCTTACTTCTATTTATTTAAAAAAAAAATATTATGTATCTTTATGGGTTATTTTCATTTCCTTTTTCGCAAAGTTTAAAAAAATCATCTTCTTACTTCAATTTTTTTTTTTAATATTTTGTATCTTTATGGGTTATTTTCACAAATCCGAAATCTACGCGGACGAAGTCGCGGGCAGAAGCTAGTTTAACTGATATAGAGACAGCCCGTTTAGTGTACTTTAGCTATTTTATAGTGTAATGTCGTACGGTATTCTATTGTGGGGAAATGCCGCTGATATTCAGACTATCTTTGTTTTGCAGAAGCGAGCTGTTCGATCAATTTATAAATTAAGTCCGAGACACTCGCTGAGAGACAAATTTAAAGAAATTAATGTTATGACTGTGTCTTCTCAGTATATTTATGAAAATCTTTTATATGCCCATAAAAATATAAAATTGTTTAAAAAATACAGTGATATCCATGATATAATACTAGGAACAAACACAAATTTGTTGTACCTACAACAAGGCTCAAGAAAATAGGTGGCTCGTTCAGATGCCAATGTATACGCTTCTACAATAAAGTTCCAAGCCTCGTTCAAGATCTAAGCCTTAATAAATTCAAATCATTCATTAAACGTAAGTTGTGCCAGAAAGCCTTTTATACCGTCGTTAAGGCTTATATCGAGGACAAAAAGGCTTGGGATTAAGCTGCTTCCAATTTTTACATATTGAATGTTTTTATTTTGTTTTGTTGTTGTTTTTTTTTAATATACACTTTGACATTAATGAATTTGATCTATGACATTTGCTTACTTTGTAAAGTATTCTATTATTTTAATTATTGTGAATGTGAAGACTATGTGGGTCATTTTATTTTTTATTTTCTCTCTGTTCTGTTAGTTTTTGTCATGGTCTGGCAGTTTGAGTAATTAATGTGGCCTACCCAAACGTCCTTTCTTTGGTATTGTTCGTCGAATCGTTGAGCTCCTTAAGTTTTGAGTTGAGCTGCACGATTTCTGACATATGCGTGCACTGACTGGACAGGTCCTCTCAATCTGTGTGGTTCTTTCCTCAAAAGACCATCTCCGACATCGACCTACATGGTCTTCATATGATCTGACCAAGATTATGTCTGGACTTTAAAAGAGACTGTGACGTCTGAGTTTGTTTCGGCCTTTCTTCTCAGACTAGTCAGATAGGAAACGCCGGCCTCATCTAGTTTTAAAATATGATTGACGTGTAAAAGTGTTTGTACAAACCTATTTACAAAATAAAATCATTTATCATTTATTTAAATAAAAAAGGTGATGTATTTTGTCCCATACAAGCTTGGCCCAGAAATAAAACAAAATGTACTCGTATTATAATAAAAATAAATAAAATAAAAATGTTTATTTCAATTAACATAGTTGGTTTGCATTATATGGTTTGGAGACTCCTTTTAAGCAAGGAAATGCTTGTGTTAGGAGACCCCGCTCTTCCACTTATCATTGTCCAAAAAATAATAGAATTGAAAAACCCTGTATATTTTTGTTCGTCGTAAAACTTGGTGAAGGGCCATAAGACCCTTCCCAAATCTGATAACTTCAAACAATAAGGATGTCCCTTTTACCATCTTATTATGAAAACTGGCAACATAAAGACCGAAGAAGTAACGAAAGCTGTGGCGGGATTTCAAACATTATCAGTTACTTTTTAAATATTATTAACTTTTTGTCCGTACTAGGCCACAAAAACTCCATGTCCTTTAAGAAATTGTTTTTTTTTTTTTTTAATAAAAAATATACATTCTTATTATAACGTTATTTGTCCTTGACGCCTTCCTTCACCATTTAACATGATAATGTCAACGAATTTAGAAAATTAAATATGCAAGTAACCGCAATTACCGCTACATTCTTGCGAATCTTGTCTAACACAGCAGTGGCCGCCTTTCGGCTGAATTGATGCACATAGCAAAGATAATCAAGCATAGTGTCGCACATTGCAAAGATGATCAAGAGTTGACGGCACGGTTGCCGCAGTGGTTAAGCGATTGACTGCTGCGCTGCGTGTCGCGGGTTCGATTCCAGCACGGAACCAATATTTGTATGGCCTATAAGTTGTCTGGCTGTTTGTGTGTATGTGAGTTTAAATGTTTGTAAACGCATCCACGACACAGGAGAAATTCCTAGTGTGGGGGGGAAACATTAAAACAAAAACAAAAAAAAAATTTTTTTTTTTTTAAAGAATTGTAACTCACCATGTCTGTTGTTGGCGTTGGCCTTGCCCGCGGCGATAGCGGCCTGGCGCGTCAGTTTCCGCCCGCTCGCATCGACCGGCCAGTTGTTGTATAATCTGGAAACATACGAATGTTGTAGAAAGGGGGTGACTACCGAGATGACGACTAATAGAGAAGTATGGAAGAAAAAGACATGTTGCGCCGACCCCAAATAAATTGGGATAAGGGCAGGAGAATGATGATGATGATGATACGAATGTTATGTTAGTTGCCACTCTATCATCTCGCATGTCGTGCTCAATGTCTTCTAAACTAATTCCTCACATTCAAAATATTATTTGATATATTGTAAATGTGAGGACTATAAAGAACCATTTTTTATAAAAAAATTTAATACATTTTTTTTAACAATTATTCGGCAGTTTGAGTCATCTATGCGGCCTACCCAAATGTCTTTTTTTGTATTATTCGTCGAGTTGTTGAGTTCCTTTAGTTCCGAATTGAGCCACACAATTACTGAGAAATGTTTGTTCTGACTGGACAGGTGTGGTTCTTTCCACAAAATGCCATCTCAGACACTAATCTGCATGGTCCACATATGATTTGACCAAGATAATGTCTGGACTTTAAAAAAGACTGTGACCGCTGAGTTTATTGCAGTCTTTCTTTTATTTAATTTTTAGTTTTGCATGTTTATATTGTCTACATTTTAATTGCATAAGTGTTGATATTTAGGTGGAAATAAATAAATGAGTACTATGAAAATGAAACGAACGTATATTGTTAGCACATAGGTTACAAGCTTACAAGTCAATCACAGATTTAGACAGACTAAAAAAAACAATGCTGCCAACTTAAGATAAATATGGTTGCGTTCTTATTTGCCAACACTCCCCACAGAACGCAGACCCATTTTACTGATACAGATCAAATGTTTTTCTAAAGTTAAGAGAGAGAGAGAATGAGTGATGAGTTTCTTTAGTCAAGTTATCAGCTACCATGTTGCAACCATTTACAAATTAAAATTTAACAAAGTTTTCTCTAAGAAAATGTAAGCGAATATCTATATATTTAGTTTTTGGTTTTCAGTCTGTTGATGCCAGTCTTATTGCACTTTGGTTGATAGCGCACAGTGGATGAGTAGCGCGCTGTCCTCGCCTTGACCGAGCTCGGCCTGCAGTGCCCGCAGCCACAGGGCCTCCTGGGTCGCCGCCGCCATCGCCATGTATTCGGCCTCCGCCGTGGAGTGCCACGGTTTACTGTTTACACGAATTCCAAGATAAATAAGCATTCTGAAACAGTGATGTATAACTCGCGCACGATCGTCTATCCGCTGGGTCGCTCGCCCAGTCAGCATCACAATATCCAGTTATTTCCTTTGAGTCATCTTTGACATACCATAGCTTTAGGTTCCTGGTTCCTTGAAGATACCTCAAATTCCTTTTTATTCCAAGCCAGTGTTGATTACCTGGACTATTACAGTTACAGTACTGACTCAACTTGTTCACTGTATAGGTAATATGAGGTCTCGTGACATATGCCAGATATGTCAGACATCCCACTGCTTCCCTGTATGGGATATTTTTGTTACCATCTTCAGGATTTTTTTCAAATTTTGCATTCACCTCTATCGGGGTACAAACTGGTTTGCATTCAGACATATTAAAGCGGTCCAATACTAGGTTAATGTATTTTTCTTGATCTAACATAACCATACCTGCCTCTCGGTTCCTATTTATGTTTATGCCGATACAATTCTTCATTTCACCTATAGTCCATTTACAATAGCATTAGAAAGAAGTTAAAAAAGGTTATTTTTAATGCACACTTTGTAACAAAAGTACAATAAACATTGTTACATTACGATAGACACCGAATTTATTATGATCTATTTTTACAGCAGCTGTCACACTTACTTGTAACCATTTTATCTATTTATCTTATGAAATTATGTGGCTTTCATTTATTTATATTATTTAACTCCAATTTAAAATTACAGTGTCAATGCTAAAAACCTAAAAGAAGCAGGGATGAACAATACCTGGAACGTTATTCGTTTCACTATAATTCTACCGAATTTAAAAATTAACGTTGGTGAAACTTCTTCATCTTCATCATCAGATGATAGTGACTAAATTAGATGATGAAGACGAAGAAATGTCACCAATGTATTGTGTTGTAAGTTGTTATTTAAAATAAAATATTTTAAAAATGATTATTATTTTCATTACCCTTAATTTTTAAGTCATCATTGTGATCGGTTGTTTCATTCATTCATTTTGTTGTAAGTTTGTAATGTGTGATGAAGACGTTACTATAAATAAAGCATAATTTTAAAATATTATTATTATTTTGTTTATATTATACGTCTATATTTGTTAAAACAATTTTAAATAATAAGGTAGATGCCCTGCAGTAGCCCGCGAAATCAGACGAATCCGGAGCAATTCTAACTTAAAGGGATGTATTGGTGATTTTTAAGGTTAAAATTGTATTATTACCTACATATTTCTTATTGTCACGCATCATATTATTTTGATTAAGATACAACCTTACACTGACCTGCAAATTGCAAAAAACGCAAGAAAATTTTAATTTCGCCAGTTGCTTTATCATAACTTTGAAATAAAATGTTTTGCATTCCTGCTTCTACGAGCCTCTTTTTTCTAATGCTATTATAAATAATAATAATAATAATAATCTCCCTGGACATTTCACACAGCGCCATCTAGTCCCAAGCTTAGCAACCTAATGCTTGTGTTATGGTAACAAGATGGCTGATAAACTACTTATATACATTTTTTTTTTGTAAATACATACATATTATAGATACAAAAACAAAAACAAAATGGAGTATAGGTCTCTCATACTGCATTCTCCTTTTAACTTGTTTTTAATCTCTGTTGTTTTTATTATTTGTGAATATCAAAAGATCATCCACCCACACCGCAATGAATATAGTTGTAGACTCATTTACTAAATAATAAATACAGGGATCCACATGTGATCTTTTTAAGCCAATTTTTAATAAAATATTGTTCAATTTAAGATTCCACTACCGGCTAGCTTGTTTGAGTCCATAAATTGATTTATGTATAATACATCCTTGATTATTTTCTTTGTAGTATTCTGGTTGTGACATGTACATCTCAGTATCTATGTCACCCTGAAGAAAAGCACTTATGGCATCCATCTGAAACGTTTCTAAATAATACTTTACAGCCAGTGAAAGTTAGAATCGAACCGCAGTGCGATTCCGTAACCATCTCAGCGTGGAGTGAGCTGTCATTCCAACTAATGCTAAGGGATTGACACTATTGACAGCTCACTTCACCAACTTTTCACAGTGAGATTTTTACAGAATCGATCGGCAGATGTATATCTTACAACAGGAGCAGATTATGTCTCATCATAGTCACTTCCTTTTCTCTGAGCCCTTTGATAACCAATCTTGCTTTAAAACGGATAACCTCACCTTTTTCATTTGTTTTAGTTTTATAGACCTATTTACATGTTAAGATTCTTTTTCCCAGATGGTGCATCAACCAGTGACCAAGTTTTGTTTTTGATCAGAGAGTCACACTCTTTTTGCATAGCCTTTTTCATTTTTTTTTTAAATTAAAATAATTTAAATTTGATAGTAAGTGCCTCGTTGATCTTGTGGTCTACTTTGGGCGAACTGTTATTCGTTTTTTTATCTGAAATTTCTCAGTAGCCACTGGAGTCTGGAACTGCGCCCGGTTGATGGCAATAGGCTCGCTCCCTATGACATAGCACTTAACTGGCGAAATGTGGGTGTACTATAGATACACCTCTGCCCAATCCTTCGGGGAAATAAGACGTGATTTAATGTTCATTTAGACATGTAAAAGTGTTTTTTGTACCAATTTACAGAAATAAATATCCATAATTAACAATTAACGAAAGTTTTGAATTTAAGCATAAGGATAAGTCACTGCTACGTCGTACTGTAATAAATGAAGGTCACTGTGAGTACGTGGAGACTTACTGTAGCAGCTTGTCGTGGTGCTCCGCCAGGTTGTCCAGCAGGTAGGCGGCGGCGTCGCGCGCGCCGCCCACGCCCGCCTCGTGCTCGCGCAGCGCCAGCAGCGCGCCCGTGTGCGCGCTCACCAGCTTCTCGGCCGCCAGGAACGCGGCCGCCGGGTTGTTGCCCTGCGCAGGATTACACATTGTTTCATCCTTTATTATAAGGCGGCATATACGAGTGACTTATCAGCAGATTCGGACAAGCTAGGCATCGGTATGAGTCAAGTGCACAAAATCCTCCATGAACATTTAGCGGTCAGGAAGCTTTGCCCGGTGGATAACTCATAATTTGACAGAGGCCCAAAAGCTCCGTCGTGTTGATTGGTGTCGTGAAATGATCAAAGATTTAACGAAGGTGACTCAAATGCTGTGTTCCACATACTTACGGATGACGAAAGCTGGATTTATTGTTATGATCCTGAAACTAAGAGACAATCTGCTAACTGGGCGTTTCCTTCCGAGGAGTTGCCAACTAAGTGAAGAGAGGTCGAAGCGTGCGATAAAAGATGGTTGCCTCGTTCTTCGGAAGGACAGGTCATTACCCAACAATTGTTTTAGAGGATCGAAAAACAGTTACTGTAGAGTGGTACACTAACAATTGTTTGCCACTTGTCTTGGAAAAAGTTCGGGAGAAACGACCTCGCAGTAGGATCCTCCTTCACCACGACAACGCCTCGTCGCACACCGCCAAGCAAACAATCGACTACTTGGCGACGCCAGACGTGGAATTACTGGGTCACCCGCCCTATAGCCCCGACCTCGCACCTTGCGATTTTTATTTATTTCCGAAAATAAAAGAAAAACTTCGAGGAAAACGTTTTATGGATGCCGAGGAAGCAGTGGCTGCGTTTCAAAATGCCGTCGAAGAAACCCCTAAGGATAGAGTGGGCAAAGTGCTTTTTTCAGTGGTTCCGTCGGATGCAGTGGTGTATTGATGTAAATGGACACTATTTTGAAAAGATATAATAAAACGAATACCTTGCTAGTTTGTACAGGTTTTAATTTTCTAAGAACTTTCAGTGTCACCCTCGTACAGTGCATGTCTTATGTGCCTGAAACCTTTACTTTAAGTTATTGGTTAATGTTTAAAACAATCTTCAAATAATCCAGGTGCCGTATTATTTATTTATTTATTTAAATAACATGGGAGACTTACAGCTAAAACAAACAGAACAAGGACAGTACATAAGTCTGAAAGCCAATTACAAGTCTCCACTTATAAAATACAGAAAAGAAAAAGTAAATTCTAAGGACATTCACACCAACTACTATATACTACAGCATATTATGTTGCTCGAACTGCTTAACAATCATAACAAAATAAACTAAATGAAAAAGTTACGGCTTAAGCACTTCCTGGCTGACGACACACTAGTTAGGAATGGATCTATATCGTACTGTTTACAAAGCTTGTTTAAATTTCTGCTTGCACGCACAATGTACGAATTCTGCCTATAATTGGTTGACGCAATTGGCACGCGCAATGGTGGATTGTATCGCTTACACTTCATGGGAGTGTTGAAATAAAATTTTGTCAAAATATCGGAACAGTTTATAGAATTGTTAAAGATTTTCAACAAACACACACAGTCCGAAATCTCGCGGCGATTGAGTAAAGGTAATATATGAAATTTTTTACACAAGTTACGGTAGTTTTCCGAAAGATACGGTACTTTTTGATGATAACATAGATACCTTATGAACCTTTTTTGGATGCTTTCAATGCGGTTAATATATTTGTGGTAACATGGGTTCCATATTTCAGACGCGTATTCCAAGTGGCTTCTAAGAAAAGTACAGTATAGAATTTTTAAAGTTTTAGCTTGAGTGAAGCACTTGGATAGCCGCATTATGAAACCCAGTGATTTTGAGGCCTTGGCGACTATTGCATCAATGTGTATTTCAAAAGTGAGCTTAGAATCGTGATGAACTCCCAGATCACGTATGGAGTTTGATCTAGGTAGAACTTGATCACTTAGGGTATACGATGTAGCAATGATTGAGCGCTTCCGAGAATACGTTACAACCGAACATTTGGCGGGATTAAGATCCAGCTTGTTTCTTTGGCAGTAGTCCTCTAGGCGACGCAGATCGTTCTGGAGTGCCGTTACGTCCATTTGCGATGATATTGTGGCATAAATTTTCATATCATCAGCAAAACATAAAAGTTTGGATGAAGTCAAGCAAGAGTTGATGTCGTTAATGTAGATTATAAATAGCAATGGACCGAGCAATGAACCCTGCGGTACTCCACTAGGAACAGGGACCCAGCTAGATATATAATTATTTAGTACTACTGCTTGGGACCTGTTGACAAGGTAAGAGGAGAACCATCTGAGCAGATCGCCACGAATTCCCATGCCATTTAACTTAGATATCAGGATGCTATGGTCTATTCGGTCAAAAGCTTTGCTATAGTCTGTATAAACGACATCAACCTGCTTACCGTTGCTCATGGCATCAGTTAAAAATTCATTAAGGAGAATCAGGTTCGTGACAGTAGACCTCCCTTTTAAAAAACCGTGCTGGAACGAGCTAAATGAATTTTTCAGAGCAGTATAAACCTGATTATATATTATTCTTTCGAAAACCTTTGCTATAATACATAGTTTAGATATCGGCCTATAATTCGCTGTCTGTTTTGACACCTTTTTTATGTATAGGCGTTATAAACGCAGATTTCCATATTTGCGGCACAACACAGATATTCAAAGACTTTCTAAATAAAATTGAAATAGGTTGCGCTATCGAAGGTGCACACCGAACAAGAACTTTGGATGGGATGTTGTCAGGACCTGCCGATTTGCATGTATCCAACTTACGAAGCAAGTTAATTATTACATCAATATCAACAATGATACTGCAGATATCAGATGTTAGGTTCGACGTATCGTTAAAAAGAAAAGGAGAAGAGATTGGCTGCCTAACACTGGGATTAGAGAGAAAAGTAGAATGGAAGTATTCGGAAAAAGCCTGACAAATAGATTCCCCCGTCCGCACGGTATCACTGTTATAGTACAAGGTGCTTGGGATTGCGTTTGAGTTATGACGTTTTTTTACAAAGGTCCAAAAATATTTTGGGTTATTTTTAATTGAATTTTCTGTTAGATCCAAATAGTTGCGGTAGCATTGAGATTCCATAGTTTTCACCCTTTCACGAAGAAGCTTGAATGTTAATTCGTCAGATATATTACCGTAGGTTTTGAATTTTTTTAAGTATTTATATTTTTCTTTAATTGTTTTAACAAGTGACGAACCATACCATGTTGGATACTTTTTATTCTGAAACAATTTTTGTGGAATATATTTTTTTTGTAGATCAAAAATAAACTGATTAAAGAAGCTAACAGCATCATCAATCGACCGCGCGGAGAACTCAGTTTCCCAGTCAACCGTACAGATGTCTCTGCTGATGGAGTCATAGTCACCTTTATCAAACATGAATAGAGTACGAGGCGCACATTCAAGCAGGGGTGTTACAGATAGCTCCAAATTAATTAATAACGCTGGGTGATAGGTATCGATAGGCACCAGTGGGCTAGAACATTCGGTCACATTCACTTTTTCATTGGAAAGGACGAGGTCCAGGATTCTACCATACCTATTAGTTACCGTGTTATACTGACCAAAATCAAGGGTGCATAATTCATCACAAAGCAAAATTTCGTCGTTACTGTTAGGATTCAATGGGATAAGCGATAGGTTGTCGGATGGAACCCAATTAATACCGCTCATATTAAAGTCACCTATTACAAGAAAGGAATCAGATGTATTGTTAATAACTGTTTGGTTTAATTTAGCAAGAAAGTTAGAGAGTTGTGAAGAAAAAGAAAGGCCTAAGTTTTGTTGGCATAAGTAAATATCACAAATATGCAAGGTTATTTTGTTTCGTGTGATACGATTTATTATGATGGTTTAATGCCATCATGATCTGGGTTCTGGGTTCATTCATAATAGATCATGGCGTGGCAGCATTCAGCGAAGTGAGCTCAGAATACGTCACACCTATATTTTAAATATACTCAAATAGTTTGTAACTTCTGAAAGCCTGTAAATGGAAATTGTGAACGTCCTGCAGCAGCTGCAGCCGGCTGGCGTCGGGCGCCCGCGCCGCGCAATAATGTGAACACTAGTGCGTCGCGCTGCCTACCTCGTTGACCGTGTGCAAGGTGTGCAGCCAGGAGCGCACGTCCTGCAGCAGCTGCAGCCGGCTGGCGTCGGGCGCGGCCAGGCGCTCGGCCGCGCCGCGCAGCGCCTCGCCCGCGCCGCGCAATAATGTGAACACTAGTGCGTCGCGCTGCCTACCTCGTTGACCGTGTGCAAGGTGTGCAGCCAGGAGCGCACGTCCTGCAGCAGCTGCAGCCGGCTGGCGTCGGGCGCGGCCAGGCGCTCGGCCGCGCCGCGCAGCGCCTCGCCCGCGCCGCGCAATAATGTGAACACTAGTGCGTCGCGCTGCCTACCTCGTTGACCGTGTGCAAGGTGTGCAGCCAGGAGCGCACGTCCTGCAGCAGCTGCAGCCGGCTGGCGTCGGGCGCGGCCAGGCGCTCGGCCGCGCCGCGCAGCGCCTCGCCCGCGCCGCGCAATAATGTGAACACTAGTGCGTCGCGCTGCCTACCTCGTTGACCGTGTGCAAGGTGTGCAGCCAGGAGCGCACGTCCTGCAGCAGCTGCAGCCGGCTGGCGTCGGGCGCGGCCAGGCGCTCGGCCGCGCCGCGCAGCGCCTCGCCCGCGCCGCGCAATAATGTGAACACTAGTGCGTCGCGCTGCCTACCTCGTTGACCGTGTGCAAGGTGTGCAGCCAGGAGCGCACGTCCTGCAGCAGCTGCAGCCGGCTGGCGTCGGGCGCGGCCAGGCGCTCGGCCGCGCCGCGCAGCGCCTCGCCCGCGCCGCGCAATAATGTGAACACTAGTGCGTCGCGCTGCCTACCTCGTTGACCGTGTGCAAGGTGTGCAGCCAGGAGCGCACGTCCTGCAGCAGCTGCAGCCGGCTGGCGTCGGGCGCGGCCAGGCGCTCGGCCGCGCCGCGCAGCGCCTCGCCCGCGCCGCGCAATAATGTGAACACTAGTGCGTCGCGCTGCCTACCTCGTTGACCGTGTGCAAGGTGTGCAGCCAGGAGCGCACGTCCTGCAGCAGCTGCAGCCGGCTGGCGTCGGGCGCGGCCAGGCGCTCGGCCGCGCCGCGCAGCGCCTCGCCCGCGCCGCGCAATAATGTGAACACTAGTGCGTCGCGCTGCCTACCTCGTTGACCGTGTGCAAGGTGTGCAGCCAGGAGCGCACGTCCTGCAGCAGCTGCAGCCGGCTGGCGTCGGGCGCGGCCAGGCGCTCGGCCGCGCCGCGCAGCGCCTCGCCCGCGCCGCGCAATAATGTGAACACTAGTGCGTCGCGCTGCCTACCTCGTTGACCGTGTGCAAGGTGTGCAGCCAGGAGCGCACGTCCTGCAGCAGCTGCAGCCGGCTGGCGTCGGGCGCGGCCAGGCGCTCGGCCGCGCCGCGCAGCGCCTCGCCCGCGCCGCGCAATAATGTGAACACTAGTGCGTCGCGCTGCCTACCTCGTTGACCGTGTGCAAGGTGTGCAGCCAGGAGCGCACGTCCTGCAGCAGCTGCAGCCGGCTGGCGTCGGGCGCGGCCAGGCGCTCGGCCGCGCCGCGCAGCGCCTCGCCCGCGCCGCGCAATAATGTGAACACTAGTGCGTCGCGCTGCCTACCTCGTTGACCGTGTGCAAGGTGTGCAGCCAGGAGCGCACGTCCTGCAGCAGCTGCAGCCGGCTGGCGTCGGGCGCGGCCAGGCGCTCGGCCGCGCCGCGCAGCGCCTCGCCCGCGCCGCGCAATAATGTGAACACTAGTGCGTCGCGCTGCCTACCTCGTTGACCGTGTGCAAGGTGTGCAGCCAGGAGCGCACGTCCTGCAGCAGCTGCAGCCGGCTGGCGTCGGGCGCGGCCAGGCGCTCGGCCGCGCCGCGCAGCGCCTCGCCCGCGCCGCGCAATAATGTGAACACTAGTGCGTCGCGCTGCCTACCTCGTTGACCGTGTGCAAGGTGTGCAGCCAGGAGCGCACGTCCTGCAGCAGCTGCAGCCGGCTGGCGTCGGGCGCGGCCAGGCGCTCGGCCGCGCCGCGCAGCGCCTCGCCCGCGCCGCGCAATAATGTGAACACTAGTGCGTCGCGCTGCCTACCTCGTTGACCGTGTGCAAGGTGTGCAGCCAGGAGCGCACGTCCTGCAGCAGCTGCAGCCGGCTGGCGTCGGGCGCGGCCAGGCGCTCGGCCGCGCCGCGCAGCGCCTCGCCCGCGCCGCGCAATAATGTGAACACTAGTGCGTCGCGCTGCCTACCTCGTTGACCGTGTGCAAGGTGTGCAGCCAGGAGCGCACGTCCTGCAGCAGCTGCAGCCGGCTGGCGTCGGGCGCGGCCAGGCGCTCGGCCGCGCCGCGCAGCGCCTCGCCCGCGCCGCGCAATAATGTGAACACTAGTGCGTCGCGCTGCCTACCTCGTTGACCGTGTGCAAGGTGTGCAGCCAGGAGCGCACGTCCTGCAGCAGCTGCAGCCGGCTGGCGTCGGGCGCGGCCAGGCGCTCGGCCGCGCCGCGCAGCGCCTCGCCCGCGCCGCGCAATAATGTGAACACTAGTGCGTCGCGCTGCCTACCTCGTTGACCGTGTGCAAGGTGTGCAGCCAGGAGCGCACGTCCTGCAGCAGCTGCAGCCGGCTGGCGTCGGGCGCGGCCAGGCGCTCGGCCGCGCCGCGCAGCGCCTCGCCCGCGCCGCGCAATAATGTGAACACTAGTGCGTCGCGCTGCCTACCTCGTTGACCGTGTGCAAGGTGTGCAGCCAGGAGCGCACGTCCTGCAGCAGCTGCAGCCGGCTGGCGTCGGGCGCGGCCAGGCGCTCGGCCGCGCCGCGCAGCGCCTCGCCCGCGCCGCGCAATAATGTGAACACTAGTGCGTCGCGCTGCCTACCTCGTTGACCGTGTGCAAGGTGTGCAGCCAGGAGCGCACGTCCTGCAGCAGCTGCAGCCGGCTGGCGTCGGGCGCGGCCAGGCGCTCGGCCGCGCCGCGCAGCGCCTCGCCCGCGCCGCGCAATAATGTGAACACTAGTGCGTCGCGCTGCCTACCTCGTTGACCGTGTGCAAGGTGTGCAGCCAGGAGCGCACGTCCTGCAGCAGCTGCAGCCGGCTGGCGTCGGGCGCGGCCAGGCGCTCGGCCGCGCCGCGCAGCGCCTCGCCCGCGCCGCGCAATAATGTGAACACTAGTGCGTCGCGCTGCCTACCTCGTTGACCGTGTGCAAGGTGTGCAGCCAGGAGCGCACGTCCTGCAGCAGCTGCAGCCGGCTGGCGTCGGGCGCGGCCAGGCGCTCGGCCGCGCCGCGCAGCGCCTCGCCCGCGCCGCGCAATAATGTGAACACTAGTGCGTCGCGCTGCCTACCTCGTTGACCGTGTGCAAGGTGTGCAGCCAGGAGCGCACGTCCTGCAGCAGCTGCAGCCGGCTGGCGTCGGGCGCGGCCAGGCGCTCGGCCGCGCCGCGCAGCGCCTCGCCCGCGCCGCGCAATAATGTGAACACTAGTGCGTCGCGCTGCCTACCTCGTTGACCGTGTGCAAGGTGTGCAGCCAGGAGCGCACGTCCTGCAGCAGCTGCAGCCGGCTGGCGTCGGGCGCGGCCAGGCGCTCGGCCGCGCCGCGCAGCGCCTCGCCCGCGCCGCGCAATAATGTGAACACTAGTGCGTCGCGCTGCCTACCTCGTTGACCGTGTGCAAGGTGTGCAGCCAGGAGCGCACGTCCTGCAGCAGCTGCAGCCGGCTGGCGTCGGGCGCGGCCAGGCGCTCGGCCGCGCCGCGCAGCGCCTCGCCCGCGCCGCGCAATAATGTGAACACTAGTGCGTCGCGCTGCCTACCTCGTTGACCGTGTGCAAGGTGTGCAGCCAGGAGCGCACGTCCTGCAGCAGCTGCAGCCGGCTGGCGTCGGGCGCGGCCAGGCGCTCGGCCGCGCCGCGCAGCGCCTCGCCCGCGCCGCGCAATAATGTGAACACTAGTGCGTCGCGCTGCCTACCTCGTTGACCGTGTGCAAGGTGTGCAGCCAGGAGCGCACGTCCTGCAGCAGCTGCAGCCGGCTGGCGTCGGGCGCGGCCAGGCGCTCGGCCGCGCCGCGCAGCGCCTCGCCCGCGCCGCGCAATAATGTGAACACTAGTGCGTCGCGCTGCCTACCTCGTTGACCGTGTGCAAGGTGTGCAGCCAGGAGCGCACGTCCTGCAGCAGCTGCAGCCGGCTGGCGTCGGGCGCGGCCAGGCGCTCGGCCGCGCCGCGCAGCGCCTCGCCCGCGCCGCGCAATAATGTGAACACTAGTGCGTCGCGCTGCCTACCTCGTTGACCGTGTGCAAGGTGTGCAGCCAGGAGCGCACGTCCTGCAGCAGCTGCAGCCGGCTGGCGTCGGGCGCGGCCAGGCGCTCGGCCGCGCCGCGCAGCGCCTCGCCCGCGCCGCGCAATAATGTGAACACTAGTGCGTCGCGCTGCCTACCTCGTTGACCGTGTGCAAGGTGTGCAGCCAGGAGCGCACGTCCTGCAGCAGCTGCAGCCGGCTGGCGTCGGGCGCGGCCAGGCGCTCGGCCGCGCCGCGCAGCGCCTCGCCCGCGCCGCGCAATAATGTGAACACTAGTGCGTCGCGCTGCCTACCTCGTTGACCGTGTGCAAGGTGTGCAGCCAGGAGCGCACGTCCTGCAGCAGCTGCAGCCGGCTGGCGTCGGGCGCGGCCAGGCGCTCGGCCGCGCCGCGCAGCGCCTCGCCCGCGCCGCGCAATAATGTGAACACTAGTGCGTCGCGCTGCCTACCTCGTTGACCGTGTGCAAGGTGTGCAGCCAGGAGCGCACGTCCTGCAGCAGCTGCAGCCGGCTGGCGTCGGGCGCGGCCAGGCGCTCGGCCGCGCCGCGCAGCGCCTCGCCCGCGCCGCGCAATAATGTGAACACTAGTGCGTCGCGCTGCCTACCTCGTTGACCGTGTGCAAGGTGTGCAGCCAGGAGCGCACGTCCTGCAGCAGCTGCAGCCGGCTGGCGTCGGGCGCGGCCAGGCGCTCGGCCGCGCCGCGCAGCGCCTCGCCCGCGCCGCGCAATAATGTGAACACTAGTGCGTCGCGCTGCCTACCTCGTTGACCGTGTGCAAGGTGTGCAGCCAGGAGCGCACGTCCTGCAGCAGCTGCAGCCGGCTGGCGTCGGGCGCGGCCAGGCGCTCGGCCGCGCCGCGCAGCGCCTCGCCCGCGCCGCGCAATAATGTGAACACTAGTGCGTCGCGCTGCCTACCTCGTTGACCGTGTGCAAGGTGTGCAGCCAGGAGCGCACGTCCTGCAGCAGCTGCAGCCGGCTGGCGTCGGGCGCGGCCAGGCGCTCGGCCGCGCCGCGCAGCGCCTCGCCCGCGCCGCGCAATAATGTGAACACTAGTGCGTCGCGCTGCCTACCTCGTTGACCGTGTGCAAGGTGTGCAGCCAGGAGCGCACGTCCTGCAGCAGCTGCAGCCGGCTGGCGTCGGGCGCGGCCAGGCGCTCGGCCGCGCCGCGCAGCGCCTCGCCCGCGCCGCGCAATAATGTGAACACTAGTGCGTCGCGCTGCCTACCTCGTTGACCGTGTGCAAGGTGTGCAGCCAGGAGCGCACGTCCTGCAGCAGCTGCAGCCGGCTGGCGTCGGGCGCGGCCAGGCGCTCGGCCGCGCCGCGCAGCGCCTCGCCCGCGCCGCGCACGCGCGCACGCCGCGCCGCGCCGTCCGCGCTGAGCGACGCGATCATCTCGCGCAGCAGGCCCGACACGTTGTCCACCTGGGATACCAATCATTATGAATTCATTTAAGCCCCGATACGGCCAATGGGTGAATTGTGACCACGTAAACATTTTATTTACACTAATAAATGATTCAATTTGATTTGAAGCTAAAAAGTAACAAAATGTCTGATGATCTTCACACTGGCTCACTCTTATGAGATATTCCGATTAAACCAGCCTCCTAGTAGGTCGGTTCGTCCGTTTAGGAGCTAAATGTTTTAGATAACTCTTTTTTTTATGTGCATTTGGATTGAGTGACCTTTTTTTCATTTCATGACAAAATGTAATTGTACTTTTAGTCAATAAAAACTTTTTTGCAAAAAAAAACAACCGACTTCCAAAAACGATACTACAAAGTGAAAAATAACTTTAATTTCGGAAGTCGGTGGCAAACAACGAAAATGCGAACCCAATGACACTGACTTCCGAAATTAGTTTTTATTTTTCACTTACAAGTTGTAATTTTTACTAGTAATTTTGGTTTAAAAACCAAACTACTGAACCGTGTTTGATGAAATGTCTGTGGAGCCATTTGGGAAGTATACCCTTTCCAACAAAAAAAGAATTTTTCAAATCGGTTGGCAAGCGACAGAGTTATGCGCGAACAAACATAAAAAAAAATACAAACATCCGAATTGAGAACCTCCTCCGTTTTTAGAAGTCGGTTAAAAATAGTCAAAACTGTCAACATGTCTGCCGCATGCCGGAAAAACTGTGGGCCCAAAGAACACAGGACTGGTGCCCTGAGACAGTGAGACGGGGTCGCAGCAGACCACGTGGG
This sequence comes from Apamea anceps, assembly GCA_951799955.1. NCBI lineage: Eukaryota > Metazoa > Arthropoda > Insecta > Lepidoptera > Noctuidae > Apamea > Apamea anceps. The sequence continues at coordinate 1,097,711 of OX637516.1, forward strand.
AGATGGCGGGACGAGCTGGATAGGTTCCCTCAAACCTGGAAGGCGGACGAGCGGGCTCGCGAAACATGGAAGGAGTGGAGGGAGGCATTGGCCCAGGAGTGAGTGGGATAGCGACAGCTAGTAAAAAAAACTTACCCATTGTGTATCAATGTTTCCTTCAGGATGTAACATCTCCATGAGCGACTCTTCGACTGGCGATACTTTCAGAGAATACTTCTGTGCTAGTGTGCATGCCTGCAGGTCATTGTACAATAATAAATAGATGTTTGTTGACAAATTAATTATGTTTGAGATGGTATTTATTAACTTATAACTTGCGTAATGGGGTTTTGCAACACATTACACTATTTTTTTTTTACAACGTTTGGTGCGTGGGGTAAATATGTATCGTGGCTGTGTAGTGAAAATTCTTGTGATTCCAAGAAACATTATTTTATAGAAGATGTAAAAATGACTGAAAAATGGCTGTAATTGGCATTGAATAGACGACTATCATCTATAGACACATTCGTTCTAAATAAGCACTAGTCACTAGGCAGAGACAGGTCTCGCACGATCCTGGCAACCAGAGCCCGCCGCTCGGAGGCCCAAGAAGGGCACTCCTCGAGCGTGTGTTGTGCGGAATCCAAGCTGCTTCCACAGTGGTGGCAATTTGCCGTGGCCTCTCGCCCAATTCTGTTCAAGTACTCACCGAAGCAACCATGTCCGGTGAGTATCTGGGTGAGCCTGAAGGAGATGCGCTCCCCTCTTTTCAGCCAGGCTTCGAAGTGCGGCAGAACGGCTTCGACAACGCGTTTGCGCGAATATTGTGGCTGCTGTAGCCGCTCGCGCCACCGCTCGAGAGCGTGTCGCCGTTCCCGCCGCCTCAGCCTTACGAATGCGCTTCCTGGCACACTATTCCCACTTTGGCGGATATCGCGAATTTGGTCGTAGACCTTCGCGTCCATATCCCCCAGGATGTCCAGCGGCGGAAAGCGCGCCAGGAGAGTTGCCGCCTCAAAGGATATCGTTCGGTATCCTCGTGCGATTCGAATGGCCATCTTTCGCTGCAGTCTATTGACTTTTGTCCTGCTGCGTCTGACGCCTGACAGTCTACCTGACCAAACAGGCGCCCCGTAAAGCACCATCGATCGCACGACACCAGCGTAGAGGCGGCGAACTTCCTCCCGAGGTCCCCCGAGATTGGGCAGCAGTCTATGCAAAGCACCCACTGCCTTTTCGATCCGGGGAACCAGGCGCTCGAAGTGCTCTTCGAAGCTCCACCGACCGTCCAGGGTGAGGCCAAGATACTTTATGTATCGCCCCACCTGGACTTGCGCATCTCCGACCTGGACCAACGAGCTGGGTGGCTCTCTGTTCCTCGGCAGTTTATGGAACCACAACGCCTCAGTTTTCTGAGGCGCTATCTGCAGACCCAGCCCACGGATTGCCGCCACGACTTTTGCCACCCCAAGCTCAGAGAGCTGGATGGTCTCCTCGAAGATATCCCCACCGGCCAACACCAGAGTATCGTCTGCGTAGCACACAATATTAACGCACAATATTAACGACAGGGAGATCGACCCCCAGGACCGCGTCACATGCTAGGTTCCACAAGAGAGGACCTAGAACCGACCCCTGCGGAATCCCACACGTAATCTCCCTCCGCTGAACGCTACCGTCCCGGCCCACATAGCGGATGTGCCGGTCGCGTAGGTATGCCCCAACAATGCCTTGCAGGTAGGAAGGCACTTATGATGTACCACTGCCTCCCTGATTGCAGCCCAAGGTAAAGAGTTAAAGGCGTTGACGATGTCCAAACTTATCGCCAACGCCACCCCACCCCGGGACACCACCTGATTCGACAGCGCGCGGACGCGAAGAATGGCATCTACGGTAGACCGCCGCTGCCGGAAGCCATACTGGCTATCAGCAAGGTTGGGACCAACTCGCGACAAATGCTCGACGAGCCTTTCAGCAACCACTTTTTCAAAGAGCTTGGAAGACTCGTCAAGTAGGCATATGGGACGGTATGCAGAGGGAGACTCTACGGCCCTGCCTTCCTTCTTCAAGAAGACAGCTATTAAATAGCCGTTTCAGGCGGTCACCCAGAGCAGCCAGAGTTAGAACCCACGCCCGGCCAGGGATACCATCTGGACCTGGCGCGGTGTTACGAGCCCCCAAGCGCTTCACGGCTCGGCTGAGCTCCCCTGGTGGTGCTTGGCCCTGGCGCGGGCCGGGCGCTGCGTGCTGGCTGCGCGCGCATGCTGCCGCGCGGGCCAGCGCGGGCATGTAGCTACATTACCTTCTCCCAGTGGTGCAGCGCCGTGTGCAGCGCGTGGTGGTGCTTGGCCCTGGCGCGGGCCGGGCGCTGCGTGCTGGCTGCGCGCGCGTGCTGCGCCAGCGCGGCGCCGGCGCGGGCCAGTGCGGAGGCGCGCGCTGCGGCCGCGGCCCCAGCGCGCGCCAGCCCCACGCCCACGCCGGCCAGCGCGGGGTTGGCGCCCGCGCCCCACTTCACTCTGGAACCCACAACGACCCATGTTACTGACGAACACATCGTAAGGTATCCTATAGTAAAAACTTTGTCTACTCTGCTCACAACAACAACAACAGGTAGCAACATTTCATAACAGGTAGGCACTTTAAGTAAAAAGGAATTGATTTACTGGGTATAAAAAAATGTGTATGGTCGGGGGACCCCCGGCAGGAATGAAGTTCAAAATGAAAATCCAACATGGCAGCTCCTCACTATCGACGTTAGCACCCTTGAAAACTATAAAAACGATACCAATGATGAAAACTTAAAATAAAATACATCCGCCATCTTGGATTGAATTCATTATCGGCTACAGCAACCTCGAAAACCATGAAAACGACACCCATGACGAAAAGTTTAAAATTTTTTGCAGCCGCCATCTTTGATTTTTCTTTTAACCTCACTATTGGCTTCAGCACCCTCAAAAACCATGAAAACGACACCCATGACAAAAAATTCGAAATTTATTGCAGCCGCCATCTTGGATTTTCATTTTTACCTCACTATCGGCGACCTCATTATCCATCCCTTTCTTCCTTCGCACGACTAAATTACGAAGTATAAACAATTTTAACATTCATACTCGGTTGGTTATGATGAGTAGGCATGCCTACTTAAGGGTGATAAATTGCGAAGATAGAATGTCATAGTATTACGCGTGAGACCTCGCCGAGAAGCCGCTGATATACAAAATATATTTGTCCTTCAAAAACGAGCTGTTCGAGCAATTTACCAGCTAGGTGCCAGAGTTTCTCTAAGAGATTTTTTTAAAGATATTGGTATTCTCACGGTTGCATCACAATTCATCTTCGCCAACATCCTATATATTAGGCAAAATTTGCACTTGTACACTAAAAACAGTGATATTCACAGTGTTAACACTAGAAATAAGGACAAACTACGTGCCCCCTTTCACCGGCTTCATAAGGTTCATAACTCATTTGTTGGGCTTGGTATAACCTTTTATAACAAGATACCCTCTTCTTTGCTAGACTTGCCTTTTTAGGGTTCCGTAGCCAAATGGCAACGGAACCCTTATGGATTCGTCATGTCTGTCTGTCTGTCTGTCTGTCTGTCTGTCTGTCCGTCCGTATGTCACAGCCGCTTTTTTCCGAAACTATAAGAGCTATACTGTTGAAACTTGGTAAGTAGATGTATTCTGTGAACCGCATTAAGATTTTCACACAAAAATAGAAAAAAAACAATAAATTTTGGGGGTCCCCATACTTAGAACTGAAACTCAAAAATTTTTTTTTCATCAAACCCGTACGTGTGGGGTATCTATGGATAGGTCTTCAAAAATGATATTGAGGTTTCTAATATCATTTTTATCTAAACTGAATAGTTTGCGCGAGAGACACTTCCAAAGTGGTAAAATGTGTGTCCCCCCCCCTGTAACTTCTAAAATAAGAGAATGATAAAACTAAAAAAAATATATGATGTACATTACTATATAAACTTCCACCGAAAATTGGTTTGAACGAGATCTAGTGAGTAGTTTTTTTTTAATACGTCATAAATCGTAACGTAACGGAACCCTTCATGGGCGAGTCCGACTCGCACTTGGCCGGTTTTTTTTTTAAAGCTCAAGTAAAATCCAACCTTTGTTCAAAGGCTTACTATTCCATCAACGACTACTTACACGATAAGAATAGTTGGTCGCCCTAATTAACTCAAGACAATGTTCATGTTCTTTCTCCAGAATTAGCTTAGGTACTGACAGGTTACTGTTATTAGTATTAACTCACTTATTTATTTCACATCGATGGTCCTAGTTCATCATCTGTGACTGCAAGTGACAGCTATGTGACGAACCCAGCAATGCATAAATATGTAAGCTGTCACGCCCTTTATGCCTGGAGGCTTTTATTTAGGTAGTGAGTTTTTATTATATTTGTTGGTATATTGGCGTGGCTAGCTGACATAATATGGCAAATAATTTAAGCTTCTTGTAATGTTCATTACTGAACATAGGTTCCTAGTATTGTATACATGCAACTATATTCTAACTAAACAGACAGCTGTGCTGCTGGGGAGTTTGTTCCGCCACTTCTTCTTCCCAGCGATAGCACTAGGAAGTGGTGAAGGGCGGGCGTTTTTGGGGGACTGTCTTTTGTAATTTTGACGTTCGAAAAGTGCTGATTCTCAGCCTAATTTGAATAAATGACTTTTGATTTTGATTTTGAGACGTACGTATTTTTAATTTCGTCGTGTTAACTTGAACGAGTAAAGACCAATGACAATGTGCGAATACTACGGGAGCCGAGTAGGCCGTCTGGCAACTGCCTACTGCCGCGCGTGTTTTTATGAAGATTTTTTTTTTGTTAGGTATGATTTTGTGAGTTTCTTAATTGTGGAGCACACACACTAAAATGTAATTGACGGGCTTATGGTGATTTATCGAGGTAGGCACTGCATAAATGCCTTTATGCAATGCATGCCACTGCAGCTGGGCATGTTGCGAATCACGTTATGAAATTCAGGAATTGATGTACTTACAACTTTCAGCATTCGAATTTATTAGAATAACACGTACAAACGAATACAGAACACCCCTTTTTTGAAGTCACTTAAAAATTTTACCGCGGCAACTTTATACAATACGTTTGTGACAAATATTTTTAATTATTGACGTGTTTCTTACAGAAATAAAACATTTAATTATATGATGAGATTGAATCACGTTAATCTACTACAATTTTTTTATAAAATAAGTATCACTATACTTATCTCAAAAATAGGCAACTAGATTCACTTATAAATACGCCAAAGGACAAAAAAGAAAAAAAAAGGAAAAAAAAAAGAAAAGAAAGAAAAAATATTATAATAAGAAAAGAAAAGATATTATAATTTTGTTACTTTTGTTTTATTCATACATAAAACAAATAAGTTACGTTCTTAAACAAACGGCGTCCAATAAATTAAATACATGTATATATACATACCTCTGATGAGCTGCGGTCAGTAAGCCGTGCGCCTTGCTAGCGGCGGCGGTGAGGCGTTCTACCGCGGAAGTCAGTTCTCGGGAGCGACGCGCTAATGCTGTGCTGGTCTCTTGGTTGCTGCCCAGCACCTGGATCATGAGTGTTATTATGGTATAAGCAAAACTATTGCCTGTTTTTACTGACACTAGGCGACACTTGGATGAGCGTTGAGTGTGCCTTTATTTAGGTATTCATTTAGTGAGTGATCCGGGTGTCTACGTGCCTCAGAAAGCACGTCAAAAAGAGCGAGCTTTTGGTTTTCAACGCGGGTTCTAAGTGTCCGGCGGAGGTTCCACCAGTAAGGCTATGTGGGGTGCCCTTGGAGCGGGTACATACTTTTAGGTATCTGGGCCATATTGTGACGTCCGACCTGAAGGACGACGCTGATATTGAGCGAGAAAACAGGGCGCTGTCAGTGAGGGCGAATATGATTGCCGCAGGTTTGCTCGCAGCTCCAAGGATGTGAAGACCACCTTGTTTCGAGCCAACTGCACATCTTTTTATACGAGTAGTCTGTAGGCGTCATATTTACAGAAATCCTACAGCGCTCTCCGCGTTCAATATAATAACGCGCTGAGAGCGCCGCTGCAGCTGCCTCGCTTCTGCAGCGCATCAGGAATGTTCGCGAGCGTCCGCATTGACTGTTTTTATGCCAGCATGCGCAAGAGGGCGACCTCGATAGGGAGTAGAGTGCGGAGCAGCGGCAATACTCTTCTCACCGTTGTTGCCAACAGGTTGGACGGGCCTTTCATGCAGCACTGGCAAGCCTTACATGCACCCGTATATCGGGCTTGGGGCAGACAAAAAATTAAAATTAGTTACCGTAGATTTAATATATACACATACATATAAATAAAAAAAACAAGAAGAATAAAAGAACATATACACATACATACATATAAAAGTTGTTCATAATGATGAGTACAATGACCCCTTTTAAGGATTAAAACGATCAAAATTTAACGATGTATATACAACGTGGCGCTACAATGGTGACATTAATTTAACACACGCGTAGGGCTAGTGCCCATTAATCATATAAACTTTGATATACGAGGTGCATTCAATAAGTACCTAGCCTCATCGCCAGAGGGCGCTGTAGTTTCAAAAGAGTTTTACCATAGTGTAGCACATTCTTTTTTAATTCTTTTTTCAAATTTTCAGTCCAATCCCTTCATTTGTTTTAATTTGACTTACTTATGGAAGCGAATGTATCGATCGGTTTTATAAAAATGGAAAAAAAAGTCGGCGCCATGGGTGCCGCGTTTACTCACACCGGAAAACAAGTGCAACCGTGAGACCACATCGGAGACGTGTTTGGCGCTGTTTAAGCGGAATCCAGCGGAGTTTTTGCGTCGTTTTATGACCGTCGATGAAACCTGGATCCACTGGTACACACCAGAGACCAAGGAGCAATCAAAACAATGGATCCAGACCAGGGAACGTGCTCCAAAGAAGGCGAAAACTGTAAAATCGGCCGGAAAAGTTATGGCCACCGTTTTCTGGGATTCACAAGGTGTGATCTACATCGATTACCTCGAGAAGGGTAAAACAATTACAGGGCTTTACTATGCCGATTTATTGGGCCGTTTCGACGCCGAATTAAAGAAAAACGACCCCATCTGGCGAAGAAAAAAGTGCTGTTTCACCACGACAACGCACCGGTTTACACTTCTGCCGTTGCCATGGCCAGATTGGTCGAATTACGCTACGAATTGCTGCCCCATCCACCGTATTCTCCAGATTTGGCCCCTTGTGACTTCTTTCTGTTTCCTAATCTGAAAAAATCTCTCGCCGGGAATAGATATAGATCAAATGAGGAGGTCTTCGCCGCCACGGAGGCCTATTTTCCAGAGTTTGACAAAAACTATTTTTCGGACGGGTTAAAAAAGTTGGAGCATCGCTGGGCTAAGTGTATCGAACTAAAAGGAGACTATGTTGAAAAATAAATTGCCATTTTTCCAAAATTTTCGTTTACTTTTTGTAGGCTAAGTATTTATTGAATGACCCTCGTAGGTTAAAATAATCGGTAAATTGAAAAAAAAACTTTTTCAAACAAACTAAATAATAAAAAAGTAACTAAAATTGGGATCACCCTTGCAAAAATTCCTTCACGAAATTACTTACCTAGCGCTAGTTGGCTTACGTTATCTCGGAGCGGCAACGCGTTGCTTCGCGCGCTGGCAACCGTGCAACGCGTCTTGCATCTACTCGTGATCGGTCCGATTCAATTCATTCGAATCAAAGAAACCGAGCGGCGCGAGTGGTACTTACAACGGAGGTGCTTAGTCAAACAATTATCATATCACCCTCTCTTGTTACTATTAGTTATAACTGTCATCATTAATCACTGCTTTTATTTGTCTTTATTTTGAATTTTCTTATTTTCAATAAGACCACCCGTGTTGTCGGATACAAAGAGCTAAACGGCGTTTCATGTTTTCCCGCACATTTGAAAATAAATTGTCACATAGCAATTTGCCTCAATTTCTCAAACGCATTTATTATTCGATGGTGTAATTGTTCCACCGAATCCACGTTCTCCGCGTACACATCGGCTTTGATATTTGCCATCACGATCACAAGTTTACATAAGCACTAATAACACAAATAAAAGCATCCGTATCGTAAGAGATTAAACGTACCTACTAGATTAGAAAACAAAGCAAAGCGTCTTTATCACAGTACCATAATATGTCAAAGTATGTCTTACGAAGAAACAGAGAATTTACTAACTGTGTTAAAGTAAATATAGGTATACAAATATTTATCAAATTTAGAAACTAGGAGTTATGCTACTCTACATATAATTATTTTTTTATTGTCAACTTTTGATTATTTATTAATTTTTAAAGACTATTTTAGCTCTTTTCGCCTGAAACACAGGATTACCTAGTTCAGGCACGTACATCTAAGGAATATAATTTACATTTAAGCAAAACTGTACAATTTTCATGCCTTATAATTTTTTGAATAAATATATTATTATAATCTAATTACTATCCTAATTACACAAAAATAAATAAATAAAACAATAGGTAAGCGTCTTTTTCGTGGAAACATTCACAAAAATATTTGACGACGTAATTATGCGCACTAGTATGAAGTGTGTCAAGGACACCGGTTCGGCTTGCACCAGAAAAGCAAACAAAAGAATTCTCTGTGCGGGTGGAAGGGAGGGCGCGCGTCGCCTGCGCCGTTCGCCGACAAAGGGATGTCTCTTTCCTTCCTAGTATTGCTTATTCGTTTTAATTTCATTGATGCGATGTTATGAACCGTTACCCCGGCAAATGACCGCTGCGCGACAGTTCTTTATGTACAGGTTGCTCTAAGATCTATTTTAAAAATTTTTAAATAAATCCGTAAATAATTACGTTTAATGGAAATATAATTTCTTAATGAAACGAAAATGTGAAAACGTATGTGTGTTAAATTAATGTCACCATTGTAGCGCCACGTTGTATGTAGTATTATTATTTTGTCTTTGCAATTTATATAATTTTTAGTTTTTAATATTTTAACATTTTTATAACATTTTACGATTTGACAATTTAATATTTGACATTTTATTTTTAAATTATTCTGACATTTTTATAAGTTTTTGACAATTTTCATATTTTTTCAAATGAGTATTTTAATTTAATTAGTAACAATTTTACTTTGGGGTTTTATCTGTTTAGAATTTTAAATAGTTTATAAGTTATTTAAATGTTTGAGTTAAATCTATAGACTACAGTTGTCCGAAATAAATAAATTATTATCTCCTTTCCAATGTAAACATGTAAATTATATTTTTAAATATGAGAATATAAAAAGTATCAAAACATTTAAAAATAGTAGCCCACCGGTAGCGGGAACAGGGTTCAAGCTACCGGTAGTCAGGGCTCCAGAGAGAGGAACCTCCTGACAATGCGAGCCGTGTCCAGAGGTACCGCTTTCTGAATCAAGCCCTTGATCCAGCGGCCCAACGAGAGCCTCCTCAGGTGTTGGTCGAGGCTCTTGGCTATTAACCCATTGGCTGTCACGACTATCGGCACAATGATCGCTGAGTCCACATCCCACATGTCGACAACCTCGCGAGGCAAGTCAAGATACTTGATTTGTTTATCTTTCTCGGCTTTTACGAGGTTCTCACCATGCGGGACGGTTATGTTAACAATCATTGCGCACCGCTCTGATTAATCCACCACCACTATATCAGGCATATTGGCAACAATAGTCCTGTCAGTGATGATGGATCGATCCCAGTACAATGTGATATATCCATTTTCGAGAACTGGGTCGGGCACATACCTGTAGTACGGCACCTCCGACTCCACAAGGTTGTATTTCAGAGCAAGTTACTGATGGATTATCCTAGCTACAAGGTTGTGTCTATGCAAGTACTCTCCGTTAGCTAGATGAGAACAGCCGGCCGGAGATAATATGCCTGATTGTTTCCCCCGGTCGGTGGCATGCCCCACAGATGTCAACCGTGCCGTCTTTTACAATGAATCTCCGGTAATTGTTCATCATCATAACTTCATCCATAATTACACAGACAAAACCTTCAGTTTCTCCAAAGAGGTCACCAAAACGCAGCCAGGCTACGGACGCTAGTAGATCTACATCAGGCCCATGTAGGGCCCGCAAGAAGCGTCCGTGAAGCTCCTTACTCTGCCATACCTCCATGCGTTCATTATTGTCAAGGACTACTGGTTTGCGCCAGTTCTCTTTACCCAAGGAAAGCGGGGTGAGGCCCTTGTCCTCCGCGACCACATCTCGATGCATCCCCACGTCGGTTTCTAGGAAATATTCCCTGAGACTGCATATCTCGCGATTGTGGAGGTTCTTAGCGTTTAAAAAGCCTCGACCTCCACACTTTCGCGATATATACAGCCTCATTACCGATGACCGTGGGTGATGCATTCGATTTGCAGTCAGCAGCGTACAGACCCTCCTATCCAGGGCGTCAATTTCGGCCTGAGTCCAATTGAGTATGCCAAAAGAGTAAATATCAAAACCGGTATGACCCAACCGTTGAAACCGTTCCGCCTCCGCGTTCGCGTTCCGTTCCAACCGTTTCCGCCTGATAAAAGACTTCAATATTTTTTTCAGGCGGCCAGAGAAGCGCTCCTTCAACGATTGCTTCATGTCTGCAGTTACATTAATGCCTAACGCTTCCGACATACCCAAATACTTATAGGTTTCGGATACGGAGAGGGCTCTAAGGTTTGTGGAATCCGGGAGTTGAGTTCCCACGGATTCCACGATCTCCCCTCGCTTTACAAGCATGACCGCACATTTGTCCACACGAAATTCCATCCTGATGGCGCACTGAAAGTTTCAGTAGCTCCATTGCATCAGTTGCAAATTGTTGGGGGCAAAAAGGTTTAGGTCATCAATCTATCCAACATTTCGACAGATCCTTTTTTTCAAATTATTATTATTATTAAGCTGTTGGTCCCGGCAGTCATTTTTGGATCTTTTACAGTCGTTACGGGTCGTCAGAAGCCCGGTCTGACAACCAGTCTTACCAAGGGGTATCGTATTACGTATACAGATCAAAAGTGTCTAGGGATCAAGTACATTTTAGAGTATCGCCGCAATTGAGGATTATTATTTGAACTTTTTTGGATCCTTATTGATTCTCGTGAGTTTTCCTTAAATCTTATTCTTCCTTAAATTTTCATTAAAAGTAGAAAATCAACTGTCAATCAGGATTCCTATAGAAGTGTGTAACAGCGTTTTTACAAAACCATTACAATTTTTGCATAGGAACTGAAAAAAATGCAATGATATGGAGCGACGACACCATTTGACAGGAAAAGAGATGATGAGCGCCGTTGGAATGTTGAAAGCTGTTTCCAGGCAACGTACTGTGGCTGTCGCTCTTAGCATAACACAGAGCGTCATAAGCCGCCTCTGGACAAGCTATCGCATCTCGGGTAGCGTGGCCGAGCGACATGAAGGACGATCTCGCATCACCACACGCAGACAGGACCGGTACATCCAAAATACTGCTCGACGGAATCGTACCATGACCGCCATGATGTTGGCTACGAGGCTCCACAGCCCTTCAGGCTTGCTGATAAGCGAACAAGCCATACGAAATCGTTTACGTGAAGTGGGTCTGCGTTCCCGAAGGCCGCTGAGAGTTCCACCTATAGCACCCCGCAATCGTAGGGCCGTTTACAATAGGCTCGCGAGCACAGAAATTGGGTGGAAGAAGACTGGCGTTGTGTTTGCTTTTCTGAGGAATCTCGTTTCGGTACGAGGCCGAATACAAGACGTACTCGAGTTTGAAGGACCTCTGGACGTCAAGAACGTTTGAAGTTTTGTCAGGAAGTTCATTCATGTGGAGGGGGAACAATAATGGTTTGGGCCGGTATTTGGATCGGTGGAAGAACCGATCTCGTTTGGATCAGGGGCAATCTCAATGCTCAGATTTATGCCAAGAGGATTGTTTCTTTCAAAATAATTGCATGCAAATCATTTATGTCAATTAAACCATTGACAGGCACTTTTGAATTGTCAAAATTAAATAGTCGGTTAGTTAGTCAGAAAGTTAAAGCTAGTTGCCCATTCCAAAACTTAGATCTCTATGGAGAAGAACGGCCAAGAAACTCCACGGACACTCTTTTAAATCAAGATATTATTACAAAATCCTGGGTACATTATTGTTATTGCTTCTATGTATATTAAGAACAATGTAAAAAAGAAATAATTTAAAATATAAAATTAAAAATAAGCCCTGGCAGTTAAGAGGTGACCGGTCTCAACCGACGGCGCCCGTTCACGAACATGACGCATGGATCAGCACCACCCGGCTCAACCATTTCGTAGGGAACCGAATGATCCAACACACGCGCCACCACCAGTGAGACATTTAAGTGAGCATGACATATTCTCAACTGCCATGCTCATTCAAGTCACCATCAAAATATCATAATAAACGGATCCATGGTTCTTGCATTTGCAAAATTTAAAAAATGCCTCTACAAAACTATAGTTTGCAATGTATTGAAGAGCTGAAAAAAATAATTACTACCAATCAGGAAGAGGTATTTAATATTGAAGTATTGAAGAATTAAATCTTGAACGTCGTAGAAGAGCTTTTTTGCGCAGTAGGGGGCAGTAACTGTTGAGACTTTATTTATATGTTTTTATTTATTATAATTAGTAAAATACAGGGTAAACAAAATTAGCACAAAAAAATCTAATAATAAGTGTTCGTGTACTTAGTTGGATCACAAAATGATGTCGTTGTAAAAATCCCATTTGGGGCTGAAGAGCAAGCATGTACGTACCTCAGCATGTAGATGCGCGTGCGCGGCGTGCAGCAGACGCGCGCGGTGCGCGGCGGCCGCACGTCGCGTGTGGTCTGCGTGCGCGCGCGCGGCGCGGTGCACGTGCGCGCGCGCCGCCTGCGTGTTGCAACATGTACGTACCTCAGCATGTAGATGCGCGTGCGCGGCGTGCAGCAGACGCGCGCGGTGCGCGGCGGCCGCACGTCGCGTGTGGTCTGCGTGCGCGCGCGCCGCCTGCGTGTTGCAACATGTACGTACCTCAGCATGTAGATGCGCGTGCGCGGCGTGCAGCAGACGCGCGCGGTGCGCGGCGGCCGCACGTCGCGTGTGGTCTGCGTGCGCGCGCGCCGCCTGCGTGTTGCAACATGTACGTACCTCAGCATGTAGATGCGCGTGCGCGGCGTGCAGCAGACGCGCGCGGTGCGCGGCGGCCGCACGTCGCGTGTGGTCTGCGTGCGCGCGCGCGGCGCGGTGCACGTGCGCGCGCGCCGCCTGCGTGTTGCAACATGTACGTACCTCAGCATGTAGATGCGCGTGCGCGGCGTGCAGCAGACGCGCGCGGTGCGCGGCGGCCGCACGTCGCGTGTGGTCTGCGTGCGCGCGCGCGGCGCGGTGCACGTGCGCGCGCGCCGCCTGCGTGTTGCAACATGTACGTACCTCAGCATGTAGATGCGCGTGCGCGGCGTGCAGCAGACGCGCGCGGTGCGCGGCGGCCGCACGTCGCGTGTGGTCTGCGTGCGCGCGCGCCGCCTGCGTGTTGCAACATGTACGTACCTCAGCATGTAGATGCGCGTGCGCGGCGTGCAGCAGACGCGCGCGGTGCGCGGCGGCCGCACGTCGCGTGTGGTCTGCGTGCGCGCGCGCGGCGCGGTGCACGTGCGCGCGCGCCGCCTGCGTGTTGCAACATGTACGTACCTCAGCATGTAGATGCGCGTGCGCGGCGTGCAGCAGACGCGCGCGGTGCGCGGCGGCCGCACGTCGCGTGTGGTCTGCGTGCGCGCGCGCCGCCTGCGTGTTGCAACATGTACGTACCTCAGCATGTAGATGCGCGTGCGCGGCGTGCAGCAGACGCGCGCGGTGCGCGGCGGCCGCACGTCGCGTGTGGTCTGCGTGCGCGCGCGCGGCGCGGTGCACGTGCGCGCGCGCCGCCTGCGTGTTGCAACATGTACGTACCTCAGCATGTAGATGCGCGTGCGCGGCGTGCAGCAGACGCGCGCGGTGCGCGGCGGCCGCACGTCGCGTGTGGTCTGCGTGCGCGCGCGCGGCGCGGTGCACGTGCGCGCGCGCCGCCTGCGTGTTGCAACATGTACGTACCTCAGCATGTAGATGCGCGTGCGCGGCGTGCAGCAGACGCGCGCGGTGCGCGGCGGCCGCACGTCGCGTGTGGTCTGCGTGCGCGCGCGCGGCGCGGTGCACGTGCGCGCGCGCCGCCTGCGTGTTGCAACATGTACGTACCTCAGCATGTAGATGCGCGTGCGCGGCGTGCAGCAGACGCGCGCGGTGCGCGGCGGCCGCACGTCGCGTGTGGTCTGCGTGCGCGCGCGCGGCGCGGTGCACGTGCGCGCGCGCCGCCTGCGTGTTGCAACATGTACTATCGCGGTCTTTTCCGCCTGCTCACTTAAAAATTTTTTCGCCTAAATCCTGCGGCGGCGCCAAACCACGCCCCCTAAAAGTTTTGGCCTATTAGGAAAGCGATAACGCCATTAGTTGCAACCTGCACTGCGCAGCTTAGTGACGTATCACGTGTACTCCTTTTTTTAATTTTACGGACGAACTATTTGACATGGGCGCGCTTACCGGACCTTTTGAATATTGACCATTGAGCTGTTTACTTGAGTAAATTATTTTAATTATTGTCATGGTAAATTGTGTAGTTTTAAAATACCTTAATTTATAAATAAAACTTTATTAACGATGCACAGTGCAAAGTTTATCATGCAAATGTTATCTTGTGTGTAATTGAATACTTTCTAGTTTGTTTTACATCAATAAAAGTATTTGATAAATAAATAATAATATAATATATTTATTCCAAAAATTATAAGGCATAAAAATTAGTACAGTTTTGCTTAAATATAACAAACAAAAAAAAAAATAAACAAATAAAAAAATAAAAAAAATAATAATATATTTTTTTTGTTGTTTTTTTTTATTTTTTTTTTTTTATTTTTTCTTTGCATTTTTTTGTGTTTTAGTATAATAATTAAACGAGAAACATGCAGAAAAAATATTCAGAGTTTTTAAACTTGAATGAATGACAGATTTATTTGCAAGAATATAGGTAGCTAACATAAGTTCTTAAGATCTATAGGTTTCACTATATTCGGCATTTCTGCCGTGCAAATATTTAGATTTTACATCTTGGTTATACTTATCACTATATACTTGGTAAAGCAATTACTTATACCTTTATGAGAGTGGTATGTATTACTGCTTTGTTGTGACGGGCGAATTCGATATTGATTATGTTTATTTGCAGTGAAATTTACTATTTGAAATTCATAATTTATATTTTTAGCCGTTATAAATTAATGAATGTGCATAATTCAAACACAATGCGAATTTTTATATGAATAAATAAATAAAAATAGTTGGTTTTAAGTAAAAAAATGCTTGCCATTGTTGTTGTTGGTTAATAATAACCTACTTTAAATTCCGTGCAAATAAGTAGGTAGTGACTAATTATTAAATAATTCATTTCTAGAAATTTTACAATAAGCCTAAGCCGAACAAAAGAGTCATAAAATTCAATAACCGCAGTGGGCAAAAGTCGGTGGCATCCTTTGATACTTTTGATATACCTAGCGGGTTTCGGTAATTACATAGAGGTCTTTCTCTCATCATTTATAAGATAAGAAGAAAGCTAAGATAAGAAGCATATCTTTGTTTGACATTACAATGATGCCCCAGTGCAACTGATAACAAGTCATTTTATGTATCAGTAACATGTGTGTCAGCAACATGTCAGACGAGAGTTTAAATTAATTTATATACAGACTGTGATTTGTGATATAATAATAATAATAACGTTTATTTATAAAAATGGTGCAGATTTACAACTGAATGATGAATTGATGACTGAATAAAAATAAATGCAAACCATATAAGCACTTTTCTTACCATCAGTATTTTTACGCCTTCTAGCTATACATGGAGGTAGATATATACGGACCGAGAAAGTTGGGACTAGGGTTCAGTATGGATGAAACCTGAAAACTGATTTGTTTAGAACTATTTCGTCGTTTGTTGCGGTCGGGTTTTTTGAAACAAGTCAGTTTTTTTTTAATGGAGGCACTTGTTATTAGACTATTCCTTGTAGAGAAACACTGTCCAGCTGTGGATCAGACGCCATGAAGAAGAGGGTGTCTTAGAGGATAGGCCGCGGGCACCACGTCCATATCTGATAACCTCCAACGTATGGTAGACACTATTTCACAAGCGCTATATTCTCAGATGAGAAATGTTTTACGTCGAGCCAACATGGTCGTTGACACTTGTGGCGCGTGATGAATACACGCTACGAACCTAGAAATAGACATGTGCAAACAGTGCACCACGAAGTGATGTGATATGTCATTATTACATTTCGTAATATTACATTACACCATCACTTCAAACATCACGCGTGATGATAGGATGTTGCGCCATGCGATAGCACACCATCGCGCGTTAATGTAATGCAATGTTCTAGTGTAATAGGACATAGTGTCAAGGAAATATAAACCCTTTTATAATAAAAATAGAGTTTAAAATAACATAATAAGTCACCTGACCGGGCGAAATACGAAATCGCACGCGCCTAGTTCCGGACTTCCGATATAAACCGAACATTGCCGATGCGATGCGTTCGGGAGGGCTCGGTTCGAGCGAGTCTGCGAGTCATGTCGCGAGCCACTGCGCTGCTACCGCGCGCGTAATCTTTAGTGTGATGGTATGATGCTTATTTTTGTCGAGTAATGTGTGATGTGATGTTACAGTACGCGCTCGGGTGATATTACGCGTGATGCATCACTCGCATTACTTACACATGTCTACCTATAAACGTGATTCCTAATCATGATTCTAGAAGGATATGCGCTAATATGTGGGGCTGGATGAGTGCTGATGGTCCCGGAGAGCTTGTCCATTTCCCAGGGCGAGTAAATGGCGAAAGTTACCGCGAACTATTACAAAACGTAATGGTGCCTACTGTGCTCACAGTTTATCCGAGAGCAGAGCTCCCGGAATTTATTTTTACATAGGACATTGTTTTTCTCGTTAAGTTTTGGCGACTTAATCGCCAACAGCTTATGAAATGAAGGCTAGGCCACACCAACTTCCTAGTTCTAAATTTAAAAAACCCGCGTTCTAACGCGTTCAATGATATGTTCTGAAGGGCATGTCTTGAATTTTTTTATTACCATACAACCTTATACTGAACTGAAAATTGCAAAAAGCCTAAGAAAATTTGAATATTGTAAATTGTGTGTTTTACCTACTTACTATGTCCAATATTTTATGAATATCTTTGTTCAGTTCAGTTAATAAATAAATAAAACTGATAAAACTTCAAAATTTTATTTTACTTTTTAATTAATGCCTAACCGACAATAGGATTTATCAAATCAAATTTCTAATTAGAAAAATAAAGACAAAATGTATTATTTATCTCAACGAATTTTCCCAGATCTATCTATACTAATATTATAAAGAGGAAAACTTTGTTTGTTTGTTTGTAATGAATAGGCTCAAAAGCTACTAAACCGATTTAAAAAATTCTTTCACCATTCGAAAGCTACATTATCCACGAGTAACATAGGCTAAATTTTATTTTGGAAAAAAATAGGGTTCCGTAAGATATTTGGGTTTTTCGGACACAAGGTGTAAAAAATCAACCAGAAAAGTTACTTATTTTGCGTACGCTGCCTAAACTATAAAAGATAGAACCATAAAATGTTCAAATTAATTGTAGATCTTATAAATATCTACAAAAAAGTCCGCGACACACTATACCTATCTATGTCGAGTGAGGCACAACAACCATTTTTTAATTTAAAAATCTTGAATTTTTTTTGGACTACATTTAAACGCATTTATTTTACTCATGCTATTAATCCTTATCAAAATAAATTATTTCATCAGTAAGTACCGTTTATGTAGATAATATTTGGTCTTTGAATGATTAAAATTGGACGTTTGGTTTTGAAGTTATGGCGAAATTAAAATATTACGATTTCTGCTGCACGGCCCGTTGCGAAGTGGGCGTCACCAAGGCCGTGCACGTGCAGGAATAAGTTTACAAAATCAAAAATCAAGTCATAATATAACTATTTACATCACATCCATGATCTGTAGTGTTATAAAGTTTTCATAATTTTCGCAAAGTTTAAAAAAATCATCTTCTTACTTCTATTTATTTAAAAAAAAAATATTATGTATCTATAAGGGTTATTTTGATTTCCTTTTTCGCAAAGTTTAAAAAATTCATCTTGTTACTTCAATATATTAAAAAAAAAAAAATTGTATCTTTATGGGTTATTTTGATTTCCTTTTGAGATACGTAATCCTGTCACAAATCCGAAATCTACGCGGACGAAGTCGCGGGCAGAAGTTAGTCCATAATATAATAAATAGGTAATAGCAGTAGTTTGAAAATAAAAATAAATCTCGAACGGCGCGTGCGTCACCGCGTCAAGCGACAGTGCAGTCGGCCCGTCTTATCTTTCATTCGTCTATTCAAGGTCAACGGGGCGGGGCTAGAGAGCGCTTCTATTTTTTGAGTGCAAGCAAAAATGAACTTAGTGGTGATCAGGCGGAAGTGTCCACGATAGTACGTACCTCAGCATGTAGATGCGCGTGCGCGGCGTGCAGCAGACGCGCGCGGTGCGCGGCGGCCGCACGTCGCGTGTGGTCTGCGTGCGCGCGCGCGGCGCGGTGCACGTGCGCGCGCGCCGCCTGCGTGTTGCAACATGTACGTACCTCAGCATGTAGATGCGCGTGCGCGGCGTGCAGCAGACGCGCGCGGTGCGCGGCGGCCGCACGTCGCGTGTGGTCTGCGTGCGCGCGCGCGGCGCGGTGCACGTGCGCGCGCGCCGCCTGCGTGTTGCAACATGTACGTACCTCAGCATGTAGATGCGCGTGCGCGGCGTGCAGCAGACGCGCGCGGTGCGCGGCGGCCGCACGTCGCGTGTGGTCTGCGTGCGCGCGCGCGGCGCGGTGCACGTGCGCGCGCGCCGCCTGCGTGTTGCAACATGTACGTACCTCAGCATGTAGATGCGCGTGCGCGGCGTGCAGCAGACGCGCGCGGTGCGCGGCGGCCGCACGTCGCGTGTGGTCTGCGTGCGCGCGCGCCGCCTGCGTGTTGCAACATGTACGTACCTCAGCATGTAGATGCGCGTGCGCGGCGTGCAGCAGACGCGCGCGGTGCGCGGCGGCCGCACGTCGCGTGTGGTCTGCGTGCGCGCGCGCGGCGCGGTGCACGTGCGCGCGCGCCGCCTGCGTGTTGCAACATGTACGTACCTCAGCATGTAGATGCGCGTGCGCGGCGTGCAGCAGACGCGCGCGGTGCGCGGCGGCCGCACGTCGCGTGTGGTCTGCGTGCGCGCGCGCGGCGCGGTGCACGTGCGCGCGCGCCGCCTGCGTGTTGCAACATGTACGTACCTCAGCATGTAGATGCGCGTGCGCGGCGTGCAGCAGACGCGCGCGGTGCGCGGCGGCCGCACGTCGCGTGTGGTCTGCGTGCGCGCGCGCGGCGCGGTGCACGTGCGCGCGCGCCGCCTGCGTGTTGCAACATGTACGTACCTCAGCATGTAGATGCGCGTGCGCGGCGTGCAGCAGACGCGCGCGGTGCGCGGCGGCCGCACGTCGCGTGTGGTCTGCGTGCGCGCGCGCGGCGCGGTGCACGTGCGCGCGCGCCGCCTGCGTGTTGCAACATGTACGTACCTCAGCATGTAGATGCGCGTGCGCGGCGTGCAGCAGACGCGCGCGGTGCGCGGCGGCCGCACGTCGCGTGTGGTCTGCGTGCGCGCGCGCGGCGCGGTGCACGTGCGCGCGCGCCGCCTGCGTGTTGCAACATGTACGTACCTCAGCATGTAGATGCGCGTGCGCGGCGTGCAGCAGACGCGCGCGGTGCGCGGCGGCCGCACGTCGCGTGTGGTCTGCGTGCGCGCGCGCGGCGCGGTGCACGTGCGCGCGCGCCGCCTGCGTGTTGCAACATGTACGTACCTCAGCATGTAGATGCGCGTGCGCGGCGTGCAGCAGACGCGCGCGGTGCGCGGCGGCCGCACGTCGCGTGTGGTCTGCGTGCGCGCGCGCGGCGCGGTGCACGTGCGCGCGCGCCGCCTGCGTGTTGCAACATGTACGTACCTCAGCATGTAGATGCGCGTGCGCGGCGTGCAGCAGACGCGCGCGGTGCGCGGCGGCCGCACGTCGCGTGTGGTCTGCGTGCGCGCGCGCGGCGCGGTGCACGTGCGCGCGCGCCGCCTGCGTGTTGCAACATGTACGTACCTCAGCATGTAGATGCGCGTGCGCGGCGTGCAGCAGACGCGCGCGGTGCGCGGCGGCCGCACGTCGCGTGTGGTCTGCGTGCGCGCGCGCGGCGCGGTGCACGTGCGCGCGCGCCGCCTGCGTGTTGCAACATGTACGTACCTCAGCATGTAGATGCGCGTGCGCGGCGTGCAGCAGACGCGCGCGGTGCGCGGCGGCCGCACGTCGCGTGTGGTCTGCGTGCGCGCGCGCCGCCTGCGTGTTGCAACATGTACGTACCTCAGCATGTAGATGCGCGTGCGCGGCGTGCAGCAGACGCGCGCGGTGCGCGGCGGCCGCACGTCGCGTGTGGTCTGCGTGCGCGCGCGCGGCGCGGTGCACGTGCGCGCGCGCCGCCTGCGTGTTGCAACATGTACGTACCTCAGCATGTAGATGCGCGTGCGCGGCGTGCAGCAGACGCGCGCGGTGCGCGGCGGCCGCACGTCGCGTGTGGTCTGCGTGCGCGCGCGCGGCGCGGTGCACGTGCGCGCGCGCCGCCTGCGTGTTGCAACATGTACGTACCTCAGCATGTAGATGCGCGTGCGCGGCGTGCAGCAGACGCGCGCGGTGCGCGGCGGCCGCACGTCGCGTGTGGTCTGCGTGCGCGCGCGCGGCGCGGTGCACGTGCGCGCGCGCCGCCTGCGTGTTGCAACATGTACGTACCTCAGCATGTAGATGCGCGTGCGCGGCGTGCAGCAGACGCGCGCGGTGCGCGGCGGCCGCACGTCGCGTGTGGTCTGCGTGCGCGCGCGCGGCGCGGTGCACGTGCGCGCGCGCCGCCTGCGTGTTGCAACATGTACGTACCTCAGCATGTAGATGCGCGTGCGCGGCGTGCAGCAGACGCGCGCGGTGCGCGGCGGCCGCACGTCGCGTGTGGTCTGCGTGCGCGCGCGCGGCGCGGTGCACGTGCGCGCGCGCCGCCTGCGTGTTGCAACATGTACGTACCTCAGCATGTAGATGCGCGTGCGCGGCGTGCAGCAGACGCGCGCGGTGCGCGGCGGCCGCACGTCGCGTGTGGTCTGCGTGCGCGCGCGCGGCGCGGTGCACGTGCGCGCGCGCCGCCTGCGTGTTGCAACATGTACGTACCTCAGCATGTAGATGCGCGTGCGCGGCGTGCAGCAGACGCGCGCGGTGCGCGGCGGCCGCACGTCGCGTGTGGTCTGCGTGCGCGCGCGCGGCGCGGTGCACGTGCGCGCGCGCCGCCTGCGTGTTGCAACATGTACGTACCTCAGCATGTAGATGCGCGTGCGCGGCGTGCAGCAGACGCGCGCGGTGCGCGGCGGCCGCACGTCGCGTGTGGTCTGCGTGCGCGCGCGCGGCGCGGTGCACGTGCGCGCGCGCCGCCTGCGTGTTGCAACATGTACGTACCTCAGCATGTAGATGCGCGTGCGCGGCGTGCAGCAGACGCGCGCGGTGCGCGGCGGCCGCACGTCGCGTGTGGTCTGCGTGCGCGCGCGCCGCCTGCGTGTTGCAACATGTACGTACCTCAGCATGTAGATGCGCGTGCGCGGCGTGCAGCAGACGCGCGCGGTGCGCGGCGGCCGCACGTCGCGTGTGGTCTGCGTGCGCGCGCGCGGCGCGGTGCACGTGCGCGCGCGCCGCCTGCGTGTTGCAACATGTACGTACCTCAGCATGTAGATGCGCGTGCGCGGCGTGCAGCAGACGCGCGCGGTGCGCGGCGGCCGCACGTCGCGTGTGGTCTGCGTGCGCGCGCGCGGCGCGGTGCACGTGCGCGCGCGCCGCCTGCGTGTTGCAACATGTACGTACCTCAGCATGTAGATGCGCGTGCGCGGCGTGCAGCAGACGCGCGCGGTGCGCGGCGGCCGCACGTCGCGTGTGGTCTGCGTGCGCGCGCGCGGCGCGGTGCACGTGCGCGCGCGCCGCCTGCGTGTTGCAACATGTACGTACCTCAGCATGTAGATGCGCGTGCGCGGCGTGCAGCAGACGCGCGCGGTGCGCGGCGGCCGCACGTCGCGTGTGGTCTGCGTGCGCGCGCGCGGCGCGGTGCACGTGCGCGCGCGCCGCCTGCGTGTTGCAACATGTACGTACCTCAGCATGTAGATGCGCGTGCGCGGCGTGCAGCAGACGCGCGCGGTGCGCGGCGGCCGCACGTCGCGTGTGGTCTGCGTGCGCGCGCGCGGCGCGGTGCACGTGCGCGCGCGCCGCCTGCGTGTTGCAACATGTACGTACCTCAGCATGTAGATGCGCGTGCGCGGCGTGCAGCAGACGCGCGCGGTGCGCGGCGGCCGCACGTCGCGTGTGGTCTGCGTGCGCGCGCGCGGCGCGGTGCACGTGCGCGCGCGCCGCCTGCGTGTTGCAACATGTACGTACCTCAGCATGTAGATGCGCGTGCGCGGCGTGCAGCAGACGCGCGCGGTGCGCGGCGGCCGCACGTCGCGTGTGGTCTGCGTGCGCGCGCGCGGCGCGGTGCACGTGCGCGCGCGCCGCCTGCGTGTTGCAACATGTACGTACCTCAGCATGTAGATGCGCGTGCGCGGCGTGCAGCAGACGCGCGCGGTGCGCGGCGGCCGCACGTCGCGTGTGGTCTGCGTGCGCGCGCGCGGCGCGGTGCACGTGCGCGCGCGCCGCCTGCGTGTTGCAACATGTACGTACCTCAGCATGTAGATGCGCGTGCGCGGCGTGCAGCAGACGCGCGCGGTGCGCGGCGGCCGCACGTCGCGTGTGGTCTGCGTGCGCGCGCGCGGCGCGGTGCACGTGCGCGCGCGCCGCCTGCGTGTTGCAACATGTACGTACCTCAGCATGTAGATGCGCGTGCGCGGCGTGCAGCAGACGCGCGCGGTGCGCGGCGGCCGCACGTCGCGTGTGGTCTGCGTGCGCGCGCGCGGCGCGGTGCACGTGCGCGCGCGCCGCCTGCGTGTTGCAACATGTACGTACCTCAGCATGTAGATGCGCGTGCGCGGCGTGCAGCAGACGCGCGCGGTGCGCGGCGGCCGCACGTCGCGTGTGGTCTGCGTGCGCGCGCGCGGCGCGGTGCACGTGCGCGCGCGCCGCCTGCGTGTTGCAACATGTACGTACCTCAGCATGTAGATGCGCGTGCGCGGCGTGCAGCAGACGCGCGCGGTGCGCGGCGGCCGCACGTCGCGTGTGGTCTGCGTGCGCGCGCGCGGCGCGGTGCACGTGCGCGCGCGCCGCCTGCGTGTTGCAACATGTACGTACCTCAGCATGTAGATGCGCGTGCGCGGCGTGCAGCAGACGCGCGCGGTGCGCGGCGGCCGCACGTCGCGTGTGGTCTGCGTGCGCGCGCGCGGCGCGGTGCACGTGCGCGCGCGCCGCCTGCGTGTTGCAACATGTACGTACCTCAGCATGTAGATGCGCGTGCGCGGCGTGCAGCAGACGCGCGCGGTGCGCGGCGGCCGCACGTCGCGTGTGGTCTGCGTGCGCGCGCGCGGCGCGGTGCACGTGCGCGCGCGCCGCCTGCGTGTTGCAACATGTACGTACCTCAGCATGTAGATGCGCGTGCGCGGCGTGCAGCAGACGCGCGCGGTGCGCGGCGGCCGCACGTCGCGTGTGGTCTGCGTGCGCGCGCGCGGCGCGGTGCACGTGCGCGCGCGCCGCCTGCGTGTTGCAACATGTACGTACCTCAGCATGTAGATGCGCGTGCGCGGCGTGCAGCAGACGCGCGCGGTGCGCGGCGGCCGCACGTCGCGTGTGGTCTGCGTGCGCGCGCGCGGCGCGGTGCACGTGCGCGCGCGCCGCCTGCGTGTTGCAACATGTACGTACCTCAGCATGTAGATGCGCGTGCGCGGCGTGCAGCAGACGCGCGCGGTGCGCGGCGGCCGCACGTCGCGTGTGGTCTGCGTGCGCGCGCGCGGCGCGGTGCACGTGCGCGCGCGCCGCCTGCGTGTTGCAACATGTACGTACCTCAGCATGTAGATGCGCGTGCGCGGCGTGCAGCAGACGCGCGCGGTGCGCGGCGGCCGCACGTCGCGTGTGGTCTGCGTGCGCGCGCGCGGCGCGGTGCACGTGCGCGCGCGCCGCCTGCGTGTTGCAACATGTACGTACCTCAGCATGTAGATGCGCGTGCGCGGCGTGCAGCAGACGCGCGCGGTGCGCGGCGGCCGCACGTCGCGTGTGGTCTGCGTGCGCGCGCGCGGCGCGGTGCACGTGCGCGCGCGCCGCCTGCGTGTTGCAACATGTACGTACCTCAGCATGTAGATGCGCGTGCGCGGCGTGCAGCAGACGCGCGCGGTGCGCGGCGGCCGCACGTCGCGTGTGGTCTGCGTGCGCGCGCGCGGCGCGGTGCACGTGCGCGCGCGCCGCCTGCGTGTTGCAACATGTACGTACCTCAGCATGTAGATGCGCGTGCGCGGCGTGCAGCAGACGCGCGCGGTGCGCGGCGGCCGCACGTCGCGTGTGGTCTGCGTGCGCGCGCGCCGCCTGCGTGTTGCAACATGTACGTACCTCAGCATGTAGATGCGCGTGCGCGGCGTGCAGCAGACGCGCGCGGTGCGCGGCGGCCGCACGTCGCGTGTGGTCTGCGTGCGCGCGCGCGGCGCGGTGCACGTGCGCGCGCGCCGCCTGCGTGTTGCAACATGTACGTACCTCAGCATGTAGATGCGCGTGCGCGGCGTGCAGCAGACGCGCGCGGTGCGCGGCGGCCGCACGTCGCGTGTGGTCTGCGTGCGCGCGCGCGGCGCGGTGCACGTGCGCGCGCGCCGCCTGCGTGTTGCAACATGTACGTACCTCAGCATGTAGATGCGCGTGCGCGGCGTGCAGCAGACGCGCGCGGTGCGCGGCGGCCGCACGTCGCGTGTGGTCTGCGTGCGCGCGCGCGGCGCGGTGCACGTGCGCGCGCGCCGCCTGCGTGTTGCAACATGTACGTACCTCAGCATGTAGATGCGCGTGCGCGGCGTGCAGCAGACGCGCGCGGTGCGCGGCGGCCGCACGTCGCGTGTGGTCTGCGTGCGCGCGCGCGGCGCGGTGCACGTGCGCGCGCGCCGCCTGCGTGTTGCAACATGTACGTACCTCAGCATGTAGATGCGCGTGCGCGGCGTGCAGCAGACGCGCGCGGTGCGCGGCGGCCGCACGTCGCGTGTGGTCTGCGTGCGCGCGCGCGGCGCGGTGCACGTGCGCGCGCGCCGCCTGCGTGTTGCAACATGTACGTACCTCAGCATGTAGATGCGCGTGCGCGGCGTGCAGCAGACGCGCGCGGTGCGCGGCGGCCGCACGTCGCGTGTGGTCTGCGTGCGCGCGCGCGGCGCGGTGCACGTGCGCGCGCGCCGCCTGCGTGTTGCAACATGTACGTACCTCAGCATGTAGATGCGCGTGCGCGGCGTGCAGCAGACGCGCGCGGTGCGCGGCGGCCGCACGTCGCGTGTGGTCTGCGTGCGCGCGCGCGGCGCGGTGCACGTGCGCGCGCGCCGCCTGCGTGTTGCAACATGTACGTACCTCAGCATGTAGATGCGCGTGCGCGGCGTGCAGCAGACGCGCGCGGTGCGCGGCGGCCGCACGTCGCGTGTGGTCTGCGTGCGCGCGCGCGGCGCGGTGCACGTGCGCGCGCGCCGCCTGCGTGTTGCAACATGTACGTACCTCAGCATGTAGATGCGCGTGCGCGGCGTGCAGCAGACGCGCGCGGTGCGCGGCGGCCGCACGTCGCGTGTGGTCTGCGTGCGCGCGCGCGGCGCGGTGCACGTGCGCGCGCGCCGCCTGCGTGTTGCGCGCCAGCTGCGCGCCGCGCTCGGCGCTGACAGAGTTGCTGACGGTACAACGCCGACGTGCCTTCTCGCACAGGGACTCTAGCGGGACGCTCCACGACGCGCCTGGCGACGAGACGAAGACATATTACTTTTTACATTGCACATTCCTTGACATTGAATACAGCTAACCAGATATTGATAAAAAATATCTGTTAATTGTCCCACAACAAATCTTGCAATTTATCATTTTATTGTCATTATAAAACTCGTAAGTCTTATTTTACCAATATAATAGGGGTTAAAGTATGAAATTGCCGTTTTATTGTAATAGGTACTTCGAATTGACATAGAACCTTCATGGTTTGAGATTTTTGAGTGAAACTTGTGCTTGACTACGAGTCTTTTAACCATGTGTATCTTATGTTTTTTTTTTAAATTCTTTTACTATTATTATTTTTTATTTGTAACTGTGCGTTTTGTTTGTGCAGAATAAATTATTTTTCTTTTCTTTCTTTCTTTCTTTAAACTTTGTTCACATGGTACCTATGAAGTTCTTCTTTTAAAAAATGTGCAACATTCAATTAACAACTTTCAGTTGTTTTTTTTATTCAGCTTAGACAAGAAAGATAGATACTTCGAAAATTCGAATTATTTTTGAATATGAGTTCCGACGCGGAACTAACGCGGCAGAAACACCTCGCAATATCAATGTTGCGTTTGGAGAGGGGACTGCTAATGAACGCACGCATGAACGAACGCCCAGACAGGTGAATAACAATGAATTGAAAGAGATGGTGGAAGCCGATCCGAGCCAAACTACCCAGGAATTAGCGGCATGGTTTAACGTTACTTTACCAACAATATTGACTCATTTGCGTCAAATCAATAAAATAAAAAAAATATGAGAAATGGGTGCCTCATGATTTGACTGATCTGCAGAAAGAAACGCGTGTTGAAACTTGTGTTGCCTTGTTGAATCGATACAGAAATGAAGAAATATTGGATCGAATTGTGACATGTGATAAAAAGTGGATTCTTTACGATAACCGTAAGCGAAAAATGCAATGGCTGACCCCAGGTTAAACGCCGCAACAGTGTCCTAAAGCAAAGCTTACCAATAAAAAGGTAATGGTAACTGTTTTGTTTTGTTTCTTTGGAAGGAGGGAAGTGAGGCCTGCGCCCTGCAGTGAGACAGAAATGGCTGAATAATTAATCTGTTTGATGATCTCAGCGTGGTGTTATTCACTACAGCTTTCTCCGATCTGGTCAAGCAATAACGGCAGATGTCTGCTGTGCCGAACTCCGAACAATGATAGCAAAACTAAACAGCCCCGACTCATGAATCGATCTTCACCATTATTGCTCCATGATAACGCGAGACCTCATAAAGCACGAGAAACTGTTTTAACTCTAAGGTACTGCAATTAGAAACCATTCGTCACCCTCCGTATTCGCCAGACCTTGCTCCAACGGACTACCATTTTTTCGCAATTTGGACCATTTGCTACGTGATAAAAAGTTTTCTTCTTAGGAGGCAGTACAAAATGCTTTCACACAGTTTGTCGAATCTAGATCACGAGAGTTCTATCGCAAAGGCATAAATGACCTTCCTATTAGATGGCAGCAATGTATAGATAATAATGGTAATTATTTTGATTAAATAAATACGTTAAATTAAAAAAAAAAAAACGAATTTTAATTTTTCAGTACAAATCGGCAATTTCATACTTTAACCCCTAATTTGTCCCGAATGTAAGTTTTTAGCCTCACCGATCTCTTTCTGTTCAACTTCAGCGTGTAAGTCAAGTCTTGCTCGACGTAACAGCAGGCACAGCACGCTGGCGAGCGCCTTGGAGTGCACGCCCAGCACGCAGCGTAGTACGTATTCAGCTGTGAACCTGCAACGTAATCATTTTAACAGCGTCAAAATTTAATTTCCAATTTATATGATTTCGGAAAAATTACTTAAATCCCTACTCATACAGTTTAGTTACTTCAATATTTTTGGCATTTTCAATAGATCTAATCATTTTGAAATCAACTTAATTTATACTAACGCAAACTAGTATGTTAAAGTGGAAATAACGTCGATTAGAAACAAGGATTTTAATAGTCTGTATGTACTGTCAGTGGCGTAGCTATCGGAGGGAGAGGCGGTGCAGTGCACCGGGGCCCCCAAGCTCAGGGGGCCCGTCGGCCTCTGACCAGCAAACCTCGAACTGACCTAGCATAAAATTTCTTCCACCTTCAGAACATAAATATAATAAATTCTTTCTGTTGTGTTGAGTAAGTTCTAGCAGGGTCTGTTTGTTTGGTTTTCAAAGTTTTTTGTTGAAGTACGTATTGATGGTATTATGGCATTGATCTATAAAAAAACTCGGAAGAAAGGTTACTAGCCTTTAGCTCTTGGACCTCATAAATTACGCCATTGAGACACTTGTTATTTTTTGGCGGAATAAAGGTACAACAATGCCGGACTAGAAATTTTAAGTTAGGTTAGGTTCCTGGAGGTCCCCCCCCCCCCCCGGTGGGTTCCCGCATTGTCGAGGCGGGGGGCTCAGTAGTCGTGGCTGGCTGGACCACGGTGAAGCTAAGAGGGACTCCAGCGGCGGCCGCTCGTCAGGGCTTGGCGGCTAAGCCGACGATGAGCGGCCGGCGGGTAGGTTGCGGTGCCGCTTGGGCGACATCGCAACCTACCTGAGGCGGGCCGCAATGTCCCTCGTGTGGGAGACGTCGCGGCTGAGGATTGGAGGCCGCGGCGGGAGAGGAGTGTCGGTGTGACGTTGCCGCTCTCCTTACCTTCCGCGGTCTTAACGGGGCCGCCACCGTTAGATGGCGGACGCGGTGGGGCCGCAGGGGAAGAGGAGTGTCGGTGTGACGTTGCCACTCTCCCTATCCTCTGCGACCGTAGCTCCCCCAACCTGGGGGGCATGTGGGGCCCGCCATACGATACGACAAAAATTGGCAGGCGGCGGGGCCAATAACCTGAACCGTCGCAGGGGGACCAAGGGTGCCCAGACACGTGCTGGTTTGGTCCCTGGGGTGGTCACGGCGTGCTATGTGTTCTGGTGCGCCGGTGATGGGGAGTACTCCCCAGAGGAGGGTCCGGTGACGGACAGCCGCGGCGGGTTCACGGATGAGTGCTAACGCGTGCCCATGTTCCCGCCGTAAGCGGCAGAGGAGGACACCGTGGAGTTTTAGTGGGTTAGAGTCCCACATAACTGCACTATCTCCCCGTGGTAGTGCAGAGTGCACGAGCATGACTCCACGATAATAAAAAAAAAGGTTCCTGGAGGTCCCGGCGGCACACATCGTGGTCGGGGGGGTTCGGATCGCTTTCGAGTCTACCATGGAGTACCTGGGATTGGTGCTCGACAGCCGGAGGGACTTCGGCCCCCACTTCCAGCGGCTGGTTGTTGGGCGCGGCTGGGGCGCTATCAACGCTGCTTCCCAATCTGGAGGCCCGAGCGCTGTCTGTAGGCGACTCTATGTGGGGATCGTGCGATCGATGGTCCTGTATGGGGCCCCGGTGTGGGCCTCTGACCTAATCGTTTGTAGCATCGCAATACTGCGGAGACCGCAGAGAGCGATGGCCGTCAGAGTCGCTAGGGGCTATCACACGATCGCCTACGAGGCGGTCTGCGTACTGGCTGGATCCCCGCCCTGGGAGCTGGAGGCGAATGTATTCGCGTCGCTGTTTTGGTGGCGCGAGGAAGCACGGGCGCGAGGCGAGCGGCCAATGCAGCGCCAGTTCGAGCAGCGTCGGTCGCAACTTCGCGATGGCCTGGTGGCGGAATGGCGGGACAGGCTCTCACGTTCTGCCGGCCCCATCACCATCGAGGCGATCTGGCCGGTTCTGGCAGACTGGCTCAGGAGAAAGCACGGCTCCCTGACGTTTCGGGCGACGCAGGTGCTCTCGGGGCATGGTTGCTTCGGGAAGTACCTGTGTCGCATAAACAGGGAGCCGGACGCCCGGTGTCACCACTGCGTCGCCTGCCGGGAGGACACGCGCGGCATGGCGGGCAGGCTGCGCGCCTGGCAGGCCGCGCCGTGCCCTCCCCTCACACGTGCGCAGTGCCTGCCCTGCCGCCCGGCGCACTCCCGCGCGCCCGAGCCCACGTCGCGGGGGCGTCGGACACGTCACTCCCCCCTGACCCGAGGAGGAGGCACCACAAAGTTGTGGAAAGATCGTACGTTCCCGCGACCCATCGTACATAGGTGTGAGATGGAGCACCGGTTTTAGTCAGCAAGAGTCTGACAGACTCCTCCCCCCCCCCAGCGCGGAGGACATCCATGAGGATTTTCCACCAAGGAACAAAAAAAAAATGTTAGGTTACAATTTACAGGTTAGGTTAAAAAAAAACCTAAGCAGTTTAGATAGGGCCCCAACTTTTTTTCGCACCGGGGCCCCTGGTCACGTAGCTAGTAGCTACGCCACTGTGTACTGTACTCTAAAAAGAGAAAGCATAAAATCTGTTTCGCAACAGTTGATGAAACACAAAATAATAATAAAAAGTGAAATGATAAATAAACGTAATTTGTTTCTCTCTTACCGCCGGACGGGCTTGCAGAGCGCGGCGTCGTCGAACAGCGCGGGCGGGCCGGTGCCCTTGAAGGCGCATGCGCTCTGCGCGCACATGGCGAACACCTCGGCCATCGACTGCACGCGCCGCACCAGGAAGATGTCTTCGAGAACACCGCGCAGCACGGGACTCTGTAGTGCCGCCTGGAACACATAGACAAATAGTTTTTTGACATTGCCATCCATTGAATTTGGAAAAACATTATGAGGAAACCTGGACTTATAATTAATAACATTACGCCTGTAATCTCAGAAGGCCAGGGCAGAGATGCACCTACAGTACACCCACATTTCGCCAGTTATGTTTCAGTCCCATGTCCCAGTCAGGGGCGAGCTTATTGCCATAAACCTGGCTCAAGTTCTGCTGGGCTGACTGCCCAGGGTGCGACTAAAGTGCACCCACACCCAAAACACACACAGCGTACTGTACACGTTTACCTGTGTCGTAACATAGGTAAATGTTCAAAAGTCTTCACTAACGGTACGCCTTGTGTAACACACTTAAAAAATTCCACCATATTGACAACACACTCACCGACATATGCATAGACTCGCTAATATGGTCGATTTTCCTCCACGCCGGTGGTATAGGTATGGCCAAGTGATCAGCCAGTTCTCTGGCACGCAGCTCCACGGCCGCGAACAGTCCGTTGAAGCCCATGAGCAGCATGCGGCCGGCGGACTGGCCCTCGGCGTCGGCGGTAGGAGCGGAGAGTAGGGCTTCGTAGCGGGACCGGACCTCCGCCGCTAGGATTGGGGCGGTGCTCGCTGGGGACTGGAAGGAAAGAGTGTTGTTATGAAGATGTCAGTATTTCGGTTACCTAACCTGAACAATATATCAGATATCATTTTTTAAAGGCATGTATCAAATATGATACAAAAAAACTTTTCCGAGCTCAAACACATTGCTTGAACTCATTACAATTGTCTGTTAAATGCAATAAGTTGAAGCAGTATTTGAAGTTTGAAGTTTGCTGAACAACGTTTGGATTGTGTATGATTTAACATTGCTAAAATTATACATACAAGCATTGTGTCGCTAAACTGCTTCGGATAAAGGTGCCTTAAAACTTATAAAACTTTTGATTAATATGCAGCGAATTTTATTTTGGATTTCCTATAACGCTTTTTCATTTACGTCTAACAGTTATTGCAATAGTTTGATCACAGAAAAATTATAAAGTACAACTCACCTCCATATCCATAATCAAATATCTAAGATGCAGTTCCAACTGCGTCAGTAACTCGTTGAGGGGCACCGGCGAGTTCATGATCACTGCATTCAGCTCGCTGATCATCACTAGCACCGACGGGTCTTCAGAGTGCACTTTCTTCAACGCCTCCGGTAGTATGATGGTGCTGAAGTTGTAGTTCAGCTGCACCAGGTCAGCAAGCAAAAGGTTCGCGTTCCTAACGCACTCCACTGCGACTGGCATAGCGGCATCTTCGGCTGATGCTGATTGTAGAGGAAGTAATGAGAGCAGTTCAACCGCTTGCATAGATAATGCACTCATATCATCCAAGAACCATTCTCCTTCGCGAGAAGTAAGGTCAACAAGACAGTCTCCAGCGCTTTGGGCTCCATTCTCCAACATCAAGTAGCGTCTGTTCAAGTTGCAGAGCATGCCGATGACGACACATTCTAAAGCTGCTCCCGAGCCTTCTTCAGCTCTCACCCAGTTACTGATGTTCGTCTTCGCTTCGCGGTACGCTTCTTGAGCTAACGCTAAGGCATCAGGACCACCTTCCGACTGTAGTCTGTCAATAGCTTTGGTCAAATTAGCGTTCGCTTCAGCATTCATGTTTTGCAAACGGTAGTTGTAGTTTATGATTTGTTGTGAAGTGTCTCCTTTGTTGTTGTCAGCGTTGATGAGAGCAGTCACTTGGTTGGAGACGTCGCGGCACACTTCGGGCGACTTGCTATCTAGCGCTGCAGCTAAAAATTTTCTGAACATAACCACGCGATGGTACTCTGTGTGGCTCTGAGGGTAGTACTGAGACACTGCCACGTATTGTGAGAGGAGCTCGAGGCAGGATCTGACGAGGTGGTGCGTTTGCTTCATGCTCTGATACAATTCCGTCTCTGCTTGCTCACATTGCGATATCATGGCGCTCTGTCCAGCATTGGTAAGGAACTCCTTAATGTGTTCGAATATCGGTTGCTCCTCTTCGTCGTTACCGGAGAACTCTTGTACCCACGTCATGAGTTGTGGGCCGTTGATAGCTTCTGTCGTGTTCGCGAAGTTTTCGATCTGAGTGTCGAAGTCGTTGAGTATCTTCACTAACGCCTTCATGGAGTCCTCCACGGCGTTCTTCGCTTGTTTGTACGACGTGTACTTCTGCGAGATGGCGTATAATGGATGGTTGTTCAGATTCGGTCCGTAAGCTTCTATTTCCTTGATGAGGGCCATCTGTTGGTGACAGTCTTGCAGTCTCGCCTCCACAGACTTTAATTCCTCGTTTTCTTTAAGCCAGTTTTCCGCACACTGCTTGATTTCTGGCAGCACGGCCAAAAATTGTTCTCTGAAACATATATTCGGCGATAAATAAATACTTCACTTATGAATTTATAACGAGACATTATCGAACGCGTGGAATTAATTATTCAGAGGGAACAGGAAGCGCGTTATATTGATTCGTCTTTTAGTTGGCACATTGACTTTGAACATGAACACAAATTGACATGAAACATTGGGCGACATGACAGGTGTAATTCGTTAAATGATTATATTAGATTATGATACGTTAATGTTATTAAAGAGAAAACGACGCTATGAAGCCGTAACACCAACACATACTGGGGAGTGTGTTTCTGCTTAACGATCGCCGTAATGTAATGGATGTAATCTTGTGTTGATAAATAGTCCCGTGAGAATTTCTATAAACATGAAGTATTTGTCTATGCAAAGACTAAATCGTACAAGGTCGAATCCATTCATCAAGGGTGCTAAGTAATTAAGCTACCCACAAACGGGCACATTAGGAACTACAAAGCGCTTTCGATCCAACAATTTACTGAAACGTTAACGACAAAACTTTAAATAGGTGTGACCGTGTGATATTAAATAAATAAATATTGTGTCTATGGGGGCTTGTCCTTATTATATTCGCTGAATGCAAAGGTAACCTCTACTTTTTTTTTTAAGTCGGCTATAACCCTTATTTCCAGGTGTTCCATTGTATTTGAAAAATCTTCTTAAATTTCGTCTTTATTAGTTACATACAACAAAGACAACCTCTGAGCTGTAAATGATTTTTTTTCTTCAAGTAGGTTTGTACTCGTACAAGCACTTACACGTCAATCATACGATGAATCATACAACGATGCCTACGAGCAATATTTGGTTTGAAAGTTTCTGACAGCTGTGTTCCAATTTTCAAAAGCCATCATTTATTGACATTTCCGTGCTTATAAATTTTAGAAATTGCTCTTTTTGTTAAATGTAATCGACGGCTATTTTTAACTTTATCGCAAAGCAGATACCGAGATGTAACTTTGCGATCTCAATACCAAAACTTGCTATGCACAGGTGGATATAGGACTGCTTTGTTGAGGAAAAGTGTTTTTGGTATGTCACCGGCTATTTTTAACCACATTCCTAATTCCATAAAAGAGGAACCAGTAACAACATTCAAAAAGAAACTGACTGCACTTCTATTGAATAAATGTTACTACTCCGTATCGGATTTTCTAGCTGAAAAATTTTAGTTGCATCAATGTCTGTATGTTTGTTGATGAACTGCATCAATGTTTGCATGCCAAAATGGTAGAATGTACAAGGATTATTTCATATTATTGTAACCACCTTATTGTAAATACCTACATTGTGAGCAAATAAATGAATATTCTATTCTATTCATATTTTTTTTAAACTAGATGAGGTCGGCGTTTCCTATCTGACTATTCTGAGAAGAAAGGCCGAAACAAACTCAGAGGCTTTTAAAGTCCAGACATAATCTTGGCGTTTAACAGCACTGGATAGGGATAAGTGGAAGGAGGGAGGGGAGGGGACCCCGAGACGTTTGTGTTTTTTTTTGCAAAAAAGTTTTTATTTTTCACTTTTATGTTGTAATTTTTACCAGTAATTTCGGTTAATAAATCAAACTACTGAACTGTTTTTGATGAAATTTCTATGGGACCAATCTGAAAGTACATCCTTACAAATAAAAAGAATTCGGCTTATAAATAACGAAAAAAGCAGCTTATAAATAACGGAGTTCTGAGGTAACAAACATAAAAAAACCGGCCAAGTGCGAGTCGGACTCGCCCATGAAGGGTTCCGTTACGTTACGATTTATGACGTATTAAAAAAAAACTACTCACTAGATCTCGTTCAAACCAATTTTCGGTGGAAGTTTATATGGTAATGTACATCATATATTTTTTTTAGTTTTATCATTCTCTTATTTTAGAAGTTACAGGGGGGGGACACACATTTTACCACTTTGGAAGTGTCTCTCGCGCAAACTATTCAGTTTAGAAAAAAATGATATTAGAAACCTCAATATCATTTTTGAAGACCTATCCATAGATACCCCACACGTATGGGTTTGATGAAAAAAAAAATGTTGAGTTTCAGTTCTAAGTATGGGGACCCCCAAAATTTATTGTTTTTTTTCTATTTTTGTGTGAAAATCTTAATGCGGTTCACAGAATACATCTACTTACCAAGTTTCAACAGTATAGCTCTTATAGTTTCGGAAAAAAGCGGCTGTGACATACGGACGGACAGACAGACAGACAGACAGACAGACAGACAGACAGACAGACAGACAGACAGACAGACAGACAGACATGACGAATCCATAAGGGTTCCGTTGCCATTTGGCTACGGAACCCTAAAAATACAGTCGAACTGAGAACCTCCTCCTTTTTTTAGAGTCGGTTAAAAATCGTGCAGCTCAATCCAGAACTTGAGGTCTGTCTTTATTAAAACCCAAACCGTAGTTTTATGTAGACAGCTCAGTGAACTATTAATAATAATATTCATTCATCA
This sequence comes from Apamea anceps, assembly GCA_951799955.1. NCBI lineage: Eukaryota > Metazoa > Arthropoda > Insecta > Lepidoptera > Noctuidae > Apamea > Apamea anceps. The sequence goes on from OX637516.1 coordinate 1,133,238, forward strand.
TTAACTGTTATACAAATATTGGACAGTGACTGTATCGGCTGACCTCGATAATATTTAACGTGTTGGGCTGAGAGAAGCTTTCAATTTTCTGTTGAGTAATACACTTGAAAACTGACTTCATAAAAAGGGATGGGAGAGATATCAATGTCATGATTTTAAATAATAAATCTCGCGGATGTCTTCTGCAACTAGTTTGATGTTATATTGTAAAGCTTTACTTTAATTATTATGAATATGAGGATTAGGTGGATCATATTTTTTTTCTCTCTCCTATTTTTAATGTTGGTCTGGCAGTTTGAGTACTTTATACAGCCTACCCAAATGTCCTTTTTTTGGTTTGCTCGTCGAGTCCTTGAGCTCCTCGAGTTCGGAGTCCTGAGTTGAGCTACACGATTACTGACACATGTTTGCATTGACTGGGCTGGTCCACTCAAATCTGTGTGGTACTTACCTCGAAAGACCATTTCAGACATCAATTTACATGGTTTTCACATGATGTGACCAAAATTATGTCTGGACTTTAAAAGAGACTGAGGCCTCTACATAAGTATGTTACGGCCTTTCTTCTCAGAGTAGTCAGATAGGAAACGCCGACCTCACCTAGCTTATTTATGTTTTATTAAAGTAATTCCGATATCTTATTTACAGAATAAATAATGTCATTTCATTTTATTGGAATAAAAATCATTAAACCAAAATTACATCAAGTTGAGATTTACAGCTCAATAAAGACAAGCAGCAACTCTCTCTATACCTAAGTAAGACTTTTTGTTCATTTCTAACATTTACCAAATTAACTACAGATAATACTTTTCAGATTAAATTTACTATAGCTTCATTTATTTTTATAAGCTTTTCGCACTCAAAAAAGGTACAAAGGCGGTTTTTATTTTGTAATTACGCGACTAAACATTAAAACATAGTTAGTAGACGATCTCCTTTCTCAGCAAAATTAAGCAAATAATTAATATAATTTTAAAGATATCCGCATTGCCCATCCCTATTGTTGATATAAATATACGCATGGTAAGAGCGTCCATAGCACCATCGCGCCAGATAATGTGCAGTATTTATTGAGAACGTAAATCTGCGCGAGATGAGCGTCGTATATCGTGGCGTAACAAAGCAGCGTGGCGGCGACGCAGCGCGTTCACTACACGTATAGCTATTACACGGAATACACTATGTATCTTGGTATTGTGAGGAGTCTTTATTAGTCGACGCTCATGTGGGAGTAGACAGCGTGGATGGAATGTGTCGTTTCGAGTCAATTGTGGCAATTCATGAACCTATGTACCTAGCAGTGGTGGCTCATTGGTAACGGCCGCGACTTACGAGTTGTAGGTCGTAGGTTCGAACCCAGACAGGCGCTTTCCTTTAACAGCTGAACAACAACGCTCACAAAACAATACTCACGTGACTTCAGTGAAGTGATGCTTTAACTCCTGCGCTCTGATGGCCATCATGTCCAGGGCTGCGCGCACGTCCCTCACAGTGCAGCGGCGCTTACCCCCGGAGCCGGCGGCGCCGCCCCACTCCACCAGCGGGTCGTAGACGAAGGCTTCTAGGAGCGTGAGTAGAGTCTCGCGACCACGACGCATCGTGCGCAGGACGTGCTCGCATGCGAGGCGGAAGATACCCTGAGGAAGAGAACACATTTACTTATTAAATGTTTCATACTGGAGGAAATACAGAGAAACCTACTGGTTATGTAAACTGAATCAAATTTTGCCTGTTAATGAACTTTATACAGTGCAACTAATAAGTGAGTAGCATTGCAAGTCTATGGCAATGCACGAGTACGCGTTCTTATTGTTGTACTTGTTTCTTAATCTAAGTCAAACCCGCCAGCAACCTTTTAATTCGAAGTGTGCACAATGTCCGGTCGTCGCAACACCGACTTTTCATACACTTTTAACTTCTCACGTTGTTCAATGAATTTGTGTCAAATAAGTTAGAAGCTACAAAGCCAGTTCTTGTCGATACAATCCAGGTTCACATTAAAGCCACAGTCGGTAATAATTCGCGGCGGTAATAAGCCGGCCTGATTGTTAGCCCACGGCCGCCTAGTTTGACCCAATTCACTCGTTGACTCTTGGCTGAGACCTAAATAACTAATAAAGTACACTTTCAAGCCATTTTAGATCAGCTTAATAGGGTATATATACATAGCAATTTACTTTAAATAGAGCGGATAATTTGTACACAGTAAACACACAGTAAAAAAGTGTTGTAAACAGTAAAATATGCACACATTTCTGTATTTCAAAGTGTTAACTCGCTATACAATGAAAATACAAGATGAACTTACTTAAAAGCATATGCAATTACGTCACACATTAGAACCTATTTCAATCCCAGCTAAGAGCAAGTTACATGAATATTGGCGGCAACTTGTACCGCTTCCCGCGTACAACATTATGGATATGAGCCGCCACGCGCCGCAGTGTAGCAACTTGTTATGAGTTCGCGCCTTGTTCTACTGATTATAACTTGCTTGTGCATAATGTAATGAGTAGGAGTTATACTGAAGGTCGACCACGAAATTGTAGGCTTTTAGCTGACACATTGTACAATGTGCAGGGGGATATAATTGTTGTTACAAAATAAGGAAGCAAATGTCAACAGCTTTAAATAAAATAAAATGTACAGTCACAAGCAAAAGTATGTATACACTCGGCTTTATTCAAAAGCGATTTACTCCTTTATTTTTTAATGAAATTTTATGTTGTTACGAACATAGCATTTTCGAACCCACAGGTTTATGTAATGTGTCGTATTTCAACGTTGCATTCGTTATTTCACGAAAAAATCACAATTGAAAGTTGCCAAGTGTTGACATATTGGTGCTCGTGACTGTACAGTGGGGGTTAGAAGTCGAGTGGCATTTTCACGAAGAAATAGATTGACACTTTTGTTTAACTTACGACCTTCTTCTAATGAGTAATTTCTATACTCTATAGTATAGGTACACACACACACACACACTCTATTCACACATTCTCTCACATTCGTTTGCAATACTTTGAATAATCACGCTATTGACTACAGTACCTTGTCATGTTCGTCTTGTTCACTTATTCGTAAAATTTTATGATTATACCCACAGAAATCGAAATAAACAAATTATAAGGTAGACGGATGCAGTTAACTTACGAGTCATTCACCGCGACTAAATAGAACGTTGTAGCGGTATCTACAACGCCACATGCGAACAACGCGTCATACTGACGTCACGCAAATCCTGCATCTCGCAAGCAGAGTTTACCGCGCACTTAGCATAGATACAATTTCCCAACATCAATCGTTGGGCAATTGCCCGCCAGACACAACACCCGTCTGGTCGGAGGATCCTCCCTTTTCAATGGAGGTTGAGTGAACTTTACACCCTGTTCCTCATGCCTCCAAAACTTGTGACCCCGACGTGATACCTGTTCCTCATGCCTCCAAACGTTATTTGGTTTTGGTTGGTTGTTATACTGTTATTGTAGATTAGTGATTAGCGGTGTTGTAGTTCATTTTGAAATGCAAGGAAATTTAAGTATTGAGATGAAAGCAGATATTATTGAGCTGCGTAAAAGTGTACTTAAATTTTATCAGAGAAATTTGATGAAACCTGACCAGTATACCGTGTGAGTATTATGATTTAATTATTTTATCGATTGTTTTTCTAATTAAAGTATAACTGCTGATCCTTTTAGTTATTTTTTTTAATCGTTTTATATTTATCATAAAGCCTAAATAGAAGAAGAGAAAATTAATGATGAATATAAAATAGAACATAAGTATAATAATAATAGATATAGGTAATATGTAACATTTCTATTTTCAAAATAATTTGGTTTCAAATTGGTAATATTTGTATTCTGCTAGTAGCCTAACAGTACTCTTTTTTTGTTTTAGAGAAATACCTACTGTGAGTCGGAGGGTCAAAAGATATCAGGAAGCCTTGCCAGTCGAAAGCGAAATGGAAGGCCTCAGCTAGTCAGTGAATATGAAACAAGTGGTTTCATACCAACGAGATCATCATCATCATCATCTGCCTAGCCTTTTCCCAACTTTTTGGGGTCGGCTTCCAGTCTAACCGGTTCATACCATCGAGATATTTTGCCGAATTATTCGACACATCTTTACGAACCGTTCGCCGTGCAAACCGATCGCCCACATTTGATTGAAAAACATAAACAAGAACGTTTACATTATGCGATACAGCGATGGGAAGCACGGAATGAGAGATCTGATGAGCAGTTGAAGTTGCATTTGAAATATGAGAACATTTAAGAGGAACAGATATATGTTTCAATATTGTTGGATTCATGCGCCAGCGTTTACTTGATAGCATTGATAATAATGGGGGTTATAAAAAGTATTAAGTTATAAATTACAAATGGATTTTAGTAATTTAATTAAAATAATATTGTGCCATATCCGTAATAAGGATTATTTTGAGGTTTAGCTTCAATCTTCTTTTCATAATGAAAATAAATACTTAAGCTATAACCGCAATAAGTCCTAATAAATACGATTTGTTAACTTTGACGTTTGAGATAGGCAACTAAAGCTAAAACGAACGAACTGGCAGTAAAAATATTACTTCTGAGTAATTTAATTGTATTGTGACAAGGAGTCCGCACTTTTATTTACGTGGGTAGATTTGCTAGTTGTAGTTTGTTAGAGTACCTGCTTTACTGCAATGAATTGTTCTTTATGAGAAAATAAACTGTTTTAACTAGAAGTTTATTTATTTCTAATTTATAAAATTATAACGAATAAACAATTTGAAATCACTTATAAAACATTTTTATTTTTATCCCCATATTACAATAAAAATATAATAATTTATTATTCTCGAAAATATCTATCGAATAATAAAAAACCTGATAAAGATTATTGTTGGAAAAGAAAAATAAAATTCACATCTCGAGATTGGAACCCAGACCTACGCGTTCAATGATCCAACACGTAAGACTATGCTATCGGTACTTGATATAACGATTTGAATTTGAGTAATGGTATGAACCAACCAAGGTCATGCGTAATTACGTATCCTGTGTGCAAAAGCGACGGTATGATTTTGGTTTCGTTCGACGCCAGCCAGTATGCGAATTCTGAGGTGTGGGTTCTGTGTTGATATATCACTTATACACACAGACGTAGGTACGGCCTTTACCGCGAGTTCACAGCAATACAGTCCTTAAGCTGGTAATGAATTAATGACCCCTGACTGTACATGAACAGTGGAGGTTTATAGGCTGTGGTACTAAGGTTATCTGCCTTTCTAGATAACATTATAAATCACTCGCACAAAAATTTTACCAAATATTGGTATTAGCGGTACTGGGCTGTAATTAGTAACGCTATTTTTAGGGTTCCGTAGCCAAATGGCAACGGAACCCTTATGGATTCGTCATGTCTGTCTGTCTGTCTGTCTGTCCGTCCGTATGTCACAGCCGCTTTTTTCCGAAACTATAAGAGCTATACTGTTGAAACTTGGTAAGTAGATGTATTCTGTGAACCGCATTAAGATTTTCACACAAAAATAGAAAAAAAAACAATAAATTTTGGGGGTCCCCATACTTAGAACTGAAACTCAAAATTTTTTTTTTCATCAAACCCATACGTGTGGAGTATCTATGGATAGGTCTTCAAAAATGATATTGAGGTTTCTAATATCATTTTTTTCTAAACTGAATAGTTTGCGCGAGAGACACTTCCAAAGTGGTAAAATGTGTGTCCCCCCCCCTGTAACTTCTAAAATAAGAGAATGATAAAACTAAAAAAAATATATGATGTACATTACCATATAAACTTCCACCGAAAATTGGTTTGAACGAGATCTAGTGAGTAGTTTTTTTTTAATACGTCATAAATCGTAACGTAACGGAACCCTTCATGGGCGAGTCCGACTCGCACTTGGCCGGTTTTTTTTTGTTTGTATTCGTATTTTTTTTTTCTTTTTTCTTTGTATATTTTATAGTGTATTCGTCCTCTATGTACGAAGAATATTAATTTATGATAGTGGTAATATTGTCTCATGCGTGTGTTATTCGCTTCTACGCCTTCAATGAAGATTAAATATGTTACGCCAAGTAATTTAGTATTTAAAAAAAAAGTTGTTTCCCTAAAAATATCTAAATTGCGTTTGCTCACGTAGCTCAATTTTAACAATGTAAAAAACAAGCTAACTAACAATGAGGACAGTGTAGAGTTGCATATTATAAGTCAAACACAAAGACGTGTGGCAGGAAATATTCCAAGTTGAGCTCACAAAGGAGCTGGGCCGCTCATTTCGCTCCAAATATGTTGGAGCAGCTCAACCTTAACCTGCTGAATATTTAGCGAGACCTAGTTTACTTTTTGTCCCGAAGAAGTGAACGGTTTTGTTTACTTATTAGTTTGCGAAAGTATTTTTGAGATGGGTTGAGTTGAGTTACTTTTGTACTTTGCATGTCTATATTAGAGGACTATTTGATTGATCGATTAAACTTTCGGAGACTATGTACTTCTGAAACGCTGTTTTAGGATACTCTCATAGCTGTCGGGTGCGCAAACTTAAGCTACTTTTGCTGATAAATTATTTTTATTTTTTGTTTATCTTTTCTTACGTATTGTTTTCGTAACTGTTCATAAAAGCATTAAAAGAAATAAACTACAAAAGAAAGAAATCAAGATGTAAGATAGGTATAGAAATGAGCTGCTTTAAGAATAACTCATAAAACCTATGATTTTCTAACACCAAACTACAATAATTGTCAAGACTCTTTAATCTCGTCCCTCTCATATAACAACTAACCGTACATTATTTACAAGAGAAAGGTCTGCAGGCTCCCCGAGGGCCAGTAGTGCAGACACATTCGTTCCCACACGACGACGTCTAGCGCCAATTGAAAAATTCCGCCGTTTGTCGCCGACAGTATAACTATAGTGCACTAGGGAGGTACACACGGCAAAAGAGATAGGTTGAAAAACGTTAAGCATTAATTATTTCAATTACATCATTATTGGGCGCTCTTAAATTGAATTTATAAGTTCTGTGCTCCCTAGGATTTCCCATCGGCAAAAATGACGAACTTCCATACGTAAGAACTTTCATTGTCCATCCTCATTCTCGTTATAATTGTTATGAAAAACTGCATGGTTCTAGACCCAGCGATTTGTGCGTTGTCTGTCAGTGTTAGCCATTCATGGGTTTGTATTTATGATTTTTTAATGTTTTGTCTTCGAATTTGTTGTATATGAAATGATTTTTTAAATTTTACAAACTCATGTATGCCTAATGTATTGCCTAATCTACTCATTATATTAGCAATTCAAAAAAGTAGTTAATTGAATGCTGCCCTGCTTAGTTATCGGGGCCCCAAGTCTGCTATTACAATAGTGTCAGAATGGTCTATCATTGATTTCGTAATTGTTGATTTTGACAAGTTTGGTAATCTACTACCAACCACTGACACTCCATTGAAAGAAATGGCATAGAATGGTAATCTCGTACATAATGCTAAATAATAATAATAATAATATCCCTGGACATTTCACACAGCGCCATCTAGTCCCAAGCTAAGCAACCTAATGCTTGTGTTATGGTAACAAGATGGCTGATAAACTACTTATATACATTTTTTTTTTTTGTAAATACATACATATTATAGACTAGCTTCTGCCCGCGGCTTCGCCCGCGTGGATGTCGGAAATTATGCCACGGGAACGTGCTAACAGGATAAAATGTATGTGCTTCCCCAGGATGCCATCCATCTCGCGGGCCCTTTGTGGCTAATTACAATAGAAAATCAATTGTGTCTCATTAGTGGTGATTAAGAGGGCACCTATATGATATCTTTACCTAAGTACCTACCTAATCAACAGTCAAATAAATGACTCTAGAGCGCTATGGAAAAACCTGAAGTCTACCCTACTCCCTACTAAACATAAGGAATTGCCTCTGCATTTTAACGATCCCGACAAAATTTGTGACCATTTCCTAAATGTGCCTGGTGCGGATACGGTCAGTAATTCATTACTTGCATATTTTGAATCCGCGCGAAATAGTAGTTCCACGTTTAGTTTGAGCCCTACAACACGCGAGAAAATCGCGAACATACTAAATAGTATTAAATCGAATGCTGAGGGTTACGATGGCCTTACAATAAATATGATATTACTGACACTGCCTGTGACTTTGGACGCCGTGACTGCTTTAGTAAATACATCTGTTACATCCTCATCTTTCCCTGAGTTATGGAAAATTGCCAAAGTGCACCCATTGCCGAAGACTCTTAATGCGTTGGATATAAAGGATCTTAGACCCATTAGTATACTGCCAGTACTTTCTAAAGTCTTAGAAAAAGTAGTTTGTGCGCAATTGGTTGAATTTTTAGAGACTAATAAAATCCTCCCAGATGTTCAATCGGGTTTTAGGAAGGGCCGTAGTACAGCCACGGCTTTGTTGGATGTGACAGACAATATCTTGTCGGCTCAAGATAAAGGGTTGTGCACTTTTTTGGTGCTACTTGATTTTTCGCGCGCGTTTGACTGTATTAACGTTCCTCTATTATTGTCAAAGATGGCTTTTTATGGATTTGACGAAGACGCTATCAAATGGTTTGATAGCTATCTTGGTGATCGTAGGCAATACGTTGAAATACATCGGGCGGACGGCTCAACAGCTGTCTCTGGACATCGGTCAGTAGGAAGGGGGGTTCCACAGGGCTCGATACTTGGGCCAGTATTGTTTATTCTGTACTGTGCCGATATAATTAAAACTATAAATAAATGCAACTACCATATTTATGCCGATGATACACAAGTATATATTTCATTTAAACCGGAAGACTATGAACAAGCATTAAATGATCTTAATACAGATCTTGAAAACATAGTGCAATGGTGCAATGCCAACACGCTTGCCCTGAACCCTACAAAAACCAAGTATATGCTTTTTGGAACCGAAAACCAGTTAGGTAAAATTAAACCCTGTGCCAGCTGTGTGACCGTTATGGGAGAGCCTATCGAACGAGTCTACGAAGCACGTAATCTAGGTGTTATCATGGACACGGAACTTCGTTTCCACAAACACGTGTCTGAGTCAATCCGTAATTGCTTTTATAGACTTAAGATATTATACAAGGCCCGTCCCTATCTTAGCGAAGAATTGCGAGTCTTGCTTGTGGAGTCTTTGGTTTTATCTAAGTTAAATTATGCGGACACGGTCTATGGCCAACGACTACTGTCAAAAACTGAAAGAATGATCCAAAGACTTCAAAACGCATGTACACGCTTCTGTTTTAAAGTTCCCTTTAGGGGACATATCACGCCTTTCCTCAATGAGCGCAACATTTTAAAAATGAAAGCTAGACGTAAACTCCACCTGGCGAGCTTACTATTTGGTGTTATTAAGTCTCATTCCCCTTCTTACTTGTATGACAAACTATCGTGGACAAGTAGACACAGAATTGGTGAAGGAAGAAAATGTTCTCAACAGCTTTCCATCCCACAGCACAAGTCGGCGGCTTTTAGAGGCAGTTTTCGCTACGCAGCTAGTAAATGCTGGAACAATATCCCTCCTCCCATAAAGTATAGTAAAAGTTGCTCGACTTTCAAATCGAAATTAAAAGAATTTCTTTTAAGCCATCAAAAAGATTTTGAAAATCTCCGAGCAGATGTATCTGCCATATAAAATAATGTATTTCATCAATTTTATCAATTAAAAAAAAAAACCAATTTTATCGATTTTATAATTATTATATATTTCAATTTTAATTTCAATCAGTTTTAATTTTTACTAGTCATTTATAATTGTCCTTACTCTAATTGAGAACGAAAATCGCATGAAAATCTGTAAGTTCGTTCCTCCGTTCATCCGTAAATTCCGTAAAATCGTAGTTAAGAAGAACAATGCAGTCACACGATTTTGTCTTATGGGTGGGTGGGTACTTTCTGTTTCTAGATTTATTTATTTCATTTTTTTTTCTTTTTTGTGTAGGTAGTATGCACATGTTGGGTATTTATTTATTTTAGTTTTTCATTCATTACAATACAACACACACACACATACATGTATGTCACGACATTTTATTTGATTTTGCATGAGCTTTTCTATAATTTTTAGCATTTATATGAATTCTCTTAATTTTATTATTACGGACACACACTTCCCTGTATTTGGTATTCCAGCGTATGGCACTCGTGGGTTGCAGCTGAAAATCAGCGTCAGGTGGTACACTTGTGTTGTCATCTGACATTATGCTGAGCTGAGGCCCTTTTGGCATTATAATCTTTGTTTATGTTTTTGTAGTTTTAAGGTGTCATTTTGTGTAATGCCAATAAATGCATTTTTCTTTCTTTCTTTCTAATTAAAAAAAAATAACCTACCTAAATAAACCTATTTCTGATGATAACTAATCTAAACTCAATAAATAAGCAAAATCTCTAAAAACTAATATCTATACGAATGACTAATCCTACCTAACAGTATTATAAAATAACCTACGGTCACTACGTACACTAACAAATATACTACCTATACTATAAAATTAAAATCTATACCTACGACTTATAAAATTAAACCTAAATAACTCTAAACACTAAAAGGAATAAAAAGGTCGCACAGATAATACTGCGGGTGACGTAACCTTCGACAAACTTATTATTTGCGGTTGGTACAGTAATCGGTCTAGGGATCGAACCGCAAAATTAAGTTTGTTTTTTATTGTATATACTTTTCCGGGATAAAAAGTACCCAGTGTGGTGCCCAGGATATTAAAGAATAATTATACCAAGTTTCATTGTAATCGAACCGGTAGTTTTTGCGTGATGCCTGAACAAACAGACAGACAGACAGACAGACAGACAGACAAAAATTTTTGTAATCACATTTTTGGGTTCGGTGTCGGTCTAGTAACACCCCCTGCCATTTATTTTTTTGATATTTTCAATGTACAGAATTTTCACTTCTACAGATTTATTATAAGTATAGATAGAAAAACACCCAGACTCGGAACAAATACATGTAGGTCATACAAATATTTGTTCCGTGCGGGAATTGAACCCGCGACACGCAGCGCAGCAGTCAATCGCTTAACCACTGCGCCAACCGTGCCGTCAAATGAATGACTGATTTACATAAAACACTTGACTTGTATAAAACACTAATAAATAATATGTAAAAATATATATAAATGAAATCTGGCATAAATAAAGTAGTGGTAGTTTTTCGGAAATCATTTGTACTAACGGGTTTTATAATAATGGCAATACGACAATGTCATCATGACACAATTCTATTACGAGACCATTGACCGACCAATGATCGCCATTAAGAATTTAGCAGATTACGAACTTTAAGCAAAATGACAATGGGATGGGAATGGGATCGTGTTGGAATGACGAATTTATAAAAATAGCAGACTTGGGGCCCTATTTTGTGGACTGTACAGTGGACACACGTGTTCACGTATAGCGTGGAACTGGGAAGCATTGTGTTCTGTGTGTCAGTATAAACAACCACAGTGACAAGTTAAGTATGTTCTTTTAAAACGAGGAAATAAGTGAGAGACGAGCGGGTCTCATCATCTTCTCCTGAATAGATGTTATCGGGTGCTAATGGATATATGATATAAACGCTAGAATGGGAGTATAGTGGTAACATAATCTCAGAACGATTTCTTCAGCAGATAATTCTTCATCCATTTTTGTACACCGCATAAACTATTTCAGTTTTATATGTATTCTCTTTACATGACATTTAATTTTAAATAAAGCTTTAACATTTATACCCAAAAGTTGTTGGGGTTAAATAACCAACAGTGAAAATGTTATGTACTTGTTATATAAACTTGTTAAGTATGTTATGTTATATGAATGAGTAAACGAACGAAACTGAATATAATTACACAATTGTGTAATAATTGTGTAATTAATGCTATGTTAGAGAAATACACTAAACAATATTAATAAATAATAATAATAATAATAATAATAATTCATTTATTTCAGATAACAATAATCCATACAATAAATTAAATCATATTAAAATCAATTGGTACGTAGACCACAAAAACCGAAACAGAATTAAAATCAATTTAAACAATACTAACATTACATTAAATTAAATAATATATATATATATATTGATGTGCATAAACGAGTGTGACGTACAAAATTCAAAATCTTTCATTTCGGATCCATACGTGTATCCATTTGGTTAGTATACACACTAGTGCTAGTACTTGCATCTACTAGAAAAACAACACAAACTATTCATTAATACGCCACAGTGGCATGTAGGCGTATCCAATGCCCCAGTATGTGGCTGTCCCACCTATCAGCTATAGTTTTCAGGATGCTTTTGGAACTGGCGCGTACCCTGCGCATAATGGAAGCGCATCGCTTGCGCATGATAGCGCAACCACAAAACTTAATGACAATCTACCACAAAACTTAATGTACAGCGTAGCTCGTACAAAAGTTATTTGTCGTTTCTCTATGTATGTATCTGTGTGTACATAAATAAAAATACCCGACAAAAGAAATTTAACAGTACTTTTATTTTTAAAGTACTTTAGTGAAGTTATCAGTTTTAAAATAAATCGTGGTCCAGCCACTGATATCGCACCAGACATGTTTTTGTCAAGGTGATCGCCACCCGGGGGCTGGATTACCCCTAGACCGCGGCAAGATACGAGAATATTGGATTTATTGCCAATAACTTGACACACGAGGTTTTGTTATCGACTTACTAAGCTATTTGTTCGTAACGGAATAAAGCAAAGTTTTACAAACATACATATTCAGCCTATAATTTTCCCACTGCTGGGACACAGGCCTCCTCTCTGTGAGAGGGAGTGGGCCGTAATCCACCACGCGGACCCAGTGCGGGTTGGTACATGTCACATGTCTTTGAATATTTGGTTCTAAGACATGCCGGTTTCCTCACGATGTTTTCCTTCATCGTTTTGAGAGCAGTGGCGATGATACAATTTACACAAATTAAAGCGCTTGACTGGGTCCGAACTGACGACCTACAACTCGTGAGTCGCGGCAGGGACCACTGGGCCACCACAGCTCCCTTTACAAACATATTTGTGTTTAAATATTACTTTTCTATTATAATAATGTTAAATTTAATTAATTAAATTGATAGTATTTACGTTTTTAAAGGCACATTTCAATAAAATGTAAGTAAAGAAATCTTATTGCGAAAATTGAAAACAAAACTATGTGGCTTTAATCGAGTTATTTCGATTTACGACAGCAGTTGCGCTTCGAACAAAATTTTGCTTTACCCAAAACCTTCACAACAAACATTCGCTATAATTTGTATTATGGAAACAAGTATACTGTGTCGTTAGTGCAACTTGAATACTATATATCTGACCTAATGCTGCCTGGTTGCTTAGGCCGGGCTATAGTAAGTAGGTCCGGACCTACTCATACTATGAAAAATATTATGGATAGAACAACAATAAAAATTGTACTAAAACTTGCACATCTTAGTAAAATTTTATTCGAATATGACGTGCAAAGAAAATATCTACAAACACAATAAAGTAGTAAATTTAATCCAACTAACAAGCACAGACGTAACGATTGCAACATGATAACTCGTAGCCGCGTAGCAGTGCTACGAGATACGGCGTAGCAGAGTAGCGGCGTAGCCTCGTAGAATCGTAGCAAGATTTTTGAAACTAAGGAGGTATTCCGAATATTACTGCAATAGACTGGCTAGGCCCGAATCAAACACACCATTTAAACTGGAAGGCAATACATTCGAGTATAAGATAATTCAAATTATCCTAAGATAATACCATGATTTTTTTCGTATTGCGTTCGAGGACCAAAAGGCCTACATAATAAAGTGAATTTACATCTACATCCTAGACGTAACCGTAGCTCCTCGTATTCTATAATTCTGATCGATAGGCCATCCGTAATACATGTTGAGTGCTCTCAGCGTCGCGTTACGGCGGACATACGAGCTCTATCTGAGACTTGTTTCGCCTCCGGCTACGACTTCTACTTTTATTTGTAGGTACGTTGGTACGTTTGATTCAAGATGATTTATTTAATCCTCGTAATACGGTGTGGCAGGGATATCAACGCGCAAACTGTAACAATGGATTCAGCACATGAGTTTAGACTCCCTAGCGTAGAAATTTTTCGTGTTAAGTGCAATACCTACGCGGTCAAAACGTATGGAACAACAATATATATTTTTTTAATAACCGACGAAAAATTTCGATGCTATGGGGTCTCAACTCATGTGCTGAATCCATGGTTACAGTCTGCGCTTCGAAGTCCCTGCCACCCTGTATAGTTTTCAATTTCGGTAAGAATAGAAAAATGTTTCTTCATCACTCAAAGAAAGGGATTTCATTTTTATTACTAACTAGCTTCTGCCCGCGACTTCGTACGAGTGAAGCAACTTTCTTTAAAAAAAAATCCGTAAAAACCTTCTACGTTAGAAAACTTAAAAAAAAAAATAGATGATATCGGTAAAGTCGTTGTCAAGTTATGGCGTGACCACGGGACATAGGGAGTCATTTTTTATATTATTACAAATATACGCAAAACCTCTCTTTTCTCGGTTCCAGTGTAACTTTAACCACAACAATGAGCCTAGTCGACACTATTACAATAGTTTTGTTTCAGCATTTGGCTTCGAAACCATACAACAACGCCAATATTGTTTTCAGTAAGTTTCAACCAAATCGTAAGCTCAAAGTGACTATTACATAATCAGCCTATAATGTTCCCACTGTCGGGACGCAGGCCTCGTCTCTTCGAGAGGGAGTGGACCGTAATCCATCACGCGGGCCCAGTGCGGGTGCGTGAATGCCACAAGTCTTCGAATTTTTAATTCTAGGACATGCCGGTTTCCTCACGATGTTTTCCTTCACCGTTTAGGAAGCGGTGGTGATGAAATTATTTATATAAAGTAAAGCGCCTGCCTGTTTACAGTCAATTGGTAACATTCAATCGTTCATTAATTTGTAATAAGTAACCCTGACCTAAGGAGGCACTTATGGGATTTGCGTAAGTTATACTATTGTAATAATGTTACCTATCGACTATTGTTCATAACTGCCTCGCAGTTAACTGAATTATGAAGTTCAGTAGCCCGTATACAGGATGTTTGGTTAGGTTATGGTAATCTTTGAAGGGCAGGTAAGGAGCTAGGTCAAATAACTTACCTTCCTCAAAATAACATTATGTTGCCATTACTTATGTGAAATGTGACTAAAGCATTTTTTTCTTTTATTTAATTGTTTCTGTTTGATTATTATTTGACATATATTTAAACTACAGGTTTTGTTTATTTGTAGTTGTGATTTTTTATTATTTTTAACTTATAATACCTAAATGAAATAATGTTTATAGTGATGACTTGAAAGAATCCCTTACCGATAAAGAAATGTCTATCCAAGTCTATCAATTTTACAAGCTTTTATTTAGTTTCACTTGTTTCAAACATAAATTGACAATAGGACTTTTCAATTGAAACATAAAGAATATGAAATATCCATTCTTTCTAACACCCGTCTGTAAGTAACGACACTGTTCTATGTAGTTTATTGCGTAATTAACATTTATGTAGATGGCCGCCACACCACGTGTGCCCTGTGTACATATCGTATGTGCATAAAATATGTTTGATTTAATATTCATATTTATACAGCTTCCCGAGAGGCCGTGTACCTAACCTGAATAAATAAATTAACGATGAACAGACTATTAGAAGCTTGTTTAGTGAGATTACGTGTAAATGGAGCAGTTTCATAACTTAGGCCAGTTTTCCAGGAGGTTGTTTAGTCATGAATCGCTATAAGTCTAACAGATTTGCTTTTATTATTATATTATTACTACAATCTTGACTTAAAACTTGTTTCAATTTGCAATTGTCTTTTACGATTACCGTTTGCTTGATAGACACAAACATTTAATTATATTCATTTATCAGTATGATTTCATTACAGAAGACTTTGCTAAATATCCGCGGAGCATGCAATAAACCAAAATCAAAATATTTTATTTCAAGTAAACCTACACGGGCACTTATGAAACGACAGAAGCTAGGTGCACGGTTCCAACTGGTACCGGTTCCAACTTGCCGGCTCTTCTCCTATGAAGGTTTAACCGTTACAGTGCTTCCATAATACGATTATCTGTGTATTGCTTGACAACTATAATATTCTGAAACAAGAAACAAAAGACCCCTTAGCATCCCGAACAGCGTAACTTAACATTTGACCAGGGACATCGCAGCACACGCAGCATCGCAGTGACGTCATCCGGCTCAAAATACCAGCTTCTTCTTACGGACATCGGACGCGCTGCCCACGCACCGAGTACTTACACATTCATAATAAATGTGAGAGATTTTGAATGAGAGAGTTTACTTTTTCGCTTTGCTGCGATGAAGCTCTCTTATGTACTGAGAAAATTTCGTAATAAAGTTTGCAAGGCTTAATTTATTATGAACTGACAAGACGATGGAAAGTGTAATTATAAAAAAGGTATATTTTATTTTAAGGTCAAAGGCGGTATTTGTGCTATTAATTGCCGTCTACAACTCTGAGTGGTGACAAAGTTTGAGAGTAATCTAGATCGTCACAGAATACAGAAAATATTATCCTAACTTCCAGAAAGACCCGTCGTAGTGGTACATGACATGTCGTGAGACCGAGAAGAGAACATTTTAAAACTTTCCCCGACGCCGACGTTGCGCAGATGCCACAATACTAATGTGCTATTGACAAGTTTACTCGCTGAAATGTAGTTCAATGGAATTTCTCTTCACTGAAATTCTTTGAATTAACTTTCTGGGCTTGTAAGCGAAACGCAGCTAAATAATTAACTACGCCGAGGAGAATGAGGCGGAGAAAGTTTGTGTTATGTGTGGAAGTTTATTTGTGCTAACATTGTTTAAAATATTGTTGAGTAAGCGCCTGCTTATGTGTTTAAGGGCTTGTAATAGTTTAGCTGAAATTCATATTTTGCCCCCACTTCCCCGCGCCATGTATCACTCTATCCCGCTCGCGCTGTCAAACTGATTCAGTTAGGGTAAACTAGGCTGTTGATGAACGTAGGCTTGGTAATAAATGATTAAATTATGATTATATTATTATTATACGATATCGACGTCTTTTTAACCCCCGACGCAAAAACGACAGGGTGTTATAAGTTTGACGTGTCCCTCTCTCTCTCTCTCTGTGTGTGTGTGTGTGGGGGTGTGTGTGTGTATGTCTGTCTGTGGCATCGTAGCTTCCGAACGGATGAACTGATTTTGATTTTGTTTTTTTTTTTTGTTTGAAAGGTGAATTTGTCGGGAGTGTTCTTAGCTATGTTTGATGAAAATCGGTCCAAGATGGCCGCAGCCACAAAATGGCGGATTACATATTTTTTCACAACTCCCTCAATATAGGTATCAAATGAAAGGGCTTGACTAGTAGAATACACACATACACTATGATAAATTTCAAATCCAAGATGGCCACTAACCCAAAATGGCGAATTACAAAAAACCTGACTAAACACCAAACTACCTGAATCTTAAAACGCAAGAAAATAAAAGAAATGAAATAATAAGGATTCCCTGCAAAAAGCATGAAATAAAAAAAATAATTAAAAATTTAAAAAACCATCGACACAAAATAATAATAAAATTAGTATGAATGTAAAAAACCTACAACAATTTTAAGTTGACGGGATAGCCGAAGCCGGGGTCCTGTCGGGGGCCGGGCGGCAGAGCGGTTCAAGGTATGACTGGTTATAAAGCTTGATATTTCCAATCTCATCTGTTTACGTTAAATGTAACAATTAAAAAATAAAAACTAACAGATGACATCTGCTTTATGCATAGATCGATTAGCCTGCAAAGTTTCATGACCTAATTTGAAAATTTGCATTGATTATTCTTCTTTTATTGTACGGTTTAGAGGTAACTTTGAGATTACTTTGTATCGAGAAAATTGTATGCAATCGTGTTTTCGCAACAGACGACACCTTGTATTAATTACAAAGTAAATACTGCAGTATTGTTAAAACTACAGTCATTAATGCTAAGAACATTTTCGCAATCGAGGTAGTACAGTTAAGGGCGGCACGCATCAAACTGTTGGCGCCTAAGTAGATGTGCAGCTAGATATTTTGTCACATATTTAGGTATTTGTCTTATGTTTGAAGCTAAAACTTGGCAGGATCTTAACAAACGACTCAAAATTCTTGCGTTGGGAACCCTGGAAAAATAATAAAAGGCGCGGTGTATTCATTAAATCCTTTAGGTAGATCGTAATTTTTCAAATTCTAAATCCAGTTACACATCTTTGTAACACTCCCCTCAGTATTTAGTAAGGTCCCCTCGTCCGAGTACGTCGTGTGTACAATTACGGAGCTAATTACAGGTCAAAGGTGCGGCGGCCATGTTTTATTCACGCGGCGGGGACCTGTGTAAGAACTGTTTGCGCAGACTTTGAGAACAGACCCGCCTGATCATCTATTTGCATTTGGTATTGATATTGTGGTTGGTATGTTGAAGCAGAATTGGTGAGATGGATTAATTAGAAATTATTCGAATAGGGGTTAAAATTAAGGATATTTACCAGCGTCCACCACAAAGAGTCAATCAGAGCGTAGAAATATCGTCAGTCTGTGGCCTGTGGTACCAATTACTGGGAGCGAAATTCTCGCATCAGGTTTACTTATCCTTTTTAAGTTTCCAGTTTAAGACCAAATGCCTCCTTTTTCACATGCATCCACTTGGATCTAGTGCGAGTCGATCCAGACAAACTTGTCTTGCAGAATTGATTAGGACTTTCAACTGATTAACTTTTCAATACTTTTACCTCTTGACCCGCATGAGTTAATCCATCACGCCTACAGATGTCGCTGGTGGTTTGCAAGTTCCAGTCAAGTGCGAGTCGGTAAGCAGTTGGCGCTAGTTTTTAACTCGGGGCTCGGGGTGCGACACTTCATTAAACTTGGGCGCGCGCTCAAAAATATCTCGCCCGGAGATATTGCCCCAATTCTGGCCAGCGCTGATGAATTGCGCGTTCTTAGATATGGAAGAATTATGTTGTAATTTGATGGAAAAGAAGTTACGATTTATTTATTTATTTAGGTTAACCAACAATTGTTTACACTATATACATTTCTGATTTAATGACTAGAGTAACATTTACAAGTGCAACATTTTGTTTGCGGACTTTAGTCTGCATTTAGAAGAATTAAAATTTTTAAGTGTAACAATATACTTTAAAAGCGACGAATGTTGTTAAAAAGGTCATTGCTGGAAACGTCGCATTTAGTTACCTACTTTATTTTTTTAAACGATAGTTGACTAAGTAAATGTGGACTTATTTTTAAATTCTCTGATTAGAACGAGTGGGATAACGTTCGGTGAAATAAAAATGCCAAACTTTCACACTCTTTCACGAAAACCGAGTATTACGTCGGCTCAAAGTCTTGCATTATTGCAAACAAGCGCGATCTTTTTAAAATAAACTTGGATAAAATCGCGGTGAGAGGCAGGTACATTATATATTCAAACCTTCGATGCTTGAGAATTTCAAATTCACGTTCGTATATGGCGGATTTAAAAACAATATCGAGGAATAACAATACAGAGTGCCGATACTGTTACCGTTCAACGTTTCTTAAGGGTTTTGAAATAATAATGAGTAGTACCTACTACCTAGAGAAGTTACCGAAAGGGGCAAAGAGGTCGCCCCGTGACTCAATACAATATTCATACTATCTTCTAGTCTCCCAGTCTAATAATCACAGAGAAATTTGTCGAGAATAGATGGTGGAATAAAACGTAGAACTATGCAGATTAATTCCAATAAAGATATTTTTCTTCCTTTATAGAAAATGTGGGTCATTAGGAGTAATAAATCAACCGTCGATTTCTTTGCTAAAGATTTTAACATAAAGGGAGGACACTTGATTGTATTACGCAGGTACGTTTCGAGGTCTCATTCTTTTATAATGCTTTGTCACTTTTGTGTCTTGAATGGACACGGTGTCCTGAAAC
Organism: Apamea anceps; assembly: GCA_951799955.1. Classification (NCBI taxonomy): domain Eukaryota; kingdom Metazoa; phylum Arthropoda; class Insecta; order Lepidoptera; family Noctuidae; genus Apamea; species Apamea anceps. The sequence goes on from OX637516.1 coordinate 1,153,267, forward strand.
GAGGTAACAAAGCTATGCAATCAACTCAGCCTATCGCGGTCTCCTGCTGGACGTAGGCCTCTCCAAGGCTGCGCCACAGCACTCTGTCCTCCTCCCTCTGCGTCCAGTCTGCTATATGGCTATTTGTAAACCTAAATTAAATAATTAATTTAAAGTATTATATTTATACCGGTTTCTTTTAAAAGGCAATTTAATTTACCCTGATGTTAAAACCTATTACTAGAAATTGTCATGATATGAACTACAAATTGTCACAAAACACTATCAAGTTACGTAAAATATCAAACTGATATTTCTGTAAACACGAAAACGTGTATCCAAAAATATCCTCCAAATTGAGTGGGTTACAAACACAATTCGAACGTGTGATTTAATGTCGCGTGCCTCTACACACATCATGGATACAAAGTACACTAACAAGTAACTACATAACAATATAAAACAAAATTAAATGTACTAAATGGATTAAACTTGAAATTTTTTTTGTTCAAACCCTAGTGAAAGTATAATTATCTTACTTTGCATTCGATAGCAAAGCTGACTTATTATCATCTCCAAAGCCTCCGAGTGTAGTTAAGTTAAGATAAGTGATTACAATAGAGCTTTATTTGTCGCTGAGAAGTCAAATAATATAAAACCCTAAAATATTGCAGATAATATTTATCTCCAATGCATTATTTTGCGTTTTTCCCTCGATCAGCAAAACTCATCAGATCTAAAAGCAATTCAATTATCAAAAGAAATATAACGCCTATTTAGATTTAAAGTAAACTAAAAGATTTCTTGGAAATTCATTGGAAATTAATTCAATGATAATAACAGTCGTTACAATTTAAATGTAAAAGCGTCTTCGTGTAACATTGATTTGATTAAGATTACCTATAGATTCTGTTGATTTGATTTTTTTTTTAATAAAAATTTTAAAGAAACAAGGTTCTTATTTATTTGACGATGCAAATGTAAGCTTGTTAGAACCTTTTTAAATTTTAAATATTCGCTTCTTTACACTTTTATAAAAAAGGTAAAAGGGTGAGTAATTCTTGAACATCATTATCATATATTTATTCGACGTTACAATACAACCCGTTAGTTGGGTCACGTATTAAATAAATAACTGATGTGAAGACATTTTGATTTCTCAAAAGAATTTTTTCACATTATATTAGGAGCACTCACAGCGAAAAGTTACGAGTCAGAAAATATTCAAATCACAAATGATTAGAATCCGTTTTTTCAATAACTAATGGATGTCTACATAAACAACATTGGAGATTTGCGCCGTTTTGATATAAATACTTGCGACACATCTCATTTGGTTATTCCCGCGACACTTTAGCTTTTATTTATCTTGTATATTGTACTTGGAGGAATGATTAAGATTAAGGATTTAAAATATATATATTTTTTGTAACACACATCTCAATCTATCGCATTCAATGTGAGCACCTAATAGGCTCAATCAATATAAACACATGGAAGAAGAGTACCATAGACACGAAAATAAGAACAAGAAAGATCGCATTACATCGCTAAACAAAGTTCTAGCTAGCCATTCTGTCCAAGTACTCCAGGAACGAAATGTATAAATATGATATGTGTATAATGAATAAAAATCGCCAAATATGCTCCAATTTTCATGAGGTTAATTAAAATATACTGAGCTAGAAACCGATTTCGACAGCTTTTATAAAAACAGTTGAGCATAACATAAAATATAACGTCGACGTGATAAAAGCAGACACTCATTACAAACGTTAGTAAAATAAGATATAGCCACCGCGACTGTCTTCACAGTACTCCGACGGAAACGTTCAGGCTGTATATTGAACATGTCACTCAGGAGCGTTATAAGTAACATTCCTTGCAGCACGTCGCGTCACCGTGACGTCGTCGTCACGTCACATACATCCTCATTATAAGTGACAGCCAATACCATCGACTCTCTGCTAGCTTACGTCATTGATTTGTTGAAAAACTCCAGTCGGTATCAAAGTTATAACATTTTCAGGCTATGACTGACGATTTTCAAACAGCAAAAACCTAGTTGCATCAAGAGAAAATGAGTTTAGTCGATCCTTTGAGCGAGCAATACATGTCAGTGCTACGTGGCTACACGCTACGAGCATAGTTTGCTACGGCGTAGCGTGTAGCCACCGTAGACGGGTTACGAAATTATGTTGGATCACTTTTAGAATTCATAATGCCCTACGCCTTTGAGTTCTAAAACTACATTTCATATGTTACAGTTTGAGTCATAGTTTAATATTTCAATGAGTTATCAGCTGACTTTGATTGTTTGTAGCCGAGTACATTAATTTGTTTGTAATAATATTACGGAAAGGGACGACGATATCTGGCTCCCGTCTCAGTTACAGGCCGATGCTTACGCCAATCAATGTGACAACTATTCATTTTAATTGGCTCTAAGATTTGAAGTCTATTGTGAGCCCGGAGCATTGTGATGTGATGATATGTCCTCACAAACACACGATCCGCTTTACCGATACGATCTGGCATTAATCAGATTATGTCAAACGGTTTTATATGCAGACGAGACTATGTGAAAGGGATCCGTTCAGTGAAGATATCTATCTGGCTCATTATGGGCGTCTTTGTGCGACACACGAGCTGCCGTCGAGCCGCTGATAACACTAATACGTCTTAATGCCGAGGATATTAGGAATCCTCGTGGTATGAAGATTCAGGAGATAGGCCTTGATGGTTTATGTATACACCCGTTAAATTATGATCGTTTTAATCCTTAAAAGGGGTCATTGTACTCATCATTATGAACAACTTTTACTACGGGACCAACACAGATATCGTGAAAAAAAAAATCGGCTGCTCCATACATTATGTCGAGTTATGCGAACATAAATCTATGGATCAACTGATTTTTTTTCACGATTTCAGGGTTCGTCCGTTGTTCATAATGATGAGAACAATGACCCCTTTTAAGGATTAAAACGATCAAAATTTAACGGTGTAAAGCTCAGAGCTCGGATGTCTGAATGGAACAGAACTCGTTTACAAATAGGATAGTAAACACACTAAACAGACAATAGGTACTCGTACAGGTACTAGTTCTGTTGCTATGCGCAATGTAACTTTGCTAAATAAGAAATAGTTTCGTATGGAATCGTTTCGTGCAACAGTAGAGGTGACTATTCTTCACGTAACTAGCAGACAGAGCTATTGATTCGGTGAGGCCTTCAAACGGGAACCTCTCCGACTACACGAAACAATCTAGGCACAAATGATTTATTAAGATACCATCCAATCTAACGATTTCTGCGTTATGTTTAAGTTATAACCTAGCAAGGTTACTACCTAGGTTATACCTACAAACGAGAATGTGTATGTTTGTCCATTTGTGAGCTCATAAACTGGTCTAACATTACAGGCGGCTTTATGTCCCCTAAGTGTGTAAACTTTTAATTTTGTGGGTCAGCGCCGCTTTTGATTTATATTACTGCCTGCCCCGAGCTGTTTGTTGGCTGTTTGGACGATTGCTCTGCCTGTTATCATAAACTACTGCATGGGTAGTTATTTGATGTTTGAATGTAGTTTGTGTGGTTACTATAGACCACGTATCGTGAAATTGCACGAAACAGTCAGTCTATCAAAATGTGGGGGTAATCACTATCCCGCAAAGCGTTTTGTATAATTTGGTAAGAACAGTAATGTATTATTTATTTTACTGAAATCTACCTTACACAATATTCTAAAAAGTAATAAGAACTTTAACATAACATATTATATACAAAATACTCAACACAATAACATACTACCCAGATTAAGCAATAATATAACGTAAAATGAATAACAGTGTCCTTGCAAATTCACTCAAATGACACTTTATGTTGCAAGAACATTGATCACTGGTCACTGGTTAAGTAATAGTTTCTTTATTGTTTAACACATCCGTGTGGAGAGTAGGTGTAGGGTATTGTGGTCATCCATCCGTGACCAATGTGAAATGTAACATATGACATTATTCTTGTGTTTGTGTGTTCAACTGAGTAATTCCTTGATGAATGAACGACGGAAAAGATTGGATTATTGCTAGTTCCGTCTGAGTTCACCACGTGAATGATGGGTTCCGCAATAGATTACTTGGTAGACTTCTTGAATATGATGTAAAGATATAACATACGTAATAAAATAACAACTATTGAAAAAAGAAATTTGGATTTCAAATGGAGAATTATTAGTCACGAGAGCAGTCAGTAAACTTAGTCAGTTTCAACAAATCGAACTCGGAGTTGAAATTCCATGCGAATGGTCCAGCAATGTCTTACACAAATCCGCGTAATTAATTGTATTTATAGGTTTGTTATTCACGGCCGCGTCTCGTTTCCAATCGTGCCGCAAATGAAAATACTCATAATATTGTAATTAGATTTCCATATTTTCCGATAGTGCTAAAGTAATAAGTGGCTTCTGGGAACTGTGAAAGCTTTGATATTATTTTATTTGCTTTTATTTTTAATCGAATAATAATGAATACAAACTGGCTTTTTATTTATTTATTTTATTCGGGAAAACAAACAGTTACACAAACATCGTAATAAAAATGTAGTAAGAAAAAAAAGACATTACATATGTGTAGCCTCACGACGTTATCCACATCTTAAATACTACAAAATTATTATGGAACTATTTGCACAAGAGTGAAACTTACAAAGGCGGACTTAATGCCTTACGCATTCTCTACCAGTCAACCAAGGGTGGTGAAGAGATTAGATGGCAGGTGCTTTGGTTGAGAGAGACAATAATAATAAAAAAAACTCTTAAAACTAGCACAATACATAAATAGGTTATATGCACTACACCGCCCGGGTGGGTTCGAATGTAACATTTTAAAATCATTCGTGCGATCTTGATCGCTTCTGATGTTGCTTTAAGTGAAGCTGAATACCAGGAACGACTTACAAAGTATGCCTTTTTTATCGACATGTTGTAAGATTATTTAAATAACATTTTGATGAACTTTTTTGCTATGCAAGTTGTACAAAGACTTTATCAAAAAGAAAATACCGAGAAGCTTTTGTGGGTTTGTCGGATTATAATATTAATGAAATTAAAAGTATAACAGAGCCATAGAGAGTGAGCCAACAAGTTCAGTGCTCGCATCAACTGCATTAAGTGGCGCCACAGACGCTGCTAGCGAACACATGGCACGGAGGATTAATCCTAAGTAACAGTTAATGCACCGGATCATAGTAACGTGGAGTTAACTGTGGTCTATATTATTTACAATGTCTGAAGTGCAACTTTGTGAACGCAGGACTGATGTAGACGATTTTTAAAGAAATTAAAACATATTGAAGTCTAAAGAGCACATACACGCTTACGTAAGTTAGGTAAATAACCACACAGAATTGGATAATGGTAGCAAATAAATCGTTAGCTCATAAATCCCACTTTTGAAAGAACGAAATGTGCGAATGGGAGAATTATTACGTTTAGCTTGGTATTTCTTCTAGAAAGAGTTCATGTAAAATGTAAATAAATTTTATAAAGGGTATAAAGGGTCTTTGCTTATTTAGCAAAGACACTATTGTGTGTTCACTCCATTCACAATCTTTCTAGTAATGTCAACTGCAGGATCTTGTTGAATTTGTTTCAGAAATATTATTACATTATCAGGGAAATATAATCAAAAGTGGCTTAAGTAATTTATCACTATTGTAACACAACTTTGATATTTGTATACGGTTCATGCATCACGAAATGATATGAAAATGTCAAGAAAGGAACACCTTTAACTTTATTTCCTTTCATGATTTGTGAAATGGAATGCATATTGAAATCACATCCTTTTAATAGGTACAGAAGTTTACGTTCTTCTCCTATTCTAAAAATAAATCAACAGTATTGCAGCACGTACAGCACATCTTTAGTGTCAAGTTTCTTCAAGACAAAGCTACAATAATTGCTTATAGTTTCTCTCGCGAATAGCTATTCTGAACATCTGCCCAATGCTTGGTTGCCGGAAAACTGCCAAACTTAAAAACTTCCACACATTTCCGTGTTACAAGTTTATATTTATTATTTAAAAGGAAGGTGAAATTGGCAATATATAAAATAATAGCCTGGTGTTATGCTAATTAGGAATTAAGAATGATATGAGCACTCCAATTTCGTCTCACATACGGGAAAATTCAAGGTTTATTTTTAACCACAGATTATACGGCGTATCACACAATTGTTGTTAATTCATGCCAAAGGGAACAGATCGCATTACTTCTCTCGATTCTAAAGAAAGGTACAGCCAATGAAATCCTAAAGAAATTAGCAATTCCTCACATGAAAAGACGTCTCGGTACAATCTGTAATTGATCAAAGAAGGCAATTACCAACACAACAAAGCCTTCGCGCGACATGGCGGCACAACAATGTACAATGGACGCCAGGTGTTCCGCTCAATTGTCATGTATTCGCGGGACTCTTCAGAATATTATATTAAATACGTCCTTTCAGAGGATGATGTTTAAGGAATCAAAGGCGAGAATGTTTAGTATGTGTAGGCGTGATGATAACGAATATTAATAGAAAACAGACTGAAAGATACGCTTCTTATTTTGTTGCCTCTCGAATTACTGAAGGTTAGTCGTCACCTCTCGAATGTTTTTCCTAGTCTTACGACGAGGGAAAGTTAAGATTACACCACGGTACCTTTAAAATAAATTAAAGATTTTTGAATGAGAGTTTGAAAACTTTAAAAACACCAAAATGATCGTAAGAGAGATACGAAGTCCTACAAAAAAGCATGCTTATAAACATTCATATTATAAACCATTCAGTCATCTCATAACCCCTCCTAACTGATTACCCACGTATTCACAACAGCCTCAATACTGCGACTTAGAGATTACATCATGTCCCAACTATTCTGAATACTCTGCCGGCTCCTGCCATTCGCGCCATACGACCACGTAGCATATTGAATATCGAGTCCCATGGGGCAGGGCAGGGACTCTGGAACGTACCTTACAAGTGTTTATAGCAACAGCTTTTATATTCGTTATCTTGTTTATACCATCAAGGGCTCTGAGAACTCAGAATGGAACTAAATAGACTGACAGTCGACAAAAACTGGAATAATACTCCATTTTTGGGCCTTGATTTTGTTTAGTGTTTTTCATGCGAAGAATTCAATAATCTTGGGTTAACTTTACGACTAAGGGCGAATTCCACCAAACTTGTATAGCTACATAAGTCTTATTCCGAGAATTTTTGACAGTCTTTCCATGCTAGTACTGTCAGCAGACAATTTTATTCCACGAATAAAAGATACTTGACTTTGGTAAAATCAGCCCTAAGAATAAAAGTTACTTACTAATATTGTATGGTTTTAATTAATTCTGTCAGTAAACTTGCGCCTAAATCTCTGTTATTAATTTTATGAATATTATTCCAAACTTAAAGTATTTTTTTTGTGAAGCAAACTAGTTAGTTTGCTTCATAAAAAAACTACTTTAAGTAAATATAAAATAACAGCTAAATATTTTTTTGAAAATAATAGCGACGAGGAGTTCCTCGTCGCTATTATTTTCAGGAAATATTTAGCTGGTTTTTAGTAAAGCAGTATTTCTACAGAACGCCTGAACTACGCAATCAAATTACCTACTGGAAAATATAGGTAATCTAAGGTTTACTTTCCCAAAGTAATCAAGCGTAACTCTAGGGTCCTCGTGTACGTCCAACGAAGTAGATAAAAATCCTTGACCAGCAAGAGCAGGCAAGGCAACTTTTTATTTTAGTTAATGACATATTTTCTACAGCGGCCGGTAAATAGAGAGCGGACTTAGTTAATTGGACGTCATTAAGGACATTTGACCTATAGACAGGGCTGCCACGTGTATTATGTGAAAGACGAAGCTTTGAAAAACACATGCGGTAATATTACACAAGGCGCAGTGTTAACAAGCCTATTTTTGTAGTCATATATTTGTAGTGAACTTGGGCGGAAAATCTTCCTTTAAAGTTAGGCAAAAAAAAACTTGTATGGATCCACTGAAAGACAACTAAGGAATCAAGTACAGTATAAATGTATGTGCTAAATATTTTCTTCAAGTGTAGTGTTAGGATGCAAGATCTTTCGAAGGTGTGACGAGGTCTCTGATCAACAGCGGACATCTCAACCGTGACAGCCCTACCAGTAGAAGTACGCAGCGACTTAATGACGGACGAGGTAATTAAAAGTTTGTAAAGTACACTCTAAGGGTATGTTGTGTCTTTTCGGTCCATTCGGAGACAAGGAACATGGCGATTTTTTTTATTATTTCTGTAAATTGGTACAGAAAGGCACTTTTAATAGTCAAAATTAAATTATATTTTTAAAACTAGGTAAGTTCGGTGTTTTCTAAATTCTAACTAACAACTCTGAGAAGAAAGACCGGAACAAACTCAGAGGTCAGTCTCTTTTAAAGTCCACACATAATCTTGGTCAGGCGATATGAAGACCATGTAGATTAAAGAAAGAAAGAAAATACATTTATTTAGCACAAACTAAAAGACACACCATACACCAGATACATACATACATCACATAAAAACCAAAAAAAAAAATAGAAAAGAGTAAAATTTTATTAGTGTCTGAGATTGCCTTTTGAGGAAAGTACCTCACAGATGTGGGTAGACCTGTTTAGTTAGTGAACGCATTTCTCAGTAATCGTGTAGCTGTTCAAAATCAAAATATTTTATTGGCACATATGAAACGTCAGAAGCCGACAAGAAATTCTACGGTAACTCTTTGTTAATTATACAGCTATTGCTGGGCTGTTCAAGATACTGTTTTCTGTAGAAATCGTAGTGTGCTGTCGAATCGATCAATTATTCCACGTCACGGACCGAGGAGCCATCCTTTTATAAGCACTGCATAGCTGAGCATACTACATGCAGATCAATATTAATATTTCACGAAGCGATTGCCATCTGACCTCCGCGTTCAATCACTGCGCTAGATCACATACTGCATATCTTTACAACAGTTATTTGATGCCTTTCGGACATTTTGGTGCCGTGAAGGTTACGGCTTCACTAATGGTGTCATAAAATAGTTCGATAGAGACCATTTTATGGTTATATTCTTCTTTCAATCGCTTTTGAATAGCTTTCGTAGAGATACCACTTGCCCGGGTAGAATCAAACTATTAAACTGTTAATGGTGTGATAAAACGGGATATTTTACAAAAAAAAGTATAGCAAAATGTCAATGAAAAACATACTAAAAATCAACAACTAAGCAATCTGGAAGCTGTATTTTAATAGAATAATGTTATTTTTTCCATCATTGAATGGCTATTGCAGATGATGATGGTATAGACTTGGTCCTCAGTTACAGACCCGCGGCTATAAAATTTACTCCATAAAACACATTAAAATGATACAATCAATCAATCAATCAAAAGTCATTTATTCAAATTAGGCTGAGAATCAGCACTTTTCGAACGTCAAAATTACAAAAGACAGTCCCCCAAAAACGCCCGCCCTTCGCCACTTCCTAGTGCTATCGCTGGGAAGAAGAAGTGGCGGAACAAACTCCCCAGCAGCACAGCTGTCTGCTTAGTTAAAATATAGTTGCATGTATACAATACTAGGAACCTATGTTCAGTAATGAACATTACAAGAAGCTTAAATTATTTGCCATATTATGTCAGCTAGCCACGCCAATATACCAACAAATATAATAAAAACTATACGTACTCAAGCTAAAAAATAATTAATTAAAATAAAAATAAAAACTCACTACCTAAATAAAAGCCTCCAGGCATAAAGGGCGTGACAGCTTACATATTTATGCATTGCTGGGTTCGTCACATAGCTGTCACTTGCAGTCACAGATGATGAACTAGGACTATCGATGTGAAATAAATGAGTTAATACTAATAACAGTAACCTGTCAGTACCTAAGCTAATTCTGGAGAAAGAACATGAACATTGTCTTGCGTTAATTAGGGCGACCAACTATTCTTATCGTGTAAGTAGTCGTTGATGGAATAGTAAGCCTTTGAACAAAGGTTGGATTTTACTTGAGCTTTAAACGCATTAAAAGGCAAGTCTAGCAAAGAAGCCGGTATCTTGTTATAAAAGGTTATACCAAGCCCAACAAATGAGTTATGAACCTTATGAAGCCGGTGAAAGGGGGTACGTAGTTTGTCCTTATTTCTAGTGTTAACACTGTGAATATCACTGTTTTTAGTGTACAAGTGCAAATTTTGCCTAATATATAGGATGTTGGCGAAGATGAATTGTGATGCAACCGTGAGAATACCAATATCTTTAAAAAAATCTCTTAGAGAAACTCTGGCACCTAGCTGGTAAATTGCTCGAACAGCTCGTTTTTGAAGGACAAATATATTTTGTATATCAGCGGCTTTGCCCCACAGCAGAATACCGTAGGACATAACACTGTGAAAATAACTGAAATAGACTAAACGAGCTGTATCAACGTCAGTGTATTGTCTTACTTTCCTGACGGCGTAGGCAGCCGAACTGAGCCTTCCTGCTAGACTTGATATATGAGGTCCCCACTGAAGTTTGGCATCTACTGTTAGTCCTAGAAAAATTGCCGAGCCTACTGTTTCAAGCACCTCTTTATTTAAGACGATGTTGGGTCCTAGATTTCTGACATTCGGTAAGGCGAACTTTACACATTTCGTTTTCTTGGCATTGAGAACTAGGTTATTTGACGTAAACCAATCTGTAACTATTGTGAGTGCACTGTTTACGTCGTCAAAATCTTGTCTATTCCTGTCTACTTTAAAAATAAGAGAGGTATCATCTGCAAACAGTACAACGTCACAGATGCCCTTCAAATGGAATGGTAAATCATTGATATATACTAAGAACAAGAATGGACCCAATATTGAGCCTTGCGGAACACCTAACTGAACTGGTAGCCCGGAAGATTTCGCGCCATTAACATCTACACATTGGACCCTATTATGTAAATATGAAATTATTATGTTGAGAGCCTCGTTTCTGACACCGTAATGATGTAACTTACGCAAAAGCGTGTCATGGTGCACGCAATCAAAGGCTTTAGAGAGATCACAGAAAACTCCAATAGCATTTTGCGATTTCTCCCATGCGTCAAATATGTGTCTCAGCAGAGCAACACCCGCGTCTGTAGTTGAACGACCCTTTGTAAAGCCATATTGATCATTATGGAGGAGGCTGTTTAAATTAAAATGTCTTAGCAACTGCTTGAGTATTAACTTTTCAAATATTTTGCTAAATGCAGGTAAAATAGAAATAGGCCTGAAATTGCCAACGTCATTCTTATTACCTGATTTAAATAATGGTATGACTTTACTACTCTTCATGAGGTCAGGAAAAGTTCCTAAATCAACACATTTATTAAAAGTAACAGCTAGATAGGGGGCTACGATGGCTATTATATTACTTAAAAGTTTAATGGAGATGCCCCAATAATCACCGGTGTTTTTAGACTTAAGTGTATTAAAAATATTAACGTTATATACGATAGCGAAACAGCTATTAAATTCATTTTACAGATACGATCGTTCGGAAATGATGGCCCGTCTCAATATCCTGGCGCAGGTACGTATCGCCACCAAATAGAAACGTACAGAAGGAAGACAAAAAAAAGAAAACGGACGTTTTGCGAATCTTGGTCCTTAGTTCTCACATGATCTGACCAAGATTATGTCCGGACTTTAAAAGCTACTGTGACATCTGAGTTTGTTTTCGGTGTTTCTTCTCACAGTAGTCGGATAGGAAAACCAAAGCTCATCTAGTTTTTTTTTTAAATATGATTGACATGGAAAAGTGTTTGTACAAACTACTTATACAGAAATAAACTCATTTATTAATTAGGCGTTCTGCGCCACGACCACCTCAGAGTATGCACTCGCTGTACGTAGACGCGTGTCTTTGTGTGCGTGTATAGTTTTCGCTCGTTGCACAGAGCCGACCTTCTGTACCTATTTTGTGCTATCGCTTATTAATCTCAATTGTACGGCCGTGGCAGCACCGCAGCACGTTGTTATAAATAAGCTGATTAATCAACACGGTGAATAAAATTGGAGGTAAAATTTTGACGTTCAGAAGTGTCTTAACAAATAAATAAAATTTAAATGTCTGTTTGTAATGTCAAAACAACAGCTTTTTACTAAATGCATATGAAAGTACGGTACTTATAAAAAAAATAAAAAAAAATATATCTGTCCGATTATTCCGGCTAATCTCCGAAACGACAGGACCGATTTTGATGAGATTTGGTATGGGGATACTTTGAACCCTGGGGAAGGATATAGGCTACATTTTATCGACATACTACGCGGACGGAAGCTAATTTGAAATAAGTGATTTAACTTTTAACGTTGACTTTTGTGGTGAAACTTCACTACCGTTTTAATTAATTAGCTTATTTATAACAACACAACGCAGTCATAAATAACTATTTATGAATGTGTTACGTGAGCTTGTTATTGATTTGTGTCACGTTTTGCTGCTAACACCATTTTATATGATCGTGTATGTTTGTTAATGAATGTGAGTATCGTCGCAATAGAGTTTAATTATTTATGAAGTTATTAACCGGAAATTAAGAAACATAATAAATAAATAAAAGAGTTTTAAACCAGATCATACTTTTTACAACGACTTTAGTTAAAGTAAGGCTGATTTTACGTAAGTCAGATAACTTTTATCCGTAGAATAAAATTGACGTTTGACAGTTCTAGTATGAATGAATGAATGAAATGCACCGATCCAAGCGTGGTTAAACCAGACTTAATTAATCGAATGAACCCCAAGATTCGCACTAGCTCCTGTACATGGTGCTACAGCGACCATTGCATATCAAGGAGTAGACCGGGGGGCGTGGTAATTGTAGGGAAGACGTGCCCGTAGGAAAGGGTAGGATTTAAGAGCCTACCGGATATGCATCCTAGAGTAAGTATTGGACTAGTGGAGAGATGGGTGATATTTGTCTATGGATCATCTACATGGGCATCTTTTAACGACGTCGCGGCCAGGTGCTTCGGGTCGAGCTTCACCTGCGAATCTTTTGGCGGGGTTTCAACTGCTTTCTCGGCTCTTTTCTATGTCCTTGCTCTGCTGTGTTAAATGTTGCTGTTTTCAATGTCTTCGTCGTAAGTCTTGCTACTGTCAGCGTTTTACTGCCAATGTTTTTGTAAATCTCACTAGCAGGTTTCTTGATCTTATTTCTGTGTTCCGCCGCATCCCTCCAAAAATTGATTCCCTTGTCGAAGTATTTCGTGTCCTATTTTAAGTTGTCGTTCCATGTGTAAATAGGTCGGCCGATCTTCTTGGATTTGACGTTGTACTGCATTGCTGTATGCATGTGTAGTTCGCGGCGCCTATGAACATGTGCGAGTTAGCACATCCTGTCAGTCTTGATGCGTTTGGTTACTGTTTTTGCTCCTATGATTTCATAAATTTCCTTTTGTCTTGATTTATTCCTAGCGTGATTAATCAAGTCTCTCATGATAACTCGCTCATATAGCGAGTACATACATTCTTTTACCTGCAAGCCATTCTTCATCTAAGACCCTTTTAAGCGTAAAGATGTGGTCGTCAGTTGATCTATTGTATAAAAAGGCAGCTTGATAGTTGCCCAACTCCGTTATTCATTCGCATTTTTAGGGTTATTGTTTTTCGGAATTGGTACCTGCTCCAGCCACGTGACGGGCGTTTCGTTCTGTGTCCAGGCTTTGTACACGTGTTTGGTGACGCACGTGACGGCTTCCTGTAATAAATGGGGTATCGCTTTGTAAAGCTCAATTATCACTTGGTCAGTTCCGGAAGCTGTCTCGTTACGCATTTTTTTAATGGTTTCCACTACATTTTTGTTGTTCGTACCGTGTTAATGAGCTAGCCAATTGGGGGCTGTTTGTTTGAGACTGGGGTTTCATGGATTGTCCTTGCTCTTAACGTATGTTGTACTGGTTAACTAAAGGCTGTGGTATTTTGACGTTGGTTGTTTCATTCTTGCATTAGACCTATCGGGTTGCTGTTGTAATGTTCGTCCTTGTACTGGATGTGTATGTTGTCAGGTTCTGGTTCGTCGGTAGGTGAATACACCAGTGTGATGCTGGTATCCGTGTGCACATTTACGAGATAGAACTCGGATGCGGCGATTAGGATATCTTCTCTCCAGAACGTCATGTTAAACTGCACCACACATGTTGTGCACGTGAAAACACGACGGGACACGTCTGTCCTCTTCGACGGTCAGTATCCGAATCACCTTGACGTTTGACAGTTCTAGTATGGAAAAAAATCAAAATCTATTCTCAGCATAAAACTTATTCCAGGTATAAGAGTTTGGTGAAATTCGCTCTAACCCTCACCTCACCTAACCTCATTCAAACTACGAAACTCTTCTAACATAATGACTAAACATTAAATCAATCAAATATTCAAATAGATAATGACCTCTACCTTCTCGATATTAATATTGTATCAATCAATGACACTTACTCTGATCAAGCAATACTCGTCGCAAGAGGGGCGCGACTCGTAATTGATTTTTAACTCGATTATCTGAACAAAGCGTGGACACTCGAATATCTAACGAAAGTATCGAATAATCGAACCATTTAATCGCAGTATTATAAAATAAGATAGTACAGAAGGATCAGTTTGAATTGGATGTAGAAAGAGCTACCAATTAACCGCAGAGTTTATAAAAAACAAAGAAGAGCGCTAAGGATTAGTACCTAGCAAGAGGAAAACGTAAACTTGCCAATTTCAGATACCTGGAGTTGTATTGTTATCGAAGTATGTATGGCAGTTGCGTAAGAATATAAAAAGACAATCCTAGGAATGTATTTGTATTTTTTTTTAAATAACGCGCTTTTCGCTAAACCGTCGTCGGTTCAGTTTTATTTTGCGACTATTGTGACACGGCTTCTTAGCCGCCGGAGACGCAAGGTCATCTACCCCAACCCTTCATTTCTTTATCACTCCATGGCGGCAGCTTATCTCAAAACTTCTGCACTTAATCTACATTGTGTATTTATACAAGTTTCGGATCGTGTCGTCCACTAAAGAAATTAATTAAACTCACTAATTATACGAGACTGCTAAGTTTTAGTCTGAACGTTAAGACACGCCTACTTAGCCGATCTAGAGTTACGCGACGCGAGAGAGATTAAATTAAACGCTGTTTATATTTTGCATTTGTTGGGATTTGCCATCCGCGCAAAGTAATTAGCTAAGTTTTCAGGAAAGCTGATTTATTTTACAACTTGCTGTGCCCGCGGTTTTGCCCCTGTGTTAAGGTTTTGATGTAATTGGATGCAAAGTAAAACATGTTCTTCACTAAGTACCAAGCTACGTCCCTTTATGTTATCAAAAAGGAATTTAAACAGAGAGATGCACTTTTCACTCGCATTTCTTGAATTTATGTTAACATGTACAAACTCCAGCATTTCAAGCTACCCGAAACTGTCTAATTTTCCCAATCAACCTTGAACCTAATGCTTTAGCGATAAAGTTGAAAATCTAATAAATAAATTTGAAAGATTGTTGTAGCTAGATGTGCTGGCGTCTGTACTTACCCACCAATACTCGCAAATCTTTTACATTAATTGTTGAATCATGCTTCTTCATCTTTTCGAATCGATGGTAAATGTATATAGACTGTATTTAATGAATTATGCTCATAGTCGCTGTCAACATAAAATACCCAATTCTACAATTTGCCTGTCTATGTGACGGTGATTAGAAAATTAGCCTCTCTGGGACATTAAACGGACGGTCAAGCCATACATTTGCCGGCCATTACTATTGATGATGTAACTAGGTAGCAATTTGTCGAGAAAGGTCACAGAACATACAACAATTTCAACAACTCTTGACAAATTGAAGTGGACCGCGACATATCAAGCACTAATTGAGCAACTACAACAAATTAGTTAGCGACTTTACGATATAATACAAATGATTGCAGCAAACACTTTGTATGTGGTGTGTGGTTTGACACGTAAACACAAAAATGCGTACTTACGCATCGGCTTTGATATTTTGAAGAGCACTTTGATCATTTTGAGATGTTTTTAACTAGCTTCTACTTATTCCGTGTTGTTAATTCTTGCATTATGATACATTCAGCTTTTACCTTCAATCATCACTCTCCTGTCTTTATCCCAATTTATTTGCGGTCGGCGCAACATGTCTTTTTCTTTCATACTTCTCTATTAGTCGTTATCTCGGCAGTCACCCCCTTTCTAACCATATCATCATTCACACATTCCATTCGTTTCTTTGGCCTTCCCCTACTCTTATAACCATCGACATTCATACTCAAAACTCTCCTCACGACATGTTCCTAATTTTTCCGTAACACATGCCCATACCATGACAACCGATTTCCACACAACTTTTCGGTTACCGGTGCCACTTTCAGACTTCCTCTTATGTACTCATTTCTTATTCTATCCTGTTGTGTAACACCACACATCCCTCTTAGCATTCTCATCTCAGCTGCACGCAATTGCCTTTCATTCATCCTTTTTGTGGCCCAACATTCTGATCCATACAAGACAGCAGGTCTAATCATGGTTTTATATTTCTTCCCCTTAAATTTAAGGGGAATGCGGGAGTCACATATTGTTCCCGTGACCTTCTATTGAATCCATCCAATGTTAATTCTGTACTTAACCGTCCGATCTACTTCGCCATCGCTTTACACGAGTGAACCGAGATACCGAAAGTCGAAGCAGACTGGGAGAAGTGCGCCATCAAGCGCTATGGCTTTAGAACTGGAGAGACCGCCGAAATCGCAGAACATATATTCCGTTTTAGTTCTGCTGATTTTCAAGCCAACATTCTCCAGCTTCTGTTGCCATTTCTCCAGTCTGCTCTGGATCCTCAGGTCCATCTTCAACGTCGAGAAGAATTTCATCGGCAAACAACATGCACCAGCCTCCTCCTGGGTTTCCGACGCGAGCGTCCATAATCAACAGGAAGAGGTAAGGAGGAAGGACTTAAAGCCGATCCCTGGTGCAAGCCTACAGCCACACTGAACTCGTCGGTATAGCCAGCAGCCGACCGGACGTAGGTACAAGATTGACTGTACATAGCACGAATTAACTCTACATACTTTCCGGGCAAACCATTCTCTCGCTATCATACGCTTTCTCCACCATGAACACCATGTGCAAGTTCTTGTGTGCACGTCTGTACTTCTCGTACAATTGGCGGAGTGCAAAAGTGGCGTCTATCGTTCCTCGACCTGGCATAAACCCAAACTGGTTTGGAGTAATCTCACTCTCCTCTCGCAAGCTTTTCTCTATTACTTTCTCCCATACCTTCATACTATGTGACATGAGCTTTATCCCTCGACAGTTGTTGTAGCTTTTACCTTCAATATGATAATTAAATAAGGACAACATTATTTTACATACACATACATTTATAAACTCACACTTTCTTCCCATGGAGGTAGGCAGAAACTACAGGACGTCACCCGCTGTGATGTTTACATTGCTTCGTTTATATTGTATTTTAAGTTTGACACACATACTCATACATACATACATATATACATACTCCAAGTTACAACTAGTCGCCAAAGCGCAGTAAGCAGTAAAAAGGTCAAGAGTCCTACATTGGACACTACTTGTGCACACGCGAAAACTGCCGTCCTAAGCTACGCCACAAAACTCTCGCGTTAATAAGTACAACATTAACACACAATACTTACAAAATGAGAAGTGTGCCACAGCAGAATGAGCGGGAGAAAAGTTAAGAGACCCGCGTCTGGCACCACTTGCGCTCACGCGTTTATTCACGGTTCATAAGCTTCACCATACAGCACACAACACTATAAACACATAATACTCACAAAATTACAACCACCCGTCAAAGCGCAGTCAGCGTAAAAAAGGTCAAGGAGTCCCACGTCGAGTGCCACTTGCGCACACGCGTTGCCTAACAACTGCGTACCAAGCTCCGCCACACAGCACACAACACTTTTATTAGCTAAATAAAACTTTATTATCCACACTGCTGTGGAAATTGGGAGATGTTTTAATGTAGAAAAACGTGCTCGCCTCGTTCTCAGCACAGACGTAATTGTAAGATCGAAACTAATATTTTACTTTTTCTAAGACGAGGTTGCTTTTAAAATAAGAACTTATAATCTATACTCAAAACTAAATATACTAAAATCCTCAGTGGTTGATCTGTTACAGAGTAATAAAATAATGTAGCTCAAACATGTTTGTGTTGTTTACATGTTCAAGTTATATATTACAGAACAATATTGAAGCTCGTATCATGGCCGTTCTCAGTACCAACACAAAAATCTGAAATTGTTTCACCTAACCCAATTTTGTCGATATATTCCTTTCTTACATACAGGCCCTTTCACCCAGAATTTTAAGTTAAGCGTTCGATATTTTTGTCTACCGTCTAGAAATTTGTTAAAAAATTTACCTCTACCCTCATTTGCAGTCTCTTGCAACGTTTGACCTTGGCTTGCAAGTACGGGGCACATATGTTATGGTTATAGAGCGCACATTAGTAATGGCTGAGCTGCGCGGAGCGACGGATAACGTAAAGTCACGAGTACATTATTCAACCTGTTATGCACTATGTATTCTGGTTTAAAAGTTGGAACTAAGTGACAGCGCTGTTACAAGCAGTTGGGAACATGGTGTAGTAGAGATTAACGTTTTTGTATTAGAAAGATGAGATCAGTTGAATTTAAGGATTAATCTAGACGACGAAAAGCTTTTGTGGTCCTATTGTGGTCAACTGTGTCGGATGAAACAATAAGGCGGACATTGGGTGAGAAAATGTTGTTAATATTGCCGTAACTATTAGTAACAAAACTACATAAAATACAATTTTTTTAGAAACCATATGGTTGGGAAATCTCCATACTCATGATGAGGAAGTCAAATAAAACAACCAGAAGATTTTAATAATCTATAAATATAAAAGCCAAAGATTGTAATATTCTCGTACATTCTGTCATCAAAGCGCTGAGTGTTGGATTTATTCGCTACTTGTGAATCATAAATGTAGCTTGATTAAAATTAATATTGAGGGTATTTCGGGTAAGCCGGCTATGATGAATTATATGAAATAATCTCGGGTTTAGCTCCATGTTAATGATACGTTTTAATGTGAACCATGCGAATATGTTTATCTTGATCTTGATTATGTACGCTAGCTAATCTTTTGTTTATTTACCAAATGTAGTTACCTCACCCTCCATCTAGTATAAATGAACACATTTCAATAGCTCCATGTGTCAAAATGTTGGTGTTCTTTGAATTACAAATATCGACAACAATATATTGTGTTTCTCTTATAATCATGACAGGTAGAGCAGATTTTAAACAAGGGATTTAGTTTCGCAAATTGTTATCTGTTTTTCGAAAAATATCCGCATGTTCTATCGTTTCGATTCCATATATTTCTCTACAGTCGTTAAGCCCATCTCCAGACTATTTCCCATGAAATACAGCATTCCCAGACACGGCAATGGGTCTTTCTGTCACCCCGGAGTTCAGCTGCAAGCCTGCACCGCGCACCCGATCGATCACAACCAATATCCGTAACACACTGGAACATACATATAGCGGAACTGTAGGCTTGAATTGCACGGCATATTGGATGCAACAGGTTTTTGAGCTGTAACTCTGTTTATCATGTATAAGTATTATATTCAGGTTCAGACATGTAACGGACCAGCATCTTTGATCGATGTTCAAAATATTTTCCTTCATATTTAGATCAGTTGCTTGCTTAAGTTAAAATATGCAAATTCAAAATTCTCAATGCGGCCCTATAGCACCTTTAAAATATGTAAAACGAATTCAATAAACCAATATTTGCGTGAACGGTAATCTTTTTACAAGCTTTTATTTAGTTTTACCTGTCCCGACGTTTGTCTGTAATCTAATCTAAGTTAAATTTGATCCACTTTCCGGTTACCGATTGAGCTGAAATTTTGCATGCATGTGCGCTACGAACTACGCCGTAGTCAATCTCGCATCAAAAATACTAAAAAATTAAAAATAAAATTAAAAGAAAGAATAAACTTTTTAAAAACAAGCTTTTATTTACTTGTTAATAAAATTAGTTCTTTTTATTAACAAGTAATAAAAGCTTGTTTTTAAAAAGATTTTTTTTTTTAATTTTTTAGAGTTCCATCGAAATAGTTGGACAAAGTTGTGATGATTGTATAAAGCACCGAAGGACGGCCGTGGTTCGTATTGTCGACTTGATTCAACCATTACAGGGGAGTTAGGTCTCATATAAATATTTTTTGACGTTGTAAAGAGTCGTATTTTCTTTTATGATTTGGTATTTAGGAACAGGAGACCAACATAAGCTTTTCTAAAATTAAAGTTGCCAGACAAAGGCAACGTGTACAAACACTCTGTTAGGCGAAGTTTAAACATTAAATACACGAGGAGAAACATCTTTAAGACCAAGCTCGCCGTCGAGCAACTTAGTGCACAATGAAGATAATTGCATATTCTTGTTGCACACATGTGCACAAAGCTGAAAACGAAAATGTCGTCGGTTCCCCCTCGTTATTTCTCTGCTTTGTCGCGCCGCGCCGACTGAATAATGTATGCCGCTTGCAAGCACACGTGTTCGACAATTGCCGCGCCGAAAGCCTGCATGCGTACTGCATGCAGTAATCGTACTTGCGTTTGACATTTTAATGCAAGTTGTTTTTAACTATAGAGGGGAGATTGGAACCTTTTATCCGGAAAGGACCAATCACAATTCCGAAAGGCTGAGACCTAACGTTTTCATGAAACAGTTTCATCCAATATTGAATAGGTAAGTAATGTTGATACTTGCTTTTCTATTCTTGTAGCAGTAGAAGCCTCTATTGTCACAAGCCTGGCTTAAGAGCCTATCCATCTGATGCATTACCTGCCTAAGGGTCATCCGGTGGGATTCAGTGATTAAGTTACTGGTGCAGATTGACCGTGTCACCCTATAACCCGATAGCGTGGTCTACAGGGCATGAGAGCTTCTAAGATTAATTACGTGATATCTCGCTTCAATGACTCAATCAATCAACTCTGCCTACTACAGTACCTGACTGAACATATTATGTAGCAAGTAAACGAAATAAGTTGACTATCATCGAACTTATTTGTAACTCAACACAATTTCGCAATATTAACGTTTTTATAAACGAGATTTCATAATATTAAGTTTCCAAATCGCTTTAAGTGATCATTGTCGGATTGTCCAATAGTCAACATGTAAACATTTATGTTGGCATGCACTAACAATCTGTCATTGGGGTGTGATAGCAATAGTTACCCGTTTCTCGTCGAAAGATAAATGGTAAATGCTTTAAGAAGTTATTTTCTGGCTCAAGAAGTTAGGCGACTGAGAATGAGTCCCTTTGGCGTTGTTACACACGACGGTATTAAGATACAGGTACTTTATGACTATAAGCTTTAGAAGCAAGGACGTATATCTTTTTTGTGTGAAAATCGTTTACTTTCATAGCGAAAATTGTGATTTTCTTTCAAGGTATTGGTACAAACTGTAGGTATGCTATTTCCATGGCTTTCGTGAAGATATTGATACTTTTTGGTTTAGTGACAGTTACAGCGAGGACAGACAAAGTGCAGAGAAACATGCATAACATGCATGCATGCATGTTTTCTTTCTGCATGTCGCATTTCGTTGCCAGTTGGAATACTAAGAAAAGCAAATACCTCTTTTAAATTCAACAGTGGAAGCAATGGCAACCAGAAATTATGTACAGTGGCCCCCAAAAGTTAGTTGACATTTTTCCACATCGGCTGATGATGTGATGTCACATTATGATTTAAAATAAAAAAATAATCAGGTACTCTTAAGGGATTACTTGATTATTTTTAGGGTTCCGTAGCCAAATGGCAACGGAACCCTTATGGATTCGTCATGTCTGTCTGTCTGTCTGTCTGTCTGTCTGTCCGTCCGTATGTCACAGCCGCTTTTTTCCGAAACTATAAGAGCTATACTGTTGAAACTTGGTAAGTAGATGTATTCTGTGAACCGCATTAAGATTTTCACACAAAAATAGAAAAAAAAACAATAAATTTTGGGGGTCCCCATACTTAGAACTGAAACTCAAAATTTTTTTTTTCATCAAACCCATACGTGTGGGGTATCTATGGATAGGTCTTCAAAAATGATATTGAGGTTTCTAATATCATTTTTTTCTAAACTGAATAGTTTGCGCGAGAGACACTTCCAAAGTGGTAAAATGTGTGTCCCCCCCCCCTGTAACTTCTAAAATAAGAGAATGATAAAACTAAAAAAAATATATGATGTACATTACCATATAAACTTCCACCGAAAAATGGTATGAACGAGATCTAGTGAGTAGTTTTTTTTTAATACGTCATAAATCGTAACGTAACGGAACCCTTCATGGGCGAGTCCGACTCGCACTTGGCCGGTTTTTTTATGATAAGTCAAAGGTAGTTGAATTAGTAAATAACAACGTTATAGCAGTGCAAACATTGGTATCACTAGAATTTTAAATCATAATGTGGTGTGTCCCAGCTGAAGTGGCAAAATGTCAACTAGCTTTTGGAGGCCACTATATGTGTGCCTACGTATACATACATAATTTCTGGTTGTCATACACCCAGCAACAATGAGAATTCAAGAACAAACAAGCAAACGTTACCAAGTCGCGTGCAACCTACTTTAATTAATTTAATAAATAGTATGAACCCTTGAATAAACCGTTTACAATCCTATTAAAATATAATTGGTTTCATTAAAAGTAAATGGTTTATTTTAAAAAGAAAGAACGACTGTTCGTTCTTATTATTGCTTTTAGCAGCTAGCAGCATAATCAGATGATATATATATAATGATTTGGTCGTGATTACACCGGTAATCTCAAACAAATCCCAGTCAAACATGGTCCCCCATTGGCTTCCCCCATTTATTATTCCAGGTTGGCTCAAGAAAGTCTCAATACTCTTGATGTTCCTAAAACCTTAATTGAACGTACGGAACCATTACACGAAACATCGAAGGGGGAATTGTCACAACACAGATAGGTATAGAAGCACCACTATTGTCATAGCACACGAAAACAAGCTAACGCATGCTTAAACGACGAAATGAGACGTCAAAATGTCGCAAAAGTGCGAGTAATCTGCAACCTTCCTGTTCTAGGACAAGCTCATATTACTTCTTTTATTGACTGAATGAATTTGTGGCTTTGACCAGCGGTGGACTGTAATGAACTGTGTTTATTTGTTCTATGCAGATAGCGAGTGTGCCTTTTGTACATATAAGTGAAACTTCTGAATCTCTCTTCCACGTAGTATTACGCAAACGTCAGCAGTTAATGTCTGAAAGCAATGACTGTTTCGGGGGTTTGCCCTTCTGTAACCGCGGATGAAAAATGTACTGTACCCGATGGAAATATAGTCAATTTTAGTAATTGGTCTGTGTTCCGTAGTAATGGAATTCTAATCAGCGTCATGATTTAACCTTTACGGTCAGTTTAACAGTGATTTTTTGTTCACACACAGACCCATGAACATATATCTAACTTTACGGTGCTGCCTTTATTAGCATTCCAATCAACGTGATCGAGCAGATAAGCTGATTTAAATTCAAAGAAGAATTCACAGCTGTTGTAGCACATATAGTATCATTAAAACTATATCTATCAAAATAAGAATTTATTCTTTAAGTAACAAATTGAACCGTTACAAGTTATTATTTATGAGTAATAAATCTTCATAATGAAAATGCCAAGTCTAAGTGTTTTCAATGACTATAGGATTGCGTGATTACGATAGCAGTGGAACCTACAATTTGTCAGTTCAAGTGCAACGCTAATACTGATCCGGGTCAGGGTCGCGATGCGGCACGTGCCCGGGTCACTGGAGAACTATAGAACTATAGCTGCATATTCGGAAACAGGGCAGGATATTTGTAGAAAGAGGGACGAAATAAATTATTATTAGCTTTTGGCCGCGGCTTCGCCCGCGTGGATCTCGGACAATACCACGGGAACGTACTACCGATATTCAAAGTATCTTATATGTTAATCTAGGTTATAAACTATCCGTGAGCCAAATTCGTTTAGCCGTTTTTCCGTGATTGAGTAACAAATATTCAAACACTGACATTCACACAACTGTCACATTCATAATATTAGTAAGATGTAGAAGAAATTGTTGGAGAAAGAAATAAGAGTGGATACCAAACAGTTGCAAGGAACACAAGGGAGATTGTTGGAGAAAGAAATAAGAGTGGATACCAAACAGTTGCAAGGAACACAAGGGAGGTCTCCAAAAATTGTACAAAAAAGCGTCCCCGCTTTCATCGTGGCAAAGTTCGTAATGAGGGACTACGAATTCAAAAGAAAGGTGCTGCAAAATGTATTGCAATGCAGCACGAAAATAAAAGATGACCGGAAGGGCTACTTCACAACCGGAGTCATGCAAATAACAGGAAACTTGCAGTGAAATAGAAAATAGAGGTATTCTAGTTCCGAGGAATTTGAGAAAAAGATGACGCTGAAAAGGAAAATGTGAAACGTATTAGAAAACGCTAAAACTTTTCAGTTTAAGACGCTTTCAGCATCGTCTGAGGTCACATTCAGGCACGTGTAAGATTAGAATGAGATGTTGCATCCGTATCCAAGTGAAAAGGAATGGGTAAACCGAGAATAAGCGAATACTGCTTAACATAATAACGCAGTTAGTCATGCCCGAATGTGACAAGTGTTGGACGAATATTTCTTTTCTCTTTTCGCAGGTTGGCTGGAAGAAACTCAATAAATAAGCAGTACCTTTGTACTCAAAAGTTATACGTCGTTTCTCAATGTATTATAAAAATAATAAAGATGAATAAATAAATATTTACCACTTATTTATTTATGTCCATTTTCTTGCACTCTAATTGCGGAACACACAATCAATCACAATCTGCATCATTTTGAAAGATATTACTAATCTATTGCTTCATATGTTCGAAAAATTTACGTTGAGCACAACTTAAATAACGCAATGAATGTTGTTGAACTGTCAAAATGAAAGCCATAGCTACTGTTGGTGTTTCGTAAATTACCCGCGGCTTTTAAACTGTTATATTTCAGTAATTATTAAATTGAAAATAATTAGGTGTCACATATCCGTAAGTTAAAATTTTAACAGCATCTGGTAGAGATCAATTTTGGAATAACTTTGTTCCACTCCTTTGAAGAGTTTTTCTATTAAAATAAGAAACTCAGTAGCGGTTCTGAGAACACTTGAGTGAATTTAACAAATAACACATGAACGAAACTCCGTCTTACAACATAAAGGCCCAGGGGTAAGCAGAAGTCGTGCTTATCACGGCGCGTTGAACTTAGCTGAGAGCAAAGTTCTACACAGAAATACTCTTTAAAGTTTAGCCTTTTGATGAAAAATATAGTTGAAAAAAATACATTGCATGAATGCGATTTATGTTGAAGGTTTTAAAAGCGGGGTGTGCTAGAAGGTACCGCTGAGACGGGCGTTGTATCTCAAGATAACATAAATATGGACAAAACATAACTTATGCAAAGCTTTAGCCAACTTCCCAAACTCGAAGTGAAAAGCTGTAGATATCAGCTGCCGAATAAAACTACATAATTAAATTGAGCGTCAAACTCTGCCAGACACCACTTAAAGGCCTACGTTTTCGTATATATCCGACCGAGAGTCTGCCGAATATTAGAGGATTAAACGCCGGATACTCAGCCTCGCCGGAAAACTAGCCTGATTTATTCATGGAGAAAATTGTCGAAACTACACATTGATATATTGCCTGTCCATTAGTAATCGTTCACTCGAGCTGTTTATTTTGAACGCCGAATTAATATTAATAGGCTTTGTTCGGCCTGAATGCTAAATAAATATAAATTTTGTTTTGTTGGAGAATATGAAACATATATTTCATGTGCGGATAAAACAAACAGCGTGTGTATGATGAAATCATAATGTTGCATTTTTATAACAAAATCAAAAAGTTTATTTTACAGTCAGATATTTTGTTTAACAACGGAAAGGTCAGAGAAGGTCGTCAATGTGGGCATCAAAACGTTATTTCATAATCAGAACACAATTATTTTTTAAGCATTTGTGAAAACTTTACTAAACCAATTTTTGCTTCAATAGGAGAGGCTACCAATCTGCCTATAAATCGGATATAACCGTCATGCTCTATGAATAAAGTGGCGCTTCCGAGTGATCCCCAGGAGCCCGGGGCATGCATACCGAGTCCATTTCCAATTTGCCATCGTTATTTTACTGGGAACTCCTGCAGTTGTTCCACTCCAATAATTTTTATATTAAAATACGCAATCACTGATCGAGGAAATCTCTTCCAATAACCGGTTATAATAATCCAGTCAATGTGAGGGGCAAACAATCGATAATAACAACCGAACGGCGCAATAAATAACAGATAATATAACGGGAAATCTGAAAGAGACATGATGTCACAAAAGAGGCAGGAATAGAAGGTTGACAACGTCAAGCACAAATGGACAAAAGCGTAGAAGATTTGATTGGATTCAGCCGTGCCGCGTTGTGTATTAGCATATCCTAAGAAATGTCGATGAGCTCAAAAGCTTTCAGAAAACAAATCAAATCACTATTTGTACTCGTATAACAAAGTTTTTGACACAATTTGCTTCTGACTGTCTGGTGTCTTTCGGCCATATTGTTCAAAGTTTTGTGTTTTTGGGAGTATGCCTTCTACCACTTTTCTAAAATACGACACAGGAGTGAAAACAATCGAGCGCGACGTTACTATGATTGATTCGACGATACATTAGCCGGTAATGTGCTCGTCTTAGGACATGACACGGCCTGTCGTGCGAGGAGACAGTTCGACGACATGGCGCCGCTTCTCAACAGACCTGTTCCGTACTTAAATATGTATATGCTTATCTATGCACGATATTATCAGGGTATTTCTAGGTCATAAAAGATTCGTGAAGAGGAAAATAAGTACCCTTTATTTCAGTGCTGAGCTGTGGGACCTTCATAGCGTAGCATTATGCTGAGCCTGTCACGATTTGCGGCTGCCGACAATTTCTGTTCCGTGCTCGTAATTATAGATTAATAACGTTTTAGGTATTAAGTATCACTTATTCGAGTTAGTTTTCGAGGGTGCTGAAGGTACTTGAGGTGGCCCTGCACCAGTCTAGGGCCATGTGTTTTCATGGTCCTCGGGACGCGTCACAGACGGGTTCACAAATAACGGTAGGAGGGGTTCACATCGGCGTCGAGTTGACGATGAAGTACCTGGGACTCGTCCTCGACAGCCGGTGGAACTTCGTGGAGCATTTCCGACGTTTGGCTCCCAGACTGGAGTGGGCCGGGGCTGCCTTGAGGCGGCTCCTGCCTAATCTAATTCTAATTCTAGGATACCGCACGGTATCCTAGAATTAGAATTAGATTGCTGCACCAGCTAAGAATACAGCTTGTGAAAAGCCTTGTGTTTGTTACGTAACACTAATAAATTGTAAGCTGCCGTAATGTGCTGCGAACTGCGCTCGAGGCTCCACCGAGCGCTTCCAGTGAGTTACTGCCACCACCGAGAGGTGGCTGCTCAATTTATTTGTAAAAGTGGCAGCAGTGGTCAACGTGACGAACATATTGAATGTACGGGAGGTGACAAGGACCCGCGTATCAAACGACTAACTATTCTCGAAAAAAGTGATATAAATGCAGCTTCTAGATATTTGACTTATGGCCGAGTATTTTTCTGTGTATAATGATGGCCGAATTACAGAATAATAGAAAGAAAGAATGTGTGTAGCACGAAAATAAGTCCAAACAATGCAGGATTAGTAGCGGCTAAACAGTGATTTAACATCAAAGGCTTTATAAATGTCAAATAAATAACTCAGTATTCAGTCAACCACTAAAACACACAAACAATCCCGGAACAATATTAATACAAAGCTATTAATAGAAATCAGAACACATACCCACAAACTCGTAATAAAACAAGCTAGTTAAAACGGAACACTTAATACAAAGACAGAGCCATCGAACGAAGCATAGAGCATTGAGCTGAACACGTAGAATCACATCGAAAGTGCGTTAAGCGCACAACTTCGGTCACGCACCGCTTTCAAAGCCGCCAGTTTCTATACGTCATTAGCGTCATGGTGCAAATAAACGGTAACCCGCTGGGTTTGTTGAAAATGCCGACTCTAGCAGCGGCCGCTGTGGTTTCCGTGCTCTATAGAATGAAGTAACAATTAAAACTAATGTTTGTGATGTAAACGTCTACTGGGAGCAAACAGCAAGTTCCATTTAAGTTAACAATAGTTTTAATTTTAGTTCAAATCTAAACGGCGCACAGTTACCGGCGAACTTCGAACTTTCGTCTGGAGTTGGGATGAGAAGTAAAATTTACGTTTTCTGAACTTAATGGAGGATTGAATTTTCTACAAGCAATTTAAACCCTCTTTTCTCTCTCTCTCTCTCTGTGTGTGTGTGTGTGGATGAGAGTATTGTGTTGAAGAATAGTATATTCCTTTAAAATATGCTAAGCATTTATAGTTAATTTCAAAGAGGGATCTTTGACCAAAATAACTGTCTTCTGATTGACAGAGGATACTTCAAAGTCACTAATTATTTATTTGGAGTTTCTCAATAGAACAAAACTTTTGAACCTACCAATTTAGTCTAAATTATAAACATTACACCCAAGTCAACCAAGAACCTCTTTCGATATACCGCTTCTATCCTAACGAGCATAAAAATCGCTCAATATTCCGTCCGGTCCCGCAGATTTGAATAATGTGGGCTGATTGTCTTTCACCCGGTCACCGGTGTGCAGTTAATTTCGCTGCCAAAGCGATGGAGGCTCGGAAACGAACAGTTTTCACAGTCAGTACACGTGGTGTTGGAGGTGAGGTTAGTTTAGATTCACATTCAAAAGCTAAAGGTCTAATAGGTCGTGTATAAACTGTTCGACAATTTCGTTATCAAGCATTTGTTGAATAGTCAACCCTCAATAACGTAGGTAAGTTTAATCTCGGTATCCTAAGAGCACATAAATGATTGCAAGAATTGAGAGGAAAATACGGCGACAATTAGAAGACAAGGACCACAGTCTTATTACTCACGTCCATCATAATGGTTCACCTACAAGAGAACACGATTACATTAAACTTAAGTTATCAGTCATCACAATAATTTATTAAAAGTACTCATTTCACAAAGTCACATAAAGCCCTACTAAGACAGACACTAGCCCGACATAACCTAGGCACCATACATCCAAACAGCCTATCTATCTAACACTCGGGAGTATTCGGTCTCATTAGCGACCACTCGACCCACTTGCGGCCGCCACTTGCAGCCGATCGATTGTCTTCAAACTGCTAGATAATTATACATATGTTTTCACCAGCGTGGTTGTCAACTTCAGGGATAGTTGACAGAATAAACCATTTAGATGTATTGATTAGCTCAGATAATATATATGCCGAAGTTTGGATAGACTGTGATATATGTAACTCAACGGCTGAACCTATGATAAAACGAATGCTTGCATTATATCGACTTAACAAGCCTTTTTTCCATTAGTATTAATAGTTACTAAGAATTTGTTTATCAAATGTTAGGTATATTTTCCTTCGTCTCTTGACCTTCCTTAAGAGTAGTAGGAGTGGGAGTTATGTTTATATGATTGATCATATAAACAAACTAATGTGATTATTGAAGTCTAAAAAGTTTGGTTGATTAATACGTATAGCCTAGAGTCCTCCTGCCTATACTCGGGGGGTAATCTATTTCTTGAATGGATAGTTTCTTTTACAAACTGTATACTTATTTCTTCAACGAATGCCTTTTGATAGATAATACGTATTATGAGCAACTAAAATGTCCAATAACATTGAAACATAATTTAATGTTAGTGTCACAATTTTCAAACAATTCAAACTAAGTATCAACTTTTGTTACAACTGTGCAATAAAAGTGAAAGTTTTACAAACAAAATAATATATTAGTTCGGACAATCCTTTCGTTCCAAACTTGGTGAAGCGTTTATTTTCGGTTTCTTTTATTTTCAGACGAGTTTGGAGCACTCTCCAATTGATGTTTTTGTTGAAATATTTGAAAGTCGGATCAAGACTTTTGTTTTTTAAAGGTTGATTTATTATTACTGAAGAGACGTAAGTAATGAAAAACCGGCCAAGTGCGAGTCGGACTCGCCCATGAAGGGTTCCGTTACGTTACGATTTATGACGTATTAAAAAAAAACTACTCACTAGATCTCGTTCAAACCAATTTTCGGTGGAAGTTTATATGGTAATGTACATCATATATTTTTTTTTAGTTTTATCATTCTCTTATTTTAGAAGTTACAGGGGGGGGGGACACACATTTTACAATAATAATAATAATAAAGTATTTATTTGCCAAAAAAACATGGTATACATGGTGTTACAATAATAATTACAATAAAGAGCTTACATGTTTTGCCAGAATTGTACTTAGCATGCAAATTTTTACTTAAAACTAACATGAGAATTTCTTTTCCATAAATTCTTTAAGACTATAGAAATTATTAGAATTCAACCAATCAAACAATTTTCCCTTAAATAATCTAGAGTTTAAGTTTTTTATGTTACTCGGTATCTTATTATATATACGAACACAATTATATAAGCAGCTTTTATTATATTTAGCAAATTTGGGAAGATCATGCAGAACGAGTCTCTGTGGATCACGCCGGCTCCGTGGATTAATATCATTAGCTGATGTAAACAAAGCTTTATTTTTATTAACGAACATGCATATTTCAAATATATAGAGGGACGGCAGAGGTAACAAACGTAGTTTTTTAAATATAGGTTGACATGATTCCTCCGGGTGCATCCCGTGAATTGCCCTAATGCACTTTTTTTGAGCAACAAATGCTCGGTTTATATCTGTGCTATTTCCCCATATTATAAGCCCGTAGCGTAGTACCGATTCTACATATGCATGATAGGTCATGAGAGCTGTTTTTAGATTTGTTATATTTTTGATTTGCTTAAGAGCATATACAAATTTATTTATTCTCTTTGAAGCATTGTCCACATGCTCTTTCCAATTCAAATTCTCATCAATAATTACGCCTAGAAACTTCGTTTGTACTACTTCTTTAATTTTTGATACGTTTAGTCTAATATTATATTTAGGATTATTACATTTGTTGAAATTAATATATACGGATTTATTAAGATTTATTTTTAAGTTATTTATGTCAAGCCATTGTATTAATTTATCTATAGTATTATTAATGTCAGTCTCATGATTATTTATAAAATTATTACATTTTTCTGTCGCTATAATAATAGTAATGTCATCAGCAAACAATATACATCGGTGGTTAGTTATATTGACTATATCATTTATGTACAGCAAGAACAGGATAGGCCCCAGTACACTTCCCTGTGGTACACCACATGTATTATGCTTGTATTCTGATGAAAAAGGCACCTTAACATGATTTTCATCAATTTTATCAATAATGACTCGTTGTTGTCTGTTCCTAAGATATGATTCTATCCACTGAAGTGTAGGACCCCTGATACCGACTAATTCAAGTTTTTCAAGCAACAGATTGTGGGAAACTAAATCGAAGGCTTTTGAGACATCAAAAAATAGCCCAGTGGTCAGATTTTTTTTATTGATGTTAGTAACTATAGCCTTCACAAGAGAGAATACTGCCAATGTAGTGGACTTGTTTTTCTGAAAGCCATATTGTTCCTTGCTAATTATATGAAATTTATCGCAGTAGTCAATTAGTCTTCTATACATACACTTTTCATATATTTTGGACAATATAGGTATTAACGTTATAGGACGATAGTTATTAATGTCAGATTTTTCTCCTTTTTTATATAAAGGCTTGACTATTGAGTATTTCAGGGCATCAGGAAAACTTCCCGATGCAAATGATATATTAATTAAATGTGTCAGAACAGCAGTTAATTGATTGGTACACTCTTTGATAATTTTGGTGTTGATTTCATCATAGCCCACAGAATTAGAACTAGCCAGCAACATTATCTCTCGTCTAACCTCACCTTCCTCCATAGGTTTTAAAAACATCGAGTTAACAGATGCACTAATACGAGGTTTTATGCTTTTCTGAGTTCTCGTATGTGGTAAGTTAATATAATTATCATTAAAGGCAGTGGCAATATCAATAGGATTTGTTAATGTTGTGTTATTAACTGTGATTTTCTCCATGTTTCCTATGCAATTTGTATCGTGCATTTCATTTTTAATTACTGCCCACGTGGCCCTACATTTGTTTTCGTTTTTGTTGATATATTTAATGTTTGCATATTTTTTTGAATTTATTATACATTTTTTTAGAATATTGGAATATGTCATATAATTAATTTTGTTATTTGCATTTTTATTCTTATAGTATTTATATCTTAGTACACGTTTTTTTTGACAAGATTTCTTTAAGCCTTTACTTATCCAATTTTGTTTATTTTTATTATTGTTATTTATTTTTACTTTTACTTTTGGGAAGCAAAGATTGTAGAATAAGCATAGCAGTTCATGAAACTCACTAAATATATTTGCATCATTTTCGATGTATATGTGTGACCAAGATAAATTATTTAAACATTCCTTGAACTTACGAACATTGTCCAAACTATAATCTCTTTTATATATGTAGTAAGATGGGCATTTTTCTATTTTTTCATTTATAGGAAAACTCAACATTTGGGCGGTGTCATGGTCAGAGAGATAGAGAGGCATAACTGAAGTGATAGCATTTCGAATATTGCTTAGAATATGGTCTATGCAAGATGACTTGCGCGTGGGCACATCAATGTGAATTTTCAAGTTATAGTTGTAGGCTATGTCTTGTAGGTGATTGGTAATATTACCTTTTTGCAACGTATTTATATTCAAGTCACCGGTTATTACTATACGCAATTTGGATTTGTGTTTATTAGTTAGGTAGTTCAAAAGATTATTTAATTTACATAAGAACTGTGTAGGATCTGAGTTTGGAGTTCTGTAGACGCAGATAACTAGCACTTTATGACATTCAAGCTCTATGCTACAAGCTTCAAATGTGTTTTGAGTAGCATAATTTTTTATATATGGTAAATCTTTGAAAGGAATACCATTTTTTACTAAGATACAGGTTCCTCCTCTTTGCTTTTCTCTACAAAAACTTGAAGCTAATTTATAGTTACATATTTTGATATAGCTCTCATAGCCTTTCTTTATAAAAGTTTCCGACAGGCAAATTACGTCAGGCTCTTTTTGTGCCACTCGTAACTCCTGAATTGTTATTTCTAATAGTTCCCGCTTTGGTAGAACACTAGCGATGTTTTGATGCAGAATATTGAACATATGGGCTTTAGGCTCGAAAAAAAGAATCACCTTTTCTTTTTAATACAGGGAAGTAAAAAGGTATTGTACCTTTGCTTACATTCCCGATAGATACGGCTGGGTTTACAGTTTGTTTATTTTTATCACAATTTTGTATATTAAAATAGAAGGGAATCGTTCCCTTTTTAGGCCTATTGTTACTAATGGCTATATTGCTGCTTGGTTGATTACGCATTACAAATTTCCTAATATTCCTTGGGCACAAGTAGTTTTCGTTGTAGTCGTTACAATCTATTACATAATTTATAGACTTACAAACCTCTGATAATTTAAAATATCCACTATCAAGATAATGACATTTTTTAAACTTTTTACATAAATTTTCTATACCATAATTCAATTTTGAGACATTTAAGAAGTGACTATTACTAACATTTAGTACAATTATCCTATTGTTGTAAAAAGAGTCCAATAAACTTTCCAATGGTGACAGAACTTGCCTTAAATTATAATCATTTTCCCCCACACATATCACTAGTTTATCATTAGGATGTAATGTTGTTTTTATGCAGTTCTGAATTATGTCATGACATTTCGCATTTGGCTTCGTTTCCGCAAAGATTCCGTATTTTTGGTACTTGGTGTTAGTTCTTGACTGCAATAAGGCTGAAGCCAAGCCGACACATTGTTGGGTACCGAATATAAATATTCTCCTTTCGGGTCTGTGTTTGGGTTTTCGTTCTGGGATAGAATTGGTGCAGGTATTGACTGTAGGAGTTATTGTCAGTTTCGACGCCACGCTTTTATTTTGTAAGTACTGCGACAGTGTCTCTATTTTTTTTGTTAGAGCTGAAATTTCAAGGTTAGCGCTATTCAACTGCTGCTGTAGATCTTCAATTATTTTTCCCAGGGATATTGTTTTATCTTCGTAAAGACGATTAACGTTTGAAGAATAGATAGGTGAAGAAGGGGTGGATGCTGTGCAGTGTGCTAAGGACTGCCTCTTCTTTTTAATACTGCTACGAGAAATAGTGTCTGGTAATGAAGAAGATTGACATATGGTTTTTAACATGTTAATTTCTGCAGATAACTTATTTACCTGTTTTTGAAGATCGTTGTTTTCCAGTAATGTTTTATCAAGCTCGAATTGCGTGGAATCGAGTTTAACGGATAGTTGGGATATAGTATCTTTCATTTCTGACATAGATACTAAGTCTGAAATCAGTTCTGATGATGTTCCATCCAAACTTTTTGACATTTTTGTAGGTGTACAATCCGATTCATAGGATGTATCGTAGTCAGTGAGTATTTGCGAATCCAAAATTTGTGAAGCTGCAATCGGCTGGTGTTTTTTTGCTACATTAGTCTGTTCCGGTGGTGGTGTTTTAGCTGTCTTTTTTTTATTTCTCAGTGTTATGTTCGATGGATTGCAGATAATTGTATCTTTGTTTTTAATACAAGTTACACATTTCCACCTTTTTTTTGATTCTTGATCCAGCATCCTGTATGTTTGTTCTGGATATCCAATACAATCTGGTTCATATCTATTGTTACAGACCGAACATAATGCAGTGGATTTTATATCTACATGTTTTTTGCATTTGTAGCATACTACAAGTGCTGCCATCTTCCGGCCACTGTTGGTATTCTTTGAACCAATCTTCAATGACATTGTTTACCTGGATGTAGTCACTCGAAGAAACACTCGAAGAGACACAGCTTCAGCTATTTTTAGTGGTACTTTGATGTAATGTTATTGCTAACTTGCAAGCTCAGCTATTCGACGCTAAATGGCGCTGTCAGTGACAGCTGTATGACTTGCAGATTTATCTTCGTCACTTTTTATGTTACGTTTCATCAAGATGATACAAATCAACCAATATCACGATTTAGCATCCACACATCAGACTGACCTTATTTTAGATGTCCACTATATGTAATTTTAAGGATGTTAGCTTCTTGCAACGTCTTCAAACGAATGATTGTAGGTAACGGTTATTTTCCTTGTTTTCTTCGATTTCTTGAGGAAATTATCTTCGCCAACAATTGTACGGCTGTTGCATCAGCTAATACACTATATTGTGACGTTGTATTTTGAGTATTTGCACTTATAATATTTTAATAACTGGGATAAATACGGAGCAGATGTCAACCGATGACGATACAGTATTGCCGAGTTACCACTTTGGAAGTGTCTCTCGCGCAAACTATTCAGTTTAGAAAAAAATGATATTAGAAACCTCAATATCATTTTTGAAGACCTATCCATAGATACCCCACACGTATGGGTTTGATGAAAAAAAAAATTTTGAGTTTCAGTTCTAAGTATGGGGACCCCCAAAATTTATTGTTTTTTTTCTATTTTTGTGTGAAAATCTTAATGCGGTTCACAGAATACATCTACTTACCAAGTTTCAACAGTATAGCTCTTATAGTTTCGGAAAAAAGCGGCTGTGACATACGGACGGACAGACAGACAGACAGACAGACATGACGAATCCATAAGGGTTCCGTTGCCATTTGGCTAAGGAACCCTAAAAATGGACTGTGAACATTGACATGCCATTTTTTGGCATTGGACTATAATAAATTAAAGTCTTCACCATTAATAATTCTGTCATAGTAGCAACGGTTGAAAAAAATATAGACCTGCAATACTACAACAACATAATTTCTATATGATGATGTTCGAAAGCCATTAATGATAAATGAAACAGTCATAAGCTTGGTGATCAACAAAACAACTTTACATTACCAAAAACAAAAACATAACAATTGCAAAGGACACCCAAAACCATTTGCATATGAAATTAAACAATAACAGTAATATAATTGAGTGGAGCATCATGTTAGGCGGTTCAGAACGCGGGTGGCCGCCAGGGAGCGAGATGATTACCGCCGACATGACCAAGGACGGCCGCACTACGGATGCTGGTATACAAAGCACAAGGCATTTGGCTAGTTACTCTATATACAGTTAGGAACTTTTCGTTATTGAGGGTTAGGAAAATTTTAATCTGTAACAGTTATGTCACTCTAATTAACAACATTGCTAGTGTAATTCAAAATTTAGACGCCCTTTAGAGTTGTCTTTAGAGATGAAATAATTTGAAAAAGACTTAAGCCCCGTCGTCATGGAAAACAAAAGTTGCACAACATTGTTTCAACAACATGTTTTTGTATTGCGGGAAACATGTGCTGGCCACCATGATTACCAGCTTTAACCTTTACTCTTGAAGAAATTATGTAACATTATTCCCGCTGTTAAACATCTACAGCCACAACCTCAGCACTTCATCAAGCCTGTTATTACACCAGCGGTCAGCGAATACGGATCACTCCATATTACGTCTTCAGACCCTAGGGCTCTAACTCCGTATTAATAATACACGGCTAATTTACATGTGGACTTTGAGACTTAAGGCTTTAAGTTCCCCAGGGGGAAGGAAGTGACCGATGTCATACCCTTAAGTCATTTGTTTAAGGATTTATTTATTAGCATATTTTGAGGAAACATGTTTACTTGTAGGAGTTGAGGAGCTTAACCATTTATGTTAGTGAAGGCTTACTTGTACAACACAGGAATTACAGAATTCGATAAAAAAAAATGTAGACCAGTAGAAAAACCCTTTGTGCTATGCGTAGCCCAAAATGGGACATACCTACATTCCAACGCAAACTGCTACAGTAAAATATTGCAGCACTGATGTTGATATAACAAAAGTATCATGAGCCACAGACAGAAATAGAACCTATCACAATTATCTAACCAAATTACCCTCCAAACGTAAATACTTAGTTAACTATAACAAATTAGGTAGTTGCCCTTGTAGCGTAAACATAACGACTCATGCATAATTCAGTGGCTGAAGAAGAGTGATTCGTGGAGCTTATCAGCAAATGCCTTTATTTATGTATGTGGTTGATGTATGTTGATGATATGTTTAGCGCCTATTATGTTCAATTGAGCGGTAATGTAAGAGGCTTATGTTGAAGAGTGCGTTATAATCTTGTGATGTCTTCTATTGTATCTGAAATTGTGAACGCATATTGAGTTTAATTTGGCGTTTAAAAAAGTTGACATGTTTATAACTTTATTTTTTAAATTAATTTTATAGGAGCATTGAATTGCTGTTAATTATAATCAAAACAAGTTGAAAGACTCAGGTAAAACTGAAAAAAAAGCCAAAAACATTTTAAATTTCATTAACAAAAACTAGAACCCGATTCTAAAAACCGTTTCAACTTAAAACTGCAATAAGGTCCCGAAGTAAATACTAGTGTAATATACGAAGGAGCACCAAAGCCCGAGTATCTGGTGTTTGCAGCCCGCCAGCCAATTCAGAGGTATCATCGTTTCCACATCAATGGAGCCTTCTTCCACTCCCAATAGATCCAAGACTTAGTGGATCTCGTTTAACTTTCTATTGGATTCTATTGTTGGCTTTTATCATGTTATTATAAGTTTAAAATGAGTTCTATGAAAAGGCAGATTATAAGTTGGCGTATTTGTCAAAACGAACGATGTTTCTGTGGACAAATAAAGAGGTAAGTAACCCACTTTATTTATACGAACCAGAATTACCATTATCATCATCATCGGCAGCCTTGTTCCACACCCTGCTGAGAATAGGCCACTTCCCTTTTGTTCCATGCTTCCCTGGTCTGTGCGAGTCTTATCCAAGTCTATCATCTCTCAGAAATTTGAATATGATTAAGATGACGATTTTTACATGTGCCATATTGCCGGCCATTGACATAGCATTTATAAATAAAGCTATTTATGAAGGATGTCCGCATTCCATACGAATCTTTAACCGTGAAAACATTTTTATTATTGCCCTACCCAGTGCTATTTAATATGCTAAATTACTTAATAGTATCCCAGATAATAGTCATAAAACGTTAAGAGAAGAATTATGTTTTCAATATACAACTCGCTGAGCTGGTACGAAGCGTTTAGAATACACGTAAATATAGTTTATAGTAAAATACGCTTACCGCCTGTTGTTTTATTAGATTCCTTATATGGTGATATTTGAAACAGTAGAAATTGGTGGTCACTTACCTGAAACAAAACGATTTACATTATTTTTTTACCTATCTAACACAGATAAAGCAGACACAAAAATCTTAAACAATAATAATCGCAACCATCTCACAGTAGTACACTGTCTTAAAACAACAAACAATCGTAGCTTACAAACAAACCTTACTTATAATTATCATACAAAACAGGGAAAACAATCTACCCGCATAAACAGACGAAACTACTCCACATGTAATATTCACACGCGTAGACAAAAATAGTGCGTTTATGTATACGAAATACTCGTTTGGTTAAACAAATAAACAGGTTGCATCATTGTTATTCACACTCCCAGGAGCCGCCGGGGCTACTATTAAAAACAAGTTACCACTACACAACCCGCTGCATAATATAGGAAAAACTTTTACGATCTTTTGAAAAGAGTTTAATAATACTATGCACAAAATTTTCCAGAGTTCGACATGTGCAAGCTTTTGTTACGCTTAAAAAGCTTTCAAGTATATTACATAGCAATTAAGTTTATTTTCTAATCCAATAAAGTGTTGTTGAAAATGACAAAAGTGAAAAACGTTTCATTGATTTATGAACCGAAAAGATAGAATAATGGAATATACCTACACAAAAAGCTGCTGTCGTAAAAATAGATGTATTAAAACCCATCAATAACTATAAAAACTGAATACAAAAATACTAGGTTATATTTCAATTTTTATGTATGTAAAACATCGAATGTGCGCATGTAAACCCGCATATATGTATCGTCATTCGTCACGGTTGTTTCCCCCGAGCGTTTCAGGCTTAAAATTTTTAGCGATACACAGTACCAACGTATACGAGCCTTAATGCTACCTACTTTTAGTTCCAGACAGCGTAATCCTCTTTCAACAATACGACGTAACTTTATAGCTAAAAATAACAATGACAAGCAATGCCGTCTATGTTCTGTGACTTTATAGTTATAGGATACTGAATGAGACCACCAACTTAAGTCAATGGGAGAAATGAGTCGCAACCATAGATATCCGGAGCCGGGCCTTCATTGCGGAATAGTAAGGAGTCCTAGTGCCACCGCTTATCTCCCACCCAAATAATTACAACATTAACAAATAGTGTACTTACGAAACACACTTAAAATTTGAACACGTACACTAAGAAGAAAGCAGCTACACTAAATCAATTTCTAATAGCACACATACATAGAATGGGCGGGGCATTCACTTGTAAACATTTGCTATTTACGAACATTCAATGCGACGATCGCTTTCGACTCCCTAATTGCATTGATCGTCGATAATTTTTATCGATGTTTAATTTTAGCACATTCTTGTATTATAATAACTTTGTTTAATTTTTATTTATGTAAGTGCCTATCCGAAAATATAGTTTATTTTTACTAAAATAAAATAATAATATTTTTTTAACATCGTATTACCGGTAAAGGGAACGCTCTCTGTTAAATGTCATGCTGTATATTTATATAATTTATATTACTTAATCTTAAAAAAAAATATTTTAATAAAAAATGCCTACCTACATTCAGGTTTGGTTTAATTGAGTGTGGTGCGCGTATAATAGAAAGTAGGCTTGAGTCCTAGCAGTGAGAACTGTAATAATAAAAATAAGGATCAAGTCAAGGGCTTGATTCAGTAAGCGGTACTTCTGGACACGGCATTATTAGGAGGTTCCTCTCTCCGTAGCTTGGACCCTATTCCCGATACCGGTGGGCTACTATTTTTTATATTTTTAAATGTTTTTATATCGTAATATTAGTTATTTTCAATAATATTTAACCATCGCAATCTTCAATATCAACTTACTCGGTTAATAATATTGCACAATATTATTAATCGTCTAGGGCCCACCTTACGAAACCGCCAAATAGCCAGATTGTTTTAAAATAATAATTGCATATTTTTGCATATCGAACACAAATTATTGTAATTTTCTGAGCAAAAATAAATAATTGGATGAAATATAATATGTGTTTATCATATTACTTATCATATTGTACTACTTATAAAATAAAAACTGTTCATTTGTCAAAATCTTTAGGCATAATATTAATTTAAGATTTTACATTTCACGAGTAACTGTACTGAAATAACAATGTCTTGATTGGCTTCAAACAACATTAAATTAATACCTAATTTAACTCTTTTACTATACATGTAATACGAGAATATCCATTGAGTTCTGTAAAAAAATATTCAACCGCAATAATACGCATATCGATAAAATCAGCCGCACGCACTCGATTGCACTCGGAAGATTTGGGCTAGTTCGTGTCGCTCCGGACGTAAGTTAGTAAAACATTTAAAAATTGATTTAAAATATAAAACAGTGACTTAATTGTTTACTTACCGGTGGTAGGACACGCCATTTGTCTTCAGGTTGATGGTATTTGACCTATTTTTACATATAATTACTGCACAACTCGGCATTTTGGTTTTTTACGCATCAATAGTACACTGTACGCAGTTGCAAAGCGACTGAATGAAGTGTACAGCCGCCGTTCGAACATAAGACCAATTTTATAATATCGAGGCGGCACGTGCCACGCCCCCATGGCATATCCCTCGATATACGTGGTCGCAACCCTTCATCATAACTCTATCGACATCACGCCCGGAGTTGAACGCGTGCTTAAAATTTCAACTGCGACGAAATTGACACTCACGACATTCACATCACGTAAGTTTTACTCTCCACTGGTGCTTCTGGGACTTGTAATTCAAATCAACCTAAGTGCTGAGGACCATGTAGTACCAAATAGAAAATTTCCGAACCTCCTGGGCCCCGTTGGTGAACGAGACCGGAGAACCGAACGAGATATTGCAATGAAATGCAACGCAATAATAAAAGACGAGTCCGAAAGTAATATATTTGATGGCGCCCGACGTGAGACTCACAACAACATGTCACCGGGCGCCATCGTTGATAAAAAATTAAATTGGACGTACCAATTTTTTGAATTTTCGCTTTAATAAATACGAAATATTAATAAAACTCCTTGTAATCTAAAGAAATATTTTTATTTTTTTATACTTGAAAAGCACTTTTCTCTTGCTTTTGTTAATCACTACCTACATCAAAATCAAACATGATTCAGCGGTCCTTGAAATATGATTAGGTGCTAAGTAAACTTAAGTCAATGCCACCAAAGTGTCACCTTTCAAAATAAGTAATATTGCTGCACTAACTTGGCTTGTCATCTCTGACATTGAAATATTTCAAACGGCTGTTTCATTCATTCAACACAAGTCGAAACCAATAACCAAGCAATAACCATTTATTTGGCGCCCAACGTGGGGCCCGGTGCAAATGAAACTGCTACATACAAACGTTACGTATACCTGTAGAGATAATGCAACGCCCCTGAATATGTACGAGTAAATGCGTGTATTATACCTACTTTGGGCGCCTACTTGAAATGATTACTCGAATAATATCTGTTTTTGCTTCTTCTGATTCGATGTAGTTAATTGAAGTTTCGCACGATAGTGATGCTTAATTAAAACTTGGATTGTTACCGTTATAACTATTAATGAGTAAATTACATCACAAGTCAATGCATTTCAAAAATTTGCTAACTACTGCTGACAAACTGACTGAAAACTACATTTAGTATTTTTTATTTCATACTGAATTAAATGAATAATGGAAGAATGCAATCAATCAAAAAGTTAATTTTGGATAATGCGCAAAGCATTTTAACCAACCCGTCGCTCTACTATTTAATTGCCTTTACAGCTTAACTCAAATATTCCGTTCACTAAAAGCGCGATTATAGCATTCGCCGCGAATTGCGAGAGAAAATTAAAGAGCCTTCTATTAAAACAATGAGAACATAAACTGACACATTTCCGAAACAAAATACTTGGTTTTAAGCGCGTTTGAAGAACATAATAAGCATTAAAACACGGCTTAAGAGACTCCATTCGTTTACAGAATTAATTAAGTAAATTATGAAGCTAAATTAATACACCCACTTACGAGTGTGCGTGCTAGTAAGATTGTTATACAGCTAGAGTAATCAGGAGATGTAGAACAGTAAGTACCTTTAAAGCAGTTGAACATGGAAATAAAAACGGGTAAGAAACATTCAATCTTTCAAAACGATCATACAAGGGTCAAATATATATTAAAAAGCTTAAGATTGGACCAAATATATAAGCTCCAGATTGAAACACTAAACTAGTAAATATATTTACGTACACAAAATCTTGATAAACACATGACGTAAAGTTAGATTGTAATGTACGGGCATACAGCTCGCACGTACCAACAAAGATAAATATGTGCTGAAATGATTTTTGTAAGCCTATGTCTGTTTAGGACGCCACACAAAGGGGATAGTACCAGCCACTCAGCAAATAACGCTCCTCCATAAAATTATAAGCCATAAAGAGTTTCACATTACATAATGTATCAATAGTTTATTTAAACTAGACTCCCAAAACGTTTTATGGTCCTAGATAGATGAGACGCTCATTATACTACTTCGTGTTACGAAATGGGAGACCTAGATTCGTGATCCGTTTATCAATATACATAAATGTAAGTAGCTACTCAGTTTGATCGACGTTCGTCGCATAACAATGACGTAGGTATGGGTCGAAGTGTAAATGAAGACTGGTTCACTTCGGAAAATGTGCCACATATCAATAAAACCAATTAGGATTTACAGCTGATGGACCTAGTTGAAGCAGCACAATCAAAACATGGAATATAGGGCTAGTGACATTTAAACAACTGCTCGCTGAATATTATGTGATTGACCACACGTATTCCAAAAGAAAAGTTTATATCAGTTCCTAAAAGAGACCCCAAACTTTCTGCACTCCTTGTGGGAGTAATCTGGCACAAGAAATATGTCCGTGTGTCGGGCTCCCACAATACTAGCAAAGTTAAGCTACTCGATATGGATCCAAACACTTCCGGTATTACTGCTCAGAAACACTTACCGTGATTGACTTGGATATTATTTTTTAATTTGGGCGAACACAAACCATCGAGTTTTGAACTTGGAGTACCATGTTAATGGGGTGAGATGCTAAGCAAGATATATAAAATAATAAAATACGTTTTGCACAATAATGATCGTTAAACCATAAGCAGTTACACAAAATTTTCTGTTATCGACTTTCTACACAAACAAACATTGCATCATCTACTCGTAGCTAGCCCTTCTCCCTGCAGGCAAGAGTTGACAGCATCATCTTGATGCATCTCTCACTGAGAACAATAAACCCGACGCAGCCCGCTCCTAACGTTCTCTCCCATCCATTTCCCACTATTTGAGGACAAACATTTGCGTATAAATCTCAGGCGGGAGAATACGACAAGACAACGGTGTGCAATAAACGTGTCCCGGAGGACGTACACTTTGATCGGGGAACCGGGATTGTGTGACCGGTAGCTACGGAAGCTGGGCTATCCCGAATTACGACATTTCTCGTTCAAATCTATTACACACAAAGATATATGGAGATTCGGGAAAGAAACATATCTATTGCTGCTAAACAAAGAGGGTATTTCGAAAACTCGTGACAAATGCATCGTCAACTATGCTAAATAGCCCTATTATTTTAGCCAGGGCCATTTCATTCTCTTATCTCACGAAGAAAACATATGCGAACATCAGTTTAAAAAGCGACACATAATTTTAAAATGCTTTTACTGTTCGTGGAAGTTTAGTATAGAGTGAATGCATTTGAGTCGTACGTAACTCATGTCAGACACGACGTGTGACGGTAGCTATCGATGTTTCCACATCATTACACGCGTTTGGTACCTGTTAGTGACCTATAGACTTCGATTTACCTTGGTCATTTGATGCTGGACTCAATTCAGGTAGAAATCCTTTATGACAGGGGTGTAAGCTCAGTTTATCAAAAGGACCAGAATAAACTATCGTGATCAAAATATAAATGATTGCCAGTTCATCTCTGCCTCCTCTAGGATCGCGGACGTGACTTAGATATGTGATACTTTTACATCTCAAAGAGGTCGTTCTGTTATCCGTCCGTACGTATATCTAGAGCGCACTTCA
This sequence comes from Apamea anceps, assembly GCA_951799955.1. Classification (NCBI taxonomy): domain Eukaryota; kingdom Metazoa; phylum Arthropoda; class Insecta; order Lepidoptera; family Noctuidae; genus Apamea; species Apamea anceps. The sequence continues at coordinate 1,197,731 of OX637516.1, forward strand.
CATTTTAGTAGTAACGTATTTATTACCCGCGGCTTTCGTGTATGATAATAAATATCCATAACTTGCAACTGAAATAAATTCGCTTGTAACGGTGTGCAATTTATTAGTGCAGCGCAGCATTGCCCGCGCCGTGCCGACTGACCGCTGTACCGACTGATTAGCGCCACTGAAGAAGTAGTGAAAGAAGGGTAACAAGGCCAGACCTAAACATGCTGTAAGGCAGAACCGTGTAAGAAAATCGCCATTGTTCAACCATTTGTAACTGTACCGTTGTGTACCATACCGGTCATATACATCCAAATACAGCCCTGACACTAATACACATGCGGTTGACACACCTGATAAAGTCGAAATGACCACGCAGGTAATGGTGTCTCTATTCATACTTTTGAGTCGTACCCTTTGGTGGCACTAGTGGGAACGAACGATCACTTGTATCTTTAGCAATCTGCCACAGTAGTTGCAGCTCAAAAATCAAAAGTCATTCAAATTACGCTGAGAAGCCTTTCGAAAGTCAAAATTAAATTAAGAGTGCTTTCGCTGGGAAGAAGTGGCGCAACAAACTCCCCAGCAGCACAGCTTTTACGGCAACTTAGTATCTGTGTAAATTGAGCCTTCTGAACATATATGTATCTGAAAGTGCCGCTGCGCCGACGTGCCACTGAGTCGTAACGTTGCCGCATTAGCTTCATATGGCGTTAATCGGTGATATATCTGCACTATATTGTTCATTAGAAAGTCGTAGTTACTGCATACTATACCCCGATAGCTACGAACCATTGCGTGTCAAACCATTTTATCCGCTCCATATAATACAATTTCTCTACAACACAGCTAAACTAAACTATAACTAAGAAAGCTACAAGAAATTGTTATAATTCTTGGAATCAGTAAAAAAGCAAGCTTGAATCGTAAATTCAATTATAACTTCCCAGTCAATGTTTGAACAAGAAAGTAAGTACGACCTCGTGTATTAATATTCATAAGTCAATCTGTAATCGTGAAATATTATCTATTTCCTTCGGTATTAGCACAATATTTCTCCGGCTGTGACTCGCGGCTCATAATTGGTACTTCTCGTTTATTTCTACGACGCCGATTCAGCGCGTGATCAGCGCGTCATCGGCAAGCTGAGGCGCGGCGCGGCGACGACACGGCTCGGCCCAATGACCACTCGCTTCAACGGACTTCACGGCGACGGACGATACTCTTAAATTATTAATTGTTTGTCTGGGAAAGTTTATATTTGTAGATCAGACGACATTAAACCATTGCCTAGTTATACAGTCCACTCTTTTATTGCTCCCCGCGCTAACAGATGTTATAGCTAATAACAATACATAAACGAATTACGATACGACAGATTGCGACGTAAATTAGAAAAAGAAAATATTTTCTTTAAAATATTTATCTCTTACTTAAAATATTTAAGCTCTGTGCTGTGTGTTTGTGCTCTGAGCTTCGGCAACAACAGTCACTCTTTTGCCAATAGATAAATATTTTACAATCGCATCATCTACAGCAAAAAAGAATAATCGGCGTTATGCCGCCAGCCTACGGTAGAAACACAGCAGCAGTTGAGCCGCGGTCACAGCATTCTCAACTTAATTAATTATACCAGCAATTTGTTCCGAGTATTTCGTAAATAAGTGCAAAATCTTTCCCCCTCTCTGCTAACTGCCTATGAATGTTGACTCTGCGGCAATGAGGCTCGACTAATTAGTGTGGCCGCAGTTCGGCCCGCCCTTTGTGTTCGACACTATTTTCTATACCGGATATGCCAATTATTTCTATGTTTACTATTTTGCAAGCGTTTTTCGGCAATTAGTGAAAAAATGTTGATGGCCTATCAACATTTTTTCACTAATTACCGAAAAACGCTGTCATTGTTATGAAATTATGATACTCGCTGGATTTACGTGAAAAAGAAAACAAAATACATAAGCATTCATCTGTTTTGTCCAAAATCCCTCCTTAATGTTATGAAAGCGTATTTATTAACATAGTTGTGAATATGAACAGGACAACAGGATCATATTTACTTATCCATGTGTACGTTTTCTGCTCTCCATAAGAGACCACTATTCGATGAGGCACATTCCCAGCGACACACTTCACCCAATACATTCACTACGGCGTTTTAATTAATCGTTTGTACTATGACGGCAATCGGTTTAAACATGCAGCCCAACAACAGTGATTGAGTTACGGATGCAATCATGCAAGTAATTAACGGACTATTAACTAGTTTATGTGCGTTTGTTTTTGGTGTAGTCTATGGGATAATTACAGAACAGCTGTATGTTGATTAAGACTTTAAAAAATCCGAATTAGAAGTAGACATTGAAGAATGTGACTACTGTCTATCTAAAGGAACGTAAGCACAGTCTTGCATTTAAACACCTGTGGACCTAAACCCTCTGAACAGGAGCACGGTAAAATAAAGGAGCTGAAAATCTTCGATCATCGATCATTTCAGATCACACAGATTGCACTACATCTTCCCCGCCAACTTTAGAACCGACTATTTTTAAATCAGATCAAATACATTGCGATCCTTAACTTGAAAGGTCCATTACTACCTAGATCATGACGAGAAGTCAACAAAATAATACATAGAACAAGCATATTAGGCTAAAGCCCAAGGGCCCTGCCTTTGGAATTCATACATCCCATCAGTATATTCCCAAATGATAAGTGCGTAGCATGCAAACCATTATATCTGAAGTCACGTCTTGCCCGAAATAGAATGGATTGAAGCCTGCGTGAGAACGCTGCCAGCAATCGTAGTTTAGTTTTATGATACTAAATATATCCGAAAATAGACACGACTTTTATGAACTTGTAAATATAAATAATATAATCTGTCGGGAAGCTACGTCTGTTTGAAAAAAAATTAAGTCGGGATGCTCAAAAATGTAATATTATTTCTGCTGTTTATTAATTAAAGTTTTGCTAGTAAATTATCTTTAGCTTAACATTCTACGCAACTAGACCGCGGCAAGTATTAGTCTGCGAAGGACCCAAAAGTACGAAGTTTATCGAAGACATACTGGTGTAATGCGTCTAGCTCACACGAGGTTTTATTGTGCTTACAATACTGTTTACTGCCACAGTAAATCTAATGTACAGACATAAATAACAATACTTTGTTTTTTGCTTCAAATAAACCATTATTCCCGTCATAAAACCTATACTTGCTAATCCTTGGTCAACACTCGTTAATTCTCTCTATCGCACTGTCCACAGCGGCCATTTTTACTCCCATTTGCATAACGGTTAACCTGACAATGATCGTGGTGACAACCTCGCATAAATACGAATACATTATTAGGCACGCATCGTCCGGATCGGCCGGACAGTTCGGACGGCGGACACGGATCCCGGACGCCGGACACAGGCGCCCTCTGAATTTGCATTTTAATTTGCTAGCACGTCGTTAATATACAGATGTGTAAAACCAGCTGCGTCGTTTATTGCTGTAACTTATTAATTGCATGGTCCTTGTAGGTGAGATTAGGCTAGTAGCCTGTAAGCTCACATGAGCCAACATTAACACGAGTTACCAAATTCAACAACTCTGGCCCAAAACCACGCGACTGCTCTCGGGAACTTGGTCTGTTGCACTTAGTGTTGACCTACTTGAAATCTCGCTCACTTGCATTGTGAGCTAAACTAAGTGAAGTTAACTCGTATGCGGTTGGAGTTAGCTACAGACCACCATTTGCTACTGATCAGAAACAGTTATCAGCTTAACTCTTAAATAAAGACAAAGCTACAACAAAACAATGAATAATAATGTTAATAATTTGTATTGTATGCCCAAAAGGCAGGACATAGCTGAAGAACTGTAATTCTTAACATCTGTATCTATTTCTGTACCACAATAAACATGATTGATTGAAAACACTTGTGCTTCCCAACCCCAATACCAAATACATTGAGATAAACTCGGCCTAGTAAGATGCGGTTGTGCTTCACAATTTTACATGGACTTGAGCTTTTACCCAGGATACACGACAACCCAACCAGTTTCATTTAACACCGTTATCCAATCCAGGACTTATATGTATATAAACCGTATTTAACCTTGATATACCTCTGCACCGCAAGCTCGAAGACTCTCGAGCGCTGCTTGCATCACAGTTGAATTCCTCGCGCCTGCTACCTCCGCCGCCCCGCCGGGAATTTGCGCCCAAATGTAATGGCGCTTCACACATGACTGCACGCTCGTATTGAGTACCGGCTGTTGGGTCGCTGCGTCCTAATTTAAATGTGGTTTCATAACCAGATGCATTATTGGTGGTCTGTTCGACAATTTTGGGTGTTAATTTGGAGGAAATTGCAGGTAGGATTAGTAAAATTGCTCTTCAAACGGCACTTTAATTCCAGCTATTATATTCAGACGCAACCGCTGCATTAAACAGTCTTCAGTTCTATTGTTTTACAGCCAACTTAATTAAAATGCCCCGAAGGCTATCACTTAAACAGCCGTATTCGATCGTGCATACAGCTTCAGCACTGCCCCATTTATCCAGCGATATTTTACCCCGAGTACGTATTTGTTTCGACCCAGTGTCCATTTGTGCTTCAAAACGCTACAATTTGGCGACCAACAAATGTGTGAAAACTAGGTTTGTATCGTACATGTTCGAGTAACCTTGGAGCTATATTTGGTTCAAAATATCGGGCAATGAATACGGGGCAGGCCGCAGGGGTAACGAATGCGCTCATACTACAGACTTATGTAACTGGATTAAACATTATAAGCCTGGGACTGTTACATAACAGTCTCAGACCTGCACGTTTATTTTGGATGTGGAAAGGGCTTATAGGGCTTTCAATTAAGTTTGAATGTGAACTTTTCCGCAATATGTTTATGTCGTCGTAATCTGTTATTGTATAAACCAGTCGTTTTCGAACTGACTTTTCAATATTTGCTATAGAACATGTGCACAGATTTTATAAAGTGTGTACCAAATTATTAAATTATTTACAATTTAATAAGCAGCAACACCGATACGCTAAATCACAATATGTCACGCTTCGAACCCCAGCTAATACACGCACTCTCCCCAAAACTTCCACATATCCATAATGTTAGCTCATCAATACTGGAATATCCTCAGTGGCGGACCTTGGCCGGGGCTGGCTCGCTGCCAAAGGTCGTCCTTGCCCACTTTCACCACTATCGATTTCAGAAGATGCCCCACATCGGAGCTTATTGCCCCGGCTAACGCAAGTGCAAGTTCACTTGTTATTGGGGGACGGTGCCAACGGTGCCAGCGCCGCCAGCTGCTGCCGCTGTTGACTTTATGGGCATACTTGGCCTGGAGTATGCTGATTATATACCGTAACGATTTTTAAAAACATTTTAAAATAGTTTGTAGTAGCTTCGGTTGTTCTTCTCGGTACCCGTTATTGGAACTAGCTAGCATTTAATGCTTTAGCTGACATATTTAATGACCATTATATTTTTCAGTATTCTAGAGCTGTGTTTTAAGTTCAAAGTCTTTTATAAATTCATTTTGTTACCAGAGACTAACCCCGATACCCCAGGGGAGTGTAAATCACTTGAACTTCTACTTCCTACGTGATGTATAAAATCCTGCGGTATAGGTATAACACACATTTTTATACACGCCAGCATTTCCAGTATTATACAATCGTTAGACACTTCCCTCTGAATCTAAATTCTGCTCAAGTTTCCCCTGCAAGGTTGTCGAGTGATCGAACAAAATTTTATTCTAAAAATATCTGTTTCAGGGCGTTTGCCGAAAGTACTTTCAAAAACAAAGATTAAATGACCTTCACAACGACTACATGACCTTCACAACGATTACATGGCCTTCACAACGCAGAAAATGAAAGAAAAACTAACTTGGGGACTAAAATGTTTCATTTAAACTGAATTGTGAAGCGAAGCAATTTGCATAGCTAACATTATTAACTAAAAGTGGCAAGTAAAGAGCGAAGGATTGCGTACAAGCACGCTTGCACTGCAAGGCGTCAGCCGCCGCGGACATCAGTGTCACGGAGCCACTGCGGGCTGAGGACAGGAGATAATTCTAGAAATTTGCATTTTAATCACTATTTCGTCACCCCCGGTAATGGACACAGAAAAAAAAATATATGAATTTAAATACACATTTTGCATAATTTACATGTGACATGATGGCCAGCTACTCCAGTTAGATCACAAAAATAGTCATCATTTTTTAATCGTTCCCCATAATCTTTCGTCTGCAAAAGTTGTTCCGAATGAATCTATTATTTACGCCAGGAGCGGCGAACATTTCAACCGAACAACTTTGTCACGGAATACCTTACATTTAATAAGAATTCGGTAAAGTGAGTCGCCTCAAAACGGTCGCATACCTCATTTTGATTTATTCACTCCACTTTGTGGAAATGTAAGAGTAATAGAATTTATAAAAGTGGTGCTGTGTGAAATAAAACGGAGGTGATTTACTTTATAACGTGTCACAATATATACTACGTTTATTATATTTTTACGACCATTTACTGACCCTTTGCTTTCATAAAAAGAGCAGCGAACATCCCATTCAAAGCGAGTGTGATTATTTCAAGAGCATTTTCGTTTTTAAAAGAAAATCCAAAGCTACATAAAACGAAGGGTATTACTGTACTTTACTCGTATTCCCGTAAAATGTCAACCGAAATTTTCTTATAAAATCTGTGTCGGAGTGAAGCACTCGTGTAATTACATAGGCCTCCCAATATGACGTAATTCCCTCTAAGACCTCCGTTCTGACGCTTCACTAATCTCCGGGGAATGTGTTTTTCGCAACTGTATCAAACTTTCAAGTCTTTAAGTCAGCTCTAAGAGCTTTTTCCTTTAAAACATTTTAAAACGGTGACTTAATTCGTTTTAGAATATAGAAATAATTGCGGTATATTATTGGACGTAAATGTGAAGTCACATTACAAGTCAAACCCTATTTCATGGGATTTAAACATAACCGGCAAAATGTGGGTGTATCTACAGTTTGGCAAGAAAGTCCTGAAACGGAACTAAAATATTTAATAATTGGCAACACTCGCTCTGCCTTGTCGAGTAAGGTACATATTCTGTCATTTCTTGTAATCGGTGACTGTTTCTCGTGTTTATTATTTATTTATTTGCTTTATCGTGGTGATACTGGTGACCCACTGTGTTCATAATGAACAGATCTGTTATTCGCAGCTCCGCAAGAGCGACAGTTTATAAAGTATACGTGAGATGTTTGGCGGAACTCGATACTGGACAAATTTTATCCTATCTCAACGATGTGTTTAAAAGAACCGCTAAAATGACAGGTAGAATTATATTTTATACGTGTAATTAGATCTAATGTGTGTATTTCAAGGTGCAATATCTATTATAAACCTTTCATACAATTATTGAAATGTACATTCACGAATTTGAGGTTATGTTTACAAAACACATTCGGAATGCAGCGCGTTTGTATAATTTTGATACTTTTTGTTAATACTGCATAAATCACTGAACAAAAATAGCTATAGTATTTTTTAGATAAATCCATCAGTACTATAAGGCGAATTGCGATAGAAGGACAAGGTGCCAAGTGTTTTACAAGACCCCAGGTTTTGTAAAACATAAAATTGTCTCACATAATGTGGGATTAGTTGACATCAAAGTATTTTGAAATACCTAATAATTTTATTTTTAATTAATTAAATTAAATACCTGCATAATTATGTTATCGTTCTAGGCAGTGGCTGAACAAACGTTCCAGAGCTTTTCTTGTTTTCATAAAACCCGCCAATATTCAATTTATTTTAAAAAAAAAACTAATTACCTATCAAAACCGTTTTAGTCGTACTATATAGGGTTACAATATGCACGATAGTGGCGCCACCATTATTTTCACGACTTTTTTGCCAAGCTGTACTATACTCGTAGGTATAGCTCCGCCTTACCCTTCGGGGAATACATGCGGATTGTTATTTAAAGTCATCACAAGCTAGTAACATCAATTGCTTCAGTAAACCCCAAACATAAAGAAAATATCGGTAAATAACTGTAAAGTTACATAGTACTTGTGTCACAAGACATTTAGGCGAACCCATCGAGAAAACTTCTCGCGAACTTTGCAGGGATCGCGAAGTTGGGAGTTAGAAGGCATGCATCAGCGAGACGGATCATCGATCAAACACGTCGCGGTGAGGAAACACTTTTAACGAAACGTTTCTTTCCGATTGTTCTTATGACCGGTGTCATAACATATTAACTGTCACTCTAGCGATCTGCAACTACGAAGGTGAAGTTACCTTAGACAGGTTAGACATTTTTGGGTGGGTGCGTCTCATAACGTATAAACTCATTTGGTCTAATTTCATTTTATTATCGTTCATAAGATATAATCAACGTGAGATATACCAACTGTTGATATAATTTCTTTACATATAACATTTATTTATTCTAAAACTTAATTAGTATAACGTTGTTTGATATAACGTTTATGTAATCGAAAATCATTTGGTCTAACGTTTATTATGTATATTGTTTATTTAATCGAAAATCATTAGGTCTAACGTTTAATATATATATTGTTTATTTAATCGGAAATCATTAGGTCTAACGTTTAATATAACCCCAAGGTTTAACATGTCTCGATTTAGTAAAAAGGCAATGAGAACTTAGGATGCAAGAGCGAGCGAAGCGAGCTCGGGAATTGGGGCACCCCGACTCGGACAGGTTAGGTTAGAAGGGGATGACGGGGGCTCAAGTGAGCGAGCGGAGCGAGCGAACGAGCCCCCGTCATCCCCTTCATGTTAGGTTCCTTTAAACCCTGCAGACAGAAATAGGGGCCCCGCGAAGCGGGGCTCCGTCGACCACGCCTTATTATTATTATTATGCTAAATAAAGTTATGCTTACAAAGAATAAAACAAATAAAATATACTTTTAAGTATTTATTAAACAAAATAAAAAGTTATTGTTTTTTTAATTAATATAATAATTGAATTTTTAAAGGAATATTTTAATGATTATTATTTAACTGAGCAAATTACCTACGCACACTAAATGACAACTAACAATAAATTTTGTTGAGCTACCCACAGGCCATAAAAATAATACTAAATAAACTAACCACCGTGTCTATGCAATTTTGCTATGTGTTTTTAAGTAGGCGTTTTCATCATATTGATAGACCAAATAAGTTTTATATCTTTTGAGTGGTATATCAAACGATTTTATATTTAATGTATGTTATGTCAAACGATATTATATTTAATGTATGTTATGCTTATAAAAATTAGGTCTTTTAAAATTATATCAATCGTTCATTATATTAACTAATCGTTATATTAAATAAAATTATAGGTTCCGTTGTTATATGTTGTTAATATTAGAGATTTTGTTGTTATATATTACCCTTTTTGGGTACCTACAAACTTACAAAATAATATGACGGCGCAGCAAGTGCGCTTTGTTACGCAGTTACTGGGAATCACTGAAGAGGTCGGAAGAGTGACATTGGCTGATGACAGTCACTCTAGCAGAGCGTCTCACCGATGGTTGCATGGCGCCTGTCTTCTGATGACAGAGATATTGTCAGGGAAGCCGCTGTCGTACCACGTCCTGCTTGTGCCGCCACGTCAGGATTGTGCCGAACTGTATTCCAGCACAATCCTGATAATATTGAAGCTGCTGAACCAGTAATACGATGACCACGTCTGGTAAAGGCTATCCTGCGTTAAATACTTATTGGATTTATCTTAAAAAGCACTGCTATTTTAACAAATCTTTATATCCCTTGCCTAATCTGACTAGAACGCATAAAGCATTCCTAATCCTCAAATCTACAATGACTAAAGAGGCCATACATATCACGGAATCGGGCCCGAATGTATCAGATAGCTCGCTAGAAAACCCAGAACACTAGGTATCTGTGTCACGACAGCCTCCGGACATATCTGCTCGCATCTCGCATCTCGCCAGATGTTCCCGAATTGGGTCAATGTTCTATCACGAGTACCTATTGACTTGTGCATACTGAATTCTGCACATTTTATGCAGATTGCTATGCTATTTTTAGCTCGACTTGCGGTATCGATCTATGTCGAACTCTCAGCTTTATGTAACAACATTCTCGTATTTGTACAAACTGATTGTCAAATTATTCATCCAGATCAGAATTGTACCAAATAACACTCGAGTTCTGTTGTCAATAATACTGGTACAACAACAAAACATGGTCTATATTCTGTTCTATAAAAAGTCCTTTTTTTAAGATCCTCTTCCCTCTAGAATTTTAAAACACCAGAGTACAAAGCTTTCGAGAGCAAAATTCGGAACAACATTTTATTAAAATTTGCGGAATGGTGCTGTTTTACCGTCTCTTTGTCTAGACTAAAATAAACCTCATATAATGCATTGAATCTTCGCCTACTGAGGTGTCGTATTGACACCTGACCTTCGACCTTCGCTCATGTATTTTCCAGTTCCCCGCTGAATTATGAACACATCGTTAGCACACGGGCAACTCGTCATTCAGTCTCGCGTTAATTAACGGACACCTCGTCCCGGCCGGGATTGGAACCGACGACCCGCTGCGTAGATTGCCTATTAACGCCACTACGTCTGGATTGTGAAACACGTGACAAGAGTAATTGTGAAGTATTTTGATTGTCACTTCCGAGCGCAGATCCTGCTTATCAAAGCTTATCTTTGAAGAAGTCATGTCCTGCGCTCCTTTCTTAGTAAAAGATTGCAAAACATAGCACATATCTACGAGACAAATATAACACTTCTCCCTTGAACTTATTACATATATACTGCAAAATGAAAATAGACTCCATTTGAAACACAAGACGGGTACACAATGCTATAATCAAATACCAAAAAGTGTGGCTAATGTTCTTGTCATAACATAACATCACGCCTGTATTGCCCGAAGGGTGCGGCAGAGGTGTTCCTATAGTACACTCACATTTCGCCAGTTATGACAATGGGCTCGACCCCTATTCCATGGGGCTTCAATGTGATAGGGGGCGGACCTATTGCCATCAACCGGGCACAATTCCAGACTCCGGGCTGAGAAGTTCCAGGTGGAAAAACGTAATAACACTGCCCGACCTGAAAATCGAAGCCAGGACCTTACTCTCAGCAGTAGCGCTTGCGACACGAGACCAACGAAGCATTCAACGAGTAGTATTCTTGTAAGTCAAAATAACAACATTTATACAAAGTGAACAATGTTGATCAAGTCGTAAACTCAAGCAGCCCTGTCCTATAGCGTCCGGTTTTCGACCAGCCGGGATTGGAACCGGCGACCCGTTACCCGATGCCCTATTAACGTCGCCTTGCTAACTGATTTGTAACGCCAGTTTAATGGTGCGCAATGGACCGGCCGTTCTGCTGCTAACATTATTACAACTTGGTGATAGAAATAATATATAGTCTGGTGTTCGCAAGATTGTCGGAGAATTTAGAAATACTAGACTTTTTAGACCTACTGAAGAATACGCAAATTGACAGATTGTAGAACGATTTCTAATGAAATTTGTCATTTTGTATATTTTTTCGTCGACAAAACCCGTTTCTATGGTGGCCTTGCTACGCTGGTCGAGAAATAGGAAAAACTTCCCCTTTGATACAAGGTGTACAAGGTGTGTGTAACGATATTCAATCTTATGTAGTCCTATAGTACAAGGTGTAAATTTAATAGAATAACTGAAAACCTGATAAAGGTGATGTACTATAAGGTCAAACTGAAACGGTGAAGAAAAAATCTGCTGCTTGACACATTTATGTTCGCGTAACTCGACAAAATGTAGGGAACAGCTTGACTTTATTTTCGCGATTTTAGGCGTGTTCCCATAGTAAAAGTTGTTCATAACTACTTATACAACGACACTTTTTCAGGTTTTCGATTATTTTATTTACACCTTATACTATAGGACTACATAAGACTGGATATCGTTCGTTCTAGTACGTACCACTTTGAAAACGTAACAGAATTTAATCAAAGCGTAATTTCCCAAACTCGTACTTAATGTGTGGTCAAAACTAATATCTGGTGGTTCCGTCCAGACAGGTCGGCAGTTTGTGAGTAATTCCTTAACTGCCTTAGTTTAGACCTCCATCAGTCAGCCACAGGCCATTTGTGTAAGATCTTCAGTGAGAAGCTTTGATGTCTAACGTGAGATGTAAACCCAGCTTGTTTTATGTAGTTACTAATAACAGTTGGTTATGAACACTCGTTTTCAGTTGAATTCTGTTTGAGATTAAGCCTTCGCTCGGTAGTGATTGTTTCAGCTTAATATTTTATTTTCAAGGCGGAGTTACGTAGTGTAACAGGATTTGTGGTTTATGTTCTAAGGTTAAAACGTAGACAGTAGTCAAACATGCTAGGTCGACCAGAGACAATTTTTTTGAAGAGACACTTAAAGAAGTACCTACATTCATATTTGATAAATTTCATGATTTATGTAACTACTCAGATTACTCAGTGATCTAGCTAGGAGAACAGTGACTCCCCAACAATTCGTTGTACCTACACCATGTAATTAATAATGCATACTTTGTAAGCCCCTCATGTTCTATAAAACTTAAATAAATTACACACATACTTATTCAATTTTCAAACGTTACAAGAATTTCCAATGAAAGATTTTCATTTCAGTATGTAGATTTGTCTTTGTTCTCAAAATGACACAACGATAACTTTAAATCACTGAAGCCCTATCGTGCAGATTAGCTTTCGAAGCAAAGACATTTTTTTAAAGATAATCCGGTAATGTAATGGAAGACATATTTTAACTATTGAACAGATAAAGATAAGCTCTGATATAAACGAAGTCGAAGCAAAAGGAACCGCCGGAAAATGAACACAATAACATCCTGAAATGAGGCGCTCGTTTCAAAATAAGTGACATTTATGAAAACCAGATTTTTGGATTTGCTCTAAACTTTAAGTAGAACAGTAAATTCGGATGAGGCCTTGACTTGAGATTACTTTGCGCAGCATTTCGCGTAATAAGTATAATAAAGGAAATTAAATGCTAAAATAAACAGACGTTGTTTTAAGTAGTAACTAGGTCAGTCTCACAAAATCTAGCTTTTAGCTATCCACAGTAATGTTACAAACACGAAAGTGACTTTAGTACATTGTCACGGCTAAATAGCTGTAAAAAAATAAAATTAATTAAAAAAGGCAGCTCGGTACCTAGTGAAGGTACTAAAGCACATACTTTTCATAAAGAAAATTTAAAACATTCCACGTGGGCGAACCGGCGAACCCGCAAGCACAGGTAGCACTTATAAATAATAAATGTTTTCCTTCAAATTATTTGCACGTAAAATTACTTCAAATGGCTAGCTTTTTAGAAAATACCACCAGTTGTAGACTGAAATTATGTTACGTAAGTAACGGAAAAATTCCTGGCCCCCATAACATGAAAATCTATACAACTTCTATAAAACAAAAGACCAAAATTCACCCTCATAAAACCAACTTTTCCCCGAACCCGCCACAAAATAGAAAAAATAAACAGCATCAGAGCTAACAGGGTGTACATGAATCTATTTGTGTAAGAGCAGAACAATGGCGGCGCGGGGCGGCTACGTAACGACTACGCAACGGGTACGCTTGAGTGTCGAACAAACAGGTACCATTGTGAGCTATAAAATGTGGCAACTAGCGCGACATTGAAAAGGAAAAAGGGAAATGAGTAGAAGGTACAATACCCCGGTTTAATATGACACACCGAGCTTCAGAAAGAAACTGTCACAAAGATACGAGTGAAAGAGACGACGCTTTACAAAGCCCAACTATTTGTGAAACTCTGATGTGCCATATTTACGGTCGGGTGGCGTAGGATGATTGACCGTAAAACTGTAACCAAATCTAAATAAAGGTTGTTGAGAGCACATACACGGGAATTTTCTTCATATAAGTTAATAAACGTTTAATGTGCCTAGGCTCTAACGGGTCATTATAATTAGCGGTCGTAAAAAATCTATTATCGCGCGAGTTGAGTAACTGATTAGTGATCGCGATGTTGTTATTTTCGGCCATAATCCCTTATCGCCTTCAATAAAAGGGCTGGGTTATTCACCACATAGAAAGCAAGCTATTCATAGCTTTTGTTTGAAATGGTAATCAAAAAAGTTTTGAATAGCCCTTTGTCTAAGACTTCAATAGATAGTAACAATATAAAATGAAGTTTGGTGTTTGTGATTAGTACATACATTTTTCTAAATCGGCTATCGGATGGCTTCGAGTATCAACTACGAAATAATGATCTCGACGGAATCGGGGTAATTACTCGCAAGCAAATACCTACTTAGCACTATGAGTACAATCTTAACAGCAAATCTTTACTTGCTTGAGTGTCTAAGATAGTACTGCTATCCTTGTTTTGATAACGAAGCCGAGTTATATTTTGACTGTAAGCTAAACAGGCCCTAGTGAGGTCCGAGAGAATTGAGGTCTGGCGATGATTAAAGAGTACCAGATAATTTTGTTGGAAAAGCGACGATACTAATAATAGGACGCCATATCACACGGCACTTTAATTCCATGTCCAGTAAATTGAACGTGAGCCTGAATAATTTCGACATTCACAGTTGTTCCGATCGTTCAATTACAGGAAACGCAATCCCAGAACAAAATGAACCAATGAATCTGACTAATAATTTGCCTATTAATCAGGCATAATTGGCTGTTGCTGCAAGCCTAGGTAACAGACCGGACACAACACAGTCTGTAAATTAATCTACGTTCCAGTCTGTCACCCCGCATCGGCTCGTTGGGAGCGCGTCTGTCAAGTGCAATTAAATGCAGATACGAGGGCACTTGCACACATTCATTAGTAACGCATATCTCAATTTATTTGTTTCAGATACCTGGGATAGCAGTAATTAGTGTATTTCGCTATCACGTGGTTTAAAACATCAATAAAGTAAGATTAAAACTTTTAAGTGTTAACGTGATCAAGTCATTAGTAAACAGTTCGTTAAAAGTTATAAAACAACTTGCAGATATTTACATTTTATAATCCTTGATGTTACAACTCATCTTTATCTCATGCTTCAGCACGTTAACTACTTTTATAAACTTGAACCCTTGTATAACATCTTTTTGTGAAATTTCGCAAACATTATTTGATCAGGATAATGTGAAAATCAGCAGGACAGGTACTTCAAAAGGTTTGGAAGCACTTGAACTTCAAACAGCTGTACTGGGCCCGTATAAGATTTGATTAAACAAAGTCTGCAGCGTTGATTGAACAAAGTTCAGTGCCCAAGAAACCGAATATTTCGGGATCTATTTCATCTGAAATAATAACATAATGTCAGTATCCGAGTTCAAAGCCAACTTGATCCGTAAGAAACAATGCTCCGTCAAGATTTCACGCTCGTTAGCCTGTTCCGTTACGTATAATTTGTTGTTCCGAAGATGGCCGAGCGCCCCCGACACTGCCGAATGTTTCATCGTAACTTAGCATTGTAATCTCTCTTTGTTCCGGCTTTTGAGAGGGTTCTTCACTGTGGAAAATTAGTCAAAATTTCTCTCCAATTTGGACACAATTACCAATTACCTCTTTTGAGATTATTTTTTTTTTTTATCGCGGTTTGATGAATTGTTTTTGAGAGTTTTGACACTCTTTGCGGCTGAATGGAGTTCAAACGGTTCAGTTCATTTGAAATGAAATTACAATTGAGATCAAAAGAAGTTTGAAAGCCTTTTACAATTAGAGCAATGTTCTACTTACCTACATAAATTTACATCAAATCCAAGTTCCAAAAGTAGTCGTTATTCTCATATTTAGCTAGAACAGAACAATACCCGCCACTGCCATACTAGCATTACATAACCCACTGAATAGTTAACGTCCTAAAACAGCTCAATATAGACGACAGCGCTTCGATTTAATATTGCATCGAAACAGAAAGCTCCAGCGCACCCCGGGGGGTCGCTTCCGTACTGATGCAAATAAACTATTGTAATCGTACTGCCAATGTTAATCAATGATGAATAGTAATGTAGTGCAGGTTTCACTTCAGCTCCAGACAAATGTGATTGAATCTAAATATAAAGCAGTGTGTTAATAAAAGAGTACCAATTCACTATGTTCAAGCTGGATTAACTATGCTGAGTAGTATGTACCAGTGCCTAGATTACCACTACGAAGTGATTATGGAATCTTCACAACTGTGTTGATTTTAAATATTCAACGGATAAACAATTTCAAGCAAGACTTTTAATTTTGCTTGCTAAACCATCTTGAACATTAGGCCAAGTTACCACAAAAAAACAACATATCATTACTTAGTAAAGTCCCTTATACCTGGAAATGCAACATCAAATATCATGTTTTAATCCCCAAAAAGTGGTACTTATGCTAGGCGATAACATTGGGGCTGATATCAGTAGATTATTTGCGCTTTAAATTTTCACCGACATAACAATATGGTTTTAATGAAATGTTGCGCTAACAGAAGTTGATACAATAAGATCGTACCCGCTGGCGACAATCTATTTCTCTATGCTATGTGCATAGATTATGTTTCTGGGCCTGCAACTTGATCATTTTGATTAGTTGGCAAAATCTTTCTGAATACTATTAAAAAAATAGAATAATAGTAAGAAGAAAGAAGAATAACTACAAATAAGTAACATATTGAAGAAAAGAGAGAATAATAGAAACATAACACAAGACAAAATAAAAGAGAAAAAACAATACTGAAGAATAGAAGGAATAACAAAATATTTATATACGAAGAGGTATAACATTATCCCTTTAGAAGACTGAACCAAGGGGTTACGATAGGTGAAACCTTAGGAAACGGGCAAAAGTGGCCACGGTATGGTTAGAAACACAATCCTACTCTCATAACAACACACTGCTTCCATCAGCTATTTGTTAGGGAAATAACAGAAATTATCCCCTGGGACAGAACTGCTCATTGTAGATATCCATTAGGACATTAATTTACAGGTTGATAATTATATTGAGGTAATGGATTACAGTGTGTCTATTGTGTCCGTATTATTGTCGTTTCATGAATTTTCATCAAGGCCATAACATATTACTTTAGTACTGATGGCATTATAGAGTCAATATTACTATGAGTACTTGGGCCTACTTTTCTTTTACGAGTTACTGGATGAAAGACTTCAAAACAGAACTATAATACAGACAGTGCAATATCCCTGTGCAATGTACACCACACAGAGGCAGCTAAATAAAAACAAAGCATATTTTCAAAGATTTATTATTCAAACGAAATGCAATTATGAACGCATCCGGAACCTTTTTGTTTCCGAACACAATCGTCTCCTGCACAAACAAAGTATGCAGCTGACAGTTCATGATTTACTTGTCGTTACTTAACTGCCTTCGGATAAAATTGATATTAGATTATCACTATTTATTACTTTAAGATCTTTCTGATATATCTGATAAACAAAAGTTTGTAAGATTTCACCAAGTTTTATAAGAAAAGACCTATTCAGCTTTTTAATTCAAATTCGTTTGCTGCTTTTCACAGGTGAAAAATCAGTTCTTAAAATGCCTCGTGGTTACGCAACTGTGCCAGTAACCTTGACCAAGGTGGAAGACAATACCGCCACCAATGTTAAATGACTCGTTTTTAATGTCACAATACAATACAGACGGCCGTAACCTGGGCTCGTCGAGTCACGATGCCCCAAATAGATAGTAAATAAAAATAATAATAGGAGAGTGCTTTAAAATTATCGGTTTTTGGATCAACATAGCTTCCGTGCAGGCCAATGCCTATTTGTGAAAAGAAAGTAGATTGGTTTGCAGCATTTACACCAAGTGCGTACAGAACTATATTCGACATCAAATCTTAACCCAATTAACATCGTGACTAGATAAAAGTCCACGAATTTTCGCAAAATCATAAGCACATCCGTCCGCACCCTGTTAAATTTGAACTAATCTCATTAATTAACAAGCAGTGCAAAGAGTAACATTGCGAATGGTATCGATCTTCGTGCGAACTACTCAGTCTGGTCCATATTCATTATATTCAAATTCATTCGGATTGATTAGGTGTTACTGAAAGATGAACGTACAGTGTGTCCTCGACATATCAGGTACAATTCAAATGATTAGAATTTAAGTTCAGGTAAAAATATTTACGTGAGCAAATAGGAAATAAGTGGGAGAAAATTCGCCACCAACGACCAATACATGGAACCTTTGGACGCATACAAAAATGTCCCAAAAATATTATTTAAAGCAAAATAATTTCAAACCTTATCCAAGTACATTGTATTTACCTGAGGGACAAAGTCCCTGCTAAGTTTCAAAGTACGAGTAAGTAGGTACAGAGTATATTCAAATAGGGGCTCCTAACACGAGACACTTTAACTATTCTCTAAATTTAGCTAAAGTGCCTGTCATTTTACATCATTTTATCATCGGAACGAATGGCAAATAAAAAATGAATTATTATAACATACTATGATGGTTAAATGATCAAGACAAAACGTATTTAAAACATTTCTGCCAATCGACAGAGACAGCATAATGATTCAGATATGTTTTACGCTAAACGCACTTAGTGACATGTGGTGCAAGAGGGCTTCAACATGGTAATCACTAAACCAGATTCAAAACGATGAAGAATTGTCAAAATCAAGCAGAAGCTATTGCTTTATGCACAGCTATACCTACCAAAAAGCTACGCAAATCAAAACGTAACAACAAAACGCAGTGAAGGACCATTGTACAAACCAGTATCTATTCTATGCTAATAATAAAGCTGAAGAGTTTGTTTGTTTGAACACGCTGATCTTCGGAACCACCGGTCAGATTTAAAAAAAAATTAAAATCTGACCAGTTTTTTCTAAATTTGATAGCCCAATTTTTGAGGAAGGCTATACGCTACGCTATGACCCTTAGAAGCCGAGCTAAAAGAAAAAAAGCAGAAAGAACGCTAAGCGAAAACGAAGTGACAGCGCGGGCGATGCGACGCGACGGGGTGCGGCGGGGGGAAAAGACATTTCAGGTGGACTAAGTCGCGGACAGAAACTAGTATTTAATCACTGGACCGAGCTATCTATCAAAACCACAGCTCCCCCTCTATATTTCCAAGAAATAAACCAAAACACCTGGATAGACCCTGACCATCTAAGCTCAACCTCTGGTCTGGCGCTCCGCCAACACTGGAGCCCCACATTTCATATTCAAAGCGACCCTTGTAAAACACTCGAGCACTCGCGGATAATTCAGCTCTAAGTGAATAAGTAAACAAATCTATAGGAGTTTGTTTACAAGCATGTACAGTTGGACACGGGTATCGATTGTGTCAGGCTGTGTGGTGGCAGTAAACAAACAGGATGAATATAGTTGAGTGTTATGTAAACTAACCAGCTAGTGAGTTTAACTTTAATGCCTTTCCTTTAAAGTTCAAAACTGTCAATCTGGAAACATGAATGGGAATAAAGTCTTTCGTACACAGTTGTCACGGCTGTCTCGTGTCGCTAAATCACGTCTCGTATGAATTTAGAAAAGTCCTGTAACTGTTAGCAATCATGAACAGCAGCTGCTTTTAATAGACATCAACCAATTTCGTGATTATGACACTGGTTCCCACCCTGTCCATAATCAGCCTTCACCGTTCCCACAGCTGGGACACAGGCCTCCTCTCAGTGAGAGGGAGTGGGCCTTAATCCACCACTCGGGCCCAGTGCGGGTTGGTAGATGTCACATGTCTTTGAATTTTTGTTCCCAAATTGATTAGTGATCACTAATTGCGACTAAATTCTTATTTCTTGCTATCTTGACTCGTATTTTTTTTTTGGTGTTCTCGAAAACTGCTAGTACGTTCATATATTACTGCTATGCTTTGGACAAACAAACTAGTGCAAACAAATTCATTCATCACCATGACTCACCCAATTCACACAAACATCTATTTTACCTACTATAACACCATAAAATCGACGTATTACTCATAAATATTCTCGTAATACTAATAACGCATTCAGTTGCACTATCCGGAGCATTATTGAACGCGTGTGCAGTGGTGCGCCAGCGCATCATCATATAGTTATCATATAGATCTCAAGTCTCCGCGTCATGGCTGAACACGCTGCGTTCGCGTGGCTTTTGTTATGAATGGGCAACTCAAATGGTGATAATATTTAAATATAATATTTAAAGCTTCATTCTATATGACTTCAAAGATTAAATAGGTACTCAATCTATCAAAGTCCCCTAGTTAACACAAAGTCCTCTCATACAAAATAAGTACTTTACGCAACACGAAGAAAGTGTTGTCTTTAATTACCTCTCTGCGGGTTTCGTCCACTGGCAGAAAATATATTCAAATAAAGTTTTCGCATCTATTAGGTAAAGTAATCATAATCAATATCTGCCCATTGTATTCACATTACAATTACACCGAGTGCTTCAGTACCTACATAAATAAACCTGCATGTGTGCGCAGATAAGAAAACTTCCACATTATCGGCCGGTTATCTTTTACCAGTGCAATTACTGCAAGAAAAAAACTTACGAATATTTAGTACTAACCATATCATCACGACGAGATAACAAGGGAAGGAACAAACAACCACAAACCTATTTCAAATGTGTACAGAAATAGTCAAAATTTATTTGGACAACGCTACGTAGCGAAAGCCGCGTAGTAGTTCGTAGAGGCGCTACGTGTACTCGTAGCGCTACGAGCACACGTAGCGCTACGAGCTACGAGTTTAGTACAATGTCTACGTGATAAATTCTTGCTTCATACTTCCATTACGGAACTTATTTTTCCTTAGAAAGTTCTACTTTTCATGAACCAGCATGTTGCTTTTGTAACACCTCATAAAACTATTGTAGTGGTTACAAGTGACCATAAGAGGATACATTTCATACAATAACAAGAGCCGCTTCATGATTACTGTAATACTACAGCGTCCGGCCACTAGACCCAGTTATTATTATCATCACAACAACAACTCGGCATTTTTGCACATTTTTTTGGAAATTACCAACAAGTCTATATTAAAATTAAGAATTTGAGATAATTTTCATGTTAACAACAAACTGAATGTCATACTTAATAAAGTTCAAATTGCGCTGCAACCAAAAACTTTTGAGGATCTTTTTGTTACAAATGGTCACAGAAAAATCAATCTAGAATACATTTCACTAAAATAGATAACTGATTAAATGTAAATTATCTGAGATTATGAACACTGCTATAGTCATATATATTATCTTGTAACAAATATATAAGTACTCGTAGTTCACATTTCTAGATTTTACACTGGTCGTGTATTAATAAATCTTCAGACCTCTATATTTGCTCCACCTTACAAGTAATTCCCACCAGTCTACAAACATAGCTAGAATGTTTAAGAACTAGAATTTACCAGAATTCATCAAGTTAAAACTAACAAGCTGTAACCTAGAAGACTAACTAATAGTAAGTCAGTACCTACGTGTATTCTATCGGAAGCAATTTAACTAAAAACAAACATTGCTCAATTCTCTGGAATTAATTCAATATTCAATCGAAATAATCTGTAGGTTTTCGATACACTGGATCTGTGGTCTGCTCGAAAAAGCGGTCAACTGAATTAATTGTTCACGGAATAAATAAACTGCGCGTTTGCTGACGTCCTATTTAGATAAGAGAAATGAAACGGCTTTTTGGACAAAATCAATTTATTAAGTAAGGATCGTAGCAGGTAGCAGGGTCGTCTGTAGTTTCTTAGAAAAAGGAGCGAGTTTATGTGTACGTGTATTTTTTTTTTCTTTAACACTTGTCTCTTTAATCGTAAAAACGTTTTCGTGAATGCGTGCAGAACGTGTTTTCTCACCAGTAAGACACGCTAGCAACAGGTTCAAAAACAATGTTATCAAAAACTTTTTTGCAAAAAAAACAACCGGCTTCCAAAAACGACACTACAAAGTCAAAAATAACTTTAATTTCGGAAGTCGGTGTCGACTTCCGAAATATAAGTCATTTTTCACTTTGTAGTGTCGTTTTTGGAAGCCGGTTGTTTTTTTTGCAAAAAAGTTTTTAATTTTCACTTTTAAGTTGTAATTTTTACCAGTAATTTTGGTTTAAAAACCAAACTTCTGAACCGTTTTTGATGAAATTTCTATGGGACCTGGGAATTTTTCAAATCGGTTGGCAAGCGACGAAGTTATGTGCGAATAAATATAAAAAAAAAAAAAATACAAACATCCGAATTGAGAACCTCCTCCTTTTTTAGAAGTCGGTTAAAAATCGTTTCTCATACTTCATAAACTCGCCATTCTCTTTCCACACGAAAGGAGCCTCACTCACAATCTAACACAATCCGAGTAACGGTTGTACAGTCACCGTCACAAATATAAGGACGAACAGCCGGTTCAAAAATGAACACAACTACAAACTAAGATAAACTACAATATTTTATTAAGCAATGGCAAAGTATAAGTTAAAAAAAATCTCTTTACACAAGGGGTGTTTCAGAATAAACGCAGTAAAGTACACAACTGGTACACCATTTCCCTAAATCACCTGAAGGCCAATTTTTTTTTTTTTTCATGATGGGAAATCATCAAATGACCCCTCCCGCTCTGGGTGGAGCAGAAGGGAGTGTCAGACTCTTACTGACTATAACCCACCCGTGTTCCTTCCTTAGCCCTTTATGTTCCAGGGCAGCGGTAACCCTTTCGGACCATCCTGCTACCCTGGCAGGATTCAGCCCTATCGGGCCCCGTCAATCTTGCTGACATCTCTTTGAGGCGCGCGTGGAACACATACACGCCGTCCGGCACGGGCCTGGTCCTGATCGGACGGTGAGTTACCCATTACTCTCCGCCCGCAGGCCCGCGCCGACGGTGGCCGGGAGTCGTCGCGCGGCTCCCGACGCCCGGAGCGTCTCCCGCGGCGGCTGAGGCATGAGGTCCGTTCCCTCGCCCACCCCGCCACCTCCTTCGCTAGCATGACTGCTTCGCAGAAGGAGGTAAAAATCTAGTCAGTCTCATCTCGACGACAAACAAATGTCGAAATCTTGTCAAAATGTAGGGAAATTAGAAGTATTTTTTTGACAGATTGAGACTGAGACCAGACTGTGAACGTTCTTAAAATTACGAGAATTGCCCTCTGCTAACTCAAACTCAAATCATTTATTTCAATTAAACCATTTACAGGCACTTTTGAATTGTCAAAATTAAATAGTCAGTCAGTTAGTCAGAAAGTTGAAGCTAGTTGCCCATTCCAAAACGTAGATCTCTATGGAGAAGATCGGGCAAGAAACTCCACGGACACTCTTTTAAATCAAGATATTATTACAAAATCCTGGGTACGTAACTTTGAGACTAATATTTTTTTACAGTCTATTTATTAGGAGCTCAACTGTCAGTAATGAAACACAATTACTTTTTCTATTGTTACCGAACTTAATAAGCTTGCCTAATATCAAACTTATTTCTTGGAAAAAATATATCTGGCGATGGAAAAATCGGGAAAAAAATGATTTGAACACAACAAATTTTTCAAATAATTTTGAACGTTCTGTTCGCTCTTAAGTTGACGACTGTACTAACAGTCGCACAAACAAATGAGCGCGCTCCACGTCGGCTGCAGACGCGACAGATCTCATTGTTGTACTGTGCACACAACACTACAGATTACCAACTTCACAGTTACTGTGCTGCGACGAGCACATGGCTGAGGGGCAATTCTCGTCATTTAAATAACACTTATTAAATAGCAAATCTTTAAATTTATTTTTAAACGTAACTCTTTCTCTCTTTGATCTGTCTCAATCTGTCAAAAATACCTCTAATTTACCTACATTTTTGACAAGTTTTTGACATTGACTATCGCTCAGATGAGATTGTGACTAGATTTTGAACGTTTTTAATTACGGGACAATTAAAAAGATTACAATAATCTTTGCGAGGTCACAATCAAGCCCCATGTGATTTGAGTCCCGTAACATAGTCAAAGCAAGTTTTCCACCACAGGCCGTTCTAAATTGCAGCCTTGTGAAAGGGGACCGGTATAAAGGTGTCGCCGTGCAGTTTTAATTGATAGTTGAATTCATAGCCTGCAGCCGTACACTTCAGGTTAATGCTTCACATGCTGGAATGTCAAATGAAATAAACCGTTATAAGAGTATGATTATGAATATTAGAAACTTCTGAAATAACATTATTGTTAAAGGGACTAAAAGGGTTGACATAAATTATCCGAATGAAACGTAAGGGATTTAAAATTGATTACCGCATAGGTTTTTATGTAACATACAACTTTAGTAAAACTTGGGAAATATATCTGCCATTACCAACCAATGAGGCACATAAAGAGTCCAAAACAACTTTTTCTTTGTTATCCAAATTCCAATAGAAAATAATAAACTACAGACCATAACATTATTTGGACAGTTCCCTAGAGAAAAATCTAATAATTATAGCTGTCCGAAAAGTTACGCTTCGCTAGTTGTAGTCAAGACGCCGAAATTCAGCTAGTTCGGTTACGTAAAGTTTGCTTCAAAGTTAAGCTTCCCCCGTCACATATACTCGTACCCATCGTGCTCGTACCTATATGAAGCCTGTGTACCTCGAAGCCAGTAAGTAATCTAGTATTGAAAGCCAGGTGATGAATACCGCTGGATTATCGCGCTGCACTGGCTTACGAGAGTCCCATTGCGCTACCGGTGAAACGATGCCTCGGATTGATGTTTGTGCTCCAAATGTAATAAAATTGATATTATACACGACTCAAACCAAACTGGCAGGAAAGTATGGCACATACGAGGTGACGCAAGTACGTTCAACGCGAATAATTGAGTATCAAACACCTGTTTAATTGCATGATGCGGAGTCGCAAACGATATTACTCCATTGATCACATAAGTACAGGCACAACTGCTACCTGCAATAGACTAAATTAGTCGCTACATTTAACGGTACATTACTGCCATTGAACGCACACATTTATTTCAAAATGTTAATCAATCCATGGAACAATCACATAATTCATGATTATTTATAAGCTTTATTGTCATAGTTTCGATCTTCAGCAATGTTGCAAATAATATAGAACTTTATCCAAAAATATAGCTTACGTCAAATCCGCGTAATAATAACTCACTCATAAATAATTTGTTTTGGTTTTCTAATCAAAGATACACAAAAGAACAACTGAAGCGAACAAGACATAAATATGCCCTTTTCACAGAACATTTTAATATAAACTCCCAAAATATCGAAATAAGTTCCTACACAACGGTAATTTATTAAAATTCTTCAGAAATATTATATATAATGAATACCCTAGATTCCAAACAAAAACCAGGGAACTGGCAAACTTCACGCTTGAAATATTAAAAGGTAAATTCCAAAGTAGGAACCGGGCAAGGAAACTATTCGGTGCTCAGGAGAGAATTAAAGAAATTGCATTGTTATAGGACTGGCAACCAGAACGAATAGTGGGCAAAGAGATTTATTACAAACTACAATTGTACGATTCAGTGAGGAACTTTGGAATTGTTTATTTCATCTTTTGTGTTTATTAGAATAGGGAAATGTGCTATGGTACACACGACGATACATCAAGCTATACATTTCCAGTTTTAGCTGACCTCGCCTTGCATAGGTTTGTCATATAATCAGAAGTCTGCTTATACTGGTTATATATAGCTTGATGTGTAGCCGGGCGTACCAGGAATAATTGTAGTATGTACCTACATATGAGGAAACATCAATGTTATTCTTTCAATATCATAACAAATGGAATATAACAAACAGGTCTAAACCTCAAACACCTGCCATACAAACAAATGACACAATAACACAATTTGTATAAACGAAGCCTGGCTATAGTACCAGATGTCAAAACTTGTCTTAAACCTAATATTTATGTGCGAAGGGCACGAAAGGTCGTCTACGTAACTTAGAACAAATTCTGTTACGAAACATCTGAGTAAGAACTACAGAAGGACCACAAGTTACAGCGAAAGACAAAAAAAAACGTCAATAGGTCAACGATAGAAAAGTTTTAGTGCACACCGCGGAAAATTTGGTGGAACATTAAATTTAAATTTTTCTTTTTAGTGTTATACTTATTAAAATACCGAGTTATTAGTTTTTATAAAGCTTGTATTTTAAATACTTGATTTAAAAACATCTGAATTGAGAACCTCCTCCTGTTTTTGAAGTCGTTTAAAAAAGAAAACCGGTGTGCGTAGAATTAGAATTCACCACTGAAATTCAGTGAGTTCATAATCGCGCATTAGTAAAGATGGTGCACATACGAGTATACTTACTTATTTTATGGTCACAACGTGCACTACACCTAGGTGAGGTACGGCGGAGAGAGGCACCACACGCTTCTCTTGTTATAGAATAAATTTGCAATATCTTCAGAGGACTGTTTTATTAAAAAGCTATTTCCATACACATTGCGTCGTTCATCTGCCAAAGAAAAAGGTACCATAGCCGTATCTTTTTCTTTTTTTGATACATTCTTTAGGAAACAAACATTGAAATTACATAATAGTAATTAAAAAACCAGAACATTTGGTTGATCTATATAAATAAAAGGTAGTGTAGGAGTAGGGTAGGAGTAGGTTAGGAGTCGGGTAGGGGTAGGACACTACGCGAACGAAGTAGTGCTGGGCAGCTAGAAATAATTTATATAGCAAAACAACGTTTGCCGGGTCAGCTAGTAACTAAGAATTATATAAACTCACTAAGAAGTCCACTTTTTACTACTCGTTATTACTAATATCACAATAGTAGCTCATCTACAAATCTCCATAGTTAAACAGAACGCAGACAAGAAAAACATCGCCGGCGTTGTTTTGAAGGAAACTCGTTATCTTTATTAGGGGTTATATTGAGCGCCCTAAAGGGGTTAGGGGGCACGCAAAAATAGCTCTAGGTGTGCCTCAGTACCGTATGAGAGAAATGGACGAAGGTCGATGACTTGTTTAAGGTCATTCAGGTAAAGGCCATCTTTTTGTCGATGAATAAAGAAACTTGACTTGGCAATAAAGACATTTTATGAGATGTAGTTGAACGAAAATTGTTTGGGCTTGGTTTCTTTTCTTACGTAATGTCGTATACCAGTAACAGAGGTATTCAAACCTCCGAAATATGAGACAAAAATAAGTTAGTTTATGTTCGAATAGACATTATATTATAAAAACTTAATAACTAGGTTACAATTGTACACAACATTAAATGCAACTGCATATTCGAAGAAAAATTTTCTATCAAAACAGTTTCAATAAAGTGAATCGTTAAATGTAAATAACAGAGCTGCATCCCAAGGGCAGAAATATCAATAAGACAGACAATGTTAGTGCAGATTGTAGCGCCACCCCCAGTCGCGCATACTCAATGGAGCGGCTCACAGCCTCAGTAATGTTACGAATTCATAGCCACGGAGGAATGTCGAACGATCGAAGCTTGCCGAATACACTGATTTTCTATTCAAAATGGTTACGACACAGATTTGCAATGTCATCAAATATGAATACACTTACATAGTTATGGAGGTTGTGGGTTAAGGTAATGGTAAAAAAATACACATCATTTACGAGTACGTTTGGAATAGCACAGCAGTAACCCCGTCACTTTGTAAGCAGCTTTTTAGTATAAATAATGAGAAGAATGACCGGCCCGGACCGGTCGTAGTGGCGATACCAGAAGGCCAATTCTCGTAATTTAAAACGTTCAAAATCTAGTCGCAGTCTCATCTCGGCGACAAACAAATGGCAAAAACTTGTCAAATTGTAGGGAAATTAGAAGTATTTTTTGACAAATTGAGACTGAGATCAGACGTTCTTAAAATTACCTGAATTGCCCCTCTGGTCTAGGCCTATGTTCAAAATCAAAAGTCATTTATTCAAATTAGGCAGAGAATTAGCACTTTTAGAACGTCAAAATTACATAAGACAGTCCCCCAAAACGCCCGCCGCCCCTCACCACTTTCTAGTGCTTTCGTTGGGAAGAAGAAGTGGCGCAACAAATTCCCCAGCAGCACCGGACGTTTGTCGGATGCTGATGATGAATGATAAAAGCTTAAAGAGAAATGCATAGTGCGTAGTTGCCAGATAGATGGGTAAGTAATAGATGATATAACAACAAAATCTCTAATATTAACAACATATAACAACGGAACCTATAATTTTATTTAATATAACGATTAGTTAATATAATGAACGATTGATATAATTTTAAAAGACCTAATTTTTATAAGCATAACATACATTAAATATAATATCGTTTGACATAACATACATTAAATATAAAATCGTTTGACATACCACTCAAAAGATATAAAACTTATTTCGTCCCTTTATTCCCATCTGCCCCCTTCGAACTTGCCACCGGGGTGGTGGCTGGCACTAAGTAGTGGCGTTTACCACCCCGTGGCAGATGACACTTATTTAGTGTCATCTGCCTATTGAATAAACTCAAAATCTACTGAACCGATTTTCGAACTTGCCACCCCGGTGGCAAGTTCGAAGGGGGCAGATGGGAATAAAGGATTTCGTCTATCAATAAGATGAAAACGCCTATTTAAAAACACACAGCAAAATTGCATAAACACGGTGGTTATTTTATTTAGTATTATTTTTATGGCCTGTGGGTAGCTCAACAAAATTTATTGTTAGTTGTCATTTAGTGTGCGTAGGTAATTTGCTCAGTTAAATAATAATCATTAAAATATTCCTTTAAAAATTCAATTATTATATTAATTAAAAAAACAATAACTTTTTATTTCGTTTAATAAAT
This sequence comes from Apamea anceps, assembly GCA_951799955.1. NCBI lineage: Eukaryota > Metazoa > Arthropoda > Insecta > Lepidoptera > Noctuidae > Apamea > Apamea anceps. The sequence goes on from OX637516.1 coordinate 1,226,499, forward strand.
ACTTAAAAGTATATTTTATTTGTTTTATTCTTTGTAAGCATAACTTTATTTAGCATAATAATAATAATAAGGCGTGGTCGAGGGAGCCCCGCTTCGCGGGGCCCCTATTTCTGTCTGCAGGGTTTAAAGGAACCTAACATGAAGGGGATGACGGGGGCTCGTTCGCTCGCTCCGCTCGCTCACTTGAGCCCCCGTCATCCCCTTCGAACCTAACCTATCCAAGTCGGGGTGCCCCAATTCCCGAGCTCGCTTCGCTCGCTCTTGCATCCTAAGTTCTCATTGCCTTTTTACTAAATCGAGACATGTTAGACCTTGAGGTTATATTAAACGTTAGACCTAATGATTTTCGATTAAATAAACAATATACATATTAAACGTTAGACCAAATGATTTTCGATTACATAAACGTTATGTCAAACAACGTTATACTAATTAAGTTTTATAATAAATAAATGTTATTTGTAAAGAAATTATATCAACAGTTGGTATATCTCACGTTGATTATATCTTATGAACGATAATAAAATGAAATTAGACCAAATGAGTTTATACGTTATGAGACGCACCCCAGATAGATAATCCAAACATCAAAAAAAAATAAAAATAAGGAAAGACTGAATCTAACTGAATCAGATCTATATTCTATCGCCATTGTTCTGTTTTCTCTGAATCATGAATTTATTTAAAAAAGCTTTTCAATAATAGCCCTTCCATTGTTACTTCATTTTGTGGCCTAAGTAATCACTACGAAGTATAATGAAAACATACATTGTGGGTTGCAAATAAAGCTAGGATAAAAGCGGCATCGGAGCGGACAAAAAGCCCGCAGGCGCTGTTTCAACTGCGGTGGCGTGGGCTAGACGACGATTAAAGAAAAATGATAGATATGCCAAAGGTGCGTCCTTGGCAATATGTTTAAATTGTGCTTATAGCGATTCACGCCAAGTGTAAGTAATGTTTGTGTGCAGTGAAACTAAATTAGCTCTGCCGAGTCATATTAGGGCACACGCTAGGAAATTATAATAACAAAGGGTCGGTTAAAAGGTGTCGTCTTTATATGTATATAAGGAGGACTTCATACATAAATGGTGTTTAAAAACTCGTTTTCCTCGCGGGAAAAATGTGTGGCAAATAATACGAAAAAAAATAGGAAAAACGTTAGCAACGGAACGTGCGACATGCCAGAAGAATATTGATCTAATATTTTTACTCATTACCAAAAATTAAGACACATTCGAAAAATCCTGTGAAAGTACCCATTCAACTTTGACAACACATCTCCCACATTTCTATAATCTTCAAACATGCATGTATGAGTGAAAAAACGAACAAATCAGCCGCAACTAACGAGAGGAGGCTCGCGCGCTGAATGCCAATGTATTATATAAACGTAGGTCATGTCAGTGATAATATCTCGCGATAATTTTATCTTTGCGAGATGAAAAATCTGAAAAAACAATTTCTATTTAGATTACAATATGAGAAGGATTTAGGTCAAGTGTTATCTATACTGTGTGTACTATACTAATATAATAAAGAGTTAAAATTTGTCAGTTTGTATGTAGAGGGTAATCTTCGAAACTTCTGGTCCAATTCCGAAAATTCATTCACTAAATGGAAGCTACAGTAATGCCGAGTGTCATAGGATAATTTATATTAAAACAGAAATTTCACCGGACAAAGTCGCGGACTGAAGCTAGTGTTTTATAATTCGTTCCTACTACAGAAACAATATCTGCGCTCGTGCCGATTTACACAGAGCATCTTTCCTAGCTTACCATTAACTCAATTACTCAAGGTGTGTAAGTTCAAACTTGAAACATTCCGCGAACTGCTATCGGGCATCACTATGTAACCGAAGGACCAGTTCGCGTTTTGTATTTCATTTTTCAGGTTTGATTGCTGGATCAAAAGACATCGATGGAAATCGTGCAAAGGTTTTTATCCTCTAAATATGATGCTTTAGGACTACCTCGCTGGTCTGGAGATCGCAAACTACTGCTGAGCATGACGGTTCGATTCCCGCGTCGAGCAGTGTTATTGAGTTTTTCCATCTGGAATTTCTCAGGAGCAGCCTGGAGTCTGGATTTGTGCGCTTGGGACCTAAACATAACTGGCGAAATGTGGTAGGTACATCTCTGCCTAACCCTTCAGGGAATACAAGCGTGTTGTTACGTTATGTAATAACATATAGATAATGATAAATGACAATTAAGCGACATTATGCGAAATAGTGGTCGGACTTAATCCTATCTAGTAAAAATAAAATATCCTATTTTATTTTTATTTTAAATTAGGACAGAATATGTGACGCTTTTAGGTTCACACCAGTCTAATTAAAAATTCTGCGTTTGTGCGGAACAAGGGGACCACACAGCCGACATCGTTAAGTTTATTTTTAGAAAAAATATTTTCGGAAAGCATACTGTAGGCTGTTCCAACCAGCAGAGTTTGGCACGCCAACTTAGTGGCAACATTATCTATACTTATAATAAATCTGTAGAAGTGAAAATTCTGTACATTGAAAATATCAAAAAAATAAATGGCAGGGGGTGTTACTAGACCGACACCGAACCCAAAAATGTGATTAAAAAAATTTTTGTCTGTCTGTCTGTTTGTTCAGGCATCACGCAAAAACTACCGGTTCGATTACGATGAAACTTGGTATAATTATTCTTTAATATCCTGGGCACCACACTGGGTACTTTTTATCCCGGAAAAGTATATACAATAAAAAACAAACTTAATTTTGCGGTTCGATCCCTAGATCCGATTCCTGTACCAACCGCAAATAATAAGTTTGTCGTAGGTTAGGTCACACGCAGTGGAGTTCATTTTTATTCCTTTTACTTTTTAGAGTTATTTAGGTTTATTTTTATATAAGTCGTAGGTATAGATTTTAATTTTAAAGTATAGGTAGTATATTTGATAGTGTACGTAGTGACCGTAGGTTATTTTATAATACTGTTAGGTAGGATAGTCATTCGTATAGATATTAGTTTTTAGAGATTTTGCTTATTTATTGAGTTTAGATTGAGGGGCCCGTAGCTAAATAATAACAGCAGCACAGGTCGATCAGTCAGGTTAAGCTACGCTTGCCGCGGTCGGTCTGTGGATGGGTGACCATCTTTACATACCGAGACACCTCCGTGCCTCGGAAAGCACGTTAAGCCGTTGGTCGCGGCTGTCATTCGTGGATCTTTGACAGTCGTTACGGGTAGTCAGAAGCCCGAAAGTCTGACAACCAGTCGTACCAAGGGTATCGTATTACCCAATAACTGGGTTGTGGAGGTCAGATAGGCAGTCGCTCCATGTAAAATACTGGTATTCAGCTGCATCCGGTTAGACTGGAAGCCGGCCCTGAACATAGTTGGGAAAAGGCTAGGCAGATGATGATTGAGTTTAGATTAGTTATCGTCATAAATAGGTTTATTTAGGTAGGTAGGTATTTTATTTTCTGTTATTGAGTTTATTTATTTTTTTAATTAGGTAGGTACTTAGGTAAAGATATCATATAGGTACCCTCTTAATCACCATTAATGAGACACAATTGGTTTTCTATTGTAATTAGCCACAAAGGGCCCGCGAGATAGATGGCATCCTGGTGCACATACATTTTATCCTGTTAGCACGTTCCCGTGGGATAATTTCCGACATCCACGCGGGCGAAGCCGCGGGCAGAAGCTAGTGTAAAGTAAACCGCTAACTGGCACATGTGGAACTTACCAGATTCTAGAGCTTTGTACTTGTGGGGGACTGGCTAATTTAACTCCAAGAATTTAATTTGACGGGTACCTAGGTCGAGCCTAACACGTGTAGTTATACAATTTGTATTACAAACAAAACTTAAAGGCAATTATTACAGAACGACGAACGAGCTACACTTTTCACTTTTAAATTAAAAGTACAAATACACATGAACATGCTCGTCCTTAAGTACAAAGGCTACGTGAAGCCCACATTCGGGTTTTCAAATGAGACGTTATTCAATTCGTCTGATCCGCTTAAGTTACACGTGTGTTACATAAAACATCATAAACGGGATCTTTTTATTCATCCCCTTCAACAGGCGGTTATGTTCAATCCAACATTGCTTAAACAGGATAATTTAATAATTTGCGAAATTCCTCCTCATTTAATATGGCTACACAACAAATACTGAGATCAAAAGGGCAGCTGTAACGACCAAAAGGTATTTTGATGAGAATGGCGCTGGGCGGACCGTAAACAGCCGTTAGATAGCGATTAGGGCGGGCGGCCGGCTTCCGGTGAGACAATATTGTTTAAAAAACACCTCCATCCGGTTTTATGATGGAAAATTTAAATGGTCACCAAATTAGATTTGTTTCAAGGGAATATATAAAAATATAAAACGCTAGGAAAAACTACCCTGTCTGAGTCTTGTTAATAAAATGCAGTCATAACGAGCGACAATAGGTTTTTTATGAGAGTTATATTTTTTATTTGGCTGTTAATACTGCAATAAAACATAGAATGTATGCGCTTATAGCGAACACACGCAAGTCTCGAGGCAGGCGGGCGAAATGGGTCACAGCTCTCATGCGGCCGCGCAATTTTTCACTACGAACGAACGCACGATTACAGCTCTGTACCCGACGTGCATTTCTTATTCATACAGAACTACTCAGAAATTACAGGAAATAAAAGAAAAGGGGGTCGTTAACCTGCGATTTCCCACGACAATAAACAAAAGAACGAGGCTCACTCGTGACAAAGCACAGATACCCAACCGCTCGCGGTTGGCATAACAAACAAATCTAATACACAAACCACTGAGCTTGGAACAAATATCCATAAAGTATGAAAAAATGGCTGTACAAATATTTGAAGTATGCCCTAAAGATATTGGAACCGATATAGCAATCGAACTCACATCGATAAGTTTGCCAAGCGAACATCGTACGTAAGCAGACACGCCCGCATATTTCATTGGCGAAAAAGTGCGGAAACTTTTCCAAAATCTCAATAAACAGATTCGAACCCATAACGTTTTTATGATACGCACACAGAAATACTGTGCAGCTACATAAACAGTTGTTATCGCGTCTTTTATGACGGTTTGTCGATCAACAATAAAGATATCGTCGTAATAAAATTCGTTCGCTCGCGGCAGCTCCCGTGACAAATACATGGGGAATGTCAGAAGCATCCTGACCTTCTGATGGACGACCTCCAGTTATCAATCAATGCTGATAAAATTATTATTGGCTATAGATTTCATGTAGCCCTTCTAGATTGAGTGAATGAGTTGCCCTTCACATCTTTCCTGGTAAGTTAAAGCTCGTCAGTAAATATTAAAGTGATTAGTTGTAGCAGTTCTGATTTTTGCTAAATGAACTGTATTTCCTTCAGATGGGCAGTCAGTCGCACCTAGCATTTGGGTTTGGGTTAAAACAATCGACAATCTGAACACACAGGCTACGTTCATCTCCCGCCAAAACATTTGGCCCTTAGCTCCGCGAAACGATTGATTTTCAGCCACTATTTTACAATTGAAACCGTGTCAAATAAATCTCCACACCCGTGAGAGAAATCGAACGGAACATGTACATAATAGAGCCTTCGTGTTTGCTGAATATTTCGAAGCACGTGCAACCTACTATAGGTCAATTTGCAATGAGAATTTACCTTTCCATTTATCTACGAAGACACGTTCCGGGTTGTAAAAGAGCACATTGGGAAAAGAGACATTAGAATTACAGACATTGTGAAAATATCACAATTTTGTCATTTACATTTTGAACAGAATCAAATTGAAAACGAACTCTCAAATATTATGAACTCAGATTTACGTATGTTTAACTTTTACTTGGTTAGGCAATATTAAAATAACCAAAACAATTGTTCAATACTAACGTAGTTTTATAAGTGTTACTAACAACAATATGAATCATTTGTGTTCGAAATAAATAATAATAATACAGCGCTGACCATCAACTGCGAACATCACTGAAGCACTCGAAGGACGAACAAACGTAACCCAACCAGATAACTGAAAATTTTGTAACAACAGGGAACCAATTCGGCCAGCCCCAGTCGGCGCGATAAAACGCCGAAAGTGAGCATGGCATTTGGCTTATGCCATTGACATTGGCTGTAACGGCTGGCACCGTGCCAAGGGCGAACACCATGCCCGCTGGAGGTCGCTGTCTTACCGTTCCCACATATACCTTCACCATGGGATTTTCGGCCTTAAGGCTTCAGTGAAAAGGGTCGTGAATTTTTATATATTTGGAATGTGTCGCGGCTTACTAGGCAAGTTTTTAATAGTCACCGGTAGACATGTGGGTTTAATGGTCCAGTTTATTCGGGATAGTAGTCGCATGACATCCGCGGGGTACGTGCTAACACGTGCTCTTTATGAAGTGTCTTTACTTGTTCTATTAAATGTTCAGTACTTTGGACAGTCGTTAATCTTAATCACAAACTTACGACTTTGTTTACGAGTGGATTATATTGTAGGTAATGTTAGAAGTCTTTATTTTAATTAAGCTTATAGTACAAGTTTAATCACTTCGTCCATTACTTTGAAAGCTTACTGGGATTAATAACGGGCATTGAAAATTGCATATAAGCCCTGCTAAAGCAAATTGGCAGGCAGCCAGCACTAATTTCAGCTTAACATGATCTATGGTGCCTACGAGAACACCCCGGAAGTAATGAGCGCTGTGCCATCAACCTGGTTTGTCCTCCAACGTGGATCTGTCTCCTGGTGCCGTCGTATTGATTTAGTGGTGAAACTTACCTGAAACAAAAAGGACAGAGTTTACTTATTTGTAAATAGTAGATACAAAAACAGATTAAATGAAAACACTGTTACGACGACCTCATCACTGCAATGGGTAACATAGCAAGTTTATGAGCCATTAAAGACGTTGGGGCTCACCGTTATTTGTGAACAATCACAAAATTCGTGATCTTATAACCCTGAGGCACAATTACGGCAATAACACAAAAAAAAATCCAATTATGGTGAGTCTCTACAACAAACATAATTCTGAGACAAGACGCGCTTTACTTACATTTCTTCAGTACAGTGTTGTCTCCGTAAATATTCATAAGGTATATTTTAGGTATTCCCTTATTTTACCAATTTACTTTCTTCTTAGAACAATGAACTACTGAATATGTATTGTATATGATTATGATAGATTGGTTTGTTTATGATAGGTCAACTGTATCGAATCAATACTCCTGACTCTGTAAAGATTTCTTGCTCAATTCTATTTTCGTTCTCCCTAAATAAATAAAAGTGAATACAACATCAACATTGTTGAAACCCTCTTGACGATAGAGATGAATCATAAATTGGAGATATACGAAATAATTCTCATCCATGTTAGAGAATTCTCGAGCTCCCAAAGTTTCAATCCCATGTTTAAGTAAAGCAATCACGCTGGCAACATTAGCGGGATAGTTGTAGTTTCCATCTATCCTCCATCCTTCTCGGCTGAGGCACCATTCTCCGGCGAACCAACTTAAGTTTGCTCTTGACCTATTATGGTGACACTTGGCAACATAAGTGGACCACGCTTGCCGGAGCACACTTTTTATTTCTCTGAGACGAAGCCAAAGGATAGTGAAGCTATTTGTTATGGCGGAATATTTATTGTTTTAGCGTGTTTCTCTGCTGCAGTCAGCCTTGAAGCTCAAGTTTAAGTTTAATCAGAGAACGTAGCTTATTTGTTATTGTCTATCTTCTCTCATTTTCTATTAAAAAAAATATACAAAAGCATTTTAGGCAAATTGTAAATGTCGAGTGTGATACCAGGACACGCATGTAGAATTAAATATTAATCATTTTCTGGCAAACTTTATCCGCGTTTGACAAATGAAATATTATCCGACTGTTCTAGGTCACAAAAGAAACACGACTAAAAGACAGAAAGGCGTGAAAAACGTCCACAGCGTGAATTTTGCACTTTTTGTGTTTCACGCAGATCTGAATGCAAGAGTGAAGCTGCTACATACATATGTATACCTGTGTGTCAAATTCAGTTCTAAGGGCAGACTTCCAGCGAAAAATCTTGAAATTTCAAGAGATGGTTACCACATAACTTCTACTGAAACTTTTTTCCAACTCATCCGTACCGGAGCTTTCGTCCAACAACTATAATTGGTACAAGCTCATAAATCCATGTGTATATTATCATCTCCCCTAAATATGAGGGTGTAATCACGGGGGTGTCAGTGTTCTTGACATTAACATCCAATGTCCCTGGACGGCAGCCAGCCAGCGAATGCCAAGCGCCACAGATGGTCCACTACACTATATATTAACGTAAATTGATAAAACATAGTAACATGAGATGAATGGAAGCGTATTGTTGTATTGCACGTCAACATGAATAACTGTAGTTTTGAACACCTGCGGCAGGTGGCTTGCCAAATATTTGCGAAGAAGTTTTAAAGGCTAGGTTTGACACGGAATGAAGGCATGTAAACAATTAAGGGAAAGATACAAGCCTTTGTTCGTATTCGGTATGAAAATTAGGAAGGTTTTTTTGCTAACGTCAGACCTCAGTGCTACTGAAGTAACTTAATTAAAAGTTGTGGAGTTTAGTGGCTAAAACACGAAATCACAGTATGGAAAAATTGTGCTCTATTTTTTTAAAATAAAATCTGAATAAATAAGCGGTCAACCGAGCTGCCCGTTAGAGAAAATAAGAAGTGGATCTCATTCCTCTACCCACGCCATACATCTAAGCCGATTTAACAGAAAATCCATACGACCTTCCTGTTCGAGCAGGAAGCATCGCTTTACTTCTCTTAATAGCCTATTTGTCTACATCATTAATCTCCTTTAACAATGCCAATCTATACACTACACCGATAACAGGAAAAGTAAATAAATGGCTACCATCTGCCTAAAAAAGTTACACAATATTTTCTCGAAATCTAACAAAGATTTATTAACTGTGACGGCACGGTTGGCGCGCGCTGCGCTGCGTGTCGCGGGTTCGATTCCCGCACGGAACAAATATTTGTATGGACTACAAGTAGTTGTTCCGGGTCTGGATGTTAGTGTATGTGAGTTTAAATGTTTGTAAACGCACAAGTTTAAAAAAAAATGCAGAGGAAATACTTTGAACTTAATTAAATCACCATTAGTCATCGCAGTTTCAGAGTAAGACCACTAACTTCATAAGTTTAACCTATCTACTACGATCCTTTACTTTGAACCTAATCTTGGCAACTGCCTTCCTGTTATAAACTACCCACGACGCAATTAATACAACTTGTACTTTCAGGGGTAATAAATTCTACAGGGTATTATTTACAAGTCATTGACTGCTAACCACAACCAAATACAGGCTGTTTTCTGCCAGCACACGAAGCGACCACCACCGTCTTCTAATAGAAAACACTGACCGATGAATCTTGAACAAGCAGTAAAAGATGATTGGGGCCCAAAAGAGCACCAACAAAGATTCCAAAATCAATTCATCAAAAAACAATACTTCCAAGTTACAAAACTTCCGACTCTAAAACAGATTTTATTGAAGAACCAAAAATAGGAGATATAAAAACACTTCCGAAAACAGACGTTATGGAGATATTTGATACTAAATGTTACGCCAATACTAAACTTGTTCAGGAACGTCTAAGTTCCGTTGTAGGCGTAACCTTGACTTGTCTGCGTTTAGTTTACGAGGATAAAAAATATTATACACCTATAAATACATAAATAGGTGAATTCTGAAAGTTTATATGTTTTATATTCCTGCTGGCTACGAAGAATACGTAAACCTTAAACAATGTATGTATTTTACATGTGTACACGCGCCTTTTTTTTGGCTAAGATCGAATATATAACTTTGTTTCTATTTCTTGCAAACTAATATGATAGTTGGACCACCATTTCGCCTGTGTGTAAATATGTATCACTAATCATTCAATCAATCATCACCATTCCACCGAAAATCCCTCCGCAATGTTCACTTCATAAAGCACAATATCACCAGAGTTATTTCCTGTACAAGTATCATATAGAAAAATACAATAATTTTGACCAATCCCAAGGTTACATTCAAGGAAATTTCCCGGGGAACCCTCCCGAGGGAAAGAACCTTACTGATGTTGTTGCAGCGAAGGCCACTTCCGGCCGTGAGCTTATAAACCAAGGGATGTAAGACCCTATAATCAACAGGCTAAAGATACCAAATGATAACGAGCCAAGTTTAGCTCGTTATACTGGTTAAATGTTTAATAAAAGGGAAGTCTATACAGAAGTAAAGAATTTAAAAGGAAAAATTGGTCACGTGAACCGAACTGAACAAAACGTTGTTGTAAGAAATATTACAGCTAAGAATGTGTAGATCCCGTACAACACCTCAACAGCCGTTTCGTTTTAATTTCGACGTGCATTGTAAAAGGAATTGCTGAGCCAAAAGGCGCAGTTTCCCAAGAACAGTGCGAAGGTACACATTCATTTAAATTCACGGTGTAAGCACCATGATATCATCAAAGTAAGATATTCTGAATGTCAAAATTTCGCTTTGTTTCTCTGCGGCCCGGCCTCCTTTGTGGGCTGTTTATTCAGGACTGCCAGTTTTTGCGGTTCATACTCTTTATGTTTTAGTTTTCCCTTTCTGCTTCCAACCCTCGCGTTTGCTGCCATTTTAGTACAGGCGGTACGTATAATTTATGGTCTGTGAACGGCTACTGAATTTATCTATTTGAATACATTTGTAATATTTTACAGCATGATAGTATTAATTTGATTCCTGTATCGTTAATTTGAATATGTATATCCTAAATATTATGTCAAGAACTAGCCTTTTTCCATCCTTCATTACCTTTTAGTAGAAAGTTATTCTGAATGCATGTCATCCATAACGATCACGCAAGTAACAAAAACATCAAGCGATATCACTTCCCTATAACCTCCACCTTCCATCCTTGCAAAAAACTGTTCTAAAAGCGGAATATTTACGTGCGAAGCTGTGGGATGAACATCGCAGCATTCGGAGCACGTAGATGAGATTGATGAGTGCACAAATAGCGCAGGTGTTGCAGCACGATCCGAACGGACGATTAACAGGATTTTTTCAGTGTAGACTTAATTTATTTAGTGCGTGGGTTTGATTGGAATAGAGGAAAATATTCGCTTAGTCAGGTAGAGAAAATATCAAAATATTGGACGTTAGTTACATTTGCTTCCATATTTCACTGAAGCTATAGAAGCCTTCGCAAAACTACTCTTACTACTGCTCATACCACTTCTCACTTCAAGTGCAATTTTATCAGCTTTCAACCAAACCACATTATGCCAAACGTATTCCAAGTATCACAGCTTGGCACCACATACGTTTTTATAATTGCTTTCCTCTCCGGAGCGTTACAAGCTCATGTACATATTAATGTACTTTCAGGGTACAAATTACACCCAAGTCTTTTCTAACGAAACTGCCGACACCTAGCTTACGTAAATAATGAGTGTGTAGGTTAATAATTGTATACGGGACAAAAGCCAACCGAAGTTTACTCTCCTAATGAACAAAGTGCAAACTGAAACTTTCAGGTGTTACAAAATTTAAGAGTCAGGTCGCCAGACCTCCCCTGAACTACTAACTTGCTGACCTATTTGTTGGCGACCTTTTCGATAGATGAGACTACGGCAGTCGAAGGTCGCTAGATCATCCAAGTATACCATTACAAAATCTGTCGTTAGGCTATTTTCGTGATCATGTAGAGGCTATCGCAGCGCAGAAGGTCCATTCTACGAAAACTCAGTGATGACGAAGTTTTGAGTTCGCAATTTCAGGAGATTCTGCCTCAGGAGGACTAAATAACGAAATCCACTTTCGTTATTTGTTTTATTTGTACTAGAAACAGACTGAATACAGAATATTAAGGGATAATGTATGCAAAAACTGTTGATACTACGGACTTTTCACCACAGTAGACTGTGAAAATGTTTCAGCCTGGGTTCAACACCAGCCGTTCTATTCAGTAAAAATCTCACCGTGAAAACATAAGTGAATTGAGCTTGATGTGAGGTGTCATTCCACCTGATGCTAGGGATTGGACAACATTGACAGCTCACTTCAAGCTCATTTCACTGACGTTTTCACGGTGAGATTTTTACTGAATTGGCCGGATGATGCTAAGGATTTACATTTTTGACTGCTCACGTCAAGCTAATTGAACTAAGTTACACGGTGCTATTTTTAGAGAATACATCGGCAGATATGTAACTGTCACATGACACCAAAATTCATTGCTGTTAGTAGAACCAACAAATCTACATCAGAATGGGATAGTTTTTACCCCATCAACACACAAGGTATTCACTTTCCACACATTACACAACAGAACACAGCACACCTTCGTGGTTTACTCAACTAATGAAACTCTGGCGAGGAGTAAAAATCCGAGGTGACAGCGTGGACGGAATTCACTTAGAGCAAGTAACTAGTACTGTGGCGGTAACTTGGGGATAAACCTCGTAAACTATACCCATGAGAAAGCTACAACTTTGTACTTACAAATATAAAAAAAATCTTAACTGAAAATAAAATTTAAATGATATCCTCACTCAACGCGAAGGTAATGTTTCATACAGGATATTAAATACAAGATATTAAATAAACTTATAGGTTCTCTATTCACTTTACAAAAACATATTGTAAGTATCTTAGTACATGCCATGCATACCCAATCAAACGACAGGACGTCAGTCCTATGAAAACATATACCTAAGCAAAAGTTAACACCTATCTGAATATAAGAATTGCTAAACTAAAAGCCATCCTTAATCGTTTACCAAGCAACCCCTAGTCACAATTGATCAATTGATTGTGACTAGGGGTTGCTTGTTATTGTGTCAATTTTACCGCTGTTATTAATTTTATATTTTTTTCTCTTATTAGTTTAACAATTTATCAATTTTATTCAATGAATTTTAATTATACTCGTATGTCGATTTTTATTTATAATTTATCAATTCACTAATGTTATATAATTTTAATTTTATTTTACCTATTTACCAATTTTGTCATTGCCAAAAATTAATCAATTTATAATTTATTTTTTTATAAATTTTGTCATAATTCTGTATTTCACTATTTACAATTTTAATTTTATTTAATTGAATATTTGCGCTAGTAATTTAGTGTTTAGTAAGTTAGCAAATTTTCCGAATTTATTGTTTTGTGCATGTGGTGTTTACCAATAAGTAATTGTTGCGTTTAATTTTAAGAATGAATTATGTTGCTGTATCCAGTGTGAACAATTGTTGGTAGACCTAATAAAATACATTAAATTAAAGAATAAACTGATACCAAAAATTAACATTCATAAGATGTCTCCATAAATGCGAATTGAGGCGATGTTTAAGAGGTAAAAATATAGCGATCGCGACTTATCAAGAGAAATCGATATTAACGATTGCAAACCAGACGCACTTGTAAACCGAAATAACTGCTGCTGTGAGCTTTCACCAGTTCCATCCGACTCGAATGAGCTGCAACCACAAAGTGTGACGTCACCGGACGATACTACAGTAACCCTGTGACTATCGCTGAATTATATAAAAATCCCAACCACGACTATTAACTTTATGTCCGGAAATATGGAACATTCTTGGCCTCTTTTTATGCCAAAACGTTTTGAGGAATTTGATCAATTTCAGATGAAAAATGTGATCAAACGCTTAAAGACTGCTAACTAAGAACAATAGCAAAACAAAGGACCTAGAAAATAACATTTCAAGTGAAAACACAAGAAATTAGAAGCAGAAAACACAAAGCGGTTCATTTGTACAATATTCTTTCATTACTCTGCAGAATTCTCTTAAAAATACACTCGCGACGTTTCTAACCTACATTTTTGAGGTGCATAAAATTGCGAACATGCTGATGAAAAACTAAAGGTCGTTATTTAGTGTAGCTTTAGTTTTTCATCAAGTTTTTTAAAACAGATTTTTATAATATAAAATTATTTTGTTAGGGTTAAAAAATCATCTGTAATAGGTGCAATGGTTGTGGGCGTAACAACATAATATTTGTTATGGTATCTTACACAGTTGGTTTTGCACACGGTACCTACAACTGGTCCTAGTATCCAAAAGGTCTTTAACAAGCACGGAACATGTTTATAAAAGAACCTTATCGACGACTAGTTGGAAGTAGTAAGTAAAAAAGCACCTTCAGAGATTACACAAGAGATCTCCCGCGTGTTTATTCTGCCACTTAGCTGAACTTCCGATTTCACCCAAACTCTACTTCTGTATTCCTATCACGCACTACGAAGCAAGAAATTCCAATTATTCCCGGTCAGTGTATTGTCCAAAATATATTCGTTGGGTGGCACAATAGGATAATGTTAGTTAGCGTAATCTGCGCTGCGCGACACCTAGCGACAATTTATGTGCCGGTTCGGACACACGGGATTAAACTCTCCACCGGGAACAACGAGCAAAAAGGAATCGCACTCGGTAGTTAGCTGCGTACTTTACTTTATTAATGAACGATTTACTATGTGGTGGAAACTATGTCAAGAAACTTTGATAACTTGCATTAAAAAAAAACATCTTTATTTACCCATATCATTATAGCCGCTGATATACAAAATATATTTGTCCTTCAAAAACGAGCTATTCGCGCAATTTACCAGCTAGGTGCCAGAGTTTCTCTAAGAGATTTTTTTTAAAGATATTGGTATTCTCACGGTTGCATCACAACTCATCTTCGCCAACATCCTATATATTAGGCAAAATTTTCACTGGTACACTAAAAACAGTGATATTCACAGTGTTAACACTAGAAATAAGAACAAACTACGTGCCCCCTTTCACTAGCTTCATTTTTTTTTTTTTTTTAATCTTTATTTTAAGGGACTTTTGAACACAGTTCACGCCAGTCCCACTAGCTTCATAAGGTTCATAACTCATTTGTTGGGCTTGGTATAACCTTTTATAACAAGATACCCTCTTCTTTGCTAGACTTGCCTTTTAATGCGTTTAAAGCTCAAGTAAAATCCAACCTTTGTTCAAAGGCTTACTATTCCATCAACGACTACTTACAGGATAAGAATAGTTGGTCGCCCTAATTAACTCAAGACAATGTTCATGTTCTTTCTCCAGAATTAGCTTAGGTACTGACAGGTTACTGTTATTAGTACTAACTCACTTATTTATTTCACATCGATGGTCCTAGTTCATCATCTGTGACTGCAAGTGACAGCTATGTGACGAACCCAGCAATGCATAAATATGTAAGGTGTCACGCCCTTTATGCCTGGAGGCTTTTATTTAGGTAGTAAATTTTTATTTTAATTAATTGTTTTTTAGCTTGAGTACGTATAGTTTTTATTATATTTGTTGGTATATTGGCGTGGCTAGCTGACATATGGCAAATAATTTAAGTTTCTTGTAATGTTCATTACTGAACAAAGGTTCCTAGTATTGTATACATGCAACTATATTCTAACTAAACAGACAGCTGTGCTGCTGGGGAGTTTGTTGCGCCACTTCTACTTCCCAGCGATAGCACTAGGAAGTGGTGAAGGGCGGGCGTTTTTGGGGGACTGACTTTTGATTTTGATTTTATAACAACCTTGCACAATTCATCTAAGTAACAAATAAGCAGTAAAGGTACGTATGTATCGGTAGGTACTTATTTTGGTTGTTAACACGAACAGATTCACTCTGTACCTCGTACTAGTTTAAACTGTATTACGGTAGAACAGTTTTCCTCGTTCTCTGCAAATGTACTGCATGTAATGTAAATAAAAGAACAAAGCGAAAACGAAGGTTGATATAACTACAACATTTTAACTATATTTAGGCTTGCGAGCAATGGTGTACAAGTATATTGCCCGCACTACAAAGCAGTGCCTTGGTATTGTATATTGTTCCAAAGTGTAACAAAAGTGCGCTAAGATAAGTAAGACATTAGACACACCGGTCCACCAACACATACCAGTCATCATACAACATAAAAGAGGAAAACTGTCATGCCTATTTCAGAATGTAAATCTGCACACCAAGTCGTAAGAATTAGAGAGAGCTGGAACAGGTAACACATGTGAGCAGGCTGTGGCAACAAGCAAGCGTGAAGTGTAAGCTCGTCAGTCGTCAGCTTGGCAAACATCGCTAAATTGACTAACGGAGCCCACTGCCTATTTTGTTACAAATAAACCGAGAGCTGCAGACTGCAAATTAGTTTTTATCTAGTCTTCAATGGTGACACTCTAAAGTGAATTAAAAGATTTCATTCCCCATTTCCTTTCATTTCGATTTTTTACTTTTTCAATAACTTGAATAATATTATGACAGCAAATAAGTCTCCAAAAAAAAAGCAACAATGATCGACCAACATGCGGAGTATTAATCACCATCACCGGCATACGAGTTGGTTATCGCAGTATTATTACTACAAGGACGGCAGTCCCTATTCCCTCGATTCTTTTATCGTACAAGTATTTAAGAAACAATATTTCGTGTCAATGAGTGCTACTCGTGTCGCATTTCGTGCCGTAGTCTAAATATAAATGAGAAGTCGGCCGAGAGAAATACTCGTAACTTACAATAGCGCCTGCAATTAATGCAGTTTTAAAACCATTACTGTATTTTGTTGCATCCCGTGAAATTCAGTAAACAATGAACTTCCAAACTGCGAAAATGAAAATAGTGAGCACGATTTAAAAGTTCTCTTTTTAAGTCAACAGAGCAATTTGAAGAGGCAAACACTAAAAATTAAAGTTCTGAAGTATTCACAGTAGCTCACCCCAGAAAATCGCGAAACATTTCTGGAAATAATTCTTCAGAACCTTAAGAAAATTAAGTTATTCTTAGGACTAAGAAAAGCAACTAAATATACCATAACAACCGAGAATATGCTAGTTTGCCAAAAACTTTCTCCATTTCGGTAGTAACAATATTAACTTTAAGAACCATAGCTGTAACCGCGGAAAATATTACACGAACTCCGGCTGGCAAAAACTCCGAGTAGCGCTCCTATATCATCATTACACAATACCGTGCTACTAAAAAAAAGCTGCGTACATTATCTCAGTAATCCGCTTCAAATACATATTTGTAGCATAGAGTAACCACGAAAAAACCATGACCTTTGCCACTGGTGTTTGTCCACTAATGCCTTCAAAGACCTCGAATTTGGTGTTTGGAAGCCGGCGACGGCGACCGCGGCCGTTAGTTGCGTGCCGAGCGCCGACGCGAGCGTACGTCACCCACGAACACTCCCACACCCTCGGAGAGAACCCTCAAACACGAAAAAGTTGCTTCCAGTGAACAAACATAGTTCAAGTGCCAGTGTTGTTGTATAATGTAGAAGCGTGATGTTTGCCCATATCAGACCACTTTGGTAGTCTTTTCGCGCCAATGGCAGTATCGTCGTGGAGGTAAATATTGACGATAGCCGACAGCCGGCACTGGTGAGTCCTCGCGACCACCGTCCGGTGCCAGATAAGTATTTGCTGAACGTTCGAACGACGTCCATTCCATTTCCCCGCGATTTCATTTGCATATTTGCATGATCATTGAAAGCAAATACTGTTCGTTCGTTCTTTCATATAATCCTGAGCAAGATTCGAACTCGTTTCACGGACACACGTTGGATTCTCGCAGTTTGCAGCAACTTAATTTCAAGATAATTCCAAACGTTTATAATTTAGCACGTCGTTTAAAAGCTGTTACTGGTTTTGTCGCGTCCGATATGTAAATGCAGGATCGCACGCCGGACCGCACGGAATCACACACGGTGTGTGTACACATCGCCACCACAAGATATGAATTAAACTGTTCTTAATATTTCACTGTTAAAGTTCCAGACGAGCTTACGTAAGCTTTGGACGGACTCCCCGCCCCCACTTATGTAACTACCCGGTTTGGTTGGAATTTTATCTTTTTGGGATTCAATTTTAGGGGATATTGAAATTGCTATCTAGAAGAATATCTCAAAGTAGATTGTATCTGCCGGGTCGTGAGTTCGGTCGAAGAACACAGCTCAGTAAATTGTCAAGCGCGGCGTTGTTCTGTATTCTGTGGACTAAAATCTTTCCATTTAAAAGCTTTTGTTTCTTTAAAACAGTAGAGAATTGAGCCGGGTGCGAATAGGCTTCGGAAGACTTTATTCGGTAAATAGGTCGCTGCAACCTTGTTACTTGGTGTTATTGTTGCAGACCGCGGCTAGTTCACTATTCGGTTCGTGTAGAGCCAGACATTCGATGCACGCGAGCTAATGGGGCTAATGGAATCGTATTGCGCCCTTGATCGAGTATCTCGGCAGCATTATCAATGAAGATTGTAACGGATTCTAACAGTCGATTAATGCTCCGCCGCCTGCCAAACATATCTGTTGGATTAGTCGAACAGTTGAGATGAATGATGAATCTACTACGACAGTCAAAGTTTACGTTTGAAGGATCTACAACTCTTGTCTGGGAAATATCTGAGATCAGGCTTTGAGGAAAGCGACCATTCAAAGACAGTGCACGCAGAGTTTAACCCGACACCGCTCCCTGCAGAAGTTTTAGATAAGCAATCGAATTAACATTCAAGGATAGTGGAAGTGATAACTCAGGCTTCCAGTGTTCGTAATCCAGGGGCTTAGAAAGGGTTAGATTTGATGGTGCCATTAACCGGTAAATCTCACTAGATTTGAGACTTATCAGCTGTGTCAGTTTACGACCTCCTGCTCCGTGCCAACCTTGTGTTTTAAAGGACAAATAAAATTATCGTTTATGTAGGCTATTCCAGGATAATGGTATTAAATAAATATTAAATGAGCAGTATAAAGTAAGAGGTATTCACCTCGAGACTCAGTAGACAGGTAAAGTATCAAATTCTGTATCGCAAGACTGCCAAAGGACTCCCCTACTAAACAATTAAATAAAGGAAAATATGACACAAAAAATGCGAAAGGCATCAACTGAGGCTCAACGGTCGATAAGAAGCTTCGAATTATCTATTCCATTACACCGGATGGCCTACATCAATATTGCCCTAGGGGAAGCTTTCTGTATGACCTCGTATAATTTCAGATACACTTTAGCGTCGTGCCGCCAAACCACGGTGCGTTGACCGCACTCACTTTACATACGTACCGCCTCATAAACATGTAGCATTACTACCACTTTTATTGGATAAAAATATAGAGTGAAGGAGTTTTCAGGGGCAATAAACATTGATCACATCCAATTTCCACACAGCGCTAAGTTACACCGTATATTTCGGCAGTAGACGCCCTACAGCAATAAACTCGTTTTTTCAACAATACACATAAATCTCTACAAAAACCATTTAAGGTGCGATGATTACTACCTAGATTGCCGGCAATTTTGATTACAGAGTACATCCATTATAATTTCACGGAGTTATGAAGTCAAATAAATGTGTGAGAAGGGTGTGCTCCCCGGAGGTCAGTCATGACTCAACATTTCTCTTGATTTTACTTTACGTGATCCGTGTGACAAACATACACTCACGTTAAATATATCTTTCATATATTTTGACATTAAATAATATCTTATCCACTCTCATGCTGATATGGATGGAAAAACAATATAACATGAGTAAGCTGTTTTTATCGTACATAAAAAATATTACGAATCAATTAGAAGATACAAGTATTGTATTACACGGGCAAAGTGCGATTCGTTTTATGAGTCAGTTATAAAGATAAATATTTAAATAGCATATAGGTATCACGTGAAACCATAGGAAGGCAAACCTGTATACCCGATATACGATCTAGATGGAAGATGCGTTCACTGTCAATTTTATGAGAGAAATAGCCAATATCAGTGGGGTGGGGTTGAAAACCCATTATCCAGCAGGTCAACAGAGAACACTAACGCTTCTGGATTGCACGCTTACGACCAGTCTATGATTGAATTCTGTGCCGACTCTTCCGATGGATAGAGAAAAATGAACTATCGATACAGAATTATCACTTCAACTGAAATTTCAGACAACATTTTAGGAGCGAAGTTGATTTCATATGCACGTTATCTGAGTATTTTGTGGTAGAAAATTGGATGATTTACATGTTACATTTTACAAAGTACTGTCTGGGACAAGCTTAAAATAATAAATTTTCCTTTTATCGCGGAGTAAAACTCTAAACATTTGTCGCATCAAGCAGGCTCGCGCCGCCCGCCGCACAAGCTTATCTTCACCAAACTTTATGAATATATATGGCTACAGGCGTACTCATCATAACATAATTCATGACAAAAAAAATAGCTAAGGAAATACTTTTTATCTATGCAGATAACAACGTCGACAACAATAGATTAATATCGATAGCATCATAATGATAACACGTTTCAAGTAGCACATGTACTTAGTATTCATGTTTGTAGAGAGCGGAAAGCTATATTACACAAAGACCTGTTTGAACAAGACATAAAGCAAATTCAAATCTGATTAGGCAAATAATTGTAGAAGTTAGCGAAAGTGGAGATGACTTGATGAGTTAGAGGATCTTAGACCTTCCTTTGGATATACCCAGCTAGAAAACAAAGTGATGGATGAACAACCTCCCTTTTACCTAAGCTAAAAAAATCTTCCTCCTTGATAGATGCGAGGGATAGTAAAAGTTCAATTTATGAAGCTGGATCGTTAATTTCGATCTCAGCTAGACATATTGCCGACAGTTAGGCAAATTCATAACGTCCAGGCCTGGAACTTGACCTAGAAAATTTTAAAAAAGGTTCTCGACTATCTATCTATCATAGTAGCTTGTCGGGGCTTTGAGATCGTTCTTGGCTAGTACACTTTACAAACAATATAGGAATGGTTTCATTTCATGTTTTTGTTTTCATTTATTTCTTAATTTATAGTACAGAACTATTGAATGATACAGTACGAATTTTAGTTTAGGAACACTGTATTAATTTAATCTATGATACTAGGTTACTCAGTTCATCCATCTTATCGTAAAACCTCACGGAGTACTACAAACCCTGGTCGTAATCCTGAACAATACATCCACAATTCGTTAAGGGTGAAATTGGCGCTGTTTCATGATAAAATAAAAGTTAATGTTAGAGCAATTAAACGCAGCCGGTCATTTCGGGTAATTTGGGCAACGTGGGCGGGTAATGTCGTTACACACGGCATGGTACTACAGGTTGATAAACATCAATATTTGTATGTCAATTAACGTTTTAATTATTAAATTATAGCTGGAGATTTATCAGCAGTAGACATGAAATAAGTAACTTGGATGACGGAAGATAGAAAGGATGAAATTTAATGGACAGTAAAGTTGGGCAAACAGTAAAGTTTTAATGAAACGTAAGAGCTATCTGATGCAGCCTACTTCATAATACTACCACATTGACACATAAAGTCCAACTGATCTTTTGTTCTGACTGTAACAGTGCGGAGAATACTACTGCTACTTGCTTTTATGATCGTACCTTTTTCTATGTAAATGCTGTGACCATTGTACGAAAGTCTGCTACTACAACAAAATCATTAGATTAAGCAATGCAATGCAGCAATACCAGGACACTGGTGCCGATCCGCTTGCTCACAAATTAAACCAAATTTAAGTTCAGTGCATCTTTTTCTTTATATTTCATTAAGAAGAGCACAGAAGATAATTATTAGTCTAGTCCTGTCAAATTAGTTAACGCCTGACGTAAATTGATGAATTTTTAGTAGCCATTTTTTTTAATCACGTCTAATTTGTCTATGGAATATCTTAATTTGACAGGGCTAAAATAATATTTATCTTCTGTCCTTTTCTTAATGAAATAGAAAGAAAAAGATGCACTGAACTTAATTTAGTCAAGTTTGTGAACAAGGGAATAGGAGCCATTACCTACTAATTTTAACTGCAACACTTAATCAACATGTGTTACCTACCCATCTGCACCTAACACCAACAACAGTTAGATAATACGGAACTGTTTAATAATTTGTGTGAAATTTGCAATGGAGTCGTTTTATGACTAAATAATTCAAGCACAATATTAAGGGAAGCTCTAACGAGTCGTGCTTCACAACATATTCATACTTGATGAGTATTAGCCGTAACCACTGTTCCAAGAGTTGGTTAGTAATAATTAATTACGAAAATCAAACCGGCAGCTCTAATTGCACGAAACCCATCTATAGTAAAAACATCATGTGAACCACGAAGTCAAGGTAGTTTGTTGAGTTCAAGGATACCACAGTGGCGTGTAATTTAATACAAGAACAAGCCGCCATTATAAAATATTTAGCTGTACGCTGTGTTAGCTCACCGTACAACAACTGAACAACTCTCAACAAAGCGAACTTCACTCAAGAAACAATGAAACTTATGAATAAAATATCGCAGCACCTTTGAGTTACACGGTGCCTTGTTTAGTTATTTAGTAGAACTCGGAAAACAAAGTTCTAAATCTAAACAAAACAAAATCTAGATAAACTTCCAGATGAGGAACTTTCGCTTGACAAAGAAAGGCGAACCTTTTAAATCCATCAGCGCCACATGACGCGTGTGCGGCAGAATTCAATAAAAAGGGGCTCGATAAGAAAGAGGGTCTGTACAATGAACAGCTACAGAACCATATATTCTTCGTAGGCATTCACAAGATCTAACCTGGCAACGAAGTGAATTCTTATAATTTAGAAGAATCAAATAATCACGCAAGTGTTAATGGCCGAATTGTTGCTCAACAAAAGATGAAAAGCGTCTATTATTAGAGTTAATACAATAAAAAGCTTTCTTAAAACGCTGTCCATCACAAGGTTATTTGCTCTCAGGGTAATGTACACATTGGCCGGCGCACCCTTAACACACAATGTAACTTTTATCACTATAATAAAGATGGCGGTGGATCCGAAAGGGTACCAGTCACCCGGCTGGGACCACTATTATTGTCAAGAACATAAAATCTTTTAGGAGATTAGTAATAAGAAAAAGTAGACGAGAAGACGAAACATTTTCCACAGCCATCATTGTAAAAGAAACTAATTGGAAATTATTTTATGCACTCTATTCAGACACCACAATTGTGTACAAACAACTTTATGTACAGACGCCAGCACATCAAGCTACTACAATCTGTCAAATTTCTTTAATAGATTTTCAACTTTATCTCTGAAGTATTAAGGTTCAAGGTTGATTGGAAAAATTTGACAGTTTCGGGTAGCTTGACCTGCTGGCGTCTGTACAAGTACCGTTAGCAGAAAATATAAAAATATATTCGCTTTCACCTCTAGGACCTGATTAAATTTAGATAAACACATTATCGGTGCTCCAATCAATTATCCTGTCCATTAGGTAGTACGCAGAACTATGTCCTGATTGTGTCAATTACTTGTCGACCTACTGACGTCTCACGTTGAAATAAATCTGCACATTAAAAGAAAACAACCGGACTTCTTTGATGTTTTGTCAATTTGTTTCGGCATTAACGAAGCGTACTATATCTATACAAATAAAAGATTCGCATTGCTGTCTCGGGGGCGTTAACGCAATTTCCTATAAGCTCCCAAGAGCAGAGACTTGTACCAAACGTATCTGTTCTAAATTGCTTTGTATAGGATCGTAGAAATAAAACACGTGATTATATTTGACACCATATTTGATCAAACGAAGTTATATCCTACATTGGCTCAAAGGACCAATAAGGACCTACTTTGTTTCCAAGCAAACTATATATAGGATTGAAAGGAAGGAAAAACTATTTTTAGACATTTTCAAAAAGAGTTCATAAGAGTTTAACACGCAATGACGCTTTTTATAAATAAACATAATAAATTTTCCCTAATAATTGCACTGGTTCGCCTTCGATAAAATAATCCTACCTCAATAAAAATCCGAAAATGGTATTGGATTCAAAATTTTCCGCGGCGACCGCAACTGTATCACACCAAACACAGACACCATATTGATTGTGTTTAAGTGTTTAAAGTAAGCAAATTAACGAGAATTAGCGGCTCACATCTGATCAATTAAGCGGTCTTAATGAAAAGCGCCTCTTTACCCTTGCGACGTAACGGGTAACGTGTGAGATGTCGCCTGTCACACGATGACGGAACTGAGATCACCGGCCAATTAGGACGCGGCCCATTGAGGCGCGCCGATGCGAAGCGTCTTTAAACACTATTAAGCTTCCCCGTTCAATCGCGTTTGTAAATTGATTTATCGTTGCGTGGCATTTGTTGTCACGTTTTTGTATCATAATAAGAAAACGTGATAACAAGATATTAACTACGACCAAACATTTGTGGAAAACATACTGATAGTATATTTTCAAACATTTGCGAAATTGAACTTAGATAAACTTTAGTACAACTTTCCAGTTCATTACTTTCACTTCAACCTAAATAATGCAAAGAAACTGCAAACGTAGTTCGCAGGTCAATAAACATTGACAACCAACGATGGCTGATGTCGACAGATTCACTCGCAACGCCTTTCTACTGTACTCTTTCTATTGAGTGTATCGAGGATCATGTTTAGGGGAACCCCCACATCGCCGCACACGAAGAGCACTTCAAACTTAGTAGTACTCAGAGTGATAAACTTCACGTTCCCGGAATGTCTCTCAGATAGTTTACTGTTTGTTAAGTGACTTGTTAATTCGATTGCGGTTTGTTTTCGTTCCCTTAAACCATAAAAACTGTTTTAGAAGCTTTTTTACGTGACCAGTAATTCATTTAGCCCCAATTCCAAACATAATTTGATGCTTCTAAAAACAAAATACCAAAAGCCCTCTCAGGTTATCTAAATTAAAATTTACAATGCAAACAAAGTTTTGCTGACGTGACTGCAAACGTACCGTAAAACAACCGCAGCAAAAGGCAAATTAACTTTCAGTTACCAATTTAGATATTACGTTATGATATCTTAAGAATACAAAATCTAATAACTATACTGAAACAGAGTTTATGAAAGGGCGAAAGTTTATTCGCCGGCCGACGACCTATCGTTCGCTCTAGCCCATGTTTGACATGAGCGATGGCCGCACTTGCCCCATGCAAAACCGTCCATCAAATATGTGGGAACCGCCATAATCACCCGTCGAGCTATCATCAAGATAACGATAACGTTAAAATATAACTCCATGAACAAATATGCTTTGGGGCGCTAGCTGTTTCCTGTGCCATTAATCGAATAATCAATTTGAACATTTTCTTTTTAAATTCCAAAGTCCCGAACTAGGCTTTAGTCAAAGGGCTTTTTAATTGAGTTCCAGAAAAAAGCTTCTTAATTTGACTTTTGTTTTCACTGATGAGGAAAAAACGGGCTTCTGGAGAGACAATCTATATCAGACGTCTGCTAGTCCACAGTCTACAAAATATAACATTAACGTCATTGTTTGGTTTCGATGGTTATGTCATGTTTGTTTGGCGAGTAGATATTATTTTTGGGCAATTCTTTGCCCGCATGATGTCGTAACGACCTTCTGTCAAACAGCTTTAAAGATATAACTGACGTCACTACTTCGCTATTTCGTTATATTTGCACGCATTGTGCAAGTGGCTGGTGCCTATTTAAGAGTTTTCGCAATTCTAAAGCGCTCATCGTGTCAATAATTTCTTAATTTTTGTGGTTATTCCGTCTATAACGAGGCGACCATATTATGTGCTCCTCTCAGCCTCGGCTTTACATCCGGCTTTGGACACATAGACATTGTAACATCCACGTGTTCGGTTACTTTCTCTGTTTGTTCGCGATGTTCACGTGCGGCGGAAAATATGAGTAGTTGTAATCGTGACTCGTATCAGTAACAGTCCGGGAGCTAGCGGCGACGGCGGTAGCTTCCTCTCTGGTTGATAACTTCCAGCACTTCGGAGCTCCAGTTACAGCTCCTCACGTTCTGGGGACAACGTCCTATAGTTTTATCGAGGCCATCGAGGCTCCGCAACCGTTTTTATTTTCACGTTTATTTCATTCCGCCATTCACTTCTATCACACAATTAAATCGTAAACTTAATTCAACGGAAGCATTAATGAAAATTGGATAGAAATTTTTTGTCGCTCGTAGACTGGCTTCAGAGAATCCCAATGTTGCGGTCGTCCACAACTTCGTAACATTATTTCTGAAGTACTAACGAAGTAATGAGTTCATACTTTGGAGGGCACCCGTCCTATTAAGCATTTCGTGTAATTTAGAAGGATTATGTGATAAAGTTTTCAGCGTTCAAATGAAGCTGGCACCGGCAAGTACGAGTATAAATCAAAGTTATTTGACAAGCGAGATTCTCCAATAAAACGGACATTTTCGTTTCTCCGCGCTCTTCGGAACGCGAACAATGTCGTCACGAAACTTTCTTAGTCCCTGGTACTATACTGTGTTACACAACACAATTCTTAAAAGAATGTTTGTGCTCGTCTAGTACAAAATTGTGCGATGTTACATTTACGTAGATACGGGGAGAGAAAATTCTTTTACATGCGAGTGTGACTACTAATAACAACTAATCAATGAGTCACAGAAGTCATCGTTATCGCGCGACCTCTAAGCACGTCATTTGATAACACTGTAGTAAATCAAAGATCACAAAATTTACCAGCACTGATAGTCTGCAACGTCTGAATGTTTACTTCCAAACATATTGGCAGCCCTGAACGGCTACATAGTTCGACTGTAATAGAAAGAACATTGCTATCTTGATTGAATTGTGGCCAGTAATAGCTGGGCCATTTGTCTTCATTTTTGTCCTTTGCCGAATCAAATGGGAGTTTACCCAAGATAGTATGTCTGTGGTCTTTTCTGTCTTGGGAGTTGTTTGGATTTACAATATCTATAATATTTGACGAGAGTGATTAAAATTGCAAGTATTAACAGTTGTCGATATCTCCGGAGCTAGTAAAGTAACCGGTAAGTGTCAGACGTCGCTTTATTTGTTTAAAACGTTGTTACATTATTTAATAGACATTTTGTTGATACACCAATCAGTAGATAGGTACCGTGTCATGCAATTTATCAGTGACAAGCATGTTATGTTGCAGATATTGATATTGCTACATCGCCTTGATATTTACTTAAACATACGTACGTTTATTTTATTTGGAAAAACAATTATTCAAACTTGGTTTCCATGTCAGTTATACTTAAGCATCGTTCGTTATTTTTATATATAAACTCAATCGTGACATTGAAGCACTAATGTACGTACTCACAACAAAGAAAAAATAAACATTCATTAAAATCGAAATGTAACGAAAAATTGAGCAATTAAAATAGTTACAATAGTTAGTAATCGAACTGTAGAGGTCGCACGCGACGCGCACGACACGTTACGTAAAGGACGATCGTAGATATAAACACGAAAATATTTATGAACCGATACCAAGTACTGAACTAACACTTTCTACTGTTTTCTCGATTAACTTTTCTCAATGTCAAAGTGTTATTTTCCGATATTCAATTACGGTACGACTAGTCGAGTAGGTTAATAGAATGCGAGTGACTACTGTTTCAAAGTGCAATGTTATTTCATTACATTTGTGCCGTCCTTGTGTTTATATTTTTAGAACATCAAGAATAATATGCACGTACCTTCTTTCGATAACAGCGTGATAGTGATATATTTTCCGCATGTTAGAAATTATTTTAATTTAATTTTCCTTCCCCTAATTCACACAAGGTAGCTCCAGTGTTATGTAGGTGGAATAACGCGTAGTCCCGCGAGTGAAATGAGTTGTAACGTGTGATCAATATGGCGGTTGGCGCCAAACACCTTAATATTCACAAACATGGCTGTACAACAGCTCAATCAACGCGTGGGCTCGCATTAGCACACGTCACTTTAGATTCCATTATTCTTTGTCTATTACCTGCTCATCTGATAGTTATTGAACGATTTATTCCATTTTACTCAATTTAGTTGAGTGACTTAGCGTATAGACTTTAGGTCAAAAGTTGGATAGCTTTTCAAATAAAAACAAGTCCTTAGGTCCGCGCAACTTCCAATAAACTTAGATATATTGGGGAAAAAACTGTTATAGTTTCGGTTATTGCCACTTTTGAACCTATTACATAGCTAAGTATAATACTTTCGTGTACCTAATGCTCTTATGTAGATAAACATACAAGTATGAGCATCGATACCCTAAGCGCTGTTTACCGACAAAATCTACTTAAGCTTGCTATTCAGCTGTAGAGAGGGGACGTGTGCCAGCATTAGGAGCGATCAGACCAAAGCGATCATAATCGAGAGTCAGCAAACCGGCGCCATGAGCGAAGCATAGACAAGCGACATTAGTCACGGTGATCGTAGTGCATACTAATGCACTAGGCATTGGCAAAAGGGCATTCTAGTAGCCCTGTGCGCCTGTGACCAGAATACTGCGTCAATCACGCGTCTGTATGGACGGCGACTACTAACATATTTGTTTCATCTACATTGTCTATTTTGACTTTAAAAACAGTCGGTATTCTGAAGTACCTACCTAGTTGTAATACGTAACAGTTAGCCAGCTTATGGCTTCGTTAGAACTTTCGTGTTTGCGTACCGAGTTGCGTAAGTAAACGTTGTTTAATGAATCAATATTTCATTAGAATTTTTCCTTTCCAAATTCTAAGACAACGGGACTTTAATCAACAAGACTTGGGCTTAATTACGACGTTATTGAAACCGAGTAAAAACATGAATATTCCTATTAAATATTTTCTGAAACACGCGCCTTGAGAAGCAGATTTAAATTTAATTATTCATACTTATGAAGAACAACAAAACGAGAGCATCGAATCAAAACACTGAGCTGAAAGCATTAACGTATTCTCGGAGATCCATAAATAATGTAATGCTACAAACTAATCCAATACGTAGACTACAATTCGCCGACACGCGTACGAACGCGCGTCAGATTCACACGTGAATAAATCCATCCATCCAATCTAGCCGTCGAAATCATCGCGTTACAAATTGCTATCTGGTATCCGTCATCGTTGCCACACAAAGGCATGCAACCAAATTGTAAAACCACTTTTAACAATTCATTCATCAAAACTTCGTTTGGCTTTACTGAGCAATTACGTAGCAACGATCGTTCTGTCACATCGCAATCTGATTTTGATGAGGCTCACTGCTCTCTTATTTTATTAAAGCGTTCATCAATGACACCCGACCGAGATATGACATCCAATCTCGATTCCAAATTGATCGCTTTATTAATAAATGCCATTGAATTGTCGTAATAAGGCTGTCGAACTCTGAAATCTGCGTCAGGACCGATTTCGTGCAAAAATTCTAAAGCCGTTTCCGCGTCTCAGGAAATTTACGAATACTACCGCGTAGCTACTTTGTTATTTGTCCGAACATAAATTGCCATCAAATGAACGCCGGCACCGATTCCACTAAACGAAATCGAAATAAATGGACCCGCTATCATTTTATTACCCATTAATACTCAGACGCATTAAAAAAGATATTTCTGATTCTGTTTTGGTCCTACTTTATTTATTTATGTTCAATAATTATAAATGTTATTTAACAGATTTTATTAATTTATTTTCGAACTTTTTAAAACATATTTAGGAATCTTAAATAAAGCCTTAACAAACAATTCATTTTCATAAAAGTAGATTAACGACAGAAGATGAGCAAAATGGTGTTGATGGATTAAAATTAATGGAGTCTGCAAAGTGTTTTGATCCGTGCCTATTTGTAATTCAGATGGCCGTGTCGCCGCTTGGTCCAGATGAGTCGAATATAATTGACGTTGTCAGTTCCAGCTGAGCTAAATATTTCATCGACAAACAATCCTCCTACTGAATGAATTTATAAGAAGCTGAAAAAGAGCATTTTCTTATTTATAAAAAATCTCGCTTCTCTTCATCTTTTATTTGCTTGGTATTAAGCTAGTGTTAGTTTAGAGAGGGAGATTGTGTAACCTAGACCTATTTAAAATTGAATACAAACGTGTCTATCGGAAACAATCTCGAGCTCTTTCTGCAGTTTTACTACTTTTATTTCAAGAGCTTTCAACTACAAGCGTCTCCATTTCCAATACACATTGTTCCAGTGCTGAATTTTGCACGTTTGGAAGCACTCGTTCGTTACATATACATATCCAGCAAAAATCAGTCGCACTCGGTGTTCACAATCATTTATTGAGTTTCCATCTTGACGGAGCTGCACATGAATAAGTAACCTGCCGCTGAAGGACGCTACCTTCAAACATTACCGATTGTAATTGTTACAAAACAGTCGCGAGTTTATGAAACATGTGGCCTTCGACGTCTTGAAATAATTCATTTATAGCAGCACGGTAATCGATTAGGGCGCAGACAGACAGGGCTCGTCTCACAGTGTGCAATATAAATAATTCAGCGACGCCCGCAGGAGCGACAACTTCAGCTCTCTCGCTGGCGATCCCTTGAAAAAGTTGGTAATGTGATTTAGAGAGGCGTGCGAAGTGGGGCGGTCCTGGCGACTCATTTGTGTGGCGACGCGCCCCTGCATACTGAGCGCCTCACACCGCCCGCTATGCATTACTTGCGTACGCCGCTATGCATTTACAAGGACCCCGTCGCACGTGCACCTCGCACAGCACATGCACTCAATACTAACTCGACTAATATCTACACTTTGTTCCAGGTGTTCGGAATCAACAATATAGTGCAAATAAAATGTGCGACAAGTGCAAACGGGAAAAGACCTCTGTGAAATTGTCTAGTGTATCGCGAGTGACGGGTGAGGGTAACAGTTAAGAGCATGTGCGCGTGAGTTGTACCACGACGTCGGACTACTCGGAGTGGGGGGCGCTGGCGTCCGCGGCCAGCGATGGTATGGACGTTGTATTCGGGAATGATAGCGACTTGGGGTGGAACGCGACCGAGGAAAGGGCGAGTACGAACGTCTACAACCACTGGGGATGGAGCATCGTGGACGGCTCACTGATGCTGCTGATCGTGAGCGGGAATACGCTGACGATCCTGGCGGTGACTATGAGTCGGCGGCTGTCGTCGCTCGTGTCCAACCAGTTTGTGCTCAACCTGGCCATATCGGACCTGATGGTGGGGCTAACGCTGCCCTACCATTTGGTTTTCTACCTGAACGATGACTTCGGCACAATCAAGTGGTCGTGCCTGATGCGCTTCATCCTCATAATCCTAGCATGTCTGGCGTCCATTTACAACATCATAGCGATAGCTGTAGACAGGTAAGTGGAATGCCCTCCGTTTTAAATTTTTATATCAAAGAAATATTTTCACTAAAATAGAAACTTCAATGTCGTGGTTTTGTCACGCCATGTGAACTTGAATATGGAATTATAAACAGAAGGCCAATCCTCGTACCTTAAAACGATTAAAATCTAATCGCAGTCTCATCTCGGCGACAAACAAATGTCAAAACTTATAAAAAATGTAAGGAAATTAGAGGTATTTTTGACGGATTGAGAATGAGATCAGACTGTGAACGTTCTTAAAATTACGAGAATTGCCCCTCTGATTTGTGTGTAACTGCTTTTTGAATATCAACTGACATAATAACTCTAATGTAATTTAATCTCCACTGTAATTTATTCCGCGCCCGTTTTATATTAATTTGAATGGTTTATATTTCCAGGTACATAGCGATAGTGCACCCGCTGCACTACAGCCGGTATATGACGAAGCTGGTGACGCGCCTCATGATGAGCTTCACGTGGTCGGTGGCCGTCTGCATCAGCTGCATCCCCGTGTTCTGGAACGACTGGCACGAAGGAGTCGCGTGCGAGATGAACTTGGTATGTAGTGAACCCGGACGGCCTAAGACACGTCCAACTCTTAAGAAATCAGAGGATCTTCTAGATTTAAAGTAGGGGAATAAATCCACATACGTGCAAAGGTTAGAGCACAATTTCCGTCCTAATTATACCGAAACACAAGCACATAATTATGATAATCCCTCATATCTTATCCGTGCTATGCGCTATGCTTGGTAATATAACTCACGGTGTGTGCTTATATGTTATTATGGATATGAAAATTTATGGCAGTTTCATGACATTCAGCGTCCTCTAGACATCTAAAAACATCATGAAACATGATATTGCTTGTTATAGAATCTGAACATGCTAACCTTTATACTGCCTGCGAGTCTAAAGCATATAAATATCTCCAGGGATGAACACTCTATCAACACATTCTGTAATAAGACAACATTATTCGAAATTCATAGTGGAAAGAAATGGTTTTCTCGAGACACGCTCCGCAAACCCACTACAACATAAATAGTTAATACAGTTGTGTTTGGGAAGAATATCTTGTTACCAAGAACGTACTTGTTCGCCCGAAGAGCTATCTCATACATTAGTGTATTATTGTAACCACACATACAAATTATATTGCTGTTTGATATTATGCACGAAGAAATAAAGTCACGAGACATTATTATGAGAAAGTTACAACAGAATAATATTCGGCGCTACAATCATTTCTATTACAGTAACTGACAGTAGGTTTTTGGATCGGTGCCATTTTTGTAAACATTACATTAAAGGGTAAATAAACATGCTGCTCTTCGATGATATATCTATGGTTCAGAGAAGTAAAGTTTATTACCAAAGTCATTTAAAACCGGAATGTTCAGATAAGATTTGAACAATCGATTCGAGGTAAATAAAGAAATCGAACTCGAAATTAATCTTTGAACTAAGTGCTGCTAAACATAGACGTGACAACGAACACGCGGGTACGTCTTTGTTATTCCAGTTTCTTCAACCCGGCCTGTTGACCCACAAATATTAGCTCGTATAGTTCCGTTTGTTCATCAAATGAAATAAAGCGAATATTTAATATACATGAGCAAATATTGCTAACGTGCGATTACTTCATTATCCTCAATCAATATTCAAGTATGCTAATATGGATATCGGACTGCCAAAGCCGAGTCAATTATATATTCACTAAAGATAGAAAGCAAACTGAAAAGGCAGTTTTCTGAGCGTGCACTTTTTTACACGATTGAGTAAACCGTTCCAAACAATCTGGAACTGCTGGCCAAACGACCTCGTATTGGCACAACTGTTCATAGCACATTTATTAAAACCTCGGAGAAATTTAGACTTGTCGTTTACGTGTTCTCAACAGTAAAAAAAACTGGAAGATGATAGAAAAAAAATGCTTTGTTTAACTACAAATGCTTTAACCGAATTGTTATAAATGTTGCAGGTGGTGCCGACGAACTACACGACCAGTATCCTGGCGCCGATGTTCTCTCTCATCTGGATGGTCATGTTCATTCTGTACTGGCGGATATGGCGGGAGGCCACCTGCCACGCGCGGCGCATGAGAGCCAACACGTGCTGCCCAACCGGGGCCAACGATTGGAAGAGCATACAGGTAACATGAGCAATCTGACTTATTTATTTAATACTGTTCACAAATGTACAGTGACGGACTAAATGCCATGGGCATTTTCTATTAGTCAAGCTTTGGGTGATGCAGAGACAACAATTATTTAACATTGTCTTTTATGTTAAATAATTGATGTCTCTGCATCACCCAAAGGTCGATAAATTGCCAAATTAGGAGTAGAAAGGGAAGAAATAAAGAGATTTCAAACGAAAAAGGAACAAAATACGAGTTTAGAAAATTTGTCATGCATGAGGCATGTTAAAGGATACTTTAAATTATTATACTTTATACAGAGACAAATGTGTAATCTAGTTTGACACCTCTGAACGATACCGCCTCTTTCTCTTTCTGCGTGTTAATAGAAGATAGTAATAGAAAAGTCAGTTTAGTAAGCAACCTAATCCGAAACCGCAAATTAATCTAAAACGCGCTATACTTAAACCTAAATTGCTGATTTTAATTACTGCTAAAACCATATGTTTTCTAAATACTTTACAGGAATGTTTTGGGAATATTATTAACAGAGTAATCACTGTATCTCGTAAAAAATAGCATTACATACTTCGTGATTAGTTAGTAATATTTGTCTATCGCGATTGCCCTGAGATCAATTTGTTTTATTACCAAGTGTATTTGCTCCGTCATGAGACGAATGCATTATTTCAGTTACATAAATATTGTATCATACAATTTTCGCTATTTCCAGAACCGTGACACTCAACGTTATCTAAAACCAACTGGTTGCAAAACCTGAAATTAAAATGAGCTAATGTTTTCGCAGGTGGTGCTGCTAGTGCTAGGATCATTCTCAATATGTTGGATGCCGTTCGTGGTGGTGGCATGTGCCCAGACGTTGCCCATGTTGCCGCTACACAACCACATAGCGTACCGGGTCACGTCATCCCTGGCCATGTCCAACTCGGGCATCAACCCCCTCATCTACGCGTGGAAGAACGCGGGCTTCCGCGCCGCCTTCGCTAAACTACTGCGATGCAAGAGACCCGACACGTCGGAGTATCGAGGTTCACCCGCCCCGGAGAGGAAGCGAGGCTCAGTGGCGCTTCGCGAAGGTTCCATAACCCGGTCCAGCGCCCCGAGCGCGCTGTCGAGCCTCGGCGGCGGACGGCCGGCACGCCTGCTGTACATGGAGCACGAGGCGGACACGGCGCGGTGCCGCATCATCGAGAACGCGGGCTACGTGGAGGCGGAGCGCGGCGACTCCAACCCGTCGTACGCGCCCGACGCGCCCACGCCCGTGCACCGGCCCGCAGCGCCCGGCCCGCGTGCAGACATAGTGTAGTGTACAAACAATCATTAGACGTTTTGTGGGAAACGTGAAACGCTTCTAGTATTTAAAGTTGTTAGTGACTGTAGGTACCCCTTTCGCATTTAGGTACCTGTTCGAATCTACGCTCAAGTTTTTAAAAGCTTTATTGTTGAATTTTTATTGAGAGATTATAATGAGTTCCCCTGCCATAATGATGTTTTACTAAGAGGTTCTCTGTTAAATAAAGATGTTTAAAAGATATAAATATTAATTAAAAGATGTTCTATGTAATATTAAAGTATGTAAATAATGTGTATTATTTATCTCAGACTTATCAACCAAACATTGCTCTTGTCTAGGGTAAGACTCACAACGCCATCTATGACAAAACGCAGAAATATATGAAATGTGTACCCGACTGGAACCACGAATAAATCCGTATCATAGATGGCGCTACATAAAATAATTTAAAGACGTTTTCTTATCAAAGATGGATAAACAATTAATAATCTGTAAAATAATTTGCATAGTTATTGCAAAATAAGTGAAGTCACAAAATGTTGAGGCAAAAACTTGGGAAGTACTATTTTAATGAACAGATTCGAAGAGCTGCTTTAAATATTATTGAAGTTAGTGACCTAACTAAATTAACGAAACACAACTGATAACGTTGAGAATGTATCACAGCTGATATAATCCTATTTGTCCGTATTGTGCAATCTAAAGAGGTCAGCAACGGACGAGAATCACGCCAGCGCTCGGCTTGTTGCAATAGATAATTTAGCATTTTTATGAATTTCTTAACTGAACATTGTATCGAGAACAACACATTTATAATGTGAGCTCAATCAAACAGAGCTATTACATTAATGGTCCTATCTTTATCCAATTACTCGATATTGAAAACACGTGTATCTTTACCAAAAAAGAAACATTAAATTCACCGCAATGTGACCGTTACCTAACCAACAATACTACCGGTTGTGTACAAATGTATGAAACGAGAAGATAAACTTTAGATTGCGGTATACGCCGTAGAAGAAATCTTAACAAAGATACAAGGTAAAAATATGTGGGTACCACAAATTTTATAAAAGCAAGACGAGCATTATAATATAACAGCATAAATAAAGCTACGGGCAAAACTTAATTATTTGAAGCTTTGGACACACGGAATATCAGTGTTGACCTAAATCGAAAACAAGTGAGAATCGCGCGAAAGCCTAGCTAAGGCACCTGTCCTACCGCCGGCGATTAACTTGAAGCGAGTAGATATAGAAACTAGAAATGAGTTGGCGAGCAACGAGCAGCGAGTGCGCGTCGACGACGAGCAATCAATCGCTCTCGCTGGTAATATGCCTATGTATAGTTACCGGCACGTAAGTTGGCGAGAGATTTTGTAGTGTGGGAAGTTCGCGCATGCACAATTTCATACATTTTTACATGCGCGAACTTCCCCCACTACAAAATCTCTTGCCAACTTACGTGCCGGTGGCCGGTAACCATACCAAGCGCGAGTCTCTCAGCGAGTGTTCTCCCCGTCAAGCGAGCGTCGCTAAGCGAGTACTCTCTTTGATACTTTACTCTTGTAGCTGCGACAAACGAGTACTCGCCGGCGGTCAACTATTTTATTTTAGTACATGGAGGACTTACAGCTAATAAAAACAAACACAAAAGGAAATCATAGTCACCCGTCATTAATATATGTATCTTTTATTTACAAGGGACGTATAATCTTTTTTACGTTCCTGAGTGAGAAAATCGTTGATAGCTAGTCGCTTTCTCGTAGGCGGTGGGACAGCTGCCTTTGGCCTGTTAGAACGAGGTTACGCCGAATGTGACCAACGTCACCCAGGCTGTAACTATACATCGACTTTTGATAATTGTATTCAGTAACTTGACGGTTTTTGACAAAAAAAAAGATAGTGAAGTGGTGCAAGAATGAACGAAATGAACTTAAATAATGTACTTATGCATACTTGTTATTTTAAATTTAATACGAGTAACTTGTCTTAAAAACACGATATACACTATTAATAATTGTAGAATTTGTTATAAAATTTGTTTCTCAGTAGTAAAACTTAGTTAGAATGTGCTTGTTATTATTATTATTCTGCCACTCTTGAATGCCTTTTTTCTTACAAGACATCTTGGGAATTGTTAAAATTTTTCGAATATTGGAATATTCGACGAATAGCGAAGACATTACGAATATTTATTTTTATTTAAATTATACTATTTTTATCATTCGTTCTTTACGTAAAATCGTTCACTACCCCCACACCAGTTTTAGTATGGTAGGTAACATGATTTTTCTTTGAACTGTCAAGTTACGGAATACAATTAAAAGTCGAAGTTCTCTGATTTCTTGACTTTTACAATATTGCGATTTTTACAGTACCCAGTATGCAGAAAACATAGCCTAGTCCGACCAAAATAAGTCTGAGTCAAGTAAATCTGTGAATAGGCTGCTCATTAATCAGGAAGTTTAAGTCTACTAGTCTCCCAAGTCATCAAGAGACCCTTGGGTGACACGAACAGAGGAAAAAGTTAGCGAAGTAAGAACCTGCGCACAGCGTAATCCCGGATTATCACCATGTAAGAGACCACTGCTAAAATTGCCTTGTCAAACAAGCAAGAATGTCTTAGCAGAATATCCGCTAAACTTATAATCCACCCTATAGAAAATATACTTTATACGGCAGCTATACGTTGACCTGCATAGCTAGCATTCACAACCATCCGACAGGCTATCGCATCGAAAATGACACATTTCGATAACCTGATTTGGAGTTGCGAACTTGAATTTTCGGGTTTTGGTTTTCTGACAAAAATTTCGGGTTTTAGTTTAGAGGACTTGAGAACATTGATTGGTGTTCGATGCAGTACGGAAGCGTATCGAGTAGTTGTGAATAGCTATGCTGGAAAACTTAATTGTTTTTACGGAACAATAAAATTTCAAGACAAAGTACAATTGATAACCAGCATGGAAGTAATCGTTAAGACACTCACCTCAATTCCAGTCACGCCCAGCGCTGTCACCATGTTGGGCGTCATCCTGAAGGGCACCTTCTCCGGCACCCGCAGCGTCTTGCCCTTCTCGAAGCACACGTTATAGTCTATATGCACCACCTCACCCGACGTGAGGTCCACCAACACATTGTCCATGTGCCTGTCACCGAGCCCGATTATGTAGCCTATCGTGCTCATCACGGCCACCGAGTAACTGTACCGACGCGTTATCTGCCACCACTGCTCAGGACTAACACTGCTGCACCAAAACTCCCTCCACAGTAAATCCCGAGGAGTCTCCGCACCCAACTCTTGCATTACTTGCTTTAGGATCGACACGGGCCAGTCTTTTCTATTATCCGTTGATATACCGGCTTCTTTTAAAAGCGGATTTAGCTTGTTGTAGAATAACTCTGAAGGACGCAAGATATTAACTGGTTTATTGGTTTTAGCGGAAAGCATAGCAGCTTCCCGATTTTGCCAACGTTTGTACACCGCAAACAGTGGTGTTACGTTGTCTACCCAGCTGATCAGTCCCGATCGAGGACCTAAAGGTATAACCGAGTAATGGCGCGCTCTATACGTTTGATTATCGTTATTTTCAGAATCCCTGGCCATCATCGTATTAGTTATAGACAGCAGCTGCATTATTCTCTCATCTAAATGCAAGTCTTCTAGTCCTTTGAACAAATACGTGTAAGGCTTGCCGTCTGACCCGTTAAACACCAATTTCTTTGGTCTTGTCTTTGTTGGCAGAATGGCCACAGTATTTTCAATTGCTTTTATTGTGACTCTAACAGCTCTTTGATTTGTATGTACTCCTGGCATAGTTATCACGGTATTTTTAAGTTCTGCTAATACAGGGCTGATGTCCGACATCTTTAAAATGTATGAAGTTCGTTTATTTACTTTTAGTTGAAGTCTTATTTGAAGTTGTTTGAATGGCGCCCATGACTCCTGGGGTTTGTCAGGATTCGCAGGGTTCTTCAATTTGTCTATCACGTCGGTGATGAGACTCAGGAATTTATTTTGGAAAGACACTTCATGTGGGGTTTCAGGTTTCGCTGAAGTAACTTGGTAGAGTTGCTCCAACACACAAATAACTGGCTCAAAAATGATGCGATGTTTCTCTTTGATCAGATTTTCTTTATCTTCTGCTGACAAATGTGCGTTGTTTTTTACTTTGGCAACTTCGCTTTCCAATTGCGAAAGTCGCTTCGTAAACTCCGAGTGATGTTGGACTAATGTGCCCAGGCATAGTTCATCCCATAGTAAATTGATTCTTTGTAATTCTTTGACCAACAGTTTCACTTGTTGAATCGTTTTTGGGGCTTGTTTTGAAAGTGTTTCCACCATATCTAGGAAACAAGAATTAAGTTCATTATTGACAACTTTATCGCTG
This sequence comes from Apamea anceps, assembly GCA_951799955.1. Taxonomy (NCBI): domain Eukaryota; kingdom Metazoa; phylum Arthropoda; class Insecta; order Lepidoptera; family Noctuidae; genus Apamea; species Apamea anceps. Next base: position 1,265,468 of record OX637516.1, read on the forward strand.
GCAGCATCTTCTAACTCAAGATTCTCTTCTTCCCCACTTTCAGCGTCTTTAGACATGAAAGATCTTGCAACATTCAACTCCATTAGATCATTTTGTTCATTTTCCACAGCACCAACTACTGCTGGGAATGTGATCAGATGCGGTGTGTCCTCTGCCAATCTGCACAAGAGATCAGATACACATTTCCTCACGTACGTTTCCGGGTGGTTAAGACGTGAGAATAACTGTGGAATGATCACTTTCCAAGGTTGAGTAGGTGTGTTTGCTAAGCCAGATTCTAACACTGTCTGCAGCTCCATTGCGTGTTTTACTATCAAACGTAGAAGTCTCAAAGTAGCATTAACTACCGCGTTTTCTCCGCTGTGATTGATAAAGTCTGATGCACAAATAAGCTGCAGGAATTTGAAGTAAGCATCAGCCGAAAGTTCAAAGTAAGAAAATACTCGTTTTTGTGCTTGACGCCAAATATCCACTAACAATGCAAGGTGTTCAGGATAAGCATTGCTCAAAGATGGAACAGTCCGAAGTTGACTTTCAATCATTTCAGATGTGTTAATTTCGTTCCAGTCGATGTCTTCGTCGTCACAAGTAGCTTTTGTTTTCGACAATATTTCACAAACCTGCTCAAAATCTTGAGTTGAGCATCCAATCATAACGCTCTCTATCTGTAACTTATCATTTTCTGTTAATTGCTCTCGAGTTTTTGAACTAAATTCAACCATTTTACGACCCCATCTGAAGCACCATGCCGCAAAGCTTGCCCAAGCTTTAGCTAGTCCTGGGCATTGATTAACACCAAATTGCAGTAGTTTACCAACGGCGGAGTCTGATACTGGAATGACATTCTCCGATATATTATTATCTACCAAACCTATTTCTGGTAAAGCTGACACCAACTTCAGTAAGGGTGAATCTATGTCCAATATATTTTCCGTTTCGGATTGCACCCACTTTGAAAGGGTGAGCAGTAGTCTTGTACCTTTTTCGCGCAGTTCATAACTTTGTTCACTCATTGCTAATCTTTGAGAAAATCCAAAGGAAATGCTTGCACAAAGGTTGACAGCGCGTATTTTAGTTTCTTCTTTCGCGTAAGTCAATTTGCAAAGCTCAGCCAAAGCAGTGGCGTTGTTAAGAGTCCAAATTTCGAGATCGTAAGTATTAGTAGACATAAGGAGGGCTTCACTTAAATCATCCAAGTTATTAACGCTGCCTAAACACATTTGGAAAGCAGAATTTTGTTTGAAATGGTTTAAAAGTTCTCTTTTTGCCATTACCAAGTTGGCGTTCTTTCTAGAACATTTGATCACATCTAATCGAAGGCATTCTGCAAAGAAAACGTTTTCTTCTGTCATATTAAGTTTCGTAAAATATTGATTCCACCATAGTATTCTGCTTAGGTTTTTAAAATTAGTTCCGTACTTATAATCCTTTACTGTTGATGGTTTAAAAGGATTAGGGATTACCTTCCCGCTCTTCACAATGTTGCTTAACCCATGATTTGCTAATTGCAACACTGCAACCTCTTTTAAGAAATGTACGGCATTCGTTCTGGAGAATTCTTCCGCTTGTGATTTAAGTAAGATGTCACATTGTTTTAGTAAGTCCTCATATTTGTCATTGTAATCACTGTTATACATCTTCACTGCTGTGCATACAAGAGTCGATTCAATTTTGTTTAATAAACCTTGATAGGAACATGTATTCTTCGATATCTCATTGGCTTCATTATCAAGTATGTCCCAGTTAGTGAGGTCTTGCGGGATCTCGGAGGAATCTTCGAAAAACTTTAATGTCGAAAAAGAGCTCCATTGTGAAATATTTGAATTAAATTGGTCACTGTCTTTCCATGCTTGCATGTCTTCCCAGTTTTGTATGTGTTTGTAACTTTCCGTTACCTGTTCGTCAATGAACCTGGTAATTCTTGTATCTACATGGGATGATGTTTCACCCTCTTTAGAGTCTTCATGTGGTTTTAAGTTGTTTATTTTTTTATAGAACTCTATAGCTAATTCATGTCTAGAATTTGCCTGTTCAGCGGCTCCTTTAAGCCACAGTAACTTCTTGTCAAAATTCTGTTTTATCCAGACGTATAAACCGTGCAACACTTCTGGCTCTTCAATTTGTATAAGTGCTCTTGCAACACTAATCGCTATTGCTTCGACGTCAATATTTGTATTCGAATTAGCAGCTGTTTGCAATATTAGTGAAGCATGGTAGATGGCAGCACCGAAATGTCCAGCGTAATTGCTGACGGCAAGCGCAGCTGGACGTACTCTAGTGAACCACTCGCGGCAAGTCGGCCTGTTCGTATGAAAGAATGTTTTTACAGGTTTGGCGACAGCTGGCAGTACTGTAGCAGTCCCTTCTGCGGCGTTATAAATGTATTTCTCTAGGAACATCATGAACTCTGTTATCCAGCGCGTTCGCGTTTGTTCTGAAGTCACAACTTCCACTAGTTGCTGTTGGTCACTACCGATGTATTTAGTTTCATGGGATGATATTTCTCTTGCTATTCCTTTCAAAGCTCCTTCGATTCTCATAAAAGTCTCTTGTGGTTTGCCCAGAATAGTCCTTAATTTCAATGACACACAAGTTTGAGCCAGTTCTGAGAGTGCCCAACCGACGCAAATAGATGAGAAACTTGTAGCACATTGCCGGAAGAACAAAAGATTATTTTCATGAATATCAGCAGTCTGTAAAGGCCAAGATGTTAAAAATGCATCTACTAAAGCTTTTTTATCCTCCATTGTGTTATGGAGAAGACAATTCATTATTATTTTAAAATGCTGGTTTGATAGGTTACAAAAGGATCCTCGCATGAGATATTCTTTAAAAGAATTAGCCTTTGTATCACTGTTGAGCACATTCAGGCTCATTTTCCTTGCCGTAAACACTTTAACAACTTGTTTGTCTAACTCCAGCTGAACAATATCCCAAGGCAGTTCAAATAGCACATCTTTGCAAACATTTGACAATTTTTTATTTTGGTTATCAATGTGTAGTATACAAAGGACTGCTACTGTTTTCAACACCATAACATTCCAAGTAAGGGTCTTATTTTTCAGTAGATGTTGGGAATTTTTCATTACAAGCAAAACAATATCTTCATCAAAATGATATGCCAGTGACAACATGTTAGTTGTTAATACAAGAAAACCCTTTGACATGCTTACTATGGGTAAATATTTGTCTAACTGGCAAAATATATCAGATATCCAATTAAGGACTAAAATTAAAGTTTCTCTCGGGGCATCTTCGTCTAATACCATGCTTAATGTATTGAGGATCACAGCTAAATGTCCAGATGTTGGGCTAGAGCTAGAGACATCGCCAAGACTCAAGTTTGATAGGCCAAATATATCATTCGCTCTTTGCTGGGTATTTGTTACCAACTCGCTAGAAGCAATGAAGTGATTGTTCTTTTTGCAATGTGAATAAAGCAAGTATAGTACAGAATACTGTAGAGCTGGCTTCTCCTTTATTAGATTTTCATCATGAGGACACATTTTGATGGCTAACAGTTCCAGTATGCTAGGTTGTAATGCCCACATCCCAATAATAGAGTTACTAGCATTAGCCAGATCGGATAAGCATTGTAAATAAAATATAACATTTTTCTCTGCATCATCTTTGTCTACTTCTTCTGGATACTCCGGGTTTATTATTTGTATGTCAGGTATTATAACTGAATAGGAATTCTGAATATCTGTCAAAACGTATTTGTATGTTTCTTGTAAAAGTGGAATATTCTTCAAGTTCAACAAGTTACTGTATACTGACATCACACTGTTTAAAATGTGGGAGCTGTCTGAATAGCGTAGTTGACGCAAAAGTGAGTCAGGTCCAATAGTTTGTGATATGAATTCAATGGGAAGGTTTGAAGCAATCTCCTTTATAACAGTGGATACTAAGTCAATGACACTGAGGCTAACACTTTCCTCTCCTTGCAGAAAGTTACTCATCTCTTTTGTAATTAATGCAAACAGGGCTGGAGAACACGATGATGATTTTGATTGCAAATATTTCAAAAGCAAAGCAATACATGCATTACCTGCCAGTATCAGATCTGCTTCGGCATCATCCTTCAAAGTTTTAGTTAAAACTTGCAAAATCTTTGTGAATGCTTCTGTAAGAAATGACCATGACACAATTTGTGACACTGTAGGGCTCAAAAGTGTCCCTAAGCTCTTAACAACAGTGTTGAAAACGTTGAGGAATGATGTGATCTTCTGCTTACAATCTTCAGGTGTGGTAGCATCACTTTGTTTGTCAGTACGAGTTGAATCCATCTCATTAGAATATACCACCATGTCCTCTACAAACTGATTCAGAAGGTTTACTGAAAATCCAACATCTGCTTGCCAGTGGCGACTGAGTTTAAACAATGAGTGCAGAGCAAAATCTTTGATCTTCTTCGGCTGAGCATTATCTACATGCCAACCAACTAGAATGTCAACCGTGTCCACAAAATGATTTGCAAAGTGTTCTGGATATGAATTGGACATGATGATCATAGCATTTATAGCAGACATGAACACATCTGCTGAGTCTGTGCCCTCAATGATAGTCTGAAGCCTATCTAGAGTCAATTCAGCAAAATCTGTTAGGTGAGGAGTTTGGTAATCCAGCTGAAATGTCTCTGTAAATGAGAGAGTCAGATAATGTTTTATACTCGAGTTATGCACTGCATAACTAGCAGCAATCCAATCTAGATGCTTCCTAAAGTCAGGACCCATGACGTAGCCGATCCTCCCGAGCACTACGGATGCACCTTCCTTTGTCTCAGGGCCAGGGGCATCATAGAGTACATCCAGTAGTGACTCAACTAGTATATCGTAAGAACGTCGTATGTAGCGCGAGTTTTCCGGCAACATAACGGCGTCTTGTAATTTACTGCATATGACAAGCGATTTCTCCATGTCCACCTCGGCACATAGTCGACGCAGCAACTTGGAGATGCGAGGGTCCTCGGGAAGGTTGACAACCAACTCTGAACGTTCATAGAACTTGTTACTGCTGTTTCCTTGAGACCAGGTGTCGTTAGAGGCCTGGTTTAACGTTTCGTGATATTTGTAGGAATTATCAAGAGGTTCACGATCGCCGCGGGGCGGGAAGCCGCCGCGGCCCCTGCCTCCGCGCCCACCGCCTCGAGACGGCCTGAACTCGGTGACACGACCGCGGGACCGATACCTGCCATCTCTGGATGGCCCCCCAAATGACGAGGATGCATCGTACGCACCAACATAACCTCTGACCTTATCGTCCGTGTTTTCTTGTCCAATTTCGTCCCTTTCCGGAGTGTCAGTACCCTCCGTTCCCTTCGTGTTTTTCACTTTACTGTTTGCAGTGGTGGGTATCATCACTAGAAATTTTGTCTAACACGTAATTGTAAACACACATGGCCGTAAATTTACGACAAAATACGGGCAAAACAGACACTCTTCGCCAACAGTCACTGTATATCATAGACAAAATGGTAATTCTGTCAAGACTGTCACTGTTATTGTTGAAAACTGTCAAGGTCTGTCAAATCATGCGCATAGAGATTGTAGAGTAATAAATAAAACCACAGGTATTTCAGAACGAAAAATGTAATGCGCATGCAATAAATTCCCTAATTTCAATGAATATTTATCATTTCGGAAAACGCTATATTAGTAAACATTTGAAGTACATTTTGTATTGTTAATTTGTTTATTTGAATTAATTAAATAAACTCGTAGAAAGCCATAATCTATTTTGTAGATTTTGAACGACGATGCAATTGTCATTGTCATCAGCACACATAACCTCAACTCAATAAACATGTTGATTAGGTACTTGATTGCATAGAGAAAAATAGAATAGAACATGTTGATTTGTATAGTTTTATTACAAAGGTAACAACACATTATAGTTATATAACGAATGTGCAAGATACTAAAACTTAAACTACAAACATGAAGGCTGCAAAACGTACTCAAGATTTTAAAGGTAATAATAAATCCGTTCGTTTTTGGTTAAACAGTTTCAGACAAGTTTTAGATGTGTTAATGTTGTTTCTCTTTGCAGCTTTAGAGCTCCAGTTAACAGAGGATTCAGTAGCACCACACACAGTATATCTCAAGGAGCATATAGTAAGAGAACACACAAAAGACAAGCCTCAGGGTCGTACGTTACTAGTAGTGAATGTGCCACCTTACGCTGATGAAAAAGGCTTGATTAATGCTTTTAGAGAAGCTGGCACTGTGCAGTCGGTTCAACTGTGCTTAAAACCATCAACTGCTGACATAAAGCATATTATAAGGTTCATACCCGAAGAAAACAAAACCACATTTAGAGCAGCATACATAGTTTTCAAAAAGGTTGCAGAGTTGGATAAAGCATTGAAATTAACTGAACTACAACCACTGAACTCAAATGCTCATCAAATGAAAGTGGGAATAAAAAAATGGATTGATGAGTACAACAGTGCTATTTTATTGCCCAAAACACTCAAAGAGAATGTAGAATCATTTATGATGCAGTTTGATGAAACTGCACAGAAAGCAGACAAGAAGGAAAAAGAATTGGAACAAGAGGATGACGAGGGATGGGTCACTGTTACTAAGAGAGGGAAGGTCCAGAGCTTTGCACGAACAGAGAAGGTAGAAAACAAAATAATGCAAAAGGAAGAGAAAAACAAAAAACGAAAAGAGTTGAAAAACTTCTACACTTTCCAAATAAGAGAATCAAAAATGAAGCACATTGTGTCACTGAGGCAGAAGTTTGAAGAAGACAAGAAGAAAATAGCTCAGATCAAACAGAGTCGGAGATTTAAACCATTTTGAAATAAATAACAATAAATTATTAAATTATCACAGTATTTTATTTACATATGTACACATAATACATCTATTTCATAGTACTTCTTTTACATAAACTTTTAAATTGATTCTGAATAATAATTGAGTTATTATTAACTAGCAGCTCCCCGCAGTTTCACCCGCATAATGTCAAGATAAAAAGTATCCTACGAGTTAATCCTGGTTATAAACTATCTCTGTGTCAAATTTCATCCAAATCTGTTCAGTAGTTTTTGTGTGAAAGAGTTACAAACATCCATCCATCCTCACAAACTTTCGCGTTTATAATATTAGTAGCAATAGGAAGTAGGATGCTAAACCAGTTACTTTGATTTTTTGGCTCGATCTCAGAACACCAGATTCTCAAAATACCAGATTCTCAAAATATCAGATTCTCAATATATCAGATTTCGGACAGTCGGAATCTAAATATTTATATTATAAAAAACCCAAGCTACTTTTTGCAGCAAATAAATTGCATAGTGCACATTTAGCAATAAATACTGTTTGGTTTTCCTATATTACCTATTTTTTTTTATTGACATTGTAATTTAATAACATTAATGATTGCATGACCAACAAAATCACAGTTACAGAGTGTATAAATGTTTTAGCAACTATAAGACGTCGTTGAAGAAAACCTGAAGTGTAGTTTTAGTTTTATTTACTTTGTTATTTCTGTTGTTAATGTGTATTGTAATTTTTGTGCAAATAAGTAGCTATAATTTAATTTTTGTACAAAAAGTAGTAGTACCTGAAATTTCAGTTTATTTTAGTTTGTTCTTTCTGTTGTTCACGATTTATTGTTATTTTGGTGCAAATGGGCACCTATAATTTGATTTATTCTTCTTTATTTTTACATATCATACTTATTTACCAAAAACAATTTTTCATTTAACTGTACTTCTGTTATATTGCGAATCTGGTATTCAGAGAATATGGTATTTTGAGAATCTGGTATTTTGAGAATCTGGTATTCTGCGATCGAGCCGATTTTTTCAACACAACAGAACCATCTTTTGACTCCCAAAACTTTTGGTATCATGTTTGAATCCTTCGAATCACTGTAGAAACTCATAGATAATAATAAAAGCACTTAAAGAAGCTCCTAACATTGTTATGAACTGAACAATTCTTTATCAATGTTCACTGTTCATTATTTAGTCAAAGCACTTGTCAGATGGTCTGCTGGTGAGTTTTGATGATGATGCGCAGCAATCTGTTCTCTGGCAATGTGTCTAATGCTGCAAGGAGGTTGTTGATGTTGCCATAGACACAGCCATTTGCTAGGGCCACTTGGACTGCCTGGCCTATCCTGTCTAGGCAATCCTGTAACAACAAATTCTAGGCTTTTAATATCCCTTTTGTAGACGAATAAGTTATTTAACTTTAAAATGTGCCTACTATAATATATCAATGGGAGAAAAATCACAAGATTAGCAGGTCCTGCAGTTTCTACCTACCCCCGTGGGAAGAAGGCGTCAGTCTATGTATGTATGTAAATCCCATTTAGTAATACAAACCTGTAATTTATAATCAGTGTGCAGCCTGCCCCCTCTCTTGAGGACTGCATGCGCGTAGCCCTGCACTACTGGCGCCAGCGCGGCCAGGTGCTGCGCGTTCACCGCCGTGGGGGGCCCGTGTGTCCGTCGGCCGGCTCGCAGGCTGTGCAACACCCCAAGGTGAAGCTTTATGTACAGCTCGGACTCCGACAGAGGCTTGTGCGTCACTGTCTTTATGACTGATCTATCAATGTCACCTTCCAATTTAATTTTTTTTACTGGTACTGGTACTTCTACCATTTCTGTATCTGTAAAGAGTAATAAATTTTTTAAGTATTATTACTTAATAGTTCTAGTTAAAGGGTTTCTAGACCTTAAAATGTATGTATGTATTACCTTCATCAATATAAAGTGGAGCAAGTGCACACCAGTGTATGAGACCTGCCAAAGGTGTCACTGCAGCCATTGGTATGGATCCACTGGGTAGTGCAGCAGGATTCAGTTGTGCTGACATGCACAGAGTGGGGTTTGAGTATACCTGAAAAATCAAATAAGAATTCCTCATCCCATATGCAGGGACAGCCTTACTGCAATGGGCTGTAAAACCATAACAAAATTAAAGGTTTCTATGCCCTGTTGCTGATCTCACAATAGCTAATCATAAAGGAACAGATAATTATTTCACTACAATCATTTATAAATGATTACTGTTAGTATTCTGTATTATTCTATGTTACGGGTTTGGTTTTCGCACTTAGTCCTTCAGATGGACCATTGTGCGTGGTATCTGTATTAATTTCTGTTTAAATGACTAACCCAAGCTGTGATTACTCCTAAAAGGTTCTTAGGTGGCAATTTAGTAGTTCCTTGAGCATCTCGCATGTATAACTCAGTCACTGCTGTGATGAAGTTAGACACAAACTGTGGGGCCGTGTTAGCTAGAGACTTCAGAGCCAGCTGGTTCGAGGTATTCAGGTAGAAATGGTCTCGAATGACATTCTCAACCAGTTGCAGGGACTGTGCTGATGAACAGCCCATTTGTTGAAGCCACACACCAACTGCAAGTAACACCTGAAAAAATGCAGACGAAAGTTTCAATGCTTCATTATAAAATAAAAGGTGATTTATAATATGTATAACACGGACACACATAGCGTTTCTTTGATAAAAAATAAATGAGGTGTACTTACTGGTGTACTAGATGCAGACACTGCCATGCTGGCAAGTATACTCAGTATTTTCAATCTCCTCTGGCTCTCCATGCCACCAAACAGTGATAAGAACACTGTATTCTTAGTAGTCTCATTAGTGCATGCCGACAGGTAGTCGCATATGATGTCTATGAGCTGTAAGTCCTGGAGCGGGGTTAGGCCTCCGCCCCGCCGGCCGCCGCGACGGTCTGACTCACAGAACACGAATTCTGATATGATGTCCATCGCTATGTCTAGTTGCTTGTTCGATGGAGCCGCACGGCCCACCAACAGTTGTTCTAAAAACAATAGAAACTGATTAGATACCTACTACAGTCTGGTTAAAAGAGGTCTTGATCTCGAGTGGTAAGACATGCCTAAATAAGAAAGAGTTGTGTTCACTGTTTATTGGTGGCTAATGGATGGCTAACTTACCAATTTTAGTTAGAGCCTCCTTAGCACATACAGGAAACTCATACTTCCTCAGAGAATGTTTTAAATCGGATATAGACATTTTGAACTAGAATTAGTTATCTCCGTGTATTTACCCAAGCTAACAAAACAACATATGTAAATATGTATATCGGAGAGAAATAATAAACCTGCCTATACAGAATTTTTTACACCACAATATTTTTCATTCTGTTCAATAACGTCAGTACAACAGACAGAGATAGTGGCATTCTAATGCTAAAAATATTATTTTCTAATAATGGAATGGAACGTATATTTTGCTGTCATCAACTGCGTTTTATTCGATGTTCGGAACTTGGTAAATAATTTAATGTCTTTGGGAACTTGACATACTTGAATCGGTAAACTAAAATCTTCGAGATGAATACATTTTATATCGGGGCCTGACACGTGCACGACACTACGCGTGATCTGATCAGTCAGAGGGCTAGCTCGTTCATCCTTTGCCTTTGGCCAAAGAAATAACATGGCCCACAGAATATATTGAATACATGGTCATTCAACGTTTCATTCAATGCTGCCACTTGCGCTTGCCAGTCTTCTAGGCACGTTTCCGAATGACAGCGATGTGAAAGAAGTACTCCTTCCCTTCGTCGCAGCGTCCTTTTATTTTTGTCTAATTCGATAGTTAGGTAACCTAGTCATTTCATTTTGTGCTTACCACAGAGCATGATGATTACTCAGTTTTACAACTAAACGTAACTTACGTTTAGTCGTAAACGTAATCTAATCATCAAATCGTAGTCCAGCCAGCTGTCATATTTCACAATTTTTATTGTTTATCTGTGCTGGCGTTGCGATTTTTTGCCGTTGTGTTCCCCTGCGTTTTGCAAGAAATATTTTTCTTTATTTCCACAAAAACATAAAAATAATCTGAGAAAACATGGAAGTCATTGTGGCTAACGTTGACCACATAAAATTTGATATAGATTACGCTTTAGAAGAGCAATATGGAGCGCTACCATTACCTTTCCCAGGAATGGACAGTAAGTTGTTTTCCTTCCAGTACACATCCTCCAATTATTCAAGATTATATCAATAACTACTGCTATGCACTAGTAAGTAACGTGTTACTTAATAAAAACTTATTGGTTTTAGAGTCAACCGCGGCAGTATGTGAATTCTTTAGCCAGCCTGGAGGATGCGGGAATGGCCCTCAGTGCCCCTACAGGCACGTCCGCGGTGACCGTACAGTGGTCTGCAAGCATTGGCTGAGAGGCCTCTGCAAGAAAGGCGACCAGTGCGAATTCCTTCACGAGTATGACATGTCCAAGATGCCTGAATGCTACTTCTACGCTAGATTTAACGCCTGTCACAACAAAGAATGTCCTTTCCTTCATATAGACCCTGAAAGTAAAATTAAGGATTGCCCATGGTATGTATTCAAAAGTAAATACAAAATTGTGGCCTATCAAATGAACACTGAAAGAAGTTTTATGTTTGTGTATTTGTAGTTTGAATGTGTTTGTTTTACATGAAATTTTATAAACAATCTATATTAAATAAAAATAAAATGCTGTTTGTTGGTATAATGGTAAGCGCATCACTTAACAATGGCTGAACCGATTTGGCTATTTTGTGTTTTAACACATTAGTTATAGTATGAATTAGGTTTCTAAGGTAAGAAAAACAGGAAACAAATCACAGAAAATTTTAATTTTTTGTTAAGGTTTTTCTATGGGATTTTTGTATTGATATTTGGACAGGACAAAGTATGTCAGGTCAGCTAGTATGTAATAAATAAGATACTGTATCAACCCTGAAATACAAGCCAGGCCTCGGCCTAGTGTGGAGTTCACAATTTTAGGATTAGTTTATTTATATTAGTTTTAAGGAAATGTAGAAACACATAATTTGTTAAACAATTTATTATTAACATTAGTTGTGATAGTAAAAAATAAGTCATACTCTTAGTAATTGCACATAAATTGGATTATGACTTCATAACTATAATAATATACACTTGGATAATGCCTACATTATTGAAATATTGTAATAAGCCTAAAATATTACTGTATAACATATCAAAGAAATTACAACATAATTTTGCAGGTATGACAGAGGTTTCTGTCGCCACGGTCCTCACTGCCGGCATCGACATGTGCGCCGTGTGTTTTGTATGAACTACCTCTCTGGTTTCTGTCCTGATGGCTCCACCTGCAAGTACATGCACCCACGGTTTGAGCTGCCTGCCCCTCCTGAACAAACCAAGGATGCTAAGAGACTGCCCGTGTGTCATTACTGCTCTGAAGCTGGCCATAAAGCTTCCTCTTGTAATAAGATTCCAGCAGAGGTTAGTAGTGTTAATAGTTTCTTTATTGCAGGTACAGAAAAACTGTTTAATTCATCAATCTTTTGAGGGTGAAATTTTAGCCCAACTATTGACCATTTTGTGGGAAAACACCATTATTTAGTATCAAAGATTTTATAAGTATTTTGGTTGATTAGACATAAAAACCTATATTTAAAATTGTATTACAGCAAAGAGAAGCAGCTCAGAGACAAGAAGAGGCGAGATATCGCGCCCTTGGCTACGTCAAACCTGCAACCGACAGCGACGAAGTCAGCACCCAAAGACTGCAGAGAATTGTTCACAAACCACTGGAAGAAGTCACCTGCTTCAAATGTGGTACCAAGGGACATTACGCCAACAAGTGTCCTAAGGGCCACCTGGCCTTCCTGTCCAGCCAAAATCAGAACCATCAGAATCAGAACCACCCAAATCATCAGAACCATCCAAATCATCAGAACCATCAAAACCATCACAACAATCAGAACCCTTTTAAAAAACCTATCTAGTATACATATTATTATGTGAAGCGCTCATTTGACTGGCTTCATTGAAAAAGTATAAAAATTTAAACAATATGTATGATATTGATTATAGTTTGACCAAAACTGCTGTACCGCGCCTTCGGTATGTGCGCGGTGAGACGGGGGGGGCAGTGCAGGCCGCTCATTCGTCATCGCTCACGGCGTCCCGCCCCCCGCCTCGCCGCGCATTCCTAAGGCGCGGTACAGCAGTTTCGGTCAAACTATAGTAATTGTTAAGGTTACACATATTATGTGAAATGTAACATGATATTTAACATTTCAATACGCGGGTCGGAAGTCTGTGCCGTTTATGCCTGCTACGCGTTGAAGCTAGGCGGATTGATTTCAATGTGTGTTACATTTCACATAATAATGTGTGTATGCACCATTGTAAGGTAACTCAAACTGCAAACACCATAAAGTGTAAATAACAAGGACATTAATCTCGCACGGTGTAAGGTTATAGATATTAAATGTGTTAGGTAATAGGTAATGTGGGCTAGTGTCTGCGACTCCACGTCAATGCGCGTATTTTGCGGGAAAATCGATTATTCAATCCACCCCAACTCCTCAAGGTATGCCAGCAACTCCTTGATGTCATTAAATGTATTTAGCATGTGTTCATGTGTTGTTTCCCAGGCTTTCACTTACTTCGTTGTAGTAAATTGATCTTGAAAACGTATATCATCAATCTGTAAGGCTCAGCACAGACCAAAAGGTTTTCGTGTATCATTGAATAATATTTGCGGAAGTTGCGGAAACGAGTTTGCACAAGCGGGCTCGGGTTCATTCACAGATTACACTTAGCAAAAGTGTGATCTGTCTTCTTACACTATGTCAATAGAGAAAAAGAAAGGAATTCAATGTTACCATTTAGAAAATCTTCTGGTATGATATAAGTATGTACCCTCTCATTCTGCGCAAAGCGAAGCCTGAACATGCGCATGTTCATGCGCTATGAGACCATAGGCGAGGCTATACTCTTTACACCCACTCCATTCTATTTTGTTTGAATTAATTATTGTTTAAATTATGAATGTGAAACAAAAGTAAGAATCAATTTCATTTTACAAACACGCATGCATATGCGTGTTTGTAAAATGAAATTGATTCGATTTCGTGACGATTTTCGGGGGAGGCCTATGTCCAGCAGTTGACGGCCTTCGCCTAAGAGATGCATAATGGGAATGAAAGAATATAACTACGAGGGTCACACTGAAAGTTCTTAGAAAATCAAAAACTGAACAAACTAGCAAGTTATTCATTTTATTAGGTATATCTTTTCAAAATAGTGTCCATTTACATCAAATAGATCGGTGCATCCGATGGAACCACTGAGAAAAGCGCTTTGCCCACTCGTCCGTAGGGGTCTCTTCGACGGCATTTTGAAACGCAGCCACTACTTCCTCTGCGTCCATAAAACGTTTTCCTCGAAGTTTTTCTTTTATTTTCTGAAATAAATCAAAATCGTAAAGTGCGAGGTCGGGGCTATAGGGCGGGTGACCCAGTAATTCCACGTCTGAAGTCGCCAAGTAGTCGATTGTTTGCTTGGCGGTGTGCGACGACGCGTTGTCGTGGTAAAGGAGGATCCTAATGCGAGGTCGTTTCTCCCGAAGTTTTTCCAAGACAAGTGGCAAACAATTGCTAGTGTACCACTCTGCAGTAACTGTTCGATCCTCTAAAACAATTGTTGCGTAATGACTAATGACCTGTCCTTCCGAAGCACGAGGCCACCATCTTTTTTCCCACGCTTTGACTTCTCTTCACTTTGGTTGGCAACTCCTCGGAAGGTAACACCCAGACAGCAGGCTGTGTCTTAGTTTCAGGATCATAACAATAAATCCAGCTTTCGTCGCCCGTAAGTATGTCGAACACAGCATTTGAGTCACCTCCGTTAAATCTTTGAACCATTTCACGACACCAATCAACACGACGGAGCTTTTGGGCCTCTGTCAAATTATGAGGTATCCACCGGGCACAAAGCTTCCTGACCGCTAAATGTTCATGGAGGATTTTGTGAACTTGACTCATACCGATGCCTAAGCTTGTGCGAATCTGCTGATAAGTCACTCTTTTGTCAGTCTCTATCATACGGCGCACAACACTGATGTTATCTTCAGTCGTCGCCGTAGAAGGCCGTCCCTCACGCAGATCATCGGTGAGATTTGTGCGACCACGTTTAAACTCATTAAACCAGTTGTAAACAGTGGCACGAGATTGGGCTTCATTGTGAAAGGCCAATCGAAGTCTATCATAACTTTCTTGACATCGAATGTCATAAAAAATCATTGCACGAAAATTTTTTCGAACTCGAACGTTTAAATTCATGCTGACGTGACGTGACGCAGACAATTTTTAATAATTTTCCAATCGTAAACAAATGACAAATGAATAAAATACCTATGTATGTATGTACAGACGCCAGCAGGTCAAGCTACCCGAAACTGTCAAATTTTTACCCAATCAAACTTGAACCTTAATACTTTAGAGATAAAGTTGAAAATCTATTAAAGAAATTTGACAGATTGTAGTAGCTTGATGTGCTTGCGTCTGTACACAATAATATTGGCAAAGAGTTCCATTTTCATTTGAACTTATTTTTTTACTACCTATATCGTTTACAAGTGGCCAGTTCTAGAAACTCAGTGTCGCCCTCGTACTGTACTAGGTAATGCTAGGTTGCAAGCCCCTTTTCAATAGTGAGATCCTGTTGCAAGGGCGAAGCCTCAACACTGCGTTGCGGCGTCGTATTGCAAAAATTTTGTTGTTGTGTGTCGTAGATTTTTTACGATGCGACGCCGCAACGCAGTGTTGTGGCCTAGCCCTATGGGTTAACTTCCGTGTTCCAGAAGCCATCCCATTACCTAGGTACTTACCTACAAAGGATATATCTGTATATTTTACTACACAAACGGAATTGTACCAATGAATGAATAAATTGTTTATTATATATTATTCAAATGTTCTTGATTATTTCCCATTCTCACGAATCGAAAAGTAGGGAACACCTACCCCTTCCCTACTTTCGTGTTTTGCATTATATTTTAGATATTAAAATTAGGTATTTATTTATGTAAGTATTAAAACGTTATGCACAAGTAAAACAAATACTGTAAAGGCGGACTTATTTTTTTTAGTTTCAAATATTTTATTTCTTGTCCGGTGTCAATCCAGTAGTTCTTTATTACTTACATTCGTTACATTAAATAAAATATTACTTATAGGTTGATTTTATGCTAAGCCGCAGTAAGAGCCAGCAGAGTTACGCACAAGCCAAGACACGAATTAATAAAAACAGAACGAATCTTCTTGTATATAAATAAATAAAAATTAATCACCGAAATGTAGGATATAAGTACGCGCATAACTTCCGATCGACTGCACCAAATTGGATAATTCTTTTTTGTGTTTGTTATTGTCAGGACAAGGTTTGTATACACAATTGGACCCGGTAGGTGGTGCTGCTTTTTCGGGCAAGACGCGTCGGCGTCGTCGGCCGGGTCCACTAGTATTTTATACATAAATGAAGCAACGTGTGCCCGCTTCCGACCGAGACTCGACCCCTAGCTGCTACAAATCATGTAAACTCTGAGCTGACTTGGTCTAGTATAATAGTTATTAGTTTGTATGGTTAAATACCAGGTTTGCGCTAAAAAATTCGTCCAATGTGGCATTCTGGGTCACGCTAGGTCATTTTGAATATAAAATTATTATCAGAGCTTTATGAAACTCAGTCCTAAAAATACTAAATAGCCAAGTGACTGCGATCAACTTGGAAGTAGCGCTAGTAGGTACAGACGCCAGCAGGTCAAGCTACCCGAAACTGTCAAATTTTCCCAATCAACCTTGAACCTTAATGCTTTAGCGATAAAGTTGAAAATCTATTAAAGAAATTTGACAGATTGTAGTAGCTTGATGTGCTGGCGTCTGTACGAGTAGTAACCTAAACAGCCGGTCGATTCTGTAAAAATCTCACCGTGAAAACTCAAGTGAAGTGAGCTTGATGTGAGTTGTCAGTAGTGTCAATCCCTAGCATTATTTGGAATGACAGCTCACTCCACGCTCACTTCACCAAAGTTTTCACGGTGAGATGGTTACAGAATCGCACTGCTGATTGGCCACAGTGCCCTAGCTTAGTTAGTTGTACTGCGACCCATTCGGCATTAGAAGCCATACCAAACGCTTACTGTGACTGAAGATAGCCATGCTGTTTTGCATAATGGAGCTGTTTTGTAAAACAGTTGATTCGAAAATCCATCTGCGACTTATGATATACCTAAATAGGTATAACGTATTTTGTTTTGACGTTGAAGGTAGTTGGGGACGCTTTGGCGAGGCCTATGCCCAGCAGTAATAATGCCCGTTTTCGCCGTTCAAAGTTATTCAGTTTTGAGTCAAATAATTTATAGCATTTTCTGTTTTTTATGGTTTATGTTAGGCTAGACTAGAACAGTGAACAACCGCGCGCGAGCCGAACGCTGCCGTGAGAATAACCGGCGCGGCGAGCGCTACATCCGAATTGGCCGCAGTGACATCAGTGACTTGACTATTTCGTATTTTTAGGACCTAGAAAAAGGAATTATTTGAGTTTCACAAACAGTTATTCAATTTATTCATTATATTAATGTTTAATAATATTATTTTGAAAATAAACGGTAAAACTAGTGACAATAAAAATGCAATAATCTATGCACCCGGAGAGATGGGCAAAGATCGTCACTCATTGGACGCCTGAGGGGAGGACATCACCGTCGAGGTGGTCACCGTGGTGTGACGAACTGATAACGTTTGCGGGGCCAACATGGCCAGTGATCGCCAAAGACAGGGAGGTTTGGAAAGAAAAAGGGAAGGCCTTTGCCCAGCCGTGGGACACAATATAGGCTATAAAAATATTAAGCATTCAAATAAATTCCAATAATTAATAAAATAGTGTTCGTGAAAATGGGCAATTGAAGTTTGGCTATGATGATGTTTCCTGAAAGTCTACTAGGAGACTACACTCCATAGAATTTAAGGAAACAAGCATTTTTATTATTCAACATAATGAATACCTACCTACCCTCCCCTGTATACTGACAGTAAGTTACACAGACTACAATATAAGTGAAGTTAAGTACAAATTAGTCGGTATAGGTACAAGCCCGTTTACAGTTATTTTACCTCTGATTTCCGTTAGGTTGGCAAATGCTGTCAAGATATTTGGTCGTTTAGTTAAGCTTTCCGTATTTTTCTATCGAATCGGTGTTTATTCATCTTAGATCATGCCTAAAAAGATTGATAGTAGTGCCAGAAAAATTGTGCTAGCAGTGCGTAGTTTTTGTGAAAGGGAAAAGGCCAATAAAGGCCCATTAATCCCATTTCAAAATGTTCGTCAACGAGTGGCTGCCATGACAGGTATGTGAAAAAGGATTCCCTGCAGTAATTTTTTCCCCGTAGTTGTGGGAAATAAAATAATAGGTAATTGTATAAATGGTGACTGGTAATTTGACGTATTCCTTCCAGGACGTGACAATGGGACCCATTTGCAATAATTTAGCACCCCATAATGCCTAGGCGAAAATACATGGGATTAAGAAAACCCAATTTTTATGTATTTTTGAAAATTCCCTAGAATTCGTCACTAAATATCACTTTTCTCATAACTCTCAATTTGAATGGCCTTCATTGCTATTTCATTGGGCACCTAATCATTCCTACGTCATGGAGACAGAATCTCGCGACCAGCCCCAGCAGTCTCGACATTCATAGCGATCGATTATTCTTCAACTAAATGAGAAGCAATTTAAAACATGCATTAAAAGCGCACTATGTAGACAAGCATATTATAAGTTGGACGAGTATATAGTAGATAAAAATGCTTGGCTTAATGCTGGTCCTGCTCCACAGGCAGTTGGGCTTACAAGTTGATCACAATTTCAATATTTGGAAGAGATGCTTCCCCTTTTTGTTTTTTTTTTTAGTGTTTATTTTATTTAATCAGGATTTACTTTTAATACTTCAGTATTAAATACCTCTTCATGATTGGTAGTTATTTTTTTTTCTCTCATCTTAATTATATTGCAAACTATAGTTTTGTATAATTTAGAAGCATTTTTGAAAATTTTGTAAATGTAAGAACCATGGATCCGTTTTTTATGATATTTTGATGTTGACTTGAAAGAGAATGGCAGTTGAGAATATGTCATGCTCACTTAAATGTCTCACTGGTGGTGGCGCGTGTGTGCAATAAAGAGTTTGAGTTTGAGTTTGAGTGTTGGATCATTCGGTTCCCTGCGAGATGGTTGAGCTGGGTGGTGCTGATCCACGCGTCATGTTCGTGAACGGGCGCCATCAGTTGAGACTGATCATCTCTTAACTGCCAAGGCTTATTTTTAATTTTATATTTTAATTTGTTTTTTTACATTGTTCTCACATATAGAAGCAATAAGAATAATGTAACCAGGATTTTGTAAAAATGTCTTGATTTAAAAGAGTGTCCATGGAGTTTCTTGCCCGTTCTTCTCCATAGAGATCTACGCTTTGGAATGGGCAACTAGCTTCAACTTTCTGACTAACTGACCGACTATTTAATTTTGACAATTCAAAAGTGCCTGTAAATGGTTTAATTGAAATAAATGATTTGAGTTTGAGTTTGAATCGCTTTACGACCGAATTCGGTCGTAAAACGATCGCTATGAATGTCGAGACTGCTGGGGCAAGTCGCAACTTTTGAGTGGTTACTATTACTCGTAGTCGATGACCTAATCACTTGTCGCTTAGTTCGCATGTCATTAAGCTGCTGTGCACGTAAAAACTCTTAATTCTTTAATAAACATACAATTTTGAGAGTTTTGTAAAAGAAATGACGAAACGTGCACTGGCAGTACCAGGCGAGTTAAGATGCTCTAAGTAACCAACAGCAACCACATTCATAATTTCTTAAAGGGCTTTAGAAGCATGTCATTTATTGGCTTGACCTCGAGTGAGGTCAAGGTTCAGCTGTGAATTGCGATAAATTAAGTTAATTGATTGGAGGGTTGGATCATTACTTTGTAAAAAAAGTGGTCATAGGCATAAAGTTGGCAGCAATTAACTCTCTTCTACTATTAACAAAAATCACCAATCCGTCGTCAAAGATAAAGGCTATGCTTTTTCGTGATCTTTCTCTAAACAACAGAAATATGAAGTGAAGAGTCTACACTGCAGGCTGCATGACATGATTGCAATGCCTAAAAAACCGAAGTATGTTCAAAATTTAAGAGTTTGTACGTACGCAGTAGTTTAAAAAAACGCGAACTAAGCGATAAGTGATTAGCACTTCGACTACTACTACTAGTAATACTAACCACTTGAAAGTGGTATGTTAATTTGCGACCTGGTCGCGACGGCCTGGCTACAAGACGTAGGAATAATTGCTGTGAGGTGAGGAGGTAAAGAGATAACGTAAACCAGTTAATTAATTCGATTATCAGTATTATCACACATTTTTTTAATATTTCAACAGTTTGCAAATTTGACCTCTGCCATCATTATCGACTGTTTCATTGGACCTTTAGATATTATTTTAATATTTTTACAGACGCCAGCACATCAAGCTACTACAATCTGTCAAATTTCTTTAATAGATTTTCAACTTTATCGCTAGACTATTATGGTTCAAGGTTCATTGGGAAAATTTGACAGTTTCGGGTAGGTTGACCTGCTGGCGTCTGTACCTCGTTAGATAGCTGATTAAACGAAGATGTCTTCCCCGTAATTTTTACGCTTAACGTCATAGTAAAATTTTGAGATAACTGCTGTCAAAGTTCGTGTACGGTTACGTAGATGATTTTTAAAAAGTTAATAAACTTCTTTCTTTAACTTTTAACTGTTTGATGTTTTAGAACATTTGGTTACACTAAAAGGTGTGTTAACGTATTAGGTACCTAACGGAATAGCAATAAAAGCCATTCAACTAGAGAATTTAGATAAAAGTGATATTTAGTGACGAATTCAAAAAAAAAATGGTTTTTGTCGAATCCCATAAATTCTCGCCTAGGCATTATGGGGTGCTTAATTAATTAATATTCCTCGTTGCGCAGCTGTTGACTAGTGCAAAATTGTAGGAAAGAGCTCTCCGAAGTCAAAAAAACCCAATATTTCGTCGAGACTATATGCTATCCTTTTTAAACCTGAAGACTTTTATAGCAGAAATTTGTAAACAAGTGATGCTCCGAAGAGAACTTAGTCCGTTTTATTACCTCCAGGCACTTGTGGTATTATGTAAATTATAATAAAGGTGTGTGTGTGTGTGATCATCATATTAGACCAGTGCTAGAATTAAAATCTCTGAAGTTTTTCAGCTAGGAAGATTATCCTCGAGTTGGTTTTCAACTCCGATCAGGTTATACCTGTTGTACGCCTCTAGTCTTCACAGGAAATGAACTTCAAGTGAACAAATACAAGATTAAAAAGAAATTATAAAATGGTTATAATTTATCGTCTTCTTTTATTTTATTTTCCACTAAAGCTGTTTTTACCAGTGGCAGATGCTTCCCTTTTCCTTAGCTAGTCTTTTAAAAGTGCTACACTCAGAGTCTCATATATATATAAGTCGTTTTTGTTTAATTTGTGATCGATACAAAATTAAACATAAACAGAACAATGACGGTTTGTAGACGGCCTACGACGAGCTTTAAAATTTTAACCCCATTAATATTTATTAAATTCATATGTATTTATCGTTACCAAAAAATTGTTCACGTGATACTTCGTATTTCAGGTATATCTGAGAAAACTATCAGCACCATTAGTAAGGAAAGCGAAGTTGCTGCTTCCACGTCCCAAAAGATTTCTTCACCTACAAAAAAGCGCAACCAACAAAAGAAAATAAATTTAAGCGATGATGATCTATGTGCAATCAGAAATAAAATACACGAAATGTACACTGTCAGAAAAGAGGTCCCGACTTTAGGGAAACTATTGGCTGAATTAAAAGTTGATATCAACTTTAGCGGAGGTCGTACTACATTATGGAAAATTATCCGACAGTTAGGATTTCGATTTAAAAAAAGTGGTTCCATAATACTGCTACAACCAATACGAGAAGATGGTAGCAACTACTACATTATATAGCGCTGAGTGAATCCTAAAACGCGGTAATAAAGTAGTGTTTGCAGCTCCCGCTATGTTCCTCATCCTCACACAACTAAAACTGTCTGTACCCTAATAAAATTCTATCAACATTTCGTGGTTTCATTTCTTTGCCAAACCTCTCATCCCAGGACGAACACCTTTTCCGCAAATGTCGGTTTTATCATAATTATGATCAAGCTTATAATAAATTGAGTTTAGATAGATAGGAACAGTAGCAGATCCAGGATTGTCAACGTTTTATTTTGCTTAACGCATAACAAGCCTCTTCGGATCACTTTTCGAAAATTGAATGCTTCGTTATGTTGTAGACCAGAGATATGTCGGTGAATATACAGTCGTATAAAGGTATGTACGGTTTTATTAGTTAACCTAGGCTCCACGCTACAAGTGGTTACTTAGATTTGTCGCCCCCCCACCTGGATAGGAAACACGTTTAGATTTACTTAGATTTTTAACAGAGGCCTCACATCATTTGCAAACTATGTGAGGCCTTTGTTAAAAATCGAGTTCGAGGTTTGTGCATAATGTTTAATAGTTCAATGCAGATTATGATCTTTTGTACTTCTCACAAAATATTACGTTTAGGAATAATAATATTCGTACTACTTACGTAAAGTGTGTAATTAAAACTTTTGTTACTAATAAATAAATATATTGCACAATTTATTGGTAACAGAAGGGAATCGTACACATCGAATATGGCAACACAGATCTCAGGTTGGCCAATATTATAGCCAGAGGTAAAATAACTGTGAACGGTCCGTACACAACATCAGCTTTTATTTTACGATTAACCAATCGCAAAGTTCATAAATATTCGGCAGTAAGCTTTCACTACAAATATCCCCTTTTGTTTTGATTAGGATTGTAGGATTATCAGACTCATACCCACGAAAACCCAGCTAAAGTTGTCAAAAAATACAAGGCCCGTTTTGACATTGACAGCTCTAGTAGTTAATAAAGATCAAATTTGCAAAACATGTATTCGTTTGTATGAAACTGACAGGTGTCAAGAACGTACTCAAATATCAAAACGGGTCTTTTATTTTTTGACAACTTTAGTGTTTCATTTGAGGAGAGAAGCACCAAAGACCTAACTCATCTTTGTTAGCCCAAGAGGGTTACGGAAACACATTTACTATCTTACTATTAGCTACACTGTTACAAGAATCTTTTAACATTTCAATGATGTTGACAGGGGGGCGCTGTTGGTAACCATTACACAAAACACTAAGATGGCGCGGCGCGGCGTTATTTAGTTCCGATTATATACTTACTTTTTAACCGACTTCTAAAAAAGGAGGAGGTTCTCAATTCGGATGTTTGTATTTTTTTTTTTTTTTTTTTATGTTTGTTCGCGCATAACTTCGTCGCTTGCCAACCGATTTGAAAAATTCTTTTTTTGTTGGAAAGGGTATACTTCCCAAATGGTCCCATATAAATTTCATCAAAAACGGTTCAGTAGTTTGGTTTTTAAACCAAAATTACTGGTAAAAATTACAACTTAAAAGTGAAAAATAAAAACTTTTTTTGCAAAAAAATACAACCGACTTCCAAAAACCACACTACAAAGTGAAAAATAACTTTAATTTCGGAAGTCGGTGGCAAACAACGACAATGCGAACCCAACGACACCGACTTCCGAAATTAAAGTTATTTTTCACTTTGTAGTGTGGTTTTTGGAAGTCGGTTGTATTTTTTTGCAAAAAAAGTTTTAATATCCTATGAAGGATAGTTAGACGATACACAGAACTGCCTCGTTGGTCTAGTGGTCGCAAGCAGTACTGCTGAATATGAGGTTCGATTCCCAGATCGGGCAGTGTTATTGGATTTTTCCATTAGGAATTTTCAGTAGCAACCAGGAGTCCGACTTTGTGCCCGGTTAATGGTAATAGGTACATACCTACTATAACATGACGAAATGTGGGTGGACTGTAATAGGTACACCCGTACCTAACCCTTCGTAGATTACGAGCGTGATATTATGAACTTTCACAGAGCCTGGACTTTTTGCACATCTCTTATCCGAACAAATAGTCATATAAATTATGTTTCAAAATTGTTCTTATGATTAGTAAGTAATAAATAAGTCTTACAATAACTTTATACCTTTTAATGCATGCAAGCTTTCTTATAAAATATTGATAATAGCCCGTTTAAATTGATTTACAATAAATGGATTACAATCATCCATGGGTAAAATTGTTAACGCCTGAACGGGAATATTGATGATCAATATTCCTGTTCAGGCGTTCACAATTTCCCATTTCTATTCGTTAGAAGTATATATATTCGATATATCCGATATATATTTATTTAACACATGTATTTTAGTTCGTAAAATTCTTTCCAAAGACTTACACACACAAATCACATTTAAAAAGAATATACAGGTGCAAAAACGTATTCTGAGGCGCGCACAAGACTTACATATACCTAGTACTAGAACTAACTATGGAAAAAAGACAATAATACATGAGGGAGCAAAACTTTATAACTCCCTACCAAAAGATATAAAAAATACACAATCGTTATTACTATTTAAAAAACTGCTAAAATTCCACATCTTGAAGGGTCATAAAACAAAATAACTAACTTAACACAATACTTAACTAATTTAACTAATATAATTAATTTGCTTCTAGTGTAAACGAGTCTTTAGGTTTCAAACGCAAAACAAAGATAACGAGTCACCGCACGACGACCGCATCAACGCGCCGTACAGCGGTAGACAACACAAAACTTTTAAAAACTTGTAACAATTACCTTCTTGTATTCGTAATGTTAACACTACAAGCTCTGACTACTCCTGGACAACAAAAATGTATAAATTAAGTAATTTTAGTATTTATTTCTGTACAAGTGATTTGTAATCTTTAGAAATAAATGAATTCAAACCATTCTGTGGTCACACTTAGTACTGTCAAAAAGTGCGTGTGGTGTGCGTTGCGTTCAGTTGCGTTGACTGTGGCGCCCGTATAGAAAATAGAAAAAAGTACCGTAAAACGGGGTGAATAGGGATGCAGGGGTGAATCGGGACGAAACTTCAAAATGAGTTTTAACGTTGAAATAATATAGTTCGTTGCCAGAAAATACTATAATGGGTTTACAGCTTTTTAATTAAAGATTAAGTGTCCTTGTTAACAAAAAACTATATTATTTTAAAGTACAGATCCATTTTAAAGTTTCGTCCCGATTCACCCCTGCATCCCTATTCACCCCGTTTTACTCGTTACTCTGTGGTGACCATAGAGTACAATTATCTGTGACTGTGGCGTCGTGCTGCAATTCAGTAAAATTCAGTTGTTGTTTCTGTTAGCTGCGAATTTCTCATTTATTATTTTCCTCTCTGTTTACACTAAGTAAACCGAGTAAAATTAACTCATTATAGTCTCCAAGTCTTCCCTGTGATTCAAGGTCCTCAGTGAAGCGAGAAATCGCCGAGAGGTTGACTAAGAAATCAACACTACTAACAAACAATCAACATGGTAAGCACGTGTTTCTATTTCACTAAATTCCCTGATAATCCTCGTAAACTAGCTAGATTGATTGTAATCAGGCATTTATACATATTATATGAAGAAAACGTAGAGGTTAGGTTGATACTAAAAGAATGACGTATGTTCACGACTCACGTGGTAAATTCTAGGTTATGTTGATATTACTGCCCGTCTTTTCTTACAGTTGATCCATTTTTGCTTGCAGGGCGACGAGGCTGCAGTTAACCCCAAGGCATACCCCCTAGCGGATGCCTCCCTCACGGCTAAGATCTTGAACTTGGTGCAACAAGCTTCCAACTACAAGCAGCTTCGCAAGGGCGCCAACGAAGCTACCAAGACGTTGAACCGGGGACTCTCAGAGTTCATTATAATGGCGGCTGATGCAGAGCCTTTAGAAATTGTGTTACACATTCCTATCCTCTGTGAGGACAAAAATGTACCTTATGTGTTTGTTAGGTCTAAGCAAGCCTTGGGCCGGGCGTGCGGCGTGTCCCGCCCGATCATATCCTGTTCTATCACGATCAATGAAGGCTCGCAGTTGAAGCCACAGATCCAGGGCATTCAACAGGAAATTGAAAGACTCTTAGTATAAGTGCTGTGAAGTTGAGTGCTGTTTTTTAAATAATATTACAAAATCTAACAAAAATATCTTTAATTTTACTATCCTGTGTATGTAACCCGTCTCCAAAGCATTCTTAACAATGTTGCCTACTTTAGGTACAAATTATTATAAGCCTGTGTTGTCCCACTACAGCGCGAAGACCTCCCATACCACTTTTCCTGGTCTACTGCGATAGTGGGCCAATCCTGGAGTCCAGCTCATCCCACTATCTCTTTCTGGGCCTGTCGCACAGTTGTTTCTTGGCATTGGGGATACACTGAGTGGGGGCTTTGTCTATTGATGCTCCGACATGACATTTGACATTTAAGTGCCTATTTGAAATAAATGATTTGCCTTTGACATGCAATAGATATGGCCAGCCCAGTTCCACTTTAGATCCAAATTATATTTCAAAAATTCATTTAAGTACTGCCTTATTCTTATTACAACTCAAAAAATATTTTGGCCTTAGATTGAAATTAACTGCCTATAAAATGCATCAAATGCAATGAAAGACTGTCAATAATATTTTTCTTATCTATACATATATTATGTACATTGTACAGGGTTATTGATAAAACACTAACAACCTCCCAGGATTAGATTACTAACATCATAAACAACAACTATTGTTCTTTGACTTTTTACAAAACAATACATTTACCGAAAACTATCTAGCCCCGCTCCCCTCTGCTGCATTTTGTACTAAACACGGCAGTTTGATTACCTAACTAGCGCTTTCTTTTGCTTTGCATTGTTAGTGTTTTACCAATAACCCTGTATAATAAAGGTATCATTTACACTAAAATTGGCCCCTAAAACTTTAACAACACTTGATCAGGAGGTAAACAACTTTTTGATTCTGAGGTCCCAGTTCGCCTCCCAGCTGGTTTCCCTGAAGATGGCAATTTCCTTGCGCATCCTCTCTGCTATCAGGTTCTGTCTGGTGTTGCCAGGGAATTCCAGGAACCAGCTTGCTAGCAATTTGAAGAGTTCATTGCTAGACCTGAAGGTGTACCCGTTGACACTGTTTTCGACAAGCTCATCGAGGCTGTGGGCAAAGAATATGAGTCTTAGATTTATTGTCAGTGCTAAAGCAGGAAAACCATGCTTTGTCTTTATAGAAAGTATGTGTATGTAGATAATAAGTGATAGTGTAGATTATAGCATCCATGCCCATATTAAAAACAGGCATGCTTTAGATTTTTGTAGAACTTAATAATATTTATCTTACCAGAGGAAATCAAATGCACAAACAGGGAGTCCAGCCCCAAACATATCAACTACTTTCATTGGTAGGTCTAGGCCTGAAGAGCTGGTGTGCAGACACACACCAAGGTCTGCGCTGGCCACCATCTTGGGGTAGTCAGCAGCTTCCAGCCACGGTGTGTAGACCTGGATGTTACGCCATTTCCGTCTCTCTATTTCCTTGAGATAGCGCTGCTTCTCAGGACCTTTGCCCGTGATCACACAGACCAACTTGGGCAGGGTTTTAGACAGTTCATAACTTGTTTCATAGACTGTAGACAACAATATTAAATTAATTCAGAATAATAAGGAGGTAACTTGTTTATTTATTAACACAACTTACTACTCAACATTGTGAACATTACCAGCTCTATATCTGTGGCAATTACAATACAAACAATATATTATTCATTTAATAATGAGAATATATTTCTTACGCTGTAAAGCCTCCATCAGTAGTCCGAAGTCTTCATCAGGGGTCCAGCTTGTGCTGCTAAACAAAAGGCCAGGCCTGTCTGGCCTCAGTATCACTATGCCATTAGTCTCCTGTGTGAACAATGTCTTTCCAACAACCTGGCCGTTGTCCTCATTCAGCTGCTCACGTCCAGAGCCCGCAAACCCAGGGTATATCCTGCTTAGTGCCATAAACCAATCATGCTTTTCTTGTACAGTGAGTGGCTTGAATATTTTTGGTGGTCTATCATAAAGGACTGTTGCATTGCTAAAATAATGACAAAAGCTTTTTAATCACAGCAGTTCCTTTTACACATTAGTGTTAAAGTGAGATAAATCTAGAAGAATAAGACAAATAAATTTAGGGCTGATTGTTCCAACAGCAGATAATTTTATCAGAGGAATAATTTTGAATTTTTGACAGTACATCCATACAAAAACTGTCAGACGTAAATTTTATCCTACGAGTAAAAATTATCTATCCATTGAGAAATCAGGGCTTAGTTGGTTCTATTACATATGCAACATAACTTATTGTTAATTAATTCATACAAACAAAGTATAGGAACTAGATAACAACACTATACATCAATATAAGGATGCCTACTAAAAGAAAATACTTACTGAACATTCCAATTCAATATCAAATCTTCTTTCATAGAATATGTTACACAAATGCTATGATCTGCTGACTGACCAAAGAACTTCTCTATAAATCTGGCTATTCTAACAAATAAGTTATCAGGAGACAGAGACATAGCCATGATAGAATAAGCATAGTTGTGCCAGTCTATTATAAATTTGGCTTTACTAAATAAGCAGTATAATCTACATACTGGCAATGTAGGAATTGCTGGAGGGTTCTGGCAGAGTACATAATTACATTTTCCGGTGACGATTAAAGTAAAAAGTAAGCTTATCGTCTGCCATATCGTTTTGGCGACATATCTCACTATTCTTGGGCTAATATTTATAGACTGCAGCTCCGTTATCGTGATGTGAGGGTGTTCCAAGATTTCATTGAGAGGTTGGGACTCCAAATATCCAATAATTTTCACTTCCAATCCATTATTTGCAAGAGATAACGCATGATATTGCATACGTGGACTTCTGCCGATATCGCCCAAAACTACGACTTTTACAACTTTTCTTTCTGGTTTTGATGCCATGGTGCTCATTACACAAGTACACAATCACAAGTCTTTGTTGGAACTCATCTCATCTTTTTTGGTGACTATTCAACTTTTCTTCATTTACCGGCAAATTAATTCGGCTTGTTTTCAAACATTTTCGGCGCGGACATCCGAACAGATCATGAGAAAATGACAGGACTGACTGACACTTTGTTGACAGGCTCACAAATAAAACGTCAATTTCGGACACATGGAAATCCGCGATATTACCAGACTACCAGTAATTATTAAAAGTTGACCGGGAAAATTTTAGCCCCCTCCCTGATTGACTCTGAAGTACCGTGCTTGACCGACGCGGTGAACGCCTAAAAAGTAGCTTGCCCGGATGCAGATCGGCCCGTGAATCCATCTTCCCAGAGGCAGTGGAGCCGCTCTGCAGGTTGGCACGGAATAATCTACCCAATACTGCTGAATATACTCGGCTCGCCTGCTGACTGTTTATGAGTGGGAGTCGGGCGCTACAGGCGCTACTATCACCCAACATCGGCGCTATACTGGGTGACACCACCATACAGCTCACTACTTGTCTGCGTCTGAGAACTGCTTGCGTGATTTCTTATAGCTGCCGACGAGGTAAAGGTCTTGGCTGCAATGGCCTATCCTGCAATATGAACGCCGGTCGGATAGTACGGCACGCCTGCATTAATGACAACATCCGTCTTGCTCTTGTAACTGCCGGGGTGCCAGCTGTTTTAAAACCCAATGGCTTCGCATGCGATCAGGGGAAGAGACCAGATGGAATGAGGCCTTTGGTGTGGGATGTAACGCTGTGTCGACCCCCATGCACCATCCCATCTTCCTAGCACGGCGGGCTGTGCAAACGGCGCAAACACTCCAATTTTATTGTGAGTTAAATGTTCGAGCCGTTTGGGATTGAAACATTAGGGCCATGGGTTCCGAGAGCCCATTTAGTTTTTCGAGACATCGCCAAGCAGTCGGTCGACTCTTCAGGTGACGAGGTCTAGGCTGGCCTATTTTTGGGCCCAAGAATTGCCGAAAATCTTTTAGGTACTTTTCCTGTTGACAGCGTTGCGGATGAATTTTTTGATGTCCTATGATTATTTCTCCTCCTTTTTAGGGTTCCGTAGCCAAATGGCAAAAACGGAACCTTTATGGATTCGTCATGTCTGTCTGTCTGTCTGTCCGTCCGTATGTCACAGCCACTTTTTTCCGAAACTATAAGAGCTATATTGTTGAAACTTGGTAAGTAGATGTACTCTGTGAACCGTATTATGATTTTCACACAAAAATAGAAAAAAAAAACAATAAATTTTGGGGTTATACAACTTAAACTCAAATTTTTTTTTTCATCAAACCCATACCTGTGGGGTATCTATGGATAGGTCTTCAAAAATGATATTGAGGTTTCTAATATATTTTTTTTCTAAACTGAATAGTTTGCGCGAGAGACCCTTCCAAAGTGGTAAAATGTGTGCCCCCCCCCCGTAACTTCTAAAATAAGAGAATGATAAAACTAAAAAAAATATATGATGTACAGACGCCAGCACATCAAGCTACTACAATCTGTCAAATTTCTTTAATAGATTTTCAACTTTATCGCTAAAGCATTAAGGTTCAAGGTTGATTGGGAAAATCAGACAGTTTCGGGTAGCTTGACCTGCTGGCGTCTGTACATTACCATGTAAACTTCCACCGAAAATTGGTTTGAACGAGATCTCGTAAGTAGTTGTGTCAGTCCAGGCATAAAGGGTCCAGTAGTGGGGTATTGAGTTAAGACTGGATTCGGTATCTAGAATAGTCAATTGATAGTATGGATTGAAAAAATAATCAAAAAGTAGCACACGTTTTTTTTTATCAGACATTTGAAGTTGAAATTCTGAAAAAGCTTGATTTGAGAAAAAGCATTTTGAAAGTTTGAGTGAAAAAAAAACACACTTTTACTTGCTTGTTACGTAGATTTTTATTCATTATTGTAGATTGATATGTTTTCCATAGAATCAACTTATAATTATACTTTTGACATCAAAACTAAAACAATTATTATCAAAATAAAAGAAGGATACACAGTCTAGTAAAAAAGGTCCACTTGCCGATATTTAATAAAAAGTTAGTTATTGCGATAGTAATTAACAATAAAAAACTAAAATTAAGTATTCTTACTCTATTTAGGAACTAACAAAATAACAAGACAGGCTTTTTTCAAACATTACTGCAACAGAATAATGATTATTTTAGCCACTGGTACCTTTTATGTAATGTCATAAAAGGTACCAGTGGCTAAAATAATCATTATTCTGTTGCAATAATATTTGAAAAAAGCCAATACAAACATAAAAATAAAACTTATTCTATTTGGGACTCCAACTTACGTTTTGGACAAAAATAAATTCCTCCTCGCACCTGATTCCTATGACCAACCTGTTTGCAGTACGAACATGTTGGTTTTTGTCGAATACTCTTTTCAATTGATGGTTTCTGAAAAGAGTACTCGACAGATGTTGTTGGGACAGAGTTGTGGTCAACATCAACATTTGGAATGGGTTTCGGGCATAAAATGTCTTTAGATTCTTCACGTACAAATTCACGAATCTTATTATAAAGATACGATTTTCTTTCGTACGTCATGCCTGCAGGGGATTTTTCTAAAGGAAAACCGTATACTTTATTCGGGTTCAAAACCTTTGATACAGTTGGTTGACTGTCAGTATATTTTTTGTAACATAACATGTGCCCTCTATTATCTTCATTTGTTTCAAAATGACTAAAATGCAGAAGTTGGTTAATAGTTACACAATCAGGTTGAAAAAAATTGGCCCAGTCGTAAGTTTTCACAAAAGTTTCTCCTTTCTCATCACCAGTTAGAACAGCTACTATAGATTTTGTTTTCGGACAAGCTTGAACAGCAGCTGCAAGAATATCCTTTAAGTTATTGCATTCCCATTTTCTAAAACTTTTTTTGAATAGACCGAAATACATGTCGGGTGCAAACTTCGTATGACCCACGGGAAGGAAAGATATACGGAAACTTCGGTGTCTGCCTGTTAAAACTCGCCATGTTGCATATTGCATGACATAGTTATTTTTATTTTGTCCAGCACAATTATCTGCATGACAAACAACATCTTTTTCGCCTATACCAAAATTTTCGAAAAAATGATGTAGCATTGAAATTATTACATTAGCTCCTTTCCCAGTAGCACAGGGTTCAGGAATTACGTACAAAACGAACTTTCTCAAAGGCTCTGCAGCAACACCAAATAAACTGACTTTAAATCCTGTCAAGAAATACAGTGGCCCAATTTGTTGTGAACTGTGCGGCAAATGCACCTGTTGGGCAAAATCAAAAGAGTAATGCATGACGCCATCATAAGAACATGGTTCATGAGGTCCAAGAATAAGAGTAGAGTCCGTTATTGAATCAGTCGCAACTTTGATTACATTGTTATAATATTTTCGTTCATTTTGCACTAAATCAAGGTGCTGCCTCGACTTTTCTACAAGCTGTATTTTTTCCTTTTCATCTAAACCACCCATTCGTCCCAACGTGGTCACGTTTTTCTGACAAGTTGCACATAGATCTGTTTTCGGTTTCTGTATAACGACATATGGACAAAAATCTTCCCAAAGATCATACCAACTACTTCTACTAATAGGAGTTTTATCGAGTAAAGCTATAGTTTCCAAATATTTGTTGTACACATACGCTTTAGACATACTACAAGGTAAAATTATTAAATCAGATTTAAATTGGTGGCCTGGTAATCGGCCCGGCAATACTAAACCGTTTTCATTAGCAAACTGTCTTATAAAAGTGATTGCGTCTGATCTAGTTTGCAAATTAATACAATTGTAAGGTCGTTTACGTGACCCGTGGACCTTTGGAGCAACACCGCTGTCCAGAAAGTTCTTTTTTACATTTTTTAACCTTTTCAAACCAGTGGCATATACATATTGGAAAAAAATCTTGCATACTGAAACACCTCGAAAGAAATACTTTACCGTGTATTCTTTTCGTTGCAAGTTTCTGTTTTTTGAATGTAATGTATTTTCACTTGTACGTAAGAGAGCATTTAAAGCTCCTTTCAAGACCAAGTGATGATGATTGACTCCTTCATTACAACGTGAATTTAATTCGATACAATCTAACCTACTACTTAATATTACATCTTTTTGAAATTTGGACACACAATTATTATTACATCCACAGCCAGTATCTAAGAATGAGGCCTGAGTTACATCGTCTAGAATTAAAGGATCATCATCTAGTAAAATATTACCAATTTGCCGCTCTTCGAGCGGCTCACAAGCACTAAATTCGATGTCACACGATAATTCTGTACCCCGTTGACTTTTGAACTCTAAATTAAAATTTTCATAGTCTTCATGTTCTACAGACGCTGAATAGCTAAACTCTGAAAACAAATAGTTGAAATATACATACTACACAGGTCATTTTTTCATACTATGTCTATGACATAGGTACCTAACACAACTTCTTAATTGGTATTAGAGTCCTTGCTGTAGTCATAAAGAATATGTACTATTGCATGCATACAATGATCACGTCGATCTTTTTTGATTTTACACAAGGCTCGGCTAACTATTTTAGCAAAATCATAACACTCATGTATTTCATCTTCACTGATTGCTTCTGTATTAGTGCTTTTTTCATAATACTGATCCGTTTCATCCATCTCAGATGTCGACTCTGTGAAATTATTTTCTAAGTTGTAAGTACCTGAATAAGGTGCAACGGTTTCTTCTTCTGTTGGTAAATCCGGCGTTGTTGCGGTCGAGGCCAAAACAGGTAGTGTGTTTACTTCCACCTCCATAGAAAGTGGTACAGGTCCATCAGAATGCTTAGATTCATCACTAGAGCTGGAACCTTCGGTTGAATCTTCAATAATTATGTTACCTAAAAACAAATTTGAATTTAGTATAAATGGGATGAAATTATGACTAATTGAGATTCATTAGCCTATCAACTTTGTCGCGGTCAGTTTTCAGTCTATGTGGATGCAGCCGAATTATTATGATTAAAGCTGCTCTCTTTTAAAATGTAATAAATAAGTAGGAACGTAACGTAATCTACGCTTAATCCATAAATCTCTAAATCTCTAAAATCCATAAAAAATCGAATTTAAAGACGACTGCTGTCTGTAGGAGGCTTCGCCCCTGTCGAGGTCTAAATATGAAAAGTAGGTAACAGCTGTAGATACACACAAGAACTCCGTAACATTCCGATACCCCGGTTTATAGAACTAGCTTTTCGACCTCGGCCCCGCTAAGCGTAATAACGTTAATAATATTATAGCCTATGACTGAATAATGCAGCTTTGTATTGGAGAAAGAATTTTCAAAATCGGTTCAGTACTTTTGGAGCTTATTCGATACATAACACAACACGTAACAACAAACATAGTATTAGTAGATATAATAGACAACGTAAAGACTTACCTTTATTCATTTTTATGCGCACTTTTCACTCACTCAATTTAAAACAGCTAAGATAATAAAAACTGCTATATTTACACAAAGACTGTCGGATATTGTTTCCTTTCCGGTGTCAAATGACAAATAAATTATTGCATCACAGGCAGATCTATTTATAGGACACGTAGGTAGCAAAAAACGATCAGGGAAATCCCCGCTATGTCGAAGTGAAGCAAAGTAAATCCCCTTAGTAGTTGCATAGTAGCAGGGAGTTCCCCGCTTTAAGGGACCTTTTACACGTAGTTTCAACATTTTAATCTTAAAATATAATTAAATTATTAGAAGTGATCAGTACGGGGTATTGAAACGTATTTTATTCCCAGAATATCGACATGCCACCCACTGGTACCTTTTTAGTAAACTTTTTTCATAAAGTTTCTGGTACTTAGAAACATCGTATATAGTCATTTACTATATGAAATTGTAGATAATTGAGCATTTATTTATAACCAATTAAAATCGCGAAATGCAATTTTTATACCCAACTTTACAAAACCTCTTATATCTCGGAAACTAAATGCCGCGCACTGGACCCTTTTCGCTTGGACTGACACAGTTTTTTTTTAATACGTCATAAATCGTAAACAGCAATTTACCTTTCATTCAATCAACTCATGATTGATTTTTCTACATAATGGTACGGAACTCATCGTGCGCGAGTCTGACTCGCACTTGACCGGTTTTTTTATATACTTGTATCTACAACATATTATTATTTTAGGCATGATAGCTTTTTATTGATGTAAATATTATCTTGGAAATTGAAATAAATGAGGACATTGGGATATTTAGCTAATAATCAAGTTATTTCTCAGATTAACTTTAGTTTATTCCAAGATGTGATGAACTATGACATATTAGTTTAGATTAACAATAAAATCACAGTTTTGATCGAGTTTTAATTTATTTTTGCAGAACTGTGAATGATGAAGATGATACTAACTTGTCAGTGCATCTCGTTACTCGTCCATCCATGGAATTAGTATGTAAAGTTCTAATACTCTATGAAGCCATCCTATTGATTTCCAACCGTTTCAGCATATTTATCTAATAGTCTATGGTTTCTTAACTGAAGACGAGGCTTTGGCCTTACTTGTAGTCAAGAAGGACAATAAAGACTGAAGACGAGGCGGTATGGTCCAAGACCTTAGCCGGCCCAAGAAGGGCGAAGGGAAAAAAAAAAAAAGTCTATGGTTTCAGCTACCTGTCAAAAACAGCTGGGCACTGGGCCATCTGGCATGACATTGTTGACAAATAAAACCGACTAATTGAGTGGTGCGCGACTAAAAACTGCAAAAATATTTGGTTTGATTGATCCGGCTTCATCAGGTTTCACAATAACGGTGGTTAATAAAAAATAAAACATGTCCAAAGTGTTAATGATAAGGCATTTGCCAGTTACGCTATCATTTCAAGATAAGCAACAACTCCTGAAGCATTTTGGAGCTGATAAAGTTTGGGAGACACGATCGAAAAGAAACTATATCTTTGCTTCATTTAGTTGCGCAAATAAAGCAAAGGCATCGCTTTCGCGCCTTCATCAACTTGAAATAGCCAACAGGCGACTGGTGGTTGAATATTCTCAAGAAAAGGAACCTGTAACAAGCGATAAGCTAGAGGTAGAACAGAATTCGGAGACTACTAATTTAATAAAACAATTCCTAAAAGTTTTGAATGCATGGAATCCATCTATTGACTTCTATCAACCTCCACCAATACATTTAAAGTTCAAGTACCCAGACATCAATCCAGAAATAGCTATCAATATAATCAATGCATTATTTTCCCACAAACCATTTTATACACAAACTTTGCATCTGATGAACAAGATGTGTCTTGATGTGCCCTTTGAAGAAAATACTAAATCAATGGAGTTTTTCAAGGAAACGTATCGGCACCTTTTTGTTGGAGATATACAACTGCCACCTCCACCTGTGAGTGAGCCAGAGTCCGAGATATCCAGTGCAGAGGATGAGCACAAAGTGCAGCTTGTTAGAAAATTAGTAACAAGGAAAAGGAAACTAGCAGTGCCCAAGCACAACCCCTTGCAACTTCCCCCAG
The DNA here is from genome assembly GCA_951799955.1 of Apamea anceps. Lineage (NCBI taxonomy): Eukaryota > Metazoa > Arthropoda > Insecta > Lepidoptera > Noctuidae > Apamea > Apamea anceps. The sequence goes on from OX637516.1 coordinate 1,301,896, forward strand.
CAGTGCCAGCAGCTAAGACTAAGAAAACTGTGGTTCAGCAAGAAGAAGTATTTGAAACTATTATTCCGATTCCAGAACCAAAGAAAATTATGCTAAATGTCCATCAAGATGCTTTACAAAAGCCCATGGAAGAACCTGAAATTATAGGAGAACTTGGAAAATTCCAGAAAGAGGAGCAACCAGCTGAAGTTGAACAGGAACGAGAAGAACCTGACCAACCTGTCATTACCAAGAAAGAATTGTTACGAAACAGGATATCATACAAGGACATGAAGATCCTACCTGTCTTCAAAAACTATCATCCTGGGCAACCATCAATGAGATTATACATAAAAAATTTGGCTAAAACTGTGACTGAACAAGATCTTAAAAGCATTTATAAGCGTTATGTTGAAGGCTTGACTGATAAAGAACTAACAGGCTTTGATGTGAGAGTCATGCAGGAAGGCAGGATGAAGGGACAAGCATTTGTGACATTCCCTGCTGTGGGCACAGCAGAAACAGCCCTGAATGAAACTAATGGCTACATGCTGAAGGAGAAACCAATGGTTGTACAGTTTGCTAGAGCAGCCAATAAAAAGACTATAGAGTAATCATTTGTGTACATTTATTTCTATTCTCAATTAGGGCTGATTTTGCAAACACCAGATCTTTATCCCAGGAATAATTTTGAATGTTTGACAGTTTATACAAAATCTGTCAGACATCAATTTTATTCTATGGATGAAAGATATCTGACATTGGAAAAGTCAGCCCTTAGATTACTTACTTCTTTTCCATTAGGTAAATAAAACTACAGTTTAACAATTAAAATTTTATATTTGCATTAATTCAATGGCATAAGACATAGAATCTTCATCATTCTCAATCATCTTCCCAGACAACAGCTTGTTTATAACAGGTAATATCTCACTGACTGTGTGTAGCTGCTTTATAAGGTCTAATACAATATTCAGTGTGTTCTGCAAAACTGAAGTTACTTTCTCATCCTTTGTCATCAGGTACTGTTGATAGAATGCATCCATCAACAGTGTGTACCAATCAAACAGCTTGCTCTCATAGTCTGCGTCCATAGTTTTGTCAGAATTCACAAGTACATGTGACATGTATGTCATGAGAAATAGAGTGTCATTCAGACTGAGTCCACTTCTCAATGGTGGAATAATCAGTGCATCACTGAATGATAGTTGCAGAGTAAAGTTAAGCAACTCAAACTTAGCCCTGTGCACTATCTGTTCCTTCTTAGTTCTGTGCTCACCAGAACATAACTTTGTGAATTCTTCAGCATCAGTGACATCTATATTATTTGGGTTCACAAGTTTTATAGAATACTTCAGCAATGCCACTAAAGTTGTTTCTGGAATGTCTTTGAACTGCTTGAGTGTTTGGTACACAGCTCTAAAGTCATTTTTTTCTAACAGTGGAGGTATTACATTGCTACATATAGTTCTTTCTGTGAGACCTAGTTTAACAAGGTCTTTTGTGTCATCATTGACTGCAAACTGAGGTTCAGTTGGTGAATCCCAGTCTGCTATCTCCATACACTCATCTTGAATGACTTCATGGGATCCTAAGAGACTTGACAGATTCCTCTTTGTCTGTAGGACATATGGCAGCATGCCAATGTGGTTAGAAGCTTCTAAAATGATGCGTCCATGGAAGCAATACAACTTAGCACCTTCTGAATACATCTTCATGGGGTACCTGCATGACCCAACTCCGAGCACTATATTGTATGCTATTATGATGGCTCCATCTTGCTCTGTGTTGCTTCCAAACAATATGAGATGCTCCTTGCCCATCCAGGCTAGGGATACACTGGATAGAGTTGACACCCATGGTACACTGCCTATTGTTTTCCACTCCTTAAAGTTATATACTGTCATTTTTCCATCACTCCCTGTAAACAGATAATACACATAGGTTTAAGATATTTATTCTCAAAAAAGACACTCAGTCACTTAGTCCAATATGAATCCCATAAATGTAAAACTTGTCTAAAATGTTGAAAATGAATAGTAAATGAATCAATACTCACACAAAATATATACAGCATTCTTTTCTTCAGTGCAGATAAACTTTCCAGCAACATAAACATCATCAGGTCTTGTAATTTTGGTCCTCATCAACTTGGATCTGTCCATGTCACCAAGCTCATCTCGTAATGGACAGTTGAGAATTTCGTAACTATCTTTATTATTCTTCACAACATAACAAATGAAGTCAGTCTTGTTAATTGTGTAGCAAGCTGATTCAACAATTGTATCGGTGTCTTTCAACAGAGACTTGCTTTCATAAGTCTTTCTGTTGTCAAGTGCATACGGTAGTGAGGCACAGTTGCCATTGGAGAACACGATGAGTGATGACTGCTTGTCCCTAGGGATGACTTTTAAGATATTCAAGGGAAACTGAAAATAAAATTAGAAGTGAATAGAATACTCTTAATTATTTATTTAAACTCAATTTATCAATTTAATTAAGATACTGTTGTTGTTGTAATATACATATGTTTAAGGCCGCCAGTATCAGTAAATACTTATACTTACTAGTTGATACTGTATTATGATAGTTATTGGGTTCTTAAGGCCTGATTTCTGTATAGTAATACCAGCCGCTATTATAGATTGATTTGCGAGTTATGCTAAGTTACCTTGAATTTCTTAATTTTATCCAAATTATCCGAGGTCTCTTTCCATGTTTTGATGGTATTTTTGTTGAACACACCGACATAGCTTGATTGCTCCTTGTCATAGATTACAGTAGATGTTATGTGGTCTTTTGATGTCCAACCACCGACCTGCTTCTGGTCTGAAAGCTGAAAAAGTAAGGTACAGTCATAACCTTTACGGATGAACAAATACGGCTTTAAAACATAATAATAAGTTGTTACTGTGTAAATTTGGCATTGGGATAATCTTGTGATTGTTTAAATAGGTAAAAATGAACTTACTTGGTACTTATTGACAACATTTCGTCCCAGAGTAACAATAACGTGTTCTTCTTCTTTATCTTCTGCAACGCCGAGAAAACTTTTCTGGTCTATTAACGGGCACAGCACGTAATAATTATGTAATTTAGCCATTCTTTTTCACACGTATTAATTCATAAACACGAAAATTACTCGTGTACAAACACGATATTATGTTTTTGTTGAGGGTTCTGAATGGTTCTGAAATCCGTGGGTGGAATCGTTCCAGTACCTACAGAATTTTACAAATTCCGCACTTTTTGCATAGTTTTGACAGTAATATTATTGACATTTAGTTCGTTTGGGTGTTACGCTTAGCAAAAATTGCTGGTAAAATTGTGTGTCGGTGCCGAGTGTGTGTGGTAGGCATAAGGCTGTGGGACAGTTACTTTGCAGTTGTCTCAGAAGTCAGAACTCAGATTGACATAATCTGACACTGACTTGACTATGACTTTAGTAAATAAAAACAAAAGAAGTTCGCTAATTTTGCTTTTGCGTTATCGCCTGATTTACATTCAGGTAGGTAACCTACCCATCAATTTAATAGTAGGTATTTAACATTGTTGCCGAATTTGAAAATTCATGATCACAGTTCAAGGTTATCAGCGTTGAAGTTTGGCTCTTATCGTTCATATTTATTACATCATCGCTACGACATACATAATAAGACAAATACATACATACGTTGCGTTGTCTGAGTCTCTAGCGTGGTCGTTTCATATATACAGCTAGTTGTGTTGTATAATTTACTTATTTTGTGGCAGTCATCCAGTGCGCACGAACATGTCGACAGCCGGGAAAGTAATCAAGTGTCAAGCGGCCGTCGCCTGGGAGGCCGGCAAGCCTCTATCCATCGAAGAGATCGAAGTAGACCCACCTAAAGCTGGCGAAGTGCGCGTCAAGATCACCGCGACTGGAGTCTGCCATACTGATGCATACACGCTCTCCGGAAAGGACCCCGAGGGAGTGTTCCCTGTTGTGTTGGGTCACGAGGGCGGCGGCATCGTCGAGAGTGTCGGCGAGGGAGTCACCTCCGTCAAACCCGGAGACCACGTCGTGCCCCTGTACGTACCCCAGTGCAACACATGTAAGTTCTGCTTGAACCCCAAAACCAACCTGTGCCAGAAGGTGCGGGTCACGCAGGGCCAGGGCGTTATGCCCGATGGCACTCGGCGCTTCCGCTGCAAGGGACAGGAACTGTTCCACTTCATGGGATGCTCCACCTTCAGTGAATACACAGTTGTTCTAGAAATTTCTCTGTGCAAAGTCAATGAAGCAGCAGCTTTAGATAAAGTATGTCTGTTGGGCTGTGGAGTCCCTACTGGCTATGGAGCAGCTCTCAACACAGCCAAGGTTGAACCTGGATCGAACTGTGCTATCTTCGGTCTGGGAGCAGTTGGTCTTGCTGTTGCATTGGGTTGCAAGGCTGCCGGAGCTAAACGCATCATAGGAGTAGACATCAACCCTGATAAATTTGAAGTAGCTAAGAAGTTCGGAGTTAGTGAATTTGTGAACCCCAAAGATTCTGACAAACCCATTCAACAGGTTCTCGTTGACATGACTGATGGAGGTCTAGACTATACTTTTGAGTGCATTGGTAATGTGAACACCATGCGTGCTGCTCTGGAAGCATGTCACAAGGGTTGGGGTGTGTCGGTCATCATTGGTGTGGCTGCTGCTGGTGAAGAGATTAGCACTCGCCCATTCCAGCTTGTTACTGGACGTACCTGGAAGGGAACAGCTTTTGGAGGCTACAAGAGCCGTGAGAGTGTACCAAAGCTTGTTGATGAGTACTTGGCAAACAAACTTCCTCTGGATGCATTTGTCACCCACAATGTGCCTCTGAAGGAGATCAATGAGGCATTCCACCTGATGCATGTTGGCAAGTCTATTCGTGCTGTTGTACAGTTCTAATTTTAAGGAAGACTTTCTATTTTTGTAAGCATTTATGTTATTGTCCTTGTTATTCTGCATTTTTTATGAAGTGATAAACATGTCAAACATGTTTCCTAATATTTATAAATATAAACCTTCATACTCTAAACTGCATTTTGAATATTTTCTTTTTACTGTGGGAAGAGGCATGTAGTGATAACATAACTATTATGTTTACACTGATTGTGATCACAGAACTTAATGACTGTATCACTAGAAGGGACATGCAGCTGTGGTGCTGCTCTTAGCCTGGATGTCATCATTGAGCTTAGTTGAAAGCTTGCAAGGAGCGACTTTGACAGACAAGCCATAAGATGTCTAATATTAGCTAGGTAGGTATTTATGTAACTATCCATTACCTATAGAGACCTACTTATTAAACTAATGCCATTGTCTTATCGGTTTTATTATAATCTCATGTCAGAGGTCTGTATCTATAACTGATACCCAACAGTAATAAATACGTAGCCGTATGTTTAGGTATGTAAATGACGTTAGGCTATGTCCTGGTAGACGAGTACCTAAATAGAATAGGGTCGTTTTTATAACAGTTATCTATTTACATAACTATGTATGTTCATTTGTATTTCACATGTCCACATTACAAGGTAACTTCAAACTAGGCGCGATGAAGGCCTGACTGACTGAAATATATTTCTGACGTGAAGTGTTTGTACAAACCTTACAAAATAAAATCATATATCATACTTGACTTGAATATATTTCATTGTTTTATTAAAGTCTTTTATCTTGAAATACTCCAGAAGTTGAAGATAAAATGGACGCTACTAAAAGTGCCTAACTCGTAGTCAAATTCTGGTCTGACTATGTAGATTGCCATCGTCACGCTAAGATAGGATTTTTTATCCCCCCCTAACCTTTAGCCCTGGATCGAAAGAGCTGGAAGTCATGGGGAGAGGTCTTTTCCCAGCAGTGGGATGATGCAGGCTAACAGTAACAGTAATCTACCTACAGCTGACATGGTATTATTAAACTCGATATTCTAATTGACGATAAAAAGCTTACCACAAATAGTACCTAAATTGCGTCGACCTTGACTTTCACCTATAGAAAAATAACGTACAGCAATCCTCATGAAAATATTTAGTTCTAGTTTATTTCTATAAGTAATTATTTTATATCATCACGCTTGTGTTCCTCGAAGGGATAGGCAGATGTGTATGGCACACACACATTACACACACTAGCGAACACACTAACCGTAGTATTCGTAACTAGCCTCTCCCGAAATAACTGGGGTTTATCAAGACTGAGTGCGTCGCTCAATGATGTGTATATGTAACTACCTATTGTATTGTCAATAATATCGGTAATTATACAAATCTTGACACTCCGCGACGTTAATACTCATTAGAGTTGAAAAGGTCGACCATTTGATGATACTAATAAAGTAAAAAGTTTTAGATAAAATTGCTTGTGTCATACATTCGGACGCACGGATATCGAAACGAATCCAGTTTTGTCAAGGATCACTAACAAAACCAATACCGGAAAATAATATTTGTCTATATTCATAACAAAATATACATTGCATTACTTAATTATGTAACTAACCAACATTTTTACAAACATTTATTTACAATTTACACAACAATTTCGACTAATTAGAGAAACATTGTTATAATAACTGTAAATATTTTGTCATAATTATTACATCTATAAATTTTTATGATAAACAATGAAAGATAGTGTACTCTTGTAGGTACATCTTTGTCATAATTTTATAAAAATATTAACTCGAGCACTCAATAGGAGATGTACACACACAGCATTAAACATATTTAAATTATAATTTCATCTTATAATCTTACATTGGACAAATGCGAGGAACAATTAAATTAACACCTGTGAAGTATTATAAATTAAAACATTGCATAATAAAGGTAGATTTATGGCCAATCTTATTTCAAAGATTTGGTAGACTATTCAGATATCTGAATAGTCTACCAAATCAAACAAAGTTAAAAAAAACTAATGAAACAAGTCTTTCACAATATTGTGAAAGACTTGTTTCATTAGTTTTTTTTAACTTTAGATTTCCATACACAGGATTTTCTATTTTATTGAATAAGCTCAACATCTCTTAGTAACTATGATCGCAAACAGTCAGACTGCTGGAACAACCAGTGTGGACTACTTCAAGAGAAGTATGGCATGATTATCATTTGTCGTGGTAAATATGATTTACTAGTGACTGTTTTAGCCTTGGGTGACAGATCTGCAGATAGCTCTGGCGAGATAGTGCATCCCATCCTATTCGTTTCACCTGCTGAAAATCTCCCACCTGGACACGAGTTGCCTTGCTTTACCTGGAAGTCTTCAAAGGCTCCGGAGGTAGGCAAAGCAAAGAACCTGCTCAGGTAGAGATTCACAGATGACTCCGCCCTGGAGTGTAAATGTGGTGTCCCACAAACAATGGGGCACTTAATATCGTGTCCAGCGGATCCCGCTGCTTGCACGCTACAGGAGCTGATGGGTGCCAAGCTCGTAGCCAAATTTTATGGACTCTATATAAATTGAGGGTAATTTATATAGAGTCCATAAAATTTGGCACGATTATTTAATGGTCAAGAGTGACATTTTAATCTCTTGACAAGCCCAATTAAATAACATGATTGTGTTGTTGTAAATGCATAAAAAGCAGATGACAGTTTTTGAGAATCTTTAGCCCTTCAATGGGATGTTAATAAAGGTACAGACGACCGCACGTCTGTAGTAACACTTTAACCTTGAGCTGGACTAGCATAGTTCGGAATTTATACAGGGTGGCAGGGACATCGACGCGCAAACTGTAACCATGAATTCAGCACATGATTCTAGACTCCCCTAGGGTCCATTGACATGGGTGAAAAAAAATCGGCTGTTTTATAGAAAAGTGATAAACAAATACATACGCGGTCAAAATGTATGGAACGGCAATTTTTTTTCACAGCTGTTTTCATGGTAACAGGTTGCGCGTGGATGTCCTGCCGCCCTGAATGTAATCAGAGGCCAGCTTAAACTCGTTTGGTCACCACTGAAGTGCAAGCGGGCTACTGTAGATGCAATAATTTGTCCAGGCTGTTTCGATAGTCTTCCGAGTTTGTCTTATAATCCATCACAGGTCTGTGTGATTTGTCTTTTACTGTGGATCCGCAGTGATCTGTTTGTAGTACTCCACGTAACTGTCGCATTGTTCTCCTGAAACAATAGGGCTGTGGTTAACACGGACTCAATGGGTACACAATTGTTTTGAATTTGTGAGTGAAGAATAAAACATGGAATAAATGTAACGAACAGACATATGTTTGTTAAGAACACATAACTTCACGTCTGTAATCCCCGAAGCGTTAAGCAAAGGTGAACCTGTAGTCGGCTGTAATATACCCACATGTCGCCAGTTATGTAAGCCACAGCAATAGGGGGCGAGGTTATTGCCATCAACCGGCCACAAATCCAAACTTCAGGCTGTTACTAAGAAATTCCTGAAACCCAATAGCACTTTGCGCACTTGATTGATAGTATACTTATGTAATTTGGTGCTGTTCCACAAACGATAGGGCACTTAATATCACGTCCTGTGTGTCCTGTCAGCTTACACGTTACAGAACTGATGCACGCTTGTGATGGCGCCAAATACGTAGCCGAGTCCATTTGGATTTCCAACGACACACTAAGAAGAAGAAGAATAGCACTTTGTCCGACCTGGGATTCGAACCCAGGACGTCATGCTCAACAGTAACGCTTGCGACTAATACAGGATAATTTTTTATTCAGTGCGTAAATTTTCACAGGGTGTTCTACCCATGAATATGAACAACTTTCACTATGGGACCATCTCTGAAATCACAAAAAAAAAATCAGCTGTTTCTTATAAAAGTTCGATACCTACTCGACCAAAATGTATGAATCTGCTGATTTTTTTTTCGTGATTTCAGAGATGGTCCCATAGTGAATGTTGTTCATATTCATGGGTAGAACACCCTGTAAAAATTTACGCACTGAATAAAAAATTATCCTGTATACCAATGAGGCAGTATGAATTCAGGGAAAAATGGAGGGAGAAATTCAGTATTAGTGGATAAAGTTAAATTTATTATTATAGCACAGGTGATGCACACTACAAACACCTACTTATGAAGTAGCTCGATGCTTGCCACATATTAAAAAAAAAATTAGTAGGCACCCTATACTATGGCTTATCGCCAACATAAATATATCAGAGTTTATCTGAAGCAGCAACCCCATGACATCAACAAGACATTCATCACATTAAATGGTGTTGATAAGCTATCAGCTGAAAATAACAGACACACCATGATAATGATGTTTTCTTAAAACTGTAGGTAATGTTCTGGTTTTGGACGATTCAGATTTATTAGTATTTTGAGGTCAACTCTTATTTGATAGTAAAAATATTGCCACTGATATTAACGAGTGTGGGCGATATTTGGAAAGGTATTTGTTTGCATAGCAACCCTGAATATTTTCATATCATGTAACAAAATATCTGCAAACATATTGCTGATACATGATGATAAGCATGATTTTCTGTGGCGTATTTAATGCGTTCTCACTTCAGCATGATGAATTTAAAAAGCTACAATTTGTCAGCATGGAGTACGTCAGCCTTTTTTTTGCAAAACAACTGCCGAACAATAGGAATTGCTTCTGTATCTCGGTTAAATGAAGAACCATTACGTGTACAACGCTTTAAGGTTCTTTGGAACTAACGCCGCCATCATGTTTTGTCAATCACAAATATTTACTAACACCGCCCCTCTGTGATTACGGCGTCGTAAGATCCTGGTAGCACTCTAAGATAAACAACATTTTGCACCGCCTGCCCTGTCGCCTGCGCACTTGATATTACGACTGTGTCAGTGAGCGCAGTTCGCGTAGCTGAATTTTGGACCAAACACACTACTACTATCTGCTTAGCTTTATCCCAATTATCTTGGGGCTGAATTTTGGGCCAGCATATTTGACCCTTTTTAAGAAGCAGAACAATATGGTTCCTGTTCACCTTTCAAGAAGTGCGGCGCCCCCCTGGTCCGCTCGTTCCTGGCCTGCAGCGCGTGGTACACGGCGGTGAAGGCCGTGGGCTGGCCGCGGCTCTCGGCCACGGCGCGCGCGGCCGCCAGCAGCTTGCGCGGCGCCAGCGCCAGCCACGCGCCGCCCGCCTGCCGGGCCGCGCCCACCGCGCCCACGGGCTCGTCCCAGCTTAGCAGGACTTCTACTACTTCCTGAACGATTGAGGTAATGACCAAAACTGAGCGATAGTGATGCTGATGCAGATCAAATATTGCAAAGGAGCATTATTTCAATTATTTGTACAATGTAACGCAGTGTCAGTTTTTGCTTTGCAAAAAGTGCAAATACAATTTAGGCCAATAACAACTAGTAAACTAAATAGATTCAATAGTACGCTAAATAATAAGTTAAATGATCTGGGTAATACTAGGGACGATGCAAATAAATTGTACGAGGATTTCTTTTCAGTTGTGCACACTCAATTCGATAAAACTTTTGAAAAGAAAAGTAATAATATTTGCCCTAATTTTATATTTAGTGACTGGGCAACTAGAGGTATTAGGATAAGTAGGGGAAGACTGTTTGAGCTCTATGGCCTTTTTTTTTTTTGAGGATGGGAAATCATCAAATGACTCCTCCCGCTCTGGGTGGAGCAGGAGGGAGTGTCAGACTCTTACTGACTAAAACCCACCCGTGTTCCTTCCTTAGCCCTTTATGTTCCAGGGCAGCGGTAACCCTTTCGGACGATCCCGCTACCCGAGCTGTATGGCCTTAAGCCAACATCAATACAGAAACTTTCAACAAGTATATTGTTACATATTCCAAAATTTTTAGAAATACCTTCAAGATAGCCAAAGCCATTAGTACATTAGCAACAAAATCAAATCAGCAGAAAACAAAATAAAAACAGTTTGAAAAATTATAAATAACGAAACTAGTAGGAATAAAAAACGAACGAACGAACTGATTGACGCTCTAATTTAGAAGTAGCTCAAAAATTGGTACATTTCTTTACTAATATACCATCAAAAACGACTTAAATTCCTCACCGGACGTATCACTTGATTTACTAAGAGCGAACGTTCCAGGCTGCCCGGTTGAATATCAATTTAAACATATAAACCCTATGATAGTTATAAAAGCTTTTAGACAAATCAAAATCAAATTGACCTAAGATCTATGGGGAATGTCTATCAAAGTTTGTACATCCATAATGGAGACTATATCACCATACTTAGCTTTAGTGTTTAATTTGTGTGTAGATCAAGGAGTCTTCCCAGATTTAATGAAATACAGTAAGGTTATTCCACTTTTTAAATCTGGGGACAGCAAAGACACCAATAATTATACACCAGTATCCGTGTTGCCGGTATTCAGCAAAGTATTCGAAAGGTAATGCTCAATCAAATGCTTAATCATTTTAACAACAACAAAATCTTACACGATCAGCAATATGGTTTCACCAAAGGACGTTGTACGACTGACGTCGGTGTCACTCTATTAAAACACATATTTACAGCCCAAGATGCCATAGGAATCTTTTGTGACCTCTCCAAGACATTTGACTACGTTAATCACGAAACCTTACTCTTGAAACTTGAGCATTACGGACTAGGTAAACTTGCGCTCAGTTTAGTAAAATCTTATTTACATGATAGACAACAAAAAGTTCAAATAAATGGTGTCAATTCACTTGGTTTACAAGTAAAAATGGGTGTTAAACAAGGCTCGATAGTAGGTCCTTTCCTCTTTTTAGTATATATATAAATGACCAACCCCATTTATTAAAAAACCAACCACAAAATGGTGTTATTTGCTGACGATACTTCCTTAATTTTTAAGATAAATATACGTGCATCAAATCTTGACGACGTAAATAATGCCCTACTGCAAGTGCAAAATTGGTTCACTACTAATAATTTAGTATTAAATGGGGAAAAAACTAAATGCATAAGATTTGCTTTACCGAATGTTAAAAGTAGTGATTGTGACATAGTATTAAATAAAAAGAAACTAGAATTAGTCGATAATACTGTTTTCCTGGGGATAACGCTCGACTCAAGGCTGCAATGGGGTCCTCATATAACATCTCTTGCAGGACGGCTAAGTTTGTTGTGTCCATAGAGTTTCTTGCCCGTTCTTCTCCATAGTTATCTACTACGCTTTTGAATGGGCAACTAGCTTTGTGTTTTTGACTGACCGACCCTTGACAAATCAAAAGTGCCTGTAATTGGTTTAGTTGAAATATATAGTTTGAGTTTGCTATTTTGATGGTTTCAAAAATTATGTAAAGTTTATTTTTTAAGGGCGTCAAGAAAAAGCTTTTGGAAAAATAAATACCAAACTTTCAAAGCCCTTCGGCTAAGTACGCTAACATTTTACCCAGGGTTTCGGAGCGAAGCGGAAGGGAAGTCGTTCTCCGATATTAAAATGTCCAAGGCAGTACCTCGTATCCTCGCAGCCGCCACAGCATGTCCAGCGCCAGCTGCGCGGCGGCCGCGTCCAGGTGGCCCAGCGACAGCAGCGCGCACGCCAGCGGCCGCGCGTCGCCCAGCGCGCCCCGGCGCAGCGCGGCGCGCAGGCGGGCCCGCGCGCCGCGCGTCACCAGCGCGCGCACGCACAGCTCGGCCGCCGCCGGCTGCACCAGCATGGCGTGGCGGCACAGCGACGCGATGTAGGCCGTCACCACCTGCGGCGCGGTGGCGGCACTTGTATCCACGTCGCAGCATGTCGCCAGAATAAATATTCACGTACCGGAATCTCATGGCAAATGGGGAAGTAAAAATTTGTCTTGTGCAATACGTGCGTAAAGACATAGTGGAACTATCGGTGGAACACAGCATCGAACTGTCCTGTGTTGAGCTAGATAAGCATTTTATAATGTGCGTATACAGACCTCCAAACTATCAAAACTACTCTATTTTTGAGTCGGTAATGGAAGATATCTTGGCAAAACTTGCAACTGGTACCAAATCAGTAATTATTTGTGGTGACTTTAATATTAATATTTTGGAAATTAATTCAAATAGCAATAGATTATTAAGCCTCTTTAAATAATTAAATCTGACAAACGCGTTTTTGGAACCAACACGAATAACTACGGCTACTGCTACATATATTGATAATGTTTTCTGTTGCTGCGAATATCTAGAAAAGGCCATTGTAAATTATCTCCCTTCTGATCACAGCGGCCAAACCGTTTATTTTAAGTCCAACACACCGATACAAAAAGTGCAGATTCAAACTAGCTCAATAACATCGGGTAGGTAATTTGAATAAGTTTAATATAACTTTAAATAGCAAGTTAAGTGCTCAGGGCCTAAATATGACTAATGGTAATATTTTGTATGAAGAATTATTTTCATTAGTACAAACAGAGTTCAATAATTACTTTAAGAAGAACTCTAAAACTATTTGCCCTAAGTTTTTATTCAGTGACTGGACAACAAAAGGAATCAGAAAAAGTAGGGAAAAATTATTGGAACTGTATGGCCTTAAGCCGTATATTAACACGGATACTTATAATAAGTATGTTGCTACTTATTCTAAAACTTTTAAAAATATCTGCAAAGCAGCTAAAGCTTCATTCATTAGTAACAAGGTTAAATCAGCAGACAGTTTGGAAGATTATTAACAATGAAATGAACAGGAACAAAACACGTCATACTGATTACACACTGAACACTTCCCGCGGTCTCATTAGCGATAACATCGGTGTTGCTCAGGAATTTACAACTTTCTTACCAATATCCCAATTAAAACTACAGAAACTTTAAATTCCTCGCCCGCACTAGCTATAGAATTATTAAGAGCGAATGTCTCAGCCTGTACTGTGGAATTTAAATTTAAACATGTTAACCCCATAGTTATTATAAAGGCATTTAAACAACTTAAGATCAAAATTACCGAAGATCTGTGGGGCATGTCTACTAAAGTTTGTCAATCCATTATTGAGACAATTGCACCCTACTTAGCTTTAATATTTAATTTGTGTGTAGATCAAGGGGTATTCCCGAATTTAATGAAAAAAACACAAATAATCGGTTTTGCCGGTTTTCAGCAAGGTGTTTGAAAAAGTAATGTTAAATCAAATGCTCAATCATGTTAATCCTAACAACATCCTACACGATCAACAGTATGGTTTCACCAAAGGACGTTTTACAACTGACGGTGTCACCTTATTAAAACACATATTTAACGCATGGGAAGAGGCACAAGATGCAATAGGCATCTTTTGCGACCTATCCAAGGCATTTGACTGCGTGAATTTCGAAACACTGCTCTTGAAACTTGAGCATTACGGACTGAGTAAACTAGCTCTTAGCTTAATAAAATCATATTTAAATGATAGATTTCAGCAAGTTCAAATAAACGGTGTGAATTCATTGGGTTTAAAAGTCAAAATGGGTGTACCGCAGGGCTCAATATTGGGGCCGTTCCTATTTTTAGTATATATAAATGATTTACCTCATTTACTAAAAACCCAACCACAAATGGTGTTATTTGCTGATAGACGCTTGTCTTTTAAAGTAGGTAGACGTGCATAGGAGCTTGACGACGTAAATATGCTATGCTTATGGTCCATAATTGGTTTACTGTAAATAATTTAGTATTAAATGAGAAAAAAACTAAATGCATTAGATTCGCTTTACCGAATGTTAGAAGTAGTGAATGTCACGTTGTATTGAATAGGGAGATACTTGAATTCGTCGAAAATACGGTTTTCTTGGGGAACACGCTTGACTCAAAGCTGCAGTGGGGTCCTCACTTGCAGAGCGGCTAAGTTCAGCCGTTTGGAAAATCCGTCAATTAACAGACGTGGATACCGCGAGACTGGTCTATTTTAGTTACTTCCATAGCATCATGTCTTACAGTATTTTGCTGTGGGGACGGGCTGCAGATATTGATTCTATCTTTATTCTGCAAATGAGGGCTGTCAGAGCCATCCACAATCTCAGCAGACGCGAATCACTAAGGAAACTGTTTAAAAAAAAAATTAACATCATGACGGTTCCTTGTCAATACGAAAACATTATGTACGTTCGAAAAAATCTACATCTTTTTAGTAAGATAAGTGACAGGCATAATTTTAACACTAGGAATAGGAACAAACTAGATCAACCGCGCTTCAGATTGTCTAAAGTAAAAACTTCTTTTATGGGGTACTGTGTAAAATGTTATAATAAAATACCACTCAATATTCTTCAACTAAATGAGAAGAAATTTAAAACATGCATTAAACGCAAACTATGTAGACAAGCATATTATAAGTTGGATGAGTATATCGTAGATAAAAATGCTTGGTTTAATGCTGGTCCTGCTCCACAGGCACTTGGGCTCACTAGTTGATTACAATTTCAATATTTGGAAGAGATGCTTCCCCTTTTTTGTGTTTCTGACATTACGAACTTAATGTTTATTTTATTCAATCAAGATTTAATTCTTAATACTTGAATATTAAATACCTCTTCCTGATTCCATTCCTATAGTTTTGTATAATTTAGAAGCATTTTTTAAATTTTACGCTATTTGTCCCATGGAGAAAGTTGTTCAGTTTGATGGTCTGTACCACATCCTTAAATTTGGCTGGTCTTTGAAAAATAACCCTTTATATAATTTAAATCATAATACTAACTTAGCACCTCATTCACTTTCATTCATCAAGAATTTGATTAACGCCTTCTTCTTCCCTTATTTTACGATACACATTGAAAACAATATTTCTCGCTTGAGATCGAAGTGGTTTTCGACATTTTTACAAAAACAACAATTTATCAATAAGATATCACAAAATCTCAGCAGCGATTGACAAATCTCGTAATTTGATTTGACAGGTGACAATTGACATTGCCATATGAAAATCACAATTTTTTATTTATTTTTTATGCCATGAGATTCTGCTAGACCTATATTATCATTCATGACGATTAAAAATCATAAAGTTGTATGGTCGACAACTCACCTGTACCAAGTACTGGTCGTCAGCATGATGCTGCAGCACTTGGCTGCAGATGTCGGGCTGCGAGATGAGCACGCGGAAGTTGTGCTGCGGGCGCGCGCACTCCAGCGGCTGTCCCGCCGTGTTGCGTGCCACCTCCAGGTCTGCCCACTTCCTGGGGCACGCGGATGCACAAGTCTTGTTAGTTGAAGAATATATTGATTGAAGAGAACTGCTGGAAAAGTTCTGGAGTGGGAACTGCGTAACGGCATAGATAAGCCGCTAAAGAATCTATATTACTAAAAATAAATTTTTGGAAATTTATTTTGAGTAATATTGATTCTTTAGCCACATACACTGCTGTCATGTATTCTAAAATTATTATGTCTGTAAATAAACACTTTTTCATTTTCTCCAACTCACCTGTACACAGAGTTGATCTCGTCGAAGACCTGTGACAGCTGCACGAGGTAGCTGCCCGCCTCAGTCACCAGCTGGTTCACGATCCTGTATATCGTGTCCTTGCCGTTAGTTCGACGTAGTAGTACTGCTACTATCTTTGCTATCTCGTCTTTTGGAACCTGAGGATATTATACAATAAGTTGAATATTCTTTATGTTTAGATAGTTGATATATTTGTAGAGAATGTGTGTTGCCCTTGAATCAATCTCTCAACTCAGCTTGCAAGTTTTTCAAAGACAAAAGTAAATACCCATCATGTTCAATTCTATCTACCAAAACATAGAATAAACATTAAACGTCTGTTATAATATGGCGTAACTCGCGTGACTGTGTGCTAATTATAAATTAAACAGAAACTTATTATTTTAGCATAGCATTAGCCTGTCATTAGATTTTTGTGTTATAAAACCACGACATCACGCCCGTACTCCTTGAATGGTTTGCCAGACATGCATAACACTCATACATTTCACCACGATATTTAAGTCACATGTAAAGTTTTAGGTATACATGTAAAAGTGTCCATTACCGAGTGCGCCAGTCCTGCAGGTATGAGGTTGACGCGCCACAGACAGCCGAGCCGCGCATCGATTATGTAGTCCGGTTGGAACACCACCCACGTGTCAGAGTCTTTACACACATAGTCAAGGAATTCACTTCATGAAGTTAAACACAAAATCATTATTTTTAGAGACGTAACCATTCGCAATTTCAGGTAATACCGACCTCGTAGTAATTTCTTGGCATTTTCTCCATAGGGACGACTTAAATGTAAACCAAAATGTAAGTGATGTCGTTCATGACATCATTTACATTTTGAATAATAATAATAATCAAATCGATGATGATCCCTATCACTGTCGCCGAATTAAATCGATATAAACTGATGGTCGAAAGAATCGATATTGTTGGCGGTTTATTTGGAACTCCCAGCTAGTCCGTTAGTGAATAGAGTTAAAGCAAAGGATACACATGGGACAGTGCAGGTCGCCGAGCGCGGCGGGCTGCATGCTGAGGCCCGGCGCGCACGGGAGGTGCGCCGCGACGCCGCTGTCCGGCCGACACTCCTCCATTATGTCGAACAGCTGGGATGTTCCAGTGGCCTGGAAGGAAGGTCGACTAGTACTTGAGGTGACTCTGAATAATATCGTAACAGATAATTAAAAAAACTTGAGAGGTGTCAAGGGACACCCGGATGGAATGAAGTTCAAAGAGAGAGAGAGAGATGTCTCTCTCTCTCTCTCTTGCGGCGTGCGCGTGTTTCTCTGTCTGTCGACAGAGAAACACGCGCACGCCGCAAGGCTTACAACTATAGCAAAAAGTGTCGTTCCAACTTTTGGTCTTAATTTTTTCCGTCTAGCCCCCTTTCGCAACGCGCGATAAGGAACTTCGTTCCAAAACTACTGCTAATCAAAACACTAGCCCTTGGCAGATGGATTTATGATATTCAACACTGCTGGGTATTTGCCTCCTTTCTTTTTTGACATACTTTCCTGTTCTGTGCGTCCGTCATTCAGGTGTATCACGCGGCTTTGATGCTGGTTCAACGCGCTTTTGATACGAGAATCGTAAATCCCAGGGAATGCATAAAGGCTCATTCCAATTGAGTATTCAGTACTTCTTCCACAAATCAATGTTTACAGATTAGTTCAATCTCTTCTAGCCTTACATTAAGCATGACTGTTACCTGATGATGTACCACGACCAGATCATCGACCACGTTGACAGCGAACCTGCCAACCAGCCCGGTCTTCAGCACGTGCGTGTAGTGGAAGCCGGACGGACCCGTGATCGGCATCAGCCACACCTGGAGAAATTATACAAGTTTTCGTTACATAAGTAATATGCAATTGTTGTTTAAATGTTTTAATTTTTCACTTCTACCGGAATTATAAATGTATATTAACTAACAAATATTTGTATTATAACATCAAATTACAATAAAATAATGTCGGAAACATGCATTGTTTCGGTATCGCCCGAAATGTTTAAACAATGAACAAGTATAAGATTAGTACCTAATAAGTTAGTGTGTGTTATACATAGCAATAATCTAAAAAGAGATGACTACCGACATTACGACTAATAGAGAAGTATGGAAGATGACACGTTGCGCCGACCCGAGATGAGAAGGAAAAAGGCAAGAGTATGATGATGACATACCAATAGACTATCTATTGGTTGTTTACCTCAGTGGGTCCAGGAGCTGTGACAGTGGCGGACTGCGCGTGTCTGAACACGGCGCACCACGTCGCGTCACACAGGCGCAGGATGAACACATCACGCTCTACCACTGGCCTTGTAGCATCCACTGAAACATGGACATTTTTATATTTAAATTTGTGCCTCCACTGAGAGCCAATGAAAAAAACAAACTATAGTTTTATGCTGAAAGTTGACTATTCAGGCACGATCTTAAAACAAAGCACTTTATGTTGATTAATTATGTTTGAAATGTAGGTGTTGTTCTTAGTTTTAATAGAATTTTGGTTATTTGCTTTGCTTGATCATAGTAGAAAAATATTCCTTACATTCCAACTTCTGAAGTTTGGTGATGGTGGAGTTGTTGAGAGAGAACGGCTGCAGCAGCACTCCATTGTTGCCGGCCAACAGCACAATGTTACTCTGAGAGCACCATGAGAACCATGCACAGCTGGAAATGAGAAACACTATTTATAGTTTATATAGTTTGACGGCACGACTGGCGCAGTGGTTAAGCGATTGACTGCTGCGCTGCGTGTCGCGGGTTCGATTCCCGCACGGAACAAATATTTGTATGACCTACATGTATTTGTTCCGAGTCTGGGTGTTTTTCTATCTATAATATGTATGTATTTACAAAAAAAAATGTATACAAGTAGTTTATCAGCCATCTTGTTACCATAACACAAGCATTAGGTTGCTTAGCTTGGGACTAGATGGCGCTGTGTGAAATGTCCAGGGATATTATTATTATTATTATAGTACAGTGTAAGGAAACAGTCACTAATAAACAGTCAATAAAAACCGTGGGGGCTGTTTATATTTTGGACTATATGACATGGTTACTTGCACATTTTAGGTGCTCAAACTGGAATACACGTT
The DNA here is from genome assembly GCA_951799955.1 of Apamea anceps. Lineage (NCBI taxonomy): Eukaryota > Metazoa > Arthropoda > Insecta > Lepidoptera > Noctuidae > Apamea > Apamea anceps. Next base: position 1,321,317 of record OX637516.1, read on the forward strand.
GTGGCCGTAGTGCATTGGTTCTAGGTAAGGTAAAGATAGCATAATTATCTATTCTTGTATTTCGATATTCTTGCAACACAAGAACATTACACAACATATTAATGAGTTAGTAACAGTAATAATAATACCTGAATGAAGTGTTTTTCAAGCTTTTCAACTGTTTCTTCTCTGGCAAAATTTGAAGCAACTCTATGCCATGGTCTGTTATGAATGTGATCTCATTCACTTTTGGCCAAACAAAGCCTAAGATCTTGGCGTTCTTCCATTTGCAAGTATGAGAGTACTCCACATTGGTAGGGGCCAAGTCTTTGAAGTTTACAAACTCTACAGTAGCATTCTGATTGTCCTGATTTCTTTGTATAGCCAGAATTTTGAGGTCTGGTGAAAACTTTATTGATATAATTGGCCCACGGTCCTCCATTCGGAATGAAGTGGATTTTGAGTTATCCATGCCATTGACCGTGACTCCTGTGACGCCTCCAGATCTAACTGTGAACACCTACAAGAAAAAAAAATATGTTGTCTAACACACACAAAACATGCGCATAAAAATAGCTTTGGTCAAGTAAAAAGACCGTTTCTTTTAGAAAGCAGGCCTAAGCCTGTACAGTTATACTACGACAAACAAAACATAAAGTAGTTTAATATCAAGAAAAAAACTGAAGGACAACAGAAAATAGATGAGCATTTACCTGTCCATTACTGTCGTCGAAAAATACGTTTGTAACTGGGCTATCAGCGTCAAATCGTTTTGGCTGATCAGACAGAGCCAAGTAGTACTCGTCGCTGTCTTTTAAACGGAATCGTGCCATCTTTTGAACATAATAAGGATTCGTTTAAAAGACTAAAACACGAAACTTTTCCCTTTGTTGTGACACTATCAGTGTCAGTTTCACATGAGTGACATTTGTGATTTCTTTTTTCTGTTTATGGTTGTTACAGGTACAGTAATACGACTTAACTTAATGGCTTTTAGGATATGAAACAAATAAGGAGTAGGAGTGCCACAGGGCTCCTCTCTTAGCCCACTTGTGTTATTTTAGTTAATTGCAATGCTCCCTTACTTCCCAGACTTTGTATGTAATACTTTATACTCAATCATTTATTGCATTCCACAATGTATATGCTTAGGTGGTAAGTAAACATTTGTTGTAACAACGGTGGACCCTGCCAGGCACAGCAAAAGAAAAATTTGAAGGAAGAGGACTTATTTATACACGCAAACTAACTTATTCTAAGTAAAATTTAAGGTAACATTAAATTAAATTAATTCATATAATTTAATATACTGTTAATTAATTAATTCCGAATTCTGGGCAGAGTTCATTTTGATTGCTATTGACACGCTAAGAAGAATTTTTATTTTTGATTAGCGGCCTCGGCAGACGTCGTCTTGCCCGAAAAAGCAGCGCCACCTACCGGGTCAAATCGTGTATACAAACCTTGTCCTGACAATAACACACACACACACACAAAAAAAAGAATTATCCAATTTGGTGCATTCGATCGGAAGTTATGCGCGTACATACATTTCGGTGATTCATTTTTATTTATATAGATAGATAGACTAGCTGACCCGGCAAACGTTGTTTTGCCATATAAATTATTTCTAGCTGCTTCGTTCGCCTGGTGTCCTACCCCCTACACTACTCTTACCCTACTCCTAACCTACTCCTGCCCTACTCCTACACTACTCTTACCCTACTCCTATCCTACTCCTACCCTACTCCTAACCTATTCATACACTACTCCTACCCTACTCCTATAAGTAAAACGCTGATTGATTGATAGGGTTCCCTATCCATTTGCATAAAATTTTAAGACCTAATATAACTTGGCATACTTTTGTTTGTCCTAATTATATTTTAGCATAAATTATTTACGCATAACAGCTTACGCATAATTTTTTTACGCATAATTTCTCTAATCATAATAATGATTAAGCATAACATTCTAAAGCATACATTTTTTAAGCATAACATTCTAAAGCATAACTTTATTAAGCATAACAATAATAATAAGGCGTAGTCGTCGGGGCCACTATTTCTGTCTGCAGGGTTTAAAGGAACTTAACACGAAGGGGATAACGTGGGCTCAAGTGAGCGAGCGGAGCGAGCGAACGAGCCCCCGTCGAACTTCAAACCTAACCTGTTCGAGTCGGGGTGCCCCAATTCCCGAGCTCGCTTCGCTCGCTCTTGCATCCTAAGTTCTCATTGCCTTTTTACTAAATCGAGATGTGTTAGACCTTAGGGCATCCCGACTCTTAGAAAAAGTGATTCAGAATCGAGTGAAAATAAATACGTAAAAATAACTCAAATTTGTTTCCGTTATTTCTATTAATTGTATGCCTAAATATTATTATGCCAATAATTATTAGGCCTAGTAACGTTATGCGAATTAAATTTATGACAAAACAAATTAGCCTTCAAGATAATTATGCCAACATAAACTGTATGCCAAAAAAAATATGGCAAAACAAATTATGCCAAAATCGTTATGCCAAAGTATATTAGGAAAAAGAATATTATGCGAAAAGAAAGGATCCCGATTGATAGAACCTAGCGGACCCGGCAGACGTCATCCCACCCGAAAAAGCAGCGCCACCTACCGGGTCCAATTATGTATACAAACCTTGTCCTGACAATAATAACGCAAAAAAAGAATTATCCATTTTGGTGCAGTCGATCGAAGTTATGTAACTGTAAAGCATAGACAAAAATTTAATTTTGAAAGTTGTGTTGCTATAGCAACGAATGGCGGTAACAACAAACATCGAGTTCGGTAGTGTTACGAAAATAAGCATAATATGAATGAAAATATAGAATTAAATACATGGACGGTGGATGATTCTCTTGAAAATGACATTCAAGAGTATCACGAGATCAAACAAGACACGACACTTGATGATATCGAAACTTCGTTCTCTTCAAAACAGTCACCGAAACATTTGAATGAATATGATTTTTTTACAAAACATGAGATAAAAACTGAACCTAAGAAGCACTTGAAAAAGAAAAAGGGGAAGAAAAAAGATAAACCATCGAATTTAATGGACATAATAAGTTCTGAGATAGCCGCCTCCGTAGTGCCTGTGACCGAAAATGTTGTGACTATGGTGGATGTTACTAAAGAGCGCCAAAGTAGTTATCTAAAACCGAGTTCAAAAATCCCTACATTTCACAAATCTAAGACATTTTCTTCCGATTTGGAGAATGGGTAAGTTTATAATTATTTTTAATTTACCCATGCTGTAGAGAAGGTCGTTGAGTTCAATCTGGAACTAAAAGCACTCCTGAAACTGGTAGAGAAACTTTTCTAAGCAATTTATAAAATTAAGTCAAAAGACTTTACTAATTTTTAAATTTTCAGATGGACTCAAAAATTAGGGACTGTTCATTTAAGTCCGATATTTCCTAGAATACTCGAAAATGCTGTAACTGAGGACTGTTTAGTTGCAGTCGAATATGTTGACCCCTGTATGTTTAATGATGTTGTTGCGAACAATAATAAAGATATCGATGTTCCCATAAAGTTTCTTGAAATCTCTATTAAAAATATTACATCTAAACATCATCATTCTTTCTCATTAGAAAAACTACTTTGTATGAAAGTTGTAGAAACTTATAATGAATATAATCATATTCGGAGACTGTTAAAAGATCTTATAAAAGACATTACGGTCAATAGAGAAACAAAGGACAATCTTAAGAAAGATCTCATGAAAGTCAGTCCTAGTAAAAAAGATGATGTACGTTTTGATAAAACTGTAAGAAAATATACAGAGAAATTAATCAAGCTCAAAGAAAAATATAAAGAAATACTAAAATGCAAAAAAGAGAATAAACATAAAATTATATCACTTTGGTCAGATATAGAAATGATTAGAGAGAAGCGTGAATGTATTGAAACACCGTATAAATTGGAAATAACTAAAAGAGTTTTAAATCAAATTGAATACGAAAAAGAATGGAATGATACATTTAACAAAGAATACATAGATATGCTTGACCAAATTGAATTTGAATACGTAACTAATTACATAGAATATAAAGAAGCCAAGAATGAACAAAAAGGAAATTCCGATAATAAACCGACTAAGCCCAAATTGCATTTAGACGAAGAGAAAATCAAAAGTAAAGTGGAAGCGTTTGTTAATGTGGTTATTAATAAAGATCAAATAGAAATGGATTTGAAAAAAGACGAAAGTATTTTGACTGACTTTAGGCAAGTAGGTCAGCGCTTCCTGCAAAATAATTATAATTTTTTGATATATGTTGATGACGTTTTTGTATGTGAGTCTGACAAATATTCTAGCAATGATATGTTTAGTGCAGAATTTACAGAGAGTTTCTCCGTACAGATTCTACCAAAGAATATAAGTATAAAAATAGTATTATTAGAAAACGGCTCAAAGGTTTCAGATTTTAAAATAAACTTATTCGAAGTAAGAAAAACAATCGCTAATGCTGATTTTGTTGCTAAAGATTTTATTTATGACGAAATAGTTGAACCTAACTCTAAATATGTGGGCAGTGGTGTTAGTATAAAAGAAATAGCCCATGCAAATAAAGTGAGACTTAAAAGCAGCAATCTGTTCAAAGAAAAATTATATACGAGATACGAAATTTTCATAAAAGTGGGCTGGAATGATAAGCTGGAACAAAATCAATCTGAAGCTATCAAATCTTCTGTGGAAACTGGTAGGCAAATAAAAAGACTATTAAATGGCATTGACAAATCGAATTTAGATATGTTATTAGATGTAGTTAGTAAGATATATGAAAAAGATGTAACTGACGAAAACATGGTAGAGACATTGCAAAAACTTAGTAAAATGGAAGTTCTAGATGATGATAGCTTTCCTCTAGACCCGAATAATCCCGACATTACAAGGTTGAAGTTGCTTCATTTGAGGAATATTGGGGGATTTAATAACATAGACAAAAAGCTGGTTCCTCTCCACGCAAGCCAAATAACGACTGAGCAATTGAACTGTCTTCAAAAGACAAATGAAAAGGAGTTCGACATGGACTATCTGAATAATAGAGAAATGGAAATGGATCCAATCGAGTTGCAACGATTTATTGGAGCCAAGTATGTCCAAAAGTTAAATAAGAATATGTTGAGGAATCTGAACGAGTACCTGCTGCAGAAGACCCATAAAGACGTCGTCAAGGAGTTCAATTTAAGTTTCAGGCTTGTATTTCAATTAGTTATTTTATTTTATGCTTTCTAAGTTCCGAGAATAACTTAAGAATCGATATTAATTAACTTTTAAAACAACTACTGACAACTAGGTAAATTGAAAGCATTGCTTCTATGATTTCTTTCTCGTTAAAATCTCGGTTATGAAAAGTAAGCAAATAAGTTTTTAGTTCGATATCAAATCTACACTTTCCCTCCAATATTGAATTACACAATAATAATTTTGCTACGAAATCGATCACATATAATATTTGAGCTTCTGCCTTCTTGATTGCAGAAGCCTATTTTCCAATCAGTCCAACGTAGGGGCCTTGACCGCGGCATCTAATACCACTAAACAGCAGATACTGAAAGAGTCCCTGAGCAAAGACCAGGAAATTCACGTGACTGTGTTGAGGGCATACAATCTGCGCGACCGCAGTTCTGCTATGCTTGACGAGGCGTCTGAAGATGACGAGAAAATCGCAGGTAATAAAACCTAGAAATACTATAACTGCAGAGCCGCACCATAGGGTGTAGCTGCTTTTAGAAGATGTTTGTGCTAATGATGTCATCGTACTTGCAGTGACTGCTTTTTGTTGCGCCACTTCTTCCCAGCGAAAGCACTAGGAAGTGCTGAATGGCGGGCGTTTTGAGGGACTGACTTTTGTAATTTTGACATTCGAAAATTGCAGATTCTCAGCATAATTTAAATAAATGACTTTTGATTTTGAGTAACTCAACATTTTGTTGTTACAGGTTTCAAAGTGCGCCCACTAAGGCCATTCGTCCGGGTGAACTACAGAGGGGCTTCAGCTCAGACTGTCACTGCCATCGGCTGCCACCCGTCGTGGAGTCACACGCTCAAAATTAACACCAAGTCCGTATCTAGTCCATCCTCATGATACTGATAAGTACCCACCCTAATTTGGTATGACATGAGAAAATATTAAGTTACAAATACCTCACTTACAGATTGGAACCACTCTCATCAATCCACATTAACGTTTTCGACGAGTACAAGGCGAACATAGTGGAAGGTTTCTCTGAGGAGGATCAGTCCAACAAGACTGTTCACTATCGCTACTATAACAAGTGGCTGGGAACCTTGGAGGTTCCGTTGTATGCGGTGTTGACTTTGGGCACTGTAAGTATCAAGCAGACACATTAGAATTTTTTCCTGTAGTTGGTAGATACAAAATCTCATTATGTGCAAATTTCCGAAGTCGGAACGTGAAGGAATCAGACACGCAAACTGTAGTGCAAACATCAACAACCCAGTAAACCCCGCCACTGCGCTCATCGACTACTTAAAAAATATCTTTAACCAAATGACAATATTTTATTTCACATAAACCTACATGGGCACTTATGAAACGTCAGAAGCACGGTTTCAATTGGTCGTTTCCTATCGAGAAGAGCCGCCAAGAAATTCCACGGTTACCTATTCTTTTAAAAATAGTTTGTTGTAACTAATTAATTTGAATTACGATAATCCCAGAAGTAGGTAAATTCTGTCGAAGTATGGCCAGTAAGTTCTGAAAGAGGCGTGTCCATTCAACATACCTAAGTGAGAGTGACACATATTATTGAGTGCGAATGTCGCGACGCGAGGAAGCAGCGTGATTCATACTCAATCCGGTGTAATTGAGAGTAACGTCCTGGCAACGGACATTGCACGGTGACGCCAGCCGGCGATGGGCGTGTCGCACTGACGCAGAACTATTGGCTACACAATAGCAGCACGTCTGAGCAATATCACCGTTTCGGATTAGCATCGCGAATTACACGGAATAGTCGTATGATAAAATCCATGGTGTCAATACAAACAATGTGACCGTTTAATCCATTCGTGTAATAAATTATCTTATTGACTACGATAGAATTATATCTTGACAAATCGATTTGACTAATATTAATTATACCCAAATTGTCTAGATGCTTTTTAAGATTTGCAATCAATAAGATTTTAGGACGTTGCTAATTCGTCACCATCATATGAATTGCGTATAATTTATTAGCGACAAAAGTCGAATAACACTGCTGCTTTTACACTATCTAAATTAACATAAAATGCAAAAAATCTGCCTATAATAGTTGTTATCAGTTACTATTTATTTAAATTTTACTTCTTTTCCGATTTCAATTACCTACTTATTTTGCTCAATGATTTAGAAAACTGAAGTGTTAATCAACGTTTATTGCTGACTGTACTATATCCAGCCATGTGATCTCTACATGATTTGGACTAAAGTAACCACTAACTACACACGCACCACTATTAGAATTTGGGGATACTATCATTATACATTATACATGCAGCCGCGAGTTCTCAGCCAGGATAAATCATAAGCAAGTAGACAAATTATCCAACTGAATACCTACTTGAGTTTGCACAAATATTGACCAAACCGATATTGATCTAACTATCACGCTTTCAGCTCCGGGGCACATTCAAGATCACGACCCCACCACTCTTGTTTGGATACGAAACCCTCCAAACGAAGGAGTCAACATCGCTAATCCCAGAAATAACCCAACTCATGAAGAAAGACTCCGCTTTCATTACATTAGAAGTAACTAGCAGCCTCTCGCACTTGGGAGGATTACAAGCCTACAACCAGCCGTTACCAAGCTCAATAGAAGACGATTATTTGATCAAACATTTGAACAATTTCGTAACAGAATACACAAATGAATTTCCGATGAGGAATATTTCGTTGACTTTTATAGATAGCGCGGGTAGGAACAAATGCGTCACGCAGTTTCTACAGCCGATTCCTCTACCCGAGAGGGACTTTATTCCGAAGAATCCAAGGGGTGATTCTGCTATTTCGAAGTCCTCTGTGTTTTCGAGAAGTTCGTCTTCGAGTGGGAGACGGAGAGAGTTGGATGTGGATGGAGTTAATCAGGAGGAGAGGGAGTCCATCTACAGCGCCCGGGAAGGCGATAGTCTGGCCAGGATGATGAACGCGTGCATGCGATACGTGTCGCTGATTCCTAGCTATGAAGTGACGGAGTCACATGCTGTAACTCTGTTGGCTCTTGTTAGTATTGCTTCCATAATCATTGCTCGTTTATCTATTGAACACTGAGTCCATGTAACATTTATTTTTGTTCTTTTTAATGTCACAGGAACTGCTAAAAGTCCTCCACGGCTCGCCTCTAGACCACACAATCCTGCTAGCCAGCTACTTCATATACCTAGGCATCAAATGCTGGGTGGCCATCGGCCTAGGCCTCCCCCGAGGTCACAGCAGCTTCGTCCTCATAAAGTACGACCTGACCACGCGTAGGATAGTCCTGGAAAATGACCAGCTATTCAGGAGCAGAGGGTTTTTGAACAAGAGTGATGGGTATACGTGGTATGTTTGTGATGCAAGCAGTGGAGAAAGGTACGAGCTCAGAGATGTCGGCTGTCCTTTGAAGACCGTTGACTATGTGTTTGATAACGAAAATGTAAGTAAAAATTAGCGAATATGTCTGCAATAAAGACGCTTTTGTTGTGAAGAATATTAGAAAGATTACGTTTTCAGATATGGGTGAATATACAATCGTCTCAAGATTGCGAGAATATGGCGTTCGATTTCACCAGGTCTTCGGATTGGCAAGGTGTAAGTATAGTCATTGGCATTTTTGGAAGAACGGCATTTAAGTTAAATTATTATCGGAACAGAATAACGACTTTAACACCTCAATCATAAGGTTTAATATCTATCTACACTCTACAGGTGTTCGACAAAACCGTCTTCGTAATGAAGCAGCCGGTGGTGACAGACAACGCACTCTACACCCCTCCCCCTAATGTCGAGGGGCTCAGAGTAGCACTGGAGAGTAAGATCAAGACCAAGGTGCAGAAGTGGCGGTCTCATAAGAAGACCATATGGAACAGGTAAATTATGGAGGACTATACGTACTAACCGGCCTGATGATAACAGATGTCTTCTTTTTGGGGCGACTGCTGTTGACCGTGCTCGTTCTCCTTGGCTCGTTAAATTCAATTGCTGCAAGGGTTAGTAAGCGAGGGGATCTACGAAATAATCTCTGCTACCTGTAATGAGATGAGCTGTGTTATTTTGTTTTTTTATTTGCATTATTCAGTGATCGAATTAGCAGATTTTTTAGCTTTCCATACATTATCAATGTTTCCATAAAATGCTTGTGAAATATCTGTAGGTACAGTACGGACTTAAAAAACCGGCCAAGTGCGAGTCGGACTCGCGCTCCGTACCATTATCTACAAAAATCACGTCTGTTGTATAAAAAAAAAAAAAATATTTATTTTATTTTATTATTAAAGTAAAAAATACAACTGAGTATTTTGCATATATTTTAAGTGCCTACCTGTTGCCATTATTGATATCGAGCAAAAAAGGGCAAAGAAATCGCGATTGTTGTATGGGAGCCCCCTTAAATATTTATTTTATTTTGTTTTAAGTATTTGTTGTTATAGCGGCAACAGAAATACATAATTTGTGAAAATTTCAACTGTCTAGCTATCGCGGTTCTTGAGATACAGCCTGGTGACAGACAGACGGACGGACAGACAGCGAAGTCTTAGTAATAGGGTCCCGTTTTTACCCTTTGGGTACGGAACCCTAAAAATGGGACATCGTGTTCTAAGAAGTTCGGTTATGTATATTTGAATTAATTGAAACAACTAACTGAATGTCATACGTAACAAAGTTCAAATTCTATTGCAACCAGAAACTTATTAGGACGAACGGCACTACATTTACCGCCGAGAAAACGCGCGGTATTTCAAACAGCCTTGCCTTTCATGGTGTTTATGGTGCCCCCCCGAGACGTGATGCCCTAAGCAATTGCTTACGGGCTAATCCGGAACTGAGTAGATATCTGATTAAGTGGTGATGAAATGTAAACTATCTGAGATTATGAACACTGCTACGGAGCGTCTTATCTTTCACTCATACCTTTTTGTCAGTGTGTTCCTAAAGGTGTCATATTCACGCACAGTTACCTACTGTTGCTCTACAAATCCTATCACAACTATTCTATGTCCTCAGTCATGAGACGTGTAACTAATTTATTCAAATTTTTAGGTATTGCAGTTCGCTGCTACGCGACATGTTGCCACAGTGGGAATATTGGGTTTTCAATCCAACAGGAACCAAGCCAGGTTTCAGTCAGAAACTGAAACATTTAATGGTCACGTTTAAGGTAAATTCTAAAGAAAATGGTTAGAAAGAGCTCTGAAAATTTTACTATTTTTAAAATGTTTGTTTTTCTTTTCTAGATATATGGCTTCCCTCTAAACATGTCATACGTGAACTCAAAGTCTGTGATATCCGCCGTCAAGTCCACCGGCCTGCACTTGTGCGACGACCCTAACGCGGAGTTCGCACTCGGCGTGGAAGTGTGCGCCTACCCTAACAACGTCATCAGTGTCTGGGTGTTCCTGGCTAGCATCGCCAGGATGTGAACGTGATGAAGACCTTACGATGATTGTGTCAGTTCTGTACAATGTGTTGTATGTTTTCAACATTTACATACGAATGGTATGTGGTTAGTATTAGGTATAGTATTTGTGTCAATATGCGATGACGTATTTTGGCTTCCGACTATTTGAATAGGATTACAAAATACGTCAAACAGTTTTTGTAAAAGTCTAAAAGCAGAGCATTCTGCGCCGCTTCGCAAGGTAAATATTTGGGTAACCACCGTCCACCAAACAAAAACTTTACAGAAGAGCAATATAAAATGTTTATTTTTAAAACTCATTTCATCAGGACTATAAAAACGCAGATTAATTAAAATAAAAAATAGAGCTTGTATGTCTTTTCGTTTTAATGCTAACAAAATAAAATTAACATTTATTCCATCGTAGTATAAAAATATACGTAAAAATAGAAAAAAGGAGATGTTATACGTGTGGCGTCTGGCGTCTGCGTCGTTATGAGCCCAACGCTCTGGAGGCGCGGGGGGGGGGGGCCGCGGCTCGATTCAGTTCCGGGCTGACTTAACCTAGGGGAGGGGGGGAGGCGCGGCTTAGCTGCCGGGGTCGTCGGGCTTGTTCTGTTTGGAGCGGCGCAGCTGCTGGATGTAGTGGCGCTGGATGGGCTTGTGCAGCGCCAGCTGCGCCAGCGCGTCGTCGATGCTAAACCACTGCCGCTTGCGCCCCATCAGCCGCGAGTCCTCCCACTCCGCCAACTCCTGGGTCACCGTCATCACGTACACTTCTGTTCGGTGTTTGTGCTCTCGGTTCTGGAATTAGATAGAAGGAAATACGTTAGTTATGTCGATAATCCAGTACCAGAACAATGATCATTTGAGGATTCATAAACTGTTTTCAAATGAAAGGTCAGAGACCCGACAACACACTAGCAATCTTGGCAACACATACTGGATTTAAACGAGACATTCACTCGCCCATTATGTGTAAGGTTCACAGAGTTCAAGAAGATAACCGACTTTTATGGTCGATTTTAGTGAACAAAGTGTTGACCACGACCGCAGAACATGATACTCCACAGCCCGCCCCGCTCGGCGCCGGCTCTGGCAATATTTGACACAGGCCGAGCAATGTAACTTTACACACAGGTAGCTTTGCAGTTTGCACAGCGATTGTCGGGGATCAAATGACGTCAGCTTGTTATTTCTTCCCGCAGTAATGAAACCTGTTTGGAACCGAACACTACAAAAACAGAAGCACTGTAAAAGTAGTCGGTCTCGGATACAATCTAGTTAGTAAACAATAGAAGTGAGGTGTGACGTAAATACCAATCAAGCGATCTTAATTAATTTTACGACAAAGTAATTGCTTACGTAATTAGCTACGTTAGTTAGCGTTTGATAAGTAAGTCAGGAGTTCACTGTGATGAGCTAAATCATAAGCTTTATTATGTAAATAATATGTATAATCCGAATGGAATGAAGGGAGTGTTTTTCTTATTCGCACTTGCGTATTCATTATTTGGGAAGGTGTTGTACTTAGATTGAAAATATCCCTCGCACAATCGAAGGTGGTTTAACGGTCGAGCGATGCTGCCAGTAATAAACAAGTCTTATCTGCGGGAAATTCAAACAACGTTAGTCAAGGGATAAAATTCGTGAAGCTCCTCCAATGCTGCGCATATTATCTTTGGAACGTTCATAAACATGCTAATCCATAATTGGAACATTTCAATGTGTTTCATTTCCGTAACTATTGATTCAAAGACAAACAAACAATTGCGCTTTTGCCTAAAGCTTTTATACTTACTATTTAACCAACTCGAGAAATGGAGGAGATTATTCTTTCGGCTAGTTTTTTTAATTCTGTCTGAGAGCATTCGTGGTTTTATAATGTAGGTTAGAAAAACAGTACGCAGCGTAATAAGCTGTTAAATTGGAATTTCCTGCAATGATTAGCTGTCCGTGTGGTTTCCCGGACATAACAGGTATGGTAAATGAAGACATTCTTGAGGAATTAAGGATGAGCAGTAGCCTCATGCGCGTACGACCAACTATCTACGGTAATAAATCGTTTGGCAATATTCCCTTACGAATGGTGTAATTGTTACGCCTTTGAAAGAAAATGGCGTTGTTTCGAATGGATGTAGACTTTTCTGATATTTGATTGGATGAGAAAAGTTTGCGTTTAGTTAGTTTTCATTTTTTAATCTAGTTAGGTTTATCTTATAGAGATTGGCCTGAGTGAGTCAGATACACAGCCTTGAAATACATTCAAGTAGATTTAGAGAGGGAACTTAAAATAAATACGGACCGATTATGACAAAATCTAGGTCATAAATATACCAAATAGTAAAGTACAGATTTTATCGTTTTGCCTAGAATTAGTCATCCGCTTCCGTGCCTTCTTAATTTATGTTAAGAATGGCATAACTTTCAAAGTTTTCGAGGACCTTGGCATTTGTTATAATTTGTCAGGAATAGGCTGTTATATACTTCAGACAATACCTCGTTACACGTATCGAAAGGGAATTTCTGCGCAGCATAATATTATTATAATGAATCATTGTTTTAAAGCTCTTCAATTTCCTATTAATTCGCCACAATAAAGCCATAACATTTCCTTATAAAACAGTGGCATCGCTTCATTGTAACGTTCAGCTACATTGTCGACAAAACTAATTTAGACAAGGTAAACAATAGCTTGTTTACTTTCTGTTATGATGAAGCGTTGTTATTTTGTGTATAAATTATACATGTTACATTGTTACATCTCGCTAATGATTCTACTTATTTCTGGAAAGTTTTGACGATGAATGTGGATTGGTATAAGAGTAGGGGAAGACCATGGTTCAAAGTAGATGTGTCTGTATGGTACCCTTTGATTATTAAACTTATGGTACCTTTGTTCTCACAAATAGACTACTGAACCTTGGCTAGGAACTTGAAGATTGGAACCCTGGGATGGACATAGGATTCTGCTTGGCACGGAAAACTTAAAACGCAGGTGGAGCCACAGACAAAAGCTAGTAGGAATTTAATAATTAGGTCAATGTTTTATTAGATTGAATTTCCCCAAACTGTTAACTTTGAGAACCATCGATAGCGGTGATGACGTTGACTTGTCTCACACGTGTCCACTGTGTCTCAGAATGCTATACCTGGCGAAGTATATTATCATAGTATATTATACTATGATATTATTATACTATGGAGAGGACCAAAGAAACGATGAAAATACTAGAAAAATGGGTGACTACCGCATGAATCAAAAATACATGTAGCGCCGTACTCAAATAAATTAGGATAAGGGCTAGAGAATGATGACAGTCATGATGAATCTGTGCTGGTTGAGCATAGGAAGGATTCTCGGTTTTGTTATACGATTGGTCCTGTAGATTCTGAAGCGGGCAGTAAGCTCGGAATTGGAACTACCTATATTCCGACGGTAGGTAGGCACATTAACTCATTCCGATCGGCCCTACAGATATCTAGGTCAAAGGATATCTATTTTGTAAGTATCCCAAGGGATTGGGCCTTAGGTACTTATTGATTTAACTCTACAAGGACAAAAATTGAGACTTAACTGGACAGAATTTTGTATCAATTATGCAGTTAAAGGTACATAAATCGTATTAAAAGTAGATACGTCATTACGTACGTCGGTTGATCTACTTATTTACATTATTAGCTCAAGCAGGATTCGTCTCTCCTACGTTTTTGACAATATTTAGCACAGGCTAAAGGACATAGGTACGATTGGTCCTTGCGATGTTGCGATCTCTCTTGATTCAATCACAATCCAATGGAAAAACGTTTGAACACTGTACATGGGGCGTTTATATTACGAAATGCCTTAGTAATATAGGTACTCGTCTTTGAAGCGTTTTAGGCGAGCTATAGAAGCCTCTTGAATCTCCAATTTATGCTGATTGATCGATTTCAGCCAGGTCGAAACACTTAGGGCGCGTTCACATATACGTACGTTTTTACAGGATCCTTTTTAACGGATCCGTCGCTACTGGAGATAGTATTCACACAGGACTGATTTTAAGAGATCGGATCAGTATACTGGATCCGAAATACTGTATTATGTGTGAACTGGCTCATACAACTACATACGCTAATAACACATACGTTTAAACGGACCTGTAAAACGGATAGCTGCTTATTTTGTCGGATCGGTATTTTCTACTGGATCCGGAATACTGTAATAAGTGTGTACTCGCTCATACAACTACATACGCTAATAACATACACGTTTTAGCGGACCTGTAAAACGGACGTTAAATGTGAACGCGCCCTTAGGATTAGTAGTTTGGATATTTTTTTACATAACATCACGCCCGTATTTCCCGATGGGTTGGGCAGAGGTGTACCCAAATTTCGTCAGTTATGTTATTATTTTTAATATTGGCATCTGCTAATAGGTTCCACGTCAGTAATACGTTCTTTGCGGCTCTCAGTTCCAACAGGGGTTTAGTGGAAATAGTAACAAATGTCTGTATGCCATGAATGTTAATAGTACGCCTTTGCAGTGTCCTTCAAAATTGTCAGGTGTGTGCAAAACTGCACCTGGAGCTTATTCGTGGTTGAATTGAATATGAAATAAGCAAAAGCTGTAATATGGCAATACGCAATGTTTTTGTGTACCATCTACATTATTCAAGTTCAAAAGAAAGTAACTTCAAAAGAGACTTGTTTACATTTACATTGTACAATCAATGTAAAATTAGTCCTATACTTCATTTAAATATAAGCTAAATCATGTTTATCATAGTAAAATCATCCACAGGAAAATTAAAAAGAAAAAAATAAAATTACCATATTTTGGAAGTAGGACATAAAATCCGCAGCGACATGGTTCAATGGCTACCATAAACATCCGCCTAAATAACGAGATGTGGCTGAAGTAGGTTTGTTCAAACATTCGATAATTTGCGCGACCCTCACATGACTTAGATACAGAGCTTTTTCTTTGGCTCCACTCCCAATAGCCTATTGTGTAATAGTCTGTTTATAAACAGAAACAATACTTACTGTGAAATATATTCATGACATGCTTATATAGATAAGCATGTCAAAAAATATCTTTGCCATAGGGCAAAGATATTTTTTTTGCAATAACTATTATAATTGTTTAGTGTTAATTTTTTAGTTTCTACAAACATATTTATCTTCATCATTTTCTTGCCAAGAAATATTGACGGTAAAGGGTAAAAGAATTCAATATTTACTAATATAACTACATAATTACTAGCCAGTTGGTTGGTCTGTGGATGGGTGACCGTCTTTACATGCAGAGAACCCTCTGTGCCTCGGAAAGCAAGCTAAGCTGTTGAGCTGTCATTCGTGGAGTCTTACAAACAGTCTTATGAAAGGGTGTGCTATTAGCCAGTAACTGGGTTGTGGAGGTCAGAGGATAGGCAGTTGCTCCATGTAAAATACTGATATTCAGCTGCATGTGGTTAGACTGTAAGCTGACCCCAACATAGTTGGGAAAAGGTTAGGCAGATGACGTATTACTAACCAGTAAAAGTGTGAATTCATTGGTGCCATTTCATAATTTAAATTATATTTAAAGGTCAGATAATTAGTGTTTTCTATGTAACTATTATTTATATAATGAGAAAATAGTGCTAAGGGGCAAAATAATGTCATGTTTTAAGTATTCTAATCTCAGTCTCGATCTGTCGACAGTCCCTCTACTTTTACATGATTTTTGCTGAGATGAGAATCCAAATAGATTTTAATATTGGGAGTTGGCCTTTTGATATCTTTGATTCATACCACTGCCATTTAATATAATTGGTTATTAGGTATTCAAGTATTTTAAGAGAGAAGATAAATGAGATAGGGCATTAAAGAGAGGAATTATAAAGTAGTTTAAAAAAAAAAAACTAAATTAATCTCTTTATTGGTTTTTTTTTATATTTCCATAAAACCATTCAATATATTTTTTATTATTTCAACTCTTCTACAGACAGCCTACATCCTCATGCTAATAAGAAAGTGCAAAGGTGTTAGCGGTGACAAAAAAAAAAAAATAGGAATTTTGAAATTATCAACTCGTTGAACTTAAGCCAATTGACACTTTTACCATATCGTTATTTTATGTGATTCCTGATTTCTACAGATAGTAAAGATTAAACTCTAAATTAAACAGTCAAGGATAGTGAATAGTGATGGTAGCATAATACTTGATGATCTGACATTACATTCATATCCAAGTAGAATGAGATTGTAGACTAGAAAAATATTGGACTATGGACTGTGTGGAAAATGAACCTGTCAACATAATTTAGATTTTCATATCTTTTGAATTAATTATTAAACCTTTATGACTCATTTTACTTTATCATCACATAAACATCATTGAATATGTATATATTTAGATAGATCAGGTTCTGTCACTTGTGATAAACTGAGAAATTGACCTTTTATGTGATTACCATAAGTTTCAATGTTGTTTCACAAAAATAAAGGATGATTATCTTATTGGTTAATACAGTCACAGCTATCATTCTGTTCATATAATAACACTGTCATCAGATTCCAGTGCCTGCTTCGACACTAATTTGTGTCGTTTAGGACACCTTTTCATGTTTACATGTGTGCTCACCTCGAAGACCCCGAGACACCTGCCCAGCTTGCCGATGACGCCAGCTTCTTCGAGCACCTCGCGCATTGCGGTCACCGAGGGCTCTTCTTCGGGCTCGACGCCGCCGCCGGGTACTATCCAGTTGTCGGGACGTCGCGACGATGTCACCAGGAGCACCTACACACCACAACAGCAAACACACGTACTTTACAACCTCTTCACATCTCAAACAACACCGAAACAACAGAAATACAACGCTAACCTCTGTTTCGGCGTCAGAACGAACGCAGATACACGCCGCACGACGTCTAAATCCCTCGTCGTCGTAAATCCGAATCGAATTAGGCTTCTCCTTCACCATTTTTACATTAAACACGTAAACACGAACTAAACAGACGATCACAAACGAAAAGCTGACATCAAATATAAAGAAAAACTATGAACCGAACGTAATTTTTTAATGATCAACAAACGCCATAACCGAAGTATCCTATGTTGAACGTATCCATTTTCTACTAATAAAGTTACACAACGTACATGTAAAATGAAACTATAATAACAATAACGCTACAATTAGAGCAATATTTCAGCTACAACTAGCTTTTGATCGCGTATTTCAAGCCCATGTTGAATGGTGCCTGACGTATTCTTTCTTTGCGAAAATCGAAATAGGTTTTGGAAAGCAATAGGGAGTCTATCAGCTGACAGCCGGAAGACGGAAACGGTATTGCCCTATAATTAGATTTTATTTCCCAAATGTTGCAATTCATTGGCCGGTATTTCAATTTATTTCAGCATTCAAGGTCAGTTTTAAATATCCATGCTTCAGAAAGTAACTTATAAATACTTTACAGTACTAGATTACAAGTGATTATTCATAATATAATAGAGATCAAAACTGCGACTTGCTCACTTCAGATGTCGCTACTATCACTAGTCCAAGAATTTGACAGCGAGCTGTCACTATCTATATTTTTTGTTAACAAGAGACCTCTTTTACGCATAAATAATTAACAATGTCCCGTATCGCAGCTGTTGACTGCAAAAATACAGGGACCCATGTATTTGGCAAAGATGTTAGACGACGCAACCTGTAGCAAAAAGCTTTTAAAAAAAAATTGGATACCCAATATTTCGTCGAGGTTATGTGTATCCTGTTTTACCTCGATGACTTATAAGGGAGAAATTCCCAAGAGAATTACTACTGTTTTCATTACCTACAAGTACTTTTAGTGTGATATTAATATGAAAATAATATATAAAATATTAAATTAATTATTAGCCTAACGTTCTGTTAAAGTTGCGGTCCCCCGACAGGACAATATTTTTAATCAAAAAATTTCATACGTACTAACGTAGGGTCATAATTTCAAGGTTATTTTTTTCTTTTTATAGGGTTTCACGTAGTCGGGGGTTTTTTAAATTTTTAATTTAATTTTTTATTTCATGCTTTTTGTAGGGACTCCTTATAATTTCTTTTCTTTTATTTTCTTGCGTTTTAAGATTCAAGTAATTTGGTATTTAACCACTCTGCTCGACTAGATTTTGACATATGACATATCAGCTAACTCGACGGAATGTTGCGAATTACGTCATGAAATTCAGTAAATTACATCAACTTTCAGCATTCAAATTTATTAAGAAAAATATGTTTCCGCGCTTATTTTATACAATATATTTGTGGCAAATATCTTTAATTATTTGTTGAGGTCGGTCAAACTTCGTTAGTCTACTACGAAAGTTGTATAAAATAGGTATTACTACACCTATCCAAAAGGTAGGCACCTTAAACTCGCTGGAAATATGTACATAAACAACCTATTCTCTTGCTGAAAATATGCAAAAGGGAAAAGTAAAGATATTATCATTCTCTCCGCGTTCTTACTTTTACCATTTTTCTTACTTAAACTACCTATAAAACGCAATCAAGTCTTGATAAAAATTACAAAAAATTGTGTTTCGACATGACACTTCTTAGTGCTGACCATCCGTCCAGTTTTCTTATTTCGATTCAAAAATTACATAAAGCCTAATCGATAATCGGAATTTGCAAAAAAAAAATAAAAAAGGTGTAGAAACTATATATATCCTCTTTGGTATATTTTTCATGAATTAATTTATTTTTGAAATTAATCATTTTAATTACCGTACCTACACGTACGGTGTGGTTAGGTGTGTAATTTTTTATGGTTCCGTACGACCAAATGAAAAAACGGAACCCTTGCAGGATCACTTGTCTTGTGTCTGTGGGTCTTGTCTTTTCTTATTTGCTTCGAATCTACTGGACCGATTAAATTGAAATTTGGTACACATATGAATTTCTGTGACCCAAGGACGGACGTGTAACGTAAATAAATTAATTTTGAAAATGGGGTCACCCTTGGGGGCAAACTAGAAAATAAAAAAAAAAATCTTTGCTGTACCTCTGTGTGACATATCAAATGAAAGGGCTTGTTGTGTGGTTTTAAATATATTTGCTTAGTAACTAAAACAAAAGTTATGTGGCCGTCTGTCTATGTGCCGGTCGGTCTGCCTCTCTGCCGTCTGTACAAACCTAAACTAACCGTAAAATCTAGATTTTGACCAATTTGCACCGGCCAGCCTTTCTTACAGGGTTAACGCGGGCGTTTTCGTGGACGCGCGTTGTGGGACGAAGTAGGCACTCCTTATGTCCCAAGCTGCCGTTCTGTAGCTTGAGATAAAATTTTAAGAACTGTAATTGTCTGATTTCTAATTTAAATGACCTGAAAATACTTTTACGAAACCCATAATTTCGTCATGTCAGTCTGTGCGTGCGTTCGGATGTCAATGCCATTAACCATTTTACTCGTAGACGTTAACGAGTGTTAATAACACTATATCGTATTCGTATTCTATGCACGCAAAATGGTGTAGTAAAATTACGATAAACATAATTAGAGGTAGCATTCCCCATGCATGTACCCGAGGGTTGAAAAAAATCTATGCACACAAGCGTGTGGGGGGTATTGTTGGAACTTATAATTAAAATTATAAAGATGTTTCTAATTGACTTAACTTTTAAAGTCAATCGTTTTTGACATATGGGATATTTTCGTTTAAAACCGCAGAATTAACTTGGTTTTTTACAGTTTTTTCGAGAACTTTTATGAAATACAAACTTATTTCTGCAGTCGATCAAATTAAGGATATGCGCTGTGCATGCGTAAATATTCATCCCAAGTACGGGACCTTTCGCTGTGCATGGTCCGACATACACTTGGCCATTTTTTTTTTAATTTCGTTGGGAAACTACCACAAAAAGTAAACAATTTCTATTACTCAAGTAAACTAATATAAATAAAAACTACCAAGCTCATACAACTAACAAAACATAGTGAAATGTAAAGTGTTTGCGGAATACTTAATAAATCTATCATCATTTCCCAAACTTTTGCTAAGCCTATCTAAAAATGTATACTGGGCCTATCTAAAAATGTATACTGGGCATTCTGTAGCAAACTATTAGAAAGTATCAATAATTGCACAATAAATAAAAATAATTTTGAATAGCAAGCGCATTCCGAATATAAATTCAAATATAGAAACAATTCGGCGCGAAATTGAATAAATGACTATGGTCATAGGTCCTCTGTTATTGACTCAGTTTCAATATAATGTCCAAAAAACGATTAAAATTACATTAGGAAAGCATAAATCATTATTATAAATAATGCTTGTTGTATTTAATGCTTAAAATAATTTTATTTCAATTTCTGAGAATCGATTTCTGACATTCGTCATATTAATTACTCGGGTCAATCGAAATTAAAAAAAAAAATCGTTTTGCATAATCGCTTTCGCACATCATTACGATAAAAAAAACAACAATGGTGGGCGATTTTGAACACAAATTAATTAGTGGTAATGAATAATACGTGTTATTGTACCTGTGTTTCAATATTACGTTAGGATTTGGGCATTATCGTGCTTTTTATAATATTTGTAATAATATTTTTCACATTTTACATCTTATCTACATGTGTGTGTGTGACTTTTGTGAAAAGTAAAAATGTAAACACGCACGATTGGCGCGAAACTTCGACTTTAGATATCAAAAAACTACATTACCACTACTTATTTAACATGAACAATGGATGAATTCGTCAAATAATTAAATCATGTATTATTCATTGCCCCTGTGGTGGAGTTTGGATTTTCGAAATCCCCAATTTTTATGTTTTTTAGCCTCGACCACCACTGTCATCAAAATGGCGATTATCGCATTTACAGACTTGAATTTAATAAAGGTAAATTAATAAACTTGCGCACTAAATATGGAAGATTGAATGGCGATAACATATGAGTTTTTTATCCAACTCTCTTAATTAACGCATATTCATAAGATTTGATGGGTAGCATAATCAATATTTACATTATCAGTAAGGGTGTCGTATGTCGTCATTTCAAGGTCCAATGGGACCCGTTACTGAGCCAGCGGAGGTTCGTGTGTTCGGGTCCATTCGGGGGCGCTACCGAACTATACGGTTAATCAGGTATTGAGGGAGTTGTAAAAAAAAATGTAATTTGCCATTTTATGGTGGCGGCCATCTTGGATTTGAAATTTGTCATAGTGTATAGTATTCTACTAGTCAAGCCCTTTCATTTGATATCCATATTGAGGGGGTTGTGAAAAAATATGTAATCCGCCATTTTGTAGCGGCGGCCATCTTGGACCGATTTTCATCAAACATAGCTAAGAACACTCCCGACAAATTCACCTTTCTAACAAAAAAAACAAAATTAAAATCGGTTCATCCGTTCGGGAGCTACGATGCCACAGACAGACATACACACACACACACACCCCCACACACACACACACACACACACACACACCCCCACACACACACAGACACGTCAAACTTATAACACCCCGTCGTTTTTGCGTCGGGGGTTAAAAATGTGTGTTTTTATAATATTATCATATTAGATCAGTGCTAGAATTAACTTCTCTGAAGTTTTTCAGTACACAGCTCAGCTTTTGTCTTTTAATCCCATTGCTAATTCAAGTGCTTCGATTTTTAAAATATATAATCGAAAGGTTTCCAACTTCAATACATCCTAAAGTGCCTAGAGGTGGACTACTGAAGTGAAGTAACCTTAGACCATTATTGGTTTAATGGTCTAAGGAATGAAATTACTAAAATAGAAAGTATCGATTTAAAGAAGAAGCACCAAATTCTCAAAGTTAATAAATATGTTCAAATAACATATTACATGAAAATATGAAGTATGGAAGAAAAAGACATGTGGCGCCGATCTCAAATAAATTGAGATAAGGGCAGGAGAATGATGATATTATATGAAAATATTTATTAACATTGAGAATATTTTAATATATTATTACGTCGTTTATTTATTTAGTTGTAATTTTTTGTGTGTGTGTAATTTTTTTAAATAGTACTATAAAAAAATATATATTTAAAAATATAAAAAAATGTGATCCACCGGTGTCGGGAGCAGGGTCTAAGCTACCGGTGGTTAGGGCTCTAGAAAGCCTTCTGAATCAGGCCCTTGATCCAACCGCCTAACTCGAACCTCGATAGATGTTGATCGAGGCTTTCGGCCATCAGGCCATTGGCCGATACGACAATCGTCACAATGACCGTCGAGGTCACATTCCACATGTCAACAACCTCATGCTAAGTCAAGATATTTGATTTGTTTATCTTTCTCAGCTTTCACGAGGTCCCCGTCATGTGGAATGGTAACATCGACAATCATTGCGTGGCGCACTAATCGATCTATCACCACTATAATTATCAGGTTTGTTGGCGACAACAGTCCTGTCAGTGATGATAGAGCGATCCCAGTATAACGTGACATGACATGGTCACTTTCGAGAACTGGGTCGGGCACATACTTGTAATATGGTACACTCAGAGTCGACAAGTTTATATTTCAAAGCAAGCTGCTGGTGAATAATCCTGGCTACTTGGTTATGCCTTATTATTATTATTGTTATCTCGGGACCCTGGGGTCCCGGACCTTTGAAAGGCGTGCCAGGGGCCGAAGCCAGTGATGATGGATCGATCCCAGTACCTATAATGTGATATTTCCATTTTCGAGAACTGGGTCGGGCACATATCTGATGTAGTACGGCGCCTCAGATTCCACAAGGTTGTATTTCAGAGCAAGTTGCTGATGGATTAACCTGGCTACAAGGTTGTGTCTATGCAAGTACTCTTCGTTAGCTAGACGAGAACACCCGGAGATAATATGCCTGATTGATTCCCTCGGCCGGTGGCATGCACGACAGATGTCAACCGTGCCGTCTTTCACAATAAATCTCCGATAATTGTTCGTCATCATAACTTCGTCCATAATTGCACAGACAAAACCTTCGGTTTCTCCAAAGAGGTCACCGAAACGCAGCCAGGCTACGGACGCTAGTAGATCTACATCAGGCTCATGTAGGGCCCGGAAGAAGCGTCCGTGAAGCTCCTTACTCTGCCATACCTCCTTGCGTTCATTAGTGTCAAAAACTACTGGTTTACGCCAGTTCTCTTTACCCAAGGAAAGCGGGGTGAGCCCCTTGTCCACCGCGACTACATATCGATGCATCCCAACGTCGGTTTCTAGGAAATATTCCCTGAGACTGCATAGCTCGCGATTGTGGAGTTTCTTAGCGTTTATAAAGCCTCGACCTCCACACTTTCGCGGGATATACAGCCTCATTACCTCATATTATTATTATTATTAATTATTTTAATATAAAATAATTTGTATTTTTATGCACGTTTCGAACAGTACTTACTTTTCCACGAAAAAAGTTTACTGAATATCGATAGCAGTGCCAATGTCTCAAGTCTCAACGAGTTCAACGTAGACATGGGCGTTTTCGTATTTAGTTGCTAACGGATATGTAACCGATATTCAGTTTTCATATCGATATCGAAAACCGTTTTCAGATATCGATATCAGTAGTACGATTTGCACAAGTAACTGAAACGAACGAAACGCAAACTAACGGCAAACGCAAACTAACGACAAACGCAAACTCACACTTTTATTCGATGCAATTCTTATTCCAACAACATAAATTCAATCTTAAATCCATTGAACGTAGGTCTAGTTTAAAGAATGAATTTCTCCCTGATATCGAGTAGCCGCCGGAAAGTTGCTAACTTATGGAATCTTTGTTGTAACTAAATAAATAGAAACTAGACCTTATTGCTAGCGCGTTAGGATATAGATATTACGCACGCACTATTATTAACCAAATAACCAATCACTAGCCGAAGTTACGTAATATTCGCTTCATCACTTTTACGCCAGTAAAACATTGAATGGTAAGACAGAGACAAAGCAAATGAAAACCGTCGATGTCTTATCGGCTCGTGATGTGAAGTTTGCGTTTTCGTAGTTTGTTTTAGTTGTTGCGATATGGATATGGATGAAACCATAGCTCGATGAAGTTTTTGTGAAAACGGTTATGTATATTTAGATATCGATATAGTATGATAATAAACACATATCCGATAAAAGTTACGTTTTGATATATCGAACCCATGCCTAGTTCAACGACGCTTACCGCACATCACTAGTGATGAGGATGACTTTGTTTGAGTTTGTTGACAGTTATTTATTTAAAATTAATTTTTCTTTTTAGTTTCAGGTATATAATATGGGTAAGATCCTTTTAAAATATTATGTTTTCAATGTAATTGCCACTAATTAAGTGTATAAGTAAATAACTAACTTTCTGAATAAACAAACAATAGTAGTAATGCGTAAAATGATTACTGGGTATTGAAACTGATTGATTTGAATTGGTATTGTGTGAGCGATAAATATTACTTACGAATTGCAGAGGAAAGCTTCGACTTCGGCAAGCTGCTGAAGAATCACGCGAAGAAGCACAAGAGCAAGCCCTCACAGTTCGGCAGCGTAGCTGGAGGGGTGTGTTTCTAGTATTTTAGTAATAAATCATAAAGTTTGTTTCCTATCATCATGCATGAGGTAGAACCCTCCCGTAATGTAGGTATATCAGGGTGCATTCGTATCGCTGTACTTTGTTTGTAATGTTGAGTGTAATAGGAAACACGCCACTGTTCCACCTAAGAATGTTTTGTTTGTTCATATCAACTCTTGAAATTTGCAAATATTTTCATTCCACTTTTACATTCTTTAACATATCACATAGCATTGAAGCAAAGTATACTTTATGAATGCACCATTTTGGTCTAATAAGATGATACTTACAAGCAATTCATCAGAATAACTTTGCGTTTCAGGTCCAAAAGAGGCTAGAGAAAAACATAAAGTACAGGAAGAGCAGCCGATTGTCATTCTTTGACAATTTGAGGAACTTGTCAAAATGCGACAGTCCAGCTCCTGTAGTCAATCCTGTGCAGTGCAAGGTGCAGCACAGGAGGCTGCAACTAGAGAAGTGGAAGGAGGAAAAAGAGAAGAAGAAAAAGGAAGCTGCTTCAAAGAAGAAGAAGCCTTTTATAGCGGGTGTGCCACATGCACCACTCAAGTTTGTACCCCCACCACCACCTCCAAAGCCCACGCCAAGCATTTCTGGGAGGGTGACACGATCCCAGTCCGCAAAGACTACTGACGTCAAAACTAAGGAGACTAAGGCAGGGTCGCGCTCATTTGCACCCAAAAATGCATCATTTAAACCACCAGAAATAAAAACATTGACGAAACTGCCAAAACTGGCACCTCCAAAGACTAAGAAACATAATATTACATTTGACCCTGTGCTACCTACCACTCAGAAGGAAACCGGCAAGCAGACAAGATCCAATGCTGTCAAACAGGCTGCAACAGAAACAACAGCTGTGCATAAGCAAACAGAGAGACCAACCAGAGGCAAAGTTACCAAACCACTTCCAAAAACCAGTAAAGTTACAAGAACTCCACTGCAGAGTAGTTCTTCGAGCGAAATAGAGCAGGTCAAAGAATTTTCGCCAATTTTGACAAGTAAGAACTTGAGGAAATCTTTACCGCCACAAAATTCACCGAGAATAACTACTAAGACACCGAGGAAATCTATACAGAATATGACTCCTAACAGACCCGTGCCTAGGAGTGAGTCGAGCTCTGAGGAACGTCTGCGGTCTCCCAAGAATGTCGAAGATTTCACTTTGACTCCTGAGCAGATAGCGGAGGAGGCTAAGAACATAAGTCCTTGTGTTACTAAGTCTCGTGGCAAGGCTAATGCAAGGAAGGAGATGAAGCAGAAACTCGATGAGGGTATGTCTTCCCCTATGATAATATATGCAATAAGTTTTTGCTCTTTGCAGAATTATTTGAAACTTTTTCTGCTACTAGCTGTGCACAAATTGAATTTCAGTTATTTTTTATTGCGGGGACCCTAATTCTTTTTCTAAAATAAAAGTAGCCTAAGTTATTCCTTATAACATCAGTTATCTGCCAGTAAAAGTTATTTCTGTTAAAGGGGGCAAAAGTATGTTAATTTTCAGTTACTAAAAGGACCCTGTAGAACATAAAAGTTTGTTCTGTTGCCACATTAGTTGGCAATTGCTCCCTTTCAATATCAAAGAACATCCCAATTACAAAATTGTCTATGGAACAGGTCTACTGGATGAGGATACCAGCAACATTGACAGCGTGGACCACTTCAGAAGACAACTGGCCTCTGAGATCAAGCGGATGACAGAGATGTGTGATACCTGGGACAAGATTCTGGAGCAGACTGTGCTACCAGATTCTGTGCAGGTAAACTGACAAGATTTTTATACATACAATGTAACTTTAAAAAATGTCTATTCTTCTTCAAGTTATTTATTACTGTTCATTACTCTAAAATAGAAATAACTTAATAATTTATATCAGAAAGAAATACATCCTATTCTTTACTATGGTTGACTAACATATCTAACATAAATTAGAAGTTGTCGTAATTTGCACCCTTGCTAAGTTATCAGGATAACTTGTATTAAGGACACAATCTAACATAAATGTTGTTTATTTCTGAAAGTAGATCTTCTAAGACAGTTTTATAAGTCAACTTTTTGGGCACTATTTTATTTTAAAAACTAGATAGCATTGGCATTTCCTAGCTGTCTGATTCTGAGAAGAAACACCAAAACCAACTCAGACAATACTATGTATGAGAAAAGGCATTTGTTCTGCAGTAGTAGAACCTGAGGGACTACAGCCCCTGCCATTTCGTTTTCCAGGAAGCAGTGCTATCAGCAGTGGGCCAAGCGCGGCTGCTGATGTCACAGAAGTTGCAGCAGTTCGCGTCGCTGGTGGAGCGATGCGCGCGGCCTGACCCCGGCACCGCGCTCGTCACGCGCGCCGACCTGCACGGCTTCTGGGACATGGTATTCATGCAGGTAACTACTCTGCCTGACAGTAAATATGTTTTAAATTATGTTTTGTAGACTTTGTCACTCATACCTGTGGGGCTGTCTCTAGAATAGTAGTGGTAAGGGAGTGCTGTTTGCTGATGTCACAAGCAGTAGTAAGGTACAGGAGCGATATCTGGAGTGTGCTAACTGCTAATGTCAAATAAACTAGGTAAACAGACCTGAACTAAGATTGCTATAATCTCACCATGTGAAGTTATCGGCTAAAGTTGGCTCCGAAATTGCTCATAAATATCCTTAATATCTAGGTCTTCTATTTGCTTAAGAAACACCAGTTTAAATTATGCTATGAGCTCTTTTCTGGTTGTGTTGTATTGCATATTAAAATTAATTTCAGTTCACTGCTGTTTCCAATGTGAGTGAATAATACCTTCCAATGAAGCTGTTTCTTCGCAAAAACTTAATAATTCACTCTTTCCATAGGTTGAGAATGTAGACATGAGGTTCAAGAAGCTTGAAGAGTCACGTCTCGGTGGCTGGGCGGAGGACCAACCGGTCGAGGTCAAGAAGAAAGTGGTCCGACCTACTGTGCATGTGAAGAAAGCGGCCAAGCCTACCGGTGGACCTAGTCGGCTGAGGGAGATGATTGCTGGTGAGCATTATGTGTTTAATTGTTTTCTGGGGTAGTTATTTACGTAAGAACGTGATTTAACTGCCCCAAGATTTTCCTCTTATAAACGGTTAACGGCGCTCATTTGACCTATTACCATTAGATTATTACATAACGCTCAAATTGTTGTCTCAACTACCGGTAATACCTGGTGGCGAATATATACTTACTTACCCTTACTCCTCATCACTGAAAATTCGGCGCCAAATACCCGGCAGCACATAGGCATCTACTTGGATTTCATAACATTCAGTTTAAGTTTCCCAACAAAGATATCATAGGAACATTTACCTAACCTAGACCAATTTAGCGATGTAGATAAACGATGTATTTAGGGCACATGAAAGAAAGCAATAACAATTTATCTCAAATCAAATCAAAAGTCATTTATTCAATTAGGCTGAGAATCAGCACTTTTCGAACGTCAAAATTAGAAAAGACAGTCCCCCGAAAACGCCCGCCCTTCACCACTTCCTAGTGCTGGGGAGTTTGTTGCGCTACTTCTTCTTCCTAGCGAGGGAAGAAGTGGCGCAAAAAACTCCCCAGCAGAACAGCTGTCTGTTCAGTTAGAAAATACTTGATTGTATACAATACTAGGTACCTTTGTTCAGTAATTAACATTACAAGACCAGAGCATCAAATTTAATTATTTGCCATATGCAGCTAGCCACGCCAATACAGGATAATTTTTTATTCAGTGCGTAAATTTTTACAGGGTGTTCTACCCATGAATATGAACAACATTCACTATGGGACCATCTCTGAAATCACGAAAAAAAAATCAGCAGATTCATACATTTTGGTCGAGTAGGTATTGAACTTTTATAAGAAACAGCTGATTTTTTTTTTGTGATTTCAGAGATGGTCCCATAGTGAAAGTTGTTCATATTCATGGGTAGAACACCCTGTGAAAATTTACGCACTGAATAAAAAATTATCCTGTATACCAACAAATATAATAAAAACTATATGTACTCAAGCTAATAAATAATTAATTAGAATTAAAATGTAAATAAAAATTTACTACCCAAATAAAAGCCTCCAGGCATAAAGTATGTGACAGCTTACATATTTATTGCATTGCTGGGTTCTATTCACATAGTGTCACTTGAAGTCACAAATGATAACTAAGACCATCGAAGTAAAATAAATAAATAAGTAATTAACAATACCCTCAGTAAGCTCATCCTGGAGAAAGAACGTAATGTATATAATTCTATAATTCAATGTTATTTCTAGCTGCAAGGAAAGCCAAGAAGGAACAAGAAGAGACCCCTGCCACCCTACACCCCCCCTCGGGCGACAGCAAGACGTTCGAGGCAGGCTTCTTCAGCGTCAGCTCGCCCGTGCGCGCGCCCGCCTCGCCCGCGCGCTCGCCCGCCAGCACGAGCAGTCTCCTGAAGGCTGTGCTGTCTAGCGAGGCGAAGAAGGCTTCCGCTAACAAGGTAGGCACTATAGAAATAACTTAGCTAAGGCTTCGATGGCCCATAACGCGTTATATAAAATTACTTAAAAACTATGTAAGTAGAACAGGCAAACACATGAGTAAAAACATTACAAAAACACCACAATAACAGAAAAGCCCGTTAAAGTTGTTTAACAGTTGTATAATCTCATCTCTCATCATGAATTGACTGATCTGAGAGGTATGATGGAAATCTCAAAATAAATTTAGAATGTATTTTTGAGGAAATCAAGCCATAAACATAAACCATTTCTGTATATGGAAATCGTATGGGGTGTAAATCTATAATTTTACTAACTCTATTTCAGAATTCAACATCGTTTGCGATGCTACGTGCATCGGTATTTGGAAAGAATGTGGAATGTGACGGATTCTCTCTCCTACCGGTAGGTGTAAAAAAAAAACTATTTGCGTGTATCTGCATGCTAGTTTCACGCACTCCCTTAAATTCATTAAAACAGAAGATTACTTCAATTTACTAAGACCAAACTATTCCGCAGCAAACCCCAATGCCGATGACCCCCATCAACCTCTTCGCGACTCCGGGCCGTAGCATACTCAAGAATACCAACACAGAAAAGAAATCCACCAGAAAGTCGATCAAAATGGTCCTATTCAACCGATCAGACGCCGACATACAAGACGTATCCTACCACACCCCAGAAAGCGAGATCAACAAACAGAAAACTGATGATATACACACTGATAGCGGAATTTCTTCCATGGACCTCGAAAAGGTGGAGAATAAAGAAAATTCTAGAAGAAGGTCCAAGTTAGTGCGGCAGGATGCTGAAGATAGGAGCCCGGTGGTGACGAGGAGTCGACGCAAGAGTATCAACTCTACGCTAGATGGCGACCATGATGCGGCTACTCCGAGGAGGTCTTCGCGCAAGAAGGTTCTGCATGAGTCAGAAGATAACGTGGCTGAAGAGAAGACCACCAAGCGGTCGACTAGGAGAAGGAAGAGTGGGGTGCAGGCACAAAACTGATGTAGGGGAAGTAAACATAGGACTTGAAAATGTTGCCATGTTGAAAAAGGTTCGGAATATTTAGATTGCGAAACTTGGTTGATTGACCATTGAGGTTTTTCAGATAAATGGCATGAATTTGAATATACGTCGGTATTGTGAAAGACTCATAAAGCATGAAACTTTTGGTTGAATAGATAAAGATGGCGCTATCCACATTGGATAGCTTCATTTCTGTTTCTCCTTTAGGCAAACGTAATCTTGTTTAGATATTTGAGTCTAAAATCATCAAGAATGAACTTTAAAAACTCGATTGTTCCAAACAAAGAAGTATTTTTTTTTCTCTTAATAAAATGTGGGGAAGTGTTCATATGAGGTGAAACTAGACAAGTTTTGTTTGCCATAATTAATTAATAAAATTATACAGTAGTAATAATTAAAATACCACTTAGACTTAACAGCAAGGTGGTGATTAAGCTCATAAAGAGGCCAACACTGTTATTTTATGTTACTCTTAGTTTAAGTTTTTCAAGATTCTAATATTAGACATTTCAAATACACATTCCAACTTACTTAAATATTACTATCTGAAGAATACATCGCGTACGTAGAGACTTACCAAAGGACCTTTCGCCATATTCACTAAATACCTACTTACAAATTACAAGAACCCACTTCATTTTTGCTTTAGCTAGTATTACTCATTTTAGCGAAAAATATTAACAATAATCATGTTCAGTTATAGTAGATTTATTACTTTTTAGATAATTATGTTGATAATAGTATGAACGATAATGATGGGAATTTAATTAATTGTATCCAATTATTTTGTGTAGATGTAATCATTTGTTTTTTAGTTTCTATTGAGAGGCAGTCTTGGGGAAAGTGCCTTTTATTACTAAGATTCAAGTGTGCGTTACTGCTGCACTCGGCGTCATAACTTACATAAAGTCCTGCACCTTCAGGCCAATTGCGTAACTCAATGGCAATGTCTTTCAATTTGACAGTTCAACAATATTCATTGCGTTTTTTACGTGGTCGAGCAGACGAATTTTTCAAACATGTGAAGCAATGGGTTATGAATTTCCTTTAAAATCGTTCGGGTTGTGATTGCAAGTGAGTTACGAATTGGGGTGCAGGTCTGCTTGAAGCAGGCATAGTTGCACGACTGGCTAAGGATGCCAGTATAAACTGTGCCTTGATAATGTTATTTATTCCCTTCCAGTTGAAACCGAGGCTGCCTCGGATTGAGTTAAGTTACATTATAATAAGACTGTGTGTGGGTGTGTCTCTCGATTATTGTACAAT
The DNA here is from genome assembly GCA_951799955.1 of Apamea anceps. Taxonomy (NCBI): domain Eukaryota; kingdom Metazoa; phylum Arthropoda; class Insecta; order Lepidoptera; family Noctuidae; genus Apamea; species Apamea anceps. The sequence continues at coordinate 1,353,235 of OX637516.1, forward strand.
AATAATTACTATACAAAAGTTTTAAATAAATTCGTCGTTTCATTTAAGTACTCGCCACTGTCATTCTACTTCATTAGCAATGTTCACATTGCCAACCACTTGCTAACACAGCCTGTCGCCTGAGCACACACAGACGGAATATTCCTTCGGAATATTATTTGATGGGTATATCTACTTCGTGGCCTGCCCCTCGTCACATATATGAAGTCCCCGTCCCCCGAATATTCCCGATCAGTAACATCTTGTCGTCACACTGTTGACGATCAGGAAAAAAAGTCTCGTTCAGTGTTTACGAACGGAACGTTTTTTTTCCCGATCGAACATAGCATGCTTATTTCAAGAGTGAAGCTCGTGAAGCTTTAGAAAAGGATCTTTTTCTTCCCGATTGCCAACAGTGTAAATGACGGGGGATTACTGATCCGGAATATCTAAAAATGTTCTGTTCGTTAACACTGAACGAACGAAACTTCTTTCCCAATCGTCGACAGTGTTGATGACAAGGTGGTACTGATCGGGAATATTCGAGGGACAGGGATATCATGTATGTCTCAAGGGGTAGGCCACAAAGTAGATATACCCAGGTAGGCTGTGATATTATAGAAGTCGAGAAAAGTTTGAGTTTGAGTTTGAGTTTGATTCAAATTGAAGACCATCATTATACCTGCCAGGGTAGCGGGATCGTCCGAAAGGGTTACCGCTGCCCTGGAACATAAAGGGCTACGGAAGGAACACGGGTGGGTTTTAGTCAGTAAGAGTCTGACACTCCCTTCTGCTCCACCCAGAGCGGGAGGAGTCATTTGATGATTTCCCATCCTGAAAAAAAAAAAAAAAGACCATCATTATCATAGCTATTCATGGTGGCAGAACTGGCAGGCAGAGCATCGACGCGTAAACTGTTACCATGAATTCAGCACAAACATGATTCTAAACACCCTACTAGTAGAAATCATTCGTCGGTTATAAAAAAAAAAATGTATGGAATGCGATTTTTTAATAACCGAGGTGAAATTTCAACGCCCTTTGCCTTGAAATTTCACGTCAGTTCGGGATCATATACTGAATCAATGGTAAACTGTATATTGCAATCGTGATTATCTCCAATTTGGGGAGCTACGGCACTCATTTTGTCGGTATCTCTTTGCAAATCTTATCACCAACTCATCATGTTACCTTTAGTTCTTTCACGCCACTCCGACCGTCCTTAGATTACCGTGCAGATCAACGCTGATGTCGCAAACCAGCAAATTATACGACCGGTTTAAAAACAACCAGCTTTAATCTGCAGCAAAGCCAGGCTTACGTAAGCGACTACGATCTAACGCTGGCTGGAGCCAAGCGAGCCAAGTGGAGGGCATAACTAACAGGAGTTATCCCCTGGCCCACTGCCGCCCGCTACACTGACACATTAAGCACGCTGCCAACTCGTTATCGCGACAACGGGACGAATAAAAACGTAGTACAGTTAGTTAGGGTACGTCTTTTGTTGCTGATTTGAATATACTTGGCGTAAGGTAGTGTGTCTTTACTTGCTTTGTATTAGGGTAGTTGGAATGCTCACTCATGCAGATGCTCTGATTTAAGATTGTGCGCCTTCATGTTTTCGGATAGCAATTGGTAGCAGGTAGGCGTTATTTTATTATGCAACGAGGGAACGTCTAAAATGTTCGTAATGTTTGCCATTTTTATATCACTACCTAGGTGTCTGGTGATAAATTACCCTAGCTTCCTCAAGAATATAATTAAGAAGATTATACTAACATCTATTTGATTTTGATGTTCATTATCTTGATTTTAGCCTAACATCAATTCTGTAAGATTAATTGATAGTCCTTAATCAGCACCCGACGTCCATTAGGCCAGCTTCATCTAAAGGGAAATCTCAAGCAATTCTCCGAAACTTGACGTTTCAAGAGGCCCATAATTAAAAGAGACAATTAAAAATGGCAGTGAAGGTTGTGATAATAATAACAATTAAATGACTCTTCCGTTGCTAAATTGGACATAACAATGGGTCAGATTAAGTAAATCTATGCAAATTCAGACTAGGCGGAAGACAGTAATAGGGGTAATTTGGGTTCTCTCGCTGGCACTACTGGATGGCGAGTGCGCGAAACTGCTGCGTAAAAATTATAGTAACAACGTTAATTGTTTAATGTAGGTACATAATAAGACGAATTTTTTGGGTTAGTATAACATTCTTAATGGCTTAAGAGTTAAGGTTTACGCAGTCGACTAAATAGTTTCAGTACTTATGCGGTTATCTTTTAGATAGGTATTTTTGTGGAGTAAGTTTCGATCCCGTGGGAATATCGAGATAAAAAGTATCCTATATTTTAATCCTGGTTATAAACAATTTGTGTGCCAAACTTCATCCAAATACGTTCAGTAGTTTTTGCGTGAAAGAGTAACAAACATCCATCCATCCATACAAACTTTCACGTTTATAATATTAGTAGGATGTAGGTAGGTATATTTGAGTCCGCGTATCACTGGTCAGTGGTCAGTTTCCCTCAGTCGTCAATTTATTTAATTCGCCAGTTTCGTTGATTAATCAGTTTCAGTGATTCGTCAGTTTTACCGATTAGGCAGTTGCGTTAACTCGACAGGTTTTCGTCAGTTTTATACCATTCGTCAGCCAAAGTACAGTCGGTAGAAAACTGCACACACGTCTGCCAATTTAAATAGATATTGAGATCTATTTGATAACTTTTAGCACAGATGTTTTTTTTTTAATTTTTATCTCACTATACAGGATAAATTTTTATTCAGTGCGTAAATTTTCACAGGCTGTTCTACCCATGAATATGAACAACTTTCACTATGGGACCATCGCTGAAATCACAAAAAAAAAATCAGCTGTTTCTTATAAAAGTTCAATACCTACTCGACCAAAATGTATGAATCTGCTGATTTTTTTTTCGTGATTTCAGAGATGGTCCCATAGTGAATGTTGTTCATATTCATGGGTAGAACACCCTGTAAAAATTTACGCACTGAATAAAAAATTATCCTGTATATGTGTAAAGAAAATCACGACACTTGTATATTTGTGTCGCTCTTCTTAAGTTTGGTTGGCCGTGTTATCAAAAGAGGCTACCTACCACGCCTACCACAGACGAGGAGATGAGATGACACTGTTGATCTTCCACGGAATTTGATATGGTGGCGATGGTGAAGGTAAGCTTTTCGTAAGGAAATAACAAGACCCGAAATAAAGGCTTTAAATGTTGTTTCTTTCATTCTTACAGAGAAACGCAATTACGTCTTTGTTTCATTGGTTGAAGTAGAAATAACAAACACCATTATATATGTATAAAAATTACTGAGAGAATGAGTTGGAAATAACTAATCCAGTGCCAAAGGAAGGTTATTTCTGACGGTCTGGTGTGATAATCTGGTGTGACTACGAGTCGGCAAGGGGTTTGATGACAAGTTGTATGTAAATGTTTTTTAGTAGTAAGTTTTTATTTTTATTTTAATTAATTATTTTTTAGCTTGAGTACGTATAGTCATTATACTTGTTGGTATATTGGCGTGGCTAGCTGACATATGGCAAATAATTTAAGTTTCTTGTAATGTTCATTACTGAACATAGGTTGCTAGTATTGTATACATGCAACTATATTCTAACTAAACAGACAGCTGTGCTGCTGGGGAGTTTGTTGCGCCACTTCTCCTTCCCAGTGATAGCACTAGGAAGTGGTGAAGGGCGGGCGTTTTTGGGGGACTTTCTTTTGTAATTTTGACGTTCGAAAAGTGCTGATTCTCAGCCTAATTTGAATAAATGACTTTTGATTTTGATTTTGAAAAAAGTTTGGGATAGGTATTAAGAAGGTTATATTCCTTACAGCAGTATAAATTACTGTAAATAATTTAGTATTAAATGAGAAAAAAACGAAATGCATTAGATTCGCTTTACCGAATGTTAGAAGTAGTGAATGTCACGTTGTACTTAATAGGGAGATACTTGAATTCGTCGAAAATACGGTTTTCTTGGGGATCACGCTAGACTCAAAGCTGCAGTGGGGTCCTCACCTAACATCACTTGCAGGGTGGCTAAGTTCAGCCGCTTACGCTGTTTGGAAAATCCGTCAACTAACAGACGTGGATACCGCGAGACTGGTCTATTTTAGTCCTTAGCATCAAGTCTTACGGTATGTTGCTGTGGGGACGGGCTGCAGATTTTGATTCTATCTTGATTCTGCAAATGAAGGCTGTCAGAGCCATCTACAATCTCAGCAGACGCGAATCTCTAAGGGAACTGTTTAAAGAAATTAACATCATGACGGTTCCTTGTCAATATATATACGAAAACATTATGTACGTTCGAAAAAATCTACATCTTTTTAGTAAGACAAGTGACAGGCATAATTTTAACACTAGGAATAGGAACAAACTAGATCAACCGCGCTTCAGATTGTCTAAAGCAAAAACTTCTCTTATGGGGTAAAATGTAATAATAAAATACCACTCGATATTCTTCAACTAAATGAGAAGAAAGGACATGGCTAAATGACTGCCCCAAGCATGAATAGTAACCTCACATTAACTCGTAATATTTAAATATTCGTTCATGAATTATGAAGCGTTTAATAATTTTCTAGAACTTTCGTGAACTGTAAGACATAAAAAAGTATCTTAGTTGCTTTTTTTGATTGACATGACAAGTTCAAGGAGAATAATAATACAGTACTATCATGCCGCTTTTCTAGAAAGTCAAATCAAAACTATACTTATATCGATTTTTGATAACAGGTATCAAAACGATTTATTTTCTGAAACTAAGAAGTGGTTGCTTACAGACTGGTTGCTTTATTTATTATAAATAATTCATGTGGGTACTAAGGTAATTAAGTTTGTTCTAGGTTCCAAGGAATGCCAACATTTGTCATCTTTGTTATGAACTGCTGAATTCAGAAGCAATTAGTGATGTACGTTTATTTGGTAATACGTTTATTTTATACAATGCAGTGGAAAGAAACGATTCAATGTTACAGAATTTACCAACTTCACATCCAGCTATCCATCAAGCAAATAAATTGTTTTTTAAACACAGTGTGTTCTTTTATATTTACATGCCCATCCGGTAGCATGGATCATCTTCCTTTTCAGATATTCAATTTCTCGGCCTATAAATCATCAGAACTACTGTCCCTGACCTCTCTCTCTCGGTTGTGTTAATGGGCTAGCATCCAATCAGAATGATTTGATCAAACGGACAGATAACCTAACTAACCTTTTTAGATAATGTTCTTATAAGATTCACAGAATAAATAAATAAATCGCATTTTTGTTGTTTTATCTCAATATCTTTTATGTCCTCCCAGGATTTAACAATCACCACATACTAATTAAACTAAGTCCCCCGGGCGCCTTTGTTTGTTAGTCTGTCTGTACGGATGTATTAACAAACAGATTTTGATGGGGTTGTCACCAGTAGGTAGATTGGTTCGTCCGGAAGGTTTAGGTATACATTCGTGTAGGTTGTATTGACCAATGTAATTCAAGTCAGAAAAATCCTGGCGCCTGAGTGTTATTGTTGCGTGCGTTGCCCCAATCAGCGCCCAGAATCCGCCTCTCGAGTCCATTTATTTTTAGTTAATATTAATCCTTATTTTCAAATACTTTCATCATTTTAACCACTACTTATATTGTCTGTGAAAACTGTCTTTATTTCAATTCATTTGAATAAGTAGTTTAGGATATACAGGATAATTTTTTATTCAGTGCGTAAATTTTTACAGGGTGTTCTACCCATGAATATGAACAACATTCACTATGGGACCATCTCTGAAATAATGAAAAAAAAAATCAGCAGATTCATACATTTTGGTCGAGTAGGTATTGAACTTTTATAAGAAACAGCTGATTTTTTTTTTGTGATTTCCGAGATGGTCCCATAGTGAAAGTTGTTCATATTCATGGGTAGGACACCCTGTGAAAATTTACGCACTGAATAAAAATTTATCCTGTATAAGAGTTTAATACTTAAATACGCGCGGGGAGTGATTTTTGCACGGATTGTAGAATGCTCGTTATATCACGGTTTTTGGTGCAATTACCCTTTTGTAGATATTTACTCAAGTACCACCGTGCGAAATCAGGGTGGGTCGTTAGGCAAAAATACAACTATCCATATTATCGCAGATACATCTAAACGCCTAGGTAAAAGTTCATAGCAATATCATTTATTTGCAGTTTTTGTATGCCTATTGACGTAGGAGTTACACGATTTCATTTTCAGGATTATAAACATATAAAAAGTTCCTGAAACTTTTTTTATATGAAATACTAATATTCAGCTATTCAGCATTACATATTGCTAGGTACCATGTCTATACATTGCTGAAAATTCGTCCATACTTCAATTTAGCCATCTCCTTTAAAACATTTTAAACGCACACTATGTAGACAAGCATATTATAAGATGGATGAGTATATCGTAGATAATAACGCTTGGCATAATGCTGGTCCTGCTCCACAGGCACTTGGGCTCACTAGTTGATTACAATTTGAATATTTGAAAGAGATGCTTCCCCTTTTTTAGGGTTCCGTAGTCAACTAGGAACCCTTATAGTTTCGCCATGTCTGTCCGTCCTCGCTTAATCTCTATGACCGTTAGCACTAGAAAGCTGAAATTTGGTACCAATATGTATATCAATCACGCCGACAAAGTGGTAAAATAAAAATTGGAAAAAAATGTTTTATTAGGGTAGCCCCCCTATATGTAAAGTGGGAAGTGATTTTTTTTTTAATTCCGACCCTAACGTGTGATATATTGTTGGAAAGGAATTTAAAAATGAATACGGGTTTACTAAAATCATTTTTTGATAATGTCAATAATTTCGGAAATAATCGCTCCAAAATTAAAAAACAATGTGTCCCCCCTCTAACTTTTGAACCATAAGTTTAGAAAATATGAAAAAAATCTGAAAAGTAGAACTTTATAAGGACTTTCTAGGAAAATCATTTTGAACTTGATGGAAACAACAGTTTTTGTACAAAAAAGACAAAAAGTTGTACAAAATAATTTCTGGACTAAGTTTGAAGTATAATCGTATATGCAAGCATTTTTTTTTAACTTCGTTTACATATTTTATTATACTGAACGTATCTTTTTTCAAACAAAAAAAGAATTATTAAAATCGGTTCTCACAATCCAAAATTACCACCGAAAACTTCTGGCACGTCTATGTATTAATTAGTAACCCAATTCCCCGAGAAATGGCGCTGTAAAATAGACGAAATTTTCTCGAACTTTCCATGTGTAGTTGGAATCTATAACTCTTTTTTTAGTTACCACCGTCCTTTGTGGGCCCGTTTTTAGTGTTCCGTAATTATTAGAGTTCCGTAACAAATAGCCTTTTTTAAGTTGGGTTACCACTATGTTCGCACTCCAGCAGCGCTCCGCGCTCCTGCAACTGCTCCAATAGATACGTCGCGCGCACTTCTACATGCGCTCCCCTTTGACACACTGCGCTCCCCTTTGTGTTCGCGCTAAAAACCGCCACGAGTCGGAGCGCCTGCCGCGGAGCGTGCAATGTTGCACGCTCCGTGTTCGCGCACGTACCCACTAAGTACCGGGAGCAGTTGCAGGAGCGCGGAGCGCTGCTGGAGCGCGAACATAATGGATACCCACCTTTAAACTCATAAGTGGGAACACTTATTGTGACGGACGGGAAACTACGGAACCCTACACTGAGCGTGGCCCGACACGCTTTTAGCCGGTTTTTTTGTTTTTTTTTTTGTGTTTCTGACATTACGAACTTAATGTTTATTTTATTCAATCAAGATTTAATTCTTAATACTTGAATATTAAATACCTCTTCCTGATTATTCCTATAGTTTTGTATAATTTAGAAGCATTTTTTAAATTTTGTAAATGTAAGAACCATGGATCCATTTTTTTTTACCATATTTTGATGTTGACTTGAAAGAGCATGGCAGTTGAGGTCATGCTCACTTAAATGTGTCACTGGTGGTGGCGCGTGTGTTGGATCATTCGGTTCCCTACGAAATGGTTGAGCTGAGTGGTGCTGATCCACGCGTCATGTTCGTGAACGGGCGGTTGAGACTGGTCATCTCTTAACTGCCAGGGCTTATTTTTAATTTTATATTTTAAATGGTTTCTTTTTTACATTGTTCTCAGATATAGAAGCAATAAGAATAATGTACCCAGGTTTTTTTACATTATCTTATATCTTGACTTAAAAGAGTGTCCGTGGAGTTTATTGCCCGTTCTTCTCCATAGAGATCTACGTTTTGGAATGGGCAACTAGCTTCAACTATCTGACTAACTGATCGACTATTTAATTTTGATAATTAAAAAGTGCCTGTAAATGGTTTAATTGAAATAAATGATTTGAGTTTGAAATTATCCACAATAAGTATGTGTTTTTCAGCACGTAATAACTTTTTCCCTTGAGTGTAAAAAACTTTCGAATCGACGAAAACTGGCAAATACTGGGAGCAACTATCTAATCGGTAAAACTAACGAATCAATGAAACTGGCTAATCAATGAAACTGACGAATTAAATAAACTGACCAGTGATACGCGGACTCGTATATTTTTACATAACACCACCTACATAGATATAAATATTGGACGTCTTCGATTATTCTACGAGTAATTGAGTATGTAGTTCTTGTTATGTTCCCCCAAGTGAGGGCTTCATGAAAAATTAGAAATCTACTACATTCATTAGGTATTCAGTAGAACTCTAGGTACTAAAAATACCGAAAAACGGGGAGATGCAGGGGTGAACCGGGAAGAAACTTTAAAATGGATTTTAACGTTGAAATAATATATTATAGTTTGTTGCCAGAAAAGACTAATGTGTTTACTGTTTTTTAATTAAAGATTAAGTGTCCTTGTTAGCAACAAACTATATTATTTTAACGTATAAATCCATTTCAAAGTTTCGTCCCCATTCACCCCTGCATCCCTATTCATCCCGTTTTACCGGTACTGACAACTCGTAGAATGCATGAACTTCAATTTTATTGAAGTCGGTTATAAAGGATTCAAAAGAATGAGCTAAGCAATTGATTGGGCAAATAACTTTCCATAAACAAGCCATCGATCATCCATGACAGAAGACTTAATTTTATTCAGAATTAAATAAACTTGTCACACTTTCTGAGATTTCAAGTCAGAATATGCAAATACCGTTGTTTTAAAATGTCAGTGCGCCATTTATTTTGTTATCTCGTAATTACTTTTGGGACAGAATTACAGTTGCAAGTTAAAAAATCCGTTAAAATTTGTCTCGTGCCGGCACTGCCAGCGTTCTAAGGACGCGGACATTTTGCGCAAATAAAAAGTAAAAACATGTGCATTTTGCGTGTGCTGAGATTAATTTCGATGTATGTCTGTGTAGTGATGTGCAGCTAGAATATCGATAGTATTTGTTATTTACTTAAGCTGTACCAAAATATAAGCGTAGATGTATGGACGGGGTCGTGAACGAAGCAAAAGGAGTATGTAAGGATCGTAGCAGGTGGTAGTAGGTACAGACGCCAGCAGGTCAACCTACCCGAAACTGTCAAATTTTTCCAACCAACCTTGAACCTTCATGCTTTAGCGATAAAGTTGAAAATCTATTAGAGAAATTTGACAGATTGTAGTAGCTTGATGTGCTGGCGTCTGTACGTATGTATGTATTGCAGACTATGTTTCTGCGAGACAGTAAAGGTGGTATTACCAATCTACCTAACATGTAGGTTAATTGCAAATTAAACTTCACACAACTCTAAAAACAAGTAGGTATCACCTTCAGCCCAAGATATAACTTTATTACTTACCTAATTACAGCTTAAAGACCATAATATTATAGCAGTTCACAATTCCACCCCTAAGATGACCCACTGACCCAGTTCACAGCAGCTGAACATTGGCGGCAATTAATGGGAGGTACAATTATATTTCGTCATCATCATCATCTGCCTAGCCTTACAATATATATAGCCTTATAGCCTATGTGTATATATATTAGCCTTATATTTCGTATGGCACATAATATACCTAATTAGGGTATCTATTAAGTTTTCTAAAAGTTAAATGAATATCTACTCGATACCCACGTATCGACACTCCAGCATTCCTTGTCGTCAGCCGCCGTCTCGCGGCTGCTGCAGGAATTTTATTTCACTTCATTTCGCCGTGACATGCGCCACGTTAGCCAATAAGGATGATGTAATAACACATTTCTTGGATTGTTTTTAAGAAACTACAGTTGAGGAATGTTATATGATTTCTTTTCTTTCTTTTTTTTTCTTTCTTTCCATGACTTGTGACTACTGCACTCCATTTTGTGGGGATATTTTTAATGGCAATGGCCCCGAAATTAATTGAAATGTTAAGGGAAGGGATTGTTTAAATTTTATTGTAAAGCCAGTGTAGCGTTAATTAAAGTTAAAATACTTAGGTCTGAGACATTATTTACCATAACATTCTACGGCAGCTTGGATTGGGTTCATCGCTAGGCCGGGTATCGTAACGGGTGCAAAATATTTAGGAAGTTAATTAACTACAAGATTTCTCCCCTTTTCTTTAAGTCTAAGACGTTAGACGATACATCTTCATTCATCAACGACTATCTATTTCCCCATACAACCTTCTCAGTGATGAACTCCATGACCTCAGAGGGCAGAGGCTGAATAGTCATTGTTTTTGCCCCGAGTCTGTGGGGAGGACGCAAAAAATAGTTGTCTATGGCAAAAGGACGGCGCGCGCTGCGATGCGTATAATCCACTAGTAATATAAACAGTGTCTCTTCTCTTCGCTTTGGTTAGGGGCGAATTGGGGCGACTGTGCGTTTGGATTTAAAGGGACAGTCAGTTGTTGAAGAAAGCCTCCTTTAGAACGTCATTCCCATAATCTTTGTAAAGAGAAACGAAAGAGTGAAGTGATGGTTTTTTGGTTGGTTTGGTTTTGGTTTGCGTGAGTTAAGTGGTGGTTCTGGTTTTGGGTTGGTTGGTATAGTCTTAACTGCCAAGGCTTATTTTAAATTTTATATTTTAATTTGTTTTTTTACATTGTTCTCACATATAGAAGCAATAAGAATAATGTAACCAGGATTTTGTAAAAATGTCTTGATTTAAAAGAGTGTCCATGGAGTTTCTTGCCCGTTCTTCTCCATAGAGATCTACGCTTTGGAATGGGCAACTAGCTTCAACTTTCTGACTAACTGACCGACTATTTAATTTTGACAATTCAAAAGTGCCTGTAAATGGTTTAATTGAAATAAATGGTTTGAGTTTGAGTTTGAGTTTGAGTCGGTTTGGTGTCGAATAATAGATAGCCAAATACAGGGTGGCAGGGCCATCGACGAGCAAACTGTAACCATGGATTCAGCACATGAGTTTAGACCCCATAGCGTCGAAATTTTTCGTCGGTTATTAAAAAAAAAAATTGCTGTTCCATACATTTTGACCGCGTAGGTATTGCACTTTTATATGAAACAGAAGATATTTTTTTTGATAAACGACGAAAAATTTCGGCGCTATGGGGTCTAAACTCATGTGCTTAATCCATGGTTACAGTTTGCGCGTCGATGTTCCTGCCACCCTGTATTTTACCTATATTTTGATCCAGAGAACCGATGGAAAAAACCAAAGAAAATGAATAAAAGGCCAAAAAGTTACGTTTTCTGGTTGAAAAGTTTGTTCTCTATGCTTCAGCTATCGCTCAGATCAAGGCTCAAGTGCTCAAACAAATGTACGGACAAACTTACATTCATCATTATTAATTATTATGGAAAATGAAAGACTACGGCTGTCAAGAATTTTGAAGGTAATTTTATAATAATTTCGGACTATAAAACGCCGAAATGTCCCAAGTTTCCCACAAGCATGGTTTCCCTTGCTCAGCTAAGAGAGTGAGTTTATTAAAAATTGGATTTGTTCGCAGCGTGCCACGCGGCGCCGCCCTCACACCGGCGCATTATTATTATTATTTTATTATTACCCCGTAAGTGGGGAACCCAGTAGGCTTGTCGATGGGTAAATATTTTGTTTTGATTTGACGATCAGATTCGATTTCTTTTTCTGTAGGTACGCAAGGATGTCATAGAGATGGCTCTCATGAACCAATACGATATATAAATTATGTACCTATATTCGAAAATTACAGATGTTGTGCAGTGGCAGACAAAATCATGTGGCCCAAGACATTGGAACCTAATGGCAAATAAGATCTTTTGCAACAGCCCTTTTCTATCCTGTCTTCTTGTACTGGGGCAATTTAACATTTAACTATGCTTAAATATATTGCTAATACTCAATCTCCTCTCGTTAAATTAGGAGCACCTTAAAGCTAAAACCATTTAAAAATATTCAATAGTAACTTTTCAATCTGCTTAATCTTACACTTTCCGTTCCGGGTGCGGATTAACGAAACAATTTATAATTTAATTACCAATGAACCCATTAAAGTTGTGCAGTTTTCCGCACCGGAATGGCAAAGATACGTATTTGTAAATTAGATCGGAACTTGTTTAATCCTGTTTGTGACCCTTCGCCGTCTGCCCTCCGGCATGTCGACCTAAAATATTGCTGACATTTTTCAGGGACTTAGCTCTCTCTGCTCACCCTCTGCGATGAGGGATAGTTATAACGAGATGCGTTTGTTTGCTATCCGCAGGGGCGGGAATTAATTTTGTTGAAATTTTCAACTTTGATATATTAGTTGTTACATTTGTGTGGCCGAGTGTGTAGACGATATTTCACGGTAAACAATTTTGGTTTTAATATTGTCAGATTCTGGAGTAATTTAATAGATTGAAATGTTTAGTCAAGTAGATTTAATTAATTTTATTTTTAGAAATGAATTAGTTTTCGATGAGAGATAGGTAACGGTTCTCGGTAAGGTACCGAGAATTTTGTATTTTTGGAAAACGAAACGAAAAACGTAAACGAACTAATTTAAGTTCGTTTTCGATAAAAGGAAAGTAAATACAGAGAATTTTATTTTATTTATTACTGCGAGCGCTGAAAGATAGGACTAAATTAGGATACCCTTGGTGGACCGATGACCCGGTGAAGGATGCATGGTGCTGAATGCGAGAAGCACAGAACCGGTCGAAGTGACGGTGTTTGGGGGAGTCCTATGTCTAGCAGTGGATGTCTGGCTGAAGTGATGATGATGGTGAACTTTGGTGGTCATGGTTAAATGTAGACAGGCAGGCTCATCTAAACTAATATTATAAAGCTGAAGAGTTTGTTTGTTTGTTTGGTTGAACGCGTTAATTAATCTCAGGAACTACTAGTTCGAATTTAAAAAATATTTTTGTGTTGGATAGACCATTTATCGAGAAAGGCTTTAGGCTATATAACATCACACTGCGACCAATAGGAGCGGAGCATCTATGGAAAATGTTGCAAAAACGGGAGAAAATATTCTTTTTTGAGAGCTTCCGTGGCGTGCGCTGCGTAAACGGTTTAAGTTACGCAAAAATCATGTACGATGGAATTGTTCCTCTTTAAAAGTTATAAAAAAAGTCCGCGACAGCATATGTCTATACTTTAAGATTGACTCACTATAACCTTTTCTATGGAAATCAAATTACCTATAAAATTCAGAAAGAATGCTGAGCGAACACGAAGTAGGTAGTAGCGAGGGCAGGCGATGCGATGCGATGCGGTGGGGCGGGGGGACAAGGAATGTCACGCGGACGAAGTCGCGGGCAGACGCTAGTATTGTACAAGTGACGACCTGTTCAAATAACTCATCGAGGCATTTAACAAAATATTTAGAAACCGATTTGGAGAGTTCTAATAGAAAGTAGTGAACACCAAGCGAGTACTCCATCTCCAACAAATTGTTCCCCCCCCCCCCCACCTAGCATAGCTACAGAGTATCAACTAAAGTATAATTACAATCAAATCAAAGGCTGCAACAACTGCGGGTACAAATCTATCGTCCGGGTGGTCTCGAGGCGCGCCGTCATCAGCATCAGCGCCCGCGCAGCGTCGCCAATCGCTTAGACGCGCCCGCCATTTGTACCGAGACGGTATCGCTACGGCTTTTTCTTTTAAATGCATTTGAAGGAAGTAATCTGAGAGGGGAAATTAATCCGAGGAATTTTTAACGCCGTGTGGGTAAAAACGATAAGCACTTGTCGTTATAAAGCTGAACAAAATGTATATAAAAGATTTGTATTTTGTCGAGAGAGACACCTGTCAGTACGACAATTTTAGTAGCTATAAAGATCAAATTCGCAAAACATGTAGCTATTCGTTTGTATGAAATTGACAGGTGTCAAGAACGCATTCTCTCGTCGGCCGCACTTGTAGCGTCTATGATCCCCATGATTTGAACATAGATAATATTATGTACTAATGAAGGATCAAATTCACTTTGGATACAGTCACGAGCACCAATATGTCAACACTTGGCAACTTTCGATTGCGATTTTTTCGTAAAATAACGAATGCAACGTTGAAATACGACACATTACATAAACCTATGGGTTCGAAAATGCTATGTTTCTAACAACATTAAATTTCATTCAAAAATAAAGGAGTAAATCGCTTTTGAATAAAGCCGAGTGTATACATACTTTTGCTCGTGACTGTACATATAATATTCACTTCTTCAAAATTGCCGGAACAGGTACCTAAGCCACAAAGCCACAAAGGCTGCCTACATGGATGATTTGCAACGAGACGAAACCAATAGCAGCTTTTTTGGAGGAAATAAACATTACAGTCCAGCATTTACTGGTGTTATATGCACAAGAAACACCACTTCAAACTCAAAATTTAAAGCACTTATTTTAATTAAGTAAACCATTTACTGGCACTTTTGAATTGTCTAAGAGTCGGTCAGTTAGTCAGAAAGTTGAAGCTAGTTGCCTATTCCAAAACGTATATCTCTATGGAGAAGAACGGGCAAGAAACTTCGATGTTCATAGCCCTATGGTACAAATTATTGTACCTATAACATTGTGTGCTACTTTTGATTCCCCACATCAATGTCTGTGCCCATGTCTCCATTTCCTCGTCTGTCCGTGCGGCTGACAAATCAATCGGCAACACATGAGTGATGGCCGATCGGCGGGGTTCCTATCCGACGGCCATTTGCATTGATTGATCTGCGATTGAAGCGATACAGACGGTTATATCATGATGTAATGGATGGTGCAAGGTTTTATTTGAAATACCGATACGTTTTGATAGGTAAGCTCTTAATTGCACAATTGATAGAAGTAGGTCTTCTGTAATTGACAACACATTATGCATTGCCAAAATCAGACTTGAATTTCATGATGGCGTAGTGATTTCATTTCTACGGTTACAATAATTTATTAGTTTATTCAATCAACCAGGCATCTCTATACGAAAACTACCCTTTGGAAGGGGCGACTAGATTCAATTCTATTTTATTGTATTTATTGATGTCCAAAAGTTCCTTTATGTGCCTATTTAAAATAAATGCTTTGACTTTAATTTAAACCATTATTGATATATTCTTTCAGGCATCTATTTATAGCATATAAACACGATTAAAAACAGAACTGATAGCTCCTCTCTCTGGTCAAAGCTCCGTTGCCAATTGATATCAGTCAACTTCAACCTGATTTCTAGACGCTACAGTTCTAGGTAACCCACCCAAAAGCCAGATCAACGATAATCCCCATCCACTAGTTAAATCTCTGCCGTCACTACAAACGATATGAGAACACATCGAGTCGGACTGGCACTGCGCCTGGCTCTTCGCGGAACTTTTCGTTTGTCACCGCCGTACTACACTGTAGACACGACTTCTTGTACATATGTGTTATATGTGTAAGTACCGATATGTTAATTTAGTTGGCGGGTTTACTTCTAAAGACTGGATACTTGGAAGGGATGATTGTGGTGGAAGAGTGGCGATTAGTGAATCAGATAAAGGCGACGACTGTCCTAAACACTAATATTGACAAAGGAACGAGTAGGAAAAACGAACATTTTATCAGCTTAGGGTAAGTTAGGAACAGTCACATGTGGTAGATTAGAATACTGAATACGTCATGAAACTTCTTTTCAGGTAACCCTGCCAAGCAATTGTGCTGACTGGTGCCTTTTCCAACCATGGCATTATATATATTCTCACTGGAATACCAGCATGGGGCATCTATGCAGACCTGTCATTGAGTGCGAATCTTCTAAAACCTTCTTGGGCTCGTTAAGAGAATGACTAACCTGTTAGCCCTAAACCTTATAAGATTTTGGCCCATGCAGTCCTTTATGAAATATTTTGAGAATATAATATTTAGCGAATCTAATATTATGAGAATCTGCTATTTTGAGAATCTAATATTACTTATGCGAATAAAGGGTCACGTCTGATTCAATTCATATAGTAGTTAAGTACTTCTTGCACTTAGCACATAATGACTTAAATCAAATAACCTTGCCTTAGCAAAAGTACAGCATTCAGATCAACATGAATGCTGAGTCACCTTTACCTAGATCTGCAGATTAGTTTACTAAGTTAACTTGACTCCGTAGAATTTGGTCGCAGACGCAGTAATAGTTTAATGTCTTATTCGAGCGCCAGATGATAAACACGATTGTCTGAATGAACTGCACGGGTCCGTGTTTGAGTTATTTAAATATTTGCCTTATCTGCAATATTGATTTATTTAATATTACAAGTTGGTTGACATAATAAGGGTTGTTTATGTTTTAGATTATGTAGTTTCAATATTTTGTAAATTATTCCTCAGATCTGCAACAATAAGAAATCGTAAAACTTTCACGGGTTTATTAATGTATGAGGAATAGCGTGTAAAGTTCACTTATCCTCCATAGAAAAGAAGGATCTTTCGACCAGACGGGTGTTGTGTCTGGTGGGCTACTCATCATCATCTACTACTGCCCGACGATTAATGTCGGGATGTTACGAGCTAGTTGCGCAGTAAACTCTACTTACGCGATGCAGGATTTTGCGTGACGTCAGTATAATGCGTACTTCGCATAAAGCTACTTTTTGTGTAGTTAGTTAATCCCAAGATTGTCTCTAGACAAGCTTCTAGTAAACGTTTTATCACGGTTAATTAGGTAGTTAGTTCCTGTTTATCAGTTAGTTCCTATGCCAATGGAAATTCTTTGTGGGAATCTTGCCACAAAGATTGTCCCTTTATACTTCACTAATATACTTCATTCGTCGATTTCTTTTGAAAGTAACATCAGTTAGATAAAAGCTGCAATGCTCGTTTGAATGTTAATAGCATCTTGTTTATGATAGGGTGTGTCACTGTATTCCCGAAAACAGTTTTATTGCAAGCGTCAGCAATCTGGCGAGGGATGAATCAGTAGGCTGGTACTTAGCTTGTAGCTCGTTAAAAGGAGATTATCACAATCAATAACAACGCGGTGGTTATTTTTGTTCTATGCCTGTTTCGACATATTTATCAAGTTGTCCGCTTTTCCATCATGAGGATCGGTTTTGAAGTCGTATTTGCTTTTATTTTTGGGTTTTCTTGCCAATGTTTATGTCGTCCAGACGTAGAGCGTCTGGTCTGTACCTAAGGTAGGCCTTAGGCAATATCAAGGCACTACGAATAGTGACAGTGAGGTAGAAGGATTTCTTAGAAAATCGTCTAGATTGTTGCAAGGAATTGAGGAACTCTATTTGGTTATAATTTATGAGAATGGACAAGTGTAACTGTGCGCAATTATGCACGTGCGTCAATTCATGTGCATAATGGTGTTGATTGTGTAACTCGGTCACTGGTGTACCTAGGCTGTCTAGAGTCTGGTACTTTACGATGTAACACAATTTCTCCGAGTCAATTGTTATTGTCACAGCTTGATTGTGTGATGCGCACTGTGACGGTTCTATTAACACACAGTATGTTAAGTGACAGTTACAATTAACGTGTTTGTTTCGTTCCAAGATAGTTTTAATTGCAAAGCTTCTAAGCCACTTGATAAAATCTTGTCTGAAACTTGTTTGAGTGAGCGCTGAAACTGCTGAAAGTAGTCCAAAAATCTTTTATATTTTCTATAATAAACACAATACGATACTCGTACTTAATAAAATGTTTTTCCAAAGCAGTAGTAGTTAAAGCAAGAACAGTCACAAAGTAATTTATTGGACGAGAAGAGAAGTAATAATAGTTAGTTAAGTGTAAGCCAAGTTTTACCGCTCTTAGATACTACCAACTACTCACTTGTGGAGTTGTGGGACTGAAACATTAATAGGAACATTCGCGTTATTGAAGGAAGGGGAGAGTTTTTCAATGTTCTAAGAATTGTATCACTTCAACCGATCTATGTAAATCGTGACGCGGGGAACTGGGACAAAGCTACGAAAGCTACATACACTACGGCCTCAAATTCCTGGATCTCATCTCATCATCATCATCATTTAAGTAAAATAACATAATTAGAATACAAAAACAAAAAAATGTAAAAAGTCGCAAGTTCATACATTCAGTGGTCAAACTAAGTATTTGTTTTTTTAAGTTGACGGTATTTGGAGAAATTGTACAATGAATATGTCAACAAATTAGTTATAATATTTCTATTACATTATACCCGCAGTAAGAGTACCCGCAGTTTAATCCGTATTTTATTACATTGGTTGGTATTATTTATTGTATTAGTTTAATGTGCATAAGTTGTTTACAATATACAATTGGATCTTAATGTACACGTCTGTAGATAGTTACCCGGGAAAGATCTAACGCCTAAGGTACAGGCTCGGTCTAGTTTAGGTGTTAGTGGTCATTCGAATTGTGTTCAATTGCAGAATTGTACCTACTGTTTACCAAAAACAAATTGTAAAATATTTTTGTGTCAATAAAGCTTTTTTAATTATTTATTTATTTATCAATACCAACAGCCCGACTTCACCCACGGCCTCTTTTTCTTGTGCCAATCACGGGTGGTCCGCGATGGCAGCAATGTCGTCTACTCATCTCGCCGTCGGACGACCGACACCTCGTCTTCCAGTCCTTGCCTCTCTGTGACAGCCTTACTCCAGCTGTCATCACTGCGCCTTGCAGGTGTCCTGCCCAACTCTCCATTTGAGTTCCATAATATGCTTTCAGATATCGAAGACCATTCAACTAGTTTTGCTCTATTTTTTAAATATCCCAGCATCCTTACAAAGCAAGAGCAAACAGGCATCTTGTGGGCTCACCATTGTAGATTTCATCCAACGCTTTCCATCAGGCGAGATCAGGTTACTAGGGCAATCCCGCAAAAAAAAAAAATCTCATTCCAGCTGAAAGCATTACTTTTCCCAGCAATTGAATGTGTAAGGTAATTTCATAAACAGAGGTGAATAACATTGAAATGATAAACCAATCACCTGCCTGTCGGGGCGTTACTGATGCCTTTCAGTGAGAAGTGACGTCCAATTGAAATGTGAAGGGAAAGGAACGAACTCACATATACTTACAGGAAAAAACATCTCGTTTTATGTGCCACACTTACAGTTAAAATACTGAGAAATAGAATGATACATTCTTGTTTATATGAAATTAGTGGACGTGTAGCACAAGTGTTTACAGAATAGGATTTGGTTTTGATAAAATATTCAGGAGAAATGGTTACAGAACTTGTAAAATACAATTTTGTTTCAATAAAATTGCTGTTTACTCTATCGATCTGGTCTGGGGTCTGGTCCATACTTGATACCTTCCTTGTATGCATGTTGCTTCAGAGAATATTTCAATGTAGTTTGTTCTTTTTCAAGTTTTTCCCTGAACATGGAGACTCCAGGGGTAATATATATATTTTTTGTTGAGTGTCAATATTTTTCTCCATTTTCATCTTTCCTCCTCAAGAGAAATAACAATTTATTTGGTCATTTTTATTGTAAATGTAAATACATTTCTATACACAAGAAAACCCTCCATTTAACGGTTAAATGGACGGATTTTGAACCCTATAACGCGCTTGTCAGGTTGCGAGTTGCTGAGGGTTGGGCGTATGATAACGGTATGCGGCCATATCGACGCACCCATCAATGTGCTGACGGAAGTATCTCTTTACAAATCTTTAGTGGAAAACTAAAGATGTGGGTATTATTTATGTGCAAAATAGAAAGAAGAGATGAAGAATGAGAGTATTTTTAGGCTAAAATTAGGCCACAGTTAGGTTAGGTTAGCGTAGGTAATACACTAACAGTTGGAATGGGTTTCATTTTGACAGTTCAACAACATTCATTGCGTTATTTACGTTGTTGAGCAGACAAATTTTTCGAAAATATTCATGAATCAATGGATTAGCAATATCCCTCAAATTGTGATGGATAGTGTTACGCAATTGATTTTGTAATGGGCATTTTAAACGGTAGGACGATTTTAAACTGAAATAATCAAGAACCTGGACACAGATGGTTATTGTGTTCTTCATTGGGAAATGGTGGAGTATGCAAATAAACGTTATTCATAACTTCTGCCCATCTTTCTATCCACATTCAGGCTGTAACGTATCCTACTTGCAATTATCGACCGCTAGGTGTCGCTAGTTGGCAGTGAGTGGCGCCACCACTCACTGCTCCCCACACAATGAACATCGTACCGCGAGGGTTAGGTGACGGTCACACTCCTAGCTATGACTTTAATAATAGGTAGAAGAAATAGATATCTGTATGTACCTGTAAGACTGAAAAACTTCCCTTTTACTCAGCTTTACCTGTAGAATTACCGGAACAAAAATCAAAATATGCATCGTGAGGTCATTCGGCTTATCCTAGAACCCACAATTTGAAAACTCACATAGGTTCACTCGCTCTGGTTCCGTGTGAGTTCCGCCCACTCCCTCACAGAGAGGAGGCCTGTGTCCCAGCAGTGGGAAAGTTATAGGCTGAATCTGAATAGGTTTATGCTATGATATGAACACGCAAAATACAACGGAACCCAACTCCACATTCAGCATAGAACTGCCATGTCAAGAACCAAAATGTGGATATGTAGCTACCTAACACTGGAATTGTGGGTTTGAACCTTTGAACTACTTTCTTATGCAAAATGGCGCGTGACATCGCGATTAGGTTTATTATGTTAGCTGATACGCATATCTAGGCATTTTCAAAAGCCAACAGTATCCTTATTAAACACCCTCAAATCTAAGAAATCATTGTACTTATAATGGAGGAATTTTTAGCATCATTTAACATCCAAAATCAAAAGCATAGCACAGCACGCGCTGCCGTGCCACCCGTAAGCACTTCTGGTGGCATCACGTCGCTGTAATTAAGTCGCTTCAGACGCAGCTAATAGTACTGGGCGAGTAATAACTTGTAACTGCATTGTACTCTATCTATCTGTTACTTGTGGAGTAGGCAGATATGGAAGATTCGATTATTATTTGGTTGTAACTTGTAGTAGCACTTAGTGTCAGAAGGGGCAGGCAAGCTTTTACCAATGAACATGTTCTTAGCATTTATCGGTCGCTTTAAGTTAAAAAACCGTAATTAAAAGTACCTAGTCAAGTAACTCAATGCTAGTGAACATCAACAGCAACCCAAGTTGCTGGCGGTTAAATTATAAAGATTTGTTGTGGTCAAAGCTCACCATTTTAGAGACAAAAAGAAACATGAAGAAACATTTTTAGCATCCTGTAGCATTATCAGCACAAGATGTGCATAATATATTAATTCTGCACCCTAACTGCGTGACACTATCAACCACAATCTGAATAATTTCGAAGGATATTGCTAAACCATTGCTTCATATGGTAGAAAAATTGGTCTGCTCAACAACGTAAATAACGGAATGAATGTTGTTGAACTGTCAAAATGAAAGCCATCGCTACTGTTAGTGTGTTCGCCATTACCCCGCTGTTTAATGAAAACAAGCACAGGACCAGGACAGGCAAATCTTCTAAAGCCTGAACAAACAAGTATAAATCAGCTAAACAATAGTAGAATGATGTACTGATGCCGCCGAGATATCGTCATAAATCTCTCCGGAACATCTATAAATTCATTACGACCACGAGGGAGCTCGGCAGAACTCATTCTTTTAATTTATCGGCTCCTAGTCGTAAGGCGGTTAATTTAATACTGGTTATGGTTTCATTGGCCTGGATATTAGGGTTAATTTTAACTTGGAAAATTGAATTTTGACCTATACAATTATTGAAACGTAGTACCAATTCGCCTAGTTGTTGTGTTACCATTTATGTTACATTACATAAATTACCACAACAAATTTTTTATTACGATAGAAAACACGCTACATATTTACGAAAATACAGAATTCTGAAGATCCTTTTATAACTTCACGCTTTCCGAATAAGTGTGCACTCTATCGAATGCGACAACTTTCTCGTTCTTCTAAACACTTTATTTTGGTTTACATGCTCATTTCACACATTTACAATTTCATTTACATGAAATGAACTACGGAACCCTTATAGTTTCGTCATGTCCGTCCGTCCGTTCTCGGCTTACCTTCCAGTTGTTAGTGCTAGAAAGATGAAACTTTGCATGGATGTGTGTTTATCACGTCGACAAAGTGCTAAAATAAAATCGCAAAATTTTTTTTTTGTGGCGCGTCGCCCCATAGTGTGGAGAATCATTAGATAGTTCTTTTAAAAACATTGAGAGGTTGCTAAGACGATTTTTTGATTTAGGTATTCATTTGCGAGATATTTAACTTTAAAGAGCATTGTTTTGTTAAAATAGGGCATCCCCCCCTCTTAAAGCTATTCGGCTGGCTCGAAAAATCGGGAAAAATCGTGATGGTAGTCCTTGTTTAAAGGAAAACTATAACGGTGATAACTTTGTTAGTTAAGAGTTATAGAGGCCTACATAACTTGTAAAGTGCCATTATGGCTGACTACGGAACCCTATTCTATGCGTGGCTTGACACGCACTTGGCTAGTTTTTGTTTATTGACCTACCTCCTGATCATCCCCGAATAATAAGATGTCATATAGCAACAATTAGTTTAACTGACAAAAGTTTTCGAAAAGCTGGTGAATCAAGTTCAAGTTTTCCGACAATCGCCCATAGAGAACTAGACTATTGCGATCAGACAATGTTTGTACTTGACAAGTTTCACTATTGAGAGGTATTCCCTTGTTGTTGGTAGTCATTTCAGTGTCAGTCAGCGCAGTGAATGCAGGATGCGTGACACCTGACGTATTCGTGTCGCACTGTACTGCACGCTCAGCATAGTCAGCATCGCTCAGGTGGCGCCACGTGTCGTCATTGCTCGGATTCTTCACGTGTTACGTGTAACATACACAGAAAGAGAGAAACAATTTGTTTGACATTAAGATTCAAAGGCGGTGAGAGATTTATTACGGGTATAACGGACGAGACAAGTTGTGGACTAAAATCTGCTTGGGATGTTCTTTGCAATGCCCACTTAGTAAAAATAAATTGGTAAATTGGTCTCAGTTTTAACTAAAAGTTTGTCTTTTCTATGTGTATATAGGATATATAGAAAAGACAAACTTTTAGTTAAAACCGAGACCAATTTACTCAAAATGATAACATTTGAACAGCCTCACTAAAGTCTTAGTTAAAGTGTGAACACGTTGATTAGTGGTCGGAATCGAACCCGCGATCCTGACCGCACCGTGTCTCGTTCACCACTTATCGCTCGGGTTATCACGCTACTGTTCTACGAAACATAAATCAAGTTAAAACAATATACTAATACCTCCTTATTTGGAAACTGGTTTATATTTGTTTACTGCCTAATGAGCAGTTCATGGATCTTAGAAGTACCTACAAAGGACATGCCATAATTTGAAACATCTATAATCTGTGCTGATGAATTTGTTGGTAAAATAAATTCCTGGAAGAAGCCTGCAAGGTACTGGTTGACTATAATTAACACAATTGTAACGTACCTAGCTGTAAAAGAAAATTAAAGGTAGGTGCATGATACTTAAACCGTGTGCTTGTCTCTCTTGTCTCTAGGTGTCAGCCCGCTTGATATTAATGGTTGCCACCATCTATAGGTTAACAACAAATAATAGAACCATTTAGATGACCTCTGACCTCTGTTTTATGGTGTACATAAAAAAGAGTAACTATTCTCTACCGATCTATAGACACCTGTAAGTTTGTTAATGTTTTGCCAAACGCAGCGTCGTCACAGATTACTGAATAGTTACTGCGTCGTGTTGGAATGTCTCATGTACAGACGCCAGCACATCAAGCTACTACAATCTGTCAAATTTCTTTAATAGATTTTCAACTTTATTGCTAAAGTGCTAAGGTTCAAGGTTGATTGGGAAAATTGGAAATTTCGGGTAGCTTGACCTGCTGCCGTCTGTCTTGTCTTCATCATCTTTCGTAGCTTTGTTCCATCCGCTGCTAAATACAGCCCTTCGGTGCTAGTAATTCCATAAAACCATAAATGATGATTCCTCTGGCAATTCGTTTACCCTGTTCTACCCATGTATTATTTTGTTGACATCTCTCCCTTATTTCTATGATCCTTCTTCGTTTTAGCGGAAGAGTTTAATTATAAATATGTTCTGGAAACAATGGCGACAGCGTCAGGATTAAGATTTCGTTGTAATAATAAACTGGCGTTTGGAGAAACATGACCTTGTTCTGAGTACAGCGCTTAATATAACGTGGATTTAGTAGAGGACAAATGTTTCACATGATTTGTGTTGTACATACAATGTTTTTGTGTAAAACAATTGTACCTCCACAACAAAGAATGAAATGTCTTTT
This sequence comes from Apamea anceps, assembly GCA_951799955.1. NCBI lineage: Eukaryota > Metazoa > Arthropoda > Insecta > Lepidoptera > Noctuidae > Apamea > Apamea anceps. The sequence continues at coordinate 1,377,885 of OX637516.1, forward strand.
GCAATCAAAGTTACTTCTCAACTTCAAATCTTGATCAAAGGCTGTATCTTGAGGACACTTCTCATTTAAAGCAGAAGAAATAGCACAGACTCTAAAATCATATTTTCCTGTTTTACGTAATTACGATTGTTTCCCTAATCCCCCCATTGTAAGGCGAAATCTAACGAATGACATGAAACAAACATTAATTGGTCCAAGTCTGCGTGTGACTTCAGTGCATTTAAAGTCACTGGGACATATTTTTTACAAAGCCCCGCAGAAACCAGTAGTCTCAATAATGAAGATGTCGTTACTTCGTGTAATGATCGCTAATAGGTCCTGAGACGCGGGCGTGGCAGCATCCATTAGTCTGATGGGTTCCGGCAACTGAGGAGCACGCCGTGTCACGTGTAATCAGACACTGTTACCGCTAATTTTCTGCACGATCATGCGTCGGAACAAGTACATGAAACATTTGGTAATCTGCAGTGCTGGCTGATCACGTATTATTAAAATTCTCAGCATGTTTTTTTTTCACTTCGACCAGTAATTTAAGTATTTAATAAAGTTGTTGGGATGTGAGGTTTTGTAAGTTACAGGCCGGCCAATGTGTGATTGAGTTTATCCATCTGGAATTTCTAAGTAACAGCCCGGAGTCAGGATTTGTGTCCAGTGGATGGCAATAGGCTCGCCTTCTATTACATGGGACTTCGACCTAACTAGCGAAATGTGGGTGTGCACTGTAGCTACACCTCTGCCTCGCCCTTCAGGGTTTATAGGCGTAATGTTACGTTCTTGTGGTTGTCACGTCAATGTTTCAAACGACAAAGACGATTCTTTCGTGTGGAACATTGACGAAGGTCAATGTTCCACACGAAAGAATCGTCTTTACACAAAATGCTTACAATCGCCTTCATCCCGGGGTTCAAGATAAACCCTGCACACTTCACAGAGGTTATGTTCCGGCCCATCTCAGCTATCCCAACAGTAATAAGTAATAACTACATGCAGATCTCGCTTATAAAATAAAAAGCTCAAAATATGTCTCACCCATCCCATTCGAAGAACATCAATAACCTCCAGCACAAAAGGCCGCACTCTTCAGCAACCAGTCTAGACTTAACACTAAATAGCCGCTGGCCGGTATTGGGCATGCCGGTCACGTGCCGGTAATGCACTCCGAACGACTCAGCTCCGGCACCGGGGCCGTGTTTACCTCGCAGAGGAATGTTCCTAATGGATACATGTGGATGGTGGAGGATGAACATGGTTCTGAAATATATGGGTGGAAGTGGGTGAATGGGTTTATAATTTTCCTTCACGAGTGTTTGGATATACATACGGTTGCGGTCATTAATGCATTAGCACCTTAAGGACTGTATTGCTGTGAACACGCGGTAAAGGCCGTACCTACGTCTGTGTGCATAAGTGATGTATCAACAGAGAACGTACGCCTCAGAATTCGCACACTGGCTGGCATCGAACGAAACAAAAAACATAACGTCGCTTTTTCACACAGACTACGTAATTACGTATGACCTTGGTTGGTTTATACCATTGCTAAAAATCAAATTGTTACATCAAGTACCGATAGCTGGTAGTCTTAGGTATTGGATTATTGAACGAATAGGTCTGGGTTCCAGTCTCGAGTTGGGACTTTTATTTTTCTCTTCCAACAAAAATCTTTATCGGTTTTTTTATTATTCGTTTTTTATAGATTAATAAACGAGAATAATAGTGTAATAATTATTTTAATTTTATTATTATATTGTTATTGTAATATGGGGTTAAAAATAAAAATGTTTTATAAGTGATTATTCGAGTAATTATAAAAACATTTAAAAAATTATCAACGCGCATGAGATTCGAAACCATGGCTCGCTACGCATGAACGCGCTTACCGACGAAGAAGGCCGTCAGTTAAACAAAAGTGTCAATCTACGAGTATTGCTTTGTGAGAATGTCACTCCACTTCTGACCGCTACTGTAAGTATTATGTAGGTAGATATAGCTGATGATAGTAAGATAATGTTTCGAGTTTTAATGCAACAGGTACTGTTATCACTAGCGAGTTTACTATTTCATCATCGTCAATAATCGGCCCCTGGCTAATGTTGCCTGCTAAAAAACTGAAACAATTTTTGATCTGCTTTTACTTTTAAAGATTCCTAATACCTATTCTAAGTATTAATCATGATCCTGAAAACTTCTCGGAGGTAAATAGTTATGTTGGAGAATAGGCTCGTTCTAATTGCCTACTTTTGTACAGGCTGTGCTATTTTATTTAATTATTCAAAAGTATAAAGCTTTCTTTTTCTATAAGCAATTCGCCAAAAAACCATAGCTAAATCAAAAACGCATTTCCGAACCGAATTCTTCAAATGTATGATATAAACAGAAAGCATTATGTAAAGTGAATCGCGGCAGCTGTTCTGTGTCATGAATAATTCAGGGCTCGTCTCCCAGGGTGCCGCGGTCCATCGTGAAGACTTCCCAATGATGTGAGAGCCCGGAGATAAATCGAAGGGGTTAAGAATTAGGGACGTTTAGTTTATCGTTGCTTTTTGTAACTGCTGAAAAGTGGACAGAGGGTTTAAGGTTAACTTAGCAATTGAATATATATGAAAGGGTTCGTTGTAGTGTTCGTGTGTGCGGTGACTGAGCGGTGGACTTCTGCGCTACGCGGGTCGCATATATTCAATTTACGTATGGAGCTAAGAGCAAATATTTTGTGTAGCCTACGGATTTGAGTTACATCTGAGTGTTAGATTTGTTTTAGTGAAAGGACTGAGGTAGACTTATTGATGAAGTAAACAAATACAGTGAATAGCTTATGACTGCCTTTTGCTAGTTTCCAGGACATGATGAAGGCAATACTTTAGCTCGCTCAAATATCAAAAACTCACTTTTGTTTCCATATTAATTTCAACCACTTCTCCAAGAACGTTTACACAAGTAACAACGTGAATGTGCCTGCCGTATCTTTGCGTACAACTTCTAATCTAAGTTGAAAGCCGCCGCGGGCAGCGCCTACACCTAGCTACTGCCAGTATAACGGAATAACTGTATCCCGGACTACTGCGCCGAACTTAGGCACCGCTGCATGCGGAAGTGCAACCGCGCGCAATTTCCGGCCGTCGCTCACAGCGCCCTCTGCGAATTTAACTATTAATATAGAATTACGGGATTGTTATTACAAGTGATGCGATGGAGCTCAAGCCTTCAACTTCGGGCGAGTTACAAGATGGCTAATTGTTTAATTACAGATGGAATAGAAGATCTGGGCTAGTCGGGGCTGGATATTAATTGGAAAAATCTTGGTGTTTACGGGTAAGGAAGAACATAGTGCAGTTAGTGATAACAATAGTATTTAGGCATTTGATAACATCCTTCGAACTGGCTAGAGCTGCCCCTCTCATTGCCAGCTTTATTAAAAAATAAAAATACGAATATTCTCGATAAGCAACCCAATATTTTAGACAAAAACATTGGATCCTACAGCCATCAAAAATGTTATGTTGGATACAGCCCACATCTCGAATTTAGAGTATGAAAAATATTTATAACAATAAATTAAATCCTGTTTCAAACAACAAATTAATTACAAAAACACCAGCTAGTCACAATATAAACAACTACGCATCCAAGAATGCAGGATTGTGCGTATCAACGAGGTAGCCACCCCCTGTTAATTAAATGTTTTCAATGGCCAGGGGAGGAGGCAGGGGGCGCGGCCGGGGGACGGGGTAATCCTTCACAATTTGTCACGACATTTGATATTATATTTATTGCGAGGTTCAATAAAAAGGTTACAACAGGTTAAACAAATGAATTAGTTTGTGGATGGGGAGTGCTCCAGTAACAAGGGGTTGTAGAAACAATGCCGGATTGATATTGGGAGATACTCAGGTTACAACCTATCCCCATCCTAGCCTGTTGGGGCTAGGATGATGATGAAAATACTTTGCAGGTGTTTTCTGAAAATGAAAAGGTTACTTAATTGCTTTTGTTTTTTATGTAGAAACGAAAATTTAAATTGTTACGTGTGCATCTATTAATTGTGACACCCCCGGAAATTAAGCATTACCAAAGGAAGATAGGGAGTGACCTCTAGAGAGTTGTGAGATTGAAATCTTCTTCGCGAAGAAGAAGAAAATAGGGGGATGTAAATTCTAATAAATACTCAACTAATGAGCAGTGGTAGCGACGCCGACTTACTAGTTGTTAATCATGGGTTCGAATCCAGGCAGGCATTTTAGTTTATGTAATTTATTTAATCACCATTGCTCTCAAAACGGTGAAGGAAAACACCGTGAGGAAACCGGCATGTGCTAGAACCAGAAATTCGTAGTCCCTCTCACAGAGAGGAGGCCTGTGTCCCAGCAGTGGGAATTTTGTAGGCTGATTAAACTCAACTAATGTCTCATCCTCTTAGGTGGGTATATAATTTATTTCTGCCTAGCATTTCAAGGACTCACTTTAAATAAACAGGCATCAGGCAGACGCTGCATTTCGATACCAACCTGTTTTTAATACAGCCCACGTCTCTTCCAGGTAAAATCGATAAAATAAAATAAATAAAACATTATGATTGAGATGTCAGACGTGTGGCTATAAATAGTTCAAGGTCACTTTGTCTGACACTTTGCAATAGTATGGGCTTTTGTGACCTAATTGTTAATGAATAATGTAATGTTTGTAAAACATGAGCAAGTATGACGGGCATGTTTCAAGGCTCCCCAAAGGGCTTGGAGCAGCAGGAGAAAAGTGACGGTCGCTTTCAAAGCGCTTATATCAATCCAATATTGCCCTTTTCTATGAGGAAACAGAGAACCTGTTAATTGTTCAGAAATAGTTAATGCTTTTGTCAAGTACACATATTTTTTTCGTTTTTTTCCCAAATCCTTTCACCATTCTACAGTAAGTACAGACACATACACACTCATTTTAGTATTTTTTCTTATTTAAGACCATTCATTGATGAATCTTTTTGCATGTCTTTTGGGCTAATATGTATGTTTTAAGGGTCTGGCGCTGTATGACGAAATACGGGACTCGTCGTAGTTCGGACTTCGGATACAGATGCTGCCATGTTATATACTCCCAAGTACTACCCTAAAGGTATGTGTAATCCATTGTATATTTTTTTGGTGAAATAAATACAATTATAAATACATTTTTGACATTTCCATCATTGTTTTCGCTGATAGAAGATCACTTTGTCTAGACCCTCCCCCCTGCCTATTACAACTGTAATACCTAGAAAGTAATGCCTGCCTTTTTTTTTTTTTTCGGGATGGGAAATCATCAAATGACTCCTCCCGCTCTGGGTGGAGCAGAAGGGAGTGTCAGACTCTTACTGACTAAAACCCACCCGTGTTCCTTCCTTAGCCCTTTATGTTCCAGGGCAGCGGTAACCCTTTCGGACGATCCCGCTACCCTGGCAGGCTTCGGCCCTATCGGGTCCCGTCACTTCTGCTCACATCTCTTTGAGGCGCACGTGGAACACATACGCGCCGTCCGGCACGGGCCTGGTCCTGATCGAACGGTGAGTTACCCATTACTCACCGCCCGCAGGCCCGCGCCTACGGCGGCCGGGATTCGTGTCACGCGGCTCCCGACGCCCGGAGCGTCTCCCGCGGCGGCTGAGGCGTGAGGTGCGTTCCCTCGCCCACCCCGCCACCTCCTTCGCTAGCATGACTGCTTCGCAGAAGGAGGTGACTGCCTCCTACTCCCTCTCTCCCCGGACCATGGCTTGAACCAGGGCCGGACGCGAGAGGTCGCCGCCGCTGCCAATCGCCTCTACGAGGACACGGCGGTGCTCTGCCCAAGCAGGGCAGACCTCCACCGTATGCTCCACCGTGTCCTCTGGGCGATCCTGGCAGTGATGACACCCGGGCGTCTCCTCCCGCCTGATGATGTGCAGGAACCTCCCGAAACATCCGTGTCCGGAGAGGACCTGCGTCAGGCGGTAGGTGAGAGCGCTGTGACGCCTCTCTAGCCACTCCTCAAAGAGGGGTCTTACCGCCGCTATCGTGGCGTGCCCTGCGCTGGGTTGTGATAGTCGCTCCTTCTATGCCACCATGAGATCGCGCCGGAGGTTCGTCCGCTCCGCCGCGGTTTGCCGCGGATGCGGAGTTTCCCCCCGGCGTAGTGCCTCCGTGCGCCAATCATATAGGCGCGCGAGGACTATCGCCTCCAGATCCCATGACGGCAGTCCGGCAAGGAAGCTTGCTGCCTCGCCAACAACAACAACAACAATCTGGAACTGTGTCAGCTGATGAAGTCACAAGTTAAGTGAACACATAAAATACAATGTAATGTAAAAACCATTTGTGGATATGGAACACTATTCTAAATACCTTCGAAAATCATGTTTAATGGATTATTTGAAACCACTTAAGCTTATACTTAGCTTAATAATTCGCAGCAAGCAGTTAAACCTACGTCCAATAATAATTCCATCGATTTCAGTTCGCAAAAGAGGTTGGTGTAGTAAAATTCTGTCACAACTGGATAATGCAAATATTTCTCGATTACGAATACGGCTCTCGTACGCAGTGGGTGTTCAATAGTCCACCTTTTTAGGGAATGTTCACTCTATCTTTATGTGTTTTGTGTACTAATAGGGCATTATAGGGCATAGGGTTATTATAGGGCTTCTCTAACTAGGACTAAGTGTAATTGTACAGTGTCCCATTGACTGTACAACTTTATGTGAGCAGTTTATGTGATTTTAATGAAACCTCCTGAAGAAGTCAGAAGTTATTATGTGTGTCGAAATCAGCGAAAAAGGTTCTAATATAAAGTGCATCGAAAATGGTGACATAGTGATATTTCCAAGTTTTCGTTAGTACTTACACTGGTGACCAATGAAACGTGGTGACCAACATCATCTGCCTAGCCGTTGCCCAGCTATGTTGGGGTCGGCTTCCAGTCTAACCAGATGCAGCTGAATACCAGAAACGTGGTGACCAACTTTTCCAAATTCATTTGATGGCAGCGGTCTATAGACATGTTCTATATGTTCAGCAGACGTCCTTGTTGATTTACTGATTATGTATCCTTTCTATCAGCCCCAGGATATTCATTGCACCAGGACATTGGTCAAGAGATCGTTAATCTGATAAGGAGAAGCTTGCGACGCCATAATAAGATGGAATCTGATTCACTAGCAGTAAAATGTGACTCAAATCGGAGGTATCTCCGCGTTATCAGTAATTGGACGTGTTCCTGTGATAACGAGAAACGCGGACGGACAACTGTCGGGGCGCAGTAAAAACTCAATCAGGAACACACCTAGCTTGGTCGGAAGATGTTTATATACCACGACACGACTGGCTATAATAGTGGGATTTAATGACACTATACACTACACTGTAGGCATAAACTTTTGGGGTATGTTTTTGGGCACTGGATAAATGGATGAAAACCTTCTACAATGTAGAGGCGAACATGTACAATCGCTTTTGTGAAACAGGCACGTCAAGTGTGAAAAGGATGAAACCGAAACATCGTCATCTTATCAGATCATTAAAGGCTTTTTTCAAAAAGATTTTTGTCTTTTGATTTGATTTTTGATTTTTCAATGCAAAAAACCAGTTTGTTCACGATCGTTCTTAGCGAAAATATTACAGAACTTACTCAAGAGTTAGATGCTCATTGAGAAAGATTACCTTCCGACATGACACACACTCGTCCATACTAAATAGCCCACAGCTATCCGTTTTATTCGACCACTTTATTCCAAGTTTGTTTTAAGGTCTATAAAATTTACAACCAGTCCCGATAAGGGCCCTGCCATAGCCCGATGTTTGTTCAGATTTATCATCTCATAAATAAACATAATATGTTACAATTATACGAATTCTTCGCCATGATGTATTTCAAGACAAATTAGTTTCGTTTGGAAATTATTCCGGTTATAATTTTGGAAGCAAAACGGTTAACTGTGTTGTAAATTATAAGAATGGTTATGGATTTATGATGTGTGATGAAGCAATAGCAATTAATATTTCTTTTAGGTAGGTACTAATGAGGCTGAGATCGCTATACGTATTTTCAAACAGTAGGTGAACTGATGACCATGTTGACCTGCTGATTGATAATAGTGAGATTCCTATATAGAGACTAGACTAGACTAGACTTAAACAGTCTAGTAATGATGATTGGACGGACAGGGCACGGTGAAACAACTTACTTGTCGTCGATTAACAAATTGTGATCCAGAAAAAAAACAAAAATCGCGGCGTCTTGGATTGGATGTAGATGCTCGTTCTTGTTAAGTCTATATTTATAGGAAGGCTAGGCCTTCCTATAAATATAGACTTAACAATGAACTTAACGGTTCAATACTTTTAAATATCTAATGGCTTCTATAGGGGTCCCAAAAAGCACATTCACCCCTTTTCTCATCAGAACCATCTTGTTATTTAACTCCGTATTCGTGCACACTGACCCAATTTAATTTAATTATTTGTGGAATGAAGATGAGTTGCGATCGTTTTGTCACTCTATATTTATGCGGCGCTTTCGACACAAGATGCGTGCGCGCATAATGTGCCGATGTGATCCGCGCCTTCCTGCTGATTCGCGTGACACTGCGCAGCTTTACAGCCAGACAGGTTTCAGTGAGATTTGGTGAAGAAATCCGTATGATTTGCAAGAATATTTTATTATTATTTGTCCGTGAATTCTGTTCTGCTTGAGAATGTATAGTATTTGTGTCTACTTTTATTATTCCGTAATGTGGGTATGCGCTTATATGAATAAACCAGTCAGCTATCCATCTCCGTATTTAATTGACGTCCCATTTGGCGACGAGGATGGGATGTCAATTAAACACGGAGATGGATAGCTCCCAGAGAAGACTATTAATTTTGATAATATACACAAGACAGCACATCAACTATTTAAAAAATCACGATTTTCGAAGAATTTAAGCATCCCATTTTAAACTGCTTCTAATTTGCCATCTGTCATATCATTTCTCAAGCCGATGAAAGTTAGGATGGCATTGTTATATTAAATATATTATTACAGACCGATGCTTTTTCATCGGTCGTAAGTATATAAAAATGCCAATGCTGACGAAAAGTAATTTTACCCGTCTATCTTCGTTTTGTAGTGAGCTATGCATGAAAGCTACCCGAATTTTGATGCGGAACTCCAAAAAATGCTTTAACACGTTTTTACGGGAATTTATGTTAATAACTCATTCAATATGCAGATTGCGCCGTAAATACTCTTGCGGCTAATTATTGTGCAGTCTTACGAGCGAAAGTGAGAACTTGGACATTTTGTCGATTTCCTCGTGAGTAAAGCTACGAGAGTTTTCTGAGATTGCCATCACAGCGCAATGTTAAAGTTAGATTTTTGTTGATATTGCAATGATGAATCTAGTCAACCGAGGAATTGATCGTTCGTTCCGGTTTTTTTTTCTGTGAAGAGTCCATGTAACTTTGGTTAAGGTTATTATTTCCGTTTTGCATCTTCTCTTGAAGTACAGCTCATGCTCTAGTTAAGAAAAGATCATGCTGCGGTGTTGGTAGCGCGCATCATTGCTCTAAATATAATAATGGTCCTCCAGACTGTAATCCTAGAGAGACCAGCCTTACAGAGAGATATTACAGTGCACAAGTGTGTGCGCAGACACAGGTGCACTCCCTCTTCCCTCACTCTCATAGTCCGATGGGACGGCAATCCGACACGATCGGAGAGAGATCAGGCGCAGGACCAACGGCGACACGTGCACTCCGAGGCACGGGGGTAGCACACCGCCAACTTCCAAACTCCGGGCTGTTACTAAGAAATTCCCAATAACGCTTTGCTCGACTTGGGAAGCGAACCCAGGACTCCCACACTCAGCACAGCGAGCTCAGCTCTGAATATACTTAGATACCACTCGTCAAGGCTCTGTCAATGTACCTACACTCCTGTTAACACCTCCAACTGTAGTACCTACACATTACAAATAGTTTGATTTATTTTATTTTGACCATCACTCAACACCACAGCCTTGATGGACCAACAAAGTAACAAGTTTATTTAATGTGTTGCCCATACATAGGCACCTGATATAAATACTTCAAAGCCCACATACACATTACTCGAACGATCAGTCCAACACTTAGTTATATCGGTTGCCATCAAAAACACCTACAAAGTTAATGAGACTCTACATCTTAAGTATTGGTATATCATTGGACGCTCAAAGAGCCGACAGGCAGACAGACAAACATACTAACTACACCTCCAAAACTCCACCCACAACCTTATCAGAAAGCCACAAGGTTGAAGTTCAAATGGAGAGTGTACTGTGGAGTGTAAGAGAAAGTGGGCATGTCAATACGCGGTACAGACGTCAAATCAGTGATCGTCGAGTTGATGTGCTTCAGTTGATGACTATACGTTTGTTTTGTTGACTGTACTTCAAATTATTTGTTTGTGAATTTCTATTACAAGAGAGCTAAATAATAAATATACATGTTTTTTGCATTTATGGTTTCAGTCGATAGTAATTCCGATAAAAGATGTAGTCAAGAGAATCGCTCAGTAAGTTCTAAAAGGGACATACTTGTACCATACCAGTGCACTATTCTGATTTCGTAGATATTTCGTCTTTTATCCTTTTTTTCTGGTTTATACTGGCATATGCAATGTTGTTTGCACTATCGTGAAAAGTAGAGTAAGTACCTAGTGAAATGCATATATTGTTTGAGAGGGTTCAAGTTACAAAACGCTTACTTTCAGCTAGCTTCCCTTTCTATTTATGAGGATTGCTAGTAACTTCGAGACTACGAGAGTTATTTTGCGATTTTCAGTATATGCAATAACATATTTCAGTATAGTCTGTTTCAAAAATATCTGATGAAATTGTAAACAAACCCTGTTTAGGTAAAATTCTTACGGAATCAATAAATAAAGAAAATTCGTAATACGTGGATCTGTGTTGAGAAATTTTCAACTTTATATCTCACCACTTTTTCAAAAAAATATTGTTTGTAATTGAAAAATCATCGACGAAAATTGAGTTAATAAAATTAACCTCAATCGTCAAATTCATAACACCTTTAGTGTAATTTTAAATTAGAATTTAGGGTTAAGGTGCACAACCAATTAAATCGAAACCCTCAATTTGTTACTGGTACTATGAATTGGTATCCACAGGTATGTTTTCCGATCCATTTGTTTACATTTTCGTTACATACTTTTGGAACAGACCATAGTTTACTTTTCCCTATATCTCCTTACCTACGTTCCCGGTGAGGAAACTACCGTGTTCCTCACACTGCAGTATTTCGGTCGCGTACCTGATTGGTTCCAGCCTGGCACTGCGCCAGCGCAACAACAGCTGCTAATAGCCAATTATGTGTTTCCGAGACGTGATCAACTCGTCAATGACGTGTTTTGGGAGATTCGCTGAAGGTGTTGGAGCAGTTTCAGTTCAGTTTTTAAGACATTTTAAGGGTTAGAATATGGTGTACCTAGATCATAGCTCAAATTATCTATTTGGTTTGAGTCGATTCGTAAACGTTGCTTAAATGTAGTAGTGATTAGCGACTGTTTAACCATACATTTTTGACGTTTAAACGTCACTTAATTTTAATCATCGTTTTAAATAAACCCCATTATGATATATGTATGATGTAGTTAAGCTTTATGTCTTCTGGACTTGTGGAGTGGTGTCGATTATTTTTTAAAAGCAGATTCTGATCTTAGAATTACGACGATAATTGCTAGACATCTGCAGTAGACAGTGGCATCCTTGGATAGTAAACATAATTGATTCAATCGTAAACCACAAAAGTCAATTGAAAACTAAAATTGAAGCCAAATATTTACCAGAGAGATCTTGTGCATCTTCCACACGATAAAATATCAAACCCAACTTTGTTGCATTCTTAGAACGAGATAGCGCTATCTACCGCCGATACTCCTTCCCTGTCTAATCAAGAGAACAATGATATCAAATAGTTGCAGCCCGCAGTTTCAGACATTCATCTTATACCGTTGGTTCATCAACCAAAAAGTTACAGAAGGTCCAGTTTATAGAATTAATAGAAACATTCATGTTCTTGCAGATATCCCGGAGCAGTCTTTCTCGTGTAAGATCACTGCGATAGCTGGTGCAGCTTTCATGATTAAGGATCATGAAAACCTACACTGCACCTACAAAATGCGTGCCTACGCATTACATGAAAATTGTTGTTATAACGAGATATAACAACAACTTTCATGTTCATTCATAGATTACATCATGTGAGTTATTGTGAACACGTAGATTCTTGCATTTTATAAGTTATGCGTTCTGTGTGTGTCTGTTTTGTGGCGAATGCTAGGGAACGCTCGAATTACCGACTGATTGTGACCATATGTTTCAGACGAACGATTCTGTAAAGTTGGTGAAAATATCGAGAATATCATAAATCCTTACAGATTAGCAGCTGAAACTTAAAATTTTGAATTGAAAAGAGGAGCACATAGTGACCTTATTGGCGATGTTGTTCAGAAACGTTAGATGCTTAGTACTCGCAACCGGCGTGCCTGTATGACCAGATGTATGAACGTAAACGAGGCAAAATGAGTATGTAAGGGTCGAAGTAGGTGGCGTTCTGGAGTTCCTGCCTAGCCCCATGGGAAGAAAGCGTGAGTTTATGGATGAAAATATACAAACTGAAATATAATGCTAAAGATGAAAACCAATGTTTGTTTTATGTGAAAAGGACTGAATCTTTTCATGATTAACTAGTCTCATCTCCATTTAGATTTACAGCCCAAAACTCCGTGATTCTGACCACAACAAGGCCACCCACTGGCTCGACAAGGTCACGCATACTATAAACACAATTTTCTAAAACAATAACTGCGCCACATCTCGGCCCACGCAGGGATATTAGAAACAAACTTTCATTTCGCGACTTTTCCGACATTCCGGTGTTAATAAACGTTATTTATGATAAGACTAAGTTGCAATATCAGTTACAGGCTTTTATGATTTTAAATTGGCTACACGCAGGTGTAATTTGCCCAGGAGCTCACGCTCAGCGCTGTAGACCACTAGAGTGATGAAGCACTAAAGAAATATAATTGAAATTCCGTTTCTATTCTACTTTCTATTCTTTTTCTTTTATTTCTATTATTATTTTGTAAGAAAATCATATTTATTTATATATACTTTATTGTACACCACAAAAATACACAGCCTAAAAAATACATGACACACCACAAAATATACAATGGGCGGCCTTATCGCATTACTGCGATCTCTTCCAGGCAACCTTAGAATGGACAGTGATTTTCCTTGACATAAAATGGGACTGTCGTTGGTGCAAACATTATGTATACGATAAACTAAAATAGGTACATAAATACATATCCAAAATTATAGATACACAAATACATACATACTATGTATACAAGCAACGAAAAATAAAAGAAGACTGTAGATGATCATAATCGCCTGACGACGGGCGTCGTCACCGAGGCAGGCCTAAGAAACGCTGGCGTGACGACCAAGAATGAGTATTCTTGGTCGATTGGCCGGAGAAGGTACAAGATAAGGAAAATTGGAAAAGTATGGGGGAGGCTTTTGCCCACCAGTGGGACAACATGGGTAAACAGAAAAAAAAACTTTTTAATTTTTTCCGGTAAGCCAGAATTGTAGGCAAAGGTTTACTTTAGTGAGGGAATAAAACGTTTTAATATAATCTTTTTTCGAAAGAAAAGTAGAGCTTGTATGCTTTGGGCTGAAACCAAATATTTAACTGACGAGATGATTTTTTTTTCAGGAATTCGGAGATGTGTTCATACTTACTAGGAACTATTCGTTACGAGTCCAAAAGTATATAAAAAGTCACCTCATTACTATTTATGTACTTACATCAACAGGGTCTCTCAGCTTTGTTCCGAAGATAGTCGGGAACATAAAGATAATGAAACTTAATTTATTATTAATGATGTAATCCAATAGTATTTTGTTTCTTCTATTTAACTATTTTACCATCGACAGTGTCTCTTCAACGCTTTGTTCTGCAGATCTATAAGGGAGGGCTGGCGAGGAACTGTGAGATGAATATTGAGCAGTTGGGGTCATTATTTCTACTAATATTGCGTTTATTTGCGAGTCTTGCGATCGATAAAATGTTTATAAGGGCGTTAGCTGTTTCCACGACAGCTTATAATATCATTTTATCTCGTTTCGTGGAAGATATAAGATGTGGGTAATATTCCTTAACCTCGTTTCGAAGAAAAACTGAGCGTTACTCGATATTAACACTCGTAATTCTTTACATTGAAGCAAAATCTTCATATCTTGACAGCCGACCTTGAGAGAAGAGTTTATATGGGTTGTGTGAATTTGCCTTATCGGTGATTTTCAATTCAAAGTAAAGGAAAATACGATCTGTTTCCAGGATATTGTAGGACCCGTAGACTACGTGAGGGGTAAATATATACTAAGAGTAGGTACGTAAAGGTGTTAGTGAATATCTGCATAATAGCATAATCAGCCGATAATGTTCCCACTGCTGGGACACAGGCGTGCTCTCTGTGAGAGGAAGCGGGCATAATCCACCACGCGGGCCCAGTGCGGTTTGGCGGATGTCACATGTCTTCGATATTTTGGTTTTAGGACATGCCAGTTTCCGCACGATGTTTACCTTCACCGTTTTGAGAGCAGATCAGATCAGTCAGTCAGGATATCTGAACTATCGTTATTTTGTTCCTAATCCTGTTTACTTCAGGCAGTCGCTGCACTAATCCAAAAATTTGACGAAACCCGAAGGAAAAGCTTGGAAAGCAGCTTCCTTAAATCAGAAAAACAAGTTCTTATCTGAGAAATCAAGCAGTTCTTCCCGATTGAAATCCCTGGTATCCTTTAATGGCTTGTTTAACAAGAACTACAAAAAGTAGCAGTTGTCAATAAAAGTAATAGTGATTATCATAACTTGAAGTTATTGAATGCCCCATGTTGTACAATATGTTCTCGGCTGCCGAGCGGCATCTACATACCTTTTATGAATATTCTGAGGAAACCAACGTGGACCGTAGAAGTAAATGGTGGATATGGCAACAGGCACATTGCGTTTGGAGGGTTTCTCCAGTGACGTCTAGACGGTGAGACGGTCTAGTCATCACCAGAAAGGTGTAAGGGCCTGAAGGTGGAGCACTAGTCAT
This sequence comes from Apamea anceps, assembly GCA_951799955.1. Lineage (NCBI taxonomy): Eukaryota > Metazoa > Arthropoda > Insecta > Lepidoptera > Noctuidae > Apamea > Apamea anceps. The sequence continues at coordinate 1,393,041 of OX637516.1, forward strand.
ATGGTGCTTGTTATGACTGTCAATGTTATGCAGTGCTTTGCCGCGCTGCAGATGTTTAGTACTTTGGTGTTGTTTGCCCTCCGACTCTTCAGTAACGAAAGATGTACTAAACCTAAGTAACATTTAGATGAATTTAGGAACAGAGCTATAACTATTTATGAGGCATTTTTAGTCTATGTTGTCCCACTGCAGGTCAGTTCTCCTGTCCACTCCTCTGTGTCTTGAGCTAGTGTGGACCAATCCTATGAAAACTACGCGATTTTCCAGTGTAGTCATATCCCCTCGTTCTATGATCCTTGTCCCCTGACTTATCAAGAAGCAGTATGATGGATGCAGGCACGCGTCCCTACCCGTGCGACTGCGGCGTCGCTCAGAAGTGACGCGGCGCGCACGCATACCTTCCGCATCGTTCCTTTTTACCCACGATCCCTGCGAGCGTCTGCTCACCCGTCCGGGATTAGTAGCGTGTTGATACTACGGAGACGAGAAGAGGGATGCGTATTCTGGAAATAGTAAGAAGATTATTAGTTGAGTCGCGTTACAGTTATCACGGTTGTGTATAACCTGTAAGCTGTAGTTACTGAAAAGGTTTTGGTAAGGTACAGTTTCAGTTTCAGTTCTGGTGCTTTCAGGCAGAGGAGCTGTGGTGGCTTAGTGGCAACGGCCCCGACTTACGAGTTGTAAATAATTTCATCAGCACTGCTCTCAAAACGGTGAAGGAACACCGTGAGGAGACTGGCATGTCCTAGAATCAAAAATTCGAAGATATGTGACATCTACCAACCCGCACTGGGCTCGCTTGGTGGATTACAGCCCACTCCCTCTCGAAGAGAGGAGACCTGTGTCTCCAGCAGTGGGAACAATATAGACTGATTGTGCTTTCAGGCAGTAACTTTATTGATGAAATAGTGACGTTCTTAATTAAACACACATCTAAAACAAAAACCTGGATCTTGTGTTACGTTTCGAAGAATGATTTTCATTTCTAAACAGTAGGTAAGTTTGGTTCAATGTGGAGCTTGTTTTCTAAGACGATGGTTATATACTTATCTATTCCTTGAAAACGACGAAGTTTTAACCTCCCAACTTTGGCAACTCAAGACATTCTTGAGGAAGGACTTATCCTTACGATAAATTACAAACTTCTGAGTCCGCGGTCCAAGGAATGCCAACAACGCAAGGTCGGAGGCCGGCCTTCGAGGGTCTAAATATTTTTTGTAACCCTTAAATCGATAAGTGTGGCGTTTTGCTGATAAAGCTGGTGGTATGTGGTCGTAGATTTATGGTAGCTGTGTCGAAATGATTGGAATGGGTTCGGGTTATCAGGAATCACAGCGAAATGAGACGGTAGTGTGGTTTTAATAGGCTTGTCAAGCAAGCCTTTTTTTATTAACACAAAAGTTAAGAGTTTTGGAGAAACTTGTTTTAATTTTCTAATTTTAGCTATTTGCCTGTACGTAGGTAATTGTTCTTTTAATACTCAAGTCGTATCTTACGCATAGGTACTAAAGATGGATAATTTAAAGTTTGTGTTATAAGAATTAGGAAATACTTACTGAAAAGTAAACAAATTGCCTTTGTGTTTTCCACCTTTCCATTTGATACTGTATAGCTACGATACTGATAACAGTCCTACATCAGAATAAGCCGTCCAACAAGACTGACACGTCTCCGGCGTCGATAAGTAATTGTCCACTAAGCAAGCAGCCACTGCCATTCCGTTTTTGTGTCGTTCGCCTGCGCCCGTAAATGTCCTGCGGTTTGCACAGAGTAGGGCACGGGGAGAGGTTGCAGGATCTGCACGGTTATTTGACACTAGCTTCTGCCCGCGGCTTCGCCCGCGTGGATGTCAGAAATTATCCCACGGGAACGTGCTAACAGGATAAAATGTATGTGCACCAGGATGCCATCTATCTCGCGGGCCCTTTGTGGCTAATTACAATAGAAAACCAATTGTGTCTCATTAATGGTGATTAAGAGGGTACCTATATGATATCCTTACCTAAGTACCTACCTAATTAAAAAAATAAATAAACTCAATAACAGAAAATAAAATACCTACCTACCTAAATAAACCTATTTATGACGATAACTAATCTAAACTCAATCATCATCTGCCTAGCCTTTTCCCAACTATGTTCAGGGCCGGCTTCCAGTCTAACCGGATGCAGCTGAATACCAGTATTTTACATGGAGCGACTGCCTATCTGACCTCCACAACCCAGTTATTGGGTAATACGATACCCTTGGTACGACTGGTTGTCAGACTTTCGGGCTTCTGACTACCCGTAACGACTGTCAAAGATCCACGAATGACAGCCGGGACCAACGGCTTAACGTGCTTTCCGAGGCACGGAGGTGTCTCGGTATGTAAAGATGGTCACCCATCCACAGACCGACCGCGGCAAGCGTAGCTTAACCTGACCGATCGACCTATGCGGCTGTTATTATTTAGCCACGGGCCCCTCAATCTAAACTCAATAAATAAGCAAAATCTCTAAAAACTAATATCTATACGAATGACTATCCTACCTAACAGTATTATAAAATAACCTACGGTCACTACGTACACTATCAAATATACTACCTATACTTTAAAATTAAAATCTATACCTACGACTTATATAAAAATAAACCTAAATAACTCTAAAAAGTAAAAGGAATAAAAATGAACTCCACTGCGTGTGACCTAACCTACGACAAACTTATTATTTGCGGTTGGTACAGTAATCGGATCTAGGGATCGAACCGCAAAATTAAGTTTTTTTTTATTGTATATACTTTTCCGGGATAAAAAGTACCCAGTGTGGTGCCCAGGATATTAAAGAATAATTATACCAAGTTTCATCGTAATCGAACCGGTAGTTTTTGCGTGATGCCTGAACAAACAGACAGACAGACAGACAGACAGACCGACAGACAGACAGACAGACAAAAATTTTTTTAATCACATTTTTGGGTTCGGTGTCGGTCTAGTAACACCCCCTGCCATTTATTTTTTTGATATTTTCAATGTACAGAATTTTCACTTCTACAGATTTATTATAAGTATAGATATGGCGTTGTGCTCCAGTGCGTCAGATGTAGTACGGCACCGGGTTGAGACTGACTACTGGCGGCGATCAGGAGAGGGTGGTTTAAAGGCTCTGCTTGCGGACCGGCTGAAAGTGCAATGTGCTATGCCAAGGTTGCTGATGAAGCTAAGGGTGATGAAAAGGTATGCACGTTCGCTGCATATAGGTGGTCAGGATACCCGTGGAAGCCGTGGGTGCTGGCTCGCTATGTGACTCGCTATTTTATTAGTTATTTTATGGTTGTATAAAATACCTACTGGATTATTTTGACTGCGAGTATTTGTTCTTAGATTAAATGAAAATATACGTAATCCCGACTTCCCGAGTTAAAAAGAAAATACGTTAATTTGCGCCAAATATGACGCAGAGAAAAAACACAAAAAAGCACAAGTTTTACTTATTTTATTTTATTTATTTAGGGACAATAAACAGCTACAATATGTGTTGGTACAGAGGAAAGATAATACATAATATTAACAATATTGCAGCCCACTACATTATCCGCATATTAACAAGAGAAAATATGATGATGAATGCCACTAGATAGGTAATAAATAATTACATCACATTAATAATAAATAATTATAGAAAAAAAAATATGCGTCACATTCACGCAAAACGGCTCTCCCTCAGCAACTAACTTCTTGATATTTTCTTTCCGTGATAACTTCTCTTTTCTAAAAGCAATGAGTAAGCTTGTATTTAGGAGAGACACCTAGTAGGGACTAGGTGTCTCATATAAATACAAGCTTACAAGCTTATATTGAAACACCAAAACCATCTCTCCCACACTACTCTGTGTCGCAGTAGTCCATACAGGGGTAATGGCTGCGATTAGTCGCCATTGGACCGCGACTTTTTGTACGACTATCCGTCAGATCGCATTGCAGACAAGTTCGTATGGCCAGTTATGTTATTACACTTGCTAAGCGCAGTTTTTAGGGCCGCCTTTAGAGGATAGTTACATGGTGTTGGGCGAGGAATGTTGTATGTGCGCTATGTTATTGGCTACAGACTAATTGGAACATTGTACAACATCTCGCCTCGATTCCATGAAAGTGTTGGTACACTCGCAGTTCGCGTTTGGAGCTAAGCTCTATGCATACAATTGTGGCGTGAATAGGAAATTCCCGTTTCGAATGTAGTAAAGCGATTGAGAAATAGGGTTGAATGGATGGCACATTTCGGTATTAACGACGAGACGATCACAAAAACGTTGGATATTCGTGGTGAATCTAAAAAGATTTCGGAATAATACTGTTCAATTGTTCTATTGCCGAAACATCCACGTTTCCTCACAAAAACCCCTATAATTTCGCTACATCATGATCCCGCTATTCAACATAACATTCTAGGAGTGGTCCTCACATCTTCGATACAATCTCCTGGCAGCCATTCATACAATTGCACTTTGTTCTCATTGTTCGAGCCACGTCACGCGTAGCATTTGCGTAATCATACACCACGGAATACTCTCAACTTATAATCATAAAGTACCTTTAGAAATAGGTGTCTAGATGGAGGAGGATATAGGCCAGGGTATAAAGCTCTGGGCTTTCCTAACAAAAATAAATGACCTAATGAACTTTAGTCTCATTTGTCTACAAGTTGGTAGAGGGACGAACTTAAGGTCGTCTATTTAACTTCCCATTGGAATAGAAGTTGACGTCTTTAGGTTGACTTTCTTATAAGCTAGAAGGTAAAGTTTCGATTTTTATATTGTAAGCTTCAGCTGGTCTATTCTGTAAAAATTTCACCGTGTATACTTAGGTGAAATGAGCTGGAAGTGCGCTGTCAATAGTGTCAAAATACGTAGTATCATGTGGAATGACAGCTCACTTCACCTTAGTTTTCACGGTGCGATTTTGACAGAATACACCGGTAGGATATGATAATATTAAATTATGATTATTACGAGTTACGAAATCTTGACATAAGTAGTAGTAGTAAATAATAGAAAATTATGCAGATAAATATACTTAAAACTTATTTACCTTATAGAAAACTAGTAACTAAGTTTACACATTGTTGCTATTTCCACACGATTATAATATTATGCATCTGAAACTAACGGTGTGATTTGAATGAACCAGCCATGTTTTACTTGTAGGTAGTGTAACTTGTAAACGATGTGCCAATCCGTTATTGAATATTATAAATCGATACATTATGTTAAACGTCCGGTTTTCACAATAGCCGCCAAGGAAATATGGGTACCTATGTAAACTGAATTAACCTACTCATTTATTATGTAAAATTGTAAACTTACTTCTTAAGAGAAGTCATGACGTGTTTAATGTTAAATTCTGCAGCTTCAGTTACCAAGAAATATGTAAAGCCTACGTGCTCAGAGTTGCTCACACACTTGCACCACAAATGAAACACGGCTAGAACTCCACCCTCCGACATTAATACGTGAGATAGCCACACAAACATTTTCAGGCACATAAAACAAAAACTTGTTCCACGAACGAAAAACACTATAAATTGCGCAAATCTCTCCGCCATTAAAATATGAAGCCCATAAAGGGATGCAGGGGTGACCGGAAGTTACGGAAGTGAGTAATTACCGTCCGCTGGCCGGCGGGAAGATAACGTAACTACGTCATCCATGCATTCCGGAGTCCGGGCCGGCCGTCAAGTGCAGCCTAATGAAATTATGCGCGTCCGGAATTTTAAACGAAACTTAAAGAGGACTTTTTGTAATTAGTCGAATGCTTCCGGAATTTTATAATGTGCGCATTTTGTGATACTTATGAGTTTTTTTTCTGGTGTTCTTTTTGCGTAGAAGGGTTGTAGCTAAACAACATGTGGCTGTAGTTTCTGCTTCTCCTTAATTATGATGTACTAGCGACCTGCCCCTGCTTCGCACGGTTTTTACGACTTGACAAAACATAGAGATTTTTTTATAAAATGTCAGTTTAATAATTGTTATTTTATTTATTTATTATAACACCTTAATCGATTATTACAGGTTGCGCTAATGTGTTAGATTAATATATTAGACACATAACCCTTTCGGAATTCGTAATCTAAATTATGATGAAAACCGCATTAAAATCCGTTGCGGAGTTTCGAAGAACAACGCGGTCATACAGACAGACACAAAAGGCAACTTTAATTTATAGTATGTATATAGATTTCATGCATTGTACCTTTCTATCTATATCTAGATTCCTGTGCACTGTATTCTTGTGTTTTATTGGTGATGGTTGAACGTGAGTAATCTGTACGTTTAGCGGCGAACAATCGCGCGACAATAGTCAGCAGCGGGTCGTTGGGTGCATGTCGACCGAAACAGCGTTGCACTCGACCAATGCACTCTGTCAGCTGAAGTAACAATGACATATACTCACGCATGACATATTTACAATGACTTTGCGGGTTTACAGAAATGAACCTACTTACTCTGAAAATGCCAAGAAATTAAAGTTCGTTTTTTTTTAACCGACTTCTAAAAAAGGAGGAGGTTCTCAATTCGGATGTTTGTATTTTTTTTTTTATGTTTGTTCGCGCATAACTCCGTCACTTGCCAACCGATTTGAAAAATTCTTTTTTTGTTAGAAAGGATATACTTCCCAAATAGTCCCATAGAAATTTCATCAAAAACGGTTCAGTAGTTTGGTTTTTAAACCAAAATTACTGGTAAAAATTACAACTTAAAAGTGAAAAATAAAAACTGTTTTGAGAAAAAAAACAACCAACTTCCAAAAACGACACTACAAAATGAAAAATAACTTTAATTTCGGAAGTCGGTGGCAAACAACAGAAATGCGAACCCAACGACACCGACTTCCTAAATTAAAGTTATTTTTCACTTTGTAGTGTCGGTTTTGGAAGTCGGTTATTTTTTTTAATTCCAGATACTAATGTGACATTTAAGTCTTTTGTGTTTGCGTTTTTAACCGACTTCTAAAAAAGGAGGAGATTCTCAATTCGACGATATGATTTTTTTTTTTTTTTTTAGTGTGTTTGTTACGCGATTTCTCCGCCAATATTGTGGACCGATTTTCAAAATTCTTTTTTTGTTCGAAAGGAGATACTTCTGAAGTGGTTCCAAAGAAATTTCATCAAAAACGGTTTAGTAGTTTGATTTTTAAACCTAAATTACTGGTAAAAATTACAACTTAAAAGTGAAAAATAAAAACTTTTTTGCAAAAAAAAAACAACCGACTTCCAAAAACGACACTACAAAGTGAAAAATAACTTTAATTTCGGAAGTCGGTGGCAAACAACGAAAATGCGAACCTGACGACACCGACTTCCGAAATTAAAGTTATTTTTCACTTTGTAGTGTCGTTTTTGGAAGTCGGTTGTTTTTTTAGTATAAAAATTTGAAATTACACCTGTCAAATTAGTATCTGGGTTGAAAAAACAAATTTTAGTATATAATTCATATCTCGTAAGCTTAAGACGTTCAAAATCTAGTCGCAGTGTCATCTCGGCGACAAACAAATGTCAAAAACTTGTCAAAATGTAGGGTAACTAAAGGTATTGTCGACAGATTGAGACTGAGATCAGACTGAGAATATTGCCCCTCAGAGCTTTTCAGTGTTTGAACTGGGGAAGAAATCATCATCATCATATTGCCCTTTAAACCCATTTTTCTGTGGTCGGCGCAACCTGTCTGTTTTTCCTATTAGTCGTCATCGTGGTAGTCGCCCCGGGAATAAGAAATAGCACAAGAAATTTCCAGCAATATTAAGAAAAATAAATGGGATATTATCATATCCACTATTTCCAACTTAGCACTACCTACCCACTAACTAGAACCCCCACTAACTAGATAGTGAACGATCCCCTTTATTCATAAACGTTGCTCAAAGTTAAGTAGTAATTAGCGACTGTTTGATCATACATTTTTGAAGTTTGAAAGTCACGTAACTTTAATCATCGTGTCTTCGTAATGACACTTCAATAACGTTCATAATTTAATTTGTGCTCACCATGAAAAATAAAATAATTACAGGTATTGATCACTCGATCTGTGCAAATAAACGCCCAAACAGTCGCATCAAACCGTACCCCGGCAATAACCCCGTGAAGGGTTTAACTTAAATAATGAACAAGGATCAGGCAGGTCCCCCTCGGAGTCATGCGTGATGTAATGTACTCAGTTTGAGGCTCGGTGACACATGACAGCCGGACAGGCAGAGCAATCTTATATCTGGGTAAAAATGCACATCATTATTAAAAGTTGTAAATACCGCTTCCAACATTGTAGACGCTTTTACATCTAAGTATTTAATCAAATAGTTACTTGTGTTACAAACCCACAAAATATTCTTTTGATAATTCATTTCATCCTATTCATTTTAGCCCCCTAATTGCGTACCTAATACACTATCAATCACAATCGGAAACATTTTGCAGGATACTGCTAATCCATACGTTCGAAAAATTTATCTGCTCAGCAACGTAAATAACGCAATGAATGTTAATGAACTGTCAAAATGAAAGCCATTTCTACTGTTAGTTACACAATTACTCCAGGTTAAAAAGTTTTATTAAAAGATATCCAGACTTACACTTTCACTTTTATTCCGGAAAATACGCAAAATAGAAAAAAAACTTCTAAATCGTCAGCGAAACTAAACGGGCACTTTGCCAGCGGCTTATAGCCAATTTTCATACACTCAAAACAGTTTAAAATACAAACAAATCACACAATGAAACGTGAAAGGTATTTAATTAGTTAATTAACTACATGTCAGCGGATAATGAACGACGTGATTGATGAACGTAATTTGCACGTATGACTGATGAGAGCTTTAATTATAAGAAAAAAATATAAGTACACACATTATATTGCGCTTAGGATAAAAAAAAATGGAGTTAGAAGAGTTAGATCTAGATATTTAGTGCCGAAGACAATAAGGTTACTTATTAAGGCATGAATGTGGAAAAGTTTTCAGCCAGTTTTAATAAATCGGCGAGGTTCCCTTAAAACAGTTTTGAGTTCAGGTTTCAGGTTTAGTTTATTTTGAAGACCGTAGTTTTTATATCAATGTAGATGTAACTTAACTTACAGTGCTAGTGCCAATAGGGTTACATAAAAAAAAAAATAACTTGGAATGAACTCTAATTTAACTTCGTTCAATTTTTTTAACACATTTTATGTTTTCAAATAATAATAATAATATTCTTTATTTCGGACTACACATACAAGTACACATAATCCATATAATGTTAGTGACAATGACTTAAAAAACTATGTTAGTAAACTTTTACAAACCATACAAAAAAACTATACAATATAAATATACATAATATGTCCAGCCATCTAATTTCGAAATACAATTTTTAATACATTTTATGTTTTCATATGACCAGCAATCTAATTTCGAAATACAATTTTCATTTTACTATCGTACACGATGAAGCTTAAAACTTACTATGTCCTTTTAGTACCTCCAAACTGTAATATTGACTTCTTGTTTTCATAGAACTTTTGATAAAAGCTTACCTATAATGATAACTTGTGAAAAGCGTTCAGTTTGAATCCCGTGTGTCCGGACTACGGACTATGGCTTGAGGCGATAGTTTGATGCGGCCTACATCGTAATAAATTGGAAACTTTCCATACCTGGGCTCTGTACGAGCTTTTAATGGCAGTTTAATATCATAGGTAATGTTAGTGCCCACGAAGTTTGTTCACTTTCATGTTTTAACTTTTTACGATTGGCATATCCTATTAGGTAATTAAAGAAAGATTTCTGCGTTTATTATGGCAATAATACTAAGCAGTAATTAAAAACCTTCATCGCAAGTTTTACGTTTATACAAACTACTGTGAGTATTTGTTGTTAAATAGAACCTCGAAACTACATACAACTCTTTGGTAAGTGTACACAAATATACCAATTAAAAATTTAATAGAGCGCTAACAAAAAACATAAACAAGCTGAACAAGCAAACATAATACAGTCAGACCGCAGAACACGGAGGACTCAAAACAAAACCGTTTTCAATGGAGCCGTAGGGAACCCTACAGCTCAGGGCTCGGGGGTCCGGGGGTAAGCGAGTTATGAATTAGTCTCAGGTATGATGGGTGCGCGGAGGGGCGCATTCTTACACACGCGGGATCAAACCGTCTGGCAGAGGCCACGTCCCTATTGTGCGACCCTAATGCTCCAAACGTATAAAAGCTCTAAAATAAAGTGGTTCAGACACGTATAGCTTTTTTATGTGTTGATTCATGTTATCAAAGAAATAAATTGCAAACATAATAGCATAATCTGAACGGTCATATTCGAACAACCTCTTAAATAGCATGAATGATTACACTTAACAAGACCCGCAATCACGGAAGAGAGCACTTAGCTGTCCACCGGCGAAGAACGGCTCGTCGATGTCGTTTGTACAACAGAGGTAATTTATACGTATCTAGTATCTAATCAAATCACACACGATATTAAAAATAGTAAACTTTCACTGCGCGGCGGGTGCTGGGCCCGCCGTGCGCCGCGCGCCGCGGTGCGCGCCACCGCCAGCAAAGCTCGCAAAGCTCCGCGCCCCTTCAGTCCGCCGGCGGCAGTCGACCGGCGAGTACGTGCCGCTCGTAACGCCCTCCCACGGAAACTTTACGCGAGTGTAGTGACAGTGAGTGAGCATGCCCGCCCGCGCCGTGGCCCTCCTAGCCACCGCGGCCCTCGCGCTCGCCGCCACCCCGCCCGACCCCTGCCTGGAGGACGGCCGTCCGCGCCGCTGCATCCCCGACTTCGTCAACGCTGCCTTCGGTGCCCCTGTTGTCGCCTCCTCCATCTGTGGAAGACGGGGCCCTGAACGCCTTTGTGATCCTCCCGGAGATCAACCTCCAGAAAATTCCTGCAGAGTATGCGATGCTGCCAGGTCCGACCGACGACACCCACCGACCCATCTGACTGATTTGAACAACCCTCACGATGTTACCTGCTGGAGATCCGCTCCGATACCTCCGACCTCCTACGATTCGCCACCCGACAACGTGTCCCTTACTTTATCGCTCGGTAAAAAGTATGAGTTAACTTACGTGAGCCTGCAATTCTGTCCGAAAGCCGCTCGACCTGACTCCGTCGCTATCTACAAGAGCGCGGACAACGGCATCACCTGGCAACCCTTCCAGTTTTACTCCAGTCAATGCAGACGAGTGTACGGGAGGCCCAACAAGGCGACTGTTACTGCTGCTAATGAGCAGGAAGCCAGGTGCTCCGACAGTCATAGACTGACTGGAGAGAGCTCTGGTGGAGCGAGGCTAGCATTTAGTACCCTTGAGGGACGTCCAAGCGCTGCTAATTTCGACATATCCCCAGTTCTCCAAGACTGGGTTACTGCGACCGATGTTAGGGTTGTTTTCAACCGCCTGCACATGGTCAATGAGGGCGATGAGATCGACAACAAGAAGCAGGCCTCTCCGGGCAGCCAGCACTACGCGGTGTCGGACTTTGCTGTCGGGGGTCGGTGCAAGTGCAATGGTCACGCTTCGAGATGTATTCCGATGAAGGGCGGGGAGGTGGCAGCTGGTGGCGGAGTGCAGCAGCTGACCTGCGAGTGCAAGCACAACACGGCAGGGAGGGACTGCGAGCGCTGCAAGCCCTTCCACTTCGACCGGCCCTGGGGACGCGCCACCGCCAGGGATGCCAACGAATGCAAAGGTCAGTTTCCTTATACTCAATTCTGCTTGCTATATTTTATTTCTTGTTTCTACGAATCGATGTATTTTTTATTTCAGTATCCGTAGATTAGAGGTAATTTATATTCTTGTTTTGAAACAATTACTTAGATGATTTGCTTATTTTTTGTTGCTCTCTGTTTGTTTTACGACTGTCCAAACAATGTTATTTCCGTAATTACTCCGCAATAATTGTAGAGCGATCATTAAATTCTACAAAGTTACATCGAGATGAAAAAAATTGTAATTACGTTCTGTAACTTAATCGAAAATCTTAATGATGTAGAGATAAAGTAAGTATTATCCGTCTGTTGGCACTTTGAAATCGCAAAATCAAATTAAAAGAAATAGAATCAAAGAATCGGATAATGTAAATCAGTTCGTATCTTATTTTAAACTTAACTTTGAAGTTAAACTTAAGTAAAAGACTACGACGAAGGAAGATTACCATTCGCCTACACGACTTACTTAAACGTGAGGCCTACGGGTACAGAATAGCTCTGCCTTCATAGCCCAGAATATTACACATTATTTTTATGGAAACGAGCATACATTTTTATGTAGAGCCTATACTGGAGAGGGAGAGTAGATGTAGAGCTCGAGTCCGTGATTAAATCACTTGATTTTTTTACCCAATAGAATTAATTTCTTCCTTCTTGCTGCTGTACTGTAATTTCTACGAGTTTTCATAACTGATCGAGGCTTGTAAAAATAACATATTTCCTTCTGGAGTCATTTTGTAAAATAAAGATACGAGATTTTCTATACAGTTGGGAAAATCTCCCAAATAATCCATTTTGGAAATGATAATGTGAATTTAATAACTTACCTTCCTGTTTCAAATACGACTTGATTGTCTGTAGACTTGATTGACTTTTTCTTTCATTGTGTTAATTTCCACCCAGATCAACTGTCATTGCGTGAAAGATTTCAAACACTACCAAATAATAGCTATCTACAAACAGTACTTAATCGTAAGTATAAGACGCATCTAACCCGTCCCCTGGCGGCTAACTGCTGGTTAAATTAATTGATTTATTGCACGGCATAGCTGTCCGTTAATTAACATTTATGAGTTATAAATTTTTACGCTGAGCGGCGCAAGCGCAACGTAACCCCATCCATCATAGATTGATGGCCGTCAACTTTATGAGAATACCATATTAGAAAATTAGAACATGGATGGAAAAAGTGGTTACCAGTTTCGAAGAGCGGAATTACTGTTTTATTGAATGGGAATTGGGGCTTTGGTATTAGTCTGCTTAAGTAGATGAAGTTTTAAAGGTTACTTGACGTTAAATTACCTTTAACTGGCTTCTGACAATTAGAAACTTTCTAAGAAAATGTTTACCTATGTTAAAGTTGGTATTTGGTGGAAGCTTTAAAGTTTTGGATTCGAAAGTTGTCTACCAAAGCTTTAGCCGAAGAAAAGCTCCGGCAGTTTTGGTACATACTGGTGTTGTAGTTAGTTAACAAAGCTGGCATATATAAAGCTTAACTGTAACACAAAAGAAACTTGAATTCAAATCAACAATTATCATACATTTTTGTCCTCACGTAATTACCCATCCATTTGCTATCACAATGTAGAGCTAACAAACTCCGCCGCGATAATAGAGGTGCGCCCACGCACTCCACCTCTATGATTTGTGGTCCACAAACGCATATTATCATAAATTTACCAACTCTACTTTTAAAGACGTCTCAAGGATATTTCTTTTTATTTTTCAGTATTATCATCTCCCCTTAAAAGTAATGGGCACGACTTATTTAGATTGTTAAGTAGATCGTTAATTTCTTTTTGGATTTTTTAATGGATTATTTGGTAACTGAATAAATTGAATTCTTAAAAGGTCGTCTTAAATTCAAATCAGATCAAATGTCATTTATTCAAATTAGGCTGAGAATCAGCACTTTTCGAATGTCAAAATTACATTAGACAGTCCCTCAAAACGCCCGCCCTTCACCACTTCCTAGAGCTTTCGCTGGGAAGAAGTGGCGCAACAAACTCCCCAGCAGCACAGCTGTCTGTTCAGAAAAACTTGCTTCTATACAATAGCAGGTATGCAAAGTGTTGTGTTCGTTCTAACACAGGGGTAGGTATTGGCTCGTTACGTCACCAGCAGTCAGGGTCAACACGTCCGCTCTCGCTCACCGGCTCGCACGCGACTGTCTTCCCCACTGCCCGTGCACCCGAGACAAGTATACAAACACTACATCCCTTCCTTATTAATATTTATGGAAAGTTATTTCCTTTACCACTAATCAGTTGCTTAATGTAGGTACCTAGATATGTAGTACAAAAACTTAAGATTAATTCAAACAAGAACCTTTAATATTAATTACCTACTTTATCCATAATCAACAACTTTAGGATTTGCCTCAAACTTTCTTAAGATGATGATCATTTTGATATCATAAACAGTGACTAGAAGTAATATTACTGGATATTATAATTACATCTCTTTCATTGACCTCTTCTACATAGTGTGGAATGGGACTCAATCATTCCCTCTGTACCTAAACCATATCACCTGGCGTGATTCCCAAATCTGTAGCTATTCTCTTCCGATATCCATTTCCCTTTCATCAATAAAATTATTTTTTATTTTGACTACTGCCCATTATCATAACCAAAACAAGCCCAAAGAAAACTTAATCAGCCTATAACATCCCCTTAAGGTAAGTAATGTAAAGATGATCATGGTTTGTGGCATGCAACCCTTCAGAATGGTATAACACTCCAGAACCAAACGCCAATACTAATTGAGAAGGTAACAGTACAGTAGGCGTGAGAATTAGCTGACAAGCTAAAGCTTGCTAAGACTCAATAAGGAAAAAATTTAAAAAACATGATACGATTCCGTAACAGTTATTTGACCTGAAAGATGTTGTTTTATTGATATACCTCTCCCACAGTACTGGGACACAAGCATCCCTTTCGTGAGGGACATGAAATCATGTTTAAATAAAATACCTAATGGCTGCAAACCACCACGCGGGCCCGGCGCGTGCCTAAGGAAGCCCATGTCCCCGAAGCATGTCGCTCCAAGACACGCCGGCCCCCACGATGCTTTCCTTCGCCGCCGCCGCTTTGATACATCCAATTTAATGGAGTGTTACATATATGGTTTCCTCACGATGTTTTCCTTCACCGTTTTGTTACATCCATTTTAATGGAGTGTTACATCTCATTTCCTCACGATGTTTTCCTTCACCGTTTTGTTACATCCATTTTAATGGAGTGTACCATCTGGTTTCCTCACGATGCTTTCCCTCACTGTTTTAATACATCCAATTTAATGGAGTGTTACATAATGGTTTCCTCACGATGTTTTCCTTCACCATTTTGTTACATCCAATTTAATGGATGCCCAATGCGTTCAATTTAATGGATGCCCAATGCGTCCAATTTAATGGATGCCCAATGCGTTCAATTTAATGGATGCCCAACTACCACGCGGAAACAGTGCGTACCTACTGGTAATGTCACATGTCTTCAAAGTATTGGTTCTCAGACATGTCGGTCTCCCCACGGTGTTTCCCTTCACCGTTGATGAACGGTGGTGATGAGTGAAAATGCACAAAATGCCTGCCTGGTTTCGAACCCACGACCTAAGTCGGGCTAGACCACCACCACTGTTGTGCTAAAATGAAATGCTATAATTCTGTGTATATGACACGGTGAGTGGCACCCTGACTTGACACAACTTAACTTGTTTGGTAAACAATAGTATTATTTAGATCTTTTTCGACACCACATCAAATTCACATGGAGCCAATGACACCGCCCAGAGTGCACGGACATCGAAATTAGTACAATAATTAACAGTAAGTATTTTTATAATTCTATGGGCCTACTTGTACACCTATTTATTTATTTTTTTTTTTTTTGTGTAAGCAATACTTTGTACCTACGTCTTGCCAGGCAGCATATAGTGCCACAATATATTTTTTATTTTATACCATCATGTATCACTATGGTGTATACCTATGTGTACAAATAACGAAAGTTCCAGCAATACATGCTGATTCCTAATGTGACAAACAATACAAAAGATGGTGCCAATCTCCTAATAAAGGCACCAATACCGATACTTTCACACAGACCATAGTAATACTTGTAACAAGACCTCAGAGCTCAGGACCTTGTCAGAGGTCAGTATTATCAAGTTTTGTGATAAAATAAATTCCACGCAACCGGGAGCGAGCCTACAACCATGAATTTTGTACAAATCTAGACTACGCCGATGTCGCACCAAGAAATTCCTGATAAAACTCCACAACACTTGGTGCCACCTGGGCATCGAACCCAGGAACCCACACTCAGCAGTAGCACTTGCAACCACTAACTATAATAATTAGTTACTATCAAGATAATCCCGGAACCAAAAACCTGGAACCGCAAGGACAACAACCTATAAGTAGGTATGTATGTATGGTTTACCATCATAGATAGGTCCCATACTGCATTTTTTTTTTTTTTTTTTTTTTTTTTTTTACTTTATCCCATTTGCACACAACACACATTTTACGTATGGTGTCCATTTATATGAGGCCCATACTGCCTTCAATACATTCACGTACGGTTTTCATTTGTTTGAAGGCCCGCACTGACTAAACACAATTACGTATGGTTTCCATTTATATGAGGCCCATACTGCGTTCAATATATTCACGTATGGTTTTCATTTGTTTGAAGGCCCGCACTGCCTAAACACAATTACGTATGGTTTCCATTTATATGAGGCCCATAGTGCCTGCACCACAAATACATACGGTTTTCATTTATATGAAGGCCCATACTGCCTGCAACACAATTACGTATGGTTTTCATTTATATGAAGGCCCATACTGCCTGTAACACAATTACGTACGGTTTTCATTTATACGAAGCATACTGCCTGCAACACAATTACGTATGGTTTTCATTTATCACCACAAATACATACGGTTTTCATTTATATGAAGGCCCATACTGCCTGCAACACAATTACGTATGGTTTTCATTTATATGAAGGCCCATACTGCCTGCAACACAATTACGTACGGTTTTCATTTATACGAAGCATACTGCCTGCAACACAATTACGTACCTATGGTTTTCATTTATATGAAGGCCCATACTGCCTGCACCACAAATACGCACGGTTTTCATTTATATGAAGGCCCATACTGCCTGCAACACAAATACGTACGGTTTTCATTTATATGAAGGCCCATACTGCCTGCAACACAATTACGTATGGTTTTCATTCATGTGAAGGCCCATACTGCCTGCAACATAAATACGTACGGTTTTCCTTTACTTGGAAGGCCCGTACTGCCTACTCACAATTACGCACGGTTTTCCTTTACTTGGAAGGCCCGTACAGCCTATTCACAATTACGCACGGTTTTCCTTTACTTGGAAGGCCCGTACAGCCTACTCACAATTACGCACGGTTTTCCTTTACTTGGAAGGCCCGTACAGCCTACTCACAATTACGCACGGTTTTCCTTTACTTGGAAGGCCCGTACAGCCTACTCACAATTACGCACGGTTTTCCTTTACTTGGAAGGCCCGTACAGCCTACTCACAATTACGCACGGTTTTCCTTTACTTGGAAGGCCCGTACAGCCTACTCACAATTACGCACGGTTTTCCTTTACTTGGGAGGCCCGTACAGCCTACTCACAATTACGCACGGTTTTCCTTTACTTGGAAGGTCCGTACAGCCTACTCACAATTACGCACGGCTTTCCTTTACTTGGAAGGCCCGTACAGCCTACTCACAATTACGCACGGTTTTCCTTTACTTGGAAGGCCCGTACAGCCTACTCACAATTACGCACGGTTTTCCTTTACTTGGAAGGCCCGTACAGCCTATTCACAATTACGCACGGTTTTCATTTATATGAGGGCCCGTACTGCCTACATTTTTTTATATTATTTTTTTAACCAATACATAATATACTTGTTATAATGATAACCCAATTCAGTTTTCAATATACTAAGCTAGGAAATACGCACACATTAAAATGCAAATCACGTTTCCATAGTCCACCCTGTATTTTATTTCTAATACCGTGCCGCGGCTATCGGAGTCCTGCGTAAGCCGCTTCATACCTACGACCGAGGCAAATACGCGGAATACGATCAATCGACGCCGCCCGCTCCGCTGCGTCTCCCGCACACGGCCGCGTTCCTGGGACATCCTCGCCAGTCCGCTAGAAACCTCTACCATAGACTAATGATGACCTCTATGGCGAAAGTATGCCAATTTGTAACTCGCGCCGCGCGTTTTGGTTAGAAGTTTATATTGTTAGTGAACCTTTATATTTTATTATAAAGTAGTGTGTAATTAATAGGTTTACCTTAACCTACCCTAACACACTACCATTTATAATACAGAATATCTATTTTAACTAAAAATGTAAATTATGTACAATTATTGTCAACATAACAAATTGAAATCGTTTACTCGATATCCGACAGTAACATTTGTTTATTTCTGGGATAAGACTGTGGACTGTGTGGAGAACTTGATTCGGACCGACTTCCGGTCCTTAAAAGCGTATCAACTCATGCGACATTCTTTGCTTAGTACCTACCTACATCTATTCCGTAATGTAAACAAAGTAACTATCCGACCCTGTTTAACTCGGTACTGTATTTGTAATTATTCATGGATTTGATTTACAAGCCAGAAGCTGTGTTATTAAAATCCACTGCAAATATAATTATAAGGGTGTTATTTTTTTACATATAAACTCTCTAATTATTTATAAATATTTTGTTTTTCAATGAAAATTATTAAGCACGAAAACACATTTTTTTTTTTGTTTCGCACTAACCTTTTGCCTCGTCGCCACTTGTTGTGTTCGTTCTAACACAGGGGTAGGTATTGGCTCGTTACGTCACCAGCAGTCAGGGTCAACACGTCCGCTCTCGCTCACCGGCTCGCACGCGACTGTCTTCCCCACTGCCCGTGCACCCGAGACAAGTATACAAACACTACACAAAGTAACAAACAATACTCAGCTAAAATACCAACTAAAGTATGGCCATTTTAATAGGTAACATTTGA
The DNA here is from genome assembly GCA_951799955.1 of Apamea anceps. Taxonomy (NCBI): domain Eukaryota; kingdom Metazoa; phylum Arthropoda; class Insecta; order Lepidoptera; family Noctuidae; genus Apamea; species Apamea anceps. The sequence continues at coordinate 1,411,835 of OX637516.1, forward strand.
CGTCTGTCAGTTTTATCTTCATAGTGAAAAAACATCGATTAAAGTGAATGAATCGACACGGGCTTGAATTGTAACTGAAAAAAGTTAAGCAATTGTGCAGTTCTAACAAAACGAAAAAATATATTATTTTATGCCCGCCGTTATAAGGTTACGTTGTTGAATTTTTATGAATTGTCAAATGTTACCTATTAAAATGGCCATACTGTACCTAAAAATATTACTGTAAACAAAATTTAATACCTAAACAAAATCCTTCAGGCATATTGGGGAGATAGGTAGGTACCTATCTCCCCAATATGCCTGAAGGATTAAAAGGAGTAAAAGATACCTACCTTTCCTAATTAAGGTTAATTAGGAAAGATAGGTACCTTTTACGTAAACTAGAGAACCACTTGCTTTATCGGTAGGTATCGGCAGCAGCAAATGTTACAAAAATGTTAATTTTGGCAATAAATTTTACGACAATGGCCGAAAAAATAACAGTTTAGTATTACATACTAAAATAACGGCTCTGCTATTATACGAAACCAGTTTTATTAAATTCCTGACCTATTTCACTTTTTCGAGCATTTTATACTCAAACTGACAAGTACCTGCTACATAGGTGGCATTGATATCTTAAACAAAATTCATCCAGTATTCTAATATAACTTGTTTTACCAGAATGGCATAAAAAAGACGTCTTATTTCTGCAGTTACTGCATAAAATATAGACAAAAAACATGTTCCAACAAAAATGATATCAGAATAAAGCCATAAAAACCATGATTCGGTGTAATAAAGGCCATTTCGAGCCATTTCACTATCGCTACGGACATTCAGAAGCACCCACATAGCCGTGACAATATAAAGATATAAATAACTTAACTTTGTACTATTTCAATAAAGTTATATAGATGTTGTGGCAGTTGACGGAAAGCTTGATAAATTGGGCTTTTTTGTTGTAATAGTAGCTTAATAGAATTTTATGTTATTGAATTACTGGCAGGTTTTATGTCTATGGTTTATAAAAAGATTATGTTGTCAAAAAGCAGTTTGGAATAGATTCGAAAGGGGTGTCTCAGGTCTAGGAGTCGAATGGAGTTTTATATATTATGTTAGATGTTTAGTTTTGTGTGACCTTATTTTGATAGATAAGTTATTATTGGTTTGATATGGGAAGTACATAATAAAATGTGATGTGTTAAACAAAAGTGGAGTTTACTTGAAGGGTCACCTATTCTCACAGCATGAGGTTTGCAAGAAGGGTCGGTTTTTAACAGGTTATGGGCCCAGCACGTTTTTAACAGGTAATGGGCTAGAGCTCATGTTGTGAGAAACAACAAAAGAAGAGCCCAAGAAAATGTTTTGGAGTAAAAGTTAAAATTCAAAAAGAAATTGTTTAAAAAATTCGCAAAAATGACTGACGATTTAAAGTTGTCAAAACTGACAAACGAGTCAGAATACTTGTTATGGAAACAAAAATTATTGCTATTTTTGACAGCTAAGGAGCTCGATTCTGTTTTGGATAACGACGCGGTAACAAAGAAAGATTTTAATAAAAAGGATGCAAAAGCTAAATTAATGATTATATGCGCTATTAGCGACAAATATATGGTATATGCAATTAATTGCACAACAACCAAGGAAATTTTGGAAAAATTTGATCTACTATTTCTAGGACATGAAGATACTCAAATTTCACATTTATTAGAGGAATATTATAAATTTAAATTCGAAAACAAAGATTTGATGACGGACATAGCAGAAATTGAACATAAAGCGACAAGAATAAGAAATTTAGGATACAAGTTTGATGAGAAACAAATAATATCAAAAATTTTATCAAATTTACCAGAGAAACTATATCATTTTAGAACAGCTTGGGAATGTACAGCATCAGCAGAGAAAAATTTGATTAACTTAATATCAAGATTAAATTTGGAAATAAGGATGAGACGAGAATCTACACATAATTTTGAAGATCAAAAACCTACAACATCTGACAATGCAGAACATACTGGAAACAGTTTTCATGTAAGGAGTTGTTTTAAATGCGGTAAGAAGGGACATATTGCAAGATTCTGCAGAACAATAACTGGTGACGGTAAAGCTAATAACAACATAGCTCAATGCTATAAATGCATGAAGAGTGGACACAGACATGCAGATTGTAACATAAAGTTTAACTGTGTGAACTGTAAGAATGACTCGCATTTCACAAAGTTCTGCCTAAAGCAAAATGTATGTAACCTTGCAAATAATAGTGCAGAAACAGAGGTTGAATTTGTAATTGATTCAGGCACCAGCAGTCATATTGTGACATCCGATAGTTATCTTAAAGATACAAAGAAGATTAATTATAAAATTATGACTGCAGATGGAAATATTCACCATGTCAACACTATGGGCAACATTTATACGGAAAACATTACTTTCAAAGATGTTTTATGTGTTCCCCAACTCAAGAAGAACTTAATATCTGTATCTAGCTTAGCTGATGATAATTATTTACTAAAATTTTTCAGAACGAGATGTCATATCGTAAGTGAGGGCTCTGAATGTATAGAGGTCGGTGAACTGAAGCAAGACGGTCTGTATTACTTGAATATTAAAACCAAGCCAGTCATATGTTCAAGGTCAGTAAACATTTGTCAAATAAATGCTGATTTCTGGCATCGTGCATTAGGTCATGTACCTATTAACAGGACAAAGGATCTTGTCCGTGGTATAGATAGAGGCCTGGTAAAGGAGATTGACATCTGTGAAGTCTGCATACAGTCAAAATTATGTAGGAAATCTTTTAAAACAAATAGACACAGAGCTAGTAAGCCTTTAGAAATTATTCATAGTGATATTTGTGGTCCTATTGAAACAGAAACATGGGATGGTTACAAATATTTTATTACGTTCTTGGATGATTATACTCATTTTGTTAAAGTTTTTCTAATCAAAAATAAAAACGAGGCGTTTTCTAAAATAACTAATTATATTAATTTGGCGGAAAATCATTTTAAAACAACAGTTGAAACATTCAGATGTGATAATGGGGGTGAATATACTAGCAAACAATTTAAAATGTATTGTAGTAACAAAGGTATTAATATTGATTACACTATTCCTTATACTCCTCAGCTGAACGGTAAAGCTGAACGATTAAACAGGTCATTAATGGAACGAACCAGAGCGTTGCTTTTTGATATGCAGCTACCACATGTATTATGGGGTGAAGCCGTTTTAACTTCTGCTTATTTATTGAACAGGAGTGCAAATACAATAAATGTAAAAACACCAGCTGAAATGTGGTTTAATAGAATACCTAGTTTAAAACATTTGAACATTTTTGGATCTTTAGCATATTATAAAAATAATTTTCAGTTACATAAACTTGACTCCAGGAGTAGCAAAGGGCTCTTAGTAGGGTTTACTAACAACGGTTATAAGATATGGGATCCTTCAAGTTTTAGAATTGTTTATTCGAGAGATGTGGTGTTTAATAATAATAAGAGTGATGTTGCAGATTATTTGAAAATGTGTAATTGTAGAGTGAAACAGTGTGATTTAGAAAATTTATTTAAAAAGGTTAGTGTCGATATTGGTGGTAATGGTTTTCGTGGTGAAGGTGGTGATGATTTTCGTGGTGAAGGTGGTGATGATTTTTGTAATGATAGTGGTGATGGAGTTGTTGGTGATAAAGTAGTTTTTGAAAATAGAGGTGAAGTTAGTAATGAAGATGCTGAGGTTTTTGAAGGCAGTATTGAAGATGTTTTAGTTGGAGTTGGTGATGAAGATAATGAGATTTTTGAAGATAGTGTTGAAGACATAGTTGGTGTTGAAGAAAATAATAGTTTGAGAGGGGAAGTTAGAGATGATACAGTAGTTGAGATTAGTGATGAGTTTGAGGATGCAATTGAACCAGTTATTAATGATGGATTGCGGATTTTACCGAATAGAGAAAGGAGATTGCCATCTAGGTTGAAAGATTATGATTTAGAGACTTCGTTTTTGACTTATACAGATGTTTTTAATAGTTTTGATAAAGATTTATGGAAACAAGCAATGAATGAGGAAAAAGATTCCTTAGAGAGAAACAAGACTTGGGAAATCGTTAACAAGTGTGAAGCAAATAATAGGAAAGTAATTTCGAGTAAATGGATATTTACTATAAAGCCTGGTGGAAGATATAAGGCTAGATTAGTGGCGAGAGGTTTTTTACAAAAATACAATATTGATTATAAGGAGACATATAGTCCGGTGGTAAATACTACTAGTGTTAGGTTGTTGTTGGCGATTGCAGCTCAAAAAGGTTTTAAAATTAAGCAATTTGATGTAAAGACAGCATTTTTATATGGAGAATTAAATGAGGATATTTTTATGGAAATACCTTTAGGATATGATATAAAAGATAGAGAGAATAAAGTATGTAAATTAAAGAAGAGTTTGTATGGATTGAAACAAGCACCACTTATGTGGAACAAGAGATTAACGGAATTTTTGAAAAAAATGGGTTTTTTACAATTAAAATCAGATCCATGTGTGTTTATAAATAAAGATAAAGAAATATATTTGGCTATTTATGTAGATGATGGCATTTTGATTGGTGAAAATGAGATTGATTTAAATAAAATTATTAATAAATTAGAAACAGAATTTGAAATGCGGAAATTTGATAAGACTGAAAAGTTTATAGGGTTTGATATTAAAGTAGAACGAAACTCTATTAAGATTTATCAGGAAAGTTATATAAATCAAATTTTGGAAAAGTTTAAATATGAAAGCTTAAAAGATAGTAGTCATCCAGATATTTTAGTCGATACACATCAAGAGGGGAAAGTGGGAGTTGATGATGTGCATCGATATAGACAATTGATTGGTTCATTGTTGTATTTGGTTAATAAAACAAGACTGGATCTGGCTTTTCATGTTGGTTATTGTAGTAGACATCAAGAACATCCTAACTTGAATGATTTTACAAATATTAAGAACCTTTTTAGGTATATTAAAAATACAGTTAGCAGTGGTATACAGTATGTTCGTGGTAACGATTTAACTTTAAAAGCGTATTGTGATGCAGACTTTGCAGGTGATCCTGATACTAGAAAAAGTACGACTGGTTTTATTATATTTTATGGTGGTGGTCCAATTCATTGGTGTTCACGTAAACAGTCAGTCACTGCTCTTTCCAGTACTGAGGCTGAATATATTTCTGCAGCCGAGTGTATTAAAGACCTATTATACATTCAGAGTTTGATCTACGAGTTGACAAATAAATTACCAAAAACACAGTTGTTTGTTGATAATCAATCGGCTATAGTATTGATTAAAAATGGAATTTTGAATAGAAGAAGCAAACATATTGATGTTAAATATCATTTCATTAAGGAAAAAATAGATAAGAATTTGTTGGAAATTCATTATTGTTCGACTAAAAATAATTTGGCAGATATATTAACTAAACCACTGGACAGAACAAAGTTTTTGAGATTGAGACAGTGTATAGTGAGTGATACGTAAAGGACATTCTGTAATGTGATGAGTTATGTAGGTTTATTAGAATATAAGGTTGTTTGAGAATTAATTTGAAATGTTTAATGTTTAAGTTAGTTAAGTAAGGTGTTTAGACTAATTAATTCAAAAGTTTGTTTGTTGTATTTAGTTATGTTGGGTGGGTTAATTAAGCTGGGTTTTATTTTGTTTAATGAGTTGATGGGAGTTATATAAGAGATGTTATTCTAATTGTAAGAAACATAAAATTCAGAGGGGATGTTGTAATAGTAGCTTAATAGAATTTTATGTTATTGAATTACTGGCAGGTTTTATGTCTATGGTTTATAAAAAGATTATGTTGTCAAAAAGCAGTTTGGAATAGATTCGAAAGGGGTGTCTCAGGTCTAGGAGTCGAATGGAGTTTTATATATTATGTTAGATGTTTAGTTTTGTGTGACCTTATTTTGATAGATAAGTTATTATTGGTTTGATATGGGAAGTACATAATAAAATGTGATGTGTTAAACAAAAGTGGAGTTTACTTGAAGGGTCACCTATTCTCACAGCATGAGGTTTGCAAGAAGGGTCGGTTTTTAACATTTTTAACCGACTTTTAAAAAAGGAGGAGGTTCTCAATTCGGATGTTTGCATTTTTTTTTTTTTTTTTTTTTATGTTTGTTCGCGCATAACTCCGTCGCTTGCCAACCGATTTGAAAAATTCTTCTTTTGTTGGAAAGGGTATACTTTCCAAATGGTCCCATAGAAATTTCATCAAAAACGGTTCAGTAGTTTGGTTTTTAAACCAAAATTACTGGAAAAAATTACAACTAAAAAGTGAAAAATAAAAACTTTTTTGCAAAAAAAAACAACCGACTTCCAAAAACGACACTACAAAGTGAAAAATAACTTTAATTTCGGAAGTCGGTGGCAAACAACGAAAATGCGAACCCAACGACACCGACTTCCGAAATTAAAGTTATTTTTCACTTTGTAGTGTCGTTTTTGGAAGTCGGTTGTTTTTTTATTACCTGTTAGGCTAATCTGTAATAAGGGGTAATATTTACAGTTCGTGATAGAAAATTAGGGTTGGAAAAATCGATGTGGGTACTCAATGTGGTATAAAAAAAAAAATACCTTTTTTAAAAAGTCGGAAATTCTTTGGACGATTCCAATGCAAATCAAGTAGTATTCCAAGTGTCCTAGATGTGCGATGTGCAGAATTTAGAATTTTATTACAGTAACTACGTCTTTGCCCGTTTTCTGCCCCTTTAGAAAGAGTTATAAGTAGGTAGGTAGGTAATACGGGCTGGTGTCCGCAACGCCGCGTCAATGCGCGTATTTTGCTTACGGAAAAAAGACTTGTAATAATCATTTTGTTCTGTACATCAAGACCTTACCTAACTTGTCTAACCAACTATTCAAAAATGTCGTAGATCTGGGTTAAATACATCATTATCCTTATTGCATTTAAGGCTTTAACGGCTTCATACTTACACGCCGTGTCACACCGATAAGGATCCAATGAAACCTTTTTCCTTTAAAGTACAGACAATAAAAAGGATAAAAATTAGGATGAATCACAGCGCGTCGATCGGCATCAAGATAATGTTATTTTATTGTGCTAGTTTAGTGTTAAACGTGCTGTTTGTCTTGGAATTCTAGTTTATTGCTTCAGACACCGAGCAGGGCTGGCACGAGAGGGACTGGATGTTAGTGGCATTAGCTTCGGAAGCACTTTTACTTTATAAAATTATTATAAACCTGCCTTTTGCAGCATGTTATGTGGTCGTGTAGTGTATTAAATAAGAAAGAAACATAAGTACATAAAACTAGCGACCCGCCTCTGCTTGGCACGGTATTTCCGACTTTTTTCCTTATTATAATAAGGTACGTAAGTTTAATATTAATATTAGACACATAAACCTTCCGGAATTAATTCTCTAAAATATAGTGAAATACCCTGGAATAAATGGTCTAAATCACGTTGAAAACCACATTGAAATTCGTAGTGAAGGTTTCAAGAACAACGCGGTCACACAGACATGCACGAACAGCCACTTTAATTTATAATATGTATAAAAGCCCAAGATCTCAAGAACTACTTAGTTCTTCCCCATAATTACAAATCTTTTAAAATGCTTTTGCCTGTTCTCGTAATCTTTGTAAAAAGTGCGTTGACCACAAAATGCTTTCTGCCCCTGATAACTAAGTAAGGAAAACAACTGATAACTAGGAATTTGCGCTGGAGATAATCGAAATGTCCAAAAAAGGTTCATTTAATTCGGTTGGAGCATCCTAAAGATATGGGAAAGCCTTTTTCATTCCTTTAGACAATTTTCAGTGAACCTAACCAACCAGTAAATGGGTTGTGGAGGCTCCATGTAAAATACTGTTATTCAGCTACATCCGGTTACACTGGGGGCCGATCCTAACATAGTTGGGAAGAGGGTAGGCAGATAGATAGACCCAGTGAACGGATTGGAGCAGCTCCATAGTCTCATGTCGTGTTTTATTTGGCAATTCCTAATGGGTTTCGTATTTTGAAAAACATGTGTCAGGTTGCAACAGGGGGTGGCATCCAATGGTCACTACGAAAAAATCAGGAACGCAAACTATTTTTGGTCACATTTAGACGAAAGAATTCTTGTTGAGGAATTTCTGTTACAAAATCAGAGTTTGGCAACATATCGAATAGTTTTAGTTCAACATCGATTTAAAATAGCACTCCAGGAATAGGAATGCTAACTAACTATCCTATTAAAGCAAAGTGTATTTCAGTAAAAACTAGCCGTACCAACCCTATCAATTCCAGTGATTGATATTATCAAGTTATTTGTCAAGTTATTTGTCGCTACGGCATGTTTTATAGCCTCAGGAAAGGAAGTGATAAAAACCATGTATTTGGTTACCAATAGCTTATTTCCTTTACGACATGTCTAATGGCTATTTTTGAGGAACAATCCGCTATCTCCTGGTGTTGTTGTCTATGGTTAGGTTATGCGGGCTGATGATGGCTTGTGGTGAGTGAATTAATACTTAGTAATGGCTACTGTTTTTAATTTGAGGGAGAGTTATATTTTTATTGCAATTTTTAGTAGCTCGGGTATCATGCAGGCTATGTAAATGCAAAATATTACGAGTATGTTTGAAATCATTTGCATTTTTTCAGAGGGTGGAAGGCTCATAAAATTAAAACAATTTTTATCAGTATTATAATACAATACAACGCGTAATAAAAGCTGCAGGTGGCATATTTAACCCAACTGCACCTTAGTAAGCCACTTACCAACTCACTACTCTCCCTGTCCCCAAAACCTAACTGATACATCGCAACTAATTTTGTCAACAAAACGCAGTAAAAAATCTTTACAGATAAGCGAGTATTTACGGCCGAGTGTTTATCCCGACCTATCTAGTCAAGTTGGCAGCGCCTCAACGGGTGAGCTACTGGCGCGAGCTACTAGCGCTAGCGATAAACGTAATTGACTACCATAACATTTGTATCTCGGTTTGTTGTTTTAGTGTTTATTTGGATGGGTAAACATAAGTGGACTGTTTTTCCAAGTTGTTGCATAAATATTTCTAACTAGCTTCTGCCCGCGGCTTCGCCCGCGTGGATGTCGGAAATTATCCCACGGGAACGTGCTAACAGGATAAAATGTATGTGCATCAGGATCTATCTCGCGGGCCCTTTGTGGCTAATTACAATAGAAAACCAATTGTGTCTCATTAATGGTGATTAAGAGGGTACCTATATGATATCTTTACCTAAGTACCTACCTAATTAAAAAAATAAATAAACTCAATAACAGAAAATAAAATACCTACCTACCTAAATAAACCTATTTATGACGATAACTAATCTAAACTCAATCATCATCTGCCTAGCCTTTTCCCAACTATGTTCAGGGCCGGCTTCCAGTCTAACCGGATGCAGCTGAATACCAGTATTTTACATGGAGCGACTGCCTATCTGACCTCCACAACCCAGTTATTGGGTAATACGATACCCTTGGTACGCCTGGTTGTCAGACTTTCGGGCTTCTGACTACCCGTAACGACTGTCAAAGATCCACGAATGACAGCCGGGACCAACGGCTTAACGTGCTTTCCGAGGCACGGAGGTGTCTCGGTATGTAAAGATGGTCACCCATCCACAGACCGACCGCGGCAAGCGTAGCTTAACCTGACCGATCGACCTGTGCGGCTGTTATTATTTAGCCACGGGCCCCTCAATCTAAACTCAATAAATAAGCAAAATCTCTAAAAACTAATATCTATACGAATGACTATCCTACCTAACAGTATTATAAAATAACCTACGGTCACTACGTACACTATCAAATATACTACCTATACTTTAAAATTAAAATCTATACCTACGACTTATATAAAAATAAACCTAAATAACTCTAAAAAGTAAAAGGAATAAAAATGAACTCCACTGCGTGTGACCTAACCTACGACAAACTTATTATTTGCGGTTGGTACAGTAATCGGATCTAGGGATCGAACCGCAAAATTAAGTTTGTTTTTTATTGTATATACTTTTCCGGGATAAAAAGTACCCAGTGTGGTGCCCAGGATATTAAAGAATAATTATACCAAGTTTCATCGTAATCGAACCGGTAGTTTTTGCGTGATGCCTGAACAAACAGACAGACAGACAGACAGACAGACAGACAGACAGACCGACAGACAGACAGACAGACAGACAGACAAAAATTTTTTTAATCACATTTTTGGGTTCGGTGTCGGTCTAGTAACACCCCCCGCCATTTATTTTTTTGATATTTTCAATGTACAGAATTTTCACTTCTACAGATTTATTATAAGTATAGATATAGATGAAAGAGCTTTTTAAGCGTTTAGTTATCAATGAAGTACCTTCCTAGATTACACAGGTATAGGTACCTACGTCATTATTTCTTTAGGTATCATTTATATTATTAATGAGACAATTCGATTTTTTTTTATATGATCATTTCAGCATTCCTGAGCTGGACTACACGTTTATTGACAAATGTCTGCACTGACTGGTTCTGGACAGGTTCACTTAAACCTGTCTGTCATTTTCCTCAAAAGACCACCTCAGCCTTTAATCTGCATGGTCCTCATATGATCGGACTAAGACAATGCCCGGACTTTAAAAGAAACTGTGACCTCTGAGGTTATTTGTCGGACAGTTCATCACATCTAGTCACGGATATCTATGCATCTAGTAGTAACGTGTAATTTATTTGACTTGTAAAACCCAAATAAATATAAATTATGTATTATTTGTAATTTCCCATTACAAGTTCTTGGTTTTTCGTAAATGCGAAGCTTGGATACACTTGCACCTATCTTGTAAATGGAATGAGGATAGACGATCACCGATCCTCTAGTCATTAGTCAAGCGCGGTGATTATGGCACGATCCCTTTTTTGTATGTCCTACACATCGCCTTACGGTTGAACCCCTTAAGAGTCCACTTCGTCTGGTTCTCAGCATGTTGGCATCCATAAAATAATAAACATTCAATAAATCTAACCTATCTTGTAATTTTTCTTGCAATAAAACGAGACCGCAATAGTTATGTGCGTTTTTATGAAACAAGTAGTTTATTTATTGATTTAACTAATAAATAAAATGGAAATCGTGTTTTTCTTTTCCATTTATATGGAACGAGGCATAAAACTATCGTCGACTTATATACCTATCGTATGTATTTATTAGTAAGTATACGATTCCAGTCTTAAAACAGAAATTACACTATTTTTCTACCATACAAGTTGGAAGATTTAGTACTTGACATTGCAGTGCATGTTATCCTTATAAAAAACTCACAAGAACATTTACAACATATTAAGTTGCTAAGGTACAACTTGAGACAATAATTGTTTATACTAAAGTCTCCTTCATTCCATAAAATGTATAGACGCTGTCTTAATCCTTTAGGCTTCCAGTCTAACCGGATACAGCTGAATAACAGTAACTTACATGAAGTGATTGATCTATTTGACTACCATAACCCAGTTACTGGGTAGGTAATACGATACCCCTTGGTAAGACTGGTTTTCAGACTTCTGACGATCCATAACGACTGCCAAAGATTTACGAATCCCAGCCGGGACCAGCTTATCATGCTTTCTGAGGCACAGAAAGATGGTCACCCACCACCACCACGGTCATTTAAAATTATGTCCTTCATGTTGTTCATCTTAAATGAAGTGATACAGAGATGGTGGAACTGTAACTGACCAGCTTTATTATCTACATCGCCAAAATTTCCTCTAAGAATACTTTCCAAGATGGGAACACTCACGCATGTCAATCGTAGATCAAGTAAGGTTCAACGCCACAGTATAAAAACATCCCTCTAGAACATCACCTGGTATACCCATCACTCCTATCACCTAATAGGTTTGCATACTATCAGTGCGTAGGTACTTGTAGAGTAAATAACACAGTTATCATAACTGCTTGTATTTGTTCGGTTTGGATTCGAGTGCTGCTCTGAAATAACACTCGTGGTTACTGCTTGACCCGTTACGGATCATGAGTATTGAGTATGAGCGTAATATCTGTCGGTTCAGTTTGCATCTATTGGTGATTTATGATACTGCAGTTTTTTAGTATTTTGTTAGACTGTGGCACTGTGGCATATATTTTGACGTTTCTGCATTTTATTTTGATTAAACCATTTAAGATTATTAATAGAAAATGTGGGATTTAGGTATTAGGTTTAAATACTTGCCGAGGTTAATAATTCTCCTATTCTTTTTTGGAACTTTGGACCGAACAGAGAAGGTGTCATTCTTTTTAAATGCCATTTTTGCTGGTCTTAAAAATTTAACTTAATTTCCCATTAATATTAATCTTTACACTAGTAGGTACACTATCATTGATCATGGCGTTGTTTGGTGTTTAGTTTACTTTATGGACTCATGCATATTTTAGACAATTCGCTGAGCTTTCTAAGCTCTCTCTGCTGAATTAGTTCTCATCTTTCTTAGCTTAAAACAGGAGATCCCTTTTTTAAGCTAAGAAAGATGCTTTAAATATTAAACCTAATTTAGCAAACTATCCCTCTTTGGAGTAAGTCGGGTCATGATAATGTTCTGTTTCAGAAAGGGTTATATATTACTTACTAGCTTCTGCCTGCGACTTCACCCGCGTGAAAATTCTGGTTTTCCCGAGTCACGTCCTAGCGTAATGTTAAGTAAGTAGCCTATATAGCCTTCTTCAAGAATTGGGCTATCAAATGCAACAATATTTTTCTATTCCCACCGGTACTTCCAAAGATTAGCGCTTTCAAACGAACAAAACTCATCAGTTTTATTATGAGTATAGAATAGATTTTAAGTTAAAGTTACAACACAGTACACAAAACACAGTAAGTACAAACAACACATAAACAATAATTTTCTTAATGATGACCGCAATCATCATCAAGCATAACGATTTCAAATGAATCATTGTCAGCGGCATTGAGATTAAAACCAACACATGCAGACAATCACCTTCGGAAGTCATCGTTCAAATCATTCTTTATTCATTCATCTGTTCATTCAATACAACTAAACTGTCACATTGTCCTTTAGATGTCACTATTTCTTACAAACTTAACACTACCATCCCCAAAGTTAACATTACACTCTTATTTCTTAATAGATAAGTCTTAAAATCGTTTAGGATGTAAGTAGAGCAGCTGCAAATTAAATATGTAATGTTTGAACTGTCAATATAATTGATGTGTAGTCAAGTTTTGACCGCCCACTACGCTAAAAGTTTTTTTTTTGTTTTAGTACAATGGTCGTACAAAAACAATTTAAAGTAATAGTTGCTTTGTATCGAGAAAGGATGTTTTGGCTAATTTTGTATAAATTGCGGGTAGGACTGTAGGACACTTTAAGTACATAGGTTGAATTTCTTGCTGTTTTTGACCAAAAGGAATTCTTGAAGCTTGTTTTACTCAGAAAACGTTCGCTTGCGTTGACTTGTGGTAGTACAATACAATTTAGACACAGGTAGTTACTTTTCATTTTTTCGTGATAGTGGCAAAGTTGGAAGTTTAATTAACGTCATACGGTCTGGTTCTGACGTTAACAACCAACTTTACTAAACCAGCCCTAAAGTTATGTCATAAGTAGATATGTAATTTTATTGTTGATCATTAAAAAAAGAGTCCAATCGGCCTTCAAAAAATCAACCCTATTTCAAGATCCCACTTAAACAATCCTTATTTAAAAGAAAAATAAAGCAATAATTTCAAGATATTGCTTAGTCACCCATCCAAACAATTGAATCTCTTCACCAAGTCCTCAATCAGACCATTCTTCAGTAACAACCCATGAAAGAGCTCCATGTTAATAATACCATTAAACCTAGTTAAATCTGACCAGGTAAGCAGGACCCCAGTATCAATATAACCGTGTCGGCATCAGTCAAAGCCTGGCGAGCGACGTGTTGGGTCAGAGATCAGCGCGAGCGCAAATTTAACGGAGGCTGGCCGGACTCGTTAGCTTTATAGAGTTTATACACTATGTACTGATTTTTATGACATGAGGTTGATAAACCAGCTGTATTTTTTCTTGGTGCATTGCGATGGCCTTGTCGTAATGGCTATACAAGAATAAACTGTTTAAAGAGGGGTCCTAAAGCCGCGTTCGCACTGTAAGGTAAATTGGGGACTAAACAGGGTGGCAGGGACGTCGACGTGCAACCTGTCAACATGAATCTAGACCCCCTAGAAAAAGAGCGTAGAAATTTTTCGTCAGTTATCAAAAAAACAAACAGGTGTTTCATAGAAAAGTGCAATATTACACGGCAAAAATGTAAGGAACGGATTTGTTTTTCAGTCAGAATCACGTAGGTACTGAATCCATGGTAACAGGTTGCACGTCGATGTCCCTGTAAAGTGCCCTGTATTAATTACTTAACGCGTGACTAGTAATAAAAATTACCTGAATGTCTAAAACTTGTTCTCAACGAATTTTTATTTCTATGTTCATGTTCCTTATATTACTAGTCTTTTTGGTTTGAAGTGTCGCATTCACTTTCAAAAAGCTTAATAATTCATTTGAAATGTTATTAAAAATAATCTATAAATATGATAGCACATAGTTTTTCTCACATTCCCAGCCCGGCACATATTTTCTCACGTAACCACACTTATTAGCATAAGAAACATGTTCTCAATGAAAACAAACACTATTTATTTCACTTTTCTTTCAAAACAGCACTTAAGTCATTTCCTGAGCATTATGTATGCAGACACGCGAAGCTTCAATTACTAGACAACCAGTATAAGATGGACCCTCATTTATTTCGCTTTATACTAGAGTAGGAACAGTGATGAGGTTCTGATAGGTCAAGGTAGTTTGGTAGATAGGAGCTTATTATGATAAGTCGTTTTCAAAAATATCAAATTGTTAAGCTGGTTGTCGAGTTAATAGTTATGTGCTTTTGTAATGATAATGTATGCCTTATATGTGTAGTTAGAGATAGATGAAAGTTGTGCTTTTAGTTTTTTGTCTGTGTGACAAGATTGGTTATGTATGTATGTAATGTCCTTTTTACGTGCAGTGCGTGTTCCGTTTTGAAACGAATATGTGGAGGAGAAGGTCTTAGGGAGGTCTCGGTCAGTGGGTCGACTTAGGTTCAGAGTTGTAGGACTTGGAGTATAGGGGCTACACTCCAACCGATGTCTCATCATTTTCCTGTTTATAATAATGTATATCCTTCCATGGTTAAGTACCGTTGAGTTAGTTGTCAACAATAATCAATCACCAATTTTAAACCTTGTACCTATAATTTTAGCTCATTGTCACACTGGAGCCTGAATAACTATGAAGGTCGGTGACTTCTACCACCTAGCATGACTTTAATCGTAGGTAGATAATTATATGAGCACATATTTACTACATAAAATCTATGTATAAAAACCGTAGTGTTATTAACTTTGTAACGACTGACTGCCAGGAGTGCCAGGCAGGTCGCTACTAACCAGTTGCTGATCTTTAACCCACCACGTGCAGCGAGGTTCGCACTTTATACTGATAAATAAGCCGCGAGGATACAGCTACCTGCCACTACAGGGTTAAGATTAATTTACTTAAAATTAACTAATAGCTACTTAGGACAGAATGTAATAATTCGTTCTTGAAATATTTAACTGGTAGCCATTTAATTTTGAATCCTATAATGATGGCATGGCAGCGATGAATAATTCGTTTGTTTGCTTGCATGCGTTTACCATTAATTTGTGTTTTCCATAGGAAAAATGATTAAGGAGAGAGAGTTAGTTAACTGTCTTTTGTAGAGACAACTAGAAACTGCACCCTTTTTTTTTTTCAGGATGGGATATCATCAAATGACCCCTCCCGCTCTGGGTGGAGCAGAAGGGAGTGTCAGACTCTTACTGACTAAAACCCACCCGTGTTCCTTCCTTAGCCCTTTATGTTCCAGGGCAGCGGTAACCTTTTCGGACAATCCCGCTACATAAACTGCACCCTAACTGCGTAACACACTGTCAATCAGAAGCTGAATAATTTATTTTTATTTTTATTTAATATATTGGTAATCCATTGCTTCATATGTTCCAAATATGTGTCTGTTCAATAACGTAAATAACGCAATGAATGTTGTTGAACTGTCAAAATGAAAGCCATTCCTAGTGTTAGTGTGTTACGCAACTAACCCGCTGTGCTAATCTAACATGTCTACAGTGTAACTGGCATAAAAGTAGAAATTCACCCTGGGTCTTACAGCGTAATACCGAATTAACTTATTAAAACTTTGAGATGAAAGTTAGTAGTGTTTTCATGGGGTTATCAAGGCAGAAAAATGAACTACAGTACATCTAAAGAAGAATAAAAACAGAAAAAAAGACAGACCTTTGCTAAAACACTACGTTTAGGGCATACCTACTGTCTTAAAAATTTGCTGCAACCAAAATATATTGACTCCGGATGACGCCAAGACGACCAGCCGTCGTCTATTCATAGATTACATTATTATAGAAATAGGTTCATCCGTATTGGTTATAATATAACAACGAGATAATTCAAAAATGCCTTGTCCAGAGGACGCCGCCGATAGAATTTAAGCCGCCATGATGGATGGCCCGCTGATGACAGTAATGACAGTTAAATACGTTCGGATATTCTTCTAATAATATGTCATTAGCTGGGGCTTAAGGCTGTATATGTGTTGACGTGTGCCTATTAAGAAGTGTTGCCAAGTTTTTTTTTCATGTTGATGATTTAAAAGAGGTGGGCGGGGATTGAATGTCAAAAAAATGGAGAAAAGAAATAAATATGGAGTAGGTAGACCCTGCTTTGTGTCAATATACATATTATAAACTATTATAGTTGTTTGAACAGATCTTGCCATACTGAAAAGTTTAAAACCTAGTAGGTATTGTTCCCGTTGATGGAAAAAGTCACTCCAAACCCAAACTTCATAAAAAACCGTCTCATATTTTATGAAAACCATTTCCTTATTACACGTGCTTCTATTTGAAACCTTCGAGGAAGCCATGAAAGTCCCCAGTTATTATATAGTTTTTAACGTCACATTTGTTTAAAATAACGATACGTTTAGTTCGAATATCAGTCATAAAGCCGTCGTTGTAATAATAACTAACGCTTTAACTATAGCACGGTGTAGTGTTGCCAGATATGGGGCGCTACGTTTTGGGATACGGAATTTTAAATACTTCAGGTATTTTTATTATTGCTATGAATAGATTGTTAGCTGCATTTATGGAAATGTGTAGGTATGTACGGGATCATGATCATTACGTAAAGTTCCCCTTGTTTCAAATACTTTGCATTAATTTGAAGATGCTGCGTGTGGTTCTGCTTTTGAAGGTTGACTAAAGGGAGAACACACAGTAATCTTTTACTGAAAACAAGTTACATTGTTCTCCTAGCCTATTCCATCCATAAAACCATTCCCATACAAGGAAACGAAACGTTTGACAGTTTATTTCAAAGTCCCATTACTAAATCCAGGTTAAACATAAACCCGTGGTCCCGGAACCGGCGTCCACCTGGCCACTCTAACCTCAGGTCTATTTTAACGCGGCGTTAAACGCGCGGTTACTGCTAGATTTATGGAGCGCTCGGTAACAGGACTCTTTGCTTTTTTTAAATAGCCGTCAATGGAGGCGTTTGTTGCCAGTTTTGTTATGTAATACGAATATACAGATTTGTTTTGAGAATAAGGACTGTGTTTATAAATGTTTTGTGGAAACAACAGGTGGTTTGTGGGGAATAGGGTAGCTGTTTTATTTAACTAAGGAGTTCTCCAATCGAATGCAAACTTATCCAAGGTTCCTTTTGAAACGGACATCGTGGCCTATGCTTCAACAATGCAGAAAAATAAAATAGCTACCCTATTCCCCTATATTTTCAGGAAGACTAGCAGTTTTTTGTTCCTGCCTGCACGTAATTCTTCATCATCCGTCATCTCATAGAGTTATCTGCCCTCGACAATTTGGCAACATCTGTTTCTTCTCTATTACCAAGGACTATAAAAGCGACACCTCCCACGTTTGTATTAATTTAATACCTACTAAAGTATTAAATTAACACAAACTTAAAAAAATACCTATTTTTTTTTTCTCAAACTTAGCCAAGTTGTGTAGCCGACCTTCCCACACGTTTGCAGCATGCCTATAACAAGATACACCGTTGTCTCACAAATGACTGCAATTTGTTCTATTTCAGGCTAGGAGCCATTCCAGCTCGCCTACATGGGCTCTAAATTGGCCTTCCGCCAAAATAAGTATGTTTCCGAGTTGTCAAACAAATACCGTATTTAGATGAATGCTTCAGATCTCAAATTGAATCGTTTCGTCTTATTTATGAAGTTATCAAGTGCTGGATAGTTGTTGTGCTGGATGTGGGGCAATGGCGTGCGTGAAATACAATATAGTTGCCGTTAATATTATGGTCGCGGTATTTGAGATGTCTTTAAACTATGAGTTGTTTGTTGCATTAACATGTGATTCTAGGAAATGGTTAAGTGGTTTGAAAGTGTTATCGATATTAAAAACAGCATCAAATATTGATGTCAAACAAATATTATAATGATCGTCATTCTTATCTTTAGTATGCACAACAAAACAACAGTTTACAGTCTGTTTGTGAATGACTAATTGCAATGGTTTATGTACCAGAGGGTGGACATTGAATTATTCGGGTAGACTTTGTATAACGAGTCATTATGCAGAGACAAGCAACAGATGATGACAATGGCCAGTGTCCCTTTCACACGCATTCATTAGCTTAATAACATTAATCGCCTTAATTCAACAGCTGTGTATTGTTACAATTCAATTAGGACAAATTAAATCGTCCCAAAGTTAACGCAGATGTTCGCGTGACATCCGGCCTGCAACTGCGACACTGACACCCCCACTGACCTGCAGTCTGCACTATTATTGCAATACAACAATACAAAATGGCCGTCCAACTGTCATCCGATTCCAATTCGCGCGCTTTCTATACAAATTGTACGACTTCATTGTGCACGCCAAAATTTTGGGGAACTCGTAAATACGGCAGATAATTTGATGTATGAATAGAGTTAATTACGGCATTTATTTATTGTATCCGTTTCATTGCACGCGGGGGTGGCACTGCCTCTGTTTTTATTAGCAATATGCGCCCTAAACTTTACGGTTTCCACTGGGGTGAGTTTAGCCATGTTGATTTATTTCTTTTGCGACGCATGAAAACATTATTTTTTGTCTATGGAACACACAAAGGAGGTTACGAGAAAGGTTGGATTTTATTGAGGTTATGTTAAAATTGGCAGAAAATACAGTTTTTTTGTATCGCCCGTGACGATTGTAAACACATAGAATTTAGTACAAATCAAAAGGGGGATTTGGCTGTTCAGCAAAATAAAGCGAGTTCTTTTGTGAAACGAGATTAACCGAAGTTAAGGCGAAGTCTGTGCGTTAGATAATTCGCATCAGAATTTGCTTTTAAAAAGCTCGTTTATCAAGCGGACGTTAATTTATTTAATAAATCAGTTTGGAGGATGGCGGGCCTGCCATTAGTCAAACAGAGCGGGCTGGGATTCAATACTCGGATTGGCCGGGGCTGGCGAGTGGCGGGAACTACAAATGATGCTGTATGACGGAGATGGATGGAGCCGCGCCCGCCGCCCGTCTGCGGACAGACGTTTAACTTAATATAACGACACAATGCTAAGTACTTGTAATTGGAAAACTTATGGGATAGCTGCGTTTATTGATAGGCAGTGCCCGTCTGTGGGAGACAGTGGAAATATTGAGATTTCGTAACGCAGTATGCAATTTAATAAATCTCTTCGGGGTTTTACGTGTATTTTGTGAAATGATTAATACTAGTTATTATACTATATGTCGCATGCGGCAATGGACGTTTACAACAAAACAAAGCACGCCACCTAGCGGCAACTGTGAAGACTAGGTTTGACGTGCTTTGACAGAGTCGTGACGTTCTTGGTTTCGATTTTGAAGGGAACGCGTCAGGTCGGGCATTCCTTATCCTGGTGATCGAGCAGACGACGCTTCGGAACTGTCCTACGTTTTGTTGAAACCATAATTTTATCATACCAGCCTGTGTTATTGTCTAATACCAGTTGATTGTAACAAGATATTGAAGTGTAAAGTGATTATTTTCCTGAGTAATTGTTATTTTTTTGTACGATTACCTCATAGATCCGCCTGATGGCTGATCGTAGCTCGAACCATCCTGACGATCCATCATATATAATTATGTATAATAGGTATTATACTTCCACATAAGAAACGCAAGAGTTTATAAGTGTGGGGGTCTAATGCCTTATTATTTTTACGTGTTAACCGCTATTTTTCACGAAAACTTGGGAACTTTTCCAAACTTTCGAAAACAAACATTTGGGCCAAAAGGTGATTAAATACAATAAAACGGCTTAAACAAGATTTTACAGTTATTTCGGGCGACAGTAAAACCTTTTGCTTTAGTTTTTTCATTCCAAGTTTGCTTTAGTTTTTTACATTCCAAGTTGTTTGAGTCGTAATGAGATGAAAAAAGTTTGCAGCCTCCGTCCTTAGATCACTCGGAGTTCGCTCGAAGTAAAATGTATCATGAGTTTATGACCAATATCGGGAGCCTTTAAAACCAACATAATGGATATTTATTCCCTGCGTGTGCCCTAACTTTATTATAAAAAGAAAATGTAAGTTTTTAACTTTTTACGTTATTGGGTTACGTGTCTTGTGTATAGAAGAGCAACAAAATGAATGAATGAGTTCGGTTTTCAATTCATAGATAACAAATAGTGTGTCGAAATAATTTTATTTTAATATGTTGATTGTTCTTCTTTTTTTTTATAATAATACGAATTGTGTGAAAGTGAAAGAGTGTACACCTTTAAGGTAGATTTTTGAGGAACTGATTTTTTATTATTAAGATCTCATGTAAAATGTACCAAAAATCACACCAATAAATTAATTTGAATTTGAATTTGAAGCTTACCGCACTGTTTGATCTTTATGTCATGGTCTTGTAATGGTTACGACGACCATTAAGCGACAGAGGAAACATTTTTTACGAAGATTTCTTTCATATGTCACTTTCATCGGTCACCACTAACATTAATAAAAAAATATTTTTGTTATCCTTCGGCCGTCGCCTTAAGGGCACGTCGCGTGCGTCGCGCTCACGCATACTTCTCGCGGATTAACGCTACATAATGCTGCGGAAGTTCTACCGAAAGTACTTCCCCTTAATGAACCAATTTAACATTCATAATTACGACTTTATTACCATGCTCCTAAAGGTTAATTTCAATTGTTTGAGGTTACATAAAGTTTGGTTAAAAAATATAAGCTCTGTGTAGGTTTAGGTGAAAGTAAATCTTATTAGCATGAAATAGGGTAGACTTTTGTGTGTTTAAGATAGAATAAATACAGTGGATGGGACCGGACTCGTGTCTACGCATAATATCATTGGCACACACTCTTATTGGTGATGATTTGTCAACTTTACTCCACACATTGGATTTTGGACCCTACTTTTAAGAACTGAAGGTGGTTTTTCTTCGAAACCTGTTTCGAAAAGTATGTTTTCTTTGAGCACAGAGTTGTAAAAAGTCCATTCACGCTGTGATCTTGGCAGTGTGAGCAGGAAATTATTATAATTTTGCCTTCACGAGAACGTTTCTTGAATTTTAAGTTGTATTAAAATGTCGGCTAACTTGATTGTCATGTTTTCTTTAGTACGTTCAAGTTTTCCCTAATGTCGTAATTTCGAAGTTTTTCTACAAAAGTTGGGTAACCTTTTGGTGGCGTAAATGTCTGTAATAACGGAACCGATAGGTTCCGTTATTACAGACATTCAAATTACAAAGCTTATATTATATATTTTTATTATTTTATTTTAGATTATATATTATATTAAAGAAATAAGCTTTGAGCTGCGATGGTCCAGTGGTAACGGCCGTGACTTACGATTTACTTTGTGTAAATTATTTCATCACCACTGCTCTCAAAACGGTGAAGGAAAACATCGAGAGGAAGCCGGCATGTCCTAGAACCAAAAATTTCAAGACATGTGACATCTACCAACCCGCACTGGGCCCGCATGGTAGATTATGGCCTTCTCCCTCTCATCGAGAGGAGACAGTGGGAACATTACCTATAGGCTGAGTATAAATATGAGCTTGATATAAATTATGAATGTTCAGGGTCAATGAGCAAATTCTATTTCATCTCTGTCTTCATTAAAAAGAAAAGTCGTAAAGTACTTACCTACCTACATTATTAATTAAATTATTTAAAAAAAGTTAAGGACCGAAATATTTTTTCAATTAGCAAAATGATAAATTAAGGTACATTTGCACTGGGAACCGTATCCACTCGTCGTAAGCTCTCTCAACATTCAAACTGACACCTTTTATTTTCTCCAATGAATGGATCTCGTTAATTTTCCAAAGGAAGTCGGGATGAATAAATCATGACGTCAGTTCCGGTGCTACTCATTTCAGGTACCTGCTACGTAAATTATTTTCTTTTTCGTAGACTTCCTTTGCACAGAGCTATGCTAATGCTAGTCCTTGGGGCATTTTTTTACGTTTCGCATTTTTGTAATTTTTTCTGTCGTTGTTGTAAAAAGCAGAGACTAAGGAAGCTGTTATAAATAATTGGAAAGTGCACTTCCACTTGCACGTCATTCGAATATTGAGCCCCGAAGCAGCTAAGCCAAATAGGTATAGTAGGCGGTTATCGTGACTTAATCGATCAGGTTAAGGCACGCTTGCCGCGGTTGGTCCGTGGATGGGTGTTCATTTTTACATACCTAGAACACTCCTTGCTTCGAAAATCACGTTAAGCTGTTGGTCCCAACTCGCCGTCGGTCGTCAGAAGGCCGAAAGTCAGTCTGACAGCTAGTCTTACCAAGGGTATCGTATTAGTAACTGGGTTGTGGATGTCAGATAGGCAGTCGCTCCATGTGGTACATACTGGTATTCAGCTGCGTCCGGTTAGACTGAAAGCCGACGTCAACATAGTTAGGAAAAGGCAGGCAGATGGTGTATAAGTAGGCAGACAGAATGAGAAGCCATTGTTTTCATGTTTTCTGCATAGGTAGGTATATTTAGGCAATAAATCGAGGAAGCGAGTCACGAATGCGCCACAAATCTATCGCCCACACCCATAATTAAGAACACAATCCTCCTTTTATTACCATTGATTACCAACAAACGCCATTCATTCAATGCTCTAAGTGTTACTCAACCACAAATTATCTTGTCTTAATAATTAGTAGTGCCACCTCCAGTACCCGCACCACATAAACTATATTATGTTATTATTTACGATAATCCAACACTTGGCCATTTAATAGTTGACTTATTGTCAAAGAAACTGTTAAATCAGATAATATTAATATGGTTAGACTTGCAGATATTAAGTTATTATGATAATTTACGCGGAATAAATGGTATATGTATTTTGTGGTGTAAATTGATATAGGTATTCTGATTTGCACGCAATATTAACTGTAGGTAGAGAGAATAGTTCTGTAGATGATTTTTATACCGAATAAGTTAATCACACCTCGTGAGCAATACAATAATTATACAACTTTCCAAACGACGGCAAACGATTATAGTTACAACAGTACACCATAATGACAAGGTCAATTGTTGTATAACTATGTATAACAAGTACTTTACAAGCAGTAGTTGCCTGGAATTATGCTGAACTACCTAGTTCATCAAAATACCAGATATTGGCGCATATAGCCGCAGCCGAATAAACATATTTTCTTTGTTACTCTAAGGGCTGGTTTTTCAATAAAAAAATCAAGGTGAGTTTTATATGAGGAAATTATGTCAAACCGCCATTTTTAGTCTTCCGATAAAAGTTATCTGGCGATTGAAAAATCAGCCCTAAATGTGATGATTACTCATTGATCTGTGATGTGATCTTTCTGTGTCTGATTACTTATTGATCGCTTTAGTCTTTAATAAAGAAACACTACCTTAAATAACTATAATATTCCCTACGTTTATAGGCCTGTAACTGAAAAAGTAACACATCCATACAAACACCCGACATATTTATAGCTACAATATTGTTGCATTTTCATTAACCAGTTCTCCCTATTCTAGACTTCCTGCCATCGATTGGCAGAGAAGCCTTACACCCGCGGATAATCCACAGATAAAAAATCCGTACACAGTCGGATAATCCATCCATACATCTGTCACTGTACATCCATCCGTTTCAAAACGTAACTAATACTTGCATTTCTCTTTTTGCCAGCCTTATTATCTACATTATGTATTCGTATTTCAATGGCCGTGTTGTGCACAGAATAGGAAACAAACGCTATTTCAACTTTAGATCGGGCTGTGTCCAAGTTTGAAGGTATATTTTGACAAAGATTTATTACTAGTGTACTTGAAGTTTATTACCGTTTTAGTAGCAGTGTTATTTGAACTGTATTGTTACAATCTATTTAGCAAATAAAGCTGTTTAATATCCAAGACACGAGTACGCCATTTACAGTTAAGCAATCAGGTTCCAAAAACTCTATTGTGGAGCCAGGCTACCTGTTACCTGACTGCATAATCATATTCCCTTGTCTAAAAAAACTTGGTATCCATGAACGCTCCATATTGAATATTGATTGTCATTGTCATTTATATTTTTAACAAAAGAAGACCGCAGACTGGCTTTTAAAGCCATAGTAGGGATTTTTTTGTGATTTCAATATAAACAGCACACATCAATCGAGACGTATTGTATTAAGACTCCACCTTTTTGGTGTTAAAATAAAAACGTTAATAAACTGTAATACCTACCTATAGAAGATCGTAGGGAAGACCTGGATGAGACTCGCTCAGACCAGGGAAGCGTGGCAGAAAAGGAAGGTTGCCGATGATGATGATCATAATATAACATCACGCATGTTTTCTCCAAAGGGTTATGCGGAACTATAGCACTACACCCACGTATACAAATGCAAAAAAAAAAACAAATGCGTATTAATTTAACATAACACATTGTCATTAAAGACAAAGATATTTATTTGTGGGATATGGTCCAAGGTTGGTAAGTAGACTTATGTTCAAGACACATCCGCCGCTAAAACATAAAATCCAATACAAGAAATACTCATAAAACATACATTTAATAGAAAAAATATACATATCAATATCGCTAATGCGACGTAAAAAATTATAAGTGTAAAAATGCCTTTTAAAAAGTAGATAATAAGTTGATTTTCTTCACTTTTCGTTCACCTCGGAATGGCGGCGTGGCGATAAAATGCTGATCGAATATGAGTTCCAATTACACGAGATTCCGAGCGGCGGCCATAATGTGGGATATTATTAATTTATTCATAGGACTGCGACTCTTACTAACTAGCTGCATTTTAGTGGCACTTGCAGACGCACTTAACGTCTGACGCATACGGGGACGAAAGATGGCGAACATTCCTGCAAGTGTAAATTTTTGCAAAACCTCCGGAGTACTTTTTTTTGGTTTGTTCTGTCATTATTAAACTAAGCTATCGGCAATCGAGTTGATTGGCGTGCAATAGGGGAGGCATGTCCAGCAGTGGACTGCTGTAGGCTGATGATGAATAAACCAAGGCTAAAATAATTTTCACATCTGTCAGTCGACCATTGATTGCATTTAATTTTCTATCCACCTCGGTCTAATTTTGTGGGACATCATCGATGACATCCACGGATATCGATGACATCAGAATCTTTCACTCTCACAACACTGCCACAACTAATGACTAATAGTCAGTTAACTCATTAATGAAAATTATTCGGAACTGAGAGTAGTGGTGGCCCAGTGGTAACGTTAGCGACTTACGAGTTGTAGGTCGTAGGTTCGACCTACGATCTACAACTCGTAAGTCGCGACCAGACAGACGCTTTACTTTGCGTAGATTATTTCATTACTATTTTTCTCAAAACGGTGAACAAAAACATCGCGAGGAAACCGCCATGTCCTAGAACCAAAAATTCGAAGACATGTGACATCTACCAACCCGCACTGGGCCCGCGTGGATTACCCTCCCTCTCACTGAGAGGAGGCCTGTGTCCCAACAGTGGGAACATTATAGGCTGATTATGATTTTAGAACTGAAAGAAATACTTATAAATCAAGGGTTTTATGAAGGGTTTCAAGAACATGTTGACTGCGGGTTTTCTAATACGTAATAGTGAATACGTTTTAATGTAATTTTAGAACCAAATAATTGCCAACATTCGCTATCTTGTCAGCCTGTATGTATTAACCAGCAGGGTGTCTTCATCGCTTGTGTTAAACACATTGTCACCGACCGGTCGGTTACTGCTTCAACTTAACTACAACTTAACTTTACTACTAACTTATGTACTGAAGTTAACTTCACTTCCTGTAGGCGGACTGCTGACGAGTTTTATGATTTTAACGTTTGTCTTTCACTGTGTTTCTCTTGTAGATCTTAGAATACGATATAGAATTTAGAGTTTGGCTTTAGAAAAAAGTTATTTTGCCAATGGCCCTGATTCCCTTGTTCACAAACTAAACTAAATTTAAGTTCTGTGTATCTTTTTCTTTTTATTTCATTAAGAAAAGGACAGAAGATAAAATATTAGTTTCCTCATGTCAAATTAAGATACTCCATAGACAGATTAGACGTGATTAAAAACATGGCTGCTAAAAATACGTCAATTTACGTCAGGCGCTGACTAGTTTGACAGGACTAAACTAATATTTATCTTCTGTCCTTTTCTTAATGAAATAGATAGAAAAAGATACACTGAACTTAAATTTAGTTTAGTTTGTGAACAAGGGAATCGGTGCTATTGTCATGGTCTATTTTTTTTTTGTAGAAAAATCGTTGTCCCACACTAGGAATTTTTCCTGTAACGTAGGTGCGTTTACAAACATTTAAACTCACATACACAAACAGCCAGACCTGGAACAACTACTCGTAGGTCATACAAATATTTGTTCCGTGCGAGAATCGAACCCGCGACACGCAGCGCAGCAGTCAATCGCTTAACCACTGCGCTAACCGTGCCGTCGAATATAATATTTAGCAACAACCAATTCATTTGTATGTAGATTAACTGCGATAGATACCGTATTTGGGTACCAATTGAACCAATTTTCCTACAGTTAGCTTCGTTCCCAATTTTTATATTTCCCACGTCGTTTATAGTCAAGTTAAACTACCGAGCGAGGTTTGAAACATGCGTGGGCGCATTGATGGCAGAACTACCGATGCCTGCGCGTTTACAGCGCGCATCCAAATGTTTTGATGACAGTCGGTAACATTTTACTTGTCGATGTTACCATGTAAATGTAAATCCGGAATTCCGGACTGGGGACGGGAAATCGGTGAATAAAGTACTAAGAGCGAGCACGGGGTACTTACGTAGGCTGACAACTGCTCGATGTATCTGTATGCGTAGGTATTAATTAAAGCTAAATATATTATTCATAATTTATAAGCTACCATAAAATAATTATATTAGTATTAATAACGGGGAAGGAATCATAGGGCATCAAATGTTTCTTCTTTTCAAGCTTCACTTACAATTCGTATAACATTAAATACAGGGTGAATTTCGAAATAATCTTGGTTTATGTGTATAATATCAACATTCATTTGATACATTTCCGGAAGTTTCCTAAGTCTTTTCTAGTGCTTATGGCCCGGGGCTGGGCAGGTACCTAGGTGTTTATATTATTTCATAACGTCTTTGAAGCCATAACTAGTTCCATGGAGAATAATTTACTTGCATAATATTAATATGAAGAAATTCCAATTCTATATCGCGGTAGAGGAAGTAAGTGCAAAAAATATTTTGAGAGGCTGCCGTCAATGGCTTCCATCCGGTTCCGTTTGTCATTTTTTGCGATTGTTTTTTTTTCCTAATCGATATAATATATCGTGCATCTTACTGTTACTTTGTTTTGTTTTGTAGAGAAATCTTAAATATAGTAGAAATACCATACCTGCTAAAAACTTCTCAGATCAGTGTTGAAAATATCATAATAATATAATTTATTTTGTAGCGAAATATTAAATGTAGTGAAAATACCTGCTAAAGTCTTCTCAGCTTTGTGTTGAAAACATCACATTTCTACAGAATGCTGTCTTATAAAATAATATACGATTTTCACTTGCGATGCTGCAATGAAAGGAGATGTGAAAACTCGTCTAGGTTTAAGTCTCGTTTAGAAATAGGAACGTGTAATGAAACCCAACGTCAACCTGTGAAGATAGAATAGAAGATGCAACATAAAGAATAAATCAACCGAAAGAAAAAAAAACGTAACTGACAATGAAAATAAAACCGGCGAAATTTGGGTGGACCACTGTCTAACCTTACAGGGATTGCAGACTTGATGTTATAGCTAATTTGGGAATAATAGTGTGGTAGTCGTTTATATTTCAAGTAGAAAGTACTATCATATTAATTTCAGTATTGTTTACTATTTGCCTAATAAGGTATGTACTGCCAAAAAGATTCCTAAATTATCACCACTCCCGCCATTCATAAACTACTAAAATCCCGTTAACTGTCCACATGTAACCAGCCCAGTATCATGTCAGTGTTTAGTCAGTCAACTTGAGCAACTTGAGTCTGTTGTGTTTGCACTCAGTGCCCGTGACTGCCAGCCGCTCAGCCGTTCTCGACGACAAGCTGACACACAAACAAACATCTTCAGTGTGTACAGTGTACATTTACTTATTGGGTTAATAACACACCTGGGCTCCCGAGAGGCTGGGGACAGACTCCAGGTGCACTGTGCTCTTGTGAGATTTAAGTTGAAGCTTGCAGCTTTAGCTTATCCTAAATAGATCTCTTGTAGACGGTTCGGGACGGTACAAGTAAAAGGACCCGTCTCAACCTTAGAAAAGAGTTTAGCAGTTATTATAGTTGTAACAAAATAACAACGGGTTTATCTATTTTCTCCAGAAATATGATACCTAACTACCTTGTACGGTATCTTCCTATAATATTACGTCAGCAACTTTTTAGACACAACCTATGATTTTCCTCACATGACGGACAGACATACGTGTTGCGACTCCCGGAAGATGGCGAGTCCAGCCTGAGCAGGTTGTCAAGGAAACGTCCACATTATTCAACAGCATGAACATTTATAGCGAAAACCTCTTGAAAACCTTCGGTCAGTGTATGCTCACTACATGCGCCAAACTCTCGCGTATGTTGGCAGACATTTTATGAATATTCACAGCGCGAAAGTGTGACCAAACAAGAAAGCGTCACATTTTGACATCAATTCTTGAAGAGCGCTATGATATATGTGACTTTAGATATGTTTAAATAGTAATTGAGAGTGTTAAAGTGTTTACTGCAATCGTTTATGCATATTTGCTGCGAAGATGACAGACTTAAGCGGCTGTTAATATGATACTCGATGACTGTGTTAATTGTGAATTATTTATTCACTTTCTTGCATTTTCTCTGGGCATTTTCTTTTGACGACTTTCAAACTCTTTTTCTTCTGCTTTTTACAATGAAAGACATTAGGAGATTTTATCGGACCTTAGGTAGAGGGACGCAGTGCTACCATAGTATGACAAATACAGAGTTATTAAGATTTTTGATATTTTCGGCACAGTAGCTGTTGAAATTTACTCCTAAATCGAGCCAAAAGCAAAAGAAAAAAAATATGTCGAAGAAAAAGTTTTTATATATCTAGTTTTACAGCCGACATACTGCGGCCATCGTTTTGGTGTAATCATTGTTCCAAATTTGAATTCACGACCATTTAAAAACCTACAGATCCTTTACAAAAAAATTGCAGGGTTGCTCGATTTAGGGGTTTATTGTTGTCTTGTTTTATGTCACCAGAAGGCCAATTCCCGAATTAAAACCGTTCAAAATCTAGTCGGAATCTCATCTCAGCGACAATCAATGTCAAACACTTGTCAAAAATTTAGGGAAATTAGAGGTATTTTTGACAGATTGAGACTGAGATCAGACTATGAACGTTCTTAAAATTACGTGAATTACCCCTCAGCTTTCGTTAGTTCGGTACAATAATGATGGTTCCTATTGGTGAAACATGGATTGTTTGAAAGCATTGGATACTTACAAAGACGCCGTAACTTTAATCCTGATACCGTTTGAAGGCCTAAGAAACAGCAGGAAGACATATTTTCATAGAAACCAAGGCCGCTCCTTACAAATGCATCGATTAACTTCTTCCCCATTCAAACGAGTGAGGTGCGCAATAAATTGTAAGTATTTATTAGCTAACTTATACATTATTTATGTACTTACTAAATCATAAGTTTTCCAAGTGAAACTGTATCGGGAATGTACTCAATGTAATCGTACTGTAGCTCCGTGTTTGGTCTAAGTTAACATGCTCTGCGTCTTGCCAACTTAGTGGTACTAATTGTAGGGCATAGGGAAAGTACCGATCTAATGAGCTGGGTTATTGTATTTCTGGAATTGTAGGTAACTGGGTTTGTAATAATATTATTCTTCTGCTAAGTTTCACTCAAATGAAAATCATTTCCATGTTTGTTTGCCACTTCGTCCCAAAGAAAGCGGGGTCTGTCTCATGGAATTTTGACGAAAAGTGCTGATTCTCTGCCTAATTTAAATAAATGACTTTTCACTTTGATTTATGATTTTTACGGATCTTTTTTATTGGAGTAAGCTAATAAAAATAAACCTTTGAGATTCTAAATTCCTGGATATGGAAATAAATATATAAGGTTTTGTTTCAATCAATTAATAAAGCAATACAAGTTGGTACAGCCCACCGTACGACGCAGTGGTAACACCTTTAGGTACTTTCAACTGTCCTAGTAGTGTAATCAAATTGTAATGTTCCCACTGCTGGGACTCAGACAGGAGGTCTGAGTCCCAGCAGGTGGCCCTCGGTGAGAGACAGTGGGCCGTAATCCACCACGCAGGCCCAGTGCGGGTTAGTAGATGCCACATATCTTCGAATGTTTGGTTCTAGTACATGCCGGTTTCTTCACGATGTTTTCCTTCACCGTTTCGAGAGTAGTGCTGATGCAAATATGGTTCGATCCCACGACCTAAAATTCGTAATTCGGGGCCGTCATCACTGTGCCACCACAGTTCCCTAGCGGCCTAGTACGTAGTTTCAATGATACAAGAGGCCAGCTTATTCTGGATTCGTTACAACTGACACACGGCCTACCGTACCTACATAAGATATTTCTACGCCTTATTATACCGCATCATAACGATGAAATCAGGGAAAGGGCTTGCGGTGTTTCCCGGAAAATAATAGGCCACTTCATCCCGAGGGGGTAGTTCACGTCAAGATGAGCAACGATACCTTCCCGATGCGGAAATAATAACGGATTTGAGCTCCGATCCGATTCCGACCTCTAATAATAGCGATGTTCGACCTATTATTGAGGGTTTGAAGCAGTAACAAGATGGCTTTACAAAATTTGTACAATTTACCTACAGTAGCATGATGACAGAAAGAGATAAAGATATCCGTTGTGTGCGTGATAATTACGGGAATTTTTCCTTTGATCTCTCAAAGGGTCTCCAATAAATTCTCCAATCAAAAAAATTTCACGTTCAGCACCGAACACATGGTAGAAGTTGAAGTGAAACTTCTCAACAAATTCCCCTTTATTCATAAACGTTGCTTAAAGTTAAGTAGTGATTAGCGACTATTTAAGCATACATTATTGACGTTTGAATGTCACTTCATTTTAATCATCGTTTATAAATATAGAATAAACCCCATAAAGAATAAGAGAGATTTAGTGTGAGAGACGGAGAACGTTAAGTATATCTTTTTTCTCTTGCATGTAACGAAATGTGCATAAAATTTCTCGTCCATTTATCAAATCGTCGTCAAAGAAGTTTCACTTCAAGTCTTTTCGGTCTGAAAATGACTTACAAAACTTTATATCATCCAAAACATCCTGTTTCCATTTCGAAGTCCGACTTTGATGTAACACGTCTATATTACAGAAACAGATCTAAGTCCGGGGAAAGTAGAACAGACGTGTTACGTGTTGGTAACAGTCGGTGTTATTGCTCAAATATGTCACGGAGACAAAGCTCCTCATTTGGCACAAGGTTTAGAGAGATTTGCGAAAGATTGCAGTACTTTTGGACTTGGTGGAATCTTTTTGAAGGTTATGTCACAATAGCTGCGTTACGATTTCAGCAATGTTTTTGTTTTTTATGATGGAACCTACTGATTAATAATATTATTTAATTCAATGTTATATCGAACAAATCAACTAAAACCCCGAAATATGTATTTGTACGCCGGAAACGGCAGAATATTATGAACGTTTTATAACTATGTGTACTATAGACAAATAAATGGACTGTTACTATTACTGATGTTATTCAGATCTCTCTGCCAAGTAAAATTTTTCGCAATAATACCAAATGTGATGAAACTCGTACGTAGTTCAATGTGAAAATATCGTAGCAATATGGGACAGTTATAAACTCACATTAAAATTAATAAGTATTAGGTTAGGTATAGAAAGGATGTTAGTACAATAATAAAATATTTTAATTGCAATTAAATGTGATCGTTTACCGTTAATTTCATAAACTTCAGAAGATACGACATTCATTTTACAGCAGCACTTAGAAAATTAACGTTTTATCTGAAATCTCTGAATAAAACAGCTGGTTATTTTCCTATTTAACTGATCATGAGACGTCTCTAGCTAAAGGTTACCGCCTGCAAGTAAGCGATAATTGCTTAACTGATATTTGTCTGTAACTGTGACATTTGATATGTTCCGGGTGCGAAAGTTTTCTCGTTGCTGTTGGAGTTAAATGCGTAGATAGCTGCCTGTTGGGTGCAGTATCAAGTGACTGTTTAAATGACTGGGTATCTACCGTTACCAACCTTGCAGCTTGCAGACAGATAGACAGTCTACTCACTCTGCCGCGGCAAGACATACAGTTCTGAATGAATGAACATACGGGACCTTTTCGAATTGATTACTGACCTATGTTATCTGCTTCATCTACCTACCTTCGTCAGCAGTGACGATGATAACTCATCAATTATTTTATGACAATTTGTAACGATACGATGCAACATTTCATGAATAATTTGATTTGATTTGAGAACTTGAAGGATTTGGAAAACTTGGTGTGTTATATAGTCTATTATCAGTTGGCACAACGTTCGACGTTGTGCCAACGTGTTTACTCGTAGTGTTTAGGGTGGGAATTAGTGAGCTTTCAAATGAAGGCTTACTGGTTTTTAACTAGAATATCACAAAATAAATGAAATACATGATGCTTTTGATATTTTGTCGAAAGTGTCATGTATCTGCATTTATGTAACAATCAATCTATCCAACTTATAAGTAAAATCTGTTTTGTTTCTGCATTTTCTCCTTCTATGTTTAGTGCATGCCGTGGCAGCCTCTATAAAATGTACAAAAAAACATAGAATCTTTAGCATGTATTATGGTGTAGATATGCTTTGTTGGTTGTCCTTAAATAAATAAACTCCACATAACATTGCGCTGTATTCCCCGAAGGGTTAGGTAGAGGTGCACCCTTAGTAATTTATTTATTTACGATCTCCACCAGAGATGTCCACAATACTGATACATAAAATATAGGGCAATATATTATAATAATATATTAATAATTAATTATTTATTATTATAATAATTTATTATTATTATATATATGATATATTATTATATCAGGTAAGTATTAAGTGGGTTCACTCCCTCATTTATAGGCAGTGATAGGAATAGGTAGTGCCTATTTGCCTAAACTTCGAAGAACAGAGACAAGAAACGGAGACTTCCTTAGGACTAAATTTTTTCCGGGACACCTGTCCCGAAAAATACACATAGAATATTGTTGTAACTTACAACAATATTCTATGTGTTTTATTTTTCCTTTAGAGCCCGTATAAGATAAGTTATTGTTATGGAGTTATAAATTATAAATGTTATGTCTAGTCGCAAACTTTAGGTAAATATAGATGAAGTACTTATTCCAAATAACATATTTTTTTAATGTATTTAAAAGTGTTGTCCCGAATTTCGGGACAGATGTCCAGGAAAAAATTTAGTCCTAAGGAAGTCTCCGTTTCTTGTCTTTGATCTTCGAAGTTTAGGCAAATAGGCACTACCTATTCCTATCACTGCTTATAGGAGACCACAGCATGCACAATAAAATTAACAACTGATAATAAAATGTCGTATATTTTTCGTTATCAGACTGTCATCACTATATACACATCTATGTAGAAGAAAAATAAAAGCACAATTACAATGTAGCAGCTGTTTATTTTATAATCCCGCGCGTCTCGCGTTCATTGTTCCCTCGTAGATGTGCACAATCCAAGGTTTATCGTTTCTTACTTCTCCCGAAAAGGAAAAACTAGGACCAATACATGGATGAATAAAACTCGTATCTGTGTGTGAATAATATACGTAGATAATTATAATACCATGCTTAGTAGATTAGAAAAAGTTACAGTTTTAGAACATAACGGCTGATTTTGTACGAAAAGGTGTGTGATACCTATAGGATGTTTAATGAAACTGCTTGCTAGGTCGTATGCTTCGGTGTTAGAATAATACCTAATCCGATAGTTGTTTTCATTGGATATTAACGGCACATCCGTTATGAAAATTATACACGAGTTTTTATTTTTTATTTAAGCTATTTAATTATGAACCCGTAGTAATAAAAAATCGCTGTGATACAAATAGGAAATAATATGAAACACTTGTTAAAAACAAAAACATAATAAAAAAAAAGTTTTTATTTCGATCATAAATATAAAACTTAGTCGATTATAGAAACGCAACCTGCCACTATATTCTCATGACGACGATGATGCGATGTTTTTAGATGCTATCCATAATTATTAATATCCCTGTCTCTACAAAATAAATATTTTCCTTCAACTCCACATCCATAGAACTAATTTACAGTATCAGTTAGCTCACAGAACATTTTTTACGCTATCAACTTCGTGGCAGTAACCATTTGATATCCGACTGTCAATGCAAATGTGCTGCCATTAGCTGTTAAGAGTCCTACATATCCTTTACTTTATGTTTTAGTGCTGAGACCTGATAATATTGTAGTACAAGGCATGGGGTGGTAGCGATCATCAGTTTAATAGGGATAAGTGAGAAATATCTTGGTATTTTCCATTTGAATGGGTACAAGAACCAATGATCCTGAGTGTTTACAATAAGTTTTGTGTGCATTTTATAACATAACTTTAGCAAGAGGGTTGTGTTTCTGAAAGTACGTTATACGGTTGGTCCCGGTTGTCATTCGTAGATCTTTGACAGTCGTTACAAGTAGTCAGAACGTTAAAAGTTCTGGGTATCATGTTACTCAGTAACTGGGTTGTGGAGGTCAGATAGGCAGTGGCTCCATGTAAAATACTGGTATTCAGCTGCATCTGGTTAGACTGGAAGCCGACCCCCATCATAGTTGGAAAAAGGCTTGGCAGATTGGTCGATTTTTAGCAAGAGGTGGTTTTCATACTGTCAGTTCTATTTTAAAAAGCACTTTGATGGGATAGTTCTCTAAGAAACTTCTGTTTTTAATGTTATATCTTCTAACATACATTTCTGACATTCTTAACATTTCCTGACATTTCGAGTATATTATATAGGTAGTCAGTCATTCAGCAACTATGTGACAAAAGTTAGTGACTAAAGTCGCAGTCCTTAAATCTTCTCGCACTATAGAAAATGGTGCATTTCCTTAGCGGGTTATGTAAGTTCGTTGTCCAGTGAAATAGTTCATATAATACCTGGCAACTTTGTAACTTATCATTATTTTGCAATAAGAATTACAAATATAGACCATGAGTCAGCGCAGACGTAGTCTATCTATTAATAACTGTCCTTTCCTGATAGCTTCCCCTCACACCACACATGCATGTGCCGAGGTAGGTAGGTACAGTAGTGAGGACGAGACGCCCCACGTGCGTGTAACCCGGTGTTTATGATCCAGAGCGCGATAGAAATCTAGACGGAATGTCTTGCAGATTTATACTAGTAACTGACGTTTTGAATTCTTAGCTAAATGTGTGTGTTTATCTTGACTGCCAGCTGCAGGTCTCATTTATTCCATATAGTAACAATATAATGTAACATTTGCATATCTTATACTTTATATGACGTTTTACTGAACATGTTTTATTAAAAACTAGCGACGCGGATTGCAACAGTAACCATGGCTTTCATATTAACAGTTCAACAACTTTCATTAGAACATATGAAGCAGTGGATTAGCAATATCCTTCAAAATATTGGTGATATTAGATATTCTTCTTCATCTTAGTGTCGCTGGCACAACTGAATTTCAAATGTTATTTTCCCAAAATTTTGCCACTTCCATATTAGACATTGCTATGCTCCTGGCTCGCACGGTTCTCACGACTTGACAAAACATCGGGATTTCTTTTTATATGCAAGTTTAATATTAATTGTACCTATTATATGTACACATAAGCCTTCCGGAATAAATTCTCTAAGTGATGGTGAAAACCGCTTAAAAATCCGTAGCGTAGTTAGGAGGAACAACGCTGTTAGATAGACAGACACGAAAAATGACTTCACATTATAATATGTACAGATATACATGCAACGGTAACTTAAACATTTACCATTTAGTACTAGATTCAATTTAGACTAACCCATGCAATACTACCACATTGATTATTCTTCCCGACTTCGCAATATCCTCGTCACACGACGGCCTTACTGCAAAACATCTAAGCAGCAAAAACTTCAACCGATTCTCTAGATCTTGTGACACAAAAAGCCAACGAAACCTGTCCTGAAAAACAAAAGTAAAAGTACCCTACAAGAATCCTTCCCACGGGACAAACACATGTAACCATTCACAACCGTGTTATTTAACAGCGGACAAGCCATAAAGTGGTGTACCTACCGCCCACGCGGAGGATAGCCATCGTACCGGCGCGAGCGCAGCCTTCTGACACTCGCGAGGATTCCGTAGGTATATTCTGCACAACCAAATGTATGACCATGTCTGTGAGGGGGTTTAGTTACAGTAGAGTCGGTATAGGAATAAATATGGCAGCGGCTGGTTGGCCTGCTAGCCTTGCGATCTTGCGCTTGGACGTTCCATAAAACGTTTCGTTGATTTTTATCGGTAGAATTAATACCTTTCTCGGAACAGTAGCACCTGCCTGTGTATTTACCCATAACTAGTCGTTCTTTCAGAAGCTATATTTAAGTGACTTTACTGTTTGACAATCTATGAAACAAGTACGGTATGGTTGTTACTGCCAATTTAGGGAAACTATTAATCAGCGACCTTCACTAGGCCGTTTACTAGGTTATATTTAGATAACCCAGTAAACTGAGGCAAACAATAGTTTTAACATGACAAGACATACCTTAACAGACCCCTCCGGCGGTTCGGTCCTTTTTGACAGACCTTAACTTGATTTCGAGCTTTTTAGGAAGTTTTTCTTAGCAAAAATAACAGCAAAAAATATATGTATTTTTTTAAATTTGCTTGTCTATAATTCAGCAACGTGAACACTGTTCGCTGACGCAGCAGTTAAGTAGGTCCTCACGTGTGCAGGTGACAGGGAACTGATCAAGTATTTATCAGTGTATGATCGTTACAAGTAATTGAGAACTGTTATTTTGTTTATACTCAGTAAGAGAAAGGGTGAATTGACTGGACGCATGTAATGACTATTCAATCCCCCATGTTTCATGATTACGCAACGTCGCCGGCGCCCATGACGCGGGGAAACCCAGTGTTTTCTCAGTATAAATCATGAATGTGACATGTAATATTAAACAGTTCCACCATGTACTATCACTTAACTTATTCACACTTTGTCTTAACCAAATTTATTGTTTCTTGTTACAGGTAATTAAAATTCTCTATTGGCGTGCGGTGAGAATGTTAAAACATTAGTTATGTGCTGCTCTGAGGCGGAGATCAAATTAACAGCTTATTTAAAGCTCTTTACGACTCATTAAAATGGTGTTTGTTTTAATGTTGCATGAATTATTGTAATAGATTTACAATGAGGTCGGAATAGGAATGACCTTTCGACATAATTATATTGTTACGTCTTGATTGCAAGCTAATTTCAGTTAAGTCACGATATTTTTGAGTTACATTGAATATGCTATCTGCTGACTCATTCGAATGGAGTTAGTTTCTTTATATTAATTATATTCTAATTATAAAAGCACATGGAGAAAGTGACAGAGTATGCTGAAAGTGCCGATAATTATATCCAAAAATCCAGGCAGAAATCGAACAAAACTGTCCTTTTCCAAAAGTGAGAGAGTTCACCGGAGCAAGTGATCCTAGTGATCGCAACCCTTATGTTTCTCTTCAGCCAGTAGAACTGTCAGTTGGATGGTTCAGTTCAACTGTCAGTCGTAAAAGCCAAAGAGGTCACCAGAGCAGGAGAGAGCAGGTGAGTCTTTGTTCATTGTTTCAACTAGGTACTTATACATATGACAACTTGGTTAAAATCAAGTTTTATGCGAGATGCATTGGAAGGTACCTATGCTAAGTATACATAGTATGTATGTCGACGCAGGAAGAAAAGAGCCGACCCTTAACCTAAATAAGAAAATAAGATCTTTTATACATATCAATGTTATTCTTAGAGCAATAATTCATCTCTTGAATCTGAAGGGCTTCACAATAGTCGATTCCACTGACATCTGCTCCAATAATCAGCTAAAGAATAAATAACGACTCGCCCTTGACTGGTTTGTTGTACAGTTAAAATAAACTTATTTACTGTTCAATAGTTACGTTATTACGACACTAGTATCGATAATTAGTCAAATCCCACGTAGTATTGCGTAACTGTACGTACCATCACTAATTATAACTAACAATTGAAAATTATAGAAAAGTAAACTTTATTTATATAGTCTTAAAAAGCAAAATACATTGAAAATAAATGTCCGTTTAGATCTTTTGTAGACACGCATGCCACGACAGTGCACATAGGTTATGGTAAAATAATAGTGGAATACTTGAAATAAATAAGAAAACCTTGAGCCACCGGTTTACGCCGTAATAAAGCATTATTTGCTCTCAAGAATACTTTAAAATTACTGTTCTTGAAGGCAATTATTTTTGCCGCTTCCAATCAATAAAATAATGCGTTTCATAAACCTTTTATACTATATATTTTACACACCTTCAATATACGAAGAGCTATTAATAAAAAAATACGGCCACTAAGTGTTCACACGTCACAATATTTACAACTTCGCTATCTCCTAACTCACACTCATTAGAAAACAGTTGTAAATAAATAATATAAAACAAAATTGCCAAACGCCATTAATGTATAAATAACTGTCAACTAATTACGAATACAAACCAGTGCCATTTCTCACGGCGCGAGGGAGGCGACATCGGTAGGTGTCGACATTAAACAAAAAACAAAAGGTATCGATAATTTTTCCTCGCACTAACTTTGTGGTGTAAGAATTTGGCATAAGTTGCGAGCGGAGCGATTGAGGAGACATACAATATGGTAGGTGAACTAATTTTAAGATGGCTGAACACATGAGTGTGGACTCTTCCATTAAAAAGCTATCTCACTTGTCTGAAAAACTGTTTCGGATATAGGCACCGGCAGAAAATCATCCATAATTGCTAGTGTGTTTAAGACACATAAAATTTAAAAAAACAAAAGCATAATATAACGCCACGCCTGTATTCCTCACGGGGGGGGGGGGGGACAGTACACCCACATTATGCCAGTTATGTCTTAGTCCCATGTAATAGAGAGTAAGACTATTGCCATCAACCGGGCACAAATCAGCCTCCGAGCTGCTACTGAGAAATTCCAAATGGAAAAATCCAATACCACTTTGCCCGAACCGAAAATCTAACCCAGGACTTCAGCTCAGCAGTAGCGCTAGCGACCATTACACCAACGAGGCAAAGAAAAAAAAACATAAACGTATGACATCCGATACTGTAGTAAAGCTAGAACCTCTTTTAAATTCACGCCTTCGTTGTGATTTAATTCAGCTGCCATGCTATTCTCTAAGAAAACAGCCTTGCGGACAGCGCTGTCGCAGCGGTGAAACAAAGTTTGGTATTCCCTAAGCTGCGTACAGCTACACTAGCGCTCAAGGCTGTGACGGCCGTGAGTTAAACTACTCAACGGCACAGCCAAGGGAGGGCCAATTGACAGTTCTTCATACATTTTGGTATTCCCTAACAAAAAACAGCGTCGAAGTCGCTTACAGCCTCGCCCGCAGCCTCGCTTCTAACTGTCAAATCTAAAAGCTACTATTATTCGTGCGTAGTCTTGACAAAATTAATAAACTGGACTTAAATTATTTCGATTCTTTTGTTATTTTTTTGAAAAAATGGCAGCTCGGTTAATTATAAAGCTATATTTGTTAGAAGAAGCTAAGAAAAGTGATGATTTGAAGAAAGTTCGGCAGGCGAAACAAATAAGAAAGTTTCAAACAATATCCCGTGATATAGACTTTATCCATATTTATAGGCTTTCTGAGGATTTAATTAATATATTGGAAAATGACCTAACTCCATATATGCGTCCGCGAGTTCGTTCCAGTGGTTTAACTAAGAGGCTAAAGGTTTGTTTACAGCTAGGTTTCTTGAGATATGATGGGTACCTCACCACACCAACCAAAGCTGTACTCCTGTATTCCTGATGTTTCAGATATTATGCACACTATCATTTTTGGCTAGTGGAAGTTACCAAAAAATCATTGGCAAGAATGTAGACACATACATATCTCAGACTTCTGCCTCTAGGGCAATCCACGAAGTTGTTGATGCTCTAAATAATAAGAATCTAATTAATAAGTATATTAGATTTCCGCAAAACCACAATGATCGACAAGTGCTAAAGTCAAGGCAAGTATCAAAAATATCTACATTTTCTTGCTAGTCTCTCAAGTCTTGTTTGAACAAGAGCCATTGTTTTAAATTTGAATGCTTATTACAGGTTTTATGAGAAATTCAAAATTCCAGGGGTGCTAGGTTGCGTTGATGGCACCCTGATTTCCATGATACGTCCTAAGGAACACGAGGAGAGATATTATTGCCGAAAAGGCTATCATGCCAGGAACGTTTTAATTGTAGGTAAACTGTTGGTCTTTCTTAATTAAAATTATGTAGAATTATAAAGAATCCCTATGCATGTAATTATTATACTTATTCCAGATTAATGATGCTGATCTAAACATCTTGCATGTGGATGTGACTTTTGGGGGTGCAACACATGATAGTTTTGTGTTTTCAAACACTAGAGTAAAGGAGCATTTGAAAAATTTAAATAATGAAGAAATAGTGTATTTACTTGGTAAGTTGTTATTTCAAAACCTACAATGATTAAACACAACGTCAAGATTGTGCTTAATTCCACCTTCATTAATTGATTTCAGGTGACTCAGGATATCCTCAGAGGCCTTATTTAATGACTCCCTTTAGTAGTCCAGAAACTGGAACCCCAGAGAGCCATTACAACAATTTACACAGCAGTGCAAGGAACAGTGTGGAGAGGACCATTGGAATACTGAAAGGGCGGTTCAGATGTTTGTTAGTTCATAGGGTATTGCACTATGATCCTATAACAGTGGGAAAAATTGTTATAGCTTGCTGTGTTTTGCACAACATGTGTAATCGAGCCGGGTTAACAGCTCCTATGTTAGACCAATGTGATTTAGATGAAGAATCTAGGTTACTTGGAATCTTAACACATCCGGCTCCAACACATGATGACTTAGACAGTGGGCAGATAAGTAGGCGAGATTTAGTTAATCAATTATGGCGAGCACGACATATCTAAAATTATAATATGCTTTTCTTTTTTTCCGAAAAAATGTTTAGATAGAACATACTCACCATTATTGATTAGCTAAGCATCACTAAATAGGTATTTAATTTTTTTATAAAAGTATAATTTGTGAATGTTAATGTAGATATAAGTGCATAGATGAACTAGTATTAGCTTTAGACAAAAAATTACAATTACTTA
The DNA here is from genome assembly GCA_951799955.1 of Apamea anceps. Lineage (NCBI taxonomy): Eukaryota > Metazoa > Arthropoda > Insecta > Lepidoptera > Noctuidae > Apamea > Apamea anceps. The sequence continues at coordinate 1,453,845 of OX637516.1, forward strand.
TGTCATATATTTAAGGTGTGTGTTTAAAGTGTGGTGTTTAAGGTGTAAGTATATGATTGATCAAATATCAAAAATTTTAATACCAAGTAATTAATTATTAACAAAATTTTATTAGCCATTATGTGCGTATTTATACCTTTGACTCGTTTTTTACAAAAAAAAATAAATGTGTATACAGTATGGGGCATGAGAAATTAAATAGATATTTCCATAATAATGTTTTTTTTTTTATTTACCATTAAAAACAATCATGTAAAGGATTGGGACCAAAACACCCACCCTTCACCACTTACTCCCCATCAGCACAGCTGTCTGTTCAGTTACAAAACTTGATTCTATACAATAGTAATGTCTAGCAAAGTAATTGACATTACGAGAAACAGAACATTAAATTAAATTATTTACTTAACTATGTCAGCTATCAGACGCCAATATACCAAAAAATACAACTCAACCAAAAAAAATAAAAATGTAAACAATATTAAATAATTACCTAAATAAAAGCGGCATAAAGAGTGTGCCTGCTTACAAATATTAGCATTTACTACAAAAAACAGTTCTTATACTTAAATTTGTTAAACATATATTACAATTCTAGTAGATCCATTTTTTGGGGATTCAACTCCCTCGTCTGATGGATGCACATAAATCCTTCAGTGCCTGGGTCTGCCTTGACCATGGCTCACTTATTTGCACTGCAGGTGGTGATCTAGCCTCAAACTGTAATACAAAGAAAGTTATCTAAATATCTATTATAACATATTGTAGTAATAACACTTTTATTTAAAACCTCACCATTGTTCCTGGTTTTCCATTGGCATATTGTCCCTATGCCAAGATGGACCCTGGTCGTACGTCCTGCAAATATATTTTATAGTGTAATCAGCATCATCAGCCTAATTCACAATTTAACATCACATTATATTTTATTAGAATTAACTTACTGGTATTGACAGTGTGGACTGTTCAGTCTGGAGCATGCATCTAGTAGGTATTACATACATTTCAGTAGATAGGTATATTTATCCTTTTAGTCACAGAACTAACTATGTTTTCAAAACACTCGCTGATACAAATAATTAGATAAATATTATTTTACAGCACCCAAAAGTTTAGCGTCGTGTCGGTTGTGATTGTTTTTGTGTTGACGTTTTTTATTCATCGCGATGCTCGAAATGAGCAAAGGAATCGTCATTCAGCCTTGAAATGTAATATGAAATATGCAATAAACTCTTTTAAATGATGATACTGGTTATAGTTTTACTGTATTCCTTAAAATACTTAAGGATAGACCTTTAATATAAATTTTAAACCCATAAAACTCTCAGTCGAGATTGATCGATTATAATTTATACAGTTTGTTTCAAGCCCTACGTTCGTTCACGAAACAGCGACGGGAGGTTACAGCCTTGGGTTCGTCGACGACCACAACTACGTTAGGGAATACGGTTTGAAGCAGCGCTGCGCGCTCGGTCGATCTCAAGGCTGTCTCGTCGACGAGCTCGTCGCAGCTTACAGCCATGAAATTGTCTTTTAGAGAATAGCACTGCTGGACTCACTACCACATTGCCTAAGTTCTTAATGTTTTACAAAGTTTTACTCAACTAGCTTTCACTTCATTTTCTCGTTAGTGTTGAAGGAATTACCTAACTCTGTAAGAACTATAATTGCAAATTAAATCGGATACCGCTGTCTAATAACAGCAATATTACTTTACATAGTTGGCCAGCCAATATAAAGCACATATTTTATTATAATTCAAGCCACATATTTAGTGACTTGAATATAAATAAGGCGTTAATGTATTCATCGCCTAACTGTGGCAAAGTCGCCGTAATTTTATGTCTTGGGCCACACCCCGCACCACAGGGGTCCTCTAATTTATTTGAAGGCTCTATTACTAGAGACCGAGTGGTCCGATAGGCTTTTTATTTAAACATACACCGTAATACACACATATTTACATATAGACATAGTGAACTCCAACGTTCCCAGTCGTTTTGCTGTTGTTATGCAGATTCGATTACTCTATCGTTTGTTGTGATCTTTTTACGACGAAAATTATGAAAAATAAAGATATTCACGAACTATGCGCTATTCTTACGAGTTGGTGGGTGTTTCCTTGAGTGGTTTTTAGTTTGTTGGTCATCTGTCTGTCCTGCCCACGACGGTATGTTTATTGCGCGTCTAACACACCGTTTTGACAGCTTATAATGGTTTTATTGGCCATATTTTAAAGTTCTTCGTGTGTACAAATATGTGTATTTATAATGGTCGTAAATGGTCAGTGGCTTGTGAACCGGGTTACGTGTGTCACCAATGATTTGTAGTTTTAATAAACCTTCATGAGTTTCATAACTATCGCGACATTTAATAAATATTTCAACAACAAAACTTTTAATCGTTATTAGCTATTTCTGCGGAATTCGTGAAGTTTTAAATTTTACATGATGACATTTTTTCTGTGTCCTTGTACCACTAAGCTTCCGTTCTGCTAATTAAAAGAGATGTAGTATTGTCTAAAAAAGTAACTAACCAGACAGACATTTGCATTTTTGTTGTTTCTATTAACATAAAACATAACAACACGCCGGTGTCCCCGCAGGGCTCGGCAGAGTGTACCTGTAGCTGCTACACCCACATTTCGCCGGTTATGTTCACGTCCAAGTAATAGAGGCGAGCCTATTGCCATCCACTAGATAAAAATACCTAATAGAAAAACCCAATAACATTACTCGACCTGAAGAATTGAACCCGGGACCTCATGCTCAGCAGTAGCGGTTGCAACCACTACACCAACGAGTTGATTCTATTAATAGAATTTTAAAACAGTACATTGTGGGCTAGCAATCTGTCAGTCACGTAATAATCGATCTCTAATCCGATTGCCTATACCTCTGTATGTATGTATGTTTGTTGCATGCACTCACTAGTGCGGCTTCCGATGATAGCATCGCTTGCACTGCTGATACGATGTAACGCTATAAAGAGGTTACATCATTATAAATAGGTACAAGATAGTTGAAGACAGGATTTATTAGAGGTGGCAACTTAAATGCTTAGGATCATACATTAATGTCTGGTAAAAAACCTCGACAAATATCTTAAGAAGCAAGGATCATAGACCTCGAAGAAAGCTGTCATTCATAAATGTGGATTCATGGATTCGAAGACGGTTCCTCTCTTTGGATCCTGTGGCTTGGGCTGATCCAAATGCCTGATGGCGGGCTACTTATGGTGAGCTTTCAATAGACAGATATCAGAGAATAAATAGATTTAATCTGTATATAGGATATCGGAATAATATTTACACGTCATATAATAAAAAATAAACAAGCTAGATGAGGTCGGCGTTTCCTATCTGACTAGTCTGAGAAGAAAGGCCGAAACAAACTCAGAGGTCACAGTCTCTTTTAAAGTTCAGACATAATCTTGTCAGAGTTTGACATTGTATACACAAAAGCTGTCAAATCGCAATATTCATTCCTCAGTCGCATCCTCCACTTCCTCGTCAGTTGGAAAATCAGCCCTTACCAAACAATAAAGTGATTGTTAAGTTAAAATTTTGTTATCATAAATCCGCTCACAAAGCGTTCCCTTCATTGTAGAGCTTGAATGTATGTCTTATTATAATAACAACGTTTACATTTGATATGATTGTCTTGAATTCTAGGTATTTGGTATACCTACTAGTTCCCGGGATTCCAATAATTAGTTTAGGACAGTTTACTAAGCTACGAGTAATATGCTTGATAGTACGAATAATTAATTTCCTCCAATTCGTAGTCAGTGTTTGGACTAAATATTCAATTAATATGAAACCTTATTACATTAACGCGTATCTAATGCAGGCTGCATTATAATTGTACATTTCAATAGGTAATTAACTAAGTCTTGTGAGCGATTGTTTCAATTTGAATACATTAATTAATATCTGAACTGGATATGCAGGTTCTCAGTCAGTTCTCATTTAAGGTCTTGCATAACTTGCATAATATGAAAGTGGAGTTATGGTAGGTTCTGTAATATACAGCAACTGTTCCGGTTCTTATATTTTGTTTTTTTTTTTTTTTACCTTCTTCTTACAAAATAGTTGTATTGGTCAAAGGTCATACATTTCTGAAGCACCTTAGGTCACACAAGGTTTCGGGCTTAAAACTTGTTTACAATGTGACTTTTTTTGTCTTAATGTTATTTAGTAGTTACTCTACCAAGACTTTACGGATTAGATAAATACGGCCTTATTACAAAACGAGTTCTAACTTAAGGCCAATCTTTAAACCATCGAGCCTGTTATTATATTTTGAACTTTGTTCCGAGCAAGGTGAAGTTCTTAATAAACACCTGACAACATAAACTCTGTTTTAACGACAATTTTTGTCATTCTAGCTTTTCCAGGATGAAGCTCCAAATAAAAAAAATATCTCGATGGTTTAAACCTTGGTTTAAACATAAACCTTGTTTTGTAAAAAGGCCGTTTTGAGTTTTAAAACCGTACCTAAAACCTATAATAAGTACTTAAGTGACACTTAGTTCGCAGTTTCTTGTATGTAATATTAGCATGACAAAGTATGTGCAGAGTTCAGCCGTATTGAATATCACATAGGTACTGGTTCTGAGTCAGTTTCAGTAGGGTGCTCGTTCACATGTAAATTCAAGGTGACACACAAGGTACAGTCTACCTACTTACTTAAGTTTCAGTTAGGGTTAACTTGGTCAAATATCAAGTGTACAAAATAGATTACCTAGAGTAACGAAAATTGTAGAACTCGAAGTTGGTAATTAATTCTTCATTTAACATCAGACTACATGTAGACTGTTGGAATTAATTACCAACTCCGAGTTCTAAGTAGTTCACTGCTGGATAAGTACCTCTCCAGTTGCACGTCATTGAGCTCGGTTCTTGGCCACTAGTTTCCACATAGATTGTTATCTTTTGGAAAAGTTTGAACACGGAGATCAGGCGCGATGCCCTGACTAACAATTGGCAATAGTCGTTTTCGTAGGAAAGGTTCCCCTTGAAAAGATCTTTCCATTGTATATCTTATGGCTATTGGGCTTCAAGGCAGGAACCCATACTTCATTGTCCATTCTCCTTTAATGTATTTTCTACGATGCTATGAAAATTCTACAGTCAAAATTATCCATACGTAGTACGTAGGTACATAAACTTTAAGCTGAAACGTGCATGTTATACTAAAACTAAGTTATGCCCACACATTATGTCCTTTCTGTCTCTAGATCCTTTGTAAAACTTTGACTATAGTAGCACCAACTTGTGACCATCCCTATTGACGTTCACACAAAGGTGACTGTCCACTTGTTGCTATCAGCACAAGAACTTTGCATCGCTCGTAACTTCTTTACGACAGCTGTAAAAGTAAGCTGTAAGGCTGTAAACCATTACACGATTGTTAACTGATCCCCATGGGAATGACGGAATGATGACAGGGAAATTTTGCCACGGTGATGACGGCAAGATAGCAATAATGACAAAGAAGTGATAACAGACGGACAATGCCCGAATTTTTAAGAAAGTTCGCAATCTTATCTCAGTGTACATTTTTGAAAAGTTTTTTACATTGGTTGTCGCTGAGATGAAATCGCGACTAGATTTTGAACGCGTTTTAAATGCGGGAGTTGGCTTCAAGGTTAATGATGACAGGGTACCTAACAATACAAGACTAATGTTGACAGGGGCTGGTAGGGGAATGATTTAAAATAAAAGTTAATTTTGAAATCATGCAGTACCTATGGGCGTCGCTAAGTTACTTGAGAACCAAATCTCTTCAGTTGAATGTAACAAGTTTATAAGTTAGATTTAACCAGATTTAACGGTAAACACTGACCTGAGGTGACGTCGTAGTCAGCCGTTACATGTTTATTCGGACGTAAACAGCATTCAATGAGGTAATTGTGAATGGAATGAAAGGACACTTACTCTGTGATAGCCCTATTAGAATACTAAGGCTCGACTTGTAAAGTTGGTATAGGAAACTAGCGAGTCCTATGTTGGGCAATGCTTCATTTCTATTCTTTTCGTTCCGCTTGCTAAAAACTAATATAAAGTGATGGGTATACTAAGGCCTAATCAACCCACATAGTTATGAATTAAACGAAAAATCAGATAAGTAAAGTTCTCAGGACAGACATAGAGACTGATGTTACTTATATTGTAGGATAGGGTGCAATCCTCATAGATATTAGTCCTGTCTAAGAAATCAGAAGGGTGTTGGCAGGCTGATACGGATTAAAACACCGGGTATTATGTTCATTACCCTAGATATAGATGAAGTGTCTGTGGAGCTTTATCAACTAACTAGCATTTTCCTGTGTTCTAAATACAATCGTATCTAAAACAATTCTCAATGGTCGTGTTGATTCTATAATAATCAGATAGTCTACGATGATTGTGTGTTAAAGCGACATAGCAAGTATTAGCAACATCGTTTGTGTGGAGAAAAGTGATGGTTATTGTAATTGCAGAGCTTTAGATTAGCGCGGAGCTGTTCAACTGGTTGGTTACGGGCAATGATGTTGGACCAGTGTTTATGAGATGGTACTGTTATTACGGTCTAGGATTAGGAATTTAATAGGGGAGTTTGTTGGACTTGAATATGGTTCCTCTTCCTAGTGAAAAATTTTTGCTAAGAATTGACAGAATCATATTTATAAAGTTAACAATCTGGCCAAGGCTATTTGAGCTACTAATAAAATGAAAAATAAACCAGGTAAACATAAACTTATGATATATTTACAGCATCACAATTGTTTTCCCAAATAGTCGTAACCCGCGTCGTTAGCAATACGTCATCAGTTCATCAATGGTACAGGACTTGTAGCAGCACTCGTCGACGGGGCCGCGCTTGCCGCGCGCGCCAGCCAGTGTGGCCGCCGGCGGCCCCCACCGGCCGCGCTTGTCCTCCTCGGGCCCCCAGCACAGCATGGCCAGCGCCTCGGATAGATGCCGCCCGCAGTACACGCCGCGCCCGCTCTCCGCCGGCGTGCCCGCACACACACAGCACATCAGCGCCACACAGAACAACACTAACTTCAACATGGCTGCTTTACCGAAGGATGGTTTTCTGCTCGATGTGATTGCCCCGATGGATGGGGTTGGAATGTGTTCATCACCTAGATTACTACCCTTTTATACATGGGTGCAGGTAATTAATATTGAGTTTATTATCTGGCACCTGATAAATGTGTGGGTCGTGAAACATCCCACTCACGTACTTGTAAGTAACGACACAAATATACAACGTCATTGTTCTACGAGTGAAGATTCCCACCGTCACTCATACAATTTCACTTTTCATAAAATTTGAAGGACGTTGCTTATACCAAAATTGTGATCGTGTCATTTCACATAAATCACAGAATTAAGCTCCAGGATTGCTTAATTTGAATTTGATAAACCACATAAAATTGCAAAAACAGTGCGGTTTTAAAAAATGCCATTACGCTTACGTTATATTATGGATGACATTCCTCAAAGGGACAGTTAGAAATGCCACGATAACACAACCTTCGAGGATATTCAAGGAAAGATAGAATGGCAGTACCTATAACTTTTAAACATGGTTAATGAGTGCTACAATACGACTCTCTGGGACGAACAATATGTCGAGTCAATGAATATCGAAGTCTAGAACAATATTTTGCGCAGTTACAAGAAAAGAGTGGGAAGTGCCAGGGCCACACAACCTACATACTGTAAGGTGTCAACAATGAAAGTGTATATTAATGAGCTACCCCTTAGTATAAAAGGGTAGTAATCTAGGGTAAGAACACATTCCAACCCCATCCATTGAGACAATCACATCGAACAGTAAACATCTTTCAGTAAAGCAGCCATGTTGAAGTTAGTGTTGTTCTGTGTGGCGCTGATGTGCTGTGTGTGTGCGGGCACGCCGGCGGAGAGCGGGCGCGGCGTGTACTGCGGGCGGCATCTATCCGAGGCGCTGGCCATGCTGTGCTGGGGGCCCGAGGAGGACAAGCGCGACCGGTGGGGGCCGCCGGCGGCCACACTGGCTGGCGCGCGCGGCAAGCGCGGCCCCGTCGACGAGTGCTGCTACAAGTCCTGTACCATTGATGAACTGATGACGTATTGTTAACGAGGTTACGACTGATTGGGAAATAAATTGTAACTAAGTAAATATATATGTTGAGTGTAACGTTTAACTGGTTCTTTTATTTTATCAGTAGCTTCAAGTACCCGCTTACCCTGGGCTTTGTTAATGATGGCTGCTTTCTGTTGTTTTCTCGATCAATGTGAGATCGAGAAGCTGACTAACCAATGCATCTTTAGAGTTCCTGACATTCTTAATAGGTACTGCAGATGACTCAGTTGCTTGCCGGACGAGACAGTGTGCCCGTTCGCTGTCGATCTCTATCCAATCATTATAGATCCTCGATTTTCTGTATTTAATATTTCTGTACGTTCTAAACTGGTACTATCAAGATGCGTGTTTATCCAGCTAAATCCCATTTGACAGCCTTTCTCGGCGTCTTAACGTCTAACGCAACAGCAAAAATTAATTGAATTTATCTATCGGTGTTAATATGATAATCTATGTAAGCCCAGCTCGTAACTAACCGCCTGCAGTTCATTATTTACTGCGTTTATAAGTTGCGTAGTCTGACAGTCAGATAAGATGTAATTGATAAATCCGTGATTTTCTTTCTCGCAAATATTAACTTTAAAGGTTCTTTGCCACTGAGAGGTATAATACTAACTGAGGGCTTAAGCAGTCTGACATTCTATCAGCAGTAACGGTGATGGAAAATTCATTTGTAAAAGAAATTAGGATTGCTATAGGCTTTTCAGTAGTAATTACTGAAAAGCTTACTTATTTCTATCTTGTTGAAAGTCGTTGTTTAAATACGAAACGCTTTAAAAGCAATTGTCACTGGTCTAGGCCCGGTGCCGATACTGATGGTAGCCCAGAATTTATGAGATTCATGCCAGAAATGGGCTACCACCTACAGTAATGCGACCGATAGGTAACGCGGGTGTGGTTTGTGGCCCGAGGCTCAGCCAAGGGCCTTAATACACACGAGTTGGGAATCGCACTTTCTTCCCAGTTATACATAGTGCTTTATACTATACCCACGAGAAACATAAAAATTGTTACAGTTCAAAGTCAAAGTCTTTATTGTGAGACAGTGGTTACAGAGTTGTTATGTATATGTTAATTGGTGTGCTTTTGCACTGCTCCACCGTGTTAGGCATACAATAGTTTACAGTTTGTTATATTAGACCTAAGTTTATGTGATAATTATATTATGTTAATTCAAATAGAAATTTCAATTGCAATAGAGCTTTATTTTGCATCAAAACATAAAAACAGTTTAGCACTAACTCATCACGAATCTGTCGGACAAAAATTCATGTACTGTATAATATGGTCTGTTTACTAAGAAGTAATTTAATTTTTTCTTAAAAAAATTAATGTTTTCAATTTCTCTTATTTGCTTGGGAAGCTTATTATAAATTCGTGAAGACATTTCGAAAAAACCTTTAAAAAGTAGGGCTGTTTTTGAGGGCATATTATTTGCTATTTTGCCGGCATGCCGACGGGAGTGCAGGTTACCAAATTTTTATTAATAACTAGCTTCTGCCCGCGGCTTCGCCCGCGTGGGTGTCGGAAATTATCCCACGAGAACGTGCTAACAGGATAAAATGTACCTATGTGCTTCCCCAGAATGCCATCTATCTCGCGGGCCCTTTGTGGCTAATTACAATAGAAAACCAATTGTGTCTCATTAGTGGTGATTAAGAGGGTACCTATATGATATCTTTACCTAAGTACATACCTAATTAAAAACCTACCTAAATAAACCTATTTCTGATGATAACTAATCTAAACTCAATAAATAAGCAAAATCCCTAAAAACTAATATCTATACGAATGACTAATCCTACCTAACAGTATTATAAAATAACCTACGGTCACTACGTACACTATCAAAATAATATACTACCTATAATTTAAAATTAAAATCTATACCTGCGACTTATATAAAAATAAACCTAAATAACTCTAAAAACTAAAAGGAATAAAAATGAACTCCATTGCGGGTGACTTAACCTACGACAAACTTATTATTTGCGGTTGGTGCAGTAATCGGGTCTAGGGATCGAACCGCAAAATTAAGTTTGTTTTTTATTGTATATACTTTTCCGGGATAAAAAGTACCCAGTGTGGTGCCCAGGATATTAAAGAATAATTATACCAAGTTTCATCGTAATCGAACCGGTAGTTTTTGCGTGATGCCTGAACAAACAGACAGACAGACAGACAGATAGACAGACAGACAGACAAAAATTTTTGTAATCACATTTTTGGGTTCGGTGTCGGTCTAGTAACACCCCCTGCCATTTATTTTTTTGATATTTTCAATGTACAGAATTTTCACTTCTACAGATTTATTATAAGTATAGATAAATAGCCAATGTAATACTTTTGCTCGGGAGATTAATATTGGTTTGAATGATCAGCAAAAGTATGTGGCCAGTATAAGTTTTCGCTTGGTGATAAAAACTTTTGCCTTTTGGCATTATACTGTATTTAATTAGGTTAGCTACAAAATTGCCCTAATTTACAAAAAAAAAAAAACACAGCACGTTAACAATGGATTTTCATACAATTTTCTCCCCGCAAAGGAGAACATTGCCGACCCTACAGATTTGGTCCAATTGTGAAAAGTGAAGAAAATAACACAGTCCAACGGAATATAACTTTTTTTTTCGTTTCCCGGCACTTTCATAATTTAGCCCATTGATCTTCTTTGTTCAACAGTAATGATGTACTTTCTGCAATCAATCAATCAATATTTTTAATGTGGATCAAAGGTGCATTTAAAAAAGTAATAAGGTACTTTCCGAGCTGGTATAGTATAAATAGTAGATTATTAACCAAGGGGATAAAGCAGTGTCTTCCGTCGCGGGTGACGATTTAAATCGCGAGCGTAACGAAGGACTCGAGGTTCACTCCCGAGCGTAGCGAGGGTGTTAAAAACTTAAATCACGAGCGAAGCGAGGGATTTAAGACGAGTCCTGAGTGTAGCGAGGGATTTAAGTTCACCCAAGACTAAGACAGCTTTATCACCGAGGAAAATACTCTACTTTTCGTACCATTTGCGAAAAAATTAACACAATAATAATATGAGATAAGCATTTATTAAAAATAATGACAATTAAAAGTAAAAGTTAACATTCGAAACATTGGTCCAATTATTGATAGAGAGAGTTACATTTATGTTTGGTACATTTATTGTTGATGAGTTGATTTGAGTATTTCTCTGTTCTTGCGTCTGAGGAACTTGGCAAATTCCTAGACTAATATTTTTAAGCCAAGGCTCATACGGCCTCGTCGGTTTTCGTAATTTTATTTAATAATCATAACTGCATAATAAATGCGTATTCCTTTTTCAGAAAGATGTATAATGCTTTATATACAAACTCAATGGTGTAAACACAGATGTAGTTCAGTATAAATTTCGGTAAGTATTCCAAATTTAAATCACATTCTCTCCCTAGAGGATGAATGAAATTCAGTACAATTTTCTTTCCCTGTTTTTAACAGATTAAAAATGACTATTGTTATGTTCGCTTTTTGTGGCATAGAATGTCACTTTTTTGAGCAAGTGGTATGAAAAGATAATTTTATCTAACCTCGATAAGTATCGTCTCGCAGTCAAAGCTGTTATTTCAGGTAATTCAGTCAAGTGTAGTATGACGTCATCTTGCTCTACATATAACTCCTACACGTGAACTTATATCATATTGTCGGAAAGACGTCTGCGGTTATTGCCTACTTACGAAATAAGTTGTTTGTAGGAAAGCTATTTGCTTGGGTTTGGAGGAAATAGTGCAATTAGCACTATTTTTAGGGCAGTAGGTATATTTATACCGCAAGGAAGCGTAATTTGCATTTGCTTATTCGAATGTAGTTGCGATGATTAAATGAGATAACTACCGTCCCTTATTATTACTGAAAAACTCACCTTTACTTTGATAATACTCAAACCCTTTATTTCTGATTATAAACTTTCGCGCATGGTCACTGTATGGCCCAGTGCACACTAAAGGACTTATATAGAAACAAACGTTGTGGTCCTCATAGTATCTCCTGTCTAGTGAAGTAGAAGGGTATGGCCGGACTCCTACTGACTACAACCCCATGGTGTTCTTTTCATTACCTGTACATAAGAGAACGGGTTCAGCTCCCAAAAGATAAATAGTTAATACGTGCACTGACTCCACTCAAATCTGTATGGCTCTTTCATAAAAGACCATCTCAGAGGCGTATTTGCATGGCTTTCGATCTGACCAATATTATGTATCGACTTTGAAAGAGACTGCGACTTCTGAGCTTGTTGCAGTATTTCTAGTCAGAGTAGATGGAATCCCGAACTTATTTAGTTTTAAAACACTATTTAACTTTGGCTTGTTCAATTGAAAGAAATCAAATCATTTATACATTAAAAAATTATAAACAAAAGTCTTTATAACATATCCTACCTGACAGGTGTGCAAATATCTGTTACAATTAACATATTTCTTACCTTAATCATTCATTTAAATAATACATAGTTAACTGTATAATAAGCGCTGTTGATTAGATAAGTCTTTAATTTATTTCTTTGCCTATTTTCATGTGTAAAGGGTCTTTACTCTTCAGATACAACTATCGTAGTACTATCGTCACCATACAGTTCCCTGGGGGTTTTTTTTATGAATTTGGGGAGGTCGTTAATATAAATAATAAATAGCAGAGGACCTAGGTCCTCTGCTATTTATTATTTATCTAGATTATTCTAGGAGGGAGTATTCTAGAATACTCCCTCCTAGAATAATCAGATACTATACGATGATTAGCGACATAGCAAGTATTAGCAACATCGTTTGTGTGGGGAAAAGTGATGGTTATTGTAATTGAAGAGCTTTAGATTAGCGCGGAGCTGTTCAACTAGTTGAATTAATAAGAATTCATAAAGTTTGCTATCAGGCAACGGGTATTCGAGAAGTGGTAACGGCCGCAACTTACGACTAGGTCGTAGGTTCGAACCCAGACAGGCGTACCTCAAAACGGTGAAAGAAAACATCGTGAGGAAACCGGTAACATCTACCGACCCGCACTGGGTCCGCGTGGTGGATTACGGCCCACTCCCTCTAAAAGAGAGGAGGCCTGTATCCCAGCTGTGGGAACATTATAGGTTGATTCTACAAGAGTACTTGAATAAAGTGAAAAAAAATACCAGTTAAACATAAACTCATCATTTATTTACAGCATCACAATTACTTCCCAATAAGTCGTAACTCTCGCTAACAATATGTCATCAGTTCATCAATGGTACAGGACTTGTAGCAGCACTCGTCAACGGGGCCGCGCTTGCCGCGCGCGCCAGCCAGCGCGACCGCTGGCGGCCCCCACCGACCGCGTTTGTTCTCCTCGGGCCCCCAGCACAGCATAGCCAGCGCCTCGGATAGGCGCCGCCCGCAGTACACACCGCGTTCGCTCGCCGCCGGCGTGCCCGCACACACACAGCACATCAGCGCCACACAGAATAACACTAGCTTCAACATGGCTGCCTTACTGAAGGAGGTTTACTGTCAGATGTGAATGTCCCAATAGATGGGGGTTGAATGTTTGTCATCCCATAGAGTACTATCCTTTTATACCTGGATGTAGGGAATTAATATTCAGATGGTTTTCTGCCACCTGATAATGTGTAGGTCGTAAAACCTCCCACTCACGTTATACACTTTGAATTTTACTTACGACTCCAATACAACGCCGTTGTTGCCCTGTGTCACCTTCCAAACAATGTAACTCCTCATGATGTTTGAAAGCCCCTCCAATATCCCGACCATGCCATTTCACATGAACCTCAATATAAAACTGTCAAGCTCCCAGTAAATCATATGATATTGCAAAATGAGTGCGGTTTTTAAAACTCACCATTGATCATGGAGAATCGATACATTTTGTAATTAATGTCGATGAAGACAATAATTTATACAAAGGACAGTTACAGATGACATGACAACACAGTAGCTGAGGATATCCAACCAAAGATCTAAAAGGTGTCAATTTTTATACACATGACTAGTTGATGGATGCTACAATATTACGGCGGCGCGGCGCCCCGGTTCGAGCTGATTTGGCAAAATGTATGAAAACTGCCTGCGCAAACCACCTGCAGCGTTGGCAACCGCGCTTGCCGGCGCCGATAAGCGCTTGCATATCGGCGCTATCGAGTCTCTGGAACGTACTTATAATATGTCAAGTCAATAAATGTTATTTTCATATTAAAGTCTACGCCAATATTTACAGAGAGTTAAAACAAAAGAGTGGGAAGTACCAAAATGAAAGTGTATATTAATGAGCTACCCCTTAGTATAAAAGGGTAGTAATCTAGGAGAAGAACACATTCCAACCCCATCCATTGGGACAGTCACATCGAACAGTAAACATCTTTCAGTAAAGCAGCCATGTTGAAGTTAGTGTTGTTCTGTGTGGCGCTGATGTGCTGTGCAGTGTGTGCGGGCACGCCGGCGGAGAGCGGGCGCGGCGTGTACTGCGGGCGGCATCTATCCGAGGCGCTGGCCATGCTGTGCTGGGGGCCCGAGGAGGACAAGCGCGGCCGGTGGGGGCCGCCGGCGGCCACACTGGCTGGCGCGCGCGGCAAGCGCGGCCCCGTCGACGAGTGCTGCTACAAGTCCTGTACCATTGATGAACTGATGACGTATTGTTAACGAGGTTACGACTGATTGGGAAATAATTGTGAGGCTGTAAATATATTTTGAGACTTATGTTTAACAGGTTCTTTTATTTTATCAGCAGCTTCAACTACCCGTTTACTCTCGGCTTGATTAATGAGCCATCATTTTCAGCTTACTGTTTTCTCGAACTCACATCGAGAAGCTGACTAACTAGTGCATCTTAAGGTTCCTTACGACATTCTTTCTTTCTCCTCTTTCTGCTTGTGATTCTCCACTAGGTACTGCAGATGAATGAGTGAGGTGAGATGAGTGCTTGCCAGACGAAACAGTGTTTCCCTTCGCTGGCGATCTCTATCCAATCATTTTAGATCCACAATTTTCTATATTAAATATTTCTGTACGTTCTAAACTGGTACTATCAAGATGCGTGTTTATCCAGCTAAATCCCATTTGACAGCCTTTCTCGGCGTCTTAACGTCTAACGCAACAGCAAAAATTAATTGAATTTATCTATCGGTGTTAATATGATAATCTATGTAAGCCCAGCTCGTAACTAACCGCCTGCAGTTCATTATTTACTGCGTTTATAAGTTGCGTACTCTGACAGCTAAATAAGATGTAATTGATAAATCCGTGATTTTCTTTCTCGCAAATATTAACTTCAAGGGTCTTTGTCATCGAGAGGTGTTGTATTTTCTGGTATTGATTTAAGTTGTATATCTTGATACAAAAGAGTTTCCGTGGAGTTTCTTGCCAGTTCTTCTCCATAGAGATCTACGTGTTGGAAGCAACTAGCTTCAACTTGCTGACTAGTTGATCGACTCCTTGACAATTCAACAGTTCCTGTAAATGGTTTAATTGAAATAAACGACGACGACACGGTTGGCGCAGGCGATTGACTGCTGCGCTGTGTGTCGCGGGTTCGATTTCCGCACGGAACAAATATTTGTGTGGCCTACAAATAGTTGTTCCGGGTCTGGCTGTTTGTGTATGTGAGTTTAAATGTTTGTATAAGCACCCACGACACAGGAGAAATTCCTAGTGTCGGGCAACGTTAAAAAAAAAACGCTAACGTTTGACATCTTAGTTCGTCTTGCTTGTTGTAAGGAGTCTGTCATGAATGGGCTACCTACGGTAATGCGGTGGGAGGTAATTTTATCTAACCTTGGTGAGTATCGTTTTGCCGTCAAGGTTTGTTCTTTCAGGCAGTTCATTCAAGTATAGAATGACGTCACGTTACCCTACACACAACTCCTACACGTGTATGTCATAGTGTCGGTAAGACCTGCCTTTATTGCCTACTTGCTGAATTATTTGTTTGAATGAAAGTTATTTTTGTTCGGTTTACATCTCATTCGAATGTAGTTGCGATGCTTAGCCTAATTATTACTGTAAAACACAACCTTATGTTGATAAAACTCAATCCCCTTACTTCTGATTATAAGCGTTCGCACGTAATGGTCATTGAAAAACATGGCACGTTTTCATTGACAGAAATCTTAACAATTAAGCTGTTTAGGAGAAATCGGAAGGTCAGATTTTCTCTCCATCATCCATATGTATAGGCCCGCTATTATTTGAAAAGTTGCGCAAAATCAGCAATTTGTACAATCTACAATAACATTCATAAACGAGGATCATAAAAACGATCAATTTTATGAGTATTAAGAATTTATGAGTGTCGGCCTGGGTGGCAGTCCACTGTAGACACGATGGTCAGAAGGTTAAGTGCGTTCGTAAATCAAGCAGATAAAACCAGGTTACAATGCCTGCTTTGTTAATTATAAATCGATTTATTTGATTAATTTCGTCTTTGAATATTAATGAGCGAAGTAAAATCATTCTTGAGACTATCTCTGGCAGTAAACTTTGGCTTTGCAAATGTTAATTTATTGAGCTTGAGGCTTGAATTAAATGTTTGTGAGTTGTTTTGTTATACTAGTGAGTCCTCCATGGTTTGCTTGTACAATACGTAAACTTTAATTATATCCTCATGCGATTAATTGTTGCTGAAGTTTCCATAGCTGTTGCGAAGAAAGATCTAGTAAAGATCCTAACCTAAAGTTACAAGTAACTTAAAGTTACCTAGTTACCTAACCTTAATATTGACACTACCGCCACGCACTGGTGCTTCAGTAAGTCTCAGGTTTTTGGGGAAAGCTAATTCTACCTTTGATGCTACTTATTTTAAGCCATGATATCTTACAGAAGGAAACTACTGCCCTTATTGCCTGTCGTATACCAGACAGATCTAGGGTGCCTTATTGCCTGTTGTATACCAGACAGATCTAGATCTAGGCTACCTTATTGCCTATCGTATACCAGACAAATGACAGATCTAGGCTACCTTATTGCCTGTCGTATACCAGACAGATGACAGATCTAGGCTACCTTATTGCCTGTCGTATACCAGACAGATGACAGATCTAGGCTACCTTATTGCCTGTCGTATACCAGACAGATGACAGATCTAGGCTACCTTATTGCCTGTCGTATACCAGACAGATCTAGGCTACCTTATTGCCTGTCGTATACCAGACAGATCTAGGCTACCTTATTGCCTGTCGTATACCAGACAGATCCAGGCTACCTTATTGCTTGGGGTATACCAGACAGATCTAGGCTACCTTTCGACCTATTTGAGAAACTTTAAACATAATTATCAATTCATAATTATCTTGTTTTTATCTCATCCCAATTTATTTGCGGTCGGTGCAGCATGTCTTCTTCTCCCACACTTCTCTATAAGTCGCCATCTCAGTAGTGACCCCCTTTTTTGCCATACCACCTTTCACTCCTACTCTTAAAGCTATACACACAATCATACTCAGAACTAAAGTATACATTGTCTGCATTTTAACATGTTCAACTAATATTTTAATCCAACATAGAATTGATCTATATGAATCTTCTACACTAATAATAAAGCTTGTTGTTTTTATTTATGTCTAATCGTATGCTGCACTTGTAGACGTTATCATTTCAACGCCGGCTGTCGCTGAAAACCAGCGCTGGGGCTCGGCCTCGTATAGGGTCATAGCATTATGCTGAGCGATAGCGGTTTTGCGTGGATGTGACGCATGTTTACCCCCCACTTGTTATTTTTTTTTGTGTTTGTGTGTTGTTTCTTTCTTTCAAAGCTGAAGAGTTTGTTTGTTTGAACGAGTCAGAAAGAACACTAAGCGAAGACGAAGTAGTAGCGCGTGCGGGCGACGCGATGCAACGCGGTGGGGCGGGGAACTAGAACTTTCACGCGGACGAAGTCGCGGGCGGAAGTTAGTTCAACTAATATATTGATCCAACACAGAAACACTCAACAGTAGTCTCACTACAGACTAACCAAAGACTTATAATCAGTATAAATTAAGAGCAGTTAATAGAAACAAGGCGAGTTATCGGCGGCTATCAGCGCGATCAGCGATAGTGGCCGTTAAGTGGCCGCCATTGTCTAACAGCTTATAAACGACGCTGATAATCTCCACAGATTTATGACTAGATACTGCTCGGCAGGCGACCAGGCGGGTAGCACGTTCAATCCGATTATGTAGATTCAGGATTAAAAGTCCTTTTTGATTAAGAGCATAGAATCTAATATTTTTGTGATTTTGTCAAGGGTCTACTCTCTACGCATCAATACCGTAATTTAGGCTGAAGTTAGGTGAGTTTCTACTCCGTATTACCTACGGATATAATATTAGTTCGGGGCCCGAACTAAGAATGAGTAACAACACAATTCGATGGTTGTTTCCACTCCTGATGTGTTTTTGCCCTTCCGAAAAAATTAATGAATTGTAGGGTTAATTTTGAAGTATCAACTACTTTCGTACGGGCCCGTATAGTCGTTGACGGACTTAGAGAGCAGATTGTTTCTTCACCGCTTCGCTCTTGACAGAGCGGTCGTTGTCAGTTGAGGGTTGGTCTAAATATATGAGAATAAATGATAAATTTATGTTTAACGGAATTCAAAGTTCTTCCTTTCACAATGGCCACGTATCTACTTATTTACCTACAGTTTCATAAAAGAAAGAAAAACAGATCTATAAATATATTTCCTTGAAGATCTTTTATTAAATGTCAGTCAACTTATTTATCAGAGTCTCAACCTTCATGAGTAACGCCCTCATGTATGTGCTTACCTACTACGTGAATCATACGATTATCGAACAAACCTCAAGAAGCTTTATTTAAGCTCGATATAATACCTGGCACACATTAGCCTCGCTATCCTCTCCATTTCATGTGCCAAAGGTCCAGTAACGTGTTCTATACATACATCGTACATATTATAGTTAGGTATACCACCAATACATCTGATATTGTGAAGCGAGTTCGATCTACTTAATGATTTGGAACACACGAACGCATTAGCTGCGTCGGCTGCGCCTGATCCCATCATATTACTATTAAAAGTCATCGCTCGTGACTCTAGCCAGAGAATTATGCATTTTAGGTGTGGTGCAAGTCATAGACGCAAAGCTGTTTTTAACCCCCGACAAAAACAGAGGGGTGTTATAAGTTTGACGTGTGTATCTGTCTGCGCCATTGTAGCTCCAAAACGGCTGAACCGATTTTGATTATTAATAAAATATATATATATATATATTGTTTGTCGGTTTGGCAGTTTTCCACGTTTTTTTTATTGTGGAGATTACCTGCTTTGTAATCAATAATTAATGGGTCCGATTAACTAAAGAGTCCTTGAGAAGGAGAGAAGTTATAAATATATATTTATTGTGTGCACTGTTTATATAAATAAATGAACACTGTTACTTTGGATAACCTTTAAATAAGAAGGTAAAAAGATACATTATGTGTATTTGTTATGCTTCAATACGCTGTCGCTCCTATCTCACGATATCTCGGCGGTATTAAGCATAGTGCAGCTCTAGGCGGTATCGCACCTCCAGTTGCCGCCCGATACTCGGCATTATCGACACGCCAGCCTCACCGTATTGATTGAAATAATATGTAATTATATCCTTTGGAACAATGAAGCCCCTAGAATAAAAGAAGAGGAAAAAATACGTCTTTGTTGTTTTAAATTTTTCCGTGTTTGGCTTCGGGGAATCTGTGAATTCTGACTTTAACAACAAAAGCGGTCGAACAAACGTGCACGATAATGATAATTTTCTCACGGAGAAGCGAAGAGGCTGTTAAAACAACACCAATAAAATTAAAACGGCAACAAATCATACAAATTAAATTTCCACAACTTGACACAACAATTACGAATACAAACATTAATTTCCGCAACAAGTTCAACAAATTAAAAAAACCGTCGCTAGCAACAAATACGCTACATTCCTCGCCTGCTGCGCCCACAATTATAATTGCCTTAACCGCTACACGTTATAAATCTTTCACCGAGATGAAGATTAGGCTGTTTGTAATAAAAATAAACATTCCCTTGCCACGGAACGCGGTGATAGTATGACAAATTAATCGGAACGCGCTCGACGCTTTGTAATAATTTGAAAATAGAATGTCGCGTGGCTGAACAGCGTCTGGCCGTTGCGGCAATGGCCTAAGCATGTGTAATAATAGATTAGTGTTATTAATTTCAACTTGCAACACTCATTCATGACGCTTTTTGTAGCAGACATGATAAGAATTCTTGAGGAAAATAGATGTTTTTTAAGACGTGGCGTCACGCGTCGTGTCAAATGATGTTGATGACATAAACACGAGTCTGGGCTAAATTCGAAGAGGATTACCTAATGTTTTCTTGTGAATTTATATGTTCACAAATATTTACAGGAAAATAGATCTATATTTTTTCTGGAAACTTGTAGGGCTAGCTAGTCACAGAGTCTGATTACAGATAATAAAAAAGATTTGTTTACCAACTCAATTAAAGTTTTAAATCCTTTCATAACCAGCCGACTCTAGCTTACTGACTTGTAAACGACACTTTCTCCAATAAACGCTATTAACTCATTGTTTTACAGTAAAGACAGTACAATACAGACAGATACTCGCTCTTATTCAGTTTGATTTATCACAATGTGGGCTGACAAACCCTGCGGTAAATAATACAATTTAGATTTTCAAATAATTCAAATTAAGATAACGATGTTTAGTTGTTTTTTTTTCAACTGGCAACTGACTGGTTTTTGTCGACGGCCATTACTGATGAGTGAATTCAAATAGACAGACTGTCTTTGTCATTTGGAACGTTTTGTAAAGCTTTTCTCGTTCTTTTTGATTGGTAATTTTACCATTTTAAAACTTTTGGCTAAGTAATAACAGCCGCACGAGTCGATCGGTAAGGTGAAGCTACGCTTGCCGCGGTTGGTCCCTGGATGAGTGACCATCTTTAAAAACCAAAACCTCTCACTGTCTCGATGGAGGTCAGATGGAGCGACTGCCTCCATGTAAAATATTGGTATTCAGCTGCATCCGGTTAGACTGGAAGTCAACCCCAATATAATTGGAAAAAAGCTACGCAGATGGTGATGATGGCATGCTCTAATATTGTGAAGGTATGTTGCTCTTCGGATTGTAGGTATTGCGCCATAACCATTACGCCTTGAGATACTGATGCTGTTCTATTATTTTACTATCGTCAATATCAGTTCCCTTTTGCGAGACCCCAGGCAGGGCAATCTTGCACAATATCTACAGGACAAAAAACCCGACTACCTACTGAACTCACGCTCTAAAAAGTATGAAACAATAAAATATTTTCATCTGAAATTGATATGTACATATAAACTATTCAATAATATAATAGGTAATAATCAATTTATTTCAGACAACTAAGGCCCATAGATAAAATACACAAAATAATCTTATACGATAATAAACTTATAAACTAATATTTATCGTCTATTAAATAAACAACTTACACGTAACCACCGTATTTTAATGTATTTAATACATATTCACAGTGATGTTCAGAGGATACCGTGGTATTATGTCACTTTGCCCTAAAGCTTATGATCGCTTACTTCTGTTAAAATGTATTTTTTTTACCTATAACCAGCGAACGATCAAGACGCTTCCAACGATACCTCATTTGACAAATTATGATAAGTAGTTTAGAAGTTATGAGGGAACAGATGGACATGTCTACATACAGACCCCAGACATACATACCGGTCAAAATCATAACTCTTCTTTTTGCTTCGCAGGAGTCGGGTAAAAAGCTTTTAACCTTCAAACACTTTAATATAAAAAAGCACTATCTACATAACTACACTTACCCCTTTATTCATAAACGTTGCTTAAAGTTAAGTGATGATTAGCGACTGTTTAACCATACATTATTGACGTTTGAACGTCACTTAACTTTAATCATCTTTTATAAATAAACCCCTTGGTTTAGAGGTTTACAGGCACTTTTCAGTTGAAAAGCAGTCTTTTAATTATCCAAGTGGTTTTAAAATTATTACCAACTGCACCTGTGAGTTAAGACTTCCACTTTCTACACTCCTCCTTGTTAGCCATTTCATTGTCATCAGTTTCCACCTACCTACATACTTACTAGTTAAATTAATAGCTTAAGTAATTTAAAAGCGATTTCCATACGCAACATGGTTTAAATTATTAATATTGTTGTGTCGAAGTTAAATTTACTTGCCGAGTCGTTAAGTTATTGCTTATTGTGCTTCAGAGCACAATGGAGGAAAGTAGGTAGGTACGCCACTCGTTCGCTGAAGGAATTCGCTGAGCACCTGTGACGATTGGTTTAACTGTATATTTTGAAAGTATATGCTATTAACTGATTATTTATTCGATAATGAATGGCTTGTATGCCTGAGGTGGCAAAATAAAACAGATTTATTAATTCAAGTTTATCTTTAAGCTTGTCTCTAGACACAAAGTGGTTAACTAATGCCAGCGACGACGTTGAATGAAGTAGACAAAAGATCATCTATTACACCTAGTTGTGTCTGTTTGTAATGTCAAAATTACTAAATTCATAGGACCTTTGTTTGTTCCGGCTAATCTCCGAAACGGCTGGACCGATTTTGACGGTACTTTCACTGGCAGAGAGCTGATGTTATAAGGAGTAACTAACTTGGGCTTATTTTAGAAAAATAATTAGTGTTCCGCGCAAAAAAATCAAAACCTATCAATATCAATTGGTTTTACGACATCCACGCGACCGGAATCGCGGGCACAGCTAGTTAAGAATTAACTATTTGCGTTTAGATGACAGTTTTGTAGTTGTAGCTAACAGTTTACTATTATAATCGTAAACGAAATTGACCTTTAGAGGCATGAGGAACAGGGTGTAAAGTTCACTCATCCTCCATAGAAAAGGGAGGATCCTCCGACCAGACGGGTGTTGTGTCTGGCGGGCAATTGCCCAACAATTGATGTTGGGAAATTGTATCTATGCTAAGTGCGCGGTAAACTCTGCTTGCGAGATGCAGGATTTGCGTGACGTCAGTATGACGCGTTGTTCGCATGTGGCGTTGTAGATACCGCTACATCACTCCCCTCCGGAGACCGGAGGTCGATAGTGGGCTGAGTCTTGTGTCTTGCGATGCTTGCCAGGCCAGCTGAGGTTCCAGTGAGTCGGAACCGGTTGCCGCATAGTTCACGGTGAGTTGGAACTGTCTGCGGAGATGTCCCCAGTGAGTCGGGGTGGCGCTGCGTTATACTCCAGTGCGTCGGATGTCGTACAGCGCCGGGTTGAGGCTGGCTGCTGCGTCGACCAGGAGAGAGTGCTCTGCTTGTTGACCGGCCGAAGGTGCAGTGTGCTGTGCCAAGCTTGCTGATGAGGCTGAGGGTGATGACCAGGTATGCGCGGACGCTGCATGCTGGTGGTCAGGATACCCGTTGAAGCCGTGGATGCTGGCTGGCTGGGTGACTCGCCGCTGAAGCTTGCGGGAGTGATGATGATGACGTCACGCTGAAGTGTTTGCACGAAGGCTGCGCTGACGTTCATACTCGGGGTCACCAGTTTAGAGGCATGAGGAACAGGGTGTAAAGTTCACTCAACCTCCATAGAAAAGGGAGGATCCTCCGACCAGACGGGTGTTGTGTCTGGCGGGCAATTGCCCAACAATTGATGTTGGGAAATTGTATCTATGCTAAGTGCGCGGTAAACTCTGCTTGCGAGATGCAGGATTTGCGTGACGTCAGTATGACGCGTTGTTCGCATGTGGCGTTGTAGATACCGCTACAGACCAAACAAAATTTCGTTTACCTCTACAATAGGTAACTATGTTGTTAACTTACTCGCACAAGTTACAAAGCAACTTTAATAGCTGAACAAGTGGGCCACGTGACTTTGTGCGGTAATAAATTCCTATAAACGCCTTTTCTATCGGGCGTGGCATATAATAAATTCATAACCTTAAGTACCCCATTTAACGTATAAAATGGTTGCATCATTAAAAACCGATTCAGAACTACAGTTAAATCATAATTATGTAACTTTTACATAGCACCGTCAGCGATTAAGTGATCTGACCTCTATTAACCTTTATCTAGTCGATAACCGCCCCGGAATAGTTAGGAAATACGAGGAAGACGGCGAATTAGTTTAGCATTAGTTAGCAGTACTCAGAACAATTTGATCACGAAGTATATCGGGTTCAGAAGTTCAACTTCAGGATATGTTCACTATCTTTTGCAGTGTGCAAATTCTTATGAACACTAAAAGCATCTTGAATTTCTACTTACCTATCATACCACATGTCATGTTGATGGTCTTTGTAAAAGGTGATGTGGGTAGAAAGAGTACCTACTGAGATGACGACTAATAGAGAATTGTGGAACAAGGAAAGGGCAAAAGAATATTGATGGTGACCACACGTTGATTATCTTCAACTCAAATCGTGAGGATATCCAGGTTCTTGAGTAGAACGCATCGGTATCTTGCCTCCTTACGTCTTGTTTTATGGCCTGAAGAAATAATAGTCCTCTAAAACAGTTTAAAGTTTTTTTCTAAGGCATCGTATTCTTTTCTAAGCTAAGGAGCACAACGGTGGATCTTCTGTCCCACCTCCTGCTTGTCTAAACGGACACACAGCCAGACAAATTGAATTCATCAGTGCATTGTAACCGAGACAAATGGCGTTTTTATTGAAACCGTCGGGACTGATGCAAAATAATGTAATGTCACCGCTATGATTTTAATATCAGTGGAACGCTGTACTGACATACTTAGCGAGGTGGTCCTTTTACAGGAGCGGGGAATTAATGGTCCATCAGTGTGTGTTTGTCAGTAATTTATGGTCAATGAGGGTAGGTAACAATTGGTCTGTGGCCTGCAACTTTGTTAGAAAGTCGTTCTGTATATTTTAAATATTTCCAAAATTCGTCTCCTTTATAGATATGAATGAGACGAATTTTGGGCATTAGAGTAGTGGTGGCCCAGTAGTATCGGCCCTGACTTACGAGGGTCGAGGGTTCGAACTCAGGCAGGCACTTTACCTTGTGTAAGTAATTTCATCCTTACTGCTCTCAAAACGGTGAAGGCAACTTAGGAAACAGCGTAAGGCAACCGGCACCGGTCCTAGAACCAAAAATTCGAAGACATGTGATATCTACCAACCCACACTAAGCCTGCGTGGTAGATTATAGCCCACTCTAAAGAGAGCCTGTGTCCCAGCAGTGCTAACATTATAGGGTGATTATGCTATATATATCTGCACTATTCCAAGCTTATTTCAATACAGGTCTGTTGAACAGAAGAATTCCGTTTACGACTCTATCTTCGTTGACCCCACTTCATTGACAATTCATCTAACAGATTGAAGACCCATCGTCCAAAGTAAACGCTTTCTCCGATGAACTGTGAACCCTTGTAACTTCATATTAGTCTCCTTATCAGTTCGCTATGGCTGAGCGAGTGGTTATCCAGCTGCCCAGACTGGCAAGCGATCCGTCAATGGAGCCCGATTCATCTCTCTTATCTGTAATGTATTCTACCATACAATCGATGAATCGAACCCTTGTGTATTGTTCTCGAGTTTCGGGATAAGTGGATCTTGGAGTAATGTTTGTAAATAGGCAGGTAACTGGTAAGATGATCGATTAAATTGTTTTGTTGTCTCGATCGTGTGTGTTGAGGTGTAGATTTCAAAGATCAATCACATTATGGTTTTCTGTGGAAGCCAATTTCTGTCTGACCTAGAGTTATGTACAGTCACATCCATCACCTTAAGGGCTATTTTGTTAGCTCATAGCACGATAGTATCGGTTAAATATAGATTCTATGCAGA
The DNA here is from genome assembly GCA_951799955.1 of Apamea anceps. NCBI lineage: Eukaryota > Metazoa > Arthropoda > Insecta > Lepidoptera > Noctuidae > Apamea > Apamea anceps. Next base: position 1,479,762 of record OX637516.1, read on the forward strand.
TTCAGTACCGTGGCTTCAAAAGGTTCCTATGTGTTGTGACATAATAAGGGAAAAAAAAAACTGACAAAGGCATAAAATACTAGTTCATAATCTCTTTGAAGATAAATCCAACTGGAAGATTTAGAATTCCTTTGAACCGCCAAGTTCTGAGAAATATGCCTTCATATTTCTAGGAACTTGGCGGTAAATATCATAAAAATAAGAGGAGGGAAGTGAGTCATAGTGATGTTCATTATACTGAATATCACCCTCTTGCTCACAGGGGGAGAGCTGCTTATACACCAAATAATAAATAAAGTGTACCCTTGAAGAAATTAATGAAAATAAGATGAATTCATAAGAAATACACAACTATCAAACCAAAACCGGAGAGAAACTGGCGTGTCCTAGAACCAAAATTTCGTCGACATGTGACATTTACCAACCCGCACTGGGCCCGCGTGGTGGATTACGGCCCACTCCCTCTCACAGAGAGGCGGCCTGTGTCCCAGCAGTGGGAGCTTAATAAAACAGCTTAGCAGTTAAACCCTCCTTCGATTGAGCACAGTAGGTTTAAGATCGACACAATTGACAACAAAATAAATCCCAGTACTTACGTCTTTAACTATTGTAACATCACCATTACCACACAAGAGTTAACTAATTTACAGACAAACACACGATCCAGCGTCTAATAAACCAAAAGGCTTCCATTAACACGAATCGTGATCATCCAGCAGTCGTGAGAATGTTAGTCGAGTTGCGAAACACTCGAGTTGACAGTATCGAGTCGGCTCGGTGAACGATAATCGATATAATGAGAGGGGGACGCAATCGATGTCCAATGTATAATGCAGGGACTACAGTAACGAGTAAGGCGTTTTACGTAAAGCTCACCTAGGTTGTTATTTATTAACAGTTTTTCCTGCTATTGGGGTTTTTCCATATATAACATCACGCTTGTGTTCCCCAAAGGGTTAAGCAGAGGTGTACCTATAGTATAGCCACATTTCGCCAGTTCTGTTTTAGTACCATGTAATACGGGCGAGCCTATTGCTATCAAGAGGGCTCAAATCCAGATTTAATCCGACTTCGACTCCGGCTTTCATTTTGATAGTTCAACAAAATTCATTGCGTTATTTACGTTGTTCACCAGACAAATTTTGAACAGAAATATCGAATGGAAAAGCTCAATAACACTTTACCCGACTAGCAAATCGAACCCAGGACCTCATGCTCAGTAGTAGCGCTTGCGATCACTAGACCCTGTTTTTTATATTTCTATGACTAGATCAATGACCTCTGATCCTCTTTTGTTTTCAGTAAAAGAAAAAGGAAAAATTAGAGTCATTTAGCGAAGTCGTTTAGATACGTATTATAGGATATTATTATTTAATACGTAGTTATTCTTTTTCTGGTATTGGTAATGGCTTAAAGACATGAGATTCGAAGATTAGAGAAAAATACATAAAATATCTTTCAGTTTAATTTCCTACTGTTTTGGATAAATTTCAGCTCCAATATATTGCACTACATAAATAGAAGTACATAACCGTTAATTTAATTACATAACCACTAGAAATACAATGTTAACCCTCCAAGATCAAAATTCCACGAGACGCTTCCATTTTCACGACCATTAAATTTAATAACCCTATAATTTCGTCATTGTTTATTAACCCGCCAAAGTTTGGAAAATCAAACGCCAATAAAACGTGGACATTATAGCGGCGGGTTGAGCCTGGAGTTTACACAGAGCTTCAGTTAAATGAATTTGTGCTTTGAACGTACAGTCGGGCGCCACGTTTGTTACATGATACTGTTGATGTTGGCAACACTGTGTGGAAGTTACAGTTTGGATGTATGCTCGTTTTTGGTTTTTGTGTCTGATAAAGGATTGTTTTTGTTTTGTTTGCAATAAAACAGGTGAGCAAACGCAAACAGCGTTTGCTCACCTGTTTTGGCACTGCACCGGCTAAGCGTTATGCTTTGACTAAACAATGCTTACGACAAAACGATGTACTGCTTCCCAGTCTAAAATAATATCACTCTCTCTCTCTCTCTTTACATTGAGTTTAGTTTAATGACACTTTTGGTCATGAAGCTAAATTTAAAAAAGTAAGGTTTGAGTAGAAAGTCCAATTTCAAAATATTTTCAAGTGGAAAAAGTATCTCAAACTTCTGTAACCGACGCTACCCTGCCGAAGCCCGCGGCGTCCAGTGATCCAGACGTTTCATTAGTATCCCAACACTATCGACCACTCAACCCTGACCTCCCACCTCACCACCAACCTCCCCTTTCAACCCTACAGCTCAAACAACCAGCGAGGGGTGAGAGCTCAAGATCAACTGGCCAATAATTTGTACGCGTAATTCCGCACTAGTTGTTTCCGTCAGTTTGTTTGACGGAATTTGCATAGTTACTAGGCCCGTTGTTGTTTATTTAATAGGAGATATTTGTTTTATTTCTCAGTTTCAGAGGGGAGCTTTTTAATTATTTTGGGATTTGGGATTATATTAATATGTTTGATGCTATAGTTCATAGTAGCAGAGCATACAAATCATACAATATTAAGATTTAAATCTCTTTGAACGTTTTAATTTAGAGAGAGGAAGATTTGCTGATGTATTTAAAATGTTTACGAGCACTATTTATTTCTTATTGCGTTTTTTGCCATCAATTCTAGATACCAAGAAAGTAAAATGAGGATTTACATAGAAAGATGAAAGACTCGATCGAATGTAGGTTTGATATAGGAGCAAAATATATTTTTCAATTTATTTCTGCGATTTTATAAATTATCCTTTGACTCTTGATTTCCGTTTCAATTCGCATACTTAGACAGAATGAATAAAATTATAAGAGAAAAAGGTTTTTGTATGCGATTGTACAATTTGTAAAAAAAATAAATTAGTTTTTGAAAACTGAAAGAAATCTCTAATTATCGACTCTGTTACACTTTTCTATTATTTCACATGCTATATTGCAAAACCTCTTCTGTAAATAAACTTCATTGCATTGTATCTATTATATAAATACAATAAACAACTATTATTCAATCCGCGACACAATATTATTGTACACATTGTGTGTAGATGCTGTAGGTCTGTTTGTCACTGCCCATTGTCCTGTCCACTAGCTAGGCGAGTAGCTAGCCTGACTTGTGGATACGCCAGTGCACACAGTGACTGCTAGCTTTTGTTAGTTTACCTTCGTTTTTTGTTACAGGATTGGATTATAGGACTATTATGTTAGCTGCTAGCTCTAACTAGAATGTACCTCATATGTTTGGTTTTATGTAAAGGTCTTTTGGCTGTATGATAAACGATAGTAGTGACACAAAAGTGGCCCCGAATATGGGGTTTATTTATAAATGACTAGCAGCGCCCCGCGGATTCACCCGCATAAGTTTCGATTCCGTGGGAATATCGGGATAAAAAGTATGCTATATGTTAATCCTGGTTATAAACCATTTGTGTGCCAAATTTTATCCAAATCAGTTCAGTAGTTTTTGCGTGAAAGAGTAACAAACATCCATCCATCCATCCATCCATACAAACTTTCACGTTTATAATATTAGTAGGAGTAGGATGATTAAAGTTATGTGACGTAACTAATCAGTACTTAACTTTAAGCAACGTTTATGAATGAAGGGGTCAATGTTTAGATATTTAATCATTATTTCGTCAATTGACAAAAAGCATGGTTAGAAGTTAACGTCTTTAATTATTATGGTTTACAAGCGAGCTTTCCTATCATACCTAGTCACGCCGCTTCAGTTCCACGCTAACTTAGAGAATACAGCCCTCCGTTTCCGCTCCCGCTAGCATAGAAAACAACGCCTCAAGTTCATCTCCCAACCACGCCTTCAAACTTAAACCTAACTATAATGACAAGTACATAATTAGTACAACTAAACACTACGCTAAACTCGGATCCATTTTCAAAGTTTCTCCACTACAACAATAGTTTCGCAGACTTCGCGGTACTCCCGAAACCCGAGCCGGTCCGAACCCGACACTGCCGGGCGCAGGGTCCGGCTGGCCGTATGTTCTGCGATGTGAACACGCTTCCTCGACCCTAGGGACGAGCCCTTTTATGTACAGACATGCTCCGTGAGCAGTCAGTAAGATTAACTACTTGCAAATTGTTCCTCTATAGGAATGTTTGTATATTTGTGTGTCTGAGCGGAAATGTATGTGATATTTTGTTGGATGTTGATTTGTATGGGATAGGAATGCTTTATCGAAAAGGGATATTTGAAAATGTTTGGTTATTATTCATTTCCAATAAAGGGTTTCCTGTTGCTTTACGAAAGAACTTATAATATAGGTCATTACATACCTACTCACCTAGAGAAAGTACGAGTACCATACATTTCAACATAATAATATTATTGACATTATTTAATATCTACTTTTGTACTAAACCTTGACTATTTTTAAATAATTTATTAATATTGTAACAATTTTCTTATTAATTTTGATATTATAGTTATGTGTGACATTTGAACAGAATAATATTATTGACATCATTTAATATCAACTTTGACTATGTTTAAATACTTAATTTAATAGTATTGTAATAATTTTCTTTATTATAACTAGCTTCTGCCCGCGGCTTCGCCCGCGTGGATGTCGGAAATTATCCCACGGGAACGTGCTAACAGGATAAAATGTATGTGCACCAGGATGCCATCTATCTCGCGGGCCCTTTGTGGCTAATTACAATAGAAAACCAATTGTGTCTCATTAATGGTGATTAAGAGGGTACCTATATGATATCTTTACCTAAGTACCTACCTAATTAAAAAAATAAATAAACTCAATAACAGAAAATAAAATACCTACCTACCTAAATAAACCTATTTATGACGATAACTAATCTAAATTCAATCATCATCTGCCTAGCCTTTTCCCAACTATGTTCAGGGCCGGCTTCCAGTCTAACCGGATGCAGCTGAATACCAGTATTTTATATGGAGCGACTACCTATCTGACCTCCACAACCCAGTTATTGGGTAATACGATTCCCTTGGTACGACTGGTTGTCAGACTTTCGGGCTTCTGACTACCCGTAACGACTGTCAAAGATCCACGAATGACAGCCGGGACCAACGGCTTAACGTGCTTTCCGAGGCACGGAGGTGTCTCGGTATGTAAAGATGGTCACCCATCCACAGACCGACCGCGGCAAGCGTAGCTTAACCTGACCGATCGACCTGTGCGGCTGTTATTATTTAGCCACGGGCCCCTCAATCTAAACTCAATAAATAAGCAAAATCTCTAAAAACTAATATCTATACGAATGACTATCCTACCTAACAGTATTATAAAATAACCTACGGTCACTACGTACACTATCAAATATACTACCTATACTTTAAAATTAAAATCTATACCTACGACTTATATAAAAATAAACTTAAATAACTCTAAAAAGTAAAAGGAATAAAAATGAACTCCACTGCGTGTGACCTAACCTACGACAAACTTATTATTTGCGGTTGGTACAGTAATCGGATCTAGGGATCGAACCGCAAAATTAAGTTTGTTTTTTTTTTGTATATACTTTTCCGGGATAAAAAGTACCCAGTGTGGTGCCCAGGATATTAAAGAATAATTATACCAAGTTTCATCGTAATCGAACCGGTAGTTTTTGCGTGATGCCTGAACAAACAGACAGACAGACAGACAGACAGACAGACAAAAATTTTTTTAATCACATTTTTGGGTTCGGTGTCGGTCTAGTAACACCCCCTGCCATTTATTTTTTTGATATTTTCAATGTACAGAATTTTCACTTCTACAGATTTATTATAAGTATAGATTTTCATATTATATTTAATAGCATTGATACTGATATTATTTGTAAAATTTTGCATATTTCTATAACAACTTTATTGTACAATACCTACATTCTTAGCAAATAAATAATTTGATTTGATTTTTTTACCCAATTAAGTTTTCCAACTTCAGTCGCTTTTGATAAAATCCAGTTAAATGGTATAAGCATTTAAATGAGGCACCGTTATAAATGATACAATTTAGAGCGTGCGATCACGACTATGTTCTTTCACTATGAGCCATGTTTTGATTAAATCAAAGTTCAAAATTAGGCTACATTTAAATTATCCTACCTAAATTGAGCAGGTAAAGAGAACAAATCGTCCAGTAGACACGTTTACGAAAGCTACATAGCCTCACGGTTACAAAACTACGTCGTTCGGCCGCTTGCTCCAATCTCGGAGGTTAATTCCCCTCGGGTTGATCGGTTACCCTTTGTCGCTCGTTATTATGGTAATGACTGAATTATCGGTTAACGAGCCCGAGATCTACGTGTTTTGTTATCGATACGTTACCGATATCAATGCTTTTAAAGTTAAATAAATCTTTTGTAACCTAAGAGATGGGTTTGTCGATATATTTCTTTGAAGAATCAACTTTATCCATGAAAAAAGCCATTTTATCCATGAGAGAACTAATCCATCGTAAAAATATCTGTATTTTAGTTGCAGAGGGATTTAGAACAGTTTTTCGTTTCAGAAATATGTTGAAATAAATCTGTCAAGAGTAATAGAAATTCTGTCTGCTTGCTTGAAAAAGATGGCGATGCGAGCAAACATGGAACTGTTTTCTTTGGATTTCTGAAAAGTAACGGTGTCTTATAATGTCTCATGTTAAAGAAGTCGTTCAATACACAATAATATTAATAATGTATGCATATGCAATTATAGCCCCAGTCCACGTTATTAGAGCTGGGGGCGAAACTTGCATTTAAATAAGATTCATATACACCCTCTTTAAAGTAGTTTAGGGTAACGGTGTTTGACAGCTATTGTTAATTGGGTGGGAGAGAGGACCATTGCAATTTACCATTGTAACATTATTATAAACAAGATTGGCAGGCGAGGTGGTGATTAGACATAATTATTCATCTATACTTATTGTTATTACCCACTCTTCGTTAGGTACTTATAAAGGAAGACTCTGCTCTCACTGGTGGGGCATAGACCGCATTTCTGTGAGAGGGAGTGGGCCATAATCCACCACGCGGGCGCAGTGCGGGTTGTGGACGTCATATGTCTTCGAATTTTTGGTTTTAGGACATGCCGGTTTCCTCACGATGTTTTCCTTCACCGTTTTGAGAGCATTGGAGATAAAATTAAATATACAAAGTAGAGTTCCTGCCCGGGTGCGAACTCACGACGTTACAACTCGTAAGTCGACCCCGATACCACTGGCCCACCATTGCTCTTACAAACTCAAAGCATTTATTTCAATTAAACCAATTACAGGCACTTTTGAATTGCCAAGGAGTCGGCCAGTCAGAAAGATGAAGCTAGTTGCCCATTCCAAACCGTAGTGTTATAGAGAAGAACGGGCAAGATACTCCACGGACACTCTTTTAAATATTCAAATCATTCAAGTGGAAAATATAACATTATTATGAGAACGATGTAAAATCGTCAATAGCAAACAATAAAAAAAAATGAGACATGGTAGCTAAGAGACGACCAGTACCAACTGACGCCGCCCGTTAGCAAACATGACGCATGGATCAGCAACATTTAGCTCAATCATTTTGAAGGGAACCATTGTTACAGCGAATACTAGACAGTTAAGTATTAAAAAAACAAGATGGAGTCGCTTGTTCCCCAATACTTCAACCAAATATGAGGATACTTTCTATTCCCATCAACTCCTATTCTCATTATCTCCACGACATTATTTCAGCACCCCCCCCCCCTCTCAATATTCCTGGGCCCGCTATAATGGTCCAATAAGTTAATTAAGTGGAGATTTCCTTCCGAGATGCGGCGTGTGCGCCAGTGTGGAGGGGCCGCGAGCCTCGTAAAATTAATTAGCCTTAAGTAATTTATTTTGTTAATTTATTGCCCGGGAATGTAACTTGTAAGGTTGTGTTATGAATTTTGAATTGTTGGCAGTTGAGTTTTGTTTATTATACAGGTCGTGTATGCTATGGAAACCTTGCTGTATCTCGGCTATTTGTAGGTTGTTACTTCGATTGTGGTCTTAAGTATAATGTTTTTGTTTGGCCAGTTTTTCATTTTCGAACTTTTTGGTTGTTTACCAAACGACGAATTTGATACACACAGAGACAAATGTCAAACGAAAATTCAGTCATTTTTCGTTTTAAGTTTTTGTCTGTGTGCGTGTCGAATGCTTGAAATGACATATTAGTAGATATTTAAAATATTTGTCACACTCGTCTCAATTATTTCTCTACAACCAATTAAACGAATAATTTATTGATATAAGCTTATCTGCGTGAAAGCGTGGCATTTTATCTACGCGGCGTAGCACTGGCGCCTGCGCAACTGACGTCCAAACTGACAGGTGGCGCGATCAATCACGGTAATCCGTGAAGCTGTTCTAATCTTTCAATATAGAAGGGCATTCACCTACCTGCAGATGCAATAAATACCTATCATCACAGACACAAAGGTTCTGTAGACATTTGTGTCTGTGGTAATATGATGTGTGTAATATACGAGTGCTTATTGCATAATCTTTTACTGCTATCTAAAATTTTGTAATTGTGACATTTGATTTGAGTTTATTGATCCAACTTCAACAATTCCGATAAGTTCTACGTTTTCTGGATTTACTATGGAAACACACAAAATTGATGATTGACTGCACGCATTGAAATCACCGTTTATAGTAAAACGTCTGCCCTCCTACTTCTTTTTGTAACCCAGCTTCATCTATTAAACCATCAGAAAGCCCCTTCCAGGCATAAGTTACAGTGACCTACTTGGAAAACCCTAAATAGACTTCCTACCCAAGTAGGCCGCAGCACCGACAGCCTCCACAAGTCGGGGTTCATGGACGGCTCAGACCTTCGGTGTGTCCGGCGTCTCTCCATAGACAATGGGTCACTTCCCATCTTGCCCCGCATGCCCTGTCATTTGCACACGTGAGAACCTGATGGCTGCGTCAGCGCCCGGTATTCGTATTGTTGAATTTTGGGCCAAACAAACCTAAAAAGCTATAATTATACGAGTATATTTTCGTGGTACTTTTGCCATCCACACATTAAGAAGATCAAGCCTACATTAAGCGGTATACCGTAACAAACCGTCAATAAACCGAGTCCCAAAACCGTGACATCAGTATTAATTATCAATTAATTACTTACAACAATCGCTCGCTTGTTGACAGCAACTAATACGTGGATACACGAACAACAGTCGGCTCCTGATCTGACACCCGATACCGGAGTAATGCTGACAGTTGTATTAATTAACATGTCATTAGGTACCAACGGCTCGTCTAGTTTGAATTGATAGGTATCTAATTCGTGAAAGACTAAACTGTGGGATTAGCTATTGATTTACATAATTTGTGGTTCAATTTGTACAACTAAGTAGTGATATTAAATAATTATCATCTCTTGAAAGATCTCTCTCTTAAAGCGCTCCAGATTTTCCATTACAAAAAACCTCTGAATCAGTACTTACGTTTTATACTTCTAAAATTAACACCGAAAACCTACCCTAGCACTTCCGGTGTTTATTCTGGCAAGAATAAGTGGTGGAACAAAAAGTCCTTAGCAATACAACTCTGCCTGAGTCGTTTTAAAACTCAAGATTCTATCATGAGCATAGACCCACACATCGTTTTCGGAAGACCACGTAATGATACAGGGTCGCCACATGACAGAAGGACGTTGTTGCCAATGTTGATTATTATTTGTTATCTTAACTAACACCTCCAAGTGAAGATGGTGGATTATCTTTACCACGTTTCCGACTAATTTAAACTACATCACGCGTATCACATTATGATTTCGCTCCACATAAGATTCAGCAATCAATCCGACACACTTGGCTTCTGCGCCGCCATCCTACGCCGAATTAGTTTCCGACACGGGACTAATTAGCACTTCATTATGAAACAGGCGTGTAATATGTTTAGTTGTACCACTGCCGGGGCTCCTGACGCCCACGCGAGGTGATAGTGGCGGTAACTAATGTCCTGGCTTGTATATGCTTTAGTTTTTTTAATTGAGTCAAAATGAAAACAAAATAAATAACTCCTAAAGATGTGAAACATTCAAGTATATCTATAAAGCTCATACAATGTTGCATTGAGTGTCATCAATGATAAATATGACCAGAACGGAAGTTTCTTCAAAGTGACAAATGCATGACATGATCACATGACATACGACCTTCGATCAACAATAATAAACAACATGCTGTGTTTACTTTTTTGGCGCAACAAAAAGAAAGAGAGTGCGAGGTGTTAAAGAAAAAAAAAATATCTGCGATCAGCGATATGTCTGGAAGATCCAATTTAATCCCCTAAGGCTGTCGTTAAATGGTTTTAGAATGTAATGAGTTTTGCGTTGTTTGATAGTTAATTAATCGGTTTACTGCTAATAAATGGGGAGTTTTAGTAGGACTAGACTTATATTGGTGCTGTCTGGCGTTAGATTCTCTACTTTAATGTGATTTTTTTTTCATGTGTGAGAAGGTTGAAGGCCTTTGCGGCTTTACCTTGAGGTACACCTGCTCTATTTCTCTTTGTTGATTGGAATTTTAAAAGGTTTTTTAGGTTGGACTCCACCTTTATCTATATGCATCTATATGTTTTCACCATAATCCCAAGAAATATAAATAAACTTCATGCTTGTTTATGAAAAATCGATCACTGAATCATTTTCGTACAAGAACCTAGTCTCGCGGAGTTGAATCAAAGTCGACTCGATTGCGAGAACATAACAATTGCAGGGTGGATCGCTTCGCTCGTAATTGGTGGCGCAGTAAACGTCACCGTATATCGTTTACCGGGAGTGTTGATACCGTGGTGCGGCATAGCGCATTAGAGGCCTGTTTAGCCTCGCAGGATACGGTAAACACGGTGGGGTTAGGACGCCTGTGTGGGCTGCGCTTTATTAGCGTTTGTAAGCTGTTATATCGTTATGATCTTCTTAAGGAGTGATTAGGATTGTAAAAGGGTTCTTTAGTTAATAATTTGAGATATAAATATTAACATATATGGTGTGGTAGCTTATGTAGCCATAACGTTAAGGTACTTTGGTGGACAAGATACTTAACAACGAAAAAGGCGGTGACGATCACGATGTTTTTTAAAAGTTACGTGTAACATTTTTCTCTTCGTGGACTTTTATGGGCTGCGATGTTTGAACAGTTAAGCGCAGGAGACAGCAACACATTAAAAAGTCCTACACCAAACGCAGACGATCTCAAATCACAAGTTACAACATTAGTTTAACGACATAGATACGGCATAAAACCCCGTAAAGAAATAACCAAATGCCCATAATTATAATTTACGACAGTCTCCCGATCGGGTGCAATTTCTAAATAAAGTGAATTTACTGGCGTAGTAAAATCTATTACTCGTCGTGCCGGCTCGGGGTGTAAATTAATATTATTCGCTTCTCATTCGCTCCTCGTATCCGTTTTATACCGTTGCGGTTAGAGAAAGGTCACGGGATGCCGCAGTGTTTTACTACGACTAATATTTTCTGGTTTGCGGAGTAGCAGTGTAGCAGTTTACTCCGAGATTTCGTGTAATGGTTTTCTTGGCTTAGCTCTCGGAATGTTTTATTATTCTCTTGCTAGTTGCCGACTTGGCATAAAGTAAGGCTGGATTTCTTCCTTACCTACTTTGGGTGATATTTCCTACTTTAGCTCTAAGAAAGTAAATACTAGATCGAATCTGTAAAATTAAATCCTTCTTATAACTCCACAGTGTAAGTTGAGAGCGCCACTTGGGAGCAATAATAAAATCTAATATACCTCGGTTCCTTGTCTGGCGTAAATGCATATTATTCACTTTGCTTGTTTTATGTGGGTGTCTGCGGATTGCTCGTAACTCGTAAGATTCCTCACAGTAGTCGCGCTTTGTCGGCGTTGTTATAGCACTTGGGGCTCTTTAGAATATCTTGTCTGACTATTACAATTGTTTTGTTGGATAATCGTAGATTTTCTTACTCAGAAACTTAGATAAATCATCTTTCATGGTAAATGAAGGTGTATGAATTAACAATAGCTTCGCAATTAACCCGTGTGTTGAATAGAAACCAATCTAGAGCTCTTAGATGTTGTAAACAGAACCTTCTTCACTTCTCCACTTCCTTCCCCAAATGAATCAATGTTCGAAATCACTTGGCCTTTCGAATCGAATAGAATTCTTTAAAATATTACGACTCACTCAATATCTAATAGCAGGTAGTTACACCGCCATCTTGTGTTGTTAATTTTTTTTTTGCTTCCTTCGAGTCGCCGGTTCTCAATGGACGACGATTTACGGCAGACATCGTGGCAACAAAAAGAACCTTTTTTCAAAATACGAACACGACGAGTCATTCATAAAGATGACCTTATAAAGGCTTTATGTTCAAACTTCACTGTAAACAACTTTGAACTTAATAACTGAAATAATAAAGTTTAATTTAGGTCGTTTAGAAAGTTTTATATTTTTTGTAAAAGTTTGTTTAGGGCCATTTAGTTCGATGCATCGATGCGTTTAATTTTTTCTGGTAGTTGACAAAATTATTTGCGGTTAAAATGAGAAAGGACATTTAAAATTGAAATTCATTTTGGGATTATGGGTGTAAATTCAATCTTGTGCCTTTCTTTAGTGAACTGTTTAGTGGTCGGTTCCAGTTCTGATAGAAAATAAATGTTCTTTTAGTTTAATGTTTCTTTTTACGATCCCTTGATTTATGCCTGTAGGTTTTCTGTTAAAAGCTGTTGCGTGTGGCAGTAATGTTAGATACTTTTTTGTTTTTTTCCTTTCAATGGGAATTAGGAATATTTTATAGTTTTATTATAGGTCATGTACAGACGCCAGCATATCAAGCTACTACAATCTGTCAAATTTCTTTAGTAGATTTTCAACTTTATCGCAAAAGCATTAAGGTTCAAGGTTGATTGGAAAAATTTGACAGTTTCGGGTAAGTAGCTTGACCTGCTGGCGTCTGTACAACGCCACATGGTTATTTTGGCGTGTGGCCGAAATCGGAACTAACGTCGCCATTTGCTTTATCAATACAATTAATTTCGATGATACAATTTCATAAATATTTACCAACTTTAGCCCCCTGTCAATGTTATTTAGGCGCCAAAATATCCTTGTAGCACTTTTAAGTATTACCACTTTTAAGTTTCTATGGTAAGACTATACAGAGATTATGTACGTTAAAACAACCATAGAGGCCTTTCTTTTTCTGTACCCAGCATTGATAAAGGAAACACGATATACAGCCTACTCGTTATTTTCCCCCAGGTCACCTAAGTTCAGACAAAAATAGAAGGTCAGTGCACAATTCAACATGTTAATTACAAACTAACATTGTTTTACGACGTGTGCATGTAAACATTGTGCTGTGCTGAGCCATAACACGCGTTAACATTGTTAATACCGTAAATATTTGTGTGTCTGTCTGTTTGTTTGAGGGCCTATTGCACCCGCTTTGCTTCGAATTATGTTATTTGTAAAGTTACGAGGTTGTAATGTAACTTTATGCTATGCAGCGCTGAACTGTCTTACATAATTGATAGGTTAGGGTTGCCTTTGGGGAATAATATTCAGGATTAAAGTAAAACAAAATGGTCTGAAGATATAAAGTTGAAACAGTTAACAGAAGCTTAAATAAAACAAAATGGAATTCATTCATTGCTATTTAAGTCTGAAATTATAAACATAAGGAGGTAGTTAAAAAAACTAGGTAGGTACACGCGATAGAATAGAAGTGATACTTCTTAAAAAATAAAGAATAGGAAAGATTAATTATGTTCTATGGCTTTGTATTGAGTGAATACGTTTCTTTTTTGCTCCACTCCCGTGGCGTCGGAGTGTATCTTTCTTCTCTCTTATGTAACAAAATGTGACTAAACGTGATGCGTCCTTGAAATTTCACTCTCAATTTATCGTCCAATTATCTAATCGCCGCCAAAGAAGTTTCACTTCAACAAGCGTAAAAAATACCTGCCGTGGAGTCCTAAGTCCAACGACCTATGATGTGATCCAAATAGTTATGGTTGGTCAGTTAGCTCATCATTCTCTTGCCCACAATCTTTATTAACATTAGCTAGCTGCGTTAAATACACTAGAATTACTAGAGGAGACCACATTTTGCTTTGCCTAAATATATTTTCCAAATAATTCATCTCATCGCCTTCATTTCAGTGATTCGTCATCTTCATCTGAAAATGTAACGGTTGACGATCACAAACAATGCTTCCAAGTCAAGATGGCGACTTGTAGCATGCTTTATGGTTCTTTGTTAGCGACGACATTAAATTAACGACTGTTTATCCTGAGTTTGTCGCCGAAATTACACTTGCACTGTTGCACATCTAGGAGCGTGCAGTTTTGGGGAACGAAATGTATGTTGTGATTTATATGTCTTATAATAAATTGTATGACGGACGTCAATTTAGTTCCTACCTCCACCAATGATTTACACTAGTAATGTACAGACGCCAGCACATCAAGCTACTACAATCTGTCAAATTTCTTTAATAGATTTTCAACTTTATCACTTAAGTATTAGGTAAGGTTCAAGGTTGAAAATTTTGACAGTTTCGGGTAGCTTGACCTGCTGGCGTCTGTACCTCCACAAATAAGGTAGTCAAGTGAGTAACAAAATATTTTTTTAAATATTGGTACCTACTCCAAAAAACAGAGAACACTTTAGTAGTATCGCTGTACTTCTATCAAAACAAGCCTTATTTATTCGGAAATTCATAGATCTTTGATAAATACATCAATTAAATACTTACCCGAATGAGAAATAGATTCTTACGACATCCATACAAAGGTTGCCTTTAAAAGATCGCTTTTAGCGATAAGACCATAGATATTAAGAAAGAAGTTCTTACATTTCTATGGATAAGACCGCCCACTGTGTTACCCTACGTAAATTTTAATAAATTTATATGTGTAATTCGCATGGTGTACACATAATAAAGAGTATTCTATTCTAACATGCATTTTATGCCAAAAAGGTTCCCTTCATGATCACAATGACTCACAGAGCCCTCACAACACTCATCAGCAAGTTTATTGACGTTCCCTGTTCACCTACCAGATGCAACTCTTCCATATTGCTTCATTTATGTTAGCAGCTCTTAACCGAACACATTGTTAATTTGCCCCGAGACGCATTAGCTGGACAAATGTTTACACAAACACTAAGTTTACACTTTAGATTGTTGCCAATATTTGTTATAAAACACTAACTTAGTTCAATGTTTGTTTAACTGCAAACAGTACATTATGTTACGTCCGGGTGTTGGAGGGAAAATTTGAGATGTCAAATAGGCTCTGTGGAAAATGACAGTTAGTGATGGTGTTGCCAGTTAATGAGATATATTTACTTTCTTTATTCTATGCGTGTTAAAGACTCTTTGTAATAAATACCACTAGATGGGTAAAATAATACTAACGTGCAAGATGCAACAAACTTATTTGAACTAGGTTAACTGGTCTAAGAATTGACCTGATAGGACTTATAAACACTATTTTGTTTTTTGTGACAGCTTATATCAGGAAGTAAGTAGGTAATAACCACAGACCTACTGTAATAACCATTTGCTAACTGAATAACGTAAAGTAAAGCGTGATGATGCCAAAGAAATAAAAATAAAACATACCTGACACATTTAAAATCAAAGCTCATCATGAAAACTGCAATAAAGTCCGATATAAATAAATCATAAGTGAGAAACATCATAAACACGACACAAACACTCTGTAGTCGGAATGCTTTGTTCTATGTTTACTGCTTCACGCTTGCTCTCTTTACGTGGCTGGCTGTGTTAGAAGCCGTGTCCGATGCTAATTGAGCCGCCATAATCGGTCAAAGGTTTACTGTGTTAAGGTTTAGTGATATTTGCATTCGTTTGAAAATAATTATTGAGAGTCGCTCCATGTAAAATACTGATAGTCACCTGTGTTCGGTTCTACTGGAAGCCGACCCCAACATAGTTTAGAAAAGGCTCGGCATATCGATATTGTCAATTAATTTGCCTACTATGGCAAGCTCTTTTTTCACGCCCTTTCCCTCAGCCTAATTGCGTAACACACTATCAACCACAACCTGAATCATTTTGGAGGATATTGCTAATCCATTGCTTCATATGTTCGAAGATTGTTTCTGCTCTACAACGTAAATAACGCAACGAATCTTGTTGAACTGTCAAAATGAAAGTCATGCATTGCGTTAGTGTGTTATACAATTACTCGGCTGGTTTAGTTTCTTCAAAATGTCATCCATTTTCACTATGACGAATTTGAATTTAATGGCTACACTGTGGAAAATCTTTTATGCATTACGTTATCTAATGTATTAAAAAATAGGAAAAATACAATTAATGAATCATTAATACAACAAATTAAACCACCAAAAAACTTCCTCAAAGTGATCGTTCAGACGGAAAACATATAATTTGTCACCACCGGTCTTATATCAGCTGTTCTATTTAAATCTTCTATAGTAGGTCTACAGATTTCGTCACCTGTACCTAAGAATAGAGTGTCGCCTGTTATTCGTGGGTGTATCACGTGGGTCGCAGATTCCACCTGCGTATTAACAACGACATCAAGTGCCAAATTCGATCAGCTACGATTAACTGCGTCGGTGATTTTAAGGTTGCCTAAATGTTTTTATGTGGATTAATTGAACATTCCTTTGAACCTATGCGATAAATCGGCACCCTAATTGCGTAACACACAATCAATCGGAATCGGTTTCATTTTGACAGTTCAACAACATTCATTGCGTTATTTAAGTGTCGAGCAGACACATTTTTCGAACTTATGAAGCAATGGATTAGCAATTTGCTTCAAAATGATTCAGATTACGATTGATCGTGTGTTACGCAATTAGGGTGCTGGACAGATTTGTCAGACACAAGTACGACTTTTTGACCCCGTCCGGACTTTGTCAGTTATCCGGACTTTTTGACTTAAGGGTTTTTTTGTTCAAAATAAAAAGAGTTAAATGTGAACTGAAAAAATAATGTAAAGTAAAATTACTTTTTTGTAAATGACCGGTTTTTTCTCAGGACTTTTCAAATTTCGAAATGGTACAGGACTAGGAAGGAGCTTTTTTCTGAATCTCTGTGAGGAAGTTCATGTAGTAACCGTTACATCCTGAAAGTACAGCAATAGGTCAATCATATAGATATCTATTTCACTAATGGCATTTGCAAATGTGGCCACTAGAATCAAATTAGTAGGTAGCTGTACATTATCATAGTTATTACAAACATCAGAATAAATCCAATTATAATTCAATTATTACAATAATTATTCGAATGTGATTACAATCAAATTGTCATTAATCTCATTCTATTTCCAATCAATTCAAAAGTAACCTTATTTCCTTGAGTCAAGGTTCAATAGATGTTGTTGTGTATTGTGAAGAATGACGGATGTCTGAATAATGGGTGAGCACAGATTGTGGTGTTTGTGTTGTGGATTATTGTTATGTAATTATGGCTATAATTTTGTCGTTTTGTTGAGCGTCAAATTGTTTTTGTTGCTCAATGCGGTCGTTTATTGGGTGTATCACTGCTAGGAATTAACTACTCTATAAATTCTAGCAGCATTTAAACTACCTTTACTTTTAACATTAAGGTTTTCTCTAAGTTACTGGCTTAAGAGAAATGACTAGTTAGAGCATTTTCCTCTTGCAGGATCTTTTGTTAAGATTAACTTCAGTCTCTTGTGCTATGTACTGTGGTACTTACCTAGATACCTCCTCACTTGCTTAATATCATTATTTTTGTTCCAGGTAAATGACTTCCTAGTTTACACCATCAGTAATTACTTGTAAGTACAGACCTAGATTGGTACTGGAAATTACACAAAACAGTACACAGACAAAAGTAAACGGTAGGTACAGCAGACGCCAGCAGATCAAGCTACCCGAAACTGTCAAATTTTCCCAATCAACCTTGAACGTTAATGCTTTCACGATAAAGTTGAAAATCTACTAAAGAAATTTGACAGATTGTAGTAGCTTGATGTGCTGGCGTCTGTACCTGAAAGTTTAAGTTTACTTAATAATTATTTTCAAGAGTAGGTACATATTACATAAGTTGGCATTAAGAAACACAGGTACCTATGGTTAAATTATAATATATACTTACTTACTTATTGATTGTGTACCGTATAAGTCATAACTTCCGGATAATAATTTTTTGCTACAATAATTGCTCAATCATTGGTTTTAGTAATTTTCCGAATTATCGAACATTAATTTGGCTGTTTGTTTCCTTATTTACAATTTCAACTTGTACTCGTAAAGTTAATTGCAAATGTATAAATCGTGGATTGGATTTATCGGATATTTTACGAGATATATTTTATAAGAGTTTATTGTCTGATTACAAGCTTTTATTAAATGCTAGCATTGTATTTCGAAACACTACATAATAAATGTACTAAATATAAATGAAGTCAAGAGTTTAAATAACAAGACAAGATTAACTTTGAAGTTAGCTAAGTGAGAAGCAGATGTTTCCGTTCCTAAGTTAGCTGGGATGATGATACTAAACATCCTGATTACGCTTGCTTTAGCACGACTGTAGTAGTAGTAGTAGTAGGACTGTAGTCCCCGAAGGGTTAGGCAGAGGTGTATGTTACACCCACATTACTAGTATAGTACACCCACATTACTAGTATAGTACACCCACATTACTAGTATAGTACACCCACATTACTAGTATAGTACACCCACATTACTAGTATAGTACACCCACATTACTAGTATAGTACACCCACATTACTATTTAGTACACCCACATTTCGACAGTTATGTTTAAGTCACATGTAACGGGGGGCGAGCCTATTGCCATCAAGCAGGCATAGATCCAGTCTCTGAAGAGAAATTCCTAATGAAAAACCCAACCTAGGACGTCACTCAGGACGCAGGACGCAGTAGTGCTTGCGACCACTTGATCAACGAGGCATTCTAAGTACCTACACACATACAGGATCAAGAAAGCTACCTACCCAAAAACTTCAGCTGAATTTTCATCGCAATGCGTTTAACGTCGCCGACATTTAAAATTTCGCTCGTCACAGTGTAAAAAAGTCCCATGATTTCAGCCGGTACATCCATGCGACATTACAGACGTAATAACTGTAGTCTGTGGCTGCAGCTAAACTGTCGGGAGATTCCTGTTGCGTGTAATGACGCTGCGGCCGCGCCTGTACTGACAGCGAATAAGTGAAGTTGTTGGAACAGTTTTAAAAAACACAAAAACAGTTGATAAGTGTCGTGGAACACCCGGTTGGAACGAAGTTCCTTTCGATTTTGCAAACTTGGTGTACGAGACCAAAAAAAAGTGTACCAAGACACGACAACAAGTATCTCATTAATTATTATTATTTTGTATCTTTTTTTTTTAGTCTTGCTCTCATCCGTCTATTGTGCAGAGTATAGCATGCGAAAAGGAACTTCGTCCCAATAACATGTGTATGGAGGAGAAGTAGTGGCTTATAGTAGACTTACTTGTACTCGGTACACGGACATTTAGTAGGAGGAAATAAGCCGAAGTCGATTATATTAATTTCATTTTCCTTCTTTGTAATACCTGGTAAAAACGAAGGCATTCTGAGCCACAGAGATAACATCAGCATCCCAACCCAATTTTGACTTAGCCTACTGTTCGCTACCGAATTATTCCATTAGTAAATAAATAAAATAAAGGCACCAAATGTATAATTATGAAAATAAAAGACTCAACCTTGTTATAAACTAATTTAGACACCTTCCAGGTAAAGACTTATTTGCCGACCGTACTTTCCGGTCGGCCGGTCGCAATGACCATCTTGCCAAGTCGTCATTACAGTATTGGCAAAAACTCTAATAACCCATTGTTTTGTATATAATAACCTATGTGTGTGTGTGACCTTATGTAAGGATACATATACGTGTGATTCCGTGTGTGTGTTTCAAAATGAGATGTAATTTTTTCCGAAAAGTTGATTGATGGTTTGATCTGATCTTTAATGTTATAAAAGTCAAATATTAATGTTACAGTATTTTCGGAACTCGGAGATGAGTTAATCTGCAACTGTATGATGGATGAGCAAGAGATTTAGCTTAATACAAATCTTTTGCAGATGGCTTGGATCTGCAGATTGATCTACTTTTTAACTTGGATAATTACGTAACGTCTCCTACTTTTGCCGACAGATCACAATGTTAAGTAAGTTTCCAGTGTTTCCTGCTCCCAAAAACTGTGAGAGGAACCTTAAAATACTTCACATTTTCCAGACTTTTTCGGCACTGACATAAAGCCTGTCCAAAATGGCGGATTGTCAAGTTTTTGCGAGGTCGGCGACGCTCGGGTGACGGCTCGGCTGGTGTGCGGCTGTGCGGGCACTCGCCGTGTAGGTATCCTGGGAACACTGACAGCAAGGGTTATGCGGTCCAAGTGACTGGAGCATGCGGGTAGAAAGATGTGGTGTTCCAATTCTGACTATTGTAGGAGTTACCTATAAGAGAATTTCGTGGTCTTATGGTAATGTTGAAAACTATTCCAACGGTGATAAATTTTTGCAACACAGATAGGTATTGCAACATGAGTTACATATTAAGGTAATCATTTCAAATATACAACCTAAGTTCTCGTTTACCTTAAACCTCTTGAGGCGTCATTATACTAGTCATTAGGGGCTGTTAATTTATTACGTAAGACGTTTTGAGGGGTAAGTCTTATTTTTTCTTACGTGGTTTCTAGATTTGTTCATAAGTAAGATAGATCACAAAAGTAAACAAAAATTATAAGTTAAAAAAAATGCAATTTTGGTAGATACTGGTCTTTCGTAACATTCAAAGGGGGGAGGGCTCATTCAAGTCTTTAGTTTTTCTTAGGGGGTCCTCCCCTTATTACGTAAGATAATTTCCAACCAAACCAATTTCTGATCCTCCTGGATCAGAAATTGGTTGAAATTGTCTTACGTAATAAATAATTATGAATTATTTTACTATGTGGCCAAACACTGTAAACAAAGACACTTACTATCTTCGGAGTTTATCATAGTTTTGCTTTAGGCTAAACAATAAAGTCGCTCGGTGTATTTCAGACAGATAAGACTACATTGTAGCAAACATGATAAAATTAATCATGTAGAGCGTGTTTCATTTTGTAAACGTAAAAGAAATATGAAAGTACATATACCTATATTGTTCAGTGTGAAAATATGGCCCTCAGGGAAATTAGTTCAATGTTTTGTCTTTGCATACTGAATAAGCTGGATAAGTTAAATATTCCTTTACTTATTACATTTATAGGGAAGGTTGAACGAACGAAAATTATCACCAGGTTCTTATAAGAATATTTTAGTCATCTTTTCTTACATTCACATTTCACCGTAAAATAAATCTGTATCTAAAATTTAAAGATCTTCTGCCAATAAATCGGTTTCTCTGCTAGATTTTGTATAAAAAATAAATGAAAAATATGAATGCTGCGAACGCATCCTTCGCTGCCGCTCATCGCTTGTTCCTGACCTGTAACCTGTCTAATTTGACAGGTGTCATTCCACTCGCGTGCCGAATTCTCTGGAAAGTTTTTATTTAGTTTTTCGGTTACACGTGGAGAATTTTGGCGATAACTTTCTTTTACAATGTTATGTAAGACATGAAAACTCTGTAAGATTTTATAGAGGAATGCCTATATACTTCAAAGTAATAAGTGATTTAGATTTTTCAGTTTATTTTTGTGAGATTTTTTTTTGTTTTTTGACCTTTTACATTAAAAATACTAAAAATATATTATAGGTACATAGATATATCTAATAGATAAATTTATATTTTATACTGACTTATAGACACATTATTCTTTACACAATATGTCAAAACAGGTGAAAGCGTGTATATTTTAAAAGGCTCAGTCTCAGACTATAACATATACCCCCACGTCGCCTGTCACAAGTGTATTTACGACTGTAATAAGGCCCCGCCACCAAATAAATAAACACATAGGTTTGTGGGAGCGCCATAAAATGGGCAAACTACCAAAAAGGGTTCTGACCGAATTCCGATTTGTGCAACATAGTGTAAGAGACAGAAGATCTACTTTTCATTACATACGGGTACGTCAGTACTTACCCTTATCTATGCACACGGGTTTCTTTGAAAGTATGTCGGGTTCGATTTTCGGCAACTTTTTGCGGAGAATCTGCCAACTGGGGTCCTCTAACACCTAGGTATTTGATATATGATGGGTTCTTAAAGTATCATACATAAGTCAATCATTTATCATTTCCAAATTCTGGAAGCCTGATCAAGAATTCGAAATTAAGTCTGTAATTTGTAAATCTGCAGTCAAATCAAATTTCTGCTGGGTAGCAGCAGCATTGGTCATTTTGTTTAAGGTTAACATAAACATTTAAATCTGGGAACAGATCTGAAGGCCAATTCTCGTAATTTAAAACGTTCAAAATCTAGTCGCAGTCTCATCTCGGCGAAAAACAAATGTCAAAAACTTGTCAAAATTAGAGGTATTTTTGACAGATTGATACTGAGATCAGGCTGTGAACGTTCTTAAAATTAGGAGAATTGCCTCTCTGATATTCATGCACGTTGACAAGGTGTGGCAAGTGGCAAACTGACTATCCCTATTTTGATCCTTCCATGTGCAGTGTTGTGTTCAATGTGCAGAAAATCTAAAACTTACAATGTACGAAACATTGGAAGTTTTAGATTTTCTGCACATTGGCTGTTTTGTGACCTATGTAATGATGTTCAGTTTTGAGTTATTGAATATTACGGAGGCTTATAGGACATTTTGGGTTCTATTTGTGATTACCAGTCAGAAGGGTTTATGGAGATAGCACACGTACTTAAGGGGCCAAACCCCTCAAGAGTAGGTAAATGATTACCGATATTCCAAATATTCGTACACCCTGATGTATGAATATTTGGAATATCGGTGTTATCCGGTGGTTGATAGTCAAACATTGCTGGTAAACGCTAGATTATTTAATTCAATCAATGTATGGGCTGTGTTGTATCTTAAGGTTCATACTTTTCTTCTCTTTTTTCTATTAAGCTGTTGAAGTTATGTATTTCCAGTCGTGTCAGTATATGATAAATAAATATTTCAATCGAATTACCAAACTTTTCCCTTGGGAACTTCAGCAATGAAATAGTTGCGCGCGTGTCGTACACTTGATGTCAGTAAATCTGTCACCGACCAGTCTTCAGTGTTGCCACACACTGTGTAACGATATAGTTGTAGTGTGGTATGCCTGAACTATTTATTGGGTAACGAAGTACATGGTTGGTTTTAGAGACAATCCGAATTTTCGGTTCTTTTGGTTTTAGAGCTGTGGTAACAGCCCCGACTTACGAGTTGTAAGTCGTGGGTTCGAACTCAGGCAGGCGTTTCATTTTGCGTTAGTAATTCATCACCACTGCTCTCAAAACGGTGAATGAAAACATCGTGAGGAAACTGGCATGACCTAGAACTGAAAATTCGAAGACATGTGACATCTACCAACCCGAACTGGGCCCTCGTGGTAGATTACAGCCCACTCCCTCTCAAAGAGAGCCGGCCTGTGTCCCATCATTGGGAACATTGTATAAATAAAAAAATAAAATCATTTTAATTCGAGTATCACTAACTCATAATAGAAATAATACACTCATAGTCACATTACATACACAACACTACTAATTCAATTCATAATATTATAGACTGACTAGCTGCGCCCCGCGGTTTCACCCGCATAAGATTCAATCCCGTGTGAATATGAGGATAATAAAAAGTATCCTATACATTAATCCTGGTTATAAACCACCTGTGTGCCAAATTTCACACAAATCCGTTCAGTAGTTTTTGCGTGAAAGAGTAACAAACATCCATCCATCCATCCATCCATACAAACTTTCACGTTTATAATATTAGTAGGATTATGCTTGGTTTTCTTAATGTTACGAAGGGAGAGGTTTCTTACGTGATGATAACGTTACTTCAACTTACTTTAAATTATAAATACTATTAACATAGCTAAAGATCTATAATTCTTACCTAGTGTTTTCTCACAGTTAAGAACTTGGATTTAACTTAGTTTGTTCTCAAAGTAAGTTTTATTAAACTTACTGTTTAGACAAAGGAGTTTTTAAATGAGGTCAAAACATTGAAACTAACTAAAATATTGGCTGAAGTTTGTGATTTCAGATGCTTTAAAATAAAAGAAACAAAATATAAAAGTAATATTAAATGGCATCCAATAGTTTCTTTGACAAAGAATTGCCAGTGTTACTAAAATTAAGACAATGTTATAGTAAAAGAGCTTTGATGCATTGGCTGTACAGATGAAAAAAAAATCTGCGGTTGACGAGTCGGATTTAAACTTGGAATGGTCGGAATGTGCTGGATTTGAAATAGGTATTACGGTGGTAGGTAGTATCTCTCATTTGTAAACAGCACCACCGTAATGGTGATAAGTGAAACTTTTAATAACAATAATCCAGTACCAACACATACAACTTTCTAATACCCCCAACGTGGAACGGTGGAACAAAAACCCCTAATTTATAAGTCACTAAACCACAATGTTCTCCTTTAATTTTCACTTTATAAATTATACCGTGGTGCGCATGCGTGCGACGTGTCATTAGCACCCTATAAAGCGGGAAGTGTAAACATGGGGCTAAATGCAACCACAGAGCAGAGCTGTGGAGTTAATTCTGTCCCCAAAAACAACTATCGGCTGCGGCACGTAGTGAAAAAGCTTTATTGGAGGAATGTGGATTGTTACTGTAGTATTTTTGAAAATTATAAATGTTATTTATTTCTGTACATTGGTTCGTAAAAACACTTTTTCATGACAAAATTAAATTGTATTTCGAAACTAGACGAGTTCAGTGTTGACTAATTGACTACTCTGAGAAGAAACTAACTCAGAGGTCACTCTCTTGTTAAAGTCCTGCTATAATCTTGGTCAGGCTGCATTATCTAATTTATTTTTAGAAATTAAAAATAAATGCGTGATGTTGACAGGCAGTATGCCTTTGCCTGTCACATCAGGCTGATTTCAGGATAAAGATCCTGAAATTATACACACACATAATTTTTAGATGCTTAATTTTCTGACAAGAATTAACAAAATTATTTTTTTCTATTTATATAGGTAGGTACCTTGGTATTATAAGTAGGTACTTACTTAAGTCGAAAGTTAGTTTGCAACATCTTTGCAAACATTCTTAAGAATTTGCATTTATAAGTATTTGCAGAGATACCTACCAAAGACTGAGTTCTTGACATAAGGTACCTACCTAAGTATATTTGGCTAAAACAAATAGATTTACTGAAACAGTACCTACCTAACTATTTAGTTTTGCTACAAGTCTCTGATGTATTTACGAAACTGTAAAACTTTCATTTTACAAGGACAATAGCTTGAAGCCAAAGTTGCTCTACGTATTGTGATATCCATTGAATGAATAATACGGTTTTTAAATTCTTCAAGGCATGGTCTGTCGGTCTGAATCAAACAACGGGTAGGGACGATCTTTATGATATTCAATATTATTTAGTACAGCAGAGTAGTGCTTCATATGCAGGCCACATCCAGAAGCTGCATCACTAAAATACAAGTCTATTCTCTATAGTTGACAGTCATCACTCGCGCGGAATATTAAAACGTTAAAATATTTGTCTTCAGCTTTTCTTTACAAACTGCAAAGCTTTAAATAACGCAAAACGCAACATAAATCCTCTTTGAGTAACATTACTAAAGAAAGTAACCCACATTCATCAGATTTTCGGTCAATTAGTCGATTATTCGAGATATCAAATAACAAAAATAAAGTATGCCATGCATGAGCATTAAACATTCGTTAACCGGCATAAAATACTTCATTACCAGTGCTTCGCCATTTAAAAAGCGAGACGAGTCCGTTTCGCGCCCTTTTTGTTTATTTTTAAAAAGATTCTTTTTCATCGGGTGATTGATGTTGTGCACGCGGGTCGTGGAAAGGATGCACCCTGCAAAAACCTGCTGTATTAAATAACAATTTTTCACTTTGATAAATTTCTTGGCGCTCTTTAAATCTTTATTTATGGCGTTTTTATGTGCGTGATTGAAAAGTTAGATTCGGTAAGCGAATTCTAAAAATAATGTTAAAAAGAGCAGTTTTAGAACTTCTATAAGTACTTATTTATTTTTTCGAACAAATAACCTTCAACAAAGTTACAATAACCTAACGTATATTTTTGATATAACCAGAATCGATGCTGGAATCGAAAGTTCCGTTCGATCGCGGAATCGATCAATCGATAATTTTATAAATAGTTAGCCTTTGATGTGTCGACGCGCGCGATTGGATCAAAGCATTATATATTAGTGTCTGTTTGTCTGAATGTTGTTAGCTCGTCGACAAGACATGTTTTATAGACTTTCTTCACTAATTTATTGATGTAAATGGAACTCGTACCAGGTAGTTGAGGTATCCGGGAGATAAACTACCGATTGTCAATCTAGGAATCTCATATGTAAAACGTTAGTGGGCTAGCAATGGCTACCTAGAGCTTTCTATGTAACATAACTGGTCGTGTCTAGCTTAGATTGGATCTCACCATCTTTGATTCGCTTTTTATGAGACATTTGAGCTCGCATTTTAGAATGATAGTCAATAATAAACCTAGTAGTTAAAACTATTTAATACCTACATAATCAGCCTAGAAGGTTCCCGCTATTGGGACACAGGCCTCCTCTGGTGAGAGGGATTAGGCTGTTATCCACCACGCAGGCCCAGTGCGGGTTGGCAGATGTCACATGTGTTCGAATTTTTGGTTCTAGGACATGCCGGTTTCCTCACGATGTTTCCCTTCACCGTTTTGAGAGCAGTGGTGATGAAATAAATTACACAAAGTAAAGCGCCTGCCTGGGTACGAAGTACAAACACTTCGGCCCCACGACCGACCTACAACTCGTAAGTTGGGCCACTGGACCACCACTCCTCTCTGTGCCACCACTGCTTTAAAACTATTTATATTTCTGTTAAAAGCAAATCCAGATTCAAAACTGAACATTGTAAAAAAATCAGAATCATAGTTACTTTCTGCCTGCACTTACCTGCGAACCCTACTTTTGGTCCATAAAGGCTTTTTGCCATTACGGAACTGTAAACCCGTCACTTTAAATAACATACAGTAAAAAAAAAAGATAAACATAATTCCTTCACGTCACTGTTCTTTTATTTCATACACGACAAGACTCAATGTCATTCCTAAAGTACACACGCACGTGAAGTGTGTCAGTCCATATCGCGAGTTCACACTGTCACACATTCAAAATGAATATGACATAAAAGTGAAAAATCCAAAAAACGCTTGAAGCGTTGCCGCGCGGCGCGTGTGCCCGCGAGTCGCGCCTTATCGCGGCAATTAATCTCGCGCGGCGGCTGGCCGGGTATCGCGCGACAAATCTGTTGCCTGCCGCGCGGCAACGCGTTTTATGATTTAATTTTGTCGATGTGATGTCATTTGACACTTTCTGGATACGTGGACTGGTTAGGGGTTACATTTTTGTGTAGATATTGTGAATTTTTAAAGTGCTTTTTGAGGTCGTTTTGGGTTTGTAGAGCATGATTTGAACTTTGGACTTTTTTTGGCCCAGCACCCTAATTGCGTAACACACGATCAATCGGAATCTGAATCATTTTGAAGCAAATTGCTAATCCATTAAATGATAAATGATTTTATTTTGTAAGTAGGTTTGTACAAACACTTTTACACGTCAATCATGTTATAAAACTAGATGAGGTCGGCGTTTCCTATCTGATTAGCCTGAGAAGAAAGGCCGAAACAAACTCAGACGTTACAGTCTCTTTTAAAGTCCAGACATAATCTTGGTCAGATCATATGAAGACCATGTAGGTCGATGTCTGAGATGGTCTTTTGAGGAAAGAACCACACAGATTGAGAGGACCTGTCCAGTCAGTGCACGCATATATCAGAAATCGTGCAGCTCAACTCATTGATTCATAAGTTCGAAAAATTTGTCTGCTCAACACGTAAATAACGCAATGAATGTTGTTGAACTGTCAAAATGAAACCGATTCCGATTGATTGTGTGTTACGCAATTAGGGTGCAGGACCCGAAATATTTTGAAATTCAACCTACTACCAACAATGACCACGATTTGTAAGCGAAATAATGAAAACTACATAACACACCTACTTACAGTGATACTTTTGGTAATACGACCACCTGAAAAAGATAAGATTTTTTTTCTGTACAGGATAGGACGATCATAAAATAAAGATGTTAAAACATCATTTTAAACTCTAAAACTGCGAGCTGTAAAATGAAATCATAAAAATAGTGTTATAAGTGTACAATCGGATTAACATCGCAATAAACAGCAATGAAAAAACAACAAAACGTTTATATAGGCTTTTTATTGCTGTCATTTTAACCGATAGTTAAATCTAAGCTCGTGTTACTATTGACGATGCAATGATGGTATATAATAGTAAATAAACTCATTTTATGTTACTTAGATTTTCTATTTCAATTTGTACCTAATTAAGTATGCATCATTATCTCCCAATTTATTTGGGGTCGGCGAAACGTCTTTATCTTCCATATTTCTTTATTAGTAGTCTCAATCTTGGAAGTCTTTTGTAATTAAGTATTATAAGACCATAAAGGTTTTAATAAAAAATAAATTACTGGCACCCTTGTGCCAAAAAAATGTGAAAAAGCTATAAAAAATGTAAAAAGCTAATTAAAAACCAATATTTTATGGCTTCAAATATTTTTTGACAAGGAACTGCCAGTGCCTATTTGGTTGCGTCAATTCAAATTTAGACCAAGGAGGTTTGAACCAGAATGATATCCCTGTCCGACAATCATTTTTCAGCATGGTAATTGGCAGCAAGTCAACAACTCGCTCTCTGTTTTTAATTCATCTTAAAAAAGAAACAATGACGGGTTCCGTTGAGTTGATTGAATGAAAGGTAAATTGCGGTTTACGATTTATGACGTATTAAAAAAAAACTACTTACTAGATCTCGTTCAAACTAATTTTCGGTGGAAGTTTAATGTACGTCATTATATTGTTTTTAGTTTTATCATTCTCTTGTTTTAGATTAGAAGTTTCAGGGGGGACACATTTTACCACTTTGGAAGTGTCTCTCGCGCAAACTATTCAGTTTAGAAAAAAATGATAATAGAAACCTCAATATCATTTTTGAAGACATGTCCATAGATAACCCACACGCATGGGTTTGATGAAAAAAAAAAATTGAGTTTCAGTTCTCTCTAATACGGGTAGGGTTGCCAGGTCACCAAACCTAATAGCCGGGCAGACCAGCCAGTTTGGCCGGACATTTGGGTAGAAAGACTGGACACCCTACATTATTGGGGATTTTGTGTCTCAGTATTAATAGGTACGACAAAAAAATTCTATGTAAAATCAAGCTTTTTTGATTATTGTCATAATCAGTCATCGGCGCTTGCTCGTTTGCGAAATGTAAAAAGCCTAACAAAAGCCGGACAAGCCAGACCTCGTTTATTTTGGCCGGACACGCAATCAAAAAGCCTACCTATGTCCGGCTTTATCCGGACGCCTGGCAACGCTAAATACGGGGAACCCCCAAATTTTATTGTTTTTTTTCTATTTTTGTGGGAAAATCTTAATGCGGTTCACAGAATACATCTACTTACCAAGTTTCAATAGTATAGTTCTAATAGTTTCGGAAAAAGGTGGCTGTGACATACGGACGGACAGACACACAGACAGACATGACGAACCCATAAGGGTTCCGTTTTTTGCCATTTGGCTACGGAACCCTAAAAAGTGCATCATATTTTACATAAATAACAAGTCCGAAATTAAAATAAGTCCGTACATAGGCTCAAAATAAACCCGTGTACGGACGGGAATTAATATCGCGATCACTGTCAACAGGTGTCACGCATAACTTACAAATAAATCCTTATAAGTGCCCCAGCGCACTGTGCAACATAAATGTACTAAATTATAATGTTGATTTGTTGGTTAAGCGCTTACACACTTCTTGGGGGCAAAATAATAGGAATATTTTATGGGCACAACATGCAACTTGACAAAAGGATTTATGTTTAATCGTTTCAGGCAAAAATAATTTCTAGTAAATTGTAATTTTTTTAAACTTCTGTCACGTTTCTTGGCTCACGTTTGAATATCTTGATTCTAACGTTCAATAAGCTTAATTGTCCCTCTAAAATAATATCCTTTCTTTTTTTTAATCAGTCAGTTCTGTCCTACTGCAGGACACCATGATCATCACACTTACTCAAGGTAGGTTGGCGATTTCAAACTTGTATTAAGTCCAGGTTTTCTCACTTTGTTTTCTTCATCGATGTCAGTAATGTCCAATATAGACTTAGTCACCCGTGCCCGGATTTGAATCCACAAACTCGTGCATGAAGACCGAGGCCACGGAATTTGTCATCTGTTAATACAAATAAATTATTCTATAAATTTAATGCACCTTGGCCTTTCGCAGCCATGAATTAGGTACAAGATAAACTATTTCCCAGCTTTCACCTATCTGCAAATATAATACTCAAATAGGAACACCCAGTCTTTAGCAAAACATTTGCGTGCTTAGTAATCCTTTCCAACAGACTCGTTTGATACAACATAGATTCGAAAACTTCAGAGTGTTTGACAGACGGTGCCTGTTCCCAAAGGGCTTCAGAAGTCATGTTCCCTCCCGTTCAACATTTCCGACATTAAAGGCGTGTTGAAGCCGTGATAAGCATTTGTCATAATTTGTCGAAGCTTTGAAGTTGATTTACAAGCGCGAATAGCGGATTTTAGTAGTTAAGCTGACAGTTTTATTAGTAGGAGTTTGTTTAGAAAGATTATTTTGAGTATCCGTTTATGTGTCAATTAATTATTCTAATGTTGTGTTTCGTAAATTAAAAGTTGCGCAACTGTGTACTTCTGTGGGAGATTCATTTTTATCGGAACTTCAGATCTTTATTATGCGAGCTTAAAAGTTTCCAGGTAAAACAAGCTTTACAAACGCTAAAAAAATCATTTTACTTTTTACAACCTCTCATTAATTACGTAACTCTGGCCACACTTTATCAACAATTAGCATCTTAATACCTAACTAATTGAGAGCTCATTACAACATGTTGGACACGTCTCGTGTGCGCGGGCTCTAACTTGTGTTGATCAAATAGTTGATAAGCACCGCTCAGTAGTTTGTAAACTGCTATGTTTATGCCCCGGCGTTGCTCGCAAACGACATAAACTGCGATGTTTATGTTCTCCTCGCAATTAGAACTTTTGATGTGGAGAAAGTTGGTGGCGCAATTTATTCTAATTTGTCTTATTTTTGGGATAAACTTGTAATTTTGTTAGAATCAAGCTATTTGTCTAGCGGTAGTGGTAGATCAGCATTGTTTATTGTTGTGTAGAATGAGATATTCTATTATTATAAATTAAGTTACATATTATACAGTGTGGATTTCTAGTTGCACTTACTAAACTCATTAAACATAAAAAAATAGTTTCGAATTAAGGTCACTAATATATCAGTACTCGTACCCATTTCACTTCCACATACTTAACAATAAAGAGCGGCATTATATTCACATAAATCATAGCATAATGAGGGATCATCATTGTCGGACTCTTTTGTGACAGTATTTATATAAATAATGGCGGACAAACGACCAAAGAGTCCACAACACAAATTACGAGCTCGTTGTTTCCGCGCAATTTAACAAAACAAGATGGAAGCCGAGACGGTTCCTTGATTGTTGCTTGTTTGCGTTTTTAGATCGTTCTGTTTATTTTTAGGATATTAATTTATGTTTGAATTACACTGTCCCATTTTGGGATAATATGATACTTTTCTTCTTTCAAGATTCTAATTACCCAGAAAAATGACCAAATAACTATTATAGACTTTCAAAAACAAAATGAAGGTTCTGTTTCTGACCGACAAAATTCATCCGAATTACTGACTAATATACCAAAGCAGGGCAAGAAATGAGCAATTACAGTGAAACAGCTAAGTATAGCTAGCGATTCCATTGTAACGTTACAATTTAAACTGCTAACTTAATTGTAACTCCAGGCACTTCAGATTGACCAAATACGCCATGTTTTATGTCTCCCAGCGCTGCTTAACTTGTTAGGGAAACGGTAGTAAATAAACAATCAAGTAGGTCGAATATAATCCAATATGGTAGAAACAATTTAATTCGTAGGACGGGGTACAAACATGGACCTTTTGTGCAGCAGCCATAGCTCTTTATGCAGATATGCAAACGTTGCTTAGTCCAAACGACATCTCTATTTCAGAAGAATTAATAGGTTAGCTGAATTATTGGATATAGACAAAATGTCTGTGTTTATTCGGAAAATTTAAGCACTGTTACGGAATAGAAGTAGAAATAGGTTGTTTTTCCTTGAAAAAGTCTCCTTCAATTGAATCTCAGATTTTCTAGAGCTCATTTACCAGGTTGTAACATGTACACGAAGCGTGGATTTTGCCAAAACTTTAGTCTGACCTGGTCACTTTTGGGATGCAGGCCTACATCTGGCCTACATCCAGTAGAAGGACTAAAAACTGACGATGTGTCGACCATCAATGATTTCCAAATAAATACGTAGGTAGTTACAAAGGTAAGTAGACACAAATAAAATACTGTGCACTTTTAGTAGTTAATCAGTAGTGATTAACTACTAAAAGTGCACAGTATTTTATTTGTGTAAAGTGCTGAGTAACGTGCCCTGCAATAAAACCACTGCAGTAGCTAGGTATAATTTGATAGTGATTACATATTTATGGCGGGAGAGCGCAGCCCACAGTGTTGGGAGCCGGTGTCATCGAGTGGACATTCTACCTGTCATTATCGTGCCGCGGTACGTGTGTACGGGAAATACTGGAGCGGTGCAAGGTGTGACTGGTTCGCGGAAGTATGTTGAGTACATTTTATGGAGGTAATTCTCGTTGGCAGACCGACAGCCAGGTGGGTGGACAGCCTACAGAAGATCGCGGGAAGACCTGGATGAGACTCGCACAGACCAGGGCATTAAAGGGAGGCCTACACTCAGCATTGGGTGGAACAAGGTTTCCAATGATGATGATGATGATGATGAATTGTCAAAACGTCAGGAACGCATTCTCTCGTCGGCTGGACTGTATCTATTACTAATCTTTGTTGACACTTGGTCTTATGGGACTTGCTAGGGTCCAGCTCATCACAAGAGTAAGAGGTATGGAGATTGTTGGTATTCTGGTTTTTATTGTCGCGACTAAAACTAGACTGAGTCTGTCTAAACTATAATAATATTATTAAGAGAAAAAATTTGATTATTTGTTTGTTTGTTGGTTACGCTTTTACGCTAAAAAGGCTAAACCGATTTGGATGACCTGGATTAGGACGTAGCATAGTTTTTGTCCTTATGTTATCACTGGGTCGAGACTTATGTGGGCGAAACCGCGGGGCACAGCTATTCAGAAATAAAAAGCAACTGATGCTAGTCATTGCTAGTTACATATTCGGATTTCAACTTTTCAACTACGAATTACGGTCCAAATAAACCTAAAAACAATTTCAACATCGACAAAATTATGTAGGATCATTTACTCCTTTCGTTTCATCTTTCGATCATCCGGTTGGCGAGAGAAAGATGCTGAATTCAGCATTGTTGGATCGGTTCACTAATGCTTTAATTTTTCAGTGTTGAAAGAAAGAAAGAAAATACATTTATTTGCGGCAAACATGTTGATTAATTTTATGTTCAGACATTTCACTTCGAGTGAAAGATGCCGAATGGAATGCAAAAGAAACAAATAATAAAGCTTCTGATATCGTGTTCACCGCTTCCGCTCCAAACTCGCGCTGCCCTAAACAAAATCGTTGACAGTATGACAAATTAATACGGTGAGCGCACGTGCTGCATTAGCGCCCGCGATCGAAGGGACACTGCCCCTGCCTCATGCCTCATGCCTGCTCCACTGAGCCGTTCGATGTGCCCGATACGGGGAGAGGGACCAGTCGTGGTCATAAACACGAAAATATATGGATTGACCACTTACATGCATAAATTCATGGTAGAAACTACGGAATGGCACGTGCTGCTGCGTACGATCTTTACATATTCATGTTTTTGATACAGGTTACGACTTGAGTGCGGTACATAGTTAGCTGGCCTTTTGAAGGACTTCTTAGCTGATTATAATATCAGATTTTATTTGTCTCAGTGAAGAGCAGATGTTTATTATTGTAACTAGCTTCTGCCCGCGGCTTCGCCCGCGTGGATGTCGGAAATTATGCCACGGGAACGTGCTAACAGGATAAAATGTATGTGCTTCCCCAGGATGGCATCCATCTCGTGGGCCCTTTGTGGCTAATTACAATAGAAAATCAATTGTGTCTCATTAGTGGTGATTAAGAGGGTACCTATATGATATCTTTACCTAAGTACCTACCTAATTTAAAAAAAATAACCTACCTAAATAAACCTATTTCTGATGATAACTAATCTAAACTCAATAAATAAGCAAAATCTCTAAAAACTAATATCTATACGAATGACTAATCCTACCTAACAGTATTATAAAATAACCTACGGTCACTACGTACACTAACAAATATACTACCTATACTATAAAATTAAAATCTATACCTACGACTTATAAAATTAAACCTAAATAACTCTAAACACTAAAAGGAATAAAAAGGTCACACAGATAATACTGCGGGTGACGTAACCTTCGACAAACTTATTATTTGCGGTTGGTACAGTAATCGGTCTAGGGATCGAACCGCAAAATTAAGTTTGTTTTTTATTGTATATACTTTTCCGGGATAAAAAGTACCCAGTGTGGTGCCCAGGATATTAAAGAATAATTATACCAAGTTTCATCGTAATCGAACCGGTAGTTTTTGCGTGATGCCTGAACAAACAGACAGACAGACAGACAGACAGACAGACAAAAATTTTTGTAATCACATTTTTGGGTTCGGTGTCGGTCTAGTAACACCCCCTGCCATTTATTTTTTTGATATTTTCAATGTACAGAATTTTCACTTCTACAGATTTATTATAAGTATAGATAACTGAAACCTCATAAGATAAACTCGAAATATTTCTACGTAAGGGGTCTACAATGGGTAGCGGGATTGTCCGAAAGGGGGTAGCGGGATTGTCCGAAAGGGATACCGCTGCCCTGGAACATAAAGGGCTAAGGAAGGAACACGGGTGGGTTTTAGTCAGTAAGA
This sequence comes from Apamea anceps, assembly GCA_951799955.1. Taxonomy (NCBI): domain Eukaryota; kingdom Metazoa; phylum Arthropoda; class Insecta; order Lepidoptera; family Noctuidae; genus Apamea; species Apamea anceps. The sequence continues at coordinate 1,515,024 of OX637516.1, forward strand.
GTCTGACACTCCCTCCTGCTCCACCCAGAGCGGGAGGAGTCATTTGATGATTTCCCATCCTCAAAAAAAAAAAAAAAGGGGTCTACAATTATGATTGTGCTGAATTCATGGTTACAGTTTGCACGTCGATGTTCTTTGCTACCCTGTATGTAGAGAAAGAACGAGCTTTGATCAAGGCGGTTGGATACTGTGAGTTCGTATTTCCTCATGATTTTTGCCTTCACCGCCTAAATGAATCTGTTTATTGTCTATAATATATTTTGAGGATCAATCTCAACTTAATGTTTATGACAGCGGCAAGTGCGTAACACCAGTGGCGTAGCTCATCCTAATGGGGCCCTGTATAAAATTTTTTTGGGGGCCCTTTTTACCCAACTGTGAAGCTACAGAGGGTATTGTTTTTACAAAACAAAGAATATAGCATACTTACTGACTTATAAGGTGAGGGGCTCGTGGCTAAGTAATAACAGCCGCACGAGTCGATTGAAGGTTAAGCTACGCTTGCCGCGGTAAGTCCGGGGATGGATGACCATCTTAACATATCGAGACCCCTCCGTGCCTCGGAAAGCACGTTAAGGCGTTGGTCCCGGCTGTAATTCCTAGATCTTTGACAGCCGTTACGGGTCGTCAGAAGCCCGAGAGTCTGACACCCAGTATTACCAAGGAACATCTTATTACCCAGTAACTGGGTTGTGGCGGTCAGATAGCCAGTCGCTCCGGAGGTAAAATACTGGCATTCAGCTGCATCCGGTTAGATTGGAAGCCGAGACCCAATAACACTTTGCCCGACCCGGGAATCGAACCTAGGACCTCATGCTCAGCAGTAGCGCTTGCGACCACTAGACCAATGGGGCAGACACATTTTTCTTCTATACTTCTCTATTAGTCGTCATCTCGGTACTCCCCCATTTTAAACATATTTTTGAACCAATTTACAGAAATAAACATAATTTATCAACGAGAATTTTAGGTTCTGCTTATACACGTCACGTCGGGGGCCCCTGTAGCTCAGGGGCCCCGTATCATTGATACGGCTGATACAGCGGTAACTAGGCCCCTGCGTAACACACTAGCAAATAATAAATAGTAGGAAAGCCTTGCATATTGTCAGTGCAACAACATTCATTGCATTATTTACGTTATTGAGCAGACAAATTTTTTGAAGCGATGGGTAGCAATATCCTTCAAAATGATTCAGATGGTGACGGTCTTCTAATGCAACCCATCACAATTTGTAAATAAACTATATAATTACATTTCTGTCTTTTCTCCGTTTGCCTACACGGTATTCTTTCCTTAACATAACCCTAGCTGGTCTACAGATCTTCAGAGAGTTGAGAGAAAGTGTAATGGCTCCTAAGAGTCCTCGCGTGACTATGAGGTATTTAGTCTACAGTCTGAGAACAAGAAAACAAACAACTTTTTAAAGTTCTCTACGTTGTCGAAATAGGTATAAAGATGTAACGCAGAAAGGAACTGAAGGACTTTTACTTGATTGAAGTAAAGTTTGAAGTCCCCTATTGTGTCATGTTGTTTAAGTTTTAGTACGTATTTCATTTTGCAAAAGTTACGGTATGATATTATGAAAATACAAACGCACCTATACAACGTGTTTTTTTTATATCCCATAACTCTAGGGGGGGTCATTGTACTCATCATTATGAACAACTTTTACTATGGGACCAAACCTGAAAACGTGAAAAAAAATCAGCTGTTCCCTACATTTATGTTCGTATAACTCGTCAAAATGTAGGGAACACCAGATTTTTGTGTGTTTTGTTTACACTGGGTAACACGATACCCCTTGGTAAAACTGGTTGTCAGATTTTCGAGCTTCTGACGATCTGTAACTTCTGTCAAAGATCCACGAATGGCCTGCTGAACGTGATTTCCGGGTCACGGAGGGGTCTCGGTATGTAAAGGTGGTCACCCATCCACGGACCGGCCACGGCAAGCGTAGCTGAACCTGATCGATCGACCCGTGCGTCTGTTATTACTTAGCCACGTTAAAAAAAATGCAATTTAAGTAAGTACATTTTATAACAAAGTCCAGATCAGAATCATCTCCTTACCCAATTCAATTTCACAGCCATTTAAAACATAATTCCGGCATTATCTCTTACAAGTCCTTCATACATTTTTGTATTCCGTCCTGGCTCGTTAATTATACACAAATTGTCCGCAGTGTTTCGGTTATTAATGGCTGTGCCCGGACAATGTGCGTAACGACCAGAATATTAATGCTTTCGCCAATGCACTTTAATCATAACTGTGTTATGGAATTACGAGTTTATGTGCGTTTTTCATGGTAGTGGGAGCGTTGAGATCGTTTTGACGGTGCGTTTTACTTAGCTGCGGGCATTGCAACTATGTTACCGAGGGGTTCTGGGTTCAATTCTTAGATAGGTTAAAGTGTTATAGGAATTTCCTAGTAACAGCCCGGAGTTTGGAAGTTGATGGTGTGATGAGTATCCGTCCTTCGGAAAGCACGTTTAGCCGTTGGTACTGCGCCTGTTCTCAAAAATCTATCAAAACAATAGAAAAAGCAACCACTTGCTTAACAAAATAGTCTGATAAATGTTAACTGCAGACAATTTTTTTCATTACGAAATATCTATAACATTTTCGTTAGTAACAAAACCCTTCTTGTTACACCCGACTGCACCCGTTTCCAATAACCATCGCAATAATACCAAAAACCATCGAAACCTTTGGAGGCGAGGGTTAAAAGAGAAGGAACAAAACAAAGAGCGCGGCACTAAAGGGTTGAAAGTTGGAACATGGCTGAAACCCACTCGGTTGCCCATCGACTGGGGATCCAATCCGCGTTCCCTGTGCCGTCTGCACGAAAAAAAAAAAAAACAAAATACGCACCATAGGCACTGTTTCGTGAGTAGGGTTTTGGAAAAATCTAAAAATAGGTACCTATCGAGTTCACTTGGTCTGGTAAAAAGTTTCCGAATAACGATTAGGTATAAATTTTTGTCGTTTAGATACGATTTTTGATATTAACTCCTAAGAAAGTTCTTTTTAACCCCCGACGCAAAAACGACGGGGTGTTATTGTAAACAAAACCCGGGTTTCGGACATTTTCTAGAAAATCTAAATAACCTAAAAATTCTATTCTATAATATTAGTAGTATAATTTTTTTACAAGTCTTTTGAAAGACGTGATCATGGCACTTCCAAAGTTCAAGGTATATTAAGTGAAGAGAATAAAATAATATCAACACTTTTTTTTACTTTAAATTAAATTTCCTGTTCAAAAGTCAAATCCCGACACGGGATTGTGGGAAAAAATTATGAAAATAATTACAATATTTTGATCTTGATGCATGAGACTTTTTGGTACGACTTTTGGTCATTGTCTTTTATATTTTGAATGTTGATTGAAATCCGCGAGTGTCGAGCATAACAAATGTGACCCTACAGAATTATAAACATTAAAATCATCAATACAACCCTCTATATTTCATATAATCCTTTTGAATGAATGAATTGACGGCACGGTTGGCGCAGTGGTTAAGCGATTGACTGCTGCGCTGCGTGTCGCGGGTTCGATTCCCGCACGGAACAAATATTTGTATGACCTACATGTATTTGTTCCGAGTCTGGGTGTTTTTCTATCTATAATATGTATGTATTTACAAAAAAAAAATGTATATAAGTAGTTTATCAGCCATCTTGTTACCATAACACAAGCATTAGGTTGCTTAGCTTGGGACTAGATGGCGCTGTGTGAAATGTCCAGGGATATTATTATTAATTTCGTGAAATATCAATCAACAGGATTTAAAAAAAAACTTAAGAGTGTTTGAATTTTGCGGCCTACCTAGCATCCCCCTTATGAAGGCAAACTGTTACTAAATAGAAGGTCCCACTCTTCCTGGGGCCACTGCTTTTATAGCGTCTCGTATTTCTACAATCACTTGGAACAGGATTGACATATGTAAGACATACGTAAGCTTTTCGGTACGTAGCTTATGTCAGTGCCATACATTTTTGACTTTTCCAATGGAATGTCACTTTGTCTAGGCCATTTGAACCATAAAGTGACCTAGTAGGTACTGTAATTTTAAGGCTTCATTATTGCTCAAGTTGAAACTCTCCTGAAAATGTTTTTTGTAAGTCCAACAATATCAACAACCATAGCAATGGTTGTTGATATTGGTTAAATTGTAGTACATGCATAGGTAGGGTAGCAATCCTACCTATGCATGTACTACAATTTTTCAATTCCCCAAAGGCTCTGTAAAAACATGAAGTAGGTGTGACTATGAAGTATGAAAGCTATCAATAAATGTCAGTGTTTTCGTTCACGTTGGTCCGACTGTGTTATTGTTTGTGCATCGTTGGGCAAACTATTCATAACTGGTCATGGTGGAAGTATTGATGTAAGTGTAAAAACAACCGCGGGTGTTTGATATGACTGTTATAGGTAGGTACCTATTTTTAAGAGATATCTACCTTATTTATTAAAGATGATAAAAATACAGGGTAGCAGGGACATCTACGTGCAACCAAAGATTTCAGTGCATGATTTTGAACGTGGGGTTGCGTTGATATTTTTCGTGAGTTATTAAAAGAAAAATTGCTGTTCCACACATTTTGACCGTGTAGGTGTAGTTTTCTATGAAACATCAGATTTTGCTTTTTTTGATTCCCGACGAAAAACTGCTCAAGAAGGTAGAATCATGATTGTGCTGAATTCATGGTTACAGTTCGCGCGTTGATGTCACTGGACAAACTTCTTACATTAAATGAACTAACAAATTATTAAAATAAAAATATAATAACCTAACCCAACTAAAAATAATAACGAACTAAAATATGGCGTCGAAAAATTCCTCATCGCTGTCGACTAATAATGGTACCCAAGAGACTGGTGGCTTTGCCATGTTGCATGGCTAGGGTTACCATATCTCAGGATTTGTCCTGAGATTTCAGGATTTTTTGGCTGCTAACAGGATTGCGGGCGGATTTTGGAAATCTCAGGATTTATCGATTTTCAATAAAATACAGTAGATTTTTAATTAGAAAGAAACAACTTATAGAAAAACATATAATTGTTTCTTCTTTGGATATATTCACAAATCAACGTAATTAACATCAACATATCTTTAGAGTTAGAATCAACATACGTGCACAAAACCAATTACTAATTTTTCCACAGAGTTTTGAATTCGTATGCGACAAAATCTCAGGACTTTGCTATGGAAATCAGGCTTTTTGTCAGGACTTTTCAATTTTCCATCTGGTAACCCTATGCATGGCAATACTTAACCTGTGGCCAGAATACCTAGAGAGAATACTCTTACATGTATTCTCCCGACAACCTTTTAGAACACTATGTGATAGCTAGCTTCTAGTAGGTAGTATATTATTACCTAAAGTATCTTTTTCGGGAATCGCGCGACATCGATCGTTGTCGATAAAACTTTGATTTTCTTCTATTTGTAATAAATATCATACTAATAAAATTTTCTCTTTTCTTACAGGTATGTGTCGACTTTCTTTACATATGTATACGGTCTACATGGCACGGTAAGAACCCTCACTCATTCGCGTATTTTTCACACGGCTTATCTCGATATACCATTTTCTAATTTATCAAGTAGTACCAGCACCCTAATTGCGTAACACACGATCAATCGGAATCTTAATCATTTTGAAGCAAATTGCTAATCCATTGCTTCATAAGTTCAAAAAATTTGTCTGCTCAACACGTAAATAACGCAATGAATGTTGCTGAACTGTCAAAATGAAACAGATTCCGATTAATCGTGAGTTACGCAATTAGGGTGCTGGTCCATGTTGACAGGCCTACAAAGTCTTCCTTCCATACTTAATGACACAGTAATTTGAAAACATTTGTAAAAACAAAGATTTTTAAAAGAGTAGATTGGATTTGATGAGGTTGGTATCATGTATCAAACACGAGCCGAAAGATTATAACATCACTTAGGTACCTACTTTCATAACCTAAAGACCTAGCTCATACACCTATATCGAGCAGTGGTGGCCCAGTGGTCACGGTTGCGACTTACGAGTTGCAAGTCGTAGGTTCGAACCCAGTCAGTCGCTTTACTTTGTGTAAAGTATATCGTCACCTCTGCTCTCAAAACGGTGAGGAAACCGCCATGTCCTAGAACCAAAAATTCGAAGACATGTGACATCTACCGACCCGCACTGGGCCCGCGTGGTGGATTACGGCCCACTCCCTCTCACAGAGAGGAGGTCTGTGTCCCAGCAGTGGGAACAATATAGGCTGATTCTGTATACACCTATATATAGGATATAGGATTCTTGTTTTCTCACCTCTCTCTAGATCAAGCAAGGCCACCTTCAATATAACGAAAGCTTTTAACTAAGCTTCCACGACATCCATTCATCGCCATCTCAAATGTAACTCTCTTAAATCTAAACGGGTGTGTGCGTACCGTCAGCGACACAAGTCGATATCATTGCTACTTTTACTCATCTAAATTGACACAAAATGATTCATACTACATTGTATTTCAGTATAGGTATACAGGGTTATTTGTAAAACACCAGCAACCTCTTAAGAGGTCATTGTACTCATCATTATGAACAAATTTTACTATGGGACCAAAATTGAAATCGCAAAAAAAAACAGCTGTTCCCTACATTTGTGTTCGCATAACTCGTCAAAATATAGGGAGCAGCTGATTTTTTTTTCGCGATTTCAGGTTTGGTCCTATAGTAAAAGTTGTTCGTAATGATGAGTACAATTACCTCTTAAGAGGTTGTTGGCGTTTTACAAATAACCCTGTATACATATTATTATAAATGCTGCACTTGCACGCTGCGTGAGCGTACCGTGATCCATCGCACTCGTTCGATGTCCACGCGCACAGGATGGATGGAAAGCAGCTCATGAAGTGATTTTTTGCTCCGTTGGTGTGATTGCCGTATGGCGTTCCAGTGTGAAGATAAATAAATAATATAAATTAAAGTCACTTTTCATCTCTATCTGTGTGCCCGCGTTGTTCTTTTTAATTACGCAACGAGTTTTGATGCGGTATTCACCATAATTGAGAGAATTTATGTGGAGCAAAATCACCCTGATATGATCGTACTGCTAGGACACAGGCCTCCTCTCTGTGAGGGGAATAGGCAGCATTTCTTTATTATAATTATGTGTTTAATTTTAGTGTATTGTGGTTTATGTGTATAATACTCTAATATTGAACTCACATAATCAAGAAATCTCGATTTTTGTCAAGTTGCTAGTTTTATAATAGCTCAGAGACGAGTTTATGTTCTTTTAAGTTTACTTCTACATACATAAATACATTTGATTTAAATTGAATATTTAGTAGAATAATTAAGATTAAAAAAAAACTGAACTGTTGGTCGACTTCTTTCGCTGACTGTATCAATACGGGTATCGCTTTACATATTTATCGCACGATACGTACGGTATCGTACGCGGTCCGTGCGAGTCGGTGCGGGTCGGTGAGCGGGGCGTGATCCTAATTCAATAACATTCAATTAAGGCCCTCCCTGCAATTAGAAACCGGGCCCTTAGGTGGTGAGCGACCAGGATGAAGAGAGCAGGATAAGAAGTTTTAATTCTGTTGGCGGAAAAAGTTGTGCGATGTTTAAAGTGAACTCTGGACGGTTAATAGGTATACATACTTACTTTGTAAGGTTTAATTAATGTAATTGGACATGACGGTAATGCCTGTTTATTCTTCCTAAAATAGATAGAGTACCTACTTGTCGGTATTCGAGTTATTTTAATTTTAGTTTATTTGATTTTTATATTTTAGTTAATGGTCCCCTTATACTAAAAAATCAAGCTGTACATACTCGTACACTATCGTTTGATTTGAATGTTTAAAAAGATTAAAAAAAATTTTATCTATGTTATTTCTGTTCACTATCATTTAATTTTGTTGCTATTCTATCATTTCTTCTATAGGATTCATATCCACCCCCAGCCTACTCCGCAGCAAGTCGTCCAGTAAGATCTCCGTAACAAATTGTGTTGTCATGTTTTCTGTAATTTAAGCGCTATCTACACGCACCCACTGACGCGCCTACCTACCCACCGGCCGGCGGTGTACGCTTGCACTATAACGTGTTGTGTGTGTCCGACGGTTTTAGATCACTATCACGAACATCGGTGTGATACGGACAAAGTAGTGATGGTGTGATTGTAAGGGTTTAGGAGATGTACAAGGGTAATGCTTTAGTGAAGTAAACAGGAGATGATGGACGATTGTGTTTTGTTTAGGCTCGTAAATTGATTAAATCCTTCCTTGTGTGACATCTGGGACTATGATGTGCCTAATTTGTAAATGTTTTGGATAATGCCAGCTGTAGTCATAGGGGGTTGTCTTACCTTACATAACTGATTTTAAAGAAAGTCCAACGAATTGGGTACTGTAGGTACACAACTTCTTCTTAGCGTGTTGATGGCAATCTAGTTAGCCCAGAATTTAACTACGATCAGAGGGGCAATTGAGAAATTCTCGTAATTTTAAGAACGTTCACAGTCTGATCTCAGTTTCAATCTGTCAAAAATACCTTTCTTACATTTCTGACAAGATTTTGACATTGATTGTCGCTGAGATGAGATTGCGACTAGATTTGTAACGTTTTTAATTACAGGAATGAGCCTTCTGTACACAACGAGGTTTACTAAGCACTAGCTTCTGCCCGTGACTTCGACCGCGTGAAATATCTAGTTCCCCCGCCCCACCGCGTCGCATCGCATCGCCTGCCGTGCTGTTACTTCGTTTTCGCTCAACGTTTTTTCTGACTTTTTTTGTTGTGCTCGGCTCCTAAGGGTCCTAGCGTGATGTTAAGTAGTCCAGAGCCTTCCTCGAAAATTGGGCTATCAAATGCAAAATCATTTTTTTAAATTCCTGGTAGTTTTCGAGATTAGCGTGTTCAGACAAACAAACTCTTCAGCTTTATTATTTGCGCATACCTATTAAAACTAACTTTTTTGATTTCACGAAAACCTGCATGGTTAAGTGAAATATTTAAATCCAGTACAGTAACAGTCACAGTGAACTCTACATCAACTAAAGCACGGCGTGTTAATACCCGCCACATTAACAATAATTAATTAATAAACATTCTCCAACAGGTTCAACTTACGAGCACCTCACTAACCTAGATTCAGACCGAACTAGACTTAGTCTAGTCTACAATCTAGCCACAAACATGCTTACGAGGATAATCCATAGACAAGATCTGCTCGATAAAGATCTACAACGAGTGAATAAGACTGTGTCTATGGTTTCAAAATATTCTAATGGCTGTGTTTATTTTACTTATGCTAACATGAGATTTAGACATAAAAGGAAATACTTAATCTGTTGATGCTTGTCGGAGGAAATTATAACACGCACTTAGAGTTGCTACTAACTTTAATTGAAATTAATAAGAGCAGGTGAACTATAAAATAATCATTAATATTATTTTATTGGTTTAAATGATCGTCATTTACTTTCGTTGCTTATTTGTAAATACACTGATTGGACTTGTAATCTATACTTATAATAAATCTGTAGAAGTGAAAATTCTGTACATTGAAAATATCAAAAAAATAAATGGCAGGGGGTGTTACTAGACCGACACCGAACCCAAAAATGTGATTAAAAAAATTTTTGTCTGTCTGTCTGTCTGTCGGTCTGTCTGTCTGTCTGTCTGTCTGTCTGTCTGTCTGTCTGTTTGTTCAGGCATCACGCAAAAACTACCGGTTCGATTACGATGAAACTTGGTATAATTATTCTTTAATATCCTGGGCACCACACTGGGTATTTTTTATCCCGGAAAAGTATATACAATAGAAAACAAACTTAATTTTGCGGTTCGATCCCTAGACCCGATTACTGTACCAACCGCAAATAATAAGTTTGTCGTAGGTTACGTTACCCGCAGTTGAGTTCACTAAAGTTATGCTCTAAATGTAGTGCTGAAGGTTGAATTTGGCTTGCACCGTTCGCAGCACACGCGTGGCGCGCGGCCGCCACGGATCGCTACCGTATATAAGGACATTTTTTGAACTTTGATTTGAACGGACGTGTTGAGTGGCGAGCGTTCGTTCTTATTTTAACTGCTACTTGCAATTCTAAACCGTGTTTTTCAGTGCGACCTTTTTTATTTCTATTAGTTTTTAGAGTTATTTAGGTTTATTTTTATAAGTCGTAGGTATAGATTTTAATTTTAAAGTATAGGTAGTATATTTGATAGTGTACGTAGTGACCGTAGGTTATTTTATAATACTGTTAGGTAAGATTAGTCATTCGTATAGATATTAGTTTTTAGGGATTTTGCTTATTTATTGAATTTAGTTATCATCAGAAATAGGTTTATTTAGGTAGGTACGTATTTTATTTTCTATTATTGAGTTTTTTTTTTATTATGTAGGTACTTAGGTAAGGATATCATATAGGTACCCTCTTAATCACCACTAATGAGACACAATTGGTTTTCTATTGTAATTAGCCACAAAGGGCCCGCGAGATAGATGGCATCCTGGGGAAGCACATACATTTTATCCTGTTAGCACGTTCCCGTGGGGTAATTTCCGACATCCACGCGGGCGAAGCCGCGGGCAGAAGCTAGTACTAAATAAACTAATAAACTATTAAAATATAATATCCTACTGGTAATGTACCGATTGGTTTAAATAGGTAGTTCATCTTTTTCATAAATTCTACACATAGAAATAACGAAATAATAGTTAAAATAATGACATTTCAGATGGCTTAAGTTAACTTAAGTGTGAATTGAACGATTTACGAAAGATTTCCTAGAAAAACAAAAGAAACCCAGTGCAATGCTTTTATAATTAATTTTCATAATAATATATTAATATCTACAATAATAAATGGTAGTGCAAATAAATGTATGAATAAAGCTGAAGAGTTAGCAGTTAGGAGTCGAGCAATACGAAAAAAAAAGAGTAAGAAAGAACGCTAAGCGAAAATGCAGTGATAATAGGGCGATGCGATGCGACGGGGGGGGGGGGGGGGGGAAGGAATTTTACGCGGACGAAGTCGCAGGCAGGTGCTAGTGTTTTTATAATTCGACATGTTACCACGCATCCCTCTTGACTAATTTATCACTTTACTAATACCAGTCTGAGTGCTGCGAAGGTCAAGGTGAACAAACGTACCGAAAAACCAAAAATACATTTTTGTTAGTTTCACCTGTAAGTGTTGGCAAAGACATCAAAGAAGTATTTAATAATTTTAACGTTTAGCTTTTTGTATGTTATTTTCAACAGATGTTTAGGAAACTATTCATCACACGCGATGTTGCAAACAAACTGATCGCATATTATCGTGATCGCGTTTGGCAGTTTTGAGAGAGATTTTAAAGAGATTATTTGAATGTCAAAGTCACTTGTGTTTCGAATTATTTCATTTGTTATGGTTGTTTATGAATGCGTCACCTGCAACTGTAGCTGAAAATAATACAGAGTACTGTAGAAACTATAGCCTAATTAGTGCTCACATGCGACCCCCACCAGTCAGTTAAAAGTTATTGTCATGAAATACGCGACAAACATGAAGTTAGTTTAAGATTAGAAGAGATTAGTCATTGGGCTGACCAGCCAAATGAAAAAGATTCTAGAAATCATTATTGAACATACGTGATAAACCGTAGTTTATTTGATTCCTCCCGGTACCCTGAAGCTCGTAGAAGCTCGTAAAGAGCTTGTCAGTACCTATTAGTAACCTATAACCATTTTATTTCATACCTTACAAATTTTGCTGTTTTTCAACAAATAAACTCGCTAAAGTCGCTCCATATCGCTTTTTTTACAGCTACCATGTCTTCTAAATTCTACATACAACTTTTATCAGTCAACGATCACAGACAGTTTTCCCCAAAAAACTTAAAAAACCCGGCTTTCTTTCACTGCGAGCCTTATAAAACAAAAGCCGGTCTTCCAGGACACGTCTGAATACGTTTGCATATCAATAATAACGGTACGATGTTTTTACGTCTTGTTGCGCGCGCGCATATCACTGTGCCGGTGGCGGAGATTCACGATAGCAAGTAATGGACCAAACTTGGAAGAATGGGCATTCTTTGTGGTGCGATATAATTTGTAAGACTATGAAGATATTAAAGAAAAGACACAAATTCACTCAAGTTCAGTTTTTAATGACTAGAAAGTTACTAAAAGATTTTCAAGAAAGTGCAACTGCTGAAAGGTCTGAAGATATTATTAGTAAATAATATCAAAACAATAACATTGACGTATCTACAATTAAAACTTTCGCCTTTTGTTTTTGATCATTAGGTAGGTTATTATAGCCTACCATTAACTCGTAGAGTATCGAGTATTCCCATGTTCTGTGCCTCATTTTTAACCGACGAGAAAAAACGGAGGTGGTTCTCAAGTCGGCCGCGCGCGGGGGTCGGCGGTTTTAAGGGTAAGTATATTGATATTTATAATCCTGTTTATTATAACTTGGACTTTGATTCTACCCCTCTTCGTATTCATCTTTTGAACCGCATACCAAATAAGTTATCTCAATCATCGTATCACTTAGGCCAACCCCGAGTTCCGGATAAGGGGTGGCTCAATAAACTGTGCGACGGCTTTTTGCGACCAACTTGTAATGACCGATCAGATACAGTCTCTTAAACGATTGCAATTAAAATGTTGCCACTGACCCACTGGCTCTTGCGGTTCAGGTTATGTACCAAGAAGAAGACGTTTTTGGGCCATTTTTATTATACAGAGGGAAATATAAAAAATTTGATTCAACTAGCAATGTTGTTTTTGTTATTAATAGTCTGGCTTTAAATCTCAAAGAAAAATCTGCTACACAATCTCCACCAAGGAAATTGATTTTCTGCACAGAATTTTAATTTCCTAAAACTAACAATACGAACCAAATTCTACCCAAAATCCCATCGATGTGCGATCAATCGGAAACTCAGCGTCCATTCAAGCGTCAGATGAAGTTTTTTTAAAACAATAAAATTAAAAAACAAAAGCAATGTTGCCATCCGGTTACGGTGGAATATTTACAATGAGTCGAGTCGCCATCGGGCTGGTTCGATTGTCTCGATTCTCGATTTATTTTTATTCGATTCTTGTCTCCAGATCAGCGAGTGGGAATGCGTGAAGCGTTCTCCGAGTTTATATTTAATGTTCACGTTTATTTGGGAAGCAAATTGGTCTTACGTTCTCAAATGAAGACATTGCTTTCTCATTTGTATTAATGTTTATCCTTCATGTTCGTCCTCGTCGTTTCTTTCTTCCTTTTGAATCATACGTCATAAATACTTATCCAGTCATCTCAAAGTTCGAGTTTATTGTATTATCATTTCTCGCTGTTTGTTGTTTCAGCTGCTTTTATTTTTGAATACGATATTTTTCTCTTAAAGTAATCATTTCTTTAAATAATCACGTGTTGGTCATGCAGTTATGCAGTCTAAATCATTAACCGTTTCTTAATCAATGGGAGAAAAACGCATTAAAACATTTTGAACGAATACATTATTTTATTTTAATATTAATGGCCCAATAAATTACATAATCAGTAATTACTCTTTTTATCAGCACTTAACTTCGTCTTTAAGATTTTTATCGAATCTTTAATACGTAAACGATCTCAAGTTAATTTTAAGTTCATTATTAACGTGATTTTAGTCGCCCATAGAGTAGACAATATAAAACATGTGACACAAGAATCAGCGTTCACAAAATTCTGTACTTTCATTGTTCCTTCGACCAACTTAGTACGGAACAGAATCTTACACCAATTTAAGTACAAACTTTATTACAAAACAGTAGGGAACAGACTTGTAATCTAACTGTTTTCTAATTGAAAACTCAAGTTGCCTGGTGGAGCATTCCCTTTGCACTGGACATTATCCATTTTTACGACGGCACCTTAATAGAACCGGCATGTTTTTGTCTACAACCTTAAACTGGTCCCCATTACAGAGGACATTGCGCTCTTCTACTTTCGAAATAAGAGCTTTATAAGCTACAGCTTCACGTTTGTCCGTCGGCGTTTTTGATTAGCAACCTTTAGTACGACGAGAATCGTTTTAATCTCCAAACTTCATTATTCTGAGGACTTTAAAAAATGAACATCTAAACTGGTAGTGTTTTATCAGAAAACTCATTAAAGCGACAATTAACTCCTGTAATCTGTTTTGCTTAATTTACTTTGATTGACCCATTAGCTTTGTACATCGGTTTAGGGAAAAATGTTGCAGAATCAGTGTGGAATGTATTAAAACTATTGATCTTAAAATTGTATAAAATTTTAATTTGAAAATGATGTACCTACTTATAATTATTTTACTTAGAATCGCCTACACGTGTGCAAGATTTCAAATTCCTCGAATTGATTATTTTATATATGTTCTGTGACGGCGATGTTGTTCGAAAATTGCGATGTTTTCATAAAATACTTGAAGGTTTCAGCCTGCAAAGTATAACAAGCTTAAAGACAAGTAAATTACTTGATTCCTACTATTAAAGAAACCGTACCTTAAAGCGGTCACGTTCTTAAACAAAAGTACTACTTTTATTTCACATTCGCTACCACATTCTTCCAGTCATTATGCAGGATTTTTCACACAATGTACCAATATTTTTGCATTTACTTCGTGACAAAGAACGATAGCTTTATAAGCGAGAATAGCGCCTTAAGGGAGCTGTCTCGTTGTTATTTATACAATAGCCCCGTAGCTCGCCGATTTCTAGATGTTTCTCGTAAAATATCGAGGAGCAATTTTGTCGATGCTTCAGAAGTTGAGACATCAGGTGTGATGTTTGGATGGGCTGTCTGTTGAAGTGTTAAGATGCACTCTTGTTATTAAAATGACGCTGTTGTGGATGTTTCATCGGTAAATTGTGGGAGGAAACAAATATTAAAAAACATGTAATTTTAATAGATGCTCTGGAACAGCAACACAACCTTTTTCCTATAAGCTTTCATTCCTGGTACATTAAAAATGAAATTAAGATTTAAATATTGTCTGTATTTTTACCTGAAGAGAATTAACGTTTGCTTTTAATAGGGTCCTGTGTCCATAAATCTGTATGTTTTAATCTAAGAACTTAAAAAAAAACAAAACAGAACTATAAAAGTACATTCCTACGGCACGCTACGCCTTCCCCATATCATTTTACACCAGATATTAGTTGGCGTAAAGTTTTGTAACGGAGCGTGCCCCAAGGCAGTATCCTAGGCCCAGTACCGCATGCAATCATATCATCTGCGGCCAGCAATCACCAGTCGTTTTGTTTGCTTGCACTCCCGCCTCAGGAGGTAAACCCGACCAAATTATCTGTTAGGATATACTGGTATTTTCGTTTTATGTTTTAATGTAATTTTATGCTGCAAGTAATGTTATTAGAGTTAATATTGTTATGAATTTCTCGTCATCATCAATCATGCCACTAATCCATCATCCACGCAATAAATGTATGATAAATGAGTATGCGTTATAATCAGTGCGTTCAAAACTATTACCTAACGATGTTATTAGATAAAATATCGATAAAATACTAGTACAGGTACGTCTACATTACTCATACTCGTAAACCTTTGATCTTGTACAATATTCAACGTTTTTTTTAAAATAAAGCCACATTTTCGCCAGAAATCCCGTATCCATAAATATCTACCCTTCCCTTAACTCGCTCTACAAATCTCCTCGATATTTCCCTCAAATCTTCTTCCTTGCTTGTAAGGTATAACTCGGGCGCGTCGCCTGAGGCCGCGCGATTGGGCAAGCGGCGCACGAGTTCAGATAATTACACCAGTTTGCATGTCAGAAGAATCTTCAACGATGGGATCTGCTGTATGTGTGGAAAAGTTTACGGAGGATATCTTGGATCATGTTTCAAAGAGTTTGTTTTTGGCCTTCCTATTCGTTGCATGACGTATTTTCCAGTGATTAAGTTACTGTTATTTAGTATATTACTAGCGACCAGCCGGGATTATTTTATTATTAGTAAGTTCAATATCAATGAAATATACACAAATGAACGTTCCAGGATAAATTCTCTAAATGATGGTGAAAACAGCATCAAATACGTTGCATAGCTTAGAAGATTAACGCGGCCACACAGACAAACAAGAAAAGCGACTTTAATTTCCTTGCATACTCCTTTTGCCTCGTTTACGTTCATAATAGGGGTTAAAGTATGAAATTGCCGTTTTATTGTAATAGGTACTTCGAATTGACACAGAACCTTCTTGGTTTGAGATTTTTGAGTGAAACTTTTTTCACATGGTGCCTATGAAGTTTCTCTTTTAAAAAGTGTGAAACATTGGATTATCAACTTTCAGTTGTTTTTTTTTATTCAGCTTAGACAAGGAAGATGGATACTTCGAAAATTCGAGTTATTTTTGAATACGAGTTCCAACGCGGAACTAACGCGGCAGAAACAGCTCACAATATCAACGTTGCATTTGGAGAGGGGACTGCTAATGAACGCACCATGCGAATCTGGTTTAAACGCTTTCGTGATGGAAATTTTGATTTGAAGCATGAACCACGTGGAAGACTGCCCACACTGGTGAATAACAATGAATTGAAAGAGATGGTGGAAACCGATCCGAGCCTAACTAGCCAGGAATTAGCGGCATTGTTTAACGTTACCTTACCAACAATATTGACTCATTTGCGTCAAATCAATAAAATAAAAAAATATGAGAAATGGGTGCCTCATGATTTGACTGATCTGCAGAAAGAAACGCGTTTGAAACTTATGTTGCCTTGTTGAATCGATACAGAAATGAAGCAATATTTGATCGAATTGTGACATGTGATAAAAAGTGGATTCTTTACGATATCCGTAAGCGAAAAATGCAGTGGCTGACACCAGGTCAAACGCCGCAACAGTGTCCTAAAGCAAAGCTTATCAATAAAAAGATAATGGTAACTGTTTGGTGGTCTCAGCATGGTGTTATTCAGTATAGCTTTCTCCGATCTGGTCAAGCAATAACGGCAGATGTCTACTGTGCCGAACTCCAAACAATGATAGCAAAAATAGCAGTGAAACAGCCTTGACTCATGAATCGATCTTCACCATTATTACTCCATGATAACGCGAGACCTCATACAGCACGAGAAACCGTTTTAACTCTACAGGAACTGCAATTAGAAACCATTCGTCACTCTCTATATTTGCCAGACCTTGCTCCAACGGATTACCATTTTTTTCGTGATTTGGACGATTTTCTACGTGATAAAAAGTTTTCTTCTTAGGGGACAGTATAAAATGCTTTCACACAGTTTGCCGAATCTAGATTACGAGAGTTCTATCGCAAAGGCATAAATGACCTTCCTATTAGATGGCAGCAATGTATAGATAATAATGGTAATTATTTTGATTAAATAAATATGTTACATTAAAAAAAAAACGAATTTCAATTTTTCGGTACAAATCGGCAATTTCATACTTTAACCCCTAAAAGTCGAAGAAATTGTTAAAAAAGAGATTGGTGAGGTTCTGCCCATACTGGCTAACATATGTACATCTCATCATTTAGAAATTGCACGTCATACGAATCAATCGCCTATATTGTTGTCTTTATCGTTTTTGTTGCCACTAGCTTAGGCTTACAAGTCTGAATTTCTACGCCAATAATCCTTTCGAAGCCGAGCTCATTATTTCCCAATAGACGCTGAAGTTTTACTTCAGTGCAGTTTACCGCGCTGCGTAAAAGAGCGCGAGCGCGCGGTAAAACTTGACGCCTTGCCGGCTTGCCAGCGCTTTGGCAAGATGCCGTGGATTGTTAAAACTTCTGACTACTACCGCGAATGTGAATGCTTTTGCGATTGCTATTGTGGTTTTATTACTTTAAACATATCTGTAAGAACCTATTCTTTGCTTGTCATAGGTACTTCACTGTCATCAGTTTCAGTACCGTATCAATTTGATTAATAGTTGTAAAGTCTGCGAACATTAATATTAATTACTTATTAAGTTTAATTACGCCACTAATTAAATTTCAAAAACCGAAAGCCATGTTGCCAAAATTAATCATATTAATGATTTCACAAACGAATAGCTCAAATAATTAATATTTATAATATGCCATTTGCGGACGCCACCCACTTAAAGCACGCAATGGTCGCCATATTTAAATCCCGCAAACAGAGTACAATGTTTCAATTTAAATAATAAATAATCGATGCCACTGCCCATGTGATTGCGAAATATTGCTCGCTCCGACATCACAGCTTAAATTACTGCTGCCTCGAGATAAAAATATGGTAAATTACCTTATGATTAAGCAGATGTTTATAGATTATTAATTTGTGTTCAAATACGCCGAGAGATGTGAAAAAGATAATGACCCACCTACAGAGTTTCACTTTTGGTAAGTGGGGAAATAAATCTGAGACTTATGGGCTCATGTCCAGTTTCGATGCAGCATTGTGAGAACACTGGTATCGGCCCATTGCGTGGAACTCGCACGTTAAACTGCACAATATATCGGACATTGCACGGTGCTCACGGAGCTATGTTGAGCTCGTTCGTCGTGTATTGCTGCCGTTTGAAGATTAGTTCACCTAGTGTTCTCGTATATTGTTGGACACACTTTCATTGCTCCATTTATCTGCAAGGGTTTCATATGGCTCTTGGTTTTATTTTGTAAAAGTTAGAGAACTTGGTGAATATTTTGGGGATCAATAGCGACATACCTATCACGAATTCTAAAGATTGACTTTCCATATAATCCATCCATCAAAATCAATTACGTATGTACGCCTCTTCACGAGTGTAAACTAGGCAGCAGCCCAGTTCATCTTTATTTTAAATTTATTATGAGTTATTATTCAATGCCCGGAGCTTTCCCATTTCCATCCATCAGAGTGCAATCTTTAATCTGCCGGGCACACTGTAGGCAACCGTTAATATATCATAAAACACCCACACGCTATGAAATATGAACGATATTTTTAATACGTAGCTTTAAAACGGATAAAACGTTCTGTAAAGTGCATTAATTTAGGTATTATGCGGTTGCTTTTACAAGCTTTTTTGTATAATTTTACCGCGCAATGTTGTCTGTTTTCATTTTTATAATCTGTATAGGTAATAATGGCCGGTTTACACGAAACCACCATAACACATCGCTCTATTCTCTATGGCTGTAGATACTAGCAGTTTTAGCGACATCAACATTTGGCATTCTACCTCAGAGTCGTTAGATGCGGCAGCCAAATAGCCAGCTTTATAGGGATTTGTAATAAGTAGATACGATTAGCCTTTTGTCTTAAAATATTTACTTATGAAAGGACCGAAAGATTAATAAAGTATAAGAACCAGATGAAATTAATCTTTATTATGAAAGGTTTTAATTAGTTTTTCTGAAAAACCAAAAACGAGCATAAAATACAGATTTCATATTCTGTCATTCTGTATAAGTATCCGTCTCAAAAATAAATAAACTTTGCGTATCCCGGAAAACATCTAAAAACAGTTTCGAGACATGATGATTATAATGACTTTGATTATAAATGATACATTTCATCATGATTAATTTTATTTCAGTAGGGGGGACTTTAAAAATAAATTGACGCAGAGCGCCATCGACAAACTTCACTTTTTAATATCTCACGTCTATTTGTGTCGAGTCGAAAATATCGGGAGTACGATAAAAATATTAAAATTTACGTTTATTACCGTGTACGCTATAATGGTACAGAGTGTGATTTTATGAATCATCCACTTTGGGTGCAAGGGTTGCTATACTTTAAAAAGCATAACAGTAATGAAGTTGAGTTGATGTTATCGCAAGCAATTTCATCAGGTCGACCGTCTTAATTTAAAAAAGTAGCAATTTTTCCTTTTACACTTAGGCCTGCCTACTTTTAAAGAACATTTTAACGACATTTCTTCATAACTGGGAAAATGAGCACTTTTCTTGTAACAAAAGTGTCAGCCCTCATTCACTCCGTCCTTAATAGTCCATGACATCTGGCAGTCCACCAACGCAATCGACCATTACATTTTCTCAACGAGATTTTCACGCTTCATTCATGCGGCCCGTACCTAAAAAATGTCAGGAGACCGCGGCATTGCACCATTCATCCTAACCTAATTTCGTTTGCAACGGTCACTGGCCTGTTAGCGCTCCTTTTTTATGTGTGCTGGATAATCCAGCGTGAACTGGTAGATGTGCAACATCGAATACAAAACTTCTAGCTTTGTTTATACATTTCGAAGCTTTTAAGATTCGCCCACTTTTTTAATAAGAAATTAAATATTTATTAAACTTCGTTATTATAATGAGCTTTTCACAATAACGCACAATGCGTAGGTAGGTGCTGCGGTTTCTTATTGTAGCAGTTGTAACCAAAAGCTAAGTCAAAAAGCTGTAGTTGATTATTTTATGAAAAGAAAGAAAGAAGTCTTAAAACTCCACATTTTGCTGATAAACTTCTCGAGCAAATAAGTAATGGTTGCCCATTGAAAAGCAACCGAAGCTAATAAGAAAGAAAATAGTAAGGTGCTACTAGAAACATGCGAACTAATAGAGAACACGTCTCGTCAAATAGAAAGACGAAAAATGAACAGACTAACTACATAATATGTAGAAAGCAACTATGTTTACTTTGTTCTGCCCGGATTATGACAATCTGTCAAAATCGGAACCATAGACCACCTAATATATATTTTTTTTCCGTTTCCCGCCCTCGCGACCGAGCGCCACTTAAAGATGACAGCTCAAATTACGCGCCGCGCATGCGCTCAACAATTAATGAGCTCATTTCGCGCGCTTTTTATTTATCGCTCGGATATTAGTCTCCGCTTAAAGGAACCGGTGTAATAATTTGTATTTACATGCGCGTTTGTCATTTTTATTTCGTATTGCGTTGCGTGTTTTTCTTAGAAAGTTTGACTTGGTGTGTGTGATAATTTAAGGGACGAGTGTAAAGTTATCTTTATGACTTTGTTGCCAATTAAGCTTAATTAATTTTCTGTGTTATTTGTTTCAGGTACTAAACTAAGCAACCAAAACTTCAAGACACCATTGCATTGGAAAGCTAAGCAAAGTACTTACCATAAACAATTTATCTTTTTCTACTTATTGACACGATAGCCTTTAAAATACCTCTTAAAAATTGAATACGTTTTTGCATCATCAAAATGTTATCAGATAAAAACCCATTTAAAAAAACCTCCGTGCAATTTCCGCGGAAAAATTAAGTTACGTTTCGTTACACATCTTTCCTCGTGATTCCCTCGGCTGCAAGTTTTAAGTGAATTAGAAATGAAACTTTGTTGGAAAGTCTCGCCTTACAAAAGTGAAGTTCGTGTGCGTGCGAAGTGCGTGGCGAATCGAACCGAGACGGAACGAATAAAACAATGACCCGCCCGGCCTTGTGCACAGGGTTACCGGAGCTAAAGAGACGATTATTTTGTTTTCGAGTGACTTAAAATATGTAAGCAGCTGGTAGTTCAAAAATGGCGACGTTTTTCTTATTGTGTCCTGCTTTTTATATTATTTTGTACAGAAATGGCTGTATTTTAGTTTCATCTGACTTGATCGGATATAGACTATCCATTTTACTGTCTTGTCTATGTATTGACTTTGAGAGAAATAAATAATCCTCAGTTCACATGAACATTCCACATCACACAACCCTGAACGCATCTATAAATTCTAACTTTACAACTCTGCAAATGTAAGTATTTTCGAGATATTTTTGCAGGAACAATAAAATAGGCTGAAAAATGGGGTCTGTCCCACTAGTCCCACTGACCCAGTCCCATGGTGGGACAAGTGGGATTATATGTCCCACTAGTCCCATGGGACAACTGATACTAACATATTTTTAAAATCATGTCCCACTAGTCCCATGGGACAACTGATACTAATATATTTTTTAAATTATGTCCCACTAGTCCCATGGGACAGCGAGTACTGATTATAATGATTGTAACAGTGAATCAGCCAGCAGGGTAGGTACACCAGGTGCATGTGAAAATGTCAATTTGACTTCACACTGCAAGAACCGATTAATGAAGGAGAAAGGAAGAGTTTACAGTGGGTTGCCAAATTATTAGGGTCAGTCACAAAAAAATGGTACTTGTAAAGTAATAGTCTTGAATTAATTAGAAAAACACAGTTTTTGGAATGACAAAAGCTTTATTTATATAAAATAGTTATTTACGAAGTAAAATAAACACAAAAAAATAAAAAATATGAATAATGAAAATTATAGGTAAATAAATAAGCGAAAAGAAATATTACTTAGTACTTAGTGACATTTCATTTTGCCTCAATTAGTACTTCTATACGCCTGCGCATGCTTTCTATGCAGTTTATGGCACTTTCTCTTATTTTAGGATTGTGGTGCCAAATCTTAATCAGTTTTTTTATAAGTCTGACCTTGGTCATTATAATTTCTTTGGCTATTTCGCTTTGGGGTTCATGTTAGGAGAATTGCCAGGCCAAGGTAAAACTGGAATGCTGTGGTCTGCCAAGAACTTGGTAACGCTTCTGGCTTTATGGCATGGCGCTGAATCATGCATAAACATGGATTTCTCACCATCTGGGAACCATTCTTCAAGTGTCGGTAAGAGGCGAGTTTGTGCGTTTGTGCAAAGTAAAACTTAAATTCATATTTGTTTTAATTTTCTTATAATAGTTAACTTCGTCATTTTGCGTTTTTTACAAGACCATATTGAAACTCCGAAAATATGTTTCGTGTTTGTAAAATTCATATCCAGAATTGAGTAATACCCTCCCTCGGCCTCTTTTGATTATATTGAAATCAGCTTGCATGACTCTTTTGCAACTATTTTAATTTCAAAACAATAACAAATATAACAGTAGTTATTTTTGTTTTTCCAAGTCATATTATGACAACGTCACATAAGGAAGAGTAATTGTCAAAGAGACTATAATGAGGAAATATGTAAACAGGGTAACATACCAAAAAGAGACTGAGGAAATATGTAAGGCAGGTCTCAGAAACTTTATTTAAAATAACGTAAAAACGTTTTTAACAGTTCTTTGCACAATATTAACAAAAAAATGCCCTACTGTGCAGTAGGGCATTTTTTTGGAAAAACTGCATTAAAATGATCTAAAACGATTTTTTTTTTTAATCTAAAAATTTAAAACTGGAAAATTGAAACTGTTTGTTTTTGCCTGAAAAGTGTTTATAATTTTAAATAGTATAAGAAAATTAAAATAAATACGCATATAAGATTACTTAAACTCTTCCTTTCTCCTTCATTAATCGGTTCTTGCAGTGTGAAGTCAAATTGACATTTTCACATGCACCTGGTGTACCTACCCTGCTGGCTGATTCACTGTTACAATCATTATAATCAGTACTCGCTGTCCCATGGGACTAGTGGGACATAATTTAAAAAATATATTAGTATCAGTTGTCCCATGGGACTAGTGGGACATGATTTTAAAAATATGTTAGTATCAGTTGTCCCATGGGACTAGTGGGACATATAATCCCACTTGTCCCACCATGGGACTGGGTCAATGGGACTAGTGGGACAGACCCGAAAAATGTTATGACATGCTTTCACGTGGGAATAAAACCTTGTTTATGGTTTAAAAAGTAAAGCATCGTTTAGTTCGCGATAGTAAACGATCTTTTTGTCGACCGACATGTTTTACAACTCTCCTACAAAGTGGAGCGTGTAAAACATACGTTTGAAGAATTACTAAACAAGTTTGACGAGCACTCCTACTGGAATAAATCAATGGAGTTGAAGTATGAAAACGAGGCATTGTACACGGAAGCTTTTAGAATAAAATAGACAACGTATGGATTGGTGTTGCAAATGTCTATTGTTGTGGAAATTGCGTGAAGGTAGGTAGATTATCTTGAAGCAATATAAAATAAAATCTTTAGTAAAATGTTTGACTTAGACTTTAACATTCTTTATTAACTTAACTAATTCATTGAAATGAAACCAACATTATTTAATTAGGCATTTAGTCTGGATTTGTTCAGTCAATAAAATTAGTTAAGCAAATAGGTACGAACTTTATCACATTCCTTATAAAGCAAACTTAATAAATAAATTGCGAAACCTAAGTAGATACCTACTTAACAGGACAAACGAACAGAATTTATATTCCATTTTACCGCCAAAATCGGACCAAGTCCATGATGGCGTCTTTTTGGCGGGAACTTATAACAGATCCTTATCTTCTCTCAAACGGCGAATGGAAGGCAAATGACAGCATTAAAAGGAATTATGGCAAAATTATTTTGTAAGGTCTTTTTCTTTGTGACTTGCTAATATATTTTTTTGGGATAGAATTTCAATTTGCCACGTCAAGACGTGCACGCTTCGATCATAATATTACATTTTCCTTATTAAACACGGTATTTGCCATTTCACAGAACTAGTGGCTGCGTGCCATTTTTTATAAAGTCTATAACCTTATATTATTATTTATTTACATAATAAAATAAAATAGTGACGAAGTCAAAACTGTAAATTAAATATTTTTGGAAAAAAGTAGGTACCTAATTGCTACTAGGTGTGGAACTAATAGTCTGTTGCCGAAAATATAGTTAGAATTTTTGTTCGTTTGTCTGTTTGTCTGGATATAATGTCCGGATCGGCTTAAAAACGGCTGAACGGATTTGAATGCAATTTGACACGCAGATAGTTTATAACTTAAATTAGAACATAGGATACTTTTAACACCGGTAGTACGTTTCCGTGGGACATTTTCTGACATACACGCGGGCGAAAAGCTTGTTATACATAATTTCCTTCATACTTCTATATACTTCAAATATTACTAAATAAAGGGCTGAAAACAAGTGAATAAAACACCCAAAATCATTTATCAAAGAAATGCGATGACAAACAGACACAAGTCGACCCTTGCGGTGCAAATAAAAGGTAATGACCGGGGGTAGCCACCCCGACGGAGGCACATTTAAAATGTTTTATCTTTAAAATAAAAAGCATGTCCCGCCCGCGGCCAGGCGACGGTATCTGCCAGAATCTGCCTTCATTTTACAATGGGACAAACATACATATAGCTTCATTTTCTATAATACATTTTACGTTGAAATGCGTCTGGCTCCTGACATATTGTTTTATTTTCCAGACGTTACAAATCATTCTTTTGTTTTCGTTAATTACCTTTGTGAAATGGAAATTATGTTGATTAACTTGTTCTAAAGTAACATTCAAATGACAAGTACAATGTAGTAAAGCGATTCGTTTCACAAAGTTTAATGTCTACATTTATATCTATAATATTTATGGTGTTCATAATAAGGAGTATTCTATCTATCTATCTTATATTTACGTAACAGTCTAACTGATAAGAAAAACTTCTCAACTCTTAACAGATATGTGGACGGGGAGACTTATACAGACCAAAGTAAACTAGACTTCACTTGGGTGTGTACAAATAAAAGCTATAACAAAGCAATCGAAACTACGGTACCTGTTAGAGAAGATACATTCTCAGAATATTATCCAACTTTTAATAAATGAGAAGAAAACTTCTACTGCTTTTAATATCTGGAATTTGGTCTACCAAAGTACATATTTAGAACCATTCCGGACAGGACTCGAATGGTTGCCCCTGACAAAATATACCTATTATTCACTTTCTTTGCATTTTAATCTACTCCTACAGCCTAATTGCGTAACACACTATCAATAACAATCTAAATGATTTTGAAGGATATTCCTAATCCATTGCTTCATATGTTCGAAAAGTCTTCTCAACAACGTACATAACGCAATGTATGATGTTGAACTGTCAAAATGAAAGTCTTTCCTAGGTTCCCCTATAACCCTGCTGCTTGTTATCTATTGCTCAATGGGCGTGTAGTGGCATCTTGCCCAACCCTTCGGGGATTACAAGAACGAGCTACATTATGCACCCTCAGACATTCTTGACAAGATATGCTATCCTGGTAATGACAGTTTGTTATCTGTTGGATAAGTTGTCTTTAAAAATAAGAAAAGATAAATGAAAACATGCAGCTTTTCAGAGGGAAAACTGTATTTTCATTTTCATCTAGGCAGAAATGTGTCGGCTACTAATGATTGAGCAGATGTTTTTCGGAGAATCTGAATACCGTAATATTCCGTGAATTCGGCGCTGACATAAATCTGGTAATTTGTCAAGATTACTGTCCGCGAGACAAATTATTGCTGATTTACTTTGCGGGCTAATTTGGGAAAAACATCTGTTAGTTAGAAGGATACAAGATGGCAGAACAATACGGTTTAACTGACTGATCAAGTGTTGCAAGATCATTGGTAATAAATAGGGCATCTCCAGATACTGACTGAAGGAAGAGCATGGGCTTCACCATCCTGTTGTTTATAATCTTTGTGTCTACAATGACAAGGGACAAGGGTGCAAAGGTGCGGTCATACCTCAGAAACAGACGATCAATGGGCCAAACTTACGACCTTACGACCAGCGGGTCCCGCTTAATGGTAAACGACATCGCGGCAGGCCGAGACGGAGATAGTGGGATGAGCTGGACTCCTTTCATAAAGATTGGTCCTTAGCAGCTCTGGACAGAGAGAGGTAGGAAAGTGCGTAGGGAGGCTTTTGCTTAGCAGTGGGACATTAAGGGCTAGTAAAAAAAACAGCTTTTTAAGGACTTTCTCAGTAGAAATCATTACCTGGCTATTAAGACAAATTACGTGGCAAGAACTGGTATCGCAATATCGATACGTCGAGTGTCAAGCTCACCTGATGAACAACTTACCACAAAGGATTCGCACTTTATCCCGCCGTCTTAAGAAAACAATATTAATGCAGCAGAAGAACATTATTCCACGACGCGTCGCCCGCGCATTGAATCCGGCACTTTATCAAGATAAGTGTCGTCTTGAGTAATTTTCACTGATACGCGAACGACGTTGATCAATCGATTTTTGTACACGAATCGATACCGCCCGAGAATCGGATCGCATCGAATCGAACTTTGGCGTAACGTGTTGATTTATTCGAGTGATCCGTGATGTTATGGAGCATTACGACCCTGTTTAAAGGTCACGGAGTTTCCGTTTCTTTATTTGTGGCTGATGTGGCTTATCTGACGACAAATGGGTAAGATTCTGCGAAACTGGACATGTGTTGTTTTATCGTTGGCCGTGTCATCGTAATTCGTGGTTTTTTATGGGATCTTCCAACAATTTCAACACTAAATTCTCACGCTTTGGTGGTGTGATTCATCACCGGTGCCTGTAAATGTAAAAAAGCCTAAATAAACTTAATTTTGTGCGAAGAGAAGGTTTCGAACAGCAACCCATTTTTTTCCCTACTCAATGCTCTCATCCCTCACCGAACCAAGCAAACATATACCTAAACAAAACGCCCCTAATATGAAACACAAACACAAAAACCCTTTATAAGCCTTAACGCTCAGCAGACGTATAATTACTAATTAAATAATTAATTACAAACGGTATCCTGTTCGGGGCGTAATTCGCAGCGATTCGAGAATTGAACCCTTTCGCCCCGCCCGGGGTTCATTCGAGGCATTTGATCCACTTCAGTTGTTACAAAACAACTTTAAACGAGATGATTGGGAAGCCTATTGTTTTCATAATTACTTTGATTTTGAATATCATTTTTCGTTTATTTGTTGGGTCGTTTGCTTTTGTGATTGAAGGAGATTTTATCTCTAATTTCTACTCAATTATTTCTTTACGAGAGCAGTGGTGGCGCGGTGGTAACGGCCGCGACTACGAGTTGTACGCTATACTCTGAATAAATTATTTAAACACAACGGTTCTCAAAACGGTGAAGGAAAACATCGTGAGGAAACCGACACGTCTTAGAACCAAAAACTTGAAGACATGTGATATCTATCCCCCTCTCACAGAGAGAAGACCTATGTTCCAGCGGTGGGAACATTATAGGCTGATTATTCGTTTTTTCTTTTCTATTTCCTTGTCTGCTGTCTAAAATTAGAACCTTTATTATATTAAGACAACTACCTTTTGGAACCCGCTGCGCCTGACCGTTTACTAAAAGTAATAGCGTTCCCTATTTTGGCTACAATACTATATAGTATAAGTAGATTCTCAGAGGCCATTTTCAACAGTGAATATTTACAGGTTGTTTATTATACCTAATGTACGTAATAACATCAACACTAATCCGAATTTTGCTATTTGGTAGGCTAACCTATCATTTATATGCATATGAGTCAGCTTAATAACTGTTAATGTTATGTCCTACCCTTCTAACGGCTACCCGACAGTGTAATACGTCCCAAGATACAGATTACCACGACACTAAAAATATTTCTACACTACTTTTATCGTCCTCTAGAAGCAAAATAAATTGGCACTTAGGTTTAACCTTATGCTGAAGTATTAAGGGTAATATTTGGCTTACTGTTATAACCCTTGTTACCATTACTACGAACAGTAGAAACTATTATGTTTAAACAACCTCATTAGATCCTGTCTGGAGAGTTTTCTTGCCTTAAAAACCTTTTTTTTACCCGGCTTCATGATCCAGTAATATCACTTGATGGAAAATGGTTACGACTGCTTCAGGACCTACAAAACCAAAGGATTTACGATATGTTGCCAATTTAGATGCAATATCGCAGAGCGACTCAAATTCAAAAGTCATTTATTCAAATTAGTCTGAGAATCAGCAGTTTTCGAACGTCAAAATCACATAAGACAGTCCCCCAAAACGCCCGCCCGTCACCACTTGTGCTTTCGCTGGTAAGAAGATGTGGCGCAACAAACTCCTGTCTGTTCTTTTAGAAAAACTTGCTTCTATACAATAGTAGGTATGCAAAGTAATGAACATTAGATAGATACAGAACCTTAAATTAAAAGCCTGTCAGTGTAGCTGTAATTTCAGCAGCAAATAACCTTCAACTCGAAACAGCAATGTTATACTCGGCGGCAGTAAAAGGGATGGCAGTTTCTTGGGAAAGGGGTCGTTAAAGGGAATACCCCGTTGACGAGTCCTCTCTCGAGAAACTACTACTAATACTACAGAAAGTTACATCACTATTAACCAGCACTATAACCCTCTCAAAGACCGCACTGCCCTTACATACGCAAGCACATCCCTACAATCGAACTTAACTAATCACATCTTCGTATTAGCACAGACAGCCCCCAGACCGCAGAGAGGGGGACATGTGGGGGGAATGAAGGGGGGTTCGCTTTGAGTTAACACCTCACTGCTCCATTATACGAATGCGAGTTATTCGACGGTGGTACAGACACGGTAATGACGGGTCATAATGAGGTGGCATTCGTAATGATATTAATAATGTTTTTTGGTGGGTAACAGCAAAGCTTTTTCTAGATTTTGCAGAGTTAGAAGGAATGTAGGTCCCTGTACACATACATTACACTACATCGTCCCAAAGCCCGTATATATGTATTTAAAAAAGAAAGTGAAAAAGTAAAACCCAAAGCTACGGCAAACACGACAACTAAAAGGTATAAACAACCCATCGTAACAAAATAACATCGGTTATCGTATAACCGTATCGTATCGTATATCGTGTAATTTGCACGATCTCTGCTATTTATTACTTAGTAATTACGCGTGACTCTATAGCCTATCATAACCCTCCTTTGGCTTTGCCGTATTCGGGTAAAAATATAATGTTTAAAATGGCGTTAGATTGAGTTGATGGTGGAACTGACACTGATGATAGCGTGGCAACGAGCCATAGTGATATTTTTTTTACATATCTTTTAGCATTCTGTCGAAACTTCTTGTGCAAGCTCTCCAGTTACATTCGAAACAAACATAGCATAGCACGATACCCTTAATCAGAATAGCACTACACAGATGTAGAAAATCTTAATTCGTAATATCTATAATTTTTATTTCTTTCATTAGTAGGTAGCAGCCTATCTCCAACTCCTAGACAAAAGCCTTTCCTACATTACGCCACAACCACAACTCGGCCCTCCTACAAAGTATATCGCTATCACAATGTTTGTTTGTAATGGCGCAAATGCCATTTGTGCAAGCCGTCGCTTTGCAACGAGAGCGACGGTAATGAGCGAGATTGTAATGATATACGTCGGGAGTGTAATGGTATGACTTGTGTCATGGCTTCGATATATTTTCATGTTGCAAGGCACATTTTTAGGACCTATTTTTCCTACTGTCATGTCTCTCTCTCTGCATCTTATGTCAACCTGACGTCTGTCAAAGTTTGTTGTTATCACATGTACAGACGCCAGCAAATCAAGCTACTACAATCTGTCAAA
The DNA here is from genome assembly GCA_951799955.1 of Apamea anceps. Classification (NCBI taxonomy): domain Eukaryota; kingdom Metazoa; phylum Arthropoda; class Insecta; order Lepidoptera; family Noctuidae; genus Apamea; species Apamea anceps. The sequence continues at coordinate 1,545,256 of OX637516.1, forward strand.
TTTATTTAATAGATTATCAACTTTATTACTAAAACATTAAGGTTTAAGGTTGAATGGAAAAATTTGACACTTTCGCGTAGCTTGACCTGCTGGCGTCTGTACTTACATACGTACATCTTCCAAACGAAAAGAGTATATATATTATATATAATCTTTTCGTTTGCTTAGATGTAGGTTTATTGACCTGCTTTTAAATCAATTACTTATAGAAAGTACAATTGAATAGGACAATGATTGCCAGTTCCACTTTCTATTATTAATGTTTAATTAATGTAGATACTTCTATTAATTATGAACAGAAAGTATTGATTGCTTTGAAATGATCGTACTTAGTTATATTTCTTACTGACCTTTAAAACCTTCTACAAAGACACTTGGTGCATCCCGCTTTTATTATGATGTTCATAATACGCAGGAAGTTACGAATAAGCTATACTATATCCAACATGGGATCCTTTTGTAATAGTTTGATACTTTGATCCCTTTTTTTACTTTTTTGAGGAGCTTGGTCAACAAGACTTAGTTGCTCCGTAAGGCTTTCTTCATCATTACATATATCAGTCCTTTATATGACTAACTATCATCTACGAATACCAATCCGCACAAGCTTATGACAACAGCCTCGTTTTTTCTGACAAGGGGTATGCTCTAATATTATAACATCTTCCCACCCCTTCAACAGCAACACCCAAGTCTATTAATACCTCAGCTCTAAGATCTTCGTACACTCCACCATGGTTTGATCCTCCATCTGTCCTTTAATTATTCATTGATAAACAAACCAAATCTGCTAAAACATCATTACATTTAGTAACACCTGTCACCATTCCCAGGCGACGCAAAATCATTACGCGAGGGTTAAGTCATTCATTCCATCGTCGTCCATAAACCGTCGCGGTAGGTTGGGGGGTTAACAAATAACCCGAAATAACCCGATGACATTCTCATGGAATATGGTGTTATTGTTGGATGTAGTTATTAGGATTTATAGGTGAGCTATGGGGTCGGTGTTAAGCCTGGTATTTTAGAATTTATGGTGCGTTTTTGGTGTTCATTTTGCTAAGGGAGTAATGTTGAAGGGATTTATATGTTATGTTGTGGAAAGGTCCAATATTCTGTGTGCTTTTTTGCTTAGCTGCTACTGCTAATGCACAAAACAAAAATTAAAAAGTCTTTCTTGGTTCCTGTGAAAAATGCTAGTTTCACTGAAGCCCTTGCTTCTTCAGTAGGTACATATTCACACAGTTATCAAGAAGGCAAAGGGCTTATTGATTGTTTATAAAATCAATTAAAGATTGAATACTGCATACCTTTATTTTTATTTTGTGTTTCACGTGTTAAGTACCCCAGACCATACCTAGGTTTTTACGGGTATGCAACGATTCACGTGGCTTTTATCAAATAATTACTTAACTCTACCAAATTTGATACATCCTCCCCTTATCAACCATCACACACGACCTAACCCCGCGGCAATCCAATCTTAAATAAAGTCACATTACTAAAGAAATGGCCGCCCACTCCCGCGCAGCCTGCTGACTGATCGCTTCCGACACACGCATGCGCTCGCGTGTTGGCCAATCAATACGGGAAATGTTGCCATACCACTGATAAGATAGATGCGAGCCATTAGTTATGCGTAATTGGGAGGGTTAATTGAATTAAAATGTAGCTGGATCTATTCAGATGTTTTGTTAGTGTATTGGGTAACAGAGGGGTTACAGAACCACGATATTTAGTTTAAGCCACGTGGGGAAAGAACTGGAACTACCTACATAACTTGCAGAGTAAGCAAGCTGAAGTGGCAGTGGGCTGGCCATGTTTGTCGAAGGATCGATGGCCGGTGGAGCAGACAATTCCTGGAGTGGAGACAGCGTATAGGCAAGCGTAGTGTGTCACGCCCCCCAGCTAGGTGGACTGACGACTTTAGGAAGGTGGCGAGACAGACCGGATGTGGAAGGCGAAGGATAGGGTATTGTGGCGACATAACTTTATAAGAATCGCTCATGCCGTGGTGACAATATTAGCCAGTCAGCAACATGGCAGGTAGCTAAACTCTTCATGCATGCCTGCAGCATACAGCACAGCATGCATGTGGCGATGTTATGTGAAATCAAGGGTGCTCAAATTCACATTTGACTTCACATCACATCGCCAATCGTGGAGGCTATTTTAATAACTTCGTAATTAATAACAGATCGATGACCGTATTGACTATTATTGTAATAGAACTTGACTCGATACTTCGATAGCCAATCATCAGTTCAATACCCTATTACTTTGGCTTAATTTGGTAATCGCCACATCCCTGCCTACCCAACTTGTGTAATAGGTGTGCGGTCCGATATCGACTGTAAACAATCTATTTAATTTGAATAATAACCACTGGGAACATAATCTAGCTAACTCGTAATTACCAGCTCAGGGTTGACGCACACTATCTGTGTTCAGAGCTTTGTTTATCTTGAAATGTTTCTGTGACTGGAGTATCTTACAGCGAATAGGTTAACTTGTAACTTGTCTAATCTTATATGTTGCGAAATAACATGTAAAGATAATTTTAACAGAATATCAGAGACAACTATTTCAGTGGGTTTTAGGAGTGGTCATGTGACACCAAATGGTTGCTAATTAGGGAATGCAAAACCGGCCAAAATGAAAACCCGGTTTTTTTTCTGTCTAAATTTTTTTAAACTACTTGTGAAATTCAGGCCGCCTACATCTTGCATATTTTCAATAATTAAATAAAAACGTATCTATTAAAAATAAATACATAAGTATTCAAAATTTCAATGAAAATGCAGAAATTTGTTTAAGTAAAAGGTTTATTTGCTTTTGTGCTTCACCCTAGTAGGTACAATATTAATCAACAGTATTAAAAAGATGGAAGTTGAACCTCCAGACCACAAAAGTATTTTATTGCAATACTTGTATTTTACTTCCGATTTTGATTTCGATTTACAAAAATGACCCCACACGCTGTTTTTATCCTTAGTTTTTCTGATGTTTTCTACAAAGTCATCCATAGTAATCTGAAAGCGACAAGCAAGAACAATAACTTGATCTGTTTAATTATGAAATTAACAAGAATTATACTGGACTGGGAGAGGAAGGAAATTATAATGTTCCAGGCTGATCCAGGCACTTCCTGGGCATACTATAAAAGTTAGGTAAGGAAACAAAGGCAAATCAGTTTCGTAGGCGATGGGCAGGCGGCCTATGCCTATCATTACAAAAACGTTGTTTTATAAATTAACTACTACCTTACCTTCTGCCCGAGACTTCGGCAGCGTAGAATAAGTGGAACATCATTTTTTCGGGATTAAAAGTAGGCTATGTAGGTAGCCTTATAGCCTAGCTATCTCTATTCCAAATTTCATCCAAATCTATCTAGATTCTAGCTGTTTCTGCGTGAAAAAGGAAAAAACATGCTAACAATCAAACTTTCACAATTATAATATAAAGCATTGTGTGGCACACTGTGTGAATATCTTAACATTTAAAAATAGCAATTTGTACCTAACATAAGTACATACTATAAATGTCAAATACTTACAAAAATAACTGAATTGCACGACAAATTCACTAAACACCTTCACTCAACTATTGAAAACAGTTAAATGTTACCAAATTACTAATGCTACAATAAACAACGTACTTTCCATAAATAAAAAATTTTGAATCTTGAATCTTTTCACTAGCAACCGTTGGCAACGGTTGGTAAAACAAAATGGCTGACACCAAATTCATAGTTTTGACTGACACGTGGTGTTGGGTGTTGCCATTTGAAAACAATAAAAAACTCGAAAAACCGGAAGGGTGAAATAAAAAACCGGTTTTTTAAATAATTTCAAATATTCCGAAAAACCGGGTTTTCGGTTTTCGGTGAAACCGGTTTGCATTCCCTATTGCTAATGCATTGCATGCATTGCGTAGAATCAAGTTTTTCTAACTTATCAGTTGTGCTGCTTGGGAGCTTGTTGCGCCACTTCTTCTTTCCAGCTAAAGCACCAGAAAGTGGTGAAGGGTGGGCGTTTTGCGGGAATATCTTATGAAATTTTGACGTTCAAAAAAGTCAAAGCATTTACTTCAAATAGCCACATAAAAGGCACTTTTGAACGTCAAAAAGTTGATGATTCTCAGCCTAATTTGAATTACTTAACAGACTTTTGATTGCTGAACTTGCTACCAGTTCCGTGTTCCGTCCGTGCCACTCTGATTTCATTTCACAATTCCTGCTAAGCACCATACATCGTAATGGTGGTAGTGCTTCCTTGGAAAATGTCGATCGCAAAAAATCACGATTTGGTTTTCTTTTGAACCTCCTTCATATAACGGTACTAATTTGAATAAGTACCTGCGACAATACTCTTTCTTGATCGCCCTGCCGCCCCTAATTACAGAATCGATCGCGAACTTGATTACAAGTTAATTGGCTGGTCACAAAGCCGGTCGCACACGGGCCGACCGCGCGACTGCTAATGACGACTAATCGCAGCGTCCGGACACGTGCGTCACGGCCGCCTCGGGCGTTGCGATTAATTGAAATTGTGTAATTTGAGCTGTGTATGAAGCGTAATGCCTTGTTTGTTTATTGGTTGCGGATGATATAAATCGCTGCGATTAATTTGTGGCTGTGGTTGTCTGTGGGAGGCTTTATTGGTTTTGTTTGATGTGTTGTTGTTTAGTCGCGTCGTTGCAGCGGTAGTCTAGATGTCTCGTTTGCTCTCCGTGTGTAGATAGAAGTTTAGATGTGTATTTGTTACTATTTAAAAAAATCCTAGAGATGAGCTCTAGGATTTATAGAGGATTTTAACGGACCGCCGTCTGAACTTTGGACAGCAGGTAGATTTTCTTAGCAGTTTTTATGACGTGAATTGACGATGTTTTATAAAGCAATTTCTGTACAGCTTTGGGTAAACAATCCATGTACAATCTCCTTTAGCATACAACATAAGCATAATCAGCCTGTAATGTTCCCACTGCTGGGACACAGGCCTCCTCTCTTCGATAGGGAGAGGGTTATTATCCACCACGCAGGCCCAGTGCGGGTTGGTAGATGTCACATGTCTTCTAATTTTTGGTTCTAAGACATGCCGGTTTCCTCACGATGTTTTACTTCACCGTTTTGAGAGCAGTGGTGATGAAATTATTTACGCAAAGTAAAAGCCTGCCTGGGTTCGCCCCCACGACCTACACTCGTAAGTCGGGGCAGCTTACCACTGGACCACCACTGATCCTCTAGTTTAACAAATCTATAGCTGCAGGACGCAGACCACAGGACACTCGTTAGCGATAAATAACATAGGTAAATGTAGCCAGATAATTAACTGACATGAACTATTTAAATACCTGTAATCGATAAACATATTTACTACACAAACCTCGTTTATCAATACGTTCGTAATTAACCGGTACATTTGTTTAATTTGTTTAAGTAAATAAATAAACTGCCATAATTTATTTAATTTCTGTCAGTAATCACCGTAGCGAATGAGCTACGTTCGTAAAATAATTGCATGCTAGGGCTGCTGCGAATCATAACGTTATTTTAATATTTTATATCTTAAATTATTATGGGAAAGGCCAGTTGCCTTAAGGAAAAATAGTTGCATGATGGGAGAACTACAATACAGCTCTATTCCTTCGAATTCAGTCTAGTATGATTATCTAACTAAAGGATGAAAAAATAAGTATGAGGTGGCAAATAACAGCTATTTTGATTAATTTCTCAGCTGATGAGATAAAAAATATTCCCATTGAGGCCAAACTACAGCTTCAGTTTGGGCAAAATGAATAGAGTTCTAAGCAGCCGAAAAGAACCTCGCATAAACACAACCATTTTTCAGTAGTGTTAGAATGTCACATAAGTAAAGTTTTCTTTTTAGTGAAAGACATCACCAACTACAACCCTACCTCGAGGTGGAGAAATCGCCGGTGGAACATATCCGAGCATTTAGTGTAGGTGACCCGCTTCATCGAATGAATGATATTCGAACTCGATTTTAAAACCTCTAAATTGTAATAGACCGTAACGACACGCAAGAGAGGAAAGTGGAGATGACCCACTCAGTCCAACGAGCAAAATATTCCATTCAAAAGCGCTCCTCTCATTCACAGTCCTACAATTTTTCTTCAAAACAAAAACCCACCAAGTACAATGCCTGAAATATTACAAAATACTGAGAAAAGCCACAGAATGGCGTTGAGTTTTTACGGCGGACTCAATTAGGTGAGTTTACGACATTTTTCAGTTTATTTCAGTGAGACCACACGCGTTTACTGCTGTAAAGCTATTTACATGTTTTACTGTTTCGTTGCTTTACGCCGTTCACGCTGTTTTTCAGGGAAGGGACCTTATTGTAATAAGGCTGGATTTTGTAAGCAAGAGAATGAAGAGGTAAGCAAAATATTAAGTAATTGTAACGGAACTAATACAGTTATGCAAACTGCTGGAATACAACCATGCAACTTGGCACACTTTATACATAGTAACTTTGACACAACTAGAAGGCGTCGCGGCAGACCCCGTAGAAGATGGCGGGACGAGCTGGACAAAACAAACGATCAGTGGCCTACTTTAGCCCTGGATCGAAAGAGCTGGAAGTCAGACCTTCGCCCAGCAGTGGGATGATGTAGGCTAACAGGAAAACGAACCACAGCTTAACAGAATAACGATTGTTTACGAAAAAATATAAGACTAAATTGCTTTTCTTAAAGAATAATGAAGCCAAGAGATTTTGTTTGTGTAATAAAACAAATCTTCCTTAGCGCCGTCTTATAAGGACTTGAAAAGTTTATTAAGCCCGAGAAAGCCTCGGTAATGTTCCGGGAAGAGGCTAGGATAACTTGGTTACTAAAACAACTGATCTCCTCCACGAGTCAGTACTAACGAGTATGAAAGATTTTAAGGACTATCCAAAGTTATAGGGGCTCGTGGCTAAAATAAGAACAGCTGCGCGGGTCTATCGAAGGTCAAGCTACTCTTTCGGTGGTCGGTTCGTGGATGGGTGACCTGCCTCAAAAAGCATGTCAAGTCGTTGGTTCCGGCTGTCATTCGTACATCTTTGACTGTCGTTACGGGTAGTCAGAGCCCAAAAGTCTGACAACCTAACGTACCAAGGGGTTTGTCGTGTTACCCAGTAACTGAGTTGTGGACTTGTGGAGGTCAGATAGGCAGCCGCTCCATGTAAAATACTAGTATTCAGCTGCATCCGGTTGGACTAGAAGGCAGATTGATTGCTCCAAACTTGTCCGCTTTTCCTGAAACTGAAATTAAAACCGCACAGTAACACAGTTTTCCTAAATAATTAATCTAGAAATAAAAATAAATCAGCAGGAAAAAACAATAGATTATTTAGAAAGACAGGCTAGACAGAAAAATCTTATATTCTATGGAGTAGAGGAGACCGAGCATGGATACGAAGAACTACAAAATATATTATTGCGCTGCATAAAAGAAAACATGAAGATTTACATTGAGAAATTAGAAATAGAACTTGTGAGAAGACTTGGCAAAAAAGGGAATAAGGCAAGACCCTTATTAGTAACACTCACAACAATGGGTCGGAAAATTGAAATTCTAAAAAATAAAGGAACATTGAAGGGCTCACTCATTAACATTAAAGAAGACTTTCCACAAAAAGTTCTGTTGAAGCGTAAGGAACTACAAGTAGAAGTAGAAAAAGAACGTAAACTCGGAAAAAATGTGGTACTTCGCTACGACAAGATAGTAATACTACCAGGTAACCCCAAAAATGAGAACTACGTAGGAGATACACGGAAACAAAAACGAAATCTGTCAGAATCTCCTGACCACCAATCCACCGTAGTCAGCGAAGACGTCGTCAAACAGGTACCAAAGAAAAATAAATCAAACAATAACCTCCTATATGTACAACGCACCGCAGAAAAAAGGGTCTGAGCCAAGCGCGACTGAGTTACACGCATCGCCAAAAAACGAGTAAAGGAAGCCCCTCCACATCTCCCAATACGGCTTGTCACCGCGGGAGATAACGACTACAACCCCCCACCCCCACTACAAAATCTTTACATCTGTACCTACAATGCAAAATCGCTACTATCCGATGAAAGACTACTCGATTTTAAGAGAGCGATTTCAAAAATAAAATACGACATTATTGGCCTTGCGGAAATAAGAAGAACGGGATATAATATTTTAGAAGAAAATGAACATATTTTCTGCTATTTCGGAGAAACGAAAGGTCACTATGGAGTCGGATTCCTTATAAAAAAGGAATATAAGCTAAACATTGAGAGCTTCATTGGAATATCCGAACGCATCTGCATTTTAAATCTCAACTTTGACAACACAAAACTCACCATTGTACAAGTACACGCGCCAACGGTTGATGCAAGCAACCAAGAAATCAATAACTTCTACAACCAACTGCAGGATGCACATTGTCAATATAAAAACCAAAAGATAATATTAGGCGATTTCAATGCCCGTGTTGGACAGCGAGTTTCAGGCGAAGAAAGAATACTGGGCAAATATTGTTTCGGAAATAGAGACAAAAGAGGTGAAAATTTGCTCCAGTTCTGCTGGGAAAATAAACTATACATTACAAATAGTTTATTCAAAAAGAACAATAAAACTATGTGGACATGGCTCTCGCCAAAGAAAAGAAAAAGCCAAATCGATTATATACTAACCAATAGAAAGGAGAACATCTCAAACTTAGAAATCATATCAAATCTAACATTTCCCAGCGACCATCGACTCTTGAGAAGCACACTACAATTTGCACCGATAAAGAAAAGTAGAGCAAATTTCAAAAATTATAAAATCAAACTCAATACTCCAGAAGAAAAAGAACAATTCACACAAACGTTAACCACAAATATAAACGATATTGAACTAGAAGAAAATGAAAATATAGAGTCCTTATACAACAAAATTAAAAAACCAATATTCAACAGTTTAAATTCAATCCGACAGAAGCCAACACCAAAACGGGAGACCATCCCTGTTCACATACAATGTCTTATTACCAGAAGAAGTGAACTAATTCAGAAGAAATACCTAACAAAAGAAGAAAAAGACGAACGCACTTACCTCTACAAAAACATCTACAAACTAATGAAACGAGAACGCACAGAACGCCGAATAAAAGAAATTGAAACACACCTTGAATCAACCGGTAGCTTAAAGAAAGGACTTAAAAAACTAAATACCACTAAACGTTGGATACCCTATATAAAGGATGACATTAATGACAAGAAAATATTATCAAGATCTGATATAATAGAAAAAGCAACAACATTTTATGAAAAATTGTACTCAGTAAAAGATACTACTACGGAAATCGAAACGACCCACCAGGACTCTACTACTCTGGATAGATTCTCTACTTATGAAGTAATAAAGAAAATCGAATCTCTAAAAACCGGCAAGAGCAACGGACCCGATGGAATCCCAAACGAAGCACTGAAATTGGGGAAAATGATACTAGCTCCATACATAACAACCTTATTTAATAAGATTCTAAATGACAGAGCTATACCGAAAGAATGGGCGAAATCGGACATAATTTTACTTTACAAGAAAGGTGATCCTGCCGATATTGGAAACTACCGACCAATAAGCCTACAACCAAATATGTACAAATTATTTGCTTCATGTCTTGAGGATCGTTTATCGATGTTCATAGAAAAGTTTCAACCGACGGAGCAAGCAGGTTTTAGGAAAAACTTCTCTACAACAGATCACATCCACACTTTAAATTTGATTATAGAGAAGTATACAGAGCACAATAGACCACTCTACCTGGCTTTTATCGACTACGCCAAAGCCTTCGACTCTATATCACATCAGAGCATGTGGAAAGCTCTACATGAGTGCGAAATACCATCGGAGACTATAGATCTTATAAAAGACATTTACTACAAAAGCAAAAGCCGGGTAAAATTAGAGAGGCAAGGCCCTGAAATAAACATTTGTAGAGGCGTCAGACAGGGTGACCCCCTGTCACCTGGAATTTTTATAACTGTGCTTCAAAGCATAATGAAAACTCTGAACTGGGAAAAGAAAGGAATTCATATAAATGGGAAACGCCTCAGCAACCTTAGATTTGCGGATGACATCGTACTCTTCTCTGAAACAGCATCTCAATTACAGGTAATGATTAATGAGCTAAATGATGTAAGCATTAAGATCGGCCTAGAATTGAATGCTACCAAGACTAAAGTCATGACGAACTACCATATTATTCCAATACGGGTCAGTAACAATACATTAGAATATGTTCAAAGCTATGTTTACCTAGGACAACAAATATCTTTTTCTAAGACAAGACACGAAGATGAGGTTAAAAGACGAGTGAACATAACCTGGAACAAATTCTGGAGCAATAAAGAAACCCTAAAATCTAAACTCCCTATAAATCTCAAGAAAAAGGTAATGGACTCATGCCTATTACCTTGTCTTACCTATGGCTGCCAAACATGGATATACAATAATAATACTAAAAACAGAATACAAGTATGCCAGAGAGCGATGGAAAGGAGCATACTAAACATACAAAGAAAACATAGAAAAAGAAACACAGAAATAAGGAAAACCACAAAAATAATAGATGCTTTGGAACATTCTCAAAAACAAAAATGGAAATGGGCGGGTCATATTGCACGTATGGACAAGGAAAAATGGACACAGAGAGTAACTACTTGGCAAGGACCACCAAACAAAAGGAAAAGAGGTAGACCGAAAGAAAAATGGGTCGATGAAATAATAAGAAAAGCCGGTGAAAATTGGATCACAAAGGCAAAGGACAGACAAACGTGGAACAAAATGGGGGAGGCCTCCACCCGCTGAGGGGTCCATATGGAAATATTTAAATGTAATTGTGAATTATTTTAAAAATTATTTAATATTTTAGAAATCTATTTATGTAGGAAAGTAATTATTTTATTAATTTAGAAAGTATCTGTTATGCGATAGTAATTTATAATCATGATATGAATTGTATTATATTTTTTTATTTTATGCATGTGGAAATAAAGAGGCTATAATAATAATAATAATAATAACACAGTTTTCCATAGTAATTGCCAATAATATCGTGAAAAGGAATGGCGCGAACATTTGTGTACAGTCCCTAACATGAATATCAAACTCCCGGTTTTATTGACCGGTAACGTTATTTTACAAATTCTACTGGAGCCAGGGTTGTCAAGTTGCTTTTTTTATAGTTGTTTCAAAAGATTTTATTACACTCCTATCTGTGAACGGATTTGTCATGGTTGTGGTCGATGTGGGGAGATGGGACTTTACACATTAATCTTGTGTGTCTTACTCACATTCCGAACTTTAGTCATCGTCAATATCTTAAACAATTTTCTTGTGAATACCTGTAATATTTTAGTCTACTGTTATTTTTCATTCATCTTAAAAGCAAAATGAAAAGCAGTAATACCTGAAAGCTGGTAACTCACGTGATATCTTCGCCAAAGTTTAGCTTCCATGTTCACATACCTTTGGTTCATCTTAGGACCTCCAACACTTAATACAATAAACTTACTCAACAAAACGTTATCGCAGACGTTATAACATAACACTTATATAACGTTATAACCACGATAACGTTATTCCATTGTTACAGTTACGTTACGCGAGAAATTAACTGTTCCCGCGGGTTCTGTACTCCTACTATATTGTAATATTATCCTTATTGTTTCTTCCCAAAGATATCGGAAAATTGGATATTCGAAGTTTGTGAATATAATTCGGTTTCATTTGGCTTTTGTTTCTATTATTGTCGAGGATTCGGCAAACAACCACTTATTGCCAATTTCTTGGACTTGTATTGATGATATTGTTGGGTACAAAAGTTTTAATTGTTATTAGGAGAACAATGTGATTTTAGCTGTTGTAATAATAGTCCTACGGACCGAATTTCGGAGACTAGCCATCTACGCGGGAGATATTATAGTACACAATTGTGTGCGCAGACACCGGTGCACTCTGTTCCCTCTCTCATAGTCCGATGGGACGGCAATTCAACACGACCGGAGGGAGATCAGGCGCTGGACTATGGCTTAACGTGCTTTCCGAGGGCGGGGTATCACACCGCCGACTTCCAAACTCCGAGTTGTTACTAAGAAATTCCTGATGGAAAACCCAATAACACTTTGCCCGACCTGGGTATCGAACGCAATACCCCACACTCACCAGTCTCCAACCCAACTGCCAACTAGCTATTGTAAGTAGGTATCCAATTAATGTTTAGTTTTGTAAGAGCTTTGATATTCAAAGAGATTACAGGATATGTATCTAATAAAATTGTGGTCTCGCTCGTTATTAGAAAGTGTTTTAATCTAGGTTTTATTTAAATACTAGATAACTTTCTCATTTCTAAGTCACTGCTCAAATCATTTAATGTATGTGCTTAAGAACGTTGCCTGAGGCAATGTAGAATGATAGTTACATTATTAAATGCATCAAAATAAAAAAGCATCAATGCCTCATTTCATTCGAACATGATCATATCGATAATTAAATGCATTAAAGCTTTACCACCTAACCTCTCTCTCTAACATCAGCATTCAATAATCTACCTATCTCCCTCTCAAAAGTTGCAGCACAACTGGAAATTCCGACACTTTCACCACTGACCTCCGCGGTGTCGGTCATTTGTCAAAACGTCTAGATACTCATGTCTCTATTACTGCTGCATTGTGGAGGATACCAGTTTTTATTGCAGGTAATCGCTTGTAATATAAACATCTAATGATATTAGTAACGCCTCGTTAACTGATTAATACACGATTGTAAGGAGAAATTGTAATGAATTTGAGAGTAGCTCTAGTTTTTTCGGTGTTTCGTATAAAATTAGTTTATTTATATCTTTTCCATAACTACTTAAATACTTAAATCAGCAGCCTTATGGCGTAAGGATGTCCTAATAGCCTTATCAAAAACGAATCTTCGAAACAAAGTAGATAGCTTATAGAACATTGTTGTACTGCATGCTAGTTGCGTAACACACTCAGAAGCAATGACTTCAATTTTGAGAGTCCTACAAGATTCATTGCGTTATTATTTTTATTATTGAGACGACACGGTTGGCGCAGTGGCTGAGCGATCGACTGCTGCGCTGCGTGTCGCGGGTTCGATTCCCGCACGGAACAAATATTTGTATTGCCTACAGGTGGTTGTTCCGGGTCTGACTGTTTGTGTATATGAGTTTAAATGTTTGTAAACGCACCCACGATACAGGAGTGAAAAAAAAAATGTTTTACGTTGTTTAGCAGACATTTTTTTTTTTTGAACATATGAAGCAATGGATTAGCAATTTCTTTCAAAATGATTCAGATTGTGATTGTTAGTGTGTCACGCAATCACGGTGCTGTTAGGACTGCGTTATCGCCTGATATCCCTCTGCAAGTAAAAATCCGAATTGCGTAATGATATCACACTTCTCTACCAAGAACCTTCTAGAAAGAAAAGAAAAGAAAGAAAAATATTTTATTCTGCACAAACAAAACGCACAGTTACAAATAAAAAATCATAATAATAAAAAAAAACATAAGATACACAAAAAAAAGGTTGACACTTTTGTCTATTGCTTGATGTCAAGGCCAGGGACCAATGACAACTATTATATTTCTAATTTATATTGTATTTCTCCCTCCTTTGTGTACTTACATTCGTTTAATAGTTAATACTTAGGTAACAGAACTTGCAGGAGACAATTATTTAAAGAGTAGCTGCCGCTCATTTCAGACCAATTACTAACATCCGCTAATATTTAAGATATTAATAAATTGGCAGGTACCTACGGTTTTAAATGTATGTTTGCATTTGCGGTGAAAGTTACATTGACGAGTATTTTTTACAGGTGCTTACAGACTAGAATCAAATAAATTGGCGTCTATCAAACTTCAATCATGTTTCCGAGCCACTGATATAGAAAAGGATTGACATAGAAAGTTGTAATACATATTTATATTGTTAAATGCATCTTCATTTCCAAAATACATAAGTTCTGATCATAATTAATATAATAATATAATATAATATCCCTGGACATTTCACACAGCGCCATCTAGTCCCAAGCTAAGCAACCTAATGCTTGTGTTATGGTAACAAGATGGCTGATAAACTACTTATATACATTTTTTTTTGTATATACATATTATAGATAGAAAAACACCCAGACTCAGAATAAATACATGTAGGTCATATTTGTTCCGTGCGGGAATCGAACCCGCGACACGCAGCGCAGCAGTCAATCGCTTAACCACTGCGCCAACCGTGCCGTCAATTATCAAGTTATGGTCATTTTTAAGACATAATTTATATCTATGCATGGTGCTGCACCTTCCCTTCTTATATCTAGGATGCTGCATGTTAAAATTAATTGAATAGAATCAATTTATTAATACACAATACCATTTAAGTATTTTCTGTTTTTGTTTTTGTGTGAATATTGTGTGCCAAATAACCTTATTTTCTTGCTTTTTCTAAAAGTAAAGCTAATTTTAAACTAAAATTGAAAAGCAATTGTTAGGTCAGCGACAGCCCTAACGATCAGAAAGATCGATCGACCGCGAAAAGCCGAATCAGCTCAGCGCAATCAATTGAAACAATTTGAGCATTAAATACGACAGCACGCTGATACGGTACGCCGACTACGCCAGTACGCCGGTATCGGTACGCCGCAACCGCAGTGATTGATAACAGTGCGCCGGCGAAATGGAATATAAATTGTATTCAAATCATTGCTGGGTTAGTATGAGGTTGGTGCACGTTGGTGCTATATTGGATATTGGGATAAAATAACGGTTTAAGATAGACTATAATAGCGTGCGGCCTGGCAAAAAAGGCTACCTATTTCCTACGAAGAAGCTGACTGAAGAAGTGAAGACTTTCAAAATATTATCAAATTCATAAGAATCCTTAAGACGAAATTCAAGTCACAGGGCTTACTAACCAACTCGTATAAACGACCCCTTTCAGCAATGCTAAGACATGAATATCATTGATCATAAATGTACTGAGACTGTGAGAAAATCAGTAGCAGAACTATGAAAATTAAACCAAATTTTGTTGCTACGTAAGGAGATTTAGGTCTCAGTTAGCCGATTGGTCAGAGGCACTTTTAAAATATTACCACCACTATCTTAAACCTAGTATCTATTTATACTCACACTGTCCGATCTGTGATTTCATACGTAGTGGGCGTTCGTCTGTATCTGTAATTCTGCAATCTGCATTACTATGCCGTGCTGAAAAATTTTCCCACGACTGCTCAATTCATCTTCGATTTTGATACGAAACAATAAAATGCTCAGTCTTGTCAACTTCTCCCATAGACGTCAAGCTAGATAAATTGAAAACCTTTTACGGCGCTATGAATGCGTTTACGACGTAACCGTCCCGTTTCCGTTCCCAGCCCGTGTCGTTCTCGTCCCGTTAGCGTTAAAACAGATGCTGTGGGAAGTGCTATTTTCTGATTTTGTTGCGTTTTAGTATGATGAGGCCTTGAGCCCTTAAGAGCGCGTATAAAGCAAAATTACCAATCTTATATTTGATTTTACATGAAAAATTCCGGATCAAATCTATTCTATATCTATATCTATACTTATAATAAATCTGTAGAAGTGAAAATTCTGTACATTGAAAATATCAAAAAAATAAATGGCAGGGGGTGTTACTAGACCGACACCGAACCCAAAAATGTGATTAAAAAAATTTTTGTCTGTCTGTCTGTCTGTCTGTCTGTCTGTCTGTCTGTCTGTCTGTCTGTTTGTTCAGGCATCACGCAAAAACTACCGGTTCGATTACGATGAAACTTGGTATAATTATTCTTTAATATCCTGGGCACCACACTGGGTACTTTTTATCCCGGAAAAGTATATACAATAAAAAACAAACTTAATTTTGCGGTTCGATCCCTAGACCCGATTACTGTACCAACCGCAAATAATAAGTTTGTCGTAGGTTACGTTACCCACAGTGGAGTTCACTAAAGTTATGCTCTAAATGTAGTGCTGAAGGTTGAATTTGGCTTGCACCGTTCGCAGCACACGCGTGGCGCGCGGCCGCCACGGATCGCTACCGTATATAAGGATATTTTTTGAACTTTGATTTGAACGGACGTGTTGAGTGGCGAGCGTTCGTTCTTATTTTAACTGCTACTTGCAATTCTAAACCGTGTTTTTCAGTGCGACCTTTTTTATTTCTATTAGTTTTTAGAGTTATTTAGGTTTATTTTTATAAGTCGTAGGTATAGATTTTAATTTTAAAGTATAGGTAGTATATTTCATAGTGTACGTAGTGACCGTAGGTTATTTTATAATACTGTTAGGTAAGATTAGTCATTCGTATAGATATTAGTTTTTAGGGATTTTGCTTATTTATTGAGTTTAGTTATCATCAGAAATAGGTTTATTTAGGTAGGTACTTAGGTAAGGATATCATATAGGTACTCTCTTAATCACCACTAATGAGACACAATTGGTTTTCTATTGTAATTAGCCACAAAGGGCCCGCGAGATAGATGGCATCCTGGGGAAGCACATACATTTTATCAAAAATATAGAAACCGTAACGCTATTGGTCCATAGACCAGTTTTGCCCAACCTCCTTGTGTCAGTTTCCATTCATTCAAATAGATTTTTTGAAGAAGGAAATACTTAGGCTATATTGGTTTCCTTCTTCTATATATTTTCGAGACAAAGGCCATACATAAGATCCCGATGCATTTTCCTTGCATCGAACACAAGTAAGGCACAGGCGTGTACTAAAGTCTGTCTATTTAAAGCTTTCCCGCGCGCCTGTACTTTACGAGCTCGTAAAGTCGCGCGTTCACCTGCGCGCGCGCATACACTAACAAGCAGAGGTGTTTTGTGTTTTTATTTTTTGGGGGAAATTGTTGATTGAATGTTGGTGGTGGTATTATTAGTCGTATTCTATTGAAACCGTTTACTTTTTTAGACGAATCATGTTAATGTTTTTATTTTTATGTCATCATCTGCCTAGCCTTTTCCCAACTATGTTGGGGTTGGCTTTCAGTCTAACCGGATGCAGCTGAATACTAGTATTTTACATGGAGCGACTGCCTATCTGACCTCTACAACCCAGTTACTGGGTAATACGATACCCCTTGGTAAGACTGGTTGTCAGACTTTCGGGCTTCTGACTACCCGTAACGACTGTCAAAGATCCACGAATGACAGCCGGGACCAACGGCTTAACGTGCTTTCCGAGGCACGGAGGGGTCTCGGTATGTAAAGATGGTCACCCATCCACAGACCAACCGCGGCAAGCGTAGCTTAACCTGACCAATTGACCCGTGCGGCTGTTATTATTTAGCCACGGGCCCCCCCATTTTTATGTATCAAATAAATTGATTCTTATTAATAACTGCTGCGTCTAACATCCTCAGCCTGTAGCGTTCCCACTGCCGAGACACAGGCCTTCTCTCTGTGAAAGGGAGTGGGCCGTAATCTACCACGCGGGCCCATTGCTGGTTGGTAGAAGTCACACGTCGTGAAATTTCTGGTTCTATGACATGCCGGCTTCCTCACGATGTTTTCCTTCACCGTTTTGAATACAGTGGCGATAAAATTATTTACACAAAGTAAAGCGTAAGTCGGGGCCGATACCACTAGGCCACCGCTCTCTAGCACAATACAGTAAATTCATCTGCTTGATGTTACAACGCTCGCCATTTCAGATTTGTTTGCCTAAGTCATCATAATCAAAAATAATTTTATTTAGATTGAACATCAAACATGAACACACTATTGAGACATTCAACAAGTTACAATACTCAAAAATCAAACCCGATTTACCAAGCCCTTTGTCAGTTAAATCATACTCCGCCTCAGCTTCTAGGCCACGCTAAGCTCAAAGCTCATAATTAAACCAAAGTCGATAGCATCAAACGTCGATTATCGCCGTTATCATTCAGCGCGCTGCATAACGAAATTATCGCGTTAGCACTTCAGCGCGCGACTGTACGTTAACACCTTGCCCACGCGCGGTGCTGTGCCGACAAATAAACACTAGCGCGCGCTAGGGGGATGGGTCGAAGTGTTAGCGATTGCCGGGGAAGGTGTGTCATAGAGTGATGTTTATCTCATGTTCCAACTAGGTATGTAATAAAAAAACATTTTCAAATCATGATTTCATACTATAATTCTACAAGGACATTGTGGCGCGTGACCAAAGCCGAAACTAACGCCACTATCTTGCTTTTTGAATACATTTCAAGTGACTTTTCACAAAGCATGTTTAACAACAGCGCCCTTGTCAACATCATTCGAGCGCTAAAAGATTCTTGTAGCAGTATCTCATGCAATAAACACATTTTTCTCAAAACATGATTTCTTTTTAGTTTTTATTGTTTCATCTAATTTCGTCGATAAAGATTTTCGTCAATGATTTAAATGGAAGATTTTACAAATTAAAATCGGGGTTCTGCCTACCATGAAGTTTTAAAGCAAAAAAGCATAACTGGCTGACTGCCAGCCTGTCAAAAAAAAGTACAAATTAAATTAAAAATAAATATTTAATGGCCTCCAAAATTTTTTTTCATGAATTTCTGGCAGTATAAATGTTAAGTCAATTTTAATTTAGACCAAGAAGGTTTGTAATTAATTTTAATAATTTTGTTTCTGCTTTGATATAATAATGGATAATTATGAAAGGGTCCATTTTTATCCAAGGATATTTACATTTTCTTTTCTCAGTTAGTTACTTCCATTCAACATACACTACATACGTACGACAATGGTGTCGCAAAAGATGTGTGTAACAAAAATAAAATACACATACCCGCCGAACTTAAACGTAACATAAAATTGTCATGAACGCAATTTAACCGCGACGACGTCGCCAAAAAGTAGTGGAACAATGCCTCAATAATATGGCAGGGGGTTACAGAACATGGAGGCGTCGGGACACCGTATTCGTGTCGTGTGAATCCTGAACCACTATTATTACCATCTTCAAACTCCTAAGTCATTTTTTTAAAATTAACTTTGCCTGTAAACATTTCTATTATTTCCATCGAAACTTAAGCCTACCTCTGTCACTGACACCCCACACTAGTGCTGTACCATGTCGAACGCCACGCTCCGAATACTAACGGTGTCCGAAGAACACGAAGAACAAGGTATACACGGCCTTATCGCGTTACACTGACAATCGTCTACATCACACCTCAAGCTCCTACGAGTGATACATCGACAACTCATGCGCAGCTTCCTCGAACAATAACTATTGTAGTTCGTTGATCTACATGGCGATTTAGATAAAGGTTGACATGGTTTTTTAAAACTTGCTGATCAATCTGTTTGTAATACCATTATAAATAGGAATGACCATAGTCATGGTCATGGTCCTCACATGATCTACGGGGTAATTGCGTAACACACTAATAGTAGCAATGGTTTTAATTTTGACAGTTCAACAACATTCATTGCGTTATTTACGTTGTTGAGCAGGCAAATTAACATAATCAGCCTATAATGTTCCCACTGCTGAGACGCAAGCATCTGTGAGACGGAGTGGGCCGTAATCCACCACGCGGGCCCAGTGCGGGTTGGCGGATGTCTTCGAATTTGGATGTTTTGTCTTGGTTTTAGGATATGCCGGTTGCCTCACAAAGTGCCTGAAAGGGTTTAATTGAAATAAATGATTTGAGTTTGAGTTTGAATGTCTTGCTTCACCGGTTTGAGAGCAGTGCGTGGTGTTGGAATACCGTAAAACGCCTGCTTGGGGTTGAACCCACGACCTACTAACTCGTAAGTCGCGGCCGTTGCCACTGCAGTTAGCTCCACTCGTATTTTATCATAATTTCAGAATTCGCCCTGAAGTTCCCATAAAATTATGCTTCCACAGGTACCTAGTACCTACTATAATGCTCAAGTAATCTCTATGGTGGTTACCGTTACTATAACTTAATACTAATTACCTATCGTCTATCCTTGTTCCCTCAAATAGCTTATTATCGTAATAACGGCTTATTACAGCAGACTGTGTTATGTGCACATAGCCCGTGATTACGGCTCCGAGGAACAATCGGTTGTAAGTTCGAGTTGCTGGCCTCGTAAGCTGTCGATTTTGATTGAAACATTTATGTGTGTGCACTTAACAATTTGATTAAATGGGTGAGAATCTAGAAACGGTGGAATGAGGTTTTAATTTTTACCACCTCGTCGACTCCGCCTTAGTGTGTAAATGTGGTGCTGTTCCACAAAAGATGGGATACTTAATATCGTGTCCTGCGTGTCCTGTCAGCTGCACGTTACAGGAACTAATGGACGCAAGTGATGGCGCCAAACAAGTAGCCGAATTCTGTGATGTGACCTAATCTACGAGAAAGTCATTTTTAGTCGACCAGAATGCCAATTCTGGTAATTTGAAACGTTCAAAATATAGTCGCAGTCAAATCTCGGCGACAAAAAAATGTCAAAAGCTTGTCAAAAATGTACGGAAATAAGAGGTATTTTTGACATGTATTTTTGAAACAAACTATTATTAGTATAGATAGATAAAAATACTACAAAAATATTCTTTCTTTATGTCAATTGAAATATTAATAAACTGCACCCTTCCAATACTCAATTTTCAAATATCCCGTGTGGACTTAACCCCGGAGCACACAGTACTAAAACACACATAATTTACTCTGTCTGTCGGGTGCAGCCTGTGTATATACGGCCTAACGAAGCCGTAACTCGATTTCCCAACAGTG
The DNA here is from genome assembly GCA_951799955.1 of Apamea anceps. Lineage (NCBI taxonomy): Eukaryota > Metazoa > Arthropoda > Insecta > Lepidoptera > Noctuidae > Apamea > Apamea anceps. Next base: position 1,565,988 of record OX637516.1, read on the forward strand.
AGCGCCTTAATTCCGATACCTTGTAATTTCCCAACGAAAAGAGGAATTTTCGAAGTTGTCATGTACTGTCGGGTTCCAATGTAAATACCTAGTTAGTTTTTTCAAGAGGTTAAGGACAGATTGAGCATTAGGAACGCAGTATAGAAACACAATACTGCGCTCCAAAACAAAGATAGCTGACGCGGCTCAAAAGGCTGCCCAACTTAAATGGGACTGGGCCGGACATGTCTGCAAACACAACTGTGGGCCCAAATAGCATAGAACTGGTGCCGCGGCTAGGCGGGGTCGCGGCAGACCGCGTAGCAGATGGCGGGACGAGCTGGATAGGTTCCATCAAAAGTAGAAGTAGGACTCGCGAAAGATAGTAGAAGTGGTCTATGAACGCGATCAGCACATCTAAACCACGTTCAAGAGCTGTTAGTGTGATTGTTGTGGAATATTGACACTGACAGCTCTTGAACGCTGTTTCAATGTGTTGATCTAGTTCTGTTTCATTGGTGAAATTGGCACTTATAATCTAGCTATTAAGGATGAAAGCGTCAGGGTAACCAGCGAAATTCAAATTTTCTTAGGTGTGTTGTAATTTGCAGGTCATCAGACTGTACGTACTTATCGCGACCGTACTGCATTAGGAAAAGATTAAACAAAAGAACGATGGCTAACTACAGCAACATTGTTAATAAGCAATTAATTAGTGTTAGACTGTCAGTTAAGTGCTATTGTATTGTAAACCGATTCCAATCTACATATTTTAGCGACTTCTCATGCAAGTATGACTAGCTAGCTAGATAGAGTAACCAGGTATGAAGTATTTCTTCAGGTGCTCATAAATGTAGAAAGAAACTACTTAAGACTGACTAAAGATGTTTTTATTTGCAAGTGGTTGATATTTTTCATGATCAGATTATACTGGGTGACATATCGTCGCGCAAACTCTTACCAATTCAGCACAAAATTCTAGCGTAGAAATTTTTCGTTGGTTATCAAAAAAAATACCAGCTGTTTCTTAAAAGCGGGTACCTAGTACCTACGTACCTATACCTAGGCGGTCAAAACGTATGGAAGAGCAATTTTTTTTCAACAGTTTTTGTCTTCAGAATGATGTACTGAATCCATGATAACAGGTTGCGCGTCCATGTTCCTGCCAGCCTGTATATCTACCCAGTGCGAATGCGGTGCTCCTGACCAAACTATGGACACTTTGGACACTCCGACATATGGAGCACCATATGTCGGAGTGTCCAAAGTGTCCATATACCTAGCTGCATTTCTGAGGACCTACGAGTACAAACGCCACTGATGCCTCATTTAACTTATTATAACATTTATTTACCATCGACTCAGAAGAAGACTACAAGACTATTTTTTTAACTTGTATAATGATATGTAGTGTTTTGTGCCTTTCCGTGCTAAATAAATGTATTTTCTTTGTTATTAGGTTTTCCGCAAACGAAAACTCCTTCTGTTTATTCAGGCACAATATCAATATTGAATATACAATATTCGTTGACAAACAATATATTCGTCAAATCCTATAAGTTATAACCTCAACTATTGACTCGAAGCCGCCATGTTCGCCCCAGGTCCCTGATGGCTTTAATATCGACTGGTCACGGTGAGGGTACTTGGGTATAAATACGGAGGGAGCCTGAGGGTAGGTACAGAGTTCGGGGGATTATTTTGCACCGTTAACTATGATGGGATGAAGATTTGTGGGAAATACTGGATAGTTTTTGTGTGGAAAGTATCTAAAGTAACCACTTTCTTTTTTGTAATTCTGGCTGCATTCGCAGGATTTCATAGTGCTTTTTGAAGCTCTATGGGCGGTAGGGGGAAGTATGTTATTAGAAGTCTCAGCAATTTGCAAATATTGGAATTTTCTCATTGCCTTGCGCCAGACTGGCGATTGAACATTTTGGGAACGCTAAATCAAGCTAGCTTGGAAAACGATCACTCCCAGTTTAGAAAGAGTTTACAAATGTGGTCACAAAACAGTTACGCAAACAAATTGAATGAATGGGTTTGTAATGTTTGTTTATTCAAAGGAAGTATCTTCCATAAAAGCACACGTAACTACATACTTATGAACATGAAAATACGCACCACAAACCGTAAACAGTAGCATAATAATTACGATACATTCAAATCACCGTTTAAAACACTCTGTTTATTTTACAAGCCCGTTTCCAAAGCGATACTAATAATTACAGCAACGTAACGTTTTTGGAGTAAACTCAAAAACGTTGGAGTGGATTAAATAAAATAAAAAATCTAATAACATGATTCCAAGGAGTTGGAAATGTGGATATGAACGAATTGATATTTGCTCTGTCTGTGTGTGTGGTGCAAGTTAGAAACTGTTCGCGGTTGAGAGAAAAATGTCTGTAGTTTTTTTTATTATTTTTGAATGGGCCTGCTACCTCTATTATGTCTGATGGAAAGCGAATGGATGAGGTCTATAATGGATCGAGCGTACCCAGAAGATGCCACCTGTTCATCACTCTATTCACTCTAATCACACCTCATATACAGCATGTATCAAAAAGGTGTGGTCATATTTAAGGGTATGATACAAACCATCAAAATAAACAACTATCTATGGGACCAACATCGTAATAGCGAAAAAAATATCAAATGTCCCATACAAAATTTCAATATGTACCTACTCGACCCTCATGAATAGGACTGCTGATTATTTTGGTCCCATGGAGATAATTGTCCATTTTGGTGTTCTATACCACGCCCTTCAATATGACCACACCTTTCTTATACATGCTGTATAAGTAAGTTTTGTCTTTGTCAAGAAATCACAAACACACGTCTAAAAAACGGACATTTTATTTTGTAGATCACTCAAGTTAATTAGCAGTGTTTCACAAAAAAAGCTTTAAAAACTTGAAACAAACTACAGAGGACCACTGGGCTAAGGAACTTTAAATTTAAAAACCCAGATATACCATTTAAATTATCTCAAATTTTAAAGACATGCACTCATTTGACACCATCTTTCTGTCTCGTTTAATGTCATCTCAACACTTACACGTCTGACTCACGCTAACGCTCATCGCTCATCACTTAGGTAACATCGCGTAGTTAATTTCTGTTTGGGAGTTCCCTTTGATGTGAGGAGGTTGCATATTAAATTCTCTTAGTCGACGGACCCCGATCAAAGGGCTTAATTATTTTAATGCGAATTGCACACACAATTTCGACAGAATTCGTATATTTCCGACGCTATATTTTTAATAATATACGAAAACGCACGATGACGAATTTAATGAGCTTGCTAAAAATTTCTGGAAATTGTGACGTTTATTTTGTTAGTTTTGGACTAATTGAATTGAATCGTTTATTTATTGTGTTTTTCGATGAGATGGGGATTGAAGAAAACAGTGAATCAGTTTCTTTCTACGTCATCGCTGGCACCAGCTGTATCAACTGGAAGGAATGATTTGGCTGGCTGTTGGTATGAATTCTTGGTTATTTATTAAAATAGCTCGATTACAAAGAAGCAATAATGGAGATGGGAACTTTACTCGCTGGTATTATAATTACCCGGTAACTGATATCTTAAATGGTTCCAGAGAACTTAAGATGCCTATTGGATAGAACTTGTCTGAATTCGTAGAACGGATTCTGCACGGAGATAACTCACAGGATTAGACTCTAGCGTAGTTAACAAGTAAAGAGTAAATTCTATTTACATTTCTTTGAAGTGTTTAAACTGCACTAATTACTTACAATAAAGGCTCTAGATTACATATCCTGTCTTCTCTACATCTTAGTTACAAGAATCGATTCCAATTTCAACTTGATTACCTTATAAACGCGGACAATTACCGACTCTCGATAAACTGAACACCGATTATATCGATATTTTAGTGTTTGTTTGTGGTATAAAAATGTGTATTAAGCTTTAACTGTTAACTTCAGCGGGCACGTTTGACTGTGATCGTTATTTCTCACACTTTCCAATGTAATAAGGTGCTATTACGAATTCCGGTGGTAGCCACTGCCACAGTATAAAAAGAAGGTACAGAAGCTCTAAACAGTGTAGCTGTCAGACTGACTAAATTCATCGGTACGGTGCATTTTTAACTACTCCTTCATATTGTTAAGATCATGATAGCCGGCTTATTCGCTGTCAAATAATTGTTCCTCTCAAATCGTAGTTTGTATTAAGTTGACGACTGCGTGACCACTTGATTCAGAGAAACATTCTGATTCTAGAGAAACATTTTCATGTTTCTCGCTCAATTACTACCTACCAAAAAGGTATATACAGTATTGGTAGATCTTTTGAACCAATACGGTTGCCCTTTAATGTCACCTGACCTGTCGTATTGTTCCAAGTAATCTCACGGCGTTCAAACCATACTGTGGTAACTCGGTAGTAAAGAATCGGAACTCGAAATTATCGAGCAGTTGATATTAAACAAAATGTTATGGCGACTGGTCTTTGAGTACTGTCGGCAACAAAAGTTAGTTTAACTGATTTCAAATGATGAATCAATTATTTATAATCGCAATAAGACAGTCGATAGCAGGCAAGGGGAATTGCTGAACAAGTAAAAGTCGTCTGGCAATAATTTCCGCTTTTTAAAAGCCAATCAGAAAACTGGACTTCCTATTTCAACAGTTTTCTATTATAATTAATGCTACTATTAGAAATCAAATCAAAAGGAGAGATCGAAATCTGTAATACTATTAAGTACCTACACACACACATACAAACAAAAAAAAACTTAGCTTTCTGTTCAAGTAAGTACTTGGGACTTAACCATAACTGGGCGAACCCTTCTGGGTTCTTTTAGTAATTCTAACATTTCAAAAACCTAATAATAAACTGTAGTTGTCGTGTGTGTTATATATTGCTATAGATACCTAATGAGAGTTTATAAAAAAAAAACTTGCATTGAGCGAGACTAGCGAGGTCGGGACTGGACTCGGGAGTAAGTAAGATAACAATATTATTTAACATTAAACGTTAAAAATGATATAAAAAAAAGCACCAAAAAGCCAAAAGTTTTTAGATAATAGTATCTAAAAACTTTTGGCTTTTTGGTGCTTTTTTATAAAAAAAAAAAATATCCACGGGGTTATATAGATAACCCCGTGGATATTTTTTTTTTTTTATTATCTCTTCATGTTAGGAAAACCATTTTCCTCCTCCTTCCTCCTCTCCCCTCTCCTCTTTTCTTCCTCTTCCTTTTTTCCTTTTTCAATCTCCTTTGTGTGTACTATAGGTACACCTTTGCCTATCCCTTCGAGGAATACAGCCGTAATGTTATGCGTAATGTGTATAAATTAAGTAACCCTAAGTATACCACCTGCATAATCAGAAAAGGATAGTGATAATTTCAAATACAAGTGATTTAATTTCTATATTGTTGCTTGGCCAACTTTTGCACCACGCAATGAAAAATAGAACAATTTTCCCGAGAGTATTTTTTTAATACAGACTACGTTTTCTAAAAAATAAATAAAAGCTTTTTCTAAAAAATATTCAGCCGATATTTCCCACGGGTGTTCAATTTGTAAAGTAATATCTGAGTTTTTGTAGAGAACGGAATTTTATTTTAGCGAAAGGATACATCAAATTCAAATCCGCATCCTGGCAATTCATAGCTGGGCACATGATTTGAATCATTGAGAGAATATTGATATTTTTAATTGATTTCGATTTTTAACCGACTTCAAAAAAGGAGGAGGTTCTCAATTCGACGGTATGTTTTTTTATTTTTGTGTTTATTACGCGATTACTCCGCCAATTGTGGAACGATTTTCAAAATTCTTTTTTTGTTCGAAAGGAGATACTTCTCAAGTGGTTTTTAAACCAAAATTACTGGTAAAAATTACAACTTAAAAGTGAAAAATGAAAACTTTTTTGCAAAAAAAAAAAACAACCGACTTACAAAAACGACACTACAAAGTGAAAAATAACTTTAATTTCGGTAGTCGGTGTCGTTGGTTTCGCATTTTCGTTATTTGCCACCGACTTCCGAAATTAAAGTTATTTTTCACTTTGTAGTGTCGTTTTTGGAAGTCGGTTGTTTTTTTTTTTTGCAAAAAAAGTGTTTTTTTACACTCAACCATGCCCTGCGCGAACCGGAGAACGTTTGTAATTTTATCATCTGCTTTATTAACTTCGAAAATGCGTGTACTAGAACTAAGAGGAAAAGCCATAAAATTAAAATTTACAACGTGTTATAAAATAAAAAGTAATCACTTCACCACTTGGCTGTACATTGTGAAAATCGTGATCATGAATTAACATTTTACGAGATAAACGCCTCACAAACAGTTTAACATTTTAAAAATTAAGCTCGCCTGTACCCCATGGTACTTAATAATGATCTTTTATTATCACTGCATGAAAAAGCGATCTTATCGCAGGCCAATAAAGTTGATATTGCATAATTTTTTGATCAGGTTTATCTACCAAATCACCTGCACTGAAAATTCAATCTTACATGACAGATATAGAGTTGAAAATAGGTACACAAGGTTGTATAGCTAGTGTTATGAAATGTTTTACTAGTAGTGTAGGTGCATATTGTGTTATTTGCATGATAATTGACTTAATAACGTCAGTGATTGGATTTTAATCCACCTGCACCTCGGGACAATATTCACAGGCCCCTTAATGGAGGGAAAATATGGAGTAGGTTCAACGTAATTAAACTGTTGGCTATGGATTTTCGAACTCATACTAACTAATTGGTTCTACCCTAGGATTGTGATATTTAAGTTTTTGAGCCTTTCAAAAACATTAAAAAAAAAAGTTTATTTCGTTACATTTTTAACTCGTTAGGTTATTTTTTTTTACATCTTTATTTTTTTTAATTTAAAAGGGGTTTTTGTCCAATAAGGATATGTAAACCCCATCATACCTTATAACAATGTAAATATACTTAGATATAATACACGAGCAGAAACAAATCAAAATTACATTATAGTAATACTAAAAGGCTGCTGCTAGGTTATAAAATGCCTGTGGATCATCATCATCATTATAAGCAGCCTATAACGGTCCCACTGGTGGGGCACAGGCCCCCTCTCGGTGGAGTAGGCAGTAATCTACCACGTGGGCCCAGTGCGAGTTCGTAGATGTAGAAGTCTTCGAATTTTTGGTTCTAAGACATGCCGGTTTCCTCACGATGTTTTCCTTAGTTCCATGATCAATTGCAACGCCTTAAAACATTGGTTAAAACTTAAAACCAACTGAGAAACCAAACAACTTATAAAAAGCAAGCAAACCTTTTAAATTCGCTATAAAGGAAACAGTACATACACTGCCACTTTTCAACAAACCCAACGTGCAATATTGAAAAACTTATGTATAAAAATAGAGTGCTAATTTTGACCGTGACAAATTCCTGTATACCTCATTGTTGAGCGGTCTACGAGGGTACACCTCGGGGCTCATGTAATATTTATTTGTCAGATAATCAGCGAACTGGTGGAGAAATCAATGCATTCCTCACTAGAGCGGCTGCAGAGTTGATAAGCGGAGCGGGAGAGGTAGCGGGAGCGATTATACAAAAAGAGGGGAGGATAATTCGGATAGCAGTACTATTTTTTAAAGTATGTATTTTTGATAAAATAGGTATCTTATTTTTTGTAAAAAAAAAAGAAAGAAAATAAAGTTTATTAGCGGTAAAATGACACAGAGAAAGAACATAAGCACAAAAAAAAATACAATTCGGGGGAAAATATGCGTCATATTCACACAAAACAGTCATCGCTCAGCATAATGCTGAAAGTATGAAAGAGAGAGTCCCAGCGCTGATTATCAGCGACAGCCGGCCCTGACGTCATGACGTCAACCGGTGCAGCATACGAAAGGATAATAAAAAAAAAAAAAACTAAAAAAAAATACATTCATAATAAGCTTCCCACATTATTGGTTGTCGTGGAACCATCCCTTACCAAATGGTTTCGGCAATCTACGCACAAGTTTTCCATGATTCAGGAAAATTCCAAACTCTCCCTCAATACATTCGTATTACAGTAAGAAAAAGTAAATATAATGTATAAATCAGTATACCCTTTTATAGCCCACAAATACTTACGAAAACTTTTACTTCCGCACCCTCCCACACCCCTCCCCTCACGTCCTCACCTATAGACGTCAAAACACGGAACATTTTACGAGGTGTATAGTGACGTCGCTCACAATCGCGACAATAACTCGCGCAACACGTGGGAGAAAATTCCCTACAAACAATGTAATAAGGAGAAACAATAACTTCGTTTATGAGTTTCCGTAAATTAAATGTAATGTAACATTTTGTAATGGTGTTGTATGAAAATATCATGAATGGTTTTCTGTGACGCTGGAGTTATTTTATGGTGCTGATGACTTGGGAGAAAAGGAAGTTGTCCAAAATAAAATTGGAAAATTAAAAACCTTGAAGTAAGTAAGTCAGTGCTCTGGTCGTCGTGGTTTGAATACCTGCAACGGGATGACAAAGTTAATGTGGAAGGCAAAATGTTTGATATTGGTAGTGGCCAGTCTGGCACTATTATGATTTAAGGCTTCAACATCTTAGCCTGGCTAGCCCGACCCTATGTTGGGGTCGGCTTCCAGTCTAATCGGATGCAGCTTAACATCAGTATTTTATACATGGATCGACTGCCTATCCGATCTCCAAAACTCAGTTGCTGGGTAATACAATACCCCTTGGCAAGACTGATTGTCAGACTTTTGGACTTCTGAATACCCGTTACTGGGTTTAGTTAGGGCTTCAACCAAATAGAAAAAATCATAAATCAGAGAAAAACTGATATTCTTCAAATCGCTTTTCCTTTACCACCATGTCTTCACCTTACCGCATTCGCCACAGGAGTAGTTCAATAGCGCCATGTTTTATTCATCCCCGTCTATAGACTCTATAGAGGGACCCCCGAAGATGGCGTCATGTCAACGAGCGTGTTTAGCGACAACTCAAACATTCTACAATGATAACACATTAGCAGGATGCCAATGAAACTGGCAAAAAGATGATGAAGATGACTGTCGTGTGGAATTGTTGAAAGAGGTCAAAATCAAAAGTTATTAGTTCAAATTAGGCTGAGAATTAGCACTTTTCGAACATCAAAATTACAAAAGACAGTCCCCCAAAACGCCCGCCCTTTACCACTTCCTAGTGCTTTCGCTGGCAAGAAGAAGTGGCGCAACAAACTCCCCAGAAGCACAGTTACGGTATAATGCATAAAGCGAAACTTCACTGAAACGAGCCGTGTGCCCGATGAAATTCCCAACGCCAAAAATGATGAACTTCTACTCAAAATTTTATCCCATAATTAACCCCTTTAGGGGACGAATTTTAAAAAATCCGTTTTAGTGATCACTTGTCGTTATCTAAAGAACCCTTGTGTAAATTTTGTGTTTGCCTGTGTGTTGTCTGTCAGTGAATGAATGAATGAATTTAAGATTTTGATTAAGTACATTAGTTCATCTACAGACAGTCAGTTGATGATATAAAACAACCCAGTTTTTGCGGTGGCTAAAATAGCAAACACTACTGAACACATTGTAAGACTGTCGCCATTTAAAGTTATATGACGAATTGTAAAAGCTAACACACCAAAAGAGCATATTCGGAACAAAGTAAGGATCTTGAAAATAGGTACCTGGGCCTCCTAAGACTTCTTCAAATGATGTGTGGAGTTGCCGACGCGGCGCGACGCCTGGAACGACTGCATTGTATTGACTCTTTCAATATGTCGCACTTTACGCCAGAACTTCGCGACGACCAAGTTTACATAAAGTGTAAGGAACTAGTAACTCGATAATATTCTGAAAGTTTCAGGAAAGTTGTTTCAGTAGAGCAAATGGTAGACCGTATATGCAAGTTTTAAGAGGTTATTCAAACTATAACTATAGGTGGGGTAGGTACACTACTCCACCTACAGCACGTTCATCCGAATGTAAGATTTTGATATTATTATCACAATTTTATAAATGTTCTTGCTGGTTCTTCTCCGCAGGAACACGAGCTTCTTCTCTGATAGCTTGAAGGATCGCTCATTTTAATGAATTAATTTCATTTTGTCTATGTTCCAAGACTTGTGTTAAATATTGTTAAGAATATTATTGTCCTACAATTATTCCATAACCTATGAGCTCAGGCCGCCTGTGACACAGGTTTATCCTAGTACAGGCTTCTAACAATATAAGTATTTTTGTAAATTATTTCTAAGATTTGAATATTAATATTTTACCAATTTTAATTCTGAATATATATATATTTTTTTTAGAATCACTTCGACATAATTATGCGTGATTAAAACCCTCCTTACTTCTCATTATAAATTGATAGCATTTATTTCCAATTATTCTCCTTGTGTCAATCTTCCGATCATTAACATCACAGCTTCCTCACCTGCTCGCAATATGTGTCCACATCTCGGGCCCGCTGGCCCGTGGCTGCAATCCTTTTCCTCGAGTATAAGGGCGACACACAGCACAATGCGTCCGTTCCCACAAAGTCCCCATTTGCAAGTTAAATACAGTAAATAAAACCGTTTGGAGCATTAAATACAAAGCTTGTTACCGTTGTTCCCATTCCTTTCAGCTGTTCACATTGTGGAGCTGATGATGGATGTGTGTGACCTAGGTTTTACTTACCTCTACTTAGAAGGAAAAGTGGTTTTGCCGCTCTATATGAAAAGTTGAAAAACCATTGTCAATCTTCATAATTTTAGACAATAGATGTCCACTGCTAAATAAAGAATTAACTCCAAAAAGTACTTCAATCAATGACCAGTCCATTAAGAAAATAGAGATATTAACGTTACCAAAATATAATGAACGATGCACCTTCTTTTTATTGGTGCCTATCCACAACCCATCAGTATCATCAAAGGGTGTTAATAGCTGAACGCATGGTAGCATAACAATCTCTCAAAGGTAAACGACAATGTCCACAAGGCATGGTAATCAATCAATCAAAAGTCATTTATTCAAACTAGGCTAAGAATCAGCAATTTGTGAACGTCGACACCCCCCCCCTAACGCCCACCCTTCACTACTTCCGAGAGCTGTAGTTGCGAAGAAGTAGTGGCGGAACAAACTCCCCAGCAGCTAGTATTCCACGCCTCACTACATTTGAGATACACCGTCTCAATCAAACCCAACTTTGATCCCGTAATTACAAAACAGAATGACAAAAGATGAAAGACACACAATTACCTAAATATCAATAATCGGATGAGGTGTCAATAAATCTGGCTAATCCTAGCGGGTGACTAAACGCTAGGCCGGCCAACTGGGTGCCCCGGCGATTACCCACAGCCATACATCTTAGTTTGGAAGCACGCCAGACTAAGTCTGACGCTGCATCGTTACATGCACTATTTGTGTAAATTAGTCTGTGATTTACAAGCGGCTGATTTTTCTTTGTTGTGTGGTGCGGATAGACTAAGTGTCTAGGTATTGTTGGGCTGCGAAACGGCGACGAGTTGGGATTTTAATTGAGTTTGTCTGACAGTGTGGTGGTTTTGTTGCCTTTTCTAAAGGGAGTTCGGTTCGTGGAAACTGAAATGCTGTTACTGGGCGAAGCAGGGAATCTAACTAGAAAATTAACATGAGTTACTCCTGAAACACACAGGTGTCATTTTAAGATGTCTCAAAATTACATATTTTTGTTTCAGGAGTGAGATCCTTTTAGCTTGTTTAAAAGTAATCAAACATGCAAAGCCAAAAGTCTTTTTGGTAACAGGACTTATTCCTATCGAGCCTTGTGCCCGATGGGATTTCCCATCAATAAAAATGAGAAAGTTCCATACAAACTTTCACCCCCTATTTAACACCTTCAGGGGTTTTATATAAAGGTAAAGTTAAATTAAGAAAGGATTTTCAAAATTCTCCCTTAGTGCAAAATTTCGCTATCTAAGGAAATTTTGTAAAAAAAAACCGGCCAAGTGCGAGTCGGACTCGCCCATGAAGGGTTCCGTTACGTTACGATTTATGACGTATTAAAAAAAAACTACTCACTAGATCTCGTTCAAACCAATTTTCGGTGGAAGTTTATATGGTAATGTACATCATATATTTTTTTTAGTTTTATCATTCTCTTATTTTAGAAGTTACAGGGGGGGGGGACACACATTTTACCACTTTGGAAGTGTCTCTCGCGCAAACTATTCAGTTTAGAAAAAAATGATATTAGAAACCTCAATATCATTTTTGAAGACCTATCCATAGATACCCCACACGTATGGGTTTGATGAAAAAAAAAATTTTGAGTTTCAGTTCTAAGTATGGGGACCCCCAAAATTTATTGTTTTTTTTCTATTTTTGTGTGAAAATCTTAATGCGGTTCACAGAATACATCTACTTACCAAGTTTCAACAGTATAGCTCTTATAGTTTCGGAAAAAAGCGGCTGTGACATACGGACGGACAGACAGACAGACAGACAGACAGACAGACAGACAGACAGACAGACAGACAGACATGGCGAATCCATAAGGGTTCCGTTGCCATTTGGCTACGGAACCCTAAAAATATGCTTCTAAACCCAGCGGCTTAGGCTGTGCGATGTCTATCAGTGAATTAATTAATGAATTTAAAATTTTTATGAAGTAGATTTAACACAAAGCTATTATGGATAGCAAAAAAGTTTCTGAAACTTCCAAATTGGACGGTTCCCGCAACCAAAACTCCTAAGAGCCACTTGGGTAAGTAGCGTTCTTCCCCATTTCATCCCCAATTATACTAAATAGGGATGAAGACAATGGAGACGAACAGCGTCCCGTCTTCGTCCCATCTTTCCCACATTTACCTACCTACCTAACAAGTAAGTACATAGGTACCTAGCACAATGTATAGTTTACAATTTAATGTGTGGAGTGCATGCTTCTGACATGCCCTAAAGGCTTACGTCGAAATGGGGGAGTCTGGTATGCAAATGTATGTTGTTAATTTTGATTTTAAGTCGTTTTTCCTATAATAAGCCGAGGAGCTCGAGGATTTTTGGAAGCCTCAAGCATTACTTGCTTACTAAGATTTAAATATCGAAATTAGGGATTTTTGGAACTTTTAACTAAGCTAGGACGTATCACAACAATTAAAGGATAGTACGAACTTTAGGTAAAATAAAACGTACATAGATGGGGGCATAGACAGCTCCATATACAATAGGTAACATAATTAACACAAGACCTCATACACCCCAATTAGAGTATTGTGTAAAAGCGTAATACAATGCCCAAACCTATTTTTTTAAAGCCAGTAAAGTTATTAAGAATATCGTGTTGACCCTAGCATTACTTTATGCATTTAAAATTGATTCTTATTACCTTGAAATAAGTATGACAGAAACATAATATACCTAACAAAAAACATAATTTTAGAAAAAAATACTTTATTAAAAGTACTGAAATCGCATTCAGTAGGCAATTATGAACAAACTACTTTCAGCCGATCGACTCTGTAAAAATCTCACCGTGAGAAGTTAGGTGAAGTGAGCTTAGAGTGAGCTGTCAATAGTGTCAATCCCTAGCATTAGTTGGAATGACAGCTCACTTCATGCTCTCTTCACCTAAATTTTCACGGTGAGATGGTTACAGAATCGCACTGGAACTTTGCGGGCGTTACACCTTGTTTTATGTAAAATACAAAACGTGTTTCCCATTCTTTGGAATGTTTTGAAATTGCAGTATCACGGGCACCACAAACTCGTAAGCATCCCAAGCTTCCCAAAAATCAATTCCACGAATCAGATCAACACTTTTGGTTCAACAGCTGGATCCGATATTAATCATGGCTCCGCGTGTAAACAGTGGCATCAAGGAGGCGGGAGCCGCTGGTGTCAGAACCTTATTTGTCAATCAGTGTCCTCGTGAGTAATGGCCGCCGGAAATTCGACAGATTACTGTCCAAATGGATATCGGAGGATTTATTTTTTTGACAGGACTATTTGCGGGGTTTTCGCTGTGCTTGCTATCTGAATTTTACTACCTAATAGTAACCAATGAGGTGTTATCATTTATTTCTTAAGATAAAAATACATACAGATATACACTGACTCGACAAACTTCTAATATTAAATAGCTAAACTATTAAAATAAAAATATAATCTCCTAACCTATTAACATATTAAAATTTTGCGTCGAAATATTCCTCCGCATCGCTGTCGACTGGCAATGTACCCAAGACACTGGCGGCATTGCCACGTTGTATGGCAATACCTAACCTCTGGTCAAGGTAAAAGCCAGCCTTTGAGTACCCAGTGTGAATAATAACAATACTAATTTTAAACAGGGATAATTTCATTTCGTCTGCCTTCCTATTTAAAGATTTTCTTTATCAAAATATAAGTTTAATAGGCTCATTAAACTTATATTTTGATAAAGAAAATCTTACAAAACACCGATCCATAACTATACACAATCACAGATACTACCAGACACAGGCATAGGTGCCTACATGATGTAGTTAACGAAATTAAATTCCTCCACATGGACCTGCAGGTACTCAGCTCGCAATGACGCAGTTATTACATTAACATCGTCTACAACGACCCTACTTGCTGAAATTCAGAAGGATCACTCCATACAATATTATAAACACATGATATCAGTAGATATCATGTGTAGATATTACTACATGATATCATAGAACTATTACCTCCCCCGCCCCGTACCTCCATACAAACTGACGATTACAATATCAATTCAGTTGTCGTTGAAGTTACTCAAAGATTTAATAGATTTTTGCTACCGCGAAAGTCCGTAGGTACATACAAGGAACTGTCTGATCTTGGTTAGACGACTTCTAATAACCCATATTCGGTTACCGATGTAAAATTTCATAAACCGTTAAACATGTCTTTGTGAACTATTGTTTCTGAAATTAACAGCTTTATACGAATACTATTTATTGATTTGTTTTAATATAAAACAGCCACAGCCAATTACATTAGTTAAAGAAACAAACATAGCTCCAGATAATATATAGGTACTGACTAGATCTTCTTCCATTCATCCGCGAACACATCACAGTCAGGCTAAGCGTCCAAAAGAGCGTTGAGCGCAGATTGTGTGCGAGGAACAGGACTGGGTTCGACTCCCAGGTACGGCGAACAATCTGTGCCTCCTGTTACGGCTATAGTAATATACGCGTCATAGGAATTGGTCCTTCTGTTCATAATTCTCCATTTATCAGGGGGGGGGGGGGGGGGGGGTGCACAACCTTCCCAAGTTATTAAGCCCATGTGTCTATGAGCCGGGATTAATCAAATTAATAAAGTCGTTATCTCGAGTGTGGCAATTTGCCACCCCTGTGCGACTTAATGCTGTTACTAAGTTCAGTTTAGAGACTTTTAGCGCTGATGCGGACGTATAAATTGTATTAATATGTGCTGGGCGTATCAGGCGCTTAAATTAAATGGTTATTGGAGCGTAAAGTTTAGGTAAATTGATCATTATTGCGTTTTAGGTGTTAATAATAAAGTTCCAAGCCCCGTTCAAGATCTAAGCCTTAATAAATTCAAATCATTCATTAAACGTAAGTTGTGCCAGAAAGCCTTTTATACCGTTAAGCTTATATCGAGGACAAAAAGGCTTAGGATTAAGCTGCTTCCAATTTTTACATATTGAATGTTTTTATTTTTATATTTTTTGTTTTGTTGTTGTTTTTTTTTATATACATTTTGACATTAATGAATTTGATATATACTATGACATTTGCTTACTTTGTTAAAGAATTCTATTATTTTAATTATTGTAAATGTTAAGACTATGTGGGTCATTTTATTTTTTATTTTTCTCTCTGTTCTGCTAGTTTTTGTCATGGTCTGGCAGTTTGAGTAATTAATGTGGCCTACCCAAATGTCCTTTCTTTGGTATTGTTCGTCGAATCGTTGAGCTCCTTAAGTTTTGAGTTGAGCTGCACGATTTCTGACATATGCGTGCACTGACTGGACAGGCCCTCTCAATCTGTGTGGTTCTTTCCTCAAAAGACCATCTCAGACATCGACCTACATGGTCTTCATATGATCTGACCAAGATTATGTCTGGACTTTAAAAGAGACTGTGACGTCTGAGTTTGTTTCGGCCTTTCTTCTCAGACTAGTCAGATAGGAAACGCCGACCTCATCTAGTTTTAAAATATGATTAACGTGTAAAAGTGTTTGTGCAAACCTACTTACAAAATAAAATCATTTATTACTATCATTTATCATTAATAATGGGGAATGGCTTTAGGTAGAGGTAAGTAGGATTTAGTTTCACGCCGTTGTTTTCTGCAAAGCAAACTAAGAAAGAACCAAACTGTGTTTAGACAAGGAACAGCCGATGTATTTTGTAAAAATCTCACCGTGAAAACTTAGGAGAAGTAAGCTAGAAGTGAGCTGTCATTCGTACAGATGCTATGGGTTAACACTATTGTAAGCTCACTTCACATGTGTGCGTTCTGTATTTAAACTTAAACCTACTGACAGCTGTATCCCATATTAAAAAAAAATTAAACTCCTAACATTTCCTTGTATGTACATTTTTGAAACAGTAGTATTTGTCAAATCCAACTTTCATATATTTAAAACACTAAACGTCGGAACAGAGAGATATGTACCATTCCACACAAAACTGCATTATTTTCGAAAAGTCTTCTTGGAATGGCACCTAAAATCTATAATAAGCTTCCTATTGAAATCAAAAAATTAAATGAAATAGGTACTTCATTTCAAAAACACTTTATTAAAACTATTATATAAGAAGGTATATAACTGTGTTAATGAGTACCTAGATGACAGATTTTAATTTATTTAATGCATTCCATAATCGTTATTAGTTCCAGTTTTTTTTATAACATTTTTTTTAGTTTAATAGCTGTTGGTAATCACTAGGTATATTAAATATTACTAAATGATTGAAATTGAAAAAGAGTCAATAATTTAATAGTAATAGTCAATAATTTTTTAATATTTAAAACAATATTTTAAATATTAACAAATTATTGACTATTACTATTAAATTATTGACTCTTTTTAAATTATTATTATTATTTATTATTATTGACTAATATCTTAATTAACACTAAATTATTGACTACTACTTTAATGTTGCAAAAGTCTATAAACTGTTGTATGCCTAAAAGCGGGCCATAGATGTATCTACTTCACTTTATAAACTATAACACCATAGTTTTACCTGTGTACCACAATAAACAATTTGAATTTGAATTCACCTAAGTTTTCACGCTACGATTTTAACAGAAAAGATCGGCTGGTAACGGACATGACAAAGAGGTCAGCTTTGGGCCAACCTTTTCTTTCTATCCCTCGGCACTTAGTCTTAAGCAGTATTTACAAGGCACTCTTCATATACCCAAAAAGAACGAGCATGGACCACCATATACACTTAGTTTACTTAAGTTGACAAAAAAAAATCTTGGTGTACGGAAAAACTTACGGATTTATCTTAAAGCCCAACAACTACAACAGTTTTTCATAAAAATATTACACAATTCATACAGAAGCTTGATGAAAGCCCAGTTTACCGTCCATTTACCGAGATCGTTAGCGAATGACAAAAGAAAGAGTGGTCGTGTCGGGCGGGCGGGTGCGTGATTTATGTAGTATGACTGTACCAGGAGGACCGGCACGTATGTACGATACTGAGCTAAACAGTGCTCGTGACACGGGGGCTTAATGTTTTGGAAAAAGCTTTCTTGGTTCTTATGGATATGTGTATGTGATTGTTTGTTGACGAATCTGCGGGGTAAACAGGTGGCTAACAATAGGAATGGCTTTCATTTTGACAGTTCAACAACATTCATTGCGTTATTTACGTTGTTGGGCAGACAAATTTTTCGAACATATGAAGCAATGGATTAGCAATATCCTTTAAACTGATTCAGATTGATAGTATGTGCGAAACATCCGTCTGCTCAACGACGTAGATAGTGTGTTACGCAACTACCCCGCAGATTTGTTCAAGCCTTAAATTAATGGGTCAAACTGGTTAGAAACTTAAAGTTTAAGGTTTCCTTCGAAGACGCAACATCACTGATAGGGGTTGGCTATAAGTAAATGTAAATACTTTACAACATACCATAAATAGTCCGTGATACGGACTGCAAAGGAATATTGAAGGATCGTAGCACATGGCGTTGTATAGTTTCTGCCTACCCCCGTGAAAAAAGCGTGAGCTTATGTTTGTGATAACTGAAACTCAAAGCATTTTTTTCAATTAAACAATTTACCAGGCACTTTTGAATTGTCAAAATTAAATAGTCGGTCAGTTAGTCAGAAAGTTGACGCTAGTTGCCCATTCCAAAACGTAGATTTCTTTGGAGAAGAACGGGCAAGAAACTCTAAGGACTCTTTTAAATCAAGATATTACAATATCCTGGGTACTCATACGCTAAGTAAGCTTACTATGAATTTCTACTGCTTTCAAGCAAATGCCCACTACCTTTTCCTTCCGTCGGAGTTACTAATTTTATGGAGTGACACCTAAGCATAACCGAATACAAAATTTCACTGATAAATCAATTAAGGCCTGTCTTCCTATACCTTGTTATATACATTACAAAGGAAGAAATCAGGGCAACCCATTCCTGACCAGGGGGCCTTACAATCTCAAGTAAAAGTGCTATAAATTATCTGAAGGGAAATAGATTATTGTGTTGCCAAGCCACCGTGCCGGCTGCGCAATTTATCACTGTTTTAACTAATAAATTATGTACGCTAATTCAAGTAGTTGTTGGTTTGGGCACACCTTTAGTGGCTACTATGTAGGTAGCTAAGAAGTACAGGGTCAAATGAAATTAGCTAGTGAAACTTTCCAGACGTAATGGAAATCGATATCAAAACACAATAAAATAAAATAAATTCGATGTTTTATTTTTTGGTGTCAACGACAAATAGTGTTGTTACTTGAAGTAGGAGTTGAGAAAATGTGTTTTCTTTTATTTTATTGTATTGAGATATCGATACTCATCAATTCTGTGAAGTTTACACAAGAAAAACTGATTTTTTAAACTGATGTTTCAAGTGACAACCCTACCAGCAGTCGATGAATTAAAAAAAACATCAATCAATCAATCATTTATTTTGTTAAACATAGGTATGGTTACAGATATTATATGTCTAAGATATGTGCACTATGTTTTGCCAATATATGGCGTACAAAATTAACATAAACAAGCAATTAATAATAATAATAATAATAAGGTACAATCAATAAAGGCATGTCAATAGATTACTTTAAAAAAGAAAACGCATGTCAAATATACTGAATTAAATAAAATCGTGTGTGATTGGCATGTCGCAATCGTCACACCTCTGTTTATCAGTAGTAAACTCTGTGATGGAGTAGTAACATCTATCTAAAAGGAATTTAAACTAAGACCTCTTAAAGGATCCCAGACACTCTTTATTTCTAATAGCTGCTGGTATACTATTGTATATTTTTGGGGCCATACCTAGCGCATTTTTGCCGAAAAATTCAAATCAAACTTATTTATTTTTTATTTTATCATGTTTAGATATCGATGACCATCACTTCTGCAGAGTTTAGCTAGCTAATTTAATTTGCCCCTGTATATCTACATAAAATTAACTTACCTATATCTAAAATCTGCTAAGTACCTAAGCCTCGAAGGGAGAAAGTGTCGAACTCGTGATATCATGTGCGACAATCCTGTAGATTTCTATCAATACAATGAAATAAAGATCGATTTAAAAGCTTTTAAAGTCGTGACGGAAACGAGAGTTGGAGAATATTGTCTAGATATTCAGAGTCAAGGGGCAATAATAGTGAACCAAATCCAACTACAGTCAATCCCTTTTATTCATAAACGTTGCTTAAAGTTAAGTAGTGATTAGCGAATGTTTAACCATACATTTTTGTCGTTTATACGTCATTTAACTTTAATCGCCGTTTATAAATAAACCCCAACCTAACTAGCCTTTTCTAAGTATGTTGGGGACGGCTTCCAGCTGCTGAATACAAGTGTTTTACATGGAGCGACTGCCTATCTGACCTGCATAACATTAATAAGATTATAAGGGTAACATTGATAAGACTGGTTGTCAGATTTTTGGGGTTCTGAATAACGTCAAAGATCAACTAAATCCAACTACTAAAGTGTAAAAATAAGTATAAAATTTTTGGAACTTGGACAACTGCCTTACCATGCAAGATTACACATACCTATAGTCCATTTATAATAGCATTAGAAAAAAGAGGCTCGTAGAAGCAGGAATGCAAAACATTTTATTTCAAAGTTTTGATAAAACAATTTTAAGGGAGATGCTTAAATTCTAATTTTCTTGCGTTTTTTGCAATTTGCAGGTCAGTGTAAGGTTGTATCTTAATAAAAATAATATGATGCGCAACAATAAGAAATATGTAGGCAATAATACAATTTTAACCTTAAAAATCATCAATACATCCCTTTAAATTAGAATTGCTCCGAATTCGTCTGATTTCGCGGGTTACTGCAGCACATCCACCTTAATTAAAATAAAATTCGGTAGAATTATAGTGAAACGAATAACGTTCCAAGTATTGTTCATCCCTGCTTCTTTTAGGTTTTTAGCATTGACACTGTAATTTTAAATTGGAGTTATATAATATAAATAAATTAAAGCCACATAATTTCATAAGATAAATAGTTAAAATGGTTACAATTAAGTGTGACAGCTGCTGTAAAAACCCTTTAAAAAGAAAAAAATAACCTTGAAATTATGACCCTACGTAAGTACGTATGAATTTTTTTGATTAAATGCTGTCCCGTCGGGGGACCGCTCTGATTATTAGCCTAACGTTCTGTTAAAGTTTAAAATAGTAGCGGTCCCCCGACAGGACAATATTTAATCAAAAAATTTCATACGTACTTACGTAGGGTCATAATTTCAAGGTTATTTTTTTCTTTTTAAAGGGTTTCACGTAGTCGGGGGTTTTTTAAATTTTTAATTTAATTTTTATTTCATGCTTTTTGTAGGGACTCCTTATTATTTCTTTTCTTTTATTTTCTTGCGTTTTAAGATTCAGGTAATTTGGTATTTAATCAGGTTTTTTGTAATTCGCCATTTTGTGGTGGTGCCCATCTTGGATTTGAAATTTGTCATAGTAAAGTATTCTGCTAGTCAAGCCCTTTCATTTGATACCCATATTGAGGGAGTTGTGAAAAAAAATAATGCTTTTTGCCATTTTGTGGTGGCGGCCATCTTGGATTTGAAATTTATCATAGTGTATAGTATTGTACTAGTCAAGCCCTTTCATTTGATACCCATATTGAGGGAGTTGTGAAAAAATACGTAATCCGCCATTTTGTAGCGGCGGCCATCTTGGACCGATTTTCATCAAACATAGCTAAGAACACTCCCGACAAATTTACCTTTCAAACAAAAAAAACAAAATTAAAATCGGTTCATCCGTTTGGGAGCTACGATGCCACAGACAGACATACACACACACACACACACACACACACACACACACACACACACACACACACACACAGACACGTCAAACTTATAACACCCCGTCGTTTTTGCGTCGGGGGTTAAAAATAGATCATAATAAATTCGGCGTCTATCATAATGTAACAATGTTTATTGTATTTTTGTTACAAAGTGTGCATTAAAAATAACCTTTTTTAACTTCTTTCTAATGCTATTGTAAATGGACTTATAGTCATGGACAAAATAGTAACACCGCTTTTTGAGGTAAACGAGCTGAAGAGAAAGAACGGAAGACAGTTAATACACAAGCAACACGTCCCACTTACCAAATTAGTAAGTAAAAACCACTACCGCTACTTAAAATTAAATCTTAACATAATCAGTTACTCAAAAAACTCGAAACTCCATCAGCATTTCTTTTTCATTTCACCATTATACTCCGGCACGCGCGTCCGTATTGTCGTGAAAGTAGCGTCGGATACGGCGGCTCACGTCCGGCATCCGGTCACGTGCCCCGTGTCCGGCCGGCGGACGGCCAATCAGTCGGCTCACTAATTAATTTACTTTGAACGCTTCTTATTGGCTGCTACGTGCTCCAATCAAGACGCGAACCACTTCACGATTAGTTGCCACCGGTCCGGGTTTTTCCGCTGACTCTAATTTCCGTTGATCGGAAATTACGGATCGTTGTTTTTTCTTGTTGCAAGTTGGTACCGATAATTATTGTGACAGCAAGGAATGAGTGCGAAAACTGTTCTGAATTTTGACTTTTAAATCACAATATAAGATTTCTGATTTATCTAATTGGGCAGTCGATACAAAATGTGGGAAAATAATGATCGATTAATATCGATCGAGAATTTCGCGAATGAAACGGCCCCTATTTCCCGAGTTTCTTTTTGGTCCTTCGAGCCGGACACATCAGGGAAATTAGTTTGACTAAACGATGATGGACACGCCGCTCGTTAACATTTGTGCGTTGACAATAACACAGCTGTCCAAGCAATATTGTGGCTTCTGTGGAGTATACTAATGCCTATAATCCTTTGGATCGTTGTGGTGGATTCTTGGCACGCAACGAATCCAGGTCGCTCCGATAGTTTATTCCCTAGACGCAGGTCTGTGACGATTATCACCGGCGCCTCTGAACAGGATCTATTGGGACCGTTCCTAGAATACTCGGTGCGGATGCCAGGATATGTAGAAAAGGATTAAAAGATCAATTTGAAATCGGCACAGGAAATGCCTCGTCGACTTTATAATTATAAAAACACATTTGAATCTCACAAATTTATTGTAGCACTAGATTTTCAAAAAGTGATCGTTTGTAAGAAGTCTGCGCATGCGTCTCGTTGACTAGTCTCCAAATAGCAAGCCCTGTGGTCAGAGGCTAAACTAGTTAAAAATCTTCAAATTGACTTCTTGGTTCAGTGTCCGCTTTGGCTCTTATCCCGTGGTCGTGTTTCGTAATCAGCACCAAAACAAATAACTAATTTCTTTCAATAAATCAACGTGTCTTCCTATCCTATATGTCGAGCTCATTAATTTGTTAGATCAGTAATTGCATTGGTTTTATATTAAAGAGCATAGTTGCCAAAACGGTTCAAAAACGGAGGCATTTTAATACATTCAGTGGCAACACAGCGAACATTAAACTACAAACAAAAGAAGACATACACAAATAATAAACTTAGATTTATACCTGTCAGTGTCTTGTCATATGTTGACATACAAATCATCGTCCCTGTCGCACTACAAAGGGAAGCTGGGTATTTTTCTAACAGCGCCATCTGTTAAACGTAATAGCGAACCACAGATCGACCGCTGACAGGTTTATGTGGAGGGGGCGGCGCGCGCGCAGACTTATGATCACTTTTGTAATGGCAGTAATAGCTGTTATGTCTTTTGCGTTATGTTTTGATATTTTTAGTCGTCTCAGATTTTAGTCAAGTTAGGTTGTAAAAATCCTATTTTATTTTATACTCACACTAAATCAAGGAAAAGCAAATGTAGATAATTAAGCAGCTTAAGGATTAATAGCATGATATAGCCTTACAATAATAGAAATGCTACACCGACATGCTCACTTATACTTGAAATGGTCCATCAGTAAAAAATGGTTGGAAAGACAAACGGACGATGGAAAAAATCAAGTTATTACTCCCTGGCAAATGACTTGACAGTTTGTGCAATCTAAAATTGAAAACATGAAGTACCCCACAACAATTCGCCTGCACCGCAAAAAGACCTTAAAAACCCATCCTTTTCTATCTAGCCACAATAAATTATTCTAAGCTTGAATAAATGGAATTATCCGATAATTAATTGCAATACATTTACCTCCTTGGATTCACCACGGTCGGCTAATGGCGTCATACGTCACAGCGCTAATGCCTGAGTGCATAGAACCTTGGACTTGGGTTATTAAGTCTGCTAGACGCAGTACAAATGTTGATATTGTGAGGAACATTTGTTTAGTAAGGGTAACTCAGTAGCGAGACATGGACGTAGGAGTTGGAAATGAGATGGTAGCAATGAAATTCTTTGGTGGAACGATATTAATTGAAATGTTTTTGATTATGTCTAACTAAACCGAACTAAGGATTACTTAAGGGGTTTCTCGAACACTAGGACCATGTTCTGTGTTATATATATATACACTAGGACCATTTTTTTAAACCTTGTAAATCCTACTCATGTAGCATGGCAGTAATATTGTAAATAGAAATCTTTGCTTTCGCAAGTACCACAGACCCATTTGCTAAAACGATGTTTGCTTTCAACGTTAGCGACGATTTACAAAAACGATTATATTCTGTAAACAACCCTCTTGTTTTCAAGCTTCGAACAAAATTAAAAACGCTGATGATCGCCGCCATTTTCCTCTCCGCTTAGGATCTGTACTTTTACTAATTCAAACTTTTAATCCTAACTAGTCATTAAGAAACAAGGAACAATATGCCATAATTAGTAGTGATAAATTGGGATACCCAAGTGCAAGACGATAATGGTGGTGATGTTTATCATAGTTACCAAGCCTAACCAATGTTTCCCTTTCTTCCCCAGAATGTAACTGCAACGGGCACGCGCGTCGCTGTCGGTTCAACATGGAGCTGTACAAGCTGTCGGGCCGGGCCTCCGGAGGCGTCTGCCTGAAGTGCCGGCACTACACCGCCGGCCGGCACTGCCACTACTGCCGCGAGGGGTACTACAGGGATCCTACCAAACCGATCACGCATAAGAAGGCTTGTAAACGTAAGTATTTCAACTAAGGTACAGACTTTTTTGAAGAGCTTCGTGCACTTCAAAGCAACAGAACTAGAAAACTTTGGGATTCATTTTGTATGGATGGCATTACATCAAATAGGGAATACCCTAGCCAGAGAAGAGAACGGACTTTATTTTAAGATCGACCTCTCTAGATAAAATATGGGATCCATATCGGCCCTTCAACTACTTTATTATGAGTGCATAGCACGAATAGCTAATATTACTTACTTACTGGCTCTTCCAGTAGAAGAGCCTAATTCAAACGTTGCTTGCAAAACCAGTTCGGAATTCCAATATCCGTGTATAACGGATGTTTTAGCGCCAAAATATAATATAAGTAAACAAATCATAGTCAATTAAATTCGTATAAATTCTTATAAAAGTTCATTTTTATATTTTATTGAAACACATTTAAATATTGTTTCAAGCATTTGAGCTCCATAAAAAAATATCATATTTGTGATTTTTATTAGCATTACAAAACTGTTTTGTTAATTTTAACCAGTTCTATCAGCACTTCATTAGCCTTCATTGAAAGTCATAAAATTCCGCAAAAATACCATAATTAATAATTATAAAGCTATTAAAATGAACTTAGAGCTGTTAATTTATTTGATAGAACGACATATTTGTAAAACTTGGCGCCTCGAAATACCAACCACTATCCTGTTATTTTAAGATTCCTTCTCAACTTGAATCATAAATAACGATTGATTGGCGAGGAGTTTAGTTACCACTATCTTCCTGACGATTTTTTGTTTACTTAGCCTATACTTTCCCACTGCTGAGCAAAGGCTTCCCCAAGTCCTTCCAACAACTTTTTTCTCGCGCCACGATAAACCAACTCTCTGTACGCATCCAGGTCATCTCGCCACCTCTTTCAGGCCTCGCTATCCATCTTCAGGCACGACGATTACAACATATTATAATATTCCGATCTTCCATTACTACAATAACATATTCAAGTCTAGATTCCCAAAACGATTCCAACAACACACAACACTCACCATTTCATTTTAACCCGTAACATTCAAAGCGCCAAAGATAAGTATAAATTTAACTGACGATAATCGTTTACACCTGTCCACGGACAGACAAACAGACAGATATAATCTGAAACTATCTGTGTTCAAATAGACACGGTCGTTATACAAATACTTGGGTTTTAGTTAAACGGAGATAAACGTCGGTATTTGGATAAAACGTTGCATCAATTTAGAGATTATGAGAGCTTTTTATATTTCTAATGTTAACATTGGTATTAAGTTTTATGTTATAGGTTGTAGTGTCGTCATTTGTTGTTGTAGTATTAAGCAGGGCAGGGTACTTAGTATAGCGATTACTTAACAGCTTACATAAAAAAAATAAAAAGGTAAAACCCAACTACGACAAAAACGCCAACTGAAAAGGAATGAACAACTTCGTAACAAAATAACATCGGTTTTCGTCATGGAGAGAGAAGACTAGTTTTAATTCTTGTGGTCGTTCACGTTTGTCTTGTCGCTTCTTAATTTAAACATAACGTGCTTGAGTCTCTTTGTGAACATTGTTTAGAAATGTGTTTTAGTATGATGTCATTATTATCATCATTGTTATGGTAGTTTTGCACCATAAAAGGCCAAGTTGCAAAGTTTGAAAAACGGGTATCTCGAGGTTCACATACCCACATCTTCAAAACTATCGTGTCCCAGTGGCACCCACTAACAACTCCGCAAACATTTAACCCTCTCCAAACTAATCCTATTCTGGTCCCAAAGAAATCGAAATTGCAAAACAAAAAGGCGTGACATCGTAAAATCCAAAAGTAAACGCGTCCCGGTCACATCGTCCCCGTGGTCACAGCTACAATAGTTTTCACATAAAATTGGCCGAACATCGAGTTGGTCCCCTTGGTCCTTCGGGCGGAATCGGTCCTTCGGGACGCTTCAGTTTTATTTGAAGGCGGTGGTAGGTTTCTCGCTGATTGAGTCAAGATTGGGGTATGGAAATGGGAACACTTAAGTGCCTACTATTGTGACGTCAGCTAGTTGAGGTCGTGTTGTTAAGTTCGATGGGCCGATAGGGAGGAGAATTGAAATGGTTGCATTCGAATTTTGCGGAGCGCCATTAAGCGAATAAAGTAGTTGTATTTTATATTTTGGCTATTGGATGCATGTGCTGTTATAATATCGTCCTTTAGTAATATTTGTTTCCTTATTCTTTTTGAGTTAGGAATTAATGACAAAAAAATAACACATTCGTAACATAGCATGCGTACGTAACGTTTCCGTGTGCAAAAATCAAAATCAAAATATTGTAGACAAACCTACATAAGCACTTACAAAACTTCAGAAGCTCGAATTGGTTGTTTCCAATGGAGAAGAGTCGGCAAGAAATTCCACGGCCGGCAAAAAACATGACTACTCAGAAGTAGTGAGCTACTTTTACTTAGTTATAAAGCTGAACTAGCAACTTTTCCACTTCCCATCTCAGAAAGCAAACCAAACAATTTTCTCAAGATACTGCCCCTGAAACCTTTCTCGATTCTCAGAATACGCAAACAGCCAGCAGTACGCGACTACGCACGCCGATACAATTGCCAACATTATTTCCGATCGCAATCCCCTGTCATATACCCGGACCGCTATAAAATGTTGGGGTCAACGCACAACTCGACACTTTCCCTCAACAGAACCCATCCGGGTAATCGAGTTCACAATCCTACGAGTCCTACGACACACGGGGGAGAATCCGATTATCGAATGAAATCAACTATATCGATAACAAATCATGACGCACAATAAAACGAATTCTGTTTCGAATAGTTTCGATTATCGATAGTGATTTAAGGTTTGGCAATTTTTCGTGCAATTTGAGTTTGTGGGATGCGATAGGTAATATTTTGTGTATTTTTTTTTACGTAAACTTATCTGGCGAAATGTGGGTGTATGCTGGGCTATATAACACCTCTGCCCAACCTTATTACTACTTATGGGGCAAGAAGGTGTGATGTCATTTGTTGTGTGTGTTATATATCAACTTCTTATACTTAATATGTCGTCACAATCAAGGTAATAAAAAATATAGCACATTATAAATACCACTCAAGACCGCGATTTTACAACTAATTTAGATCTTGTTAAGGCTTTACTACCTAGGAAATAGTGTTAGAATTACGTTGTTTACTGATTAACGCGAACACATTAAAATAAAAGTGCCTCTTGGTATAGGCCAGTGCTATAAAGTTGTTACCAGGCAAATAAAACGTGATTGTGCAACGCGTGTGTACTTGCTTTTATTTCTACTGTTTCTAGATTGCGATGTACTGTGTGCACTGTGCACTAAATTGCATTTAGACTCTAAATGCAATTTAATTCTCGAACGGGCCAATTATCTTAAGAGTTTTCCTATGTCTTATTGTCAGACCTTAGGCTGTGACTACATTGTTGGTTAAAACGATTTCTTTAAATACCAATGTTGTATTTAAGAGCGCGCCTAAAGCCAGTAAAATTTTAGAATAGAAAAAGAAAAACGTAGTATGCGCCAAAACTGTTATATCGTAATAAATCCAAAACTAAAAGGAATTACATAAAATGCCTAAGCACAGCCTTTACTCTTGTATAAATATAATTAATCATCAAATTTTTGTCGCAATAGGCATTACCGTATTGAGTACAAAACGGAAAATATGAGAATTAGAGGTTACTTCGTGATTTTTTTTTTATCGAGGAAATGTTATTATTTCATGTTTTTGATCAAAGTGAACCCTCGGAAATATCATGTAGTTAATTACACATTTTTATTTTAAGATTTGGTCCGGAATTTTTCATGTAAAATCAAATATAAGATTGGTAATTTTGCTTTATACGCGCTCTTAGCTAAACGATCTACTGTGTTTTTTCAAGCAGTCTCTCAGAGAACGTGGTATGTAGTTGTACAGAACAATAAAAGTAATTGCAATCTAAAAGAGCTAAAACTTTGGAAAGTACAATTTTGTTTCCACCACGAAAATATGTACACACATAATCAGCCAACAATGTTCCCACTGCTGGGACACAGGCCTACTCCCTTTTTGAGAGAGGGTGGTTCGTAATCCACCACGCGGGCCCAATGCGAGTTGGTAGATGTCACATGTCTTCGAACTTTTTGGTTCTAGGACAAACCGGTTTCCTCACGATGTTTTCCTTCACCGTTTTGAGAGCAGTTGTGATGAAATAATGTACGCAAAGGAATTGCCTCCAGAAGTGGGACAATAATAGGCTGGTAGGTAACCCCTAACTAGGTTCGAATCCACGACCAAAACGAACCACGAAAATAAATAAGTAAAATTAAAATCCAATTACATACAAAAATTTTGCCGAGATCGAAAAAATCTTGTACCTACGAGACCAACGCTTAAAAAGATCTCACACATTCCATTCGATCCTGATTAAACCAGTCCCCATCACACTCAGAACCAGCAAATATTAGTTCAAAAACTCCAACTAACTTGGAAGTACGAAGAGCTACGAAGTCATACGAACAGCTCCGAAGTAATACGAACAGCTCACAAATAGTGTTCAAGCTAATTTAGTTGGTAAACAAGGCAAACTGCCTGCCAAGAAAACTGTGTTAAGAACTTAAGACTTCGTTATTTCCCGACAACAGACTTACTTTGAGAAAAAATGTAATAATAAAGAAAGGAAGGAAGTTTCCTTTTCCTTCTTTGCGATGCCACATCTAAGTTTGGACAGTGACGTTATCGCATTATGTTTTTTCTTCCTCGTTTGTAGAGAGAGATATAAGACTATCAGTTAATTATGTCGCATTGATTGAGGAAAGTATTGACCATCTCTATGAAGAAGGGGCAGTATAAGTATAATAGTGGGATAATTACGTAACACACTAATGCAATGGCTTTCATTTTGACAATTCAACAACATTCATTGCGTTATATACGTTGTTGAGCAGACCAGTTTTTCGAACATATGAAGCAATGGATAAGCAATATCCCTAAAAATGATTCAGATTCTGGTTGATAGTGTGTTACGCACTTAGGGTACTATTTTCACACTTATAATATTGGTTATGGTTACTAGCTTTTAACTTCGTGCACGTGATTTAATGTAACTTACGTACACATTATGACACTCGGCGACAATGAAGCTTTCTATTAGTGGAAAAAACTTAGTAATGATACAAACAGATTACCTTGCAATTGAGATTACCAGGTTTGGTACAGTCAACAGCAAAAGTATATGATCAAAATCCGAAATTCAATACTAATGAACGGAGTTCGCGTCAGAACTGTGCGGCGTCGAAGTGATTCAAAAGTATGTGATTGTAAATTATACCAAACATTTACTACTAGTACAGCTGCTATATAGCTGCGAACTCCGTTCATTAGTATTGAATTTCTGTTTTTATCATCTAATTTTGCTGTTGACTGTACATACATATGAACAATGAAAAAATAATTTATAATATTCCTTTAATAATAATATATTTTTTATTTCGGACCACACATATATTTATTTATTTTATTTTCAGGACAACAAAGATCCCACTGGGTTAGTAACAATAACCTTATCCTATGTTAGTACATCCATTGGGTTAGCAACAATAGTCTTAACCTATGCTAGTACTTAACTAATAATAATCACAATGTACAGGTGACAAGTGCCCTCACCAACGGGCTGTCATGTCGCCCGGCTGTAGCGCGTAGAATGCTGTTGGGGCTGCCATGGAGTCTGTTTAGCAGCGAGGCCGCTTTCTTACGTAGTACAGCATTGAAGCAGTCTGTACGTGCCTCAGCGAACATAGATGATGCGCTACAGAACCGAGACAGACACAACAGCACTCTAAATGCGTTGTGATACTGGATCCGCACTGGAGCATTGTAGGCCTTTTGGGTGTAGCTGAACCACAGGCTTCCCGAGTACAGCGATATGCAATATGCTTTAAACAGCGTTATTTTGACCGCCGCCGTACATCGGAAGAATCGGCGGGCCAGCATATTAGCCCGAACCGACAATGCTCTGCGCTCCCTTACATACCTACAGTACTTTAGATAGTGGACTGAAATTCCTCTGCCTGCATCGGCCGACAGGTAGGTACTGATTGTAAAACAGAAAGTCGATACCAGTTAAGTCACTCAATGTTAGAAGCTAGTGGGGTGTTCGGCTGATGATTCAATTATCTACGTCAGGTGACAACAGCGCGGATCGCGCGCAGTCGACGAAAAATTCAATCGACGCTCGGCCACCCTGTCGTTTTGCGAGGCAGTTTTATGAAGTGAAAAGGGCTTACTATTCTCCTTTATGTCTTTGTACTTTTGATTATCCGCTGGAATCACATTTCCAATCAAGAAGATTATCTTACTACCGGATTCTGCGTCAATCAAGACAATAAACTTACTAACAATTCTCACGTTATTTTGCCTCATATTAACCTTATTTGCCAACTGAAACAACAAACAACAACAACAACTGAACAACTGTCCTTGTTCTGTTTGTTTTAGCTGTAAGTCTCCCATGTTATTTAAATAAATAAATAAAACAAGACAACAATATTCAATCGATTTAAGAGTTTCATAGGCTTTCGTTAATTTTGGTGGTAATAAATCTTTCAGCATGGGGGACTACGGGAATCAACTTCATCATGCCACCCAGGTGAAGCAGGATCATTGTTAACATATAAGTTTTGCAAAAAAAAAGAAAGAAAGAAAAATATTCTATTTGGACACGCACAAGCAATACAAACAGTAAAAAGGAGCATTTAAAACAAACAAAAAAACATTTTTTTTTTAATTTGTTTGAGGCCAAAAAGCCTCCTATCTCAGCATCAGGCTATGGTATTAAAAAAATAAATACCTCGGCGCCGATATTCTGATAGGGCCCATTTTCTAGCTGCTATGACGTCAATATTGCGTTATTAAAATTTGTTCGTTCTTCCACCAGCCTGCGACTGCCACCCCGTGGGCGCGAGCGGCAAGACCTGCAACCAGACGAGCGGACAGTGCCCCTGCAAGGACGGCGTCACCGGCACCACCTGCAACCGCTGCGCCAAAGGATACCAGCAGTCCCGCAGCCACATCGCACCTTGTATACGTAAGATCCTCCATCCACTATCCTGTTCTTTATGCTAAAGCGTAGAAGGCAGTACAAAAATCAATGTTACGCTTCTTATATTTTCTACGTGAAAGATTTTTTCGACCTTTAGCTTCGTTTTAAATAAGATGAGTTTCTTGACCGTCGAGGAGATGAAAATGTCTAATGCAAGACTCGTACTCGAGAATCGCCAGAAGATTGTATCTTGTAAACGATGCTTAATTAAACACATGTCTTCGACAATCGAGAACGTCTCTTCATAAAAACGAGACTTTATTATTATAACAAAAGCACATTTTTGTAAGTAAGTATGAATTTTCCGTTTAAAGTTACAATTACAACCCTTTGAATAAGTTTTATCACGAAAAGGCTAGATTATTCACGAAGAAAATCAATCTATTCGCTCTATCCGCGTCCTTGATAAGGTGTGCGCCAAGTAATGTCCGAGAACTGCACCTGGCCATAATCCCACGCGTTAAAAGTCACTTAAAGGTGAGGTGTCGTGATTGTAAGCACTAAAGCAACCATTACATCGCAACAGTCGTAACTGAGCCTGTAATGGAAGACTTTGTGATGCCGACGAGTGCTAACATCCTGCCGGATTGTCGCACCGTGTAAGGAAATTGTGGAATTGAATATATCCTTTTGTTACACGGCAGGAACGACACTCTGCGGAAAGCGTGTGATTTTCAATTAGTCTGTCGGCTGAAAATGGGAATACGACATTCGCGTTGACGGTGTAAACTCGTAACGGTTATTGAAGAAATATTTTAGGAGACCTGCACCATCTTAACTTATCCACTAGATATAATTTCCGATAAGCAATGAAATTTTGTTCTCATAGTCTATAAAATGCATCAAATTACTAGTCATCTACTCAATTTGTTTGATAGAATAGTTTTCTTGAATAAAATGTAAGTATATCAATTTGAATTTAGGCGTATGTACAATATTAATCACTGTAGTTCTTCAGGATTGCACGACCAGTTTTGAACTCACAGAGATCTTACTGCCTACTTCATCACGATGAGTGACAAACTCACAAAGATCGTGAGTTCAAAACAGGGGGGGGGGGGGCTAACAGGGTCACTTTAAGCAATACCTCTAAAAGCTATTCATTACCTGAATTCCCAGCAGATCATTAGCAATTCCTCTAATTTTCGTAAAATTTCATTTCATATTTGGTGTAAACATTGTCAGATGAAACAAATAAAAACCGTAATTTTATCGGAAAATTTTTCATTACAGTTTTTATTAATCAAATTGGTTTTTTATTTTTTATTTCTACAGTTTAAATGTTATTTCATTGTGATATGAATTGCACATAGATCATAATTATGAATTGTCAGTTTGGGAACATTTTACGATTTTTAATATGATTCAAATTGTTATCCTATTATGATTCTGCCAAAGTGGCCTTTTTAGGCCCCCTGGTCAGAAAAAGCATCCTAAAGGTCATCCGAAAGGCCAAGATTTTGGAAGTTTTAAAACTGACTTGTGACTGGTACCTTACATGACGTGTTCTGTCCAGGTATACCGCGAGTGGTGACAGCAGTGCAAGCCATGGAGGCGGTGGACGGCGACCCGGGCCGCGGTAAGTAGTAAGTGTACCTTCATGCACTCTCGCCTCACACACACTTGCATGGACACATACGCTCAATCACCAGACGGTAGGACCTTTGGACTGATCAGCTGCAATACTGCTGCAAGATTTTCTAAAAAACTGTTTCCGTTGGTCCTTATTGGATAGAAGGACCAAATTTTCATCTAATAAATTTCTCACAATTTTCATTTTGTATATAACACTATGTGATTGAGTGTCTGTGATTAGGAGCTTACTGTACTTTACTAGATAAATAAAAGTATTTCATACATGTAGTTTAGGTGCTATAAAAACATGTCTTCATGTTTTGTTACAAGAAAATGTGTTGAGATATTATAACGGAGCAGTAAAATAACTTAAGCCTCTCAATCGCCACATTCTATCGTTAAACTCACGGTATGAGATGGTTATGGGTTTAAAATCACAATGTTGCATGAGTGTGCGCTTGCGCAGGCTCTAAAGTTTACACTAAAGAAACTGATTTACTTGATAATAACCAGTAAATCTTTTACATCGAAACACTTAAAGATGAATTACACTTTAATGATACTCATCTAGATAAATTCAAATAATTACTCTTTCATTGGCAAGAAAATATTCTACTACTAGCTGCGCCCCGCGGTTTCACTCGTATAAATCTCAAAGCCATTGGAATATCGGGATAAATAATTTTCCTATGTCCTAATCATACAAAAAATCAAATATTTTCTCTCTATAATATTATTTGAAATTGATATTATGAATTCTGGATGAGAGTGGTCAGTCCCCCTACGTATTAAAAATAGTTTGAAAAGTACAGTAGCTCCATATTATTATTAATTTGCACTTTATTTTTATTTACATCTTACTGTATCTTGATAAGTGTTCTACTTTGTTGCAAAGGCGATGAGTAACGCCATCTACACTTTTATTACTGAGAACATAAACACTTGAAGTGCTAATGGTCAAGAGTGTCATTTGATACCTGACCAATAAAATACTTTGTACGCTAATTGATTTAATTACTTGGCAACATTTCAAGACCTCGTAAAGCTTATCAAAATGTAGTAAGTTAATGAAATCCATTCTCACACCACATGACTAATTTCATACCGAAATACTTTTAACAATAATTACTTTAATCAATTATTTTATAACAACACCATGAAAATGTTGTATGATAATTATGGCAAAGTTTTAACAGTTGTAAAATGAAAAAAAAAAGTAGGTACAGATCCATCTGATCAGGCTCCGGACATTATAAAAAAATATTTGACATCCAAATCAAGGATTTGGATCGAAGCACCAAAATTTTTATATTTTTTTTAGTGCGTTTATTTTGTTCTAACTTTTCCGTAGTGTGGGAATGTTTACTTGTCGTATTGTGAATCTTATGATGTTCATTTCAAGCTTGTTCCGTGTCATCCACTGTCAAACTCATAACTCTTTTTGTTTTATTTTATCAGTGCCGACTGAGAGGTAAACCTTTCATATTAACATTTTTCTTCATCATATAATATTTCAAGTCAGTTATCCATCATTTATTTCTACTTGATTTAGGTTAGATTAGATTACTTTTCTACAAAATGTAAGTAGCATCTCAAAACAAAATTGATTTCCATTCATTTGTGATTTATCACCTAGATGCAATGAGATGTTGACGATAATAGGAGAGGCAAAATTATTAAAACAAAAGTAGTACACTCTGTTAAAGAGAATGTTTACAATAATGATGACATTGAAAATAACAATGAAGGTATATCATATGGCTGTGCTGACGATAATGTATATAACAACAGCAGCGAAGCAGTAAAGACGAATTGAGATAAAGTTAATTTTAATAATGATGATATTGGCTACAATTAGCTTACATGCATTACATAGCTTTTTGTATAATATAAGCCTGTGCTGACGATGTTGTCTATGAAAACAGTAGCAGAGCAATAAAGATCAAGTAAATTATCTCAATGATGATAATTATGAAGTTGTTAATGTAACATAAGCATATGCTGACGATGATATCTGTAACAACAGCAGCGGAGCAGTGCGGCCGATGTCGCGCCGCCGCTCGCACTCTAAATCTCAACAAGTTCTGCAGCCGAGACTACGGTAAGTACACCAACAGATTACTTCATTACTAGTAAACATACTATTACAGCAACTATTGTAAACGGGAATTATGAGTCACTCTAACTCCTGCCGGGGAAGACGACATATGTCTTGAAATGTTGACGTCTAGCCAATAAACAATGGAAGCAAAGAAAGATGCTGCAGTAGAAGGTGATGCAGTAACATCACACTCTGTTGTAGTGATAGCTTCAGCTAAAGCAGATTTTCTCATAGAAAAGTCTCACCGCGAAAAGTTAGGTGAAGTGACCTGTCAATGTAGGTACCTACAATCTCCACCATCAGCTCACAAGCTCACTTCACCTAAGTTTTAAAATGATATTTTTACAGACTAAACAAAAATGACAATGGCGCCGATAAATTAAGATACTCCATAGACAGTTTAGACGTGATTAAAAACATGGCGACTAAAAATACGAGTACGTCAATTTACGTCAGGCGCTGACTAATTTGACAGGGTTAAACTAATGTTTATCTTCTGTCCTTTTCTTAATGAAATAGAAAGAAAAAGATGCACTGAACTTAAATTTAGTTTAGTTTGTGAACAAGGGAATCGGCGCCAATGTGGATTAACAGTTCACTTCAAGCTCACTTCACCTAAGTTACAGTGAGAGTTAGAGTTAGTACGGTGAGATTTTTGCAAAAATAAACCGGCTGGTCTTGCTAAGCTTCGAGAGATTTCGTTTTCTGATTACGAAAAGGAAGTTTTAATTAGAAAAGTAATTGCTTGTTGAAAATAATTAGAATCTTCGTTAATGCCGCTTGTAAACGGTCAATAAAATGTGTAATTATCAACTTTTAGATACTTTTCATCACAGCAGGTTAATTAAACTCTCTCTTTCTGTTACTTATTGCGTGTCTGATGAAACCTGAGTGTGTCTACGTCTATCAACTATGTATAAGAAGTTTTTTCTTCCTCTTCTTATAATTTTCGTACTTCTGTAATAATTTAAATACAGCTGTACCAAAACTCCTGACATCAACCTTTAACCATCGAATATCATTCACATTATGTGATTGATAATTTAGCAAGATATGAAAGTTCATATCTGCGTTGAAGCAAACGCAGACCTTGGGACGTTATTTACCACTGATTTACAGATTGAATCATAACAATGCCGATGTAGAAAAAATGGAAGCTGAAAGAGATCCGACGTAAATATGCGATTAGGTGTAAGGATAAATAGAAAGAAGGAGACACAGCAAGCTAGCGGAAGTTTTAGGTTTCAAGGTTTTGGGAACCCTTCGTAATGAATCTGTTTGTCTACGCAGTCATAATGGGCAAGGTGGTGGGTCGCGAGGCGAGCGCGGCGGGCGACCAATGGGTGCGGCTGGCGCTGAGCGTGCAGGCGGTGTACAAGCGCGCGCCGCGCAGTCGTCTGCGCCGCGGCGCCACCGCCCTGCACGTGCGCGCCGCGGACCTCGCCTGCAAGTGCCCTAAGATCAAGATTAACAAGTAAGTCATCATTTTCTTGCCGTTATCCTAATTTATTAGGGTTTGGTGCAACATATCTTCTTTTCCATACTTCGCTATTAGTTGTCATCTCGGTAATCACCCCCATTCTAATCTTTCACTCAGCCCATCGATCGTTTCTTTGGTCTCCCTCTCCCTCTCATATATTATAACTCCCTCCATCCATCACTCTTTTATCCACATGCATTCATAATCGGGGAAATATCTGGGGACGTCACTGTATCCCATAATAAGATGTGACAACAGACCTGGCAAACGGGGCAGGCTAAAAGATACAGACGGCATTAGGCAGTCTTGTATACATCACGTTTGTCAAAGGGACCCTCAATTCATACCTCAGACCCCTAACCTCAACCCCCTTCAAATGGTTTCACGATTTTACGAGCGTAATCTTATGATTGTAAAAACATTCTTAAACTCCTTTACGTACCAATCGTATTATGTTCAACTAGAAAATCCTAACTGCTTATAAACCTTTTTAATGGCATAGAAAATAACGTTGAACGTAAAATGTTGTGCGGTTTTCTTAAGAATTCTGCAGACGCAAAAATAAATGGCAAATCATTTAAAATTATTAGTTTGTAAATTGCTTTTAGATCCTCTCGTCTAACAATGGAAGCAAAGCCATTATTTAAAGCATTAGGAGTCAACGATGCATCACTAAGTTTCTTTAAGTGTATTTGCAACCAAATTACTGTATTGAATAAATCTTAATAGTTTTATTTTTACCAGACATTGTTTGTGAAACTGTAAACCTTTAAGGACGTAGACTTAACATCGTTTTATAACTTGGGGTTAAAGGCCACATTCTGAATACATAAACCAGAAGGACCACAAAAATTATATTTTTTTAAATTCTCTTTTTTTCCCTCCCAGGTCATACCTAATCCTAGGAGTGGAAAAAGAGGGCGTGTCAGCCGGTTTGCCGGGGCTGACAGTCGGCGATAGGACACTACTGCTGGAGTGGCGCGACGACTGGCACCGACGCATCCGCCGGCTTCAACGGCGCGCGATCAACTGCCATTAGCGGGCCGCCATCTTGGAATAGTGGGGATAAAGCAACCAATGAGAGCGCTCCGTTCTCGTCGTAATCCGTCGTTGCAAACATACGTGAATTGATAAACGTAGTTGTTTTAACTGTTACTGCCATATACGTGCTGTCTATATAAATTCATATTACAATAATCTGTCTCAGGAATTAATGTTGATATATCGTAAGACTGATTGTAATCGCCCTGCAAGACATCTACGTGTAACC
The DNA here is from genome assembly GCA_951799955.1 of Apamea anceps. NCBI lineage: Eukaryota > Metazoa > Arthropoda > Insecta > Lepidoptera > Noctuidae > Apamea > Apamea anceps. The sequence goes on from OX637516.1 coordinate 1,604,193, forward strand.
TAATGGAGTTCTAGGTACAGATTCTATGTCAATTCCTCTGCTGTGTCGTCACCCTTCGTATGCTAAATATACCTAGTTGTTAGACAGAAGTATTATAAATGATAATAAGATAAATTCAGATGTTGTTACAATGAAATGCGTCATAGTATTAAGTCTACATTTACATAATAATAATGTAAGATGAAGTTGTTTATTTCTTTGACACCACAAGCTATACATTGTGAAGGAAACATATCGAAAGTAGAGCCTAATTTTCATAATAGTTATTAGCATGATTGCGAATCACAGGCCTAAGTTTACCATCTTCGTTTGTTAATCTGGATTCTTGAAGAATAATTAAAATAATTATACTTAATCGGTAGACTCTCGTCGTAGTTAACTTTTGGCACTCGATATAGCCTATTTCCATAATATTAAATGTAAAATTGTCCATTTTATCCAACATTAATTCCTGAGGCACTCGAACGTTTACCTAGTCCGTTTTAGGAATAACGTTAATGATAAATAACTGTAGTTTCACTGTTATGTACGACAAGTTTTTATGCCAAAAATGCAAGAGACATTGATTGGGGCGCGCGGAAATTGGTCCTTTGATCCAGGACTAAACTAGCTGTTAAATTCTCAACAAAAAACGAATGAGAATGTAGTATACTATCACAATAAAAGCTTGTCCCAAAGGAACCAAATATCGCGTGTCTCAGTCTTCCATTAAAAAAAAACTTCGAAATTTTCCCAATCCTAGGATTTCGTTGAAAAAAAAATGTACATTATTATTATTTATTTTGAATAGTTTAACTTTATAAGGCAAACATAATTGTATCGTTCCATTTCTTGCATTTTTTGTATAATTGTTATTTTATATTGAAAATGCTAATGTTGATATTGTTTTTATGTGCTGTGGCTACATAATGTCACGGGGTCTGTCAAACTTTGGGAATTATACAATAAAATTAGCCATTATTAAATCTGCCATTACTTTAAAGATATATTATATTCGGCTCTCTACAATATTAAGGAATAAAAAACCAAGACAAAAAAAAAAACTTTATAAACTGACATGTCATCTCTACGTGACATCATGTCATGTCAGTTTGACAGGCGACGTGAGTTGTGTGCGCGATTGTACACGTTAGATATAGGACACATTCGAAGATGAATCACCACATAGTCACAATGGTTTAACGTACCTCATTTATATTATAAATCTTATCACTAAGGTTAAGTGTTTAATTTATATCGTTAGCGCTTAGATTTTATACACTTTAAGCTAAAAATATCAATCTCTCTATGTGTTCGTATTTTGCTCTTTTTTATTTTCTGTAAATTAAATGATTTAAATATTAGATCTTGCCAAAGTAACATTTTTTATTTTGTATAGAGTACTTAGTTTCCTCTGTGTAATGTCTTCGCCGTTGAGGACATAACTTGAACAAATGCGTCGCCTAACTAAGGTATGTACAGTATTACTAGCTTTACTAAGGAAAATAATAATAAGGATCTTTTGGTTTTTGAAAAAGTACAATCGCAAACAAAAAGTATTCCAATAAAGCTAAGCCCGATTATGGCTCGATTTAATACTTGTAAGAAACGGCATTAAAAATCTATTTCTATACAAAAACCACCTTTACTTTATTTTATTTCTTATTCCATTCAAGTCAACAAAAACCATACAATAACACAACAAAAGCCATTCATAATACAGAAAAAAAATTGAACATCTCAATCGAGAATAAAGTCAGAAAGTTTGCGTAATCATTTACAATTGACCTGTCAGAGTTATTTATGCTATCTCCCTGGCTCGGCTAAGTATACAAAGGTATAAATCAACTTGAAGGCGGAACGTTTTACAATAATCAATGTAGCGGTTGAACCGCTCAGTTCAGGCTAAATTGGCTGAAAAGGCAGTTTAAATAAAAGCAATAATAAATTTATAGCGTTATTGTCTTTTTATACAATAATTTAGGTGAAAATTCATTTAGAATTTGGCAGAAAAGTAAGTGTGCGCATTTACCCAGCATTTAACTAAATTGTACTTTCTCAAAAACGAAAGAACGTAATCTATAGATAAAATAAATATTTAAAAAACGACTTAGAAGTTTCGCTTGAACGTACTACGGATTGTAAAAAGTGTATTTAGTTGTAGATTGAACTATTAACCTGTTTCTAGTTATGCATATCTTTAGATTTCATAATTTGTATATTTTCAGTTATATTTTGGCTCCATAGACATTATACTTTAGCTGCTAATTTAAAAATAAATAAACAAATGTCAATTTAGTAACAATGTTCTTTTTTCAAAGTTTACCTAAATAATTATTGCGCGCCAAAATATAATTTAAAATATAAAAAATATAATTATTAATATCTGAACTTAATTGTACCTATAGCATAGTCAGTTTGTATTTTTACTGAATGTAATAATACTATATGTGAATATTGTTTAATTTTCCAATTAATTTATTTAGATTGCAGCAATAACGTCCTATTTAACAATTATTTAAACAAAACATACAAGCTTAAATCTTCATACAATGAAAGAAAGATATATTCCAAACTATAGTTAATAAACACTGGTAAATTCTCGATTTCCTTGAACTGAATACAATAAAGAGCTATAAAGCCATCATAATGAAGTCCGGATGGATCATTCCTTCACTTAACTCCAAGTACTTACTTAACAAACAGTCCATTCTGCTTTTTACGCAGAACTTAATAATATGACTGACATCATAATATATTATTAAACTTCTTTTGGGTTATTTTAAATGCAAACTTAATATACATGTCGTAACGGTTACTTATATCGGTTAAATAAATAAATGAATTATTATGTAACGCACAAATAAGGCCTATATGCTTACCGTCGTGAAATTAAAACTAGATACTAAAACATCTATTTAGTTGGCGACATGTACTGTTAATAAATAGTATAATATTCATTTAGTTATACTTATTTATATTTTAAGGGATGTCAATATTGAATTTAAGGAAAGTGCGCGAACGCTTCATCTCTGACCATAGATTCAAAATGGCCGACTTTTCGTCTATGGTCTGTGAAATGTTTGCCGCGCAATGAATTGTGTTTTCAAGATACCCTGCTCCTGTGATGTAATAAATGTTATTGGTTATATTTATTTAAAAATAAAAGTACATTAATATACGGACCTGTAGTTTTATTAGTTTCCATGAAATCTATCCCGTCTTAAGTTGTTATTTAACATGCACCTCTTTTGTAATACACATAGGAAGGTAGGAAGAGTATGGGTACCTACCTACTAGCGTACTTCCGCTAATACATAATCGTTTCAACTACAGAAAAAAAACGAACTACGAGACGCCCACTACTTTGAGACACATTTCCATAATAACAACTAAACTAAAACAGCCAAGCCGCCATGTAAACAAGCCCTAAAGCTAACAACTACATGTAACCCCGCGCACGTAGCCATAAATCAGTTATAAAGACGGCTCCACACAATATAGGGCTAAGGGCAGCTCGACACTCGCCTGATTTCCCCCGGGACCCCTCGACGAAGCTGCTTTGATGGCTCGTCCTAAGATACGGGAAATTTTTCGATATTAACATCCATATTTAATGAGATTACTTTGATTTACAATATCAGGTATGATGGGCGATGAACTCTGATCGCTTGAAGATTGATCGATTGTGATTGGTGGCTTTAGGTAAATGAAGCATGGGGAGGCTGATCGGTTTAGGCATTTTAATATTATTGGATGAGCTCATTTTTCGTGATGAAATTAGGGTTCATTGATTAGACGAGTTGTTGATGGCTCTGTCTGATGATAAAGATTGTTAATAAAATACATTTCTATGAGTTACGTTCTCTCAGAGAAAATAATATGTTCATGAATGTGTAGAGCAGTGGTGGCCCGCGGTAACGACCGCGACTTATGAGTTGTAGGTCGTAGGTTCGAACCCAGGCAGGCGCTTTACTTTGTGTCAATTATTTCATCACCACTTCTCTCAAAACGGCGAAGGAAGGAAACCGCCACGCCCTAGAACCAAACATTCGAACATATTCGAATATGACATCTACCAACCCGCACTGGGCTCGCGTGGTGGATTACACACTCCCTCTCACTGAGAGAGAGGAGGCCTGTGTCCCAGCAGTGGGAACATTATAGGCTGATAGTATGAATATGTTAAGGTGGCCAACCTCGTAAATGAGAATATGAGCTTATATAAAAGAAGTAGATATATCTGTCGCCAAACCCACGGGAATATGGCGTGAACCTACGAGCGTTTGTTAAAATACAAAATACCAATATGAGTGTACGCAATAAAAACATTTTGTTTACAACTAGCGTCAAAGAACACAATATGTGGTGCAACCCACACGTACGACATGGTGTTACTTGAAATAAATTAAAATAATGTAAATACAACTGTAAGAACACCATGTTGCTCCTCTTCTACTTAGTACGGATTCCAGCACATCAAGCTACCCGTAACTGTCAAATTTTCCCAATCAACCTTGAACCTAATGCTTTAGCGATAAAGTTCAAAATCTATTAAAGAAACTTGACAGATTGTGTAGTGATGTGCTGGCGTCTGTACAAGCCATCAGTAAAAAGCAAATATATTATGAAAATATTTTTAAAGTTGTACCGTTTTATTACAAAACGAGTTCTAACTTCAGACCTAGTCTAAACTTTCGCGCCAGTTACTGTATTTTGAACTTTATTCCGACAATCAAACGTAAGTTCTTAATGCGTAAAATTGACAACTTAGACTCGAGCTTAACACCAGTATTTCAAACGGAGCGACAACCTATCTGACCTCCACAACCCATTTACTGGGTAATATCCCTTGTTAAGACTGATTGTCAGAGTTTCGGGCTTCTGACTACCCGTAACGACTGTTAAAGATCTACAAATGACAGCCCAGACCAACTATTTAGCGTGCTTTCCGAGGCACGGAGGAGTCTCGGTATGTAAAGATGGTCACCCGTCCACAGACCAACCGCGGCAAGCGTCGCTTAACCTGATCGATCGACCCGTGCGGCTGTTATTACTTAGCCACAAGTCCCACCCTGTCAGTATACCTATTAATTCCTCTTAAATTCCTAAGTCAACATGAAACCGTCATTACTTCTATTGTGCCCACACAATTCAGATCTAACTTCCCAAGCAGCACACAAGCGTTTTCAACATCAATATACCAACCTATTTAGAACTTAGAGTTCTTTTAGAGACTTACAAGAGTGTCATAAAATGCTTTTGTCTTTATAAGAGTGATTTATGAGTTATTATACAGCTCAAACTGTATAAAATCTTTATTGAGGGATCTGCGTAAGCTTGGGGTGCTTAAACAGAATATTAAAATTCTACTATACAGCTTTAAGTATTTTGTGACACTTCAATCTGGTTTCATCGTTAAAGCTGTATACAGGCTGTATTTTACATGTGATCACTTACTTATTACAACTCTAAGTGTTATTACAGTATCACTTGATACTTGTTTCTGTACAATGGTGTATGCAAACTCCGTTCTCAAGCTTATTTTTATGGCGTAATTGTACACTATTGTAAATACAGTGGTTTTATGACTTCTGTCTATGAGGGTGTTTTAAAACTAAAAAAATAAATGACAGCTATAGTACAGCTTTTGTCTGTATTACTGACACAGTCACTTGATTGCATGACGAATAAAATTAATGTTTTCACTGTGAAGAAATGCAACATGTGGAAAAAAAGAAAAAGATCTGGTGCAGTCAAGAGGAGGATTGAATTAATTTGTAATATTCAAATATTTCCTATATTTGAATATTACAAATTATCAACCAAGTAACAGTTATGATAGTGAACCATCGTTTATTGAGGAAGCAAGAGAATCATTAATAAATCGGACAACCTACAGTCAAGCGTCAATTCCATCGACGTCCAACGAAGAAGGTTCCGTAGCAAAAACATTAAACAGTGATAATAATGATCATAACAGTTATATCAAATGTGTAGATTTAGTACAACCTTCGGAACCTGATAATGAAGTTTTTTCATTATGTGCGAAAATTAGTGTGATTTAAATAAAAAGGCAACAGGCACATATAACGTGTATGAGTTTTTAATAACAAGTAAAAGTGACACATGAATGATGTGCGTACGTGCACATAACAAAAACATAATACATAGTTTAGGTAGGACGGAACACTTAGAGCTATGATCAATGTCGTAGGCGCTCCAACATTCCCCCGAGCGTTGAAAGTCGAGCTTTCAACCAGACTTCAATTCTGGTAATGGGCATATCCTGTTGAAGGCCCTCCGGATGACTCCAGTAGAGGTCTTTATATCTGCTACCCGGACAATTCCATCAGTACCTGGATGTATGGCGATGACTCTTCCTAGTCTCCACTTCAGAGGTGGAAGATTCTCCTCTTTCATGACTAGGAAGGCTACAAAAACAACAATAGAATTTTTTGTCTCCGGGACAACCACAGCCACGAGATTACGTGTTTCTCTTAAATACTAACAAGCTCGTATAAACAAAATTGAATAACAAATAACATTTACATAAACGTTGTGACTTAAGGACAATGGACAATCAAATTAACATGATTATTAAGTGTTTCTCTATGAAAGGTTTAAAAAGTAAATTAACCACTTGAAAAGATCACCCTATAAAAGTTCATTATTGTAAAACTAACAAAGAGATTCCTCCTCCTCTTCTTCAATAATTTCTTTTTCGCCTGTAGCGTTTTTGTCGATTTTACCTTTTTCATCTGTATCCATTTTATTTTGATTCCTCTCGATTTCCCTGATCTGATTCATTTTCAGCTTTATTTTTTTAAGCGCATCTTTTTTGGTTCTCATCCTTTTAGTTGCTCTTTCATTCTTACTGAGTTTCCTCTTCACAGAATTTTTCAAGACGTTTCTATGATTTTAAACGGCATATTTTCCTGAAAATAAAGTAAAACAGATATAATATACACAACACACTAATAATACTTTGCAATAAGTTTACTTAGGTATAATAATGTTCATACAAAACAATGTATTTTATATGAACGAGTTATAAACTATACTTTTCACTTCGATTGCGAGTAAATCAAACAGTGATATAGCAAGTTAACATATATTTTAGTTTAAATTAACAATTTTTGGAACAATTTTTCAACTTTTTTACCTGAGTAAATAAACATTAGGCTTGTGTGTAGGAGAACTATACTGCCAAATCACAAGTGCGTTTTAATAAAATATTATTGATAAAGTGAGGAACGGATCAAAGTAATTTTGAGCTCAGGGTTTTTCATTTCTTTAAGTAACTCTAAAGAGCATTATAAGTTATGCATAGAGAACTAATATAGAGCCTAAGTAATAAAAATATTCTATTATAAAGCTGATTAAAAGCCAATAGCTGTACAATGTAATCCATAACTTACTTAGTACAGCTATTCAGACTATAATACTCTCCAAATATCGTGTAGGCTGCTTAGCTAATTGTCGCCATTTTCGAATGTTTAATAACAAAATTTAAAGTATAATTAAAGGATTTTTTTACAAAACCTTAAGCCGCATCATGATAATCAGCTTGAATAATGATCACTGTGCCCTTATATCTATTACTTTAAAATTATTTTTTTTATTCTAACCTTAAAAACAAACATTTACTTACCGTATTTAGTATTTTTCTTTATGTCAGCTCGATTATTTTGCTGGCGCGTGAATATTTTGAAGGAAAACATACACAGGTTCACAATAAATTTAATTTGCACTTTCAATTCACCAAATAACAACATCAGATATACAAGTCTACGGTTATCTTTTACTTCTAGTAATAAATATTAAATAATAGTGTCGCCATTTCTACTACACGCATAATGTCATCGAAAATAGTTTTGTTTTATTTTTATTCTTTTGTAATCCTCTTCAAAAACCTATTTAGAACACTTTTCGTTATAAAAGAATTATAAGATAATATCTGTAGTATAATGGTTTCTTTGTACACCGAATAACAGCTTTAATACAGCTATTGTACAGCTTCTCTTTTGCTTGTACAGCTACTATACAGCTCTACTAACGACAAAAGCTGTATAATATGGGCCCTTTTTTTACTTACAGGGGCTGTTTAAGCGCTTAAACAGCCTATATACAGCCTGAATATGCAGCTTCTAGTATAAAAACCAACTTAAATACAGCTTGTATACAGCTTGCAATGCTACTTGGGTTACTATTCCAGCTTCCACATTCTCACATTTTATCCAGGCATTCTATTCAGGCTAGAATACAAACTACAGCCGGGCTACATTGTGTAGCCCGGCCACATTGTGCCCGCATCTCGATGCAACGCGAACATTTTCCTGAACTAATGCCCGATCACGATGCGCAACTGTGCGATTGTGCACCGATTGGATAAGGCTGGCTGCGCGCTGACGACTTTACTACAGAAATGAGCTTGTACAGCTTTTTGGGTAATGTATCTCTAACTAACTAAAATGCGATATGTTAGCAACAATCTAAATATGTTAGGCAGAAAATTTGCAGAAACAAAAGCAATATAAATGGGTCGTAAGTAAATATAATAACCTAATCATTGCACCTTACCAGCGATCAGCGACAAAACACACAATCTATTAAGGCTGCAGTTCAAGCAACAAGAAGTAAAAATTTATGAATATTCATGATTTAATGTTGACAGAGAATATTTCCCAGCGTTCACGCTCAATCAAAAAGCATAATTATGTGATTGTACGCCGATTGGATAAGGCCCTCCGCACGCTCGCGACTTATTGCAGCGTCAATAGTACTGAGCTAATGCTGAATCAAGATACATAATTGCGTGATTGTGCGCCTGTTGAATAAGGCTTGGAACTCACTGGCGACTCTGCGTGCGACATACAAAATAAATACCTCTGTAACCCTAAAAAAACAAAATGTTTATTAAAAATCCATAAGGGTTCCGTTTTTTGCCATTTGGCTACGGAACCCTAAAAAGCATTTTCTGAGAATAACAAACTATGAATATGTACTTTAGTTTAGTTTATGATCCTGTACGAGTCGCAATAAATACTTTTTCTTTCTTTCTTTCTTTAGTTTGAGACACTTACTACCATCTTTAATTATGCTATTAATATATTATATAATAAGTAAAAACTTAAAATATTCTTTGAATGTAAAACTTACAAACTTAGCGTCTAAATTTGTTTCTTTGTAGTACCTATATTAGATATATTTTTATATATAAGCCATCAAAGGCTTCTGTGGCTTTTAGCATATAATAATTTAAACTCTGCGATATACATTTTGAAAATTAATAAAAAAATAAATATAGTCGTACGCATTGAGTGGTCATCATGTGCCACTTCGGCACATCATAAACGTTCGATGCACAGATAACTTAGGATTACTAATAAGCCGGGTGCATGAGCATCAAATGGTCGGTTTCTTCAGTACTGTAGCTAAAAGATATTACCGAATGGTCCATTTCTATAACCACGATTCATAAAAATGTAGGTATAGACGCTGTAATTTATAATCGATGGACCCTATTTTAACCCAACCATATTTTAGAATAAAAGACTATCACGGTACCTATTCAATGAAAAAATGCACGTAATTATGCGCATTTTTTCCATTCAAGCAAGCAAAAATTCTCAACTACAAAAAATAAACACAACACAACACACAGACACTGTAATGGTGGCGTAGGTTGTAATAAATAAATAAAAATCTTCCTCAGTCGCAAGTCTGCAGCCAGCCTTACAAAAGCACGAACTCTTATCCAACAATAGTCGGTAATAACTTTCTTTGTGTTGAAATATAAACTGTGTACGCACATTTTAATCACGCATTGTTGTTCCTGAGGTTAGAGCAAACATACGGATAGATTTGGATGCCGTTAGGACGTAGGCGAAATTTTCCGGGTCTATTGTTCAATCGTGTCGAATGTCGAAAGAATCGTAAATCGTTCGAGAGCACTTTCGTTATATGTCGTGTGTTGTTGGTATTGTAAGGTTTTATTTATATTTAACTGTGCACTTTAACTGGGTGACCATCTTTACATACGGAGATCCCTCCGTGCCTCGGAAAGCACGTTAAGCCGTTGGTCCCGGCTGTCATTCGTGGATCTTTGACAGTCGTTACGGGTAGTCAGAAGCCCGAAAGTCTGACAACCAGTCTTACTAGGGGGTATCGTATTACCCAGTAACTGGGTTGTGGAGGTCAGATAGGCAGTCGCTCCATGTAAAATACTGGTATTCAGCTGCATCCGGTTAGACTGGAAGCCGACCCCAACATAGTTGGGAAAAGGCCAGGCAGACGACGAACTGTGCAAGGTTGATCGCCGTGGATTTGCGTGGAAAATGAAAAGGCAGTTTTCTTTTTATGTTTTATAGTTAAACTATCATTTATACGTTGGCTAAATAATAACAGCCGCACAGGTCACTCGATCAGGTTAAGCTACGCTTGCCGCGGTTAGTCTGTGGACGGGTGACCATCTTTACATACCGAGACCCCTCCGTGTCTCGGATAGCACGTTAAACCGTTGGTCCCGGCTGTCATTCGTGGATCTTTGACAGCCGTTACGGGTAGTCGGAAGCCCGAAAGTAAGCCAAGGGGTATCGTATTACCCAGTGTCTGGATTGTGGAGGTCAGATAGGCAGTCACTCTATGTAAATACTGGCATTCAGCTGCATCAGGTTAGACTGGAAGCCGACCCCAACATAGTTGGGAAAATGCTAGGTAGGTGATGATCAGCAGAATCCTATGGATATTGGTTAAAAGGTTACTTATCAGCTTTTACCAGCGGGGTAATTGCGTAACGTACTAACGGTAGCTATCATGTTGACAGCTCAACAACATTCATTGAATCAAATTTTTCGAACATATCTGTAATAAAAGGATTAGCAATATTCTTCGAAATTATTCAGATTGTGTTTGATCGTGTATTACGCACTTAGGGTGCTGTTCGAAAACAACTTTAGACTTTAAAAGATCTGTCTAAATAAAGAAAAATGTAGCTATGACAGGCTAAATACGTTACTGGTCGTGTCATCCCATAATCTTCTCTCAGAATTTTGCTGGTATGATTTACCAATACTTTGGGCTTCAATATGAGAACAGTAAACGTCCAGTTCCTTCTAAACAATCCAATTAAAACCAACAAAGGGCACAAACTTCTCATAACAATATCTTAGATTTACAAAACAGAGAAAACGAAGAAAGCGTTTGCTAAGAAACCAAAGCAAGTAGAACTTTCCTTTGACGATAAAACAGCAAATACAATAAATAATAAGTCCTTTGAATATGGACATTGTTACATTAAAAGTCGAGTGAATAAACTTAGACTTTGCCTTGTCATCGCAAACAGATAAATCTAGTATTAGAAACGAAGATAAGGGTGACCAGAATATTGTTGACAACAAGGATATATATACAGAATAATAATCATATTCCGAGCTTTTTCCCAAATACATATGTTAGGGTTGGCTTCCAGTCTAACAGGATGTAGCTAAATACCAGTATTTTACATGGAGCGACTGCCAATCGGACCTCCACAACCCAGTTACTGGGTAACACGATACCCATTGGTAAGACTGGTTGTCAGAATTTCGGGCTACTGACGACCCGTAACGACTGTCATAGATCCCCCCGAATGACAGCCGGGACCAACGGCTTAACCTGCTTTCTGAGGCACGGAGTGTGTTGGTATGTAAAGACGGTCACCCATCCACGGAACAACCGCGGCAAGCGTAGCTTAACCTGATCGATCGACCCGTGCGGCTGATATTACTTAGCCAAAAGCGCCACTATATACAGAGGGACTGGATTTATTATGGAATACAAAACACGGGGAGACATCCTAGTAGTAATAAATTAGGTGACGAAAAAAACATAAAACTCAAAATAGTGAGCGGAATTTCAAGGAAAGCACGTTTCAAACTTCTTTGATTGAAGTTACAAATGGATAAATAGAGAACGTTGTATTTATAACTAGCTGGCTAAATCAGTCAATTTGTTCTCGAGATATCATCAAAAAGCCGTTCCATACAAAATTTATGAAAAAATAAATTATCTTCTTATTTCCCATGTTTTTCTGCTAGTCGGGGCGGAGACAAATCCAACAAATCAAAGATCATTAAAATCGGTCGAGCCGTTCTTGAGTTATAAATGGTGTAATTAACTCGGCTTTATTTTATTTATACCTAAGTATATAGATTTTTCGTTTTGCTTATAAAATTTTGTTTAGTTTTTTTCATTAGTCTGATGCAAAGTTTCTTTCTTTGCACTGGTAACCCTATAACAATGAGACATTTCACACCAACTAAAAAAGGGTTTTCTAAGAATAGCCTTAGCTACCATAACAAGCGAGATAATTGGCTGCAAGTCACCACAAAGTACTTAATACACTTAACCCTATTTTTCCGTCTCCGATCAAAACACGCCAACCTCATATGCCCAGTTTACGAGCAGCGAACGTGCCCAAACACGTTCGCTGGTGGCAAAGCCGCGTGACTGGGCAAACTTGGCCCGGCCGCCTTTGTGGTCGCCCCAGCGAACCGTGAGCCACAATATTTGTCCAACTGAGTGTACTAGGCACGTATATTATAAGTATAATCCTGTGGGAAACTGGTTTGCTTGTGAATGATACCACTGAAGCTGCTTAGAGAAATGAACTGGCTGATTTAAAGAGGAAATCTTTTTTTTTTTTGCTTGTTTTATTAAGGGGCCTAGAATAGCTTCTTGCGGAAGTACTAAACGTAGAGGTGGTATAAGTGTGTATTGTTAATAGTTGGTGGCATAAATCTCTTGTCCTAATTGACCGTCCAACACTAAGCTTATTTATTTATTTTATTCGGGATAACAAACAGTTACACACATATCTTAACAAACAGCACTCTAATTGCGTAATACACTATCAATCTCAATCTGAATCATTTTGAAGGATATTGCTAATCCATTGCTTCATAATACTCGAAAAATGTGTCAGCTTAAGGTGGATGCTCCAATGTAGCCCGCGAAATTCAAATTTTCTTACGTTTCTTGCAATTTGCTGGTCATTACTAAGTTGTACATTGATTAAAATAACCGCGGCCGTAACAAATATGTATTTACAGAATTATAGTCATTAAAGTCATCAACACAACTCTCTAAGATCAAGTAATCCTACTGAATGACTATTTCATGAAATCTTGACATTTTAGGATTATGCTAACTTAACAAGTTGTATTACTGATTCTAGTGATTATAATTCTGTAAATAAATATTTGTTACGGCCGCGAATCATATTTTAATCAGTGTACAACTTAGTACTGACCAGTAAATTGCAAAAAACGTATGAAAATTTGAATTTCGCGGGCTACTTTGGAGCATCCACCTTAACAAGGTAAATAACGCAATGAATGTTGTTGAACTGTCAAAGTGGAACTTATTGCCACTGACAGTGTGTTACGCAACCCCGCAAGTGAGTAAAAAACTTACTTGAAGAAAACTGCAGGACACTGGTTCATTGTCATACGGAGTTAAAATCACTACAAACTCGTGCTCTAGTTTTTTCTACTCCTTTGAAGCATTTCCAGTTTCCCACGGTCAATTTGCCTTGGCTGTTTGGTGATTCTGTGTTGAACTTTATTTTATAAGTATCTCATTACCAAGTGTTTATCTATTGCCTCAAACTTGCCCAACGCTGTAAAAGGGCACAGCGTTTATGCCCATTGCAGTCAGATGCCTATCAGACATCAATCAAAGTCGTAATCTATAGGTTATGGACGTGATCTAAGTTAATGAGAAGGTAATATAAAGTTATACACCCAGGTAATAATGGAATGATTGGCTCTAGGTAGAAATAAGCTGGTGTGATTCTATTGAATGTGCAGGATCAAATTAAGTAAGCTAGCGAAACTTTGCTTTCTCTCAGTAATAAAACTACCAGCGGTCGTTGCCCCCAAAAAGGACTCCAAATCTTTTTTATTTTTATCTTATCGTGTTAAAATATCGATACCATCCGTCTGCGGAGTCTCTAGATATTATTGGAAAGCCTACATCGTTAGTATGAGGTCTTGTGGGTTCGATTCCCAAAGGGGCAATTCTCATAATTTTAAGAACGTTCACAGTCTGATCTGTCTCAATCTGTCAAAAATACCTGTAATTTCCCTTCATTTTTGACAAGTTTTTGACATTGATTGTCGCTGAGATGAGATTGCTACTAGATTTTGAACGTTTTTAACTATGGGAATTGCCCTTCAGGTCGGGCGAAGTGTTATAGGGTTTTTCTATCACGACTCTGTCGGTAGCACCCCGGAGTCTGTATGTGTGCCCGGTTGAAGGCAACCGGCTTGCTCCCTATGACTTACTTACTAACTCAAACATAACTGGCGAAATGTGGGTACTATAGGTACACCTCTGCATAACCCTTTGACGATGACAGGCATGACGTTATATATGTCCCTTCATCCAAACATCACCAAACACCTCGTGTATATCGCACATCTCACCATGTAACGAGCTGTAATTCAGCTGGCTGCACAAACGCGACATTCCCGGCGGTACATTAAAATTAATTTACTGCCACATTTTCGCAACTTCCTGAGCGATAAGCTCATTGTTAGCTCTGCCATTGTGTGCAATTGTTATGTGGAAATTATAACCAAGAAACACCTGTTCCCTTGTTTGTCATTTATTACTAATAACATTAATTAAGTTGTTGTGAAATTTGATGATTAGTGGCGCTGTTTTGTGTTAGTATTTTGCATATTGTTCTTCATGATCAGCCTATGATGTTTCCAGTACTGGGACACAGGCCTCCTCTCTGTGAGAGGGGTCGGTGGAAGATGTCCTCTAACGCTGCTAGATCTAGCGGTTTCGGCAGTGCGTTGTCTGTCAGTAAATTATTTAAGATTGTTAGTAGTCTGGACTATATCGTCCTTTCGTGTTAGTATTTACTTAGGTTCCTATTGTTTACCAATATGATCAATTTCTATTATCGTTCATGGGCTATTTGTAAGCTATCTCCTCTTGGCTTAAGCTTTTTCAATGTACAGTTCCTGTATCCCATCTGCCTAGTTACGAGAAAGGAATTTATTCATTTGTTTAGACATTTACTTTAACAGGATTATGCTCAGTACATAAGGAATGTGGGTAGCTATAATGAAATAACAGATAGGTTTAAACCCGGAAGACTCGCGCAGTTAGACCAAGCAGTATTTCAAAATTGGTTTTACCAGAATAGATCGTAAAAGCTATGTAAGTAAGGTAATGTAATAAGTAAAGTGTGGAGAAATTCGTCAAACTCCCCTTCAGAGATAAACCTGTCGTATCTTATTATGTTTTACGATTGTCCTCACAAAAACATTACATGAAAAGGGTATTTTAGTCCCTTTACACGGAACGACACGACTGGTAAACGACTTTGTTTAAATTCTTCAAACAGCAAACAAAGCAGCCATTGGGAATGTATTGTAGGTATGGTCGGCGTGTGTGAAGATAATGTACGAAGGGATGTAGAAAAGTCCGAAGTACACAAGAAGAAGGAAGAAAGTTTATTGCACACACACAGGTTACAGTCACACACACAGGAGTTACACTAAGACGAAGGAGTAGTAGAAATAGAATAATAATATATAGCACGTCAGTTCATAGAAAGCTTCATTTAATAATATAGTCACTACTCAGGCCACTATCTATATTTGTCTAATCCAGGGCTGCTGAACAAATACATCGATACGTCAATAGAAAAGGAATAGTTACTTGATGATACCTGTTGATGATCGCAGAGCTTTCGACCTTTTCCTGCCAAATCAGGGGGCTGTTAGCAAACCACGTATGATACCAGAAATAATCATCCGTTATCATCTTCAGCCTATAGCACATTAGCAATCCACTACGAGGCCATTCCACAAGTCTCTTCAATTGCACACCACTGAGGTTAATTTATTCCTCTCCTATCAACCACTTAGCGATCGTAACGATTCCTCCGTCGCATCTAAATGACATACAAAAGGGCAACTAGCCCGTCTCCCCGAAGATTCAATTTGCAAGGGCGAGATTCGCGCAGAATAAAAAATAAAATATTATCCTACTTTATAGGTCGGCCGTGAACCGAACGGGAGGAGGAGCATTTAGATGAGGATTTGAGGAGTCTTTGATAAATGTACTGGTTGAGTAAAGGCTGCTCTTATGAACGTTCAATTATCATATAGGTATCCTCTTGTTTGTAGTATCTTCAAGGAGTTTCTGATTTTTTCTATAATCGCTGAGATGAATCTTTAACCATGTGGACACGTCAAAACCAATCTACCTAATCTTTTCCCAATCGTTTTGGGGTCGACTTCTTCGTTTAATTGGATGCAGCTGAATACCAGTATTTGACATGGAGCGACTGCCTATCTGACCTTCACAATCCAGTTACTAAAGCGAAAAGGGTAGGTAGGTGATGATGAAGTGTTTGCGTAAACACAGGTGCACTCTCTCGTCCATCACTGTCATAGTCCGATGGAACGGCATGCAATCCGACACGACAGGAGAGAGATCAGGCGCAGGACCAAGGGCATAACGTTGGGTGGGTAATGGTTGGATTCTCCATTAGGAATTTCTTAGTAACGCCCGGAGTTTGGAAGTTGGTGGTGTGATAACCCCGTTTCTTGACACATATTATAACACTCCATAATTCTTGATAAGAAACATGCTTACAATATCCGAATCGTAAAGTTTATCGATGGTTCGGTCCCTTTTTCATTAAGGGCGGACCCAAAACTATTTAGGTAATTTTTCAGACGTAGGATTTGCTTTCCTATATTCGAATGTCCTCATGGCTTATTCTAGCTTTAGGCACTAGGTACGTTTCTATGTGGCTAACAGAATAGACAACTGTTTTTTTTTGTTCTTTTTCCAATATATATAATATAATATAATAATATATTATATTATATTATATATATTATAATAACAAATAATACAGGGTAGCATACACCGACGCACAACTTTTGCGTCGGTTATAAAAAAAATAACTCTTCCATATATTTTGACCGCGTAGGTCCGCACTTTCTATGAAACAGCAGATTTTTTTTTATAACCTTATAAAAAATTCTATGCTAGGGGGGGGGGGGGTTCAGAATAATGTACTGAATTCATGGTAACAGTTTACGCATCGATGTCCCTGCTACCCTATATATGGATGACTAACAACAGAGGCTTCCTAAATTCTAATAACAAATAACTACGACCACCAACCCGACAGCTAAGTTAGGTGATCATGTAAATTATCCTGTTAACAATTTATATCATAGCTGTCATGTTCAACGAATAGACATTCGCAAACTACTACGCACAATGTAAATCTAAGTGTAACTTCTCCCCCAGACCACTTAATTCCATTGAAACTGACAACATATTCTAATAACTCCCATGCCCCCCATAACCCCTTGCGTCGCATCTACAACAATTACATCGTCACGTCAATTGTAATTCATCCCCTACGGCGCGCTAATTAAGTAAATATGGCAACACACGTGACGGAGTTGTCATACGAGAGTTAGGAAACAAGGATGACGAAGTCAATGAAAATGAAAGGAATTTGGTCGAGATAGATTCTTGGATGCTACTTCAGTCATCATGGCTGATCAAAGACAGTCTGACAAAACTGGTGACGTCATATGGTATAGCGCTACCAGGTTCTTTTGGCACGTGGCCAGTATTAGAACTAACGTCGCCATCTTGTTTTTTTCAATACATTTTTCACATGTTTACCAACAGTGCCACCCTGCCAACGTCATTTCAGTGCCAAAAGACCCTTTAGCAGTTTAGGTCGACAAACAAAACCAACATGGGAAAATCATGAACAACAACAATAGCCGTCACTATACCGATAAGACGCGAGATCATGTTCAACAGAAGAGTATCGCAAAGATTCCTGCTGTCTGGTCACCTGCAGTTTTTAGGCGAGGCTGAATAGGAAAAGAATAAAGTTATGTTGTACAGACGCCAGCAGGTCAAGCTACCCGAAACTGTCAAATTTTCCCAATCAACCTTGAACCTTAAAGCTTTAGTGATAAACATGAAAATCTTTTAAAGAAATTTGACAGATTGTAGTAGCTTGATGTGCTGGCGTCTGTACATCAAAATACGTTATTTTTAATCACGCAACAATCTGAGGCAGCTTTTCCAACTCTTAATGTCTCCACTCATATAAATTGCACAAAAATATGGTGATGATGACAATATGACCATTCTGTTCATATTGAAGCTACAGCCAGCACGTCACCGCCATATCTCCGTTTCTTCGCTCTTGGTGATGAATTAGTCAAAGCTGAGCAGTGTGCCTGTGTACACAGGATTACGCATCAGGTATCAATTTCATTATGTTGCACCCTCAGGCTGGGACCTGTCCCACGTACCGTGTGTTTGACGATCACTTGTGGAATGGTTAATTTTTAAGAGCTGATTTTGTTTTTGTTGATTTTTGTTTGGAAACATTTGAGGCTTGGTCCTACTTTCTAAAATATGCAAAGTTCTCTTGAACACTAAACAATTTAATGTGCCAATAACTCAGGTATTTATTTCATAAGCACAGCCTTTACCAAATAAGCTTTGTTTTTTTTTTTTAATATTGGCATTAGATATCTCTTGTTGTTCTTGTCGGGAACGCTTGCAGATATTGTTTGTGTACAATACTGCAAGTTACTATATTTTTTTTACATTTACTCCATTAAGTTGATCAATAGTAAGTAATTACCTTGACTGTATTAAGGGTGTTCCAACGGGTGGAAGAGTGCGAAAAAAGCGACAAAAATACAGACGTAGTGGGTCTAGGGATGCGGGGGAGGGGGTGCGTCTTAATACGTCATTAGCGAACGATTGCTGAGTGTTTTTACACTGTTCGGATTCAGGGCTGACACTCGAGTCGAAGGACTAGACGATTGGCAGCTTTAGTTATCTTCCTCGATCTTGTTAGTGGGAAGACATTTTTTTGTTTGAGAAAGTCTCTTGTTGCATCAAAAGTCTCACCGTGAAAATTTTTGTGAAGTGAGCTTGAAGTGAAATCCCAAAGCCAATCTTCAACAAAATTTTCTTGGTGAGATTTTTGCAGAATAGGCATGCTGCCACCAGCGCAGCGGGGTAATTGTGTAACAGACTCACAATTCCAATGCCAATTATTTTAACAAATTCAATTGCGTTATTTAGGAAATTTTTCGCGCAGACCATTTAAAAAAAATATGAAGCTATGGATTTTATGAATTTCCTTCAAAATCTATTTTGGATCGTAACAGAAAGTCTGTTACGCAATTGGGGTGTTTATAACTGAATTAATATTGAATAAACAATATTTTACCAACGTGTTCTGTTCATTATAGTTCAATGTATTCTATTCCATAACAGCATTTCCCACTTTTTGTCAATTTTCCCCGTACGAAACAATTCCGTAATTTTCCGCCAATATTTTCACAACATTCCGCGAACTACAGAGGCATAATATTATCTCATTTATTCAGCCATTTTCCTCTATGAAAGGTTCCGCGTTTCTTGCTTGGTCGTGATTGTGGAATCACGACCAAACTGTGTAGGGAAAAAATATGTTAAGAAGGCAAGTAATGTGTGGACATTCTTAACATATTTTTTTCCCTACACAGTTGGAATACTTACACCTACTCTGTGGGTATTTATGTAGTGCCTTCTCTGCAGGCATACTCTATTATCGTATGTACCTGTGTATAAAATCGTCAAGGGAATAGGTTTTTAGAGGTGTCCTCAATGATGACTATGAGATTACGTTTAGGTAAAGGGTAGCCAGCGAGATCCTGCGGGGTAATTGCGTAACACACTAAGAGTAGGAATGGCTTTCGTTTTGACAGTTCAACAACATTCATTGCGTTATTTACGTTGTTGACCAGACAAATTTTTCGACCATATGAAGCAATGGTTTAGCTATATCCTTCAAAATCATTCAGGTTGTGATTGAAAGTCTGTTTTGCAATTTGGGTACTGGTTCTAAAACCTAGTAGGATTTACATGTCTAAACTCAAATGCACACTAGTAATTACAGCCCGAATATAGGCGTCAACCCTACCCAGCCGTAGGACGATATCGCTTCGCTAATTCTATCCGTGATTTATATGTTCACGCAGAGGCGGGCCAGCGGATAGCGGATTACTCGCCGGATTACGCCGGGTTCGACGCCCGGGTAGATAATGGTAGATTTAGACCGCGTATCCCCGGAAAGAAATCGTAATGGATTGGACCGTGATTGCTTCTTTGTAAATGTAAATATTGCTCTTTCTCTTCGATCTCGAGTGATTTGTTTGTTGGACTGTCTGGGTTTAAGTGTTGGCGATTGTGTTGTTGACTGAAAACTTTGTTTTTCAAGGATATCCTCTATCCTTTCTTTATCTTTTTTATATTTCTGTGGAGTTTCAAGGTGTTAAAAAATAAAAGTAATAAATAAATAAATAAAAATAAAATATATTTATATTCTTATTTCGTTTGTTTATCTCATGGCGTTGATGTGGTGACGTCAACCGGTGCACCATGGTAGACGTCATCACGACAACGCCGGCTATCGCTGAAAACCAGTAGTGGGGCTCTGTCTCGTATAGGGCTGTAGCATTATGCTGAGTGATGGCCGTTTTGCGTGGATTTGACGCATAATTTCCCCCAACTTGTACTTTTTTGTGTTCTAAACGTAGGTATTTTCTTTCTGATCATGATGATGATAAGCAAGGACACAGTAACCAGTAAGTATCTCTTCCTATCGACAAAGCTATATAAATATTGACATTTCAAAGCACTTTAATGATAGCCGTGCATCACGCGTTGACGTCAGTGGGTAGGCAGTGATGTATCGCCGCAAACATTAGCACTTTACATTAGTCGCTATTAGAGCAATGTTGAAAGAAACCATCGCGTTTGAGTTGATTTGTAAATAAAAAGAAATGATATAGTGCAACTGCTTATTCCAATGTTTTTTTTTTCCAAATTTCTATGGCGTCGTAGATCAATCTATTTTGAGTTGAAACCATTTCTATTTCCACATAAATAGTTACTTACTGAAAGGAAGCATTTTCACTATAGCATAATTCACATTTATTTATTTAACTATACTTGCTATTTAGCTGCATCCGGTTAGACTGGAAGAAGACCCCAACATAGTTGGGAAAAGGCTAGGCAGATGATGACTTGCATGCATATAAATATCAATATGACAACAAATATTTCAAATATTCATAGGTTTTATAATGTTGTCAAAGAGTAAAGGCCTCTACTGCATGTCTACGTCAGAGAACAAACGACCCTTAAAAGAAATTAATAGTTAAATAGTCAATAAGTTTTTAAAATAAACGTTTAATGGTAAACTCTCCATATTGGTGCCCAAGATCAGGCTTGCCTAGTTTGTAAAATATCTGTAATCTTTTAAGCAATAAAGTTTTTATTATTATTATTTTACTTTAAAAATCATAATAACAACGAATTTAATTAAGAATATGACATTTTCTAAAGTTACGCAAGTTTTAAAAACACACCAATTCACAACCATTCGAATAAAAGAAAACAACTCTACTTTTTTTTCAATTTTATCTCGTTTCACGCAGTCAGGTACCGATCCATCAGCTGTACACATTGATAACTCAGCGGCATGAAGCGTGACGCATTTTATTTATGGCTACAAACTCGCTGACTATCCGCATTTCAATAAAACCACAACAAACATGATTGCATGCAGGTCTGAAAAAACCGCATGCACTGGCTTCATGTTTATATTTTTGGTTTATTTTTTTCCGTATTATGTGAGTCAATCATCCAACTCTGCCTATCACAGAGGGGCAACAAAGTAGAGTAGTACCTATTTAGTTTGCAGTTTCGTGGTCCTCAAGGACTCAACTGCTCCAACGGCCAGTGTTTCTTCGATAGCCATGCCCGCACTCGTCTCCTCTGTTGTCTGTACTGGGACCTATAGCTCTGCAAGGAAGTATTGGCGCGTGGCAGAAATCGGAACTAACGCCACCATCTTGTTTTTCTGTACATTTCATAAATATTGTTTACCAACCGTGCTTCCCTGTCAACGTCATCGAGCGCCAAAAGATCCTTGTAGCCCTCTAGATAAAGTGACATTTTATCATATCATTTTTTTAATAACGACGATGGAAAAGTCAAAAATGTATTGTACTGACCTAAGCTACAAAAAAGCTTAAGTATATCAATCCTGTTAAAAATTGTAGTAGAAATACGAAACACTTTGAAAGGGATTGCCACTTGTGTAGGCCCTCAGGGTGCTCTACATACCTACTAATGTATCGTCACATTTATACCCAAAAGCGCCATTCACTCTATAGTGGTTATTCGTAAACTTGACCTAGCAGAGGGGAGTACCATCAAAGCCTACGTTTAATTGTATAATCACGTCCCAACTGTCGCATTAGCTGCGCGGGCGCTTTGTCCGCTTTCGGCATTGTACATAATGTTGTAGGGATACTAAAGTGAAGATCTAGAGATAACGGAAGAGAAGGTAGAAAAGGCTGATGATTTCGTGATGAGTGGCTATTACAGGTACAGACGCCAGCAGGTCAAGCTACCCGAGACTTTCAAATTTTCTCAATCAACCTTGAACCTTAATGCTTTAGCGATAAAGTTGAAAATCCATTAAAGAAATTTGACAGATTGTAGTAGCTTGATTTGCTGGCGTCTGTACAAGCAGGATAGCTTTTGATTTCCCAAAAGAATGCAACGGTGCCCTTTCAATCTTTCCGTCCTTCTGTAGATTGTTCCCATAATATAAAAAAAAACATACTAGTCATCTTAACCATATTATGATAATTTTTCTGGATTATAATTTAGAATTTTAGAGCATCATAAGCCTCTTCCATCCTACTTCTGAACATACCATGGCTCCACTACCAAAAGCCCCTGCATATTAAACACCTACTAAAACTTCAATGATGCTATTTTACTACAAAATATATAATGTAAAACATAATAGATTACCTGATAACCTATAGTGTCAGTATTACCATATAAACACCCACAAGATTGAATTCTGCGGAGGTCACGGATAGACCTCGGTCATAACATTTTAGTACCTCTAACTGAAATGTAGGGGCTAACAGAATAGCTTCCGGAGCAGGATTGAAAGAATTTACGATGCTTAGGGGACATTTCATCGAGTTTTATAGTTATCAGACCTGCCATACTGATACATCAGGAATTCTACCTACGTACAACCTTAGCTAGGTGACTGGTACTGCCCGTCTATTTTTTTTAAAGGAGTTTAATCTGCAAAATGCTACTTATTATTTCCATCGGGGCAGGGCTTTCGGCCTGTTCATTAGCTTCATCATCCTCCAAACCATTTCTGAATTTATTTGATCTTAGTCGTTGACCAAGAATACCTTCATCTGCCACTCATTTCATCTCAATTAGTTGTCATCTCAGTAGTCACTCTTTTTCCAACTATTATCATCTTTCTCACAATCCATTCATTGTTAAATGATCATTAATTATTTAATTCTGTAAATAGGTTATAAACATACATTAAAAGTAAATTATGTTTTAGAACTTGACGAAGTCGGTGTTTCCTGTCTGAATACTCTGGGAAGAAACACCGAACACCTGACCCAGTCTCGTTTAAAGTCCCTTTCAGCCAACATTAGCCTGTTTATCAACCTACCCAATAACAAAACCCTAAGCAACCCATTCCAGTACATTTAACTCTACAGCCTACAGAGCCGTCGTCGCAGCGCCCGCGCAGTCGTCGTAAATCTGCGCGCGCTATTGTGCATTGAACTCGCATTTATATGCCCCGACTTTGTGTTTGACAACTAAGTTCTGATCCGTTTATGTGCTTTTGAACTTGATTATTAGTATTGAGTACCTACCTATATCATAGTTAACTGTGGATACGGCCTTAGGTAATAGGTAATACGGGCTAGGGTCCGCAACTCCACGTTAAAGCGCGTATTTTGCGTACGGAGATACGACCTTATAGTTTAAAACTATTTAAACTTATTCTTCCGTTACATAATAGTCCTCCTGGCCATATTTCGGCCATGGTGGCCAATGTTATAGTGCACAAGTGTGTGCGCAGACACAGGTGCACTCCCTCTTCCCTCATTCTCATAGTCCAAAGGGTTGGCCGCAATCCTACACGACCGGAGAGAGGGCAGGACCAATGTCAATGTCAAAGGCAAGTCATTTATTTCACTTTTTAACGTCAAAAATCTAATTAAAATAAAATTGATTCTAGTCGCCCCTTCCAAAAGGTAGTTTTCGTATGGAGAAGAATGGGCAAGAAACTCCACCGTTACTCTTTTAAAATGTTTCACAATATTTTGCATACATTAATTACATAATTATATGTGAAGACGATGCACCAAAAATAACATTACTATAGATAAAGATAAAGATATATTTATTGCATAACTGTGTACATTAAGTTCTTATTGATAAACATTACATTTTAGTTCCAACAGTCTACCCAAGTCGGACATGCAATAGTATTTTATCTTGTATACTACATTAGGTAAATAATAAATTAGTACGCTTTACCATCAAAGATTGCATCACTGCTTTCCATCAGGCGCTAGGCGGGCGCGCAGTCAAGCACTAGTGTATAATAGTATTAAAAAAAAAAAATGGATTAATGAAACCATGACATATAAATTAACTATGTGATAGATACATGGTGCTCACATATTTACAAACATTATAAAAGTAGACGATTTTCATAAAAAAATAAATAAATAAAGAGTAATAAGTCCAGCCGATCGATTCTGTAAAAATCTCACCGTGAAAACTTAGGTGAAGTGAGCGTGGAGTGAGCTGTCTTTCCAACTAATGCTAGAGATTGACACTGTTGACAGCTCACTCTAAGCTCACTTCACCTAACTTTTCACGGTGAGATGGTTACAGAATCGCACTGCTGGTGTGACTTTATGGCTTACGGCTTCCATGACGTAAAAAGTAGATATTACTGCTTCATTGGCTGATAATAACTTGAAGATTGAAGGAAAGATAATGTGCTAAGACTTACTTAACTTATTGAAAGACCTGTTTTGGCAACTAGATTAGTTGCCATAACAATTTGTAACCTGTTTCTGTTTCTCTCTGAAATAAACTGTTTCTCAGAAAAACTTTTTCAACGGTGCACAGTCCGTCTCATAAAGATGACAAGAATTAATTCAATTGTCTACAATCTATGTGCCATAGTATTGTATCAATGTGCAGCCACAAAACATACTACACATTGGGTGCTTAATTGTAGCTTCACATCGATACAGTACTAAGGAACACAAGACAGTAGACAATAATGAATAGACTAGAATATTCTACACCAAAACAATCTCTAAATATACTCGTATATAGGTATCTCTAAATATTACAAATATAAATGTAAAAAATATACAACGGGTGACACGATGGTCGGTCGAGGTCGAGGCTTATTGTACCTAAGTACTTACTTCCAGTCAGCCAGAAAAAGCAGTGTCTCTGCCTAGGTAGAAATAAGTTCTTTTATAAATTATCTAGTCTCTTGTCAACACCATAATATCTTAACTACAGCTCCAGTACTTATACAAACAACCAACTATTAAGCAGTCCTGTCCTTTCACACGAGAACTACCAAGAAAGAATCCTGCCTGCAGTAATTACGAGATATTATGTGCAATTATTAATTATAATTTATGTCCGCCATTACCGCGGCGCGTACGCAACGCGGTGAATATAGTCATCTATCATGTAAAGATAAATATTAGCCAAGAAACCTGCAAGATTTAATGCCTGATCTTTAGTAGGGAGCAGGAAAATTATAGCTAAAATGTCAAGTGTTTCCTTACAACATGAATGTTTGACCTGGTGGGTTCTGGTTAATAGGACGTTTACTTTTTCCTATGTAGGTCCTTTGACTGTAAGGAGTGTCCATGGAGTTTCTTGCCCGGTCTTCTCCATAGGTACCTACTACGCTTTGGAATGGGCCAATAGCTTCATCTTTCTGACTGACCATCTCCTTGACAATTCAAAAGTGCTTAGGTATAATTGGTTTTTATTAAAATAAATGCTTTGAGTTTGACTTAGTACCAATGTTCCCCTTTTGTCTTAAGCCACAAAAGATCTTAAGACAACAATTTTTTTAGTGAAAGGGTTGATTAAAAACATTGTCGTTGTCTGAAGATCTTTTTTTCGTTGAAATCATCCATCATTTGACCCCTAAGTTTGTTTCGCCTTTACTTCTCACTCAACTCCATGTAGCAATTTTTTTTTTCCTGGGCAGCGCTCAAGGTAGATGCTCTTGCACTTGCTCATGTGTGTGATATTGAACACACTCACAAACATATTGTTTCATAGATCAAACAGAGGCAGAAACCCATGTTAAACCAACAAGTTCTTCTTAACCGATTTCAATTAATTACATTAGCCGTTAGTACTTATGTTTGCTGTGCCCATTCATAACTCAAGTAGTCAAGTTTAAACTCTAGAGGATTGAGATGTAAGTGCAAACAATTTATTTAATTGATACATTTAGTTTTGCCCGTGACATCGCTTGCACGTTTTTCTGCAAGGACGTGTATTTGTGGGCATAGTTGAATAATAGTATGTCCTTTTTAAAATATTTTGTATTTGTTACTTTAAGGTTAATATTAAGTAAAACCAAAGCTTTACTTAGATTACTTCTAGATGAAATTGGTGAAACAGGCAGGTCCTGTAGATATGTTCTTTTATAGAATTGTTCTAAGAAAGGAATGATCCCTACTTGAAGTGTCTGATTGGCCAATCCGTTTTAAGCTGTTTTGGCCTGGTCAAAATACCAATAACTAATCATTAATTTATTTAACACAGCAGACACTGTTCAGTCATAATAATTAGATTTTCAAAAATTAGAAAGCTCTCTTTGTGTTAACAATTGCTACGCCGACGATATAGTGCTGCCGAGCCCATCGATCAGTGCCCTCAGGCGTTTAATAAAGGTGTGCGAGTGCTATGCGGGGGTCCATGGGCTCAGGTATAACACGACCAAAACTGAGGTGATGGTTTTCAAGGTCGGTACGAAGAGCTCAGGTCACATTGGACGGCAGTGCTCTCAAAAGGGTGGCACAGTTAAGCGGGGCCACTGGGTCACCGAGGCCCTCACAGATAATGTGGATGTTGAAAGGGAGCGCAGGGCATTGTCAGTCAGAGCTAATATGCTAGCCCGTAGGTTTGCACGATGTACTGCACAGTTAAAAATAACCTTAATCAAGTCATCCTGTCAGTCTTTTTATACGTGCAGCCTATGGGTGAAGCATACGCAGAAGACTCACAGTGCCCTGCGTGTTCAGTACAATAACGCGTTCAGGATGTTGATGGGGTTGCCACGCTTTTGTAGCGCATCAGGTATGTTTGCAGACGCGCAAGTGGATGGCTTTCAAGCGATACATCGCAAAAGAATTGCGTCTCTGATGCGCCGCATACGAGGCAGCCCCAACAGCTTCCTGCAGCTTATTGCAGGGAGAATGTATGTGAATTGCTCCTTCATGGAGCATTGGACAAAACTACACGTACGAGTAGTGCGGTCCTGATCCAATGTTTCTATTGTTGTGTCTATGTTTTTTCTTGTATTATTCTAATTAGATTATTTATAAACAAAATTATGTATGGATGATTATAATGGTTGTACTCGTAATTTATCTGAAATAAATAAATTTAATTTAATTTGTGTCTTCTTTTTTTTCGTGGCGCCACTTCCACGGTGACCTCGGTGGCACTTTGACTGAAAGTTTTGGGATACAGAAGGCCGGAGGTGGAGCATAGTTTGTGACTCAGCTCTACATCC
This sequence comes from Apamea anceps, assembly GCA_951799955.1. Lineage (NCBI taxonomy): Eukaryota > Metazoa > Arthropoda > Insecta > Lepidoptera > Noctuidae > Apamea > Apamea anceps. The sequence continues at coordinate 1,631,938 of OX637516.1, forward strand.
ACACCCTGCTGGCGCTCCATCGAGGTAGCCCCACTTTACCCGGTTGGGTTACACCTTCCCACTTGTGTCCACAGACGGTTCTCTTTGTGTGTACTACTACCAGAAACCTACACCATTGTCATTTTCCAGTCTCAATCCAAACCAACCTCAAAACAAACGAACAGACAGCGAAACCTTTATTCCTCTGAATCGCCGTATGTTTACGGACAAAAGGCACACCGGGGGGGTAAGCAAACACTGAGCAGAAAGTATTGACAATGTGCCCAATATCGTGAGGGGAACGATCGCAATTTGTCAGCCTGTTTGCGGCCGCGGCACAAACATGACGTAGGATTAGATGGCTTATTTTGTTCATTTGAAACAAAGGATCATTTACATTTGTTTGTCGTTTGGACAGGTCTTGTTTTGACGTAAAAGGGATGTGTTTAATTGGGACGGTAAAAAAAGTAATTGCTTAGTCTATAAATGTGCCAAATCATCCATGTGAGGGAACCTTAGTTTCCTCTGAAACCACCAACGAGCACCCTAATCGTGTAGGTGACCTCATAACCTGAAACGTTTTGAAGGATATTAGGCTAATCCATTACTTTATATGCTCGAAAAATTTGTCTCCTCAACAATGAAAATAACGCAATGAACGTTGTTGAACTGTCAAAATGAAAGCCTAGAAAAAATGTAGCAATGTAGCAATTTATTCAAACGCATGCAAGAGAAATATATAATTTGAGAAATTTATGAAGTAAGTAATTATATAATATCATCGAAAAGGAGGAAGTTTTTATATTAGATATGTAACGCTACACATTATAAAATTGGTTTGTTATGGTAAATTTTTATATCGTGTTACAACAATATAATTTGAGAAATTTATGAAGTAAGTAATTATATAATATCATCGAAAAGGAGGAAGTTTTCATATTAGATATAACGCTACACATTATAAAATTGGTTTGTTATGGTAAATTTTTATATCGAGTTACAACATCTACCTACCAAACATTATTTGATACGATTTACATTTCCTTGCTCCTTCAAGGCGATTTATATTCTTTCAAATCCGGAATTAAGACACCCTTTTTCCATTTCCGCATGGAAAAATAAAATGTTCTACCCCAGTGGAAGGATTGCAATCATTCGAGGAGGAGGGTCACTATTATCATAATGAGGAAGCCAGACAGGGGCAGTAACAAGCTGGAACATTTTTCATAATTCCCACCCTTTCTCTCTAGAGCTTTGATGCTGTGAAAACATACGGGGGGGGGGACATGGAGGGTGACGCAGCGTTTTGAGTAAATTATAAATAAAGAAAGGCATGTATTTATTTGAACCGCAAATAATAAAAAAATAAATAAATAAATAGATATGGACTACAGTTGTCTGAGATAGATAAATTATTATTATTATTATTCCCATTTTGCTTTCCCAAGTGGTGGCCCAGTGGTAACGGCCGCGACTTACGAGTTGTAGGTTATAGGTTCGAACCCAAACAGACGCTTTACTTTGTGTAAATTATTTCATCACCATTGCTCTCGAATTGGTAACGGAAAACATCGTGAGGAAACTGGCTACCAACCCGCACTGGGCCCGCGTGGTGGATTACGGCCCACCCCCTCTCACCGAGAGGAGGCCTGTGTTCCCCAGTGGGAAAGAAAATGAATATAAATACTAGTATTAAAGTGATTAAAATAATTCTGGGTTGCTTGTTGATGAGGTTTTAGAAGCTGCAATGACATAACAAGCACTTCAACGGACATTCTCAATCTAGTTCAATTTTGTTTTATGACTCATTTACAAAAGATTTCTTCCTTCTACATAGAACCTGGAAATACTACCGGTTACTATAGTAATTAATTAAGTAACACTATTTAATAAATATAAGTAATTATGTAATCTCGTTGTTTTGTTAAATGTCATGTAGACACTCAAATTGTGCGTGCCTGAGGCGGATGCCGGCGAGTCTGCACTGGGTGCGGGTGCGGTAGACTAAGCCCGAGATCTATAAACGTTACTTAGCAAGTTCTTAGACATGTTACCGTCTCTATCTTGCACTTGTGCGGCAGTGACAGGAATAACGCTTAGCTAAAGTACGTACTAAGTAATGTTTATAGATCTCAGCCTCAGGCGGAGGTTGTGTCGTGGACTCGTGGTCCAACAGACTCAATAAAGGCCATCGACTCACGATCGAATGTGAAATCGTGATATCTATTTGCCAACTAAGTATTTGGATTTTGTTTTAATTCAAAACAAATGCGTTTCTACTTCCTGGTGAGATTGCATTTACAAATTGGCTATTTCGAGATTAAGGTTGATTGGGACTACATATTTACTGACAGGCATGTATGTACAAAATAAGGGTTACCATTACGAAATTTAAAAAAAGCCAGACATTTGCAAAAAAATAAAAAGCAAAATATGGTAAGGCCGGACGGGAAGTACAAAGCCGGACATGTCCGTCCGGACAAATCCGGATGGATGGTAACCCTATAATCAATGTCGGAACTTCTTCTTCGTTTCGTGTCGATGGTACTCCTACTCGTTGTTTTTTTAAATATAGTTCAGTAGGTGGCCACGTTGATTGCGGCATTATGTCGCTATCATACGTGATGCATCTCAAATCAGAATCTTACTTTACCTAAGAGTCAATTGAGGCCATGAGAGCCACAGTGGCCTAACTGAAAAATTTGAACTAATGTTTAGGCCACTGTGGCGCTATGACTTTTACAGTTTAGCGCAGTTTTTTCAAATAAAGTCAGTATTGAAAAAATGACAGTTAGGCCACTGTGGCTCTCATGGCCTCAATTCATTAGCTAGTTTCTCTTCCAGCAGGTACGCACAACACTGAGTCCCGTATGCGATCAGGGGCGGATTCTGTAGCGAATATAATCGGTTTAGAGCAAGCGGGTCGCGGCGCGATTTTGATCAAATAAGCGTTTGAATGGCGTCTCCTGATTTACAATACAGGATTACTCCGTACGCCACTCTGAAATATTTAATAACACATTTACTGCTAAGATGTTTACTGAATTGCGAGCTGCCTCGTGTTACGTATTTTATTTCTTGTTCAGGTTTTTCTGGCGTGTTGGAGTGTCGTTTTTATTAAGTAGTTTTATTTTCATTTCCAGAATATTTGAATATTTCGCTCTTAGCGATAAGACCGCTCTTTGTGTCACTCTTTGTAGAACTTCTATATTTATTTATCCGTAATTGGATAAAGTAAGTAGTATTCCATTCTATCATTCAGATCCCACCGTTATCGTATTGGAAAAAAATGGTATCATACACCCATCAGCAAAACAAGACCAATTCAAATTCAGATTTGAAAACTCGCATCTAAGCTTGAATCAATTCATTCACTCTGCACACAGTGTGGCTTGACTTGGCTCAATGTCCGATTTTCACTTGTAGTACAGATCCTTTGAAAACAGAAGGCAAATTCTCGTAATTTAAAACGTTCAAAATCAAGTCGCAGTCTCATCTCGGCGACAAACAAATGTCAAAAACTTGTCAAAATGTAGGGAAATTAGACGTATTTTTGACAGATTGAGACTGAGATCAGACTGTGAACGTTCTTAAAATTACGAGAATTGTCCCTCAGAAGGATGTGTCCATCAGTTTTTTGACAGCAGAGGCTGTCACCCCACTGCTCTCGGGTTAATAATATTAAGCCCTTTTTATTCTGAACATCTTTCGGCAAAAGCCTCCTCTATAACAACTTCCACTGAGTCCTATCTCTCGGAACTCTTCTCCAATTTGTATTTAGATTCGCTCTCGGGTTACTTACTGAAAATGACCATAAGTAGATTTATGTTTTTGAAAAATAATATAACAAAACCATTCACAGATAATGTAGCACCTAATAAAATCAGCTCCAATTACCGTTAGCTCGTAATCCCGGCACTAATACAGCGCTTTGTTCGTATCGCTCAGTCGCACGCGGCGAGTGATTGATCGCGCTAATGTGCCCGCGCGGTGCTGCCTGCGCTGCGGCCTGCGAACCTGCGATACAACGCAATTTGTCACTGCGCTGAGCGCACGATAACGATACTGGGTTAGTGTGGCAATGATGTAGTTAGTTGAGGTCGAGCTAAAGCTTGGTTGGCTTTCTTAGCTTGAAGGAACTGCTCATTAACTGAAACCACAGATCAGGGGGTTTATTTATAAACTATGATTAAAGTTAAGGGAGGGGCCCGTGGCTAAATAATAACAGCCGCACAGGTCGATCGGTCAGGTTAAGCTACGCTTGCCGCGGTTGGTCTGTGGATGGGTGACCATCTTTACATACCGAGACCCCTCCGTGCCTCGGAAAGCACGTTAAGCCGTTGGTCCCGGCTGTCATTCGTGGATCTTTGACAGTCGTTTCGGGTAGTCAGAAGCCCGAAAGTCTGACAACCAGTCTTACCAAGGGGTATCGCATTACCCAGTAACTGGGTTGTGGAGGTCAGATAGGCAGTCGCTCCTTGTAAAATACTGGTATTCAGCTGCATCCGGTTAGACTGGAAGCCGACCCCAACATAGTTGGGAAAAGGCTAGGCAAATGATGATCAAAGTTAAGTGACGTTTAAACGTCAAAAAGGTTAACAGAATAAAGGGGTAGGTATCAAGATGTGCGGAAACGTTTTGTATGAAGTTAGGACTGAGCTTTGAAATAATTAACATAATTTTAAATCCGTGCGAACGCAGGCTAGGAAATAGTAAAGTTAAATTTATGCATTAAGCAAGGAATACTTACTGGTTGTCAATAGACATGTATCTGCAGAAGCCATCAAATATGTATTTAATTTGTCTTCTCGTGGCAGGGTCCGCCATAAAATTCATATTTAATCTGTACCACAGCTTACAACAGATAAAAAATGTTGTTCACCAAAGAGGTAGCCGTGCATTCTCTATGGCGCATGCCGCTATTGTTTTCCCGCGTCTTTTGTCGTGCTCAACGACCAGCCATCTTGGATCCCCAGCTTTTAATTCTGTTTCATACTTTTTTATAATATTCACTGGGCTGCTCAGGCATTCCGCTCTAACTAATGTGTCGGGGACTCGGGGTTTATTAATTAAATAAGTTACTAAGTGAATTTAGTCATTTCACGTTTATTCTTTTTGGCAATAGGACTTTGGACATTTTACTTGTAAAAGTCTCCTTCCTTGTTAGGAACAAGCATTTCGATCACAATTTTAAGGATTCTTGTTCCGAACAAGAACATTTTTAGAAAGTACCCAGCCAGGTCCAGAACATCCAGAGTAGTTATTCAAAAAACAACAAAAATCTATTTCTAGTCCAACCAACACTCAAAAAGCGTAAAGCAAAACAATTCAAACAAATATTATCGCGTTACATTTTGCAAATCATCTTTTCTGACAAGGCGATGCCGTGTGCCACGCCACGGCAGGCCACGCTATGCTGGCGCACCATCGCCCACTCACCCCCACTCTACGTCAAGTGCGCCCAAGAGCACGTTTGTTAAAGATACATGCCCCGCTCGAGATATTTCCGATAAATTCCTCCTTGTTACATTTTTAATAACGATATCATAGTAGGACGGACATAGCTTCGATGTCATGGCATTGTGAATTCTTCATAATTATTATTAGAAATGTGAATTATTTGGCAATTCATAAATTGCCAGCTCCATGACCATCAAACAAGTCCCCAGTTCGATATCAACTCGAAACTAATAGTCACAAAGCCCCATGCATTAGATGGAGTTTAGAGTCAGGGTGTGCGTGTGACATCTCTGTAAGTAAACGAACCTACCCTACAGCCGATGTATTCTGTAAAAATCTCACCGTGAAAACGTAGGTGAAGACAAATGAGCTTGAAGTAAGCTGTTAATCCACCAGAAGACCGATTCCCATAATTAAAAACGTTCAAAATCAATGTCAACAATGTAATAATAAGAGATATTTTTGACAGATTGAGACTGTGAACGTCCTTAAAATTACCAGAATTGCCCCTCTGATGCTAGGAAGGGATTGACACTATTGACGGCTCACTTCACCTGTGTTTTCATGTTGAGATTTTTAGAGATAGAGCAGCTAAAATCCCAGCCAGCATGAATGATCATATCTTTGTAAAACCTACTACCTAAGTTCACATTGTGGAATGCAACGAATGTATTGTATTATGTATTGAGAATTTTCAAATACATTTTCAAACTTATGCGGTCTAACCTCTAACAGACAACAATTTCAATTTATCCGCTGCCGCACCCGGCAATATTACCTTCACATCTATCTCCAATCCTCTAAAACAAAAGGCATACGAACCCAGATTCTGATTAACGTAACTAGGTGACACGTCCACATTACATCCCCATCCTTTGTTCGTCACAAGTGGGTCAGCACAGCCCCAGCCTCCTGAGCACCACACAATGTGCCGCTAACGGCCTCAATTAGCGACATCTGTGTTTTTATTGCTCAGAGGTTACAAAGGAAATTGTTGTCCTCGGCAATGTGTGCTAGAGGAGGTTCAGACGAGTGAGATTCAACGCGCGTACGTAACACCATCCCACCAAAGACAATCCCCGATGTTCCATAATATTATGAGAACGGTTTTACACACAACCCTTTATTACATGAAACCTGCAATATGTATTTCCAAATGTAAAACCTGAAAATTATTCACCAATCATTTTTAAGTTTAATGTCGACTACGCAACTTAACTATTAAAATGCAAGCGGCACTACTTACCTTTGAAAACCAGTAATGGCCGATACCTATAATTTACGGACCGTTATTAGTTAAAATTAAGAATCTTGTCTCTTTACCAATAATGAAGCAAATACCTCATAGCTTTGCTTAGTAGACCCTCCCATATGGAAGGAGCTATCACAGGTAACATTAGCTTACGAATCTATTTAAGTATATGCCTAGTTTGAAAATTAAAAATGCTACCATTGGTAAGCAAAGCGATTCGTTTTTGTTTTTAAGGTTCCGTACCCTAAAAACGAATCGCTTTGAACCCTTATAGTTTCGGCATGACCATCCGTCCGTCCTCGGCTTACCTTCCAAACGGTTAGTGCTAGCAAGACAAAACTTTGAATGGATATGTGCTTTTACCACATCGATAAAGTGCTAAAATAAAATCAAGAAAAAATGTTTTTCTTCCCGTCCTATCTCCCGTCTCGTGTCTTTTAAAAACATTGAGAGGTTGCTAAGACGATTTTTTGATTTAGGTATCCGTTTGCGAGATATTCAACTTTAAAGCGCATTGTTTTGTTAAAATAGCCCCCCCCCCCCCCCCCTTTAAAAGCTAAAGGGCTGGCTCGAAAAATAAAAAAAATCATGATGGTAGTCCATGTAATGAACTTTGAAGGAAAACTTTAACGGCTTAAATAACTTTGTTAGTTCAGGAGTTATAGAGGCCTAACTTGTAAAGTGCCATTATGGGTGACTCCGGAACCCTATTCTATGCGTGGCCTGACACGCACTTGGCCGGTTTTTTGTTTACAGGAACCGAACATTAACTGACTTGTCTTACCGAAAACCTGTATGTCTTAAAAGGTAGAAAAAAGGAAATAATAAAAGCATTGCAACACACTAGCGCACTACTGTAAGATATATCGTCGTCGACCTCCAAGTAAAGAACTTCAACGCGTAGCCGCGCTACGGTCTGAATCTACCTTCCAGGTCGTGTGAACTCGGGATCGCTGCCGGGATTTCGTGTTTTCTGTTATTGTTTAGTTATCAGTGTTATTAAGGCTCCCGTCTTTTGTTACACGGCTGTATTGTGCGGTTACAGAGGGTTTGTTACAGCTTATCTTCAGGTTCGTTTCTCTTGTGAGTTTGTCCTGATATTAGTGCCTGTAATTGAACCGCTGTTGGCCCGGGTGTTATGGGTTTCTTAGCTTCACATGGATAAAGAGATAATCTAGCTAGCTAGTTATAGGTAAGAACATGCTCTATACAGGGACAAATTAAAATAGCTAGCGAAACTCTGCAGACATGATAGGTCCTAAACACGATATTTTTTTTTATTAAATAAATTTTTGGGGTCAGCGACCGCTGCTGGTAGTGAAGTTACTTGAAGTATGAGTTAAAAAAGTTTTTTTTGGTTTTGTTGTTTTTAAATATCGATCCATCAACGTCTGCGGAGTTTCGCTAGCTAATTTAATTTCATCCTGTTTATACTTCTGTAGAACATCTCTAATGATTTAAAGTAGGTAGGTTATTATTTCTTATTTTCTCAAACAATGCAATAAATTCGTGCTACGATAAGAAACCCTATAATTTCTTCATAACAGCAATCCATCACAGCGAAAACAAATACCAAAGAATACATCAATTACATTATTTATGTTGCCATAAAATGTTCTACAATCCAAACAATTCACTGCAATTTCATTCTCTCTCATCCATACCATAGACAAATATATAATCACTATCATAACTATTCTAATAATGGCGGGAGAAATTCTCGAAAATAAAAGAAACTCATTGCTTAGCATGTAATCAAAAGGAATGGCCATGTAAATAGTAACGATGAGAATGTTAGCTGCAGGGAATGGTGGAGTAATAATAGTGTCGATGGAGGAATCCTTTCACGTCCGTACACGTGGAGTGGTAACACGGTTTCATGGCGTATGATAGGCATGGAACAGAAATACGGGACTGCAATCTATAGCTCCAGAACTCAGAGTTAAACCCACAAATAGCGAAAAATAATTAGCTAATGTAACTTCTGGGGTGAAGTCCAACCTACTCAAGTTTATGGCCAGATCTTTTAATTGGCTTACCTACACCAATTAACTTCAAAATCAAAATTCATTTATTTAAATTAGGCTGAGAATCAGCACTTTTCGAACGTCAAATCAAAAGACAATCCTCCAAAAACGCCCTCGCTGGGAAGAAGAAGTGGCGCTAATAAACTCCCCAGCAGCACAGCTGTCTGTTTAGTTAGAAAATACTTGATTGTATACAATACTAGGTACCTATGTTAAGTAATTAACATTACAAGACACAAAACATAAAATTATATTATTTGCCATATGTCAGCTAGCCACGCCAATATACTCGTACCAATTCTTAACTCAACGTACTTCATATCTATTAACCACCATTACTATCGAAGCAGAAGAAAAATATCTAGGATTAATATTTAATATCTTCATGCAATCATGGAATTGGGAAATATGGCAGATGAAAGGGGAGCCTTACCCAGCAGTGGGCGATCCCGGCTAAAATGATGATGATGATACAATCATGAAGGTAGAACCAGTTGAGGTGATAGCTTTTCTTTTCAATTAACCAAAAAGTGGCAAAATGTAATCAAATCAAATCATTTATTTCTTTGCAAACATTGGTATAGTACAGACGCCAGCACATCAAGCTACTACAATCTGTCAAATTTCTTTAATAGATTTTCAACTTTATCGCTAAAGCATTAGGTTCAAAGTTGATTGGGGAAATTTGACAGTTTCGGGTAGCTTGATGTGCTGGCGTCTGTACATAGGTGTTTTTTTTTAAAATAAAAGTTCTCCATATTTTACCGTCACATGGGCATGCAAAGGCTTACAATAATTCCAAATAAAAAATCACATTCAGATCATTGGAATTACAATATAGAAAAAATAAAAAAAAAATGTCAGTGGTTACAGTAATAAAAAAAAATTAAAAAAATAATTAAGCTCGAAGTGTTGTAAGTAGATACTTCTTTAGTAAAATATTTTATTCCTCATCCCATATTAATAGTGGAATCTCTGTACTATTAAATGTAGGTAAATGTCGGATGCATTGAACCGTGAATGATATATACAAGGAGTTTCAACAAAAACGTCTTCAGTAGCTACCTTTCTATACGCAAAACCGTTTCCCCCACACAAGAACACAGCGTCATAAATCAGCTTCCCAACTAAAACTTCTGTATCACTTACTCAGTAGTTGTCCGTATGGTGGCCGCCTATCCATAATGTTATTCTAGTGTACCGTGTTCACCGTGTACGTGCATACGTGCGCCGTGATCCAGTAATTTGGCTCACGTATCGCCTACGTTGTGCTGTGAGGGACGAAGCTAACTTCGGGCCCCTACTATGATGTAGAGGTTGAATAAGGAACTTTGTATGCACGGGTGACTTATGTAGTCGATTGGCAATGCAATAAAACTTCACTAAGTAGGTAGATGGTGAGAGTAGTGGCCCAGTGGTAACGGCCGTGACTTAGGTACGAGTAGGTTCGAACCCAGGCAGGCGCTTTACAGTGTGTAAATTATTTCATCAGCACTGCTCTCAAAACGGTGAAGGAAAACATCGTGAAGAAACCAGCATGTCCTAGAATCAAAAATTCGAGGACATGTGACATCTAGCAACCCACACTGGGCCCGCGTGGTGAATTATGGCCCACTCCCTCTCGCAGAGGGGAGACCTGTGTCCCAGTAGTGGGAACATATAACATATAGCCGAATATTACAAGTTGGTAGATGTCGCAAGTGGAAGGTGTTTATTCAGAGGTGAGAACAATGTTAGCGGCAGAGGGAAGTGACTTAAGTTCAGAAATTACTTTGACAGTTGGCTGTTTCGATTGGCAATATTATATAATCAGTAAGTACAACGTGAGAGCTTAGTAGCAGAACCAGGGTAGAATACTCTTTATTAGGCACACCATCACAGATATAAATGTAGAAATTTTACAAAGGGTGACACAATGGGCGGTCTTATCGCTAAGAGACAACCTTTGGATGGATTAAAAAGGGGAAGATGAGACTAAGAATGAAATACATCATCTCATTCACATTCTGGTGACTTTTCGGTGAGCTAAGTCAGCTCTAAACAAAAGCTTGTGGTTTTGGGCATCGACGTGTCACTTATTGGTTTTAGATGAATTAATGTACGCATATCCCATAATTTAGCTCACGTTCTGTTTGCGTGTTGCTACGAGTACGAGAGACAGGCTCTGAAGGTACGGACGTACTACCTAGGTACTACTGAAACTCACTAGACTTTTGTAGGGTCGATTATAATATTAAAAATCGGTTGTCAAGCGACAGTTTAATTAGGTATTATCTGTAATTCTGTATCATAACGTGAAGAATGGAAATTCAATGACGTAACTTTAGCTAGCAATTAATAGTGCAAATCTGAGGGGCAATTCTCGTAATTTTAAGAACGTTCACAGTCTGAAGGCCAATTCTCGTAATTTAAAACGTAAAAAATCTAGTCACAGCCTCATCTCGGCGACAAACAAATGTCAAAAACTTGTCAAAATGTAGGGAAATTAGAGGTATTTTTGACAGATTGAGACTGAGATGAGACTGTGAACGTTCTTAAAATTACGAGAATTGGCCCTCTGATCTGTCTCAATGTGTCAAAAATAAATCTAATTTCCTTACATCTCTGACAAGTTTTTGACATTGATTGTCGCTGAAATGAGATTGCGTTTAGTTTTTAAAAGTTTTTAATGACGGGAAAAAATTTCAAATTCAAGTCACTCGACGTCCTGACAATTTAATATTAACTCCGGGATAATTAAAGAAGGGCAATTACCGTAAATTGAGAGCGTTCTCAATCAAATCTGTCTCAATCTGTCAAAAAACCTGTAATTTCCTTAAATTTTTACGAGTTTTTGACATTAATTATCCAGTACATCTCGTGAGTTATTTTTAAATTGTCGGGACGTCGCCGTCGAGTTGAAACTTATTGCAGCTCAAAGCAAATGGGACTTCGCACCACCGACTTGGTAACAAATGGTAAGGGATGATGATTAATTCCCTCATTGAGCCGAGTTCGCACCCTCGGCCTCGTGTTTGTCTAGTTACAATAATTGCATTTTCTTGTTAACCCACAGAAATTGTTATATTGAGGTAAAATAACTAGTTTTGTTAAAGATCTGTAGTAAGCAATCGTTTCGGTTTATTATTTTTCGCATTTCCCTCCAATATTGTGAGTTATATGATTTTATTTATGTAAGACCCCTAACCACTTGACCCTCCGACCCCTTGAAATTAAAAAATAATTAATTGTTTTTTAACTGTAATTGTTTTTTTTTATAAATGCGTTCAGTTTGAGTTTTAGTAAGTAGGTTTGTAAAACCCTTTTACACGTCAATCATATTTTTAAAACTAGATGAGGTCGGCGTTTCATAACTGACTACTCTGAGAAGAAAGCCCGAAACAAACTCAGAGGTCACAGTTTCTTTTTAATTCAGGACATAATCTTGGTCAGATCATGTAAGGACCATGTTGATTGCTATCTGAAATGGTCTTTTGAGGAAGAGAAGAAGAAGCTCAACGACTCGACGTAAGAAAAATCTTGTTCAAAGAAAGGACATTTGAAGGCCGCAAACTGCCAGACCATCATTAAAACTGAGAAAAAAACAATAACCCATATGGTACTCACATTCACTATTAAAAAGTCTCGTATATTAGCATACATAATGATCGACTATTTAACTAATATTATTTGTGGGTGGCTACATTGTCATTTTTAAACATTTTATGCTTTTGAGTTGTGGCAACCGATAGATGACTTAAAGAAAAAAGGCGAGAAAATTCTCAGCTAGAGACGACTAAAGTGTTCTTGAGTTACAATTACTATTTTACTGTGTTGAGTATCAATAAAGTGATTTGTACTGACGCCAGCACATCAAGCTACCCGAAACTGCTAAATTTTCCCAATCAGCTTTGAACCTTATGCTTTAGCGATAAAGTTGAAAATCTACTAAAGAAAGACAGATTGTAGTAGCTTGATGTGCTGGCGTCTGTACATGTATTCGAGTGTATAATTCTATCAGGTATAACGAATACTTCTACCAAAGCTTACAGAAAATGTTTTTTTCAGAAGTATTAACGAAATTAAGTAAAGCTGGAATATACCCCGGGGATAAAATAATAATGGCCATGAAAAATGTTTTTTATTATTAAAATATTCGCGTTTAACACTGGATGTAATTTAAACGTTGATAATATGAGGATAGAGATTTGTGAAAATGTAATAACGTTCAGCCTACTGCGGGCAAACTTAACTTTATTTTCTCCATGATATAAATAAGATTAAGGAAGGTAGAATAGAATAGGATAAAGAAGAAAGAAAGAAAATACTTTTATTTGCGGTAAACAAGACGCATTATAAAAAGAATACAAACACAAAAACAAAAACAAGTTGGGGGGAAAACGTGCGTCACAGCCACGCAAAACGGTCATCGCTCAGCATAATGCTAAGACCCTATACGACAGAGCCTCAGCGCTGGTTTCTACTGGGTGCTACTTAATGCTAAAGTAGAGTTTGACCAACATACCTATTCACAACCATTCGATACGCTTCCGTACCGAATCGAACAGCGACCATGTTATCGAAGGAGTCCCCTAAACTCTGTTCACAAACCCAAAACTCTAACATTTTGACAGTTTCATTCCGCTATTCTTCCGACAGCTAATTACTGTCGGGGTCTAGGCAAATCAGGTAAGAATAAAAATCATTTTCTATACGGAAGCCTGTCGAATGGTTGTGAATAGCTATACTGTTGTCACCTTCAAATTCTCAATTCAGAAACCGGCACTCTAATTGCGTAACACACTAAAAATCTCAATCTGATTTTGAAAGATATTACTAATCCATTGCTTCATATGTTTGAAAAATTTGTCAGCTCAACAACGTAAATAACGCAATGAATGTGGTTGAACTGTCAAACTGAAAGCCATTGCTACCGTTAGTGTGTTACGCAATTATCCCGCGGGCTTAGATAAGTTTTCTAAGATTTGACACCCGGCTGATGGCAATAGCTCTTTACATAGAGATTTAAATATAGCCGGCAAAATGCGGTTCATTATTAATACACCTAGATGTTTATCCCTTGCAGGAGGACAAGCGTGAAATAACGTTAATTAACACACAAAATTATGTCCACAGATTTAATAGATATAATGGTGTGTGTGTATGTCTATATTATATTCTCCATGTCTGATATTAGCAAACTCTTTGCTCCGCCCGCCGGCGGCTACTGTCCGCCACAGTTTACAACAGAACAACCGCATCTGATGCACCTTTGTGCTTTGTTTGGATATCATATTAACGTTAATTTATTGCTCTTTGTGGTATTTACGTTCATTAGCTTTGAGTCTCATGAGTAAATTAATTTTGGGAAATTCTAATTAAGTAAAGTAGAAATATCGTAGGTATACTGTGTTTGGAAAGTATCTGATGAATATGTAAACAAACCCTGTCCAGGTTAAACTGTTACCCAATCACTCACTAAAGGGAATTAGTAACACATTCATCTATATTTAGAAAGTTTGTTTGAATAACATTATCAAATTGTAGATAATCAAAAAAAAAAACATCGACGAAAATTGAGGTTGTAAAATTAACCTCAAATTAGAATTTTCGGAACTATTCAATTCAAAGTAAGTACTCAATTTGTAAGAGGCACTACTAATTGCCATCCACAGGTATCTTCTGGTCCATTTGTTTATATTTTTTTACCTACTTTGTATTTGACCTCACCATCTTTTTCCATTCATTTGTTTGTCAGTCATAAAAACAAAACACCACAAAACAAATTATCTTGTTTTGTGAAAATGAACATGGTTTCATATAAAATTCCGAGAGATTTCTTTTCCTTGAATTCCCGTGAGGAGCCGGTCTCAAATTAGTTTCTGCTTTCCATTTTCATGTAAATTTGTTGAAAAATAACAATGTAACCTCAACTGACCTTATCTACTTGAAAGTCATAGAATTATTCTTGGACTTTCAACGAAATAATAATTCTGTTTACAATGTTTCATTATTTCATTAATTTCAGAATATTTTCATCATCATCATAATTTGCAGTCTTTTTCCTCCCCCTGCTGAGTACCTCTCACCTCAGAATAATTTACGCTCCATAAATTGTTAGTACATACTACCTATAACTATGTTAATAAAATTATTACCAACCCGCACTGGGACCGCGTGGTGGATTACGGCTCACTCCCTCTCACAGAGGAGAGGAGGCCTGTGTCCCAGAAGTGGGAACAGTATAAAATAGGCTGATTATGCTAGTAAGTTATTAATGATTGATAATTAAAGATATGGTGCTAAACTCCAGATCCGTGGATGATATTCCAGTGCCTCACAACAGGGCCCTTCCCAATATGGTATTCAGAAAGCATTATTATTTCGCTCTCAACAGAGACTGAAATACTTCATACCTTAGAAATAATGTGCCTTGTGATAGTTTGAAAATAAGGAAAGCGAAATGCGCAATCATACAAAAAATATTACCTATATCAATCTTGTAAACGACATATCAAATACACACCTAAAGCAGCAAGAAAATACATCGCAACGCGCTCGTCTTCCCGCCAAATCCGCCATCTTGATCAATTGTTACGTTCGGAAACGGCACCAAATCAACACCCACGAGATTGGAACGCGTGCTTCGAATACGCACAGGTTCAATGCAACGCTTCGTTCCCAAACCGTTTTACATAAGAATGCGAATTCACGATCCACTGACTCGGATAATAGTGAGTGCCGGAGTGAATTTTGGAGGATCACTTTTGGCTATATCATTGCTTTTGGAACTTTTTAAAAAAGGTAACGACCGGAAAATCGCATTATAGGAAGCTTATAACGCAGAATGTAAATGCGATATATCAAAGAGTTACCCCATGAGCTATCGTTTACGCGAAGTTGGGTTTTGTAGGTTTTTTACTGTTTCCTCGTATCAGGGTTGAAGTTGGAGAAAAGTCAAGGGCCCATATATTTTACTGTTAAAATATATGAGCAAAAGAAAACTACTATGTAGGTGTGTTTATCTATCTCGGAAAACTTTAGCTCAAGACAATGAGCGTAAAACAAACTCTCGTATTAAGCAAAATACGAGAGTTTGTCTTGTATTTTGCTTGACTAAGTTTTCCCATAAAAACTGCTTATTAAAACTTTCGTTTACAAAATCTTTTCCACAAAACCGCACGACTTAAAAACTGTTTCTAACCAAAACATATTGGAAAACAGATTTAGTTCTGTTCGAAAACACATAAATCCGTTTGGGAGATTTGTTTTAAAAAGTAAAACAAACTTTTTAAAATCGCAAGCTCCTTATTTCCGCCTGGCGAAATAACCGTTCGGAAACGTAGACGAATCAAAAGGATTCATCCTTTCGATCGCAATGAATTTCTCGCGCTTGGGTGGGCCATAAGAACAGCGAGAGACCACATGACAAGATAAAACTAAGACAGAGGAACTTCTACCGATTGGTAAATGAAATACGATGAAAACTGAGGACGACCTATTTGGAGAAAAAACTTTTTTGCAAAAAAAAACAACCGACTTCCAAACTTTAATTTCGGAAGTCGGTGTCGTTGGGTTCGCATTTTCGTTGTTTGCCACCGACTTCCGAAATTAAAGTTATTTTTCACTTTGTAGTGTCGTTTTTGGAAGTCGGTTGTTTTTTTCTGCAAAAAAGTTTTTATTTTTCACTTTTAAGTTGTAATTTTTACCAGTAATTTTGGTTTAAAAACCCAACTACTGAACCGTTTTTGATGAAATTTCTATGGGACCACTTTAGAAGTATCCTTTCGAACAAAAAAAGAATTTTGAAAATCGGTCCACAATTGGCGGAGTAACGGCGTAACAAACAAACAAAAAAAAACATACCGTCGAATTGAGAACCTCCTCCTTTTTTGAAGTCGGTTAAAAATAGATAGAATACATGAGTAGAATCACTATATACAAACTTGCTAGTCAAAATTAAAGAAGATAGTGGAAACGAAAGAGAATTTCGACAAGAATATGTTTTGCATTAGGTACAGTAACTGTATAACTACAGATCCTTAGAAGGGCACAAGATATTGGTCTCAGAAGTTTAAAAAATATATATTAGGTAAGTACATATTTTGGACGCTGTTTAAGCCGACCTAGATCTTTTTATTTTATTTTTCTTTAATGGCAGCTCTCCGTGAGTCCCGTATCTCGTGGCCACAGCTCAACATCCGCTTCTCGCGTCGCGGATCGGATATTCGTCTGTCTGCAATCCTGCCTGAAAACTAACACCACTACCGAATGAAAACATTTGTCACCACTTCAGCAGCTAGTAACGCCGTTCGAACTCTTTCACTCTGCAAAAATATAATAATCCTCTCCAGCGGGGTAGTTGTTTAAAACACTATCAGTAGCAATAGGTTTCATTTTGACAGTTCAACAACATTCATTGCGTTATTTACGATGTTGAGCAGTCACATTTTTCGAACATATGAAGCAATGGATTAGCAATATCCTTGTGATTAGTGTGTTACGCCATTAGGCTGCTGGTAAGTGATCCTCTCTGCTGCCGTAACTGTATGTGTTAGAAGAGGATTCTTAAAAACAGTATCCTCCTCTTGGACTCTACCGTAGTCGGTTAAAGTTATGGCAGGATGAACTACAAGTTCTGTGGTCTTTAAATCAGAAATGATGTTAAACGGAAAAGAACCTGAGTTACCTACATAGCTTACAGAGTAAGCAAGCTGAAGTGGCAGTGGGCTGGCCATGTTGGCGAAAGTCTGATGGCCTGTGGAGCAGACGAGTCCTGGAGTGGAGAGCATGTATCGGCAAGCGTAATGTGGGACGTCCCCCACGCTGGGAGAGACTGGATACGGAAGCCAAAAGACTGGGTGTTGTGGCGCAGTCTGGGAGAGGCCTATGTCCAGCAGTGGACTGCAATAAGCTGAGTTGGTTCATTGAAGTGGTCTTTATAAACTTGTTGATCTAAAATGATCTCATTTATGTGTTTCTAGTTTTTCAAAGTCGGTTAATAAAGCCTTTATTAACTCATATAAGTGCAACCATTAGATTATTATGACCCCATATAATGCTTTTGACTGTGACTTGGCATTAAGATTTACAAATAAGTCGCACTTAAGCGTTTACGATTTTGAAATTAGTTCTATTATGAATATTCAGCCATCCCCGCGTTTATATGCCGAATGTAAATCGCAATGATTAGTCGTAATAATACTTGATATACTTCAACGAATATAATGTTTAGCTTTACCTTCATCGATATACTTATGTCGATCTCAGAAAACTTTCATAAACATAAAAAGTTCATCATAAACCACATGTGATGGACACAAAGGCATTTTCCTCTACGGTTCTATTTACCCTTAACTTATTCCATTTGGAACTCAGCTGATTATCAATCCCGCGCTCCTGATCAACTTAGAGACTCAATTGAAATCGTCATATGGGTACGTACAGTCTACAAAATAGATGAGTATGCAGTACACCTAGTTTCACCTCATGCTGTATACGTGTGCTGATCGAGTAGGTAGTCAAATCTTTGACAGCGCTCGTCTGCGTCCTGTATAACGATTACAAAGTGGCCACGCATGTAAAACACTGAACTTTTCTTGCACAAAATGTACAACTCAGTTCGTTGCAGTGAACTACTGGGCATGGCTTTTCCCGAGTCGCTCCTCGCTACCCGATCCTCCAGCAAATACATCCAGCGGGAAGCGTAGCGAGATGTACCCATAGACTACTATTTAATACTAGAGAGATGTACCGATGAACAGAAAAAGACGGTAGGCCAATGTGCCTACCGTCTTTTCAGTTCGTCGGTCCATCTAGCTACGCTTGCTGATTCACGGCCTCCACTCTCAAAACTGAAACTGCATAGACAGTAGTGCCATGAAGTTTAGTTCTAGCCTGTACAGCAAATGTTTTGCTGTATGTACTCACATAGGAATAGATAGCTCATCAGTTTGAATCATATTTGTCTTTTATGGCAATTTCGGCCGTAATCACAATATTTGTGCTTCGTTAGTGGAAAATTATCTTGGAGTGTAGGTCATAATTAACTATAAGGCCGACCGTTTAACTGAGATGTTGTCTGAGGTAGCTGCGCAGTGTGGGAGGGGTGATAGTTGTCACAAGTTAACGAATCGCTGAGCTCTCGCGTCACGTCACCACACCCCTCCCGCACCACGCTGCTACCTCAGGCTACGTCACAGTTAAGCGATTGGTCTGGATTGGCCTATAGATAATGGATTTTAATCGCAATAAATACTTTTCTTTCTTTCATTCATTTTAGTACTTGACATTATCAAAGGGCTAACAAACATACTTATCCTAAAAAAAATAAAGGATAATTTCCTCCTACTTACCTATCTTCTTTAGTTATTACCCAGATTCAAATAGCGTCTACCGACCGGCTCTTTATCAAGAAAACCTCGATATTAATTCTCCAAGTAAATAAACGAATCTCCAAGTAAATAAGCGAATTCGATCAAAGTGTGGTAAAGCGATGGCTCACAATGGAAACGATTGAAGCAATAAAGTGAAATTAAATACGCGACGTAGACGAGACCCGATACAAACAGATAAATATTGTGCAGCTCGCGAACAGCGTGATGTACGCTTTGTTTGTGTGGCAAGGCTTTTAGCTTTAACTTTAAGGGTAGCATACATGATCAGTTTTACCGTCAGCTTTATCTCATCTCTGAAACATACCTATCGGATGGACACATACCAGACCTAAGCAAATACCTACAGCGGCTGAATGGATCATTAGAGTGCTATCCACGAATGAAATCCCACAGACTCGACGTCTTAGGGCAAAATTCACAGATCGCACTTTGACTTTACTTTGCCTAGTACAGTAAGCGTCTCAAACACATTTAAAAAAACTTGCTCACATTCGCATATACGAATAAGCACATTATGAATAAGTAAGCTTTAAAATAATGTTCATATTTGTATGAAAAGTTCACACAGTGAACTTTTACACGTCGTATATGAAGGGCATGATTCACAGATGTGAATCCTGCCCTTCATATACGACGTATGTTGATAACTTCTACCTATTGTTGTAGTATCTCTCTAAAGTATTAAGTTCCATTAATAGCCGCAAAACACCTTCCCAAAATGAACGGCACTTTTGAATTGTCAAAATTAAATAGTCGGTCAGTTAGTCCGAAAGTTGTAGGTAGCGAACTCGAAACTGCTTCCACTCAGGCCAACCAAACTGATGCATATTTACCTGTTAAGTTTGGCTCTCTATGCTTGGGGGTGATATCTATTGTCGTATATTGTTGTCCTTTTTCTTCTTTCTAGCTTTTACTTTTATACCCACAAATCGTTTTACCAAATGGGACTTTTCGAGCACTTTTTATTTCTAACTCCATTTTATTTATTGCTCTACAAATATCGCGTTGCAGAATGACAAAATACTAGACACAATAGGATTTATAGAATTTATTTCCACATATTAATTTAACCAAATCAAAAACAACTCCGCCTATAGTAGCAATTACTGTGTCCGATGCGGCTCGGATATTGTAACAAAACATTTGGTTTGAAACCGAGCAATGAGTTCGGAATACAAACACCAATCAACATTGAAATATACAAAATATGCTTTATCATTAAACTATTTCACATTGACATGAAATTAGTAATTACAATATTAAAGGGCGGTTTCCAAATGGTTCATTCTTCTACTTTTTATACTAAAACAGCAATGTGTGTCGGTGTGACATGGTGATCAGTCTCTAGAATCAAACTAGAAAAAGACTCTTTCTGGTGTTTTACATAAACTTGACTTTTTCCCATAGGCAGAGAAAGATCGTACCTGCCAAATACAAAGAAATACATTGCGGCCTAATAAATAATCTGGATATTCAGCGGTTTGTCACCTCATAAGAGTTTGTCTGTAATTTAAATCTCTGTTTCCAGTGGCAATGCACAAATAAGTTATTTAAATGCAAATGTAGTTTCCTTTCTAATTCAAAGATCACAGACGAAAAAAGAGAAACATAAATAAAACTATTTCATTGGCAAGTAAATGAAAATGTTCAGGTTTTCGCGTCACGTCTGCGGCCCTTCGTCCTTCGTCGTCGGCCTCTCTTTACATGCCGAATGCTAATGTCACCGGGATGGCCATCGATGGACATTTTATTGATACCTAAAGTATAGGTTTTTGGACACACTATTAATCTCAATCCATTGCTTCTTATGTATGGAAAATTTGTCTGCTCAACAACGTAAATAACGCAATGAATGTAGTTGAACTATCAAAATTAAAGTTATCGCTACTGATATGCTAGGACACACTACAGGCCTCCTCTCTGTGAGAGTGGGCTGTAATCCACCAAGCGGGCCCAGGGCGGGTTGGTTGATGTCACGTATCTTCGAGTTATTGGTTCTAGGACATGCCGGTTCCCTCACGATGTTTTTCTTCACCGTTTTGAGAGCAGTGGTGACGAAATAAGTAATTTACACAAAGTGAGGCCTGCCTAGGTTTGGACAAACGACCTACTTATAACCACGTAAGTCGCGGCCATTACTACTGGGCTACCACTGTTCATACTCAGTCTTCACAACGTTAAATATTCTGTAGCAAATTAACAAATCACGATCGCAATTCCATTACCAAAATGTTGCGTACCGCCCTTTAACCACACGGTATCGAAGGATATCGAAATAAGCCAATTTATTAGATTCCAATCGGCCATACGTCAGGATAATTCTGTAATTAGGGTGGGATCAGACGCGGGTACTTATGTAGATTTCCGCGTGCCCCTCTCAGATAGAGCCTCTCAGTAATTACGGTTGCGTTATCACTTTAAAACTTGGCAATTTCTGTTTTATATTGATGATGATAAAAATAATCAATTAATTTTGATTGAAGGCTACACACAGCAGGGCCTACGTGACGTGTTTTGCGTAGGTAAGTACTAACTAGTTAATCTGATGTCTCATCTATACAAATTAATAAAATTGAAGTGTCTGTTTGAAATGTAAAAATAACAGCTTTAAAAGTATATACGGTAGGTACTTAACATAACAAAAAAAAAAAAAACAAAAAAATATCTTAAATTTTTGTCTGTCTGTTTTTTTCGGAAGGGCCGATTTGGACGGGACTTTCACAAGCAGATAGCTGATGTTATAAGGAATAGGCTTTTTGTCCCGGTAGCACGTTCCGGGAAAAAGTTTTCGACATCCACGCGGTAGAAGTCGCTGGCAGAAGGTGCTGAAGGTAGTGGTATAATACAAGTAACACAACGACACCTCGGCACACAATGGGACTTTTCAAGTCTTCAGCCGCATTTAAGAGTTATAATAAATTTATGATAACAAGATAATAAACACTAGACAAACGTATTCTCAAGTAACATTACAAAAACTTAAGTATTATACAGGATAATTTTTTATTCAGTGCGTAAATTTTCACAGGGTGTTCTACCCATGAATATGAACAACTTTCACTATGGGACCATCTCTGAAATCACAAAAAAAAAATCAGCTGTTTCTTACAAAAGTTCAATACCTACTCGACCAAAATGTATGAATCTGCTGATTTTTTTTTCGTGATTTCAGAGAAGGTCCCATAGTGAATGTTGTTCATATTCATGGGTAGAACACCCTGTAAAAATTTACGCACTGAATAAAAAATTATCCTGTAGAATCTAGTAGTAATGTTTTACATGTCATAATATCCAACAGACTTGTTTTGATACTACGCAGACACCGGCGTAGTCTCGTAGGGCCTACGCCGTAGTCTCATTACAAACTTTTTCGTAGACGATGCAATGTTTCATAATGAATAACATGATCGAGGCTTTAATCAAGTTGTTTTTTACAATAAGTGGCTTCAAAACGTGTATTTTTTCTTTTAAATATTCATTAGTACCTATGTGATACGGAGGAATGTGGAAAATGTCGTAAGGAAAGTTTTGAGTATGAATGTCGATGGCTATAAGAGTAGGGGAAGACCAAAGAAACGATGGATGGAATGTGTGAATGATGATATGGTTAGAAAGGGGGAGACTACCGAGATGACGACTAATAGACAAGTATGGAAGAAAAAGACATGTTGCGCCGACCGCAAATAAATTGGGATAAGGACAGGAGAATTAATGAATTTAAAATATCCATAAATCCACCCTTTGTACAGGGTTAAATTAAATTAGCTAGCGAAACTGCAGACGTCATGGGTACCTATCTGTTGGAAAAATATAAACAACGCCTACGCTTTAAAAAAGGAACCCGTGTTATTGTGCCCGCTTGTGGCGCCATCTTTTTTATTCTACTTCTCTTGTTTTTAGCTGTCATTGTCGTTACTTGCACTTTTTAACCGACTTCTAAAAAAGGAGGAGGTTCTCAATTCGGATGTTTGTATTTTTTTTATGTTTGTTCGCGCATAACTCCGTCGCTTGCCAACCGATTTGAAAAATTCTTTTTTTGTTGGAAAGGGTATACTTCCTAAATAGTCCCATAGAAATTTCATCAAAAACGATTCAGTAGTTTGGTTTTTAAAACAAAATTACTGGTAAAAATTACAACTTAAAAGTGAAAAAAATAAAAACTTTTTTGAAAAAAAAAACAACCGCCTTCCAAAAACGACGCTACAAAGTGAAAAATAACTTTAATTTCGGAAGTCGGTGGCATACAACGAAAACGCGAACCCAACGACACCGACTTCCGAAATTAAAGTTATTTTTCACTTTCTAGTGTCGTTTTTAGAGGTCGGTTGTTTTTTTTTCAAAACAGTTTTTCAATAAATTGTTATACTCTTTAACGTATTATTTCTATACTATCGATCGATATCGAAACACGATAACGTAAAAACATAAAAAGTTTGTTACAAAAAAAAAAAACCGTACCGTGGTATACTGAACACATCTCGCCTGTACCCCTTTAGAGGGTACAGGCGAGATGTTATGTTGTGTGATTGTTTAAACAATGCATACATATTCAAATTCAAAAATTCAAAATTATTTATTTTGGGACAACTAGATCCACCGGTTAGTGTACAAAAAACTTGGAAAAAAATATATGCGATAGCAGCAATAGCGGTTGATTTGCTGGCATTTATTGAAGAGTTCCGTTGTCCGTCTCCGAAACTTATCATCAGATCATTACAAAATTTAAATAGGACCATTTTGGAATAAACCTCTTTCGAACAAAAAAATAATTTTGCAAATCCGTTCATATATGACGGCGTTATGACCGAAAAAATAGGTATGTACAATAAAAAAATAATAACATATAAACATCCGAATTGAGAACCTCCTCCTTTTTTGAAGTTAGTTAAAAAGATTTGATAGTTGTTTTTTGTGTTCAATGACTGCTGGTTCTGTAGTTTTGTCGTGTTGAGATCCATCAAGTCTGTGACGTTTACACAGTAAAAAGCTGTTCTTTCAAACGTATATTACACGGGTCACTGATCACAAAAAAAAGTCAAATAAATTTCTTATTGTTTTATAGTGTTGACCTATCACGACTGCGGAGTTTCGCTAGCTAATTTAATTTGACCCTGTATAATCCTTCGAAGTTGTGGAAATTTTTACACGATGATAAATAGCTACTACCTACTTAGTGACTAAAACCTAAAAGTGTTTATAGATAAAATAAATGCAGTTGATCCATACATCTTCATTCCCCAACAAGAAAAGTATTCACAGCACGGCTACTTAGCACCTTCCTAATGAAAACAAACAACAACATCTCCTGTGATTCGCTATCAACTCAGTTCGGCAACCCACTTTCACTAATTGTCCGATTCACTCGCTTTAATTAAATTTACATTTACAATCATGTGCTGTCTCCCTCTCTCCTCTAAATGTTTTGCTTTCGGGGCTCACTGTGATTTTAGTTGAACAATCTGTTTAGAAGATTATAGGGAAGTAGTGAAGAAATAAAGAAAACCAACAGATTTCCAAAAAAAAAAACACTGCAAAGTGAAATATAACTTTTATTTCGGAAATCGATGGCATTTTTTTTTTAAATCGATCCACAGTGTCCGGAGACGTCGCGTAACAAACATAAAACAAAACATATTCAACCGAAATGAGAACCTCCTTTTTTTGAAGTAGGTTAATTAAAAATACGTTTATTTGCGGTAAACATGACGCAGAAAAATAACACAAAAAGAAAAAAAACAAACTGGGGGGAAATATGCGTCACATCCACGCAAAACGACCATCGCTCAGCATAAATGCTAAGACCCTACGCAAGACAGAGCCCCAGCAGTAGGAAGTCTTGCCAAGTCATGTTAGATAGGTATACCGTATAATTAGTTATTTCTGCTTTCAAGTTTCCAGTTTTAGCTGACCTCGATTTTATAGGTTTTTCATACAATCAAAAGTCCGCTTATACTGGTTATGTATAGCTTGATGTGTAGCCGTGCGTACATCTAACGGTTATTCCTGAATCCAGAAACTGGTGATACCTACCTGACGAGACATCGTAGGTAATAACTGCAATTAGCTTAGCAAATTACCACGGTTCCCTACGGCTGAGGCCTTTTGTACACACACGTTTTTCTTGCGTCTGTAGGCACGGTCGCCAGGGTTGTAACGATTTGAACCAATCTGGAAAATTCTGAAGGAAACCCTGAATAACTTAGCTTAAATAAAACATCAAGTTTATCCTCAAAAACTTAAAGCCTCGCGTAGTCAACACAGCCGACGTTGGTCAGTACAGGAAGTCAAGCCGCCTCTGTACCCACCCACCTTCGGTTTACACCGTGTGCCTACAATCACACTAAATGCAGATTGAAAACGAATAAAAATCTCTTCCAATATCCTATAAAGTTCGCCACGCAAAAAGTTTCAAGCAAATAGGTTTTATTTAACATTCTCCGTGCGTTCCATTTCACTCAGCCGACGCCGCCCAATCAGAGTTGTAAAAAGTAAAAATAGCGAATTGAAAAACTCCAGTGTTACGAAATTACGACTAGGGAGACATCCGCGGGTTATGACTTTGTGGAGATTTATTTTTTACGTCTCGTTAGGTAGGTACTTACCTACTGAGGGTTTTTTGAAAAGTTATGTTCTAAATTTTTTACTTAGTTTAGTATATCAAAGAAAATACGTATTTTAGCTCGACTTGATGTCATCATAATGTACCATAGCATTACGCCTGCAATCCCAAAAGGGTTAGGCAGAGGTAGTATACCCAGTATAGTACATTCACCCACATTTCGCCAGTTATGCTTAAGATCCATGTACTAGAGGGCGAGCCTATTGCCATCAACCGGACACAAATCCACACTCAGGGCTGCTACTGAGTAATTCAGTAATTCCTGATAGAAAAGCTCAATAACACTGCCAGACCTGGGAATCGAGCCCAAGACCTCATGCTCAGCAGTAGCGCTTGCGACCACTACACCAACGAGACCGTCTATCATAATAGCAGATAAGTAATTAAATAGGTAACTAATTTGATTCAATAATATTACAAATCAATTAACAACCTACTCACGCCATTAATGAGATTGTGCTAATCCCAGCACACTAATTCGTTAGTAACACGATACCCTTATCAGCACTAATACGCTGCTAAACTAATTGTCTTACACGTAGGAACACTAATTCCGGCTAGTCCTCACACAATGGAATACTAACCTACGGCACACGTATACACGTAAACTTGTGTACAATGTAAGGTTGCGTTCACAGGGGTAAGTGAAAAAACCGGCCAAGTGCGAGTCGGACTCGCCCATGAAGGGTTCCGTTACGTTACGATTTATGACGTATTAAAAAAAAACTACTCACTAGATCTCGTTCAAACCAATTTTCGGTGGAAGTTTATATGGTAATGTACATCATATATTTTTTTTAGTTTTATCATTCTCTTATTTTAGAAGTTACAGGGGGGGGGACACACATTTTACCACTTTGGAAGTGTCTCTCGCGCAAACTATTCAGTTTAGAAAAAAATGATATTAGAAACCTCAATATCATTTTTGAAGACCTATCCATAGATACCCCACACGTATGGGTTTGATGAAAAAAAAAATTTTGAGTTTCAGTTCTAAGTATGGGGACCCCCAAAATTTATTGTTTTTTTTCTATTTTTGTGTGAAAATCTTAATGCGGTTCACAGAATACATCTACTTACCAAGTTTCAACAGTATAGCTCTTATAGTTTCGGAAAAAAGCGGCTGTGACATACGGACGGACAGACAGACAGACAGACAGACAGACAGACAGACAGACAGACAGACAGACAGACAGACAGACAGACATGGCGAATCCATAAGGGTTCCGTTGCCATTTGGCTACGGAACCCTAAAAACAGCTTTAATAATTTTTTATAGGGTTACTTGCAGCGTATTCATCGTCTAACTAACCGAATATGGTATTAGCCTATCGCAGTCCACTGCTGGACATAGGCCCCAGGCTGCGCCACAAAAAACAGCCAGTCCTCCACCTTCCGCATCCAGTCTCCTCTGTGCCATCTTCTTAAGGTCGTCGATCCACCTAGCTGGGGGCGTCCCGCACTACGCTTGCCGCCTGCGGTCTCCACTCCAGGACTCGTCTGGACCACCGGCTATTTGTCCTTCGATAAACATGGCCAGACCACTGGCACTTTAGCTTGCTTACTCTGCAAGCTGAAGGTATGAGGACATTTGTAACTGTAAATACGGATGAAGACCTGAATCAAGACGTCTTTCAATAATGTGATAACTAGGGTATTTTTCGTAAAACTCTTTCTGAGTAAAACTTTAAGCTGACTAGTAACTTCAAAGTCTGGGACCCTAGATGGATGATTAGTTAAATAATACATTTGTAATTTTGGTTTTGCATCCAGACCTCGTGTTCAATGTTGAGATTTAGAACAATACATTCTGATTGTTTGATAAAAACAACAAGAATGGGCAATCAATCAACAGCCAAAGCCCAGTCAGCAACCATATTGGCAACAATGTCATAGTAGATATTTGGTCTTGCTTCATCCTACTGATCCTAGCCAGTAGAAACACACCTCATCCACGATCCCAACTACTTCCAAGTGTAAAGCAAGTTATCCCAGAGCTGGGAGAAGTTCAACAATGACTAGGAATCAGCTCGACGTGTTTATAGCGCGAACTGGATGCCGAGCGCGATCCATCCTCAAGTTTACTACACCTGAATAGCGGAGCTCCTAGAGTTCACACGAGTTTGTAAGTTTTCTTTTAATCCTTGTAAAGTTCGGTGAAGAAAGTTTGAACATATATCGGTCCACGTTTAAATTTCTAAAGCTTTGGTTTCCTAAGAAGGCGGTGAACGGTCATACATTAATGACGGCTGTCCACACCTTTATTCATAAACGTTGCTTAAAGTTAAATAGTGATGAGTGACTGGTTAACCATACATTTTTGACGTTTGAACGTCACTTAACTTTAATCTTTAATCGCTTATAAGTAAATACGGCGAAGGTGTTACAACGATGTGGTAACATTTGCAGAGATCGCACGGGACAGGGAGGTTTGGCAGAAACAAGGGGAGGCATTTGCCCAGCAGTGGGACACAAAGTAGGCTAAACAAAGTAGATACACCCCCCATAGATCGTTTTTTGACACCTTAATATCAAATTCTGGTGACAATGATAGATTTTCATGACAGCCGTAATAATATGACGAGCTTTATTGAATTTTCCTTTCTGAAAACAAGACAATTTTATTGAATTCCCTCCCTTAATTTTGATGCAATTTAAAACAGAAGAGAGTTTTTAATCTTGCATTAAAAATTTTAAAAGAATCCGCGTCAAATTCATTTTGCTGAAAGTTTAAAAAAAGTAACTCAAAACTCCGTCCCAAACCACGCAGACTGTTTGAAATTAAAAAGGAATTCAATTCAAATTTGGAATTCTTACAGGGGCTGGGGTTGCCACCTCGCCGAACTTTACCCATAACATGTAAATGGGGAAAGTTTTGGCTAATTGCTTGCAAGACTGTCGCCAGACTGGCTCAACTCACTTAATTAAAGCTACAATCTTTACTACGAGATTGCTTATATTTACTATTATGTTGTTGTTGATATAATCTCATATATTATTTTCATTAATTTTAATGGAGTAATAAGACTTACTTATAAGTAATAATTACTATAAACCGAATAACAATTACCATTAGTACCGACATCCATGAGTAACTGAAAATTAAATCACTTTATAACACAGCTATAATACTACTACTAAGTACCTAAGTACAACCCTACCTTTCAACTAAGATAATTAGATTATGCAAGAAATCATTAAATTCATAAAAAAATCTAAAATCATAAAATACTACTACTTCTCCATTTTCTAAATAAGCTCCCTCTTAAGACAAAAGTAGGTAAATCCAATAAAATTAAATTTCCTCCAAATAAACCTCCCTAATAGATTTCCCCGTCACGCAGCCAATCAACAAAGTTTAATAACTTTTATAACATTAAAGTAACGTCGCAAAAAATCGATAACCAACAGTAAGGGCCATAGACAAGCTTATTAAAAACTCTCCCTGCAATCGATTTGCAACAGTCCGCGGGCAAAATGTTGTTTAAACGACATTTTTTCGGCAATTACTCTTCAATTATGGGATTTTTGGGAGTTGGGGGAAAAGCGACGGGATTTACATGTTTTATGTTATGCGTCCGTATAATGGAACGAATCTGTGATGCAGATTTCTTTGAATAATTTTATTGTTTGTGAAAATGTTAACGAACAATTTGACGATGATCAACCACGCGTGAAGTCATCAACCTGAATTATATTGTGCACATGAACCTCTTTTATTATGAAAAATCGTCAATCATGATTTTTTTCAATTTAGCAGCAACGTAATAGTCACTGAGCCGTGTATGTTATATTTAAATTACCTACTTTTTAGCTATTAGGCAAGCGTAGTGTGGGAAGCCCCCCAGCTGTAGAAGGACGGACGATGTAAAGAAGGTGGCTGGAGTAGACTGGATGCGGACGTCGGACGACAGAGTGTTGTGGCGCAGTCTGAGAGAGGCCTTTGTCCAGCAGTGGACTGCGATGGGCTGAGTTGAGTGAATGATTGAGCTAATAGGCTAGATTGTAATGTGAATAAAGTACCACCCACTGTGATAGCTTACAAAATTAACAAAAAGCATAATGATAAGTAACATAACAGACGAGTGAATGACCCGAATAGTTCAGTGGGTGAGCGACGCGACGGCTGCACTACAGATCGTGGATTCGATTCCAAAAAATTCGGTATCTGTGCATAATAAGTACCTACGAAGTAGTAAGTACCTACTAGTAATGTTTCAAAAAACTATTCCTAATCCTAACCCTAAATTGTTTGCAGCCAATATAAAAATTATAAAGTTATATTTGTGTAGCCCTATTCACACAAAGGTAACCAAAATAAAACTATTATTTTCCGTGCATTATTTAGAAAACAATCCAAAGAATAGTAGCGAGCTACTCCATCAGAAAGGATTACCTCAAATCCGGGCCAAATTGAAGATTTTCTCGATGCCATGCCAGCACCGGGGAGAAATAAACTTACTATTGTCTTTGTTAGATGTAGGTAGTCTTACGCACGGCTACACATCAAGTTATACATAACCAGTATATGCTGACTTCTAATTGTACGAAAAACCTATACAATGCGAGATCAGCTAAAACTGGAAATGTATAGCTAGATATGTAGCAGTCAGCCGTGTGTACAGTCAACTGCACGTCCATGGTAAAATTATGATGGTAATTTAGCATTGTCAGTGAGCGTCTTTATTATGAAGCAGTAAGGGCGGTTTTCGTAGTTGAAGTGTTACTGAAGTCGGTTAACCGTACCCGCACGTGGCAAAGTCGCTAAATAAATATATTTATTTACAACACTATGTTCTTCGAATAGCACATCACAATAAAATATAAGTAACCCTGTTTATTATTATCGAAATACCGATATTATTATCAGCTAGATAGGTACAGGTTTTTCCCGTACGCAAAATACGCGCATTATCGAGGAGTTGCGGACACCAGCACGTATCACCTATTACCAGCTAGGTACAGGAATAAGTTAGGTACTAAATTATGCGCCTTACAAGAAATAATAGCAAAACTCCTGAAAGTGTTGTTTTTATTCTAACAGGCGGTGAATTCTTGGTAATAATACTCAAGCACTACGTGCTGAAAAAACTCATAATGACGTAACATAAGCAACGAACGAGCTTTCAACTGGGCCCAAATTCAGACTTCATGCTGTAACTGAGCAAAAATAGCAATAGGTACCTACTGGAAAAAACCCATACCTGACCTGGGTATCAAACAAAGACCAGCCTGCTAAGCTTAGCTATCGTGCTTTCAGCCACTAGAGTAACGACTTGGTCAAAAGCCTTATAACCCAACCCACAACTTTTGAATATTCTATTGATTATAATCTAAATTCTGAAATAGATAAAAAACAAAGGATTTGTTGTGGACACGTTTAGTATTTCACCCTTACAGGTAATAATAGAAAGAGTTATCTTGTACCTACTTAATAAATAATATTTTATAGGAAAAATTAACCGATTATTACTACTTCCAATTGCATTAAAAAAAAAAACAATATAAATTCTATAATTCAAATTTTTCTATTGATTGAACTTGTAGTAGGACATTTCACGCACGTGTAATGGAACGCGATGCGTTCAGAAACAAGTATTCTTTTGATGGCAATCACAGGAAAAACAAAAATATGTCTAAGTAATGCTATTCAAACGACTTGCTTGTAAATAATACTTTGTAACAGTAATTTGAATTTAATAATAAAAATAATGTTTGAATTTTTTTAAACACTGACATTTTAGTATTGATTACAATTTTTGACAAGCCGATTCATGACGCATCGGAGGTGATGACGTAGTTTCTGAACGGACTATTGTCAATTTCTACTTGCGACTTGCGTGTGCATACAAGTCGTCAATTTTACTAAATTAGCACAGTTTTCACAATAAAATTATCAGATCAAGCTACTCAAAGTGATGGCTGGGAAGCTGAATAAATTCGAAACGCCCAGCTCTGCCAGCTCCGATAGGTAAAGCGAGTGTGTTAACCTTCTGAAATGTTTATTTAAACAGCTGGCCCGTGTTATAAAAAAAATGCGCTGTTGAAGAATCGTTTTCAGTGTTGGCTTAGTCATCGTGCAGTCTACGAGGTGTTTTCGCGTGTCGTGTTTTTGTGCTAAACATAATACATCATAAGCCGTGGAAGCAACGTTGCATTATAACCTCTGCACGCATTGTGATATTTTTAGAAAATCATTTAGTTCATTGGCAGCTCGCTTCTCGCTGAATAATCGTGTCGTGGACACACGTGGTCGGCACTGAACGTGCCCAAACACGCCGTCTAGCGCAACGACTCTCGGCAATATCAAGATATGGAGACAGGTTCATTGATCTTCCCAAACCCGTAAGATATTCTGTCAATATGATGTTAGGACGTTTGTGTGACTAGCCGCCGGCTTCTGTGCAGTGTTCACACGCATTTTATGTTATTTGTGCTTAGAACTGTGTTATTATTATGTTGCTTTAGCACAGGAGTACTACCTGCCCACTGTGATCTACATTCAACAGCTTATTCTGTAGTGGTAGCACATGCACACACGACTGTGACATTTCGAGTATACTATGTTTGTTGACTAATCTTGACTTAACAAAAAATATAAACACTGGCAATGACCTTCATTAATGATAATCAAGTATGTATAAAGCATCATTTTTACATTTATTTTATCAGTTTTAGGCTGATAAAACTAATCTAAATGATAATGACACTTATAGTACCTTGATTTATAAACTAACATTAGAAAAAATATATAAAACACTATTTTGTTTTGCAAATTAATGTAATTCTTGAATTTATTTTGAACAAACTTGATCTAAAATTATATTATCTGTGGTTTTACTGCTATTGTTATCTAGTCAAGCTTGTGACCTTTACTTAAATTAAAACTTAACTACCTATCATTAATTCAAATGGATATGTTGTTTATATATTAGTCTCAGATAAATGGCCTAGAAATTATTATTTATAATGAATATTTTATTATTTTACCAAAATCTAGTTTCTATGCAGGGTGACAGGGACATAGACACGCAAACTGTAGCCATGAAGTCAGCACATGATTCTATTCTAATGATATGGTCATTTTTGTAATTTTTTTTGTTGTGTGTAAAAAAAAAGTCAGCTGTTTCATAAAAAAGTGCAATACCTATATGATCAAAATATATGGAGCACCAAATTATTTTTTTAATAACAAAAAATTTAACCCTGGTTTCAGAATCATCTGGATCATGTACTGAATCTAAGGTAAACAGATTGCGGGTCGATGTCCCTGCCACCCAGTATCATTTTCTTTCATACTTTCAATACATATTTGACTGTTTTTCTCACAGACGAATGTTGTATTGTAATGCAGGTGTATAATTGAATGTCAATATTATATTGTTTTCACAATAGACTACTAGGTAGGTATCAAATAACAGTAACCAATAAATAAAATATGATTGTTCTGATAACCATAAACATTCGAGAAAACAAAGGTGAGTAAATAAGAACTAAAATAGCAGTGTTATTAACACATTAATTATGAACTGATAATGATGTAAATATCACAGCACTCTGGAAAACAGAGAAGCAACTACAGTAATATATAACTTCTTTAAATTTTTTTTACTATCTAGAACATAATTTGCAAATGCTTATTTTTCAAAAATCAAAATCAGAAATCATTTATTTAAATTAGGCTGAGAATCAGCACTTTTCGAACGTCAAAATTACATAAGACAGTCCCCCAAAACGCCCACCCTTCACCGAAGTATCTTCATTATGGCATCTGAGACAACTTCCAAGAAAGGCTTACTTTAAAAAAATAGGGTTTGCAACCCCATTTTTTTTATTGATATAAGACCAACGTAACACTACTATACTTTTCACAAAAATGTTTTTGGTATCCTTTATGGATTACCAGGCTCTGCCTGTCACTTCATTTGCTTGAAGTTCCTCATTTTAACATAAAACATATCCAATGGCACTCGGCAATAGTGTAGCTTTCTATCTGTCAAAGAATTTTTGTAATCTGATCTACTGATCAGATTACAAAAATTCGTTTGTACATAGGCAGTAATCTTCAGAAGTACTGTTCTGAAGATTACTGCCTATATACAAACTCATAAATTTATAATACATATTAGTATAAATTTATTTCCAAATGTACTTAAAACTTGGGTCACAGGTTATTTCGGTTTAAACAATAGCCGCATACCCTATACCCTCATCAATCCAACTGTCTAGCATGACTGAAATTAAACTGCCAATTTATAATAAAGTGGTTTATATTAATGGCATGTAAATATTGATTATAATCAGAGATTAAAACAATACATCAGTTTCAATTGAATTAAATATTATCATCGATTCATAATATGATAAATATTATCTGTTATTTTATGTTTTATAATAATGATTGATTGATAGGCGTAGGTATTACAGTCTCGAAAGTTAATATCAATACTTTTCAACACTTGAAACAGCTGCTCAGCGTAGTCTACCACAGTCTCATGGTTATGCCATGCAATCAATCTGCCTAACCAGATGTAGTATTTTACCAATTTTATGCATTTTACACAACGGCATAGGTACATATATTGTTCCCACTGCTGGGACTTAGGTGTCCTCTCAGTGAGAGGGGTTCCACACCCCATTATTAGCTGATTATGTATGTTATGTTTACAAATAATTCTTGATTATTTCTTGCTCTGAATACATTTACTTACGAGCAATACTAACCCTAGGCCAGTATTACAGTCATCATCGTCATCAGCAGCCTTGTTCCACCCACTGTTGAGCATAGGCCTCGCCCCTATAGTGTAGTGCCATGCTTCCCTGGTATGTGCGAGTCTCAAGCAGGTCTTCCTTGCAATCTTCCCTAAGTCGTCCACCCACCTGGCTATTGTCTGCCAATGCTCCTTCTACCGTAACCTCACTCAAAACTCAAGCATTACTAAAAACTAGTTTAAAGCCAGTTAGTGTTGTGACGCAAAGCATTTAATATTGAAATAACATTTATATTTGCACCACTGTCTCTTCCTGTGCTGTGTGCTATAAATATTAATAAACTGCTATAAATACACATTAACAACATAGTTGTTGATAACTGTAATTGCATGGACCTTTACGAGAAAATGATAGTGCCTACCTACACAATAATTAAATACCTATTCATTTTCAGTATCTTCAAATTACCATATTTCTTGTTTGCGAATGAATATTGTAATTACTTTTTTACAGCTGGTATGTACAAATTATTCATTCACATAATATTATGTCAGTCTTTAATATTATTTAAACCTTTAAATCTTTTATTTATTTCTTTATTAACCTCACAACTATACTTTACAAAAACAAAAAAAACTTGAAAGTACCTATTTACCAGGTGCTGCTCTATAACATTATCTATTTCAAGAAATATGAAGGAAATAGTACCTAAACTCTTTGTTGCAGTGAGTAATAGTTTTAGCCGTAGTCTATGCCTAATAAAACTTATTATTTTGGCAACAATAAAGCAGGCATAGTTTACTGTTTATCACTTCATAATTGCCTTTTCGACCTTGTTTTGATGGGAAGAACGGTCCTATTTCGAACCTTGGTCTTATTTCAGAACTATTATTGAACTACATATTCCACAGACAATTAATAAAACAGTAAAGGCTGGTAAATCAGAAGTCATACATAAATAGGGGAAAGAGAGCTATGCAGTACAATAGATTTTCTTTGTGAAACTTATTTCTTCAGGTATTTCTGACCTTAAATGATTGGTTGTTTGTCCTACACACATACATATTCAGACATATTCTATTGTATTTTCAAGTGTTCTGAGAAAGTAATACTTGTTTGATAGTATTATCTAAATACGATCATTTGGCCGTATTTAAAGATAAGTCATAGTTATTGAGAAAACGAGAATAATTTTATGAATGGTTTTTCCCGTAAATCAAGTGGAATTGTTTGGCAGTCAGCCACATAAGAGATTTTTAGTGTCATTGTATTTTCCGTATTGCTGGTATAGGTATATTGATGTACATACAGTAGATATTTTAAACTCGACTGTATGGACTGCAGTTTATGTACTCCTTTAAGTTCATGCACACTTCCTACGTCGTACTAATATTATAAACGCGAAAGTTTGTGAAGATGGATGTTTGTTACTCTTTCACGCAAAAACTTCTGAACGGATTTTGATAAACTTTACAGTAATAAATAATATAGCTTATACATAAGATCCCGTGAGAATATTGGGATACAAAGTCTATGTGTTACATAGACTTTGTATCCCGATGAATATCGACATTTATGAGGGTGAAACCGCGGGGCGCAACTAGTATAATAATGAAATATTAGCTTATGCCCGCGCAAACAGTATTCTTGTCCCGGTAGCACGTTGCTTATGTCCTTCCTCAGGATGCCATCTATCGCCTTGCCAAATTTTATCGAAATCCGTTCAGTGGTTTGGCGTGAAAAGGTAACAAACAGACAAAGTAACTTTTGAATTTATAATGTTAGTATGGACCTATGGATGAGTTGCAGGTAAAACCATGTATGTACACCTGTGCTACTTGCTACTTGTCTCTCACTAATATAGTCTTATCTCTTTGTAATCAAGTATAACTCGAGATAGATGTACCGTTCGTTATGCAGAAGTACAATTAATCATTTTTTAATACACTGCAAAAAAGGTGGCAAAAACCCAAACAAAACCAAATTAATGATTCTTTTTTACTTTGTAATCGCTTTTTCGATACCTACGTTTTTGTTCAAAGTCGGTTTTTTTTTTTTTTTTTTTCGTAAAAAGTACTTTATATCACTCTTTCCACGTAAGTCCATTAGGCGATACTATAGACATGAGACACACCTCTCTCTTATCAAATGTTATCGCACATAATTCCGACGAGAGATAACACAGTTTACGTGGTGCCATCACTGATAACGGTTATCTGACTGATACATTAGTTTGCACTAGTCGATAAATGTTTGTATATCGTGCAATTCCGCGGTTTGTTATGAAAGAAAAGCGAGTCTTGTTGAGTCTACGACAGTTGTTGATTTAACAAAAATTTAGAAATGGCCACGCGCGGTCTTTTCATTTTCATAATAGTCTTTTTAGGGTTCGGTACCCAAAGGGTAAAAATGGGACCCTATTACTAAGACTTCGCTGTTTGTCCGTCCGTCTGTCTGTCACCAGGCTGTATCTCAAGAACCGCGATAGCTAGACAGTTGCAATTTTCACAAATTATGTATTTCTGTTGCCGCTATACAACAAATTATAAAAACAAAATAAAATAAATATTCAAGGGGGGGCCCCCATACAACAGATGTGATTTTTATAGATAATGGTACGGAACCCCTCGCGCGCGAGTCCGACTCGCACTTGGCCGGTTTTTTTGTAAATTAACTGCCTTTCGTAGATCTTTCACAGTCGTTACCGGTAGTCAGAAGCCCAAAAGTCTTACCAAGGGATATCGTGTGACCCGGGTACTAGTACTGGTTTGTGGAGGTCAGATAAAATACTGGGATTCAGTTGCATCCAGTTAGACTGGAAGCCTACCCCAACCAAGTTGGGATCAGGCCAGACAGATTTTTGACTTCAATAAAGAGCTTTTGCCGTAATGGGGGCACTTTGCCCACATGGGGGACAAATAAATAGGAGGGACTAATGCCCCCTACCCCCCACCAATTTTATTCCAACCTGCAGCATTTTTGATTAATACTGACTTAGGTACCAAATATTTTTTTCATAAGAGAATGTGATAACTACAGCCTTATCTCCTTAATATGCAATACTTGCGAATTCGCGATAATTCAATTATCTACATCCTATATTATTTTAGAGTAATTAAAGTTCGCCGATACAAAATAATCAACATTTGAACATAATAATCTCTTTGTCAATGTCACTGAACTTTTCAAAACAATCATTATCATTTGCATGATTTGTTTTTAAATTTGTATATTAATGTGTGTTCTTCGTCTGATTTTCTCGTAAACTTGCACTGTAGTTGGGGTGGGAACCGCATGAACCGCACTATTATCAATGTGATCTATTACCTGTTTATGGCACTGACTAACGGGCGGTGAAACGGTGGCACAAATGTGACCTTTGGCACACATCATGGTCAAGAAATTTGGGACTTGTTTTTACCTATTTGCTTATTATTTATATGCTTGGACTACTCGACAAAGACCGGATCCGTAAAACGAAGCAAAACTCAGTCTCGCAACAATATAAAATTAATGTTGCCTTATTATTTTATTAGTTTGGCTCAAAACTGAACGGGAACAGGAGCCTATTCGAACATATGAAACAATGAATTAGTAATATCCTTTAAAATGATTCAGATTGTTATTGAAAGTGTTTCGCAATTAGGGTGCAGGCTTTTGTCTAGCCCTAGCTTATGGAGTGATGCTGCTGATACCCATTAGTAGATCGCCCATTTTTAATATCATCAAGGCAAACCACCATCTAAAGTGTTA
The DNA here is from genome assembly GCA_951799955.1 of Apamea anceps. Taxonomy (NCBI): domain Eukaryota; kingdom Metazoa; phylum Arthropoda; class Insecta; order Lepidoptera; family Noctuidae; genus Apamea; species Apamea anceps. Next base: position 1,670,116 of record OX637516.1, read on the forward strand.
TTACATTTGCAGTGACACAGAATTGGCACTGGAGCTGAGCGAGCAGGTGTTCCTAGATGATGATGAGTACCAGACGCGGGCGCCCGCCTCCCCCACCACCGTCCCCAACGTGAGGCCCTACAGGCCCCCCTCCACAGGTAACAAAATTATCCTTTTTCAACTCTGTGACTTAATTAAAGCCAGCCTCGTGAAGAGGCGTCAAATGGCCCTAGTTCGAGACTGATACCGATCCATAAATAAAATTTACTGCCTCTGCGTGAGTTTTTAAAGGGAGACTCGGGACGAGGCGAAAATATAGTCTCCCTCAAGCCGAGAGTGTCACAGATCCTTAGATAAAATTGGCTGCTCTTGGATGAGCGAAAAGGTAGCTTCGATGCCTGCTGAGAAGTTGTAGCCTCAGGTCGAGGCACAGATCTTATACACAAAGAATTTACTGACTTCTAGTCAGCGTAAGCCGGTGTCGAATTGTTTTCGTACGTAATTCGAGCCTCGCGCGTCTGGCCTTCAGTGCAACTGGTCTACATTGCGTCATCGTTTACTGCACCAACCTGAATATTATAGGAGAAGACAATCGCCTTCAGTAATAAAATAAAGATTGGCATTCTTATTATGACAGTTATCTCGGATTGCGAGAGGTCGTGCAATCACTTAAATAACGATTCTTCTGTCCTATATTTTGAAGTATATCTACAGGGTTTTTTTTTTGTTGTTGTTTTAATCTCTAGCAAGCCGCACGATGTTTACGACTAAACATACATCGAGATTTCTTTATTATATTATGTAAGTTTAATAATATCAATGATTATACACATAAACCTTTCGGAATAAATTGTCTACATGATGGTGAAAACCGTATCAAAATCCGTGGTGTAGTTTAGAAGACCAATGCGGTCATACAGACGGACACGAAAAGTGACTTTAATTTATAATTCTAAACATCGATGGTTTATTAACAATCGTGTTTGTGAAGTTTGCCTGTTCATTTAGTTAGACCCTATAAATAAGATCATTTCTGAATTTAACATCTTAGAAAGAAAGAAAGTAAAATTAACGGTTTTTTGTCACGATTCGTGAAACAAAAAATACAAATAACAAAACAAAAAATTAAAAATAATGTTTTTACAACAACAGTGTGTGCCTCACGGCTGCGCCAAAAAGGTTCATTGGTTCATCATTTGAGACCTCGTGAATCATTTTCGCCCAGCCCCCATATTAAATACCTAGTAATCCATTCATCAGTCGACGCTTACAACTAAACAGCGGATGATGAACAACAGCTGATTCACATCTTATCTATAATTGGATAATTTTTTCTATGCTCACGTAGAACGCGGCAACAACCTATGACGTTCGAGGGACGCGGGGTCAGTCGCCGGAACACTTCGTAGAAAGGAGAATGCTCTAGAAAAATAAACCAGTTGTTTACTAGTTGTGGTGTAGAAGTCATGACTTTTGATTAGGAATAGTCGAATTTGACAGTCATGGGCTGAAATCTTTTGTTTTTACACTTACCTAATGTTGTCGACCTCTCTGCCTGAAATATTCAGAGGGGCAATTCTCGTAATTTTAAGAACGTTCACGATCTCAGTCTCAATCTGTCGAAAATATCTCTAATTTCCCTACATCTTTGACAAGTTTTTGACATTGATTGACGCTGAGGTGAGATTGCGACTAGATTTTGAATCAGGAATTGGCCTTCAGAGGTTAACTAGTAGCATCGTGCATCCCATTCTCGCGTCATTTGAGATCTCCAAATATTGCGCATGGAATATAGAAATTAAAAAGTAAATTATAATTAACCTGAAAACGGATATTAATTAACTAACTTAACCTTAACCCTTAACCTTCGTTTAATTAATTAACCATTAGGTTAATTATCCACCCGCATGTTGATCGGAAATTATGCCACATGAAGGAACTACCGGGCTAAAAAGGTAGATGAAGTTCTAAACCAGGTCATGGTCTACCTGTGTGATAAATTTTATCGAATAAGATAACTGACAGACGAATGACTTTCGCATTTATAATATTCGTATGGATCTCTAAATATTGCGCATAGAATATACAGGGTCAGATAAAAATGAGATAGCGAAACTGCAGACGTGGTACCCACCACGTCTGCAGTTTCGCTATCACATCACTAACTGCGGTCGATGACCCCACGAAAAGTGGTTAAATTTATTTCTTTTTTGTTTTATCATATTTAGATATCGATACTCATCACGTCTGCGGAGTTTTGCTAGCTAATTTAATTTGACCCTGTATATAGCTACATAATTGTGTGAATAAATGTAAATCTATGCTGTACAGTTTAATAAAAATGATAATTATTACGTATTATGTACTATTTTGCTAAAAAGCGGGTGCAAAAATACAATTTTATCAGGGCATGAAGACCAGAATTCCCATTTATTAAACGTACCTGCATTAATCGCAAGTAGTTATACAGGTAACAATACACCTGCCGTCTTCATTACGACAGCCACAATCTTACGTCAAGTTAAAAATAACAATAAGAAAAAAAAAAAAAGTTTATAAATAAAGTTAAAGTTTATAAATATTATAGCACATTTATACAATGACTTACATATAACAACAAAGGTCAAGCATTGTTACACTACAGTAATATTAAACCTTGTCTTTTAAAGTTTAGTTTTGTCGGTAACTCCGACTGAATGAACTTGTTACTTACGCTCGAACAGCAATATTAAACCTTATGCCCATCGGATAAAGTTTCATTTTGTTTGTAACTCAACAGAGTGAACTTGATCCATGGGTTTGTACTTTTGCACGTAAGACGACTCGCTGTGAACAAGAACATGGTGTTAGACCACACATTCTGACCTACATTGGCTTCTTGTAATATAACATGATCCTTGTGTTCACGTTGCAACTAGCTTCATAGTTTCTGACTAACCAGCTCCTTGACAATTCAAAAGTGCCTGAAATGAGTTTGAGTTTGTGCCGCTATTCAATTATTAATTAAAATAGTCTTTTTTAGGGTTCCGTAGCCAAATGGCAACGGAACCCTTATGGATTCGTCATGTCTGTCTGTCTGTCTGTCTGTCTGTCCGTCCGTATGTCACAGCCGCTTTTTTCCGAAACTATAAGAGCTATACTGTTGAAACTTGGTAAGTAGATGTATTCTGTGAACCGCATTAAGATTTTCACACAAAAATAGAAAAAAAACAATAAATTTTGGGGGTCCCCATACTTAGAACTGAAACTCAAAATTTTTTTTTTCATCAAACCCATACGTGTGGGGTATCTATGGATAGGTCTTCAAAAATGATATTGAGGTTTCTAATATCATTTTTTTCTAAACTGAATAGTTTGCGCGAGAGACACTTCCAAAGTGGTAAAATGTGTGTCCCCCCCCTGTAACTTCTAAAATAAGAGAATGATAAAACTAAAAAAAATATATGATGTACATTACCATATAAACTTCCACCGAAAATTGGTTTGAACGAGATCTAGTGAGTAGTTTTTTTTTAATACGTCATAAATCGTAACGTAACGGAACCCTTCATGGGCGAGTCCGACTCGCACTTGGCCGGTTTTTTTTTGTTACGCTTTTACGCTAACGCTTTTACGCTATTTTGTATGGGAACTTGAACAGCGCCTCTGGTGTGCGTAAATTGAACTAATTTTCTATCGGTGTCTCGCAGCTCGCTAGTCTCCGCTAACAATGTCTAGAGATAATGACGGATGAGAAAATGACTGGATACCTTATAAAACATGTGCAACAAAAGCAAAATGTAGGGAAACGAACGAAGGTTTCTGATTGGCTGAACCTAATTAAGACATGCCACTAATTGACCGCGATCCCATTACGAAGTAGTTATGTACTGTGAATAGTGAGACAACTTTATTTTCCTTTACTGCATATGGTGAATAAAAGATACTGGCATATGCGGATTCAATATTTATGATTGATTGACGTAAGTAATGGCAATCCAATGTATGCACAAGTTATGCAATAATGAAGACAAAGTTTGCAAGATGCAAAATCCAATCTCCTTTCAATTTAATCAAGGCCTTTTCCCAACGTTGGGGTCGGCTTCCAGTCTAACCGAATGCAACTAAATACCACTATTTTACATGGAGCTACTGTCTACCTGACCCCACAACCCAGTTACTAGGTAACACGATACCTCTTGATAAGACTGGTTGCCAGAATTTCGGGCTTCTGACTACAGCGACTACGAGCTCGTTATTTAAGGGACGGTCACCCATCCACGGGCTGAACCGGCGATTGAGCTGAACCTTCGATCGACCAATGGCCAATGCGACTGTTATTACTTGGCCTTTCTAATGTATACAATGTGGAGACCACAATCCTAATATTCCTATTCCTACTTTCCTATTTCCTACTCTGCCCTGTGGTTTCACCCGCATAAGTCTCGATCCCGGGAGAGTATCGGGATAAAAAGTATCCTATGTGTTAATCCTGGTTATAAACTATCTGTGTGCCAAATTTCACTCAAAAGCGTTCAGCGTGAATGAGTAACAAACATCCTTCCATTCATCCATACAAACTTTCGCGTTTATAATATTAGTGGGAATGTCGTCTCTACCTTGTATAACTCTATACAATTATAAATCCGTTCCGCTAGCTTGCTATATTATTTAACGTTTTCATAAACAATTGCTGTGTGCGTCCGCGCTACGGGACCAATTCCAATGTTTTCATTCGCGTTTTCTTGCACAGAGTTGAGAACACGTGACCTATTCCATCCCATTTGCGCAAGTTTGACGAAGCTGGGCGTGTAATGGGACGTGTTTATGTAGGCGACGGAGTTAGTCGCAGTCGTAGTCAGAAGCCCAAAAGCCTAACATCCAGTTTTACCAAGGGGTATTGTATTACCCAAAAACTGGGTTGTGGAGGTCAGACAGGCAGTCGCTCCTTTTAAAACACTGGTATTCAGCTGCAACCGGTTAAACTGGAAGCCGACATCAACATAGTTGGGAAAAGGCTAGGCAGATGGTGATGGTCGCCCAGGCTAAGTTCCCGAGTTCTGCGTTGTACGAGAGCGTATACTGTTGATAGTATTCCGCTTTCAGCGCGGTTTTATTGATGTGGGGGCGATAAGCATTCATGGAGCTGTTTTACGTAAACAAAACAAGCTGAAATGACTCATAGACGCGTAACTACGTAGTTACCTGGTTTTGAGTGAACGTTAGTAGTCAAGATATAGCTTTTGAGTAGCCAGTTTATACCTACGAGTATATGCTAGTGCCACAGGAGATGTGTCATCGTTGTGGTAGTGCTCAATGATAAGTTCCTTGTTATCTTATATTGTTTTGACTAAACAGTATTTGACGGCTGATTGCAATCGATACTTTGAATGAAGCGATAAGTGATCGATGCAATGTTATTGTTTCTTATGAAACAACAAATAATAGGTATGTTTTCGATTCGGCAAATCGGCGAGAGGGCGAATCAAATTGCTGGAGGATACATCAAGGTGGGCTATATACTGAAGGATAGAGAGATTGGTTTAAATGCTCACAAAAAGTCCAAATATAGCACAACTATAGGAAGGTTTATTATAGTTATCTTCGATTGTATTTTAGACACGGCGCGGCGTCTTTGCGTCGGTGGCAGCGCAGAGGTCACTATGACTGCATGTTTTGGACACAGAGGGCAGGATAGGAGATGGAATATATGAATGAATTCTCACTTTGATACCAGTTAGTTATCCTATAGCAAACATGACATCAATCATGAAAATAATGAGGCCACTATTAATTCACCTTTAAAATAACTCCCGAGCAGTCGCTAGCATTGTGCTTACAGGCATATCTCAACCAGGCATGGGAACCTACTTTAGTACAAGGAAAATGTTGTTACACAAAAACAGTATTTGAAAAACACGTCCACGGTGACACGTGCAGTTTAAATTTATGGTAACGGTCTAAAAATAAAATAAATGAGTATTCAACTGTTGATAAAAAACCCCTTGTCGTTTAAGTATCATAAAATTGATACATAAAGATTGTATTATAAGTATAACGGTTCTACATCAGTCAAAATACAATGTTCAGTAAGCGAATGTAATGTTTGGTACAACCTTCAAGCATAATTCAGTTGATCAGGCGACATTGACCGACCATAACAACCTCGCGAAGTGATTAAAAGAATTAGTAGTTCTTTGGCTGAATACAGGAAGACATCTATCGTGTGCTTGATAAAATTTGGTGTGAATTTGTTAAAAACTTTAATTACTAAGTTGAAACGTTGTGCTTTTAATGAAAGTTTAGTGTGTGTGATAAAGTGTTAGAAAATGCTGAAAAATTGAGCTGAAGAAAGCTGTTTTGGGCATAAGCAGCAGTAGCAAATGAGCGAATAAATCAGAAATATTGGGAAACATATAAAAACTAATGTTGTGATTTGTGCTACAAAGACGCTGTTCTTGTTAAAAGTAAGTGAAAAAACCGGCCAAGTGCGAGTCGGGACTCGCGCACGAAGGGTTCCGTACCATTATCTATAAAAATCACGTCTGTTGTATGGGAGCCCCCCTTAAATATTTATTTTATTTTGTTTTTAGTATTTGTTGTTATAGCGGCAACAGAAATACATAATTTGTGAAAATTTCAACTGTCTAGCTATCGCGGTTCTTGAGATACAGCCTGGTGACAGACAGACGGACGGACAGACAGCGAAGTCTTAGTAATAGGGTCCCGTTTTTACCCTAAAAAGTGGTGTTTGGCCGATGACTAAGAAAAAACTGTAGTTCTTTTACAAAACCTTCGGTATTCTGCTTTCAATAGAGGTATAGAGGTACACACAGCTACACATCAAGCTATACATTTCCAGTTTTCGCTGACCTCGCATTGTATAGGCTTTTCGTAAAATATGAAATCGCCTTATACTGGAAATTGACATATCGCCGTGCGTACGTGAGGAAGTGAGAATGCGAAAATTTACTGTCCGTTTAAATACTCATTGTATTTCGGGCCTCTAACCTACAGACAGGAAGAAACGGTGTTACGAAGTTAAAGTAAGTAAGACCTTGCTTTACGAATAAAGGCTCCCGCAGACAGATGCGAGGCGATAGCGCAACGCGACTAGAGTAAAACAATTTCTACGATCATGGAAATTTTTCTACTAGAGTGGCGTCGCGGCTGTCTGCGGAAGCCTTGGATAGAGCACAGTGGCTCATATTACAATTATGTACTAAGCTTGCAATCTGAACCAATTTGCTTTTGGTAGTGTGAGCATCGTGAGAAAATAGTGTTTCGTCTGACGTCTCAGCTCCTTAGTAAATATTATTCAAAATTCCTTTTCAGAGGTTGTCTGTCAAAGTGTATTTTTATAAAGTGAAGTCTTTTGTGACTCTCGGTGATAACGATAATGCATTGTTTACAGAACTCTGTCTAGGTAGTTGGTGGTTTTCCTTTTAAATCTGAAAAATAAAATAAAGTGTGTAAATCAGTGTTAGTTTAGTTTTAATTGTTTATGCTTTATAGTGTTTGGCCGCTTCTAAGTTGGCTCTAGTTATAGTTGAGTGATTCTTAAGTTTAATAAGTATAGAATAATATTTATTTGCAAGAATACAATAAGTTGGAAAACATACATAGTAAGTGTCAGTCGTAATCTACCAGGTATCTGGTGAGAAAATCTCAATTGAAGGTTGTTGGTAAAATAATTATAATATGCAGGATGGAGACGACGATACGACAATAAATTAAACTTAGTATCCTAATGACGTTCCCAGTCTGCATACAAAAATTCAGCCAAATATTTCCAGTAGTAGCTATTTTAACTAAACTACTGGAAATATTATATTGTTTAGCTATTATATTGGCAAAACCCATTGCCGACCCATCATTGGCCCTAAAGCAGTAGGAACTGGTGAAGGGCGGGCGTTTTGTGGGACTGTCTTTTGTAATTTTGACGTTCGAAAAGCGCCGATTCTCAGCCTAATTTGAATAAATGACTTGATTTTGATCACCACTATTTAGTTTGTTTGAAAAAAATCAGTTTTTTTTATCTCGATGCTAGGATTTACTCATCATTTCAGCCGAAAGACGTCCACTGCTGGACATAGGCCTCCCCCAAGCACCTCCACTTTGACCGCTTCTGTGCTTCTCGCATCCAACGGGTTCCTGCGGCCTTCACAAGGTCGTCGGTCCACTTTTCGAACCTTTCGGCCCCATCGGCCATCTGTTCTGCGAGTAATGTGAGCAATGTGCCCTGCCCACTGCCACTTAAGTTTGGCAATTCTTCGGGCTATGTCGGTTACCTTGGTTCTCCTGCGGATCTCTTCATTTCTCATTTACTCAGTAGTTCCAAAATATTTTTATGCCTTAGTATGTTTACTGTATTAATTTATTCGTATTTTGTCATCTCTACGTTGTATAGGTATACATACGTTGATAGGTTTCTATAGCAAACATAATGTTGACATAATATTCGGTGCGCCATTGAGTGCAATTGAACCACATCGACATTACGGCTCGTGCCGTAGTTTAATGAGTGCCGTCACATAAATGACAAATACTTAGCGTTAAATAGCTCCTTCGTTAATTTATCTGTTTACTGTTTGTCATGATAACAATGATGTAACTGAAGATATCACAGTTTTCATTGCTTGCGAAAATTCAGTAAACACTAGTACGTTTTTTATACCAAAGCAAATATAATCAATCTTTTGGAGTCGTTCGTACAATTTTGCACCTTATATCACTGAAATAATGTTTATTATTCAATGTCATTAAAAATCCATGCAATTTTGCACCTTAGGCCAATAGTATAAAGTTTATTACTCAATGTTATTGAAAATCTTCTGCTTTACGCTTCATGTTGTTCGCGGAGCGTTAGAATTTGATAATCAACTTTAGATAAAACTTACTTTTCTCTTCCAGGTTCAAACATCCTAAAGTCGCCGCGAGCGCGTCGCGTGCGCACCACATCAATGTCGCAGCCAAACAAACGTACCACTGCCGAGAGCATACTGCACGCCGACAGACGGACCATATACACAGCCGGCCGCCCGCCCTGGTACAACTGTACCGGGGGGCAGGAGGTCGAACCCTTCCTTATTGGTGAGTCTGACTATCTTACCTGCATAAAGTGGCCCAGTCAAGTCTAATATTCATTTCTTTATTTGCATTCCATAATTTGTACCTACTTAGGTGGTAAATTAAAATTTAATGAGAGCATTATGGACGCTGTTGGGCGCAGCAAAATAGTAGGAGAGAGGAAGCTTTGAAAAACTTAGCTGTCTGTCAGTCTTCTAAACTAAATCTAATAATATTATAAAATGTTTTTTTTTTATATTTAGTTAACTGCACTAATACTTACTAGGATAATTATGTTAGCACAGCCACTGCTAGTGTCCAGTAGTACACTGCTACAAAGGTCTTTTGGCGTCGAATCACATTGACAGAGGGGCGCTGTTGGTAAACATTTGTGCAAATTGTTTTGTAAAATGAGTATGAAAACAACATAGTTCCGATTTTAACCACGACCCTAAAGATCCTTTTAGTGTTATAGATCCCAAAGTTTTTAGAAGCTTCAAGACTGATCTTTACCTCCCAGTTTCTTAAAACAAGTCGTCAGATTCGCTAGTCAGGATCTGAATCTCAAAAAACTAGAAGTCTGACCAGGATTTAAAAACAACTAGGTGATTGGTTCGGCCAAAAACAAGGAAAGAACTGGACTGTAGGATATGTATAAAAGTAGACATGCATTAATTAATTACAATAGACACCACTAAATATCGTACTTTTTGCCAATTGTGTTGAAGAGAAAAAAATATTACTTAAACTTTAAAGTAAGTGTGCATGGAACTGTGACCGTCAAGTTCAACAACTTGTTTGTTTGTGCTTAGCAACAGTACAATGTGATTTTATTTGAAGGCATTTGCGGCGCCAGCGCATCGGGCAAGACGACTGTCGCCGCCAAAATCATAGAATCTCTCAACATACCATGGGTCACCATAGTCAGTATGGACTCGTTCTACAAAGTGAGTGCACTGTTTTATATATTAGTATAGGTTGAATTATACATATTATATCATCCTGGAGTGTCCCACAGCTTGGCAAGTGCCTCCCTCCAATCCTTGTGTAAGCTTCATCTTTCTAATTCCAAAGGAATCCAAATTTAGGAGTGTAGGCTGTGTTTATCTTAACTACTGTTCAATGATAATATTATGAATGCGAAAGTAACTCCGTCTATTACCTCTTAGAACTGATTTGGATTTAATTTGGTGCACAGAAAGCCCATGACCTGGGTTAGGACATACTATAGGATACTTTTTATCCCGGTAGTCCATTCCCATGAACTCAAACTCAAATTATTTATTTCAATTAAACCATTTACGAGCACTTTTGAATTGTCAAAATTAAATAGTCGGTCAATTATTCAGAAAGTTGAAGTTAGTTTCTATGGAATCTGTACTACTAGTCTTTACGGAGAAGAACGGGCAAGAAACTCCAAGGACACTCTTTTAAATTAAGATATTATTACAACATGAAATCAAACATGAGATAATTTCCGACCTCCACGCGGACGTAGCCGCGGGTATAAGCTTATACAGGATAAATTTTTATTCAGTGCGTAAATTTTCACAGGGTGTTCTACCCATGAATATGAACAACTTTCACTATGGGACCATCTCTGAAATCACAAAAAAAAATCAGCTGTTTCTTATAAAAGTTCAATACCTACTCGACCAAAATGTATGAATCTGCTGATTTTTTTTTCGTGATTTCAGAGATGGTCCCATAGTGAATGTTGTTCATATTCATGGGTAGAATACCCTGTAAAAATTTAAGCACTGAATAAAAAATTATCCTGTATATATTATGTTATTAATGGGAAACCCAATTCAATTCTATCAAAGAATATTAATTACCGTAAGAGCAAAGCAATGAACTGTTTCACTTTCATCTTTCGTAGTGTTTAATATTTTTGGATGCAATCTGACCATATGGAAACATAGCACACTCAGACAAAAAACTGCAGATTATATATTGAAAATATTTGAGAAAACTCCGCGTTGGTACTGCATTATGAGCGGCTGATAACACATTAAGTACAATAGTCTTGGTGTGCACTCGTACAATAATGACATGCAATTTTGCAATTAAGAACGTTTATCCCGCTCGGGTTGGCAACGTCGTATTTGTAGTGGTTTTTCGTGATTATTTGATTAAATTTAAACCAAAGTACATTTTTTACAGCCAAGTACTAGATCGTTGGTGTTTTTAAGTTTGTATGCTATTTTTGGTGCCTACATTTTTAACGGTGACTGTACAAAATCATACCCACCCCTCTTGTAAAAGTGTATCTTTGCCACATCTCAAAAGCCATTCCATGACAAATAAAACTAGCCTAATCCACATCCGTTCAGCCTTTTAAACGTGAAAGCGTAACAAACAAACAATGCAACAGTATTTTATGCCAATAAAGAATTTATTTATTTAAACACACTTTCGCATTTATAAAATTAATTAGAATATAAGTATGGAATCGCCAATCCAGACTGAGCATGCGTGGTGATCAATGCTCATGCCTTCTTTGTATGAGAATAGGCCTTTGCGCTGCAGTGGGGCAGTAATATTCATCATCATATCAGCAGAAAAACGTCCAATGCTGGACATAGGCCTCTCCCAAGCACCTCCACTTAGATCGGTTTTGTGCTTCTCGCATCCAACGGGTTCCTGCGACCTTCACAAGGTCGTCGGTCCACCTTGTGAGAGGCCTTCCAACGCTACGTCTTCCGGTACGCGGTCGCCACTCCAGAACCTTTCGGCCCCATCGGCTATGTTACGAGTACCTTGGTAAAATATTCTTATATTAACACAACATATAAAACCCAGGTACTTAACGAGAAACAGCACCAAGCGGCGACGCGAAACGAGTACAACTTCGATCACCCGGACGCGTTCGACATCGAGCTGCTACTCTCCGTGATACAGCGCCTGCGCGAGGGAAAGAAGGTGGAGGTGCCCATCTACAACTATGTCACCCACTCCCGGGAGAACAGGACTGTGAGTATGTGTGGCTTGGGTTCTAGCTTGGAAATGAGGCTTCTTATGGCGCAGTGAGGGTCGCCACAATCATGGCGGGTGGGAAAAAGACTGGTTATCACAGTATGTTGTTATTAAAGCAGAAACATACATAACATCACGCCTGCAGTTCGTGAATGGGTAGGAAGACTTGGTAGATCCACATTTCGCCAGTTATACTGAAGTACCATGTAATACGGAGTAAGCTTATCGCCTTCAACGCAGCTGGAATTTAGACTCCGGCTGCTACTGAAAATTTCCAGATCGGAATGCCTAATAACACTTCTCGAGCTGGGAATGCAACCCAGGACTCCATTCTCAGTAGTCACAGTATATTACTAGTACAACGGAGAATGCTTCTATACCTATTTTGTTATTGACAGTTCACAGTTTCGATAACCTGGTATAATTAGGCGAAGACCTTATGATCCAGTCGAAATAACCTTTTATTTCTTATTTAACCCCCGAACAGTTAATTCCACATAAAATAACCACAAAGTTTCACAGTCCGCCTTGTCCACAGAAAACAATGTACGGCGCGAACGTGATCATCTTCGAGGGCATCCTGGCGTTCTACAACGCGGAGGTGACCAAGATGCTGGACATGAAGGTGTTCGTGGACACCGACGCGGACATACGACTCGCTAGGAGACTTAGGAGGTAAACTTGCCTTGTGTACTAAAAATACAGACTTTATTCGGTCAAAAAAGCAAAGCAAGCCCGTGGTGCAAAACGTGAAGTAAGTAGTTAGTTTAGGATCAATGAAAGAATCATCGGAGATGGCGGGATGAGCTGGACTCCTTTGATATGCACATGTGGTTTCCCTGGCACCTCATTAACGGCGTAACTACGTAAATGTCTATTAACTGCTCTCAAATTAAGATGTTTATTTATTTTTTACATACTTCTTTGACATAATCTTTTTATTATTTGTCATTATATACAGACAATTCTAGTTTCAACTCTTTATTAGTGGTTGTAATGGCAGTCATGTCACTTGGTTTTAATAGGGTTTTATATCGTATCTGTCCTTTTGATGGATTCTTCTATATTTTGTAATTGTGAGGACTTTGTAGGCCTTGTAGACTTTAGATATGTAGACCATTTTTTATTTTATCAAGTACCTGGTACTTGTTGACAGGCCTACGCTGTCCTCCCATACCAACGGTAATTTGAAAACATTGTAAAAGCCAATTATTTTTAAAAGAGTAACCGTGGAGTTTCTTGCCGGCTCTTCTCCATAGAAAACGACCAATTGGAATCGTGCACCTAGCTTCTGACGTTTCATAAGTGCCCATGTAGGTTTATGTGAAATAAAATAATTTCATTTGATAAAGATTGGTCCTTGGCATCTCTGGAAAGATAGTAGGTCCTTTGCCCAGCAGTGGGACATTAATGGGTAACAAAATATAACAGAATCGTCATATAATGGTTTTAGAAGTGCACCGCGTGGGAACAGAACTAGCCTACATCTTTGATATAATTTAATTAAAATCAAGGAGGTTTTAGTTTTTTCGAAGTCAAAATATTTTATTTCACATAAACCTACATGGGCACTTATGAAACGTCAGAAGCTAAGGTGCACGGTTCCAATTGGTCGTTTAATATGGAGAAGCAAGAAGCTCCACTTTTCCAATCCAAAATAATGTTGTGTTTGATTCAGTCCCTAGGAATTCGGAAGAAATGAGCCATACTTGTTACCGTAACACACTGAACTAATATTATTTAACTATCATAGTGTTTATAGTACTTACTTATAATTAATTATTACCGTGATGGCTGTTTGCCAAGGTTAGCTAGGTAAGCATTAACGAAGCAGGTGTTCGCAATAAATAGTTTATGACAATAAAATTTTATTGAAATTATTGTAACTGGCTTATAAAACGAGTAATTTAATTATAAATGATAGCAAAATCTCACATTTAAATATTGGTAATATACTTAATAAAAACCTTAAATTCATTCATTCACTGATAAGGTGCTCCCGCACAGCAGATAAATAACGTTAGAGAATGTTGCATAACATTTGTTGTCTAACTTTTTTTTGTAAATTGTAACAAAAGTTGTAAATTGCTAGTGATGTCATACATCTTCATGTAACAAAATGTTCTCTGTTCTCTCGCTTTCAGAGTTCGACGCATTCACTAAGAGCGCCTTTTCTTTGATTTTTTCAAACAAAAAATAAAACCCAAACCCGCTTCCTCGAAAAACAGACCCAAACTGATGGTTACAGAATGTTATACAACGAGTTTAACCCATGCGCAGTGATGTAGCAAAATGTTACACACTGTTATAAAAAGTTATCGTGCTACACAATTTTTTATAACGTTATATAACTTTTGTGGGAAGCACCTTATAGACAACGCACAGCATAACCCGCTGGGTCTAGAAGCATGACATTTTGCACAAGAGTTCATTTTACAAATACAGCAAGAACTAAGGAAGGGTTATTGAAAATTCATCCCCCTGGGGGGTGGGGGGGTGAAAGTTTGTATGGAAGTTCGTATTTTTGCCGATGACAAATAACATCGGGCGCTCGACTTGTATTTGAATATTTCGGAAAGTGATCGGATCCCACGTGGGAGTCGCTCGGGCAATTCGCTAGCGCCAATTGTGTCAACTAACTAGTATGAAGTGTAGGTGTCTTTAAAACAAAAACTCGCGCAGTCGCGTCCCTCGTCCCGCGTGGGATTCTCAGTTTGACTCTAAGCATTTATTAAGCGTCTTATTGTGCCCGGTTGAAGGCAATAGGCTCGCCCCTTATTACATGGGACTAACCGGTTGAATGCCGTAATTAAAGAAACAATTCTTTTCTTTTTTTTTTCTTTCTTTTTAAACGTTGCTCCACACTAGGAATTGCTCCTGTATCGTGGGTGCGTTTACAAACATTTAAACTCACATACACAAACAGCCAGACCCGGAACAAACAACTACCTGTAGGCAATGCAAGTGCGGGAATCGAACCCGCGACACACAGCGCTACAGTCGATCGCTCAGCCACTGCGCCAACCGTGTCGTGCCGTCAATTAAAAAGCTATTGTGTCTCGCGTGGATCTATGTTCATAACATACATACGAAGGTTAAACATAACTGGCGAAATATGAGTGTCCTATTAGTTACGCCTCTGCCAAACCCTTCGAGAAGAAGAGGTGTGATTGTATGTATGTAATTTGAAAACTATTCTAAACTGAACATGTCCTCCATGCGGCCACAGAGACATCGTGCAGCGCGGGCGCGAGCTGGAGGGCGTGCTGAAGCAGTACCTGACGCACGTGAAGCCTGCGTACCAGAGCTACATCGCGCCCTGCATGGCGCACGCAGACATCATCGTGCCGCGCGGCGGAGAGAACAAGGTGGCCATACACCTCATCGTGCAACACGTGCACAAACAGCTGCAGCTGGTGAGTTGCTGCGACATGACACAGTAACAGCGTTACGGATGTCAACTTGATGTCGTAAATGAACACTGTACTGTTTAGCCCAGCAAAAACAAAAATATGGAGAGCCTCGAAACTACGTCAGTTTGGTCTTGTGGCAGCATCTACATCGCCACATGCAAACTACGTATCGCACTGACGTCACGCAAAACGCAGAGTTTACCGCGGAAAGAACTTTTATACAACGTCCCGACATCAATCGTCGGGCAGTAGCCCACCAGACACATCACCCGTCTGGTCGGAGGATCCTCCCTTTTCTATGGAGAATGACTGAACTTTACACCTCGTTCCTCATAGTCTAATCACATACACAAAACTTCATATTCAATTATTCATATTAGATTTAAGTATAGAATTTGCTTTTAGTTATCTTCACACGGCCCCACGGTACGGATTTTTAAAAGATGAGACGAATCAAATGGTAAATCTCGTCGCGATGCTTTATTCGAACATGTAAAATGGTTGAACCCATCAAGTTTTAACGAATCCTTACTATATAATACAGCTATATAACCATACGTGTTTATTACAGCGTGGCTTCAAGGTACGGGAAAAGCTGGCGATCGCACACATCGGACAGCCCGTGCCAGACTCACTCTTCGTTCTTAAAGAAACTCCTCAGGTAAGTCACTAGAAGGGTTGCATGATTTCAATCTATTTGATAAGGGGCAATTTGGCTAATAATTATTGTCATACAAGGTGGCAGGAACCCTGTTTATCTTTTATTCGACGATCTGAATTGGCCTTTAATGAAGATGCTGTACAGAAAAACTTTGTTTTAAGATTAAGAGAACCATATATTTGAAAAGACAGCTTTTAAATAAAAAATCATTGATTAATATGATTTCAATAAATCGGACACAAAGTCGGAAATACTAACATGTTTTCTTTTGTAAAGCTATCGCGATAGCTAACAAACGTAGACATGCTCGTGACTATATGCGGCGTCACTCACCTGATCACATGTGTAACTATTGATTGTGTCTGCTTCGCGGTTAATTACACTGGCATTCAGAATCTTAAATAATTACATTCCATAGCCACTTAAATTACAATTACTTTAGCTTTGTTTCGTAATTCGCATCTTGACAATTTGATTCTTGGATTCTTCAAATAAATTCCATATTTTTGAGGTTATGGTTCCAAAACTTGATAATTAACTATAAACGGTTCAGATTGGTGAACATGAAATGCAAGTGCAACACACGTTGAAACAAATGCGCCCAGTTGTTATATTATATTTTGATATTGCATTGCAAAAATTGGGATGGCTAAAAAAGGTTCCGAGTTAAAATTGAATGAACGGATACAGAGCAGATGACGAAAATTTTGATTGTGTCTATGAATGCGGTTTTAAACAAATTAAGAGCCGTTCACTCAACATACTATGTTAACTTCCAGGTGCAAGGTCTCCACACATTCATCCGAAACAAGGACACGCCCCGGGACGAGTTCATCTTCTACTCCAAGAGACTGATGCGGCTGGTTATAGAGTTCGCGCTGTCTCTGCTGCCTTACTCCGACCATATCGTGGACACGCCGCAGGGCTTCGGCTATAAAGGTAATCTATTATATAGCTAGATAGCTTTGACCGACATTTCTGCTTATGAATATCATTAGTATGAACAATCTAGTGTTTCAGAAGAGGGAGACTGCTCTAGGAAGGCCCTTTTTGCGTTAGTACGGTTCCCTTTTCATTTGCTTATTTCGACTTCCCAAAAAAGCTCATCGGGTAAAATTTTGTAATTAAATCTTTTAACGTTCAGAAACTCAAGAATGAGTTGTCTTGCAATTGCTTAATTTTATTTCTTGAGCAAGATATGACACCGAAATACTGGAATATAATCTTTATTTCTCTCATTTAAGGTCGCAAATGCGACGTGGAGAAGATCTGCGGCGTATCTATCCTACGAGCTGGCGAGACAATGGAACAAGCAGTGTGCGACATTTGTAAGGACATACGCATCGGCAAGATACTCATACAGACCAATCAGCAGACTGATGAACCTGAGGTATGAAATAAACAAGAATTTTCTTTAAAAAATATTTGTATTGATTCTTGAAAATACAATAGAATTTAATAACAGGCAACTGAAGGAACACGGGTGGAGTTTTGTTAGTAAAAGTCTGACATGCCCGGCTTCGCCCAGAACGGCAGAAGTTATTTGATGATATCCCAACCAAAAAAAAAAAAGGCGATGGTTATCTTATGGTAATAAAATCAACATTTTAATTTCAATTAAACAGCGCATTACGGAGTCAAAGTCATCGCAAATAGTTCACGTCGTGCGTAGTGACTTGAAATAAATCATGATTTATAAAATCTGATTTTTATTTTATTGCTATTAGATGCCGAAACCCATAACGTCTGTCAAGTTTCTCGAGTTAATTAATACAGGTCTTGTATACTTAAACAAAATCTTAAATATCAAAACTATTAAAAATAATACGCACGTTTCGTTTTATTACCCAATCGATTAGAACTGTGTCGCCAGCCTAAGACAGTTCACTCGATAAGATCAAACATCTCGAGTCAAAATGAGTCCATAAACAGTTCTCAAGTGTAATGTACCCACCCCCAGCTGTACTACCTGCGCCTGCCCAAGGACATCAAGGACTACCGCGTGATCCTCATGGACGCCACCGTGGCGACGGGCGCGGCCGCCATCATGGCCATCCGCGTGCTGCTGGACCACGACGTGCCGGAGCAACACATCAGCCTCGTGTCGCTCCTCATGGCCGAGATTGGCGTGCACTCCATCGCCTATGCCTTCCCGCAGGTCGGTTGATCACTCATTTGTCATCATTATTAAACTGTGCCCAACTTGGAAGTAGCGCTATAAACTATCGAAAAATAATGAGTTGAATTGTATATTATAATTAAGTGTTGCGACAATTGACAATTATTGCGAGTAGCCAGATAGGAAACGCCGAACTCATCTCGTTTAAAATAATATGATTGATGTGTAAAAGTGTTTGTACATACCTACTTACAGAAAATAAATCATTTATCACTTATAAACAATTTCACAATTTTTCGATGGTTTATAATCTCGCGAGATAGGTTATAAACGAATGATCTTCATGATTATACGGTGACAGATACAACGACAAGGGTTTTATATGGCATCACTTGCTGGTTGCACCAAGTTGCTGGCTGCACTCAACGGTTTCATCCGTCATCCGTATCGAGATTCACACAAGAACTGTGCACATTTCGCACTGGTAGATTCAATGTGAATAATTTACAAACACCGCAAACCGATAATTTACAATTACATTTTTTTCATTCACAGGTAAAAATAGTAACCTCAGCGCTAGACCCGGAGATCAACGAGAAGTTCTACGTACTGCCGGGAATAGGCAACTTCGGCGACCGCTACTTCGGCACCGAGCCCTCGGACGACGAGTGAGCCGGACACGCTGGTGTGCTGACTATACAGTGTCTTCATACTGTATGTCCGGCGTAGCCGCGTAGATGCTGCGTAGCGTCGCGTAGACATAATGCGTGATCGTTAATTGGAATTGTACGTTGATTTGACGTAGTTGCACGTAACTTTGACGCAGTGTTTGCGGAGCGTGTACGCTGGACTAACGTCATGCGAAGGCGCCCTAAGAGTTAATCGTCTACGAGAACGATGGCAGGTAATAATTGTGTTGAGTGTCGAGGCTGTGGTACCAGTGTGGCTGGAGCTGTAGTGAACGCAAGAACGAATTAAAAGTTATTTATTTGCGATTTTTTACATATTTCTGAATTGTCATAGTCCACAGGATATTTGAAAATGGAATTTTTGACATGTTTTTACAATGTGTTGCAGGACAAAATAATTGGATTTATTTTTATGAATCTAAACATTGAAATTATTAAAATAACTTCATCATATTGGTACCACGGCCTCTATTTGCACCATAAAGTAAAGAATCCACTTGAGTGAATCCACTTGAAACCTAGTTATATTAGAAAAGTGTTAAAGACGATTAACATCTCAGGGGCTTCTTAAACTTGCGAAAATTGTGTAGAAATTACACGTACTTTGTATAAAAAATGTAATAAAATTCGGCAAAAAAATAATACATGGAGTAGTGATCAAATGGAGATCTACTTTTCTCAATGTTTCTGATTTCCACTTAACGTATTGTGGGAAAAATCTATAATCGTCTGTCATTGGATAGTCGCTAGTATTACATCATAGAGCGTTATTCCGATTGGTCTCCGCGACTTGTCACATGTCTATGTATTTCTCCATTTGTTAACTAATCTGTGGTAATACTAGTGAATATTGTCGTGGACTGGCCCTGTATTTATTTAATAATCGTAATGTTTACATAATATTATGTAAGTGCGGCATCTTGCTATGGAAGTAGTGGCCGAGTTTTTAGTACCTCAAGTGTATTCCCGTCCAATAGGTAGGAGTATAGCGAACACTGCCATCGAGAAACAAAGCATATTGTTATGCATTATGCAAGTGTATGCACGCACACACGTGCTTACGTAAGCGCACAGTCCTGTAAATGCGCACACAAACACACCACCTTAAAGCGAATGAACTATACTCCATTCTGGATAACGGTAACCGTAACGATATAGGATAACGGCGAAATAGCTAATATTATTGCATTGTACTGTTGAGACAACTGTATTTTAGTCTTTTTATATGCAAACGATGAATAGATTATTACATGGCTTTATATTTGTCGTAAAATTACAAAGCTACTATTGAAATAACGTAAACTTATAACGTAAGTCTTAACTTTTCAACAATATAACGCAATAACTATAGTTATTTCGCCGTTATGTTATCCTGAATGGAGTATAGATCCTTCGCTTCACTGCGACATTCATTCGTATATTAAACTTAGTACCCGTAGCGTCTCACATCATACACGGAGGCACTAAAGACGTCATGTAACGGTTGTATCACTTCTAGTCCTTACTAACGTACGAGTAGATCTCCAGCCTGTAGTAGCGTAACGTAACGAGGTAACACATATGTTAATTTGGACATGGGTTACCTGCAAACATATATTTCTAAGCCCATTATTCATGGTTACCACGAATTGTGTCACAACATGTTACTGCAACATTGCTCTGCTACTTTTACCATAAAAACACAATGATGATGAGTGATGATGGCACAGCAGTGATAGAGATTTTACTTTGTCTGTTTTTTTTTTTTTTACTAGCCATTAATGTCCCACTGCTGGGCAAAGGACTTACTTTCCACCTCACTGTCCACAGCTGCCAAGAACCAATATTTCCTAAAGGCGTCTCGCCATCTCCGTCTGAGCCTGCTGCGATGTCGTTTGCCATTTAAGGGGGACCCACTGGGTCGTAAGTTTGGCCCATTAATCGTCTGATGGATGCCTGATGCTCTCTAGAAAAGAATTTGGAGCTTCTTAGTATACCAAATGATATCTATTGAAGTTATATTCTATCTCCGGTCCATAAGGTTTACTTTCGTAGGAAAACTGTATTTTAAGTCCACGAAAGTTATCACTAACACCACTGCTAATTAGTCCACTGCTGAGCATAGCACAACCCATGTCCAACATATATGTATAAAAACGTAATATTTAATATTTATTTAAAAGGCACGTGCCTTCAAGAGCACTAAACAGTCACGCCTAAGCCTCGGCAAGCTAAAGTCACAAAATATCGCGTCGCCAAAGAATAGTTCTTAGAATGAACTAAAATGTAATGTAAGAAGCAAACAAATTGTCATTGTATGCCTTTGGGGACATACGACCGACTCTAATGCTATCTCTTTGGTATTCATTGCTGCATCCCTCTCCCGCGTGGTTGAAAAACATCTTTACTGCCAAAATGGGGGTTTGAATACGTTTGCTAAAGTCAGTCGCATGCACCCAAATGTAATTATAATTTGTCTTGTCAAATCATACTTCCATAGTAACTTGCCCAATCGGCTGATATCTAGACTGTTATACTAAATCGAATTATACTGAATGACAGGGTTTATTAAGAGGGAATTATACAGTTTATACTGGCTGCAAAAGCGAGTGCTGAGCGGTCCTGGGTTCTATTCGGAGGTTGGGCAAAGTGACATTGGGTTGTTCCATCTGGAATCTGGAATTTCTCAGTCGCAGTCCGGAGTCTGTATTTGTGCCGGGTAATGGCAATGGACTCGCTCCTATTACATGGGATTTACACATAACTGGCTATTGTATAATGTATATTCCCCTTTCTTATAAACACTATCATATTATAAGTAAAATCAATTGTTGCTTTTAATTTAAATAAATTGTAATTGCTTATGTATCATTAACATTATAATGAATTCATCGATGTAATTTATTATTATTCATATAAATGTATAGATTTTCATAATCTGCTTTCTCTTTAAATGGAATGTAAAGTTTTGCCTTATGAAACACAAATCGCCGCGCACATTTTCTCAAATGAATTTTATTTTATAGGTACAGTTTGGTAATCAATGTTTTGAATCATTTAGTCATCGTGCATTTCGTCTTCGTCATAGAATAGATAATATCAGCATAATATATTTTCTCACGAACTATCAGTCATTGTGAAAAAATATTGATTGGTGAACTGTTAATTTCGCCAATAATAATGGATCTTTTATTTAAACGTCTTTTTCTCTTTACGTGAGGTTGTTTTGCAAAATTTTATTTAAGGTGAATAAAATGCGAAATATTTTAGTAGTTATTTTGTACGTAAACTTATGAGCCTCTCGCCAACATACTGTATAACTAACATAGATCCAGGAGACTTTTTGTCTAGATTGTTCAAAGTTTCATTCCCAACTAATATTGTAATTTACTGCCATTTTCTTTCTTCAGTATTAGGATTTTTGCGGTTTTTCTATGAAATATTTATGAAAAACTATTTTACATGTATATATTAGAGGAATTGGCATTTTTTTAGATAGAAGACCTCGCTTCGTTAAATGAAATAAATCATGATATTATTTAGCGTAATTTTAATATTTATTTGACAGTATTCGTGTACTGTGCTTAATCGTAAGTTTTAGTTAGTAAACTTGCCACTTAATGTGCTTAATTTTTTTTATTGTTGGCAATACCAAGGTTTTAGTTCTTTTTTTTAACGTAAAGTATTGGTTGTTTTGCGTCTCAGAAGAATCGAGAGTTTAACTCGATTATTATTTATAGTTGTAATGAAAACCCGCCAAGTGAACACTTGGACAAGAATGCAGTCGCTGTCAGCTTCTGTTCAAGAAATATACGACTCGAATTTAAACGCTTCCAAGTGACAACTTGTCCCTACACAAAATAATATGAAATATAAGATGATATGCTTCCAAGCTTTCTGACTGTTTGAACAACTAACATCTTTAGACTTTCTACAAATATTCTATGACACATTTTGAGATAAACCATTCTAATTACAGTAATTCATTTTAATACCAGCGCTGTGACATTCATT
Organism: Apamea anceps; assembly: GCA_951799955.1. Taxonomy (NCBI): domain Eukaryota; kingdom Metazoa; phylum Arthropoda; class Insecta; order Lepidoptera; family Noctuidae; genus Apamea; species Apamea anceps. The sequence continues at coordinate 1,692,997 of OX637516.1, forward strand.
TTGTAAATGTCGCAGTTTCATGCTGAGATAGGAGCCTTTTGGCCTCGTATAGGAGTTTTTGTTTCATTTTTTTTTTTTTAATATAATTTAGTTTTTTTTTTAATTATTTTTGATTTAGTTTAGTCTGTGATCTTCCTGTACGAGTCGGAATAAATACTTATTCTATCTTTCTTTTCTTTCTATAATTTGAATACACATTAATATGCATTTAAGAAACTTTTCAAGTTTTATATATATTTCCTAAAAGTTGTTAGTATTCAAATAGTCAAAAAATATTACTCAAAAAAACAATATTTACACAATTGCACAATCGTGTGTACAATATATACATAATTTATATCTAGCTATTGTATAGATGTAAGTCGCTGTGAATATTATGTGAAAAATACAAGAAATAATCTGAAAAATGATGCAAATAATTAAACAAAACAGGTTGAAATAATTATTCATTGTTTTATTGTATTTTTTTTTTAGATCACCTTACCTATTATTAATTAAACAGTCTGTGATTGTACGTAATAAATATAGCCAGATATTTTTGTAACTTCATCTTTAGTAATATTTGATGAATCGATTTTTAACAAATTTTCAGAAAAAAATAAAATAACTATCAAAATAAATACAAGTAGTAACTTTTTGTTTGTAAATACTACGCTATCTGTCATATATGGTCGCAGGCATCTAAATGCCTCTGGAACACCACATCCAAATGTTCGTACTTCGACGAAGGCACGTCGCCATGGGGCTGGTTCTTCCTGCAAGTGCATATTTACAATTTAGTTCCCAATGTATGTGATTTCGGAAAAGTAACTTTGCTGCTCACATATAAAGTTTAGTTTCTGTTGCAGCTTCAATATTTTATAGAATAGAATAGAACAGGTTTATTTGCATACAAAGTAATTATTAAAATTCTTTGTATAAGATAAATTCTACCATTTGGCATGCAAAAAAACTTTTTTGCAAAAAAAAAACAACCGACTTCCAAAAACGACACTACTAAATGAAAAATAACTTTAATTTCGGAAGTCGGTGTCGTTGGGTTCGCATTTTCGTTGTTTGCCACCGACTTCCGAAATTAAAGTTATTTTTCATTTTGTAGTGTCGTTTTTGGAAGTCGGTTGTGTTTTTTTTGCAAAAAAGTTTTAATTTTTCACTTTTAAGTTGTAATTTTTACCAGTACTTTTGATTTAAAAACCAAACTACTGAACCGTTTTTAATGAAATTTCTATGGGACCATTTGGGAAGTATACTCTTTCCAACAATTTTTCAAATCGTATGGCAAGCGACGGAGTTATGCGCGAACAAACATAAAAAAAAAAAAAAAATACAAACATCCGAATTGAGAACTTCCTCCTTTTTTAGAAGTCGGTTAAAAATTGGTGATGATGATTTTCAATTACTACTAATCGATCTAAAGTCAACCTAATTTACACACGAATAAACTTAGTATTTGTGGTGTGGTGTAATGTAGAGATTATTTTAGTTACAGTTTCGTTAGAGTTGGTTGTTTTCTTACCTATAGTACTCCTCGCATTCCTCCATCGAGATGTCGCTACTGATGATTCGGGAACCGAACCCGCTGTAGTATGTTGAATAACGTTGCTGCAAAACAGACGTTAAATTTTAGTGAAGAGAACAGAACTTTTATTTCGTTGTAGTTTTTGTAGTTAAAGTGGACCGAAGGGTAATTCCCGTATTTTTAAGAACGCGTTCGCATTGTATCTTAATCTGTCAAAAATATACAGGGTGGCAGGGACATCGACGCGCAAACTGTAACCATGGATTCAGCACATGAGTTTAGACCACATAGCGTCGAAATTTTTCGTCGGTTATTAAAAAAAAATATTGCTGTTCCATACATTTTGACCGCGTAGGTATTGCACTTTTCTATGAAACAGAAGATATTTTTTTTGATAACCGACGAAATATTTCGACGCTATGGGGTCTAAACTCATGTGCTGAATTCTGAATCTGGTTACAGTTTGCGCGTAGAAGTCCCTGCCACTCTGTATCTAAGTTAGTAACATTTTTGACACGTTTTTGAACGTTTTCAATTAGGGAAATTAGGAAATAAGTAGGAATCTTAACTTTTAAGAAATGTTTTTAGTCTCACCTGCAGATGTTTTGATAGAATCTGTTCAGCGATGACGGTGCACGCCAACCGCAGCGCTTTAGCTAGAGCGTCGATATGTTTGACGTAAATAGTGGTGAGCTCACGCAGGTCGCTGTCTCGACGAGGAGTTAGCCTCAGGTTTACACCGCCAGGTGGCGTTGTGCCCTGTAGAGACAACATTTTGAGAAGTGAGAACCAGGATAATAATCTTCTATGTTCTTATTTTTTTTTATAATTTAGCTGAACTGGAACTGGATGTCATAACAGCTCGCGTACACGTAATCCATCATCATCACCGAGGATGTACGAGCATAGTGCGGCCAATGACGGATAAGGTGTACGCCATGCGTTATTATGTGACTAGCACTCGATTTCTGAAAGGCTAACCTACACAAAACCTAACCAAACTCATTTTATCTGCAATTCCCACTGCTGGGACACAGACCTCCTGTCTGTGAGAGGGAGTGGGCATAATCCACCACGCGGGCTCAGTGCGGGTTGGTGGATGTCACATATCTTCGAATTTTTGGTTCTAGGACATGCCGGTTTCCTCACGATGTTTTCGTTAAATACACACAAAGTAAATTTAAGTGTCTGGCTGGGTTCGAACTCACGACCTGCAACTCGTAAGTCGGGACCGTACCACTGAGCCACCACTGATCTGAGTTACTATGATTGATTGACTGAAATAAAAGCAGCTAACCTTTAAACTCACCAATAGACATGAGTTTCATGGTCTATTGGCAAAATCAATCGATCTAATCTTTTGGTTTAGCTTTCTCAAGTTTAATTTTAAATAACACGTCCTGCATACCTGGTCCACGATACACTTCATCATCAAGGTAAGAGATCTGCTGTCATAATGGTCCCAGTCATTCGTCACCGTCACACCCCCTAGCATATTGTATCTGAAAGTGTTCACATTATAAAAATAGTTCAATTTTCCTTGAGTTGGACTTTCTGCGTGGAGTCCTGGGTTCGATTCCCAGGACGGGCAAAATGTTATTTGGCTTTTCCAACAAGAACTTCTCAGTAGTAGCCCGGTTAAGGGCATTGTGCTCACCCCCTATTAGGAACGTGGAGCTGCAGCCGACATGTGGGTGCACTGTACACCTCTCCTCTCCTGCTCTCCTATTTCTGCGATGAATAAAGGCCTGATGCTATTGTCATCATCTGCCTGCCTTTTCCCAAATATGTTGGGGTCAGCTTTCAGTCTAACCGGATGCAGCTGAATACCAGTATTTTATATGGAGCGACTGCCTATCTGACCTCCACAACCCAGTCACTGGGTAAAACGATACCTCTTGGTAAGACTGGTTGTCAGATTTTCGGGCTTCTGACTACCCGTAACGACTGTCAAAGAATGACAGCTGGGACCAATGGCTTAACGTGCTTTCCGAGGCACGGAGGGGTCTTGGTATATAAAGATGGTCACCCATCCACGGCCCAACTGCGGCAATCATAGCTTAACCCGATCAATCGACCCGTGCATCTGTTGTTAGTATTTATTTATATATAAATTATCACTTACACGTTAGCCATATACATATGGTGGCCAGGCGTCACAGAAACCTTGTAATATCGATCCAAATTATAGTTCTTCAGCAAATACAGACAGCTGGTAACATCCCACATATAAGTATGAACCAAATCCCGTTCCCGCCACTGATGGTGTTGCCAGCCTCCATAAAAGTTCCTATTATGGTAGTAATTATTATTATACGGCATTATTAGGAGCTGGCATCTGTAATTGAGTCTGTCTTTATATTCTGCTGTTAGTTTTAGTAGTTTGGCGAATAGTTTTATTTCTCGTGCGACGTCGGTTTGAAAGGGAGTGTGGTATCCCTCTCGGTATGGCCATATTAGGAAGCATTCTGCGTTCAAACGTTGTGACATTTCTAGACATCGTTTTATTTGTGTGGCGGCTTGGATGAATGTGGCTGCGTCGTTGCTTGTGAATGCGCCGGATACGTATCTGGAACGGAAAAGTTTTTTAGCAATTGGCTTCGATATGAAAACTTGCCAGCTCAATTATGTAAAGCCAGTTTTTGCAAGTTCACAATTCAGTTTCCAATTAATGTGATTTAGGAACAGTAACCTTAACTCCTTCACATAAAGTTCACTTTCCGCTGCAACTTAAAAAAAATCTTAATAGTCATTCCGAAATCAACTTAATTTTCATACGTACAAAGTTGATATTTGTTTACATGGGTGATTGACTTTACCTAGGATGTGAATGCAGATCAGGCGCTATCCACAGCAGCTTCACATGGTACCTCTGCGTCAGTTCATGTATGTACTCCGTGACGTCGTCCCAGTGGGCCTTGTTCTCGTCCCAGCTGTCGGTATGAGGAACCAGGTCTGAGTCGAAGGCGGTCCAGTACTTGATGCCTAGTTTGGCGCAGAGGTCGAAGAGGGCCTTTATGTGTCGTTTGTGGTTGTCTAATGAGTCGGTGGTGTCGTCCCAAGGACGGGAGTGGGTTGAGCGGCCGTGTGTGTCTGAACCTGAGGGAGGTACGAATATTAAATGAGTTTTGAATTGAGTACCGATTTGGGTTCTCTCTCGTCAAGTTGCAGAGTATAACGTGCGAAAGGAATTTCATTCCAAAAAGTACGTACCTTCTACACATAATTCCACCTACCATTACTCCTGAAGTCAAGAGCCAAGCTATACTTCAGCCAGTCCTCCATGGGCCGCGAATGAACCCTCTCCGTACTGTTGTAGTACCGGTAACTGGCGCTCTCGGAAGGGGCCGCCATGTTGTTGTACTCTATCTTGTCTATACCTGGAATTTGTTACGAGATAAGTAGTAAGTATGTATAGTCGACGTCGCAATTGCTTTTGACAACAATTCCCAGTAAATTGAAACTTCACTATAAGATTAAAAGTACCTAACTCTTACATAGACAAATAGACCTTGTCGTTTTATGACGTGCAAGTGATATTTAACCTTACAATTACGAATTACAAGAAATTACGACATCAATCAATCATCTGTCTGAGGTTTAGTTGATCGCATGATTAAAAAAAAAAAACTTTATTTCATAACCAAAACAGAACAACAAGGTGAGGTGGTGGTTATTGTCAGAGCGGAGCGGAGGGGTTCGAACTTAGGTCTTTAACTTGCCAATCTGACACTAACTGGTGGGTTATTGCCACTATATACACACGATTTTTTTTTTTTGCAAACATACATAAATGTAGCTCTCTTCACTTACTATTCAAAGTGGATTTTTGAGACGGGGCAGTTTAAGGACAGGTACCTTAACCGTTGTAGCTACAGGAAAACGATCTTAGGACAATTTATTTTTTGAGTAACTGCTAACTGCATTCACAGATTTTGGAAATGGTACATTCAGCCAGAAAATTGACAATTCTCGAGTTTATACGAAACTAAATCGATAGGCATTATAGAAATAAAACGTATGAATTGTATTTTTTCTGACTGTATTTTTTCCATACATAATTTTTTGCAGAAACATACCTTGGAAATAGTCAACATTATCAGCTCTGGGCTCTCGCACTTTCTGCCTCTTGGCAGTAGGCTGGTTGTACGTCGCCATTCTTATTTTGACCCTAAAGTAAAATGTTATTTTATTCGCAAGATAATGTTACTTTTTATTAGATGTTAAAGTAATATATTTTAAATACATATTTTCATTTCATTAGGTGTGAAATGATAAATAAAAGTTGACAATATATATTGAAAGAGAAAACATTATGATCGCGGGATGAATGTCTGGCCAGCGACGTTTTTGGTAAGTTAGATTACGAAAATAAAAGCTAATACTTTATACAATTTTTTTTTCTATTTTCTTGTCATCACACCACATTTATTCATAGCTGCGCACCGCGGCTTCACCCACATAAGTCTCGATCCCGTGGTAATATCGGGATAAAAACTATCCTGTGTCCTAATGCAGGTCATGGTCTACCCATATGCCAAACATCCAAATCCAAGCTGTTACGGCGTGAACGCGTAACAAACACACATACAAAAAATCAATTTTTCATACCACTTGCTCAAAAAAGTGACATTCTATGCCACAAAAAGCGAACATAACAATAGTCATTTTTAATCTGTTAAAAACAGGGAAAGAAAATTGTACTGAATTTCATTCATCCTCTAGGGGGAGAATGTGATTTAAATTTGGAATACTTACCGAAATTTATACTGAACTACATCTGTGTATACACCATTGAGTTTGTATATAAAGCATTATCCATCTTTTTGAAAAAGGAATATGCATTTATTATGCAGTTATGATTATTAAATAAAAATACGAAAACCGACGAGGCCGTATGAGCTTGATGCCTTTGCTTTTCCGACAAAAAAATATTAGTCTAGGAATTTGCCAAGTTCCTCAGACGCAAGAACAGAGAAATACTCAAATCAACTCATCAACAATAAATGTACCAAACAAAAATGTAACTCTCTCTATCAATAATTGGACCAATGTTTCGAATGTTAACTTTTACTTTTAATTGTCATTATTTTTAATAAATGCTTATCTCATATTATTATTGTGTTAATTTTTTCGCAAATGGTACGAAAAGTAGAGTATTTTCCTCGGTGATAAAGCTGTCTTAGTCTTGGGTGAACTTAAATCCCTTGCTACACTCAGGACTCGTCTTAAATCCCTCGCTTCGCTCGTGATTTAAGTTTTTAACACCCTCGCTACGCTCAGGAGTGAACCTCGAGTCCTTCGTTACGCTCGCGATTTAAATCGTCACCCGCGACAGAAGACACTGCTTTATCCCCTTGGTTAATAATCTACTATTTTTCTCTATAAAATATTAATTTAGATGTTTGAATAATGCCTAATATATTGTACATATCACATATCAATGAATTGGTAATGAAAAGGGCAGTTGTAGAGTATTAGGTGTACAGGGTGGCAGGGACATCGACGTGCAAACTGTATACCATGAATTCAGCACATAATTCAAGAAGCGTAGAATTTTTTTGTTTGAATAAACGACGAATATGTTTAACGCGGGTATTTTTATTTGCATTTATCACGTACTGAATCTATGATAACATGTTGCGCGTTGATGACCCTGCCACCCTGTACCTGTAAGGTAAAGTTAAGAAGGTGTAGTACTGATTCTAATTCTGTAAATAGGTACATGTTCGTTACGGTCGCGAATCATATTTGAAACCACGATACTGACCTGCAAATCACAAAAACGTAAGAAAATTTAAATTTCGCGGGCAACCTTACCGCATCTCCCTAAACAAGAACAGTTGCAACAAGGCAGTATCTACTTACCCCCAATTGTCGTCTAAAGTGTCCTGTTCACCGCAGTCGCACAGACAGACAAGCGAGCGCGGCGGCGTCGCTTATATAACGTAACGTGAATGGGTTCAGCCGGGCGTGCCGGCGGTCCTTTGTGCGCTAACTGGACGGAGGGCTTTTGTTTGAAAGTAAGTACTTGTGGAATTGTCATGTTTTAATTTTGTTACGAGGTTTTTTTTGTAATTTTATATGTGTTATAAATAAGGTTAAAGCTATGTTTGTCTGTAGTTCAAAGGAATCAGTTGCCCATAGTGTCACCCCTTGTAAAATTTCTACATTTATACCTGTAATATTTATGGTGTACATAGTAAAGGGTATTCCGGTGTATTCTTTTCCTAAATTTTAACGAAATAGCAGTTAAAACCCGAAAAAAAAAAAACGAAACTCTGTTAGGTACTTTACACAAATTACTAATGAAACCAAAAGAAACCTCAAGAAGATCTGGGGGCTGTGAGGGATTTCTTCCATTCCATAAATTTATGAACATAGTATAGAATATCTTTAACAATTATTCCGACCCTTATCCCAATTATATGTGAGCGGCGCAACATGTATTTTTCTTCAATACTTCTTTATTAGTCGTCATCTCAGTAGTCACCCCCTGTCTAACCACATTTAACAATTATCTTTAACAATTTCAAAAGTAATATTCTTCCAATAGTTAGTGTACACAAAAAACTGAGGCGCTTATAATGGTTGTAAGGACAGATTTTAGTGTCAAGGGGAAATGCACTAGATGCACTGAACAGTGACAGTAAATGTACTATTGCAACTAATAATAACAGTATAGGGAGAGCAGTGTTAGTTCAGTGGTGTCGGCCCTGACCTACGAGATGTAGGTCGTGATTTCGAACCCAGGCAGGCTCTTTGTGAATATTTTAATTTCATCACCACTGCTCTCAAAACGGTGAAGGGAACATGAAACCGGCATGTCCTACAACCATAAAATTCAAAGACAAAGACCAACAACCACCAACCCGCATTGAACCCGCGTGGTGAATTACAGCCCACTCACTGTCATTGAGAGGAGGCCTGTGGACTGTGAACATAATATTTTAATTATATTATAACAATATGAAAGTCTTTTCCAAAACATTAAAGAAAACAAATAAAACCACATCAATTTCCTTAAGCCTATATTTCTCTATACAAAAGTATTATAAAAATATCCAGATCAATCTGAAGAAGACTGCTGCAAAAAGCACAATTATCGGTAAAGGCACTTTAGTACCGTTTTTCACAATTTGAACACCGGAAACTTCACCCTTCTTCAACGGGGCGGTTAAGCCGGCCATCTTTGGTTTGTCTATGGGCTCTCCCATCATAGAGAATTTGCTCGCACTATTAATTTTGACAGTCAACATCTTTCCCATATATCTTTCTTCTTTGGGTACTAACACTTGTTCATAGTACTCGTTGTGGGCCACGAAGTAGTTTTTGTCGTGAGATATGTCTGTGACGAGCACTTCCTGAGTGTCGCCCACTTTGTGGCCATACGGCTCGTAAGAACGGAACAGTTCGGACAGCTTTTTCGTGCGTTTTTTTACTTCTTGTGTTGGGACCTGTGGAAAAACATTACAATGACTACTAAAGCCAAAGAGATTTAAGATAGGTACAATAGAGAGGCTATGCAAAGAAATGTCATAGAAAAACTGTGATCCCATGTCTCACTGACGCCATCTAGTATAATATAGCAAAATTAGAGCGGCAATTGGGAACATCTTAACACAAAAATTGCAAACATGAATTAAATTTAGTAAAATATATTCAGCTATTGCTCGGTAGGTGGCCAGTGTGGTCAGTGTTGCCAGATCCGATTTTCAATCCGTAGGTTAAGCCTGAAAAACCTAATATCCTACTTAGTTCAAATGGTAAATAGATATAAAAAACTAAACAAATTAAGCAAAACTTGTTTTAAACAATAAAAACTATTTTAGAATTTTATTCGCTACTATCCATTGTCCGTGTCACCGTGTATGACTAGGTATCAGTTTCAGTGTGTGTTTATGTACATTTTAAAATAAAATCATTTTAAATGTGCCTGCTTTGCCGTTGGATTATTATAGCACTCAGTTTATTACGCTTTTTGTGTAAAGTAGACCTATTAGGTCACAAAGCGCATATTTTCTTTGCAATGATTGTCGGTTGCGTTTCGGTTTTAGTTTAATTTTTTTTTTTCACTTTGTTTGCAAATATTTGTAAATCTTGTATCCGTATGTATACGTATATCCGAGGCGAGGTGCAAAATCCGTAGATCTATAAAAAAAATCCGTAGGTCTGGCAATAAATGGGGTGACACTAAGTAGACAGTATAAAACCTGTGGTAGAGATTTTACCATTTCGATATAAATGTATCGATAATATTGAAAAAGTGACTAAGACTATTTTTTTTTTTTCGCGTTTGAATAGATTGAACCAAGTGCCAAAAGATTATGAAAACAATAAAATGATTAGCCGTTTAAAAGTTATTTATTTATAAAATTATTTTTACATACAAATGACTAATAATTATCGTTATTATGATCTAGTAATCCAAGTGTGAGACTGCAGCTGATCACGAGGATGTGAGTGCGATTTCCACAGGACACAAATATTTATGTGATGGTTGTGTTGGTCTGGGTGTTTCTTATGTACAGACGCCAGCACATCAAGCTACTACAATCTGTCAAATTTCTATAATAGATTTTCAACTTTATCTATAAAGCATTATGGTTCAAGTTTGATTGGGAAAATTTGACAGTTTCGGGTAGCTTGACCTGCTGGCGTCTGTACATAGTAGTATTATAGCATAAGTAATAGTATTAGTATATAAGTATTATATCCATTGCTTAGTATCCATAGTACAAGCTCTGCTCTGCGGTTTGATTTGAACCTACATGAAAATAGTACTTGTTCATTTATTGATATTTAAATAAAATGACATGATTATCTTCAAACAGTATTATATTTTGTGTTATTTATTTTTTAACTTAATAAATATTATCGATAACCAAATCGATAAACAAAATTGCATCTCTACAACGCAGTAGTAAAGCTACTCAGCAATAGAGGGCGTTTATTACAAAATTAGCAAATTTTCTAGATCTATTTATGAAAATTATTTAATTTTAATTACTGAGTAAATATAAATAATTCATACGAAAATAAACTGAAGTTAGGTCCAGCCATTTTACCGTAACGAGATTTACAATATCTCAATGCGCAACTTGGCATATTTCCTTAGAAAATATTTGTTTTTGGTGGACACAAATACGACTTGACACGCAGGCGTACCACACTAGACTGAGTGACTTTTGACCACTAGGACAAAAGTATTGGATTACGATTTTGTTCGTGATGTCCTGTCTATTGTCAAGTAGATAATTTAATGTCTTTGACTAAAGCTCATACAAAATATATATCTATACGAATAATAATGCTGAAAGTTTGTTTGAACGCGCTAATTTCTGGAACTACCAGTCTGATTTGGAAAAATCTCATTTGATAGCTCAATTCTTGAGGAAGGTTATAATCTATTAGTAGTAAAAGTCTGACACGCCCTTCCGCTCAGCCCAGAGCGGTAAAGGTCATTTAATGATTTCCCACCCAAAACAAAAAAGGTAATAAGCTATTTAACATTACGCTACGAACGCACTCTTAGAAGCCGAGCAAAAAGAACAAATGTATACGACACAGCGCGAGCGAGCGATAGAATGCGACGCGGTGGGTCGGGAGCCGGAATTTCACGCGGATGAAGTCGCGGACAGAAGCTAGTCTTAGGGCTGGTTTTTCCAACGTAAGATAATGTTTATTCGTAGAATAAAATTAACTTCTGACATATTTTGTATGGAAGAACTGTCAAAAATTCAAAATTATTCCTCCGATAAATTATCTGGCATTGGAAAAATCAGCCCTTAGATAATTATCAAGTTTTGGATCAAGAAACTCCATGTCATACAGGACAACGTTCAAATTCCTTTGCAACCAACATTTTACATGTCACTCAAAAATCAACTTAGACTACATCACGCTAAGGTAGATAGCCGAGTACATTTATAAACTTATTCACTTTATCCATAAGCACCAGAAACCTCTTCATAATAAATATTGCCCTCAAAATCGTATGATACTATGAGTACCTAATTTAAATAATTCCTACCTTGATCATCTTCGCGGCGGGAGTGCCGGGTCTAGCGAAGAACTGGTTGATGAAGAGTGAGGGGAAGCGGTACTTGTCGCACAGTCGCATGGTGTCGGCGAAGTCTGCGTCCGTCTCGCCGGGGAAGCCGCAGATTATGTCCGTGGCTATCGTTATGCCGGGCACCCTGGGGATAGGAGATTCATTAACTAAGAGTCCCAGAAAGAGCCATACATACATAAACTCACGCATTCTTTCCATGGGGTAAGCAGAAACTACAGAACACCACCTGCTACAATCCTTACATACAAGGAGTATATGTAAGGACTGCCTCGTTTACGTTCATACATCAGAAGGCCAATTCTCGTAATTTAAAACGTTCAAAATCTAGTCGCAGTCTCATCTCAGCGACAAAGAAATGTGAAAAACTTGTCAAAATGTAGGAAAATTAGAAGTATTTTTTGACAGCTTGAGACTGAGATCAGACTGTGAACGGTCTTAAAATTACGAGAATTGCTCCTCTGGTCATACATGCACGCCGGTTGCGAACTGAGTACTACGCACCTGACCTTTTTTAAGAACATCACCAATAAGGTCACTATATGTAGTCCTAGTTCGTCTTCTCCCGCCATTTCCTCTCTTTCCGCGTTATCGTAGGAGTCCTCTCCGATAACTTTAATGGATGATCGATACGATGGTATGGAGTGGTTGTGAATAGCTATGCTGGCACTTATCCGGAGGTTGTGAAACAGAACACATTATATTGTTCACACTCACTTTTCTCTAAGGAAGTCAACAACTCGTTCGAAGTCAGCTCGCGTATACTCTCTCTTCATGTCTGAGAGTACTTGATCGCTGCCTGACTGCACCGGCACGTGGAGGAACCTGACAAAGATAGTTAAATATAATTTAAAAAAATATTGAAAGCAGGATTTATTGGATATTACTATCCTACACAGCACATACACTCTCAGTATGTGAAAAGCGAAAATTATGACTGATTCAACGCTACACTGAATCTGAAAATTCGTCTATTGCAATTTAAACCTTATGACAATGAATGTTAAAGTTTAAAGTCACATGATGGGCACGTAATTTGCAACAACTATACGTACAGTTTCACAATCCAAATCCACAAAATATACTTAGCAGTATGTATTTTTTTCTAACGTAACACTCCTGGGCACAGGCCTCCCTCCACTCCTCCCGTCTAACGCGAGCGCACGCGTCCTCACTTTTAGTTTTATCGAAGCCTATCCAGCACGTTTCGCCACCTCCTACGTGGTCTGCCGCGACCCCGCCTCACTGTCTCAGGGCACCGGTTCTGTGCTATTTGGGCCCACAGTTTGTCCGGCATGCGCCAGACATATCCAGCCCAATCCAATTTAAGTTGAGCAAACTTTAGAGCCACGTCTGCTATCTTCGTTTTGGTGCAGTGTGTGTGACCTATGAGCATAGATAATGCTGTCTTACTTGTAAACCCTAGGATGGTGCATGATCTTGGCGACTTCGGCGAGATGTTCCAGTATGTAGGGCGGGTTGGTCATGCCGAGCCGAAGCCGACAGCCCTCCGGTATCACCTCCACCAGCTTCCAGAGTAACTCCGGGAGAGAACTGCCGATGTCGCGACCGTATGTACCTGGACAGTTGGGATATTTTATTAATAATAATATACAGGGTATAAACTGACCCAGCACATAGTCGTTATCTACGCATTCTGTAAATCAAGCGACTTTTATTTTAGGTGTGAAAAATTGCTGTTTTACGGCGGTGCGCAATGTAACGCACGCAAGAAATTGAGCTTATGGGTGCATGCAACAGTACAGTAAAAAAAGTTGAAACTTTGATCTTCAATATCTTCGTAACCAGAAGGTTCCCACAATCTGTCAGTTTAGAATAGGGTCATAGGACTTTGAAGTGCATAAAAGTTCCGCCAAAGGCGAGATATTTAATTAAACAGGATGGCAGGGACATCGAGGCACAAACTGCACATGATTAGAAATTGTGTCTAGTTATCAAAACAAAAAAAAACAGCTATTTCATAGAAAAGTGCAATACCTACGCGGTCAAAATATATGGCACAGCAATTTTTTTTCAATTTCGGACTTATATTAGTTATATATATCTAAGAAAAAATAAACAAAAAGAAGAATAAATACTATCATAAACTCACCAGTATCCTCACTAGTCAACCAAATCTCACAAACACCCTCAGTGAACGACTGTCGTGCCCTCTCCACGATCTCCTCCGGCGGGTAACTCCCCAACTCCCCACGCGCATGCTTCGTCTTGCAGTACGTGCACTGGTTCAAACAGCCAGTGTTGATGGAGATGATCTCTATCAGGGGGTTCTTGCGGACTTTAGGAAGAAGGAGGGAAGCTCCGCCCGCTTTGCGGCCGTCACTGGTTTTCTTTTGGCCGAAGAGACGAACTGTGTGGCCTGTAAAGATTTATTTATACATACATGAATTTCTATGCAATTTGTACACTTTTTTTTCGACTAAGGGTCTCCCCAAAATTATTGATGTGGAATCGGCTTAAGTTTGTCAGAAACAACTTTGTAGTTAGTGCAGAACGAAGTGCCAAAATCGCGTCGCGTATGCCGTTCAGAGTCGAGATGAATGACGTCGTTTACATCCTTAGCGACAATTCCCCGTTACATATGATGTGCATGGAGAGGCTTTACTTGTTGTTAGCTAAGTAGTTCATATGTTTACCAGCCATGCATTTGTGCGTAGCATGGCCATGGTCAGTGGACGATCCCGCCCACACTTTTATACAAAGCGGTGCTAATTACACGAGCGTAGCTAAGCCGTGGGCTGCTGTGGAGCGGCGTCTTTAGGGCATAGACAAATAGTATTTAATGACCCTTGAAAGCAAAAATCAATTATTTATAATTTGCCTACCACTTTAGAGACTACAACCACGATTGCTGTTCACATACCCTTAAGTGTCTCCTCAACAATCTCGACAATCCTGTCGATCTGCTGCACGCCCACCACACTGAGTCCCGTCAGGTAGTTGGCACGCGGAGCACCCTGCGGCACGCAGCCCGCTACCACCACGTGGATGCCGCGGCTTTGACCTAGCTCTATCTCATTTCTGGAAAATGACAAAATAAAGTTCTGTTAAATATGGGTGTGTAAGGTGAAGTACAAGGCCCTTCAAGAATGTCAAGAAAAATAGATGATGCAAAATTTCAAATCACATAATTCAAAACTCAAACTCAAACTCAAAATATTTATTTCAATTAAACCATTACAGGCACTTTTGAATTGTCAAGGGGTCGGTCAGTCAGAAAAATGAAGCTAGTTGCCCATTCCAAAGCGTAGGTACCTATGGCGAAGAACGGGCAAGAAACTCCATGGACACTCTTTTAAATCAATATAATATGGTTACAAAGTATTGGTTACATAATTCATGTTAGAAATTATGCATATGAGAACGATGCAGAACGTTTAAAGCGTCCGTAATGAAAAGTGTAAAAAAAATAAAAATAAGAACAATTCAAATATTAAATTAAATTAAAATAAGCCATGGCAGCAAAGAGATGACTAGTCCCTACTGACGGCGCCCGTTCACGAACATGACGCATGGATTAGCACCATTCAGCTCAACCATTTTGAAGGGTAATGCAATATCATAAGGTCTGTTTAAATTCCTGTACTGTGCCATATGACATTTGGAATTTCCACTGTCAATATGTTCTGGCAGCACACCTTAGACAGGTAGCCTTGCTTACGTGAAATCTTTTTGAATAAGAAATTATTTATTTGCTGAAAATACAGGTTTTACCAGATGTAAAAATTCACGGTTTATGCACAGTCCATATTTTTTCTGTTTAGAGTGTGCAAATCTTGAGGCATGGTTGAATAATCTTAAGTAAATAACTCTAATTCCTGGGATTTATGCCAGCCAAAAACCAAAAAAGAAAAGCCTCTGTAGGACCAAACATTTCCAACAATACACATAAAAAACTTATCAGAACTTAAAATTACAAACTTGAAATGGTCTTCAGAAGGACTCTTGACTGTGCAAGAGTTGAGCAGCCAGAGCTGTGCGTCAAACTTGTCTTCAGTCAACTTGTAGCCGTTGGCAGCCAGCATACCAGCCATGTACTCTGAGTCGGAGTTGTTGTGCGCACACCCCCATGTCTTCACGTAAATTGTCTGGGTACCTGGATAGTAAGGACAAGAGATAAAATGAGAAAAACTTAAACAATTTGATGAAACAGCTTTGTAAACATACCGTTTTCGCACAAAATAAATATTCCTTAGTCATACAGCCTGCCTCAAAAAACTACGTCAACAACATGTTTTTGCCGTACGTAAGTTATTTGTCGCACACCAAGATAAACTGCTTCTTCATTCTCTAACCAAAGTCACAGTTGCTTTAGTTATTTATTATAGCCATTTGAAAATTCACGTAAGATAAAAACCGCTGGTGGGTACACAACTTTATCTACAATCATGTCTTCATTTTAGATCATTTAGTTTAATTTCAGGTCACGTCACGACCCTTGAGAAACAATGACATAAGTTTAATTTAATATGTATACACAAGAAATGAAGAACATTAATTATTGCATTAGAGACTAGCTGGTGAGGTGTATAGGGACTTCACACGCAATATTTATTACATAGCTTCACAGCGGCCCGTTTATTAAAAGAAATAAACTAAAATAAACAACTTTTGAGGTTATACCTGGTACGACACTTTCCAATATAACCTTTTCGGCGGGCTCGGAATCATTCTTGTTGTCACGTTTTCTTGACCGGACGCTCACACTCTTTCTGCTGGAGTATCTTTCTTTCGGTGTGATGTCCTGAGAAGATATTAAATCTTCTATATCATCTATAATTTCATCACAAACACCTGGCATCTTGAACTTTTGTTTTGACAGTTTTTTGACTTTGACAATGATATTTCATGCATCTCTTCTCTTTGTTGTCATTTTGTACCACAGAAATTATAGAATTGCGTTTCGTTTTATTAAAAAATTAAAAACTCGTAAAGAGGATAGGCAGAAGCTTGGTTTTCAGAAGCTCTCCTATAAGTCCTGCACAAAATGAACTAATAACAGGATGATAGATATAGTAGTTCAGTTAAGCTTGGCTGTTTTTTAGAAAACAAAAACACCAATTTTATTAATGTATCCTCCGTCATCATCTGCCTAGCCTTTTCCCAAAAACTGTGTTGGGGTCGGCTTCCAGTCTAACCGGATGCAGCTGAATACCAGTATTTTACATAGAGCGACTGCCTATCTGACCTCCACAACCCAGTTACTATACTAACCAGATTTTCGGGCTTCTGACAACCCGTAACGACTGTCAATGATCCACAAATGACAGCCGGAAACAACGGCTTAATGTGCTTTCCGAAGCACGGAGGGGTCTTGGCATGTAAAGATGTCACCCCTCCACAGACCAACCGCCGCAAGCTTAGCTTAACCTGACCGATCGACCCGTGCTGCTGTTATTATCCGCCGAATACGAATCACATCGGTCTTGCCAAACTACAACTTATTGCTATAAATGTGTCAAAGGCGCCAATATTTCCATTTTGTCGTGGTGTTTATGGTAAATGGATAACTTAGTTAAAGCATTTATTTCAAACAGGCATCTATAAGGCACTTTTGAACGTAATTTACAATAAAATAGAATTAATTCTAGTCGCCCCTTCCAAAAGGTAAGTAGTTTGCGTAAAGTATGGGCAGTAATGGGTAAGAAACACCACCGTTACTCTATAAAAAAAGTTTTACAATACTTTGTATTGATTAATTAAATAATTATATGTAAAGACGATGCATGCGCAATTTGGGTTTCGCTCAGGCAAATCCACCTCTGACGCGGTCCATGAGATGACAGACTATGTGGTTACAAACATGGATAGTGGGGATAAAGTTATGGCCATATTTCTGGATCTTGCTTGGAGCTAGGGCTTTCGGCACGGTTTCTGTCCCAATTCTTCTACGTAAGATGGAAGGCTTAAGAATCAGAGGACATCCTCTGGACCTCTTTAAAAACTATCTGAGAGCGTACCCAGAAAGTAAAGATAGATGAATTCCTCAGTGAGGAACAAATAATTAACTACGGCACGCCCCAAGGTAGTGTCCTCGGACCTTCTCTATTCCTCATTTACCTATATCAACGACCTGGGTAAGCTCACTATCCCCAATGGCAAAATCATTAGCTTTGCTGATGATACTGCGCTCTTATTCAGCGCGAGCTCGTGGGAAGATGTCTATGAGTGTGCACAACTAGGCTTTAATACGGTATCCAACTGGTTACGCGCCAACCTGTTGACCCGTAATACAACCAAAACCAATTACATAGCATTCTCCATGAAAAACAATGGATCCTCCCAAACATTGCCTAATACTATTGTAGCTCACTCTTGCACAAACCCTTTAGTTGTAACTGCGAATTACTCACCAAGGCTGAGAAGGTAAAATACCTGGGAATAACAATCGACAAAAACCTAAGATTTAGAAGAACCACATTACCACCCTTAGTAACAGATTACGGAAACTAATATATGTATTCAAATCACTGAGAATTGTAGTCGATAAAAATAAAAAACTTTTTGCAAAAAAAAAAAACAACCGACTTCCAAAAACGACACTACAAAGTGAAAAATATTTTTAATTTCGGAAGTCGGTGTCTTTGGGTTCGCATTTTCGATGTTTGCCACCGACTTCCGAAATTAAAGTCAATAAGAGAAACAATAAGAGAGACTTTTGGTCTCCTGAACATTATGTACTTAATAAATATCGTATTTATCAGTTAAATAGCACATATTAAAATAATACATTTTGTAGGTAGGCGTCTCTACCTACAAAATTTATAATAATAACTCGTACCTAATCTCCGATTCCAGCCCGGGTAGGGTTACCAGATGGAAAATTGAAAAGTCCTGACAAAAAGCCTGATTTCCATAGCAAAGTCCTGAGATTTTGTCGCATACGAATTCAAAACTCTGTGGAAAAATTAGTAATTGGTTTTGTGCACGTATGTTGATTCTAACTCTAAAGATATGTTGATGTTAATTACGTTGATTTGTGAATATATCCAAAGAAGAAACAATTATATGTTTTTCTATAAGTAAGTTGTTTCTTTCTAATTAAAAATCTACTGTATTTTATTGAAAATCGATAAATCCTGAGATTTCCAAAATCCGCCCGCAATCCTGTTAGCAGCCTAAAAATCCTGAAATCTCAGGACAAATCCTGAGATATGGTAACCCTGAGCCCGGGAGACCAACAATAACAATGCTAACCTAACTAGCAATACAAAGCATACGTAATACGTACTTACTTACTTATTACCTCTTTATGATCGTACTAATTAAGTTTGCCAAAACTTGACTGCAGTGTGAGAACACCAAAGTAATAAAGACGTGGTTTAAACAATAATACGTCATTAATCATGGCTTTTAATTGATGTCTAAATGTTATTAAACTTGAATAACTAACCAAAAATAGGTGCCGCGGTACTTATTGCGATCTTTTAGAAATCTCATTTCAATGAAACCCCAATAAAAATCTACACTTCCGATTAATAATAGCACATTATTATGGCCATGTTAACATTAAATAGTGTCGTTATAAGCGATAATAGTTCTTATTGCAATCCGATACGGGTTAAAATCTGTTGTAATAAATGCGAATGTAAGCATTACAATAGTGACAATGGGTCGTAGACGCAGCAGCTGTCGTCGTAATGGCGGTATGGTACCTTGAGTTTTGGCGCCATTTGTCTGGCAGCTCATTTTTATTCTAACTATGCAGTTCAAATTGGTCTGATAACCACATTTATGATTATTAAAAGAAAATGTACAGTAATAAAACTTGTTTTTCACTATTTTTACAGCCTAATTTTACCTTTTCACTAATTAGTTTTTCATTTTCGTCTAACCATAAATCAGCGGTGATTAGTTAAACAGGTTTCCTCTTTCGCAGTCATTTATTTTTACATGCATCTACAACTGGCCACTACATAAAGATAATCTCGTTAACTTTGCATTTTAAATCGCCGTTTTAATTTGGTGATTAGATCATAGTTAAGGTGTATGAATATGAATGTATCGCGAACATAAAAGCTTGAAACCGTTACTGAAGAGAATATTTTAACAATTTACAATCTCTGGTTAAGTTTAGTGGTAGTTAGAGAATAATTTACATGTATTAAATTCTTAAGACCCCTTTCGAAGTTTGGTGCAGTGGAGCGATGAAAAAGTTCACCTTTCTCCGCTCGTACATCGCGCGTGCTATAGCCAGCCAGCGCTCGGCAGAAGCGCGCGCGCGTCGGTCGCGGCAAGTAGCTCGTGTGACAGCTGTCTGTGCGTTGTGTACAAAAATACTGTGTAAACTTTATCGTGTTTAGTTAGTGGACTTTTGTGGAACATCGCTGTTTTGAATATCGAATTGGTGAGTTTTTAATTTTGTGTGCTTCTAATTTCGCTGTGTGAATAGAACGCTAACTGATTTATGGAATAATGGATAAGTTCGACTTATTAAATTCCAACATACACTAAAAAATTCGTAAAATTAATATTTGAAGAGTTCGTTAAGTGCGGAGTTAATATTTAACCAAGATTTGCTTATTCAGTAAATATGTAATGTTATTTGTATTTGCCGAATGCTCAAATAGAAGTAACCACATAAATATTATTGTCGTAGATAATATGATCCCAAATGGAAGATTTAATCGTATGTCCATTACTGCCTAATGTAAAGAAATTCATTTTTCCAACAGTGTTCAATAAATTGCCATTATTTCTGGAAAAACATGTATATTATTAAAACGATTCTCGTTTGTCAAGAAATTACAAAATGTATCTATGTACTTACCTAAACATAAACACGTTATTTATTGCGACAAGAGCGGGTAGTTTTAAAAACAAACCTTATTTGAACAGTTTAGAAATTGTCAGCCAGAAATATTATTTATGTAAGTAGAAACAAATGTGGCAATAGCGTAGGTATCTATTTCATTTAATTATTTAGCTTTCCCATTCTATTTAAACGATTTGCCTATAATATTTTCTATTTGCGCAAGCAGCTAAAGTTAATACACACTACTTATAGTATAGACATTAAAATTGCAGTAAGTGTGTCTTATTTCTCACGCTATAGAAGATTAGAAATGTGGAGATTATCTGAGAAAACTAAAAGAAATATAAGAACATAGTATTAGTAGGTATTAATTATGTACAGTGCATAAATGTCTTGTGTGTAAAACAGGGTGTAATGCCCTTTAATGCGTAGCGCCACAGATTACCTAAAATTATCATGTAGGCCACAGTCCTAATTTGACAGACTTGTGCCCTTTAGCTCGTGCGTAAACGCATAGAAAGAAGAGTATCATTTAAAACAAACATAACTCTTCCTTTGTAGTAGTCGGGTAAAAAAAAACTAAAACATCTGCCGGAAGTAATTTGAAATTCAACAAAACTGCAATCAATGACATAGGTTTAAATGAAAATCGTTGAAATTAATGACGTTTTTGGACCACGCATTCCCATTTCTTAGTATTTCTTATTTGTTTTATTAATCATTGCATCGAACCACTTGAAGATTGTGTGAGTAATTCTAAGGTGGGTTAAATTTAAACCAAGTTTCTGATAAGGCCCACTTAAACCGACGATTTAACCTATGAAGTTTAGCTTATCTGTTTAAACGCTGCCAAACATTTGCCAACATGTTTAAATACAAGTCAATCAACATTTTTCTAGATATATTTTTAAACAAGATTTTTTTTTTCTTAGTAATCCGTATGACATATTTCTTAACAAAATAGGGTTGAAGCCAAAATATTTGGCCAAACTAAACAAGTTCACTGAACAAGTTTTGTTATATTTTTGGCACAGCTGCCCCTGCTCAAAGTATCACAATGTCATTGTTGCTAACCCTAAATACCTACCTACTTCCAGTAATTTTGGTCTTCCAAGATTCAGCCAAACAGAAAGGGACTTAAATTCAAACTATTTATTTTAATTAAACCAATTACAGGCACTTTTGAATTATCAAGGAGTCAGTCAGCCAAAAAGATGAAGCTAGTTGCCCATTCCAAAGCGTAGTAGGTTCCTATAGAGAAAACGGGCAAGAAACTCCATGCACACAAAGGGGTTTATTTATAAACGATGATTAAAGTTAAGTGACGTTTAAACGTCAAAAATGTATGTTTAAACAGTCGCTAATCACTACTTAACTTTAAGCAACGTAAATAAAGGGGAAAGAGTTCCGCATATCGTTGTTAGAACCGATCGATCTAAAAACCGGCCTGACCTAACATTACACATACCTAACGCTAGGCACTCGGCTAAATAAACTATTTATTCTATTTCCAACTATGCGAGCAGCACTAAGTCTCGATCACTTAAATTAATGTTTTATTTACATCTACATTTTTACAGTGTAACACTGTAAAATTGGACGTAGTTAAGCAGAAAGGACTCAACCCACATTCTTCCCAATACCTCGAAAATTGCGTTATTATGTAATACAACTTGACACATAAAAATATTGGTATATTTGCCCAGAGACAATATTTCAAAATATTCCATTTACAACATCATTGCAGCAATACACACCTCAACTTAAAACCTCGATATCTCAAAAATTACTTTTTGAGTTATCGAGGGTTGACTCCTTTTAGCTAAACTACGTCCAATTATAGTGTTGTTTGAAGGTCGTTACGGGCTCCCGGGTTCGGTAAAGATGAGCATGGGACCCTACTACGGGGTGGTTGCGGACGCGTGGCGCGTGTGCCTAGGGTTGCCAACCGTACTATATTAGACTCATATAAACAGCCTATAATGTTCCCACTGCTGGGACACAGGCCTCCTCTCTTCGAGTGGGAGTGGGCTATAATCTACCACGCGGGCCCAGTGCGTGTTGGTAGATGTCAAGTTTTCGAAATTTTGATTCTAGGACATGCCGGTTTCCTCACGATGTTTTCTTTCACCGTTTTGAGAGCAGTGGTGATGAAATTATTTACACAAAGTAAAGCGCCTGTCTGGTTTCGAACCCACGACCACGACTCGTAAGTCGGGGCCGTTGCCACCAGGCCACCACTGATCAATTTATAATAGACTATTGTACTCTATTCCGCGTAGGCGTACTTTATAAGACCAATCCAATGAGTTTTATAGGGTTTTTTACAAGCTTTTATTTAACTTGCGATGTATGTATGTATGTTCCGGTGGACTCTTGCAACTCAATTTTGAAGCAGATATCTTCAACCGATTGAGCTGATTTTTTTTTTTTACTTTTTTTTTCTTTTTTCTTCTGGAATTAGTCAGTAGCAGCCCAGAGCCTGGATTTGTACCTGCACCCTAATAATTGTGCAACACACTATCAATCACAATCTGAATCATTTAGAAGGATATTGCGAATCCATCGCTTATCGCTTCATATGTTCGAAAAATTTATCTGCTCAACAACGTAAATAACGCAATGAATTTTGTTGAACTATCAAGATGAAAGCCATTTCTACTGTTAGTGTGTTACACAATTACCCTGCTGGTTGATAGCAATAGGCTCGCCGACTATTACATCGGACTTAAAAACAGTAGTACACTTCTGCCTAACCCTTCGAGGAATGCAGGCGTAATGTTAATGTTATGAAACTCGTAAGTACCTCTTTGAAATCGGACAAACTTAATTTCTTCAATAAAGTGTTGGCAGCCCTACTTGTGACGCACGTGCTGTGTCCACCTGTCGCTCGGTGTGGGCACAACACTACGCTAGTGACGTAAAAAAAGGTTTTAGTAATTTTTTTTACTAGAAAACACAAAAAAGCCTTTTTATAGTCGATTGGTAAGGTCGGCCAAGAAAAAGTAAGTATAACTTACATACAATTTTTGTCTTTCTGTCTGTTTGTTTTGTCTAATCTCCGAAACGGCTGGGCCGATTTTGACAGGTCCTGGACTGGCGGCTAGCTGATGTTATAAGGAGTAACATAGGAATTTATTCCGGAAACACGTTCCCGTGGGATAATTTCCGACATCCGCGCAGATAATGTAAATAATGACATTTCCTACCAAAATCTAACAAGTGCATTCCTCCTAGTTAGTTTAATGACGTGCAAACGAATTTCGATCTTAGAGTGGCAGACCACTTTTAACCTGATTGCGTCAGAAGGAGGGTTATTTAGCTGATTATACGTGCCGAATCTATTAATCCTAATAGGTAGCAAATTGATGGTCAGAAACAGATGACGCTCTTTTCCTGTAAAAGTATGAGCGAGCGTCGTTAGCCAAATAAATTTAAGTCTGGAAATTTTTACCACTTTAACCATAATTATTTGGATTTTATATTCCTCATCGATTTTAAGTAGGTACCTACTACTTTTTTGCCTCATATTTTAACCACAAAACATTACAAATATTCCTATGACCGAATAAATCAGCATAATGCTTATGTGAGCTTGGTCATTTTTGATAGGTCAACAAGGTTTTAATATATGTACCTATGTTTATTATCTAAATAAAAAAAAATACCCAGTGACGCTGCACGTCCTAGGAATCGTACCGACTTACTCACAGCACGCACCTGCGACCACTAGCCCAACAACTCAATCGAACTCAACGCATTTTCTTCTTTATCCTAGTTTTGCATCTAATCCGTCATCGTCCGAACTAAAATTTTAAAAAAACCACTGCTATTTTTTCATTTGAGTCGGCAGTCCCTGTTTTTTCTTATCGAAAATGTAGTGAATAATAAAATCATTATCTATGCCACCTACACTGATACGTAATCTCTATTGTGCAAAGTGAATCAAAATAACTTATTAATTATATTTTATATCAAGCTCTGTGGCATAGCACGCATGCACGATCGTTTATCTGCAGTCTCTACAACAAACTACCTACGTGATAAAAATATGGAAAGTTCTAGAAGTTAGTTTGATTTTCTTTTATAAAAAAAACAAATTGTACTTAAAAAAAAAAACTAGTTAAATAAAACCTCAACTGACATCGACAGAGGAAAATTTATTTTATAATGCTACCTATACCTACTAACTAATAGCGTGCCTACATTTTAAGTGCCTAATTAGTACTTAATTAGTTTTTACTACTATAAGTACTGTAGATTCCTAAAGATGACTCGAAAAGAAATGACCAACTATTAGTAAGAACATGATACAACAGCCCGAGCTCATCTTTTTACCTAGTTTAATTAATCTATAAAGGCTTAAAATCTGTGCCGATTCTGTAAAAAAATTACCGTGAAAACTTAGGTGAAATGAACTTGAAGTGAGCTGTCATTCCACCAGTAGTGCTAACTGCTATTCTGTAAAAATCTCGCTGTGAAATCTTAGGCTAAGTGACCTTGAAGTGACCTGTCAATCTCTAGATAACCTAGCGCACCCTAGCGTCAAGTACGCTGACAGTTCACTTTAAGCTTACTTCACCTGAGTTTTCACGGTGATATTGTTACAGAATCAACTGACTGATGCATAGTGATGCTATTAGCTATCGCCAGAGATTGACACTGAGAGATTTACAGCTCGCTTCAACTAAGTTCTTACAGACTAGACCGGCTGTTCTTTCCCTTAAACCCCACGCCGTAGAACACACATATTTAGAAACAAAACACAGTCCAACAAAAACAATCAATTCTTATTTATAGTAAACTGGAGTAGTGGTAGTTGACAGCGGTGACGTCACCACACTCACCGCGTAGCTGTCAGTCGTTATGCAAAGTTAAGTCATCGAGACACTGGGACCCTTTTATCGGCAGATTTATGTAGAATAATTGAATGTTATCATCGTTGTTATTGCGCAGGCCTACGCCACAACCGGGTCGCTAGATACTAAGTAGTCGGTCTAGGAACTGTAGTACTTAAGATAAGTAAACAAATTGTAGCAAGTTGGTTGAAATAATAGTATTCAATCATTGTGTTAATAATATTCAAAATGAAAAGTCATTTAAGTATTAAAATTAGGCTGAGAATCTGCACTTTCCGAACGTCAAAACTACATGAGACAGCCCCCCAAAACGCACGCCCTTCTTCACTTTTTAGTGCTTTCGCTGGGAAGAAGTGGCGCAACAAACTCCCCAGCAGCACAATCATAGCATTATCAGTCTATAATGGTCCCACTGCTGGGACACAAGCCTCCTCTGTGTGAGAGGGGTGTACCTCAATACACCACGAGGACCCACATAATTATATTATGCACATAATTATACCACACAATTATATTATGCGATGAATTTCCATAACTAAAAACTAGCATACATAAAGAGCTTACGCTCTACTTCCACATAGAATGCTCAAACGCGAATTTCTCTTACATTAACTTGCCATATGGTGAATACTTACTTTCCACTGTACTCAAGCCATAATTTACATATCTCACAGACAAAACAGTATTCCTAAGTAGGTAAGTGCCTATTTTACTACTTACCTAGGCGCCATTTAAAGCCTGATCGGATATCCGAAGTCCGAACTAAGAAATAGTCTCTATGGCCGCGGAACCACGTCGACACTCATTTGAATTTCTCAGATATTCGAGACATTACCGGCATTACCATACAATAAGCTTACAGATTACAATCTTCGAACATGCTGTTATGAAATTTTATTAACAGTCTGCCCACTACAGGATTAAGTGACTTCCGTGTATTGGTTCAAAATTAATTCAAACATTTCGAAATTACATTCAATCATGCTATTAATGATGCATTCAGTTGAATTAGAGGTATTGATCAGAAATGTCGTTCTGAAATGTTAAGTATGAGCGTATGAAAAGAGACAGGAAGATGGCTGGATTTTGTGAAAGATGATATAACAAGGAAGGTAGGGAACACTGAATAATGACGAGTGACGGCTGTAAAGTAGAAATGAAGAATAAGGCTATTTCAGACACTAATCTACATGGTCCTCACGTGATCTGATCAAGATTATGTCTGGACTTTAAAAGAGACTGTGACCTTCGAGTTTGAAATATTATTGCTGACGTGTAAAAGTGTTTGTTCAAAACCTACTTAAATAAAATAATCCTACTAATATTATAAATGCGAAAGTTTGTATGGATGGATGTTAGTTACTCTTTTACGCAAAAACTACTGAACGGATTAGGATGAATTTTGGCAAGGTACAAATAGTTTATAACCAGGATTAACAGACACATAGGATACTTTTTATCTCGATGTTCGCCGAATTCCCGATATTCCCGAATCATAAAACATAGCGCCGACCCCCAATAAATTGGTAAGGTTTATACAAATAAATCAGCAGTACGCGTTTCATCATACCATGACTGAATACACAACAACACCATAATACTTACAGACAGATTACCATCATCATCATTCAGCTCCTGCCTCATCCCAATTTATTTATGGTCGGCGCAACATGTCTTTTTTAACCCCCGACGCAAAAACGACGGGGTGTTATAAGTTTGACGTGTCTGTGTGTGTGTGTGTGTGTGTGTGTGTGTGTGTGTGTGTGTGTGTGTGTATGTCTGTCTGTGGCATCGTAGCTCCCGAACGGATGAACCGATTTTAATTTTGTTTTTTTTGTTTGAAAGGTATATTTGTCGGGAGTGTTCTTAGCTATGTTTGATGAAAATCGGTCCAAGATGGCCGCCGCTACAAAATGGCGGATTACATATTTTTTCACAACTCCCTCAATATGGGTATCAAATAAAAGGGCTTGACTAGTAGAATACTATACACTATGATAAATTTCAAATCCAAGATGGCCGCCACCACAAAATGGCGAATTACATTTTTTTTTCACAACTCCCTCAATATGGGTATCAAATGAAAGGGCTTGACTAGTAGAATACTATACCTACACTATGACAAATTTCAAATCCAAGATGGCCGCCACCACAAAATGGCAAATTACATTTTTTTTTCACAACTCCCTCAATATGGGTATCAAACGAAAGGGCTTGACTAGTAGAATACTATACACTATGACAAATTTTAAATCCAAGGTGGCCACCACCACAAAATGGCGAATTACAAAAACCTGATTAAATACCAGATTACTTACCTGAATCTTAAAACGCAAGAAAATAAAAGAAAAGAAATAATAAGGAGTCCCTACAAAAAGCATGAAATAAAAAATTAAATTAAAAATTTAAAAAACCCCCGACTACGAGAAACCCTATAAAAAGAAAAAAATAACCTTGAAATTATGACCCTACGTAAGTACGTATGAAATTTTTTGATTAAATATTGTCCTGTCGGGGGACCGCTACTATTTTAAACTTTAACAGAACGTTAGGCTAATAATTAGAGCGGTCCCCCGACGGGACAACATTTAATCAAAAAATTTCATACGTACTTACGTAGGGTCATAATTTCAAGGTTATTTTTTTCTTTTTATAGGATTTTTCGTAGTCGGGGGTTTTTTAAATTTTTAATTTAATTTTTCTTCCATACTATATCAGACTTCATCTCGGTAGTCACCCTCTTTTTAACCATATCATAATACTTACAGATAGATAACCGTACGTTATTGCAAGACTTACAAAATGACAATAATGCAAAATGACTATGTTCTACAGAATCAGATGAAATGCAATTCTGAATTGGCTACAGAACTGAGCAGAACAGGTTATTATGCATGTACGTGATAAATTAGCATGGGGCTATTCATTAGGCTACGTGTGGTCCTGCTAACAATAGCTTCCATATTAATTCCCCAAGGTGGTACTCGAGCCTGTCTAAGATCAATGTGATACACTATCAGTAGCAATGGCTTTGATTTTGACATTTCAACAACATGCATTGCGTTACTTACGTTGTTGAGCAGACAAATTTTCCAAACATATTTAGCAAGGGATTAGCAATATCCTTCAAAATCATTCAGATTCTGATTGATCGTATGTTACGCAATATGGGCGCCAGATTTCGAAGACGTTTAAGGACTTTATTTTGGAAAGGTCACGGAAGGCGTCGCAAAAGTTGAAGAAGTTTTAGATGAATGAATGAGTATGAAAGAAAATCTTTATTTCCAGTTTTACAATTTACATTTACCACTTGGTATAACATGATAAATTGTAGGTTTATACTGAGTTATAAACCTCTGACATCCAAGCTAAAAATTAAACTTGTGTGATTGGGTAACTTTTATGCCAGCTTACCGGAAACTGCGTAGGTATAGCTGTATATAGCTTGTTAAATCAGCCTTATGACTTTTTATAAGTAAAAGCATCTACTTCTTAGGATTTTTTTTTAGAAGAGTACAACGTACGTAGATAAGTTCATACGTCTAGCTTTAAATAAAAGATATTTGTACTAAAACCACTAATTCATGTGCCAAACCATTTAAAGAGGGTGATTCATGTCGAACAGGTTGCTACAAACTATATCTAGAAGGCCAATAGATCAATTATTTTCTTGATTAATTGGCCTTACATAAATGGTATCATTTGACTGCGAGGTACAAAAACTAGAGCGACATACCTAACACAATCATGTGGACTTGTCGTTATTTCTGACACCTACGAAGCTATTTGAGCTAGTGAATTAAAAGGCACGCGAGCACTTCCGCGTGAGTGCAGTGTTGGTGTGCGATCAAAATAAAAATAGGAATGACCTTTTCGGAAAATGTGATTTTCTAGCTTTCGAACTAACTGCTTTCAAGCTATAGAAGACTAGCTTCTGCCTGCGACTTCGTCCGCGTGAAATTTCTTGTTTCCCCGATCCACCCCGTTGAATCGTATCGTCTGTCCGCGCTTTTGTTTTCGCTTTATCGCTTCTTTAAGCGAAAACAATGTAATAGCGCGGACAGATATTTCTGACTTTTTTCTTTTCCTTTTTGCTCGGCTCCTAAAGGACCTAGCGTGATGTTAAACAGCCAATACTTAGCCTTCCTCAAAAATTGGGCTATGACTAGTGGGACATGATTTTAAAAGTATGTTAGTATCAGTTGTCCCATGGGACTAGTGGGACATATAATCCCACTTGTCCCACCATGGGACTAGGTCAATGGGACTAGTGGGACAGACCCGAATTTACCCCCTACATACAAACTTACAAACAAACATATTTTAGCTCTTTATAATATCAAGTATTAGATTTGTCCAGAACGTCCCCCACAACATATCAATGTGTAGTTTGTACAGACGCCAGCAGGTCAAGCTACCCGAAACTGTCAAATTTTCCCAATCAACCTTAAACCTTAACGCTTTAGTGATAAAGTTGAAAATCTATTAAAGAAATTTGACAGATTGTAGTAGCTTGATGTGCTGGCGTCTGTACATATATTGAAGTACGTGCTTCATCATCATTTTAGCCTGGAATAAACTGCTGAAATGATGGGGACTCACCTCTTTTTTATTCTCCCATACTTTGCGGAATCGTGAATCCCTTGTCCTAGTGTTCCTGTGTGTCTTGGACCTGACCAAGTCCAAAATTATTTAATAGGAATATGAACACATAAGTATTCCTGTAAACCCCTTCAACTAATGGCGGCCAATCTCAACCGAGACTAGCCTTCGGCGCGGGAGATATTGCAGTGCACAAGTGTCTGCGCAGCTACATGTGCACTCCCTCTTCCCTAACTCTCATAGTCCGATTCAGGTCAAGAAAAGTGGAGGGCAGGGAAAGTGTTTTTAGGTTTTCTATTAGGAATTTCTTAGTCACAGCCCGAAGTTGAGAAGTTGGCGGTGTGATAGTGTGGGGTGTCCCCGTGCCTCGGAAAGCCGTTGTTCTTGCGCCTGATCTCTCTCCGGTCGTGTCGGATTGCGTGCCGTCCCAACGAATAAATATGTTTGTACTGGAACAAGAAAACGGTAAACGAAAACACCGTGAGGAAACCGGCATGTCCTAGAACCAAAAAATCGAAGATATGTTACATCTACCAACCCGCACTTGGCCCGCGTGGTGGATTACGGCCCACTCCCTCTCACCGAGAGGAGGCTTGTGTCCCAGCAGTGGGAACAATAAAGGCTGATTATGACTAGAAGTTGGGAACATACAATTATCAGTTTGCAATAGTTTAGAAGGTGCTATTTATTCTCAAACAAGTTTCTGAGGCAGGTCAGCAGACTTGACCGGACGATACGTTATTATTGATATAAATTAAACTCGATGCACCTAATATTGATAGTATGCTCCATCTCACTAATTAAAATACTATGCGCATGAATCAGAAGTGTTGACCAACACTGAACTTTTTATAAAGATCATTGTGTGTGTATGAATGAAAATGAATGGAGTGAATGAAACGGTGAGGGGTGACAGGGGAGAATGGAAGAGAATATGGGGATTGGGCAAGAAAATCTTTAAATCAAACATCACAATCGACAATAGAAAGAAGGATACATACCTATGTATCCTTCTTTCTATTGTCTACCAGCCTATCACTCCTGGGATAGGCTGGTTGGTGGGTTGGTGGTTGGATAGTTTCATCCTTGATCCTAACAATTTAGGACCCTAATTGCGTAACACCCTATCAATACCAGTCTGAATCATTTTGAAGGATATTGCTAATCCATTGCTTCATATGTGCCAAAAATATGTCTGCTCAACAACATAAAATAACGCAATGAATGTTTCATTTTTATTCATCATCATCTGCCTAGCCTTTTCCCAACTATGTTGGGGTCGACTTCCAGTCTAACCGGATGCAGCTGAATACCAGTATTTTACATGGAGCGACTGCCTATCTGACCTCCACAACACAGTTACTGGGTAATACGATACCCCTTGGTAAGACTGGTTGTCAGAATTTCGGGCTTCCGACTACCCGTAACGACTGTCAAAGATCCACAAATGACAGCCGGGACCAACGGCTTAACGCGGCGAGGGGTCTCGGTATGTAAAGATGGTCACCCATCCACAGACCAACCGCGGCAAGCGTAGCTTAACCTGACCGATCGACCTGTGCGGCTGTTGTTATTTAGCTACGGGCCCCTCAATGTTTCATTTTTATTATTATAGCTAAATGGCCCTGCTCTTGACCTCGATCACGCCTGATGGAAAGCGATGGATGAGGTCTAATGTTGTTGAACTGTCAAAAAGAAAGCCATTACTACTGATAGTTCCCTTTATTCATACACGTTGCTTAAAGTTAAATAGTGATAAGTGACTCTTTAACCATACATTTTTGACGTCATATAACTTTATTCAAGTGTGTTTATTGAATTACCGCGCTGATTAGGAAAATTATATGACTCTCTAAATACCAGCTTATCACTAACCCCAAAACAATTTCTATAAGCCAATGTAACAGAATAGGTTACTGTATGCCCACGACTGAATAAACACTCATATCATATCTACATACACGATGATGCATCGCAAGCGCACCTCGTTTCGCGTAAACCTAGACTTCTGTGTCACACGACAAGTATAGAGTCCATTGTGTGCTAGTCGCCAGATCTAGGCCACTTATCCGAACGTTATAATTAGTGCAGCCGGCTCGCGGCGTCTTCCTAACTGCCAGTTATGTATAGACGACAAGTGTTTGGTGCATGGGCAAATATTTTATTATACACTAGCTTCTGCCCGCGGCTTCGCCCGCGTGGATGTCGGAAATTATGCCACGGGAACGTGCTAACAGGATAAAATGTATGTGCTTCCCCAGGATGCCATCCATCTCGCGGGCCCTTTGTGGCTAATTACAATAGAAAATCAATTGTGTCTCATTAGTGGTGATTAAGAGGGTACCTATATCTTTACCTAAGTACCTACCTAATTAAAAAAAATAACCTACCTAAATAAACCTATTTCTGATGATAACTAATCTAAACTCAATAAATAAGCAAAATCTCTAAAAACTAATATCTATACGAATGACTAATCCTACCTAACAGTATTATAAAATAACCTACGGTCACTACGTACACTAACAAATATACTACCTATACTATAAAATTAAAATCTATACCTACGACTTATAAAATTAAACCTAAATAACTCTAAACACTAAAAGGAATAAAAAGGTCGCACAGATAATACTGCGGGTGACGTAACCTTCGACAAACTTATTATTTGCGGTTGGTACAGTAATCGGTCTAGGGATCGAACCGCAAAATTAAGTTTGTTTTTTATTGTATATACTTTTCCGGGATAAAAAGTACCCAGTGTGGTGCCCAGGATATTAAAGAATAATTATACCAGGTTTCATCGTAATCGAACCGGTAGTTTTTGCGTGATGCCTGAACAAACAGACAGACAGACAGACAGACAGACAGACCGACAGACAGACAGACAGACAAAAAATTTTGTAATCACATTTTTGGGTTCGGTGTCGGTCTAGTAACACCCCCTGCCATTTATTTTTTTGATATTTTCAATGTACAGAATTTTCACTTCTACAGATTTATTATAAGTATAGATATATAGCAAGTATTAGCCGTTGCCGGGTCAAATTAAATTAGCTAGCGAAACTCCGCAGACGTGATGGGTATCAATATCTCAACATCATCTGCCTGCCTTTTCCCAACTATGTTGGGGTCGGCTTCCAGTCTAACCGAATGCAGCTAGATACCAATATTTTACATGGAGCGACTGCGTATCTGACCTACACAACCCAGTTACTAGGTAATATGATACCCCTTGGTAAGACTGGTTGTCAGACTTAACAACAACAACAGCAACTTACTTGATTGCTGGGTATCGATACCTAAAGATGTCAAAACAAAAAAAAATACTAACAGTTTAAAAAATCGGGTTTTTTTGTGTAAACTTCACAGACATCATTGATATCCAATCGATATGTAATTCTATAACACACTAGGGCCTTGGGGTCCGAGTGCTCATCGAATTTTTCGTGACATCGCCAAGCGGTTGGTTGACTCTTCACGTGACCAGAAGGCTGACCTATTTTTAGCCCAAAGAATCAGCATTGCCATCCAACGTGGTAATGCTGCCAGCCTTTTGGGCACTTATCCTATTGACAGTGATGCGGACGAATTTTTTGATGCCCAATGAGCTCCTGCCTTTTTCTATATCTTTTCGTATTATATACTTGTATATAATTGTATATAGTGTATATTAGTGTTAATTGATATTTGTTTAACTTGAAATAAAATATAAGTTTATTCTAAACACGATAAAACATATTTTCTCAATTCGTACTTCAAGTAAAAAAGATGAATGGATTATGTGGCGCCGAAAGATGATGTGGCTTGGAAGGAACTTAGAGATGATAGCTAATGAAGAAGTATGAAAGAAAAAGCATATGAATAAATTACGATAATTGCAGAAGCAGGATGATGGCGTCAAAGACTTGACTAGACTGTCGTCGTATAGTGACGATGTAATGCTATCATCCTTCCAGTGCAAGAGAAAGACGGAGCTATACATGACCGATAGCACCATCCCTTTTGCGAACTGGGGCTGCAGTCTCGACATTCATAGCGATCGCTTTACGATCGAATTCGGTCGAAAAGTCCTGTCACTCCATACATTACACCTGTCAATCCGGGACTTTGCGACCGAATTCGGTTGTACAGCGATCGCTATGAATGTCGAGACTGCAGCCCCTGGAATCATAATGGACACAACGTTGATTTTTGACAGTAAGCAAGTTACCTCTGTACCTACACGTATCTCTTTTTCCGACTGTACCTGCAAGTGATACCGGCTGTTTAGTGCGATGTAAATAGAGTTATGTGACGTGATAATTATGACGTTGACAGCCGGCGGATGGTGATGATTAGGGGGCCTATGTGTTAATGGAAGAAATACACTCAGTTTCGGACGTATTTGAGTTCTATGTTAGAGGCTTAGGTTAGAAGTTTAGATTTTGTAAGTTGTCGGTTTATGCCTTCTTGAGAATTGCAGCAAATAACTTAATACCTATAATAGAACCGGAGTTACCGACATAGCTTGCAAAGTAACCAAACTGAAATAGCAGCGGGCTGGCCATGTTTGTCGAAGGACCGATGGCCGGTGGAACAGACGAGTCCTGACTCCTGGAGTGGAGACCACGAATCGGCAAGCGCAGTGTGGGACGCCTCCCAGCTAGATGGACGGACGACCTAAAGAAGGTGGCTGGGACAGACCGGATGCGGAGGGCGGAGGACAGGGTGTTGTGGCGCAGCCTGGGAGAGGCCTGTGTCCAGCAGTGGACTGCGATAGGCTGAGTTGATTGTTGATTGAACGATACTTGATTTTCATTTATCATCTCTTTTAAAGACAGTCCTGAATACAGCTATTATCTCCTTCCTCGATGTTTTTAGTCTTCCTTGACAATCATTTATCATTTAATCAATTCAAAAGGGCCTGTAAATGGTCTAATAGAAAAAAATGCTTCGAGTTTGAGTTTCCAAAAACTCACCCAAAAACAAACTCTTCCGAAAACAAATTCCAATTGGGTGTGTGTCGAAAGTAGCTGTAATACTGTTTATACCTTTCCCTCCAGCAGAATAAACACTTCATTCATAGAGCGACCGGCTGTAGCTAATACACCTAGTTCTCGTATAGTTATTAAGCCGCCCATTCAATTCCCTAACTTAACTTTCTCTAGCTATTGGCTGTACGTACAGACGTCAACAGGTCAAGCTACCCGAAACTGTCAAATTTTCCCAATCAATCTTGAATCTTAATACTTTAGCGCTAAAGTTGAAAATCTATTAAAGAAATTTGACAGATTGTAGTAGCTTGATGTGCTGGCGTCTGTACCTAATCCTTGAGAGTTATCATATAGCATGATCAGCCTATAATGTTCCCACTGCTGGGACACAGGCGTCCTCTCTTCGAGAGGGAATGGGTTGTAATCTACCACGCGGGCCCAGTGCGGATTGGTAAATGTCATATGTCTTCGAATTTCTGGTTCTAGGACATGCCGGTTTCCTCACGATGTTTGCCTTCACCGTTTTGAGAGCAGTGGTGATGAAATAATTTACACAAAGTAAAGCACCTGCTTGAGTTCGAACCTACGACCTACAACTCGTAAGTCGCCACCCCGACTTACGAGTTGTACCACTGGGTTTCCACTGCTCTTCAGAGTTATCATATACAAATAGGAGGTCATGCAAAGTAAGGTAGGTTAGTCATAGTCAGGCCGATCTTGGAAAATAACGACAATTCAATAAGATTATGGTTTCAATTGAGCTCGTCGTAGAATAGATTAGTTTTCTATTTCATTGCCTTATTCTGGTTTAATTTGCCTACGTATTAATCACTCCTGGATAATACGTTCTCATCTTGGATTTCTAGAGCTTATTAGTATATTAGTGGCAATGCTTTGGAAACCCCATAACTTCAATAAAGAAACTACTATAGTTAGTAATATCAATCTGGAATTCTGGAACACATTTCTCTTTCAATTTATGGTGTACCGGTAAAGAATGAAGTATTCCGTAACTAAATAATTCTTTATATTCAACGTAGACACAGCTATGTTCACGAGTCGGTCCAGCGCGCATCTTTTATAACTACAAACGTTATTCTACGTAGAATCTAAATGTAGTTTATTTACTTTCGAATATATCTTACGTATTCGCTACAACTATAACACTGCTGTTCCTATGTTCTACATCACATTCTTTACTCGTTTATTAAAATCTCAATAGTTCAACTTTATTGTAACTTATGTTCGTTTTTCTTGGGACTGATACAAACAGTACATTTTGGTGTCGATTTATGACGGTATCGCCATATATTCCTATCACCGCTTCATAAGCAATGCATAAACTATATTTTCGAAATGTTTTAAGCAATCCATTACGGCTGCTTCCTCGTGGTACATTCATCACGGCTATAAGTCTGAACATAAACAAGTTCGCTTAAAGCTGAGCCGCTTCCATCATTTTGGATAACTTGCTTTTGTTATCAATGATAAATGATGAATTTCTGTAGTTCTAAGTTTAGTGCGTCACAATACTGTTACTCTGAAGTACTTACGAGTATATGTAATTTGCAGACTCATATTGATGAATGCATTGCATGTATTGACAGTTTTCAGAACTCCAAAACTCGCTCATCCCGAAAATTCTTCATAAGGTTACGCACAGATATCGCAAACCATACATCTAACTTTATTTGCACTCTCATATTCAGTATATATATTCTAGGTAGCTCACAAAATAATGACAGCTAATGCTAATATTGGCCAGCGGCGGCGACCTCTCGCGTCCGGCCCTGGTTCAAGCCATGGTCCGGGGCGAGAGGGAGTGGGAGGCAGTCACCTCCTTCTGCGAAGCAGTCATGCTAGCGAAGGAGGTGGCGGGGTGGGCGAGAGAACGCACCTCACGCCTCAGCCGCCGCGGAAGACGCTCCGGGCGTCAGGAGCCGCGTGACGACTCCCGGCCACCGTAGGCGCGGGCCTGCGGGCGGTGAGTAATGGGTAACTCACCGTCCGATCAGGACCAGGCCCGTGCCGGACGGCGTGTATGTGTTCCACGCGCGCCTCAAAGAGATGTCAGCATGAGTGACGGGGCCCAATAGGGCCGAAGCCTGCCAGGGTAGCGGGGTCGTCCGAAAGGGTTACCGCTGCCCTGGAACATAAAGGGCTAAGGAAGGAACACGGGTGGGTTTTAGTCAGTAAGAGTCTGACACTCCCTCCTGCTCCACCCAGAGCGGGAGGAGTCATTCAATGATTACCAATCCTCAAAAAAAAATAAAATGCTAATATTGGCAGGCATATACATAGGTATTGGTTGGTTAGGTCTGTCCCTAACCCACCTAAACCTACTGGGTAACATTGGGCAAAATATTTTTAATATAGCCTTTTTTTCTAAAGAAATAGGTTCAAAGGGTGGTGTTAGATGCATAAAGTTTTTCACATCGTAAATATTTTTACATTGGAAAACGTTAAACAAATGAAGAAACTTAACGAACATCTACACCTTTGATCTACAACTTTTCCAAACGAAAGCGTCGTCGGTAATGTGGTGATGAACAGCAGCCTAGGTCTACCTCAAGACTTTAATGTTCTTAATCTAATTCTGTTTTGTTGCCGTCTGGAACCATATTGCCAGGCGAATAAAGAAATCGGTCACTTTAGCAAAGCGTTCTATGATAAAGGTCCACAGTAAGAGGCTGGCGAACATTTCTTCATACTGATCTAATTCTGTCTTAATGTAACCGAACGAGCACGTACCCACGTAGGTATCGGAACCAATCGATGTTCGAACTGTTTGGAGCTCGAAATACCTTCCACTTGTTCACAGAACCACGAGCGTCCAGCTGTCTACGTGTCTACGTCATACAGTTTCACAATCACGCTTTAAATAATATTCACGGAACCCAAATGTGTATTGTATTTAATGTTTGCCACTCTTGTCCGGATCTACATCGGATTGTTAGTTTTACGAGATTCTTGAGAATCCTTTCTGTTTTCCTCCTTCTATACATATATGATATTCTCCAGAAATGTTATGTGAACCTTCGATATAAATAAAAGCAGACGGAAAGCTCTAGTTGGTGTTTTTAGAATTTGTAAATGCTAACGATAAGTGCTCGGCAGTAATTGTGTTGCCCGCGATAAACATAAAGCTCTGTCAATAACATTGATGCTATCTAGATGCGATAACAGCGTTATTCTAACATTGCAATGTCCAGCTTGCTCATCATTGCATTGCAATTCATAATCCTCAAAAACGGGAACGATGGCAAATAATTTAATTTAATGTTCTGTGTCTCGTAATGTTAATTACTTTGCAGACCTACTATTGTATAGTATAGACGCAACATTTTTTACAGAAGAGACAGCTGTGCTGCTGAGCAGCCACTTCTTCTTCCCAGAGAAAGCACTACGACGTGGTGAAGGGCGGGCGTTTTGCCCCAAAAAATTACATAAGACAGTCACATACACATACAAAAGACACTTAACGTCAAAATTACACAAGACGCCAGGCGTCTTATGTAATTTTGACGTTCAAAAAGTGCAGATTCTCAGCTTTATTTGAATAACTTTGATATTGATGCAAGAGACATCGTCAAAACAACCAAGAGACATAAGTCAGACAGAAATGCAAATAAAACACATTCGTCTCCATTATACGGCAAGAATAAATTACTCTAACTCAAAACTCCCAAAAGTCTAGACTGCATTGAGTCATCAGTATTTGTTTTCTTTTCTCCTTTTTTCAAAATCCACTGTTCAGCTCAGCCTGCCGGAATGACTCAACTTGAGCATAAGAGCAGCTCTGAAATGATTCAGTCAGGAAGTGACTCAGTATAATATATGTATGTTTCATTGTGAAAGTCTAGAGATTTTAAATGCACAAGCTATGGTTTGATTATCATCGAGTAATTGGAACTAAGTTCTTTTTTGATACTGCAACTTTGCGGTATACAAATTGAGATTTCTCTTCAGAATTTACACTTGTTTCTCCTAGGTAATTCCAGTTCATTTCTTAAAATTTGGTCTAGCACAGTTCTAGCCCCCTTTAAGTTTAGCCCGTCAGTAATGTAGGGACTGGTTATCTCTTAGCTGCTACGACTTAATTTCTGAATTGTTTTTATCTTTTTTATTACGCACGGTTTTAACGTGCACGTCTTTCTACATCGTACTCACATGTATAATTTTAACATGAATGATGTAACAATATTTTGTTACAATTTTATGATTGAAATGTTTTGTCCGTGGAGTTTCTGTCCCGTTCTTCTCTATAGGTACCTACTACGCTTTGGAATGGGCAACTAGCTTCATCTTTCTGACTGACCGACCCCTTGACAATTCAAAAGTGCCTGTAATTTTTTTATTTGAAATAAATGCTTTGAGTTTGAGTTTTCCCGTCTTGACAACAGCTGCTTACGTCATTAGGGCTTTTCTTTCTTATATCTATGATTTGAATGTTTTTTAATGACTTATATGCCTCTACAGCTTTCTTGAGCGCTTCGCCTGACTAGCCAACAGCTTCATCAAGCTTTCATACTTTGCCAATAGTAACACCATTGTTTGATGTCATTGCAAGTTCTGACATGATGATCTCAATCTAGTCCAACATCGATCGATTCATCGCCTACTCTTACGCCTACTGTAAGCCACAACATCCGGGAAACAACTCAAAACATTGAATGAAAATAATTCCGTCACTTAGTTCTATCGGTGAATAATGACTGAGTAACGAGAACTGTTATTTATAAGTTGAATCATGTCAGATTAGATTAGCGGTGCTGACTAGCTTTCAAAATATGACAGTTTCTTGTGAACTTGCGACTTGTTAGGATTTCACGTCTAAATATAACAAAAAATATCTTTCTTGTCTCTCTATTTTATTCTACAAGCACTTCGAGCTGTACGTCGTAGGTTCGAACCCAGGGGCTGCAGTCCGGATTGACAGGTGAAATGTATGGAGTGACAGGACTTTGCGACCGAATTCGGTCGTAAAACGATCGCTATGAATGTCGAGACTCCAGCCCCAGACCGGCAGTTTACTTTGTGTAAATTATTTCACCACCACTGCTCTCAAAATGGTGAAGGAACACATCGTGAGGAAACCGTCATGTCCTAGAACCAAATATTCGAAGACGTGACATCTGGCAACCTGCACTGGGCCCGCGTGGTAGATGACGGCCCACTCCCTCTCACAGAGAGGAGGCCTGTGTCCCAGCAGTGGGAACATTATAGGCTGATGCTTGCTCTCTATTTATTCCTCAACTTCTCGTAATTGCACCTACCAGTTTGTCTCTGCATCAACCAAAGGTTGACAGGTAGAAAATGCCTATGGCATTAAGTCCGGCTCTCTACATTTCTGTGCTTGAAGTATTAAATAAATAAATAATAGTAACTCATCACCATCATCATTTTGTAGCCAACGTTTCATTTACTCAAAACAATGCATGGAAATAAAGTCTTCATAGGTTATGTGGTTTACCAGTAAAGTGCGTAACAGTGGTTGAAATTACGAAATGAAACGAATATCAAATAATTATGTAATTGTAAGGAAAACCACTCGTTATTATGCTTTTAATGATACACGCATATACTCATGCCTTCGTCCCATGGGGGTAGGTAGAAAAGATCCTTACGTATTCTTTTTGCCTCGTTTACATTCATACATCTGGTCAACCTAGTTGCATAACACACATTTCGAAGGATATTGCCAATCCATTGCTTTATATTAT
Source organism: Apamea anceps (assembly GCA_951799955.1). Taxonomy (NCBI): domain Eukaryota; kingdom Metazoa; phylum Arthropoda; class Insecta; order Lepidoptera; family Noctuidae; genus Apamea; species Apamea anceps. The sequence continues at coordinate 1,733,524 of OX637516.1, forward strand.
TATGTTCGAAAAATTTTACTGCTTGACAACATAAATAACGCAATGAATGTTGTTGAACTGTCAAAATGGAAACCATTGCTACTGATGGTGTGTTACGCAACTACCCCACGCGCCGGCTGCGAGTACTACGCACCTGAGTTTTTTGAAGAACATCACCAATAAGGTTAATCTAACTTCACTCAAAACTTGAGTGCTGTGTAACGCGCTGTGACATTCAACACAACTATTAACTTCATTGTCCAAATACGGAAGCCCAAATCAAGCTTTCCTTGAAATCTAAGTAAAGTAAGTATCTAATAAATAATTGTAGCCCACAAGAACGCTTTCCCTAATGAGTCGTTAACGCTGTCCCTAAAAATTCCTACCCGGAACTACGATCAAAAACCATTAAATGATGTATAAAAATGTTCTACGACCATAATTTTGAAGTGAAAACTTCGCTTCAAAATTTCGGCGTTGTGCACTTTTTGTGATGGGTAAAAATTTTAAACTCGCGTCAAGACACGTGACCTGATCGAAAATTCGTAAAACGGAGCTCGCGTTAGGACACTTGACCTGATCGAAAATTCGTATGACGGAGCTCGCGTAAGGACATGTGACCTGATCAAAAATTCGTAAGACGGAGCTCGCGTCAGGACACGTGACCTGATCGAAAATTCCTAAGACGGAGGAAGAGTAGACCGCATTTCAAAATATCAAAAATGCACAACGTTAATATTCAAGTTTCCACCTCTGCCGGCACTCCCGGAGTGCAAACCGTTTTTTTTTTTACTTTGACCCACACTAGGAATTTCTCCTGTATCGTGGGTGCGTTTACAAACATTTAAACTCACATACACAAACAGCCAGACCCGGAACAACAACTTGTAGGTCAGAAAATCGAACTCGCGACACGCAGCAGTCAATCACTTAACCACTGCGCCAACCGTGTCGCCAAATTGTTTTCGGCTCGTAACAAGTTTGTCGGAAGTAGTCCGAACACACCTTTGTGGCCCCTATGTCTCTATGAATGTGTTTTCTTCAGCAGTCTCCCGTGTGATGCACTATCTTTCGCGAACTATATGAGAAGAGCTTATGCCGTGCCGAAAATATTAGCCATTCAGTTAGGTAGTATTGCCCCACGCTAGTGGAGAGTGTTTATTAAATCTCCCCAGCAGTGACTTAATTTCGGATAGGCATGACGAATTGACGGCCATAAACTGTCTCTAAAGCTGATTATATTCATATACTCACTAGTCACTATATACCGTACTCAAATATCCAAGGACTACTGCCCCATATCTTCGTCAAACTTGATGACCTTTCAAACTGAACAAATAGTCCAGAACGACGGTCGTTTGCTCAGTGCTATGATTTACACTGTACCAACAAACCCGGACGGCCAAATTTGCGTAATAATTTGGAAGAAATACTGGACTTACTACGGACATAATTCGACCGTAGCAGAATTTTGTAGTTTTGGAGCTATACACATGTGACTGTTCCTAAATGACTCTAGGCTGATAAAATTTTCGTTATTCCTAATTATATGGAATATTACAGTTAAGATCGGCTCTCCCCTAAACTAATGTGGGGGTGTTCCAATGTAAGAACTCATAGCGTTTATCTCGTCCAAATGTACTTATGTTCACTTGTTTCTTTAGTAAATGGCTCTGGCGAATCAGCCTGCGTAGGTAGTAGGAATACAGCTACGTCACCTACATCATCATCATCACTGCCGAGCCTTTTTCCAACTATGTTGGAGTCGGCTTCCAGTCTAACCGGATGCAGCTGAGTACCAGTATTTTACATGGAGCGAATACCTATCTAACCTCCACAACCCAGTTACTGGGTAATACGAAACCCCTTGGTAAGACTGGTTGTCAGACTTTTGGGCTTCTGACGACCCGTAACGACTGTTAAAGATTTACGAATTACAGCCGGGACCAACGGCTTAAAGTGCTTTCTGAGGCACGGAGGGGTCTTGGTCTGTAAAGATGGTCACCCACCCACGGACCAACCGCGGCGTAGCTTAACCTGATCGATCGCAGCTATATACTAATAATAAAGCTGTAGAGTTTGTTTGTTTTTTTGTTTGTTTGATCGCGCTATTCTCTGAAACTACCAGTCGGATAAGATTTGATAAAATATTTTTGCATTTGCTAGCCCAATTCTTGAGGAGGGTTATTATTATTATTATTATTATTATTATAGCCTCTTTATTTCCACATGCATAAAATAAAAAAATATAATACAATTCATATCATGATTATAAATTACTATCGCATAACAGATACTTTCTAAATTAATAAAATAATTACTTTCCTACATAAATAGATTTCTAAAATATTAAATAATTTTTAAAATAATTCACAATTACATTTAAATATTTCCATATGGACCCCTCAGCGGGTGGAGGCCTCCCCCATTTTGTTCCACGTTTGTCTGTCCTTTGCCTTTGTGATCCAATTTTCACCGGCTTTTCTTATTATTTCATCGACCCATTTTTCTTTCGGTCTACCTATTTCCTTTTGTTTGGTGGTCCTTGCCAAGTAGTTACTCTCTGTGTCCATTTTTCCTTGTCCATACGTGCAATATGACCCGCCCATTTCCATTTTTGTTTTTGAGAATGTTCCAAAGCATCTATTATTTTTGTGGTTTTCCTTATTTCTGTGTTTCTTTTTCTATGTTTTCTTTGTATGTTTAGTATGCTCCTTTCCATCGCTCTCTGGCATACTTGTATTCTGTTTTTAGTATTATTATTGTATATCCATGTTTGGCAGCCATAGGTAAGACAAGGTAATAGGCATGAGTCCATTACCTTTTTCTTGAGATTTATAGGGAGTTTAGATTTTAGGGTTTCTTTATTGCTCCAGAATTTGTTCCAGGTTATGTTCACTCGTCTTTTAACCTCATCTTCGTGTCTTGTCTTAGAAAAAGATATTTGTTGTCCTAGGTAAACATAGCTTTGAACATATTCTAATGTATTGTTACTGACCCGTATTGGAATAATATGGTAGTTCGTCATGACTTTAGTCTTGGTAGCATTCAATTCTAGGCCGATCTTAATGCTTACATCATTTAGCTCATTAATCATTACCTGTAATTGAGATGCTGTTTCAGAGAAGAGTACGATGTCATCCGCAAATCTAAGGTTGCTGAGGCGTTTCCCATTTATATGAATTCCTTTCTTTTCCCAGTTCAGAGTTTTCATTATGCTTTGAAGCACAGTTATAAAAATTCCAGGTGACAGGGGGTCACCCTGTCTGACGCCTCTACAAATGTTTATTTCAGGGCCTTGCCTCTCTAATTTTACCCGGCTTTTGCTTTTGTAGTAAATGTCTTTTATAAGATCTATAGTCTCCGATGGTATTTCGCACTCATGTAGAGCTTTCCACATGCTCTGATGTGATATAGAGTCGAAGGCTTTGGCGTAGTCGATAAAAGCCAGGTAGAGTGGTCTATTGTGCTCTGTATACTTCTCTATAATCAAATTTAAAGTGTGGATGTGATCTGTTGTAGAGAAGTTTTTCCTAAAACCTGCTTGCTCCGTCGGTTGAAACTTTTCTATGAACATCGATAAACGATCCTCAAGACATGAAGCAAATAATTTGCACATATTTGGTTGTAGGCTTATTGGTCGGTAGTTTCCAATATCGGCAGGATCACCTTTCTTGTAAAGTAAAATTATGTCCGATTTCGCCCATTCTTTCGGTATAGCTCTGTCATTTAGAATCTTATTAAATAATGTTGTTATGTATGGAGCTAGTATCATTTTCCCCAATTTCAGTGCTTCGTTTGGGATTCCATCGGGTCCGTTGCTCTTGCCGGTTTTTAGAGATTCGATTTTCTTTATTACTTCATAAGTAGAGAATCTATCCAGAGTAGTAGAGTCCTGGTGGGTCGTTTCGATTTCCGTAGTCGTATCTTTTACTGAGTACAATTTTTCATAAAATGTTGTTGCTTTTTCTATTATATCAGATCTTGATAATATTTTCTTGTCATTAATGTCATCCTTTATATAGGGTATCCATCGTTTAGTGGTATTTAGTTTTTTAAGTCCTTTCTTTAAGCTACCGGTTGATTCAAGGTGTGTTTCAATTTCTTTTATTCGGCGTTCTGTGCGTTCTCGTTTCATTAGTTTGTAGATGTTTTTGTAGAGGTAAGTGCGTTCGTCTTTTTCTTCTTTTGTTAGGTATTTCTTCTGAATTAGTTCACTTCTTCTGGTAATAAGACATTGTATGTGAACAGGGATGGTCTCCCGTTTTGGTGTTGGCTTCTGTCGGATTGAATTTAATTTAGGAGGGTTACAGGCTACTTAACATCGCGCTACGACCCTTAGGAGCCAGGCAAAAAGTAAAAACAGATTATATATATATTATATTATTATATATATATATTATAACTGTCTAAATTTATTGTCAAAATAATTTTAAACGATTATTGTATATCCTGGGTTTATTTTTAAGTTGCTCTGTATGGTTGTCTCATATTCATGAATAAAGATTATTCATTCATGAATAGAACGCTGAGCGAAAAAGAAGTAAAAGTACGGGCGGGCGATGCGATGCGACGCGGTGGGAGGGGCTCGTAGCTTCACGCGGATGAAGTCACGGACAGAAGCTAGTTTTACATAAATGGCTACAAACGCAGCAGGAGGCATGTGCGACAGAATAGGAGTTAGGTGAATCAACAACACAAGTGTCGCTGGGCGCTGCTATGATGACATGGGCTGCCTGCCGAGCGGGTTTCCCCCGAACGCTCAGTAAATGACACATTGCAGAACTAGTCTAGCCGTGTAACACAGCCACTGAGCATTGAGCTCAAGCAGCACAGAACTGAAAATGATGAAATGAACATTGAATAATTTCCCAGGGACTGTTATTGGTAAGATAGTTAACTGTTCGGAGTCGTAACAGTACTAGAAGTAACCAACTACATACCTAACCAATAATACTTAGTCGGTAAAATGTAGGAGCTGGGAATTACTTATTTATTTAGTAACTCGTGTGTAAGACTAAACACAAGTTACTGAAAGTTACGTTGTTCAAAAGCTCCCGCAGACAGTCGCGACGCGACCCTAGTAGAACAACTTTGTTCTACTAGTCGCGCCACACTGTAGCGTCGCGTCTGTCTGCGGAAGTCTTAATTAGGAGCGTAAAAGTGTAGGTATAGCTGATCTCGCTCTAATACTCAGTATCAGCTGATTCGTTTTAAAAGATCTGTAGCTAGCTACCAGCAGCACTTGTAAACAGAATGATTGGTTGCAGATAGATATAGGCTATCTATAGGAGCCGAGCATTAGTCGGTGGTCGACGCGAGGTCGTTGGCATATTTTTGCGGTATTTGTAGTTTTCCATCACGCCGGTAAAGCCCTGTTTCTACTTACTCATTAGTTGAAAAGTAACGAGTACAATATTGACACACGTCAGTTTTGTTATCAGGAATAGGGAAACTTTAATAAAATGCGGGTTACGCATACAATTTTAGTTGGTAGTGGATTTCGAAGTTCGTGGATATTTCTAAGTGCGAAGCACATTTATGTCGTAATGCCTATACCATAAGTATAATTTCTATGGCCTATATCTACAGCACGCAACTTAGCAACAGTCGTTAGTCGTGCCTCTCCTTTCTCTAACGTTCTTCTAAACAGAAGGGTAATATTCTCGTAATTTAAAACGTTCAAAATCTAGTCGCAATCTCATCTCAGTGACAATCAATGTCAAAAACTTGTCAATAATGTAAGGAAATTGGAGGTATTTTTGACAGATTGAGACTGAGATCAGACTCGAGGAGGAGGCGGCGTATGCATCCTCTTACAAGAACAAATTGAGTATACAGAGAAAAATTAAATCTCTAACATGTCCATAGAATATGTACTGGAATAAATGAGAGGAAGATATATTTATTGATAAATTAAAACAAAAATCCTAAACTATTTAAATATTAAGTATAATAAATATAACATTGTTATAGGTGGAGCTTTTAACATTAATATTTTCGACAAAAAATTAAAAACTAACCAATTTCTGGATTTAATGCTAGAATACAAAGTCATTCAACATATAAAAAAACCTACGCGCATTGCAGAAACATCCGCAACATGTCTTTGTCTTGATCTAATATTTACGAATTTCAGCGACAAAAATATGTTTACAGCCGTAGAAAATTTCGGATTATCCGAGCACAGTGTAACAATAATAAACCTAAGCATACCTCAACCAGCGAAAAGAATTACCTGGTACACAAATAAAAGATTATTTAATATAGGAAACATTAAAAAAAATTAAATCTATACACGACATTATACAAACTAACAATAATATAAATAAAAATTTTAATTCTTTCAACAAACTCTTAATAAAAACTTTAACTCAATGTATTCCTATAGGTACGTAAAATGAAGCTTAAAACTAACTATAAAAAATACTGGCTAACTACAGGCATTAGAGTTTCCTGCAAAAACAAAAATTATTTTCCACTAAAAACAAAAACCAAGTAATTACACAACACTAAAAAAAATACGAAAAAATATAAAACGCTTAAGTAGTTACGACTGCAAAAAAAATTACAATACATAAACAAATTAAAGAAATCAGACAACAAAGTAAAAACCATGTGGAGCATTATAAATGAGAGAACAAATAAAAAACCAAAAAAGGAAAAATGTAACATACAATTATAACACAATTTAATACTTTAATATCTGAACCCAAACAAATTGTGAACATTTTCAATGACTTCTTTGCGTCTATAGGAGAAAACAGCAAAGATCCACCTGGCAGTGCACTGGGCGGCACGTCGATACTAAATCCCACGGAGAACACCATGTTCCTCAACCCAGTAGAAGCTTGGGAAGTTAACAAATTAATAAAAAACCTAAAAAATAAACAAAGTTACGGTTTAGACGAAATACCACCCAAGAAATTTCAATTTATTGAAAGAATGCGCATATGAACTCACCTTACCTTTTATCTATTAATAAATCAGTCTTTTACAGAAGGCTCTTTCCCCGAATTGTTAAAGAAATCACTAATAAAACCAATCCATAAAAAGAACATAAAAACAGATCCTAATAATTATCGTCCAATAGCTCTATTGCCCTCAGCCTCCAAGATTTTCGAAAAAGCTATGTGCGATCGAATTTATACCTTTTGCGAAAAGTTTACCAATTTTGAGCGATTGTCAGAACGGGTTCCGAAAAATCGTTCCACCACATTAGCTGTTTACAAATATATCCAAAAAGCCCTTAACATTATAAATAACAAGGAATACGCCGCGCCGTAGGGATATTACTGGACGTGACCAAAGCGTACGACAAGGTACAATTTAAAATACTGCTAAATAAACTATATGGAATTGGAATCCTCGGGACTCAGTTCCATACTCACAAAAACATGTAACTGGATAACCTCACATAATTTAGAAATTAATTATACTAAAACTAAATACTTTCAAAAATCTTATTAAAAAGCTCCTCTACACTTAAACTTCACCTTTAACGGATCAAAATTGGAAACTGCTGATGAATTTACATTACTTGGACTTGCAAATAAACATATTAACTGGAAAAAACAAATTCAAAAAACCCGTTCAAAATTTTCAAAATTCTCATACGTTCTCCTCGAATTCAAAAAGACAACTAATTTACAAACTGCCCTCACCACCTACTATGTATGCCAATGTATGGCTTAGCTACGGCGTAACTCTCTGGGGAAATAGTAGGTACAGCTGCACTGACACTCTTTACCCTACAATAGAAATTAATTAGAATCTTGGCAAACATTGATCAAACTGACAACTGCAAACCCTATTTTCTAAAACACAATATTCTAACCCTCCCCAGTATTTACTTCCTAGAAATATGTAAATTTGTCCGTAAGCATCAAGAGTTCTACACAAAACGCGAAGACATCCAATCACAGTACACACTTAGGCACCGATCTAGCCTAAACATACCAACATCCAAACTAAAAATGCATTCTACAAGCCCCTACGTAATGTCTACAAAAATATATAACAAGTTAAATATATTTATAAAATAACATAAAAAGTTATTGATAAACGAATGCTAGTACTCCTTAGATGAATGTTTAAATGATAAATATAAATAGGAAAAAAAAAGTATTAATATTAAAGATAACCACGCAATTTATAAGAATGTTTATATTAATAAACAATAATTAATAAATAATTTATTTTAAAAAAATTATAGGGTTGCACTTACCAAGCTCTAAGTTAAAAATGCACTCGACGAGTACACTAATGACTGGTGTACTAACACTACACTCATGTCAATTAAAATATATACAGGATATTTTTTTATTCAGTGCGTAAATTTTCACAGGGTGTTCTACCCATGAATATGAACAACTTTTACTATGGGACCATCTCTGAAATCACAAAAAAAAATCAGCTGTTTCTTATAAAAGTTCAATACCTACTCGATCAAAATGTATGAATCTGCTGATTTTTTTTTCGTGATTTCAGAGATGGTCCCATAGTGAATGTTGTTCATATTCATGGGTAGAACACCCTGTAAAAATTTACGCACTGAATAAAAAAATATCCTGTATAAATTACCGGAAAAAAATAAAGAAGAACAAACATTTAATACATTCATATATAAATTAAAACAATTTGTATAACATAAATGCTATTATAAGTTCAATGAATATATATATATGTTTAAACTAAGTACCTGTTTTTTATAAAATAATTTTAATATTTATTCTAATAACTAAGTAGTCAAATAAAAGCCCTCTTCCTCTCTCCTACTTTTGCTGTGCCCCACAGGGTCCACAATGATCATACATATTCTGTAAAACCTACCACCTAAGTTCACATGTGGAAGCAATAAATATGTTGAGTATTGAGTTTTGAATGTGAACGTTCTTAAAATTACGAGAATTGCCCCTCCTATCTGTCTTAATCTGTCAAAAGCCTCTAATTTTCCTACATCTTTGACATCTATTGTCGCATTTGTCGCTGAGATGAGATTGCGACAAGATTTTGAACGTTTTTAATTACGGCAATTAGCCTTACAGGTTAATAAATCAACTATGGCAATGACCATAAAATAATAACAAGCAATAAAAGTGTAATTTTTTTTTACATGCGAAATTACTCCCACTTCACCAAAACTTTGCCAAGTTACATTCCGGCGCGGCGACTGTACCTTCTGTGGGGTAATCGCGTAGCACACTATCAGTAGCAATGGGTTTCAGACAGTTCAACAGCATTCATTGCGTTATTTACGTTGCTGAGCAGACACAGTTTTTGAACATATGAAGCAATGGATTCAGATTGAGATTGAGTGTGTTACGCAATTAGGATGCTGCAGACACGTATCATTAAACCCTCATCATAGTCATCAAAAGTATCCAAAGCCAAGTTTCGGTTAGCTTCGAATGTAGCAAGAGCGTGTTCTCCGTATCTACCTATATTCAGTTTACTCCACAGATGGGTTTACTGCGATGATATCTACAACTGACCTAAACCTAGTAGTTTCACGCGCACCACTAAGTCATAATAGCTACGAAAGTGCGTCTACTAGCGGAGGCCTGTTATACTTTATCAGCGTAAGCCGAGAAGCGCCACTGTCAGGAAGATTAACTAATTAACCCGTCAAACAATCGACATTTTATCAAATTAGTGACGTCATCGGCAGCCATTTTTGGCGCGCAGTTACCGCGGCCAGTGACGCCCCCGTATCGATTGAAGCTCTTAGTAAATTAGTGATGTGTGCAAACATCGAGCACTCGATGAAATTAGATTGACATCTGTCATTAACCGTGTTATTTCCAGTATTTGTTAATATGATATGGTGCGTGTTATCTGTAATAAATTGACTACTTGAAATATAAAAACCTTATCGGAAATTATATTTTCGAGCCGTTTAGGGTTGAAACCCGCGGGCCGTGGGGTCCGAGTGCTCATTGCATTGTTCAATGAACTCTCTAAACGGCTGGTTGACACTTCCCGTGACCCAAGGGCTGGCTTTTACCTTGGCCAGAGGCTAAGCATTGCCATACAACGTGGCAATGCCGCCAGTCTCTTAGGTACATTACCAGTCGACAGCGAGGTGGAGGAATATTTCGACGCAATATTTTAGTTTTTAATAGTTTTAGTTAGTATAGGATATTATATCTTTAACTACTTGAAATTGTTTTTTTTTTATTGCCAAGCTGCTTGACATTTTTTGTTCTTTTAGCTTAAAAAGAATGCTTTCATATTTTTCTCTAAGTCTTCATACTTAGCTCGCTGTAATGGACATCTTAAAAATCGTTTCGATTAATGATGCATTAAACGCTTCGTCTGTTCTCAACAAAACTGATCATTAAATTACATTAATTCATCTTTAGCGAGAACAATTGGCGCAATTTATTGATGATGATGATGTGTGAAACTGCAAACGTAATTGCATACCGAATGCCTTATATGTGCAACAAACTCATAAAACTGCTTTACGAGACGAACCACCACCAATAAATAATTATCTAGTACTTAATAATAGCGTGTGCGTGTGGATTGAGAGATCTTTTCGGAAAACTCTTCCAATCCCAGCCAAATTATAGGAGGATTTAGGAAATAATTGTGAAAACTGCATGGTAAGGTATAAAATTTGTGAAACGTAAACAAAGAAAGTTAGAACTCATTAACTGGATCTCTCAATCGGGACAACTGAAGAAAAAGTCATAACGCGTATCCAAGAATATACTGCCTATGTGTTTATAATTTGCATTTTAATTAATTGTGAAGGATTTGTGAAGGCTGCTAAACAAAATTTCGATTCGTTTCAAAGCCACGTTTAAGATTTATAACGGTTTATATGGATCTCTCAGAGTGGACAATTTTCGATTGAGTGATCTTGTAAAACACGACCTAATACTGAAAAAGTATGAATAATTATCATGTTTATTGCAAATTATGCTTCTGGGAAAATTTGTGAAACAAAAATCGTGATTGAAATCTTACTGGTTCAAGAGAAAATGAAAATCTTGTTTTTTGTCGATCGTCCCAACTGAGAGATCATTATTTTGAACTATATTTAATAAACCAAAACTTATAGGTAAAAGGTAGATACATCAGAAATTGTGAAAAATTTTGTACTAAAATTTGACGAATCAGTCGTCCCTGTAAGACTTAAAAAGATAAATCATTTTTATTATATTTATATTTATTAATTATAGTTCAAAATAATGATCTCTCAGTTGGGACGATTGACAAAAAACAAGATTTTCATTTTCTCTTGAACCAGTAAGATTTCAATCACGATTTTTGTTTCACAAATTTTAGATCCATATAAACCGTTATAAATCTTAAACGTGGCTTTGAAACGAATCGAAATTTCGTTTAGCAGCCTTCACAAATCTTTCACAATTAATTAAAATGCAAATTATAAACACATAGGCAGTATATTCTTGGATACGCGTTATGACTTTTTCTTCAGTTGTCCTGATTGAGAGATCCAGTTAATGAGTTCTAACTTTCTTTGTTTACTTTTCACAAATTTTATACCTTACCATGCAGTTTTCACAATTATTTCCTAAATCCTCTTATAATTTGGTTGGGATTGGAAGAGTTTTTCGAAAAGATCTCTCAATCCACACGCACATAATAATAGCAACAAATGATAGGGCAAATCATACTATAATCTATTTATTTAATGCATCGTTAAAATTTCAAGATGGCGTCATAAGACGTTATGATTTACGCGGCATTGTACGAATCATACGCATGTTGTACGTCAATAAACAACAGCTTCCCGGTAAAATGAAGAATTGAAAATGAAAAAGCTATATTTGCGTGACGCGAGTTTCCGATTTTAAAATTAGGTTTTTTCTCCTCGTTGCTGAAATATGCCATTGATCTTGGTCAGAGTAATGTGACTGTGTAGGTAAAAATGTCTAAAATGTAATAAGAATCATCACGGGAATTGTTAAATAGTTACCACTCAATAAATCTTACGCGATTACGCTCCACTTAAACGAGACGGAATTATAGCGCAGAACTTTAATACGACATTTACGAACCACGGAAGACAATAACTAATCTGAAAAGCAATAAAACTTTCAGCCGGCACAACGCACAAAGTGAGACACTTCAAATTAACGTAGATATAGCCAGTATATCTTAGGTTTTTATGGTGGCGCCACTTACAACGCCAAATCTGTCAAAACCCGTACATTAAAGTCTAGTTCCTTATTTTGCCGCCGTCCAAATTACACTGGGCTTTCTGGATAACCAAGTCTTGTTATGAAATCCAAATACTTTCCCACAGGAGTGGTTAGCCGGCGCCGGCGCCGCACGTAAATGGTTGCAAACGATATTATGTCTGTACTGTGTAGCTGCAGACTAAAATAAGAATGTGATCATTACCAGCCGGATCTGTTCTAGCCGCGCTATCCGTTGTCTCTACCGATACCCCGATGTTGTTTCAATAATTATTACTTGATTATTTCTCATTTTTCTATTGTTTCATGATAGACCTGCCTAACAAAATAATTTTTGAGATGAGCCGACTAAAAATGTTGGCGTTTGTGCTGGTTTTAGGAAAATGTTCGGCCTGTCCTGTCGAGTAGTTGATTTTAAAAAGTTTTAATTGCTTACGCAACTTCCTTAAATGATAAATGATTTTATTTTGTAAGTAGGTTTGTACAAACACTTTTACACGTCATTCATATTTTAAAACTAGATGAGGTCGGCGTTTCCTATCTGACTAGTCTGAGAAGAAAGGCCGAAACAAACTCAGAAGTCACAGTCTCTTTTAAAGTCCAGACATAATCTTGGTCAGATCATATGTAGACCATGTAGGTCGATGTCTGAGACGGTCTTTTGAGGAAAGAACCACACAGATTGAGAGGACCTGTCCAGTCAGTGCACGCATATTTCAGTTAGTTCAATGAAGAAAACTAGAATGAACTTACATAGTTTAAAGTTCTTATAGACGCCTAGGATCTCACTATAGATTTCACTCTTGTTGCTCACGCTGCGCTGCCACCAGCAGAATCCAGCATTTAGGTAAGTACCTACAGCAGAGCATTTTATTTTAAAAATTATTATCGTTCAAGTTAAACAAGTAGGCACCTAAACAATCTTCGTGCTCCACATTTTCCTAACCCCTCTCTATTTTTTTCACAAATAGTAAAACTTAGACGAAGTTTTCAATCCCTTGAAGCTTTCATCACTACTTTTACGGTTAACTGCACTCACCAACAATTTAAATGCCATGACTCTTAATTACAATACATCCACTAATGAGTTTAGATTAACCATACCCCTATGAATGACTCTTTCTCAGAACATTTTCTTAATAAGGATGAGAAGTCATCAGCTCCGAGTGCTACGACTGGTCACTTAACAGGCCAGCGATCATTACCGACCATATTAATAGCTGTTTGTATTCACGGGCGATAATGAGGAGGGGCGATGGGTGACCATTGCACCGTAAACAAAAGAGTCCTTGGCGTTACTGATTAGAATTGCGAAATCTCATAGTGTACTTATGTCATTCAGAAAAAAAAACTAGGTATCTATCAAAGTGAAGGCTAGTTTGGCGCCAAAATTTATCATCGCGGTAAGGAATTCTATCATACTTCAAGGTGAAAATTACCTGCAAACTTCCCGAAATAGAGTTATTTCGGATTCAGCGCTAAAATGGCCTCGAACTAGTATCTTGAAAAGTAACGAAGTGGCTTATTCTGGAGTAGGTACCTATAGCAGTCTTTTTTTAAAAAAAATCTTAAACGGCACTAAAATATGTGTGCCAGTCTAACGGAACTGCATTCAAGTGATAATAATTATTATAATCGTGTCAGTGAGCAGGTGTGCGTTTGTGTAGCGATTTATGAGAATTTATGCTTTCCATACACCCGTGCGATTCATATCGGCATGTAAATCCATGCTAATGTCTTCACCCAGCGCCGCGTTTCTTGCTACACCTAGTTTTTGTAGTAGGAAAGAATAATACGCGGAAATGTCGTGATTGTTGCAAAGGCGACTCTGTAAGAAAGACTGATATTTCAATTTGTATTCAGTATTTACCTCGCAACTCTAGTTAGGAAGAAGATATCGACAGAAATTTAAAGAAAAAAAAAATCAACGGGTTGCACTCCGGGAGTGCCGGCAGAAGTGAAAACTTGAATATTAACGTTGTGCATTTTTGATATTTTGGAATGCGATCTACTCTCCCTCCATCTTACGAATTTTCGATCAGGTCACGTGTCCTGACGCGAGCTCCATCTTACGAATTTTTGATCAGGTCCCGTATCCTGACGCGAGTTTAACATTTTGTACCCATCACTAAAAAAGTGCACAACGCCGCTAAAGAAGTTTTCACTTCAAAAAAAACTTCTTCTATACTATAGTAGGTATGCAAAGTAATTAACATTACGAGACAGTATACAATTATATGAACTCATATAACCTGTCAGTAGGTAATCTAATTCTGGAGAAAGAACATAAACATTGTCTTGAGTTAATTACAGCGACCAACTTTTCTTATCGTTAGGGTTAGTACCTACTATTAGTTATTCTGTGCTTGTAATTGGGTGAGATGAGAGTGCTTGTCAGGTCAAAAATTGTGAGACGCGTAGCACGGATGTGTCTATTAATATATGAGTCTTATTAAGACCCCTGCATCCTAATAATTACCCTTTTATTAGGATATCCACATGTGGTTAAGACTGGCCTGATAATCAGTTGACTGGGGGCGTGATACTAAAAAAAATATGTTTACACAACACAAAAAAGGACCATAAAAGTCTTTTGCGAATGATTCAATCATTCAATGTGGTATCCTAAATTTAGGTATTAATAACGGACCTCCCACAGCGAATGATTGGCATAACAATAATTTATCACATTTATGATCACGTAATGAGGGCGAATAAAATCTGGGAGGGTAAAGCAATAAAATGAGATCAACATGTTTGGCTGAAAATACATCTACTTACGAACCACCAGTCTTCCGTTATATTACCAGGGATCATTATTCACCAGGGATCGTAATTCTATTTGATTATTTATGTCTTTCATAACAGCCTCCTGAAATTTGACGAGGATGCAAAACTACAGCTTGTAATATAAATGACGAGAGTTATGCCCGAACACACATAAAAAAAAATGTTAACATCCGAATTGAGAACCTTCTCCTTTTTTGAAGTCGGTTAAAAATATCCAATGTCCTAATTCAGGTCATGGTCTACTCATGTGCCAAATTTCATCCAAATCCGTTCAGCCGTTTTAGCGTGAAAGCGTAAACAAACATACAAAAAATTAAATCTTTTCTCTTTATAATATTAGATTAGAAATACATCTTATTCCGTTAGTGTAACATTTTCTTCGGTTTTCTGAACTCTGCCGCGTACCGGTTTTTGCGCTCACTTTTTCGTAGTATATGCTCTTATTTCTTTTGTCAATATCTGCAGTATTATGTAGATTTGTAGAATATGTCAAATACTCATAATAGGGCCTACTTAGCGAGCCGCCTTTTTTGCGAAATTGCCTAGTTATGAAGCCGAATATGACGGTAAAAACTACTAAATCAATTTACATAACCTAAATGACACTGATCTCCTTGACATTTCCTTAAAAAGCTCTAAGTAGGTGTCCATAATGTTTGTATAAACTTTGTATTAGTAATATGACTAACAAGAACAAGACGTGCCCAACTCATAAAAACTATGTAACACAATCCCTGTCTTTTGTTACAGATCGTATGGTGTTGTCTTTATAGCTGCATCATGGCTGGAAAGAACTTTTGACAAGACCATGTCAAAATTAAAAAGTATAAAATGTCAAAAAAGAATTCTAAATTAAAATTTTAAAAATCTTGTCAAGTGATAGTGAAGTGCTTAACTATGGCCGATATCGATATGTCGTATGATATGTACGAAAACATTACAAATATGGAACAGAATATTACTCACTACCCGGCAGAGGCCACGATACTGGCTGCAACGTGTGCCTGCATCTTTAGTGTCGTCGGAGTCGTCGGTGAGTTACCTTCCAGTGTTCTTTGTTTACCAGTTAATATTGTGTTTACAGGATCGATTTTATAGGCCGTTCTTGCAACTGCATGCTCGAAGCCCGATGCAACTATTCGAGGAAAGCGTTGAACACTGTTTGTTTACAGCGACGTGGCGTTGTACAAACAATGTGTCATATCCTAATAAACTACATTTCAAAGTTCTGTATCATTGATATTTCATCAACTGTTTTGAAAACACTCGGAGTGGTGTTAGTGTTAAATGGATTTCCAGAGATACTTTCATAAAGAATTATGATGCGTAATCTGTCTGATGACTTGCTAGAAACCAATCTGAAACATAACTTTTAACAAGTTTTTGTTTGATAGTGCTAGTTCACAGACGGATTCTTGCATTATTTTAAAGTCGTTTGCGCTGTAAGATCTCTAAAGCTTTATAAGCAACACATAAAAGAAAGGTAAACAATTTCCGTATTAGAAATTGAACCCTTTTAAGTTCAAACCGTAAATTAGAACATCAGAGCACGTAGAGCTTTTACTGATCGGAATTTAAACTTTACCTACAACGGTTTAAGTTTAAATTCGGCTGTTGATGTTTTAAGTATGCATTTGTTTGCTACTCGATGTACTTGCTATCACTAGAAAGCGTTCAATAATCGGTCACTTAACACGAACGCAACATAAAACGCTAAGTGCCGGTCGTAATCGGACATCAAACGGTTTGTTACACGACTCGATACCTACCCGGGTACGTCTCTCGGACGCCCAGCTGCGTAAACAAACATACGGTGTACTACATCACTAGCCAGTTACGTTCGATGTTTGAATTATTATTTTTTTAAATATAGATGGCGATGTGGTGCAATAATGTTCAGCATCGGAATATAACCTATTAATATTTTTTCATGTTCGCAAAATAACTACGTAATTTTAGTAATTTCGTAACAAGGAACTTTCACAGTTCACGCTGAAATCGAGCAGCCAATGATAGAGCGTGTATTTAATTTTATTACAGTGTTATGAGTATGATGACTACTTAAAAGAAGTAGCATTTACATTTTATTTCGCAGCTAAATATACAGCTGGCTGGTTTTAGCTCTCTGCCAGTTTTGACTGCGTTGTTTAATTTAAATTATTTTGAACGTCAGACAAACCTCCTTTGAGACGTAACCGAATGAACTTTGCCGTCAAATTTTTCATCTCATGACATAAAATGGTAATCAACCTGGAGCGAGGGCTGTTGCCCTTCGAGAGTGAACGACAGAGCGAGTGAATGAATGGGTCCATTGATGGGACGTGACTAAGCCCTGAAACGCACCACTGAATGTTTAAACGGAATTAATTAATTTGATACGTTTTATTATAAGTCGCAGTTTGAATGTATCGTTTGTCAAATAAGTCGGATGCATCGGACCGAGGATGACAAGTTTGAGAACATTCATTAGAATTATTTTTAATTAGAATTACAAGTCTTGTAAAGGTCTTATTCTAAAAGATTCTTGACCTGACACTGGCTAGTAGGTAAATTAGTCATTTTTAATCATTTAAGAACATACCCCTTTCTTTATAAACGCTTAAAGTTAATGATTTACGACTGATCAACCATACATTTTTGACGTATAAACGTCGTTTTTAAACGTTTAAGCATTGTTTATAGATTAAATCTACCCTGACTTTAATATTGAATTCACTAGGAACCAATCAATTAAGAATAATTTTTCCGCTCATAATAAAACCAGCTAAGCAAACCTGTTGCAATTCCCTCGCCATTATATCAAAGCAAACAGTCGCCCGCCCGTCCAACAAGCGTCCATCTAACGACCGCAGCGATGGCCGCCATTTGTCACCCAGTTTATTATCGAAACAATTAGCCTCGCCGAGGGACATCCGCACACAATAACACCCCCTATGTATCGATCTACAAATAGAATGCGATAAATAACTGGCATTTGTTATTGGATTGGATAAGGAGAGATTAGTTTCATAGCTATGTAGGTAGGTGGAAGACTCTATAACTAATGACTCTTGGAAAGTCAGGTGCGCAATGAGTTAATCAAAAGATCGATAAGTTTTTGGAAAAAGCGTCTGACGGAAAAGGGACCCCGAAAAAGAGTTCTGCGGTTGTCAGTCTGACAACTTTTCAAGGGGTATTAAAACCCATTAACTGGGCTGTGGATGCCAGATAGGCAGTCGCTTCTTGTAAAATACTGGTATTCAGCTGCATCCGTTTAGACTGGAAACCGACCCCAACATAGTTGGGAAAAGGTTAGGCAGTTGATGAGGGTTAATCGGAGAGAGGTGGTTTAATAACACAACCAACCTAACCCCGAACCCGGCTATAGCTTCTTCTGGCTTTCATTGCTCTTTAATCTGAGGGGAAATTCTGGTAAATTTAAGAACGTTCAGTCTGATCTCAGTCTCAATCTGTCAAAAATACGTCAAATTTCCTTACATTTTGACAAGTTTTTGACATTTGTTTGTCACCGAGATGAGATTGCGACTAGATTTTGATCGTTTTAAATTACGAGAATTGGCCTACAGATATCGGTCGTCGCTTATCAAGTAATTTAATTTCATCACCACTGCTGTCAAAACGGTGAAGAAAAAAATCGTAAGGAAACCGGCATGTCCTAAAAACAAAAATTCGAAGACATGTAACATCAACCAACCCGCACTGGGCTCGCCTGGTGGATTACGGTCCTCTCCCTCTCACAGAGAGGAAACCTGTGTCCCAGCAGTGGGAACATTACCTATAAGTAGGCTGATTAGCTATCAAGCAAGACATTTATGTCACACAAGGACATATTGGACATTTTCTCTGGTAGGTAACTCCCACTCCCCCAGTGGCTGATTGTGTCTGTAACTATCATGGTCAATACTACTAAGATTGCTGCAGATACATATTACATACAAACATGACCGCAGGAAACGAGCCGCAAACCGCAGTAGGATGAGCACTGTAATTATGTAACTTAGATAATAGGTCACGGTGACTTTGTAAAGAACATTTTGAAGTACAAGATGAAGGGAGGAGAGCGAGGAATTAGAAGACATCTGAAGGACAATTCCCGTAATTAAAAAAATTCACAATCTCATCTCAAGTCAAAAATCATAAAATTTTGCAGAATGAGACAAATTAGAATCTCATAACTTCTGAAGCAAAGAGATGTGGCGGATAACCAATAAAGGATGTGTACCAGTACAACACTGCACAAGACTGTGACGTCTGTTTGTTTCGGCCTTTCTTCTCAGGCTAGTCAGATAGGAAACGCCGGCCTCATTTAGTTTTAAAATATGTTTGACGTGTAAAAGTGTTTGTACAAACCTACTTACAAAATAAAATCATTTATCATTTATCAACAGCAAAATGCATGGTAAAGCTGTCAGAACTGAATTTCTGCCTTACATAACCAATTCTTATTTGAAGCCAAATAATAGGTATACTGGCAATGCCGCTAATAGTAGATGTTACGTGCGATTGCTACTATTCGTGTTCCTGATTCATGTGAACCTTATTTCAAAGAATTTAAAATATTGACCTTTCCTGCAATTTACATTTATGAAGTAGCCATATTTGTAAAGATAAATGAAAACCTATTTGATAAACTCAAATCGAGAAGATATACATTAAAAATTTCTAATGTACCACATAAAACGGCTCTATTTAAAAACAAAAGCTTCTTTGGCATGGCATCAAAAATATACAACAAAATACCTACTGACATTCTGAGCACTAAGAAACTTCAAGTATTTAAAAATAAATTACGTAACTTTTTAATTGATAAAGCATACTACACGATCCAAGATTTCTTGAATTATTGATTGAATTGTTGACCATGTATTAATTTGACTGTATATTGATATTTTGACATTTATAATAACTAATTTAGACATGTAAAATACTTTTAAATCTAATGATAATTATTGTATGCCTATTAGGTAGGACATATTGGAACTTTAATTTATTGTTAAGACTAACTAACATATGCCGACAATAAAGATATTTTGATTTGATTTGATTTGATATACATAATTTACAAACTAACTGTCTTAGGCGGAAAAGAATATGAGACTTAAAAAAACCGTGAAAGCGCCCAAAAGGCTGGCAAAATTGCCGCATTAAATGGCAAATTACCAATTCTTATCTTTGTAGAAAAAGTAATACTGAGCTTTTCATTATGGAAAAATACTAAAAAGAAATACAGGCGGACAAAGTCGCTGTCACAGCCAGTAAATTATGTAACACTTTTACAAACCAGCAACGTCGTCGAACCGAGAAATGACCGGCCAAGTAAACCTCCATTATCAATGTCGCCATTACAATTTTTTCTTCCACCCTTATCACTGACTGACAGATACTGCACATATAAATAAACTGCCACCCATACGCTGATTAATTACGAAGATTTACGCCGACAGCGTGCAGAGGGTAGGCAGATCAATCACTTGGTTGGATCTATCGTTGGACAGTTGACCGACGACCTAGGAGCGTAGGTAGGAAAATAAACATGTGTGGCTTGCAGGGTTGCCAACTTACATCTAGGTATACAAAATTATAATTTAAAGTCGCTTTTCGTGTGTCTGTGTGACCGCGTTCTTCTAAACTAATCAACGGATTTTCATTTGGTTTTCACCATTTGAAGCAATTCCGGAAGGTTTGTTAGGTTTGTTTGGGTACACATTAATACTAATAAAGAAATCTCGATGTTTTGTCAAGTCGTAATAGCAAAAGAAGGTCGCTAGTTTTTTTTCTAAAGCAATAAGCTATGTACCCGATAGGGATTTCATTGGCAAAAACGACACCATACAAACTTTCATCCCCTTTGTAACCTGTTTAGGAGATGAATTTTTAACCATACAAACTTTCATCCCTTATGTAACCTCTTTCGGGGGATGATCTTTCTAAAAATCTTTCCTATGTGCAAAATTTCATGCTTCTAAACCTAGCGGCATAGGCTGTGCGTTGTCGGTCAGTGAATGACTGAATGAAGTAGGTAGAGATATGTATATGTATAGTTACAACTGTAACCATTGTATTTTTTTTTTGTGCTTACTTCATTTTTGGAGTTTTTTCGTAACAATATTATGGTTGTCAAAAACAGTACTTATTTAAGATTCTTTGGTATTATTGAACAGAACAGTAGGTATATTTTAAGGGGAAAATAAACCATTTATGTCTACTTGACAACCCTGCGGTAGCTTGTCTTGCAACCGGGTGGCGAGTACTTAGTGGTGTTTATTGATAAAATGGAATTGTATTTTCAATGAGATGGTATCGTGTTATCGTTATCTAATAATTTTAACAGGCTGTTAGGGCTGGCACAGGTGTTGGTGGACGCGTTTGCCAGCTAGAATAGAGATATTCAAAACACATTAAGTTAATAAATCCACAATAATCATAATGGGTTTCTGGTCAGACTAAGTCTCATCTGCTGGAGTGTCCCAAGTGTCTATTCACCAGCACCCTTGGCGACAACAACGCCACTGACGCCGCACAAAACAGTATAACATATGATAGGTGGCCTACAAAAGTTATTTGACATTTTCCCACTTCAGCTGTGACACACCACATTATGATTCAAAATTCTAGTGATACAAATGTTTGCACCGCTATAACGTTGTTATTGACTAATTCAACTACCTTTGACTTATCATAAAAAATAATCAAGTAATCCCTTAGACACCTAAGGGATTACTTGATTATTTTATCCATCATAATGTGGCGTCACAGCTGAAGTAGAAAAATGTCACTAACTTTTGGAGACCACTGACGATGTTATGTCTAAGAGGTCATTAATTGTTCACGACTGAATTTTATATCTTGTTGGCCCAAAACTTTGCCAATTCCACGGCGTCGTCAGTGGCAGCGCAGAGGTTACTTTGATTGCATGTTTTGGGACACAGAAGGCAGGATAGGAGGTGGAGCATGGTTTGCAACATAGCTCCGCAATCACACCCTACTGCCGTTCCGTCAAGGTAGCCCCACTTTACCAGGTTGGACTTATATCTTCTTCTTATTGTTGAGGTTTTTATTCTGATTACGATTCTTAACCGATTTAATTTGTTATTGTACATTTCTGAATCAGCGCGCACATTCGATAAAATCACAATCCAGAATTCATTCATCAGCCCAGATCTATAGAGGAGGACACGCGATGACGCCACTCATTCAGCCGTGAGTTTAACAAACGCCAGAAATCCATCAACATACAACTCATACAACCCATTTGAGAATACAACACGATGGTTTACTATTAACGCGTCGTACGCGTAACAGCATCGAATGGTAACCGTGATGAGTGATCCTCTATGATCAATGATTGTGCTGTCTGTCTACCGCTGTGCGCACGCGATCTCTTTATCCTAGTGTTAATCAGCTCCGTTTGTTAACGGAGAGTTGTTGTGATGCACTAGTTCTCTTGTGATGGTATGGCATAGATTTCATACTAGGTGGACACGGATATGGGAACGGGATTTTCGATTTGTGGAGAAAGAATCCAATTACTGTAAAATTACTGGCAAAATGAGGGTGTACTATAGGTACTCATCATCTGTCCAGCCTTTTTCCAACTATGTTGGCGTCGGCTTCCAGTCTAACCAGATGCAGCTGAACACCAATATTTTACATGAAGCGACTGCCTATCTGACCTCCACAACCCAGTTACTGCATAACACGTGACTCCTTGGTGGCTTGACTGGTTGTCAGACTTCCGGGCTTCTGACTACCCGTAACGACTCTACAAATGACAAGCTTGATTTATCGAGACTGAATTTTACGAATACAGGCGTAACACATGATGTTGTTATGTTACGTTGCTGTAAAATTGGCCCTGCAATCATCTACTTTTCGAATTAGACTTTCATGAAAATCGGGTTTTAACTGTAAAGGGCAAACGGGAAGAACACTGGTTCTTCCCGTTTGCCCACTAAGAAAACTGTTATTTATCCGTTAAAAAAATGACCATAAGGAAAAGGACCATAATAAAGGTAAAGGACACAGCATGTCATGTACACTGCTACAAGAATCTTTTAGCGGTCGAATGACGTTAACAAGGCGGCGCTGTTGGTAAACATTTTGCAATTGTTTTGTGACATGTCACTTGAAATGTATTCAAAAACAAGATGTCGGCGTTAGTTCCGATTTTGGCCACGCGCTGAAAGAACCTTGTAGAACTGTGGGGCTATATAAATGTTTTGACACAGTATCAGCTGATCCTCTTTGTTGACGAGTAGAGTGTTCGATAAGTGGCCCATTGACCGATTGGTCACATGCGTCCGACGAACACGAGTTATCAATACAAACACATTACTACGTCATCGCCCACCGGTAATCCTTTTATATCGAGGATTTAAAATTAACGCTTTTTAACATCATGTTGGTAACTGTTCACTTGTAACTTGCTTACTGATATCAGCCGATACTAATATTCTATAAAAATCTCACCTTGAAAACTTGGGTTGATGTTCGGTTCCTTTAAACAAAAAAACTTTTTAACAAAAAAATTAAACCGCCGAAAAAACTGAAAAGCAAAAAGTAATAAACCTTTTTTATTTAACCTTAATAACTAAGTTCTTAAACTAATGTAAGTATACCTTAGTAATTTTGTGTCGGCGCCAAACAATCAATAAACAAAGATCACTAAATTGCCTTAAATTTAAACGGCGTCGACTGAAAATTATTTAGGTATACTTACATTAGTTTAAGAACTTAGTTAATATGGTTAAATAAAAAAGGTTTATTATTTTTTGCTTTTCAGTTTTTTCGGCGGTTTATTTTTTTTGTTAAAAAGTTTTTATTTTATAATTTTTTGTGGCTATAATCTACTAATGGTTTGCCAAAGGGTAGGCATATGTGGCACTGAGTAGAGTAATAATACACAACTCAGCATTCAAATATATGAGTGAACCATAGAATACATCACCCCTATTTTCCCACCCTTACGGTTGGAATTTTTTTTCCTAATTTATATGGGACCAACTTTGGGATATACCCTTTCCAATAAAAAAAGAATGATCAAAATCGGACTACTCTGCAAAAAGTTATGGCGTGGTCAGTGTGGTCACACATAAAAAGAACCTCCTCCGTCTTTTTTTCGTCGTTTAAAAACGAATCATTTTGCTTACCACTGATAGTATTTTTTATTGCCAAACTGGGCATATAAATAGATTCGTAAGCTAAGTAAGTAAGTTGTTTGCTTCATTATTGCTTCATATTTTTGCTTCATTATACAAGAGTCTTAATTTTAACCAATAATGGTCCGTAAATTATAGGATTTGGTCATAAGTGAAAATTTTGGTAAAGTGAGCTGTCACTCCACCAGCCGGTCGATTGTAAAAATATCACCATTCACCGTAAAAACTTAAGTGAAGTGAGCTGTCATTTCACCTAATGCTAGGGATTGACACTATTGACAACTCACTTCACTCAAGTTTTTACTGATTCAAAAAGCGCTTTGCAGCATATAGCTCGGTGCACCTCGGGCGTACGAGGTCTGCCCGTAGCTTATTCCATACTACACTTATACCTAAGATTGAGGGAAACTGGCAAAATAGTTAAATTTCAATGGATTCCATCACATATTAATTTTATGGGAAACGATCAAGTAGATAAGTTGGCAAAAACAGGAACCTATGAAGGAATATCTGTCAATCATTTACCATTCTTCGCAGATATATTAAGACATGTTAAAGCAATTTGCAATAAGATGTGGAAAGAATACTTTGACAAAAGGTCTGTGGAGAAGGGTATATGGTACAGAACAATTCAGTCTGGACCACCAAGGATTCCCTGGTTCTCTGAAGTACAGATGAATAGACGATTGTTGGTGACAAGCATGCGTCTGCGATCCGGGCACCTCCCATTGAATGCGTTCGGGTATCTTATGAAGGTTGAAGATACCCCAAACTGTTTGATTTGTAATACGAGGGAGGACACCTACCACGCTTTGGTGGAGTGTGCTCGGGTTGGGACAGATCGGAGAACTTTGGAATCAGAAGAGGGACTTAGGTTAAGGGATGTTGGCATGTGTAATTTGATTTTGTCTAAACCTACATCCAAATTAGCTATTAAGTTATATTACTTCATTGTTAAATTAATTAAGTTAAGATCCTAGTTGTTACTTTCTATTTATTTTGTAATACTACGAGGCTGGCATAATCGCTTCGCGATTAAAGCCTTTTTAGGGTTCCGTAGCCAAATGGCAACGGAACCCTTATGGATTCGTCATGTCTGTCTGTCTGTCTGTCCGTCCGTATGTCACAGCCGCTTTTTTCCGAAACTATAAGAGCTATACTGTTGAAACTTGGTAAGTAGATGTATTCTGTGAACCGCATTAAGATTTTCACACAAAAATAGAAAAAAAAAAACAATAAATTTTGGGGGTCCCCATACTTAGAACTGAAACTCAAATTTTTTTTTGCATCAAACCCATACGTGTGGGGTATCTATGGATAGGTCTTCAAAAATGATATTGAGGTTTCTAATATCATTTTTTTCTAAACTGAATAGTTTGCGCGAGAGACACTTCCAAAGTGGTAAAATGTGTGTCCCCCCCCTGTAACTTCTAAAATAAGAGAATGATACAACTAAAAAAAATATATGATGTACATTACCATATAAACTTCCACCGAAAATTGGTTTGAACGAGATCTAGTGAGTAGTTTTTTTTTTAATACGTCATAAATCGTAACGTAACGGAACCCTTCATGGGCGAGTCCGACTCGCACTTGGCCGGTTTTTTTCTTAATAAAGATATATAAAAAAAAAGTTTTTACGTTGATATTTTATAGAATAGATTGGCTGATAAGTACCTAAGGATCTTTTGGATCAACAAGGTACTTAAGTACTTACTTGTATGTGAGACATTTTGATTTCTCATTCTCGTTCGCCATCGTCATGTAAACGTGCTCTATAAAATAAATTAATAAGTAAGTACCTACCTAGGTAAATGTGTCAAGAGGATAAACTAAAACTTGTGGTTAGAATTATTTATTGTAATTTTATTAGAAATATAATTATTACTTACATACATAATAAAAAAGGTATAAGTGTTTATTTCATATACTTACCTAATATTAAAGTGCTACACAATACAATATATAACACAACTAACAATTTAATATGAGTTATCTACTACATTCAATGACTAACTACTTATAAAAATAAATACAAAAATATAATATAATATGAAATATTGTGGTCGTCTATTTAAAACTCAAAATTACAATCCTATAGATTATATAGGTAGTGTTAAACCGCATTAACTACGTAAAACTGTTAATCGCGCTAATTACTTACTCTCCGGAGTTACCGCAACATAATTACTAAGGTATCATTGTAATTAAATTTTGTTTAAATAAATATGGTAGGTTGAGGGGCTTGTGGCTAAGTAATAACAGCCGCACGGGTCGATCGATCAGGTTAAGCTGCGCTGGTCGCGGTTGGTCCGTGGATGAGTGACCATCTTCACACACCAAGCCCCTCCATGCCTCATGCCGTTGGTCTGGGCTGTCATTCGTGGATCTTTGACAGTCGTTACGGGTCTCAGAAGCCCGAAAGTCTGACGACCAGTCTTACCAAGGGAATTTTTTGAATTGAATGAACTTATTCAGCTGATCCGGTTAGACTGGAAGCCGACCTTTAGGTGGGAAAAGGCTAGGCTACTACAATCTGTCAAATTTCTTTAATAGATTTTCAACTTTATCCCTAAAGCATTAAGGTTCAAGGTTGATTGAGAAAATTTGACAGTTTCGGGTAGCTTGACCTGCTGGCGTCTGCACCAAACTATCAATAATATATAACAAAGTAACTAATCGCTACAGGAAGATACATAATTTATTTACACAACTGCCTAATCATTTGACTTTGTGACGTGTTGTTTGTTCGGTATGACGACCTCACGATTTTGTATAAGTAGGTAGCTACTTACCTACCTCTGTAAATGATGTACTCAAATTCCCAGTAGGTAAATAACATAACATCACGCCTGGTTTCCCGGAAGGTTTGGGCAGAGGTGTACCTATAGCACACACACTTTCACCAGTTATGTTTAAGTCCCATGTGATAGCGGGCGAGCTTATTGCCATCAACTGTACACAGATCCAGACTCCGGATTGCTACTGAGAAATTCCAGATAGCACAATAACACTTTGCCCGAGCTGGGAGTCGAGCCCTGCCCCAGCAGTCTCGACAATCATAGCGATTGAAAGTCCTGTCACTCCATACATTTCACCTGTCAATTCGGGACTTTGCGACCGAATTCGGTCGTAAAGCGATCGCTATGAATGTCGAGACTGCTGGGGCAGGACCTCAGCAGTAGCGCTTGCGATCACGACACCAACGAAGTAAATCCTATCCTACTAATATTATAA
The DNA here is from genome assembly GCA_951799955.1 of Apamea anceps. Taxonomy (NCBI): domain Eukaryota; kingdom Metazoa; phylum Arthropoda; class Insecta; order Lepidoptera; family Noctuidae; genus Apamea; species Apamea anceps. Next base: position 1,760,864 of record OX637516.1, read on the forward strand.
ACGCGAAAGTTTGTATGGATGGATAGATGTTTGTTACTCTTTCACGCAAAAACTGCTGAACGAATTTGGATGAAATTTGGCACACAAATAGTTTATAACAATGATTAACACATAGGATAATTTTTATCCCGATATTATTAAGTTTCGATCCCACGGGATCGAAACTTATACTGGTGAAACCGCGGGGCGCAGCTAGTAAGGTACTAATAATAACTATGGTTCAAGAGTTTAGTTATTTCTGTCTCTATGTCTACTATTCCCTTTTTCTCCATATCTAACGAGAAGTAGACTGGAAATAACATAATTAAATATGGAAATCTACTTTCAAATTCAAGGGTAATTCCGCCCAGATATTTAATGGGCGAAACACCATTAATAAATAAAATTTGATGCCCTAAAATGCCTAACAACCATTTAACTTGTGAAAGTTACGAATACAGTAACAATATAACTATTATAAGAAAGAGAAACTTCAAATTAACAAGTAATGAATTTGCATAAAATAATAGTTGTATGTAATTTCGTATGTACGAGTACATCTTGTAGCCAGTTATGGTTTGGAGGGTTATTGAACTTAGTTAGTGAATATCTTACTTAACTACTATAATAGTAAAAATGCCTCTCTCATAATCATAATCAGCCTCCTCTCGTCGAAAGGGAGTGGGCCGTAATCCACCACGCGGGCCCAGTGCGCGTTAGTAGATGTCACATGTCTTCGAATTTTTGCACACCATGCCGGTTTCGTCACGATGTTTTCCTTTGTTTTTTTTTTTTTTTATTAATTATTTACACAAAGTAAAGCGCCTGCCTGGGTTCGAACCCACGACCTACAACTCGTAAGTCGGGGTCATTACCACTGGGCCACAACTGCTCTCCATAATATTCAACGTTAATGAAGGGTCTATTTGTCAAAATAATTAAACGAATATCTTTTTAACCGTGTCATTAGTTCCAATAATGGAGTTTCTTGCCCGTTCTTCTTATTTATTTATTTTATTATTTATGTACACACAGTAAAATACATAGGGATATGATATAGTTATAATATGAGTACAAAGGTAGACGGGGGGGAGGGGGTAGGTAGGCTTCTTGATAGGAACCTCCATTTTTTATTTTTTTTTAAAACGTTGCCTCACACTAGGAATTACTCCTGTATCGTGGCGTGGGTGCATTTACAAACATTTAAACTCACATACACAAACAACCAAACCCAGAACAACTACCTGTAGGCAATACAAATATTTGTTCCGTGCGGGAATCGAACCCGCGACACGCAGCGCAGCAGTCGATCGCTCAGCCACTGCGCCAACCGTGTCGTCAAAGTTACTACGCTTTGGAACGGACAACTAGCTTTATCATTCTGTGTGACCGACTCCTTACCCAATTCAAAAGTGCCTGTAATTGGTTTAATTGAAATAAATAAATAATAGTTTTGCGGTTTTTTAGTTTTAGGATTTCTAAACAACGCAAGCCGAAGTTAATTTTTTGCACTAATTAAAATTAATATGTTTTATGATATTTTTCGCGTTGCGTTACTCATGTCGACATGAGATGCGTTAGTCTCATCTTTGTTGTCAACTTTTTGTTCAGTATATTTTTACCAAAGTGGGAAATTATACAGCATTTTGGAAAAATAAACAGTATTTTAAGTAATTTTTTAATGTTTTAAATAGATACATTAAAATTTATTAGTATAGCACGCGCAACTTCTCAATTTAACACTAATTTTGAAGGCTTCGTAAGCCTCGCCAATTCTGAAATTTGAAGGCTAGCTGCACCACCACACCCGTGCCCAGCTGCATGCACGCTGTTCTACGTAATAGATGAAACTTTTTATTTACGTATACTTCTCGATATTAGTGAATACAGTATAGTAATATACTTTATTTTTGTTGAACAATAAACAGTATTTTATATTGAAAAACAGTATAATTCTACATTTAACAGTATGGTTGACCACCCTAGGCGAGACGTAGCTCATGGATGGACAGATACAAAACCTAGAACGAAAACGCAAGTAATCGAGCCCAGGGTATTAAACTTGCAAATAAACCAAGGCGATAAAAAATGCATCTTACGCGTTAATTAACGGCCAACACACACCAATAATGTAGGAAAATAATAATTGTACTACTTGTAGTGCGCTTAAAAGTACGGCGATGTGTGAAAATGAAAGTTTGTTAATTAGTTTGTTCTTCGACCATCCGTGAAAGAAGCAATTGATCATAGTGTAATTGATTGCGATGATTTACATATTAATTACCTATGTTGATACAGTATGTCATTTGTCATGTCTCCGATAAGTATAGGCTTTCAGAATATAAGTTGGGCTGAATCATTTTGAAGGATATCGCTAAACCATTGCTTCATATGTTCGAAAGATTTGTCTGCTCACCAACGTAAATAACGCAATGAATGTTGTTGAACTGTCAAATGAAAGCGATTGGTACTTATAGTGTGTTACACAATTACCCCGCCCCGCTGGCTATTGTTTGAAGTTGAAAGTAACAGAGTGGTGTATTAAAATATTAGGGCTAAATTTATTCAGTGGTTTGTGATACAAGACTGGTTTAGATAAAAAGAGATTTGTTTTTTTGTCTGGTTTATGTTAGGGTCATGGTTGATAAAACGATGAGTAACGGTGATTCAATCATATTTGTTTAGCTAATCAATAATATAACTACGTCATATCTGCTAAGTAAGAGGTACCTACTTATTGCAATGATATCATAAGTTTATTTATAAACCTTAGTAGGTTACCAATATTATGGAAACCAATATTATAAATTTTAAAAAATTGCCATAGAAGCCATTCCAGACTCTGGACTGCTTATAATGTGTCCCTAGGCCGACCCGAGGATTCATTTTAGAGTCGATGTCGAAAATAGACGCTGCAGCCTCACATTTAAACAATCCCATTCTATCCATTTATACCTACTCCTGCCTTATTTAGCCAGGGGCTGCACTCTCGACATTCATAGTGATCGCTTTACGACCGAATTCGGTCGCAAAGTCCCGGATTGACAGGTGAAATGTATGGAGTGACAGGACTTTGCGATCGGATTCGGCCGTAAAGCGATCGCTATGAATGTCGAGACTGCAGCCCCAGTGCAGGTTGGTGGATGTAACATGTCTTTGAATTTTTGGTTCTGGGGCATGCTGGTTTCCGATGTTTTCCTTCGCCGTTTTTGAAAGCAGTAGTAAGCGCCTACTTGGGTTCGAACCCACGACCTACAAGTCGTAAGTCGGGGCCGCCGCCACTGGGCTGCCGCTGCTCTCTCTGGCCATCCAAGTATCCACTAATTTCCATGAACCTAAGCTTGCTCTAATAACAACCAGGGCGATGCCATTTCAAAATAATTTTCCAGTGAAATGAGCTAAAAAAAATTTTTATGACAGCAAAAAATTAATTCCATTCCGTTGTAAATAGAGTTGTTTTTTTATTTTAGTTCGCAAAGTAAATACCCTTGAGAATCACAAACAGACCAGTAGACTGGCGCTAAAAAGGGTTAATATTGTATGTTGTGTCTCGGCCAGCGTGCGAACAGTGCTTCATAAACATCAAGTCTAAAATAATTATTGGGAATCGATTTAAATCGGATAAGTGGTCAGTGGGGCCACTCGATCGAATTGCGTTAGAGAAATGCCAATCAATCGAGTTGTTTTGTTTATATTCGGCGTCTGGGTTCATCTCTTAGCTAATTCGCTATGCAGTATCTACAATTTAGTGTTGGAATTAAATCAAATTTTTGGTAAATACTTTACCTAGTGCTTTGCCACAAGTATTATCTACATACTTCGCAGCGACTATTTGTAATTTCTAAAACATTCAATCCATGGCACAACGTTACAACGTTCATAAATTAAGTAAGTACATAATTATGTCATGTTCTGCAATGCTTACCTACTGTTGATTACAATAAGCATAGTTATTACATCCATACACTCACGCCTTGTTCCCATGGGGGTAGTCAGAGACTATAGGACGTCAGCTGCGATCCTCACGTTCTCCTTTTGGTTCATTTACGTTTTTTTATAGTTATTATTATTATTTAAGAAAATACAAGTCAGTTAATTTTATTTTTGGAAGGCTTGCAGACTAATAACCAGTGATAGGAATAGGTAGTGCCTATTTGCCTAAACTTCGAAGAATAGAGAGAGACAAGAAACGGAGACTTCCTTGGGACTAATTTTTTTCTAGGACATCTGTCCCGAATTTCGGGACAACACTTTTGAATACATAAAAAAATATTTTATTTGGAATAAGTAATTCGTCTATATTTACCTAAACTTTGCGACTAGACATAACATTTATAATTTATAACTCCATAATAATAACTTATCCTCTATGGGCTCTAAAGGAAAAATAAAACACGGCCCTGATTCCCTTGTTCACAAACCAAACTAAATTTAAGTTCTGTGCATCTTTTTCTTTATATTTACTTAGGAAAAGGACAGAAGATAAAATATTAGTTTAGTCCTGTCAAATTAAGATACTCCGTAGACAGATTAGACGTGATTAATAACATGGCTACTAAAAATACGTCAATTTACGTCACGCGCTGACTAGTTTGACAGGACTAAACTAATATTTATCTTCTGTCCTTTTCTAAATTAAATAGAAAGAAAAAGATGCATTGAACTTAAATTTAGTTCAGTTTTTGAACAAGGGAATCGGCGCCATTGAATATTGTTGTAAGTTACAACAATATGCTATGTGTTTTTTTCGGGACAAGTGTCCCGGAAAAAAATTAGTCCTAAGGAAGTCTCCGTTTCTTGCCTCTGTTCTTCGAAGTTTAGGCAAATAGGCACTACCTATTCCTATAACTGCTAATAACATTATAATAACAGTAATATATAACTACGTTGCTAATTCCAAGCCTCCACAGATAACCATTAACCAATCGATAAGTTGACTAAGAAATGGTCTAGGCTCGCTCTTCAAAGCTTTTAATTTTAAACTTACGGCGACACTTGACATAACCGGAGGTAGGTGTTGCGTTGAGTGGTGTTTAAACATTGAAAAACGAAATGCAGAAAAATTAATAAAAAAAATAATAATAATAAAAAATTCAAAGTATAGTGTGTTTTGATATTAAAAGCTATAAGTTTTTGGTGGTCGCGACTTTTATTCAGATGTGTTTACCTAACCTCACTCATCTCTCCGAAAACCATGATAATATATTTCAAGTAGGTATCATCTGAAACGTTTCAGAAAGCAAGCCGCAACATGCTTAATGAGGTCACACTGAAAAAATCAGTAATTTGTGTAAAATAAGCCTGTAACCAGTTTCTCATGACATTGATTTAGACATCTTACTTCCTTTTTTATTTCGGAAACCAATGAATTCTGTGAAATAGCAACACTGAACTGAATTCGCAATTGTTTGTTCATTTGATCAGCTGCTGCAATTAGAAATTCGGGGTTGCCTACGTGACTGGGAGATCCGCACTCCGTAATTCTCGTGTATTTGGCTAAGAATCCCATACACTTCTTGTTTGTAATAGAACATGCAAATTCTGCATATTTTTAGTGTGCATTTTGTATTCAAGTGATTAATTTAACAATCAACATCGCAATGTAACCTGTGACGTGGTTTTTACACGCGAGTTCACGAAAAAGAATGCAGGTTGAAAAGTTTTCGCTACGTACACTCGGAACATTTTTATCTGGTCCCCTGCCATTTTGTTTTATCTTTGGACATGAATGTCTTTTTTTTCTACAGCAATTCTACGAAAAAGATCAATAACTGGAAAAAATACCGAAATTACTCCGTAACATTTTTCAGCAGGCATTTTATTTTATTCCCTGTCTGTTTGTAAAGGCGAAATACAGCCTATGTAACAAAAATCTGGATTTGTGTACAAATAGAATAGGTACTTAAGATCATTTGCAAACACTATTGATCGATCAAATCCTGTCTGTTTTAAACAGAACCCTAATTTTCTAACTACATTCTCCCTTCTTCTCCGCATTCCAGGTAACCTAGTAACCACAGTGGCCCTGCTGATGCACCCGAAGCTGCGCGGCCATGTGACTACCATGTTCGTCCTCTCGCTCTGCGTGTCGGACCTCCTCTTCTGTTCCATCAACCTGCCGCTCACCGCCAACCGGTACATCAAGCAGCACTGGGGCCTAGGTCCCAGCCTCTGTCAGATGTTCGCCTTCGTCTTCTACGGAAATGAGGCAGTCTCGCTGCTCTCTATGGTCGCTATTACTATTAATAGGTGAGTTTTCCTGTACTTGTTTGTAAATATACTTGTTTTTCTTTACAACTGTGAACTTTTCAAGGAAGATTTTCAAGGAGTTTTCCCACGCTATTGAGTGTGTTTGAACTTTGGACTTTTGGGGTTACCCCAGACGATGTTTTAGAGCTTACTCGTAAATATCTTCAGTACCAACGTGCCAGAAGCGAAAACAAATACGGAAAATAGTGTTGAAAACTATGGAACCCAATGCATACCTAATATGCAATCAGGAACTAAACTTTATATACGTATCTAATACGCAATCAGGAACTAAACTTTATGATACACATTTGACTAACAACTCCTACGTATGTAATATATGATGAAAAACATGTGCTAACAAATATAATTTATTTTTTCTCTATAAAGTGGTCTACCACATGCAGTTTCCACTGAGCTATGGAAGTTTTACTGCGTGTGTACAAACACTACAGCCTGAGAAAATGTCTGTAACTTCAGCGGAAAATAACTAGCGTCTAATTTTTTATTGTTTCACTAGAATATGTACTTTAATAGACGGCCTCTGATATTACCCGAATAGATGTTCTACGTGGGCATCGTAAAAAATACATTTAGTGGTGGCGTGAAACAGATTATAAATGTCGACGGGTTATTTATCACGCCATCCCACCACTCAGCCGTGTACAGTTGTAAAACAAACCTCTTTACTGACGCCGGGAAAAAATACTCCTCATTCACGACGCTATTTATAGGAGCCGGCACAAGTGATAGCCCGCTCGATATTGACCCACTGCAGAATTCACGTGAACCAATAAAATTGTTCTTAAATTCTGCTTTTATTTATTGTTTTACTATCCTAAGAGAACTATCTAAAACACGAAAGTGGTTTAGAGTATTTTTTCTTACAATCCATCAATTTTATGTTTTTATATCATAGCCTTAGCCAATTTGCTAACTACACTCGCGAATGTTTACAGAACATGGATGACGTGGGTGCAGCATACAAGTATAAACTACGTAGGTTTAGACAATCAGCAGTGAACTCAAAACGTCACTTTCGTTCCGATAAAGTTGTTGTTTATGCAATTACTTACCAAGAAATTGAAACAATAAGACAATTTTACACAGCATGGGCAATTGGACACATTGGCGTACAATATCCCATTGTAGTCATTTTGAAACCAATATATTGTGTTCGTCGACCCGCCCCCAGATTAAACCATTACCATAATACTGGTGCATTAATATTAATGCGTGGTAACCAATTTAAAGTGTCCTCGTGTGTACGTGCGCGATGCATAGGTGCTGCGTTCACCTTCGCTGCACCTAACATTAAATTATTTTTATTAGTTTTTATGTTGTAAGTTTAGCCTGAGTGAACGAGTTTCAAAGAATAAAAATGTGTTTAAATTCTGTTCCCTTTATTTTATTCAAGTCACGTAAGAATAGGCTTATTTTACAACAATATTTTCCCTATTACGTTACTTTCCCATGATTTTCTGTGACGAAGACTTTGATACTAAGTAGTTTTTTTTTGCTTGAGTATAGTCTTCATCCTATTTGTTAGTATATTAGCGTGGCTAGCTAGCTGACATATGGCAAATAGTTCAATTTAATGTTCTGTGTTTCGTAATTTTAATTACTTTGCATACCTACTATTGTATAGAAGCAAGTTTTAACTAACTGAACAGACAGCTGTGGGGAGTTTGTTGCACCGCTTCTTCCCAGCGAAAGCACTAGGAACTGGTGAAGGGCGGGCGTTTTGGGGGACTGTATTATGTAATTTTAACTTTCGAAAAGTGCTGATTCTCAGGCTAATTTGAATAAATGACTTTTGATTTTGTTACTGTATTTTCTGGTGTACAATAAAGTATATGTATATAAATAAATTATAGGTATAATATTAGTATAGATAAATACCTACTACAAAATTTACAAATGCATAGCACATTAAATTGATAGGGGCCTAGTGCCTAATCGTTCACTAGAATTGGTACGATAACATAAATATCTATATCCCGAACCGCAATACATTTCGGTTTTAGCGAAAAAGATAAACACCAGTTTCCTTTCCATATCTCTCAGTGCAAATATTAAGTTTTAAGATTAAATATCTAAATATATTGATACCTATACATGGAATTGTCTGGATGTTCTGCATAAACGTGGCTATTATAATAATTATTCGCATAAATAATCCGATATTTTCTTTTTATTATTGACAGACACACAGGACACGAGTTTCATAATAAAAAGCTAAACAATAAGTAGGTCATTTCTTTACAACGCATGTGTACCTACTTTATGAAATCTCTTTAACTAACGGCTGATTTTTCAATAGTCAAATAACTTTTATCTGTGGAATAAGTAATAAAGATTGACGCTTGACAGCTTTTGTATAGCAAAATATATCAAACTGTCATTTTTGTTCTTCAGATAAAAGTTCTATGTTATATGTTTCTATCTAACTATTGAGAAATCAGCTCATCAGGGACTATTTGACGCTAAGTTATACCAACTAATAATCCCTGCAATAAAGCATGGGTGTTAACAATTTAGGATAATATGGGGGACTCGACAATTTAAGTACGAGGGTGTTAATAGCTGGAGCAATTACAATGTTATTTTATGGGGACTCCATTGTGCACAACGGTGCATTACTCTGGACAAAATCTGTAACATTACCTAGTTATTTTTTTTACAATATTTTTGAAAATGGCAATGGCTCGCCCCCTATGTGGGTGTTCTATAGCTGCAGCTCTGCTTAAGGAGCAGAGGCGTGATGTTACATATATTTTTTTATGTTTTTGTTTACGCAAGTTGTTCAAAAAGCAATAAAAATTATATCGTGTTTTTGATAAATTATTTATTTTCTGTAAGTTGTACAAACACTTTTACACGTCAATCACATTTTTTAAACTAGTTATATGTATTTAGTTACTAGCTTCTGCACGCGACTCCGTCCGCGTGAAATTTCTTGTTTCCCCAAGGCCGCCCCTACCCAGCCCGTCGCATCGAATTGCCTGCCCGCGCTATTACTGTGTCCTTTCTGATTTCTGACAAGAGTCATAGCGCTATTAGCCTTCCTCAAGAAATGGGCTATCAAATGCAAAACAAATCAAATCCGACTGGCATTTCCAGAGATTGGCGCGTTCAAACAAACAAACCCTTCAGCTTTATTATTAGTATAGAAGTATAGATACAGATTATCAAAATACCTACATATGCCATGCATCTTCATCTTCACCGACTCGAAGTGGTTCAATGATTACGGAGACCATTCGTAAAAATATGTTTGATGAGCTTTCCTTGTAAATTGTAATAAATAACTTTATGGTCTATAAAACTTATACGATACCACAAAGGTACGGAGTGAATCAGCTGCAAATATAAAAGTTTATTTAAATCCTTGGCAAATAATGGAGTCATCTTTGGTAGACTTGATGAGAAAAACAGAAGCATGGTCAGTAATGGTCACTTGGGTAGTTGGGTGGGATACAGCTTTGTCTAGAACTCTACAATTAAATAACGCAATGATAGTTTTAACAGTCCATATTTGCACGGTTGCACCTATATTTATCTTTCATAAACCTACAGAGGGTGAATTGGTAATTTGAAGTATTCCTTCCCGCACCCAAATTGCGTAACACACTTTCAATTACAATCTGAATCATTACATCATCATTACAATCATTACATTTTGAAGGATATTGCTAATCCATTGCTTCATAATTATGTTCGAAAAAATCGTCTGCTCAACAACGTAAATAACGCAATGAATCTTGATGAACTGTCAAAATGAAACCAATTGCTACTGATCACGTATTACGCAGTTACCAAAGGGACACAAAAATTCAAGCAAATACATCCATTATTTTAGTAACTAAAATCCATAGTCATCACTTCCATTTGTTTAAAAAAAAAATGTTTTATTCGATGATAAGTTTTATTTGATAGTTTCAAAATACTCATATGCTCTAGTATTGCCAGTATTTTCATTTATTGCCGTATTGTAGTCTCCAAATTGTATATTTGTGGCAAAACATAGATAGGTAAGTCTTGTACTTCTTATAAAACACGATACGTACTTACATATAAAATAAGCCATTAGCGATATCGGCCAGTATCGCTTCCTTATTTTTTATGACAACGGCATGCGATAAACAGATAATCAAATCTATTAAGTACTTACGGGCTTTTATAGAGCTCCCGTCGTGTAATGTGCAACTAGGTTACCAAAAAAATTCTCTTTTCATCCCACCATCTCGGAAAGAGTATTTTTAATCTTCAATATCTGAGTGGAAAAGCCGTTTTTATTCTCTAGAGGATAAAGTAAATTAAATTTAGAACATCGTGTGCACTAAGTTTGTGAATTAAAAAAAACATTAAACCTATTTACTGCTACCTCTATGGTGCCGAATATATCATACAACTTTTTTTAAATTTGTTAAAAACTCAGACTCGGAACCTTCTTGGTGTTCTTTTTTCAATTTGCTTTGTACGCGGTTCTTTACGCGGCATTTTCACGCCAAGGGAATCCGATGAATCGGTACAACTATTAAGTATGACAGATAGTTTACCGAAAAACAGTACACAAGTGACTAACACCAATATTACAGTACCAAACAAAAATATTACACTCAATTTAAATAACTGTAGCAACGTTACTTTAAAATTTTCTTAATTATACTTTAGTATTATTTTGTTATAATTTAAAGATTATTCTGTAATACTTACCTGTCATAATGTAGTAATTAATACCTAAACTGAAATAAAAGTGTACCTATCTTGTGATTGTAAACGTTTTTTTTTTTGCATTTAGTCATTTCCTCGCTGAGGTGGAATGAAAAGTTACGTGTTGCACTCGAGTGCAAAGATTTTTCACCTCGTGCTCTTTTGATTCCCTCGCTTGCTCGGTCATCAAAATTGAACACGCGGTTAAAAAGCAACTTTGCACTCTTGTATAACAAATAACTATTTCTTTTTGAAAATAATTTTATAAATATGCTTCTCATCAACAACAAGACACCGCCATCATTCATCTCACGTCAGACATCAGCACCCTAATTGCGTTATTTACGTTGTCGAGCAGAAAATTTTTTCGAACATGTGAAGCTACGGATTAGAATATCCTTCAAAATGATTCAGATTCTGATTGATAGTATATAACGCAATAAACTATGTTCAGATCTTTTCTTCTGTATTCTTTAACTTTGTCGAAATATCTCCAAATTCAATTCTATGGTTTAAACCAGGGTCATAAACCTTGTTTTGTAATAAGGCTGTTTATGGCCTCTCTCTCTCTCTTGTACACCATATTGATTGCACCTCCATGTTGCACGCCATATTAAATGACTCATTCAGCTAATCGTCACCCTCCGAAGATCGTCGCTACAGCTAGTCTGAGAGAGCGATCAATTTGCCGAGTCATTTTTATAATTCCACATAAAATTCTTTTGCTATGCTAAGACAGCTATAATGAACATAATTATAACATGTAGAGAAAATATTTAATTTTACCACAAGATTTCAAGCCATTGATGCGTTGAAATCAAATTAGTTGGCGAGGAATGTGATAGAAACTTTATGAGGAGGTAACTTATAATTATTTTAGCCGTGTGTGGATGTAAGTTAGATGTTCGTAAAACTATGTGATTAGCTATCTACTGATACATCATTCATAGGAATATGTGGAGATATTAGATTAACGGACGGCACTCCGGAATCAGGCGCCAGTCAAGTCGAACGGTGCATTTAACTGATTAATTGACTGATTTAATGTTGTTTGCACAGTTCTAGTATTAGCCGTTAACCCCAGGCTACATAACTATTCTAAACGCTATGAATGAATAGTCAGTTATATTCAGAAGTTTCAAGTAGCTATGCGATTGACAATGTGCCATTGCGCTAATGTCGCTTTAAAATAATAATTAGTTCCAAATAAGGCTCCTAGCAGCTTCAGCCACTTTTTGGTGGCAAAAGTGGCTGTCGCTGACCACTAAAGGGGAAAATGAAATGAAATTGGTTATTCTGTAAATAGGATATCGGAATCGCTTGTATGTATGTACACGTCAATAAAAAATAAGCTAGATGGAGTCGACTTTTCCTATCTGACGAAACAGCTCAGGGGTCGCAATAGACCCCCGTGCAAGTGCTCTAAATTGGTTACCAACATCAGCTGACTTTTCAGACAGACTTCCAAATATTTAAGGAGCAGCTACTTACGTGCAATCGTAAATTATTAGTAAATGGGCCAGAAACGAGTAAATATTTTATTTGTAATAATAATAAACAAGCTTATTTATATGTTTAATTTAGCGAGGATCCTCTAAAATTAACATGATGCCATATTTTTAGCATTCCTGGGATGTACTTATGCTTCTAATTGCTGTAACTGAATAACTGAATTTCAGGCATTTCTTTATAGCCAGTCTTTGCCAATTACATCTATTAATTTCATGTCTATCTTCAGGCGTGTTTCACGTTTCATAACCTAATAAACTTGCCCTCGACCACATGGCGGGTCTATGTGGTCGAGGGCAAGTTTTATTAGGTTTTTCCAATAATGTAATGAAATGATGCTTACCTATTTCTGTAAGTAGATCTTTTGGACTGCATGGACGCTAGTGACGGCACCAAACACGTAGTAGAATTCTGGGTCGAGTTCATTTAGATGGTTTGGTCTAGGAATGATTTAGATTGCCATCGACACGCTAAAAAGAAGAAGTAGATCTTTTAAGACAATTTATTCACGTTTTTTTTTTGTCAATATTTTTTAACTAGATATAGGAATAGGAATTCATGTACACCCCCACCTAACCTTCGAGGAATTCAGTCATGATGTTACGTGTTATTACACGTTTTACAACTTTGCACCGATCCCCATGTACCAAAATTTTCATCTGCCAACATGAACAGTCTAATGTGTTGTATTTCAAGTGGGAATGGCTCGTTCTGGCGCAAGATGGAGCTTATCTATCGCAATTTCCTGCGCTCATGGAGAGAATAACATCATAACACATCAGTTAGCCAATTCTGTTGTAAGCAGAGGTAGTAAATCAAATAGGATTGCTTTACCTGCTATTAAACTACACAGATGAAGTTATTTATAAAGTCCTGTACAGGTAGGTACTGACTGACCCACCCCCGATACATCGTTATTATCTAGGTACCTAGATTATAAGGTACCTAGATGTATCGGAGGTGTGGTCTTAAATTGAAGAATCAACAAACTTGAGTAGGGAAATACATTCGATCCAAAAAGTAAATGAACATAATAATATTGTGTAGTAAATGTGGGTGTAATATTAGGTACACCCTTCGGGGGTTGCGGGCGTGATGTTATGTTATCCGGAAAATTCTTCTGTATTTTCGTATTTCTTTCATGGCTTTTAATCGTTTCAGGATGGTAGGGTAAAGTTAACCAAGAGGATCGGGAACTAGGGTTTGTTTTCAAGAATATCTATTTTTTCGCAAAATCAGCAGAACTGAACACAGTTGCACAACAACACAATGAAATCTAGACTTCAGAGGTTTTCACAATATTATCGCTATCATTCAGACCTTGTAGTTCATGTAGATTTATTCATTTCATTTAAAATAATGTCACGTTATTCAAAAACTAGCTATCATTAAAACGTAGCACAATGTAGAATGAGCAATTTCATTAACCATACACGAACGCGGTTGCGGTCAGTCCCGAGTATAGTCAGTCAAATTCGGCAAACCTACGTGAAAATACGTGAATGCATCAGCTAATAACACATATTCGGCAAGGTACCTACCTACGGGGAAGTACGTGCATCAGCTGACCTACATTATATTCATAACACTTGCGCACGCAGATTTTAAGTTCCATTTATTATATGACCACATGTAAGAGTTCAAATAAAATGCCCAAACCTTAGGCGGCGGTGCAAGTTACAGGCGGTAGCGGTTTGGGGTTTTTACTTTTATATAGAGTCATCACATCGGTTAATCACTGCTGTAATGAATGAATAATCATTGCTGTAATGATTTGAATTGGTAGATGGTAAGTCAACTACCAATAGTTTTCGTGAGGTACAAAACCTTTGTTGTCAATAAATGTAGTAATGCCACTAACTTAACAAACATTTCTTTTACGAATCATTCAAACCATTTCTTATCCCATTTATCGTTAGCCTGCCCAACTCATACCTGCGAGGCTGCGACCCCTATCAATAACCTAAAGCCCAAACCATTAAACTCTCCTATCTAAACAAAACATCAATATTTGCTGAACGTCACGACTCACAGATCACTTGCATCTGGCATCACCGATTTAATCCATCGACTGTATCCACTCGCATCTGTGAGCACATCTGTCCCGCGCCCAGTGGGCAAAGGGCCCGAGCCAAACAAAAATAAACCCATTGACGATGGGTCAGTAGCCGGCGCACAAAGGGCCCACTATGCACAATGAGCGCTTGTGCCTGTACTCCTACTTTTTTGTTTTGTTTTGCTTCAGTAAAAGGCTTTGTAAACAGCTCATTGATGTGTACACTCTAATTTGTTTAAGTAATTGTTGGGTAAAGTGATCTCTGCGCAAGTGCGCATGCGCATTGCCGATGCGATTATTTTACTTGTAGCAAGTGCTTTATTTACTAGGTAATTTTGCATAAAATTAGGTAGGAAGAGCTTGTTACTCATGTCATGGTTGGGTGAATTATTGATGGCAATAAAATCTTTTAGCAAACAACTATAATGAGCGTTTTATTGTGGAACTAATCAAAAATGTACACGACCTTTATTGTCAAAACTTCAAAAGGATCGCATAAAAGTAAAACTTGGCTCAAGGTGGTCTCGGATAATCAATGATAGGAGTCGGTGCCTAATGCTTTTCGATTCGAGCCTATCACAGCGTTTAAATCAAGTTAGAGTAGAGCTATCAAATAACTTCAAACGCACCCGCCCTGCTTCCGGAACGTCCTTCACCGTGTTATATCAATGTATACCATAAACACTATAATAACAAGTTAAGCCACAAATTGTTATCTAATCCGTGCCGAGCTGGCAAACACGCTGCTTTCCCACGCCAGATAACCAGAGTGGTAGAGTGGTGATTACATTATGAAAGCGAAAAGTAAATGTTATCAACTTAAGTGGGGACACTTTGTTGTTCCATCGTGGGTATGTAGATGTCAATGGGTGAAATAAAACAGTGGAGTTAAAAGCTTGGGAGGAGCAATGTGTTTGGTTTTTAATTAGCTAATGAATGAACAAAATTATGGACCCAGTCCTCCTCTGCTAAAATAACAGAAATTACCAATGCGTGAAGATAATATTTTCCCTTCGAGCATTTGTAATAGATTATTATAGGCTGATCCATGTTGAACAGTCCGTAGTCGTAGACGCGTAGTCGTAAATAGACCTTCGGGACGTCTAAAGTGAATGATGTTACTTTCGCAGTGTTGACTTATAGATCATAGATTTGATGGTTGGTTATGAAGATCGTTAGACTAAATTCTGGAGAAAGACAAAATGCCAGAGTGCCTTTTATCTTCCCATTATTGCTGCGACCTTTTCTATTTATATTGGATTTTTTTTTTTTTCAGGATCTGAAATCATCAAATGACTCCTCCCGCTCTGGGTGGAGCAGGAGGGAGTGTCAGACTCTTACTGACTAAAACCCACCCGTGTTCCTTCCTTAGCCCTTTATGTTCCAGGGCAGCGGTAACCCTTTCGGACGATCCCGCTACCCATTTATATTGGATGTTGACTAAAATTGGAACACTGAAACGCTCCAAATATCTTAAAATCCACTACTTCCTCTTGTAAATTGTTTACTTATTTCGTTCTAAAAATAGTTGAACCGTGCACGTAAATATAACCTAGATTGGTGTACCGGAATACCTCGTGATTACTCCTACGTAAAGGTATAATGGTGGATGATTCGTTTGACGCTCATCTCTTTACGTTTTGTTTCAGATACACTCTGATCGCGTACTACGACATGTACTCGCAGATCTACACTAGTACCAAGATATGGGTGCAACTTATACTTATATGGCTGGTGTCATTTGGACTTATGGTGAGTAAAAATATCCTGCATTATATGCAAAGGCATACATAGAACTTTTCAGTAAATGCTAATTCTTTCGCTATTAATTAAGTAACTTTAACTGTACTTTCTTCTTTGTCCACTTCTGCCAACTAATTACCGTACCCAGCTATATCCGTTACGGCTGCAGTCCCAGCAGATGTGACTTGATTTTTTTTAGATCAAGCTATTATACAAATGGCTTTTGTCCCTAAACTTCTAACCAATCAATGATTTAAACAGAAGATAATCATTGCCACTCGTATAGGAATATTACGTAACGCTTTTCGATGAAACCATCCTTATTACATCGTTGAATGCATGTAATAAGGTTTTATCTTGAAATTACAAGCATTTTTACTCTCATTACGCGCTCAAACAAAAAAAATATACAAGAATATTGTAACAAATGGTTCCTGTCAATCATTAGCGATCGTTTAAACAGAATTTCTGGATATTTTTACAACAAAAACAATTGCATCACATTGAAATCAAAACAGAAATCAGTCTAGCAGTCAACGCGAGCTTTCATCAGCTCTTCGCTCGAGATTTGTTGAATCTAACATTTTGTAAAAGTGTAAAGCATACTTTTCATTATACTTTTGAAAATTGACGACACTAGGATAGTGTAAAATCTAACAAACTAGAAGCAATGTAAAAAAATCCTGTCTGATTTGCGCAAGCACGAATTTCGATGTGTCTGCATCAAAGGATTTTTCGTACTGAAAAGAAAACCCGATTTTCTCGCAAAAAAGGAACGTGCTTGATAGTAAGTAAGTAGTTAGTTATACAACTTATAGATACTTATATCGCATTCACAAACAGAAATAAAATGATAAAAGCCGAAACGTATGCAACTAAAACAAATAAAAACCACAAGCCATCTGTTAAATGTCAGTCATAAATAATAAAGGGACCCGGAACAAAAAACATACACAATTTTATTACATATCTACAATAACAAAATGAAAATTACTGCCGGAATCAAAAAGATAATAATTTATCTGTTTCATGGAACACACACAACGCTACTTTAGAGGCTCGTAGCAGTACCACAATGTTGCCAACCAAATAAATAAACTTTTAGTAATGAAGGAAGCTAGAATTAGTTCGTTGCACTTCCACGCTGTTGATTGTCCTGAATTAGCTAACATCCTCTGTGCTAGTACGAACTACATGGTGCTAAATTAATGACTGTGATGTAACCAAAGGAATGTGTTATAGAATAGAATGGGTTAGTAACAGAATGTTTGGTTTGTAGGGATTTTGCATAAACTGAAATTTACCCAAAGTTTATAACAATAATGATGATGTGAAATATCAAAACAATATAAATTGGGATCTTACCTAAAGCTATTTTTGGCGTAAACAAACCGCAACAAAATTAATTGACTCGATTTCAGTATTTTTCAAATGCCTCGATGTACTACATAGATAATGAATTAATTTTAATATTAAATTTGACTATTTTTACTGTCCATAATATTCTTTTAGTTAACCCGCTATTATCTATAACTTGGACCACAATCCTCGAAATTAACGAAACTAAATACCTACTAAACCTATTTTTCTACAACAATGACCGTTTCTACTAACACTAGATGCCACCTAAAGTAGTACCTAAATAGAAGTGCACTGTTGAATTTTCAACGCTCTGCTCAGCGGCGAAAGTTGAATATCTAACAAGGCAATAATATCCTAAACATTATTGCCCTGTTATGTTTCCTAATCTTAGTGAAAACGGAAATTTTAGAGCTATTTCAATTATTATGAAACCTATCATGCAACGGCAGTTCAGTCCAATCGTGTAAAACGCATTGATGAGCCCAAATGCGTTGCATTTTAATACTACTTGACATTAACACCCTTCTGAATTATTCAACAGTTTTATGAGGCGTTTAGGACCCGCATTCAATAAAATGTTGATGTTCTTGATTATTTTGTTGGGGTCTTATGGCAGTGTTAAAGATTACTGCTTTTGTTGGGGATTCATGTCCCATAGATTTTAATTTGAGTAATATTCTTCAATTCTTGGGAATTATATTTCGGTCGCGGTTTAGCTCGATACTTCGATGTCACCTCCATGTAAAACAAATGCATGGTAACAGACGCGCACGCACATGCCAGGCATCGCGGTAAAACCTCAAACATCCCGCGATGTATCGCAATGAGGCATCTTCGGTATGTAATTACCCGTAAACATTCGAATGAAAGCTTTATGTTGGTGTCACTAAACACATTATTTTCGTCTTGTGCTCTTAATTGAACGATTCCTTAGGGTTACTTTTAAAAAGCCAAAATGAGCTAAAAAAAATAATAATATATTAGCAAAAATACCAGCTAATATGGAAGCTTTTTATTTTCAGGCCGATATTTGTACTGGACCGATAGAGTCAAATTAAATTAGCTAGTGAAACTCCGCAGACGTCATGAGCAGTTTTTTTGTGTAAACTTCACAAACACGATAAAACATATTTTTCTCAACTCATACTTCAAGTAACAACATTACCAGCGGTTGTTAGAACATCAAATCTTTTATTATATTTTTATTTTATCATGTTTAGATATCGATGCCCATCACGTGTGCAGAGTTTGGCTAGCTAATTTAATTTAACCCTGTATATATTTGTTAAAAAATTATCTTGACAGGTACAATGATTAACCATGCTAACTAACATCTTTTCTCATCTACAGGTACCGCCACTCCTTGGCGTGTGGGGTCAACTGGGCCTGGACCCCAGCACCTTCTCATGCACGATCCTCCCAAAAGACGGCAAGTCTCCTAAGAAGTACCTGTTCGTGTTCGGCTTCGCTCTCCCATGCGTGGTCATCATCGTATCCTACTCCTGCATCTACTGGCGGGTCAGACAGAGCAAGCGGAAGCTCGAGGGAAGAAGGTGTGTATGTGGGTGAGGATCGTCACGTCACTAGCTGTGACTAACTGGTGGTGGGCTGGTTTAGTTTTAAGTGGTCATTGGTGGTGGTGGGATGTGGTGATATTTTGTGTTTCTAAATTTAGTCGTTCTGTTTTTCTTTGATAAAGTAAAACATACACTAAAAAAATCATATATTATAGTGAATTTCTTTGCCGTCATTAAGCACCTTAAAAGCCAGTGGGATGTCAACCGAGAGCCTGATTTACACGGGACGATTTAGTTGCTTTTGGCATATCATAAGTTAAAGCAATAATAAAGGTTGTATCATCTTGTAGTGTTCCAAAATCAAAATCACAATATTTTATTTCACATAAACCAACATGGGCACTTATGAAACGGCAGAAGCTAGGTTCACGGTTCCAATTGGTTGTTTCCTATGGAGAAGAGCCGACAAGAAACTCCACGGTTACACTTTTAAAAATAAATTGGCTTTTACAATGTTTTCAAATTACAGTTGGTATGGAGACGTAGGTTTAAATGATGCTAGTCAATTTTTGCTCAAATTTCCGAACTTGCATCGTGAGAATGGGGTTTAAAGCAATTAGGCACTGCCCTTTGGTCTAGTCGTGACTACTGAGTTCGATTCTCAGCTCGGGCTAAGCGTTATTTGGTTTCATTTTGGGAATTTCTCAGTATCAGTCCAGAGTCTGAATGTGTGCCTCTCTTGTATTGGAGTTAACATAAGTGGCGAAAAATGGGTGTATCATTCACCTCTGCTCGCCCTACCGGGGAGTTAACAATGCTTTTTTCTAAATCATTTTCTCTTCTCTGTCCACAGCAAACTCTCCGGCCAGACAGCAAAAGAGAAAGAAGACGACTCCCGCCTCACGACGCTCATGCTGACCATCTTCCTGTGCTTCCTAGCTTGCTTCCTCCCCCTAATGATCATGAACGTGGCTG
The DNA here is from genome assembly GCA_951799955.1 of Apamea anceps. Classification (NCBI taxonomy): domain Eukaryota; kingdom Metazoa; phylum Arthropoda; class Insecta; order Lepidoptera; family Noctuidae; genus Apamea; species Apamea anceps. Next base: position 1,780,970 of record OX637516.1, read on the forward strand.
ACGACGGCATCACGTACCCATGGCTGCACATTATCGCCTCCATCCTCGCGTGGGCCTCCAGTGTCGTCAACCCCATCATCTACGCAGCCACCAACAGACAATACCGCGCTGCATACGCCAACCTACTCAAATTCTGCAAAAATAGCACCGTAGGCAGAAGAACCACTTGGGGCAGCAGAACTATGGGACATTCCTCTAATTCTCCACATTATGCTGACAAACGAAATCATAATAAGGATAAGCCCGCCAACTTATGAATTGACCAGTGACACCTACCGGTGGGTCGCGGAACTATGTTCCAGATCTGATCATTAGAATCAGTAAAATTGCAGGAGTTGTTGTGAATTATCATACGTCCAAAATATTTTGATTATAAATAGGTTCTTAGTTTTCATTTTGTAATTCTTTGGAAGAATCAGGAGTTCTAGGGGTACTTTTAATAACCGTGGGTAATTGGGTTGATTTTTACGGTTCCGTATAATTATACTGTTCCCAATGACATTTCTTGTTTTGCGTACTACTTCTGCTAGATAGTCTGGTAGTGTTATTAACCCATTTCTGCATTTACATTTATGAATCTCATTAACAGTGCGCCGTCATAAAAGTTGATTGCAATTTTTTGCACAAAAATAAAAAATGAACCTGTGTTCTACTATGTGCTCACTACAAATTGTTATAAATATTGACTAAAAAATCTATAACGCTTTTGTGATTATTTTAAGACGTCAGAGGCATAACGGGTTTGACTTCAACTCTGACCAATAATATTATTATTTCACGATTTTTAAAATAATCAGTTCGTGAGTGCATAGCTATTTAATAAATCTTAAAAATGTTTCTGTAAATATTAATTATACAACTGTATATAAAATCAATAGCAACTACTTTATGATAGCTTATAATGATGCTTACCATTTAACTTAACCAAAGTAAAATATTACCTTTATTTTTATATAAATAATCATATACACGATAGGAAAATAATTATATATAATAATTTTATTTAAACGTAAGAATGCATTCCTTTAGATTTAAATTATGTTTAGTTTTGATACGTTCAGTTCTGTAAGATTGGGTCCAGGCACTAAATGTATAATTGATTGTAATTTAGTTTGTCTGTATCCGCCTTTATGTTACCTGACAATTACTTGATGAGATCAATGGTAAATTAAACAGCCTGCTCGAAATTTACTGCTTTCGCTTTAGTTTTACTCAAACTCAAAACAGTTAATATTATATCGATATGTAATATTAATTATATTAATAAAACTACCACATGATCAATATTCTTCAAAGAAGTTTTGTTTTTATATAAGCAGTTTTTTTTTTTTGATATCAGTAAATAATTGTCATGTTTCTTTAGTAGCAAAATATTATATTATAATAGTTCTTGTGAAGACTGATATGTAAAAGTCAATTAGGATAAATAGCCCCTCAATCATAGCTAATGTCGAAGATAGGTCTATGTTGACATTGTTTTATTTAAATAAACATTTTTGGTTACATAAAGAATTATATTTATTAAATCAGGATAGGTAACATCACTTTATAGAAGAAATAGAAATTTTTTGCTTAAAATAATTTATTGTATTATGTAATTAGCATAGTTTTGATAAATAATAAGTGAACCAAAGGTAAAATAAATGTATTTATATTAAAACAATATGTTGTTGTATGTTTTGTGTACCCCGCGCGCCACTTTATTTACTCCAAGGCCTATGTAATGCGTAGCGCCAGAAGAAAACTCCGCTCTGTTCAGTAATTCAGACGCAATAATCCTCGGGATCCTCACGTACATCACCTATTACTTAGGAAAGTCCTACTAAGTAATAGAGGACGAGCCTATTGCTTTTACCAAATATTCTAGACCCCGGGCTACTACTAAGAATTTTTTAATGGCTGCGACTAATGAAAATGCGTGCGTTTTCACGAAGCAAAGACCAATAAAAAATGAGACGAGAGTCGTGATGTGGATTTCAACCAACGTTGTATTTCCCTTTCCATGTTTAAATCACGAACTAATTTAACTCTTTGAATAAAAATATTACTTGAAAACACAATAATAAATAATTTTGTGCTCAGTTAGTGCTTCTTCTTTGTCAGTACTCTCTTGACAGAGCGGTCGTAGTCATCACGTTGTGGTGAGAAAAGCCGTGATTTTTGTGCCCCTTTGGTAATTGCGTAACACACTATCAGTAGCAATGGGTTTCATTTTAACAGTTCAACAACATTCATTGCGTTATTTACGTTGTTAAGCAGACACATTTTTCGAAAGTATGAAGCAATGGATTAGCAATATCCTTCAAAATGATTCAGATTGAGATTGATAGTGTGTTACGCAATAAGGGTGCTGGTCGGTCCATCGCACGGGCGACCTGCCGCGTGCTCTCGTTCCTTCGACCTTTCCCAGCACTAGTCTACAAGACGTTCTATGGAATCGGTTCCCCGTCGGAGCATTCGAACCTGTCCTGAAAAGCTGATAGACGTTGATGCCGAGTTCCTAATTTCCGTCCCTTAATTTCCTCTACGCATCCACTAAGCTGTGTGATCCGCATGGCGTAAATTCGATTTTAATACAAAGGCCAGCTCGGGTGGAAATCATTCAATACCTAGTGCGCCATCTGTTTTCACTGTTGCTGTTCCTCCTGATAGTCATAAAAAAGCCTCAAAAGGTGCACAACGTTTTTGGGCGTACCCATAGCGAGAAGGGATCTCCACAGCATCAAAAGAAAAACAATTGAAAATAATTCAATTGTATTGAACCCTCGGTACGCGCATATGACTCACTGCTGTTCTCATTTATATAATAGTCTATGCTGCTGTCATCTCCCTTTAGTGCAAAGAATTTAGTGGTATGTACATATATGTTCTGTGGTCCGTACATTGTGCGAATTTCCCTTTAGTAGTGGTACATTGTGCAAGTTCTATGATGGACCACCGATAGATGGCGTTTTCATAAATTGTTACAAAATGAATTACAAAAATGATGATAACGATTGATTAGAAAATAATAAGGACAAACCCACTCTATATTATATTGTAGTCTGTGCACCCACTGGTTTAATTATTTCCTAACATATAAAATATTTTTAATAGACAATCTGCATTAACTTCACTGAGCAAAAAGCCGCATACCCCATACAAAAAGTTAAAAGGAACACCGACGTCGTCTATGTCCGTTTGCCCGTTTTCCTGACAGTTCCGTAATTTTATAGAAATAAAAATCGCCGCAAAATGGCGAAAAGGATTGCACAGAGCTCCGTAAACTGGGCCGCCCTCGCCGAAAGGGTCCCGGCCGAGCAGAAGGCACACCTTGCGGCTTTCAAAATAAAGTCGGACACTTACCTCCGAAGGTTAGTTTTGATCGATGGATTACATAATATTCGCCAGAACATTTTTGGTTATTTAATTGGCTTGTTTTAGAGTTTTGGCCAACCCACCTGAACCGCCAAAGATCAACTGGTCTGTGTACAAGAACGCCGTGCCCGTGCCTGGCATGGTTGACACCTTCCAGAAGCAGTACGAAGCTCTGAAGGTGCCCTACCCCTCCGACACACAGACTGCTCAGGTTGAAGCCCAATGGACTGAGATCAAGAAAGCGATCGATGCCTTCATCCAGTCATCTAATTCTAGCATTGCTGAGTAAGTTCAAATCATGTTCTTATCTGTTCCCCATTCTTTCATAATTTTCCTATGTGTAACTTGTCAGATCTTTCAGAAATTGTAGTTTTTGTACCAGTAAACGACGTGAAAGACAGTTTTATCGTCATATTAACACAGAAACAATAATGCATCTTCACATTATTTACATAATTTTACTTGAATTCAATGCTACCATACACTAACGTTTTATATAATAAATATTAACAATCCAAGTTTTTACCGAAAGCCAACCAAATTCTCTGTGCAATCAATTCAAAATGAAACCGTCTTAGAAAAAGTAAAATGAAAGATAATCAAAAAATGTTGACTGCATTGCCAACAAATTCTATCCAATTCTGACCCTCATTAATGTAATTCCAGGTACCAGAAACAGATCAGTGAGATCAAGGCTCTGCTGCCATACGACCAGATGACCATGGAAGACTTCAAAGATGCTTACCCAGAGGAAGCCCTCGACCCGATCAACAAGCCTACCTTCTGGCCCCACACAGCTGATGAGCAGCTCGGCTATGTCGACCCTGACAAGCCAGCACATTCCGGTCACTAAAATAATTATTCAATGCCTTTACACAGCTTCAAGAGTACAAGCAGTCTTCATATATCAGCTCCAAGTGATAGTTGACAGTTTTGTGAAGTGTTGTCAAGGTTCTTTAGGAAGTTGCAATCATCTTGTTTTATTTATGTAGGAATAAATGAAATCTTTACCAATAGTTGTTGTTTTCTTTAAAATTCTAGAATACAAACTAACACCAGCTGTGACAAGATGATGTTCCCTATCTTTTACATGTACTTACCTTCTTGTGAACATAAGTACCTTGCATTTTGTAATAACTGATGATTGACACCTCTGTACCTGTGTTATTGTGTGTACATAAATGGTAAAATAAAATAGTACTGGTGAAATACTGTGTAGTGCTCTAATAAATTGACGTGCACACAGGTTGTTTTATTGGGAAACATCCTTTTTCTACAATAAATACTGGCTTGTCAGTGTCCAATGGTCTTATTAGAATCTTTAAAAAGTTCCAATAGACAGTTGACAATGAAAATATCCTCAATATTTCCGCCCTTTTAGCGCCCAGTTATTATGGTACCAACATGATCAACACATGCTACTTACGACGTGTGGTTACTGCTGTGGGAGATCAAATCCGGCGTCAAGTTGGGAACTTACACCATGGAAATAAAACCAGTAATATAATTAGATTAAACTTTATTTTCCGTGAGTTGTACAATTGATACATCACATGTAATGCTGTCACAGAGTTACACGACATAGGAATGTTACATTTAGAAAAAAAATCTATTTAGTGCCATGAGCTATGGATCAAAATGCTATTGTGGAAACAAATTTTTTACTAAATATTATACTATATAAGACACTTTTCGATAAGTGGCACACCAATTATTAATTCTGCAATAATGCAGTTCAAATGACGATCATTGGGAAAATTCTTTACTGATTTAGCTACATATTAACACAGATTATATTGAAAAAAAAAAACACGAAAGCAGGAATAGACAATTTTCTGAATTTTAAAATGCTCTAGTAAATTATACCCTAATTGTTATTGTTCTTCGCATTACTACATTTAAATTAAAACACACGTAATTACTGCTTTCCCACATACTGAAGCACGGTTTCCGAGACTCTAAACGTATACAAATCTGTTGCCATATTACTATAATATACGATATGATAGAGTCTACAACCTCATAGGTCCGATTCCAACCCATCACTTCACAGAAACTTAGAAATAAAAATTAAAACTATTATCATTTACAACTAGACGCGAGTGAAACAATGCTAATCGTTTCTGAAAATTTACTCACAGGAGGGACCTTTTGGTGTTATCAATTCAAACCTACATTACAAGCTAAGGGCGTTGTTTAGTGATTTTAACAGGGCGACTACTTGAGCACAAGTTTTTTTAAACTAAATAATCAATAGATAGCTTCAACCACTTTCTGATGTACCATACCACTCGAAAGTCATCGAAGTCTGGAAGCAAGGCAGTCCTTTATCAATCTTTGCACTGCAACAATCACTAAAACCTGCAACGTCCCACACTTAATCCTATGAACATTCATTTCACATCACATCCAGTCGAGCTTAATCTAAATAAAACTCTATTTAGCGACGAATTTACTGGCCGGTGGCGGCGGCGGCTGTGCGTACATGTTGTAATAGCTGGTGGGCGGCGGCACGCTGAAGCCGGGCGCGGGCCCCGCGGGCCCCGTGGGCCCCGGGGGCCCCGCGCTGTAGTTGTTGTAGGCCGGCGCGGGGAAGGGGGGCGCGTCGCTGGCGCCGCGGCCGCGCCCTCTGCCACGGAACCCGTTATCCGGTCTGAAGTTGTCTCTGCTATTGTCACGGTTGTAACTTGAACGAGTATTATATGAGCTTTGGTTGCTGTCGTAATCATTGTTTGAGTCGTCCCATCTGGAACCTGTTCGAGGAAAGAGAGTTTACATCATTTTCTGTGGGTAAAGTTCGATTGCCGCTACTACAGCGATTGTGTATATTGTTATAAGTAAATAGATTGGTGTTCTGTCTGTTGTAATGGTACTCTGCATGTAAGGTGAAAACTTCAGAATGACACTACAGCTCATTGTACTAATAATATTCTCGGCTCAAGTTAAATGCGATTAAATTCAAACCAAAATGCATTTTTAAAATGTCGCAACACGACAATATTCTATGCAATTTTAGCCTCATAGTAGTTTCGCATGGTCATTTTTTATTTCCTGTGAATCAAAAATGTTTTTCCGACGTTATCACAGTCACAGGGCACAGCGACGTGAAGTGAAAGCAGACACACAAACACACACGTAGAGTACTACATAAACACACAATTAGTACTGACTCCTCTCGCCACCAAAGCGGCCGCGCCCGCCCGAGTCGCGCCCTCCGCGTCCACGCCCGCCGTCCCGGCCGCCGCGTCCACGCCCGCCGCGGTCGAAGCGGCCACCCGAGCTCTCGTCGCGGTCGCGGTAGCGGTTGCGACCTGAAAAATTAACAGAAGATATGGATAAGACAAAGTAAAATTATTCTAATTAAAACTAAGTGTACAAGAACAAGCAGACAGGAAATTGCTTTCCTACGGACAACTTTGCTTGAAAAGACCACTTGATTGAAAAAGCGGTCCTATGCGCCAAATCGAATTTAAACTTTGCTTGAAAAGACCACTTGATTGAAAAAGCGGTCCTATGCGCCAAATCGAATTTTGCAACAATAGTGTCATCACCGTTTGCCCCAAGGATATCCATAATGAACGATCATGGGCTGTCATCCAACCGATTGCCGCGACCTTCAATTGGTCGACAACACTAATAATTTTTATAATAATGTGTAATATTAATAGGCACTCGCTATTGCATGTACCTTGCGAATTGTTAGTTTACTAAACAACGCTGCCATCCCGGGGACAGGGACTGCGGGCGAAATGTTATAGAAGATAAAAATAAAATATCTTAGAGCACTTACCATATTTGCCCTTGAATCCCATGCCACACTGAGCCAGCTCCATCAGCTTGGGGTTCACCACCTGGTTAGCCTCTTGTAGGACGCACATCAGATCCTTGGCCTGGCATAAAAATATAATTTTTAGAGGCACGGTTCCAAATAAATAATCTAGAAAGGACCTGACGAAAATCGCCATAACTTCTAGTATTTCTTTGTTTTGTTGGTCGTAATATTCAATTTAATTCTTTTTCAATTCAAAATTAGAGAGGTAGTTGCATAGTCAGCAAATCTGTGAGAGGGAGTGGGCTATAATCCACCAGGTGCGGGTTGGCAGATGTCACATATCTTTGAATTAGTGGTTCTAGGGCATGCCGTTTTCCTTCACTGTATTAATAGCAGTGGTGATGAAATAATTTACACAAAAAATGCCTGCCTTCAGGCTTGAAAGGAAATCGCTTTAGAAAAAAATACTTTGGTTACAAAAATAAAATTACAATGCTGCTTACCTTAGCCGAGTTATTTGGTGTGAAGAGCGTGTAAGCAGTCCCGGTGTTGTGCGAGCGACCCGTGCGACCGATACGATGCACATAGTCCTCCGAGTTGTTGGGATAGTCATAGTTTATCACAAACTTCACATCTTCCACATCTGTGTCCAAGCCGTTATATTAGCATGCATGTAATGTTGACACTTACACAATAATGAATGTATTGGACAATTGAAGTAACCGCGTTCCAGATGAGGGTTCGTATGCAAAGGCCAACAGAGGACCAAATATAGAAAATATTTAGAATTTTGCTTCACAGAAATGCGGTCACTACAGAAAATGGTTGCACAAACATTCAATTTTCCAATTTGCTCAAGAATTGGGCCAATTATAAATATGAAACTGGCTGAACTGTGAGTTAAGTGAAGAGTTAAGAGTGATAAAAATAAATCAGGAGAATATTTATCCCACCATGACATGTAAGTTTCGCAGCAGAACGCTCATCTCAAACAGTAAAGACACATAATATTTACCTTATCGTGTGTCGTCGGCACGTCAGTCACCGCTAAACTGGAAATAACTGTATTATGCCCGTCAGTCCGGAGTGTGCAGGCCAAGAGTCGGTGTGCTGTCTTACGTTAGCGCCCTTTAACCGCGCGGCTGTCAGTTGCGTAGGGCAGGCCAAAGGGCTTCGGATTAAATCTCTCATGACAAATAACCAAGCATGTATTGCTCTATGGTCTTACTTAATTTTACCTTTAATTTTTAAACCAATGGTATGTTTAGACAGAGCAAATTTTGTTTCCCCATAATTTTGGATCGAAAACTCCTGTACATAAGACCATGTTTTAGTGCTCAATTCCCACGTAAATATTAGAGGCAGCATGCTCATATTGAAACAGTGTGCGCTGACAGTGTACTGTCATTTGATCGTTACAATATGGTAACAAGGTTTTGTAAGGTCAGCAACACACCGATAGTCTAGCCGTTAACACTGCACGCATGCGCCTCTGAAATGAAAAACAATCGAGAATAATGCCAAGTCAGTCATGGAAATTTATTTTATTATTATCGGGCTAAGATGTTTGCGTCTGTGGTAGATTTTTACAATATCTGTATAGCAATGTAATTAAAGTTACTCCATATGTCCGACATAAAATTTCTGAGGAATAAAACATTTGAATATTATTTTGTTTCTATTGTATAAATATCTACCACCAGAATATAATAGTTATCGTGGCCCGAGAATATAGCAGTATCACCGTACCATTGCTGTGTGTACAAGTATTTGGAGGCCATGTTCCAATATTCACTTTTAACCACCTCACGCGCGTTATTCAAGTTCATTAAAAATTGTTAATACAATAATCTCGATTTATAGCAAGAAGATCCTGCAGCTCTTCAAACAAGGATTTGCATTTACTTTGCTCTTTAGATCTTGCTTGTGCAAAAAACGTGAATACTGGAACCTATTTAGACAGTCGTGTCACATAACAACTGTTCACGATTATCACTAAGCAATGGCATCAATATACCTCCGCTACGCCCCTGACATCTCTTAGACCGTTACAACACCCCGGTGGTACAGTGCGAGACCCGCCATCTTATTCTGACATGACTATAGTATCTTAGTACTCGCAACTGTGTCATTTCATCTTTTGTTTGATGCCCTCATCAGTCGGCGGGAATTATCACCACCACAGAACTTTATAAACTTGATCGGTGGCACAAACATAAGATAGTAACTTCTGGGCAACTTACAGTGACTATTTCTCGTCTTTGGAAAGCGAATAGTGCTAGTAATATCTGATAATACTGAACTGCAACTGTATGATATTCAGACATATAAAAGCCCTAGACATTTTCACTCTTATGATACCCTACCATTGGCCACGGTCGCGGTCGTGGGAACACTTACCGAGGCCTCTGGCGGCGACGTCCGTGGCCACGAGGATGCCTCCCGTGGACATGCGGAACTGGTTGAGCACATAGTCCCTGTCCTGTTGGTTCTTGTCTCCGTGGATGGCAAGCGCGCGCCAGCCAGCGCGGTTGATCGACTTAGTTATTTCATCGACCTTGATACAAGTTAGCGTGAGCGATATGGGTAATCGAATAAAGTGACTAAATGATTCAATATAAGTACAAAATATGATTTACTATTTGCTGTCTGAAAACAATTACGATGAAAATGCCAGGTTGATTCTAATTTATATTTCAAGAAGTGAATATTTTTTTTATTGGCAAGGTAAAGTTAAATGGCGACACTTCAGACATGTAGTCTTCACATCTGTGTAGTTTTACCAAATAGTTTAATCTTCCAAAACCAAAGCCTCTGCTTATCCTCAAAACTCACCCGTCTTTTAGTCTCAGCAAATATGATGGTCTTGGTTTCCTCCTCAGAAGATATCTCGGTGAGCAGCGTGATGAGCTTGTCATTCTTCTCCCATTCTTCACACACATCCACAATCTGCAGAATGTTGTGGTTGGCAGACAGGCTCAGAGAACCAATGTTGATCTGGATGTAGTCATGAAGGAACTCCTCAGCCAGGTTCTGGACTTCCTTAGGCCAGGTTGCTGACCACATAAGAACCTAAAATTACAAAAACAGCTTAGTTTAGGGAAAAGAGAAACATAAAAGAGTGCAAACAGAACAAGTCAACTTACTGTTATCAATTGATCAGAAAAGTTAGAAAATTAAATTTATTATTCCACCAGTTTCCAAGTAATATGTACAATCACTAACTCCATCCTCTTCACTACCATTTTTGTTTTGTCTGGCTCAGTAAAGATTGGTTGCTTAATGTGATGCTATTACATAGATGGGAGTATGTAAGGATCGTAGCAGGTAGCATTCTGTAGTGTCTGCCTGCCCTCATGGGAAAAAGGCGCGAGTTTATATTTGTATATATAATTGTCACGCACCTGTCTGTCTGGTCGGATCTGCTCGATGATCTTGCGAATCTGTGGCTCAAAGCCCATGTCCAACATCCGGTCTGCTTCATCCAGCACCAAGTAAGTGCATCGACGGAGGTTTGTCGTCTCTGTTGATAAAAATACTTTGTTATTGTATCGAAGGGCCAAATTTAACCAATACAAGTCTTGTTAGGCTTTAAAATATGTTTAAAATACATGTAGACATGTATGTGAATATATCTGAGGACCACATCATTCTTTGATGGGTTGAACAGTAGTCCTATTGTTAAAATTGATTGCTTATGGAAAAGCTTCCATTATTTTATGAATAGGTGACTAATTAATTGTATATCTATTTAATTGTAAGCCTTGTTTAAGAAACCATGAAAAAACAATAGTCATACAGTATTTACAAAACTTGACATTTCTGTTTGTGTGTTTTTATTAAAACCTCACCTTTCTCCAAGAAATCAATAAGTCTTCCTGGTGTCGCGATAATAATCTCTACTCCTCGCTCCAGACACCTGCCCTGTGGCCCTTTGGGAGCCCCACCGAATATGCAAGTGTTGCGGACTTGCACACTCTGACCAAAATCATTGGCAACCTGCAAACAGGAACAAAACCTTTTAACTCCTGTATAAATGTTACATTCAGATACCCAAATAAACAAATAAAAATTTAATAAACAAATATAGAATATAATGTAAGAGCAGATTATTAAGAGCTGTAAATTTTAAATGGAGATGATGGTGATAATTACTTGTTCCAGGCGTTTCAGAGTTAAATAAGAAATAAATTGTGTTATTAGAACTAATGTTTTTATATTGTTATTATACCTAATAACACAATTTATTTCACATTTATTTATTTTATTATATATTATTATAGTATATTTTTTTAATTTATTATATATATTTTATGTTTCAACCACAAGAATGTCGGTGTGGTGACATGCCCATATGAGACTAGAACTAGCATATTGGTATGTTTGATAAACTGCAAAATAAAAAATGCTAAGAAGCTATTACACAACTGTGTAGAATTAAGTTATGTACCTTTCAATGAATTGAAGGTCAACATTGACAGAAGACTGCACTTGTGTAAATGGCCTTGAATGTTGGATTATTACAATGCAAGTTATAACATTTTAACCTGCCCCACCCTAACTAATCTGCTCTTACACACTTGTTAACAGTAAAAATCAAATATTAATGAAAGCATGACAATAGGGTGACTAAAGAGAAATGAATAAAAAAAAAAAAACAAAAACAAAATTATTATTCTACTGGACATGTGTCATTTATAGTCAAATTGATTTAATGAAATGTATCCCAGAATATTTGAAATAATAGATTGACCCAAAAGTGTGTATGCCCCAGATAGTTGACCTCACCACAAAAACTTGTTAAAATGTTGTGTGTGTGCATGACCCACTATTTCTATTTTAAAATATTTCTGTGGTAGACCTTCCTTGTATAGTATCCTGATTGGTTTTATAATAATTTACATAATATTATATGTATAAATGAGGAGATGAAGCAAATTGCCTTTTTTTTCAATGTAATATTGATAATTCTACACAATAAAGAAAGCATTCCACAGATAAGCTGCAAAGTCTAAGAGAAAAAACAAAGAGTACTTGTGCCCAAAACTAAAACAAAATAAATAAGGTTACGTTCAGAAACCTCACCTATTAAAAATAAAATTTTGAATTCGGGATAACAATCGAAAAGAGTTGCGAAAAATTATGTCAATGTTTCATCAGGTTTTCGAACATAGCCTGCCTGCAATAAGCTAGTTCTACTAATTAAATGTAATTGGATAAATTACTATTTCCAGTTCGCTCGGATTGTCCGTCATCTCCGCAGCGATTCCATTCATTGAGATCAACGCCTGGATAGCACAATGGGAAACAAATACTCATCTTATATTTTTGTTGTCAAAAGTATTTATATTAGAGACAATTAATTCTGATCTTGCTTCAATGAGTACACCTCAGGCAATCTTGTGTCAGTCCAATGGCAGGCCTTATTGTTACTTTGAAATTGATATAATATGAGCAAAGATTAATAATATAATAATTAAGATCAATAACCTGTTGTATCTGTTGAGCAAGCTCCCTAGTTGGAGCCAAAACCAGTACGATAGGCCCCTCATCTCTCAGCAGTCGAGGCTGATTAATGATGTGTACTATAGCTGGCAATATGTATGCCAGGGTTTTCCCAGAACCTGTCTGAGCAATTCCCACTAAATCCCGTCCAGAAAGTGCAATAGGCCAACCCTGAGCTTGAATAGGAGTTGGATGTGGGAAACCTTGTTTTAGAATTTCCTTCATAGCATAATCTGGGAATCCACCCTCTTCAAAGTATATGCTTGGGGCCGGAACATCGCGTCCTTTCACAGTGATCTGGTTTTGGCTGCGGTAGGCTTCTATCTCAGCTTGGCTGCGCGCCTGGACGTTCTGGTGCGGTACATAGAAGTTTTTCTGGAACGGAGTGAGAGTGATTGTGTCCCAGCGAATTTTACGGAGATTGCCGCCCGGTTGGTCATTCTTGAAATTCCCTCCTCGGAAGTCGTCTCGGCCGCCGCCTCGGCCTCCAAATCCTCGGCCGCCGTCACGTCCTCCTCTGCCTCCGCCGTCCCGACCTCCCCGGCTGCCTCCGAAGCGGCTGCTTCCTCTCTCCTGGGATCGATCACTGGATCGTCCTCCTCGTGAACCACCTCTTCCGCCACCGCGGCTTCCACGGCTACCACCGCGACCGCCACCACGTCCTCCACGTCTATCGTCGTACCTGAATCACAAAACTCCCGTAAATAAACCAAGCGAAGCGAAAGAAATTATGTGTAACAAAAATATGATAACTTACATCTTTACTTTTGACAATGATGAAACAACACAAAAACTCTAATAAATACTGAATTTCTGAGCAATTCAAGTTACTTGTTATTAAATTTCTTATTAGGAATCTGTAAACTTTCTACAGTATTTCTGGCGCAACAAACATTGGGTAATTGGGTTGACTTTTATTGCAAATGCCACTAGTCAGCCATATTTGATATTGGTCTATGTACTCTATGTTCTGACAACTGGCGCTTCCGTTGTCTTTCTGCCAGTTGAAGAACTTTTAATTAAAAAGTGAAGAAATTGTAATATTTTTTAAAAATAATTATATTAATTTAGTTAAAAATTAATATTAAAAAATGAAGATATACTTAAGCACGATATTTTAATAACCTGCAATATTTAAAAAAGTACAATTTCCGCAATCAGAGATAATAGGTACGAATTTCAAAATGGTTTAGCCCAAGGAAACCCCTTGTTTCTTTTCATTGGAGTGGTCGTAATATTTTGTGTTAATAAATTGTAATTCAGACCTCTTCTTATAGTAAACTCATTGGGGTCTGAAATGACAATGGGCGTTCCTCAAGGTTCGATATTGGGTCCATTCCTCTTTTTAGTTTATATTAATGATTTACCCCAATTACTTCAAAATCAACCGAAGATGGTGTTATTTGCAGATGACACATCATTGATCTTTAAAATAGACCGAAGGTCACAAAATCTTGACGACGTGAATAACTCTATTCTTCAGATCCAAGATTGGTTTACGGTAAATAATTTAGTACTTAATGAAAAAAAAACCAAATGCATTAGATTTAAATTACCTAATGTTAGAAGTAGCGAATGTGACATCATATTGAATGGCCAAAAACTAGAATTTGTTAATCAAACAGTTTTCCTGGGAATCACGCTAGACGAGAAATTACAATGGGGACCTCATATAACATCTATTGCGGGGCGGCTAAGCTCGGCGGCTTATGCTGTTAGAAAGATAAGACAGCTAACAGATGAAGAAACCGCGCGTTTGGTCTATTTTAGTTACTTCCACAGTATTATGTCATATGGCATTTTACTGTGGGGTCGGGCTGCTGACATTGAATCCATTTTTATTTTGCAAAAAAGAGCTGTCAGAGCCATTTACAATCTACGTCGCCGCGAATCTCTTAGGGAACTATTTAAAAGGGTTAATATTATGACGGTACCTTGCCAATTCATTTATGAAAATATTATGTATGTAAGAAAAAATCAACATCTTTTTAATAAAATAAGTGATAGACATAATTTTAATACTAGAAATAAAGATAAATTAGATCAACCTTTTTTCAGATTATCTAAAGTACATACATCTTTTATGGGGTACTGTGTTAAATGTTACAACAAAATACCTTGTGAAATATTGCAATTAAATGAAAGAAAATTTAAAACTTACATTAAAATTACACTTTGTAAGCAAGGATATTACAAATTAGAGGATTATATCCAAGATAAGAATGCTTGGAAACATGCTGGTCCTGCTCCATAGGACAATCTCTAGAGTCTAGACAAAATCAAACTGGTTGCTAATGTAATTGTATAATTTATTCTTTTTTTTTTATTCTCTTTGACATTGATTTACATTCTGTAATTACTTAAAGTCACCCGGACTTATTACTCCTTATTATTTATTTATGAAAATAGTCTACTTTTGGAATGTTTGTAAATATGTGAGCACCATGTACCTATCACATAGTCAATTTATATGTCATGGTTTCATTAATTCATTTTAATTTTTTTTTTTTTTTTACCTATTGTGGTATAGTAATTTTATGTTTAGGTGCATCGTCTTCACATATAATTATATAATTAATGTATGCAAAATATTGTAAAACATTTTAAAAGAGTAACGGTGGAGTTTCTTGCCCATTCTTCTCCATACGAAAACTACCTTTTGGAAGGGGCGACTAGAATCAATTTAATTTTAATTTTGACGTTCAAAAGTGCCTTTTATGTGCCTATTTGAATTAAATGATTTGACTTTGACTTTGACTTTGACTTTATTAAAAACTTCATTATTTGATTTTATTAGATTAGATTGGAGTTCACTGATGTTACTATTCTCTGGAAACTCACTCACCCATCCCCATTATTTTATTGATCAAACAATTGAATATTTTTTAACATTCTGTTAACAACCCATTTTGTGAGGTAGTGTAGTTATTTTATTTCTTCAGAAAAATGGACGCTTCTATACCAGTTTTTGAGAAGCCCCATCGTCCTGTAACTGTGTTGGACTGGACAAGGAATATTCAGAGGCTGCAAAACGAAGCTAGGCTCCGTCGCTTCGAGTCATACGAGTTGAGGCAAAGAGCTAATCAGCTCAGAAATGAAACTTCTGTCACCACGAGATGGGATAACTATGTTAACAATGAGTTGTTGAGGGATAGGTAAGGTCTTACTGGTTTTTATTGTAAACTCTGCTACATTACCTTCAGAAGCATTGAGCATGTTTATGTTAAGCGTCTTTCAGAAAATCGTTATCTTCCTGTTAAATAGTTTTCCTCGTAGTTGAGGACTGTACCGTAACTGGCTGTAACAAGGTACAGGTCTAATGCGCCATGCTATTTGTGCCGCTGAAAGTGTCATCTGGGTCAGAAGGCAGTTTCGGATCAGAAGTTCAGATAGGGAAGTTATCAATATGTAGAACCTACTTTCCAGAATATTTGAAGTTCAAGCATGGAGGGAGAAGCAGAGGTTCACAAGGGAATGTGTCAGAGATGAAATTAGGGCTTTAAGAGAAGAAAAAAATGCGACCGAACTGCACTTGGAGTCTCTACAAGTACCACTTATGGTGATATCCCAGTGTCTCTCTAACAGAGACCAGAGAGTGCCTCCGGAGCTGACTCGAGACCAACTTGGGGAAGAGTTACATAAGGTGAATATCGTATTTTCTTGATGAAACAACTCTTTCGTATCCAGTCCTTCATAATTCTTAGATTTTAACCACAGAAGATTATCATGTATTGTAGGCCCTCACAGCGGAGGCGCGTGGTGGTCTACATAAGAAGGTTGTCTTTGATAATTCTGCCTCATTCTCATGGCCCCTCTGATGATATACGCTGGAAGAGTTTTAGAAATTGTTTTTAATTAGTGCTAGCTAATTATTATATTCTTATACACTGCAGAATACACTCCTTTTTAAATGGGTAAAGAAAGTTTTACTTTAAAAAAAGTCTTCTAACCGGTTTTCCTCTAGGAACTGCACATAACGGAGAACAATAAGCGGGTCCTAATGGACGTCTGCCACATGGGTTGGGAGAAGATAAAGGAGCTGACCAACGTCCTCTGTCGCCTAGAGCGTGAGATCAAGAATAAGGACGAGACCATCGACTTGGAGTACCACGTCAAAGACCTGAGTAGAGACAGCTCGGATATATGCTACAAGCTGGATCCTACTAGGGTCCCTACAGAGTAAGTTAATATGATTTGGGACCTTTACTTTTAGAAAGCATGATACGGAATAGAAGTGATGTCGTCACCAGGAACTATCGGCGTATGTTTATGTGCGAAATTTGCACTGGTAGTTTTCGCTATCTGATTCAGAGCTTCCGAAAGATAATTGAGTTTCAAGTTTTCATTTATATGTTGATGATATCTTCACACTTCAGCAGCTCTATCAATATACACAATGTAGTTGAAACAATGTTCACATAGTCTCTTTTAGAAATGGTATAGTATGGCAAGCTTCATCATTGGAGTTCAGTCATAGCTTTTTGCAGAGTAAGATCGTACTGTTTCTCTCCTGTATTTCACAATTTCATTCCATTCCTAGGTCGATTTCGGAAGAGAGTTACGTGCACTGCATAGAGAACACGATAAAGATAGCTGAGCAGCTGATGTCTGAATCCAAGACCCTTCGGGAGACGATGTTCAAGAGTCGTGAACAGGCCCGAAATCAGATGCATGCGCAGAGCCAGCATGTGGAAATGATCATGAGGAGGAGGGTCTATGATATACAGAGGGCTAGGAATGAGATGGAGTGGCAGAAGTACAAGGTAAGAATAAAAGTCAGAGGCAATCCAGCATTTACCTGAACTGTATGTCGAAAGGTCCAGCTTACTGTGTGTCTGTGGTGGAAAAATTCTTACTTTCTGTTTTGTGCATGACCTGCGATCGTTCCAGGATTGGTGAAATTTCTCTGGAGTTTTTGTTTATAATCTAACTTTCGACAAAAAACCTGTTACGGAGTTCATTCAAAATCTAAAGAGACCTCATAAAAAATAATCTATTACAGCTGGAACAGAATCTCCAGAAGGTAGACAGGGAGATTGAGATGCTGCGTGCAGCAGTTGCTGACAAAATAAACCCAACCAAGCTTGTAGAAACCAGGTTGGAAACCAGGACCAGGAGACCAGTCCTTGAAAGAGTACAGGACAAACCCATGCGTGGTCTGATAGAAGAGTTCGAAAGAGTCCATATGAGTCACAATATGCTGGAGAAGAAGTTGGAAGAAGCACTGTAAGTACTTCTACACCATTTTTATGATTATTTAACGGCAAACTGATGGTAAGTCGTCACCGCCATAATTTGACACCTGTAATGCCATAGTTATAGTATAGGCATCACAGGTGCGTTTACATCCCGGACACGATGGTGCAATGACTCATGTGACTGTAATAACACCGACACACAGACCCTTCAAACTGGAACACACAACAATGCTTGACGACAGAAACAGGTATGACCTCCTCGAATTAGCAGAACTTCCTCGGACTAGTTTTTTTACAATGAGCTTTACTACAGCCCGATGCAGACTTTATGGCGGCTCGGTACATGAGGCGAGCCGCTACGCAGCAACAAATTCTCGTGTCAGCGGGGGTGAGCGGGTCGATACTGCGCAGCAAGTAATGCACTTCAGAGCCGCCATAAAGTTTGACGCTTACTATAATTATCACACTTTTTCCAGGACTACATATCATGGAATGTACAATCACTATCAGCGCGTGACCAAGGACCTGCAATACAAGAATCAAGCCTTGGAAACAGATAGAAGGCTGATAGAGATCAGAAAGCCAATCCACGCACCGGATGAAACAGAGTTCAAGAGAAACGTCGGGTACTGCCGCATGAGCGATGAACTGGTCACTGATTGAGGGCAACACTGTTTGAATGATGTTGGCTGGCTTTACCAATTTTGTTGTTGCCAATTTTAGACAAAATATAGCGTGAGTTATTTTTTGAGTGGATTATCGTAGTTTTAAGAATGTTTCACAGTCTGATCTCAGTCTCAAATCTGTCAAAAATACCTCTAATTTCCCTACATTTTTTGACATTGATTGTCGCTGAAATGAGATTGTGACTAGATTTTGAACGTTATTGATTAAGGGGAATTGGCCTTCAGTTCAAGGGAAAGGTTCGTATTTGCAATTTTAAAAGAAATTTGCTATGGGGCCACAATCATTAACATGATTGTTCCCTATTGCATATTCTGGCAATACTAACATGATTGTTTCCTATTGCAAATTACTTTCAAACGGTGAATGTGTATCAAATATTACAGGCTATAGCTTATTATTTATAGATGTAAGCAGTAACTGTTTTGCCATAGATAATATAATTATATCAGAAGTTACCTGCTTCCAAGTTTGCTATTTATAAAATGTTTTGCTATATTTAGGTGAGCGAAAAATTTAGGTACTCAGTTTTGAACCGAGCTAAGCTTCGTTTAGTTTTAAGAAAAAGTTTTAACTTATAAAGTGTTTTGGTAGTTGATAAAGTTTATAAAAATAAGTACACAATTTCAAGTCTGTCACCATCAGCGGTCGTGTTCAAAGTAAGATTAAAAATAAACAATTTAAAAAATTCTCAAATTTATTCATGTAGTAACATAACAAGCACTGTGCTGAATTATTATAATAATATCAGAATTAATTTAATGGTCATGATCTTTGCGACGTCACACCTTGGTAATATTAAAAGCATTTGATGTAAAAATACACATTTTTAAATAAAATAGACTATATTATTAACTATACTCGTAATAATATAATACTTCGGAGTTCATTGGAATGTGATCTTAACTGGTATTTAAAATATTTTTACATCAAATGAGGTTCCACTTTCAAGGCACTATTTAGCTGTGTGTCAATTCTATGTATGTGATGATAGGCAAAGCCATTTAAATATCTTTGTTGATACGGACAAAAATCCGCTGCAATAGTTTGTTCAGAATACGCTACTGAATCAATTTCGATAAAAAATATTTTAAAACTAGCCCAGCATGCGTTGCAATGCTTTTTTAATTTTTTGTTAGGAGCCTTCTCCGACGCGCGCACAATAACTTACCAAAGTTTCATCACAATCGGTTGAGCCGATTACCGACTTTTGGCAACCAGAAAAAGATGGACCGCGCTAGTCCGTCTGCAAATAGCAATTCTCTTCAAATACACGAATTGACAACACAGGATACTCGTCTTACACCATAATACTAGAAATAATATAACTTAAGTAGATAGTTAAGCAGTGTATCAGTGTAACTTAATGTACTTGTAGCCACGCAGCGCAGCAAAATATATTAAAACTATGATGAAATATGAGGTTTTATTCGTAATACTTACAAGTTATCTGGCTTTATTAATAAATAGTATACAGGGTGGGGACAAAGACGGTCAGTCGAAGCCTCAAGTTAAAAACGACATTTGGTCCTCAATGGCGCCGATTCCCTTGTTCACAAACTAAACTAAATTTAAGTTCAGTGCATCTATCTTATTAAGAAAAGGACAGAAGATAAATATTAGTTGTGAGTTGAGTTGAGCTGCACGATTTCTGACATATGCGTGCACTGACTGGACAGGTCCTCTCAATCTGTGTGGTTCTTTCCTCAAAAGACTATCTCAGACATCGACCTACATGGTCTTCATATGATCTGACCAAGATTATGTCTGGACTTTAAAAGAGACTGTGACGTCTGAGTTTGTTTCGGCCTTTCTTCTCAGGCTAGTCAGATAGGAAACGCCGGCCTCATCTAGTTTTAAAATATGATTGACGTGTAAAAGTGTTTGTACAAACCTACTTACAAAATAAAATCATTTATCATTTATCATTAGTTTAGCCCTCTTCCTTTCAGTACAATTTAATATCTTCAATTATTAAGGTACCTACTTTCCCCCTCCACGACCGTTTCTCCCCCAACCTGTACAAAGTGTCATTCCCTCCGCGATTATTTATCTAATAACAATTAATATTTAGAATTTAACTCACTGGAGACGCATTGGTGGATTAATATTAATTTTAACAGCAACAAGCATTTATTGTGCACTTAATTATAATAAATTATAACGTTATTTGAATAAACTGTACCCAGTTATTTTGTATCACTATTTTTAGTTGCATTTTTTAAATTAATCTTAATATGCACCAATTAGAATAATATATATGCACCATAATAGAAAAATTAGAATAATAAGAGTGAGAACAAAACGGTTATTTCTAATTCCATGATTTAAATAGCTAACGGATCCTACAATAAGTAATAATAAGATAATATTGTCTATATTAAACAAGTAAGTAACCATTTTCTTAATTTAAATTCTAAAGAAGAAGAGTGTTCCATAAATAATTATTAATACCTACTTGAAAACTCGTTAACGTAAGTAACGTCGTTAAATACTATGATTTTGCATTAGATAGATAATTACTATAATAAGTGGAAAGTAAAAGCAAATAAAAAAAAAATATTAACCATGTATTTCGTCGCCCTAAATGCATTGCAAAAAATATTACTCTGATATGTGTGTATTGCTTAGTGCACTTAAATACAAGAAAAACCTACATATAAAATGAAACAAAAAATAAAATTTCCCTTAAAACAAAGTCAGAAAAAGACAACAAAAATTGTACTTCCCGCCAAAAATCATAGACAATACTTTAAAAGTTTTAAAGCAAGGCATTCTACACAGGCTGTAGTTCAGGTTGCGGACCTACTTTCTCGTAGGCCTCATCTAGTAAGGAACAAACTAAGCTTATGGTATCATCTGTGAACTTCCTACTGCTGGTCAAGCGGATGGAAGGTTCTGGGCAGTTAATTTCGACGTCTCGTAAGTACGCAGCAACTGTCATGGCGACGCCTTTCTCTAGGCAATAGTTGGTAATGTTGCGGAGGTAGGAGTGCTTCAGTCTATCTGTTAAGTCGTCTTTTTTGAGGTAAATGTGCTTGACAGGTGAGTGAGTGTCGCCTCGGAACGTAAAGTGCTTCAGTCCGGATAGTGCGCTGGAAATAAAAATAAATACAGTATTAAAACGTCCATTATACAAAGGGCTCTGATAAAAACTTCAATTGATAAATTTTTCGAAATTCTTAGTAGCTAGCTTACTGTGCATGCACACGAGCGACAAGCGTCACCGACAGAGGCAACTACAACCATCGCCGATGATCGTCGAGGTTGCCGTCGACACTCGTGCCGCTCGTGTATTGTATAGTATAGTTACCCGCAAGGAAGTTGGCAAGAGATTTTGTAGTGGGGGAAGTTCGCGCACGCACAATTTCATACAGTTTTACATTCGCGAACTTCCCCCACTACAAAATCTTTTGCCTACTTACGTGCCGGTAACTATGTATGTATGAGTACGGTGCACAAAAATACGAGCGGCATGTTGTCGACGGTTGCAGTTGCCACTATCGTCGTGACGCTCGCTCGCTCGTGTGTATGAAGACTTAGATTTATCCATGCCTATCCAAGAGAAAAAAAAAAATACAAAGCTGCTCTTTTTATGCACAAAATAACTAAGGAGATAAAGAAAATCCAACAAGATAGCAGTATTCAGTAGAAGCAGAATTCTGAATTTTAATATTATAGACCTCAGCCATGAAATTGAGGTAAAACGGAGATACAAGTACAAAAGCCCCTCGTCTGTTACTGTTAGGCAAGCTTATTAAGGTAACAATAGAAAGAGTAAGGGGGGGGGGGGGGGGTGCACCCACGATAAAATTTTGTCTCTCACATAAAGTCTACGGGTTGTATTAAAATGCGCGCATGTAGCGACGCGACAGCTGGCAGCAGACTTTTGTACGCGGGTTTGGACGTAACCCTCGCCCGTCTATTGGTTGCAATGTAAGTGCGCGCACGGCGACAAAAATATTGCCGCCTAGCCAGTTGCCGCTCAACCGAAAATTTTACAAAAAAGTAGCGTTGCTCTCGCTCCCGTGTCATCTGTCCGTTCATCGTCCAAATCTCGGCGAAGAGACAGCGACAGAGACAAAAAGTTGCTCGTGGGCGTCCTCCCTAATTGTGTGTCATTAGTGACAGTTGAGCTCATATTGATGGCATTGTTTACTGTCTCCTAAACATTCAACGGCCATAAAGGCATTATCTCGCTAACTAATCCTAAACGCAGTTGTTTAGTTCGGCTTACTTATCCTTATCAATGTTAATTTCCTCTTAACTTCTCTGACATTCCTACATTTGTTCAGCTGAATATAATAATAATGTATTTATTTTATCCCACAAAGTACAATAAACTACCTATAGCTGCATCCTGATGGGTGAGTCACAGAATAGTACAGAAGTTCGGCTTCATACAGCGAACGATAGCAGGCGCCCGCGCACATACGCGCACGTACGGTGATCTCAAACAAATGCCAGTCGTGAGTGCGCTTCCACTCGCTGTACATAAAGCCTGTTTATGTGTGCGTGCAATTTTTTTCGTTGTATAGGTACTTTCTGTGGTCCTAGCACGAACGTGAGAAGTAAACTTTGGAGACATGAGGAACAGGGTGTAAAGTTCACTCAACCTCCGTAGAAAAGGGAGGATCCTCCGACCAGACGGGTGTTGTGTCTGGCGGGCAATTGCCCAACGATTGATGTTGGGAAATTGTATCTATGCTAAGTGCGCGGTAAACTCTGCTTGCGAGATGCAGGATTTGCATGACGTCAGTATGACGCGTTGTTCGCCTGTGGCGTTGTAGATACCGCTACAAAACATAGCGCAAATTCGAACGTTTTTATACGATAACAGGGTATGGTATACCTGGTATATATCAAATGTGAAATATCGACTCTGGGTTTTATACCCATACATTTTTGGGCCTTTTCCTTTGAAAATACTCGTTGCGCACTCACATATTAACTTAGTTTTAGGAATTCATTCATATCTACGGGAGATACTAATTGTGTCATTCGCAATAATAATATAAACCAAAAACATAACCTCTTCCTTTTTGTCGTCGGTTAAAAATGCTATAGAATTTTCGATTAAAAAACCTTTCGAATTTACGGTACGTTTATGTCGTGCGTTTGTGCTAGTCTCTGTACCTATATATTCTGTGGCCGAGTGATTCATGTCCCCTTGACATTATCGCTAGCAATAAATATTGCGCATTGACAATGTTGGGTCTTATCAAATCATGGTTTAATGTGTAATAATGTTATCAGTATGCCAATAAAATTGCAGTTATAGGTAAATCAACTTTACTTGATGACTGGTTCTTATGTTCTTTATTTGTACGTTATATTTTAGTACGTTGATCATTAAACATGCAAGATCAGAAATTGTTTCTATAAAATTAACGAGCTTTTAAATTCCAAACTTACCTACTAAAAAAAAAAATATGTTTTTCATCAAGATGAATATTGCATAGGAAACATGTATGTACCTGATTCTCTGAAAATGAATTAACCTTCTAATGATGAACATCTTAAACCTTTTTGGGTATTTAATGATGCACACTTTTTAAAATAAATAAGCCTAAAGATTGGTGATTGGTTGGTTGGGAGGCATTTGCCCAGCAGTGGGACATTAACGGCTAATAAAAAAGTAGCCTCTTTTTAAATTTCTTGTCTTTTCTGACAGTTGGTCGCAGTAACTAAGCTAGGTTTCTCCGACCAAACAGGTTAGGTTAACTTAGAACTGCACCCGACCGCGCTAAATCCAACTTGGCGTTACCGTACTTGGCTATTTACTATTTTTAGGACCTCAAAATAAGAATTAATAGAGGTTCACAAAAAGAGGCGCCATTCATTATATAAGTGAGGGTGCCCACAAGCAACCGTTGTCTCCGCAACTGATTTGTCTCTTACATCAAATCTATGGAGATGCATGAGAGTCCACGCACGTAGCGACACGACAAAGACTGCACTTAGACTTATTGTGAGAGACAAATTAGTTACCGCGACAAAAGTTGCTCGTGGAGTGCCCAATAATATTTTTAGGAAAGCAAAAATGGGAATTACTTTTTGTTCGATTAAATTACATGCCATATTTTATTAAGTAGATACAAATGTTTCTGTATTACACTTGCGTTAGAAGCTGTCGTGGTTTCCCCGAGAACAAGGAAATAAAATAACAGGGGCCGTATTACGAATGCCATCAAGATTCCAGTGCGAAAAAGGGATGGTGCTATCGGTCATGTATAGCTCCGTCTCTCTCCTGCACTGGAATCATGATGGCATTTAACCGTCATAATACAGCAGGATCTCCAGTATTCACTATGACGAATTGAGTCAAGAACTTCCCACATTTAATCAGCTGTGATTTAACTATCAATAGGGTCAGTCAAGGCATTTGATATACATAATTTGAAAGTGGCATGATGATAGTAATACTGACTGCTACATACGATTCTATATATTCTCTCGTAAAAACCTTTCTTTAAAACTGAAAAGTTTTGGAACCATATTATTTTGATTTAAAAGAGTGTCTGTGGAGCTTCCTGCCCGTTCTTCTGACCACAGTAAGGACTATTCCTGCTTGCAGCGCATATTATATATATAACAAAAGAGGATCCTTTTTAGTCGACCTAAAAAGGATCCTCTTGTTTTACTTACGGATGCAGCTGTGGTGATCAGGACCACGGGTTGCTTGATGGTTAGATATAGGTTTTGGCGATAGTACCTGCTACGCTTTGGAATGGGCGACTAGCTTCATCTTCCTGATTGACCGATCCCTTGATAAATGCTTTTGAGTTTGAGTTCGAAAGATTTTTTTTTGTTTTACTTTATTAATGTCTCTTTAGAAGCCCGCAGTCTGGATTTGTGCGTGGTTGATGGCAACTAAAAGTAACTGGCTAAATGTATACCTTCACTTCTGCCCTATCTTCCCGGGAAAGAGGCGTAATATTATGTTATCATAAAATAATTACCTGTTAAGTTTCTTAGAGTTTTCATTAAGCTCTTCCAGGATCTCTGGCTTAGATTCAATGACGTCCAGCGCCGCGATGGCCGCTTGTGTCAACATCGGCGGTAACGACGCACTAAAGCAGTAACCTGTAAAATTGATGGAGGTTTGTTAAATGTTGATTGCTGTTAAAAGGAGGAAGATCAGCTGATCTGTTCTGTAATAATCTCAACGTGAAAAGTTAAGTTAGGTGAAGTGAGCTGTCAATAGTGTTGGTTCCTAGCATCAAGTGGAATGATAGCTCAATTCGCATACGTTATCACAGTGAGATTTTCAAAGAATAGATCGGCTGTATTTCATGAGCCAATGTATAAATTGAGGATAAAAATCTGTTGAGGAACGGAAGAAGTGAATAATTCGAAGCAGTGTGATTGATATCGATTCTCAGTGGCTGTAGTGAGAGCAAATGACATAGTTAAAAAGATAAATTAGATCTACGCATACACCTTGGCAGAATATTTTTCTTTATAGACGGTGCATAGACAAAAGGGAATATCCAATAGGAACAGTTTATAATATTGTGCGTCTCCCCAAGTAAGTATATTATTCTACAAGTACATTTTCAATTACTTCTGTATCAAATATGAGCCTTATCCTTTATAGTTACTTTTATTATTGGAAATTTTGTTTTTGTACCAGTTTAAAAAACATTTTGTTTTGTGTTGTTTAACAGACGTGATGGATATTGATATCTAAACACGATAAAAAAAAACAGATTTCTCAACTCATACTTCAAGTAACACCACCAGCGGTCATTGACTCCAAAAAAAAAAAACAATCATCAATTCAAATCTTTTTAATTTGTCGAGTTTAGACTGCGGAGTTTCTCTAGCTAATTTAATTTGACCATGTTTTGAGTAATGTAGTAGTTAGTATTAAATAAACTATTATATTTCATAAAATAAAATGTATATAATAATATAAAGGTGTTTCTATTCCATCTATGTTCGCTATTCTAAAATCAAAATACGTAAAGTTAGAATTTTGCGTCGACGCGGCGACCTTCGGCTCGCTCGCGGGAATTGAAGCGCGGAGTGGCGGGGCGCATGGGGCGGAGCTTGCGTGGAAATTATTTTAGAGTGCCTGGTCTATTGAAGAGACCTATGTCCAGCTGTGGACTGCTATACTTAAGCTGATGAAGATGATTTCCAATAAGGGAAATTACTTTATAAGCCGATTGATTAACAACATAAATTGTCCGTATATTCAAATCACAACTGTCTTTATTTATTTATATATACCTTATTGTACACAACAAAAAAACAATAACAAAAAAAAAATGATCGGAAACTATAAACATACAATGGGCGGCCTTCTTGCTTTCTGCAATCTCTTCCAAGCAACCTTGGAATAGACAGTGATTTGTCTGGAGATAAAATGGGGCTGTCTTTTTGTGACAGTTGCATGAGTGACAATCACAATTACGTACGTACACAATCACAGTTACGTATTTACTTATCAATCCATTTCCCAGGCTGATACATTATACTAATTATCCACATACCTAGTCCCGAGAGCCTCTGGTGCTCCACAATGAAGTGTGTCCCGGCACAGAAGCCGCCGACAGTCGCGAACGAATGCTCCAAAGAGCCCACTATCAGGTCGATCTCATCGCGGGGCACGTCCAGTAATTCTGTTAGACCGCGCCCGTGTTTGCCTACCACCTGCGAACAAAGGTGAAGGGGTAAATAAAATTACAATTTACTGATTTGACTCACATTGTTTATTTTTATTTCTGGCGTTAGGTAATTTATCTTATAGGTAAGAAGAGCCGGAGTGTGCGAATGTTATGAATAAAAGTCTTGTTCGGAAAACAGAAGGCCAATTCTCGTAATTTAAAACGATCAAAATCTAGTCGCAGTCTCATCTCGGCGACAAACAAGTGTCAAACACTTGTGAAATTGTAGGGAATTTTTTTGACAGATTGAGACTGAAATCAGACTGTGAAAGTACTTAAATTTACCAGAATTGCCCCTCAGGACTAAGTCGGCCCGTTTATTCAAGGGCTTATAACTTTTGTAAAGGTTGTCTGCAAAAGGGGACTTTAAAGCGCGTAGGGTTTATTTAAATTTAGGTAAAGCAGTTCGTTCTGCTAAATGCATTTTTGCATTGCTGGGCAAAGATCAGCCCATATTCTTTTAAACACCATTAAGCCAGTGGCCCAGACAACTATAATAATAAAATCAAACACAACAATCAACAATAATAATCATTATCAACAATCTTTATTTAATCATTTACAAAATTATTCATTTGATGGGTTTTTGAAACAATATTTATGACTTATTTGTAGTTTGGATTTGGCCTCTGTCATCCATCTTAAAACCTGACCCAGTCCAAAAATAAAAACGCTGCGTTTAATTTACATTTAATATCATGTTTTGTTCACTAGTTTTCAATGATAAAAGTCAGTACTTTGTACGGAATAATTCTATTAACACTTTTAACCTTTACGGCATTTACTCGCACTTGGCCGACATTTTCAAATTAATTCTCGTAATGAAAGCTTTCGGAAGTTGTTAATGAATGTTTATTCAATTGCCATGGGTTCCATTGATGCCCGCATTCCGTGTTTATTGTTCGATTGGACCCTACTAGGCCAGTAGGTACCCTACCTACAATAGTCCGTGATTCAGATTTGATGTGATTTTGTTTGCCTTAATATTTCTAATATCTTAACATCTGTAAAGGGCGGGCGTTTTGGGGGACTCTTTTGTAATTTTGACGTTCGAAAAGTGCTGATTCTCAGGCTAATTTGAATAAATGACTTTTGATTTTGTGTTATATTAAGACGCTACTTAGGCACCAGTTTACAATTAAATACGCAAAAAAACTACTTTATAATTGAAATATGTAGAACATTTTATAATTTGTTCACCATTACCTGAAGCCTAAAGGATTGCTAATTAAAATGCTAATTAATAAAGTTACAAAAACTCGCCCTTCATTTGCCCAAGTAAAAATAATGCATTTATAATTTTAGTTATTATAGATTAAATATTATAGAACAGATAGATATTGCAATTTTCCTGTTGCACTTATTACAGCATCAATATAAATAGATTATTTGTATATACTATTAATATGTATAATAAATTGATACTGGTGCTCGCTGTTAGTACATCTGCATTTAAACCGCCACAATGAAGCCGTGACAGCTGTGATTAAAGTGGCAACTGACCCCAACAATACAAAGAGTACAGTCACGAGCACCAATATGTCAACACTTGTCAACTTTCAATTGCGATTGTTTCGTGAAATAACGAATGCAACGTTGAAATATGTACGACACATTACATAAACCTATGGGGTTCTAAAATGCTATGTTCGTAACAACATAAAATTTAATTTAAAAATAAAGGAGTAAATTGCTTTTGAATAAAGCCGTGTGTATACATTATGTACTTTTGCTCGTGACTGTACATCGGCATAAAGAATAAATGTTTAAGGGCTAATTTTTCCAAAGCCAGATAGCTTTTAATCGTGGAATAAAATTGATGTTTGACAGTTTTGTATGTCACAATTTCAAAATTATTCCTCGAATAAAGTTATCAGATGATTGTAAAATCAGCCCAAAGTAAATAATTTTAATCTAGCACATATATTCATCTAGCCAATTTCA
Source organism: Apamea anceps (assembly GCA_951799955.1). Lineage (NCBI taxonomy): Eukaryota > Metazoa > Arthropoda > Insecta > Lepidoptera > Noctuidae > Apamea > Apamea anceps. The sequence goes on from OX637516.1 coordinate 1,810,105, forward strand.
ACAAGTTTAATTTAAGGGGGTAGTCCGCCTTCTGTATCATTTGTATGAAGTACTGATACAATATACATTATATACATAACATCACGCCTGTATCCCCGAAGGATTGAGCAGACGTGTACTACATAGTATACACTCATATTTCGCCAGTTAAGTTTATGTCCCATGTAATTGGGGGTGGGGCGAGCCTATTGACAACAACCGGGCGCAAAACCAGAGTTCAGGCTGTTACAGAGAAAATCCTGATTGAAAAACTAACACTGCCCGACCTGGGAATCGAAACCAGGACCTTATGCTCAGCAGTAGCGTTTGCGACCGCTAAACCAACAAAGGCAGTCCATAGTGATAAAATATAGATAGTTGTCCTATAATTTATGTAAATATCTTATTCATTGCTATGTTCAAGAATGTCGAGTACCTATACCATTTAGGGACTGCTATTGCATTGTATTTGTATGTCATTGTTAATTATACTCTTTACAATTTTGATGCTGCGGGGTAGTTGCGTAACACACTCTCAGTAGAAATGGGTTTCATTTTGATAGTTCAAAAACATTCATTGCGTTATTTACGAGACTAACATAATGAAGCAATGGATTAGTAATACTTATCCTTCAAAATGATTCAGAATTTCAGATTAAGGTTGATAGTGTGTTACGCAATTAGGATGCTGATAGATTGACTCCGAAGTGCAGTGTCATCTCTCTATGATGGCCTATGCGTCGGAATTGCACTTGAATGTCGTCCATTGTTAGATTAAGGGATTGCTTAAGAGTATATACATTATATGCATTAGAATTTTATGTGTGTTTATGGAAATTTATGTAAATTCGCCACGCTCACGTCAAAATAAATATACTTACTTGTATTTTATTTGCTGTGATTATGATTATCGAAATAACAAAGGTATTGTTTTTCTATTTCATGGGTTGTGCATATTTTTCTATGTACAAATACGAGTACGCAACGGCGGCAGTACACCAAACTACATATCGTGTAATATCTATCGTTACAGATAAGACTAAAAAATATAGACAGTGGCGCCGATTCCCTTGTTCACAAACTAACCTAAATTTAAGTTCAGTGCATCTTTTTCTTTCAATTTCATTAAGAAAAGGACAGAAGATAAAATATTAGTTTAGTTCTGTCAAATTAAGATGCTCCATAGACAAGTTAGACGTGATTAAAAACATGGCGACTAAAAATACGTCAATTTGACAAAGGCGCTGACTAATTTGACAGGACTAAACTAATATTTATCTTCTGTCCTTTTCTTAATGAAATAAAAAAAAAAAGATGCACTGAACTTAAATTTAGTTTAGTTTCTGGACCAGGGAATCGGCGCCACTATATTAACATTAACCTGTGGTCAAACTGAGGTGAAATTGCGCGGGATGCAGTACGAATTTATTTTGGCAACTACTACCTAAAATTGAGGTGTTGGAACTGGGGCGAATAGTCGCGGGAATTCGAGGCGGGCAGTCGTGTCTCGCGTCATGCGCCTCAGTTTGAACAACCCTTTAAACATTTTTTACTATTATTTAGTAAACTTACTTCAACGAGAATTCTTCTATTTAGTTTTACAATTTAGTCAAGTTACTGAAACTCACCCCAATAGTCAAGCTCTCATCCAAAATGATCCTCAACTTGTACTTTCTAGCCAGCTGCACCAGTCTCTTCAACGGGCACATCTCCCCGGTATTGAAGTAAATAGCTTCAGCGATGAGGAACGCTCGTCTGCGAGGGTTCAGCTCCTTCTTCTTCTCAGCCTCAGCCAGCATCTCTTCGAGGTGGTCCATGTCGTTGTGTTTGAAGTAGCGGACGGTGCTCCGAGATGCGTCGATGCCTTTCTGGATCGCGAACCAGACGCATTCGTCACTGAAATGTTTGGGGAAATTAGTATAGGGTAAAAGTTATCAGGAGATGTGGTGGCCTAGTGGTGTCGACCCTGAGTTACGAGTTGCAGGTCGTGAGTTCAAACCCAGACAGCCACTTTGTCCATTTAAATTTTAACTTCACCACTGCTCTCGAGACGGTGAAGGAAAACATCGTGAAAAAACCGGCGTGTTCTAGAAGTAAAATTTCGAGGACATGTGACAACCTGCATTGGGCCTTTCTGTGAGAGGGGGTGAGCCAACATCGGTGGATTTTGACTGGAAGGAGGCCTATGTCCCAGCAGTGGGAACATTATAGGCTGATTATGCCTAGATTTTTTACTCGGTTGGTGTAATAGCTGTGTGCTGGTCAAGTCAAGGATAAATAAATAACTAGTCAGGTAGAAGGAAGGAAAGTTCGTAGCAAAGGTTACCGCTGATTAGGGCAGGTCGCGCCGCAATGAAACGCATTGCAAAAATCCTCCTTCATCGCTTTCGTTCATTTTGCATTAAGGAATTTAAATCTAGTAGTCTACTCCCTAAGCACGAAATCCGTAGTGTTGGCCGAAATGACGGACGATTCCTACTCCGTATCACCTCCGGATATAAGATTAGTTTCGGGCTCGACCTAAGAATTAATGACACAAAGATTTGACAGTTATCTCTACTCCCAATGTTTTTGCTCGTCCAAAAAGTTTTTAATCAGGTGTTCACTCCGAAGTTTCGGACTGTTTTCGGTCGGGCGCGTATTTTCGTAGTAGGACTTAGGGTGTAGGCCGTGTCTTCGTAAAAAATATTGCTTTGCGGCGCGCCCCGACGTAACGTAACCCGTAGCCCGGCGCAATTTTGGCATGCGGCGTACTGCAGCCCGCCGCGGCTGTAATTTGCGCGTGGTTTTATAATAACGGGGAATAAGGCCGAGGAGAGATCAGGTGTACCGTGCAGGACCAACGGCTTTACGTGCTTTCCGAGGCACGGGGGTATCACACCACCAACTTCCAAACTCCGGGCTGCTACTGAGAATTTCCTGATGAAAAAACCCAATAACACCCTGTCCGACCTGGGAACCATACCCAGGACCCCATGCACAGCAGTCACGCTTGCGACCACGAGACCAAAGGGGCAGGCGCGTGACTTTATACTGAATATGTCAATGAGGTTCTTAGATCCTACTACAACCATTCAAATGATTTGGCTCAAGACATTTAATATTATGTATAACCAGTTGCCGCGAGTTTCACAACAATAGTTTCGAAATTATAATCCCTAAGTTGTTGCATCATTATTTACTCATATAGGTACCTATACAAATAAATAAAATTGAAGCGTCTGTTTGTAATGTCATAATAACAGAATTTTATTAAATGCACGTGAAGTTATATACGGCACACAAAAAAGCCATTTTTAACATTTTTATTTTTGTCTGTCTGTCTGTTTGTTCCGGTTAATGTCCGAAACGACTGGAATGATTTTGATCAAATTTGGTATTGGGATACATTGAACACTGGGGAAGGATACGGATACTTATTTTATCGATATACCACGCGGGCTCTGCTAGTTTATTCTATTTATTCTTATCATGATTGTCCGCCCATGTAGTAGAACCCACTGAACAATGAGATCATCAATGCATGACAACCTTGTGTTTTTCGAAGCTATTTACTATTATTAACTACCTATCATTTAAATTCTGAATATTTTCTGATCTATTAAAATACAATTTAATGAGGACTTCATTATGTTATTTAATGCAGAAATTATGATGATTAAGTAATGTTTTTGAATGTCTAGCAAGTTTTTAGATACTAGCATAGATAAAATTATAATAGCAGACTTACATTGATTATATTTTAAGACGGATGCGCAAATTGGGATGGAATTTGATTTTTTTGAAATGTTAAACGACTGACATCCTTTTTAGTCTCCTATATATTTTTATCTTGTCATTGAAATGCAAGTGATTGACATAAAAAATATCGACTTTTTGTACAAGGAGTATTTAATACATCTTGATTGAAAAAAAAAAAACAACAATTGAATGTATTATATTCACTATACTGACAACAATCGTGTTTTTCGGCTAGGATTTTAAAGATGATTTTGGAGCTAGCCCGCGTTCTACTTAATAAAGATGCAGTCTTTTTTCCTTGTTAAATAATGTCGTAGGTCTATGGGGACTTCTCAAGTTTTATTTATCAGACTGCTACTACATTGAATTTGTTACGACTCGTAACGAATACTTTAAAAAACAGCACGGCTTAGCGTGGATTCGAACCAACGTATTGCCCGACGTACCCATTCAATACCGAATGTTTCTGAGAATTGAAATTCCAATCATATCCTCTTTAAGCGATCTTAAAGCCTCCGAGCTAACTAGACGAAAACAAACATTAAATGTTCGTGTGAACCTTTACTTGTCGAAATACTCATTATGCCATTCATTATACAATGTTTTAAAAAAAAATTAGGTACCTAGCTGTTATTTAGCTTTTTCGAATTTGTTCTTGCATGTCTTGCTGGGGAAGCTTGCTAGTTAGTTATTCCGTTAATTCACCCCAAAAAATCGTAACATCGATAGCACCAAAACTTAAAATTCATACCACCACATCACTAAATCATAGACAATTTCGAGCGGCCATTGTTGTTTACCTACATCTTTGGCAAATTTTGAAACGTCGGACCTACATAAAATGCAATCAAATGCAAAATATGATAAAACTAGCATAATACAGGAAAATCAATACTTACTAAAATCTTAAAACTAAAACAGGACAGCTAAAACGCACGCAATACGGCAAAAATGTCAATACCTATGTCAAAAATGGCTAACTATCGTCAAAAAAAGGTGGTTAGCAAAATTAACGTCCGTTAAAAAATAACGATAACATTAACCGGTGTCAGACCCACTGGCTAACGTCATTTTATTCTCAAACATCTGCACTAAACAGTAAAACATGAGCTCTCTTTTGTTGTATTCGTCTTTATTCGACGATAGTTCATCGGATGATGAAATTAATAGAGTAGAAAGAAAGAGGAAAGTATTTAGACCTCGTGCAAATAATAACCTAAAATTATGGGACGACCAGGAATTTATTGCAAGATACCGTGTTTCAAAGGAAGTAGCCCTATTGTTAACACGTCAAATCGAAGATGAAATAAAATTTGCTACAGAAAAGTAAGACTTGTGTGTACCTATTCAGTTATCATAGGTAAGTACCTACTGCCTAAACATTAATGTTCGTAATTTTCAGAAATTTGGCAGTAAAACCCATAGACCAAGTTCTTGCAACTCTGCAATATTATGCCTCAGGATCTTTCATGAGTTGTGTTGGTGACACGTCAGGGTTACATAAATCAACGGTATGCCGAATTATCCATCGAGTGACTCGGGCTATTGCTAAATTACGCCCTCAGTATGTAAACTTGCCAGCTAACGAAGAGAGATTAGCTGTTGCAACTGACTTTTATAAAATCTCTGGATTTCCGAAAGTATTGGGTGTAATTGATTCTACTCATATTCTAATTCTTTCTCCAGGTAAGAATCATTCAGTTTATTTAAGTATATTTTATAATGAACATAACATCACATCACACCCGAAATCCCCGAAGCGTCAGGCGGACTAGAGGGGTAGTACTCCCACATTTTGGCCAGTTATGTTTTCAGTCCCATGTAATAAAAATACGAGGTGATATTGGAATTTAATTTCAAATTTTAATCATATAAGTATTATTATTAAATTTTAAGGTGGTGACCATGCAGAACATTTTAGAAATAGAAAAGGTACATTTTCCATTAAAGTTCAAGTGGTTGGTGATGCAAACTTATGCATAAGAGACATAGTTGCAAGATGGCCTGGCTCAGTACATGACAGTCACATATTTAATTGCTCGAATTTAAAATACAGACTGGAATCTGGTGAATTGAATAATTACTGGCTACTTGGGGATTCAGGCTATACTTTGAAACCATACATGCTCACTCCTTTAAAGAATCCGCAAACTCCGGCTGAAAAATATTATAATGAAAGCCAAGAACAAACAAGAAATACCATAGAAAGGTTATTTGAACTTTGGAAACGAAGATTTCCGATTATTAGAACCAAGTTACGTTCCAAAATACATAATGTCCAGGACATTATTGTTGCAACGGCAGTACTGCATAATATGTGCCGAAAACTAAATGTTGCGCAACCACCAGACAATGTCCAATTAGTTGAAGATATTCATGAAGCAAGTTGTTACTAACAATATCATACAATCAACTACAAGGAATTATTTAATAAATAATTACTTTAGCAGGTACTATTATTATTATTTCAAATGGGGATGAGAAATAAGTAAATAGATACCTTTTGTGGCAGGAACAAGGAAAATATTATATAGACTACAAATGCAACTCAGAGGAAAACCCACATGAAGCATTTTCCTGTGTTTTACTGTTTTTTATTCAAATCTTCCCACATTCACTAATAAATAAGGACTACTGTATGACTTGTTATTAGAATGTATGTCTAAACTAATAATAAAGAGAAAAGATTTGATTTTTTGTGTCTGTTTGTTATGCTTTAAAATGGCTGAATATGCTTTAAAATTTATTTATTTATTCCCAAATTTCGTAAATAACACATAAAATGGCACTCTAAAATGGCTGAATGTATTTGGATGAAATTTGCATGTGGTCTGACCATGATCTGCATAGCTATTCACTGTCATTCAATACGCTATCATATCGAAATGACAATTCAATAACCTGATTTGCCTTGCCGGTAGGCACACAAGGGGAAAAGTCCATAGCGGCCTGTTAGGCTCTTTTAAGTAAATTAAATGAAGCACCAACTGACAATTATCCCTGTATACACTGTGCAAGTGCACCGAAAGTCAAGACCCGGTTGGTGCAAGACTATTGTAGGATATGGAAACAAAAATAATTATTGGACTATCATTCTAACTGCCTTTGACATATCTCATGACCCTGGGGTCCCCGACCTTTGAAAGGCGTACCGAAGCCAACTGGCAGAGGCCCTTTACACAATTCTAAATGATCAGGAGGCACCAACCGAAGATTATCCCTGTATGCACCACGCAAGAGCTATTATTATCATAGTCCACAGAAAATATAGTGGTTGACTTTGTTCCAAACAATTTGCAAACAAGATTGCGGATCAATATTGGACTAACATTGAAGTATTTTAATCATGATTTACTTGGCTGCACTCAACATTGATAGCAGACATATTTCAATACTTTAAGACAGAAGTTGCTATCAATTCAAGGTAAGAAACTTCCTAGGAAAAAAACTGTTTTTTTGCATTAGTTTACTATTGGCTTGAGTTATTAGTAAGACACTAATATGAACTTTCTTATCTAGTTTAATTAAAGCAATTGTTCATTAAAAAAAAACTATTAATATAAATACAATCCAATACTTACGCAAAAATAATGTCCTTCTTCTTAGAATAGGAAGGAATAGCGCTGGCAATTGTTGAGAAGCCATAGGAGTACACACAAGTCTCTTCAACCTCCAGGAAGTTAGCCAGACGTTCCTCCAGTTCCAAATGTACGTCAATGGTACCATAGAACCCGCGAGGCCCACAGGAACCCACACCATACTTCCCAAGAGATTTCAAGGCACTATCCATAATAGACTCCTCTTTATCAAGGCAAAGGAAACTCGAGGACCCCACATTCAGCACGTTGTCATCAATTTTACCCATCATTGGAGGTTCCTCTACCATAACATCATGCTCCACGATAGGTATCGGCTTCCAATCTATTGGCTTCCCATTGCACAGGGGATCGTAGGCTTTAGATTTCTTTTTGGCCCAGAAAAAGTAAGTAGAAATGACCACCACTTGAAAAGCGATAACCAGAGTCCACCAGCTCGCCTGAAAGTTAAGAAATAGTTAAAAAACCCATTATACAGCGATGAGTAATTAAAATGATGGGAGTTATCTTACCATATCGTACATATCAACTAATATCATTTTGTGTGGTTTTATATACTCAGTTAATGAGCGCTACGGGTTGTTTATTATGTACTAACTAAAATAGGTATTGTATAAAATGTACAAAAAATTAACTTGAGATTTTTTGTAGCTCTCTCGTGCGCAACACCGGTCACAGACACAGGCTGATAAAAAAATCATGAAATTATATAGTCTATGATAATCTGACAGTTGTAAGAGGTGTAAAAACTTACTAAATCGTGACCTATAGTCGATTTTTATGAGTTCAGGTGTAGGTGGTAGCTATCCGAACGAATTTCCGAACAAAAACGTCAGACATAATAATTTGCAGGGCCCTTAGTGTATGATTTCGGTCTGTCATTAGTGTCATTGTCATGTTTTGAAAAGTGCCCACACCTCACCTCAGCTCAAAACAAAAATCAAAATTCAGCAAATATTCAAGAAACTAAAGAATATCACAATGAATTTCGGTGGAACTTTAAGAGTGAATAAATTCGCATGTTTTACTTTAGTTTTTATATTATTTTTAATAATTTATTGGCGAACCGGGAGCACTAGTTTTCCCATGGAAAAAAGTGATCTTATTAACTTGAAAAGCTTGTTAAAAGCATCTATTCAGACCGCTGAGCGGGGTGGAAAGAAGGTTATGGAAGGGAAAAGTCATGAATTAAATATTAAAAGCAAAGGTAAAACGCTGGAAGGGGTAAATGACCCGGTTACAGATGCGGATTATGCATCACATTGCGCAATGTACTATGGATTGAAAAACACGTTTCCGAAGTTGACTGTGGTCTCTGAAGAACATTCGAAAAGTGATCCAAGCTGTGAAAACCAACCAGTGATAGATATAGAGCAAGTACTTCCAGGGAACAACATTGTGGATTACATGAATGATGAACTAGTGTATGTGAAGGATGTGACTGTTTGGATCGACCCACTGGACGCAACCAAAGAGTACACAGGTAAAGAATTTAACAAGAAGCTTGTCTACTTAAGAAAATATAGTTTTACAAACCTAGCTACCAGAACGAGAAACATAGGGACATTAGTTGATTAGGCTTGAATCATAGTGCCTCAAAATTAAACAAACACAGCTTATAAAATCTAATATCACTGCAGTTTTTCATGAACAAGCAAATGTTCTAAAAAACTTGCCTATTTTTACTAGCTAGCAAAATAAAAGTTTTGTGTGTGTGAAAACATACCATACCATACCATTGGTATAAAAGCAGATAAGAACTGATAACAATTTTAAAACTCCATGTATAAGAGAGAATAAAAGTTTTATTGCAAAAATGTTGTATTGTAGGTATGAATTATTACAATTATTTGGAAAGAGACACTAGCAGCTAATAAGCTGAGGTGCAAGTTTCAAATAGTATTTGTGTATTTATTGACAGTTGTATGTGGATTTATATGTAGACGTCTAAAAGTTTTAATTTTATTTAAAATAGTTTGTTTACCCTCAACTTATCCGCTAAAAGTAAAACTGATCAAGGATAATCACAGAAGAAAAAAAATTTTTGTATAGCTTGGATGATATATCGTCGCGTCTATTAGGGAAGCTTATTAAGTTCAGTAACAATGGAAAAAGTAATTGTGTCTCATTAGTGAGATTATACCCTGTTCATTAGTAGTTTATCAGCCATCTTGTTACCATAACACAAGCATTAGGTTGCTTAGCTTGGGACTAGATGGCGCTGTGTGAAATGTCCAGGGATATTATTATTATTATTTATTATTATTAGTATTATTTATTATTATTAGGTAAACCGTTTTTTGACAGACGAGTTCCATCTCAGATGATTCTAATGGTTAGGGTATAGTTGAGCTCTTATAGAAATGATAGAAAAATAGAAAGCATTTATTCAACATACATAACAGCAACAATCACAAGAGTAAAAGAATTCAAATTAAATTATTTTTATTTCTAGAACACAGGCAAACAAAACAAGTACAGATGTCGAGAAAAAAGGAACAACAACAATAAAAAAATAGTATGTTAAAATAACCATGGTTATTATGCACATTCATAGTAGTTACTCAGATTAGCTTTACTGTCTGATAACATTCATTAGTAGTCCAGGAAAATAAAGCAAAATCAAATCCAATCAATGAACACACTCAACTCTTCTAGGCGCAGTACAGTACTTATAGTTAGATTTTAGGCCTGTCGTTCACACTGCGACGCGTATGCGTTTTTATAGCGCCTGTAAAAACGCGTGGGGCAGTTGGTATGGCCTTAGGCCACGTGCGCACGAGTGGTTCTATCACGACGTTTTTGTTACAGCGCACGAGATTTCCATCGCTCGGCTCAGCGCTGGGAGTTGACAATCCATTTACTAACGCGCTAGGGATTTTTTCATCGCGCATTGTTGAACTCTCAACGCTCGGCTCGACGTCGACAGTTAAAAATCCAATGTGTTGTACGTCGCGTTAATTAGCGCCGCGGCTTATTTGTAACTATATTTGTACTGTTAGAGAGCAGTGGTGGCCCAGTGGTAACAGCCGCGACTTACGAGTTGTAGGTCGTAGGTTCGAACCCAGAAAGGCACTTTACTTTGTGTAAATTATTTCATCACCACCACTCTAAACGGTGAAAGAAAACATCAAGAGGAAACCGGCATGTCCTAGAACCAAAAAATTCGAAGACATGTGACAGCATCATCATACGAAACACACGCATCAGCTAATTAGCTGCTAGTGTGTCTAACCAAATAATAATAATAATGTACCAACCCGCACTGGGCCTGCGTGGTGGATTAAGGCCCACTCTTACAGAGGAGGCCTGTGTCCCAGCAGTGGGAACATTATAGGCTGATTATGATGTAATAGAAGATCATGGTTTTATTACTTGCCTCCTATCATACCTACTGGTGAAGTTAATGTTCCACTTTAAACGAGTTTATTATGAGTTCACACTGCAAATTTTTTTATTATTTTTTTGATCTTGTGATCATATAAGGTACTCTGGCTGCAAACGGTCTAGCAGGAGTGTCTAATCTTACCCTTTCCTGATTACTGTTTTTGTTTCAATTTCAGAGGCTCTCTATCAGTATGTGACGACCATGGTGTGTGTGGCCATCAAAGGCGTGCCCATCATTGGGGTCATACACTACCCCTTCCCACCGAGGACGTACTGGGGCTGGTTCACTAAGAAGCCATCAAGCAACATGCCCATTGTGGACCATGTAAGTTTTGAGAGCAGTATTTTATGCTAAAGGGATTAAATCAGAAAGAAAAAGAAAAATAGGTTTATTTGTCAGCACCAGCTGATCAGAAATAAGCATCCAGTATTAAATTTATGATAAATCCAAGTTTGAGAAGTCATAGCGAGTGGGACGGACTTATTCTGTTGTTCTTTAAGTGAATTCACAAGGAATGCATTATTTATAATAAGTTATAGGTGTTAGTATAGTTTAAGTTAGGATAAGCGCATTTACCGCATTGGGTTATATCCTGTAATGGTAACTGTAAGTAGATAAATAAATAAATAAATAAAATAAAATAAATATCCTATAGACAGCCATAACTTATTTTGTTATTTATGTTTAGTCAAGCTAATCAACTTGTGTTGACCTCTCACCAAACCCTAAGTAAAAAAAAAAAAAACATTTATCATCTCCAAAAACGCCTTACAGAAAGAGGAGAACAAGGAGCATCCTAGAGTGGTGGTCTCCCGGTCTCACCCCGGCAAGGTCACAGAAATAGCAACCGCAGCGTTCGGCCCTAAGACAACCGTCTCGTCGGCAGCCGGCGCGGGCTACAAAGTCATGGAGGTCGTGAACGGTACGTACGACGTGTACCTCCACGCTACCACGATCAAGAAGTGGGACCTATGTGCAGGAGACGCGATCATTAAAACAGTCCGAGGTAAAATGACGACGATCAAAGGTGAATCCATTGACTATTCAGCGGATAGTGATGTGAAAGTCCTTGGAGGCATCTTAGTGACCAGGTTTGACCATGATTATTACCTGGATAAGTTACCCGTAGTGTTGGACGGGGTACATTAGTGCAGTGACGTGTTATGACTGACTTTACTAATGTTGTTCAGTATGCTAAGTCGGAAGTTGAATCATGTTAATGTTACAGCGGCATAAAAAGTTTTAGAAATGGTAAGACAAGCTGGCACGGGTGATTTTTCTTCTCGTTGTTGAGCCGAGCATTGAGAATCTAAAGGAGTGCATCCTAGCGCGTCAAAAATATACGCTGACGGATTTTCAACTCTCGGCGCTAAGCAGTGTATTGAAAATCCATTGCGCGATCAAAAATCGCCCGTGGCTACGAGGGTTGTGGTTTTGTGGAGTTCTCTGTCACTCATACTAAAGCTCGATGTGTCATATTTATGGTACAGTATGTTTATCTCACGAAGCCACGCGCGCTTTACTTGTGGTTACCAAGTGTACAAACACACTGTGGATGTGTGTGTAAGCGCTGGACCTCGGTACCATCCGAGACAATGGCGAAGTCGGAAGTCGGGTGTGTCTGCGTTACATGCTGACGCTACCCGTCTTCACCCACACATTCACAGCGTGTTTGTACACTTGGTTATCACAAGTAAAGCGCGCGTCGCTTGGTGAGATTAAAATACTGTATAGTGAATAATAGTAATGAACTTTGTTGTCCGTGTATGTTTTGTTCAACGTGGGTATCAGAGAAAATTTAGTACTTATTTTGATTGAAGTATTATATTAATAATTATTTTTAAATGTGTCTAGTCCTTCATGGCACACTTTCAGATGCAATATTTTTTCCCCATTACATATGTCTATACTGATTGAATTTACAGTGATAAATTTAATTAATTTGTATTTTTTATCAAACTTAAAATTAATAAGTATAGCTGATAATATCGTTCTTTTAACATGTGTGTGGGCTTGGGCTGTGAAATTAAATTATGATGAATGAAAATTATTAAAGGTTGTAAAATATCTCAAATTGTCACAAAATATGGCTTGTTTATTAATCACCTGAATTAACAAAATCAGTTGCACATTCAGGCTAGTTTTACAAGTTTCTCAGTTTATTGTAGGTACTGTAAATACTAAAACTATGCAGTGTCAATCAGCGGGGTAGTTGCGTAACACACTAACAGTAGGAATGGCTTTCATTTTGACAGTTCAACAATATTCATTGCGATATTTACGTTGTTGAGCAGACGATTTGTTCTAACATATGAAGCAATGGATTAGCAATATCCTTCAAAATGATTCAAATTGTGATTGATAGTGTGTAACTCTGTAGTAGGTATGCAGGTGAGGTGTAAACAAGCAATTATTTATTAATCATAGAATCTACACAATTTATATTTTTATGTAAAATCAGATTTGTACAAAAATTAAATATTAATGTTGTTAAATAATGAAGTTCTTTACTAATTTTAGCAAAGTATTAAATATTTCTGTACATACGTATGTAGTGCATATTGTAACAAGAAGCTTGCGTAGCTCGAATTATGTCAAATCAAATTCATAGAAAACGATTCCATGGTGGATATATTTGTAAGTATCAAGTTATTTTTTAATCATATAATGAATATTTATTTTGTATGTAGTCACAATTGTATAAATGAGTTGCAACCTACAATCCTAAAATACAATGCTATGCTGCTCTAAATTGAGCCACCTAAACTCTGATTTTTTTGCTAGGCTAAAATGACATCTGCGACAGTCCCTTTTTGTCAATATGACAGAAAAAAATCGATTGCAGCTGTAACTTCGGTCTAGAAAATTAAAAATCTGAGTTTACAGTCCGTTCACAGTTGTTTTACCTCTAACAGCAGCAACCTTATTGTGACGAAAATAAAGATCACAATGATTTTTAGTTTTCAAAGAACTGGAAGATGCAGGCTAACAGTGTGAATGGCAGCAACTTTATTAGATTGATGCAAAATCATAGGTAAAATAACTGTGACATGATTGTAGGTGTGACTTATTTTTATAGACTGACAGTGCCTTGCAGCTACTGCACGAATCGCAGCTCATCAGGCAACGATGAACCCTGAGTTAACAGTAGCAGCTAACATTTTTATCTTTTGTGAGCATTTTAATAAGTTACCGAAAGGAATCTCCATTCTAGTTGAGCTCAGTACTATTTAAAATAGTTAATTCACCCTTTCACAGTGTTACCAGATGACTTATAAATAAGAAACATAATTTTATATAATTTACATTATTTTATTTAGGTAATTAATTTTATTTTTATTAGCAGTGTTGGCATATGGAAAGAAAGAAATGCACTTACTATTCAGTATTGACTATTTTAGATGTAAAGGTATTTGCACACCAAAGCCCCCGGTGCCTAACCTTTATTCGCATATTATTAGATTCTCAAAATATTAGATTCGCTAAGTATTATATTCTCAAAAGAGCCGAAGTACAATCAAGCACTCAAAATAAATAAAGCCAAGACTAACGTTAAGGCTGGATACGCCGACGTCTGTCGGTCGCGCGTACCAAGACGCTGACGATCAATGGATGTGAATAGTGTAGCACGGACGGTCAGCGAGCGTGAGTCTATATAAATCTGTACGCGACCGTCGCGTCGGTCCAGCACTAAATCCAGACTTAAAGTTGGAAACTTTTGTTTATAATGAACCCCGCCGGGTTCAGGCTTTGGTGTGAAGACTCCGTAATAAATTATTGTTGTGCAAACACCATCAATTTACGTGCAATAAGTATATAAATAGGTAAGTGGAATAAAAATCCAGACACATGTTTAACTATATTTTTATTTCAATAAATTAAGCAGGTTGTTTCAATAATACAATTATAATGCATTTCAGTAAATCATAAAGGTACACATCACCCAGCAATTTTTCATCTAATAATACAGGAATGTGTTGCTAGCCTAATGTGAAAGTTACCATTCACAAAAATGAAAATAACTATCTTTCAAATGTGAATTGATGAAGATCTCAACATAGCACCGGCAAATATTGCAAACAAATTGGGAATTATATTAATTTTATGTCAAAGAGACCATTTGTTTGGTTAGTTTTTTTATTGCTAAATCACTTGAAAATACTTTGAAAGTAGACTAGTAGTTGTATGTATTGCAAGGAGGTCCGTGTAAAGATACGTTAGAGCAGGTCTTTGGGATCTACTCCCTAAGCACGAAATCCGTAGTTTCGACTGATGTTACGGGCGCTTCCCACACCGTATCCACGATTAGATTAGAGCCCGAACTAAGAATGAATAACATATATATCCCGTCCGAAAATTTGAATTCGACACATGTTTTGATGGAACAACATTTTTCGGATTGGCCCGTATTTTCGTTGACGGACTTAGACAGTAGATCTCCGGAAGCGGACGACAGTGTTATGAACAGATATTCACAACGAGTATAACTAGCTTGCATATATAATATATTTAGTCTATGATTCAATGAATCCCTTATTGACATACGTAAATAAAATTTCATACAAAATTACATCCATCATCATGTAGAATATTTACCTACAAATATAAAAACAGAAATTATTGAAGTTTATTGCATTCCATTATGCTCACAAAATATCCTATGAAAATCGACTGGCTAAATAATGAACTAAATATGAACAGATGTAAAGCGTTTTTGACTAAAATTCCCAAAGCATTAAAGCAGAAATATAGTTCAACAAGATGGTAGTAGCTTTTATACATAGTTTTAATAAATTGATTTTTGTTATAATTCAAAATTAAATGCTTCCCAAGCCTCAATATAACTTGTTTTTTGTAAATATTATAT
Organism: Apamea anceps; assembly: GCA_951799955.1. Classification (NCBI taxonomy): domain Eukaryota; kingdom Metazoa; phylum Arthropoda; class Insecta; order Lepidoptera; family Noctuidae; genus Apamea; species Apamea anceps. The sequence continues at coordinate 1,825,676 of OX637516.1, forward strand.
GAAGGAACACTCCAGAGAAGCCGAATAAACAGGCCGTTAGCGTAAATGATATAATCCAGTACCACATTGTCACAGCGTGAATGCAGCAAGCAGCTTGGTAAAATCACAATAATAGTAAAAATTACAAAATTATATACAACTAAACAAAGGTTGACTGATGCGTGAACAAAGACTCCAATATGCGGTAGGTACATTATTTCATACCCTATTACTCTACTTACAGTATATCTTTAATTTAGCACTGACAAATCTATTGGTATGAATATATTTGTAGCTGACCTTCCAACGCCGAATGCCTACTCGACATCTAGAAACTTGCACTCATTGACTTATAGTATTCAGAATTACTATCATAAGATTGGTACGACGACGCATGTAAATGTGTACTTTTAGACAACGAACTAACTCAATGAGCGCGGTTTCATAATGTAAGGTAGTGCACAGCGATTAGTAGCTCGCTACAAACTTCAAAGACAGCTGCATTATTGAACAATCTGGGTAAACTGCTTATTGAACGTTTTTATGTCATTAACCAACAAAATATTAATGACGATACGATAAACATTAATTGGTTAGACACAAAATACAGGTTCTTATTCTGGGAGATCGAACAATGTAGAAGTTCCCGGTCCGTAATATGGCACAGGGTTACAGAGAGAGACAGACTGTGACAGAAACGACGGCCTACAAAGCCGAAGTTTTTCTACAACTCGTACCATATCAACGAACGCGTACTATATTTGATTGGACACAAAACAAAGTTGTATTACAGACAGTATCGTTAGACAGAACACGAGTGGTTACTTCTACAGTTGAACAAATTATAAATTGTACTATTTACCCAAATCTTCAATTACGTCCCAGCTTCCGTTACTCGTTAATTTATGTTCGCCAAGTCCACCGGGTTCCTCCGTTACGATGCGTGTGCGCACAGTGTCGCACCGTGCCGCCGTGTGTTGCACCGTGTCGCAGCGTGTTGCACCGTGTCGCAGTGTGTTGCACCGTGTCGCAGTGTGTTGCACCGTGTCGTCTTCGCCCGCCGCGCGTCGCCTCGCGCATTTGCCTCGTATGTACATAACATTTTACAATAACATACCGTTTAGTTATAACACTTAACACATACTGAGATTTATCGTCCATGCTCGATACAGCGACGCGGTGTTTTGTTAGACGGAGTCATCTGGAATGTTAAAATCATGTTAGTCTGCAAATAAATATCGATTCACAAGTATTTATTAATACCAATCTTGGAGTTTCTTGCCCGTTCTTCTCCATAGGTACCTACTACGCTTTGGAATGGGCCAATAGCTTCCATCTTTCTGGCTGACCGACCCCTTGATAATTCAAAAGTGCCTGTAATTGGTTTATTTGAATAAACGCTTTGAGTTTTAGTTTATGCAATTTAAATACGGAACGAAATATCTGGAAGTCATGGGGAGAGGCCTTTGCCCAGCCGTGGGATAAAGCAAGTTAACAGCAACAATTTAAATACTGTTACGTATGTGTGCGTGCGCTTTGTAAGTAAGCGGGCTGCGCCCCGCCCCTGCCCACGCCGGGAGTTAGTTATAAGAATAAACTAGTGTGCAACAGGCTAGCGAGTTTGATTTACGTGTGTCACTGTCCTTCCGCATAACTACTTACCTATCTACGCAACACGTGGCGACGAGCGGACTCATTTTTATAATATTAAAATGTCTACGGGAGCGACTTATGGCGTTCTGTCCACATTTGACCACCAGTCACAAGAGTGGAATAGTTACAAGTTGCGATTAAATCAGTGGTTTATCGCTAACGACATAACTCCAGAAACGGACAAAGCATCGATCAAACGGAGGGCGATATTGTTAACGTCATTATGTGAACCAACGTTCAAGCTAGCTAGTGACCTGGCGTTACCCAACAAGGTGGAAGAAATACGTTACGAGGGAATAGTAAACCTCCTCGACGAGCACTTCACACCAAAAAGGTTCGGGTTTGCAGAGAAGTCAATCTTCTATTCGGCAACACAACGACCAGGAGAAACGCATACTCAATGGGCGGCCAGGTTAAGAGGATTAGCGACTCACTGTGCATTCAAAAATTTGGAGGAGGCCTTGCTAGACAAATTTATCATGGGCATGGCGGCAGGACGAGAGCGGGACAAACTTTTCATGCAGGATCAGCGGGAACTGACCCTCGCAAAGGCCATCGACTTGGCAGAGAGCATGCGCTGCGCACGCGATGCCTCGACGCTGGCAGCGTCGGGCAATAGCGGCATCGGCGCAACGGGCCCGGACGGCGTCTTCAATATTTCCAAAAAGGAAAAGTGCAGTGTGTGTGGGTTCACTAATCACAAAGAAAACCAGTGCCGTTATAAAAACTATAAGTGTAAAAAGTGCGGAAATAAGGGCCATTTGCGAAAAATGTGTCCAAACGAGGGTAAAGTAAAGTTCGTGCAGGAAGGATCTGTGGACGACGGAGGCGACGACGGTGAGTGTTTTTACAATATTCGGTGCATGAAAGGGAAACCAATGACGGAGCGTGTAACAATCAGTGGTCTAGCTTTAGAGTTCGAAATCGATAGTGGATCAGCAGTAAGCGTCATCTCAGAGAAAACCTACAACTCGAATTTTAAACGATTACCATTGTCAGTCACCAACAAAAAGTTATTCAGTTATACGGGGGAAAATATTGAAACGATCGGAGTTGTTTATTTGCCTGTATCGTATCTGGGCCGAACGCATACTATGAGTGTGTACGTAGTGCGCGCAGGCGGACCGCCGCTGCTTGGTCGCGACTTCATTCGTGAGTTCGACCTTGAGCTGGCGCCTGCACGTGTACATGCCGTGCTCGACCAAGCGCATGAGGTAGGTGGGTCTACAAACCATGTTAATATTGACAAGCAACTCCTTAACATGTTCCCTAAAGTTTTCTCAGGCAACCTCGGTTCGTTTAACAAACATAAAATTGGTTTACATTTAAAATCCGACGCTAAACCGATTTATTGTAAAGCAAGGCCGGTACCATATGCCCTAAAAGAACTGATAGACAAGGAGCTTGACCGATTATTGTCATTAGGCATACTGAAGCCTGTGGAACACTCGGAATACGCGTCGCCAGTTGTGCCTGTATTGAAAAAGAACGGTAGCATCAGACTATGTGCAGATTACTCAGTAACAATTAATAAACAATTAATAATTGATCAGTATCCCTTGCCGACGGTACACGATTTATTGGCCAAGTTACACGGGGGCGTACACTTCAGTAAAATTGATTTGTCAATGGCATATAACCAATTTATTTTAAATGAAGAATCACAGAAGTTAACCTGCATTAATACGCACCGCGGTCTTTTTAATTTCACTCGATTAGTATTTGGGTTGGCCAGCGCACCTGCCATTTTCCAGCGGGCAATGGAATGTTTGCTATCGGGCATTGACGGAATCATATTTTTACTAGATGATATCCTAATAACGGGGGCAAATAAAGATCAGCATAGGCAGAGACTCGTCATGGTTTTGCAACGATTAGACGATGCCGAATTAACGGTACAGTTAAATAAATGTGAATTTTATAAAGACGAAATTTCATATCTAGGTCACGTCATAGATAAACATGGAGTTAGGAAGTCGCCAGAGAAAGTCAAAGCTATTATACAAGCTCCTAAGCCAACAAACGTGTCACAGTTGCAGTCATTTCTAGGTTTAACTAATTATTACCGGAACTTCGTGCCGGACGCGTCATCCGTACTAAGTCCATTATATAATTTATTAAACAAAAATACAAAGTGGGAATGGACCCGCAATCATGATGACGCATTTAACCAAATAAAAAACATTTTAGCATCCGATAAGACATTAGCTCATTTCAACCCCAACGCTAAGTTAATATTAACTGTAGACGCGTCACCAACGGGGTTAGGGGCGGTATTATCACAAGTAGGTGCTGAAGGGTTAGAAAGGCCAATATCATACGCTTCCCGCACGCTGTCGGCAGCGGAAAAAAATTACGCACAAATTCAAAAGGAAGCAACAGCGATAATTTTTGGGGTAAGACGTTATCATCAGTACCTATATGGTCGGTCCGTGCCTTTCGTACTAAGAACAGACCACAAACCCCTGTTAGCTATTTTCGGGCCCCACAAAGGCATTCCCGAAGTGTCCGCCAACCGCCTGCAGAGATACGCTATATTTCTAGCTGCGTATAACTATACCATTGAGTACATCAGCAGCAAGCATAACAGCGCGGACTATTTATCTCGGGCGTGCGGGGGTAGCGGGGGAGAGAGCGGGTCGAGGGCGCCGGACGAACTCGCGGACTGCGAGGACCGCGCGACCTACGTCAACTTTGTAGTGGAAGGCGACCTACCGGTGACACTAAAAGACATGCGTCGCGAGACGGCTCGCGACACTCACCTGGCCACTATTAAGCACTATATTTTAAACGGCTGGCCCAGGAAAGTCGATGACGCAAGCTTAAAACCATTTTATAATTGTCGTACACAGTTATCGTATGAAAAGGACATCTTAATGCGTGGACATAAAGTCGTTATACCCGCAACATTACAAGAAAGAGTGTGTAGGGAATTACATAGTTCTCATTTCGGGATAGTTAAGATGAAGGCAGAGGCTCGCAAGCGGCTGTGGTTCCCTGGCGTAGACGCGGCGCTAGAGCGGTTAGCGGGTGCTTGTGGCGTGTGCTGTGCGCTGCGCCCCGCGCCCCCGCACGCCCCTCTCTCGCCTTGGCCATTGCCGCCGCATCCTTTTTATCGAATTCACATAGATTTCTTGGGCCCGTTCCACGATTACATGTTTTTAGTTATAGTAGACGCGTATAGCAAATGGGTGGAATGTTACGATATGTCCTCAACTTATAATTCAAAGGCAGTTATAAGTAAATTAAATGATTTTATGTCGCGATTTGGGATTCCACACACGTTGGTGAGTGACAACGGTACATCTTTTACTTCATTGGAATTTAGGGACTTTTGTAAACTGAACGGTATCGAGCATGTCCTATCTCCTGTATATCACCCGGCTAGTAATGGGCAAGCCGAGAGTTTTGTGAAAATTGTTAAAAAGGGGCTAAAGGCTATAATTTTGGAGGGGTGTAATAAAAAAATAATTCAAGGGAAAATTGCAAAATTTTTATTCGATTACAGGAACTCTAAAAATAGCACCACTGATAAAACACCCGCGGAGATTGTATTCGGACGTGCATTGCGCTCGCGGCTGGATCTCTTGAATCCAACCGCGCCGTCACCATCGTCCACAGACCTAACTCAGACCGTCGCGCGCAATCAGTCCTTACAGGCTAAATATTACCGTGGAAGACATAGAACAGACTTCAAAGAAAACGAGAACGTTTGGATAACGAAAAATACAAATAATAAAAAATATAGTTGGATACAAGGAAAAATAAGAAAAAAAATTGGCAATACAATGTACAAGGTATACTTGCCACATTTGGGATGCGAAGTCACGAGGCACATCGACCAAATAAGGTCAAGACAGTCATCATCATCAAACGACGACCAGGAGCGGGGGTGGGACCCAGAAATGGAACTCGATATAACGTCACTTATCGGCAATCACCCAGAGGCCGTCTCGCAGCCAGGAGAGGGAGGAGAGTCGGAAACTGATCCCGAACAGGGAACTCCGGAGACACCGCCGCACGTCACGGTAACACACAGGCGGCAGGAAATCAGTCCGATCTTCTCGACACCAACTACGGCCCAACACGTCAGTGATGATGATGAAGATTTTGATGAACGAACGGAACAACCATAGATTAAGTGTAAATTTAGACATAAATAGGATAATAGTATAGCCTAGCATAAGGGGGAGGGATGTTACGTATGTGTGCGTGCGCTTTGTAAGTAAGCGGGCTGCGCCCCGCCCCTGCCCACGCCGGGAGTTAGTTATAAGAATAAACTAGTGTGCAACAGGCTAGCGAGTTTGATTTACGTGTGTCACTGTCCTTCCGCATAACTACTTACCTATCTACGCAACAAATACATACATATTTTCAGTCAATAATTAATTGGGGGAGGGAAGTTGCTCGCGTCCGTAGGATATACCATCTTTTCCTAGACCCACCCTACACGTCTCCCCCGGGTGGTGCTAAACGAGCAACAACGCCGAGTCTCGGGCGGCGGTTACTAACCCGACTCAGATTGCCTAGCAAGCAATTCTCGCTGGGGGTAGGAAATGACCTCCACAACCCGCAACTCCATTGTCCTATTATGGAATCGGGGGCATTGGCTTAATCGCCCGTGTCGAGAGGAAGAAAACCTCAATAAAAAAAAAAATCACCCCAATCCTACGGTGGAGAACGCGCCAAGAGGATGCATGGCTGAGGGCTGTCAGTCGCTAGCGCCAACCTTGGTGAACCTGGCGAACACCATTGTATATAGCCTTCTCACAGGAAAGGCGTCACCCTGTGAGCGACCAATATTTCGTCCTTACTCGTGGGAATCAAATGAATGAAAACAAAACCCAAAAAACTTATACCCAACAACTTTTCCACAAAGGTCTCTTTGAAACTAGACCGAGGTCACTATCATTCAGCGGCGGCATAAGCACTGACAAGCAGACCGAAATTCAGGAATGTAATGATGCTATTATCCATCAAAACCAACCACGCCACACGCTAAACAACGATCCAACAACCATCCTGGCAAACCAACAGGACTCTTCTGAAAAACAGAAAGACAAACGCTCAAAACAAAATTGGCAGCGAGACAAAGTACCTAACAATAAACGCAAGAGACACGATAGCCCCACAGAAGATCAAACTAAACGGACAACCACTAAAAGAACCAACTACACAGTTCCCGTTCACAACACATTCGATATTCTCAGTGACGAAGATCCTGTAACCACAAACGAACATAAGGAATATATACCGAAGCCTGAACCAATTTTTGTAACTGGCATATTAGATATAACTCCCCTTAGAGACCTCTTAAACAGAATTATTGATATAAACAAGTATACCATGACTACTCTAAAAGCAGGACACATAATCAAGCTAATGCCTGCAGACATTGTAACATACAAAGTTATAAGAGACAACCTGATTGACAACCACATAAACCACTACACCTACAAACTTAAGAGCGAAAGAGCCTACAGAGTAGTGATTAGAGGTCTGCATGCCTCAGAAAACACCGCAATGGTCAAAGAAGAACTCCAAGCAAATGGACATAAAGTACGTCAAATAGTTAATGTGATACATAGAGTAACTAAAGAAAAACTTCCCCTCTATTTCATAGACCTGGAGCCGCGAGCCAATAACAGAGATATCTTCAATATAAAGCATATCAACCACGTGAAAGTTACAGTTGAAGCACCCTACAAGAAAAAAGAGGTATTGCAGTGTAAAAGATGCCAAAGATTTGGACACTCCAAAAATCAATGCTTCAGACCTTTCCGATGCGTCAAGTGCGGAAATGATCACCCAACAACAGCGTGCACCAAACCCCCGGAGACAGATGCTACCTGCGCTAACTGCCAAGGAAAACACCCGGCAAGCTACAAGGGCTGCAATAAATATAAGCAGTATAAGGAGAAAATACTAAAAATAAAACCTGCCCCTGAAAAAGCCAAACATGCACAGATAACCACACTCCTAAGTCCGAGCAATGACAAAAGCGATAAACCGACATACCTTCCAAAAATTAGCTATGCTGATGCTCTGAACAAACGCAACAAGCCTGCAGCAAAACCAGAAGTTTCCTCGGTGGAAACTGGTCAACATGATATCACAAGTCTGTTGGACACAATGTTCAATAGATTCCAATCAATCATGAAAGATATGATGGACAGCATGATGGATCAGATGATCAAGCTAATAACCCGCCTGGCTTCACCGAGGGACTAAATATCCGCATTATCACCTGGAATGCCAACGGGCTGACCGACAGAAGGCAAGAGCTTGAGTTGTTTATGAATATCGAGAAAATCGATGTTGCGCTGATATCAGAAACAAGACTTACCCAACGATCACACGTAAAATTTAATAACTACACGGTCTATAGGACTGATCACCCCTCTGGAAACTCCCACGGCGGAACTGCTGTCATAGTGAAAAACAACATCAAACACTATCCCCTCGAACCTCACAAAACGGAAAAAATACAGGCAACATCAATCAAAATACAACATAAGAACAATGACACGACACTCTGTGCTATATACTGCCCTCCACGACACAGAATAGGATCTGATGAATTTAAGCTATTCTTTAACCTACTGGGCTCAGTTTTTGTCTGTGGAGGGGACTGGAACTCGAAACATACATATTGGGGATCAAGATTAATTAACCCAAGGGGAAGACAACTACATAAAGCCACGCTAGATCTTAACCTGGAATGCATTTCCCATGGTGAGCCAACATATTGGCCCACGGATCACAATAAGATACCAGATCTTCTAGATTTTTACGTAACAAAAAACCTCGGACACAATTACCTAAAGATTGAAAAATGTGAAGATCTATCATCAGATCACACCCCAGTCATACTAAACATTTTCAAACAAGCTGTAGTACTCGAGCCGCCTCAATATATTCACAGTAAACACACAAATTGGGACTTATATAGAGAAATTATATCAAATGAACTAAACCTAAACATCAAATTAAAAACAGGCGAAGACATCGAAACAGCTGTCGAAATGTTTAACAGCACAACACATCTGGCAGCCACCGCTTCAACACCTAAAAATAGGAAAACAATGATAAAGCAGAAGGTATCCCCAAAGAACATAATGGAGAAGGTCAACGAACGGCGCAACATGAGAAAAGAATGGCATAGAACCAGATACCCTTCGGACAAATCTAGGTTTAACAGAGCAACAAAGGAACTGAAAGATATGATCAAAGAATACGAGAATCTCTGCCTACAAAGACAGCTATCTCACCTCACCCCACATAAAGACACTAACTACTCGCTGTGGCGCGTGACCAAAAACCTTAAGCGACCAAAAGACCATATCCCGCCGCTGCGAAGTCAAGACAGAGGTTGGGCTAGATCTGAAATAGAAAAAGCTACCGCATTCGCCGAACATTTAGCAAATGTTTTTACTCCTTTACCTTGCTCTGACATTGATAAGGATGGTGAGATAGCCAACTACCTGCAGTCGCCGAACCAGTTATGCTTACCCCTAAAGGCAGTAAGACCCAGCGAGATAATTCGAGAGATTAAGGCTCTACCACCAAGGAAAGCACCCGGCTATGAGCTACTGGATGTAGAACTGCTAAACAACCTTCCAAAAAAAGGCATAATGTTCTTGGTGAGTCTCTTCAACGCATGCCTGAGACTCTCGCACTATCCATCCCAGTGGAAAATTGCTCAGGTTGTCATGATTCTCAAACCTGGCAAACCATCGGAAGAAACTTCATCTTATAGACCAATTAGCCTCCTCCCTCTGGTTGGCAAACTTCTCGAAAAAATCATCCTAAACAGGATGCGTCCTCATCTAGAAACCATACTTCCTGGACACCAATTCGGCTTTAGACAGCAGCATGGCACCATCGAGCAGGTCCATAGGTTGACAGACACGATTAGCCACTCCCTGGAAAACAAAAAATACTGTTCCGCTGTCTTCCTGGACATTAGTCAAGCCTTTGACAGGGTCTGGCATGTGGGCCTCCTGTATAAGCTGAAAAAATTCCTACCTCACTCGTTCTTCTCTATACTGCAAAGCTACCTAGACAAACGATGTTTCGAAGTCAAATTTAATCATATCACATCAGACCTGCACGAAATCAGGTCTGGTGTGCCTCAGGGGAGCATCTTGGGGCCTGTGCTATACCTCATCTTCACTGCTGACATACCTACAGATGACAATACCTTAATTGCCACGTATGCAGACGATACCGCAATAATGTCAGTACACACCAATCCAGATGTCGCATCAGCAAACTTGCAGAAACACATTGGTGATATCGAACAGTGGCTAAAGATATGGAGAATAAAAGCGAACCAAAGCAAATCAGCACACGTCACCTTCACTCTGAGAAAAGGTAACTGTCCCCCAATCACATTAAATGGAGAACAAATTCCGCACGAAGACACTGCGAAGTACCTCGGCATGCACCTGGATAGAAGACTAACTTGGCAAAAGCATATCTGGAAGAAACGAAAGACCCTAGACTCAAAGCTGAGAAGCATGTACTGGCTGATTGGTAAAAGGTCTCAGTTAACCAACGAAGGCAAAATGGCAATATACAAAACCATATTGAAACCGGTTTGGACGTATGGCATTGAACTCTGGGGAACAGCAAGTAACAGTAACATTGACATCCTGGAAAGGTTTCAGACCAAAGCCATTAGATCCATGTTTAACATCCCTAAATGCATACATAATAAATACATCTTGCAAGATCTGAAACTCAAAACTGTGAAACAAGAAATCGCTGCACTTAGTCAAAAGTACCAGAAAAAATTAAACAAACATGTCAACTCCCTGGCTGCTGATTTAGTGGGATCTGGAAGTACAGTATACACAAGACTGAGGAGGAACAGTGTTCCAACTCTAATAAACCGATTCCCAATAGAATAAGCGAGAGTGGTCTATGGACAATTCCTCACTGCCTCAAAGACAAATTACAGAAATATTCGAACAAAAGAGCAGCTAAATGTCTAACTAGACAGATTGCTGCGTTTGGAAGGATATATAAAAAAAAAAAAAAAAAAAAAAAAAAAAAAATAATTAATTCTTTAAATAATTAATTATTTAAAAAATCTTGCCATCTGTGCCTCAAAAAATGCAGCCATTGAGACCTTTGCGCGAAATTATAATCCAAAAATATTAAATACACTATCGTGCCATCGGCATCGACACGATGAAGAAGACAGTGATCTTTATTTTCATAACAATAAGGTTGCTGCTGTCAGAGGTAAAATAACTAGTAGTATTAACTGTAGTTTGACCTTATAAACTGTTCTCGTACTTCAATTCTATCTGTACATGTTCAGTGTACAAACCCATGCGCTCAAATATTGATTTCCTTATCTAATCATTGACACCGTGAAGTGTATTGAATACTAAGATTTGACTACCCCTGATACGCTATCTTTCTAGATAAGGCATGCAACAATGGGAGTATTAGGTAAAATTTTCTTGTAATAAATAACTATAACCAATTAAAGTAACCCTTTGCTGCTAAGGGTATGAATCCCTTTTTTTTTGAGGATGGGAAATCATCAAATGACTCCTCCCGCTCTGGGTGGAGCAGGAGGGAGTGTCAGACTCTTACTGACTAAAACCCACCCGTGTTCCTTCCTTAGCCCTTTATGTTCCAGGGCAGCGGTAACCCTTTCGGACAATCCCGCTACCCTGGCAGGAGGGTATGAATGCCTTAGGTTCAACTTCGGGACGACACCTACATATTTAACGTTAAACCGTTAGTCCCGACTGTAATTTGTAGATCTTTGACAGTCGTTACGGGTAATCAGAAGCCCAAAAGTTTGACAACCAGTCTTACCAAGGGGTATCGTGTTATCAGTTTTACCCAGTAACTGCGTTGTGGCGGTCAGATAGGTAGTCGCTCCATGTAAAATACTAGTTTTCAACTGCATCGGGTTAGACTAGCAGTTGACACCGACATAGGAAGAGGCTAGGCAATAACAGTTTCGAGCAGTGGCAAAGAACTTCAATCGTTATGATCCTAAACCCAAGAGTAAGTTGCAGTGTATGTGGGCTGGGAATTAAGTATTTTTGTGGTACACATGCACTTACAAACTTACTCTGCCGTTTATCGATGGTTAGAAAAGTGCTGCAAGGATCTTTTGGCGCTTAAATGTCATTGGCAGTTTTATAATGTCATTTCACAAAACTACAAACAGCCCCTCTGTTTGTAGTTTTGTGAAATGACATTATAAAACTTAACATCATGTCTCTAATCCCCTCAGGGTTAGGCAGAGGTTACCTGTAGTACCCCCTTATTTCGACAGTTATGTTTACGTCTCATGTACTAGAGGGCGAGCCCATTGCCACCAACCGCGCATAAATCCAGATTCCGGGCTGCTGCTAAGAAATTCCTGGTGGAAAAACCCAATAACACTTTGCCCGACCTGGGAATCGAGCCCAGGGTCAGTAGTAGCGCCAATGAGGCAGTGTTTTGTGAAATTTTATTGAAAAAAAAAAACGGTCAAGTGCGTGTCGGACCGACGGTTCCGTACAAATTTGTAGGTATGTAACAAAAAATTTAGGGTTTTCGCAATTTTTCCTTTATCTGTGCTAGAAGACGTTGCTTCGTATCTAATTTCAAGATTCTGTGAGTTCACGGGAGGTACCCTGTAGGTTTTGATTCCCCTGAGAGTGTCTAAAAATTGCGGCATAAACGGCTGTATCTTTTGATTGCGTTAGTTTAGAAGTTTGATTTTTTCACAGCTTCAAGGGTCAGTAGACCTGAGTATTTGATATAAATTACAGCTTGATTCCTCCACGCGTTCCTGAGAAAAAGGGTCTTGACAGGCGGACGGACGGACAACAGTGATCCTATAAGGGTTCCGTTTTTTCCTTTCGAGGTACGGAACCCTAAAAACAAGATGGTAACGTTACTTCCTATTTTGACCGTGCGTCAAAAGATCCTTGTACATCTGCGTAGGGCTCGCTCGGTGATCGGGTACCTGCATCACTGGCTATCTATGACAGCGAAGTAACACAGCAGACATGGCACGAAACAGGAGGTATTTTATTAAAATACTTAAATGTACTCACCGTGATACCACCATTTCGTTTTCTTAGGATTTTTGTTGCAGGTCTTAACGTAAAATGAGTTATCCGGTGGCCGTTTCTGAAACACAAAATAAGATAGCTTTATTTCCGGACTAATAAAAGTAAAAACGATACCAGTGGGTATAGACAAGTAAAATGGTTTTTTGGGTATAATATGTTGCCCGAATGTGTAAAGCAAAATGAAGCCTTGTTGGACAACAATATTATATATCTAAGATTGTAACTTGGAAAGCACGTAAAGCCATTATTCATTAGTCTAAGTCCGCAAGTTTGACTACCATTCTCACCAAATTGTATCGTGTAACTGGGTTGTGGAGGCCAGATAGGCAGTCGGTCCATGTAAAATATTGGTAATCCGCTGATGATGGACATGATTGACAGACAGACTGCACGGGTGAGGCAGGCGACCAGTCGTCTGTTAGTATAACTACTGCGTACACAACACGTACCCTCTCCTTACTGCTACTGAGCATGGACACGATTGAGAGACAGACGGACTGCATGGGCAAGGCAGGCGCCCAGTCGTCTGTTAGTATAACTACTGCGTACACAACACTTACCCTCTCCTTACTGCTACTGAGCATGGACACGATTGAGAGACAGACAGACTGCACGGACAAGGCTGGCGACCAGTCGTCTGTTAGTATAACTACTGCGTACACAACACGTACCCTCTCCTTACTGCTACTGAGCATGGACACGATTGAGAGACAGACAGACTGCATGGGCAAGGCAGGCGCCCAGTCGTCTGTTAGTATAACTACTGCGTACACAACACGTACCCTCTCCTTACTGCTACTGAGCATAGATACGATTGAGAGACAGACAGACTACACGGACAAGGCTGGCGACCAATCGTCTGTTAGTATTACTACTGCGTACACAACACGTACATTCTCCTTACAGCTACCGAGCATGGACAAGATTGATAGACTGCACGGACAAGGCTGACGACCAGTAGTTTGTTAGTATAACTACTGCGTACACAACACGTACCTTCTCCTTACAGCTACTGAGCATGGACACGATTGACAGACAGACAGACTGCACGGACAAGGCTGGCGACCAATCGTCTGTTAGTATGGACAGGCAGATGTGGCCGTTAGAGTATACGTGCGGATGTATCGGTATGTTGTTGCCTATGAACGTCACCTGGAAACAAAGTAAAAACACATTAGAAATGTTTTTCAAAATAGCTGAAACGTATTCACCATTTCTGCGAGATTTCGATAAAACGATTTGATGAAATTAGGTACCTAGTGCTTTCGAATTTTCAGAATCAATGCGCGTATAATTTCAAAATGCCTCGAAAACTACGATTTACATTGAAGTATTTTCCACTTGTGTTTCCATAAAAAGTAAAATGTTAAATCCGTCAAAAGAACTCACTATGAGTTCTTATAACTCAGCAGTGCTCATAATCTCAGATAATTTACATTCCATCGCCGCTTAATCAGTTATGTACTTTAGTCAAATGTATTATAAGTTGATCTTTGAGTGACCATTTGTAACAATAAGTTTTTGGTTGCAATGGTATCTGAACTGTCTAGAGTATGAAATGCAGTTTGTCGTTCCATAACTTGAAAATTATCTCATATTCCTGGCTCGAAAAATAGATTTAGTTTTCCAAATTCTTCCACGTCTAAAGGCAAGGGTTTAACAAGACCATTATCTAACGCATAATACCGGTTTACTACCGGCTTGAGAATCCAGAGCACAATTAATAAACGATTTAAACTCACTTAGCGCGGAGGATTAGACGCCCACGTTCTAAAGATTCTCCTCCAGCCAGTTCATTTAGTCTGAACCGGTGAACTATAGCACAATGACCCATTTGAACTAGTAATCACTGTTCTAGTTGTACTATTTTCGGTGGATACGGGAAATGGGGCTGCGGTAATTGCGTAACACACTATTCACACTATTAGTAGCAATAGGTTCAGCAACATTCACGTAGCGGCAGCGGCGGCGGTACCGTATTCGCGTAGCGGTTCATTTACGTAGTTGAGCAGACACATTTTTCGAACATAATTATGAAGCAATGGGGGCCCGTGGCTAAATAAAACTTGAGAGGTGTCAAGGGACACTCGGATGGAACGAAGTTCCTTTCGATTAATAACTGGCTTGCTTTCTATAAGAGAGAGAGAAACACGCGCACGCCCGCACGGCTTACTTAACTTTTTCCGTCTAGCCCCCTTTCGCAACGCGCGATAAGGAACTTCATTCCAATAACAGCCGCACAGGTCGATCGGTCAGGTTAAGCTACGCTTGCCGCGGTTGGTCTGTGGATGGGTGACCATCTTTACATACCGAGACCCCTCCGTGCCTCGGAAAGCACGTTAAACCGTTGGTCCCGGCTGTTATTCGTGGATCTTTGACAGTCGTTACGGGTAGTCAGAAGCCCGAAAGTCTGACAACCAGTCTTACCAAGGGGTATCGTATTACCCAGTAACTGGGTTGTAGAGGTCAGATAGGCAGTCGCTCCATGTAAAATACTGGTATTCAGCTGCATCCGGTTAGACTGGAAGCCGACCCCAACATAGGAAAAGGCTAGGCAGATGATAATGAATTATGAAGCAATGGATTAGCAATATCCTTAAAAAAATAATTCAGAATGACATTGATAGTGTAGTACGCAATTAAGGTGGTAGTTTACTAAAATCTTTCATGTGTCTGTTGTTATCTTTTGTGATTGACTAAAATAAGAACGACCGATGACGATATAACTTTTTTCTAAGACCTACGAGAGGGTCGTATAAGTCTTAGAAAAAAGTTCCCAAACTTTTTTTTGGTAAAAAACGTTGTGGTTTAGAGTTTGCCTTTTGATTAGGCATCGAATTAAAAATGTTGGGCGTCTTGTCTAGCTGGCTACCTGTTTCCCGATTTAAATGTAGGTAAGATCCGCAAAATAGCTAAGCGTAATTAAAGGGAGGCGTTATAAAAAGGAAGAGGGAGAGGAGAAGGAGACTTGAGGAAGAAGGAGACTTGAGGTAAGTATTTTTATTTGGACTACTTTTTTAGTGACTCGTAGGCTCATACATAACGCATCCCAAAGATAATAACCAAATACCATGCTAACAAATTGACTCAGCTGCTGATAGGATACAGTGATAAACTGCTGATAAGAAAAACTCATTGCTGTGGAACTTGCATTCTAGTATAATATATCATAGACAGGGACATCGACGCTCAAACTGTAACCAGCACCCTAATTGCGTAACACACAATCAATTGGAATCGGTTTCATTTTGACAGTTCAACAGCATTCATTGCGTTATTTACGTGTTGAGCAGACAATTTTTTCTAACTTATGAAGCAATGGATTAGCAATTTGCTTCAAAATGATTTCGCTTGATCGGTGCAGGAATTCAGCACATGATTCTTACCGTTTCATAGAAAAGTGTAATACCTACGTGGACAAAATGTATGGAACAGCAAATTTTTTTTCAACATGGGGTAACAAGTTGTATGTCCCTGCTACCCTGTATAGCAATAAGCAGTTAATTTCAAAATCCTTTGTAACTTATGTAAATGACCACAACGTTTTTTGTTCAAATAAATCCCAAGACTGGAACGGACAGGACAGAAACGGTAAAGGAAAACATCGTGAGGAAACCGACATGTCCTTGAACCAAAGATTCGAAGACATTATGACATCAACCAACTACCAATTCGCACTGGGCCCGCGTGGTAGATTATAGCCCACTCCCTCTCAAAGAGAGGAGGCCTGTGGGCGTCTCAGCGTTGGGAACATAATGCATGATTATGTAAATCCCAAGAAAATGAATGCCATCCTTTGCACAAACAATTAAAAAAATTACTTGTCAAACTACTACTCACGCGCACTACTATTCACGCAACAAAGATTTTATCGAGTTTTGCGTAATAATTGATGATTACCATAATATTATAAACGGCTGCTGATTTTAATGTCCTCTAAAATATACTGGCTTGACCGCTCAACATGTAAATGAGTATAATAAAGTCTGACGATAAGGACGTTCGGTGCGTGTGTACTTCCTACGTGGACGGAGATTTTAATTCTAACAGCATACTACTTCAGAATGGTGTGAGAGAGAAAGTTTGGTGTAATATTTGTATACCTACTACATATAACATAAACAAACATTGCATAATTTTAGAAGGCTTATAGTTTACAATGGTGTAGTTCGGGTTTAAAAACTCAACCTTTGAATTACTGCTTTTAAAATAGAAAGGGGATTAAGGATTTTTATATGGAGCCTGGCACAAACATGGTCGCGCCATTTTGAAAAAAAAAATGGAACAAAATGGCGCAAAAATGGAACATCTTGTTCCATAGATTTTTAGATTTTATCGTAGTGATTGTAAAATCTAATAATCTATGGAACAAGTACGCAAGTTCAAAAAAATATGAATGTCACGTGATCAACTCGGAAACGTGACGCTTTACGGGGTTTGGTCCCATTATGTTTTCTGTTTGCATTGATGTCAGCTATTGCTTTATATAGGTTACCTACATGCGAGGCCGCCATTTTGAAAAAAAATGGCGCGACTGTAGGTATGCCACGGACCTGCAAAGCCCTTTGTATGTTATTTTAGAATAAAACATCGTATGTCTTTTTAGCGTCTTTTCAGCCAAATACCAAGGCTGAGAAAACTGAGAAAATGTGGAACTAGCATGACCAAAATTTCAAGTGAAAATGCTTAATTTTCACTTGGAATTTTGGTTTCTACGACATTTCTACCGGTAAACAAGTTTTAGCTCGTGAAACAGTCGACACTGCAACAAGCTAGGTACGTATATTACTAAGCGAATCGTCTGACAATAGTTTATTGCTTCCAACACTCGCGAATGGTGCGGCGTCAAGTTAATTTATTCACAATTAAACTGATTGAAGTGATGACGGCATTGACAGCACATGAAACAATGTAATGAAACTTATGAATCGCGAAAGTAATGTAGAGGGTTTCTGTAAAAAGTTATTGATATTTAGGTAATGTCAGGACTTTAGAAGAGACTTTGATCCCTAAGTTTATTTCGCCATTTTTTGTCAGAGGTAGTCAGATAGGAAATGTCGACTTTAATCGTTTTATACTGACCCATATATACCAGCAGGGTAATTGCGTAAGACACAATAACAAAGCCTTTCATTGTGACGTTCGGCAACTTTAATTGCGTTATTTACGTTGTTGAGCAGACACATTTTTCGAACATATAAAGCAATGGATTACCAATATCCTACAAAATGATTAAGATTGTAATAGAAAGCGTGTTACACAATTAGGGTCCTGTCAAGTGTCTAAATCTGCTGTTGCGAACAATAGTCCATTACGGTATGTGTGACTTCACTAGTCCATATGTTACGTCATGCATTAATAGGTTTAGTATACTATTTTATATCTCGTGTGACGTAAACCCGTACTTAAGTCATGGTTTTCTGTGTAAAAATGGATTACATAAGTCACAGAAAAGCGTGATTTAAGTGCGGGTTTAGATCACACAGTACTATGAATGTATTTATAGTGTTGTGTTGGTGTCATTATTAATTTATTTCTACTGGATTAATGATTAATCGAATTAGTTCGCTCGATGCATCACTGTCGTAACTGTGAACCTAACAATATGTCGCATATTATGGCTTCGAAGTGCTCATCGATAGATCCGTACTGATTGGACTACCATTATAAATACCTACAAATAGTAGAAAATCAATAACAAAAACTATGTAGCATTTTAGATGGGGTAAAGGTTTTATTTGAACTAGTACTTGGGTTTACGTAGATAGGGTGATAAGTAGCGTCCTCCCGAACGGTCTCGGGACCGTAGTTATTATTGTCGTTTAGCCTAGCCAAAGGCACTGCCTAGCCTTTTCTCAACTATGTTGGGGTGGCTGTGGATGCTGGTGAATACTAGAATTTTACATGGAGGGACTGCCTATCTGACCTCCCCAATCTAGTTACTGGGTAACACGATACCGCTTGGTAAGACTGGCTGTCAGGCATTTGAGCTTCTGACAGCCCGTAACGAGTTTACTATTTTGTTTAGAACTTGTTGACCGGCCTACAACACTGCAATTTAAAAACATAGTAAAAGCCAATAATTTTTAAAAGAGTAACCGTGGAGGTTCTTGCCGGCTCTCCTCCATAGGAAGCGTGTCATAAGTGCCCATGTGATTTTGACTGTTGATTGTGACAAAATATTTTGAAATGACACAAACAGGTCTAACGCTCTAAGCTGTCAGTGTTAAAAAAGCTTCTTAACAATTTACACGCCAGACTGTTTTCCTTATGTAACACATAGCATATGATAACCAGCTGTGATGTCAACAAGTATGCAAATTAAACTTGTTAAATATTTACCTTTTTTTTAATGGTATGGGGTTTCGTAAAAGGCTAGAAAAGCACGCAATGCGGCAAGAAAATAGCTAGACATAACACGGCTGCCAAAATATTTTAAACGCTAGTGAAAGCATTATACAAGATCATATTTGGAAGTGAGGAAAAGCTTCATCATATTTAGAGGCCATCATATTTAGAAGGAGGAAAGCTTTATGCCTCTTTTGAGACCTATAGCAACAGCTCTTCAAATATTTATTATACATAAGTACCTACTTAAACATAAACCCGCCTTCTACCCATGGGGGTCGGCAGAAATCGATTCTTACAACTACATTTGCTTCGGTTACGTTCATTCACGGAGCAGAGGAGAGCGCTGGTGGCCCAGTGGCAACTTTGTGTAAATTATTTATCACCACTGTTCTCGAAACGGTGAAGAAAAACATCGTGAGGAAACCGGCATGACCTAGAATCAAAAATTCGAAGACATGTGACATCTACCAACCCGCACTGGACCCGCGTGGTGAATTACGGCCCACTCCCTCTTACCGAGAGGAGGCCTGTGTCCCAGCTAGCGTTGCCAGGCGTCCGGATAAAGCCGGACATAGGTAGGCTTTTTGATTGCGTGTCCGGCCAAAATAAACGGTGTCTGGCTTGTCCGGCTTTTGTTAGGCTTTTTACATTTCGCAAACGAGCGAGTGCCGATGACTGATTATGACAATAATCAAAAAAGCTTGATTTTACATACTATTTTTTTGTCGTACCTATTAATAATACTGAGACACAAAATCCGCAATAATGTAGGGTGTCCGGCCTTTCTACCCAAATGTCCGGCCAAACTGGCTGGTCTGTCCGGCTATTAGGTTTGGCGACCTGGCAACCCTAGTCCCAGCAGTGGGAACATTATTAATATGAATGCGAAAGTAAGTTTGTTTGTTACGCATTCACGTTGAAACGGCTGAACGGATTTGGATGAAATTTGGCACGTGGAAACCATGACATGGAGAAGGACATAGGCTTGATTAGGTACATACTTTTCATCTTGGATCGCAGACGAAGTCGCGGGCAACAGCTAGTCATCAATAAAGTTGCCCTTCACCACAGAATACATTATTAATAGTATCCTTCACATAATATGTCTTTCTAGGGCGTCCCGGCGTTACCACCTTGTCAAGTATTAAGTATGGTGTCTAGCTAGTATTCTAGTCAAGCCGTTAGTGCAGTTAATGTAGGTATATGTGCCATGGCAACCATGACAAGGTTTGTTACTTTAGATCGATAATTTAATTAATATCGTTAACAGCTCAACGCACCTCGATTTAAATAATGAATTGTACTTTTTATTCGCAAAAAATATATATGAATATTGAGCAGGAAAGGCTAAATAGGTACAACAGCGTGTTGTCACTAAATTTGCCATGATATTTTTGCTGGGACAGTTTAATTGTAGCACCAAAGACTTTGACGCAAAACGATGAAAATTAAACGCTGCAATTGTTATAATAGCAGATTTTTTAATACAGAATTTTAATTAATTAAGTCTTAGTAAATTAATTCTCTACGCTGACATTGAGATTAAACAAAGGCGTTACGTATAGCCGTTACTTTTCCATGGTCAGAACATCTGGTCGAAGTTCATGTATATCGTTATCGTCCAGAACACGGTGTATATTACACCCACATTTCACCAGTTAGTTTTTAAGTCCCATGTAAACTGTGTAACATGAATAAGCAAGCTGAAGTGGCAATGGGCCGACCATATTAGCCGTAGAACCGATGACCGTTGAGGTAGACGTGTTCTTTAGTGGAGACCGCGAATCGGTAAACGTAAGTTAGGACGCCCTCAGGCTAGGTGGAGCGACGATCTTCGCAGGACGGCTGGTAGCAGCTGGATGAGAGTTGCCGAAATTCGAGTTGAATGGCGTGGATAAGCTTATGTCCAGTAGTGGACATTACGCTGATAATGATGATGATGATTATAGGGCGAGTATATTGCCACGAATAGAACACAAATCCAGATGCTGGCGACGACGATGGTTGCTGCTGAGAAATTCCAGATGGAAAAACCCAATACCACTCTTGCCTGATCCGGGAAATCGAACGTAGGACCACATGTTCAGCAGTAGTGCTTGCGACCAATCGACCAATGAGGTTAAAAATAACGATAATTATTAACTATAGGCCAGTGACGGTCCATAACTACTTAAATCTTGAAACTATTAACACATAGCTGTCAACTTTTACATAAGCGTTATCTATTAACATAAGTATTCCTTGTTATGTAGGTATGTAAGCCTGATGGTATATTTGCTCATCACTTAATTACATAAAGAACTGACCGAAGAGGCAAAAACTAAATATAAGTATAGGTATGTACTCAAACTTGTTATTCTAGATTTCTGATGACACTATGTATGGGTCTTGTTTTTACGCGGAAACGATTTATTTAAAGATCAACCTAAAATGTTTCCACTGCTGGGACACAGGCCTCCACTCTGTGAGAGGGCGTGGGCTGTAATCTACCACGCGAGCCCAGTGCGGGTTGGTAGATGTCACATGTCTTCGATTTTTTGGTTCTAGTGTCATGCTTTGTTGCCATGTAATACACAACTATTGGAGTGGGGATCCTATTGTGTGCTTTTATAATTTTTAATGTAATGATATTATTTTGGAAGTGCACGACCATAAAATGTACACACGTTGTCACATGCTGTGTAGGTGTTTCATACAGTGAGAAGTCAGCTTATACTGGTTATATATAGCTTGATGTGTAGCCTTGCGTACGTGCACGTATTTCCATTCAAAATCAGTTTCCTATTAGGAAGCGATAACGTTTTTTTCCTATTAGAATATTTCCTGTATTTATTTTAAATTAATTTGAATCTACAATCCAGCCGAAATTAAAGTATATTTTCAGCACTCCTCGAATTTATTAGTATTTTATATTATACAGCATGGCAGGGACATCGACGCAGACGCTGAAACCATGAATTCAGCACATGATTCTTGATTTCTAATGAGGAAAAATTACACTCCTGCGTTGTAATTTTCCGAATCAATGGTAACAGGTTGCGCGTCAATGTCCCTGACACCACCAGCAGTGCAATTCTGTACCCATCTCACCGTGAGAACGTAGATGAAGTGAGCGTGGAGTGAGCTGTCAGTCCAACAGCTAATGTTAGGGATTGACACAATTGACAACTCACTTTAAGCTCACTTCACCCAACTTTTCACGGTGAGATTTTTACAGAATTGATCGGCTGTGTACCTGCTACCTATACGCAAAATATATAGTTAAATGTGCAATAATTAGACGTGGAGTTGCGGACACCAGCCTGTTATAGAATACGTACTACCTAGAACCTACCTATTGTAAAAGGGTAAGGTACCATTAGTATAAAAATTAGCCCAACCCACTTTT
The DNA here is from genome assembly GCA_951799955.1 of Apamea anceps. Taxonomy (NCBI): domain Eukaryota; kingdom Metazoa; phylum Arthropoda; class Insecta; order Lepidoptera; family Noctuidae; genus Apamea; species Apamea anceps. The sequence continues at coordinate 1,848,143 of OX637516.1, forward strand.
GCTAATGTTTTAGACAATTATGTTTCTATTTATAGTTTTTTTGTGTACGCTTTTGTTACCTAGAATTTACATCCATGAAACTAGTTATAGAGTGCAAACACACAAGTATTGTCTGTGAATTCCTAAGAGAGTCAAATTAATATGGTAGTTGGGAGTGCTGTTAAGTCCCTCCTCGCGTGACCATCACCATCGCGCGCTGTCACATCCCCTATTGTGTCATTCCATTCATCATGGTTTTGTAAGAACTAAATAAATAAAATTGAAGTGTCTGTTTGTAATGTCAATATAACAGCTTTTTAAAAAGAAAGTAGGTATGACGGTACTTATAATTTTTATTTTTGTCTGTCTGATTTTGATGCATCTTTATCTGGCAAATAGATGATGGTATAAAGAATAACATAGGCTGCTTCTTGTCCCGGTAGCACGTTCCTTTCTGACATCCCGCGGGCGAAGTCGCGGGCAACAGTAAGTCTTGTAAATAAACTAACACACTTTTTTCATAAATTCAAGCACCTATTGTCTGTTCCAATACTATCTGACGAAATAGTAAACAAAGGGTTTACACACTTCAGGTTAAAATCTTAGGAATTCGCAACACACTCATCTGTATTAAAAAAAAGGTTTCAACTTTATATCTCACCAATTTTTCCAACAATTATTTGAATAACACCGTTAAATTGTCAAATAAAATTCATCATACAGGTCATACATTTATGATTATTTTTATTTGACTGACAATTAGAATTTTGGTTTAAATATTTTAGTAATCCGATTAAAGCACTCAACTTGTAAGTAGTTAACACTACAAATTATCACCCACTGGTACATTTTCTGATCCATTTGATCCATACATTTTCATAAGATAATTTTGTAAACAACCATGTATAAGAATTGCCCATGCCAAGCAACCAGTCAGTAAAATGGTGGCAGGGCTGACTGTCAAGAGTGTACAGGTGGTACATGTTAATACCTATCCCCACTCATGTTACTTGAACACTAAATGTCCATAAACAATCACCATATAATATGTAGGTCACAAATAAATAAACTGGACATAAACTGAACTTACTTCAGGAGAGTCGAACGGGTACTTGTTTGTGAATTTAAACTGCAATACAAATTTTTCGCCTTCATATAGTGTGCCGGGAACGCCTTCCATGTGTACAGTCCACCTGACAAAGACAAACAAAATCTTTTAACACAGTGACAATTAATTACCACTGTGACCGAAATTGGTTGGGACGATTATTATAAATTGATTTTAGGGTAAAGTGTATGTAATCTACATTCGCGACATATTCGTCAAAAATGTAAACAAATATGAGTTTATGGAAAAATAACTTTAATTCCTACACAATAAAGTTCAGCTTACACTACAACTACAAACATTTTTATAACTTTTTCAATAGTGCTAGAGTCACTCTGAAATGAAATGAATTCCGATTAAGATAAAGTTGATATTTGTTTAACTTGAAATAACATCAATTTGAAACATAAATAAAATTTTATAGATCCTATATCCTAGAAATCTAATAATATCCTATAATCAATTAATAAACAGTCTTTGTTATAGTCAATCCCATGTTACACAAGTTTTCTCGTCTGACCTATGAAAAATAATGGTTGCACAATGTTATGCAAATATATTATTGTTATTTTGTTAGACACACTAGCAGCTAATTAGCTGATGCGTGTGAATCGTCAAGCTTGGAGATATTTAATCTATCCAGTTGATTATTGAAGCAGCACCCTAATTGCGTAACACACGATCAATTGGAATCGGTTTCATTTTGACAGTTCAATAACGTTCATTGCGTTATTTACTTGTTGAGCAGACAAATTTTTCGAACTTATGAAGCAATTGATTAGCAATTTGCTTCAAAATGATTCAGATTCCGATTGATCGTGTGTTACCCAATTAGGGTGCTGTTCAGTATGGGAGCTGTCATAACATATTACGGGAGCCTATTCCATGCTGTTACAACACAGCTAGACAAGAAGTGTTTCTATATAGATTCATTTTGTATACTGATGACGTTCTGGAAGTGGCAAAGTTTTGGGCCAATAACATTTAAAATTCAGTTGTGCCAGCGACACAAAGAAGATTATGTATAGTATCTCATGTTTAAGTCCCTCATACAGATGCCAGCACATCAAGCTACTACAATCTGTCAAATTTCTTTAATACATTTTCAACTTTATCGCTATAGCATTAAGGTTCAAGGTTGATTGGGAAAATTTGACAGTTTCGGGTAGCTTGACCTGCTGGCATCTGTACTACGGGGTGAAATATGACTGTACTGTACCAATAGTACAGGAACACAAACACAAAGGCGTACCCACCCCTGTCTGACCCTTTGGGGAAAAACAGGGGTTACATTATACAGTAATCTAGCTTTATCAAGGAGGAAGTTGCAAAATTAATGTGTACATAATCTTCAGAAAAGAGGCCTGAGTTGTGACATTTCACAATATGGACTGTTAACATTGAAAAGGGTTTAATTTGCTTATCACTATTGACCAGTCAGAAGTCAAAGCCATAATCTGCACCAAATAAAGAGATACTTAATATTAATAAAACCACTGTGGTGTGATGCAACTTAGTAATGGCCCACAAACAGCAGTGGAATAGATAAGAGAACAGTGTGAAAGAGTAGCTGTATTGAATACGGTACATGGGAACTGTGGCTCTTTATTCTTCTGCTCAACCTACCCAACCCTATTACCTTAGCTTATTATTTACTATAACTGTTTTATGTCCCAATAAAATAAAATATAAAATAAAACCTGTCAATGTCACGTCCCAGAACTTAGTTATTACACCCTGTCAATTAGGTTAACTGTTTTTTGAGACCTGACTTAGAATGTAACTATTCCAGATTACAAAAGTTAACTATAAAATGCATAATAAAATAAATATATAAACTGCCTTATCTTATTTATGGCTTTTTACAGACATTATAACACCACATGTGTAATGTATGAAGTGTGCAATGTTTTGTTTTTTTTTTGTTTGTATTAGAACTTTGCACCCAAGACTTGACTGGTGATGATGACAAAAATACACGACATGACATAAGCATTGCAAACTAGCACAAGTGAAGAACCAAGTTTTTGTACCAAATGAGTTGCATCATACAAATTATGTAGGTACCTACCTACAGTAATAATCCAACTCTCAAAATGTATAATTACTTGTATTTATTTTATGTTTTTTGGTGTATTTTTATTCTGGTAGAAGAATATAAAGTTTTTGTTAGTAAAAAGACTAGGAAGAACCAATTATTGTGTATGTTCTTTTTTACTTTTTTCTAAAATGATTCTCAGAAGTACAAATTTATTGTACAGACGCCAGCACATCAAGCTACTACAATCTGTCAAATTTCTTTAATAGATTTTCAACTTTATCACTAATGCATTAAGGTTCAAGGTTGATTGGGAAAATTTGACAGTTTCGAGTAGCTTGACCTGCTGGCGTCTGTACTATGAAACTTCTGAATAAACATTGATGGAATAAATAATAGGTAGTTTATTTTTATCAATGTTTACATCACTGCATTATGTGGCTTTGGTATCATCAACATAACTCTATGCCCAGTAAAGACAAAGACTACTTCAAAACACCTAAATTTACCATGCTATAATTACAAAGACATTATTTAAAAAGAACATGATGCAAATAAATCGATCGGTGTTTACTTACCTATCATTTTACACACGAAATGGTTCTTCAGAATTTTTTTTTTTGTTTGTAGACGACCTTTGCAGTTGTTTACTTACAGTGTTAGATTTTGGCTGGCCTGATCTCCGTCTACGGTGACTCCTGGTGGCGGTTCCTTCATCAGGGACATGAGTTCTTTCTGTAATCTCCGCTAAAACAGACATCGTACCATATTTTACACAAAAAATCGATATATTATTTGTTTTTTGAACACAACTTCTGCTTCCGGGCGTAAGGAAAACTTATTTTTCTACAACTTTCAAAGGTACAGTTTATTTTTCTTCAACACAAATAAAATAAAATTCTGACAAAAAAATCTAATAGCAAAACTGTCACAATACGGTACCCATTAGAATTACGATTTCATAGGTATTTATGTAACTGATTTATATTGTTATAGGAAAGACATCATACAAGTAAAGTATTAACGATTAATGTGTTTTGTAAAGCGTAATATTTTAATTATTTTTACTTACCTCAGACGGGGACATAGCCGCCATTGTAATCCAATTAGACGTTTGATGTTACTAGTATAAAAATATTATTCTTCTGTTCAGTTCATATTTTCGTACAAGAGATCGAATCTACTACTTTCCATTTTTAATTCACTTTAAATGCCTATTCTTATTATTACATTTTCTTTTTTTATTGAAAAGAAGAGGAATTCAATATTGAATATACTGCCGTCTAGAAATTAATAATTTACATCTATTCTTTGCTTTTATTGCAATACAGTTGAATAAACATCAACATTTTAGTTCGGATATGCGCTCAAGAGTAAACAGTGCCAGAAAAATCGACTATTATTCAAAAAGTTCAATCAAGCTTTTACTTGGCGCCTTTTTTTTTGTTTGGAGCCGACTCTCAGGGGAATTTAGGAGCCTTGTTTTCTTTCTGGTTTTCAGTTTCCTATTCAATTATGGACATACCTCGACAGCCTTACGTTTCCATCATCAGACCCTCGATAGCAGTCATATTTCGGCTAGGTTTATAGTTCTCATCAAAATTAATCAAGTAAGACCAAACAAGATGTTAAGTGTGACAATTTTCAACATATTCAGTTCACAAGTGGAAATTCAGTTGGTGAAAAATCCATCAAACCCTATTTTTCTGTCTTTTAGAGACAGTAGTGGACTAGGTCTGACGGGGGCCCAGGCTGGCAAACCTAAATGAGCTCTTGCCCCCTCCAGATATACAAAAAAGTTTGAGAGTTAGATTTAAAAGTGAGGTTTAAATTTTTAGGACGCTGCTTTGAAAAGATAAGGTTTGTTTTGACAATTCATAATATATCGTTTAAATCAATCTATTCTTTATAAAGTCCTCCACTTTTTAGTCGATTAAATAAATAGTAATCACCTCTAATTTACTCTTTGGTCCGTCTTCCGATAAACGTCAAATATATTTTGTTATCTGTGCAGCTAGGGCTAGTTTGTTGTTGTGAAATGGAAATAAAATTGAAATTTAATTTAATTTTGCTATCGATAAACAAAATTTGTTTCTCTCTATTTTCTTGGGTGATTGAATAAATATATTGCAACTGTTATAATCTCGAAATGTGATTGTATTTACTTTAGTATTGTTATTTAACTTTTTGGCGAAATTTCGGCGGCCGCTATGGTTTCTCACGGTAAAAAATCTTCAGCGGAGTGGATTATTGACCAGCTTAATGTGGAGAATGCCAAATTATTAGCGTTTGTGTTGGTCATAGGGTTTATTGGCTACCATGGAGTCTTACATCTAAGATATGGTAAATATTAACCCTAAACCCACTAATTTTTACAATATTGTTGCATTTTGTGTTATTCCATGAATACAGGCAGTACCTAGGACTCAGATTAAAGTAAGAGAATACTTAGGTTTCATGTGTCATGGTGTTGTAAAAGATAGATGGCACCAAAAGTTTATATTTTAATTTTATTTAAATTTTTTGCACTATCCTCAAGTTCAAGACTTTGACTCTTGTCTCCCCAGGGTCGGACTCTTGCACATGGCTCCTCACATCTGGTCGTTATAAAGGTGACCACGAGTGGCAACCATATGGCTGTATGTTACACAGATATTCTAAAACGTAAGTTCGTTGATGATTTTTAAACAATAGTTTTAATGTTATAAATTGCTTGCAATAACATACCATGATAAATGATAAACAACATAAAAGAAGAAATATCACAGTCAAGGGCAGGCCTATTCAGCAATAAAAACATACTAAATAGGAATAGCATAGAATGTGAATAAACCATTGACAACAAAATGAAATTACTACAATTTTGTTACTTGAAAGTGCTCTAACAAAAATATAACAACATCACATATTGGTTCCCCGAAGGGTTGGGCAGAAGGTGCCCTCCATTAATTCCTTAAGGGCACAGCCTCTTATCTGATCCAGTGAGAGTAGTGGTGGCCCAGTGGTAGCAGCCCCAACTTACGAGTTGTACGTCTTAGGTTCGAACCTAGGCAGGCACTTAACTTTGTGTAATTTATTTCATCACTATTGCTCTCAAAAAACAGCGTAGGAAAACATTTTGAGAAAACCGGCATATCCTAGAACCAAAAAGTTGAAGACATGTGACATCTACCAACCACACTAGGCCCGTCTGGTGGATTACAGCCCATTTCCTCTCACAGAGAGGAGGCCAGTGTCCCAACAGTGGGAATGTTATAGGTTTATTATGCTACAGCCTCTTACATTGTTAAAATTATGATTCATATAAGGATTACTGCTAGAAAATAGACACAATACAATATTCAAAATTTCGTATTCCCAATCTGTGTCAAATAAACAAACAATCAAAAGACATGGCTAAATGACTGCCCCAAGCATGAATAGTAACCTCATCTTAACTCGAAATATTTAAATATTCATTCATGAATTATCAAGCGTTCAATAATTTCCTAGAACTTTCGTAAACAGTTAAACATAAAAAAAGTATCTTAGTTGCTTTTTTGATTGACATGACAACTTCAAGGGGATATAATACAATACTGCAAACTAGTGAGGGGTCATATCGCTTTTCCAGAATGTCAAATCGAAACTGTACTTATATCGATTTTTGATAACGTATCAAAACGATTTATTTTCTGAAAATAAGAAGTGGCAATCGAGAGTTTTTGGCGGGAATCAATGGCGTTCCGTTCGGTGTCCTGTTTAGTTGCTTGTTATTGTGTTTTTACAGGGATTTGATTTGGAAAATGGAGTTGTTTTTAAAGTGACAATGGACTCTATTCAATTTCACTCTTTTCGTATCAAAATCAAATAAAAATAACTGAAAGCTTCGGAACGAGCTTCTTCGTTTAATCTTACTACCTATTTTGCGTGGAAAAATATTAAATAAAGAGTGGTCAACAAAAGCTAATTATATTTTTATCTTTCAACCCTATCGATTATTTTATTGATTCTATTACACTTGACGTTCAATCCCATTTCTATGACAAAACAAACGTCAGGTGTTAGACATCGTTTGAACGCTCTGCCATTTGCTCCTGTTGCTGTTGTGTTTGTTCCTTGTGCTTTTTCATTTTGGATTCTCATTGACCCTCGCTTGTTTATTGGACTTATTGTGTGTGCTCGCCTACCTACTGACCTCTTGCTACTCGACACGTACTTGATTTGCAAAAAATTATTTATTATTATTTGCGTTATTATTGATGGCCTTAGGACCATATCAGGTTAAACAAGCCCGGTCATACTACGAAGAGCATATTAGAGCAAATGGTACTTATAATATCGAAGTGTGCCCGGATCTTGAAAGAGTAATTCGTTTAGGGGGATCAAGACCTCAACTTTTAAGAGGCCGAATAAGATCAAGGCATATTAGCCAAAGAATATACTATGTGTATATTTTATGAAAGCCAATCCACAAATAATGCTTTAGACGACATACTGTCATATTACTGCAGCTGTATAGTGGGGAACAGAACTCTGGGCTGTTGCTATCATATCATGACAGTGATCTGGGATCTGGGGTGGGCGAGGCACCAGAACACATTATCAGCTCAGGCTTCTTATTTAGATAAGGTTCTTATAAGATTCACCGAATAAATAAATAAATCGAATTTTTGTTGTTTTATTTCAATATCTTATATGTCCTTGGTTACTCAGTGTATTTGTTATCTAGTTTAGGCCGGATTTAACAATCACCATATAATAATTAAACTAAGTCCCCCTGGCGCGTTTGTCTGTCAGTCTGTCTGTACGGATGTATCAACAAACAGATTTTGATGGGGTTGTCACTTCCGGAAGGCTTAGCTAAACATACATTCGTGTAGGTTGTATTGACCAATGTAAATCAAGTCAGAAAAGTCTTACCGCCTGAGTGTTTTCTTGCGCGCGTTCAGCGCCCCATTCAGCGTCCAGAACCCATATCTCGAGTACATTTACTATAGGGATTTGGTTTTGGACAAAAATCTAATGTTGTTTGGGTAACGCCTAGGCAAAGTTCATAGCAATGTAATTTATTTGCAGTTTTTTATGCCTATTGACGTAGGAGTTACGCGATTTTATTTTCAGGATTATAAACATATAAAAAGTTCCTGAAACTTTTTTTATATGAAATACTAATATTCAGCTATTCAGCATTACATATTGCTAGGTACCATGTCTATACATTGCTGAAAATTTGTCCATACTTCAATTTAGCCATCTCCTTTACAATTTATTTGGGTAGTGTCCTGATAACCTAATCTTTCCTACGGGCCTTTTTTAGGATTAGGGATTAGGAAATATTATTATTTTTTTATTATTATTATTATATTTGGTGAATCAATCCTTTGTCCAGCATTTGCCCCACTTTTATAATTATACAGGATGGCATCATCAACGCGTAAACGGTGACCATGAATACAGCACATGATTCTAGACTAAACCTACTAAGGACTAAGATAGATAGTGTAATATATGTCGCTAAGCAGTAAAACACACGTCCGTTCTTTACTCGCTTTATTTGAAGACTGACGATACATATTGAACTTAAGCTTACCTACGTTACACCTCCGCCCTTATTTACTGTCTATTTTACATGATAAAAGATTCTTAACTAATAATAACTATTTTACTTATGCATCTAAATGTTATGCTACATTTACATTTGACGCTCATCTTAATATTATAACTTCACATAAGCCTACTACCTATTGTTAACTTATGAACTACGCATATCCTACACAGCATTATTACGTCGATATATAATCTATTTCCTCAAAACCATACCTACGTACTGGTTTTCTTACTCTTTTGGGACGATTCACCGATAATGATATAGGAATGCTATCACCAGAATTTTCTACATGACTTGCAAGTTGTGGGTTATCCACTGTCTCCTCAAAAGGCCTAGATTCCTGCGCGCTCGATTCTGGTAAATTAGACCCCATGTTTCGCTTGTCCGGTCCGTCTTCCCTTATCATTTCCTCCCCCGAATTCTCCACAGCGGATCTGGTTACTGGTGATGAAATCATTTCATCTACAGATGGCACCCCGTGACTGCTTCTTCTCTTTTTAATTTGGTCGACGTGCCTTTTCAAGAATGGACCACCTTCCTTACCTACTACATAATTACGAGAGCCCACTCTCTCTGTGATAGTGCCATCTAACCATTTGTCTCCTGTGTAACTGCGAGTCCACACTGGGTCACCTACTTGGAAGTATCTATCAGTTCCGCCTGCGTTACATACTTGTTTATGCTGAGCCTTGTCTATCCTAGTTTCTACCTGTCTATCCTCGCCTAGTATTTCTAACCTAGTTCTTAATTTCCTTCGCTGTAATAACATAGCTGGTGACTCACCGGTAGAACTGTGTTCTACATTTCTATACATCATAAGATATGTTTGTAATGCTTCATCTAAATCTATTCCGTCACGTATTGATTTTTTTATAGCACGTTTACAAAGTTTAACAGCATTTTCCGCTGCTCCATTAGAGGCAGGGTGATATGGTGGTGTAAAGGTTACTTTAATGCCGTTATTGTTCATAAATTCTTGATATTCTCTACTCGAAAATGGAGGACCATTATCTGAAACTATTTCTTTGGGCAAACCAAAACGTGCAAAGGTGGTACGAAGCACCTTTACAACAGCACTAGCTGTGGTTCGTGGCATTAAAAAGACTTCTAACCATTTACTTGTAGAATCTATGATAACTAAAAATGTTTTGCCTTGCAAGGGTCCCAAAAAATCTACATGTAGGCGCGACCATGGTTCTGTGACATAAGGCCATGGCTGTGGTGGCGCTTTAGGAGGTGCCGCTCCTTCTAGACAACACGTCATACACTTCTGACAAGTCATTTCGATATCGTGATCGATGCCTGGCCACCACACAATACTACGTGCAAGACCTTTCATTTTTACTATACCCGAATGGCCTACATGTAATTCTTGCAGTACTGCTTCTCTCAATTTACTCGGTACCACTAAACGATATCCCCAAACTACGCATCCTCTGTCTAGGTATAGTTCATGGCGTCTTATGTAATATGCTTTTAAGTCATCTTCCCCGCAATTGTTAGGCCAACCCGTCTTTATAAAATTTATGACTTTAATTAAAATATTATCTTTAGACGTACTTTCCCTAACGTTTTCCCTAGTAATTGGTAAAAAATGTTGAATGAAATTTAAATATGTACATTCATCCTTCACTTGTTTTTCTTTATCTACTGGTAACCGAGACAAGGCATCGGCAGCGTTCCTATGACTAGGCACATATTCTATTGTATAGTCATAACCGGCTAAAATGATTGCCCAACGCTGCATCCTACTAGCTGCCATGACCGGTATACCTGTTTTGTCGCCAAAAATGGTAACAAGCGGCTTATGATCCGTCCTTAATATAAATTTTCGCCCGTATAGATATTGATGAAATTTACGCACACCATAAATTATAGCTAAAGCTTCTCGTTCAATTTGTGAGTACGCTCTTTCAGCTGTATTAAGTACACGTGACGCGTAAGCCACCGGGCGTTCCTTTCCTTCTGGACAGATATGTGAGATGACAGCGCCTATGCCTACACTACTTGCGTCCGTTGTTAATACCAGGGGCAACTCAGCTGTATAGTGAGCTAACACTTTACTAGACACCAACAGATGCTTCACTTTATTAAACGCTTGTGTACATTCTGCGTTCCATTCATACCTGACATCCTTTTTTAACAATCTATATAAAGGCTCTAAAATAGTACTTATATTCGGCACAAATTTGGCATAGTATATTACCAACCCCAAGAACGATCGTAATTCCATAATATTTGTAGGTATAGGTGCCTTTTTAATCGCATCTACTTTTTCTGGGCATGTATGAACACCTTGCTTACTAATCACAAAGCCTAAGTATGTTACAGAATCCGCGAAAAACGTGCATTTTTCTTTCTTAATTCTCAAGCCATATCGGCGCAATCTCTCAAAAACTTCACGTAATGTATTCAAATGCGTAGGTGTATCTAGTCCGGTCAGAATAATGTCGTCTAAAAAGATACCTACTTGCGGCATATCTGCAAAAAGCTGCTCTAACTTTCGTTGAAAAATTCCTGGGCTGGATGCTAACCCGTAAATTAATCTGTTATACATAAATAAACCTTTGTGGGTGTTTATAACTGTATACTTTTTTGACTCGTCTAATTCAAATTGTGCATACGCTTGTGACAAATCTAATTTTGTAAATTTTTCCCCACCGTGTAATTTTGCAAGCAGGTCTTCTACCTTAGGTAAAGGATAGTGGTCCACTTCTAAACACTTATTTAATGTCATTTTAAAATCTGCACATACCCTTATGGTACCATCCTTTTTCATTACCGGTACGATAGGTGTAGCCCAGTCCGATGTGGAGACCGGCGTGATGATTCCGTCTCGCACCATCTGATCGAGCGCGCGCTCAACCGGCTCCCGCAGCGCATATGCGAGCGGCCGGGCGCGCATGAATATAGGCCGTGCACCCTCTCGTAAGCGAAATCCTACTTGCCCACCGGTGAAGCGTCCCAAGCCATCTTTGAATACTTCAGAGTACCTGGAACTGAATTCCCTTACATCAAAACCATTGTTTAAACAATTATTTATTTTAAATACATTGCATACTGGGACAGGTATACCTAATTCATTAAGCCAGCACCGACCTAATAAATTAGCCTTTCCGCTTTTTATCACATACAAGTCTAACATCTTTGTTATGGTTTTAAATTTTACCCTGACCTCAATCTTACCCACAGGCGTCACTGTTTCGCCTGTGGGTAAGATTGAGGTCAGGGTAAAATTTATTTGAGGTCAGGGTAATTTTAAAAGGGTTATTAATCATAGATAAGAGGTGGCAATATGGGTCACTTTTGACATTTGATCATAAGAATATTACATAACTCCAAAGCTAGCAAAAAACCAGTAAATTTTGACTTTTACATATTTCAACTAATACTTTGAAACTAATAGAACCAGCATCCTATTTGCGTAACACACTTTTTATCACAATCCGAATCATTTTGAAGGATTTTGCTAATTCATTGTTTCATAATTATGTTCGAAAAATTTGTCTGCTTAGCAACGTAAATAACGTAATGAATTTTGTTGAACTGTCAAAATGAGAGCCACTGATACTGTTAGTGTGTTACGCAACTACCCCGCTGGTTCTAAATAATTGTCTCATAAGGATTTAGGTCACAATTAGTTAATGAGGCAGGTGGCCAAATGCTAACATACACTTGTAGTAATACTACTGCAGTGGTCTTAATTATAAATTACATTTAATTAGTGGCCTGGGGTTAATTACTTGCTTGCCATCAGCCGAGATTGAGGTCAAGAGCAAGCATCATCTCGCAAAAAAAAACATTATACAGGAGGTCTCAGAAGTCAACGTCATGCCGGAAGCACGACTTGGCCTATCACCCGTTTCCGGGTTGATCTTGATGTCTGCGACACCCTATATATAAAAATCAATGTTTGTTTGTTCGTATTTTATGCGCCGCCATACCGTTAATCCAATTGCTATAAAACTTTGTCAACTTATTGTTTGCATTTGCGTGAGGGTTTTATGCATAGTAGTCTTTCAGACTCAAAACAATATTTCCACAATTATTTCTTCTGCGGCAGCAACTGGGAACCAACTAGAAATAAATAAAAATATAATAAGATTATGAGGAAGTAGGATTAGTCCTACTTAATAAATTATCGAGTTGTCCGTTCATAGTACAGTTAGCCCCAAAAAGATCTACACGGAGAAGGAAAAATTTTATGGTCTACAACCATTGTTCCATAACGTTATATCCACCGTACAGGTACAGAACATAGTATACAATTTATTTGATCAAAACAAAGTAAACATTTTGTCCCAGAACATATGTACACCCTATTACCAAACCTAAGTAATCCGACAAACGCCAGCATTCAGCGTCTTGCTGTGCGTTGCGTCGAGATGGTGACCGGAACGACTTCAATTGCAGTTTAAAAAAATACTCTTATACGCTGACTCCAGACATCAACGATAGCGTTTAATACAGGGTTATTTTTCGAAAGACCAGCCAAATTTAAGGATGTGGACAGGACATCAAACTGAACAACTTTCTCCATGGGACAAATAGCGTAATCGCGAAAATTTTTTCAACTGTCCCATAGAAAACTTCAATATCTACTCGACCTAAATGTATGGGACGGCTGAATTTTTATTCGCGATGACGATGTTGGTCCCTGGATGGAGAAAGTTGTTCAGTTTGATGGTCTGTACCACATCCTTAAATTTGGCTGGTCTTTGAAAAATAACCCTGTATAAGGCTAGAGCCTTACAGTCATCAAGCTGGTAGGAACATCAGAGTTGATGGCGTGACGATGATAAAAGAGTCAGTGAAATCAAACCAGCACAATTCACCTGCAACAAGTATTACATTTTCTACTAAATATTTCGTATCTTGCAGAGACGCGAGACGATGTCTTCGGTACCTTGCTTTCTGGGGCAAATACAACAGCTTCGCCTTCATAGGGGACTCCAGGCTCGAACAGCTATATGAATACTTTATAGGTAAGTGTAAAATGTACCTAAGTCCAGAATCACCAATATGCAATGAGCATGTGTTCAATGCTTGCGATTTCAAGAGGCCTTTACTCTGCAATGAACAATGGAATAGTACTTGTGGCATCCTGGGTTCGATCCTCGGGTCGGTTAAAGTGATACTTTTTTTCTGTCAGGTGATTCTCAATGCAGTGTGTGTCATTTACACGGATTTTAATCATAGTTGCGACAGCCCAATAGAGAATCGTACTTGTGAATGACTAAAAGATTTAGATAATGTGAATCATTGATTGATCGAATGTGAACGCATGCACCTGCACAGATATAATGTGGTATGAGTCGCTATATCGTCGTGCTAACGAGTATGCAAAATTTAGCTTACACGTATACAGGATTTTTTTAACCAGTCAGCAAATTGGAACTATTAATTCGGCACATGATTCTAGACTTCTACCGTAGAAATTTATCGTCGTAATTTTTTCATACATTTTGACCGCGTGGGTGTTGCATTTTACACAGCAGGTCGCAGTTATCAAAAAATAAACAGCGGGTTAGTTTTTGATAACCGATAAAATATTTTTGGTGTGTTTCATGTTATTTTTCTTTCTGCATATAAACGATAAAGGACTCGGCTCATTGAAAAATATGCTCAAAATACGACCATAAAATAATATGGGTCCACTCATCGAGTTAACTTACTAAAAGCTCAGCTTTCTAGAGCGTGCTCTTTGTCACTCATGCCTGTGTAGCTATCTCTTTCTAAAACTTGATCTAAACTGATGTTACAAAAAAACGGGTGAGACTGCGGGGCGCAACTGGTGGGTCATATTAACGCCCGTGTACTGTTTCTCCCTAGAGCATTACCACACTCACGATTTCCCAGCGTGTTTCCAGCAAAGCAATTTGTGAACGTGCTCTCGTCGGGTGCGAAGCAAGCTAGCCACTACTTCGCGGCGTGTTCTTCGTGTTTTCACAATATTGTACACTCACTTGTCTGGTTCTCTCTTGTGCACTCACGTCAATTGCTCTCGTTGCGCAAACGCGGCGTGCTCACTATGCACACGTAGCGAGCGCGCGCCTCTGCCTCGCTGAAAACACGTTCGTAAATCGGCAGGGTAATAACCCCTCGTCTGTTAGGCAAGCTTATTAAGTTCGGTAACAAAAGAACAGTAATTGTGTCTCATTAGTGACAGTTGAGCTCATAAGGCCCTGACTACACAGCTATAAGACACCGTTCTCTTCCCAGGTGTGGTCCGAACCCGACTTGACATGGACACGTCCTATTCCACAGTGGACCATCACATGCCAAACTACACGTATGTGGACAACAAGCTACGGCTGTCCGTCACGTTTATATACAGCGACGATGTGTCCAAGACTATGGTGGATCAGTTTAGGACGTGGTGAGTGAGAAACTAATAAGATCTTTTTTTTTTATAAAACATTTATTCAAATTGTGTTGAGAAGCAGACCTTTTCTGAAAATGCATAAATTATTCACTCTATTATTTATTTCCGAAAATTGTGTTCAATACTTTGTCCCAAAAATACCATAATAGTAATATGTATCGGCATTATAATCTTTATCACCCTAAACTTAAAACTCAATTTCCAACAGGCAGCGATCAGACCAGCCGCCCTCAGTAATTGTAGCATCCACCGGTTTACAACTACTAAAAACTCGAAACACAACAGACTTAGTCCTTGAAGAATACAAAAGGAACCTAACGCACTTGGTACAAGCTATAGATTCGCTTGCCGCCAGGAACACGCAAGTGCTGTGGAAGCTTATTGAATCGGTCGATGCTACTAAGTTGAAGAATGAAAATAAAAGGATTAGTAATAGTGATATTGATTCGTATAATAAAGCTGCTATTGAGGTAAGCATCTTTTAATATATCTTTTCAACTTTTTGCGCATTTTAAATGATTGTTGCGTATACAAATCTTATTTAATTTAATCATTGTGACTCGGCTGGCTTGATTACTTAATTACAAACTTTTGCACGCCGTATGGAATAACATAGCGCATTCTTTATTATCTTCATATACTACTAGTTGCGCCCCACGGTTTCACCCGCATAAGTTTCGATCCCGTGGGAATATCGGGATTAAAAGTATCTTATATTTTAATCCTGGTTATAAACCATCTGTGTGCCAAAGGACAATGCTCATGGACGTATGGAATCCCGTACCATGCTGCATCAAAATCAAACTGAACCCGGGTATCGGAGATTTTCAAAAAAGTCGACATAACCTGAAAACTAGGTACTTTATTTTGTTTGACACGTCATACACGAACGGCCATTATTTCTCTAAAAAAATTATAATCGTTAAAATAAAAATTCTATTCTATTTAATTCTAGTTATTTTTAACTATCAGTATACAACTTGTTAAGTTAGTATAATCCTAAAATGTCAAGATTTCATGAAATAGTCATTCAGTAGGATTACTTGATCTTAGAGTTGTGTTGATGACTTTAATGATTATATTTTTGTAAATACATATTTATTACGGCCGCGAATCAAATTTTAATCAACGTACAACTTAGTACTGACCAGCAAATTGCAAAAAACGTAAGAAAATTTGGATTTTGCGGGCTACCATGGAGCATCCACCTTAATTCGTTACTGCTGTTTCGGCCCTAAATTAACTTATTTTCTTCGCGCTTCCCATTTATGGAATCATACTCACCTTTTAGACAAAATGGTAAATTATCAGGCATACATTAATTCGATTTTAAATGTGGCCTTAGACGACCGAGCTTGGGTACAAGCTACTCTTCCCATTCGTTTGGGAGGCCTCGGCGTCCGCAAAATTTCTAGTAAGTATTAGTTTACCGGCACTGAGAAATTAATCAGGAAAATCGTAGCCTCCACACTGATTAATTTTGATGTGCCCTGCTTCACCGAGGCTATGGATGCCTGGAGACTCGCTTGCCCGAACTCAGATCTACCCGATAATCCATTTTCCCAGAGACGGTGGGATGAGCCGCTCTGCAGAGTAGTTCAGGATAATTTACTAAACACGTCTGTTACTACTGCGGAGCGTGCGCGCCTGCTGGCTGTGGGTAAATGAGAGTCGGGTTTGTGGCTTCATGCACTACCGTCGCCGAACTTAGGCACTTTGTTCGACGACAATACTTTCCGCCTCGCTTCCTTACGATTAGGAGCACCGTGTTGTTCTCCCCATCGCTGTCACTGTGGAAGTTGTCAACAGCCTCGGACACCACGGCCTGTCTTGCAGCCGAAGTGCGGGTCGCTTAGCGCGGCACGCAAATATTAACGACATCACTCGACGAGCTCTTGTCACCGTCGGCGTTCCAGCTGTATTAGAACCCAATGGTTTAGCACGCGACGATGGCAAGAGACCGGACGGCATGTCTTTATTTCCATGAAAGGTGGGTAGGCCTTTAGTGCGGGATGCAACTTGTGTCGATACTCTTCGCCATCCCATCTTCCAGCTGCTGCGGAAAACCTCAAGCGGCGTAAATTTTTTTTTTTTTTTTTTTTTTTTGTACATACATAGAAATTAAGAAATAGCAATAGTGTACAAGAGATGGGAAAAGTACAGTCAATACAAAATTTGAGCCCTGACTCCTAAACTAGGAAGATCCTGTATCTTAGGAGGCAGTGTCTTCGCATAAATATAGGACGAGTAAATTATGAGCGTACTAGCAGACTCGGCTTGTCACAAGCAAGTTATAGACTATAAGGTAGGAAATTTATCTATTTACTATATAAATCTTTAATTAAATTGGTATTAATATTATATTATTAGTATTAATAGGTAGTTATGTTTGTATTAAGTGTGTGTGAAGTGCATTTGTGTCGTGTCGTGTCATGTGCAGGTGTTGTGTGTGTATGTGTAAGGGAGAAGGGTGTGTGGAGTGATGCAATGTAGTGAGGTGTGGTGTGATGTGATGTAATGTGGTGATGTGTGGTGCAATGTGAGAGTGTGTGAGTTGTGTGGTGCATTGTGAAAGGTTTGTGGGGTGTGTTGAGTGAGTGTGCATTTATGTAATGTGGAAGGGGCACCTCCCCTCGTTGTGATGTGATAGACATAAGTGATTCAGCAGATCCAGGCAAGTAGACTTTCAGTTGCTTCGTAGTCTTGATCCTTTATCCATTCCTCAATTTTAACTTTAAACCTATAGGTATCCAATTCAATTATGTTTATTTTTTTATTAATTATTGTATATAGGTGTGAGCTCAGAACATAATGTTGGCGTCTAGCGAAAGCGGTCTTATGGGTTACCGAGAGAATAAGAGGTTTTTTTTTACGGCGCGTTTGGTCTGGTGGGAGGACCTTGGTGTGTTTTCTCAGTACGGATCGTAGCACAAACAGTTGCCTAACAGTAAGTACATTGGTATCTTTGTATAATTGTGTGGTAGGATACATAAAGTGCTTTTTTGACATCACCTTCAGGACAGCTCTTTGTGCTCGTTCCAACTTAAGAAACTTTGTTCGAGCGGCGCCTCCCCACACTGTGATGCAATAGGTGATGACGGACTGACATATAGCAATATAAACCATTCTAATCGTGTTGAAGTCAGCCGAAGACCTAAGTAGCTTGAATACGTAAATATATTAACCTTATTAATAATTATATTTTCGAGCCGTTTGGGGTTGAAACCCTCAGGCCGTGGGGTCCGAGTGCGCATGGTCTTTTTAAGGAAATTTCGAAAAGACTGGTTGACACTTCCCATGACCCAAGGGCTGGCTTTTACCTTGGCCAGAGGCTAAGCATTGCCATACAACGTGGCAATGCCGCCAGTGTCTTGGGTACATTACCAGTCGACAGCGATGTGGATGAATTTTTCGACGCTATATTTTAGTTTGTAAATAGTTTTAGTTAGTTTAGGATATAATTTTGTTATTTTAGTGTTATCTTGTAAATGGATAAATAAACAACTGTTCTTTCCTTTTATTCCAACGTTTACAGATCTTAACTCACAGTGCAGCTAAGATCTGGAACTCAGCCCGCTTAGTTGCCGAGGACGGCGACGTGTCGCTGACCCCGACCGCGTTGCGCCACGCCGCGCAACTGTTGCTCAACATGTTCTGCAACGACCACATGAACTTCAACGACGGCTCGTGTTGCGCGCAACCTGAACCTTACACACAACTGCAGATACTGACATTTGCTCTGTTTTTGCTATGGTAAGACTTTTTGCTGTTTTTTTTGTATTTTACTTTATTTTTGGACAGTCGACCTCGCTATTACGTTACCACCCTAAGGTTACATATCAGTTCAAATAATATCCAGCCACCAGCCAGCCACCACCACCACCACCAGCCTATTAATGTCCCTCTGCAGAGCGAAGGCTTCTTCTTATAGCAGTTGGTTCTTCTATAAATAAATAAATATACCGAGAAGGCACGAACATTGATCGCCACGCTTTATTCTTTTTGCTCGGCTCCCAAGGGTCATAGCGTCATGTTTAATATCCCATGGCCTTCCTCAAGAATTGGGCTATAAAATGCAAGTTACAAATTGCAAATATTTTACAAATCCGAATGGTAGTTCCAGTGATTACCTCCGAAATACAAACAAACAAATATTACCTCTTTATAATATTAGTATTTTTACGAGCTTCGGGTTCGTGACAATAAAAACTGCCGATAAAAATTACCAAAAGTTACACTTTAATTAAACAACACTAACAAGAACTCAAACACACTAATTATAAAACACAATCGCTCTTAAATCGCACTTGAAGATCGCTTTCGATGTATTCGCTTCTATAGCAGAACCAAGTCTGAGTGGTCGCGGCTAGTCCCGGCCTTATATAGTGCCGCAGATAGTTCCAGAACCTTCTATTGTAGAAACATCTAGAATGTTCGAGTACATATCGGCCCCGACTGAGCAGATGTCAATAGTTCTAGTAATTTCTAGCTTCGAAATATCTATTCGTCAATAGATGGCGCTAGTGACTATTAGTTCTACTACGTGATACTAGATGGCGCTAGTAGTAACTAATGTCATCATGTACCAGGCATCAATTGTGGCGCGCAACAGTATATGTAGAGCGCATACAGTACACGATCTAATTGAATTACGCACCGACAGTACCTAAGTTGTACATAGCTTTAATTAGGGTTCCGTTTTCCTCTTAGATACGAAACCCTATAAAACGGTAAAAGTGGTGCGGTGTAGCAACGATATTACGATAAAAAAAAAAAATGAAATATGCGGTGAAATATGTTTTAAATCAGTTTACCGCATTCTCTTTTATCCTGTCTAAAAAAGGTGGTTATTTTCCTTCCTGCGAAACTTAATCAGTAATATTTCTAAAGATCATTATTACTTTGAATTTATATCCAGTATAAAACGCAGAAAATGCCGACCGCTTAAATTTAATGATTATCGAAATTTCACAACTCGAACTGTGAGTATCCGTGCATGTAACATCCATTTAGGTGTAATGCTCGGTTTTCCGTACTTACTACTGCAATATTATGCATTATATAATTAGGTATGCACTGTAATGCTCGCCTGGACGAATTCACTGATTAAATACTCGATGTCGTGTCGTGTATAGATTTGATATATATATATAATATAGATTTCTTGGGACAAAAGGTGGTGAAGGGCGGGCGTTTTGGGGGAATAAATGACTTTAGATTTTAATAGAACTTTTAATTTGTTTTGGTAAAATAAATTGTGTACTATGTTTTGTACCTCTGCGGTGGATACAATGTTATGGAACAATGGCCGTAGATGATAAAATGTTTCCTTTTCTGTGTGTTCATCTCTTTCAGGTTGACGCTACTTTGATTATAAGTGAACGGTGTGTGGTGTCCTATAATTAGAAGTGCACATTACCTCTTATAAAGGACATCAACCACATTGTATGGCGTTTGGGCTTGAACATGAACATAAAAATATTGCATTATTATTAATTTTATTGAGTGGTTTACAGTACAAAGAAAACATATAGATAAGAAGTTTTGTATCAAGTTGGTTAAATAATACAAAAAAAAAAAACTTCAATACTACACCTCATTTATGTTCTAATTAACCAAGCCAGTTCAGCTGAAGAGTGTACCAAAGATCGAAAAAAAAAGTCGGCACGGTTGGCGCAGTGGTTAAGCGATTGACTGCTGCGCTGCGTGTCGCGGGTTTGATTCCCGCACGGAACAAATTATGACCTACAAGTAGTTGTTCCGGGTCTGGATGTTTGTGTATGTGAGTTTAAATGTTTGTTAACGCACCCACAATACAGGAGAAATTCCTAGTGTGGGGCAATGTCTAAAAAAAAAAGAAAAGAGTACATATACCTACATACATTTTTTTTATATTCCACAATGGGCTTGTACGCTATCTTACACCCACAGGTTGACTGCGAGAGATCTCTGCTAGAGATAAGCGTAACTTCGTAAACTCTGCCACTAAGATACTCACTGACCATCGTCCTTGTAAAAAATTATTTTTTATTTATGTGCAATAAAGAGTTTTAAACAATAATCGTCCAGAACCTTTAACTAGTGATGGATTTTTAGCAAACTCAAATATTCAATTATGTACATAATCATCTCAGAAGTTGGAACTTACCACTTGCGGTGCGATCCATTGCAGTATAACTCGCTGCACTTTCATAAGATTAACAATGTGTCTTCTCCTTCCTGTGAGTGATTTCAGTACCACAATTTATACAATGTATAGATTCACTAGGCAAAATCGGAAAGTCCATGTTCACGCGCAAGTCTTTATGTAAAGCGGGTTCATTATACGGAGAAATGTCAGGGTTAACGTTTGAAGCGGGTACTGAGTCCGAGAGTGAGCCGGGGTCGTCGGATAGAAAATCATCAGAATCCATTTTGAACAGCACAAGTCGTCAAAAATAGCTAAAGTTGAAATAATATTCACAATACGATACGAAAAAGAGCGACAAACGCAAAGCGAATGACATGTACAATTTGAAAATCGAGCGCCAATCGGGTCTGGGTCAGTGTTGCCAGTTCTCTGCACTGTCAGTCGGACACTCGATTTGAAATCGATTCCATCGTGCTGTGCTGTTTTGTTTCTCGGCGCGGGCTTGCGGACAACGAGCAATGGGTAGCTCGCCGCCCGGTTGACCAGGCTGACTGTTCGGACCGAGCCCAAGTCGTCGACGGCGCGCGCCTCAAAGAGATGTCAGCAAAACCGTAGGAGCCCAGCAGGGCCGCTGTTCGCTAGGGCCGCGGGGGATTTTTGAAAAGGAAACCCGTGGCTCTAGAACGCAAGGGGCAACTGAATGCGTAGCGGGATCGTCCGAAAGGGTTACCGCTGCCCTGGAACATAAAGGGCTAAGGAAGGAACACGGGTGGGTTTTAGTCAGTAAGAGTCTGACACTCCCTCCTGCTCCACCCAAAGCGGGAGGAGTCATTTGATGATTTCCCAACCTCAAAAAAAAAAAAAGGGGCAACTGAATGCAGAATGACACATGTGTGGTTTTAGCCAGTAAAAGTCTGACACGCCCTCCCGCTCCATCCTAGAGCGGGAGAAATAAATGGATGATTTTATCAACTCAAAAAAAAAAAAAATGTTCAACGTAAACTATATCTTTTTATTTATGTAAGGTTAAGATGATGATGATGATGCTGATGATGAACCCTCCAACGGCCAGAGCAAAGCTCGGTCTTCCAGGAAAACATTTTAATGTTTCGAAGCTCTCGAATCGAAATATCAAAAGTATCGATATTATTTTTTCTGTGATTTTATTCTTTAGGCAACCCTAAATAAACGCGCCCCGCACACTGCGCCGCAACTGTCACCATACAAATACAAATCAATTAAAAATCTTTTTTATTCCTTTTTAATATTATTTATTTTGACACTCCCGAATAGGGACCAATGTTCAGTAAATATTATTACTCAATTATTTTTGAATTCCTTTTTTCCCAATACGGTTGTTCACGGTTAGCCCATTTTGGTTGATGTCCTTTGTATATAATTGTGTAGCCACTATTGGAAATCCAATAAATAAAAAGAATTAAAAATTGCCTGTAGCTCCGTGGTGTGGCTGGCGCGCGGCGCGTGCGCGTGCGTGGCGGCGGCGCGCTCGCGGCTGCGCGGCTACGCCCCCGTGCGCGCGCGCGGCGCCGCGCCGCCGGCCTCCGCCCTCGCGGCGCTCGCTCGGCTGGGCCTCATCATGGCGTACTTCTACCTGTGTGATAGGACTAACTTCTTTATGAAGGAGAATAAGTACTACTCGGAGTGGAGTTTCTGGCTCCCTGTTGGTTATGTGTTCGCGCTCGGGTTGTTTTTCACGGATGAGTCGAGATCTAATACGTGAGTTGTTTTTTTTATTTTATAATTTTTTTTTACTAATGCAATGAAGTTATTCAGAGCTGTTCTGTTTTTTTTTAAGATTTAATTCTTCAACTTTTACATGTAAGGTCAATCGCACCTCAATAGGAACCCTAGTAACACTTGAAATACGAAAATCGCTCTTATAACATGAATTATACCGTTGCACAAGGACAAGTACAATAACGGTTAAATATTAAACTATAGATAAATTAAAAACACTCGTGGTGCACCCCTTAAAAAAAACTACAATAAAACCCGACTGCGTAAAAAGTAAACTTTAAAAAACATGGAATCATGCTGACGTAATTCTGTCTCCAAAGCCACATCCTGTAAGTACACTCTAAGCCGTACAATATCATGCAATCGGAGGCATCTTCAGGTGATATACACATTACCCTCATTTGCGTGGCACAGTCGGGTAAAAGAACTGACGTACAAAAGCCCAAATTACTTAACATTCCAAATTGTTATTAAAATAATTGTTTTCTATAATAAAAGTGTTCTTTTCAACTTCCAGAGTACTCCACCGAGAACAAACAGACGAATGGAAAGGCTGGATGCAGCTGGTCATCTTAGTCTACCAGGTCACCGGAGCCAGCAAGATCCTACCCATCTACATGCTGGTCCGGGCCCTGGTCTCCGCATACCTGTTCCTCACAGGATACGGCCACTTCTACTACACCTGGAAGACAGGAGATACAGGCCTCGTCAGATATTTCAGGGTCATATTTAGGCTGAACTTTCTGACTGTGGTTCTGTGCCTGACTATGAATAGGCCGTATCAGTTCTATAGTTTCATTCCGCTAGTCTCGTTTTGGTATACTTTGGTAAGTATTTTTTATTTTCAGTTTTTACTTTTGCCAGAATAGTTTGCCCCATATTTTAAATTAGCTTCCGTTTGCGACTTCGTCCGCGTGAATTTCTTGTCCCCCCTGCCTACCCCATCGCCTACTTTAGCTTTATTATTAACTACCTGCGCCCCGCGGTTTTACCCGGATAAGTTTCGATCTCGTGGGAATATCGGGATAAAAATTATCCTATATGTTAATTCTGGTTATATACCATCTGTGTGCCAAATTTTATCCAAATCCGTTCAGTAGTTTTTGCGTGAAAGAGTAACAAACATCCATCCATACAAACTTTCACGTTTATAATATTGTAGGATATTAGATTATTAGTGCGTTGACCACGTTTTATAAAAAAAAAACAATAATAAGTAATTAGGCAGGGATGCAGTATTAGAGCTTCGAAAAATAAAGATACTATTATCGGGAACAAGAAGAGAAATTAGGTTTTTCGATTCATATTTTGTAACTCTCAATACATATTTATTTTTAGATGTTCGCAATATTCGCTCTGCCGCCGCACATAGCGACGTCATCGAGCCACACGGTGGAGTCCAAGCCGTACCAGTACCTCTACATAGCTGTCAAGGTGAGTCGCGCCGGTTCACGTCAGGGTAGTTACAAGCCGAAGTTCTCACTGTGATACCTCGCGGTCGCGGTTTGTCTCGCTACCTGGATGTCACTTCCATGTAAAACAAATGTATGCACACGATAAATGTATAGACACGCACATACATGCCAGCACTTTGACTAACTTTTTAGGGTTCCGTACCTCGAAAGGAAAAAACGGAACCCTTATAGGATCACTTTGTTGTCCGTCCGTCTGTCTGTCAAGACCCTTTTTCTCAGGAACGCGTGGAGGTATCAAGCTGGAATTTATATCAAATACTCAGGTCTACTGACCCTTAGAGCTATGAAAAAATCAAACTTCTAAACCAACGCAATCAAAAGATACAGCCGTTTATGCCACAATTTTCCGCAAATTTTCGACAGTCGCAAGGGAATCAAAACCTACAGGGTACTTCCTGTGAACTCAGAATCTTGAAATTTGGTACGAAGCAACGTCTTATAGCACAGATAAAGGGAAAATTGCGAAAACCCTAAATTTTTAGTTACATACCTACAAATTTGTAGGGAACCCCTCGGTGCGCGAGTCCGACCTCCACTTGACCGGTTTTTTTTTTATTTATTAATAAAAACTAAAGTTCTTAGTAATTGATTACAAGGTAGCTTAATAGACTAATAAGCAATTTAACTCTAACTTAATATTTTACGAGATAGATTGTGTTATAACTAAGAATAGTGTCAATTTGCACCTTTACACAGTTTTGTAGCACTTTCTTGGGTCTGATAATTGACAAAACACTTTGTTTATGTGTTATTATAACTCAAATGGTTAAGTCCTCTTTAGTGTTGTCTAGCATTTCATCAGATTTGCTTCGACTTCACATGTCGGTGAAGTCTGTGTTCGTGGGCTGGAGCGAATTTTTTAATGATGGTGGTGACGAGTTCCATTTCACTTGATTTTGACTATCTTCGTTACTTTTAGATATTAATAAAAATGTGTTTCGTTCTTTCTACCAAGGTGATCGGGCTGCTGGTCATAGTAACAGTCCTATATATGAGTGAGGTGTTCTTCCAGAAGATATTTGTGACGAGACCTTGGAAGGCGTTATTTGTGAACTCCGATGATGACATCCACCAGTGGTGGCTGCAATGGAAGCAGGATCGGTGTGTATTTAGAACTTAAAAAAAATGTTTGTACTTGTGTTTGTACTTACTTGTAAACAAGTATCAACTGCAGCGAAAATGAGGTTGATTTCAAAATGACAAATATTATTGAAAATGTCAAAAATATGGAATCTGAGGGGCAATTCTCGTAATAAATTTAAGAACGTTCACAGTCTGATCTCAGTCTCAATCTGTCAAAAAACCTCTAATTTTCCTACATTTTGACAAGATTTTGACCTTTGTTTGTCGCCGAGATGAGACTGCGACTACATTTTGAACGTTTTAAATTACGAGAATTGGCCTGCTGTTGTAGTATTAGAGTTATTTTTTCCAAAATCACATTTAAAATCAGTAACAAAATCGTGTGTTAAGTAAATATCTTGACTTGTATTAAAATAAATCAAGATAAACCTTCAATAATATTAGGGAATCAAAAATGGAAGAGAGTTTTTACGAAGGGTTTTTAGAATACTTTCTTTTTTAATTTTTATCCAAATTTTTCTGAAGCTGCTATTGCCATTTTATTTGGCTTCAAATATAATTGAATTAAATTATAAAATTGAAAATATTCACCGACAGTATTTTTCCGCAGCTACTCAATGGCGTACGGCATAATATTCGCGCTGGCCTACCTCCTAGCGCAGCGCTACAACCTGCTGGATGACAACAACCACAGCAACCTCTTCACTCCAGGAATCTCACTAAGCGCCACTCTTCTGGCCTTCATCGGCCTTGGCAGCTACGTAACCTTCACTTTCTTCTGTACCAACACCTTTGACTGCAATGAAATACATTCCTACGTCGCCTTCCTACCTATTGTCAGCTATATAATCCTAAGAAATGTCTCAGGAGCGTTGCGAATGCGACACTCTTCAATGTTTGCCTGGTTTGGGACGATAACCCTTGAATTATTCGCGTCTCAGTCCCACATTTGGCTAGCCGCCGACACTCATGGTGTCCTAGTACTCATACCGAGTGCACCTATTTTAAATCTTATACTTACGTCATATATTTTTGTGTGTACGACCCATGAGATACATAAGTTAACTGGGATTATCCTACCGTATGCGGTACCAGATGACTGGAAGTTGGTTTTAAGGAATTTCGGCATTTTTCTAGCAATTTTAGTGCCTATAGGTATACATGATGGCATGTTTTAGTGGTAGATGGAGGACTGATTTTGGCTGTGTTTTAAAATATGAATGAGAAATGTTTTTGTGAACTTTCAGTTCTTTTTAGGAGACTTTTTCTGAAAGAGAAAATCTAATATACTTTTTTTCTATCGCCCTTATTTATTTGAATCCTCGCACTCTCACGTAATAATTATAATTTAGGGAATAAAATTAATATGTAGAGTATTTCTACGTGCATTGCATGTAGTTTTGGACCCTACAGAATTGATCAGTTTCTGTTAATAGACACTTGATGTAATGTCGTTTCGAGTTTTTCCACAAAAATTGATCAAGTCTGTACGCGCCCATAGACAATTTTTGTACAATTTAAATGTAAGTTATAAATAATTATGTATATATTAGCTTTTATATAATGTATTAAAGTCTAGTCTGTAAACATAATAAGATTGCGCGAATATTTTAAGAGATTGCTGATTTTCAATGAGACTGGAAGAATTATGCATGCTATTAAAGTCGAAAATACACATGGCTGTACAACAAGAAAAAGTATGTGTTTCGGTAATCTTCGTGTTTCCGAATTAGTATGAACGTCGCGCCACAGAGTTACCCCTCACAGAGACATAGCTTCTAAGTTTTCTACTTCCGCGCTTTGTCTTAGTGTACCTATCAATACGCAAAAATATGAAGTTTTCTCTCTGTCGGGTTACCTACTCCGGTTGCAGATCGTCATCTGTCACTCAAAAGTTTTTTGGAATTGCACAGAGTTGCTAATCTATGATTTTGTAATCATGGTAATACAGGCAAGCACTTCCATAGTTGTAACAGCTCTAGCTCAGTCTCAGCGCGTTCGTACTTCCGACGTTAGACGATGACTCCCGAATCATTACTTTTCTTGAAATCTGTAACTATGCAAGTAGCTTGGATGGCTTGCGTTTTTACCAATCAGAAATTATTGCCAGTATGGCATGCAAACTACTTGCATATTCTACAGCAATGATCTTTTGGCGCGCGAATGCCGTTGACAAGGAGTGGGAGGGAGGTAAACATTAATTTGTGAAATGTATTTAAAAAACAAGATGGCGGCGTTAGTTTCGATTTTGGCCACGCATCAAAAGATTCTTGTATACTGACTCTACCTGCGCATGTTACAGACGTGTATTTGCGGCTTAACCCTTCGTAACGTAGATCCACGCGAGACCCAATGGATTTTTAATTATTGTGTCTGTCATTACGGCATTCAATGGGTTAAAGGGCAAAAACACTTATCAAAAAACTTTGCAACAATTATAATTGAAAATGCAATGTAGAAGCACACGTCGATTTGATTTGGCTGAAGATCTTCATAATTTTCATTAGATTTATTTAAATAATTTTATCAAAATGGCGTGTATCTATACAGAGTGGCAGGGACATCGACGCGCAAACTGACGAAAAATTTGAACGCAGAGGGGGTCGGAATCATTCAGTAACAGGTTTCGCGTATATGTTTTTTATAACTGATGCAAAGCCTTTTGGTCAGTGTGTTTGGTCACTAGGTTGTTTATTAAATAGTTTATAATGGTCATGATTGGAACAATTATTATATAGTTATGACAAGAGTTGTTGATTTAAATTTTAAGGCACCGACCTCATTCTATTTGCTAGAAAGTCCGAACTCGATAGCAATATCTCTCAATGTCTTATCTTCGAACACTTCAATTGCTAACACTCGCACACACACACAAATACCTTAGAGGTTTTGGATATCGCGGGCGTTCACCTTCAGTAATACTAAAGTAGAGTTGTACAAGTTCTCAATTGCAAATTCTCAATTCAGAAACCGGGTGGAAAACTACAATTTCCAAGGAGAGCGGGGGCCGCCACATTACGGCCGCAGTGACGGCTGTCATGATTATGATGTCAAACGGGGTTTTATTACGGTTTTAAAACGCTCTCTAGGAAAACACACCAACTTACTTGCATAAATAACGTTTCAGTGACGTCATTCGCCGGTAAATTGCACACGCTATGTGGCGTCCACCGCTCTTCTGGGAAACCGTAGCTTTAGTCTTTCTGCCGTCGGTACAATACACTTACGTACGTAGTTATATACGCAATTTACTGTAAATTCTCGGAATATAGAACAGTTATTTAGCTTTTTTGGGTTTCGATAAGTAAATGTCGATCACCCATCTTCATTTAATTTAATTTTAATTTATATAAGACATAAACATACACATACACATACACATAGACATATTTAGATTTTTTTTTTATTTAAGACATGGCCACAGAAAAACGGCTTAACCTTGCATATCCATCGATTGTAGAATGTTTCATAGCTATACGGTTAGAACTAATATATTGTTTAGCAAAGAGTTTTTGTAAATATTATTTATTTTTATTAGTTCATAGCTACGTACAAAGACAGTATAACAAAAAAATGTAGATTTTAAATTGACAAAGAATGGAACATGTACTGTCCTTTCATAGATGTTTTACTGCTGACAGCAGCGTTCCAACCGCAACCTTATTACGACAACTATAAAGGTCACTGTGATTTTGACAAACTTGACAGTTGCAATAACCCAACAGCAACCTTATTGTGACGTGATTAAAGATCACTGTAATATTTACAGTGATGCAAAATCAAAAGTAACATTGACTGTGAATGGACAGTACTGTGCTTTTACAATTATTTTCCCTCTGACAGCAGTAACCCAACAGCAACATTATTGTAACGAAATTAAACTTCGTTCAGACTTTGAGTGAGCTTTGATTTGGCATCCCTTGAAGCCTGTTTCACAACGTCCGGATAGACAATCATATCTATCACATAAATAGTACAGATTTTTTATGATATTATCCACTATACAGGAATAATTTTTATTCAGTGCGCAAACTTTGACAAATTAAACTTAAATGAGTTTTATTAAACACCTATTTTTTATTTTGATAAGTCTTAGTACAAAAAAATAAAGTTATCGCTAACGAAAGATGTCTATTTTGAAATTGATTTTCTGGCCACTACGCGCCGCCCGGCGCGGCAGCGCTCGGTCGTTTTTCGTGCATAGGCGTGGGTAGATAGATATTTACGTGGGTTACATACAATGTACTGATCGCTGATTTTATCAGGTTCGAATTAGACTTTTTTAAGATTAGGCCGTGATCTGAAGTTATTTGAAGAGTAATTCCAATTTTTCCTTCATACTTTCATGGGCTTAGGACCATCAAAATGCAGAAAATAACGCATTATAATCAATTAAATTAAGGCACTTTTAAAAACTTAATACTTACGTTTACCGCCAGTCGAGGTCTGCCAGACCCTAGTGCGTGATTTGGGGTCCTGAACTGACCGTGATCAAGCAGCCTCTGAGTGGCTGCTAAAATGGTCCTTTCATTAGGGACCGTGGGGTCCTTACCCCTTACCCCCTAGCATACATTCTGCGAGCTGCTCGTAGGCTTTCACCACATAATAAATAGACCCGCACCATCACATAGAACTCGCGGTTACTAAAATCCGACATCGTAAGTATGTACGACACACGAGTACGCGACTAGACGCGACGTGTAACGACAGCGCAAGCGCATGCCTTGAGCAGACTGTCGAGCGCCCGGCCGGCCGCCGCCGCCTGGCGCCACCCTGCCGCCCGGATGGGGGTTTCACCCCCTCTGCAACATCACTCGTAAGCCGCACGGCGCCCGCGTTCATTGATATTATTACGAATAGATAGTGTCCATATTTTGCTGATTTAAAGTCGGATAAAAAAATATAAAAAAGTTTTGAACAAATAATGGAAATGTGTTCTATTACTGATACTGAAACACCAAAAATTTTTTGCGCATTGCTTAAAAAATATTCCTGTATAAGTTTTAACTTCCGGAGGTAGTGAACAGGTCTAATATTTTGAGTGTACCACTTCTTATAACTGTACATTTATCTGTATATATCTGTATGATAAATAAATTATTATGATTGCTAATACCTGCTTTAATTTTTTTCAACCCCCTTTACTGGTCACGAGCCAAGTGTTAGTGATCATGTCAGTTAACAATTTTGGTTTATTATTTAAAAAGGCTCAAAGGGTTATTAGCGGTGACTGCCTCGGTGGTCTAGGGGTCGCTACTGCTGAGTATGAGTTCCAACACCCTAATTCCGTAACATACGATCAATCGCAATCTGAATGATTTTGAAGGATATTGCTAATCCATTGCTTCATATGTTCGAAAATTTGTCTGCTCAACAACGTAAATAACGCAATGAATGTGTCGCACTGTCAAAATTAAAGCCATTGCTACTGTTAGTGTGTTACGCAATTACCGCGGTGGGTTCGATTCCGAGGTCGGGCAGTGTTATTGGGTTTTCAATTAGGAAGAAAGAAAAATATTTTATTCTGCACAAACAAAACGCACAATTACAAATAAAAAAAATAATAATAAAGAAAAAAAAATATATATATATATTAATTAGGAATTTCTCAGTTCCGTTCATGGCCATTGGGTCCCCCCTATAACTTAAACATAACTGGCAAAATGTGGGTGTATTAAAGATCACCTCTGCCGACTCCGGGGAAAACGGGCATGATTTTATGTTGTTTAAAAGGGAAAAGAATAAAAATGCCAACATTTAACAAGCAAAATTTTATTTACCTTTATATTTTACATTGTGAATAAGACGTTAATATATTGAATATACACCTTAAATTATTATGCGTATGGTGTAAAACATATTTACATGACTCGCTTAGTGCTACAAACACCTCAATCAATATCAACGATACAAATAAGTGAAAGAATTTTAATAATTATTGTAATAAACAAGACACATCAAAACACTGGTTTTTAGGTAAACCTAGCGGTTTCCGCCATTTTGTTGTCGAATTAACAAAATGATAGAAGTGAAACTTCTTAAAAAATAAAGATTGCGGGTTTTGTACACACGCCAGCACATCAAGTTACTACAATTTGTCAAATTTCTTTAATAGATTTTCAACTTTATCTCTAAAGTATTAAGGTTCAAGGCTGATTGGGAGCTTGACCTGCTGGTGTCTATACATCGAAAATTAAACAAGAAAATAAATATTGCATTTAATAATAATAAGCATAATAAGCATTTTTGTTCTATTGCAAAAATCGATAATCGATACTACATACAAATTAAAGTGTAAATAATCGGTATGTTACGTTGCTGCAATCACTAGTTCCATCTGTCAAAAAACGGTTAACCTAGTGGACAGAATGTAATATGAGAGATTTAGTGTGAGAGACAGAGAGAGTTTTATATCTTTCTTCTCTCTCATGTAACGAAATGTGCCTAAACGTGACGCGTTCCTCAAACACTGTCAATTCTCGTCCAATAGGGATGATGACTAATATTAGATGTGTTCGAACAAATAATATAATTTAAAGAAGGCATAGTACAGACGCCAGCACATCAAGCTACCCGAAACTGTCAAATTTTCCCAATCAACCT
Organism: Apamea anceps; assembly: GCA_951799955.1. Lineage (NCBI taxonomy): Eukaryota > Metazoa > Arthropoda > Insecta > Lepidoptera > Noctuidae > Apamea > Apamea anceps. The sequence continues at coordinate 1,880,292 of OX637516.1, forward strand.
TGAACTTTAATGCTTTAGAGATAAAGTTGAAAATCTATTAAAGAAATTTGACAGATTGTAGTAGCTTGATGTGCTGGCGTCCGTATAACGAAATAGTCGAAAAAGTCAGTAGAATCGATGGAAATATGGAGAAGCTACATGCTTTAAAAGTGGAGGGGACCGACAATGTATCGCGCTAGTATGAAGTTACATAGTCACATCTGTAAATAGTGCCGTCCTTGTCTAGCAGTAATTTAAAAACGTTTTTAATTTAGCAATTTTTTAAGCTTTTAGACTTTTATATGGGTGTAATATTGTTAGCACTATTTGCAATCAAAGATTTTTTGAGTTTAAAAACAAAACATTGTCATCATCCAATCGAATAGCCGCCTAAGAAGTTTCACTGCAAAAAATGTTGTTTGCTAAAGTTCTATCCAACATTGCTGTTGCAAATGCAATACGTATTATTTGAACTCTAAACTGTACTTCTAAACCGAAATCATGGTAGAAACAGTAATTAAACTAATTAATTAACGCATTATTTTCGGAATATTAGATGTCTATCGAATTTCAAAGTATGTTGCGGTAAATTTGAAAATACTGCCACAATTGGTAATGTCTGGAAATATTGTATTTTTTTAAAATTTACTTTGAAAATATGTTAGGTACAGTAAAGTTGCGAAAACTGTCTGATTGTAATAGATAATGTCGGAGTGAATAAAATATTTGTTTTTTGTTGTAGTAGTAAGTTGTAAAATGATCATAGAAAAAACATTTTTATTGCAACTATTAACGGTTTTTTTGCAATGCAATTTATTTTAAACAAATGCATTACTTGGTATTGTTTTACGATATAAATTAGAATAAACTTTTAAAACAACTTTTCGACGACACCTAAACCGTATTTGAGCTTCACGCTTTCAATCACAGAATTTATTTATTTTATCATACAATTATTTTATTTACTAATTTTATAATAACGTATTGCTTACAATAATTGGGTGCTCTCACGATGATACTAATTTTGACTTTTCTATGTTGATTAAATACTAATAATATTTACTATCATGTAGTTCAAATAAACAACAGGCAAATTTCTAATCTTCATAATTCTTATAATGTTAAATCGTTAGATAGGTATTTTTTATTATTAATTTAATGTGACGCTTTTGCCTGTTGGTCAGTTGTTCTGAAATAAGTACTTATTTTATGAAAAGGTAATGAAATTCAGTTGAAAATGAGAAATAAATAAATTGTCTTGATAAAAGACATTAAATTTAAATATGTCCAATATTTTTAATGTTCAATTGTTAGTAAAAATCATTGTAAGGGTGAATGATCACCGCAATGATTTTTCTTAACAACGAGATAAACTGTAAACGTATCAATTAACACGTAGTAAATAACACGGCCAAATGTTCATATCTACATAATTTCCACAGACTCGAAGGCACGGAAACGTAGATCTCATAAAGATCTCAGGATCTCAAGTAATGAAACTATAGACAGAGTAAATGAAACACATCCACACATCGATCGAGCGAGAAACGAATAAGCGACATTTTAAGAGTTAAGTTTTAGAAAATCAGTCTCAATGAACAGGCCATTATTTTTCATAATTTTTAGTTATACTATTTTACATTTAGACGCGTTCTAGGCATTGAATAGATATTAGTTAGACTTGGGCAGGAAAATTATCTACTGACCGAGACCTTTTGAACGTACCTATCTCAACTTTTCATACTCATACTGTTGCCAAGTAAGTCCATTGTGGATTTGTGACTAAAACAAATGACATGAAGTCAAAATCAAGCAAACTTTATTCTTATATAATTAGTTATAGCTTACGTTCAAAAGGTTTATATTAGAAATGTTGTACAAAGGACGCATAAATGCTTTACTAGTTAACTATTGATTGAATGAAACTGTTCAAATTAGTTTCTATCTATGGCCACTTAATTTATGAAACTGATGTTGCAGTTAGTTTTACGAAATCGAGACATTTTCAGAAATGTCTCGCTTCTTGTTTTTCTTACGAAATAACATTTAAATAAAAATTATAAACATCGAACACATAGACAGTGACTTATTTAGGTATAAAAGATAACTGTATACATTTATTACGATACACATTGAAACATAACACACATGTCTTAGTTTTGTTAGTGCACAAACAATGTCAGTCTTTGTACAGTCGAATCACATAAAATTATTGCTGAAACTGTAGGTCTAAGCATCTAAAGTTTGTTTATACTAATCTAGAGATAAATTAAAGGGACAATACAAAGGAACGGTTGATGTATCTAACGGTTAAGGGAGTGAGGGCAGGAATACTTGGATTAACACTAGGAAAAAAAACAAAGAAACTAGAGATCTATCTTATATGGAACGTTTTTTTAAGGTTTTTATATTATGTTAAGGCTAACTAAACTAGGTATCTATTGATTACAGGTAACTTTTCTATTCTGGCTTAAAATAAATATGCATTAAGAATTAACAACAGAATAGGGAGCTATTCAATAGGATGTCTATGAAGGGAGTCTCTACCGACTCGTATTAGTGGGTTTATTTAGACAACGATGCAGTGAACTATTCTATTGGTGCGTCAAGTACATACTTACTTCAAGATATCAATATATATCTTAACATATTATGAGTGCTTATATACATATATATAGTTGTATATAAGTAGTAATTGTGCAATTGGTATACCGATTTTTTTGGGCCTTTCATTTTGTTTTATACTTACAATCTAAAACATTTTACATGTAGTTTTTTGTCAAGAAAAATGAAAAGATTTCTCTCGAATCCGATATTTACAATAATAAATAAGTTACATATTATATTTACAAAACAGCAAAAAGTGCGCAAAAAACGATTTCACAAAATATGCATTTGAGCAATACGTTTAATATATTTACAAAAAGCATTTTATACATAGTATATTTAACAAAAACTACAAATAAAGCGAAATTATTTTTTTTACATAACATACTACATATTAAAAGGAAACCCCTATTTAGTTTAAGGTTGTAAAAATGATAGCGATGACTTGCTGTGTCCTACGTTACAGTACGTCTCTACAATTACTTACAGTAAAATATTTCTTCCTACAAAATCTTCTACAAATAAGTTATTGCTATCGAGAAATTATTTACAACATGAAGCTAAGTTACAAGTAGTTTGAGACATCAAAAGTGAACAGAAGGAAATTAAAACGTTCGATTCCTTAAACATTATTCCTAATTAAAAATCAATAACATTCCTAGTATCCTTGTCGCTTAGTTTAATATATCACATTAGATTAGAATCTTGTATACTCATGTCGATTTGATAGTTTTTGAACATGGAGATTATTTGTAAAGTCCAAAAGGGTTTTATTTATTTCAACTTTTACTTTAATAATTTTCTCAGTGACTAATGCTTTTCCAGAAAAAAAAAAACAATTTTGAAATACACGCTTTGAAAAATGTTATATTATTGCGTGTTTAATGAAATGGCACTGTATTTTTAACACAAATGGCTTAATTTCAGTCAGAATTGTCTTGACCCGCGGCAGTGTTTAAAGTCCTTGTGTCTTCACTTACTAACGACCTATCGTAACGTCTTTGTCTGGTAATTTTAGGCCTAACTGCACTAAGTAGAGGAGCTGATATCGCGTGGCTGGGAAGACTTAGGTCCTTCCGGCCTTGGAGCAGAGGCGAAGTGACGCTCGAGGACTCGTCTCCTTCGTCGTCGGAAAGAGCTGGGTAACTTTCTTTCATTTTCAAGCTGCGCTCTAGCCGTCGGAGAAATCTGGAATGACCTATTTGATTAACAAAAACAGAAACATATCTTATACTGGCTTGATTGTACTTAACGTACTTAAAAGGATAATTAAAAGGATTGGTATTGCAAATGATATGAGCAATAAGGAAGAACAAACTGCTTTGTCCGTTGACTAGTATTGATACATACCTTATCTGATTGCTTATTGTCCGCAACTTGTTGACTTTCGGCGGTTTTCTGGAGTCCTCCGTTAGATCCAAACTCGAAGATATTTTAGACGACGTGTCCTGTAAGTTTAAAATAATATAAAAAAGATGCACATGCACTATATGCACTACACATGTAAATTACTATTTTTAAGTACCATGCCTCTACGTTATTTAGTAACAGTGAAGATGTTGCACGAGTCTCTCTACACATTCTGAAATGATCGATCTAAGCTATGAAATGATGATGAAACTTATAAAACATTAAAATAACAATGACTATCTTATTTTATGTAAGTACGTATTTTGTACAGGAAAACACTATGCATCTTACAAAACCAAAATAGTAAAATAAACATAGAAAACGGAGAGAAATCATAAGCGACTCGAAGAAGATCCGCAAATAACATTTCAAACAGTATGGAATCTTAAAGAATGGATATATGTATTTGGCGACTGAAGCCCTGTACTAAAAAATGAACGAATTAAGGTCATTGCTGCCATAATACAATCACCTCTGAACTACGGCACTTTTGTCTCCTGAGCGGTTTCCGCAAGCGCATCGGCTCACAAGGCTGAAAATAATCCAACACACAGCTACAACCTACCGTCAAATAATCATAAGAAGCTAAAATTATCAAAACATTGAGAAATTATATTTTGTTGAAAATAACAGCGTGATTGATTTAAGAAAGTGCACAGTAAATAATTTTTACAATATGTATTTAAGTAATTTTTAGGATTTAGTGCTTTATTTGGTTTCAGTGCAGTATTTAAAGAAAAGAAACATGTACATAAAAAGACGACATTGAATAACACATAAATCTACAGTCTAAAATATGTTATGCAACACTTTGTTGCATTCGTTTTAAACTATTTACAATTTAATTTAAAAAGTTTTTGAATAAATAAAATAATAAATGACGTTCTTATTTAAAAATGACATTTGTTTTTCTCTTTTGTCTACGGTTGTCGAAACACAAAAAGTCAACACAACTAGACAATTTGGTAATTCCTGTTTTCGCAAAGTGACTGCGACATAACTTTTCAAAACTTGTTTTATTTACAAACGCTTTCTTATTAATTATTCTAATAAAGATTTAAATACAGAGAAAAACTACACTGGACATCCAAGCAAAACACGGGTTGACAAGAAAAAAAAGAAAACTAAAAAAAGGTCTTCATACCTGCATTTCTATATCGGGTAGCCTCAGTTCTCGGGCCGAGGCGACGGAAGCGACGCTGGCATTGGACACCGAGTCTTCTGAGGACGATGACGACGCCGGCGCCGGCGCCTGCGAGCGCGAGCGTCGCCGGCCGCCTTTACGACCACCACCGCGCACCGCGCCGTCACCGCGACAGCCGGGAACCTGCAGGACATTGAATTGGATATAATTGTAGCCATTTTCAATCTTGGTTATAGTAGTTGGCACTAGTGCAAAGGGCTCATAATAGTACATTGTTCACCGAGGGAATAAAGTTTACTAACGAGTATGTAGTTTGACACCCGAGACTCAGCCGTGGGCCGCTTGGTGATAAAATCTTTTTGCCTTTTGGCATTATACTATAATTTAACTAGGTTAGCACAGCACGTTAAAAATGGATTTTCATACACTTTTTCGACCCGGACATTTGGTACAACAGTAATGACGAAAATTCTGCCTCATTTAAAAAAAAATTGGTTAGGTACTTTCCAGTATAAAAATAATTGCATTCCGTTGATTTAATATATAATATCTAGTTACTCACTGCGTTAGTTATATTTATTAGTAATAGCACGCAGTGCAACCGAGTTATAGACTCTCACCTCCAACAAGTTGTGCATAGAATGCGGCATGTGCGGGAGCGTGGACTTGGTGGTGCCGGTGACCTCGTGCGAGGCGGTCCGCGTGTTCCTCCTGTCTCGCTTCCTCCCACTCTTCTTCTGACAGTTACCGCCCAACTTGTTGTTCGCGCCTTTCACGCATTCCGAACTCGGAAAGTCGTACAATCCGTCAGAATCTGTAAACGGCAGCTGTCTACCGTAAAACTGCGGCGAAAATCTCCCCAAACCAGTTTTGTCGCTCAACGGACTCTCGCTCCTCGAACTGACCGGGCTCAGGGGTCTACTACCTTCTGATATCAAAGTGGGCGGCCTTAAACTAGCCTTCTCGTCTAGTCCTCTCTCGACACTAACACACTTAACTATAGAACACTTGGTCACTCCGCTAGGGGAGCACAGCGCCGCTTGTGGAATTTCTAAAGTCTCTTTCATTGCGACTAGTTCCATCTCTTTCGCGCTCGTCGGAACGTCATCTACTCTTTCGTCTGTCCCTATGCCTTCGTCGTTGGATTCTAACAGGGGGTCGTCGGAGAGCGTTTCGGAGTCAGATCGTCCTCGCCTACGTTCCTTACTGTCGTCGTTGGACGCCGCCGGGCTGGAGTTGGTCTTCATGAGTGGCCGCCTCCGGGACTGAAAGCACGACGGTCCCCCGCCGGAGCCAGGATCCTCCATCTCCGAGGGGCACAGAGGATTGCTCGAACCGCAGCGCGAAGGTCCAGGACTCGCCATAGAGCTGTACCCTGACGAGGATAGGTTGGATTCTGAGGGTGCTCGTTCTCCTCGCGCGGACATTGAGAAAGGGCTAAGGTAGCACATGTTGCCTGAGGGCGGGGGCGGTCTAGGGGACATGGGTTCGTCGGACTCTTCACTAGCGTTGTACGTGACGGTGATGAGGGGGGGTGGCTGGAAATCTAGGTGTGGCGGCGTGCGGCGTGGCGGAGGGGAGCCGGGCGACGCGCGCTGCAGCTGAAGCAGCGGCACGCGCGGGGGGGAGGGGGGCGAGGGGTGCGACAGGCTGGGGCTGGGGGACGAGGTTACGTGCGTCGACGCTGTCGGTGTCGTCGTCGCCGTGTCTGTGCTCAGCAGGGGCTGGCGCAGCTGGAAGCCAATAAAGTAAATATGTAATATTCACGTACAAATAAATACTCCGAAAACCACCACGGCATGGTAGAATGGTAGAATTGACAAATCGAACGTACCTTCAACCGCAAACCAGAAGCGGGTCTCTCTATCTTCGTTTCACACTTAATTTCATCAAGTTCGTCTTCACTGGGTGACATGACGGTCGCCGTGGACGCACTCTTAGCATCCATCTCCATGCTAGCTCTAGGCAGCCTGGGAGATGGTAGTGGAGTGGGTAGGGGCGTAGGAAGAGGAGTAGGCAACGGGGTAGGAAGCTCTCTTATTGGGGACAAGCACTTGTTGATCCCGCTTGGTACTTCTAGAAGTATGGACGGCGGATAGAGTAGGTTGCTACCTGATGATGAAGATTTGTGAGCGCTTAGAGGGTCCAGAACCTGCAAATGTAGAGAAAATAGGTCCATCTTGGTGCTTAGGGTTTTAAACGTCTAAATTCTCTTAAAGAGTGATTATGTAGGTAATGATGGATATACACATAATGCTCACAAGACAGAAATCCCATAAGATTAGCGTGCTCCAATAGTAAATTTTCTTCGTATTTACCTGAATCTCAATAGTGTTATGAGGCCTGGTGACTGGCGAGTCTGGTGCTAACGAGGGTATGTGCGAGGAAGCAATAGATAAGTCATCAGCGTCCACCGTATCGTCTTGTGGTGATGAAGCTGAAGGTGTACTGGACAAGGAGACTCCTCCTGAAGATGCTCGTGACACTATCGCTGCTGACGATGACGAGAAGTTCCGAAACATCGCGAGGATAGAATCGGCGCTAGAGATTTTCGGTTGTCTGAAGAAAACACCCATGTTTCAGGTCAGTTAAAATTGGGAGTTTAATTTTATTTAGTAGATTTAATTTTGTATTCTATTAATAAAATCTACCTGGAATATTTCTTCAACGCAGCATGTGTCAACGTCAAGTCGAGGCTCGACATTGAATCACTTCCTTGATTGCTGGAGGTGCTATGAGGTGACCTCACTTCTACCCCTGGTGAGGGCGGGGTGCTGGATGCCTTCGCTCGCATCCCCCTGTCCGCTATTACCGCCATAGGGATCGTTATAGTATTTACCATATCTACATCAGAACTCGAACTCATTTCAGCTGACACTTTGTTCAGCAGTCTTGCAAATGTCACTTTCTTTTCTAGTTTAGGGTCTGATATGTGCCGCATGGACGGCGACGTAGAAGGCGTAGAAGCTTCACTTGCAAATGATGTCTCCTTATTCTCATTTCCGTAATCCATAAACGCCGGTGCACTCTCTACCGTGCTCAACGTCCGCTTTTCAGACATCTGTATCAAATCTCCCATTGTTATCTTCTTTGAATGATCATTGGCTGTTGCGGGACTTATAAGTTGTTGCAAAATTTGCTTTTTCTCAGCAGCATTTTTCTTAGTCGGAGTGGAATTATTACGTTTTTTACGCGGTGACGGTGTTCCTGTATCAAAAAACTCACATATACTAAATTATTGAGTGTACAAAGTTTCATGAGAAGCGACGACATCGAATGTTCATGACAAAAGCAACACAATATTAAGAAATTTAAAAACAGGGGATTGAACAACAACAGTTATTGACTGAGAGATCATCATCATGCCTTCGATCTCTGTGCATACTAAGGAAGCCAATTCTTTAGGGTAAGTGCCAATAATCAAAAATTTAGGAAGTGCCAATTGTATTTTCAATAGAAGTGTTTTGTGTTGTGTTCATGACATCAGAATGAGTAATGGAGATGTTGATCAGACATGTTGTATAGTTATTGGAACGGTTCAAGCGACATACTCGTACAAAGCCACAGACAGAAATAGTATTACAACATTCCTTTCAATATCTATACAACACAAGTGAGACAGTGTTTTGTTTTGAATCATTTATGATGTTACGATAACTTGTATATTTGCAATAAAAAGCATTAAATTAGAAATTCTATTGTTGTTTAGTTCGTTATTTGTAATGAGACAAAACAGTGTCTGAGTAAAGTAGCATGCTAGCGACATTCATAAACAGAAAGAAGCCTTTGGATTGTCAATAATATTGATATTCTTTGTGAAGAAGGAAAGGAAGATACTGAATCTGAGACGGAAAATGATGAAGACAAAGTAATCAATATTATTGACAAAACAGAGGCCGAAGTTAGTTGGACGATCTAGAAAGGTGTCAACGAAGGAAGGAGCGGCTACATTAGAGATGCTGTGTTTGTGCTGTCAGGAGTGCACACATCGACATCGAAAGAAGTAATAACGAGGGTAGCGGGCCATGTTACATTGGTCTTTGCATTCCACATAGAAATTTCATTCACAGCAGGGTCACATCCAGTGCTAACCGTACCGACCGCCGCGCGCTCCGCCGAATGTTTGAAATGTTTGCGATAAGACATGATTTGCAAATGATACTCAAACAAAATGTGTTCATAAAGCCTCTGTGCCTGTGTCTGATAGCAAGTTGGAACAGTATTCATGTAGATTTTACGTTTTGTGACTCTCAGTAAAGGCAGCATGAAGTATGATCAGGCATGTTGATTATCACAGATTGAGACAAAAGGCTTTAAGCATTAGAGTTTGATTCTTTGTGAAAGTGTGATCCATTGATGTAGGAATACATACAATTTGGGTCTCTACTCTAGTACATCACATCTAATAGATATTTTAGTTGGTTGCATTCTATCCAGACAAAAAATCTAGTTGGTATATCAGAAGGAATAAATTTATGTACTAAAATAACCTCTAATAAGTTTTGGGACTAACATAAAGATGAATAAAATCGTTACAATTTGAATGCAGTTGCAGTCTACATGATCTATGAGTAGAGTATGTATTCGCGGGTGGTGCGGAGCGCGCGGGTCGCGGGTCCTAGGAACACAACGCTCCAGTCCTTACGTCCGGGCGGCGGCTTTAACAGATCGTCCAAGCTAAAGGTGCGCGCGGCTCGCGGGTGAGGCGCGAGCCCCGACACCGACGGCTTGCGGATACCCAGCCGCGTCAGCAGCGTGCGGTGCGGCGGAGCGTCGTGCAGCACGCCCGCTGTGGACAAACCCGCGTCACTGACACCCACGCCGTGCCGTGACGTCACGCGAGCCCGCCGCGCCGTGACGTCACGTGAGTCCGCCGCGCCGTGACGTCACTAGGGCTCCTGCGTGGGCACGGCCGCGTAGCGCCGCCCCCGCGCGCCGCCCGCGGACGCTAGCCCCACACACACAGGATTGCCAGATACGCAACACACGAGTAAACATTGAATTTTGATGAGCGTGAAAGACATGTCCAAGTCAGTTCTGTCGGTCCAGTAACAATGAAGGTTTTGATTACAGTTCACAGTGTCTCGCTGGGATTTAATATTGTAATTTTTAATTTGGTGACGTTAAGCCAATTGTATCCGGTCAGATTTTAACTTCTGGCAATCCTTTTTGACATAACTATTGGCACGATTATTTTAACTTGCCGATCCGAAGGGAGGCTTTTCCAGGACAAGTACATATAAACATTCTAAACAGACAGATGCTACTTACTGTTTGCAGTGCGTGGATCAAGTTAAAAGAACCGTGATTCAACGGACTCCAGAAACCTGAGAAATGCATCTATCAATGGACAGTCATCTAAGTCAATACATGCATCAATGCAGCAATATGTACAAACTATATCACATTCAGTTTCTGGACCCGCAACAGTAAAACATAGAAAAGAAGTAAGTCAAAGAAGAAAGAAAAGTAAAATTACGCAAAACGTGTCCTTACCATCCCAGAGACAGTGCGTTTATTGAGAAAATACATGAGTATAGCGGAAACAATCTGACAAAATGTTGGAACAAAGCATTATTGTACTGTGAGTCACAAATATACCTCTCATTGGACGGTCAAACTACATATGTAGGTTACCGTGTATTATTAAAGTGAGAGTGGCAAGCCGAACTGAACGTATATTGAAAGTGTGCTTATGAGAGAAAAGTTCTTTTGGGGTTTTATTTTTGAGTCAAATATTGGGCCTAAAGATTTGTCCTCCGTGATGATTGAGGGGGGTACTTACGTCTAGCGCATCTGTCGGCCTCTTCGGCGAGGAGTTTCTCGATCTTTTCGGGAAAGTGCCTCTTGGCGCACCAAATGAGCCCGATCATGCCGAGCACCACGAACACGGTGATGAGGCCGAGCCAGAACGGCTCTTGGAGCATGCGCTGACCCAAACTGATGATGTTGGGGGTCGGGTTTGGGGTTTCACATCTGGAAAATACGGGGCACTCTTGACGATAAAAGTCCACGCATCTGTCGTCTTTTACATTCATTTTTCTTCGTCTCTACAACTACATTAATATTAAGTCTTAACTACTTAAAGTTCATACCTTTTCCCCTTCCATGAGGGGTTACATTGACACAGAAAGCCTCCATCCCTCTCAGTACAAGCTCCTCTGTTGTTACATGGCTTGGACGCGCAGGGGCGAATACGCTCTGCACAGCGCCGTCCTTTCCAGCCGCGTGCGCACGTACATGTAAAAGCTTCGCCTGCTTCGTTGGCACCACCGACGACTAAGGAACAGTTCCCGTACATGCAGGGGGTCTTCTCGCATGCTGTCACTAGGCAGAATAGTCCTGGAAAGTTTTGGAAAAGTCAGGCAAGATGTTATTTCCTGGCCGCAGATTTTATGTCATTCAAATTTGATTGAAAGAACTGTTTTTCTTTCATAAAATCAGTCAGTCAGTTACTGATGCAAATAAGTGGTTTCCAAAATAACTAGATGTCGAAACCTAATATTTTCCTAAATCTTACCAGCGTAATATCCAGCGCATTGACAGAAACTCTTCGAATCCTCTGTGACACATCTCCCATCGTGTAGACATGGGTTCGGGTAGCAAGACTCCAAGCTGGTCTCCTCAGATATTAGCAGTACCTTGCTGTGGTACTCCGGATCTGAAAGATAACCACGCTTTATAAGTTGTTCATAATGCCTTTCAAGAATGCAGCTGCATTCTTGAAAGGCAACCAATCAAAAACTTATCCAACCATAGCTATGGTTGGATAAGTTTTTGATTGGTTGCTTCGCAAAATCTAGGTAATTTGATATTTGACAGCACATTTACTGGCAGTCAGTCATCAGACTTTTGGAAACGAGAGTTCTGTCTACGAGGGGTAACATCACGCCTGTAATTCCCGAAGAGTTAGTCAGAGGTGTATCTATAGTACACCTTCACCAGTTATGTTATTAAAGCCCAAGTAATAGGAAGCAAGCCTATTGCCATCAACCGGGCACAAATTCATACTTCAGGCTGCTACTGAGAAATCCCCCTGACGAAAAAACCCAATAACACTTTGCCTGACTCGAAATTGATTATTTAAAATTAATCTAGTTAAATCGATAATTTTGTAATTTTCTTAATATTGGCCGTTTCTTCTTACCTTTGTTGACCATAAGTGATACGTCCATGTTGACACCGCGCTCGCCCGCGTGCTGCGTCACGCTCAGCGAGTGGAGGTACGAGTTAATAACTAGAGGCGCGCGCGGTTCTAACTTCCTCTTGCTTCTGTCGACCTCGCAGAGAGTCCACTCAGTGCCGTTGTTGTCTGTGTAGCTGTCTTTCACCTGTAGATGGATTTTAGAATGGCGTATGGTTTATTTTTTCCGGGGTTTGGCCAACCTGAAATCTGGAATGAGCTGTTTCTGCGAAAACCGTATATTCGCCAGAGCAATAACTTAATAACTGGCGACAAATACAGCGTGTCAGGCATGTTTGCTGACGCAAGAGTCGATGACTTTTATGCTATTACGCGTAAGAAAACAGCTTCTCTAATGGGCCGGATTCGAGCCGTTACTAACAGTTATGGATAGTTAAATAGTTATATTAGTCTGAACGAAACAAATTGTTTTTTTCTTTTCTTTTTAAAGGCACCTACTTAATTAAGGGTGTATTATTCTGAACGGAGAAATATAACATTTGGACATGTTGTACAGACCTGGATCCACCCACTGCCCGCTCCACAAGGCCACGGTTCATCTCCAGAGGCGACCAGCGTAGTAGCAGTAAAGGCCAACGTCAGCGTATGTTGATGCGGAGCTATGAGTCGCGTCCGTAAGGCAGCGCGTGCTGGAGCCAACTGTGGCCAGTTGGGAGCGGCCAGGCGACCGCCTACACCTGATGCTACTTCCACCACATGTGACGCATTCAGGTAGCTTACTGGAAAAAATAAAGATAAAAATTAGGTCGAACTGAACTTGTGCTCTAAAGAATAAAAAAGAATGGAATGTAATAAAAAATGGACAACACGGATTGGGTGGAATATTGATATGGCGATTGTGAGCTATAAATAGATTTTAATAGGATACAAAGTTAACTTATTAAAAGAAAAAATACTCACTAGTTTTAAAATACGCCAGAAAACCCTGTCCAGTAACATTCTCGCCAGTCTTGATTCTAAGCCGGAGTATTTCAGACTGGGACACAAAAAGGCCGTTGGTTAGTAGGTTGGGGTTCAAGAATGGCCTGATTGGTGGGTTCTGTAGATCTATCTGTACGTCAATATAAGAGTCTTCAGGTATGGCGTCAGTGACGTTGATGGGAACGCCTTTTGCAAATACTCCGTAACCAAAGTCGAAATGGCTGATGTTCAGGAATACGCGTTTGCCTGAAATGAAAAGGTGAGTTGGGGTAAGTATTGTTGAAAGATGCATCTGCTCTGGTTTAATGAATCTGCTAAGTATCTTGTATAGTCTTTTGCAAAAAATATAATTGTGTATATCAGTTGGTGGTAAATCATCTGTCTTCGATGGCCCTTTGATGTTTTTGGAAAACCTTTATCAAGGGATTTCGTCTGCCGCCAGGGCTGCGGGTTGTTCGAAAGAGATACCGTGGCCCTTGGCACAGGCAACTGAATGAACACGGGTGGGTTTTAGTCAGTAAAAGTCTGACAATCCCTTCCGCTCCGCCCAGAGCGGGTCTTTGATGATTTCCCACCCAAAAGAAAAGGGTTTTTCGTCTCCAGCTTTAGGTAACTGACTTGTTGAATTTGGGAGCCTTTTTTGTTATTAGAGACTCATGTTGGGCGCCATTTTTTAAATAGAGACTCATGTTGGGCGCCATTTCTGTTAATAGAGATGTTGAGTGCCATTTTTATGAATAGAGAGCTATGTTGGGCGTCATTTTTGTTAATAGAGTCATGTTGGGCGCCATTTTTCTTAATAGAGACATGTTGAGTGCCATTTTTATTAATAGAGAGCCATGTTGTGGGCGCCATTTTTGTTAATAGAGACTCATGTTGGACGTCATTTTTATTAATAGAGACTCGTGTTGGGCGCCATTTTTGTTAATAGAGACTCATGTTGGGCTTCATTTTTGTTAATAGAGACAAATGTTGGGCGCCATTTAATAAAATTGGCAACAAGTATACGGATTCATTATAAAGTAGGTACTTTTCACTTATTAACCTTGACGGCCCTACACACACACGGCTTGTGTATCCAGCATTAGTTAACATCGGTTAGAAGTGCGTTAACGTCACGTAGACAGAACTTTACCAAAAATAACGTCGCGTTGACGCTGCGTTAGTTAAAACTATTTCAACCAATCAAATGGCTTTAAAAGAGCTATAAGTAATGCTTAATTTTTGAATGTGGTTCTGTAATACGGCCCTAAGAGTACCTTAATGACCATTCCAGCAAGTTCAAAGCATATTTCATCTATAATTTAACAAAACTTTTGAGCTGCATGTCTTATTACCTGTAGGTGCGAGAATGTCGATGGTGCAATCCAAGTGAGGCAGCAGAAAGTGAGGATAGTTTGGACTTCGTAAGACACCTTCCTTCGATGTTATCGTCTGTGACGGGCAGCCAATTAGTTCAACTGCTCTCCATGTCACTGAGAATCCAGAACCTTGGGTGCTGTAAAGAGGAAAATTTGAACTCTTAATTTTATTTGTGGTATGAATAATTATTTAGAAGCTTAAAGATTTTTAAGGCACATAAGTGGACGGTTAAAACTAACGAGAAATGAACTGGCTTGATATTGGTATGGGTTTGTCGGCTACATAATTTGGTTTCGTATGATTTCGTAATCCTTAAACGTTCGATTGCTATCACACTAGCCTTTAAAGCATGCAGCCAACGCTTCGGGTTTCTGGTTATAGTTTAAGGTTTAATTATAAATAGGGTAAGTATGAATAATTATTGTTTCTGGAATAGAATCGGAATCGTTCTCGACACACGTATGCGGTAAGTATAACAGTGATATTGTGATAACGTAGGACTCACTTATAGTCAGAGTGGAAGTACAGCACGGCCCTGTTGGTGGATGCGACCCATCGGGCTTCACCGACTGAGCCGCAATATCTCGACGACTTCAAACTCCACGAGTCGCGAAGCTGAAAGATTGTAACAAATATTAAATATATTGTCAGCATTTGAAGTTGATTCTTATTGAGTAATATAAATGATTAAATTACCTTTATAACGAGCGTTGTAACTGACTTAAAGCTGTAGCATTGGTAAGAAAAGCCTCAGTAAAACTCACCACCAAGCCATCGAAATTAGATCAGTTACTTTCAGGGTTAACGGCTATGTGAAAACGTGTTGAAAATTAAGCTTCACTCGAAATCGTCTATTTATGCCTACTAATCTTTAGTTATAACTGTAGTACGATCCCTGCTATTTCCTGGAAGGCTTCAATGCGAACAATCAGCTGGCGTTAAAATAAAATTATATTTT
Organism: Apamea anceps; assembly: GCA_951799955.1. Lineage (NCBI taxonomy): Eukaryota > Metazoa > Arthropoda > Insecta > Lepidoptera > Noctuidae > Apamea > Apamea anceps. The sequence continues at coordinate 1,895,877 of OX637516.1, forward strand.
GAGCGATGTTTTGGGAATTATTAATTTCTCCCAACGCTACAGCTTACAGCAAAAGACGCGGAATAGCAATTCCTAATGGATTATTTATTGGAAATTTTACCTTTATTCTGAATATTTAAATTACATAAAATATGTTACGACGTTTAGAAACGTTTTGGCAATTCGGTGATTTGAATACATATTACGCTTATTTCAAATGGCGCGTACTGTAATTTAAATTTCTATGCTGATGAGGGATCAATGGTATATGAGCTATATGTTTTTTAAATATATTATTATGTATCGTGTTTAAGAAATAACAGCTCACCTCAACGAAATCATAAAGGCAGTCCTTCTGGTATTCTAAATCCACGTTTTGAAAAACAAAGACCAGTCGCGTGTCCGTAGGCCCCACTACGTGCACCCAGAAATCCAGATCATTGTCATAGATGCCAGGGTGATTGGGGCTTGTCAGTATTCCTAGACGAACAAAAAAAAGCATTAGAATGTTTAATGTTGTTAATGTGTAGTTTGGCGCCAAGCATTGGACCAGAAAACGAACTATATTTAAATTCAGAATATCCGACAACCATTATGTTTTGGGAAACAAAAACTCAATGTCATACTATGACCAGGTTAACATTTCATTGTTAGTTAATCAAAATCAACTCAAGACTACATTAAGTTTTATATAGTTGGGTATTCATGATAAACTTGTTGTTTATTCTGTTCCCGTGTTGTTCGCCACTTTATTTGTAATGGCGCCCAGGTGTGGTACCGCTTTTATTTGTATAATAGAAACCTCAAGCATACCATTACTCAGCTATTCGTACCATTACAGTTTTAGTTAGAACTATTTAAATACAATATTGTACATAAATAGTCGCCGTGCCACGGCGACAAATCAAGCTATTCATTTTCGGACGACACGGTTGGCGCTGTGGCTGAGCGATCGACTGCTACGTGTCTTATGTAAATACCTGAAATCCCTTCAACGGTCCTGTTCTTGAGGGTATGTTCTGGGTTCAGCCGTCGCTTGCACACGTACCCGCCTGTCATACCACATTTGTATAAGGTCCAAAACAAACCGCTTGGTAGAGACGGAACTGGTGATGACTTCCACTAAAAACATATAGATTTATTATGCAGGGTTTTTTCTTCACGAAGAAGTTTTATATATATAAATAGACATATTTATAGCTTCTTTATACCTTGGTAGAGGATGTTATTAGCATAAAAAGTTAGACTTGTAGCCATCTTAACCTAGTTTTATGCAGACAACGGTTTGTTTGGTCAATACTTATAAACAAGTTTTTAAGCTAAAAGAAAGCGCCAGCGCGGACGTGGCGGCCAGACTTTAGTAGAAAACTTGCATCTCTGTAGGTTGCAAAGTCTACGACACTGGCAACTTACCTGAATACCTAAGCAGGCATCTTCAATTTCCTCAGTGTCATTATACGGCGGCCATCCTTGAAACCCTACAGCGCTTCCATCGATCCAGCTCAAGCTGTCCCCATCTTCTCCTCCTTGGCGCGCTCCTAGCCAGTATATGGAACCAGCGCTGTAATCGCTGCTTTGTCGGATCCCTGAGACAATGAATCGCTCTTCGTCCGCAGAGTGGACTGATGAAAGATGCATGTTCAGGCCTTCACACACCTGAGAAGAAAATTAAGATGATTTATTATGAAATATTGATTTTGAGGGGCCTTTTCCAATGTCCATGTAATTTAAAGGTACATTTGAAGGGTAGAATAAAAAAAAAATTGTCAACTTAGATACTTAATAACGAGACAGTCCGTCACTTTATTTTGACCCGGATAAAGGACAGGGCTGTCACGATGATAACAAAGGCGATCAGAGGGACCGGTCGCTAAGCATAACAGACGTAATGGCATTGTAAAGCGTCGAGGTCGAAAGAAACGTTCGCCAAAAAGGATTTCGGCTAAATCCTATCATTATTCCTTAGAAAATTATAATTTAACAAGCAACAGAACTGAAACAAAAGTTTTGCAACTTTGTTGTTCTTATTGCTTGTAAAGTGTAATCAATCTTTGTAGAACTAGTGAAGCGTCATGGATTTCGAAGTCTACTCCATTTAAATTACAAATTGTCAGTTGTGAGACAGACGGGCGCAGAATATCGAAATTTATGCCACGACAGTTTTTCTTCTCCGTAAAATAATGTGTTTCATAACCTCCTTCTCGATATTCTTAACTGTTAGGTACATACGGGCCCGTTTTCCCCGAGGCGATTTTGTTTTGAGCACTGGATTTTCAGCGCACTGTTTAGCGCCGAGATTTGAAAATCCAACAGTGATTTTTTGACTCGCTGGTATGCTATGATTCTTAATGCTCGGCTCAACCCCGAGAGTTGAAATTCCAGTGCGCGATATTTTTACGTCTGTGCAAACGTAGGCTACATAAAAATACTTCTTATTGGTATTTTAGGCCTTAATCTGTATTATAAACCATTTTAATGCTATATCAAACCAATGAAACTGTCTAACATCAAACACTGTTCCACAAAAAAAAAAAACGCTACAGACAGACTGTGATACACTTTTATTTAACGCGGCAGCATCGGCTGGAAGACGAGGGATTAGGAATATAAATCATTGAGGATTAGACAACTGACGGTCCTGTTGGCTTTATCCTCAGTGTTATTTTGGTAGTTGCAATCTTGGAAATGTCTTTTGATACAGGAATGTAATGGCACCACCATTTAAGGTGGTGTTGGTACGTCATCAAATTACTGCATAGTCGCTTATCCTGTCGCTTATTCCAATTAACATATACGTAACAACTCTGCAACCACTGTCTCACAATAAAGATCTTTGTCACTTGAGAGACTTTGACTGTCTATCCTTTAGTTGTTCTACACTACATTTTCAGCGCTCAAAGGAGTTGGCTAAATTGAAGTATGGACGAATTTTCAGCAATGTATAGACATGGTACCTAGCAATATGTAATGCTGAATAGCTGAATATTAGTATTTCATATAAAAAAAGTTTCAGGAACTTTTTATATCTTTATAATCCTGAAAATGAAATCGTGTAACTCCTACGTCAATAGGCATAAAAAAACTGCAAATAAATTACATTGCTATGAACTTTTACCTAGGCGTTACCCAAACAACATTAGATTTTTGTCCAAAACCAAATCCCTATAGTAAATATACTCGAGATGTGGGTTCTGGACGCTGAATGGGGCGCTGAACGCGCGCAAGAAAACACTCAGGCGGCAGGACTTTTCTGACTTGATTTACATTGATCAATACAACCTACACGAATGTTTAGCTAAGCCTTCCGGAAGTGACAACCCCATCAAAATCTGTTTGTTGATACATCAGACAGTCTGACAGACAAACGCGCCAGGGGGACTTAGTTTAATTAGTATGTGGTGATTGTTAAATCCTGCCTAAACTAGATAACAAATACACTGAGTGACCAAGGACATAATATAAGATATTGAAATAAAACAACAAAAATTCGATTTATTTATTTATTCGGTGAACCTTATAAGAACATTATCTAAATAAGAAGCCGGAGCTGATAATGTGTTCTGGTGTCTCGCCCACCCCAGATCCCAGATCACTGTCATGATATGACAGCAACAGCCCAGAGTTCTGTTCCCCACTATACAGCTGCAGTAATATGACAGTATGTCGTCTAAAGAGTCGTCGTGATGAGTCTTTCTGATTCATTGAGTTCATTATGTATTTTGAAAACACGGTAAACAACTTGAAGTCACATTTGTTCGATGTTTCTTATATTTATTAGTTCTGGAATGATTCTAGTTGTTGACTTACTTCAATTGTTAACCATCGTGCCAAGATAGTGAGTAGAACAGCGGGCAATGAAGAGGTGAAATGCCGCCGCAGTCTTTGCGAGGCTACACCGCAGTTAATGCATCGCATGATGAATTTATTGCAAATCAAGTACGTGTCGAGTAGCAAGAGGTCAGTAGGTAGGCGAGCACACACAATAAGTCCAATAAACAAGCGAGGGTCAATGATAATCCAAAATGAAAAAGCACAAGGAACAAACACAACAGCCACAGGAGCAAACGGCAGAGCGTTCAAACGATGTCTAACATCTGACGTTTGTTTTGTCATAGAAATGGGATTGAACGTCAAGTGTAAAATAATCGATAGGGATGAAAGATAAAAATATAATTAGCTTTTGTCGACCACTCTTCAGTTAATATTTTTCCACGCAAAATAGGTAGTAAGATTAAACGAAGAAGCTCATTCCGAAGCTTTCAGTTATTTTTATTTGATTTTGATACGAAAAGAGTGAAATTGAATAGAGTCCATTGTCACTTTAAAAACAACTCCATTTTCCGAATCAAATCCCTGTGAAAACACAATAACAAGCAACTAAACAGGACACCGAACGGAACGCCATTGATTCCCGCCAAAAACTCTCGATTGCCACTTCTTAGTTTCAGAAAATAAATCGTTTTGATACGTTATTAACAATCGATATAAGTACAGTTTCAATTTGACATTCTGGAAAAGCGATGTGACCCCTCACTAGTTTGCAGTACTGTATTATATCCCCTTGAAGTTGTCATGTCAATCAAAAAAGCAACTAAGATACTTTTTTTATGTTTAACTGTTTACGAAAGTTCTAGGAAATTATTGAACGCTTGATAATTCATGAATGAATATTTAAATATTTCGAGTTAAGGTGAGATTACTATTCATGCTTGGGGCAGTCATTTAGCCATGTCTTTTGATGCTGTATTTAAATATAGTCCTCCAGACCGTATTTTGGCTATGGCGGCCAATCTTAGCGGAGACTGGCCTTCGGCGCGGGAGATTACAGTACACAAGTGTGTGTGCAGACACAGATGCACTCTTTCTTCCCTAACTCCAATAGTCCGATGGGACGGCAATCCGACACGACCGGAGAGAGGTCAGGCGCAGGACCAACGGCTTAACGTGCTTTCCGAGGCACGGGGGTATCACACCGCCAACTTCCAAACTCCGGGCTGTTACTTAGAAATTCCAAATGGAAAAACCTAATACCTAACACTGCCCCGTTGGTCTCGAGGTCGTAAGCGCGACTTCTGAGCGTGGTGTCCTGGGTTTGATTCCCAGGTCGGGCAAAGTGTATGTACATAAATAGGCTTTATAAAATGTTTCAATATTCTTCATCCCTTATCATCTTATTTCTAGGTCACATAATTACGGTGTAATGATTTTCGCGTTTCATAAACTTACCTGTTTGGAAGTAGCCCAAGATGCTTTCGGGTAACCAGAGAAGAGGTAACAGTGTCCATTGAACAGCTCCTGCTTTGAATCCATACACGATTGTGCTGTGAACAAAAACAATACGCTCTATATTCATTCATTTACCTTTTAAAAAAACAGGAGCCCTCTCCATGTTAATTAACAGAACAAGGTGTAGCTTACTTTCGTGAGAAAGTTTTCCCTCTGAATTTAATAAATTCATTACAACTCTGTGTGTTTTGTTTTGTTTCCATTGTTCTTATATTTATGAAAATAAATAAATGATGCTTCCTCTATTATTATCTTCGTTTGGACTAGTGCTACGATTGCTCGTAGAATCTAGTTGAGGACTAGTATCGTGTGGTCATTTTGGCAACAACACAATGAGTTCCATACTTGTTGCTCTTGTTAGCGTAGTTTTTCGTAGAACTAAACCTCTAATAATGCCATAAAACCTAAATAGCACGAAGAATGACGGCGTTGTTGCTGGCATGTTTTCGTGTCGCGCCGGTACCAGGAGAACATGAAATATTTATAAGTTCAGTTGGTGAGAAATGGACCGAGTAATCTTGTTGGCAGGTGTAATGTTCTCAATTTTAGGGATATTTGCTGCCGTAATTATGAGGAGCCTCAGTCGAATATTGTGTGGCAAAATATAGCTACACGTTTGCTTCAGCCAGCAAAAATGAAGGGTATAAAGTAGTAGATTTCTCGCGTGTGCAACGGTTTCATTTCTTTCTCACAATAGCTACACGTCACCGGCACTTGGTGAAACCAGAAAACCTACAAAATATACACACGTACGAGCAGCGAACGTGTTGAAGAAGTTGAGTAGTTATAAGCAAGTTAGTTTAAAAACTTCTCAACAAAATGAAGTTTTTCAAAATTCCGCTCTTGAGAGAAGAAAATAAAAATACGTTCTTATTAAGTATTTATTCTCCACCGTTTATACAGCACTGGCACAAAACGATGGCATTCTATCTCATTACGAAAAGAAGCAAGACCTAGCATAAACTGACGGCAGTTAATTAGTATTCCAAGAGCGCTAAAAAGCGTTTTAATTAAAACATGCGCGCGCAATTCTTTCGTCCCCACGTGGGAACAAAACCTTTCGGATATATTCATTAGCTGAATGGCAAAGTGGTCACAAAGGCCGGAACAGAGGGTGCGACAACACGACACGTTGTCAACGACGAATTTTAATAAACTTCGCACCGTGCAGGGTCGAACAGTAGTCTAACTCTCACTGACATTCTAAATTTTCTTCCTTTAATTTACCTTAGTACCTAATTTCTATTCATCCAGTTCTTCAGGTAGAATTTTACGGTCAGTGACGAATTAATTAAAGCTCCTTCGTGCTTGATGAGAATTTCAAGGATTAATAACGTTTGACAATCACTTTTGAAAATAAATTATATTAGGGGGTGGCTGTACTGTATCTCAAAACTGTACCTACATTTGAGCAAATAAATATTTCTGATTTCTGCTGTTCATCTGGTTTGACGTTGACAATAGTTATATGTTGTGTATCCGTAGCCAAATCTTCCCTGAACACTGTGTGAGGTTAAATCCTTGTTGCCTATACTGCGCGCTCACCTACTACGTGCTGCACACCTTGCTGAACTGCGCACTGCATGCGTAGCCATACTGTGCGCTTACCTACTGCGCGCTGCACGCGTGGCTGAACTGCGCACTACATGCGTGGCTGAACTGCGCACTGCATGCGTGGCTATACCTACTGCACGCACACCTATCTGTGCGCTACCGGCGGCCTGCTGACGCGCCGCGGCCGCGCCTGCATCCCGGTGACCCAAGGACCTTTCCAACCTTACAAGGCGCTCAGAACGATAGTGTGTTCTTACCCGCGACCTAGTCTACTAATATGTAAATTTTGTAACCTATGTACATTAACTAAGTGTTTCCCTTCCTACCCTATCAGTTAACGGCCTGCGCAGCCTACCTGCAAAGCCTCTGTCGGAGTTCTCTGCCGGATCACCTCATTCCGGATTCTATGCCCCAGACAGACCTCAAGCATAGCTCGTTCCATAGCTCGCTGAGCGACCTTGATACATATGGGGACAAAAAGAATAGGCTACCTACTGTATTTTAAATATCTGAAATTAACTATCTACTGCCTACCATACCAGCGTCTACGTAAGTGCCCAATTAATAGCCATTAATTTGACTTTTATCACCGTATAAAAGCATAATTGATGTTACATATTATTGGCGTAATATTTCGCCTGTTATCCGCTCACTGATAGGTACTCGTATTGTGTTTGTATTCAATGCCTACCGTGTTGTTTGGAGTAGGTAAAGGAAGCGACAAAGCTAAAATACGGGGACGCTATTGAGAATATTCCAATAACAATTTATTGAAAGAGATATCAGAAATTGAATTTTCATTCAAAATGAAAATTTTGTATTAAACGAAACTGTATTTATTGATTACCACCAAGATTGGCACCAAGTCCCATTTACAAATCACAAATACATAAAATTCATTCAGTTTATTACATCATTAGGATAAAATACTTTAATATTCAATGGCCCAGAAAACGGTAGCGAGATGACCTGGACTTGTACCGCGAGGGCTGGTTCGATGTGGCGCGGGAAAAGAGTTCCTGGAAGGATTTGGGGGAGGCCTTTGCCCAACAGTGGGACAGTATCGGATAAATAAGAATACAGTGGGACAGTACAGGCTAACCAAAAACAAACAAACAAACAATAGGTATCATTAAAATAAAGATAAAAAATTAAAACTGACTTGACACTAAAATTACATTTCTTTAAATTGACACAAAAAAGGTTACATGGTATAATTATTGACTAGGGCCTCTCAATTGGCCGCTGCCATAAAAACTAGCGATAAAATAAAAATTAAACTTTTTGTTTTTAAATTTACCTTCTGCGTTAGCTTCACCATAAAACACACAAACTAAACATAGACTAGACCAGTGTTTTTCAACCTTTTTTATGGCGTGGCCCCCTTAGTACGGAAAATATTTCGCGACCCCCTTCCTTCTGCTGCTTCTAACTTGGAATTCAAGTCTGTCACCTTGGGTACCTTTTGGTTGAACAGAAAAATAGAATTCCTACAATCAACCACTAAAGCTTTGAAGTGTTTGACTCCATTTGGAACCTCCTATAATTTTAAAGAAACGGCGTGGCGCCCCCATTAAAGAGGCTGGGCGACCCCCTAGGGGGTCACGACCCACACGTTGAAAAACACTGGACTAGACTACACATTACTCTTGCTCTGTGCCACGCTGAATCCATTTTTGAGTTTTAATTGGGACGCGCTTCCACTAAATATTAAATGGACGGTAAAGAGGGAGGGGTCTAATCTCGGGCGGCTTTGTTATGTTTAAGTTTCCTGATGTTTGAATAATTAATTGCGACTCGTGGTGGGACACTGTTGATTAATTTTCGAATCGCTATTATCTTGGACGTGTCGGTTCTAGGAATTGTGATGGGCGTTATCTTAACACTATGAGCTGTGATGTGATGATAATGGATAATTGCTTGAAAACGATTTTTTTGTTTTGTTAAATATGGTAGGGTAGGGTACTAACTGACTAAACCTAATTAATTAAATATCTACTTATGACTCTAAAATATCAATTAAAGGGTGGTTATAGGTGAATATATTTTTTAACCAGAAAAAAATACTCCCAGACCTGATGGGCAATTCCCGTATGTTTGAGATAGTTCGCATTCTAATCTTTGTCCATCGCTAAAAATATAGTAAATTAGAGGTATTTTTGATATATTGCTATCAAAATTACCTTTAATTAATTAGTTGAATTGAAACAAACAAAAATTTTAAGAGTGAGTGTCACAGACTATATTAAAACGTTTATAATTACGGCAATGGGCCTTCTCGAATCAAACATGTTACGTACCTACTTCCTCACAATTGAAACTCTAAAGCAGTAACTCTTCTACTGTCATCTCGAAAGCCTCACAAAGACTGTTGAAATGCAGCGAGCTCTCAAATACGACACATGTATTTCAACATGCTTCTACCAACCTGACGTATCAAAGGTGCTCGTTAGATCAAATTATGTTCAACAGTTCAGCTCTCAGATTTTTTTTTGCAAAAATGCGCTTCCTCGTTAACTAGTTTCATTCATCCATTCAAGCGTTCGCGTACGAAAGGAATGCCAGCATCGTTATTCAAATTTTAGTTCGGGAAATGTTATGAATTTAGCTCACTCAATAGAGAATGAGTTGGATGTCGGACTTTTGAATTTCGAGAAGTTCGTGCTTATTGATTTTGTTTTGTGCCAGTAGGAAACACAATGGGTACTGAACGAAGAAGTGGTAATTAACGGAGCGGTAATAGTTGAAGGTAGACAGGCAATGGAATGAGAAATCTGTCCTATGAGGACTGGTTTCAATTAAAATGCCAATTATACGGCGCTGCTTCCGATTCGTTTTCGATCTGGCTATATACTTTTTTATCAGATCTAAAATTATATTCTATCATTGTTATAGGAGATATTTTTGAATTTCCTGATACTATCACGCGGACATAGCATTTTCATGAGCAAGAGTAGTTCTTTGGTATAGTTCGTCGAATCGTTGAGCTCCTTAAGTTCTGAGTTGAGCTGCATGATTACTAACGAATAAGTGCACTGACTGGACAGGTCCACTCAATCTGTATGGTTCTTTCCTCAAAAGACCATTTCAGACATCCGTCTACATGGTCTTTTCACAAGACCTGACCAAGATTATGTCTTGACTTTGACAGTGACCTCTGAGTTTGTTTCGGCCTTTTTCTCAGAGTAGTCAGATAGCAAACGCCGACCGCATCTAGTTTTTAAAATATGATTGACGTGTAAAAGTGTTTGTTCAAACTAACTTAGGTACATGAATAAAATCATTTATCATACATGAGTTAAGACTTCAAAAGCCAAGTGAGGCATCGTCCGAAAGGGTTACCGCTGCCCTGGAACATAAAGGGCTAAGGAAGGAACACGGGTGGGTTTTAGTCAGTAAGAGTCTGACACTCCCTTCTGCTCCACCCAGAGCGGGAGGAGTCATTTGATGATTTCCCATCCTGAAAAAAAAGAAAAAAGTGAGGCAACTCAAAGGAAATCGACCTGCGTCAGTAAGCTCACTAACTTCTAGGTAATTCCTGAACAGAATAGTCAGCAACAAGCTAAGTATATTTGTCTCAAGCCAGGCCCATTCATAGTGACAAACTTGTCAGAAGCCTTGTCAGGGAACCTGCGTTATTGCTAACGACATGTTTCGACACGACGTCAATGTTGGCATTGTCAGCGGAAGCAATTTGTTCCCCGTGACATGTTCGGCGACGTTGTGATACTAAATTGAAGATAGGACTTTGTATGTACAGCTCTGAATAGGTGGAGATAGAATTTGTAAGGATTTTCGTAGGATATAATAGTGACCTTAAGGTCAATTCTCGTAATTTAAAACGCTCAAAATCTAGTCTCAGTCTCATCTCGGCGACAAACAAATGTCAAAAACTAGTCAAAATATAGGGAAGTAAGGTATTTTTGACAGATTGAGACGGAGATCAGACTGTGAACTTTCTTAAAATTACGAGAATAGCCCCTCTGATTGGTGATGTTCTTCAGAAAGCTCAGGTGCGTAGTAACCGGTGTGCATGTGTGACCGGCCAATTTCCGTTATTAAAAACGTTCAAAATCTAGTCAATGTCAAAAACTTGTTAAAAATGTAGAGAAATTAGAGGTATTTTTGACATATTTTCAAAATCGTTCTTCAAATTACGAGAATTGCCCCTCTGATGTATGAACGTAAACGTTGCAAAGGAGTAATGTAAGAATCGTAACAGGTGACGTTCTTTGGTTTCTGCTTACTCCCATGGGAAGAAGGCGTGCGTTAATGTAGGTATGTGTTACAGGATAATCTACCTTGACCTTGGGACCGGATTTGTAAGTTTTTTTTTTTAATGATTTAAACTAGTGCTTGTCTGCGATCCCGCCTGATGGAAAGCAGTGATACAATCGTTGATGGTAAAGCGCACTAATTTATTATGAGCCTATTCACTCTAGCCTTGAAAACACTTAAATTATTATAATCGGACGGGAAGACCGCTGCAGGCAAAATGGTAATGAAGATCAGCGGGGTAACTGCGTAGTACACTATCAGTAGTAATGGGTTTCATTTTGACAGTTCAACAACATTCATTGCGTTATTTACGTTGTTGAGCAAACACATTTTTCTAACATGTCAAGCAATGGATTAGCAATATCCTTTAAAATGATTCAGATTGAGATTGGTAGTGTTACGCAATTAGGGTGCAGACGGCAGTCGCGTCGGCAAAACTTTCAGGAACAGCTGTATATCTTTTGCTTTTAAACTGTGTCTATAATTATTGTAATTGGTTTTAAACCATTTTAATTAAAGCATCATCACCAACAGCCTATAGCAGTCCACTGCTGGACATAGGCCTCTCCTATTGCACGCTATTCAACTTGATTTTCGGCAACTTTCATCTAGCTGCTAGCAGCCATCCTGCGAAGATCGTCGCTTCATCTAGTCCAAGGGCGTCCTACCTTACGTTTGCCGATTCGCGGTTTCCACTCAGGAACACGTCTACCACAATGGTCATCGGTTCTACGGCTAATATGGCCGGCTACTAATTCACTTTGTTCTTTCGCTTCAGAAAAATAAATAAGTGAATAATAAAAATAAATAACCTGTCTGATCCCATTATACTTTAGATACATTGAAATAACATGCATGACACACATACGAGATACACCCACTTATTTCAAATAAGTAACATGACTGTTTTCTTTTTCTTAAAACTGGGTTGGAATATGATCTTAAACCTACAAAAATAATCACAAAACTACTTGAACCAAAGCTAAAATAGTAAAAGATCATTTTTATTAACACACTGTGATGGCGGGCGCTAAGCACGTAGCCGAATTCTGGACCGAGTTCATTTACATTGCCATCGACACGCTAAGAAGACGAAGTACCTATACTTATAAATATGTAACACAACTTTTGATAAAATCTGTTCTGAAATAATTTTACTAAAATCACGGCCTACGTTAGCCCGCAGTCTGGAGGCCAGACAATAAATTATCATAAAATTCGGAGGCCTATTAAATTTCCAATGTTACGCAAACTTGCTCTAATACCAGATATTATCTTCGTCCATATTATACGGTTCTGCCTGCAGCTAAAACCATTATTGTTCAGGATTTTGGCTTCGAACTGAGCTTATTACGCGGTTTCGGCACCGCTACTGATTAAGCACACATAATTTGTCAAAACATACCGCGCGGTATACATTGAACAGTTAGTTCATTAAAGCGATGTTTCCAGTTAGTTTGGAGAGGCAGTGGATCGTGTGTTGCTTTGTTTTGTCGTATTATATTCGGTGGTCTGGCTTTATAGAGAGTGTGTTATTTGCTTGGTATTATAAATTATGTACGAAGCGTATAAAATGGATTTTCAGAATAAACCTCCTTCACGAAACGGTGTTGTGTTCTTGGGAAGGATGAAACAATAAATCTTTTAATATTAAACGCATGTTTACGTACTGTTTTTACTGTTGTTACCTACTTGTGGTTTTCAAAATTAGGGGAAGCTAATACATACTCGATTTATGTGAACAATAATGTAGGAGGTCAGATAGGCAGTCGCTCCATGTAAAATACTGGTATTCAGCTGCATCCGGTTAGACTGGAAGCTAACCCCAACATAGTTGGGGAAAGGCTAGGCAGATGATGAATAATGAACTAAGAAGCTGACATTCTTTCGTAATTTTTAGTTTGGTCCCATGGTCAAAGTTGCTCATAATGATGAATATACAACATGTCCCGGAATTAACGCACACCACCAGACACCCCAATTAGAATATTATGTTATAATTATAATACATACACTGAATTTTTATTATTATGTAAAAAACAATGTTTTTTAAACAAATTACTTATACTGATTGTGGGAGAAAATTAGGGTCACATTACAAATTTACGCATACACACAGTCGCAATCGTATAAGGGTCTAGCTCAGTGTGTATTTCATCCATTTTGGTTTGTTTTGACTGCACAGCGTAAGTATGATAGTAATTTACGTAGTTTTAATTATTTTTGGGATAAAATATTACCTATATTAAAAATGACAGAAATCGATTCAGTAAACGATTCTGAACAAACTACTTCCATAATGTGCATTAATTCAGTTACACATTGTTGTATATCATAAGCATAATAAGCTTATAATGTTCCCACTGCTGGGACACAGGCCTCGCAGGCCTTTTTTGGTTTTTGGACATGCCGGTTTCCTTACGATGTTTTCCTTCACCGTTGTGAGAGCAATGATGAATACAATGACCCCTTAAAAAGATTCAGGGTAAACAAAAACTAAGGTTGGACATCAGGTTTTCTCCAGTCATGTAGTTTTAGTTCCAAAGTTATTGTATAAATAAAATAAGATCGAGGGCAGACGTCAAGTCTAGAGAAATATGGGTTAAAATGATCTTACCGAGAGCTATATCTCGTGTGTTGTCAAGTTTGCTGTACTAGCGGTAATATAAAAGTCAAATGAGATTTATGCGTGTCATGCAGCGTCGAGCTGAGCACAAGTAGAAGAGGCACCTCCACGAAATCCAATAGATCGTAGAGCTTGATATATTTTGAGAAGAATAACTTCTATCTTTTGCGTTATGCTACAGTTTTGATAGAGTTCCACATACAGAGTGAGTTTCATAACTATCCGGAATTGATATGGTAGCTAGCTTACCGTTAGAAAAATAAAAATGTTTGTTATAAATCCGTCTAGAAATTGTCTTACGTAGGTATATGAGTAGGTACTATTACTATAATCAAACTCATTATGTGACTACTAACGCCATCTATGTAAAACTTGGCTGCCCAATAAACTTGTTAGTCTATGATAAACAACACGCTGCGTATTTTTAACAAAACTGCATTTACATAAGGATTTTTAACAAACAAAAGGTGGCAACAATGTAAAGTGAGGTTGATTCATGAAATTAATCAACAATGCCAAGTTGTTCTAACCATTTAAGAGATAATAGCGATTACTTGGCAAAGTTCCGATCTTTTAGATTGTCTGTTCGCGCCAGTGACCAGGACCAAGTTAGCTGCAGGCGAGGCGCACGCGACTGCTCCACAATTACAACATCGATCCCAGAAACTACCCGGGAAGTTGGGTAGTTTCTGAACAAAAAAAAGCGGAACAGAAACGAACGCAGTCTTACATAGCCGTGGTTAATTAAAACTAGACTGCGCTTATTCAACTTGCCTCTTTCTACCTGACGAACTTACACTACCACTTCTACATTCAATAATAAACTCTATGCGCTCGTTAATAAGGTTAAGTTAACTGCATAACTAAGTTTGTCACCTTTGTTGTTGGTGTTAGGCGAATTTAAACTTTATGTTCAGGTGCTAAAGGTAGTAGGGGTGGCACAATAGGTGAAAGTTGGCAACTTTATTTGTCGTATAGACGGTCCGTTCCGTTCCGCTGGTGTCCGCACGGAACGGAGCGAAAAGTTGAAATTGAAAAACGAAACACGCCGAGGAGATTTTTTCAGTATGAAGGCTGGAGTTGTATTCGCTGAACTTCTGGTGAAATATTCTTCAAATCTTTTGTAGGGATGAGGCAATGATATAAGTAGGCAGTATGGCTACTTCCTTAGTCCTATAAATTGATTTAAAAGGCAAAGTTTCAGATGGGCTGCGTCTTGTCTATTCTAACAGTATTTTGTCGCTGGGATGATGAAAAGTTTATACCTTATACCAAGTTTTGTATTACAAAAACTTGTGGAAAGTCGGTAGTGCTGAACATTGGACAATGCCGGTGAGACGAGAGTTTCGTGTTTAATTTTAATTACACGTAAATTACTAGTTTTAAATAATTTTTATCTCTCCTTTATTTGCCGGCAATTTTTAGTACTGTCCTAAAACATATTTTAGTACTGTCCTTCTCTAGAGTTTCCGTTTTATTCTGCGTTGTAGCGTTGGTACTCTATGGTGAGTCACCATAGAGTAGTGGGTGACTTGACATGTCATCAAACGTCAGTGGCTTTTCTCTTCTCTATAAAAAATATATTTTCCTTAATTAATTATATCTGTTCAATTCATATTCCTTGTATAGAAATTCACCTTCCATCATACATTTTATATCGTGTGTCTTATATATGTGGACTTCATTATACTAAAAATATAAAATCTTATCATCCAGAAAGCCTTTTATACCGTTAAGGATTATATCGAGGACAAAAAGGCTTGGGATTAAGCTGCTTCCAATTTTTACATATTGAATGTTTTTTTTCTGTTTTGTTTTCTTTTTATATACACTTTGACATTAATGAATCTTATTATTCTTATCTTATCTTACATTTGCTTACTTTGTAAAGTATTCTATTATTTTAATTATTGTGAATGTGAAGACTATGTGGGTCATTTTATTTATATTATTTTTTTATTTTTCTCTCTGTTCTGTTTGTTTTTGTCATGGTCTGGCAGTTTGAGTAATTAATGTGGCCTGCCCAAATATCCTTTCTTTGGTATTGTACGTCGAATCTTCGAGCTCCTTAATTTTTGAGTTGAGCAGCACGATTTCTGACAAATGCGTGCACTGACTGACAGGTCCTCTCAATCTGTGTAGTTCTTTCCTCAAAAGACCATCTCAGACATCGATCTACATGGTCTTCATATGATCTCACCAAGATTATGTCTGGACTTAAAAGAGACTGTGACCTCTGAGTTTGTTTCGGCTTTTCTTCTCAGACTAGTCAGATAGGAAACGCCGACCTCATCCAGTTTTAAAATATGATTGACGTGTAAAAGTGTTTGTACAAACCTACTTACAAAATAAAATCATTTATCATTTGTGTCCCATACTTTCCCACTTTAGCGTTATTAGTATCTATAGCTGACATGGTCCCCTCCGCGAGAACTTGAGCTTCCTAGTTACATCACAATGCCCAGAAATGTAAAATTGTTCGCTGTTTTAGTCATTAAAGAAACCCTACTCATCTTCGTGTCAGATGTATCGAATGTGGGAACTTCTACAGGAACCGCTTTTCTACTTATAAGTAGGTCAAACAATAAGCCAAAGATTGTAGGATCTACCTCACTTATAATCAGGACTTTCGCTCTGAACCCCGCATAGTATGGTGAATGTTCTGCCCTGAACCACAGCTAAATCACAATGGCCCCGGGCCGCGCTCGTCTTTCTTTTGGGACGTACAGTATACGGAAAGCGACGGGTACTGAAGCAGCTTCAACTGGCCTCAGTCACCACAGAGGTAGTAACAAATCACTATTATTAAAGTATGGTAGGTACTTACAATCAGTAACAGTGACTTTCGCCCTGAACCCCGCGTAGTGCCTTGAATGGTCTGCTCTAAACCGTAGCCGCAGCACGTTCCCTCTTGACTGGTACCGCAACAGCTTCAACTTGCCGCTCCAATCACCGCACAGACGTCGAGCGCGAGTCGCGTGCGCATCCCGCATCCAGCCCGCGCTAATGGCGTCCGATTCTGGGAGCTGGGTCTCGGTTTCTTCCCAAATCTGATAACAGAAGAGAAGTCAAATAAATAAGAGTTTTTTTAGCAAAGTTTGAGCAGTAGTGGCCCAGTGGTAATAGCCCCGACATACGAGTTGTAGGTACCAAATTAAAAATAGTGGTGGTCGTGGTGATGAAATTATTTAGTCAAAGTAAAGACTGACTAAATAATTTAATCACCACTGCTCTCAAAATGGTGAAGGAAAACATTGTGAGGCAACCGACTAGATCCTAGAACCAAAACATCGAAGACATGTGACATCTACAAACCCATACTGGGCCCGCGTGGTAGATTTATCAGCCCACACTCCCTCTCGAAGAGAGGTGGCGTGGCAGCAGTGAAAACATTATAGGCTGATTATATCACGGAACACTTCAGTCAACAATATGTTATGTGTGTCTTATGTCAGTCATAGAATCTGGAAGTGGCTTATAACGTAAACGTCAAAAGTTACTTAGATCTAGGATAAAACTATAAAACTTAATAAGTACAACTATTATTATAAATGTGAAAGTTTGTATGCATAGATGGATGGATGTTTGTTACTCTTTCACGCAAAAACTACTAAACGGATTTGGATAAAATTTGGCATACAGATGGTTTATAACCAGGAGTAACATATAGGATATTTTTTTATCCCGATATTCTTACGGGATCGAAATTTATGCGGGTGAAACTGCGGGGCCCAGCCAGTCTAGGATAAAAAGGTAAAAAAAGTACTTATGTGTATCTTATCTGCGTAAAACTTTACTGATGGCATGGATGCGTGATTTCTACGATTCTTAAATCCACAACCTAGTTGTCTACAGTTTCGTACCTTTCATATCTTTTAAAGACTCGTAAGACAAGTAAGTAGCTCCGAAAACCAGTCTTATATAGCACAGTGTTCACAATCTGAGATAATTTACATTCCATCGCCACGTAATAGTTCTACTTTGTATTCTTAGTTGATTTTTGAGTGACCATTTGTAACAAAAAGGTCCTAATAGGTTTTTGGTAGTGTCCGACCGAAACAGTATTTTCAGCCGAAACCGAAACCGAAACCGAGCCTTTGGTCTTGGTCTCAGTTTCGGCCGAAACCGAAACCGAAACCTAACCTACCTTATTTGAATTTTTATAGCATGTTAAATCTATTGTATTTTTCCGCATATATAGACAGTTACGTAACATCGACGTTACTGCTACTTTTAAAATTTTACAGGAGAGTAATTTAAAATGAACTATTTTTTTGTAATGAGGCTACTGTCTCGTTATGAAGACCCTTGCTTATGTTTTTCTACTTAAAATGTGGCTACACTAATGTAGCTATATGTGTTATTCAATTAAGTAGAGACGTGTATATGTGTTATTCAATTAAGTAGATGTCGGGTACCTACAGTTCCGTCATTGTTTCCCAAAGATTCACTAAAATGCGTAGAGAGCCGCGCATGCATTTTTATGCTTTTATGACAAAATGAAACCACATTTTTTAAAGTAATCGAAATACGCATTTATTACGTGTAATAAACATTAGCCATCTGTTCTGCGAGCATCTGCCCTGCCCACTGCCATTTAAGTTTGGCAATTCTTTGGACTATGTCAGTTACCTTGGTTCTCCTGCGGATATCTTCATTTCTGATTCGATCACGCAGGGAAACTCCCAGCATAGCCCTCTCCATTGCCCTTTGGGTGACTTTAAGCCTTCTAATAAGGCCTATTGTGAGCGACCTCGTTTCAGTGCCATAGGTCATCGCTAGCAAGACGCACTGGTAAGAACTCAACTGGCAAATTCGTTCACTCACTCGAAGTTAGCCGAATGATGCGCGACAATTTACGAACACCTAGTTTCAGCGGGGCCGAAGGTTTGGCCAATTATTGGCCGAAACCGAAACTGTGGCCGAAATAAGATTTTTTGGCCGAAACTAGCCGAAACCGAAACCGAAACCGACCGTTTTTGGTTGCAATGGAATTTGAACTTTGTTAAGTATGACATTCAGTTAGTTGTTCCATAACTTGAAAATCATCTCAAATTATTAATTCTAATATAGGCGAAGATAACGTGTATGGCATGTACAAGAAACTCCATCTACCTCAGTGTCCGAGCTGAACGCTTCATGATGGTCGCGCAGCTGCCACTCCTGCGCACCGCTGCTGTTGTCCACTCCCACCTCCGTGATCTCCAGGTAGTCGTAGCTGCAACTGCAAATAAAGGTCAACGTTATCATAATGCACACTAGCTTAGATAAATTATTAGTTACTAACAAGAAGCGAATAGTTTATACTTTTCACAGTGTAATCTACGACTACGTGATGGTTTTAACTTAAATAGAATAGAATACTCTTTATTATGTACAGACGCCAGCAGGTCAACCTACCCGAAACTGTCAAATTTTCCCAATCAACCTTGAACCTTAATGCTTTAGCGATAAAGTTGAAAATCTATTAAAGAAATTTGACAGATTGTAGTGGCTTGATGTGCTGGCGTCTGTACACCATTTAATTTCGGATATAAGTGTAAAAACAAAGGGTGACACAATGAATTGAAATGAAATTATTTATTCTGTAAATATGATATCGTAATCCCTTTAACATGTCATATTATAAACAATATAAAAAATGAGCTAGCTGAGATTCTTTTCTATCTGACTAAGAAGAAACGCCGAAACAAACTCAGATTTCACATTCTCTTTTAAAGTCCAGACATAATTTTGGTCAGATCATGTGAAGACCATGTATATTGATGTCTGAAATGGTCTTTTGAGGAAAGTACCTACTACACAGATTTGACCAGTCCAGTCAGTGCAAGCATTTGTCAGTGATCGTGTAGCTCAACTCAAAACTTGAGGAGCTCAACGACTTACACACAATGACACACGACAATGGGCGGTTTTATCGCTAAGAACGATGTTTTAAAGACAACCGTTTGGATGGATTAAAAGCGGAAGGATCTTTATATTAAGTAGAATAAAATAGTTACCCTTCCCTTTTCGAGTTCGAGTCGAGTTATTTTAAAAAACTGAAAGTTATCGTGCAGGTCTCACACTCATTAGGGTTACTTACAGATATTGCTTTCGGGCTCGAGGTAAATAAGTAAGTTTGAGCATAAAGAACTTACGTAGAATTCAAGTTAAATAGCAATGGAATCTCACGATCTTTGAAAGCTTTTAAAGTAAACATTTTCAAAGACTGGATTTTCTATTTGAAGAGCATTGCTTTGAGTACTTCATTTATTAAATTAGCTCCATTTAATAGATGACACTTTCATATTTGAAATGAAGAGAAGATATCTAATTAAAGATTGGAAATACTCGTATCTCTTAAGACCTTGGATAACGATCGCTGCTTTCACAAATTAAATGTCTGTCACCAAAGTGAACTGCTTAGAAGCTAGTATTTTAAGTATTTTTAGATTATTTTATTAAGTAAGGTTACAATTTTATCTACAGGGTAAATTTCTGAGACGGCAGTGAGAGCCAGTAGGTATTTAAACCATATTAATTACAGGAAAACGTTGTTAGGGACCCCCATTTTGAGTAATTGAAAAGAAAAAAAGCGTAACTAGATGTATAGATGGAATTACTCGTAAGACTCGTGTAGCGGTCGTGAGACATACCTTAGCACCTAATGTTCCTCTACAACTGACCCGTTCCTGACTGCAGCACTTCCTACTCAGTGAATAAGAGTGTCTAGAAGTGACAAGTAGTTTTTATGATATTCAACCCGTTCTATATTTTTGCTATTTCAAACAATGTTATTAAATCTTCCGAAACAATGGCGCCGATTCCCTTGTTCACAAACTAAACTAAATTGTCTAACTAAATTGACGTATTTTTAGCAGCCATATTTTTAATCGCTACTCCATAGACAGATTAGACGTGATTAAAAACATGGCTGCTAAAATACGTCAATTTACGCTAGGCGCTGACTAGTTTGACAGGACTAAACTAATATTTATCTTCTGTCCTTTTCTAAATTAAATAGACAGAAAAAGATGCATTGAACTTAAATTTAGTTTAGTTTGTGAACAAGGGAATCGGCGCCACTATCAACAAAACGATTGTTTTAGACTAAATATATTTCCAAATTATTTGATCATTTTGACTGCCTCGTTGGGCCACAGGTCGCAAGCGCTACTGCTGGAATGAGGACCTGGGTTCGGTTCCCAGGTTGGGTAACATTTTAATGGGTTTTTCCATTAGGAATTTATAAGACAACTCTGTATACTATGTACAAACTGCTTATAAATAAATTATAAAAAAAATATTAAATTAAAATATAAAATTATTATAGGAATTTCTCAGTAGCAGCTCCTTGCTGCTCGTCTGGATTTATGTCTGGTTGATGGCAATAGGCTCGCCCCCTATTATTATTAATGTGGGTGTACTAATAGTTACAGCTTTGCTGAGCCTTCCGGGGATTACAGTCGTAATGTTTTGTTGTTTGATAATTAGAGACATCAACTTAATTGTTGTCATGTGAAATCCGCCCACAATCGAAAAACAAGATGGCTGCGCTGTCACATAGACAAATGTCAGACACAAGGTTCCTCTCAGAAAGACATAAGTGTTAAATTTTGCCCATAACTCATGTATTATAGCAGCCTAATGGCGGCAGTTACAGACGGCCTCCCAATAAGGGGTCCTACGCAGTTTTAGTTACGAGAATGTTGTTCTCATGAAAATATCAATTAGTATGCTTTTACGAGGAATTAGAGGCGTACTGTTGTGAGGAGTTACGTTGAGGCGTAACAACTTAATGGCGCGCGGATATATGTAATGGCTTTCGCTATTGTTATGTGAAAGTTAGGGCGAGCTAAGTGTTAGACAAATAGATAGATCGGTTCTCGACTCGATTGATGTTACTATCTGTAGGTACCTATGGCGCGATTGGCGCGGCCTTACTGGCCTCAACTTATCTAATAACATATGTAACTTTTTTTATCCTAAAGACCTCCCCCAAATCCTTCCAGGAACTCTTTCCCCGCGCCACTCGAACCAGCCCTCGCGGTACGCGTCCAGACCATCTCTTTCTTTATTAACATATTTTACCATTTTTTTATTGCTGTTCCTAAGGGCCAGCCCTGGACCTCGATCTCGCCTAATGGAAAGCTATGGATGAGATCTATTATGGAAAGAGCAAGCCAAAAAGATGCCTGTTCACTCTTGTTTTGAAGGCTCGACTCAAAAACAAGAAGTACCTACCTACTTTTAGTTAAGAGTGTGTCTACAGGCTTTGTTGTTTAAAAAATGCAATTATTTAAAAACTTTGTTTTCGTCCTGAAACGTATAATACATTGAATAAAGTAGGTAGTGTCAGCATAATTTACAGAACATTTCGAAATATGCGTACACAGTAAACAAGCTGTTGTGGATATGTATCATAAATTATTATCAAATACCTAGAAAAACATACTAAAGTAGCTAGTCAAATTTGATTTGTGTTTTACAACAAATAAATGTGAAGACCTGTGTTATGTCTGTGTGACGTAACATAAATAATAAAACAAATTGCAACCAAATTATAATTAATTTTAAGTCAGTAACATAATATAAAGGTTGAGTACGTTTTAAATAAAAATATCTTCCTTATTTTTATTGTTTGTCAGAATGGTTTGCCATTTAATTTTGTACGCCCATTTATAAATAAGAAATGTCAAGCTACATGTTTTAAAGTATCATTCATGTCGAGAAGAGCGGACAACGTGATTCTTTGTCACTTTACCGTCCTTTGTTTGGCATGACAAATTTTATTTAGGAGCCACTGTACTTATGCCATAACGATAGCCATAACCTTCAAATCTCCATAAATTCCATAGTCTTCAAATGACGTGCGAAAAGTTGCGAACGGGCGTATTTTTCCGCGTATTGCCTATTTTCGAGAGCTGGAAATCCAAAAGTGTGGTTTTATGACGCGCTGGAATGCGCTCTGTTGGATTCTCAATGCTCGGCTTAACACCGAGGTTTGAAAATCCAGTGCGCGATAAAATCCCACTGCGATATTTTTCCGTCCTTGCGAAGTGTTCCATCGTCGACCACATTATCGCTTAGTATCAGGGGGGCAATTCTCGTAATTTTAAGAACGTTCACAGTCTGATCTCAGTCTCAATCTGTCAAAAATACCTCTAATTTCCCTACATTTTGACAAGTTTTTGACATTTGTTTGTCGCCGAGATGAGACTGCGATTAGATTTTGTACATTTTAAATTACGAGAATTGGCCTTCTGGTCAAACACGAGTCTATCAAATATATAGAAAATAACGATAGATCTTAGGAAAGTATTCTACCAATACAGTATTTTCAACTTTATGAAGCTGAAGAAGACAAGAATCCCTTAAAACCTTTAAAAAAAACAAAAGAAACCCAAACCCATAACCGATCACTTTATCTACCATTCAAGGAACCCGATCGACCAATAAAGCCGACGAAACCCGAAATGAGCCGAAGTCGTCGTAAAATAAACAGTTTGGCTCATCTAGTATATCTTTGCGTCCATTGGATGGGAAGTGCTGACTCATCGACATATTGCGAGCGTGGCCGTATCGACTCTAAGCTCGGTGTCAGCAGATAGGGTTGGCGACATGTGCGGTGCAACGTTGTGAGAACATAAATCTTTTATTTCTTCATTTGTGGTCTTTATGTCTATTCTTCTCTATAAACTATGGCAATAGCTCATTCTTCTGACTGCCCAGGCGTGGGCCGGACGTGTAAAATTGCTCCTGGAGGCTAGTTTATTACATACAAGTATTGATGGTTAAGATAAGACAACCCTGTGTCTACTCTTATAGGATAAAATTGGCCCTGTCACCTGCACACGTGAGGACTTAATGGCTGCGTCAGCAAACGGTATTCGCGTAGCTGAATTTTATTTAACAATATATATTTTATGAGTTATTTTTGCAATCAACACGCTAAGACGAAGGAAAAACTGGTTCAATGCATCAACAGACAAAATAATGTTTCTATTATATGACATAACTTTTTTGAGTTTAATTATTTTTGTACCAATAACCAGCCTTCTCCTGCATTGCAATATATGCCGTCGTTAGATAATAAGATGAAATTATCTTCTTACTTGCTAAGAACAACCTGCAAAGCTGATTTCTCCTAAGACTATTTTCATTTGTTAAGTTTATGTCTATCTATGTTTTTAAAAGCTTCATTTCTTTCTTTGTTAAATTTATAATTAGGTGACCTTTATCAGCAGATCTTTACAGACTGATATAGCGACAGACATCCACTGCTGGACTTAGGCCTCCCTCAAGCACCTTCACTTCGACCGGTTCTGTGCTTCCCGCATCCAGCGGGTTCCTGCGGCCTTCACAAGGTCGTCGGTCCACCTTATATAGGAGGCCTTCCAACGTTACGTCTTCCGGTACGCGGTCGCCACTCCAGAACCACCGATATAGCGAACACCGCTCACCAATAGACCACTACTCTAGAATATTCAGGTAGAACCCTACCTGTTAAAAACAACAAAAGTTTACAAACACGCGGGTTGGATCGGCGCCAATTCTTACCAGAACTACCGTTTCGTGGGATCGGCTTAATCGTTGACGATATTCTGCAACTCGTAGGCCACAAAACTGGCATATTGACGTAGCTCCCTAGTTTTATAAACAACCTGCATAAGTTTACGTATCTTCGTGTACAGTATACCAACATAACAGCATACCAAGAGATAATATCTTAGAATTCTGCCAACATCACGGGGACGTGTCGGTGCATGCAGATGTTATGATAAAATGGAGGTACACATCAAGAACGCATTTGCGAAGTGACATCTTGGCGGGAATCTGACTTTAACACACGTGTGTGTAAGGAGCTGTTGGAAATTAGATCAGCCGGTCTATTCTGTAAAAATCTCATCGAGAAAATAAAGGTGAAGGGAGCTGTCATTCCATGTGATACATATTGACAGCTGACTTCACGCTCACTAAGTTTTGACGGTGGGAATTTTACAGATGTACTTGGAAAGTCCTCTTAAGTTTGGACGTCCTAAAACAGCGATGGCCGCCACAGAACGGCCAAAAATTATGTACCGGGGTTTGACTTTACGGTGTCAAAAAACGTTCTTTAGGAAAGCACATCAACTTACTTTCTTTTACTACTGTACATTGCAGACGCTTCGTGGCGGTTAGCGCAGTCTTGAGAAACCCTAGATTTCGTACCTACAACGTTTTTAGGAGTAATTTTCCCCACGATGAAAGGACTACTACTACTTAAGAAGCTTAAAACATAGTCTTGCTGTTCCGTTCTACTTGTACTTATGCAAAGTTGTATAAAGTAGAAGACCTTTTGCATTCATTAAATTTCATTTACATTTACTTGAGAAACTTCACCCAGGTAATTGCCTAGCACACAATGGCAATACCTTTTGACAGTTAAGCGACATTCATTGCGTTATTTACGTTGTTAAGCAGATGATTTTTTCAAACATATGAAGCAATGGCTTAGGAATGTACTTCAAAATCTTTAAATTAGGGTGTGGTTTTGTGTAAAGGGCGAGTAGGGCAGCAAGGCATCTGCAATGGCTCTGCTATTGCCGATGTCCTTCTGCAGCGGTTGCCACTTACGATTAGGAGGGTACCAACCCTTGCCTTTCCACCGATTCCCAATAACATAACAAAATATCGGGGATCTATTCACTTAAGAAAGAAAAAATGTTTTTTTTTTAATATTACAATTTACATTTCTGAATAAGTACATAACAAATAAAATATCTTCACGCTTGTTTTCCCCGATTGGATAGCTAGAGGTGTATCTAAAGTACACCCACATTAGCTGAATAAGAATGCCATTAAATATTATTTAGGAATATGTAGATACGAAAAAACTCTTCTTAATTTTTGTCATGCATTGCTTAATTCCTTGTTCCTTAAGTTATTTCTTAAACCAAAATTCTTGTGTTGAAGTAACTCCGTGTATTATTCTCGAGATGTAAATTGAAGTATTTTATCTTGTAATGTTCAAGTGTACGTTTTCACGGAACTGCATTAGCAAGTACTATTCTCGACGTTGCCTGGAAGTATTTCAAGTTATTATGTTTTAAATTGCTTGTAAAATATATTGTACCTGCATTTTATGGCATAATGTTTGTGTAGATAGATAAGTTTAATGCTTAGACGTGCCATTCCATTTTCCTTCGTAAACCAAACCTTCATAAAAAGATATACAGGATAATTTTTTATTCAGTGCGTAAATTTTTACAGGGTGTTCTACCCATGAATATGAACAACATTCACTATGGGACCATCTCTGAAATCACGAAAAAAAATCAGCAGATTCATACATTTTGGTCGAGTAGGTATTGAACTTTTATAAGAAACAGCTGATTTTTTTTTTGTGATTTCAGAGATGGTCCCTTAGTGAAAGTTGTTCATATTCATGGGTAGAACACCCTGTGAAAATTTACGCACTGAATAAAAAATTATCCTGTATTAACATGTACAGGGTGGCACGGACCTTGACGCGCAACCTTTTACCGTGGATTCAAAACATGATTCTGAACTCACCTGCGGTTTCGACAATTATTAAAAAAAAAAAAAAAAAACAGCTGTTCCATACATTTTGACTGCGCAGGTAGGCGCGCTTTTTAATGATATAACTGTTTTTTTATTTATTACTGATAGTAAATTTTACGCCTTGGCGTCTAAAATCATGTGCTAAATTCATGGTTACAGTTTACACGTTGATGTCGCTGCCACCATGTATGAAATGAATGGTAGAAGTCTATCAATGTTCAATGTACTCGTACTATGCCAGCAAAGTCAAAACTTTAAAATAAACGGCGGTTACAAAGTTACCTACGACTAGAGCTAGAGCTGGGGCTCAGGTACCTTTGTTACGACTTCTGCAAGTGACATCAGTTAGTAGAATTTCCCAAGAAAAATATAACTGACTTTTCCACAAAAATTTTAACACTAAAAATGATTTTAATGTGTACAGTGCGTTCAATAGTGTTTTATATACAATGTTTTTCTATCTATAATATGTATGTATTTACAAAAAAAAAAATGTATATAAGTAGTTTATCAGCCATCTTGTTACCATAACACAAGCATTAGGTTGCTTATCTTGGGACTAGATGGCGCTGTGTGAAATGTCCAGGGATATTATTATTATTATTAATATTTTATTCGCTTCATTTAATGAATTTATGTATTTTTTATTACACGTTAATGTCCCACTGTTGGGCAAAGGCCTCCCTACTCTTTCCTATTGTGCAGGGTGCTAAAAGTGAATAATGACCGTTATTGGTTAAAATTAAGACTTGCATCTTTACCAATAATGAAACAAAGACCTCATAGCTTTGCATAGTAGATTCTCCCATATGGAAGTAGCTATCACAGGTAAAATTAGTTTACGAATCTATTTATATGTCCAGTTTGGCAATAAAAAATGCTACCATTGGCAAGGAAAACGATTCGTTTTTGTTTATAGAAACTGAGCATAAGAGATTACTTCGGGACACCTACCGTGGATAACAACACCCCTGTAACCACCAGCAGGAGGTAGCCAAATGTCAACTTTTGTGTAAGCAGTTAGAGAAGATGTTATAAAGGAAAAAAAAAACAGTGTGCAAACTGTAACCATGAATTCAGCATATGATTCTAGATCCCCTAGCGTACAAATTTTTCGTCAGGTATAAAGAAAAATCTGCTGTTTGTTACAAAAGTGCCTAGCACATTTTTTATAGCTAATTTCTACGCTAGGGTGCCCAGAAAACTAGATACGCTGAATTCATGGGTACAGTTTGCGCACTGGTTCAAATATTTCTTGTATAAATTCTCTCAAAAAACACCACAAAAACCGTGTTTATCTGAATCAAATCATTCTTATCTAAACATTCCTCCCCTTCCGTTGGTTGGCATAAACAAAGATGTCTTTTGAACGTTTTCCGAAGGAAAGCGTCGGGACGTATTCGGGTATGTTCGTGAGTCTTCGTAAGGTGGTAGACTATACATATTTATGGATGACAATAGTTGCAACAGCAGAGTGCAGTTGGTGGAAAATACTTTGACCTCAGAGCGGGCTAATCTTGTGGGCTCATAGCTTTCCCCTGGTGATTCTAGAATAGATCAATAAAAAATAATCTGCCCAGCCAACTATGTTGCAGTCGGGTCGGCTTTCAGTCTAACCGGATGCAGCTGAATATCAGTATTTTACATGGACGGATTGCCTATCTGACCTCTACGACCTAGTTGCTGGGTAACATGATACCCCTTGGTAAGACTGGTTGTCAGATGTTTGGGCTTCCGATTCCCACGAACCGACTGTCTACGAATGCCAACCGGGAGCAACGGCTTATCGTGCTAATCAAATAGATTACATGTACGAGTACAATAGACACACGTACATGTACCCTTTATTACGATACCAAAGAGCCTATTCCGAATAATTGAGAATCAGAATACGTACTCGCTAAGTCAATACGGTTTTCGAATACGGATATGAGGAGGTGCGGGTGTGATTTACGACGGTGCCGTATCTCGAGCGAGGTCGTTCGACATGTCCACTCGACATGTGGACCGGGTGAACACACTCACGACTTAGAAAAATAGATTGCAGTTTGATGATAAAGCTTTGTTTTTCTTGGATTGTTTTTAGCACATTTATTTAGAGTGATGGAGAGTATTAGCTCATCCTCATATGCCGAGAAAATTTTAGATACCAAGTATGGTTTTTTTGAACTTTTATGTGTATCAAGAGACAGCGGTAACGGTCGCGACTTATGAGTTGTAGGTCGTAGGTTCGAACCCAGACAGGCGTTTTACTTAATGTAAATTATTTCATCACCACTGCCTTCAAAACGTTGAAGGAAAACATCATCAAACATCAACATAAAGACTACGTTGAAGACAAGGTAGTTTGGCAATAATTTCTTCTGCACATGTGGCGTCCCTGGCACCTCATTAACGGCATAACTACGTAAATGTCTATTAACTGCTTTCAAATTACGATGTTTATTTATTTTTTACATACTTCTTTGACATAATCTTTTTATTATTTGACATTATATACAGACAATTCTAGTTTCAACTCTTTATTAGTAGTTGTAATGGCAGTCATGTCACTTGGTTTTAATAGGTTTTTATATTTTACCTATCCTTTTGATAGATTCTTCTATATTTTGTAAATGTGAGGACTTTGTAGACCATTTTTTATTTTATCAAGTACCTGGTACTTGTTGACAGGCCTACGCTGTCTTCCCATACCTACTGTAATTTGAAAACACTGTAAAAGCCAATTGTTTTTAAAAGAGTAACCTTGGAGTTTCTTGCCGGCTCTGTAATAATATCGAATAGTGAAGTACCTAATCCTGCATTGCGCTCTGACAGTGGAAGAGGGGAGAATAGATAACTAAGTACCTATTAATAAAATAAAAATAAGCTTAACTAACTTCTAAGACATCATGAAAGCAAAAACTATACAACAGGTCACGTTAAAATATTATGTTATAATCATAATACTCGTACGTACATACACTGACTTATGTATAAAACCGTATTTATTAATTACATTAGTTGTACCACAATTTTCTCCCACAATCATGTGGGGGAAAATTGTGGTCACATTACAAATAGATGCAAGCAAACAGTCACACATGTATAAGGGTATAACGTAGTAGGTACTTCGTCCATTTTGGTTTGTTTTGTACAGCGACTGTGACTGTAATTTAAGTAGTTTTAATTATCTTTTATAAAATAGTACCTATGTTAAAAATTACAGAAATCGATGCTGTACAAAATACTTTCATAATGTGCATTAATTCAGTTACAAAAGTTTATTTCTTTATTTGTTACTTAATAACCAACTTATGTTAACGGTTTATAGCACACATAGAAGTTATAATAAGTTGTATAGTCTCTATTAATTAAAAAAAAAGTAATTTCATTCAAATTAAAATCAAATCACAATAAAGCGCGATTCAGCTTTCAACAAATCGAATCACCATAATCGATACCGCACCGTCCACTCACTATTCATAATCGAGTCGTGTCCGAATACGGATGCGGTCCGGATGTGATTTATTATTCGCTCGTATCTCCGCCTCTGATATGTCGACGGTACTGTCTGTAGGACACACACATAAACAATCGATGATTGGCTTATATTTTTCTTTTGTTAGCGAACATTTGTCTATTTCCTTTTTATTCTTGTGAGGACTCAAGATTTGTTTTTTATGTCGCTGGTTATGATAATATATAGAATTCAGTTTTATAGTTACTATTGATTTGTCACATATAAATATTTTAGATTATTTTAAGGACAGCCGACATTTTGAATACCTAAATAACAAACTTTACCAAACAAATATCGTTCGTTCGTTAGTATCGTTTTAAAAGTATGTATTTTCTTAATTGAAACGATACCTAGCTTGTAAGACAAAACAAAAATAAACTACCAATAAACAACTCGTTCCCAATAGGGTTGTATCATGCTCTTAATTGCTCGGTCGTATCTCCTTCGAGATCCGCCCGACTGTCGACAGTCGCCGTCTGCATGTTAAGTCACAAATAGATGGATTTATCGATTAGGGAACTACTCGTAGGTTTCGGTAGATCGAGTCTATCCAATTGGGAGCTAATGGTTGTAATAGTCGTAGGTACCATTGCCCTATTTATTTAATGGTGAGTCACGGGAGATTAATCCATATAATCATTATCTGCCTAGCCTTTTCCCAACTATGTTGAGGTCGGCTTCCAGTCTAACCGGCACCCTAATTGCGTAACACACGATCAATCGGAATCTGAATCATTTTGAAGCAAATTGCTAATCCATTGCTTCATAAGTTCGAAAAATTTGTCTTCTCAACACGTATATAACGCAATGAATGTCGTTGAACTGTCAAAATGAAACCGATTCTGATTGATCGTGTGTTACGCAATTAGGGTGCGAATGCAGCTGAGTATCAGTATTTTACATGGAGCGACTGCCTATTTGACCTTTACAACCCAGTTACTGGGTAATTCAAAACTCCTTGGTAAGACTGGTTGTCAGACTTTCGGGCTTCTGACGACCCGTAACGACTGTCAATGATCCACGAATAATGTTCGTTGGTAAGCGCATCACTTGAGAACAGCTCGATAGATGTGGCTATTTATTGTTTTAAAACACGTTCGTAATAATTCGAATAAGGTTTTTATCGGCAACATTGGAAAAGTTTCCCGGATTTATTTCAAATTTAGGTGAAACAGAGTGTCCTTTTTTGTATGAATTATTAAAATTTGGAGAGGACAACGTCAGTCGGGTCAGCAGTATACCTAATCCAAAAAAGGAACGAAAACGTTGACAGAATTTCGCAAACCTGAATGACATTGACAGGGCGCGTTGTGCACAAACATTTGTGTTTGTCACTGTCATTGTGCATAGACAAAATAAGATGGCGGAGTTAGTACCGAATTTAGCCGCGCGCCTAACCTCATAATATCCGTTGACATTTACAAAGGAAATAAATACTAAAACTAAAGTCAACTAAATATTGTGTTCCCTTCGAAAATAGCCACCTTTTATGTCAACATCAATTTCTTAGCTCCAAAAGTTCACAACGAATATCCGACAACGGACATGATGTGATTAACTGGTCGCCGGTCTCTAATCGGACATGCGGATATGCGGACACTCGACATCAGCGCGCCCACCATTAGTGAACGTATCGATAGCTGGCTTTTGTTTGTGGTCTTCACTAATTCCTAGTAACGAATGCTACTTTTCGTTTTGATATATGCAATACGTCTGTTTACAGAGTTTATTTTTAAGTTTATGACATGAACATCTAGGAAATCCTTTTATGTTGCTAGATAATGTTTTCCTAAGGTTTTGTTTTCCTAGGAAAGCGGTTCAAGAAAATCTGTCATTTTCACCAGTAGATATATTTTTTTAAAATTTGACATTAAGGTGTCAAAAAACGCTTTGTATTTGGAGAGCCCTAAAGGCTCTCCCCACAGGCGCGTTATTATAGGTCGATAATATCGGATGAGTCATTGCGATACCTGCGATAATGACGACGCAATAGAAGTAGGGCGCTTGCGTTCCTCCGTCTTGCGATATTCCGCTATGAGTTCTTAGAACATTTTGAATTAGGACGCATATAATCTTACACACACCTGCGTTCAATCAATCAATCAAATCAAAAGTCATTTATTCAAATTAGGTTGAGAATCAGCACTTTTCGAACGTCAAAATTACAAAAGACAGTCCCCCAAAAACGCCCGCCCTTCGCCACTTCCTAGTGCTATCGCTGGGAAGAAGAAGTGGCGGAACAAACTCCCCAGCAGCACAGCTGTCTGTTTAGTTAGAATATATGTAGTTGCATGTATACAATACTAGGAACCTATGTTCAGTAATGAACATTACAAGAAGCTTAAATTATTTGCCATATTATGTCAGCTAGCCACGCCAATATACCAACAAATATACTAACTATACGTACTCAAGCTAAAAAATAATTAATTAAAATAAAAATAAAACTCACTACCTAAATAAAAGCCTCCAGGCATAAAGGGCGTGACAGCTTACATATTTATGCATTGCTGGGTTCGACACAGATGATGAACTAGGACCATCGATGTGAAATAAATAAGTGAGTTAATACTAATACCAGTAACCTGTCAGTACCTAAGCTAATTCTGGAGAAAGAACATGAACATTGTCTTGAGTTAATTAGGGCGACCAACTATTCTTATCGTGTAAGTAGTCGTTGATGGAATAGTAAGCCTTTGAACAAAGGTTGGATTTTACTTGAGTTTTAAACGCATTAAAAGGCAAGTCTAGCAAAGAAGAGGGTATCTTGTTATAAAAGGTTATACCAAGCCCAACAAATGAGTTATGAACCTTATGAAGCCGGTGAAAGGGGGCACGTTAATAATGTAGTAACGTGTAGTGCTTGGGGGGCTGTAGTGTAGATTACACACACACGTTAGAAATATCGGACGATAAAAACAGCTGTGTAGCAGGGAATCGGGACTCCTTATCGCAATAACGCATCCGATATTTCTAGAGAGCGGGGAGAGCCTGTATTGTGTGACTGTTCACCGCTTTCTTAGGAAATCAAAGCTTTAGAGTGAAAGTAGAGGTAATTACTGCGTGTTTTTACTGTGTTGCCTATGAAATAAATAAATTATGATTTGTGGTTAATTCTAAAGTTGACCCGATTAGGTATAGCAGCGTGCCTATGTAATGGCGATATTAAGTTAAAACACGTATGCGGTTTTGCGTTTCCGTTTTATGAACATATTTTAATTTAATTAAGCGTAATTATTTTTTATATACAATTTTCTAAAATAGCATCTTGGAGAAATGTGTACTTTTAAAGAATTGTAACGCAGAGATCATTGGTTGGGTCACGGACCATGTCATCGCATCAATGAAATTTAAAGGAATAACGTGCGAAGAGTAGGCGAATTGAAGGAAAGAGAGAGAGCCATACGTCAGCGAGCGGAGCCGGCGGTAGTTTTAAAATGACGAATCACATATTATATGCTGTTATAATTTTTATAATTACTAACCCTACCCGTGTGTTAAATTAATGTCGCCATTGTAGCGGCACGTTGTATTTACTGTTTCGAAAATATCCCAGTTTAGCATAGTCAAATGCTAAATAACACTGTCGCGTATTTAACTAAAGTAAAATAAAATATGCCAACACCGCACCTGTTTCTCTTAGTTTGGAAACACACAAAACACACAATTCGTTGCATTATTTTGGTTAACCTGGATGCTGCACGTAAGTAATTAGGGTAATCATACAATGCGCGGCTTTACTCTGTTCGTAGCGTTTATAGTATTTATTTATTCTACTGAACAAGAATACTTGAATACCATAAAACGAAGTTACGTTTGTATTTTCCACTAGCTGTGCCCGCGGCTTTATTCGCGTGTATGTCGGAAAATTGGATTTTATGGGTTTTATTTTGTCTAACATAAAAGTAATTAAGACACTTCTTATAACATCAGCTATCTGTCAGTTTAAGTCCCGTCAAAATCGGTTCAGCCGTTTCGGAGAGTAGCCGGAACAAAAAGACAGACGGAAAAAAAAAAAAATGATATTATTTATTTATTTATCAGACATCAGAGGTTAGTTACAGACCACTTATAAAATATGTTAGTAAAACACACATGGAATAGAATAATAAAAAATCTTAACATTATTCTTGCCTCACCAGTATTCGCATAAAGTGTTGCAGAAAAGATGAGTCAAGTTTATTTGTTAACATCCTCAGAATGACATTTGAGTCCGACCGCGCCCTTTGCAAAAGTGAGGCTGTCTTTAGTCTCATCATGGCGTAAAAGTCATGGGTGTAAGCCTGTGCGAACATGCCTGAGGCACTACAGAACGCCGCCAGGGCTGCGGGTTGTTCGAAAGAGATACCGTGGCCCTTGGCATAGGCAACTGAAGGAACACGGGTGGGTTTTAGTCAGTAAAAGTCTGACACTCCCTTCCGCTCCGCCCAGAGCGGGAGGGGTCATTTGATGATGTCACACCCAAAAAAAAAAGGCACTACAGAACCGCGGCAAGCCCAAAAGCATTCTGAAGCTATTATCGTACTGGATTCGCAGCTTATCCAATATTCCACGCGTATAATTGACCCACAGGCTACTCGTGTAGAACGTTTGGCAATACGCTTTAAACAAGGTTAGTTTTACCTCTCTACTACAACGAGCAAATCTGCGGGTCAACATATTAGCTCTCACAGCGAGAGCTCTGCGTTCCCGCTCAATATCTGCATGATCCTGGTCGTCCGCTACACAGTGTCTCAAGTACTTAAATTGTGTCACTCTATGCATAACCTGTCCATTGAGTGTAATGACTGGCTCAAGAGACAATTTTCTGCCGACGGCCTTAAAGATAATGTAGACACTCTTTTTACAGCTGTACAGCAGACCATGGCTGGCAGCGTATTTGGTACAGTAGTCCAAAAGTGCTGCTGGGCCCAACTGCCAGCGCAATACGGGAGTATTGCGCTGGCAGTTGGGCCCAGCAGCACCATATCGTCTACGTAGCTAAGGTTATTGAAAAAAGTGTCATCAATCCAACATCCAATACGCTTGCTGCTGAGCCCAGCTATCAGCTCATTTACATACAGACTGAAAAGCTTCGGTGAGGTAAGTCCCCCCTGCCTTACCCCGCATTCCAGTCTGTATGCGCCAGAAAACGTGTTTTGCCATCTTCGTTATATATGTACCGTATACTCGTATGATTTTATATGCATTTAGTAAAAATCTTAACATTACAAACAGAACTTAAATTTTATTTATTTGTATAGATAGTTAGGGGGTGGTGAACTCCTATAGCAAAAACGAAGTATGTGTTACTTTATAATTATGATGTGATATTCGCGTGAATGTATGACTATGAATGAAAACTGAATGACTCATGATAGTGGACGGAACCGCGGGATGTTAGTAGGTAAAACTCCGACATAACCCTTCGTTTTCCCCAAACGAAGGATATTCATGAGGACCCTAAGACGATCTACTGACCGAAGTTGCAAACAGAAAAAAAGGTAGGTAATTATTGAATACGCCACTGAATTACAGTAAAGCAGAATATTGAGGTGGAGTTGCTAGGTACGAAATCGACACCACGTAAGCTTCACCAGAGCAAGCGTAATGTGATGACCAGTTTACCGCCCATACAGGTGAGGTACATCTGAATGATTTCCAATTTAGACCAGCTTACAGACTAGTACTGGCTGCCCTCGAAGCGACTGACCCCTAAGGCTCAGTATTTATATTGCCGTGGAACGGAATGGAAGCCATTTGTTTGGTACAAAGCACAACGAACTTTATCTCTATAGAGTAACGCACCAATTAGATACACACTTATGTACAGGTCGCGCATCTTCTGGAGAATTCTCGGGAATCCCCGCAGTACCGAGCTCGTATCAAGTATTGTCTAACGTACAAAACGTTAGACAATTGACATAAAGTTCATTTTGCTATCGAAAACTCGCTTCCACTCCGTTCTGCGGCAATGTAAATTGAGCCGAATGCTATTCCTTCTCTGTATTAGAAGTTTGAACTCTTTGTCTGGTATGCAATCAGAACATTTCATAATGGTATCATGTCTTTAACATAAAACTTAAAGGAGATTGAAGTTTTTTTTATAGAAATATTCACTCTGGAAGTTTAAAGTAATTAAACATCTAAGCAACAAGATGTAAGCAAGTTAAAAAAATATGGATGTCACGTGATCAACTTTCAATTGAAATGTGACACTTTACGGTGTTTGGTCTTTTTAAGTTTTCTGTTTGCATTAATGTCAGCTATCGATTTATATTGGTTAAACGCGTGATTGTAAATTAAAAAAACTAAATGTAGGACCGACAGGTATGCCACGGATATTATAGCCCTTTGATTTACTTAACAAAAAGTTATTACAGGAATTTAAGCAAATTGAAACAAACTGGGAAACATAACCGAATTCCTACGCCCATAAAGTTCAATTTCGTTGAAAAAATAAGCTTCAGACGGAACGCATCGCTAGAATATATCCGTTTTTATTGATATTTCATATAAACACTGATTCATTGAGTTTACATAGGTATACGTTGAACTGAAATGTTTGCGTAGCGGATTAAATGAACAGCGACAATATGCTGATGTTTTTAAATACAATGTTTTTACTCAAGCTTATTCAGTGTCCATTTCTGTTTTTTATTTTCATATGTGTTATTTAATAAAACATAATATTTGTAATTATTACTCGCATTAAGCATCGGTAGATGGGAATTCCTATTTTATTTTTCTATGAATGACCGTGTCTTTGTATTATTGTTTTGGTTCGATATGTTTTGAATCTATTTAAACCAGCGCTGGGGCTCTGTCTTGCATAGGGTCGCGGCATAATGCTGAGCGATAGCCGTTTTGCGTGGATGAGACGCATGTCAAACTTTTCTTATTGTTTTTTTCTTTATTTTGTTTTTATGTTCTTTTTTGTGTCATGTTTACCGCAAATAAACAATTTTTCTTTCTTCTATTCATGATCATGACTATGGATAATGTCCGGAACTTTTGTTCCTATGTTTAATATCAATACATATATATCCTACCATCCTATCCTATCCTACTATAATATTATAAACGTGAAAGTTTGTTTGGATGGATGGATGGATGTTTGTTACTCTTTCACGCAGAAACTACTTAACGGATTTGGATGAAATTTAGCACACAGATGGTTTATAACATATAGGATACTTTTTATCCAGATATTCCCACAGGATCGAAACTTATGCGGGTGAAACCTCGGGGCGCAGCTAGTAATATTGTAAACGTGAAAGTTTATGAGGATGGATGGCTGTTTGTTACTCTTTCACGTAAAAACTACTGAACGGATTTTGATGAAACTTTACAGTAATATAGCTTATACATCAGAATAATACATAAAGTACTTTTTCATCCCACCATCTCGGAAAGAGTATTTTTAATCTTCAATATCTGAGTGGAAAAGCCGTTTTTATTCTCTAGAGGATAAAGTAAATTGAATTTAGAACATCGTGTGCACTAAGTTTGTGAATTAAAAAAACATTAAACCTATTTACTGCTACCTCTATGGTGCCGAATATATCATACAACTTTTTTTTAATTTGTTAAAAACTCAGACTCGGAACCTTCTTGGTGTTCTTTTTTCAATTTGCTTTGTACGCGGTTCTTTACGCGGCATTTTTTCACGTCATTGTTAAACCATAAATTAAAAACAAGAAACTTGAAAACAAGTGAAAAAACTAAAATGAGTGATTCTAGCGACGAGGAAGTTTGTTTGACGCCAACAGAATTGACTGAAACTGTTAATAATGCGCAAATGAGCTTTCTCCCTCAACAATCACGCGAGAAGTATTTAAAACAGTACGATATGTTCAACACGTGGCGACTAGCAAAAGGAGCCAAAACTTTCTCAGAAAACGTTTTGCTGGCATATTTTATAGAATTATCCGAGAACAAGAAAGCAAGCACTCTATGGAGTACGTATTCGATGCTAAAAGCAACAATAAAGATGAAAAAAGACAAACATATCGATAACTATCCTAAATTAGTGGCATTTTTAAAAAGAGCCTCATCTGGTCATCAACCAAAAAAATCGAAGGTTTTCACAGTATCTGATATTGAAAAGTTTCTTAACGAAGCACCCGATTCCGTATATTTGGCGGCAAAAGTAAGTCAGTTGCACATTCAGTATCTACTTAAGTATATTAATCTCAATTAAATAGTATACTTAGTAGATGTTGATAGGCATAATTATGCGTTCATATCAATTTTATTCATTTATCTACTACAATACTCTTTACGTTACAGGTTGTTCTTATTATTGGAATAAACGGAGCATGTCGAACTAATGAACTAACACAACTTAATGTCAAAAACATTGAGAAACATTCAGATGACTTACTATTAATTAATTTACCTAATACAAAGACAAAAAGAGACCGCAACTTCGTCATTCGCAAGGAATACGTAACGATTGTTGAGAAATATCAAGCCTTACGCCCGCCTAACACTCCAATCAATCGATTTTTTCTACAGTATCGCAATGGAAAGTGTGTTAGACAGCCTGTGGGTACTAATAAAATTGGCAGTATCCCACGAGAAATAGCAACATTTCTTGAACTTCCAGAACCCCTGTTGTACACGGGTCATTGTTTCCGACGAACTTCAGCCACACTTTTGGCTGATTCCGGAGCTGATCTCCTGTCCCTTAAGCACCACGGAGGCTGGAAGTCCAATGCAGTTGTAGAGGGATACATAGAAGATTCCATCCAAAATAAGTCTAAAATATGTGAAGGCATCGTAGGAGCCATTACACTGAAAGAGCCTCAATCGGATCCTTGGACTGGCCCTTCTACATCAAAAATAAGCCGTTATGAAACACCTAACCATCTCCCTCTCTCTCCAACATTCACGCCAAGGGAATCCGATGAATCGGTACAACTATTAAGTATGACAGATAGTTTACCGAAAAACAGTACACAAGTGACTAACACCAATATTACAGTACCAAACAAAAATATTACACTCAATTTAAATAACTGTAGCAACGTTACTTTAAAATTTTCTTAATTATACCTTAGTATTATTTTGTTATTATTTAAAGATTATTCTGTAATACTTACCTGTCATAATGTAGTAACTAATACCTAAACTGAAATAAAAGTGTACCTATCTTGTGATTGTAAACGTTTTTTTTTTTGCATTTAGTCATTTCCTCGCTGAGGTGGAATGAAAAGTTACGTGTTGCACTCGAGTGCAAAGATTTTTCACCTCGTGCTCTTTTGATTCTCTCGCTAACGCTCAGGATTCTAATTTTGAATCACTCGCTGCGCTCGTGATTCAATTTTAGAATCCTTCGCTTGCTCGGTCATCAAAATTGAACACGCGGTTAAAAAGCAACTTTGCACTCTTGTATAACAAATAACTATTTATCCCGATATTTTATTTTCAATCAATGTATTTTATCATTAATCTCAGCCACTATCATAATAAATTGTGGTACAGACTAATCTGTCCCAATTGTTCACCAACAATATATAAACAATTTAGTCAGGCAGGCTTAGATACAGTCCATTGTATCGTTTCGATAAACCGGGGTAAGCCACAGCCCAACATTCGACGGGTCGACCGCTAGTTAAAACTTCAGTCATTGAGCAGCGATTCACTTCGGAGCACTAATTTTATCGAGACCCGATCCCTCTCTACGATGACAATTGATTAAGTACCTTGTTTGGCTATTAGACGAACAGTGTAGAATTGTATACAGGGTCAAATTGAATTAGCTAGCAAAACTCCGCGGACTTGATGGGTATCGATATCTAAACACGATAATACCAGCGGCAGCGCTGCGACATTTATTTTTTAAATGTCGTAGCATCATGCTGAGTTAGGAGCTTTTTGGCCTCGTACAGGACTTTCCGTTTCATTTTTCTTTTTGTTACTTTTTTTATATAATTTGGTTTTGTTACTTTTTTTAAAAATATAATTTGGTGTTTTTATTTTTGATTGTATTTAGTTTGATCTCCCTGTGCGAGTCACAATAAATACTTTTTCTTTCTTTCAAAAAGTAAGCTATAGAAGTATTTAATCCACGTTGTGTATTTTGATTATGTCACCGTTGTTTACATAGCAAATAGAATGGTAATTGGTGTTGGATAGGTACCATAACTAAAAAGTGAAAAAGAAAAATACTACAAGGTGAAAAATTTTAAATTCGGAAGTCGGTGACAAAGACGTTGTAGTATTTTGTTAATTTTTCACTTTGTAGTGTTTTTACTTTTGCAAAAAAGTTTTTTATTTTTTATAATGTCACGTAAGTCAATTATTCATCAAATTGACGCAGTGTGTCAACTTGGTTAACGATTAATTTCCCAGACTACAGCCAAAATCACAAAAAGCATTATTCCATTTTACCCTACATTAGCAGTAGCCTATAAATCCGTGGTCTACGACACTAAACGATTACATTCGGCTGTTACAATAAAAGTATGAATATATTCTTAAAGGAGGGTAGAATTGAACTTGTTTTGCAAGATCACGTACTAGACTCGCGCCGTCTTCGAGCGTATTACGTCATCGTTTTGCTGAAGCTAACATTATATTTTTTGTGAGAGAAAACGATTTGATTTGATTGTGATCTTCACTTTTCACGGCCTGGTTAAGATATACACCACAGGTTTTCAACGTGGGTGAAAATGCCCCCTCGTGGGCGTTTGAGACTTGTCAGGGGGCAGTAGAAGACCAGAGAAAATTATATAACATAATATCTTACGACTATATAATATTACAGGTTTAAATATACTCGTGGCAATCGCTGTTTCAAATTCGTGACAGATGGTGAGTAACAAAAAATTGGGGGGCTCTAGAGAAAAATATATTCTTAAAGTGGCGGTGGGCATCGTAGGGTTGAGAACGTATGATATAGACACATGCTCTCTTTCTTTCAGCATGTTATGGTAGGGTTGATTAAGCTTCAGAAAAGGACTAGGCACCTGTGCCTTTCACTTGAAATCTCATGTGAGTCACATTTGCCAAGGACGGCAAGCGCGTTAGTTGGTAGAAGTCAAAGAATGACAGTTATGATGTGAATACACGGACAATTTAAGTTGGTAATTAATTTGATAAACAATTATTTTGACTGACGTTACATTACCCTATTATTATCAACGCGTTTTATTTAATTCGAAAAGGCCTTATGACGGTGGGCCGCTCAGCAAACGAGCGTTTAGGCTACGTACGCACTGACAGTTGGCTTGCTTAGCACCTAGAGCCAAGCGAGTTACCTTGTGAGTAGCGCAATTTTCGCAACCGGCCGCACTGCGTGCGGGGTGACTTCGCTAGTCGCCTAGCGTGTATTCAAGGATGTTGAGTCACTAGGGTCTAGGCGGTAACCAAGCTTCTTGTCAGTGTGTACGTAGCGTAGCGTACGTTCTCAATGAGTCCACAATTGTCTATAATTATTCACCTACAGTCTGTGAAAAAGGGTAACATAAGTCATCATTTGCCTTTTCCCAACTATGTTGGGGTCTGCTCCCAGTCTAACCGGATGCAGCTGAGTACCAGTATTTTACATGGAGCGACTGCCTATCTGACCTCCACAACCCAGTTACTGGGTACTACGAAACCCCTTGGTAAGACTGGTTGTCAAACTTTCTGTCAAACTGTTATTACTTAGCCACAAGCCCCTCCTCAATGATTATCATACTATTCTGTGTTATTTTCCCACACTATAACTCATTATTTTCTTATTGCTGCAATAATACTGACACTGTTTTTCTTCAAGTGACTCGTTCTGAGTTGATAAGCAAATAGTGTAATTCTATAGGGCAAGTCGAGTGTCCATGACAGTGCAGTACTTGCTATAGGGCAAGTCGAGTGTCCATGAGAGTGCAGTACTTGCTATTTTCCGACTCGAGTACTTTACGTTCCGTTAACCTACATTGGCGTGAAACCTCTTGGGTACCGATGAAATTAATTAAAAATATTCTGTACTAGTTACCGGCGAGATATGAGACTGAAAGGAACTTTGTGACTGTTTTACGTGTTCAACTTTAGCATGTTTTAAACTGAAAACTTTAAAGAATTTAGTAAAGCTAAAACTACTTTAGCTGCTCTATTTTTTAATTTTTTTTTATATTTATTCAGTTAGTGAAAAGCAGCAAAACATTGCTATGAGGTGGATGGAATGAGATAGCAGTGTTTTAAATAAAGTTTTTAAAGTTAAAGTTGAGTTTATCAGACAAAACACAACTATCCACTGTTTCTTTTACGTGTAATCAAGGCATTATAATAATCCCTAAAACTATACAATTCACAAACAACATCACATTCTTCCAACTTTACCCCGTGGTCACGGGTTATACGCTCAAGCGACACGCGTCTTGCGACAGGGACTGCGGAGAAAACAAAAAAAAGTTGTTTAGAGCATGCAACGAGACACCGCAACGCGACGCGCGGAGCGACGGACGAAAACAGGTGACGCGTGCGCTTGGCGCAGGTCATATCGCTCGGGCCCTTGAATTCAGATCAGCCGAGAAAAAAGGTTTCTTTACTCTAGCAATACATCCGTCAATTCGTATCCTATCTGCACTCGAGAGAGTGCGAAGCTACGCGGTGACGGACGGACACACTCGCCGGTTAGTTGGTCAAAACTACCGGTATTTAATGGCGACGCTGGGCTATGCGTTGGTTCGAATCCACATCAACCCGTTCTCTTTTTAACCGACTTCTAAAAAAGGAGGAGGTTCTCAATTCGGATGTTTGTATTTTTTTTTTTTTTTTATGTTTGTTCGCGCATAACTCCGTTGCTTGCCAACCGATTTGAAAAATTCTTTTTTTGTTGGAAAGGGTATACTTCCCAAATAGTCTCATAGAAATTTCATCAAAAACGGTTTAGTAGTTTGGTTTGTAAACCAAAATTACTGGTAAAAATTACAACTAAAAAGTGAAAAATAAAAACTTTTTTGCAAAAAAATACAACCGACTTCCAAAAACGACACTACAAAGTGAAAAATAACTTTAATTTCGGAAGTCGGTGGCAAACAACGAATATGCGAACTCAACGACACCGACTTCCTGGAGGAGACTTTTTGGAAGTCGGTTGTATTTTTTTGCAAAAAAGTTTTTAAAGTATTCCTTAGGATAGTTCCTAAGAAATACTTTTAACGAAAGTTATATAATGCTTAAGTAATTTATTTCTTTTCTGATTTTTTTTATTGTTTTTAATCTTGAGGGGTCCCCCATTTAGTACCGCTGTCAAATGATGCCTTCAACTTTACCATTAACAGAGAACATCACTTACTTTCAACATTATCTAGATCAGCGACGAAACAAAGTTTCTTTAGCGCTAGTAATAAATCCATCACTTCTTATCGAGTGGCACACTATCTGCTCTCCAGAGAGTGCGAAGCGACGCGTTGACCGACGAACAAATGTGAACGCCTTTTTATGATCGAAGATAGAGATAGATTGGGTTTTAGTCAGGAAATTATCTAGATTTTTACTGTTAATGGCCGATTTCTAGATTAATACCAATTTCGAAGCGAATACATAGCTTAGTAAAGAAAATAATTTCGTTGTTTTGACGCGATGACAGTTAAAATGGTCGCTCCAGGTTATGCAGGAAAATATAACCAGAAATTAAGATCAAGTACTTCAAAGTTACAGTATAAACGACAGAATTTTTCATCGAGAAAGGCAAAAGAGACGAATTTATAAAATAAATAAGTATCGTAGAGTACATAAAAAGACGGACGATTGAGGAATTTAAGGGCAAATCAACTTTTTGTAAAGTTTGAGTCCTCTATTAGTCGATCGCCCGTTAAATCCTAACTCGTCCGTCTTTTTGACAAGCCTTGATAACATCTCTCAATTACGTTGAGAGAAACTTTAACGCAATAAATCCATCACTTCTGTATCGGGAGGTTTTATCAAGTCCCGATACAGCGCGTGTCAACGCGACTCCGTGCGGTGACGGACCGATAAATGAGACCGCGCCTTTTTTATACACGTTTGTATGGCATAGTATGGATGTGCGACAAATGTCTCGTGGGGCATGACATGTACTTAATAATAATACTTTTTTATTTGGCAAAAAGAAGAAATACTATGCATGTTACATTATTATGTTATTACAGTTGTGCTCAATTTTTGTGAATAATGACCCCGATGCTAGGAAAATCCTGTGTTATAGGGGCCATCCATTCGTCCGTAAGATTATTTTACAAAATTCGGGAAGCTAAACGTGTAACAGCAGCAATAGTGTGTGAGTAAGTGCGTGTGATGTGGTGTAATGGGGGAAGTGTTAGAGTGTGTGATGTGTGTATTGAGTGTGTGATGCGTGTCACTTAAGTAGGTTTTTTGTATCTACGACATAACATCACACTTTGTTTCCCCGAAGGGTTGGGCAGAAATATGACCTATCTATAGTAGGTACACCCATATTTCACTAGTTATGTTTAAGTTCCATGTAATAGGGGCGAGCTTATTGCCATCAACCGGGCTCATAATCAGACTCCAGAAAAG
Source organism: Apamea anceps (assembly GCA_951799955.1). Lineage (NCBI taxonomy): Eukaryota > Metazoa > Arthropoda > Insecta > Lepidoptera > Noctuidae > Apamea > Apamea anceps. The sequence continues at coordinate 1,940,135 of OX637516.1, forward strand.
CTACTACTGAGAAAATCGGATAACTCTGGTAATATTTTTCTTTCTTCCTTTTTTCTTTCTTTAAGGTAGTAGTTATAAAATACAAAACTTGAGAGGTGTCAAGGGACACCCGGATGGAACGAAGTTCCTTTCGATTAATTAGTGAAGGAATTGTAATAATTTTTTTTTTAAAGTTATTTATTACTTTTTATTATTAACAAATAAAAAAACACAGACAAAACAAACTGGCTTGCTTTCTATAAGAGAGAGAGAGAGAGAGACAGACAGAGAAACACGCGCACGCCGCACGGCTTACAAATATAGCAAAAAATGTTGTTACAACTTTTGGTCTTAATTTTTTCCGTCTAGCCCCCTTTCGCAACGCGCGATAAGGAACTTCGTTCCAAAAATATTTATTTCGTCTCAAACATTCTGTCAAACATACATTGCGTTATAATTTATTATTTAATTAAGTTTTTTATTAATTCAGTTATAATATAGTCTGGATTTGTGCCCGGTTCAGTGCAATAAGCTCGCCCCAGCTACATATGGGACTTTAACATAACTTGGGTGTACTATACATACGTACACCTCTTCCTAACCCTTCGGGGATTACAAGTTTCATGTTATGTTATAAGTTACAATAGTACTTGAGTTGCCTTAAGTGGAAGCTTCAAAGTGCTGAGACTAATAAGTGAAAAAAAAAAACTTTGATAGTTAAGATCCTGACATTTTATTGTGAGCTTGGTTAAAGAAAATCATAAGTTCGCAAAACTTCTTCTGTGAAGTTTCGCCAATTAATTAACATAATAACACGGTATCATCCCACCTTCTCTGTGGCCTACCTTTCATTCTTTGGCAGTTTCTTGGGTACCATTGGGTAACTAATTTGCTCCATTTGTCCTTCCTTCTTATCATGTGTCCCGGTATCAGGCTTAAACAGCGGGGTAATTCTCGTAATTTTAAGAACGTTCACAGTCTGATCTCAGTCTCAATCTGTCAAAAATACGTCTAATTTCCCCACATTTTGACAAGTTTTTGACATTTGTTTGTCGCCGAGATGAGACTGCGACTAGATTTTGAACGTTTTAAATTACGGGAATACGGGCCCAGGTCTTCCGTGTCTAGGGTACATGAAAGTTCGCATGTGAATATTATAGTCAAGAATACAAAAGTGACGATCAACCTCTGCTTAAACAGTTCTTCCGGGTCTAGGGTACATGAAGTTCGCATGTGAATTGGTATAGTCAAGAATGCAAAAGGTTACGTTAACCTCTGCTTAAACAGTTCTTCCGGGTCTAGGGTACATGAAGTTCGCATGTGAATTATAGTCAAGAATACAAAAGTGATGATCAACCTCTGCTTAAACAGTTCTTCCGGGTCTAGGGTACATGAAGTTCGCATGTGAATTATAGTCAAGAATACAAAAGTGACGATCAACCTCTGCTTAAACAGTTCTTCCGGGTCTAGGGTATATGAAGTTCGCATGTGAATTATAGTCAAGAATACAAAAGTGACGATCAACCTCTGCTTAAACAGTTCTTCCGGGTCTAGGGTATATGAAGTTCGCATGTGAATTATAGTCAAGAATACAAAAGTGACGATCAACCTCTGCTTAAACAGTTCTTCCGGGTCTAGGGTACATGAAGTTCGCATGTGAATTATAGTCAAGAATACAAAAGTGACGATCAACCTCTGGTTAAATGCCAGGTGCAGGCATTAGGAACCAATTCATGTTCAAGCACCTTTCCTGTGAAGAGTCGATCACTCGCTGAGATGACTCTTAATTAAGTAGCTTGTTAGCCTTTTTTGAAACGATGCCCTACACTGACCCCTTGTTTTGTAAGAGGAATCCTGGCATCACGCCAGGTCAACTTTTATAAATACGTTGATGTTATTTTGGTTCACCAGTTCATGGAGTGGAATTTATTCAATTTATATATTAACTTCATATTTTTTTAAATTTATAAACGTCGTTTAAAGTTATGAACTATGTAGGTACGAAGTTTATAAATGTTAAAGTTCATTCAGTCAATAAAACAAGGCTCTGTCTGTCTTAGGTCTAATTTTACCAAACTTTTATACCTAGAATAAGTCAGAATAAATTGAATAAATAATAATTGAATAAATCTTCAGAATAAATTTTAAGTTTTTGACTATTTTTGCATACTACAACTGTCAGATGTCAATTTTATTCCACGGCCTCGGCTAAAAGTTATCTGACTTTGGTAAAATTAGCCCTTAACTCAATAAATGTGTTTAAATCGACAACTGACGTCTTGAATAAGTCAAGGTAGCATGATACTAGTTAAGTTAGTTTATTTATCATTAACAAAATTTTAGATTTTTACTAAGTAGGATCAAAATATATAGATAAACTAGCTGACCCGGCAAACGTTGTTTTGACATATAAATTATTTCTAGCTGCCCGGCGCTATTTCGTTCGCGTGGAGTCCTACCCCCTACCCTACCCCTACACTACTCCTACCCTACTCCTACACTACTCCTACCCTACTCCTACCCTACTCCTACCCTACTCATACCCTACTTCTACCCTACTCCTAACCTACTCCTACCCTACTCCTACCCTACTCCTACCCTACTCCTACCCTACTCCTACCCCTCCTACCCTACTCCTACCCTACTCCTATAAGTAAAACGCTGATTGATTGATAGAACATTACATGAATTATTATATTCGATTGCCATCTTGCGGATCTGTGGATGAAACAGAAAAATATAAAAATCGCGATTAAAAAACAGATTGATCGTATAAGAGTGAAAATTTGAAATTGTATGTATTTTTCAATGCTTAATCATGAAAAAATAAAAACAAAAAATTTTGTTCAAAAATTAAAAAACAAAAATTTGGGGTGGACCACCCTTAACATTTAGGGGTATGAAAAATATAAAATAGATGTTGGCCAATTCTCAGACCTACCCGATATGCATACAAAATTTTATTAAAATCAGTCCAGCCGTTTCAGAGGAGTTTGGCAACAAACACCGCGACACGAGAATTTTATATATTAAGATTAACTAACAAACTATTAAAATAAAAATATAATAACCTGACCCAAATAGAACTATTAATAAACTAAAATATGGCATCGAAAAATTTCCCTTGGCTGTCATTCCTGAAAATTTGACAGTCGTTAGGTACGGGTCGCGTCAGAAGCACGAAAGTCTGACAATCAGTCTTACCAAAGAGTATCGTATTACCCAGTAACTGGGTTGTGGAAGTCAGATAGGCAATCCTCCATGTAAAATACTGTTATCCAGCTGCATCCGGTTAGACTGGAAGCCGACCCCAACATAGTTGGGAAAAGGCTAGGCAGATTGATTCATGCACATGTATGTAAATGAAGAATAAACATTTGCTGTATTGCTGTTCCTGTACCTTTTGATTATTGATGTTGTATTTATTGTATTTGATTGTGGTATTGTATTGTTAATATTGTATTGGAAATATGTTGACATAATTAATGGTAGTTTTGACATTATCAATGGTGATTTTGACATTTTTATTGATGATTTTGACATTATTATTGGTTATTTAGATATTATTAGTAGTTATTTCCATAATGTGCCAAATATACTCAAGTACTAACACTAGTGTTTAAGATGTGCACGTTACTACTAACAAATTGGATTGTATGATCTGGACAAATAAATGATTATTATTATTATTAAAAATAGTGGAACATCAGACGACTAGTCACATGCCGGAACTTTCCTAATGGCATGAAGCAATTTGTCACCTCCAACTGTAACTATAGTACTGAAACCTTTCATAGATAAAGTATAATGCGACGTCGTCGCTTCGACATCAACATCAAAAAGCGATTTACGACGATACGACGCCGACGTAGGTATCTAGACTATACGATGTATTATTCAGCTGATATCTGAGGAGATAGTGTACTAAATAATTGTGTGTTTTGAGGACAGCTTGACGTCTTGAACCAGGATTGGCAGCGCTGACTCAAGGAGTAGTGATACGTTGGATAGTCAGACGCTACCTCTTTTATATTTTATAACTAGCTGACCCGACAAATGACCTATTCAGATTTTAATGAACCGTGAGTTATAGTCTTGAGTTCATACATAAATACCATAGAAAAAAGGACGTTCAGTTTTCTTCCCAATTTGACAATACTCCGGGTAACGTTTGCAGTTTGATTTTCCATAAAATCAAACTTAAACTTAACTTATTACGAACATTTTGAATCGGTCAGCCGTTATCAAGTCTGTCCCTTACCAAAGAACAGCATTTCATTTTTATTTATCATAGACTTGCGACCCGCACCCTAATTGAGTAATATACTGTCATTCACAATCTGAATCATTTTGAAGGATATTCCTAATCCATGTTCGAAAGATTTGTCTGATAAACAACGTAAATAACGCAATGAATGTTGTTGAACTGTCAAAATGAACGCCATTGCTACTGTTAGTGTGTTACGCAATTACCCCGCTGGTTTTTTCTTTCAACATAATTGACATAAGCTTTTCGGCAGCTTATGTCAATCCAATACGTTAGACTTTTCTATCATCGTTATCACTGATAGAATGGCTCTTGGTCTGGGCCTTCTAAAACGCCCGCGGGATTTGTGATGGACACTGTTTATTTTCGCATTCGCCTAAAAGCAGTTTTTTTTTGAACATATGAAGCAATGGATTAGGAATATCCTTCAAAATGATTCAAACTGTGATTTCAAGTGTGTAACGGAATTAGGGGGCCCCCATAATGCTAATGAGAGCAGTGGTGGCCCAATGGTAACAGCCGCGACTTACGAGTTGTAGGTCGTGGGTTCGTACCCAGGCAGTACCAGGCGCTTTACTTTGTGTAAATAATTTCGTCACCACTGCTCTCAAACGGTGAAGGAAAACATCGTGAGGAAACGGGCATGTCCTAGAGTGTCCTCACACAAGACATGGCGACATCTACCTACCCACACTGGGCCCGCGTGGTGGATTACAGCCCACTACCTTTCGAAGAGACGAGGCCTGTGTCCCAGCAGTGGGAACATTAAAGGCTGATTATGTATAATGCTGAAATAGTATTACGCCGAAATCCCCGATAATTATTCACCTTCCCCGCCTATTTTAATTAAGCCTCGTAGATCAATTTATACATTCTGCGTACCTACCTACTTGTTTAATTACCAACACCCTCTAATCAATTACGTAAGCGACTAATAACTCGAAACGTAATCAATATTGTTACCGCACGCAATTGAAACTCCTCCATTTCCCTAATAGCACTCTCAGGTAGGCATTACAAGTTAAAGTTAAGTAAGTTAATGTACGTAAGTAAGCATATTAGTCGAGTCCTTAACGTGTTATCTACATATGATGTCGCTCGGCGGCTGTGTGAGGTGCTGGGTAAGTGCGCTTAACTTTCAAAGTAAACGCAAACTTGTGCGGCCCACTAATTTCTGACTTTGCTTTATTTGTTGGGGGGTTTGATTTGTGCAAGAAAGGGTCTGAGGCGATACATTTTTAGACCTGTTCCTGTGTATGTTTACACAGGTACAGTTAGGTACAACTGCTATAAACATTTAAAATCAACACAGTATCCGATGCAAATCAAATAGTCACGTGCAATGTTTGCTACGGAAGTGTAGCAGTGCTACGGAAGCGTAGCTGTGCTACGGAAGCGTAGCAGTGCTACGGAAGCGTAGGAGTGGCGTGTAGTAGTGCTATGACCGCGTAGCCATTTCGTAGACACAGCGTGCGGAGTCTTTTTACACTACTGGTGCATACGGGTGGTTATATTTAATGTTAGATAAGTGAATGTATAAATAAATTAAATTCATGTCAGTCATTAATATAAGTATAGTTTTAAGGTACTAACATAGTTTTAAGCCGTACTAATCATTTTATATGGAATTTATCTTCTGAATTAAATTATTATTATTATTATACTACTACGGTAAAGCCAAAGCAAGGAGGGTTATGATTTTAACAGGCTATTTGTTCATATGTTCTTTCATTAAGTCATAACTCCTAAACTGCTCGTCGCATTTTGACACACGAGGCATCGTTGGAAGCGGTTCCGGTTATACAAAAACCGATTTTGTTACGACGTCTTGTTTATGCCTTTTTAGTTTTTTACTTTCTTTTTCTGCATGCTAATATAATTAACGAAAGTTACGTTACGTTACGTAGTTATGTAACGAAAAGTAATTTTAAACTTGTGGATATAATTAATATCCACAAGTTAAAAATTACTTTCCGTCAACAACAATCAGTAACCGCTTCTTCTTTGAACTGAAACCAAACCCCAAACCCTATGAATATGTATCGCATATTGCATGAGTAAAACTTTGTTAATTTGACAATTCAACCGAGATAAGCCTTTATATCTACGGGAATAAGGTTTACATCAACAACACCTGAGTCAGCGGCCTGATTCTTGGCTAATACACTAAATCTAGACTGTATAAAGTTTGGCTAGATTCGTCGGTTCGTGTTCGGATTGCTAATTTAGAAGCACCTTTGCCTGTCTATTTTGGATTAATGTACTGCGGGTATAATATATATGTCGGAGTCATTCGTTTGACTATTCGGAACGTTAGCGCCATCTCGTGGCGCTAGACAGAGTCTAGCCTGAGTTCGTGGGGGTGGACGGAGAGCTACAGCTACAAGAACGGTGTGAGCAGAGCTCTCGGGATCATCGAAACATTGGACATCATACGAACAACATGTGCTCAGAAACTGTCAGCGTTCCGTATCGTTGAGTTGTGTGTGTGTGTGTGATTCGCTAGTGTGACTAACTGGTTCGTAAATTATAATCTGATTTGAACTACAAACCGTTTTTCTATTGTGCTCTAACCAACACTACGCCCACAGTAATTAAAATATGCCTGATGCTAACGAGAGGCAGACACCTTTTCCGACATAATTATATATATTTTTTCTCTTCATTTATTTAGGGACATTTATAATCGCAATGCGTATGTCAGTTCCATCGTACCCTAATACACATTTCTCATATCCGGGCCATGAACCTAAATAGACTCTTCGCATCATCGCCATTTGGTTGAGCCAGGATTTTATGGAATGTGCCTACTTCAAGTCTGTTCAACCTCAAAACCCTAAACAAATAATTTCTACCAGACTCGTACCGAACACAGTCCATCAATAAGTGCTGTAAGACGGCAACAACTCCGCACTCCACACAGTTGAACATGAATATGAACGCAAACTTATTACATGGAATGTGTCCAGGGGGACTAAAAAGGCCACTTTAAGCAATTCCTCTAAAATCTATTCATTTCCTGAATTCCCAGCAGATCATTAGCTATTCCTCTAATTTTCGTAAAATTTCGGGCCCGCGTGGTGGCCCACTCCCTCTCACAGAGAGGAGGCCTGTGTCCCAGCAGTGGGAACATAATAGGCTGATTATGATGTAAGCATATTACATTTCTTTTCACATAGACACATTTTGGACTTTAAAAGAGGTCATGAGCACTGAGTTTGTTTCGGCATTTCTTTACAAGGATCAAGTCAGCAACAAAAAGCGGGCGCCATCTAGTTTTAAAATATTGGCCAAAAATTAACGTGTACAAGTGTCTTACGGAAATAAACTTAATTTCATAAGGAAGTGACTATATTCAGTATATTTTCATGGCTAAAGTACTCGTTTGGACTTTTCAGAAACATTTCCCTATTGTCTAATAGGTACAAAGATAATATTTTTGACGGTTTAAAATACTGAATCTTATTCACAAGTGAAGTGATGAGTGAGGTCAGTGATGTGACTTCTACCAACTCGCACTGGACCAGCGTAGTAGATTACGGCACACTCTTTCTCACAGAGAGGAGGAGGAGGCCTGCGGCCCAGCAGTTGGAGCGTTATAGCCTGATTATGCTACAAGTAAAGCTGTGGGCTACAGTTAGTGGTTGCTTTGACAATAGGGTAGTTTCCTGAGTAAAAAAATAATTATTATATTTAGTCCGTCAGTTAGATTATCGAAAAATAATGGATACGTGTTTTTTCTTTGGTCAGTCAAACAAAAAATTACAAAGACAAAGCGCGTCAAAATTTGGGGGTGGGGGGTCGTGACGTCACGCCATGCTAAAAAGTGTAGCAAGGCGTGACGTCACGCTGAACTTTAACGGGCGATGTCTTCATCATTTTTTATATAATTGACAAAAGAAAAAATACGGGTCCAATATTTTTTGATAATCTAACTGACGGACTAATTAGATTTTTTTAGGAAACTAGCCTAGTATCGCGAAACGTGTGATAATTATTCTAGGTATCGATCTTGTTGGTATTAAATTAATTTCTGGTCTAAATTAATGTAGGCGTCCTGTCAGCGCCATACATCCATTTGCATGCCTACTGTTAGCGTCGAAGCTCGCATGAGCGCCTCTGGCAAGATTTGGGGGACTGTTATAAAGGAATGAGGAACAGGATGTAAAGTACACGCATCCTCTATATAAAAGGGAGGAGAATCCGACCAGACGGGTGTCGTGTCTGGTAGGCCACTGCCCGACGATTGATGTCATTACGTTGTATATATGCTAGTTGCGCGGTAAACTCTGCTTGCGCGATGCAGGATGCAGTCAGTGGGATACGTAGTTCGGATGTGGCGATGTAGATGCCGCTACACTGTCTTATGTTATTTTGACGTTCAAAAGTGCTGATTCTCAGCCTAGTTTAAAAAATAGCTTTTGATTTTGATTTTTGCGCCCCCCAAAAAGTTTTTCTTCTCTTCAAAAGAAGAAAAACTTCACAATAACTTTGAAAGCGTAATTTAAGAAAGGTATTCATTTGGGCATAAAAATAGTTCTAACATGTGGGAAGGAAAACTATAATTATATCATGTTCACACGGGTTCGTTCACTTAATTATGTATACTAATACTAATAAGCTTATAAAGAGGTACAATTTGTTTGTAATTTTGTATGTAGGGGTTAATCTCCGGAACTGCCAGTCGAATTTGATAAAATCTTTTTGCATTTGCCCAATTTTTGAGGAAGGCTATAAGCTATTAAACATCACGCTATAACGCTTAGGAGTCAAGCTAAAAGAAAAAAAGTCTGAAAGGACGCTAAGCGATGTGACGGGGCGGGTTGGGGCTACAAGAAATTTCACGCAAACGAAATCGCGGACAGAAGCTAGTTTATTTATAAAAGCGTACTTCACAGGTATCGTAATTATATCGCTTCATTACTCAGTCGCCTGCGTTCCAGGTTCCCCTGTAATCTTGGTGCTAACCGGTTCACCACTTCCATTGTCTGCGAGTAACGCCTCGAAAGGCTTAGTTAGTCTCAACATTTAGGGCTGTCAGACCCGATGAAGACATTTGACCAAATGAAAATGAAAATAGTTAAAGGTTAAGAGTTTTTACAGAAGAGGAACCCTTAATATTTCCATCAAATAAAAGTTCAGTTGTTCGTGTTAAAAGTTATTTTTTTCGTGCACATGTGTATTAACATTCAATTCAAACAAAGAAGCTTTATTAAAATCTCCTTAGTAATAGGGACAAAAGCAAAACTGTCCGGCTAAAACATGCCACCCCTGGTAACAAGCCAGCCTAAATTTCACAAGCACAGTACCCTGTCTTTGTTCAAAGTTATATTATTTATGTCGCTGGAACGTCGCGCCACAGATTAACATAATTTAATACAATATTCTGCGTGACGGCAGAATTTATTAAACTGTACAAAAACATACTGTGGACACGATCGTTTTGTGTTGGCGTGGAAATTATTTGCCAGGTGTATAGTAAAGTAGGTCGAAGGGTTCAGTATATGTGAGTTCACTGTCCCGTTGGTGTGGTGGTTGTAAGTGCGACTACTGAGCGTGGGGTGCTTGGTTCCATTCCCGGGTCGTGCAAAGTATTATTGGGTTTTTCCCATTGGGGATTTCTTAGTAACAGCAGCGGTGTGATACCCGGTGCCTTGGAAAGCACGTTAAGCCGTTGGCCTGATCTCTCTCCGGTCGTGTCGGATTGCCGTCCGATCGGACGATGAGAGTGAGGGAAGAGACAGTGCACCTGTGTATGCGCATACACTTGTTCACTATATTATCTCCTGCGCCCAAGGCCTCCGCTGAGATTGGTCGCCATGGCCAAAGTTCAGTGTGGAGGACTTTTATATGCGAGTTCAATAAAAAAAAAAATGCTTGAATGTACTAGTTTGTGAACGCACTAACTCGCTCGTAATGTTTTTATTCGATTACGTTTTTTTTCACTTTTCATTAACTTTTAAGCACCGTAATCTGTCGACGGCTCCATTTTTAAAAGATTACGGTCCATAAAAGTTTTACAGCCGTATTAAAACTTTGCACCACGATTTTATATGCATTCATTAATTTTATTCACCTGTTGTAAAGATTAAAACATAAATGCGCACTTACAGATGGTGTTTTCTATATCATTTTGTCATAGGTTAAAGGTATAGTCTTTATATAGTCCAGGTGTGATTGGAATGACATCAAAGGCGCAATTTTCGTAATTTTAAGAACGTTCACAGTCAGATCTCAGTCTCAATCTGTCAGAAATACTTACCTCTAATATCCCTACATTTTTGACAAGGTTTTGAAATTGATTGTCGCTGAGATGAGATTGCGACTAGATTTTGAACGTTTTTAATTACGAGAAATGGTCTTCAGACATGTGTCACAGAAACTTAGACGCTATGTAGTTTAAATATGGTCTAATATTAGTTTTAAGGGTTTATTTGTAAACGTTGCCTATAGTAATGATTAGCGACTGTTTAAATATCTCTTAACTGTAAACAACGTTTATAAATAAAGAGGGTAGTGTAACAGTTGTAAAAACTGACAGTTGTGAAAACTATCATGTAATATTTATTTATTTATTTTACCATTTATGTACACACATAAATAGTGGTAAGTAAAGTGAAAATAATCATTACGGAACCCTAGAAACTTCAAAGAACATAGTTATACATGTCTGTGCCACTCAATATTTTAATGACCGTGTATTTTATAGCATCGGCACACTACTTGAGTTTCTTTTGTGGAGCCAGCCGGTGGAAACGAATGTTTATAATGCGATCCGATATTGGATACTGCATGCAACACCCGTTCACTTGTGAATTGTTCAAACGAATTTTTTTTTACAGTGCTCCATAAATTGGTTTGGAATTTTGAACAGGTATTTTAATTAATTTTGTGATCTTTTGGTTAAACTATGTACATAATTGCATAATATTTACTGATGCATTCTTTATTTAGTGATGTGCATTAAGTGATTTATGAAATATCGATAGATTGAGAACGTTGTAGGCCTTGTAGACTGTAGATCTGTAGACCATTTTATATTTTGTACGTCTGTCAACAAGTATGTGACAGGCCTACACTGTCCTCCCATACCTGTTAACACTGTAATTTGAAAACATTGTACAAGCTAAAGTTATAAGAGTGACCGTGGCGTTTCTGGCCGGCTCTTCTCCATAGAAAACGATCAATTGGAACCGTGCACCTAGCTTCCGACGTTTTCTAAGTGCCCATGTAGGTTTATGTGAAACAAAAGACTGAAAGGAACTGTGAGATCGTTTTACGTATTAAACGTATAAATTTAAAATTTTAAAAACCCCCGACACAAAATAATAATAAAAATAGTATGAATGTAATAAGCCTAAAACAATTTTAAAAAAGTATTGAAGAAATAGTCACAAATAGAATAAAAAAGGTATAAACGTGAAACCCTATAAAAAGAAAAAAATAACCTTGAAATTATGACCCTACGTAAGTACGTATGAAATTTTTTGATTAAATGTTGTCCCGTCGGGGGACCGCCTAATTAACGTTCTGTTAAAGTTTAAAATAGTAGCGGTACTTGCCCTACAGAGTTACACTATTTGGTCAGTGGGTCATATTTTGTTTATCAGCACAGAACTAGTCTTCACCTTCCATCCCTTAACACCCAGTTCAATCTGGGGTCGAGTCTTTTTGTACAGCGGCGCCAGGACGATCTGTTCTGGGTTGTCATAGGAGTTAGGTTTTGCGCTTTAATCTTCCTCTCGATACTGGACCACCATGTAGCGGGGGTCTTCCTCTTCTCAGCCGTTTGGTAAGGATATTCAGGATTGTTTTTATTGAGAAACTATCATATCTTCTCATTACGTAGCCGTACCATCTAAGACTGCTTTCTTTTAGGTCAGAACTAGTCACTTGAAGAAAAACAGTGTCCGTATTAAGACGCGTGTCGCTTGAGCGTGTCGCTTGAACGTGTCGCTTGAGTGTGACGCTTGAGCGTATCACTTGAGCCGATCGCCTGAGCGTGTAGTTCGTGGCTACGTAGTAAGGTTGGTTTTCGTAGTTCAAGCGCTACCACTGACGTGCGGTGACTATACATATAACTCAAAACACATCCTGAAATCAAATTAACAAGTGTAGTCTCGCTAAGTTTGTACTGTTGGTATAATATATTATGATAACTGCCAAAGCAACGAACTAATTGGACATAACTTAGTAAACAGCCGGCGATATGAAGCAGTTACTGCTCGTCAACCACAGAGTAGCGTCCCGCCATCTGAATAATAAGCATTAAGAGCTTTTTTATTTTAATTCTTATAGCCTTCTGTTTTGCGATTAGAAAGATAAAAGTTTAATAACAATTAACGTTGGGTAGATTGCTTAAATAAACTTTTAACTGTTTGAGGTTATTTTTAAAGGTCCTTTTATTATTCAGGGCTGACTTTACCAAAATCTTTTATCCGTCGAATAAAATTGACGTCTGACAGTTCTAGTATGGCAAAACTGTCAAAAAATCAAAATGTATTCTCAGTATAAGACTTATTCTAGGTATAAATAAAAGTTTGATGAAATTCGCCCTTAATAGAATTGTCATACTGATCGTTTTTCAAGTTGGTTATCGTCAGTTCTCCGACCTTCTAGATGTTGCTAAATATATCAGAACTACGTGAATTACCTACCTTCTTCAATTACTAATCTCTTACGAACAATATCGTTTACAAATTCCAACTAGAAAGTGCTAGTACTTAAAGATAGTTTCGGGTTACTACGCAGGGTCTACGGCGTAGTAGGGACTATGGCGTAGTTAGTCACGGCTACGGTTGCTACGCGGCGTAGCGCTTGATCGATCGACGTCTACGTTTAATGTAAGTTTATTTTGTAATTGTTGGAAATGGGATAAGTTACGTGGAAACAGTTCCCTTTAAAATGGATGAGCTGAATGATGCTGATCCATACGTCAAGTTCGCAGTTCGCGAACGGGCGCCGTCAGTAGGAACTGGTCATCTCTTAGCTGCCACGGCTTATTTTAATTTTTGAATCGGTTGTTTTTATTTTTATCTTTTTTATTACGGACGCTCTTAAGGTGCACATCTTTCTACATCATTCTCACATGTATAATTTCAGCATGAATGATGTAACCAATATTTTATAACAATTTTATTATTTAAAAGATTGTGCGTGGAGTTTCTTGCCCGTTCTTCTCCATAGGTACCTACGCTTTAGAATGGGCAACTAGCTTCATTTTTCTGACTGACCGACCACTTGACAGTTCAAAAGTGCCTGCAATTGGTTTATTTGAAATAACTGCTTTAGGTTGAGTTGAGTTGGATGGATAAACGATGCGACGCTTAGTCTTGCTAAAAATGGTTTAGTTTATCATATTATCCTAAAATAAGTTTTTCCCACAACATAGTATTCACGACGTTTTCTATCTCTGGAAATTATGATAAATGTGGGTAGTGTGACATGATAAACGTGCGAAAAACATAAAAAACAACAAATAAAGCACTATCTGTTATCGCCGGCGCGTGACAGCGACGCGACCCCACTATCTATCATACCAACATTTACCTAAACTAATATTTTATTTTCATTCAGGATCTTTTTTCCGTTTCTTGAAGAATTCCTATTACATTTTTGTGGATGAAAAAATATAATAATATTATATTAATATTATTTTAACCCGTGTCTCCTGCGCGTCGTTAAACCAAAAAAGGCGTTGTTTCAAATCACGATTACAAAATTAAAAATTATTTATATTTTACGTACGTATGTTACGTTCACCAACCGTTTGAAACCACCGGCCCTTAGTCGTCATCTCAAATTATATTACGTGGGCTGACCTTCAGTTAGTTCAGCATAGATAGCGTAATTGAAGGCTATACAAACCCAACTGCCATAGAACTTATACAAAAGAAAAATACTAGATTTGGGAACTTGGACCCTTATATCATTTTGAAGAGTATTGCTAATCCATTGCTTCATATGTTAAAAAAATGTGTCTGCTCAAAATCGTAAATAACGCAATGAATGTTATCATACTGTCAAAATGAAAGCTATTGCTATAATAATAATAAATTCATTTATTTCAGGTAAATACACCCATTAATAGAACACATTAAAATCAACAAAATCACATAAAAATTCAAATAAAATAAAATCAACACAAATCAAATTAGACGAAAAGAACAATAAGTATATAATATAAGAATAATTATTAAATAATATAAATTATAAAATTAAAATTATAAAATTAAATTAGCATAATAAAATAAAATAAAAATGATTAGTAATACGCCTGCCTCTGAGTCATTTGTTTGTTTGTTTACATTACATTAATCATATAACAATGGATATATATATATATATATATAGATAGTAATGTTACGCAATTACCCCGCAGAAATTGCTATCACGAGAGTATTACATAATCAACTCACCTGTATACCCCAAGGAGGTAGGCAGAAATATACGAGTATGTATAGAAGTCTCTGATTTTACCGGGCATGTTATAAGTCTCCTGTAACTGGGGCCTGCCAGTGCCTATAACCATTAACCAGGCCGAAATCCAGTCTCACGAGTAACATTAATACTAAAATATTTTACCAAAAATCCTTACATTCTACGTATTTGTACAAAAAGGTAGGAATGTACAGTAACCAAAGGAGATAAGTAACCAGGGTCGTCGGATATAGCTGAAGATTAGTAAGAACCGGTGGATGTTTTTGAATAAATTTTAATTTAATTAATGGAAAACAAACCAGTATCAATGTCATTTATCAAATTAGAGGGCTTTGAAGGTCCGTGGCATGCCTACCCGCTATTTTGTTATTTTTTATGGAACCTATATAAATCGAGACACGTTTCCCAGATATTAACGTAAAAAGTAATTCACGTGACATCCATATTTTTTGAACTTGCTTACCTTGTTGCAAAGAGGTTTGAAATAATCATTCTAAATGTTTAAAATTATCAATAAAATGGTGGTCAGGTCCAGCCCGGGCTCCATATAAACATCTTCAATCCCCTTTCATTCGAAAAAATCCACCGGTTTCTTACTAAATTTCAACTATATACGACGACCCTAGTTATTTATAAGAAGGAAAAGAAAGAAAAATATGTTTATTTCACAGAAAAACGTGCATACAAAAAGATAATTAGTTCTAATAATAAGGAAAAATAAAAACAAAATATATGTATAATCACGAGCATAAAAGCAGAAATAGTCGACGGCTGCACGACATGACTGTGGCAAGAAGGCTTCCACTCAGCATGATGCTGTGCTATAGGACCCACAGCACTGCGATGATTTTCAGTTACCCGAATAGGACGTACGGAAACCAAGTCAGACCAAATGATTCGTACCATAGGTAACAAAATAAAAACAATACTTAAGTATCTCGTTTGGTGACTGTACCTCGTTCAGTAATAACAGTAAATAAAGCGAACAGACGGTCGATGATATGTGAGTGCAGTGTTTTGTGGAATGTGCCGCAGATATATTGAATACTTGGACTGGGAATATTTTATAAGAAATGTGAGGGAACTGGGGTTCGTATTTGATGAGTTGTGTGATGTTGGAGAAGGATATGTGTAGTTGTGAAGGTTTATTGGCCTTACTTGCTTTTAGCCGAATCACCTGGATACTTCTCGAACCCGTGCGTCCCTCGCTGGGTCCGAGAAGTATGGCAGATTAAAGGGGAGGTCTGTACCCAGCAGTCGGTGATTCCGGGCTAACATGATGATGATGAGCTTTTAACCGCGGCTTCGTTCGCGTGGAGGTCGGAAATTATCCCATGGGAACCTACTACCGGGATAAAAATTATATCATGGTATATCCCAGGTCATGGACTGCCTGTGTACCAAGTTCCATCAAAATCCATTTTGACGTTAAGGCGTGGAAAGGTAACAGAAAGACAGACAGAGCTACTTTCGCATTTATAATGTTAGTATATATATAAATAAAAGTCCTCCAGACCTAATTTCGGCCATGGCGACCAATCTTAGTGGAGACCACTCGACCCACCGGTGCGGAAGATATTATAGTGCACAGCCGATCGATTCTGTAAAAATCTCACCGTGAATAGTTAGGTGAAGTGAGCTTAGAGTGAGCTGTCAATAGTGTCAATCCCTAGCATTAGTTGAAATGACAGCTCACTCCACGCTCACTTCACCTAAGTTTTCACGGTGAGATGGTTACAGAATCGCACTGCTGTGCACTCTCTCTTCCCTCACTCTCACTGTCCAATGGGACGGCAATCCGACAGGTCAGGCCCGAGAGATCAGGCGCAGTACGACGTGCTTTCCGAAGTAAGCTGGTATCACACCGCCAACCTTCAAACTCGGGGTGTTACTGAAAAATTCCCAATGAAAAAACCTAGTAACACTCTGCCCGACCCGGGAATCGAAACCAAGAACACGCTCAGCAGTCACGCTTGCAACCGCGAGACCAACGGGGCAGTTCTAGTTACTACACTAACTGCGGCCGATGACCCCGCAAAAAAACATCATTCAATTATTTTTTTTTTGTTTTATACCAGTCACGTCTGTGGAGTTTCGCGAGCTAATTTAATTTGATCCTGTATATTTATAAAATATGTTACTTACTGTGCTATTAAAATGACGACTTCCTTATTCATACAAGTGCCAGGTGTGGAGCTCAAAGAGCTGTCCACCTCCTTTGAGTATTATGTCCTGTGTAGCACAGGCCTTAGATGTAGACTACGTAGTTGGACACTAAGCTTTATGAATAGTTGAAGTATTCACTACTAGTAGCACGTGTAATGTGCCTGCTTTTGTAAGTTTTGTAGTGGGCTTAAAAATGATTTAGGTCTTAATAGGACTAAAATCAGTTAGTGAGTGGAGCAGTGGTAACGGCTGCTAGTCCGGTCGTGGGTTCGACCCCAAGCAGGCATTTTACTTTGTGTGTAAAATATTTCATCACCACTGCTCTCAAAACGGCGAAGGAAAATGTCGAGAGGAAGCCGGCATGTCCTAGAACCAAAAATTCGAAACCATGCGACATCGACCCACTCGCACTGTTTATTACTCCCTCTCACAGAGAGGAGGCCTGTGTCCCAGCAGTGGGAACATACAGTTACTGACTGGTGTTGGATCTTGGCTTAACACCAAACTTAACTTGTTATAAAAGGATTTAATTCATTAGAATAAGTAGCATCATTGTTACTATAATTTATGTAGCACAAAATCGATGTAGTAACGCAGTGTTCATAATCTTAGATAATTTACATTCCATCGCCACTTAATCAGTTATCTACTTTCGGAAAATGTATTCTAAGTTGATTTTTGAGTGATCATTTATAACAAAAAGGTCCTAATAAGTTTTTGGTTGCAATAGAATATGAACTTTGTTAAGTATGACATTCAGTTTGTTGGTCTTTAAATTGGAAATTATTTCAATTTCTTTATTGTACTTTAACTTAAATGTTTTTACAAGCTGTAAGTGTTTAAAACGTTCTAGAAATCGTGTTTGTCTTCATGAAATTATCTTCCTTCATCACATTTTATACAAGGCAAATCCTCTTGTCCGTAATATCGCTGGCAAATACATAGGCAACATGGAATTAGGGTTGATTTTTCTAACTCGACATTTTGAATCTTTGATAGTTTTTCCAAACCAAGGTCAATTTACTCTACGGGCACAGAACACATAATAGTACAAGTACAGAAAATTCACTCCGCAAAATCATTTAAATAAATAGCGACTCTTGCTATGACACAATAAAGTGCAATTCAGGTCGCACAGCGCTAATTGCCTATGTTATATTCATTTACAAGTTGCCTCTCTTTCCATCGCGTAACTCTCAACTCTTTCGACTACGCTAGAGCCCACTGAATTGGGCCGATAAGTCGTACTTGTATCTTCGTGCGCCATGCCTGCTATGGATTAAGATTTATGACGTTAATAATAATAATAATAAATATTCACTTACTGTGGCTCATGTTCTGTGAGCAGTTCTTCAAAATGCAGCCTCAGTGTGTGCGCAGGCGGCGCTCGTATCTCGCTCACACACTCGACGTCGTCCGGATAGGGCCGAGGAAAGCCGGGACTCGCCACGATCGCGTGCGGGTGCGAGCGAGACAGCACTATCGTCTCGTTGCACAGGATCTTTGAGGCTTCGTAGGGGTCTGGAACAATTAAAGAAAAACTATGAGCTTGGGCGGTTTTCAAGTCTCTTACCGCGTTGTCGCGAGCTACATGCACAAGCGACACGCGTTTTGCGACAGCGACTACGGAGGAAACTAATGAAAAAAGTGGTTTAGAGCATCAAACATGCCAAGGGACACCGCGACGCGACGCGCGGAGAGACTGATGAAAACATTTGACGCGCGCGTGTCGCTTAACGCAAGTCACGTCGCAAGTCTTTTAGCTTATTTTTTTTTCTAAGCTTCGATGTATACACCGTTAAATACAACCCTGAAATCGTGAAAAAGAATCTGTTGATGCAATGATTTATGTTCGCATAACTCGACATAGTGTCAAATTCAAATTAATTTATTCATTTTGTGAACATAGGGTATAATTATACAGATGTTATACAAAAAATGTTGATTTTTGCTATGTCCCGCCAAAAGGCATACAAATATCTTAGGTAAGCGAATGTCAATTAACAAAATAATAATAAACTCGATAGGTAAGTAGATGCCACAATTTCTGGATGTATGGATCAAAAGATTTTTTTTTCACGATTTCAGGGTTGGTCCCGTAGTAAAAGTTGTTTATAATGGCCCCATTTAAGGATTAAAACGATCAAAATTTAACAGTGTATAATAATTGCCGTCGTAATTTGTGATACCATCCTTAGGTTGAATTGCACTTGGGCGCCATTCATTTATTACGTAAGACGAATTAGGGGGGGGGGATTTGGGGGGTGACTTTGTCTTATTTTTCTTACATAGGGGGGGGGGGGGGTCGAAACTAGCAAAAATCGTCTTACGTAATAAATGAATGGCGCCTTGCACGTCACAAAACGCTGGGAACTATTTGTCTTTGCGATAGTTAGTTGGTTTCGAAGTTTCAATTTACTGGGACTTGTTGTTAAAAGTGGAAAGCAGTTACGAGACCGACGTTTTTACTCTGTTTTAAAAATGCCAAATGGTATCAGAGGGGCAATTCTCATAATTTTAAGAACGTTCACAGTCTAATCGCAGTCTCAATCTGTTAAAAAATCCTCTAATTTCCCTAGATTTATGACATTTATTTGTCGCCGAGATGAGACTGCGACTAGATTTTGAACGTTTTAAATAATGAGAATCGACCTTCAGAAGTCCTTTTTAAGTCATACACGACTGGAAAATATATCAAAAATAAATAGTTTCTTCTATCTAAACTATCAAAACTTCTCACAAAACAAATGCTTGCAGTAACCCACATCAAAATAGCGCAACAGAATTCAATTCGAAGAACCATTTAAACGTTTCACCCGATATGAAATAACTTTAAAATTATTCTGAGCACAATGAAAAGTTACGTACACTATTCTAAAAACTACGTCTGTGTTGCATATCATACAGTTGCAGAAGACAGTTGTGTACAGTTTACGGATACCGATACCGATACTTTGTTCGTAGTGGTATCAACTTGCGAAGTTCGCATTGTCTACACAAAGTTGTGCGTGTTTTGTGATGTATTTGCTTGCAGGGTGGGTAGTTGAAATGTTTGTTTGAGGTTAAAATATTTTACTGACTATCTATTCGTTTTGTTATGTTTTTTCTAGGGTGCGAATTCTTCAAGTATCGGTTAGGTAGACTAGCAATGGGAACAGACCATATAGATATATAATTGAGATTAATTTATTGTATTGCTTTGCCCGCGTCTTCGTTGGCACGCATGTCGGAAAACAAATTGGATTTCATGGGTTTTAATTTTTTTGCGCGGAACACTAATTCTTTTTCTAAAATAAAAGTAGCCTTAGTTACTCCTTATAACATCAGCTATTCTAGGGAAAGTCCCGTCAAAATCGGTCCAGCTGTGTCGGAGATTCTTCGGAACAAACAGACAGAAAACATAAAAACAATGTTTTTTTTTGCTATAGGTACTGTATATATACTTTTATATGAATTTAGTAAAAAACTGTTTTTTTTACATTACAAACAGACACTCAAGTTTTATTTATTTGTATAGATATAGATTATGTACACTAGTTAGTTACTTAACAAAACGTCAAGATTTATTTATTATATATTATATAAACAGGAACAGATTTTCTAAATGATGGTGAAAACCGCACCAAAATCCGTTGCGTAGTTTAGAAGAACAACGCGGACACACAGACCCGACATGGAAAGCGACTTTAGTTTATAATATGTATAAAGGGACTTTTTTAAAATAAGGACACCATGCTTGTGAAAAAAAATTAGGAGTTCTAGCACAAGAAAGGAAAAAGAAAATACATTTATTTATCACAGACTAAAAGACGCACAATAGATACATACATCAGATAGAAACAAATGAAAATCAAAGAGAAAGTATAAAGACGATGTAAGAAATTAGCAGGTAAGTGTGCCTCACGGCTGCACCAAAAAGGCCCAGCCGATCGATTCTGTAAAAATCTTACCGTGAAAAGTTAGGTGAAGTTAGCTTAGAGTCAATAGAGTCAATCTTTAGCATTAGTTCGAATGACAGCTTACTCCACGCTCACTTCACCTAAGTTTTCATGGTGAGACGGTTACAGAATCGCACTGCAGTTCAGCAAAAATACCAGACAACTAGTGACGCTGGTTTTCAAATGGACCTGCTAATCGATTCTGTAAAAATCTCACCGTGAAAAGCTAGGTGAAGTGAGCTTAGAGTGAGTTGTCAATAGTGTCAATCCCTACTTAGCATTAGTTGGAATGACAGCTCACTCCACGCTCACTTCACCTAAGTTTTCACGGTGAGACGGTTACAGAATCGCACTGCTGATGTGTAAGGTGACGGATGTAAATCAGTTTTATACTGCAACGTGACGTGTGTATGCATACTTAAATAAAATTTTATGTCAGATAAAAAATAGTAATGAAATGTACACACACAGAGAGGAGGCCTGTGTCCCAGCAGTGGGGATAAACGAAATGTACAAGCATGGTGCTCTACAGGTCTTTGAACAGAAACGCAGCACTTTCATAAACGGAGTAATAAAGCCGATAAAGAGTATAAAGAGAGAGAGAGAGAAGTACCGCCGCGTGGCACCGCGCTTTGTGTGTGTAGCTCCTTGCGAATGAGTAAAAGCAATTAAAATAAAGCTTTGACAAAGCTTTTGTAGGGTTCTGTAAATTACGCTTCACTGTCTACACTTTTAAGCATTCGCACCGTGACATTGATCATTTTTGACAAGCATTACTTCCTATAATTGTGTTCTTAAGTCTTCCAAAGAACACGTTAAGTAGCAGTACGCAAGACTACAATGAATATTAACATCAACGGACCCGAAATAAATCAAACTGAACCGTTTACGAGCACCACAGTAATTAATATCTTAAGTGCCTCTAACAGATGGTGATTTATAGCAATCTACAGAGTTGTTTGTTTGCAAAACAATGTGTGTTTGTAATATCGACTTCTACAGTATAAGGAATAAGCATTTCAGCCGAAGAACGTCGACGACGTAGGCCTTCCCCAAGGACCGCCACTTCGACCAGCGGGGTAATAACGCACAAAGCAATGGCTTTCATTTTGACAATTCAACAATATTCATTGCGTTGTTTACGCTGGTGAGCAGACAAATTTTCGAGCATATGAAGCAATAGATTAGCAATATCTTTCAAAATGTTTCAGATTCAGATTCATAGTGTGTTACGCAATTAGGGTGCTCTTCTGTGCTTCCCGCAATCTCCACGTTTGCTCGAATATTTATATATCTCTTATTTTATTTTTCTCTTTTCTTTTACAGCTTTTTTCAGCATTCGGATTTCTTACGTTCTTATGTCAGTGGTTTATAGTAGACATGACTCTGCATTGTTAGACTCACATACAATCTTAATAATATAATTTTTGGATTCTAAAATCATGACCTCGAGTTTGTTTCGGTATTTCTTATTAAAGATCAGTCAGCTAATAAATACTGGCGACATCTAGTTTTAAAATATTGACGAAAAAAAGTGTCTTAAAATATCTATTTACAGAAATAAACATAATTTAATTCCATCAGCAATTCAGGCTACATAATTCCAGGCCAGGAACCTATGTTTATCGTTCTATCAGGCACTGAAAATTTAAACTTTATTAATATACATTTATAGCTTTGTAAATTATTTCTAAGACTTTATGTAAATACTAGCTGCGCCCCGCGGTTTTACCCGCATAAGTTTCGATCCCGTGGTAATATCCCAAATCCGTATAAACCCAAATTTCATCCAAATCCGTTCAGTAGTTTTTGCGTGAAAGAGTAACAAACATCCATCCATCCATACAAACTTTCACGTTTATAATATTAGTAGTAGTAGTTATAGTATAAGGATAGGACAGTAGGATTTTAACAATTTTAATACTGAATAAATTATTATCTATTAATTAATAACAAGCAATTGCTAAAAATATTACGCCTAGTAACATGCGAATTAAAATTATGCCGATTAGTCTTCAAAATACTTATGTCAACATAAACTGTATGCCAAAAATAATCATCGCAAAGTATTATTATACAAAAAAAAAAAACCAATATAGTTATGCCACGGTACATAAAAAAAAAATATTATGCGAAAAGAAGGGATCCCAAAATGGTATGCATCGCTTATTATGTTTATAACAGAGAACTACTCGAATTATGAACGTGTGATCGCAAATCTAGGACCAATTCAGAATGCTTTATAATGCCAGAATTATATCGTTCACATTTGCCTTTCAATTTGAACGAAGCAACCAAATTGAATCATGTTAACATAGAACTGAATCATTCAATGTAGGCCATTCCCTACATTTCTGCGCCTTTCAAATAATTTTGTCAAACCAGAACCATGTAACATAGATTAGAATCCCTCTCAGAAAAGATGGTTAAATTAACATAACAAATAACGGCACGTTATATTCGCCGAAGGGTTAGGCAGAGCTGCACCTATAGTGTACCCACATTTCGCCAGTGATGTTTAAAAGTCCCATGTAGGTAATAGGGCTGAGTCTATAGCCATCAACCGGGCACACATCCAGACTCCGTGCTGATACTGAGAAATTACAAATGGAAAAACCTAATAACATTTTGCCCGACCCGAGAATCGAAAACAGGATCTCACGCTCAGCAGTAGCGCTTGCGACCACTAGGCCAAAGAGGTAGTTTTAGTGTGCATACACACAAGTGACACGCGTCGACGACAGAGGCAACTGCAACCGTCGACGCGTGTTGGCGACAACCGTCGACGCGTGTTGGCGACAACCGTCGACGCGTGTTGGCGACAGCCGTCAATGCGTGTCGCGGGCAGCCGTCAACGCGTGTCGAGGGCAACCGTTAACGCGTGCTGGGGGCAGCCGTCAACTCGTGTCGGCGTCAGCCGTTAACGCATGTTGGGGGCAGCCGTCAACGCGTGTCACTCGTGCGTATGAACACTTAATTAATCCTAGCATTAAAAATTTTAATAGGCTGGTGAGTAATTCTTTATTCAAATCCTCATTTTTCATTCAGTCCGGCCCTGTCCACTTTCTAGGGTTCCGTAGCCAAATGGCAACGGAACCCTTATGGATTCGTCATGTCTGTCTGTCCGTCCGTATGTCACAGCCGCTTTTTTCCGAAACTATAAGAGCTATACTGTTGAAACTTGGTAAGTAGATGTATTCTGTGAACCGCATTAAGATTTTCACACAAAAATAGAAAAAAAAACAATAAATTTTGGGGGTCCCCATACTTAGAACTGAAACTCAAAATTTTTTTTCATCAAACCCATACGTGTGGGGTATCTATGGATAGGTCTTCAAAAATGATATTGAGGTTTCTAATATCATTTTTTTCTAAACTGAATAGTTTGCGCGAGAGACACTTCCAAAGTGGTAAAATGTGTGTCCCCCCCCCCCCTGTAACTTCTAAAATAAGAGAATGATAAAACTAAAAAAAATATATGATGTACATTACCATATAAACTTCCACCGAAAATTGGTTTGAACGAGATCTGGTGAGTAGTTTTTTTTTAATACGTCATAAATCGTAACGTAACGGAACCCTTCATGGGCGAGTCCGACTCGCACTTGGCCGGTTTTTTTTTAAACTTGTACATCGCTGTCCCCGATAGCGCATTGTCCGTGGTACAGTCGAACGCAGCCATTGTTTCATACGTACGCTTCCCGCCGTTTGTCTCGACTGTACTCAAGAATGGCGGCCACTACAATGTGCATTTATCTGTCATTGTACCCTGCGGTATTACTTTGATGTTTTTATTGTGCAATGTTTTAGATTTATAGTTGTGTTGTGTTCGTAACATTGTATGATTGTAAAATATTGTGCGGTACCTAACTAATGTTTATAGTTTATACTTAGTATTTTCCTGCAGCCATTACGTAACATTCTCATTGCTATCACATCAAATAATGAAACGCGCATTTTATGTTGAGAATCAAATTATTTTTTTATTCAGTAAATATATAAAACACTGTGTCCCAGAACCGAAAATTCGAAGACATGACTGTGACATCTACCAACCCGCACTGGGCCTATGTGGTAGATTATGGCCCACTCCTTCTCACTGAGAAGAGGTTTGTGTCCTATGTCCCAGCATTGGTAACATTATAGGCTAATTATGCTGCATATATAGATTACTCATGCCAACCTGGTCACATTTAGAAGTATGAACCTATGATGCTAGATTTATGCCCCGAGATTTTTTGTTATGTTGTTCTACCTTAGAGAATAATAATTATGCGCACACGATTTAAAAGACGGAATTGGCTACTAAAGTGGAATTTGACGGAAAAACGTCAGGTTTTTTAATTCCCAGGCTATTCTCACGATTCGTATAGATTGCACGTTTACAAGTAAACACAGATCTTCGATTGTTCTCATCTCCTGTATAAAGATCACAAGCCTCTCGATCAACTCCTCCATTACACACAATTACGTATTCTGGAGACGTCTTCTCCCTATTGACTTGTAACAGGGCATTCAATATTTACCCCTCGTCTCTTTCGTGTCCCAAATGTGTGAGGGAGAGAGTAGATGAGATTATGTAAAGGATCCTTGAAAGTTGAAGTACGGAAGGATTTGGATGTATTTTATTTGACATACAATTGTTTGGGATCCGCTGGAGGTGTAGCTAAACAGACAGCTGTGCTGCTGGGGAGTTTGTTGCGCCACTTCTTCTTCCCAGCGATAGCACTAGGAAGTGGTGAAGGGCGGGCGTTTTTGTGGGACTGTCTTTTGTAATTTTGACGTTCGAAAAGTGCTGATTCTCAGCCTAATTTGAATAAATGACTTTTGATTTTGATTGCTTTGTATGCAGAGTGGTGTTTTATTAGATTTATGACTGTTTATGTTGCATGCATGTGCGTGTGCTTGTGTCGGGATTGGCTGACTGTTATTGGAGTCAGAGACCGTAAACAAATAAAATCAAAATATTTTATTTCACATAAACCTACATGGACACTTATGAAACGTCAGAAGCTAGGTGCACGGTTCCAATTGGTCGTTTAATATGGAGAAGAGCCGGCAAAAAACTCCACGGTTACTCTTTTAAAAATAATTGGCTTTTACAATGTTTTCTAATTACAGTGTTAATAGGTATGGGAGGACAGTGTAGGCCTGCCAACAAGTACCAGGTACTTGGTAAAATAGAAAATGGTCTGCAACCTAATTCCGCAACACATTGTTAGGTTAGTTAACAGTTAGCTATAGACATGTGGGCGTCCAAGCAAAAAGGGTCCAATTGTGGATATTGAGTTAAAACTAGATTTGGTATCTAGAATAGTCAATTGATAGTAAGGATTTAAAAAAATATTCTAAAACTGGCACGTATTTTTTTAACAGACATTTGAAGTTGAAATTCTGAAAAAAAAAATGACTTAATGAAATTGTAGATAATTGAGCATTTATTAATAATCAATTCAAATCCCGAAATGCAATTTTTTCACCCAAGTTTACAAAACTTCTTATATCTCGGAAACTAAATGCCGAGAACTGGACCCTTTTTGCTTGGACGCCCACACATGTCTATGCGACCTGCGTGTCGTGCGCGTACGTCTCTTAGCTCAGTGCAAATAAACAGCTTGTTACCAAAGGCCATGTTTTATTTAACACATTTTTTCAATCACAATCCGAATGATTATGAATGAAATTGCTAATCCTTTGCGTCATGTGTTTGAAAACATCCTCTGCTCAACAGCGTAAAAACCGCAATGAACGTTGATGTACTGTCAAAATGAAAGGCATTGTAAGTGCGTTACAAAATTACCCCGCAGGTGATCACATTATATGAATTCGCGTTTAAATTTTTTTAGGACTTTCATCAATACATTTTTTCCAGATCCTTGTTTCCTACCAATTTTTTTTACTTTAAGTTATGTACTCCCGTCATGATGATTTTATGACTTTGAATGAATTTCGCTATCTTGTAGTGGTGGATGATGTAACTTCAAATACCTAAAGCCTGGAATACACGTGCCTGTAACTTGCACTAAAGTATGCAAGTAGCTTGCATGCTGTGTGCCATAACAACTCCTGATTGGTGAATACCATAACGGCATCCATTGGCTTGCATACTTTTGTGCAAGTTACAGGCACGTGTATTCCAGGCTTAGAGCCATGGCATTGGAGCTCAGTTTATATCTTTAAAACTATTAGCACTAAGAACTCATATTTTAGACTTTCAAGTATTTATAAACTTAAACAAATTTTAATATGCATAAGAGAACTGCAGCCGTGCCAACTCGTACAGTCAACAGCAAAAGTAGATGACCAAAATCAGAAATTCAATACTAATGAACGGAGTTGGCGTCAGAACTGTGTGGCGTCGAAGTGATTCAAAAGTATGTGATTGTAAATTATACCAAACATTTACTACTAGTACAGCTGTCATATAGCTGCGAACTCCGTTCATTAGTATTAAATTTCTGATCTTGATCATCTACTTTTGCTGTTGACTGTACATTCATGTTTATTCGCATCCGGAGCGCCGAACTTTGATCTTTACAGCAGTTTTACACAGCTATTAACGCCCCCTACCCCGCCCAGCTGCGGCTGACGCCCCCGAAACCAGGACTTTGGCAACTAGTAAGAAATTACAGAAGGATAACTTTTAGCAAAGAGTAGGAAAATAATAGTACCAGCCTGTTACTGTGCCGCTACCGGGAAAAGTCGTGTTCTTAGTAATGGAAAAAAATTGACAACCTTGTACTGCTTGAGTGCGAGGCTTTTGGCTACTTTGTATGTACAAAGTAAAAACAAAACGCACATTACGCGCATTGCGTTTTGTTTATGCAGAATAAACAATTTTTCAGAATAAACAACATATTACTAAGTCCTGGGTACGTCACAAACGTACTTAAGAAAATATTATGATAGGTATTACCATAAGTTTGCGAGACAGCTCCACATCTAGTCAAGGTAGCCTTTCCGTTGAGATAGCCCTACTTTACGAGGTTCGATTTACATCTTCCCACTTGGTTCCGGAGACGGTTAAGGGACTTCGAAGTGGACCACGGAAGGTGTTCTGCAGGCAGCTGCTCGTTTGGTGGAAGATAAAGAGCTGTGTCACAAACTATGCTCCACCTTCTATCCTCCCATTTATGCCCCAAAACATGCAGCCAAAGTGACCTCTGCGCTTCCACCGATAGCGCCGTGGAAGTGGCGAGGTTTTGGGCCAACAAAATTTAAATAACTATACAAGGAGAAGTATAACCACGTATTTTTTATTACTCATAGAAATAACATGTGTTTGACTTTGAAGAGGAAGGATTTCCAAAGAAGTGCCCTCACTGGTCATACAACTAAATGGACTTTCTGTCCTTACCTATCTACGTTGTGATTATAAAAGGAGCATCACACCGGATTGGATATTTGCAAGAACATTAAACTTTTTGATAGTTTAAAAAATACTGCATTTTTATTGGATCGTACGGTTTTATGTATCCTCCAGATTGGTGGGTTAATGTCGGATTTCGTGTGTTTATGTCACACTAAATAGCTGTTTTTCTTACTAAAGTGAGATATAAAGTTTATTTTATTATTTGTAACTAAAAGTTTGATAGTCTTTTCAGTGTATGGTGAGAATATTATTTTACTTAAACCATTGAATTATAGTTTTTATTGCTTCGTTCATGGGTGTTGGTGACATAAACTTTTTATGCTTTCTTACGATTTTACAAGCACCTCTCTTCTTCTCTTATATCGGTACAAACTTTGAGAGTATAGCTCATACCAGCATAATCAGTCTGTAATGTTCCCACTGCTGGGGCACAGGCCTCCTCACGATGGAAGGGAGTGGGCCGTAATCCACCACACGGGTGGTCTACGGGTTGGTAGATGTTACATGTCTTCGATTTTTAGGGTTCCGTAGCCAAATGGCAACGGAACCCTTATGGATTCGTCATGTCTGTCTGTCTGTCTGTCTGTCTGTCTGTCTGTCTGTCTGTCTGTCTGTCTGTCTGTCTGTCTGTCTGTCTGTCTGTCTGTCTGTCTGTCCGTCCGTATGTCACAGCCGCTTTTTTCCGAAACTATAAGAGCTATACTGTTGAAACTTGGTAAGTAGATGTATTCTGTGAACCGCATTAAGATTTTCACACAAAAATAGAAAAAAAACAATAAATTTTGGGGGTCCCCATACTTAGAACTGAAACTCAAAATTTTTTTTTTCATCAAACCCATACGTGTGGGGTATCTATGGATAGGTCTTCAAAAATGATATTGAGGTTTCTAATATCATTTTTTTCTAAACTGAATAGTTTGCGCGAGAGACACTTCCAAAGTGGTAAAATGTGTGTCCCCCCCCCTGTAACTTCTAAAATAAGAGAATGATAAAACTAAAAAAAATATATGATGTACATTACCATATAAACTTCCACCGAAAATTGGTTTGAACGAGATCTAGTGAGTAGTTTTTTTTTAATACGTCATAAATCGTAACGTAACGGAACCCTTCATGGGCGAGTCCGACTCGCACTTGGCCGGTTTTTGGTTCTAGGACATGCCGGTTTTCCTTAAACATTTTGAGAGCAGCGGTGATAAAATAATTTACTCAAAGTAAAGCGCCTGTCTAGGTTCAAACCTACGACATACATCTCGTAAGTCGCGGCCGTTACCACTGGGTCACCACTGCTTATGTGCAACTGCTGCTGCTTGCTTATATGGAATGCAATAAAGAATATTGAGTATTGCTTTCATAGCTCATACCGATGTTTTAATATTAGTCTAAGCAAGTCTTTATGTTCTCGAATAATATTACGTCTATGTCGTGTCGTAGCGTCAACTTGATCTAAAAACCATAAGGGTGATTCAAAGTCATATCTTTCGGTGTCTGTCTAGTTTTGGTGACACTGCACTTAATTTAAGCACTATAAATATCGCACACAGCCTTGTCTGAGTATAAATATTCCTTGTAATTTAGAATGGAAACCTCGTTATCACGAATAGTCTTAGTAAAACATTTCTCTGTCCATTCAGCCAGGAGTGAACCGTTAGATGATGTAATGAACCTCTTTGTGATCACGACAGAACGTGGCGCGAAATAAAACGAACGCGCCCAACTGGGCGATGGGCGATGGCGCCAGGAGAAAAGATTGTGCCAAATAGAACGAAACCGCTTTTCTTTGTAATGGTCGTGTTATTTCTAACATTCTTCTGGTGATTTTTTTTTATTGGAGATGGTTGTTTTGTGGTAGATTTTTATTTGAGTTTAGTCAGCCATGATTGTGTGTGTTGAGGTTCGTCATTTCTTGGTAGGGGTAATACCCCTACCTTTAAGCTAGAAGAATGTAATAAGCAAATTGAAACAAGTAATTTATACAAAATAAAATTAAAGTTCAAAGCCACACCACAAAAGCACTGTTATCTCACCCCTAAACAGAATCTTATCGACAAATACTAGGACTCTCGGTAACGTTAACATTAGTGCACTCAGCGGAATTGAGTTAAAACCACTATTGTAACGAGTGCAGCCCTTTTACTGGAACAATGAGAGAGTATCGCACATTACCGTCTCATTAGTAACTTTGTAAGTTGCTCTTCTCTTGTTCAAGAAATTAGAGTTTATTGACCTAAGAGATAGTAGTTGAATAAAGTTGTGGTATTTTTGTGTAGAAGGGTGCCTTCGCATTTGTCGTTGGTCTAGCGTAAGTAAACGGAGCGTAGACGCGACGTATCCATACTTTTTTTACAGGCTTCTATTTAGTTTCACATGTCCCGGTGTTTGTAATCAAATCTCGCAGTAAAATTTTTACCCAATTCCCGGTTTCCGATTGAGCTGAAAAAGCTTCAAGGTCAAAGTGTTTATTAGTGCGATTTTTGGTGATATAACAGGTCTTACAGATATTTTATAGAAACTCAACCCTTTACATACACTATTAATTTAACAATATTAGAAATTAAATAAAACATTATATTATATACGATACAATTCAAATAAATTAAAAGTCTTCTGATAGGAATATTATATTATAAATCATAAATACAGGATCAGTCACAAGAAATTTGATCAGCAAGGAATTCGTCAATGGTGGTAGCATTTGTCTATTAAAAATTATTTAGGGTGCGTTTAAATCAAGTTATCTTTTATGTCATTTGGTATCTTATTAAAAATTTTCGGAGCCATGCAAAGTATACTCTTGTACATAAGGGTGAATTTTGATCTTCTTAGGAATAATTCATGACGGTATGTTGGTCTTATAGATCGATAACTCTGAAGCTTTTTTAAATAAATCACCGTTTTTTTTTTAACGAACAATGCGGTCTCGTAAATGTAAAGACAAGGCAGCGTTAGTATTTTGAGGGAACAAAATGTGGTTTGCAACTTTCTGTTGATTTAAGATTGCATATAAACCTAATGCAGCTCTTTTGTGCTTTAAAGATATCATTAGCATTAGTTTAGATAACAGCTCGTATAACAGACTGATCCCAACAAAATAAAATTTTATGTTTACCTATAAAAATATAATGTTAATAACATATTTTAAAGATTGCTTATAGTTAATTTGTGTCCTAAATTTATTTTATTTTAATAATTAATTTTATACTTTTTGCTGTGCCCTACAGGGTCCCTAATTGTACCTTAGTTTTAAGCCATTGTAACACCTGTACAACATTATGGAGTGCAAATAAATATATGAATATGCTTTTCGCATGAATTTCCCCAGAAAATGACTCCGTAACGTAGTATGGAGTCTACATTTTGTAGCATTATCCATCAACAGCTTGAAGCATTATCCTTCGATAAGCCTCAACCTTTTAAGAAAAATATTAAAGTTTTATGTTTAAGTAAGTTTTATTTAGTACTTTTTTAATTTTTTAAAAGCCTCTTTAGAAAAATGAGATTTATTTTCTTACTTTTTATTATTTACACTGTATGTATACAATACAATTTACTTACAATTTGTAACCACTTTCTTATGTTATAAAGATTATTATATTTTTACTTAATATTATAATGTGTGGAAGTCTGTTTTTTTTAGCCTAACAGCTGAACGGATTTCGATAAAATCCGAAACATAATTACACAGGAATGATCTGTGTTAGGACATATGATACTTTTTAACCCGGTAGTACGTTCCCGTGGGAGTGTTTCCATGAATTTGACGTGAATACCTCTATTCACGTCAAATTCACGTCTACGCGTCGCTAGCACAGCGACGTAGACGCTGTGCTAGCGACGCGTAGACGTGAATTTCGCGTGAAGGTGACGTCAATACCACGCTAGTGAAATGTAGTATAGGAGTTGTTGTATTAAATCCTAAAGGGCTTTCAAGGTACAATTCGCAAATCAATGAAACAGTAAGGTATTCAATATTTTGAATTGGAAAAATGACATACAGAACCTACTCTTATAAAGCAATAGAAAAATTCTTCAACAAATAATTTTCGTTATTTCTCTTTAGTTCTGCACAGGGCACGATCTCACGATCGGCACGAAGTGACGTAATTAACCTTTTTCGTGATCACGGCGCGCGGCGCTGTAGCGTCAGCAGGTAATTTGGCACAGCACTAACAGTGTTGCCAGTAAAGTGACTCAAGAATGGTCTGGCTTGGTAAAATATAGGCAAATAAAAATGATTTAAAGTTGGGTTTTAATGAATTCTATGGAAGGCTCTTATTTTTTTTCTATTTATTTAAGAATTTTTTATACATAAAGTACATGTCAATTCCATCGTACCCTAACTTAAACTAAAATACATCTACTTACTAAATTATGGCTTACGACTAAATAACATAAATAGCTCTTTAGCGGCTTCAGACAAAGGAGAGGACAACATCTCGTGGAACATACCCATATTAGTTCTGCTCAAGTAGAAATTTCCTATAAAAGACTCGATCCATCTCGTAACGGACACATTCCACCAATAGGTGATGAACGTCTTCAATTACACCGCACACGTCACAATTTATGTTTTTAGCGTCTACCTATTTAATATAAAATCCCAATGTCTTCATTAGTTCCAACGTCATCGCATAACTCCTTAACACCTCATAATCTCTGTGACAACTAGACTGTGTGCCTTTTTATTCTGACCACGTAAGTTATTCCCCAAAAGGCAGGCGATCCGGAAGTCTGGCAACCCAGTGGAAAAACGAGTGCACTGTTCGACCGTTATATAGATCGGCGCGGGTCGCCTAACTAATTCGCCTGTTTTAAATTCGGAACGCGATTAGAACGAGTTTTGAAATTCATTTTTGATTTTCTTTTTGTTTTTGAATAGGTTTGTTAATAGCGTTTGACGTTGCGCTTTATTAAAAAAAGATTTTTGTTACGTTTTATTTTCGAATTAGGACTTTTACTAAATGGCCACCTGCCTAAAAACCTGCCTTTGCGCCTTTGCCTGCCTTTTGCTACCTGTCTTAAAATACCTACCTCTCTAAATCCACCCAAAGGTTGTCTTTAAAAGATCGCTTTTAGCAATAAGACCGCCAATCGTGTCACTTCTTGTAATATTTCTACATTTATAATTGAAATATTTATGTTGTACATAATAAAGAGTATTTATATTCTATTCTATTCTACCTTATAAAAAAAAGTCGTGATTTTTATTAGAAAACACAGCAATAATCATTTTTCTTCAAGCTTAGGTAAGTGATAGAGCAATATAACTTTATGACATACTTAAATAATACAATATCTCTCACCCGGCCACTTTAGTTGCCAATAAAACTCTTTGTCGTAGTTGAATTCGCATCAAAGACAGAACTTTGACAATAAAAGGGTGAATTAATTCAGTTATTAAAGATTAGGGAGTGAAGTTCTCAAGTTGTAATTATTTTTAATTATAGAAGCGCTGAAGAGGCAGTGCTTGACTGATAGATGACGTCATTTATAAAGATGGAGGAACTCGAAACGTTTCTAACTTGATATTTTTGTGATTTATTCTCGTCTTAGAAATATTATCTTTATTATTTTAAATAAAAATCTGAAGGAAAAACATTTTTGAGAGTTATATTCGTAAGCGGTAGAATAGTACTTATACTTAATCTCTTAGAATATTGTTTAAACTCTTTCAATCTGCCTAGCCTTTTCCCAACTATGTTGCGGTCGGCTTTCAGTCTAACGGGATACTTGTATGGAACGACTGTGACCTGACTGAGGAACACGATACCCCGGTAAGATTGGTTGTCAGACTTTCGAGCTTCTCTTTCGTAAGGACTGTCAAAGATCGACAAATGACAGTTGGGACTAACGGCTTACCGTACTTTCCGAGGTACGGAGTGGTCGCGATATGTAATGGATCCACGAACCGACTGCGACAAGCGTAGCTTAACCTTTGATCGACCTATGCAGCGGTTATTATATAGCCACGAGCCCCTCATTCCTACGTTAATAGGTATGTACAGAACATTAAAATGAAAGCTAACGCTAACTTTAAGCAGAAATAGACCATAATGTTTATTTTTTTAATAGCTTTTAATGTCCCACAGCTGGGAAAAGGCTTCCCTACTCTCCACCTCTCTCTGTCCAGAGCTGCCAAGGCCCATCTTTATTATGACCATAATGTATACATTTAATTTGCCATCTAGTCACAATATATACAAACACACATTTCAAACTTATCTAGCTCATTTTTTATGTAAATTGCGCCAAATCACGATACCAGTTAACAATTGAGTTAGCTTTGCATAGCTTTCTCTTGCAACGCGGCAAATAAGAGCACAGAAGGCTCACCGATTAGAAATCCGTTTCATACTTATTCTTCATTTTTTTTTATTTTTTATTTTATAAACAATTAAAATATGTATTTATTAGCATTATGCTAATTCCTTCAGCTCGACAGCCCGAGGTGCCCAGTTGATGACAATATGCTCGCCCCCTATTAATGTGGGTGTCCCCCCCTCCTCTGCCTAATCCTTCGGGTACAGGATGATTACGTGATGTCATGTTATGATAATTAATTCGGAGCCGTCTGCATGGTATTAATGCAACGATACATGAGATATGGAAAGTGTATTCACGTTGAGGTTTATCAATTCACTTTGTTTATCAAAAAATTGACAGTCAGCAAGGTGGTACCGGGAATAGCTGTAAGGGCTGAAACTGC
Organism: Apamea anceps; assembly: GCA_951799955.1. Lineage (NCBI taxonomy): Eukaryota > Metazoa > Arthropoda > Insecta > Lepidoptera > Noctuidae > Apamea > Apamea anceps. The sequence continues at coordinate 1,975,003 of OX637516.1, forward strand.
GTTAAGCGAACGTCCGCGTGGTTCCATACAAAAGTGCTCCGTTACGGGGCATGTGCAGTTTCCTAATAATAATGTTGCCCCTTGTCGTTACGTCACTATGTGCTAGCGACCGTTTCCGTGGGCCCATTATTGAGCGTGCAAGTAACCCCATTTTATCCGTGTATATATAAAATATTGATCAGGCAGGGGCCATATTTCTTCCATAGTTCTTGGTAACCAGCCCACCATGTCCTACAATATTCCTACACCAACCGGGGTTATTCTTGGGTGCACTTGCATAGTGCACACATGGATAATCGTCGGTTGGTGCCGTATTTCATTAAAATTTCCTAAGGGGCCTCTGTGAGTTGGCTTCGGCCCTTCGTACGCCTTCCAAAGGACCGGGACTTCATGGTCCCGAGTTATGTAAAAACATATATATATATTTTTTTAATATTTAATAATGTAATTTATTAGTATTTAAATAAATTAAAGAAGGTAATATGCACACCGTTAAAATTTAATAAGCGACTTTTTATAAATAAAATAAACCGATCTCCGCGACGAGTTCCCACGGAGCCCACACGCGTGTCCACGCGACGGTTGCCCATCACGGGCGACCGCTTAACGCAGTTTCAGAACTTATAGCTACCGCCAGATATACATTTTAGTATTACTCGAGGTCTCGTAGAACTAAACCTTCTGTACCTGATCCTTATGTGCCAAAAGCAATAGACATAACTGCTCAGCTGTATCGCCGTTAAATCAACGCCAGCACGCAACAGCGCGTCCTTGGATAGACAGAATAGGTCGCGTGCGCAACGATAGACGCCAAACGTTAAGGTAACGCGTTTTCCGGATTGAGTTTTGTAAGTTATTCGGACTTGGTAAAGGTAAAATTTCCTGTAGAAAAGAAAAAAAATGTTTTCCAGCCCCAATAAAGATATTGTAGAAATAAAATTGCTTTATAATAAGTAAGTCGCAGGTGATTGCAGTAATGCGATAAGGCCGCCCATTGTATATTTTGTAGTGTGTCATGTATTTTTTATGCTATATATTTTTGTGGTGTACAATATAGTATATATAAATTATTAAATAAATAAGTTCTAGGCTGACTGGATGACCTATATTATTACATCCATCTAGGTCAAACGTTACAATAAAACCGAACGTATAAAACATTCCATTAAATCTGAACAAAGAATGAATGGGAAAACTATTTGACATATTCCCATTCATTCTACGTAGCCACTCGTTCGTAGTTCATTTGTTCATCCCGATGTTGGTATTCAGAAAACCTACAACAGTAAAATTCTAAATTCGAACAACGCTAACACGGTACAGCCGAAGCCTGTGCAGCGTTTAATAGCCAAACACGACACAATTTCCATTTACATTCGTTCTAAAAAACGAATGCCCATGACAAAGCTCTGTGCATCACCGTCATTTGGCTGTCAATGACGTCACGTTAACGTCGAGTGCGTTCCGTTTTACCTTCAACTGGGTCATACTGTGTACCAAACGGGCTTAAAAGCCAGTATTATTCGAGCCACCCTGCATCCCCAGTTTCAGTACAAAGGCCGGTAGGTAAAGAGTCTGCAATCGTGTGGGAGAGGTCTAGGCGTATTGGCTGGTACGGATGTATTTTTGAGGTTTAAATCTAGAATCGTGTTTCGATATTTTGGCTACTGGCAGATTAGAATGTTTTACTGCAACAGATACCTTCAGAATGTAAAAACTTTTTGTTTTTGTTATAAATATTTAAAGATGAGCATAATATTTCATGAATGGATTTAATTGGATCTTGTTTAATCCTATTAAAATAGCTCAAAGTTTAAACAAGATCTTTGTTATGCTAGTGGCTAGGATTTAAAACAAAGATCTACATACTCGTACAGTTATGTTCACTGTTATTTTACCAGTTATACATAAGGGGATGTTTTTGGTACGAGTATAATTTAATTGTGCTCGTTCAAAAGTTTTTTGCCAATTACTTACAACTTAGTTCTAATCTTTGTCAAAATCAGAAAACTAGCTTAGCAATTGCTACGTTGGGTAATTTGTTTTACTGAATCCATTGGTTTGCATACAGGTGAACATACAAAGGAATCGAAACTTCTGTATGCAACTCTAAACAAATTGTATACAAGAAATGTCAAATATATACAAAAAATCAGTTCAAGAATTCAGACCTAACTCGTTGGAATCCTTTGTCTTTTCACCGTAAACTTGTTTGAGCTTGTCAAAGAATATCGTTAAATACGGCCATCTACTTGTTTATGTAGAGCAGGCGATCTTATCTCATGCTCCAGTAGATTTATAGCAGATAAATGGTGAGTGCAGATGTCTTGGTGATTAAATGAAGATGTCTTCTGCGTAATTTGTTCACTTAATACCGTAGTAAACTTGATTGATTGAGCTAACAGGTGACAAAGTTCATGTACGTAGATGATTTTTGAAAGTGGTTAATTTACTTTTTCCTTTAATTTCGAACTGTTTCATGTTTTACGTTTTTCACGATTTGGTTACATCGAAAGGTTTGTTAACGTATCAGGTACCTAAGGGAATAGCAATGGCCAATCAATTAGAGAGTTTAGAGAAAAGTGATATTTAGTGAGAAATTTTGGGTTTTCAAGAATACTTCAAGGGTTTTCTCGAACTCCATGAATTTTTGCCTGGGCTTTATGGGGTGCTTAAGTGTTGCAAATGGGTCACACTTTCAGGTCCTGGAAGGAATACGTCAAATTAAAAGTCATAATACCTTCCTACAGTAACAATCCTCCATACACTACTGTTTCAAACAAGATCATCATCTGCCTTGCCTTTTCCCAACTATGTTGGGGTCGGCTTCTAGTCTAACCGGATACAGTTGAATACCAGTATTTTACATGGAGTGACTGCTTATCTGACCTCCACAACCCAGTTACTGGGTAATACGATACTCCTTGGTGACTGGTTGTCAGACTTTCGGGGTTCTGATCCAAGATTGACAGCCAGGACGTGCTTTCCGAGGCACGAACGGATCTTGGTATGTTAAGATGGTCACCCATCCACGAACCAACCCCGGCAAGCGTAGCTTAAACTGATCAATCACCCCGAGCAGCTGTTACTTAGCCACAAGCCCCTCTCTGTCTGTTTCACAAAAGATAACTCTAACAAATGACTTGTACTAACCCAGTGGTTTTATCCCTTAGAAATATGACTGTGTGGCTCATGTGTGCTTAAAATAAGTGGGTCATTTATCCATAGTCAAGATTCGCCTTATCTTTAGTCGCAGCGTTGTTTTTAGGTTTCCGTACCCAAAGGGTGCCAATGGGAGGCTCCGCTGTCCGTCCGTCTGTCACAGGAATGTATCTTTTTAACCGTAATACTTGAAATTTGACGCAGAGGGTAGACTACTAATATTAAAGGTTCCATAATTGTACCTTAGCTTTAAGCCATTGTAACACCTCTACAACATTATTTAATGCAAATAAATATAAATGAATATGAATACTATGGCTGCTTAACAGCAATAAATCAAAATTTTAACTTTATTTTAAAGGCGTTTTGGTTTTTTTTTTTTGTTTCATCTTTATTTTTTTAAAGGTATTTTTTTATTTTAACTTTATTTTTTTAAAGGTAAAAGTTTTAATTTTATTTTTATGGCGTTTTTTGCTCAATATAACAGCACTTGGTCGCTTTTTTCAACTTCCTCTAACTATAATTTCGTCTTCTTTGAGCCTAGATTTTTTTTGTAGACAAGAAAGAGTCTAATTGGCACGGTAGACTGGATTTTTCGAAGGTCCTAGGTAAATAGTTCATTGGGAATTTATTTCAATACCTGTTTTATAATTTAATATGTAAGAGCTTACGTAATACGACCTGAGCTCTCAAAGTTAAGGCAAGGACGTTATAATTTGAAACGTAGACCTTTGAAAATCTTTAGAGTTTTGGTTATAAAATTTATGACAGCATTAGATATCTTATCTATTTCTAGGCTTTATAAATTACGAGCGATTTCACAAAGGACTGATCCTCTAGAAACCTTTTTGACCTTGGTTTACTTTTTAAATAAATGAGCCTTTTTTTACTTTTTGGCTTTTCAATCACAGTCATATGGTAGGAGTCATGACGAAAACACTTTTCTTAAGTGAAGCTGTATTGTAGCTATCATTTAGTAATAGGTTCCTATATTGGCTTCTGACAGGCCCTTTTACAGGTAGAAACGGGCGACTTTCTAACAGTGTCAGAAGCTTCTGACACTGTTAGAAAGTAATTTTTATTTTTTCGTACAAAACTGGCACAATACATTGAATATGATTTGTTCGAAACCGTTGTGGTTGTGTGCAGAAAGGTTTTGGCGTGGTGACCGCGTATTGGGAGACGTAGCGTTGGAAGGCCTCCCACAAGGTGGACCGATGATCTTGCGAAGGCCGCAGGAATCTGCTTGATGCGGAACACAGAACCGGTCGAAGTGAAGGTGTTTGGGGAAGGACTATGCCTAGCAGTGGACGTCTTTCATTTGAAATGATAAGGATGATGATTTGTTCAAATTAGATGTGTTTTGTGCCATTACTGTTAAAGCGAAGGTTCCCTAGAAGAGCAGGCAGTCACGAAAATGATGGCAGCGGGTTTGAGTGTACGGTGTCAAAGAACGCTCTCTTAGGAAATACACCAACTTACTTTTATAAATAACTAACAGCGCCCCGCGGTTTCACCCGCATAAGTTTCGATCCTGTAAGAGTATGGGGATAAAAGTATTTTATGTGTTAATCCTGGTTATAAACCATCTGTGTGCCAAAGGAGAATAACCAAAAGCCGTACCAAAAAGTCTCATGCATCAAGATCAAAATATTATAGTAATTATTTTCATAATTTTTTACATTACGCGTCGGGGATTTGATTTTTCAACAGGGAATTTAAGTTAAAATAAAAAAGTGTTGAAATTGTTTTATTCCCTTTACATGACGTTCCGTTTCAAATGATATGATTAATATAACCTTGAATTTTGAAAGTGTCTTGATCACGTCTTTCAAAAACTTGAAAAAGAATTATACTTTGTCGATTTTACTTTATTTAAAAATAACTAGAATATAATTTTCATTTCAACGATTATCATTTTTTTAGAGAAGTAATGGTCTTTCGCGTATGACATGTCAAACAAAATAAAGTACCAAGTTTTTAGGTTATATCGAATGTTTTGAAAATCTCCGAGACCCCGGGTTTTTTTACAAAAAGAACTTTTGTAGGCGTTAATATGATAAGTGTAGTCTATAAAAAACACAGTTTGACTTTGATGTAGCGTGGTACGGGATTCCATACAACCATGGGCATTGTCCTTTCATCCAAATCCGTTCAGTAGTCTTTTCAGTGACGTCATTCGACGGTAAATTGAGGACGCTATGTGGTGTTAACCGCAGTCTTAGGAATCCCTAGCTTAAGTATATATTAGGAACGCCGCCGCCGTCAGTACAATGCCTTTAGATTACTAAAGGTACAACTGTCTCAAAGCTCTGTGTATGTACATTAATATTCATTAGTAGAGAACTTGTGACGTCATTGTGTGACGCAGCAGTAACAATATATTAATATATTGTTTATAATCCATACTAATCTATCTACGAGTATACTATAATACTACACTAATAATAAAGCTGAAGAGTTGCTTTGTGTTTTTGTTTGTTTGAACGCGCTGGTCTCTGGAACTGCCAAGCGGATTTGAAATAATATTTATTCATTTGATAGCCCAATTTTTAAGGAAGGTTATTGGCTATTTAACATCACGCTATGATCCTTAGGAACCGAGTAAAAAAGACTAACAGAACGCTAAACGAAAACGAACTAAGAACGCGGCAGGGGATGTGATGGGACGGGGTGGGAGGAACAAAAAATTTCACACGGACGAAGCCGCGGACAGAAAATAGTTTATGATACGTATAGATATAGAAGCAATTTCTTTGCTTCTCATCAAAAAATCCCAAAATACGAACCGTTAATCGCCACTTAACGAACAGGGTCCCAAATGATGAGTAATTAATCAAACCACTCGTCACCTAGTAACTCATGGTCGTAAACAGTATTATACGTATCGTAGCGGTAATCGGTCGCAAATCGCAGTCATTTCGCAAATTACCAGACATTCCGGGAAATGATCCGTTGTTCCACGAAAATTGTATTTGTGTTGCCATCGTCTGTGTACTTGTAAAGTGTACTATGGTAGGTAATTGGTATATGTGATTTGGGTCTAAGTCAAAGTCAAACCATTTATTTCAAATAAGCACATAAAAGGCACTTTTGAACGTCAAAATTTACATAAAGATAGAACTTATTCTAGTTGCCCAATTGTCCAAAAGGTGAATGGAGAAGAATGGCAAGAAACTTCATCGTTACTGTTTTAAAAATGTTTAACAATATTTAGTATACATTCATTATATAATTATATGTGAAGACGATGCGCCTTGAATAAAATTATGATACCACAGTAGGTAAAAAAAAAGAAGTCACACTGTTTACTATCGCCTTCAAAGGAAAAACGTAATAATTGAAAGACTTTAGAAGTCTTTTGTAATGTATCTCTAAACATTGCAATACTTAATTATCTGGCCGTATATCGTCAAACGAACGTTTTGGAAAGATTTGAAACCTGAACCTGATTTTAACTCATGAAATGTTAGTGATAAATTAAGTACTTAGCTTGTTTGAAAACGGCGAAACTATAACCATAACAGAGGGTGGCCGGGACATCGACGCGCGAACTGAAAGCATGAATTCAGCACATGATTGTAGACCCTTTGCCTAGAATGTATGAAATAGCGTTTTTTTTTTAAAAAAATTATCAACGCTTTGTAGGGCCAACATAGCCAGAGATTGCACAAAACAGGGGGGTTTGGAAGAAACAAGGGGAGGCCTTTGCCCAGCACTGGGACACAATGTAGGCTAAAAAAAAAACGACGAAAAAATTCTAGCCTAGATCATGTGCTGCATTCACAGTTACAGTTCGCGCATCGATGCCTGGGATGTCACCATAAGCTGATAAATACTTGTCCTCTTTATATGAAAAGAGGTTTTTGTCCTGCAGAGGCACAATAACACGTACAAACATATTTGTGATCGTGACGGCACACGCAGTACGTGACTTTCTTTTACAGCCATTACCGAGAAAGTCACTTCAATCGTTTATCTCTCCTAATAAAAAGCAAGTACGTGAAAATGCATTAGTGAATTGTCTATAAGTTGCAACGTTGTAACACGCGCCAGCAACGGTTACAGTGTCAAGTTCGCAACGTTCGCAACGATTATCGCACGATTCTCGGTGCAATTACCGCGTCATTGTTGCAACGTGCTTAGAAAGTGTTAAATGTTATGTACCTTGTTATGCGGGGAAGGTATGGAGTGGAGGCGCTACGCGGTTTTCGAAGACTATAGAAAGATTTTGAAATGATTTATTTAGGTCTAGCTGAGGCTTTTGAAAGGAGTTAAAAGGTTGTTAAGAATATTAGAGTTTTGGTTTTGTTTTGTGACTTTTTGATAGATAGATAAAACATTTATTCAGTGCACACAAAAATGATGAAATTACATTATTAGATTTAAAAAAGCAAAAATGTTAAAAATAAAAACAACCGACTTAAAAAAAACAACAACGTCAAAAATTAATTTGATTTTGGAAGTCGGAGGCGTTGGTTCTGCAATTTTAGTTTTTTGACACTGACTTCCAAAATTAAATTTATTTTTCACTTTGTAGTGTCTTTTTGTACCTACGAGTACCTCACACAAATTAATATAACACTACTTGCTATGTAAATATCAGTGATTGGAAGTTATTAAAACATCATTAACACAAAGTAAGTGGAAAAAAATCATATTTTTTATTTTTATATATTGAAGCTAACTCAAAAACTACCAAAGCAAAGGTAATAACATTTACATGGGACCACCAATGACACTATGGAATGCAATAAATAAATATGAATATATTTATAAGAATTTTTAAAGCCATGATTTTAATATGAACCACAGCAGGTCACAACAAACCTGAGGCCTCATAAAGGAGAAGATTTAATAAAAATAAGAACAAATTACAAAACTGTCAATAAAGAAATGGTTAACATGACGTAGGTGAACGAAATTGCTCGTAGCAAAAGAAAAATTGCCTGCCAAGCGTGGTGAGCGAATAAAGAATTCAATTTTGAACTGTCCGAATAAAACGCAATTTGTTATCTTGTTACAGCGTTATCTACCACAATATACGAACCAAAAAATATATCTTCATGTCTACAATTGCTTTTTCATACCAATATTATCTACCTTTTCCCAACTGTGGGTTCCATTTCCAGTCTAACCGGATGCAGGTGAATACCAGTATTTTACATGAAGTGACTACCTATCTGACCTCCATAACCCAGTTACTGGGTAATACGATACCCCTTGATAAGACTTGATGGTTGTTAGACTTTCGGGCTTCTGACTACGTAACGACTTTCAAAGATCCGCGAATGACGCCGGGACCAACAGTTTAACGGCTTTTTCATAACAACATTTACACACAACATTTTTTCCAGAGTTTACTTGATTCTTTGCTTTGAGAATGCATTCCCTTCTTCGCCTCAACACAGTTCATATATGTTGTGTTGGAGAAGCATACGTAGCTCATACATACAGTTTGTCTATCCCAAAACCTCCTAAAGCTACAGATTCCTAGTCTAAGAGCGGTTGCCGTCACATTATAACGGCCGTCACGAAAATCTGTCATTTGCAGCAGTACCTCTTTGACATTATGGTGACAGAAAAAGCTCTGTTTTGGGACAGCTGTTATTGTGTGATCGTTCAACGCTTTCTTAGAAAACCAAAGTTTTAGCACAACTGTGTACATGTGTAGGCATGAAGAAGCATTAGTAAATACGCATCTTTAACGGACTGAAATCGTATATTATGAACGCGAATGTTCCTTTGTCTGTTTGTTTGCTACGTTTTACGACTGCATAACTTGTACGTTCAAAGGGAAAGGACTAGAAAAGCGACATAAACGTACTATTTATTCCGGAAAATTAAATCTTCATACATGGCAAGAGACGCGGGCACAGCTGTAGCAAACACAACTAACACAAGCTTCTTTAGACAACGACATATTCCGCAATTATTCACGCTTATAACATTCAACAAAATGAATGCGAGGTTGCACAGGAAATGAAATTACTTCGCATACTGATGTAACTAACAGAACTTTCCAGCAATAATTTTACACTAATATTATTGCAATCCAGATACTAATATCCATACTAATATTATAAATTCGAAAGTAACACTGTCTGTCTGTCTGTATTTATGTTACTTTTGCAGGCCTAAAGCACTTTAATTAATAATTAATTAATAACACAACTTAAAACAGCCGACCAGAATCGTCCAGAACATTTCAGAAACTCATTCAACCCCCAACATTAGTGCGGCAATGATCGTAACCGCAGAGCTGCAACTTATAATTGTTCCGCCGCGCCCCTACTTCGGACTTGTACGATCGTTTGCAATAACTGGCTGCAGTTACAGGGCTGGTGCAGTTCCGTGTTGTTTTTAGCGAAGGAAATTATTGAGGAATGGACGTAGATTATTGAAATGTTCGGGTTACGTGGTGGAGTTTCTACATGTGAGATTTGTGTTTGAAAACGGACTTCATTTGTAGTTCAGGTGGTTTTATTGTGTGTTTACTTTGTAGTCAATTATTTGGTTTGAAAAATGAGCTACTTAGTTATGGTGGTGTTGCTATAAAAACAGTTCTACGATGAACATAAAGACCCTAAGAGTTGCCTGTGTCGTCGACGCGTGTCGACTACAGCCATCAACGCGTTTCGGCGGCAGCCGTCGACTCTCGTCGCTCAATACACGAGCGGCATGTCGGTTCGACGGCGGCATCGAGGGTTGCAGTTGCCTCTGTCGTCATGGCGTGTCGCTCGTGTGTATACGCACTAATTGCGCTGCAAGCATATTTGGATATTCCCGAACACCATTTTTCATCATTCGCTGAAAATTTGTCATCGTTTGTAGCCCAAACCGCCTATTTATATCTCACCAGCCTTTACTCAACGTAAAAAGTAGGACATTCTCTGGCAGCACAGTACTGGTTCTATCTTATCCATTGCTTTTCGTCAGGCGAGGTCAAGATCAAGAGTATCCCAATACCAAACCCAAAATCCCAAACCTAGATCAGGTAGGTCTACATTACAGTTAGAATTTAACTTTCCTTGATTCTAATTAAGGTAAATTATATTTTTACTTTACTTTATACTTGAATAAAATTTTTATTATTATTATATTATTAATAACAAAAAATCTCAATCAGTGGAATCTAACCAAGACTATCTTCGACATCCTTCCAAACTTTTAAGACTTACCTTCAACACTCGGCTTCTCGCACACGAAGTAGTTGTGTTCTCTGCAGCCCCTGTCGTTCCACATAAAGGTGGCAGTTCCTGGTGGTGGCCGCGGGGGGAACTCCCGCCGGGCCTCCACGCAGTCTTGGCCCGAGGTGCCGTCGTCGTTCGGCTGGCTGCTGTGCTTGCGCCAGCCAGGGAACCAGTCTGGGGATAAAGAATAACATTTAAAATACAGGGTGTAAGAACCTATCACTTAGCCGTTGTATGCATCCTGTACATCAGACTAAGTAACATTGAGTTAAAATTATTGCTGGGAAACGACTTTTATTTTTTTATGTGAAAAATTGCTGTTTTCGGTAGCCAGCAATGTGCCGCGCGCAAAACATTGCCCTGATGCAAAACGCAAATAATCGTATTTTCTTTTTTTCTTTTCTTTTTTTATGAGTGCTCGCAACGATACGGGATTTGTGTTGTGTGTATTTAAAGTTAAATTATAACATATAAAGCTTGTGTTCGTGAAACAAAATTGAAACTTTGACCTTCAATATCTTCGTAACCATGTTTCCTATTATGGTCCAGTACAAAAAAAATATCACTGTGACGGAGAGCATATTAACTGATTCTCAGCTTTGTTAAGCGTCTTTTGACACCCCTTATTTAGCCATCAGTTATTATTTATCATCATTGTCAATCATTTATTATTTATTTATTATATTATTATTATACTAGCTTCTGCCCGCGGCTTCGCCCGCGTGGATGTCGGAAATTATCCCACGGGAACGTGCTAACAGGATAAAATGTATGTGCACCAGGATGCCATCTATCTCGCGGGCCCTTTGTGGCTAATTACAATAGAAAACCAATTGTGTCTCATTAATGGTGATTAAGAGGGTACCTATATGATATCTTTACCTAAGTACCTACCTAATTAAAAAAATAAATAAACTCAATAACAGAAAATAAAATACCTACCTACCTAAATAAACCTATTTATGACGATAACTAATCTAAACTCAATCATCATCTGCCTAGCCTTTTTCCAACTATGTTCAGGGCCGGCTTCTGGAAGCCGGCCCTGAACATAGTTGGGAAATACTGGTATTCAGCTGCATCCGGTTAGACTGGTCTAACCGGATGCAGCTGAATACCAGTATTTTACATGGAGCGACTGCCTATCTGACCTCCACAACCCAGTTATTGGGTAATACGATACCCTTGGTACGACTGGTTGTCAGACTTTCGGGCTTCTGACTACCCGTAACGACTGTCAAAGATCCACGAATGACAGCCGGGACCAACGGCTTAACGTGCTTTCCGAGGCACGGAGGTGTCTCGGTATGTAAAGATGGTCACCCATCCACAGACCGACCGCGGCAAGCGTAGCTTAACCTGACCGATCGACCTGTGCGGCTGTTATTATTTAGCCACGGGCCCCTCAATCTAAACTCAATAAATAAGCAAAATCTCTAAAAACTAATATCTATACGAATGACTATCCTACCTAACAGTATTATAAAATAACCTACGGTCACTACGTACACTATCAAATATACTACCTATACTTTAAAATTAAAATCTATACCTACGACTTATATAAAAATAAACCTAAATAACTCTAAAAAGTAAAAGGAATAAAAATGAACTCCACTGCGTGTGACCTAACCTACGACAAACTTATTATTTGCGGTTGGTACAGTAATCGGATCTAGGGATCGAACCGCAAAATTAAGTTTGTTTTTTATTGTATATACTTTTCCGGGATAAAAAGTACCCAGTGTGGTGCCCAGGATATTAAAGAATAATTATACCAAGTTTCATCGTAATCGAACCGGTAGTTTTTGCGTGATGCCTGAACAAACAGACAGACTGACGGACAGACAGACAGACAGACAGACAAAAATTTTTTTAATCACATTTTTGGGTTCGGTGTCGGTCTAGTAACACCCCCTGCCATTTATTTTTTTGATATTTTCAATGTACAGAATTTTCACTTCTACAGATTTATTATAAGTATAGAATAGATTAGAATTACAATTATCAGCCTAGAGCAGTCCAAGCTGGGCCAAGCCTCTCCAAACACACACCATTTACTACAACCAACCAACCACTCGACCCTCGGCTACTCTCATCCAGCCGCTGCCTGCCACCCTGCAAAGATCATCGCTCCACCTAGTCTGAGGCTGTTTTACCTTACGTTGGCTATCTTTAACTTACCAACAAATCAAGAAAATAATAACTGCCAAAGTTATACTGAAACTTTCAGACCAGTTTAAACCTCAACCCAGTATATGCTGCGAAACATGCTGAAGTTCAATGTGTTAACTAAGTATAGTTTGACAGTTGTGTATCGTCCCCCTTTGTTATCCCACTTTTCAGTAGGACAACAACTCTACTGGTAATATTTTTAGTTTATTTTAGTTCTGCAGTAGATTTGGCCGCTTTTGTTTTTGAAATGGGTAAGTACCTCAAAATGTCAATAAGGAATTATAATATTCATAAAAATACGTAAAATATCTCACTATGTCTCATCAAAAAGTAAATCTATTAATTATGAACTAAAGTCGCTTTTCATGTCTGTCTGTCTGACGGCGTTGGTCTTCAAAACTACGCAAAGGATTTTGAAGCAGTTTTCACCATTATTTAGGGAATTTATTATGAAAGGTTTATGTATAAAACATTCGTATTAAACTTAGATCATCATCTGCCTAGTCTTTTCCCAACTATGTTGGGGTCGGCTTCCAGTCTAACCGGATGCAGCTGAATACCAGTATTTTATATGGAGCGACTGCCTATCTGACCTCCATAACCCAGTTAGGTACTGGGTAGTACGTTACCCCTTGGTAAGACTGGTTGTCAGACTTTCGGCCCGTAACGACGGTCAAAGATCCACGAATGACTGCCGGGACCAACCGCTTAACGTGCTAAACCGCGGCTAGTGTAGCTTAACCTGATCGATGAACCTGTGCAGCTGTTATTATTTAGCCACGGGCCATTCGTATTAAACTTAGATATAATTCAGAAATCTCCATGTTTTGTGAATTGATAAAAACCGGGTGAAGCAGGGGCCGGTTGCTAGTAAATAAATAAACATAACATAGACAATACACGGTAGGGGTGGAGAAATACAATTGTAATAGCAGCAACAAAGTACCCATTCTACAATTACAATGTTGCCCCCATCGTGCTATTACTGGCCATTACTAGGCACACCTACGTACAGTAGAAGTTACTAGTCATTACTAAGAACATGTACATAGGTTTATACAGCAATTTACTTTAAAGGAACGTACACCCAGCTCGTTACTTTGTAGAAAATTGCTACGTAGCAGGGAAGCGGCTACACGTGAGAAAATTGGAATAGTTGCTCATCCTATAGAGTTACGTGAGATGCTTCACAAATGAGATGATTTGGAGGTTAACGATTTCAAATTACTGAAGGCCAATAAAATTCTCCTAATTTAAAACATTCAAAATCTAGTCGCAGTCTCATCTTGGCGATAAACAAATGTCAAAAACTTGTCATAAATGTAGGGAAATTAGAGGTATTTTTCACAGATTGAGACTGAGATCAGACTGTGAATGTTCTTAAAATTACGAGAATTGCCTCTCTGGTTTTTTTCAAATTTGTCAGAGTAGTTGCTATGATTTGATACATGATATGAAGGGGTGACTACCGAGATGACGACTAATAGAGGAGTATGGAAGAGAAATATATGTTGTGCAGACCGCAAATAAATATTGGGATAAAGACAAGAAAATGATCTGTCACGAGAAGGTGCTACAGCTTTTTACTTTTGTGTGATTATGAACTGCCTTTCAACAAATGTTTGACTGGGCCATTGTTTGATAGATGATTCAGGATTCCGTATTTATTTTACAAAGACCGCTATGCTTTAAAACTCAAATAAAAATGAATTATAAGCGTAACTCAGTTCTTACTATTCATCCTACTGTAGGTACAGACGCCAGCAGGTCAAGCTACCCGAAACTGTCAAATTTTCCCAATCAACCTTGAACCTTAAAGCTTTAGCGATAACGTTGAAAATCTATTAAAGAAATTTGACAGATTGTAGTAGCTTGATGTGCTGGCGTCTGTACAAGGAATTATTGGCTCATAACCAGTTCACCAGATTCGTAATTTACCTGGTTTTAGATTTACCACATTCTGAATTGACCAGACCGGATTCTCAACTCACCGTCAATTCTTCAAAAGTACAATGAGAATTTTAATACATCGTTTAACGTGCTCTCCGAGACCTTTTTGTACTGTGAATGATTGCTAATGAATACTAATTGCTACATGAACTCTAATGAAACACTAGATAACTTCTAACGTAGTCTTAAAATAATAATAATAGTCTTCCAGACCAAATTTTGCGCTCACTCTTTCCTCTCTCCTTCATACGTACATGTACAGACGCCAGCAGGTCAAGCTATCCGAAACTGTCAAATTTTCCCAATCAACCATGAACCTTAATGCTTTAGCGATAAAGTTGAAAATCTATTAAAGAAATTTGACAGATTGTAGTAGCTTGATATGCTGGCGTCTGTACATAAAAATACTTTAGAGGCTAAAACCGCAGCAGGGAGTTTCGCAAAACCTCATTCACATACATAATATGATGTGTATTGTGTTAACGAGTATATAACTCCCTTTGTGCAATGATCACTGAGTTGAGGTAAACGCTGGTTTAATGAATCGTTCATCAAATTATGCATATAATGAAAATTATATGAAACCCGTTAACAAATTGAAAATGTTTACGAAAAATGACAATCATTGCGAAATACATGATTCGTTGAATATTCAATTCAATTAAGGTAAATTATTAATTCCCCAGACTCGATGGTGCATTCATTTTAAATTAGCTCCTGTTAGCTCGTTGTGAAGTCATAATTTGCGGGTTGACCATTTTTAAGGGGAAATTGTATTTAACCTGTAGGTATTTTACTTGGTGTCAGATAGGTGCCACAGCTTCCCCGTTTTACTCCCCAAAGTGTGGTATTTTAGTTCAGTTCTGCGCAAAAGTCACTATGGCTGCATTTTTAAGGGGAACAGAGACCAGGATAAGAGGAAGAACAGTGTGTGAAACACGTCCACAACCACACCCTGATGCCGAACCGTCGATGTAGCCTCACTTTACGAGGTTGGAGTTACAATATTGTCAGTAGTAAAAGTAGTCATGTCCTATAAGGGACCTACAGGGTAATTACACACACACACACACACACACACACACACACACACACCCACTGACAGTAGCAATGGCTTTCATTTTAACAGTTCAACAACATTCTATGCCTTATTTACGTTGTTGAGCAGGCAAATGTTTCGAACATAATTATGTATGAGCAATGGATTAGCAATATCCTTCAAAATTATTTAGATTGGGACTGAAATTGTCTTACGTAATAGGGGTGCAGACTAAAGGTTATTGCAACTATCATCCGGTCTACCCCACTAAGCAAAAGTGTCCCTATCCATTAAAAATAAAATAAAAACATCCACCGATAACTCTGCATACTGCAGCACATAAAACTTACTTTGAAGCTCGTATTTTAGCTGAAGCATTTAGTAACTGGAAGCCGGCTCAGAGCAATTTAGTGGAATAATTTAGTAAGTAATTGTGTTCCGCGAATCGGTTCGCTGTGTTTTGACGTGAATAAACAGAAATCATCGTTACACACGCGATGTTTTGTTGTGGCGACACGAATGTCGGAATAACTTATAGGTAGGTGGAAATTATGGGTGATTTTTGGTTAGTATTTTTTCTCAAATGACTTGATTTGTCTTAAAGAGTGCGGGCAAGATATGTCTACGCGCGACATTTGACTTCAAGATGATATCTCTGCCAGCACTTTTAATCACTTTCAGCATAATAATGGCGAATATTTACTTTGGAAAACACAGAACAGAGCACACTCTCTTCACACATGACAAACAACAAGATAGCAGCGAACTTCCACTTTTTTATTTTCTGTTTCGGCTGCGCGCATACTTATTTTGCACGCAATCTAGGCATGTTTGTTATACATAGGTCGATACAAAGGTTAGTTTAGAAAAAAACTTTATTAACATTAAAATACAGGGTGGCACATTGACGCACAAACTGTAATCATACATTCAGCACATGATTGTAGCACAGAATTATTTTGTCGGTTGTCAAAAAAAGATGTGCTGATTCATAGAAATTATTGACATAATTATGAAATTATTGAACAATTATTGAATGATGTAAATGTACTTTACATAGATAATGTTTTGCATGAAACCAAGGATTGCGAAAATCAAGGTTTCACCACAATAAGATGCAGCAGAAGTTTCTAGCAGAGCTCAATTCCCGTAATTTTAAGAAAGTTCGCAGTCTGATCTCAGTCTCAATCTGTCAAAAATACCTCTAATTTTCCTACATTTTTGACAAGTTTTGAACATTGATTGTCGCTGAGATGAGATTACTACTAGGTTTTGAACGTTTTTTAACTATGGGAATTGGTTTTCTGATATTATTTTACAAATACAGTTCCATATTTGAATTGATTTTGTCGATATTCTTATAAAACAAGTTGAAAGTTGCAACTTATACGAACATGAACTTTAATACTGACACATTTATTAACTAACAAACTCCAGCCCGAATCTCTGAGGTTTCGAGTAGTCACGAGAAGATTGCTCACGCTCGTGTGCTCACTTTGCTCACTCCACGTCAAAGTGAAGAAGTGTTGAGACGCGAGCACTAACTGGAGTTTGCAGTTCTCACCACCAATTAGGGCATAAGCACCGAGTTTCATGGAGTTAGGTGAGATTCTAGCTGAATATACGATACTGGAGGCTTCATTAGATGAAATTGGGTAGAAGGAGGACAGGGGCTTTGATGGAGACTACGAAAATAAGAAAGAAGGTTAAAAGACCCATAACATAGCCGTCAACTACGCATTCTGAACATCAAACTATAACATTGCACAAACGTAATTGCTGAGAAACGACTTTTATTTTAGGTGTGAAAAGCTGTTTGCGCAATGTAACATACATACATTGTGCTCACAGGTGCATCCAATGGTTGTGCTGGTATTTAAAATTGTGAAATAACATTTATTGAAATTGTGAAATCAGATTTAAAAAAAATGTCAGTAAAAGTTGGAATATTGACCTTTCATATCTCCGTAACCAGAAGGTTCCCAGGTATTATTAATTGATTTATAGTTAATTAAAACGGTACAACACCAATAACTTACATTCGTTAACATAGACAATAAATACGTTGACAATAATATATTATAATTTAAGGTAAGTATGGTTCAGTACAAAAAAAAATATAACAATGACGGGAAGTACAAGTGGCTCTCGGCTTAGTCATTATGTTTCTAGGATTTTAAATAGTATTTTAGTAAACAGCCCACCCTCTATTACATGAGACATAAACATAACTGGTGGTGAGTGCACCTCTGCCTAACCCTTCGGGAAATACAGGCGTGATATTATGTTATGTTATTTTAGTAATATTAAAAATAATGCCATCATCATTCTCCTGCCCCTATCCCAATTTATTTGATGGTGGCGCAACATGTCTTTTTCTTCCATACTCCTCTATTAGCCGCCATCTCGACAGTCACCCCCTTTCTAACCATATCATCATTCACACAGTCCATCCATCGTTTCTTTGGTCTTCCCCTACTCTTATAGCTATCGAAATTCATACTCAAAACTTTCCTCACGGCTTTTCCCTCATTTCTTCGTAACACATGCCCATACCATGACAACCGGTTTCCACACAACTTTTCAGTTACCGTGCCACTTTCAGACTTCCTCTTATGTACTCATTTCTTATTCTATCCATTCGCGTAACACCACACATCCCTTTTAGCATTCTCATCTCAGCTGCATGTAATTGCCTTTCATTCATCCCTTTTGTGGCCCAACATTCTGATCCATACAAGACAGCAGGTCTAACCATGGTTTTGTATATCTTCCCCTTAAGTTTAAGGGGAATGCGGGGGTCGCAGATTGTTCCCGTGACCTGCCGCCATTTCATCCATCCAGTGTTAATTCTGTGCTTAACCGTCCGATCTACTTCGCCATCACTTTGCACGAGTCAACCGAGATACCGAAAGTCGGAGCAGACTGGGAGAAGCGCGCCATCAAGCGCTATGACCCTAGAACTGGAGAGACCGCCGAAATCGCAAAACATTATGTTCAGTTTTGGTTCTGCTGATTTTCAAGCCAACATCCTCCAGCTTCTGTTGCCATATGCCAATCAATAATAACAAAGTAATAATGTTTTTTTTTTATCTTTTTGTTTATAAAAATATTGAAAAATGTAATTTATAAGTAATTAGATGAAATAAAGAAAATAATAAGTATATCTTAAGATAATAAAGTATTCCTCTCAAAGTAATAATGGCAGAGGTCTTTGAGATCCCCCTGGCTGCTACTCACTTAATTCGATTTTTCCAATAGTTTGTAAAGTTTGTATGATACGTGATTAACATTTAATTAGTTTTCTACTGGTTCGCTGCGCTCGGAAAGCCTGTGGATATTAATAAAGACTCATACAGGCAGTATTCTGTGCGCCATTTTTAAAATTAACATTTTACGTTTATCTTTGAAACCTAAACCTACATTTATTGTTTGAAACAAGTGGATAGTGATTTAAACTGGTAAATCCCATGTTACAAAAAAATTTGTGGAGGTTGGAAATTATCCCACTGCAACGTACTACCGGGATAAAAAGTATCCTTCGCGTTAATCCAGGTTACAAACTGGGATAGTTTTTAACCTGGATTAACTGGTATTTTGAACCCCTGATAGTTTGCAACCTTGGATGTACCAAATTTCATCCAAATATGTTCAGTTGTTTCTGCGTGATTAAGTAACAAACATCCAACGATAAAAATTACAATTATAATATTAGTAGGATTAATTAAACTACACGGATATAAACCACAACAGTTATTGGACTTTATTTACAAGATTAGAAATTTATAACGTTCACAGTCTGATCTCAGTCTCAATTTGTCAAAAATAAAAAATAAAAGTTCTTAACATTGATTGAAACAAAATGCTGAGAACATCAATTAAGAAAATAATGATCAATTATATGAATTTCTCGGATGATCTATGGCATAAGCTAGGTCCACACTATTAGTGAATTAATGAATTTGATCTATGACATTACTTAGTTTGTAAAGTATTCTATTATATTAATTATTGTGAATGTGAAGACTATGTGGGTCATTTTATTTTTTATTTTTCTCTCTATTCTGTTAGTTTTTGTCATGGTCTGGCAGTTTGAGTAATTAATGTGGCCTTTCTTTGGTATTGTTCGTCGAATCGTTGAAGTACTTAAGTTTTGAGTTGAGCTGCACGATTTCTGACATATGCGTGCACTGACTGGACCGGTCCTCTCAATCTGTGTGGTTCTTTCCTCAAAAGACCATCTCAGACATCGACCTACATGGTCTTCATATGATCTGACCAAGATTATGTCTGGACTTTAAAAGAGACTGTGACGTCTGAGTTTGTTTCGGCCTTTCTTCTCAGGCTAGTCAGATAGGAAACGCCGGCTTCATCTAGTTTTAAAATATGATTGACGTGTAAAAGTGTTTGTACAAACCTACTTACAAAATAAAATCATTTATCATTTATTTGACTTTTAATACGGCATAAAGATTTTTATTTTGCATAAGAATTATTTGATTCTGTGTTTGAAAGAAAGAAAACGTATTTGTTGCGACTCGCACAGGAAGATCACAAACTAAACTAAACACAGTCAAAAAAAAAAAAAAAAACAAATTATATAAAAGAAGAAAATTATTAAAAAGAAAAATGAAACAGAAAGTCCTACACGAGCCCGAGAGGCTCCTATCTCAGCATGGTGCTGCGACATTTAAAAAATGAATGTCGCAGCGCTGGTATTCTGATAGGGCCCACTATGATATCACGGGCAGTTATAAAAATAAATACATAATAAAATAGAAATATGTAAAATTTTAGCAAATAAAATAAAATATTCATTTTTAACCTGCCCCAGACGTAACCTCATTACTTGTATACGCCTTAAGTGTCAGAGGCACTCTGTTTAGATGGTATTGAAATTGGGCATAGTGATCATTAGGGCTGTATCTCGGTAACAGTGTAAAAAGCATGGCGTTGCGTGTTTAGTAGTGATAGCGTTTATATTCGTAATGGACACGAAGTGATATTTGCAAATAATGTTAGTATGTATTTATATTTTATATAAACAGAGACTGAGGAAGCACAGCAATGCTTTATCCAAGAACCTTCTAAACAGACAAGGGGATATAATCCGTCTAAAGAGATGGCAAATCCTGAACTTGGACAAGAGAGTGAAAATGTTAAGTTAATTTAGTGCTAATGTTTTACTAGACTAATAGAGAAGTACGGAATAAAAAAAACATGTTGCGCCGACCTCAAATAAACTGCAATAAGGGCAGAAGAATGATGATGATGATGTATATGTTACCGGCCAAACCCGATTTTAGGATAAACTAGTTTCGCCTAGGCCAAACCAGCTCTCCCTACACGGGATAGGACAAACCAGCATAGCCTAGGCCAAACTCGTTAATTCTGTTAACGATAGGATAAACTAGTTTAGCCTTGGTCGAATCGGTTTATCCTAGTTAGAATTTACATGCTTTAGAATAAACTGGTACGTCCTAGTCTGAACTAATTTTGCTTAGTCGGAACGCATGCCGCTGCCTGTACGAATCATATCTGGCTCGCCCCTCGCGCCCTTCAACCCCTCTTCGGTCACCTTGTTCGTTGATTTGAACGGCATTTTCCATTGACGAGTGCGCGTGTTAAGTTGGTGGAACATCATTAAAAAGCAAATTGCAGATAAGGTGATTTCTGTGGATAAATATAAGTTGATATATTATAAATAACTTTAATAAATTAATCATATTGACTATATTTTATTTCTATTCCTTTATTTAGTTTTCTTTGAAAAGCTTATAGAAGATACAAATTAGGTGAAATTCGTTCAGACTAGGACGTACCTGTTTTTCCTAAAGCATGTAAACTCTAACTAGGATAAACCAATTCGACCTAGGCTAAACTGGTTTATCCCATCGGTAACAGGATGAACGAGTTTGGCTTAGACGAAACTAGTTCATCCCAAAATCGGGTTTGGCCTGTAACATATATTTAAATATACTTTACACCAGAAAATACACTATGTATTGCGTTTAAACGAGAATTCTATATTGAAGCACGATAAATCAACTTTGATTTCATTTTGGACAAGACATCGACTGTCAGCAACTCACAATTTACTGAATTTTATCTGCATGCACCTTTATTTTAATTATAAGTCCGCGATTAATAACAGGAGCGCAGCGTCGAAGTAACTCGCGGATGAATACGCGCGCTTTTGTGGCAGCCATCTTATCAAGATGGCGGCCGACTGATTTATTACCGCCTATTGTGTTGAAAGTGAGTCTTCAAGTCATGATTAATAACGTGAGACCTAGATTTCTTGTAGTATGTACATTTATTTTGCAGGTAATGTATGTTTAATGATTTATTGTATTGTATTAGTAGTATTGAATTATGAAGCTATTGTTTCCTAGCTAATTGTTATGAAACGTTCCTAAGCTTAATATATTCGTCAAATATCGCACTATAACGGCGACGAATATTTGTTTTATTACTATAATATTTACCGTAATATGGACTCAATTGAGCCAAGTATTGTTATAGCAGCTCATAATAGATTTTGGCTGGGTTTAATTAATTAATACATATTTCTACCTCTTAACCGTAAACTTTGAATATAATTAAACACAGAAAGTTTCAATATATTATACTCTTAACAAAATGACTTACTACATGACTTACTTACTTACTAAAAGCTGTTGAAAGATTCTCGGTGCTACGAGAGTGCTACGGTGCTACGCTTTAGCTGCACGGCCGCTACGCAAGTGCTACGGAGAAAAACGACCGTAAAAGAATGTTTGCGTCAGAATTTACAACACAAACATCATGAACAAAGGTAAACTAATCTTTAAATACCTTTATTTACCATAGGCGTCCAGTGAGTGACGATCTTTGCCTATCTCTCCGGGTGCATTCCGGGTGTTAAATGATAAATGATTTTATTTTGTAAGTAGGTTTGTACAAACACTTTTACACGTCAGTCATATTTTAAAACTAGATGAGGTCGGCGTTTCCTATCTGACTAGACTGAGAAGAAAGGCCGAAACAAACTCAGACGTCACAGTCATTTTTAAAGTCCAGACATAATCTTGGTTAGATCATATGAAGACCATGTAGGTCGATGTCTGAGATGGTCTTTTGAGGAAAGAACCACACAGATTGAGAGGACCTGTCCAGTCAGTGCACGCATATGTCAGAAATCGTGCAGCTCAACTTAAAACTTAAGGAGCTCCACGATTCGACGAACAATACCAAAGAAAGGACATTTGGGTAGGCCACATTAATTACTCAAACTGCCAGACCATGACAAAAACTAACAGAACAGAGAGAAAAATAAAAAATACAATGACCCACATAGTCTTCACATTCACAGTAATTAAAATAATAGAATACTTTACAAAGTAAGCAAATGTCATAGATCAAATTCATTAATGTCAAAGTGTATATAAAAAAAAAACAACACCAAAACAAAAAAATAAAAACATTCAATATGTAAAAATTGGAAGCAGCTGTTCGGGAGGACATCACCGTAGAGGTAGACCACGGCGAAGGTGGTGTGACGATGTGATAATGTTTGTAGGGCCAAGGGAAGAAAAAAGGGGAGGCCTTTCCTCAGCAGTGGGACACAACATACGCTTACAGAACATAAAAAATACTATAGGAACAATTAACAAAATGCACTTTTCCTAAGCTACATTAACTGAGGCACTTTACGAGGCTAGCGAATCGCAAAAAAAAAAAAATCAAATCCAACTGGCAGTTCCAAAGATTAGCGCGTTCAAACAAACAAACAAACTCTTTAGTTTTACTATTAGTATATAGATATTGTATAGATGACAAAGAATAAATAATATTTCGTGTTTTAAACGTCCGTCCATTGTATACATCTAACGAATTTATTCCCATCCATTAATCCTTCAATATTGACCGACCTCATAACTTCGTTAACGCAGGACTCCCAACATTATCAACATTGTGTGGCGTCACATTCCGGACGCGATCGCAGGGCGACTGGGTGCGCAACGGTGCGGTGCGGCTGCGGTCCGCTGCGGATCGCTGCGGTTCCGAACTTGTTGAATGCAGACGTCAGCATTGTAAACAGGGCCGACCCTTTGGTAGGGTTGGCACACATACCTTTTACTTGACATTTTTTTCAAAACGAATTTGTATATAAATAATTGATGTAGGTAGGTAATTATTGAAATTAGCTTTTGTAGCCTAATTGTGGGAAGTGTGGAGTTGTGGAAGACTTCCATTACTTATTGATGGACTGTGTTCGATATGAGTCTCATAGAAGTGATCTGTTTGGGGTCTTGAAGTTGAACCGACACTATATGGACACATTCCATAAAATTCTCTCTCTACCAAATGGTGATGATGCGGAGAGTCGGAGTAGGTAATTATTCCTTTCTGTGTTCATATTTTATGTATTTGCAATAACTGCTACCTTTTACCTCGTCATACCTAAATGATTGATAAATGAACTGTTTGTTTTCTATTCATTAAATTTTATTCAGCGGAGGGAGTGTCAGACTCTTACTGACTAAAACCCACCCGTGTTCCTTCCTTTATGTTCTAGGGCAGCGGTAACCCTTTCGGACGATCCCGCTACGACCCTGCACCCTAATTGCGTAACACACAATCAATCGGAATCGGTTTCATTTTGAAAGTTCAACAACATTCATTGCATTATTTACGTGTTGAGCAGACAAATTTTTCGAACTTATGAAGCAATGGATTAGCAATTTGCTTCAAAATGATTCAGATTCCGATTGATCGTGTGTTACGCAATTAGGGTGCTGGTTACTTATCACCTTTGGTGACTGTACGTGAAATGAAATAATAATAGTAATAATAAACGTTTATTTCAGACTTTCTGTCCATAGGTACACTTACAGAACATATATAGAACTGAAATGTAATGATGAACTAGAAATGAAATGTTTATTTCTGTAAGTAAGTACATCTTTTAAGGCATTTTTACACGTCAATATTTAAAAAATAGATGGCGCTGGCAGCCTCCTATCTTCCTAGCAGACTGCGAAGAAACGCCGAAACAAACTCAGAGTTCATGGTCTCTTTTAAAGTCCAAGCATATAAGGATTTTATGTGAGTCTAACAATGCAGGGCTTTGTCTGGAAGGGCCTTTTGAAGAAAGACATGGCGACGTGGCAGCCCTAAGAAACGGTTACGTTTAAACTATAACTCCTAAGCGATAATACATTAATAATGTATGTTAACGTCCTGTCGTTCTCATATTAGGGAGAACTTGAAGACGTTGAGGTATTGTTGAGCTAAATCTTGACACATAAAGGCACTATCCCGACATGTGTCGCAATCAGCTTTATGAGATTTGTTCAACCAAATCTGTCTCATATAAATCTTTTCAGAGTTGTTAGGCCGGTAGATTATATTAATGTTTGTCACTAAGTATGTTTCATTGAATTAAAGTTTAGAGTTACGGGGTAGGGCCAGCATCATGAAACTGAGAGCAGTGGTGATCAAGTAGAAACAGCCCCGACCTACGATGTGTAGGTCGTAGGTTCAAACCCAGAGACGCACTTTAATTTTTTTGATAAAAAAAACAACCGACTTCCAAAAACGACACTACAAAGTCAAAAATAACTTTAATTTAGAAAGTCGGTGGCAAACAACGAAAATGCGAACCCAACGACACCGACTTCCGAAATACAGCACGACTAAGTAAATCAAATCAAATCAAATCAAATATATTTATTTCGGATTCAAAAATTATATCCATAGGTGTTAATAACAATAAATTTAGCCTAGTGTTAGTATAGTTTATTCATATGCCTAAGCATATGTTTGTTTTTTGACTAAACCTTATTTCCAAAGATTTAGAACAGCCCTAGGACATGAAAATACCACTAAACCATCAATGGGTTAAAACCGATCAACTGCATAACTATCTAATATGATAACTACCAACCGTAGTTAACGTTTACTTAAGAAGTCATACCACATTTATAACGCGTCCCTTTTACCTTCCAATTACGATGAACTTAAAGGTACTTACGATGTCGTAGCACGTTTTGGTCAGGTCCAACCGTCATTTCGGTCAGCGCCGACCGTCATTTCGGCTGGTTGTTATTACAAGTAACTTCAATTCTATTCACCACGGTCCGTTTACTAACCTTTTGACGAGCCAATACGATTGGGCAGTCGAAGTTTGTGATGGTAAAACTAGTGTTATTGCTTAAGTTTGTGACTTCTTCTTCTGAAGTTAATTAAGCTGGAGATTCTGGTCTAAATAGTAGGTACCTAACCCTAAATGCGGGTACATTTTTGAGTAAGAACTAATTACACAGAGGATTGAAAAAACGTGAGATATTGATTAAAATGACCAAGAGGCATGACTTTTTGATTCTGAATCACCCTGAATTTTTGATTATAGGGTTTAAATTTCATTTCGTGCCGCACGGGTCAACCGATCAGGTTAATCTACGCTTGTTGCAGTTGGTTCGTGAATGGGTGAGCATCTTCACACACCGAGACTCGTGCCTCGGAAAGCACGTTAAGCCGTTGGTCCTGGCTGTCATTTTGTGGATCTTTGACAGTCGTTACGGGTCGTCACAAGCTCGAAAGTTTGACAACCAGTCTTACCAAGGGGTATCGTATTACCCAGTTACTGGGTTGTGGAGGTCAGATAGTCAGTCGCTTCATGTAAAATCCTAGTATTTAGCTGCATCCGGTTAACCGTTTTTTGACGTGTATGTATTGTGTGTTGTTGTAATCACTAATTCCATCTGTCAAAAAGCGCTTTACCTAATGGACAGGGTTGTCTACAACTTCTGGTAAACTACTCAAAAAGCACGAAGAAAGGTTCGGTCTCCAAATTCGGCTTACATTTTCAAACAGAAACTTCCGTGAGTCTAAAACTTTATAGTGCCGACAAACATTGTGTTTTGTACTGCATCAAGTTCTGTTTATGTTATAAACTATAACAGCAAGCGCATGCAAAATGTATGTTCTTTGTTAAATTAGTTTCTTCACATTTTTTTACAACTGGCTTCTGCCCACGATTTCGTCCGCATGAAATTTCTTGTTTTGTCTTTAGTACCTACTTCGTTTTCGCTCAACGTTCTTTCTGTCTTTTTTCATTTTGCTCGGCTCTTAAGGGTCGTAGCGTGATGTTAAATAGTCCATAGCCTTCCCCAAGAATTTGGCTATCAAATGCAATAATATTTTTTCAAATCCGACTGGTAGTTTCCAAGATTAGCACGTTTAAACAAATAAACTCTTCAGTTTTATAATGAGTACATTCTGTTGCCTTCAGTAGGATACAGATCGATTATTAAATATCAGTAAAAATAATTTTTATCACGGCACGTTTATGGCGTTAAAATATAATCTGTTTAATTAGTTATCTACTTTAGTGCAATGTATTCTAAGTTGATTTTTGAGTGACAATTTGTAACAAAAAGGTCCTAATAGGTTTTTTGTTGCAATGGAATTTGAACCTTTTTAAGTATGACATTCAGTTTGTTGTTCCATAACTTGAAAATTGTCTCAAATTCTTAATTCAAATGTACGTGGTTAATTGTGGCGCGTGGCCAAAATCGGAATTTACACCGCCATCTGGTTTTTTTAATACATTTTAAGTGACATTTCACAAAACAATTGCACAAAATGTTTACCAACAGCACTCCTGTAAGCGTCATTTGAGCGCCAAAATGTCCTTGTAGCAGTGTAGTTATGAAAAGTTAAAAATTAATAAAAAAATATTGCGCGGCTGCAATTAAACCTACTCAATTATTATGGAACTACCAGAAGGATAAAAAAAAGCTTTGATAGCCCATTTCTTGAGGAAAGCTATAGGCTACGGTAGCCTATAGCCTCAGCCTAACATCACGTTAGGACCCTAAGTGGTCATTTACGGAAACGCGGGGCGTCGCGCGTCGCGTTGTGCGGCGCGGCCCGCACTAAATTCAAACATATGGCGTTGTATGAGTGCGTTTACGGAGAAGCGATTTTAGACACGTTTGCTTGAAATGGAGCGTTTTATGCGGTCTCAGCGGCAATTCTCGATGAAGCAATGCTCGCGGCGGAATCTTTTGCCAGTCATATTTGGAAATTGCAGAACGCAATTCATTAATTAATTATTAGTAATTACTAATTAATTTAATTTGCGTTCCCATCTTCCGCTAACCTAATACTGGTCGGTTTGATTCAGTATCCCGCGTGCGCCGCAGCGTTGCCCGCCGCGTGCTTTGCTACACGCTTGAGGATTCGCCGCGGGCGCTGCGGCGGGCACCGCCACGCTCCCTGTCCCGCGTCTCTATGAACAACGTCTTTTATTGCCATACGTTTGTGTTTACGCGTGCGATGATAAGTGCCGCTTGACGCGCCGCCGCTCCGTAAACAGAAAATCGAACGACGCGCCGCGAGACGCCACGCCGCACGCGACGCGCGACGCCCCGCGTCTCCGTAAATGAGGCCTTAGGCACAGAACAAAAACAAAAAAAGCTAGAAAGAACGCTAGCGACAATGAAGTAATAGCGCGAGCAGACGATATGACACGACGGGGAACAAGAAATTTTACGCAGACAAAGTCTCGGGCAGACGCTAGTTAAAACATAAAAATGTACGATGTCAAAGGCAACCCAAAGCGAATCAAACATCAAATGAGTAATCATGGGGTTCAGTACAACGCTGGCTCTTATTTGTGCCAGAAGCACGGAGCAAGGGCGAGTGATTGAATTCAAACGGTTGTGGTCAACTGCGACCGATCTGAGCTCAAACGCATTTAGATTACTTAGTTGGCAGGGTTGAAAAGAATAGTTAGAATTCATTTGTATTTATTACTGTCAAAGTGTCCGTATTTAACTGTTAATTTCAATACGTTACTTGAAAATAGAAACTTTTAAAATGAAAAGTGAAATTATGTTGTTTTTTAAGAGTACGCCTAACTAATCTGGTTAATTGTAGGTAATGCAAATGCCGGCGGCATCTGGTTTGAACATATCGATAAAAAAATGACGTTTATAAGCCCTAAGCTGGCAATGTCTCATTGTTTGGTGTTTTTGAAGTAAGTAACTGATCTCATTTTGACATTTTGTCAACCTTAGTCTGTAGTGTAATACTAACATAGTTTTAAGATCTTTGTAACTAACAATTATTATGGACTAGCTGCGCCCCGCGGTTTTACCCGCATCGTGATGAAACCGGAGTGTCCTAGAACCAAAAATTCGAAGACATGTGACATCTACCAACGAGAGGAGGCGTGTCCCAGCAAAGAGAAGATTATAGTTTAGAATTACTTAATGTATTGTTACTCGATAATAGATGGCGCCAGTGACTCTATTAGTTCTGCCATTCCACAATAGATGGCGCCAGCGACTCTATCAGTTCCGCCACTCGAAACCAGATGGCGCTAGTGGTAACTAATGTCACCATGTGTCAGGCATTAAATGTGGCGCGTAACAGTATTATACACCTAAATCTTCTAGAATAAATTCTCTAAATGGAAGAAAAAACTGCATCAATATCCTTGGCGTAGTTTAGAAGAACGCGGTCACACAGAAAGACACGAAAAGCGACTTTATTTTATATTATTACTAGCTGCGCACCGCGGTTTCACCCGCATAAGTTTCGATCTCGTGAGAATATCGGGATAAAAAGTATCCTTTGTATTAATCCTGGTTATATACTATCTGTGTGCCAAATTTCATCCAAATCCGTTTAGCCGTATGAGCGTGAAGAAGTAACAAACATAAAAACACACAAACACACACACACACTCACTCACAAACTTTCGCCTTTATAATATTACTAGTGTTTAAGTTGTGTATGTAATTACTAAGAAATTGGATTTTATGATCTGAAAATAAATGAATGATGATGATGATAAGTATTTATAAACATCTTACAGAAACAACAACTTACAGAAATAAACATAATTTTATTTCAGTTCGTACGTTTATGTCAATTTTTTTACAAATAATGTTTATGTTATTTTATTAACGAACACGACCAAAATAAATGTTTACGGCATCAACACGTCCGGTGATTAAAAGTTTTTGATTTTACCTCACTGTGTGCTTTGCTGAAAGTAAAGCCGTCGCGTCGTTAAAAATAATGTGGAAGGATATTTTATTCAACCCGTATTTGATGCATTTAAAAATAAAAGCTATTACATAATATACTTGCCCCACGAACATTTTTACCTAGACCAGCACCCTAATTGTCAGTAACAATTTGAATCATTCTGAAGGATATTGCTAATCCATTGCTTCATAGGTTCTACAAAAATGTCTGCTCAACACCGTAAATAACGCAATGAATGTTGTTGAACCGTCAAAAGCCAATCCTACTGTTAGTATGTTACGCAATTACCCTGCAGGTATAACCTTTTACGGCAGCAAAAAAAGAAAATAAAAACCAACCGAGAATTTCCCAACGGAAAATCAACCTATTAACCGAACAAACTCATACAGTATGTTTTAATATCCTACCGTATTATCAATTTCTCTTTTTGCATTTTTTTTTTAGTAAAAAAAGACGTATAATAGAATTGTAATTTTAACACTTTTTCACCATCACATGGCCCGCAGTGTCTGTGGACATTGGATGAAATAACGAAAGTTTAAAATTCGATTTCTATGCAGATGCGGGCACAAAGGAAAAACAAAACGCACGGCTCGCTCGTGTTACGTTTAATTGTAAAAGTGAAAGAATATATGAATTTTATATTGTAAAAAAGCTGTTAATATTGGCCAGTGTTTTTGGAGCTGGTTTTATAAAGGAAAATGAATGTTTAAAACTTAATTACTTTTTGCTGCAGTGACGAAGCAGTTCCATATTTATCTATATCATGAGGGAGATTACTAAAGTATAAGCATCGTATTCATCGAGTGCATATACGGCCTCCGCAACTGGCGGACCAGCACTGGCTGGAATACAAACTCGATGCCATAATAAACGTCAAACGTAAAAAGCTGGATGGTGCTGATCCACGCGTCATGTTCGTGAACGGGCGCCGTCGGTTGAGACTGGTCATCTCTTAACTGCCAGGGCTTATTTTGAATTTTATATTTTAAATTGTTTATTTTTTTTTACATTGTTCTCACATATAGAAGCAATAAGAATAATGTACCCAGGATTTTGTAATATCTTGATTTAAAAGAGTGTCCGTGGAGTTTCTTGCCCGTTCTTCTTCACAGAGATCTACGTTTTGGAATGGGCAACTAGCTTCAACTTTCTGACTAACTGACCGACAATTTAATTTTGACAATTCAAAAGTGCCTGAAATGGTTTAATTGAAATAAATGATTTGAGTTTGAGTTTGAATGTCAATTGGGTTTATCTAAGGGAATTTACTATATAAGAGATATAAACAATAAACCATTTTTCCTCATTTTGCAAATCGTTATTAATTTACTAAACACGTAGATAACCACCACCGCCCACTGCCGCCCATTGTATATTTTGTAGTGTTTGATGTATTTTTTATCTTATGTATTTTTGGTGGTGTACAATAAAGTAAATATAAATAAATATATTATAATAAGTACCCATAAAAGCTACTATTTCCTAGAAGAGCGGTGGCCGCCACATAGCGTCTGCTATTTACCGTCACTGAAATGTTTATGAATTAAAAATTATTTATGAATTTTTTACAGGTTGGTGTTTCCCTAGAGTGTTTTTTGACACGGTACCTCGCGGCCATCATTTTCATGACAGCCGTCACTACGGCAGTTATGTCGCGGTCATCGCTAATTTTAGGAAACCGCAAGTAAGAAATCTATATTTATTTTTGGCCACAATATTACTATTATCAATAGACTAGCTTCTGTCCGCGTCTCCGCCTGCGCGAATTTCGGCCCCCGACCCATCGCGTCGCATCGCATCGCTCCCCTGTGCTACTACTTCAATTTCGCTTAGTGTTGTTTCTGGCTTTTTTCATTATGCTCGGTTCCTAACGGTCGTAGCGTGATGTTAGACAGCCTATAACCTTCCTCCAAAATTGGGCTATCAAATGCAATAAGATTTTTGTAAATCTGACTGGTGGTTCCGGAGAGTACCTCCTACATACAAACAAACAAACAAATTTTGCCTCTTTATAATATTACTATATTATTATTATTATAATAAATTAAATATAGAGTACAGATAAGAAAGAGTTGAGTGAGTATTATCAAGAGATATGGTCTTGTGGCTAAGCAATAACAACCGCACCGGTCGATTGAACAGGTTAAGCTACGCTTGCCGCAGTTGGTCCGTAGATGGGTGACCATCTTTACATACCAAGACCCCTCCATGCCTAGAAAAGCACGTTAAGCCGTTGGTCCATGTTGTTATTCGTGGATCTTTGAAAGGTTATAGGTAGTCAGAAGCCCGAAAGTCTGACAACCAGCTACTTTCAAATTAATCGAATGTTAATTTGAAAGTATACTTATATTTATTTAAAATACATTTCGTTGCGATAATATCCCGCAGCTTTTCATTGCAATTTCCGCCTCGGCCACCTCGTTCAATCATTCATTCACCATTCATTTTGGGAATAAATCATTCGGAACTGTACACATGCAGTATGGTTGCAGGCATTATTTGTTGCCATATTTTTCGGTTTAATTAGTATTTCGATAACAATAGATTCTGTATTATATTGTGCAACAAAATTATAACACAGCTCATCTATTTAATAAACTAGTTGACCCGGCAATCGTTGTTTTGCCATATAAATTATTTCTAGCTGCCCGGCGCTACTTCGTTCGCGTGGTGTCCTACCCTCTACCCTAACCCTACCCTACTCCTACCCTACTCCTACACTACTCCTACCCTACTCCTACCCTACTCCTACCCTACTCCTACCCTATTCCTACCCTACTCCTATCCTACTCCTACACTACTCCTACCCTACTCCTACACTACTCCTACCCTACTTCTAACCTATTCCTACCCTACTTCTACCCTACTCCTAATTTACTCCTACCCTACTTCTACCCTACTCCTAACCTACTCCTACACTACTCCTACCCTACTCCTACCCTACTTCTACTCTTCTCCTACCCTAATTCTACCCTACTCCTAACCTACTCCTAACCTACTCCTACCCTACTCCTAACCTACTCCTACACTACTCCTACCCTATTCCTACCCTACTCATACCCTACTTCCACCCTACTCCTAAACTACACCTCCCCCACTCCTAACCTACTCCTACACTACTCCTACCCTACTCCTACCCTACTCCTACCCTACTCCTAACCTACTCCTACACTACTCCTACCCTACTCCTACCCTACTTCTACCCTTCTCCTACCCTACTCCTACCCTACTTCTAACCTACTCCTACACTACTCCTACCCTACTCCTACCCTACTCATACCCTACTCCTAACCTACTCCTACCCTACTCCTACCCTACTCTTACCCTACTCCTACCCTACTCGTAACCTACTCCTAAACTACTTCTCCCCCACTCTATACCTACTTCTACACTACTCCTACCCTACTTCTAAACTACTCCTATAAGTAAAACGCTGATTGATTGATAGAACCTGGCGGACCCGGCAGATGTCCAATTATGTATACAAACCTTGTCCTGACAATAACGAACACAAAAAAAAACAATTATCCAATTTGGTGCATCGATCGGAAGTTATGGGCGTACATACATTTCGAAGATCCATTTTTATTTATATAGATAAGACATAGTCGAGTTAGTTACACCATTTCTAACTCAAGAACGGCGGGACCATTTTTTTGATCTTTGATTTTTTGGATTTCCCTCCGCCTCGTATAGCAGAATACAAAAAATCAAAGACCAAAAAAATTCACGAAAAAATAAATTAAGACATAATACCTATTCAAACATGGGAAAATTTCACATACATTTTGTATGGAACGGCTTTTTTATATCTCGAGATTCAGCTAATGAGTTAAAACACCATTAATTGATTCTGAGGCGGTGCAACGGTCAGTTAGTTCTACATAATAAAAACTACTGGCTCTATAAACATATAAAAAATCACAATAGTTCCATAAATAACGAAGGTGAGCAATAAGGAAGGATGTGAAACTTCACACCCTGAGGGGGTTAAATAGGGGAAGAAAGTTTGTCATTTTTGATGTTCGAAACGTTGAATTTGGTACTTAGACTTCTGTTTAAGTAAAAGTTTGTTGTGTTATCAAAATCAAAAGTTTTGAAGAAGAAGTCATTTGAGTCGGGAGGTTAACCTGTCATTGTGGGCTCACTGAGAATGCAAGAGCGAGCGTAGCGAGCTAAAATAATAAAACATTCTGACTCGGATAAGTTAAGTGTTAATTAAAGAACGAGCGAAACGAGCTCGAAAATTGTAGCATCCTGACTCGCGTAGGTTAGACTTTTTGTGTAATTTTACTAAATGCAAGAGCTTGAGAATTGGACAGCGCCTGTAGCTTGAAGCCATAATCAAATTACGTTAATTCTATACGATACAGCCGTAGCTACGCCCAGGATTTTGTAATAATATTTTGATTTAAAAGAGTGTCCGTGGAGTTTCTTGCCCGTTCTTCTCCACAGAGATCTACGTTTTGGAATGGGCAACTAGCTTCAACTTTCTGACTAACTGACCGACAATTTAATTTTGACAATTCAAAAGTGCCTGAAATGGTTTAACTGAAATAAATGATTTGAGTTTGAGTTTGCCCCTGGCGAATAAATGTTTTGATTTGTACATGCTAGGTTGGGGTAGCCGGCAAGTTTTTGCCGCCGCACCGTCTAGACTGAAGCCCCACACTCGATACTTCTTGGCACCCATTGACGCTTTTAACCCATAAAGTGCACTGACTGTTTGTTTTTTTTTTCTTTTTTCTCCAGAGCTATTAAATTCAGCGTCTGAAGTTATGTAAGTTGCACTTAAGAGTTGTTTTCTTCGAGATTGTGTTTTTTAAGACGAATTTCATGGACATGTTAAGAGATTCATAAATAGAAAATATTTCATTGTCTAGGTAATACATTAAGCAGGTTCACAGTTTAATAGCTACTTAAGACGACATAAGTATGTTAATGTACTAAGTACCCAAAGCTAGATTTACAATATAACGGGTGGCAGGACATCGACGCGTAACCTGTTACCATGGATTCAGCACATGATTCTAAACACCCTCACGTCGATAGATTTCCTTGGTTATTAAAAAAAAAGTTAGCTGTTCATTGCATTTTGACCGCGTAGGTATTGCGCTTTCTTATGAAACAGCAGATATTTTTTTGATAACCGACAAAAAATTTCTACGCTAAGGGGTCTAAAATCATGTGCTGAATTCATGGTTACAGGGTGCGCGTCGATGTCCTGCCACCCTGTATACGACTACCAGTCGAATTTGGAAAAAATATTTTTGCATTTATAGCTCAATTCTTGGGGAGTGCTGTAGGCTATTTAACAACACGTAGCGGTAGCAGCTGGATGAGTATGGCCGAAAATCGAGTTGAATGGCGTGCAATAAGAGATCCCTATGTCCAGCAGTGGACTGCTGTAGGCTGATGATGATGACAGGTTAAGACCCGAGCAAAAACAGAAAGTCTGAAAGAACGCTGAAAACAGAGTAAAAGCGCGGGGAACGGATGCGGTGCGACGTTTAATATGTTTGATGGCTACACATTGATATAATATTACGAAACAAATATAGTAGTTCATTAAATGATTTTTTGTGGATAAATACATATTTTTGAGGCTCACTGGACCTAGTCGTCTCTTACTCTAGCCAACTTAAGCAAATCTGGAATTGTTTCAATCAAATAAAACTGCACACAATGCTCACACTCGCCCCATCCACGTCGCTACGCCACACACACACGTGCGCCACTTGATTCACGACAGCCCTCGCGCGGAGAGCTCTCCCGGCACTCAATACTACCGAACTAACTCGCTGTTGACCACAGGTTATGAGGGCCCAGTATTTCCATACATACAGTCACGAACAAAAGTATGTATATACTCGGCTTTATTCAAAAGCGATTTACTCCTTTATTTTTTAATGAAATGTTATGTTATTACGAACATAGCATTTTCGAACCCATAGGTTTATGTAATGAGTCGTATTTCAACGTTGCATTCGTTATTTCACGAAAAAATCACAATTGAAAGTTGCCAAGTGTTGACATATTGGTGCTCGTGACTGTACACTAATTTAATATCTAAACTCAGTTACATACTAAATTAGTGTATGTATGTATGCATACCAAGTGAATTCAACATTGGAGACGAGGGCTTTAAGTGGTAAACTAAAACTAAGGAACAAAGAATCCTTAATTGGTAAGTCATTATAATATATTCTGCCTAGCCTTTTCCCAACTATGTTGGGGTCAGCTTCCAGTCTCCCCGGATGTAGCTGAATTTAGTAAATTTTCAGTACTTTACATGAAGCGACTGCCAATTTGACCTCCACAACCCAGTTACTGGGTAATACGGTAACCCTTGGTAAGACTGGTTGTCAGACTTTCGGGCTACTGACGACCCGTAACGACTGTCAAAGATCCACGATGACAGCCGGGACTAACGGGTTAACGTACTTTCCGAGACACGGAGGGGTCTTGGTATGTGAAGATAGTCACCCATCCACGGACCAACCGCGGCAAGGGTAGCTTAACCTGATCGATTGACCCGTGCGGCTGTTATTACTTAGCCACAAGCCCCTCAATCCTTCATCTGCAAGTAGCAGAAGAATTCTTTGTACCTTTGACCACTTTGTTCTATTTATCACAGTTTTAGATTTCGACTTAAGCCCCCATCTCAAAATTAATACTATTACGAGATAAAAATATAGATCTACCAATCACCACAACTTTTGATAATTGCGTAAGATATTGTTATTTGATGTCTGTTTTGAGCTACGAGTACGGTCAGCAACAAAAGTCGGTTAACACTTCAGTTGTTTAAATCTTAATTATTGAGCAAAATATTCTTAAAAAACATGTAGTAACAGAATATTTAAGAATAATTAACTCTTTGCTATTACAAGAAATAGTGAAAACCAATGTATCGCATCATTTTTAGGGTTCCGTAGCCAAATGGCAACGGAACCCTTATGGATTCGTCATGTCTGTCTGTCTGTCTGTCTGTCTGTCTGTCCGTCCGTATGTCACAGCCGCTTTTTTCCGAAACTATAAGAGCTATACTGTTGAAACTTGGTAAGTAGATGTATTCTGTGAACCGCATTAAGATTTTTACACAAAAATAGAAAAAAAACAATAAATTTTGGGGGTCCCCATACTTAGAACTGAAACTCAAAATTTTTTTTTTCATCAAACCCATACGTGTGGGGTATCTATGGATAGGTCTTCAAAAATGATATTGAGGTTTCTAATATCATTTTTTTCTAAACTGAATAGTTTGCGCGAGAGACACTTCCAAAGTGGTAAAATGTGTGTCCCCCCCCCTGTAACTTCTAAAATAAGAGAATGATAAAACTAAAAAAAATATATGATGTACATTACCATATAAACTTCCACCGAAAATTGGTTTGAACGAGATCTAGTGAGTAGTTTTTTTTTAATACGTCATAAATCGTAATGTAACGGAACCCTTCATGGGCGAGTCCGACTCGCACTTGGCCGGTTTTTTTATCAATTTAGATGAGTTGTAAAAGTAACAGAGTTAATTGACTTTTGTTGCTGACTGTACATAGTTATGTAGCCAAACTTCTTCATCCATAAATCTTGCTGTAGTAATAATTGTGAAAACCTACGGGTATTTATTTATTTATTGGATCTCTAACAGAGCCCGCACAAATACACGCAAGTATACAAGAATTGGAACAAATACATACTAGTGTTTACTTTTAGTTATAGTATTCAGCCGCATCCAGTTAGACTGGAAGCCGACCCCAATATAGTTTGGAAAAGGCTAGGCAGTTGATGATTTATTAGAAAACTAAGCATATTTGCTGCAGTGGAGACCACTGCACTGGTCTCCACTGCAGCGGTGGGACGCCTCCCAGCTAGATGGATCGACGACCTAAAAAAGGTGGCTGGGAAAGACTGGATGCAGAAGACGAGGTTGTGACGCAGCCAGCAGCAGAGGTTTATGTCCAGCAGTGGACGACACGACTAAGATAGGTTGGTTGATTGATAAGCATATTTCAAACTCACGTGAATAAGAGAAGGGCAGTCCATCCGACCATCGGAATTCACCTTCGTGGACGGCATCAGTCGCCCCGATCCAGTACACATCGTCCACACCAGCACCGGGACTGTGAACAAAAGAACATCATTAGTATCCTTATCTAAACTAATGTTATAATGTGAAAAGATTTGATTTTTTGTATGTGTATTTATTAGGCTATCGCGCTTAAACGGCTCAACGGATTTAGATGAAATTTGGCACATAGGCAGACCATGACCTGGATTAGGACATAGAATACTTTTTATCCCGATATTCTCACGGGATCGAGGTTTACGCGGGACGCGGCTGGTTGAAAATAAAAGTACTACACTTATCAACATCGAAAATTGCCCCCTTAACGTTCGACCTTCACCATTTCCTAATGTTTTAGCTGGGACTTCTTCCCGTGTGCGCGACAAATTCTCCAGCAAAAAGTATCAAATTATTGACAGCCATGTTCCAGACCTGACTATAGGCCTCCTTTTTTGTGCCATGCTTTCCTGGTGGATGCCAGGGAAGCGTGGAACAAAAACAACCGACTTCCAAAAACGACACTACAAAGTGAAAAATAACTTTAATTTCGGAAGTCGGTGTCGTCGGGTTCGCATTTTCGTTGTTTGCCACCGACTTCCGAAATTAAAGTTATTTTTCACTTTGTAGTGTCGTTTTTGGAAGTCGGTTGTTTTTTTTTGCAAAAAAGTTTTTATTTTTCACTTTTAAGTTGTAATTTTTACCAGTAATTTAGGTTTAAAAACCAAACTACTGGACCGTTTTTGATGAAATTTCTATGGAACCACTTCAGAAGTATCTCCTTTCGAACAAAACAAGAATTTTGAAAATCGGTCCACAATTGGCGGAGAAATCGCGTAACAAACACACAAAAAAAAAAAAAACATACCGTCGAATTGAGAACCTCCTCCTTTTTTAGAAGTCGGTTCAAAATGGGGGCCTGATTTATGAGTCATAAATCGTATTTATCTCAACATCATATTAGGGCACTAGTTAATAAACTGCACCATCTTAAATGGAGAGAGTCACTGAGTTAGGAACGACCTGAGTTATAGATCACCCGGCCCTCTTAGACAGGACATATTTTTTTTGTTTTTTTAATATAAAACGTTGCCCCACACTAGGAATTTCTCCTGTATCATGGGTGCGTTTATAAACAATTAAACTCACATACACAAACAGCCAGACCAAGAACAAAAGTCACATTCAGCTCTTCCACCGTCCTTTGTAGGTCATCTACTCATCTGGCTGTTGGTCTGCCAACACTCATCCGACTGTATCTTGACATTCGTACAAAAAGTATTTTACTTGGAACGGATACTAAACTAACTGGGACGTTACGTAACTTGTACGGCGCAGTAAATATGGATGCGTTGTGGGTCACAGTACGAAGTTTATGGCAGCCGTTGTGGGTAGTTGGTAGTTTATTTATACCAGCTGGAGGAATGTTTGTGTCAGCTATAAAAATGCAGTGTATTCTGCAGTGATCTTACGAGAGAGTTTTGTTGAAAATGCAACAATTTTATGAGCAATCGTGTGTATTCTATGATTTTGTTTATAAACTCTTATTCTGTGCCTACATATTTCTTCTTTCCAACCACATTTTGTTACACTGTTTCGCAAGAACTTGTGTGATAAATGTTATAAGGAGCAGACATCATTCTAAGCTAAGCAAATCCTTGCCGAGATAAGAAGAACATTTGTCTTTATGAAAAAGAAATAACTGTTTCCTGAATCACATTTGAATCCTCAACGGTAATGTATTTCAAGTAAATATAAGTAGAAATACGTGTCGCGACGGGTTTAATGTGTCGACAAATTGGAGTAAAAAAGGACATACGCGAGTTTAATAGCTTCAACTCGCTTATGTCTAGATTCTAGAATATATTGCCTTAGAGCTGCCTCCGTGACATTATTTTTTATTAGCAGGGAATATTACTCAAAGTACACTTGAGATGGCCTTTTTTGACGAGAAAGAATGGTACAAAACACAAAAAAAAACTGTACAAGTCTATCGTATACTCACGCATGTATAAGTAGTTGGTCCATAATCTGCTGCTGCCTCTCATTCAGCACACTGACGAGGTGTCCCCCCAGCCTAACGCACTCGGCCTCCGCCTGTCTCCACGCCTTCTTCGCCTCCCGCACCGCTGATATGCAAAAATCCCCCGACAGCACCCACCCGTAGTCACAATGTCCCACAACGTCCTCTACAGCCTTATCCATCCACCACACTTTCAACCACATAGCTGACGTATTCTTTTTCGCAGTTATACTAATATTCAATCTGACAGAGTTCCCTTCTGACACTATCTGAACACTCCTCAAGGGATCGCCAGGTTGAGAACAATGCTTCCACTTTGACTCCCCATCCTCTAAACTTAACTCCATTCCTCTACACAAAGCCTGCACGTCTTCATGTATAATATTGGAGACATCGTTTTCTTTCGCGTTCATTGGTCCTGTGCCCATTTGTAGC
Source organism: Apamea anceps (assembly GCA_951799955.1). Classification (NCBI taxonomy): domain Eukaryota; kingdom Metazoa; phylum Arthropoda; class Insecta; order Lepidoptera; family Noctuidae; genus Apamea; species Apamea anceps. The sequence goes on from OX637516.1 coordinate 2,015,097, forward strand.
CGCAGAGCGACGCGGTTGCCGTACGGCAGGTGGATCTCATACGAGCAGGAGAGTTTGACGGTCGGGCCGACTTCGAACGAGCCGTTTCTTCCCGTAAGTAGAACATCATGGCAATGGTCCACTAGACGGTATATCGCGGCGAACGTGGGTCGACCGTGGAGTTCTATGGCGGGGGTTTTGTATGATGCGGTGTAAAGGAACTTTCTGTTCGGGATAGGTATTTGGTCCAGTTTGCCGCAGAGGGTGGGGGTGTTTGGTGCGAAGCGAATGAAGCCGGTGGAGCAGGGCACGTTGAGCTTGTGCAGCTCGATGAGGACGGCGCGGCGCGGGCTGGGGGGCGGCACGAGCACGCGGCAGCCGTGCGTGCGCGGCACGTGCCCCGAGTGCACGCGACCCACGCGCAAATTTCTTAGGCGTATTGCACAATCTGAAACAAAGAAGAGATATTCGTTAATATGTATATTTATGTTGTATATTTGGAGTTGAAAGTCCTTTGTCCAACTGACGAGTACAAATGGTTCCTGATAGTATTATTTTTGTGAAGTGCGATTGTTTCTTTGTTTATCGAGACAATAGAATTTCAACCTTTGTTGCTAAGTTCATAAAATATTGAAATATCTCGGTCGGACAAAGTCAGGAGAAGTGGCTGTGTTACAAATACAATGTGTATGACAGAGTGATTTCTATTAAGGAAACGATCAATACTGTCCCTAATCCGGCTGAAAATAGCGTGATCCAAGTCGAAAGTTATTCTGAGTGGAGATTTGAATTCAAGAGATTTGGGCCGATCTTGATATTGGACAGTGAGTTCATTCGTTTACACTTCAAGCCCCTGAACCACTCGAGAGTTTATTTTACCAGAAAATCATCAGAAATTAAAAGAAAAGAAAAAGTATTTATTGTGGCTCGCACAGTAAGATCACGAACTAAAAAAAATTAAGTAATATTACAGAAAGTGCTCCACGAGGCCAAAAGGCTCCTATCTCAGCATGATGTTGCGACATTTAAAAATAAGTGTCGCAGCGCTGGTTGATAGGACGTGCTTCTACAGGTTCTTAAAAATATTCAGAGAAGTCCATCCTCAGTAGAGGATTTGCTGCTGTGCGTTATTTCCACCCTGGGCAGTCAGCCACCTTGCTGACTGGCTGATAGGTACACCACGCCTTGAGCTATTCTAAGTCAATGTTTAGTAGTACGTACGTACATAGAGAAGAAACTTTGTTAATGTTAATATACTTATCACAATGTTATGTATTTGAGTCGCCTCGTGTGTCCTGTTACAAATTACGGAGTTGGCATAGTTTTAGATAACTATGTTCATAACATGATACAGTCGCATAGCTCGGCATCACTCAGATGCTGTGGCTTGTGAGACATGAATAATATGTTGCAGGAAAACCTTGGTCTCTCTCAGAACCTATCCGTGTGGATAGGTTCTGAGATTTACCGATGAATCCGTTGGTTAAAGATCGAATGAGGATTATAGATCAGCACCCTAATTGCGGAATAGACTATTCATCACAACCTGAATCAGTTTGAACTATATGCTAATCCATTACTTCATATATTCGAAAAATTTGTCTGCTCAGCAACGTAAATAACGCAATGAATATTGTTCAACTGTCAAAATTAAAACCATTTCTACTGTTAATGTGTTACGCAATTACCCTACTGATTAGAATACTCTTTATTATGTACTAGCTTTTGCCCGCGACTTCGTCCGGGTGAAATTTCTTTTTCCCCGACCCACCGCGTCGCATCGCATCGCCTGCCCGTGATCACTCCGAAAACTGTAAATGTATCTGCTGTGCAATTAAAATATCTCGGAATCCCTTACATTTCCCGTAAACATGGATACCAGCCATGTTTCTACACCGAAATGAAAAAAAAAAAAAAATACAACAATTCAACACAATAAACAATACAACTACTCTTCAATAGTATGTAGATACTCGTACTACTGCAGAGTAGTATGCAATTGGACTATGTATATATTGCCGTCTTCCATTTGATGTCTGGTTACAGTGAAATGTAAATTAATATCTTCGTAACGGTCCCAACAACTATGTTCTATACAGTGTTGGCCCATTGGTAAGGCCGTGGGTTCGAAACCAGACAGGCGCTTTACTTTGTGTAAATTATAAATCATTTCATCACCGATGCTACTTTGCCCAACCTGGGAATCGAACTCCCTCGAGAAGGACCTCATGTTTAGCAGTAGCGCTTGCAACCACTATACTACCGACGAGGCAGTTTATAATATGTATAGATAGATGTTTCGGATTTAATTGAGGGACAGCGATCTGTGTAATAATAACAATGCTCATTAGACAGCCCGTCATAGGTCACACGATTAAGTTATGTACATTAAGTACATGCATTAATTATCAATGTCATGATAATATTATTACTGATTTAGCAATGCAAATGATGTGTGGTGTGTTGTTCTTAGCAAATGAACAAGGACGCATAAACTAATTTAAATAATAATTTTATTTATTAGCATTAGAAAATACTGTGGGAGCTGCTGAAGATTTTAAAAACTATCTTTGTATTGTATAAATTCAATCTCCTAGTATTGCCCGAGATGAATCACCGGGCAGTTGACCGCCAGACACGACACCCGGTCGGAGGATCTTTCCTTTTCTATAGAGTATGAAATAACTTTACACCCTGTTCCTCATACCTCTATACTGGTGACTTTGACTTGAAGAACGTCAGAACACTTCATGCAAATACTTCAGTGTGACGTTACCATCATCACTCCCGCAAAAAAAGCAATAATAGCAACAATATCATGCAAATACGAGCAATTACGAGCAATTCATTTTAAATGGTAAATTGTTATCTTAGAGCTATTTCGTAGTAAACCCGACAGTGTTGCGAATAGCTTGCAGCTTGCACGTGTATTGTTCTAACAATGTTTGTTTATGTGCTATTACCCTAGGGTAGGTGGCACGGTTGGAGCGGGCGCGGGAGTGATTAAGTTTTGTATGTAGCAAACGAACCAGCGAAAAAAAAATATTATTGAAGAAACTCTTCAACCAAAGTTAATAAAATTGAGAAGGGTCCACCACCCGGGGTTTTATGCCAAATAAAATTCTATGAATCACGTTAAACGGCCCAGTAATCACAAAGAATCACCAATGAAAAACTCATCGAATACATTTAACCTCCTTTTTTGAAACGGTTAAAAAGACCAAGTATAAGCGCCGGTGCCAACTGTAACCACCATAAAACATGTGGATTGTGCATGATCTTAAAGAAATATAGATATCTAACCTATAACTCTTTTAGATGAAGAAGAGGGGCAATTAAGTCAATAAAATCGCACTAACGTATCATCTGACATTGCAATCATCATCTGCTAAGCCTTTTTCTAACTATGTTGGGGTTGGCTTTCAGTCCAACCGGATGCAGCTGAATACCAGTATTTTTTATGGAGCGAATGCCTATCTGACCTCCATAACCCAGTTACTGGATAATACGATACCCCTTGGTAAGATTGGTAGTCAGATTTTCGTGACTACCCGTGTCGACTGTCATAGATCCACGAAGGACAGCCGAGACCATGGTCCCGGCTGTCGGCGGCGTGTCTTGGTATGTAAAGATGGTAACCCATCCACGGACCAACCACGGCAAAAAAAATTTGCAATACCATTGTTAACTTTTTACCCGGAAAAACCCATCAGCGAAAGTGACAAACTTCCATACAAACTTTCATTCCCTATTTAGCCTCTTAATTCAAAACTTCTTCCTTAGTGGTCTTTTTCGTTATATAAGGAACTCTTGTGCAAAATTTCATGCTGCTATTCATTTATCGCAGATTTTACAACTTTTATCTGATCAATAAATATGGCGGTTTGGCAGCTTTTGTACAGACAATATGTAAAACTGTCATATTTATTCTTCAGATAAAAGTAATGTGACAGTTGAAAATCAGCCCATAATAAATTTAATTTCGAATAAATATTTATTACGAAACCATTCAAACACACGACATCAAGCACATGACCTATGTATGTGTTCGTACACAGAACATGCAAGTACATAATCAGCCTATAATGTTCCCACTGCTGGGACAGAGGCCCTGAGGCCTCTCGGTGAGAGGGACTGGGCCGTAATCCACCACGCGGGCCCAGTGCGGGATGGTAGATGTCACATGTCTTCGAATTTTTGGTTCTAGGACATGCCGGTTTCCTCACGATATTTTCTTCACCGTTTTTAGAGCAGTGGTGATGAGATAATTTACACAAAGCGCGCGTCAAACGCCTGTCTGGGTTCGAACCTGCGACCTACAACTCGGAATTCACGGTCCTTACTACTTGGCCACCACTGCTAAACATGCAAGTAATTGTAATAAATCGCTAATCATTCAACAGCATGTCCTCTACTTAACCTATTGTGCTGATAGTCCGCCTTCTCTTCAGAGCTCTCGAGAGGCGAGAAAACCGCACACAGCGCACGGGTTCCGCACACAATATTGTACCTGTCTCTACGTATCACTGATTGTATTAGTATGAATCCATGTTGCACGTAACAGTTTAGTTTAGACAGAACAACTTAAATATTGATTGGTGCTCGAAAGAGAATGTCTTTGTAATATCAAAATATCACGCCATGTTTCCCCGAAGGGTTTAGCAGAGGAGTGTCTATAGTACCCACATTTCACCGGTTACAAATCGGGCACAAATTCAGGCTTCGGGTTGCTACTGAGAAAAACTTTTTTTTGGGTTCTAGGACATGCCGGTTTCCTCACGATGTTGTCGTTCATCGTTTTGAGGGCAGTGGTGATGAAATAATTTACACAGAGCAAAGTGCCTGTCTGGGTTCGAACCTACGACCTACAACTCGTAAGTCGCGGCCGTTACCACTGGGCCACCACAGCTCAGACAGACGGCCGGAGACAGACGGCCAGCGTAGGCTAAAATATCTAAAAGACAACCAGTTCCCGGTTTCTACCCTACCCTTTGTCTACGAAACCCTAAAATATATCCCTATCTATGTCTACCTATGATTAAATCCTTTCATTAACACAGCTCTCTCCTCGGTATTATCTACTTAGAATGGCTACATTGTCCTAAGCATCGCGTGTTACATACGGGTTCCGTGCAATGTACTGCACTTGTAGGTTTTCGGGCTACGCTAAATATAGTAGCGAGCTTTGTACTTACTTGTTCCGTACTGCGCAACTTTATTTTTAATTTTATTTTCACTATATTTCTGCTGTGTGGAAATCTGGAATTAACTATGCGGTATTTTGGTTTTAAAAATGTGCTACTTGCATTTTGACTGTATCCCGTTTCTCCCGTTTGTTCCCGTTTCTTCTTTTTATCCGTCATTAGAGATTATATTTTTTTTACAGCATGTATCAGAAAGGTATCGTCATATTTAAGGGTGTGGTACAGAATAGTAAACTGAACCACTGTCTCTAGAGACAGTTGTTCAGCCAGAGATGAGCGCGTTCAAACAAACAAACTCTTTAGCTTTATCTTTTTCTTAGCGTGTCGATAGCAATCTAAATGGACTCGGTCCAGAATTCGGCTACTTGTTTGGGCAACATCAAAATCAAAATCAAAAGTCATTTATTCAAATTAGGCTGAGAATCAGCACTTTTCGAACGTCAAAATTACAAAAGACAGTCCCCCAAAAACGCCCGCCCTTCACCACTTCCTAGTGCTATCGCTGGGAAGAAGAAGTGGCGCAACAAACTCCCCAGCAGCACAGCTGTCTGTTTAGTTAGAATATAGTTGCATGTATACAATACTAGGAACCTATGTTCAGTAATGAACATTACAAGAAACTTAAATTATTTGCCATATGTCAGCTAGCCACGCCAATATACCATCAAATATAATAAAAACTATACGTACTCAAGCTAAAAAATAATTAATTAAAATAAAAATAAAAACTCACTACCTAAATAAAAGCCTCCAGGCATAAAGGGCGTGCCAGCTTACATATTTATGCATTGCTGGGTTCGTCACATAGCTGTCACTTGCAGTCACAGATGATGAACTTTGACCATCGATGTGAAATAAATAAGTGAGTTAATACTAATAACAGTAACCTGTCAGTACCTAAGCTAATTCTGGAGAAAGAACATGAACATTGTCTTGAGTTAATTAGGGCGACCAACTATTCTTATCGTGTAAGTAGTCGTTGATGGAATAGTAAGCCTTTGCCATCACCAGCGTCCTGTAACGTGCAGCTGACAGGACACGCAAAAGCAGCTTTATTATTAGTACTAGCTGCGCCCCGCGGTTTCACCCGCGTAAGTTTCGATCCTGTGGGAATATCGGGATAAAAAGTATCCTTTATGTTAATCCTGGTTAGAAACCATCTAAGTGCCAAATTTCATCCAAATACATTCAGTAGTTTTTGCGTGAAAGAGTGACAAACATCCATTTATCCATACATCCAAACTTTCACGTTTATAATATTACTAAGATAGATAGAAGACTTGTGCATTTTTATAGTAACTAATATCACTCACTGTAATTTTTGCACAGGACTGAGTTGTTTGTATTTACCAGTCATAATTATTTCGAACATGCCTGGGAATTGACACAGATAATACGTACAGTTAACATCAATAATGTCAGTGTTATATCCTGTCATTATAATTGTTTGCTTGTTATGCAGTTCGAGTGCCAATCACGGAATTAAATTACGATTGTTCGAACCCTCGTACGCACGTCGACATATCAACGTATTTAAATGAGAGGTTCGCTTATACTGCATGTTTGTGTATTATCTTCTATGTCTATCCTAAGTAATATTATAGATTTGAAAGTAAGTTTGTTTGTTTGTTACTTTTTCACGCCTTAGATAATGAACCGATCATCATGAAATTTTGCATATACGTTGTCAGGGGCACAGAAACGGACATAGGTACCTTTCATCCAAAAAAAAAGTACTGTACCGAGAAAAAGAAGAATTACTTTCGACGGTCACAATTTCTTTAGGACGCTAGATGGCGCTACGTGTCTTTCAAATCATGATTTAATTATCTTTAGTAGTGTGTTAAGATTTTTCTTTTTTAAATATAAGTAATAAATACATTTTATGAGTCTATAGTGTAACGCGAGCGAAGCTGCGGGTGAAAGGCCCGCGGCTTCGCTCGCGTAAGATCGCTAGTACTAATAATACGGGTCCGGCCGCATCTAGTTTTAAAAGATGATTGACGTGTAATAGTGTCTGTACAAACCTACTTACAAAAACAAAATCATTTATCTTTTAATAAAGCTGAAGAGTGTGTTTGTTTGAACGCACTAATCTTTGGAACTACCAGTCAGATTTAAAAAGTTTGTGGAGTTTCTTACCCGTTCTTCTCCATAGGGACCTACGACGCTTTGGAATAGGCAACTAGCTCCCCCTTTTTAACCGACCGACTCCTTGCCCAATTAAAAAATGCCAGTAATTGGTTTAATTGAAATAAATGTTTTGTGTTAGAAAACTGGAAATGTATAGCTTGATATGTCGTTACGCGTACTAGGTATATGGTACACCCACTGAGTAAAGTGTTTACTTTGTATTTTATTTGTAGGTACTGCAGTGCGGCTTGAATTTATGTACACATATATTTTTTTAGTATGTGTTTATTACATTTTTACTACTGTGAACATATTAGTTTTGCGCTACTATTTTTAAAGCAAATGAATGAATGAATTGCACCGATCCCAGCGTGGTTTGACCAGACTCGATTAATCGAATGAACCCCAAGATTCGCACTAGCTCCTGTAGCCTCATGTTCATGGTGCTACAGCGACGATAGAGTAGAAGAGAGAAGAAGAAGAAGCAAGAAGAGAGAGAGAGATAAATTATTATTATTAATCATTTAATTTTTTGCATGACTATACCTGTCTAATGCACGTTAAATATTTAGCAGAATTTATCCAGTAAGGGCTGATTTTTCAATCATATGATAACTTTAATTTTCTGATAATTTTCCACGAACACACTGTTGCCCTCTAGTTATTATTGAAAGCACAGCACGTTAAATTTAATTTTGTGGATAACTGACAAATGCTAATACGCAAACAATGCTTTTGATGCGCGCTTACCGGGACATGTTCTAGGTATTGCACGTTGAATACCGGCATTATGCTGTTTATATTTAATAGGTCATTAGTTCCAACTATTAGATTTTACGGCATATTAGACAATTCTCACGAATTTATTCGCCTGAAACGTGCAAAACGTCTTTTAAATAATATAATTTTTTCTATAAGCGTTATATGGTGATGCTAATTCTTTGGCCAAAAAATGGGCCAGCCCTCTGGTCACGTGAAGAGTCGGTCAACCACTTGGCGATGTCTCGAAAAACTAAGTGGGCACTCGGACCCCATGGCCGTAGTGTTTCAACCCCAAACGGCTCGAACATACTCGTATAACTTCCGATAAGGATGGAATATTTTCGCCATTTCAGGATTTTTACTGTTTTATTTCCTGTGTGTGCAATATTTCTTTCTATGTCCACTGAAAATGAACCTCCCGAAAATCATCACTTTGAATTCCTTGCAATAACTATAACGTTTGACAACTTAACACGAAACTGTCAAAAACATATAAAATCTGAAGATCCAAAGAACCTTTCATAAGCATTCATAAATAATGTTTATAAGAGAAGATTATCTAATAACATAAAATAGAATACACTCCCATAATCTTGAACATAATTTCCGAGTGTTACATTAAGCATTTTGGACGTAAAATAAGAAAACATTCATTGTTCACACAATGAACGTAATACGCGTACTTACGTTCCCGCGCTTTTAGCTCCGCCATCTTTGTTTTGTGACGTCACTTGCTATAACTCACGGGATAACGGTGTTTTGGTTTTCTTTAGGGCTTTTGTTGTTTGTGGTATGTCGTTTGGTATTGTTATTGTTTTTATAATTCCCAAAGTTTTTATAAAACTTCTCTACTCTCATGATGCAGATAACAGTGTTTTTTGAACCACATTGTGTGGAAATTTGGTATTTAAGACAACATACATCAAAAACAAAGAGACGTTTTTCTTGAAAAGTAACACTTAATAAATATATGATAGCTAGCTAAGATTCTGGATGAAGTAATAATACAGCATCGCTTTATATAACAGACGCCATCAAGATATTATTTGTCAATTCTTTCAAACGTACTCTTGCGTTCAAAACCTTCAAACCAAACGACTGTATGAAGACATATAGCCACCACACCAGCCTACTTCGTTACAACACAGAACATATTCAGAGTTCGTATCAGCATGTGGGGTTAGTTTGAATTATTCATACGGCTGGATATGAGGGCGCCAATCTGGGAATCAGTTGCAGTGGCATCAATAGGCAGGCGTTTGGCTTGTATCCGTGTGTTTGTATCGTGTGAGTTTGTGGTAGTTATCGGATTAGGAATACTGATCTGAACGGAATTTCGCATTCTGATCTTTAAAATTAAGACTCTCGTATCTTTACCAATAATGAAGCAAATACCTCAGAGCTTTGCGGTTTTGGGTTACCTCCCATATAGAAAAATCACAGGTAAAATTAGCTTACGAATCTATATACTCTTTATTATGTACAGTCACAAGCAAAAGTATGTATACACTAGTCTTTATTCAAAAGCGATTTACTCCTTTATTTTTTTAGGAAATTTTATGTTGTTACGAACATGGTATTTTCAAACCCGTAGGTTTATGTAACGTGTCGTATTTCAACTTTGCATTCGTTATTTCACGAAAAAATCGCAATTGAAAGTAGCCAAGTGTTGACATTTTTTTTTTTACAAGTGGTGACACAATAGGCGGTGTTATTGCTAAGAGCGATCTTCGAATCTATTTATTTATATGCTCAGTTTGGCAATCATCAATACTTCCATTGGTAAGCAAAACGAGTCGGTTTTGTTTATTGGAACCGATTATTAGGTACTTACCTACATTTTACACAAGTTTTTGGCACTGATTGTCGATGAAATGAGATAAAGACTAGATTTTTAGCGTTTAAAAAATTGGCCATTTGATACAAGAAGTGTATATAAAGTTCTAAAAAGTTTTTATCTTAAAGTAATTTAATGATTGTTTTCATAAAACCAGCCTGTTTTAGTCAACACTTAAGACATACCTCATAAATATTTCTTAAACAATACCTCGCAACATAATCTTTACTGCAAAAACACAAACACTTTTCTTTCTTCTTCGAAGCTAAAGTGTGTCATACACATTCAACAGTTGGATGTTAATTAACCTTCACTGAGAGACAGGCCGTTGCCATCAGTTGATGGTCTTCGTTTCTTTTTGTATCAAACATTCTTTTGTTTGCTATGAAGGTTGTGAGGATTTATTTATTTATTTAAACTTTTCGCACAAAAAGGTACAAAGGCGGACTTAATGCCTGATTTAACGTCCCTCTCTTCATAAAATCAAAACACCATTGACCCAGGCAAAGATCGACGAATATTCTAGGCGAATGGTAAAAAAAACGTAAAAAAAACTGTATTTCAATACAGCTGAAGTGCAAAGGAGAAAAGGAGGCATTTGTCCAACAGTGACAGTTTCGGGTACCTTGACCTGCTGGTGTCTGTACAGCGTATTTAAGAAATGTGTGGTCATATTTAAGGGTTTAGTAGAAACCATCAAACTTGAACAACGTTCTACATGGGACCATCAAACTGAACAACTTTCTCCATGAGACCACCAATATGAACAATTGTCTCTGTTAGACCATCAAACTGAACAACTTTCTCCATTAGACCATCAATCTGAACAATTGTCTTTGTTAGACCATCAAACTGAACAAGTTTCTCTATGGGAACCATGTATCCAACATCGTACTCACGAAAAAATAATAAGCTGTACCATACATTTGGGTCGAGAAGCTATTGAAGTTTGTATGCGATGGATGATAACCACACTCTAAAATATGACCACACCTTTATTTATTTAAGCATTTATATACACACATACAGGGTTATTTGTAAAACACCAACAACATAGTATAAAGAGAGGAAGTACGTTATCTTCATACAAACGCACCGCGCGCGGCTTGTATGTGTGCGCCAAAGTATCTATGCGTCGCCGCACGCACACTTACACAAATCTCGGTGGGTTTCGCAGCGCGCCAGACGGGGCTAACATCGCACGAGGTTAGCGCGTCACGGCTTTTCGGCACCGCTAAATGAATGAAAAAATGTGTGATAATCGCAGGAGAACGTATTGCTGTGTGTTTGGGTGTCTTAATAATTTATCGATTCCAGAATTGTCTCTGTTCAAATTACCTATTGAACAGGAAAGGTAAGAAAGTCGCTTTTTCTAGCATATCATTTTTACTTGATGATGAGATACCTACCTACTTACTTATTTTTTGTTGTATTAGTTTTCTATCAGACAGAGGAAGTAGGTAGGCCTAATTTCCCACTAGAATGTACTAGGTACTTTTGATCTGTCAATTGATTTGCCGCTATTGCTTTGTTTATGTTTAGTCATGCCGATTTCTCAGTACCTATTGTAGGTATAGTAACAAGTAGCTACTTACAGTTATAAAATCGTACTTAAAAAATAAGTAATTGACTAATTGTGAATCAGATAAATAGAGCAAAGTTCGAATCATAGCAGCAGAATAAAAATTTGATGATAGTCTAAGAGACAGGCGTTAGTTTTTTTATGTTGTTTTACGATGTTTTTTTTTTATAAATAATACTGCTATGAATCTTGAATAAATTTCTGTGTTTGTTAGGAAAACCATTGTTGAACTTTATTGACTAATAATCACTGAATTAGTTAGATATACAGAGATATGTGTTATCTTTGGCAAGGGCCGGGCTTTAAACTAATGAATTGGTGACAGTACTATCAGTAACCTACCGTTTACTCGTGCTCATCACCGCCCCGCGCCGCCCGTCTGCTGGCCCGTCGCTCTTTCTTTCATCGTGAAAGGTTTCATCATCGTTTAGGTACCCAGACAATACAAGTAAAAAATACAACATCCCGACCCTTGCCCATTTATTGGCACTGAATTAAAATTTAACAAAAAGTGACAACCCTAAGACAGTAGGCAATTATGTCGCGGATTGTGCCGGAGATAGCCTACTTCCTCTCTTTATACTATGCCAACAACCTCTTAAGAGGTCATTGTACTCATCATTATGAACAACTTTTACTATAGGAACAAACCTGAAATCGCGAAAAAAAAAAAACAGACTAGAAAAAAAAAAAACAGAAAAATAGATACAAAGGTGATGTTTATTCCTAATGAAATCTCTTCCAGCACACCTGCGGTAGGAAAGTGGAAAATAATAAAATAGAATTTTTCTGATATGACAAAGTCAGTCAGTATGTGAGAGGCAGGGAGACATCAGCAGACTACTATAACACAAGCACGTATTAATTCCTCAGAAGTGTATAGAACCTATCAGTGTGTATAGCTTCACTAACCCACTCAGCAGTAATGTGGTTTGTATATTACCGTGATTGAGTGGGGATACGTCCGAGTACGTCTATAACAGCCTTAAGGGACCATTAGGTTCGGTCTACACTACTTTAGGTACTGAGTGTACACAAGTGTAGCCTAACGCCTAGTAGATATTGTTTGTTTAGCTTTCAGAGTCATCCACAGCGAACTGAGTTGTATTTTTTATTAGACGTTCACACTAGTACTTTTCTATGTTTTTTTTAAATATCTTGTCTGCTTTTACAAGCATGAATTTGGGTTGGAAACACTCTCATAGCTCGACAAAATGCACTAAACTTTATGTTGGTAGATTGTATTATAAAGGTTGTACAAATATTTGATCAAGCTCGCGCCCTGTCACGTATAATAGAAAGTCGTTACACAAAACCTCAGCACGTGTGACAGTCCATACATTTTATCCTAATATTTGTCAGCTAAATGCTACATAGGTAATAATTTCTATCTATAGTCTTGAATAACATTTTTTCAAGTAAAAAAAAAAACAACTGAGTTCCAAAAAGAAACACTACAAAGAGAAAAATAACTTTAATTTCGGAAGTCGGTGTCACTGGTTCCGCATTTTCGGGGTTTTTTTTTTTTGTAAAAAAGTTTTTATTTTTATATTTTTTAGTTGTACCTACCCCACACAAATTCGTATATACTTACAAGATTAGAGGTACCCCAATAACAACTTTGACAGAAATGAGGGTGTACCGTGGTATACTGAACACATCTGCGTACCCCTTTAGAGGGTACAGGCGTGACGTTATGTTGTGTGATTGCGTAAACAATACGATTACATACATAACAGCAGCAATAGCCGTTGATTGGCTGGCATTTATTGAAGAGTTCCGTTGTCTGTCTCCGAAACTCATCATCAGATCTTGTCGAAATTTCAATGGCATTATTTCCAACAAAAAAATAATTTTTCAAATCGGTTGGCAAGCGACGGAGTTATGCGCGAACAAACATAAAAAAAAAATACAAACATCCGAATTGAGAACCTCCTCCTTTTTTAGAAATCGGTTAATAAAAGAAAAAGTATTTATTGTGACTCGCATAGGAAGGTCACTAACTAAAGTAAACACAATCATAAACTATTGAACAGTGCAAAAAAGAGCTATTTTTATGAAACCTTCACCACTTTAAAGACAATTTAATTATTTATTTGTTTTACGTAACTAGGTTAAGCTGTATTTACTATAATAATAGTACCTATTGTAGCTTTGGCAAATGCTACAATATAATAATTATCACGAACAACCTTCTTTTATAACAAATACAACCTTATTTGTAACCAGAAAGGTTTTTTCTTCATTTTGATTTTGTATTTTGAATCTAAAAGTGCCCTTTCTCCTACGGATATTTTTCATTTAAAGTTTTTTTTTGACACACGACATTTTGTGAAAAATATATTTTTTATTGGACTTACAACCAAATTATGAGTGAATATAATTATAATGGATTGAACGACCGAGTTCTGTGCGGTCATCCAATTTATCTAAGGGCAGTGTTCCCGAAATTAAACGAACTATACAGCATCAAAAACTTGTCTCGAGGCGAGTCAGGTTTCTTCATTCAGACTTGATTTGTCCGAAGACTGTAGGCGGATCTTGAATTCGCCCCACCGCTAGCCTGGGACCAGACGACTGCAAGCTTCCTGTTGGGAATCGAACCCAACGCAGGTGCATTCTGATACGAGTCAGCGAGGAGCCTTCCGACTGCTAGCGTGGAGTCTAAGACCGGATTGGCGTATAATTTTTATTTTTCAGTAGTTACTATTGTCTCGATTTAGTTAAAACAGTGATATAATTTATTACCTCGCTGCCTGATAACCGATTGATTTGGTGCAAAGTTACCCATTTAGGATTACCAGATATTTATTTATTGCGGGAGTTATAGGAACGTTTGCAAACGGATCGTGACCGACACGTAATAGTGAAATTTATTATAGGGCTCTAACACCAAGGACGTCGCGTCAGACTTATAACTTAATCCTTTGAAATATTAGGAACCGTGCTGTGTCCTTCATTAAGTTTTGTTTACAATATTCTTTTATTTTACTAAATTAAACGTGTACACGTGAATATTTATTTTTATTTCGCTACACTATGTTAACAATAAATACGCGTATATTACTAAAAATGTAACTTGTTTGTAGACGCCTTGAGTTGACCTGTGAAGTCTAAAAAATGTTTAATAATAAATAAATAAAAATATAAAAAAAAACAAATTATATAAAAAGAAAGTAAAAAAAACAGAAAGTCCTGTACGAGGCCAAAAGGCTCCTATCTCAGCATAATGCAGCGACATTCAAAAATAAGTGTCGCAGCGCTGGTCTACGTATAGGTAAAGGTAGGTATACCACAAGATTTCCAATGCATTGTAAAATCCTAATGTAATTGGAAACAACTCCATCACACAATATCGATGACAGTATCCTATCCTCAAAGACTTTTTTCGTTCCGTCCAATTCGCCGTTTTGCTTGACCCGAAAATTAATCCCGACATTGAAAATTCCACAGACGTATTCACTAAAAACGAAGCTACATTTCGTCGCATTTCCAAGTTACATTGTCTATGTTTCTTTGATCTCAATCAAATCGAGCCATCAAAGGAAACATTGACACAACTATTCCCAAGTGTGTCGAAGACTTGAAGTAAATATTTGGTACACAATAATAGATTAAATGTACATATACGTGACATAGTAGTAATTCGGCCAAGTAGATAATGCTTCGGTAAATATGTATACAATTTGCTAAATAAATAGGCAGGAATTACACAGTAAATTGGTCTGTTTATAAAATGTTGGATTTGTTTTGCCGGATTAAGTATTTAGGCACTGTCATTGACATGACTTTAGTTTGTTTTTTTTTGTTTTAAACTCGTTCCACGTTTTCCCTTCGTAAATATTATGGTGTACCTACTTATTTGGTTCTGGTTAACGAGGCAGATGTGAGCTTAAATGCCGGGAGGGAACGCCCTAGGAGACATAGTGAGCTTATTGGTCATGTTCTTCAGAAAGGTCAGGTGTGTAGTACCTACTCGCAACCGGCGTGCGTCTACGATCAGAAGGCCAATTCTCGTACATAAAAAAACGTTCAAAAAGTCGCAATCTCATATCAGCGGCAATCAGTGTCAAAAATGTATGTAAATTGATTGTGTTTTTTAACCGACTTCAAAAAAAGGAGGAGGTTCTCAATTCGGTTGTATTTTTTTTTTTTTTATTTTTATTTTTTTTATTTTTATTTTTTATGTTTGTTACCTCAGAACTCCGTTGTTTATGGATCGATTTGCAAAATTTTTTTTTAACTTTAAAGGATATGCTTCCAGATTGGTCCCATTTTTTTCAAAATCCAGTTCTGATGATGGAATCCATGAGGAATCGAGGGAACTCCTCAAATATTATAGGCAACTATATAGTAATTTTAATATTTTCATCGAGAAATCAAGCGTTTACAGTCAAAAAGTAACATTTGATGAAGTGGAACTGGTGAAGAAGATCAGATATGGCTAACGGAACTTGTCACTCGCATAGATATCACAATCAAGATAGTTAAGCAACTATGACAATACAAATAAACATACAATCCTGAATAGTTATATTGAAAATGTTATCATTGAACTGATCTGATGATCATGATGGAGCCGGAAGACAGGTACCGGAACTCCGTAATTAACCAACGTATTCTAGCCGTGTTTGGGCTTATTAGAATTGTCATGAAATGCACTTTGGCTATAAGTTACTATCGAACTGATCTGATGATGGAGCTGGAAGGTGGAAGGTTGGCATGAGAACTTCAAAATAAAACAATGTATCCTAGCAGTATTTGGGCTTAGAACTGTCATGAGATGCACTCTGAATACAAGGTGCCATTGAAAATCTAGTTTTGATGTTATCATCAATGTGTCCACAAAACAACTTCTGAAATATTAAAGGCATTTTGCTTACAATGTTTAAAAAAAAATCGCTTCTATTATTTACTAAAATAAAATTGTATTCTTGGTAGTATGCACACATTTCCACGCCACCTATGAGGTAGTGTGCTGGGCCCGTTTTTTTTAATGTGGTTTCCCCGGTAGGCCTATTCCATGGCACGTTATGTGTTGTCTTGATTATCAGATGGCAGATTCCGCAACCTTGTTATCTCTGTCATCGCTCGATCATCGTGTGGTCGATTCAATAATTTATAGGCGTCTAAATCTGATAACACTATGCCTTCCAAACTTCTGACACGACTTAGCGCGACATATATTTGTCCTTTTGCAAAGTTTTTTTACCAAGGTCGATCACAGCTCTCTCGAAGGTGGTCCCTTGTAGTTTATGGACTGTTACCGCCCAGCTCAATATTAGAGGCAGCATACGACGCATAAGAATCGACAGTATTTCATGCGTCATATTATCATCTCTCTACGGGATCAAATTAAAGATCGGAAAGTAGACAGTAATATGTACCTACTTGTATGATATTGGTACTTCTTCAAAATAATATTCTATGTAGAAAAGATATTAACTACGTTGCCATTATACACTCGAGAGCAATGAATCCGGGTCACTTGAAGAATCCTAAAAATCTCGGAAACTAAAAATGCTAGGTTAATGCAATACATTGTATTTAATAGACAATGTAATACTCCTTAAATGAAGGTATTAAAACTTCTTAGTTATTGTAAAGTTATATCACAAAAAAATCAAATTTGAAAAAGGGCCACTTTCGAAGATGGAACTACGAAATTACAGCATTTGGTTTTGCTTTTGTTTGTAATCTGTCATTTATGTGGGTACATAAACCATGTTGATAGTGCTCTATATTCATTATTCAAGCTGAAATTATGTCGCTTACGCCTGAAGAATGTACCAGAATACTTACAATGCTGGAAACCGGCCGGAGTCAGCGCGATACAGCCAGGACTGTCGGTGTGTCGCTGTCAACAGTACAAAGAGTTCTCCGACGTTACGAAGAAACTGGTTCTAACCTACGCAGACCAGGAACGGGCAGAACAGGTGTACCACAGCACGAGAAAACCGATACTTGGTGAACACCATGCTTCGAAATCGCTTTCTCACAGGAACTGAACTCACAAATCAGTTTCGACGCCTCGGAGGAAGTAACCCAAGTGTATGGACAGTAAGACGTCGGCTTGCTGAATCTAACTTAAAACCCCTTAGACCTGCAAACGGCCCTAAACTGGAACATGGGCATCGTATTTCAAGACTAAGATATGCCCAGAGCCACGTAAATTGGAGTATTGAAGATTGGTCAAAAGTTATGTTCTCCGACGAATCAAAATTTATGCTCTACAAGCACGATGGAAGACACAGAGTGTATCGAAGACCAGGGGAAAGATTCAAGCAAGCATGCATCGAAGAAAAAGTAGCCTACGGTGGTGGGTCTGTACTTGTGTGGGCCGGAATTTCTTCTGAAAGTCGCACAGAGCTGGTGATCATAGAAAACGGCTCTTTAACTAGCGTAAGATATGTGGAAGAAATCCTCAATGATCACGTTGGTCCATTTATGGTCAATTTAGGTGAGGATGCTATATTTATGCATGACAATGCCCGACCTCATACAGGTAGGATTGTGAATGACTACCTTCAAGAGATGAACATTACTCGTATGGAGTGGCCAGCGCGCAGCCCGGATATCAACCCGATCGAGCATGCTTGGGACGAGCTAGGCAGATGCGTAAAACAACGAAACCCTCCCCCAATCACGCTTCGTGAGCTCAAAATTGCTCTCACAGAGGAATGGCAGAATATTCCCCAAAATCGTATAAGGAACTTGGTGTACAGCATGCCAAACCGCGTAAACGCAGTAATGGAAGCACGAGGAGGCAATACGAAGTATTAAAATTCAAGAAAATCGTAATAAAGTTCAATAATTTCATGTTTCCTATTTTTGTTTTAAGGAGAGATCAGCAGTTTTTTTCTTTATGTAATTTTGTGTTAATAAAATGTATGGTGACTCATATTTTTTTTTACTTTCATTTAAGGAGTATTACATTGTCTATTAAATACAATTTATTGCATTAACCTATCATTTTTAGTTTCCGAGATTTTTAACATTCTTTAAGTGACCCGGATTCATTGCTCTCGAGTGTATTATAATAAAAAATACACTAAACGGCTAGAAATAAAAAAACTTTTTACAAAAAAAAAAAATAACCGCCTTCAAAAAAAGACAAACAAAAACGTTCCTGCACTAAAAAGTAAAAAATAAAAAATTGAATTCCTGTAAAGAAACTTAATTTAAAGGTAAACTTATTTGACATTAATATTTTGCAAATATTCAAAATTGTTTACTTCTTTTTGGAGTCGGTGCCAGCCAAGGCAAGGAAATACGTATGGGCAACAATACCTCGAAAAACGACCTCTAACATTTACTATAAAACTACCAAGATACCTATTTCATACCTAGAATATTTAAAACACAAATACAGACTAGACTGTACTCTAAAACAAATTGACACAATTTTCACAATAATTTCTTTTAAATAATAATAATTATACATACGTATAAAAATCCCCTGCCACTTTTTAAGTACTTTGAAATTTTTGAAGCATTAAGTTTGTAAGCATCTGTTTTAAAATTTTATAATCGTGAATTGAAAAAATAAATGGCACAGGATACAACTGCTGGCACCGACTCCAAAAAGAAGTAAACAATTTTGAATATTTGCAAAATATTAATGTCAAATAAGTTTACCTTTAAATTAAGTTTCTTTACAGGAATTCAATTTTTTATTTTTTACTTTTTAGTGCAGGAACGTTTTTGTTTGTCTTTTTTTGAAGGCGGTTATTTTTTTTTTTGTAAAAAGTTTTTTTGACAGATTGAGTCTTAGATTAGAATGCGAACGTTCTTAATAATACGGGAATTATCCCTCTGATGAATGAGCGTAAACGAACCAAAAGGATTAAGTAAGTATCGGAGTTTCTGCTTACCCCCATGGTAAGGAAGCGTGAGTTTAAGTTATGTAACCGTGTCCTCCCACATCCATAGTAACGTGTAATTTGCTATCGCTTGGTCTATAAGGCGAAAGATAGCGATCATTCAAATTAATAAATCAAACATTATTTAGTTTCACCTTAACATAAACTCATACCTTCTTCACATGGAGGTAGGCAGGAACTTACGTTCCTTACATACTTCTTTTGCCTCGTTTACGTTCATACATCTGAGGCCTTACCACGAGCTCTTAACGCGATTCAATTTACGCTCAGGGATCGAGATGGCGCTAGACGACTTGTATAGCTCTGTCTCTTTCCAACAGCCTAAACTGGATCGCGTTAAGAGCTCGTGGTAAGGCCTCTGGTCATACTCGCACGCCGGTAGCGAGTACTACGCACCTGACCTTTCTGAAGAACTTCACCAAAAAGGCCCTTATCGCCCCGCCCTAGAGCGTCCCGCGTTTCGGCGTTTAGTTTCAATTAGCATCATTAGGTACAAAAGTACGGTACAAATAAAATATATGAAAAAAAAATATATGAATAAAATATATAAATGTAACCATTTCCGAATGAGAGGGAGTCCTAGTGTCCTGAAATACAGGCTTTTTGTCTAGCTTAGGCACCAGTCTCCCACAATATAATTGTAAAACTGTAGTTATGTACTCTAGTCTTGATACTATGTACGTTATATTGTGGTGAGAAATAAATCTTTATTATTATTATTTCCTTTATTTTAAAGTAACCATATAAATTATATTTTTAAATATTAGAATATAAAAAGTATAAAAACATTTAAAAATATAAAAAATAGTAGCCCACCGGTATCGGGAACAGGGTCCAAGCTACCGGCGGTCAGGGCTCCAGAGAGAGGAACCTCCTGACAATGCGAGCCGTGTCCAGAAGTACCGCTTTCTGAATCAAGCCCTTGATCCAGCTGCTCAACGAGAGCCTCCTCAGGTGTTGGTCGAGGCTCTTGGCTATTAAGCCATTGGCTGTCACGACTATCGGCACAATGATCGCTGAGTCCACATCCCACATGTCGACAACCTCGCGAGCCAAGTCAAGATACTTGATTTGTTTATCTTTCTCGGCTTTCACGAGGTTCCCATCATGCGGGACGGTTATGTCAACAATCATTGCGCGCCGCTCTGATCGATCCACCACCACTATATCAGGCTTATTGGCAACAATAGTCCTGTCAGTGATGATGGATCGATCCCAGTACAATGTGATATTTCCATTTTCGAGAACTGGGTCGGGCACATACCTGTAGTACGGCACCTCAGATTCCACAAGGCTGTATTTCAGAGCCAGTTGCTGATGGATTATCCTGGCTACAAGGTTGTGTCTATGCAAGTACTCTCCGTTAGCTAGACGAGAACACCCAGAGATAATATGCCTGATTGATTCTCCCGGCCGGTGGCATGCCCGACAGATGTCAACCGTGCCGTCTTTCACAATAAATCTCCGGTAATTGTTCGTCATCATAACTTCGTCCATAATTGCACAGACAAAACCTTCGGTTTCTCCAAAGAGGTCACCGAAACGCAGCCAGGCTACGGACGCTAGTAAATCTACATCGGGTCCATGTAGGGCCCGGTAAAAGCGTCCGTGAAGCTCCTTACTCTGCCATACTTCCATGCGATCATTGGTGTCAAGCACTACTGGCTTGCGCCAGTTCTCTTTAGCCAAGGAGAGCGGGGTGAGGCCCTTGTCCACCGCGACTACATCTCGATGCATTCCCACGTCGGTTTCTAAGAAATATTCCCTGAGACTGCATATCTCGCGATTGTGGAGGGTCTTAGCGTTTAAAAAGCCTCGACCCCCACACTTTCGCGGGATATACAGCCTCATTACTGACGATCGTGGGTGATGCATTCGATTTGCAGTCAGCAGCGTCCGGACCCTCCTATCCAGGGCGTCTAGTTCGGTTTGAGTCCATTTGAGTATGCCGAAAGAGTACATCAGAACCGGCATGACCCAACTGTTGAAGGCACGCACCTTGTTTCCGCCTGATAGAAGACTATTAAGTACTTTTTTCAGGCGGCCAAAGAAGCGCTCCTTCAACGATTGCTTCATGTCAGTAACATTGATGCCTAACGCTTCCGACATACCCAAATACTTATAGGTTTCGGATGCGGAGAGGGCTCTAAGGTTTGTGGAATCCGAGAGTTGGGTTCCCACGGATTCCACAATCTCCCCTCGCTTTACATGCATGACCGCACATTTGTCCACACCAAATTCCATCCTGATGGCGCTACTGAAAGTTTCAGTTACTTTCAGTAGCTCCATTAGTTGCAAATTGTTTGGAGCAAAGAGTTTCAGGTCATCCATGTAGAGGAGGTGCGATATAACCTGACCACCTCTCCTCAGCCGATAGCCTAGACCTGAGTCCTCCAGCAGTGTGCTTAGAGGATTCAAGGCTAAGCAGAACCAAAGCGGACTCAAACTATCGCCCTGAAATATGCCTCGCTCGATCCTTATCGGTTCGCTATTCCTCTGAATATTTCGACATCCTGGATAGCGAAGAACCGTCCTCCATTGCCCCATACACGACATCAGGAAGGTACGCAGAGTTGCATCTACTTTATACAAATCCAGCACCCTCATGAGCCATGTATGTGGCACCGAGTCATAGGCCTTCTTATAATCTATCCAACATGTCGACAGATCCTTTCGGGAACGACGAACCTGTTGGCTAATGGCCATATCAATGAGGAGTAGCTCCTTAGTACCGCGGGACCCATTCTTACATCCGTTTTGAGAGGCAGACATAATGGAGTTATTGTCTATATGTTTGTTAATTTTAGCTCTCAAAATGGATGTAAGAACTTTATAGACCGTCGGTAAACACGTAATCGGCCTATAATTTAATTTAATTATTATTATTATTACACCTAATTTTGTACAGCTAGGTCGACTTTCCTGACAGAAAATAAAAAAAGCGGCCAAGTGTGAGTCGGACTCGCCCATAAAGGGTTCCTTTTTACGATTTATGACGTATTAAAAAAAAACTACATACTAGATCTCGTTCAAACCAATTTTCGGTGGAAGTTTACAGGGTAATGTACATCATATATTTTTTGTAGTTTTATCATTCTCTTATTTTAGAAGTTACAGGGGGGGACACACACACATTTTACCACTTTCGAAGTGTCTCTCGCGCAAACTATTCAGTTTAAAAAAAAAATGATATTAGAAACCTCAATATCATTTTTAAAGACCTATCCTATACAAAATTTATTGTTTTTTTTCTATTTTTGTGTGAAAATCTTAATGCGGTTCACAGAATACATCTACTTAACCAGTTTCAACAGTATAGTTCTTATAGTTTCGGAAAAAAGTGGCTGTGACATACGGACAGACAGACAGACAGACATGACGAATCCATAAGGGTTAAAAAAAATAAGCTACAAAATTTATTCACGTTACATAACAATTAACTTTTTTTTTAATTAGCCTTCTCTATCCCTCTGCTGAGCATCCTTGTCTAGAGCCACCTCGATCCAACCCTTGCAGAATGCGTCTAAGTCGTCTCGTCACTTTTTCTAGGCCGGTTTCGGCGGCGCCGCCCATTCTCAGCGACCCATCGTGAGGAGAGTGTTGCCCCGCGGTCACTGTGCATGCTGCTGACGTGACCCATCCAATCCCTTTCAGCTTGGCAGCCTTTTCGTCTACGTCTAGGATCCCCGATTTGGAGCGCAGCGTGGTATTTCGTATTCTGTCAGTTAGTTTAACGCTTAAGATGCTGCGCTCCATTGCTCTTTGGCAAACCCCAAGGCGGAACTTTTGCGACTCGGTGAGCGACCAGGTCTGAGCACCTTAGGTTGAGACGGGCAGGATACACATATCGATGAGTTTTCGCTTTAGGGAGATCGGTAGATCGCCCTTCATTAGCGTCTTCATGGACCAGGAGCTTTTCCAGGCATATTCGATGCGGCGATTGATTTTCTTTTCTTGTCTGTTTTTGTTGACAAGGGCAGGAAATACATTATGTCTATGAGTCCTTATTCATAGACATAATGTATTTCCTGCCCAATACATTATGCAGATGAGTTCATTTACTTTTATAACTAACTAGTTTCTGCCCGCGGTTTCGCCCGCGGGGATGTTTGAAATTATCCCACGAGAACATGTTGCTTTGACATTACAAACAGACACTTCAAGTTTATTTATTTATATGTATGTATATGTATGTATGAATAGCTGAAAATAACATCGTAACTAACTTCAAGGAGACGTAGAGCCTCCATCATTTATCAGGTCCTAACAATATTCTTTCAGCAAAAAGTTTTCAGCCTCAGTAAATACAATTTACTGCCTTTCGTAACACGTAGTCGATTGTAATGAGATATGATACATTCATGTATTTTCACATACTATATCGAAATATTAGGTCCTGTCTGTATTGCTTTTTATTACTCATTTGGAAAGGCTCTGAAGCCTATTGATGTTGCTTCTATCATAATTTACGTGACATATCGAAAAACAACGTATTTATTTACTTAGCTTTCACCTTGGCCAGAGGCTAAGTATTACCATATAACGTGTTAATGCTGCTAGTCTCCTGGGTACATTACCAGTCGACAGCGATGCGGGTGAATTTTTCGACGCCATGTTTTAAGTTTTATATTATAATGTTATTTTTATTAATGAATTACATAGATATGACGTCACGGTTGGCGCAGTGGCTGAGCGATCGACTGCTGCACTGAGTGTCGTGGGTTCGATTCCCGCACGGGAAAAATATTTGTATTGCCTACAGGTAGTTGTTCCGGGTCTGGCTGTTTGTGTATGTGAGTTTAAATGTTTGTAAACGCACCCACGATACAGGAGTAATTTCTAGTGTGGGACATTTTTTTTTTCAAAAACAAGAAATAAAAAGCAAAAGATATAAGTTGTTATTTATGTACATAATTAACATTTTAACTCTGAATAAACACCCTCAGGTTAAAAAATAAAAATATTTTATTTCACATAAACTACATGGCAGTTATGAAACGTCAGAAGCTAGGTGCACGATTCCATATAAATATCTTTCATAGTTAAATCATTTACAGTAGTAATAAATTGTACTTAAAAACAACTATCGATTAACCAAGTTTCAATTTATATGAGGTCTTTGTTTCCTGTCCGACTACCAAGTCCTTCAAATCTAACCGAAGGTCAAGGTCTCTTTTAAAGCCCAGCCGGTCGGGTCTGTAAAAGTCTCACCGTGGAAACTTTGTTGAAGTGCCAACCTATCCTGCAAAAATCTCACTTTGACAACTTAGGCGAAGTGAGCTTGCAGTGATCTGTCAATGGCGTCAATCTCTAGCATCGGGTGGAATACCAGCTCACTTCATCTAAGTTTTTACCGTGAGATTTTGAGAGAACCGATAGGCAGGGCTAGCGTGGGGCCTATGGCTAAATAATAACAGCTGCACAGATCGATCGATCAGATTAAGCTACGCTTGATGGATGGAAGGGTCACAGACCAAGACCTCTCCGTGCCTCGGGAAGCACGTTGAGCCGTTGGTCCCGGCTGTCATTCGTGGATCTTTGACAGCCGTTACGGATTGTCAATAGCCCGAAACTCTGACAACCGGTCTTGTGGAGTTTAGATAGGCAGTCGCTCCATGTAAAATACTGGTATTCAGCTGCATCCGGTTAGACCGGAAACCGACCCTAACATAGTTGGCTAAAGGCTAGGCAGATGATGAGACAGGCAGAGCTTGAAGTGAGACAATCAATGACAGCTCACTTTAAGCTCACTTTGTCTAAGTTTTCACAGTGAGTTTTGATTAGAATAGATCGGCTAACATTTCTTATAACTTATGCTTATGTGAGATCTATTGCAGGTTTATGTACAGATTTAAATGGATTTATCCTGACAGTTGGCACGTAATAACGTTTTATTAGACAAACACACCTGTTAAAATGACAAAAATAAAGCGAGTTTTATAAAAGAAAATGGTACTTTTCAGTGAACCAAAAGACTTTAATATTGTGACGTTCAAGGTTGAATGAAAAAGGGTTGAAAGAAAAAACGTATTTGATGTCCAAATTGGAAAATCTTTTTATATAATTTTAATGACCTGTGAAATACTCTGAAAGGTCCGAAATGTAACGAAAGCACGGATCTGCAAATTTTTGCTTAATTTGACTAAGGTAATTCAAAATGTTGTCTTGGTGATATTTCTTGAATAACTTTTTGAGTGTTTGCCTTAGAAATGAATAATTAAGTGTGTATTCCCGTTCGTCCCACTGCCGTCGTTCCACAGGTGGGACTAACGGTAATTTAATAAATAATATTTTTATTCGGCGGCAGTTGAACGAACAGGAGCATACGAAATAAAGAACGGTTTGTCTACATCAAACATAACAAGTGTTAGAAAAATAAATAAAGCGGATAAAAGGCATCGCTTTGAAAAAAATGTGACGATGAATTCAAACAAGGACTTCCTGGGACATACCCTCTCCCAAAATATATTTAAGAATTTGAATGCGATTCTTTGAAGAATTTGAAAATTTTATAAAATAATTATTGAGCATTATTCTCGCAATTAATGGTATCACTGTTAATGTAATTTTATTTTATTATGTATTTGAATTATTATTATTTTTAATGTAATGTTAACTTCCAATTTGTTTTTATTTTTTAAATATTTAAGAATTAATAAAATAGTTAATTGCTGTTATTATTATTGTTATGCATGAATTACCAAAAAAATATTGAATAACTATAATTGTAAATATCCTTTTTGGCTTTGAAATAAGTAAAACCACAAATGGTGCATGTTGTGTTAGCCTGTAAGTAATTGTTGCACTTATAAATGTATCAGGAAATTATTTGATAAATGTATTGTGTAAACAATTGTTGGCTAACCTAAATAAATAAATAAAGATAAATAAATGCGCGATCCGATTATCTCGAAAGTCAGTATTAATACTTTTGACAGGAAAGAAACGATAATAAGTTTTTGGGTCTTTCGAAAATCGACCGCTGACGGGGCAAAAAGGCGTTATTAATTTTTTAAGGGGAGTATTTTACTACGTGACTTGATTAGCTCAAAAATTCGTATACATCATCTTTGAGTCAAATTATGGAAACATCCCATTTTTTTTTTTGTTTTCTACTCCAGGGGGGTGAAAAAACGGGATACAGTTAATATGAAAAATCTTTTTCCTTTGGTTATTAACTTGACACTTGGCAATATTTGCCTCATTAATTAATACAGATGGTCACTTTTAGTTAAAAACATCCTCACAGAGGCTTCAGGGGGTGAAAAAGTTAATAAGTAAGTAAGAAAAAATATTAAACCGCTCGGACGGATTAACTCGAAACTCGGTACTAATACTTAAAACAAAAAGTATGTGTCAAAAATCGCCTCTTACCGGGGTGGAAAAGGGTTATAAAGTTTAAGAGGTGGATTTTACTGCTTGCTTCCATTAACTCGAAAATGGGTATAAATAATCTTTAAGTCATACAATGGGAACGTATCAAACGCTTTTTTAAAAACAAAGCCAATCTTGGTAAAAGGGGACGACAAGGTTTATTTCAAAAATCTTATTCATTTGATCTGTAAACTTTTAAATTAACCCGAATTAAATAAATAAATGATAAAGATCGTAAACATACATCTTCGAAATTTTAAGAGTAAAGTACACGCGGACGAAGTCGCGGGCAAAGTGCTGTACTATATAAAATTATGTCTGTATGTTACATTTTCACGCCTAAACCACTAAACGGATTTCGATAAAATTGCCTGCCAGCAGATGCCAAAGAGATAAATGGCATCCTGGGGAAGGACATACTTCTTATCCTTTCCGACATCCACGCGGGCGAAGCCGCGGGCAAAAGCTAGTTTCCAGTATAAAGCAATGTAAAGTACCTAATGAATACTTAAATATTTTAATTAGATCTGATAATATGACCTCCACATAACCTGCAGATTAATTATTAAAAAAATGCTTTCAGCGAACATGAACTAATTTGAAAAGAAACGTAGTCTAGTCGCCCGGCATTTCTTTGATATTTGTTTAAATAAAAAGGTCTCATTATACCTTTTAATCATACCAAATATTAGCGATGGCCACACGAAAGCCAGTCATGCGATCATTCATTAAGAAACAAAGGTTTTTGAAAAGAGAATATTCGGCCATATTTAAAATATTAAAAAAGAATACGCCGTCGTATTATTTGGTGTGCACGACTCGATTACGGCCAGGATTAATATTTGAGGGCGGTTACGCTCTGGTTGTCAACGTCCTATGAAACCGGGACACGGGATGTCCCAATTTTTAGGCCTGTGCTAATAATAGCCTCGCCATTTTAATATTTTAGAAGTTTTCGCTGTAGTCATTTCTTGCATACGGTTTGGTTCGAGAGGGAATAAATAATTTATTTTTTGTGATTCCATGTTTTATGCACACGGCTACATTTGTATTCTGTTTTGTACCAGCGAATGAATAATTCTAAACTACCATTGGCACTTTATTAAAATGGGTCCAATTTCTCACATGACTACAATAAATTCTGCACAAAGCATACCCAACCAGCATATTTTTAGAAATCAAATCAGCATGGAAGACAAATAAAACGATTCAAAATAAAACTGTCCCGAGCAAAAATTCATATCCCGCATTTCATCCCGACGTATTGTCTTTGTCATTGGCAACACTAGTATGCAAACTGCTTTGACATTTAGTTTTGTGCAACGACTTTGTTATTTATGGTTTGCTTTCTCTTTGGAATAGCAACTGTTTTGCTTTTTATTGGCTTTTGCGGCTATAAATTAAATTATATTATCGTAATAAATAACGAGTTTGGGGCAGAGTTGTGTTTCTGATTACTTGGTCGTGTTTTGTGATTCAATTAGCATTTTTTTGATAAAAGCAAAATTTATATGCTATGTTTACTTATAAGTTAACAGTTTTTTTTTATTTATTTTTTTTATCACTCGGGTTTTTTTATGATTTAATGTTACAACATTTACAACATAAAATCATACTATTATATATTTTTTTTTCATCTTAATAAAGTATTACAAACAAAACAGTCACTTGAAAGAGTCCTATATACTTATAATGCCTCGCAGTAAACCTTTTTGGGCCAAATTGATTGGAAAGGACTTTTGTGCAAACCATTCTAGGCCAAGTTGATGGATTGATCGAAACCTCACTCTTCTAACATCCTGAATCCAAGATAACGGAAACCTTCTTTCCATCGATACATCTTACAAACATTAGGTTATCCGGCGTTTACTTACATTTCTATAGAAGAACATAAGTATGTGACATAGTAAACCTCCCTTAGGTATCAATTAAACCGTGTCCGATGAAATGCGATAGGGATTTTCTACTCAGACTTCACGTAGGTTCAGAGAGCAAAAAAGTTTGGTATACAGGGCAGGAAATATACATCATCTGTGCAATAAGAAGACAATATAGCAATAATAAGATTACTGACCCATTGGTTATAGTTTTTTTTAATAAGGCTAACGCTGTCCCACTTCTGGGAAAAGGCCTACCCATATTTTTTCTGAGCCACCACGAACCTGCATGGCACCAACTCAAAGCAGCAATGGCTCTTTCTTCAAAAGGCCCTTCCAGCCGATCGATTCTGTAAAAATCTCACCGTGAAAAGTTAGGTGAAGTGAGCTTAGAGTGAGCTGTCAATAGTGTCAATCCCTAGTATTAGTTGGAATGCCAGCTCACTCCACGCTCACTTCACTTAAGTTTTCACGGTGAGATGGTTACAGAATCGCACTGCAGACATGTCCCCGCATTGTTTAGACTCACATAAAATCCTAATAATATAATGTTTGGACTTTAAGAGACCATGACCTTTGAGTTTGTTTCAACATTTCTTATCAGGGATCAGTCAGCAAGGAAATGCCAGGGGCATCTAGTTAAAGAAAACCGGCCAAGTGCAAGTCGGACTCGCGCACCGAGGGTTCCGTACAATTTAAAATTATTAAAAATATTTTTATTATATGATGTAACTAAAAATTTACAGTTTTCGCAATTTTTCCCTTATCTGTGCTATAAGATGTTGATTCGTACCACATTTCAAGATTCTGAGTTCACGGGAAGTACCCTGTAGGTTTTGATTCTCTTGCAAGTGTCGAAAATTTGCGGAAATTTGCGGCATAAACGGCTGTATCTTTTGATTGCGTTGGCTTAGAAGTTCGATTTTTTCACAGCTCCAAGGGTCCGTAGACCTGAGTATTTGCTAAAAATTTCAGCTTTATATCTTCACGCGTTCCTGAGAAAAAGGGTCTTGACAGACAGACAGACGGATGGACGGACGGACAACAAAGTGATCCTATAAGGGTTCCGTTTTTTCCTTTCAAGGTA
Source organism: Apamea anceps (assembly GCA_951799955.1). Lineage (NCBI taxonomy): Eukaryota > Metazoa > Arthropoda > Insecta > Lepidoptera > Noctuidae > Apamea > Apamea anceps. The sequence continues at coordinate 2,044,815 of OX637516.1, forward strand.
CGGAACCCTAAAAAAGTGTAAAATTGTCTTAAAAGATCCACTTACAAAAATAAGCATTTCATGTCATGTACAGACGCCAGCAGGTCAAGCTACCCGAAACTGTCAAATTTTCCCAATCAACCTTGAACCTTAATGCTTTAGCGATAAAGTTGAAAATCTATTAAAGAAATCTGACAGATTGTAGTAGCTTGATGTGCTGGCGTCTGTACATTTTCAAGGAATCAGAGTAGCAACCCTGAATATTAAGTTCTCGCGATAAAGTAACTCTAACTTGTACGCGTTCGTCTTTCGTCGAATCTTCGGCTAAACTTTCTGGTCATTTCCTCTTGTCTGATCTCCTGTCTGGGCCTTTCATAGATCGTCGCCGAGTCACGCGTGAGGAATTCATGATAGAAAACTTTTACAAGTTACTTATGCATTATATTATACAATGACATAAGAATCTTTTGTGGTGTAACCCCATATTGTTAAGTAGTTTTGTTGTTATGAACGTGGGTATTCACTGTGGAAACTTTCGGCGAAATGGTTTTATTTAGAAATATCTCTTTTGGTAGAGTTATTTCTTATAAAGTCGTTGCAAGCGCTACCGCTGAGCTGGTCCTGGGTTCAATTCCTGGGTTGGGCAACGTGTTATTGGGGTTTTTCATCTGGAATACCTTAGTAGCAACCCGGAGTCTGTATTTGTGCTTTGTTGATGGCAATAGGCTCGCCCCTATTACATGGAACTTAAACATAACTGGTGAAATGTACTTTAGGTACACGTCTGCCTAACCCTTCGGGGTTTTACAGGCGTGATGTTATGTTATTATGAAAAAAACAATCGTTCAAGTGTTATTTCGTTCGATTTTGTGAAATTTTATTTTAGTTGCAATAAATTATTGTTCATTTTGAGCACTTTTGTAAAGTTTTTATGTTGTAATACTTGATTGCTGGCAATTTAAGTTGGCTAGACAGTTATTATAGCGTGAAAAATTCACTGCAAAAAAGTTATTTTTCAATCCGTAAAATAACGTTGGGTATTACGTAGCTATTGCTGTTTGTAGCACTATTGACAAACAAGCCTTTGCACTTAAAAGTTTAGTGGGAACTTTTATATTAGATTTATTTCCATAAGCTTACGCCTTCTTCCCATGGGGTTAGGCAGAAACTATAGACCGCCAACTGCTGTCATCCTTACACAGTCCTTTTACTTCTTTCCTTTTATTTGTGTAGGAACTTTTGTTCTGAATAGATTATGTAAGAAACGTTAATAGTCAATAGTTTTTATACCAGACCCTGGCATTTTATTTACAACCTTCTCCAACCACGATATCAAAGTGGCCCCGACGTGATAACCAACGACGTGATGTGGCTGGTTAGTATTATTCCTACCTATTAGCTCCTACAATAGGCTATTTTCCTAAAAAAATCTAATTAGTCCGTCAGTTAGATTATCAAAAAATATTGGACCCGTATTTTGTCTTTTGTCAATTATATAAAAAATAATGAAGATATCGCTCGTTAAAGTTCCGCGTGACGTCACTTGCTTGCGACACTTTTGCAAGCAAGTGAGGTCACTCCCAAATTTTGACGCGCTTTATCTTTGTCATTGGGGGGGGTCTGAATTTATGCTTTTGCGGTTGCACAACGACATGCTTTGCTTTGCTTTGCTTGGTAGTATAGATGCAGGCCTACCCTACCGCCTCCTTCAGAGGCGGTAGGGTGGCGGGGTCTTGAGGGAGAGCGCCACAGTCGTGTAGATCCTCAAGGCAAGTCCGGTGGATGCACCTTCACGAGGTTGCCACCCCGTTCTTGGTCTAATTCCCTATGAAATAGACGCAACAAAAACCACCGGGCGCCAGCGTATCCTTGGCATCCTTAGCCCAGTTCCCATCACCCCATTTTCTCCCGTCCTACCACCTCCTGCCCCAAATACCACAATCCCTCCACATTCCATCCTACCCACATCCACATTCCTTCCACCTCCATCGTCCCATCTCCACTCCTAACCGAGACCCCCTGTGACTGGGTGGTAGCGGGCCCGACTATCACAAAAAATTTAACTGATGGCGGGTAGGAGTAAACAGTCACCTGCGCTAGGACCTGCGCAGTTGAGCGCCGTAAGCGGGGATGAAGGAGTCCTGGGGGGTTGAGCCGAGCGGCTCTGGCTGTAATGTGCCCGTAAGGCAACACGCCCCCTTTGGTCTGGATTTCAAGCGAAACGGTGGCCCTACCCAATAGCCGGGGGTAGGGAAACGGTCATGGTGTCCCGTCAGAGGGCCACAGGCGAGGTGCGTGAGGTCCGCGGAGGTCGTTCTCGGACGGCCAAAGCGGTAGGTAAAGGTCATGCTGACGGTGTAAGTGAGGGTTGATCAGTTCGTTGGGGGTTTGGCCCTATGAACCTTCCACGCCAACCCGATCGAGCGCCCGATGTCGCACTGTAAACCAGCCTTGCGCCCCTATATCTCTCTGGTAGTCCTAACGTTCGAGCTTTTTAGTAGCAAGACGTTCCCAGGTGCGGGCTCCATGGAGGGTGGGAGCCAGAGAGATGAAAATTAAAAACCAATTTAACATGGATATTCAAAGGCCAGTTAAAAAACCACACACCGGAGTGGAGGCGAAAGCCAATGAGACTCCAAAGGAAGGTGCTTGCACCTCCCTTGCCCCTGGTGGCCTTGCGGCTAACGCTGCGGGTACCAGCGCGGGTACGGGTCCGGCTGTGGCGAAAACCGCAGCTAAGACCAAAACTAAAAAGTCCCAAAATATACAAAGGACGTCGGCGCTGACTGGGACCAGTACCGACCCTTCTAAAACACAGGGGAAGACAAAGGCGACGACTAATACCACTGCCGGTCAGACCCTCTCCACACAGACCCCGGCGCCGGCAAACACCGGCACTGGGGACTCCAACAAACACCCTCCTTCTCCTATGGCTCCTCAAGCCTCCTCCCATCAAGCGGCCGTCACCGGTCAAACGGAGACGGTCGGCTGCACCGAGGACGCGTTCTCACGCGCCTGGCAAGTGCAGAAACGCAAGGGTAAGGGTAAAGGCACTCAATTAGCCCGATGCCCCTGCACTGACCCTTCAGGTCCACCAGCTACCTCAAGTAAAGGTAAGCAGAGGGTGAGAGTGACGAGGAAGGAGCGCAGACAAGAACGCAGGCTGCTGTGTAAAGGCAGTCGTCAAACACAGGTACCCGCCGATAGGTCGGCCAAATTGACGAGCGGCCAGCTGAATTTCACCGCTGGCAAACGGTCGCAGGCAGAGGCCGGCACAAGCCAACCAACGCCCAGTCAACCGTCAACCAGCGTTCCGAAGAAACCGGCAACAGGTACCGTCAAAACACCGGGACCAGATTGGAAGGGTCAAGCTGCGGCCAAGCGAGCTCTCAACGAGACTTTGTCACCTCGGGGAGAGCATAAGCGGCCGTGCCTTGATCAATCCAAACTGGTCCCACATAAAAGCTACGCCCAAGCTGCCAGTGCGACCCTGGACGTCGCGATCACCTGCGACCGCACAGGTATACTCAGCAGGGAAGTATCGGACCAGGTACTCGCTGCCATCCAGAGGCAGATCATCCTCGAGGCCTGCTCCCCCAAACCAGACACTCCGGGACCGACGTTCAACGCCAAGCCGCTGGTCGCCGGGGGCGTCGTGAAACTGTGGTGCGGTAACGACCACACTTTGGCATGGCTGAAAAAAACAGTCTCCGACCTAGCTCTTCCCGACGGCACCTCGCTGGTGGTCAAGAGTCAGTCGGAGATTTTAAAACGATCACGATGCGGAATCGTGATCCCAGACGAACAGGGGGTATTCGGGGACTCGACCAACATCGGGCGGGCTCTCAGCTACCAGAACCCCTGGGTCGACATCAAGAGGTGGGTGCTTCTTTTTGCCGACAAACAAAACGCACAATGGTTCGTGGTGGTCGGTGTCCCTGTGGACCAGATCCCGACACTTATGGAGGCCGGACGCCGCCTCTCAATTGGATTGGGGGCGGTGTACGTAAAGTTCCAGGGTCGGAATGGTAGGTTCACCGACACCCCTCAGGGATGGGACCCTGCCACGGGGACCATGGGCGAGGTGCCAAACCAGCCGCTGGCACCAGCGGGGGAATCGTCCCCTGCTGTAAACAACCCGGAAGCATCCGCGACCGAACCTGCATCGGCAGAATCGGCCGCACCTGCTGACGCCACCGTGGGAGCCGTCCCTTCATCGGGTGAGGAGCTGGACGACATGATCCTGTCCCCGGCTTCGGACCGGGATGGGGACGGCTTCGACGAGGGCGACCTGTTCGCCGGGCTCAAACTGGGGGACGAGGAGGGCTCAGCCAGCGATGGCGTCCCTTTCGTCAGCCTGTAAGATCCTCCAGGCAAACCTCCACCACAGCCAGACCGCGACGGCTCAGCTTCGCAAGTGGTTGGAGGCTCAACACACGGCCATTGCCTTGATCCAGGAGCCGTGGATTAGGGCGGGCCGCATACAAGGACTCTCCAATCTTGGCGGTAAGCTCCTGGTCACCACAGAACACGATCACCCCAGATCGTGTATCTATGTCACAGGTAACCTCAAAACACAGCTCTTAACCGAATTCTGTTGCAGAGATGTCTCTGCAGCAAGGCTGCTAATACAGCGTGTAGACGCCACGGACATGGTGATCGTTCTCGCCTCGGCATACATGCCTGAGGCGGAGGCGCCGCCCCCGCATGGCCTCGCCCGCCTTGTGAGCCATTGCGAGAATTGCGGCTTCGAGGTCATAATCGGAACCGACGCCAACGCTCACCATCAACTGTGGGGTATGGACACGCAAAACGAGAGGGGTAAGGCCTTGGTAGACTACTTATTCTCGACTAACCTATCCCTACTAAACACGGGCTCTGAACCGACTTTCGTAACCAGGCGAAGCCGCACTATCATAGACCTCACTCTAGCAACAGAGGGAGTAGCGGAAACTATCACTGGGTGGCGGGTCTCCGAGGAGGCCTCCTGCTCTGATCACAGGTGGATCCGTTTCGACATCCAGGTCTGTGTTCCGCCGACACAACCACGGCGCAATCCGCGTAAAACGGACCGTGCCACATATACACGCAGCCTCGAATCAAAGCTGGTGACATCAAACGATCCGACAACATTTGCGGATACGACACAAATTGAGGTACAGGTAAGCCACCTTACTAAATCAATGATAGACAGCTACCAAACCGCCTGCCCAGAGACCACCCCGCGCAGCACACCGGGCAAACAACCCTGGTGGGGCGCCGAGCTGGAACGCAAGCGCGGCAAGGTAAGGAAAGCTCTAAATAGAGCCATGAATACATGTGCGGATGTGGACTGGGATAACTATTACGCAGCCAAATCCAGTTACAAGAAATGCATCAGATTCAGGAGAACCTCGGGATGGCGCAAATTCTGTGGTAACATTGAATCTTGCCAGCAAGCTAACAGGGTAAGGAAGGTACTAGCGCAACAGCATACGTCTGGGCCCGCTACCCTCCGGAAACCTGATAACACACTAACATCCTCGCCAGAAGAAACGAGACGCGTCCTCATCGAAACTCACTTCCCGGGATGTACATTCGCACAGGCGATCGACTGGCAGGATGTAATTCAAACACCATCAGATAATGACTGGCATTATGCTAGCAGGGTGATCACGCTGGAGAAACTCCAGTGGGCCATCCGGAGCTTCCATCCGTTTAAGGCAGCTGGTCCCGATGGAGTGTTCCCCGCCCTACTGCAGTGGGGTGGCACCCCTGTCGCAATAAGACTGATGCCTTTAATGAGAGCGTGCCTGGCCTTTAGATACGTTCCTAAAGGATGGAGGGAAGTGAAAGTTATATTCATCCCCAAGCCAGGTAAGGGTGACTACACAAACGCCAAATCCCACCGACCAATCAGCCTAACCTCCTTCCTACTAAAGACTCTGGAAAGGCTATGTGATAGAGAACTGAGGGATGGCGCTCTCAAAACTTTACCGCTACACGGTAATCAACATGCATACAGCTCAGGTAAGTCGACCGAATCCGCCCTTCATCTGGTAGTTAGCCAGATAGAGGAAGCGATCCATCAGAAGGGCACCTGCCTGGGCACTTTCATAGACATCGAGGGAGCCTTCGACAAAACCAACTTCTCCAGCATCAACAGCGCCCTCTCCAGACATGGAGTAGAACAGGTACTAACTGACTGGATTACAAACATGTTAAGCAAACGAGTGGTTCGCCTTGAGGATGAACAGCAGTTGGCCATGATAGCCAGAGGCTGCCCCCAGGGAGGGGTGCTGTCTCCCCTCCTGTGGAACCTGGTGATTAATGACCTCATCACCAAACTCAACGCCAGCCGCTACTACACAGTAGGTTATGCAGACGACCTCGCAATCCTTGTTTCGGGGAAGGTGACGGGCACGATTTGCAACCTCACTCAGCAAGCGCTACGTATCGTAGAAAGATGGTGCATGGAATTTGACCTATCAGTGAACCCCACTAAAACTGAATTAGTCATGTTTACCCACAAACGAGTACTAGGCCCTTTTCGCCTACCAAAACTGTTCGAGACTGAACTCCAGCTGACCAACGAAGTCAAGTACCTCGGAGTCATACTAGACAGTAAGTTAAACTGGAGTAGTCATCTGGACAACAAACTAAACAGGGCCTGCATGACCTTCTGGCAGTGCAGGAGAATGATAGGTAAGAAGTGGGGCCTATCCCCTAAAATTATACTTTGGCTGTACACCGCAGTGATCCGCCCCATGATCACCTACGGGGCCGTGGTCTGGTGGCCCCGCACCAAGCTGGTTACAGCCTCCAACAAACTACAACGCATGCAAAGACTAGCCTGCATGGCGACTACGGGCTGCATGAGGACTACTCCGACTGCAGCAGTTGAAGCCATCCTAGGATTACCACCGCTCCACCTATTTATACAACAGGAAGCGACAATGGCGGCAGTACGTCTTAACACACTCAATCTCTGGGGTAAGAGTGAAACACCACACACCACGTTGCTCGGGGGACTCCACAAGGAGTTCCCCATTACGAAAGCCATAAATGATCGGGTGCCCAAACAATTTATCTTTGATAAAAAATACAAGATCCAACTTCATGAGGATCGCCGATGCGAGGGGTTGTGCCCTGCAGAGCTGCGTATCTTCACGGATGGATCCAAAACAGGGAGTGGTTCGGGAGCTGGAATCTTCTCGGAGGACCTCAACATACATATAGCCACACCACTGGGGGTTCACAACACAGTGTTCCAGGCCGAATGCATGGGCATTTCCCTGGCCGCCTCAGCCATTATGGCCAGGGAAGTAAAGGAACACTCCATCCGCATACTCTCAGACAGCATGGCTGTTCTGCAAGCGCTGAACAGCAACACAGTTGACTCTGGCCTAATATACGAGTGTCACCAGCGCCTCAACCAGGTGGGTAGCCTCAATAACATAACCATTCAATGGATCAAAGGACACAGCGGTTCGCGAGGTAACGATGCGGCCGATGAACTTGCCAGAAGGGGGTCGAGCATGGCACCAGTGGGACCCGAGCCCATCGCGCCACTTCCCTTCGGTTACATACGTACTCTGGTAAGAAAACGCACCAGAGACCAACACGACAAACTTTGGACGGAGCTAGGCGAATGTAGGCAGGCCAAGGAAGCACTACCCACAATTAATGGCCGCCTCACGAAACAGGTTCTCCGTCTAAACAAACTAAAGCTGCGTACAGTTACTGCGGCTTTAACTGGCCATGGGTCATTTAACAAACACCTCTATGTCATAGGAGTAACAGACAGTCCGCTGTGCAGGGCCTGCATGGAGGATGACGAGACAGCGGCGCATGTGCTGCTAAACTGCCCGGTGGTCGCCACGTACAGGGCAAAGTACTTCGGTAACCCAGGTACCCTACGTGAGACGGTCAGTAACATCAAGGCGTTGCTGGCCTTCCTTGAGGAGCTGGGGTGGATCGAATGACCGATGTTCCCACCCGTACGCAAAATACGCGCATTGTCGTGGAGTTGCGGACACCAGCCCGCTGTACCTATTACCTATTACCTATCTTTGTCATTTTTTGTTTGATTGACAAAAGAAAAAATACGTGTCCATTATTTTTCGATAATCTAACTGACGGACTAAATATAATAATTATTTTTTTACCCAGGCAACTACCCTATTTGCATGAGTCGATACTCTATAAAGGCCGATTCCTATAAATTACAGACCACTGTTAGTTAAAATTTATTTTACCCGTATCCTTACCACTAATGTAGCAAAGGCCAAACCAAGCTTTGCATACAAGACCGTCCCATATGCAAGTAGCTATCTCAGGTAAAATATTATCTTACAAATCTATACAACATGTAACATAATTAATGCAAGACCTCATACACCCCAATTATAATACTGAGTAAAAAGCGTAATACAATGACCAAAACTTATTTTTTTTTTAAACCAATTATTGATATAAAGAAAATCGTGTTAATCCCAGCATTGCTTTATGTATATAAAATTGAGTCTCGCCTTGAAATAAGATTTAATTTTCTTTGGCTTAATCGGCAGTCAGTATGACAAAATATACCAAAATATATAATACCTATGTCAAAAGTTTCTGAAATCGATTCAGTAGTCAATTACGAACAAACTACTTCCAGGACTTGCGTTTATTCTGTTACACCTTGTATACAAGCTGTTGTTTTGCATCCTTGTCAAATTTCAGGAGGCTGTTATGAAAGACATAAATAATCAAATAAAATTACGATTCCTGGTAAATAATGAATACGTACTTGTTTTTTTAGTTATTTAAGTTTCACAGTATTTCAGAACACACCAATTTCAAAGAAGAGACTCGCGTTATGGTATCGTATAAGCGGCCGCGTTTTTATGTGTGTGTAAAAGGGCAATTACAGTGCGGTCTCACACAGGCCGCGTTTTAAAATGCGTGTCACACACATGCCAATTTCCGAAAATTAGAAAAAAAAAACATACTTATTTTATTATTGATTCGTGTCGAGAATCAGTAGCATAGTTACCTCCTTGAATTTGACGAGGATGCAAAACGACACCTTGTACATGCCCATTTTGGCAATAAAAAATGCTACCATTGGCAAGCAAAACGATTCGTTTTTGTTTATAGGATCCGAGCATTCGTTTATTTACCAACGAAACTTCAAGGCCCTTGTCATAAAATTATTAGTAGCAAGCAAAAACGGCCTATTTTCCAGCGTTTGATATAAAACCGTCACAAATACAGATAACGGTGATTCCGTCGGGAGTTTATAAATGTTTATAGCTCTCGTAATGTGTGTTATTTCTGCCCTTAAGTAGAGGCTGCAGATGTGAGGGTCATTCGGGGAATTTTCTTTAGTTATGATGTTCTTATGTTTGATTGGTCTTATGAAGTGAGGCTTTTTATAGCCAGAGGTATGAGCGGAAATCTGATGTAGTAAATTTCAGTGTCAATATTTAGGCTAATGAGGATCATAGTTTTTTTTTTGTTATTTATTTTCTGGTGTACAATATAGTAAGTATATAAGATGTGCCGCTACAATGGCGACATGAATTTAACACGGGTAGGGCTAGTGGCCAGTAATCATAATAATTATGACGACATAAAATAATTTGTAATTTGAAAATTACCGCCTGTGCCGCTCGCCGACATAGTCTAGGACAGTCTGTTAGGAGTTGGTACGACGAGTGCGAAGTCGCAGGCAGAAGCTAGTACTTCCTACTATTATTATAAACGTGAAAGTTTGTTTGGATGGATGGATGTTTGTTTGTTACTCTTTCACGCAAAAACTACTCAACGGATTTGGATATTTGGCACACAAATGGTTTATAACCAGGATTAATATATAGGATACTTTTTATCCCGATATTCCCACGGGATCGAAACCTATGCGGGTAAAACCGCGGAGCGCAGCTAGTACGTAATAAAAATTTCCCTAATATCACCATTTCTTATATAAATCCCGAATACTGTCTTAAAACATGGCTACCCTAGCAAACTCCAAAACAGCTCAACTTCTCTTAACTATGCGAAGTGAAATGCATTATATTTCAGCACATTAAGGTCTATTTTCCTTCGCTGGTTGGGTACATTTAGGTGATAAATGGGCGAGTGGCAGATGATAGATCCGTCGGTTTGTTGGGATATCGGTGATGTGTATGAGTTTATCTTTATGAGACGTTTTGATCGCTCAGGATCTAGGCATTGACCCAGTTACGAAGATGCGAAGGGGATAAAATAATATGAAGGATTTGTTAGAAAAATATCTTATTTTAGTAGGTTTGTGGCGGCATCTAGATCGCCACATGCGAACTACGCATCACACTGACGACACGCAAAAATCCTGCATCGCGCAAGCAAAGTTTACCGCGCAACTAGCATTATTATAAAACGTCCCGACATCAATCATAGGTAGTAGCCCACCAGACACAAACACAACACCCGTCTGGTCGGAGGATCTTCCCTTTTCTATGGAGGATGAGTGAGCTTTATACCCTGTTCCTCATACCTATTTTTATATTATTTTTGTGGAAAGAGTAAAATAAGATTGTTATTTAAAAACATTTTATTACTTAATACTTTGTAAAACAAAAGTCTTGAACCGTTAAGTCGGCCAAGAAAAATCGACGTGAAAACCCTTTGTTTTTAAAGAAATTACTAAACGCTGTGATTTACGACTTAGCTTTTAAGAAATTACTTAAGACTTCTCGGATTCTTCGCAAATGATTTAGCTCATTTAACTAAACCGTTTATTTTTGCTTTATCATCTTACTTTTAAAGGGTTGCCTTTTAGTTTTGTTTTGTTTTTAATTCCCACAACAACAGGTGAGGGTCCTTTAGTGGATTGTAATAATTGGAGTAGAAGTTCTTAGATAAATAGGTACCTATTTATATTATTGAAAATATTAGCAAGCGAGGGTCCTTTAATTAGTGGATTGTAATAATTGGAGTAGAAGTTCTTAGATAAATAGGTACCTATTTATATTATTGAAAATGTTACTTGTTGCTACTCAAAAATGTTTAAGCGGCTCAACAGATTTAGATTAGGATTTGAAATGGTACTTTTAATTCCGGCAACATGCAGTAGTTCCCCTAGAATTAGGGTAAGAGATAGTAATCTATATAATAAATATGAAATGCTGTTCAATGGTAAGTACAACACTTGAGAACGGCTGGACAGATTTTTTGTTTTAGTGTTCGTGATAGTCCTAATAGTACGGAAAGAAACATATGACATATTGCTGAGAAAATTGAAAAAATCTGAAAATGCATTTTCTATGTTAATTTTATATAAATCATTGAAAGGACAATACCCATGGATGTATGGAATCCCGTACCATACTGCATCAAAGTCAAACTTTGTTTTTTATAGACTACACTTATTCACAAAAGTTCTTTTTGTAAAAAAAAAACCCGGGTCTCGGAGATTTAAAAAAAAAATCGATATAACCTAAAAGCTATGTACTTTATTTTGTTTGACATGTCGTAGACGAACGACCATTATTTCTCTAAAAAAATGAAAATCGTTTAAATGAAAATTCTATTCTAATATATTCAAGTTATTTTTAATCAATGTAGAATCGGTAAAGTATGATTTTTTTATAAGTTTTTTTAAAGACGTGATCACGACACTTTCAAAATTCAAGTTTATATTAATCATATCATTTGAAACGGAACGTCATGTAAAGTGAATAAAACAATATCAACACTTTTACTTTAAATTGAATTCCCTGTTCAAAAATCAAATCCCCGATACGTAATGTCGTAAAAATTATGAAAATAATTACTATAATATTTTGATCTTGATGCATGAAACTTTTTGATATGATTTTTGGTCATTCTCCTTTGGAGGGGACAACGTCTGTCAGTCAGCGACTTATAATAATTATAGAAAAAGGTTTTGCACTCACCTAATCTTAAATTTTTAGTAAAGAACACTTGGTATATGGTGGCACTCGTCATCTTCCTATAACGTAACCTGAAACAAAAGAAAAACACTTTAAAGAAGGGCAATTAATAATTCAGAACTTCCAAATTAATCTTAGCCGTCTTGTAATTAAAAACATGAGAGATAACTTGACTGCAGGGGAGCTTGTTGCCCAGCGAAAGCACTAGGAAGTGGTGAAAGACGGGTGTTTTGGGGGACTGTCTTATGTCATTTTGACGTTCGAAAAGTGCTAATTCTTTAGCCTAGTTTGAATAAATGACTTTTGATTTTGACTCTTTTCGGAACGATTGACCTGCAGGTAGCAGCGAACAGAAATGAATAAAAAAAAGTGTTCGAGTGTGAGTCGCACTCGCACACGGGGGTTTTTATACCTAAATATTTTTTTTAAATATCTTAACGCCGATAAACACACGTTTGTAATTTTTAAATGTATTTTATTTTTATTATTTTTTGTTATAGTATTACACACTGTGAAATTTCAAGTGTCTAACTATTACGGTTCAAAAGATACAGCCCTGTGACAGACGGACAGCGGAGCCTTAGTAATAGGGTCCCGTTGCCACCCTTTGCGTGCAGATCCCAAAAAAAGTCTTTACCCTACAGGGGTATAAATCAAAAAGGCTGGATGGAAAAATAGATTCTATTGTCGTAAGATCCCGTCACCCATTTTTTCACATAACGTCCACAATCTATTTAGCTCCACATTCAACTGTGGATTTCTTTTTTGCTTCTACGTATGAAATATTTCGCACGTGTTCCATTTGATCAGTAGGATGTGTACACAAGGAGTTGGTTGACAGCGTCATAACATAGCCTATCAGGAAACTCTTTACGACCATCCCTCAAGATAAGCTTTTATGTGTTTCTTTCTTACACCGAATCATGGACTCCACTTTTTGAAGGACACAACGCTTACATGGACACTTATACTAAGTGGGGACGACAATGCGACAGTAAATTAAAACAATGGAAATACCACAGAACAGTTTATTTGTTCTGTGGGAAATACTAATGCATAAGAGTATTTTGAAGCTATCAAACAAATCCTAACATTGACATTAAAAAAGTATTTTTTTCAAACCGACGAAAAATTTTTTACGCCAGAGCTTTAGAATCATGTGCTGAATTCATGGTTTCTGTTTGCGTGCCGATGTCCCTGCCACCCTGTATTTAATTTCATAAAAAAATATTTATTTGGAGTTTTCCTTTAGATTGTAGAAAATCTACCGACACATTTGATATCATCAACACATGATTACATTGAAGGCTTTTCATGTATTATGTAGGTGCTTAAAGTAAAGAACAATGCCCTATAAACAAGCGTTGCCCTTTACGTCAGGTGACGTGACTGAAGGTCGCGGCTATCCATCAGCTTCTACCTTGATTACTTAGCCAGTCCGAGGCTCGCACCACCCAGTACCGTGTGATTTACACGGATGATAGATGAATACACTAACGTTGTTTCAAGAATGGTGGACGAGTACGGTTATCGTAGTTACCTATTAATAGAGGATCGTTATTTACGGTGTAACTACCCCACCAAACGAGGAAGTCCTTCATTTTACGTTATTATATTTGCCTTTCTCATCCAGTTCTATCTTGCAGTACATATGCATGACTGTTGGAAACAAAAAGCTCCTGTATGTAAGGATCGTAACAGGTGGCTTTCTGTAAAATTTGCCTACCCCCATGGGAAGGAGGCATGAGTTTATGTATGTGATGGTAAAAATCACATCAAAATCCGTAATCAGTAAAATCGCAACAAAATCCGTTAGTTAAAAGAACAACACGGTCATAAAGACAGACACAAAAAGCTACTTTAATTTTTAGAATACATAGACAAAAATGGGTTTGGTACCCATTACATAAAGGTATATGGGTGGGTAATGTATGTACCTACACCTGAGTATATAGACTGTCTGACACTGCCTGTGAATTACGCACCGATACCCAGCTAACCGCCGACCTTGACCATTGTGCTTCGTTTAGAACGAGCTGCTTGCTTACAGTTACTAGTACGAACAGCTTGGCTCTTTTATTTACTGAAAAGGAATACTGTTATGAACCCTTTGTGTAAGCATGATGTTGAGAAGTCTGAATATGGAAATAATTTTGAAAAGTCCTGTCAAGGTACAATCATATCAGGTCAATATGTGACGAAAACTTGACGATTGTTTACATAGAGCGATTGCCTATCTGACGTCCACAACCCAGTTACTGAGTGATACGCTACCCCTTAAGGCGTTTGTGCACTACAAGGAATTTTACTGTCAGGAATTTTTTTGCCGGACAGTAAAATTCCTTGGCACGCCATTAAATCACGTATAGTACACAAACTACATAGTTTGTGTATGTACAATACTAGTTTGTGCACTATACGTAATTTCACCGTCCGACATTTTACTTTTCCCCATTCCGGGCCGTTTTAATTTATTATGGTTTATGTAAATGTAATTTATTGTAGTTTATGTAAAATTACCCATTCAGGTACCTTTCCGTTATAAGGGGATGAAGCCAAAATTATTTTTGTCTTCTACGTCTTGGCACGTAGAATAATAAAGCAAGCAACTGCCGACGTTCCAAGAAAGTCATCGTTCCTAGTGTAATTGCGCGTCGGTGGCGTATAGTTTCAAAACCGATCTGAGTAAAGATGGACGAGTGCACAAGCCAATCATCCGTTTTTTTCATGCCACATCGGATCCTAAAAAATCGGACTGCCGGACAGTAAAATTCTTTGTAGTGCACAAACGCCCTTAGTAAGACTTTCGGGCTCAGTTGTCTCTAACGAAATTAGAAAATTACCTTCGACATCAAACAGTATAACGCTTAATAGTATTCAGTCATTCTGTGACTGTGAAAAATTCCATAAAAAAAAGATTGAAATAAAACGAAAATTAAACAGCGAAAGATATTAAAATTAAACCCATCTTGAATTTTCTTCTAACAGCTTTCCGAATACCAAAAAAATATAATATTATACACAATTTCCTTTCGCATCTCATACATTTATACAAGGAAAACGAGTGTTATTAAAATTTTGCTTGATCTTAAACATCGTTGAGCCGAAAAAAGAAATATTTAAACAAGAAAATGAGGTTTTAAATCTGTTAGAAAAAGAAAAAATATATTCCTAATTTTTTGATCTTGTGTCTCAGGAGCCAGTTGTTTATCATTCCCCTAAATTGTGTATACAAGTGATTTCTCAGTTGATTTTTGAGAGAAATATTGGTTGACTTAATCATGTTTGAGTAGATCTGAGATTCGCTCGAGGGTTTATTAAATTGTTAGCAATGTTGGCATTCTGAGGAAAGCAATTGGATGTCACGCTGGTGTTTCTAATTGGAAGTTTTTAAACAGGTGTAGTGTTATTTATTGACGCATTCGATTTAGATGTTATGTTTCCAAATTTTGTGCTGGGAGCAATATAATATGGCACATTTCAGTCAGCCCTATAATTAATAGAAACCAAACGGATAAGATCGGTCCAAGTGACTTTTCCAATTATTTAATTAATTAATAATTAACAGGCTGGTATTGTTATTCCAGTTTAACAGTCCAGTAGCTCGTCCAATCTAAACGCGGCACAAATAGCCCAGTAGCTGCCATTGCATATTGATTTCTGTGGTAAAGATTGCGTGGTCATCGCGACTCGTAACAGCACAAATAATATATTATTCATACGATAAGAAGGTCGAAGGTTTTTTTTTCAAGAATAATAAATAAGTAGGTATACATTGTATACTTGCCCCTCTCGTGTCATTCAGGGAAAATTTAGTGGAGTATGTGGGTGGTTCACTGGTAATAATTTCATCGGGTTGATGGTGTAGTTTGGAAACTCTTTTCATTATTAACCTGTTTACTATCGTCGTCGGCATGCTACTTACAATGTTTTCTATGTTCTTGTAATTACGAAGTTAACTTTAGTATGTACAATCGACGTAAAACTTTCACTGAGAAAGATGCACTACACGCTTAAAATCACGCCTTAGGAATAAGGAATGGGTTAGCCAGATACTACAGAACACCACCTGCTATGACCGTTGCATACTGCTTAATAATTATGATTTCTCTATAACACCTGCAGGGGTTATCGACCTTAAAGGCAAAGTTGAAAAGTTACATGAGCCTGCTCTTAAAGATAAGACCATTGTGTCACCCTTTCTAAAATGTCTATGTTTATGTCTGTAATTATATGGTGTACATAATAAAGAGTATTCTTTTCTATTCTAAAAATTTTCGCTTGTCATCTTACGTTTTTTCAACATAATTTATTAAGTAAATCTAGCATAATCAGCCTATAATGTTCCCACTGCTGGGACACAGGCCTCCCCTCCTCGAGAGTGCACGGGCAGAGTGCGGGGTGGTAGATGTCACATGGCTTTGAATTTTTAATTCTATGACATGTTTTCCTTCACCGTTCTGATAGCAGCAAGGAAATCTAAGAGCTAACGAAACTACACTTAAAAGAGAGACCAGAAATTGTTCTTGAAGCAAATGTTTTTCTAATGCTACGGCTACATTGTCGCGATAACACGAATTACACTTCGCGATCTCTCTTTTGTACAGCGACACCTCGAGCGGTGTGCGAGAGAGAGCATGTGAAATGTAGTTCGCTTTATCGCAACAATGTAACCGTAGCATTAGAAAACACAACATGACAACATAAATTCACGCCTTTTTCTGTTAGGGGCAGACAGAAAGCCATCTGCTACGATCTTACATAGAAAACATTTATACAAAGAGCTACCACAAGTAGTGTCTAGCTTACAGGCTGCTAAGTATGACAAACAGCTTCCAGACTGAGCTCTTTTAATTCCTTAAGAAATTAACGTTGTAAAAGAGAATGAAGTTAATATTCTTTAATATAGAGTTGAAACTCGGCAAGACGAGGTATTCCGCGGTGTATAATGGATATTTTTATTACAACTGTGTAAGCTCTCGCTGAAAAGGTGAGAGCTATGCAATAAAACAGGTTTTAAACTAAGGTACTTTGGCTTTATATATTATATTTTTAAGGATAATGTCACAGACGGGTTATGCTTTTTCATATTTTAATTTTTAGCTCCCTATTACACGAGACAGGTAGCCTACAGGAGTGGTGTGTTGCTGTGGAGAAGAGCCGGCAAAAAACTCCACGGTTACTTTTTTGAAATATTAGGGGTTAAAGTATGAAATTGCCAATTTGTACTGAAACATTTAAATTCGTTTTTTTTTTAATTTATGATATTTATTTAATCAAAATAATTACCATTATTATCTATACATTGCTGCCATCTAATAAGAAGGTCATTTATGCCTTTGCGATAGAACTCTCGTGATCTAGATTCGACAAACTGTGGGAAAGCATTTTGTACTGCCTCCTGAGAAGAAAACTTTTTATCACGTAGAAAATTGTTCAAATCACGAAAAAAATGGTAGTCCGTTGGAGCAAGGTCTGGCGAATACGGCGAGTGACGAATGGTTTCTAATTGCAGTTTCTGTAGAGTTATTAAAACGGTTTCTCGTGCTGGATGAGGTCTCGCGTTATCATGGAGCAATAATGGTGAAGATCGATTCATGAGTCGGGGCTATTTCACTGCTAGTTTTGCTATCATTGTTCGGAGTTCGGCACAGTAGACATCTGCTGTTATTGCTTGACCAGATCGGAGAAAGCTATAACATATAACACCATGCTGAGACCACCAAACAGTTACCATTACCTTTTTATGAGTAAGCTTTGCTTTAGGACACTGTTGCGGCGTTTGACCTGGGGTCAGCCATTGCATTTTTCGCTTACGGCTATCGTAAAGGATCCACTTTTCATCAGATGTCACAATTCGATCCAATATTCCTTCATTTCTGTATCGATTCAACAAGGCAACACAAGTTTCAACACGCGTTTCTTTCTGCAGATCGGTCAAATTATGAGGCACCCATTTCTCATATTTTTTTATTTTATTGATTTGACGCAAATGCCATGCCGCTAATTCCTGTGTAGTTTGGCTCGGATCGGCTTCCACCATCTCTTTCAATTCATTGTTATTCACCTGTGTGGGCGGTCTTTCACGTGGTTCGTTTTTCAAATCAAAGTTTCCATCACGAAAGCGTTTAAACCAAAATCGCATGGTGCGTTCATTAGCAGTTCTCTCTCCAAACGCTACATTGATATTGCGAGCTGTTTCTGCCGCGTTAGTTCCGCGTCGGAACTCGTATTCAAAAATAACTCGAATTTTCGAAGTATCCAATTTTCTTGTCTAAGCTGAATAAAAAAAACAACTGAAAGTCGATAATCGAATGTTGCACATTTTTTAAAAGAAGAACTTCATAGGTACCATGTGAAAAAAGTTTCACTCAAAAATCTCAAACCATGAAGGTTCTACGTCAATTCGAAGTATCTATTACAATAAAACGGCAATTTCATACTTAAACCCCTATTAATTGGCTTTTACAATGTTTTGCTTATTATCACCTTGTAACTATGCAATGTGTTCGATTGATTCTTGCTGCAAAATTGTCATAAAACCAAATGATTAGATTACATCTAGAAATCTAGTTTTACGAGTCACTTTGGGGGAGGCCCATGGCCTGCAATGGACGTCTTTCGGCTGAAATGATGATTATTTATTTACTTTAACATAAAAACGGCCCTTGGCCAATTACATTAGTTAAATATATAAAACTTTACAATAAAAATATACTATAATAAAGAACAGACGTACATCATAAATTACTAACAATAAATTAAATACTATTATTTTCACAAAAATGCAGGCACATTACCATTAAGTCAACAAACTTGTCGGCGAATAAATCGCAGTCCAGATTGGCTTTCACAAGCTTATTTAACGCGACCAATACGCGCAGTACGGGAGACGCAGCACGGGCTGCAGTCCGGCGCGACGGTAAGCTTAGCAGTTGATGCTTTCTGCTACGGAGATAATTATCCGGTGTGTGGAGTCGAATCAGCTTATTATGGATGACAGGAGCATCCGTTATCCCTCTGCAAATTTTAAGCATTACGCCTACCTGGTCGCATGCCCTTCTGGTCTCCAGCATATGATATCCCAGACATCCTAGGAGGAACTTGGTAGGATATAGATAGGGAATAACCGCGAGTTCTCCTGTAAATTATGATGATGTGTCTACTTAATTACAAGTCGCTTTTATAAAAGCATTATGAAGAATACCAGTAAACTTAACCCTATGGGTACCTAATGACAATAATTACAGTAGGTAATGGATACCTAGTGGGCTTGGCTAATGATGATTATCTATAATTTGGGAAATAATACAGAATCGATTCTCACATTAACGGCTAATGTTCCATGTTCCGCATCTGATGCGTTTCAAGTAACATGTCATTACAGCGGGTTGGTACTGATGCCCCCCGTTCTTGTTTCCCCCCGAAATCTTATCATACTAATATTATAAACGTGAAAGTTTGTATGGATAGATGGATGGACGGAACAAAAAGATAAAAAAAAACATTTAAAAATATAAAAAATAGTAGCCCACCGGAATCGGGAACAGGGTCCAAGCTACCGGCGGTCAGGGCTCCAGATAGAGGAACTTCCTGACAATGCGAGCCCTGTCCAGAAGTATCGCTTTCTGAATCAAGCCCTTGATCCAGCTGCCCAACGAGAGCCTCCTCAGGTGTTGGTCGAGGCTTAATATTATTATTATTAATATTTAAGACTGTGATTTTTTTAATTGTGAAGTACCTAACTAATTGTAGAATTGACGAAAGATGTGATTAGTGATTATGTAGAATAATTTGATTTGAAGGAAACATACTTATTAATAATCGCTTAGTACCTACTTTTTTCTTTGACTGTACCACGTCGATTTCGTTGATAAAACGAGATTATAAAGTAAAAAACTTTTCGGGTGGAAACAAGAACGGCGAGAATCAGAACTGACACATTACAGCAATCTCCTTATAAGGGTTCCGTACCTGAAGGGTATCCACGGAATTCAAAGTACCGATGGGACACTGTTGCTAAGCCGTCTGTCAGTCTATATGTCTGTCACAGGGCTTCATCTTTAAAACCTGTGATAGTGGTAGCTAGCCAGTTGTAATTTCAGATAAGGCCGCTATCGTGGAAAATTATAAAGGAATAAAATTATTTATTATTATTAATAATTATTATTATTAATTATTTATTTATTATTTTATTTAAATAGTCTTTTTCCCATACAAGAAGCCTCCGTTTTTTCCATGTTTTTGTTCTTGCTCTACGATAATCCACGTAAGTGTAAAAATCATCTAATTCAAGTTTATCCCTATTAAACAAACAATAATAATAAAAACTGCCCAGTTGGTCTAGTGGTCGCAAGCGCTGCTGCTGAACATGAGGTCCTGGGTGTGATTCCCTGGGTTCGAGGGTTGGACGTAGTGATACCACTACGTCGATCTGCCGCAGAGGCCCGAAAGTTCCCATGGGGCGTTCCGCGGTATGTTTTTTTCGGTGACTTTCGGGTTTTCAGCCCGCTGACCGGTGGGTTTTTCCACCCGGGATTTCTTAGCAGCAGCTCGGGAGACTCGATCTGTGCCCGGTAGATGGCAATAGGCTCGCCCCATATTACGTGGGACTCAAACTTAACTCGCAAAATGTGGGTGTGCTATAGGTACATCCCTGTATAACCCTTCAGGGAACACATGCGTGACAATATGATGTTATGTAAGGCTAGATAGACTTTTTATTTTTGTTCTTGCTCTTCGATAACGATAAAACACGCAAATGTAAACTTCGCCTAAATCGAGTTTATGTCAACAAATTATTAAAAAAAAACAATGACATCAAACTCATGTTTCACGGAACCCACAGCGTGGAAGTCCGGCTAGCCCTTCGCTGGTTTTATTTTTCCAATTAAATTGGCTTTTAAATAATTATATCCCGCTTGATGTTAGTCCGCTTGTCATTGAGTGCTTTCAATTTCAAGGAAAATTGGTTATGATACTCGGAATGTGTTGTGAGTAAAGGTAAGTACCGTTTGAAATGATTGGAGTATGTTTTTATTTGTTTTATCAACTTGACTACGTAATCTATAGTATTTTTTTGCTTTTAGCTATTTAGTAGTTGGAACAGTATGTATTGTTCTAACTGTATGATGGTATCTAAAACAGAGTTTAGTATTTTCCAGAGAAATTTTGTGTTATTTTGGCTTCTGCCCGCGTGAAATTTCTTGTTCCTCCGACTCACCCCGTCACATCGCATCGCCTACCTGTACTCTCGCTTCGTTTTCAAATAGC
The DNA here is from genome assembly GCA_951799955.1 of Apamea anceps. Classification (NCBI taxonomy): domain Eukaryota; kingdom Metazoa; phylum Arthropoda; class Insecta; order Lepidoptera; family Noctuidae; genus Apamea; species Apamea anceps. The sequence continues at coordinate 2,065,970 of OX637516.1, forward strand.
GTTCTTTCTGACATTTTTTGTTTTTGCTTAGCTCCTTAGGGTCCTAGCGTGATGTTAAGACCCCCCTATATCCCTATAGCCTTTCTCAAGAGTTGGGATATCAATTGCAAAAATAAATTTTCAAATCCGACTGGTGGTTCTACAGAATAGCACGTTTAAACAATCTCTTCACCTTTGTTACTAGTATAGAGTATAAATATTGTGGTAACCTGAAAGTAATACCCTTTATTTATAAACGTTGCTCAAAGTCAAGAGTCGTTTAAAAGTGAAAAATGTCTCGTTAAACAGTCGTTACTTTGCTACGTTTATAATTAAACCCCTACATGTCAGCTAAAACAGATTCTATGTGTCTGTTATGTTTGAACTCAAAGTTTTTTCCAGAAAATCAACCTATACCTATATTTTACACCTTAAAGCCGCTGTAAGCATTCTTTTACACAGCATTATAATCATTATAATCCTGGCAGTCTTTTGTCTTTGACACAAAGGGCTTCGTTTGGCGCTGAGTGCAGCGAGGTGGCGCTGGCATCGCAATTAGACAACGCTGGCCAAAAGAGGTTGTCGCCTCTTCTTTTACAAAAGCTTTCGCAAAAGCACCTGCTCTTGAAGTATATGGATACTGAATTACTGATGATTTTTACTCTTTCCTTCGCTGAAAACCAGCGTCAGGCATTATTGTCTGGCACTTTTGCTGAACTGGGCCTTTTTGGTGCAGCCGTGAGGCACACATTCCTGGTAATTTCTTACATCGGTCTTTATACTTTCTATTTGTTTTTTTATTAGATGCTATCTGATGTATGCATCTGGTGTTTTGTGTGTCTCTTAGTCTGTGCTAAATAAATGTGTTTTTCTTTCTTTCTTTAATTATCGCGATATGAAACTGTTGTGGTGGCTCAGTGTGGCGGAGAGTTTTAAAGGATCCGCTACCAATATGTAGATGCCTGTATATACCAATATGTAGGTTATTTTATCAATGTTATTTTTTATTTTAACCTAATTTCTGCCTGCGACTTCGTCATACCAATACGTAGGTTACTTTATCAATGTTATTTTTTATTTTAACCTAATTTCTGCCTGCGACTTCGTCCGCGTGAAGCAACTTTCTTATTTTTTTTTTCCATAAGAACCTTCTACAAAGTATAAAAGAACTAAAAAAAAAAAATAGATGAAATCGGTAAAGTCGTTCTCAATTTATGGCGTGACCAAGGGAAATAGGGATTCATTTTTATATATATGTCGGAGATGGTATGTCTGTCTCTCGTTAGCATCAGGTATATTTTAATTAAAAAACGGTTTGCACTTCAAATCAGATTATATTTTACGAACAAGTTAGTCACACTAGCGAATCACGCACTATAGGTACACATTCAACGATACGGAACGCTGACAGTTTCTGAGCACATGTTGTTCGTACGATGTCCAATGTTTCGATGATCCCGAGAGCTCTGCTCACACCGTTCTTGTAGGTGTAGCTCTTCGTCCAGGCTAGACTCTGTCTAGCGCCACGAGATGGCGCTAACGTTCCGAATAGTCAAACGAATGACTCCGACATATATATGATGAAGATGTGTTTATCTATCTGATAAACACATCTTCTCGTTGGAGTAGTCAGAAACCACACAACGCCACCTGCTAAGATCCTTACATACTACTTTTGCCTCGTTTACGTTCATACGTATACATCTGGTCATACACGCACGTCGGTTGCGAGTAGGTAAGTAGGTACTAAGCATACGACCTTTCTGAAGAACACCATCAATAAGGTCACTATATGTCCTTCTACGGCGTCCCCTCCCCCCCTTTTATTTTACTGTCTAACTTATCATTTACTTTTATTTAACTGAATAACATTTTTGATCGCATCTGATGATTCTATGTCTGCAATAACAATAAGTTCAAATATTGAAAGAATTGGACGTTCACACCTTTAACGAACAACCTTTTTCGACGGGGTCTCTGATCTTAATTCATTCGAAAATGCCTCGTACGTCAAGAACTGTAAGTTGAAATTTCCAATGTCACAATGCAATGGGGCAGGTGGAGAAAATACATTATGTAATTGGCATATTTTAAGGGGTATCGGGGCTCGGCCATTAGAATTATTATGGAAAAGGTTCCATATAATATAAATCAAATTATAATGTCTGTTCATTACATTTTCGTTTCGGGTATTGTCTTATGAAGACGAATCAGCAATCTCTGCATGTTACGTTTTGAATATTCGAGTATGTTTATGATTTCCTTTCCCCTATAGGGGCTCGTGGCTAAATGGTAATAGCCAAAAGGGTCGGTCGAAGTTGAAGTTACGCTTGCCGCATCGGTTCATGGATGGGTGACCATTCATTACATATTGAGACCCCTCCGTGCCTCGGAAAGCACGTTAAGCCGTTGGTCCCGGCTTTCACTAATAGATCTTTGACAGTCGCTACGGGTCGTCAGTAGCCCGAAATTCTGACAACCAGTATTACCCAATAACTGGGTTGTGGAGGTTAGATAGACAGTCGCTCCATATAAAATACTGGTAATCAGCTGCATCCGGTTAGACTAGAAGCCCAACATAGTTGGGAATAGGCTGGGGAGATGATGACCTGAAGAAGAAATGTGGCGTTTTGACAGATTGTCCATACAAAAACTGTCAAAATGACAAACTTATTCGTCGGGTTAAAGTTGACTGGTGATTGTATAATCGACCCTTAGTAATAATATATTAAATTGCTATCACATTCCGGGCTTCCTAATTCTTTGACAATAAAGGCTACTATTGTTAGTAGCTGTCCAATATGGATATACACACATACCTACATCCTTCATCCATCTTCCATCTCACAACAAAGCAAAAATACCGCCGACCTGACAAGAAACCAATATGAGTAAGTAAATAATTCACCAATAATATAATAAATCAGAAATCATGGAATATTACACAGAAACCCAAGATATATTACTTACAAATTAATATCATAGCGAGTAATGATACCCATTTTTGCCATTAGTTATTTTTGTGGGTAACAAAGACTTACCTACCTATTTTATGTTCCATAAAAAGGAAATGTAAGGGATATTGAATAAATTACAAGGTAAATATTTTCCTTTGGGTTTAACATCTTTTTGAATGGGTTTCCGGGAGGTCGCGAACGTAAGAATTATTATGTAAGTCGATTTTTTTCTTACGGTTTTTTGTTCTAGGTACTCGTGGCTTTTTAGCAATTTGCTTCTCTAGCTTTTAAGTTTTAAAACATGATAAATAACAATCGTACATTAAACGTAATGAAATGAAATAATTGACTACCTAGGTCACACTTAACGAAGTGTGACCTAGGTAGTCAATTATTTCACGTCGTGAAATTAATGCCGTGCTCAGTCACACGTACTCGTATCGTATACTATTTTATAGGTCTTGTGACTTAAACCCGCACTTAAGTCACGCTTTTCTGAGTAAAAATGGATTACTAAAGTCAAGGGTTTAGATCATACAGTACTATAAAATTGTATGTAATTAGGATGTATGATTTTGTTTCGGAAAACACGTTGCTAACCAGTCTTACCAAGGGATATTACCCGGTAACTGGGTTGTAGAGGTCAGGTAGGCAGACGCTCCATGTAAAACGACCCCAACATAGTTGAGAAAATGCTAGGCAAATGATCACGATGATGATTATTTTTTATGGCTACTGGAGTAAGCCTCGTAATAGGCAGTTGCTTCATGTAAAATACTGGTATTCAGCTGCATCCGGTTAGACTGGAAACCGACCCCAATTTGGGAAAAGGCTGGTCAGATGATGACTTCGAACTTCCATTCGCAGCTTGAAGATTAAATACTCCCCATAATTAAAACTTAAACCCATCCCTAAAGGAAAAGGGAGTAATGATAGCACCCCGGGAATTAACTAAGCTATTAATCACTTCGATATGCCTTCGTCCATTTCTACCGTTGAGCCGGGCGAGGGAGAAATGTCAAATGATACCGATTCCGATAGGAGGCGCAATTAGTGGGGAGGGCGAATGAGGGCGAGAAATGTTACATGTTATATTAGTAACTGTGGAGTGTTGTATGGTATAAGTATGGTACTTGTTTGAGTAGTCATTATTAAGGAATATCAAGCTACCCGAAACTGGCAAATTTTCCCAATCAAACTTGAAATTAATGTTTTAGCGATAAAGTTGAAAATCTATTAAAGACATACCGATTGTAGTAGCTTGATGTGCTGGCGTTTGTACTCGTGATGTTGTGAAAATCAACACATAACTCATATTTTACCCAAAATTCATCTTGTATTTATCTATACAAATAAATAAAATTGAGTATCTGTTTGTAATGTCAAAATAACAGTTGTTTACTAAATGCTTATGAAAGTATATTCGGTACTTACAACAAACAATCAATTTTTAAATTTTTTGTCTGTCTGTTTGTTCCGGTTAATCTCTGAAACGGCTAGACCGATTTGACGGAATTTTCACTGGCATGTAGCGGAGTTATTAGGAGTAACTTAATGAATTACAATATATTTCAGAAAAAAAAAATAGGATTCCTAACAAAAAGTTAAAACCCATGTAAACCAATTTGTTGTCCGACATGCACGTGTAGCGGTATCTACAACGCCACATGCGAACAACGCGTCATACTGTCGTGACGCAAATCCTGCATCTCCCAAGCAGAGTTTACCGCGCAATTAGCATATATCTATACAAACTTGCCGACATCAGTCGTTGGGCAATTGCCCGCCAGACACAACACCCGTCTGGTCGGAGGAGCCTCCCTTTTCTATAGAGGATGAGTGGACTTTACACCCCGTTCCTCATACCTCTATACACAAATCAAATCAAATCAAATCATTTATTGGTTTGCAAACATGGGTATTTGTACAAAGATGTTTTATTATAGGAGTCCTCCATACTCTAACGTCACATGGCCATGCAAAACATATTATTATTTAACTTACTTACACAAAAGATATTATAATATTAAATAACAATTAGTACAATAAAATAATACAAATTAATGTCAAATCGTTTGAATTACAACAAATTAATAATGTCACAGTACTACAGTAAAAATGTCATCTAGGTTGCAATAAAAATAAAAAGTCAAATGGTATAATATCATGTCAATCAGTCGGTGATTCATCATTAAGGAAGTCGTCAATTGTGTAATAACTTTTTTCAGTTAATATTTGAATTAGTGCCCTTTTAAATTTGAATACAGTCATAGTTTTAATAATATTAGGTACTTTGTTATAAATGCGTGGGGCTATGCCAAAAAAACTTTTTTGCATTAGTGCCAATCCAATACATCAATTATTGATGTATATATTGAGTTCGTATTGGATTGCTTCTGACTGCCGACAATTTTTGAAACAGATGTGGTTTATTTTTCACAAATAAAGCCGTTTCCCGAATGTACAAAGACGTAAATGTTAATATTTTCAGAGATTTAAAATAACACGCGAATGAAGTTGCGGGCACAGTTAGTTTTAATACAAAAGGGCCAAAGCCTTTGTTTTTATGATTGTGTTCTTTCTCTGCGTCATGTTTGCCGCAAATAAACGTATTTTCTTTCTTCATAATTTATTATTTACAAGATAACACTAAAATAAAAAAAATATATCCTAAATTAACTAAAACTATTTACAAACTAAAGTATAGCGTCGAAAGTTCATCCACATCACTGTCGACTGGCAATGTACCCAAGACACTGGCGGCATTGCCACGTTGTATGGCAATGCTTAGCTTCTGGCCAAAATAAAAGCCAGCTCTTGGGTCATGGGAAGTGTCAACCAGTCTTTTCGAAATTTCCTTAAAAAGACCATGCGCACTCCGACCCCACGGTCCGAGGGTTTCAACCCCAAACGGCTCGAAAATATAATTATTAATAAGGTTATTAATATGTATTTACGCCACTTGAGGTTTTCCGCAGCCGCACCAGCAGCACCAGCACAGCACGCTGACCCTGGAAGAGGGGATGGCGCAAGAGTATAGACACAAGTTGCATCCCACACTAAAGGCCTACCCACCTTCCATGGAAATAAAGGCATGCTTCTTTTCTTTCTTTGTATAATATGTTCTTTTGTCTGGAAAGACTCATGGTACCGGGTGGAAGGAATACGCGTTCAAGGCAGAGGACCGGCAAGATGGTCAGATTCGATCGAGAAGGGTGTTGGAGGCAGCATCTACCGAGCGGTCCACGCTGCAGAGGACCGAATAACTTGGAGACGCGTCATATGTGGTCCTGATCCTCAGCAGGGAACGTCAAAAAAGAAGAAAAAGACATGTATGTTACCCAACAGTTGAACCAAAAGTTAAAACCCTAATGTTAATTTTTGTCATTAGCTCCAAACATTACTCAGGAAGGCAGACGGGGCAGAAATCCAATTAGCTTAATTGAATTAAAACTGGAGTTTATGCACACTTTTAGCGTTGATTTCTTAAATGTTTAATTTGCGGTCGTTTTCCACAATTAGTATGATATTTTTGGTGGCCAGCATGAGAAGACGTAGGTAGTGAATTTTATACTCGGTCCAAATGGCCTTTGCTGATAGGAGATACTTTCCTGCCGATCTATTCTGTAAAAATCTCTTGGTGAAAACTTAGATGAAGCGAGATTGAAGTGGAAAGTCAAAGTCATTTCACTAGAGGGGCAATTCTTGTAATTTAAAAAAAAAATCATAGTCTGAGCTCAGTCTCAATCTGTCAAAAATACCTCTAAAATCCCTATATTTTGACATCGATTGTCGCTAAGATGAGATTGCGATTAGATTTTGAACGTTTTTAGTTACGGGAATTGGCCTTCTAATGCTAGGGATTGACACTATGGGTTCTTTTTGCAGCGTAATCTTAAATAGCCCATAACCTTCCTCAAGAATTGGGCTATCAAATACAAAAATAATTTCAAAACAGACTGGTCATTCCAGAAATAAGTGCGTTAAACAAACAAACTCTTATATTAGTCAATCAATATGCTAACTATGTTAGGGTTGGCTTCCAGTCTAACCGGATGCAGCTGAGTACCAATATTTTACAGGGATCGACTGCCTACCTGACCTCCACAACCCAGTTCAGTAACTGGGTTGTAACAGTATTACCAAGAGGTATCGTATTGCCCAGTGGTAATACGATACCTCTTGGTAATACTATTTAACAGACTGTTTATCAGACAGCCGGGACCAACGGCTCACGTGCTTTCCGAGGCATGGAGGGGTCTTGGTATGTAAAAATGGGTACTCATCCACGGGTCAACCGCATCAAGCGTAGTTTAACGTGATATATCGATCCGTGCGGCTGTTATTACTAAGAGGATAGAAAAAATTTTGTTTTCTATCCTCATCTCTTAGTTTAAAAGGATTACTAAGCATTTCACCGTACTTTAACCAATAGCGGTTCGACCTACTTTATTAAAAGTTAAAAGAAATACATTTTAACTTTCCATTGGTACTCGATATTAGTTGAGAGTTTCTTACAAAGTTGGTGATTAATGTGCGGTTCTGTTGAGTTATTTTTTATTGGTTCAACAGGGAAAAATACTGTTAAAAAGTATGTTTTGTAAGGCTCATTTTTTGATTGATTTAAAAACCAAGAGACTTTTATTCAAATTCACCGCCTCGAAAAAATCCACCCGCCTGTCACGAACGCGCAGTCAGCAAGACGAATACTTGATTTGTTTTGTTTTTTTTTTTTTAATAAAACATAAAGTTTATTAAGATAAGAAAAAAAAACAATAAACAACAAACAAAATAAAAATAATGTTTCTTACAAAAATAGTTTGTACCATTCGTGTTTGCGAACATTAGTGACTGATCTTGCTTGAGAAGCACGCGTTTCTACGTTATGTCTTAGTTTACTTAGCGCAAATTGGCAATCATAGCTATTGAAGTCGACGAAAAAGAGGATTAAAAAAAATAATAAGGATATAGGGGTGCATCGAGAGCAACGCGCGGGCGGCGATGCCGCGGCATGCATACCGCCGCCGCTTGCAGGCGTTTCTTCGCCGGAGTGGCGGGCTGCTCGCTTGAAGCGCGCGGTAGCCAAAATAATCAAAGCATTTATTTCAATTAAACCAAAGGCATTTTTGAATTTTCAAGGGGTCGGTCAGTTAAAAAGATGACGCTAGTTGTCCATTCTAAACCGTAGTAGGTAGGTACTTATGTAAAAGAAAGGGTGTGAAGTTCCATGAACAATATCTGAAATGACAGTCTCTTTTCTAGGTTTGATATACTATGTTTAAGCCCAGGTTGGTACATAAAATATGGTTAGGATGTCGATTAACACCTTGTTTAACAAACTGTCGAATATTCTTGAAAACTAGGTGATTAATGTGTTTTATTCCAAGTTATTGATGGCCGCATCACAAGCAGTTCGGTAATATGTTGATATTGCTCCAAATTAATGGCTTCTACGAACATTTAAATACAATTTTGTTGGATATTCTGAAATGGGAGGACTAAAAAGACCTATTTTAATAATTAAATCGAAACCTTGCTACTAAGAATTTATACATTTAAAATCTAATCTAAGTTCGACAAAGTCGAAATAGCGGCATAGTTGTCGATGTAGCTTACAGAATAAGTAAGCAGAAGTGGCATGGGCTGGCTATATTAGTTGTAGAACCGATGACCGTTGGGGTAGACGTATTCTTGAGTGGAGACCGCGAATCGGTAAACTCAGGTTAGGAGGAGCGACGATCTTCGCAGGATGGCTGGTAGCAGCTGGATGAGAGTTGCCAAAAATCGAGTTGAATAGCGTGCAATAGGAGAGGCCTGTGTCCAGCAGTGGACTGCTATAGGCTGATGATGATGAATTTAATTTCAGCAAACTGGAGGAAAGGCCTCCAGTTTGCCGCAGTGGGACAATACAGGCTTGTAATGTCCCACCGCAGGGAAAAAGCCTCCCTCTCCCTTTTCCACATAATTCTGTCTTTTGCTAGTGCCGGCCAGTCTTTTCGGTAGGAGTTAAGCTCGTCCTGCCACCTTCGTCTCGGCCTGCTGCGATGGCGTCGTGTGTTTAGTGGGACCCAATGGGTGGTTTTCTTAGCCCATTTGTCTTCTGACATACGGCAGACACGTTTTGAGGTTCAAAAAGTGCTGATTCTTAACCTAATTTCATTGTTAATTAAGGACTACCTAATCTACACCAAAAGTCGAGACCGAAAGCTGACGTTAAATAGAAATTAGTCGATCAAGGACAAAGAAAAATTCCTTGGCGTCTGTTTATCTTCATAAACACATATAACTTTCGTCGCGCAAACATGCAAAAACAAAAGTCGAGAGAGCCTAAGAGCGATGCCACACGGGCGTTGCCAATGCGTTGTGTCGTCGCAACGTCGAGCCCGAGCGGTGGCATTCAGTTTGACCAAACACTTTGACCGAACCGAACGCACGTCTGACTAAATGCTGACAAAATGGCGACACTAGACGCAGACGTTTATAAAACGAAATTCTTTGACATTACCATTTCTGTGTTGTCTAAGATATCAGCAAGCAAACACAGTTTTATCCCATCCTCTGACGTTTCACTAGGCTGTGAGGCTCAGCCCTGGTACAGCGCGACTTGTGCGCAAGCCGAGTTGCTCAAAGAGCAGTTGGTTTTAAATAGAAGATAATAAGGTTTTCAAGCAAAGAAATGAGGCAGCTTTTCCATGAAATCGCCTCGTTCAATAAACGAGGGAAATAGGCGATTATTATCATGACTGTATCCTTTTAAAAAAACTGCGTGTGTCCAGTTGGCGAAAACACTATGTGGACACGCGTAAATATCTTGGCGTGTCCAGATGACGAAATAATAAGTGATAGTTTTTGGGTTTCACTAACTTTACACACGTGTGTCCAGTCACTCGTGTCGCGTTGGTGAATAACCCCCGACGTCGCACCTTCACGACGTCAGCGTCCACCTTCGATATTCTAAAAAATACTGCGCTGCGCTTTGTTGTCGCTCCTTCGTTTAAACGCACCGTGTGGCATGATGCTCAAGTAGAACTACGGAGCGATACCGCTCAGGCGTCGCAGCGCCGACGCAACGCATTGGCAACGCCCGTGTGTCATCGCCCTAAGTAAAAACCTATTACGTTATAGAATCATTAATCTAAGTTAGGTACTATTTCTTGATCGCGTAAATACGGGATTATAGGATACGCCTACCAGACTATTAATTTTAATTATTTTTTTGATGAAGTTCAGAACACGAACAGGGAAATAATATACGGCTACCTTAGTATACCAGTTTAAAAATAAAGTGTGTCGGTGTATTTTTTAATAAAATTAGCATAATTAACCTATGATAATCCCTCTACTGGGACACAGGCCTTCTTTCGGTAAGAGGGAAGCCACCACGTGGACTCATTGCGGGTTGGTAGAGGTCACGTCTTCGAATTTTTGGTTCTAGGACATGCCGGTTTCGTCACAATGTTGATGCCGGTTTCCCTCACTGTTTCGAGAGCAGTGGTGATGAAATCCCTGTCTGGGTTCAAACCCACAGCCTTCAACTCGTAGGTCTGCTCTCAACACGGCGAAGGATCGCTGTGTTGAGAGCAGAGGTAATAAAATAATTTACACAAAGTTGTAAGTCTGTTAGTTAGTTCGAACTTACGACCTATTCGTAAGTCGCAAGTATTTTTTACTAAAGGCTTACATTTCGGGCAATCAGGCAAACAGGTACTTTGCCTAGTTTTGTAAACAGGTATTTTAAAATTGATTCGTTACAGTTAGGTACCTTACCACTACTTTGGAATACCTACTCAACAGTGTTGTTTCTGTAACGAAATAATAATAACTCTTTTACCTTGTTATGCAATCAAATGTGGAAATCATGCCAAATGTGTAGATTCACTTAATCCTTTGACGGTTCCTGATTCCTCATGCGTGAGTTCACGGTTTGTTGGGTAATATACAACATGTCCCAAAATTCAACGATAAGCCGGCACCAGAGGATGGACCTACTAATGACTACTCGAGAAAAAAAAATACCTCTACTTTTTTTTAAATTACTTAAAAAAAAAGGAAATTCTTCGAAAATGTATACCCCTTATGACACTTTTAACTACCATGACCACAATTTTTCAAATATTTCAGTTTTTTTGTTTGTATCGGCAACCTAAGTAGTACTACTATTCACCATAATCTTTGAAAATTACAGAATTTTCGTAGTTTTATACAAAAAAACAACCAAAAAAAATTATTTCCCTAAAATTTTGAAAGTTTTTTACGTTCAGTACACTTTAACTCATCGTAGTGTAAAAAAAAAATATAGCACTACTGTGGCAAGTTTTTTTTTAAAATTAGCGCAACTAACCTAGATTTTAAAATGGTATAATACTTTAGGAAAACTAGCCACAAAAAAAAAATAATGACACTTTTTCTAATCAAGAACCAATTTTCATAAGTTGTTGTTAATAGTAATCACTTCTACTATGTGCCCAAAATAGATTTTTGTTGTTGGAAAATGTTGAATGAATGAAACAAATGGTGTCAATAAATGTAAATTTATTGCATTATTAATAATATTATAATAAATGTTCGAACTGTTTACCACCCGCATTAATACAGGCACGACATCGCCTTAAAAAAGATCGTTTTATTCGTCGTGCATATCTTCTCGTATTGATATGATCCGCAGCCTGAGTGATTTTTTGGCGAAGGTCGTTCAGTGTTGCAATGGGTTTCGAGTAGACTCTGTCTTTGAGACAACCCCAATAGAAGAAGTCCAGGGGGTTTAGATCGGGTGAAAGGGGTGGCCATAAAATAGGACCAAGTCGCCCTATCCAACGCCCTGGATACTCTTGGTTTAAGTATTCTCGCACAGGACGGGCATAGTGAGCTGGGCAACCATCATTTTGAAACCATATGTTTTGTGAATCACTACTGTAATCAATACTGGCAAGTCATTTTGTAAAAAGTTCAAATAACTATTGCCATCCAAGTTTCCTTGTAATTCAAAAGGCCCAATCACTTTTCCGTTTAATATACCCGTCCATAGGTTAACCTTGAATTGATATTGGGATTTGTCTTGTCTCATCAGGTGCGGATTTTCATTGCTCCAGCTATATAGGTTGTGAAGATTTAAATAGCCATCTCTCTTGCAGGTTGATTTATCCGACCATAGAATATTATCCAAGAATTGGGGATCTTCTCTGTGCTTTTGCAGCATCACACGGCAAAATGCTAAGCCTAAAAAAGCCAAGCCAAAAGTCGTTAGTACGAGAGTCACATCAATTGAATACGAAACGGTGCACAGTAAACAAAGAAGCAGAGCGTACTGACTTTGTACTTTGTAGAGAACAGCAACATTCCTACCTGCCCTATTGTTATTTAACAACAAACATCTATCTATCTCTCTCTAACGTATAATCGCAATCTATCTATTTCTCTCTAACGTATAATCGCTCTCTATCTATCTCTCTCTAACGTATACTATCTATCTCTTTCTGACTTCTGAACTTCACTGACTACGCACATGTCCCTTCCAAATTCTAAGAATTTGCGAAAGAAATCTATTTTGGGCACATAGTAGAAGTGATTACTATTAACAACAACTTATGAAATTTGGTTCTTGATTAGAAAAAGTGTCATTATTTTTTTTTGTGGCTAGTTTTCCTAAAGTATTATACCATTTTAAAATCTAGGTTAGTTGCGCTAATTTTTAAAAAAACTTGCCATAGTAGTGTCCATATTTTTTTTTTACACTACGATGAGTTAAAGTGTACTGAACGTAAAAATCTTTCAAAATTTTAGGGAAATCATTTTTTTTGGTTGTTTTTTTGTATAAAATTACGAAAATTCTGTAATTTTCAAAGATTATGGTGAATAGTAGTACTACTTAGGTTGCCGATACAAACAAAAAAACTGAAATATTTGAAAAATTGTGGTCATGGTAGTTAAAAGTGTCATAAGGGGTATACATTTTCAATGAATTTCCTTTTTTTTAAGTAATTTATAAAAAAGTAGAGGTATTTTTTTTTTCTTTTTTTTTCTCGAGTAGTCATTAGTAGGTCCATCCTCTGGTGCCGGCTTATCGTTGAATTTTGGGACATGTGTATATGGACGTTAATTCAGACATTAAATGAACAGGCATACATCGCGGAATACCTATAATATTATAACTATTTTTTACCTCAGCGGTGAAGCGGCTATACCTATTGGACGTAGAAGTAAAAAACTAAAGTTAGTAATGTCTTTTAAGTTATTGACTGCCACCGTGGTCACCGGTGACCGCCAACAATAGATTTTCTATTATGTATGTTGTCTGGCAGTCAACTTGTTAAAGTATTTTTTTTTTATCATGGCAGCTGTAACGCTACATAACTACGAATTTTATGTGATGTCACACAAATCCTACATCCCGCAAGCAAAATTTTCCGCGTAATTTTAAGATGGAACTGACTATATCGTGTTTATAAACTCTTTTAGCTCTCGACTTTCCAAGCATTTTTAATAAAAATTATTAACATGGTGTAAAAATTCGCTGATCGTATGATGGCATGAGGAGGCTGTTCACTGTTCATAACGCGTGGGTTTGAGTGAACGATTACCGATGACCGGTGATTGGGATCTGTACAACCTATTGTACCTAGAAGTAAAAAAAAAAAAAAAACTTATTAATTTTTTAGGGGTTAATCCTCATAATATGAGTCACATAAGAAACTACGAAAGTCATCTGACGTCACATAAATCCTACATCGCGCAAGCAAAATTTTCCACCCAATTATAAAGGGGAACCGATTATTATATAGCATATAGATATGAGGACCAGGGTGTAAAGTTCACTCATCCTCCATAGAAAAGGGAGGATCCTCAGACCAGACAGATGTCGTGTCTGGTGGGCAAGTTGCCCAACGATTGATGCAGGGACATTATTTCTAGTACGCTAGTTGCTCGGTAAACTCTGCTTGCGCGGTGCAGGATTTGGCGTGACGTTACAGTGATGCGTAGTTTGCATGTGGCGTGGTAGATATTGCCACAATCGTGTTTATGAACTCTTTTAACTGTCAATTTTCCAAACATTTTTAATTAAATGATTAACAAGGTCTACATAATTCGCTGATCGTACGAAGGCATGAGAAGGCTGTTCACTCCATGGAGTTTCTTGGCCGTTCTTCTCCATAGGTACCTACGCTTTGGAATGGGCAACTAACTTCATTTTTCTGACTGACCGACCCCTTGACAATTCAAAAGTGCCTGTAATGGTTTAATTGAAATAAATATTTTGAGTTTGAGTTTGACTGTTCATAATGTGTGGGTTTGAGTGAGCGATCACCGATGTCCGGTGATTGGGATCTGTTCACAATTCAATGTTGTTCGTTGTTTGCCAGTAATTACGTCGACATTAATCCGTGGTTGCAAGACACACTGCTGTGGCGGACTTTGGAAGAATTTAATGATATTTTACTAAGAGAAATAAAAAATATAGGCAGTCGATTTTGAAGTCGTATACATTCAAATAAATAAAATTAAAGTTTCTGTTTGTAATGTCAAAATGACAGCTTTCTTACGGTACCTACTTAAAACAACATTTTTTTTTTAAGTTTTGTATGTCTGTTCGCCGCAACCGCAACGGCTGCACCGTTTTTGACGGGACTATCACAGGCAGATAGCTGATGTCATAAGGAATTACTTAGTTACTTACTTTTATTTTTAAATAAGAATTAAGGAACCGCGCAAAAAAATTGAAACGCATGAAATCCAATTTGTTTTCCGACATGCACGCAAACGAAGTCGCGGGCACAGCTAGTGCTAAATAATAATAGCTACACGGGTCGATCTTCAAAGTAAAGTAACGCTAGCCGAAGACGGTCCATGGATAAGCGGTTCGTTGCCACCAGCCGGTCGATTCTGTAAAAATCTCACCGTGAAAACTCAAGTGAAGTGAGCTTGATGTGAGTTGTCAGTAGAGTCAATCCCTAGCATTATTTGGAATGACAGCTCACTCCACGCTCACTTCACCTAAGTTTTCACGGTGAGATGGTTACAGAATCGCACTGCAGTACCATTAACAGTTCCATGATGGAACTACATCGACCATATATTACTTAGCGATATCCCTATGTGCCTGAAAAAGCTAAGCCGTTGGTCCCGCCAGATATGAAGAACGATGTCGAAAGACGTGCACGTTAAAAGCGTCCGTTATAAAACAGATAAAAACAATTCACAAAATACCTAAATATAAGCCTCCAGGTATAAGGGGCGTGCTCGTTTACTATATATGGAATGCTGTATTATGTTCATTGTAGCTGTAATTGATTGATGTATGTAAGTCATTGATCAAATGGTTGTCTCCAAGAAATTGCTTTTAACGGTAAGACCATCTATTTCCTTTTTTTTTCGGTATTGTTTCTCCTGATAGTGTACCATAATGAATACTGTCTGGTCTATCTAACTTTCCCAATAAAACTTATATATCTTTTACTTCCACCAAAGCTAGGTAAATGAGTTTTTGTTACAGATTTCATGGAAAAAGAAGCGCGCTGTAGCACCAGCAGGTAGCGGTGTGGCGGTGAACAAAATCGGATTAGCTAAGAGAATCCTGCGAGCTTGTATAAAAATGCAATGTTAAATATTCTGTCGTAATCTTGTTTGTTCGTGGATTCTAGGAAAATGTGGTTTTAAAACCTGACATAACTTAATTAATTAGAATATAAAATAATAGAATACTCTTTATTATGTACACTATGCGGGACCGACTGGATACGGAAGGCGGCAGACAGGGTGTTGTGGTGCAGCATGGGAGAGGCCTTTGTCCAGCTGTGGGCTGCGATAGGCTGAGTTGATGTACACCATATGAATTACAAATATAAATTTTAAAATTTGACCTATAGAATCTACTAGCTAACATTACTTAATTCTCTACACACCCTCTTACACACATACACTCACCTTCTTCACCTTACACACCTAGAGGACATCAACCTTTCATTCTTTATAATTATGCTCATATTTTTATTTTTATTATAATTTTAATAAACTGTTTCCTTTTGTTATTAAACTCATACTTGCATACCCAGTCCGAAGGCTTGAGGCGCTGCGTGCTGAGACATAGGCTATAAACCTAGTTCAGCAGCAGATGCTAATAATTAGACACAATTGTAACTGATTTACTATTAAGCATAATTTTAAGTAGCTAAGACAAATTGTGTAACCTGTATATTCTTTTTGGCCTAATAAATATATTTGTAGGATCAGGAGTGCCGAGCGGTATATTATATCGTCAGGGTTTGGAGTTCCCATGTTATTAGGATAAACAGGACGGTATAAACAGTTACAGGGAACTGTAATAAAATTACAGTACACAAAAATACACGATACAAAAGACACAAATAATGGGTAAATATGAAAAAAACAGTTAATCGAACAAACCCTTTAGGGTCACAGTTCGTACAGTGGCCAAGCCACCCAACACAAAGTGTATCTACTCGCTATTTAGCAAGCCAACACAGCTATGTAAATATACAGCAGCGCTGTACCAGGTAAACCGACAGTTTTGTCGGGAGCAGGTGCTCTGTATTGAGTCGAATCCGAAGACCGACTGACGAGCAAAACGAGTGCACGCTCTTTTATAGGATGATGCCACCTTGCAATCCCTCCACGACAACTCTGTCCAATGACGCACGTCAAGTGTTTACTTGATACAAAACACTAAAATACGCTAAATCTAATAAGACTTACATCATAACGTAATCAAATAATACAAGAATAATTGTCATAAATAAACAATAGTGATTTGACAAAGTAAAACATTTTAAAAACAAAGTAACATGGCATCCGTTGTTTTGAATAAAACCAACGGGTACAATTTATCGAAATAAGTTGCCAAAGATCAATTAGGGCGTACACCAAGTACTCAATAAATTATGTTTCGATTTATTAGACAATAATTGATAGTGAAAATCACTTAAATTGATAATAAACACAAATCATAACAAATTCTGTTGACTACCCACAGTTTTAATTTGACAACCATCTCCGACACGGCCAGAACTGACGTTCTACACGGCCTCGTGTGATCCTGAATCAGTGAATATCGATTGGCCTTTCTGACAAACAAAATCCTTAACAAAAGGTATGTTGTAAAGAAAAATCCTGAATTAGTTAAGTAAAATCAATCAATAGCAGTTGCATCGCAATAATTCAAAATGATCATACTGTTACAGACAATACATAGCTCAATTAAAGTAGAGACATAGTCTCCCAGCCAAAATCACACCATGGGATTTGACAAGTAACTTGGAGTCGAATAGACAACTCGCATAGGCGTCAAAATAGACAACCCGCATAAGCGTCAAGTTCAACGTCCAAATCCAGGAGTCAACATAGACATCCAATTAAGCGTCAAGATAGACATTCAAAACAAGAATCAACATAGATATCTTGTCAATTCAGCTATAGTACGTCAGTAGCAGATGAAACATCATCATCAGTGTCAACATTGACATCATCATTATCAGTGACTGGACATTCAGGCATTTTCCGTACACGATCATGGGCATATTTGAAAATTCTATTGCTACTCAAAGATTTTAACAAATATCTATCACCATCCAATATTTCTAAAATTCTATAGGGACCTTTGAATTTAGGATCTAATTTAGTTTGGTTGCGTTCCTCATTAGCAATAAGTACAAAGTCTCCAACTTGAAACTTTTTCAAAATAGCTTTAGTCTTATCATATCGAGCTTTATCATATTCGGCACTTTTAGTTATACCCAGGGCCGTTTGTTCTCTTACACAGGACAGATTTACTTCTATCTCTTCAATGTCTACAGTCATCAAACCTAGAGGTCTAGCAACTCGACCAATCAATAATTCTAAAGGACTAGATTTAGTAACCCGATTAATTGTGCAATTAAGAGCAATTTGAACGTCATCAATGGCATCTTGCCAAGATCGCTCACTGGTTTCAACGGCGGTAAGCATACTTTTTAATGTTCTCATTATGCGTTCAACCTGCCCATTAGCCCTACAAGCACCGGTAGCTATTAAATGCAAAGCAATATTATGGGAATCACAAAAATCTTTAAAGTTTTTGCTAGCAAAACAACGACCTTGGTCAGCTATAACCCGGGCAGGTGCTCCAAATAAAGAGACACTGGATTTAAGAGCTTTAATGCAATTTGATGCGTCAATCTGGGTAGTATGGTACAGTAAAACATACTTTGTAAAAGAATCAATTACAACAACGATGTATTCCTTGAGATCACTCTTTCCACTAAGTTTTCCCGTAACATCTATATGCACTGTGTGCCAAGGTATACTGACTTTAGGTATAGGGTGTAACTCGACTTGAACTTTACCCGAGTTAGATTTCGAGACTTTACACGTGATACAGTTATCTACGAATTTCCTAACATATCTGGCCATTTTATCGAACCAGTAATGCTCATAAACCTTTTCAAGGGTTTTATCCCAACCTAAATGCATGATTGATTCATGGATGTGGTTTATAACAGACCATCTAAAAGCTCTTGGGACAATAGGTAAACAACGAGTTTTCCCATTGCGTTGTATTTTACGGTACAAGATTCCCGATCGTAATTCATAACTTTGGGCAACATCAGGGGGTAGAGAGTTATTCTTTAGATTAGAAACGGTTGCTAAAATCTCGGAATCACGCTGTTGTTCAGCTAAAAGCCAACTATTATACAGAGTTGTAATATCAACACGTTTTTGTTCTGCTTTGTTAATTGACTGTGGAAGGGGGTTTCTTGAAAGAAAGTCTACGTGGTTCATATATCTGCATGCTCGTAATATCAAAATTGTAAGCCTGCATACGCCACTTGGGAAAGACATGTGTTAGCACTGCCCTTTGAGGCTTTAGTAAGGGCAATAATAAGAGCGCCACCTTGAAGAGGTTTTTCTGATAGGCAAATATCAACGGTTGTAGGTACTCCAAGATTGAGCATTGGAATCGGGTAGGTCTAGGTCAAAATCAGTCAAGCGAATTACAGTAGACGGAGCAGAGTGCGTCTTAAGCGATTCAATTAACTGAGCCATATTACGGTTCTGAAGCTCTAACATTACTCGCCATGGATCACCAATACCCTGCGATTCCTGGGCTAAACCTAATCCCACTTCTGATGTAGGATCAGGAGTGCCGAGCGGTATATTATATCGTCAGGGTTTGGAGTTCCCATGTTATTAGGATAAACAGGACGGTATAAACAGTTACAGGGAACTGTAATAAAATTACAGTACACAAAAATACACGATACAAAAGACACAAATAATGGGTAAATATGAAAAAAACAGTTAATCGAACAAACCCTTTAGGGTCACAGTTCGTACAGTGGCCAAGCCACCCAACACAAAGTGTATCTACTCGCTATTTAGCAAACCAACACAGCTATGTAAATATACAGCAGCGCTGTACCAGGTAAACCGACAGTTTTGTCGGGAGCAGGTGCTCTGTATTGAGTCGAATCCGAAGACCGACTGACGAGCAAAACGAGTGCACGCTCTTTTATAGGATGATGCCACCTTGCAATCCCTCCACGACAACTCTGTCCAATGACGCACGTCAAGTGTTTACTTGATACAAAACACTAAAATACGCTAAATCTAATAAGACTTACATCATAACGTAATCAAATAATACAAGAATAATTGTCATAAATAAACAATAGTGATTTGACAAAGTAAAACATTTTAAAAACAAAGTAACATGGCATCCGTTATTTTGAATAAAACCAACGGGTACAATTTATCGAAATAAGTTGCCAAAGATCAATTAGGGCGTACACCAAGTACTCAATAAATTATGTTTCGATTTATTAGACAATAATTGATAGTGAAAATCACTTAAATTGATAATAAACACAAATCATAACAAATTCTGTTGACTACCCACAGTTTTAATTTGACAACCATCTCCGACATATTATTATTATTATTATTAAAATAAAAGCTTAAGGAGGGGGAGGGGAGTAGGGGAGGGGGGTAAAGGTAAGGTAACATAAGGCATAGTTTTCAACTTTTGAAAGAATTAATCATCAAATCAGCCTATTGCAGTCCACTGCTGGTCAGAGGAGAAATAAAATAGGAATTATTTTAAAATAAAAACTGTGCAATAATTATATTAGAGCGTTCAAAAATATTTTTACGAGCGCAAAATTGGAATTTTTAGAGGATCGATTGTCACTACGAAACACCAACCGCAGCGGCCGTGTGTCACGTCAACTCCGGAAAAACGGTAATTTATCTTCGTCAGCTCGTTTTAAACTATGTCTGGTACACTTTGAATGGTAAATGACGCATAGGGGCCTGTTATTGATGTACTGGTTACAGTAAGCTACTTTGTCGAAGGAGGGGGCGGCTTTTAGGGTTCAGTTTTGACGTTGAAGTTTTGATAATGTAATTTTTATTGACCTTTTTTGTGAAAAACATCACTTGTTTTTACATATTATATCTGTCTGTTAATGGCTTGTGGCTAAGTAATAACAGCCGTACGGGTCGATCGAGCAGGTTAAGCTACGCTTGCCTCGGTTGGTCCGTGGATGGGTGACTATCTTTACATACCAAGACCCCTTTGTGCCTCGGGTAACACGTTAAGCCGTTGGTCCCGGCTGTCATCCCTAAATCATTGACAGTCATTACGGGTTGTCAGAAGCCCGAAAGTTTGACAACCAGTCTTACCAAGGAGTATCGTATTACCAAGTTACTGGGTTGTGAAGGTCCGATATCCGATATGCAATCGACTTAGTAAAACTGCTTATGCGCTTTACCAACTCGCAAAAAAAGTAAATATTGACACACTTCTAACGGCATACCACGGACTTGTGGTTTCGGTTTTGAGGTTTGGCATCATTTTCTGGGGCTATTCTACTGGTAGGGAACAAGCATTTAAAATACAAAAAAGATGCATAAGGTCAATGTGTGGTCTGAAAGCAACAGACAGCTGTGCACCAGTTTTCAAGGAGCATAAACTGTTAACATTGCCATCACTGTACATTTTGGAAGTGGTACTGTTTACAAAAACTAAATAACACATAGTGCGGTCCGTCGTGCTCGGCGGCCTATTGCGCTTTGAGTGCACCGTGCACGGATCAATCTCATCTACATAGATTGATCGAGAAAAACAGGTTTTGCTGTGACTTTGTTGATTTGTTTTTTTTTTTTCTTATCTGTATTTGTAATGATATGTACGTGATTACTAGTTTAGTTAGTCTAGTTTATTTAGTGTTTAGTTAGTCTAGTTTATTTATTTAATTATAAGTATGTATTAGGTATGTTGAAACTGTGTGTACTCCCCGTCACTTTTCCCTAAAGGTTCATTAGAAAACCAGCGTCAGACAGCATCTGTCTGGCATTAATGCTGAAATGAACCTTTTTGGCGCAGCCGTGAGGCACACACTATTGTTGTCTGAAACATTATTATTTATTTTTATTAATTTTGTATTTTGTGTTTCACGAACTGTGTCCAAATAAACTTTTTTTCTTTCTTTCTTTCTTTCTTCTTTCTTTCTTCAAAACAAAATGTAAAGTTATTTGACAAAGTCGCTACAGTACGAGATGTTCCCCTTCGTACCCAATATAAAAATAAATTAAGCACTGTGAAATGCAAAACAGCATTAATGAAAAAAAGTATTCATGGTATGGCACCTCGTATCTTTAATAAGATTCCAGATAGTTTTAAGGAAATGACTTATGTAAAATTTAAAAAAAACCTGACTAATTTACTGATAGAAAAATGTTATTATACTGTTGACGAATTTCTAAATGACTTAACAATTTGATGTGACTTTTTAAATTTATTGTGATTTTTTATGTACCCACTTATTTTACTTTTTATGACATTTCGTATTTTTTTATAATCTTTCAAACCTAATTTAATTTTATATTACTAATTGTGTTGTAATTAAATTGAGTATGATTGTTATTTTAAACAATCGTTATGTTAAAATATTTGTATGCTGTAATAGCAAAACATGGCGACCTACTTATATAAATATGTAATGCAAGAACCCAATGTACCTATGTTTGACAAATAAAATTCTGATTCTGATTCTGATTCTGATAGGCTGTCGCTCCATGCAAAATACTGGTATCCAGCTGCATCCGATTATACTGAAAGTCGACTCCAAAAAAGTCGGGAAAAGCCTCGGCTGATTAATTTTTTATCTGTCTGATAGTGTGTTTAAACTCGAGAACCACTTAATTATTTATCTAAGATTTTCTTGATTTTTTAAATTCTTAAATATGTTTAACGTTAGAATCTAGGTAAAGCTGTCAAAAAATAAAAGACCCGTTTTGTTATTCGAGAATGCGTTCTTGACATCTGTCAGTTTCATACAAACGAATACGTATTTTGCGAATTTGATCTTTATTAACTACTAGAACTGTCAATGTCAAAACGGGCCTTTTATTTTTTGACAACTTTAGTTGGATATATCATATCATCATCAGTTTTATGATAAACAAGCTTATGCCTGCGGCTTCACCTACGTTGCTGTCGGAAATTATCCCACGGGAAAGACTTCCACGCGAACAAATTCGGGTTCAGAAACTAGTATATATAGATACACATGTAAAACATACACAGTCGAGTTAAAACAGAGCATTGAACTAATGCCACGACTTCAGTTCCGAGAACGAATGAATGAACTGGGTTATTAGAGCGCCTGCTGTGAATTCGGAATACGCTCAGGGGCGTAGCTAACGCTGTATCAGCCGTATCAACGATACGGGGCCCCTGAGCTACAGGGGCCCCCGACGTGACGTGTATAAGCAAAAATAATATCCAGAACCTAAAATTCTTGTTGATAAATGATTTTCATTTCTGTAAATTGGTTCAAAAATATGTTTAAAACGGGGGTGAGTACCGAGATGACGACGAATAGAGAAATATGGAAGAAAACTGTGTCTGCTTCATTGGTCTAGTGGTCGCAAGCGCTACTGCTGAGCATGAGGTCCTAGGTTCGATTACCGAGTCGGGAAATGTGCTAATGGGTCTCGGCTTCCAATCTAACTGGATGCAGCTGAATGTCGGAACCTCCGGAACGACTGGCTATCTGACCGCCACAATCCAGTTACTATGTCCCTTGGTAATACTGGGTGTCAGACTTTCAGGCTTCTGACGACCCGTAACGACTGTCAAAGATCCACGAATGACAGCCGGGACCAACGGCTTAACGTGCTTTCCAAGGCACGGAGGGGTCTCGATATGTTAAGATTCACCATCCACGGACCTACCGCGGCAAGTTTAGCTTAACCTTCAATCGACTAGTGCGGCTGTTATTACTCAGCCACGAGCCCCTCACTTTCTAAATCAGTATGCTATATTCATTATTTTGTAAAAACAATACCCTCTGTAGCTTCACAGTTGGGTAAACAGGGCCCCCAAAAAATTTGATACAGGGCACCATTAGGATGAGCTACGCCATCAATAATGCACATCTACGACCTTTAACCCCACACGTGTGGTCCAAGTGGCTTGTAGGGGGGGAAACTGATAGAGGTAGTTAGATTTCAGTGATTTGATTTTGGCTTATCCTACTATATATATATAAAAAAAGCAGCGCCACCTACCGGGTCCAATTGTGTATACAAATCTTGTCCTGACCATAACAAAAACAGAAAAAAAATAATTATCCAATTTAGTGCAGTCGATCGGAAGTGCGCATAACTTCCGATCGACTGCACTAAATTGGATAATTATTTTTTTTCTAGTACAAATCTTGTCCTGACCATAACAAAAACAGAAAAAAAATAATTATCCAATTTAGTGCAGTCGATCGGAAGTTATGCGCATACATACATTTCGGCGATTCATTTTTATTTATATAGATTATAAGCGCCAAAGTTTGTATGGATGGATGGATGAATGTTTGTTACTCTTTCACGCAAAAAGTACTGAACAGATTTGGATGAAATTTGGTAAACAGATAGTTTATAAGCAGGATTAACACAGAGGACACTTTTTATCCCGATATTCCCACGGGATGGAAACTTATGCGGGCGAAACCGCAGGGCGCAGCTAGTCTAGTTATAAGAAAGGTTGAACGACTTTCAATAGAAAATGTTTATTCAGTTCTTCTTTTTAGCGTGTCGATAGCAATCTAAATGACTCGGCGACGACATCACTAACGTCCATCAGTTCCTGTAATGTGCAGCTGACAGGACACGATATTAAGTGTACTGTTATATCTTATAATACGCGCGAATGCATGTAAAATAATAATGAGGACTAAATTAGTCTTACACGTGGAACCGTCTATGTCGTGTCAGCATTCCCGCCACGTCGCTACTTTTCTAGAGCCAACTAGTTAGTGTGGATTTGAACGTCGTCGCAGATAAATACTTTTCTTTTCGTAATTTTCTAATTCAATTAAATTCCAGTGTTTAATTAATTGTTTTTTTTTTAAACCGTTTCAAGACCCACTCCGTAACAGTACTATCGTTTGTGGAACAGCACCACATATACAATCCAAGGTGGAGTCGTCTATAATCCGTTAGGCAATGTATTTAACCCCCGACGCAAAAACGACGGGGTGTTATAAGTTTGACGTGTCTGTGTGTGTGTGTGTGTGTGTGGGGGCGTGTGTGTGTGTGTATGTCTGTCTGTGGCATCGTAGCTCCCGAACGGATGAACCGATTTTAATTTTGTTTTTTTTTTGGTCCTTGTTGTTGTTTTCTGTTTTACCACGTGGTAATGGGTCTTAATTTAGGTAATCATAATTAGGCCCACAATCGACGAAATTCCTCATTCAAGGCTTTTTGCTTCCGGAATTAGAAAAAAAATATATAATGTTTATTTGCTGTAAACATAACGAGTCTGACAACCAGTCTTACCAAGAGGTATCGTAACTGGGTGGTGGAGGTCAGATAGGCAGTCGCTCCATGTTAAATACTGGTATTCAGCTGCATCTAGTTAAACTGGAAGCCAACCCCAACTATGTTGGGAAAAGACAAGGCAGATGTTGGATTAACATACTTGCTTGTTTGTTCAATAGGACCACTAAATTTCTTCTGGTTCCTCTTTGAAGTTTGCTAAAAAGAATCTTCTACAAAATACTTTATCAATGAAAACAAACGTAAAAGATAGTAACAATAAATTATAAATTATAACTGCAATCAAAGGTAAAGGAACTAACTACCCAGTAACACGGCACACCATAAAATGTTCTAATGTGATGCTGTGAGGCCGCTCAACAGATTGCTCCGATATTTACGAGCTCACTAGTGCTCCTAACACGATCGTAAACATTGTGTCCTTAAGGAATAACATCAACTATTAAGGGCTGATTTTACCAAAATCACATATCTTTTATTCGTGGAATAAAATTGACGTCTGACAGTCTAGTAAGAAAAAAACTGTCAAAAATTCTAAATTTATTCTCAACATAAGACTTACCTATTTTAGTTATATTAGTTTGGTGGAATTCGCCCTTTTAATCTTTTATTCTTAGGGCTGAGTTTTCAATCAACACAATAAGTTTTATTCGTAGAATAAAATTGACGTCTGACCGTTTTTGTATGGAAGACTGTCAACAATTCAAAATTATTCCTCCGATAAAATTATCTGGGGTTCGAAAAATTAGCCATCAGAGGGTTGGGTTAAGAGGAAACGTGGTCACGTGGTCGGCGTGGAGGTGGTTTTTGGGATATTTATTTTTCTAAAATTAATATAATTACGCCGAAAAATTACGGACACGGCAGTCAGTGGTAGATATACAACAAACCCTTAAAAAAAGATTTGGACTTGTATCATTAACCAGGGAGAAAACAGGATATGTATAATCAGCCTATATGGTTCCCACTGCTGGGACACAGGAGTGGGCCGTAATCCACCGCGGGGGCCCAGTGCGGGTTGGTGGATTTCACATGTCTTCGAATTTTTGGTTCTAGGACATGCCGGTTTCCTCACGATGTTTTCTTCACCGTTTTTAGAGCAGTGGTGATGAAATAATTTACACAATGTAAAGTGCCTGACTGGGTTCAAACCCACGGCCTACAACTCGTAAGTCGCGGCTGTTACCAATTGATGACTTTCCTACAAACATCTTCTTAATAAGAGATTTTTACATAGCATTAGGCTTGAAAGGTTGAGAAAACACGAGAAATGACAAATAAAACAGCTGTTAAAACATGCAAACTTGTACATTATAATACCAATTTGAAGGTCGAGGGTTTACGATCTTGTGACGGGAACATAAACTGTATGTCTGTCTCCCGGGAAATAATAACATAGCTGCGAGCGAACAGGCCCGTTATGGATGAAGATAATACTTCGGATTAGGATGCGTTACACAAATGAATATAACATGACGTACATAAGTACGTTGTTCATTGTTGTCATGGTATGTGATGCGGAAGAATGAGGATTTCGTGAGGCAAGCTTAGAGTGTGAATGTCGGCGGTTGTAAGAGTAGGAGATGAAAGAAATGATGGTTGGACTATGTGGAAGATGATATGGCTGGAAAGGGTGACTACCGAGATGAAGACAATGAGAAGTCTTGAACGAATAAAAAAAATAATATGTTGCGCCAACTACAAATGACATTGTTGGAACAAAAGCACTTCCAATTTTTTTATGAGTTTGTGAAACAAATAAACATTGTGTGCGTATTATTTTCTCCCATGCACGTAAAAGTAGGCCTCCAGACCGTATTCAGCCACAGTTAAGAGACGTTTAAACGCCAAAAATGTATGGTTAATCATTAATTATGTAACTTTAAGCAACGTCTATAAATAAACCCCTAAATGGTTACTATAATTAGACCTGATCATTAATAACTTAGAAAGCTGAAACTTCGTGACTTAGCGCTCGTAAACCTGTAACCTTAATCTCCAAAATCGGTGAAAACATCGTTACAACACACGATCCATCAGATTATAAACTCTAGCTCACACTTACTGCCTGCGGTTGTGGAACCCTGCTCCAAGTGCAGTTAATTGACACTTGTTAGTGAGGCAGAACGGTTCGATGAATGACACTTGTACCGAAGGACCAACTGCCTTAATGATGAAGAGGCGTTCCACTTACGATACTCGTAATTCTCGATATAAGGGGAATCTGATGGGCTGGTGGAGTGGCTAAGTACGTGCGTACGTAAGTAAGTAGTAAGTAGTGGTGGAGTGGTCGTTTGCCGAGGTCGGTCCGAGAATGGGTTACATTCGTTACGTACCGAGGTTCTTCCGTGCCTCGGAAAGCACGTTAAACAGTTGGTCCCGGCTTCCATTCATAAATCTTTGTCAGTCGTTAGACGTGTATCGTGTTATGTAAAATACTGGTATTCAGCTGCATATGGTTAGACTTGAAGCCGACCCCAACATATTTGGGAAAACGCTAAGCAGATGATGATAACATTGGATGGTAGTTTGTACGGTTGTTAGTCGAGAAAATTGTGCAAAAAGTTGTAATCAAACCTAATAAGCTGGGACGAAAACAAGTTTTCAACAAAATAAGTGTTGAAATAAACTTTTTAATAATTTGAAGAAATACTTTTATTAAATTTAAACTACAGTTAAAGACCAAACATCTTGGTGGTGGAATATAGTATTTATCTAATATAGAATATAGTATTTAATATTCATTGATGCGATGTTATGATTCGTGACCCAGGCAAATGACCCCTGCGCTACACTTCTTAAGTGCAGGTGGCTCCAAGATGATATTTTAGAAAATTGATTATAAAGTAAAATATGTTTATAAAACGAAAACGCGAAACCGTATAAGTACGTGCGTTAAATTAATGTCGCCAATACATAAAGCGGCATCTTGTAAATTATTTGTTTTCAATCTGAGGTATCTTACACTTACGTACTTTAATAAAAGACTAGAGAAACAAAATAAGATTTTAAAAGATTTAGCTTATGGAAGGTTGTCATGTAAGACTAATGTATTTTGCTAATGGAAAAAGCTAATTCATTATTTTCATATAAATAAGTATCAAGAAGAAAAATGAAAGCGTAATTAAACATCAAAAATGTTTTTGAATAGGAAACTTAATGGTTTATTAATGGAAGAAGATCTTGTTTCTTAGTTATTTTTACGCGACGAAATTTTATTAAAATTGCTGACGCGACTGTCGACGTTGGCCTGTCCAAATTTCAATCATTCTTGCAAAAATTCCATAATAAAAAGTATTTTCAGATTTTCCCAAATTTTCTGGGCTACTTTTTCAATTTTTCTTTTCCTCTAAACCGAATTCAGAATATTACGAACATTTTAAAACAAAAAATAGCCAAATCGGTCCAGCTGTTCTCATGTGATGCGCTTACCAACGAACAGCATTTCATTTTCATTTATATTGATAGATAGAGGGGCTTGTGGCTAAGTAATAACAGCCGCACGGGTCGATCGATCAGGTTAAGCTGGGTGACCATCTTCACATACCAAGACCTCCGTGCCTCGGAAAGCACGTTAAGCTGTTGGTCCCGGCTGGAATTCGTGGATCTTTGACAGTCGTTAAGGGTCGTCAGAAGCCCGAAAGACTGACAACCAGTCTTACGAAGGGGTATCGTATTACCCAGTAACTGGGTTGTGGAGGTCAGATAGGCAGTCGCTCCATGTAAAATACTGGTATTCAGCTGCATCCGGTCAGCTGCAGCCGACCCCAATATAGTTAGGGAAAGGCGAGGCAGATGATGAGATAGATTGTCTTTTGTTTAAACGAATAAAGTTAAATAGTGCTTTTATGTTGCCACTCATAATAATTACCTAACACAATATCAGTCATTAAGTTCCACTTTAAATAACTATTTACCAACAGAACTATGTTTAATTTGTTCGAATTATGTCATCAAATATGGCGGACAGTGGCGGGAAAGTTCGTCGGCCGTTATTTTTTTAATTCGACAGCGTAAACAGGCCAAGGAACAATGAATGTAATGCCACAAAGGGCTGGAACCCAGCCACAATTCAAATAAAATGTTTTAAAACTCCACATAATGTACGGATGCAGCGCTTAAAAAGTACTAATGCAATTTTGCTATACCAAAAACAATCTTAAGTGTACGGAATAGAGCTTAGGTTTGAGTGACATAGCTTCTTTTATTTTGTTTGCTGATATTTTAAACGTTTCTATTCTAACGTCAGCTTTTGAGATTGTTGGACTCTGCTGGGACTCTTTGGATACCTATTTGCTACAATAATTCTGTAAAATGCGAGATCGTTTTGCGATCCGTTGTTCTTTGTGACTTTTTGTAGAAAATTGTTTTGCATGGTTACTTGGGTACGACAGACTACAAGAAAAACTTGGTTATGTCCAGTAGACAGCAAAAGCTTTATTAGAAATAGGTATTTCATACAGAATGGCGATTAGGTTATCACATTAAATATTTTATTTCACATAGCCAACATGGACACTTATGAAACGTCAGAAGCTAGGTACACGGTTTTAATGGGTCGTTTCCTATGGAGAAGAGCCGGCAAGAAACCCCACAGTTACTCTTTTACCATCGTTACTCTTAATAAATAACAAAACCCCATTTTAGAAAGAATAATGTAACCAAATATCATTGTCATTTACAAAAAGCATATACCCCGTAGTGACAAGAATATTCACAGAATTGAGTTTGTAGAAATAAGGCTCAGCAGAGGGCGGGTCGTAAAGGGCCTTGTAAATTATGATGATAGGGCTCCGGGCCTCCGGATTACGGTCCGATAGGGCTGCGGTCACTCTTATCAAGCGTAACGGCACAAAGTATTAAGAAAATTGGGTTAGTAAGAAAATGTGATGTCTGTGTACTCTTGGGATCGTATTTGGGTGAAAATTGGAATAAAAGAGTTTAGGGGATATAAATTGGGAAAGGATTTTGACGCGTTAGTCTTTTCCATTAGATGTTAGCTGAAAATATGTTGGTGGGAATATTCATGTTCATAATAGGTATACGCGCGTTCCATTATGTTTTATAAGATTTTATACTACTTAGGTACAGACGCCAGCACATCAAGCTACTATAATCTGTCAAATTTCTTTAATAGATTTTCAACTTTATCGCTAAAGCACTAAGGTTCAAGGTAGATTGGGAAAATTTGACAGTTTCGGGTAGCTTGACCTGCTGGCGTCTGTACAATAGCGCGGGATAGTTGCGTAGCATAGCACACTATCAGTAACAACGGATTTCATTTTGACATTTCATCAACATTCATTGCGTTATTTACTCGTAGGTACGTTGTTGAGCACACAATTTTTTTGAACTTATGTAGCAATGGATTTGCAATATCATTCAAAATGGTTCAGATTGAGAATATATGTCGTCTTCATAGTGTAGTCGCAATCAGGGTGCCGAGCTCTGTAGGGTACAGCAAAATGTATAAAATAAATGATACCGAAATTGGTGATACCGACCCGACAGGAAATTGAAAATGAAACTAATCCGTGAGGAGTGGAAATGAGGAATTGCACAACCTTGAAATTTCTCTAAAAGGTACGCTAAGGTCTCTTGGTACCTATATCGTCATGTATCTACTCCCTTAGGGTGTAAGCAGAGGTTTATGAAATACATTTCGCCAAGTTTCTTTAAGCCCCATGTCGTACGGTCCGGGTCAATGCCGTAAACTGAGTACAAATCCAAAATGAAAAAAACCCTATTACGAGTACACTTTGACCGACTTGAAAATCAAACCCAGGATCCAACATTCTTCGGTGTCACTTACGACCCCTAGACCTCAAGGCACTCGATTAAGGGTATAGTGGAATAATAAAGTTTGTTTGTTCATTTGTTTGTTTGAACGCGCTAAGTAATCTCTGGAAGTACTTACCGGTCGGATTTGAAACATTATTTTTGCGTTTGATAGTCCTTTTTTTTGATAAAGGCTAGGAAAGTTATTTAACACCAGGCTAGGACATTTAGGAGTCGAGCAAAAAGAAATAAATCAGAAAAAATACTCAGCGAAAACGACGTGATAGCGCGGGCAGGCGATGCGATGCGATGCGGTCGGGGGAACAAGAAATTCCACGCGGATGAAGTCGCGGACTGAAGCTAGTTATATGAATAAAGGAATAGGTGCTCACACCATACAGTAAAACAAGTCGACGGCAGCCGTAGACGCGTCGGCTGCAGACCGCTGCCGTTGGCAATGTGTCGTTCGTGGATATGAGCACTGGGGATAACACCGAAGTGTCTCATAGGGCCGATTTTTGATCCGTAGTTAAACTCAACCAATCGTTAAAAATAGTAACTAATGGCTAAATTTTTGCAAAATGTGTGTTTTTGATCAATTTTTAGCTTATCTAATGATGAATTATTTGACCATTGTCAAATAATTAACTATTAGTTAAAAAAAATAACCATTTCAGTGACGTCATCATAACAAATGTCATACATGTAAAAGTTGTGTCACTTCGTAGAAATGTTAATACCTGTGATCATGAGTGACATCACGTGTCCAATTAATTACGTAGACACGGTGGTTAACAAATTAACTATGTTTTTCGCAGTAATGTGACTATGTTATTGATACACTATGTAAAAAAGTACGGAGTCATAAGCAAATGGCACCCCTACATGCATAAAATTATTATTGTTCAGAACGCCCATCGATCTGTTAAAAATACGCGAGACAAGATTTCAGAGAACAAAGGGGCAATTCTCGTAATTTCAAGAACGTTCACAGTCTGATCTCAGTACCAAGATGTCAAAGATACCTCTAATTTCCCTACATTTTTGACAAGTTTTTGACATTGATTGTCGCTGAGATGAGATTGCGACTAGATTGAACGTTTTTAATTGTGGGAATTGGCTTTCAGTTTTCTCCTGTCATAGAATAACTTCAATCTTTCATTAACGCTCCATTCACTACCAACTCCACTAAAAAAAAAAAAACACTAAAGCCACTTACCTAAAAACAACACTAGTTCCCTCACTATCTAGATGCACGGCATCATTCAGCGACCACTGCAGCAGCACAGCCGTCCTGCTGGCCAGCGGTCCACTGACCACCCTGGCCGGCAAGTACCGCCTCCTCATCCGCAAACTCTTCGCGATCCTTCTGTACACCGACCGCTCATCTCTACTATAACTACGGTACTTTGGTCTGAAGTAATACCCGTCACTAAGGCTATCTACACTTTTTAAACTATGGTCGTCAAAAGTCCTGTAGGTATCACCGTATTTCTTGGACTTTTTCATGTGCTTTGAGCGCTCGGAACGCATGTGTTTCGGGAGAAAGTAGGGGAGAGACTCGTCTCTGCAGGGTCTCTCGGTGAAGGAGGTCGGCGTGAAGTTCCCTCGGATTATGTTGTCTACTATGGAGTGGAGCACGTAGTCCCGGAGAGTCAGGTCCTCGAACTGCAGGTGAACTGGAAAGAGAGAGAGAAATACGTTAGTTTTGATGTTTGATACAGGAACAATTCTTAGGTTGCAGAAGTATGAAGGTGTATTTTGTAAATCTTGCAACTTTATAAGTTGTATTTCTGAAACATAGGTGATTAGGTATGTACGGTCACTAAAGGAGATAAGTAACCAGGTTCGTTGGATATAGTTGAAGTTTGGTAAGAAACGGATTGATGTTTTCGGATAAAATTTTACTTAATTAATAGAAAAAAAAAAACAAAATTTAATTAATTAATTAAGTAAAAAAAGAAACCGATGGCGGTTTCTTACTAAACTTCAACTATAACTGACGACCCTGGTTACTTATCTCCTTTGATGACTGTACATACAAATATCTTAAAAATATGGTAGTGCGCTGTTTTATCAATATTAACATACAAATGATTAATATTATTAAAAACGATTAAATGAGTACTATGAAATTACAATGAGATAATTATAATTTTATGTGCACCTTTTTTTACTCTCATTTATTTATTTCCTTACTTATTGAATAGGTACTTTTTAACTATTTTTATTAAAAAAAAAAAACAGTTTAATATATTAAAAAGTAGTTCACCGGTATCGGGAGCAGGGTCCCCCAGTTACCGATGCTTAGGGCTCCAGGGGAATTTTTATTTATTTATTTATAGGCAGTCGATGTGGATGATACTTTCTGAGTTTAAATAAAAATGCATTTTTCATTCCGTCAATGGTTATGTTTGTGAGATCAAGTTTAGTAAGTAGTAGGGTCTTCGATCCAGAGAGTATTTTTAACCGAAACGAGGGGAAGGTACCTATGTAAAACATAATACCTTATACGTATTCAGTAAATGTCATAATCGAAAAAGGAACCAATCTTTCAAATGACTCAGCGTAGTCAACCAATCAAAAAAAGTATGTCATCTCTCGTCTATGCTCGGGACCATTCGGGGCCGTCCATTGACGCCGGAACGGGTCGGCCCTGAAACCGGTCAGCAAAGGGCCCAATTTCCGGCCGGCTGGACGAGATGGATAGCTGATGTGTTATCTTTTATGGAGATCCGTGGGAATTTGTTACTCGTCTGATATTTGTCAGGATACCGTTGTGATGGAAGGTCATATTTGTCTTCTTATCTTTGTTGGTTCCGGTTTTCGTCAGTATTTTTTCGGAGATTGGTTGAAATCGCCGACTATGTGTAGTTTCTCGAGGTGTTGAACTTGTTTTCGAGGTTTTAAGTATGCTGTTTTAAGCTGATTAAAAAACTTTTACAAGAAACTTCTATTCCATAAAGTGCTGAGACTGACTTTAAAAAAATATTCATGATAAAACAAAGGAACAAAAGAAAAAAACGTGACAGTAACTTATCTACATCCGGCTAAGTAATCTTTTCACCACGGTAAGAGTTAGTTAACTTTCATTTTTGTATGTCTGGTGCCGAGAACAGCAGTGGCGTAGGTTGAAAGTTCAAACTCAGTTAGGCGCTTTACTTTGCGTAAATTATATCATCACCACTGCTCTCAAATCGGTAAAGGAAAACACCGTGAGGAAACCGACACGTTCCAGAACCAAAAATTCGGAGACATGTGACATCTAACAACCCGCATTGGGCCCGCGTGTTGGATTACGGCGTGAGAGGCAGTGAGAGGGTCACTGAGAGGTGGCATGTGTCCCAGCAGTGGGAACATTATAGGCTGATTAACGCTATTATGCTATGGCACCGAAATGTGAGAAGAAATTATTTCCGTCTCACTCCCACGCTTCCTCTTATAACTGAAACCACATCCTAACTTGTTACTTGGGACCTTTCAAATTCGCAAGATTTCCTCGTAATACAATTTTGATTTATGTTAACATTATTGGCGCCGGCGAAATATTTACATGTAGCAACACTGAGCAACAATATGTTACTTTTAAAACGTCGTTTATATTAATTTTGTATGATATTAGTCCTTTTGAACTGGGATTGGAAGCAGTTATTCTGAGGAAGTGGCTTTCGTTTACAATTGAGGAGCTTAAAATTCAAGTCGTTTTCAGAAAGATGTGAGATGTGTGGTTCTTGTCCATTGTTGAGAAGTGAATGTCTGTAGGGTGATGATGAGGAATGTTAAAGTCGAAAACAGTCATTGGATCTAAGTTCAATTATTTCTCAAGAAAATGTAGGTATATACGAGTACATACAAATAAATAAAATTGAAATGTAATGTCAAACTAACAGGTTTTTCTAAATGCATTTTTTTTTTGTCTGTCTGTCTTTTTGTTCTAGCTAATCTTCGAAATGGCTGGACCGATTTTGACGGGATTTTATAAGGAGTAACTTGGGCAAATTTAAACTCAAAAATTCAAAGCATTAGGCACTTGAATTGTCAAAATTAAATAGTCAAAAAGTTGAAGGTAGTTGCCCATTCAAAAAGCGTACATCTCTATGGAGAAGAACGGGCAAAAAATTCCAAGAACACTCTTCTAAATCAAGATATTACGAAATCCTGGGTACATTATTCTTGTTGCTTCTATATGTGAGAACAATGGAAAAAAACGAACGAAGAAATAATACAAAATATAAGATTAAAAATAAGCCCTGGCAGTTAAGAGTTTAATTATCGAAAAAGAATTAGGGTTCCGCGGGGAAAAAATTCAAACCCATAAAATCTAATTTGTTTTCCGACATGCACGCGAACTCAATTTGACATAAAATTGAGTTTTGACTGTTAAACATTGTTACTACATTAACAGTGTCTTACAAAGTTAAATAAATCAGAATGTCATTTCCAAGAAAAACAAAGCTAGTTTCTATGTGTACCTAGTTTTAGTTTCACTTTTGTGAGAGTATTCGAATATTATGAAGTCGTGAACTCAAGTTGTATTGACATTGTTATCTAAAAACTTTTTTATTAAACATTGAATTTACAACTTTAATTCTTTTGCGAACGTTAAACTGAAAGTTCTATTACTAGTGCTTATGAATAAATAAATGAAATGCATTGTATCTCATTTGCAGTAAAAACTTGCTTGAAGTTATTTGAAATTACAGTAATACTCGTAGATAGATATGTAAAGTTTATAAGTACTGAAAAGTTTTAAATTGTTTTGCAGTTTCATAAAACTAGATATTTATATTAGCTCACAGAAAGGGCGATGACTCTATAGTCGCAATAGTTCAGAAATTGCTTGGATGCCGGCAAATTCGATCCCCGAACCAATTCTTTAACAGAGTATTTTAGTTAAAGTTAATTTATAGGTTACTAAGATAGTTTGTAAGTCCATTGTTACTCACACTATGAGTCTTGTTGCTCGAAGAAAGAAGGACATAAACGAAT
Organism: Apamea anceps; assembly: GCA_951799955.1. Taxonomy (NCBI): domain Eukaryota; kingdom Metazoa; phylum Arthropoda; class Insecta; order Lepidoptera; family Noctuidae; genus Apamea; species Apamea anceps. The sequence goes on from OX637516.1 coordinate 2,101,498, forward strand.
CAATTACATACTCCTTTGTAAGGGTCGTGGCAGGTGGCGTTCTGTAGTTTCTGCTTATGCCTATGAAAAGAAGGCGAGAGCTTATGTATTTTAGTTGTTCCCGATCTGGTATTGGAAATTGTGTAAGATAATTATGTGTCCGCATCACCAGGGGGCCTAAAAAGGCTATATTGGCAGAATCATAATAGGATAGCAATATGAATCTTAAAATCGTAAAATGGTCACAAACTGACAATTCATGTGTGCAATTCATATCACAATGAAATAACATTTAAACTGTAGAAATGAAAAATAAAAAACCAATTTGATTAATAAAAACTGTAATGAAAAATTTACCGATAAAATTACGGTTTTTATTTTTTTCATGCGGCATGTTTACACCAAATATGAAATGAAATTTTACGAAAATTAGAGGAATTGCTAATGATCTTCTGGGAATTCAGGAAATGAATAGCTTTTAGAGGTATTGCTTAAAGTGGCCTTTTTAGGCCCCCAGTTTACAAGCTAAAGTGTAAGCAATCTCATCCTTTAACAATACCCTTGCCCGTCTTTGCAGTTGGATAAAAAGAGTCAGTCAATCTACCAAGCCTTTTCCCAACTATATCGGGTTCAGCATCCAGTCTATCCGATTGCAGCTGAATACCAGTGTTTTACAGCGCCTTTTGGGGCGACTGCCTATCTGACTGCTACAACCCAATTTATTACTGGGTAACACAATACCGTCTGAGTAAGACTGGTTGTCAGACTTTTGGATAAAAAAGAATAAAAACATAAATAAATAGTCATCGTTTTAACAATATGACGTCACACCATTCTTCTTCAACACCGTAATTTTTTTACCCAGTAACTCGAAGCGTACAACCGGCGATAAAGTTTTGTCCTCGTAACGTTCATCTGCGCAACAAATTGTCTTGCGCGTTGCGTCGAAAGCTGTACCCCTTTAATTTATTGCAGCCCCTTACTAACGATCTCACTAATTCTCGTTAATAAAAGACGTCGAGAAGGAACTCCTAATTGTCATTAAAGTTTGTGAAAAGGTCCGGTTCTGGTTTCAAGAATTAATTATTTAGATACAGGGTGGCAGGGACATCGACGTGCAACCTGGTACCATGGTTTCACTATAATTATGATTTTGAATCCCCGCAGCGTATAAACGTTTAATAAAAAAAAAAAAAAACATAATATACGCGGTTAAAATGTATCGCGGTTGTAATGTAGGATGTATGTAGGGTCGTCAGTAGCCCGAAAGTCTAACAACCAGTCTTACCAAGGGGTATCGTATTACCCAGTCACTGGGCTGTGGAGGTCAGATAGGTAGTCGCTCCATGTAAAATACTGGTATTTAGCTGCATCCGGTTAGACTGGAAGCCGACCCCTTGGGAAAAGGCTAGGCAGATGATGATGATGGTTAAAATGTATGGCAAAGCAAATTTTTTCAAGAGCGCTGTTAAAAAGTTTGGGTGAGATTCAAATATTAATAATCATTTAGTCGACAGATCATACAACTCAATTTGTTAGTAATCAGGATAAAAAAAAGATAACTTAAACACTGTGGTAGTACCTACATTTGGCAGATATTAGTATACGACCCATGAGATAGAGGTTGAGTCTATTGTCACTAACCGGGCAAATCTAGGGTCCAAGTATCCAATCGATCCACGATTGGATACTTGGACCCTAGATTTGCCCTAGTGATCGCAAGTACTACTGGACTAGATCCAGGGGACAGTCGAAAAACATCCAGTATACCCACATTTCGACAGTTATGTTTAGTCCCATGTAATAGGGAGCAAGCCTATTGCCATCGACCGGGCAAAAATCCAGGCTGCTACTGAGAAGTTCTAGAGAGAAAAATCCAATAACGCTTTGCCCGACCTGGGAATCGAACCCAGGACCCCATGCTTAGCAGTAGTGCTGGCGACCACTAGACCAACGAAGCAGTCATGATGTTTTATTTACCCCAATCATTTATAAAGCACACAAATTCCATAACGAACTGTACCAGTTTATGTGGAAAACGGAAAACCATTAAGGGGGATGCGCTGAGGTAGCCCGCGAAATTTATAGAATAGAATTAATAGCAACATCAATACAACCCTCAACGCTCATTTAATCCTATTGATTGATATTTCATGAAATAGTCGTTCAATAGAATTACATGAACTTAGAGGGTTGTATTGATGATTTTAATGATTATAAGTCTGTGAATACACAATTGTTACGCTCGTGAATTATACATATTTTATTCAAAATGGGGTGCAGCTCTTCCCCAAAAGGGGGAACCGACCCAAATACTGATATTTAACATAATTAGGAAAAACGAAAATTTTATCAGCCTGGGTTATTTTAGGAACAGTCACATGTGGTCAACCCGACACTGACTTGCAAGTTGCAAAAAAATGCAAAGAATTACGCGGGCTACTCTGCCGCTTCCCCCTTAACCTCTTCAGGGATAATGAAACTACGGCGTAATTACTGGAGAGTACATAAAGGTCTTCACAAAAACGTTGCGTCAAATTGAACTAATAAAGGGTCACCGAAGAGGCCATTAATTAATTAAAAATATCGACCCTTTTCCTGTGAAACTTTACTTGATTTTGGTAAGGATCCCTGCTCTAGCATTCTGTAATGGCTCTGTTTATTTATAAGTCGATTTTTCATATATAATAAAATTCATCCTCATCTGTATAGCCTTTTCCCATCTATGTTCGGGTCGGCTTACAGTCTAACCAGATGCAGCTGAATACCAGTATTTTACAAGGAGCGACTGCCTATCAGACCTCCACAGCCCAGATACTGGGTAACACGATACTCCTTGGTAACATTGGTTGTCAGAGTTTCGAGCTTCTGACTACTTACCTGTAACGACTGTCAAAGATGTAAAAATGAAACTATTTTCAATAATTCTCCACAGAAGAGCTGTCAAAACGCTAACATTATTTTAAAGAATAGAATAGATTAGGGTACTCTTTATTATGTACACAATATAAATAAAGTAAAAGTAGTTATAGTTAGTGAAAGTTTCTCAAACAGAAAATAACTTAAAGTGATCGGCCCTCGGGTGTTCTAATATACTTACATCATGTCATTCAAGAGACTGTTTTAAAGCATTTTTAAATTTTTTTTATCGTTTAGTGTGGTTTAATTAATTTTTTTAATTTGATAGATATCGTTTCGTAACACAAGTTGTAGCTGAGTAAAGACAATTAAAAATGAAAAAAAAAAACTGTTCTACAGAAGGTGGGGTAATTTCCTATCTAATGTTCTACAGAACCATGGTGGGGTAATTTCCTATTTAACCTAAAGAAAACAGCTGATTTCTTCCAAGAATCCAGGCTATAATAGCAACTGCTTACATATATTCACGACGACTTGACTCAATCAATCAATTATACGTTGTTTACAGTGCGCAATGTAACGCATATAAAACATGCGTATGTGTGCATGCATCGGTACATGTATCGTGAGTTAACTTATATTTCAGCCCATTCTTCTCCTAACTATGTTGGGGTCGGCAACCAGTATAACCGGATGCAGCTGAATACCAGTATTTTTCATGGAGCGACTACCCGTCTGACCTCCAAGACGACATGCCTAATAGATGCAAAATGTACACCTTACAACCTAACTGCCCTCGACAAAAACTTCACAATGTCAACAACTCTCTGAATGTCAAACAGCTGATCCAAACCCCATTAGGTACTTCTGCACCATCATGGTCTCTGGCCATAAATCAATGTTTTATGGCTCTGTCCGTTAGCTCAGCTTTGACTGTTCGGTTTGTAGGTCAATCGATCGATGGGTACCTACTTTTGTGCCGACCGGTGTACCATTGTTTGGCTTGCTCGCTTGTAGCCAGCCTATTATGGAGATAAATGGGTGTGCTAAAAAAGTAGAAGTTTGGCAGCGAAATGTGGGCAATGAGGGCAAGTTTTGTTTGTGTAAATGTCGTAATTATGTATGTAAATAAGCAGGAGTGATGGACATGTAAGATACTAAGATCTTGTCTCGCGTATTACCATCATCATTCCAATGTATTTCTGGTCAGCGCAACGTGTATTTTCTTCCATACTTCTCTATCAGTCGTCATCTCGGTAGCACCCCCTTTCTAATCATATCATCATTCACAGCTAGTCCATTCATAATTTCTTTGGTCTTCCACTACTTTTATACCTTGTCTCGCATAATCCATACTAATATTTCAAATGCGAAAACTCTAAAAATTCAACAAAACAAAATGTCTGTACAGACAGAAAGGCAGGTACTAGAGTTGCTTTCGCAACGAATAATTTACACTAGAGAGCTATCGGTTTTCATGCCTTAGGAACTGAAAAGATTTCGATGAAATATGGCAAACTAGTAGATCATGACCTGAGTTGGGACATCGGAAAGAAATAAAGAAAGAAAAATATTTTATTTTGCACAAACAAAACGCACAGTTATAAATAAAAAATAATAATAATTAAAAAAACATAAGATATACATAATTAAAAGACTCGTAGTCAAGCATAAAAAAAAAATTGACACATCGGATACTTTTTATCCCAGTCAAAGACTACAATAGTATTATACATCCCAGTAGTAGTTCGTTCGTACGGGCGAAGCCCCGGACAAATGCTAGTCAGCATATAACACTGCAAGCTAACATAGGTAACAAAAAGTGGGTTCTCTAACTTTTTAAACACACGCCTGTTTCTTTACAATGTTTTCCTTCACCGTTTTGAGATTTCAGAGCAGCGGTGATAAGATAAAATTGTACAAAGTAAAGCAGTGCATGCTTGCCTGGGTTCGATCTTCCGACCAACAACAACAACACAACACAACTTGGTAGTCATTCATCACAGTCATTGGGCCACTACTACTTCTGACCTTGTTCAGAAGGTGCAAAATTCGCACATATTGATACGCTCCCGTAGGTACTGGATGCAATAAGGCATCCCGAGGGAATGGCGTTTAGGTATATTATGGACGGAATACATTTGCTCCTTACATAAAATCTGATGTTTCTTTAAATCCTGCTTTCGAAGTTTGGTTGAGCCTTTGAAACTGTATTTCCATAATTTTAAGTACAGACACGTTACAATAATTTGCCATTAAAATAGAACTGCTAAAAAGCACGCTAGTTTAAACCGTGTAAAAACACGGTTTAAACTAGCGTGCTTTTTAGCAGTTCTATAAACAAACCGTGCCTGGAAAACCAAACAAAGGCAAAAAAAAGAAAGTCACAGCCCAGCTATGCAATCCATTTGCTGCCAGGATCACAAGCATCCATTTTTCACCTTACACAGAGTCATCGCATGCAAAATGTAAGCAGCTTTACCTCGTATATTTTTCTTTTGGCCTCAAAAAACAGTTCTGAGAAAGCATACCTGGCACTTTCTGCACGTTGCCTTTGCTTCTCATGAGTGCGCAAAATAAATAGGGGTATCGTCATACATTAATGGGAACACATCTGAAAGTAGAACGCAGACTTATGTGCCAGATATCGGAATTCTCGTATAAAAAATACGTATAAGTTGGCAACACCAACGAATTGATGGCAGCCCCGAATGTTTGGGGAAGTCATTTATTGTAAGGAGGTTTTACCCAGAAGTTGGGGAATTGTGATTTAGTTTAAACTAAATAGTTTTGTCGTTCGTGCGGCTGAGCGGCTGTGAGATAAGATTGTGGGTGACAATTAACTTTGTAACCTTAACCTAATATGAAAATTCATTTTAAGTCTTGTTTTAAGCTTATATGTAAATATTATGTTGTTTGAAAATAAAAAAAAGTTGTACCTACATATGAAAATAAAAAGCTTATGTTCATTTAAGCAGGACCATCCATAGTCACCTGCGTTGTCTCGTACTTACTAATACCATAACCGATTCAAAAAGTCAAACGTTTGCGAGCACGTACCTACGAGTATATAACCACACTGATACCAACGTTGGTCGCAAATTTTGTTAGCACTACCAACCTCAAACATTTTTATTTTTCTTAGCTGATTGTATCTAATATTTTATTGTAAGCACATACTAAATTGACAATACTTTTTCTAAAACATAACACCTTACTCAGTTCTGTGTCCTTTATTTTTTATTTGAAGTTTTTTGTTTATTGATAGAAAGGGATTACGTTATGTATTGTAGGTTAAAACCCACGCGATGTCATGCCTGATAGAAATTACTTGCATAAGTTTTTGATGCAAGTTTTTGACAGCATGCAGTCATGAATTACATAACACGTACAGTCAATAAAAGTCTGCCCAACATTTTTCCTTGGTCTTAACGTTGGAACCAACATGTATGTTAATAATTTTTATGATATTTTCCGACACACTCCAGGGACCAGCGCGTTCTGCGAAAACATTTCACGAATGGAATGGTGCATCAACTTTGATGAAGCTCGGGTCGAGCTTTTTGCATTTTTGTGTTGGCAACATTTTTTTCCTACGTTAAGTTTTTTGTTCGGAAAAGCAGAGTGTATGACTGAATACTAAGAATTGTATTACATTTGTTTTTTTCTTTTATGAATATACATATAGCTTTTCGGTGAAATACTGTTTCAAATCGTCTTTATTTTAAAACTGGCTGTTGCCCGTGACTTCGTCTACAATCCAGGACGAAAAGTAGCCTATGTCCTAACTCAGGTTTTGGTCTACCCATGTGCTTAATCTCATTGAAATCAGTTCAGCTGTTTTAGCGTGAATGTGTATTAAACAAACTCATATTCGCATTTATAACAGACTAGCTGCGCCCCGCGGTTTCACCCGCATAAAGCTATTACAATCAGAGTCTTATTTCTATGACATACTTATAGTGTCCGTGAAGCACTTGTTTGTATATAACAACTCACTTTCTTTGTCCTAACTCAATTTACAACTAACTTAACTCAGTTTTGTGTATTCTCTGCGAAAAGATAAACAGACTGGCGGGTCTTATTATTTTATCTTCGTCCAGTGCGTCGTAATTGTTGGATGACTAATTTGAAATTGAGATAAATAATTTCTCACTCCGATCTACCGTCTATACTAATATTATAAAGAGGTAAAATTTGTTTGTTTGTTTGTATGTTAGGGGTAATCTCTGGAACTACCAGTCGGATTTGAAAAAATATTTTTGCATTTGATAGCCCAAGTCTCGCGGAAGGATATAGACTTTTTTTTATTTAAGATCACGCTATGACCCTTGGGAGCCGAGCAAAAATAAAAAAAGTCAGGAAGAACGCTAGGCGCAAACGAAGTGATAGCGCGGGCAGGCGATGCGATATGACTGGGTGGGGCGGGGAACAAGAAATTACACACGGACGAAGTCGCGAGAAGAACCTAGTACTTTATATTCTGAGAGCGTTCAATCTCTACTAATTTAATAAGGCTGAAGACTACTTGTTACTTTGAACGCGCTAATCTCTAGAACCACCAATCGGATTTGTTTCTTTTTGCAATAGACAATCTTGAGGAAGGGTATAGGCTATTTAACATCACGCTACAACCCTTAGAAGCCAAACAAAACGACAAAAAGTCAAATGGAACACTAAGCCAAAACGTAGTAGGTGTAGCGGTATCTACAACTCATCAACATCTCGCAAGCAGAGTTTACCGCGCCATTAGCATGCATACAAACTTCCCGACATCTGTCGTTGGGCAATTGCCCGCCAGACACAACACCCGTCTGGTCGGAGGATCCTCCGTTTTCTATGGAGGATGAGTGAACTTTACACCCTGTTCCTCATACCTCCATACTGGTGACCCCGACGGGATAGGGTAATAGGGTAGACGACCTATGTGATGCGATGCGCTGAGCAAGTAGGGGAATAAGAAATTTCACGCGGACGAAATCGCGGGCACAATATAAAGCTGAAGAGTTTGTTTGTTTGAACGCGTTAATCTCTGGAACAACCAGTCGGGTTAGAAAAAAAACTTTTTGCGTTTGAAAGCCTATACTTTTTATCCCGATGTTCCCACGGGATCGAAATTTATGCGGGGGAAACTGCGGGGCGCAGCTAGTATTGTACGAGTATAAAGGTATTTAACATCACGTTACGACCCCTACGATTCCTTTCCTTGATGATTGCTTAGCGGGCCGCAGTGCGACGCATTTACATTCAAAAGAGTGCGGTGCGGCGCGCCTGTAGTGTGCGTCGGTTTATAGCAAATGTACGAAAGTGAGGAAGGAGGATTTTTGAATTGCGTTGCGTTGCGGCGCACCCTGCCGCAATCTGCTTCAGCCTTTGAAGAACCTTTTTTACTGCGAGCCCTATTCAGCGAGGTATTTGTGTAACACACTATCAGTAGAAATGGCTTTCATTTTGACAGTTCAACAACATTCATTGCGTAATTTACGTTGTTGAGCAGACACATTTTTCGAACATATGAAGCAATGGATTAGCAATATCCTTTTTTTTGGGTGGGAAATCATCAAATGACCTCTCCCACTCTGGGCTGAGCGGAAGGGCGTGTCAGACTTTTACTGACAAAAAACCCACCCGTGTTCCTTCAGTTGCCTGTGCCAGGGGCCACGGTATCTCTTTCGAACAACCTGCGGCCCTGGCGGCATCGGCTCTAGCGGACCCCGTCAGTTCGTGCTGGCATCTCTATGAGGCGCGCGTGGAACACAACGCGCCGTCGTCGTCGACCCGGGATTAGCAATATCCTTGAAAATGATTCAGATTGAGATTGATAGTGTGTTACGCAATTAGGGTACAGCACCCTAATTGCGTAACAAACGATAAATCGTAATCTGAATCATTTTGAAGCAAATTGCTAATCCATTGCTTCCTAAGTTCGAAAAATTTGTCTGCTCAACACGTACTTAAATAACGCAATGAATGTTGTTGAACTGTCAAAATGAAACCGATTCCGATTGATTGTGTGTTACGCAATTAGGGTGCCGGTTTATTTAGGTTAGCCTCAACCTTGCTGTCTGACATATCTTTTCGTCATAACTATAATGCAATCTCCATTTTGACTTTGATTATTGCGAGATGCCAAGTCTTTTTTCGAGATTCAATCTCGTAGGAAGACAATCTCATTCTTGAAATCTCCACTCACGAATACGAGGTCTAGAATGCCAACCTCGAAACCAGACTTAGCACACGAGACATCGAGTTGCAAATTCGACTCTAGATTGTATTCCCTACTCGCACTCTATCTATGAGCTTAAAAACGCGGAGAATTCACCTGTGAAAGTTGCGAAAGGGCAGTACGCAAGTACCTACTGCATAACCATAATCAGTCTATAATGTTCCCACTGCTGGGACACAGGCCTCCTCTAGGTGAGAGGGAGTGGGCCGTAATCCACCACGCGGGCCCAGTGCGGGTTGTTAGATGTTACATGTCTTCGATTTTTTGGTTTTAGGACATGCCGGTTTCCTCACGATGTTTTCCTTCACCAAAATCAAAAGTCATTTATTCAAATTAGGCTGAGAATCAGCACTTTTCGAACGTCAAAATTACAAAAGACAGTCCCCCAAAAACGCCCGCCCTTCATCACCTTCTAGTGCTATCGCTGGGAAGAAGTGGCGCAACAAACTCCCCAGCAGCAGAGCTGTCTGTTTTGAGACCTACTGCATGTTTTATTAAAAAGAACGCTGCATTTAATTCCTGTCGTACTCATGCCGTCTTTGGCTCACTGCAAGCTACTGTTGCAATCGTGAACCAGTCATAAAAACACGCCACACTTTAGAACAGAAAATAATTGCATAGAAAATTATTCGTTTATTTCTCTCATTATGTTATTACGCAACAACATATGACCGCTAAAAAACAATTACAATTGAATTATTGCGTAGGGGTGTTTGCATATGCACATACAGGTTTTCCGGTCCCGATTTGCCGGTACAGCGGGATAAATATGTAACACACTAACTTTTGACAGTTCAACAACATTCATTGCGTTATTTACGTTGTTGAGCAGATAAATTATTATAACAGAAGCAATATCCTTCAAGGGTTACGCACTTAAGGGTGCTGATCGATAGTCACAGATCAACTCACGAGTGCCCGGTATGAAAAAGCGTAGTCGGTTTAAGCTACCCGACAAGTTTCACCCTGTTTATGTGCAAGCGCAGACATAAAGTACTATCGCCAAAATCTATATCATGTGCACGGGATATTGTTTTCAATATGGTCAGGGATATTGTTTTCAAAGATATAGGTTTTGGCGATAGTACCTATGGGATTATTTTACGGGAAATATTTGTACGATTTTTACGATTCAGTACGGTTTTTAAAATAAATGAACCTCAAAAAAGCTTTTTGGGCTTATAACGACGTACACTTTTAAAAATAAATGACCTTCTTTTCAACTTTTTGACCTTTTCTCATAGTCGGTCGCAGTAACAAAGCTAGGATACCTGGACCGCATGGCTTAGGTTAGGTTACATAATTAGCCTATAAGGTTTCCACTGCTGGGACACAGGCTTCCTCTCTGTGAGAGACAGTGGGCCATAATCCACCACGAGGGCCCAGTGCGGGTTGATGAATGTCGCATGTCTTCATGTCTTATGCTGAGCTGAGGCCCTGTTGGCATTATAATCTTTGTTTTCTGTTTTTTTTATATTTTTAAGGTGTATTTATTTTGCTGTAATGCCAATAAACGCATTTTTCTTTCTTTCTTTCTTCGATTTTTTTGGTTCTAGGTCATGCCGGTTTCCTGATCCACGATGTTTTACTTCACCGTTTTGAGAGCAGTAGTCATGAAAATAAATTATACATAAAGTAAAGTGCCTGCTGAGTTCGAACTTCATGATCATGACATTAGGTTAGGTTAGAATCTTAGAACTGTGACTAACCACGTGCAAGTCAAATTGGTCGCAGAAACCAAACCAGTTCATGCCGACCAAATGGGTGAGATTAGGTTAGAACTATGAACATATCCGTCAGAAGTACCATAACATCCCAGCGCTGATTTGCTGGATTCGTTTTCTCCTCTATGGATCATTTTCTCTCCTGACAGTTGATTTTGTTCATGTGTATGTTTGTATCTATCTATGTATTAGTACTCGTATTTATTCTTGTATTTTATAATCATTTCCTAGCTATTTATCCTGCATGTTGCACTTGCCATGTTTTGTCTCTGCATCACCCTAAGGTTGACTGGTAGAAAATGCCTCAGACATCAAGTCCGCCAGTTTTTTTTTTGCTTGTGCATAAACTTTTTATAAATAAACTGTGACTGTGTGTGCAAGCAGCCTATGTAATGATCATAAAAAATCCATTTAAATAATTGGAAAGTTTTTATTGAACGTTTGCGATTGATAATTACCGGCACATTGATGTAGGTACAATCTTGTTTCTCTAAATTACAATGACATGCAAGTAATATGATTAAAAGTTGCTTAATATTGTTAATGTTATGTAAGTAGCCTTTTTTATACATAATTATTTAACTGCTTACCGATCCACCTTTAAACAGAAAACCATAAAAATAAAAGGTATCTGCAATGTACGTGACGTCAGAGAACTGTTTAATAAAGATAAATTTAAAAAAATCATTGATTTAATTCAATGCAAAGTTAGCCTAGAATTTGGCGTAAATTCCCCGGGCTAATGCCAGTTATTTATTTATTTATTGACACACCAACGACTTATTCACTATTACATTACAATTTTGTTTTGCACGGAAATAGTTTGCGGTGAACTCGTCACTTATAGGTGTGCACAGCACTTGCATAGTTAATAATAAAAAATTGATAAATTACATCTATATATATAAAAATCAATGCCACTTTTCTTTGTAATTTTATAACACAAGAACGGGCTCACCTATCCAAACCAAATGTTTAGGCTTTGTTTGGACTATTTAGTAGATGGTTTATGTGTAGTTTGCACAAAATCGGTAGAGCGGTTCTTCATTTATCACATTTTTTGTAACAAATGAATTCAATAAATGGCGGATCATTTTGTTAAAGTAGGGTAGGAGTAGGTTAGGAGTAGGGTAGGAATAGGGTACGAGTAGGGTAGGAGTAGGTTAGGAGTAGGGTAGAAGTAGGATAGGAGTAGGGTGGGAGTAGTGTAGGAGTAGGGTAGGAGTAGGTTAGGAGTAGGGTAGGAGTAGGGTAGGAGTAGGGTAGGAGTAGGGTAGGAGTAGGGTAGGGGGTAGGACACCGAAGTAGCGCCGGGCAGCTAGAAATAATTTATATGGCAAAACAACGTTTGCCGGGTTAGCTAGTTATTTATAAATCAATTTAAATTACATTGAAATTAATTTAAAAAATTTCATTAAATCAGTGAGTAACAGAAAATTTAAATAAAATAAATTGAACATTGAACTAAATTGTCAATGAAGAGAAAAATTAAATTAAAAATATTAACAAATGAATTATAGATAATAAATAAATTAAAGATATCAAAAAAATTATGTCAAGCACATACATTCATTACAATTACAATAAATAGATTAAAATTGAATTATAAAACATTGCGCTCATAATCGCACCTCACCCACGATACAGAAGTAATTCCAAGTGTGGGGCAACGTTTTTAAAAAAATAAATTGATAGCTCAATTCTTGCGGAATGCAATTAAACATCACGCTAGGAGCCGGGCAAGAAAAAAGTAAGAAGAAAAGCTAAGCGAAACCTAAGTGATAACGCAGGCAGGTGATGCGATGTGTCGGGATGGGTCGCAGAACGTACTTAACTAAACGTCAGTACTTAATAAAAGTTATAATAAAAATATATCGTTATATTCTTTCAATTAATTATTATTATTATTTAGTTTTCTTATTTTATTACATTTTTAAATATTATTATAAAAAAAACATTTAAAAATATAAAAAAATAGTGATCCACCGGTGTCGGGAGCAGGGTCCAAGCTACCGGTGGTTAGGTCTCCAGAAACAGAAACCTCCTCACAATGCAAGCCGTATCGTGGAGCACTGCCTTCTGAATCAGGTCCTTGATCCAACCGCCTAACGAGAGCCTCGATAGATGTTGATCGAGGCTTTCGGCCATCAGGCCATTGGCCGATACGACAATCGGCACAATGACAGTCGAGCTCACATTCCACATGTCAACAACCAATTATTATTATTAGTATTTATTAATTGCCTTACATGTTACAGCGCATTGTTCAAATTCGAAAGGTCTAGAAGATATCTTTAATTTAGATGCCGACGACGTTTTTGCTTCAGAATTTGGATATGATTTTTACGAAGCGCGAAAAAGGTTACAAAGTATACCTTACAAACCTTTTAACATGAATGATACAATGACTCTCATGTCTCTTAGAAAGAAAAACGATACAAATCCGAAATTAAATACAACCACAAAAGCACCAGATATTTCACCAACAGAGAGAATTCTCATGGCTACAATTTCACCTGGAATGGCAGCAGAATTTGAGAACACAACTTTAAGAGATATAAAACAGCACCGCTTGAAACTGCAACTCGATAGAATATTCAGTAATAATAGAACGGTAACAGATTATCTCATCAACACGAATGTAGAGACGTTGACTCGTAGATTTGACCAATTGGTTAAGGAAAACAATGAAAAAATTGCTCCTAAAACCCGAAGAGAAGATTATTTTTCCGAAGAATTGCCTGATGTAAAATGGGACGCAAAGCAGCGTTTGTTGAACCTGATGACGCACTTCGTATATATTTCGCGATACAAACTTGTGTACCCACAATTATTAAGAAAGAAGTATCTCGATCAGTCTACTTACAAACTTGGATTCCTATTTGGATTATTGAGACATCTTAAGAATATGCAAAAATGGATTATTTATTTGCTCAAAGCAATAGGTGAAAAGGGAATGAATCTTATTGGAACATTATACTTTGATTTTAAGCTTGTCGAGAGACTACAAAGATTAGACATCGATATTAAAGATGTAGTCTTGTTGATACAGAAGATGGAGTACAGAGCCAACATTGCACACAATCCCAACTTTTATGAGTATAGTATGGAACGTTAGTACGCTGTTCGCCTTGTTGCTCAATATTAACAGTTGTAGTACATATACAAAAACGAAATATTTTATTTCACAACCTAAATAAGCACTTATGAAACGTCAGAAGCACGGTGAACGGTTCCAATTGGTCATTTCCTATGGAGATGAGCTGGCACACACTTTACTCTTTAAAAATAATTGGCTTTTACAATGTTTTACATATACAGGGTGGCAGGGACATCGACGCGACGAACCATGAATTCAGCACATGAGTTTAGACCCCATAGCGTCGAAATTTTTCGTAGGTTATTAAAAAAAAAATATTGCTGTTGCATACGTTATGACTGCGTAGGTATTACACTTTTCTATGAAACAGAAGTTTTTTTTTTGATAACCTACAAAAAAATTCTACCCTATGGGGTATAAACACATGTGCTGAATCCATGGTTATAGTTTGCGCGTTGATGGCCCTGCTACCCTGTATATGGACATACGACTACCTTTTTTATATTAGCCTTCTTTGTGTCCCACTGCTGGGCAAATGCCACCCTTTTTTCCTTCCAAACCTCCTTGACTTGTGCGATCTCTGGCCATGTTGATTCTGCAAACGTTACCATATCGTCACACCACCTTCGCCGTGGTTTATCTCGACGGCGATCGAGGACCTCTCCGGCGTCCAGTGAGTGACGATCTTTGCCCATCTCTCCGAGTGCATTCGTGAGACGTGTCCGGCCCACTCCCGCTTCAACCTGGCTGTTTTTTCTCCAACATCCGCTACTTGAGTTATGGAGCGCAGCGTGGTGTTTCCAACTCGATCTGTACGCTTAACACCTATTATGCTGCGCTCCATTGCCCGTTGGCAAATCTTGAGTTTGGACTTCGGTTGTACAGTAAGTGACCAACTTAGTGCACCGTAGGTCAGGACGGGCAGGGGCCCGTTCTGAACCACGGTGCACTACCTTTCATCTGTTCCTTAAGGGCCCAGTAGGTCTTCCAAGCATTTTGGACTGTCTATAAGAAGTTACAGGGTCTCACACACTACTTATTAAACTTATTAATTTGCTTGGTATCCGCCGCTTTTCACCCCCACAGGGGTGGAATTTTGAAAAATCGTTTGGGATTATGCATAACTTGATTCAAAGATTATTTATACCAATTTACGAGTTAATCAAGCCACGCATTATAATCCTCCCTTGTAAAATTAACTACCCCTTTTCAACCCATTAGGGGTAGATTTTCGAAAAACCCTGATACATGTTACTCTTTATTTTTGGTCTTAAGTATAAGCACTGAGTTTCGAGTTAATCGGACCGCGCATTCAAATTATTCCACACAAACTTCAACACCCCTATATCCCCCTTTGAGGGGTAGTTTTGAAAAACTTATAATGATAAACTTTATTATTTACTTAGGCGAGTATTCTTGAAAAGTTTCAAGTTTATTAACTTAATGAAGAAGATTTTTCATATAAACTGTATCCCCGCTTTTCACCCCCACAGGGGTGGAATTAAAAAAAAATCGTTTGAGATGTATTCATAACTTGACTCAAAGATTATTTATACTAATTTTCGAGTTAATCAAGCCATGCAGTAAAATCCTCCCCTGAAAAATTGACTACCCCATTTCAGCCCGTCAGGGGTAGATTTTCATAAAACTTTGATACACATTATTCTTTACTTTAAATATTAGGTATAAATACTGAGTTTCGAGTAAATCGGACTGCGCGCTAAAATTCTCCATACAAACTTTGAAACCCCCCAATCCCTTATTAGGGGTAGTTTAGAAGAAAAAAAAACTGACAATCTTCATAATTTATTTAGATAAGTATTCGTGCCAAGTTTCAAGTTTATTAACTCAAGGAATAAGATTTTTCATACAAACGAATTCCCCCCTTTTCACCCTCTTAGGGGTGGAATTTCGAAAAATCCTTTCTTAGTGGATGCCTACTCTTCACGAAGAACACACCCTCCAAATTTCATGTCTCTAGGACCAGCGGTTTAGACTGTGCGTTGATCTATCAGTCAGTCAGTCAGTCAATCAGTCAGTCAGGACTTTGAATTTTATATGTATAGATATTGTTGTTCATAATATAATATACTAGCTTCTGCCCGCGGCTTCGCCCGCGTGGATGTCGGAAATTATCCCACGGGAACGTGCTAACAGGATAAAATGTATGTGTTTCCCCAGAATGCCATCTATCTCGCGGGCCCTTTGTGGCAGTGGTGATTAAGAGGGTACCTATATGATATCTTTACCTAAGTACCTCATCATCTCATCTGCCTAGCCTTTTCCCAACTATGTTGGGGTCGGCTTCCAGTCTAACCGGATGTAGCTGAATACCAGTATTTTACATGGAGCGACTGCTTATCTGACCTCCACAACCCAGTGACTGGGTAATACGTGATAAGACCCGGATACCGGATACCGTACCTAAGTTCCTACATAATTAAAAAATAAATAAACTCAATAACAGAAAATTAAATACCTACCTACCTAAATAAACATATTTCTGATGATAACTAATCTAAACTAAATATATAAGCAAATTCCCTAAAAACTAATATCTATACGAATGACTAATCCTACCTCATCATCATCATCTGCCTAGCCTTTTCCCAACTATGTTGGGGTCGGCTTCCAGTCTAACCGGATGCAGCTGAATTCCAGTATTTTACATGGAGCGACTGCCTATCTGACCTCCACAACCCAGTTACTGGGTAATACGATACCCCTTGGTAAGACTGGTTGTCAGACTTTCGGGCTTCTGACTACCCGTAACGACTGTCAAAGATCCACGAATGACAGCTGGGACGTTGGTCCCAGCTGTCATTCGTGGATCTTTGACGTTAAGCCGTTGGGCTTAACGTGCTTTCCGACACACGGAGGGGTCTCGGTATGTAAAGATGGCCACCCATCCACAGACCAACCGCGGCAAGCGTAGCTTAACCTGACCGATCGACCTGTGCGGCTGATAATATTTAGCCACGGGCCCCTCACTAATCCTACCTAACAGTATTATAAAATAACCTACGGTCACTACGTACACTATCAAATATACTACCTATACTTTAAAATTAAAATCTATACCTACGATTTATATAAAAATAAACCTAAATAACTCTAAAAACTACAAGGAATAAAAATGAACTCCACTGCGGGTGACCTAACCTACGACAAACTTATTATTTGCGGTTGGTACAATAATCGGGTCTATGGTTCGAACCGCAAAATTAAGTTTGTTTTTTATTGTATATACTTTTCCGGGATAAAAAGTACCCAGTGTGGTGCCCAGGATATTAAAGAATAATTATACCAAGTTTCATCGTAATCGAACCGGTAGTTTTTGCGTGATGCCTGAACAAACAGACAGACAGACAGACAGACAGACAGACAGACAGACCGACAGACAGACAGACAGACAGACAAAAATTTTTTTAATCACATTTTTGGGTTCGGTGTCGGTCTAGTAACACCCCCTGCCATTTATTTTTTTGATATTTTCAATGTACAGAATTTTCACTTCTACAGATTTATTATAAGTATAGATAATTTAGTGTTAGGTTGTAAATTGTATTTAAGATAGGCTGCAGCACTGTATTCTATCCTTTTGAAAAAATAACAAACTACCTCCACGAAACCGGAAAAAACAAACCTGATTGTTGTCTGAGAGCAACAAATGTTTTCATTCAAGTTTATTTATTCAGAGCTCCTGGCTTGCTGGCAACCCGCCAAACGGACTGGCAACACCGGGCAATACGTGTAATATTCAAAACTTAAACTTGGCTATCTTTTACGACCTCCTTTGGAAATTTTCTTAATTATTTAATGGCAACATTGCTGGTGCAATTAAAGATGAATGAGTACTCGATGTTAGCGGATAGCACTTTTCAACGCAAAAGCGTCTTTTTCAAACGAACGCGTCTAATTACGCCCCCGTAACGCGATATTAGCCGCTCAATCGAGCGTCCTGGCGATATTACCACTAAATACACCATTATTACTATTGTGGCCTTCTTGTCTATTGGTTTCTTTGGCGATTTGCCAACTACCTCAGTAGGCAAGACTTTCGATATTTTATGTAGTAATGTAATTCTGGTCGATGTTTGTTACTTATATATTTTCAGTTCCGAATGGCTATCTTGCATGTTAATTTGGAGAAATGGAAATATTGTAATGGGTTTACTTTTGTAGCCGGATACGTACAGACGCCAGCACATCAAGCTACCCGAAACTGTAAAATTTTCCCAATCAACCTTGAACCTTAATGCTTAAGCGATAAAGTTGAAAATCTATTAAAGTTTGACATATTGTAGTAACTTGATGTGCTGACGTCTGTACAGTGGACTCCAAAAGTTAGTTGACAGTTTTTTACTTCAACTGTGATGCCATATTATGATTTAAAATAAAAATAATCAGGTACTCATAATAAGGGATTACTTAATTATTTTTTTATGATAAGTCAATAAAACGTTATAGCAGTTCAAACATTTGGATCACAGATTTTTTAAATCATAATGTGGTGGGTCATGGTGGGCTGAAGTGGGAAAAAGTCGCTACTGTATATACTTAGACTATTTTTGTATGCTCGAGTAGTTTACTGAAATCAAACTTTGGAAAAGTATGATCATCTCAAAAAAATGTGTCACCTCATTGTTGTGAGTACAGCTAAGCTAAGAAGGTATAGGAGTACGTCTTGAAACGTCGAGCTAAAGGTCTCTGCACACAGCGGACGAGGCGGGGCGGGACGGGACGGCGACGCGGCGCTGAGGAGTTGTAATGTACTAGATATTACGGACGACGCCACACAGAGCCACAGAGCGACGACGCGACGGTAACCGTCGCGCCCCGCCGCCGCCGTGCCGAGCGGGAATACAAGTCAGAAGCTGCGGGGCGGGGCGTGGCGGGACGGAAGCGCGTTTTTGATTTATTTCGGTTTCAAGAATTTATTTCTCTAAACTAAAAGAATTATTTATTTCATGCACACATTTCCGTTTACGTTGTTTTTTCTTAGCTAGCGCTATTAAGAGCAATTGCGTTTCCATGTCTGAATCGCTCAACATCTTTTTTGATGAAAGAAAGGCGCAGGGAGACGGGACGTGATCGCGCCCGCAGTGTGAACCGCGCGCCAGCGCCGCGTCGCCGTCCCGTCCCGCCCTGCCCCGCCCGCTGTGTGCAGAGACCTTTATATTTTTAGTCTTGGAAATAGCTCGTTATTTTCTTAGTGTCATCTGCGTAGCCTTTTCCAAACTATGTTGTGGTTGGCTTTCAGTCCCACCAGATGCAGCTGAATACCAGTATTTTACACGGAGCGATTGCCCCTCTGACCTCTTCAACCCAGTTACTGGGTAATACAATATCTGTTGGTAAGACTGGTTGTCAGACTTTCGGGCTTACGACGACCCGTAACGACTGTCAAAGATCCACGATTGACAGCCGGGACCAAACATTTTTTTTGCGACGGCCAATCGTAGCCTGCCCCAGCAGTCTCGACATTCATAGCGATCGCTTTACGACCGAATTCGGTCGCAAAGTCCTGTCACTCCATACATTTCACCTGTCAATTCGGGACTTTGCGACCGAATTCGGTCATAAAGCGATCGCTATGAATGTCGAGACTGCCGGGGCTGAGGTGCAATTCTCGTAATTTTAAGAACGTTCACAGCCTGATCTCAGTCTCCATCTGTCAAAAATACATCAAATTTCTCTACATTTTTGACAAGTTTTTGACATTGATTATCACTGAGATGAGATTGCGACTGGATTTTGAATATTTTTAATTAAGGAAATTGGCCTTCTGATCGATCGACCCGTGTGGCTGTTATAACTTAGCCCCAAGCCGCACATTTAAAGAATAATATTTATTGTTACTTTGAGCAAAATGTGTTGTTTTAAGCTACATAAATTATATGATCACTTAGGAGTTTATTTATAAACGTTGCTAAAGTTAAGTGTATCAATTTATTTGACGTTTATACGTCTCTTAACTTTAAGCAAAGTTTATAACTAAAGAGGTTAACTCTTCACGTGACTTTCAGATTTTCATTTCTCTCATTATAATTAACAGCAATTAAATATTGGAAGAAAATGCTGTTTATATAGTTATGCAATATAATAATAATATAATATAATAATATAATATCCCTGGACATTTCACACAGCGCCATCTAGTCCCAAGCTAAGCAACCTAATGCTTGTGTTATGGTAACAAGATGGCTGATAAACTACTTATATACTTTTTTTTTTTTTTTGTAAATACATACATATTATAGATAGAAAAACACCCAGACTCGGAACAAATACATGTAGGTCATACAAATATTTGTTCCGTGCAGGAATCGAACCCGCGACACGCAGCGCAGCAGTCAATCGCTTAACCACTGCGCCAACCGTGCCGTCAATAGTGGTGGTATCTGGCCAAACATCGCGTGGGGAACATAATACCTCCAAACGAGCCTCTTCGAGTATTCGTGCAGGGCTGTCACGACATTTTGTCGGCTCTTTAATACTTTCCTGCACGCAGTTTAGAGTTGCTCCCGAAGAGAAATAGGGCACTGGCACAGAACTGTTGGTGTAAGGCAAAGGAGATTAGCTGGTTACGAAATAACTTCAAGTGCTAACACTTCCGTGTATGTACATTTATCCATTTAACTGCTAACAGTTAAATGGATAAATGTACATACACGGCACCACTTGTGACTATTCCTAAATTTTAAAATAGTTATTATAGCCGTCATCACTCTTGTCGTCTGTAACAATGTACAGTCACGAGCAAAAGTATGTATACACTCGGCTTTATTTAAGCGATTTATTCCTTTATTTTTAATGAAATTTTATGTTGTCACGAACATAGTATTTTCGAACCCACAGGTTTATGTAATGTGTCGTATTTCAACATTGCGTTCGTTATTTCACGAAAATATCGCAATTGAAAGTTGCGAAGTGTTGACATATTGGTGCTCGTGACTGTACATCATAACAAAATGACGTTCTGTTATTTTTATACCCGTATAATGTATATACCCATATTTTATTCATTCTCGTTACAGTGAAGTGAATCAGTACATTTAAATGTATGGAAGCTGGTCCTGGCGCCAATAACAACTACACATATGTCATTAGATAGGTATTTTATTATTATAATTGTACAATAACTGACTCATTTCAAATCGCTGTGTGATAAAAGTTATGACGATGTTTCTTAGGAATGACCTGGACGCTAAATAACGGAACCCTTGCATCATCATCATCATCAGCCTACAGCAGTTCACTGCTGGACATAGGCCTCTCCTATTGCATGCCATTCAGCTCGATTTTCGGCAACTTTCATCCAGCTGCTACCAGCCATCCTGCGAAGATCGTCACTCCACCTAGCCTGAGGGCGTCGCACCTTACGTTTACCGATTTGCGGTCTCCACTCAAGAACACGTCTACTCCAACGGTTTTCGGTTCTACGGCTAATATGGCTAGTCATTGCCACTTCAGCTTGCTTATTCTGTGAGCTAAAAAAACATAACATTTTAAAAGAGTAACGGTGGGGTTTCTTGTCCATTCTTCTCGATACGAAAACAACCTTTTGGAAGGGGCGACTACACTAGGCGATATTTTACTGTAATTTTTGACATTCAAAAGTGCCTATTTGAAATAAATTCTTTCACTTTGATTAAAATGCCTACCTAGTCATATTTTTGGTTGTTATTGGTCGCGGGGACCATTTTGTCCGGTCATCCTTTATTTACATAAGGCCTGTTACACATTGTGCTACTACTGACAGATTTTTTTTTAATCTGTCAAGTTACTTATCGAGTTTATTATCCCACTAATATTATAAACGCGAAAGTTTGTATGGATGGATGGATGGATGTTTGTTACTCTTTCACGCCAAAACTACTGAACGGGTTTAGATGAAATTTGGCACACATAGTTTATAACCACGATTAACACAGACTTTTTATCCTGATATTTTACACGGGATCGAAACTTATGGGGTGAAACCGCGGGGCGCAGCTAGTAAGTTTATATACAGGTTGGCAGGGACGTCGACGGCGACGCCCGAACTGTAACCGTAATTTTATGACTCTAGTTTCATAGAAATTTCTTGTAGCGTATTTTTTTTATTATTTTTACTTCAACGCTGGGGATTTCATATTGTACAACACTTGCAACAAGTGAAACATATCAAGTAGTGTTTTATCGAATGCAAGGTCAGATAGGCTCCATGCATAATATTGGTATTCAGTTGCGTCCGGTTAGACGTGAAGCCGACTTCAACATACGAGTTGGGAAAAGGCAGACTTGAGGTTCACAGTAAACTTAAACGCTCACTCCTGTAACTTGGGCTTGTTAAAAGTTAAGTATCAATAAAAAAAGTATAATCGCATGATGTGTAACGCCATTGTTGAAATCCGGTATCGTTTTGACCCGGACACGGCGGTATTACGTGAATTTACGCTTTAATACCAATGGTTTAGGTGTGGAATCGCGTGCAAGTGCAGTCATTAGTTTTAATTCGTTTTCATAATTTCGTTAGGTAATAGGCTTAATTTTGAAATGTTCTGATGTTATGAATTTGTGTCTTTTTAACCCGGCGCCAATGACGCTGGGTCATATTGACCCGAGGTGACTTAAATCTTTCATTATTATTTTTAACGCTGATCGTGCAATTTTAGCGTTTGTGTAGCTGGAGATACGACCTCCTTGATTTCGTACTGCAACAATAGCAGTAGTTCTATGTCTCTGAATGAGGAAGTAGAAGACTGAGTTGTTACTATTATTATGATAAGAAGTTTGTTTGTTCTCTATATTATTATGTACGATTATTAATTTATATCATTATTTAGAATAATTTAACAAAAAATATTAATGTTATGTTTTCAGAGTTAATTTTGCATGCGCTATTAAGGAAGCTTGTAAAAGTTTGAATTATAAAACATTTAGATTTATTTCTTTTTTATTACATTTGCAAAAAAATCTTGTAGGTATAATATATAACTATTAAAATTTAGATAACTTCTTTTTTATGACAGTTACTCGATAAAATCCGGGTCAGGATGACCCGGTGTCATCGTCGGCGTAATTATTTTCACGTCATTTACCCCGGGTTAAGGAATAAACCATACAGATGTATTCGGGAAGGCTTATAGCATAGCATATAGCATAATTAGCTTAAAACGTTCCCACTGCTGGGACACAGGCCTCCTCTCGGTGAGAGGGAATCATAAATTAATATTTAATTGAATGAGAATGAATCAAAATCAAAATCAAAAGTCATTTATTCAAATTAGGCTGAGAATCAGCACTTTTCGAACGTCAAAATTACAAAAGACAGTCCCCCAAAAACGCCCGCCCTTCGCCACTTCCTAGTGCTATCGCTGGGAAGAAGAAGTGGCGGAACAAACTCCCCAGCAGCACAGCTGTCTGTTCAGTTAGAATATAGTTAGTTGCATGTATACAATACTAGGAACCTATGTTCAGTAATGAACATTACAAGAAGCTTAAATTATTTGCCATATTATGTCAGCTAGCCACGCCAATATACCAACAAATATAATAAAAACTATACGTACTCAAGCTAAAAAATAATTAATTAAAATAAAAATAAAAACTCACTACCTAAATAAAAGCCTCCAGGCATAAAGGGCGTGACAGCTTACACATTTATGCATTGCTGGGTTCGTCACCTAGCTGTCATTTGCAGTCACAGATGATGAACTAGGACCATCGATGTGAAATAAATAAGTGAGTTAATACTAATAACAGTAACCTGTCAGTACCTAAGCTAATTCTGGAGAAAGAACATGAACATTGTCTTGAGTTAATTAGGGCGACCAACTATTCTTATCGTGTAAGTAGTCGTTGATGGAATAGTAAGCCTTTGAACAAAGGTTGGATTTTACTTGAGCTTTAAACGCATTAAAAGGCAAGTCTAGAATTATAAATTAATATTTAACTAGGCCGCAGGAACTCGTTGGATGCGAGAAGCATAGACCCGGTCGAAGTGGAGTTACTTGGGGGAGGCCTGTGTCCAGCAGTGCACGTCTTTCTGCTGATAGGAAACGACCAACTGGAACCGTGCACCTAGCTTCTGACGTTTCATCAAAATCAAAATCGTTTATTTGTGATACATGGGTTACAATTACATGCAGGTGTTCATTACATTAATTAAAAACTTATAAAGTTCATACCACGATCAGCCACTAGGGCATACAAATCTATATCTATACTTATAATAAATCTGTAGAAGTGAAAATTCTGTACATTGAAAATATCAAAAAAATAAATGGCAGGGGGTGTTACTAGACCGACACCGAACCCAAAAATGTGATTAAAAAAATTTTTGTCTGTCTGTCTGTCTGTCTGTTTGTTCAGGCATCACGCAAAAACTACCGGTTCGATTACGATGAAACTTGGTATAATTATTCTTTAATATCCTGGGCACCACACTGGGTACTTTTTATCCCGGAAAAGTATATACAATAAAAAACAAACTTAATTTTGCGGTTCGATCCCTAGATCCGATTACTGTACCAACCGCAAATAATAAGTTTGTCGTAGGTTAGGTCACACGCAGTGGAGTTCATTTTTATTCCTTTTACTTTTTAGAGTTATTCAGGTTTATTTTTATATAAGTCGTAGGTATAGATTTTAATTTTAAAGTATAGGTAGTATATTTGATAGTGTACGTAGTGACCGTAGGTTATTTTATAATGCTGTTAGGTAGGATAGTCATTCGTATAGATATCAGTTTTTAGAGATTTTGCTTATTTATTGAGTTTAGATTGAGGGGCCCGTGGCTAAATAATAACAGCCGCACAGGTCGATCGGTCAGGTTAAGCTACGCTTGCCGCGGTCGGTCTGTGGATGGGTGACCATCTTTACATACCGAGACACCTCCGTGCCTCGGAAAGCACGTTAAGCCGTTGGTCCCGGCTGTCATTCGTGGATCTTTGACAGTCGTTACGGGTAGTCAGAAGCCCGAAAGTCTGACAACCAGTCGTACCAAGGGTATCGTATTACCCAATAACTGGGTTGTGGAGGTCAGATAGGCAGTCGCTCCATGTAATATACTGGTATTCAGCTGCATCCGGTTAGACTGGAAGCCGGCCCTGAACATAGTTGGGAAAAGGCCTAGGCAGATGATGATTGAGTTTAGATTAGTTATCGTCATAAATAGGTTTATTTAGGTAGGTAGGTATTTTATTTTCTGTTATTGAGTTTATTTATTTTTTTAATTAGGTAGGTACTTAGGTAAAGATATCATATAGGTACCCTCTTAATCACCATTAATGAGACACAATTGGTTTTCTATTGTAATTAGCCACAAAGGGCCCGCGAGATAGATGGCATCCTGGTGCACATACATTTTATCCTGTTAGCACGTTCCCGTGGGATAATTTCCGACATCCACGCGGGCGAAGCCGCGGGCAGAAGCTAGTGATTAAATAATTTTGTACAATAAAAATATGATTCTAAGATTCGAAAGATTTGACATAAATTGCATTTCAGATTAAGTATAAAATTAGACAGACACAATACAAAATAGATTTTCGTCATGCGGACAAAAAAACACTTAAAAATTTCAAGTCAATAAAAAAAATTCAGCAATAGAGGATTCATACGTACACATAAGGTTTATGTAAAAAATGAATTATTCCCTTTAAAAAGTATGATATACTTGAAAGATAGATGAATAACCCCTCCGAGCCTATCACGTAAAGTAGTAAGCATACCCATGAGAAAAGCCGCCATGTTTCAATTTTACATATCAAACGGTTCGATCACAAGACAGGCAAATATTTGTTAGAACTAAAGGTATTTGTTCTCAACCTGTAAGTATCTTTTGCTACGAATTTTTTATGTTGTCGAAAAGATTCTTGTGGGAAATTGTATTTTTGAAGACTGCTGTAGAAATATTCTAGTTTTAATGTCTGATCACCTCGGTAAGGAAGCAAAAGGAGTATTCAAGGATCGTAGCAGGGGTTCTGTAGGTTCTGCCTACCGCAATGGTAAGAAAGCGTAAGTATATGTATGTATGTACCTATCTCCTTGGTAGGTATTGGGGGATAGTTGCTCTTTGGAACCACTCAGCATCTGCCTGCCTTTTCCCAATTATGTTGGGGTCGGCTTCCAGTCTAACCGAATGCAGCTGAAAACCAGTATTTTACATGGAGCGATTGCCTATCTGACCTCCACAACCCAGTTACTAGATAATACGATACCCCTTGGTAAGACTGGTGGTCAGACTTTCGAGCTTCTGAAGACCTGTAACGACTGTCAAAGATCCACGAATGACAGCCGGGACCAACGGCTTAACGTGCTCTCTGAGGCACACGGAGGGGTCTATGTATGTAAAGATGGTCACCCATCCACAGACCAACCGCGGAAAGTGTAGCTTAACATGATCGACCGACCTGTGCGGCTGTTATTATTCAGCTCTTTGGAACAACTATACACGCAGTAATAAGGTGGCCTATTCCAGTTTCACACACAGGCTTGTAAAGATTCATTCAAATGGATCGTTGAATGAGATTGGTAGTGCATACTAATAATAAAAATGAAGTGTTTGTTTATTTGAACGCGCTAATCTCTAGAACTACCAGTCGGATTTGACAAATTCTTTTTGCATTTGATAGCCCAATAGGGTATTTTCCTGGGTTAAAAAATAATTATTATATTTAGTCCGTCAGTTAGATTATATAAATATTTTAATATAAACAAAAATACAATAATATAAGGACAAGAACAACACGGCGTTAGTCTAGTCAAATAACCCGCCCCTAACTGTTCCCGGCGCAAGGTGACCAAAACGCTTGCTGTATTGCCACGTTGGATGGCAATGGCTAACCTTTGCACCAAGAACGAGCCGGAGTGGGGGTCACCCGTTTTGTCACGGAGCTAGAATGTGCCATAACTCACTAATGAGATCTTACTAGTTAGATTATCGAAAAATACTATACGGACATGTATTTTTTCTTTTGTCAATCCAACAAAAAATGACAAAGATAAAGCGCGTTAAAATTTGAGAGTGGGGGGTCGTGCGTCATGCCATGCTAAAAAGTGTAGCAAGACGTGACGTCACGCGGAACTTTAACGGGCGATATCTTCATCATTTTTTATATAATTAAAAAAATAAAAAATACGGGTCCAATATTTTTTGTTAATCTAACTGACGGACTAATTAGATTTTTTTTTTAGGAAACTAGCCTATTCTTGAGAAAGTCTAAATAAAGGCTATTAAAATTTAACATCACGCTAGGACTCTTTGGGGGCGAAACAAAAAAAAAGTAGAAAAAAACGCTAAGCGAAAACCAAGTAATACCGCAGGCAGGCGATACGATGCGACTCAGGCGATACGATGCGACTCAGTGTGATTGTTAAGTTAAAAATAAAAGTTAAGCTGAATATCTAGAGATATTTAATGTTATTTTAGAACTGTACTCCTCGACCACCCTATACTTCCAGTTATTTTATTGTTTTTTTTTTTTACGATAAATTGAAGCAACAAGATAAAAGGCTACATGCAAGAGACCTTCAATCTGCTAATGCACGCTTCCAGAGCACAACAAGACGACATATCGATACGCAGTCGGCAAACACAACTCTAACAATATCAGGAAACTGTTATGTTCCACACACCCAGAACCAATCACCAATGTCATCAATATTGGTTTATTTTACGATCATAACTAAACGGAGCAACGAGCCAGTTTCCGCCACTAAGACAAACATTGGAGCCAATAAGCCAATGTTGCTCAGTCTTTAACGGAAGCATATTCCGCTTTGTTTCAGAAATGTTAGGACATGATTTATTCATGTTGGAACATGTCCAGATGTTTTTGGGGCGTTTGGAGTCATGTCGAGGAAGAGGATGTTTTTGGGTAATAGTGAAGTGTGTATGAATAAGCAAGGATTGTATCTCATAATTGCCGATAAATTAGAATAAGACCATTGCATTATGTTGATTATATCTTCATATATTTGGATGTACTGTGTGAATGATGACATGGTTAGAAAGGGTGTGACTTCTGAGATGACGACTAAAAGGGAAGTATGGTAGAGAAAGACATGTTGCGCCGACCCTAAATAAATTGCGATAAGGACAGGAGAGTGATGATGAATGATGATGATATTTAAATACCTTTTTAGGGTTCCGTACCTCGAAAGGAAAAAACGGAACCCTTATAGGATCACTGTCGTCCATCCGTCCGTCTGTCTGTCAAGACCCTTTTTCTCAGGGACGCGTGGAGGTATCAAGCATATCAAATACTCAGGTCTACTGACCCTTGGAGCTGTGAAAAAACTCAAACTTCTAAGCCAACGCAATCAAAGGATTATGCCGCAAATTTTCGACACTCGTAAGAGAATCAAAACCTACAGGGTACTTCCCCGTGAACTCAGAATTTTGAAATTTGGTACAAAGCAACGTCTTATAGCACAGATAAAGAAAAAATTGCGAAAACTGTAAATTTTTAGTTACATACCTACAAATTTGTACGGAACCGTCGGTGCGCGAGTCTGACTCGCACTTGACCGGTTTTTTTGTTTAATCTTTAGCCGCCGGCGCCACTGCTTGGCGTTGAGAGTTGAAAATCCCTGTGTGTTTTTAAGACGCGCTAGGATACACTCTGTTGGATTCTTTGTGCTCGGCTTAACACCGAGAGTCGAAAATCCAGCGATTAAAAATTGCACGTGGGGCTTTTATGGGTTTAGAAAAGGTGAAGAACCAAATGTGCTAAGTTTAGAAGAACAGTTTATTTTAACCTACTTTACGTTGCATATGTAAATCATGTGTGAATGATGATATGGTTAGAAAGGGGGTGACTAACGAGATGACGACTGATAGAGAAGTGTGGAAGAAAATACATGTTGTGCTGACTGCAAATAAATTGGGATAAGGAGAATGATGATGACGTTGTATAAATCAATTTCAAACTTTGTAGCACAGGTACAAATCTTCGCCAAGAATACCTATTATTATTTTCACAATTACCCAATTTCCCCAAAGAAAATCTGAGCCATAATAATAAATGAATACTGCAGAACTTTCAAAATGAAAACAAGCTAAGTTTAAAATAAGCAGCACCTGTTTTGCATTTACCTATTTTTCTTTCACCCCACAATAAGCTGAGACATGTCTCTGAAATATATCTGGGAATAGGGTTACCATCCGTCTGGATATGTCAAGCTTTTCAGGCCCCGTCTGGGCTTGTTATTTGTCCGGACTTTTCAACATAAGGGTTTTTTTTAACGAACAGTGACGGAGCGCACTGGCGGCTTATGGCTAAAAAATAACGGCTGCACTGGTCGATCGAAGGGTAAACTTGCCACGGTTGGTTCGTGGATGAGTGACCATCCATTACATATGGATACTCCTCTGTGCCTTACAAAGCACGCTAAGCCGTTGGTCCCGGCGGTCATTCGTAAATATTTAAAAGTCGTTACAGGTTGTCAGAAGCCCAAGTCTGACAACCAGTCTTACCAATGTGTATCGTATTACCCATTTGAGGAGGTCAGATAGGCAGTCGATCCATGTAAAGTATTGGTATTCAGCTGCTGCTGGTTAGGCTGGAAGTGACCCCATCACAGTAAAGTTGGGAAAAGGCTAGGCAGATTTACTGACGAAAGTAAGATGGACAAAACAAGGATTAAAACATAAAATGTCCAACTTTTTTTTGCGAATGTCGGACCCATTGTAAGGACTTTTCAAATTTCAAAATGGTCACCCTACCTAGAACTGAACTCACCGTTGCCAATTTTTGCAGTTGACTTTAAAAAGTTAGCATTAAGCTGTCTGTGATATAAATTGTCATTCTTTTTATACGTTTCATGTCTGGAGTTTGTGGCTCGAAGTTTACACTCGAGTAGAATATAAATTATGTCAGGTTACATTTTATTTTCTATTTTCTAAACGTTATAGGTAAGGTTGAAAATAATTATGGTCTCGTTTAGTACTTTTGAACGTTCATCGTCATGTTTTTGTTTATATCTTCACTCGCTTTTGGGCGCGGCTTCGTCCGCGTGGATGTTGGAAATTATCCCACGGGGCTGTACTACTGGGATATAAAGTATCCTATGTCCTAACTCAGCTCGTGGTACAGTATTCGCTAAGGCGTGAATAGGTAACAGATATACAGACTGGTTACTTTAACATTTACAATATTAGCATAGGTATTATGTATGAACTGGTAATGTGGTTTTAAGTAATATATCGTCATTCACATCTAATTTCTTGAATTTGGTTCCCATAGTGCATCTTTAATGTGTAATCTAAAAACACTCGTAAACATAGGAAATATTTAACTGATCCTCCAAAAAAACGTATTATAATAAACCTCTGAAAACTTTCTGAACTTCTAATCACGCACACTTTTTTTAATAAATGAGCCTTTTTTAACTTTGCCCCTTTATACAGTTGGTTGCACTAACTGAGCTGGGGTACCCCCACCCAGCGGTTTAGGTTAGGTTAGATCTGTGACCAAAGAAGCGAGCGAATCGACCGTGGCAGCGGCCGGTAAGTGCTACATCGTTAAGCTAACTTATTCAGAGTTACGAGTACTTGTCTATTTAGCATTTTAAGGACCCCAAAATGGTAATAATTTAAGGTTTATATTAGAGTGATCAATAATATCTATAGAAGCGCAAAACGGGAATTATTAAAGGTTCGATTAAATACATGAATTCTGGAATTTCATACACAAAAAAAAAAAAAAACAAATGACCACCGCCGCGTTTGAAGCAAAAATTCTGTTTTAATAAACTGTTTTATTAACGAACTCACCATAAACACAATACAATATCGAATACCATGAAAATACCACAACGAAAATAGCCATATCACGTACACCGATAACCGCTGCATAACTTTAAAATTGCAACCCAACACCAGTCATTACCAGCGATAAGTGTTCCAATATCCCCGAGTATACTCGCCGAACCTCCCCTTTCAATTTAAAGGTTGAAAGGAAATTGAGTGGAGTAGGTAACGTCGATACACCGATACGGAACAACTTGAAATGAAAACAATATTTATTGATAGGTTTAAGCGGATGTGAAAAGGCAAAGGGCAAGGGGGCAAGGGGGCAAGGGATGTTTGAAACTTTCTCTTGTAACCGTTTTGGAGATAATATTATTTTCTTGAGAGTGGGAAGATAGTATTTCGTTTTGAAAATATTTTTTGCGCGTCGGATATTGTTTCTCAGTATTGTGTGTCCTCTATTCCATAACGATTGACATTTGACATCACAAGGCACATCTTTTATTCGGATCTTTTTGAGTTTTTCACGTAAAAAATAATCTAACCGTTCGTCGAATATGAAGAATAAAAACCGAACTAAACCATGACCAGCGGAAAAATAATAATGTTTCAGGGCAATGTGATTACAACCATAGTGTGCTCCGCTCTAGTAAGTGGAGACCTTTACTCATGAAATTAATTAAAAAACATTACGTCAGCGTTTTTGATTAATGATACGAAAGTTTCTTAAAAAAGAAATTGAGAATAATGTTCTGCGTGTAATTACTTAAGTTTTTGACTTGTTTGATTTGTGCTTTAAAACTTTGCTTTTTAAATTCAGTAAACTTTTGATAAGAATGTTTAAATAATACATAGTTTTTTGTTTATTTGCTTTTATCTCAGTTCATAGCCCGCGATGCAGAAATAATAGCAAAACTAGCCATGAATTATTATGTAAGGGTCAGAAAACTTAATAGTTTTAAGAAAAGAAAGACCCCAACAAAAACCTACAAAGATTACTCGCTGGTATGCATATGTACCAAGCGTGAGTCTCTCAGCGAGTGGTCTACTCGCCAGGCGAGCATCGCTGATCGAGCATTTTCTTTGATAGCTCTCGTCACTGCTACAAATATACATATATAGCTCTTGTCAGCGTTGTGAACAGTCAGCGATCATCTATTATTATACCAAGTGGCGAGGAGGTTATCATATTAAATAGTACAGCGGTTATTACAAGTTGTTCTGTTAAAATAATAAAATAAACAATTTTACAAAAAAATAGAACACTGAATTTTTCAAACAGAATAATTAGGTAGCTTAAAAATTGCCACGACATAAATGTGGTTTATGTCGTGACACGCGCGGGGCGATGGTGTCAACAATTCAACATAAACATGAACAAAAAAAAAAAAATGCTCCCACGGCTAGAATGTTAATTGTTATTAATTATTTTAATTGTGTATGATTAAAATACGTTATGCCGTATCATTATCTTCATCATTTTAGTCGAGCCTCCCCCAGCAAGCAACTCCACTTCGACCGGTTCTGTGGTTCTCGCATCCAACGGGTTCCTGCGGCCTTCACGAGGCCTTCACCTTGTGAGAGGCTTTCCAACGCTACGCCTTCCGGTACCCGGTCGCCACTCCAGAACCTTTCGGCCCCGTCGGCTATCTGTTCTGCGAGCAATGTGCCCACTGGCAATGTCGGGGTTATGTCGGCTACCTTGATTCTCCTGCGGATCACTTCATTTCTGATTCTATCATTTCGCTTTTGTAGTATGCGTTTTGTTGAATACGTGGTTTCAATTAATGTGACAACCTAATCACCACACTGTATGTATCACTTTTACTTACACGGGACATAAAATCTTTTGCACGTATTTTGAGTTAATCGCTAGTTGCCAGCCAATCGCTTTCTTGTCGGCGGTGGGACAGGGGCCTTAGTACAACGTGGAATAAAAGAAACATCGGCGGTGGTCAGCGTGAAATAACATTTGGAACGGTTCAACTGAAGAGTTCAGTCTAGCGGCTTATAGGAAGCTTTGAACATAGCCAGTGGCGCATTTTGTTAGATATTTTTCCTAGAATTTTTTTTTATGTTATTTTTATTAGCCATTAATGCCCCACAGCTGGGCAAAGGAGTGCCTACTCTCTGTTCATCTCTCTCTGCCCAGAGCTGCCAAGGCCCAACTTTTATGAAAGGAGTCCAGCTCATCTCATCTTACTGCAAACTAAATAAAATGTAGCATATAACATAGTAAAAATTTAAATCAGTTTTCGTGTCTATCTGTGTGATCACGTTGTTCATCTAATCTACGCAACGAATTTTGATGCTGTTTTCACCACCATTTAGTGAATTTATTTTATATAGAGCCTCGCATTTGAGATAATTTTCAAGTTATGGAACAACAAACTTAATGTCATATTTAACAAAGTTCAAATTCCATTACAACCAAAAACTTATTAGGACCTTTTTGTTACAAAGGGCCACTCAAAAATCAACTCAGAATCAATCTCACTAAGGTAGATAACTGATTAAGTGGCGATGGAATGTAAATATCTGAAATTATGAACACTTATAAGGTTTATGTCTTTAATGTTATATTAAACTTACATATAAATAAGTAATCTCAATGTTTTGTCCAGTCATAAAACCTTACAAAGCAGGGGCGGGTCGCTAATGTGGAATAAAAGAACCGTCTGTAGTGGTCAGCGTCAAATAACAACTGAAACGGTTCAACTTAAGGGTTCAGTCAAGCGGCTTATTGAAAGCTTTGATCATACTCTGTGGTGCATTTTAGGTTTTTTTTCCTAAAAAGATTAAGAGTAGTAAGGCTTTGTGCTATGTGAGTGTTGTGTACAGTTGTATTGGTAGGTTCATCGTATAATATTACGATTAAGCAGCCTTGGTTTAATAAAAGTTATCCGTCATGCCTAACTCGAAACTCATGAAAAGTTATGACAAGCTTTTTACAAAATGTATGTTTAAACTGACGTTTAAAGCGAATAAAGTTACGACATAACTTTATTCGCAGTTTACTAATACCTAAGGAGACTACGGGTAAGTAATAGAAGTACCTATGTGAAACCTCCTAAACTTAGGTTAAGACGTCATATTAAATATTTTGTGGAAATCAGCCCCGATCGGATACAGAATTCCGAAAACTTAGAAATGTGGTATTTACCAAGATTATACAGAGTGGGGATCAGACTGTTAAAATAATAAAATAAATAATTTTACATAAAATTCAAAACTGAAATTTTCAAATAAAATAAATAGCTTAATAATTGGCACGACCTAAACCCCACCTTGATAATAATTGTATCAACAATTCAACACAAACTCTATGGTATGGTTACCAAATAATCACAAATGAAGTTTTTTGTTGTTAAATACTCAAACGAAAAAAGGTATCACGGCTATAGAATGTTAATTGTTATTAATTATTTTGATTGTGTATGATTAAAATACGTGGTTTTAATTAACGCGATAATCTAAATGCCACACTATAATTACTATCTCGTCGGTCTAGTGGTCGCAAACGCTACTGAGCGGTTTTGGGTTCAATTCCCAGGTCGGTTAAAGTATAATAGGATTTTTCCCTTACGATTTTTCAGTAACAGCCTACAGTTTGAAAGTTGGTGGTGGTTGGTTGGTGTCAGAACACCCCCGTGCCTCGGAAAGCACGCTAAGGGCGGGTTGTTTCACGTCCACCTGACGCACGCCATGTCAAAAATGGCGCTACCTATCGTCAAACCAAAAAAGCGTTGTTTCAAATTATAATTACAAAATTATGTCCTTGACGTACGTCAAATAATAACGACTAGGTTATCGTTACTTTTCGTTATTTTTCTTCAACAAAGATTCATACTAATAATTATTATAAATGTAAAATTAAGTCCCTTACCTTACCTTAACCTTTTCTCACCTTTACGGCTGAACGGATATGGATGAAAAGTACACGGATACACCATGACTTGGGGTAGGACATAGGATACTTTTTATCCCGGACGTACGTTCCCGTGGGATAATTTCCGAACCCCATGCTGGTGAAGCCGCGGGCAAAAGTTAGTTACTTAAAAGGTAAATGTTAAATGACGAAAATAAAAGTAATGCAAACTAAATAAATCGGTCTACGTAGTCGTACCGTAGTCGACCCCGCTACGGTTGCTACGCGGTCGTAGCAACTGGCTACGTGGCGCCGCTTGTCAATCTTTGTAGTAAATCATAAGTTAGCAGATATATAAAATACATCCACAGTTCTAATTATGTAAAATCGTAGTTAATAAATAAGTTTTAGGTACGGTTCAGACTGGTTTTGAGCAACACTCCGGATAAGATTAAAAATTCTGAAAAATAAAAACCTAACTCTGTATTTACCACACAAAGGCGACTGTTTACATGATTTTTGTGAGTGTAGCAAACAGTCCAGGCTATTTGTGCGATTGTACCAAGTCCAGGCTACTTGATGGTAGCTCAATATCTCACCGTGAACGCGGCACGACGTGAATCGATTCGCTCAATACGTTACGTGTACTCGCGGATTGGACAATACTGGAATAGAAATTGTGGAAATGGTGCTCCAGTTTGAAGTGTTGTATTTATTTGGAGTATCCTGTGTTAGTTAGTCTTTTTGAAATATTGGTTATGTTCTCCGAAATAATAGAAACGTCAAAATATTATAAGTAGCAGGACGAAGTTCGTTGATTTTAAAACGAGTTTATATAATTCTAAACGACGATTCGTGAGAGAATACCTACTCGTATTAGCTACATATATGAAGTGTAAGTTCCTAAAGCTGAACAAATTTCTTTAACCAATATTTTTTATTACTAGGTAACTAATCGTAGGTAATGCCTTACAAGCGTCACATGTAAATCGAACGGCCTTTAAAAAAATACTGGTTTTTTATTAAATAACTATGTACGAAATGTTTTGTTGTCTCTTTAAGAACATAACATTACGCCTGTATTCCTTGAAAGGTTAGGCAGAGGTATCCCTGTAGTACAACTGCATTTCGCCCGTTATGTTTAACTCCCATGTAAAAGGGGGTGAGCCTATTGCTACCAACCGGGCACAAATTCAGACTCCAAGCTGCCACTGAGAAATTATTAATAGGAAAACCTAAAAGCACTTTACTTGACCTGAGAATACTCAATGCTCAAATCTTTATGGCATTCCATATGTGTTACATAGATGGTATATACAAGGTAAAAGATCAATATGGACCCTGTCGGGTACAGCAAACATTAGGAGAGAGGAAAAGAGCTAAGTGGCAATTCAAACAATTAAATATTATTAGATGTGCTTCGAAATCGAATCAGAAATCGATCCTAGGACCTCGTAATTAGCAGTAACACCTGCGACCACACGACCAACAAGGCAGTCCGTGATTAGTAAATATTTGCAAGATATATGCAAATGCCTTTTATTATGTACTTAGGGGAATTCCAGCCCCTGCAGTCTCGACATTCATAGCGATCGCTTTGCAACCGAATTCAGTCGCAAAGTCCTGTCACTCCATACATTTCACCTGTCAATCCAGGACTTTACGACCGAATTTTGTCGTAAAGCGATCGCTATGAATGTCGAGACTGCTGGCTCTGATCGGAAAACCTCTATAACACTTTTTCCGGCCCTTAAAATGGTATCAAATAAATAACGTAACGTACTGTTACAGAAATAGAGCGCTGTCCCAAATGTTGGGGCATCCATTCAGTGGTAAGTAAAGACTATTATGTGGCAGTAGTGGACGATATCTCAGCGAACAACGAGACGTCGTGAATGGAACTGTTCAATATGTCACGTGCTCTCAAAGGGTGCAAAAATTGAACATGAAGTTGCTATTAATAGACGAAGTATAGTGCTTACCTTTTAAGGTTTATTATGTGAGGAACTTGAGCTCGGGCTCGAGCAGTGATTGCCCAGTGGTAACAACCGCGACTTACAAGTTGTAGGTCGTAGGTTCGAACCCAGTCAGGCGCTTTAATTTGTGTAAATTATTTCATCACCATTACAATCGTGAGGAAACCGGCATGACCTAGTACCAAAAATGTTAAAGTGACATCTACCAACCCGCACTGGGCCCGCGTGGTGGATTACGGCCCACTCCCCCTTACTGAGAGGAGGCCTGTGTCCCAGCAGTGGGAACATTATACGCTGATTATGCTTATGATTGGTGTGGAAATAAAGTTGCTTCTGTGTCGACACGAACTAAGTTGGTAGGTAGGTATATGACAATGTGCTGTGCAGGCACGAAGGTGGTAGCGGCGTGACTCGGTGGTGTTCTGTCTCGCATAGGGTCCTAGCATTACGCTGAGCGATGGCCGTTTTGTGTAGAAGTGACGCATATTGCGCATATCTGCGAGAGGGAATGGGCCATAATCCACCACGCGGGCTTAGTGCCTGTTAGTGAATGTCACATGTCTTCAAATTCTTGGTTCTAGACGTTCGTGAGGTATCGGCATTCCTCACGATGTAATAGTTTAACGAGCACGATACTTTTTGATATAACAATAGTTTTGGTATTAAATCAGACTACACAAACAGTTCACACAGAAGGATTCTATTCTATTCTATTCACACAGAAGGTAGAAATAGTAACAACATTTGTATCATATATTCACATTTTTTTTTATTTTATTTTTTTATTAAAACGTTGCCCCACACTACGAAAATCAAATCCAAGAGATTACCCCCACATACAAACAACAAACAAACTTTTACCTCTTTATAATATTAGTAGAATTTTAACATTGCCCCACACTAGGAATTACTCCTGTATCGTGGGTGCGTTTACAAACATTTAAACTCACATACACGAACAGCCAGACCCGGAACAACTACTTGTAGGCCATACAAATATTTGTTCCCTCGAATTAAAATGATTATGAAAAACATGTTTTATGTTTGGCAGTTAAAAGCTAAATCAGACTATGGTGGGCCGCGCCGCAGCGCAACGCATTGCAAAATTCCTCCGACATAACTTACCTATGTACATGTTCTAAGAACCAATGCACACTACAGGCGGGCTGCGCACCTAAGGGCCTGTAATACCTCAGATTGCGAAAATTGTCTTAGCATTAATGGCTCTAGTTTTAACAATACTGCAGTATTCTCTTTGAAATTAATATACAATAAACACGAGGACTGCTGCGAGGTGTCGTCTGTTTCGAAAACACGATTGCATACAATTTTCTCGATACAAATAAATCTCAAAGTTACCTCTAAACCGTACAATAAAAGAAGAATTATCAATGAAAATGTTCAAATTAGGTCATGAAACTTTGCAGGCTAATCGATCCATGCATAAAGCAGGTGTCATCTGTTCGTTTTTATTTTTTAATCGTTACATTTAACATAAAAAGATGAGATTGGAAATATCAAGCTTTTTAACCACTCACACCTTGAACCGCTCTGCCTCCCGGCCCCCGACAGGACCCCGATTCAGTACTTGTCAGTACCGCTTCGGCTATCGGACGGAGAACCCGTGTCACTTCGCTTGCGCTCAAAAGACCCGATTGGCAACGTTTTATGTTCTTAAGAAATTATATGATAATGTAAAATTAAATTTAGATGTAAAAATAAGGCACCCGTATTTTTATTTTATCCAAATTTTGTAGTTTTCATTTATAAAATCATCTTTGAAATGGTTCAAAATTGTAATCTCACGTCAATGTCAAAATATTGTCAAAAATTTAGGGAGGTAAGCGTACCTATTTTAGATAGTTCCCAAATTTTTATGGTGTTTTCAATATATTCAGCAAAACTTTTTTTTATAAATAATTTTATTTGAGATAGAAAGAAAGAAAAAAGTTTATTTGGACATAGTTCGTGAAACACAAAATACAAAATTAATAAAATAAAAAATAATGTTTCAGACAACAATAGTGTGTGCCTCACGGCTGCGCCAAAAAGGTTCATTTCAGCATTAATGCCAGACAGATGCTGTCTGACGCTGGTTTTCTAATGAACCTTTAGGGAAAAGTGACGGGGAGTACACACAGTTTCAACATACCTAATACATACTTATAAATAAATAAATAAACTAGTAATCACGTACATATCATTACAAATACAAAAAAAAAAAAAACCAAAATAACCAAGTCTCAGCAAAACCTGTTTTTCTCGATCAACATAGGTTTGTGGTAATGGAAATATATTTCAATTACCACAAATGTCTAAATACAGGTGGATTTTTGAAAGGATTTTTGAGAAATCACGATACAGCGGACAGAGCTCCGGCGGGATCTAATGGCGACATAGAGAGTGCGATTGTCGCAACCCAGTGCTGGGCACGCCACAATTGCTGCGATAAGTCCCCTCTTTGAGGAGTGGCTGGAGAGGCGCCACGGTACCCTCACCTTCAGCCTGACGCAGGTCCTCACCGGACACGTTTGTTTCGGGCGGTTCCTGTTCAGGATAAGGCGGGAGGAAACGCCAGGGTGTCACCACTGTGTGGATCGCCTGGAGGACACGGTGGGAGCATACGGTGGAGGTCTGCCCAGCTTAGGCGGAGTCACC
Source organism: Apamea anceps (assembly GCA_951799955.1). Taxonomy (NCBI): domain Eukaryota; kingdom Metazoa; phylum Arthropoda; class Insecta; order Lepidoptera; family Noctuidae; genus Apamea; species Apamea anceps. The sequence continues at coordinate 2,140,632 of OX637516.1, forward strand.
GCCGCGTCCTCGTGGCGGCGATCTCTCGCTTCCGGCCCGGGTCCAGGCCATGATACGGAGCGTGAGTGCATGGGAAGCCGTCACCTCCTTCTGCGAAGCAATAATGTTCGCAAAGGAGGAGGCGGAGCGCATGAGGGAGAGGCAATCTCTGCGCTCACACGCCCCTAGTCGCCGTAGGAGATGCCCTGGACGTCGGGAGTCAACAACCGAATCCCGGACACCGCAGGCGCGGGCTTGCGAGCGGCGAGCAATGGGCAGCTTGCCACCCGGTAAGGACCAGGCCCGGATCGACGGCGCGATGTGTTCCACGCGTGTGACCCCGTCAGTTAGTGCTGACATCTCTTTGAGGCAGGCGTGGAACACAACGCGCCTCAAAGAGAGGTCAGCACTAACTGACGGGGTCCGCTAGGGCCGATGCCTGCCAGGGCCGCGGGTTGTTCGAAAGAGATAGTGTGGCCCCTGGCATAGGCAACTAAAGAAACAGGGGAGGTTTTTAGTCAGTAAAAGTCTGACAAGTCCTCCCGCTCCGCCCAGAGCAGGAGACGTCATTTGATGATTTCCCACACAAAAAAAAGGTGTAAAAAAAAAACAACCGACTTCCAAAAACGACACTACAAAGTGAAAAATAACTTTAATTTCGGAAGTCGGTGTCGTTGGGTTCGCATTTTCGTTGTTTGCCACCGACTTCCGAAATTAAAGTTATTTTTCACTTTGTAGTGTCGTTTTTAGAAGTCAGTTGTTTTTTTTTTTTGCAAAAAAGTTTTTATTTTTCACTTTTAAGTTGTAATTTTTACCAGTAATTTTGGTTTAAAAACCCAACTACTGAACCGTTTTTGATGAAATTTCTATGGGACCACTTCAGAAGTATCTCCTTTCGAACAAAAAAAGAATTTTGAAAATCGGTCCACAATTGGCGGAGTAATGGCGTAACAAACACATAAAAAAAAAAAAAAATACCGTCGAATTGAGAACCTCCTCCTTTTTTGAAGTCGGTTAAAAAGGCCCATAGCCGTCATACATCAAACTAAGTAACATTGCACAAAACTAATTGCTGGGAATCGACTTTTATTTTTGGTGTGAAAAGGACATTGTCCAGAGTCGCCCTGTGCACAAGAAATATCGGACATGCACGATAATTAATTGTCTATTTTAGTATGTTAGTTGCAAATACTTTTGTAACACGGACTAAACTAGCTGCATGACAAAATGAACATTTTAAAGTATTTTACGCGACTAATAACATTAATCGCCGCCATCTTCGCCAAACGTCATGTCGTATCGACAAAGATGAGGGATGCCCAATCGATTGCAATCGATCGATCGAATTTTTAATGAATTGTTGCATGTTTTTGAATCTGAATCACATTTTGATTTTATTTCGAATACAACGTGGCGCTATATACTATTTTAGAAAATCTATATCTATACTTATAATAAATCTGTAGAAGTGAAAATTCTGTACAGACGCCAGCACATCAAGCTACTACAATCTGTCAAATTTCTTTAATCGATTTTCAACTTTATCGCTAAAGTATTAAGGTTCAAGGTTCATTGGGAAAATTTGACAGTTTCGGGTAGGTTGACCTGCTGGCGTCTGTACATTGAAAATATCAAAAAAATGGCAGGGGTGTTACTAGACCGACACCGAACCCAAAAATTTGATTAAAAAAATTTTTGGCTGTTTGTCTGTTTGTTCAGGCATCACGCAAAAACTACCGGTTCGATTATAATGAAACTTGGTATAATTAATCTTTAATATCCTGGGCACCACATTGGGTAATTTTTATGCCGGAAAAGTATCTTTTAAATATATAAAACTCAAAGGTGACAGACTGACTGACTGACATAGTGATCTATCAACGCACAGCCTAAACCACTGGAGGGATCGGGCTGAAATTTGGCATGCAGGTTGATGTTGATGTCGCGTCCTTTCCAGTTCAGCGTCTTAAATACATCCTCCAATAATATTAGAGAACAATGTCGGGGAAATAACGTCCCCTTCTCTCACCCCTTTACATGGATATGTTTAGTTCAATGCAGCGTCTCCAAAACAGACCAGGTCTCGATAGAGTCAAAAGTCCTACTTATAGAAGTACATGTCTATTTGACAAGCAATTTGAGAGTTGTTACAACTCTATATTAGATCTCATCATCGCGCGTTCGTATTTAACAAGATAGACGATGATTTCCGAAGCGCCTATTTTTATTTGGACATCAGAAGGCCAATTCTCGTACATAATTAAAAATGTTCAAAATCTAGTCACAATCTCATCTCAGCGACAATCAATGTAAAATACTTGTCAAAAATGTATGGAAATTTGAGGTATTTTTGGCAGACTGAGACTGAGATCTGAGCGTTCTTAAAATTACGAGAATTGCCCCTCTGTACGTAGGTTACCTCGGTAAATTAGCTAAATTGTTTATTTGTACATTATAAATTGACAATTTGCTAGCTAATTTATAATGTACTAATAATTTAACTTTCAATATATTTCCTTTTTATTCTATACAGAAGACATCGATTTCGCATAATAATATAATCATAATTTAATCAATTATTACCAAGCCTACGTCCGTCAACAGTTTAGTTCACCCTAACTAAATCAGTTTGACAGTGCGAGCGGGTTAGAGTGATACATGGCGCGGGGAAGTGGGGGCAAAATATGAATTTCAACTGAGGTATTACAAGCCCCTAACTTTCAGGGCTCCGTTCCTCAAAAGGAAAAAACGAAACCCTTATAGGACCATTTTGTTATCCGTCCGTCTCTGTCTGTCCGGCTGTGAAGACCATTTCGCCAGGAACGCGTGGATGTATATAATTACGGCCATTTATGTGACATATTTTGATGCTAGCAAATAAATCAAAACCAATAGAGTACTTCCCGTTGACCTTGAATCATGGCAAAAAGGAATGTCTCACAGCACAAATAAAGGAAAAAGTCCGGAAATCATTTATTTGTAGTTTATTAACATTTTTATTTTGCGATAACAAACTCACATTCGCCGTTAGAGAAGTGACCATGACCTCTATCGATGTTTGGGAGAAGAAAAAAATGTTCTCCCAAACATCGATAGAGGCACAAATTTAAGTTTGTCCTTTAATCCTACTCATCTCTTCGTCAGAGTAATGTTCGGTTCTTTCATAGCTTATGAACTTCAGTCAATCAACTCAGCCTATCGCAGTCCACTGCTGGACATAGGCCTCTCCCAGGCTGCGCCACAACACCCTGTCCTCCGCCTTCCGCATCCAGTCTGCCCCAGCCACCTTCTTAAGGTTGTCCGTCCATCTCGATGGGGGGCGTCCCACACTATGCATCGGTACGTGGAATGAACTTCAGTAGGTAATGTTAATTATTTTGGTGAAAGTAGCTAGTTCTTGTGACAAATTCATTCCAAATACGGAATCCTTTTTTCGGGCCGGTTTTTTTTTGTATGAAATTGCGTTACGCTGCGGCCCGTAGTGGCCGAAGTGTGGGTATACCCACTATATCCATACATATATTGGGTATAGTAACTTTTTGCGAACCTCATGAGACCACTTTTCGCTGACTCCAGTAATTTAAGATCCACAGTTCCACTTAACACCTTATTAGAAAAACTAAATGTATACGAAATTTGTTGCTACTAACATAGTTTTTAAGTTACTTGTAGTGCTAACACGCTATGGGCCTGCGATGCCTGCCAATAAAAGATTTTTATTTTATTTTTATTGGCAATTCTATCATAATAAATAATTTTAGTCTTTTTTGCTCCGGGCCAATTTCCTGACATCTCTGACTCAAGTGTTCGTATTACTACCTAGTTGAGATAAACCAAGAAAATACATTATAATTACCAAAGAAAAACCAAATGGGTTTGAATGGAGATCTTGAAAAAACAACAAGATTTTCAGCAACGGAAGAAAAACGAACAAGAAATGCCACGTTCAAAATACCCTGGCCGATATTTTTAAAACAAAATTTCTAATACGCGGAATACCTACGTAATAGTACCATTTTGTTTGCTGGCCTTTTCAGAGCTCCGCATTGCCGCCGGCATACCGACTCAATACAGATGTATAGTCATGTTGTCGCTATGCTTCCGATGTCTGTATGCTGAAGTATTATTTAAAAAAAAGTGATATTCTACCTTTTTTGTAAGCTTTATTATTGAAATTCGATTAAAGTTTAACGATACTGATAGGTATGTACAAGGAATTTTTGGCGCGTGGCCAAAATCTGTTCGATCCCAGGCAAGCGCTTTACTTTATGTAAAAAAATTACATCACCACTGCTCTCAAAACGGTGAAGGAAAACATCGTGAGGAAACTAGCATGTCCTAGAACCAAAAATTCGAAGACATTTGTGACATCTACCAACCCACACTGGGCCCGCGTGGTAAATTACCACGACCTGATATTTTTTTTTACTTTAAATCATAATGTGTCATCACAGCTGAAATTGAAAACTGTCAGCTAACTTTTGGAGGCCACTGTACATGAATTATGAAGTACAATCGTGCGTCGATTATTTCCGGTAGTACGTCATATGAACTCGCCCGTTATTTGCGTACTGGCATTACTGTCTCTTTTAGTTAGGACACGGCAGCTCAAAGTTAGCCGAGAAACAAATAAATGCATTCAAATTCATGCACGCGCTGTCATAGTTTTAGAATGCCTTACTGAAAATAAGAGTTTTGGAAAGTGCGTCTTGTACCTATTATGTGAAGTAGGTACTACCTACATACGAAATAGGTAAAATAAGGCCAACGAGACGAGATAAAGAATTTAAACAAACTTTCAGGGGTTCATAACATTTTTATTTAAAGAAATATCCAACTTTTTAACTTCCTGTTCTAATCGCTGTCGTCTGAATGATTCGTCAGAAAAGTCTCAGAATCAGTCGTATTGATCACAAAACTATCTGTTGTATTATTAATCATGTGCTACCTGCTAATTGCGGACCACACTATCAATCGCAATTTGAATAATTTTCTAGGATATTGCTAATCCATTGCTTCATATTATATTGGAAAAAGTTGTCTGCTCACAACATAACTCAATGAATGTAGTTGAACTGTCAAAATGTACCCCATTCTTACTGTTAGTGTGTTACGCAATTCACCCACAGGCTGTGATTCCATAATTAAAATCAACAACCACCCACAATTTGATACTTAACAGTAAACAAGAAAAACTAACAATAGCGGATTAATAACAACAAAAACCTAAACAAATATGGAAACTAAAAGAATTGTATTGCTTTGAACGTAATCCAAACTTAGATACTATTGTATATAGGAAGTAAAAAGAAAAACCGGTTTGGTAAAACTTCTCACAATGGAAATCCAATCTACGTTTTTGTGTTACCGTATCGCGTTTTAATTGTATACCGAAGGGTAGAAGCACCAGTTATCCCCCTTCACGTACTGTTATAATCTTATCGTTGTGTTGATGTTTCTTCAGTCTTCGCTTGAAGGGCGAAGAATGAAAACTGGAATGTTTTTATTATTATATACAAAGACATTAAATTATTAACTTTATTGTACCTATCTTAAATCTCTTTGATTATATACAAGGTGTTGTTTTGCATCCTCATCAAATTCAAGGAGTTAACTATGGTACTGATTCTCGACATGAACCAATAATAAAATAAGTAGGTTTTGTTTTCAAATTTACGCGGCCTGTGTGAGACCGCACTGTAACTGCCCTTTTACACACACATAAAAACGCAGCCGCTTATACGATACCATAACGTGATTCTGTTCTTTAAATGTGGTGTATTCTGAATTACTGCCAAACTTAAATAATTTAAAAAACAAGTATGTATTCACTATTTACCAGGCATCGTAATTTTATTTGATTATTTATGTCTTTCATAACAGCCTTCTGAAATTTGACGAGGATGCAAAACAACAGCTTATATAACCATTTTCTCATAAATCAATTTGACATAAAGGAAGCCTATATACATATGTATTCAGAATTGAAATGAAATGTACATCAATAACAACGTATACCTAATTACATCACACTAATTAAATGTATAAAGGCGAAAGTTTGTGAGTGTATGTGTGTGTATGTGTGTTTTTATATTTGTTACTTCTTCACGCTCAAACGGCTGGACCAATTTTGATGAAATTTGGTACACAGATAGTTTATAACCAGTATTAACATATAGAATACTTTTTATCCCGAGATTCCCACGGGATCGACACTTATGCAGGTGAAACCGCGGGGAGCAGCTGGTAGTAAAATAAAAATAGGCAATGCCGCCAGTCTCGGGTACATTACCTGTTGACGGCGATGCGGGGGAATTTTCCAATTGTTTATTTTTTTACTTGTTTTTGATTTGGATGTAGCTGCACAGCACAGCCTTGTGTCCTTAGTCTATACCTTTTTTAAATTAACGAAAAATAACTATCACAGAAATCGCAATTAAAGTACCAAAATCGTTTTATTGGCAAGGTTATAGTGTAACATCTATGAATTCAATTTTACAAGTACTGTTATCGTAATAAAATAATACGTACAACAGCAACGACATTTTCAATCCTTTTATAGCCATGTTTTAATATTAATGTATTATAGCAACACGATTTTATTCAAAAGTGACGTGGTGAAAAGATATGAAAGCAAGGTCAAGCCAGGGCTGTCCGCCATTGCCAAACGCGCGTTTATCTAATGTGGTATAGTAATTGTATTCGAGGTGCATCGTCTTCACATAAAATTATATATCGAATGTACACAAAATATTGTCAAAGATTTTAAGTGTTCTTCATTTTAAAAGGGTTTCTTGCCTATTCTTCTCTATGCGAAAACTACCTTTTGGAAGAGGTGACTAGAATCAAATTCTATTGCACTGTAAATTTTGAAGTTCAAAAGTGCCTTTCATGTGCCTATTGAACTTTTTTTTCAAAGCCAGACATATTTTATCCGTGGAATAAAATTGACACCTGACAGTTGGAGAAACTATCTAAAATTGAAAATTTATTCTCGGAATAAAACTCATTCTAGGTATAAAAGTTTGCTGAAATTCGCCGTAAATAAAGTACATTATTCTTCACATTTTTTTTAAACTATAAAGCTATTCCAACAACAGTGTTCTCTACCCTATAAAGCGGTGAACAGAATACAGCCACAGCCGCTCACCGAATTTATTTGGAAGCGTTTCAATTGAACCCATTCCACGGACACCTGTTCAAGTGGCCTTTTAGTTTTATGCAAGCACTCCATATTTTCATTTCTATGTATATTTTTATTTTATTTCGTCCACTCATACCTGTATTTTTACCCAACAATCATCAGGAAAGTGGTTTTTCGCGCAAATGTTCGTTTGGTCCATTTTCATTCGGAGTATTAATTTCAGGTAGGTGCAGATGCAGATTTTTCTGTGCTTCATTTTCGTTTGTTCTCGGTGTTTCGAACTAGCCATAATAATAACGTAACATCGCGACTTGTTTTTTCTAAAGGGTTGGCAGAAGTGTACCTTTAGTACACCCACATTTCGCGTCGTTATGTATAAGTCCCATGTACAGTCACGAGCAAAAGTATGTATACACTCGGCTTTATTCAAAAGCTTCGCTTTCGTATCAGACATGATCGATGTCAAAAGCAGACCCATTCAATATTTAAAAAAAAAATATGATCCATACGACACTGACCACTGTGCGTACAGTCACGAACAAAATCATGTATACACTCGACTTTATTCAAAAGCGATTTACTCCTTTATTTTTAATGAAATTTTATGTTGTTACGAACATAGCGTCCAACTGGGACCACTATACTAGAGGAGACAGTGAACTATAATAATAATATCAGCCTGTTAGCGTTCCAGTCTCTTCTCCTACAGAGAGAAGTAACTAATCTTCTTTCATTTTATTCCTATGTTTTAAACACGTACAATTGGCCGCACGCTATTTATAACAAAACCAATAAAAACTGGCCTCGCATTCTATTGAAACTCCGTAGGCTACGCTGCAGTTGCAGTGCTGGCTCAGCAGTAACGGCCGCGACTTACGAGTTGTAGGTCGTAGGATCTAACCCAATCAGACGCTTTACTTTGTATAAATTATTTCATCACCGCTGCCCTCAAAACGGTAAAGGAAAACATCCTAGAACCAAAAATTCGAAAACAAGTGACATCTATCAACCCGCACTGGGCCCGCGTGGTGGATTATGACCCACTACCTTTCACTGAGAGGAGGCCTGTGTCCCAGCAGTGGGAACATTATAGGATGATTATATTATAGGCAACACTAGGTCAGATTAAGGTCAAAGAGCGGATGTACGATTACGATTCTCTGAGATCTGGCTGATTTATAAGTTTAACTGCACTAGTTAACCTCCCATTCAAACAATTTGTCATTTAAGCCACCAATGTCCAGTTTCTACGTCTCAACCAGTCCAAACCGACTATTATCTTGCCTACAGCCTTTTTCTTGCCGTGAAGAACTACGGTTTATGCGCCGTGTGTGGGCACGGTCGTCACTGTTGTATCGATCACTATGGAAGCTTGTTGATGGACACGTTTTTTCTACGGCGCGGTTTATACGCCGTGTGTACGCAGGGTGGTCAGTGTCGTATGGATCATCATTTTTTTTAAATATTAAATGGGTCTGCTCTTGACATCGATCATGTCTGATACGAAAGCGAAAGCGCTAAGCATTGGTGAAGGGTGGGTGTTTTGGGGGACTTTCTTTTGTAATTTTGAAGTTCGAAAAGCGCTGATTTTCAGCCTAATTTAAATAAATGACTTTTGATTTTATTTTGACACCGTCGCCGTATACCATAGAACCGTGGCATACACAAGGTCACACGATTTTTTTACGGCGCGTTTAACACTCCGTACCCTAAAGAAACCGTGCCGTGTACAAAGGGCCTATGTGAGCCCGCCCACCAGTCGCCTTGGCATTTCAGCTAGTTAGGTGCCCTTTCCACGACCGCCGCGTTTTAGGGGCCCGCTAAAAAGGCGCTGTTTGTCAAGTTACAGTTTGTGTTTGTTTAGTAAAAGGTTCACGTGTTGGTTTTTGGATAGTGTTTTGGAGAAGGTCATAATGCTGGTTGTGAATGATTTTTTTTGTATGTTTACTGGGTGGATCTATTATTATTTCATTGATAAATGTTGCGTCAATCAAACTTTAACTTAAACATATGTATTAAAAAGAGAAAGCTTTTGATTTTTTGTTATGTTTGTTTGTTACGTTTTTACGCTAAAACAGCTGAACGGATTTGGCACATGAGTAAAACTGACTACCTCAGATGCGCCAACTATGGATACAATTTTTAACGACTTTAAAAGGCATTCAAAATAAGCTATTATCGCGTATACAACTTTATGTGTATACTGTATTTTTAACTCACGAAGCGTCGCGCGCTTTACTTGTGAGAATCAAGTGTACAAACACGCTATGAATGTAGGCGTACGTTAAGACGAGTAGCGTCAGCATGTAACATACGCACACACAGCTTGATACACACCCTAATACACACACACACACACTTCCAACTTCGCTATTGTCTCGGACGGAAGACGAAGAGTGTCCATGGAGTTTCTTGCCCGTTCTTCTCCATAGGTACCTACTACGCTTTGGAATGGGCAACTGGCTTCATCTTTCGGACTGACCGGTTCCTTGACAATTCAAAAGTACCTGTAATTGATTTATTTGAAATAAATGATTTGAGTTTTTTTTTGGAACGGTACCGATACACCGCTTACACACAGATTCATATCGTGTTTGCATGGTAACCATAATTAAAGCGCGCGTCGCTTCGAAGATAAAAATACTGTAATAGCAGGGTAAAAATACTCACTAGTCATGCGATATTGAAAAGGCTTTAATTAATTATAATTGTGTAGTTTATTTAACACGATGTATCGGCTAATTAGCTTGACAGCTGCGAAGCTTTCAAGCTAATTGTCAATACAGATCTCTCTTGATGAAATGTTTTAGTTCGATAATATTTTGTGGTCATTTTCAATTGGAAATACAGTATACATTTTTAACCAATGCGCGAACTATAATCACGAATTCAGCACATGATTTTAGAACCCCTAGAGTAGAAATTTATCGTTGGTTATCAAAAAATTATTAAATCTTTCATAGAAAAGTGCAATACCTACGCGGTCGAAATGTATAGCAGAGCAATTTTTTTTTTTTAATAACCCAATAATAATATCGACGTACTACGTACTACTACGTACGACGTACTGGGTAAATATTGATCCTGTTTATAAGAAACCGTTTATGAAAGCTGTTTAAAATAGTTTCGAAAGGGGGATAGAAGATTTTTATATGGAACCTATACATATAGTGTCCGTTTATTATGTTTTCTGTTAACATTGAGGTCAGCTATCGGTTTATATAGGTTTCACGCGTGGCCGCCATTTTGAAAAAAAAAGTGGTGGACATTTAGGTATGCCACGGACCTTCAAAGCCCTTTGAAATACGAAATTGTCGCCAAGTAGCGTTCCTCAGTTCCAGTTTGAAGGTAAGGTGCTAGTAAAATTAGTAAAATAAAAGTTTCTCACTTTTTTGTCTGCCTTTTGGCAACATCATACCATCAAATGGGTGTAAGTATTCATGTTCATAACATTCATTTATTGCATCCCATAATTAAAAAAAAAAAAGATGTTACTTATGGCTAAGCTAATTCTACTATTCCTACTAATATTCTAAATGTGAAAGTTTGTGTGGATGGATGGATGGATGAATGTTTGTTACTCTTTCACGCAAAAACTACTAAACGAAATTTGGCACACTGATTGTTTATAACCAGGATTAACATAATTAGGATACTTTTTATCCCGATATCCCCACGGGATCGAAACATATGCAGGTGAAACCGCGGGACGCAGCTAGTAGGTACTTAAACATGATCCCTGTAAGGGCACAGCAAAGGATAAAATTAAAATTACAAAGAACTAAATTAAAACGAATACTTACTAACATAAAAATAAAAAAATCTAGGTACGAGTGTTATCAGCAGCTAACAACCTCTCCTTTCCCAAAAAGTATTTAGGGATTACTTACTTACTGATCAAAAACCTACTAACTAAAGCTTGCTAAAGCTTTGATTAATTTTGCTTAAAGATAAATGGCCCACTACAAAAGAATAGCTTAAACAAAACATTAAAAGCCGCGCAAAAAACTGAACCAAACCACTACATTCGGACAGCGGACGAATCATTGTTTTGTTTATCTATCTATACTAATAATATCTATATCTCTGGAACTACCGGTCTAATTTGAAAAAGTCTTTCTGGATTTAATATCCCAAGTATTTGCGAAGGTTATTAAATATCACAATATGACCTCTAGGAGCCGTCGAAGTCGGAAAGAACGTTAAGCGTTAACAAAGCAACGGGGCACAACTATAGGATATATTTTATGTTAAAACAAGAAAGGGGGTCGAACATTTTGCAATGGAAGCTGGCATATATAACCACTGGCATATATAATTTACCTGTACATTAACCGGCTGATTGTTGAGCTCAGCAGCACCAAGGTCGGATGTCATATTGACGGAGTGTGTACCAATAATCTTAGTTACGCAGACGACATGGTGTTGCTGAGTCCATCAATCAGTGCTATGAGGAGGTTAGTGTCGATATGTGAGTCATATGCGGTGGCTCATGGGCTCAAATATAATGTTGGGAAGAGTGAACTAATGCTCTTTAAAGCCCGTGGTTTTTCTTACCCAGCATTTCCCAATGTGTCACTGTGTGGCACTCCTCTGTGTAGGGTGTCTAAATTTAAATATTTGGGTCACTGGGTCACTGATGACTTATCTGATAATGAAGACATAGAAAGGGAACGCAGGTCGCTGGCTGTCCGTTGTAACATGCTGGCCCGCAGGTTTGCAAGGTGTACAAATTCAGTTAAAATCACGCTTTTTAAAGCATATTGCCAATCTTTTTACACCTGCAGCCTGTGGGTTAGTTACTCGCAGCGGGCATACAGCGACCTGCGTGTCCAATATAATAATGCACTCAGGGTACTGTTGGGGCTGCCATGGCGTTGTAGTGCGTCAGGGATGTTTGCTGAGGCGCGGGTGGATGGCTTTGCCGCGATCGTTAGGAAAAGATGCGCCTCCCTACTCGCTCGCGTTCGTGGCAGTAACAACACTATACTGGGTGTTTTTACCGATCGGTGGGAGTCCCCCATGCTGCAAAGGTGGGTGCGGCTACATGTCATAATTTAATTTGTTTTTTTTTTTTTTTTTTTGTCAATACTAACAATAGTTTTTTAAGTACTTACATTGTTACTAACCTACTATGGACTTAGTCTGAAATAAATATTTATTATTATTATTATTATAAGGCGATCTTTACCTCCAAATATATCGGGAACGTGACACTTACGGTACCAGTTCCTTGATATTTTTTGTTTGTGTAAGTGTCCCCACCAAATATACTACTTTCATCGTGCGCGGAAGCTTTGAACAAAAAAAAAGCAAAATGGTGGCGGGTCGGATATAATGCCACAAAGGTTCGAACCTCTTTCACGCGGACGAACTCGCGGATAGGAGCTTGTTTATAGATGAAAGGGAATCGCGAGATAACTTCCACAATGCCTTTATTAATGAGTGTAGGCCGGAGCCCCTTTTAATTCGTCCATTAGGAGGTAAATTATTTGGGTCTATTCTCGTGGGATCACTTTACGTGACTTAGCGTGTTTTCCATCGACCGTTTGTTTGTTTGTTTTCAATCTATCTAAATAAATACTGTTACTGTTAGCCTGCTTCATCCCACAGCTGGGCAAAGGGTTCTCACCATGACTTCCAGCTCTTTCGATCCAGGCCTAAAGTGGACAATTGGTCGTTTGTTTTGTCAAGGTCATCCCGCCATCGTCTACGGGGTCTGCCGCGACGCTTTCTAGCTGTGTCAAATATTTTGAAGACAAGGTTGGCGCAGTGGCTGAGCGATCGACTGCTGCGCTGCGTATTGCGGGTTCGATTTCCGCACGGAACAAATATTTGTATTGCCTAAAGGTAGTTGTTCTGGGTCTGGCTGTTCGTGTATGTGAGTTTAAATGTTTGTAAACGCACCCACGATACAGGAGTAATTCCTAGTGTGGGGCAATGTTAAAATTCTACTAATATTATAAAGAGGTAAAAGTTTGTTTGTTGTTTGTATGTGGGGGTAATCTCCGGAAATACCAGTTGGATTTGAAAAATCTTTTTGTATTTGATAGCCAAATTCTTGAGGAAGGTTATAGGTTATTTAGCATCGTGCTGCGAACCTTAGGAGACGAGCTTAAATAAGATTAGTGTTGTTAGGTGCAAAGGCCTCCTTTTGCGGTGAAAGCGTCCTCCAAACCGTACCAGATGGCTCTATCCTTTGTCTGCCTGGACCATAAGTTTCCGGCTATTTGTACGATGTCGTCACTCCATCTTATAAAATGTCTACCCTTCCTTCTTTTCTTACATATTGGGCACCAATTTGATATTATTTATGACCATCTTTCATCCATAGTTCTCTGAATATGACCTGACCATTTCCATGTCACTGTCAGAACCTGTTTGACCGCATCCCTCGCCTTTGTTCTTTTTAGGTTTCAGTTTAGGTAACTTTGCCTTGAACTAAATAGAGTTAAAGTTTGTAATTACGATTGAAGCTTAAATAGTGATATGTCCATTATACCGTGTGTCGATTAGGTTATCACATTAATTGAAATCATGTATTCTACATAATGTGTTTTAAATACACAGTTAAAATAATTAAAAACAATTAACATTCAAGCCGTGGGACCTTTTTTTTCGTTTGAGTATTTAACAACATTAAACTTAATTTGTAATTACTTATTTGGTAACTATAGCGTAGAGTTTGTGTTGAATTGCTGACACCATCGCCCCGCACGTATCTAATGCCTTATTATCAAGGGTGGTTTATGTCGTGACAATTTTTAAGCTATTTATTTTGTTTGAAAAATTCAGTTTTCCATTTTTAGTAAAATTGTTTGTTTATTATTTTAACAGTCTGATAACCACTTGTAAATATCGCTGTTCTGTTTTTTTTTGGGTAAATACCTGCTCCAGACTTCTTAGTTTAGAATCCAAAGTTTTCACTCAAGTTTTCGGAATTCTGTATTCAATCGGATCTGATTTCCACAAAATACGTAATACGACGTATTTACCTAAGTTTAGGAGGTTTCACATAGATACTTCTATTACTTTTCTCCTTAGATATTAGTAAACTGCGAATAAAGTTACGGAACAAACAGGAAACGTCAGTTTAAACATACATTTTGTAATAAGCTTGTCATAACTTTTCATGAGTTTCGAGTTAGGCACGATGGGTAACTTTTATTAAACCAAGGCTGCTTAATCGCAATATTATACGATGAACCTACCAATACAACCTTGGCGGGGATGTTCTTCAGAAAGGTCAGGAGCGTAGTACTCGCAACCAGTGCGCGTGTATGATCAGAGGGACAATTCTCGTAATTTTAAGAACGGTCACATTCTGATCTCAGTCTCAATCTGTCAAAAATACCTCTAATTTCCATACATTTTTTGACATTTGTTTGTCGCCGAGATGAGACTGCGACTAACTAGATTTTGAACGTTTTAAATTACGAGAATTGGCCTTCTGCTGTATGAACGTAACTGAAGTGAAAAGAGTATGTAAGGATCGTAGCGTATTCTGTAATTTCTGCCTGAGGCATTGGCGTGATGTATGTAAACCTATCAATAAAAGGGTTATCGTGTTACCCAATAACTCAACTCAGATAGGCAGTTGCTCCACGTAAAATACTCTTATTCAGCAGCATTAGGTTAGACTGGAATCCGACCCCAATATGTTTGGGAAAAGGCTGGGCAGATGATGAATATGTTCCACAAAAAACTTAACAGGGAAAATCGTAGGGACATATGAAAAGAACTTATACCTTTTTCCCATACCTCCCATAGGTATGCAGAAACTATGGTTCCTTCATATTTCTTTTTTTTCGGCCGGTCTATCTTTAGGATTCTCACCGTGAAAACGTAGGTGAAGTGCGCCGTCATTCCACAGCTCACTTCAAGCTCACTTCATCTAAGATTTCACGGTGAGTTTTTTTAGAATAGATCAGAGGGGCAATTCTCGAGACTTTTACTTAGGTACTAAGTTTTTATTTACATTTTAATTTTAATTATTATTTTTTTTAGCTTGAGTACGTATAGTTTTTATTATATTTGTTGATATATTGGCGTAGCTAGCTGACATATGGCAAATAATTTAATTTTATCAAATCAAATCAAATCATTTATTTTCATATAAAATATCCATAGGTAATTTATGTTCTGTGTCTTGTAATGATAATTACTTAACACCTAGTATTGTATATAATCAAGTATCAAGTATTTTCTAACTGTAAAGACAGCTGTGCTGCTGGGGAGTTTTTTGCGTCACTTCTTCTTTCCAGCGATAGCACTAGGAAGTGGTGAAGGGCGGGCGTTTTTGGGGGACTGTGTTTTGTAATTTTGACGTTCGAAAAGTGCTGATTCTCTGCCTAATTTGAATAAATGACTTTTGATTTTGATTTTATTCTTACACAGTTTCTTACTTAAACTTGTTTAAGTCAAACTTTCACGATATCTGCAAAAACAATGTTATTCATTCAATAGATCGGGTTCACTTTATAAAGGACTAATCCGTTATTCAGCACCATTATGAATATTTCATGACAAAATGAGAATATTCCCGAATGAATACACATCTTATCTTTATTTCCAAACTTTAGCGTTATGCTGAGAATAGAACAGGATCAGAATAATTATAATAAATTGAGAGTTCAAGTCACCCCTTGCCATTTTATCTGTGAATATTATATTATCATTGGTCAGGTAGGGGCATAGTCCTTCCATAGTTCAAGGTAACCGAGCCACCTAAGTCCATAGCCCAATATATTTTGTTTTCATGTTCTGCAATAGTCCTGCACCAACCGGGGGTTGTCCTTGGGTGCACTTGCATGCTTAATGGGATGATCGCCGGTTGATGCCTCCTCATCATTTAAAATTGTCTAAGGGGCCTTTGCGAGTTGACTTCGACCCCTGGTACGCCTTACAAAGGTCCGGGACCCGAGGGTACCGAGATATGTCAAAGACATTATTAAAATAATAAAGTTGGTTTATTTTCTCCCACAGGTATTAAAATGCAGTTCATCTTTCAAAAATGAAGATCTCCTAAGTAAAACCTGTGCTACGGGTCACCTGGTCTCCATAAGAGTATCTCGAATACATTATTGAAAGCTCTGCTAAGACATAATAACAGTAGAGGAAGGGCTTACAGCTGATGTAATGAACAATATAAAAATAAAATTAAGAAAGAAGATTACGAATTAGAGGTATTTTGGTAAGTTTGTGAATTTATGTAGGGTGTATATTGTGTGTGTAGTGGTTTTTGTGGGTGTGATTTACGAGTTGTGCTTGTGATGCTTTGGTGTGTGCCATGACAAAAAGAGAAAATTCTCCAATGAATACCTACACATCTTATTTCGAAACTTTAGCTTTATGCGGAAAATAGGACTGAATCAGAATGTTGAACCACAAAAGGGATGAATGAGAGGCAATTGGATGCAGCTGAGATGTGAATGCTAAGAGGAATGTGTGTTGTTACGCGAATGGATAGAATAAGAAATGAGTATGTATGAGGAAGCCTGAAACTGGCTCCGGTGAACGAAAAGTTGTATGGAAATCGGTTTTCATGGACGTGTGATGCGGATGTATGAAGAAAATGTTGTGAGAAAAATCTATCTCAATCTGTCAAAAATAGCTCTAATTTCCCTACATTTTTGACATTGATTGTCGCTGAGATGAGATTGCGACTAGAGTTTAAGCATATTTAATTACGGAAATTGGCCTTCAGCAGGCTTTTTTTGTTTGGGTGGGAAATTATCATATGACGTCTCCCGCTCTGGGCGGTGCGGTAGGGCGTGTCAGACTTTTACTGACACTAAAACCCACCCGTGTTCCTTCAGTTGCCTATGCCAGGGGCCACGATATCTCTTTCGAACAACCCGCGGCCTTGGCAGGCATCGGCCCTAGCGGACCCCGTCAGTACGTGCTGACATCTCTTTGAGGCGCGCGTGGAACACAACGCGCTGTTGACCCGGGCCTGGTCCTTACTAGGTGGCGAGCTGCCTATTGCTCGCCGCCCGCAAGCGCGCGCCTACGGTGGCCGGGAGTCGGTAGCTGACTCCCGACGTCCAGGGCGTCTCCTGCGGTGACTAGGGGCGTGAGGGCGCAGAGATTGCCTCTCCCTCACGCGCTCCGCCTTCTCGTTTGCGAGCATTACTGCTTCGCAGAAGGAAGTGACGGTTTCCCATGCATTCTCGCTCCATACCATGGCCTGGACTAGGGCCGGACGCGAAAGATCGCCGCCACGAGGACGTGACGGTGCTCCGCCCAAGTCGAGCAGACCTCCACCGTATGCTCTACCGTGTCCTCCGAGTGATCTACACAGTGGTGACACCCTGGCGTTTTCTCTCGTCTTATCCTGAACAGGAACCTCCCGAAACAACCGTGTCCGGTGAGGACCTGCGTCAGGCGGAAGGTAAGGGCGCCGTGGCGCCTCTCCAGCCACTCCTCAAAGAGGGGACTTATTGCCGCAATTGTGGCGTGCCCAGCACTGGGTTGTGACAATCGCACACTCCATGTCGCCATGAGATCCCGCCGGAGCTCTGTCCGCTGTACCGTGATTTCTCGCCGCAGCGGAGTTACGCCCCGGCGTTTTGCCTCCTCTCGCCACTCCCATATGTGGGCGAGGACTTTTGCCTCCAGATCCCATGGCGGCAATCCGGCAAGGAGGGTCACCGCTTCAGCGGAGACCGTGCGGTATCCTCGGAGCAACCGGGCAGCCATGACCCTTTGGGACGCGTTCTACCGGCGGGCTGGTCGCCGCCTCAAGGAACGTGCGAACCGGTGCCCTGCCTTTAGCAGGCCTTAGACTAGTTTTAAACATTGAGGGTCGCTCATACTTTTTTCTATGAACCCAATGTTATTCGTATTTGAAGGCATTTTTCATTGCATACGTCATCTTGCCTTCGTAACCCATCATCATCATTCTCCTGGCCCTATCCCAATTAATTTAGGGCCGGCGCAACATGTCTTTTTCTTCCATACTTCTCTATTAGTCGTCATCTCGGTAGTCACTCCCTTTCTAACCATATCATCATTCACACATTCCATCCATTGTTTCTTTGATCTTCCCCTACTCTTATATCCATCGACATTCATACTCAATACTTTCCTCTGGACATTTTCGCAACCCAATGACCTGTATTAAAATCATAACTTGCATATATTCTAAAAGAAAACAACTCCCTAACATAGGCTCGTAATTATATTTTTTTACAAATTCATAAGCTACAAGAATTGATTACTACACAATCGAATTACCTTTCCATCCGGTATCGACATGAAATCGGAAACGATTCGAATCGATAACTCGAACATAAACAACTGTTTATTTTCTTTTTCTGACGTAACAGATCATGCTGGGTTAATAAATTATGTCCCGGCTCCCCTTGGTCGTCAGTAAAATATAGTTTCGTGGGGAACGCACCATGAATTTGTTATGACATGAAAAATTGGAGATGTTGGAACATAGACGTTTTATCTTCCTTTGTGATCGTCCGTTGTTAGACATGTGTCTTCCCATAGATCTGGGGGCTTGCCACCAGCTCATAAAGAAGGGCAGAAGTTGAACTGCACTGCTTTTTTGGGCTATGATTAAGTACAAAAAAGCAGTGCAGTTCCACTTCTGCCCTGCTATAAGAGCTGGTGGTAAGCCCCTGTACAATTAATTACCTTGCTCGACCCATATAGAGTCCAAAGGGTATATTTTCCGGGCTATATTTTTATGGGCGTAAGAAAGATAGAAACTTAGGAAAGAAAGAAAAATATTTTCCTTGGGACACGCACAGGAAATACAAACAGTAAAAAGGAACATTTAAAACTAACAAAAAGAGATTAAAAATATCCCAAACAAAAAAAAATAAAATAAAAAAAAAACTGTGTGAGGACAAAAGGCTTCTATCTCAGCATTATGCTGCGATATTTAAAAAATAAATACCGCAAAGCTGGTATTCTGATAGAGCCCGACTTAACTTTTACTTAAGCAATACCATATAACTTTGTTCTAAGTCCGGAAAACAGTGGGATAAACTGTCTCGGACACTGAAAGTCAGCCTACGTTTTCTAACCCCGTTAAATCAAATCAACTTGAACCCTGTACTGTACCTCTCAAACTTTGTATATTATTTGGTTACTATATTATGACGAAACGGCTGGGTAATTGCGCAACACACTAACAGTAGGTACGAACGGCTAGGCCATTTTGACCGTTCAACATCATTCATTGAGTTATTTACGATGAAAAAAAAAAAAAAAAAAAAAAAAAAAAATTATGATAGTGAAGATAGTGTGTTACGCTATTAGGGTGCTGTATACTGTCCTCCTTAACAGAAAACTCCCCAAAATATGAGAAAAATACAATTTTTTGCATACTATAAAAAATACAATTGTAGACCTAGGACTTAGGGCTGATTTTCAATCGACCGATAATTTTTATTCCCAGAATAAAATTGACGTCTGACAGTTTTTGTATGGAAGAACTGTCAAAAATTCAAAATGATTCCGATAAAGTTATCTGGCGTTGAAAAAATCAGCCTTTAGGGTAGTTGCGTAAACTGACACAGTTCCAAAACTAGGTTTAAAATAGACACCAGAAAGGCATGACACTAAAAAACAGATACAAGCAACGACCCAAAAATGAAAAGGCTAAAACCAACCAACCACATCAATTACACAGATAAAGGCCTAAAGCAAAACAACATCCCATACGTACTGTCCCATTTGGCAACAGACGCCCCTACGTCTGGCAGACTCCCAAATGCCAGGCGTAATGATGCCCGAGCTACGTCCCGCAGACGTTAAGTACGTTATCAGTCTCCTAGTTCCGGTAATTAGATGTACTGAACCACTTTTGGCGATTTAATGGGCCGTTTTATCGGTACTTTTAAGATGTAAAAAGATGGCTGTCGTCAAAACACGGAAGAATATAATATCAGCCTAATTTCCCCACGGTGGGGCAAAGTCTTTTCCTAGCAAAACTTCTTTAACACTAGCACGTTTGCATAATATCATCAAAATTGGAACAAAATAATTTAATAAATAAACTAGAATAAACTGCTTTTCAGCATTTCAGGCAATAGCTTAGAAGAACTAATATTCTTTAAATACTTGTTTTAATTTTTATTAAATACTTTGCCTAATAAATAAGAATACAAAAATTGTTGTGCTAATCCATTTTCATTGCTGACCGTACAAAGAACGAACGACCATTAGTCACCACGCTAGCTTTTTTTTTTATCAATGAAAGGCTCAATTGACCACTACCTTACCTGATGGTAACGACGATGGTGCACGCTTGCTTAGAAAGAAAATAAGAAATACGTTTACTTGCGGTAAACATGACGCAGAGAAATAACACAAAAAAGAACATGTTGGGGGAAAATATGCGTCACATTGACGGAAATGGCCATCACTAAGCATAATGCTACGACTAGATAGAGCCCAGCGCTAGTTTTAAGCGAAGAAGTAACTTAACGCGGTACGCTCGAAGTAGGGTTTGGGTCCCGGGACGTCTCGTGTCTCGAAGTCCCGGGACTTTTCGTAATTTTAGTTGTGTCGAGTCCCGGTACTTTCGGGTCGAGACTTGAGACGAGACAAGATTGTCGAAATTGTTAGATTAGATACTAGAATGACCAGATAATAGTATAGTTATTAAGAATTAGTATGATTTTTAACTAAGTTCTTTTATAACTATAAGATTGAACTCCTTAAAAGTGAATCTGTGAGTGATTAAAAGAAAACAAAGCAATTATTAAGACTGAAAGTAACGTTGAAGTTATTAAGATTTAATTTTCTATTTAATAAATGTTGATTTTTACAAAAAAAATCTTTTTTAATACATTTCACCAGAAATTAACTCAATTAAAATTCTTCAAAAAGGCCCTCTTAAATAAACACAAACAAAAAATCTCAAAAGTCTCGAAGTCCCGGGAATTCCCTGGACATTGTAGATTGTCTCGTGTCCCGGGACTTTGAAATTGTCGGGAATCGAGATTTCAAGCTCAACGCGTTAAAGCAATTTCACGTCTTGTACTTAGTTCAGGTTTCCCTCTGCATCAGAAAGCCGATACCGTTAGAGCTATTTGAGCTGACTTTTCCCTTTTTATATGCACATGTTTCTGTGACAAAATAAAAAAAAAAATCAGAACGGAATGACATGTTTATAGTGGGTTAGAATTAAAACGTAATAACAACCAGCAAGGGGTCAGCAGTGCGATTCTGTAACCATCTCACCGTGAAAACTTAGGTGAAGTGAGCGTGGAGTGAGCTGTCATTCCAAACTAAATGCTAGGGATTGACATTATTGGCAGCTCACTCTAAGCTCACTTCACCTAACTTTTCACGGTGTGATTTTTACAGAATCGATCGGCAGATCTGGGGATCCGACCGGAATAAATCACTTATTTGTACAGTTCATTTTAAAAACTGAGTTATATTTTGACATTGTAGCGTAATGCAGTGTAGTAGAAGTACAAAACAAACTCATTTGTTTTTTTAAATAAGAACTCCAATGGCAACTAAAGCAAAACTAACAAATAAACCACTAGAAATTGGCGAAGGACGGGCGTTTTGGGGGACTGTCTTATGTAATTTTGACGTTCGAAAAGTAGGTACTGCTTCTCAGCTTCGTTAAAATAAATGACTTTTAATTTTGATTTGTACTATTTAAAATTAAAATAAGCCTATGTTGAACGTGTAGCTAATCACCGTTCAACCTTGACTTATTTTTCAAGTAAATTATCGCAGAATCACACCTCGATACGGATCGAATATAGAACTATAGAACTGACTTTTATAGAAAAACATTACAGTTTGAACTGCAAACCATGCCAAAAAAGCCACTACGTAGACCGGAACTAAGTATATTGCATTGCAATAATCGGAATTAATTCGGTTCGCCTATTTTCGGCCCCCAACTGGGACAGTCTTTTATGAATGTAAAATTATGTAAAACGTTGATATTACTGGCACTCTGCCTTTGGTTTAAGAGGCAGTAACCATGGCTGTAAAATCTGTCTGTGGCACTTTTTAATGTGGTAGGGCTTGTGGCATTTTTATGAGGTTGGAAGGAAATTATTATTGGAATTACAAGTATGACTAAATCTAATTCATTATGATTTTATTTCTCGTTTTGTTAGATGTTATAGCAGTGTTCATAGTCTCAGACAATTTACATTCCATCGTCACTTATGTAATCATAATCAGTTATCTACTTTAGTGAAATGTATTTTAAGTTCATTTTTGAGTGACCATTTGTAACAAAAAGGTCCCAACAAGTTTTTGGTTCCAATGGAATTTGAACTTTGTTAAGTACGACATTCAGTTGTTACACAACTTGAAAATTATCTCAACTTCTTAAATAAATTATAGTACTTTAATTTAAATGTTTTTACAAGCCATTCAATTTCAGATTGGTATGTCTTGCGGGCTGGAAAACTACCATCCGCCACAGGATACTTAAGACAAGGATTTTCCAGTTAAAACTGAAGTTGTAATTAATTAGGTTAGGGTCTAGTTGCGGCTGCCATTAACCCTGAGAAGCAGTCATAAAATAGGTAGGTACAGAAGATCAGCTTCAAACAATGAGCAAAAATAGTCTCACGCACATATAGACGCCTACGTAAGGCGATCTCAGGTGAGTATCACGACTCCACCGCGAAATCATAGCAGCGAAACTGCAGTAGTTTCATCATGACTTGTCCGTTGTACGACGAGCGAAACAGAAGCGTAACTGCCTGATCTGACGCACAGATTTGATTATATCTCTCTCCCGCGTGATTTCGCCGATGAGTTCTGAAGCCGGTTACACTTCCGCGCTTAGCCCGCTATTTTGTTGCGGTACCACGTTTTTTGCGCACGTATCCGTGGCAGTCGGCGAAACTTCGTTTTTTTTTGTAGCATGGATGTTGATTTTACTGAAAAACTAATCTCAAAGGTCCGAAGTAGACCTATACTGTATTTACTAGGTGGAAAGCGACGACGTTTTGTTCCGATTGCTATAATTTAGGTGACTTTCCTGATGTTTCGCTACTCGAATCGCGACATAATGAAGTAAAGTTTCTTAGGGGAATTTGTTAGGCGGTTTCCCATCATAATTTTTGCGGTGGTGGTGTGCTAAGGCCCATTATGCCAGTCACGAGTGCACTTGCACTCGCTGTATGTGAAGCGTGTCTATGTGTGCGTGCGATTTCACTCATTTTATAGACCCTCTGTATTTATATATTCTGCCACTTAGTACAAACGCCAGCACATCAAGCTACTACAATCTGTCAAATTTCTTTAATAGATTTTCAACTTTATCGCTAAAGTATTAAGGTTTAAGGTTGATTGGGAAAATTTGACAGTTTCAGGTAGCTTGACCTGCTGGCGTCTGTACCTACTCTTTTAATTAAATAACTAGGGAGTCAGTTTGTACAGACATGAGATACGTTTCTTAATTTAATATGAATGGTAGCTCTAGGAATTATTTAATATTTTATGTTAAGAATTTTAGCTTGAAGTCAAGACTTTATGCTAACTTTGTTTGTAGTCTCCCAGACCGAATTTCAGCCATGGCGACCAATCTCAGACACAAACAAGGCAATCTCAGACATGGTTTCGGCGCGGGAGATATTATAGTAGACTCTCTCTTCCCTCACTCTCATTGTCCGATGAGACGGCAATCCAACACGACCGGAGAGAGATCAGGTGCAGGATCAACAGCTTAACGTACTTTCCGAGGCACGGAACTGCCCCGTTGTTCTCGTGGTTGCAGACGCGACTGCTAAACGTGAGGTCCTGGGTCCGATTCCCAGGTTGGGCAAAGTGTTATTGAGTTTTTCCATTAGGAATGTCTTAGTAACAGCCCGGAACTTGGAAGTTGGTGGTGTGACTGTTAATAAAAAACGTAACTCAAACAAAAACGCCAACATTTGCGTTCACCGGTGACAGATTTCCTCCAGAACCACCATCAAATGCAACATTAAACTACCCTTTAAACCTTATAATCAAAGTCATCAATATGAAGGTGGAAAGCCAATATCGCCCATCACGGCCAACTCCGCGTGACATAGAGAAAGTTGGCAAAGTTACCTCATCTGCGCCGTATTAGCATATTCCAATAAGTTCAATGGGAAACGCTTTGAACTTCACCAGTTTGCGCTATGAGTAGTTCTTAGCATATATTTGAACTTACTTTATTAACTCTAGTTAATGATTGGTGCAACTTTTCCTGGACGTTGTATAAGGTTCTCGGGAAAGAGCTCGTTCGGTGCAACTATCATTATGACTTATTGCTATTTCTGGAACCTGGAATGTCTGATTGAATATAGGTACTCAGCTGCATTCGGTTAGACTCGAAGCCGACCCCATCGTATTTGGGGAAAGGCTAGGAATATGATCAGATGGTACAACTATAATTTCTCATAACACTTACTCTTAGCCGTCCTTCATCTAAAAGTCCAGAAAATCTTTTCCACTTTTATCATGTAATAACAAGTTGACAATACAAGCCATTTACTTCCACGCCGTAACCGTAGCGAACGATAAAAAATAACTTCGCGATTTACGGCACTTTTACTTTTCCTTTGAAACTTGGGGTCGAGGGACTTGGAGCTGAAAGCCCTAATTCCCTAAGCGCCCTAAATGGGTTGACTTGTGGCTTGTCATTATTATATTTAAGGGGGGTTATATATGATATTTAAGGGGGTTATATTTGATATTTAAGGGGGTTATATTTGATAACTAAGGGGGTTTTATATGATATTTAAAAGGATTATACTATTTGTATAGAATTTTGGGCTAACTAAAATATGTGCCTCTACAGGGTTAAATTAAATAAGCTAGCGAAAGTCTGCTGACGTGATAGTATCAATATCTAAACGCAATAAAAAAATATTTGATGTTTTTTTTTGGGATGTCAACGACCGCTGTACTAGTCTTGTTACTTGAATAATAAGTTGAAAAAACCTGTTTTTTTTTTTGTTTTATCGTATTAAGAGACCAACTCTCGTCACGACTGTGATGTTTACACACAAAAAAAAACACATTTTACACTCTATCTGCGGTCAATAACTCCACAAAAATCATCAAATTGATTTCTCTCTATCCTAACCAGCGAACGGTCAAGATTCTACCAACGATATCTCATTTGTCGAATTATGATAAGTAGTTTAGAAGTTATGAGGGGAAAATGAACATATATACATACATTCCGGTCAAAATCATAACCTTCCCTTTTGCTTCGCCGTAGTCAGGTAAAAAATAGTAGCTGGCTAGCAAGGTAATAGCGCACGTTTGTTCTTATTTGTATTTCTTTTTTCTTGTTTCTGTTTTAGTTACTTCCACAGTATTATGTCATATGGCATTTTACTGTGGGGTCGGGCTGCTGACATTAAATCCATTTTTATTTTGCAAAAGAGAGCTGTCAGAGCCATTTACAATCTACGTCGCGTCGCCGCGATCTCTTATCAACATCTTTTTAATAAAATAAGTGATAGACATAATATTTTAATACTAGAAATTATCTAAAGTAAGTATTCATCTTTTATGGGGTAGTGTGTTAAATGTTACAACAAAATGCCTTGTGAAATATTGCAATTAAATGAAAGAAAATTTAAAACGTATATTAAAATTACACTTTGTAAGCAAGGATATTACAAATTAGAGGATTATATCCGAGATAAGAATGCTTAGAAACATGCTGGTCCTGCTCCATAGGACAATCTCTAGAGTCTAGACAAAATCAAACTGGTTGCTAATGTAATTGTATAATTTATTCTTTTTTTCTTTGACATTGATTTACATTCTGTAATTATTTAAAGTCACACCCGGACTTTATTACGAGTACTCCTTATTTATTTATGAAAATCCTCTACTTTTGGAATGTTTTTAAATATGTGAGCACCATGTATCTATCACATAGTTAATTATATGTCATGGTTTCATTAATCCATTTTTTTTCTTTTTTTTACCTATTGTGGTATAGTAATTTTATTTTTAGGTGCATCGTCTTCACATATAATTATATGATTAATGTATGCAAAATATTGTAAAACATTTTAAAAGAGTAACGGTGGAGTTTCTTGCCATTCTTCTCCATACGAAAACTACCTTTTGGAAGAGGCGACTAGAATCAATTTTATTTTAATTTTATTTTTGACGTTCAAAAGTGCCTTTTATGTGCCTATTTGAAATAAATGATTTGACTTTTACTTAGCGGGGCTGACTGCTACGTTTAGATAAATTTTAGTTTATTTTTTAATTTATTTATTTTAGTTTTAATTTTATTTTAGTTTAGGTAAATTGGCACAAACGGGGAAAAATCCCAATTCTTTTTCCCCGTAGAATTAAGACCTTACACACGACTGGACCCGACGCCGGCTCTACAAGAGCGGAATAACCGCTAGACTCAGGTATTGGCCAATTATTTTTCCACTTAAATGAAACTAATTCTCTTAACGGACTATTAATTTTTTGCTGTTACGGCTATTAAAATATGTAGCTACTGACACTGAAAATGCAAAAAATAAATTTGGAAAATGTTTAACGTATGTATCAGAACTACTATTTTCTAAATTAAAGTGAATGCAGATTTTATAGTCCATGTCGAATCAAATCAAAATCAAAAGTCATTTATTTAAATGACGCTGAGAATCAGCAGTTTTCGAACGTCAAAATTACATAAGACAGTCTCCCAAAACGCCCGCCCTACTCCACTTCCTAGTGCTGGGACGAAGAAGTGGCACAACAAACTCCCCAGCATTTTATAGACCATGTATTGATAAGCCTGCCAAAAGATCTGTTATGTTTAAATTCATGATTTTTTCCTCTTTCCCGAAATAAAAATGAACTGAGACAATCAGAAAGTGGAAGAACATCAAAAAATCACACAATTTGGATCGCATCCAAAACGGTACACCGGCAGAATCCAAACCAACATATATTTACCGTATTTTTCGCACTGGCAACTCAGCGTGAAATCTTCAAACATTTATTTCACGTCAGTAGCAGTCGAATTTCCAGGTTTACTCAAGCAGTGTTGCCACAGAGCATAGAAACCCTCGCCGGCCGGCCGCGGCTGGAGGCGGCATGATCAACACTTTTCATACAAACCATGCGTGTAAGTGGGCATTACCGTTTCTATGCACCTACTTGTGAAATTATACGACAGAATTTACTTAGATTAACACTTATATATTTTACTTAGATTTTTACACCAAAACAGAGCACAATGAGGCATTTCTGTCTCTTTTTAGATTTTGACTAGATTCTAAGCGCGGCTTCTCACACCTGGAAGGATTTCATGGGTTTGCTTTTTTTTTTTCACGGAACTCCATTTCTTTTTCTAATATATAAAGTAAACCTAAGTTACTCTATTTAACATCAGCTGTCTGCCATTGAAAATCCCGTTAAAATCGGTCCAGATGTTTCGGAGATAAGCCGGAACAAACAGACTGACAAGAATGTTAAAAAAAAATGTTGTAAGTACAGTATATACTTTCTTATGAATTTAGTAAAAAGCTTTTATTTTGACATTAAAAACAGACACTACAATTTTATTATTTTATTTTTATAGATTATTTTTACTTCCCAACGTGCGAATCTGTGCGAATAAAAACTGACTGCCCGGGATAGCCGTATTTGCGTTCAACTCAAATTGCGCGGCTCGAATACACCGGTACTGGTATATAGTACTGTCATCTCGCGGCGATTCCGTGCTCTGTGAGTATTCCAAATTGGCTCGATTTAACAAAACAAAGCTGGTGAGATACATTTCGATATTGGAATATGTCCAAGAGCTACGTTTTGTGGTCGATGTAGCATTCGATATGCTAGTGCTCCATTGCGATTTATGTAGAGGCAATTGCACAATGGGTATTGAAACTACGTTTTAGTTTAAGGAGGAAGTGTTTAGACTAAAGCCAAGCGCACATTACAGCCGCAACGAGCTCCTGCGCGACGCATCTTCACACAAAAAACTGCGATACGACCTGCCTGTAGTGTGCGTTGGCTCAGAAAATGTACGAAGGTGATGAAGGAGGATTTTTGCTACACAGTGCGTTGCGGCGCGGCCTGCTCCAAACTGCGCTAGCATTAACTTAATCAAATCTGCACCCTAAGTACGTATCAATCTCAATCTGAATAATTTTAAAGGATTATAATCAGCCTATAGGTAATGTACTGCTGGGATACAGGCCTCTTCTTGTGGGAGGGAGTGGCCAGTAAACCAACCACCTCGCGGGCTCATTGTGGGTTGGTAGCTGCTACATGTCTTCGATTTTTTGGCTCTAGAAAGGTTTCTTCACGATGTTTTCCTTCGCCGTTTTGAGAGCAGAGGTGATGAAATAATTTCACAACATAAAGCGGCTGTCTGAGTTCGAACCTACGACCCACAACCCGTAAGTTGCGGCCGTTACCACTGAACCACCACTGCTCTCAACTATTAAATAATGAGAGGCATTATACTACGAGTAAAATGGGCACAGATTAGATTAATATAATGCGTACGTATGTCAGTACTATATCAAATATACTAATACCTACACTATACCTACATGGTGATGGGACAAACCACAACAATGACCAATCACGGCGTGATATTACCATATTCGACACGGTTCCAGCCAATCACGGTCGTTTGATGTTGTAACTGTTCAGGAAAATATTAGTTTGGCGCGTTTCATTGTCCAATTGACATAAAACTGAAACTTCTGATTTTTTTTCTATTGAATGTTGGTAACTTAGTAAAATGCAGCTGTCAAATATTTTGCGGTTTTAATTTGTCAATTTTAAGGAATTAAATTAACAACCATCACGCCTGTTTCCCCCAAGGATAAAGCAGAAGCTCTGTTTGGCTCTGTCTCGCGTAGCGGCTTAGCATTATGCTAAGCGATGCCGTTTTGCGTGGATGTGACGCATATTTTCCCCCTACTTGATTTTTTTTTGTGTCCTTTCTCTATGGGTATTTTCTTTTTTCTTTCAAGGGTGTATCAATATACTATACCAGTCACGTTTAATTCCCATGTAATGTAGAGGATGAGCCTATTGCCATCATTTGGGCACAAGTCCAGAATCCTGAGGGGTAATTCTCGTAATTTTAAGACCGTTCACCGTTTGATCTCAGTCGCAATCTGTCAAAAAATACTTCTAATTTCCCTACATTTTGACAAGTTTTTGACATTTGTTTGTCGCTGAGATGAGACTGCGACTACATTTTGAACATTTTATATCACGAGAATTGGCCTTCAGATTGCTACTGAGAAATTATGTAACCCTCTTAAGAAGTCCATAGAAAGAAAAAAACTCTGTTGAATAATAATTGTTTTAAAAAAAACGACATAATTCAAGCCCAAAATATTATTTATAATCCATCCAACAGGCACATAAAAAAGAACTGATATTTACAAATTCAATTCGAAAATACTCTCAAATAAAACAAGTAAAATATCACTTCTATGTCTACAAAGGAATACGTAAAATGTTTCCTTTTAAGTCAATAAGTGACAATCCCCTCCTCCCTACTCCCTTACCAAAAGGGACTTCATTATATGGGTTAATATCTTCACTTATAGGCACATATACATTAAACTTGGACATTCTTCTCGTTTCTATATCGTTTGCAGTAATTTCTTGAACAGGTGGTTTTAGCACGGTTATTTTAAATTGTGGTTTAGTTGTTGTTGTTGTACCTTGTTGTTGTACTTCTTTGTTTTGTGGCTTCACTTTTTTCGCTAAAACTTCTTTATGATGTGGTTTTTTGTTTTCTGTATTTTTTGGGTCTGTCTTCGGTATGTTGACGACGATAGGACTATTAGTGACAGCAGTGACGTTCTTATTAGATTTCAATTCTTCATCTTTAGTAATATCTTCTTTATCTTCTAGAATATATACTTTCACACTTTCTGGAGTAGTGGTTGCACTCAAATTATTAATTTGTGTCACACTCGGAGCACCGTTCACAGTAAACTTCATGTTGTCCAGATGGATTACTGCCGCATTACAGTTTTTTAGCGTAAGAGCAACAATTACTGCGTACAAATGATACATTTTGTAGGGTTTACAAATTGTTGTAGAATGCATGATTTTGTGGAAAATCGACTACAAAGATGGCGGTAATTGGTTGGATTTCACGCTGTTTCATATGCATTAGTTCCAATTTCAAAACCGAATCAGGTAAATTAAAAAATGCCTGAGTGTACAGTTGTACACTCTACGTTCGATGATTGCGCGCGATAGCCGGAGTACCTACCTACTGCATTCTTATACTATTAGAAACTAAGATAGATGGATGATAGTTTTGTATATTTTATTTTTATTTTCCGGCATATTGTTTCTGTATGTTTTATTTTTAATTCTGAAATTAAAAACTGGCGACAAATCAAAATAGGCGGTGCAGTAACTGTAACATAATCATAATAAATTGTCATTTTCCAAATCTAAATTCTTTAAAAAATCGAGTAATTATCGTCTTAGATCTGAAAAAAAAAGTACATCTAATACAAACTATGTGATGAAAGAGACTGGACCTCACGACACAGGGTATCCTAGTGTGGGGTCCAGTGTTACTCGAAACCAGAATGTAAACTTTTTTTTTAGATTAAATAAATTATTATTATTAGATACCCGTAGTGCCAACTAACTTATTTCCTTCAAGTAGACACGAATTATCGTCGTTTCGGTAATATTTTTTTTTTTAATTATGAAAACTATTAATCAAAAAAATTACTTAAACTAACAATTTTAGTTAAGTAGGATAGGCAAGCTATTCATCGCTGAGTTCAAACCATGAAGCAAGTTGGCGTGTTGCGGTATTTACTTAATTTTGACCGTTCCTACGAAAAAAAAGGCGCGCGACGACGTTGCAAATCGCTCGCCTACGCGCACGTACTTTATAACACGCTGCATTAGATATTTTATAGTGTAGATTAGAGTAGGCTATATTTTGAGTTTTTATTTTATTTAGGGAATTTAGTAAAGTAGTTATTATTTATATATGTCTTATAAGTACTACTAGTTTTAAATTGTAAGTAAGTTAATTTTAAGACCACGCTATCGCATTGTAATGATAGTAATTGGAGATTTTACCTGTAATGATAGTTATTGGAGATTTTAATAAATAAATAAATATTTTAATTTTTTACATCCATTCAATTTCATCCTGTATAACTTGGTTTTAAAATATTTTTGGTATTGGTTTTGGTCTCCGGCGATTATTGATGATCGAATTCTAAACTAAGTCGAATGCTGTTTTGGTTGGTTTTCAGAAAAAATATAATAACACCCAATACAATTATACGACACATTTCACGGCAATTCTTCTATACTCGTACATAGTACGTAATATAAATTAAAGTCGCTTTTCGTGTCCGTCTGACCGCGTTAATCTTCTCAACTACGCAACGGATTTTGATACGGTTTTCACCATCATTTAGAGAATTTATTCCGAAAGATTTATGTATATATATTAGAGTGAAAAAAGTATCCCTGGTTTTTCTTACCTGTTCTTCTCCATAGGTACCTACTACGCTTTGGAATGGGCAACTAGCTTCATCTTTCTGACTGATCGACCCCTTGGCAATTCAAAAGTAATCCTATAATTGGTTTATTTGAAATAAATGTTTGAGTTTGAGTTTAATCTTACATTTAATAAAGAAACCTCCATGTTTTGTCAAGTCATTAAACCATACGAAGCAGGGGCGGGTCACTAAGTAAATATAAAAGACTTAGAAACTATGTATGAGCCATTCCTTAACACCCTGTCGATTGTGGTCAGTACCTACATATTATATATTTTATTACTATATATTTTAAAATTTATGAGGGGCACGTGGCTAAGTAACAACAGCCGCACGGGTCGATCGATCAGGTTAAGCTACTCTTGCCGCGGTTGGTCCGTGGATGGGTGACCATCTTTACATAATCAAAACCCCTCCTTGCCTCGGAGAGCGTGTGAAGCAGTTGGTCCCGGCTGTCATTCGTGGATCTTTGGCAGTCGTTACGAGTAGTCAGAAGCCCGATAGTCTGACAACCAGTCTTACCAAGGGTATTGTATTACTCAGTTCGGGCTGTGGAGGCCAGATAGGCAGTCGTTTCATGTACAATACTGGTACTCAGCTGCATTCGGTTAGACTGGAAGCCGACCTTTATATAGTTGGGAAAAGGAAGTTGATGATATTTTAAGATTTATCGTCACAAAATTATGTCATTATGTCAACATCTTTTCTTACAACTTATTCATCCGTTTCATTTAATTTGCAAGCAGCTTGTTTCTGAGTTGGCATTTGAAACGACAGCTGTCTTGTAGGAAATAATATTGTTTTCTGGGGAAATGAAACTGTTTTAATACTTTAGGTATTGTGTTTTTATCAGCTTTGGAGATTGTGAGTGTCGAGTAGAGTATGGGTATTTAATTTTAAATTGGGCTGTTGTTCATTCTTTGTTTTGATAAAATAGTGTTTTTCTACCGTGTCTTCTATTCTTATACATAATGTTAGAAATTAAGCTCATCATAGGCATCACTGAGACTGAAGGAAAAATTGAGAGGAAACCCATCTGGGTTTCTTCTCAAAAAATCTTTATTGAAGTTTTAAGTTACCACCCCTAACAGAATGACATCTAGGTACTCTAGATTACCTGGGGCCTACTCCGAAGTGCAAAGTGCGAATGTTCGGATCGGACCGACACATGGCCGAACCGAATATTATTGAAAAATGCGAAAAAAGTTCGGATCGGCTCAGTTGGGTCGGGACCATAGACAATATTCGAAAGAGTGTAGGAGTATAGGATCGGAACCGACCGAACCAAATAGTAACTTTGTAGCAGGAAACGGCCGAACATTCGGCCGATACTACTTCGGAGTAGACCCCCTGTAGTGTTTCAAGACTTTACTATATAATAACAGACTACCCCGTTGCATCGCATCGCGCTATACTTCGTATTCGCTTAGCGTTCTCTCTTCCTTTTTTCTATTTGCTTGGCTCCTAAAGGTCCTAGGGTTATGTTAAGTAGCCTATAGCCTTCCTCAAGAATTGGGCTATCAAATGAATTTTTTAAATCCGACCGGTAGTTCCGGAGATTACCCCATACATACAAACAATTTTTACCTCTTTATAATATTAGTATAGATAGTAATAATATAGTCTTCTATCAAGCAGAAACAAGGTGCGTGCCTTCAACAGTTGGGTCATGCCGGTTTTGATGTTCTTTTTCAGCATACTCAAATGGACTCAAACCGAACTAGACGCCCTGGATAGGAGGGTCCGGACGCTGCTGAATGCAAATCGAATGCATCACCCATGGTCATCGGTAATGAGGCTGTATATCCCGCGAAAGTGTGGAGGTCGAGGCTTTTTAAACGCTAAGACCCTCCACAATCGCGAGATATGCAGTCTCAGGCAATATTTTCCTAGAAAACGACGACGTGGGGATGCATCGAGATGTGGTCGCAGTGGACAAGGGCTTCACCCCGCTCTCCTTGGCTAAAGAGACTGGCGCAAGCCAGTAGTGCTTGATACTAATGATCACATGGAAGTATGGCAGAGTAAGGAGCTTCACGGACGCTTTTATCAGGCCCTACATGGACCCAATTTAGATCTACTAGCGTCCGTAGCCTGGTTGCGTTCCGGTGACTTCTTTGGAAAAACCGAAGGTTTTGTTTATGCAATTATGGACGAAGTTATGATGACGTACAATTACCGAAGATGTATTGTGAAAGACGGCACGATTGACAACTGTCGGGCATGCCACCGGCCGGGAGATTCAATCAGGCATATTATCTCCGGGTGTTCTCGTCTAGCTAACGGAGAGTACTTGCATAGACACAACCTTGTAGCCAGGATAATCCATCAGCAACTTGCTCTGAAATACAGCCTTGTGGAATCTGAGGTGCCGTACTACAGGTATGTGCCCGACCCAGTTCTCGAAAATGGAAATATCACATTGTACTGGGATCGATCCATCATCACTGACAGGACTATTGTTGCCAAAAGCCAGATATAGTGGTGGTGATCGATCAGAGCGGTGCGCAATGATTGTTGACAAACCGTCCCGCATGATGAGAACCTCGTGGAGGCCGAGAAAGATAAACAAATCAAGCATCTTGACTTGGCTCGCGAGGTTGTCGACATGTGGCACGTGGAATCAGCAATCATTGTGCTGATAGTCAATCTATCAAATCTGCCTACATTTTATATTAGCACTGACACGATTATTATAGCTTATCATGATCTCGTCGCTTCTGTTTTAAGATACGGAGTAGTTTTTTGGGGTAACTGCCGTGAGAGACAAAGGATTTTCAGAGCCCAGAAATATTGCATTAGATCAATGACTGGAATATATTCAACAGACAGCTGCGTTCCTATGTTTAAATTCCTTTACTTACTAACCTTTCCATCGCTCTATATTTTGGAAATGGGACTGTTTGTGAAAAGTAATAAAAATGTATTTTGTTCAAATATTGATCACTCAACTAGGCCAACATTAATAAGATCTTAATATAAAAATCTTTTACATACAGAGGCAAATTTAAAACAGCACTGCTGAAAAAGAATATTATGCATATGGGACCGGTGATATACAATAAAATACCTGATGATATAAAAAATTGCACACTACAAATATTTTAAAAGGAAATTAAATAAATTGCTACTTGAAAAATGTTATTATAAAATTGATCAATTTTTGAATGACATATCAATATGATTATTTATATACAATGATTTTCTTTGCGATTTTAATTTTCAAATTTCATTGCATTTTTGACTAATTATTAACTTATTATTGACATTTTTTACCACTGAATGAACTTACAAATTGAATGATTTATATTTTTATTGACTATTTTAATAATTTGATACTCGTTAAATATTTGATTTTTTAAGATTATTTCATAATTAATTCTACTATAAAAAAAATTGCATGCCTCACGGTAGAATGTACTGAATCCTTCTCTTACTTAACACTATACTTTTGTACCTACATTCATAGCAAATTGTAAATTATTTCATTTCATTTCATTTCATAGTCGTGACAGCCAATGAATTAATAGCCAAGAGCCTCGACCAACACCTGAGGAGGCTCTCGTTGAGCTGCTGGATCAAGGGCTTGATTCAGAAAGCGGTACTTCTGGATACGGCTCGCTTTGTCAGGAAGTTCCTGTCTCTGGAGCCATGACCTTGGACTCTGTTTGCGATACCGGTGGGTACTATTTTTTATATTTTTATATGTTTTTTTATCTTTTTGTTAAAAATATTTATAAATGTAATCTGTAAGTACCTAAGTGAAATAAAGGAAATAATAATATATGTATATACCTAGGAAAGCCTTCACAATATTATTATTATTTATGCATCTACTTATACCGCTGCCTTAATGCCATCCATCATATTGCGTCCTTCTCAAATCGTTCATCATATGCGAGCCTTGGGATGATGGATATGAAATATTATGAGAATACTCTGAGTAAACAAACACTGCCTATTTCCCATTGGTCGAGAAATCATAGCTACCTCTCAAAACAGTATCTCCTTTTGGGCTCCGCCGAAGTCGGGTAAAAAGGAATTGCAACAGATTACTAACTAAAACGTAATTAACTAGGTATTACTATTTAAATAACACAGCTACTTTTTTTTTATTTAAATATTTGAATGCCATCATTACATGGCGGAATGTGTCTTTGCACTGAAATTGTATATAACATCTTGTGTACCTTCCACATTTTATACCATAATTTACCAATATTATTGACAAGTTACTGACATTGATTGTTGCTGAGATGAGATTGCGATTTTGATTTGAATATAAAACGTTCAAAATCTATTCGCAATCTCATCTGAACTACAATCAATTTCAGAAGTCTTTTAACATTTTTGACACATTGAGATTAGAATGCGAAGTTTCTTAAAATACGGGAATCGCACCTCTATTGTGTTGGTATCAAGGCTTATATTAGTGTAGTATGTACACATAGGTACTTGTTTACGGTTAGTTGTTGGTGAACCTGTAAGTATGTAGTTTATGTAAAAGGTTGGTATTTCGAAAAGCAATGAAACATTAGAATTTATGGGATAGATATCTCCCACGCGTAATACAATTTTTCCGTTGTCCTGTACTAGCTGCGCCCCACGGTTTCACCCGCATAAGTTTCGATTCCGTGGGAATATCGGAAAAAAGTAACCTATGTACTAATCCTGATTATAAACTATCACCATCATCATCATCATGCACCAAATTACATCCAAATCCGTTCAGTAGTTTTGGCGTGAAAGAGTAACAAACATCCATCCATCCATCCATCCATACAAACTTTCGCGTTTATGGTATTAATAGGATTGTCCAACTGCTGGACAAAGGCCTCCGTAGTCTTCCACCTTTCTTTCTTTTTAATACATTATTAGTCCATTTAATTTTTGTGCCTCTCAAAATCCACGTATCTATAGATGCATAACTAACACACATTCAAACATTATCACAAACTTTGGCATTGTTGGAATGGGACATCAAAAGCCACATTGGTACTTATCCGGGCTTCAAACTTGGTACTTAGCCAGCTGCTTAGAAACGGATCCTTAAACTCATATTACTCTGAAGCCCTAATTATCCCGTTCAAAGTAATGGAAGAATATCTTCATATGTAACTTGTTAACTAAGTTCTGAAAGAGGTAAGTAATGAACTCATATTAAAATAATAAAGCTGTAGCAAACATACATTCAGTAATTAATCAATTACCTTTTTATGAATATGAGGGGCCCGTGGCTAAATAATAACAGCCGCACAGATCGATTGATCAGGTTAAGCTACGCTTGCCGCGGTTGGTCTGTGGTTGGGTAACCATCTTTACATATTGAGACACCTCCGTGACTCGGAAAGCACGTCAAGCCGTTGGTTCCGGCTGTCATTCGTGGATCTTTGACAGTTGTCACGGGTCGTCAGAAGCCCGAAAGTCTGACAACCAGTCTCAACAAGGGGTATCGTATTATCCTGTGCCTGGGTTGTGGAGGTCAGATAGGCAGTCTCTCCATGTAACATACTGGTATTCATTCAACATAGTTGGGAAGAGGCTAGACACATTGTTGGAAATATATTCATAATAAGATCATCAGATCTTATTATGAATATATTTCCAACAATGTTCAGTTGTTATGGAAAGGTTTATCCAATACAACATGTACCGTAATTAATGCACACTACCAAATACCCCAATTAAAATATTATGTTATAATAATAATACATACACTGTTTTTTTACTATTATGTATAAAACATTGTATCTTTACTTATATTAAATTAGTGTACTGATTGTGGGAGAAAATTGTGGTCACATTACAAATCTACGCACGCACACAGTCGCACACGTTTATGAGAGAGATTACATGAAAACAATGGGGATATTTCTTTACATCCACGGGGGCGAAGCCACTGGTAAAGGTTAGCACGCAATACATGAAAACATGATAGATATAGCGCTACAAGGTAATGTGGCGCGTGGCCAAAATCTGAACTAATGCCTTGTTTTCTGAATACATTTCAACTGTCATTTTCACAAAACAATAAAAAAAACGAAATGTGAAAATAACAGTTACTGTTAACTGTTATTTTGTCAACGTCAACATCATTCGAGCGCCAATAGATTCTTGTTGCAGTGTAGATTGTATGTTCTATCTTAGAAGGTTTGGTTTTCACACTTAGTCCTTCATGAGGACTATTCTTCCCAGCGATAGCACTAAGAAGTGGTGAAGGGCGGGCGTTTTTGGGGACTGTCTTTTGTAATTTTGAGAGGTACATATGTTCATTCTGTATGTGATTTCGAAACAAAGTGAAACAGAGAACGATTGTGTTACTAGGGAGGTGCGTCACTTCTTCCCAGCGAAAGTACTAGGAAGTGGTGAATGGCGGGCGATAATTTTGTCGTTCGAAAAGTGCTGATTCTCAGCCTAATTTAAATAAATGACTTTTGTTTTGATTTTTGATTTTGATTTATTGTGCCTCACGCACAATAGCCCATTAAACCAAACCAGCCCACCTCCCCCCAGAAGTTGATTACGTCTCCTGGCCTGTTGAGAACATCTGTGTAAGATCTGGGTATCCCGAGGGTTTCTGACCTAATCTGGGTGACGCCTGTGCACTCAAAGAGCAATGATTTCCTCAGCCTCCATGCAAGTCCTGCATAGATGTAGATTGTAATGACAAGACTGGAATGATTAAGATCTAAATCAACAACTCAAGAACAATAAAATACTATCTAGAAAAATCCTGAGACATCCACAAACGAACAGGGAAGCTAAACATAAAAGTAACTCACAAGTCTACTGTACACCATGCAGAAAGGAAGACTTGATACGAACTTAGAAGCTGTCTAATGAGTCTTCAGGAAACTAGCCAAGAAATTTGCTTTGCGGTGATTAGTAAATACTCCACCCCTGTATTCGCCGAAGGATTAGGCATGGGACTTTTACACGGATAGCTATAAGAAAAGAGAGGCGGATGCCTCCCTTTTTTTCTCCAGCGGTGGGTGCAGTGGTTGAAATCGAGCTGTAGATGATGACACGAAGAAGTCTCTCAGTACGTAAGTGAACCCTACCTGTATCCGCACATATTTTTAAACTGTAAATTAGTACGGCTATGGAGTTACGAGCCTCTTTATCAAAGTACCTACAACAGCCCTTTACGCCTACGTCAGCTGGTTCACGTTGAAACGAGAGCAACTAATGAGACCAACCCTACCAAGCTCGTTAAAGGATTTGCTCTGCGTTGATAACCAAATATTTCCACGGAACTAATGCTAACTAGAACGCGCAGCCGATTGGTTCTTCATCAAACATGGATCGGAAATGCGGGAGTCATTTCCAGTTATGTATTTGCTGTGTTCCAATTAGTGTTGGTTCACACTGTTGTGAACGTTATTTAGCTCCTGGTTTGTTTTCGCTCGTCACTTTTTTCGGGGGACTATTTAAATAACAATACTCCTGATCAACACTATGTAATATTCAGGTGATTTTAACAAGAAAGTGACACTAATTTTGTCGTACGTTTTTCGAGAAGGTGCCTCGTGAAATAAGCTCATAATCGGCGAGCTTTAAATATACAGCACGTATAAGAAAGGTGTGGTCATATCATCAAACTGATCAACTTTCTCCATGGGACCAACATCGTAATCGCGAAGAAATATTCAGCAGTCCTATACAATATTTGGGTCGAGTAGGTATTGAAGTTTTGTATGAGACAGTTGATATTTTTATCGCGATTACAATGTTGGTCCCATGGAGAAATTTGTTAAGTTTTATAGTCTGTACCACACCCTAAATACGACCACACCTTTTTGATACATGCTGTATAATAAATAAATAATATCCCTGGACATTTTACACAGCGCCATCTAGGTCAAAACAAAAAAAAAAAAAACACAAAAATACATGTAGATCATACAAATATATGTTCCGTGCGGGAATCGAACCCGCGACACGCAGCGCAGCAGTCAATCGCTTAACCACTGCGCCAACCGTGCCGTAATATACCTTTTTGTAGAAAAATTAGGATAGGATACAACTAAATTGATTTTTTTTTTATTAATAGAAACAGTTCGCCAACTTAACAAATGCCAAAGAGGTCCAAGTCTGTATCAGTTCAGCATTAGCACTGCTCTCTTTACTTTTAATTAGCTGCTGTTCAGTTCCCGCTGTGTTTGTGTTGCGAGACTGTTTTGTGTTTCCTTGTTTAGATATTAAACTAAGTTTTAACATAGTAAGTTGTTTTTTCTTCTCTGTTTTGTACGATACCTATGTTGGGGTCGGCTTCCAGCTTAAAGAAAGAAAAAAAGAAAAAAGAATGCGTTTATTGGCCTGATAGCAAAAAAAAAGACATCTTAAAACTATAAACTGTCTAACCGGATGCAGTTGAATACCAGCATTTTACATGG
The DNA here is from genome assembly GCA_951799955.1 of Apamea anceps. NCBI lineage: Eukaryota > Metazoa > Arthropoda > Insecta > Lepidoptera > Noctuidae > Apamea > Apamea anceps. The sequence goes on from OX637516.1 coordinate 2,180,621, forward strand.
AGCGGCTGCCTATCTGACCTCCACAACCCAGTTACTGGGTAACAGTCTTACCAAGGGGTATCGCTCTTGGTTAGACTGGTTATCAGACTTTTGGGTTTCTGATTACCCATAACGACTGTCAAAGATCTACGAATGACAGCCGGGGCCAACGGATTAACGTGCTTTCCGAGGCATGGAGGGGTCTCGATATGTAATGAATTGACACCCATCCATGAACCGACATCGACGCGTGCGGCTGTTATCATTTAGCCACGAGCTCTCATTTATCGCAGAAAACATAGCAATTTTGTTTTTATATCTTTTTTATTACGCACGCTTTTAACGTGCACGTATCACGTTCTCACATGTATAATTTCAACATGAATGATGTAACCGATATTTTGTAACAATTTTATGATATAAAAGAGTATCCGTGGAGTTTCTTGCCCGTTCTTCTCCATAGGTACCTACTATGCTTTGGAATGGGCATTTAGAAATAGCTTCATCTTTCTGACTGACAGACCCCTTGACAATTCAAAAGTGCCTGTAATTGGTTTATTTGAAATAAATGCTTTGAGTTTGAGTTTGAAAAACATAGTTTGCGAGCGAGAGAGTGTAGCGAGCAGAGTACAATACTATAGATGCTGATTCTCCGATGATCAAAACGTAGGTACAGACGCCAGCACATCAAGCTACTACAATCTATAAAATTTCTTTAATAGATTTTTAACTTTAGTGCTAATGCATTAAGGTTCAAGGTTGATTGGGAATATTTGACAGTTTCGGGTAGCTAACTTTACCTAATCTGTTTAGTGCATTATAGCGCTTTAAAATTTATAATAACGTCGGCATTACTTTAGTTTATTTATTGATAGAAGATCATTTTGGTACTTTTCAAAAATATAAATATCACCCCTGTTTTAATTTTCTACGAACTAAAACAAAGGTAACGGTAAAGTAATGAAAATAAAACTTGGGTACTTAGACAAATATAAATAAAACGATTATTTAGTTAAAAAATATATGTTTAAAGATACTTTAAAAGAATCCTATCAAAAGCTTATTTACCATTAGAAAATCTGAAATAAGTTTCCATAATTACGCACTTACTTAAATAAAACAAGATAAGTTTCCAATTACTTGCAAAAAGATACTTTTAAATGTCAAGTTGTATTCAAATGGTTTTAAATTAGCAGCTGTTTGAAATATATTTATTTTTGTTTTAAATGTTTTCTGTCAAATTCTCTTTATGAAGGGCTTTTTGCGATTTAAGTCTCAAAGTAACAATATAATAGAATAGAATAAGTACAATATAACTTTTTTTTGAAACACGGGTACACAATAGTTCTTACATAAATAAAAAAATAAAAAGAAGTTCAGCCATATTTTACCATTCGGCATGCAAATCATCATCATAAATTATGTCATTCTCATTATTAATTCTCTTTATTATTATAAATTCTCAATATGTTATACATTAATATCGCAGTGAAATTATCGTTAAATTATCATTTTATTTTCAAAATGCTCAATTAATGATCAATTAATGTATTTTTAATCTGTTAGGACCTCAGTTACACTGTAGTATGTTTTCTCTATCAAAAATTTACGAAGCCTGCTCTTAAATAGTGATGTATTCAAGTCTGTCCAATCTCTTGGTAATTTATTATATATAAATGGGGCTATGCAATATATACTTTTGCGTATCAAAGTGGTTTGACATGGTACTTGGCATAATTGCTATTATCACGTCTGTTCCTAGGGAATGCATCAGCAAGGCGTTTATAACGACTTGGATTTTGCTTCACAAACATAACTACTTTGAAAATATAAATGCAAGGAAGTGTTAAGATGTTGTATTGCTTAAAATAGGGCTTGCAACTGTCTATAGTTTTAAGTTAAAATATTGATCGGAGGCATCTTTATCAGTAGAACTTCCCCAGAAAATGATGCCGTATCGTAAGTGAGATTCAACAATGCCATGATAAGTCGTTAAAAGTGTTTGTATATCTACTATTGACGATAATCTATATAAAACATATGCAGATGAACTCAGCCTTTTACACAAAATATCTATAGGAATGTGATTTCCAATTTAAGCTTTCATCTATTTGTAAACCTAAAAACTTTGTATCTGTGTTCTAAAATGAATTATCTTGGTCTTATTGAAATTTATAACTAAATTATTCTTGTCTAGCCATTTAATTAGAGATTCAAAAGAATTTTATTGTAAAGTCTACAATAAGAGGTAAATTTGTTTTTGTTTTCATGGTAAGGTTTCAACCTGGATTGCCACAATAGTTACCTTTTTTTCCTACTACATAACTTAACGCCATATAATAGCCATTTTGGTTTATTTATAATATTGATTTTAATTTCTTTATATGAGAAGCACAAGTCGTAAAATAATTTAAATGTGTTAGCAAATTCATTGTAAGCTACATTGGGATCATCGGTAAGATAAATTTCCGAAAATTTGAGACTGTTTATACTATTTTTAAATGTGGTTATATATCCTCGTTATTGTAATCTCTTCTTGTTATATACCAGGATTTTATACTGCATACGTTGGGAATTGAGCATTGAAGTAGTTGTGCCGTATGGTCTGATAACGCAAACTCACGTCAGTTTTGTAAGTCCTCTTAAAGTTGTGCGCAAAATTATCTATGCATGTGTTGCTAGCCATTCATGTTGGTTGTTTAATAGCAAGTTTTAAGTTGTAATTTAGTAGTATATACTCCAGTGTAACCGAATTTTTATTTGGTTTTTAAATATCTATATTAAAATCGCCTGCAATCACTACATTCTTAGAACTGCCTTTGAATGTCTTTGAGTAACATTTCAAGTTTATCAAAACAATAATTTAAATGATTAGCATGTGTGTATAAATACAAACAACTATTAATTTATCAATCACAAAACATTCTGTTTTGAGTGGGCTATTTGAACTGACGACGATACCTGTATTATTAATATAATCAGAAATTGTAAAAAAATATTTAGATAGTCTTAAAGACGAAGATGGCAGGACGAGCTTGACTCCTACCGAAAGGACTGACCGACATTCGCAAAAGACAGTGTTCTGTGGAAGAGGGAGAGGGGGGTCTTTCACCTGCTGTGGGACAACACAATATAGATAGATATCTTACAGTGTATTCAAATTTTATTTATGTTTCATATTTGACGTTATTTCAAGTTAAACAAATATCAACTTTATTTTAATGTAAATTAAGTTGATTTCAGAGTGACTAGCACTTTTGAAATAGTTATAAAAATGTTTGAAGTTGTAGCGTAAACTGAACTTTATTATGTAGGAATTAAAGTTATTTTTCTATAAACTCATATTTGTTTACATTTTTGGCGAATATATCGCGATATTAGATTAGGTATATTTGACAGAATGCATATTGTCCGAAGGTTCACTGGACAACGATATGTCGACCATATGTTTTGGACACGAATTATTGCACTGCTACATACTTTTAATAGCATACAGCTAATAAACCAGTTATCGGAATGAAAATTCCTTAAGCCCCATTTACACGGTGCAAGTTTATTTCCTGTGGCATACCATAAAATTGAAACAACAAATTACTGGACCGTCTAAATAACACGTACATTATTGTTGCATGATACGGATAAGTTAGTTGCCGATTAAAACTGCCCCATAATCGCGTAACATACTATTTATCGGAATCTGAATCATTTTGAAGCATATTGCTAATCCATTGCTTCGTAAGTTCCAAAAATTTCGTCTGTTCAACAACGTAAAAAACGCAATGAATGTTGTTGAACTGTCAAAATGAAACAGATTCAGATGGATAATGTGTTACGCAATTACCCCGCTGATATAGGTATACAATATAAACAACATGTACAATATAATTGCACGTACAATAAAATCGCATTTAAGTTTTGCATGAGAATTTTCTACCATTCAAAGTGAGTGAGTGTGTTCAATCAATTGAACAAGGACCTCCCACTCTGTTTTTAGACGATGCAAAACTTGCATGCAATTATTGTATGCCATTTTCTGGAAATCGCACGCGTGTAAACACTTGCATGCAATTCTTGAATGGCAATAATTGAACGTGCTTTATGACATGCGATTATTGATCTTTAACGTTACAGAATCTTGTTCAGTTTAATTTGGGCTATATACTCTACATACGCAACTAAACCAGTTTTTGTTAATTTATTATAAAAAAACTTGACCAAAAAATTAAAAAAATAAACTTCAATTCTTCCCTCTATCAAAACACGTCTGCCTTACTTGAACAGTGATAAACATAGCCCAGGCAATCTGCCTGTTTTATTAACACTATCAGCTTGGAATGACGTTGATATTTAATGAGGGACGCCGGGCAATTTGCATGCAAAATAAATGCTATCTTGAGTTTGGCGAGTACACCTGTGGGCTCGTGACGTCATGTTGGACAGGCGGCCATATTGTATGTTTAGGTGTATGGAATTATAAGATTTTTCTATTATAGAGGTTTAAATAAGAGAGTGTAAAGTTCACTCAACCTCTATAGAAAGGGGAGGATCCTGCGACCAGACGGGTGTCATGTTTGGTCGGCAACTGCCCGACGGTTGATGTTGAAATGTTGTGCTTATGCTAGTAGGGCTGCAAACTCTGCTTGCGCGATGCAGGATCCTGCGCGAAGTCACTATGATGCGTAGCTTGCACGAGGTGATGCAGATACCGCCGCGGGATCCCTTCTTTTCGCATAATATTCTTTTTCCTAATATACTTTGGCATAACGATTTTAGCATAATTTGTTTTGCCATAATAATACTTTGCCCTATTTTTTTTGGCATACAGTTTATGTTGGCATAATTACCTTGAAGGCTAATTTGTTTTGGCATAAATTTAGTTCGCATAACGTTACTAGGCCTAATGATTATTAGCATAATAATATTTAGGCATACAATTAATAGAAACAACGGAAACAAATTTGAGTTATTTTTACGTATTTATTTTCACTCGATTCTGAATCACTTTTTCCAAGAGTCGGGGTGCCCCAAGTTCTAACACATCTCGATTTAGTAAAAAGCAATGAGAACTTAGGATGCAAGAGCGAGCGAAGCGAGCTCGGGAATTGGGGCACCCCGACTCGGACAGGTTAGGTTCGAAGGACAGTTAGGTGCGAGCGAACGAGCCCCCGTCATCCCCTTCGTGTTAGTTTCCTTTAAACCCTGCAGACAGAAATAGTAGTAATAGTAGACTGCGCCTTATTATTATTGTTATCTATACTTATAATAAATCTGTAGAAGTGAAAATTCTGTACATTGAAAATATCAAAAAAATAAATGGCAAGGGGTGTTACTAGACCGACACCGAACCCAAAAATGTGATTAAAAAAATTTTTGTCTGTCTGTCTGTCTGTTTGTTCAGGCATCACGCAAAAACTACCGGTTCGATTATGATGAAACTTGGTATAATTATTCTTTAATATCCTGGGCACCACACTGGGTACTTTTTATCCCGGAAAAGTATATACAATAAAAAACAAACTTAATTTTGCGGTTCGATCCCTAGACCCGATTACTGTACCAACCGCAAATAATAAGTTTGTCGTAGGTTAGGTCACCCGCAGTGGAGTTCATTTTTATTCCTTTTAGTTTTTAGAGTTATTTAGGTTTAATTTTGGAAGTCGTAGGTATAGATTTTAATTTTAAAGTATAGGTAGTATATTTGATAGTGTACGTCGTGACCGTAGGTTATTTTATAATACTGTTAGGTAGGATTAGTCATTCGTACAGATATTAGTTTTTAGGGATTTTGCTTATTTATTGAGTTTAGATTAGTTATCATCAGAAATAGGTTTATTTAGGTAGGTAGGTATTTTATTTTCTGTTATTGAGTTTATAGGTACCCTCTTAATCACCACTAATGAGACACAATTGGTTTTCTATTGTAATTAGCCACAAAGTGCCCGCGAGATAGATGACATTCTGTGGAAGCACATACATTTTATCCTGTTAGCACGTTCCCGTGGGTAGATTTCCGACATCCACGCGGGCGAAGCCGCGGGCAGAAGCTAGTACTTAATAAAGTTATGCTTTAGAATGTTATGCTTAATCATTATTATGATTAGAGAAATTATGCGTAAAAAAAAAATTATGCGTAAGCTGTTATGCGTAAATAATTTATGCGAAAATATAATTAGGACAAACAAAAGTATGCCAAGTTATATTAGGTCTTAAAATTGTATGCAAATGTATAGGGAACCTACCGCCGCATTATTATTCCACATAACTAATTAATAAATAATATAATACGAAAATATGGCGTCGAAATTCCTTCCTATCGTTGTTGACTGGTAATTTACCCAAGAAACTGGCGGCATTACTACGTTGTATAACAATGCTTAGCCTCCGGCCAAGGTAAAAGCCAGTCCTTGATTATAAGATTCATTTGGTTTGGGTACTGTTGGAGACGTTTTATATAAAAAGAGATTTGTTGAAATCCTCTTTTATGACGTTCTAGAGGCAAATGTCGACTTCTCAAATATTTTTTCCACAGTAGAACAATCGTTAGCGAGATTTATCTAGATTCTATGTAGATTGACGGTATAAGGCACAGGTAATACGCAGGTCCTCTCCGGACACGGATGTTTCGGGAGGTTCCTGCACATAATCAGGCGGGAGGAGACGCCCGGGTGTCACCACTGTCAGGATCGCCCAGAGGACACGGTGGAGCATACGGTGGAGGTCTGCCCTGCTTGGGCAGAGCACCGCCGTGTCCTCGTAGAGGCGATCGGCAGCGGCGGCGACCTCTCGCGTCCGGCCCTGGTTCAAGCCATGGTCCGGGGCGAGAGGGAGTGGGAGGCAGTCACCTCCTTCTGCGAAGCAGTCATGCTAGCGAAGGAGGTGGCGGGGTGGGCGAGAGAACGCGCCTTGCGCACCTCACGCCTCAGCCGCCGCGGGAGACGCTCCGGGCGTCGGGAGCCGCGTGACGACTCCCGGCCACCGTAGGCGCGGGCTTGCGGGCGGTGAGTAATGGGTAACTCACCGTCCGATCAGGACCAGGCCCGTGCCGGACGGCGTGTTGTGTTCCACGCGCGCCTCAAAGAGATGTCAGCATGAGAGACGGGGCCCCATAGGGCCGTAGCCTGCCAGGGTAGCGGGATTGTCCGAAAGGGTTACCGCTGCCCTGGAACTTATAGGGCTAAGGAAGGAACACGGGTGGGTTTTAGTCAATAAGAGTCTGACACTCCCTCCTGCTCCACCCAGAGCGGGAGGAGTCATTTGATGATTTCCCATCCTCAAAAAAAAAAAAAAAAAGGCACAGGTAATGCTACGTTTGCCGCGGTTGGTCTGTGGATGGGTGATCATCTTTACATATCAAGACCCCTCCGTGCCTCGGAAGCATGTTAAGCCGTTGGTCCCGGCTGTGATTCTTGGATATTTGGCAGTGGTTACGGGTCGTCAGAGGCCCGAAAGTCTGACAACCAGTCTCGCCAAGGGGTATTGTATTACCCAGTACCTGGGTTGTGGAGGTCCGATAGGCAGTATCGTCATGTAAAATACTGGTATTCAGCTGCATCCGGTTAGACTGGAAGCCGATCCCAAGATACATAGTCTGGAAAAGGCTAGGCAGATAATGGAGACGGTATTGGGCAGTGACTATGTATAGGAGACACTAACGTATTAAAAATACAACGAGATCACCCTGTAGAATAAATACTCTTTATTATAGACTCTTTATTAGCCAATACAATTACAATACATAATACTACAACAACACATTTGTTAAAAAAAATGTCTACGTGAACGTTTGTTCCTCGTAAACGAAGCCAACACACCTTTTTTTATCGTGGAAAAATGCCCATGCATTTTGCACTACCACGGTGAGATAGTGCAGTTATGTGGGACTCTAACCCACTAAAACTTCACGGTGTCCTCCTCTGCCGCTTACGGCGGGAACACGGGCACGCGTTAACACTCATCCGTGAACCCGCCGTGGCTGTCCGTCTCCGGACCCTCCTCTGGGGAGTACTCCCCATCACCGGCGCCCCAGAATACATAGCACATCGTGACCATCCCAGGGACCAAACCAGCACATGGGCGCCAGATGACCCCGTGTCTGGGCACCCTTGGTCCCCAAGCCAACACACCTCATTTTCAAAACAAATGAAACCAAAACAACACACGAATAAAAAAAAAAAACAAGTGAATTCGCAAAGCAATCGCGTTAAAAAATGTGACGTATACAAAAACAATAGATAGGACTGTATTGTATTCACAAAATTGGTTCATACCACTCGGATAGTGCTGGCCAGTTTAATATTTAACGGTACGGGGATATAAAAATACGGGACTTGCATTTTTAAAGCGTTTTATCGATTCCGTACCAAACGGCGCTGAAAAGTTCCAGAGGCTGGATTTTCAATGTTAAAGAGAGAGAGCGGTACACACACATGCTTGCTTCTCTTACACGACTTAGGTACTTGAAAACGTAAGTATATGGGTTAAATCGAAGTTTTCCTCAAGATACCTTGGCCTATACACAGTCTGTCCTGCGTAGCTCCGTGCTAACTGTTTCAACGAACAACTAGATCCCTCTAGCGCGAAGTTTTGCTTCTATACTTCGAGAGTTATTTGGAGTTTGAAAAAAACAAAGTAAGTGGCTATTCGATGTACGTGGGTAGCTATAAGTCATTCACATACATCCAAAATCAATGTTGCCAACAATGTCGTGGTTTATTAGTTTTGGTTATTTGTCAAACTCTGAGTTAATCCCACCTCTATCCCAGAAATATCCCACAAACACCGGTATTAACTGTAGGTAGGGTTGATTATAATTTGCGGGATCTTCACGTAGATGATTATCATCCCTTCCTAGTGTTGGGTTATTATCGTACTATTCAAAAGTAAGGGCTATGATCTAAAGTGTAGTGGTATCTACAACGCCACATGCGAACAACGCGTCATACTGACGTCACGCAAATCCTGCATCTCGCAAGCAGAGTTTACCGCGCAATTATCATACATACAAACTTCCTGACATCAGTCGTTGGGCAGTTGCCGCTGTCGTTTGTTGTTGTTGTAGCATAATAAAAATCAGAAATAAAACATAACATCACGCCTTTATTCCTCGAAGGGTTAGGCAGAGGTGTACCTATAGTACAGACGCCAGCACATCAAGCTACTACAATCTGTCAAATTTATTTAATAGATTTTCAACTTTTTCGCTACAGTATTAAGGTTCAAGATTGATTGGGAAAATTTGACAGTTTCGGGTAGCTTGACCTGCTGGCGTCTGTACCTACTACAGCCACATTTTGCCAGTTATGTTTAAGTCCATGTCCTATTGCCATCCATCGGGAATAAATCCAGACAACGGGCTGCTTCTGAGAAATTCCAGATGGAAAATTTCAATAACAGCCTTTTAAATAAAAACCAATAGAAACGTTACATTACAAGATTTATTTTAAATTATAAAATATAGCACATAACAAGTCAACCTTTCGTGAAATTCTTGTTGTCGCGACGCTCGAAGAAAAAGTAAGCCTACCGTCGGTAGACGGCCATTTTTAAAAATGATTTTCATGTAGAAAGCAATAGTAGTCGCATAATTAAATCGATAACAATTTAACTTTTTCTACTACTATTCAATTTTGAAAAGTTGACACAGCCCGACCCGGGAATCGAACCCAGGACCTCACGCTCAGCAGTAGCGATCACTAGACCAACGAAGCAGTAACAAAACAATGCGAGTTTATTAACGAAACGCTTTTCAAAAGGAATGTTTAATCGTTTCCGTTTCACTGGAGTTAGTTATACGTTGCACGAAGCGAAATGTATAGAACAGTTGGAATATTTTCGTTGGCATATTTTTAACAGTAAATATGAAAAGTATTGAAAATGTTTGTTCGATTTTTTTCTCGGGTAATTGTTATTTTAAAATGTAAGAAAAAGTGTACTAGTTATTCTAGGTTTTTTTTTTTAAATTGGCCTGCATAAAATATTAAGGAAACGTTTCCACTGTTATTTGTACATCCTCGGTGAAATATGAATATATATTTTAGGATCTTAACAGTTATCATGCAAAAACTGTTAACAAACCCAGCGGTTGAGGCTGTGCGTGGTCTGTAAGTTCATTCTAACCTAATATTATAAATGAGAAAGTAAGTTTGTTTGTTACGCTTTAACGCTAAAACGGCGGAAAGCCAATTACAGAAATTAAAGACACAATTTGTATATACACGAAACACAAGATAAAATAAAAGATAAAATGTAAAATCATCAAGTAAAACAACACTTTCATAAATCCCTCTCACAGTACTTCTGACATGCTGACAAAATCTTCAACCATTCGTCCGCAAACAGATCGTTTGTTGGATTAGTAAACCATGGCCTGGAAAAGGACATAGGATACTTTTTAATCCGATATTCTTACGGGATCGAAACTTATGCGGGTGAAACCGCGGCGCGCAGCTAGTTTAAGAAAAAAGCGAACCAAGTGCGAGTCGGACTCGCCCATGAAGGGTTCCGTTGAGTTGATTGAATGAAAGGTAAATTGCGGTTTACGATTTATGACGTATTAAAAAAAAAAACTACTTAAGAGCGCGTATAAAGCAAAATTACCAATCTTATATTTGATTTTACATGAAAAATTCCGGACCAAATCTTAAAATAAAAATGTATGAATAACGACATGATATTTCCGAGGGTTCACTTTGATCAAAAACATGAAATAATAACATTTCCTCGATAGAAAAAAATCACGAAGTAACCTCTAATTTTCATATTTTTCCGTTTTGTACTCAATACGGTAATGCCTATTGCGACAAAAATTTGATAATTAATTATATTTATACAAGAGTAAATGCTGTGCTTAGGCATTTTATGTAATTCCTTTTAGTTTTGGATTTATTACGATATAGCAGTTTTGGCGCATACTACGTTTGTTTTTTTCTATTCTAAAATTTTACTAGCTTTAGACGCGCTCTTAATAGATCTCGTTCAAACCAATTTTCGGTGGAAGTTTACATGGTAATGTACATCATATATTTTTTTTACTTTTAACATTCTCTTATTTTAGATAGAAGTTACAGGGGGGACACATTTTACCATTTTGGAAGTGTCTCTCGCGCAAACTATTCAGTTTTAAAAAAATTATATTAGAAACCTCAATATCATTTTTGAAGACCTATCCATAGATACCACATACGTATGGGTTTGATGAAAAAAAAAATTTGAGTTACAGTTTTAAGTATGGGGAACCTCCAAAACAGACAGACATGACGAATCGATAAGGGTTCAGTTTTTTTCCATTTGGCTACGGAACCCTAAAAAGTAGGCCGTTTACAATTCATGACATAGACAAAAACGCATTGCAGGATTATAAAACTGTTTTTTTATGCTTCTTGGTTTTATGCGCCCTGACTGACACATATCGAGTCACATCAAGAATTTATTACTTAACTGAGTCATCACAATCATCTACCTAGCCTTTTCTCAAGTATGTTGAGATCGGCTTCCAGTCTAACCAGATGCAGCTAAATACCAGTATTTTACATGACGAGACTACCTATCTGACCTCCACAATTCAGGTACTGGGTAATACAATACCACTTGGTGAGACTGGTTGTCAGACTTTCGAGCTTCTGACGACGCGTAACCACTGCCAAATATCCAAGAATCACAGCCGGGACTTACTGAACTGAATATCACCCTATATTTCTTTGTAACAAATACCGAATAAACAAAAATAATAACAAAAACTGACAAATAACACTAAAAGCCAATTATCGAAATCCATGAAACTGCCAAAGAGGGGGGAAGACAAACAAAGCGAAGTTAGACGGGAAAACATAATATGTCAGCACTAGTCCGCCTTGAGGAAAACAGGACAGGAGTGTTGACAATGTACGTGGAAATGTACTGGACATTATTTTGGTGTATCAAAGAATTATTATTAAAATAATATCAGTATTTTATTGTAGCTTAGTTAGGCCTGCACTACATCGATAAATAAATGATAAATGATTTTATTTTGTAAGTAGGTTTGTACAAACACTTTTACACGTCAATCATATTTTAAAACTAGATGAGGTCGGAGTTTCCTATCTGACTAGTCTGAGAAGAAAGGCCGAAACAAACTCAGACGTCACAGTCTCTTTTAAAGTCCAGACATAATCTTGTTCAGATCACCACATTGTATAACACACTATCAGTCACAATTTGAATAACTTTGAAGGATATTGCTAATCCATTGCGTCATATGTTCGAAAAACTTGTCTGCTCAACCACTTAAATAACGCAATGAATATTGTTGAACTGTCAAATTGAAAAGTCAAAGTCAAATCATTTATTTCAAATAGGCACATAAAAGGCACTTTCTAACGTAAAAAAAAAAGAAGTAGAATTGATTATATTCGCCCCTTCCAAAGATAGTGTCGTATAGAGGAGAATGGGCAAGAAACTTCATTTTATAAACGTTTTACAATATTTTGTATACATTAATTATATTTATATAATTATATGTGAAGACGATGTACCTAGAATAAAATTACTATATCACAATACTTTTGTTCTAGGTGCATCGTCTTAGAGTCAGCTTTGACTATAGCGTGTTCAAAGGCACGGGGACGGTCTGTAATCATGGTAGACTATGTATGTATATCATTAAAACATAGTTATTTAATAGAGAAGGTATCATAATATTGTAATTATCCTACTTTATGGGGCTATACGCTTTAAATGGCCATTGGGAGAACAATCAGTAACGAACATAATCTTTCAAGTTGAAGAGATGTTAAAAAGTGCAGTGTTTAATTAACTCCTAACAAGTAACACATCTAAATATATCTTTACTAATAATAAAGGTGAAGAGTTTGTTTGTTTTGAAGTGAAAACTTCTGTAGCGGCGTTGTGCACTTTTTTGTGATGGGTAAAAAATGTTAAACTCGCGTCAGGACACGTGACCTGATCGAAAATTTGTAACACGGAGCTCGCGTCAGGACACGTGACCTGATCGAAAATTCGTAAGACGGAAAGACCGCATTCCAAAATATCAAAAAATGCACAACATTAATATTCAAGTTTGTACTTCTGCCGGCACTCTCGGAGTGCAACCCATTTTTTTTTTGTTTATTGAAAGCGCTTATCTCTGGAACTACCAGTCGGATTTAATAAAATAATTTTGAATTTGATAGCCCAATTCTTGAGGAAGGCTATTTGATATCACGCTAGGAGCCGAGCAAAAATAAAAAGAGTCAGAAATAACGACATTAATTTAACACACGTATACGGTATCGCGTTTTCGTTTCATGAGCATATTTTTAATTCAAATGGAATTAAAAATATGCTCATGAAACGAAAACATTATTTTTTATTTACAACTTTCTAAAATAGCATTTTGGAGCAACCTGTTCTTAAAGAACTGTAGCGCAGGGGTCATTTTCCGGGGTCACGGATTAATTAATTAATTAATTGATTTAATTTCATTGCATCAATGAAATTAAAACGAATAACGTGCAAAGATTAGGCGAATTGAAGGAAAGAGATATGTCGGCGAGAGGTGCAGGCGGTTTTCAAATTACGAATTATTTCATTTTGTTATATTAACAACAACATCAACAACATTGTTGTTATTATTATTATTGTTTTATTTGTTGTTGTTGTTTTTGTAAACTTACCATTAATAAAGAAATAATAATAATATTTTTTTATTACTGACCACTAGCCCTACCCATGTGTTAAATTAATGTCGCCATTGTAGTGGCACGTTGTAAGATGGTTATGTGTGGGTGTGATTGGATCTTAGAACCTAATATCTACAGCTTGTTGATATTTTGGTCTACAATATTGAGCCCGAGCTCCTTGTGCTCGTAAAACCGCAAATTGAATTGTTAGACGCCTTTCAGCTAGATTGACGGATGTTATTGGGAACGAAATTGGGTATGAAGTACAATCCATAAAATTATCTGATCGAATATACTGAGTGACGATTAGATTATCACATTAAACAGTACAACGGTTATTAACAGTTGTTATCAGTGTGTTAAAATAATAAAAAATATACTTACAACAACAAAATAAATAGCTTAAAAATTGTCACGACATAAACCACCCTTGATAATACTGTACTAGATACGCGCGGGGCGATGGTATCAACAATTCAACACAAACTCTATGCTATTGTTACCAAATAATCACAAACTAAGTTTAATGTTATGAAATACTGTAACGAAACAAAAGGTCCCGCGGCTAGAATAATAATCTTTATTAATTATTTTAATTGTGTATGTTTAAAATACGTTATGTAGAATACATGGTTTCAATTAATGTGATAACCTGAAGGCCAATTCTCGTAATTTAAAACATTCAAAATCAAGTCGCAGTCCCATCTCGGCGACAAACAAATGACAAAAACTTGTCAAAATGTAGGGAAATTAGACATATTTTTGACAGATTGAGACTGAGATCAGACTGTGAACGTTCTTAAAATTAGGAGAATTGCCCCTCAGATCGTTTATTGGATTAGTAAACCATGGCCTGGAAAAGGACATAGGATACTTTTTAATCCAATATTCTTACGGGATCGAGACTTATGTAGGTGAAACCGCGGCGCGCAGCTAGTTTAAGAAAAAAGCGGCCAAGTGCGAATCCGACTCGCCCATGAAGGGTTCCGTTGAGTTGAATGTGCTTAAAAATGTAATTAAAAGGTCTCTTTTTCTCTCTTTTATTATATTTGTTAAGCACTAGAGAAAAACGTCGTATGTCGTGATGGTTCAGTGGTGAAGGCCTTGCCTTGCATGCACGAAGTTGTAGGTTCAAATCAGGGCATGTACAAATGTGACTTTTTAATTCATGTGTACTTTCTGAGTTTGGACATGACTGATATCAATGAAGGAAAACATCGTGTCGCACTTCAGGTAGTCTCCAAGTGGGGCAAAGTCAACCTAGTGGGATTCACAAGGGTGTCTGTTCACCGCCAAAAGGAGCCCGTTCACCTTGGCTCCTGCTTTCAGAATGTATCCTTGGAGTGCACCGACCGCCTTCACCTCATGGGAGTTGAAATTCATTGAGTACAAAGCCAAGATGGCTGCTAGGAAACATGGCGTTCTTGTAAAGGTCCGGCGGTACTTCACACCGGGACAGCTTCTAATGTTATACAAAGCGCAGGTCTGATCGTGTGTGGAGTACTGCAGACACTAAAATGCCATCTATCAGCTTTGGACTCGGTGGAGACACGTGGGAAGAGGCTAATTTATGATCCAGATTTGGTTAAGACCAATCTACAAAACCTGGAGCACAGGCTTAGGGTAACCAGCCTTTCGGTATTCTGTAGGATGCATTCTGGAGAGTCTGCGCGGGAATTATATGACTTAATTCCGCCATCACCGTGGACAACCCGTCGTACGGCGAGTTTCCACCCTTACGTTGTTGACACCGCTAAGATCCGGACGAAGCGTTTTGCCTTGTCATTTATACCGCGTACATCGAAGGACTGGAACAATTTGCCTGCAGCGGTCTTCCCGTCCGATTATAATATAAGTGTCTTCAAGGCTTCATAATAAATAAGTGCGCTTTACCATCAACGATTGCATCACTGCTTTCCATCAGGCGGAATCGCAGTCAAGCACTAGTTTATATCATTAAAAAAAAAGGAATCCTGGACTTTTAGTTAACATAAGCTTAAAGACCAATTTCCGTAATTAAAAAAACGTTCAAAATCTAGTCGCAACAATCGACAATCGATGTCAAAAACTTGTCAAAAATTTAGGGAAATTAGAGGTATGTTTGACAGATCACTATCTGTCAAATATACCTCTAATTTCCCTGTGATCAGACTGTGAACGTTCTTAAAGTTACGAGAATTGCCCCTCTGGTATTGAGCAAGCGTGGTGATTATTGCTCGATCCTTCTCTGTATACCATGAGGCCTATGCCCTGTGGTGTGAAAATAATAGGCTGGTATTATTTACCAATAAATTGGAGATACTATTTTACCATAATAAGTAAAAACTTATTCTCCTATACATTAAACATTTTGAAAGGCTGCGAACGCTTATGCTAATAACAATTTAAGTACTCTTCATATTATTCTTGCTAAGAATATTTCAACTAAGTGTTTAATTACGTTAATAATCTGAAAGTTGTAAACAATGGAAATTAAATTAATGAGTAAAAATCTTTGAGAAGTTAACTGTTTCAAGTTACTTTAAAAAATAAGGGTTGAATACCTATATTAAATACTAGCGGACCCGGCAGAGGTCGTCCTGCCCGGAAAAGCAGCGCCACCTACCGGGTCCAATTGTATTTTCAAACCATCCAGGAACCCATTGAAATATACACACAAAATTTCATCTAAATCGGTCCAGCCATTTAGGAGGACTTACGGGACAAACACACGTACAGAAGAATTATATATGTTAAGATTGTTAATTATCAAGTAATTTTAACATGGTCTATGTTAAAATTATTTGATAATTAACGATACTAATTACATAATTGTGTATGTGTCGTCGAATAAGAAACAACTCAACAAAAATTAAAAAAAAATATTGTTCCCACAATTGTACACACATTGTACCAAGTAAGTCAAAGTAATTATTGCCGAACGAATTCATTCTGCAATGTAAGCAAGCTAGGCGAAAAATAGCTGGTTATCGAAATGTCAATATCTATATGAACCATAAAACAGAGGATTGTTTTGAAAAAGGAAAAAAAAAATTAGTAAATCGTTTTTATGTATCTTTATTTTTGGGTTGGTTAGATAAGATATCAAAAGACCCCACTGCAAAAAACAGCATGAACATTCAAAACTAGAACTAGATAGAATTAGAGGCGGTTATTTTAATTCAATCTCAGATTTGATAAAATATCTACCCACATGGATTTGAAGAACATTACCCTCCTTCTGGGCAGTTGGGTGAAAACTAGACACAAAGTAACGCAACAAAATGTGAGCATTATGAAATCATACTCGTATGCAATGCTCCAGGGAGGTATTTCTCAGAGTTTAGCAGGAATATGAATAATACACATTGGACACTGCATCGAGACATATTTAGAGGAATTATACTCTGGGGAAAGTAATATATCTCGCAACAAATAAATTGAATTACAATACGAATGTTTCCTAATTTGAAAGCCATTCGTGTGTAGCTTGGTGCGACCTACGCCGTAGCAGAGTAGGAGCTACATCATAGCACTAAATCTATGTTTAATGTTTGTATGAAGTTTTTTAGTTAAATGTTATGTGGTTGGCTTGTTGCGCGCTTTGGTGACTACTGTAAAAGCAGCAAGAAATTGTTATATAAATAAATAAATAGCAGAGTGGGAGCTACGCAATAGCAGAATGGGTGCTACGCCGTAGCAGATTGACCGCTACGCCGTAGCAGATTGAGCGCTACGCCGTAGCCAGATGGAGATGGTTGGTCTATGGACTTTCATAGTTTTGTTTTGTCGATGCCAAAAAGTATCTGATTTATTACACAAGCTAAAAAAAAACTCTATTCAAAACCTAAGGCCTACTTTTGAATAGTGTTTTTTTTTATAGAAACAATATTACTATTTACTTAAAAAAAAAATTTAATTCATTAATTCACTGACAGACAACGCAAAGTCTAAGCCGCTGCATGGCTAGATGCCTGAAATTTTCCACAAGAGTTCCTTATAATATAACAAAGGTTTCTTATAATAATTGTAACGGTTTTTGAAAATGCACCCTATTGGGGTTAAATAGGGTATAACAGTGTGTATTTTTCGTCACTATTGTCGATGGGCAATCCCTTTGGGTACACGAATTGTAAAACATAATACTCTTATTTTCCGACTCAAATAAAAAAAAGAAACAAACAAAACGCCAGTCAGTCATTTATTTAAGAAACGCTTGAAAACAGACATTGAGCAGGCGACGACCTCGTCTCCAGAAAGTTTGCGAAATGTCAAGATTTTAATTTAACGATAAAATAGAAAACTTCATGAAACGGTCGACAACCCTAGAACGTATTAAATACAGTTTTGGAACATTTTTCTATTGCAAATTCTTTTTTATTCTTTTTTACATTTTTTTTTTTACTTATCTGTTTTTAATTGTGAAGTTTTACTTTTCAAATTATATTTTTGAAAATTACGTCCAATAAACTGACGCCTTCATCCCATGGGGAATAACTACAGAATTACAGAATAGGCAGAAACTACAGAACGTCACCTGCTACGATCCTTACATACTCCTTTTGCTTAGTAAACGTTCATACATCAGCACCCTAATTGCCTAACACACAATCAATCGGAATCAGAATCATTTTGAAGCAAATTGCTAATCCATTGCATCATAAGTTCGAAAAATTTGTCTGCTCAACACGTAAATAACGCAATGAATGTTGTTGAACTGACAAAATGAAACCAATTACGATTGATCGTGTGTCACGCATTTAGGGTGCTGGTCATACACGCACGTCGATGGCGAGTACCTACTACGCACCTGACTTTTCTGCAGAACATCACCAATAAGGTCATCATCATATACAGCGTGGCGCTTTAATGGCGACATTATTAAACACACGTATACGGTTTCGCGCTTTAGTTTCATGAATATATTTTAATTTAATTAAACATTAATATTTATTTATTTATTAACAATTTCCTAAAATAGCATTTTAGAGCAGCCTGACTTAAAGAACTGTAGCGTAGGGGTCATTTGCCGGGGTCACGGATCATAACATCGCATCAATGTAATTAAAATAAATAACGTGCAAAGAGAAGGCGAATTGAAGGAAAGAGAGAGAGTCCTATGTCGGCGAGCGGTGCAGGTGGAAGTTTTCAAGTTACGATTTTTTTATGTTGTTATAATTTTTATGATTACTGGCCACTAGCCCTACCCGTGTGTTAAATTAATGTCGCCATTGTAGCGCCACGTTGTATATATGGTCCTTCTAGGGCGTCCCCAGTGTTTCCACTCACGTCCTGTAAGAACCTTGTTATTAATCTATTATTCATCCCCTTTTAAACAAAAAATATGTATTTTTACTCTAGCGATAAACCTACAGTGCCAAAAAATACACAAACAATCCTTCGGGCTTAACTACAGTAACGTCGAATAAAATAGGTTCAAGTAGATATTCGTAACCCTATTATTATAATTTTTTCCCAAGTATAGCAGTAAATGCAATAAAAAAACCCATTTCAAAAGAGCCTTAGCCTAGGGGTGATGCAAAAACTTCAACGTAAAACTAATCTTACGGGAAGCTGCAGAGCATCATTCCCAGGAATTTGCACCTAAGTGCAAAATATACACGTTGGTATATCTTTAAGCTCTCTATCTCTAAAAGCATTATATTCTATGCAGGAAGCGAAGATATATGTTTTCCTAAAATGATTCGTGTACTTGTATCACAGTTCGGAATGTTACACTGTATAAGGGGCATGTATAAGCTTCGCATCGTATCGTCGATAATACTCGCTGACGGTGGCGCATGGCCAAATACGGTCTGAAGGACTATTAATATTAAGAGAAATGATTCAATTGCATAGTAAATAAGTCAATATTTAATTTATTGACTATCTTGTTATGGACACTTTTTAAATAAATAAACCTCTAAAATATTTTTGTATTTTTAATGATCGCAGTAACTAAGCTAGGGCTAGGGTTAGATTCGAACTGTGACCACCACGCACGAGCCTAATTGATCGCAGTAACCCAGCTAACTAACTAACTCCGACAAAATGGGTTAGGTTAGGTTAGATTGGAATTGTGACCAACCTCGCAGGAGCCGAATTGTCGCAGTAACTAAGCTAGGGTACCCCGACAAAATGGGTTACGTTAGGTTAGAACTCTGAACAACCAAAAACAGTAACCCGAGCGAACGAAGCGAGCAACCGACGAGCGCTACATCCAAGTTGGTCGCAGTTACTTGGCTATCTAGTATTTTTAGGACCCCAATAGGAATTATTTGAGGTTCACAAAAAGAAGCGCAATCATTATATTTTTGATTCAATAATATTTTTATGAGCGCAAAATGGGAATTAAATGAGGTTCGATTTTGTTGGCCTTCATTCATTTTCCTTTTTTTTTTTTCAATATGTATTGTTCTTTGGTCCAAACCTACTAGTCAAGGTTTTGTCGAGAGGAAGATCCTAAGAAAACGGGGCGTGTAAGTTTAGGTACCTTTATTCTTTCACAAGGAGTACTTGAAGATATTATCGTGTGTTCTTAAATATACCTAGTTTTGAGTATGAATGTGGATTGCTATAAGAGTAGGCGAAGACTAAAAAAATGTAGGATGGACTGTGTGAAAGATGCTGTGGCTAGAAAGGAAGTGACTACCGAGATGACGACTAATAGAGAAGTATGGAAGAAAAAGACATGTTGCGCCGACACCAAATAAATTGGGATAGGAGAATGATGAGTTGTACTCTAAATCGTATTTTTCAAGTTATCCATAAAATTTGGCAAACACCTCTATAGCTTTTACAAATCAAATCTAACAAAAGATTTGATTTTAAAAGCTATAGACGCGCTTCGTTACAAAGATATTTGTAATTTCATTTAATGAAATTTAATTTTGCTATGCAGTAAGAAAGGGTCTTAATTTGGCCTATGTTGCCGCTCAGTGCAATTAAAATAATAAATCTATCAAATGCTTCGGATAAAGAGATAAAGAGGCATGCGTATCGGGTGATCTACGTCAAGTTTGTATAAAATTTAACAAAAAATAAAAATTGATTAATGTGTCCATAGTGAAAAATGCTTATTTCCATGGTCTGAACATCTGGCCGATGTTTATGTATATTATCCGGAACAAGGTGTCTAAAATATATAGGAAAGGTTTTTCCGGAAAAAGGAAAAAACGATCCGTCTTAACGAACTGACCTCAGCTGCAAATTACAACAACAGCCAGCAATTATTCACTACACTAAAAAACAATAAAACTTCACATCTAGCTACCTGCATATATCAACCCTGTAGTGCAGGGAATCGCGTGAGACACTGCGCGTCTACCGCATTTCCCGTGACCGGCCACAAGTACGATGACCTCAAGCGAAAATAGCCTTAGCTAGGTCTGTAATGCACGTCAATTTAGCTTAACTGCTGGATATTTCTAGAAACGGTTCGGGAAAATTACTTTAGTGTAATTTTGACAGGTGCAGTGGCAGCAGAATTTAAAAAAAATTGAACAAGTGAAGGGTTCATTGTTTAGCGTCTAACGTATTCTAAATCGTGTGCTTAGGCTAGGTACTGACTGACTTGATTTAAAAAATGCTATGTTGGTATTGCTTCTAGATTTTCAATGTTCAAATGGCATCAATTATTTATTTATTAAGCAAGGCACATTATTGACATTGAATCTATAGAATAAGAAATGAGTATAGAAGAGGAAGTCTGTAGGTGGCACCGGTAACTGAGAAGTTGTGTGGAAACCGGTTGTCATGGTATGGGCATGTGTTACGGAGGAATGAGGAAAATGTCGTGAGGAAAGTTGTGAGTATGAATGTCGATGGCTATAAGAGTAGGGGAAGACCAAAGAAACGATGGATGGACTGTGTGAATGTTGATATGGTTAGAAAGGGGGTGACTGTCGAGATGGCGACTAATAGAGGAGTATGGAAGAACAATTTAAAACATGTTGCGCCGACCTCAAATAAATTGGGATAAGAGCAGGTGAATTGACATCGCCGTCGACCACGGCGAAGGTGGTGACGTTCTAATAACGTTTGCATCGCCAACATCGCACAAGACAAAAGTTTTTAACAAAAAAATTAAACCGCCGAAAAAACTGAAAAATAAAAAATAATAAACCTTTTTTATTTAACCTTAATAAACTAATGTAAGTATACCTAAGTAATTTTGAGTCGGTGCCAAACAATCAATAAACAAGGATCACTAAATTGCCTTAAATTTAAACGGCGCCGACTCAAAATTATTTAGGTATACTAACATTAGTTTAAGAACTTAGTTTTTTCGGCGGTTTAATTTTTTTGCTAAAAAGGTTTTATTTTATAATTTTTTGTGGCTATAATCTACTAAATGTTTGCCAAAGGGCAAGCATATGTGGCACTGAGTAAAGTAATAATACACAACTCAGCATTCAAATCTGTGAGTGAAAAATAAATCACCCCTATTTTCCCACCCTTGGGAATTGGATTTTTTTTTCCAAATTTATATGGGACCAACTTTGGGGTATACCCTTTCCGATAAAAAAAGAATTATCAAAATAGGACTACTCTGTAAAACGATATGCGTGGTCATACATAAAAAAAAAATATACGCGTCGACTTGAGAACCTCCTCCGTTTTTTTTTTTCGTCGGTTAAAAAGCAAGGCACGCCAACGACATATTTACAAGGATATTAACACTAGGTAATCATGACTCTTCACGTCACTTGAGTAATTTACACGACTTATTACACTGAACCTATTACACCGAGAGCCCTTGAGGCCCAGTGGTAACGGCACCGACTTACGAGTCGTATGTAGGTCGTGGGTTCGAACCCAGACAGGAACTTTACTTTGTGTAAATTATTTCATCACCACTACTCTCACAACGGTGAAGAAAAATATCGTGAAGAAACCGACATGTCCTATAACCAAAAACTTTATGACATATGTGACATCTACCCGCACTGGGCCCGCGTGGAGGATTGACCATTGCCTCTCACCGAGAGGAGGCCTGTGTCCCAGCAGTGGGAACATTATAGGCTGATTATGCATTACACTGAAACAAACTTACATCTACATTTAGAAATAAGCCAAACGGAATATTTTACAATTCGCAAGAATGAAATATCCCTTATATTTTACGTTATACCGTGGTGAGAAAAGGGTTAATAGAGTGTGTGCGCCTGTGGTAAATACTTTACATTCTACGTTTCAGATATTTGAAGATAGTTCACGTTCAGCTCGACAGGGGACGAGTACTGACGATATTCCCACGGTATTAACTCCAGACACATTTTAAACGATTTTGTTGTATGACAAGTGTTATTAAGGTGCGAATATGTTTAAAATGTGGTTGAATATTAGGTACCGAAGACAGAATCAATTTATTTACGTATGTATATCAATAATTCGATGAAAATGCGGGTAGGAAGGGCCCACGAAGTAGTGTTTACTTCATGGTTATAATTTTGCTACTTATCTTTAAATCATTACTTTCGACTGTTTGATATTTTAAAATTTCTGAATATCGACAAATCTTCACAAAAGGATCAGCTTTAAACTCAAATAGCACTTGAAGCTATTCAATTCGTTGATTTCGAGATAAATGCAAAATTATGACCACTTTTGGGTACTTTCCTAAACCAATGAAATTTCGTAATAAAAGACTCCATCAACTCGTCAGTTGTTTATATATTCACGATTACGATATGTTACACTATTGCACAGAACAACTTTTATTCGCCCTGAATATGCATTTAAAATTGTCCAAATCAGAGTTTTCAAAGTCGTCAGATTTAGAGAAAGCACAATTTATCCATCAGATTTCACTATTTAAGTCATTATGCGTCAGGCCCAATCATACGAAAACCAAAGGCTCTGAAGATTTCGTTACTTTTGTCCATTTTGGAAATCTGAAAGACGTGAGTATCCCTGACCACGGGGTCGTACCTGAAATTTTTCAAATATATTTTTAGTGTTCTCTCATCACGCTGAAACTCATACTCAGGTATCAACTTTTCACCCTGCATATGCCTGCGCAAAAACCCTCTGGACTCCCCTACCTGAACCTGTGCAGCAAATCATCATCTGCCTAGCTTTTTCCCAACTATGCTGGGGTTGGCTTCCAGTCTAACCAGATGCAGCTGAATACTAGTATTTTACATGGAGCGACTGCTTGTCTGACCTCCACAACCCAATACCTGGGACCGGTGTAAATATTGTACACAAAAAAAGTCGAAATTACAAACACGAAATATATCGCCAGAATTTTACGGTTATTACCATTGATTAAATATTACAAGAAGTTTGTTAAAGGCTATCCAAAAATAAACACGATCGAATCGAAGAGAACCATTACTTTACTTGTACTTGTACACGGCTTAACATACATACATAATCCAATATAACTTACAAACGTAACTAGTATACCTCACCGAAGCGTAAAACAAGACTTGCACTGCGACGGTCCCATTCACCTACTGACGCTAGTCAGGCCGTCGACCTCGTATCGATGGCCGACCAGGCCGTTGCCCTCACCTGTGACGTAAGTGAAACCTAGATAGCTCTGTTTTTCCGCAAACTTCGCTTCCGACAAACTTTTTAGTATCCAGTAAAGCACGGTAGCTATTTTGTCCGTGTTCGTAAAAAATAGCAGTTTTACTCGCATCCGATTCGTTTGAGGAAAATTCTGAGATGGACTGTTTTTTTCCTGTTTTCTTTGTTAGTTATTGGTAGGGAATAAAAAGTTTGTTTGGTAAAGTAAAACAAAGATTGAAAAGGCGCAAATAATGAAGACGAGCACCCTAATAGCGTAACACACTGTCAAACTCAATCTGACTCATTTTGAGCGATATTGCTAATTCATTGTTTCATATGTTCGAAAGATGTGTCTGCTCAACAACGTATATAACGCAATGAATGTTGTTGAACTGTCAAAATGACAGTCATTGCTTCTAGTGTGTTACGCAATAAGCCCGCATTTTCATCGTCTGTATAACTACTGAAAACTTGGATAATACAACAAAGTGATCACAGGGCAAGCATTATCTTTAACTTGAATTTAACAGGCACTACTCGTATTAGCCAAATGAGACTACTGGAAAGAGACACATTGTGACTATGAAGCCACATTACATACGAGGTTTTTAGTATAGTTTCAAAGATATGGTATGTGTACAATTGCCATTACAA
The DNA here is from genome assembly GCA_951799955.1 of Apamea anceps. NCBI lineage: Eukaryota > Metazoa > Arthropoda > Insecta > Lepidoptera > Noctuidae > Apamea > Apamea anceps. Next base: position 2,205,412 of record OX637516.1, read on the forward strand.
GCAACCTTTTTTTTTCCTTTGAACACCCCGCGGCCCTGGCGGATTACAAGCAACCATAAACTAAAATATAAAGTAGTCAAAACGACCAAACTTGCTCAGAACCCGCTAGTGTTTCTAATAACTGACCCTGCTGTTTGGTCTCCCACAAAATTGTGAGCGTAATATAAGCCGATATGGTCAAATAGGTCACTGACTTTGATTACTGGCCATTCACCCATTTTGTAATAGTCTAGACTTCAATAGAGTAAGTTTAAAAAACAAGCTCAATATTATCATGTGACATATCTACCGCTGTTTATGTAGGGGTTTATTTATAAACGTTGCTTCAAGTTAAGTAATGCTAAGCGACTGTTTAACCATATAGTTTTGACGTTTACAAACCGCAACGACCGACCGTTTATAAATACGTGTGTAGCATTAGTAGAGTGCGCGCAAAATAAGTCCGCGCGCGGCCGAAATCGGAAATAATGACTTTGATGTTGACGCCATCTTGACGTTTGTCAGGTGTCAAGAGTGTGCTGTGCTCCGTATTTTCCAAAATTAATAATCGCCATCATTATACCGAAAGTGATTAAAATTGATAGCAGGGACATAATCTTGAAGGTCAAACGTCCCGCGCAGATTTTCCTTGCGCGCACTCTAAGTATAATAAGGGCAATAAAATGTCAAACAAATTGACATCCTACAATAGTCAAAGAATGACAGTTATAATTTGAAGGTACTGATAATTTAATTTGGTCGTCAATTTAGCTAACAATTAACTTACACTGAAACGCCAATGTTAAAGGATAGCAAGAAAACAGATTTATAATTTAAAACAGACTAAAGGCAGACGACAAGGTATCAACAATCTCGGACCACAGATAACCAGGGTCTTTTGTGACCGCAAATTGTAGACTCGTTGTTAAAAAGACTCGTTATAAAGCCCCGGCTTTAGATAATTAATAGGCTGTTCGTAAATCGTTCACTCCGTCACAACCACTAACTCGTGATTTGGCAGCAGATTTAGACAAGCACATTGATTGAGCTTTGTTCTTAAAGCCAATTCCAGCACCTAATTAAAAGCGTTTGAAATTTTGTCATCTCATCTCAGCGACAATCAATGTCAAAAACTTGTCATCAAAATTTTTGGTAAATTACAGGTATTTTGACAGATTGAGACTGAGATTAGAATGTGAACGTTCCTGAAAATACGGGAATTGTCCTTCTGATATTTTGAATTGTTTAATATTGTTTTTTATCACAATTAATTGTACCCAGGATTTTGTAATGTCTTGATATAAAAAAGCTAAGTTCCTAGTCTGCTCTTCTCCATAAAGATCTACGTTTTTGTCTACGTTTTTGAATGGGAAACTAGCTTCTACTTTTTGACTAACTGACCGACTCTTTAACAGTTCAGAAGTGCCTGTAAATGGTTTAATTGCAGTAAATGCTTTGAGATAGAGTTATTGGTCGTATTATGTTTCCTTATGCGAGACTGACAGAAATCAACGATTTCTCGGAATCTATCCTACTAAGGGCTGATTTTACTATATTTACTATATTGTCAGATATCTTTTATCCGAGGAATAAAATTGACGTATACGGACTGATTTTTCTATCGCCAGATAACTTTTATTCCACGAATAAAAATTTTTCGGTCGATTGAAAAATCAGCCCTTGTTATAGAATGGAAAATCTGTCGTAATGTATAGAATAGAATACTCTTTATTATGTACATCATACATAAGGATAAGACATATTTATATAAACATATATACTTTATTATACACCAGAAAATACATAACAAAAGACAATTTTTAAAACAAAACATAGAATGGGCGGCCTTACTTATTTTAGTTATAAAGGTTTGGTGAAATTCGCCCTAAAAAGCTATAATTTTTTCAGGATTAAAGTACGTAGTTACAGTACCTAACCGTGTTCCACAAGCCCATTGAGTCCGCCCACAGACACGATAGTCCAAATAAAACGTTATATAAGATGGCATGTTATGTAAGCAATCAATAAAGTTTGGAAGTATGCCAGTATTGCCAGAGTTCCAGACAAAGCAGCTATATCTTATCGTGTTGCTTCTTAAGATTTTATGGTTGGTAAAAAAAAAATGTATTTGTTTTTGTCGAGTGTCTTTTGCTACATTAGTAATTTAAGTTCATTTAACAACTGGTGATTTGGTATTCTTTAAGTCTGGATTGTTTATCTTATATTATAAACGCGAAAGTTTGTATGGATGGAAGGATGGATGTTTGTTACTCTTTCACGCTAAAACTACTAAACGGATTTGGATGAAATTTGGCACACAGATAGTTTATAACCAGGATTAACACATAGAATATTTTCATCCCGATATTCTCACGGGATCGAAACATATGCGGGTGAAAACGCGGGGCGCATACACAAAGGCTTACCAACTACTTAAATACATACACAGCATTGACCCACGATCTATGTCGTAATTATAGATTTCACATGTTTCTAAATTACTATATCACTATTATTTAATGTAAAATTATATACATGCAAAACAGATTTTGCAATTTAAATATCAATTAAAGTAGTACAAGTCCTATTTATCTAACGAATTAATAAAAATAAAAAAAATTGTGTCTAACTTAACTAAAACTATTCACAAACTAAAATATACTGTCGAAAAATTATTCGCAACGCAGTCGACTAATGGTAATGTACCCATGAGACTGGCGGCATTACCTCGTTGTATAGCAATACTTAACCTCTGGCCAAGGTAAAAGCCAGCCCTTAGGTCACGGAAAGAAAATTTAACAATTTTTTTTTACAAACAATAATAACAATCTGGCGAAATAAAAAATAGCTGGCGATGCGATGCGACAGGTTGGGTCGGAGGAACAAGAAATTTCACGCGGACGAAGTCGCGGGCTTAAAGCTAGTAAATAAATAATCAGGCCGCTAAAACCTGCGAATAAAATATCCATAGTATTGCTTACCTCTTCTGGGAATAAAAGCATGAAATATAAAATGACATTCGTCTGAATAAGTCGTAAAGTGATTCCGCAGTCGCTTTCACTGAATACCCGGCTACACGGCTATACGGCCACCCGGCTATACGGCCGCCCGACTATCCGGGTCACGCATATCTGCATAGGGTAATCTGAGCGACTCTAAAAGGCTTTCAACTCGAAAATGTTGCAAATCTAAAACATGTTACCGCTATTCCCAGTAATGTTATGTAACTACTGCTGCTAGAGATAATGTAGGAAATGTAAAATGCATAAGGAAGTTGAAAAGTTCAGAAATTTTGGCTATTTTATTAACCGACTACGGTGAAGCAAAAAGTAGGGTTATGATTTTGACCAGTATGTATGTATGTTCATCTGTTCCCTCATAACTTTTAAACTCATCATAAATTGACAAATGAGTTATCGTTGGAAGCATCGTCCGCTGGTTTTGGCTATGTGACGTCACATTAAATATAGTCACATATGATCACGTGTATCCTCTGAACATCACTATGAATACCTATGTATTAAATACATTAAATAAATTACGCAAACAAACAACATCAAATAAAATTATAAATGTACATATATGAAATGTGTGTGTGTATAGTACATATAATTATGTAGTAATAAATGAATCAAATAAACAACTTACAAGTAGTTAAACATTGAATAGTTTGTACATAACAATTTCAGACGAGAATATTTTCTTGTTTCATACTTTTTAGAACGTGATTTTTTAACTTTTAACATCGACATCACAAGTATTTTTTTTTTTTTTGAGGAGCGAGCCTATTATCCTTGTGTGAGTGTATTAGTTGGCCAGTGGTAGCCCAGAGGTAACGGCCACGGCTTACGAGTTGAGGTCATGGGTCCGAACCCAAACAGGCACTTTATGTAAATTATTTCATCACCACTGCCCTCAAAACTGTCACTCACGAATATGTTACACCATGCTTACTTTTTTTTTTTTCTTTTACCCTATATTGTCCCACAGCTGGGCAAAGGCGTCCCGCATATTATTCCACCTTTCCTTGTGCTGTGCGTTCTCCGTCCGAATCCAAATCGTAACGCCGTTTTATTAAAAATATTTTTTTATTATTGAAATCGTTGCCCAGTGCCCACACTAGGAATTTCTCCTGTATCGTGGGTAAATTGTATGTAAAGAATTTTTAGTTGCCCATTAAAGAAAATAAAAAGCAAAACATTTCTCGATTACCGACTTTTCGAAGGCAACCCAAACTACAAGACTTTGAATAAGAAAGATTCCGCTGCTCCTCTTCAAATATTAATAGCAGGTCACGCCATTTGAACGATCCTCTGAACAACTGAAAGTTTCCTCGTTATTTCTCAGCCGAATTTGGGACAATTTATATTTAAAATCTAAAGTCTACGTGATCGTACTGTGAACTATCTACTTCGGAAGTATTCGAGAATTAAACCCAAGTCCCTGCCAAGAATTGTGAGAAAATATTTAAGTTTCAGGATAGTATGTTTTAAAATAAATTGACACAGTATTATAGAAATATTTTATTATGAATTCTGCTTGAGTAAGTAGTGTTATTCGCGTGTTTCTGAGACAAATATCGTGTGGCGGCATCTACATACATCGCCACATGCGAACTACACATCACACTGACGTCACGCGACATTCTTACCGCGTGTCTAGCATTATACAACGTCCCGACATCAATCGCCGGGCAGTAGCCCATCAGACACAACGCCCGTTTGGTTGGAGGATCTTCCCTTTTCTATGAAGGATGAGTGAACCCTGTTCCTCATATCCTGTTCCTCTACTATTTTAAACTTTAACAGAACGTTAGGCTAAAAATTAGAGCGGTCCCCCGACGGGACAACATATTTTAATAAAAAAAATTCATACGTACTTACGTAGAGTCATAATTTCAAGGTTATTTTTTCTTTTTATAGGGTTTCACGTTTAAAAATTGTTTTAGGCTTTTTACATTCATACTATTTTTATTATTATTTTGTGTCGGGGGTTTTTTAAATTTTTAATTTAATTTTTTACTTGCCTATCTGACCTCTACAACCCAGTACCTGTGGTAATACGATGCCTTTTAGTAAGTTGTGGTTGTTGAACCACTTTAAATGAAAAACTAAGAGAAACATACAATAAAGAAGGAATTTTTCGACGCCATTTTTCAGTTAGTTAATAGTTTTAGTTAGGTTAGGTTATTATATTTTAATTTTAATAGTTAATTTAGTATAAGGAGTTTATCCTGCTCTTTATTTATTTTTGTCCCTTTTCGCTTACTATCTGTCACTATTCATTATGACATTAAGTAATCTCTATGACGTGTTAGATGGCTTGCCTGGTATGCGTCCTATGACACAACCCGTGCTAAGATTGTCCGACAAAATCTTGTGGAATTTTGTGTTTTAACCAGCGGTTTTTTTTTTGATAATGTGATGTTAATCACATCAGTATTCCTTGAAGATTCAAAGTTGTATAGTATCTACACCCACATAAGAAAAGGTAGGATAATATTTTCACTTTAACTGAATTCAAACCATAGATTATACAGTCCGATACAAACTACAACAACAATATACTCACACCTCTCTCTCCCTCTCAACTTATAGATAAGATCAAAAGTCAAGTTTCTAACATTGTTAGAAATAAACAAGTAGGTCTGATACCTTTCATCTACCTTATAGTCATGAACATTAAAAAGTCATTAGAGGAATTATCGTCAGAAATTCGATCTTTGTAATGGCAATTGATTATCTTAAGTTAAGATTCCCACAGACAGGCGCGACGCGACTCCGGTAGAAGAATTTCCATGAAGTTTCAGTAGAAATTATTCCACCAGAGTCACGTCGCGCCTGTCTGTGGGAATCTTAACCCCAAATCATCTTACATACGTAAAACATATTAAACTTTAAATAAACTCATTTCTAAGTTAATTAATTTTAAACTTTTGAACACAGTGGTTGAGATTGTGGTCTGAAGATTGGGGTTGGGGTACTTATTACATTTTAACTTTGATCTGATATACTGAGGTTTTCATCAGGTCTAATAAGACTGTGGTTTGACTTAATAAATAGATATAGGGCATACTATATTCTGGTCACACGGCACAGCTATCGTGTGACCGAAAGTAAAAAATATAAATATGAATTGAAATCACTTTAATCTCGTCTTTTAGCGCCGTAACGGGCTAGACAAAAATATTATTATGACATAACATCACCCTGGGAATTAAACCCGGGACCACTAGACTAACGAGACACCCATTATTCAATCAATCTAGCCTAGCCTTTTCCCAACTATGTTGGGGTCGGCTTCCAGTCTAGAGGTTTCGGTATGTAAAGATGGTCACCCATCCACGGACAACCGTGGCAAGCGTAGCTTAACCTGAACGGCCTAACCGTGCGGCAAAAAATACAGCTCGCTTAAAAAGTTAAGTTGTTAGAAAAATTATTTTAAAAAATATTCAAACAATATTTAATCCATAAGCTGTAAAACTTTTCCGGAAAAAAATACAATATGAAAAATCTCAACGAAAATCTCTAATCCTACTGATTTATTCGTTCAAGAAATAAGTTATTTCGTTCTTATGATCGAAGTTCTTCCTCTAGCCTTTATCTACCTACCAGCTATTGCTTGAGAAAAGTCCCTGACTTTTCTCAGGCTCATGAAATCGCCATCTTATTCATGAAGTGACTGAAGAATAGCTTTGTCTGTCATTTGGGACAGCCCAGTGATGAATTCAAGTGGTTTTCTCTTGATTTGACCGGGGGTCCATGACTACGCTTACTTGTTCAACTAGCTTCTGTTCACGACTTTGTCCGCGTGTGGTTTCGGCCGACCTAACGCATCGCGTTGCTTTTACTTCGTCTTTGCTTAGCGTTCTGTCTGACTTTTTGTCATTTTACTCATCTCCTAAGGATCGTAGCGTACCTAATGTTGAATAGCCTATAACCTTCATCAAGGAAGGCTATCAAATAAAAAAAGTTTTTTTTTTAAAGTGTTCAAACAAAAAAACATTTAAACTCTTCAGCTCGACTGCGTCTGTAATCCAGGATAAAAAGTAGCCTATGTTCTTTTCCAGATCATGGTTTACTCATGTGCTAGATTTTATCCAAATCCATTCAGCCGTTTTAACGTGAAAGCGTAACAAACAAACATACAAAAAATGAAATCTTTTCTCTTTATAATATAATATGTATATATAGAAGACAAATTTCAAGGAACTGATATTGGTGGACGTTGATTACAGTTCAGTAAGTTTGTTGGTATAACTTATTGAAATGAACAGTCTTTGCATGATTTCATGTGAACGCAAGAATGAAAGAAAAATATTTTATTCGGGACACGCACAGGAAATACAAACAATAAAGAAAGAACATTAAATCTACCAAAATCATGAAAACAAAGAAATTGGAAGCCCTGTGTGAGGGCAAAAAGGCTTATATCACAGCATGATGCTGCGATATTTGAAAAAAAAACGGCACCTCTATTATTCTGATAGGGCCCGCTGTGATGCCATGGATACACTTACGGACATAAAGAAAAATCCCACTAGAGGAATAAAATAAATGTGCGTGTTCATAGCCACCGTACGTGTATATATTACCTTCCTACAAGCTGTTCACACAACTTTGCCCGCCTGGACAAAAATTAACATTGTCTATAATTAGATAAATAAACCAAGGTGATTGGATATTCTTTGTGGATCAAAGGTGTTTATTGGTATGCATATAATTGCCTAAAAGGAAACAGAAAGCTAAACAAAGACACACTAACTAAACTGTATTCACGATTTATTTGCCAAAAATGTAAACAAATATGAATTTATTGAAAGATAACTTTAAATCCTACACAATAAAGTTCAGTTTACGATACAACTTCAAACATTTTTACAACTTTTTCAATAGTGCTAGTCACTCTAAAATATACTTAATTTTCATTCAAATGAAGTTGATATTTGTTTAACTTGAAATAACATCCATTTGAAACATTAGTTTGAATAGAGTTTACATAATACATGACACAACTCTTATTGATGCTGACAAAAACCACATTTTCTTGCACAAAATTAAAAATGAAACGAAAAGCGAATCGCACGAGGTACAAACAAGACACTGGAGTGCGGTTTACGGCCTGGCTGCAATAAAAAGTGCGGCCAATTGCGGCGCGGCCATTTTATTATCTAACCTTAGACGGGATAAGAGGGGGGAGGGGTAACGTACGTAGGACTTTGGAAGTATAACGCAAGTGTGAACACTGCATTGACTGGTATGGAACGATACGAACCTGGACGATTTGGAAATGGATTTCGATGGTTCTATGAGTAGATGAGTAGCGTTAAGTTTAATTGTGGTTCTACAATCGTATTTGGGCATGGTTCACAAAAGAGGAGGTCAACAGTAGAGGGTGGATGAAGGGCAGTAATAAGAAAGATGAGATAGTCGTGGTGAGCCGTTGGGGCCGAAAGGTTTTGGAGTGGCGACCGCGTACGGGAAGGAAAACGGTGGAAGGCCTCCCACAAGGACCGTTGACCTGTTGAAGGCCGCAGGTATCCGCTGGACGTGGGAAGCACAGAACCGGTGGAAGTGGCGGTGGTGGCAGTGCTTGGGAGAGGCCTATGTCCAGCAGCTGACGTCTTTTGGCTGTAAAGATGACGATGATTTTGAATCATGGTGGCACAAAGGTAGTTCCCAGCAATTATTTTGGTGCAGTGTTACTTAATTTGATGTACAGAAGGCGTACATAGTTGACAGCTATATGATGTGTCTTTTTATACCCTGTATTTAATGTCTAATATAGACTCTAAGTTAAACTAAATTACCGAACCCCCCGCTTCCCCAGCAAATCTTCATAAGCTGTTTTTAGACGTCAATAAGGTTAGTGCTATCCAGACAAAGTTGCAGCTCAAGGAAATTAGTTTGAAACACGATTTTGCAACATATAGGCTTCGCTGAGTTCACGCGCACTGATAATGTCTGCAAGTAGTGGGTGGAGTAGCGAGGTTAATATTATGGGAAAGTTGCAGACATTATGAACATAATTTTGATTTTTTGATCACGAAATTCTTAATCAGACTTGAATTATGCATTAGTACTCCCTTATCAGTGATTACGGCCGCGACTTAAGAGTTGTAGGTCGTAGGTTCGAACCCAGACAGGCGCTTTATTTTGTGTAAATTATTTCATCACCACTGCTCTCAAAACGGCGAAGGAATACATCGTGAGGAAACCGGCACGTCCTAGAACCAACAATTCGAAGACATGTGACATCCACCAACCCGCAATTGGCCTGCGTTTTAGATTAAAGGCCACTTCCTCTCGCAGCGTGGAGGCCTGTGTCCCAGCAGTGGTAACATTAACATTGTGTTTTTTGGCAGTGGCTGTAAGTATGCATTAAGTATAGATTCTATGACTGATATTTATATGATGACAAATATTTTTATGGCCTACCAGTAGTTGTTCCGGGTCTGGCTGTTTGTGTATGTGAGTTTAAATGTTTGTAAACGCACCCACGATACAGGAGAAATTCCTAGTGTGGGGCAACGTTTTTTAAAAAGAGAAGAGAGAGAGACTACATTAATGGCAACATGCACGCCCAGTGTTACATGAGACTAATAACTTACTAGTCAAATGTGTATGATCTACTGTACCGTAATACCTCTGCTCATTCCATAACAGAATACGTGCAAAATGTTATGCTAAGCAAAAAATCGTTCAACCATAAAATCTCTCCACAAAAAATTAGAACGTTCCTCTTCCCACCCCAAAGAGCCATACAGTTCATTAAACGTTTATGATCATTCACTTAATTCAAGTATAATTATCTAGAGCCTTCACCGAGAGCCTTTCAGGTTAATGAGTCATTAAATCAAGAACAGGTTGCTCGTGATTTATGAGGAGCTTCGACTGATTTGTGATCGGATTCTGAGGAGCTTAGTGGTAACGTAATTACATCGAATTTAGAAAATGTTAGACCGTGTTTAAATAGACCCTGACTCCCTAACTATACGATCTTTTTTGAGAGTCATGTTTTTTTTTTTTTTGTAAATGGTTTCCTTTATAATAATAATAATCTTTTCATCCCACCATCTCGGAAAGAGTATTTTTAATCTTCAATATCTGAGTGGAAAAGCCGTTTTTATTCTCTAGAGGATAAAGTAAATTGAATTTAGAACATCGTGTGCACCAAGTTTGTGAATTAAAAAAAACATTAAACCTATTTACTGCTACCTCTATGATGCCGAATATATCATACAACTTTTTTTTTATTTGTTAAAAACTCAGACTCGGAACCTTCTTGGTGTTCTTTTTTCAATTTGCTTTGTACGCGGTTCTTTACGCGGCATTTTTTCACGTCATTGTTAAACCTTACATTAAAAACAAGAAACTTGAAAACAAGTGAAAAAACTAAAATGAGTGATTCTAGCGACGAGGAAGTTTGCTTGACGCCTTTGCATTTAGTCATTTCCTCGCTGAGGTGGAATGAAAAGTTACGTGTTGCACTCGAGTGCAAAGATTTTTCACCTCGTGCTCTTTTGATTCCCTCGCTAACGCTCAGGATTCTAATTTTGAATCACTCGCTGCGCTCGTGATTCAATTTTAGAATCCTTCGCTTGCTCGGTCATCAAAATTGAACACGCGGTTAAAAAGCAACTTTGCACTCTTGTATAACAAATAACTATTATTCATGAATATGAGACAACCATACAGAGCAACTTAAAAATAAACCCAGGATATACAATAATCGTTTAAAATTATTTTGACAATAAATTTAGACAGTTGGAGAACTTGAAGTGGCAGATTGTAACAATGGTTTGGTTGTCTTTGGACTGATTCACCCTATCCCTTCGTACTAGTATAGAAGTGTATCACGAGCGGATAATCTTCCTCAACCTTAGATCAACAGATTCCCACAAGGTTCCAGTCACAAGTCATCTAGTTCCATAGACATATATTATATAACAAAAAATAATATAAAAAATAATAATAATAATATAAAAATAAGTTTGTGTTTATTTCAGCTTTATCTCTAGAATATGTCAGTTGGTCCTTGAGCTCTGCTTGGCGTGTGGCTAAGTTATAACAGTCGCACAGGGTCGATTGATCAGGTTAAGCTACGCTTGCCGCGGTTGGTCTGTGGATGGCTGACCATCTTTACATACCAAGACACCTCTGTGTCTCGGAAAATACGTTAAACCGTTGGTCCCGACTGTCATTCGTGGATCTTTGGCAGTCATTACGGGTCGTTAGAAGGCAGAAAATCTGACAACCAGTCTTACCCAGGGATACCGTATTACCCAGTAACTGCGCTGTGGAGGTCAGATAGGCAGTCTCTCCGTGTAAAATACTGGTATCCAGCTGCATCCGATTAGACTGGAAGCCGACCCCAACATAGTTGTGAAAAAATTGGGCAGATGATGAGTTGGTCCTTGAGGAGTTTTATTTACGTTTTTATGATGTATTTCTGTTTGAGTATAGTATTTAATGTTTTATATAATACTTGCTTTTGCCCGCGGCTTCGCTCGCGTTAATTTAGAATTTGACAATCAATTCTAATATAATTCAATCATGATTCGAAAGGCACGTGGCGCCATCTATTATCATAATAACGTTATTGTTGTTTTCCTCGAGAACAGCCCTTTTTTTTGGAATGAAAGGTAACCTATGTCCGTTTCTGTACACCTGACAGCGTATATGCATCAAGATGATCAGTTCAGTGGATTAGGCGTGAAAAGGTTACGAACAAACTTTCTTTCGCATTTATAATATTAGTTAGGAAGTTAGGATGACAAATAATAATTACATAGTATTGTATATAATCAACTTCTTCTGACTGCACATACAGCTGTGCCGCTAGGGAGTTTGTTGCGTCACTTCTTCTTAAAACGCTAGAAAGTGGTGAAGGGCGGGCGTTTTGGGGGACTGTCTTACGTAATTTTAACGTTCAAAAAGTGCTGATTCTCAGCTTAGTTTGAATAAATGACTTTTGAATTAGATTTTTTTATTTTGAGGGCTTAGACAAGTGACCCTCGCTTTCAAAGTGTTTCGTATACATATCTACAACGTCTTCCAACTGCAACACACACTTTCAATCAAAATCCGAGGGTTTTGAAGGGAATTTCTAATCTAACCTTTGGTTTGAAAAATTCGTCTGCTCAACAACGTGAATAACGCAATGGATGTTGTTGAACTGTCAAAATGAAAGCTAGGAATTGTGATGAATCGTCACTCTATGTACAGACGCCAGCACATTAAGCAACTACAATCTGTCAAATTTCTTTAATAGATTTTCAACTTTATTGCTAAAGCAGGAAGGTTCAAGGTTGATTGGGAAAATTTGACAGTTTCGGGAAGCTTGACCTGCGGGCGTCTGTACCTTACGCAACTACCCCGCAGGATGGATATACTGGGCATACACACGTGCGACACGACACGACACGACAGAGGCACCTGCAACCGACGACACGTGTCGCTCTTGTATTTGAGTACGTTGTTCAAGTGTTAAATATTATTATTTTTTTGTTAGCCTATCTATACTGTCTCACTGCTGAGCAAAGGCTTCTTCCAAATCCTTCCATGGACTCTTTTCCCGCGCCACCTCGAACCAGCCCTCGCGCTCCGCGTCCAGGTCATCTCGCCATCTCTTTCTGGGCCGGCCTCGGCGGCGCTGACCATCTTCGGGCACCCATTGTGTAGAGATTTTTGCATAGCAGTCATCGTGCATACGGCTGATGTGACCCGCCCAATCCCATTTCAGCCTGGCAGCCTTCTTTCCTACATTCGATATGGCCGTTTAAATATTATAAATGATAAATGGTTTTATTTCTGTGGTAAGTTTGCACAAACACTTTTACACGTCAATCATAGTTTAAAAACTAGATGAGGTCGGCGTTTCCTATCTGACTACTCTGAGAAGAAAGAGAGGGAGTATTTTATGTGAGAAGATTATTTTTTCAATTTGAAAATCGTTCGAATATACGTTACTTTTAGTACTTTGAGTTAGCGCTGGGTCTACAGAACAAAAGATAATGTAATTTGTAAGGGAACGTAAAAAATTATATATTTCTGGGTCGTCCTTCGTGTCCGTCACTCAGGCCCAGATTTAACTTAATTCCTTTTTATTGTCTTTGAGAAAAACGTCTGTCCCACGTCTCTTGTCCTTCGGAGACGGATATTTTATGCTTTAATAGAGATTCGACTTGGATACTTCATTTTTAACCCCCGACGCAAAAACGACGGGGTGTTATCGTTGATATATTTCTTTTTTAATTTTGTGACGTACTCAGGCTTAGAACTACATTAAAAAAAAAAAACTTGAGTTCAGCAATTATGATTCTAACTCCCTCAGCTTAGATTTTTTTTGCAACTATAGCTGTTTATAATTAGTTGTTTTTATAGAAAAGAGTAATACCTACGCGATCAAAATGTATGTAACAATTTTTTTTTTTGATAACCGACGAAGAATTTCTACGCTACGCGAATCTAGAATCATATGCTGAATTCATGGTTACAGTTTCCGCATCAATTCCTTTTTTTTCCTTTACAAACGCTTAGGCTTAGTTAACGTTATTCCTGTCACTGTCGTACAACTGCCAAATTACAAATGCAAGATAGAGATGGGAAGCCATGTCCAACTTGAAGCACGAGCTATGTAACGTTTATAGATCTCGGGCTCGCTGTCCTCAGTTTACTTATTGCTCACAGTGACGTGAGAGCTATTAGTCTGTGTGTGCGTATTTTATTAGGAACGAGTAAAGCAAAGCATTAAGATTGCACATTTTTTATAGCACTTTCGTGTTCCCTAGTGATTACTTACAATTAGGATCCCGAGATTCCGAGTGAGTGAGATCTTAGCATTTTGACCCGAGACTATTGTGATCTATAGTACAGACGCCAGCAGGACAAGCTACCCGAAACTGTCAAATTTTCTCAATCAACCTTGAACCTTAATGTTTTAGTAATGAAGTTGAAAATCTATTAAAGAGATTGTAGTGAGCTTGACGTGCTGGCGTCTGTACTTAAGATATATTATACATAGAAGCTGTTGGTGTACCCTAATAAATGAATAAATATTCAGCCATAATGTTCCCACTGCTGGGACACAGGCCTCTCGGTGAGGGAGTGGGCTGTATTGCACCACGCGAGCCCAGTGCGGGTTGGTACTTAGATATCACATGACTTCGAATTTTTGGTTCTAGGACATGCCGGTTTCCTCACAAAGTTTTTCTTTAGAGAGCAGTGGTGATGAAATAATTTACACAAAGTAAAGCGCCTGTACGGGTTTGAACCTAAATAATGCCAAAATAGACTGTAACAAGTTCTCAACTTCAAATTATAAATTCAAAAACCAGGATCTAAAAATAAATAGAACTAAAATTTTTGTATAGCCATTAACTCAATCACAATACAATATACCCTAATCATTTGATACCAAGTAAAGTCTTTCCTCGACAGTAAAAAAATCAAAGCTCCAAATAAAATCAAGTCGAAAACACACGAAGCATGTTTAACGCACATTTTATTACACGCCAATAACTTTTATCAGTGCTTTTTAACCCAAACATAACTCTTATTCGCACTCACAAATATACCGAATTTATCCCGATCCATTTCACAAACAGGGTCATATTAAATTAGATAGCGAAACTCCACAGACGTGATGGTATCGATATCCAAATATGATAAACTAAAAACTAAATCTACACCTTACACACCCTACTGCCGTTCCGTCAAGGTAGGTACTTTACCAGGTTGGACTTACATCTTACCACTTGTGTCCGGAGACGGTTCAGGGACTTTTAAGTAACGTTCCGTGGTTACACCCTGCAGGGAGATGCTCCTTTGGTGGTAGATAGTAAGTAAAAATAAATAAATTTGATGGTTGTTTTTCTAGTCATCGACTGCAGTTAGTATATAAAGTGGCTTGCGTTACTGTATATAGTAGTATTTTTGAGTAAACTTCACAGAAGAGATTGATATAGATATCTAAATACGATTAAACAAAAGAAAACAGTTTTTCACAACTCATATGCTAGTAACAATTCCCAAAAAAAAAACACATCACATCTTTTTTACTTTTATTTTATTGTTAAATAAACCTGTCACATCTGCAGAGTTTCGCTAGCTAATTTAATTTGACCCTGTAAACCTAGCCGTAATATCAGCCATCTATATGAAGCTGCTATCTGCAGAAACGACATCAATTATTTAAATCGTTTTCGATAGCTGGAGATAAGGTTTTCACAAAATGAGCAGAATGATTATAATTGGTTGAAATATTTTAATGCTGTTGTCATAGCAAATTGTTGTTTAATTATTATCGTTTTGGGAATAGTTACCTATCTTTATTATAAGCCATTTATGTCCCACAGCTGGGCAACGGTCTCCCTACTCTCTTTTCTCATCTCTCTTTCCAGAGCTGCCATGGACCAATCTTTATTAAAGGAATCCAGCTCATCCCGCCGTCTCCGTCTGGGCCTGCCGCGATATCGTATGCCATTAAGCGGGACCCATGTCTTCTAACTATGGCTTGATAAATAATGCATATTTATAAAACATTGGTAATAAAAACTTAGAATTAAACTTATGGCTTAACAAGCCGTGTGCCCGATGGGCTTTCCCATCGGCTAAACAACAAAAAAAGAAGAAAGTTTGTCGTATTTTTAACCGACTTCAAAAAAGGAGGAGGTTCTCAATTCGACGGTATGTTTTTTTTTTCTGTGTTTATTACGCGATTACTCCGCCAATTGAGACCGATTTTCAAAATTATTTTTTTGTTCCAAAGGAGATACTTCTGAAGTGGTCACATAGAAATTTTATTAAAAACGGTTCAGTAGTTTGGTTTTTAAACCAAAATTACTCGTAAGAATTACAACTTAAAAGTGAAAAATAAAAACTTTTTTGCAAAAAAAAACAACCGACTTCCAAAAACGACACTACAAAGTGAAAAATAACTTTAATTTCGGAAGTCGGTGGCAAACAAAGAAAATGCGAACCCAACGACACATTATTTATTTTGATTTATTTGGATAAGGATTAATATCATGTTGATAAAACACCTTCGCAAATAATGCATTAATTTCGAACAAATTCGATTACCACATAAAATAGGTTATAGTGAGTCAATCTTAAAAGATAGACATATATTGTCGTGTATTTTATTTTTAGAACTTTTAAAGAGAAACAATTCTATCATACATGATTTTTGCTTAACTTAAACCGTTTACGCAGCCCACGCAACGGAAGCTCTCAAAAAGAAATAATTTTTCCCGTTTTTGCAACATTTTCCATTGATGCTCCGCTCCTTTTGGTTGCAGCGTGATGTTATATAGCCTAAAGCCTTTCTCGATAAATGGACTATCTAACACCAAAATATGTTTTCAATTTGAACCAGTAGTTCCTGAGATTAGCTAGTTAATATTATACATTAGATATGCATTTAGTAAAAACCTGTTATTTTGACATTGCAAACAGACCCTACAATTTTAATTATTTGTATGCATAGATTGCACCAGTTGAAGTAAAATACATAAACTTTGGTTTAACATTTATTATTTTCACGTAATCTCGACACACATTTACAAAAAAGCAGTGAAAATCAACAAATAAATGTCCAACCCAAAGTTATTACAGCGCGCCTAAAACCTTACATTATAGCGCCTTCCACAAGCATTAACTCGAGACAAAGACCTAGATCCCGTCGGCCGCCAGGGAACGGTAATAAATATAAATGAAAGAAGAGAACCCATTACCGATAGACAACTTGCTGCTCAAGTTGAGAACGTTGCCAGTTAAATAATCTGAGATAAAAGTATCTAGCAGTCTGTGTCAGGTTCAGTTTCTTTAGATAAGCCAATTTGTAGCTTGATAGAAAATTTCCATTGAAATAAATTTGTTCTTTCGTGTTATGCACAAATGAGAATGCGAGCAGCATTCTCATCCTTTTGATAAATCCTTTAACTAATCGGGAACTGTAATGAAAAGCTGTTCCTTTAAACAATACCACACTAATATTATTAGAACTTTGTTTGTCTTAATCTAAACAATCAAAAGACATTTATTAAAATTCTGAATATCAGCACTTTCCCTTCACTACTCGTACCACCTACTAGCGCTTTCGCTGTGAAAAAGAAATGGCGCAACAAAGTCCCCAGCAACACAGCTGTCTGTTCAGTTAGAAAAACTTGATTCTATACTATAGTAGCAAATTAATCTAAATTACGAGACACAGAACATTAAATTAAATTATAATTTGCCATGTCTATCTGAGAACGGATTTCAATGACCATTAGTAGTATTAGACGATGACCTAAGTTGAAACTCAAAATACTTTTATCGCGGTAGTATGTTCCGTGGGATAATTCCCTATAATTTCCGACGTCAAAAGCTAGTAAAATAATAAAGTAAAGAAAGAAAATAGCAATTTATTTAGCATAGATTAAGAGATATATAATATACCAGATACATAAGATAAAAATAAATGTAAAGTCCGATGTAAAAATTATCAGGAAAGTGTCTCACGGCTGCGCCAAAAAGGCCCAGTAAATCCGAAAGAAACTCGGTCTGTCTGACAAATTTTCACGACTTAACGGCTGAACGGATTTCAATGAAATTAGGCACAGAGAGAGAGAGACCCTGGCGTAGGTAAGGGCAAAGGATACTTTTTATCCCGACAGTACGTTCCCGCGGGATCATACCGACCTCCAGAACCAGTCGTATACCTGCTGATTTTGTTTACCGTCTGGGCTAAAACCGGGTATAAAAGGTGAACGAAGTAGAAGCCTATGGCACAGAAAACTCAATTAAAAAAAACAAAACTTCTTTTTGGTTTTAATGAAAGCATTGAATGTCGCTATGAATTCGTTGATAATTTCCACGCGTAGAGTACCTAGTGTACCTATAAGTTTGTTTTTTTTTATATTACTTGACGAGTTAGTCGTGTTTTGTTTTAGTATGAAAAGTTTACTTCAATTAAGAAGCTGATTTTTCCAACGCCAGATAACTTATCAGGGGAATAATTTTGAATTTTTGACAGCTCTTCCGTACAAAAACTGTCAGACGTCAATTTTAATCCACGAATAAAAATTATCGGTGGATTGAAAAATCCGCCCATATTAATAGTATTTATTTTTAGACTAATTTCATTCAAGGATTTTGAAAAAAAAAAATCTGTGCCATATGCTTCTACTCCGTTCGCCGTTTATACACAATTTTTGTCAAGACGGTAAAAAAAATCAGCCGTTATAAGAACATTGGGCAGATATTGGCTGAACAAATACTCGTACAGTCAACAAAAGAGATAAGTATGCAGGGTCGTCGGATATAGTTGAAGTTTAATAAGAAACAGATGGATGTTTTCGAAAGAAGTTTAGTTTGATAAATGGACTGTATCTATGTTTTCTATTTATTAAATAAAATTTTATCCGAAAACGTCAATCCGTTTCTTACGAAACTTCGACTATAATATCCGACGACCCTGCATTCTTATCTCTTTTGTTGACTGTACATAAAGAAAACCTAAACCTAAGCCCAAGGACACACGATAAAAGCCCAATAAATTATAAGTTTCACTACACACTAAAATTCTTTGCAAGAAAACAAGAGAAGGTGACAGGCTCCATAAATCAAGGAGTCTTATGTAATAAACTTATGTAAATAAACTTTATCAGCACTATCGAGTTCGGTTTCTAACTGATCGCCGATGAGCTCTTATCCTAATTACTTTCTGAGTTCCCAGTTTGTAACATAAACTATCTTTATTGAAAGAGGTTTGGCTGGGCGTTATGTGTGTTTTTTTATTGTTTAAGGCTTTCTATTGGACCAGAAAGCTCCGCTATGAGCTTCGATTTCCTGAAAACTGTGTTTGACAATAGTATTTTATACGTATTTTGCCACTCCCTCTCGAAGAGAGGAGGCCTGTGGCCCAGCACTGGGAACATTATAGGCTGATTATGTATGTGTACCTATATCTGGTAAGGCCAACCTTACCTTTTAAGGGCACTCTTTAGCCATTGCTATTTTTATGCCACTTATTATTTTTTTTTTTTCTTAAAATCTTTAATACGCTAATAATAAAAATATATAGGATGGCAGAGACATCGCCACGCAAACTGAAAAAAGAACGAATGATTTTCAAAGCAGTGGGGTCTAGAATCATGTACATGTAACAGGATGCACGTCGATGCCACCCTGTATATTATTTAAAAAAAAGTAGTAAAAAAAGTTGTTGTATAGTATAAAAGAGAGAAAAGCTCCTTAGGTAAATGCGACCGCATTACTGTCAATGGGAAAAGTGCCCAAAAGGCTCAACACAATATCTAACTCAGTAATGTCCAACAAGAACTGCTACAACTGAACTGGTCAGTGAACAGTATTTGTCTCTCTTTCCCCTTTTTAATCCATCCAAAGGTTGGTTTAAAAGATCGCTCTTAGCGATAAGAGCGCCCATTGTGTCACCCTTTGTAAAATTTATATATTTATCTATGTCTATAATTTATATGGTGTACAGTCACGAGTATAAGTATATATACACTTGGCTTTATTCAAAAGCGACCCCTTTATTTTTCAATGAAATTTTATGTTGAACATTATACGAACATAGTATTTTCGAACCCATAGGTTTTTGCAATGTGTCGTATTTCATTGTTGTTTTCGTTATTTTACGCAAAAATCGCTATTGAAAGTTTCCAAGTGTTGACATATTAGTGCTCGTGATTGTACGTAATAAAGAGTATTCTATTCTGCTAAACTTGAAACCCGGCCTAAAATCCATCGAAAACCGAATAAACTAATTCGCCAATTAAGACCAACTTGCAGTAAATGATAAATGATTTTATTTTGTAAGTAGGTATGTACAAACTTTTACACGTCAATCATATTTTAAAACTAGATGAGGTCGGCGTTTCCTATCTGAAAAAGTGATGAAGAACAAACAATACTTTAAATTGCGTTGTAACTTGTTCCTTGGCTACTAAATCAGATTGCCTCCACCATCGATCTCCGAACTTGGCTCAACTTTCACAAAGTTTTTTTGATAAGTAAATCTAATTATAACGATCTGTTTTTCGCGAAAGGTTGGTCTCATTTTCACGCCTTTTCGCTTCGCGAGCTGAAGTTTTATTGTCAATGAGTCAAAATTTTGAAAAGGATTCTTGTTTAGCGGGGCAGTGAACTGGGTTGACTCGATTTTGTCAAGTGTTTAGTGACCCTTCGTAACGAGCGTAGGCGTTTGTAGAACTAGGTAACGGAACTTTCTGTAGTTTTTGAGTATGGTTTTTTTTCGATCGATAAAAACTTTTTTTCATAGAAAAACAAGAGCGTGTCGGGCCACGCTCAGTGTAGGGTTCCGTAGTTTCCCGTCCGTCACAATAAGTGTTCCCACTTATGAGTTTAAAGGTGGGTATCCATTATGTTCGCGCTCCAGCAGCGTTCCGCGCTCCTGCAACTGCTCCCGGTAGTGGGTACGTGCGCGAACACGGAGCGTGCAACATTGCACGCTCCGCGGCAGGCGCTCCGACTCGTGACGGTTTTTAGCGCGAACACAAAGGGGAGCGCAGTGTGTCAAAGGGGAGCGCATGTAGAAGTGCGCGTGACGTATCCATTGGAGCAGTTGCAGGAGCGCGGAGCGCTGCTGAAGCGCGAACATAGTGGTAACCTAACTTGAACAAACTTAGTCCAGAAATTATTTTGTACAACTTTTTGTCTTTTTTGTACAAAAACTGTTGTTTCCATCAAGTTCAAAATGATTTTCCTAGAAAGTCCTCATAAAGTTCTACTTTTCAGATTTTTTTCAAATTTTCTAAACTTATGGTTCAAAAGTTAGAGTGGGGGGGGGGGGGGGACACATTGTTTTTTACTTTTGGAGCGATTATTTCCGAAATTATTGACATTATCAAAAAATGATTTTAGTAAACCCCTATTCATTTTTAAATACCTTTCCAACAATATATCACACGTTAGGGTTGAAATTTAAAAAAAAAATCACTTCCCACTTTACATATAGGGGGTGTTTGCATGTAGATAAGGTTGATTATCGACTGCCCAGGATTCGATTAGGAGCGAGAGAAATGAAAGACGGGTTTAGTACACGAGGTCTGTATTGCAACTGTTGTTAAGAAAACAAATAGGAGCGGTTACGCACACATTCAAACTCAACATGCCGCCCACCAAAGGACCTAGTCCTTTACTAACTTAACAATGTAAACAAATATAATTAAAACTTATGTGGACTGTATACTTAAACTAAAACAATGAAATTTTGAGATACTTATGCTAATCAAACTTTTTCTCAAAAGAAGAAGTGTACCTAAAAGTTACTCCTAACATTAGTCTTTATCAATTGGTAAAGCACAAATCCTAGAGATTGATCTTTTAACAATATTATTGCGGTACCTAATACTATAAACTCGAGTAAGACCGTCTTCTCCTGGATGTTTAGCAGTTATTCTACCCAAAGCCCATTTAGCAGGTGGCAATTGGTCCTCCTTCAAGAGCACGATATCTCCAATTTCATATTCCTTTTGCTGTTTAATCCACTTTGGTCGTGTTTGGAGGCGTGTTAGGTATTCGCTCTGCCAACGGTGCCAGAAATTGGCTACTAGACGCTGACAGAGTTGCCATCTGGATAAATGGTTAATATTTACTTCATTCAAGTTTGAGGTAGGTATTGTAACAGGAGCTTCGCCTATCAAAAAGTGTCCAGGAGTTAATATTTCTAGTTCAGTGTCAGCTGAATCAACGGGTATCAACGGGCGTGAGTTGAGACATGCTTCGACTTGGCATAATATTGTTGTCAACTCTTCGTATGTCAGGTGAGTGTCCAGGATTCTTTTTAGGTGAAACTTTGTAGATTTGACGGCAGCTTCCCATAATCCACCGAAGTTCGGGCTGTACGGTGGTATGAAGTGCCACTGTGTACCGTCTGCTGCGAGAAGATCTGCTAGATGACCTGGTAAGTTTAGATTAGCCTCTTTCCATGCTGAATGCAATTCTTTATTAGCACCTACAAAATTCCGTCCATGATCGCTCCAGATATGAGCGCATCTTCCTCTTCGGGCAACAAATCTGTTGAATGCTCCGATAAATGATTCTGATGTGAGATCGCCAACCAACTCTAAATGGATGGCCTTTGTGGCCATGCAAACGAATATGGCGATGTACGCTTTACGAGTTTTTGCTCCTCTACCCTTTGACATCAGTACTTGTAAAGGGCCGGCAAAATCTATTCCACTATTAATAAATGGGCGAGCAGGGGTGATACGAGCTTCAGGAAGGTCACCCATAAGCTGAGTTCTCGATATGGCTCTATGTCGAGCACATACAATGCACTTATGTACATGCGTCTTTATGATGTTCTTTACACGTATGATCCAATATTTTGATTTAATATAACTGAGCATTAATTGAATGCCTCCGTGTAATGTCTTCTTATGTGCTTCAGCTACAATAAGGTGTGAAAGTTGATTCTTCGTACCTAGGATGATTGGATGCTTTTGATCAGTACTTATCTTTGCGTTTCGTAATCTTCCGCCCACCCTGAGAATGTTCTTGTCATCTAGATATGGATTTAGTGTTTTTAAATAACTTTCTTTCTTCACGTTCCTTCCTTTCTGTAAACTTTCTATTTCCACTGAAAATTCTTCGTTTTGTGCTATTGTTATGCATTTTGTTAATGCTTCTTCCAATTCAGTAGTTGTAATAGCTTTATCTATGTTTTCAGGGTTCTTCTTAAACCGTAAAAATCTTAAACTGTAAATTATTGCTATCAAAAGTTCTTGTAACGTATTAAAGTCTTCAAATTTCACTCTTAGCATTTTAAAATTCACTGACATCTTTTTCAGTTCGATTTCTGTAGGTTTAATGTTCGGTTTATTAAATTTTATGCTTTTATCCTTTAGCCATCCTGGCCCTTCCCACCATAGTTTATTGTTGACTAGGGTGTCTACATATGTTCCTCTAGAACCAATATCGGCTGGATTGTGTTTTGATCTTACATGATACCATCGTGAGTTGGGAACATTATCCAATATTTCAATAACACGATTGCTAACAAATAGTTTCCACCTATTTGGATCGCCTGCAAGCCACGCCAAAACCACTGTGGAGTCTGTCCAGGCGTAGACTTCCTTGTCTGGTAACCTCATTGCTTCTCTCACTTGCGTCAAGAGTTTAGCCAGAAGTACGGCGCCGCAGAGTTCAAGGCGGGGAAGGGAAACGGTCTTAACTGGTGCCACTTTAGTGCGGGATGCTATTATTCCTGTTTTAACTTCTCCATTTTCTTTTTCTACTCTATAATATACTACTGCACAATATGCTTTGGTTGAAGCGTCACAGTATCCATGTAAACTTATCTTCTTATTTTCTGTCTCTGTATGTATCCATCTTTCTATTTTTATTTCATGTAAATTGTTAAAACTTTCTCTAATTTTATTCCATTCTTCTTTATGTGTACCGTTAACCTCTTCATCCCAGTCAAGTCTCTCTTTCCAAATATTCTGAATTAAAATTTTGGCAGGAATAATAGCTGGTGATATCCATCCTAACGGGTCAAATAAGCGTTGTAAATCCGCCAGAATGTTTCTTTTCGTAATCAATCCTGATTTAGGTGGTAGTTTGATTTGATAGTGGAAGGAATCTGTTTTCATATTCCACGTTAAACCCAATGTCTTAACAATGCTCTCATTTGTATCAACACTTACACTTCTTAGTGATTGTGGAATCGAGTCTAAAAATTCCTTGCTATTTGATGCCCATTTCTGTAACGTGAATCCTCCACATTCTAATAATTTACTTAATTCTTGACTTGCTTTTATTGCTTCGTGTACTGTATTGTGCCCACTTATACAATCGTCGACGTAAAAATCTTCTGCTAGTATTTTGGCTCCTACCGGATATTTATCCCCTTCATCAGTAGATAATTGTTTTATTGTTTTGATTGCTAGGTAGGGCGCTGAGGCAGTACCAAACGTTACTCTTAGCATGCGATAGTCTTCTATCTCGTGAGTGGGATCCTGTCTCCACAATACTCGCTGATAATCTGCATCCTCTTTTGTAACCAATATCATGCGGTACATTTTCTGTATATCAGCTATGAAGCAAATTTTCTTCATACGACATCTCATAATTAAACTTCTTAAATCTTCTTGTAGTTGGGGTCCAACTAATAGCAAATCATTGAGTGAATTGTTTTTTGAACTTTTGCATGACGCGTCGAAAACAATTCTGACCTTCGTGGTTTCGCTATCTCCTCGAATGACTGCATGGTGTGGTAGATATATTGACAAATTATTTTTCTCTTCTTTAGGAACTTTCTCCATGTGATTCAGTTGTATGTATTCTTCCATAACTTTACAATAGTCTTCTTTTAATTGTGGTTTGTTTTCTAATCTTCTTTCTAATTGTTCTAGTCTCTTCAGAGCTATGTGTCTCGTCGATCCTATTTCTTGTGGTGGTATTTTAAAGGGTAATTTTACGATATATTTTCCAGTTGCATCTCTTGTATGTGTTGTTTCATAAATGTCTTCACTTGTGCGTTCATCGAAGGTAAGTTTGCGATTTGTAGTATCATCAATGTTCCAGAGATTTTTCAAAAGATTGTCCATATCTATATCTATATTTTGATGCATCACTACTATGTCGTTGTTGGTATGTTGGCATTCTGAGATGTTGCCAAACAATATCCAACCCAAACTTGTTTCTTGAGCGGAAGGTGTGCCTGGTGGTCCCTTTATTAAATTGTTCTTCACAATCTCTGTGTATACATCAATGCCAAGCAATAGATCAATTTTGTTTGACTTGAAGTATTGTGGATCAGCTAACGTTAAACCGTTCAAATGCGACCAGTTTGATTTGGTTTCAATTGTGGAACTGGGCAACTTCGACGTTATGTGTGATTTTAAAACATATGCCTTTAGAGGGAGACTGAATTGTTTATCACATCTTGATGAGATCTCCAACTGCACTGCATAACGTACTGGAGTTGTCGTGGATCCTACTCCTGTAATAGAACCTCGTACAGGAGTTTTCTTGAGTCGAATTAATTGAGTTGCATTCTCAGTAATGAATGATGCTTGTGAACCAGGATCGATTAATGCTCTTAATGTAGTCACACGACCACACTCACTCTTGACCGGTACCAGCGCTGTCGCTAGTAACGCTCTTCTCTGCTTGTATGCGAAGTTCACTATAATTGACTCATCCTGATGATTTTCTTGTGTGTTACTAGGCGTATGCGTTGAGGAGATTACAGGTGGGTTGCTATTCTTCTCTGTATCCTGAGAAACTTCTCCCTTCTTCTTTTGATGAAGAAGTGAATGATGACGCCGTCCACAAATCTTACAAGAAGTCTTCTGTTTACAATAATGCACTGGATGGCCTGGTGATAAGCAGTTGTAGCATAATCGATGGTTTTTAATGATCTCATGTTTCTTGTCTATGTCAAGTTTCACAAATTCTTTACAGTGGCATAGAAGATGTTGAGCGTTACATAATTTGCAAGTTACTGTTACAGCTGACGTATGACATGCACGCTCCTTATTTGTTTTTTGAGTGCTTGATGAAGGCAAACAGGTTAACTCGAGGGTATGGATTCGATTTTCCAAAAATGTAATCATATTTTGTAATGTAGGTAGACCAGTTTCGCATTCTCGACTTACGTGTGATTCCCATTCTTTGTGTGTATCAGAATCCAATTTTTGCACGGTAATATAAATGATCACTGGGTCCCATGAAGCTGTTGAAATATCCAAAGAATCCAAACTATTTAAACACTCCTTTGTACTATCTATTAGAACTTTCAATTGTCCCGGTGATTGTGTGCTAAACTTTTTAAATGAAAACAGCCTTTTCAGTATTGCATTCACTATAAGCCGCTTGTGGCTATATCTATTTTTCAAAGTTTCCCAAGCCCTCTGATAATTCTGTTCTGTGACTGGAATATGTTTAATCGTATTTCTAGCTTCGCCAGTCAAACACGAATTGAGATAATGCAGCTTTTGTACGTCACTCAATGTCTTATTCTTCGATATTAAAGCTGTAAACGTATCCTCAAAAGATTTCCATTCTTCATACATGCCCGTAAATGTGGGTAGGTTGATCCTCGGAAGTTTGACCTCGGTGCTG
This sequence comes from Apamea anceps, assembly GCA_951799955.1. Taxonomy (NCBI): domain Eukaryota; kingdom Metazoa; phylum Arthropoda; class Insecta; order Lepidoptera; family Noctuidae; genus Apamea; species Apamea anceps. The sequence continues at coordinate 2,231,496 of OX637516.1, forward strand.
CTCGAATTGTCTTGTTGTGATGAACATGATGATGTATTCTGAATCACATCTCCTTTCTCTGTATTCAATAACTGAAGCATATCCGTCATGTCTGTCTTCACATCCAAATATATTTCTTCACATTGGCTGTATAAATCTTCCGTGAAATAGAATATGTTTTTCCGTTGTTCTTTCTTAGTAGTTTTTAATAATTGTTGATAATTATTTCGGTATGAGTTCCAATATTCTTCTAAACACTGTACTCTTGCTTCAACGTAGCCTTTAGTTAGTCTTGCTTTCGGTGCCTTCTTAAGGTTTGTCTTTACCTTCGAAATATTGTCCGAAAAGTGTTCTAATAGATCTAATATTTGTTCCACGGCATCCATAATGATAACTTGATGATATTAACAGTCTTTATAAAACGTTCACTTCGCTATTTTAAACACTCATGTTCATAACACCATATAACTGCGATTTGTATAACAGCTGTCGATTCTCCTTTGTTCCGCTAATGATCTTCATATGAAAAAAACTACTCGGCGACGATTCTGAGAAGTCGGGTCACTGATAATATTGTTATATCTTCAATCCGGCTCGTATTGGACCATGTTTGCATGTAGATAAGGTTGATTATCGACTGCCCAGGATTCGATTAGGAGCGAGAGAAATGAAAGACGGGTTTAGTACACGAGGTCTGTATTGCAACTGTTGTTAAGAAAACAAATAGGAGCGGTTACGCACACATTCAAACTCAACAGGGGGGCTACCCTAATAAAACATTTTTTCCAATTTTTATTTTACCACTTTGTCGGTGTGATTGATATACATATTGGTACCAAATTTCAGCTTTCTAGTGCTAACAGTCACAGAGATTAAGTGAGGACGGACAGACGGACGGACAGACAGATATGGCGAAACTTTAAGGGTTCCTAGTTGACTACGGAACCCTAAAAAGAGAGACTTGTGGCTAAGTAATAACAGCGGTCGGTCGATCGGGCTAAGCTACACTTGCCGCGGTTGGTCCGTGGATGGGTGACCATCTTCACATACCAAGACCCCTCCGTGCCTCGGAAAGCACGTTAAGCTGTTGGTCCGGCTGTTATACGTGGATCTTTGACAGTCGTTACGGGTAGTCAGAAGCCTGAAAGTCTGACAACCAGTCTTACCAAGGGGTATGGTATTACCCAGTAACTGGGTTATGGAGGTCAGATAGGCAGTCACTCCATGTAAAATACTGGTATTCAGCTGCATCCGGTTAGACTGGAAGCCGACCCCAACATAGTTGGGAAAAGGCTAGGCAGATGATGAAAAACTTTTTTCATGGACGCGGTTGTGGGTTCAAATCCAGTGAAGTACTAATGTATCAATTGATATGTACTGTCTGAGTTTATCTTAGACATTACTGATATCGATGAAGGAAAAACATCGTAAGAAAACCTGGACTTTTAGTAAATATAAGTCTTAAATCGCCAACCCGTCTTGAGCAAGCGTGGTGACCTATGCTCGTGCCTTCTCTGTATGAGAAGACACAGGGAGAGGCCTTTGCCTTTGCCCCCTATGGGATGAGGCAAGCTAACAGTAACTAGTTTCACAATTTGTAGCATACAAAAACCGGTCTATTCTGTAAAAAAATCACCGTGAAAACTTAGGTGATTGAACTTGAAGTCAGCCTGTATGTAGTGACAATCCCTGGTATCAGCCGATCGATTCTGTAAAAATCTCACCGTGAAAAGTTAGGTGAAGTGAGCTTAGAGTGAGCTGTCAATAGTATCAATCCCTAGCATTAGTTGGTATTACAGCTCACTCCACGCTCACTTCATTAAGTATTCCCGGTGAAATGGTTACAGAATCGCACTGCAGGTGGAGTGACAACTCACTTCAAGCTCACATCACTTCAATTTTCACTGTGAGATTTTAACAGAATCCACCGGCTGTCAGAATCCACACACTGCGCCAATAAAAGGTACATTTTTATTATTCACAAACATACATAATATTTTGTTCTTACAATTTTACTTTACTTTCAACTTCCTTGTTCCAATACATTTTTTTTAATGTAGTAAATAACCTTATCCTTTAAACTACAAACTAACTATGTTAATAGTACTATAAAATAGTAAAAATAATACTATAAAACCATAACATAACAACATACCTACATACTTTGACCATAATTCATAAGTAGGTACAATCAATATTTTATTACTATTTTACTTTGTTACCGACCAGTAACTAGAAAACAAAGTAAAAAAAAAAACAAAACAATGAAAAACAGTGACTCACTGTTCCACGACCTTTCCAAGTCATCAACAAAAAAGAAATAAAAGTAAAACTTTCCACAATTCTAAACTCATTAAAGTCATTACCGTCAACTTGGTGACATTGAAGCCAATAGTTACAAGCATGGCGTGCCAAAATCAAACCCTTCCACACGAAAATAAAATTCATATATACATCATAAAGTAGATATAAAAGGTCGAGTCTACACGGACAGAATAATTCTACTTCTCTCTAGGAACTAACTAAAGACAGTCAGCTAAGAGCTCGTAGATGGTATAGCACATAATACATGATCAGCATATAATGTTACCACTGCTGGAACAGAAACCTCCTCTCGGAATGGGCCGTAATCCACCACGCGGGCCCAGTGCGGGTTGGCAGATGTCGCATGTCTTCGAATTTTTGGTTCTAGGACATGCCGGTTTCCTCACGATGTTTTCCTTCACCGTTTTGAGAGCAGTGGTGATAAGATAATTTTCACAAAGTTAAGCGTCTGTCTGGGTTCGAACCTACTTACTCGTAGGTAAGTCGCTGCGGTTACGACTTGGCCACCAATGCTTTCATTGCTCTGATGGTATAGCGCTGCAAGGTTATATTGGCGCGTGGCCAAAATCGGAGCTATCGCCGCCATCTTGTTTTTTGAAAATATTCCATGTGGCATTTCATAAAAACAGTTGAACAAATGTTTATCAACACCCTGGCAATTTAGGCCCCAACAGATTCCTGTAGCACTCTGAGAGAGCGAAGCCGGATTTATATTACTGTGTTGTGTTGTGTTCTTCGCCTTCTGACACAGTATTAGCCAATCAAAACACGTAGTGCTTTGACGTAGTTCTGAACAGATTCATTTGATTGGTGTACCCCGAGTCACGACACTACACGACACCATACCGGCCCAATTGTGCCCCAGACATACATGTAGACGAGAGCATACTCTCGTGAAGGCTCTTATAATGCTGAATACGAAAAGCCAAGATCATGAGGCAAAAAGGTCTGTCTCTTTTGCACAGTGACTGCTATAAGTCAAAATATTTCATTTCACACAAACCTACATGGGCACTTATGAAATCTCAGAAGCTAGGTGCTCGTTTCCAATGGGCTAAGAGTTTCCTAAAAAATTCTAAAAAGTCCGTGAGTTAGATTATCAAAAAAATTGGAACCGTATTTTTTATTTTGTCAATTATATTAAAAATTATGAAGATATCGGCCGTTAAAGTTCCGCGTGACGTCACTTGCCTGCTTTGCCTTGCTACACTTTTTAGCATGGCGTGACGTCACGACCCCCCACTCCCAAATTTTGACGCGCTTTATCTTTGTAATTTTTTGTTTGATTGACAAAAGAAAAAAATACGTGTCCATTATTTTTATAATAATTATTTTTTTACCCAGGAAACCACCCTATTGCTTGTTTCCAATATAAAAGAGCCGGAAAGAAACTCCACCGTCACTCTTTTAAAAATAATTGGTTTTGGCAAGCATATTATGAATGTAATGTTTTAGAAATAATGCACGCCCTCGCTTGATCATTCATTGTCTTTTTAGATTACGCCTTCTGTACCCTTCCCGCGTCGCGCAACAAATTACCTTCTCTCAACTTCTCAATACGGCCGCTGACTTGCTCGGAGCGTCACGCGATGGCCGCACGACATCAACCGATTTCAAATTATTTTCTACAAAACTTACACACGGAGAATGATTCCTCAAAATTGGACGGCTGAAGGTCGTGACCTGACAGAAATGGTTCAAACTATCACAAGCAGTAACTTAATGTACCCGCCACAAGGTTGGTCTTTGTTTTTTAAATGAAACTTGAACTTTCGACTTTTTGAACTGTGTAGAGTAGATCGTGATGGTAGGAAAATGCCCCTCGACTAACAAAAGGCATATGAATTTAAACCCTTTACTAGCTTATGCTCACAGCTTCGCCCGCGTATAGGTACGAAATTATCGGGATGAAAAGTATCCTGTGATCAAACTCAGGTTATGGTCTTCCTGCGTGCCAAAGTTCCTCGAAATATGGGCGTAAAAACTTAGCAGATAGACAGGCAGGGTTACTTGCGCATTCATAATACGTATTAATATTGTTAGTAGTTGAATATGTATTGACAAATTCTATAACGGTCAAACTCAAACTCCAATTACAGGCACATTTGAATTGTCAAGGGGTCTGCCAGTACTAAAGATGAGGTATTCCACTTCACTTCGGTAGCACTGATTTGCACAGCACTTTTGCGAACCGCACTTGAGCACCTCCACTAACCGCACTGAAACAATTCGCGCGATTCAGAGGAACGAAACTCCAAAGCGTAATATGCCATTCCAAGGCGTAATATGCTATGGAGAAGAACCGGCAAAAAGCTCCACGGACGCTCTTTTAGATCTTAAATTGTTATAAAATATTGGTTACATCATTCATGTTGGAATAATACAAACATGTTTCTCAATATTCTTCCATGTCCAAAAAGCACCCGTAATGAAAAATACAAAAACAATTCCCAATAACTTTGACAAATCAACATAATTTTGTTCTATTTTTTCCTTCATAGGCTATGCTAGTTTCGATGGATGACTAGGAGGACGCACGGGTCGATCGATCAGGTTAAGCTACGCTTGTCGAGGTTGATCCGTGCATAGGTGACCATCTTTACATACCTTTACATACCAAGACCCTCTGTGTCTCGGAAAGCATGTTAAGCCGTTGGTCCCGGCTGTAATTCGTGGATCTTTGACGGTCGTTACGGGTCGTCAGAAGCCCGAAAGTCTGACAACTTTTACCAAGGGGTTTCGTATTACCCAGTAACTGGGTTGTGTAGGTCAGATAGGCAGTCGCTCCATGTAAAATACTGGTACTCAGCTGCATCCTGTTAGACTGGGAGCCAAACCTAACATAGTTGGGAAACAGGCTACGCAGATGATGAGGCTGATATGCTAGATAATGCTAGAAAAAAGTCCAATCCTACATGTTAAAAAAAATAATGACTTTTAAATGTTTCTTGTAGTAATGTTCACAACAATCATTCCAGAAGCTATAATAACAAACAAATTGTGAAACGACGGTCAGAGAGGGCTTAATTGTATTGAAGCCCGACACCAAACTAAAAGGTCCGGTTCAAGTTTCAACAAACAGAACCCACCTATCCCTCAGTAGGTGTAAAACTAATTGATACCCAATTGTTATTGAGAAATTGTTATTTCAAATATTGAGAAATAGTTCTGTGGATTATGTTACTCAGTTATATACACAGTTCACTATTTCCTATCAGTTCCGATAATCATTATTATTTCAGGCGAAAGATGTAGGCCTGGGATTAAACATCGCTACTTCGACCGGTTCTGTGCTTCACAACTTTTATCAATTTGGATAAAACAATCAAATTAAATTGAGTACATAAACATACATACGACATAACTTAAGTAGCAGTGGGCAAGGCACATTGCTCGCAAGAACAGATGGTCGATGGTGCCGAAAAGCTCTGGAGACGTAGCGTTGGAAGGCTTCTCACCGTGTGCGGACCTTAAGTACTATAGGTACTACAGTAACTAAAACTTAATCTAAACATGTTTTAGCTTGCAACAACTTTATCCAGAATTCAGACAAAAAAAAAATTCACATGAATGGCAATGTTATTTTTTTGTTCATTACGTCGTCGTCTGCCTAGCCTTTTCCCAACTATGTTGGGGTCGGCTTCCAGTCTAACCGGATGCAGCTGAATACCAGTATTTTACATGGAGCGTCTGCCTATCTGACCTCCACAACCCAGTTACTGGGTAATACGATACCCCCTGGTAAGACTGGTTGTCAGACTTTCGGGCTTTTTTGTTCATTACATATTTGTTAATTAATTAATAAAAATAGTTTCTTTTCGTTTTATTTGTTACTTGATATTTTTTATCTTGGTTACTATTTCCTAGTAATCGTCTACCAAACAAACGGAAAATAAACGATCTGTTACACATGCGCGGAAGATCTTTCCCGAAAGCCGATCTCCACGAAAAGACGGTTGCGCGAGTTTAGGTGCTAAACGATAAAGTTTAAAACTAAAGTTCTGCTAAGTTACTGTTTTCCAAGACGATAAGCAGTCGTGTGTAAAGTTTATATAAAGTGCAGTTAAAGGTTACCCAACTTGTGTGGTTTCCAGGTAAGTAAAGTATCCAAACATCCCTTTTAGACTTTGGTTTAATTCTTCGGGGTAACTATTTTGAAATGTTATAGGTATTATGCAGTAGCAAAATGATAATATTATCCGATAAAAATACAGATTAAGCGAGAATGAAAATCATTTACGTCACCACGGTTGACGTCATCACGTCAACGCCGGCTGTCGCTGAAAACCAGCGCTGGGGCTCTGTCTCGTATAGGGTCATTATGCTGAGCGATGGCCGTTTTGCGTGGATGTGACGCATGTTTTCCCCCAACTTGTTATTTTTTTTTTGTGTTTGTGTTCTTTTTATGCGTCATGTGTGCCGCAAAAAATGTATTTTTTCTTTAATTGGCAAAACACTAACAACCTTCTAGGACTGTGTTACTGTCATCATAAACAACAACTTTTGTTCTATGACTTTTTACAAAACATAATACATTTACCAAAAATAAACCTTCAAGATTTCGCTGTTCTATCTAACCCCCGGTCCCCTCCGCTGCATTTTGTACTAGATACGGCAGTTTGTTTACTTGTGCTTCGCGTCGAGTTCGTAAAATTTAGAGTATTGGATTGAAATATTTTTTTTGTGTATGAAAGTCTGATGAATTATTAAAAGTCATAGAACAAAAATTGTTGTCTATGATATTAGTAATATAGTCCTGAGAGGTTGTTAGTGTTTTACCAATAACCCTGTATAAATACAAAATTATAATGTTATTACAACAATAGTTTGTGCCTCACGGCTGCGCCAAACAGGTAAATTTCAGCATTAATGTTGGACATTATGCTGTCTAAAGCTAGTCTTCTTCGTTTTTCTTGCCGTGAAAAACTACGGTGTTTTTGCCTATGGAAGCTGGTTGACACCCACATTTTTTCTAGGGCGCGGCGGTTTATATGCTGTACTTACCGTAAAGAAACTGTGCCGTGTAAAAAAGAGCTTAGGGACAAGTGACAGATAAGTACGAAACAGTTTTAACAGTTTTTTTTTATTTTTAACTCTTTTTAGTTTAGTTTTATGATCCTGTACGAGTCGCAATAAATACTTTTTCTTTCTTTCTTTCTTTTAACATAAGTACCTAGGTAATAGGTTATACGGGCTGTCCGCAACTCCACGACAATGCACGTATTTTGCGTATGGTTTAACATACTTAATAGGTACCTACATAATTTTTATACTTATAAATAAACGAGCAGTAATCAAACAAAATTATAATTAAGATTTCAATTACTATTTAGCCACTATATTTAATCAATGTCGGATTCTAATTCGAGATTTAATAATTAACACTCTTAAAATTTATTTTAGAAGTATGTATGTTTATTTGTATGTATATTCTCATAATATTTGTTTAGTTTTACTAAGTGAATTGCTTGTGATTTTATTTTTGCCTCCTTAACTCTTTCACACGCTGTCTACATCTCTCTATCTATTGTCCTATCGCAGATAGGTACGCTGGAAGAGATTTCTTATAAAATAAGCATTACCTTTGTATCTATTTTTCTGTCCTGTTTTTCTTCTCGTCTGTTTATATAATGTGTGGACATAAACTAAAATAAATTTAATCAGACAGTAGATTCATTTATTTGATGGTGCAGATACAGCTTAAATTGGAAGAAAGTACTGACACATCGATACAATAAGAAAGCCGTATTTTCCCGTGACCGAAAAAACAGCCAATTTCTTGCTACTTTACCTATATCAAACGAAAGTTTACAACAGAAAACAGAACTTAATCTAAGTTTATCAAAGCAACAACAGTTGTTTAACTAATCCATTAGCTAGGTAATTAAAATCAACAAGCCACAAGAATAACAACTTACAATCCTTTCACACAGAATATTACAGAAGGTCAGCTCTATACAGCGAGCGAAAACATGCGCACACACACATAGACCCGCACAGACACATGGACGCGCACGCACACATAAACGTGCACGTATGGTAATATCAAAAAATCTCAAATGGCTGCCAGTTTCGAGCGTAGTTATGAATGCGCTTAAGCCGCCGCCCGGTCTATTCACGGTTTATCTCACCGTGGAAATTTGGGTGAAGTGAGCTTGAAGTGAGCTGCCGATCGATTCTGTAAAAATCTCACCGTGAAAAGTTAGGTGAAGTGAGCTTAGAGTGAGCCGTCAATAATATCAATCCCTAGCATCAGCTAGAGTAACAGCTCACTCCACGCTCACTTCACCTAAGTTTTCACGGTGATATGGTTACAGAATCACACTGCTGATCTAGCATCAGCTCACTTCAACATTTTGCGATTGACATTGTTGACAGCTCACTTCACCTGAGTTTTCACGGTGAGATTTTTACAGAATAGGTCTTTTTATTTTTGCGGATGGGAAATCATCAAATGACCCCTCCCGCTCTGGGTGGAGCGGAAGGGAGTGTCAGACTCTTACTGACTAAAACCCACCCGTGTTCCTTCCTTAGCCCTTTATGTTCCAGGGCAGCGGTAACCCTTTCGGACGATCCCGCTACCCCGGACAGAATAGGTCTGACGTTTCACCGGAGTGAATGGTTCACTCAAGTCAAGGTTCATTTTTATTTCATATCACGTTCAAACGACCGATACCGACAAAATTATAAACAGGAATGAACGTTCATCCGCTCCTTACCTTTCTTTTCAAAAAGATCTCGCACACGGCACGCGGCATCTTTTTAAATGCCAAGTGCCAAAAACCAGCATTGTTCGATCCGTTCACTAATGAATTCATTTTTCACTTTTGATTAATTTTGTATTCAGATATTTCACTTAGTCTGATATCGGCTTTACAATTGCTGTGCGTAAAGCGTGTCTATGTGTGTGTGTGCGCTCGTTCGATGCATGGAGTCAACCTTCTTTACTGTTCCCCCTTTGGTAAGCGAGTCGCCTTTCCAACGTCCTGCAAACTTCTAAGTACCCTCAAATTATTGTGACGTCACATGATTTATATGAGAGGTGACTTGGTTTGGAAATTAATGTACTGTTTAGCAAAACAGAGTTTGTGGAGAGTGTCTTTGGAGTTCTGGTATACCTACTTTAGGAAGTGGATAATTCTGAACTTTGGTACAGTTGAGTACCAAAGTTTTTTGTGTTTGAGCTTATTTATTTGATTAAGGGCTGGTTTTTCAATCATCTGATAACTTTATTCGAGGAATAATTTTGAGTTTTTGACAGCTCTTCCATACAAAAACTGTCAAACGCCAAATTTATTCCACGAATAAAAATTATCAGTCGATTAAAAAATCAGCCCTAAGAATCATTTCAGTCTTAACCAATTATCCCCGAATGTCAATGTTAAATTGTTAATTAAATGTTAATTTAATTAAGAGGTTGGATTTTGAACTTATAGCAGCTTGGCCCAAAATAATATCATTATAATAAAATCTGCAGTCCGAAAATAATTTTCTATCAATTTATTTATTTATTTACATATCACCTATATATACCTAAGAATAGGCTTACCTACTAAACACATACACAGCAATCGTCTTTGACGTAAAATAGAATTTCATAGCTACCAACATTTCAAAAGAAGCGTGTTTAGTGTAATAGCGAGCGCTGTTACGTGTACGTTGAATATCCTATTATATACCTCTACAGCTGAATATGAAGCTTTTCATATTTTCATCGCTACTGACCGTGATTCCAATCACCTAAACAAGTCAATATTCACAGCATTTAGTTCTTACCCCTATTTAGTCTCATACATAGTGGGGAAACCGGCATGTCCTAGAACCAAAAATTCAAAGACATATGACATCTACCAACCCGCACTGGACCCGTGGGGTAGTTTACAGCCCACTCAAGCCATAATCCCTAAAACTTTGGCTTCTTAGGAAAGCGGTCCCATCTTATTATAGCGACCATCATGAAAATCTGTAATTTTCACCAGTATCTATATGATATTAAAGTGTTAAAAACCGCTCTGTATTTGAACAACCGTTCTTATGTGACCGTTCACCGCCTCTGAGAAAATCAAAGCTTTAGACGCCCACCCAAAATATCTTGAGGTGGTCTTCGAAAACAAACGCTAATAAGATACCGACCTAATATTATCATATTTAATTAAAAGTAACCTGAGGGTATTATTATAAAATAAATGGTAAGGGATTTACCTTCCCAGGACGTTTCCTTAAAGATGTTGGAATTAAATGAAAACAGAGTAGAACCCTGCGTATGTTGTAAGTATAATTGGCCAAATGGCTTGCTGGCTCACGGAAATTTGGGGATATTTTTCTTTTGTTGATATTTAAAGGTATTTATTTTATTTATTTATTTTATTATTTATGTACACACACTAAAATGAATATAGATACGATATATTAGTATTGAGTACAAAGGTACTGCTTATTTCTTCAGACATTTCTTTCAGCAGACCTGCGAAAGGAGAAATGAAACAGAATTGTAGACAATTGTGTATTCATTCTGTATGTGATTTCGAAACAAAGTGAAACAGAGAACGATTGTGTTACTGAGGAGGTGCGTCTCTTCTTCCCAGCGAAAGTACTAGTAAGTGGTGAATGGCGGGCGATAATTTTGACATTCGAAAAGTGCTGATACACAGCCTAATTTAAATAAATGACTTTTGTTTTTTACTACAACGCTAAGTTCTGCATTCAATTTTTAATTAACCTTTTCTCGCCTCCGCACCGATATGTTTTTGGTCTAAGGCTGCTGCAGATTTGGGCAGGCCGTAACGCAATGCAAATATTCTCCTGCATTATTTTCGTACATTTTGTATGAATAATTACAAACTACAGACGGGCCGCACCGTACTTTTTTGTATTGGATTGCGACACGCTGAGGCCCAATGCGGCTGTAATTTGCGCTTGGCTTTATAAAACGTCAATTAGAGAATGAAAATGCCATTAAAATGTTATAGATTTTCGTTTGTGTTTCTTATTTGTATCCTTCATTATTTAAACAGCTATTGTTTTTTTGGTTGACAAAGCTTACATATAGATAATAATCTACAAGATTCATGACTACCTTTCTAGTCTACATTTGTTCGGCCATCTTCTACGGGGTCTGCCGCGACGCCTTCTAGCTATGTCAGGGCTCGACGTGGTGTCTACATTTGGTAAAAACATTTTGATTATCATCCCAGATGAAGTGACAAAACGGATAAATGATCACAATATGTTATTGCTAGAGTAAAATTCCTATGTTGTCTTTGTCATCTCGGAGGAAAATTGCAAAACACAATACAATAAAAATCCTTCTTACCACTGAAATATTTTTATAACATTGTTATTTTTGTTCAATTTAATTTCACCGTCCCGATCGATCACTCCCTAGCTGGAGAGTCCTTTCAATAGATCGCCTGTTGTGACATGTCTCCTTTTCTTTGTTTGCTCAGTAAAGAACATTGCTCAAAACGTCGAATAAATCAACACTTATGAAATCCGTACCGGGTTTAACGTCAGTTTTTGTAACAACAACTTTAGCTTTGTCGGATTATAATTCGAAATTTAAAAATGGCTCGATAGTTTAAACTGGGTCTAAAGATAAACCTTGTCTTGTAGTACACACACATACACACATGACAACATGCAACATGGGGTTGACATTAACACTAAGTTCACGTTTTCGGTCGAAAGGAGTATCCAACATACGGTATTCAGTAATGTTTGGAGCTAGCATGTATCCAGGGATTAGGGTGCGTCCAAGCACTGCGAGGCATGTACTGCTATTGCATTTTTTTATATGTTAGATGCCATAGCCTGAGCTATTTATGTCACCTGGGTGGCTTACTGTTCGAAGCACATGCCTCACACTGTCTGGACGCACCTTTAAGTACAGACGCCAGCACATCAAGCTACTGCAATTTGTCAAATTTCTTTAACAGATTTTCAACTTTATCGCTAAAGCATTAGGTTCAAGGTTGATTGGGAAAATTTGACAGTTTCGGGTAGCTTGATGTACTGGTATCTGTACCTGTAAGAATTATAAGAGATCGCAGTAATGCGATAAGGCCGCCCTTTGTATATTTTGTAGTGTTTCAAGTATTTTTTATGCTGTGTATTTTTGTGGTGTACAATAAAGTACATACAGGGTCCAATTAAAATAGATGGACAAATTTTACCACAGTGCTCAGTACGTCTAACCAAAGATATCCAAGCAAAAAAAAACACTGATTAAAATGATTTTATTTTGACCTAAAAATACCTGGCACTAGAATAAACACATCCATCCATTATGGGTAGGTACTTGCACTCGCGCCCCGCTGTGCGCATACTCGTAAGTACGAGTAGGTACAGAGTCAGTTCTGTTACATCCTTACATCATTCTGTATTTAACAAAGTGTTTATGCATTGGGTAACCAACATTTATAGGTGTATTTTTGTTAGCTGATTATTTTAATTGTAAGTAAATTGCGCTAATGCGTTTTACTTATATATTTTTTTTACCATTGTCCTTATTTTGTGGTCTGAATGATTTCTAAAAGTTTGTCCACCTATTTTAATGGGACCTTATATAAATAAATATAAATAAACCCCGCAACGCAATAACAGTAAGTGAAAGCGCAATAAGAGTAATTACGTGAATAATGTGAGTTATTCTCAGAATTTGGTTTGTAAGTTATTTACAGAACAATGTAGACTGATGAGTCTTTCTTATTCGGTCCTTAGAGGTTTTAGATTAATTCTGTTTTTTCAGCCCTCTGATTTTTGGTTGGTTTATTATTAACTAGCTGTTCCCGCGGCTTCGCCCATGTGGTATGTCGACTAAAAGTAGCCTTTGCCTTTCCCGGGGTTCAAAGTATGCGCCCATACCAATTTTTTTTTGTTTTTAATTTTTTTTAAATTTATCCGTAATTATTTGGTTCAAAATAAATTATTATTATTATTTTTTGTTATCAAAATTGGTGTAGCCGGTTTGGAGATTAGCGGGAACAAACAGACAAACAAAAATGGCTTGGCTTGAATTGGGTCAAAATAGAAGGTTTCGAAAAGTGGTACCTATTCGTTTGGGGTCAAGACGTTTCCTTAAGAAGCACATGTTTCGACACACCCGCGATTCAAGTAGACAGTTATGTAGGTACCTACTTAACAGTAAATTAGTAAGGGATTAACCGATTATCTCACTCAATGTTTTCAGAGCACTTGTCAGAGCTCTGCTTGAAGAAGCAGTAGTAGTAGCCAGTATTATTGCAATACTCCGCACGCAATACTGTGACATAATGTCACGTATTATGGCATTTTACATAATTTAGGATTTAACAAATTCAGCTACAGTATGGCCTTTAAATGCATATTGTTTAAGAACACTGTTTATAATTATTAGCTGTAAGTTTCCCGAATAAAATAAGATAAGTAGAGAGTTAAGTTCAAGTAGCAACTTATGGGTTCTTGACCATGACGCCGAACCTCAAGTTGTTGCATACGAATGCATATCGCATCAGCACACGCGGTTCGGCGCATGCACGATATTCATTCGTTCCCGCACCGTAGCGGCTCCGGCATCATGTACAGGAACCCTTAGTGTCCAAAGTCAAACTAAGTTCAAACGTCAGTCCAAAAGTGTCTGTTTTTCATTGTGAAGTGTCACGTATAGCATCAAGGGACTTAACTTGAGTCACTACTCAACTAATGTAATGCATAATAACGCAAATGCTGTAATAGACTGGAGAAATGTTCAGTCTTGTCTTGCCAAAATAAAATGTTACGTATCGAGTGCAGTGCCATCGTTGTTCTCATAGAGAACAGAGAGAGTCTAAAGACAGTCCTAACTCAGTTCTACTCACTAAAATCGAGCCAGATAGAAATGACAAAGGGAAAAAAAATCCTACAAAAGCCACTTTTTCGCACAAACGTCAAAAAAAATTCAGACATTCCCGACGACAACACAAAGACTGGAAACACGATTAATATTAGAAGCGTCTGAAATCGATTGGCGACTAGCACAATGGCATCAATCGACGCCATTGTTGTTACAACGGTCCCCGCGCGGCCTGGATCATTGTGCACTACAATATGATGAATCAGGCCTGATTTATAAGGGTAATGATTCGTATACCTGGGGTAATTTCGGAACAAGGAAAATGCGGAGTTTTAATAATGTCAAGGTACCAACGTAACGTAGCCTCTGTATTCCCCCAAGGGTCAGGAAGGAAAGAAAGATGAGTGTTACATCTTTACTACCTAACCCTTGGGGAAATAGAGACGCTATGTTAATATGAATCAGCCCATAATGTTCGCACTGCTGGAACACAGGCCTCGTCTCGGTGAGATGGAGTGAGAGCCCAGTCCAGTAGATGACACATGTCTTCTAATTTTAGAATATGGCAGTTTTGTCACGCAAAAAGCACCCCTAAACCACTAGAAAGTCATTGGACAGACGATACTAAATTTCAGTGAAGGCTCAAGCGAATTGTTGACCAAACGCCTAGCAATCTGTTGATGGCCACTCAAAGCTCAAAATTAATCTCTGAGAGATTTAGTCCTGTCAATATAATAGGCAATTATTTTACTGTGCTGACAATAGTTCAAAGAGAATTTCAATTTGACGTTGGCGTTTCAAATTGGTTTACGACAGCTATTCAAATATTTGACCTTCACAATGTAATATTACAATTGAACGCAGCGGTGACATTCAATTATCAATTTCTATTGATAATAAACGGTATGACAGGGTATGGATTGAATAGTCGAAAACCACAATTTAACACTTTGCGGGACATTAAACGCCCCCAAACGTAATAACAATTAAACTTCTATTGTGTCTCGTTCAGCGTTCTCTCGAGATGGTCATAGTTGTCTTCTCTTTTGGAGAGCAATCAACAATCAACTCACTATTGCAGTCGACATAGGCCTCTCCCAGGCTACGCCACAACACTCTGTCCTCCGCCTTCATCATCCAGTCTATCTCGGCCACCTTTGGCATCCCATCACTACGCTTGCCGCCACCGGCCATCGGTAGTCCGACAAACATGGCCAGCCCACACAGACTATCAAATTCAAAACGAAAATTTTCAAATCCGACTGGTAGTTCAAACAAACAAAGAAACTCTTCACCTTTTATTATTAGTCTAGATATAGATGATGTTACTAACCATTCTTTTGACTAATCTTAGTCGTCTGTTCACATCCCCTCAGAAAGAAGAGGTGCGTTCAATTATTCACATGGCTTCAATTATTTTTAAAGTAGGCAGACGTGCACAGGAGCTTGACGACGTAAATAACGCTATGCTTATGGTCCATAATTGGTTTACTGTAAATAATTTAGTATTAAATGAGAAAAAAAACTAAATGCATTAGATTCGCTTTACTGAATGTTAGAAGTAGTGAATGTCACGTTGTATTGAATAGGGAGATACTTGAATTCGTCGAAAATACGGTTTTCTTGGGAATTACGCTTGACTCAAAGCTACAGTGGGATCCTCACCTAACATCACTTGCAGGGCGGCTAAGTTCAGCCGCCTACGCTGTTTGGAAAATCCGTCAATTAACAGACGTAGATACCGCGAGGCTGGTCTATTTTAGTTACTTCTATAGCATCATGTCTTACGGTGTTTTGCTGTGGGGACGGGCTGCAGATATTGATTCTATCTTCATTCTGCAAAAGAGGGCTATCAGAGCCATCTACAATCTCAGCAGACGCGAATCTCTAAGGGAACTGTTTAAAAGAATTAACATCATGACGGTTCCTTGTCAATATATATACGAAATCATTATGTACGTTCGAAAAAATCTACATCTTTTAAGTAAGATAAGTGACAGGCATAATTTTAAGACTAGGAACAGGAACAAACTAGATCAATCGCGCTTCAGATTGCCTAAAGTAAAAACTTCTTTTATGGGGGTACTGTGTAAAATATTATAATAAAATACCACTTGATATTCTTCAACCGCACACTATGCAAACATGCATATTATAAGTTGGACGAGTATATCGTAGATAAAAATGCTTGGCTTAATGCTGATCCCAGGCACTTGAGAGACTCACTAGTTGATCACAATTTCAATATTTGGAAGAGATACTTCCCCCTTTTTTTGTTTTTTTTTTTTTAGCGTTTCTGACTATTTTATTCAATCAAGATTTAATTCTTAATACTTCAGTATTAAATACCTCTTCCTGTTTGGGAGTAATTTATTTTGTTCTCATCTCTTAAACAAATTGCAAACTATAGTTTTGTATAATTTAGAAGCATATTTTAAATTTTGTAAATGTAAGAACCATGGATCCGTTTTTATGATATTTTGATGTTGACTTGAAAGCGTGGCAGTTGAGAATATGTCATGTTCACTTAAATGTCTCACTGGTGGTGGCGCGTGTGTTGGATCATTCGGTTCCCTACGAAATGGTTGAGCTGGGTGGTGCTGATCCACGCGTCATGTTCATGAAAGGGCGCCGTCGGTTGAGACTGGTCATCTCTTAACTGCCAGGGCTTATTTTTAAATTTATATTTTAAATGATTTATTTTTTACATTGTTCTCACATATAGAAGCAATAAGAATAATGCACCCAGTATTTTGTAATAATATCTTGATTTAAAGGAGGAGTTTCTTGCCCGTTCTTCTCCATAGAGATCTACGTTTTGGAATGGGCCACTAGCTTCAACTTTCTAACTAACTGACCGACTATTTAATTTTGACAATTCAAAAGTGCCTGAAATGGTTTAATCGAAATAAATGATTTGAGTTTGAGTTTTAGTACCGTTTGGATCCCAGAAAGTGTGGCCATTAATTGAAGTCACGTGTATCATACGCTTACCCTTTTCATCACTAGATAATGTATAAGCACTTAAAATTCCATATCCTCTTTTGTCACACTAAAACCTTTTATGTCAAGGATACACCCATTTGTACCCGGAAGTATCCTTCCATTGCCTAATGTAAATTCGGTTATTCACAAAGGTCGCTTGCAACTTTGATGTGAATACAGATACAGACACTATGGTTCTTGTGTTACGTACGTTCACAAGATGCCATACAATAAGAATGACATAGCATTTTGATTCGATTGTCAATCGATCGTTGATTTACGTGATTGATTAGACATTTGGACGATCTAGTGCGCTTGGATCGGCAGGAGCGCGATCTACATAAATGCGCGGTCGGTGTGGAAATGCCGTGCACGATCGGAGTAGATGCGGTGGAGTGTGCGCTCCGTGAAGTTTTTTGACGATGTTCAAAGGCGCCTCAGTCGCGCTCGATGTGGTTGTGGACGGTATTGTGTGGATCGGCAATATGGATAATGTGCAAAGTCTATCCATTTATAAATAACATAAATATTTATGAACAGAATATGGTATACAGCTACCACTGCAATCTGATGCGGCCCCATACCGAGCGTGTATTCATCTGAACTTAATCTAGCTAAACAATGTATTGGGGTACGCGGCAGGATTACGGGTTTCCAAGAACGGATTGTTCGATAGAATTTGGGTCGTCCGGTGCGGACCCAGCTATTGACGATTTTTCTTATACTTTATCGCATGTTGACAAGACGATTCATCTTGAAAGATTCGTAGGTAGTATGGACATAAATTATACGTAGGTACGCACGACGACATATCAAGATATACATTTCCAGTATAACCTGACTTATTTGTACGAAAAGCCTACATATACGATGCGAGGTCACTCAAAACTGGAGATGTCGTGTGTACGCGATTTTTCGTAAGCGTGTGAATACGGTCAAAAGGTTTTTTTTAGGTTTAAAAGGTTTAAGGATTTAGGTTTTAGGTTATAGGTCATTTAAATAATAAACACAACTCATTTTTAATGACGTGTTTTGTTACTTGGAGTCTCTCTGGGGGATAGAATCAACAACGAGGTGATCCGGCAGAGAACCACAGTGGTCGACATAGCTCACAGAAGCAAGCTGAAGTGGCAATGGGCCGGTCATATTAGCCGTGGAACCGATGACCGTTGGGGTAGAGGTGTTCTTATGTGGAGAGCGCGAATCGGTAAACGTAAGGTGGGAAGCCCTCAGGCTAGGTGGAGCGACGATCTTCGCAGGATGGCTGGTAGCAGCTGGATGAGAGTTTTTTTTTATGATTGACTACGAATCTTTTAACTATGTATATCTTATGTTTTTTTATTTTTTTATTATTATTATTTTTTATTTGTAACTGTGCGTTTTGTTTGTGCTGAATAAAATATTTTTCTTTCTTTCTTCTTCTTCTTTGCCGAAAATTGAGTTGAATGGCGTGCAATAGGAGAGGCCTATGTCCAGCAGTGGACTGCTATAGGCTGCTGCGATGATGATCTATTTAATGACGCTGGCTAGGGACGGAAAAAAGGACTCGTCAGTATGTATGTCTGTTTGGGCTTGCAGTTATAGCTTACTGGTGATTAGATTTATGGGATAATACCATCCTTCTCCATAACACAATATGAAACAAAGGGTATCAGGGTACAGACATTATGATAAATAGTACATGTTTATTTATCGTATCCTTTGTATCCTTTGATGGACAGGCGTGAGGCATGTCGCTACATGTGAAACATGCCTGCTATGCTTTGTTAAACATGTATGGACTTGTTTGTGATTAGTATTTCGAAGGTTGCAGGCTGGGGTGTTTAAATGATGTTTTAGGTGGTGTGGAATTTATTGGCTGAATTTATGTTTTGTAACTGGACGATTCTGTTTTGTTTTGAAAGACCGAGTTAAGCCGTCCATTTAATTTTGTAACTTGTATATGCATATGAATCTGTATTCAAATTTTATATTTCAAACCTACCTTGTACCACCCTGGCTTTCACACTGGACACCGAAAGAAGCTCACACGTTTAACTAGGAATTGTTATTTTGGATTTTATCGCCGGTTTATGGATTGGATATTGTTCTAACTATGGATCGTTGTGTGAATTGTGGAATAACAACTGGGGGCCTAAAAAGGCCACTTTAAGCAATACCTTTAAAAGCTATTCATTTCTTGAATTCCCAGCAGATCATTAGCAATTCCTCTAATTTTCGTAAAATTTCATTTCATATTTGGTGTAAGCATTGCCGCATGAAAAAAATAAAAACCGTAATTTTGTCGGTAAATTTTTCATTACAGTAATTTTTATTAATCAAATTGTTTTTTTTATTTTTTTATTTCTACAGTTTAAATGTTATTTCATTGTGATATGAAATGCACACAGATCATATTATGAATTGTTAGTTTGTGACCATTTTACGATTTTTAATATGATTCATATTGTTATCCTATTATGATTCTGCCAAAGTGGCCTTTTTAGGCCCCCTGGTCACTGCAATACACTGGCCCGACGACCCTTACACGAAGATCCAATACCTCCTGGTTACTTAGAGGTCGCAAACAACCCCACATAATAAGTCGAAAATCTTATTTTATTTATATTTTAGTCGACGGCTCTCATAGAGGAAAGGCTTTAGTTGTAATTGTACTGTAGGGAGACGAACTGTAGGCTGCTGCGCTCATATAATGTGCATTATATAGTACCTTAGCTGGCCTAGGTTTTAAGATCATATAGCCTGCACAATTCCTAGACGACATTTTAATTATATTATTTATAAGACGAATAAAACACTACATTAAATGATTTTTTATTTTATTTTAGACATCCTTTCCATAACTCCATACCTGTAACCTACCTATGACGTACATGCATATGATTTTTCAAATATTTTCTACTAAATACAACATAACTATTAGTGCAAAAGAACATATTTTGAACTTCAGGAATCAGCTGTTATTTAAAGATGGTAACATAACCTTACTTTTACTTAATCTCTTATATCTCTGTTCTCAGATTGACAAAATCCGCAGAGTTTTCAGTGAAAGGTTGATAATATATAAGCTATTAATTGACACCATTTTCATTCTTTTACACCCAGACCCAAGATTGTATGTAATCGTTTCAGTCTCCTTTCTATAGTCTATAATGTATGTGGTTTAAAAAGTATTATATTATAATACTAGCTTCTACCCGGACTTCGTTCGCATGAAAGTCTTATAAAACGTACCTTTAATAATTATAAGTATACCTATCCTCAATCAATTGTAAAGTCTGAGCCAGTCAACGAGGTCATTAGTAAAGGTTTTAACATATTCATTGAATGAAATTAATAACCTATTTCTCTATACCTTTGTGAGAAAAAGCAGCTGTCATAGATATGCCGGGACATTTTAATTAATGCTGTCAATGCCATGTGCTGTTTTTCACATACATTTGTTTATACCCTCGGGTACGTAGAAGTGCAGCAACTACTTTCATAATCAGCCTATAATATTCCCACTGCTGGGACTCAGTCCTTCTCTCTTCGAGAGGGAGTGAGCTCTAATCTACCACGTGGGCCCAGTCCGTGTTGGTAGATCCCACATGTCATCGAAATTTTGGTTCTAGGACATGCCGGTTTCCTCACGATGTTTTCCTTCGCCGTTTTGAGAGCAGTGGTGATAAAATTATTACACGAAGTAAAGCGCCTACCTGGGTTCGAACCCACGACCTATGACTCGTAATTCGGGGCCGTTACCACTGGGCCACAACTGCTCAACTACTTCTTATTTCTCTTTACTCAATACTCAAATTTTTATGGCATTCCATATGTGTTAAATAGATGGTACATACAAAGTAAAATATCAATATGGACCCTGTCGGGCACAGCAAACATTAGGAGAGAGGAAAAGAGCTAAGTGGCAATTCAAACAATTAAATATTATTAGATGTGCTTAATTGGGTGTATAAGTATGTATATACAAATATATATTTACTTTTATGTATATAGGTATAGTATATTAGTTATTTTATGTATTGCGTAAGAATATGCAAGTAATTTAATGTAATTATTATGTAATTCTTATAAGTGTTTTCATTATTATTAAAAACATCGGACCACCTAGTGGTGGTCTCATGCTCTGTTCCTAGTGATGTCGATTAGATTTCTTGTTACATTCAGTCTCAGAGCGCTCGGCTAAAAAATTCTTTTCTTCTTTCTTTCTTTCGTCCGCGTGCAATTTCTTCTTCTCCTACCCCGTAGCATCGCATCGCCTACCCGCGATGTAACTTCATTGTCTCTAAGCGTTGTTTCTTTTTGTTCTTGTTCGCCTCCTAAAGGCCCTGGCGTGATGTTAAGTAGCCTGTAGGTTTCTTCAAGCCAAGGCCAAGGCCATCAAGTTCAAAAATAAATTTGGAAATCCGACTGGTAATTCCAGAGATTAGCGCGTTCAAACAAACTCTTTAGCTTTATTACTAGTATTTATAGAAAAAAGTTTTTTTTTTTTGTCGAATCAATATCTATTAAGAGTAATAACTAAGGATCCCAAAAACAGAATATTTAGTAGATAGGTAATTTTATTCGCAACTTATAGGTACACTTTACACACCCACCTCCCCTGCCCGTTCCTGAACACTGCCATTTCCCATTTTGTTGTTGTTGTTGTGTTGTTTGTCTAAAAACACAGAACTAAAAAATGATGTGTCACGTTCATTCATACTATGTACATAATTACACGTACCTACCTGTTGCGCAGGTCTTAGATATGTACTGTTTTAACAAACAATAGACCTATGTATTATTTGTGACAATGGAAAAATATTACATACCAACACTGTCATTATATTTTTAAGGTTACTTAAATGTCTGAGCAGTGGACGATTTTTAATGGTTCTCAATGTTATGAAGCACTGACTTTTGATTTATAACAAAAAGAGTAACTCGCTCACAATGCAATTTGTACTAATCTGCGTTCGAGATTTAGTTGCCAAACATGTAAACAAATATGTATTTTGGGAAAAATAACTTTAATTTCTACAAAATAAAGGTTAGTTTACGCTACAAGTTCAAAAATTTTTATAATTTTGTTTGTTTTTTGTTTTGTTTGTTTTTAATAGTGCTAATACCCCTACAGTAAAGTTGATATTGCAGTATGCACATGTGCCAAAGATATCTCCGATTCTATCACATTGAACCACTAACTTTCCATACCTATTCTAAAACTAATATTATTATTAGAATATCACAACTGTGGCAACTGTCACACCGTCAACAAGAAAGCGACTAGCTATCAACATATTTTTCGTTCAAGAAACATACAAAATATACATATATTAATAGTTGATCGCTAACTGTTCACAATGCTAGCGAATAGTTGATCGCTGACTGTTCACAATGCTAGCGAGTTCTCGTTTGTCGCAGCGACAATAGCTAGCAAAGAGAATACTCGCTCAGCGACGCTCGCTTGGCGGGCAGACCACTCGCTGAGACACTCGCACTTGGTATATGGTATGGTACAGACGCCAGCACATCAAGCTACCCGAAACTGTCAAATTTTCCCAATCAATCTTGAACCTTAATTCTTTAGTTATAAAGTTGAAAATATATTAAAGAAACGTCGCGCACTCGCTGCTCGCCAACTCGTTTATAGTTGCTAGCTCTACTCGCTCCTCGTTAATCGCCGTCGGTAGGACAGGTGCCTAAGTAACTAAATATTGACCTGTGTTTGTGAGAGGTATATATTTACTTTTTTATCTTATCATTGCGGGTGTCACTCTTCAAATAGGAGAATATTCATATAATTTTGATAATAGAACGCTATTGATTGAAGTACAATGCATCCAATGATTATGTTATCATCGTTTGTCCACGGAACATAATAGTTAATTCCTTGTTGGGGAAGCAGTCTGTTCCAAGAGTCATTGTAAAGTCTAATCCACACGAATGTAGGTATCGTAATTTTAACCAGGTTTCTGGTGAGAATCATTTCATGGTTTTTGGGGGTTCTAATAGGTTTAAATAGGCTAATAGGTTCCTATACAACACACAACACAGTAACAACAACAGCTTCCTCGTTCCTAACGTTATAAAAGGTATGACCATAGCATAGCATAATCAGCCTGTAATGTTTTCATTGCTGGGACACAGGCCTCCTCTCTGTTAGTAGGAGTGGGCCGTAATCCACCATGCGGGCCCAGTGTGGGTTGGTAGATGTCACATGTCTTCAAGTTTTTGGTTCTAAGGCATTCCGGTTTCCTCACGATGTTTTCCTTACAAAGTAACGCACTTTTAAAGTAACGCGGCTATCAGGGTTCGAACCTACGACCTGCAGCTCGTAAGTCGAGGCCGTTACCAATATAGGCCACCCTGCTCTCAATACCATGACCATAGAGTATGACGTATTTAATACCTGCCAATGGCTAAAAGTTTTGACCAAATACTCGTGTGGATCCTGATAACTAGCGAATTGAAGTCTATACAAAAATAAAGATAATCACTGGAACTTATCTCTTTATGAAAATTGGTGATGCTGGCTTTCCAAAAAGTTTTCGTTATAAACCTATCACCAATGTGAACAGACCTTAACATGTATTATGTTATTATAAATGTAAGATTGTGTTACTGAAACAAGATATTACTTTACTCGCGTCCATCCGATTGTATCCAGTAAACATGCAAATGGAAATTTCTACCGAAAACCATCAGCTCGAAAACAAATATATTTGTCCAAAAGATATATCAAACAAAGTAGATCAGTCTATTGCCAAAATTGTTGAGAAAACAGGATTCACAACATGCAAAATTGAAAAGAAATCTGTCTGCACAAACGGTGGAAACTATCTCGGATTATTGTATGAAATAGACATAAAAGGGAAAACAAAAGAAGGCGATAAAGAGCTAAACATATTCATCAAAAGTGTAATCCTAGGTGAGAGTGATTTGCAAATCATATCCGTAACTGACGTTTATAAAACTGAGCTGTTTACCTACAAAGAACTTTCGAAGATATTTGAAGAGCTGCAAGAAGAAGCAAAAGTACCCATCGATGAAAGATTCAAAATGGTGAAAAGTTACGATGAAAGCAATACAGAAATTATAATAATGGAAAACTTATCGAAAAAAGGTTTCACCACAGGCCACAGAATGGATGTGGTCTCAATAAAGTTTACTGAAATGGCCATTCAAGAGCTTGCCAAATTCCATGCGCTTGCTTTCGTACTGAAAGAGAAACGTCCTGTTTTTTTCGAGGAACAGGTTAAAACTAGGAAACCAGCTTACAATATTGGTGAACAATGGCATGGATTTGTTCAGAGCATGACTAAAATTGCGATTAATAATATTGATGAAGATGTTAAGACAAGAGTCGAGAAGTTTATTGAAGGCATTGCGGAAAGGTTCGGGAGTCATTACAATGACGAGGCGATCAAGCGATGCTTGTGTCATGGTGACTACAGACCTAACAATATACTGACGAAGGTGGTTGTAAGTATTTTTCACAATTTCTGTATTAACATTCCCTATAATAATGTATTCCCTAATCTTTAATTGGTAATTATCACCCTGGGGTGGCTGGAATCTTTGGAAGGCGTACGACTGGCCGAAGCCAACTCGCAGAGTTCCTTTAGGCGCTTTTAATGAAATGAGGCACCAACCGACGATTATCCCTGGACGCACTATGCAAGTGCACCCAAGGACAACCCCCGGTTGGTGTAGAACTATTGCAGGATATGGCAACAATGTTATAGGATTATGGGTTGGTTATGGGATTTGGGAACTGGTTATCTAAGGAATATGGAAGCAATTTATCAATAATTTTATTTTTTTGGTTACATTTTTAATTTAATTTATTTGTACTTTTACGATCCAAAATCATAATGGGCAATTTCTAATGAACCTTTGTTATTTTTCCTCAGAATGGCAAAGTATCAGAAATAATACCAGTGGACTATCAATTGATGCATTTTGGATGTCCTATAATAGACATTCTTTATTTCATCTTCAGCTGCACAGACAAAGAATTCCGAAGGGACCATCTGTCGCATCTCAAAGATTTGTACCATGAATCGATGACGAAATTCTTGAAATATTTTGACATGGACGTGAACGCATTTTATCCTAGAAATGAATTCGAAAAGGAATATAAGAATAAGTTGGATTATGGTCTGATGTTCGGTCTTGTATTTCTTGCATTCATGTTTGCTTCGGAAGACGATATTCCAGATATAACAAAGCATGAAATGACGAGTTTAAGTTTTAAAGTTGATGACAAGTATAAGGATAGAATCCAAGGGATTGTCGAAGATTATATAGAGTGGGGTGTTATTTAAATTATGTTTTAAGTTTCTGTCTTGACTTGTAAATTGTATTGGACGATGGGTTAAATAAAAATATATTCTCTGTTTAATTGTTTTTTTTTTTATATTTATATATTAAGAGTTTTAACGGCTTCAACATGCAAATATAGCAAATAGATATGATTTCTAAACTCGTGGGAAGAATCGAAGGAAATTATTGAAATGCATTATTTGATTGCTAAATTATCCGTCAATATTAATAAGGCATTCGTAAGGTAAAACATAAATATCTTATAACGGTCTGTATTAATCTGCTAATGCTAAAAAAAGTGTTGAAAATTATATAAAATGTATGATTTTTTTATATTATTAAAAAAAATTAGTGCATAATAATTCTAAAACGTATATACAGACATCCATTAAAATGGTTTAATCCTTCTTATTCGATACACCGTATATCTTTAGGGCAACACTTTACTCTAACAGAGGTACCAATTAATTATTAAATCTCTGATATCTATTACACCTTATGCATATATTATTAAAGCTCAAATCAGCTTGCTTTGTGTAATGCTAATATTTAATACATGCTTGCTATATTTGTTGGTTCGTTTGAAATAAGATGAACATGTTTAATAATTATAATATTCTGAACCTGTCTTAATTCATAAATAATAGGGGTTAAAGTATGAAATTGCCGTTTTATTGTAATAGGTACTTCGAATTGACATAGAACCTTCATGGTTTGAGATTTTTGAGTGAAACTTTTTTCACATGAGGTACCATGTGAAAAAAGTTTCACTCAAAAATCTGAATCTGAAGTTCTTCTTTTAAAAAATGTGCAACATTCGATTATCGACTTTCAGTTGTTTTTTTTATTCAGCTTAGACAAGAAAGATGGATACTTCGAAAATTCGAGTTATTTTTGAATACGAGTTCCGACACGGAACTAACGCGGCAGAAACAGCTCGCAATATCAATGTTGCGTTTGGAGAGGGGACTGCTAATGAACGCACCGTGCGATTTTGGTTTAAACGCTTTCGTGGTGGAAACTTTGATTTGAAGAACAAACTACGTGGAAGACCGTCCACACAGGTGAATAACAATGAATTGAAAGAGATGGTGGAAGCCGATCCGAGCCAAACTACCCAGGAATTAGCAGCATGGTTTAACGTTACCTTACCAACAATGTTGACTCATTTGCGTCAAATCAATAAAAAAATATCAAAAATAGGTGCCTCATGATTTGACTGATCTGCAGAAAGAAACGCGTGTTGAAACTTGTGTTGCCTTATTGAAACGATACAGAAATGAAGGAATATTGAATCGAATTGTGACATGTGATGAAAAGAGGATTCTTTACGATAACCGTAAGCGAAAAATGCAATGGCTGACCCCAGGTCAAACGCCGCAACAGTGTCCTAAAGCAAAGCTTACTAATAAAACGGTAATGGTAACTGTTTGGTGGTCTCAGCATGGTGTTATTCACTATAGCTTTCTCCGATCTGGTCAACCAATAACGGCAGATGTCTACTGTGCCGAACTCCGAACAATGATAGCAAAATTAGCAGTGAAACAGCCCCGACTCATGAATCGATCTTCGCCATTATTGCTCCATGATAACGCGAGACCTCATACAGCACGAGAAACCGTTTTAACTCTACAGGAACTGCAATTAGAAACCATTTGTCATCCTCCGTATTCGCCAGACCTTGCTCCAACGGACTACCATTTTTTTCGTGATTTGGACAATTTTCTATGTGATAAAAAGTTTTCTTCTCAGGAGGCAGTACAAAATGCTTTCACACAGTTTGTCGAATCTACATCACGAAAGTTCTATCGCAAAGGCATAAATGACCTTCCTATTAGATGGCAGCAATGTATAGATAATAATGGTAATTATTTGATAAATAAATATGTCAAATTAAAAAAAAAAAAAAAAAAACAAGTTTCAATTTTTCAGTACAAATCGGCAATTTCTCACTTTAACCCCTAATATAATATTTAGCGGTAGAGAAGACGCTACATACAGCGTGGCAGGGACATCGACGCGCAAACTGTAACCATGGATTCAGCACATGAGTTTAGACCCCATAGTGTCGAAATTTTTCGTCGGTTATTTCGTAGGTTATAAAAAATATTGCTGTTCCATACATTTTGACGTAGATATTACACTTTTCTGTGAAACAGAAGATTTTTTTTGATAACCGAAGAAAACTTTTAACGCTATGGGGTTTAGTATCATGTTCTGAATCCATGGTTACAGTTTACGCGTCGACGTCCCTACCACCCTGTATACTTACCTACCTATGCAGACAATTGCAATTGACAATTTAATAAAACTTCTAGCTTCAGCCCGCGAATTCGTACGCGTGAAATTTCGGGTCCCGATGCACTGCATCGCATTGCCCGCCTGCACTATTGGGTACTTCGTTTTCGCTTAACGTGTTATCTGATTTTTTTTTTTTTTTTGCTTTATACAACTGTTTAGGTAGCGCATGCAAAGCCTATACCTAAGACCTGCTAGACAAAAATTGTGATACCTCGGCTAATACAAGCTGTTGTTTTGCATCCTCGTCAAATTTCAGGAGGCCGTTTTGAAAGACATAAATAATCAAATCAAATTACGATCCCTGGTAAATAATAAATACATTATCTTGTTTTTTTTAGTTACTTAAGTTTGACAGTATTTCAAAATACACCACTTTCAAAGAACAGAATCGCGTTATGGTATCGTATAAGCGGCCGCGTTTTTATGTGAGTGTAAAAGGGCAGTTACAGCGCGGTCTCACACAGGCCGCGTTTTAAAATGCGTGTCCCACACATGAAGACTTCCGAAAATTAGAAAAAAAAACCTACTTATTTTATTACTGTTTCGTGTCGAGAATCAGTAGCATAGTTACCTCCTTGAATTTAACGAGGATGCAAAACGACACCTTGTATAGTATTATCGGTATTATGTAGTGTAATAATTATGCAGTGTTAATAATAATATCAATTATTATTGAGTTTCTCCATTTAAAATTTCTCAGTAGCAGACCGGGTCCTGGATTCATGCTCGGTTGATTGCAATAGGTTCTCCCTCCATTACATGGGACTTATACATAACTGGTGAAATGTAGGTGTTCGATAGGTTACCCAGAATTCTGCTTATCCCTTCGGGAAATACAGTCATGATGTTATGTTTTCTGTACAGGCTACATAATTATATGCAGACGATTACAAAAAAAAAAAACTACACTACACTAGTATGAAACAATTTGAAATAAATGTATTAGGGAAAGATTTAAAATGGCCAAACTCACTTTCTGAGAAATATAATATTCTATCTAACATCTATTGCCATAAAGAAAACAATTAATTTAATTAATTTCAGGGTAATCCATTATCTTAATAAGGAATGCTATCAAACATTAAAAAAACACGTTTACCTTGACGAAACTTCGAAAAGTTTGTGTTAGACTTTGAAAATTTAATCAAAGGCCTTTATAAACACCGGTGTAAACATACCGGTTGTCAAACAAATTGGAAGATGGCTGACGGTTAATAATAGGCTAGGACTTTAATTATTTATTTACCAATTATTTAAATCGCTAGATTTACTCTTACTGTACTTAGTCAGCGGAAGCAGTGGCGGTCCAGTGGTAACGGCCGCGACTTACGAGTTGGAGGTCGTAAGTTCAACCCAGACAGGCGCTTTACTTTGTGTAAATTACTCCATCAACCACTGCTTTCAAAACGGTGAAGGAAAACATCGTGAGGAAACGCACTGGGCCCGCGTGGTGGATTACAGCCCACTCCCTCTCACCGAAAGGAGGCCTGTGCCCCAGCAGTGGGAACATTATAGGCGGCTGATCATTACTTAGTCAGATGAAAAAGTGTCCATACTAAGAAGAGTGAGCTAATACATTATTCAATAGCGTTTCCATGACATTCAAGTCACTGCGTTATTGTGTGTCAAAGGTGTCTAAACGAAACAGAAACATGACCATTTTGACGCAGTAGGACGAATCTGACGATTTAAATCTTTATGATTCATCGTCTTCAACCAACTTCATAAGTATGAAGTTGGTTGAAGACGATGAATCATAAAGATTTAAACTGTACTGTGTGTTACTGTTTGTAACTGGAGACTAAGTAGTCTCCAGTTACTAACAAGCGGGATGATTGTATACCTGTGACCATAGCCAGTGTGGAGTTCTCATTAATTAAAAAAAAAAAGATTTTATGTCAGTAAATAAAAGAAATCAACAAAGGTTGGAAACAACGTATTACCCAGTAACTGGGTTGTGGAGGTCAGATAGGCAGTCACTTCATGTAAAATACTGGTATTCAGCTGCATCCGGTTAGACTGGAAGCCAACCCCAACATAGTTGAGAAAAGGCTAGGCAGATGATGAGGCTTATGTGTATTTTTGGAATGGCTCGAATCACGATATGCAGATAACAGTTTTAAAATAATATTTCACTTAAAACATAAGTATGTACATAAGTAAGTACTTCAATTTGTAATTTGGCTCCTGAAAATCTTGCAAAATGTAAAAACGATACTCGAAAGTTCTTTAAAATGACGCACATTTTAGCAAAATGAACAAATTTCGCTTAAATATACATATTTCGTTTCTAGCTGCGCCCCGCGGTTTCACCCGCATAAATTTCGATCCTGTGGGAATATCGGGATAAAAAGTATCTTGGTTATAAACCATCTGTGTGCCAAATCAGTTTAGCAGTTTTTGCGTGAAAGAGTAACAAACATCCATCCATCCATCCATACAAACTTTCACGTTTATAACATTAGTAGGAGTAGGATAGGATTCTAGTT
Source organism: Apamea anceps (assembly GCA_951799955.1). NCBI lineage: Eukaryota > Metazoa > Arthropoda > Insecta > Lepidoptera > Noctuidae > Apamea > Apamea anceps. Next base: position 2,261,694 of record OX637516.1, read on the forward strand.
TATGAAAATTTAAATCGCGAGTCCGTATCACGTCATCACATAAGTCTTCAGCGACAAATAATTTTCTATAACATACGAATTGTACTGAAAATGTTTCAACTTGGCAGCTTATGAGACGAATCTACTCGCCCGAAACAAGCGAATCGTCACTTTTATTTAATATTATTTTTTCTATAGGCGACTCGCACGCAAAGGTAATTTTGTGCAAGAAGTAAAGTAGCCCAATGAGCTGTGGGCCAAAATAGCCACCACGTGAACACACACACAGCTAAAATGCGTCGTGGCAGACCTCGTAGAAGATGGCGGGACGAGCTGGAGAATCTGTCGATCCACTTTAACCCTGGATCGAAAGAGCTGTAAGTCAGGAGGAGAGCTATAAATCAGGAGGAGAGCTGTAAGTCAGGAGGAGAGCTGTAAGTCAGGAGGAGAGCTGTAAGTCAGGAGAAGAGCTGTAAGTCAGGAGGAGAGCTGTAAGTCAGGAGGAGAGCTGTAAGTCAGACGGAGAGCTGTAAGTCAGGAGGAGAGCTGTAAGTCAGGAGGAGAGCTGTAAGTCAGGAGGAGAGCTGTATGTCAGGAGGAGAGCTGTAAGTCAGGAGGAGAGCTGTAAGTCAGGAGGAGAGCTGTAAGTCAGGAGGAGAGCTGTAAGTCAGGAGGAGAGCTGTAAGTCAGGAGGAGAGCTGTAAGTCATGGGGAGAGAGAGGCCTTTGCCCAGCAGTGGGGTGATGCAGCTAACAGTAACAGTAATGTATAGAAAAAAGGACACTAGCGCAAAGAAGGGATAAGAGTTAAACATTGTAAAATGTGTACATTTTTCTTAATTTCATTGCATAAAATTCAAAATGTGCCAAATCATGCGAGTCGCTTATAGAAAAAATAATACAGGGTGGCAGGGACATCGACGCGCAAACTGTAACCATGGATCCAGCACATAATACTAGACCCCATAGCGTCGAAATTTTTCGTCGGTTATCAAAAAAAATCTTCTGTTTCATAGAAAAGTGCAATACCTACGCGGTGTATGGAACAGCAATATTTTTATTAAATAACCGACAAAAAATTTCGACGTTATGGAGTAAAACTCATGTGCTGAATCCATGGTTACAGTTTGCCGCCTGTATTATTTAAAAGTGAGGATTCGCCCGTGTCGGGCGAGTAAATTCGTGCGAACCGACTAATACGCCAACTTTGCTCTCAAAGGTTATCCAAATTTATGCCAAAGCTATCTAGGGCCATATAAAAATATTTTATATTTATTAAATTGCATGTTACCAGTACTTTGTACGGAATGTTTCGCTCTGCGAAAAGGTCTCGTGTGACCAGAATATTGGAAACTGCTTACGTAAGTATTATTTGGTAGTTTTTATGTATGTTTTCAGACAGCTACTGTAAATAGGTAGCTTTCGCATATTTTTCAATAATACTTCGCTTGCATGGAACTTTATAAAACGCATTTGACTTCATATGGATGTCATTTCGAATAGTATACTCCTTCCTGATAAGATAGGCAGTAAAATACTGATATTCAGTTGCATCCGGTAAGAAAGGAAATACGTTTATTTGCAGTAAACATGACGCAGAAAAAGAAAACAAAAAAAAAAAACAAATTGGGGGAAAATATGCGTCATACATATCGTATCGTCGCGTCACGTATGGTTATACTGGATTCTGACCCATCATAGTTACAGTGTATTTATCTCACGAAACGACGCGTGCTTTGCTTGTGGTAACTAAGTGTACAAACATGCTGTAAATGTGTGCGTGAAAACGAGTAGCGTCAGCACATAACACACGCACTTTCGACTTCACCATTGCGCATTGTGTCAGGTGTCTAGAATTCCTGCGGTTATATACAGGGTGGCAGGGACATCGACGAGCAAACTGTAACCATGGATTCAGCACATGAGTTTAGACCGCATAGCGTAGAAATTTTAATTTAATTTAAGCGTCGGTTATCAAAAAAAAAATCTTCTGTTTCATAGAAAAGTGTAATACCTACACGGTCAAAACGTATGGAACAGCAATTTTTTTTTTTAATAACCGACGAAATATTTCGTCGCTATGGGGTCTAAACTCATGTGCTGAATCCATGGTTACAGTTTGCGCGTCGTTGTCCCTGCCGCCCTGTATACATTCAGAGCGTGTTTCTACATGTGGAAACCACAAGCAAAGTGCGTCATTGCTTTGAATAAAAATACCATAGGAAACGGCTAGGCACAATGATTGTTACTCCTTCCTAATAAGTACAGTTATTAGGAAAGAGTAGGCAATTATCAGAAGCTTGTCTTTAGCTGGAAATTTTGTCTACATAACATGTGAAATTCCGATTTGAATGTCTAAACAAAACAAAAATCCGGCTGCGTAAAAAGTGAACTTTATAAAGATGGATTCGATATGAGCTATTTCTTCCTTCAAGCTCACGCCCGCAGACGCCCGCAGCCGCACTGCCGCATGCAGGTCTGTTTGATAGCAAATTTAAAGCGTCTTCATACAATTCCATATATTTCACTTCCCTAAGTGACGTCTTCTTCTTCACAGGTCGATGGTAATTCTTGGATTATTAAATTAATTCATTAGTAGTGATCAGCGGTGGCCCAGTGATATCGGCCTCGACGTTTGAACCCAGGTTGGCACTTTATTTTGTGCATTTAATTTCGTCACCCCTGCTCTCAAAACGGTGAAGGAAAACATCGTAAGGAAACCCGCATGTCCAAGACCCAAAACACCAAGACATGTGTCATCCACCAACTCGCACTCCCGCGTGGTGGATCATGGTCTCACAGAGAGGAGGCCTGTGTCCCAGCAGTGGGAACATTATAGGCTGATTATGCGAGGCGTGCCATTCTACGATAAACTATAAAAGCACGCAATATCTCAAAGACATTCTCAACGTCTAATGAATTGTTTTAGTGTCTGACACGAGTGTCGTTTGTGTCTACACCGAGAAGCAATCAGTTTCTCAAGTGTTGACTGTCCGAAACTCCTTAGAGCGCTATTCTATCTGAATGCTATTTCAGAAGCTTCAAGCTAGATATAATATTTTGAAAAGGTACTACTAAAATAGTCTCAAGTAGACCCTAACACTTTTGCTATCAAAGAAGTAGGTAATTATAAGAATGAGTGGATAGTATGAAAGTATAGAGGTATGAGGAATAGGGAGTAAAGTTCACTCATCCTTTATAGAAAAGGGAAAATCCTCCGACCAGACAGGTGTCATGTCTGGTGGCCAACTGCCCGACGATTGATGTCGGGACGTTTTATACAAGGTGTAACAGAATAAACATAGGTCCTGAAAGTAGTTTGTTCATAATGGACTACTGAATCGGTTTCAGTAACTTTAATATAGGTATTTTTTTCAATGTTATGTATTTTGCCATACTGACAGCCGATTGAGACAAAGACAATTAAATCTTATTTCAAGATGATAACACGATTTTCTTAATAATATTAGTAAGCTTTTAAAAAAAATAAGTTTTTGGTCTTTGTATTATGCTTTTAACTCAATACTCTAATTGGGATGTATGAGGTCTGGCGTTAATTATGTTACATAATTGTATATGCTAGCTGTTGCGCGCTAAACTCTGCTTGTGCGATGCAGGATTTTTGATGACGTCAGTATGATGCGTAGTTCGCATGTGTCAATAGTCACCATGCACAATAGTCACCAGTAGTAACTGCTTAAAAATCACCATAATTATTTTGCTTCGTAAAACTTATTTCGATCAAGTATATATTCAAGAACATCATTCATCTTGATTGCCCCTATTCACTTCTTCAGCCAGGAATAGTATTTGTTCCCCTTTTCTTGCCGAGGGAGGCATAGCATTGAGCCTAATTGATGAATATCGCGTGGGCAGAAGGATCCATTTATTCTCTGATAATTTCATACAGGGATCATTAATCGTAGCTATCCCTGGGAGCGGGCCTATATTCAAGAAATGACGTCACTGTCTGTGTGTACCTTCTTCGGTATTAAGTATTTCTTTTGTTTTCGAGTAGGTATTCTCAAGGAAAGCTCTCGAAACCAGACAAAACTTCAAAGCTTACAAGGTAATGCACAGTTATTTGAGCATGTGTGCAATGTTTAAACACTTACAATACAGTCACTTTGCCCAACTAAAGTCTTTAAACAAGTAACTTAATGGCCAGGATACAAGAACATAAGTAATCTACTTAAATATGAACCAATTTGCCATATTAGTAGGTTGGCAAGGTTGGCAAAAGTTGGGTTGTAGTCTCACCAGCATATTTAAACACTACGGTCATGTTAGACTTTGGGTAGATATATACTCTACTAGCTGCTGCCCGCGACGTCGTCTGCGTGAAGGCTCTACAGCACCAAAAATACCTAAGATGCCAGTGTCGCTATAGCATTATAAGTAAACAACTTTTAAAATAATATTAAAATATAAGTTTTTTTTGCAAGCGAAGCAAGTGAAGAGAGTTATATGGGAATCCTGCTGAGTTCAGTCATAAGATGTGACTGAAGGACTCCAGGACACAAAAGAGTAAAAATACGTACAAAGGTATCATACCTTACAATATACTCTATGAACGCAATAGGTTCATGGCACAAATGACGCCCGCGATCTAATCAACTCTATTGATTCATTATCTTAAAAACCATAAAGCTTAAACTTGCGGAGAATAAAATAAGAAAACCAAAAAAGACGAATCAATCAATTTTTCAGCCCAAAACTTCGCTCTGTGAATATTAAACGACTTGTCTGCTCGGCTGAACGTACCCGCTTCTAACAACGAATCATAAGTCCACAATATCCATAGATTATATACTTTACATAATCATATGTTATTCACTTCGACTTTACATAGATTATGTATTCATTATCTGAGCGTCACATCTTTGGCGTACCGAGTGTATTAAGATGTATTCCCTTGATGGACACAATATTGTTGAGGTTTAAAATGGAAATTCTGAGCCAGCTCCAATTTCAAGTATACGGAGAGTTGAATAGCATTCAATATGTTGCAGCAGGCTATTTCCAACGAGCTCGTATATATTCAACATGAAATCTATTTTAGAAAGAACTGACAGAGCGTTTGAGAAAGATTAGTAAGAAAAAAGAAAGAAAGAAAATACGTTTATTTGCGGTAAACATGACGCAAAAAAGAACATAAAACACAAAAAAAAACAATAAGAAATGGTTAGTACATTACGATACGTGTGACTATAGTAGCCCATTATTGCACGGCGTGAAATTAGCGCCCAAGTGAGGACTAAACGCCGTGCATTAATACTACTGAAGTCACTAATACTACATATTTTATAGCTCGTGTGACCTAAACCCAAGTCACGCTTTTCTGTGTAAAAATGGACTACTTAAGCCACAGAAAAGTGTGACTATCACACAGTGCTATAAAATACATTACATTACGATTAGCTGAACCATCATTTATCATCATACATATTATTATCCATAATTTAGAAGTATTTGACGATATCTATCCTAGCTGTGAAACAATAAACAGTTACAAAGTATGTAGTTGAAAATATAAAGTTCACTTACCATCATACACCACTCCTCGAACCAACTCGTCAGCTTCAAACACCGGATGGCTAAGCGTCAAGTTAACGTCACTATCTTCGTCACTGAGCGTGACAATATCGTCACTGTCACTCGGGATCCTCGCGAAGGCACAAGCATCACTGATATCCACCGTCCTTTCACTCACTACGTCACTCACAGTCGTTACTTCCACCACATCTTCACTAGTCGTTGTTTCATCGTACACCTCTGGTATTACTATTACTTTGTCATCTGTTGAAACTTCTTTATCATCAAGTTGAGGTGGCCCTGGTGACCTGCCCGGTGCAGGGTCACCGTTCGGCAAACTCAATGTCGAACTATAAGGCAACGAAGCTAAGATGACTATCGTCATCAGAAAATTTATTGAGATCCTGTTCATTTTGAATTTGGTCAGGTTTTTCATGTTGCTCTTCACCGTCTGACATTGCATCGGCTTTCGGTATTTGGACATCAAAAGGTTGCTTGATGACATTTTTATGTAGAGTTGATTCTGTGGCCTGTCTTCTGTAGCACTGGGTTTGGGTTTGCCTCAACCATGGTTTCTTTTGAGGATTATCTGTGAAAGAGAAAATATGTTTATTAGTACATTCAGGGTACAATGTTGGTAAATTAGATGATTATAATCAGTTTATAATGTTCCTAATGCTGGGACACAGGCCTCCTGTCTGTGGGAGGGAGTGGGCTGAAATTCACCATGCGGGACAAGAGCGGGTTGGTAGATGTCACATGTCTTCGAATTTTTGGTTCTATTACATGTCGGTTTCTTCACGATGTTTTAACATTGAACAATGGTGATAAATTAATTTACACAAAGTAAAGCGCCTGTCTGGGATGAATTACCTAGATGTTACGAGAGCCTAATTAATATTTAGCCTCAAAATTTACATTTCAAAACTTCAAAAATATAAACATTTGACAGGCGCCGCTCACGAATCATCGACAACCAAATAGATTAGGTACCAATCTGAGGGGCAATTCTGGTAATTTTAAGAACGTTCACAGTCTGATCTCAGTCTCAATCTGTCAAAAAATACCTCTAATTTCCCTACATTTTGACAAGTTTTTGACATTTGTTTGTCGCCGAGATGAGACTGCAACTAGATTTTGAACGTTTTAAATTACGAGAATTGGCCTTCTGAAACTTGCTCTGCTTACAACGAAGTAGGTATTATACCTTGATCTGGCGTTGCTAATTAATAATTCAACTCAGATTCCCCTTTAATCTTCATATTTTCGAATAACAATAGCCTTAATCAATATTGTTTTCACAAACATGTTTTTAAGGGTAGTCTCCGAAAAAATATTTTCGGAAAATAAAGAGACTAATAGATTACTCTTCGCTTGCTTTGTGCCAAGCCGGGTTCGCCCTAGAAACCTATTTATCAGGTACAATAAAGGCTGCGGGACAATGAAAGCTATTGAGGAGATAATAGGGAAATATTTTTCGTCGACTTTGATTAGGGTATTCTATTTCAATGTTACTCTTTGTGTGTTTTGAAATATTATATAAGAAGTTATTTTATCTTTTATGATCGTGATAGATATCTGAATTTAATTTCCTATCTTCGTCTTTACATTTATATTATTGTTTTACTATCGAGTCTTGTAGTAGGTACCAAAAAGGTAGGTATGTCGCACCTACGTTGTGCTTCGCAAGGTTTTGGACCAGGAAGATCCAAAATACAGTCATGCCAGCAGCGACGCGCAGAAGAAAAAGGCGTTTTGTACCATTAGTCGTCAGATTTGTACTATTAGTCATCAGAAGGACCCAGTAGACATCAATTATTAAGAAGAAAAACTTCTTCTCTTGCATTTTAATCTATTTCACTTTTAAATCTATCGGAATGTAGGAACCTAGGTATAATTAGTTACTTTGAGAAGAGGTAATTAATAATCTTAACAGTTAGACACCCTCGCGGTGCCTTAAACAACAGTTGCCGACAAAATATTTAAAATTTGTATTTACAGTATTTTATTTCTTGAAATTTTGCATCGTTATGACGATAAAAACTACACCAATGACCGCTACAGCGGTAGAAACATAACAATATCAATTAATGGAGCCTGTATTTTCGAAAGGGCAGACAGAGATACATCTACAGTATACCCACTTTGTTATGGCGTTTTTATTACGACACGTACCAGTCAACTGTGTTTTGACATTTGCTGTGGGATGGCACATATCAGTTGAAGGGATGATAACATAATAGGAAACTATAAAAAAAAATATCGCTTGCACTGCGCACAATCTTTACCAGCGTTACGGTCAAGAGTTTTCACGTATCCCTTATTTAATATAAACCGTGATCCCCAAGCAAGATGACTATAGATACGGACGAGATGTGCACTAAGACTCGACTATAGATACGAACGAGATGTGCGCTAAGGCTCGACTATAGATACGAACGAGATGTGCACCAAGCCTCTACTATAATTACTGACTATTGGATTTCAAGTTTAAAAAGGAGATAGTGATGCCATAAAGGAAATTGTGTTTATTTTTAAACTGCTATGGTGATCTCGGATATTGAAAAATGAACTATGTTACGATCTTTAAGGAGATACCTACAAGCGACCCACCCCTGCTTCGCACAGTTTTTACGACATGACTAAATATTTTTCAACACAGACTTCTTTACTAGCTATTTTTTTTTTTTTTGTAAACTTTGCCCCACACTAGGAATTACTCCTGTATCGTGGGTGCGTTTACAAACATTTGAACTCACATACACAAACAGCCAGACCCGGAACAACTACCTGTAGGCCATACAAATATTTGTTCTGTGCGGGAATCGAACCCGCGACGAGCGGTTTTGTATGTAAGTTACACATAAATTCTCTGAGTGATGACCTTATCAAAATCCGTTGCGTAGTAGAAGACCAACGCGGTCACACAGACAGACACGAGAAGCGAAATAAATAAACTTGCCAGTAATGTAACATACCAAATAAATTCATCAGTACATAACAGTATTCCATTTATGTAGTTTTAGAATATCAGTACAAATATTATTTGATCATGATCATCAGCCTAAAACAGTCCACTGCTGTAAGCTTTCTGAACAATCAATTAATTCATTAATCCCATAAAAGCCAGAGAAAGTGTAAAAGAGTTATGAAGAATAAAAAAACCCTGTTAATAATATAACAGTTTTTTATTATTCAAAGAAGCAAAACACACCCATCTACTACACAATTTTTTATTGGTTTTGCCATCTTTTATATTTTTTATGATATTTTTACAGGCACCTGTGACCTACCTGTAGCATATCCCGTGGGTAATTTGGCCCAACACACACGTCGCAGGCAAGACGTGACCACAACGTGCCATACACTGCCACCCTCCACAGAATACCTATCTACAATATAATTTAGACACATAACATAATATCACGCTTGAAATCCCCAAAAGGTTCTTCTTCCTAGCGTGTCGATGGCAATCTAAATGGACTGGACCCCAAATTCGGCTACGTGATTGGCGACATCACTAGCGTTCATCAGTTCCTGAAACGTGCAGCTGACAGGACACGCAGGGCATGATATTTAGTGGTTGTAATGGCAATCTTATCATTTGGTTTGAATAAGTTTTTATATTTTATTTATCTTTTTGAGAGATTCTTTTATATTTTGTGATTGTCAGAACGTTGTAGGCCTTGTGGACTGTAGATTTGTAGGCCATTTTTTATTTTAGACTTGTTCACAGGCCTACGCTGTCCTTCCATACATATTAATACTGCAATTTAAAAACATTGTAAAAGCCAATTATTAAAAAAAAAAGGAAACGTGGAGTGTCTTGCCAGCTCTTTTCCATAGGAAACGACTAATTGAAATCGTGCACTTAACTTCTGATGTTTCATAAGTGCCAATGATTTTGGTTTTGAGTGTTCTCTCGTTTGTGGAACAGCACCACATTTACACTCCAAGACTGAGTCGTCTATGAATCTCCACCTGAACAGGTTTTCCTTGCTTCGGCCAACCTGGGCTCTGAGTCTGTTATGTTATGTCCGAAGTTAAGTCCCGAAGGGTTAAGCAAAGGTGTACATAAACTACAGAGTACACCTTCATTTCGCTGGTTATGTTTAGAATAGAATAGATCTTTATTTGCACAGAAAGTAGGTACAAGTTACAGATGTTCATTTTAAAACGATCCTTATACTAACTACCTTAACTAAGGCACGCAAACAGTTTTAGCTATAATAATAAAAACTAATTAATATAAATAATATTAACATATTCAATTAAATAAATATAAGTTTACCATGTCAAGATGAAATTCAGTACATAATTTGAAATAGGCAGCATAATACATAATGTCAAGTTTAATAAAATGGGATTATAAATTGGTCAAGTTCAGGGTCAATACAGTTAAATTGAAAATATAAATGATTTAATACAAGTCAAGAATACAGAGATGTCATAATTATCAATTTAAATTCTTATCGGTCAGAAATTCGCCAATTGAGTAATAATATTTATGTCCCACTAGCTTCTGCGCGCGACTTTGGCTGCGTGGACTTTAGAATTGGGCCAGCAATGAATTAAAAATATGTGTGTTTTTCGTAAATAAGAAACTAACATAGAAACTTTTACATTTATAATATTAGTAGGAATATAATTGGGGGGGATTGTACATCAGTGCCCCTGTTGTGCCACGCCACAACCCGAGAGTAACGAAGTAATTTTCCCGTCTACTTTTCACACAGTACGTGACCACTAAATGTCATACACTGCCATGTTTCCCAAGCTTCCCAACGGTCATCAAACTTGAACTCGCATAACAACGACCTTTGTGTATGTAAGTGTCAAGTGTAAAGTTGCACACTTAACTAATTACGAGTCCTGTGGGCGTAAAGTAATGGAAACAAAACATTCGGTGTTGGTACGAGGTTTGTTTATATGTATTCGCGTTTGTGAAGGCCGCAGGAACCCGTTGGATACGAGAAGCTCAAAACTAGTCGAAGTGGAGGTGCTTGGGGAGGCATATGTCCAGCAGTGGACGTCATCATCATCTGCCTAGAATTTCCCAACTATGTGGGGGTCGACTTCCAGTCTAACCGGATGCAGCTAAATACCAGTATTTTACATGGAGCGACTGCCTATCTGACCCCCACAAACCAGCAAAAAAAAGTATATGGACTAGACTAGATAATAAATAAATAAAATAAATAAATAATATCCTTGGACATTTCACACAGCGCCATCTAGTCCCAAGCTAAGCAACCTAAAGCTTGTGTTATGGTAACAAGATGGCTGATAAACTACTTATATACATTTTTTTTTGCAAATACATACATATTATAGATAGAAAAACACCTGAAGAAGATAATTATGTACAATGTAGATATACCTTTTTTTTGAACTCTTTATTTAATTAGGAACTTTTGTACAGAAATACATGGCAGTCCCATTGTAAAAAATATAATCTTAATATCTATTTAACAAAACGAAGATTTGCAAAGCTATACAACTTTTTGGCCACATCAGATAAAGGAGCAGATAAAATTTCATTAAATAAACCTATATTGTTTTTAGTTAAATCTAATTCATTAACCAGATAGCCTTAGTTTTTGATCGTAAGTTAAAATACTCTATCCCAATTTGATGACATTTTTCCTGATATTTTGGTAAAAGTTCGGAAAAATTTGGTTTGATGTTCCATTCTTTACCTTCTAAAATCCTCTGACCTTCACAACCCAGCAAAAAAAAATGTATGTGGACTAGACTAGATATGTAGATATACCTTGCTTTACAATAAGTGACCTAATAGCACAGAATACAGGACAATAATACAGTTGTGTCCACTGTACTACGTAGTTTATCCTCATTCTCGTTGGGGTCAACAGGATAGGAATAATACTAAGGCGAAAGTAAAAGTAACTTCGCATCCTTAACAAGTTAAGAAAATGATTATCTACTAGCTGCGCCCCGCGGTTTCACCCGCATAAGTTTCGATCCCGTGGGAATATCGGGATAAAACGTATCCTATATGTTAATCCTGGTTATAAACCATCTGTGTCCCAAATCCGTTCAGTAGTTTCTGCGTGAAAGAGTAACAAAAATCCATCTATCCATCCACACAAACTTTCACATTTATAATATTAGTAGGATTCTCGTATCGCCGATGAATTGTAACAAAAGTATCCTAATTGCCAATTATTACTATGGGGCACAGGTCGAACGGCAAAATATATATTCGATAATGCCGCCCGACTTGTACCCCATAATAATAAATATCTAGTACGAATAATCTGCCACTGTCATACATTCTACTTTTTAACCAACAATTGCTATGGACACGCACCAACTATTGGGTCTAAAGATAATGAAAGATAATAATAGACTTCTGATAATTACAGCTGTCCATCGTACTAGCTGTCTGTGGTCACGTAATTCTATGATACTTACATAAGTCTAGTTTTATATCTAGACTGGCTTCTACTCACGACCTTTATCTACCCTGTCGCATCACATCGACTGCCGCGCTATTACATCGTTTTCTCTTAGTGTTCTTTCCGACTGTTGTTCTTTTTGCTCGGCTCCTAAGACCTAGCGTAATGTTCAGTAGCCATGTATAGTAGTCTCAAGAGTTAGGCTATCAAATGCAATAATATTTTTTCAAATTCAACTGGTAGTTCCAGAAATTAGAGCGTTCTAACAAACAACCTCTTCAGTTTTATTATTAGTATAAAGTTAAATTAGTATAGATATATATTATGTATATATCACATTAATTATCCAACCAAGAAAACGATGGAGGGACTGTGTGAATGAAGATATGATTAGGAAGGGGGTGACTACCGAAAATGGACTCCTTGTTTAATTTTTACAAGACTTATCACTCCGCCCTCGTGTGTTTACAATCTCCTTTGTAGATATAACAAAAATTATCGCGTCCAGCAAAACGTACAGCCAGCAGAATAAGAAGTGATGAAGTTTCATAATAGTTTTATATATTAAATGTCAATGTTATGTGTGCGTGTGTGTATAATTGGTTTTGCTTCGTTATTTATTTATGTTCAAGTTTAGTATTCATTTTATTATGATCTCTGATTCTCATTTACATATCATGATAATCATTATCATTTTGACGTGAAAAGTGTTTGTTTGGTTGACATTTAAAAAAATGTTAAAATCGTCATTCCCAATCTATTTTATCCGACTTCTAAAAAAGGTGGAGGTTCTTCAATTCGGATGTCTGTATTTTTTTTTTGATGTTTGTTCGCGCATAACGCCGTCGCTTGCCAACCGATTTGAAAAATTCTTTTTTTGTTGGAAAGGGTATACTTACTTAATGGTCCCATAGACATTTCATCAAAAACGGTTTAGTAGTTTGGTTTTTGACACCAAAATTACTGGTAAAAATTACAACTTAAAAGTGAAAAATAAAAACATTTTGAAAAAAAAAAACAACCGACTTCCAAAAACGACACTACAAAGTGAAAAGTAACTTTAATTTCGGAAGTCGGTGGCAAACAACGAAAATGCGAACCCAACGACACCGACTTTCGAAATTAAAGTTATTTTCACTTTGTAGTGTCGTTTTTGGCAGTCGATTGTTTTTTTTTCTGTCCAAAAAATGTTTATATTTTATTTATTCTGTAGCCAGTACTTCCATTTAATTTAAACAACATATCTTAGACGTGCACAGAACAATCTTTAGTTTTACCACACATCATAAAAGCCCGTCGTAATAAACTTTTGCTTATTCAGACATCAGACTTCGATTCAGACAAACGCGCGTCATGGAAGTCGAAACGGACTCTCGATTCGAAACTTTTGAGATGATCGCAGATAACAATTACTTAGAACTCCAGCAATGTGTTAAAGATATCATCGAGAAAGAAGGATACGTTTCTTACAATGTCAACAAGAAACTGTTCACTCCAGATGGTGGGAGCTTCCTCGGAATCCTGTGCGAGGTTGACATTGAAGGGGAAACAGCTACAGACAAGAAAGAAACCAACATATTCATGAAGATCATCACTCCGGACGTACAAATGACTATAATATCTCTGCCCGAAGCTTATAAAAGTGAACTGTTTGTTTACAAAGAACTGTCTGGAATATTCACGGAGCTGCAGAACGAAGTGTATATACCAACAGAACAGAGATACAAATTCGTCAAAAGCTACAACGAAAGCAATCCAAGTGTGATTATTCTAGAAAATATGAGAAAGAAACACTTTAAAACTAATTTTCGCATGGACGTAATCACATTACAATACGCCGAAATAGCAATCGCAGAATTGGCGAAATTCCACGCGTTGTCCTTCATCCTGGAGTCAAAACGACCGAAGTATTACGAAAGGAAAATAAAAACGATCAAAACAACATTTAATTTCAACGAAGATTGGAACGGTTTTGTACAAAATATGTGCCAAATTACGTTAAAATATTTAGACGAAGATAGTCGGAGAAAATTGGAAGATTTCATTCCCAGTTTCAATGAGAAATATCGCAAATATTTGGAAGGTAAGACGGCGAGACTCTGTTTGCGTCATGGCGATTACCGACCGAACAATATATTGGTGAAAGAAACTGTGAGTATTTGCTTCCGTAATATTTATACCTTTATAACAATAGTTTTGACAGCTCTAGAGAATAATAATGGCCCTGATTCCCTTGTTCACAAACTAAACTAAATTTAAGTTCTGTGCATCTTTTTCTTTTTATTTCATTAAGAAAAAGACAGAAGATAAAATAATAGTTTAGTCCTGTGAAATTAAGATACTCCATAGACAGTTTAGACGTGATTAAAAACATGGCTACTAAAAATACGTCAATTTACGTCAGGCGCTGACTAGTTTGACAGGACTAAACTAATACTTATCTTCTGCCCTTTTCTTAATGAAATAGAAAGAAAAAGATGCACTAAACTTAAATATAGTTTAGTTTGTTAACAAGGGAATCGGCGCCAATGTCTACCAAAAAAGTTTTGTATTCGAGCCTTTAAGTACAGAAGAGAAAATACAAGCTATTAGGTAATGCTGGTGTTCACGCATCATACGCGTGCACCAGCAGCGACGGGAGACGCGCGGGTTGAGGGGCCACACAGCTGATCGAGTCGCGACCGCGCCCCCAACACTCGTCTACAGATTCGGTCATCGGCGGACGTACCGTGGTCCATGTGATCTATTAACTATATGTATATATTTGTAAACTATCGGAATTAAAACAAGTATTTAAACAAGCGAGTCATATTTAATTCATATTCCAAACATCTGGTATTTTATTATGCTTTTATAAAATAATAATAATAATAATATCCCTAGACATTTCACACAGCGCCATCTAGTCCCAAGCTAAGCAACCTAATGCTTGTGTTATGGTAACAAGATGGCTGATAAACTACTTATATACATTTTTTTTTGTAAATACATACATATTATAGATAGAAAAACACCCAGACTCGGAACAAATACATGTAGGTCATACAAATATTTGTTCCGTGCGGGAATCGAACCCGCGACACGCAGCGCAGCAGTCAATCGCTTAACCATTGCGCCAACGCTGCCGTCAAACAATCTATACATCATCATGTACATTATTGTTGTTGATACGCTATCTCCAATGGTCATAAGTCAAATATTGTGGATATCTATTTAAAGGCCAATGTCAACTTTATTATGGGTAATTGTTTTGGTGGCACGCATTCATGTGAAATTTTTCAGGTGTATTATAAATTTCGATCGTTATAATCGCCAACGCCAAGAAGCAGCGTTCGGAAGTGACGAATGCTCGTTCCTTCTTTCCTCGAGATCTTATTGCCTCTTATTTACACCATTTCAACATTCCTCTTTATTATGATCAACATCTGCCCAGCCTTTTTCCAACTATGTTGGGGTCGGTTTCTAGTCTAACCGAATGCAGCTGAATACCAGTATTTTACATGGAGCGACCGCCTATCTGACCGCCACGATACATACATACATATATATATATCTCTTTATATTTTTCTATTTATCTTTGTATTTTTTTATTTTAATTCGTCGTTTCTTTCCAGAACGGCGCAGTCTCCGGTATGATCCCGATTGACTACCAGCTCATCTGCTACGGATGCCCTGTCTTGGACTTCATCTACTTCATCTTTTCATCGACAGACCAGACCTTCAGACAATCCAATCTGTTATACCTAAAGGATTTGTACTACGATAATCTTAGAGGATTTCTAAAGCACTTTTCCTTAGATGTTAGCACTATTTACCCTAGGAATGACTTTGAGAGAGATTACAAATGCATGCTAGACTACGGCCTAATGACTTCTGTTCTTTTGATTCCCTTATTGATGACCTGTGGCGGTGATGTTGACATAACTAAGGAACCGTTGGCAGGCCTCAATTTGAATGTAGATGATCAGTGTCGAGGTAGATTGGTGGGAATCGTGCAGGATTTTGTTGAGTGGGGGTATTTGTAAAGCTTTTTATTGGCGAGGACATGAGGCAAAAAATAAGAATGATCATAAATATATTTATAATTCGTTAAAGAGTGGCATATTCCTTTTCTATAAATCTATGTAATAAGATCTATCTCGATCTGATCTGTGTATGTTGTATCAATTAGTTTTAATCTAATTCTATACTAATAATAAAGTTGAATTATTTGTTTGTTTGTTTGAACGCGCTAATCTCTGAAACTACCAGTCGGATTTGAAAAAATATTTTTGCATTTGATAGCCCAATTCTTGAGGAAGGCTATAGACTTATTTAACATCACGTTATGACACTAGGGAACCGAGCAAAAAGAAAAATATTCAGAAAGAACATGAATCGAAAACGAAGTAATAGTGTGGACGAGCGATGCGATGGGACGTGTTGTGGCAATTGTGGAATAACAAATTTGACGCGGACGAAGTTAAGACGAAGAGTTATGAATAATTATGATGCCTGAATTATTATTTATTAAGATAACATAACGTCACGTCCGCGTTCCCGCATTTCGCCAGTTACGTTTAAGACCCACGTAATTGGGGGCGATAAACTCGTAAATAAGCATTAATTTATTTGTTTGTCGCTTCTACAACATACATAAATTTCTTGACTACTTAAGCAAATACTTCAGTAAATAATATGGGATCCACTTTAGCCATTTCATGCAATTGAACATCTAAATTATATTTTAGTTAGCTCGTCAAGAGCACGATATTCAAATAAATGTTAGAAAAGGCTAACTGCTGATTGTTAGTGATCAGTCTATAAATCTACTTAGCCTTTTTCCAACTATCTTGGGGTCAGCTTCCAGTCTAATCGGATGCAGCTGAATACCAGTATTTTACATTGAGCGACTACCTATCTGACGTCCACAACCCAGTTTCTGGGTATCACGATACCCTTGGTAAGACTGGTTGTCAGACTTTTAGGCTTCTGGTTTGTCTGTTAGTACTAAGATGAAATAATATACTAAACAGTGCAATTAAAATATTAATTTCATACTACACGAGTATTTTCAATTATAATGGTTTTATGGTGGTAATTATCCATAACATAATGTTCCTTTTTTTTAATTGACTTTATTATCTTACAATTTTTTGATGACTGACAGTAGTAATAATTAGGCTTCATCATCCATTTCTGATTAATTTCCCGGACTGTACCTACCACTTAAAGCCCAAGTGCTGTTAAATACACTTTTACCTAGGTTTGAAAAACAGGTCTCTGAAGTAAGGAAAGTAACAATATAAGCGAATATTATAAAACAAATATTTAATAGCAATCACACTATTGCTCGCCTATTTGCTCTCACTTCTTCGTAAGGGGAAAAGAACGAAGTCTTTGAACCCTACTTATCCCCTGAAGAGGACGACACTTACTAGAAAACATCGCAACGAACATAAGTTCATTAAAATAATTTAGTTTACATTATCCTATTGTCTTCGAAATAACGTTTTTGGAAGAAAATCTTTTAAACGGTTTATGGAAAATAAACTTGTTAGAAAAGCGTGTTTTTTTTAAATAAAACCTCTATAATTATGAGCGCGTAATCAGTTTATAATATTCCCACTGCTTCGTGTTCGACGACACTGTCGCGGGTTCGATTCCCGCACGGAACAAATATTTGTATGACCGTCTGGCTGTTTGTGTATGTGAGTTAAATGGTTGTGCACCCACGATACGGGAGAAAATCCTAGTGCGGGGCAACGTTTCTAAAAAGATAAAAATAACTACTGGGTCACGGGCTTTCTCTCCAGAGGGAGTGGGCTATAATCTACCGTGTGGGCCCAGACGTACTACTTACTACAATGTTACTTGTTTGTCGGGACCGTTACTACCAGGCCTCCACTGCTCTATAATTATGAATGGTCCGTAGAAATTCTCAAAAGAATATCGTTTCTGCCTTACTTTTTAACACTTAATCTTAAAGATAACCTTTCCATCTTTGTCACTAATTTAATTTATTAAGATAAAAAAAAAGTTTCTTTATTAACTTCAGTTGTACACAAAACACTTATCTATACACTATGCAGCGCAGCGTTACAACAAAGGAAAAGTGATTTCCATGAACTCTGGCACCCAAAGTAAGATTTAACTTGTGTTTAGCTATAGTATCAGTAGTTGTAGGACCAGCACAGTTTATTGTTATGATAACTACTTACTAGTAAATGCTTAGATGTGGCCTATTAAATTACCTATGTATATGTATTGAGAAAGAGATAAATATGGTGAAAAACTTGCGTTTATGTAATCCTGTATATAACCTAATGTAGGTAATATATGACATAGATAGATAGATAAACCATTTATTTGGCGCACACAAAAAAGACAGCACAACACACAAAAGTACAGACGCCAGCAGGTCAAGCTACCCGAAACTGTCAAATTTTCCCAATCAACTTTGAACCGAATGCTTTAGTGATAAAGCTGAAAATCTATTAAAGAAATTTGACAGTTTGTAGTAGCTTGATGTGCTGGCGTCTGTACACTATTAGATGATAACCAATGTACCCACATGATTATAATATAAAACAAGGTGCCGATAAAGAAGACAAAATGAAAAACACACAAATATCCTACATTATATGTCTATTACCTACATTAGGTTTAGCGATTGATACATGTAGTAAATCTTCAGTCTTGTCGTAACTCAGTATCAGTAACCACTTTGTGACCTTGGTCTTACATTCATTAAGGCACACTTTATTATATAAATGGTTAGACAGGACATCATAATGACGCAGAGCATAGGCCGTTCTACATCTGCGAGTTGAGCATACTTCGTAATATCTACGCTTTTTAGTAGCATTCGGATTGTATACCATAGAGGGATCATCATCTGCCTAGCTTTTTCCCAACTATGTTGGGGTCGGTATACCATAGAGGGATGTTTGCGCAAAATAGTGCCAAGAACAAAGAGATAAAGAAGTTCAAGAAAGTTTTTTGTATTAAACAGGAGAAAATGCTTAAATATATATCAAGCCAAATCCTCCAAATAAAATTGATGTACAGACGCCAGCAGGTCAAGCTACCTGAAACTGTTAAATTTTCCCAATCAACCTTGAACCTTAATGCTTTAATGATAAAGTTGAAAATCTATTAAAAAAAATTGACAGATTGACAATCTGTAAAATTTCTTTAATAGATTTTCAACTTTACAGCTGAAATATTAAGGTTCAAGGTTGATTGGGAAAATTTGACAGTTTCGGGTAGCTTGACCTGCTGGCGACTGTACTAAAATAACGCTGCGGTATTTATTTTTTAAATGTCCCAGCATTATGCCTATTTGGCCTCGCACAGATCTTTTCATGTCTTGTATTTTTTTTTTTGTTTTTAAATTACGTTGTTACTTATAAATACCTACTCCTTTCTTACTAAGTACTTGTATTTCAAATAAAATATTTTCTTTTCTTTTCTTTTCGCTCCGTCACCGTCGGTCATGTCGAAAAGAGGAAGAACAGAAACATTACTTTGGGCTTATTTTCATGGTCACCAAAAAGTCTTCAAAGAAATAAATCCAATGTACACAAGTTCAAAATCTCTTTATATTAAGTATAGTCTAGTGAAATAAAACAATACACATCCAATATATTACGTTGATTAATCAAAGACTTTCAAAAGATTTCATTAACTATATCAAAGGTAACCCCACTGTATAAAATCGTCTACAATACCACGAAATCGGTCAGTGAATCTGCCATCAACTTGAAAAGATAACGTTGCCAGCGTCTCGTTCGCGACATCAGGCGCGTCGTCCTCGGCAGCAAACAAAAACGGAACGTAGAAAACGTTTATCATCAGACCAAAATCTAACTTCTCCTGATAAACTCTCTCAAATTCGTTTCTGGGAAAAATATTTCCGATATCCAGTCCAAAATAACCCAAAAACTTTTCCATAGCTTCATAGTATATATCCTTTAGGTTTGACAAGTGATTCTTCCTAAATTCTTGATCAGTTCCGTTGAAAATGAAGTACAGAAAGTCCAGAACTGGACACCCATAGTGGCTTATTTGGAAGTCAATTGTTATAACTTCTTTAAGATCTCCATTCTGAAAACAATAGTTCTTTGATAATCACTATAAAATCAACTCTAGATTTTTATTATCAACACGAGTTTTATCTAAAATATAATAAGGGCTGATTTTTCAATAGCCTGAGGGCAATCTCGTAATTTTATGAACGTTGACAGTCTGATCTCAGTGTGAATCTGCCAAAAAAGCCTTTGCTTTCCTTACATTATTGACAAGTTTTTGACATTGATTGTCGCTGAGATGAGATTGCGACTAGATTTTGAACGTTTTTAATTACGGGAATTGACCTTCAGATATCTCAACTGAAGAGTAAACATTGCCGTATAACAGCTTTTGTATGGAAAATATGTCTGGCAGATTTATTGTTTAGATAAAAGTTATCTGACAATTGAAAAATCAACTATAAGTAAAATAAAATTAATATCAAATATTTAAGTGACCAACCACCTAATAATGATAAAGTTTAACTTACAACTTCTTTAGCCATGACATTATTAAGTTTATAATCGCCGTGACACAGAGTGCTAACCCCCGATATATCATTCATATACTTTGGATAATTGTCCACTTTCTCCAATATTCTCTGTCCTACTTTCTCTTTTACATCATCTTCTAAACAATTGATAGAATAATCGTACATGTTTTTCACAAATCCGTACCAGTCTTCTTCAAAAATAAAGGGTTGTTTCATTGTTGCAATGTTTTTCTTAAAAAAGTCAGGCCTTTTCTCTTGAAGGACCATTGAAAGAGCATGAAACTTGCCAAGCTGTTGTACACACAGTTTAGCATAATCTAAAGTAACTGTCTCCATCCTGTTATACACCTTAAAACCTCTTTTTCCTAAGTGTTCGAGAATTATAGAGCTTGGATTGCATTCTTCGTAAGTCTTGGCTATTTGGAATATTTCATTATATGGAATGCTAGCTTCATCTTGCAGCTCGGTATAGATTTTAAAAACTTCTGTATAAATAAATGCTTCTCTTTCAAACACGCCTGACACTGAGTAAATTTTCATCTGCTCGTTTTCAGGTATATTCTTGACAAATATATTTAATTCTTTAGCACCATCAATAGTTTTTCCTTTTACATCGATTTCATATAGAATACCCATAAAACCGCCACCAGATGGCGTCAATTTCTTACTTAATATTTCATAGGTTATAAATCTTTCACGTTTTGCTATACTTTCCATCCATTCTTTCAACTTTGGAGGCAAAATCTCAACATCCATATTAACTTCACTGGGATTTTCTTTTGCTTCCATTTTTTCGTAAAATTGAAAAACTACTGATTCCAACGTTATTTACAATCTATGGTACTCGTTTATCAAATCTTCGTCTGATAAAAGACACAAGATAAACTGCAGATAAAAATAATAATCTTTAGAAAGAGATTCACTAGAAAAATATTATATAAAACACAAAACATACATTTAACACTAAAATGTAAGCAGTTTATAAACAAACATTACATGCACCACACAACGTGACTCACGGATCAATGAAACCGGAATGAGCGAAAAGAACGAGTGCGACACAGACCAGACGGTGAGTTTCGGAATCGTTCGGTTATCACCGGAATCGTTCGGCCCTCATGCGACTTGTTATTTTGTCAACGCTGCCCACTGTAATTGTCATACAATTTATACTACTTTTAGCATTAGCAGGCCGTTATAAGATATTTATATTTAACTTTATGAATACCTTATTAATATTTACGGATACTTTCGCAATCAAATAATGCATATGTATTAAATAATAATGTAATAAATAATAATCTATTAGTATGTGTGTTAAGTGTACGTAATGTGTATGTATTTCAATAATTTCCTCCCACGAATTTAGAAATCATATCAATTGGCTATATCTGCATGTCGAAGCCGTTAAAACTCTTATTGTATATAAAAAAAAAACAAATAAACCGAGAACATTTTTATTTAACCCATCGTCCAATCTATATATATAAAATTCAAAGTCCTGACTGACTGACTGACTGACTGTTAGATCAACGCACAGCCTAAACCGCTGGTCCTAGAGTCATGAAATTTGGAGGGTGTGTTCTTCGTGAAGAGAAGGCATCCACTAAGAAAGGATTTTTCGAAATTCCACCCCTAAGAGGGTGAAAAGGGGGGAATTCCTTTGTATGAAAAATCTTATTCCTTGAGTTAATAAACTTGAAACTTGACACGAATACTTATCTAAATAAATTATGAAGATTGTCAGTTTTTTTTCTTCTAAACTACCCCCTAATAAGGGATGGGTTTCAAAGTTTGTATGGAAGAATTTTAGCGCGCAGTCCGATTTACTCGAAACTCAGTATTTATACCTAATCTTGAAAGTAAAGAATAATGTGTATCAGGGTTTTTTGAAAATCTACCCTTGACGGGCTGAAATGGGGTAGTCAATTTTTCAGGGGAGGATTTTACTGCATGGCTTGATTAACTCGAAAATTAATATAAATAATCTTTGAATCAAGTTATGAATACATCTCAAACGATTTTTTTAAAATTCCATCCCTGTGGGGGTGAAAAGCGGCGGATACAGTTTATATGAAAAATCTTATTCATTTAGTTAATAAACTTGAAACTTGTAATTAATAATAAGTATGTAAAGTGGTCGAAAATTTACCACTGACGGGACAAAAAGGGGTAATTCAGTTTTAAGGGGAGGATTTGAACTTGAAACCGTATGTTACATTTTCACGCCTAAACCACTGAACTTCTGATTTGGCATAGAGATAGATGGCATCCTGGGAAAGCACATACATTTTATCCTGTAAGCATGTTCCCGTGGGATAATTTCCGACATCCACGCGGGCGAAGCCGCAGGCAGAAGCTAGTACAATATAAAAGTTAAGAAAGAAACTTGAAACAAAATTTAAATAACACCCTCTATATAATCTTCGACCTTTCGGAAGATCCTTTCGGAATTCTTTGTCTGTGCAGCTGAGGATCAAATAAAGAATGTCTATTACAGGACATCCAAAGTATAGACGCCAGCAGGTCAAGCTAACCCAAGCTGTCAAATTTTTCCGGATTATTGGTCACCATGACACAAGCATCGCTGGACGGATGGCAAGGTACGCCAGCATTAACGACATCATCCGTCGGGCTCTTGTCTCCGCCGGGGTGCCAGCTGTTTTAGAACCCAATGGCTTGGCACGCGACGATGGAAAGAGGCCCGATGGAATGACCATAATGCCTTGGAAGTTGGGTAGGCCTTTGGTGTGGGATGCAACCTGTGTCGATACCCTCGCGCCATCCCATCTTCCTAGCACGGTGGGCTGTGCTGGGGCGGCTGCTGCAGGAGCAGAAAACCTCAAACGGCGCAAATATAACAACCTTATTGGGAGCTATATGTTTGAGCCGTTTGGGGTTGAAACACTAGGGCCTTGGGGTCCGAGTGCTCATCGAATTTTTCGTGACATCGCCAAGCGGTTGGTTGACTCTTCACGTGACCAGAAGGCTGGCCTATTTTTAGCCCAAAAAATCAACATTGCCATCCAACGTGGTAATGCTGCCAGCCTTTTGGGCACTTATCCCACTGAAAGTGATGCGGACGAATGTTTTGATGCCCAATGAGCTCCTGCCTTTTTCTATATTTTTTCGTATTATATACTTGTATAGCATCGCTTGATCACCTCGTCATTGTAATGTCTCCCGAACCTTTCCGCAATGCCTTCAGTAAACTTCTCGATTCTTGCCTTAACATCTTCATCAATATTATTTATCGCAATTTTTGTAATGCTCTGAACAAATCCATGCCATTCTTCGCCAATATTATAAGCTGGTTTCTTAATTTTAACCTGTCCCTCGAAAAAAACAGGACGTTTCTCTTTTATCACGAAAGCAAGCGCATGGAATTTGGCAAGCTCTTGAATGGCCATTTCAGCAAACTTTATTGAGACTACATCCATTCTGTGGCCTGTGGTGAAACCTTTTTTCGATAAGTTTTCCATTATTATAAAGTCTGTATTACTTTCATCGTAACTTTTCACCATTTTGAATCTTTCATCGATGGGTACTTTTGCTTGTTCTTCAAATAGTTTGGAAAGTTCTGTGTAGGTAAACAGCTCAGTTTTAGAAACGTCAGTTACGGATACAATTTGCAAATCACTCTCACCTGGGATTCGGAAAATAACAGAGAAGTCGTTCCCGAGGCCGCCTGCATCGTCATCGTGGGAGCTGGTGTCATTCTTTGGGAGTTTAAAACTGTATTTGAGTGAGTCCGTTCCAATTAGTTATTTTTCTGCTTTCTTTTTCTTGCCCAAAATCGTTGTTCATCTTCCCATCTTTCAGTTTTCATACAGTTTACTGAAATCTCACGCTCGAAGCATCAGGTCCAATAACGGGAGCAATGTTTAGGCGCATCAAACGAGATGTATAGGTTCTTGCAATCATCAAATGTTGCATCTGAAATGGCGCAGCAAGGTATCTAATTCATTTTCACGCCAGCATACAGCCCTCATTTCAATTCATTGGCTGAAGCTGCTGTATAGTCATGTAAGCATCATTTAAAACGGATACTGCATCTTACTCATTTCACCTTCGAAGAGATGGATACCTGTCTGACTCACATAGAGGTGGTTCTTAACTCACACCTTCTTACTTCTCTTTCTTCAGACCCTAAGTATTTTTCGGCACTCACTCCCTTCCACTTCCTAATGACGGTTTCGGGTAACTTGATGTCTGTTCCCAGCGCGAGTTTCTCAGTGAGTGATCTGCCCGCCAAGCGAGCGTCGCTGAGCGAGTATTCTCTTTGCGAGCTCTTTTCGCTGCGACAGACGAGAACTCGCTAGCATTGTGAACAGTCAGCGATCAACTATTAATTTGTAGGTTTCTTGAGCGAAAAATATGTTGATAGCTAGTCGCTTTCTCGTCGACGGTGTGACAGTTGCCACAGTTGTGATATTCTAGAATTGATATTAGCTTTAGAATATGGAAAATTACTGGGTTCGATGTGATAGAATCGGAGATATCTTTGGCACAAGTGCATTTTATTTTTTTATCCCTTAATTTTTTCGTTAGATTTTCATGATAGTTTAAAAGATGAACAAGCTATGTTTCCAATTGATGTTATTTCAAGTTAAACCTACATAAACTTTACTACAGTGGTAATTAATTTGATTTCAGAGGGTCTAGCACTATTGAAAAAGTTATAAAAATGTTTGGAGTTGTAGCGTACTTTGTAGGAATTAAAGTTATTTTTCCAAAAATACATATTTGTCCCTCCATATAGGTAATAATGTTTACGGACAGCGGACGTGGGAATACATGCTGCCATCAATAATGAATGGCCTACCTACCGAAATCTGTGATATAATAAACAAGGATAATTGTAAAAAGTATTGAAAAAACATTTCCTTGATTTGTAAATCAATTTTAAGAAGTAAACGTGTGGGTACAGACGCCAGCACATCAAGTTACTACAATCTGTCAAATTTCTTTAATAGAATTTCAACTTTATCGCTAAAACATTAAGGTTTAAGGTTGATTGGGAAAATTTGACAGTTTCGGGTAGCTTGACCTGCTGGCCTCTGTACATCTATGTAATGAATGCGCCGAGATGATGTGTCTAATATATCACGGTTAAGCTCGCGATGGTCTGTGTGGTATATTCTTTTGTCATTTACTTATACAATAGAATATGTTTTAAATAATAAATTATAAAAAAAAAAGTTTACATGCTTGGCAATTAAATCGCGAACACAAATTAGTACAAACCGCATTGTGAGCGAGTTACTCTCTTTGTGCTTTATAACATCGAAGACCATTTAAAAACGTCCACTGCTCAGAGATTCAAATAACCCTAAAATTATACTCGTAATGACAGTGTGGGTAACATTTTTCCATTGTCACAAATAATAAACAATAGGTACTAGGTCTATTATAATTGTTTGTTAAAACAGTACATATCTAAGACCTGCGCAACAGGTACGTGTATTTATGTACATACATATGAATAAACGTGACTCAACATTTTTTAGTTCTGTATTTTAGACAAACAATACAACAAGAACAAAATGGGAAATGGCAGTTTTCAGGAATGGGTAAGGGAGGTGGGTGTGTAAAGTGTGCCTATACATAAATTGCGAATAAAATTGCATATCTACTAATTATTCTATTTTTGGGATCCTTACTTATTACTCCTAATAGCTGTTGATTCGACGAAGATTTTTTTTTTCTATACAGGGTTATTTGTAAAACACCAACAACCTCTTTAGAGGTCGTTGTACTCATCATTATGAACAACTTTTACTATAGGACCAAACCAAGCTGCTCCCTATATTTTGACGAGCTATGCGAACACAAATGTAGGGAACAGCTGATTTTTTTTTTCGATTTCAGTTTTGTTCCCATAGTAAAAGTTGTTCGTAATGATGAGTGCAATAACCTCTTAAGAGGTTGCTGGTGTTTTACAAATAACCCTGTATATACTAGTAATAAAGCTAAAGAGTTAGTTTGAACGCGCTGATCTCTGGAATTACAGTCGGATTTCCAAATTTATTTTTGAACTTGATGTGAACTTTTTGAACTTTTCAATTCTTGAGGAAAGCTACGGCTTTCCTCATAATAAATAATAATCACCTTTCTTAAAAATATATATAGCTTAGCTATTCGTAGGAAAATTATTGCATTCAATGTTGGTCTATTCTCCACCAAAAACCACAGGGCATAAGTTTATAACGTCGCAAAAACCTCACCTACATTATAGGGATTTGTTGTAGGTACATACGTAGTGAGTTTGTAGGTGCGTCTCGATCGACCGCCGCCCCAAGGTCACAGCACATGGTTCCACACCTAAATTATGTCACTACTGGCAGAAGGCAGGTTTAATATTAAAAGGGATGCCTTGGCAAGGCACAGGGCATTGGTATACTTAAGCAGTGTTCATAATCTCAGATAATTACATTCCATCGCCACTTAATCAGTTATCTACCTTAGTGAAATGTATTCTAAGTTGATTTTTGAGTGATCATTTGTAACAAAAAGGTCCCAATAAGTGTTTGGTTGCAACGAAATTTGAACTTTGTAAAGTATGACATTCAGTTTGTTGTGCCATAACTTGAAAATTATCTCAAATTCCTGGCTCTAATATACAGTTTGTGTTTATACTTCGCAGTCTTTGTAAAGTTTAAAGATAAGTTTCTGGGTTGAGTAATAATGCTTCTTATTGGGTTTTAGACAGATACTATTTTGCATGTAAGTGGATTTTAAGATTAGATAACCATTTAACATTTTTATAGCTTCTGCAGCGACTTCGTCCGCGTGAAATTTCTTGTTTTAATATAAAATATATGCTATAACACTCGGCAATACTGTAGAGTGATACACATGCTTCCCATTAGTGAAAGAATTTTCGGTATCGGATAAGTAGTTTCGAAGATTATTCCCTATATACTCGTACGAACTCACAAAAACGTCTTCATAATATTAGTACCTATAGATAACATACATAGTTGTAAAAGGTGTTGTAAATAAAATAGGCATAGAGTTCACTATGTTTTGCCGTTAACTGCGTACAAATATTAATGAAGTATTTACTTATTTATTAAACTTAAATAACAGAGTAAAAGGACAATGCTCATGGATGTATGGAATCCCGTAACATACTGCATTAAAGTCAAACTTTGTTTTCTAAAGACTACACTTATCATATTAACTCCTACAAAAGTTTTTTTTTTTTTATTTTTTGTAAAAAAAAAAAAATTTTGTTTGACGTTTCATACACGAACGGTCATTACTGCTCTTAAACAAAAATGATATTCGTTTAAATAAAAATTCTATTTTATTTTATATTCTAATTATTTTTAATTAATGTCGAATCGGCAAAGTATTATTTTTTTACATGTTTTTTGAAAACATGATCATGACACTTTCAAAATTCATGGTTATATTAATGGTATCGTTTGAACGTCATATAAAGGGAATACTTAAACAAATATCAATACAATTTTACTTTAATTTATATTCCCTGTTTAAAAATCAAATCCCCGACGCGTAATGTCGTAAAAAATTATGAAAATAATTACTATAATATTTTGATCTTGATGCTTTTTGGTACGACTTTTGGTCATTGTCCTTACTTAATTAATCAAATAAAAAGAAATTAAAAATAAAAGTCATTTATTCAAACTACGCTGAGAATTGTCACTTTTTGAACTTAATAATTACGACAGTCCCCCAAAACGCCCGCGATTCACCACTTCCTAGTGCTTTCGTTGGGAAGAAGAAATAACGCAAAGATCTTCCCAGCAGCACAGCTGTCTGTTAAGGGGGATGCGCGAAATACAAAATTTCTTAAAATGTTTAAAATATGGTTAAAGTAAGAAATATGACTTTACAGAATTCAACTCAGCCTATCGTAGTCCACTGCTGGACACAGGCCTCTCCCAGGCTGCGCCACAACACCCTGTCCCCCGCCTTCCGCGTCCAGTCTGTCTCAGCCACCTTCTTTAGGTCGACTTTACAGAATTATCGTCATTAAATTCATCAGTCCAACCCTCTAAGTTCATATAATCAATCCTATTGAATGACTATTTTCATGAAATATCAATTAGTTAGAATTGTTAGGTACCTACTACGGCTACCAAAAATTTGTTGACGTAGTAACTAGACAACAGCTCGTGCAAAAATCCTTCTACGCCCACACACAAAGAGCCAACAGGTAGGTAGGTACTGTCCCGAAGTGTGTTGCGTGTCACGTCGATTGTTCCAAGGCTAACCGATCGGTTAGTGCTAAGGGATGGGCTCACAGACAGTCCGACACTTATACATTTATGAGTTTTTGCGGCACAAAATACTTAAAAAAAACGACAAGGGCAATTCCAGTTGAATGTCTTGCCTTAATTTTTTGAGGGAATAAAACAACGGCTTCCTATGAACGTTATCTAGTTGACATTTAGAGACTCACATAAAATCGTAATAATATTATAATGTTGGACTTTAAAAGAGACTATGGTCTCTTACCTTTGAGTTTATTTCGGCATTTCTTCTTAGGGTTCAGTTAGCTAGAAAATGCAGGCTCCATCTAGTTTTAAAATATTGAGGTATACCACTAAGAGCACTTCCGCGAACCGCACATGAGCACTTCCACTAACCACACAGAAACAAAATGTCGTAACGTGCGGTTCGGAGGAATAGTATATTGTTATTGTTTAAAGTTCCCGAACAAGCATACAGTTTGTTGACCAAATATGTTACGTGTAAAAGTGTCTTAAAAGATCTACTTACGTAAATAAAAATAATTTCATTTAAAAAGCACTTTCATTGTTAATATACTTAATAAAGTAATATTTATTAAGAAAATAAAACGTTTTAATTCAGACTTTTATATCCATAAAATGTAAGTACAGTAAAACTTATGAAACTAGTGTTAGTAGTAATTATTGCAGACCACAAGTCATGGTCAAAAAAAAAAGTTAACACAATAAAAATGCAAAATTTACAATTTTATTGCAATTATTAAATTGAATAATAGGGAAGGCAGGCACACATTTTATTATTTTCTCTTTGCTTTATCCTGTACACATTAACCCAATAAAATTGTAATAAAATAATAAATAATTAAATATAATATTATTAATTATTTTTTTTAATATGTACAAGATAAAGCAAAGAGAAAAAATAAATGTTGTACCTACATAGGTTATACATATATTATGTAGCACAAAAATCTACATTATACGAAAACAGACAAAAACCGTAGCGAAATATCTAAGTACCGCAAAAATACAGAAAAAAAAACTCCTTTTGTGGAAAAGAATTAATATAATAAAAACATGAGCCGCAAAATATCCACGGGGAAAATGTCTGTGAACATGTAAAATGAAATTGTTTAATTATCCGCACACGTTTCTGTAACCTGTATTTCCGAAGAGTTCTCCTGAGAGTACCCTGAAGCGACGGTACGTCCTAGACATAACTATGAACGGTATATGAGGGATATATGCAGGGATACTGATCAAATATGTAGCTAATGTTTTATGTGGCGCGACGTAGGGTTTGCTGACTTTGAATAAGCTAGGACCAACTTTTGCAAACATAAACTCGTGCTTTTTAGGGTTCCGTAGCCATATGGCAAAAAACGGACCCCTTATGGATTCGTCATGACTGTCTGCCTGTCCGTCCGTATGTCACAGCCACTTTTTTCCGAAACTATAAGAACTATACTGTTGAAACTTGGTAAGTAGATGTATTCTGTGAACCGCATTAAATTTTCACACAAAAATAGAAAAAAAAAAAACAATAAATTTTGGGGGTTCCCCATACTTAGAACTGAAACTCAACTTTCTTTTTCATCAAATCCATACGTGTGGGGTATCTATCGATCGAACTTTAATATAATTTTTTTCTAAACTGAATAGTTTGCGCGAGGGTAGGTTGGTTTGGTTAGAACGAAAAATGGTTTGGTTTGAACGAAATCTAGTAAGTAGTTTTTTTTATATACGTCATAAATCGTAAACCGCAATTTACTTTTCATTCAATCAACTCAACGGAACCTTTCATGGGTTAGTCCGACTCGCACTTGGCCGCTTTTTTTAACTGCGTGGTGACAATTTCAGGCCATCAGAGTTTCCTTACGATGTTTTCTTTCGTAATTCTTTATTGCGTACCATAATTTATATAGTTAGTAGGAAATAATTATATTAGTCACAATTATGGACCTCTTTCATCGTTAGTCACGGTTATAATATATCATAGTCATAATCTATATACGCTTGACACGTTGATAACCACGTCTAATCAAGGCATCTTCAATATTATAAATATGTAATTACTTCATATTTTTCTTAGATGACTATTTCCTATTCTTACATACAAACAAAATAATCTCAGCTTACACGTTATTATAAATATCTTCATAGGTTATGAATACTTTTTTCCAATACAGGTAAGTTATAAATTCAAAGGATTTTCAAATTGCAAATACTCGTTTTGCGAATAATATTTACGGGTTGATTTTTCAATCGACAGATATTTTTTATTCGTGGAATAAAATTGACGTCTGACAGATTTTCGTGGTAGAACTATAAAAAATTCAAAATAATTCCTCGGATAAAATTATCTGGCGTTGGAAAAATCAGACCTTAGTTGAAAGACTTTATTCATATTAATTGTCGCAATTTCTTTTTTACCACAGTGCTTTAGGTTCGTATCTCGTTGTTTTTAAATAAAATTACGATCTCTGGTAAATAATGAATACATACTTGTTTTTTTAGTTATTTAAGTTTGACAGTATTTCAGAATACACCACTTTCAAAGAACAGAATCGCGTTATGGTATCGTATAAGCGGCCGCGTTTTTATGTGTGTGTAAAAGGGCAATTACAGTGCGGTCTCACACAGGCCGCGTTTTAAAATGCATGTCCCACACATGCCGATTTCCGAAAATTAGAAAAAAAGAAATACCCACTTATTTTATTATTGATTCGTGTCGAGAATCAGTAGCATAGTTACCTCCTTGAATTTGACGAGGATGCAAAACGACACCTTGTATCTATCGAAGTGTTAGTACATATTTATTTTTGTATTTTATAGTCATTCCGTGGCTATTTATCCCTTATGTTGCACCTGCCCTAGGCGGTTTTGTCTCTGCATCACCCTATGGTTCAATGGTAGACAATGTCTCAGGCATTAAGTCCGCATTTGTTATAAATAAAGAAATAATTTGGTTATTCGAAGCTTCGGGCTTAACTGAACCGGGTATATTCGTCTGCATTTCATTTTAATGCAGTATACAAAATAACCCGGAATTAACTCACACCACCAAGTAACCTTTAATTAGAATATTATGTTACAATCACATACACAGAATTTTTACTATTATGTACCAAACATTGTTTGTTTATTAAATTAGTTTTCCTAATTGTGGACAACATTGTGGTGACATTACAAATCAACACACGCATACAGTTGCACACATATAATAGTCTAGTGTAGTAGGTACTTGGTCCACTTTGGTTTTGACTGTACAGCGGAAGTGTAACTGTGATTTACGTAGTTTTAATCATTTTTTGGTTAAAAAATTACGCATATAAAAAATTACAGAAATTAATTCAATAAACGCTAAAATCGCTTGGTAAGACTGGTTGTCAGACTTTCGGGCTTCTGACTACCCGTAGCGACTGTCAAAGATCGATCGATAATTTTTAAGACTTTTAAATAATGCTAGTCACTCTGAAATTAACTTATTTACCACTAAATTAAAGTTGATATTTGTTTAACTTGAAATAACATCAATTGGAAAATTGATCGAAGATTGGAAAAGTAAATTTGAATAGACCTTACCTTATATTCTAAACTTGGCCGCCATCAAAAGATGAAATTATAATATCCCAAGTAGCATTGCAAGCTGTATACAAGCTGTATTTAAGTTGGTTTTTATACTAGAAGCTGCATATTCAGGCTGTATATAGGCTGTTTAAGCGCTTAAACAGCCCCTGTAAGTAAAAAAAGGGCCCATATTATACAGCTTTTGTCGTTATTAGAGCTGTATAGTAGCTGTACAAGCAAAAGAGAAGCTGTACAATAGCTGTATTAAAGCTGTTATTCGGTGTACAAAGAAACCATTATACTACAGATATTATCTTATAATTCTTTTGTAACGAAAAGTGTTCTAAATAGGTTTTTGAAGAGGATTACAAAAGAATAAAAATAAAACAAAACTATTTTCGATGACATTATGCGTGTAGTAGAAATGGCGACACTATTATTTAATATTTATTACTAGAAGTAAAAGATAACCGTAGATTTGTATATCTGATGTTGTTATTTGGTGAATTGAAAGTGCAAATTAAATTTATTGTGAACCTGTGTATGTTTTCCTTCAAAATATTCACGCGCCAGCAAAATAATCGAGCTGACATAAAGAAAAATACGAAATACGGTAAGTAAATGTTTGTTTTTAAGGTTAGAATAAAAAAATAATTTTAAAGTAATAGATATAAGGGCACAGTGATCATTATTCAAGCTGATTATCATGATGCGGCTTAAGATTTTGTAAAAAAATCCTTTAATTATACTTTAAATTTTGTTATTAAACATTCGAAAATGGCGACAATTAGCTAAGCAGCCTACATAATATTTGGAGAGTATTATAGTCTGAATAGCTGTACTAAGTAAGTTATGGATTACATTGTACAGCTATTGGCTTTTAATCAGCTTTATAATAGAATATGTTTATTACTTAGGCTGTATATTAGTTCTCTATGCATAACTTATAATGCTCTTTAGAGTTACGCTTAAAGAAATGAAAAACCCTGAGCTCAAAATTACTTTGATCCGTTCCTCACTTTATCAATAATATTTTATTAAAACGCACTTGTGATTTGGCAGTATAGTTCTCCTACACACAAGCCTAATGTTTATTTACTCAGGTAAAAAAGTTGAAAAATTGTTCCAAAAATTGTTAATTTAAACTAAAATATATGTTAACTTGCTATATCACTGTTTGATTTACTCGCAATCGAAGTGAAAAGTAGAGTTTATAACTCGTTCATATAAAATACATTGTTTTGTATGAACATTATTATACCTAAGTAAACTTATTGCAAAGTATTATTAGTGTGTTGTGTATGTTATATCTGTTTTACTTTATTTTCAGAAAAATATGCCGTTTAACGTCTTGAAAAATTCTGTGAAGAGGAAACTCAGTAAGAATGAAAGAGCAACTAAAAGTATGAGAACCAAAAAAGATGCGCTTAAAAAAAATATAGCTGAAAATGAATCAGATCAGGGAAATCGAGAGGAATCAAAATAAAATGGATACAGGTGAAAAAGGTAAAATCGACAAAAACGCTACAGGCGAAAAAGAAATTATTGAAGAAGAGGAGGAGGAATCTCTTTGTTAGTTTTACAATAATGAACTTTTATAGGGTGATCTTTTCAAGAGGTTAATTTACTTTTTAAACCTTTCATAGAGAAACACTTAATAATCATGTTAATTTGATTGTCCATTATCCTTAAGTCACAACGTTTATGTAAATGTTATTTGTTATTAAATTTTGTTTATACGAGCTTGTTAGTATTTAAGAGAAACACGTAATCTCGTGGCTGTGGTTCTCCCGGAGACAAAAAATTCTATTGTTGTTTTTGTAGCCTTCCTAGTCATGAAAGAGGAGAATCTTCCACCTCTGAAGTGGAGACTAGGAAGAGTCATCGCCATACATCCAGGTACTGATGGAATTGTCCGGGTAGCAGATATAAAGACCTCTACTGGAGTCATCCGGAGGGCCTTCAACAGGATATGCCCATTACCAGAATCGAAGTCTAGTTGAAAGCTCGACTTTCAACGCTCGGGGGAATGTTGGAGCGCCTACGACATTGATCATAGCTCTAAGTGTTCCGTCCTACCTAAACTATGTATTATGTTTTTGTTATGTGCTCGTACGCACATCATTCATGTGTCACTTTTACTTGTTATTAAAAACTCATACACGTTACATGTGCCTGTTGCCTTTTTATTTAAATCACACTAATTTTCGCACATAATGAAAAAACTTCATTATCAGGTTCCGAAGGTTGTCCTAAATCTACACATTTGATATAACTGTTATGATCATTATTATCACTGTTTAATGTTTTTGCTACGGAACCTTCTTCGTTGGACGTCGATGGAATTGACGCTTGACTGTAGGTTGTCCGATTTATTAATGATTCTCTTGCTTCCTCAATAAATGATGGTTCACTATCATAACTGTTACTTGGTTGATAATTTGTAATATTCAAATATTCCCTTTCAATCCTCCTCTTGACTGCACCAGATCTTTTTCTTTTTTTCCACATGTTGCATTTCTTCACAGTGAAAACATTAATTTTATTCGTCATGCAATCAAGTGACTGTGTCAGTAATACAGACTAAAGCTGTACTATAGCTGTCATTTATTTTTTTAGTTTTAAAACACCCTCATAGACAGAAGTCATAAAACCACTGTATTTACAATAGTGTACAATTACGCCATAAAAATAAGCTTGAGAACGGAGTTTTCATACACCATTGTACAGAAACAAGTATCAAGTGATACTGTAATAACACTTAGAGTTGTAATAAGTAAGTGATCACATGTAAAATACAGCCTGTATACAGCTTTAACGATGAAACCAGATTGAAGTGTCACAAAATACTTAAAGCTGTATAGTAGAATTTTAATATTCTGTTTAAGCACCCCAAGCTTACGCAGATCCCTCAATAAAGATTTTATACAGTTTGAGCTGTATAATAACTCATAAATCACTCTTATAAAGACAAAAGCATTTTATAACACTCTTGTACGTCTCTAAAAGAACTCTAAGTTCTAAATAGGTTGGTATATTGATGTTGAAAACGCTTGTGTGCTGCTTGGGATGAAACTTTCTTCAGCGGTATGTCCTGGGAGAGCTGTATATTTGCTTAAATTATGCCCCATGAGGTGTCGGGGGAACTAATTTGTGTCGCCTTCGCTACCTTGAGTAATTTAAATTAATAAATTTGGCGAGAAACATGAACGAGGACCTGAGAAGTCCTTGACACAGGCTTTGATGTTATTAGTTTATAATTAGCTAAGTACTGCTTTAATTTTTGAGGGGCTCGTGGCTAAAAGCTAACAGCCAAACGAGTCGATCGAAGGTTAAGGTTCCCTTGCCGCGGTTGGTTTGTGGATGGGTGACCATTACATATCGATACCCCTCCGGGTCTCTAAAAGCACGTTAAGCCGTTGGTCTCCGCTGTTATTCATAGATCTTTAACAGTTGTTATGAATAGTCAGAAGTCCAATAGTCTGATAACCAGTCTTACCAAAGGTTACCCAGTAACTGGGTTGTGGAGGTCGGGTAGGCAGTTGCTCTATGTAAAATACTGGTATTCAGCTGCATCCGGTTAGACTGGAAGCCCACCCCAACATAGTTGGAAAAAGGCTTAGCAGATCGGTTTGCTAAGCCAATGACCTTATTGTTGATGTTCTTCAGAAAGTTCAAGTGCGTAGTACTGACAACGCACAGACGTGCGTATATCACCAGAAGGCCAATTCTCGTAATTTAAAACGTTCAAAATCTAGTCGCAATCTCATCTCGGCGACAAACAAATGTCAAACACTTGTCAAAATGTAGGGAAATTACACGTATTTTTGATAGATTGAGACTGAGATCAGACTGTGAACGTTCTTAAAATTACGAGAATTGCGAAACGAAACAACTCTACTCCATAGTATGTAAACATCGTCGCAGGTAGCGTCCTGTAGTTTCTGCCCAAATGGGAAGAAGGCATGAGTTTATGCAGACGCAAGCGGGTCAAGCTACCCGAAACTGTCAAATGTTCCCAATCAACCTTGAACCTTAATGCTATAGCAATAAAGTTGAAAATCTATTAAAGAAATTTGACAGATTGTAGTAGCTTGATGTGCTATTGCTATTGTAGCTGTCTGTACGTTATTCATTTTATTTTGCCAACACATTACTATAAAGGGACACCCCTGCAAGAACCATACAATTAAGGCGAAAAATAACACGATTAATTCTTCACGACCTTATTTGTATACCTGCATTCTAGCTTTTTTTTTCTAGGTACCTAGAAAAAAAAATCTTAATCAGACTTTAAAAAACCCAAAATACTGGTTTATTGCTATGCTTTTGAAGTTACATACACTTTACAACTGAAAAGGCACGTTATACATCATGTAGGACCTTACACCCGGCTTCTGAATAAAGAATTTGTCAAACTACTTTGGCATTACGAAAGGTGACTCACGCTAAATTCAAAATTTATTTGAAAAGAATGGGCTAGGCGGGAATTGAATGAATCACCTTAAGTATTGTTGGAGAAGTTCTCAGCTTCAAATTTTCAATGCAAAAACCCGGGTGTTAGTCATAAATATTCCCTTTTTCTTCACAAAATTCCTTTTAGTTCCTTTGAAACTTCAATAAAAATGCCTGGGACACCTTCACCTTCCAGCAAGGGTGTCCGTCTACCAATCTCTCCCATTTAAGGCGCAAATTTATAAGGGTAGCATGTAGTTATGTCCGAACGACAACTAATTCAATAAATACCACAGTAAATCGAGCATTAGAGGTTTTGTACCTTATTTGATTGACTTTATTATTCTTGCCTCTAGGGAAATCTGTGTAGGTTCATGTACCAGATTTTTGGCCGAAGAAGTTGGCTGAGAATAAAGTAAGAAAGAAATAAAGAAAAATATTTTTATTTGTCACAGAAACAGAATGTTTATAAGTAGTTTATCAGCCATCTTGTTACCATAACACAAGCATTAGGTTGCTTAGCTTGGGACTAGATGGCGCTGTGTGAACTGTCCAAGGATATTATTATTATTATTAAACACGTGCATACAAAAATATAACTATTTCTATATGGAAAATTAAAAACAAAATACATATATCTATAATCACGAGCACAAAGCAGAAATAGTCGACGGCTGCACGTCATGACTGTGGCAAGAAGGCTTCCACTCAGCATGATGCTGTGCTATATCCGACCCACAGCATACTTAGTAAAGTGCATAGCAAGTACATAGTGTTATCTGTTTTTGGACCAAGTATCACTTTTTTCACAAGATTTAGACATACCAATGACTGCTTTAGTAATATTACCGCCTGCTTGAAATGGATGCTGCAGAAATGAAATTAAATGTTTATTTCTGCAAGTAGATCTTCTAAGACAGTTTTATAAGATAATTTGGTCCAATTTTATAATTAGATGGCGCCGGCATTATCCTGCTGACTGCCTGCCTCTTTTAAAGTCCAAACATTACCTATGTTATTAAGATGTCAAACAATGCAGGGCCATATCTGAGCTTTGAGTTGACTTGTCCTGACAGACGACACGCGTCAGGCATCGTGTAGCTCTATTTTAGGATACTCAACGACCCGTCACACGACGCTACTCGATCTGCAGGGCATTTGCGTAGGCCACAAAAGTACTCTAAACCGTCAGAGAATTACATTGTACACTGTGGCATTATGTTTAGCCTCCATGGTACTCAGAAACTGCAATTCAATCTGCATTTAGACTGTAATTTGGCAGTTGCATATCAATATGCAACGAAACATAGTAATTTCTGAATGAGGGACGCACGGAACCGGGAAGTATAGCAGGAGAAAGGGGAGGCTTATTAGCAGTGGGTGATTCCGGGCAAATGATTATAAAGGTACTAGTATAAGGAACAGGGTGTAAAGTTCACTCATCCTCCATAGAAAAGGGAGTATCCTCCATCCAGACGGGTCTCTTGTCTGGTGGGCAACTGCCCGACGATTCCTCTTGGAAGTCACCTCAGTCACAAGACCTTGCTGACCGAGCAAGGCCGTTGTCGGGGATCGAGAGCGCTACTTCCCATCCACGTTGACAGACACTCTTCCCGGGTACCTACGTGAGTAATCAGGATTAACCTCAACCCTGCCACCCCTACGACGAGGGGGGCGAAGGCCCGCAGTACAACCGTGGCAGATCCAGTAGACGCATTCAGTTTGTTTACGCTCCGATGAGATAAAGCTAACAAGAAAAATCAAAATACGCCTAAATTATGAAACAATAGATTACAAGAAGCTATATACTATGGTGGATTCATGTTTTATAGAAGACATGTCAATCAACTACAGCGAACTAGAATCGAAGATAAAGCAGTGCGTAGAAGACAATAAAGTATTAAGAACAAAGGTTTTAAATGCACCCAAGAAAGTATATAATTACTAGAATCATCCAAAGAAACCATCTATAGATTCAACAGAAGAGAGATCAGGAAAATGAGTTATTAGAAAAGAAATAAAAGAAAGAATTGCTAAATTAATACAAAACACGAAAAATTCATTCATTCATTCATTCACTACTACAAACTATTTACAATTTGTGCTAATAACTCCAAAAATACATGGTCACTCATTAATAATTTAGCTAAAAATAAAATAAAACAAAATGGTGCTCCTTCAAAGCTTTTAGTTGATGTAAACATGGTCACAAACACACATGAAATTTGCGAGATTTTTAACAAATATATTTCTAGCATAGTATCCATAATTTCTAATTTTTTCTTTTATTTTTCTTATATGTAATCCTGTTGCTATGTTGGTAAGAAATAAACTATTATTATTATTATACTGGCAGACGGAATACCGGAAAAATATCATGACTCCTCAACCCGGTGTGCTTTCAAATCCCAAAAAAATAATATACAAGAACTTTTGACATTAGAGATCCATGTAGTGCTTATTACTTAAGTTCGAAATAATAAGTGAGCTGTTTAAGTTTAAAAAGAAACAAATCGAAAGTTTTTACTTAATATGTTCTTGGTGAATGGAGACTTTCAGTTGCTAAAGTTTTCAGTAGATTAAAATACTAGTCTCAGTTCCTCTATGCATTATAAAACCTGCCTGCTGGTGGAAATTCACAGATGATTCTATACTGGAATGTAAATGTGGTGCTGTTCCACAAACAACGGGACACTTTAATATCGTTTCCAACTCATCCTGTTACCTGCACGTTACAGGACCTGATGGACGCTACAGAGGTTGCCAAACTCTTGTCAAATTCTGGGCCGAATCTATTTACTTAGATTGCCATCGACACGCTAAGAAGAAGATTCAAATAATGTTCAATAACAATTTTTACAAGCAACACTAAACCAAAATCGTGAACTGAACAACAAAAAGTAATTGGTGCAATAAGGCAACGGTAGCAATACGCCATTGGTACCATAACGGCCGCCGATAAACAACAGCGTCGTACCAACACGATCACCAATAAACGACTGCTTGGCACGGAGCGACACCGACGACATTGTTTATAATTTATTTCACGACTTCAATAGACGAGTTATTTCAATTCGATGCTGTTCCGATTTGACATTAAAAAACAAAAGATACCGAATGTGAGCTTTAATAACTTGACGATATTATCGTAGACGTCCATGAGATGTATGGAAATATGTACCTATGTGCACGTTATATAACGTTAAATCAAACCAAATCAAAAGTCATTTATTCAAATTAGGCTGAGAATCAGCACTTTTAGAACGTCAAAATTACAAAAGACAGTCCCCCAAAAACGCCCGCCCTTCACCACTTCCCAGTGCTATCGCTGGGAAGAAGAAGTGGCGCAACAAACTCCCCAGCAGCACAGCTGTCTGTTTAGTTAACAAATAGTTGCATGTATACAATACCAGGAAAGGTTAAATTAGGAAATTTAATTAGGAAGGAAATTTAAAAGCATAATCAACCTATAATGTTCCCACTGCTGGGACACAGGCCTCCTCTCTGTGAGAGGGAATGGGCCGTAATCCACCACGCGGGCCCAGTGCGGGTTGGTAGATGTCACATGTGTTCGAAAGAATAGACGACACGGTTGGCGCTGTGGCTGAACGATCTGCGTGTCGCGGGTCGGATTACAAATACATATTTGTATTGCCTACAGATAGTTGTTCCGGGTGTGGCTGTTAGTGTATGTGAGTTTAAATGTTTATAAACGCACCCACGATACAGGAGTAATTCCTAGGGTGGGGCAACATTTTTGTTAAAAAAAAAAAAATGTTCTGGGACATTCCAGTTTCGTCACGATGTTTCCCTTCACCGTTCTGAGAGCAGTGGTGATGAAGTAATTTACACAAAGTAAAGCGTTTGTCTCGGTTCGAACCTACGACCTACAACTCGTAAGTCGCTGCCGTTACCACTGGGAAACCACTGATCTCAAATGGGGGTAAATCTTATAAAAATACAAAGCGTTTGATCCCTCTCACAGAGAGTAAGCCTGTGTCCCAGCAGTGGGAACATTATAGGCTGATTATGTATGTAACCCCCATTCAATTGATATATCCATCTCTATCTGACGGTCACTAAAGCTGTCATAGTAATCTATGTTCAAAAATACATCCCCTGCATAAAAGAGCAAACAAATAAAACACGTGTCTCTAAAAATAAATTAATGAGAACCACTGCCCAGCCTCCTCTTCATTCCTTAGCTCATAAATGAGTATACAGTAACATCATATATCAACGGCTAATGAGATGTAAGGGATTCTCTTGGAACATCCCGATACTTCCCGGTCCTCCGGGCCAGATTACCGGATTACGTCCCGGTCACAATATTGATCCAAACCTTTCTATTTTTAAAAAAAGTGAAGCCTTATTTGAGTTATTATAATCAGCGTATAAGGTTCCCACTACTGATAGGATACACGCGGGCTTAGTGCGGGTTGGTAGATGTCACATGTCTTCGAATTTTTGGTTCTAGGACATGCCAGTTGCTTCACGTTGTTTTCCTTTACCGTTTTGAGAGCAGTGGTGATGAAGACTATGAGTGTCGTGACTAAGTATTTACTAGCCGCATGGGTCGATCGTAAAGCTACGCGTCGGAAAACACGTTAAGCCGTTGGTCTCGGCTGACATTCGTGGAGCTTCAACAGCCGTTATGGGTCAGAAGCCCAAAAATCTGGCAACCAGACGTACCAAAGGGTATCGTGTTACCCAGTGCTGGGTTGTGGAAGTAGATAAGCAGTGGCTCTATGTAAAATTCTGGTGTTCAGCTGCATCCGGTTAGACTGTAAGCTGATCCCAACATAGTTGGGAAAAGGCTAGGCAGATGATGACTACGGAAAGTAATTGACATTACAAACACAAAAATTTAAATTAAATTACTTGCCATATGTCAGATAGCACACGCCAATATACCAACAAAACATATAAAACTAAATAAATAATAAAACAAGTGGAAATAAAAAATTAAATCGTAAACAGAACTTAGGCCTCCAGGCAAAAACTATTGCTTACGAAAGGCCCTTTCAAATTACCCAGAAGGCTATCAAAGACTTCATAAATACCATTTACCGTGACGTAATGAGTCTTTAATTTACCTACTGCATGAAGGGACTAAAAATTTACCATGTCAACAGCGTCCTCTCTTTCATGGTTGCAAAAGTTATCAATCAGGTTTTAAACCCTAAACTTCTAAAACAATGAATAACTAATCTTATGTTTAACTCTGACTAAGAAAGCCTCGTAACTTCCGAAGCGAACCCTTAGATGTAAATAAGATGCCTATACCTAACTCTAAAAGATCCCTCCTGCCGTTTCTATTAAGTAATAAAAATATGTACATTAAAGAAAACTAAAAAATACGCTTTCCCTGGGATATTTAAGCTCCACAGCACTAAAACCAGTCAAACAAAGTTCCACTACCCATCTCCTGGTTCCATCACCAGATTCTCGTTGCCAAGCCCTATTGGACTCGAAAACAAATCATATGAGCCCAAATTCGAGGTGTTTACTAGTAGCCTCTGAAGAGTTCTACTATCCACCTCCTGGCTCCGTCATCAGATCAGGTCCAAGATACCAAATTATACTTTTGTCATCGGAACTACATATACATACAAAGTTTCATTGCGATACAACAATTAGAAGTAGGGTAAAATTTACTTCTAAGATTTTATTACATTGTTTGTTAGTTAGTTAATTACAAGTGGACCTAATGAAAGCGTATTAAAAACCATGACTCAAAAAGTCAAAGCATTTCCTCCTGACTATATTCAATCAACGATGCTTCACATTTACACGAATTCCTTTTGCTATTCAAATTAGTATTAAATTATTGCCAGACCAGACCAG
Organism: Apamea anceps; assembly: GCA_951799955.1. Lineage (NCBI taxonomy): Eukaryota > Metazoa > Arthropoda > Insecta > Lepidoptera > Noctuidae > Apamea > Apamea anceps. The sequence continues at coordinate 2,304,274 of OX637516.1, forward strand.
CCAGACTAATGAATGAGTAATCAAAATACTAAACTACTACTAAATAGTTTACAAGTTCTTTGTGATTAACAGTTGAGATTCTCTAGCTTTAATTGCGAAGGAACGGAACATAGTTGCGCCAATGTTGCCTGTGGTTGTACGCTTTCAAAAGTTCTGATTGGACGAATTATTGTTTAAATATTTAGGTACTGTAGCTTTAAGTTAACTAGTCGTACTTCATAGTAAGTTGGTTTATTTAATTCATGATTTGGCTGCAAATCGTAAAAAACAAATGTTAATAGTTCACTTATCCAATTCTGAATACCAGTGTCTTACATTGAGCAACGGCCTATCTGACCTCCACAACCCAGTTACTGGATAACAGGTTAAGTTCGAGCTTCTGACTACCCGTAACGACTGTCAAAGATCTTTGAATGACAGCCGGGACCAACGGCTTAAAGTGCTTTCCGATGCACGAGGATATGTAATGGACCCATCCCCATCCACGCGTCCACGAACCGACCGCGGCAAGCGTACCTTAACCTTTGATCGACCCGTGCGGTTGGCTGTTATTATTTAGCCACGAGCCTCACAATAATAGTTCAGTAATGTTATCGGTTTTTTTACATCTAGAAAATTCCTCAGAAGCAGTTTGGAGTCTAAATTTGTGCCCGGTTGGTGGAAATAGGCTCGCTTCCTATTACATGGAACTTAAACATAACTGCGAACTGTGGGGTACTATAGGCACTCCTCTTCCTAACCCTTCGAGGAATGCAGGTGTGATGTTTTGTTATATAGTTCACTTACATATGTTGGCCATTAGTGCCAATGATCAATTTATGGAGCAGAGATTTTTTTTCAGATGACATTGAAAATTAAACTTTATTAGTTGTGTAATAAAGTGCAAAATGATGTATTGTATGATTGAAGAAGCCGAGGATTTTGTATGATACAGACATCCGCAGAGACTAATAGATGTACCTGAAGAAAGAAAGAGAGCATATCTTGACACATTTCGACAAGCGAAAGCATTAAACCCTTTTTATCATAATTACATAGGTCAATACAGGCTTTTTAAAAATAAATGGAAAGCGAAGATGCCACAAAGCGGAACATTCTTTATAAAACACGAACAACAACAACATTAAGAAAAGTATTTGACCCTTTTGCTTCGAATCCCAGAAAATTCTCTTTGAATATTTTCTTTTAAAAGAGAAAAGTTGTAAAAAATTACGGACAAAGCTTTTTTTTTTACGATAACAAAACCATCAAAAGGCTTTATACTCACGAAGTTGCGATGTGAACGACAACGGGCGGTGTTCACTGAAGAATGAATGAATGAATGAAAAAGAACGAGACAGAGTGCAAGTTTTAGAGAGTCATCGATACGGGTTCCGCAGGTTTGCTTTGTGTTTTGTATTTTTATTTATTTTTTCTGAAATGGTTCATACTTTGTAGATGGTTGTGATAGGTTTGCAAGTACAATAATTGTTCATTTTTATATTAATTTTAAGTGCAAGAGCATCGGTGGCCCAGTGGAAAAGGGCTCCCACACATAAACACGATACGACGTCGCGTCGTACAATGCCAATGTCAGACAATGCCACTACGTCGTGTCTCGCCTTCAAGCATATACAAGATAGCATGATACTTGCGAAGTCTGTCACTAGCAGCCGTCCGGACAATCGTTGACGGTTACCATCTGACAATGAATGATGGCACCTTTGTTATGTAAATCGAAGGATTTTACAACGCAACGTCGTATCGTGTTTATGTGTGGGAGCCCAAAGGCCGCGAATCCAGACAGACGATTTACTTTGTGTAAATAATTTCATCACCCGCAACGACTGTCAAAAACCTATGAATGACAGCTGGGACCACCGGCTTAACGTATTTTTCGAGGCACAGAGGGTCTATATGTAATGGATGGTCAACCATCCTCGAACCAGTCGCGGCGTAGTTCAACCTTCAATCGACGCTTGCTGCTGTTCATCATGAAGCCACGAACACAAAACACATGAAAATAAAAGTTTAGGTTTATTGATAGTAGCAAAGGTGACGAAATGGTGTATACATATATAAAATACACCAAGATAGCAATGAAACTCATAGCATTCATTTCAAATGAACAATTACAGGCACTTTTGAATTATCAAGAGTCAAGCAGTAAAATGAAGCCAGTTGCCCATTCCTAAACGGTTCTTATGGAGAAGAACGGGCAAAAAACTTCACGGACGTTTAAAATCAAAAATATCTACCAGACAAACTTTGAATGAACTGAAAGAACTTCAGTAAAATAGGTTTTTATAAAGAACTATTGACTACTGAACCCTAAAATCCATATTTTCCGACCGGGTCCAAGATTGCATTTTCACGAGCGCATTGCATGACATCGTCTTTTACATGCAAAACAGTGATTTGAAATCTCAGACCGCTTTATAACGATATGAACCATATTGTATCGATATTAAAAACTTTAGCAGGTCAGATAGGCAGACGCTCCATGTAAAATACTGAAATTCAGTTGCATCCGGTTAGACTGGAAGTCGACCCCAACGTATTTGGGAAAAGGTTAGGCAAATGATGGTGATTATTTTAAACTGTAGCAAAGAGCCGTTGGTCTAGTGTTCTCAAAGCGCTACTGCTGAGCGTAAGGTCCTAGGTTCGATTCCCAGTTTGGGTAAAGTGTACTTGCGTGTTTCCATCAGGATTTCTGAGTAGCAGCCCAGAGTCTGGATTTTTTGGAAGAGATGTACCCCCAGATTTGGGCATTGCTTCTCCAACCATTCATGGAATTCTCTGTATTAGCTATTACTACTGATTTATCTGAGGGGCAATTCTCGTAATTTTAAGAACGTTCACAGTCTGATCTCAGTCTCAATCTGTCAAAAATACCTCTAATTTCCCTACATTTTGACAAGTTTTTGACATTTGTCGCCGAGATGAGACTGCGACTAGATTTTGAACGTTTTAAATTACGGGAATACGGGCCCTGGATTTGAACCCGGTTGATGGCATTAGAGAGCAGTGGTGGGCAACGGCCCCAACTTACGAGTTGTAGATCGTGGGTTCGAACCCAGGCAGGCGCTTTAGTTTGTGTAAATAATTTCATAACCACTGCTCTCAAAAACGTTGAAGTAAAACATCGTGAGGAAACCGGCATAGTATAGTTGTCCATTCCAAAACGTAGATCTCTATGGAGAAGAACGGGCAAGAAACTCCACAGACATTCTTTTAAATCAAGATATTATTACAAAATCCTGGGTACATTATTCATATTGCTACTATATGTGAGAACAATGTAAAAAAGAAACAATTTAAAATATAAAATTAAAAATAAGCCCTGGCAGTTAAGAGATGACCAGTCTCAACTGACGGCACCCGTTCACGAACATGACGCGTGGATCAGCACCACCCAGCTCAACCATTTTGTAGGGAACCGAATGATCCAACATACGCGCCACCACCAGTGAGACACTTAAGTGAGCATGACATATTCTCAACTGCCATGCTCTTTCAAGTCAACATCAAAATATCATAAAAAACGGATCCATGGTTCTTACATTAACAAAATTTTTAAAAACGCTTCTTAATTATACAAAACTATAGTTTGCAATTTATTTAAGAGATGAGAAAAACAGAAATAATTATTACCAATCAGGAAGATTATAATCTTCCTGATTGGTAATAATTATTTCTGTTTTTATTGTACCTGTAGTTAACATGTAATTAATTAGTTTTTGCAAGAAATTAAAGAACAGTGCCTAATGCCTTCAAGACATATTTTATTACAGAAAATTACAGCTTCACTAAACTATTTGAGAAGCAAAATCTTGTTGACAAAGAGAAATAAAAGACAATCCTATTAAAAAATAATTAAATCGGCATTGCTTTGTAACCCGACCTCGATTAACTTCAATTCTCGTAGCGCGTCTACGAACGGCTACAAGCGCTACGGAGCGTAGCTTGGCGTAGCCGCACATTTTAATAGATAAGGCTTTACCTAGATTGGAACTCTATAATCTAATTGGACTTAGGGCGGTCACGAACGGTATTTACAGGAAACTAGTGTCGATAATATCGGTATAAAGTCGATTAGAGTAGGCATTGTTTTGACTAAAAGAAAGAAAATACGTTTATTTGCGGCAAACATGACGCATAGAAAGAACAGAAACACAAAAAAAAAAACAAATTGGGAAAAATATGCGTCACATCCACGCAAAACGGCCACGGCGACTACCTCGCTGGTCTAGAGGTCGCAAGCGCTTGTGCTGAGCATGAGGTCCTGGGTTCGATTCCTAGGTCGGGCAAAGTGGGGTTGAGTTATTCCATCTGGAATTTTTGCAACCGCCCACGTACACATATCTGACAAAAAGTGAGTATACTATAGATGCACCTCTGCCTACCCCTTCAGGCAGTACAAGCGTGATGTTTTGTTATGTTTTAACCGTTTAAATTTAAGGCAATTTGGTGATCTTTTTTAATGATTATTTGGCGCTGACTCAAAATAACTTAGGTTAGGAATGCTATAGGTTATTTGATAACACGCTAGGACCGTTGGAAGTAAAAAGAAATCTTCATAATGTTTTATATAATTGACAAAAGAAAAAATACGGGTTCAATATTTTTTGATAATCTAACTGACGGACTAATAGCCTATTACCATCGTATTACGTTTCAAAAGCTGAACGTCGTTTCAGAGTTCAAAGGTAGTATACTACTAACAAACTCTAAACATCCCCTCACTCTCATCATCTGCCTAACGTTTCCCAACTATGTTGGGGCCGGCTTCCCAGCTACGCAGACGCTATAAACTGCGGACGCTATGTGGCGTCTACCGCTCTTCTAACCGAAGGTTTCCTACGCCACATAGCGTCCGCAATTTACCGGCGAATGACGTCACTGAAAAGTTATTTATGAAAGTAAGTTGGTGTGTTTTCCTAGAGAGCGTTTTTTGACACCGTAAAGTCAAATCATGCTGCCATAATTTTTACGATGGCCGTCACTGCGGCCGATATGCAGTGGCCACCGCTCTTCTAGTAAACTGTAGCTTATCTGGATGCAGCTGAATACCAGAGGGGCAATTATTCTCGTAATTTTAAGAACGTTCACAGTCAGAAGGCCGTAACGTAGGGGAATTCCTTTTCATTTCGTCGTTCGTTTCATCGTTATCGTTGATTTCCATCGTTTCGTTTTTTGTAACGTTATACTACCACTACTTAGTTATTTTTGACAGAATTGCCCCTCTGATCTCAGTGTCAATCTGTCAAAAATACATCTAATTCTCTATAATTTTGACAAGTTTTTGACATTGATTGTCGCTGAGATGAGATTGCGACTAGATTTTGAACGTTTTTAATTACGGAAATTGGCGTTCAGTTAACATCTCGTCACTAGAACAGTATAATTAAATCGATAGGTATCATGACAAGCTCTAATGAACAACAATTACTATAATTGCATGAAATGACGGCCGTCAATCTAATATTGAAATTAGTTGTAATGTTTCCAATAATTACGCGTAATTCGCTCGTAATTATGAATTGTAATGATCCTATCACTATTACATAATGCAGCAGGAATAATTAATGTTACGGTTTCAGCATGTAATAAGGGGCTCGTGGCTACGTAAAAATAGCCGCACGAGTCCATCGTTCAGGCTTGCCATTTTTACATGCCGAAACCCATCCTTGCCTCGGAAAACACGTTAAGCCGTTGGTCCCGACTGCAATGCTTGGATTTTTAACAGTCGCAACGGTAGTTAGAAGCTCGAGAAGATTGTGGCTAAGTAATAACAGCCGCACGGGTCGACCGATCAGGTTAAGCTACGCTTGCCGCGGTTGGTCCATGGATGGGGGACCATCTTTATATACCAAGACCCCTCCGTGCCTCGGAAAGCACGTTAAGCCGTTGGTCCCGGCTATGATTTATGGGTCTTTGAGAGTCGTTACGAGTCGTCAGAAGCCCGAAAGTCTGACAACCAGTCTTAAAAAGGGGTATCGTGTTACCCAGTAACTGGGCTGTGAAAGTCAGATAGGCAGTCGCTCCATGTAAAGTACTGGTATTCAGCTGTATCCGGTTAGACTGAAAGCTGACCCCAACATTGTTGGGAAAAGGCTAGATTGTAGCTATAGGCTTTGTTTTTTTCTATAGGATTCAGCAGTGTTCAGCTTTTGTTTTACTGGGTCGGGGGGCTTTGGGGACCGGGACCGCGGTCCCGGTTTCCCCCTTTTGGCTGTACCTGAACAAACAATCTCATTGCCAGTAACCTAACAATTATCAGTTTTTTTGTTTTTTTTTTTAATTTATATTTTCTTGTGTGCAATATTGGTAACTTTGATAGAGGATATTGGGTATAGTTTAACTCTGTTAGCTTGTCATTTAATTTTTAACAAAAATTCTATTACTAAACTGTAATTTCGTATGCCTATTTGATATTTGTACGCCGTAAACGGCAAAACATAGAGATCTCTGTACCTCTTATATTTCAAACACCTATTTTTAAAACTACGTTTAACAAATAAAAATCTTTGACTTTGACTCTAACCTTTTAAAATACTGAAGGGCTAATTTTTCTATAGTAATGATAACTTATATGTAACGAATAAATATGACAGTTTGACATCATTTCTATATACCTAAAAACTGTCAAATCACAATATTTATACCTCAGATAAAAATTATCTGACTATTGAAAAATCAGCCCTAAGCCTAACCAAGCTCATTTCGATTTCTGCGCAGCATCAACCCACCTCAGTTACAAGTATTAAACCATATAAACGCAGAACGTCAGGTGACATGGCATCCCGCTTACATTAAGCCCGGGATTCGATTTCCCGCGCAACAGGATCAATGTCATCCTCACACGCAAACACCGGGATGTTTGTCTTCCATTTATTTTTTGTTCCTCCCGAATGAAGCCGAGTGCGGTCGATGATATACGATCATCAAATACAAATAATACGTTTTGGATCGGATTAGAGTTATCAATTGGATTTTTGTGTGGTTTATCAATTCTGTATTGTTTTGCGAAGGTTCGACAAAAAAATATAAATGTTTTCAGTATTGTTTCAATTTCGCGTCTATATTTCCAGTGAAGGTAGAAACATTGATATCTATAAAGCCTTTTCTACTTATTAATTATGTTTAGGTCACAACTACCCAGTGTTTTTAAAGAACTTTATTTATCTTGTTTAAAACTCCCTCATAATACAAACATGTAAACTATACAGGGTCAAATGAAATTATCTAGCGAAACTTCGCAGAGGTGTTGGGTATCGAAATCTAAACACCAACACCAACTAAGTTGGTAAGGGCAAAGAACAGCATTTCAATTGTATTTATACACCGTTAATTTTTTTATCGTTTTAATGCTTAAAAGGGGTCATTGTACTCATCATTATGAACAACTTGTACTACGGGACCAACCCTGAAATCGTGAAAAAAAAAATCTGTTGATCCATACTTTATGTCGAGTTATGCAAACATAAATCTATGAATAAACTGTTTTTTTTTTTTTGTTGACCTGAGACTAGAGATGCAGTTTCTTTGACAAATCTTTTACTGTTCAAGCAGTACGGTTATGGAATGACTTGCCCGTGTTGGTAAGGCGTGCTCAATCGTTGTCCGCTTTCAAAATTATGATACAAAAGCACTTCCTCTCTCCTTAAACACCATCATTATTATATTATTTTTTTTTTCTTTGCTCTTGTTTCATCTTTATTATTAAATGTATATATTTATTTAGATGGCCCGTGGCTAAATAATAACAGCCGCACAGGTCGATCGGTCAGGTTAAGCTACGCTTGCCGCGGTTGGTCTGTGGATGGGTGACCATCTTTACATACCGAGACCCATCCGTGCCTCGGAAAGCACGTTAAGCCGTTGCTCCCGGCTGTCATTCGTGGATCTTTGACAGTCGTTACAGGTAATCAGAAGCCCGAAAGTCTGACAACCAGTCTTACCAAGGGGTATCGTATTACCCAGAGTAACTGGGTTGTGGAGGTCAGATAGGCAGTCGCTCCATGTAAAATACTGGTATTCAGCTGCATCCGATTAGACTGGAAGGAACATAGTTGGGAAAGGTTAGGCAGATGATGATGATGATGATTTATTTAGATGAGTAAATTATACTTTATGTATATATTAATTATATAATGTAAATGGTATACCACAGACTACCTACTACATTTGTCTCTCCTTAATTTTAATCCATCCAAAGGTTGTCTTTTAAAGATCGCTCTTAGCGATAAGACCGCCCATTGTGTCACCCTTTGTAAAATTGTATATATTTATGTTCTGTAATTTGTATGGTGTACAATAAAGAGTATTCTATTCTACAAACACTTTTACACGAGCATTCATATTTTAAAAACTACATGAGGTCGGCGTTTCCTATCTGACTACTCTGAGAAGAAAGGCCGAAACAAACTCAGAGGTCACAGTCTCTTTTAAAGTCCAGTTATTTGGTTTTGCTAGTCATCAGACAGCTCACGAAAGGAAAGAGAAGTAGTCGGGGTCGCTGTCGCCGGATACGGTGAAGAGGACTATATATATAAAGTCCAGACATAATCTTGGTCAGATCATGTGAAAACCATGTACTCGTAGATCGACGTCTGAGATGGTCTTTTGAGTAAAGAACCACACAGATTGAGTGGACCTGTCCAGTCAGTGCCTGCCTAGTGTCTTATTATGAATGAGGGGACAATTTTTAAGCTGTTTATTTTATTATTTTAACAGACTGATAACAACTTGTAACAACCGCTGGACTGTTTAATGCGTTAATCTAATCGCCACTCAGTATAAAACAAATTCTTTTGAAATTCCTTTCATAAAACTTCTATTCATTTTTAATCCTCCATTAAAACTGTCACCATTTACTGCTATACAAATACTTATCACCCGGGAATCGATCTGTGTCCATCACTGTCCTTCAACTATTCAGCCCTGTACTTGCTACATCCGACCCAAAATTTTAAAACAAAGCCTCGAGTCGATTAGCCCCTTTGAATGGTGGACAAAGGGGTTAATACCACACGTACCTAAATCAATAGGTAGGTAATAAAACAAAAAACAAAGGAACCGTAGAGCATAAGCCCATACAGATGTAAAATTGTAGCATCACAGCTGAAGTGGGAAAATGTCAACTAACGTTTGGAGGGCACTGATCATAAATAAACTCCCCGTAAGTACAAGCAGGGACAGTTACCGTTATACCAAAATTACCAGTAAAATTACCAAAACGTTAACGTTACCATACTTTAATTATTTAACGCTAAAAGTAGCGTTATTTCATAGGATTTACCGGTATAAAAATAGCGTTACCTATAACGTTACTTCGTTTAAAACTGTATGTACTTATGGGACCTAAAATGTTTTGTACGTTTCTTGTTCGAGAAACTCGTTGATAGCTAGTCGGTTCCTCGTCGGGCAGATGCCTTAAAGTAACAGTCGGGGGTTGCGGAAGGATCGTACGTTCCCGCGACCCCCGGCGTAGGTGTGAGATGGAACACCAAAGTGGTTTTTAGTCAGTAACAGTCTGACAGACCCTGCCGCCCACCCCAAGGCGGCGGACATCCATGAGGATTTTCCACTCGGGAAAAAAAAAGGTGCCTTAGTAAAACACATACATCAATAGGTAGGTAATAAAACAAAAAACAACACAAACAGTAGAACATTGTGGGCTTAATTGGGTTCATTAGGGTTGTGGGTGGATGGGCAGGGCTTGAAGTTGCAAGGTGCGAGCTTACAGCGGGTCGTAAAACTTTACTTTGTAAAGCTAGGGTTTCCTAAGACCACATAGCGTCCGCAATTTACCGTCGAATGACGTCACTGAAACGTTATTTATGATGGAAAGTTGGTGTGTTTCAGCTTGTTATCAGCGTCAAAATGGCGAAAATCAAATGTGTTCGTTTTGTTATCGATAGTATGTAATGATGGAAAGTAAGACAATACACTGACGTTGATACAGCTCGTTTAGTCTATTTCAGTTATTTTCAGTGTTATGTCCTACGGTATTCTGCTGTGGGGCAAAGCCGCTGATATACAAAATATATTTGTCCTTCAAAAACGAGCTGTTCGAGGAATTTACCAGCTAGGTGCCAGAGTTTCTCTAAGAGATTTTTTTAAAGATATTGGTATTCTCACAGTTGCATCACAATTCATCTTTGCCAACATCCTATATATTAGGCAAAATTTGCACTTGTACACTAAAAACAGTGATATTCACAGTGTTAACACTAGAAATAAGGACAAACTACCTGCCCCCTTTCACCGGCTTCATAAGGTTCATAACTCATTTGTTGGGCTTGGTATAACCTTTTATAACAAGATACCCTCTTCTTTGCTAGACTTGCCTTTTAATGCGTTTAAAGCTCAAGTAAAATCCAACCTTTGTTCAAAGGCTTACTATTCCATCAACGACTACTTACACGATAAGAATAGTTGGTCGCCCTAATTAACTCAAGACAATGTTCATGTTCTTTCTCCAGAATTAGCTTAGGTACTGACAGGTTACTGTTATTAGTATTAACTCATTTATTTCACATCGATGGTCCTAGTTCATCATCTGTGACTGCAAGTGACAGCTATGTGACGAACCCAGCAATGCATAAATATGTAAGCTGTCGCGCCCTTTATGCCTGGAGGCTTTTATTTAGGTAGTGAGTTTTTATTTTTATTTTAATTAATTATTTTTTAGCTTGAGTACGTATAGTTTTTATTATATTTGTTGGTATATTGGCGTGGCTAGCTGACATAATATGGCAAATAATTTAAGCTTCTTGTAATGTTCATTACTGAACATAGGTTCCTAGTATTGTATACATGCAACTACATATATTCTAACTAAACAGACAGCTGTGTTGCTGGGGAGTTTGTTCCGCCACTTCTTCTTCCCAGCGATAGCACTAGGAAGTGGCGAAGGGCGGGCGTTTTTGGGGGACTGTCTTTTGTAATTTTGACGTTCGAAAAGTGCTGATTCTCAGCCTAATTTGAATAAATGACTTTTGATTTTGATTTTGATGTCCAGCGTACTTGTACAAATAATATAGGTCAGTGCATCTGAACTATAGTAATTGGTATCAATATTGGTCTCTTTCTAGCAGATACATCATGTAAGAGAGAGAAGATAAAATTTCTGAAAAAATATATGGTATAGCTTCTGCCCGCGGCTTCGCCCGCGTGGATGTCGGAAATTATCCCACGGGAACGTGCTAACAGGATAAAATGTATGTGCACCAGGATGCCATCTATCTCGCGGGCCCTTTGTGGCTAATTACAATAGAAAACCAATTGTGTCTCATTAATGGTGATTAAGAGGGTACCTATATGATATCTTTACCTAAGTACCTACCTAATTAAAAAAATAAATAAACTCAATAACAGAAAATAAAATACCTACCTACCTAAATAAACCTATTTATGACGATAACTAATCTAAACTCAATCATCATCTGCCTAGCCTTTTCCCAACTATGTTCAGGGCCGGCTTCCAGTCTAACCGGATGCAGCTGAATACCAGTATTTTACATGGAGCGACTGCCTATCTGACCTCCACAACCCAGTTATTGGGTAATACGATACCCTTGGTACGACTGGTTGTCAGACTTTCGGGCTTCAGACTACCCGTAACGACTGTCAAAGATCCACGAATGATAGCCGGGACCAACGGCTTAACGTGCTTTCCGAGGCACGGAGGTGTCTCGGTATGTAAAGATGGTCACCCATCCACAGACCGACCGCGGCAAGCGTAGCTTAACCTGACCGATCGACCTGTGCGGCTGTTATTATTTAGCCACAGGCCCCTCAATCTAAACTCAATAAATAAGCAAAATCTCTAAAAACTAATATCTATACGAATGACTATCCTACCTAACAGTATTATAAAATAACCTACGGTCACTACGTACACTATCAAATATACTACCTATACTTTAAAATTAAAATCTATACCTACGACTTATATAAAAATAAACCTAAATAACTCTAAAAAGTAAAAGGAATAAAAATGAACTCCACTGCGTGTGACCTAACCTACGACAAACTTATTATTTGCGGTTGGTACAGTAATCGGATCTAGGGATCGAACCGCAAAATTAAGTTTGTTTTTTATTGTATATACTTTTTCGGGATAAAAAGTACCCAGTGTGGTGCCCAGGATATTAAAGAATAATTATACCAAGTTTCATCGTAATCGAACCGGTAGTTTTTGCGTGATGCCTGAACAAACAGACAGACAGACAGACAGACAGACAAAAATTTTTTTAATCACATTTTTGGGTTCGGTGTCGGTCTAGTAACACCCCCTGCCATTTATTTTTTTGATATTTTCAATATACAGAATTTTCACTTCTACAGATTTATTATAAGTATAGAATAGATTATCAAACATAGTGAAAGTTTTAGGTCTTCTTTTTTTGATTGGAGAAATGAAGGGTGAACCCTATATTTCAAAGAGAACATTTGAAGGTACCTTAACCAGTAGTAACGGCCTCGATTTATGAGTTGTAGAGTAAATAATTTCATCACCACTGCTCGCAAAACGATGAAGGACAACATCGTGAGGAAACCGGTATGGGGCACATGGATAAATGCGTAAACCGAAAAATATTTTATCACCAGTAAAGTTTAGTATGTAAATTACACCAAATTCAGACGCAATAATTACCCTCAATACTACATGAACAGAATTTTAAAGAGATCTAATGAAGGCCGAGACTCTGACGTTCTCCAGCCGCTCGCTTTCGACAGAAAAGCAATTATCTAGCTAATTATAAAAGAAAATAGAATTCAAATCGTTTTGTTACAATAATCAGCAGAGATAAAAGATTTCAATTCTATCTAAAATAGATTAACTAGAACACATAATTATAGTTTTATATTTTATTTTATTTTTTATTTTTATAATTATTTAATATACCGACTAACTTATTTAACAACAGGACAAAAGCAGAGTACAAAACGTGAAAGGAGTAAGCACAAAAATATTAACAAGTAAAACTGTCTTAAAATATCTACTTACAGAAATAAACATTAGAATACAGAAAGAAACATTAAAGCCTAAAGCACAGAAATTTCTTTTTTTTTTTTCACTATAAATAAAATGAAAATCTCTTTTTTTATTACATTCAATCCGTTGATTGAAGCCGGCCGATGGCTTCAATCAAAGAATTGAGTGTCGCTACGAATTCAATGATAATTTTCGAGCGTAATGCATTTTTATACTATCGCTCGATTTATTAGTTTCTTTATTTTTGGAAACAAAAAATCTTTGCCGTTGGCTTCTACTCCGTTCACCTTTGGTATCTAGTTTTTGTCAAATGTCAGCCGTTATAAGTGAGGCAAAAATAAGGCTCCTAAAGAAAGGCTCGTGGCTAAATTACAATACATCACACACACACGCCCATACATGTATGTCACGACATTTTATTTGATTTTGTATGAGCTTTTCTATAATTTCTAGCATTTAAATTAATTCTCTCAATTTATTATAACGAACACACACTTCCCTATGTGTTTGTTATTCCAGCGTATGGCACTCGTGGGTTGCAGCTGAAAATCAGCGTCAGGTGGTACACTTGTGTTGTCATCTGACATTATGCTGAGCTGAGGCCCTTTTGGAATTATAATCTTTGTTTTCTGTTTTTATAGTTTTAAGGTGTATTCATTTTGTGTAATGCCAATAAACGCATTTTTCTTTTTTGAAGTGAAAACTTCTTTAGCGGCGTTGTGCACTTTTTTGTGATGGGTAAAAAATGTTAAACTCGCGTCAGGACACGTGACCTGATCGAAAATTCTTAAGACGAAGCTTGCGTCAGGACACTTGACCTGATCGACACACGAGACCTGCAGTGCGATTCTGTAGCCATCTCACCGTGAAAACTTAGGTGAAGTGAGCGTGGAGTGAGCTGTCATACCAACTAATAACTAAATAACTCTAAGCTCACTTCACCTAACTTTTCACGGGGAGATTTTTACAGAATCGATCGACTGATCGAAAATTCGTAAGACAGAGCTCGCGTCAGGACACGTGACCTGATCGAAAATTCGTAAGACTGAGGGAGCATTCCAAAATAACAAAAATGCACAACGCTAATATTCAAGTTTTCACTTCTAACGGCACTCCCGGAGTGCAACCCGTTTTTTTTCTTCTTTCTTTCTTTCTAAATAATAATAGCCGTAGGGTTGATCGACGGTTAAGCTATACTGGCCGCGGTCAGTTCGTGGATGGGTGACCATTCATAACATGACAAGACCCCTCCATGCCTCGGCAAACACGTTAAGCCGTGGGTCCCGGTTGCCATTCGTAGATTTTTGACAATCTTTACGGATAGTCAGAAACCCAATAGTCTGATAAGCTGCAATCTTACCAAGACTACCCAGTATCTTGTTAAGATAGGCAGTCGTAGAGGTCAGATAGGCAGTCGTTCCATGTAATGTACTGGTAATCAGCTGCATCCGGTTAGAATGGGACCTGACTTCGACTACGTTGTGGAAAGGCTATGCAGAATTATACGTAACGGAAAAAACGGTAGGAAGACGAAAGACATTGAACACGAGCGTGTGTTTTGCATTTTGGTGCACAGTAAAGCTCATTCTAATCTATTCTAATGTCGGCACGTAAGATAATATTATTATAATAATCTATTTAATCTTACAAAGGAAGGACACAAAGGAAGAATTATTATTGTTATCAGAAACCATCCTGCCCAATGGGGATAAAAAGAACTGTCACTCGCAATCAGGGTAAGAAAGTTCACAGTCTGATCTCGGTCAAAAATACCTCTAATTTCCCTACATTTCTGACAAGTTTTTGACATTGATTGTCGCTGAGATGAGATTACCTACGACTAGATTTCGAACATTTTTCGTAACGGGAATTGGCCTTCAGATGTCACTACTCCCCAGCGTCTGAGAATTTGACAGCTAACTGTCACTATCTATACATTTTTTCGTAAGTAAACGCAACTTGCGCAGCTGACAGCATTGACTGCAAAAATACGGATACTCATGTGTTTGCCAAGGATGTTAAAAGACGAAAACTGTTAGAAAAAGCTCGTATCTCTACAGGTGATGCTCCCAAGAGAACTAAGTCTGTATTTATTACCTACAGGCACTTGTGGTGTGATATTATGTAA
Organism: Apamea anceps; assembly: GCA_951799955.1. Lineage (NCBI taxonomy): Eukaryota > Metazoa > Arthropoda > Insecta > Lepidoptera > Noctuidae > Apamea > Apamea anceps. The sequence continues at coordinate 2,319,390 of OX637516.1, forward strand.
ATTATAGTAAAGATGTGTGTGTTTACATTAAGCTAGAATTAACTTCTCTGAAGCTTTTCAGTCTGGAAGTTAATTTGAGTCGATTTTCAACTCTGATCAGCGGGGTAATAGCGTAACACACTAATAACAGGACTGGCTTTCATTTTGACAGTTCAACAACATTCATTGCGTTATTTACGGTGTTGAGCAGACAAGTTTTTCGAATATATGAAGCAATGGATTAGCAATATCTTTCAAAATGATTAAGATTGTGATTGATAGTGTGTTACGCAATTAGGGTGCAGATTATTCCTGTCGTACGCCTTCAGTCTTCAACAAAGAAAGAACTCGAATATCAACAAACGAAGACGCAAACGCTACTGCTCGGCAGAAATCCTGTATTCGAGTTATTCCACTCAGAGCACTAATTTCAACAGCACTTGCTCGAACCGCACCTAAGCACTGCCACTAACCGCACTGAAAATTTTCGATTCCTAGGTAAAATGTTATTGGATTTGTCCATCAGGAAATTCAATATCCACCAGGAGTACGGATTTATGCTCGGTTTTAATTTGCGAAAAGTAGATACACCACTGCCTAACTCTTCGGGGAAAATAGGGGGTGAAGTTACGTTATGGTAAAGTTCTCGAGCGTCTAAGACTTCTGGGAACAGTAAAGGCGACGATCCATACACGATACTGCGATACGGAGGCTTATTGAACTGTATTTCCCTGGAGATCAATTCAGTGTTGTACAAATAGGAGAGAACCGTTTATCTAGAGTTCTAGGAGCATGTAGGTTAGATAACAACTAATATGTGTCAGACTTTTGTTTACTCTCTCTCTCTATTTTTTTTTTTTTGTCTTTTTTTTGCATGCTCTCGGTGTCTGCTGATGCTGCTTTCAGTTGGTGTTGACTTGACTGGCTAATATTATACTTTTTTTGCAACTAGCTTCAACTTTCTGACTAACTGACCGACAATTTAATTTTGGCAATTCAAAAGTGCCTGAAATGGTTTAATTGAAATAAATAATTTGAATTTGAGAGTTTGAGTTTGAGTTTATCAATAAGCTATTATGCTATTACTGCTATATAGCTATTTGTTCGTGTGCATGTCAGAAAAACTTTTTACAAAAAAAAAAACCGCCTTCAAAAAAAGACAAACAAAAACGTTCCTGCACTAAAAAGTAAAAAATAAAAAATTGAATTCCTGTAAAGAAACTTAATTTAAAGGTAAACTTATTTGACATTAATATTTTGCAAATATTCAAAATTGTTTACTTCTTTTTGGAGTCGGTGCCAGCAGTTGTATCCTGTGCCATTTATTTTTTCAATTCACGATTATAAAATTTTAAAACAGATGCTTACAAACTTAATGCTTCAAAAATTTCAAAGTACTTAAAAAGTGGCAGGGGATTTTTATATGTATGTATAATTATTATTATTTAAAAGAAATTATTGTGAAAATTGTGTCAATTTGTTTTAGAGTACAGTCTAGTCTGTATTTGTGTTTTAATTATTCTAGGTATGCAATAGGTATCTTGGTAGTTTTATAGTAAATGTTAGAGGTCGTTTTTCGAGGTATTGTTGCCCATACGTATATCCTTGCCTTGGCTGGCACCGACTCCAAAAAGAAGTAAACAATTTTGAATATTTGCAAAATATTAATGTCAAATAAGTTTACCTTTAAATTAAGTTTCTTTACAGGAATTCAATTTTTTATTTTTTACTTTTTAGTGCAGGAACGTTTTTGTTTGTCTTTTTTTGAAGGCGGTTTTTTTTTTTGTAAAAAGTTTTTTTTATTTCTAGCCGTTTAGTGTATTTTTTATTATAATATAATGGCAAAGTAGTTAATATCTTTTCTACATAGAATATTATTTTGAAGAAGTACCAATATCATACAAGTAGGTACATTTTACTGTCTACTTTCTGATCTTTAATTTGATCCCGTAGAGAGATGATAATATGACGCATTAAATACTGTCGATTCTTATGCGTCGTATGCTGCCTCTAATATTGAGCTGGGCGGTAACAGTCCATAAACTACAAGGGACCACCCTCGAGAGAGCTGTGATCGACCTTGGTAAAAAAAACTTTGCAAAAGGACAAATATATGTCGCGCTAAGTCGTGTCAGAAGTTTGGAAGGCATAGTGTTATCAGATTTAGACGCCAATAAATTATTGAATCGACCACACGATGATCGAGCGATGACAGAGATAACAAGGTTGCGGAATCTGCCATCTGATAATCAAGACAACACATAACGTGCCATGGAATAGGCCTACCGGGGAAACCACATTAAAAAAAACGCGCCCAGCACACTACCTGATAGGTGGCGTGGAAACGTGTGCATACTACCAAGAATACAATTTTATTTTAGTAAATAATAGAAGCGATTTTTTTTTAAACATTGTAAGCAAAATGCCTTTAATATTTCAGAAGTTGTTTTGTGGACACATTGATGATAACATCAAAACTAGATTTTCAATGGCACCTTGTATTCAGAGTGCATCTCATGACAGTTCTAAGCCCAAATACTGCTAGGATACATTGTTTTATTTTGAAGTTCTCATGCCAACCTTCCACCTTCCAGCTCCATCATCAGATCAGTTCGATAGTAACTTATAGCCAAAGTGCATTTCATGACAATTCTAATAAGCCCAAACACGGCTAGAATACGTTGATTAATTACGGAGTTCCGGTACCTGTCTTCCGGCTCCATCATGATCATCAGATCAGTTCAATGATAACATTTTCAATATAACTATTCAGGATTGTATGTTTATTTGTATTGTCATAGTTGCTTAACTATCTTGATTGTGATATCTATGCGAGTGACAAGTTCCGTTAGCCATATCTGATCTTCTTCACCAGTTCCACTTCATCAAATGTTACTTTTTGACTGTAAACGCTTGATTTCTCGATGAAAATATTAAAATTACTATATAGTTGCCTATAATATTTGAGGAGTTCCCTCGATTCCTCATGGATCCCATCATCAGAACTGGATTTTGAAAAAAATGGGACCAATCTGGAAGCATATCCTTTAAAGTTAAAAAAAAAATGTGCAAATCGATCCATAAACAACGGAGTTCTGAGGTAACAAACATAAAAAAAAAAATAAAAAAAAAAAAATAAAAAAAAAAAAAATACAACCGAATTGAGAACCTCCTCCTTTTTTTGAAGTCGGTTAAAAACAACTTGGATTTCATAGGTTTTCATTTTTTATTCTACTTCCTTTTCTATAAAATATAAAGCCGAAATAGTAAGTTAAGTTTTTGTGCTTATAATATTATCTGTCTACCAGTGCAAGTCCCGTCAAAATCCGTGCCACCATTTCGAAGATTAGCCGAAACAGACAGACAGATAAATTTTAAAAAAAAAATTGTTGTTATATAAGTAGCGTACTTATATACTTTCATAATAATATGCATTTAGTAAAAATCGGTTATTTGGACATTACAAACAGACATTTAATTTTTTTTTACAGATAGTTACTTTTCATCTTTTGCACTTGTGTGCCAAAATCCACTAAAGATATCACCATGAAGATAGTACCGCACACAGATTTGAGTGGACCAAACAATGTGGTTTTAAATACTTATCCTGTTCCTATCCGTCTGCAGCTTTAACAAACATGCACATCTCTCAAAAACATGCCCACCGACCAACCACAATGCACGCCATCACAGTCGAGCACTTGAAACGATTGAAATGCATTAAAAACGAATCATTCATAATTGCAACGAAAGAGCCGTTTCGGCCCCGTTCACAAACACGAGCGGAGCGACTTGTCATGCGATTTATTTCCGTCCATCGCTCAGCAAGTCGCATTGCGGTGACGGTATTGTAGGTACCCAAGGGGCATTTCTCATAATTTTAAGAACGTTCACAGTCTGATCTTAGTCTCAATCTGTCAAAAATAACTCTAATTTCCCTACATTTTTGACAAGTTTTTGACATTGACTGTCGCTGAGATGGGATTGCGACTAGATTTTGAACGTTTTTAATTACAACAAATGCCCTTTTGTTCCACCGCCAGCGATCAACGAGTAGCAAGTAAAACTAGCAACTTAAAACGAGTTGGTGAGCAACGAGCAGCGAGGGCGCGACGGTTACGAGGGATTTCTCGCTGGTATGCATCTGTATACGTACCAAGAGTGAGTCCCTGAGCGAGAGTGCTGGCTGCCAAACGAGCGTTGCTGAGCGAGTATTCTCTTTGAAAGCTTTTGTCGCTGCGACAAACGAGTACACGCTAACGGTATGAACAGTCAGCGATCAACTAAGTATTAATAAATATATCTATTTTATTTATAAAGTACAGACGCACATCAAGCTACTAAAATCTGTCAAATTTCTTTAATCGATTTTCAACTTTGTCGCTAAAGCAGCTTTCGCATTAGGTTCAAGGTTGATTGGGAAAATTTGTCAGTTTCTGGTAGCTTGCTTGTATAGCTCCGTTTCTCTCTCTTATACTGGAAACATGAAGGCATTAAACCGTCATAACTTCTTTCATATTTTGTTTTCTCCATAGTCGCTGTCGTGAGACGCGTGTCGCTTGAGCGTGTAGCTCGTTGTCACGGGGTTAGCCGTGACGGGGCCGCGACGGGCGTGTCACGACATGTATCCGGCACGATAACGAAACGGACCGGACCGGAGTGCCACTCCACTGTTACCGCTTAATGGATTTCCGTTACTGTCTTTCCATTCCGTGCGTTTTGTTCAAGATGTTGTTAGCCTGGATGTGGCTGTTTTACAGCAGTTGTTATGGTTTGGTTTACAATAGAGTTGATGTTATGGCTAGTAACAAAAGGTCGTAGTGGTGATAAGGGGGAGGTTTATGAAATAAAACATTAAATAATTATATTACTCATTTATTTCCTGCTAACAATAAAAATAAATTATATTAACAATTCGTTTACCAATTCTGGACACTATCCGGTTTAGTTAGGTATGTATCTCCAGATAGCCCTACTAATATTATAAACGCGAAAGTATAAACGGATGGATAGATGTATGTATGTTTGTTACTCTTTCACGCAAAAACTACTAAACGGATTTTGATGAAACTTTACAATTGATATAGCTTATACATCAGAATAACACATAGGATACTTTTTATCCCGATATTCCGACGGAATTGAAACTTATGTGGATGAAACCGCGGGGCGCAGTTAGTTTTTTTTTATCTTTTTATTTTTTTTATTAGCGGTTATGTCCCACTGCTGGGCAAATGCCTTCCTATTCTCTTTTCACCTCTCTGTCCAGAGCTGCCAAGAATCAATCTTTATAAAAGAAGTCCAGCTCACCCCGCCATGCCCATCTGGGCCTGCCACGATATCGTTTGCTATTAAGCGGGACGTTTATACAAATTACATTTACAATTTATCAGGTAAAGGATGCCTATCTGGAAACTCTCAAGCTTGCCTTTTAAAACTGTCATCACAAGTCTTATTGTTTCTTCTTCTGCCTCGCTGTCTCTCAACTATATTAGAGTTGGCTTCCAGCCTTACCAGAAGCAGCTTAATACCAGTATTTATATAGAGCGACTGCCTATCCAGTTTCAATCGTTCTTATAACTTCTATCTAAGCCATACGTTCTAGAGATGTCAGCATGAGTGACGGGGCCCGATAGGGCCGAAGCCTGCCAGGGTAGCGGGATTGTCCGAAAGGGTTACCGCTGCCCTGGAATATAAAGGGCTAAGGAAGGAACACGGGTGGGTTTTAGTCAGTAAGAGTCTGACACTCCCTTCTGCTCCACCCAGAGCGGGAGGAGTCATTTGATGATTTGCCATCCTGAAAAAAAAAAAACCCATACGTTCTAAACCTTATTTTACCTACACACAAAGAGTCCCTCAATTTTGTTTGCTCACCATCTGTAGCGAATCTGATTTTAATTATAATTGGGATTTTAATTTGGAATTTGTTTAAAGAAAACACAATTATGTTCGAAGAGTAAATGAACTCACTCGATACCACTCAATATCAATCGACAATTATAATGCGTGATGTGCTTACCTGTAAGAAATTGGTACAATATTTCTATAAGTGTATTGGATGTAAATCATATCTTTGTATCAGTGTATTCAATTGTTGGTAAGCCAAATAAATAAAATAAAATCTGAAACAGCTATTGCCATGATTATATTTCAACAAATAATATTATACAGGGTTATTCGTAAAACACCAACAACCTCTTAAGAGGTCATTGTACTCATCATTATGAACAACTTTTACTATGGGACCAAATTTGAAATCGCGAAAAAAAAATCAGCTGTTCCCTACATTTGTGTTCGCATAACTCGTCAAAATATAGGGAGCAGCTGATTTTTTTTTCGCGATTTCAGGTTTGGTCCCATAATAAAAGTTGTTCATAATGATGAGTACAATGGCCTCTTAAGAGGTTGTTGGTGTTTTACGAATAACCCTGTATAGCTGTATGATAGGATTTACAAGGTGTCGTTTTGCATCCTCGTCAAATTCAAGGAGGTAACTATGCTACTGATTCTCGACACGAATCAATAATAAAATAAATAGGTATTTCTTTTTTCGGTACATATACGATACCATAACGCGATCCTGTTCTTTGAAAGTGGTGTATTCTGAAATACTGTCAAACTTAAATAACTAAAAAAACAAGTACGTATTCATTATTTACCAGGGATCGTAATTTTATTTGATTATTCTAACAGCCTCCTGGACGAGGATGCAAAACAACAGCTTGTATAATTTTCTCCGGATATACTACTGCCCTCTGAAAGTTTCAAACGCCCAGGGGGCGTTGATTTGTTGCATGAGTTTTTTATCATTCATTCATGTACCTCTAGTGTAATTTTTTTAGTGGTGAGAAATAAACTATTTTTTTTTTTATGAGTCCACCTCGGCCCGTGATCCCACCACGACTTGGATTTTAAATAGGAACTACGTATAAGACTGTGTTTACTCTCGAAGCTCGCTTTTGTCTTATTAGAAGCTTCATGTTTTAAGGTGACAACGGAAACATCGTTAATTTGTTAGATGTACGCGCCTGTTTCAGACATTCAACAAGTGAAAAGTTGCATGTAGGCTTTAGTGCCCACGGAGAACCTATGATCTTCTAGCGCATATGTCACTTCCATTTCACGTATATCAAGACTGGTTCTAAACGCATTTTTCTCACGTAACAGTCGATTTGACCCGCTACCCTTTCGTGACTGCTCTCCCTGTTAAATATGTTAAAAGGTACTTTAGGAAGTACCAATGTTTCGAGACCTGTATGTTCCCTTATTTGTTTGCTGTTTTTGGAATGTTTGGATGAATAAAGTCAGGCCCCGTTGAACTAATCTGAATAAGTTTCTGTTGAAAATTTGAAGGCCAGTAATTAAAAACGTTTAAAATCTAGTCTCAATTCATCTTAACGACAATCAATGTCAAAAACTTGTTGAAAATGTAGGGAAATTAGAGGTATTTTTGACAGATTGAGACTGAGATTAGACTGTGAACGTTCTTAAAATTACGAGAATTGTCCTTCTGATAGTTTAACACGGCGTCAATAATTATAATGAAACCATAAATGTTTGAGTTTTATAGGGTTCCGTGCCTCAAAAGGGACTGCCACTACCACTGTCACTTCGTTGCCCATTCTCCTGACTGTCTGTTAAGACACTTTTTCTCAGGAACGCGCGGAGGTATCAAGTTAAAATTAATATCAAATACGTAGATTTACAGACCCTTGGAGACCAATTGTGAAGCTACAGAGGGTATTGTTTTTACAAAATAAAGTATGTAGCATTCAGACTTAGAAGGTGAGGGGCTCGTGGCTAAGTAATAACAGCCGCACGAGTCGATTGAAGGTTAAGCTACGCTTGCCGCGGTAGGTCCTTGGATGGGTGACCATCTTTACATACCGAGACCCCACCGTGCCTCTAAAGCACGTTGAACCGTTGGTCTCGGCTGTCATTCGTAGCTCTTTGACAGTCGTTACGGGTCGTCAGAAGCCCGAAAGTCTGACAACCAGTCTTACCAAGGGGTATCGTATTACCCAGTAATGGGTTGTGGAGGTCAGATAGGCAGTCGCTCCACTTAAAATACTCAGCTGCATCCCTTTAGACTGGAAGCCGACCCCAACATAGTTGGGAAAAAAAGCTAGCTAGATAATGAGTACTTAGTAAGATTTTAATGCTGCCACGTGCCGACCGGTATCCGTACTTACTTAACTCTGAAATGTAAGTAGGGCACGGTAGGATTAAGTGCTACTATTTTCTGTCCTTTACATACTAATGTAAACCTTATTTTAAAGTGGGCTAGCTTTTGCCTGCTAGCTAGCTAGCAACTAACTAGGTTTTCCAGGTACCTACATAACTAGCGATCTTTATGGAAATTGTAAGTAGGTTACATTCCCATTTATAATTTTATAGATGATTAGTTTTTTAAGGGTTTTTTTTTCAGTTTTCAAGTTAGTTTAGAAGCTGATGTACCACTTTATATAAATGAGACTGTAAAACATCAAATAAAAGCAATAATACCATAAAAACAAAGTAACTGCAACACTTAAATTCTTCCCTCTTTTTCCAATTTGCCGCACGCCTAGTGCCGAAAGCCGAAACATTCATAAACTCTTGTCCAGAAACCCGTAACTTAAATACGAACGATTTTTGAATTGAAAATACAACTATCTAGGTACTAACTAGGTACATGATATTTAATATTGTAAATTGGCTTAAAAAAAACCTTAAGTCCAGGCATAATCTTGTTCAATCAATGTGAGGACAGATTTGAGTGGACCTGTCCAGTCAGTGCACACTTTTGTCAGTAATCGTGTATGCTCAGCACAGAACTTAAAGTGCTCAACGACTCGACGAATAATACCAAAGCATATAATAATGTTGACCGTTCTGGTTATTTTTTTTTAGCGACAAGCACAGTTAGATATGACCAAAGTCTTGAAACTTAGTAAATATTATCGGCGAAACTCATGTTTTCAATTTTAAATTCGTTGGAGTTAACGTTACTCCGCGCATTTGTGCTAAACCTGCAGGACGCAACTTCAAATGTTTAATCACGTAGAAATATGGAAGCCGGTAACGTATAGAGGCTTATAAAGGGTAAAGTCACTGATGTCTTGTGCCAAACCGAGCTTATTCACTTAGATTCATTTCGGAACTTGCTTTGCAGTTATCCGGAAAATAAGACACTTTTTAAGTCATTGGATGTCTCATACTTCAGTAAACTTTCTGCACTACGATCTGTGGTTCAACCACTGGGAAAATTACTGGGCTAATTTTCATCATCAGCCTATAGCAGTTCACTGCTGGACATAGGCATATAGACATATTGCACACCATTCAACTCGATTTTCGGCAACTCTCATCCAGTTGCTACCAGCCATCCTGCGAAGATCGTCGCTCCACCTAGCCTGAGAACGTCCCACCTTACGTTTACCGATTCGCGGTCTCCAATCAAGAACACGTCTACCCCAACGGTCATCCGTTCTACGGCTAACATGGCCGACCGACTAATATTGCATATAATTATGTATTCTTAAACCAAAAATGTTTGTAACCAATGATATTATTTCAACCTAAACAATTATTATCAACTCTATCCAACTGAAAAATAAGTTGATTTTAGAAAGGCTCGTACTATTGAAGAAGTAATAAAAAAATGTTGAAGTTTTAGCGCTAACTGAACTTTATGTGCAGGTATTAAAGTTATATTTTCATAAACTCACATTGGTTTACATTTTACGAACTTGCGAACGCGCAGTGTTTCACTCACAGATTTTAATAACAGGGTGTCGCTTACTTTCAGAAGCGTTCATGAATGAAAGTGATAAAGCCCTGTAATTGTTCCTTATAATGTACTCACATTATAAGGAACAATTACAGGGCTTTATTTTGTATGTACATATTAGCTTTTTTTTTATCAAACTGCACAAAGAAAAAAATGAACAAACAAATATTTTATTAAGTAAATCTGAATATCAAAACGCAGAGGCAGAGGTAGCCCAATGGTAACGGCCGCGACTTACGACTTGTAGGTCGTACTGAGAGGAGGCCTGTGTCCCAGCAGTGGGCACATTGTGACAATATGACGGCACGGTTGGCGCAGTGGTTAAGCGATTGACTGCTGCGCTGCGTGTCGCGGGTTCGATTCCCGCACGGAACAAATATTTGTATGACCTACATGTATTTGTTCCGAGTCTGGGTGTTTTTCTATCTATAATATGTATGTATTTACAAAAAAAAAATGTATATAAGTAGTTTATCAGCCATCTTGTTACCATAACACAAGCATTAGGTTGCTTAGCTTGGGACTAGATGGCGCTGTGTGAAATGTCCAAGGATATTATTATTATTATTATAATATATGATATGATGATCAAAACGCAATTGTTTGTAATATGTAAACGCAAAACCTAGGACGGAATGACACGAAAAAAACTAGTGCATATTCAGAATAAACAGGTCTTTACGAAACCGATATACAAACATTAACCAAACATTCATCACTTATAACTTGTCGGTTGGAACCAACATTGGCCCACACATACATCAGAATAATTACCCAACTTGTCAGTATGGTAGATGTTGGCCCATTTATCTGTTAATGGTCAGTAATATTTCTCGGCTTAGGCAGAATGTACGTACGAATGTATGCTGCTTTATCACATTTGATAAAGCAGCATACATTCGTACATCCGACTACACTTTTAGAGTTTTGCAGCGTGTATCAGAAAACTGAAAGAAAGAAAAATGGAAAAAGATCACAAACTAAACGAAACACAGTAAAAAATAAAAAATCAAGTTACAGAACAAAAAAAAGATACAAAAATAAAAATGAAAATAATTAACTGCCCCATTACAAAACTTCACCTACTTTACCTAAATGTATGGGACGGCTGATTATTTTTTCTCCATTACGATGTGATCCCATGGAGAAAATTGATCAGTACATTTTTAAAATTGATCAGTACATTTTTAAAATTGATCAGTACATTTTTTACAGCACTTTTATCAACATGGTAAAAAGTTCATTCAATTTCAGTCAACCCCGCCGCATCGCATCGCCAACCCTTACTTTTACTTGCCTCGGCTACCAAAAACTTGATTACATAGACAATATTATAAATAGCTAGTAAAAGTAACGACACCGCCATTTTATTTGGGTTTCAAACAAATTGGACGTTTCAACTGTACAAATGGCGAGTGATTTATCATTTTTCTACGCTTATTGTTAAGACTAGACGATGGCAATAAATTGTCCTTTATTATTTTTTGGGAACAGCCTGCGTAATCCCACAAAAGAATTATGAAAAATAATCCCTTATTTTTGTAAACAAATGCTAATGACAAATGAGTACTTAACACCTGCCGCTCTATTCTGTACAAATCTCACCGTAATAACTTAGGTGAAGTGAGCTGTCATTCTACCAGGGCCCCAAGTCTGCTATTACAATAGTGTCAGAATGGTCTATCATTGATTTCATAATTGTTGATTTTGACATGTTTGGTAATCTACTAACATAATGGCGTTATTATGACTTTCCAGTGGTCAACCACTGACACTCCATTGAAAGAAATGGCATAGAATGGTAATCTCGTATATAATGATAAATGAATGACTGACTTACATAAAACACTTGACTTGTATACTCGTAAAACACTAATAAATAATATGTAAAAATATATATAAAGGAAATCTGGCATAAATAAAGTAGTGGTAGTTTTTCGAAAATCATTTCTTCTAACGGGTTTTATAATAATGACAATACGACAATGTCATTATGATACAATTCTATTACGAGACCATTGACCGACCAATGATCGCCATTAAGAATTTAGCAGATTACGAACTTTAAGCAAAATGACAATGGGATGGGAATGGTATCGTGTTGGAATGACGAATTTATAAAAATAGCGGACTTGGGCCCTGATGCTACGGGATTGGTACTATTGACATCTCACTTCAAGTTCACTTCACCTAAGTTTTCACGGTGAGATGTTTGCAGAATAGCACGGCTGGTCAGGAGTGTGAATAAAACGCCGTGATAACTAAGGTGAAGTGAGCCTTCAAAAGTAACAAAAAAAAAAATCCCTAGCATCATCATCATCTTCCTAGCCTTTTCCCAACTATGATGGGGTCGGCTTGCAGTCTAACCGAATGCAGCTGAATACCAGTATTTAACATAGAATACTATCGTGAATTCATGCAAGCCTAGTACTTTTTGTTAGAATACTGCTCAGAAAGTCGGGTCATATTTCAATCATGATTCGAAGGACACGTAGCGCCATCTAGCGTCCTAAAGCAATTGTGACCGTCGTAAGTAATTGTTCTTTTCCTCGGAAACAGTATTTTTTCTAGATGAAAGTTACCCTATGTCCTTTTCTGTAGCCCTGCTAACGTATATGCAAAATTTAATGATGCTCGGTTCAGTGGATTAAGCCAGAAAAGATAATAAACAAACTTACTTTCGCATTTAAAATATTGGTTAGGATTTCAGTGGTAGCTTAAGAATCAGGAACTCTGTTGATTTATTTAATGTAGTGCTTTTGTTATGAAATATGGTAGCAATGAACATGAAGCTGGCAGAAAATGTTCCATTACAACAAAAGTTCCTGAAATGACTCGACTGACAAGCAACGGACATTATCTACCGTATACCGCTTCTGACAACAAAAAGAACAACAACAAAGGAGAGCCCCTTATAATGAACCAAAAATAAACATATTTTGAACCAAAAAATACTTGGCCATGGTATTCCGGCTCTTAAAAATAAGTATTCAAAAAAGATTACCCATTAAACAGGGGGTGTCCAACATTAATACTTTTACAGAGGCCGGAAAACATTCGCCGGCATAATGGTGGCCGCAAAAAGTTAATGGACGCTTTCACCACTCAGTATTTGAGTTCGGGGCAATTCGGCATGAATCGGCATGTTTCGGTGTTACGCTTGCGCATTTTCCTTTTAAAGGTTCCGTAATAATACCAAGAATTCTAATGGATTTAAGCATAGCAAATGTTAAAATCGAAGGAAACGTGAGTTTATCTAATTTTGTAATTTCTACATTTAGTTATACGAGTATCTGTAATTTTTATCGTGTACAGTCACCAAAGGAAATAAGAGATAATTTAGTAAGAAACCGATCAATGTTTTCAAATGAAATTTAATTTGATAAATGAACTGTTTGTTTTCTATTAATTTAATTTTATTCGAAATCATCAATCCGTTTCTTATTAAACTTCAACTATACCTGGCGACTGGTAACTTATCTCCTTTGGTGACCGTACACAATAAAAAGTATTCTATTCTATCATATGTGTGTATGTTCAAGTAAAGAAGTACACTTTCACTATAAGGAAACCTCGTAACAGCGAGTTGACACTTCCGAGACCCAAAGGCTAGCTGTTTTCTTGGCCAGAGGCTTAACATTGCCATACAACGTGGTAATGCTGCCAGTGTCTTGGGTACATTACAGTAAACCGCGATGCGGATGAATTTTTTGACGCCATATTTTAGTTTGTGAAGTTACGATTTCATTTTATTATGTTTATTAATTAATTAAGTATTAATTGTGTTTCATTTAATTAAATTACTTCACATTATTAGATAACTATTTAATCTGCCTATCCTTTTCCCAACTAAGTATGTTGGGGTCAGCTTCCAATCTTACCGGATGCAGCTGAATAATAATAGTATTTTACGGCATGGTTGGCGCAGTGGTTAAGCGATTGATTGCTGCGCTGGGTTCGATTCCCGCACGGAACAAATATGTGTATCCTACAAGTAGTTGTTCCGATTCCGGCTATTTGTGTATGTGAGTTTAAATGTTTGTAAACGCACCCACGATACAGGAGAAATTCATAGAATGGGGCAACGTTTCTTAAAAAAATATAAATATAATATAAATATTTTACATGCAGTGACTGTTTATCTCACTTCCACAACCCAAATACTAAAAAAAAAACTACAAACAAAAACTAAAAAAACACAAAAAAAAAACAAACTAAACAAAACAAAACGAACAACAAACAAACAACAACAACAAACAAACCAACAACTACAACAACCAACAACATCAATAAACTTTTTTCTTTCTTTCTTTCTTTTCTTTTTATACTAGATAATATGGTCGATCGATCGACCTGTGCGGCTGTTATCATTTAGCCACGAGCCCCTTGCCTGTTTTACTAATGCTGGGAAACCCTACGGACCCGTTATCATACACAATTTACACATCAAACTAACGTAGCAGTATTAGTATTCATTCAAAAACTGCATAATATTCAGGCCGTAGTACAGACGCCAGCAGGTCAAGCTTCTCGAAACTGTCAAATTTTCCCAATCAACCTTGAACCTTAATACGTTAGCGATAAAGTTGAAAATCTATTAAAGAAATTTGACAGATTGTAGCTTGATGTGCTGGCGTCTGTACAATTTGTTCGTATACACATGCAAATAGCTTATTTTCTGAAATGACGACCGAATGCGATATAAATAATGCATAACATAGCAAAATGAGAATTTAATGTTCCCACTGTGTCAACCAGGTGTTTGGAGATTTTATTGAACATGCCATGAGCACTCGGACCCCTCGGCCCTAGCGTTTCGACCCCAAACATGAATTATTAAGAAATTACAATCATATTTAAACATTATTATCACTTTCTGACTTTCATTCATGGATCTTTGACAGTCGTTACGTCGTTACAGAAGCCCGAAAATCTGACAACCAGTCTTACCAAGGGGTATCGTATTACCCAGTAACTGGGTTGTTAAGGTCAGATAGGCAGTCGCTCCATGTAAAATATTGGTATTCAGCTGCATCCGGTTAGACTGGAAGCCAACCCCAACATAGTTGGGAAAAGGCTAGGCAGATGATGATGATATCAGTTTCCGACTTTCCGACTTCCTGTTTCATTTTTCCTTTTGTTACTTATTTTTTATATAATTTGGTTTTCAGGGTTCCGTACCCGAAGGGTAAAAATGGGACCCTATTACTAAGACTCCACTGTCCGTCTGTCTGTCTGTCGGTCACCAGGCCGATCTAGCTATCTCTTGAACCGAGATAGCTAGGCTCCCAGACAACAAACGTGATTTTTTCGCCGTCTTTTGCTCGATATTAATAATGGCAACAGGTAGACGCTTGAAATATTCACAGAATATTTAGTTGTATATTTACTTTAAAAATTTAAAATAAAATAAATATTTAAGGGGGGCTCCCATACAACAGCCGTGATTTTTATAGATAATGGTACGCAACCCTTCGTGCACGATTCCGACTCGCACTTGGCCGGTTTTTTTTTTTTGACGTGATCTTCCGAGTCGCAATAAACACTTTTCTTTATTTTCTTTCTTTATAATCCAAAAAGTCCAAAGTAGTTTTAGTTTCAAATAATCCTCTACATACTTACTCGTATATCTTCACAGAAAAAAAAGACAATGGAGCTGTTTTATATCAGTATAGAATAGCGAAGTGTAGAGGAATGGAAATGGCAGGCGTCTGCAGGAATGTGCCATCGGTTTATTGAGTTGTCTGTGCCCGAGATCTCATCTTCATACCACGCGCGACTCGAATTACATGCCCTTAGTCTGTAGATCTTGTTTATAAAATGCATGTGCAGAAATCACGGAGAACACAATACAAAATAACAAAAAAACAAGACAAATATTTAACTGATCCTCTAAAAACTAATAGGATAAATATTATTTATGAAACTAGCCTACACCTTAGTAGGTAAATAACTACTTTATTCATTCCTCAAATTGAAAATTCAGCACTTGAACATAAAAAACACCATCCCCTTTATTCATAAAAGTTGCTTAAAGTTAAGTGATTTTAAGTTAAGCTTAAAGTTAAATGGTTATGATGACTGTTTAGCCATACATTTTTGACGTTTAAACGTCTCTTAACTTTAATCATCGTTTCTAAATAAACCCGCAAATGGATAGAAAATATACACCAAGCTAACAACGTAAATACATAACCCAGGGTTAAGCTACAGTAGTTGATACTATAATTTATTAAAGGGAAGCCGGAATCTCTTGGCAAGGTATCCCGAACCTCCTTCATTGAATTGTCAATGAGACGGTCGGCTGAGATATTGCCTACACCGCCCGCCTCCCTGAAGCACTCGAAACTTAATCAACAGTTAGTAACTCGTGTAAACAAGTTATCACAAGATAGATGGCGCTGGAAACGTGCAGGAATGTGTTGTTGTTTCCCCGAAGGGTTTAGCAGCGGTGTCCCCACATTTCACCTGTTATATGTGTATGCGGCCTATAATGTTCCCACTGCTGGGACAAAGGCCTCCTCCCGGTGTGAGAGTGGGCCGTAATCCACCACGTGGGCCCAGTGCGGGTTTGAAGATGTCACATGTATTCGAATTTTTGGTTCTAGGACATGCCGGTTTCCTCACGATGTTTTCCTTCACCGTTTTGAGAGCAGTGGTGATGAAATAATTTACACAAAGTAAAGCGATTATCGGGGTTTGAACCTGCGACCTACATCTCGTAAGTCGTTGTCATGTATTAGGGGGCGAGCCTATTGCCATCGACCGGACATAAATCCAGACTCCAGGCTGCTACTGAGAAATTCATACATACATACATAATATCACGCCTGTAATCCTTGAAGGGTTGGGCAGAGATGCACCTATAGTACACCCACACTTCCCCAGTTATGTTTTAGTCTTATGTAACAGGAAGCGAGCCTATTGCCGTCAACCGGGCACATATCCAGACTCAAAAAACAAAAAAAAACAAAATCAAAATCGGTTCATCCGTTCGGGAGCTACGATGCCACAGACAGACATACACACACACAGAGAGAGACGCGTAAAACTTATAACACCCCGTCGCTTTTGCGTCGGGGGTTAAAAAGGTGAAATTCATATAGATCCGAGATATGTAATTATATGTAGGTATAATTCTAGACGCAATGGCACACCGCAGACTGCAGCGGCGTTGTGGTTAACAATAAACACAGGCGATAGAGCCGCTGCGTTATGATTCCGAATGTGACGATACATTTACGATAATTAATAAAAGATAAAAAAAAACAACGACTTGATAAGTTTTACAAAACTTATTTGTAATACAAAACTCATTTGTAATACAAAACTCATTTGTAATACAAAACTCATTTGTAATACAAAACTCATTTGTAATACAAAACTCATTTGTAATACAAAACATACATCTTGTTGTTCTTTTTTTGACAGCCACTGACAGCAAGTATGTATCGTCTGCAGTCACCTCGGCCGCAGCAGCAGGAGGCACTGCCGCTATCTAGAGAAGCATTTTCATATAATATAAATAATTAAAAACCAATAGTGTCGCTGTTGTCGATTTACTTTGTGTTTTTCTCACTGCTTCTTATTTTCTTTTCAGGAATATTCTCTATACTAAGCTATGGCAGTCAGGGTTCATGATAATTACCTTTTCCTTTAAACTCATGACCTAAGTAATTGTACACTGCAATACACATTTGTAAGTATTGAGTAACATAACAAAACATCACCCCTTTATTTCCCCGAAAGGTAAGGCAGGGTTGTAATAGTTCACCCACATTTCGCCAGTAGGTAATAGCCCCATGTCTCAAGTATGAGTACTAAAGATATTGTATTTTTAAGAGTATATAATACTTAAAGGGACTATTCAGTTCGTCACTTATAAGAAAAATACTTAAGGTAATTTCGAGATTAAAATTAGAGTCCGACCGAAAGTTCCGTTTCGCCCAGTTTCGGCCAAAAAGTGGCCGATTCTTCGACTAGACCGAAACTGGCGTATGGCGTTCTTGAGCAGCTGTTGGCTTTGATAGAATACGAACAACTGACAGATAGACAGACAGCATAGACGACGTAGGTAATGGGGACCGGTTTTCGCCCTTTTTGTACAAAATCCAAAAAATATATTATGTTTACTTCTGTTTTCTACTATAAATAGATGTAATTTAAGTTCTTCGCAGACATGTTGCTCGTAGTATCAGCCCTTGCTGATACTCGAATAAATGCTTACGATTTCTCGAAGATTCAAAGATTGATACAAGCTCTAAGTCCACAAAATAAGTCTCACGATGGAGTAATAAGTCTAGGTATCGAGTCTAAGAAACTATCTGTAACAAATCCACGAAAACCGACGGGTCAATAAATAGTGTCATTTAGGGCTGATTCTTCAATAGTCAGACAATTTTTATCGGAAGAATTAATATGGCCGTTCAATTCAAATTCAAATTCATTTATTCAGGAACAATTCACATTGTGTTTGAAATCATTAAAATTATAAAACTAACACATTCATAATACAATAAATCATATAAGATAAAAGAAAAAAAAATATAAATAAAAAGAAAATGCATTAACAATAAAATTCAATACATTACAAGCTATTACATACTAATATTATTCTCTCATTAACCAATCAAATTTTAAAACGTGGATATGTCGTCGTCTATAGAATACAGACATTTCTTCAATAGGAACGCCTTAAGTGTTGACTTAAATGAGCTCTTGTAAATTATAGATTTTAAATCCAATGGCAACCTGTTAAAAATCCGGACTGCTTGATATTGAGGACTATGTTGAACAATATGAAGTTGGGGTATTAACTTGTTTGACAGCTTTTGTATGGAAAATTATGTCAAACTGTCATATTTATTCTTCAGATTAAAATTATCCGCCTACTGAGAAATCAGTCCTTAATCGACTAACTTGTCTTAACTTTCTAAGTTTCGGTTTTGACGACACTAGAAGAGGAGCCGAAGGTTCGGTTTCGGCTGAAAATCGTGTTTCGAACACTAATTAAAATACACGAAAGCTTCCCGCGAATCTCTTAGGCAAGTCATCTGTTAAATCTATTTGGAAAATCAAATGGTTTACTAAGCTTTAAAATATAACTGAGGGCAATTCTCGTAATTTTAAGAACGTTCACAGTTTGATCTTAGTCTCAATCTGTCAAAAATAGCTCTAATTTCCCTACATTTTTGACATTGATTGTCGGTGAGGTGAGATTGCGACCAGATTTTGAACGTTTTTAATTACCGGAATTGACCTTCTGATTTACTATTTATTAAATCAATGTAGGTTTTCTTTGTTGAATTAAATGGCCTGCTTTTATAATAAAACGCGTAATAAATAACGACCCGGCCCCGTACAGTGTTTACGACGTGACTAAACGCCTATTCCCAACTATGTTGGAGTCGGCTTCCAGTCTATCCGTATGCAGCTGAGTACCAGTATTTTACATGGACCGACTGCCCATCTGACCTCCACAACCCAGTTACTGGGTAATACGATACCCCTTAGTAAGACTGGTTGTCAGACCTTCGGGCTACTGACGACCCATAACGACCGTCAAAGATCCACAAATGACAGCCGGGACCAACGGCTTAACGTGCTTTCACGCACGGAGGGGTCTTGGTATGTGAAGATGTTCATCCATCCACGGACCAACCGCAGCAAGCGTAGCTTAACCTGATCGATCGACCCGTGCGGCTGTTATTACTTAGCCACAAGCTTCTTGATTATAATATAATTCGAGTATATAAGTTTAATTCATCTATGTTTTCTACACATAAACCTTCTGGAATAAATTCTCAAAATTATGGTGAAAACCACATCAAAATCAACCGCGTAGTTTAGAAGAACAACCAGCCGATCGATTCTGTAAAAAATCTCACCGTGAAAATTTAGGTGAAGTGAGCTGACAATAGTGTCAATCCCTAGTATTATTTGGAATGACAGCTCACTCCACGCTCACTTCACCTAAGTTTTCACGGTGAGACGATTACAGAATCGCACTGCAGCAGACACGAACAGCGACTTTAATTTGTAAAATGTATAGATGAACAGCACCCTAATTGCGATACTGTTACTGTTAATCAATCTGAATCATTTTGAAGGATATTGCTAATCCATTGCTGCATATATTCTAAAAATGTGTCTGCTCGACAACGTAAATAACGCAATGAATGTTGTCGATCTGTCAAAATTAAACCCAATGCTACTGATCGTATGTTACGTAATTACCCCGCCGGATTTTAAAGGTCTAAATAACATGTTAATCTAAATATTGAAAACAGTCAAACTTTATTATGTAAAAAGTTAAAGATAATTTTATTTGTCAAAACATGCATATACGTGCAAATGTAATGAATGTATTGTTATAAATACCTCAGGGAGGGCCTGTGTCCCAGTACTGGGAATATTATAGACTGATTGCTACTATAAATAATTATGCCGAATAAAACCCACATTACATTATTATTGAGCCTAAAAACAAAGAATTCCATGTTTCTACTGTGTCATTTTTTATTGTTAAAGAAAACGTAAGTATTTAGTGTACTTAGTGTTCCGTAAAAAAATACAACATCTATAAATCCTACTAATATTATAAACGTGAAAGTTTGCATGGATGGATGTTTGTTACTTTTTTGAATGAAATTTGACACACAGATGGTTTATAATCAGGATTAACATATAGGATACTTTTTATCCCGATATTCCCACGGGATTGAAACTTATGCGGGTGAAACCGCGGGGCGCAGCTAGTGAAAAATGATTTTATTTCTGTAAGTAGGAAAACACTTACGCGTCAATCATATTTTTAAAAGCAACTAGATGAGGTCGGCGTTTCCTATCTGATTACTCTGAGAAGAAAGGCCGAAACAAAATCAGAGGTCACAGTCTCTTTTGAAGTCCAGACATCCTAATCTTGGTCAGATCATTGAAGGTGAAGACCATGTAGATTAGTAGATATAATGTTTTAACAGTTCAGTAGTTGTGTGTTATTTGTTTTATTATAATTGATTTATTTACAATGAGAACGCAAGTGACGCAAGCAAGCAATAGTGTTTCACTCAAAATTAAATAGTCAGTTTCTTAAAAACATCGAACTGTGGCACACTGCTTGTAAAAGGCCTATCTCCATGGCTTCCAGCCCATATTCCCTATAGGTAGTAAGATTGCAGGTGTAAAAAAATAAGTCTACATTTTCCAAGTACCCTACTTATAATAATATTTATCATATATAATCTCGCAGAAACACCAGGGCCATAGGGTCCAAGTGGCCACTTAGGTTTTCGAGACATCGCCAAGCGGTTGGTCGACTCTACACGTGACCAGAGGGCTGGCCTATTCTTTGGTCAAAGAATCAGCATTGCCAGACAAATTGACAATGCTGCCAGCCTTTTGGCCACTGTTCCCTTTCACGAATTTCATTCACGATGTGGATGAAATTTTTGATGCCATTTGACTATTTCCTCTCCATTTTATATAGGTACTTGTACATATTATTATTATTTTAAAACTTTTAGTGTTTTAAATTATTTCGCAGTATAATATTCAACATGAACTAATAAACTTACAGATTTTATTACGAATACGAGACAAGTATTCCAATAAAATCTGTAAGTCACTGTAAGGGAATTTTATAAGCGCTTAAGAGCCCGATACAGGTAAATTGGTAGTCTTCCACTTACCTGCAGTAGTTTCAAAGCCTTACACAAGGTACGCCGAGTAAATTGAGTAAATTATACTCCAACTATTTACACAGGTCACAACACTGCCACGAAAAAAAAACTTTTGTTAATGTTGTCAAATTGAACAAAAAAAAAAACAAAAAACACTTAATGTCGGTAGAATCCGTTCGTCGCGTGCTTAGAGCCTAGCCGCTTGATTTTGATACTTTAATTATATTTCGCCTACATTTTTTTTCGTGTTTATATTTGTGGACGACGCGACACGTTGCGTCATTCGATCGCGCCTTGTTACACTGACTAGAGGGGTAGGAAACCCGTACGCTTCGATACTACGAGCCAAAGATTATGAACATTATTATTGTAGAGGGAACATTTTCCTTAACTGGAACGAATAGTAATACCACAAAACAAATCTTCTCTTTAATTACCTTTTTTTTTTTCATTCTTATTTTTCAGGCTTAAAAGTATTAAACAGATTCATAGACCTGCTTTTTGCTACAGACAATTACTATAGCTTCCGGTCACTAATCGAGACTTAAATTCAGAATCAAAGACGCTATTTAAAAATAATAATTAATTGCATTGTGGCCCGCGTGGTGGATTACGGCCCACTCCCTCTCACGTAGGAGGCTTGTATCCCAGCAGTGGGAACGATAAAGGCGGATTTATGTAACTGACTTGTGCCTCGTTGGTTTAGTAGTCGCAAATGCTACTGTTGATCATGAGGTCCTGGGTTCAATTTCCAGTTCAGGCAAAGTGTTATTGGGTTTCTTCAGTAGCAGCCTGGAGGCTGGATTTGTGCCTGGTTGATAGCAATAGGCTTGCCCCTAAAATATAAAGTAATACCAGCCTGTTAATGTACCACTACAGAGCAAAGGCCTCTTCTAGAAAGAAAGAAAAAGTATTTATTGCGACTCGCACAGTAAGATCGAGAAAGAAGACGAGAGAAGGCATGAGCTTGCTCAAGACAGGTTGGCGATTTCTGACTTATATTTATTTAAATAAACAAAACAAAGTCGGGTTAGTTACACCATTTATAACTCAAGAAGGGCTGAACCGATTTCTATGATATTTTTGGATATGTCTCCGCCACAGCAAATTAACTATTATTACATGGTAAAAAATCAAGAAAAAAAAAAAAATTGATTCTGAGGCGGTACGAATTTCGCCGGCGTCAGCTAGTTGACTTTAAGTTCAGGTTTCCTTACGAAATTTTTCCTTTACTGATGTCAGTAATGCCCAAAATAAACTCAGAAACATTTTTCAAACCTAATTAAAATTCAAACTTCCTATTTTTGGATCATTCAAGCGTAGGCACAAAACGCGTCGCTCGAAATAATCTTTGACATTTTCCGGGCGTGCCAGACAAAGACAGCGCATACCAAAAAGCCTGTGGTTGCGACAGAGACGGGGCGTATCGACGGGCTTAGACCATGTTTGACCAAGTTTTCTTTCTATTCAAATAATTCATGAGGACTTAACTAGTGTGGACGCGGGACATTTTAGAGCAATACTAATTATCGATATTAATATCAAAGGACAACCGATGAATATCTACATCAATACATACAAATAAATAAAATTGAAGTGTCTGTTTGTAATGTCAAAATAACAGCTTTTTACTAAACGCATATGAAAGTACGAGTATATACGGTACTTATGACAAAAAAACTATTTTTTTAAATAATTGTTGTCCGTTTGTCTGTCTATTTGTCCCGGCTAATCTTAGAAACTGCTAGACCGATTTTGACGGGACTTTGACTGGCAGATAGCTGATATTGTAAGGAGTAACTTAGGTTATACATACCAAGACTATGTACCAAGTAATATGGGAGTATAAGCAAGGAGATGATGACTGGAGTAGGACTGACTGGTGTGGACCGTATAGGACTTTGTTTCATTTTTTTCCTTTTGTTACATTTTATACAATTTGTTTTATTTTTATTTTAACTGTGTTTAGTTTAGTTTATGATCCTGTACGAGTCGCAATAAATATATTTTCTTTCTTTCTTTACTTTTTCTTTCTTTCTTTACTTTTTCTTTCTTTCTTTCTTTGACTGTGAGGCCATGCTTCTTGCCCATGATTCTAGGTTAACGGGAAGTAAGTCGGTATCTCAAGTTTTGTTCAATCAAAATCTTTTTACTGGACCTCATCATCATTTCAGCCGAAAGACATCCACTGCTGGACATAGGCCTCCCAGTGGAGGCAGTGGAGGTACACTGCAACCGGTTCTGAGCTTCTCGCATCCAACGGGTTCCTGCGGCCTTCACAAGCTCGTCGGCTGACCTTGTGGGAGGCCTTGCAACGCTACGTTTTCCGATACGCGGTCGCCGCCAGCCGTCCAGAACCTTTCGGCCCCATGGGCCATCTGTTCTGCGAGCAATGTGCCCTGCCCACTGCCACTTAAGTTTGGCAATTCTTCGGGCTATGTTGGTTACCTTGGTTCTCCTGCGGTAATGGACCTACCTGTGAGTAATTATTGGTAGGTACATAAAAAAAAAAAACTATTCGTAACGGTAATGAGAACGGAATTACCATTTTAATTAAAATTGCAATGTTATCATACATTTATACTGTAAGTATATTGAGTGTTCTAGTGTTCATATAATTGTAGTTTAACAGTTCGGTAACCGGTAATGTTTATTAAAATCGAAGGTAAGCGGTAATGCTATACATTTTTGGAATAAATGCAATAAAAGTTACTTCCTCAAGTACAGACGCCAGCACATCAAGCTACTACAAGCTGTCAGATTTCTTTGATTGATTTTCAACTTTATCGCTAAAGCATTAAGGTTCAAGGTTGATTGGGAAAATTTGACGGTTTCGGGTAGCTTGACCTGCTGGCGTCTGTACATTCAGGGAAATTCATTGGTAGGCAAATGGACTCCGTACGTCCATTTGCCGTGTTATAGCCTCTTCTCACAGCTGTTAAAGAATAACAGTTCTGGTTTGAATATACGGACAATTTAACTTGACATTACATTTTTTTCTTTTGGTCTCGCTAGAAGACCATGCCCGTTTATGATATAAATAAATTTATTAGACATAAAAAAGGCACACAGATACAGGGTGACACTTAATTTTAGCAAATGCAGCTAAGATTAGCCAGGTACGCACGAGATATTATAGTGCACAAGTGTGTGTATAAACACAGGTGCACTCTCTGTGACCGGGGAGAGATCAGGCGTAGGACCTGTATCATACAAGTACGCTGGCCATCACACTATCGATGACAAAATCAAGTAAATTTTCGCCATTTTGGTGCCGATAACAGCGTGAGCGTCTGTGGAACTAATATTTTTGATAGGGACTTTTACAAAATGGGCATACTCTCGTGATAAAAATGTTCTAAATATCTCGTAGTAAACACAAAATACACCAACAAGTTTTATTCCACGATTCATTCACTAATCATCAGAGACGTATCAAAACAACACGACGACCATTTGCAACAGTGTGTCAATTTTAGTTCCTGAGACGCTTGAGCGGAGCCAAAAAACCACTATCATTTTGTATAGTATAATAGTCCAGCATACTTGCTTATTAGAGGTCAGGAGTTATTAGTGTGTCAGAAAATCAGTAAAGTATTCGTCAGCAGTACCACTTTTATTTTGCTACTTCTTCTCATTACAGAGATCCTATTCGTTTTAACACTTACAAGTTACACACAAACAGTCGAGGAGCCTATGGGATACAATATCAAAACTAAACCTAAATCTGATGACCTTAGTGATAATGCCACTATGACGAGAAGACAAGAAAGTAGCAATGGCACCAAAAAAAAGGAAATGACGTTCGAAAACTATTTGAAAAAATTTGAGCCCAGTACGATCTGGGAAAAAATAGACAAAGAAAAGAAGTACAATGGTCTTATTTTATCAAACGAGGAACATTCAGACATTTTAATCAAGGCCATGGACTCGACAGATGAAATCATGGAATTTAAAGTTGAGAATGGGAACCCCAAATTAATTTTTGACAAGGATGGCCGGCGGCAGCTAGGTTGGAGGCCCCCGAATAAGCCAGGTCCTCTCAGAGACGTCTTCTATTACCGACGCCGTATCTACGAACTTATGAAGCAAGCAATATACACGACCCGGAACAAAATGGTGATCATGCAGATATATAGGGCAAGATACAGAAACTCTTCACTTTACAAAATGGGCTTCCTGATGAACAAAGCAGACAATGCTGCCAAGACTTTCGGCAAATTTTCTCACAAAGCATATAGATCTTGCTTGTTAGCAAGAGAAAGAGTCTTCTACAGGCTCAGCATCTATGATTTACTGGCTGTAAATGAGAGGCAATTGAACCTGTGGTTTAACCTTGAGATTTTGGCGGATCTCATTTATGACAACGATCGAATTGTCCGTGAAATCTTCCAAAACACTACTTTGAATAGAACCGGGTATATGGACCAGTTGTTTATAGAATAAGAACAAGATTCTTATATAGCGAAACACGGCAGAAATGTATGCTTACGTCAAAACGCAAAATACTGGTAATTTTGGCCTAATGTGTTGCTGGTTATTTCAAAAGTATTCATCCTGGAACTTCCTACACTTAGTACCTAATCTGAATTTGCGATATGTTCGCCAAAAATGTAAACAAATATGAGTTTATGGAAAAATAACTTTAATTTCTACACAATAAAGTTTAGTTTACGCTACAACTTCAAACATTTTTATAACTTTTTCAATAGTGCTAGTCACTGTGAAATCAACTTAATAACTATTGAAATAAAGTTGATATTTGTTTAACTTGAAATAACGTCAATTTGAAACATTATTTAAATTTGAATATAATTATGATTATCCCGTTGGTCTCGTGGTCGCAAGCGCGACTGCTGAGCGTGGGGTCCTGGGTTCGTTTCCCGGGTCGGGCAAAGTGTTATTGAGTTTTTCCATTAGGAATTTCTTAGTAACAGCCCAGAGTTTGGAAGTTGGCGGTGTTATACCCCCGTGACCTCGGAAATACCTGCGCACCTCGGAAAGCACCTTAAGCAGTTTTTTCTGCGCCTGATCTCTCTCCAGTCGTGTCGGATTGCCATCCCATCGGACTGTGAGAATGAGGGAAGAAGGAGGCCTGTCCCTTCGTGTGTGACCGTGTCTTACATCAGAAACGACCGGAGAGACATCAGGCGCAGCAGCAACGGCGACTCCCGAGGCACAAAGGTATCACACCGCCAACTTCCAAACTCCGGGCTGTAACTGTAAACCCAATGGAAAAACCCAAGAACACTTTGCTCGACCTGGAATCGAAAACTGGACCTTACGTTCAGCAGCCGACATTGTACGTCTATCTATCTAACATCTAGCTTTTCCTAACAAACAATAAGCTCAAGGCTTATCGTTTGTTAGGAAAAGCTAGAAAAAACGGAAACATTTGTAATGCCTAAAAATAGAACGTATCTTGGCCGTTCCGCTTCTTTAAATAGGATTCTGTCAAGTTACAATAAGCTGAGCACACGTACCAACAACTTAGACTTATTTTCGAATAGTCCGAATGAATTCAGACGATATATCCAAGCCCTCAGTTCTTAATTAGTTTCTTTATTTCTGCTATAAAATTGCTACACAATAACTGCACTTTTTGCTTTGGCCACATTATTTTGCTTTCGGTTTTGGATCCACAGTGCCTTTAATTATAAGCGCAATGTCTTACAATTCAATTTTGATCTATTTATTGTAATTGTAATGAATGTACTTTGACATAATTTATTTGATATCTGTTATTTTATTTGTTATCTGTAATTCATATGTTAAAATTTTTAATTTATTTTTTCTATTTATTGTTAATTTGGTCCAATGTACAATTTATTTTATTTAAATTTTCTGTTACTCACTGATTTAATGTAAATTTTTAATTAATTTCAATGTAATTTAAATTGATTTAGAAATAATCTAATTTAACTAGTTTTTATTATTCTTAACTATGCAAGTGCTGTGCACACCTATAAGTGAGTTCACCGCAAACTATTTCCGAGCAAACCAAAATTGTAATGTAATAGTGAATAAGTCGTTGGTGTGTCAATAAATAAATTAATTTACATTAACAATAGTGCACATAGCTGCTTTCGTGGCAACACACTGATCCAGCCAACGTCTCGAGCCATTCGCATTGCTTATAAAATTATAAGGCGATTAACACACTGCCACGCACCACGCAGCGTAGCGCGTGAATGCGTGTTTTAACGTTGCTTGTAAGTATCTCCGTTTGTATAGAAAACACGCACAGTCGCAACACACAGAAAATGCATCCACGCGCCTTCATTCAGATCACGCGCCTACAAGCGGAGAAACATGCGCACACGCGCGTGGGTGCGGGGCGAGACGCAAGGTATGGCACACCGAGTCTCGCAGTGCCGTGCGTGGATATACAGCTGATTTTTTTTTTTAGATAATTTAGAATAAATATGCTTTAAAATAGTATACATTTTATGGATATAAAAATATATTTAATAGTCATAAAAAAATACAAAATATGAAATATTGAAAAATGATCAGAAAATTACGACTATCTTTAAATAATGTGACCAAAATGTTATAATTACCTAATACAAAATAATCTCTTAAAATTACTGTTATTAATTAAATTAAATTAAATAAGAAAAAAAAACTTTTATGTGTATTATTCTAATAGCTCCAAAGCTTCATCTATAAGTTCCATAGACTTTTTATGGGTAGGTTTTCATAAACTTTATGTAAGGGTCCGAAGTGTACAAAAGTGAATGTAGAACATCTTCACTTGTGGCTACTCTAGAGCATTTTCTAGCATGATGAAGTCTGAACCGTTTATAGTTGTTCCTTGATTCCTGAGTATCTTCGGAGAGCTGTCGAAGAGGTAACAGTGAATAATGCCGAATGGCGCTTTCCCCGTGAATTAGGACTTTATGGACAGATGTTGGCATATACTCGTATATGCCAACACATCCATATATTTATTAACATATCGTTGTGCTGTATCGAAAGCCTACTGTCCGAATTTCGTAGCATTAATTACTTGTCCGCTTGACATAACTTGAAGTGAAACATAAAATCGTTTTATCAATTCCTCATGTACAGACGCCAGCAGGTCAAGCTACCCGAAACTGTCAAATTTTCCCAATCAACCTTGAACCTTAATGCTTTAGCGATAAAGTTGAAAATCGATTAAAGAAAATTGACAGATTGTAGTAGCTTGATGTGCTGGCGTCTGTACCATATTTCTGCACTGAATTGATAATTTTGAAAAAATCGTCTAGAGGTTTTACCATCATTACCAGTCATTCAGTCATCATCATTTCAGTCATTTGGTTTTACCAGTATTTTGCTTAGTTTTATCTTTATTAAAACCAAGTTCTTCTCTGAACCTTCTTTGTACATGGGTCAATCTCCAAAACGGGCGTATTCGTGTGATCGCTCTGGTGCTTTTCAGATATTGATATTTAATGGTACTTATGTATCTCATTAAAAAGAATGATATTCAAATAGTACATTTTTCCTATTGGCCTTCAATTTACACAAACAGTTATGGAAATATTTAAGTTCAAAAAATTTTGCGGCCAGAGCAATCATAATTGGTGCCAGAGTGATCATAAATGGTGAAATCAGTGAAACAAAAGAATTAATATTGATAAAATATTATTTATTTAGCCGTTTTCAGTCATATTCAGTGTACGTGTAACAATATTATATATTATGTAAGAGAAATGTATTATTATAGAAAAAGGTCAAGGCATATTATCAGTCATACCTACATATCAAAAATACGAATATAATAATAATATTTTATATAAAACAATTGCTAAAATAACAAATTAACATACTTATAAAAATCAGCTTTTGCCTTAGTTTCATTTATTTGGACTTAATTAGATCACTTCTAGGTAAATGAGACCAAATTAAAAACCTTTTGAAATCAACCAGTAATACCTAGTCTTTTATAGTTATAAAATGACTTAGACTCATTAAATTTTAGTTTTTAAAAAGTATTTAAAGAAAACTAACGTTTATAAAGAACAAGATAAAATTCTTAAAAATAAACAATTTATAAACGTAACTATTTGTAATCATAATGCTTAATAGGACTTAAAATCATGACTAAAATAACAGTCTTTTCAAGATTATCTAAGAGATTTGTAATAATCACATTTTCCTTAACTATATATCTTTAATGGAAAGTAAAGAATTAAAAAGAACAAAATAAAGTAAAATGCAATTCAGATGATCAGATGAGATTAAAATATTGTTTGCAAATTATAATGATACAAATTTTAACACCAAGTAAAAAAAAATACAATGTCTATAAGGCATAGTTGATCAACAAACTAAGAAAATAAGATCTATTTATTTATTTATTGAGGATCTCCAACAAAGGATGTACATTATACAATAGAAAATTACAATAATAAAAAAGGTTCTTTTACGTGTGTTTCTTCAATTACAGAAGACCACAGCACGCACATATAACTAGGTGTAAACACGATAAAAATAGAGAATTTATTGGAAGCTCAGAAAATTGAATAGTCATCGGAGTAGGAGTCGGGTAAATCTTCTGCTGCAGCAACCTTTGTCAAGGTGTTATCGTTTTGCAACGAAAATAAAACTACCTCGGAAATACTTGGAGTAATTAAATTTTCATAGTCAATAGATGGGACTTCATCCCAAAAACTGTCCGGCAGGTCCGAGTTGTGTAATGATTGTTGACTTTGATTTGTAGTTATAGTCTGTCTATTATTTAGCATTTGTGGGAGCTGAATTTGCTTCTCCTGATTGCATTTTTTTGAACGCCCTTGATGCCCGTGACATGTTTGTCCTTGAGGTGTTTTGGTTCGAGTCGCTATTAATTTGGTAAAAGCCTAAGTGTTTGCCGTGCGGACATTGTACAGCCTCTTGTGAGCAGTTGTCTAAATCGCAGCTTAGTCGCCTCATAGCCAAAACGTTTTTAGTATTTGCTGACCAAATTACCTGGTGTACCTTCATAGTACCCTGAAATTAATTAAAGGTTATGTGCATAGTTCATCGTTTGTCACTGTTACAGTCCGGTACTACTACTTAAAATAGGTTTATAACGTACAATAATTGCAAAATATCATCGCTCTGGTATTTTTGGACAGAGCAATCACAGCCATAGCGATCAGAAAAAGTCACAAAATCATAAATATAGCCGAATTTAAAAGCAGTAGAAAGTTGTGATTACGTCTCATAAAAAACATCATAACGATCACTTAATTCACGTAACAAACACATGCACAAGCTTACTATTTAATTTAAATAACTTGCCATAGCAATCATAAAATTCGAGAACCAAATCCAGAGCAATCATAGACTTACCTTCGTAATGTTGGAGCCCGGGAACGTGGCACACAGATATCCTCCTCGGCGGTTAGACCACTACTGGCGTTGCCCCGCGGGAGGGGAATAGAGTGTCCATAACGCGTAACTAGGGATGAGCGCGATGTTTTACCTCAGCGCAGAGCGATGAGATAAAATGCCCGGTCACAATTTTAAATTCAAATTGTGGCAAAAGTATTGTTAATATAACTAAAAATATTTTATTACCACGAAGATTAACTATTTGTTATGTAATCTAAATAAGTTGTTTCATATGAACCTTCTCATTAAAAAGTTAAAGAATATTTTTTTCATTCAATCGGGAGTTGGGTCAACCCAGAGCGATCAGGATTTTAGGGTTTAAGATTTTTTTTTTAATATTTAAAATAAACTTATTCATAATATTAGCCTTGTATCACGTAGATTAGACACCGAACTGTATATAAAAAAATATTTTGAAATTTTTTGTCGATTTTAACATGGGTTTATCCAGCCCGACACGAAAAAAAAGGCCTCTGGAGATCGACCCACATATGTCTTCTTTTGTTTTTTCAAATCTTTATTTTCTGTTGTTTTAGCAGACCATTTTTAAAGCCTAGATTATACGATATATGTAAAATTAGTTCCATAAATCTCATCTAGCAATGCAAAGTCGAAAGTCCATATTGATAAGAATTTTCATCAGCCGGTTTATTTTGTAGGTACTTTTTCTAAATTGTTCATCTCTGTAGGTGTTTTATTGATAATTTATTGTGCGTGTGAACTAAAATATGGTGAGAATTACCCAATTCATTATCTAAACATAAACTGCAATTAATAAAATATCACATAAGTATAACCTATATCAACTAATAAATCGAATAGCATCACAGACCTACGTATTTTTAAGAATTTTTTACTATTTCATGTTATAAAAGATTAACATATGTTGTGCAATGAAGTTGCAACTTTTTTTTTCTTTCTGTATATGAATATTAAATTTACTATCAAATAACATAATTTACATACCTTCGGCAACTGTCAAAACTCTAATTGAAAGTTTCAGATACGCAAAAATGATATGTCATGAGATAAATATTTCTAGTAAATATATTAACAAATATATAGCATATTTATGCATACAAGACGAAAGTATATCTTACAAGCTTTCTGGAATGGTTAATACTTGTATAGTTTTTATTGCATTTTCACCAGAAAATAATCCTGAAAAAAAATAAAAATTAAGATGTTTTTGTGACAATTTTTGAATCATCGTATTTAGATGCTCTTTAATATAAACCAGTACCAGCCACATACATAATTTATGTATAATATAGTAGATTAACTTCTTAGCTACAGTTTGAAGTATAACACAAGTACCTGCGCCAATTTTTACAAAATGTATTTATGGCCAGTCTCTCTTAGGCGCCTCCACATAGTGCACCGCCGACGTCCCGGTGTACCCGAACTCAGCGTCAACTTCGCTCAAGAATGAGATATCGTGGGGCAGCAACCATGTTTCTTGCAAGGCAATTATGTCTGACGTGCTACATAGTTGCCTGACACTCTCCATCGAGCGTTTTATACTCTTACGGTTGTAACTTAATAGGTTCATCATTCTCCTGCCCTTATCCCAATTTATTTGGGGTCGGCGCAACATGTCTTTTTCTTTCATACTTCTCTATTAATCGTCATCTCGGTAGTCACCCCCTTTTTAACTATATCATCATTCACACATTCCATCCATCGTTTCTTTGGTCTTCCCCTACTCTTATAGCCATCGACATTCATACTCAAAACTCTCCTGACGACATTTTCCTCATTTACAAATGTAGCTTAATAGGTTATACATTACAATATTTATTTTACGCCGTTCACAGAACCACTGTTTGCACCGTTCGTGTAATTTCTAACTTTAAAATTAACGAATCTTCTAAAAAGAATTCCCTCAGCCCATAGTTTGCTACCAAGAAACTTCTCCGTTTTAGTTTCCGAAACAAAGAATTTGTATGCGATATGTTCTTTAGGATATTTAAACGATATCCTTTCAAGCGTGATCACCTCGCCCGTTTTATGATACACAAATAATCAGCAATATCATTCTCCGTCGTGTCTTTATGCAGTTTAGTAATGAAGATTAGCACTGTTTTTATTGCAGCTTTCAGCTAAGCATATTTTGATCACTCCGATTCTTCACTGGAATCTGTGGTTGGATGGTCTTGTACCAAATTCCCTTTTCTGTTGACCTCTTGGTAAAGTATTCACTCCACATGTCTGTACACTGCTGTTTTATTAATCTTATATTATAATCTTTATATAAAGGAGGAAAATTATAGAAATTCCATCTGACTCGTCTTAATTGGCCAAAAGATCTACTCTTTCGTTATCCTGAATCTGTACGTGAGGCGGGATATACACTGTAAAATTATCGTAATTGAATTTTGACCTAGTTTGAATATAGACTCTAAAATCGTGTAGGCAAAATCTTACTCCTCGCACGGACGAAGTGCACCGAGCCAACGACGAGACAAAACAACGGATGTCAGTCGATTAGCGTTTTGTATAAATTAAAAAATTGTCCCAGGTTTTCGCTATTATTGATGAATATAAATAGTAGGTATATTTAATAGTTTTCTAGTGATCCACAGGATGAAAACGTGAAAGTCACTTTTTATACACTATTACTTTTTTTATAACAAGATTGTATTACTCGCATATGACACTTCCCTCATTTTTAAAATCAGACGTTAATTTTGAACTAACGTAACGTCGTTAAGTTAACTTCTAAAGTCGAAGTTCGTTTAATCTAAATAATCTTGTCCTGAAAGAAAAATAGACTAAGCTCATTATATTCTTAAACGCCAAATGTCAGGCCACTACTAATGTTCAACATGTACAGTTCGGTTGTACTAGTGGGAACAAATGGATTTTTCAATCATCTGATAACTTCATTCAAGGAATAATTTTGAAATTTTAACAGTTCTTTCATACAAAAACTGTCAAACGTCATTTTCATTCCTCGAATAAAAGTTATCTGGCGATAGAAAAATCAGCCCTTACTGGAATAGAGTTGGACTCTGTTGAGTCCGTCCGACCGTTTTTCTCGGAATAAGTTCTATTGACAGTAAATTACAATGAGGCCCAAGTATTGAGATTTTATCCGGATAAATACAAAAAAATGATAAATACTCAGAAATATCCGTTTTTACTTGAGTTATTCAAAACAGCGGATAAATACTTTATACGTACAGATTTCGTTTCTTGTACTGTCATTTCACAAAAGGATTGCATAAATAAAATAAAAGTCGGTAAATATAGATTTTACTATTTTTTAATCAAAACTCTAACAAAAACAAAAATCCTAAAGTAACAATGGTTTCACTACAATCATGAATATTTTTGTCAATCACTGTAAATATAAAAAAACATTTTTGCAAAAAAAAAAAACAACCGACGTCCAAAAACGACACTACAAAGTGAAAAATAACTTTTAAAAGTTATTTTGCTGACTGGCTAATGGTATTAAACACGCGTATTCACTTCACGCTTTTTCCCTTTTTCTCTTTCTATTACCTATATATACGAGTGTGTGTGCCTGCGAGTATCGCGTAAGAAACGTCATCCCTGATGAGGGTCCCCTGACCGCAAACGTCTTTTTTTTTTGTTGTACTGCCGCAATTTGTTCTAGTGCACCTATCATTGCGCATTTGTATAAAGTCTTTTCTCTGGTCGTAGATCGTCAACGGTTCCATAAGTTATGAAAAATTTGAAGGAATCGCTCTCGTTCGTTCGTATTTTCGCAGGCAGTCGATAATTCCCGTTGCGCTTACTTTTCTTGAGATATATTGTAGGTATTGCAATACCGATGCATCGTAAATTATACCATTTCTTTTTTAATGGGTTATTTAAATAATTTGAATTTAATGAGCTTGCTTATCCGGTCTGTTTTATAACAAGAAACGCCTCTGGGAATGTGTGTGTTCTTAATTTCTTTAACATTGCTTTGTGAGTATTATATATTTAAAACAATAACTATGTGGGTCCCTATATTCATTTTTAAACAATGATTTCTTTCAATTTCTTTATTACGTAAAATCATTGTAAAATACACTAATATGCATTCGCGACATATTCGCCAAAAATGTAAACAAATATGAGCTTATGGAAATATAACTTTAATTCCTACACAATAAAGTTCAGTTTACGCTACAACTTCAAGCATTTTTATAACTTTTTCAATGTTGATAGTCAAGTTAATAACCATTAAAATAAAGTTCATGATTGTTTAACTTGAAATAAAGTCACCTTGAAACTTATATAAAATTTGAATATATGTATACATATATAGATTGTTCTACAGGTTTAAAATAATGTTATTTTGTGCCAAATAGGAATCCCAATGACCTACTTTGTTTTAAAAACATTTTTTTTGTCCCACGGTTTTGTACGTGGCTAACAATTAAATTACATATTTTTATTAGATCTGTCGTTCAACAATGGTGATACACTGGAAGATGCGTTGGAGGAGAGGGACGTCTACCATACGCTATTCGGCAACATAGGCTCCATGGAGGATCTGTTTCTTAAAGAGCCCGACGGCACGGCGCCGAACGATATGCCGGCCGCAGATGACAGCGACACTCTCGAAGAACCGGACCTGGAGATATCCGACGTATTTGGGTTCCTCCGAACCAACTTGACTAACCAGACCTTCGATTTACACGACTTCTTCACTATTAATGAACAGTATTCAAACTTGACTAAAGAATATAAGAATAAGAGTATGACTCAGTTGAAGAATAACACAAGAAGAAACAAGTGGGTAGACCCTGATGATCTATATTTTAAAGAAGATATAGAGCATATAAAAAAACATCAAATGCAAATGGTTTTGGTGCAATTTACAATGCACTGTCGTTACGAGGTAGGACAAGCTTTATTACAGCGCGATTACGTAAGAGATGACAAGAGGTACAAGCTGGGTTATCTATTTAACAGAATGCGAAGATTAAAAACGGAGCAGTTGAAGATGGTAGGTGTGGCGTGGCACGCGGAAAGCAAGTGGTACCGGCACGTGTACACCCTGATGCGGCTGTACGAGCGTGTGGTGCACTTCGACGTCGACATGCGTGACACCGCCAATATGATCAAGGTGCTGTTCCAACAGCACGCGCCCTACGACACATACATTTTGCCAAAGATGAAAAAAGATAAGGATAATAGTACAAATGCTACGAAAACTCGAAATATCTAATGCGATTACTCTGATTATATAGGAATACTAGGATTTTGGGTTCTCAGATCTTTATTTTTATAATGTGCGAGCTATTTGTGCTAAATAATAACAAAATTTTTCTTCTCACCTTTTTTTCATGCAACTTACGTGCAAAATTTATCGTCGCATTAGCAGTGGAATTGCAACTGAAGTTGAGGCCGTAATGGAGGCAGGATATTAAAAACAAAAGCTTACGCGTATCAAAAGATGTTTTTGAAACACACTTGCAAGGAAAGAATAAATAAATTTAGACATAAAAAGGCTTGATGTTAGATCATACAAAAAAAACATACACACACATCTTTGACAAGTATGTGTAAGTTATCTGAAGTGCACTCTCCCGCACTAGTACGGGAATGCAAAGTAAAAAGCACGCGTGTAAAATACACTGTATTGTGAATCTGAAAGCGGTGCAATAGGAGCCACTTTTTAAGAAAGTCTGCTGAAAAATCTCTTGTAACCCTAATTCAAATCTTTACCAGCAAAGCAGCAATGTACCTTTAATACTACTAATGAATGAATGAATTGTACCAATCCCAGCGTGGTTTGACCAGACTCGATTAATCGAATGAACCCCAAGATTCGCACTAGCTCCTGTAGCCTCATGTTCATGGTGCTATAGCGACCATTGCATATCAAGAAGTAGACCAGGGGGCGCGGTTTTTGTAGGGAAGACGTGCGCTTTGGAAAGGGTAGGCTTTAAGAGCCTACCGGATATGCATCCTAGAGTAAGCATTGGACTAGTGGAGAGATGGATGATATTTGTCTATGGATGGGCATCTTTTAAACCTCTTTCTTCTCTTTCCTCTATCTTTTAATCTTCACCCGTGAATCTTTTGGCGAGGCTCTACAGCTTTCTCGGTTCTTATGTATGTCAATGCCCTGCTGTGTTATGTTGTGTTACATGTTGCCGTTTTCAATGTCATCGTCGGAGTTCTCGCTACTATCCGTTTCCGGTTTTTTGTATATCTCACTAGCAGCAATCCTAATCTTATTGTTGTCTTCCGCCATAACCATCCAAAAATCGATTCCCTTGTCGAAGTACTTCATGTCCTGTTTTAAGTTCTCGTTCCATGTGTAGACAGGTCGGCCGACCTTCTTGGTTTTGGTCTTGTACTCCATTGCTGCATGCAGCAGATGTGGTACGCGGCGCCTATACGAGTAAATATGTGCGAGGTTGCTACCTCCTGTCTATGGCTATCCTGTGGTTGACAGTGACATCTGCGACCACGTCTGATAACGGTGTATATAATTATGCTTGTTGTTAATTCTGTGTTAATGAGCCAATTTGGTGTTGTTAGTTTGAGACTGGGTCTGACTGGGCTTTGGGGACTTTCGTGTGTTGTCCGTTAATTAAAGGCTTAGTATGTTGTGATGTTTTGACATTGGTTGCTTCTTGCACTAAATCTTTGTAATGTTCGTCGTCAGTCATGATCTAGCTATCATAGTGCTGGTCCTTGTAGAGGACGTGTATGTTGCCGGGTACTGGTTCACCTGCAGGTGAATAGACTAGTGTGTTTCTTGTATCCATGTGCACATGGACCTTCACTAGATATAATGCAGACGCGGCGATTAGGATATCCTCTCCACCCCAGAACATATTGTTAAACTGCATGGTTATGTAATTTGTTATCCTTTGTTCCTGGGAGAGATTGCTGTTAGGGAAGAATTCTTGTATATTATTTAGAAGTGCTACGAGAATTCTGTCGTCATATCGATGCTCCAAAATATATGGAGCTAAGTCTTGACGGACAGACACGTGGTCGGAAGGTAAACCCATTATATTATTTATTTGATGGGCTAAAACCCTAAACAAACAGTTCCCATCTTTTGTCATATGCACAATTATGGTCATTGTTTTTTATGGTTTTAGTAGAACTTTTCGGCACATGTGTGACTTTGTGCTTAGAAAATAATAAAGAGAGCGTACTGTCTGAAATTTATGAGCTTCGCTCTTTGTTGATCTTTAGAAATATACCTTGTTATGCCAACTTAAGAGTTCGTGGTAGTCTTTTTTGTTTTCTTGTTTGTACCACTCCGGGTGGCATACAGCGCGCGTGGGTACACAAACTTGATTTACCAGCTAGGAAATTGATAACTTATTCAAGACAGTTTTGGTAATTTAGCACCATGTTAAAATAAGAGTGTCGTGAAGTATGAAATCTAGAGCGATACCGTATTTTAGGCTAGAATATTAAGGCGTATTAGTTTATCCTTCTCTCCTATATATAATATGATTTTTTTTTTTCCTAAAACTCAGCTATGGCTTAAAATGATATTGAATTCGCGCGTGGCTTCAAAAGTGCAAATTAACAAACTGAAATACAACAGCATCAGCTTCCAATGGAGATCCCTGGAATAAATAGAAAGATCTCACCAGATTGGCCCGCAAAGGGCCCTCAGAGTCGCTCGACATCAACAGGGTCCAAGGCCGGAAAGCCGAAAAGCCTAGGCCTCGGGCTGAAGATCAGGAACGCACGTATGCCACTTTACCACCGTTTTAAGGTGTTTTAATTTGTATCCACAAAAACACACGAAATACCGTTCCAATTTTAAATGAGACATTCAAACTCAACGTTAACCACGTGTTGCACACATGGCATCAACTGAAACTAGAGACAGAGCACGTCTGTCAACTTCGGCGGTCAGTATCCGAATCAATGTACCTTTAATACTACTAAAATAAAATTCTCAATAATTGGAAACTATAAACTAAACGATAGCATCGAAATATCGTCTCCGCATCGCGGTCAACTGGCGTGCCCAAAACCATGCCAAAAGACTGGTGGTCTTTGCATGGCATTCATTCTCAGGCTACCAAAAAAGATATAATAAATGCTCATCATAGAGAATTTACAGAAAAAGTTTGTAAAATTCTTAAACTAGAAATCCCGGAAACATCATGATTCCTATGCCCGAGACTGCAAACACTATGATAGCTTCCCCTTGTAGATAGGCGTAAGTTGTTGGATATGCTTTTCCTCTTTGATATCCTGCGAGGTCGCTTGGACAGCAGTGATTTGCTATCATGTACAGATTTCTGTACCCCAAAATCACGTACCAGACACACAAAATTACTTAGTATCCCTGCCCCAGCAGTCTCGACATTCATAGCGATCGCTTTACGACCGAATTAATCGCAAAGTCCCGAATTGACAGGTGAAATGTATGGAGTGACAGGACTTTGCGACCGAATTCGGTCGTAAAGCGATCGCTATGAATGTCGGGACTGCTGGGCTGGCTCAGCTGGCTGCCGTACAAAATACCGGAGCAACGCTGTTCTGACCCGACTGCCTCGCATCTATTCTGAAAGTTTTGAAAGTGTCGATATATTTCATTCATCCAAACAATCGTACCGGAAATAAGTCAAGCAGATATTGGTGCCGATTCCCTTGTTCACAAACTAAACTAAATTTAAGTTCAATGCATCTTTTTCTTTCTATTTAATTTAGAAAAGAACAGAAGATAAATATTAGTTTAGTCCTGTCAAACTAGTCAGCGCCTGGCGTAAATTGACGTATTTTTAGCAGCCATGTTTTTAATCACTTCTAATCTGTTTAAGGAGTATCTTAATTTGACAGGAGTAAACTAATATTTTATTTTCTGTCCTTTTCTTAATGAAATAGAAAGAAAAAGATGCACAGAACTTAAATTTAGTTTAGTTTTTGAACAAGGGAATCGGCGCCATTGTTTAGTAATCTAATTGTGCCATAACTCATTCTTATATAAAAAATAAAATAAAAAACATATTAATAATAGAGATATATTGATATATTTCAACAAAGCACGTTCCAATTGCTGACTGGAAATATATTCACTATGTTAAACAATATTAAGCAAAATATTTAGTTTTATCTTTTTCCTTTTGTTTATTATTATAGTCATAGTATTTAGGTACATACTTTTAACTTTAATAAATGTGAGTAATGTGTCAACAATCGCATTTTACCTGTCGGAGTCATTCGTTTGACTATTCGGAACGCCAGCGCCATCTCGTGGCGTTGGACAGAGTCCAGCCTGAGTTCGTGGTGGGACGAGAGCGACTACAAGAAGGGTGTAAGCAGAGCTCTCGGGATCATCGAATCATTGGACATCGTACGAACAACATGTGCTCAGAAACTGTCAGCGTTCCGTTGAACGTGTACCTATAGTGCGTGATTCGCTAGTGTGACTAACTTGTTCGTAAATTATAATCTGATTTGAAGTGCAAACCGTTTTTATAGTACGCCCACAGTAATTAAAATATGCCTGATGCTAACGAGAGACAGACATACCTTCTCCTACATACCTATTATTGATAGCTATACTTGTTTATGTTTTTTCTTTTGTTTTATTTCGCTACTTTCTAGTTAACCTAGCTTTTTCAATGCCGTGAAACTCTTTTATTGGCTGTCATCATCTCGCTATCACGGAGCAGTGTATGCAGACTGTAAAATGCTGTAACTTTGACGCAACTGCAGTGAGGTGTTCCTTGACAGTGGGGTGAACATTCTTAACTCATGTAAATTAATTATAAGCTGTTGATTTTCCAAATAAATAAAATAAAAATAAAAAATAGAGGAAATAAATGGCGCCCTGTTAGCTTGTTTAAAAGTTTGGCACAGTGGTTAAGGCTACGATATCTTTAAAACGTCACAAGGTACTGAAAACGTGCGGTGACGTCACGACGGATGACCGACACGTCGCCGGTTGCCAAAACGTTCGTTGCGACCGTCGCACCTGGCGGTCGCGGGACCGCAACCGTGTATTTACGAACACAGCATTCGGCCGTCGTCGGTGCCGGACGGCTAAACGTCGCCGGTCGCGGTGAGCGTGTGGTCAGATAGACCGTAGCCTCATGCACGAGGTTGTGGGACCGTACTCGGCGATTCAGTATGATAAGATATGATAAATATTAGACAAAACAAATGCCGGCCGAACGGGGCGGGTGTGGTGTGAGTTCCAGCTGCCACGCCGAACTACTCGAAATTTTGGCGGCCGGGATGACGGCGCCCGGGTGTCGGACGTGCGGTGATGACGCGGCCATAGCAAATGTATGTATTGCTACTTCGGCGCCGTCAGCTCGATCTCGGTGACGCCCCGGTGACGGCTGCGGTGGACAAACGCGTTAATATGAGTCTGAAATCGCCAACACGTCTTGAGCAAGCGTGGTGGTAAATGCTCGTTCCTTCTCCGTATGAGAAGAGGCCTTTCCCCTGCAATGGGACAATAATAAACTAGTATTTATTTAAATATTTATTATTTGAAAGTTTTTCAAAATGGTTTATGGTACAGACGCCTGCACATCAAGTTACTACAATCTGTCAATTTTTTTTAATAGATTTTCGACTTTATCATTGACGTATTAAGGTTCAAGGTTGATTTCGAAAATTTGACAGTTTCGGGTAGCTTGACCTGCTGGCGTCTGTACCTAAAGATACCTAAAGTAATAAAGTTAAACAGCATGCATGGTGGCGCTGTCTCCAACCAGCCCCAGCAGTCTCGACATTCATAGCGATCGCTTTACGACCGAATTCGGTCGCAAAGTCCTGTCACTCCATACATTTCACCTGTCAATTCGGGACTTTGCGACCGAATTCGGTCGTAAAGCGAGCGCTATGAATGTCGAGACTGCTGGGGCAGGAGTCGAATCCAGGGCCTTGTAACCACGAGGCCCTGGATTCGATTCCTGGTTGGGGTTATCGATTTAAATCGGGGTTGCACAGTAACCACTAGCAACCCCGGCCAAATTGATAACCCATTTACAATAAATATTACTGATGATCAAAAAATAATCGAATCATTACGTTTAGTAATTATTAAGTACCTACTTAGTTTTTTACAACTTAGGTAACGATTCTTATAATCGAAAATGCTCTGTGAGTGGGTGATTTTTCTTTAATTAATAAATAATAAAAAAAATGCAGCCTTTCACCGCAATCTTGCAACTTATTCTTCTGTTTTGTAAGTTCAAATAATTATTTGTTACACAATAGAGTAAATTTAACGTAACAAAAAAGAATCTTCTACTGCACACGAACTAGGTTTACGAGAATAGCTGACGTCGCGTCGTGGCAAAAGTATGTAGGAAAACTACCTAGCCGATTAGGTACAGACGCCAGCACATCAAGCTACTACAATCTGTCAAATTTCTTTAATAGATTTTCAACTTTATCACTGTACCATTGAGGTTTAAGGTTGATTGGGAAAATTTGACAGTTTCGGGTAGCTTGACCTGCTGGCGTCTGTACATACTTTTGCACACAGTAGTTTATTATAACAGTTATAGTTATTTTTAACTTCTCTCAAAAAGGTAGAATTTAAACAAGGCGTACTAATTACTCATAGGTATTTTTGAGATATTTAAATTGTCGTTACAGCTTTTGGATGTTCCCACTGCTGGGACATATGCCTCCTCTCTGTGAGAGGGAGTGGGCCATAATCCACCACGCGGGCCCAGTACGAATTGTTGAATGTAACATGTCTTCGAATTTTTGATTTGCTTTCGAAACATTTCTAGAAGTTGTTCAATATTCAATCGTCAAAGACCATTGATTAATGATTGAGATTGACCATTGATAGATGATGAAGATTTGGACAATTTTTTACAGGGTATAGATAAATGCAAAATTATGACCACTTTTGGGTACTTTTGTAAATCAATAAAATTTCGTTGTATTTCCCAAAAGGCTCCATCAACCCGTCAGTTATCTTTTTAAAAATTGTCCAAATCTGAGTTTTTTATGGGCCGGTTTTTTGATCCGTATAGTTAAACTCAACCAATTGTTGAAAATAGTAACTAATGGTTAAATTCTTGCAAAATGTGTTTTTTGATCAATTTTTAGTTTATCTAATGATATAATATCATTGCTAATGGTCAAACAATTAACTATTAGTTAAAAAAAACGGGTTGCACGCTGGGAGTGCCGGCAGAAGTGAAAACTTAAACGTGAATATTAACGTTGTGCATTTTTGATATTTTGGAATGCGGTCTACTCTCCCTTCGTCTTACGAATTTTCGATAAGGTCACGTGTCCTGACGCGAACTCTGTCTTACGAATTTTCGATCAGGTCACGTGTCCTGACGCGAGTTTAACATTTTTTACCCATCACAAAAAACTCTCCCTCTGTCTTACGAATTTTCGATCAGGTCACGTGTCCTGACGCCAGTTTAACATTTTTTACCCATCACAAAAAAGTGCACAACGCCGCTAAAAAGTTTTCACTTCAAAAATAACCATTAGATAAACTAAAAATTAATCAAAAAACAAATTTTGCAAAAATTTAACCATTAGTTACTATTTATTTATGTTACAATGTTTGTTTTTCAGTTTTTTTACCTTTTGTTCAAAG
Source organism: Apamea anceps (assembly GCA_951799955.1). Taxonomy (NCBI): domain Eukaryota; kingdom Metazoa; phylum Arthropoda; class Insecta; order Lepidoptera; family Noctuidae; genus Apamea; species Apamea anceps. The sequence goes on from OX637516.1 coordinate 2,362,729, forward strand.
CGCAAATAGAACAAGAAGATCTGGTAATGGTTCTTATTTTTATGAACCGGTAGACGCAATCGATATTGCTTTTGATGAATTCCCGAAGCTCAGTGATGTTTTGCCGACTCTTGCACAAAAAACATCGTTCGACTACGATGACATGCCAGGGGTAATAGTAAAAAATGTGTCAATTGACTTAGAAAAAATAGACATAAACAAGTTTCGAAAAAAAATGAATGCAATCACAAGCAAGATTATAAAAGATGAACCAATAAATTACAACGCGTCGAGAAGACAAGCGTATATCGATGTTAACAGTGGCCCCGACAAATGGTTTGGGTACAGTCAATTAATGAGACGGAGATGTCTCGATCTGATGCTGCAGGTATTGTACATGGCAAGGCACAAAGTAAAGAAACTCCATGCAAATCAATACTTCAGCACCACGGATACTGGCTTCCGTATTGCATACGCGTATCGTATGTTAACCAAAATCCATACCAAAATGATGCGGTATTATACTTATTCATTGCGTACAAAAGAAAAACTCTTTCACGCTAATACTCAAATAATGATGCACGGCAAAGTGGCAAGACTCCACGTAGACTTTTGTTACCTTTGGTGGGTTCTAGTAAATTTGGATGGTACGTACAAAAAACAAACAAACGTACGGGAGCAGAAAAAGGAAATGCAAGAAGCCGTGAAGTCGTACAAGGAACTTCAATTACTTAAAACCGCAGCAAACCAGAACAAGTCTAAACTTGGGAGCTACCCGTACTACTGATGACATATTTGTTTTTTTCTTAGCGTCATATTGACCGCAAATAAATGTTTTTTCTTACTTTTTAGGGTTCCGTACTCCGTACCAAAAACGGAACCTTTATAGGATCACTTCGTTGTCCGTCTGTCTGTCCGTCCGTCCTCCTGTCAAGACTGTTTTTCTCAGGAATGCGTGGACGTATCAAGTTAAAATTAATATTAAATACTCAGGTCTGTGGTTCCTTGCAGCAGTGAAAAAATCAAACTTCTAAGTCGACCCGATTAAAATATACGGCTTCTTATGCTCCGTTTTTGCCGCATATTTTGACACACTGGCAAGGGAATCAAAACCTATAGGGTACTTCCCGTTGACCTAGAATCATGAAATTTGGCATGAAGTAATGTCATGTAGCACAAGCAAAGGTTGTGTTGTTACATCTTGTTACCATAACATAAGCATTAGGTTGCTTAGCTTGGGACTAGATGGCGCTGTATGAAATGTCTAGGGATATTATTATTATTAAAGGTAAAAATCCTTCGTTTTGTAGTTGCATCACAAAAATTATTATTTTTGCGATTACAAACGTATTTGCAGTTGGTAAACTAACCGCGACCTATGTCGATGTATGGAGACCAAAGTTTTCTAACGGCAAAGTTAAGTTTGTACGTTTCGGGGACTGATTTATTGGGAAAATCTTCGAAACTCGATTCGATGAACGAACTATTTACTTAACTAAAAGTTTGTTCGGAACCCTCGGTGCGCGAGTCCGACTCGCACTTGGCCAGTGTTTCTTTCTTTACTTCTTTTGTTGGATGAGTTAACAGAGCAACCACGCCGCCCGTACCAGAGGCCTCGAGTAATCCTTAACTTAAATAAATTAAATTAGTCTTATAATGGGTTTGATTTCTACAGGATGTAACGAGACCCATCACACATAGCCGTTATTTACGCATTATATATATCGGAGATGGTATGTCTGTCTCTCGTTAGCAACAGGCATATTTTAATTACTGTGGGCGTACTATGGGTAGTGTTGAAAAAACGGTTTGCACTTCAAATCAGATTATAATTTACGAACAAGTTAGTCACACTAGCGAATCACGCACTATAGGTACACATTTAACGATACGGAACGCTGACAGTTTCTGAGCACATGTTGTTCGTACGATGTCCAACGATTCGATGATCTCGAGAGCTCTGCTCACACCGTTAGCTGTAGCTCTCCGTCCATCCCCCCGAACTCAGGCTAGACTGTCTAGCGCCACAAGATGGCGCTAGCGTTCCGAATAGTCAAACGAATGACTCCGACATATACAACAAACGTTTAGCAAAAATTATTACTGTGATATAAATTTTATTTTTGGTGTGAAAAATCGCTGTGTCAAAATGTAATGTAACGCGTAATGTAACACACGCAACACATTGTGCTTATGGGTACCTGCAACAATACAGGAGTTGTGAGGATACCTAGTCAAAGTTGAGTTATCTTTAAACTTGTTTTCTGAAAAAAAAAAGTGCCGCCGTTTCGTTAAAAGACTAGGTGGTTAACGGAAACGGCTAATTAAACCAGTTGTCTGCGACATATGCACTACGAAAATCGCCCTTACAACTACGAAAGAAGAGTGCTGTCGATGTCAATGTGCGATTGGCTGTCCCTACGTGTTAAAAAGCGGCGTTCACTTTCTTTTTAACTCCAGCGAACTATGAGACTCTGAACGTAAAGATTCGCGCTCCGACCACTTTTTCGTTTTATTCTGTTTTAAAGCACCAATTGTATTAAGGATGCAAGGAACCTAAAATTAAAATCACACCTGCAATTCCTTCTGCAGACGACATAACTGCGCGATTATCAAAAATAAATCTAATCAGTTCCATCCTGAGGGCCTTGCTAGACAAAGTTACATCCTACGTTAACGATCATTGAAAAGTGTGGCCAAGCAAAAAAATGAACAGTTTCTATTTACTGACCTCTCTAAAATAACCAATTGGTAAGCGACTGACTAGAAAAATTCTTATTTATAAAGCGTTAAAAGGTTACTAAGCAGTTGCTTCTAAGCTGTCAAAGACACGCGACGAGATCCAGCAGACTTTGCCCAAGGTCAGTGGCGTAGCTATCGGAGGGCTAGGCGGTGCCGCGCACCGGGGCCCCCAAGCTCAGGGGGCCTCTCGGCCTCTGACCAGCAAACCTCTAGCTGACCTAGCAAAAAATTTCTTCCACGTTCAGAACATAGATATAATGCATTATTTCTGTTGTGGTGTGTAAGTTCTTGTGTTTAGCCTCTTCAACCAATCGGCTGTTATACCACCGATTTATGAATATATATATATATGTGTGTGTGTATATACTAAGACTACTACTACTTTACTTTACTTTTAAGAGTTGAACAAAATTCATTGCGTTATTTACGTTGCTGAGGCGATAAATTTTTCGAACATTTATAGCAATGGATTGACAATATCCTTTAAAATTATTCAGATAGATATTGTTTGTGTGTTTTGTAATTAAGAGTTCAGGGTTTTGCAAATTTCATCTAAAGCACAATGCGTACAATTCAGCCAGTATGACGAAGCCATCTGCAAATCTCAAGTGTGAGATGTGTTCAACGTTGATGTCAATTCCGCGTTCAGTTCAGCGTCTTAAGCACATGCTCCAATGCGTTAGAGAACAATTTCGGGGAAACGTACGTCCTCTTGTCTCACCTCTCGACGCGAGTGAATTTGAACGGTCATTGTCGCGTTTTAATAAATACATCTCAGCACTTGGATAGCCTTCTCACATTTCTTCTATAAACTTAGCACTGTCTTTTCACTTTTTATATGGACACTAGCTGACCCGGCAAACGTTGTTTTGCCATATAAATTATTTCTAGCTGCCCGGCGCTACTTCATTCGCGTGGTGTCCTACCCCCTGCCCTACTCCTACCCTACTCCTGCCCTACTCCTGTCCTACTCCTAACCTACGCCTACACAATCCAAACCCCCTAATTTAACACGTGCTTCAATTCGAGTGGACCTGAGTCTACCGTACCGAAGCGACGATCGTCAAATGTTTAACAGGAAAGTAGGTAGAACAGTTTATATGGGAAAATGAAATTGTTGATTTTACTTTCTTCCTCGCAATTTTACCATATTGTCTCACCGTTTAAACCTTCCCTTGACTACGACAAACATTTCAAAACCAAAATCGGCCCAGCCGTTCTCGAGTTTTAGCGAGACAAACGAACAGCAATTGATTTTTATATTTATATATATATACTAGCTTCTGCCCGCGGCTTCGCCCGCGTGGATGTCGGAAATTATCCCACGGGAACGTGCTAACAGGATAAAATGTATGTGCTTCCCGAGGATTCCATCTAGGTATCTCGCGGGCCCTTTGTGGCTAATTACAATAGAAAACCAATTGTGTCTCATTAGTGGTGATTAAGAGGGTACCTATATGATATCTTTACCTAAGTACCTACCTAATTAAAAAAAAAACTCAATAACAGAAAATAAAATACCTACCTACCTAAATAAACCTATTTCTGATGATAACTAATCTAAACTCAATAAATAAGCAAAATCCCTAAAAACTAATATCTAGGTATACGAATGACTAATCCTACCTAACCGTATTATAAAATAACCTACGGTCACTACGTACACTATCAAATATACTACCTACCTATACTTTAAAATTAAAATCTATCCCTACGACTTATAAAAATAAACCTAAATAACTCTAAAAACTAAAAGGAATAAAAAGGTCGCACTGAAAAGCACGATTTAGAATTGCACGTAGCAGTTAAAATAAGAATAAGAACGAACGCTTGCCACTCGACACGTCCGTTCAAATCAAAGTTCAAAAAATGTAATGCCCATAGGTAAGGATAAGTACTAACGTAATGCGCGCGCGGCCGCGCGCCACGCGTGTGCTGCGAACGGTGCAAGCCAAATTCAACCTTCAGCACTACATTTAGAGCATAACTTAGGGACACTGCACACGGCTAAGATACTGTGACGTAACCTACGACAAACTTATTATTTGCGGTTGGTACAGTAATCGGGTCTAGGGATCGAACCGCAAAATTAAGTTTGTTTTTTATTGTATATACTTTTCCGGGATAAAAAGTACCCAGTGTTGTGCCCAGGATATTAAAGAATAATTATACCAAGTTTCATCGTAATCGAACCGGTAGTTTTTGCGTGATGCCTGAACAAACAGACAGACAGACAGACAGACAGACAGACCGACAGACAGACAGACAGACAGACAGACAAAAATTTTTTAATCACATTTTTGGGTTCGGTGTCGGTCTAGTAACACCCCCTGCTATTTATTTTTTTTATATTTTCAATGTACAGAATTATCACTTCTACAGATTTATTATAAGTATAGAAGATATAGATAAAGGGATGGGTCGATAGTCATAGTTAACTTCGCTCTGCTTTCTTGTCATTTGCTTCATTTAGCGGTTGTTCGCCATTCAAATCGACGCCTTCCAAGATGAGATAGTTTACTAAGTAATTTCCTGCCATTTTTATAAATGAGCACTATTTAAAACTTGTAGAAAACTAAAAATACGGGTCTTAGCCCATAACCTATTAAAACTTCAGAGTAGCTTTAAACAGATTGTCGTTTATTGTGAATGTTCGAGAACATTACACAATGACCCTAATAGATAGCAGATGGCGCTAGTAGTATGTAGACATAAGTATGTAATCTGCATTCGCGACATATTCGCTAAAAATGTAAACAAATATGAGTTTAGGGAAATATAACTTTAATTCCTACACAATAAAGTTCAGTTTACGCTACAACTTCAAACATTTTTATAACTTTTCAATAGTGCTAGTCACTCTGAAATCAACTTAATACCCATGAAAATAAAGTTGATATTTGTTTACCTTGAAACGACGTCAATTTGAAACATTAACAAAACTTGAATATAGTTTGTTTAGATACATGTGCTAACAACAACACAAAGGGTTAGGTGGTCCTGCTAATTCTGTTTTTAGTCGACTATTGTGATTATAACCGGTGCCGAAATATTTGTATAACCTACAGGTAGTGGTTCCGGGTCTGGCTGTTTGTGTATGTGAGTTTAAATGTTTGTAAACGCACCCACGATACAGGAGTAATTAATAGTGTGAAGCAACGTTTAAAAAAAAATGTCGCCAAGAATAAATGAAGAAAAGTTAATCATTGGTTAAGAGCTAACTCATAAGTAAGCTAACCAGTGACTAATCAGAATCACTGATGAACGAGTTATTTTTAAATAAGGCTGGTAATCGCACCAATTCCCTTGTTCACAAACTAAACTAAATTTATGTTCAGCGCTTCTTTTTCTTTCTATTTCATTAAGAAAAGGACAGAAGATAAATATTAGGTTAGTTCTGTCCGTGCACCGAGCCTAGGTTTAGTGATAGCGATGTTAGAGTGTAACGCATCTTCCCCAAGACTATTGGTATAAACTGGTTTTCAGACTTTCGGGCTTCTGACTAGGTACCTGTTACGAATGTCAAAGATCTACGACTGACAGTTGAGACAGACTACTTGACTAGTTTTCCGAGACACGGAGGAGCCTCGGTATGAAATGGATGGTTACCCAGCAACGGGCTAACCCGCGACCGCGGCTGAACTTTGATCGATCCATCCTGTGGCTGTTAGTTAGTCATGAGCCCCTCTAAGTGTACATAAACGTGAGCGACACGCGTCGACGACAGAGGCAACTGCAAGCGACGCGAGTCCGCGCCCACGGACGACGCGTCGGCGGCTGTCGCCGACAACGTGTCGCTCTATTTATTTATTTATTTAGGCAAACCAACTAAATACACACAAAGACATTCCAAGTATATATCATTTACAAATACAATAGCATTCCATGCATCTAAATTAAAGGTAAGCACAGCACTTTAATAAAATCTCGCTATACAATAATAATTAACAAAAAGATGGATAACAATATAATTATAACTAATATCAATAATCTCTTACACATACAATCAATTTAAATTAGATTAGATTAAATAAGATTGAATTAAATTAAATATGATGGAATTAAATAACAAAAAAAAATATACCTAATAAAAAAACACAAAATACAAGAAAGAGAAAAAAAATATTGATCTAAAATTTACATATTATTGAGCACAGCTCTTTTAAACTTAGTAATGCTGCCTGAAAATACGTCGATGTCACAATCGTGAAAAATGTCGTTACACTTTCTGAGAATATAGGAAAGGGGGGCATTACTCCCGTACTTGGTTTTGCGGCCACCAGGAGCAAAAGGCTTATAATTATGAAGTCTAGCTGATGACCGGGGCGTGTTAATGTTAATTGAAGAAAGAAGCTGTGAGCAATCCACGCCTTGATTCAATAACTTGAATAAGAAAATTAGACCTGCAAAATCTCGACGCCAGTGCAAAGATTTCATTTTAAAGTGCTTCAGTCTATCCTCATAGTTTTTAACTGTATTCCTTATTCCTGCTATGTAAGAGAGTCTTTTTATAAATTTTATTTGAACTCTTTCGATGCGCTGAATATGAATATTATGTACTGGGTACCAGACTATGGAGCAGTATTCTATATGACTACGAACCAATGCAGAAAACAGAGTTTGAAGTGCTGTCAAATTACTGAATTGTCTTGTGTTACGGTTCAAAAATGCTAGCATTCTATTGCTTTTATTTATTATGTTTTCTGTGTGTGTTTGAAATTTCATTTCAGAGTCGATAATGATGCCCAGATCTCTAACCTCAGACACTTTACTTAATATTTGGTTCCTCATTATGTATGTAGAATTAAATTTATGTTTTTTACGAGAAAATTTAATATGATAGCATTTACCGACATTAACCTGCATGCTGTTCTTCTCACACCACACACTGAGCCTGTCAATATCTTTTTGCAAAAGAGTTTCATCGTTTTTTGTCATTACAACTCTATAAAATTTTAAATCGTCGACATACATTTCAAAATGAGAGTTTTGTATGGAATATTTAATGTCATCAACAAACATTGTAAATAATATAGGGCCCAGATGTGACCCCTGCGGTACGCCATATGTGGGCGTGAAGGTGTTGGATGAGTGTCCATTTACTACTACTCTTGCTGTTCGGCCAACTAAGTATGACTGGAACCATTTTAGAAGGGACCCATGAACACCGAATGTGATTTCGAGCTTTTGTAGCAAAATACTATGGTCAACTTTGTCAAAAGCTTTGCTAAAATCGCTATAGAAAATCTATATAATAAAATCTATCATATCGCCGACAACGTGTCTACGCGTGTCGCTTGGGTGAATGCACACTTAGCGTACACAGATGAGTACCTATAATGTTTAAAACACAGATTTAACTAGTTTTAGCAGGTTGTTACTGGTTTTCATTAATAGCAGTTAATAAATAAGCAATTAAAATGTAGGTACCTACATACGAACATTAAATTTAAATTACCACCATTAACCACGCTAGTAAAAACATCGTTTAAGTATTAGCGAGGTGTTTACTTATGAGACAGCACTATTTGTTCAAGAAATACTATTTATTATAATTGCGGAAGATTTGGGATAATAGAATGCTGATTCTTGCTTTAGTAGCAATATCACGTAAGTGGCTTTGTACAATATGATAACTATATCATCATCATCATCATCATCAGCCTATAGCAGTCCACTGCTGGACATAAACCTCTCCTATTGCACGCCATTCAAATCGATTTTTCGGCAACTCTCATCCAGCTGCTACCAGCCATCCTGCGAAGATCGTTGCTCCACCTAACCTGAGAACGTCCCACCTTACGTTTACCGGTTCGCGGTCTCCACTCAAGAACACGTCTACCCCAACGGTCATCGGTTCTACGGCTAATATGGCCTGCCCATTACCACTTCAGCTTGCTTATTATGTGAGTTATGTCGACAACTATATACAGCTTTGTGATAACTATATGCAGGAAGGTAACAAAAACTGCTGTGTAAAAAACTGATGTAGCGCACGGAACGGCAACGCCGGCTCCTTACCTCCTTCGAAGGAATAACTAATTAGATTTTTCAGGCGCGAAAAAATGTTCGTTGTTTATTACGTAGCTAAACTAAGACTTAGACATTTGAAAATTTTATTGCCTATAGCCTATTATGCCTTAATTTTTGAGTTATAATACAAAATCATACCTTGTTTCGTTCGGAAGATATGACATGAGCAGCTGGGGTACCGCCACTCCAGCTTACACATATTTATTGATTTAATAACTCGAGTATTTTAACCAGAAATTTTAAAATTTTGCTGCCTATGGCAGCTATTATGCCTTAATTTTTGAGCTATAATACATAATCATATCTTCTTTCGTTTGGAAGATATGACATGAACAGCTGGGATGACGTCACTCCAGCTTACACATACGTTTTTTATCGTAGTTTCAACACTTTTTAAGTATTATCGTTCAGTTTTTTTTTCCTTCCTTGTGCAGCTATTATGCCTCATATTACTGACTATAGTCCAAAACCCTAACCTCACTGGTTTGCCGGTATTGAATGAGGAAGCTGGGGTCACTCCAGCTAACACACAGTAAACGACGTTTACACAGTAAACGACTCATAATAACGAAGTTTTTGTGGCAGCTAAATTAAGACTGGGAACTTTGAGCACATATTATGTATGTTTTTTTTTTTTTTTTGAGGATGGGAAATCATCAAATGACCCCTCCCGCTCTGGGTGGAGCAGAAGGGAGTGTCAGACTCTTACTGACTAAAACCCACCCGTGTTCCTTCCTTAGCCCTTTATGTTCCAGGGCAGCGGTAACCCTTTCGGACAATCCCGCTACCCTGGCAGGCTTCGGCCCTATCGGGCCCCGTCACTCATGCTGACATCTCTCTGAGGCGCGCGTGGAACACATACACGCCGTCCGGCACGGGCCTGGTCCTGATCGGACGGTGAGTTACCCATTACTCACCGCCCGCAGGCCCGCGCCTACGGTGGCCGGGAGTCGTCACGCGATTATGTATGCCTTAAATATTGGTATAGGTAAAATTATTATTCTATCACATATGAGAAAGCTGGAGTTATACCCACAGTGTGATTGTAGTTTATGAGGAAAGGGGTGACCCTGACCCCAGTGATGAAAGTGTCTTTGTCATCACGTTATTGCATCCTTCTATTAAGTTGTACGTAGGTACGTACAACATAATAGAAGGATGCAATGTAGGTACATTGGTACGATATGACCACATCTGGCTTAGGTACCGCTCACCGTTATGGTCAAAACTATGAATAAATAACTAAATTATATTTCAGTCATAAAAACGTCACAATGTGTGAAGGCAATCCCCGGGCAGCCAGTGCCACACGCCGATGTTCTCAACAAGCTTCTATCTGAGTTCCTCGGCGACAGTTACAGCAACAGCGCCCTCTTTGACTTCATCCTGGGAGAACCCAGCCAAAACCGAGACAACCTCACTGGTGACAACCTAGATATCAGCATACTTGACGTAAACACCGTCCGGAAGATTATTACCTTTGCCAAAAAGAAATACGCGAATCAAATAGTGGCGGCAGAAAAGACACGACGTCAGTACAAATCACACCCGAAAAACGAAGTCTATGAATGGCATCCATACATCATTAATAAAACTTTGGATTTAATGAAGCATACCATGTACATGACCAAAGAAAAGATTAACCAAACTAGACCCTTCAGGAAAAGATATACCGATGACTTCGGGTACCAAATTGCAATACTATACGGTTCGGCAGCAGTGATCCTGCACAAAATGGAAAACCTTTACAATGAATTTACGTATTATTTTTTTCGAACACATTTTCTTTGGCATCTTTTAATGTATGAGAAGGTGTTGACGTGCAATATTGATGTTAACGACGCTATTGAGAAAATATTCATAATACAGGGTGAGTATGAAGAAATTAGGGGACCAAAGGACGAAACGAACTCAATACAAGCGGCGGGAAACTTAACACGAGCAGAAGTCAAGCAGTTGATGCTCAACCCCAATAGGGCGGCTGCTTATAAATCCTCAATGGGTCAACATCTGAAACGATTCCAAAGAAAATGATTTCATTTTTTGCCCTTTTGGCATTATAATCTTTGTTTATGTTTTTGTAGTTTTAAGGTGTCATTTTGTGTAATGCCAATAAATGCATTTTTCTTTCTTTCTTTCTTTCTTTCATTTTTTTCTCTTCAATCAAGAATCTTCCTTTGTCTACTGAAAGCCTTATTTCCAATTGATGTTATTTCTATTTAAACAGCGGCTCAAACAAGAAAATAACACTACACCACTCACTATTGTAATTACCGTTTTTAAGGTACTAATCGGGAATGTAGTGTAGATACGTGTATTTATTCCTGATCGAAGTGTCATTATCATCCGCATCAATAAGTATTTATTTAATTTTCAAAGCATAATATGTAAAGGGTGAATTTATGACAGAGGTAAGCCGGAACAAAAAAAAATTCGGGAATTCGGACTTTCATCGCGGCTACGAAAAGCTACTTCTTGTTTACCTTGTGTCTAATTACATTTTCACCTACCACCTAAGCATGTACATTGTGGAATGCAATAAAGAATTGAGTATTGAGTATACCTAACAAAATAAAGGTGTCAATAAACCGTTTCATTAAATTCCTATTTCAATCTATTTTTCTGTTATGAGCTTCATGCGAATGCGTGGCTCGGAACATGAGGCGAGTCGCTACGCAGTAACAAATTCACGTGTCTGCGGGGGTGAGGGGTGAGGTACTGCGCATTGAGTAGCGCACTTGTGCACCCTAATTGCGTAACACACTTTCAATCACAATCTGAATCATTTTGAAGGATATTGCTAATCCATTGCTTCATATGTTCGAAAAATTTCTCTACTCAACATCGTAAATAACGCAATGAATGTTGTTGAACTGTCAAAATGAAAGCCATTGACACTGTTAGTGTGTTACACAATTACCCCACAGAGTCGCCTTAAAGTTTAAATCGGGCTGTACTTACCCCTATATTTATAAACAATGATTAAAGTTAAGAGACGTTTAAACGTCAAAAATGTATGTATGTATGTCAAAAAGTCGCTAATCTTCTTTACTTAACTTCAAGCTAAGTTTATAAATAATCCCCTTTGTTTTTATCTTTTCATTCTGCATTTATGATTGTGTCTTTTCTTCTGTGTAGAACCCAATAAATTATTTACAACTATCTAGTTGCCTCCGTGCTGTGTCATAGATTCCTGCCATAAAATTATGTGGAACACCACTGAAAAGGGTGGAACATTTTAAATATCTTGGACATATGATGTCCTCTGATCTGAAAGATGATGCAGACATAGAGCGAGAACGCAGGGCGTTGTCTGTTAGGGCGAATATGATGGCCCGCAGGTTTGCTCGTTGTACCACTGAAGTGAAAACTACATTGTTCAGAGCATATTGTACATCTTTCTACACGAGCAGTCTGTGGGTCTCATACACGCGCAGACAGTACAACGCCTTGCGTGTGCAGTATAATAATGCATTCAGGGTGCTGATGGGGCTGCCCCGATTCTGTAGCGCAAAAACAGTCAACTCGCGACTCGGCGAACATACCTATGTTCGCCGAGTCGCGAGTTGACTGTTTTTATACTACTATGCAAAAACGATGCACATCCCTGGTGCACAGGGTTCGGGCTAGCTCCAGCGGCATCCTGAGGGCATTCGCGCAGAGGTTCTTAATCAACACAGGGAAAAGGAAAATGGCAGAAAAAACTCATTCGCTATCAACTAACTTCGTTTTATTAACAAAAAAAAAAAAACTAGGACAAAAATCCTTGACTTCATATGTAGGTAATAAAGACAATTCCTTTTACGCGCAATAGTCTACTAATATATATATACTAGTATATACTACTATTAATATGGAATAATTAACTAATCTATGGGCTGATTTTTCAATCGACAGATAATTTTTATTCGTGGAATAAAATTGACGTCTGACAGATTTTGGGAAGAACTGTCAAAATTTCGAAATTATTCCTTGGATAAAATTATCTGGCATTGGCAAAATCAGCCTTAAAGGAAGAACACCAAGGCCGGATAATTTTAAATTGCACAAAGGAAGGATCTTCGGAAATAATCTCAATTGCATTAATATTAGCGTCATTTTAGCTTGTACTGATATAACTATGCTCTTTAAATTATCACATATTACAAATGGCCTTCTATTTCTTCTGCTTGAAGAGGCCAATTATTGGCTTACTAAATATTTGTGAGTAATGATTCATATTTAACCTACTCTAAGATTAAGCATACCTACGCTTACAATATTTTAGAATAAAATGCAGTATTTCATAAAAGACCGCTATACAAACGTTTTGATCTTCCCCTTGTATCATTATTATACAGGTTCAAATTAAATTAGCTAGGGAAACTCTGTCAATATACCCATCACGTCGATGCCATAACATGATAAAGCAAAAAAGAAATAATTTGATGGTATTTTTTTGGGTCAACGACCGCTATTAGTTTACTTTGTTACTTGAAGTATGAGTTGGGAAAATCTGTTTTTATTTATTGTTATATCGTGTTTAGATTACGATACCCATCACCCACACGTGTAGTTTCGCTAGCAAATTTAATTCGATCCTGTATTTATCATTCTGAAATCAAGCATTTCATCAACGTGTGCCTTAAAAGTATCTGCACGTGTAGCGTTCGTGTATTTAAGAATCGTATTCAAATACACTACACAACATGCCGCTCCTGTACCTATATAAGCATTGTATTCAAATACACTAGCTACACGTGGTCGACGGCAGCCGCCGACGCATCGACGGCGGGCGTCAACGGGTGTGGTCGGCTGTCGCCGACGCGTGTTGAGGGGTACAGTTGCCTCTGTCATCAATGCGTGTCACTCGTGTGTATGAGCACTCACGGTCGTAGCAGGCGCGGTCATAAAATGTGGCAGCGAGTCGACAAGAGACACAAAAATTACTTTTCCATACTAAATGCTCCACCCATGCATCTACGCACGTTGACTGAGTAAAAAGGGGTAGATAGGTGCTGTTTGACACTCATATGACATTGTGAAGCTTTTGAAGATCGAATATTGGCTCAGAATACAGAACAAACCAGAAGGAGCCTACAGCCAATAACGTATGCCGCTCAGTGTCCAAAAACAAATCGCAACCCCCCGCATTCCTCATACTTCCCACCCGTACAGTGTTGCTAGCTTAGAGAGAGTTCGCTTATTGTAGGGTAAATTAAAATTCATGTTTCAAAATAATGCAATCCGAATAATGTTTTTGTGTCAACATATCAATAATTTTTTTATTTGGGTCACTATATTAACACTAATATATCTCAATAGGCTATTTTACACCATGTAAGAAGAAATATAAAAATGCATTTGTATGATAGATGTTGTAAGAAGTAAATATTTTGACACTAAATTAATGAATATGTATTTATATATTTTATAATAAAATCAAACGTTGAATTATGTTATATACATTTAATTTTTTTTATCAGCCTCCTATAAAATAAACCAGTGAAAGTAGGGAAAAAATTCCAGCAAAACTGGCAACATTAACTAAATGGACTCGCCCAAATTGTTTACATTTTGAACAAGTAAAAATACTTCATTATTTAAATAAAATGAGATGTATATGCGCTACTTCCACATGAAATGTGATCCCATCTTGTTTTTTTATTCTTCCAACTGCATTCTTGCAGGTGGGAACCGCACAAGACGGCATTATTAAATAAAAACTGAAATAATTTTTCACGCGTACGTCACACGGTGGTCACAGATAGACTAGTCATCCAAATGTCAAATATACTCTTTGAGAGTAGTTTGTGTAGCTTCGGTCAATGGCGCGTTCGCGGTTTCTGGTTTGTTCTGTATTCTGAGAATATTGGATAGAATAGACCCAAAATTCGATCTTCAAAACGGCACAATTTCATACTATTAGATTACACGTAGGTAAGTAATTATCGGAAGCGAAAAAGAGACAAGACGATATTTAACTACGCTAATTAGCTAAGTTTTGGCGTGTCACGGAGCGTGTATAACCTATCTACCTCTTGTTACTGATATAATATGGGGTTAAATATAATGACCACCATAAAATACTTTGATACCCTTAGTTCTTGCACTTCAAATTGTATTCGAACACCAAATGTAGTAAATGATCACTAAATCTTAGCGAGCAAATTAATGCGCTATTTCTGCCTAAATAAACCACTATGATTGCCATAAAATGTAGGTTTATTACCAAATAAAGTATTATGATGACATATTAAGCTGTGCTTGCTGCAAACTAGATAGACGAGGTTAATTAAAAAAAAAAATGGTTAGGTTAGGTTAAAACTGTGACCTCCTACGCACGAGCCGAGCGAGCGAAGCGAGCCATGCCGCGGCAGCGGCCGGCGAGTGCCAGAAACGACTAGATTGTGTAGAAAAAAAAATATGGAAAAAAAGAGATTATTCTTTGCAGGCTGTCGAGAACCGAACTGATTTATTTGGAGTCATTTTGCTTAAATAGGATAGCGAGATGTTAAAACTTTGGTTATAAGTTTACATTAAAATGCGGGTTTAATTTTGGTGATCATTTACTATTTTTGTCTGTTATATGTCACTATATCTTGTGGTAAGTTAAACATAAGCCTTATAATATTATGTATTAGTGTCACTTTTATTATGACCGCGACTCCCGCGACGCCTGGCGTTCAACAAAATATTCTGCCACGCAGAACGCTGTGTCTTTTCCCTAAAATAGAAAAGTGTTGTTTTAAACTATTCCCCTTGTTCATAAACGTCTTTGAACTAAAATAGAGTTATGGTGTACCTCCTCCCCCTAATTGACATAAAATAGTAAGTACGGTCAACCGTATGCCAGTAAAAACACACAGACCTGAGTGATTTGAAAAAAACGTGCTGTCATTGTGGACGTGCGGCTGGCTGTACTCAGCTAGATAGTGTTTATAAAACCTTTAATTTCAAACATTTATAATTTCAATTTAATTGTTCTACTAGAGTAGAGTCGTGCCAGTCTGCGGGAGCTTTAAGTCAAATCGAACATCATAAAATAGACAGACTTTAGACTTGGTGACTCTAGGCCAGCTGGTAATGTCAGTAAAAGAATCTGGAAAGAAATCATTAAAAACCCAACACTACATACGCAGATTACATTCTCTACATGCAAACTATCTCTTTTACTGACTGGAGGTTAATCATAAACTCTTCATGGAACACATCCATTAAGCTTAACCCTTCATATCGAACGTGGATCCACGCGAGACATAAAGGCTTTTTAATTGTTTCTGTAATTACGGCATTCAACCGGTTAAGCTGTGATTTCCTAGAAGAGCGGGGGCCGCCACTTAGCGTCCGCAATTAACCGTCGAATGATGTCACTGATACTTTATTTATTACAGTAAGTTTATGTTTCCCTAGAGAGCATTTTTTGACACCGTAAAGTCAAACCCTGCTGCCTTTATTTTGATGACAGCCGTCACTGCGGGCGTCATGTAGCGGCCACCGCTCTTTTAGGAAACCGTAGCTTTAGCCGTCATAACATTGTCTAACAACACACGCGGCCAATAATTGACTTAATCACTACATAACTATGAAATAATGCGTAAGACTAAAGCTATTCACAAATAAATTATATTATCACTAGGCATTTATGAAGGGTGAATAACTACCCTTGAGATTAAAAGCGTTGTGAATAAAAACAACACATTATACACACGTGTTCTAATACTTTGTAACTTTATTAAATACATTTAAAATGCAGTATTCATATAAATTTCTAAATTATCTTTAAAGCCGTTATTCACCCCACACAAATGTTATTCTTATTTTATTTCACATTCCAATTATCTGCAGTTTCAAGCCCCCATTCATGCGTCATTTCGCCTAATCCGATTATCGACGTATCATTTCCGAACATTCTATTGAACGAAAACTATGTATATAAGGTGAAGACAACAATAAGACAATCAATTAAACTTCATATATATCTAATGACGTTCCCAGTCTGCATACAAAAATTTAACAAAAATATACAGGACCAAATTAAATTAGCTAGCGAAACTCCGCAGATGTGTTGGGTATCGATATTTACAATGTGTAACTGAATTAATGCACATTATGTAACTAGTTTGTTCAGAATCGTTTACTGAATCGATTTCTGATATTTTTAATAAAGTATATTTTTTCCCCCAAAAATAATTAAAATTACAAAAATTACAGTCACGCTTCTACTGTGCAGCCAAAAACCAAAATGAATGAAGTACATACTACACTAGACCCTTGTACGTATGCGACTGTGTACTTGAGTAAATTTATAATGAGACCAGAATTTAAATAATAGTAAAAATTCAGTGTATGTAATCACAATTTGTGATTGTAACATAATATTCTAATTGAAGCGTATGGTGGTGTGCGTTAATTCCAGGACATGTTGTTTAAATAGTTTAGTCCCTATGGATAGTTAAAGATTGGTAAAATCTATAGCGAGCCCATCACTGCTTTGATTAAAACAAATATATTGATTGAAAAATCTCATTTTTAATTTCGATGATTTTTTGACAGTTTCTAAATACTCTTATGCATTAGTATTGCCAGTGTTTTCATTTATTATCGTATTGTCGTCTCCACAGTGTATAAGTAGACAAATACATAAGGCTACATAAGAACAGCTACACTACATGAGCTTGGGTCATACAAATCGTCATAGTGGGCAAATACGTTATTACATAAATACTATAATAAAGTATGTAGTACATACACGCAAAGATTTAAATCGCTAGATTTGCCCTGACTGTACTTAGGGGCCGTCTCCACGAGCGAAAGAATCGCGGCGATATTATCGTCGTGTCACGTATTTCTATACACGTCTTAGAACTGTCTCCACACGGCGATATCATCGCGCCGAGAATTGGATGGCACGACGATAATATCGCCGCGATTCTCTCGCTCGTGGAGACGGTCCCTTATTGTCAAAACTGTCCATACTGAGAAAAGTGAGCTCACACATTATTGAAAAAGCGTTCATTTGTTTTTGTGAGCGATCTTTTATGGTTATTGAAATAACACATTGAATTAAAATAAAATAAAATATTTTAGGACTGGACTTTACCGTAGAAATAGATGAAGAAATAATACTTCATAATACTTCGTATAGATTCAAAACCCTGCTACAATACCCTGCTAGTTTCGGATCAGGGCACATTCGTCTGTGATACTATTAGGGCCAGTTTCTTGAACGAAAATTAATGTAACAATTTGTCAAGCGCGCGCAAAACTGTTGCGATTGGCTGTTGGTAAACCATTCGACTGGTCAAAGACCAGTGTGCCAGTGACCTATGGCACTAACACGTGGTCGCTCACAATGGGCCTTATTATAAGGCTAAATTTCACCCAAAGGGCAATAGAGAGGGCTATGCTTGAAGTTTCCCTACGTGATCGAATGGGAAATGAAGAGATACGCAAGACGACCAAGGTAACCGATATAGCCCGAAGAATTGCCAAACTTGTGGCAAGAAAAAGAAAAGATGACTGATGGGGCCGAAAGGTTCAAGAGTGGCGACCGCGTACTGGAAGACGTAGCGTTGGAAGGCGCACAAGGTGAACCGATGACCTTGTAAAGGCCGCAGGAATCCGCTGGATGCGGGAAGCACAGAACCGCTCGAAGTGGCGGTGCTTGGATATCCAGCAGTGGACGTCCTTCGGCTGAAATGATAATGACGATGAAATCATTTAACCAATCACAGCAGTTTACGCATGCTTCACAATTTGTCGTATTAATTTTACGATAATGTTCGTCCGAGAAACTAGACCAGACAGGGTTTAACCGGGGACAATGTTGATTGCTTATCGAGTGAGATTTATAAGTAAAACATAGCGTGCTGAATTTCTATGGAAAGGTCGCCAATATTTTTATTGCTGACGTGGTTACTTTTGGTTTCTCTTCGAAGGAGGAGCATGATATCCAAGTGTAAGTGAGATCGCAAAGCCCGATTCCCATTTTAGTTTTCTAGCTAGGTTCTAGTGTAATTGTAAGAGAGTTTTGCAGCAGTAGCCTCAGGACGTTATATAAAGCAGCCCGCGTTTTCTTACGTTTTTTGCAATTTGTTAATCAGTCTCAGGTTGTATTTTGATTAAAATATGATTCGCGACAACCACAAAATATATTTATTTACAGAATTTTAATCATTACAATCATCATAGTATTGATGATTGTAATGATTATAATGATGTCTCTCTCAGTTACAATTGGCCTCAAAATGAGTCCATGTATCACTGGTCAGTTTCCCTCAGTCGTCAGTTTATTTAATTCGCACATTTCGTTGATTAGTCAATTTCACTGATTCGTCAGTTTTACCGGTTAGACAGTTGCGTTAACTCGACAGTATCCAGTATTTGCCAGTTTTCGTCGATTCAATAGGGTAATTTCGACTTCTTCTTTTCTTTATAATTATAATACTTAAAAAATATATTTCTTACGGTCGCGAATCATATTTTGATTAACATAAAACCTGCAAATTGCAAGCGAGGTAAGGAAATTTGTACTTCACGGGCTATCATAGCGCTTTTGTCTTAACAGAATCTACAAATTCTAAAATCACAATCTCGACATCTCCGTGTCTCTCCTTCCTGCCCTGGTGCGGGCCGGTTCCTCTCGCTAGGGCACCTGGCTGCAGACTGTCGGGATGTGACCTGGTGACCCTCACTGAGTCTTCGGCTTATGATGTGTCGTGTCGCACGCGAATACAAACGCAAACTCAGCTTTCTTCTGCGCGTATGATATGAATTCATCTGGAAATCATGAAAATTCTTTAATAGTCGCACATTATGGTGTAGCGGTATCTACAATGCATCATACTGATGTCACGCAAAATCTTGCATCTCACAAGCAGAGTTTACCGTGCAAATACCATATATACAACGGCCCAACCTGAATGATCGGGCAGTTGCCCGCCAGACACACCACCCGTCTGGTCAGAGGATCCCCCCATTCCTATGGAGTATGAGTGAACTTTACACCCTGTTCCTCATACCCCTTTAATGATTTAAAATCTTTATTATAACTAATTAACATTTTCAAGGGCACTATGCGCTTATAGCTGTCATAACAATAAAACTTCTATTGTGTCTCGTTTACACGCGCCGGAACCTGTTATGAAAGTACTTAATAAAAAATCATAAATTAATTTACTGACAGGCAACGCACAGCTTAAACCGTTGGGTCTAGAAGCATGAAGTTTTGCACAGGAGGCCTTTTTATAACGAAGATGAGCAAGGAAATAAGGGCTAAGGATAGGATATAAGGAAAGGTTTTTGAAAAATCATCTCCAAAGAGGTTAAATAGCGGATGTAAGTTCGTTTGTACAACCAGACAAGGCTTGTTATCTATTCTTTCAGGCAATCCGAAAGCCCGGAGGGGTCTCGGTCTCGGTATGTAATGAATGATCACCCATTCGCGGACTGATTTCGGCAAGCGTGGCTTAACCATCGAACTTAACAGACAGCTGTGCTGCTGGCGGGTTTATTACGCCCATAGAAATGTACCTACTATCCTATACCTATGGTTACGCGCACGGATACCGGTTACGCCACTTCTTCTTCCCAGATAAAGCACTAGGATGTGGTAAAGCGTTTTGGAGGTCTGTCGTAAATTTGACATTCAAAAACTGCTGATTCTCAGCCTAATTTGAATAAATGACTGATTTCGATTGTTCCGTGCGGCTGTAGTTCGAGAAACTTCGTGAATATTCACTTACCGTATGTCAAGTAGCCTTTCTCGTCCAGGTCAGCCTGCTGGAAGGTGTTGTGTGCGTCCTCCTGGCACAAGCCGAGACAGCGCGTCGCCAGCTCCTCGAAGTTGGCCAGGTTCAGCCGACCAGTGCGGTTGCTGTCATATAGCTGCAGATTAAACGCATATGTTCGTCAACTTTAGGGCTATTTTTGTTTGCTAATTGCAAAATAGAATCTGCTTTACCGACTCAGAATTTTATATTTAGTCGTAATGTCAATACTGCAGAATGACATTCATCTTCACGTGTCAGACCGAATTAAAAATAGTGTGACACAGACATATTCTGACGATTAAATGATTATTTTTTTTTTTATTTATATTTTATAAAATGGCCAGGCTATTAAAAATGTTGTAGGTTGATGTCAGTATGCTATTTTGACAATAGTCTGCTCAGTGCCGTAGTTTCAAAAGGTATTATGTGTCCTCTACTCGCCGGCAGCGGTAGGGCTGGTGACTAAAATCAAGCAAGTACAAGCACTAGTTTATATCATTAAAAACGTCTTTATCATATAGACGAAGAGTCCTTGTTAACAGTAACAAGGACTCTTCGTCTCAACACTCAAAAAAAAAAAATATAAAAAACTGAAAACTGAACGGAAACTGTTGACTGAAATAAATATAAAAATAAGGATGTGGTTACCTTGAACGCGACGGACAGAAGCTGCGATAAGGGCGCATTTTGTAGTGATAAGAACGCGGCACACAGCAGATAGTCAGGGAAGTACACTAGACCACTCGACCGCTGAAAATAGTTAATTCTCCATTAAATATCCCTTATTTTTTATTCAAAGATTCGCAATTCATGCCAGCCTTTCATTTAACATGTCAAAAATTTTCATTGCTTTATTTACGCTGTCGAGCGGAGCTTACAATGTGGATTAGGATTTCGATATCTTGCTAATCCATTGCTTCATATGATCGAAAAATTTGTCTGCTCAAGAACGTAAAATAACGCAATGAACGTTGTTGAACTGTCAAAATGAAAACCATTGCTGCTGATAACGTGTGTTATGTAATTACCCCGTAGGTCTATACCAGGGATGTTATGGAGCTCCGTAAACGTAACCGAAACTATCGATATCCGAAATAAAAATATATCCGTAACCGTAACTTTATCCGTTTCATAAGTTTCGGATAGTTTCGCATAAGGGCGGAGTCTAAAAAACGATATGTTTCGACAGGTTTTTGTAACATCTCTAAATCATTACCTTTATCACTGATTATACATCATAATACCAAATGATAATCTAGACTAGATAAAACCTATAAATAAAACCAAATAATTATTACATAGGTACTATTTGTGTTTATATTTTACTTAAATCTAATATCCGTAACCGTATCCGAAACCAATATAAATTTATTCCTATATCCATATCCGTATCCAGATCCGAAATACCATATCCATAACATCTCTAGTCTATACTTTCGGTCTGTAAGCAACCACAATAAGGGTTACTAAAATTGCGCAATCTTTTGGAACATCCCATGAACCTGTGCTAAGCAAATAAATGAATTTGAATTGAAAGAGTGAAGCCAACCTGCATGAACATGTCGAAGAGTCTCTGCGTGCGCATGTCGAGCGGCACGCCCAGGCGGCGCGCGAACTCCTCGGCGCCCAGCCAGCGCGCGGGGCCCGGCAGCCCCGCCGCCGCCAGGTGCAGCTCCAGCTGGGAGCGCTCCAGCCTGCCCACGCCCGACAACATATTGCATGAGATCCAGGGCCCCATTTAATGATAATTACTGACAATGCGACATATTTGTCAAAAACCGGCCAAGTCACAATGAAGGGTGCCGTAGCTGGGATCAAATGATCACAAGGACAAACTTAACATTGTAGTTGAAAAACATGTTTTCCCGTACATTCCAAAAGCAAATGTAAGTTTGTACTCACAATATTGAAAGTTTACCATGTATAAGTTTCCTGTAGTCTATAAGTATAGAACTATTTTCTTATCCTACATTTTTTATTTATTTTAGGCTTATCAGTTTCAGAGTTAAAGGGGGTGGTCAATTTTCATCTACCTACTTTCTTAAAAAACGATGAAACTATTTATTTTAATATTATATTGTCATGTCTTTTTCTTCTCTAAATCAATTATTATGGGACCAACGCTGAAACCTCGACAAAAATCTGCTCCATATGTACATTTTTTTTTTCTTTTTTTTTATTGCTAAATGGGCCTGCTCTTTACCTCGATCACGCCTGATGGAAAGCGATGGATGAGGTCTATGATGGAACGAGCGTGCCCAGAAGATGCCTGTTCACTCTTGCTTTGAAGGCAGACGGGGTGGAAGGGAACACAGATGCCGGCAGAGACTTCCACACTTTGGCTGTGCGCATAATAAACGTGGTGGAGAAGCGCTGAGTACGGCTCGTCGGGACATCAACCAAGTGTGGATGGTACGCTGCAGTACCTACGTCTGGTTGTAGGTACTTAGGTACTACTTAGATTGTAATAAAGTTTAAATAACATGTCTATTAAGTCTCTTACCCCAGCTGTGCTCGGATCTCGTGGACTTCCCTCGTAGAGGCCGCGCAAGGGATGCCCAGCTGCTTCGCGCGAGCTATCAGCCGACAGTCATCGTATGTGTAGTCCAGAACAGGAACGCCAAGTGCTCTGAAAATACACGTAGGACAGTCAAAACTACTAAGGGTGCGTGCTTGAAAAAAAACTCCTTTTGTCAATTTGTATTCTAAATAAGGCGCCATGTCCACGGGCGAGAAAATCGCGGCGACTCATGCGGTGCCAACAAACTCTCGCCGCGATGATATCGCCGTGGGCGATTGATTCATAGTCTCTATTGACTTTGATGGCAGGACGAGACTATCACTACGATTCTCCCGCTCATGGAGATGGCGCCTAATTGGGAGAATGTTTAAATAATTGAAATATAGGTGACTGGCTGACCCGGCGAAATTTGTACCGCCTCTGAATAAATAAATGATGTGTTAACTGCAAATTGCAGAAAATCGTAAGAAAATTTGAATTTCGCGGACTACTCTAGCGCTAGGGTGAAAAAACCTCTTCACTTTTCACTAGTATAACCACAGGGTATCTCACTGTAGATGACAGTGACCATGTTGGGAACTTACTTGGCCATGACATCTCGAACGTTTCTGGCGTAAAGCTTGGGGTCTCTCTTCTCCTCCTCGCTAGGGTAGTATACCGGCAGGAACTCGATCTCACACGAACTGTGCACTTGAGTCAACGTCAACCACAGCAGCTTTAGGCTGGAATTGTTTAAAGGAAATAATTAATTGATTCTTTTTTTTTCTTCTAATGATATTCGCTTTTTTTAAGACTCAACTTGCTTACTAATTATGAGTAACAACAAAATGGACATAAGTTTCTGTTTTTTTTTTTTTTAATTATTTATCAGTTTAACACTCACGCGCCAGGCCCTTCCCAGGTCCAGGTGACGGTATCCCTCGCATTTGGGTATCGAATGGTGACGGGCTGCACCGGCACACCGGGGTAGAATCCTCCCGGCTTGAACGTGATGAGGCATGAACGGTTCGTGCAAGTTCCTTCAGGAAATATCAGGACCTGTAAAGTAAAATAGGTATTTAAGGGATATTGATATTTCATGAAATACTTAGTCATTCAATAGTATTACTTATACATATGAAGTTGTATTGATTATTTTAATGATTATAATTCTGCAAAGTCATATTTGTTAGGCTCGCGAATCATATTTTAATCAACATGACACTGACTATGCAAATTGCAAAAAACGTTAACTCATCATCTGCCAATCCTTTTCTCAAGTATGTTGAGGTCAGCATCCAAATAAAAAAAAATACCAGTATACCATAAGTGACTAGGCAGTCACTCATGTTACTGGATCGTAGAGGCTAGATAGGCATCTAGCCTCTATCAGCTACTGGGTAACACGATACCGTTTGGTAAAATTGGTTGTCAGATTTGTGGTTACCATATCTAATAACTGTCAAAGAACTTGAACCGAAAATGTCCGTCGGGACCAACCCTGTAACGTACTTCCCGAGGCACGCAACGTGGAAACATCATATTTTTAGATGGCAACCTAAGCTGACGGAAGCCAACTGAAGGCCACTGCTGCTAAGGATATCTGTAATTCCAGAGGTATCGTATATGCGTAATGTTTATAAATTTGCAGTAAGCATAACCCGTTCCAGAAATACTCGCTTATAATAACCAAGCGCCCGAGTAGGTACGTCTATTTGAGGATCGACGTCGATGACTAAACTACGTCTCTAGCATTATTTCTGGATTATTAATACAAATTGGAAAACTTCGATGAATGGCGTCGAAAGATACTTTGTCGTCTTTCTTTTGCAATGCTTTTGCAAGGAAGCAATAACATTATACCCGTTTTCATTTACCTACTGTGTGTATAGCATAAGCGGTTCCTACTGCTGGGACACAGGTCTCCTTTCGATGAAATTTTAAGACATGTGACATCTACCAACCCGCACTGGGCCCGCGTGGTGGATTACGGCGCAGAGAAGAAGCCTGTGTCCCAGCAGTGGGAATACTATAGGCTGACTATACTGTTATGTTCCAAATCTGCTACTATTCCCTAAATATCATCAAAACTCTCTAAAGTCAGCGCACAATTTGTAGGAAACCTAAATCGTCCCGGATTAACATCTGGACCACTTGTGAGTTTTTAAGTTCTAAGACATTAATACTCCTTTCAGGATATCTTCTATCTAATTTTAGGATATTTTTCAGATCTACATAATATCACCCGTGTATTCCTGGAAGGATTGGACCTGTTTATAATATAGTAATATTATCTCAACGTGTGTTTTACTTGTGGTTAACAGGTGTACAAACACGCTGTGAAGGTGTGTGCAAGCGCAGGTCTCGATAGCGTCTGAGAGAATGGCGAAGTCGGAAATGTGTGTGTGTGTTATATGCTCACGCTACTCGTCTTTCCTCACACATTCACAGCGTGTTTGCACACTTGGTTAACACAAGTAAAGCGCGCGTGAGATATAAATACTGTAACACCTACACCTACATTTCGCCAGTTAGTTATGGAATAAAGGTAGGTAGGACTATTGGCAATCCTACGAGTACAAGAACAATTGCCGACACTGTTGGCGCAGTGGCTGAGCGAACGACTGCTGCGCTGCGTGTCGCGGGTACGATTCCCGCGCGGAACAAATATGTTGGAGTAATTTCTAGTGTGGGACAACGTACTTTAAAAAAAAACATGAGAGGTGTCAAGGAACACCCGGATGCAACGAAGTTCTGCTACTAGCCAAAGAGAGAGAGAGAGAGAGACAGACAGAGAAACACGCGCACGCCGGACGGCTTACAACTATAGCAAAAAGTGTCGTTACAACTTTTGGTCTTAATTTTTTCCGTCTAGTCCCCTTTCGCAACGCGCGATAAGGAACTTTGTTCCAAAAACAGGAATGGCCCGAGTATCATAATATTTGTAGCAGTACTGACCTGAGGCCAGTCTTCTTTGGAAGTAGCTCTTTCAATGATCTCCTTGATGGTATTCTGCCTGGAGTTAGGATCATCCCGCCACACGTACACAGGCTGCGTGTAGTTTATTAGCTCTGAAAAAATATTAATTACAGCTTTAGTGTTTCAGTAGTCAAAAATATATGGTTGTTGGGGACCTCCCGTATTTCAGAGTTGAGGCCCAGCGAAACATCACCTGTTCCTCTTTACTTTTGTAGCAGCATAACTCGAAGCCGAGCAGTGTAACCCGAAAACAAAGTATACAGATTCATACCTGTATACTGCATTTTCGGGTTACACTAGAACGGTTACACGGAACATACAACACGATAAAATAGAAAGAAAGACCTCTTTAAAGGAGAAATGTGAAAGTGAAAGAACACTTTGTGCAAGAGTGAAATACTCATAACTGTTGAATCAGTGACTTTACAAGATGGAGCGGTGCCACAGTGTTATTGACAACTGTAAGGCAATACAATACCGTATTGGTTGTATATATAATGTACAACATGTCCCGGAATTAACGCACACCACCAAACACCCAAATTAGAATGTTATAATCATAATACATGCACTGAATGTTTACTATTATGTATCACTGTTTCTTTACTAAATTAGTTATACTGATTGTGGGAGAAAATTGTGGTCACATTACAAATCTACGCACGCACACAGTCGCACACGTACAAGGGTGTAGTGTAATAGGTACTTTGTCCATCTTGATATGTTTTTACTGTACAGCGGCAGTGTGACTGTAATTTACGTAGTTTTAATTATTTTTGGGATCAAAAACTACCTATATTATCGTTTGTGGAATGCATTGCCAGTTGAAACAAAACGCGCGCAGTCGTTACAGGTGTTCAAAAGACTTGTTAAGGAGTACTACTTGTCGTTGTGATCTTGTTGTCCTAACTGCAATCATTTAGTCTTCTTTTATTTTCGTTGCTTGCATGCAAAGTATGTATGTATTTATGTATCCTTAATTTTGGATATGTATATATTTGTGTATCAATTTTAGTGTATACATATTATTTGCACCAACGACAATCCCATTTTATGTCCAGGAAAATCACTATCCATTCTAAGGGTAAGGCCGCCCATTGTATATTGCCATGTATTTTTTATGCTGTGTATTTTTGTGGTGTACAATAAAGTATATATTATTATAGAAATCGTTTCAGTAAATGATTCTGAAAAAATTTCTTTCATAAAGTGCACAAATTCGGTTACACATTGTACATATATGAGCCATCTCATCTGGTCACCGCTGTGACAGCCTGCCTTAAGAGACCCTGCACACTACGTTGGTTGCAGAAGCTACGGCCAAGGTGCAGAAGTTCATAATAAAATACACAGAGCTCGATCGCAGCTGGCTCATTGTGCGACCAGGGGCTGCAGTCTCGACATTCATAGCGATCGCTTTACAACCGAATTCGATCTCAAGATCCCGGATTGACAGGTGTAATGTATGGAGTGACAGCACTTTGCGACCGTATTCGGTCGTAAAGCGATCGCTATGAATGTCGAGACTGCAGCCCCTGGTCGCACAATGAGCCAGCTGCGATCGAGCTCTGTGTTAAAATACACAGAGCTCGATCGCAGCTGGCTCCGACCTATAGCGCAGTGTATTGAGTTACGATCATAGATATAGGAATTTACATTTCTATGGTTACGATACTTTACTCAGACGCTGTGGCCACTGGCCGTGTTCGTGGTCGCGTAGTGCACAAAGTCCCCTAAGATGAACATTGAACAACACACAACAAAGTTACAATAAACGTTCATGAGAAGACATTGACATCGTATAACTATGATTGTGAACTAAACATCACCCTAATTGCGTAACACACTTACAAACACAATCTGAATAATTTTGAAGGATATTGCTAATCCATTTCTTCATATATTCGAAAAATTTGTCTGCTCAGCAACGTAAATAACGCAATGAATGTTGTTGAACTGTTAAAATGAAAGCCTTTTCTATAGATTGTGTGTTACGCAATTACCCTGGGGGGTAAAGGCTGTCTTCCAGTTAAAAAATCAGCTTTCTCACAATACTTACTAAATCCAATGAAGCGTTTAAAATAGGTAAAGATTAGTTATTAGTAAGGTGCTCCCACACAGCAGTTATATGTATAACGTCAGAGAATGTTGCATTTGTCTAACTTTTTTTTAACAAATTGTAACAAAAGTTATAAATTGTTAGTGATGTTATACAACTTTATGTAACAAACTGTTCTCTGTCCTCTCGCTTTCAGAATTCGACGCATCCAGTAAGCGCCTTTTCTGTTATTTTTTCAAACTAAAAATAAAAGTCAAACCAATAAGCACTTCCTCCATTTAGAGCCACTAACAGCTTCCTCGAAAGCCAGACCCAAACTGATGATTACAGAATGTTATACGATGTTATACAACGTTATAATGTTATACCGTTAAGGATTATATCGAGGACAAAAAGGCTTGGGATTGAGCTGCTTCCAATTTTTTTACATATTGAATGTTTTTTTTTGCTCTATTTTGTTGTTGTTTTTTTTTATATACACTGACATTAATGAATTTTACATATACTATGACATTTGCTTACTTTGTTAAGTATTCTATTATTTTAATTATTGTGAATGTGAAGACTACGTGGGTCATTTTATTTATATTATTTTTCTCTTTGTTCTCTTAGTTTTTGTCATGGTCTGGCAGTTTGAGTAATTAATGTGGCCTACCCAAATGTCCTTTCTTTGGTATTGTTCGTCGAATCGTTGAGCTCCTTAAGTTTTGTGAGTTGAGCTGCACAATTTCTGACAAATGCGTGCACTGACTGGACAGGTCCTCTCAATCTGTGTGGTTCTTTCCTCAAAAGACCATCTCAGACATCGACCTACATGGTCTTCATATGATCTGACCAAGATTATGTCTGGACTTTAAAAGAGACTGTGACGTCTGAGTTTGTTTCGGCCTTTCTTCTCAGACTAGTCAGATAGGAAACGCCGACCTCATCTAGTTTTAAAAATATGATTGACGTGTAAAAGTGTTTGTACAAACCTACTTACAAAATAAAATCATTTATCATTTATTTTATAACGATTAGAACCAGTGATGTTGTAGCAAAATGTTACACACTGTTATAAAGTTTTATCGTGCTACACAATGTTTTATACCGGTAGATAACTGCTGTGTGGGAGCAGCTTTACAACAGGCTACTACTAGGCTAGGCTACTTGACAACAGTGCGGCAGCCAGCATGAACTAAAGCGAAGCAAGAGAAAGTTCGGGAAAATTGCGCTCATTATGTACCTACTTGATTCAATTAGCGGACACGGTGTCTAGGTCTAGCTCAGTTTACAGCTACCATAATAAGTGTAGACATTGTTTCACGACCAAGAATTTAAAATGACTAAAGTAGGAATACGAATATTTACGACGACGTTAAACCATTCCTAAGTCGTTGCAATATAACTCTTACCTTGTTACGCTAAGATATGAATTTGAATGATTGCCGCGAGTTTAATCAAACTCGTGGAAATCATTCTAATTTATACTGTATAACAATGGCATAAGAGTTACATTGAAATGACTTACTAATAGTTTCGCATATATCCTGTGTTAGTTTTTTTTTGGCAAATTTCGCGGGCTACCTTACCATATTCGCCTAAACTGTTTGTTGTTCAAAGATGTGAAGCCCATACTCTTTACACCTTAATATTTGGTCTATGAACTTACATTCCGCCGAATATTAGTGGCGACACCTACAACGCCACATGTGAACTACGAAACACACTGACTTCACGCAAAATCGTGCATCGCGCAAGTAACAACATCCCGATCAATCAAGATCAATCGATGGGCAGTAGCCCACCAGACACAACACTCCTCTGGTCGGAGGATCCTCCCTTTCTTATGGAGGATGAGGAAATTTACACCCTGTTCCTCATTACCTCTACATACAGAGTCAAATTAAATTCGCTATACTCCGCAGACGTGATGGGTATATACCCATCACGTCTGCGGAGTATAGCGAATCACGATAAAACAAAAGAAAACAGATTTTATCAACTCATACTTCAAGTAGTAATAACAGTACCAGTGACCGCAGAAACACAAAAAAAAAATTATCATGTTTAGATTTGGATGCTCACCACGTGTGCAGTTTAGCTAGCTAATTTAATTTGACCCTGTATATTAAAAAATCACGTACAGTTTGTTTATCTCTAAAGTGTTTCAAAAGCTACAATACACCAGAATACACTTATTTGACAGTGACCACGTGAAACCTAAGTGAAACTTAAAATCTTGATTTTTTAACCGTCCTGGATTTACCTGCATACAGCCTACATATCAAGGTCAGCGCTGCTCGAAGGTGACATCAAATGGCCCATGACTTGAGGAGTTTCCGGTTTATCGAGAAACTACCGCCGTCTGTCCTCCTTACGAGTGTTGAATTTCCGCATTTGGGCAAACAATTTTGAGACTTTGGTCTGCCATCTCAGTACCCAGTTTACACTCTTAGAAGGGCGCCCACGACCAAATTAGTTGCCCAGCAATTTTTTTGTCTATTTTTTTTTTTGTGTCGCTGTCTCTTCGCCGAGATTTGGACAATGCGCACACGGGCAACACAGCGACAGCAACGCTACTTTTTTGTCGCCGTGCGCGCACTTGCATTGCAACCAATAGACGGGCAACAGTTGCTTCCAAACCCGCGGACAAAAATGTCTTCCAGCGGTCGCGTCTTTCATACAAACCCGTAGACTTGACTAAAGTTGATCGTTGGCCCTGAGATCATAATCAAACAAAAAGTGAAGTGTCATGCGTTGTGGAGCGCTGTGGTTAGATCAGCAGCCGATCGATTCTGTAAAAATCTCACCGTGAAAAGTTAGGTGAAGTGAGCTTAGAGTGAGCTGTCAATAGTGACGAATTTTATCCCTAGCATTAGTTGGAATGACAGCTCACTCCACGTTCACTTCACCTAAGTTTTCACGGCGAGTTGGTTACAGAATCGTACTGCAGGACGGCTGCCCCCCGAGACACAATCCCTAAGCTACGCCAACGTGTGTGAGCCGTAAAGATGATTCTAAGCCACGTGAGTGCATGTGATCTGCGACATAGAACTATGGAAACCAAGTGTTAATTACAGCATCAACGATAAATGATTAGTACTTACGTTCAAGTTAATTCATAGGAGAAATGATGGCGTGACATTGCACGAACCACTTACACGTTTTCATAGAGATATCTAAAAAATATCTGTCGCATAAAGATTGACAGTAATAATATTAATAAACTATTTTATTTCTTACCACAAATTACACAGATAGTAATTAATAGTCAACATACACAATTTCATAATTAATGTGTGGAAGACTGGTGCCTAATCAAAGTTTTTTTTTTTTTTTTTATTATTTTTTTTTTTTTTTTTTTAGTAATGGCCGTTTTAAGCTCCATACTAATATTATAAGCTGTCGAAGTTGATATTCTAGCTTCATTCGCGTTAGATATAAGTACCAGAGTTACAGAGCGTATGGTTAAAATTCCAAAGCAGATATCTAAAGGTGCCTACAGATTTGCTCGATTTTTCTAATTCAAAATCAACATGTTTTATTTCACATACTCCTACATGGGCACTTATGAAACGTCAGAAGCTAGGTGCACCGTTCCAATGGGTCTTTTCTATGGATAAGAGCCGGTTAGAAACTCCACGGTTACTTTAAAAAAATAATTTTACAATGTTGCGCGTATGGTTAAAATTCCAAAGCAGATATCTAAAGGTGCCTACAGATTTGCTCGATTTTTCGAATTCAAAATCAACATGTTTTATTTCACATACTCCTACATGGGCACTTATGAAACGTCAGAAGCTAGGTGCATCGTTCCAATGGGTCTTTTCTATGGATAAGAGCCGGCAAGAAACTCCACGGTTACTTTAAAAAAATAATTTTACAATGTTTTCAAATTACATTGTTACTGTTAACAATGATGCCCGCCATACTTATGTAAATGGGAGGACAGTGTTGGTCTATTGACGATCGACCCGTGTAATCAAATAAACTTGAGCACTGACCATCAATATCGTACTTCTTGTCGATCGATAAATTCTCGAGTCTCCGTTTTAAGCTGTAAACCTACATATTTATCGATCGTTATAGGCGACAATAACGATCGAGCAAATTTTTCAAAAACTGACAGCTTTTATCAATCGTCAAAACAGATCATATCAAGCGATAATAACCGTCGTCATAATCTGTAAGCACCTTTATAGATTTCACCTTCCTTTTTTCTGACAAGTCTGCATTTCTAAAAACGAGTTTTAATCCGCAAGTCCTTGAACCCATCAGTTATCTATAAACAATTCGACCAGACTTGTACCATAAAAGTTTGATTACGACGCTACACGCAACCATCCTTCATCACATTAAATTAGTATTTTTCACGAAAGTCAATGATAGGCAATGAACCTCTCTTTCCCTGGAAAAAGTTCTCTGCTGACACGCAAAGTTAACAGGCGTTTGTTAACCTTATATAATTTAAAAGGTCAAACAAAACTGCATTGAGGGACAACCTGGTTAACCCCATGGGTGGTAACGCCCCTCACCTATGCAGAGAAGTAGAGGTGCTATATGAAAATCCAACACTTATAAAGAAAGAAAGAAAATACATTTATTCAACACAGACTAAAAGACACAATACACCAGAGGAGTAATTCTCGTAATTTTAAGAACGTTCACAGTCTGCGGGGTAATTCTCGTAATTTTAAGAACGTTCACAGTCTGCGGGGTAATTCTCGTAATTTTAAGAACGTTCAGTCTGATCTCAGTCTCAATCTGTCAAAAATACGTCTAATTTCCCTACATTTTGACAAGTTTTTGACATTTGTTTGTCGCTGAGATGAGACTGCGACTAGATTTTGAACGTTTTAAATGACGGGAATACGGGCCCTGATCTCAGTCTCACTCTATCATAAAAACCTCTTGTTTTCCTACATTTTTGACATTTGTTTGTCGCTGAGATGAGATTGCGACTAGATTTTGAACGTTTTAAATTACGAGAATAGGCCTTCTGATACATACATCAAATCAAAACAAAGGAAAATCAAATAAAAAGTGTAAAGTCCGATGTAAGAATTTAGCATTAAAGTGTGCCTCACGGCTGCGCCAAAAAGGCCCAGTTCAGCAAAAATGCCAGACAACTAACATTATAACCTGATTATATTTGTTATGTAGCCTCATCTCAGTAGTCACCTATTTCAAGCCATATCATCTTTCACATAGTCCATCTTTTCTAGGGCTACACTGCTAAATGGATCTTCTGGCACTCGAATAACGTTGACAGGAGGCGCTGTTGGTAAACATTTGTGCAATTGTTTTTTGAAATGTCACTTGGAATGTATTCAAAAAACAAAATGGCGGCGTCAACTCTGATTTTCGCTCTATGAAAACAAAGATGGCGGGCAAAGTCGCTACAAAAGCCAGCCTCATAGTCGAAGTTGTCAAAATCTATAGAATACCTTGTTTAACCCTGTTTTGACTCGAGACAAAACTGAAGACTAATCCCCCCAAGGTTTGGACTTCGTCCGGTCTGTTCAACTTAAAAGAAAACAACAGATTTATTGCTATTTCTAGCCATAATCCGTCCAGGCTCAGGTTGTACTGGCCTATTTGATAAGAATTTAATCTCATCCATAACCACATCTCTGACTCAACAAACTATTCATCTACCACATCCCGCATCTTATAACCGTTTGGTTCATAAGGAGCACTATTTAGTGGTAACTACCTTTCCGCGCACAAACTCTTTTATTTCATTGGATACAAATTCCCCTTCATTATCACAACATAAGTAAGCAATTCTCAGACAAAAACGAGCTTCACTTTTTGCTACATTTTGTGAAAGTAGAAAAATATAAATGAGAACTGAAAAAAGAAAGAAAAAGTATTTATTGTGACTCATACAGAAGATAAAACTTAAACTACTACACACAAACACAACCATAAAACAATTAAAAACAAAATAATCTAAATAGAAAGTAAACATTGAGAAGAAAGTCCTGTACGGGGCCAAAAGGCTCCTATCTCAGCATGATTCTGCGACATTTAAAAATAAGTCAAAATCAAAATCAAAATCAAAAGTCATTTATTCAAATTAGGCTGAGAATCAGCACTTTTCGAACGTCAAAATTACAAAAGACAGTCCCCCAAAAACGCCCGCCCTTCGCTACTTCGCGCCCTAGTGCCACAGCGCTGGTATAAAAAAAAGTGTAAGTGGTAGAAATTGATAAGTACTTACTTATTTCTTCTAAAAGCAAAGTGTCGGGATATCTTTTGCAAATGTCAGCCTTTTTGTCAGGACTTTTAAAATGTTGAAATAATAAGCCTACTCGTGGTCTTGACGCAGAACGTCATTTTCGCAAAATGTCATCGTGAATTTGGTCACTTCCGCTTGTGAGACTCTGTGAGAACAATCTCGGCACAGTTCCAGAAATAACAAGCTGTTTTCAAAGTCTTTCGACCTTGTACTTAATACAAATTTCAATGCTAGGAACCTGTCTAGTATCTGATTTTGAAACTAGTTTTTTTCTCACCAAAAAAACAACCTATCAGGCCTTCGGAAACAAAAGGTAAACTGTGTCGTGTCCATCAACCTTGCGTTCTACACTTACGTATGGGGGATTTATCTACACTAGGTCAATTTTTGATATTAGCCGCAGAACCAATGACCGTTGGGGTAGACGTGTTCTTGAGTAGAGACCGCGAATCGGTAAAAGTAAGGTGTGACGCCCTCAGGCAAGGTGGAGCAACAATCTTCGCAGGATGGCTGGTAGCAGCTGGATGAGAGTTGCCGAAAATCGAGTTGAATGGCGTGCAATAGGAGAGGCCTATGTCCTGCAGTGGACTGCTATAAGCTGATGATGAGGTCGATTTTCGCCGTGCGGCTGGTCGCTTACCAAATCGCCGCACAAGCCGAATCGCCACCCCATTTACACGGGTCGAGAAAAACCGCAACTGACTAGTTCATTTTGCATCAAAATGTCGACCTTCAGGCGGGCGATCGCCTGCGAAATTTTCACGGTCGATTTTAGTCATCCGCCGCATGCGACCTGTCGCCGCATGACAAAAGTCAAAATCAACTCTGCTTTGAAATTTGTGATTTTGGTCACCTACGGCCTAACCGAATTGCCATTTAGACAGTAGATTTTCGCCGAGTAGCAAAAACCGTGCGGCTATAGTCACCTATGTAGGTATAGCCCGCATTAGGTACCTAATACCTAAGGCTAGGCAAAAGGCGTCAGGAAGCCCTATCAAGGCATGCATGCCTCACTCCCCCTCCCCCCCTCTCCCTCGTAACTTCTAAATATAAAGTATTATTATAACGTTATAACATTGTTTTTGTTAACATGAAGCCGTGTGTGAAAGCACTGACGGTTACGTAAGGTATTTTTCTTTGCTTTCATAAGGAGAAAGGTTTATTAACCTATTTCCTTTCGTAGGCACTCGCAAGTTTATGTAAGGGTTACCTGCTTCAATATCTGATTGTGTACACGACAGTCTACGTTTGGTTAGAAGTTATCAAGTTTTTTTTTTTTTAGTTCGATCCAGTAAGAATGAAGTTTTTTTTTTTAACACGGCTTGCACATGTAATATTGACGCAAAAGTTTTTCGATAGTTAATTTTATGTTTTGCTGATCAATACTTAGTACAGACGCCAGCAGACCAAGCTACCCGAAACTGTCAAATTTTCCCAATCAACCTTGAACCTTAATACTTTAGTGATAAAGTTGAAAATGTATTAAAGAAATTTGTCTGATTGTAGTAGCTTGATAAGCTGATGTCTGTACATAGCCAATGACGGAGACAGGGCTGTGCGCCTCACGTGGAGTTGGGCATGACACCTAGCTAGACGAGGAGATGACCGATGGAACAAAGCTGTGGCCGAATGGTCGCTAAAGTTAGACCAAAAAAACCAGGGCCGTCAAAAGCGGCCTGGGTTGCCGATATCGTCAGTCGCAGGAAACACCTGGATGAGAGACCACCGGA
Organism: Apamea anceps; assembly: GCA_951799955.1. Classification (NCBI taxonomy): domain Eukaryota; kingdom Metazoa; phylum Arthropoda; class Insecta; order Lepidoptera; family Noctuidae; genus Apamea; species Apamea anceps. The sequence goes on from OX637516.1 coordinate 2,398,730, forward strand.
AAAGGGAAGTATGGCAGAAGTAATGGGTGATTCCGGGCTGAAATGACGATGGTGATGTACCTACATAGATAATCAGCCTAAAATGTTCCCACTGCTGGGACACCGGGCTCCTCTCTGTAAGAGGGAGTGGGCCGTAATCAACCACGCGGGCTCAGTGCGGATTGATAGATATCACATGTCTTTGAATTTTTGGTTCTAGGATATGCCGATTTCCTCACGATGATTTCCTTCACCGTTTTGAGAGCAGTGGTGATGAAATATTTACACAAATTAAAGCGCTGCCTGGGTCCGAACCTACGACCTATAACTCGTCCGACGAGTCTTCAGATGACGACGACGTTCTTACGACTCATCAGTGCTGCTAGCCAATTAAGTATAAAAAAAAAATCTACATGATTACCAAAGGCTCATAATCAACAAAGATCACGTAACGATATAACTGCCATTTACCGAAATGATTTCCAATGAAACGATGATTACATTTCGCTGTCTCGTCAATTACAATTTCAAGTAACCGTATAAAATCCATGCCATCATCGTAACACAAAAAAAAAACAATAATAAACGCATAATTTCCTTATTACTATGTACGCCAACACATCAAGCTACCCGAAGCTGTCAAATTTTCCCAATCAACCTTGAACCTAATGCTTTAGCGATAAAGTTGAAAATCTATTAAAGAAATTTGACAGATTGTAGTAGCTTGATGTGCTGGCGTCTGTACTTAGGTACGAATTTTAAGACGATTTATGTAGGCCACCAACATGTAAACCACCACACTTTGGGACTTTCTATTTGACTAGAAACAATGACATTTAAGTTTCCCTCCATAGCAGTGTATATTGACGGCACGGTTGGCGCAGTGGTTAAGCCATTGACTGCTATGCTGCGTGTCGCGGGTTCGATTCCCGCACGGAACAAATATTTGTTTTGCCTACAAGTAGTTGTTCCGGGTCTGGCTGTTTGTGTATATGAGTTTAAATGTTTGTAAACGCACCCACGATACAGGAGAAATTCCCTGTGGGGCAACGTTTTATTAAAAAAAAAAAAAAAATTGTCACCTTGTAAGATTATGTAGGTATGTACCTAATATTTGCATACAATATTTGGCAAAATATGATGATACCATTGACAATTCTTAAGACCATAATAATATGCCATCAACATTAAAATAAAACATCATAAAAGATGTAAAAAGTGACCCAGACTTGTTTAACTAACAAGCAGCAAGTAATCGTCTAGAATGCAGTCTGATCTTTTTCTTTTTTTCTTTCAAACTGCCAGTAAAAGTTCACAGTGGAACGTCACTATTGCTTTTTAGGGTTCCGTGCCTCAAAAGGAAAAACGATACCCTTATAAGGTCTTCATTATCCGTCTGTCCCTTTTTCCCAGGAATGCGTGGAGTTATCCAGTTGAAATTAATATCAAATACTCAGGGCTACAATCCCTTGAAGCAGTAAAAAAATCAAACTTATCTATCATTTTGTTGACAATATTATCGTGTGTGTGCGGCTAGCCTTAGTATTAAGGCCGGCTATACAATTTTAAGCCAGACAAGGTGATTTCAGGTGAACGGTCCTCGATCGAAGGGAATCCAATGACTGGAAAATGGAGCGTAAGGTCGAGATCGGTGGGTAACATAAAAAATATACCTAACTACATTATAGTGTTTATTTAAATAGAGACGTTGTAACGTCAAAAAAATATGGTTCAGCGAGCAGTGGGAGCAATTCCCCTAATTTTAAGAACGTTCACAGTCTGATCTCAGTCTCGATCTGTCAAAAATACCTCTAATTTGCCTACATTTTTGTCAAGTTTTTAACGTTGATTGTCGCTGAGATGAGATTGCGACTAGATTTTGAACATTTTTAATTACGAGAATTGGCCTTCTTATGTTATTCATTACTGAACGTTGAGCAACGTTTATAAATAAACCCAAACTTGTACAATAATAATTTAAAGGATCGCTCAGGACTAAAATAGTTTTCAGCGGCTTAAATAGTTGTGGTAGTCCTAGTTGCAGACCTATGTAGGCAAAGAGTTCTACTAGCCTCCATAGCTCTGTGGCGGCATCTACATCGCCACATGCGAACTACGCATCACACTGACGTCACGCAAAATCCTGCATCGCGCAAGCAAAGTTCGTCGCGCTACTAGCATAATATACAACGTCCCGGCATGCGGGCTACATTGAAAGAATCATCTTAATTATCTTCATTTAGTGTCTCGCAACGAGTGTTTAGATACAAATACGTTGTACTAGCACTGAGCACTGTATCATCTATACAAATAAATAAAATTGTAATGTCTGTTTTAATGTCAAAATAACAACTTTTTACTTAATGCATATCAAAGTATATACAGCTAATCTCTGAAATGGCTGCACCAATTTTGACGGAACTTTCACTGGTATACAGATGGTATAAGAAGTAACGATGGTACTAAACCGCGATTGCGAGATATCGCAGTGAGGCATCTTCGGCATGTAATTACCCTTAGTCAAGCCACGGGGCAAGTAACGTTTATACAAGTATCTCAGTTTTAGTTCATGGAAATTGTATTTAGCCTGGAATATTTCTACTATGCTTGATTGAATAAAGTTTGCTTAGACATTGTCTAAGATAATGAATTGCCATCCATGACAGACAATGACAGCTTTATCTTATCGTTTATAATAGAACAAATTGATTCAGATCATGATACATAAATATATATATATATATCAAAAGCAAAAGATCGTTTACTTTCACCGTACCGTCCCTTCAGTCTTACCAGGGGGTATCGTATTACCCAGTAACTGGGTTGTGGAGGTCAGATAGGCAATCGCTCCGTGTAAAATACTGATATTCAGCCGACACCAACTTAGTTGGGAAAAGGTTAGGCCACCGAATGTAAGTTACATAAAGGTATTTTTAAAACCCTAGGTATTTATTTATTAAACACTTAATTGTACCTACACCTCACAATATAAAACGGACTAACAAATTATATACTAGCTCTTGCCCGAAGCTTCGCCCACGTGGAAATCGGATATCATACATTTTCATCAAATACTTTTGGAGCACACCATACAAAGATGATCTGCAATACTTACCAAAAGCATTGCAGATGCATTACCATGCCAGAGACGGCAAAATCAACATCAAGTACAGACGCCAGCAGGTCAAGCCACCCGAAACTGTCAAATTTTCTCAATGAACCTTGAACCTTATTGCTTTAGCGATAAAGTTGAAAATCTATTAAAGAAATTTGACAGATTGTAGTAGCTTGATGTGCTGGCGTCTGAACATAACCAGCCTATAACGTTCCCACTGCTGGGACTTAGGCCTCCTCTCTGTGGGTAGTGGGCCGTAATCCACGCGCCACGTGGGCCCAGTGCGGGTTGGTAGATGTCACATGTCTTCAATTTTTTGGTTCTAAGAAGTGCCGATTTCCTCTCAATGTTTTCCTTCACCGTTTTTACGGCTTCATGTTGCCCTTTTATCTTTTGTGGTTATTTCAGGCCAAATTAACCTTTGGTTGTTTGTTTTATCATCCCCGTGTATTATTTAGTTGTTCGTTCGTTAGTTAGCTTCACTATTTGCAGGCACATATGTATGTATAGCATAAGACACAGACCGACTCTCTTTAAATATTTTTTTTTTTTTTTTTTCGAATTTATGGTTCTAGGACATACCGGTTTCCTCACGATATTTACAACATAAAGTGACATGCCTAATCCATCTTTTAAAACAGCCTTTTAAATCGATTTGAAACAAACCAGCATGCGACATCATTCCGTATCGAAAGGGGTCAGCTCGGACAAAAGCTAACATAAAAATCCATTCCGGCCATTGTGGGCCCGAACGTGAGAGCACACAATGCTATAGAGAAAATATACGGCCCGTGACAAAGCACAGTCGTATAGCTTAAAATATTCACTGTTTGTTCCTCATTGACATGGATGGTAGTGATTAAAAGCTTTAGACATGGCGCACACTATGCGACATGCGACTGCGACGCCTCGGCGACTAGACGCAGCATCAGGCTGCGGCTGACAATTTTCAATATTTTGTTCAAATACGGCGTCGAATTGCAGAGTCGTAACGACAGGCGACTGCATGCATGCTCCTGCTGTCACACTGAGATAGGAGCCTTTTTGACCTCGCACAGGTTTTTTTGTCTTCATAATTTTGTTAGATTAATGTTCTTGTTTATTGTTTGTATTTCCTATGCATGTCCCAACTAAAATATATTTTATTTCTACTTGTCGCAGTGACTAGACGGTGCTTGGGCACACCCGACGGCAGTCGAATGTGCTTCGCCTCCAAATGATAAGCACCAAGACTCAAAAGTCAAAATTCTCTCACAAGAAGCACGTTTCTTTCGAATATTCAAAGAAAATTATCGTTTGCTGCATGAAATCTATCGTAACGACTAGACGCAAATGATAGCTCTACGTCTAATCGTGACAACAAGACGCAGATACAAACGACAACTGCGCGTCTTGTGGCAGCGTCAAACCGACGACAAAACGCATAGTTTGCGCTGGCAGTTAGTTGCCAAAACTGTAACGTGTTTTTGTTGTACAGTCAACAGCAAAAGTAGATGATCAAAATCAGAAATTCAATACTAATGAACGGAGTTCGCGTCAGAACTGTGTGGCGTCGAAGTGATTCAAAAGTATGTGATTGTAAATTATACCAAACATTTACTACTATTACAGCTGCCATATAGCTGCGAACTCCGTTCATTAGTATTGAATTTCTGATTTTGATCATCTACTTTTGCTGTTGACTGTACATACTCCAATGGAGGTAGGTTTACACGTCCTTAGACTACATAGGTACGCAGTGTGAGACTTAAAACTCTTTTTCCCTGAGACAAAATGATGGCAATGTATTACAAAAAGTAATATTTTTATTAGCTAACTGCTAAAGGAGCAATGCGTTGTGGAGAAAAACTAGTTGGTTTGTTTGTTCTTTCAATTTGTACAGAACACCTATTATTAACACATACACATCTGCATTTGTAATCATCCCAAATTTTGTGGTAGCCTAGCCTACCACCGCAGCAGTAATTTTTCTGTGGCAATAATTAGCCTAAAGATATCAGACACTTGTTCTCATTTGTTGAAGTTTTAGAACCTCATTACCATGCAAAGGAGTGCCCTAATTTGCTGGAAATGTTACAAAAACACGTTTTAATTTCACCAAGAAAATGCGAAATAACGTACAAAATTATGATCAAAAGGCAGAAATGGCTAAATCTTAGTGATTTCGCCCACTTCGCCATTTATGGCCGATTTCTATAATTCACGGACTTTTATTAGTTAAGAATGAAGACTTGTATCTTTACCCATAATGAAGCAAATACCTCATGACCCTCCCATAAGGAAGTAGCTATCACAGGTAAAATTAGCTTACGAATCTATGTATATGCCCAGTTAGGCAATAGAAAATCCTGCCATTGGTAAACAAAACGATTCGTTTTTGTTTGTAGGAACCGAGCAATCATATTACATGTAAAACTAACATGCGAGTTGAGCACACTGTAAACAGAAAAATAACAGCGCAACCATCACCAAATAGGCCAGAAATACGCCACAGCAGATAGGGTTTGATTCCTCTAACATTCAGACCCGAGACTCTCGGAATTAGAGGTCACAGGGACCGTAATTCACTATGACCGGTAGGGTTTGATTCCATACTTCCAAACCTCGACAATTCCTTATCTGTTCCCGCATGGCGCCAATTCCCTTGTTCACAAACTAAACTAAATTTAAGTTCAGTGCATCTTTTTCTTTCTATTCCATTAAGAAAAGGACAGAAGATACATATTAGTTTAGTCCTGTCAAATTAAGATACTCGATAGACAGTTATGACGTGATTAAAAACATGGCTACTAAAAATACTTCAAATCACGTCAGGCGCTGACTAATTTGAAAGTACTAAACTTACATTTATCTTCTGTCCTTTTCTTAATGAAATAGAAAGAAAAAGATGCACTGAACTAAAATTTAGTTTAGTTTGTGAACAAGGGAATCGGCGTCACTATCGCGTTCATTTCGCACGGGTTCGTTCATGGTGTCATAGAAAATAAGAGCCAAGGAATCAGTGCCTTACGCTGCCCGTGGCATACACCCAGCTTTTTTATTTAATTAAAAAGCAAAGAACAACCCAATATGACAGTAAAACCAAAAAATACTAACTCTAACATAAAATAACCATCACCGAAGTTAACCCATCACCAGACCACTTAGAAGAGCCGAGCACCACCCGACAATATGACCACGTACTTCCAACGTAGTTGTCCATGCTCTCCTTCCTGACGATGACCGAAGACATCTTCGTGGCATAGACAATACAGCTGTCTAAAAATGATGAGTGGGGGGCGACCACCAGGATAGGCGCCTCCTTTCGGCTAGCCTGCCTGCCTCGGATGGTGATCGCCATACCGCCAGCCAAGTACGACATTTTCCCGATGAAGCATATTAACGGCTTCAGGGCCCTATAAAAATAAAATTGAAATTCAAATGTTGTTCTACAAGTCTTGAGACAGCCATATTTCCCCGGAATTTACGATAGCATTTGACAAATGTTACGTAACATGCTCGCTTTAGGATTCTTTTTGTTAGGTCAACCATACTTATTGATTTGACGAGTTTTTGAGGATTTTGAATTATTACTGTGAACGTGTGACCGTGTCACCCAAAACACTGGCGGTATAAGTATATTCACGTCCTAATAAATGAGATCCTACAAATAAAATTGCAGAAAATAAAACAAGAGACAGAGTACAGGCAGTTAGAGAAGGAAATAAATCTTCATATTTTACGACATTTTCGAAAATAACCAGCACCCTAATTGCGTTACACACGATCAATCGGAATCTGAATAATTTTGAAGCAAATTGCTAATCCATTGCTTCATAAGTTCGAAAAATTTGTCGGCTCATCACGTAAATAACGCAATGAATGTTGTTGAACTGTCAAAATGAAACCGATTCCGATTGATCGTGTGTTACGCAATTAGGGGGCTGGTTTTATTGAAGCAGAATCTGCATAGGTTTGAGTTGAGCTACACGATTGCTGACAAATGCTTGCTGGACTGGACTGGTCCAGTCAAAATGTGTGGTACTTTCCTCCAAAGAGCATTTCAGACATCAATCTACATGATCTGACCAAGGTTATATCTGGACTGTAAAATAGACTGTGACCTACTGTTTGTTTCGGCCTTTCTTCTCAGAGTAGTCAGATAGGAAACGCCGAACTCGTCTATCCTATTTACAGAATAAATAATTTCAGTTCATTCTATTTCGTAAAATAAAATAACCATTGACTGAAGAGCCGACAACTGACTTTAAGCATCCCTAATAATCAGGCAAAACAGAAAATAAAAGAAGTAAGTTTTAACTTCAGCATCTGGGTCTCATTGGCGCCGATTCCCTTGTTCACAAACTAAACTAAATTTAATTTCAGTGCATCTTTTTCTTTCTATTTCATTAAGAAAAGGACAGAAGATAAATATTAGTTTAGTGCTGTCAAATTAGTCAGCGCCTGGCATAAATTGACGTATTTTTAGTCGCCATGTTTTGAATCACGTCTAAAATATCTATGGAGTATCTAAATTTGACAGGACTAAACTAATATCCTATCATCTGTCCTTTTCTTAATGAGATAGAAAGAAAAAGATGCACTGAACTTAAATTTAGTTTAGTTTGTGAACAAGGGAATCAGCGCCATTATGTCCCTTTATATCGCTCTTAGCGATAAGACCGCCCATTATGTGATCCTTTGTAAAATTTATATAAATATGTGCCTGTAATTTATGTAGTGTACATAATAAAGAGTATTCTATTCTATACAATTTTACTAGACAAGTATCAATTAGTCTGAAAATCTCATACCTAGACATGAATTGCCTTGGCTTACCTAGAAGTCTTTAAACAGACTCCGGACCAATGTAGGTCGAAGCAAGGAAAACCTGCTCAGAATCTCCATTCACGGATGATTCCACCCTGCACCCTTATTGCGTAACACACTTTCAATGACAAACTGAATCATTCTGAAGGGTATTGCTACTTCATTGCTTTATATGTTCGAAAAATGTATGTGCTCAACAACGTAAATGACGCAATGAATGTTGTTGATTTGTCCTAATGAAAGCCATTGCTACTGATCGAGTGTTACGTAACTACCCCGCTGGGGTGTAAATGTGGTAAATGTCACATGTGCACTTAATATCGTGTCCAGACAAATTCTGGGCTAAATCTATCTAAATTTCCATCGAAATGCTAAGAATTTGCAAATTCAACATTGTAGTCCAGAAGGAAAAATACGAGTCTAAACTTTGTTCAGATTGTATTCTTTTCCAATGCACACTGCATTAACTATGCATTGCAAGCTTCCAAATGGCCTGATTCTGAGAATGAGAACATTGACCGAGATCAGCCGATCTATTCTTTAACAATATCACCATGAAAACTTAGGTGAAGTTCGTTGTCGATAGTGTCAATCCCTAGCATTAGGTGGAATGACAGGTCACTTTTCCGTGGTTTAAACGATGAAATTTTTACAGAATAGCGGGATAATCGCGGGATAATACTTCTAAAAAAGGAGGAGGTTCTGAATTCGGATGTTTGTACTTTTTTTTTTTTATGTTTGTCGCGCTTAACTCCGTCACTTGCCAACCGATTTGAAAAATTCTTTTTTTGTTGGAAAGGGTATACTTCTCAAATGGTCCCATAAAAATTTCATCAAAAACGGTTCAGTAGTTTGGTTTTTAAACCAAACATACTGGTAAAAATTACAACATAAAAGTGAAAAATAAAAACTTTTTTGAAAAAAAAAACAACCGACTTCCAAAAACGACACTACAAAGTGAAAAATAACTTTAATTTCGGAAGTCGGTGGCAAACAACGAAAATCCGAACCCAGTGACCCCGACTTCCGAAATTAAAGTTATTTTTCACTTTGTAGTGTCGTTTTTGGAAGTCGGTTGACTTTTTTTTTCAAAATTTTTTTTTTTTACTTATCATAAAAAATAATCTAATAAATAATCCCTTAGAAGTACCTGATTATTTTTTTTATTTTAATTCATAATGTGGCATTGCAGCTGAAGTGGAAAAATGTCAACTAACTTTTGGAGGCGTCTGTATGTACGAGTATATTATATACTACTAATATTATAAACGTGAAAGTTTGTATGGATGGATGTTTATTACTCTTTCACGCAAAAACTACTGAACGGATTTGGCTGAAATTTGCCACACAGATGGGTTATAACTAGGATTAACATATAGAATACTTTTTATCCCGATATTCCCACGGGATCGAATCTTATGCCGGTGAAACCGCGGGGCGCAGCTAGTAATATTAAATATTCCAAAATGAGGTTGTTGTTATTGAAATCTTTGCCAAAATAAGCTAGGTCTTGAAATCAGACAACCTTGTTGTTAGGTCAGATAAGTTAAGTTTTCATAGAACGGTTTAATATTAAGTATGCCCTACTATTCTATCCTACTGATATTATTAACGCGAAAGTTTGTGAGGATGAATGTTTGTTACTTTTTCACGCAAAAACTACGGAACAGATTCTGATGAAACTTTACAGTAATATAGCTTATACATCAGAATAACACATAGGATACTTTTTATCCCAATATTCTCACGGGATCGAAACTTATGCGGGTAAAACCGCGGGGGCAGCTAGTGCATATCTAAACTAAGAAAAGAAAAAAATAAGGCACCGCTGTGTAATTTTACTGTCAGTTATAACAATAAGTAGTTTATTCGACACATGCAAAGGGTGCATTACAGCGCGACCTGCCCCAAGCCCTAACTTATTCATTTTATTATTTGAAGCTCGCAAACTAACGTCTAATAGACACGCTAGTACTTTGTTATTAAATGTTTCTAGTCTTTAGTTTTATACTATGCTCAAGACAAAATAGCATAAGATCTACAGAAACTCTGCAGGCGTAATGGGTATCTATATCTAAACACGATAAAATAAAATAGATTTGATGTTTTTTTTTGGGGGGTCAACGAGCGCTGGTAGTTTTGTTACTTGAAGTTATGAGTTGAGAATTAATTTATAATAATATCCTTAACTGTGTTAAGAAATTAAATACAGACCAAAAACATTTAATAAAATACTGACAGACAAAGCCTATCCAAATGTTAATAAATTTTTAAATGATAAATCGCTTTAAAGATACTGACTGAATCTATTCTATTTATTTTGAATCGCATGACCATTGACCTATTTTTTTTAATTTTTTATTAATGTTGATTGTAATTGTTGATTTGTTTATGTTATTATTCTTTGTATTTTGAAATTTTATTGTCTTTCGACCTAATATGTACACCAGCCATGGTCAAACATGTTGAACCAAAAAAATATCTTGTAACACATAAACATAATTATTAATAAACATAACTGATGAAAGTGTGTGTACTACAGGTACGCCCCTGCCTTACGCTTCGGAGAATACAGGAATGAGGTTATGTCATTGTGCGTTGAAGAGCTATAAAAGATTGTTCACGCATACATGTTAAACTTGCGGAACTCTCTGAATACTACTTTGTTAGATAATAATAATCTGTCAAACTCCGCGTATTAAAAGCTTTGTCACAGTGCAAGCTAGTGGCTATAACAACTCTTAAGCTACGGTTTCTTACGACAGCGGTGGCCGGAACATAACGATCGCAGTGACGGCTTTCTAGAAAATGATGGCACCGGGGTTTGAGTTTAGGGTATCAAAGAACCTTTCTCTAGGGAAACAATTTACTTTCACAAATAACGTTTCAGTGACGTCATTCGACGGGAAATAGAGGACGCTAAGTGCCGGCTACCATATTCTTAGGATACGGAACCTAAACGATTAAAAAGCTATACGGTAGAGACTAGTCTTTACAGGAACGATGAAAATCATTTGATTTTAAATTATAACGAACATTCATTCTAAAGTTATAATTATAAATTACTAGCTGTTGCCCGCGACTTCGTCTGCGATCCAGGATGAAAAGTAGCGTATGTCCTTCTCCAGTCCAGTCTACCCATGTGTCAAATTTCACCTAAATCCGTTCAGCTGTTTTAGCGTAAAAGCGTAATTCTTAAATTTTCTAATTTTCTGCGCAACTTTCTTAATTTTTTTTCCGTAAGAACCTTCTACAAAGTGTTAGAAAACTTAAAAAAAAGATGGATGAAATCGGTAAAGTCATTCTCAAGTTATGGCGTGACTAAGGGAAATAGGGATTAATTTTTATATACATATATAGATAGAAGATAGACATGAATGTATTGACCCAATGTTATAATTATTACCTTAAAATTAACTTTACATCGGTCTGTAACTGTTAGCGATCATCATTTGGATCTTTACGGCAGTCCTCAAACTAAGCGGCGCCTGTATCTTGGGGACCAGACCAAGAGACCAATAATCAGTATGATGAATTTGACTCACATTATTTTATTAATATAATAATATTTGCCTTTCGAGTTAGAAACACCATGCTGCGCTACATAACACAAGTAAGTAGCAGATGTTGAAGAAAAAACAGCCAGGCTGAAGAGGGAGTAGCCCGGACACGTCTCACGAATGCACCCGAAGTGATGGGCAAAGATCGCCACTCACTGGACGCCTGAAGGAAGACATCGCCGTCGAGGTAGACCACAGCGAAGTTGGTGAGATGTGGTAACATTTGCAGAGCCAACATGGCCAGATATCGTACAAGACAGGGAGGTTTCGAAGAAACAAGGGGAGGCATTTGCCCAGCAGTGGGATACAAAGTGGGCAAACAAAAAAAAATTGCATGCCATTGGCTAAGGCAAACGCGATGATCTGCACCCTAATTATTATTGCGAAATACGTGTACAGAAATTATGATTCTTCTTTATTTATTTTAATACCTACATGGTAATAAAATAACAGAAAAAACAATAACCATGAAACTGATTACTAGGAATACATGAATAGAATTAGGGGAAGCTTTATAAATGATATCTTCACCTACTTGACAGCTTTAAGTCGAATTTCCATTGATAACGGTAAGCGCAATTTTGTTGCCAGTTAACAAAAAACGAAGTTATTTTTTGTATAATTTCACTTGTTACAATATGTATAACGAGCGTTAGATAAATGCAGCACAACTTGTACCGCTGTCATTCTATATAAGGGTTTTAGGGCTGATTTTTCTATCGCCAGATAACTTTTATTCGAGGAACAAAATTGATGTTTGACAGTTTTTGTATGAAATAACTGTCCACATTTCAAAATTATCCTCGAATAAAGTTATCAGATGATTGAAAAATCAGCCCTTATTCGGTTTGTTTTAAGTAATTTTGAATGAAGTATTTGTAAGTCACTTTCCACTGTCTTGTATCTTCGATTGTTTCGGAACTTTTTCGATCTACAGTCACGAGCAAAAGTATGTATACACTCGGCTTTATTCAAAAGCGATTTACTCCTTTATTTTTTAATGAAATTTTATGTTGTTACGGATATGGCATTTTCGAACCCATAGGTTTATGACGTAATGTGCCGTATTTCAACATTGCATTCGTTATTTCACGAAAAAATCGCAATTGAAATTTCCCAAGTGTTCACATATTGACGCTCGTGACATAATCCAACTTAATGATGTCGATTAAATATCTACTATTACCTTGTATTGTATTGTGACCACGGGTTTTGATGTTTGAGTAGGAACGCACGGCTACACATCAAACTATACATAACCAGTATAAGCAGACTTCTCACTGCATGAAAAACATACACAATGCGAGGTCAGCTAAAACTGGAAAGGTATAGCTTGATATTATGTCGTAGTGTATAACATAGTAGGTACCTCTTGCATCCTACACAAATGTTTAAGTAGTAGGCCTTATTCGTACTACCTACTTCTGCGGCTAAACTTTTTAGGTAGGTAAGTATGTGATCTATCCTTGGTTTAGTCAAAAGCAATCTTTTAATAATGCATTAATCAAAAGAGGTCATCAAGTACAGTCAGCGACAAAATAAATGATAACGTACACGATTAATTACTATTTTTACAAGCTAAGACTAATAATAATAATAATATCCCTGGACATTTCACACAGCGCCATCTAGTCCCAAGCTAAGCAACCTAATGCTTAAAATATATAAATACAATTATATAAAAGTATAATCTTACAGGTTTGGTCTCTTTTTTTAAAATGCCGAATTTATTCAAGTTTCCGTTTTTTGCGTGTGCAGAATACGGAAAAAATGCCAATGTTTACCACTGTTATTTTCATTTTATACCTGTTATAAATTCTAGACCTAAGCCCACCTAGCCAGTCGTTACATCAAAAACTGACCTATTCCACCAACGACGTCATCACAGACAAAAAAGCGAAAACATTTGACGCAGTGTGGTAAAAGAAACCGATACGACAAACAAATTCCTTCACTATGGCTTCCTTCTCTGACGTAAAGTAACGGTGTCAAGATGTTGGTACAGACGCCAGCACATCAAGCTACTACAATCTGTCAAACTTCTTTAATCGATTTTGAACTTTATCGCTAAAGCATTAAGCTTCAAGATTGATTGGGAAAATTTGACAGTTTCGGGTAGCCTGACCTGCTGGTGCCTGTACCTATAGACCAGACGGACAACTAGATTAATGTTCATACACATTAAGCTGCAATCTCCAGTTTTAGCTGACCTCGCATTGTATAGGCGTTTTGTACAATCAGAAGGCAGCTTACTCGTATACTGGTTTTGTATACCTTGATGTGTAGCCGTGCGTACTAACGATTATGAAAAATAACGTACAAAAGAATTATAAGTTGTATAAAACATTATAAATTACTTGGTTAATGAGTTCTGGGTGTGTTGCATTTTTAGGGCCATGTTTCTTGGGCTGTAAGCCTAAGATGATGATACATTATTTTGGGTTTTAAAGATGAAAATGTTTTAATATTTTTTACGTATAATGTAGGTCATATTGATGAATCTGCTAGAAGTTTAATGTGCTGCTGGGGAGTTTGTTGCACCATTTCTTCCTAGCTAAAGCACTAAGAACTGGTGAAGGGTGGGCGTTTGGGGGACTTTCTTAAATAATTTTGACGTTAAAAAGTGTTGATTCTCAGCCTAATTTGAATAAATGACTTTTGATAGTGTCAATTAGATAAAAAAAAAAAAACCGCCTTCAAAAAAAAGCAAACAAAACGTTCCTGCACTAAAAAGTAAAAAATAAAAAATTGAATTCCTGTAAAGAAACTTAATTTAAAGGTAAACTTATTTGACATTAATATTTTGCAAATATTCAAAATTGTTTACTTCTTTTTGGAGTCGGTGCCAGCAGTTGTATCCTGTGCCATTTATTTTTTCAATTCACGATTATAAAATTTTAAAACAGATGCTTACAAACTTAATGCTTCAAAAATTTCAAAGTACTTAAAAAGTGGCAGGGGATTTTTATACGTATGTATAATTATTATTATTTAAAAGAAATTATTGTGAAAATTGTGTCAATTTGATTTAGAGTACAGTCTAGTCTGTATTTGTGTTTTAATTATTCTAGGTATGCAATAGGTATCTTGGTAGTTTTATAGTAAATGTTAGAGGTCGTTTTTCGAGGTATTGTTGCCCATACGTATTTCCTTGCCTTGGCTGGCACCGACTCCAAAAAGAAGTAAACAATTTTGAATATTTGCAAAATATTAATGTCAAATAAGTTTACCTTTAAATTAAGTTTCTTTACAGGAATTCAATTTTTTATTTTTTACTTTTTAGTGCAGGAACGTTTTGTTTGCTTTTTTTTGAAGGCGGTTTTTTTTTTTTGTAAAAAGTTTTTTTTTATTTCTAGCCGTTTAGTGTATTTTTTATTATAATATAATGGCAACGTAGTTAATATCTTTTCTACATAGAATATTATTTTGAAGAAGTACCAATATCATACAAGTAGGTACATATTACTGTCTACTTTCTGATCTTTAATTTGATCCCGTAGAGAGATGATAATATGACGCATGAAATACTGTCGATTCTTATGCGTCGTATGCTGCCTCTAATATTGAGCTGGGCGGTAACAGTCCATAAACTACAAGGGACCACCCTCGAGAGAGCTGTGATCGACCTTGGTAAAAAAAACTTTGCAAAAGGACAAATATATGTCGCGCTAAGTCGTGTCAGAAGTTTGGAAGGCATAGTGTTATCAGATTTAGACGCCAATAAATTATTGAATCGACCACACGATGATCGAGCGATGACAGAGATAACAAGGTTGCGGAATCTGCCATCTGATAATCAAGACAACACATAACGTGCCATGGAATAGGCCTACCGGGGAAACCACATTAAAAAAACCGGCCAAGTGCGAGTCGGACTCGCCCATGAAGGGTTCCGTTACATTACGATTTATGACGTATTAAAAAAAAACTACTCACTAGATCTCGTTCAAACCAATTTTCGGTGGAAGTTTATATGGTAATGTACATCATATATTTTTTTTAGTTTTATCATTCTCTTATTTTAGAAGTTACAGGGGGGGGGACACACATTTTACCACTTTGGAAGTGTCTCTCGCGCAAACTATTCAGTTTAGAAAAAAATGATATTAGAAACCTCAATATCATTTTGGAAGACCTATCCATAGATACCCCACACGTATGGGTTTGATGAAAAAAAAATTTTGAGTTTCAGTTCTAAGTATGGGGACCCCCAAAATTTATTGTTTTTTTTTCTATTTTTGTGTGAAAATCTTAATGCGGTTCACAGAATACATCTACTTACCAAGTTTCAACAGTATAGCTCTTACAGTTTCGGAAAAAAGCGGCTGTGACATACGGACGGACAGACAGACAGACAGACATGACGAATCCATAAGGGTTCCGTTGCCATTTGGCTACGGAACCCTAAAAACGCGCCCAGCACACTACCTCATAGGTGGCGTGGAAACTTGTGCATACTACCAAGAATACAATTTTATTTTAGTAAATAATAGAAGCGTTTTTTTTTTAAACATTGTAAGCAAAATGCCTTTAATATTTCAGAAGTTGTTTTGTGGACACATTGATGATAACATCAAAACTAGATTTTCAATGGCACCTTGTATTCAGAGTGCATCTCATGACAGTTTTAAGCCCAAATACTGCTAGGATACATTGTTTTATTTTGAAGTTCTCATGCCAACCTTCCACCTTCCAGCTCCATCATCAGATCAGTTCGATAGTAACTTATAGCCAAAGTGCATTTCATGACAATTCTAATAAGCCCAAACACGGCTAGAATACGTTGATTAATTACGGAGTTCCGGTACCTGTCTTCCGGCTCCATCATGATCATCAGATCAGTTCAATGATAACATTTTCAATATAACTATTCAGGATTGTATGTTTATTTGTATTGTCATAGTTGCTTAACTATCTTGATTGTGATATCTATGCGAGTGACAAGTTCCGTTAGCCATATCTGATCTTCTTCACCAGTTCCACTTCATCAAATGTTACTTTTTGACTGTAAACGCTTGATTTCTCGATGAAAATATTAAAATTACTATATAGTTGCCTATAATATTTGAGGAGTTCCCTCGATTCCTCATGGATCCCATCATCAGAACTGGATTTTGAAAAAAATGGGACCAATCTGGAAGCATATCCTTTAAAGTTAAAAAAAAATTTTGCAAATCGATCCATAAACAACGGAGTTCTGAGGTAACAAACATAAAAAAAAAAAATTAAAAAAAATAAATAAAAAATACAACCGAATTGAGAACCTCCTCCTTTTTTTGAAGTCGGTTAAAAAGTAAAATCGAGATGAAGTTTATTCTTTTTTAAGGCTGATTTTAACAAAGTCAAATATCTTTTATCCGCGGAATAAAATTGACGTCTGACTGTTCAAACTTCAACATTTATTCTCAGAATAAGACTTATTCTAAGTATAAAAGTTCGGTGAAATGCGCATTTATTATAATTCAATGTCAAATGTGTCACCTAAAAAACTTTAAATGATAATGATAAGAAAAAAGCTAATCAAACATATTTTTAAATATATGTCATTATCTAAATTAAGTTTTATATAACCACGCTTGCCCGAAATATTATCACTATCAGTGTACGTAAAACGATTGACCCCAGAATTTTAAATTGGTACTTACAAATTTGACATTAAGCAACTGCTCTCGGCGACAGTACTGTAATGTCTATGTGCTTAAGCAACTGCTGTCGATGACAGTACTGTAATTTCTATATGTGTTTTAGCAACTGCTGTCGGCGACAGTGCTGTAATGTCTATGTGTTTAAGCAACTGCTGTCGACGACAGTACTGTAATGTCTATGTATTTAAGAAACTGCTGTCGACGACAGTACTACAATGTCTAAGTCTTTAAAGCCAAGGGAGAGTATGATGAGAACTTAACGATACATAAGTACATAATGTTTATGCCCTTGTAATGCCACTAAGTACCTCTCCAGCATCCCCATAGTAATGATCCCATTGCCGAATTGCTGTGTTCGGTGATCGGTGGGATTCCCCGATGTTGCGGAGGTGGATGCAGCTCCACGCTGAGTTTTAATTGTATGTACAGACGCCAGTAGGTCAAGCTACCCGAAACTGTCAAATTTTCCCAATCAACCTTGAACCTTAATGCTTTAACGATAAAGTTGAAAATCTATTAAAGAAATTTGACAGATTGTAGTAGCTTGATGTGCTGATGTCTGTACATCTGTGTCTGTAACCTACTAATACTAGAATTTAAGTAAAATTCTTACTAACCCTATGAACTCCTGTCTGAAATAAAAGTATTCAATTCTATCTATTGGGTCTTATTATTGATAAACTGTGAGCAGTGATGGGCCAGTAGTAACGGCCGCGATTTACGAGTTAACCCAGTCAGGCGCATTACTTTGTGTAAGCTATTTCATCACCACTGCTCTCAAAGGGAAGGAAGGAAGGAAGGTTAAGGTTTCTATGGGTCTATGCCACCCGAAATAAAATTATTATTATTATTATTAAAACGGTGACGGAAACATCGTGAGGCAACACATCTCTAGGACATGCCGATTTCCTCACGATTCCGGGCCAAAAATTCGAAGACATGTGTGAAGTGACGGTGGGTCACTTCACACATGTCTTCGAATTTTTGACTCGGGCCCAGTACGGGTTAGTAGATGTTACATGTCTCCGAATTTTTGGTCCTACGACATGTCGGTGTCCTCACGATGTTTTTCTTTGCCATTTTGAGAGCGGTGGCGATGAAATAATTTACACAAAGTAACGCGCCTATCTGAGTTTGAACCTACGACCTACAGCTGGTAAGTCGCGGCCATTACCACTGGGCCATGCCACCGCACTACTCTAAGCTCTCTTCGTTCTATCAAAATCACGCCAACATGCACTGATTTTGACAGATCGGTGCAATGTATCGAAGCGTTTGTTTACACGAAGTTTCGTCTCACTGTACCCTAAGTAAAACATTAAATCCGATGGTATTGTTAGTAAAACTCACAAAACTAAAGGAAAAAATATCATGAATACAGGGAACTAGGTTTTTATTCCGTTAGCTGGACGAACAATTTTAATTAAGGTATACGTTTTTTTTTTTTTAACAGGAAGGTGCATGACGTCATATCAAACAAATTTTAGTCACAAGGAAAAATGAAACCTCGATAATTTCCTAATGGCGTCCACCGCGCAAAATTGGAAAAATTCATGGGTATGACGCTTCACTTCAAAGAGTTATGGGTTGTATCAAAATAGCCACAAGATGAGGGAATCTACTCTCCACGACACAGGGAATCCTAGTACCTATGGAGGCTAGTGCTAATTGAATTTGTAATGCCTTCTTGATGAATAAAGTCTGCGTCTGGTTGTTCGTGTATGTGAGTTTAAATGTTTGTAAACGCACCCACGATACAGGAGTAATTCCTAGTGTGGGGAGGCAAAGTATTAAAAAAAACGTTTTTATTATAATTACTAGCTACTACTACGACTTTTGGTTCTAGGACAAGCAGCAGATGTCACATCGACGTTGAGAAAATTCTTGTCCACTTTATTAGATTTTTCCACTTATACTTTATACGCAGTAAAAGTTCATATCCCAGTGTAGGACAATAATGCTAATAATGCTAAAATGCATTGTTCCCCGCGCATACAGTTTAACGGCCAATCTTAACCACGCCACGCCGTAACTTGTGTTCTTGTGTTCTGTATAGATTACGCAAGAAGCGTCACTGACGTCACTGTGCTTAATATTCATGGTTATCAGTCAATAGACTTTATATTGCGGGGTAATAACGTAACACACTATTAGTAGTAATGGCTTTCATTTTGACAGTTTAACAACATTCATTGCGTCATTTACTTTGTTGATCAGACACATTTTTCGAACATATGAAGATATAGATTAGCAATATCCTTCAAAATGATTCAGATTGATATAGGCCTTGTGTGTTACGCAATTAGGGTGCTGGACCCTGGAATTTTATTTACAACCTTCTCCAACCACGATATCAAAGGACTCAACAGTCAGTACGAAGATAAACCAGACAGCGGATTGGTAGCTCGCCCACTGATCAGGGTGCGTCGTACCAGCATTTACATAATAGTCACAAACACGTTGGGGGTTTTCATACCCCCACTGCCGCATTAGGTATGTCTCCTCATAGATCGACAAAGCGAAATGTTCTACATAAACTAGGTAGGTACCTAGGTTATTTCATTTATCTATTGTGGTATAGTAATTTTATTCTAGGTGGAGTTTCGTGCCCATTCTTTTCCATACGAAACTACCTTTTGGAAGGGGCAACTAGAATTGATTCTATTTTTTATATGTTTTGACGTTTAAAACTTTTTTTTTATGTGCCTATTTCAAATAAACGATTTGACTTTGACATTGGTCGTAGTCGTTTATGTTATAAAGAAGAAGAAGAAGAATAAGAAGAAGAAGCGTTTACTAGAAGTAAACGCTTACTTTTACGGAAAGACCTTTAGACGTATTGTTTGGAATCTAAGGTTCGACCTAGTGTGGAGTTTATAAACAAATGCTGCCTTTGCGTCTTATTTTGTTAAGTAAACTTTAAGAAAATATAAAGCACTGTTTTTACGGTTTAAGGTGGATGGTCCAAGGTAGCCCGCGAAATTCAAATATTTGAATTTCGCGGGCTACCTTGGAGCATCCACCTTAAGATTATTCACTCCTGTGAGTAAAAACATAAAAATTAAGATAGGCGACAGTTTCGCTGGATTATGAACTAAAAAAAAAAGTGAAACCGATTTCACTCCAAAGAAAATCAAATTACCGTTTTCTATAGCAGTTTTGCGAATGATCTACTGCAGTTTTATGTAGGTACTTGCACGGAACACTGCAGTCAAAATTAATGAAATTTTCAAGCATTCAAACGTTTGAATTTCGAATTGTCCACATAACTCGTTTGGGGAGATATTACTACATCAACTACAATTCATAATTCTTGTACCTCATGAGAGTATCATGACTATCATGAGGTACAAAAATTACGAATTAGGGTTACAACTTTTTTATATCATATAGTATTTAGGCCTCTACTATAGCAGGATACGATATTATATAGTAGAGTTGGCAACCCTACTCCCCATTAATGAGAGTAGAATAATTGAATTCAAGTCCTATGTCCTATGACCACGTTTCAGACATATTATTTGTCTCAGATGTGCGTAAGAATTGAGGGAAATCGAATACTGAATGTTACCAAGATTGTAATTTGTGTATGTTTGTAGAAGTTGTACAGACGCCAGTACATCAAACTACTAAAATCTGTCACATTTCTTTATTAGATTTTCAACTTTATCGCCAAAGTATTAGGTTCAAAGTTGATTGGGAAAATTTGACAGTTTCGGTTAGCTTGATGTGCTGGCGTGTGTACAAAAAAAAATTAAAACAATTCAAAAGTGGGTAAAGCTAAAATCGCACACGTACACACGACAACATAATATGTATCAAGCTTTATATATCCAGTTTCAGCTGACCTCGCTGACTTCTCATTGTACGAAAGCCTATAAGTATACAATGGCTTTCGTACAATGAGAAGTAAGCTTAAACTGAAAAATGTATCAGCTTAATATGTCGTCGTGCGTACAAGGGTACCATATCTCGGTAAATCGATGCAAGTAGATGCTAATTATAAGATTAATAGCTAGTAAAAAACTATAGTTAAACACGTCCCCAAGAACTCGGCGAACGTACAAAAATTTTGCAGAGGTTTTGACCTCATTCCTTATTGTTGATTGAGGGTCATTGCGTTTTGGCAAAGTGGATATATCTATATCTATAAAATTATTTTTTTCATAATTATTCTGTATAAATCGGCTAATTATTTGTAAAAACCAAAAAACTATTTGAAAGACGTCACGATTTAAGGCCCCCCGGAGACAGGCGTGACGTGACATAGACAGTGCGATGCAACTTAGGAAAACTTCGATGACATGGAAATTGTTTTATCAGAATCGCGTCACACTGTTGCGTGGCAAAAAAGTATGTCCTACCTTATTTCGCATTTACATATTTAGTGTTCATATTCACTTAGGTAGTCCCAAACCTAGTTAGTATAAGTTAATACAGAAGAGGCTAGCCATAGAAGTTACAATAAAGCAATATTGCCAACTCTTCATTAGGATTCAAACAAGCTCTCTAAATACTTGCTAAGGAAAAAACACAATGTACACTAATTCACTGTGACGTTGCTCAATAACACTGTGAAGGCTAATTCATGATTCTGCATATTAATTCATGCTCTAAATATTTTCGACGGGCAAAACTTATGCTGAAACCAAGAAGAATGGTGCAAGTGTGCCGAAACAAGGTGAAAAAATACATTTTCCTACATACCTGTGAAGTAAATCATTTAAAAAAATAGGCAAGAGATAATAGAACAACAAAAAAAGCTAGCAGCAAGCATGCTACACACTGCAAGCGAAAAACAGCATTTTAAACAAACCACCATGCGACTATAGACCTACGTCCTATGAACGGCAACCGCGCAGTATCCGCTTTCGCAACCACGCTAGGTGCGCCGAGGCAGACGATGGCAATGGCGTCGAAGAAGGACGAATGTGGCGCGATAACCACCACTGGCGCGTCCCGAGGATTAGATGGCACATGATGGCGCCCCCGCACCCTCACACGGTGGAACCCAGCAGCGACCACCACCAACCGGATTAGTGACAAGATTGAGAAGCGGAGTTTGCTGTGGAATAAACCTTATCGTTAAGGAGATGGAAATGAAGGAATTGTTATTAAAAAAGAGTAATCCTAATGTCCCGGTAAAAACATGCATTTTTAGGTAGACTGCGTTCGCAATATTGTTTCAAAAAGTGTAAACAAATAGGTTTTTGGAAAAATAACTGTACCTAATGCTCACACATAAAGTTTAGTTTGCGCTACAACTACAACAAAATTTATGACTTTGTCAATGCTTTTTCAGTCATTCTGAAATGAACTTAATTTACACTAAAATAAAGTTGATATTTGTTCATGTTGAAATAAAATCAATTGGAAACAGGATTTTAAACAGGGAATAAGTTGTTAATAGACAGAATATTATTAGGTAATAGTGCACCATAAGATAGGCTGGAAATAAATAAGCAGAAAAAAGACAAAACCGTTCTATATTGTTTTCATCTTAACAAAGGTTCCCACAGTCAGGCGTGACACGACTCTAGCAGAATAATTTCTATGAAAACTTCATAGAATTCGTCGCGCCTGTCTGCGGTAGCCTTGAACCGTTGTTTTAGATCACCCTGACGAATCCAACGACAAAGAGCCAAACGGCGTTGGGTGAAAGAGACTGACAAGTTCGTATTTTCATCAATACCAAATCCAGTAAAAGATCCTTAGAAAATGAATCGGAAATCAAAACATCAGCGGTGTACTTGCGTAACACACTAACAGTACGAATGACTTTCATTTTGGCAGTTCAACTACATTCATTGCGTTAGCATAGCAGACAAATTTTTCAAACATATGAAGCAATGGATTAGCAATATCCTTCAAAATGTTTCATATTGTGCTTGACAGAGTGCTGCGCAATTACGGTGCTGATTTGTGATTTTGACCCACAAAACGTAAAAAAAAACACGAAAATAACTTACTAACACAATCAGTTTGTATGAGAAAGTAGCGATCTCACTGTAGTGAAATAGAAAGTGTTGATTATTCATTTATCTTCATTTAAAAACAGACGACGTCTGGCCGTGGACGCGTTAGATATAAAAACTACATCTATTTTTTTTTTTTTATTCGTCTAACATTTCTACATGATAGCTATTTTTAAGTGTTTATTAATTGAGGGTTTTGGCACTGTCGCACTGATAGCCGAAAACAGGCTTTCCCCTAGTAGTTGGTTATAGTACCTAGATTCGTTACCGGCTCTTCTCGATAGAGACGTACGTTTATCTTCAACTTTCTGACTAACTGATAAACAATTCAAAATTGCCTAAAGTCACTGCATACTATGGATATGTCGATTATACTACGCTACGGAGCCATGTTTTAGGGTAACTATATGCATGGTGTTCAAATCGCAAAAAAGATGCATTAGAGCTATTACCGGTATAAAAATAACTGATAGCTGCAAACCTTATTTTGTATTGTTAAAAATAATGACTTTACCTTACTTGTACAAATTTGAGACTGCTTTATTTGTTAAAAAGAACATGCATGTATTCAGAAAAGCATCTGAACATCGCTATAAAATGATTAGACAAGAATATAGACATGAATTATGCGTTCGACCATAAAAGACCGCCTTGATGCACAAAAGCATACTTTGCATGGCCCCAAAATTATTTAATAAATTACCAAATGGAATTAAGGATTTAAATATTATACAATTTAAAAAAAAATTAAGACATTATCGGAAAAACGTTGTTATACTATTGACGAATTCTTTAATGATAATTTGTAAGTTATTTGACATTGATATTTATTTAATTTTTACATTGAATTATTATCTTTATTTCCATTCATAATGTTGTGTTTTGTTGTAATTATATTATTTTAATATGTTGATCATTATTTTTTATAATAATTACTAATTAAGTATGTGAAAGAGCACGTTTAAGGTAGATTTTTGAGGAACTAATTATTTATTATTAAGATCTCATGTAAAATGTACCAAAAATCACAGCAATTAATGAATTTAAATTTGAATGCTTTAACTAAAATAAAGATTTCGAGTTTGATCTAGATTATAGACTTAGCCCAAAGAGCGGCCCAAAATAGCGTTCTTTACTCGTTAGTCATTGCCAAAAACCTCATCATTTACTTATAACGGATACAGAAATGCCAATGTATTACATAAAGGTCGACCGATCAAAACATTGTGGCAATGTCAATTTCACGACCTCATCGAAGGCTGTAAGGTCTTATGTGATTAACAAACTGTAAGGTTTTCTTCCGTCTAAAGGCTTTTACATAATTCAATTAGGTAAGGTTACGGCACTAGTTTGGTGAAGTTTGAAAGCAGCATACAAGGTCAAAACTCCGCAGACGCGATGGGTGTTCATAATTATCTAAACATAATAAAATAAAAAAATATGAATTCAATTATTTTAATTTTTTAATCCAATTTTTCAACTTGAAGTATCAGTTTAAAAAAAAACATTTTTAATGTGTAAAGTTCACAGACGTTATGGGTATAGATATCTCAACACGATAAAACAAAAGAAAACAGACTTTGCACCTCATACTTCAAATAACAAAACTAGCAGCGGCAGCGGTCGCTGACCCCCAAAAAAAAACATCAAACGTATTTTATTTTATAATGTTTAGATATCGATACCCTTTGGCTACGGAGTTTCGCTAGCTAATTTAACTTGACCCTGTATAGTATTTAATCACAGTACAGCCGATCGATTCTGTAAAAATCTCACCGTGAAAAGATAGGTGAAGTGAGCTTAGAGTGAGCTGTCAATAGTGTCAATCCCTAGCATTAGTTGGAATGACAGGACTAAACTAATATTTATCTTCTGTCCTTTTCTTAAAGAAATAGAAAGAAAAAGATGCACTGAACTTAAATTTAGTTCAGATTGTGAACAAGGGAATCGGCGCCACTATCAACCACAATCTGAATAATTTTGAAGGATATTGCTATTTAATTGAATTTTTTTTTTATTTTTTATTTAATTGATTGCGGATCTTTGACAGTCGTTACGGGTAGTCAGAAGCCCGAAAGTCTGACAACCAGTCTTGTCAATTGGTATCGTATTACCCAGTAACTGGGTTGTGGAGGTCAGATAGGCAGTCGCTCTATGTAAAATACTGGTATTCAGCTGCATCTGGTTAGACTGGAAGCCGACCCCAACATAGTTGGGAAAAGGCTAGGCAGATGATGATTGCTATTTAATTGAAATGTCTGTTTTTTTTTTGTGTAAACCTCAGAGATGTGATTGATATCGATATCTAAACATGATAAAACATATTTTCTCAACTCATACTTCAAGTAGGTAACAACACTACCAGCGGTCGTTGACCCCTAAAAAACATCAAACTTCTTTTGTTTTTATTTTATCATGCTTAGATATTGATACCCCTCACATTTGCGGAGTTTCGCTAGCTAATTTAATTTGATCCTGTATACTTAAAATTATTAATTATGTCTTCATACCAACTATTGCAAACCCTGTAATTAGCTCGTAAGTTATTTTATTTCGACAAAACAACATTCGTTGCACAAATATGTAATATTATCGTGACGCGTACAATTTGCTCTTATGATATGAGTTATTGCAGTATTTTCAAAACAATGAAATTTTCTGACGTTCACTTCGGACAGTTCGTCCTCATGAACCAAGGTGACAGATGATGAAAGATGTCTGCTTCGGTGCTTAGGTATATTAAGGGGGGAGAGCGAGGGTAGCCCCTCTTTACAGAATTATAATGAATGATTATTTCATCAATCAAAAGTATTATATCAAATTCATTTATTAAAACTTACACATAATGTAGTTTACAAACATGCAAGTATTAGCATGCAGTTCTAACGAACAGAAAACTTAGACTGATTTAACAGCGGGCCCCAAACTAGGCACAGCCTGTATCCTGGTGACCGTAACACTACACAAAGTTATTAATTGAATGAAAATATGAATATTGAATATGAACTTAGAGGGTCGTATTGATGACTTTAATAATTATAATTCTGTTCAACGTATAACCTGTCACTGACCTGCATATTGCAAAAAAAAAACGTAATAAATTTGAATTTCGCGGGTCTAAGGTAACCCGCGAAATTCAAATTTATTACGTTTTTTTCGCTGTCGTACCTAGAGGTATTCAAAGAATGATTACAAAATACAATGCAGAATCTGGAAACGGGACGGAAAGCCTTAGAAAGACGTATAGTGACTTTATTGGATG
Organism: Apamea anceps; assembly: GCA_951799955.1. Classification (NCBI taxonomy): domain Eukaryota; kingdom Metazoa; phylum Arthropoda; class Insecta; order Lepidoptera; family Noctuidae; genus Apamea; species Apamea anceps. Next base: position 2,425,075 of record OX637516.1, read on the forward strand.
TTCTTGAGAAAAGTCAAATGCTTAGTACTCACAACCGACATGCGTGTATGACTGGTCGGGTAATTGTAACACACGAACGACAGACGATCTTCGCAGGATGGCTGGATGAGAGTTGCCGAAAATCGAGTTGAATGGCGTACAATAGGAGAGGCCTATGTCCAGCAGTGGACTTCTATAGGCTGATGATGATGATGATCGTAACACATAAAATGGGAATCGATCACAATACACTTCATTTGGCATCCATTGCTTCATAGGTTTGAATAATTCGTCTGCTCAACAATGTAAATAATGCAATGGACGTGGCTGAACTGTCAAAATGAAAGGCATTGCGATCGATTGCATTACCTGTGTGTTACACAATTACCCCGCAGATGTATGAAACGTATACGAAGCAAAAACAGTATGTAAGGATCGGTAGCGGGATTGTCCGAAAGGGTTACCGCTGCCCTGGAACATAAAGGGCTAAGGAAGGAACACGGGTGGGATTTAGTCAGTAAGAGTCTGACACTCCCTCCTGCTCCACCCAGAGCGGGAGGAGTCATTTGATGATTTCCCATCCTCAAAAAAAAAAAAAAAAAAAAAAAAAGGATCGTAATAATTACCTATTAGTGGATGGCGTTCTGTAGTTTCAGCCATGGGAAAGGGTGTGTTTTTATGTATGTATGTATTAGAACTTGCACCCTAATTGCGTAACACACTATCAATAACAGAATAATTTTGAAGGATATTGCTAATACATTACTACATAAGTTCGAAAAATTTGTTTGCTCAAAAACGTACTTAAAAAGCGCAATGAATGTTGTTGAACTGTCAAAATTAAAGCCATTCTTACTGTTAATGTATTACGCAACTACCCTGCTGATGCTTTTGATGTTGACTGCACAGCAGCTTAATCACACGCGAACCAAGCGACAAGTGATCAGTGATTAGCTCATCAACTACTAACCACTCGAAAGTGGCGTCTCAGCTTGCCAGCTGGTTGCGACGATCTAGCTTCATGGCGTAGAAATGATTGCTGGGTGGTGAGTAGGTAAAGGGATAACATAAACCAGTTAATTAATTCGATTATCACATAATTTTAAAATATTTCAACAATTTGCAAATTCGACCTTTGCCAACATTATCGACTGTTTCATCGGCACCTTTAAACATTTAGGAAACTTTTGTACCTCGTTGCATAGCTGATTAAATGAAGATGTCTTCCCCGTAATTTGTACCTACTAACTGGTGTCAAAGTTCGTGTACGCACGGCTACACATCAAGCTATACATAACCAGTATAAGCTGACTTCTGATTGTACGAAAAACCTATACAATGCGTGGTCAGCTAAAACTGGAAATGTATAGCTTGATGTGTAGCCGTGTGTACGTAGATGATTTTGAAAATAGTTAATAAACTTCTTTTAAATGTTTGATGTTTAAGAAAATTTGGTTACAGGTGCCTTAAAGTATTAGGTAGCCAATGGAATAGCTATGAAAGCCACTCAATTAGAGAATATAGAGATAAGTGATATTTAGTGACAATTTCTGGGAAATTTAAAAAAAAAACATGAAAATCGTTTTTTCTCGGATTCCATAAATTTTCGCCTAGCCTTTATGGGGTGCTTAATTGTTGCAAATGGGTCACACTATCACGCCTTGGAAGGAACACGTCGAGTTTCCCTGTCACCCTGTATACAAGGTGAAGACGGCATTACGACAGTAAATTAAACTTAATACTATATCTAATGACGTTCCCAGCCTGTAAAAATAAATTCAATCAAAAATATCGTAATTTACTTAGTCACTATAGCTAATCAGACAAATGGGCAATACCCACAGTCGGACGGACCATCACTACTATGTATTTAGTTTTTTTGAAGAAAAAAAACACTTCTACTAATTATCTACCTACTTTAAAGTAATTTCAATGTAATGATTTATTTGTTTTATTTATTATTGCCAGCGTTTTCATTTATTGTCATATTGTCGTCTCCACGTTGTATGCAATTAAATTAAAAAAGGTAAGTACTTGTTATTTCTTATTATTATAACCAGTCAGTCAGTAAAAAAACCATTTCGCGTTCATTAAAAACCAGTAAAAAACAAACCCAAACTGTCTACAAAGGAGGTCAACCGTCAAGATGATTCTGCCTCAAGAATTAACTTATAACCACTTTATCTACTTTCCCGCGCTTTCTAGCGAGCGGCCATGATTCGGTACTTCGTCACTTTATTTGTTGTTCTGTTTTCAAATACAAACAAGAGAGCAGAGTATGTGACAGTTTCCCAGGGATATTGATGGGATGAACAGGCGTTGCATAGAAGGGTTTCGGATCAGTTCCATGTGCAGATGGTGACCACTGGGGTGGATTTATTGAGTAAAAGTCCCAGTCTTATCCCCAAAGCTCGGGCGCCTTTAAAAGGTGTCTCCGAAAAAACAAAAAAGAAGGTATGTATCTCACATGACATTTACGTAAAATTCAAAAACTATTTTCTGCTTACCTAGTACCTATTGATAGCTATATTATGGTGTTACGAACATAGTATTATCAGTACCATAGCCTGTTAAGAAACATGTTTTTATTTAAAGACTCAAATCGATATTTCGAAAAATAAACGCTTTTCAATTTTACGTATTCATGCTTGTAAATAGACCGTAGGAAGGTACCTACTTCCCTAAATACTTTGTTATGAAAGTAAATAGGCAATTTACAAATAACCTTAGCCTTGAACCTAAAACATCGGGGATTTGGGGCAAAAGCGAAATGAATAGGCTAATGATCTATGTAATTAATTGACAACACTTAATCGAAACTACAAAATAAATTGGCTAATAATTTATGTAAGTACCTACCTACGCAATTAACCAACAATAATGATAGGATCTAGATATATCGCGTAATTCGCGTAATAAGTATTTCCCGCGACATACCTACTTTAAAATTAATTTTTAATTTTAGTAGAATATTATGTACAGTCACCAAAGGAGATAAGTAACCAGGGTCGTCGGATATAGTTGAAGTTTGGTAAGAAACCGATGGATGTTTTATAATGAAATTTAATTTGTTAAATGAACTTCTGAGGCTGAGGGTTCTGTCTCAATTCAAAATTATATAACAAGTAGAGATGTGAGTGAGTGATTATCAATAACCGGTTTTACCGAAATTACCGGTTTACATAACGTTGCACGTAAAAATGCATCCGCACCGTACGCGATGCTATTTAAGTCTTTTATATATTTTAAGTTTGCCTTTTCTAGTGTCAATACGTTATTTGTTTCAAACTATTTTTCCAATCAGTGTCTGCAGTTCTGCACTAACTTTAGGACTGTTGAAGTGTTGACACCGTCATCAAGGTCACGACTGGCAAGAAATATCGTAAAGCTATCATTCATTTCACATTGAGACCGAGCATCGTACCTGACATACATACACACCATAGAAAGTAAATTGCATAGATAAGTACATATTTATCCAGTGTTTACTAATGTCTCTGAACATTTTGATAGCGTCGTTTTGACGATGAAGCTTTATCAGTTTAACTGGTTGACATTGACGATTGCCAAATAAATGGAAACCGTGAAAATCGAGCCGGCCAAAAAACACTAAACTTTTATCATGACGCCAACTATTGTTTAAAAAAATTCACCTTGTACCATTTTGTTTCTGCATAGTTAGCTTCGCGATCTGTGAGACCGAGTGTTCTGCTATTCCCAAACACTTATGCAGCTGACCTACATAGGGCACGCTATGTTGAGCTTCAGACAAGTAGTTAACGGTGGAAAAGAATCTTGTAAATTATACATTAATAAATGGTGTAAAAAATGCAAAATATAATAAATAATATTCTAATTGGACACTTTCCGCAGAAATTGACTGTAGGCATAGTTATATACCTATGTAAATAGCAAGAGGAAGTAGATAACAAGTCTGAAAAGTAATTTATCACAATCAAAAGAGACTGACCTTGTACTAACTAGGTGAAATACGCTAAGGAAAAGGCTCAAAATAATTTTAGGAATTTCAGTTTAAATAAGTATTTAGACGTGGTAAACTCCTAAGTCAAGTAAGAAGCAAGCAGACTTTCTAACTTAAAATACCTCAGGTTTAAACTTAAAAACTTTTTTATAACACAAGTTTTTATGACCTAAAACTGACTAAACATTTTGTTCGTTTTCTCACCTAGAAAAAGCTAAACCACTAGGATAATTGGCATTTCAAGACTTTGTAATTGGCGTATTTTTGGCAGAAAAAAAAGAGAAATTAAATTACCTTCTCCATCCTGTCATAGGCTGTCTCCTGAGGTCTTCTTCGCTGAGGCCATAGAGGCCAATGCATGCGAGGAACCAAGCTGTCACTATGAGGTAACAGATGACGATGACGCGGAAAGGCAGTAATATTACGGTGAATATTGCCGTCTGCAACAAAAGATAATAAAATTAAGTGTGGTTGAATTACATAAAGGTACAAACAAAATAGGTCAGGACTTCTATCATAAGTACAGACGCCAGCAGGTCAAGCTACCCGAAACTGTAAAATTTTCCCAATCAGCCTTGAACCTTAATCCTTTAGCGATAAAGTTGAAAATCTATTAAATACATTTGACAGATTGTAGTAGCTTGATGTGCTGGCGTCTGTACATACAAATGGCATGATTTGATTTATTATTAATTTATTACATTTCACATTAATTGTTTAAATAATAATCTTAATATTATAACTGTTGTAATTTCGTATTAAATGAAATATTAACTTCGTGACGATTGGGGTTAAAGCGAAAATAATTGTTGGAATAGAAGATTATCATCTGTTCGGCGTATTACTTTAGACGTTGTGTTCAAAATTTATTTCTATGTGGATTCTACAATTTGTTTGATAAAACTGGCTAAGTGCGAATCTGTTTTCCGCACTCAAGGTTCCTTATGTACATTTTGACTTTCTTTCTTGTTGACTTTTCTTTTGACTTATCTTCTATACTTATAATAAATCTGTAGAAGTGAAAATTCTGTACATTGAAAATATCAAAAAAATAAATGGCAGGGGGTGTTACTAGACCGACACCGAACCCAAAAATGTGATTAAAAAAATTTTTGTCTGTCTGTCTGTCTGTCTGTCTGTCTGTTTGTTCAGGCATCACGCAGAAACTACCGGTTCGATTACGATGAAACTTGGTATAATTATTCTTTAATATCCTGGGCACCACACTGGGTACTTTTTATCCCGGAAAAGTATATACAATAAAAAACAAACTTAATTTTGCGGTTCGATCCCTAGACCCGATTACTGTACCAACCGCAAATAATAAGTTTGTCGTAGGTTACGTTACCTGCAGTGGAGTTCACTAAAGTTATGCTCTAAATGTAGTGCTGAAGGTTGAATTTGGCTTGCACCGTTCGCAGCACACGCGAGGCGCGCGGCCGCCACGGATCGCTACCGTATATAAGGACATTTTTTGAACTTTGATTTGAACGAACGTGTTGAGTGGCGAGCGTTCGTTCTTATTTTAACTGCTACTTGCAATTCTAAACCGTGTTTTTCAGTGCGACCTTTTTTATTTCTATTAGTTTTTAGAGTTATTTAGGTTTATTTTTATAAGTCGTAGGTATAGATTTTAATTTTAAAGTATATGTAGTATATTTGATAGTGTACATAGTGACCGTAGGTTATTTTATAATACTGTTAGGTAAGATTAGTCATTCGTATAGATATTAGTTTTTAGGGATTTTGCTTATTTATTGAGTTTAGATATCATCAGAAATAGGTTTATTTAGGTAGGTAGGTATTTTATTTTCTGTTATTGAGTTTTTTTTTTTATTATGTAGGTATTTAGGTAAGGATATCATATAGGTACCCTCTTAATCACCACTAATGAGACACAATTGGTTTTCTATTGTAATTAGCCACAAAGGGCCCGCGAGATAGATGGCATCCTGGGGAAGCACATACATTTTATCCTGTTAGCACGTTCCCGTGGGATAATTTCCGACATCCACGCGGGCGAAGCCGCGGGCAGAAGCTAGTTATTAAATAAATAGAGCAAGCATAAAATGGTTATTATAATGCATCACTGACTGCTTCGTTGGTCTAGTGGTCGCAAGCGCTACTGCTGACCAACACGTCTAGGGTTCAGTTCCCAGGTCGGGCACAATGTTATTGGATTTTTCCATCTGGAATTTCTCAGTAGCAGCCTGGAGTCTAGATTTATGCCTAGTTGGTGGCAATACCTTGACCTTCTATAGGACTTAAACATTACTAGCGAAATGTGGATGAACGATTAGGTACTTATCTAATCGTACACCTCTGCCTAAACCTTCGAAGATTACAGGCGTTATGTTATGTGTTATTTGTTATCATGCATTAATTTTACATTTTCTCGTTGGGTCTTTGGAATATGTGTAAATTATCCGCCTTACGGTTACCTGTTTTTTCTCTATTAGTTGCATAAAGACGTGTAGTCAATAAATGTTTACTATGAATATAATAATACTCTTAAAATTTATCAAATATTCAATGATTAAACGACACAACCCCATCGTGTTTTGGCTCGTATGATTCATCTTGACGAGAACTTTGATGCTAGATGGTAACCAGGGTCTGATGATGAAGCTGGAAGATGGCCATAGGAACTCGGTAATTAAATGAGTCAACCCCATCGAGTTTGGGCTCGTATGATTCGTCTTGACGAGTACTTTGGTGCTAGGTGGTAACCAGGGCCTGATGATGGAGCTGGAAGATGGCCATAAGAACTCAGTAATTGATCTAGATAACCCCATCGAGTTTGGGCTCGTTTGATTCGTCTTGACGAGTACTTTGGCGCTAGATGGTAACCAGGTACTAAAGATGATCAGATAGCTTAAATGCAGTAAATGCATATAACGGAAAAACACTGCTACGCGCTACGAACTACGCCGTAGTCAATCTCGCATCAAAAATACTAAAAAGTTAAAAATAAAATTAAAAGAAAAAAAACTTTTTAAAACAAGCTTTTAAAGGACTAAAAGTTACAATAATTTAAACCTGATAAGAAATGAATATAAGAGCGTGTTACATTTTGACGGAACATTAGAGGACATTTAGAACACAATGTAACACGCTTTTATTTATTTCTTATCAGATTTAAATTACTTTTAACTTTTTAGTCCTTTGTATTAATAAGTAATAAAAGCTTGTTTTTAGTCTTTTTTTTTAATTTTTTTTGACAGTTCATTTACATTCATTGAGTTTTTTACGTGACTAGACGAATTTTCTAAACATAAAGCAATGGATTAGTAATTTCCTTCAATATTGTTATTAAAAGCGTGTTGCGCAATTAGGGTGCAGTTCTGTCTAATTTTGCACTTTTCCTGATATCTAATCATCATTAGTTCAAGCAATACATCATACAATAACTAAATTATAGAGTTATGTCATAGGTATAGCTATTTTCTAAAATAAACTAGATAAGTACCTAAGTAGATATGTTAGAGTTGTTACATTTTGTCGACCGACAATAAACTCTTTGTGCTATGAATATTGTTGTGTGCAATGCGTATTTTAAACACGTGTTTGATTTTCGTTGCATGCTAATGCCAAATGATCACATCATGAGAGTTGAGACACGGGTTTGATAAATAATTCACTCTCACTCGAATGACTCAGAGCTATCTTATTTTACACTGCTGATGCAGAAAATTATACCGAGGTAGGTACCTACCTAATTTAGTTCTTATCAAGACTTTACAACTCACACGTTTAGGCCGAAATTATGAGGTGCTTTCATTTAAAACCAATGTTATGCTTACCTACTGTTATAATGAAAAAAAAAAATAACGAAGCAGACAGGTAGATGCATACCAAGCTTAAGTTACACAACAAAAATAATTGTGTCAGTCCAGGCATAAAGGGTCCAGTAGTGGGGTATTGAGTTAAGACTGGATTCGGTATCTAGAATAGTCAATTGATAGTATGGATTGAAAAAATAATCAAAAAGTAGCACACGTTTTTTTTTATCAGACATTTGAAGTTGAAATTCTGAAAAAGCTTGATTTGAGAAAAAGCATTTTGAAAGTTTGAGTGAAAAAAAAACACACTTTTACTTGCTTGTTACGTAGATTTTTATTCATTATTGTAGATTGATATGTTTTCCATAGAATCAACTTATAATTATACTTTTGACATCAAAACTAAAACAATTATTATCAAAATAAAAGAAGGATACACAGTCTAGTAAAAAAGGTCCACTTGCCGATATTTAATAAAAAGTTAGTTATTGCGATAGTAATTAACAATAAAAAACTAAAATTAAGTATTCTTACTCTATTTAGGAACTAACAAAATAACAAGACAGGCTTTTTTCAAACATTACTGCAACAGAATAATGATTATTTTAGCCACTGGTACCTTTTATGTAATGTCATAAAAGGTACCAGTGGCTAAAATAATCATTATTCTGTTGCAATAATATTTGAAAAAAGCCAATACAAACATAAAAATAAAACTTATTCTATTTGGGACTCCAACTTACGTTTTGGACAAAAATAAATTCCTCCTCGCACCTGATTCCTATGACCAACCTGTTTGCAGTACGAACATGTTGGTTTTTGTCGAATACTCTTTTCAATTGATGGTTTCTGAAAAGAGTACTCGACAGATGTTGTTGGGACAGAGTTGTGGTCAACATCAACATTTGGAATGGGTTTCGGGCATAAAATGTCTTTAGATTCTTCACGTACAAATTCACGAATCTTATTATAAAGATACGATTTTCTTTCGTACGTCATGCCTGCAGGGGATTTTTCTAAAGGAAAACCGTATACTTTATTCGGGTTCAAAACCTTTGATACAGTTGGTTGACTGTCAGTATATTTTTTGTAACATAACATGTGCCCTCTATTATCTTCATTTGTTTCAAAATGACTAAAATGCAGAAGTTGGTTAATAGTTACACAATCAGGTTGAAAAAAATTGGCCCAGTCGTAAGTTTTCACAAAAGTTTCTCCTTTCTCATCACCAGTTAGAACAGCTACTATAGATTTTGTTTTCGGACAAGCTTGAACAGCAGCTGCAAGAATATCCTTTAAGTTATTGCATTCCCATTTTCTAAAACTTTTTTTGAATAGACCGAAATACATGTCGGGTGCAAACTTCGTATGACCCACGGGAAGGAAAGATATACGGAAACTTCGGTGTCTGCCTGTTAAAACTCGCCATGTTGCATATTGCATGACATAGTTATTTTTATTTTGTCCAGCACAATTATCTGCATGACAAACAACATCTTTTTCGCCTATACCAAAATTTTCGAAAAAATGATGTAGCATTGAAATTATTACATTAGCTCCTTTCCCAGTAGCACAGGGTTCAGGAATTACGTACAAAACGAACTTTCTCAAAGGCTCTGCAGCAACACCAAATAAACTGACTTTAAATCCTGTCAAGAAATACAGTGGCCCAATTTGTTGTGAACTGTGCGGCAAATGCACCTGTTGGGCAAAATCAAAAGAGTAATGCATGACGCCATCATAAGAACATGGTTCATGAGGTCCAAGAATAAGAGTAGAGTCCGTTATTGAATCAGTCGCAACTTTGATTACATTGTTATAATATTTTCGTTCATTTTGCACTAAATCAAGGTGCTGCCTCGACTTTTCTACAAGCTGTATTTTTTCCTTTTCATCTAAACCACCCATTCGTCCCAACGTGGTCACGTTTTTCTGACAAGTTGCACATAGATCTGTTTTCGGTTTCTGTATAACGACATATGGACAAAAATCTTCCCAAAGATCATACCAACTACTTCTACTAATAGGAGTTTTATCGAGTAAAGCTATAGTTTCCAAATATTTGTTGTACACATACGCTTTAGACATACTACAAGGTAAAATTATTAAATCAGATTTAAATTGGTGGCCTGGTAATCGGCCCGGCAATACTAAACCGTTTTCATTAGCAAACTGTCTTATAAAAGTGATTGCGTCTGATCTAGTTTGCAAATTAATACAATTGTAAGGTCGTTTACGTGACCCGTGGACCTTTGGAGCAACACCGCTGTCCAGAAAGTTCTTTTTTACATTTTTTAACCTTTTCAAACCAGTGGCATATACATATTGGAAAAAAATCTTGCATACTGAAACACCTCGAAAGAAATACTTTACCGTGTATTCTTTTCGTTGCAAGTTTCTGTTTTTTGAATGTAATGTATTTTCACTTGTACGTAAGAGAGCATTTAAAGCTCCTTTCAAGACCAAGTGATGATGATTGACTCCTTCATTACAACGTGAATTTAATTCGATACAATCTAACCTACTACTTAATATTACATCTTTTTGAAATTTGGACACACAATTATTATTACATCCACAGCCAGTATCTAAGAATGAGGCCTGAGTTACATCGTCTAGAATTAAAGGATCATCATCTAGTAAAATATTACCAATTTGCCGCTCTTCGAGCGGCTCACAAGCACTAAATTCGATGTCACACGATAATTCTGTACCCCGTTGACTTTTGAACTCTAAATTAAAATTTTCATAGTCTTCATGTTCTACAGACGCTGAATAGCTAAACTCTGAAAACAAATAGTTGAAATATACATACTACACAGGTCATTTTTTCATACTATGTCTATGACATAGGTACCTAACACAACTTCTTAATTGGTATTAGAGTCCTTGCTGTAGTCATAAAGAATATGTACTATTGCATGCATACAATGATCACGTCGATCTTTTTTGATTTTACACAAGGCTCGGCTAACTATTTTAGCAAAATCATAACACTCATGTATTTCATCTTCACTGATTGCTTCTGTATTAGTGCTTTTTTCATAATACTGATCCGTTTCATCCATCTCAGATGTCGACTCTGTGAAATTATTTTCTAAGTTGTAAGTACCTGAATAAGGTGCAACGGTTTCTTCTTCTGTTGGTAAATCCGGCGTTGTTGCGGTCGAGGCCAAAACAGGTAGTGTGTTTACTTCCACCTCCATAGAAAGTGGTACAGGTCCATCAGAATGCTTAGATTCATCACTAGAGCTGGAACCTTCGGTTGAATCTTCAATAATTATGTTACCTAAAAACAAATTTGAATTTAGTATAAATGGGATGAAATTATGACTAATTGAGATTCATTAGCCTATCAACTTTGTCGCGGTCAGTTTTCAGTCTATGTGGATGCAGCCGAATTATTATGATTAAAGCTGCTCTCTTTTAAAATGTAATAAATAAGTAGGAACGTAACGTAATCTACGCTTAATCCATAAATCTCTAAATCTCTAAAATCCATAAAAAATCGAATTTAAAGACGACTGCTGTCTGTAGGAGGCTTCGCCCCTGTCGAGGTCTAAATATGAAAAGTAGGTAACAGCTGTAGATACACACAAGAACTCCGTAACATTCCGATACCCCGGTTTATAGAACTAGCTTTTCGACCTCGGCCCCGCTAAGCGTAATAACGTTAATAATATTATAGCCTATGACTGAATAATGCAGCTTTGTATTGGAGAAAGAATTTTCAAAATCGGTTCAGTACTTTTGGAGCTTATTCGATACATAACACAACACGTAACAACAAACATAGTATTAGTAGATATAATAGACAACGTAAAGACTTACCTTTATTCATTTTTATGCGCACTTTTCACTCACTCAATTTAAAACAGCTAAGATAATAAAAACTGCTATATTTACACAAAGACTGTCGGATATTGTTTCCTTTCCGGTGTCAAATGACAAATAAATTATTGCATCACAGGCAGATCTATTTATAGGACACGTAGGTAGCAAAAAACGATCAGGGAAATCCCCGCTATGTCGAAGTGAAGCAAAGTAAATCCCCTTAGTAGTTGCATAGTAGCAGGGAGTTCCCCGCTTTAAGGGACCTTTTACACGTAGTTTCAACATTTTAATCTTAAAATATAATTAAATTATTAGAAGTGATCAGTACGGGGTATTGAAACGTATTTTATTCCCAGAATATCGACATGCCACCCACTGGTACCTTTTTAGTAAACTTTTTTCATAAAGTTTCTGGTACTTAGAAACATCGTATATAGTCATTTACTATATGAAATTGTAGATAATTGAGCATTTATTTATAACCAATTAAAATCGCGAAATGCAATTTTTATACCCAACTTTACAAAACCTCTTATATCTCGGAAACTAAATGCCGCGCACTGGACCCTTTTCGCTTGGACTGACACAATTATATCATCAAGCTACTTTCTCTAAACGTTGCCTCTTTATTTATATGTATGTGTTATTGCAACTCATTGCTGGCACTCTTTCATTTTCATAATCATTTGTTTATGTGTAGTATTACGTAAGGAAGTTCAATGAGCTACGGAAATCGGAAGAAATTTGCGTCACTTTCATTGGCCGATTGCGTGACCAGTGTTAAGGCTCCCGCAGACAGACCAATTTCTATAAAATCTTCATGAAAATGATTTTACTCGAGTCGCGTCGCGCCTTTCTGCGGAAGCCTTTATAGTATGATGCCTAGCTGTCTTTCTGCGGAAAACGGTACCACAGTGCAGCGAATCATGTAAAATGCTGACTTTCCCTCATATACAAGTATTTATGAATAACGGCTAACTGCAACAGAACCCATGATTAAAATCTCGTGTTCTTTGTGTTCCAGTAACAAATATTACAACATTTCCAGTAATTAATATAAATGGTGATCTTTTTCAGTGGCTTGAAACCACTCAAGAGACGGAACTTTACGAGTTGATGGCAAGGTATATCGAGTAGACCCGTAATCATTAAAGAACCGTTATTTTATCAAAATCATAATCTAACCGCTGCACTTTCTTTATTACGCGTTTTTATGATTACTCAACTGGTCTTGCTAGAAAGCAGTTTTCGAATACCAATTTGAATGTATTTTTTTTTAGAATTATTGTTAGTACTTATGGCATTCATTCAATATAAGATAATAAATATTAAATGAAGTTTTACTTTTGAATTGGACCGTAAGTCTGAAAATCTTGCCAAATCACAGTCAGTTAAATTAGTCGTTTGATTAAATATTACCTATTCATCATTCGCTATTATATTCTGTATGTCCTTAGTAGGGTTGTACATAGATACCTACCAGCTTCTTAACGGTTTTTGTCTACCTTGCCAAAATATCCCCAACTAAACTACATAAAAGCAACGTCGGAAAAACTTTGCGAACACGAAGTCAAGCCCAAGACCGGGGCCCATTCATCGTAAAACAAAGTTATTTTCATCTTTTTTGCTCCTACTTTTTATGTAATGGTAGGTACAAATGCTATGGAACTCCTAGTAGGTAGCCTGATTCGCACTTCGCTCCGTGTACAGCTACAGTATTAAAGTACCTTGGTAATTAAAATATCATTTGAAAATGAATTCAATAATATCAGTTTAATCCAATCTCAATATAATACTTCAAGTTAGCCACAATTCGTCAAATAACTAATTGTAATACAATTATTAAAAATAAAAGAACACATCAGTAGGAAGGTCTCGATTTATTTGTATTCAATTCAGTGTCAATATACAAGGCACAAGGTTCTGAAGACAAATGTTTTCCAGAGTACATATTTGGCAATCGCGTCTAATTTAATTGTTCCTCATTCAATGTTAGAATATTTTTGAATAAATTAAAAACGATAAAGTCACAATGCATTGCGTGGATGTCTCTAATAAGATAGAGTAATAAGATGTTGTTTTTGTTAGCATAATTTTGCAACAAAACACCTTCTTAATCCTAAGTCAGTATTGGATTTAGACATGCGCAGAATGTTTCACTAATACAATCTTTAAACATTTACAAGTTATCCAAAAAATACTTTCACTTTAGTGTGTTAAGCAATAACATTCTTGTTTCGTCTCCGTACCTTTATTTTGTCATATGTGTTATCTAGCTCCAATTTGTGGACGAAAGGGTTCAATATTTCGGCGCGCATGTCGTCAGATGTGAAAGCGCCGGTTTCACTATGCAGTTTGCCATTCATTTTCACGAAAGCAAAAACACAATATTCTTGAGATAAGCTCAAATTAGATCACACCTTTTACACTCATTTTACACCACACTTCATTAGTGAAAAATAAGCAAGCACTTTATATATTAAAAGATTTCCGACGTGTTTTCATTTAATAAAACGCGACTACTCTAGACACGCATTCCTCCTCGCATCAAAATCGAGACTGATGTTTTTCGAGGTCACACACGAAGGCTTCCTATTGGTTTAGGTTTTGACAGATGCAATCGACCACTCGTCGAGTGAAACTGAAAGGGACCGAATTAAATCATGATTATAAAGAGACACAAACAATGTTTGAGAAATTATTGTTCTAGATAGAACACATATATTATATTATCTAATGAAAAGAAATACAATTTTGGTACAATACCGGTTTTCCGAAATTTACGGTTTGTTATCTAGTTTATGAAGCTCTAAACTCATAAGGATAGCTACAGATATTTTGTTTCAAACATCAAAATTATCAATTTCGAGCAAAAATAACAACATTCACTGATCAACTACAATTTTAAAGAAACCACCCCATTTACACACACATCCCCTTCAAATGTCACAGGTCAACGCAGATTTCTAATTTACATTCTCATATCTTACCGCGTAAACGCATTTGTTGTCATTTGTCAACTTGTCATTCTCACATTCATAGTCTCCTTTGCCGTACAAACGCAAACATCTTGTGATTATTGTGGAAAATAAAATATTGATATGGATTTCCTCTTATATAATGGAAGCGAAAATTCAAAAACAATTGATTGACTACTTTTCTTCTTTCGACGAATTTCACACAACAGCGAAAACAAGTTTGAATGATTGCCAAAAGTGTGCTGCGTCTATAAATACACTGATAAAGCGTTGTAAGAACATAAAGGAGTGAGTGAAATTACAGAAATGTTTATTGTTTGTATTTTACGACTGTGTGTAATGGTATTGGTCGTTATAGGGCGGTCGTGACGGGGACGCCGTTGGAGCAATTCGAAGGATTACAAAGCAAGTTGTGTGCTTCAATACATAACCTAATTTCTGAGGACGCACAAGAAATACGAAGTAAACTGTAAGTGCTAAGTACTTGTCATTGATTTGCGTCTTATTTATTTGTTATGTCTTCTATGTCTTCTTTTGAAGGATTGTTTTATAGATATGTGAACTGTGGCATTGCTCATGCCATGACTTTGGCAATTGTAGCTACTTACTGTATAGTACCTTTAAATAAGATATTTTTAATTGCATCATTGGAGATTTTAATTTGTTGTAAAATTTTAATGGTACTCTTTTGAATAAACTGTTTCAGTTAAGCATTTGAGCATGTACCTACTTTAATATCTAAGTAATTGTTGTAAAATCAATGGCAAATAAATATGATTTACGATTGATTTCTATGTTAATTGATAATGCAGTGCTTTCCTATAATTTAGATACATTCAAGATCTAAATTACAACAAATACTTTGGGTTAGTGCTGTGTATGTGTTTAGTTGGTAAGCCTCTTTAGAAATAATTAAACATGGTGGTCAACTAGAATTAAAGATTTCTACTTTATGTAACTATTTTTTTTTTAAACATACATGGTTCGATTAGAATGAAGCAAGTGTAAATAATAATTGTTTAATCTGTCAATTCCAGGGGCACTTTGGAAGATTCATTTGAGAAACTGTGCTACAAAAACAAAACGCTCAGAGACAGCTGCAGAGAAATTAACTTTGAAGAGAATTCTGCACTTGTAAAGGGCACTCCACTGCAGCCATCACTAGCACAGCTGCTGGAGTTTGCAGACGATACAATAACTTTTGGAAGCCAAGTGTGCGCCCAAGTAGATACGTCATTAAACATACTATCGTTCAAAGAATTAAATACAGAGCGCCTAGGAGACAATTTTCGGTACCCGAAAGACTGGCAGAGGCGCATACCTGAAATAATTTCATACACATCATTCTTGTCTGAAAACCAAATTTAAATATGGATCTACTAGACTCAATCCTTAATTCCATGCAAACGCCACCAACGGCCAGCGAAGCACAGAAAAATGCAATGCGGAAACAAAAAGAGGCTATGGAGAACAGGCAGAAGGAGGAACGAAACATGATAAACAGATTCCGAAAGCGAGTCGAAGAGAAAATAAGCAACTTTATCAAAGACGGCACAAAACCACACATTCAGTTTGAACCTATGGAACAAATGTACAGATCTATTATCCGGGATGTATCTGAGATTGCTGGCTTACAAGTATTCTCGTTCGGACAAGAAGGTGTAGATCGGTACTCAGTTGTATACCTCAAAGACAACGGCCCTTCGGAAGATGAACTGACAGTACGCAGGGCAGGTGGAGTATGGAATGAAGATAAAGCCGCTGAGATGGCCCTGGCGCATTTTGAAAAGCGGAAACAAGCAGCTTTAGATATAGAAGAAGAAAAGAATAGAAAACGTAAACGTGGTAAAGAGGAATTAAGTGGTACTTTCTATAAGCAAAAGTATGCTCATCTGATTGGTGAGGAGGCCGGTGGTGATGCAGCTAAGAAGACAAATGTCAATAAGAATTATGGAGAGGTTCCTAGTGAGAATAAAAAGGATCAGAGATCAATTGAACAGACCATGGCTGACATAAAAGCGAAGAAGATGAAGAAAGCGGAGACTGCGAAAAGTGACGCAGATAGTAGTGAACAAATTTAGTATTTGTTTAAATTAAAATACGTAGTTAGTCTGTTTTAGTCTGATTTTAAATATTTGTTATTGACTTCTTATGTTAAGACTATAATTATTCACATTATAGTGCAAATAATTAACAATTTTGAGTATACAATGTGTAACAGAAACCTGAAGCAATACTTTTGTGTATAGTTTAGGCAAACTCATAATTGCTTTAACATGGAAAAATGAGTATACACTAGAGCATTTTCTCGAGAATTTCCATGTAATGCAGGTAAAAGCTCAGTTTCCAAAAGCATTTCCCTGGAATGTAACGTTTCTACGAATGCTCGACGCTGCGTTCCACGTGCTCACTCCAACTCACCTGTAACATTTCTTTCTACCTTGCGTTCATTGTTGAAATGTCGGACCTACAGCTACCGCTCGTGCCTTTGCTCGATAACGTATACACCAATACTCTCGTTGGTTTTTAAAATCAGGTCGTAACAAAACATCGAGGGTCGTGTTTGAAGTGCGGTTCGATAAAATTTAAAAACGTCGAAAGCTCTAAGTTCTGTTACAAGTAAATGATCTAGTCTATACTCACCAGTAAGGTTAAAAGTAAGTTTAGACCTTGGTGAAGTTTAAATTTAAGGTAGATGCGACAAGGTAGCCCGTGAAATTAAGTTTTTCTTTTTAACAGGCCAGTGTCAGGTTGTATTTTGATCCAAATATGATTCGTGACAAACAAGTATACATTTTCAATGGGGTAACTAAAAATTAAATATGTGTATTGATGATTTTTATGATAGCAACACAGAATATGCCCGTAATTCCCAAAGAGTGAGGCAGAGAGCATTATGATATAATACTGTAAATACATATTTGTTATAGTCGCGCATCATATTTTAATCAATGTATAACGTGAGACCTGCAAATTGCACTAAACATAAGAAAATTTGAATTTCGCGGGCTACTCTGGTGCTTGGGAACTGTTGTCAAAAATGATAAAGCAAATACGAGAACGACTATACAGCTGCAGTTGTTTAATGCGTTAAGCAAGTAGAGACTGCCTACAGAACTCTGCCTGTGTGGTAATTTTGTGATTAGCTATTTTCCTGTGAGGTTGTGAAAAACAAAGCTATTGCATCTATGTTGCATCCAATTAGATAGCTGGACCAATTTCGGCTCAACAGCATAGTGTAAAATTATGATTAGGGATGCTTTCTTAAGGTGCTCCCACACAGCAGATATATAACGTTAGAGAATGCATAGTATTTTTTTGTTAAAATTCTTTTAACAAATTGTAACAAAAGTTATAAATTGTTAGTGATGTTATACAACTTCATGTAACAAAATGTTCTCTGTTCTTTCGCTTTCAGAGTTCGACGCATCCAGTAAGCGCCTTTTCTTTTGTTTTTTCAAACAAAAAATAAAATCCAATCCAATGAGCACTTCCTCCATTTAGAGCCACTATCAGCTTCCTCGAAAGGCAGACCCAAACTGATGGTTACAGAATGTTATACGATGTTATACAATGAGTTGAACCAGTGATGTTGTAAATGTTACACACTGTCATAAAATGTTATCGTGCTACACAATGTTTTAGAACGTTATATAACTGTTGTGTGGGAGCGCCTCTAATCTAAAGTATAACTCAATATTTTTGTTAAACGTTGTATTCTTGAATGAAAAGTATTGTAACGGAACACGAAATTATATTGGTAATCAGATTAATGGCCATAGAGAATACTCAAATTATTCTTTTTTTCTTGTTGAGGTTTTTTTCTATTTATTCTGAGACCTTCAATGTAGCCCGCGAAATTTAAAATTTCTTACGTTTTTTTTGCAAATTGCGCTGTTTTAGGTTTTGTGTCGATCAAAATTCATGACACGGCAATTATCATGAAATAATTATAATCATATCATCATCATCTGCCTAGCCTTTTCCCAACTATTGGGGTCGGCTTCCAGCCTAACCTCATGCAGCTGAATACCAGTATTTTACATGGAGCGACTATCAGACCTCCACAACCCAGTTACTGGGTAATACGATACCCCAATTAAATTATAATCATATAAAACATCAATATAGCTCTCAAAGATATATTTGCTGCTTTTTTTTTATTTGGACAATTTTGGACTGCCTTGTTGGTCTAGCGGTCGTGTGGCGGCATCTACATCGCCACATGCGAATTAAGCATCACACTGACTTCATGCAAAATCCTGCATCGCGCAAGCAGAGTTTACCGCGCAAATAGCATATACAACGTCCCAATTTCAATCTTCGGGCAATAGACGCGACCCTGGTCCCTAGTCTGGTCGGAGAATTCTCCCTTTTCTATGGAGGATGAGTGAATTTTTTACATCCTGTTCCTCATGCCTCTAGTCGCAAGCGCTACTGCTGAGCATGAGGTCCTGGGTTCGATTCCCAGGTCGGGCAAAGTGTTATTTGGAATTTCTCAGTAACAGCCTGGAGTCTGAATTAGTGCCCGGTTGATGGCAATAAGCTCGCCCCCTAATACATGGAACTAAACATAACTTGCGAAATGTGGGTGTACTAGGTAGGCCTCTGCCCAACCCTTCGGGGAAGCAGGCGTGATATTATGTGTTGTTTTTTTCTTTACTTCGCGGGCTATATTTGACGGATCTCCTATGGAGAAAAATCCATTCAAAAGTAAAATTGGGAGTTTTTCAATGCAAGAATGATTGAAGAGACAAGAAACCAATCCCACCTTAAGTTATATGAAGTTTCTTCAAGATTAAGGTCTATTATGGTTTGTAGGCTTGTATTCAGCAAGTTGGTCTGTCAACTGCTAAAAATAAGTATCCAAGAAAGTGTTGTTTAAGTTATTTTTATAGCAATAATGGCCGTTTTAGGGGGATTTTACTGTTCTTAGGGCTGATTTCTGAATCGACAGATAATTTTTATTCGTAGAATAAAATTGACGTCTGACAGATTTTGTTTGGAAGAACTGTCAAATTTTTTTAATTATTCCTCGGATATAATTATTTAGCGTTGGAACAATCAGCTGGTTTTTCCAAATTTTATCAGATGAATAATTTTGAATTTTGGACAGCTTTTCCATACAAAATCTGTCAGACGTCAATTTTATTCTACGAATGAAAATTATCTGTCGATTAAAAAATCAGCCGTAAGAGAAATAAAATTTGTGGCCTGTGGTCTATAGGTGGTCCCAGATACCTTCACAGGTATATCAACATGTTTTTAGTACAATAACGCTTCCTCTGTTTAGTTAGATGTAGATGTCATATAGTACTTTGATCTACTAACACTTGAATACTCAAACGACAGTCAGGCTGAGTTACATACTGCGAAATTTGACTGTTCAAGCTAAGTACAGTAGCGTTTCAAAAATGAACCTTATTGGTATAAAATTAATGTTTATACTCGTATAAAATGCTTGATCACAATCGCATAAAGGAATATGCACATAAACATCATACGAATAAGGTCCATTTTCGTATGGAATGCTACCTTACTTTTATCAAGTTAACGTTTTCTCTTTAGATCTCAGCCTTACAGTCCGGTTACAATTATTTTACCTCTGATTTTGCATCAGAAATTCAGAATAATTTTTGTTCTTGTAGATATAAAGCCCGGAATACACATGCCTGTAACTTGCACAAAAGTGCCATGCGATTATGATATTCACCAATTAGAATTATTTGGTCAAAGAAAAAAGATATTGATTACGAAAGAAAGATTATAAATATTTTATAATCTTTCTTTCGTAATCAATATCTCTATCAACAAGGACAATTAAACTATTTGCAGTGCAGACCTTTTTTCTTTGACCAAACAATCGAACGTGAAGGGCGGGCGTTTTTGGGCGACTGTCTTTTGTAATTTTGACATTCGAAAAGTGCTGATTCTCAGCTTTTGATTTTGAACACAACCATTGTCTCAATAGTACCGTAATAGTATAGTACTTATAATAAAAAACATGGAGAAACTATTAGATAATTCTTAAAAAACTTCGATTGGTGGGTAACAGATAATATAATGCAAAAACCCAATTGTTAAATTGAATAAATCCTGTATCAAAATGCCGGCTAGGAAGCTCAAGGATAGCAAAATTTAATAAATCCGTACATTGCAGGATATAAAACAAGTAGAAAATCTATGTTCAACTCAACCCGGGAAACGAACAGAAGGGTCAACTCCACTATAAATCATTTATATCTTACTCTGTCCCAGAAGTAGCACTTTTGTTTTATTTATTTCTGTTTACAAGATCAAGTTAGTGTGATATACTCGTAACTATGGACATACAAGTACAAGAAATCTTCCATTGCAATTCAACTAATCACTTTTTCAAACGAATACCTCCAAAAACCAGTATAAATTGATCATGTATACATTTAATATCAGATCGCTCATTAAAAACTTTACGAAATTGCAACAAACCATTCATAGGTACCTACATGTAACTATCTTTATTCACTTTATTGGTAGGAGGTTAAGGGGGAGGTGCTAGCTAACCCACGAAATTCAAATTTTCTTACGTTTTTCAATTTACAGGTCATTTGTCAGGTTTTATGTTGAACAAAATATGATTCTAAGTTCATATAATTGATTGATATTTAAATAGTCATTCAATAGGATTATATGAACTTTAGAGGGTTGTATTGATGATTTTAATGATTATAATTCTGTAAAGTCATATTACGGTTATAACAGGAAGGTAGTTGTTGGTTTATATTAAAGTAGGCTGCCTACCGATCAACTGTAAAACCTGCACTACACTACGTACTCGCGAAGTTGCTTCGACGAAGTACTGGTCGAATTTAACCGAAGTCCGAAGGCTTTAAAAGGACAAGCCTGCACTACACTACACTTGAGAAGTAAGGCAAATACGAGTGTAGAAGGGCACTTCGTTTCGCTTCGTGTATCCTCGGCCCGTAGTTCTTAGTATGAGTGTATAGTCACGTACTTCGGACTTCGGTCGATTTCGACCAGTACTTCGTCGAAGCAACTTCACGAGTGTAGTGCAGGCTTTCCGCTGCTTATATCCCCCGCCGATATTGGCCATCTCTTATAACCGACTGCTAAAAAAGAGGAGGTTCATCGAAATTAGTTTTATATGTATAGTTAAAAATTTATCCAAATATATTACCTCATGTATAACCTACTTAAGTACCTATCCAAAATAAATACAAGGAAAAAACTATTTTTTTACCCACAGTATGAATAATAAAGACTGGGTTAATTTCGATTAGATAGCAATAAATACCTAGTTGATAATGTTACTGAATATAATTAAAATGTATCTTTTGACGTTGAAATAAAAATTATTCAGTACATATTTGTTTATCTTTAATTAATTCCACCCCTAGCGTTAACCCTGGTGTCCATGGGGGACTTTGGGGCATGGTACTTCGAGCCGGATAGCGCAGATGTTATTTCAGGTGCCTTGCAAGCAGGTGTCAAAACTAAACGATCCCAGTTGATGTGGAGTTTTAATACTCGTACTAGAAATAAAGATAAATTAGTTCAAACTTTTTCTAGATTATCTAAAGTACATACTTACATCTTTTATGGGGTACTGTGTTAAATGTTACAACAAAATACCTTGTGAAATATTGCATTTAAATGAAGGAAAATTTAAAACTTATAGTAAAATTACACTTTGTAAACAAGGACATTACAAATTAGAGAGTTATATCCAAGATGCTTGGAAACATGCTGGTTCTGCTCCATAGGACAATCTCTAGAGTCTAGACAAAATCAAACTGGTTGCTAATGTAATTGTATAATTTTTTTTTTTTTACTTTCATTTACATTCTGTAATTAGAGCAATTACTTAAAGGCACACCCGGACTTATTACTCTTTATTTTTTTATGTAAATCATCTACTCTAAGAATGTTTGTAAATATGTGAGCACCATGTATCTATCACATAGTTAATTTATATGTCATGATTTCATTAATCCATTTTAATTCTTTTACCTATTGTTGTATAGTAATTTTATATTATGTGCATCGTCTTCACATATAATTATATAATGAATGTATGCAAAATATTGGAAAACATTTTAAAAGAGTAACAGTAGACTTTCTTGCCCATTCTTCTCCATACGAAAACTACCTTTTGGAAGGGGCGACTGGAATCAATTTTAGTTTAATTTTTGGCGTTTAAAAGTGCCTTTTATGGAGTTCCCTACTTGATTTCGAAAGTTGATGATTCGATTTTTATTTGGTGCCTATTTCAAATAAATGATTTGACTTTGACTTTGAACTGGGCAAAATTAAAAGGAGTGAGCAGCATCAACATCAGTACCCACTTGGAGTCAGCCAGTAGCGGGCAGTGCGGGAGGAGTCAAGAATTTCAGAAATGAAAGTTAAAATCGTGAGTAGGTGACCTGCTTTTGATTATAACCGCCGAGCAACGTGATCCCTACCTAGAGCAATGAATATTTTTAAATATTTTTAGCTCCAAAGACTACCTACTCAAAAGGGGAATCCCACTTATACAAGGTGTAAAAAAAATAAAGGCAAGCCTTGAAAGTAGTTTATTGATAATTAATTACTTACTGAATCGATTTCACTTTTAATATAGTTTTTTATTCACTTTTAATACAGTTATTTATTATGTATTTTGCCATATTGACCGCAAATAAATTGAATCTTATTTCAAGGCGAAATTACTCAATTTTAAATGCATAAAGTAATGCTAGGATCAACACGATTTTCTTAATAATAACAGATGTCGCTTAAAAAAAAAGTTTTGGTCATTGTATTATGCTTTTAACTTCTATAGTTGGGGTGTATGAGGTCTTGTGTTAATTATGTTACTTATTATAGAATGCTACAATAATCTGAATGACATTGACAGGGTTGTTAGAAAACATTTGTGAAATGTCACTTGAAAGGTAGGTACCTATACAAAAACAAGATGGCGGCGATAGTTCCGATTTTGGCCACGCGCCACAATACCCTGTAGCGCTATACCTACGGTTTTAAGCTTTCTTACCAGTGTTTGCATACTCCGCCTATAATTTTTCCCACTGCTGGGACACAGGCCTCCTCTCGGTGAGAGGGAGTGGGCCGTAATCCACAACGTGGGCCTAGTGCGGGTTTGTAGATGTTTGTCTTAGATTTTGTTCGTTTTTAGGACATGCTGGTTTCCTCACAAGTGTTTAAATAAAACAAAAAGTAGGTATTTTTTAGAACGTTTATTTACTATCAACACTTTATTTATTAGGCATATTTACTTACACAGAAACAACAATATTTGCAATGTGAATTTATATTCTCATCGCAAAGCTATGACTAACAAACCTATTCGATTCGCTAACAAAGTTCGCACCGATCGTACATTTTAGGGTCTTACCAAAATTAATGAACATGAAGGTAAATTAATTTTATGCGTGTAGATATCTACACGGGAAATCTGGAAAATTAATTGACACACTATGTACAGACGCCAGCACATCAAGCTACTACAATCTGTCAAATTTCTCTAATAGATTTTCAACTTTATCGCTAAAGGTAAATTGGGAAAATTTGACAGTTTTGGGTAGCTTGACCTGCTGGCGTCTGTACGTCAATTGCCGTATGCCTGCACTACCTACACTACTCGAGAAGTTGATCGAAGTTAAGCGAATACGAGAATGTAAAACGTCACTTCGATTCGCTTCGTCCAACCTCGGCTCGCCTCGGGCGACTTCCGATCGTCGGTTTTTGCGCCCGCGTCAAAGGATTCGAAGTATCCCGTAGTTCTTAGCATGAGTGTATAGTCACGTGCTTTGGACTTAGGTCGATTTCGACTAGTACTTCGTCGAAGCAACTTTGCCAGTAGTGTAGTGCATTTATTTTATTTTTATAAATTTTATACTAGCCATTTCATGCAGCTGTAACAAATAGACATTATTATGATTGGAATATACCTACGGACAACATTTAAGTTCGTAGTCAATTAAAAAAAAAAACAAACATAAAATAAACGACATTAATTTCCCTGACTCTACCTAGGTACTCTTGATTACTTGTATCGCACGAAACGTTAATTTACAGTGTGCCCAGTATACGCTAACGGGTAATAAATGGTTCTATGTGATTTTTCTTTTTACTAAATTTAGCTAGGTACCGTGAGCATTAAAAGTCGGTACAAAATTACTGATGATTCAGAGTGATTTTAATTATGAGGAGCTTTCTTTGAACAACGATTAATTGCTTTATAATTAGTTAATTTTAAAAATGGTTGTCTTCTTTGGGTAGTGATTGTAGGTACCTACAATTTATATGCAATATTATTTGTGATTTTGGAAAAACGTATTGTCTACATCTTTGCTTTTATGAGGTCAGTGCGATTCATTTCTACCTTTTTAGTTGTTTTCACATTTCACATTTCTTACAAGACACATTATATTTATAATTTAGGTAGATACTATACTAAAGTCATTGTGAAGCTAAACACCGGTACTAGGGATAAGTAGTATATAAATATAAAATTGTGCAAACCTTGATTTTGAATTTGCTAGACCAAAATGGCAGCTAAGTTTGCATACACACAAGCGACACGCGTCAACGACAGAGGCAACTGCAACCGTCGACGGTTGCCACCGACACGCGTCGCGGCCCGTCGCCGACACGCGTCGATGACTGCAGTTACCTCTGTCTTTGACGCGTGTCACTTGTGTGTATGCACACTAATATATACTAAATAATGTAATTTTGTCAAAAAAAGTTCGATTGCAGCTGTCATTTTAGTCTAACAAATTAAAAATCAGAGTTTAGATATGTTTTATATTTCACAAAACATTTAGGTACACATATAAGAAATGTAAGTAGGTATCTATAGAGAAAAAAAAGCGTAGGATTTAAATTCAATTCCTGCTTTCATAAGAAGGTATAATCCCGAGATTTTTTTTTAAATAGACCCCTAAAAATAAAAGTAAACTAATTGGCGTTTTTAATTTCGTTGTGCGTTCCAAGCAAATTACATATTTATTTGTGCAGCTTTGTGCTCCTTTTTCCTTATGACAGCGATGTGGACGAATTTTTTAATGACGCCCAATGAGCTCTTTCTTTTTTTATACATGCAAATAATATACTAATATATTTTAGTGACAGCGTTCTTCTTATTTTTTATTTAAGTTCTGTCCAAAAAAAAAAAGCTAGGCAGGTCATGCCTATGTATTTTTCTCTGTTAACTGTTTTTTGTGTAGATACCTACATAAGTACATAAATACACTGCGTTATCAAGTCTATCCAGTCTAATTAAGAAACAATCATCATTACATTTAACAGAACTTAAATAGATAGGTAATATTGTGATTTCATATTCAAACACTTTGCAAAAACAAAACAAACTTAGTAATAGCTACATGTACTGAAATACAAATATCTACTTAACAGTTTTTTTTTTTTTTTGTTAAATTTTGTTTTGTTTAATGGATTGTGTATTTTAATGATACGATAGAGTTTACATTGATTAGGTAATTGACATCAATTAAATACATAGCTGCCTTCTTTTTAATCGATTTAAATAGGTAGTGTAAAATTCAAACATCAAGACCAAGTTCAAAACAATTAGGGCCAGTTTCGTGAAAAAAAATGTCGCAAAATTAATGTGACAAATTGTCAAACGCGCGTAAACTGTTACTATTGGCTGTTGATAAATCATTCACCCAATCACAGCAGTTTACGCGCGCTTGACAATTTGTCACATTAATTTAGCGGTAATTTTCGTTCGCGAAATTGGCCCTTAGGTTTAGATTCACAGACAGATCGCACTTTGACTTCAGAACTTGCTAAGTTAAGTAGGCAAGCGATTTATATAAATATGAACTTATTACTTATTCTATCCGTATAATGTTTATTCGTTTATGTGAACGTGAGCAAGCGTTTCGTACGAATATGAACATTAAAATTATGCTGATAATGTTCATATTTGAATGCGACGCTTAGGTACTTAGCAAATTAATGTCAACGTCTGTGAATCCTTACCCTTAGGGTGACCGCACACAACGTAGCACAGCACAATGGCGGTTAGCGGTTTATTTGCATAGGTATCATAATTACGCTTTTTAACGTCAATAAAAACATAATACCTACAGGATAAACAGCGTTAAAAACGCTATAAGACAAACGATATCCCAGGTTTGTTGTCATTTGTTTTAAGTATTTTTTTACTCTGTGTCCTAAACCCGCCTTAAGTCACGCTTTTCTGTGGCTTAAGTAATCCATTTTTGCACAGAAGAGCGTGACTTCAGTGCGATTTTAGGTCACACGAGCTACAAAATAGTATAGCAATGTCTATAATCAGCCGATCAATTCAGTAAAAACTTCACCATGAAAACTTAGATGAAGGTAGAATGTAGCTTCATTTCACCTAAGCTTTCACTCTGAGATTGTTACAGAATAGACCTGCAAGCAGTTGACATACCTTACTTAAGAATAAGTTAGATTCCACACATACTAAGTACGAAAGCATTTTGCTGTGCGTTTTTTATTAGACAGGATTCTTAATAGGTACAGACGCCAGCAGATCAAGCTACCCGAAACTGTCAAATTTTCCCATTCAACCTTAAACCTTATGCTTTCGGGATAAAGTTAAAAATCTATTAAAGAAATTTGACAGATTTTAGTAGCTTGATGTGCTGGCGTCTGTACCTACTTTATCCAGGGTAGCAAGTCTGCAATTTACATCAAGCAAGAACCCACAAAACTGGGTACTTGCTTGATGTAAATTGCAGACTAAAAGACATTAGGAAAGAAAGTAGTTAAGGACCAGTTTATCGAACGAAAACTGTTGTAAAATTGATGTGGCAAATTGTCAAGCGCCCGTAAACCACTGTGATTGGTGGAATGATTTATCAACAGCCAATTGCAGCAGACACGCGCGCTTGACAATTTGTTACTTACATTAATTTTGCGATAATTTTCGTCCGAAAAACTGGTCCATAAGTATGTACACCTACATAATTGTTAGATTTAAATTATTAGTGGTTTGTAATATTGTTTATCTTGAGTAGGTATTTTGCCACCCCTGAATAAAGCTTAGGTTACATGATTCCCAATACTTCTTTCAGTTTCAAGATAAGAATAGGTACCTATAGTGTCATATTATTATGATGATATTACACACGATAAGCCCTAGAGCCACGGCCGATTTTTTATCGCGCACTGAATTTTCAACGCACTGCTTAGCGCCTAGAGTTGATAATCGAACAGTTGTATTTGCATCGCTGGGATGCGCTCCGCTGGATTCTCAATTCTCGGCTCAACACCGAGCGTTAAAAATCCAATGCGCGATAAAAAATCGCCCGTGCAAAGAGGGGCTGATAATTAATATCTACTTAAGTTGGTACAGGTTTATATATCTTACCTTACCACTATTTTAATGGCATAACAACATCAATTGGCGTTATTTTTGTGCATAATGTTCAAGAAGATCCTACAGTGTTTCATAATAAGTATTTTATAGCACTGTGTGACCTAAACCCGCACATAAATCACACTTTTCTGTGACTTAAGTAGTCCATATTTACACAGAAAAGCGTAACTTCAGTGCGGGCTTAAGTCACACGAGCTATAAAATAATATACGGTACATGTGACTTCAGTACTCTGTTAAGTCACGACACGCTGTGCCATAATGGACTACTTAAGTCACACTTATCATAATGTACAGACGCCAGCACATCAAGCTACTACAATCTGTCAAATGTATTTAAAAGATTTTCAACTTTATGCTAAAGCATTAAGGTTCAAGGTTGAGTGGGAAAATTTGACATTTTCGGGTAGCTTGACCTGCTGACGTCTGTACTAATAATTACTTAAAATTAATCTCTAGGTATGTACAATATACATACATTGCACGTTATTAACTGGTATCTACTTAGTTTACATTTTAACTTAGTCTAAATAAACAGAATACTAAATAAATATCTATAATATACATCACAGTACTCTCACAGTACTTCGAACATGCAATACACAAGTCTGTAAACTCCATATTACTGCCCACAAACTCTTCAGATACTTGCACATACTCACAAAGTCATCCCGCGAGCTTGTGCGAGTCATTTTGCACAGAAAAATCGTATGCGGCCGTCTCCACGAGCGAGAGAATTGCGTCGATATTATCGTCGTGACACGTATTTCTATACACACGGCGATATCATCGCGCCGAGAATTGGATGGCACGACGATAATATCGCCGCGATTCTCTCGCTCGTGGAGACGGTCCCTAAGGTAAGGCTACCATTATCGTATCGACATTTCCATAATAACTTATAAAGAGAAATGTCACAGGTATTAGTAAAAAAAAAATGTAGTTACTAAATGTATTTTTCCCGCGGCGATTTTTTTTTCGCGCACTAGGTTTTCAACACACTGCTTAGCGCAGAAATTTGAAAATCCAACAGTGTGTTTTTTTGACGCGCCAGTGCCTCATAAAATCCCTCCGCAATATTTTTACGTCCGTGCCAACGTGAGAATAGGTATTATTAGGTAGGCACCATATATCTAATCTCAATATTAAAAATGCGAAAGAGTCGCTGTTTGTAACTCAATCACACAAAAACGGCTAAACGGATTTGGATGAAATTTGGATCACGGGTCGACTACGAGCTGGTTTACGACTAGGATACTTTTCATCAAGGTAGCACGTTTCCGTGGGATAATTTCCGACCCTCAAGCGGGTGAAGCCGCTGGCGAAAGCTAGTTGAAAATAATTTTCTGATTCTTTAAATTACTTTTGATTATTCAATCGACTGTACCATCTTCAATGAATGATTACTATATTCCTATATGTATATTCTTCTGGCATGCACAATTTACAGTCTGATAAATTAATAGGCATCTTACATAAACAGCATGAGAAATATGTAGTCATATTTAAAGGCGTGACGACGTGACGTTTAGACCTTCAAACTTCAAACTGCACAACTTTCTCCATGGAACCACATCGTAATCGCAAATAAAACTTCAATAAGTACCTACATTACCTACTCTCGGGGCTTGTGACTAAGTAAGAACAGCCGCACGGGTCGATCGATCAGGTTAAGCTACGCTTGCTGTGGTTGGTCCGTGGATGGGTGACCATCTTCATATACCAAGAGCCCTCCGTGCCTCAGAAAGCACGTTAAGCCGTTGGTCCCGGCTGTCATTCGTGGATCTTTGACAGTCGTTACGGGTCGTCAGTAGCCCGAAAATCTGACAACCAGTCTTACGAAGGGGTATTGCATTACCCAGTAACTGGGTGTGGAGGTCAGATAGGCAGTCGCTCCATGTAAAATACTGGTATTCAGCTGCATCCGGTCAGACTGGAAGCCGACCCCAACATAGTAGGGAAAAGGCTCCGCAGATGATGACCTACATTAACTACTCGACCCAAATGTATGGGACAGTTGATAATTTTTTCGCGATTAGGATGCTGGTCCCATGGAGAAAGTTGTTCAGATTGATAGTCTGTACCACACGCTTAAATATCACCACACATTTCCGATACACACTGTATGTATACCTACAACCCGTACGAATTAACTGTGCACCTCGCTGGAATGCGACCCCTCTCCCGCTTCCCCGCGCGGTGCCCCGCGTTCGTGACGTCACAGCGCCAGGTGCACAGTTAATTCGGACGGGTTGTACTTAACTTTTAAACACTAACAACAGCAATAAGATTTTGTTTTACATTGTTATTTATTACATTTGGAAGCATCTAAAACAATATGTATACATAATAATGTAGGTATTATTTTTATTGTCATAAAGTCATAATTTATGTAAACTTCTTTTCCAATAGGTATAAGGTACCAAATACTTTTTTTCTAATCTTCAACAATATCAGCTTGAAGCGTAACGAATGTAAAAATTAATAAAAACTATAACATAGACATAGTTGTCATTTTTTTAAAGATTATTGTCGTTTTTCTTTTAAATATTTTTTTTTTAAATAATAATTATACTTTATAAAAATTACAGTCTTCAACAATAAAATAGAATAGCAATAGCAACAATTGTTTTTATAATAAAATGGTTACAAGGTTTTATTGTCAAGAATCATCTTATTATTGTCAATTATTTCCTAGTACTTATTTAGCCATATATAAGGGCTGGTTTCGAAGACGAATATATTTTTATTTTCCTATTGACTAAAGGCTAGAACACGTAATATAAAAATTCAACAGTAGGTAGATTGATACAAACGGCAGGATATGATTATCTAGATATGAACTAGTTACCTATACCATTTGGATATGTTTCCAATTTCTTTTCAACATAACTAATTATGTTTAGGATATGATGAATTCTAGATTTTTTATTTTTGCCTGTCCTGTTATTTAAATACGGCACGGTCAGCAACGTAAGACGTTTAACACTGTTTTTTTACATAACATCTAAATAGACACAAAAGTCTGACACACTAGGTAGGTAATACGGCACCTAAGGGTTTTTAGGCTTCATTTAAAATCCAACCCAATCCAAAAAACCGACTCTATTTTTTTTTTCAATTATTCTGCATATGTCCAGCAGTGGACATCTTTCAGCTGATATGATGATGATGATGCTTCTCAACATAATAAGGTATAATTGAAAACCTCACCACCACATCTAACCTAACCCTTCAGGATGAACAATGCGATATTGTGATTTAAAACACGGAAGTTTTAACCGACTTTTGTTGCTGACTGTACAGTTATTTTTTTTTTATTCAATTTGGTTTTTTTTTCTTTTAGAAGCCACGTGAAGCTTCTTCATAAGATGGACATAACAAGATTCGTAGAAAAACCCTTAGATTAATACAATAATATACTTATTCCCAAGAATTTTCATGCACCGCCATTTCGTAACCATGATCTTTAGGCAACGAATATTTTCAGAGAAATGTGACGAACGCTAGATGGGGATAATAAGTTGTATCCTATTTTCCATGTTCCTAAACAATAGGTACATTGCTGCTTAAATATTATTGTCATTATTGTAAGAGTTTCCGTTTCCATTACTGATTACTGCAGCGCGACATCGGAGCAAATGCACATATTTTTGTTTTTATTAATGCCAAGTATACACAGGTACAAGCTAAGTACCAAGGCTATACTTATGAGTACCGACATGATAATAGTGTTCATGCTAGGTTGGAGTAGTTAACATTGTACGAAGCGCAACAGTTGTTTGGTGTGACTGTAGCGCAGAAGAATTCAGTTACCTACAACATAAAGGCGGACTTCTTGCTGTGTTACGCTACGCACGGATAAGTCGTGTGTATACAAATGTGTATTTGTTTATACACTGCTTTAGGGGTGTCCATACAGCAGTGAAATTACGACTTTACAACCCCTTGATACCCACGCTGCAGTAACCCTGACTATAACCCCAACGACGTTCGAATTCGAACCTTCAACTACCCTCGGGACTACTCCTCATCGTCGGTTTCGCAGCATCCCGGCCAGCAGCAACCTTCGGTCCCATCAGGCCTTGTGCAGAACAACAGGGTTTCCATCTTGGACACCGGTCTTGGCTCGATGCCGTGGAAGTCTCGTAACTCCTCGGCGGGGAACCAGGCGCGTTCTTCGTCATCTATGATGGGGATGCCGAAGTATCTGGAAGTTTTGGGATTGTTTTAATAGTGGTATATGTCTTAGTTAGCTTTGAGAAGAGTATGAGTTGTGAACTCCAGCAGAATCAGCCTATAATGTTCCCACTGCTGGGACACAGACCGCCTCTCTGTATGAGGGAGTAGGCCGTAATCCACCACGCGGGCCCATTGCGGGTTGGCAGATGTAGCATATCTTCGAATTTTTGGTTCTAAGACATAAGAACATTTTTCCCACAGTATTTTCCTTCACCGTTTTGAGAGCAGATGATGAAATAAGTTACACAAAGAAAAGTGCCTGGTTGGATTCGAACCCACGACCTACAACTAACAATAAGTAAGTCGCGGCCGTTACACCTGAGCCACAACTGCTCATGCTTTATAAATATAAAGCTTACTAACCTGCAAATAGCCAGGAGAGGTATCCACAGCACAGAAGCCAGCACCAGCACAAGTACCAGCAGTATTGCCCACACCGGCCAGGGTTTCCTCTCCGTGTCCCCGATTGACTTGATCCAGGCATCGTACGCGGATCCCTCTGTGGCCAGTTCCCAGAACGAGGACACTAGAATGGACAACATGGCTAGGGGAGAGAGGTACTTCCAGCAGATGAGCCAGTATATCCCCGGACGCTGCCCAGTCATCAGTTGGATGTCGTCTGCAAATCTGGAAAAATAATGTTCGTTTTAATTTAGAAAAGCTGACCTGGAAAAGGTTTAGGTACAGACGCCAGCAGGTCAAGCTACCCGAAACTGTCAAATTTTCCCAATCAACCTTGAACCTTAATGCTTTAGCGATAAAGTTGAAAATCTATTAAAGAAATTTGACATATTGTAGTAGCTTGATGTGCTGGCGTCTGAACCTAAGTAATACTGTTTTCAGTAACTCATGATTTCTATTAAAGTTGTCAAAAAATAAAAGGCCCATTTTGACATTTCAGAATGTGTTCTTGATTCCTGTCAGTGTCATACAAACGAATACGTGTTTTGCGAATTTAATATTTATTACTATACTACTAGAACTGTCAATGTCAAAACGGGCCTTTTATTTTTTGACAACTTTAAGGACAGTTTATTCACGACGAAATTTACTTCTTTAAAAGCATAAAATATGCCACGGGCGGCAAACGAGTAAATGTGAAACACCATTTACCTATAACTCAAGAACGGTTGGACCGATTTTAATGATCTTTGATTTATTGGATTTTTCTTTATCCCGAATAGCAGAATAACGATTAAAATATGGGAAAAATTTACGAAAAAAGGAAATAATCCATTTTCTCATACATTTTGCGAGCTACATTTTTAATGATATCTCGAAAACGGTTTGACTGATTTCGATGGCGGTATGAAGTTCACCCCGGACCCGGTGAACTTTATATCATCTTCGTGTTTCAGATTTTGCCTGATCTGATGACTGATCCACCTCAAGAAATCACCCTGATAAGTAACGAAAACGAGCAAAGAAAACTTCCAGAAATGGGGCATAACAAACTTTATACATGAATCCCTAAGTTTTCACACACACCCAAAATTTCGCAGTTTGACGTGCCAAAAAAGTTTGAGAAATTGTTGGCAAAGTATATTCCTCAAAAGGAGGAGGCTCCAGATTCAACCCCTCAAAGACTTTAATAAACATTTTATGAATCTTTTTGAAAACTAGCAGGACCCCGCGGTTTCACCCGCATAAATGTCGATCCCGTGGGAATATCAGGTCCTTTCGCAGGTATGCTGGAAGAGATTTCTTATGAAATACTTAAGCATTACCCTTGTACCTATTTTTATGTTCTGTTTTTCTTTTCTTGTCTGTTTATATATGTGTGTACATAAATGGTTAAACAAATAAAAAGTATCCTGTGTTATTCTGATGTATAAGCTATGTACTTACATTAGAATAACATAGGATACTTTAAAGATTTAAAGATTGCTGTAAAGTTCCATCGAAATCCGTTCAGTAGTTTTTGCGTGAATTGCAGAAATAAGGGGCGCATCATTTCTTTGAAAGCTTTCGTTTTTCATTATGTAGGTATACACAAGGAAAAACATAGGTATTGCGCACATAATGGGACAACGGCACGCAAAAGAAATTGTTGAGCAAACTAAAAGTGTACCCTATCAAAATACTCTTAAGGTACATTTTAATATACTGGGGAACAACTATTCCTACATGAAAGGTAATTAAAGTGTACAAGTAAGGTCGCTCTTCTTCTAATGACTAGTTTAGGCACTTTGGAAACTCATTAGCGATGCAAGCACGCAAAGTTTCCATGGATCGATTGTAAGCCCACGTACACACGGACGTAAAAAATCGCGGCGGGATTTTATCGCGCACTGGATTTTACACTCTCAGTGTTGAGCTGAGCATTGAGAATCCAACAGAGCGCATCCCAGCGCGTCAAAAAACCACATTGTTGGATTTTCAACTCTCGGCGCTAAGCAATGTGTTGAAGGTCCTGTACACGAGTGCTTTCGGAAGATGTATGTATGTACATTAAAAAAAAACTTGCTTCTATACAATAGTAGGTATGCAAAGTAGTTATTATTACGATATACTGACAAAAACTGAAAAATAACTAAAACTATTAATGAAAACCAAAATTTAACACCTAAATAAAAGCCTCCAGGCATAAGGGTGCGCCGGGTGCGGGCCAGCCCCAATGCTATCCTGGCAATGATTGCGAACAGGCTGGACTGCCCTTATGTCCGGCATTGCTGTGGCAGGCATGTTGCTGTTCCTATGCCGACTAGGAAGTTGTAATTACGAACTTTATTTTTGTTTTTATATTTTATTTTTATTTTTGTGACCACTATTGTATTGAATAAGTTTAATTTAATTTAATTAATTTTATGTTTGTATTGTTATTGAAATTGTATAATAATATATATATACTAACATAATTTTTGATTTTGATTTTACTGTAAATTATTTAATTTAATGTAATGTTAGTATTGTTTAAATTGATTTTAATTCTGTTTCGGTGTCTGTGGTCTACGTACCAATTGATTTTAATATGATTTAATTTATTGTATGGATTATTATTATCTGAAATAAATGAATTATTATTATTATTATTATAAGGGCATGACAGCTTATATATTTATGCAATGCTGGGTTATGTTCACATAACTGTCACTTGAAATCACAAATGATAAACTAGGACCATCGAAGTAAAATAAATAACAATAACAAAACCATGGTCAGCCAGATGACCAGTCACCGCAAGCAGCACCCGTTCACGAGCGTAACGCAAAGATCAGCATTATCGCCCTCGCCATATTTGAGGGAAGGAGGTAACCCGACCCCCGACGCTACCGCAAGCAGTGACATATAAGAGTTTATGACCAACTTGTTGCCGGTTGCTCAAGCGAGAATAATATTTAATTTTATTTTTATTATTTAATAATATGATTAATTCGCTAGCTAACCAATTATTGCAATACAACTCATTATTAAAACATTGAAGTGAGTAGATTATGTAATGGACTTGCGTAAAGTACAATCCACACTATTTTTTCACTTTTAAAATAATTATCACGTAAAAAATTAAGTTAGATTAAAATTGCTAATTAGCTGTCTTATTAGCTGGATTGTAATGAATGATCAAGAACCAGGGGGTCTACTCCGAAGTAGTATCGGCCGAATGTTCCGCCATTTCCTGCTACTCTTTCGAATATTGACTAATAGTCCCGACCCAACTGAGCTGATCCGAACTTTTTTCGCATTTTTTAATAATATTCGGTTCGGCCATGTGTCGGTCCGATCCGAACATTCGCACTTTGCACTTCGGAGTAGGCCCCCTGGTTCATTTTAATAAAGGATAAAAAAATAGATAAAATAGATATCGTGAAACAAAACAATCATGTAGATTCCAAACAAGGGTGTTTTTATTTGAAGAAAAGCTAACCTATTATCCTTATCCGGAGAAAGTCCCGATGAAAATCTATACTAATAATAAAGCTGAAGAGTTACACGAACGAACTAACACGACATGCCTTTGTTACGTCACAATTATATTTCTGCTCCAGTATAAATACACGTGCTCAGAAGGCCAATATTCTCTCTAATTTAAAACGTTCAAAATCTAGTCGCAGTCTCTTCTCGGCGACAAACAAATGCCAAATACTTGTCAAAATATAGGGAAATTAGAGGTCTTTTTGACAGATTGAGACTGAGATTAGACTGTGAACGTTCTTAAAATTACGAGAATTGCCCTTCTGAAAGGCACAGAACTGTCTCGTTGAGTAAACAATTACGGTCACCCATTAAATGAGCCCCGGATTAACCGTACCTAGCGTAGCTTAGCCCCGCAGAATAATCGTCCAGGGGCTGAAGTCTCGACATACATAGAAAGAAAGAAAAAAGACACACAATACACCAGATACATACATCAGATAACAACTAATAAAAAAACAAATAAAAAGTGTAAAGACCGATGCAAGAAGCGAGTGAGAGCGAGCGAGCGAGTGATAGCGATCGTTTTACGACCGAATTCGGTCGCAAAGTCCCGGATTGACAGGTGAAATGTATAGAGTGAAAAATATATGAAACTTGAAACCTATTATATAATTAGATTATTTCCAACCGCTCGCGCCACAATCCGTGCGCTTCTGGCGGGAACGCCTCTCGTTCCGTTTGGCCAATAAGGGTGAGTCGAAGCTTCTAGAACATTCTAGAAGCTTCCTTTAAAAACATACGATATCAACTGGGCTGCGTATTGAAAAGGCGTGTTCTCTGATATACAATTTACGAATCTTCGCCCGGAACCCTATTGTTTTGATATATATTTATTTATTTACTTAAAGGTTCACCCACAGCATGTACATATACTACAGATAGCAGATCGTACGGTAATATTCTAATATAAATGACAATTACAGGTAAACACAACATTGACAACAACGACGCCAGATTACCGCTTAGTTTCCAAGTCTTTGTGTACAATTGATTAAGGGAAAAAAATATGAGTTTCAAAAGTAACATTAAAAATAATAACAGAGTAAATAAGATTGGATAAAAAAATAAATATATATATATAAATAATAATATAATGCCTATACATATTTATGTTACTGGAAATAAAGCACTTACAGTACATATGTATGTGTGTATGTTAAAACGTATTATTGTTTATACAGGTTACAGGGTGCCTCCTGAGCTAGTGGCTAAGTAATAACAGCCGCACGGGTCGATCAATCAGGTTAAGCTACGCTTGCCGCGGTTGGTCCGTGGATGGGTGACCATCTTTACATACCAAGACCGTTAAGCTGTTGGTCACGGCTGTTATTCGTGGATCTTTGACAGTTGTTACGGGTCGTCAGAAGCCCGAAAGTCTGACAACCAGTCTTACCAAGGGGCATTGTATTACCAGTAACTGGGTTGTGGAGGTCAGAGATTCCCGCACGGAACAAATATTTATATGGCCTACAAGAAGTTGTTCCGGGACTGGCTGTTTGTGTATGTGAGTTTAAATATTTGTAAACGCACCCACGATACATGAGAAATTCGTAGTGTGCAACGTTTATTAAAAAAAACCGGTTGCACTCCGGGAGTGCCGGCAGAAGTGAAAACTTGAATATTAACGTTGTGCATTTTTGATATTTTGGAATACGGTCTATTCTCCCTCCATCTTACGAATTTTCGATCAGCTCACATGTCCTGTCGCGAGTTCCGTCTTACGAATTTTCGATCAGGTAACGTGTCCTGACGCGAGCTCCGTCTTACGAATTTTCGATCAGGTCACGTGTCCTGATGCGAGTTTATCATTTTTTACCCATCACAAAAAACTCTGCCGCCGTCTTACGAATTTTCGATCAGGTCACGTGTCCTGACGCGAGCTCCGCCTTACGAATTTTCGATCAGGTCACGTGTCCTGACGCGAGTTTAACATTTTTTACCCAACACAAAAAAGTGCACAACGCCGCTAAAGAAGTTTTCACTTCAAAAAGAAAATGATAGGCAGTCGCTCCATGTAAAATACTGGTATTAAACTGCATCCGGTTAGACTGGAAGCCGACCCCAACATAGTTGGGAAAAAGCTAGGCAGATGATGACAGGATTACCCCTTAATGGGTAAATGGTTGGTAGAGCAAGAGAAAAGTTGAGTGATTTCCACACAACTTTTCAAGTGTTAATATGTCACGCTCTTTAAGACACTCATTCTTAAGCCTATCTAAAATAAAATGAACGGAATGTTTTACTCCTCCTTCTTATTTATAAATTCTCTAAGAATCCGAAGCATAGAAAATTGCAGTAGAAAAATCATAATTATTTAAAAGGAAGCCTTTTTAAAAATGTAGCCAAGCTACTGCATTTTTGTAAATAAAACACGAAAAACGTATGAGACTATATATATACCGTTTATTTAAAGTGAAACTAATCCAGCGAAGGTAAACGGTGATGCAAGAGCCAGGCCTCAAAGGAAATATTACGTAACGTATATGAAAACAAGCCTCAAGCATGTATGAATGTAAGTAGATATTCTATGTATAACAGCGTACGAATTAGAAGGGTGGAGCGTAATATCTGGGTCATTGAGAAAATGTTACATTTCACGATAAAATATGTAGAATCCAGCAGTGCGATTCCGTAACCATCTCACCGTGAAAATTTGGGTGAAGTGAGCGTGGAGTGAGCTGTCATTCCAACTAATACTAGGGATTGACACTATTGACAGCTCACTCTAAGCTCACGTCACCTAACTTTTCACAGTGAGATTTTTATAGAATCGATCGGCTGTTGATTCCGTATTTATGTTGAATATATCACTTCACTGTCTCACTACCACAACAAATGCCATCGTATGTAGCCTGCTTTTGTCTGTTTCCCGCCATTCCTCGTGACTGACAGATGACATAAGTGACAGCAGCTACCCCGCTTGTGTGAATGAGACAGTGTTTACATATATATATAATAGATACACTGCAAAATACGTAAGGTACTCTTAGTAGTCGAGAGCAGCGGTGGCCCAGTGGTAACGGCCGTGACATACGAGTTGTAGGTCGTAGGTTCGAACCCAGTCAGGCGCTTTACTTTGTGTAAATTATTTCATCACCACTGCTCTCAAAACGGTGAAGGAAAACATCGTGAGGAAACCGGCATGTCCTAGAACCAAAAAATTCGAAGAACTCGGTAGATGTCACATCATCTACCAACAGTACCAACCCGCACTGGGCCCACTCCCTCTCACTGAGAGGAGGCCTGTGTCAAGTTTGACACCTTTAGTGCCTTTAGTAGCGTCCATTACTTCCGTTGCAGGAAGTAGCAGACACCGGAGGGGCAATTCTCGTAATTTTAAGAACGTTCACAGTCAGTAGGCCAATTCTCGTAATTAAAAAAAAAAAAACGTTCAAAATGTAGTCGCAGTCTCATCTCGGCGACAAACAAATGTCAAAAGCTTGTCAAAAATGTAGGGAAATTAGAGGTATTTTTGACAATACTTAGAAGTTTTATTGTTATTGTGTCGAGGGGCGTTGAGTGTCCCCCAAACTGTTAAGTGCTCCATTGTTTGTGAAACAGCACCACATTTTCCATGGCGGAGTCATTGTGAATCTCCACCTGAGCAGGTTTTTCTTGCTTCGGCCTACCTGAGTCATCATTTGAGCCTTTTCCGAACTATTTTTGAAGTCGGCTTCCAGTCTAAGCGGGTGCAGCTGAATATCAGTATTTTACGTGGAGCGACTGTCGTAGTTCACACAGTTCCGCCACTCATATAGCCATCCACATCCATACTCAAAACTTTCCTCATTCCTGCCTATAACCGTTTTCCACACAACATTACAGTCACCAAATAATACGTAAATCTACTATTCAATTACCCGAAGCATACATACATACCTACTTACTTTCAAAATGGCGGTCTAAGCCAGTCGTCTGTGTTCACGGCACGTTTCACTGATTGGAGCCCTTCACGCGACTGATTGACCCAATCGGGAATAGATTCTATCTTGTGCCATAGAACTACTAACTTCTCTTTTAAAACTTATGGTTTTACTGACCGGTTTTCGATGCAGAGGGCAGTTTTCAGCAGTGGTGGTGATATGTAACAATTTACATATAATAATACTGTAATAAAGCTGAAGAGTTTGTTTGTTTGAACGCGCTAATCTCCGAAACTACGAGTCGGATGTGAAAAATTATTTTTGCATCTGATAGCCCAATTATTGAGGTAGGCTATAGCCTATTCAATTATGCTATGACCCTTAAGAACCGAGCAAAAACAAAAAAGTAAGCGAAAACTAAGTAATAGCGCAGGTAGGTGATGCTGTGCGACGGGGTGTCGGAGAACAAGACATTTCACGCGGACGAAGTCGCGAGCAGAAGCTAGTTTAAGATAATAAAATACATCAGCCTGTCCGTGTTGGTGTTTATTTCCCTTCGGAGCAAGTGGACAGAAGTAGGGTATTATGTCCAATATGTAGGGTAGTAGGGTATTATTGGGCATTCTATGCCACTGTCGCGTAGCGAGGCGCACTAGCCGAGCTACTTGCCGACAGTGGCATAGAATGCCCAATAATACCCTACTGACAGATTCGCAACTGGACAGATTCGCACCTGGACTGATTCGCAACTGGAGAGATTCGCAACTGGAGAGATTCGCAACTGGAGAGATTCGCAACTGGACAGATTCGCAACTGGACAGATTCGCAACTGGACAGATTCGCAACTGGACAGATTCGCAACTGGACAGATTCGCAACTGGACAGATTCTCAGCTGGACAGTCTCTCAACTGGACAGATTATGTGGGCGGCGCAACACAGCCTGTCTTTTTCTTGCATCCATCTCTATCAGCTATCAACCGTCCTCTCAGTATGTACCCCCCTTCTTAGGCATACCATCGTTTCTTTGGTCCCCCCCACTCTTAAAGGGCAGCCATTCATACTTCGAACTTTCCTCCAGGCATTAACCGTCATATCTCCACACCATTTATGCCAGACGGTTAAATAAAGGGTTACGTTATTGGGTATTTCCCTCTGGTATGTCTCAGCAGCAGCCTGGAGACTGCGGATTTGTGCCTTGTGATGGCAATAGACTCGCTCCCAGTTATAATATGGGACTTAAACATAACTGGCGTATTGTGGGCGTACTGTAGGTAGGTACACCTCTGCCTATCCCTTCGGGTACACAAGCGTGATGTTATGTGAAAGATAATATAATTCCATGCAATACCGAAAATAAATCCAACGTCTACTACAAATAATATAAGCTTTAAAGTTACTTTAAGTAAATTTATTTCTCAAATTAACTTATCATCGTCTGCCTGTGTTGGGGTCGGCTTCCAGTTTAACCGGATGCAGCTGATATCCAGTATTTTCCATGGAGCAACTGCCTATCTGACCTCCACAACCCAGTTAGTGGGTAATACGATACACCTTGGTAAGACTGGTTGTCAGACTTTCGGGCGTCTGAATACCCGTAACGACTGTCAAAGATCCACGATCCATCCAATCTATATGGTTTTCACATGATCTGACCAAGATTATGTCTGGACTTTAAAAGAGACTCTGACCTCTGAGTTTGTTTCGGCTTTTCTTCTCAGATTAGTCAGATAGGAAACGCCGACCTCATCTAGTTTTTAAAAATATGATTGACATGTAAGTAAAAGTGTTTGTGCAAACTTACTTACAGTAATAAAATCATTTATCACGAGTTACAGCCGGGATAAAAGGCTTAACATGCTTTCCAAGGTACGGAAGGGTCTTGGTATGTTAAGATAGTCGCACATCCACGGACCAACCGCAACAAAGCTAACAAGTAAGGCATCTTCGGCATGTAATTACCCCTAAAGTAATAAACACACACGCCCATGGCGAAGGATACCTCACTGCGATACATCGCGGGCTGTGTTGGGGTTTTACCTCGATGCCTGGCATGTGCGTCCGTGTCTATTTTCATGCATTTGTTTTACATGGAGGGTGACATCGAGGTAGCGAGCTAAACCGCGACCGCGAGGTATGTAATTACCCATAGCGGTTGTGATTGATGACCGAAATAACAACTAGTAATCATATCTAGTTATGACAACATGAAAGTTGACCACGGATTTAAGACTAACTTTGTGGGGCGTGAGACTGTGCTGCGTAGATAAGTTAGGCTTAGCAACTTGAATTGACTTTATGATTGAAATAACTTAACTTGAAAGGGGGTTGTGGCTAAGTAATCACAGCCGCGCTGGTCTATATAAGTCTTTGGTTAAGCTACGCTTTCCAAGGTCGGTCCGTGGACTATTCATAACATATCGAGATTTCGAGACGACGTTTCAGAAGTACGGAGGGGTCCGTACCTCGAAAAGGACGTTAAGCCGCTGACCCCGGCTGACATTCGTAAATCTTTGACAGTCCTTACGAGTAGTCAGAAGCCCGAAAGTCATCAAGCCAGCCAGTCTTACCATGGGCTTTCGTATTACGGTAGCTGAATTTTCGAGGTTAGATACGCAGTCGCGCCATGTAAAATTCTGGTATTCAGCTGCATCCGGTTAGACAAGAAGCCTACCCAACATAGTTGAAAAAAGGCTAGGCAGATGTTGATATTGTATGTACGAGTATATCACAATTTGAGAGCATACCTCCTACTGAAATCTTCTCCAGTATATTTGCGCAGCAGTCAGTACTATTGAATACGGGGACGAGACGGGGTATGTGGGATCCTCTATCGGTCCCTGTCATTCCCGTCCCACACTGGTGGAGGCCTGTGCGATGCAAGCAACGGTGCTCCCGCACCCGTTGCCTGCTGGCCCCCACGCCCGCCTAGCTGGCGGGCCCCGCATGGCCCCCCCAGATTGGGGGAGCTACGGCCGCAGAGGATAGGGAGAGAGGGAATCCTCAGCCGCGATGTCTCCTACACGGGGGACATCGCAGCCCGCCTCAGGTAGGTAGCGATGTCGCCCAAGCGGCACCGCAACCTACCCGCTGGCCGCTACGTCGTCGGCTTAGCCGCAAAGCCTTGACGAGCGGCCCCCGCTGGGGTTCCTCTTAGCTTCACCGTGGTACCCCATACCACGGATACTGAGCCTCCGCCTCGACAATGCGGGAACCCACCTTGCACCTGCCCGACCTAAATCAACAAACTTCAACCACGATCTCTCTCAACTTAGAACATATACAACTTTAACCTCGCTAAGTTAGGAGTCAAGTCAAGCTAACAGTTCATTGGTCAATGTTTGTCTGTAATTACTTGCTTTACTTAGTTTTAGCGCTTAGGGTTTATTTCATTTGGACTACACTTTTTATTTGATTTTTGTTTGTTTTTATCAGAGGAGCAATTCTTGAAATAAAATTTCGAGAATTGCCCTTCTGATAAAAACAAACAGAACGTTCACAGTCTGATCTCAGTCTCAATCTGTCAAAAATACCTCTAATTTCCCTACATTTTTGTCAATTTTTTGACATTGATTGTCGCTGAGATGAGATTGCGACCAGATTTTGAACGTTTTTAATTACCGGAATTGACCATCTGTATGTATCTGGTGAATTGTGTGTCTTTTAGTCTGTGCTAAATGAATGTATTTTCTTTCTTTCTTTATTTCATTTGAGGAAA
Source organism: Apamea anceps (assembly GCA_951799955.1). NCBI lineage: Eukaryota > Metazoa > Arthropoda > Insecta > Lepidoptera > Noctuidae > Apamea > Apamea anceps. The sequence goes on from OX637516.1 coordinate 2,468,767, forward strand.
ATAAGAAAGTACACTGGCTTAAATTAAAAGGTACACGGTAAACGGAATAACTATGTGAATAGTTTCATTCTGTAACGTTATACAGACACGTACACAATTTATTGTAGGTAGTTATATACTTATACATGGTGTCCCAGAAATCTAACATTTTATTTAAAACTGAGAATGTTATGTTTTAATTTTAAACTGTAATTGGCAGAAGGGCTATTCATGGTTAGATGACAGAAAAAAAATCGAAGAAAAGATAATATTTGTAGTCACAGAACTTGAAAGATCATCACAGGGTGTCAGTTTTTCCGATTTATATAATTGATAATATGAAAAGTACATGCTCGGTACTTCTCAACTTTTCCGGACAGGGACGACGCGGTTTAGAAATGGACTTGGAAGAAATTTTATTCTAAAACATGATGCACTATAATAATGGCCAGGCACTGTATGGCTCGTTATACGCGACACGATTTGACTGAGACTGTCGTGCGGTCATAAAAGTCTCTAATTAAGTTAAAGTTTTAAAAATATGACTCACCTTTTAACCCCATACACGTAGGCGATCCCAATACACTCGAAGAAGGCAATGATCAGCAACGGAAAGTTTCCACTGTACATATCAAAGAGCAGGAAGATATAGCTGCCAGAACCATGAGCGAAGGCCATAGACAAGAGACAGCAAAGGAAGCACAGTCCTCCGGTTAAATACTCCTTTCTTAAATTGGGAAACAACTTCATATCCACGATGGAAGTTACAACTCCTTCTAGAGTTCCGAACTGGGAGTCTATGCCTAAAGTGAACAGCATCAGGAAGAACAGGACGGACCAGAATTGGGCTCCAGGGAACTGGTTGATGGCTTCCGTGAAAATTATGAAGGCGAGGCCAGTGCCGGAGGCTGTCTGTGGAAGGAGAAGAAAATTTGTGAGCGTTCAGGAAGGTTTTGTGAGTAAATGCGATACTGGATAAACTAATGTTCTTATTGCACACCAAATGAAGGAGAAAAACAGAATGATTGCATATTCCACTTACATTATCCAGCTCTTTTTGCAGGTCGCACTCAGGCAGGTGGGGCATCACTAACGACGTCAGATTGCCGTTGAGCTCCACCGTCACCGTCTGCCCAGCTTCAGGCAGCACCATGGACCTGAACGCAGGCCCGAACACCTCCAGCAGAGTCTCGTTCCTCACGTCCAAACACTTCTCATACACCATGGTAGCCTTGAACCCAATTATAGAAAACACCACGATGCCAGCAAACATCGACGTTAAGCAGTTCGTCATAGAGACCATTATCGCATCTCTATAACAGTTATTATCCACCGGGTTGTACGATGAGAAAGCTATCAAGCCCCCAAAAGCTAGGCCAAGGGAAAAGAATATTTGTGTCCCTGCTTCCAGCCATACAACAGGGTCTAAAATCCTGTGCCACTTTGGCGAAAATAAATGAATAAGGCCATCGCCCATTCCCTTAAGTGTAATACCTCTAAAGAAAAAAATTACGAGGACTATGTAGGGGAATGTGGCTGTTACGTAAACGACTTTCCCTGAAGAGGCAATGCCTTTGATCATGCACAGGTAGACTAGAATCCAGGCGATGACTAAAGCTAATGCTATCTTGTAGTTGAACGTCTCTGGGTAGTTTATGTCTTCAGATATTTGGAGAGTTGTGCGGTACCAGAAGTATTGGGTCGGACTGCTTACCTGAAACAATGAAAACACCTTTTTAGTACTTTGGAAGCTTAGTAAAAGAAGAAAACTTTACTACTTATTAAAATTCTTAAATTCATTTCCTCACTGACTGACAACGCACAGCCTAAACCCAGCGGTTGCTGGGTTTAGAACATAGGTTCTCAAGAACATAGGTTTCTCGAGAACTTAGGTTCTCAAGAACATAGGTCCTCAACGAAGGCGATAACATCCCTTCGTGGGCGTTATCACCCACGTTAAGAATTCAGGGGGACAGTAGAAGACCCAGAGAAAATTATGCATTCTATCTTACGTCTATGTAATATTAGACGTTTAAATATAATCGTGGCAACAGCTGTTACAGATTCGCGAAAGATGGGGAATGGAAAAAAATATATTCTCAATGAGGGTGGTGAGCAAAATAATTTTGAGAACCTATGGACAAGAAGCATGAAATTTAAAATAAAATAAAAATATTTTATTGGCAGGCATCGTAGGCCCATAACGGGTTAGTATTACAAGTAACTTAAAAACTATGTTAGTAGAAGGTAACAAATACCATATTAAAACATTAAAAAAAAAAAATTACAAGCATCCACAGGAATGCGCTTGATAAACCAGCCCCATGTCAGACATGGGGTTGGTTTATCAAGCCCCATGTCTGACATGTAGCTTTTAGTTTATGCGTGTATGATGTTCTAGGTGTGTGTACGGAGAGAAACTAAACGCTTATTAAACTTCCAACGTTTAAATTCTCTCCGTACACACACACCGCTAAAGGATATTTCTTTTACTCACAAAACTTATTACAATGGATGTACTTGTTCAGATTGTAAGCGCGTCTATAGCTGGCGGCGGTTATAAGCGAACTAAAGTTGCCGATCGCTGCACATACGAAATTAATACAAGATGGTCCATTGTAAGCCCTTCTAACGTTTCAGAAAATACTTTTAGAATGCTATGGTCGCTTTCTCTCGCTCTGTGTACAATTGATGCTACTTTCGCGCATGATCGCGAAATAATCGTCAAGAATTGCGCTTCAGCGAACATCTGTAACGCACTAAATTTTGCACCAGACTTGCTTTTATATCGATTACTAGCTTCTGCTGCGCCTACTTCCGCGTAAAATTTATTATTCTCCCGACCCACCGCATCGCATCGCATCACCTGCCCAGCTTAGAATTCTTTCTGACTTTTTTTCTTTTTACTTGGCTCCTCAGGGTAGCCGATAGCCATCCTCAAGGATTGGGCTATGAAATTTAAAAATATTTTTTCAAATCCGAGCGGTAGTTCCAGAGACTCTTTAAAATATTAGAATAGATGATCATTAGGGAAAGATTTTGGAAAATGTATTCCCTGAATGGGTTAAATAGGGGATGAAAAATTGTATGGAACTTCGACCTTTTTGCCGATGGCAATTTAACCCATCTGGCGCACAGTTTGTTGTACAATGAAATCGTAATTAATTCTTCTTGTATGTAAAAGCTTTATGTTAAGACTATACAGTAGTGTATAGTTTTCAGTGAATCTAATCTAACAGAACTTGTGGCTGCGTCCTAATCGAAAACAATAGTCGCGTGAGTACGCGACTGTCGAGGTCGTTTGACGGAAAAACAAACAAAAAAACCTGTTACCATAGATTCAGTACATGATCCTGAACCACACAGCGTTAAAAATTTTCGTAGTTTTAGAAAAAAAATGAGCTCTGCCATACATTTTGACCGCCTACGTATTGCACTTTTCTATGAAACACCAGATTTTTTTGATAACCCGCGACAATATTTCGTTTATACGCGCGGTCAATCAAGTCACATGTTTACGTCATAATTCATGTAAACGATCGCGTAATCGCGTATTCGCTTTCAGTTAAGACACAGGGTAAAGCCCCGAACGATACTTTTGAAGTTGTTTATCTGCGTAAGTTCTTCTCTTCAAATACGAATGAAATCTCGGGCAAAAGATAATCATAATCATAAATCTTTATTTATCTCATAATTATAAATCTTTAACCACCACGAGGGCCGTGTTACAGCGAAGGCGTCGTGGCAGACCCCGTAGAAGATAGCGGGACGAGCTGGACAAAACAAACGACCAGTGATTCACTTTAGCCTTAGATCGAAAGAACTGGAAGTCATTGAGAGAGGCCTTTTCCCAGTAACAGTAACCATAAATCTTTTTTTTTTATTGCTAAATGGGCCTGCTCTTGTCCTCGATCACGTCTGGTGGAAAGCGATGGATGAGCTGATCTGTTTCCTAAAATAATACTCCAACGAAAACGTCCCAACTTGAACAAGACACTTATTAAATAACTTCTCATCCCATACATTTCTTTTTGAAGACAACGGGACGATCTAATTGTATTAATTACAGTAATTACATGCAATGACAAAGGAAATCTGGCTCTCTAGTAAAACCTTTTGACCCAAATAATTGTCTGAAAAGAAAGAAGTCTGTTCAACGATGACTATCGCAATGAGTCGCCGGGGATTAAAGATAACGTCTTGTTTAGTTCTAGCATATTTTTTCTTCCTTTACTTCATACTATGCAGGGTGGCAGGGACTAACCAGAATAGGTATCCTGAAACAAAACAATCGAGAATCACAAGATATGTATCCAATGAGCGTGCTTTTCTCTTTAGAAAAGTTACTAGGGTAGATTTTGCTGCTGTAATAGGTTACAGCAGCTACATCAACGTACAACCTGTTACTGCTACTTTTACTTTCGTTTATATCTTATATTGTGTAACTTAAGTAACGATGTGTTGTACTTACTATTTATTTCTGTGCTAGTGCTGTGCACTTCTTTAAGTGACGAGCTCACAATTCCTAAAACTGTATGTGATTTTTGTTTATGTATGTCGTAGTGAGTAAGTCGTTGAAGTGCCATATAAATAAATAAATAAAAACCTGTTACCATGGATTCAGTACATGATCCTGATCCAACCTGCGTTGCAATTTGTAGTCGATTCTTAAAAAACAAAACACGTTCGGTATCTGCCCATGTTAAAGCTTGACTTAATTTATTGTTAACATTTTAAGCAACAGTCGCGCCATCATTATTTTATTTTCAACAGGCTTAATAAAGGATGATGGGACAAAATGGGCGTAAGTCCAACAGAATTGAAATATATCTCAAATTAAAGCTCTCAATTAGTACTATATTTCATACTATGGCAAGAAGTACCAAAGTCGCCGGACAACAGAGATAGACTCAATTGAAAAAATTGCATTTTTCTGTATAATACCGAGGATTTGACTGCATCTGTCACGTTTAAAAACAAAAGGTCGTGTTATAAACATGGCGCACACGCAGGTAACAATGTATGCTCGAATTCACTCCCACTACTCCGCGTGTAAGCCGCCTCACGCGCGGTTCAGGGGGCTTACTACCAGCAGCAGAGCAGAAGTTGAACTGCACCGCTGTTTTGTTCTATGACTAAGTACATAAAACCAGTGCAGATCAACTTCTGCCCTGCTATAAGAGCTGGTGGTAAGCCCCGAGTTCAGTCGGTGTTTACTTGTTACCGTAGTAAGACTTAATAACAATTTGTGTACGTATTTTTATAATGTACCTACAACTAAGTTTGATTGATTTATTTATTTTAAGTATTTTTATTATTTTAAGTTTATCTTATAGGTGGAATTAATGGATTTTAAGTTGGTTCTTTATTATTATTTTATCTTATTTAAGAGTATCCCCTTGTTGTGGATTGTCTATTTTCGATAGTGACATTAAAGCACTTGTCATCCAGACTTATATTTCATTACTACTACATGCCTGCGTTGTGTTTTTTCGGTATCATCAATTGCTTCTGAATTCATGCTCATTATTGGACTACTGATTGGATTGCTAGCTACGATTTCTTAGCCCCTGCTCGTTATTGGACTACTGATTGGATGGTTGGCTACGGTTTCTTGACCCCTGCTCGCTATTGGACTACTGATTGGATTGCTGGCTACGGTTTCTTGACCCCTGCTCGTTATTGGACTACTGATTGGATGGCTGGCTACGGTTTCTTGACCCCTGTTCGTTATTGGACTACTGATTGGATTGCTGGCTACGGTTTCTTGACCCCTGCTCGTTATTGGACTACTGATTAGATTGCTGGCTACGATTTCTTGACACCCGCTCGTTATTCGAATACTGATTGGATTGCTGGCTACGATTTCTTGACACCCGCTCGTTATTCGACTACTGATTGGATTGCTGGCTACGATTTCTTGACACCCGCTCGTTATTCGACTACTGATTGGATTGCTGGCTACGATTTCTTGATCCCTGCTCGTTACTACTGATTGGATTGCTGGCTTACTTGACAGATTTTTGATTACTTGAAAGAAATCTTAAGATACCAAAAGGTATTTTTGGTGATGAAAATAACACCAAGCCAATAATCATCTGCGATGGTAGAGTACATACATTTTTATAGAAAAAAGCAGCAACTTTTTGTTTCAATACACAAACTTACATAAATTCGAGAACCTTCTGAAACCTTTCATGATTGTCTGTAGCGACGTTTACATCATTGAAGTCGTCGGTCATATCCCGCGACAATGTCTGATGCAACCATTATGCAAGGACTTCTCAATGATGAGGAAAGCGCCTGGCATTGGTTGTTTCACCAAAATGATGTGATTATACTAGACAGAGGATTTAGAGAGCGTTGGATGTCTGGAAGATCATGGATATGAATTGCATACCCCCAACTAAAGACAGGAATGACAACCGAACAGGCAAATAATTCTCGTTTAATAACTATTTGTCGATGGGTAGTGAAGACTATGAACGGCAAAATAAAGTAATGCTTCAAGCTTCTACGTCAAACATACATAAATCGCGCCCTGACTCACATGTTTGATGATTATGAAATCGCTACAAGTCTTCTGAATGCTTTTCATCCCGTTTATGGAGATAATAGGCATGCAATGGATATTTTGAATCTAATTAACTTGAATATGAACACGCCTAATCTGCTGTATGAATATGTCGAAATGAAAAACCTGAACCGCCAAAGGAGAAACTTCATTCGATTGGATGGCAATCCAATCGAATCGAATCCAATTCCTAGAAGATTTTCCGCGCCTCACTGACGACATAATCTTACAGGCTCTGGGCACTTATCAGCAAAAACTAGCCAAGTCATACGTCGCAAAACACTTAAACAATGGTGTATACATTATTGAAATGAGCAGAGATGATGTGCTGAACGATCTCTCTGAATGCAATACTCGTATATTAGTTAACAATGTGTGGTTGCTGCGAGTACGGATTCAGTCAAGGCACGTCAGAGCACGCACATATTTTACGTATATTTTGATTGACAGAGGCCAGGTTAGCAGAAATTCAATAATTCATTGTTACTGTACCTGCCTGACAGGAAAAAGGACCATTGGTACTTGTGCTCATATAGGTTCGATAATATGGTACCTTGGTTTGGGGCGACATGAGCCATTTATCGCCCCCGCACGTCATTTGCGTTAGTTTAGTTGAGGACTTTATTTTGATTTGTTTTTTTTATTTTATACACATGCTTTTCATTTAAAAACCGTTCAAATAACATTTTTATATCGTTGTATTAACAATAAAACGATACGTGATTATTAAAAGTTTCGTGTTTTATTTAATATTTTCAGGTAAACCCGGTGGATATGGCTAGGTTTATTTATATAATTACGATTCTGGCATTACGTCCGAACAATTGGCACTAGTTGCAGTTCTGTTGGTCTTACGCCCAGGTTTCATACAAATTTGCCCATCATTCTTTTATCGATAACTATTATCGACATTTCATGTCTCTGTCCCATCACTATAGAGTCTTTCCCGCACCTCAAAGGGCTTTGGAGATCCGTGGCATACCTACCAATCAGCCATTTCGGTTTTTTATGGATGTCACATGATCAACTTTGAACGTTAATATCTTGGAAACGTGACACTTTACGGGGTTTGGTCCTATTATATTTTCCGTTTGCATTGATGTCAGTTATCGATTTATATAGGTTTCATGAGAGGCCACCATTTTGAAAAAAAAAAAATGGCACGACAGTAGTATACCGGGCTCCATATAAAAATCTTCAATACCCTTTGGCGAACTCGACTATGACAAAATGATCAACAAGCGGTATCTAGAGTGGTTATTACTGGTTGGGGAAAAAAGTTGCGCAACATTTTGTGGGAATCTTCTTATTGGCAAATGTTGCAGGCAACATGCTAATGTTATGTGAAACAAATAAAACTAAAAAAAGTTGCGCAACTTTATTTCCCTACCAATAGAATAGAAAACTTTTATTTCAGACTTTTATTTCAGATCCATAGGATAAGTAACAATTTTACTTAATTCATAGTGAGAGCCGTTAGTAGGACCAATGAATGACGCAGCTTAAAAATACAATCGAAACAAAACAACGTTCGAAATAAAGAATAACAGAAAAGCGTTCGTAATTTGAAATAAAAGAGATTACGAATGGAATAAGTTTTTCTGATTAATGCCAGCATTGCCAGCCAGATGCGAATCTGGATTAAAAAGTCTGTTATAAATTACTAAGCACTTTTGTTAAGATTTTTGATAGATTGCCAGTTTTTTGCGCCCCTGAACTCTTTGTAGTGTTTATCTCTTTATTTACTGCATCTCTGTACACTGCCATTATGGCTTCATGGTCGCATGCCATACGGAAGCAATTAAAAAGGTACAAGTCGCTGTAAATAAAGTTCATGACTGGGCACAGAAATGGAGAATCAAATTAAATGGATCGAAGTCACTTCACATTGACTTCACCAACAGGAATTGTGATTACTACCCAATCTTCATAAATGGCCAACAAGTGCCATACACAAATACAGCCAAATACCTTGGCATAACGCTTGACGCGAAACTACGCTGGAAAGCGCACGTCAAAAAGAAAAGGCAGGAACTAGACATGCGTTTTAAAAACATGTAGGTATTGGTTGATTATACGGGATTCCTGCCTATCAATAATATAACAACATTTTATTATATAAGCATATCCTTATGCCGATATGGACATATGGCATCCAACTATGGGGCTGTACTAAGCCGACCAACATTAAAACTATACAAACATTCCAAAATAAGGTATTCAGGAGTATTGTTAATGCACCAGGTATATAAGAACTGACGACCTCCATCGTGACCTAAAAATGGAACCCGTCACCAACATAATCCAAAAATTTGCTGAGGCCCATGAACACCGACTCCACCGACATGTGAACATCGTGGCAATTCAGCTGTTAGACCAAACAAATATAGTGCGACTGCAAAGACAAAAACGGACAAAACCTTTTGAGTTAGTGTAGTGTAGTGTAGAAGTAATAGTGCCAATGACACAAATAATAACACATGAACAAAATGCTGAATATCATCATGACAGACACTAAGAAAGTGGAACGGACTTGTGTAAAGTACAATAAAAACTATTCTAAGTTTTAAAATAATTATCACGTAATAAATTAAAATTGATTATTAGTCTTATAGGCTAGATTGTAATTAATTATTAAGAACGTGGTTATTTTAAATAAAGAATTTAAAAAATCTCTTTATTTTATGTTTTACTAGCGACCCGCCCCTGCTTCGCACGGGTACAATGGCGAGATGATAAAATATAAGATTTATGTGCTTTATCTAAATTAAATATCTCATCTAAGTATTACCAACGCTCACTGACCTATATTATACAAGAACGCTGGACATCATACTATCGATGACAAAATGAAGACATTTGATTTTCGCTATTTTTGCGCTGATAATCACGTGAGCGTCCGTGAAACTAATAGGTATGTTTGATAGTGAGTTTTACAAAACGCGCATACTCTCATGATAAAAATGCTCTAAATATCTCGTAGTAAACACAAAATTCACAAAAAGGGATTATTCCACGATTTAGACCTAAATCATGAGAGACGTACAGACGCCAGCACATCAAGCTACTACAATCTGTCAAATTTCTTTAATAGATTTTCAACTTTATCGCTAAAGCATTAAGGTTCAAGGTTAATTGGGAAAGTTTGACAGTTTCGAGTAGCTTGACCTAATGGCGTCTGTACCAAAATAACACGACGACCATTTGACACAGCTTTGAATCGGCACAAAAAAACAACCGTCATTTCGTATACTTAGTATATTTAGTCCAGCGTACTGGTTTATTAGAGGTCAGTGCCTATGCTGCACACCTTTTTTTTTTTTTTTTTTTGAGTATGGGAAATCATCAAATGACCCCTCCCGCTCTGGGTGGAGCAGAAGGGAGTGTCAGACTCTTACTGACTAAAACCCACCCGTGTTCCTTCCTTAGCCCTTTATGTTCCAGGGCAGCGGTAACCCTTTCGGACAATCCCGCTACCCTGGCAGGCTTCGGCCCTATCGGGCCCCGTCACTCATGCTGACATCTCTTTGAGGCGCGCGTGGAACATATACACGCCGTCCGGCACGGATGCTGCACACCTTACATTTAGAAACGACCGAAGCAGTGTCAGTGATATTTTCATTCAACTTTAAATAAAATTCGGCTTTGAGTAGGAATAGAAAAGAATTTCTCAAAATGTTTTGCAGAGTCGCCGCGGCCATAGCTTGGGATATCGACCCTGAACTAAGATTTATTGGACTTGCCAACCATCTTGTCAGAAATTGGAGTTTGTTTTAGTGACTCGACCTTTTTGCTCGAAAGCAATCATGTTGAAATGCAATTTTCGGGTTAGATAAAAATAGAAATGTCCATTTTCGGGTTGATTTCTGTGTCCAATTTAAGCCTGATTTTTCCAACGCCAGATAATTTTATCGGAGGAATAATTTTGAATTTTTGACAGCCCTTCCATACAAAATCTGTCAGGCGTCAATTTTATTACACGAATAAAAATTATCTGTCGATTTAAAAATGAGCCCTTAGATAGATATATAAGATGTAAATCATGTAATGTAAATCATATTTTTACTTTACTTTATACTGGAATAAAAAAAATATTATTTTATTATTTATTTATTTATTTTTATAAAGCATTTATTAAATGCACAATTAAATGCTGACAAATTACAATAATATATAAAAACAAGGTTCCAACATCATAATCAGCCTATAATATTCCCACTGCTGGGACACAGGCCTCCTCTCTGTGAAAGGGAGTGAGCCGTAATCCACCACGCGGACCCAGTGCGGGTTGGATGTCACATGTCTTCGAATGTTTGGTTCTAGGACATACCGGTTTCCTCACGATATTTTCCTTCAACGTGTTGAGTTTTGGTGCCAACATACAAAACATAAAAAATTAAAACATACTAAAAGAAATTAAGTGACACTATGAAGACATATGACACTTTGAATGAAAATAACTAATATACAAAGTGCGGTATGCGTCTCAAAGTTGCACCAAATGGGAGTCCAGCTCAGCAAGTGTCCTGCAAAAGTATCTGACGCTGGTATTCTGCTGGATCCCTTCAGTTACATACAGTCGTCTAGCAGACGAAAAATTTCGTTGACTGCCTTTTTTCCATGCCTTAAAAGTGAGATTTCGTCCGCGTGAAATTCACAAAATTCCCATTAGTGAAAAAAAAATCTGAACCGGATCAGTAGTTCCGAAGATTCCTCCCTACATACAAACTCACTACCTCTTTATAATATTGAGTAAAGATAAGTTTAACAAAAGTCATAGCTTTAAACAAACTAGACTTGTTAATGAGCCACTTATTTATAGGCACAACTCCTAAGTAGAACACCCTTAAGTGACAGAAAACCATTTGGAGAGAATAAACGGACAGATAAACGTCAGATCCTTTTCCAACTTCTGTTATAAACGGTAATCTAGTACTATTTAGTTATAAAACAAATATATTTAGAACTATTTTGTATCCTTTAGAAAGAATTACCGTTTTGCCCAAAATAACAAATCTGTTGGGTAATTGCGTAACACACTAAGAGTAGGAATGGCTTTCATTTTGACAGTTCAACAAAATTCATTGCGTTATTTACGTTGTTGAGCAGACAAATTTATCGAACATATGGAGCAATGGATTAGCAATATCCTTCAAAGTTATTCAGATGGTGATTGAAAGTGTGTTATGCAATTAGGGTGTTGATTTTATAATTTTTTATTGAGTCCTTAACTTACGCGTCGTATCTCGATCTTTTTTCAATTTTCGATGAGATCAAGTGACGGGAAACGACAGCCAATTTAAGTTCTTTTAAATAGATATTGCATAATCAGCCTATAATATTCCCACTGCTGGGACACAGGCCCCCTCTCTGTGAGAGGGAGTGGGCCGTAATCTACCACGCGGGCCCAGTGCGGGTTGGTAGATGTCACATATCTTCGAATTTTTGATTCTAGGACATGCCGGGTTCCTCACGATGTTTTCCTTCACCGTTTTGAGAGCAGTGGTGATGAAAATTATTCACACAAAGTAAACCACCTGTCTGGGTTCGAACCCACGACATACAACTTATAAGTCAGGGCCGCTACCAAAGGAACAAATGGATAAAGGGAGGAATTGAATAATGTGATACTGATAAGGCAACGGTGCAGTTTACGAGAAGATATAGTGACAAAAAATTAAAATAGTATGCTGAGATGATGCAGGGGTAGGTAATTCTCGTAATTTTAAGAACGTTCACAGTCTGATCTCAGTCTCGATCTGTCAAAAATACGTTTAATTTCCCCACATTTTGACATTTGTTTGTCGCCGAAATGAGACAGCGACTAGATTTTGAACATTTTAAATTACGGGAATATGGGCCGTAATGTTGAGAGAATGAGTACCTACCTAAAAGGCGACTAACAAAATATAAATTTACCAAGGAGATGTGAGTGGGGTCGGCGGAGGGGGACGCCGTAAAAGGACATTTAGTGACCTTATTAGTGATGTTCTTCAGAAGGTCAGGTACGTAATACTCGCAACCGGCGTGCGAGTATGACATGAAGGCCAATTACCGTAATCTAAAACACGTTCAAAATCTAGTCGCAATTTCATCTCAGCGACACTATATGTCAAAAATGTTGCAAATTAGAGGTATTTTTGACAGCTTGTGACGAGAATTGTCCGTCAGATGTTGTATGAAGGTAAACGAAGCGAAAAAGAGTGTGTAAAGATGACATTCTGACGTTCTGTAGCTTTTTTTTTCTTTTTTTTAATTCTCTTTGGAATGGTCAACTAGCTTCATCTTTCTGACTGACCGACACTTTGACAATTCAAAAGTGCCTGTATAATTGGTTTATTTGAAATAAATGCTTTGAGTTTGAGTTTAACTGTAGGTATATACAGACGCCAGCAGGTCAAGCTACCTGAAACTGTAAAATTTTCCCAACCAAACTTGAATCTTAACGCTTTAGAGATAAAGTTGAAAATCTATTAAAGAAATTTGATAGATTGTAGTCGATGAGCTTGATGAGCTGGCGTCTGTACATATCTATGTACGGACGCCAGCACATCAAGCTACTACAATCTGTCAAATTTCTGTAATAGATTTTCAACTTTATCTATAAAGTATTAAGGTTCAAGGTTGATTGGGAAAATTTCACAGTTTCGGGTAGCTTGACCTGCTGGCGTCTGTACAAAAAGAGGTAGGTATAAATTAGCCAAACAAAATCAACGGAGCTTTTTTAAAGTTATGCCCGGGCCCGAAACCCTAAAAATAACCCACTTGTACGTGGGTTTCTAATAGCATCCCTAAATTTACAACGCCCTTTTTGCGTCTGTGGTTAAAAACATATTGCAGAGCCTTAGAAAGCGTATATACTACACCAATTAGAAACAAAGCCACATGTTTCCGACCTCTGTCTTAAGCAGGAATGCCACCCGTCCTGTAAAAGCACAAACGGTCTGCGTAGAACATATTGTTCGTCCAGCTTACACACAAATATGTTGTGCCATTTATGCGTTATTCTGAGCCAGTTTCTCGAAATCATCTTTTCATCATCTGCCTACCGTTTTCCCAACTACATATGTTGGAATCGGCTGCCAATCTAACCGGATATAGCTGAATACCAGTATTTTACATGGAGCGACCGCCTACTGATGTTCACAACCCAGTAACTGGGTAATACGATACCCCTTGGTAAGACTGGTTGTCAAAGTTTCGGGTTCCTGACGACCCGTAACGACTATCAAAGATCCATTAATTACTGCCGGGACCAACAGCTTAACGTGCCTTCAAAGGCACGAAGGTAAGGTATGTAAAGATAGTGACCCATCCTCGATCGATCGACCCGTGCGGCTTTTATTACTTAGCCACGACCCCGAAAGCAAATTATCGCAAATTAATTTGACAAATTGTGTAGCGCGCGTAAACTGCTGTGACTGGTTGAATGATTTATCAACAGCCAATCGCAGCAGTTTCCGCGCGCTTGACAATTTGTCACGTTAACTTTGAGATAATTTTCATTCGAGGAACTGGCTCTGAGTAACTTAGGACAATTAAGAACAACACAAAAGTTGCGTTTCAGGAAAGTGTCCCTAAACTTCCCAACTAACTTTTTCTTGGTAATAAGCACACACATTTTATTAATTTTTGCCCAAGAAGACCGTTCTTTTCCATACATATATTTTTAAACGTAGGTTGCAGTTTCATCACACTCGATGGGTTTTTAACATCACTCGCTTCTGCCCGCGATTCCGTCCGTGTGAAATTTCGCCCAAAGCAATGCTCTACTACTTCGTTTTCGCTTACAGTTCTTTCTGATTTTGTTTCATTTTGCTCGGCTCCTAAGAAAAAAAAAATCCTATAACCTGCAAATTTTTCAAATGCGATTGGCACCACGCGGGACCAGTGCGTGTTGGTGGATGTCACATGTTTGATTCTAGGATATCTTCGTTTCCCCACGATGTTCTCCTTCACCATCTTGAGAGCAGTGGTGATGAAATAATTTACAAAAAGTGTCTGCCATCTCTACACAATGGGTGAAGATGGACAGCGCCGCGAGAGCTGGTTCGAGGTGGCGGGGGAAAAGAGTTCCTGGAAGGATTTGGGGGAGGCCTTCGCCCAACAGTGGGAAACAAAAAAAAAGTGCCTGCCTGAGTTCGAACACACGTCCTACAACTCTTAAGTCATAGCCGATACCACTGGGCCACCACTGCTCTATATAAAAAATATTTATGTTATTTTATTTTATTTATTTTTATTTATATATAACGACACGTGGCCATTATCAGTCAATTCTGGGTCCATCGCGGCTGCCGAGCTATCGTGGGTAGGCGGGCGAGGAGAATTAAAACCACGTGTTGAAGATGAACAACGATGCACGATTATTATTTTACCAAACAGAATCAAAACACTTTCTAATCAATTGGAACAGGTACAACGACGCTCCACCAAACACGTTTTGCTTGTGCACGATGCAAACGGATCCCTGATCCATCCGACGGCCATGAGCAAAAGAGCCTGGAGTTGCGTCAGAGTGAAGAAACGTCAACCCGCGCTTGTCAAAATGTCCGCTGTCATTCTTCACGTTTCTTAACACTCTCAAAACTTCGAAGCGCCGTCACGGCCGGACTGACATTCGCACGTCCTCGTGCGACTGCTCACGCCTCGAGTTATCTGCAAAGACCAAATACAAATCTGTAGTCCACGTTTGGGCACGCTCGCCCATCCCTGACTAGCTACCCATTTATGCTGCCTGTTTGAAAAGATCTCGATCTTCACCACTCACATCTGAATTAAACACACTGGGCGGACAACTGACCTCAGGCGCCCCTTCGACCACGCACCAACTCGCATGGTGCGGTGGACCGGACAACCCGTCAGCGCCCCTTCCACCAGTGACGAAAGCCACACGCAGCTGCTGCAGTAAACTGGTCCGGAACGTCGACCCACATAGGCCAGTCCCGGCTCAATCTCCTGCCAGCCAGCTCACACCAGAGAAGTCGCAGTCTGATCATGGGCGTCGACCCGGTTTAGGCCAGCCCAGTCGATCAACTACACTACATACCACATAGGAAGACGTAGTCTGATCAGAGGCATCGACCCGGTTTAGGCCAGCCCTATTGATCAACCACACCGCTCCCAACTGCCTATCCAGCGCCCTACGCTTTAGATCGATTCTCGATAAAAGAGCAGGATTTATATAATTGTTATAAACTCACCATTTACTGCTCATCAAGTTCGGAGGCAGAGAGGGTGTCAGAGTTTGCGGTCAAAGTGTGTGAACTAGATACCGAGACTGTGTCATTATCATCATCAGATGTTGCCATTCCCTTCTCATGACTATGGACCTCCGCCGTCTCGGCCTCCTCTGCCTCGTTGACTAACGAAGTAGCTACTTCAATCAATCCACCGGGGCCCCTGGGTACTGCGCGCAAGTTTTCATGGGCGTACTTATAGGTTCGGTTAGACCCATCAATGTTTCTCAGCTCGTATCTATCGTGATCTAGTACCTTGACGATCGTAAAAGGACCTTTGAACTTTTGCTGTAGTTTGGTTTGGTTACGCTCACTACCCTTGATAAAGACAAAGTCGCCCACACTGAATGGTCTCACTATTGCTCTACCCCGGTTAAAGCGTTCTACTTCTGCCGAAGCAGCCTTTTTGATGTTCTCGGAAGCATTATGCCTAATGGTGTCTAAGTCTAGACGGGGCTCTGGCTCAGCATGCAAGGATAAGGTTGATATTCCCAATGACTTTGCTCGTATGCCAAACATCAATTCCATAGGGGAGTAGCCTGTTACTCTGGATCTGGTGCTATTCAAGGCAAGCTGAACTTCGGGAAGTTCGTCGCACCACGTTTTGTATGGGTCATTCTCCACTATTGTGAGTAGGCATTTCAAAGTGCGCATTATGCGCTCAACTTGACCGTTGGCTCTACTGGAGCCAGTAGCGATAAGGTGAAGCTCTATACTATGCTCAATACAAAATCGTTTGAAATCCACACTAATGTAACACCTACCTTGGTCTGATATTATGCGCTTCGGTGCACCAAATAGATAAACTGCCCTTTTAAGGGATTGAATTGCGCTAGCTGCATCGAGAGAAGGTGTGTAATCTAAAAGAACGTATTTGGTGAACGAATCGATAATAACGGACGCATATTCTTTCCTATCACTTTTACCACTTAGTTTGCCCGTGATGTCTATATGTATCGTATGCCAAGGCGTAGACACTTTTGGTATTGGATGTAATCGAATCTGCTGCGCTCCCGAACATCCCTTTGAAACCTTGCATACTATGCATGAATCTACAAATTTACGCACCTGCTTGCACATTTGTGGGAACCAGTACTGTTCATATATTTTGTCAAGCGTCTTATCAGCACCAAGATGCATAATTTCTGTGTGAACGTGATTAATAAGTGTCCAAGTCAGGGATCTTGGTACAACGGGTAACCAAGAGCTGGTTTTATTGCGTTCAATTTTCCTATATAATATGCCCTTCTGCACGTCATACGTATGTGCAATCGCTTCTGGCAACTCGTTGTTTTGATGTTTGCTGATAAGGTCACAAATTTCGCTATCACGTTTTTGCTCTACGGCTAGCCAACCCTGATGTAACTCTATGAAGTAAACTTTCTTATTCCTATTCGTAGCAACGGTTAAATCATTTAATCCCTGCGAACTAGGTGTGGGCTCCAAAACGGGATTTCTAGATAGATAGTCAGCGTGACTCATGCTAATGCCCTGTTTGTGAACAATATCAAAATCGTACGCTTGTAAGAAAGCCCACCATCTGTGTACGCGTGGAGTTAAGTCGGTTTTTGATTTGGATGCTTTCAAAGAATTACAGTCGGTGAAGACAGTAAAATGCTGACCGTATAAGTAATGCCGGAAGTTCTCAACCGCACGAACGACCGCCAGGGTTTCCAGTTCGTATGAATGATATCGCGATTCCGCGTCGGATGTTCGACGGCTGAAGTAAGATACCACGTGAGGAACATTATCTTTTCTCTGAATCAATATAGCCCCGTAGCCTTCTGAACTGGCGTCAGTGTGAAGTTCAATGGGCGAATCTTGATCAAATATTGTCAACACCGGTTCTGACGTAAGAATATCAACAATCTTTTTATGGATATCATTGTGAGCGTCTGTCCATTTGATGGGCCCTTTCAATTTTGTCAACGGGTAAAGAGGTCCTACTATACGGGTGAAATTTGGTATGAACCGTCTGAAGTAAGAAGCTAGGCCTAAAAATTGCCTGACATGTGTAGCTGTTTTTGGGGTCGGAGCGTTAACTAAAGCCTGTATCTTTCTAGGGTTCGGTGTAACTACTCCTGCTTTTATGACGTAACCGAGATAATCTATTTCCATTTTCATGAATTTGCATTTTTTAGGGTTCAACGAAAAACCCGCGTCAGTAAGAGCCTTCAAAGTTAGGTCTAGACGTTCTAGTCCTGCAGTGACGTCATTTGAATAGCACAAGACATCATCCATGTAGGCCAGCGATATCTTGTCTTTTAGGGGACCTAGAGCTGTGTTTATGCACCGCTGATATACGGAGGCGGCATTACGTAGTCCAAACGGCATCGTCAAATATTCGAATTGACCATCCGGTGTCACAAATGCCGTTTTTGCTATGCTATCGGGGTCAACAATTATCTGGTGATAACCCGATGTCATATCTAATGACGAAAAATAGTGCGCGCCGTGGAGACGGTCTATTTGTTCGTCAATACGGGGCAACGGGTAATGCTCGGGACGCGTGTTAGCGTTCAGTTCCCTATAGTCTACACACATCCTATCAGTGTTGTCTTTTTTTTTTACTAATAAAATGGGGCTAGCAAAAGGAGAACTGCTTTCCCGAATAACGCCCGCTTTTAATAGGGACTCTATTTTCTCATTGACTATTTCTTTTTCCGCGGGTGCTAACCTATAGGGATGCCTTTGCACGGTCTTATTTGGATCAATAAGGTCTATACGGAGAACGCCTGTCGTGACCCGTCGCGTTGGCATACCGTCTGTGAAGAACTCACTATATTTTTCTAAAACTCTAGTCAATGCTAATTTGTCATTACCTTGTAATTCCGTATCAATGTTCATGAAATCAATGTTACAAGATTTGTCAGAAAAATTAACTTCTTTACGCTGCGAAAAAGTAACTTGATCGTTATCCAAATGCACGTGTACGTTAGACTCTAATATATCCCTACCTAATATAACTGGCTCATCAAGATTGCCATCAGGTACTATGTGAAACAACACTGAGAGCGAGACACCTTGAACATTGATGGGGCTAATTACCTGGGAAAAACATTCTACATCCCCCCTACCAATGCCCGTCAGATAAACTAAATCATTCTGCGCGGTACCTGGGAACTTCTCGGCGTAGCTGTTAGTTACTAATGAACAAGCCGATCCACTATCAAAAAGAAAGGAAACTGGCTCACCGGATGATGTAGTCAAGGTACTCCTCGATGTCTTGCGTTCACACACATGGACCCCTTTGACCCCCTCTGCTCCGCCACCTCCCGCTCGATGTGGACACGCCGACGCCAAATGTCCTGTTCGTCCACACGCGAAGCAGGTGGTTGGTCTTGGTTTATCAGCGGCTCTGGATGTTTGGTCATGCGTCTTCTCTGAAGTAGCAGGCTCTTGTCTTCGCTTGCGGCAGTCTATCGCTTTGTGACCAGAAGTACCGCAGCGGTGACATGTTCCCATGAAGCGTGATTCGTTGAATCGGGGCCTTTTCACATCCGCGTCGTGGTTATCGCCACCCTCATGCCTTCGTTTCAGTGAAATGCCGTTAAGAACGCGCAGAAGTTGAGATCTAGTGGTCAGGTTGTGAGAGTGGAGCTCACGGCGAATCACGGCTTCCTTTTGACATAAAACTGAAGATACGAATCCCGTTGTGACATCTTCGGACATCTCCATCCGCGGGATGCGTTCGATGATGTTCCAAAGACGCATGGCCGCCTCGCTCGCGGTTTCTTTGACACCCACTTGAAAACGTAGAATTTCATCAAAGTAATCTTGTGGCAGCATAGGTTTAGCAAACTTTGCGAGCAATACTTCTTTTATTTGGGGCCATGTCAGCTGTGATGCCTGTAGTCGTGTCAAACTAGTAGCAGCTCGGCCTTTGAGTGCACGTGTAAGTAACAAAAGCAATTCTGCACCTTCTAACTTACGGTTGTTGACTACGATTTCTGTCACGTTGCACCAACCGTCGATGTCCGCTTCGTTGTCATCCGGATCAAACTCAATCAACTGGGTAGACGTGCTGTTCGAAGGTTGCGGCGTTGATATAGCCATCAATCGGGATAAAAACAGCTCCATCTGTTGAGACAGGCTTGTTTCTGATGCCGGCGCTGAAGATCTCGTGCGACTATTCTCCTCTGAAGCAAGCCCTTCACATCCCACTTCTGATAACGACACGTGGCCATTATCAGTCAATTCTGGGTCCATCGCGGCTGCCGAGCTATCGTGGGTAGGCGGGCGAGGAGAATTAAAACCACGTGTTGAAGATGAACAACGATGCACGATTATTATTTTACCAAACAGAATCAAAACACTTTCTAATCAATTGGAACAGGTACAACGACGCTCCACCAAACACGTTTTGCTTGTGCACGATGCAAACGGATCCCTGATCCATCCGACGGCCATGAGCAAAAGAGCCTGGAGTTGCGTCAGAGTGAAGAAACGTCAACCCGCGCTTGTCAAAATGTCCGCTGTCATTCTTCACGTTTCTTAACACTCTCAAAACTTCGAAGCGCCGTCATATAAATAAATTTTATTTATATAATATAAATCTTCCTCTACCAAATGAAAACGGAATCACTTGAATCGGACCAGAGTAAATACATAAAAAAACGCGAATACATAACCTCCTCCTTTTTTGAAGTCGGTTAAAAAGCAAGAATATTACCGTTAATATAATCAAAGTGCCATTTGATAACTTTGTACTCATGCCTCACAAAACTTTCGACAGGCGGAAGACATTAGGCAGCCCTAAAATTACAGCTTGTCTTCATCATAGCCAGAGAGGGGCCGATGTGGGTCGTCTTTGAGGCCTGTGACGTAACGGACCCTTTCATCTCCGTGATAGTGTCCTATTAAAGGAATGAGCATTACTGATTGTAGGTTTGTACTATTGCACAGACCAAAGCACTAAGAAATAGTGAAGGCGGGCGTTTTGGGGGACTGTCTTATGTAATTTTGACGTTCGAAAAGTGGTGATTCTCAGCCTAATTTGAATAAATGACTTTTTTATATACGTATATGTATATAGTTTATAATTGATTGCGTAGTACGTTCTGATTTATAAACTATCTGTGTGCCAAATTTCATCCAAATCCATTCAGTAGTTTTTGCGTGAAAGAGTAACAAACATCTATCCATCTATTTTCACAAATTTATGCGTTTTTAATATTAACTGTTACTAGCCCTATGGACTTCTGTCTGAAATAAAAGTATTCTATTCGATTAATTTCATAGGATTTTTATCCCGATATTCGCAGGGGATCGAAACATATGTGGATGAAACTACGGGCGCTACCAGGAAAGAAAGAAAATACATTTAATTAACACAGACTAAAAGACGCAGTATAATTTTCATTCATAATTATTATTCTAATTTCTCTGTCAAAAATACGTCTAATTTGCCGCCATTTTTGACATTGATTGTCGCTCAGTTGGAATTGCGAATACATTTAGATAAGGGAATTGACCGTCTACTAATTATCGCTTGGTATCGAGCTCCGAGAAATTAATAAAACAATCTTGAAACACAACCCGAAGGCACTATTGTAAGTAAAGCCAAAAACATAGGTAAATAATTGTATCATAAAAAAACAATAGCAGTTCATTTCTGTAAATAAGTGCCAATTTCAGTGAAATATGTATGAACTTTAGCAGTTTAAGCTCGCCTACGCAACGCCTACGCGCTACGCCTTGCAAATTCAGTTGATGCTACAGCGTAGGCGGGCACGTGCTACGTCGTTGTACGAGTATACAGGGCTACAGGTTAAGTCGACCTAGATCTTTTAAGAGATTTTAGTTTTCATCATTCCTAGCTGATTTGACTATGAAACACCCACCCCAAACCTAACCCATATTGAGATATTGGATTTTGATTACTTTTTAAACAAAATGAAGATTTTTTGTATAATTGTCCTTTTTTTCGGATTTTGTGCCTCTAATTTATAATGTTTTTGCCATTTTTGAGTAGTAAATTAGTTTGTTTATTACTCTCAACACAAAAAAAAACAGGTTACTGAACCAACTGGGTAGTAGTCGACGATTGAAAGTTTCAAAAATAAACAAATTTGTTTAAACATTTTTTTTCTTTTAAGAATATTTCAAAAAAAGTCTATGACAGTTATCCTGCAGATGTACTTCCCGGAATAAATTATCAAAATGACGGTGAAATATCCGTTCAAATCCGTTGCGTAGTTTTAAAAAACTACGCGGTAACACATACAGATTACAGACACGAAAACCGGCTGTCAATCGTAGACAGCCAGACAGTCGATACGGGTATATAGCCCGAAATTCTGATAAACAGTTTTACCAAGGGGTATCGTGTTACCCAGTAACTGGGTTGTGGAGGAAGGAAGTCGCTGAATGTAAAATATAATCATTTTATTTTTTGTGTGTTTGTTTGTTACGCTTTCCCGGTTACACGGCTGAACGGATTTGGATGAAATTTGGCACAAGATTAGACCAAGTCCTGAATATAGGATACTTTTTATCCCGATATTCTTACGGGGTCAGGACTTGTGCGGGTAAAACCGTGCAGTTAATATAAAATATTGGGATGTAACAGCTGCATCCGGTTATACTGGAAGCCGACCCGAAAATTGTTTGGAATAGGTTGATATTGACTGACTTGACTACTTTTATTTCATTCATATTTTATTTTAGAACACACGATATAAAGAGATAATACAGTTTTGAGCCGTTTGGGGTCGAAACGCTCGGGTCATGAGGCCCGCCGGCTGATCGACCCTTCACGTGACCAGAGGGCTGGGTCGTTCTTTGGCCAAAGAATTAGCATTGCTAGTGTAAATAATTAGTTAAGAGATTATGAAAATAAAAGAGCTAAAATAGAATAGAATAAAATTTGTTTTAAAACAAGGTAACATTAAGGTCTTATTTTTGGCATACAAATATTTAAAATGTAACAAATTTAACACATTAATTTGTTATATTATGTCTTTAGAATAATGTCTTTTGAATAATATCATATACTAGCTTATGTCCGCGACTTCGTTCGCGTGGAAGTCGTAAGATAGACAATGGCGCCGATTCCCTTGTTCACAATCTAAACTAAATTTAAGTTCAGTGCATCTTTTTCTTTCTATTTCATTAAGAAAAGGACAGAAGATAAGTATTAGTTTAGTCCTGTCAAATTAGTCAGCGCCTGGCGTAAATTGACGTATTTTTAGTAGCCATGTTTTTAATAACGTCTAAACTGTCTATGGGGTATCCTAATTTGACAGGACTAAACTAATATTTTATCTTCTGTCCTTTTCTTAATGAAATAGAAAGAAAAAGACGCACTGAACTTAAATTTAGTTTAGTTTGTGAACAAGGGAATCAGCGCCAATGCCAATAATAAAACAACAGCCACATTTTTGTAACACTCCCCGTTGCTTTATTTCTTTTTAGCTTAGCGTTCTTTCCGACTTTATTCTTTTTGCTCGACCTCCTTTTAGTCCTAGCATGATGTTAAAGAGTTTATTTGTTTGTTTAAACGCGCTAATACCTAGAACTACCGGTTGGATTTTAAAAAATATTTTTGCACTTGATAGCCCAAATTTTGAGGAAGGCTATAGGCTATTTAACTTCACGCTATAACCCTAAGGAGCGGGGTAAGAAGAAAACAAAGTCAGAACGAACGCTAAGTGTAAACGAAGTAATTGCGCAGGCAGGTGATGTGACTGAGTCACGGGCAAAATCTAGTCATTATAACATTGAAAAGTTTGGAACCTGGAACTACCAGGAGGAGAAAAATTATAGACGGAGACGCCGACCCTTAGGAGACGAGCAAAAAAAAAGTCACGAACAATTATTCCTCAATTTTCATGATTGCACCTGACACTGTTTGTCTCTGTATCACCCAAAGGTTGACTGGTAGAAAATAATGTACAGACGCCAGCTGGTCAAGCTACCCGAAACTGTCAAATTTTCCCAATCAACCTTGAACCTTAATACTTTAGCGATAAAGTTGAAAATCTATTAAAGAAATTTGACAGAATGTAGTAGCTTGATGTGCTGGCGTCTGTACTTACTTGAAGTCCTACTAATACTAATTATCCCAGATTTGGATGGAATTTGGCACACAGATAGTTTATAACCAGGATTAACACAGAATAGTTTTTATCCCGATATTCCCACGGGATCGAAACTTATGCGGGTGAAACCGCGGTGCGCTGCTAGTATTGAATAAATAAATAATAAAAACAACAAAGTAACAGCGCGGGCGGAAATGTACTTAGCTGTTAATTTATTTAATACATGGTGGTGTCTTACGAATTCCACGTAAACGCAGTCGCAGGCAGAAACTAGTAACTTATAAGAAGACTGAGCAGAAGACTTCATCTCATACAGAGAAGACACTAGACATGCGGGCCGTCTATTCCAAAAAAATTTCAAGGAAAAAGGACAGGTTTAATTTTGTGGTTCAAACAGAAAGTAATATGTAAGGGGACGGTTATGTGCGCAAATATATCTGCGGGTTGTTATTGATTTTACGCTATTTGTTAGCGAACTAGACGTACCCACAAAAGCGCTATTCCTACTAGTCGGCTATTCTGAACTACATAATATTGATAGCAATAATGTTATGTTCCAACTGTGTTATAAATTCGTAGTTGCTGCCACGTTCATTATGCCTGGAGGCTTCTTTTAGGTATTAAATTTTGTTTACATTAATGTCTTTAGTTATTTATTTTTTTGTTTTGCGGGAGTACCTATAGTTTTTATTATATTTATTGGTACCTAAATTCAAAACGTTGATTTCATTGAATAACAGGCTTGCAAAATATTGAGAGATTATTATGTATACCCTAAAAATTACAGATATAAATGTAGAAATTTTAAAAGGGGTGACACAATGGGCGCAGGTGCTTGTAGCTAAGTAATAACTACCGCATGGGTCGATCGATCAGGTTAAGCTACGCTTGCCGCGATTAGTCCGTGGATCGGTGGCCATCTTTACATACCAAGACCCCTTTCGTGCCTCGGAAAGCTCGTTATGAAGACATTGATAGTCAGTCTTGATTTTACATAGGTTTTTTTTACGAAATCGAGTTTGAAGGTAAAAAAATAATAATAGGTATGTTATATGTAGTTGTTATGAGTATGTTGTTGTTTGTTATTATTGTTGTGTTG
Organism: Apamea anceps; assembly: GCA_951799955.1. Taxonomy (NCBI): domain Eukaryota; kingdom Metazoa; phylum Arthropoda; class Insecta; order Lepidoptera; family Noctuidae; genus Apamea; species Apamea anceps. The sequence continues at coordinate 2,493,700 of OX637516.1, forward strand.
TGTTGTGCATGTACCTAAGTTGTTTTTGCTAACTTCATTTTAATTTTAATGACTATTCAGTTTTAATGTATTTTATTTTCATAATGTAATGAATGTAACGAAGTTGATGTATTTATGATGTATATATATTTTAGTTTGTAAATAGTTCTAGTCAAGTTAGGATATAATTTTGTTATTTTAGTACTCGATTTTAAATCAATAACTTAATATATAGGTAAATTTATGATTTGTATAATATTGGAATTTGATGCATTTTTTTTTTTTTTTCAGGATGGGAAATCATCAAATGACTCCTCCCGCTCTGGGTGGAGCAGAAGGGAGTGTCAGACTCTTACTGACTAAAACCCACCCGTGTTCCTTCCTTAGCCCTTTATGTTCCAGGGCAGCGGTAACCCTTTCGGACAATCCCGCTACCCGAATTTGATGCCTTAGTCAATAAATACAACTTTGAATAGGTACCCCTATGTACCCCGTCCTGTTAGCACAGTTTCCATTGAGCGCTAACAGATATCAGCGGTTTTACATACTATAAAATAAAAGTCGTTTCTCTTTGTGTACCTAAATAAGTACGCTGTCATACCCTACAAACCCTTTTTTAAATATAAGAGTTTCTAACGTTTCATCCCTCGACGTTCACCCGAATAAATTTTACCTAAACGACTCTCGAAACCCCTTTTGTGCCCATTTTCATAAAAAGGTAACATACTACTGAATACTGAGTATTAGGCTTTTGGGCCTCGATATTATATGTTGCAATGGTTTATTTTATTCCTTGTTTTGATTGTTGTTTTTGTTTATTTATGTATAATTGCATGCTGCACTGGTTGACGTCATCACGTCAACGCCGGCTGCCGCTAAAAACCAGCGCTGGGGACCTGTCTCGTTTATGGTCTTAGCATTATGCTAAGCGATGGCCGTTTTGCGTGAATGTGGCGCATGTTTACCCCCAACTTGTTTGTTTTTTCTTGTGTGTTTATGTTCTTTTTGTGCGTCATGTTTGCCGTAAATAAATGTATTTTCTTTCTTTCTTTCTTTCTTATATTAACACTAGTTTTTGCCCGCGGCTTCATCCGCGTAGAGGTCGGAAATTATCCCACGGAAACGTATTACCGGGATAAAAAGTATCCTATGTGTTAATCAAGGTTATAATAAACTATCTATGTGCCAAATTTAATCCAAATCCTATTAAAAATGATATTACTACATATAATAATGATTGAAATACTATCTTGAATTCATGCAAGCCTATTATCTTTTGATAGAATACTGCTCAGAAAGTCGAGACAATCATGATTCGTGGACACGTAGCGTCATCTAGCGTCCTAAAGCAATTAATTGCGACCGTCGAAAGTAATTGTTCTTTTCCTCGGGAACAGTATTTTTTTTTCTGGATAAAACCCATGTCGTTTTCTACACCGCTGACGACGTATATGCAAAATTGAATGATGATTGGTTCAGTGGATTAGGCGTACAGTGGAAAAGGTAACAAACAAAGTGACTTTCGCATTTATACTATTAGTTAGGATTAAGTATTAAAATTTAAATGAACATCAAACTTTTTTTTTCTAAGCAAAACCTTGATTTGAACATTTGTAAGGAGAAACTGGCTGACTGACATGTCGCCGCACAGCATTGCCTTGCCTTGCCTTTGGGGATAGAAACTTGAAATACTGACAGCTATTGGCTTTGGTCCACTTAAAATTCAGTCCAGCATCTGGTATGCAGCGCTGGATATGAATAAAGCAGCAGATGCAATGTCACTGATGTGATAGCTGCGCTGCATCAGAATACTGGAACAGTGTAAATCAGCATTAATACTGTCAGACCTGCAACGGCAATCGATCGTAAATCTTTTCCTTTCTTTCAGACATCCATTGCTTCATACTTATGTTTGAGCTTCATTCTGCTCATCACCGTAAATTACGCAATGAACGCGGCTGAACTGTCAAAATGAAAGGCATTGCTATCAATTGCTGTTTTATGTGTTACGTAATTATCGCTTCCTAATTTAAAATCTAAGTTCAACAACAATTATTCAAAATAGTTACGCAAACTGAAGCCCAATTCTCGTAAATAAAAACTTTCATAATCTAGTCGCAATCTCATCTCAGCGACAAACAAGGTCAATTAGGGGTGTTTTTGATGGATTGAGGTTGAGATTAGACTGTGACCGTTCTTAATAATACGGGAATTACGGCATGGTTCCAAATAGTCAAAGTAATTTATTTGTCACAAACACGGCACACATAGGATGTTCATACTACTTCGTACCTTACGAATAGATCTACATCTTTTACCATAAGATAACTGGTATTCAAATATTAGTTATAAGTTCTCAAATAATTGAGTTATATAAGGGTACCTATCCTTATGTAACTCAATTATTTATTAATTATTTACTTGCCATCTTACTGTATAATAAGATGGCTTAAAATTAATTGGAATAAATTTGTCAGTGTCACTTTGTTTTTGTAAGAAAACTGTACATATTTTTAGCAAAAGAGGTGATAGACATAATTTTAATACTAGAAATGAAACTATTAGTTCAACTAGGTTTCAGACTGGCTAAAGTAGAATCATCTTTCATGGGATACTAATGAAAATGTTGCAATAAAATACCTTCCCACATATTTAAACTGAATGAGACGTCATCTTGTATAAAACGCACACCATACAGGTAGGCATACCTATTCGTATTATAAGTTGGGTTTGGGTGATTACGTAATAGTCTTGCAATCTTCAGCAGCTCTGTATTCAATCTCCTTTGCATTTATTGTGCATAGCACAGGTAGGTACTATGTACTATAAAGCCAGCATTTACTGGGTATAAAGTCTTGATGTTAAATTATGAAGTAAAGTTAACAATGGGCATTTAAAATCAGAGGAATTTTCTACCACCACTACTAAAAGTAACCACAATTGACGTGTAAAAGTGTTTGTACAAAACTATTTACAAAATAAAATCATTTCTCATTTAATGCGACACAATTAAAAATAAGAACTGAAAAGTCGTTTTTAATCGAAATGCTTGATTACAAAATCAAAATTATTCATCAGCGACCCTTCGTTTAGATTTATGTCAACACCAAAAATGTCTACAAGCCTCTTTCTTAACAAGGTAAAGTAGGTACCTAAGCTCTCTCAAAAGAAATTTTCCATCCAGTTTACTGAAACGTCGACAGCGAAAAGTCCATAAAAACGCGATAAAAAATGTTTTCTTTTATGTAATTCAAGTAATAAAGTTCTTCTCGGCTTTCTGTGTGAAGTGGAAAGTATTCTGAAACTTTTACAATGGGTTTGCAGTAAAAAAAATGAAAGACTGAGATTTTATAGCATTACGTTTTAAGAGACGGTGTAAAATGGAATAAATGGATTTCGTTACCACTGTCATTTTGGAACATCTTCACATTTCCTTGCGAATATTTATTATTGTGAGGGCCTCGTGGCTAAATAATAACAGCCGCACGCAAGGTTAAGCTACGCTTGCCGAGGTCGTTCTGTGGGTGGGTAACCGTCCATTACATATCGCGACACCACCGTGCCTCGGAAAACACCGTTAAACTGTTGTTCCTGGTTGCCATTTGTAGATCTTTGACAGTCGTTACGTGTTGTCAGAAGCCCGAAAGACTGACAATTATTTTTTTTACACAAAGTAAAACGCCTGTCTGGGTTCAAACCCACGACCTACAGCTCGGTAAGTCAGGGCTGTTACCACTGGGCCACCACTCCAACATGCCTACCTATAGGCAAATTATGAAATGACTCACAGACTTTTATTAAAAACATTTGATGAGAAAAATATTATGATTCCTAAGCATCAGATTAAGCCCACCTCCCAACAAACGTAAAAATATCGCGACGGGACTTTATTGCGCACTGGATTTCCAACTCTCGATGTTAAGCCGAGCATCGAGAATCTAACAGCAAACCGAGCACTTCAAAAAATACACACCGTTGAATTTTCAACGCTCGGCGCTAAGCAGTGAGTTAAAAATCCAATGCGAGAAAAAAAATCGCCGCGGGGAAGATGCGAACCTGGGCTAAGATTTCAAAATTAATGTAATCTTCTTTCGCGGATAAATAAATCTTCAATAGCCTTTACCTATTTTCATTTCGTTTCGTGCCGTACTTTGATTGTGGGGAGAAGTAAATTACTTTTTGGGTTATCGATTGAGCTCATGAATGGAATGAGAAGATTAATTTTAGACGCATGACTGATTTAACTTAATATTAGGATTACCATAGTTTTACCAAGTGACAACCAGCTTACCAAGGGGTATCGTGTTACCTAGTATCTGCGTTGTGCAGGTCAGACTCAGGCACTAGTTGTCTGGCATTTTTGCTGAACTGTGCCTTTCCTGCTAATTTCTTACATTGGATTTTACACTTTTAATTTGATCTTTATTTTTTGTTTTTATATGATGTACGTACCTGGTGTATTATGTGTCTTTTAGTATGTGCTAAATAAATGTATTTTCTTTATTTCTAGATAGGCAGTCGCTCCATGTAAAATACCACCTTCAGCTGCATCCGGTTAGACTGGAAGCCGACCCCAACATATTTGGGAAAAGGCTAGGCAGATGATGTAAGGATTACGTAGTCAAGTCTAATGATCATAAGCGTGAATGCTGAGACTTCTGGGTTCGATATCCAGGTTGAGCAAAGGCTACGTACGTACTGACAGGTAGCTTGCTTAGCTAAGTGAAATGAACGCTCTAGAATTTACGCAACCGGCCGCACTGTACGCTTGGCGCCTTCGCTAGTCGCCTAGCGTGTATTGAAGGATGTTAAGTTACTTACTAGGCTCTAAGCGCTACGCATGCAACCTGTCCTTCCGTACGTAACTTAAGTGTTTTAGGGTATTCCATTCAGATTCAGCAGCAAAACTTTGTAACCAACAGTTATAGATCTATAGGGTCAAAGGGTTTTATTCATTTGAGATTTCCCAGAAACAACTATAAACTTTGAACTAAGTAGGTGCCTACAGACCTTAAGTTAAAGGTAAACTCATAAATCTAACTGAATCTTTGGTCAGAGGTTACGCTCGACCCTCCGAGTCGGGAATCAATATGTCGCCGAAATAAATTACTTTCGCCCATTGACTTTGCCTGTCACAACGACCTTTTGAACACGCCATCATTTTTGATATAGGTAAAACGGGTCTTGAGTATGAGTGCACTAAAAATACCAGATATCGGAGAAGGGGGTGAGGAATTGTGAGGACCACGACCGTTCTAACAAGCGAAGCTACGAAGAAGAAAACGGATCTTGTTGATACATTTTCTTTATGTAATGTTATACAGACCACACATGTTACCATATACATGCGCAAAGTGGGACTTGCACAAGTTTACATTGACATGACATGTGTGGAATGAATTAGCCCAAGTATTTGAGAAATTCGGTGTCACGCCGACTTGTGCAAGTCTAATCTTGCGCATGTTTATCGTAACGTAGGTACGTTACGATAAACATGCGCAAGATTAGACTCAGTCGACTTGATAGCCACACAGTAATGGTAGCCAGGTGGCTACCATTACTGTGTGGCTATCAAGTAGACCCCCTGATGTGCAGTGGTCAATGGCGCCTATGCGTAGATCTACCCGTCTATTCTGAAGTACTGAAGTGACCTGAAGGTCAATTCTCGTAATTTAAAACGTTCAAAATCTAGTCGCAGTCTCATCTCAGCGACAAACAAATGTCAAAAACTTGTCAAAATGTAGGGAAATTAGAGCTAGTTTTGACAGATTGAGACTGAGATCAGACTGTGAACGTTCTTAAAATTACGAGAATTGCCCCTCTGTTACTGTACCTGCTGCTACTGGATTTGACTTTATTGCCAGCTCACTTCACCTAAATTTTCACGATGAGATTCTTTACAGAATACAATACATTGGCAGATGGAATGACAGCTCATTTGAAACTCACTTTACCAAAGTTTTCACAGCGAGATTTTTACAGAATAAATCGGCTGCAATGTAACCAGAGCGTTCATAGGTGTGATTGCTATTTCAGAGACCATGCCGACAAGTCAGCATCACACTGGCATCCATATACTAGTACATACAACCTACCTTCGTAACTGGAACATAGAATAGATCATCATATATGCTTAACGTTATCCCAACTATGTTGGGGTAGCACGATTTTTTCCTTCACCGTCTTGAGAGCAGTGGTGATGAAATAATTTACACAAACTATAGCGCCTCACTGGGTTCGAACCTACGACCTACACAACTCGTAAGTCGCGGCCGTTACGACTGGGCCACCTGCTCAATCCTTACCTACTAGGAATAAAAATCCACCATGGAATTAGTAAGTACATGAATTCCACACACTAAATAACAAGTAGCCGTTTCATCTTTCTTTCCAGTTTGAAATATTCGAAACTAGCAGAGCCCCGTGGTTTCGTCCGCATAAGTCTCGATCCCGTGGAAATATCGGGATAGAAAGTATCCTATGTGTCGATCCTGGTTATAAACTATAATGTATGCCAAATTTCATCCAAATCCGTTCGTTGTGTGAAAGAGCACCAAAATCCATCCATCCATCCTCACAAACTTTCACGTTTATAATATTACTAGCTGTTGGCCTGTTACCCGCGACTTTGTCTGCGATCCAGGATGATAAGCAACCTATGTCCTTCTCCAGGTCATCGTCTACTCGCGTGCCAAATTTCATCCAAATCCGTTCAGCCGTTTTAGCGTGAAACAGTAACAAACAGACTTACTTTCGCATTTATAATATTATAGTTAGGATACCTACTGTTAATAAAATAAAGTAGAATACTAGAAAGTAGGCCAGTAGGATACTTAACAAGCGGATACGAAGGATACTTATGAAATCAATCTTTTTCTATTACGAGTAACTTCTCGACTCTAACGGACAACCATCCATTTTCCCAATAACTATAATGTCACAATACGGCCCGCTCGATATCGATTCAACACACAGCAGCCGTTCAACAAAACCGGGTGACTGCAAATTGGTTTGAATTGAAACCACCCCTGTATAGCGATATATATACACGATATGAGATTACTTTTTCGAGCGTATACTGCTTATATTGCTATTTTCCAACTGATGTAATTTTTTATGGATGAATTTAACTTCATTAGGTTCTTAAAATATTCCACACAGGACAGAACCATGGGCAGAGGAGCAATTCTCGTATTCTTAAGAACGTTCATCTCCGTCCCATTCTGTCGAAAATACCTTTAATTTACTACATTTTTGACAAGTTTTTGACATCGATTGTCGCTGAGATGAGGTTGCGATTAGATTTGAACATTTTTAATTAATTCGCCTTCTGATCTGCGAAACTTATAAAATCAACACAATCAAACTTCATGCTTAGTGACCTGACAGATGAAGATTAAAATTTCTATTATTTTGGTATAAATTGTGACTACTCCAACATTGTCCGAAAATATAAATTTGGTAACTCTTTGTTGATTTCTCTTTGTTTCTTACAAAAACTTACACTTTTCTTACAAAAACCACGAGAATAATTAAGCTTCCTTTTATCCGGAGACCGCAATTTATTTGTGATAGTGTATAGAAATAGAAATAGAGAATAGAAAAAAAAAACAAAATCATCACTTACTGCACACTCCGGTTCCGTCGTATACGATCCATTGGGGAAGTACTTCTTCGGGCACTCGGCCCACGGCAGCTCCGCCTGGAAGCTCTGCGCGAAGTAGAACAGGCACCAGGCGATGATGGAGTTGTAGTACAGCGCCACGTTGAACGACACCACCGCCGAACTGATCCCGATCCCCCCCAAGTACGGGGACACCTGGTGCCAGACCCCTATTGCACCCTTCCGCAGACGCTGCCCAATCGCCAACTCCAAGTAAAATATAGGGATCCCCTCGATAGCTAACATCACGAAATACGGAATCAGGAACGCTCCTCCGCCGTTCTTCTGCGCGAGGTACGGGAACCTCCAAACATTTCCCAAACCCACGGCATACCCAACTGTGGCTAGGAGGAAAGTCAGTTTACTGTCCCAGGATTCCCTCTCGACCCCGCCACCCTCGGGCTTCACCGCGCCGCGGTCTTCCACGGAGCTCGCCTTGCTGGTGGGCGTCTCTGAAGAGCGCCTGTTGGGGCTGGTGTCCTCAAAGGCCTCGTTGGTGGCGCCGTACATGACGTGCGAGCGGACCGACGGGTGCCCGTTCTCCATAGTGACCAGTCGCCCGCGGAGCTCCTTCATCTCCATCCTATCTATTGAACGCTGTGCGTAAAGATCCCGCGAGCTTTGTCGCCTCATCAAATGTGCTGTGTTCGCCATTTTTTGTATTTTTATATTACTTTTCTAATTAAATATTAATTATTGTCGTCGTATTGTCATTATTAACTTTTAAAACGATTCGGATTCCTTGTCGTGGCACATGATGAGGACCAATAAATTGCACGTGACCGTTATGAGGGCTTTTATGTAAAGATTGAATTTCATGGCTGTTGATTTATGAGTAAGCATTTTTTTATGAAAAGCACAAACTTATTCAATAACACGGCACTGAACTTCAGATTGAAAAGACTCACGGATTTTTTATAAACATTTTTGATATTATTATTTCTTTGTGATGGCGGCCGCGGGGTCGCGCGACGCTGGCGGGAAACTCGCCCGAAATGCGGGGTGTAGGAGGGTCGGCTATGCACACGCATGCGCTATAATAATGCCCCCTTCATGGCACTTACACCCAAATGGAGATTTTTCAATGAACGGCTTGGAATCTGAACGCCTACGTACTAATACAGCCCATTGTAGAATACATTGATTTGGCAGTTTGACAAGAAATGAATGTAGCGCTCTCCAGACTTCGACATAAACAAGCTATAGTTCGGTGTACCGCTATTAAAGTAAACATTCTCCTTCATTCTATGTTTCTGGTTAGTAAGACATATCAATTGTGGAAAATAAGTAAAGTTAGAGTTAAATTGGACGAAGAAAAGTGTTTTTTATCGTTGCACACAGTTGGAAAGCCGAAAAGGGTGACCCCAAAGGATGTCTTATCGGTAAAACAGATAGAAATTGTTCAGGGTGGCAGGGACATCGATTTATTTTGTTTTAATAACCGCCTAAAATTTTCATCGCATATGCGGGGTACAGAATCATGTACTAAATTCATGGTGGCAGGTTGCGCGTCGATGTCCCTACCACGCTTTTTTTTTTTTTTTTGAGGTTGGGAAATCATCAAATGACCCCTCCCGCTCTGGGTGGAGCAGGAGGGAGTGTCAGACTCTTACTGACCAAAAACCCACCCGTGTTCCTTCCTTAGCCCTTTATGTTCCAGGGCAGCGGTAACCCTTTCGGACAATCCCGCTACCCTGGCAGGCTTCGGCCCTATCGGGCCCCGTCACTCATGCTGACATCTCTACTCATGCTGACATCTCTGTCCCTACCACCCTGACATAAGGTATACAATCCAAATAAAATACCTAGTAGGTAACTTGTGGTAAAAGGGGTAAAATTGGATGTTCAGTACATTGTGCTAAGCAACTAATTACTATTTTTGACGTCATTGTTTTCTAACGCGTACCTATTTGGGTCACGTATATTGAACCAATAATCCATAGTGTAACCTAGCTTTTACACCATTTTACCCGGTACTTAAAATGCGTCAGGGGCTCGTGGCTAAATGATAACAGCCGCACGGTTCGATCTCTGAGGTTAAGGAATGCTTGCCAAGGTCAGTCCGATTTTTACATAACATAACATACGCATGTAATCCCTGAAGGGTTAGGCAATGTAGGAACACAGTACGTCCATATTTTGCCAATTATGTTGAAATCCCTTTGTAATAAGGGGCGAGCCTAGGCATGACTATACTACTGAAAAATTCCTGATGGAAAAACCCAATAACTTATTGACCGACCTGCAAATCAAACCCTAGACCAACGAAGCAGGATTTTAATTTGAATACGCAGCTAATTATCTACTGTGTCGTTATATCGAGTTAGGCCCTTTGTATATTTACTTGTTGTGAAAACTACGGTTTGCCGTGTGTAGGCATGGTCGTCAGCGTTATATGGATTACTATGGACGTTGTTGTTGACACGTTTTTTCTACGATGTGGTTTATACTCCGTACCGTAAAGAAACCGTTCGGTATATAGGGAAGAAAAATCAACATCTTTTTAATAAAATAAGTGATAGACATAATTTTAATACTTACTAGAAATAAAGATAAATTAGATCAACCTTTTTTCAGATTATCTACAGTACATACATCTTTTATGGGGTACTGTGTTAAATGTTACAACAAAATACCTTGTGAAGTATTGCAATTAAATGAAAGAAAATTTAAAACTTTTATTAAAATTACACTTTGTAAACAAAGATATAACAAATTAGAGGATTATATATCCAAGATAAGAATGCTTGAAGACAGACAATATGCTGGTAATGCTTCATAGGACAATCTCTAGTGTCTAGACAAAATCAAACTGAGGGGCAATTCTCGTAATTTTAAGAACGTTCACAGTCTGATGTCAGTCTCAATCTGTCAAAAATAAGTCTAATTTCCCTACGTTTTGACAAGTTTTTGACATTTGTTTGACGCCGAGATAACACTGCGACTAGATTTTAAACGTTTTAAATTACGAGAATTGGCCTTCTGGTTGCTAATATTTTTTTTTTTGACATTTATTTACATTCTGTAATTACTTAAAGTCACACCCGGACTTATTACCTACTCTTTATTTTAATGAAAACTTTTAGAATGTTTGTAAATATGTGAACACCACCTTATCCATCACTTAGTTCATTTATATGTCATGGTTTCATTAATCCATTTTAACTCTTTTACCTATGGTGATTTTATTTTAGGTGCATCGTCTTCACATATTATTATATAATTATTAATGTATGCAAAATATTGGAAAACATTTTAAAAAAGTACCTAACGGTGGAGTTTCTTGCCCATTCTTCTCCATACGAAAACTACCTTTTAGAAGGGGCGACTAGAATCAATTGTATTTCACTGTAATTTTTGACGTGCCTTTTATGTGCCTATTTGAAATAAAGGATTTGACTTTGACTTCAAAATATTCGCATACCAATAAAAGTCAGAAGAAAATCACTTAAACCTTGTCTGAGTATGAAACATGTTGCGGGGTATTTATATTGTTAATGGAGGGGGTGGCAGAGTGGGCGGCTGTGACTTTGATTTATGATCCAACGACGCTTGATAAATAAAAGAAAATGCTACCCGCATGTACCTACCCCTTACCCCTGGATTGGGGAGAAGGAGGGGACGAACAATGTTCAGATTCCCTGACCCTAGACCTCACCTGCGAAGTCGGCTAAGATCTGACATGTAGAGAGCGCAATGGTAACCCAGTGGTAACGGCCTCGACTTATTTATTTATTTATATTTATTTATTTATTGATTTATTTCAGGCGACGCAGGCCCATAGATATACCTTAACGTAAACATACATATTTTACTATAAAATAGCACTTCACTAGCTAAGTAGTTCTTGTGCTGTTCTGTGGTACTTGTCCGCGGAAGCGACGGAACACCACATCCTGCGGCCAGAAGTCTTCATCCATGACGACGGGCAGATAATTCGTAATTTTATTCGATAATTTTACACGCACCACAAACGCCTTGAAGTTGACGTTGCGGTGCGACTCCAATAACTGCACCCTCGGCGAGTACCTCGTTTTCTGGCGCACGTACTCCACGATGTCCTCCGCCTTAGTGGTGTAGTGTAGACGGGAGATGTACACCGGTGTGTTCGGCGGTTATAAGTTGTAGGTCGTGGGTTCGAACTCACCTAGGCAAGCGCTCTACTTTGTTTAAATAATTTCATCACCAATTGCTCTCAAAAACGGTGAAGGGAAACATCGTGCGGAAAGCGGCATGTCCTAGAATAAAAAAATCGAAGACTGTGACATCTACCAACCCGCACTGGGCCCGCGTAGTAGATTGCTGCCCACTCCCTCTTGTAGACAGGAGGCCTGTGTCCCAGCAGTGGGAAATTATAGGCTGATTATGCTGGCATGTAGATAGATCTCAACAGATGAATCTACGCCAGATCTGTCAGACCGAATGCGATACACAAAACGATCAGACATACACACAGATTGTTCAATTTAAACGATTTGCTTGTGAAAGTTCCTGCCATCATACTCGTAGGATTGATTTTGAGGCCGCGGCCGTTACAGCCACGCACGGTACAGATTTTGCCACGGACCAGAATGATCTGAAGGTGGAAGGAGGGTTGTAAATTTTGACGGACATCTTGCAAACGAAATACGAACAGTGCAAGTTACATAAAAGCTTGTAAAAACGTTCAAAATCTCATCTCAGCGACAATCAATGTCAAAAACTTGTCAAATATGTAGGGAAATGAGAGGTATTTTTGACAGATTGAGACTTGCGTACGTAACACACAATCAATCGGAATCAGAATAAATTTTAAAAAATCTATCTATACTTATAATAAATCTGTAGAAGTGAAAATTCTGTACATTGAAAATATCAAAAAAATAAATGGCAGGGGGTGTTACTAGACCGACACCGAACCCAAAAATGTGATTACAAAAATTTTTGTCTGTCTGTCTGTCTGTCTGTCTGTCTGTTTGTTCAGGCATCACGCAAAAACTACCGGTTCGATTACGATGAAACTTGGTATAATTATTCTTTAATATCCTGGGCACCACACTGGGTACTTTTTATCCCGGAAAAGTATATACAATAAAAAACAAACTTAATTTTGCGGTTCGATCCCTAGACCGATTACTGTACCAACCGCAAATAATAAGTTTGTCGAAGGTTACGTCACCCGCAGTATTATCTGTGCGACCTTTTTATTCCTTTTATTGTTTAGAGTTAATTAGGTTTCATTTCATAAGTCGTAGGTATAGATTTTAATTTTACAGTATAGGTAGTATATTTGTTAGTGTACGTAGTGACCGTAGGTTATTTTATAATACTGTTAGGTAGGATTAATCATTCGTATAGATATTAGTTTTTCGAGATTTTGCTTATTTATTGAGTTTAGATTAGTTATCATCAGAAATAGGTTTCTTTAGGTAGGTTATTTTTTTTTAATTAGGTAGGTACTTAGGTAAAGATATCATATAGGTACCCTCTTAATCACCACTAATGAGACACAATTGATTTTCTATTGTAATTAGCCACAAAGGGCCCGCGAGATGGATGGCATCCTGGGGAAGCACATACATTTTATCCTGTTAGCACGTTCCCGTGGCATAATTTCCGACATCCACGCGGGCGAACCCGCGGGCAGAAGCTAGTTATTAATAATAATAATCTTTAGGTATTTCAAAAAGCCAAATAAGTACAATTGTTTCATCTCAATCAAACATAAAACAATGAATTTCACCGTTATGCGTTATTTGAGACAGAGTGAACATCTGTGTATGTGCTAGTAGCTATACACTGTGTTACAGACACGGGCGCCTTCCTCTTAGTTCATTGACAATTTTCTGCACTTGTTAGGCGTAAAACTTAGTACTTAACACAATTTATGTAAGCAAGGAATGGGTGTGTGTGTGTAAGTTTAGTTGTGTGTTTCTTAATATTATGTCACAGTATAGAATAAATAATGAAGGAACAATTTAAATCTGTTTTTAGATGCGTTAATCTCATCGTACTACGTTAACTTTTGGAGAAAACTACTGACTACAGTTTTACATTTAAAAGGTAAAGAATATACGTTGCAGGATTCGTTTATAGTGTTATAAAGGTGACTGCTAAGACACTGGCAGCTTTGCCTCGCCAGAGCAGTTTTGGTGGAGACAGGTGGGCATACAGGATCTTTACGTCTTTTATTTTGCTCTAGTAACCTTGGGTCATAGGTCAATGATGAGTGTACACGTAAAGTGATGTTAAGTACACAGAGCGTCGTACAGTGAGTACCGATATTTCTTTATAGAGCTGAGTACTCGGGTACCGATAAGGTTTGTGAAGGACTTTCAAGACAGCTCTTTGTGCCCTCTCAAGGCGAAGCAGATACGTTTTAAGTGTACCGCCCCAGACAGTTATCAATAGGTAAGAAGTGACTGAGCCAAGGCAAAATAATTCGTTTTTAACAGTCGGTCGGCAACTACTCTTCTTAGTTTCTTCATAGGGAACATTAGTTTACGCACACGCGAAACTGTCACACTGGTATGCTCTTGCCAACTCAATGTGTTATCAATGTGCACCCCCAAGTATTAACACAAGAGCTTCTATGTATATTAGGGCAGTTGCAGGGGGTCAGCGAAGGGTGACAACTATGGGCTCTAACGTCTGGTATACTAGGCTGTGTAGCAGAGTTAGCTGAGAAAGGGACATAGTGAGTTTTAGAGACATTTAGCGTAAGTAAGTTCAATGAAAGCCAATCCATCACTATGCCAACAGCATTTTCAGCTGCGTGGTGAGTTAGATTCCCAGGTTTCTCCACTTATGATAAGCGCAGTGTCGTCTGCATATACGAGTATCTTGCAGTTTGGAATAGAAAGCTGACACAATCTGTTCACAAATAGAAGAATAAGGGTGGGACCCAGCACGCTGCCCTGTGGTACGCCAAAGGTTAGATTGACATCGTATCATATTATATAGTAACTTATAGTGTGTGTCACGTTATGTCAATAGTGCAATAAGTAGGGATCAAATTCACGGCATCTAGCTCGTCAGTACAAGCCCTAAACATAGGACTATTACAATTTATAAGTTATCAAAATAATAACAGCCGCACGGGTCGATCGATCAGGTTAAGCTACGTTTGCTGCGGTTGATCCGTGAAAGGGGGACCATCTTCACATACCGAGACCCCTTAATGTCTCGGAAAGCACGTTAAGCCATTGCGTTGGTCCCGGCTGTCATTCGTGGATCTTTGACAGTCGTTACGGGTCGTCAGTAGCCCAAAAGTCTGACAACCAGTCTTACCAAGGGGTATCGTATTACCCAGTAACTGGGTTGTGGAGGTTAGATAGGCAGTCGCTCCATGTAAAATACTGGTATTCAACTGCATCCGATTAGACTGGAAGCCGAGTCCAACACATTTGGGAAAAGGCTAGGCAGACGATGAATTTCTTACATGACAGAAGAGGCGTAACCACTGGGCAATCACAACGCCATTAATAAATAACTACACGAGACCAATAACCTCTGCAATAAAAATAAGCCTCTCTTTTCAACACCTTTTCAGGGCGCACGGGTAATATTCGCAATCAATCATGGCGGCCGCGGCCGGCCATTGTCATCACTGGTCCGGGGTCCCTATACTCGCTCGAGATCAAACGATGGCCTAGTTCAGCTGAATATTAAATTCGTACGAGAATTCCTTTTATGGAAAAGTGTAACGTACGACATGCGACCCTGGGCCTTGGTCTTGTAAATAGAACATGTAGGTACTATCGCCAAAACCTATATCTGACCATTTTGAAAACCAAATTCCGTGCACATTATGACCACAGCTTTGCGTCCGTAAGAGGGTCCTTTTTAGGTCGAATAATAATAATTATGCGCTGCAAGCAGGAATAGTCCTTACGGTGGTCAGATATACACTGGCCTGCAAAACTAAGTATCACACTTTTAAAATTGGAATAACTTTTTAAGTACACAAGATATACTTTCGAAATAAAAAGGACTCGAAAAAGAGTTTAATTTTATATATAAAAACTTCATAGTCGAGAACCTTCTTTTAAGAAATGGCTGAAAAGAGCTATAAAAACAAAAATAATCCTTTTCGAATTACAATTTTACCTATCATTTTTGTTTATGTTTTTTTTTTTTTCAATTTTTTTCTTGATCGATGAGTCTTGTTACAAAAGCTAAGTTAGACAACAGCACATACATTTTATTTATAATGCCTCTTTCACCTGAAGAATGTGCTAAGATCAAGAGTTTTCTGGAACTAGGCATCAGTATGCGTCATACTGCATGAATGGTGGTTGTGACGTTACGAACGGTCCAGAAAGTGAAGCGAAGGTACGAAGAGACAGGAAACCATCTGAGGAGCTCGGGGCTAGTTGTCTCGTACCAACGCAAATGTATACGTATATCCGTGGTGGTGCGACCCAGACTGCCGGGCACTTCTCTTGCAACCGAGCGGGTGGGCAGGTTGCGGATAGCCCAACTCCGGCTGCGGGATCGACTGCCTACAGCCGAACCCGCACCCCGAGCATCTCGAAAGAGATCCCGGACAAGAGAAGTGCCCGAACACCAAGTCCCAGGTTTAGGGTAACCAATACACCTTATCCCATGTACCTTATTGACCTAACTAAGTAAATACAACCTTTCCTTATCCATAAATCCTGTCAATCCGCAAAACCCCTAATAATATTAACAAGCTTGAGAAAGAAAGTGCATCGTTTTACGCTGTAATTATTGTAGGTTTCTCTTAATAAATTCACTGGCAAACCTGTGATAGCAAATGGCTGGCAACCAGTGCTAGAGGCAAATAAACCAGCCAATTGCGTATTGGACCACGCAATATGAAGGGAGGGTCCCGTAGATGGGATTAATATTTACGTCATAGCATAAATTATTATACCGACCTCAAAAATAAGTTTATATTTCACAGTATTTTTCGAAGAAAATACATGTATTAAACAAAGTTATTTCTGCGGTTGTAAACGAAAATATCTCACAAAACTATTGACTTAAATAGCAAAGTCCCTTAATGTTTTGTCTACTCGTAAAAACCGTGCGAAGCAGGGGCGGGGTCACTGGTAATTAGTAAATATTGTTCAAAGACAACATAAAAGTTGTTGCATACTTGAGTTTGACAAAAAAATCACACCCGGGAAGTGACGTGGGCCCAACTTCCCCTTTGCACCAGGGACTTTGATCGAAAGTTACAAAGGTACAAGAATCTTTTGGCACGTGGCCAAAATCGGAACTAACCTGCCATCTTAATTTATTTATAATAATAATCTTTTATTTCGACCAACAGTGGATCATATACAAATATACAAAATTTCAAAATAAATCAAAATAAAAACATACAATATTAAAAAGACAAAACATATTACATAACTCGATTGCCTAGTATGCGTATGCCTTGTTGTTTTTACAAAACAATTTCACAAAAGTTTGCATTTGTAACCTCAGATCCTTATATATTTAGTAACTTCAGATCAAAGGCACTTGTGCG
This sequence comes from Apamea anceps, assembly GCA_951799955.1. Classification (NCBI taxonomy): domain Eukaryota; kingdom Metazoa; phylum Arthropoda; class Insecta; order Lepidoptera; family Noctuidae; genus Apamea; species Apamea anceps. Next base: position 2,510,823 of record OX637516.1, read on the forward strand.
AAGAGGAAAATAATAAAATCACAAATTTTGACGACTGATTTGTTCTAGCTATATTTTTTTTATTCTATATTGACATAGCTAGGGAACGTGAAATTTTGGAATAGCCAGCGAGTCGCCGGTGACTAAAGTCACGTTACTGAATGTGTACCGAGCAGAAGAGCCATGTCGGACTGTACAGGTTGCCCAGTAGATATCGTCTATTTTAAAATTGCACGCCCCTCCACTAAAATTTCTTTACAAAAATTTTAAATGTGTATGCAACAAGCAGTGGGGGAGCGTGCAATTTTAAATTAGACGATCTCTACCATGTAATTAGTATTTACTTTATTTAAAGCTCTTTGCATTACATCTTGCAAAGCCATGTTGCAAAGTGGCGCTGAATTTTGTTTTGTGTGGCAACACGGTATAAAGTGATCTGTGGGCAACATCTTAGACTATTGCCTGAGAAAAAAAAGCGCGGGAAATTCGTAACGAAAGGGCGCCTTTTTTAAAACAAATTTTCAAAATAATTATTTAAATTATTCATAAATTAATTCGGTTGCTTTTCTCATGATGGGGAAGAAAGGGAATCCGAAGAAAAGAAAAAAAGAAGATATTTCGTCTTCTGCTCCACCATTGGCGTCCTCTGAAGACGACGGTGGAGCCTCAAGCTCTTCAGAGGAATCTTTAAAAGAAGAAAAGGATAAGTATCGGGAATTCAGGATTCCCGACTACATTAGGTCATATCCTGAAAACGGAGGCAACTTTGAATATGTTGTATTTTTAGAAAGTATTGACTTAGTCCCGATCGGTGATAGAGACATGATGTCCCTTTCAACCGGCATTAAAAAATATAATAAGGGTGTAAAACAATTATTACGCATGAACCGATACAAAATTGGTGTTATTTTCGAACGTCCTGGTTTAGCTAATGCAGCGTTATTAAACCGAAAATTTTTGGATAGCTATAAATTGAAAGCCAGTATTCCAGCAGCCGCTACGGAAAATACAGGTGTGATTATGCATGTTCCAATTGAACTGAGCAACGAACACATTTATAACGCAATAACCAGCACAAAGAACATAATTTCTATTAGAAGATTTATGCGTCGCACTATTTCAGAAGGAGGGGGGGTGTCCTTCCAGCCTACGAAGACGGTGTCCATCACATTCTCGTGTGCAGCGATCCCCGATAGTGTAGACCTGAACAGCTGGCGATTCGAAGTACGTCCGTACATTCCGCCGGTAAAACAATGCCTGAAGTGTCTAAGGTATGGTCATATAGCTAAATTCTGTAAGAACTCCCAAAGATGTTCCATATGTACAAAGGACCATAATTATAAAGAATGTCAAGTACCACCAACTGAGGCAACATGTTGTCATTGTCAAGGTAAGCATGTAGCTATTTCGGCACAGTGCCCTGTCAAACAACAAAAAGTGGAAGAAAACAAAAACAAAATTTATAAAAAATCATATGCAGATTTATTCAATGAAAAGTCATTTCCATCTCTTTCAAAGTCCAGTCCTGCTAAACAATTACAATCACTAGTTGAAACAGAACCAATTTTAAATATTTTAATACAGACAATAGTAACATTAATTTCTCAAAATAAAAATAACGAAAAGAGTATTTGCACTCAAAGCATAAAAGATGTTCTATTATCAAAAATTCAGAATAATATAAGTAAACCTTAATTTTATGGATCAGCTGAATATTGTGCAGTGGAATGCTCAGAGCATAAATAGTAACAAACATGCTTTTTCGTATTTTTTATATGAGTATAACATACATGTAGCTTTATTGTGTGAGACTTGGCTCAAGCCTCACATGAGTTTTAGTATTAAAGGATATAATATAGTAAGATTAGACTCAGGTAATACACACAATGGTGTAGCTATTTTAATACATAACAGTTTACAATTTAGTAAAATAGATACTTTATATGATGATTCCATACAAAATATAGCGATTCGTTTAAAATATGGCAATAATAAAGAAATTTCATTAGTCAGTTTTTATAGTCCCGGAAACGCTTCATTCACTAAGTATAAATTTGATAATTTAATTCGTAATATTCCTGGTCCTCTCTTGATGGGTGGAGATTTCAATGCACATCATTCAGCTTGGGGATGTAACAGTGTGAACATCCGCGGCCGAGAGGTGCTTGAAATCATTAATGACTATAATTTGGTTTTATTAAATGATGGAGAAATGACTACTGTAGGCTCTGATAGGTGGCAAAGAAATGCACTTGATTTAACTGTAGTATCGACTTCAATTTCATTGTCTTGTAACTGGTCTGTTCATGATGATCCTTTAGGTAGTTACCATTTGCCTGTAATTACAAGATTACTTATTAATAACAATTATAATATCCCACATGATATGGTAACTTCAAATTTATCAAAACATTTTAATTTTAACCTGGTTGATTGGGAAATATACAGGAAGAGTGTTGATAGTTTATTAATGGATTTTAAAATTAATCAAGATAACCCATTACAGTCATATAATGACTTGATAAAGTTATTAAATTTAGCTGTTATTAAATCATTACCAACTATAAGACCTGCTACATCTTTTGATACAGCATCAGTAAATAATAATCGTAAAAAACGCATTCCATTACCATGGTGGAATTTGAATTGCACTAAAGCAGTAGAAGACTCTAGAAATGCCTATAAAGTGTTCAAGCATAATCCCACATTGGAAAAATATATTGAGTTTAAAAAATTACAAGCCCTTAAAAAGTTAGTGTTAAAAAGAGAAAGATATCTAAGTTGGATTTCTCTATGTGAGTCATTTAATAGAACTACTCCATTATCTAGAGTTTGGCAAATTTCAAAAAGATTTAATAAAACATTTACACCTCCAAGTAATAATATTTCTCCTTGGGTATTCGATTTTCTTAAAAAATATACTCCAGATACAGTCGAGGGGCCATTTCAATCAATTCCTCATGAAGTAAAAGCTTCAGGACATTATGAGTATCTAATTTATCCATTTTCTCTTCAGGAATTAAAATCTGCAATATCATCTAGACGTGATTCAGCTTTTGGCCTTGATGGAATACCTTATAAAATGTTGAAAAATGTATCAATTAAGGCACTTTCTAACATACTAAGTGTTTTTAATTTACTCTGGCAGGAAATGATCATCCCTAATGAATGGAAAACAGATTGTCTTATTCCAGTACTTAAACCTAACAAAGTAAGACACAAAGCAGAATCATATAGGCCAGTAGCATTAACATCATGCATGGGAAAAACCTTTGAACAATTAATTAAACAAAGGCTAGAATTTTATATAGAAAGTAATAGTCTTTTACCATCCAATCAATTTGGCTTTCGACGCGGTTGCTCCACTCGGGATAGCATTTCTCATTTGCAATTAGACATATACAATTCTAATAAAATGGACAGTCATTTTGTTGGTGTTTTCTTTGATGTAGTGGGTGCATTCAACAACATCAATCTGCACATTTTGTCGGGTGAACTTCGTGCCCTTGGTATTCCTGAAAAAATTATAATATGGATCTTTAAATTTTTACATGGTAGAGAAGTATATGTCAAAGTGAATAAACGTTTAATAGGGCCACGTTTTTCATACAAAGGGGTATGTCAAGGTGGCATCCTCAGTCCATTGATTTACCTTCTTTATTTACATAGACTAAACATTGTACTTGGTCTTGAAGTGGCAAATTTGCAGTTTGCAGATGATTTGGTTATCTATGCTTCAGGTTCAGATATAAGTTCTGTTGAAAGTATTTTAAACAAAGCTTTAACTCGACTAAAGAACTATTTTCATTATCTAAACTTGGATATTAGTCCAGAAAAATCTAAAGTTATAGTATTTGGAGAATGTGAAACAGACCTACATATTTATTACAATAATAGTGTTCTTCCAATAGTGAATGAAGTGAAGTTTCTGGGTATAATTTTTACAAGCAACCTCTCATGGACTAAGTATGTTGATTCTCTATTAGGTAGAGCTAATAAAGCATTTAATTTTATAAAATCACTATCAATTGCAGCTGATCCTAAAATTTTGCTTATGCTATATAAATCTTTAGTCCGTAGTCATTTTGAATATGGATTTTTATGCTTTGGGTCTGATCAGAGATTGGTTCACAAATTGGAGATTCTTCAAAACCACAATCTTAGATGCGTAACTGGTGCAATGAAGACAACTCCAATTAATTCACTTCAAATTGAGTGTAACACTCCTCCTATGAATATAAGATTTCAGTTTTTAAAATCCAAATACATTCTCAAGCTTTTATCTTTCAAAAATCATCCTTTATTAAAGAAAATATTATTTTATTATAGAGTATACAGTCCTTCTAATTCCGTAAATGTCCCTTTTATATTTCATGACTTTTCTAATCTAATTAGTATTGATGATCAATATCAAATTGAGAAATGTAAAGGCAGATGGCCATGTTACACTGGTAATTATATCAGCAAATTCTGGCCCATGGACATTTATGTTAATCGTGACCTAAGGAGTAAAGAAGACGTGTATCAGTTAATTGCTGAATTCCCTGGGTACAGGCATATATTTACTGATGGATCCAAAAACAATAGAAATGTTTCGCTAGCTATATATCTACCTCATCTTACTGTTGGACATGGAGTGCGGTTACCTGGAGCCATGACTATATTTACAGCAGAATCTCTAGCCATTTTAACAGCTCTGCAGTACATACATGAAAAGAATCTTGGGCACACAACTTGGCTTATAGTGACCGATTGCATGAGTGTTCTCATGGCCTTACAAAACCCGAAACTGGACGCTAATACCGGAAATATTTTACATGAGATTCGAACTTTATACGCTGAGCTTGGTTCTAGAGGATTTTCAATAAGTTTAATATGGACACCCTCCCACATAGGAGTAACAGGAAATGAAAACGCAGATTATCTTGCAAGAGTTATTGTTGACGTTGACAATGTTGACATCCCAGAGACAAGAAATGTTGCCATACCAAGTTCCGACCTGCTTACTAAATTACATGAACAAAACACCTGTATTTGGCATGAGAACTGGCAAGAAACACTAAGAACTAAAGGAAAATGGTATGCGAAAATAAATCAAACCATTGGTTCTGCGCCCTGGTTCTCCAGATCTGTTCTTCCCAAAAGCAGAAAATTTTATACCACTTTAAATCGTCTTAGACTTGGACATGGAAGATTCAATGCACATTTAGCCAGAATGAAAATTATAACATCGCCAGTTTGTATCAATTGTGACTTAGGAAGTGATCAGACCTTAGATCATATAATTTTTGAATGCCCTGCATATGATTTACAAAGAATTCCTTTATTCGATAAATTATTGGAAATATATAAAACGTCAGCAAGCATCCCGCGCGACACTCAAAGTTTGCTGGCAAATTACAGTACATACATAGCACTGTATAAATTTATTGACAGCACTGGATGGGCAATTTGACCGTTCGGGGCGACATAATAGAAGGATATGACCCGGATATGACCTTATTACACAAAATGTTTATGACGAATACACGGATATGACAACATATTATTAAGATTTTGACTAATGAATACTGAAGACGTGGCTTTGGCCTAAAATACATATAAAACAAGGTATAAACTACTAAAGATGTGGCTGTGGCCTTATTTACTTTTGGACAAGAAGAATGAAACTAAAGACGTGGCTTCGGCCTTACTTATTTCTGAACAAGAAGGATGTAACTGAAGACGAGGCTTTGGCCTTACTTTTAGTCAAGAAGGAAAATAAAGACTGAAGACGAGGCGGTATGGTCCAAGACCTTAGCCTGCCCAAGAAGGGCGAAGGAAAAAAAAAAAACTATTGCCTGATTATGTCTGTAGGCAACAATGACATTGACTGACAACTTTCTGTAATTCTTCCAGCCAGCCTGCTGTCAAAAATTAAACGCAAATCAGAACTGCAACATTTTGTTTCTATTCTGAAAAAAAATACGAAGACATCAATTGAATCATGTCGATTGCGATACAAATGCTAATCCACGCTAGTGTTACACGATTGTAATCCAGATCTGCGAGCATACTCGGCGACATGTATTGTTTGCAATGGCTAATCCCCGTGTTACTAATACCGAAGCCCGTGAACCCGGCTTTAGTGAACACACATGTTATGTTCATGGTGTTATATTTAATAGGATTCTTCCTCGAAAGGAAGCCGTGTACCGTGTGCAGTGTAGTCTTCCTCGCAGCAGTGATATTAATTTGTTATAGCGGTATTGGCAACTGTTTATTCTGGGCCAGTCAGTGTGAAGCTGACAAGTACGATACCTAGCTGCACCTACATTCTTCCAGAGTTACCTACGTAAGTGCTCAAACTGCAAAATATTGCCCTGGTCAACATAGGGCCAGGAAAATCGTAACAATGTGAGGCTGAATAGCAACACCCTTGCCTTGTGCATTGAAAATAATGATGTTTTTTTTTGTATATTTTTGTAAATAGACATTTTTTATTTATTTACATCTCTTTTATGTACTGTATTAATGTATGATTATGAATAATTCCAATATTATGGAAATAATGTGCCGATCTGTACTTAGTAACTGAATTGTTATGTTGATAAATAAAAAAGTGACGATGATGTACATACAGTTGTTATAATATTATGATAATGTAATAACAATTTGGGGATAACTGATTGTTTTATTGAAGTAATACTTGGTCATAATTTTCTTGCCCTTATCCCAATTTATTTGGAGTCAGCAAACATTCTTCTTCTTCCATACTCTCTATTGAATTACTTAGATCGTAACTAATAGAAAAGTAAATATAAAAGTAAAACTTAGTTTTAAATGAGTTAAAATAAATATTTAAAAAAAATTGTCATAACTTTTTCCGAGTCCCTCCTACTGCCAATTTCCATAAGTGTTTGAAACATGGAAATAAGTTTGGCTCCATAATCAGTGATCAAACATGAGCTGAGATGAAAAAAGTTGCAACTGTTCCATAAAGTCAATAGCAGAGGGGTATAGTATGCATACCGTGGCCCCTGCCACGGCAACTGAAGGACCACAGGTGGGTTTTAGTCAGTAAAAGTCTGACACGCCCTGCCGCTCAGCCCAGATGGGGAGAGGTCTTTTGATGATTGCCCACCCAAAAAAAAAGGGGTATAGTATGCTTTTATGTACTCTATTTATTCATTACCTATCTATTTTCAAGCATCAATCTTTTATAGAGTGACTGGTAATTAATGACCGATACTTAACATGTTAACAGTCCCGTGCCCCTAATGTGGGGTCACCACAAAATTTGATGGCACGTCCGTTCATATGATTGCAAACACCTTCTCGAAACCCACTTCCCAGACTGCAAACTCCTAGAGGACAAGACCTGGGAAGAAGTACCAGATCGGACCCCAACGGAACGGGACTGGACCTGTGCCCGCGGGCTAGTAACGGAGGACCGGTTAAGGTGGGCCATCAACACCTTCCAGCCATACAAGTCCGCGGGACTGGATGGCATCTTCCCAACCCTACTACAATGGGGACTCGATTATATTACACCATGCCTAATGGAGATCTACCGGGCCTGCATAGCACTCAGACATATACCCCTAGCCTGGCGCGAAGTGAAAGTCATCTTCATACCTAAACCTGGTAAAGCCGACTACACGCAACCCAAGGCGTACAGACCCATAAGCCTCACATCTTTTCTACTAAAGACCCTGGAGAGACTATGTGATCGACACATCCGAGACGGTCCCCTTAGGGCAAAACCACTCCACAAACAACAGCATGCGTACTCCACAGGCAAATCAACAGAATCCGCGCTGCACAGCGTCGTATCCAAGATTGAATGCGCAGTGGACCACAAATGCTCAGCACTAGCCGCCTTCATTGACATCGAGGGCGCCTTTGACAAAACCACATTCAAAAGCATCAGCACGGCCCTAGACAGACACGGCATAGATCCGTCTCTGAGCGGCTGGATGACCAATATGCTGAAACAGAGAGCTGTACAGGTGACCGTAAACGACACCACAAGGGCCGTCGTGGCAAAGGGCTGCCCACAAGGGGGCGTCCTTTCGCCGCTCCTATGAAACTTGGTCGTAGACAGCCTGATAAAGACACTAAACAATAAAGGCTACTTTACAGTAGGCTACGCCAATGATCTAACCATAATAATAAATGGCACCCACGAAAACACCCTATGCAACCTAATGCACCAGGCACTGAAAATAGTAGAGAACTGGTGCAGTACACACCAACTATCAGTGAACCCAACAAAAACCGAACTGATCCTCTTCACAAAAAAGAGGAAACTTGCCACACTACAACTTCCACGATTCTTTGGCACTACCCTAAGCCTTTCAACTGAAACCAAATACCTGGGCATCTTTTTGGATAAACAGCTGAACTGGGCTAAACACATCAATCACATCACCACGAAGGCCAGCATATCCCTGTGGCAATGCAAGAGAATGCTTGGGAAAAACTGGGGGATTAGCCCCAGGGTCACTTACTGGCTCTATACCACAGTTATCCAACCAATCATCACATATGGCTCACTAGTCTGGTGGCCCAGAACAGACCTGAGCACAGCCCAAAAAGATCTCGAAAAGTTGCAACGATTTGCTTGTGTGGCAATCACAAGCTGCATGAGAACTGCACCCACCGCTGCCATAGAGGCCATGCTTGGTCTGCCTCCCCTACACCTCATTGTGAGAGAGGAGGCGGCCCTGTCTGCCTTCAGGCTCCATCTATCAGGAACCCTAAACAAAGAGTCTAGAATCAAGCACATACGCCTAAAGGACGAGGCAATCAAACGACAGCCAATGATGGCATCACCCTGCGACAAAGCCCCTAAGCAATACTGCTTTCAAAAGCATTACAACGTAGTGTACACTGATGGATCAAAGACCGACTGCGGAACTGGAGTCGGAGTCTTCTCACACGACCTCAACATAAACATATCCAGCCCGCTATAAATGCTCAACACGGTTTACCAAGCCGAGTGTGTGGGTATAATACAAGCGGCCCATGCCATAGCAGCCAGGAGAGTTACGGACACCCATGTTCGTATACTCTCTGACAGCGTTTCAATCCTCCAATCCCTAAAGAAGGGATGCATCACATCAAATCTAATACTAGAATGTCACATGGCGCTTGAACAGGTAACTGTATCGAACCGCAACACAGTGACACTACAATGGATAAAAGGACACAGTGGATCACTAGGTAACGACGCGGCTGACGAGCTGGCCAGAAGGGCATCCAGCATGCCAGTCTACGGACCGGAACCAGTCGTGCCCATCCCCTTCAACCAACTACGCAGGTGGCTACAAAAGCACACCCACACACAGGCAGAGAACTGGTGGTCCTCGTCACCGGGCTGCAGGCAGTCCAAGGAAGCCATGCCATCACTAGATGGCAAGCTCTCCAAAAGACTACTACGACTGGACAGGAAAGGCCTGCGCCTAGTGACAGGGACCATCACGGGACACTGCTCACTGAACAAACACTTCCATATGATTGGCATAACGGACAGCCCCCTGTGCAGAGCCTGCATGGAGGCTGATGAGACCATCGCGCATGTGCTCTTTGAGTGCACAGGCATCGCCCAGATTAGATCAGTAACACCCGGATCCTACACAGAAGTTCTCGACAGACCAGGAGACCTAATAAGCTTCGGAGGGAGGTGGGCTGGTTGGAATAACCACCGACGGCCGCCATGGCCCACGCACAATGGTCCATCTGAAGGACTAAGTGCGGAAACCAAACCCGTAACATAGAACATGATTACAAAAAAAATTTACAGGCCTAGACTTATAAGTTTCAAAGCACATATAACAAAAACTCTTCTGACACTGTTTGGCTAAAAAGCAGACAGCTTCTTGAAATCGACAGTGTCTGTCAGTAGACCCGGCTGATGCCCGTTGCAAACTGGCAGGACACCCTTCCCCCTCTTACTAACTACCTACCACCAAAGGAGTATCTTCCTGCAGGATGTAACCTTCCGTGGTCCACTTGGAAGTCTCTGAAGCGTCTCCGGACACAAGTGGGAAGATGTAAGCCCAACCTGGTGAAGTGGGGCTACCTTGACGGAACGGCATAGGGTGTGATTGTGGAGCTATGTCACAAACCATGCTCCACTTCCTATCCTGCCCTCTGTCTCAAAACATGCAGACAAAGTGACCTCTGCGCTGCCACCGACAACGCTTGGAAGTGGCAAAGTTTTGAGAAAATAACATTTGAAATTCAGTTGTGCCAGCAACAGGAAGAAGAAGAATACTGTTTACAGTGTTGATGTGTACTTTTGTAGCTCTTTTTCGAACAGTTGCCGTTGAATTTCCTTCGTCAAGTAGCCTTTTGTAGCAGCCCGCAACTCACTCAAATAAAACAAAACCACACCTGTTTCAAGTCACAGATACGGAAATAATAATTAATTTAGTTCTACCCTCAAAATCAAAATAATAGAATTTACTTACCAAGTCTGTGAGCCCACATGGGGTCACTATATTTGTTACTCGTAAGTCCGTGCCTCTGCATGTAGTCACATGAAAAACTGCTGAAAATTCTAAGGTAAAATGGTTTTTCGGGAATAATACTTTTTCTCTGGTGTACTAAAATATTTCAAAATATGGGTGTGGCTATAAACACTTATTCTCACTGATAATTTTAAATTCAATGTTTTAATTCTGCTTGTATTGCTCAGGTTATTTCATGCTACCATTTGTAATATATTTTTGGGTAAAAATAAAACTACGTTCGCTGACGGCAATTTTCGCATGGTTTCATAATTTTACGAATAATATTTTAACACCTCGTAATACCTACTAATCAATATCTCATGAGTTGTTGATAACTGACAGACTATCAAAATATGAACAAAAATAGTAGGTACTTAATATTTACCTAACTATTATTAAATAATTAATAGATAAGTAGGTACTTAATAATAGGTAACTGGTACCTTTTATATTGCGAAGTTTTTTAACCCTTCATTTAACCGGATATATAATTATGTCGCAGGTTTTTCATAAAATTAGGTTTATAATCAAAAACCGGAAGATGACACATTTTAAACTCAATTTCATCATAAACCTGTAACAATCCAGATTTTGATCAAAATCCTGAACTAGTTTGGGTTTATGATAAAGTTCTTGTCAAAATCACGGGTTTGCTTTGTTTTATGACAAATAAATCAATTTAAATGAAATAAATAAAACAATCGATCATCATTTGCAACTTAGTAGAAAGAAAACAATTATTAATTTATCAAAATTTTACATCCATGATCCAATCAATATTCTCCTCCTTCAATCCAATTATGAAATGAAATGTTTCAATTTCACGTACCTAAATTAATTGATTTTGAAAAGAACTTTATCATAAACCCAAACTAGTTCAGAGGCCTTACCACGAGCTCTAAACGCGATTCAATTTACGCTCAGGGGCCTTACCACGAGCTCTTAACGCGATTCAATTTACGCTCAGGGATCGAGATGGCGCTAGACGACTTGTATAGCTCTGTCTCTTTCCAACAGCCTAAACTGGATCGCGTTAAGAGCTCGTGGTAAGGCCCCAGGGATCGAGATGGCGCTAGACGACTTGTATAGCTCTGTCTCTTTCCAACAGCCTAAACTGGATCGCGTTAAGAGCTCGTGGTAAGGCCTCAGGTTTTTGATAAAAAATCTGGATTGTTACAGGTTTATGGTGAAATTGAGTTTAAAATGTGTTATCTTCCGGTTTTTCATCAAAAACCTAGGTTTTTGATCAAAAACCTAATTTTATGAAAAGCCTGCGACATATACATATAACCGGAACCGGATATCATATAGCCGGAACCGGATATCCGGAACGTAGATCCACGCGAGACATAATGGCTTTTTAATTGTGTCTGTAATTACGGTTAGAAGGTATTCATCAAGGCGCTCCCTTACCGGTAGCTTTCGCCTATAATGTAAAAATCCAAGATTCTACTGTAACGGCTAGCTAGGGCTTTGCAAGTAGACTGTGCATGTGCAGGCCGTCAACTGCTAGGTAGTGTAGAACTTTAGAGATACTTGAAACCAGCAGGATAGGTTTATACATACTTCATAGTTAAATCGGTAGAAGCACAGAATAAATAGTACAAGTAGAAGTGACACGGCGAGGTCGCAGGTCAAGGTCATGACAGGCGAATGCTCCCGGTGAGGGAGCGCCGTAGGCTTACATACATGAAATTGAGCAGTTCATTATGTATCTATTTTTGTGTCCAATGACATTATAGGTAGGTATATTATAATATCATTGTATACAATTTGCTGAAAAAAAATAATGAAAAGTTTTTCAAAAAATAGGCAAAAAAAAAACTGGATTTTTCGGCAGTAGGTGGGCAGGTCATCGGCCGCACGGCAGTAGTACCCACGTTCTAACCAAAAAAAAAAAACAATATTTCGTTCCCGCGAATACGCGATCGTCGCGTTCATTTGTCACTTACTAATTTGTTCAGAAAACCAGAAGGCGTCTACGGTCCACGGCCACGACGCGCTCACGCGTTCGGGTTCGCCGAACAAAATGAACGCGATGATCGCATACTTGCGCGGCAATTGCGTTGGTTAAGCATTGGTGGTCCGTCATCGACGACGGCCGAATGCTGTGTTCGTAAATACACTGGCGTGGTCTCACTCGCACGCCGCCCGCGACCGCCAAGTGCGACGGCGGCAACGAACGTTTTGCCAACCGGTGGTGTGTCGGTCATCCGTCGTGACGTCACCGCACGCTGTCGGTAGCGTGTGACGTTTTAGAGTGACTACAGTCTACAGCCCCAGCAGTCTCGACATTCATAGCGATCGCTTTACGACCGAATTCGGTCGCAAAGTCCCGAATTGACAGGTGACATGTATGGAGTGACAGGACTTTGCGACCGAATTCGGTCGTAAAGCGATTGCTATGAATGTCCAGACTGCTGGGGCAGGCTTAGGACGTGGCCGTACGCGGTTAGGTAACACTAGATTTGCCTAGATGACAAGAACTACGAAAACCGCTCATCATTCTATAGTAGTCCAATGCTGAACATAAAAGTAGTTGGTATATCATTAAAAACAAAACTCGTTCGTAGGTAGGTATCTAGGTACCTAGTTATAAACACAGGTACGGACATGCATTCTCATTAGCCTGATTTCTGAAAAAAAAAATCGAAGTTTATTCGATTGCACCGTGTTTTTATACAACTGTTGTTTTGTGTTTTGTTTAAAAACTAATGTGTCCTTGGTAAGTAACGTGAATTACAATGTTTTTTTTTTGCAAAAGTTCTTAGTTTTTACGATTTGTGTCGTCAATTGGATATATGCGCCCTGTTTTATTTATTTAAGTATTAGGTACACCGGCAGAACACTTTATAATGGACGTTGACTAAAAACTTATTCTAAAGAGTAACACCTTAAAATATACCTACTTAGTCCTATATAAAACCTACAATATTGGTAACCCTACTGCAGTGTTTGTATGGGAAAATTTAAATGATCAATATCTTTGAAACTACGCAAAGTTTCTCCGTTACAAATTCAAGTATCATTATCGTCCCCGTTACAAAAATTTTGAACACATTTCGAAGGTCGTAGATAATCAGGCAGCTGTGATATATGTGTCCAGCCAGCTTGAACTCAGGTTGGCTGGACATTAAGTTTTTATTGATTTCTCGTAAATCCTTACATGTGACGCCATAAATCAAACGTCACAAATTGCGTCACTAAATGTTAATAAAGTAACCATATTCGAAAACGCTCCCGTTATTGAGATTCGGAAGTGCCAGCCAGAAATTTTATACGTAAATTCAAGCTGGCTGGATACAGATTCTTGCATTTTTCTACTAAACCGCTGTACGTATCACAAAACTTTTAGCTCGATGCCTGTTACAAATTTATGTAACGCCCGTTGATATGCAAAAAGTCCTCAAAATCACTTCCGTTACCGAGATTGAGAGACCAGCGAAAAGTGGTTTTTCAAGCTGGCCGGACACGTTTTCGATCGATTTTCTAAGATTCTGTAGAGTTACAAATTCTGAAATAAGGGTGTTTAGCCGTCACATAAAGTGCCCTATTGACCTAGTTAAATGCGAGCTATTTTGAAGATTTTTCCAGCCAGCCTGAGTCACATCAATTTGGCAACCTACTGGGTTCAAACTACATAGGTATATAAAAAAAAACGAGTAAGAAGACTATCGATACGAACAGATTTAACATTGACAGCGCCTATACATTTTACCTAATGCAACAACATCACGCCTGTAATCCCTGAAGAGTCAGGCAGAGTTGTACGTAGGTATAATAATAATATCCCTGGACATTACACACAGCGCCATCTAGTCCCAAGCTAAGCAACCTAATGCTTGTGTTATGGTAACAAGATGGCTGATAAACTACTTATATACATTTTTTTTTTTTTTGTAAATACGTACATATTATAGATAGAAACATACATATTATAGTATAGTACTTACACCTTTGTTGCACATGTGTCTCACTATCTCGTCCTGAAAGGACAAATCACCCTGTATAAGAACGATAGATAGTACGGTGCCCCGACCGCCGTCCTTCCGTTCTCGCCGCCGCGGCGCCGAGGCCCGACGCGAAACATTAGTCCATGTCCGCCCAGACCCAAGCTCGAGCCACTCCGAGTCGCTGAGTCTGTAGCTTTAAAATAATCTGGTCCAGCCTGACCCTTGCTGCCCTCTCCCAGCGACGCCCTAAGGCGAGGTCCGTACCCCACAGGGATTGTCCTTACCGTTAGCGTGTAGGCGAATCAATAACAATTAATATTGCGCTTGCGACTTATTGGTTATTATTTTTTCATAATAAACTAGCTAATAAACAAATTGGATTCCATGAGTTTTTATTATTTTGCGTGGAACCGTACCTAATTCTTTTTCTAAAATAAAAGTAGCCTAAGTTACTATCACAGAGCACTTTATAATACGGGGTTACTATAACATCAGCTATGAAAGTTAAAGTCCCATCAAAATCGGTCCACCCGTTTCGGAAATTAGCCGGAAGACAGACAATTTAAAAAAAATAGTACTTATAAATACTTTCATATGCATTAACTAAAAAGCTGTTGTTTTGACAGATCCTTCAATTTTATTCATTTGTATAGATAAAGCTGTTGCTGTTACCTATGCACATAATTTTAAGACCCTACACAGTCCAAATTTTTTTTCATTTTCAAATTAAATAAATTGACTATGTTCAACGGTATCTGACTCTGTAACTTTCAAAATGATTATGCAATAACCAAAACAAGTTTGCCTTTTAGAGTAATTATTTTTAGGGTTCCGTAGCCAAATTTCAAAAAATGGAACCCTTATGGATTCGTCATGTCTGTCTGTCCGTCCGTCTGTATGTCACAGCCACTTTTTCCGAAACTATATGAACTATACTGTTGAAACGTGGTAAGTAGATGTATTCTGTGAACCGCATTAAGATTTTCACACAAATATAGAAAAAAAAACAATAAATCTTGGGGGTTCCCCATACTTAGAAAAGAAACACAAAATTTTTTTTTCATCAAACCCATACGTTTGGGGTATCTATGGATGGGTCTTCAAAAATGATATTGAGGTTTCTAATATCATTTTTTTCTACTGTGTAATACTGTGTACTTAGATAATACAGGACCGAAAATTCATTTATATACTTAAGTCTTGTAACAAATTATTTGGCAAAGTTAAAAGCACATGGAATCAATGCGTTATTCATATTAATCATTACTTATTCCGTTACCATTGAAATTAATTAAAAAATCCTTTAAAATGTCTCTTGTTTCATTTTGATTCTGAAAACACTGACAAACATCTTAATTCTATAAATCCTTCACAATTCTAAGAGGCAAACTGTTGTAAGTTATTAATACTGAAGATTGTTATTTTATAAAATAATAACAACGTCATAGAAAGAAAATAGTTTTTTTTACTTTTCACAGCAACTTTACAGTAATTTGTTTATTTAATATTTGTTTCTGCAGGTACACAAGAGGTACCAAATCTACTTATAGAGTGCACTTAGCTACACACATTGGGTAGCAGTACACCCGCGGTTCTGATATCAGGATGGCGGGTCTACCTAATTTTTAAAATATCATTGTATGGATGTAGGTAGAGAGGTACGTAAAGGTACACAGAAGGTACCAAACAACTGCAATAAATTTAGGCAGATCCGGAAAGTACACCTGCGGTTCTGATGTACATCAAGTATCCTATGTGTATTCTGGTTATAAACAATCTGTGTACCAAATTTTATCAAAATTGGTCCAGCCGTTTGAGCATGAAGAAGTAACAAACAAACAAACTTGTCTTTATAATATTAGTGTGATATGCCTAGCTATGATTTATATTAATATATATTATAGCTAAATATGTGATCGGCTTAAATCAAATAACTATTGAGATACAAGTTGTCCAAATACAAATCTAGAAAGATGTAAAAGAAAACACAATTTACACCAATAAGTTGTTTATTATGTGTGCATACAATGAGATGGTCATCTTTGACGGTTTCTTACAGTTAACATAATATGTTGGATAGATGGTACATAGCAAGCCTTAACCTAATGAAGTGGTGCAATGACCTGGAACAAGAAAAAAGTTAATTTAGAGCATAATTTCTCAATGTGGGCGATACGATAACACCCCTTGTGGGCCAGGGCCCAGAGAAAATTATAGATCCTTTCTTACAACTGTATAAGGTCTTATTAAAATAGGTGGACGAACTTTTAGAAATCATTCAGACCACCAAAATAAGGACAATGGTAAAAAATATATATAAGAAAAATGCATTAGATACTTACAATTAAAATAATCAGCTAACAAAAATACACTTATAAATATTGGTTACCCAATGCATAAACTTATCCCTCCATTGTCTTTAAAATAAGCTTAGTTCTTTCAAAGCTACAATTAGTTACCAAATGCCGTATCAACAAAAACAGGTAACTATATCTACGATAAATAAAAATACAGTTTGTTTGAGAGCCTAATTGACTTCAGTTGTGCTATGACCCAAATTTAAGTAGTTTCAGGTTATTGGGCAAACTTTGGGACACCCGTTATTTAGCAACATAACCTTCAAAACTGTTTCATTCATTTCCGGCACATGAACCAAAGTAACTTATCCCGCGACATTTATTAGATATAAATAATATTTACCGCTTATCGCAGTCTCCTGGCTTCACGCTCAGACTCGAGGAGGGTCAGGATGTCACCATCACGCACGGGTCCCTTCACGTTCCTGATAATCTGACGGCTAGTCTCTCCAATGAACTCTACTTTGACCTGGGTACATTGTCCCTGGGAGCCGGTACGGCCCAAGACCTTGACGACGCGAGCGAGAACGTTTGGCTTATCCATTTTAGTTTAGATATCGAGCAATTTCGTGAATAATACACGTGCACCTTCAATGGCGTGTGTGGAAAAGAGCTTGACAGCTTGAGTGATGTTACGTGATAGAGTAATTAGGGAATTTAGTTTAACTTGTCGATTTTAGAATTAGTTGGTTTGCATTCTCAGTGCTGGTACTGACCAACCAAACTTAATTCGTGTACGGTTTTAAAAAAATTGAATAGTAATAATTTATTTATTAGAATATCATCTGCATTTGACTGACCAAATCAACGCATTGAATCAATCACAAAATTGCTCAGCTAACTAATTCACAAAATTATTCAGAAGGTATAAGGAGGATTTTCATTGGCCTCCTTTTGAAAGAATGGCTGGCCAAGGGTATTTTATTAAATTGGACTAAGTTTATTTTAACTATCTGACAATGGTTGAAATCAATAGTGAATAAACTTATAATTATTTAACAAAAAAAAATATCAATCGTAAGAAAAGATACCGAATAAAAAAAATGTAAAGATTTGCATATCAAGTTATTGATTGAGATCGGACAATAAATCGGACGATTAGATTGTTAAAAAAAATATATTTAAACGACTTTGGTGCTCTAGTAATATTGCCTTTCCAATGAGGATATATATTTTTCGGTTTCTTGCGTTAATCGGTTTTAAAAACAGTACAACACTAGTGACATAAGATTCCACGTCAATCGAGTTGGAAAGAAAATTGGCATTTTGCCGCAAGTTACTTGCTCCGTTGGACTGTTTGTTACAAAAGTGAATGGCCTACAATCTAGTTTGGTAGTCGCCGCAGTTTATAACACTTTTAAGTAATAAATTACATATTTTAATCACAATGAAGTTAATATATTTGACGCTTCTGGTTCTCCCTGCGGCTCTCCTGTGTTTCCAAAGCGGTAAGTAAACTGATAGATGTCGAAATCTATGATATAAGTAGATATAAATACGTGGCATCGTATAAATTACACTTTTTGAGAGAAAGTCTTCGTCCAAAAGTTTTTTATAACATTAGAAACACCAGTGGCAGAGTTTAAAATTAAAATAGAATATATTACATAGTGTTTCATTATTGGAGGCATTACATAGTAACCTTGTTTTACTTGTTAAGACATTTCACAGCAGATCCTCATTCTAATGCTAAAGAAACAGCCACAATTCATGATTACCCCTTGAGTTACCGATATTTCAATGTGTTTTATAATAACTGCAGAGAATTCAGAAAGTGGTCATGTAATATTCACCTTTCATAATACTTTAGTACCCTTCTAAATATAAATTGCAGGTTACTTAAACTTTTCCTGAAAAGTCTTAGTTTATGAAGTAAATCCTTTTTTGGTAAATCAAATCCTTGAGCTGAAATGCATTCCAAAGAAAAGTTTGAGTGAGTCCATTTACTGAGGACAAGTACCATATGTTTGTATTGTATCATATAATCAATGTACTAGATAAAACAAATAGCTTGTTATTATTTAAGTAATAAGTTCTACTTCTTATGTGAAAAAGTAACAATTTGCAAATTCCGGTGCTGCCTGGACCATCCCAGAATTTCTGATATTTGACATTGAATCTTAAGATTTCTTTGTAAGGGTCAATATTAAATCAGTGTACTTTCAGTTTTATATGGTAGTATGTAAAGAACATTACAAAACAATGATTCACACATTACCTTTTAATTTGTCCTCATTTGCAGTGATTTTATAACAAATTAGCTTCTGTCTGTGACTTGTCCGCATGAAATTGGTTGATGTCTCGTCGCATCACCTGCCTGTGCTATTACTTCGTTTCCGCAGTGTTCTTTCTTACCATTTTCCTTTTTCCTCGGCCCCTGATAGTCCTAGTGTGATGCCTTCCTCAAAAACTGGGCTATCTAATGCAAAAAGAATTTTTCAAAATAAACTGGTAGTTCCAGAGATTAATGTGTTCAAACAAACAAACTCTTAAACATTATTATAAGTTTATAGATTATGTTGTAAAACACTATTTCAGTGGCAAGAATAAACCCTCGGTTTCTAAGTTGAAAATTTGCAGTTCAGAACTTGTCATACTCTAGTTAAGGTGAGGTTATCATTACTTAAGGTGATTTCTTCAATGTAGCCTGTACTATTGAATGAATCACCTTCTGGATTGCTAAAGTCTTACGCTAACATAGTTTGACAAGTTGTGAACTTCAAATTCACAATTCAGAAACCCGGTATAAGATGTTTAAAGTGTAGCAAGTCACAAAATACTTTAAATATTGTTTTTATTTTTATAAATAAATTGACAGTTTTTTTTTTTTATTTAAGCCTATTCTACACTGCATTGCTAACTCACCAACTACAAAGAAACTAATTTATTATAGAAAATGAGAGACTCATTCTTTTTAAATCACCATGTTACAGGTAACACAATTCTGGCGAGAGCTGAGGAAGATGAGCTTGATGATGTAGTGGACATCGAGGGTGAAGACAATCAGGTGGTTGGGGATGACTCGCTGGGCGATGATGACGACTCCATTGTCAAGTCCTCGCAAGACGTTGATACCACTATCCTGTTCACGAAACCTATTACTAGCTTAGGCGATGCTGTATTTGGTAAGCTCAAACTCAAAGCATTTGTTTCAAATAAACCAATTACAGGCACTTTTGAATTGTCAAGGTGTCGGACAGTCAGAAAGATGAAGCTGCCCATTCTAAAGTGTAGTAAATACCTATGGAGAAGAACGGGCAAGATACTCCACGGACACTCTTTTATATCATAAAATTGTTACAAAATATTGGTCACGTCATTCATGTTGAAATTATACATGTTAGAACGATGTAGAAAGACATACATTGTTAAAAGCATCCGTAAAAAAAAAAACAGTTTAGGAATAAGAAACTGAATGATTATTATATTTTTGAACACATCAAAAAACTGTTGACTCTCATATTCTGAAATTCATGCCAGTTCTAAACTAAAAACAACTATTATTACCAATTTGTTAACTTAAATGATGGAAAATTATGGACTTATTTAATAGATATCATAAATTAAAAAGACGAATAAGATTATAACAGTATGTAGCAGACATACATTCACTGCTATTTAAGTAATTTGATTTCTCTATATTTATGCCATGCTCACAATAATGATCTATAACAAATTTGTTATTTTTTTATAATTCCAACACAACTTTCACAACTTGATATCAATTACACATCTATTAACAGAATAACCTTGGCAACAGTCCAAAAACATTGTAAACAATATCAATAAGCCACCATGTATTGCATTTTCTCTGCTGAATGAACTACCAACCTATTAGTTACTGAAATTGAACATGAACTGATGGCTTTTCAACCAATTTTCTGTAATAAGTACATAAAATGTCAATGGTGTTACAGTTCATAAATTATTCAATTTCAAGGTCTTTTCTCAATATACCTTGAATATTTTAGCGCACCAGGTGAACTGTGTTAGAACTTATTCAGACATTTTGATGATTTAGGGCTCCCACACATAAACACGATACGACGTCGCGTCGGATAATGCCATTACGTTCTGATCTCGCCTTCAAGCATATACAAGATAGCATGATACATGCCAAGTCTGTCACTAGCAGCCGTCCGGACAATCGTTGACGGTCACCATCTGACAATAAATGATGGCACCTTTGTTATGAATCGAAGGATTTTACAACGCGACGTCGTATCGTGTTTATATGTGGGAGCCCTTGGGGCTGATTTTTCAATCAACAGATAATTTTTATTCGTGGAATAAAATTGACATCTGACAGTTTTCGTATGAAATAACTGTAAAAATTTCAAAATTATTCTTTGAATAAAGTTATCACATGATTGAGAAATCAGCCCTTAGACTAGTATTTAAATTATTTCCATTAAATATGCACATATTAATTAAACATTTTCCATTCTATCCTATTCAGACATTCAAGCGGGCTACGCAGTTGAATTCCTGGTTGGGTTCATCAACAAGGGTGCTGAGGACTACATAGTGGATTCCATGGAGGCCTCCTTCAGATACCCGATGGACTACACCTACTACATCCAGAACTTCACAGCTTTGCCTTACAACAGAGAGGTGAAACCCAAGCAAGAGGCTACGTTCGCATACTCCTTCATCCCCAACGAGGCCTTCGCTGGCAGACCATTCGGCTTGAACATCCAGCTCAACTACAGGGACGCCAGTGGAAACTCTTACCAGGTCAGTAAAATGACGTTGCTATTGTTTTCAAATTGCGTAGTAAAACATTCATAATTCTTGTCCTTAAAAAAAGTGTTGGAACTCATAACCAAACCTATCATGGAACTTACACATAACTGGCGACAGGTGAGTGTACTGTATACTGAAAGAAAGATATATGTCCTTTAATGGCGGCGTTTCAACTAACATTATCTTTTGTTATTCACCTTTCATTCATCCTCTCAACATGACCAAACCATACTTTATCACTACATTTTGTTTTAATACAACTTCGTCGGTAACAGGAGGCCGTATACAACCAAACTTTGAACATCGTGGAGGTGTCCGAAGGCCTGGACGGCGAGACGTTCTTCCTGTACGTGTTCCTCGGCGCTGGCGTCGTGCTGGCGCTAGTGTTGGGCCAGCAGGCTCTGTCGACGCTGGCGCGGCGCCGCTCGCCGCGCTCCGCGCCGCGCCCGCTTGAGACCGGCACCGCCAACGACGTGGACTACGACTGGCTGCCCAAGGAAGTCGTCAATCAACTCAGTATGTACCTTTTAATCATTTATTTCCCACATCATAGACTCCAATTTGTTAGTGTACCCTGTCGATTAGGTTAACCATTTTTTGACACCTGTCTTAGAACGTACATATTCCAGATTACGTAAATAATAATAATAACGTTTATTTATAAAAATGGTGTAGGTTTACAATAACTTATCTTAATAAAAATTATAGAGGACACAGTTGCTCATTTGCCTGAACTAGGTGGAAACCTGTGTTTCAGGCTAGCAGGCAGAAAGGTGCTTAGAATTTTAAAATATATAATTAACAACTGAGAAGACTAATAAAATTAAAAACTAATATTACCTTACGAGACTAACATGTTTATTTACAGACAACGAGTAAATCCTCCGTCTCACTGTATGATATGCTAAGTTAAAATTGCAGAATAACCTTTTTACAGTCGTTATTATTTAATTTATAGATACTTAATTTCCTATTTAATGTATTGCATAGAAATGGGCCTAAAAATGTATAAAATCTGTTTACAAAGACATATTTAGAGGATGCATTTGACTCACATACAATATCATTCCGTCTCTTATTAGTACTTTCAATGTTATAGGAGAGCATGGTGTAATGAATAAATAAATTCATAATAAAATAAATAGATAAACTGCCTTATATTATTGAATAATCTTATTTATGGCTTCTTACAGACATTATAATACCGTACGTGTATTAATCAAATGTATTATGTGTTGCTGCAATCACTCAAAAAACGGTTTACCTAATGGACAGGGCATTTATTACATAATTACTAGAATCAAATTTATTTTAATTTTATTTTTGACCTTCAAAAGTGCCTTTTATGTGCCTATTTGAAATAAATGATTTGACTTTGACTTAAATAGTGTCAGAACATACATTTGGCAGATATTGATATTAATAAGAATTTTAAAAAAATGATTGAATTGATAAAAAATTGAGTATTGAGAATGACAAAATCATCATTAATCAATAATATAATCAATTATAAATATAAGTAATACATTAAACAACATTATTCTAAGGCACAGTTTCAAGGCAGTACTTGCGTACACATACAAATGCATACCAAAAATTTTATATGATGAAAATATCATCCTTTGCACCCTAAATATTTTTGAGCATTCTGGACGCTGCTCGGTAAACATGCTGAATTTACTAGGCTTTGTTATGTATTAAATCAAGGTATTAATGAAACGTATTTTGTGTTACAGAGAAATCTCCAAAGTCACCCAAACAGTCACCTCGCCTGAGGAAGGCGAAGAGATCAGCTGGAGACGACTAATTGTAGTGTCGAGTAGTATAGCCATTAGACACCAAGCAAGTGCGCGGAGTGCTGTGCGAACGACCGCGGAGGCTAAACTAACAGTAGGCCTGAAAACTAACGAGGCATTACAGCATCCTACTGTTGCCTTGTTGCTTATTAAAAACAAAACAATTCTTTTTTTTTTTCTTTGGTGTGTTTCAGGCCTATTATTATTTTAGTCGATTTTTTATATACAGACTGTGTGGTTTGTAGATGCTAAGTTCAGTGTGTTGTGAGAGTAACTTATGGAACAAACAGTGTGGAAGCTTTTTAACAACGTGAGCGATTAATATTAATGTGAGAATATTATTTAATAAAAATGTTAAATTTGTATTTGCTTGTTTTGGTTTTCAACTGCGACGTAGTGTTTTGTTACGTATTTGTGGTTTATTTATGAACGTTGCTTAAAGTTAAGAGACGTTTAAACGTCAAAAATGTATGGTTAAACAGTCGCTAATCATTACTTAACTTTATGCAATGGTTTTAAATAAACCCCTTAGAGCACTGACCTGGAAGGATATTTACACATTAAGTCGTAGCTGCAACGGCACCGCCGCGCCGCCGCCGCTACGGCTTAATGTGTAAACGGCCTAAACGCTCTAATAAACAAGTACGTTGGACTTCATACTATCGATTACAAAATGAAGAAATTTGATTTTCGCCATTTTGGCGCTGACAGCAACGTGAACGTCTGTGGAACTAATATTTTTGGTAGCGAGTTTTACAAAATGCGTATACTCTCAAGATAAAAATGTTCTATATATCTCGTCAATCAATCAACTCAGCCTATCGCAGTCCACTGCTGGACATAGGCCTCTCCCAGACTGCGCCACAACACCCTATCCTCCGCCTTCCGCATCCAGTCCGTCCCAGCAACCTTCTTAGCCAAATTGTAACCATAGCGTTATACCAGTGCAGTTGACTGTAAAGGCTAAACTTGCTAGGTACTAGTCTGCGTCTTAATACATAATCAACCCATAATGTTCCCAGCATAGAACCTATATCTATGGTTCCTCCCACTATACGTTACGCGGGCCCAGGTGAGCGTCAAAATGGAGGGACCAAATCTCCAATCTCTGTCATACATATATAAAAATATAATACCATTAATCTACTATTTGCTACCTTTGCTGTAATTTTAGCTACCTCATCATATACATAATATTTTAACAAAATGCTTGGTCCCTCCATCATGATATCAAGATGGAGGGACCAAACTGATAGACTACTCCCAGGAATGTTCTACCTAGTTAGTGTTATAATACCTTAATTCTACCTTAATATTATTGATTTTGGCTGTCTGAAACATATATCGTTTTAAAGATATCGATTATATAAGTTGGTCCCTCCAAATTGACGATTCAATTGTATAGTGCAACAGGTAAATGGGCGGTTTATTTGCGATCTTCGATGGATAAATATTTAATACCTTCTAATCGTGCAAAATTTCTTACGTTATAGTTTATTTTAACTAGCCAAAAAAATTAAAGAAATAAGTTAGTACAGACGCCAGCACATGAAGCTACTACAATCTATCAAATTTCTTTAATAGATTTTCAACTTTATCGCTGAAGCATTAAGGTTCAAGATTGATTGAGAAAATTTGACAGTTTCGGGTAGCTTGACCTGCTGGCGTCTGTACAACGTATGAATTTTAATCGTAGTAGCATTAATAAGGGTGTTTTTAAAAAAAATAAGAATAGCACAAAAATATCTAGCTAATATAAAATGTATCTTTAATTTTTAATGATTACTATAATTTATTGGATCATTTTATTTAATTCTCGTAATACTCAATGTAGGAAAACACAGAGAAAAATATTGAAGGTAGTTCTAAAACATAGTCGATTTATTGCATTGTAGTGAAGCTGTTTAATAATAATAATAATAATATCCCTGGACATTTCACACAGCGCCATCTAGTCCCAAGCTAAGCAACCTAATGCTTGTGTTATGGTAACAAGATGGCTGATAAACTACTTATATACATTTTTTTTTCGTAAATACATACATATTATAGATAGAAAAACACCCAGACTCGAATCTCTGTTTGCGATAACTGCGTCCTGGCTGGCAACATAGTGCATTTACAGTGATTTAATTATCATTTTTCCGTAGTTGTTATAACAATTAGTTACCCATTTATCATGAAGAGGGGAAGGAAGAGCGCGATTTCCCTAGATATTCAGAAAGCTGTGTTTTTAAAGTACAGAAGTGCATTCCAGTTAAAATTATGAGAGAAATATTACAGAATTCTTTCAGTCATTGATTTTATCCCGCCAATATGTGGAGATATTGGCCACTACAAGGCAAATTGTCCAAGAGTTCTTGGGAAATGGAATTGTTATGATGATATGAAAAGTAGTCATCAAAAGCCAGACGTTTGTTATACCACATTGTTTAATGTACACTGTAAATAATTGTACATCATTCTAGCGGCCGCTCGCGATTTCGGTCGCGTGAAATCATTTCTTAGTTGACGTCACATAATTATAATATAGGTAGATTAAGTATATGTGTAATTTAGGATAAACAGTGTAACAATTGTAGATAGACCAATAAATAAATTAAAAAAATAAATAAAACATTTTGTTAATAAGAAATTTTGCACGATTAGAAGGTAGTAAATAGGTATTGAATATTTATCCTAATAGATATTTTTGTGCTATTCTTATTTAAAAAAAAAAACACCTGTATTAATAATAATAATAATTTATTTCAGATTTCTCTATATAAATTGTTAATACGATTAAAGTTAATGCTACTACGATTAAAGTTTGTACGTTGTACCTACTTATTTCTTTAATTTTTTTTTTGGCTAGTAAAAATAAACTTTAATGTAAGAAATTTTGCACGATTAGAAGGTATTAAATAGGTATTAAATATTTATCCATCGAAGATCGCAAATAACCCGCCCATTTACCCGTTGCACTAAACAATTGAATCGTCAATTTGGAGGGACCAACTTATATAATCGATATCTTTAAAACGATATATGTTTCGGACAGCCAAAATCAATAATATTAAGGTAGAATTAAGGTATTATAACACTAACTAGGTAGAACATTCCTGGGAGTAGTCTATCAGTTTGGTCCCTCCATCTTGATATCACGATGGAGGGACCAAGCATTTTGTTAAAATATTATGTATATGATGAGGTAGCTAAAATTACAGCAAAGGTAGCAAATAGTAGATTAATGGTATTATATTTTTATATATGTATGACAGAGATTGGAGATTTGGTCCCTTCATTTTGACGCTCACGGGCCCAGTACGGATTGTTGGATGTCACATGCAAAGAGTAGAATATAATACGGGAGAAGAGAGCCCTCTTGTGCCATTTCGAAGCATACAGATTCGCAACGCCATCTACAGCTCTTAACTGGAACTAAGGCTCTATAGGACTTAAGTGGCAGATAGGCACGAATGTATGTGTACCTACGTACGTATTAGGTCAGTAAGTTTGGTTTTTATGTGATAATTCAAATTTTTTAGCTGTTGTAGAGTCATAAGTTGATCAATATGCGACTGGCGAATAATAATAATGATACATTTACTAAATTACAATAATTAAAATTTGAATGATGGTGATTCAGAAGTAAGTGTCCTAACATAAAAAAAATTGCCAGAATTGGCAGTAACACAATAATGAACCATTTTGCTTTAATTTATTGTAATTTGTAACCGTGTAACGGCTAAGAGTATATTAATAATACGGTACCGGCGACCATAGACTATACACTAATAAATTGAGACCGGCGACCATATTGTGTGATGTTGCCAGAATATGTCACACAATAAGGATTTCCGTGACACGGTTGCAATAATTGATGATGCCGGTCAGAAATGAAATACATATAATAATTGTGATAATCTTGATGTAAAATGTTATAATTATTGTTTTAAATTATAGAGAACTCTTGTATTTTTTTTCTTATTTGCATTTAAGTTGGTATCACAGAGACGTCTATCGATAATTATTAAACTAATAGCTTCTCCGTTAGGAAAAGTAGATGGCGACTCTTTCTTTACTAAACTTACGCATGTTCTGTCTCCCCCCTGGTCACATGTCTTCGAAGTTTTGGTTTTAGGACATGTCGATTTTCTCACGGTTGTTAAAAATGAATAAAAAAGAATAATGCATATTAAAAGTGGAATATTTTTGTTTGTAAAATGGGATTAGAGTAACTAAATTAAATTACAGCTGACGGTGTATTATTCTCGTTAGGTACTCAGTAATCAGTATTCTATTGGGGTCATGCGAAACCTCAGAGGCTGGGTGTACGTATAACACAATAAACTGTAAATAGCTCTATGCTTAGGACTTGGTACTGATAACTACATGTCAGCATAGTCAGCCTTTATCGTGCCCACTCCCTCTTGAAGAGAGGAGGCCTGTGTCCCAACACAGACCTCCTGTCTACAAGAGGGAGTGGGCAGCAATCTATTACGCGGGCCCAGTACGGGTTGGTAGATGTCACATGTTTTCAAATTTTTTATTCTACAACAGTTTCCTCCTTCACCGTTTTGAGAGCAGTGGTGATGAAACAAATTTACACAAAGTACAGCGCCTGTCTGGGTTCGAACCTACGTTCTACAACTCTAAGTCGCGGCCGTTACCACTGGGCTGCCAGTGCTCTCACTGGGCCACCATTGCTGTAATTTGTGGTGCGTGTCTGATGGATCCTTCGCTTCGCTTGGATTCCGTCGCAAAGTCCCGAATTGACAGGTGAAATGTATGGAGTGACAAGACTTTGTGACCGAATTCGGTCGTAAAGCGATCGTTAGGAATGTCGAGACTGCTGGGGCTGGCCCCAGTCTGCGTCTACCTACATATATATCAGACACCACAGCTAATATATTAATTTCAACGTGTAGGTACTGTGCACCGCTAATCTTAGTCATCGGAAGTGATAACGCATTTTATGATAAAAAGAGTCACTGTAACAACATATTGCACATATTTGTCTGTTTAATTAATATTTCAAATACTTATTTCTTTGACTAAAGTGTAACACAACTTTTTTGTATTTGTGCTCTGCAAGGATTATTGGTAAATATCGGAATAAGAGAACACTTTTTATGGCACTGTGTGACCTAAACCCGCACTGAAGTCACGGTTTTTTGTGATCCATTTTTGCACAAAAGCATGACTTAAGTGCTGGTTTAGATTAGGTTATACATTTATTTCACATACTATATGTATATTTCATAATGCTCGGTGTATACTAGATATATAGATAATTTTATTTTGCAATCTTTGATATTTGGTAATTTATTATAATTTTTTATGGACGTAACTAAAGGGCTGGTTGAGTGCATTTTGAGTCGGAATTGAGGTAGGTAGGTAGACATATTTATTAGTTATTTTTCACTTTGTAGTGTGTTTTTTGGAAGTCGGTTGTTTTTTTTTTCGCAATTAGGGTGGTGGTCATGCATCAGCAGTCCCTGAGAATGTATCATGTAGTAGCACCCGTGCTCAATAACTGATGAAAGCTAGGTTAACAGGCAAAGTGCATCATTTATTTATTACAAAATACGACACGGTTGGCGCAGTGGCTGAGCGATCGACTGCTGCGCTCTGTATCGCGGGATCGATTCTCGTACGGAACAAATATGTGTATTGCCTAGTGTAGTGATGATGACACTTCCCTTATTTTTAAAATAGATAGAAAAGATACAGATGTCTTACATGTCAACGATAGTCCGGCTGTTCTTTCGAAGTGGTTTGCTAATAATCAAACTATTAACTAAATGTCTAAAGTTTTCATTATCAAATGTACAGACGCCAGCAAGTCAAGCTACCCGAAACTGTCAAATTTTTCCAAACAAGTTTGAACCTTATTGCTTTAGCGATAAAGTTGAAAATCTATTAAAGAAATTTGACAGATTGTAGTAGCTTGATGTGCTGGCGTCTGTACCTCAAATGGGTCTAAATTTATTTATTTAAGTATATATACTTTATTGTACACCACAAAAATACATAGTATAAAAAATACATGCACCGATATTGACCTGTCGAACTAACGACCTGTCAACCTAACGATCCTGTCGACTTGTCAAAGTGTTAACTTACCGACCCAACGAACTGTCTACCTAATAACCGGTCGACCTAATGACATGTCGCAGACTTGTTTGACGATCTAATGAGATATGTAGGTACAGTCTAATAAATAGCCTATGCTATTTAAAATTACCTAATCTATATTTTCACGCGATTTCGCCATCGGCAGAGAGGATGGGATGAAACTCCATGTGAGTTCGAGTGTTAAGAATCATATACCAAGCCATTTAAGATTATTAATTTCGCATGTTATTGTTTTTAACCGACTTCTAAAAACTTCTTTTTTGTTCGCGCTTAACTCCGTCGCTTGCCAACAGATTTAAAAATTTTTTTTTGTCGGAAAGGGTATACTTCCCAAATGTTCCCATAGAAATTTCATCAAAAACGGTTCAGTAGTTTGGTTTTTAAACCAAAATTACTGGTAAAAATTACAACTTAAAAGTGAAACATTTTTTTGGAAAAAAAAAACAACCGACTTCCAAAAACGACACTACAAATTGAAAAATAACTTTAATTTCGGAAGTCGGTGGCAAATAACGAAAATGCGAACCCAACGCCGCTACGACGCTAGGACGTTTTAATGATTGAAAGAGTCCTACAAGTTACCGGAGAAATGATAAAAAGTACTACTGAATCTTATCATCTATTGGAATCTACTAGGTCGTTACTGCAGACAGTAATACCTGTGGAGACCATAAACTATCTTCAATACATAAGAAATTTCTTGTCAAAAACAGGCAATGGACAGCTAAGCACAAGGATTAAAATTGCAGAAGAGCAGGCCGACATATTTCATGATATTAAGAAAGACTTGAAAAATATTAAGGAAATAATTAAAGACGTTCTTAATATTTATAAGCCTATTCTTGATAAATCACTACTAGAAGAGGGTTTAAGTCTATTAAATGAACGAGTTAAAAATTTACCTACACGACACTTTAGTAAAATTTATCGACTTTATGAACTACATGGGGAAGAGTTGTTTTCGGAGTCTGGATTCTTATTTCAAGAACTAAGAGCATATACAGGTTTAACAACTCCACTTCTTAAAGAAATTATTTGGATATGCTACAATAAAAATTATATACTAACACAAATTCAAATTCAATCACCTAAAACAACTATTAGTGAAAAAGCGCGCACATTATTTTGCCAGTACGACAGTGAACCATCCGAGGTACCAATACTTCCATTTAAAGAAAATGATTCGGTTGCTAATATTTTAGCAGACCTTGCTGGTAAAAAAATAACAAGAAAATACTCATTTGTTGGTATAAAAAAATTACGTGACATTTACAAATAGGCTTTATGCGTTCAGGAACCAAGCGACATTAAACGGAAGAAATTAATAACATGTTTAATCAGTAGATTGAATCTGTTGAAAGAGACATTACAATATGACACCCCCCCTTACAATTCCCTGGACGGTATGGAACCTTCGGATCAGCTACTTCGAAGATATAAACACGATCAAGAGTTTCGTTTCGTGTTAGAAATGATACTGGCTGATATAGCCAATGTTTTGGAAAAGTGTCAACAAAAAAGATTAATGAACAAGCCTGCCAAGCTACTAACAGACCGTAACTTGGGTAACGTGCTTGATCACGGTGATCCGTTTCTTGATGTGATGGGGGATGTCTTCGACTCTTACGACCTCTCAACGGGCTTGTTGTCAAAAGCGATCATGTTTGCTAAAGACGGGGAATCAATCGAGGCCCTCTTCGAATTAATCCAAGATAACGTTGATTATGAAACAATTGAAAAAGAAAAGCTGGAAAATATGAATGATGATCAGAAGAATCACTACAAAAGATTCCAAAAGTCCCCGAACTGGAAATCCTACGTGAAATTTGTTCCTAATGCGCCCGCGTGGATTTCGAAAAATATAGTACCTAAATAATGCCACACATACGAGTACTTGTTTTCTAAATAAATAAAAAATCGGCCAAATGAATTTATCTAAGAACAAACTTAAGTTTGACATTGAAAAAACTTTTTTGAAAAAAAAAGAACTGACTTCCAAAAACGACACTACAAAGTGAAAAATAACTTTAATTTTGGATGTCGGTGTCGTTGGGTTCGCATTTTCGTTGTTTGCCACCGACTTCCAAAATTAAAGTTATTTTTCAATTTGTAGTGTCGTTTTTGGAAGTCGGTTGTTTTTTTTTTTCCAAAAAAATGTTTCACTTTTAAGTTGTAATTTTTACCAGTAATTTTGGTTTAAAAACCAAACTACTGAACCGTTTTTGATGAAATTTCTATGGGACCATTTGGGAAGTATACCCTTTCCAACAAAAGAAGAATTTTTCAAATCGGTTGGCAAGCGACGGAGTTATGCGCGAATAAAACATTTAAAAAAAAAATACAAACATCCGAATTGAGAACCTCCTCCTTTTTTAGAAGTCGGTTAAAAAATAATCTCCATACATCGATATACGTTACGGTCAATTCTCCAACTGCAAGTGTAAGTTTGTAATTGCATTTTTTTGTGGTGAAACTACAAATAAATTAACGATTTTCGAACTTTTTTTTAAGTTAAGGCCTACAACGTTCTCACATTCATAAAATATAAAATAATCTAATGCAACGTCCCGACATTCAATCGTCAGGCAGCTAGCTGCCCATCAGACACGACGCCCTGGTCGGAGAATCCCCCGTTTGCTACGGAGGATGAGTGAATACGTTTACGTAACTGTTGAACTGTTACAAAAATTACTACAGTAAACAATCACAATTACAAACGCACAGTAGGTTCCTAACAATTTACACAGTCATATACCACTTTGACTACACACACCATTACACACCCCCACCTACACGAACACATCCTCATCAATGATACACGATACACACATTTTATATGCATGCATAATATGTTGCCTAATAATATAGTAAATTTCTATTTCTTTTGTTTTTTTTTATTTTAATTTTGTATTTTTTTCTTTTTATATTTCTCTTGTTTTTATTGCATATAAGTGTCATAAACCGGAGAACAGGAGAAGAACCTGACTCCTGTAACACAGGTTGTTACCTAGCTCAGAACTCAGGGTTACCATATCATTGTATGTATCATATAATTTTATGCCAATAAAAATATTATTATTATCATGTTATTTTTCTTTAAAAATTGTATTATGTGTTTGCACCAATGTCATCAATTTGTTGGTGATCCTAATAAGATAAATAACTGTTGAATATTTAAGTAGTTTAAGTATTCATTCTCACCAAATTATTAGCAATTTTCAAAGAGCCGGCGACAACGTCGATTTTAGTTTCTAGAATTAGATATTAGAGACCAGAGAGAACCATTGGGAGTGGAACATTGGGTTCCATGTGACGTTATCTTCCTACTATATAAAAATAAGTCGGGTTTTCCTTCCTGACGCTATAACTCCAAAACGCACGAAACGATTTCCACGGTTTTGCATTCGTTGGAAAGGTCTCGGGCTCCGTGAGGTTTATAGCAAAGAAAATTCAGGAAAAATTTCAACAGAAAAGCTGGAAAATCATAGTGTAGGAGTAGGTTAGGAATAGGGTAGGAGTAGGTTAGGAGTTGTGTAGGAGTAGGGTAGAAGTAGGGTAGGAGTAGGTTAGGAGTAGGGTAGAATTAGGGTAGGAGTAGGGTAGGAGTAGTGTAGGAGTAGGGTAGGAGTAGAGTAGGAGTAGGGTAGGAGGTAGGACATCACGCGATCGAAGTAGCGCCGGGCAGCTAGAAATAATTTATATGGCAAAACAACGTTTGCCGGGGTCAGCTAGTAAATTATAGAAAACAAGTTCATGTAGACAGTTAGGATTCCGAAACCTGAGGGTGCCAACAGTACCCTATTGCAAAAGTTCCGCTGTCCGTCCGTTCCTCCGTCAGTCACAGGGCTGCATCTTTTCAACCGTAATAGACACTTGAAATTTTCACAGAGTGTGTACCGTTATAACATTATTTCAGCTGAAAGATGCCCACTGCTGGACATAGGCCTCCCCCAAGCACCGCCACTTCGCCAGCGGATTCCTGCGGGGTAATTTTGTAACACACTAACAGCAGGAATCGCTTTCATTTTGACACTTCAACAACATTCATTGCCTTATTTACGTAATTTTTTCGAACATATGGATTAGCCATAAGTCTGACAACCAGTCTTACCAAGGGGTATCGTATTACCCAGTAACTGGTTTGTGGAGGTCAGATAGGCAGTCGCTCCATGTAAAATACTGGTATTCAGCTGCATCCGGTTAGACTGGAAGCCGACCCCAACATAGTTGGGAAAAGGCTAGGCAGATGATAATGATGATGACGGATTAGCCATATTCTTCAAAATGATTCAGATTATCTAAATTGAAAACAGAAAGGTGCTCCCACACAGCAATTATATGTATAACGTTTGAGAAGGTTGCATAACATTTGTTTTAACTTTTTTTTGTCGTTACACACTGTTATTTATACTAAGATCAACGACAAACGAATATTACCCGTACAAGAACTTGGGCAAAGAAAAAAAAAAATGAAAAAAATTGAATGAAATGAATAAAATGTAATCGTGCTACACAATGTTTTATATAACGTTAATAACTGCTGTGTGGGAGCGCCTTACGATTTTAAAAGTGTTGGTAATTCCCGCACACGAATAATTCAGCGATGATATCGCAATCAACGGACGACCTAGGCAGAATTATAATTTTGATAAAACATTGCTTTGATATCTCTACCAAGATAAGAGTCCACACTGAGTTACTAGCATGTTTTTTTAAACCTTTTCTAGGTATCTTCGTGACTTCACATCATAATATCGTTGTAGCAAGCAATTCACAAACATTCTGAAGAGTATCAAGTAGCTGTTTAAATGGAGTGTCAAGGGCAATCAAACGCAAGTGTGATTGGCCGTTGGCTCTGTCCACATGGGAAGTCACTACTGAATAATATATTTATTTATTTAAAAAAACGTTCAAATGGGCGCCACTTTTACACTCCGCCAATTGTGCGAGAATAGAAGCACAAATGTGCACACAAGAACTTGCCCAAATGGTGTTCATTGATCTGGAGAAGTGTATTTTATGATTTATATATTTATGTATGTAGATAGAGACCCATGATTGATTACGTGAATAAAACATTTTACAAAAAAAAAACAAACTAAAAAAAAGCGACTGCAAAGTGAGACAGAGAGACAGAGAGGGTGTGCGCGATTACTGTGATTATCTATAATAATATATCTACAAGAAATAATGTAGGTTTTTTTTGTATAATTTACTAATTAAATATTATTTCTTAAGGAACTTGTACTTTTTTCCTACGAAACTTTAAAAAATATTGTTTTAAACTGTTTTCTTCTAAGTTATAATATTCTCTCCGATGTGAACTGAGCCTTACGATAATTGCTGGTGCAGATTTATTCCACAGGGGGCAGCGGTCAATACAACGAAATCAGTAACAGTTTTGCCGTCGTACCGCGCATACTATGGCTGATAAAGGTAGAATAAATAATAATCATATCGAATTATAATAATTATCTGATACACTATCATCATAAAATCTGTGTTTTTAACCGACTTCAAAAAAAGAAGGAGGTTCTCAATTCGGAAGTTTTTTTTTATGTATATTCGGGTATAACTCCCTCATATTTTTTTTTTTTGTTCGAAAGAGGTTTATGTGTAAAATCTTCTGATTTCAGTTGTAAAGATTAGCTGCAATGCGTTGATAAGGCGTTATGCAACTGCTGCAGTGCCTGCTATCCCAAAATGTGTTTTTACACCGAAACAATATACTGTGAGTTCTTTATAACCGACTTCAAAAAGAAGGAGGTTCTCAATTCCACTGTATTTTTTGTTTTGTACGCGATGTGTCCGGTGATTGAGGATCGAATTCGAAAACTTTTAAAAACACCAAAAAGTGAAAAATAACTATTTTTTCGGAAGTTGGTGTCGTTTTCGTTTTTTGCCACCGACTTACACAGAGTACATTTTTATGTTTGTAGTGATTTTTTTTGGAAGTCGGTTGTTTTTTTTTTCGTAAAAAAAGTTTTTGTAAAGTCATTTTATTAGAAACTAGGTAGGTGTCAATGCGAGATGATCGCCTGTCGACTTGACTCTCCTCAGCACACTATTGTAGCAAATATCCGTACTATATAAAATTATGGGACCTAGTTTTAGGTAATTTTATTTTTATCCGACTTCTTAGCATATCGAACCTGCTCACCATCACCGGATAAGTTTCTAATTGGAAAATATCATTATCTGGTAGATATTGCCTTTACTGGTGGATAAGAAGATTTCGTAACGGGTCGTTATTTTTTTTTAAACAATAGAATATGTAGGTAGCCTTTGTCTCGTTGTACAGTCAACCGCAGTCACGTCGAGCTCATCGTCACAGTTTGACATGAACAGTGACTATTTTTTTAAACTTGAAAAGTGGCATTTTAAAATCCTATGAAGTTTATAATTTGTACCTAAGTATTCTTATTCTTTTATTTTAATTGTATTTAAATTTTATTTTATTATATTATAATCTATTCTGCAACAATATGGCGAAGTATTATTTAAATTTAAATTTCATTTGATGTAGGTATTAAAGGTACCGGTCGAAGTGGCCATGTTTTGGGGAGGCCTGTGTCCAGCGGTGGACGTCTTTCAGCTGAAACGATTTATGATGATTATGGATTTTACTTGAATTATTTTTCTTTATTTAAAGTAGTATACACTGGCTTGCAAAACTAAGAACTATAACACTTTTAAATCTTTTTTTTTCTAAAGTTAAAGTTAAAGATTAAAACTTATAACACCCCGTCGTTTTTGCGTCGGGGGTTAAAAACTACAAAAACGTTTTACCTAGGTATAGCAAATTTTATCAGCTTTCTTTGAAACTAGTAAACTATACATTAGTAACATTTTTAACTTAAAAAAATATAAAACAATAAAAATAGCCATTTTTACCTTAGTGTCAAAAAACTCAATTAACATTTATAAGTATGTTTTACTTACGTGTTTTAAATTTTTAGTAATTGGTATTGCCTCCTCGGGCTCTGACTACAGTTCTGAGCCGGTTTGGCATACTGAATACGAGGTTTCGAAGCCGATGTTGAGGAATATTCTCCCATTCTTCAATCAGGGCCTGTTATAGTGCCCTGAGGGTGGCAGGTGGTGGTCTGCGGCTGACTAGCCTCTCTAACTCATCCCAGGCGTGCTCAATCGAGTTGAGATCAGGAGTTCTTGATGTCCAAGCCATCACGCTGATACCAACCTCCTGAATATACTCTTGCACGACTTGAGCCGTGTGTGGCCGGGCATTATCATGCATCAGCATCGATCCATCACCCATATTTGCTAAACACCGCCCTGCATACTCGTTGAGAATCTCTTGGGCATATCTTTCCCCAGTCAGAGTGCCATTTTCTATGGCCACTAACTCTGTGCGACCTTCTGAAGATATGTCAGTCCATACATGTACACTGCCTCCACCGTACTGGACTCTTTCTGAAAAGCAGTCTTGAAGGTATCGCTCACCAGGCCGCCTGTAGACACTTCGACTTCCATCAGAAGTTTTAAGTGAGAATCGAGACTCATCTGTGAACAAAATTCTTGACCACTCTTCTTCATCCCACAGTATGTGTTCACGGGCGTATCGCAGTCTCGCTACTCGAGGCAGATAAACTATTGTAGTCTTTGCTCGAGGCTTTCTCTCGAGTTTGGGACCACTCGCTGTCGCTGGTCCATTTTTGTTTTTAAAGCTTTTTTCAGCCATTTCTTAAAATAAGGTTCTTGACTATGAAGTTTTTATATACAAAATTAAACTCTTTTTTGAGACTTTTTTATTTCGAAAGTATATCTTGTGTACTTAAAAAGTTATTCCAATATTAAAAGTGTGATACTGTTTTACAGACCAGTGTAGTTCCGTACCTCGGAAAGCACGTTAAGCCGTTGGTCCCGGCTGTCATTCATGGATCTTTGACAGTCGTTACGGCACCCTAATTGCGTAACACACGATCAATCGTAATCTGAATCATTTTGAAGCTAATTGCTAATCCATTGCTTCATAAGTTCGAAAAATTTGTCTGCTCAACACTTAAATAACTCAATGAATGTTGTTGAACTGTCAAAATGAAACCGATTCTGATTGATTCTGTGTTACGCAATTAGGGTGCTGGGCCCCAAGTCTGCTATTACAATAGTGTCAGAATGGTCTATCATTGATTTCATAATTGTTGATTTTGACAAGTTTGGTAATCTACTAACATAATGGCGACATTATGACTTTCCAGTGGTCAACCACTGACACTCCATTGAAAGAAATGGCATAGAATGGTAATCTCGTACATAATGATAAATGAATGACTAATACTGTACTGTACCTATAAAACACTAATAAATATTATGTAACAATATATATAAATGAAATCCGGCATAAATAAAGTATGGTGGTTTTTCGAAAATCATTTCTACTAACGGGTTTTATAATAATGACAATACGACAATGTCATTATGACACAATTCTATTACGAGACCATTGACCGACCAATGATCGCCATTAAGAATTTAGCAGATTACGAACTTTAAGCAAAATGTCAATGGGATGGAAATGGGATCGTGTTGGAATGAGGAGTTTATTAAAATGGCAGACTTGGGGCCCTGGTCGTCAGTAGCCCGAAAAGTCTGACAACCAGTCTTACCAAGGGGTATCGTATTACCCAGTAACTGGGTTGTGTAGATCAGATAGGCAGTCGCTCCATGTAAAATACTGGTATTCAGCTGCATCTGGTTAGACTGGAAGCCGACCCCAACATAGTTGGGAAAAAGGCTGAGCTAAATCATCATCTTGATTAGCAGTAGTATAGTTCATGTGTGTTAGACCGTACCATTACCACTGCCAATGTTTCAGGGTCCATCGTACCAAAAGACAGAACAAGTAAAGAGTGAGCACTTGCCTCCCGCGGTGTACAACATTTACCAGCGACCGCTGCTGCTTCACCAGGGTCGCATGCAGTGGCTGTACGACCACGAAGGCAAGCGGTACTTGGACCTCTTCGGAGGCATTGTCACAGTCTCTGTTGGACATTGTCACCCGTAAGTATAGTGCAGCAAGCATATCAGCCGCTCTATTCTGTTAAGATCCCACCGTGAAAACTTGGGTAAAGTGAGCTTAGAGTGAGCTGTCAATAGTGTCAATTGCTAGCATGGTGGAATGACAGCTCACATTAAGCACACTTCACCTGTGTTTTCACGGTAATATTTTTAAAGAATAGACCGACTGGTCACGTGAACAGTCGAACAACCGCTGGGCGATAACTCGGAAAACCATTTGTTTGTTGAAATGAACTATGAAAGTTGCGTGCTATCGCATCTTGCACAAGGAGTCTGTATATTATCCCACCTCAAAAAGAGCTCCTTTCATGCGTCTGAGCATCTACAATTTATTATACTTATGTATTTATTTTTAAGTAGACATGGCTTTATATAACAGCTTATTTGAATATTAATTACGTCAACGTACCAACATACATTAATGCGTTTAGGTAATCTAAAATTAAAATAACTTTGGACTGCCATTCACATGAGGCGGATGGAAAGAAATAAATATTTTATTAGTTTGTCGCATAGCTACGGGTTCACCTGTACAAGGAAGGAAGGCGCCTTTCACTTGGCATTGGTGTAAAAGTCGATGGTTCTTTAAGGACAGCTACTTCGGTCGACGGTCTCCGGTAAAAAGATAAATAAACTAGCTAGGACCAAAACCAGTAGCTCTGACCGTCAATTTTACTACCTGTGTCCACTAAGGGTCAGTCCGCCCCGGGTCCCCGGTTCTGGGGGCCTTTATCTCGGGCCTCATTTATTTTTGCTGCCCCGGGCCCCCGACAGGCTTAGTCCGACACTTGCAATGCTCGCAGACGCTACACCATACTGCTTGTTTCTTTATTTTATTTTATTTTCAGCAAGGTTGTTGGCGCTTTACAAGATCAAATAAACACTTTATGGCATTGCACGAATATCTATCGCCACCCGAAGATTTATGAGTATGTCGAGCAGCTGGTATCGAAGTTTCCTGGAGATCTAAAGGTACATAACCAGACCGGGGTAGTTGTGTAACACACTATCAGTACTCAATGGGTTTCATTTTGACAGTTCGAACGCAATGAATGTTGTTACATTCATTGCGTTATTTACGTTGTTGAGCAGACACATTTTTCAAACATATATTGAAACAATGGATTGGCATCCTTCAAAATTATTCAGATTGAAGTTGATAATTATGTTACGCAATTCGAGGGAAGTACTGAATATTCTATTGGGGTGATTGAGGTCATGCGGTTGGTAAAAGTTTCTTTGGGATAGTTGTTTGTTATGAGGGGTTTGTTGTGGCTAAGTAATAACAGCCACACGAGTGTTACGCTTGCCGCGATTGGTCCGTGGATATGTGACCATCTTCACATACCAACCAAGACCCCTCCGTGCCTCTGAAAGCACGTTAAGCCGCTGGTCCCAGCTGTCATTTGTGTATCTTTGACAGTCGTTACGGGTCGTCAGAAGCCTGAAAGTCTGACAACCAGTCTTACCAAGGGATATCGTACTACCCAGTAACTGGATTGTGGAGGTCAGCTGGGAAGTCGCTTCATGTAAAATACTGGTATCCAACTGCATCCGCTTAGACTGGAAGCCGACTAGGCTATGCAGATGATGAGCTGTTTGTTATGTTATGACGTGTAAGTAAGCAGTAGGTAATCATTGTGTTTAAGTATCGGTCACTTATTACCAGTAAGTATATGAAGATGCTATTAAATTTCGTCCACGATAACCTGACGTGAACCGTGAACCTACCTCACTTTCGGTACACATTCTTTAACGAGCGCATACACACGTCTCTGTACCAAGTACTACCGAACCATTCGACTGTACAGATTCGGTACAGAAACAAAAACGAAACGATCCGGTGAGGAAGGCGCCTAAACCGACGAATCTTAAACCTGCGCAAGACCACACAGACCACCACAAGGTCACAAGTTGCGACAATAATCTTAATTATTATAATAATATTGACATTACCTATTATATTACGCATCAAAGGCCATGAAAGAGATAAGAATAGATTCAAAAATTTGTTGTTTTATGATAATTTTGCACTTTATATTAATTTATCAAGATCGCAGACATACCCACATGTTTACCTACCTACTTACTATAATAGTTATTTATTACGTAGATTATAAATAATATAAATATGTACCTACGTCAATTTTCTGCTGCGACTACGCACACTCAAGGACGCCCCCTAATTGCGAACTGGACCAATTGCGAATTGGACTAATTGCGAACTGGACCAATTGCGAACTGGACCAATTGCGAACTGGACCAATTGCGAACTGGACCAGTTGAGAATTGGACAGTTGGACATTTTGCGAATTGGACATAATGCGCCCAAAGGGTATCACTCATAGACTTAAATCACTGTTATCAGCGCATACCAAATAAGTTTTCAGTTGCCCTGTTAACAGGAGAAATAATCTAGGCATTTAAAATTTAAGAATGTATTTACTTAGAGGCAGAGGGGCTTGTGGCTAAGTAATAACAGCTGCACGGGTTGATTGATCAGGGTAAGCTACGCTTGCCGCGGTTATCCGTGAATGGGATACCATCTTTACATACGAAGACCCCTCCGTGCCTCGGCAAGCACGTTAAACCGTTGGTGCCGGCCATCATTCGTTGATCTTTGACAGTCGTTACGGGTCGTCAGAAACCTGAAAGTCTGACAACCAGTCTTACCAAGGGGTATCGTATTAAATTACCCAGTAACTAGGCTGTGTAGGTCAGATAGGCAGTCGCTTCATGTAAAATACTGCAGTGCGATTCTATTACCATCTCACCGTGAAAACTTAGGTGAAGTGAGCGTGGAGTGAGCTGTCATTCCAACTAATGCTAGGCATTGAGACTATTGACAGCTCACTCTAAGCTCACTTCACCTAACTTTTCACCATCAAATCGGTACCGCCAAACATAAGGAATAAACTACATTAAAATTAAATAAAATAGGTAAGTACCAGAACTAAATTAACACTAAAAATTAATTTTTGAAGAAATCAAGGTTCAGCCTATTGCGTACGCTGGAGCCTTTCGTTGAAAACAAGTCAAAAGAGTACTGCTTGCATAAGTCATGAAAGTCTTTAGGTAATCGCTCGCACTAAAAATGAGTTTTGCCTGTAGTTGGAAGAAGATAACGGAATAGCGATATGTGGATTAAATCTGAGTAGTCGCTGGGGAATATTAAAATACAGCGTACGTAGAAGCTGCGGACAATCCATCTGATTGGATACAATTTTGAGCAAAAATATGCAATCTGCTAATCGACGACGGTTACTAAGTGGTTGTAGGTGAAATTTCCTAAGTACTTATCCCGACATTCCCACGGGATCGAGACGTATGCGGGTGAAACCGCGGGGCGCAGCGAATACATATATAGTATTTTCATCATTCCAGGTTGTTTATCTGGTGAACAGTGGGACCGAAGCGAATGACCTCGCGACCTTGCTGGCGAAGGCCTACACCGGCAACCTGGACGTGGTGTCGCTTCAGAGCAGCTACCATGGGTACTCTTCCGCCCTGATGGGGCTCACCGCCACCCAGTCCTACAGAATGAAACTACCTGTACCCCCTGGATTCTACCACGTAAGTTAAAAGGAAGTATGTCACGACTATGAGCACCAGAGGTAACGGCCGCGACTTACGATTTGAAGGTCGTGGGTTCAAACCCAGACAGGCGCTTTACTTTGTGTAAATTATTTCATCACCACTGCTCTCAAAACGATGAAGGAAAACATCGTGAGGAAACCGGCATGTTGTAGAACCAAAAATTTGAAGACATGTGACTTCTACTAAACCGTACTGGGCCCGCTTGGTGCATCACGGCCCACTCCCTCCCACCAAGAGGAGGCCTGTGTCCCAGCAGTGAGACCATTAGGATAAGCCTCGATAACATCAAGCAATTTACTGCACGCTGCCAGCAAGTAGCAGTTGTTGCTACAGATACCGCTTCACCACATTGAGCGTTTTGGAGCAGTGAAACTAGATTGCTCGACTAGTTCTTGTTCTTCCACTGTCTCAGGCAAAATCTCCTGAAATAAATGCCCGTGCCGAAGAAGTCAGAATTATTACACATCTTCAGTCACTTAAAGATAGTTTCTCTTTATCTTTTCTCTGTTTTCAGACCATGTTACCCGACCCTTACCGAGGCATTTGGGGTGGGTGTCGAGACTCACTGTCGCAGGTGCCCGGAGCATGTGCCTGCCCCGGCGACTGCGTGACCTCAGACAAATATGTTAACCAACTTAACGAGGTAAGTCCAATACAAAGAGGCCAGGAAGCTAAATACCTACTCATACAAAATCCTGTCCTTTGACTCGACATGATACTTTGAGGCATATCGACAGTCGACGTCGATCTTTACATCTTAATTTGTAGACAACATTTTCACATTCAGACAG
The DNA here is from genome assembly GCA_951799955.1 of Apamea anceps. Lineage (NCBI taxonomy): Eukaryota > Metazoa > Arthropoda > Insecta > Lepidoptera > Noctuidae > Apamea > Apamea anceps. Next base: position 2,553,700 of record OX637516.1, read on the forward strand.
GGTCTATATTGTTCTTTTACTTTATTATCTATTACTTATAATAAATCTGTAGAAGTGAAAATTCTGTACATTGAAAATATCAAAAAAATAAATGGCAGGGGGTGTTATTAGACCGACACCGAACCCAAAAATGTAATTAAAAAAATTTTTGTCTGTCTGTCTATCGGTCTGTCTGTCTGTCTGTCTGTCTGTCTGTTTGTTCAGGCATCACGCAAAAACTACCGGTTCGATTACGATGAAACTTGGTATAATTATTCTTTAATATCCTGGGCACCACACTGGGTACTTTTTATCCCGGAAAAGTATATACAATAAAAAACAAACTTAATTTTGCGGTTCGAACCATAGACCCGATTACTGTACCAACCGCAAATAATAAGTTTGTCGTAGGTTAGGTCACCCGCAGTGGAGTTCATTTTTATTCCTTTTAGTTTTTAGAGTTATTTAGGTTTATTTTTATATAAGTCGTAGGTATAGATTTTAATTTTAAAGTATAGGTAGTATATTTGATAGTGTACGTAGTGACCGTAGGTTATTTTATAATACTGTTAGGTAGGATTAGTGAGGGGCCCGTGGCTAAATATTATCAGCCGCACAGGTCGATCGGTCAGGTTAAGCTACGCTTGCCGCGGTTGGTCTGTGGATGGGTGGCCATCTTTACATACCGAGACCCCTCCGTGTGTCGGAAAGCACGTTAAGCCGTTGGTCCCGGCTGTCATTCGTGGATCTTTGACAGTCGTTACGGGTAGTCAGAAGCCCGAAAGTCTGACAACCAGTCTTACCAAGGGGTATCGTATTACCCAGTAACTGGGTTGTGGAGGTCAGATAGGCAGTCGCTCCATGTAAAATACTGGTATTCAGCTGCATCCGGTTAGACTGGAAGCCGACCCCAACATAGTTGGGAAAAGGCTAGGCAGATGATGATGATGAGGTAGGATTAGTCATTCGTATAGATATTAGTTTTTAGGGATTTTGCTTATTTATTGAGTTTAGATTAGTTATCATCAGAAATATGTTTATTTAGGTAGGTAGGTATTTAATTTTCTGTTATTGAGTTTGTTTATTTTTTAATTATGTAGGAACTTAGGTACGGTATCCGGTATCCGGGTCTTATCACGTATTACCCAGTCACTGGGTTGTGGAGGTCAGATAAGCAGTCGCTCCATGGTCCATCATCCATCCGGTTAGACTGGAAGCCGACCGCAACATAGTTGGGAAAAGGCTAGGCAGATGATGAGGTACTTAGGTAAAGATATCATATAGGTACCCTCTTAATCACCACTAATGAGACACAATTGGTTTTCTATTGTAATTAGCCACAAAGGGCCCGCGAGATAGATGGCATTCTGGGGAAACACATACATTTTATCCTGTTAGCACGTTCCCGTGGGATAATTTCCGACATCCACGCGGGCGAAGCCGCGGGCAGAAGCTAGTACCATATAATACAATAAAAACTTGAGTATTCTCTTGTTTAGCTTCTAGAAAACTCGATACCCAAAGGGCGTCTTGCAGCTTTGTTCGCGGAGTCAATACAAGGAGTCAACGGCACCGTACAGTTCCCCAAAGGCTACCTAAAGAAAGCCCACCAGCTCGTCAAGAAATATGGTGGCTTATACGTGGCTGATGAAGTGAGTTATGGTTTAATATTTCCTATATTTTTTTCGGCTCTAAATCTGTGGAAAACGTCGTGAGGAAAACGTCGTGAGGACGACCATCGGGGTAATGGCGTAACACACAGTAACTTATCTTACACACTAACAGTACGAATGGGTTTCATTTTGACAGTTCAACAACGTTCATTGCGTTATTTACGGTGTTGAGTAGACTACAATGTTCCACTCCTTGTTATATGAAGCAATGGATTAGCAATATCCTTCAAAATGAGTCAGATTGTGATTGATAGTGTGATACGCAATTGGGGTGCAGGATGTTCTAAAACCGTTTAAAAACCAACCCACACTGGGCCAGCACGTGGTGGATTAGGGCCCGCTCGCTCTCACAGAGAGGAAGCCTGGGTTCCGGCAGTGGTACCATTATAGGCTGATTATGTTTGTTTCTTGCGTCTTCTTTTATTACAATTTTTTTTTTATTGTCGTTTGAAGGTTCAAACCGGCTTTGGACGTACAGGTGACAAGTTCTGGGGTTTCGAAAACCACGGGGTGGTTCCCGACATTGTAACAATGGCTAAAGGCATAGGCAACGGGTTTCCAATGGCTGCTGTTGTCACCACGAAAGAGATAGCCGCCGCGCACGCCGGAACGACATACTTCAACACTTTTGGCGGCAACCCGATGGCTGGAGCAGTGGGCAAAGCTGTTTTGGATGTAAGTGAACCTATTGGGGGCTTACCACCAGCTCTTAAAGCAGTGCAGTTCAAATTCAGCCCACTATGTACTAAAAACCAGTGCAGTTCAACTTCTGCCCTGCTACAAGAGCTGGTGGTAAGCCCCCTGTGTTGTTTTAACTTTTATGTCTCATATTTTCATAACATACTAACACCTTAGCGTATCAGTATAATTATTTTATCACTTATCTTAAACGGCATCGATCCCTGAACCAGCATTATTGCGCTTAGGAGGTACCTATAGTTCGCGTCAATTTTTATGGCGGCTGTGAAGTGCGCTACTGGCTGCGCAGTACTTCACCCCTCACCCCCGCTGACCCATTTGTTACTGCGCAGCAACTCGCCTCATGTTCCGAGCCGCCATACCAACAGTTTGAAGTCCGCAAAGAACTACACTTCAAAGTCTTACGACTTCGAATCCACGCGATCGAAGTCGCGGACAGAAACAAGTTTACATAACAACTCACAAAACGATTTGTAATGTTATCTGTAACCTCTTCAATAAGCATGACATAACAATGAATTCACATGATAGCACCACTTCATTAGGTACCTATGAAAAGATAACAGTATAATAATGTAGGTAGACTATATACCTAGGTACATACAAGTATAAGCAATAAAGGTCTTTTTACAGTGAAAAATTATAATTGTGTCACGTGCGTTATCATGCGTCAGGGTCACGCTGAACGAAAACATATAAGCCACTTGATGCAGTCGATGAATTAAGTCCAAGGTATATTCAGCTACCTTGGCTAAATAATAACAGCCGCGTGGTTCGATCTTCAAGTTTAAGCAACACTTGCTAAGGTCGTCGGTCCGTGGATGGGTGACCATCCATTACATACCGAGATCCCTCGCTTAGTCGTTGGTACCGGCTGCCATTTCGTAGATCTTTGACAGTCGTAGTCGTTGACGGGCAGTCAGAAGCCCGATAGTATGACAACCAGTCTTACCAAGGGGTATCGTGTTAGTTTCTGGATTGTGGAAGTCAGATATGCAGTCACTCCATGTAAAACACTGGTATTCAGCTGCATTAGACTGGAAGCCGACCCCAACATAGTTGGGAAAAGGCTAGGCAGATGATGCGGAGCAGCACCAACCAAACAAACTTATGTCTGTAATGTAACTTGACTAAAAATAATGACTAATATGTTCCAGGTGATACAAGAAGAAGAGTTGCAAAATAACTGCAAAGTTACTGGCAAGTACTTTATAGAACAACTAATGCAGTTGCAAAAGATACACCCGGTGATCGGTGACGTGCGCGGGAAGGGCCTGATGCTGGGCTTCGAGTTCGTCGTGCCGGGAACCAAGGAACCCTTGAGTGTGACCGACGTGAACCTCATCCACGAGGATATGAAGGACATGGGAGTACTTATTGGACGCGGAGGAAGATGGAACAATGTAAGTTTCGGGGAAACAGCCAGGATAGCCCGCAAAATCCATATTTTCTTAAGTTATTTGGAATTCACAAGTTTATAACTTGAACTGCTAAGTACCTACCTTTTTATGAAAACATTCCAAATATTCAATATAGCTATCGGGGTATCGTATTACCAGTCACTGGATTGTAGAGGTCATAGGCAGTCGCTCCATGTAAAGTACTGGTATTCAGCTGCATCCGGCTAGACTGGGAGCCGACCCCAACATACGAGTGGTTACAAAAAGGCTAGGCAGATGATAATTCCAAAATTATTCTAGCGTGTATGAATAAATTGTTACAAGCCAGAATGTGTGTATACTTTGAAGACTTGTTTGGCTAGGTACCTAGCTAGGTAGGTCATACGGTTATACCTACATGATCAATAATTATTATTCTAAGCATACTTATTTTATTACAGGTAATGAGGATAAAACCCCCGATGTGCATCAACAAACAGGACGTCGACTTCACTGTATCTGTATTAGATCAGGCAATCAAGAATTATTTAAATAATAAAAAATAAACGAATATAAATGAAAGGCGGTTTTTATCTCAATCCCTATAAGTATGAAACAATCTTTCAACAATTATATTTATTATAGTTGGTACGGTGAAGAAAAAAAGGGAGGCTGTTGATCAGCAGTTCGACACAATACAGGGTGGCAGGGACATCGACGCGCAACCTGTTACCATGGATTCTGCACTTCTATTCATCCACTTCCATCGTTGCAACAGATCTATATTAGATCTCATCAACGCGCGTTCATAGTATCAAAGATTATACTTTTCCGAAACTGTGTCATTTTCGACTCTGAAGCTTGTCGAATGGTTGTGATTCTGATTAGCTATGAGCATTCGGTTTTAACGAGAACTTCAGTTTGTGTTTTATCATTTTGATTTATTCATGTCTTATTTATGTACATACCTTTATGTGGCACATAAAAATGAATGGAAAATCTGTTTTATTATAATTGTAAGCAGATTTCAGAACTACCACCTTGGTTATCTTTTTATAAACCATGAAGCAAAAACAAAGATATAAACCTCCCAATTTCCAAACTGAATGAAAGCTGTCACTATATGTGTTCTGTGGCTGTCTGTCACTGTCAGTCAACTGTCAAGTAAGTCAGTTGTGCCTTTGCCTTTGCCCGGCTTTATTTTTATATTGGATATTAGCGAAAAATAGCACGAAGCAATATTTTTAGGCAAATAGGTAAGTCTTATATAAATGTAATTCTGCTTCCAATAAGAATAAATTAACCTTTAAGGCGTCGAACTAATTATTTACCAAATATTTCATCATTCAGTACAAGGCGAGGAGCAACTATGGTTTTCAAGTGCCAGGAAGATAGCTTCTTAAAACAGGTAGGTACGCCAGACCATAAGTAAACCATAGTCATACCATCGTGTCTACTAACGCCTAATTACATATTATTTATTCATGTTTAGTACACTCAACAAAAGCCTAGTACACAAGTACTAACCCTTAAAGGTAAGCTTCCATCATCGCCAACCGCATCTTCACTTACCATCAGCGCTCTAGTTGCGTAACACTATATTATAGTATGTTTACGTTAACTACGCATACTGTTCGAATGCCTAGTACGACTGTTCATTCATTATCGTTTTTGACTTTGTTAGAATAAACACATTAATTTTACACATACATTAGTTTTTGGTGGTAAGACTAAGACAAATTTTTTGTTAAGTACAAACATCAAATAATCACATACAAACTTAAATTCTAAACATATATGACATTAAAAATAAAAATAAAATAATTGTGGATATTTTAATATTTATTTAAAAATATTGGATTCTTACGAGCCCTGACTTATATTACACCTACATTTTGCCAATTATGCTATCTAAGTTTACACCTAATTTTTTCAGTACTCATCAGTAGTTATAAAATGTGAACCAACAACGGAGCCAGTGGTGGAGTATGGAAAGACTTCACCATTTCAAGGATACCAAGTCACTCTGGAGAACACAATACTGTTTCCTGCGGGCGGTGGTCAAGTAGGTCATAATCATAATTTTTTTACAGCTATGTTAAGAGTAAAGCTATATATAATCTGTATTCGCGATTTATTTGCCAAAAATGTAAACAAATATGAGTTTATTGATAAATAATTCTAATTTCCACACAATAAAGTTCAGTTTATGCTACTACTTCAAACTTTTTTATAATTTTTACAATAGTGCTAGTCACTCTGAAATCAACTTAATTGTCATTGTTATAAAGTTGATATTCGTTTAACTCGAAATAACATCAATTTGAAACATAAGTTACACTTTAGAGGTATTGCAGCTACTGATAAATTAGTATTTATTTACACTAAAAGACCAAGCAAGTGAAATAAAGAAAATACATTAATTTAGCAGTCTAAAAGGCAGTATAATTTAGAGGTACTTACATCAGAGAGGTAATTCTCGTAATTTTAAGAATGTTCACAGTCTGGGGGCCTAAAAAAGCCACTTTGGCAGAATCATAATAGGATAACAATATGAATCATATTAAAAATCGTAAAATGGTCACAAACTGACAATTCATAATATGATCTGTGTGCAATTCATATCACAATGAAATAAACTGTAGAAATAAAAAATAAAAAACCAATTTGATTAATAAAAACAGTAATGAATTTACCGATAAAATAACGGTTTTTATTTTTTTCATGCGGTGATGTTTACACCAAATATGAAATGAAATTTTACGAAAATTACAGGAATTGCTAATAATCTGCTGGGAATTCAGGAAATGAATAGCTTTCAGATGTATTGCTTAAAGTGGCCTTTTTAGGCCCCCTGATCTCAGTCTCAATCTGTCAAAAATACCTCTAATTTCCCTACATTTTGACAAGTTTTTGACAGTTGTTTGTTGCCGAGATTAATTTAATTTTTTTAATTTAATTTAATTGGTCTTATTTTTTTTATGGTTTTTTTAGAGGATACCTTTGCAGTCCAAAAAACATTGGAAAGGTACAGACGCCAGCAGGTCAAGCTACCCGAAACTGTCAAATTTTCCCAATCAACCTTGAACCTTAATACTTAGGCGATAAAGTTGAAAATCTATTAAAGAAATCTGACAGATTGTAGTAGCTTGATGTGCTGGCGTCTGTACCTATGACTTGCTCTTGTTGATTGAGGAGCGTTGCTACGCCTATCGCGGCGCGTGCCGAGCATTCCCACGCCCCTTTTACTGACGGGCCTCGACAGGTGCCGCAACACCCGTGCCGTGCATTCCCACGGTATGTGTCACTGTGTCAGTATGGTACGGGCTATTTTGTTGGCCGCTATTCCAACATTTCAAGCGATTCGGAGCGCAGGGCTGCGTATGCAGCCGCTGTGGTTTTATTCAGTGGTCAACATTTGATAAACAAAGCCAAAAGAAATGCGCTCGTTCACGCCGCGATAGGCTTCCTCGCGCCGCGCCACGCCGCGCCTTTAACTTACCAACTTCACTCCCGAAGGATCGGACGGGCGACGACAGGCCACCATAGGCCAGGCCTCATCGAATGCGACGGTTCCCTCGGCCTGTCGGCCTGGCCTGGCGCGATCTGGCTTGTGGGAAAGACGTGGGACCTTATTTTTGTAAAATGTTAATTCGTTTTTAAAATGTATACCTACTTCTATTAAACATTTCATTTTCATAGCCCCATGACGTCGGCCGGTTGAACAACACAGAAGTAGTACAAGTTCTTCGTAAAGGTGACGAGGCACTGCATTTTACTAAAGAGCCCATTGCAGTGGGTACCGTTGTCCAACAGGAGATAGACTGGGAAAGACGATTTGATCATATGCAGCAGCATTCAGGTAATTAATAATGCCAGCTTATTATTGTCCCACTTCTGGGCAAAAGCCTCTTCTTACACAGAGACAGGTCAAAACGGGTTGGCGATTTCAGACTTATATCTATACTAATAATAAAGCTGAAGAGTTTTTTTTTTTTTGAACGTGCTAACCTCTGCAACTACCAGTCGGATTTGAAAAATTCTTTTTATTTATTTATCCATTTATTTCAGGCATCAAGGCCCATATAAACACATACAATACAATATTAATATAACTTAAAAATACTATAAATACATACAACATTTTTTTTTTTTGCATTTTGTTGTCCTATTCTTGAGTAAATACAACCTGACACTGATGTATGAATTGCAAAAAAACTTAAGACAATTTAAACATCGCGGGTTACTTTAGCGCTTCCCCATCAAATGAAAATTTGTTCACCCCTACCACAACTTGCTAAATGTCGGTGAAGTATAGCCCAAGGGATATAGCCCTTAGGATATAGTTCACCGATATTGCAGGAGTGCGGAGAGTGGCTGCAAGTGTGACTGCTGAGTCTTGAGTTTGCTCCCCGGGTCAGGTAAAAATATCATCATCTACCTAAATTAGAATAGAAATACTCTTTATTATGTACACCACATGAATTACGATTAAGAGCAGTGGTGTCCAGTGGTATTGGCCCCGACTTACGAGTTGTAGATCGTAGGTTCGAACCCAGACAGGCGCTTTACTTTGTGTAAATTATTTCATCATCACTGCTCTCAAAACGGTGAAGGAAAACATTGTGATGAAATCGGCATGTCCTAGAACCAACAAATCGAAGACATGTGACATCTACCAACCCGCACTGGGCCCGCGTGGTATATTACGGCCCACACCCTCTCACAGTGAGGAGACCTGTGTCCCAGCAGTGGGAACATTATAGGCTGATTATGCAGTGAATGTTTAAATATTGGATGTTTTACGTGTGTTCAGGTCAGCATTTACTGTCTGCAATATTGGAGAAGGAGCATAATCTACCAACAAATAGCTGGTGGCTAGGCTCCGACGAGAGTTACATAGAGTTGGACTCTGTTAAAGTAAGCGACGAAGTAATAAGTGCCACGGAAAGAAGATGCAATGAATTGATCAAGGAATCTGTACCAGTCAATGTGAAGTTTTGTAAAGCTACTGATCCTGATTTGGATGAGGTAGTATTTTTTTTTTTCCCCCTTTTGCTAAATAAATCTAGTCGAACGGGCATGGGCGTAGCTAAGAAGAGCAGGGTGGGCAATGCCTACTCTAGGAACTCTTCTTTGCCCACCTTAGACAGTATTGAATTACTTACTGTTTAATCGCTTTTTATTAGGGTTCCGTACCTCAAAAGGAAAAGACGGAGCCCTTATTGGTCGTAAATAAATTACTCTAACACCACTAAGTAACACTATCGAAAGTCGACATTTTAAATTATAGGAGCTTACTAAAGACAGCCTTCTAATCTTGACTTATGAGTGTTTTAAACGTCACACGCTACCGACAGCGTGCGGTGACGTCACGCACGACGGATGACCGACACGCCGCCGGTTGCCAAAACGTCTGTTGCCGCCGTCGCACCTGGCGGTCGCGGGCGGCGTGTGCTCAGATACCTAGACCAAAGCCTTATATTCGTACATTTTGATCAAGATGTAAGGTTTGTAGATTTTAGCGGGATCGTCCGAAAGGGTTACTGCTGCCCTGGAACATAAATGGCTAAGGAAGGAACACGGGTGGGTTTTAGTCAGTAAGAGTCTGACACTCCCTTCTGTTCCACCCAGAGCGGGAGGGGTTATTTGATGATTTCCCATACTCAAAAAAAAAAGGTTTGTAGATTTGGGCTCTCATTAATTGAATGTGGTTAGATTAGCAGAACGGCTCCCAGACAAAATCCCCAGCCACGTCAATGCGCACGGGTCGATCCAAGGTTAAGCTGCGCTTGCCACGGTCGCTTCGTAGATGGATTACACCTCGACATCCCTCGTGTCTCGGAAAGCACGTTAAACCGTTAGTCCCGGCTGTCATTCGTAGATAGATCTTTGACAGTGACATTCGTTACGGGTAGTCAGAAGCCCAAAAGTTTCTCAACCAGTCTTACCAAAGGGTATCGTGTTACCCAGTTACAGGGTTATGGAAATCAGATAGGCAGTCGCTCCATGTGAAATACTGGTATTCAGCTACATCCGGTTAGACTGGAAGCCGACCCCAATGTTGTTGGGAAAAGGCAGGCAGATGATGATACACTGAAACAATATTGTGGCTTTAATTCCCCCTAAAGTCGTAAAACTCTCTTGTCAATGTATTTATTCGTTAACTCGCGTTTTTCAGGCACACACACGAGGGCTGCCTAAAGACTGTATGGATACGATCAGAATCATATGTATTGGTGCTATTGACGAGAATATGTGTTGCGGTACCCACGTCACCAATCTTAGGTAACAACATAATGAAACTTTTTTATTCCATACTGCCCGCGTGGATGTCCGAAATTATCCCACGGGAATGGGCTACCGGGACAAAACGTAGTAGGAACCTGTGTTACTCCTTATAACATCAGCTTACCTATAGCATCAGCGGTCCGGCCGTTTCGGAGATAAGCCCGTACAAACAGACCGACAGGCAAACATTTCATCATAATATACTTTTAGTAAAAAGCTGTTATTTCGACTTTACAAAAAGACAGTTCAATTTTATTTATTTGTATAGATTTTTAGTTTACAAATCAAATGTAGTGTTAGTAATATTTTCTGAATACTAGTGTAGTTGTATTTTCCGCTATAATTATGTAAGTACCCCTTTTTTGGGAAAATGTCTTCCATCCCGTGCCATTTTACCCTGTCTTTGGCAGTCATCATCCTGCGATCCCAACTTCAATAATAATAATAATATCCCTGGACATTTCACACAGCGCCATCTAGTCCCAAGCTAAGCAACCTAATGCTGGTGTTACGGTAACAAGATGGCTGATAAACTACTTTCTATATATACATTTTTTTTTTGTAAATACATACATATTATAGATAGAAAAACACCCTGACTCGGAACAAATACATGTAGGTCATACAAATATTTGTTCCTTGCGGGAATCGAACCCGCGACACGCAGCGCAGCAGTCAATCGCTTAACCACTGCGCCAACCGTGCCGACAGTAATATCTTCAGTCCTGCCATTAAGGTCCCACTGCTGGGAAAAGGCGGTCTACTCTTTCCACCTCTCACTGTCCAGAGCTGCCAAGGACCAAGCTTTATTAAAGAAGTCTGGCACATAAAATATTTGAGTTTAATAAAAAAAAAAATTTAAAAAAACGTTTTTCAGTCAACTGCAAATGATAAAGCTGATAGGACTAGAGCCGGGAAAGAAAGGTAAAAGTATCCTCAAGTTCCTGGTCGGCAACAGAGTCTTGAAAACCTTCCAACTGCTGATCGACAGGGAGAGGGCGCTGACTGGGCTACTTAAGTAAGACACTTTTTTTTTATTAAAACGTTGCCCCACACTAGTAATTAATTACTCCTGTATCGTGGGTGCGTTTACAAACATTTAAACTCACATACACAAACAGCCAGACCCGGAACAACTACCTGTGGGCAATACAAATATTTTTTCCGTGCGGGAATCGAACCCGCGACACGCAGCGCAGCAGTCGATCGCTCAGCCACTGCGCCAACCGTGTCGTCGTTATTATGTACCTACTTATCAAAAGTCATATAAAAGACTTTATTCAAATTAGGCTGAGAATCAGCACTTTTCGAACGTCAAAATGACAAGATACACATCTGAGGAGTTTCGCTAGCTAACTGAATTTGACCCTGTATATATTTTGAAACGTTTTTTTAGAAACGAACCGGCCCGACACGAGGAATTGATACAAAAACTTCAAAAAAACTTAAAAGTCGCTAACAAAAACCTCCAGAATGTTCTACAAGAACTTGCTCAATATGAAGCGGATAAAATAAAGAATGCTAGTCCGAAGCCTAAATACGTGATCCTGTTTAAGAAGGAAGCTACTCCTGAATTTAACCGGGCAGTCATCAAGGGCCTTGAGGGAGAAGACCTGTTTCTGTTCTTGGCTTCCGAAGAACCGGATAAACCGAAAGAGGGACAGATTATTATTCAGGGGCCTGAAGATCACTGTAATGCTTTGGGCGATAAGTAAGTATTTTTCTTCGATTATACACTAAATTCAGGATTCTCGCTTCTTCTTGCCGGATATACTTAGTACATTTCGATGCAACCTTCCAATGACTGAATGCTCACGCGTATCAAATGACGTTATTCAAAACACTTGCTGAGGACATTAACATATTTTGTAACAAAGCGGATTGAAGATTTTTATATGGAGGCTGGCATACCTACAGTGACAGCCATTTCTTTTTTCAAAATGGCGGCCGCGCATTAGTCCTACGTGGATCGGCGCCATTAACGTTCAAAGTTGATCACGTGACATCCTATTTTTTTTTAAATTGCAAACTAGTACGTCTTACTCCTACAAGATGTAAGCAAGTTCAAAAATGTGTGTTATTATATTTTCTGTTTACATTGATGTCATCTATCGATTTATACATGAAAAAAATTACCAGCCGATCGATTCTGTAAAAATCTCACCGTGAACGGTTAGGTGACGTGAGCTTAGAGTGAGCTGTCAATAGTGTCGATCCCTAACATTAGTTGAAATGACAGCTCACTCCACGCTCACTTCACCTAAGTTTTCACGGTGAGATGGTTACAGAATCGCACTGCTGGTAGCAAATTGTAACCATGAATTCAGCATAATATGATTCTAGAACCCCTATAAATTGTTCGTAGGTTAAACAAAAAAATATGTTGTTCCATACATTTTGACCGCGTAGATCACTTTTCTGTTAAAAAAATCAAAATGGCGGACAGTAGATATGCCACAGATCTTCAAAGCCCTTTACGAAAAATGGCTCAATTTTGAATAGGCACTGACTCGCCAAACAGCCTATTATCAAAAATAACTTAATATTTTTATTAATAGCACTAATTTGTGGGCAAAAATAAATAATTACATGAGATATTATAATGTAAGTATCATCATCATCATTCTCCTGCCCTTATCCCTATTTATTTATAATGTAAGTATATGTATCATTTAAAAAATCATTTAGGACCAAATCTTTTAGCTAATTAAATAAATGCCTCGTATTTTTCAGGATAACAGAACTGGTGAAAGGCAAAGGTACATTCAAAAATGGCAAGTTTCAAGGCAAGGCAGGCGACCTAAGTGGCATGAGCAAATGCAAGAAACTGATCGAGGAATACTTCAATAGTCTGAACAATAAATAAAACAAACCAGTATTATCTGTTGATATTTTATTTAAATAAATATTACTACAGCCCGGTTCAAACTTTATGGCGGCTCCGAACATGAGGCGAGTCGCTGCGCAGTAACGAATTCACGTGTCAGCGGGGGGAGGGGTGCGGTACTGCGCAGTTAGTAGCGCGCTTCAGAGACGCCATTAACTTTGAATCGGCCACCACGCGGGCCCAGTGCGGGTTGGTAGATGTCACATGCCTTCGAGTTTTTGGTTCTAGAACATGTCGGTTTCCTCACGATGTTTTCCTTCACCGTTTTGAGAGCAGTGCTGATGTAATAATTTACACAAGGTAAATCGCCTGACGGGGTTCAAACCTACGACCTACAACTTGTAAGTCGCGGCCGTTACCACTAGGCCACCATTGCTCTAAGACAGTCGTGATGTTGTGTAATGTACAGAAAAAAGTACAATTCTGAGATTTGTTGTTTTGGCAGTATACGTTTACACAATTTTTTAGCCTACTTCAAAGAAAGGAGGAGGTATTAAACCTTAAGAGAATACCAGTTGTCTGTAGCATCGACTAAATGCAGTAGTGACTCATCATCCTCTCTACCTAGCCTTTTTCCCAATGATGTTGGGCTTCCAGTCTAACGGAGGATGCAGCTGAATACCAGTATTTTACATGGAGCAACTGCCTATCTGACCTCCACAACCCAGTTACTGGATGATACCCCGTGGTAAGGCAACCTTGTCAGACTTTCGGGCTACCCGTAATGAGTTGACTGTCATTCGTGGATCTTTTACAGTCAAGCCGCGCGCAGTAAGCCGTTGCTTAACGTGCTTTCCGAGGCAGGGAGGGGTCTTGGTATGTGAAGATGGTCACCCATCCGCGGACCAACCGCGGCAATCGTAGCTTAACCTGATGGATCGACCCGTGCGGCTGTTATTACTTAGCCACAAGCCCCTCAAAATGCAATAGTAACTCAGTACAGCATAACAAAAGTTCACTTAAACTAAGGAATGAATTAAATACACTTGAATAACAATAACATAATATAAAGGTTTCACACACACATTTAAATATATCATGAAACCAATTGCTTTTCTGCATAAATTAGATTTTGAAAACATTATACACCACTTTAACACCTGCCTGGTCAAATATTGAGAACATAATTAAAATATTGATAAACTTTAACAAACATTTCAAAGAGTTCAGATGAAAAGAAGAAGGCAAATTAAAACTACTTCTTTTGACCACATGCTTCAGCATCCAAATACAGGGTCAATTTTAATTAGTTAGCGAAACTGCAGACGTGATGGTATCGATATCTAAACATAACATGAAAAAGATTTAATGTTTCTTTTTTAGGGGTCAACGACCGCTGTTAGTGTTGTTACTTAAGAGAAAATTTGTTTTACCGTGTTTCGATATAGATACCAATCACGTCTGCAGAGTTTCGCTAACTAATTTAATTTGACCCTGTTTAACATTACAATAGGCCGGATGAACCATGGCTGCTCTGAACATAGGCTCTCCGAACTTTCGCGGCATGTTCTCTCACTCACACACGCTGCAAGTCACCATTTAGTTCCTAAATAATGTTATTGCGCAGCCTTCTGCGCGAAGCTCCGACCGGCCATGATTCATCAACCGTATTGAACAATATCGGAATGCACTGATTTTGAAGGAATAAGAATTGGGACAACAAGGGAAGGCACAAACGAGCAACTTATGTAGTTGCCCAGCAATTTTTCTGTCTGTCGCTGTCTCATCGCCGAGATTTGCCGATTCCCGTGTGCGCACACGCACCCAGCGATAGCAACGATGCATTATAGTAAAATTTTGAGAAAAAAAAATTGTCGACGGGGGCAGTTGAGCGTCAACTGGCTGGCCGGCAACTTTTTGTCGCCGTGTGCGCACTCTCATTACAACAATTAGACGGGCGACACTTGCGTCGCCGGCCTGTCTCTCAAACCCACGGACAAGTCTTCTAGCTGTCGCGTCGGTACTGGCGCGCACTTTCATACAAACCCATACTCGATGTGAGAGACAAATTAGTTGCGGAGACAATAGTTGCTCGTGAGCGCCCTCCCTAAATGAACGAAGTGATCTTTAACAATCCATAAGACAAAAAAATTAAATATAAAATTCGTACATTCAAGTTACACAATATATTAAATTACTCTAACACCACTAAGTAACACTATCGAAAGTCGACATTTTAAATTATGGGAGCTTACTAAAGACAGCCTTCAAAATTGAAAGTCCGACGTCAACGTACGCATGAAGGAAAGTATAGATAATTTCATTTAAAATTGCGCTCGCCTCTCCACTGCTTGCTTCGTACACATTTCAATTGTTGAAATATCAAATGTAATTTTGACAGTCTTTAAAAGAGTTTGTGACCGGTCGAAGTGGAAGTGCTTGGGGGAATCCCTACATCCAACAGTGGATGTCTTTCGGCTGAAATTTTTGTATATGGACTTCTGATTCTGTTACTTAGTAAAACCTTCAACCATATGCTGTTATATTATAGCTTACATTGATTTTCCTTAAATATTTCCTTTACATTATCGGAAGAGTTTTTCATCCTCCTTACAGTCGATGGTGTTCGAAGCGTTGATACTAGCGATCAGTTTCTCTATGCCAAGGTTGGTCCAGTCTTGAGACAGGTCATCCAAGTAGTTGTCGAAATCCACAAGATCTTTTTGGACACCACGCTGCAGCAAGTGCGATGCAGTCTCTAAGACATATGGAGTTTCTGTAAGAAAGTTGAAATATTAAATATTAAAAAAAATCTTTTAGGAATTTAAATCGTATGTCTGCAATAGCAGTTGTAGAAAAAAAATTGCATTACACACTATCAATCTCAATCTGAATCATTTTGAAGGATATTACTAATCCATAATAATAATAATAATATAAGCTAGCAACACTAAAGTCAACAAGTCATTATTTGTCATCTCTTCAATTTTAATCAATATATAATTTTTTAGAAGCTGTTTTCATATTTATATATCCGTGAAAGTGTATTATAACCAGACCATTCCATATAAAATATCAATTCAAATAAATATAATGAACAATATCAACATAAAATTGAACCAAAAACTGCCGAACCGGAGGTGACATCTGTCATGTCGCCTCCGATAAAAAGTGAAAATGACTAAAATATATGAAAATGTTGACAAGATCAGCAGCTCGCCGTGCACAACCACCACCTCCGGACTCTTCGCTCAGCTCCGCCTCGCCGCCACCGGTACCCAGCCCCACTGTTAGCGCAGTGACGACACCGGCCGCGGTAGTTGCGTCGAGCTCGAGCGATGAGTATTTCTCCCCGCCCACGACGCCACCACCTGCTCGTCGACGGGGAGGACGCCGGCCGCCGAACGGCTTAGGACCTCGAGGCCCACCGGCCTCTGATAGGGTCCCAGCTCCCGGCGGAAGTGTGCAGCGCATGAGATGGACACAATCCATCAATGAAAATGTCATGCGCTCATACTATGGGGCTACAGAGGGGGGAAACAATCTGACCGCGTACCGTGTTCGGATGCTCTCTCTTTTTCAGGTGCTTGAGCCAGCTGTCAACGTGTCGGCACAACGACTATCGGATCAGGTGCGGGTCATCCAGCGTAATCACATGCTAGATGACACTGTACTTGATCGCCTGCGAAATGAAATGCAGAGTAGCCATGTCATCGCCCCCCAGTCGCAGACTGCTGTAGTATTACCGCAGTCCAACATAAGTCATGCTGACGAGGGAAGTAATGACAGGGCTACAAACGTAAGTACCCAGTGCAATGAGGAATTGAGGAGTGCTTTGGAAGGTGCAATTCAGGAATATCGGTTCATGTCGCCTGAACTTAGGCCACGCTTACCTCGTTTGCCCATGCATAACAAAAATAGGGCGCTGGTGGCGGTCCTGGATTCGCAGTTGTCAAGCTATTTTGATACCTGCGAAGACCTCATCGATACTCATTCGATTCTGTATTGCGCGGCTGTAGCGGCATGTCGTGTAGCTCACGTCAAATTTGCCACTGACTCTAGAGCTACGCGACCGAAGCCAGCCGTACCAGCTTGGTAGTGCAGGATTGAACGCCGTATTGGTGGGGCCAGGGCGCTCATCGGCAAACTAATCTGCTTCAGGGAGGGCAATACTCGCCCTAGAGTGATGCGCTTTGTGAGACGGGCGTTCTCAGGGACTAATATCAGTCCTCAAGAATATAAGTCTTGTGTCACAGAGCGCATCGACTTTCTGAAGCAGAAAGTGTATGCATGGGCGAACCGTATTCGTCGGTATAAGCGGCGAGTAGACCGATACACTCAGAATCGTACCTTCCAGAGCGATGAAAGGTGGGTTTATAGGGGTTGGGAGCGACCGGACCAAGGTGTGGCTGACACGTGCCTGCCGGATGATGATGCCATGTGTTCCTTTTGGCGTAATATCTGGTCGGCGCCTGTCAGTCACACCGAAGGTGATTGGACTCGAGAAGTCGAGCGAGCCTGTGATCCGATACCAGACATGGAGGCTATTACCATCTGCCCCCAAGATGTAGCTCGTGCAGTCCGTCCGTTACCTAACTGGAAATCTCCAGGGCCGGATGGGCTGCACAACTTTTGGATTAAATGGTTTTCAAGGTCGCACGCTCGCTTGGCATCTCAGTTCCAGACTGCTTTGGAGTCTGGTTCGCTACCCCAATTCCTAACGACAGGAGTTACCCACCTGCTCCATAAATCAGGTAGCACCGCGGAACCCAAAAATTATAGGCCGATCACGTGTTTACCGACGGTCTATAAAGTTCTTACATCCATTTTGAGAGCTAAAATTAACAAACACATAGACAACAACTCCATTATGTCTGCCTCTCAAAATGGATGTAAGAATGGGTCCCGCGGTACTAAGGAGCTACTCCTCATTGATATGGCCATTAGCCAACAGGTTCGTCGTTCCCGAAAGGATCTGTCGACATGTTGGATAGATTATAAGAAGGCCTATGACTCAGTGCCACATACATGGCTCATGAGGGTTCTGGATTTGTATAAAGTAGATGCAACTCTTCGGACCTTCCTGAGGTCGTGTATGGGGCAATGGAGGACGGTCCTTCGCTATCCAGGATGTCGAAATATTCAGAGGAATAGCGAACCGATAAGGATCGAGCGAGGCATATTTCAGGGCGATAGTTTGAGCCCGCTTTGGTTCTGCTTAGCCTTGAATCCTCTAAGCACACTGCTGGAGGATTCAGGTCTAGGCTATCGGCTGAGGAGAGGTGGCCAGGTTATATCTCACCTCCTCTACATGGATGACCTTAAACTCTTTGCCCCCAACAATTTGCAACTAATGGAGCTACTGAAAATTACTGAAACTTTCAGTAGCGCCATCAGGATGGAATTTGGTGTGGACAAATGTGCGGTCATGCATGTAAAGCGAGGAGAGATTGTGGAATCCGTGGGAACCCAGCTCTCGGATTTCGCAAACCTTAGAGCCCTCTCCGCATCCGAAACCTATAAGTATTTGGGTATGTCGGAAGCGTTAGGCATCAATGTAACTGACATGAAGCAATCGCTGAAGGAGCGCTTCTTTGGCCGCCTGAAAAAAGTACTTAATAGTCTTCTATCAGGCGGAAACAAGGTGCGTGCCTTCAACAGTTGGGTCATGCCGGTTTTGATGTACTCTTTCGGCATACTCAAATGGACTCAATCCGAACTAGACGCCCTGGATAGAAGGGTCCGGACGCTGCTGACTGCAAATCGAATGCATCACCCACGGTCATCGGTAATGAGGCTGTATATCCCGCGAAAGTGTGGAGGTCGAGGCTTTTTAAACGCTAAAACCCTCCACAATCGCGAGATATGCAGTCTCAGGGAATATTTCCTAGAAACCGACGTGGGGATGCATCGAAATGTAGTCGCGGTGGACAAGGGCCTCACCCCACTCTCCTTGGCTAAAGAGAACTGGTGCAAGCCAGTAGTGCTTGACACCAATAATCGCATGGAAGTATGGCAGAGTAAGGAGCTTCACGGACGCTTTTACCGGGCCCTACATGGACCCGATGTAGATCTACCAGCGTCCGTAGCCTGGCTGCGTTTCGGTGACCTCTTTGGAGAAACCGAAGGTTTTGTCTGTGCAATTATGGACGAAGTTATGATGACGAACAATTACCGGAGATTTATTGTGAAAGACGGCACGGTTGACATCTGTCGGGCATGCCACCGGCCGGGAGAATCAATCAGGCATATTATCTCCGGGTGTTCTCGTCTAGCTAACGGAGAGTACTTGCATAGACACAACCTTGTAGCCAGGATAATCCATCAGCAACTTGCTCTGAAATACAGCCTTGTCGAATCTGAGGTGCCGTACTACAGGTATGTGCCCGACCCAGTTCTCGAAAATGGAAATATCACATTGTACTGGGATCGATCCATCATCACTGACAGGACTATTGTTGCCAATAAGCCTGATATAGTGGTGGTGGATCGATCAGAGCGGCGCGCAATGATTGTTGACATAACCGTCCCGCATGATGAGAACCTCGTGAAAGCCGAGAAAGATAAACAAATCAAGTATCTTGACTTGGCTCGCGAGGTTGTCGACATGTGGGATGTGGACTCAGCAATCATTGTGCCGATAGTCGTGACAGCCAATGGCTTAATAGCCAAAAGCCTCGACCAACACCTGAGGAGGCTCTCGTTAGGCAGCTGGATCAAGGGCTTGATTCAGAAAGCGGTACTTCTGGACACGGCTCGCATTGTCAGGAAGTTCCTCTCTCTGGAGCTCTGACCACCGGTAGCTTGGACCCTGTTCCCGATACCGGTGGGCTACTACTTTTTATATTTTTAAATGTTTTTTTATCCTTTTGTTTATAAAAATATTTAAAAATGTATTTTGTAAGTATTTAAATGAAATAAAGGAGATAATAATTTATTTGCAATAAGTATTGGTACAGTGTTGGTCTTAAATTTAAAATAAGTTTATGTTTATGATTTTGTGTTTATGTTCATATTTCACATAAATAATGCAATAATGAAATGTTGTTGAACTGTCAAAATGAAAGCCATTGCTGCTGTTAGTAAGTTACGCAACTAACTCGTTGGATAAATATTATCCATGTGTTAAATCGGATTATATTGTGGAAATCTGTATGTCAAATTTATCCAAATCCATTTAGTAATTTTTGTGATTGAGCTAAATATAAAAATATTTGCAGAATAATTCTACTCACGGAACATGACTTTGTTGGCATCCTTGGGTTTCCACCTTCCATCAGTGTACTTGTGTAACTTGATGGCGGGTGTGTCAAGATGCTGCATCAGCCTCTTATTGTCCACCTGAGGAGCACATGCTTATACAGATTAGCAAATAAAATTCTTTCTAGTGTGAGAGAGAGACGGAGAACACCAATAGTAGCATCCCTTTTGTAATAATGATGGCATTAATACTTCTTAATACGGCGGCTTTCTTACCGTGTGTTGAAGTGTCAAACATTTAATTTTCAGACCATGTAATTAGTCTTTACACAAAACATCGAAGAATTTTTGACATCAAAACTGTGTTTGATTTTTGCAATGAAATAGTTCCTACCACAATAAAAACAGCAGAAGGGAAGTGTTCTGCAATTTTTTCAGCAATCTTTTGGCCGGGACATTTCTCAACAGTATTGTCTTTGAAGTTCTCACAAGCTGCGTAGTAGCCGGCTATCACACGGTTGTCTGTCTGAGCCACCGTCTCGATCTGTGGAAACACAGGTAATATAATTTAAATGAGTAGGGGAAGTTTAATCAAATCTTCATCTAAGGGTAGCTTGCGAAATTCAAATTTTCTTATGTTTTTTTGCAATTTGCAGGTCAGGTTATATTGCACAAAATATGATTCGCGAGCATAACCTGTATTAACGGAATTATAATCATTAAAATCACCAATACACCCCGCTAAGTTCATATTACCCTATTGAATAGCAATTTCATGAAATATCAATGAATAGGATTATATATTTGTATTGATTCTTCCAGACATGTAGGATCAGTTGTCAAATATTAGCCGCATTTCAAACATTCTCCTGTACAATGATTTCTTCAAACACATCCCAATCACAAATGACTAGAACAACAATATCTCCTAAGTTTACAAACAAATTCTACAAACAAACACTGACTGTAGAAATATGTGTTCAGATTATGCAAATGCGATTTGGGAATCGTGAAGACGGAACTTTTGCATTGCACCAAATAGTCTTTCAATGAATTTCTCATAGAAAATTATAAAGCACTTATAGCCCAGGATTTTTAGGTATAAGAAATCAAATTTTTCATAAACAGTAAAATATAATTTGCATACACATTCAGAATAGTGTCTAGATTACTGTGCCAAAACTCCTGAACGTTGGAGTACTTCGAGTTGAGACCAACCTCTTGTTTGGGAGGGCGTGCATTCAGTCTGCTTTAGGCAATGATTTGTAAATGTACCTATGTGTATAAATATCAATTTTAATCAGATTCACTTTAACATCGAAATTCACGCTAACATCCTGTATATCTGAGGTTCCAAGCAGAGGAGGGTTGGGGTGTTGGAGCCTTAGGTAATGAATCATTACTACGTATAAAATATATGTACCTAAATTCAACTGACTATGAAAAATTTCATATCTGGCCGAATTCTACATAATAATCATGGGATAAAAGTTATGTTTGGCATAATTAGTTAAGTACCTGCGTCAGTGCTATCTCTGCCATCGGCGACAAGTAATGGCTGTGGTGGAACAGCGGAATTGTATCCACAATATCCAAATCCTGATTCTTAGCTCCATCTCGGATTTTTGTGGCATCCGCCAAAAGAACGCCGTTCACAGCGCAGTGTGGGTATTTAGCAGCATGTAAGATAATTTTAGCGTAAGCCGCAGTTTCCAACGACACTTCTCCCATTGTTTTAATATATAAGTAAGGAAGTAAAAACTGATATTATACACTTGTGATGAAGATTGCGAAACCTGGCCGCATGAACAGGAAATTGAATAAAATATTAATTGTCAAATTCGATTGTCATTTGTCATTGCATTGTCAATTTTTTTTGTCGATGGTTGTTGTCATCTACGTAAAAAATAAGACATACCGTAAAACGGGGTGAATAGGGATGCAGGGGTGAATCGGGACGAAACTTTAAAATGGATTTGTACTTTAAAATAATATAGTTTGTTGCTAACAAGGACACTTAATCTTTAATTAAAAAGCTGTAAACCTATTAGAGTATTTTCTGGCAACGAACTATATTATTTCAACGTTAAAACTCATTTTGAAGTTTCGTCCCGATTCACCCCTGCATCCCTATTCACCCCGTTTTACGGTAGCCTCTAGCACTTTGGGATGCCATAATCTTTTAGTTCTGCCTCTTTGTCAAGCTGTCGAAAATGATTTAATATTTAGTTTGCAGTGCAGATATAAAAAATGCTTATAAACAATAGTAAATTATTGTAAACAGTATAAAACTGTAGAATATTAAATAAAAAAAAATATTTACGGGTGCTCCCCTAGCAAACAGCTGACCGATCGAGAACAGACAGCTCAGCAACTGTCAATTTTATTGTTGTGTCAGGTGTTGTTGACACATACAAATTACGAAGCGTAAAAAACATTTAATTATTTTCAATGTTTATTACTAAATACTCAACAATAATCTCCTGATTATGGATAAATATGATACATCTCAAATTACAGAATTTCCTCGTTACGAACCAGAGTCCGCCCAGAGTGGTGTCTCAACGTTCTTTAATAAATTATGGAAGTTTCCAATATTTTCGCCCAGTGAGGCTGCAGACAGTATGCAGAACAGAGTGATGAGCGACGGCAAAGACGCCCCTCGAACTGACGACGACAAGCAAGATTATGATGATGGAAAACCAGAGACAGGGTCGTATGCCGTCGAGTTAGAGGGCAGGAGCTTGCCTAACGTTCTTCGAAGAATAAGCAGTCTGATTGCCTTGGGGTCTGGCGTAAGTAGACAATTACTATTGTGTAGCTTAGTCATTATTATTATATGAGGTTGGCTTTCGTAATTTAGACTTGTTGTGCAAATATAAGCAAACAAGACTTGCTAACTACATTAAAATATGCTTGATATTTTGACTATCTATTTAACTTATCAATAATGTATTTAGCCAATTGACCTTGAATAAGATAATTGAATACATATCATGCACTTTGTGCACTTATTACTTGTAGCATTTTCACATTTTTGTCAAGGAAATAGTACTGTGAGGTAGTATTATTTGTGATGTTCAAAGACACTCATTTTAAAAGAATAAAAATATATACTTGCATGGTTCCTGTGTGATCCAAACATGTTTTCTTTTTTTTTAATTGTACTTAGAGCAAGAATTTGTGTCTGGTACTGTTCACAAATACAAATGTAAGTCAGGTATTAAGATTATTAAATGTATGTAAACTATTGATTTATTTTCAGAGTGGTACAAAGTACGCAGACACAGAGCTGGCTCGCTACTGGATGCCTGATGACATATCTCGCGAGTGCTATGAATGTGCCACACGGTTCAGTACGTTGCGACGCAGACACCACTGCCGTGTATGCGGACAGATCTTCTGTTCTAGATGCTGTAGCCAACGAGTGCCAGGTAAATAAATAAAGCGACAAACACCAGGTTACTGAAATATTCATCATCAAAAACAATTTGTCTACAGGCGGTCAAACATGTTCATCATCATCCACAGCCCGACTTCACCTACTACTGAGCATAGGACTCTCTTTTCATGTGGCAAACCCCACGCTCCTGTGCCAGCCACATCCAGGTTCTTCCCGCAATGGAAACAATGTCGTCAGCCCATCTTGCCGCCGGATGACCGATACTTGGTCTCCCAGTCCTTGGACGCCACTCGATCACTGCCTTAATCCACCTGTCATCACTGCACCTTGCCAGGTGTCCTGCTTAACTCCAGTTGAGTTCAACATGTTAACTACTGTGATTGGCCAGCTGAAATAAAAACATAATCAAATGAGTTTAAATGAGTCACTGTCAAACTACCGATAGTCAATTATTACACACATATTGAGTTTCAAACAAATAAAAACGAACCATATCTGCTTGTTCCAGGACACATATTCGGTTGCGCCGGCGGCCTACGAGTATGCAACTATTGCTGTAATGTGGTACTGAGTTATCTAAAGGAGAATGACATGACGGGCGAGATACCGCCAGATCTGAGGACTTTGCAGGAAAACTTACAGGTTTGTGAGACACTTTTTCACTTAAGGTCTCCGTTGTAAATAGCACTTCTTGTTGAGCTATTATTCATAGATATGACTGAGAAAGAATAGAGTGGAGCAGCGGTGGCCTAGTGGTAACGGCCGCGACTTACGAGTTGAAGGTCGTAGCTTCGAACCCAGACAGGCGCTTTACTTTGTGTAAATTATTTCATCACCACTGCTCTCAAAACGGTGAAGGAAAACATCGTGAGGAAACCGCCATATCTTAGAACCAAAAATTCGAAGACATGCGACATCTACCAACCCGCACTGGACCCGCGTGATAGATGAGGGAGGCCTGTGTCCCCGCAATTGGAACAATAAAGGCAGATTATAAAAAAAAGCATATGGTGCTGATGATGGTAGCGGATAGGGTCGACTGTCCGTACATACGACGCTGCAGTAACTTGCACGTCAACTACAGTCGTTAATCAGTAACTAAAGTGTTGATAGTGCGTTGGTTTTAGTTTTGTTTTGTATTTGTACTTGTAATTTTAATGTATTAATTTTCTGTGTAATTAATTTAAAACAAATAAATAGTGTCTGTTGAAACTGGGTTGTACAAAGGTTACGAAAATAAATTTTGTTTTTTTTTTAAATCTGAATTTTAAACACTAATGACACTTAAAAAAAAATTATGTACAGACGCCAGCACATCAAGCTACTACAATCTGTCAAATTTCTTTAATGGATTATCAACTTTATCGCTAAAGCATTAAGGTTCAAGGTTGATTGGGAAAATTTGACAGTATCGGGTAGCTTGACCTGCTGGCGTCTGTACATAAATGATTTACCGTTTTATGTGAGCCGCCTGTAGGTAATTTTTTGTAAATTATTAAACCTTCTTTTTACCAGGTGAAGTTCCCCGAGAACAAGTCTGCTCAGGCGAGCACGTTGCGCGACAACTTCATGTTCGCGCGCGAGCAGGAAGAGCGCTGTGAAGCGCGCACGTCGCACAAGGAGGTGCTGCACGACGTGTTTAGACAGCTATCCTTCACACTGCCCACACAGCAACACAGGTAAAGACTAGGAACGACAGGACTAGGTAACGACAATTTCGGGTCGAGATTGGCAACTCGAGATCTCGCGAGCTAAGTCTGGTTCAACTGGCGATTCGAGATTTCGCCCGACGAAATAATAATAATATCCCTGGACATTGCACACAGCGCCATCTAGTCCCAAGAGCTAAGCAACCTAATGCTTGTGGTATGGTAACAAGATGGCTGATAAACTACTTATATACATTTTTTTTTTTCGTAAATACATACATATTATAGATAGAAAAACACCCAGACTCGGAACAAATACATGTAGGTCATACAAATATTTGTTCCGTGCGGGAATCGAACCCGCGACACGCAGCGCAGCAGTCAATCGCTCAACCATTGCGCCAACCGTGCCGACAAAATGGAAGTCGTAAGACACCACGATATACTAAAATAACAGCTAACTTTTAAAATTTTTTACATAAACGTGCGCTTTTTTCAAGATTCGACTAATATTTTTGTCAAAGACCTAAACGGAGAAAAAAAAATGTTATTTTCAGGTATCGTCTTGTTCGCTACAGTGGCGTTTGGCGTGGCTGCGACGTTCTTCAATGGGTCATGGATAACACCAACAATAAGACAAGGTGAATAGAAAGGAAGAAATTGAATACATTTATTTAATACAGACTAAAAGACACACAACACAACAGCGTTAGTTATATATAAAAACCACTGTTTGTCTCTGTATCACCCAAAGGTTGACTAGTAGAAAATACCTATGACATTAAGTCCGCCTCTGTACATTTGTGTGTAGCAAAGCCATCGGCCGGCTGTAATGAAAGGATTGATTGTAAAATAAAAGAGATTTCCGTGCCATAGGCCTCTGCTCCGTTCACCTTTTATACCCTGTTTTTGTCCAGACGGCAAGAAACCTCGGCCGGTACGTCTGAAAAAATAGTACAGAATAATATATCTTAAGTTTTGGGATTGAAAGTCGATTTTTGATTGTTTAGAAAGACTTTTAAGAAGGCCTTAAAGTGTTGTTTTAAGAATTCGGGGTAAGTTTAGTTTTCTTTTTCAGAGCGCAAGCAACTTTAGTATGTCAGAATCTTTTAAGTGCGGGTTATATGGAGGGTATGACGGAATTACCCCAGTTCGCAGATTATGCCCTGTATAAGCCCATAGTTCTGCCGCCGCGGGCCACGGATGAAGATGAATCGCGTAAGTAGAGACACACGTCACACAGTAGAATAACAACATATAACATTATGCCTGTTATACCCGAAGAGTTAGGCAGATAGAACTATAGTAAACCAACATTTCGTCAGTTATGTTTAAGTCCCAACCGGACGCCATTCCAGAATCCGGGCTGCTATTGAGAAATTCCTTTCTGTGTATTGAAAAATCAGCCCTTAATAGCCCTTGGCGCAAAAGTCATCACCCTATCGGAAGATGCTATAATTTATACAAATGGCGGCAAATGTTAATTCAACTCTGACATTTGTGAAGTAAACAGATAAAAATACACCTTAAGCGATTCATGCCTTGTGTCAACAAGGCATGAATCGCTTAATCTCTATACTCCTAAAGATGGTGAAAGGTGTATTTTCACGCGGAATAATTGTTTCCGAACGCCTAATCTTTCGTTTTGGCGATTTGTACTGGCCGGCAAGATCGCCTTATTTAACCGTTCCTGACTTCTTTTTGTGGGGTTTTTTCAGTCAAGTCACTAGTCCATATCAACAAGCCTCAGACTCTAGAAGCCCTCAAAGAGGATATCCGTATCAAGAATGCGAGGTCCTATTGCCAAAAGTTCTGACAAGAGTGATGGAAAATGCCATAAATTGGGCCCGAATGGTCATGAATTCTGGCGGCGGCCACTTGCCGATATCATTTTCTCGACTAAATGGAAAAAAACATCACTTAAAACATCAAATAAGTGGGCGAGGGAACGCACCTCACGCCTCAGCCGCCGCGGGAGACGCCCCGGGCGTCGGGAGCCGCGTGACGACTCCCGGCCACCGTAGGCGCGGGCCTGCGGGCGGAGAGTAATGGGTAGCTCTCCGTCCGATCAGGACTAGGCCCGTGCCGGACGGCGTGTATGTCTAGCGGGATCGTCCGAAAGGGTTACCGCTGCCCTGGAACATTCACAGAGCATGTAACCTTTTAAGAGACGGAACTTAGAACATTTAGTTTGAGAGAATTGTTAACCTTCTTTAGCCAACCTTATACAAAAAAACATAGCTACCAACATGAAAACTATAGGTAGCATTGACAACTTTGACAGTGACAATCATGACCTTGAAGGGTAGAACTGTTATAAATAGGGATGCGCAACGTACCAATAAACTTATCGATATCGATAAAATGCATTATATATCGATATCGACAAAATGCATTCTAATGCAGATAATAATCAGGCTCCAAAACTAATTTATTTTGAAATAAAACAGGTTTATATGATTTCAGCATTTATTAATTTATATAAATGATCAAGCAACATTGGTAATGTGTCCATTTACTTCGGTATCAGTGAGGAAAATAGATGATAAATAAGAAACTTAAGAAAAAAAAAACTTTTGCTGGTTTTTTTATATTCAATCTCCTATAGAATCCTATCTTTATTTATCATCTATTTTATATTGGGGTAAGGGTAGGAGGATGATGCACTTTATTTATCATTGATAATAATATTACAGTATGTTCATATGTCAGTTTGAGGCTATGGGGGTGGAGCTATGGGGTTGCTGCTCCATTTCTGTTAAATTTGTTTCCAAATTTAACAGAAATGGAGCAGCAACCCCATAGCTTCAATCATTTAAAAAACTTATAAATGTGCTATTTGTGAAAAATGCTTGAAGGTTGAGGATCCCGGCGATGACCCTATGTTTAATTACATAAAATTATGAGAATGGTGGCCAGAGAAACTATCTCTAACATATCCCACAAAAAACCTGTGTATGTTTGTTGAGGCAGCCTCTAAAATATTTGAAAATGAAATGTTGCCGTGTCTGCATTCTTCAAATATTTGCCAATTAACAAACACAATATTTATCGCCAACTGTGATACTTCTTTTATAATAATTATGTGAAGAGCACAAAAATAAACTAAAAAATGCAATGTTCGACCGGCTGGCTCTTCTGTTGGTCAGAAGGCAATGCCAGCGCATTAACCAGAATAAGTTGGTAAGATGCAGGGATGTCTTGAGGCTGCATTTAGTTCTTTTTAATTGCTCCATCAACTGCTGTTCTCTTGGTGTTAAATCTGTAAAGATAATTAAATATAAGCAAATTATTTGATGAGACTTGTAAACATTTCCCCGCATATAAAATGCAGGGATATTTTCTATTTGAAAAGAGCAATAGAGAACAAATTAACTCAAACAATTTGAGAATTTCTTTCTATCAAATAAAAAAAATCAATTTAAGAATTTCTTTCTATCTGTGTGTCTATTTCTTTGTAACATCATCACATGCGAAAAGCTTAATGGATTATAATGAAACTACTTCATTTATGTAGGTATTAGTCCAACTTAAAAACTAAGTTATATAGCATATCAGTTGCATTAATTTTTGCGAATTTCAATTTTTGAGTTGCAATTTTAAGTGGAATGATAACCACTTAGACTAAATTAGATTACAATGTAAGACAAGTATTACATAACAAAACATCACGCCTTGTTTCCCTGAAGGGTTGGGCAGAGGTGTACCTGTAGTACACCCACATTTCGCCAGTTAAGTATACCATTAAAGTCCCATCTATTAGAGGGCGATTCTATTGCTATCAACGGGGCACAAATCCATACTCCGGGCTGCTACTAAGAAATTTCTGTTGGAAAAACTCTATAATAGTTTGCCCTCCCCTCATGCTCAGCAATACAACTTGTACAATAAGTATTACTGTAAGCACAAAAATTTTAAACCATTTCTTCATTAGAGTTTCAGCTCATCTTGATTGATGGCTCGAGGATCATATTACAGAATTTGAATGATGCTATTAATTTACAATTAGGTAGTGCTATTTGGGCATAAGATCGGTATCGGTACTCACCAGGTTGGATCCAGAGGGAACTTGGAAAAAAGCAACTTATTTTCAGTATACCAGGCCTCCTTGATACCGCAAATTTTACATCTTCTGTGACCCTTACCCATGTTGATTCACAAACTTAATAGTCACTGTCTAGATAAATAGTAAAATAACAATAAGAGTCAATTATCTCGCAAGAGTCACTCTATCACTAAAAGTGTATATCTCGTTAAAACTATGTGAGGATGATACAGAGGAACAGGTATCGTCTCAACGTTGTATATACAATCACAGAAATTATTCTGCTATGTTATATTCCGAAATCCTACAGAAAAATGAAAAAACAAACAGAAAAATCACAAAACGAACATGATGCGACGGCAGACATGTTTGTTTAGTTAGTTGACTTTTGTTGACTTTCATAACATAATGTTGGTTATCCTGAGTACTCTGTCGTGTGTTTCTGAATGTTGGCTAAAGAAGGTTACAAATTCCCTACAAAAATAATTTGTTCGGAGTTTCACAGGACTGGAACATTTACAACACTCCCTCCTGCTCCACCCAGAGCGGGAGGAGTCATTTGATGATTTCCCATCCTCAAAAAATACTGTTTACGCAATTACCCCACGGGTGATAACTTTCGCGCCATCTTGTACAACAAGTGAACCACACGGGCTTTTATTAATAAAATAAATAGCATTAAACTATACAGGTTTTTACAGAAAGCAATGATCAAGTTAAATATCTCCAAAATACACATTCGTCCACAGCAGGGGAATCAACTAGACTGGTCGAGAGCGTCTCATCCTACTGTCTCGATCTCAACCTTGGTGAGAACTCCGCAAGGCTGATCAAAACACCTAAAACAGGTATTCATGCAATAAATTTATTTATTTACTTAAAAAAAATATGTTTTATTTTTTTTTATTTAAATTATTCGAACATAATCAGCCTATAATGTTCCCAGTGCGGAATTATAGATGTCACATGTTTCGATTTTTTGGTTCTAGGACTTGTCGGTTTCCTCACGATGATTTCCTTTACCGTTTTCGAGAACAGTGGTGATGAAATTATTTACACAAAGAAAAGCGCCTGCCTGGGTTCCAAACCCACGACCTACAACTCTTTAAGTCGGGGCCGTGGGCCACCGCAGCTCCAAATAAATAAATAAATTTAATTAATTTATGTAGAGCTAAATTAAGTTGGAAAAATAAATTCGTGAATTGTTTCAGAGAAGAAATCATCGTCAAGTGAAGAGGAGACGCCAGTATTAGAACAAAATGAAGGTGAGAATTTCTTAAATTTTCCATCAACATTATAATTCACCATCCTCACATATTATTGGAGCTATGGCCATTTCAAGCAAGATTTCATTTTGATTGTTTAACAACTATTTATGTTATTGCAAAAAAAATCGACGTTTGCCCAGTGTCGACAGAAGCGCGCCACATATGCAAGGCGATCGTCGTGTCGGGCGAAGATCACCTGCGTCTACTGATGCGACAGTGTCTCGCGCGACACGCGCTCCCGGCCGCCTGGCTACACGTGCTCTATCCACTGTGTGTGCACGCCGCCGATACCATCGTGCTAGGTACGTGTAATATCACCTGTGTCTACTGATGCGACAGTGTCTCGCGCGACACGCGCTCCCGGCCGCCTGGTTACACGTGCTCTATCCACTGTGTGTGCACGCCGCCGATACCATCGTGCTAGGTACGTGTAATATCACCTGCGTCTACTGATGCGACAGTGTCTCGCGCGACACGCGCTCCCGGCCGCCTGGCTACACGTGCTCTATCCACTGTGTGTGCACGCCGCCGATACCATCGTGCTAGGTACGTGTAATATCACCTGCGTCTACTGATGCGACAGTGTGACTTTCTTCCCTTTTACTTACATGAAACCTACAATCTTTTATACGTTTCATGAGCGAGAAAATCGTTGCAAGCCGGGTGGCTTCCTTGTCAGCGGTGGGCCAGGTGCCTAAAGCCGGGCCGGATAAACTTGCTGCACTGCACTATGAATACTCGGATCGGATCAATGTTAATCAGCCATAAAATAAAATAAATAGTAATTGTGACGTTTGTTATGTACAGACGTGAACAGCAATGACATTGACGTCCGGAACTACGTGCAAGTGAAGAAAGTGCCCGGTGGTACCATGCGCGACAGCTGTGTCGTGCAGGGAGTTGTGCTTACTAAGAACGTAGCACACAGGTTCGTTATTTATTCTACTTCCTACTCATATTTCAAATAAAATAAAAATATTTCGATCGAAAGTTTGTGAGAATGGATGGATGGAAGTTTATTACTCTTTCACGCAAAAACTACTGAACGGATTTGGATGAAATTTGGCACACAGATAGTTTATAACCAGGATTAACACATAGGATACTTTTTATCCAGATATTCCCACGGGATCGAGACTTATGCGGGTGAAACCGCGGGGCACTGCTAGTTATATTAATATTTTGTAACAATATAAATTTTGCCCGTTCTTCTCCATTTGAACCTACTACGCTCGCTTTGGAATGGGCAACAAGTTTTATCTCTCTGAATGGCCGGCTCCATAACAGTTCAGAAGTGAAAAAAAATATTTTTTTTTTTGTTTTTCTGACAGTAGCGGTGATTTACTCAGCGCATGTCACAATTTTTAAAGCCTAAAAATAAAAGTAAAACTTTTTAGTGTGGCAACTCTGTTTACATGTCATTACGTTTAAAGTCAGGCTTTATGAACAATCCCTGTACTGGGATTATACTTGATAAGTATAAGTGGGAGGGTTTTTAGGGACTGTCGCCGTCTTGGACAAAGAGCTTCGTATAATTAAGATAAAACTTCACTTCAGGTAAGTTCGTTTCATCTTATAATTATACTCACTCTTTGTCCGAGACGGGTTTTACGAGTAGATGTTTAAATTAGGATTGTGAATAAACACCAATTTGTTAGAAAAAGACACTAAAAAAAAAATTTTTTTTTCACTTCATTTTTTTTTCGTGTCAAAAAGACATGTTGCGCTGACCCTAAATAAATTGGGATAAGGCCAGGATAATTATGATGATGGAATACAGAATATTGGTGGTATTTAAAGTTCAATTTTTTTTCCTGAAATCCAATTCTTGTACTCAAAAAAAACGTTCAAATTCAAGCCGCAATCTCATCTCAGCGACAATCAATGTCAAAAACTTGTCAAAAAATTATGTAAATTGTTGTATTTTTGAAAGTTAGAGACTGAGATTGGAATGCAAACGTTCTTAAAAATACGGGAATTGCCCGTTCTTAGGTACAACAACTCTATGCAATTCCAAGAAAAAATTACAAATGGCGATCTGAGACCGAAGTGGGTAACCCGACAGAAACTTAATACAAACGCACTACTGCAAGCGCGGCAGTACACAACTTAGAAACATTGTCACTGCTGGAGATTACTCTGTAGCGCCACGTTCGTGCTAATTCGAAAACACGAAGATTCCCGAAGCGTATACTCATCTTTGGAAAGCTGTACATACCAATAATAAAAGTCGTAGAATTTTGTTCTTCCTACACCCTGTATGTATGTGTGAATGCTGTGTGTGAGTGTGAGGGGGGGCCTGGGTTCGATTCCCGGGTCGGAAAAAGTGTTATTGGATTTTTCCATTGGGAATTTCTTAGTAACAGCCCGGAGTTTGGAAGTTGGTGGTGTGATACCCCCGTGCCTCGGAAAGTACGTTAAACCGTTGGTCCTACACCTGATCCGGTCGTGTTGGATTGCCGTCTCGGACTATGAGAGTGTGGGAGGAGAGAGTCACTTGTGTCTGCGCACACATTCGCGCACTATAATATCACCCGCGCCAGGCTGGTCTCCGCTGAAATTGTTCGCCATGGTCGAAATTCGGCCTGGAGGAATTTATTTATGTATGTATATGTTCAAACACAGGGGCATGCCGCAGCAAATATCGAACCCCACGATATTACTCCTAGACTGTTCTATCGCGTATCAGCGGGTTGAGGGCAAGCTTACTTCGCTGGAACCTGTATTGATGCAGGTCAGTTGGAAAATTTAATTGTTTTTGGTACGAAGTTCTTTAGGGCGGGTTGCGGTAGGAGTAAACTGGTAGAAATCGACAGCCAAATGACTCTATAAAATAGAGACACACAGAGAGATAGTTTTCAAGAGCGCTGAAGCCAATAACGAGGTCAAAATGAAAATCCAATATGGCGACAATTCTACGAAAGCTTCTTAAAACCTATACTAGATGCATCTTTATTAAATACGCGTATTAAATTCACACTTTCTCTCTATTTCTATTAAATATTATACGAGTAAGTATGTGTGCATTGTATTATACGAGTAAGTATGTGTGCGTTGGCACACATACCTAATCATTTAATATCGTGAGTATCGCTTAAGGGACGTCGTTCCCGACGTGGGTCCCCCGACCGCATACGTTTTTTATTACGTAATTGCTTTCATTGCCGTTTTATACTGGGTGGATTTTTGAGACGAGGCAGCAAGGGCAGACGGGGCAGTAGATAATTTAACCGTTGTAGGTACAGAAAAAGGTTCTCAGGAGACTGTCTTTTACTTTTTGAGTAATTGCTAACTGCACATACACAGATTTTGGAAAAGTGGTACAGTTAACTGGAAAACCATCAATTCTCGCGTTTTATTTTTATGATGTTAGTCGATGCAGTCGCGTGTAAAAAAAACCTTCGAATCCATCTGAGGTTAGAGTACAGTCACGAGCAAAAGTATGCATACACTCAGCTTTATTTAAGTAAAAGAGATTTAGTCTTTTATTTTTAAATGAAATTTTTTGTTGTTACGAACATACCATTTGTGAACCCATAGGTTTATGTAATGTGACATATTGGTGCTCGTGAGTGTAGCACAAAAGACACAGTCGCTCCCCCACTGCTGCAGGAGCGCGAGTACCTGGTGCGCTGCGCGGCGCGCATCAGTGCGCTGCGGCCGCGCGTCGTGCTGGTGCGCGGCGCGGCGGCGCGCGGCGTGCAGGACGCGCTGCGGCGCGGCGGCGTGGCGCTGGCGGCGCGCGTGCGGCCGCGCGCGCTGGCCCGCGCCGCGCGAGCCACGCGCGCCGACCCGCTCGCCTCCATCGACGCGCGCGTCGGCATGCCGCGCCTCGGCACCTGCGCCAACTTCTACGTCAAGAACTGTGAGTAACCGAGTAGGTATTCTACTCCTACAGACCCGATAACCTCTAATAATAAAGCAATAATAGAAAAAGATTTTCTAAATACTTATACGTTTACCGCTAAGAAGATAATAGACACAGATTAATATTTTAATTGTGTTATCACAACCTATTCTCTTTCCATACAGATTCCAGCAAAACATTAATGGTACTTGAGGGTTGTGCTGAACCAAACCTCGCATGCTGCATATTGTTACGTGGGGCATCCCTACAAGAGCTAGTCAAAGTGAAAAAAGTTGTCAAATTCATGCTGTTAGCGTGTTATAACTGGAAACTAGAAAAAGCATTTCTGGGAGATATTGAAGCGATCCTCCCTGAACCAGGCATGTCGTTTGACGATGATCTAAATGAAAACGACGTAACGAAAGATGACGTTGTTAAAAATGATATTACAAATAATGATATTAAAAGTACGGAAAGTGAAAAAGATATTGCTGTACGTAAAGATTCCTTGAACGAGGAGTCGAGAAAGAGTAATGAAACCGATAGCAATGAATCTTCAAGATCTGACAACATATTTACAAACTCTAGTGTTAAAGATACTGCGAAAAGTGATGATAAAAATGCTATTTCCAAAAACACAAGTGATGTTGAAGAAAAGAAAAATGAAGCTAATCATAAGTCGTTTGAAGAGGACCCTTTGCAGAGTACAAAACCGTTTATGCGTAAAACAGAGAGTGATAAAACGCTAAGTTGTGGTGTTCCGATCAGGGACTTTAGTGATCCATTGCGCGCTACGTTGTCTGTTGATGACGACGTTTTCCTACCGAAAGAGGAAGCTACGCTGAAGGCAGATCCGCATACCGATCGGTAAGTCGATTTTACAAATTCATCCGAAATCTAAGACAGATGGAGTTGAAATTCAACAGTTTTTGAAGTATTGATGAGGTCGCAACAATCAGAGGATGTGGGCAGCGCAGGACTTGTCGTTAGATGCTGATGTCCGCAGTGGACATATAATTTAGGAGAGAATGCACTTAAATATGTACCTATATATCGTTTTTGATCTATAGATAAGCAGTAGCCCAGAGGGTTTTGAGCAAGCATATGCAGGGCGAAAAGTTGATAGCTGAGTAGGTGCAGCATGATGAGAGAACACCGAAAATATACATATTTGAAAAGTTTCACATAGAAGCCCAGTGGTCAGGAGACCACTTTCAGATTTTGAAAATGGACCAAAACTGAAGTGATTTTCTTTTGCAGGTGGTCGACAGACGACGTGGTGCTATCCATGTCGCCGAACATGATCATCCCGGCGCCCTACCTCGAGACCGAGGCGGGGCGGCGCTGTGCGCTGCGGACACAGTTCCCCGCGCCCCTCCTCACCGCGGCACCCCCGCCCCCGCACACGCCCCGCGCGCCCCGCCACTCCGCGCGCGCCTCGCACGCGCACCGCGAGCTCAAGGTACCACACACAGTTAGTTCACGCGCCCTCCTCACCGCGGCACCCCCGCCCCCGCACACGCCCCGCGCGCCCCGCCACTCCGCGCGCGCCTCGCACGCGCACCGCGAGCTCAAGGTACCACACACAGTTAGTTCACGCGCCCTCCTCACCGCGGCACCCCCGCCCCCGCACACGCCCCGCGCGCCCCGCCACTCCGCGCGCGCCTCGCACGCGCACCGCGAGCTCAAGGTACCACACACAGTTAGTTCACGCGCCCTCCTCACCGCGGCACCCCCGCCCCCGCACACGCCCCGCGCGCCCCGCCACTCCGCGCGCGCCTCGCACGCGCACCGCGAGCTCAAGGTACCACACACAGTTAGTTCACGCGCCCTCCTCACCGCGGCACCCCCGCCCCCGCACACGCCCCGCGCGCCCCGCCACTCCGCGCGCGCCTCGCACGCGCACCGCGAGCTCAAGGTACCACACACAGTTAGTTCACGCGCCCTCCTCACCGCGGCACCCCCGCCCCCGCACACGCCCCGCGCGCCCCGCCACTCCGCGCGCGCCTCGCACGCGCACCGCGAGCTCAAGGTACCACACACAGTTAGTTCACGCGCCCTCCTCACCGCGGCACCCCCGCCCCCGCACACGCCCCGCGCGCCCCGCCACTCCGCGCGCGCCTCGCACGCGCACCGCGAGCTCAAGGTACCACACACAGTTAGTTCACGCGCCCTCCTCACCGCGGCACCCCCGCCCCCGCACACGCCCCGCGCGCCCCGCCACTCCGCGCGCGCCTCGCACGCGCACCGCGAGCTCAAGGTACCACACACAGTTAGTTCACGCGCCCTCCTCACCGCGGCACCCCCGCCCCCGCACACGCCCCGCGCGCCCCGCCACTCCGCGCGCGCCTCGCACGCGCACCGCGAGCTCAAGGTACCACACACAGTTAGTTCACGCGCCCTCCTCACCGCGGCACCCCCGCCCCCGCACACGCCCCGCGCGCCCCGCCACTCCGCGCGCGCCTCGCACGCGCACCGCGAGCTCAAGGTACCACACACAGTTAGTTCACGCGCCCTCCTCACCGCGGCACCCCCGCCCCCGTACACGCCCCGCGCGCCCCACCACTCCGCGCGCGCCTCGCACGCGCACCGCGAGCTCAAGGTACCACACACAGTTAGTTCACGCGCCCTCCTCACCGCGGCACCCCCGCCCCCGCACACGCCCCGCGCGCCCCGCCACTCCGCGCGCGCCTCGCACGCGCACCGCGAGCTCAAGGTACCACACACAGTTAGTTCACGCGCCCTCCTCACCGCGGCACCCCCGCCCCCGCACACGCCCCGCGCGCCCCGCCACTCCGCGCGCGCCTCGCACGCGCACCGCAAGCTCAAGGTACCACACACAGTTAGTTCACGCGCCCTCCTCACCGCGGCACCCCCGCCCCCGCACACGCCCCGCGCGCCCCGCCACTCCGCGCGCGCCTCGCACGCGCACCGCGAGCTCAAGGTACCACACACAGTTAGTTCACGCGCCCTCCTCACCGCGGCACCCCCGCCCCCGCACACGCCCCGCGCGCCCCGCCACTCCGCGCGCGCCTCGCACGCGCACCGCGAGCTCAAGGTACCACACACAGTTAGTTCACGCGCCCTCCTCACCGCGGCACCCCCGCCCCCGCACACGCCCCGCGCGCCCCGCCACTCCGCGCGCGCCTCGCACGCGCACCGCGAGCTCAAGGTACCACACACAGTTAGTTCACGCGCCCTCCTCACCGCGGCACCCCCGCCCCCGCACACGCCCCGCGCGCCCCGCCACTCCGCGCGCGCCTCGCACGCGCACCGCGAGCTCAAGGTACCACACACAGTTAGTTCACGCGCCCTCCTCACCGCGGCACCCCCGCCCCCGCACACGCCCCGCGCGCCCCGCCACTCCGCGCGCGCCTCGCACGCGCACCGCGAGCTCAAGGTACCACACACAGTTAGTTCACGCGCCCTCCTCACCGCGGCACCCCCGCCCCCGCACACGCCCCGCGCGCCCCGCCACTCCGCGCGCGCCTCGCACGCGCACCGCGAGCTCAAGGTACCACACACAGTTAGTTCACGCGCCCTCCTCACCGCGGCACCCCCGCCCCCGCACACGCCCCGCGCGCCCCGCCACTCCGCGCGCGCCTCGCACGCGCACCGCGAGCTCAAGGTACCACATACAGTTAGTTCACGCGCCCTCCTCACCGCGGCACCCCCGCCCCCGCACACGCCCCGCGCGCCCCGCCACTCCGCGCGCGCCTCGCACGCGCACCGCGAGCTCAAGGTACCACACACAGTTAGTTCACGCGCCCTCCTCACCGCGGCACCCCCGCCCCCGCACACGCCCCGCGCGCCCCGCCACTCCGCGCGCGCCTCGCACGCGCACCGCGAGCTCAAGGTACCACACACAGTTAGTTCACGCGCCCTCCTCACCGCGGCACCCCCGCCCCCGCACACGCCCCGCGCGCCCCGCCACTCCGCGCGCGCCTCGCACGCGCACCGCGAGCTCAAGGTACCACACACAGTTAGTTCACGCGCCCTCCTCACCGCGGCACCCCCGCCCCCGCACACGCCCCGCGCGCCCCGCCACTCCGCGCGCGCCTCGCACGCGCGCCGCGAGCTCAAGGTACCACACACAGTTAGTTCACGCGCCCTCCTCACCGCGGCACCCCCGCCCCCGCACACGCCCCGCGCGCCCCGCCACTCCGCGCGCGC
The DNA here is from genome assembly GCA_951799955.1 of Apamea anceps. Lineage (NCBI taxonomy): Eukaryota > Metazoa > Arthropoda > Insecta > Lepidoptera > Noctuidae > Apamea > Apamea anceps. The sequence goes on from OX637516.1 coordinate 2,592,133, forward strand.
CTCGCACGCGCACCGCGAGCTCAAGGTACCACACACAGTTAGTTCACGCGCCCTCCTCACCGCGGCACCCCCGCCCCCGCACACGCCCCGCGCGCCCCGCCACTCCGCGCGCGCCTCGCACGCGCACCGCGAGCTCAAGGTACCACACACAGTTAGTTCACGCGCCCTCCTCACCGCGGCACCCCCGCCCCCGCACACGCCCCGCGCGCCCCGCCACTCCGCGCGCGCCTCGCACGCGCACCGCGAGCTCAAGGTACCACACACAGTTAGTTCACGCGCCCTCCTCACCGCGGCACCCCCGCCCCCGCACACGCCCCGCGCGCCCCGCCACTCCGCGCGCGCCTCGCACGCGCACCGCGAGCTCAAGGTACCACACACAGTTAGTTCACGCGCCCTACTCACCGCTTCTGAAGAAGTCATAAAAATATTTGAAGTTGTAGTGCAAACTGAACTTTTGGCGGGGTATTAAAACGGTTTTTCCAAAAGCATATTTGTTTACGTGTTTGGAAAGTAAGTGGCGAACGTAGTATAGTTCGAGCGCTCCCAAACACATTTCAATATTTGAGTGAATAGACTACGGGACATACATTTACAGTAACAGAGTCGATTACGAGGGCGATAGACAAACATATATGGAAATCTTTAGAGGCGCCTTTTGTCGATGGACAAGCTGCCTAAAAAGATTGTACCGAACGTCGATATTTAAAGAAAATCATTTTGAGTAAGAAAGAATCGGTTAAAAACATTTTAGAACCCTTAAAACTTATTTGAATTTACCACCAGCTTATTTGAATTTTGTATCGTTGCCTGCCCTTTTCAAACCGACATATGTATCACTTTGTTCTCTTAGGAGCTGCACTCATTCACAAAGATGGCTATATCAGCGCCGGCCGACGACGCGGCACTTAGAGCAGCGCTTGCGCACTACAGGGCTACCGGCTGCCGACTCGTTAACGACAAACATAAACGTAAGTTACTGTGTGGCATTCACGATCGACGTAAAACCATTAGTAGGTAATTACAATGTAACTCTAATCTCGGTAAGGTAAGGTATGAATTAGAATGATTGCCGCGAGTTTTATGAAACTCACGGAAATCATTCTAATGTATACTTTATTACAGTGAAATAAGAGTTACATTGCATTGACCTATTAATGGTTAATACGTCATTCAAATTTGATCGTAGCCTTACTGGTTTAAAATTACCAAGGTGCAAAATTTCCAAACTGGTTTTATGGCGAGAAATGTTACAAGCTATAAGAATGACAGTTACTTCATAGTGTTCACGAAACTTGTGTTTTAACAAAAAAAAAAAAAGTATATAGGGCGAGATCAGAATTCTATTATGTCCGACGCGACGTGTGTTAAATTAAAGTCCACCTCGTTTTTGACAGTAAGAAAATAAACTGTACCAACACAAGTTTCGATGTACATAACGAGTCGATTTCAGCTCAATGTCCGATGTACAAGCCATCCGTCGTAAAGAAGCCGAAAGAACCCGAAGTGGACCCGAACGAGAAGCCGAACGACAACGAACCGCTCGACCCACTGGCGCCGGAGAACCATCAACAGCTGAGTCTGTTGCTGTATAGCTTTAGCAACAAGTCTGCTAATGTACCTGACTTCTGTGTCAACCCGTGGTAAGTGTTTATTTATTTTCTAGCTCTTTATTTAAACTTGTCACTCAAAATAAGGTACAAAGGCGGACTTAATGATTTAGGCATTCTCTACCAGTCAACCAAGGGTGGTGACCCTTGGTTACCAGTCAACCAAGGGTGGTGACCCTTGGTAGCAGAGAGGGCATAGAAATAAGATAGCAGGTGCTCTGTTTAGCTCTTTGCTTTCGCAATAGCAGCCTGGAACCTGGCACAAACCCAGTAAATTAAACTTTTTTGGCCCAAAGCTTCGCCGCTTCGACGGTATCGTCGGTGGTAACGCAGAGGTCACTATGGCTGTGTTGGGCCACAGAGGGCAGGATAAGAGATGGGACATAGTTTGTACCACAGCTCCACATCCACACCTGCATCCTAATTGCGTAACACACGATCAATCGGAATCTGAATCATTTTGAAGCAAATTGCTAATCCATTGCTTCATAAGTTCGAAAAATTTGTCTGCTCAACACGTAAATAACGCAATGAATGTTATTGAACTGTCAAAATGAGACCGATTCCGATTGATCATGTGTTACGCAATTAGGGTGCTGGGTACCCCCACAACATCGAGGTTGTGGTTACTTTCCGCTTGGATTCGGTTCAGTGACTTTCAAGTACCTCACGGAATTTTGGATCCTCCGTGAAGATGCTCGTTTGGTGCGAGGTATTGAGCGAAAGTACGGAAAGTATCCTGGCACAGTTTGCAACGGACGTCGTCCAGATTTCCTGGTAAGGACGCTGCTGTTTTTAGGAAGCTGATGCAACGACGGTCTTTCTAATTATAGTTGTGCACCAAACAGTGGGTCTAGTGTCAGACCTTTCCAGTAACCAGTCCTGTTTAAGTGTAATGATCGTATTTAAAATGGCAATAAGCTCGCCTGTTACGTTGGACAAACATAACTGACGGAATGAAGCTTACATTTCTACCTACCCCTATGTGGGGAATACAAGCTTGATGTTATGTTAAAAACGTCTTGTTTTATTTCGTTATCCAGGATAGTGACAATGGAAATGTACGGCCGTCACGACATATCTTTGGGCGCTTTTCTTGAGAACTACTGCTTCAACGGAGACTACAAGTGTACCTCTCCGAACTGCAACGTGCCCATGAACCAGCATGTGCGGAGGTATGTAATTACTAGCCGACCACTCAGTTATCCCATATTCAAATACTTGTAAACAAATTATGTTTTTTCCATTTAAACAAATATCAACTTTATGTGAGTGTAAATTAAGTTTATTTGAGAATATTATCGAAAAAATCGTAAAAATAATTCAAGTTGTAGCGCGAACTGAACTTTATGTGTGGGTTTTAAAGTTATTATACCAAAAACACATATGTGTTTACATTTTTGGAAACTAAATTGTACTTAAACGCAGGATAGGTAGCTGGCAGTCGTGCCGTCCTCCGAAAATTTACAGCTGCATATTGCGTAACGCACTTACAACGATGCCTTTGATTTCGACAATTCAACCAAGGGGTATCATGTTACCCAGTGACTGGGTTGTGGAGGTCAGATAGGCAGGCAGTCGCTCCATATAAAATAGATAATTTTCTATTTATTCATATTTAGGTTCGTGCACGGAGACGTGTGTATAACAATAACGTGCAACACTATCGGACACAGCAACGTCGACAAAGTCAAGGAGGAACAGAGCAAGCAGGTAAACACCTGCCTTCTGAAGGCTTAACACCAAATTAGCTAATAAATACATTTGCTTACATTTCGTGGTCCCCCCCCGCGCAGGTGATGTTCTGGTCGCGCTGCGAGGCGTGCGGCTGCAGCGGCGCGGCGCGGCGCGTGTCGCGCGCGGCGCTGGGCATGTCGCTGGCCACGTACGTGCGCGCGCGCATCGCCGCGCCGCGCTACGTGCGCGCGCACACGTGCGCGCACGCGCTGCACGCGCACGCGCACGCCTTCGTGCACCACCTCACCACCGCTTGCTTCAGGTAACGCGGCGAAGCGCCACTTCCTCTTGCCAGCTACAGCACTACGAACTGGTGAAAGGCTGGCGTTTTTGGTGACTGTGTTATGTATTTTTTACTTTCAAAAAGTGCTGATTCTCAGGCTTATTTTGAGTAAATGACTTTTGATTTTAATGTTTTTGATATTGTGAATTGTAAGACAGAATTGTGTGGAAAAGGGAGAGCGAGGCCTTTGCGCTGCAGTGGAACAACACAGGCGAGTTAGATTAGATCAGATAAATTTCTTAACAAAAAAATAGATTTTGGACAGTTCTTAAGCAAGGATCGGAATAACAGCTTCCACGGAAATGGAAAGAGATTGAATAAAACTGCAATTAAAACTTATCCAGAATACTCATTCATCTAGGTATAGTAACAGGTAAAAAAATTTTTAGTTGTAGATAAAAATACCTCAACCCCACAGGTACAGCAAGATAACGCCCTACGAGATCCAGCTGCCTCCCGACATGATATCTATAAAGTATGACACCAAACAAATGCGGGACACGCTCATATCACAGCTCAACGAACTGGTACAAAAAGGTATGGTTCCTCTATTATTAAAGTCTAGATTTGACTATACATCTTTGTATTCAAAAGCTACTTATAATTCATTGCTTCACAGACATTCTGTGACAAAAAACACAGAATAAACTGCTTTTTTTTTTTTTTTTTGAGGATGGGAAATCATCAAATGACTCCTCCCGCTCTGGGTGGAGCAGGAGGGTGGTGGGAGGGGGTGGGGTCTACAAGCATGAATGCAATTCCATGCATGTAATTTTGCACAAAAGTTCCTTATACTGTATCCTTATGATGTATTACATTTTTCAGGTCACGAGATCTTTAGCGGACTATCAGATGGCGATGCAGAGAAAGATTACCAAGCTTTCAAACAACACATGGAGCAAATACACCTCGCGCTCACATCAGCTAGCCTGCACGAGAATAACACTACGGCTGGTAAGCGAATATACACCTTATACTTTTGGAATAGAGGTCTGATTACTTTTGTAGTCTTCTACAACGTGCCGCTATAATGGCGACATTAATTCAACACACGGGTAGGTCTAGTGGCCAGTAATCATAAAAATGTAACAACATAAAATAATTCGTAATTTCAAAACTACCGCCTGCGCCGCTCGCCGACATAAGGCTCTCTCTCTCTCCTTCAATTCGCCTACTCATTGCATGTTATTCGTTTAAATTTCATTGTTGCGATGTTGTATTATATTGTTGTTAGTAATTTAAAAGCAGTTGTTTTGCATCCTCGTCAAATTTCAGGAGGCTGTTATGAAAGACATAAGTAATCAAATAAAATTACGATCCCTGGTAAATAATGAATACATGCTTGTTTTTTTAGTTATTTAAGGTTGACAGTATTTCAGAATACACCACTTTCAAAGAACAGAATCGCGTTAAGGTATCGTTTAAGCGGCCGCGTTTTTATGTGTGTGTAAAAGGGCAATTACAGTGCGATCTCACACTGGCCGCGTTTTAAAATGCATGTCCCACACATGCCGATTCCCGAAAATTAGAAAAAAAAATACCTACTTATTTAATTATTGATTCATGTCGAGAATCAGTAGCATACCTAGTTACCTCCTTGAATTTGACAAAGATGCAAAACGACACCTTGTATTATCAAGGTATTACAAAATCCTGGATACATTATTCTTGTTGCTTCTATAATTTGAGAACAATGTAAAAAAAAATATGTAAGATCTGTAAAATGATGCTGATTGTTCCAGCCGTGGTGCGTAGTTTGTGGAGCGTCTCGGATCGTATCATCTCGGGAGAGAAGATGCTGCGAGACGCACAAGACAAGTGGTCCAGTCCACCTGCTAAGACCAAGTCACAGCCAGACAATGCAGGTAACAAGTTACAATTAAAGTAACATAAATAATAGAATCATGTCTCACGAATGCACCCGGTGTGATGGGCAAAGATCGTCGCTCACTGGACGCCTGAGGCGCCAATCATTGCAATTTACATCTTATTACAATAAGATAAGAGTCACATGACGCTGAATTGCATTCTCTAATTTAATTGCAGTTGAAGATAAATCTGATTTGGACGATTCTTCGGGTGATGATGGCAGTAAAGAAAACCCAGGTATTTTTTTTATTCTTTCAACCTTATAGTTTTTTTCATGAATCTTAATTATTACAGACATACATAAATTCACGCCTTCTTCCCATGGGGGTAGACAAAAACTACAGAACTCTTGGGGGTTTATTTATAAACGATGATTAAAGTTAAGTGACGTTTAAACGACAAAAATGTATGGTTAAACAGTCGCTAATCACTATGTAACTGTAAGCAACTTTTATAAATAAAGGGGTTAATTAGTGTATCTCACACAAATGTATTGGAAAATACATAGTCATACATACAGCAAAATCTATCTGCCTAGCTTTTCCCAACTATCGGGGTCGGCTTCCAGTCTAACCAGATCCAGCTGAATACCAGTATTTTACATGGAATGACTGTTTCTCTGACCTCCACAGCCCAGTCACTGGGTAACATGATACCCCTTGGTTATACAAATATACATACATACATAATTAATCCTTACAAATTACACAAAACGACACTATTTTACCCATCTGTTTTACTTGTTTCCTTTTTCATTGTAAGATTCCCTACATCGAAAAATTCTATGTTTTCTCTGAATATGTTTTGGTATGCAGGATGACTTTGAATTCATTGACAATCCTTCAGTATAAACAATTTTTAATTTATGACCACAACTGCCTGAGTCGGCGTTTAGTTTCTTCGAATTTACGTTTCAGGTACAACATACGTGTTCACCGCAGATACTAGCAAGGATTCCGAGAAGGAACATGCAGGTACAGAATAATTTACTTTGTATATCATATGAGATATATTTTAGCTGGCACCGTTGTGCCTTGTCGAGACTATACTGCGGTTTTCACATAAAATTCCACATTTTGTAGTCCCAGACATCTTTTGTAATAATAGCAGTACAATTACTACCTTACAAAAAAATCTGTTTGGTTTTCAAAAATGGTTGTTATTCCATAGAATAGAATAGAATATATTTATTTGCTTTAAAACATGGTACATTAAAGTCTTATTAATAGAATTATGATCTTACATGTTTCGCCAAGGACTGGCATACAAATATTTAAACACGTTACTTGTAAAAAATTAAAAGGATACATTATTCCAACATGTCTAATAACTTTAGTAAATTCTTAACAATAATAGGTATTCACAAAAAGTAGGTAAGTAATAATTATAATGAAAATTAGTAACCATATTTATCTGTTACTTTTTTATCAATAAATTCTTTCACACTATAAAAAGTGTATAGTTTTTATTCTAGATGTCATAGTTTTTATTCTGTCGGCGAATTTATAAACAAAACATCTTGTCAGTCTACCGCTTCAGAAATGTTTTGTAATATTTTTTTAATTATTTATGTTACCTTGTTAATTTAGTTTACTACGTTATTAGTATATTACTGTATGTTACTACATACCTACTTCATGTATTAAATATTTGCATGCCATCATTACATGGCGGAATATGTTTTTGCACTGCAATTTTATATACTTATCATCTTTTGTACCTACCACATCGATTTTAATTGATTAAAAAATAAATACGTGGTTTTAAAGCTCGTCACACACTATTATAAATAAATATTGTTATTAAAAAAAACATTTCGAAATAAAAAAAAATGTAGCCCGCCGGTATCGGGAGCAGGGTCCAAGCTATCGGTGGTTAGGGCTCCAGAGACAGGAACCTCCCACAATGTGTTTATTATTACTATCATTATTGGTTTTGGCGGGAGCTAACCCATTACATAAAATAAAATTTTACAATACTGCAACGGTATAGATAATAAAATCGATTAATTCACTAGGCACGGAGGAGGACGAAGAGAAAGGTGACAAGAAGACGGTTCGCCAGATATTATCGCAACTGCTGTCTAACAATCAGCCAGCCAACCAGGTAAATGCAACTTTTGAATAGGAATGATGACATATTTTTTTTATTTTCAATGCAAGAAAATGTTTGTTTGCAAATATTGCAAACAAAACTAAAATAAGTCTAAAAGCTTCAAAAATTGCTAAGTTATTTTGTTAATTATTAATTTACTAAACATTTAGTAATATACGCGTACAATGAAAAAAGAAGCAAAATAATCATAGGGCATCAAAAGATTCGTCCGCATCGCTGTCAACAGGAACAGTGCCCAAAAGGCTAGCAGTATTGCCACGTTGTATGGCGATGCTGATTCTTTGGCTAAGAAACAGGCCAGCCCTCTGGCCACAGCGTACAGCGTCCATGTACAGTTGTTTATAAACATTTTGAAAATAACTGCTAGACAAAGACGGCACTATCATAGAAGTGACGTCACGACTATGTCACTTCATACTAGCGCCATACATTGTCAGTACCGCGCGACAAGGATGGGAATAATCCCCACCAAAAACTTAAAGCGTGTAGCTTCTCCAAATTTCCATCGATTCTACAGTTTTTTTTTTTTTTTTCGATCATCTTGTTTTACTATGCCTTCTGTTAAATTACATTTTTTGGTCGAACATCTCTAATATTAGTCATCATTCCTATTACTAACTTTATTAAATGAAAAACGACAAAAACAAATACCAACAAAACAAAACAACAACAGAAAAAAACGAAAAACATAAACAACAACAACATATAGAAAGTAGCTGCAGCAGTAGCTGTAGTTATTTCAACATATTGAAATAACTACAGTATTTTTTTATGTCACGAAACGACGCACAGGTTTCACGTGGGAACCAATTGTACACACACCATGTGAATGTGTGCATGAAGTCGAGTAGCATCAGCATATAACACACGCACGCACACTTCCGACTTCGCTATTGTCTCGGACGGAACCGAGAGCTCCTGCGCTAAAGGTCTTATCGCTAAGATCGATATTTTAAAGACAACTACAGGCACATACAGAGAAAAAAAACCTTTTTAAAAAACAAGCTTTTATTTAAATGCACTAAAAAGAAAAAAATAAACTTTTACTATCAACTTATAACATCATTGCACAATTTATATGATATAAAAGCTTGTCGCGAGATTTAAGTACTCATATTTACTTAGTTTAAAAATGTTAATAGTTAAAATCAAGTTATTTAATTTACTTGTTTATTTACACCACCATGCTAACCATGTATTGTCATCCAAACTGAATGTGTATACAAAATTTCAGCTCAATCGTTTGAAGAAATCTGCTTCAAAATTGAGTTGCAAGACTCCACCCGAACAAACATACATACATTGCAAGTTAAATAAAAGCTTGTAAATACAAATTATTTTGTGTTTTATCGAATGTCGCGTGTTGTTGCAGAGCGGCATCATCCTGTGCGGCGGTGTGCTGCCCGTCGTGGTGCTGGCGGGCGAGCTCGGCTCCGTCATCGCCGCCACGCTCGCGTCCGTCACCTACCGCCGCACGCGCACGCACATGCGACACAGGTATGTGCCACATGCACAACAAACACTCCGTCCGACATCGCTGTTACGATCTACCATCTCATTTTTTTAACCCCAAATCATTTAGCAAACTATTTTTTGTGCTTTACTCAAGCAGAAATCAGTACAGTAACATAAAAACCGTTTATTAATGTGATTTTACTAACATTTCTTTAGCACACAATCGGAGCAGGAAGAAAATGAGAACACAAACTCAACGGGAAAGGACAAGACGGATGGAGACAAGTCCAAACTAGCCAAGTCCAATGACCACGTGGAAGTGCTGCTCAAGGTACGTTTGTAGTCTCGTACGAGTATCAGCACAAATAATGTAAGAATATCAGCTGTGGGAAAATATTTGAACTTCTAAAATCAACTTAATTTTTACTTACTTAAAGATGATATTTGTTTTCTCTCCAAATGCACAGTAGTGAGACAGCGTAAGCTAACAAAAAATATCTGGATATTTCTGATTTCTATAATATATGTATTTTACCTGACTGCGCGACAAAGACAAAACAGACGTCAGACAGGGTTATGTGTTTCATGCGTATCTATTTGTATGTGGGATTCTTTATACCCTCCAAGCATCCTAATGGCTTGATGGATTTTAATTCATCAGGTGTCTATGGTTTTTTTTTATAAAGCGTCACGTTCCCAGACGTTTAAAGTTTATCACGTGACATCCATATCAACTTTGAACGTTAATATCTCGGAATCGTGAGGCTTTACGGGGTTTGGTCCCAGTATGTTTTCTGGTTGCATTATTTATTTATTTGTTTATACAGGGTTATTTGTAAAACACCAATAACCTCTTAAGAGGTCATTGTACTCATCATTATGAACAACTTTTACTATAGGACCAAACCTGAAATCGCGAAAAAAAAAATCAGCTGCTCCCTATATTTTGACGAGTTATGCGAACACAAATGTAGGCTGCAACAGCTGATTTTTTTTTGCGATTTTAATTTTGGTCCCATAGTAAAAGTTGTTCATAATGATGAGTACAATGACCTCTTAAGAGGTTGCTGGTGTTTTACAAATAACCCTGTATATCAATTGCTCGCTGCACTTACAGTACACACCAAAGCGCGCAACAAGCCAACAACATAATATTTAACTAAAAAACTTATACAGACATTAAACATAGATTTACTGCTATACATAAATATCTTAACTTCCGGCTCCTGAGCAATCAGGGCGTTCAGCAGATTGATCGCCTGGGTTGTGGAAGCATAACAAGCAGTGTGGGTATGCACTGGCGGCGCCGCGAACAGGCCTCGCGAGGCAAAGGCGCGCTATACTCGCAGCCGGTCCGGAGCAAACAATGAACAGCGTGCTAGTGTAGTCGCGTCATCGATCTTATTATTGAGCAATAAGTGGTAGTGCATCAACAGAGACGAAAGACGGCGACGGGACGCATTAATGTCAGTTATAGATTTATATAGGTTAAATGCGTGGCTACCATTTTGAAAAAAAAAAAAAAACAAATTGGCGCAACAGTAGGTGTGCCAGCCTCCATATAAAAATCATCAATTCCCCTGTGGTTTTCCTAATGTGCATCTTGATGTTCAGAATTAACAGTTTTTTTTCCTATTCTAAACTGTATTGTGTTCAGGACGGGCTCGTGTGCCGCGTGTACTACGCGTCGCAGTTCCAGCGCCTGCGCCACCTGCTGCTGTGTCCGCTCAGCGGCGCCGGCGCCGACGCGGACAAGTGCAGCTGCTACGACGACAAGGACAGGACTGATAGTACGACACGTTGCATACCACAATACATCTTACTTATTTATTTATATATACTTTCTTGTATGTACACCAGAAAATACATAACAAAAAATACAGTTAATACTACAAAACATACAATGAGTGCCATTATCGCTTTCTGCGAACCTTGGAATAGACAGTGATTGCGTGGACATAAAAATGGGGTCGTCACTCGTCACTGGTGCAAAATGTCAAATATACAACGTGTTTTTTTTTATATTCCATAACTCCAGGGGGTCATTATAATAATAATAATAATATCCCTGGACATTTCACACAGCGCCATCTAGTCCCAAGCTAAGCAACCTAATGCTTGTGTTATGGTAACAAGATGGCTGATAAACTACTTATATACATTTTTTTGCATTGTACACATCATTATGAACAACTTTTAGTATGGGACCAAACCCGAAATCGCGAAACAAAAATCTGGTGTTCCCTATATTTTGACGAGTTATACGAACATAAATGTAGGGAACAGCTGATTTCTTTTTCACGCTTTCAGGTTTGGTCCCGTAGTAAAAGTTGTTCATAATGATGAGTACAATGACCCCCTAGTTATGGGGTATAAAAAAAAACACGTTGTGTAAATATACTTACGGCAATGATATGCATCATCATTCCCTTGCTCTTATCCTAATTTATTAGAGGTTGGCGTTACATGTATGTTTCTTCCATACTTGTGTTAGTCATCTCGCTAGTCACCCCCTTCCTAGTCATATCATCTACGGCAATGATATTATAAGTAAAAATTTAAAAAACGATAAAGTTCAAAACAAGCTCACTTTTCAAGCAGTCTCATGCAGTTCGAGGCTGTAGCGAGTAGAGTAGGACAGGACAGGTGAATGACACTGCGCACTGGTTAAAGATGTATCCTGTATGTGTGTACATAAATGGTAAATGAGGTTCGAGCCCCTTTGAGCAGGGATGGGTCCGGTAGAGTGTGCACGTGGCGCGCTGTGTACAGGTGTGTGGTCCCGCAGGCCTGTGCGAGGTGGAGGAGGGGTTCATCCGCTCGCTGGCGCACTGCGTGCCGTGGGCGGCGCGCGGCGGGAAGTCCGGCTCCACCTTCTGCAAGACTGAAGGTAAACTATCATGTTTCACATTCAAGCCATGTACAGTCTGGGAGATTAATTGTTAAGCTAAAACAAAAAAAAAGCCACCGACCAAAACATTTCTTCGACAGACTTTAATAAAAAAATGGTGGCCCAATGGTAACGGCCTTTACTAACGAGTTGCATATACTAGTAGGTCATGGTTTTGAATCTAAGCTTGCCTTTTTCAATCACTCAACTTAGCCTATCGCAGTCCACTGCTGGACATAGGCCTCTCCCAGACTGCGCCACAACACCCTGTCCTCCACCTTCCGCATCCAGTCTACCCCAGTCACCTTCTTTAGGTCGTCCGTCCATCTAGCTGGGGGGCGTCCCACACTACGCTTGTCGATACGCGGTCTCCACTCTAGGACTCGTCTGCTACACCGACCATCGGTCCCCTTTGACGGCTTGCCCTTTTACTTGTGTGTATTTCTTTTCATCGCCACTGCTCTCAAAACGGTGAAACAGAAACATGATAAGGAAACCGGCATGTCCTAGAACCTAAGATTGGAAGACCAGATATGTACCAACCCTGACTGGGCCCACGTAGTGGATTACGGCCTGCTTTCTTTCACAGAGAGGAAGCCTGTGTCCCAACAGTGGGAACGTTATGCTAACAAAACGTATAATTTATAAACAGATGACAGATACGTGTTGAAAGAGATGACGAAGCCTGAATGGCAGCAGTTTTTGGACTTCGCACCCCACTACTTTGGATACGTCACGAACTGCAAACAGAACAAACTACCTAGCTTGTTGGGTAAGTCAGATATTTGTCATTCATCCTCATTGGTAGCCTTGTTCTGAACTCGTGGCTAAATAATAACAGCCGCACATGTCTATCTTCAAGGTTAAGCAACTCTTGCCGAGGTCAGTCCGTGGATGGGTGACAATCCATTATACAACGTGGCACTACAATGGCGACATTAATTTAACACACGGGTAGGGCTAGTGGCCAGTAATCATAAAAATTATAATAACATAAAAAAAATCGTAACTTGAAAACTTCCACCTGCGCCGCGCACCGACATAGGGCTCTTTCCTTCAATTCGCCTTCTCTTTGTTTGCTCGTTAATTGTGTTAATTACATTAATGCGATGTTATGATCCGTGACCCCGGCCAATGACCCCTGCGCTACAGTTCTTTAAGTCAGGTTGCTCTAAGATGCTATTTTATAAAATTGTTAATAAATAAATAAATATTAATGTTTAATTAAATTAAAATATATTCATAAAATTACAACGCAAAACCGTATACGTGTGTTAAATTAATGTCGCCATTAAAGCGCCACGCTGTATACACCAGTCTTGCCAAGGGTTGTCGTGTTCACCAGTAACTGGGTTGTGGAGGTCAGATCGGTCGTTCTATGTAAAATACTGCATTTAGCTAGTAACAAATATTTATTTATAGATTTATAATCAATAAAATCATTAAGAAAATCAGAATTTCACGGGCTACCTTAGCGGCTCAGCCTGTACTTGTCTTGTCCAGCGCGCATCCTGGGCGTGTACAGCGTGGGCGGCGCGGGCAACGGCGTGCTGGTGATGGAGAACGTGTGGTACGCGTGCGCGCCGCGCGCCACGCGCTTCGACCTCAAGGGCTCCTCGCGCCACCGCCTCACGCCCGACACCACGCCGCTGGCCGTGCTCATGGACGAGAACCTGCTCAACTGTATGTGCCGCACTTTGTTAGCCCTTTATTTCCGTTTTTGAAACGATAAACGCTTAAATAACATCCGTATATTTTTATTGCGTTGACAACTTCTATGAAAAGATTCATCAAACTCACGGCAATCATTCTAATTTATACTTTATTACAGAGAAAATAACAGTTACATTCCAATGACTTTACCATGGTTTTACGTCATTCAAATTTGACCGAGAATGGGTAACTTTACACACGTCTAGTTCCGTTTGTTCTGTTCTTTGCTTATGGCACTGTGGCGAATAAACGTGTTTTCTTTCGTCCAGTGCGCTGGGAGAACCCGCTGTACGTGCAGTCGCACACGGCCAGCGTGCTGTTCGCGGCCGTGGAGCGCGACACCAACTTCCTGACGTCACACACCGTCATGGACTATTCGCTGCTTCTAGGCGTCGAGGACAACACACTCGTGCTTGGCATTATTGGTAAGATCAACGTTCTGTAGGCCCATTCTCGTATTTAAATACGTTCAAAATCAAGTCGCAATCTCACCTCAGCGACAATCAATTTCAAAACTTGACAAAAATGTAGGTACAGTCACATCCAAAGTGTGTTCGTCACCTTAAGGTGGCACTACATAGTACACGGTGACACTACGTAGTATGACAGTGTAGTAGTATGACAATCAGTCAGTCAGTTTAGTCATTAAGTACATTAAATATCAGTTAAAAAAAAACCGTTTGTGTAAACTTCACAGATGGCAATGATGGTTACCGATATGTAAACACGATAACACAAAAAAAAAAAAACTGATTTTCTATATCAGACAAGTGTGATATTCATGTATTTGTAGTACACGACTGCAGATCTGCGGTAGACGACTCCAAAATAAAAAAAAACGTCATTCCTTTTTAAAATCATATTTAGATATCCCCTCCTCGTCTGTTAGGCAAGCTTATTAAGTTCGGTGACAATAGAAAAAGTAATTATGTCTCATTAGTGACAGTTGAGCTCATATCGATAGCCATCACGACTGCGGAGTTTCGCTAGCTAATTTAATTCGACCTTGTACTTATATTTCAATAAAAATCCAAACTATCAACAGATTACATCCGCACGTTCACTTGGGACAAGAAACTTGAACACCTGGTAAAGAAGAACCTCGGTTCGGGCCAGCCCACAGTGGTGTCCCCAGAGCAGTACAAGTCCCGGTTCTGTAGCGCCACCAGGAAGTACTTCCTGCAGTGTCCCGCGCACTGGGACCATCTGTACAACACTATACATGGGTAACATCACGCCCGTGCTTCCCGAAAGGCTAAGCAGAGGTGATACACCCGCATTTTGCCACTAATGCGCAAAACGGCGACTTTGATAGTCACCGTTTTGCGCATTTTGCGCATCACGAATTCTGACTCCGGGCTGTTACTGAGAAATTCCTGATGGAAACTCAATAATGCTGCCAGATCCAGCCCAAGACAACAGGTTCAGGGGTATAAGGATAATCACATAAACGTTGGTTTAGACCAAACGAGCGGATACACATTCTATCCCCACTCTAGCAAATTATCTTTGTATAAACAGAGATAGAACATTTTTATGTCATAAATATAAGAATGCTCTCGCTCTAATATATGTTCATTTGGTCTAAACCCTAATTAAAAATAAATATTACTTCGCATGGGTCCGAAACTCGCTCCGGACATTTTCAAACGCAATTTTTTACGTCCAACTAGATTGTTCAGGAGACAAGCCTAGCTAAAAAAAATATCTTCGGTTCTATACGAAAAATAATGTATTTTTATGAAGTTCTAACGACATACTGTTTCTAAAATTCAGAGCTATCAACTAAAGATCTTAGAAAATCCAAACTTTGCTCTGCAGAGTTGAAAAACAATTGTGATAAGAAAATATGTATCGATTGAAGCGTTGTTAACTGGCTATTTATTTTCCAAAGCCTGTTAAATTTAGTTAATTTAGGAGCCTGTCCAGCCGATCTATTCTGTAAAATTTCGCATCGTGAAAACTTAGATGAAGTGACCTGTCAATAGTGTCAATCAGCTATGTTGGGGTCGGCTTCCAGTTTAACCGGATGCAGCTGAATATCAGTATTTTACACAAAGCTACTGCCTATCTGACCTCCACAACCCAGTTACTGGGTAATACGATACCTACGACTTACGGGCTTCTGACTACAGCTGGGACCAACGACTTAACCTCTATCATCAGGTGGAAGTTCACTTCAAACTCACGGCACCTAAGTTTTCACGGTGAGATTTTTAATCGCTCGTAGCAAAGTTACTAAGAACCAGCCAAAACATGTCCTGCCACCCACGCACGCGACATTACGCGAGTATGATACGCTTGCACTTGCGCGTAAAACGCCCCCTTTGGACAAACAAAGCGCTCGTACCCTCGGGCGATTTTTACCCGCGACGATTTTTATTGGGCATTGGATTTTCAACTTTGAGTGTTGAGCGGAGCATTGAGTATCCACCAGCGTCCATCCCAGCGCGTCAAAAAAATACGCTATTGGATTTCAACTCTCGGATTTGCAAATCCAGTGTGTTCGTAAGCACGGGCGATTCGTGGGCTAACCGTCTCACCAATCTCTAACTTTCGAAACAGTTATGGGTATTTTGAACTTTATTTCGAGGAACGTATAGCACTTTATACTTTTTGACTTAGACAAGAGTACGTATTGTCAACTTTTTACGCCTTACCACTTACCAATGTAATCATATTTAATATAAATTCACTTCAGATATTATTGTTCTTGATCTGATTTTTTTTTAACGTTAATGTGCAATTATAGTGCAAACTCACAATCAAAGATATTATTAGCAAAGTTTTAGTGTAAGCCTTTGCTTATTATTTAGGAATTTAAGAAAATATTTAATGTTATTTTATACAGTGCACATTCCTTAACTGTTGAAGATTTATAATAAATAAGGTTTGATTGAAAGTTTATTGTTTTATTGAATCCCATCATATAGCGCTACTAGGTTATTGTGACCCGTGGCCAAAATGGGAACTAACGCAGCCATCTTGTTTTTTCACATTTCAACAATTTACTGCACAAATTTTTACCAACAGCGCCCCCGTCAACGTCATTCGAGCGCCAAAAGAACCTTGTAGCAGTGTACCTACCTACCACATCGGTTCCGAATAGGCTTATCAACACAAATATTTGCTTAAAGATTTCATCTAAACATTTCCAGTTTTAGCTGCCCTCGCATTGTAAAGGCATTTCTTGCAATTAGAAGTCAGCTTGTACTGGAAATGCTTAAATTAAAAATGCTTGGCTTGAAGTCGCCGTGCGAACAAAAGGTCAGGCCAAAGTAGATTGCATTGCTCAAACATTAAAAAAAAACACAATTTTAAAATAATTAATCACAGTTTAATGTACAATAACATTTGTCGAACAAGCACAAATTAGTTTTTAATTATTTAAAGAGTATCGGACTTTACACGAAACACATATATCTATAATTAAGATATGAAGTCATTTGAAAGTGGCAGGAAAAACATCCATACTGATATCAAGCAACGTTTGTCCACTAAGTAAATGAATACAGCCTCAATGGCACACAAAAATATATTCGTATTTACAATTTTAGCGAAGGTTCCGTTATCATACCTCTAATAATATTAATCAAGTATTCGATTCAGAATACATTTTTTTTTTCATAGCAAAACAATGCATTTCGGAATTATATTTTACACACATTTGTATTGAAATGTTGCGACGTAATTTTCAAAGTATCGTGCAAATAGAGTATTGGTATAGAGAAATAATATTTTATTACATGATCCTGCTTTACTAAAATGATTGTATATGTTTGACTAATCTGGGAATAGCAATCGATAACTTTTACATTCATAGAGGAGGTTGAAGATACCCTGCCTGCCTGCCGCTGCCTGCTGCTGAGAGCCTGGCATACCTGCCTGACCGCTATTTTTTTCAAAATGGCATCAGCTATTGCATTGAAGATTATTACATTGGTGGATGGATTTGTTGCATTGATGTCGATCAATACAAACAAAAAACATAATAGGACCAAACTCCGTAAAGCGTCACGTTTCGAAGATATTAACGTTCAAAGTTGAGGTCAGCTATACAGCTGTATGATTTAGGTTACATGCGAGGCCACCATTTTGAAAAAAAAAGAACAAAATGGCGGATGGGTAGGTATTCCACGCACCTTCAAAGGCCTTTAATAAACCACTGTGATATTGAAAAAACGACTGAAAATAAATATAGTTTACTCATCAAATAGTTTTTCGTTTATGTTGCAGCAAAGAACTAAACAAAACACTTTTATATACAATATCATTCCCAGATTAGTAAGACATCTTTGTGTAAATTCGAGTAGTTCATACGACCACGATCTTTAGAACCGAGATTCGCACACTCAGTGCTGATCAGAGTATTATCTCAAAGCTTTCAGTACGATCCCCGTTTCGATACATAATTTATCGGAAATCAGTTTACCTACAGTACCTGCCAAGGGGTATCGTGTAACCCTGTAACTGTGTTGTGGAGGTCAGAATAGGCAGTCGCTCCATGTAAAATATTGATATTCAGCTGCATCCGGTTAGACTGGAAGCTGACCCCAACAAAGTTGAGAAAAGGCTAGGCAGATCCTGGCTCGTCTTTAAATGGCATATCGAATATTAGAAAAACAATGGCTTTGTAGAGCGCAGTCTCAGTGAGATAGTCTCATACTAAAAATCTATGTTATTAACGCCGGGTACTGTAGGTAAGCAGTTTGCGAGCGGCTCTCAGCAGGAAACGTATTAAAAACATACAGGCAGCGATGAGCCGTAATTACACACATTTCATAGAACTTTTGGTCTTTAACACGTTTACTGCTGCCAACGCGCCTGCGCGTTTTTCAAGCTTTGACCATGTGCTAGCGGCGCGCACGCGCGTCCATACAATTTACTTAACTTTCTTCGAGTGCGGCGCAATGCACAATGGACGCACGGGTGCGTCCATTGTGCAAACTCGAAAATTTTCAAACACACAGAAGCGTCAACTAATGCGGCCAGCCGCACTGGGTAAAACTTTCTTCAACCGCGCATGCGCGTTCATAGCACCACACGAAAATTATTTGAACGCGTGTGAACGTTTGTCGCACAGGGGTTAGTGAGCTATATATTTAGCATTTGCGAAAAGTTCGCTAATAATTCAGCAGTTAATGCGTTAAAGCATTCCCTTTAATATTCAATGAATTAGAAGCAAAATTTCATTTACAAAAAATATTATAAAACTTGGGATAGTGTTACGGACTTGGTCGCTGACTGTAAGTGTGGCGAAGCGACCAAGGTATTAATAAAAATGGATAGTCTACAAAACATGATTTTAGACAAACCCAAAACGCGTATAACCACTACAGTATGTATTTAGTCACAGTATTCAACCAATATGTATGTGCACATTTAGCTCTGGCCAAACTGAGGTAAATCCCGTGCAGGATGCGCTACGAAATTAACTCGCGCGTATTGTGGTCAATAACATGTATGGAGGCGTTGGCGCGAGATTTCGTAACCATTAAAACAATAAACACGTGCCTGGATTCGTCTGTGTGGCCAGAGCTTAAGGTCTAATAAAAACGTCAATTTTAGAATACATCAGACCGCTTTAAACATAATTTATTATAATACTAACCGCCGGTTACTGAATGCCTGATCAAGTTCAGTAAAACTCACATTAGATTTTGGAATTTAGTACAAATAAATGTACATGAGATATGATCACAAATAAAATTGAATAGCATTTAAGAAACTGGCACCCAGATTCGCACTCCTAATGACAATCGCTATCATATTGACAGTTCAACAACATTCGTTGCGTAGAATTGGTTTTCATGAACACAGCACTAATTGCATAATACACATCCATTCAATTTCGAAAAAAAAAAATTGTTACACATGTGTGAGGGTGAGTTTATTTATATTTATAGTATTACCATTACATCAAGATTCTAAGTCGTCACGAGCAGACTGGAGAAATGTACCTTTCGAGGTGACCTAAGTAAAAGCACGATGTTGGATTTTCATCGCTCGGCTTATAGCCTAAAGTTGAAAATCCAAGAGCAAGCTTTTGTTTACGTGGTTAGTGAAAACGGGCATTAACCCATTCATTGCCACTTAAATTTTAAAAACATCACCTGGGTGCCACTTAATATTTTTAATGATTACAATAGAAAATACGTAATTAAATGTGTTTTTTAATTTAAAAAAAACCCTAAATAAAAAAAACCCACCCAAAAATGGTAAACGCAACAAATGCGTTGGTGGCACTAGTAAAAGAATTTAAATCGTAAGTGCCCTTGAACACACCGTTTGCGTTGACGTTTGGATAGTATTATGCAACATGTTCAAGCAAGCAAGATATGTCAATATATGTACTTGCCTTCTTTATTCATATAATCTATGTTTATTTATAATTTAGTATTAATATTTTCTGCTACTCCTACTAATATTATAAGTGCGAAACATTGTGTGTGTGTGTTTGTTACCGCACGTTTGCACTGCCGAAACATTTAAGTACAGGAAAGAATGTTGTGAACGCATAATCATTTTTCTTGACATATTTGACATTATATGATTGCATATACGCTTTCAACATATCTGAGTGCTGAGTGCGAGTTATTTTTACTTTAACGCGATCAAAACGTTACCGCGCATAGCCCTCTGATTGGTTGATTAGCTTGGAGCGGGCCAATCAGAGCGCCGAACGACATAAACAAACTCGCACTAGGCACTCAGTTTCAAAAGATTTCGGCCTAAGGATGAATAGCATTTAAATACCATTGTGGTAATTCTACATAAAATAAATTTAATAAGAATCCTGTGAGTTTATAATTTAATTTTACATTTTTCACTTTGTCAAATATATGCCAGCTTGCAAAATATTTTGTAAGTATGTAAGTCATTTACTAGTCGTAATCTAAACAACGTCGTAATATAAGTAACGTGCATACATTTTGGCGTGATTTGTTATGCATAAAACCATCCAAAAAAGATTTTTACTGCTATGCCAATGAACGCACCGTATGCGTGCATGTGATTTTATTTTAAAAATACATGATGAAACAGCGGAAAAAAATGATAAAATTAAGAATATTGCTTAACTTTATCTCCCAATTCACAAATATACAATAAACACCCAATAAAACTTCAGTTATTCCAGAATTAAAATACGACCTTCACAGCACCGACCGTTTTTTCCTTACCAAAACAAGAATGACAGTCCGAAGCAGAAACCAACAGTGTTTCCACATTTAAAAATTGTTTCTAGCCGTGAATGTTGCCAAATTTTTAAATAAATTTCTATCATTTGTATGTAATGGCAAAAAACGTCCTATAGTACACTCAACGCATATGGTACGTTGGTGGCATGACGTAGTAATCTTGATCAACGCAAATGGTGCGTTGGTAGCAACGAATGGGTTAAGGTCATACTGGACTTGCGAATGTCTAAATAAATGACACCCGGTAAGACTGGAAGCTGAACTGGGAAAAGGAGGATACTTACGATATTGTCTTTAAACTATTTATCTTACAGTCGGTCGAACAGTATTAGTTACCACTGCACTTTTTTGCAGTGTAAATACTACGCGTCACGGCCGGTCCGAACTTTGCGCAGAAGTCTGCGCAATAACATTTTTTAGGAATCAAATGGTGATTTGCGTCGAGTGTGAGTGAGAGAACATGCGCGAAGTTCGGAGAGCCTATGTTCAGACCGGTCATGATTAGTCGGTCGATGACTATAATGGAGAACGGATGATGACTTTAGAAATGTTCAAACAAATAATGTAATTTCATCGAAGAGCATAGCAAAACGAGATAATCGAAAAAAAAGAACAGTAAAATCAATGGACATTTGGAGAAGCTACACGCTTTAAAAGTTTTTGGTGGGGATTATTCCCGTCCTTGTCGCGCGGTACTGACAATGTATGGCGCTAGTTATAGTAGTGTAGAAGTTACATAGTCGTGACGTCACTTCTATGGTAGTGCCGTCTTTGTCTAGCAGTTACTTCAAAACGTTTATAACTTGGCAATTTTTAAAGCTTTTAGACTTTTTATGGCATTGTTTGTTGCACTATACTGTCAATTAGGGGAACCGTTTTTGACAGCTGCCTTAGAACGTTACTATTCCAGATTACGTAAAAGTTAACTTTAAAATGCGTAATAAAATAAACATATAAACTGCCTTATCTTATTGAATTATGTTATTTATGACTTCGTACAGACATTATAATAAAGACGTACATGTATCAGTTTTGACAAAAAAATTATAATTGCTCACTAGTTCGATCTGTCAAAAAACGGTCAATCTAGTATAATATTTAATTTAAAATTAAAAAAAAAAATGTCATCATCCCTATTACAGTGAGGCGAGATGTATTCTAAAAATCGAAGTAAAAAAGTATTCAGTACGCTAATTCTTCAACAATCAGTTACAAAAAATGGCTAAATGTAAAACAACTTACAGAGAAATGGAAGATGTTTAATTACTATACACAGTTTTACTTCGATGATCAATTTAATTAAGATTCATTTTGCATCCACGTTATATTCCGACTGGACTTTTAATTCGGCTAGTATACGTAATTAATTACCGGCCGGCGGCCATCGTACTCTTCTAGAAAACCGTAGCTTTAAAGCCATAATTTTTCCGATGTGAAAAAGGAATAGTGCTATTCATCCTGTATAGCTCCATCTCTCTCTCACACTGGAGCAACTATGGTTTTAACACATACTACGTCACCTAATTAATTATTTTTCAGAAAACGGTTGTAAGGGCCGATTTTTCAATCGTCAAATAATTTTTATCTTGAGAATAAAAATGGCGGTTTGACAGCTTTTTAACCGACTTCAAAAAAGGAGGAGGTTCTCAATTTGGATGTTTATATATTTTTATTTTTGTATTAAAAATATGTCAAAGCGCCATTTTTACTCTTCAAATAAAAGTTATCTGTCTATTGCAAAATCAGTCCTAAGTGTAATAAACATTCGCGTATATAATAGGCGATGAATGTGAGCAACATATGCCCGACACCGGGCGATTTACTTGGGCAATAAGTAAGAGGAAAGGACGCCCAATATCACTTAAATAATTATTCACACAACCAACACGATATTGCTCCGAATTGCGTCACTTACCCCCTTGTTAATAAACGCGTAGAAAGTTATGCCAAAAATAAACCTCGAAAAATTACAAATGGTTGCTTTCTCAGCATTTATTAATAAAGGGGGGTCAAAGAATAGCCGAGTTATCATAGCCTAAGGTTTTAATCAAATCGGAATATAAGTTGACAATAATACACACGCAGAAAACAAATGGATTACTTTTTTTTACTGAAACACATTTCATTTACGCATTAACTAAGAGAGATCCGTCAATGTAGCCCGCGAGATTCTTAGTAGAAAATTTCTTAGTTTTTTTTTCCTACTCCGGTCGGATTTGTTAATATTTAATTTTGGCTGTTACAGCTCAGTTTCGTTGTAACAGCTCTATATTAGATATCATAGCGTGTTCGTATTTCCGAACATAGACGATGATTCCCGAAGCGTATACTTTTCCCAGATGATCAGAAGTTATAACATTACTAGCTTCTGTCCGCGACGTCCGTCGTGTGAAATTTGTTGTTCTTCCAACCCACCTCGTCGCTTCGCATGTCATTTCGTTTTCATTTAGCGATCGTTCTAACTTTTTTTCTTTTTGCTCGGCTCCTAAAGGCATAGCGTGATATTAGATAACCTTCCTCAAGAATTGGGCTATCAAATGCAATTTTTTTTTGTATGTTTTCACAAAAACCAAGATAACGGACGTTACCCAGGAAGCCGCTAAACTTAAGTGGAACTGGGCCAGACATGTTTGCCGCATGTTAGATGACAATTGGGCCAAAAGAACCACCGATTGGGTCCCACTAAACGCACGACGCCACTGCGGCAGGCCAAGACGAAGATGGGGGGGACGAGCTTGACTCCTACCGTAAGGACTGGCACTAGCAAAAGACAGAATTGTGTGGATAAGGGAGAGGAAGGTCTTTGCCCTGTAGGGGACAATACAGGCTAGTTAGATTAGATTTTAGATGTTTCCACATGTTCCGAAGACCGCACCCGTGTGATGCGTAGAGGGCGCTAATTTAACTTTCTTTGTACTCTGACGACGAATAGTAATTGTGCTATTATACTGTTTCTATTTCCATTGAAACGTTTGCTATGGTATTCCATTTGTTTCCTAACGTGCCAGTCCGTGGCTCAACCAGGGGAGGGAGAAGTGCGGAGAGAAGGGGGGTATTGGAAGCAGTTCAGCATCATGTCGGGTCCAGGTTCGTGCTTAGTGTCTTCAGCTGCTCTAGTCCTGATAGGAGCTCTCTGTAACGTGAAAATATGTCTCTGTAATAAAAATCTACTCATTTTTAATCTAAATTTCAATTAAAAAAATAAATGAATGGAGAATCGCACATATTTGTCGTGTTTTTAAATCATTAACTCAAAGTTCAAATTTCATTGCAACATATTTTTTTTTTTTTAGGTTGTTCAAAAATCAACTTAGGCAAATTAAAGTTAAAGTATACAGTTGAGTAAGTGACAATGAATCTAAATTAGTTGAGATTCTGAATTGAAGCATAAGTAGGAACCTCTGAACCTCTAACAATAACAATGCTCTCAATATTCGAGAAAACGTGAAGTGTCAAACGATTTTGAACCGTGTGTAATTAGCTATTACTGTCTACTTGACCTACAAATGATTGTAGTACGGTCACCTTACGAAAAGATTGGTTTTTATTTTAGACTTTGTCCGATTAAACTCGTGTGTTGACGCGTCATATTTTTCACGTCGCCATTTGCATAATGACCCTTGAAAGGCAAAATTGACTAAGCGACATAGAGCTAACTTTACAGGAGAACAGTTTTAAAGATTAACTTTTCTTCAAAAAATCATGTAAATTCTTGTAATCATTCTACAGGCGTAATTCTGAGTGTTTTGGAAATCTTATTTTATCATCTGAATCAGAACTTGAACTGAACTGTTCTCTTGTAAAGTTAGCCCGATGTCGCTTAGTCAATTTTGCCTTTCAAGGGTTAAAGCGAGGCCCAGCGGCGCCCGCACGCACCGCAGCGAGCCCTCGGCCACGAGCGCGGCGCGGCGCAGGCCGGCGGCGGCGGCGCCCTGCACGCCGCGCAGCGCGCGCGCCTCCTGCTGCGACGACGACAACTCCTCCTGGCAACACGCACCACGTTACGTTGGGGTATTTGACGACTCAAAATAAACATCTATTAATACTTATTTTAAAGATTATTAAGTACTCTGAATACGCTGAGCCCGATATAAAAAACAAATCGCATGCTTAATGGAACACTGACCCATTATTAGATAGATCAGAAATGATTTCCGTTTTTTTTTTTACTCAGATCTCATCAATAGTTAATCATAGACGTCCAAAATACAAGCATTCATGACTAATATAAATCAGTTTTATTTTTATGCATCAACAAGTAGGATAAGTCCTCATAGCAAAATCTTCTTTTGCGATTTCCCAAAAATCGTCTTTTTTGAGTTAAGGCAGTATTCCAATGCATGCGAATTTATAATATGTAAAAGTTCATGAATTGTGAGCAATAACCAAGCATTAAAAAAATATTCATAATATATTACCAACACAAAGCTATATACAGGGTTAAATTAAATTAGCTAGCGAAACTCCGCAGACGTTATGGGTTCGGAAGTTCTATCTAAACACTATAAAAAAATTAAAATAATAATGATTTTTTGTTTAGCGTCAACGACCGCAGGTAGAGTGTACTAGAAGCATGAGTTAAGAAAATAAGTTTCTTTTTATTTTTTCGTGTTCACGTCTATGAAGTTTACACAAAACAAAAACTGATGTTTAAACTAATATCTCAAGTAACTACTCTACAAGGGGTCGTTGATCCTAAAAATTTAATTAATCAAATTAATTTATATTTTGTTTTATCATGTTAGATATCGACATCCATCACTTCTGAAAAGTTTCGCTAGCTAATTTAATTTAAACCCTGTATACAAGCATTACCAGTAAGAGTCTAGATTTCATGACCAATCGAATGAATGGACTAACCTTCAATTTCTTAATTTGATTCTTCAATCTAGCTATCGTTGATTCAGCCTCTGCTACTCGTGACTGTAAACATTTATTTTCGTTTTAAACTTCTAAAGAGTCAGAAGCCGAAGTCTGACAACCTGGGTTGTGGAGTCGGTCCTTTTAAATATCATGTATGTATCAGCTGCATCTGTATGTTTAGCTTCGAAGCCGATCCCAACATAGTTAGGAAAAGGCTAGGCAAGTTTTTGTTTAGGAAAGAATTCTCCCAAATCAACCTAGGATATTGTTGGCTGCTTAACCGAAAACTTATAAGCAACTACACGCTTAGGGGGGTGCCCTAAGCGTGTAGTCGCTTATAAGTTATCTACGTTGAACTGATTCAAGCTGGTCGCTGTATTTAATATAAAGTGGATTCCATACACATGTGGCATATTCCAGTTGAGAACATATTTACTACTATACAAGTCACTCATAAGATCTCAACTGGAATATGCCACATGTGTATGGAATCCACTTTATATTAAATACAGCGACCAGCTTGAATCAGTTCAACGTAGATATCTTCGTTTTCTAAGCTACACATTTTTTAAGAAACGTTCTTCATATCATACTCTCATCTCTTCATATCATATAAGCCGATTGTTAACAGTTTGTCTCACCTTTTACTAAGTGTTGTATAAATCACATTATACCTGTTAAGTCTTTTGTTTGCTTAAGTTTGCTTGTACCTAATTAAGTTTTTACTGTATTATTATGTGGATAACGGTGCTGGTTGCGTTATTACCTAATTGTTCTAAAATCTATCTGTACTAGTATTAAGCATTATTACGCAATTGTTTGTTGTCCTGAAAAAATAAAATAAAAAATAAAATAAAATAATTTTTCATCACACCCCTGTGGGGTACGGAGCTCGGCTAAGGCTCGGCTAGTCAGATGGGAAACGCCAACCTCATCTAGTTTTAAAATATGATTGACGTGTAAAAGTGTTTGTACAAACCTACTTACAAAATAAAATCATTTATCATTTAAGGGCGTCGGTAGGAGAGGGCAGCAAGGGACAGGCTGGTTCGGAACGAGATTATTTCTGAATTGTTTTTATGTTTTCTATAACTGACACTTTTAACATGCAAGTCTTTCTACATCGTTCTCACATGGTTCATTTCAACACGAATGATGGAATCAAATATTTTGTAACAATTTTATGATTTAAAAGCGTTTCTGTGGAGTTTCTTGCCCGTTCTTCTCCATAGGTACCTACGCTTTAGAATGAGCAACTAGCTTCATCTTTCTGACTGAACGACCCTTTGACAAATTGAAAGCTACAGGTTGAGCGACACGGACTGGCTTGAGTAAGGGTCGGGGCAGTGGTTAGGGAGATGATGATACTGATTGTTCTAATACCTTCCATGAGGGTTACTCTCCTTCTTCGTGTCGCAGGCACAACTGAATTTTAAATTTTTCTGGCCCAAAACTTTGAGGGTTACTTTTAACCGTGCACATTACATCGTTGTTTCTGCATCGTTCTCACATGTATAATTTCCATATGAATGATGTAACCAATACTTTGTAACAATATCTTGATTTAAAATATTGTTTAAAAATGGGTACCTACTACACTTTGGAATGGGCAACTAGCTTTTCTTTCGTTATCTTTACTACTGATTGACAATTCAAACAAAAAGTATCCGTACTTAATTGGTTTAATTAATGTAAATGCTTTGTGCTTGAGTTACTAACCGCGGCATCAGTGAGACTGCTCTCGGCCCTCTCCGTGGCGGCGTCGAGCTGGCCGGCGAAGTCCCGCTCCGTGCGGCGCGCGTCCACGCGGCGCGCGCGCAGCTGGGCCTCGGCGGCGCGCGCGGCCGCGGCCTCGGCTCGCAGCAAGGCGTTGCTGGAGCGAGCCTGCGATAGCTCTTCCTCCACGCGAGAGCGACGAGAGCGCTCCGCGAATAACTCACATCTGCAGGTGGTAAGATGAAAAGGAAAATCTATAAATAGAGTCAAGACGTCCACCGCTGGACCACGTCCACGTCCCTCCAAGACCTTATTCGATTATTACGAACATTTTTAAATCAAACCGGTCCAGCTGTACCCAAGTGATGCGCTTACCAATGAACATTTAATTTTTGTTACATAGACCTACCATACCACCATACCAACCCTACCATAGACCTTTTTGTTGTGTTTTTGTTTTGTTTTTGTTAGCCTCCCGACCGATTTCTGTCGCGGTGGCCAAACGGAGATTCGCCAGGTACGCAGGAAATATTGTTGCGCGCTACAATTAATGCCATCAGCGCCATCTAGTATCGAGTAGCAGAACTAATAGAGCCTTCTAGAAATTTCGATGCTAGAACTTTCTAGAACTATCGACATCTGGTCAGTCGGAGCCGGTATGTACTCGAACAGTATAGCTGTTTCTACAATAGAAGGTTCTAGAACTATATGCGGCACTATATAAGGCCGGGATGAGCCACGACCAACAGTGTTGGATACGCGATACATGCGAATACATCGAAAGCAATCTTCAAGTTCGACTTAAGTGTAATTCTGTTTTATAGTTAGTGTGTTTGAGCTGTTATTAGTGTTGTTTTTTTGGTAATTTATATCGGCAGTTTTTATTGTCACGAACCCGAAGCTCGTAACAATATTATAGTGCACAAGTGTGAGCGCAAACACATGTCCACTCTCTGTTCCTTTACTCTCATAGTCCGATGGACGGCAATCCGGCACGACCGGGAAGAGATCAGGCGCAGGACCAACTTTCCCTTCCATTAGGAGAAATTGCTAATGGAAACCCCAATAACACTCTGTCCGACCTGGAAATCGAAACCAGGACGCTTGCAACCTCGAGACCAACGGGGCAGTCACACATACATAAGAATTACATAGATAAGAAAGCATTAAACATAATATACACATACAGGTGGCCAATACGACAGACAAACATTAGCAATCATATCACGTGGTTAGGAAATGGCGGTTTCATGTCACGAATAATATTGAGCATATGAACGGAATACTTATACCACACGAACATCCGGATTGAACTGTTACAAATATAAACCAATACGCTTCCGAACATAAGTTTCTTTACTACCTAAACTCTATACTAATAATAAAGCTGAAGAGTTTGTTTGTTTGTTTGAACGCGCTAAACTCTGGAACTGTCAGTCGGATTTGAAAAATTAATTTTGCATTAGATAGCCCAATGCTATTAACCCATTCCCTGTCCCATGAATCATATATGATCCAGGTTGATTGTTTAACTATTGTGTCTATTTTGTGGACACTGAAAGTGTTTTCATCACGCTAGTAATTTAGGTGTCGAGCAAAAAGAACTAAGTGAAAACGAAGTGAACTTTGCGACGGTGTGGGTCGTAGGAACAAGAAATTTCACGCGGACGAAGTCGCGAGCGGATATTAATCCTACTAATAATACGTGAAAGTTTGTATGGATGGATGGATGTTTGTTACTTTTTCGCGCAAAAGCTACTCAACAGATTTGGATGAAACTTGGTACACAGATAGTTCATAACCAGGATTAACATATAGGATACTTTTTATCCCGATATTTAAACTAGATCGAAACAAGCGGGTGAAACCGTGGGGCACAGCTAGTATTTGTATAACCGCGGTCACCGGTGACCGACAATAGATTTTCTATTGTGTCTGTTATCTGGCAGTCAACGTGTTAACAAAACTTTTAAGACCCCCACGTCACACGGC
This sequence comes from Apamea anceps, assembly GCA_951799955.1. Lineage (NCBI taxonomy): Eukaryota > Metazoa > Arthropoda > Insecta > Lepidoptera > Noctuidae > Apamea > Apamea anceps. The sequence continues at coordinate 2,621,572 of OX637516.1, forward strand.
CGTTTCGTACACAAGTATCTAAGCACACTTTTGCTTGCGTTACATTACTATACGCGTATTTTCGCTTGTTGCCGACTGTCACTGACACTGTCCCCTTTATTTATAAACGTTACTTAAAGTTAAGTAATGATTAGCGTCTGTATAACCATACAGTTTTGACGTTTAAACGTCTCTTAACTTTAATCATTGTTTATGAATAAACCCCTGTATAATTATGTGAAAGGGTTTGTAAGTTTACTATTGTTAAAAACATAAATTATGCTTCTAAAACATTTTGATTAAAACATCACTCTAATTTCTACACTTTAAATTACATTTTGAAGGATATTGCTAATTCATTGCTTCGTATGTTCGAAAAATTTGTACAACAACAACAACTGGGGGTTTCCGGTTGTTTTGGAACAACGTAAATAACGCAATAATTTGTTGAACTGTAAAAACGAAACCCTACTGTTAGTGTGTTAAGCAATTACCCTGCAGGTCAAATGTAAGTAAATTATAGTGACACAACAAAATAAGAAATACGTAATGTACGTAATGACAATAATAATGTAACGTCTTGTGGAGGCCTACATTTATTAGGGTAGAGTAGATAGAAGTACCATTTATATTGAAAATAAAGTATTAGCCCTCGTACCCACAGGCGATATTTTCTCTCACTGGATTATCAATGCACTGCGGTTGTTACCACTGGTCCACTACTTCGCCTACTTTACTTTGTGTATTTAAATTCATCAGCACTGCTCTCAAAAACGGTGAAGAAAAACATCGTAAGGAAACCGACATGTCCTAGAAGCAAAACATTCGTAGACATCCACCAACCCGTACTGGGCCCGCGTGGTGGTTTATGGCACACTTCCTCTCACTGAGAGGAGGCCTGTGTCCCAGCAGCAAGAAAATGAAAGGCTGATTATTAAAGTACCTGGGTACCACTGCTGACTTGCCATCAACAAAATATAAATAAAACTAATCTTCGAACATGGCGGCACAAACCTGGTCCGTTCCAGCTCAGCAATGATCTGCTGCATTTGCTCGTCCTGATGCTCGGGCTCCGGCGACGTGCGGCCGGGGTGCACCGGCAAGAAGTCCGGTAGACACATGGACTCCGCTCCTGAAATATATTCCTACTACATAACATCACGCTATGATACTAGGTATAAGTTAAAATAATTGACACGATTTCGCCAGTTATGTTTATGTTTAGGGGACGAGCTTATTGATTTTAACCAGGCCCAAATCTCGTCCAAGGACTGAAAGACGAGATGTCGACCGTCAGGCGGCGAGATGGGCGGACGACATTGTTGCCATCGCGGGCAAAACCTGGATGAGGCTAGCACAGGAGCGTGGGGATTAGCACAAGAAAAAAATAACAACCGACTTCCAAAAACGACACTACAAAGTGAAAAATAACTTTAATTTCGGAAGTCGGTGTCGTTGGGTTCGCATTTTCGTTGTTTGCCACCGACTTCCGAAATTAAAGTTATTTTTCACTTTGTAGTTTTCGTTTTTGGAAGTCGGTATTGTATTTTTTTGCAAAAAAAGTTTTTATTTTTCACTTTTAAGTTGTAATTTTAACCAGTAATTTTGGTTTAAAAACCCAACTACTGAACCGTTTTTGATGAAATTTCTATGGGACCATTTGGAAAGTATACTCTTTCCAAAAAAAAAGAATTTTTCAAATCGGTTGGCAAGCGACGGAGTTATGCGCGAACAAACATAAAAAAAAAAAAAAAAATACAAACATCCGAATTGAGAACCTCCTCCTTTTTTAGAAGTCGGTTAAAAAGAGAGGTCTGTGCCTTTAGAGCCCAGGTGGGTTAAGTCGGCCTGTGGATGATGATGATAAATCTCTACTCTGGACTGCTTCTGGGAAATTCGTGATGGAAAACCTAGTAGCGAGTAGACCGGCCTGGGAATCAAACAATACCTAGGAACGAGGTCTGCCGTACTTTAATAATAACTTTAGCTTTTTATAAAAGGGTTTGAGAACATAGAGTACCTATATTAGAATAATGAAATGAGGTGGCACTAGTGTAGGTGTAGTGGTTAAGGCACAGATTGGCAAGAGACGTGAGTTCGAACCCGATCCCGCAGTTACAGTTTGGGTAATGAACTCGGTCATGAATTTTTTTAACGTTTCTATGAGTGTGTTTAGTTTAGTTTGTAATATTCCTGTGCAAGTACCAATAAATACTTTGTCTTTCTTTATTAATGTATTGATCGCTAAGAAACCTATAATATGCATGGATCATCATGATAATCATTGTAAAAACTTAACTAATTACAACAATCGAACTGGTTAAAACAAAATACTTTTTTCCCCAAAAACCAAGTTAAACAGACAAACTTTTTGCAGCTACAGGAAATGAACTGTCAACTAGGTACAACTTGTTTCTTTTTTCCTATCTATTTCAACGTTTTAATCACAAACAGCTGCTACAAAAACTAAGGGGAGAAGAGATAATTTAAGCTTAATGGTCCGTCTATCCTGTGCGGGAAGCGCGTCACTCCGTACTGTTCCGTTTCAGTAGAGTCCCCTAGTTCAGTCGCTCCTAAAAATTGCATTCTGTACTGTTTGATCTCGACCACATGTTGCAACGGCACTTTTTTCATTCAAACTGTCATGTGTTGTACCACTCTATTATATACCAGAAACTGTACCCATCCATAATTAATAATATAAATGCGATTGCTCCGTTGGTGTCGTGGTCGCAACCGCGACTGCTGAGCGCAGGGTCTTGGGTTCGATTCCCAGATCGGGCAAAGTGTTATTGGGTTTTACCATTAGGAATTTCTTTGTAACGGCCAGGAGTTTGGAAGTTGGCGGTGTGATACTACCGTGTCTCGGAAAGCACGTTAAGCCGTTGGTCCTGCGCTTGATCTCTCTCAACTCTTGTCGGATTGCCGTCCCATCGAACTAAGAGAGTGAGGGAAGAGAGCGTAGAGAGCGTGCACCTGCGTTTGCGCACACACTTGTGCACTATCTGTGGCACTATTATATCTCCCGCGCCGAAGGTGAGATTGACCGCCATAGCCAAAATACGATTTGGAGGACAACGATCCCGTGAGATAATTTCCGACCCCGGAGGATGATGTCGCGGAAAAAATTAGATTTTTCATACATGGACATTTTAAAATACTGGAGAAATATGTGGACTTTATACTGGAGTACAGCTATGTTGTCAGGTACGAAATAAAATTATTAGCCATGTTAATTTATTTGTCAGCATTGTACGAATACCAGTCGAAGTTCAAGTGAAATGAACCATCGATTAATGAATAACAATTCACCGTATTATGTGTTAATTGATCTATTACAATAATATGCTTGTTAAATGGAACAGAATAGAAAGTGTGACCAAATTTTCACAGGATCAACAAACTCATCTGCCTGGCGTTTTCCCAACTATGTTGGGGTCGGCTTCCAGTCTAACTGGATGCTGCGGGATATCAGTATTTTATAGAGCGACTGCCTGTCTGACCTCCACAACCCAGTTACTGGACATGGACAATACGATACCACTTGGTCAGACTGGTTGTCAGACTTTTGGCCTTCTAACGACCCGTAACGACTGCCAAAGATCTACGAATGACAGCCGGGACTAACGGCTTAACGTGCTTTCCAAGACACGGAGGGGTCTTGATATTATTATGGAAAGATGTTCCCATCCACGGACCAACCGTGTCAAGCGTAGCTTCACCTGATCAATCGACCCGTGCGGTTGTTATTACTTTGCCACTAGCCACTAGGATCAACAAACTATGCATCCAAATTTTACATAAGCAGCCCTACTATTTCCTTTCAAGTAACTTATTGGTTGAAAACGCACAGTCCTTAGTAAATTGTGTTCTTAGTAATTCATTTCCCTAAGCCATTACATTTCATGCTGTTACATTTAAAAAAAAAAAAAAAAAACAATAGAATTTCGTAAAATTATAGCTTGAACCCTCAGACATACAACATACATACACTTTAAGAAAGATGAATGCTTTTTTTTTCTAAATCCCTGCTGTCTGTTTCAAACAAGAGATTTATAAAAGTTTACAATTTCATGTACTCTGTTTCAGGATAGCCGAACAACTTAAATAGTAAATGTATACTGTACTAATCTATACTAATATTTTATAAAGGAAAATATTGTTTGTTTGTTTGTAAGTTTGTATGTAGGGGGTAATCTCTGGAAGTATCAGTCGGATTTGATAAATTATTTTTGCATTTGATAGGCCAATTCTTGAGATAGGCTAATTAACATCACGCTAAGACCCGTAGGAGCCGAGCAAAAAGAAAAAAAGTCAGAAAGAAGGCTAAGCGGAAACGAAGTGATAGCGCAGGCAGGTGATGCGATGGGGTGGGTCGGGGACACAAGAAATTTCACGCGGACGAAGTCGCGGGCCGAAGCTAGTTAGCTTTATTTTAATTAGCATCAATCATGATTGGATCACATGGTTAAGATGCACATTGAATATGAGAGGAATCACATGCATTGCAGAATATTGTAAATGTACAATGCTGCAGATACAATTTGTCGAAGTAGGGGCTTACTGACCCGTACAATACCTTGCCTCTAATCAGACCACCTGTTCACCAACACCTTGGATGACCTGAAGAATGCCACAGATGCCGCAATCAATATGGCCACCTACTGGGCTCTACCATTATAAAACATTGAAAAAGTGACAACCAACACAAACAGAAGAAGGACAAGTTTCTACAACATTGTAAGAAAGTGTTACATTCTATCATTAGAATTAGAAACAAGTCGCTCCATATAAAATACTGTTATTCAGCTGCATCTGGTTAGACTGGAACCGACCCCAACATAGTTGGGAAAAGGCTAGGTAGGTGATGAATTAGAAACCAGTCTGTTGCAACTCATTTGTTCAGTAATATAATGTAACCGTCATGTAAATGCGAAAGCCAATAGTTATCGTAGCTGTAAATAGAATACTTAAGCAGATGTCGCCGGACATTATTGTGAAGGTACAGTGAATTAATTATCAATCCATAATGAATAAACACTAAGGAATAATGAGTTTAATATGACATTCACACTTCTTGAAGTGATATATCTGTGTATATCTGTGCATGGTCAGCCAGACATACAGATTATGCCCATGACTTGTTTGCACAAACTTAAACCCAATATTCAACCACTCTTGGTGAACTGTTAATGCAGGTGATTGAAAGATGAGTCCTCAGTAGACCTTAACTATCCTAATGAGGTGATTCCTCATCATCATACCTACAGGTTGCAACATGGCTTTAACTAAAGTAGTATATTTTATTAAGGAAAGATTGTACTCACCAGCATTGGGAGGGAGATCCAAGGGGAAAGTGTTTCTTGGAGACACATTCCTCCTGTCTGCAGGATTTACAGACTCCGTCAGATCTAGGCTCAGGTGTGGGGGCAGATCCAAGGGAAGGGCAGGACCTGCTGCCTCAGCACCTGCCGGCAAGTCCAGCGGCATCCCACTGCCAGCTTGGCCAGCATCAGACGTTGACGCAGCCCCCATATATGCTTCATAATCATAACCCCTTCCACCATAATTGCTGTTATTCCTCCTACCCAAAGAGGATGAGGATCCCGCATTGAAACTAGTATTAAATGTAAAGTCCGGTAGGTTATCCAAATCAACAGATATTGGACCATTAAAGTTCAAATATGCCTGCTCAACTAATATGTGGTCTTGCACAAAATCTGGCAACGAGGGCATTCCTAGAGGCTCCGAAGCCAAATTTGGTCTGTGATAAAAGGGCACGTCATTATTGTCCGTGTAAAAGTTATGCTTAGAATCTGAGTTATCCACTACACTAAAAGGTATTTCTACGGAACTACTTGAGGATGTGTTGTCACTTATACGATGGCTGCTGCCGTCGCTAGTCTTCTCTTTGGCTTGGGAGTCGCTCGAGCGGGGCTTGTCCCGCCTCGAGTCCGCGTGAACGTCTATCTTGGTCGGCGAGTGCTGTACGGTGTTCGCGTACACTTTCGGACGAGCGCCTGTGTTTTCGTACGTCGAGTTACCCGGCAACGAGAGATCCCGCTTCAAAAAATGCCGAAACGAAAACGGGTTCTCATCTTTACGCGTCGCCCCCGTAGACTCTGCAAGAAAAACGAACAGTCGACGAGGAATGCCTTTATATTTAGGACAAAAAACAACTTCGTAAACTCACTGGAAGAAGAACTTTTCGCCTCCGTAAGCGATGCGTCACCATTTTCATTACTATTGTACTTTGCTTCTTCGATACCTAAGTCTGGTTTCGCTGCATTTTGTTCGTTTTCCTGCAAGGGTCCTCCGTTATTCGTATTTTGAGGCGAATTCTTATTCGAAACACCATCCTCGTCCTCCGCCATGATAATGAAAAATGACAGTTAGTAGACACGATCAGAAACGATGATATTATTATTATTTTCCGTTCAGAAATCCCTTGAATGCTTGGCTTGCTAGACTAAAAAATTGCGCCTTAGTACGTAGAGTCCGTCCTACGAAAAGTGGAACGCGGCAATAAGTGAAACTAATAAATTATTATTATTGTTATATAGTTAGCAACATTCCTACAACAAATCTCCTACCTCACACACCTTTCTTTATTTAAGATGTGCCTGTAATATAATGTTTAGGTAAATAAATAAATAAAGAATTATGATACCGTCGCATCGCATGCAAGTAGCGCCGCGTCTGCGAGACTTCTTTTGTGAAACGGACCCTGCTTGGTAGTTAGTACTTGATTTCTAGACTTTTTTGTCGCCTTGGCAAAGAAAACATTTACATTTTATAACTTTAAAGTCACGAAATTAACATGTATTGTTTATTACGTATTTATTCGATGCAATGAATAAAGCGAGTTCAAATTCGTATATTTACCCACTCTATTCATTATTCTTGATTGAAATAAGCCCCAGTTTTAAGCGAAACAAGCCTTCTTTGATTTTTCAGAAACATCGCTACAAGGTTCTTTTGGCGCGTGGCCGAAATCTGAACTAATGACGCAACATTGTATTCTGAATTCGATTTTTGTGCCAATAATTTTACAAATGTTTCCCAACAACACCTAATGCCAATGCTGACTGCCTCGTTGGTCTGATGGTCGCGAGCGGTCTTGCTGAGCATGAAGGGTTGGATTTTCGGGCCAGTGTTGTTAAGTTTTTCATCTGGAATTTCTCATTAGTAGCCCAGTCTTGATTTGTGCGGTTGATAGAAATTGTCACGCCCCTGTTACACATAACTGGTGAAATGTGGCTATACTATTACTTATAGGTGCAGCTCTGCCTAAACCTTCGGAGAATGCAGGCGTGTAATGAATGCATGTTAATAAACGCTAATGAGGCGCGGTCGTGATTTGCAACGAGCATACCTCAACCTTACGACCCAGTGGGTCCAGCTTAATGGCAAATGACATCGCGGCAGATCCAGATGATGGGATGGCGGGATGAGCTGGACTCCTTAATAAACATTGGTCCTTGGCAGCTCTGGAGAAAGGTGGTAAAAGAGTAGGGCGGGTGCCCAGCAGTGGGACAATAATGGCTAATAAAAAAATACCTCAAATAAAACCACAGAATAAAGAGAATGTTTTATTACATCTAGTATAAGGCTCCTTTTTATTATTAACCATTTCATATTGTACAATATCGAAGTGATTCACTACGTACTTTACAACAAGTATTAAAAATAATAACAGTGGGATTTAATAATAAAATAACACAAAATAAATTCGTTAACAATAAATGCATTATTTTTACACTATAATAAGTATTAAGATTTTTGTTATAAAAATAGTGTAATAATTTCAAAGATTCTGAGCATAGGTATCAAGCATCACACCTTTATAAAGATTTATTAAAGTATAAAATGTTTGAAGAAGTTATTAGTTCTATACGGTTAGACCGAAATCGATGTTGAGTAACCAGCTTTATTTTATGACTGAGAAAAGTGAAATGTGTTAATTTCGATCTAACCGAATTTTAAAGGGGATTGAAGACTTATATGGAATCTGGCAAACCTAGTGTCACGCCATTTTGTTTTTTTTTTCGAAATGGCAGCTGCGCATGATCAGGGGCCGCCATTTTGAAAAAAAAATGGCGGACAGCTAGATATGCCAAGGACCTTCAAAGCCCTTTATTATAGATACAATAAATAGGGAAATCTAACACTAAGGGATATTGAAAATATAAATCAAGCTAACCAGCTCGATTAGCAATTTTTTAACATTTGTCTTCCATCCACTATAAATTATTTAATGGAATCCTTGAAATATTTTGGCTAAGACCCAAATAACAACAATAAGTGAAATTACAAAAAATAATAGTAGCCAAAATAAATATTAAAATAATTTGGCACAGGTCATTAATAAAAAAACAACGAATGAATTAAAAGTATGACTGTATGAGTTAACAAAAATAATTTAGAATAAATACTTTGCAGAACTTTTATAAAGGTAGAAGATAGAATCTGTATCTACAGTGCTCCAAATTTCCGGATAGTATAATGCTTGTAGACATGCCAATTTCAGGGACCTGCGTACATACCTACGCAGGTATAAATTGCATAGATACCTAATATTGTATTTATTAACTTTATAAAATACAATATTAGGTATGCAAATACCTTTATCGTGCTTGCGTTGCGTCCTGTACAAAGTACAAACACCGATAGTTCCTTAGTGCAAGTCCGGACGAGGCATTTACGCGAATATCCAAGAGACTAGGGCCAAGTCCAGCGGAATAATTACGTAACACACTATTATTAGTAGCAATAGGTTTCATTTTGTTTTGTTTAATTGTTGAATAGACACATTTTTCAAACTGAAGGATCAATGGATTAGCAATATCCTTGATTCAGATTGATATAGTGTGTTACGCAATTAGGGAGCTCGTTCGCACTGGCGCGTCTTTCCCGCGGCGATTTTTATTCACGCACTGGATTTTAAACGCACTGCTTAACGCCGAGAGTTGAAAATCCAACAGTGATTCCGTCACGGAGTCAAAATTAGTGGGACTAAGGGCTGATTTTTCCATAACTTTATTCGAAGAATAAAATTGACGTTCGACAGTTTTTGTATGAAATAATTGTCAAAGTTTCAAAATTATTTTTCGAATAAAGTTATCAGATGATTGAAAAATTAGCCCTAAGACAAGTATGATCCAATGTATTTTTTTATTCAAATAAATAAATGGCACTGTTCGATGTTAGGAGAGTTAAAATTAACATAAAATTAATATTAAAAAAAAAATGTTACACAAATAAACTGAATAAAAATCAATTTTTTTTACCATCTTCATCAGGGTACAAGAAATTGATTTTTTTAACATAGATAGTTGATTTACACAAAGGTTACTGATTCTATTACTTACTACAGTCTACAATGAGAGTGATACAAAGAAATCATCATCTGCCTAGCCTTTTCCCAACTATGTTGGGGTCGGCTTCCAGTCTAACCGGATGCAGCTGAATACCAGTATTTTACATGGAGCGACTGCCTATCTGAGCTCCACAAACAAGACTAAAAGACTTGGACTTAGACTTGGTAAGACTTACCAAGGGTAAGGGGTTTCGTATTACCCAGTAACTGGGCTGTGGAGGCCATATAGGCAGTCGCTCCATGTAAAATACCAGTATTCAGCTGCATACAAAGAAATATAGTTACAAATTTAGATAGGATTGGCTTCGCATTGAGCACACAGCAACAGTAGAGAATTTCTCCAAAAAAAAAAAAACACTACAAATTATAATATTCTTTGCCAAACTCGAATAGGTAGTAGAAAAAGAAAATTGAAACAAAAATCAGTCTTTAGGTTATCTAGGAAGAATAATTTATAATGGATTACTTTCGTACAAAATACATAATATTTTAATATTACTCGCATAATATTTTAATATTACTCGCATAATATTTTAATATTACTCGACTTTTATGTTGAAATACAGGGTCAAATTAAATCAGCCAGCGAAACTCCACGGACGTTATGGGTCAGCACGATAGTTTATAGTGTTTAGATATCGATACCCATCACGCATCACGTCTGCACAGTTTCGCTAGCTAATTTAATTTGACCGTGTATAAAGCAATTATTGTGATACAGGGTTTTAATGAAAAGTAATGCATTTTACATGTATCGAAGATTTAATTATTATACGTTTGACTTGATTTAGTTACAAAAAGAGTGAACACAAAAAAATATCACAAGACACAATGTAGTCAAAAAGAAGATTTACAAACAAATAAGTTCTAAAACAACACTAAAAGGACACTGGGCAAATTTGTATAGAAAGTAGTCTAAGGACCAAAAGCAATATAGTTATGGTATTTTTGTAAGGAAACCTCGCACATTTTTTTTTAAACAGTGCGCAATCTGTAATCATGAATACACATCATCATATATCATACATGATCCTAGACCTAGCGGGTCTAGAATCATGTGCGTAGAAATTTTTCGTCAGTTATAAAAAAAAATGTACTGTTTCATAGAAAAGTGTTGCCTACTTGGTCAAAATGTATCGAATAACGATTTTTTTTATAACCGACGATAAATTTCTTACAGGGTGTAAAAAGACCAGACCAAAGCCGTTATCTACGCACTTTGCACGTCAAACTAAGTAATTTTGTGAAAAGATTATTTCTGGGAACAGAAATTTATTCATGGTGTGAAAGTGGTAGGTAGGTAGTTAGGTATACAACATAACACACGCAATTCATTACGTTACATAAACGTACAGGAGAATTTATAACATTTAAAGCACGTTTTCGTAGAAAAACATCAATGGAAGCGTTGTCCTTACTATATCTCCGTAACCAGACGGTTCGCGGGTACGGTCCAGAACAAACAAAAAAAAAAAAAAACATTGTAATGGGAAGAACAAGTCACTCTCGGCACTCTCGGATTCGTTCAGGATATTGATACCATCATTATGAGGTATCCCAACGCAAATACCATACCGTATCGCCATAAGGCCATATGCCTTCCGCCCAGTCCCGTTTCGCCCAGTCCCCTTTCGAGATCATAATCTCATTTGACTATTGCAAACAAAATTTCGATTAGTTTCATTAAATACAAGCAACCCATTCATAATCATAAGTATTTTATAGTTCCTAAAAGTTCTTAGAGTAAAAAGAACGTCTTTCAGGAAACAAAGTATATTATGGTTAAAATATTGGTGGTGGCTAGACGTTAAACATTATGTAGAAACTATATATTATAATAGGGTATAATATACTCTAATAAAGCATTAGACAAATAACGGCTAAATAATCTCAAAAGCTCCAACTCAAAGCATTTATTTCAAACTAGCTATTGCCCGCGACATCGTCTGCGATCCAGGATTAAAAGTAGCTTATGTCCTTCTCCAGGTCATAGTCTACTCATGTGCGAAATTTCATCCAAATCCGTTCAGCCGATTTTGCGTGAAAGCGTAACCAACAAACAAAGTTACTTTCGCATTTATAATATTAGTTAGGATAAACCAATTACAGGCACTTTTGAAATGTCAAGGGGTAGGTCAGTCAGAAAGATGAAGCTAGTTGCCCATTCCAAAGCGTAGTAGGTACCTATGGAGAAGATCGGGCAAGAAACTCCACGGACACTCTTTTAAATCATAATGAGAGTTTTGCGTAATATTGTTGAAATTACTGCAATTTAACAGTTATTTTTTTAATATAAATGGTAAATAGACTACATTGCTTTGTATTTATTGTGAAATCACGGAGCTTATAATACATTTATATCGAAATAACGAAAACGTTATAACCATTATTTGTCTAATGTTAAAAGAAATGGAGTACAGGTATTTATAATATTAAATAGCCACGCTACCGACAATGTACCAAACATGTTTATAACAATACGTACACTAATACTTTACATCCTCAACATGTTCGCGACGATACTTTAGTCTCGTCTTCATAAGAATAAAATGCCAAATACTTTTTACTAATACATTGCATTGGCATCAAAATAATGCATACTATCGCAAGCAAAAGAGTTTAGTGTTTCCATATGTTGACTCATCAGCAGACCCAAAAATAAACTGGTATTGTTAAATCTTTTTGTATAAAACTAGCTTCCGTCCGCGTAAAATTTCTTGTTGTCCCCACCCATCTCGTCGCATTGCATCGTCTGCCCAAGCTAATACTTCGTTTTCACTCAACGTCCTTTCTGACTTTTTTTTTGTTTTTGATCGTGTCGTAAGGGTCCCAGCGTGATGTAAAGTAGCCTATAGCCTTCCTCGAGAATTGGGCTATCAAATGCAAAACGAATTTTTCAAATGCGACTGGTAGTTCCAGAGATTAGCGCGTTCAAACAAACAAACTCTTCAGCTTTATTATCAGTATATAGTCCACAAATGAACTGTAATAAAATAGGTATTCGTGTACAATGCGTACTGTCACAAGCAAAAGAGTTTAGCGTTTTTAATTGTTGACTTATCAGACCCCGAAATAAACTGTCATTGTTAAAACTTTTTACACAAAATTTTACTAAAATGAGTCCACGAATTGATTGTAGAAAGATCTACTAAGTTTATTCGTGTACACTTAAAAGGGATATTATGAAGTGAAATAATGCAAATTGTTATATTGTTAGCGGTCGGAGCACGCAAGTCACGCCATTAGATCCACGAAGGAGATCGGCTAAATAACACGGTACCTACCTAGGTAAGCGTGTTAATGCATTTTCCCTGGTTAAATAAAAACAACTGACAGCGTCGTTGATCTAGTTATCACAAGCGCTACTGCTGAACATGAAGTCAAGACCCTAATTGCGTAACACACGATCAATTGGAATCTGAATCATTTTGAAGCAAGTTGCTAATCCATTGCTTCATAAGTTCGAAAAAGTCTGCTCAACACGTAAATAACGCAATGAATGTTGTTGAACTGTCAAAATGAAACCGAAACCGATTCCGATTGAACGTGTGTTACGCAAATAGGGTGCAGGTCGGGCAAAGTGTTATTGGGTTTTTCCAGCGGGAATTTCTCTTTCTCAATTTGCCCAGGTCTAAGTTTGTGCCCGGTTGATGACAATGGGCACGTCCCTATTACATGGGATTTAAACATAACTGGCGTAATGTGGGTGTACTAAGAAGATGAAGAGATAAGTATAGGTACACCTCTGCACAACCCTTCGGGAATTACGGGCGTGATGTTATGTTATGTAAATAAAAACAAAGAGCTACGACTTCGTTAGTGTACTAAATCGAGTTAAATTACCATAAAATCATGTCACGTTTTCAAGTAAGAAATATTTTAACTGAAATTCAATCATAAAATTAATGTAAGCTTCAGTTGACTCCGTGCGTTGCTAAGTCCAAATTATTCTTAATTTATCGGAAAAAAAAATGAATGAATGAATGGTTTAAAGTAATAAAAAAAAATACTAGGTAAATGTTGCCTAGATGATAACATTTTTATATAAGTTTTATCGGAAATTATACAAAACCAAAAGCAATGGATTTTTAATTGGATTTCGAAGATGCAATTGGCAATAACAGAACCATTTAAAAATGTTTTTACATGGTTTTGGCAAAAGCCAGTAAGTACGTAAATTACTTGCAAAAAAGTAGAATATATAAGAGGGTTAAAAATACAACAAAAAACTTAACATTTCGATTACTTTCTTTCTTTTTTATAAACAATAAGTAAGAATGTCGTTCGTTTCACAGAACATATAATGCATGTTAGAACACACGAACGCCTCGTGAGAATTGTACACACAGCAAAGAATTCACTTCAGTTAACCACTCCTTAAAAGTTCAGCAAACCGTGGCAATTATCTATGGTCATAATACGTAAGTAAGAGGTAAAATTTGTTTGTTTGTATCTAGGAGGTAATCTCCGGAACTGCCAGTCTGATTTGAAAAATTATTTTTGCATTTGATAGCCCAATTCTTGAGGAAGGCTATAGGCTATATAAAACATCACGCTAGGACCGCAAGAATCCAAGCAAAAAGAAAAAACTCAGAAAGCATGCTAAGTGAAAACGAAATAGCGCGGGCCGGCGATGCAATGCGATGGGTGGGTATGGGAATAACAAATTTTACGCAGACGAAGTGGTGGGCATACGCTAGTCATTAATAATTAGGCTACAAAAAAAAGATATACCCACAGATATATACTGTTAACATTAGCCCATTCCCTCTCCCATGAATCACATATGATTCAGGTTGATTGTTGACTCTGTCTACTTTGTGGACAGTGAAAGTGTTAAAACACTTTTAAGATCGCTCCCAAAAATCGCTCAACGAGCCTAAAGAAAGCCGCACTTAAAAAATTAAGTTAAAAAAATGCTAAACTCGTTTGCTTGCGACAAAATTTGGCAACCACTTTAACACTAAACTACTTACCAATATAAATTCCGAAAAGTATTATTATTTGCTGAAAAAATCGTTGAAAAATAAACGTCTGGTGTAACTGGAAAATCTACCGGCTATGTACACTTCATACATTAATTAGTTTTCCTTAAAGTATTGTAGAGTATAAAAAGATTAACGCAGATATCTAATTCCGTTGAGTATCATCTAGATTTAATGTCTCAAAACGGTGAAGGAAACATCGTGAGGAAACCGGCATGTCCTAGAACCAAAAATTCGAAGATATGTGACATCTACCAACCCGCACTGGGCCCGTGTTGTAAACTACAGCCCACTGCCTCTCACAGAGAGGAGGCCTGTGTCCCAGCAACAGATTTGGAAACAGTATAGGCTAATAATGATTATAATAGGTACCTAACTGTGCGTACTGTGTAGACATAGAGCGCCGATCCCAAATAAATGGCTTATTAGCTTAATTCGCACGAATTTACTCGCCCGAAAAGTGCGAATCGTCTCTTTTAAACAATACTACTCATATTTTTTCTATAGGCGATTCGCACGAAGTTAATTTATTTGTGAATTTTATGCAATGTAGTTAAGAAAAAGTACACGTTGTCGTCTCGCCTACAAATAAATTAACTAATAATACATTATCAGCCTATAATGTTCCCACTGCTGGGACACAGGCTTCCTCTCTGTGAGAGGGAGTGGGCCGTAATCCAAAACGCGGGCCCAGTGCGGGTTGGTAGATGAATAGAACTAATAGTTATAATAAAGAAAAAAATAATATTATTAAAAGGGACGATTCGCACGTTTCGGGCGAGTAAATTCGAGCGATTCGACGGTAAGTCAAATAAATTGGGATAAGGGCAGGAGGGCGATGATGAGTTATGAGTTTTGTTGTATTTTTCGATCGAGTTTGAGTATAAATAAACAACGATCTATATTATATCGGCTTATCAGTGCAGTGATATTGCCATCACATAAATAATATCCTAAATATACGTGTGTGACATCCCGTGGACATAACGGAATGAGGTATCTCCATTTATCTGTTCAGCTAGCGTTTTACGTTAAAAATGACTCTATATAGACACCGTAGAGTACATAATTAAATGTGCAACCCACTTAGGCTATTTGGTTCCGTCGTGAACAGACCTTGTCCCGACCTTCACGCTTGTTATTAGAGTAATTATCAATTGATAATATTGGAGCAAGTGCTTCAGCTATAATCATTGAATACTACGTAATATACCGGTTCTAATAATGAATACTGCAAATTCATTTTTAGCTAGCGGATTGAGCATTTTTGAGAATTATAATTGTTTGCAAAACATCTCTAAAGCCGACTTTAGACAGTACCTGATTCCACAGATGAGTACGCCTATTTAACAAGCGAATTTATACTGGAATGCAAACAACATAAAGATCAAAATATTATGATGTGGGTCTTTAAACCACTGCTGACCCCAACTTCAATTTTGATCTTTATAGGGATAGCTGTAAAAAATCGCTATTGAAATGGCTATACCTACTCGCCCGTAAAATCATGCGCTGTAGGAAACCACCTTAACATGTTTGACGGCGATTGTACCCAAGACCAAATTACAGACAATAGTGAATAAAGTTTTTTTTACTAACATCTTCTGATTGGTGAATGCACAATGGCTACAAGGTACTTGCACATTTTTATGCAAGTTTCCAGCACGTGTAATCCTGTATTGTACCTATTGTACTATTGTAAGTCCTTAGTCGAAAATGTTTGTTGTTTAATCCTATTTTTGCGATAAATTTAATTCGTCCCAAATTAAAGTCACCTTGTTCACAATAAGCTGGCATTATTGGATCTGTACCAAGTATTTGGTATCAGACAACATTGTGTTTTCTTTTCATAAAGTGCATCGCTATGAGATTGGCTAAAACCATAAATAATCTAGACTTCATAAGTTATTTCAAATAATAATTTAATATAACTAATGTAAATTTATTTCAATAATCATTTCATTACACACGCAGCTCAAAGTTCGTTTGCCAAAATTTAAACACGTTTTTAAACGAATTAATTTTTAACATTTTCCAATATATTTTCTTTTGGTATCAATTTCTAAGCCAAACATTTTTTTTTTTTTGCCAATCAGTATTATTTATTATAAGTCGAAGACTAACAATAGCAATTTAACATATTTTCATATAGTCTAAACACTTTCCGAGGCGACTCATCTTCATAAGCAACGCGGTCTATTCTCTATTCTTTGCAAATGGCAAATATTTCAGTCGAGACATGATTGATTCTCGACTGAAATATCGAACGGACAAAACTTGATTCGCGCCATTTTTTGACACTTAAATGTCAGGGTGACGTACGCTACACTATCTGAGTACAATCGTTAACTTTATGGACGCACATAACCTCGTTAAAGTCGTTAATTCCGTCTACAATTTATACACGGATTTATTGGATCTGAGATAAATTAAGTTCGCCTCATTCCCGAAGCGTGTCTGTTCTAAAACGTCGCTTGACTTGACAGCCGTGTCCAACCGTCAAACGTTAATATTCAACACACGTCAGTCACAGTCCTTACTGAGCGAGATTCATTGTTACCATCACATATCTATAACTCACCTATGTAGGTAACCATTGTAATACAAGGAAAGTCTTATAAATATCAACATCTACCTCATATCAGTGAAACAGTTTTAAACTAATCCTCTTGGAGGTAACATGGCGATTAAATATAATATCACAGGGTTGTAACTAACCCTTTAGTTCATACGAAAGTTTCTTCGCGGGCTTCGGACGTGTGTGGGAAGCACGCGTCGGTCCAGGGTCAGTCCTAGCTGGAGTGGCCCTCGGAGACGCTGTCCAGGTCGGTGGAAGCCCTGGCTGTGGGCTAGCTGATGGACGAACTGCTGGAGGTGGATATCGTCTCGCGGCCCAGTTCCGCCGCCATGATGGCTATCGTGAGTTCCTTGCGGGCTTTCTGCACCACCCACACCATCAACGTTATGCCGATCAGGATCTGGAAATGTATTATTTTTCATATTTAGTAAGAAAAATTCGGTTTAGTCCATAGATACTTCATCCCGAACGCAAAATACGAGCTTGGACGTGGAGTTGGGGACACCAGCCTTATAAACTACACAGCTAGATACATTATCAAATGGTGTTTGATTTTCCCAATTGCTACAACGCTACAACAACAACAGACGAAAAGAACAAGCATATATTTTAAACAAAAACGCCCTCGTTTATCTCATAAATAATACATTCAGCCCTTCTAAACTGGGTGAGCTAATACATATTAAAGGCAAAGCAAGTCAACTTCAGGCGAAGGGCGCCGTAAGTCAACTGACTGTACAACATTATGATGTAAGAACTGCACGCAACCCCTTGGTGGATTCTTGAATATACTGGTGGTAACCTACTTTTAAGGCCTTCGCACACCTCGAAACCAAAGTAGATAAAAGTACCCGAAGTACACCCACGTTTCGCCATTTTATCTCCTATCTATCCAACCAACTTGACATTCCTTCTGCCCAACCACGGGGCGATTCGTAGACTCGCGTTTCTATGAAGACAAAAAAAATTTTTCTTTCCATAGTAACGGGGAGCAAATTTTTAAATCAATATAGATTCTTGCTCATGTCCACTGTGATGTGGACTATTTGACACTTGTTGAGAAGAAATGTTTCAACTCCAAGTGACAAAAGTAGATAAAAATTGCTCGTCATGCTTGACACTGGCGCCGATTCCCTTGTTCACAAACTAAACTATATTTAAGTTCAGTGCATCTTTTTCTTTCTACTTCATTAAGAAAAGGACAGAAGATAAATATTAGTTTAGTCCTGTCAAATTAGTCAGCGCCTGACGTAAATTGACGTATTTTTAGCAGCCATGTTTTTAATCACGTCTAATCTGTCTATGGAGGAGCTATGGAGTATCTTAATTTGACAGGAATAAACTAATATTTTATCTTCTGTCCTTTTCTTAATGAAATAGGAAGAAAAAGATGCACAGAACTTAAATTTAGTTTAGTTTGTGAACAAGGGAATCAGGGCCATGGTAGACTTTTGTCGACTGAAGAATAGGACATTTAAAAGAGTGTCCTTGGAGTTTCTTGCCCGTTCTTCTCCAAAGAGATCTACGTTTTGGAATGGGCAACTAGCTTCAACTTTCTGACTAACTGACAGATTATTTAATTTTGACAATTCAAAAGTGCCTGAAATGGTTTAATTGAAATAAATGATTTGAGTTTGAAACATTACTCCTTTTCATCATCATGCTTAAAATGGTAGAAATCTTTCTACAATCTGTCATTTTGTCTATTCTTCCGCCGGCAAAACCTGTTTCTATGGTGGTCATGATAGCATGACCATAGAAACAGGTTTTGTCGACGAGCAGATGGAACGATAGCCACCTAAGTTTTCACGGTGAGATTTTACAGAATAGACCGGCTGTTCTCTTTTACGATACATGAACGACTAGTGAACGCTGAGTTGATTTATTGTTGAAGCTGATCAGAAAATTGGAGTGGGTTCGAGTACTTCAAGTTGATTGATTTTGCGAAGGTCTTTAGTTGTACTGAATCATATGAGGATGTGGTCGGCTGTACTCTTTAACGATACATGAACGACTAGTGAACGCTGAGTTGATTTATTGTTGACGCTGATCAGAAAATTGGAGTGGGTTCGAGTACTTCGAGTTGATTGATTTTGCGAAGGTCTTTAGTTGTACTGAATCATATGAGGATGTGGTAGTCAGACCTAAAAGAAAAACCCGTGTACGTATGGGTCGCATAATAAAATAATGAGGAAAAAGGCTGATACAGGACCGCTTGTCAGTAATTTTCCTTAAGGTGAATTATAACCATTAAAGTCACCAACACAACTCTCTAAGATCAAGTAATCCTACTAAATGACTATTTCATGAAATCTTGACATTTTAGGATTATGCTAACTTAACAAGTTGTATTACTGATTCTAATGATTATAATTCTGTAAATACATATTTGTTACGGCCGCGAATCATATTTTAATCAACGTACAACTTAGTACTGACCAGCGAATTGCAAAAAAACGTAAGAAAATTTGAATTTCGCGGGCTACCTTGGAGCATCCACCTTAATCGAAAGGTGCGGAGAAGTACTTTCACAGCATTAGTTTCAAAACCCGCAGGAATTAACTTAAAGTAACTATGTTGAGGTCGGCTTCCAGTCTTATGAGATACAGCCGAATACCAGTCTTTTACTTGGAGCAACTGCCTTTCTGAATTCCACAACTCAGAGACTCCAACGGCGGCCCATCCATGGCAAGCGTAGCCTAACCTGATCGATCGACCCGTGCTGCTGTAATTAATTAGCAACGAGCCCCTCTAAGCAAGAAAGTAACATAAGTTAGTAATAAAAGCCAAATATCCAACTATAAAGCAGTAGTGGCCCAGATGGTAACGGCCTCGGCTCACGAATTGTATGTAGGTCGTGGGTTCGAATCCAAACAGGCGGTTTACTTTGTGTATATAATTTCATGCTCTCGAAACGGTGAAGGAAAACATCGTGAGGACATGTGACATCTACCAATCTGCACTGGGCCCGCGTGGCTCAGCCACTCGAATAGAGGCATGTGCCCCAGCAGTGGGAACAGTATTTATGCTGATTATAAATAAATAATCCATATCGAAAGACTGAATTGCGCTGAGACGTTTGCCGGCTGATAAAATCATACTTACAGCCACGGTCGATCGGTCAACGAAAGAAGGTCGATCGAAGGCTTCTCAACATGTTTCCGAGCCTCAATCATCAATCGTTCAAGCTATTACATTATTAGACGTTGATCAATTACATTGATGTGAAGTCGATGACGCATTTGTGTACTAACACCTTTTTATGAATTGACGTCAGGATCCAAGATCCTTAGTGAGTACCATGCTATTTATTTTTAAGTACAGCATTATTTTATGTGAGCAGTGATGGCCCAGTGGAAACGGCCGCAACTTACGAATTTGTAGGTCGTAGGTTCGAACCCTGACAGGCGCTTTACTTTGTGTAAATTATGTCATCACCACTGCTCTCAAAACGGTGAAGAAAACATCGTGAGGAAACCGGCATGTCATAAAACCAAAAATTCGAAGACATGTGACGTCTACCAACCTGCACTGGGCCTGGGTGGTGGATTACGGCCCACTCACACAGAGGAGGCCTATGTCCCGCCTATGTATGATTATGTGCAGTAGGTATTCAATATCTTTACGTTTAAGGTTTTGTTTAAATAAATAACTGCGCAAAGAAAATCGATAGACTTATCTTGAGTTTATTGGTATAATAGATTCTTATCATAGTGAGTACTGAGTAGTGTTACACAATATGGCAATAAAAGAAAATTAACAATTACTACACCTATGCTGATAACATAACATGCTACTTACTATTATGCAGTAACCTAACGTAATATGTGCACCTACCTACACTGTACAGACGCCAGCAGGTCAAGCTACCCGAAACTGTCAAATTTTCCCAATCATCCTTGAACCTTAATGTTTTAGCGATAAAGTTGAAAATCTAATAAAGAAATTTGACAGACTGTAGTAGCTTGATTTTTCTGTCATTCTCCTGCCCATATCCCAATTTATACGGGGTCAGCGCAACATGTCTTTTGCTTCCATACTTCTCTATTAGTTGTCATCTCGTCAATCCGTTTCTAACCATTTCATCATCCACAAAGTCCATCCATCGTTTCTTTGGTCTTCCCCTACTCTTATGGCCATCGGCATATATATTTTTCTAATGAGAAGTAATTAAATGAATCGGCATTTAAACAATGGGTTAGCAAAAAAAAAAAAAACAGCTATTGTGTAATTTTGACATCATACTATTGTTTTGTCGGCAGTAAAAAAAGAGAGTTAAACTTAATATTATATTTGGGAATGGCAACATTTACATCAATTGAATAACGTACTTGTCATCTGCCATCATCTGCCTAGCCTTTTCCCAACTTTGTTGGGGCGGCTTCCAGTTTAACCGGATGCAGCTGAATACCAGTATTTCACATGGAGCGACTGCCTATCTGACCTCCACAACCCAGTTACTGGGTAATACGATACCCCTTGGTAAGACTGGTTGTCAGACTTTCGGGCTTCTGACTACCCGTAACGACTGTCAAAGATCCACGAATGACAGCCGGGACCAACGGCTTAACGTGCTTTCCGAGACACGGAGGGGTCTCGATATGTAAAGATGGTCACCCATCCATAGACCAACCGCGGCAAGCGTAGCTTAACCTGACCGATCGACCTGTGCGGCTGTTATTATTTAGCCACACGGCCCCCACCTATAAATTAAAATATACACATTCATTTATTAAATGGACAAACTTGTCATACTAAATAAACTAACAAACTATTAAAATTAAAATATAATATCCTAACCTAACTAAAATGATCAACAAACTAAAATATGGCGTCGGAATATTCCTCCGCATCGCTGTCTAGTGGTAATGTACAGACGCCAGCACATCAAGCTACCCAAAACGGTCACAACTTACCAATCAACCTTGATGAACCTAATGCTTAAGCGATAAACTTGAAAATCTACTAGAGAAAGTCAGATTGTAGTAGCTTGATGTGCTGGCGTCTGTACATTAGAGACTGGCAGCATTGCCACGTTGAGGCCTACGCAGACCGGGACGGCATGGCAAGGGATTTAAATTTTTACTAATGGACATTCAAACGTATCGATATAGAAATACGACATAAATTGCTATGCCTTAAAATGATGCCGTGGCATCGAAAGGGATTTCATTGCACGGCATTGAAAGACGCGCCACGGGCTCCCGTGGCGGGATGCCGTGGTGTACTGCGGTAGGCAACGGCATGCCAAGGACTCCAGAGCTCGTTTTGACATACCGCGGTGTGACATCAACACTCGATCAAACGCAACTGAAGACTAAAAGTGTATCGGGCAGCAGGAGCTGCCGAGGCGTTTTGTCGTGCCGCGACACGCCGTGGCATGCCGTAGCAAGGCGCTGGAATGCCGCAGTATCTAAGCGGCTAATGTGCGCTGACTGACGGCAAAATCCCTTGCCATGCCGTCCTGGTCTGCGTAGGCCTTTATATGGCAATACTTATCGTCTGGCCAAGGTGAAAGCCAGCCATATTCACTTCATTGCAAAAATGCATGTTACTACTGTTCCACTAATTATTGTTGACGAATTAACAATGCATCTTCTGATAATTGTAAGTGACTACTTACAAGAAGTAGTTCAAGTAGTCAATTAGATCAATGAGACTTCATTGGTAACATGGCAGAAACGAGTGCTTGCTCAGCTTCGCTTGCGTTATGAATATATCGTAAAAGATCCAAGAGTGATGAATTTCAAGTTGAGAGGCTCTCATAGTGCATTCTACCAAACCACAACATCACCAAATCTTTAGTCTATGCTTGTTTACACACAGTACCCTCTTGCTCCTATGTGCATGAGGAACTTAAGCTAATTCTGGAATTTCAGGATACATGCCCAAAACCAATGCCAATATTTTCACTATCTTTTCCTGGTTCACATTATAAGTACATTTTCAAGGTCTCACAAACAACTTTGGCGTTTGCGTTAGATAGTTATCGCTATAGCGATAAGAGTCAAGTGTATCTGTCGGTTCGTCGCAGCCTTACGCTGGCGATAACGTGTGTTAACAGGGAAAAACTTGTTACTTAAGATTGCCATGACTTTGCCGAGGTTCCTTTGTTCACAAACTAAACTAAATTTAAGTTCAGTGCATCTTTTTCTTCTGTTTCAATAAGAAAAGGACGGAAGATAAAATATTAGTTTAGTCCTGTCAAATTAAGATACTCCATAGACAGTTTAGACATGATTAAAAACATGGCTACTAAAAATAAGTTAATTTACGTCAGGCGCTGACTAATTTGACAGGACTAAACTAATATTTTATCTTCTGTCCTTTTCTTAATGAGAAAGAAAGAAAAAAATGCACCGAATTTCAATTTTGTTTAGTTTGCGAACAAGGGAATAGGCGCCACTATCTCATATATGTAGCACGTAAGAACGAAAGGGAAAACGGAAACAGAATACCAGGAATGGCGTGTCACATCTGAAGGTGAATTCTTGTCATTTAAAACGTTCAAAATCTAGTCGTAGTGTCATCTCCGAGACAATCAATGACAAAAACTTGTCAAAAATGTAGGGAAATTAGAGCTATTTTTGACAGATTGAGACTGATTTCAGACTGTGAACTGTGAATACGGGAATTGCCCCGCTGAACTTAGTATAGCGCCTCGCCTTGGCTGTTACAGAAAGTGACCCAAAATGTTGGAAAACAGTTTTTTTTAAAAGTTTATTTCAACCAAGGATCGTCACTCGGGATACATTCTGGTCAAAGAAAAGTATTTGAAGTTCACCAACATTCAGTTAGTGGCAAATGAAGGATAAGATAAACGTTTATCGTCAACACACTGCTCTTTTTAGGGTTCCGTACCCAAAGGGTAAAAACGGGACCCTATTACTAAGACTTCGCTGTCTGTCCGTCTGTCTGTCTGATAGCTAGACAGTTGAAATTTTCACAAATTATGTATTTCTGTTGCCGCCATAATAACAAATACTAAAAACAAAATAAAATAAATATTTAAGGGGGGCTCCCATACAACAAACGCGATTTTTTTGCCCTTTTTTGCTCGATATCAATAATTGCAACAGCACCCTAATAAAATTGCGTAACACACGATCAATCGGAATCTGAATCATTTTGAAGCAAATTGCTAATCCATTGCTTCATAAGTTCGAAAAATTTGTCTGCTCAACACGTCAATAACGCAATGAATGTTGTTGAACTGTCAAAATGAAACCGATTCCGATTGATCGTGTGTTACGCAATTAGGGTGCAGGTAGGCACTTGAAATCTTCACAAAATACTCAGTTGTATTTTTACTTTAATAATAAATAATAAAATAAATATTTAAGGGGGGCTCCCATACAACAGACTTGATTTTTATAGATAATGGTACGAAAACCATCGTGCGCGAGTCCGACTCGTATTTGGCCGGTTTTTTGTACAGACGCCAGCACATCAAGCCACTACAATCTGTCAAATTTCTTTAATAGATTTCCAACTTTATCACTAAAGCATTAAGGTTCAAGGTTGATTGGGAAAATTTGACAGTTTCGGGTAGCTTGACCTGCTGGCGTCTGTACCTAGACCTACTATAATCGTTATCCGTTTAACCTTTTCACAAGTCTGGGTTGGCTTCCAATCAACCTAAAGACGAATGGAGTATTATATAGGAGCTAGATGTTTCTAAAGTTGATATACCATAATATCACGCCCTGGGCCTCAAGTCTGCTATTACAATAGTGTCAGAATGGTCTATCATTGATTTCATAATTGTTGATTTTGACAAGTTTGGTAATCTACTAACATAATGGCGTCATTATGACTTTCCAGTGGTCAACCACTGACACTCCATTGAAAGAAAAGGCATAGAATGGTAATCTCGTACATAATGATAAATGAATGACTGACTTACATAAAACACTTGACTTGTATAAAACACTAATAAATAATATGTAAAAATATATATAAAGGAAATCTGGCATAAATAAAGTAGTGGTAGTTTTTCGAAAAACATTTCTACTAACGGGTTTTATAATAATGACAATACGACAATGTCATTATGACACAATTCTATTACGAGACCATTGACCGACAAATGATCGCCATTAAGAATTTAGCAGATTACGAACTTTAAGCAAAATGACAATGGGATGGGAATGGGATCGTGTTGGAATGACGAATTTATAAAAATAGCAGACTTGGGCCCCAGTTTTCCTGACGAGTTAGGCAGAGGTGCACTTATAGTACAGACGCCAGCAGGTCAGGCTACGCGAAACTGTCAAAATTTTCCAATCAACCTTGCACCTTAACTCTTCAGCGATAAAGTTGAAAATCTATTAAAGAAATTTGACAGATTGTAGTAGCTTGATGTGCTGGCGTCTGTACACCCACATTTCGCCAGTTATGTGTAAGTCCCATGTCATAGGGGTGAGCCTATTGGGCTTTTACATCTGCCAAATGGTGGCACCATTGGAAAGATGGAAATGCCCAATAGAGTTGACGTAGTTGTACATATTGGGTAACCATTAACTGTACAGGGAAAACCATGCATCAACAACAACAATACAATAATAAAGCAGAACGTAACGAGCGGTGCGGAGCGAGAAATCGCCAGTCCTTTGATGACATTGACTCAAATTCAAGACATGAGGCCTAGTGATATAAATAGTACACACATCTTCGTTGAAAGTTCGCGCTAGATCTTTATCAATACACTAAACTTTATAAATATCAATGATGTTTTGAACAACATGTTTGTGTGTCAGAAATGTTTCGCAGTTATTTTTATATTTTTCCTTATACAAATATTTTTCCTAACTATCGCCAGTACTTTGAACATGAATAAACGAAAGAATGAACATGATAATGTGGGATTGTCCCACGCGAAAAATCATTTATTTAACATAAATGCATTACAAAGTGAATAAAGAATATTGAGAAACAAAAGTGCATATACAGGATAATTTTTTATTCAGTGCGTAAATTTTTACAGGGTGTTCTACCCATGAATATGAACAACATTCACTATGGGACCATCTCTGAAATCACGAAAAAAAAATCAGCAGATTCATACATTTTGGTCGAGTAGGTATTGAACTTTTATAAGAAACAGCTGATTTTGTTTTTGTGATTTCAGAGATGGTCCCATAGTGAAAGTTGTTCATATTCATGGGTAGAACACCCTGTGAAAATTTACGCACTGAATAAAAAATTATCCTGTATAAGCATTGTTTTGAGAATACCGCAGTGGTCTAAATAGGCTGATTATACATATGCTATGTATAATCAGCCTATCTAGCCCACAGCTGGGACACAGAGAAGAACTGGGGTGTAATCCACCATGTGGGCCCAGGGCAGTTTGGTAGATGTCAAATGTCGAACTTTTGGTTCTAGAAAACCAAGTTCTTTCCTCACTGAGAATACTGCATTATGGGAAATTTTGTCACTTATAATTTATTATTTATCCCTGTTTACTGTGGTTGTTACCGTAAATGCCAAGTTAAGCAGTAAAGATTTACAGGTTGACATGGTTATTATGTAATTTTGGAGCGAGAGTTCCGACATCAGTTGGCCGATTGGCAACTTCGTTACATGACACATGATATAATGCTACAGCAAATCCCAATCTCCTAGAGACAAAATTAAAAAGCGATTACTTCTTGCGACATCAAACGGTAAGATCCTTGGTCCGATGAGGACCTTGGAGAAATATTTGACGAAGGGCAAACAAAAATAACGTCTACGAATGCATGTGTGATATTTAGTCAACCCTTCCGTGGAACTTCTAGACATCTAGCATAGTATGGTCATAATTTATTCAACGCTCACCTTTGTGGCTCACCTCCAAAGGTGATGTGTATTGGAACAGGGGGGAGTTATATGTGGCTAACTACACATAGCTCCTCTGTTCCGACAGGTACACCTATCATTTCTAAGAATTGGGGTTAACTATATAAGAACTAAGTTCTCGGTTTATGCATTTATAAGGTCAACTGTAACAGTGTGGTTACGGAAATACCGGTTGCCAAGCAGCGTTATTATGTTACGGTTTTAATGAGTATGCGTACTGATATAATATCAGCTTCATCCCTATTTATTTATTTATTTAGAAAACCAACAGCGATACATATGATATAATTCAAATAAAGATATTACAGTTTAGTAAGGCTAATAATAGGTTTCCCTGCTTAACCTAATTTGTATTTACCATGCGAACGGACTTTAAACAATATATAAAAATAAGATTTAAATGTAGAAGTGAAAGTTAAATACACCACATGTTATGAAAAGGGTATGATAATATTAATTAAATTAAAATTATTAATTAAGCATAGTAAAATGCTTTATGGTGAATGGAACGAAGTTGCTTGCTATTTGTTTTTATTAACTATAATCTTTTTAACTTGGGCTTTAAAACTAGGTTTTGTGCAGTTAAATACATCAACCTGAGAGAAGTCTTTGTTGTAGGCTTGTGCAATATGAGTAAGTACACAATTACTAGCATAGTTAGTTGCATGCCTAGGTACATGCAACATTGGCGTGTGGCGAGTGCGTCGTAGCGGAACATTAAATTTGATCTGTGATAATCAGTGATAGGAATAGGTAGTGCCTATTTGCCTAAACTTCGAAGAACAGAGACAAGAAACGGAGACTTCCTTAGGACTAATTTTTTTCCAGGATATCTGTCCAGAAATTCGGGACAGCACTTTTAATAATAATAATAATAATTCATTTATTTCAGATAATAATAATCCATACAATACATTAAATTACATTAAAATCAATTGGTACGTAGACCACAGACACTAAAATAGAATTAAAATCAATTTAAACAATACTAACATTACATTAAATTAAATAATTTACAGTAAAATCAAAATCAAAAATTGTGTTAGTATATATATATGACGTACACAATGTGTTAGTGAGTGAGTGAAAAATTTAGTCGTAAGGAAGTCTCCGTTTCTTGTCTCTGTTCTTCGAAGTTTAGGCAAATAGGCACTACCTATTCCTATCACTGATGATAACAGATGGCAATGCATTTTTTTAATACTAGCCATTGTTGTCCCACTGCTGGGCAAATGCCTTCCTACTCTCCTTCACCTCTCTCTGTCCAGAGCTGCCTAACTGTGTTGATTATCGCGAATTCCTCTTTGAGAATTCATTGGAGTGGCTTTTGAAAAGCTCACATGATTTCTTAATACCACCTCTGATGATTAATGTCTTGGGAGAGTGATGTATTTTAGTTCTCCAGTTCAAACGGCAGATATCTTTATTGCGGTTATATGCGATAAAATAACGTTTGATATCAATTTGTTACGCAATAAACTAGCGGACGTGGAGGGGCCTGTTTATATGCCCCTAGTTCCTTATTGCGTTCACGATAGCACATAGCATAATTAGCCTATTCTGTTCCCACTGCTGGGAAACAGGCCTTCTCTTTGTGAGAGGGAGTGGGATCCACCACGTGGGCCCAGTGCGGGTTGGTAGATGTCACAGGACTTCGAATTTTTGGTTTCTCGAGATGCCGGTTTCCTCATCACTTCACCGTTTCACGATGTTTCACTTCACCGTTTTGAGAGCAGTGGCGATGAAATAATTTACAGTAAAGCGCCTGTCTGAGTTCGAACCTACGATCTACAACTCGTAAGTCACGGCCGTTACGACTGGGCCACCGCTGCAATCACACAGCAGCACTGATAGCATAGCAATGATAAATTGGGGCGTCATAACTTAGGTAAAGTCCCAGGCGTCAAAATAATGTGTCATATTGACGAGCTTGAAAATGATTTCAATGGGACTTTGGGAGTCCGACCTTCTTTGAGAACGGACCGTAATAACCACGCAAGCCCAATGCAGCGGGGTAATTGAGTAACAAACTAACAGTAGCAATGGTTTTCATATTGACAGTTCAACAACATTCATTGCGTTATATACTTTATTGAGCCGACACATTTTTGAACATATGTAGCAATATCTTCAAAATGATTCAGATTTTGACTCAAACTGTGTTACCCAATTAGGGTGCAGGTTGGAGGATGCCACATATCTTCGATATTTGGTTATAGGACATGCCGGATTCCGCACGATGTTTTTATTTAGTCTCCGCCTGCGTATGCGTAAAACTTTCTTCAAAAAATAATCTTATCTTTATCTCTGGCCTTCACGCTTGTCATGTGCGTAATGAGTTAAAAGTTAGGCTCCAATAAGAGATACCTAACACGAGAAAGTCAGAGGGGCAATTCTCGTAATTTTAAGAACGTTCACAGTCTGATCTCAGTCTCAATCTGTCAAAAAATACTTCTAATTTCCCTACATTTTGACAAGTTTTTGACATTTGTTTGTCGCCGAGATGAGTCTGCGACTAGATTTTGAACGTTTTGAATTACGAGAATTGGCATTCTGATAAAATGTTTGCATTACAATATAAATCTACACTGCAATTGGAGTTAAAAATCTGAATTTTAAACTAGAACAGCCCCCGCAGTCTCGACATTCATAGCGATCGCTTTGCGACCGAATTCGGTCGCAAAATCCTGTCACTCCATACATTCACCTGTCAATTCGGGACTTTGCGACCGAATTCGGTCGTAAAGCGATCGCTATGAATGTCGAGACTGCTGGGGCTGGTAGAACGTAGTCGGATGTAAAAATAAAACGCAAGACAAAGTACCTACTTAGTTTTCCATAGGTTCAATCTCAAACAAAAGTCACGTTCATTTACATGACTATACATTGTCAAAAGTAGAAGCTATACATGTTGTCGAAATAGCTATTTTTGAACAGGCATTGTGTACGCGTGACTTGTTTGACACAATAAGTTGTTCCTTGCTGTTTTAACCTAGACCTCGTTAGATAGAATGAACATGTCATAAAATGACAAGGTCCTGGCTATATGTAGATACAGCACCTAAGTATCTATTTCCTTATGTCTACTTGTGGGTAAGGCAGTTGTTAGAAAATGATAAAAATTGAGGACAAGTGCTTATAGTTAGCTTTCGCGTTGAATTGGGTATCTAAGTACTTCTTAGAGAAGGTTCAGACAAGAACTGATATTTTTCAGTCTTTTTCTTCTTGTGCCTATTTACCTATCTAGCGTTACGCGGGCTATAAGCAGACCTCCTGAAGGTTTAGGAGGGACCAATCGGGCTGTTCTGCCGGTCGATTCTGTAAAAATCTGTCTGTGATATTGTAGGTAAAGGGCTTCCTTTACCTACAATATCACAGACAGATTTTGTCATGCCACATACGACCTGTCGCTCTATTCTGTAAATATCTCACTGTGAAAATTTAAGTGAAGTGAGCTGTCAATAGGGGCAATCCCTAATATGGGGTGGATTGACAGCTCACTTCACCTAAGTTTTCATGGTGAGATTTTTACAGAATAGCACTGCTGATGCACTTCACCTAAGTTTACACGGTGAGAATTTCACAGATTAGGTCGGCAGATACCATTGTGAGTTTTTGGAAATACTAAGCCTTGCAGGAGGACATCGTCGCCGGTGCGAGTCTTACTCCTCTAAAAAGGGGAAAATACTCCGGCTTTTCCTCGTAAAATGTCAGGAAACTTTCGAACGTTTCCCACGTGAAGGGTCTACGCTGAAACCAATGCTCTTGTATAACCAAAAAAAAGATAAATACAGGACAGCTATCATAAAGTTACACAATAATCGCAGTCGCATCTGAACGCTTTGGAAAAACCATAGACCAAACTATACAGGAAATATAATAGCATCGTGCAAAGATCTCGATACGTTCTAGAACTTTCGCTTTCTACCGTTATCGATACGAAAGCTCAACATATCTTAAAATGGACCGCAGCACTTTATGACGTCATAAAGAATATCTGGAACTTTACAGCGTGCACCATAAGTAATTGCATTGCAGAAGCAGAGTGCGCTCGACTTGATTATTTATACGATATCTATGTATAACTGTATATAAGGAAGGATAGAGGTATAACATTGATGTAGAAACATATGCAATGACATAAACATGTATGGTCACCAAAGTAAAATTTAATTTAATTAATAGAAAACAAACAGTTTATTTATCAAATTAAATTTCATTCGTAAACATCCATCGGTTTCTTACTAAACTTCAACTATATCCGACGACCCCGGTTACTTATCTCCTTTGGTGACTGTACCTACCTACCTACTCGAGTTAGTGGTCATGGACGATGCGCTCGCGCAAACAAATGAAGGCATTGCTTGCTTACCTTATTTGTAATGCGTATATTGTATAGGTACACCTATTTATCGGTCTTCATTTTAAGCCTAAAATTCAACAGACATTCGTAATTTTGCCCGAAAAGGATGATGAATTTAACGGAATCTTCGGTCAGATATTTTCATCATCATCATCTGATAAAGAACTTCGAAGATCGAGACGAGAAAAGTGAAAGAAAAGTGACGAAGAAAAGTGGTTGTCACTTTTGGGAATTAGTTACATAAACTGGGCCTCACCTGACACACAAACACGATGTATCCAGTGACATGGGACTCGTGCAGAACGTCGTGCATGGACCGCAGCGTGGAGCCAAGGTACACATTGATCAGCTGCGCTGGCAGTAGACCCAGCATCGTGGCCAAGTGGTAGCCGCAGCCTCGGACATCACTTACCTGGAGAATGAATGAAAAATAATTTTATTTCTGAAGTGTTTTCACACACATTTTTACATCAATCAATAATATTTTAATAACTAGATGAGGTCAGCGTTTTCCATTAGAGAAGCCTGAGAAGAAACACGGAATCAAACTCCAGTTCACCTCTTTTAAGGTCCAGACTCTTGGTCAAATCATGTGAAGACCAGGTTACATTAGTACCTGAAGTGGTCTTTTGAGGAAAGAACCACACAGATTTGAATGGACCTGGCCATGTCAGTGCACGCAGTTGTCAGTAAATGTGTAGCTCAACTAAGAACATAAGGAGCTTGACGAACAATACCAAAACGAAACAAAACGGGAGAAATATGACAATAATGACTTGAGTGGAGAAAAAAAATGCTACAATAACGCCAAAAAATAAAAACTTTAAAAGTTACATACTAAGGAGAAAATTGGTCGAAGGAAAATTCCCAAACTCGACGGTATTTCCACAAAGACCCAAATTAGATTTGACAATTGGAACTGTTTGTGAACTACGAAGAAAATCTGATTAAAATCAGGTCGGTACAGAAATCATACAACTGCTTTGAAAGTTTAGGTTAAATAAAGGCTGGGCACTACTATCGCATATTTAATGCATTCTCAAATAATGCCAATTTTTTGAA
This sequence comes from Apamea anceps, assembly GCA_951799955.1. NCBI lineage: Eukaryota > Metazoa > Arthropoda > Insecta > Lepidoptera > Noctuidae > Apamea > Apamea anceps. The sequence goes on from OX637516.1 coordinate 2,653,761, forward strand.
ATTACTGACTCATCATCTGCCTTGCCTTTTCCAAACTATTATGTGGTCAGCTTCCAGTCTAACCGGATGCAGCTGAGTACCAGTATTTAACATGGAGCGACTGCCTATCTGACCTCCACAAACTTAGTTACTAGGTAATACCCCTTGGTAGACTGGTTGTCAGACTTTCGGGCTCCTAACGACACGTAACGACTGTCAAAGTTCCATGAATGACAGCCGGAACCAACAGCTAAACGTGATTTCCGAGGCACAAAGGGGTCTTGATATGTAAAGATGGATGGATGATCCACGGACTAACCGCGGCAAGCATAGCTTAACCTGATCGATCTACCCGTGCGCTGCTATTTGTTACTCAGTGACAAGACCCCAGTAATTACCATATCTTCAGTTCAATTTGCGTGCGGCAAATACATTAAACTTTGTTAAACAATGTAGATTTGGAACACGTCAATCCTATAACCATTTGTCAAGCAAAATTATAAAGTTGTGTACGGTTGAAGGCAAATGTGTACAAATATGTATTATAGTGGCTAAGCATTTGCTAAGCATGCAGTCACGACAGGCAGGTAGGTATATTGCTTTGGAACTTAACGCCATACCTTCGGCGCCTAGTCAATTAAACAACAATTTTCACGTACGGATTTAGAATAAACCATAGTATACATGCGGAGCACGCAATATAGCCCCAGTAACCTACTATGCTAATCTTGATTTTTTTTATGCGTCTGAATAACGTCATTGCGCGATTCAGCAAAGTTTTTATTTATTTGGAAATGCGTTCGTTTGGACAAGAATGCTTTCTGCCACAGTAATTACCAGTCAGACATTCCTAAGAAAGCGAGATTGATCGGTTGTTTTTGTTAAGATAAACAAGGTGACCGATCTACGATGGCCTTGACGACGGCGCCGGACGCACGTATGTGTCCAAGTAGGCCAATTGACCGGCGCGGCGGCGGTAGTATGAAAGTCGGTGTAGTGGAAAAATTCCTGTAAACACGTCCGACTTCTCGAACATACAGTAATTTATCTTACCAACGAGTTCCATAAATATTTAACGTGACGAGATGATATTCTGAACGTCCCCGAACGATCTCCTATCTGATATTGAAATTATATTTTTAGATTACTGTACCGTCGTTGTAATGAAATTGCTAACGGAATGCTAAATGATGTAAAGTAAACGTTTTATGAGCTCTGAAGCTCTGGTGCCTGGTATATTTGGGTTGGCCGTCGAAATGTTTACAGCAAAGCTCCGAAAATATAGATGCTCTCTCTATATTTCGAATTTCGATGCAGCTAAGAACACTGCTATGAAATGAGATTATTTATTGCCGTATTATTCTTACGCTGCAGTTTTTTCTCAAGCAATTTATTAATAAAAACGCACCCGTGTCTGACCCCTTTACTGTAAATCGAAGCAACGAATGATGAATTGAAATGGAATCTTGAACAGCAACAATGTTTGTCCTTTGTTGGAGAAGACACCAAACGCGCCAGATATTTTAACGACAGACTAAGACCACATAAAAAAGACTGCGCAGATCTATAATTATGTAGTTTTGAAATAATAAATGTAAATACGTTTGGCGGTGGACCAAGAAAGATGGCGACTAAAGTTTACTGCCCTGCACCAGATAAAAACAGGTTTCAGTTAAGATAAAGCGGCTGATATCTTGGACATTACACCACTTACACAGCCGTCGGAGTAGCCACAAATGCTAAGTGTTAAGGAGATAGGTTGTTGACTGACGTTTTAAATTGTATAATATGAAGGTAGTCCTAATCTTAAAAGTATGTAGACGTAAGTGCTCATGTGGCGCTCATATACAAGAGCGGCCATGCGTCAACGGCAGAGACAATTGCAGTCGACGGCAGTCGTCGACACGTGTCGTTCGTATGCACAGTAAAGCAAAAATTAAATTGATTGAAATCTTTATTGCGTTTCAAACACAGACTTATAAGTCTGTGGTTTCAAAGTTATGATAAATCTTTTGTGATAAGCGTATTGACCTTGGATTACCTACTACTTGTAAGTTATCATCACTTCGATCAAGTTGTGGCATTTTTAATACAAAATCACCACCAAGGTTTTCCGAGATAACCATTTTAGCCTTTATGCTAGGTAGCTTTAGTCTTTTGGTCAATCAAATTATTTTCTGGCGCAAGATGGACTCCATTCAGATACTAAATAATGAAGTTTAATGGGCAAGCCACGTGACGTGTGACCAAGTTCTATATCGATAGCTACCATTTGTTTATTGATGAGACCAGACAATGACGACGCTGTAATAAAAACGGATGACCGTTTTAGACTTTTAACGCGTCGAGACATTGGTCACAGGATACTTTTGTAATATTCCAAGATGATAAAACACTTCGCTCAATAACGGTCTGATGAATTACAAGTATTGTGTACAAGTAGAAGTGCGTTTAAGTCCAGTTGAAGTCCAGAAGCGTCGCAGGTGTTTTAAGACCTCATTCCTAAATTAGTTAACTGATGCGAGCTATGAGAGCTAAAGAGACCTTTCTCTTTAAGCAGTGGAATCACTGTAAGCCATACAAATTATGTAGTATGTTTATGAGCCACTGTAAATCGCGAAATTTAGAAATTCGCGTTGCTTGTACCGGCTCCTCCAGTTTGGATATCAGACCAGTCTTGTTAGAACTGCGTCTAATTTTGGCTCATGGACTACCTCGCGTGGGCGATTCACACAATAACAATCAATACGAACACCACGACGACGGTGGATTGTAACGCATACGTAATAGAAATTGTCGCCAGTCCGACACAGCGGCGCGTAGTGAAAGCGAAACGGGCCAAGTAGGTGGATAAACGCGACCGTCCTAGATGCCACGCCAAGAACAAAGGCTTAATGTTATCATACTGAGGGCATGTACGATAGTAATGTACAGTCATAAGTGAACAATTAACTCAAACTCTTAGACAATGCACTTCGTGATTAAATGGTGTCAACGACGTCTAAGATATCTTCTCTTATTATTTATTTATGGTAAGCCTGTGTTGTGGGTAGCGGAATCGTCCGAAAGGGTTACCGCTGCCCTGGAACATAAAGGGCTAAGGAAGGAACACGGGTGGGTTTTAGTCAGTAAGAGTCTGACACTCCCTCCTGCTCCACCCAGAGCGGGAGGAGTCATTTGATGATTTCCCATCCTCAAAAAAAAAAGCCTGTGTTGTCCCACCGCAGAGCAAAGGCCTCCCGTCAATCTTTCTAATTTTCCTGGTCGGGCCAATCCATTAAAAAGGAGTCCAGCTCATCCGGCCATCTCTTTCTGGGCAAGCCGTGTAGTCGTTTTCTGCTATTTGGGATCCAATGAGTGTAATCAAACTTATTTTTATGAATCTGTGACGTAATGGTTTCTTATGAGAGTAAAAAGGGATAGAAGTGCCCATAACGTAAAGCTGCACCGTAGTTGCACCATGTTACCGACCAACGGAACTTTGGCAATCAAAGATGGCGGCACACATATTGACGATGCCAACTAGAACAACGCTGGTCGGCTTTAGGGCTACCGGTGCGAAGCAGACCGCAACCTAAGCATGGGTTGGTAACTGCCTTTGTGAAAGAAAACGGATATAGCTGTGAAACAGGCGATGAACTGGTAACTGTAGTCTTGTAAACTGGTAACTTGTAGTAGCGTGACTTCGGAGAGACCTACGGTAAGGACTGCAATAGGCTGAATTCATTGACCATAGATAAATTAGTGAATAGAGGGGCAATTCTTGAAATGAACGTTCACAGTCTGATCTTAGTATCAATCTGTCAAAAATTCCTCTAATTTCCCTATATTTTTGACAAATTTTTGACATTGATTATATTATCGCTGAGATGAGATTGCGACTATATTTTGAACGTTTTTAATTACGGGACTTGGCTTCCAGATCACAGCACAGTGTTACGGAGCCACTTTTGGTTAATGCAGACTCCAAAACGTTTAGAAAAGGTTTGGATGATGAATATGGTGGTGATAAATTGCAGTAGAAGTAGTAAGACGAAACCAAAACAATTCAGCTCGAGTTGAAATTTAGAGACCAAGACATTATTGGTAATCTCAGCCTTAATATTACTTCAGTGCTAACAGATTTAGTGCTTTAACCTATTTTCTGCGATGGTGTCATAGAATGGCGAATACGTATGGTGTGATATAACGTGGAAACGAATGCAAGTTATGGCACAAACATGTTTTTCACATACAGAATGCATTATGGAACATTTTATTATAGCATAGAAAACTAGTTCAGCACTGAACCTGTAAACAAGCTATTTAAAAACTTTTAGTGCAAGTAGTTGAGAAGTTTATCATCGCAAGATTTTATGAAGAACTAGCAGTGCCCCGCGGTTTCAGTTCAGTTCGAGTGTCGATCCCGTGGGAATATCGGGATAAAACGTAGTCTGTGTTATTCTAATGTATAAGCTATATTACTGTTAAGTTTCATCAAAATCAGTGAAGTACTTTTTGTGTGAAAGAGTAATAAACATCCATCCATCCATCCTCACAAACTTTCGCGTTTATAATATTATTAGGAAGTGGGATTTTTAACAATTCGGTTCAATACATTGTATAAGCTAAGGCCTGTTTTTTTTTTTAAATAGTCAGTTTAGAAAAATCTTATTATACATGCATTAGCAAATTAGCTGCTAGTGTGTCTTACCAAAATAATAATAATAATAAACTTGACACTGTGATGTGTTAATGAACTGTTTATGTAATTAACTTCATGCAACAAAAATACACCGGCGCCGACGCGACGCGGCGTCCACCGGCTATTTTTCGCCGGGAACTGAAGCCGGGAAGTTCGAATTTAAGATTTTATTTATATATTTACAGGCACTTTTGAATTGTCAAAATTAAATATTCGGTCAGTTAGTCAGAAAGTTGAAACTAGTTGCCCATACCAAAACGTAGATCTCTATGGAGAAGAACGGGCAAGAAACTCCTAGTAGAATCAAGGCTGGTTAAGGTCTCAGCATTCGTGATTCTACACGAATGCTTGGACCTTAACCAGCCTTTGCTTATCAAAGCGGTACCCCGACGGATTTCGGACCATACTGTAATTGTAATAATGAGGTTAATTGACTGGGACCTTTTGTCATTTCATTCAATCAGGTATGATCTGTCAAGTTTCATGTTCATTGCACATTGAGAGCACAAAATATGTGTCACTTTAAATTATTGTATTAAAGTAATTAGAGCAGTTCAATGTTAATAAGCTGAAAAAAATATTGTCTTCCTAGTAATACCATCGTTCACGTGGAAAGTGTCGATTAAAAAACCGTGACAGACGGGCAAAAAAGTGATCTTAAAAAGTTCCGTTTACGTTAAAATTGAATGTTTGTTTTTTAAACACGTTCGAATGCGGCTGAACGAATTTTGATGAAAGGCGCACAGGTAGACTAGATAAGTATGTCCTGCACCCTAATTGTGTAAGACACTATCAATCACAACCGGCACCCTAATTGCGTAACACACAATCAATCGGAATCTGAATCCTTTTGAAGCAAATTGCTAATCCATTGCTTCATAAATTCGAAAAATTTGTCTGCTCAACATGTAAATAACGCAATGAATGTTGTTGAACTGTCAAAATGAAACCGATTCCGATTGATCGTGTGTTACGCAATTAGAGTGCTGAATCAATTTGAAGGATATTCCCAATCCATTGCTTCATATGTGCGAAACGTAAATAACGCAATGAATGTTGTTGAACTATCAAAATGAAGCCCATTGCTACTGTGTATGTATGTGTATTGATAGTGTGTAAGTGTGTTACGCAACTAACCCGCTGGATTCACATTTCGGGTATTTTTATGCGGGTAAGATCATGTAAGTATTAGATTCTCAATAAGTGAAATCCCAGGTAACAACTAGTGTTTAAGGTTTGTTACGATAGCAAGTAGAAAGGTATTTGTGGGTTAGTAAATATCAAGCGCGGTATCTGCATAAAAAAAACTTGTTTGAAAATAGAAATATACGAGAAAATAAACATAACCAATGAATGCAGACATGCATGGAGCGTAAAAACAATCTGTTTCTGTGTGCGCGTGAGCACGAAACGAGATTCTAGTTGGCTTGTTTTGTGATCCTAGACCGAAACGTTGCTAGTTAAAGTGTAGGTAGTACAGACGCCAGCACATCAAGCTACTAGAATCTGTCAAATTTCTTTAATAGATTTTCAACTTTATCGCGTTTCTTCAAGGTTGATTGGGAAAATTTGACAGTTTCGGGTAGCATGACGTGCAGGCGTCGTACTAAGCCGTCAAAGTAGAGATGATAAAAAGTGTTTAAGTGAGTGTAAGAGGTCAAAAAGTAATACTTGGAATCTCGCCAAGGCAGCTTCAATTTTTCTGTTGATATGATCACACTGTGAATACTGATGCGCGTTACAATGATGGTGCATATAGAAACCTCCTTTCAACCATACATTCTTCAGGAGGGAAAGTCATGGTGATCTTTTAACTCAGATTTTTACCTTCATCAGACAGTAGTCCCAATGTTATGCGTATAATCTCTTCTGCTCTGTGATTTATTCTGTAAAAATCTCACCGCGTGCCAACTTAGATAAAGTGAGAAGTCAATTGTCTCGATCCCTCGCATTAGGTGGAATGACAGCTCACTTCTCCTAAGTTTCGAATATTCCCGATCAGTCACCCCCCGTCGTCCACGTTGTTGACGATCGGGAAAAACAAGTTTCGTTTGTTCACAGTGTGGCCTCGGGAATGATCGGGAATATTCGCTAAATTTTCTCGGTACGATTTTTACAGAATAGACAGTCTGGATTTAATTGTTTACTGCGGGCTCCTGATTTGGAATATTTACCTACAATAATTATTATGTTTGATAGGCATCAGCGCCCTACCCTAGGAACTGGTGATAAAGGTGTCGAAAAAATCAAGATAAGTTGGTAATTAAAGTATTAATCATAATTGCTATCATTAAGAAGTTGAGTGAGACTAGGTAATTATTATTTTGAACAATAAATGTAAAGACGCTTTAAAGAAGTCCTCAGTTGTAAACAGCGTTTGAATAATGATTTTAAATTAAAATAGATTTTCTATATACCGGCTGACTTTTGTTATCGTCTGGACAAAAACAGGGTATAAAAGGTGAACGGAGTTGAAGTCAATGGCAAAAATTTTACATTCACTCCTTTGATTGAAGCTGACCGATGGCTTAACTGAAAGGATTGAATGTCGCACGAGGAGTAGGGTGCCCATAAGTTTTTATATTATTTGTCGATTTATTTGTTTTGGTATGAAAGTTTACTTCAAATAAGTACTTAATAGTATTTATTGATGGGTTTATTTCATTACGGGTTTAAAAAAAAAAAAGAGATTTCTGTGCCATACGTTTATACTCCGTTCACCTTTTATACCCTGTTTTTGTACATACGGTATATGTATAACGCCTCATTGAGAATCCTTTCTTGCGTGAACAGTTCAGCTTAAGCTTCCGAATCGCTGATCATTCACGATCTGTGGGTCGCGATTCTGATCTCAGTTACAGCTCGGAGATTGGAAGCGTGCCCAATAAATTGGCATCGTCGAATAAACTGGGTGAATAAGTGAGTTCTCGTTGGATTTACTATTCGAAGTTTAGCTGTTGTTTGTTGGATGCTGTGAAAGGACACGTCATGATATTTACATCAAGGGGGTTCGCAAATCTATTGTTTATCAGGTTAGATCATGGATATTCAACAATATATAAAAAAATATGGCATCTTTCTGCCAGACATAACCCACAGACAACAATAACTACAGCATTTTAGCAAGTTTTAATGAAAAAATCCTTTGCTAGGTTTTGGTAATATTTGTTCAAATGTCCACCTTTAGCAGTGGACATTTATCAATTGTGAAGTTTGTTTAACTGGTATCCTTGACGTTTCCAACGAATGTAGTCAAGCATAGAATAATAGATGAAACCCGAAGCATATAAATAGCTGCATTTCCATGAAACGTATCGCGGACACATCGTGAACATGACGGGTGAATGATAGTGCTAACAAGGAAACAGCTTGATCGTAGGTATAACGATCAAACTAATGTAATCAAGATCCAGTTGTTTGCAGTTCGAGATAATAGAGAAACGTCAGAAACCTGCTCCGATTGCGCGCGGAATTAAACGATTGGACTTCGTTCTTGAAAAACATGGGCCATTAATAACGGTGCGGTTTTTTTTTTTCGAAAGCCAAAGTCAACTTGTGGTGAACGGTCCACGATGCAAACTCCAATTAATACATCATGCAGAAATATTAACGTAAAAAGTTAACTAATGAAAAATTGTAGTTGAAGACACGCATGATTGCATGTGTGGAAGAAATAACGCGAATTGACGTGATGCAAAATCTGCCTTTAGTAGCCCGTGCCCGAATGGCCCGTAAACCAGCATGCGGGTGCGTAGTGGTAGATATCACATGTCTCCGAATTTTTGGTTCTAGGACATGCCGGTTTCCTCACGATGTTTTCCTTCACCGTTTTGAGAGCCGTGGTGATGAAATAATATACACAAAATAGTACAACCCCGTTACCGCTGGACCACCACTGCTGTCCTGACGTGATGCCTCGACCCCCAAATATATTGGAATAAGACAATGATATTGAAGACACCTTATCACGTGTGAAGGATACGTGATCGCAATATTGTGTTATTTTAACTGTCATGGAGGACTGCAGCCATAGAAATTATATCTATGACTGCAGCTGATACTAATGCTAATTTTTTTGCCATTAACACTCTGCTCGTCGGTATTATACGATAATTGACGTAGTTCTACGACTATTTTTACCAGGAAAATGTGCATAAAATAGTATACACACCGCGAAATGATTGAATTGCGGTAACCGAACGCGTTCCATTTATGTGTAACTTACGTCGCCGCGCCGACTAGAAGGTATGTGATACGTTACGCAGTGACGTATTTGAAGGTTTCTCCATTTCGCATAGAATTACTAACTATAGCGTAATGTGAATAATATTTTCTTACGTGATTGGTCTCGATTACGTTCACTAATAATGTGTGCACTGTGTGAATGATGATATGGTTAGAAAGGAGGTGACTACCGTTATGACGACTAATAAATAGAGTTTGGAAGAAAAATATATGTTGCGCAGACTCCAAATGAATTGGGATGAGGGCTGGAGAATGATGATTAATAATGTATTTTGGGTCAATTTATCTGTATACTTAATGTGTTTTTTTTTGTTTCACCTGTTTTTGATGTTTTTTTTTATTAAGTACTTGTATTGTGTCTTTTGTTGCACTGAATAAACGTTTTATCTATCTATCTATCTATTTTATGGTTTTTTAATAATATGTATATTTTTCTCAAATACGCAACGTCTTTCTTCATGCTACAAGATTAAACTTTATAAAATATTACGAAATCGGGCTTGCAATGAGGAATAATACAATTGCAGTATAGGTAGTATAGATCGCTATGTTTTAATAAATAGTTAATTTCGTAAATAGTTTACTTATACCTATTCCATGCATCTTATAAATATGCAAGCCGGCCACATCTTTAATAATCTATAATTATAATAAAGCTGAAGAGTTTGTTTGTTTGAACTAGCTAATCTCTGGAACTACCAGTCGGATTTGAAAAAAATCTTTTTGCATTTGATAGCCCAATTCTTGAGGAAGGCTATTTAACATCACGCTGCGACCCTTAGGAGCCGAGTAAACAGAAAACAAAAACAGAAAGAACGTTAAGCGAAGTAAAAGCGCGGGCGGGCTATGCTATGCGACGCGGTGGGGAGTTTTATAAGAATGTGGCTGTTATTTTAGTATTGTATTGTGTATCTTACGAATTCCACGCGAATGAAGTCCACGGCAGAAGCTAGTCATCCGACTTTTCTGAATGCCTAAAGGTCATGGTCTTGTAACTTCTACTTTTACATATTTACGTCTATATTGTATAAGCCTCAAGGCTCTATGGTTAGTTTAAGCTCCTTTTTATAGTTACCATAAAATTGCCAGCCTTGAATATAAGGCATAAAGGATTAACAATGCTGACATTATGTGACCTTCACCTCTACACCCCAAGCAAGCAGTAGGGGTGTGAGGTATAAGAATATTTTTATTACCTTACAACCACAACTAACAAGGTGTTTATGCTTAATGCCATAGAAGAATTTATAAATGTTAAAATAGTTTTATTGTTGACAGAGTTGAAAATAGTTTGTGCATACTATTTAGTTATGATAATAAGTGTATACAATGTATGGGTTTAGTACTTGTCTAATCTAATTAGTGACAAATGTTTGCTGAAAACTAAATTTTAAATAAGAGTAGATTTTTTAAATTTATATGTATAAATGCAAATGTTTCAGTCTAACACTTTATCAGTAAAAGATTGTAAAAATAAATTATTTTGACCTTTACAATGAACCTAGACTTAAACTTTGAGAACATATCATTTGAGTAGCAACATTTGATTAAAGTTTATCTGAGAAACAAAAACAATTAAATACTTTTTACTGAGAAGTCTTGATGACGCCAAACAAAATAACAAAAAATAAATAAATGCACAGACGTCATGAGAATTTTTCTCAAGCATCTGATATTAAATTAGGAAACAGCATTTTTCCACAATAGGTAAGTAAGTATGAATAAAGTTTCTCTCTCTGGACTCTAGAGAGTGGCCAGGGCTCTATGACCATTGGTATTATAATTGAACCTTGCTTCCAATTTTAAATAGGTAGGAGGTATAGATAAGACGTGTTTTTTTAACTAAAAGATAATAAACCAATCAGCTTACCTATCTACCACAGTCAACTGATAAAGGTCAAATTATATTCTGATGATGTTTTTATGATACACATGTGCTTGAAGTATTTATTAAAAAAAGAGTTATTTTTAGGTATTTCACATAGAATTGATCCAAGTTGTATTCTATTGAAAGAGTATGGGATTATGAGGAAGGCTTTACCCAGCAGTAGCAGTAGGAGTACCTACTATTCGTACAGGGAAAATAAAGTGATTGAAACAGGAAATAATGTATCTTAGCCTAGTAACTATTGAGTGGACTATCTAGAATTGCTATTGAATAACAAGGATAATATTGTTATTGTTTGTCAACCAAAAATATAAAGTTAATAAATAAATAATAATATAACAGATACACATTATATTAACTTGTGTAATTAAGCCAAGCAGCCAATACAGCCTTATTGGCTTCTTGGTTCATTAGTGAATTTGAGGAATATGTATATTAAAGAGTATCATTCAGATTAAAATTTAAATCTAAAGATCAAATTGGCAAATAATAAACAACTCACAGCAAATATTGTGTTCTGCAATCCAAAAGGTATTGGCGTCAGTCTCGCGAAAAATACAATTTTGAAGGCTTGCGGCCCCGAGATCACTTTCAGCAGAGCCCGCGCCGTCTCATTCTTGAGCAACCGGTCCAGCGGCAGGTAGCTCCGCAACGCTTTTAGGGTGAAGTGGGCCACCGCCACACCAAAGTTCGCACTCACCAGAACTGTCATTATACCCCTAAAATTCCCGAACAAATATCCACTAGTTATTATTAACACCAAATAACCTATCGTCACTGGAAAACTCACGATCAAAAATAAACCCATAAACAATAAAAATATTATCCAGGGATCCTGTGCGTCTACCCAGTATAAAATCGTCTTCAAATATTCTTTGAAAAAATAAAGCACCAGAACCAGGCATGTGAGCAACAGTATTGATACTACAATGTTAAATAAATAACTGTACGTTGTCTTAGTGTTAATTTTAGCCCATAAACTTTTCTTTCTTGTGACCGCTGTAGGGTCGGACTGGCATTCTTCAACGTCGACAATTTCCATGGTGACTTTCGTTATGAAAATTAAACCCAAGCTATTTATCTATGCGCTCTTTAATTTTCCACGGTATATCGTTCGCCATGGCCTAATTTAGGCTAGTGTTTATTTCACGTTTACGCACGGCAGGACCAAAATTCAACGAACAATCAACCACTTTGACCACTTTACACAGACTATAAAATTAAAATTCTGAAAGAGTATGAAAGAATTTCATCAAATGTCAAAGTTTGACAAACGATCTCGGTGTTGTCATTTCACCACAGAAGTTCTTGCGAAAAAACATGGAATTGTTTTTAAGGTTTTATTATTTATTTATTTATTATATTAGTAATTTTAGGTTTTAACCTAAAGGCCAATTCTCGTAATTAAAAACGTCCAAAATCTAGTCGTAATCTCATCTCAGCAACAATCAGAAATGTAGGGAAATTAGAGATATTTTTGACAGATTGACACAGATCAGGCTGTGAACGTTCTTAAAATTTCGAGAATTATTGCCCCTCTCACTTCAACTTTACTAAAGAAATAGTATGTACCTCTAAACAAGTACATACCATGAATAATTATTGATGTTGCTACACTCTACACTAGTTCTTTTGCTAAATTATCTGTAAATAACTGTCAGAATTATGAGCGTTCCATTACTACAGCATAAAGATCTTTGACTTTAGAAAAGGATAACTTAAGCACTCTGTCACAGGGAAAAGCAAGAACGAAAAGCTTATGATAAAAGTGAACAATACTTGATGTGGAACGATAATCTTCCACAAATTCACATCTTGGTGCACCGTGGAAGATATTTATTTTTTCAGAAAAACACGTTATCTTTCGATAAATACATTATTAATGGTTTAAAGCCTTAAATATTGCACGGTTTAGATTAAGGGAACGGATTATTGGTACTCGTTTATTCATTTGAAGTTTCGAGACTCGACCTAACCATGCCGCCGAAGAAGGCAAGCAGCGCCGCCGCTAGCAGTGGAGGTGCTAGCAAAAAGACAGAAGCGAAGAAGAAGGATAAAGTTATTGAGGTGATTTATAAACTTCGATCAACGTTTTCATATCGCAGGCTGAAAAATATTCGGTCTTGATTTCACTCTTGGCACTGGTGACTACAGTAATGTAGGGTATACGTTATGCAGTAGTATTCTAGAAATCTTAATAGCCTTATTGTCATTTATTTTGCAAGCATTTGGCACACCAGCATTAAAAAAAAGTAGCAATATGAACTGCTGCACCGACTAAATATACTAACACTGTTTGCATCATACTACTTATCTAGAAAATGGCAACTCTAATCAATTATTCTTCCTCAACAGGACAAGACCTTCGGCCTTAAAAACAAGAAGGGGGCCAAGCAGCAGAAGTTTATCCAACAAGTTGAGAAACAGGTCAAAAGTGGCGGCATCCATCCCGCCAAACCTATGGATGACAAGAAGAAAGAAAAAGAGGCCAAACTGAAAGAACAGAAGGAATTAGCAGCACTGTTCAAACCTGTGCAAACACAAAAGGTTGAGAAAGGTATGTCATACTGGAATCATGTTCCTCCAGTCCACATAATCAGCCTATAAGGTCCTCACTGCTGTGACACAGGCGTCCTCTCTGTGAGAGGGAGTGGGCCATAATCCACCATGCAGGCCCAGAGCGGATTGGTAGATGTCACTTTGAGGCACACTTGCCTGCTAATTTAATCTTACACCAGACTTTTCACTTTTTTTTGTTTTTTTTTTTTCGGATGTCTATTGTGTGCCTTTAAAGTCTGTGCTAAACGAAAGTATTTTCTTTAAATCTTAAAATAAAATCCTAAAACTAGTTTCTTATTAGACAATGTTTTTTTCAGGTACGGACCCCAAATCTGTGGTGTGTGCTTTCTTCAAGAACGGTCAGTGTACTAAAGGAGACAGGTGCAAGTTCTCGCACGACTTGACTCTTGAAAGAAAGGTATGTATTCTTCAACCGTCTTGAATGAAATAATAAAAAAGAAAAACAAATCGTATCTTTAAGGCTACATACAGTACGTACATATAAGTACAGTGCAAAAAAGAGAAAGAAAGGGAAACTCTTGAAAAGGTAGCATGATGACTTGGTGAGGATGACTGGAAAGACATGGATTATAGGAGAATTGGAAGGAGTCGGAGGAGGCTTTTGCCAAAGGGAACAAAGAGACTTAGAACTGATATAAAAAGTTTTTTTAATACATCTATCACTGAGAAAAGGCTATAAATAAAAAATAAAATAAATACAGTGCAAGACGTTGTGTGGATAGTTCACTATGTTCTACCAATTAAGGGCGTGTTAATAATAAAAATATACTTCGCATCCCTCTGTTATTACAAGCTTTCTAAAACCACTTTCATTCTATTTTCATAACTATGAATTCCAAAAACTATGAATGTCTTGGGTAAATTACTAGTTGACAGCGATGCGGATGAATTTTTCGACACTATATTTTAGACACTATATTTTTGAGACTATATTTTGTACATTCATTGTGTTATACATGTTGTTGAGAAGCAATTTTAATGAATTCCTAAATTTTATTAAGCATTTCTTTCAATTCAATCTTTCCTTGGTCTATTGATGAGACAAGGAATTGGACTTCTTCATATTTGGAATTCATTTAATCTCTATCAGTGGGAGAGTTTCCAGTCTGGGGACAAGCTCTACAGGGCTGCTCGGTGGCAGAGTGCCCCAAAAAGCCAAAAGGGGGAACCAACCCAAATACTGGTGGCCTAAAAAGGCCACTTTGGCAGAATCATAATAGGATAACAATATGAATCCTATTAAAAATCGTAAAATGGTCACAAACTGACAATTCATGATATTATTATGATCTATGTGCAATTCATATCACAATGAAATAAACTGTAGAAATAAAGAAATAAAAAAACAATTTGATAAAAAACTGTAATGAAAAATTTACCGATAAAATTACGGTTTTTATTTTTTTCCTGCGACAATGTTTACACCAAATATGAAATGAAATTTTACGAAATTAGAGGATTTGCTAATGATCTGCTGGGAATTCAGGAAATGAATAGCTTTTAGAGATATTGCTTAAAGTGGCCTTTTTAGGCCCCCTGTACGCAAGTTGCAGCATATTATCTCTTTAAATGCTCCTTTAACTTTAAATGGGGCAGACTAGCTAAGAAAAGCCTAGATGACTACTTTAATTTCACTTATTAAAAAAACATTTTTTTTAATTTCACTTATTAAAAAAACATTTTTTTTAATTTCACTTATTAAAAAAACATTTTTTTTAATTTCACTTATTAAAAAAACATTTTTCAGGCTGAAAAACGTTCTCTATATGTAGACATGCGAGATGACGAAAACGACACTATGGACAATTGGGATGAGGAGAAGCTAAAGGAAGTAGTGGAGAAGAAGCATGGAGAAGGTGACAAGCAACGGCCCACTACTGACATTGTGAGTTATTATCAAATATTCTTTGACATTGTTGAAGGAAAACATCGCAGTGAAATGCATACCTGGATGTATAACAAATGTAAATCTGAAATCATCAATCTGCTTCGAGCAAGCTTGGCAAATTGTGGTGATCAATTCTCATACCTTGGTCTCTTTCCAAGAATTATAAAACATCATCATATCTCCCAAATCGTGAGAAACTCAAGGGGCTTGTGGCTAAGTAATAACAGCCGCACGGGTCGATCAATCAGTTTAGCCAAGAACCCACCGTGCCCCGGAAAGCACGTTAAGCTGTTAGTCCCGGTGGTCATTCACACACATTTGACAGTTGTTACTGGTCGTCAGGAGTCCAAAAGTCTGACAAACAGTCTTACCAACGGGTATTGTATTACCCAGTATCTGGGTTGTGGAGGTCAGATAGGCAGTCGCTCCATATAAAATACTGGTATTCACCTGTATCCTGTTAGACTGGAAGAAGACCCCAACATAGTTGGGAAAAGAAAAAGCTCCTTTGTATTTATTTTTACCTTTCAGAGCCTTATATTCCAGCTGTTGGGCTAGAGTCACTAGCCAACAGCTGCAATATAAGGCTCAAATAATTAATATAATTTTTTTTTTATAATTAATATAAACTATTTCTTTGAAAATTTGCTTATATTGAACCAGAATCCACATGGCAGCTATTAGGTTAAATTATGAAGGTTTTAATTATCTGACTAATCACTATTACAGATCTGCAAACATTTCTTAGAAGCCGTAGAAAGATCAAAGTACGGTTGGTTCTGGGAATGTCCTTCTGGTGGTAAATGCATATATAGGCATGCGCTACCAGCAGGCTTCGTTCTCAAGAGAGACAAGAAAAAAATGGAGGAGAAGAAGAATGAGATCTCTTTGGTGGACCTTATAGAGAGAGAGAGGGCAGCACTTGGACCTAACCAGACCAAAATCACACTGGAAACCTTCCTCGCATGGAAGAAGAAGAAGATTAAGGATAAGCAGGTTCATAGATGATTTTATTATGATACCTATACCGGAAATTCTCAGTAGCAAACTAGTATTCTATGTTTGGTTTCCGCATTTAGTCCTGTAAGCGGACCATTGTCGTGGGATATGGCGGCCGTCGGTGGTTAATTACAAGATATTAAGTTATCTTAGCTTAGGCTGTAATGGCACGGAATACATAATAGTACAAGTACAGAAGATTGACTCCACAAAATCATTTAAATAAATAGCGACTTTTGCTACGATACAATAAAGTGCAATTCAGGTTGCACAGAGCTAATTGTTTACAGTTATGTTCACCTAAAAGTTGCCTTATTGATAATTTAACTGAGACTAGGTTAAGTGACGAAACAGTATTATCTATTAAATTCTAGTACTTCTTCCACCCATTGTGTCACCCTTTGTAAAATTTGTATATTTATGTTCTGTAATTTGTATTGTGTACTGACTCCAGCAGGTCAAACTACCCGAAACTGTCAAATTTTCCCATTTAACCTTGAACCTAATAGCTTTAGCGATAAAGTTGAAAATCTATTAAAGAAATTTGACAGATTGTAGTAGCTTGATGTGCTGGCGTCTGTACGTAATAAAGAGTATTCTATTCTATTCATACTACTACTAAGTTTTTGATTCTTTAAACTCGACTGTTTTACTATTTCACCAAAATATAATTAATCACGTGTGAAATAAAATATTTTGATTTTCACATAAACTATTTCCATTTTATTCAACAGGAAGCGCTTACGAAGGCTGAAGACCAGCGCCGCACAGACTTCAAGGCGGGTCGCGCCGTCGGCCTCTCCGGACGAGAGATGTTCTCGTTCGACCCGGCGCTCGCTGCCGACGCGGATGATGAAGATGACGAGGCCGTCGACCTCGCCACCTACGGAGATGAAGATCAAGACAATATCGAGTATAGAGAAGTGCAGTTCGATCTTATTGGCATGGAAGCATCTGAGGTGAGACTCTTTCTATTATTACCAGGGGAACCGTGCATTTTCCGAGAAATAATAATAATAAGTAATAATAATAAAAACACAAAAATAAAAAAAATAAAATACTTCAATTTTTGTTCCTATAATAATTAGTGTAACTGTCATGCATGAACTGAGGGCCGAGGGGGTAATTCCCGTATTTTTTTAAATGTTTGTATTCTAATCTGTCAAAAATACAATCAATTTACATACATTTTTGACAAGTTTCTGACATTTATTGTCGCTGAGATGAGATTGTGACTTGAATTTGAATGTTTTTATAAATTTTTAAATACGAGAAAGAGAGAGTTCTGTTTACCTCATAGCAACTTTAAAATTTTATTTATTCATGGTATTGTCACTGAACAGCATTGTGGGCTACATTATTACTTTATGGTTTCGTTTATAATATATAATATAATATATAATATAATATCTCTGGACATTTCACACAGCGCCATCTAGTCCCAACCAAGTTTATGGTTTGGTTTCTGTTTGTAATATTGCATAATGTACTTAGCTGTTGTTTTTCCTATTTAATAAAATAGCCCATGTCGCTGTTCGGCTTATTAACTAATT
Source organism: Apamea anceps (assembly GCA_951799955.1). Lineage (NCBI taxonomy): Eukaryota > Metazoa > Arthropoda > Insecta > Lepidoptera > Noctuidae > Apamea > Apamea anceps. The sequence goes on from OX637516.1 coordinate 2,671,577, forward strand.
CTATGAAAAAATATCACGTCATTCCGTTGCTGCGTGAAAAGGGGACAAACAAACAAACACATTTCGCAACTGTTGCCAATGTAAGAGCGGGCAGCGTCGCAACGCAACGCATTGCAAAAATCCTCCTTTATAACTTTCATTCATTTTCTATGAACCAACATACACTACAGGTTGGCTGCACTGCACTTTTTTGTATGAGAATGCGTTGCGCTGTGGCCTGTTGCGGCTGTAATGTGCGCTTGGCTTTTTAAGCGCACAGATAATAATACTACAACAATTTCTATTATCAGGCGGACGACACTGGTACCAAAGCGACAGATGACCGACTGCAGCAGCTCAACCAAGGTCTGGAGAATGGCAACGGCGACGGTCCGGAGGGCTCCAGGGACGCCTCGCCCTCCGACGACGCCGCCGCGGCTGTCCCTATCAACGAGAACCTTTTCCTTGACGAAGACCTGGATGAAGAACTTCAGAACCTCGATTTAGAAGACTAGGAGTTAATAGTTTGTACTGGCTTATTTTTAATTGATTAACATCCTTTTGGGGCGAAAGTACGCAAGAAAATTGCGAAAAAGCGTCGTTTTTATTACTATACATTTTGATGCAGAAATGTTGTAAACATAAGTCAAGTGGTGCGATTGGCTGTTGATAATTATTCCATCCAATCACAGCAGTTTACGCACGCTTGACAATTTGTTTGGTATTTTTGTGTTGATTTTGGTTCCAAAAGATAGGCGTAAGGCCCTTCACCAACGTTTAATCAGTCAACTACATACTTATGTCAAATTAACTGTTATAAAATAGCGGGGTAATCGGGTACTAAACTATCAGTAACAATGGCTTTCATTTTGACAGTTCATCAACATTCATTACGTTATTTACATTATTGAGCGGACTAATTTTTCGATCATATGATGCAATGGATCAGCAATATCCTTCAAAATGATTCAGATTGTGATTGATAGTCTGTTACGCAGTTAGGGTGCGGATAATGGGTTGATAGAAAGTTGGTGAAAGCGTGCCTTAGATCAGAGAGCCAATTCTCGTAATTTTAAAAACATTCACAGTCTGATCTCAGTCTCAATCTGTCAAAAAATACTTCTAATTTCCCTACATTTTGACAAGTTTTTGACATTTGCTTGTCGCCGAGATGAGATTGCGACTAGATTTTGAACGTTTTAAATTACGAGAATTGCCCTTCTTTTTTTGTCACCTGTCACTAAAAACATTCAAAAGCAAAATGTTTGTGGTGCAAGTGAGACACAACCCTTTTTAAAATTCATGAGTACTTTTAACCCTAAAAAAATGCTAATGAATTTAAAGTTAGCCTGTATTCATGTATTCATGTTCGTTTTCTCATGTAGTGCCAACGTGCGGTCTCATCTAGCAAGATAATACAGACATTTAGTATACTTTTATATTATGTACTACTTAGGCAGTTCGGTAAACAAGCCTTTTGTGTATAGTAGACTAAACTAAATGTCGTAAAAAGGTTTCACGGGAAGTTGTCCATTAACCCTTCGTATGAACGTAGATCCACGCGAGACACAAGCTGACAAACTAAAGACTAACTTATTTATAAAAATGTCTCTTAGATTTTCTTTTATTTGGCTCACTTGTGATATTAAACACTGACTTATTTATTACAGACAACATAGAATCTGAAACTATTTTAGTATAGTCACTATACATACTAAAATATGTATAGTATTAATAAGGTCTAAATTGCAATGGCTGACACGTGGCTTTGAAATGCAGTTAGCAATTTAGATACCTTCCTATCTTCTGCCCGCGAAATTTTACATTACACACCGAATATTCAATTTTATTTATTTGTATAGATAATTTAGACCTTAGACTAACGATATAAATGTCATATGATGCACTCATGACTTGCAATGATCGACTGTTCCATCTGATATTTGTTTCATAAGATATTCTTGGTTGTTCTAAAAATGGCACGACATGACATAAAGTATAAAATACGAACATTCTTCATCGAAATAGGGTCATCTACATTATATATGCTCATAGAGTTATAAATATAATTTGTTCAGAAAGGAAAATAATGTATTTGTAAATAAAATAACGTATTTTTAATTTATTTTAGTTTTATTATCACTTTTATAATGTTACATATTTAAAAGTACAGGGTGGGCAACTTGAGGCATACAATTTTTTTTTTGCAAATATGACAGTTGTTTCATAGAAAATTATTTTGTGTAAATATGGCAAATTTGTTATGGAGCGTTTTACGGCTGAACAAAGTGTTTTAATTATTAAAACATTCTACTCAACCCAATCATGTATTGCAGGAACTCTAAGAAAATTGCGGCCAATTTTTGGTAGAAATCGCTTACCTTCGCGGCTAACAGAAAACTGCTTTATATATTTAGATAAAGCAGTTTTCTTACATCAAGTGAATCAGTTGGGCTTAGGAAACATGTGGTTTCACAAGTCGGGGCCACATGTCATACGGCACGAGCCATAATCGAGACATTGAAAAGAACGTTTCCGGGTCGATTATTTTCGAGAAACGGTGACATTGATGGGCCCCCAAGATCCCCGGATTTAACAGCTCCTGACTTTTTGGTGGGGCTATCTAAAGGGACATGTCTATGCTAACAGGCCAATGAACCTTCAAGAATTAAAACAAAATATATGAGCCACAGTCACTAAAATAACACAGCAAATGTCTGAAAATGTCATGAAAAACGCAGTGATAAGGGTTCACATCTGCCATGCTGCTAGAGGTGGACATTTGTCTGAGATTATTTTCCATACTGAATTGCCGGCCCTAAATTATTAAATATTTAAATAAAAATACTTAATAATTTTTATATATAATAAAATAAAATTTTAAAAATAAAGTGCCTCTTATTTGCCCACCATGTAGGTATGTACTTATAAAAAATAGTAGCCGGTCGGTATCCAAATACGGTAGATAAGCTACAAAACAACCGCTTAGGGCTCTAAAATTAATGTTGAAGAGTATGCACGGTACAAGGGACATCGGCGCGCAAACTGTTACCATGAATATAGCACATGATTCTAGACCTACCTTCTTCAGCCTTTCGCCACATCCAATGCAAGTCATTGTTCTCTGTCTCTATATAGCCTTCCTAGGCCAGAGTCGTCCAGCAATCTCACGAGGACTTCGGCCACCTCATCGGCTGTCTGCGCACACTTCTAGCAGAGGGGCAATTCTCGTAATTTTAAGAACGTTCACAGTCTGATCTGTCTCAATTTGACAAAAAAAAAAACAAATTTCCCTACATTTTGACAAGTTTTTGAAATTTTGTTTGTCACTGAGATGAGACTGTGACTAGATTTTGAATGTTTTAAATTACGAGAACTGGCCTTCAGGTCTCGGTCTCCAGTCCAGCACTGTTTTACCCACAGAACAGATAAAAGAGGTTAGAAGGGCCTTGTGGGCGGGGCAGGCGCGCCGCAATGTTGAACAGACGCTCAAAGTCAACCGAAATTTGAATCACCGCTCAACAATCGCGCTCTTGTTGTGACAACGTTCGAAACTCCGCGGAAAAAAATAATTATGCCGTCTTGCGCTATTATAAAGTGTCGGAAAAGAAGTCAGGGGTGTAATGTGGCCCGAGGAGGGATTTCTTATCACCGGTAAATCCAAAAACCTTAAAATACGAGTGATATTTGTAATTATTGCAAAAGTATTATGTAGTTAGTAGACAAAAACGATAAAATCGCATTCAGATGCAAAATTATACATTGCTTGCAATACATGGGTACGATCTTGTACGACGTCAGCGGTCGCGCAATGTATTGCGTTCACTGCGAACGTCGCGTGTGTCGAGCCAAAGCATCTATTCAGGGAAATCTATGCGCATCGATAGTGTTGTACCAAATTGTAAACAATGTCGATATTAAGTATACAGGAATAATTTTTATTCAGTGCGCAAACTTTGACAAATTAAACTTAAATGAGTTTTATTAAACACCTATTTTTTATTTTGATAAGTCTTAGTACAAAAAAATAAAGTTATCGCTAACGAAAGATGTCTATTTTGAAATTGATTTTCTGGCCACTACGCGCCGCCCGGCGCGGCAGCGCTCGGTCGTTTTTCGTGCATAGGCGTGGGTAGATAGATATTTACGTGGGTTACATACAATGTACTGATCGCTGATTTTATCAGGTTCGAATTAGACTTTTTTAAGATTAGGCCGTGATCTGAAGTTATTTGAAGAGTAATTCCAATTTTTCCTTCGTACTTTCATGGGCTTAGGACCATCAAAATGCAGAAAATAACGCATTATAATCAATTAAATTAAGGCACTTTTAAAAACTTAATACTTACATTTACCGCCAGTCGAGGTCTGCCAGACCCTAGTGCGTGATTTGGGGTCCTGAACTGACCGTGATCAAGCAGCCTCTGAGTGGCTGCTAAAATGGTCCTTTCATTAGGGACCGTGGGGTCCTTACCCCTTACCCCCTAGCATACATTCTGCGAGCTGCTCGTAGGCTTTCACCACATAATAAATAGACCCGCACCATCACATAGAACTCGCGGTTACTAAAATCCGACATCGTAAGTATGTACGACACACGAGTACGCGACTAGACGCGACGTAACGACAGCGCAAGCGCATGCCTTGAGCAGACTGTCGAGCGCCCAGCCGGCCGCCGCCGCCTGGCGCCACCCTGCCGCCCGGAAGGGGGTTTCACCCCCTCTGCAACATCACTCGTAAGCCGCACGGCGCCCGCGTTCATTGATATTATTACGAATAGATAGTGTCCATATTTTGCTGATTTAAAATCGGATAAAAAAATATAAAAAAGTTTTGAACAAATAATGGAAATGTGTTCTATTACTGATACTGAACCACCAAAAATTTTTTGCGCATTGCTTAAAAAATATTCCTGTATGTATACGAATGATTATTTTCAGTAATGTTACAATTAATACGACTTTGTTTTTATTAACCCTAATTTTATTATTGTATAATGTGGATTATGTTAATTCGACTTAGCATTCGATGTGGCTGTGAAATTTAAAATTTCGTTTTAGTTTCTTTGCAAATTGTAGCTTTGTTTTACGTTTTATGTTATTCAATGTGCTATTTTTCTTTCTTTCTATTATTATGACGTAAAACAGAGCTGCAACTAGCTTAGAACGAAAGAAAATTTAAATTTCGCGGCATTATCGGATGTTCCCCCTTAAATTGACTTTGATTTAATTTAATTTATATGTAATTAGGATGTCCACATTATTCGTACCGTAACCGCAACTAAAAAAATTGCAAAACTTTAATTAACAAAATTACAGTAATTTTATCGATATGATTAATCGACCTTTTGGTCGCCGTAACTATTTGCTTTTACACGTGTGTGAGTGTACGTCCAGAGCAGTATTTGCGTTAGTGTGAGAACCAATAGCAAACACGCGATCTAAGTGCATGTGGTTTATTTGTGTGCGTAATTCGCGTACGTATTGATGTCTGCTTGTAGTGGAGAGACAGGAGTGGGAGACAGGCGGCGACACGCGTTTTAATACAAATCAGGAACTATTTCCTTTCTAACCTCTTTTATCTGTTCTGTGGTTTTACCCCATCTGTCATGTGCTTCTATTCTAAATTTGAATCGCGACATATTCTCCAAAAATGTAAAGAAATATGAGTTTATGGAAAAAAAAAAACTTTAATTCCTACACAATAAAGTTCAGTTTCCGCTACAGCTCCAAACATTTTTATATTTTTTTCAATGGTGCTAGTCACTTCATCTAGCCTAGCCTTTTCCCAACTTTGTTGGGGTCGGCTTCCAGTCTAACCGGATGCAACTGAATACCAGTATTTTACATGGAGCGACTGCCTATCTGACCTCCACAACCCAGTTACTAGGTAATAGTGCTAGTCACTTAATTACCATTCAAATAAAGTTGATATTTGTTTAACTTGAAATAACGTCAATTTGAAACAAATAAAATTTGAATATAGACCTATCAGCGCGCAGTGTAGACATTTTTCGCAGATGAAAATTTCGTCCGTTATTTAAAAAAAAAATCAGCTGTTTCATACATGCTGACCGTGTGTGAGTTTTCACTTTTGTACGAAACAGCTGATTTAAAAAAAATAACCTGCGAAGATTTTCAACGCTGGGTCTAGAACCGTGCTGAATTCGTGGTAGTAGTTTGCGCGTTCATGTCCCTTAAATATTTATATATGCCTCCACAAATGCAATAACTTACAAATTATACAATAACAAAGTAATTTAATGGGGTTTATTCATAAAAGTTTCTTAAAATTTATGACGTTTAAATGCCAAAAAGGTATGGTTAAACAGTCGCTAATCATTAGATAAAACGTTTATAAATAAGCCTAAATATGTTTACATGTAAAACATTATGAAGAGCCGTTTTCAATGGTCAGCCATCGTGCAGGATTTCTAATAGTAATATTATCTATTTGTTGTTGTGTGAAGCCTTTGGACTTCATCTTTGGAAGCACGGTGTTGATTATGTGTGCATATCCGTGGCCACCAAAGCTGGTCTGTAAATAACAGGAAATAATGTTTCATTATGGTATTCAGGGTGGCAGGGACATGTGCGCCGACCCCAAATAAATTAGGATAAGTGCAGTAGGGTGATGATGACAAGATAGATACCTTTACCTATTTAAGGGGGGTGCGCTAGGTAACCTGCGACATTCAAATTTTCTTACGTTTTTTGCAACTGAATGACTATTTCATTAAATATCAATCAATAGTTATATGACCTTAGAGGGTTGTTTTGATGATTTTAGTGATTATAATTCTGTAACTTCATATTTGTTACGCTATAACCTGCTAATTGCAAAAAACGTAAGAAAATTATTTTAATTTCGCGGGCTTCTGGGGGCTTACTACCAGCTCTTATAGCAGGGTTTAAGTTGAACTGCACTGCTTTTTGGTTCTATGACTAAGAACAAAAAAGCAGAGCAGTTCAACTTCTGCCCTGCTATAAGAGCTGGTGGTAAGCCCCTAGAACCGTCATAAAGTTTGAAGCTCACTGTAGCTCAACTTAATTAAAGGAGCTCATTGTTAGTTATTATAGGTTTAAACAGATTTTATTTCTTAAAAGAACTTGCATAAAAATTCACTTAAATGAGATACAAAGAGTTTAAAACTAAATAATAATATCATATTTGCCTCTGGGGCATTAGCGACGTTACAGGATTCTTAAGTTTTGCCTTATATATGTTTACTGTCACACTTCTTTAAACCATCCGGTAAATCAAACAATATTGTTTTTGTGCCGTAATTAGTCCGTGGACGTGTATTATTCTGTAATTAAACTCACCAATCGATGCTTCGTATGTATATCGTGCGACATGAGTATCTTGTCCTCGCGGCCCTCGTCAACCAGCAAGGATATCTTCTGTATCCTCTGCGCATCACTCAGCATATCCGTCGTCAACTCCAGTTGATAATATGACACTTCTGTGCCGAACAAGTCGAACTGACAATACGTGCCTAACTCGGCAAATTCTAATAGAATGTCATCTTGTACCAGTGTGCCTGAAAATATAAGGAACATCACGCCTGTGTTCCTCGATGGAGTAAGCAGAAGGGTTTACCTGTCGCCAGATATTTAGGTGACGATCCTATTGCCATTAAAGGAACACAAACGCTGACTTCCGGCTGCTACTGACAAATTTCTGATGGAATAACGCAATGCGGAATACCTAGCTCTTCGCCTGGCCTGGGAATTGAACACAGGCCTGCGCTGAGCAGTGCGCGCTTACGTCCTTACGAACGTCAAAAACGTCAGTAAAAAATACTAATTATTGAAATTAATTACACACAGTCTCATTCATATCCTATAACTATCATATAATATAGTCATCCTACTTTATAGTAACGAACTTAAAATGACTCGAACTATAGGTATAATAAAGTATATAATTATGACGTAAAGTTACTCACGGTCTAAATGCGACATGACGACTTTGTCAGCGGAGCCACCGGCCTCCAGGTACAGGCGGATGATCTCGAAGGGAGCCTCCTTCATTCTGTGGGGATGGAAGCTCACTCCACAACCGACTTGCGGTTGTAACTCCCCGGCAGCCTGGATTGCTTTACGCTCAAAATCTGTTGAAAGTCAACCTAGATTACAAGACGGTAAAGTAGATACTGGAGTTAGTGGCTAATAGAATCATGTTAAGTATTTAAGATTTATCTACTACTCTCAAAACGGTGAAGGAAAACTTCGTGAGGAAACCGACATGTCATACTTAGAATTAAAAAATTTGAAGACTTGTAACATCTACCAACCCGCATTGGACCCGCGTGGAGGATTATGGCCCACTCCCTCTTACCGAGAGGAGATCTGTGTCCCAGCAGTGGGAACAATATAGGCCGATTTTGCTATCTTTTCAGGGTCTTTCGATAAATTATTCTGCCGAATTATGACGATAGTTTACACGGCAATGTAGCATTGATGCAATGCACAGGAATTGGTAACTAAGATGACGCTTATAGCCGAACGTTTACTAAAACAAACAGTTACATTTACAGACCAGCCGATCGATTCTCTAAAAATCTCACCGTGAAAAGTTAGGTGAAGTGAACTGCCAATAGTGTCAATCCCCTAGCATTAGTTTTAGTTGGAATGACAGCTCACTTCACCTAAGTTTTCACGGTGATATGGTTACAGAATCGCACTGCTGACCTCTTGGGTTAGATTAGCAGTCGCTCCATGTAAAATACTGGCTGCATCTGGTTAGACTGGAAGCCGACCCCAACATATTTGGGAAATGGCTAGGCTAGATTATTACATTTCAGGCTTACACGCCATGCACATACACACATACACCGCTGGCCTCGTCACCATCGAAGCGGTCCGGCCGGTGCTCGAGCGCTGGCTCGGGAGGAGGCACGGCTCCCTATCCTTTCGGGTGACGCAGGTGCTCTCGGGGCATGGTTGCTTCGGGAAATCCCTGTGTCGCATAAACAGGGAGCCGGACGCTCGGTGTCACCACTGCGTCGACTGCCGGGAGGACACGGCAGAGTGTGCCGCCTGGGAGGAGCCGCGCCGTGCCCTCATCTCAGAAGTAGGCAGTGACCTGTGGCTGCTGGCTGTGGTCGGGTCGATGGTCGGCAGCGAAGAGTCCTGGGACGCAGTGGTTTCCTTCTGCGAGACGACTGTTTCGCGAGGGTGCGGAAAGGGAGAGGGAGATCTCGTCCACCCACCCGGCCCGCAGCAGGCGCACCGGGCGTCGACGGAGGACGGACAACGCCCTCTTCCAGCCCCCCTAAATGAGTCCAGGGGCGACGGACTTGGGGACGTCCGTTGCGCCCCACACATCAGGACCTGAGGTGGTGGCGCATAGTGTTCCACGCGCGCCCCTCTTAGACGTCGCGGGAGGAGTCAAACACCTCACCCCCCCCTGACCCGAGGAGGCCCGCGATGGCGGGCCGGCACCAGTCGAGGGTTGTGAAAGGATCGTACGTTCCCGCGACCCCTAGCGTAGGTGTGAGAAAGAATACCGGGGTGGTTTTTAGTCAGTAAGAGTGACCGACCCCGCCGCCCGCCCCAGGGCGGCGGACATCCACGGGGGTTTTCCACCCCGAAAAAAAATAAAAGATTATTACATTTACTGACCTCTTATCGGCCATACACTGGCGATCTCTCCCATGTATCCGGCCTTAACATCAGGGTGTTTAACGCAGCCCTTCGTCAGCTCTTGCAGCATATGATTGTATACATCTTCTGTGGACTGTCGCAGAGTATCGCCGCTCTGCAGGTCTGCAATGTAATGTCCTGTGCCGGCCACTACGTGCACCTTGCTCGTTTGTGACACGTTCTGGTAGAATGATATGTTTCGGTTTATGCCTTCTGTTGTGTTTTCCACAATGGTACCTGAAGAAGTGATAAAATATAGGATGGAATTATAAAGTCTTTATTCTTCTTCTTCCGTCCCTGGTCCCATTATTTGTGATCCGGTCTCCTCACTTTTCAGCGCCAAGTTTTTCTGGTATTCGATTATCGGGGGCTTTCTTGAGGTCTCTTTTTATATTTGAACACCAGGTCAATGGCGGATGGCCTCTGCCTCTCTTTTGTTATGGCAGATTTTTTGCAATTTGTCAAAATGTTTGATGCAATTATAAATATCCAATTATGTTTGTAGAGGAGAGTTAATTAGATACCAACTTATCATTTCATATACAAAGGTAAGAACAAAATTACATTAATTGTATTAGAAGCCTTAGCGGTACGTATTAGGTATGATGATGGGGGCCGCTAGGCATGGCGGGCTGATAGCAGTCAGGGGTGCGGCGAATATACAGCATCTTCCGAGCCCTCGAAGCATGGTACAGACGCTAGCACATCAAGCTACTACAATCTGTCAAATTTCTTTAATATATTTTCAACTTTATCTCTAAAGTATTAAGGTTCAAGTTTGATTGGAAAAAATTGACAGTGTCGGGTAGTTTGACCTGCTGGCGTCTGTGCTTATAGTAGAAGGAACAGTGGGGTTTTGAGTGGTAAAAGTGCGTTACGACGTAACCCTTCTGTCTCTCCAGACGGAGAATATCCATGAAGATTTCCCCAGAAATAAAAAACGTATCAGGTAGGTTGAACTGATTTCGTCAAAACGGGGCTGGAATCGATACCATCGATTTGAATCTGTGAAGCTGGTTCTGGGACGAATTCGTTATGCTCGTCTGCGATGCCTCGGAATTGCAGATGTTCATAAGCGGCGTTGACTACTCAACCTCAAGTGACCTGACGGCTTGTTTTATTTGGCAAATAATAACAAAAAATAAAAGCTCACCTCCACCAGCAGTTTTGTACTCGATAACATCGTAAATGACGGCTTGTTGAGCATGGTAGTCATCTAGCTTCAAGTTATACCTCGAGCTGTAAGGATATTGCCTCACATAGCCAATCGTTTGGAGCTGCAGTTCAGGGGTGAATTTATCAGCCAGTGCTGTGGGCGGTTGCCTATAGAAATGCTCGAAGTTCATACCCAAGTGTTCATGGGTTAAGGTTCGGCCTAGCACTGAAGGGCTCACGTCTCCAAGCACTGCAATTGAATTTATACATACAAGTGTGATTGAAAAGACCTACATTATCTATATATTCATTAGGTATATATTATATGGAGTAGCCAATAGGTTTCTAGCCAATTTCGTATACGGGAGAATGCATGCCTAGGCTAGATATCTAGAGAGCTACAAGGACATGGATAGGGGGGCGTTGTAGGAAAAGTTGTGAAATTGACACATAAATTGTATTTAAATTCAAGATGGCGGCATTAGTTCCGATTTTGGCCACGCGCTAAAACAGGACAGAGGGTAGATTTAGAACCTTAGTACGCTTTTTTCTGATTTTGTTGTAGCGTCGACGAGACAAGTTACATTATTATTTTTCGAACAGAAAATAAAACATGTGCCCTATCTTATCTGTTTAATCTTAAACAAACAAACCCCGAGCGCAAAAATGAGCCGGATTCGACATTTCTCGGATTCGAATTCCACTTCGCAAAAGATATTTAAATATTTATTGTAGGAACTAAGAAAAGCATAAAAGTAGCAAGTATCAAAAACAATATAAGAATTTACTTACCGGTTTGCACTTTTGAAGCCATGATGAGAGAAAATTGTCTGCTCCGGTAGCTTGATAGAGTCACAGTCGACACTGAATTTATTGAGACAATTAAATTCTGCCTGATAATACTATGTTGTTTACATTTCCTATCACTTATCAATGTTAGTACCTACCTACATAATATTATTTAATTGATGATAATGTGTAACAATAACAGCAATGTACTGTGTGTGCTATATTTACGTTGTAGGTACATGCGCAGGCACATCCTGTATTGATGTTCTTTGTATATTCAGCAAAATACTGCAGAACAGCAATAAAATAAACTCAGAGGAGTAAATACCTATATACACACACCTAAAATAATCAGGTTATTAGTACTATATAGTAAACGAGGTCATGTTTACGGAGCAATAGTAAAATATGATCAGAGCTGCCATATATGAAAATAGATATTTGTGGTTCGGTGTGTCTCATTGCGTTTCTTGCCTACATTGGAACGAAATGAGCGCCAAATTCAAGATTGTCTTCATTGCTATAGCGACGAGAGTTGTTTTCGTCGAGAGCTTGCTATAACAGCTAGTAACGTTTTCCTCGTGTTAATTCTTAACAAAATGCCTATTATAGTAAAAGATTTTACTTGGTCTCAATCTAATAATACAATCCACATAAGAGTACCCTTAAATCCTGTCCGACATGAAAAAGTTGATCTATTTCCGTCCGATAGATACATCAAGGCGCACTTTAGTCCATTCTTGTTCGAAGTCTTTTTACTACACGATGTCAATATAAAGAAAAGCAAATGCTTAGTGATAGAAGATTTAATTATTTTAGATTTAGTCAAGATTGAAGAGATTGCTTGGGAATGTCTGGAAAAAGAGCTAACAAAGGAAGAGAAAATGAAGATTAGGCAAGAAGTCCTTGAGAAAAGTCAGGAAGAAGCGAAGCAGGAGTCTGAGGATAGAAGAATAAAAAAGAGTCAACTGGACAGGTATACTGTCCAACAGGCGATGGAGATAGATAATAAAAAGCACGAACTGATGGACTCACGACGCGATTCGGAAAGGAAGAAGGCAATGGACCAGTTAGAAGATTGGAGAGTTGGCAAAGTTGATGATAAAGAAAAAAACCAGATGCCAGCGCCACAACAAGAACGTAGAGGCGTAGAAATAGTTGAACTCCCTTCATCTGATGATGAAAAAAGCGTTGAAGATGAAAAGAAACAAGAAAAGGGCAAAAATGAAGTTACTCAAGCAAAAGCAGTCAATACAGTGCAAAAACCTCCAAAAAAACCAACCAAGACTCCAGTGAAGTCAGAATATGTTGAGAAGAAGAAACAGGAGACGGCCAGGAGGGTATTACCAAGGTTGAGAGAGACCCTGAACTTAGAGGTTAAGCACACGCCTCGGACATTTCCTACGCCCAGTAGAGAGTCAACTGCGGATGAGGAGAATGCTTGGCTGAAGAATATTACACTGGCTAGACGAGCGACTGGTAAGGAAATACACAATAAGCATAGCATTATCAGCCTGTAATGTTCCTATTGCTGCGACACAGGTCTCCTCTCTTCGAGAGAGAGTGGCCTATAATCTTCGAACCCCTGACCTACAACTCGTAAGTCGAGGCCGTTACCTTGGGCCACCACTGCTTAGTAAAACGAATGTCACCTCAATATTTTTATGTACAGACGTCAGAAAACTCAAACTCACCAAGCTACTACAATCCGTCAAATTTCTTTAATAGATTTTCAACTTTATCGCTAAAGTATTAAGGTTCAAGGTTGATTGGGAAAATTTGACAGTTTCGGGTAGCTTGACCTGCTGGCGTCTGTACATATAGTTAGGTTGTAAGCAGCGTCGAAATGGATTACATCAAGAGGTAGGTAGCTCCGTTCTATAAGTAGATTTGTTATTGTACTTATTATAAAAAGGTAATATTAATTATTCTACACCTCTATGTATGTAGGAATATGGCCTTTTACTTAGAGTTTGAGGAGTGAACTTTGTAATATCTGCATAGCATAAGAAGTAACAGGACAATTCAGGACATTGCCACTACTTACTTTACCCGACCCGGGAAAGCAAAAAGGAGGGTTATGATTTTGACCGGTATGTATGTAAGTTCATCTGCTCCCTCATAACTTCTAAACTACTTACTTATCATCATTTTTTACTTCAGATATAAAGCTCAGTTTCTAAATGGTTTGTTATTAATTTGTAGGTTTCATGTCTGAGGATCTTCGACCGGAGGAGCAGGATCCTCAGTGGTGTAAGGCGAAGGGTGACGAGTTCTTCAAAAGCGGTAACTTCCTCGGCGCCGTCAGCGCTTACACTCACGGCATCACACTGTCTGACAAACTGCCGAGCCTGTTCGCTAACAGATCCGCTACGCATTTCGCACTCGGAAACTTTAATAAATGTGTAAGTATTAATCTTCGTTGGTCTAGTGGTCGCAAGCGCTACTGCTGAGCATGAGGTCCTGGGTTCGATTCCCGGTTCGGGCAGAGTGTTATTGGAGTTTATCCATATGGAATTTCTCAATAGCAGTCCGGAGTCTGCGTTTGTTAATGGTATTAGGGTCGTCCCCTATTCTGTAGTCATAACATTAGGTAAGTTCACTAAATCTTTATTTATTTATTATTCCCAACACAATTATCATTACAGATTGCCCCAAATTGGTAGCATGATCTTAAACAATATTTTTTCCATTAAGTACAGCTTATCACATGTAAAGTAATTTTTTTGAACTCATTCAGAGAACAGGTAAATAAATCCACCCTTTCCGCGATTTCGTTAAGTGTATGCAAGGCACGCGTCAAAGGCGCTTTATCCAGCAGTATTTTTCGTTCAGTATATTCTTTATGTATACAACCTATTTGGTTTCTAGTTGAACGACTGCTCGACGGCCCTTGAGCTCATGAAGCCAGCATGTGAGAGTAACCGGCGCAGTCGTGCGAAGTGCATCGCCCGCCGCGCAGCCGCTCTCGCCCGCGTCGGGTACCTCAGCAAAGCTATAGACGAAATGAAAGCGGCCAGCAGACTTCTGCCCGATGACGAAACTATCAAGAAAGATATCTACGACATGGAAAGGGCTTGGGAACAGAATCCTGATTCTGAGTAAACGAAGGGTGATAGAAAAATAATAAACAACATTAAAACAGAAACATTATAATATTAGGAATAAAATTATAATAAACTTTATGCTTTTAGTAACTGAATGCATATTTTTACTCTTCAATCATTGCTTTTTTGGGCAGACTAAGATTCTTAAGTAGAGCATGTGGTGAGGGGTCCCTTCCTCGGAACCTCCTGAACACCTCACTGGGGTGGCAACTGCCTCCCACTGCCAAGAATGTGTCTCTATATCTCTTCCCCACCTCAAGAACATCCTGTTCGCCTTTCCTGGCTTCTTCAAATGCACTGTAGATGTCTGCAGCTATCATTTTAGACCACAAACGACAATAGTACGCACTACCCCACTCCTCAGAGAAGATCTTAGTAAATGAAAGGGGGTGGGAATCATACTTGTCAAAAGGTAATGCATGGTATTTAGGCCACATTTCCCTCACAATATCTCTCCAGAAAGCCTTTTTGGTATGCAGTTCCAAGTCAAGTTTCGATAGGTACAGTTCATTGCACAAGTTGTACCCTGACATGTGGCTTCTGATGTTTTGGAGGTTCTTCACTATTTCGTCTGGTAGAGGCTCATCTGTTTCACAATGGCCACTCACTGATCTGATGGTATCTGGGTCATACAGCCAGTGAGTCATCACTTGGCCACAAACCTCAGCAGCATCCCATTCTACATTAGAGAGTCCAGCTACCTCAGAGTAGTTAGCTTTGGTCAATAAATGACGAAGTGAGTGACCAAATCTTTGGAACAGTATACCAACCTCATTGAAGGACATTAAGGAAGGTTTGTCATTGGATGGAGCTTGGAAATTAAATATTAATGCAGATAATGGTGTGGTGGCAGTGGATGTGCATTTGTTTCTGATTGCAATATGCCACCCTGCATCATCATAAATGCGTATTTTTTGGTCCTGACGTGCATATGGGTCTAGGTAAAAGTTAGCTATAGGGGCCTCGCTGGAGTCGTCATACACATCATAGAATTTGACATCCTTATGCCAAGTGTGAGGGCCCATTCGCTCCACAATCTCAATATTAAACAATTTGTTACACAAATTGAATAGACTAGTAATTACTTTGGGTAGAGGGAAATATTCACGAATTTTTTCTTCATCAAAACCATACAGTGACCATTTCTGTTTCCTTTGCCAATAAGGAATATCCCAGTGTTCTAATTTGACATCAAAGCCTCTTTCCTGCGCATATCTTTGCAGCAATTCAATTTCTGCATCCTGCATTGATCTAGCACTTTCTAACAAGCTGTCAAGAACATTGTTAACATTTTCAACTGAGCCAGCCATTTTAGTTTCCATGCTCATATCCCCATAAGTCTCATAGCCCAGTATGTTAGCTTGTTCTCTTCGTAGACTCCTAATATTCTCTAGATTTGTAGCGGTCTCAATTTCTTTATTGACATAGTTGGAGCACCTTTGTACATTTGCATGCCAAGTATTCCATCGTAACTCTCTATCAGAGCAGTACTGCATAAATGGTTCATAGATATGAGGTTGCAACGTTACTTTCCAGGGTCCTTTGGTTGGGTCAGAACCCATTGCCATAGAGTAAAGTAAACCTTCTGGGAATTCTCTCATAACACTGGGATCTTTTATGGTGTTAGTGAATACTTTATTTGCTATATTGACTTTGTCTCTGAACATCTGCCTCTCCTTCTGTAAGCCTGACAGGATATTATTTAATCTTTCTCTTTTGATGCCCTTCACATCCAGGCCATTCAGTTTACCTTCTAAAATGTACTTGTCAAGTAATCTCTGTTCTTCGTCAGTAAGTTTTTTAAGGCGGTTCTTTTCAGTGGCGGCTGCTTGGAAGATAGGTATGCTGTTGAATTTGGAGGAGCGTGCTTTGTGTGCTCTCTCGTGTATTTGAATATATGACTTTGTAGGCATAAGTGAACTGTTTCCAAGGTACAGTGTCTTCGCCATGCCCCATGTTAGTTCAAGTTGTGAGTCTAGCTTTTCCAATGGTTTGAACACTTCCACAAAAGCATTTTTACAATTCTCTGAGGCATATTCAACCTGTCTGACTCCATTTTCATACTCCAGACTTTGTTTGCTGATCGTTGCTATACATTTCTCGATTGAGATGTCATTGAACTCTGGCAGTCCGTTATCAGACAGTAAAGTATTTTCTGCATCTTCTCCTATTTCTGGAATACTGGAATGAAAATATGCATAGTTTAGTTAGTATTCCATTATGAATTATTTATATCTGAATTTCTTGGCCTATCACACCTCACTACAGGTGTCTACAAGGGAATATAGACTGCCGAGCAGTCACTTCTTGCTTATAACCAAGATATCACTAAGCACTGCTGTCCATGATTTTAGACAACAATGATGTTTATGTAATAAAATGAGCTTATCTATTCATACTCTGGATTTAAATGTTACGTAAATATAAAGCTTTAGTACTAGAGACCGAGGGACTGAGGAGTGTGTAAAGAAATCTTCATTTCTACTCAGATTTTTTAAGAGACACATATAAACTTTCTCATGCAGAAACAGAATGTGCAGATTCCGTATTTTAAAACGTTTTCATTCATTAATCTTAAGATAATTTCTTTATGGGGATAATATTGTAAAATAAAAATCAATGTTACTCACAGGACAACGTATCCAGCGCTGCGTTTGTTTTGATAAAGTTGACGTTTAACATTTCGGGCAATTACACTACTACGTAAAAACGATAAAGCCATAGTTATAAAATTAATATAATAGAGTTTATTTCATCAAATAATGTTTATTTCATAATCCAAAAGCCGCACATTGATTAGGATTCTGACATTTATGACAGCTAATATCATTCATAGTTTCATAGACAAGAAAATAAGTTTCATCGTCGAATGTCTATGACTCTGCGTTCGGATACATTTATGATTTTCCAAACAGACTGCGGCAAGACGGCAGAGTTCGTTGGAGACTTAGTTGGGGCGGCAGAAAACTTCAAGCTACTATGTTGCTACCTGAAAACAGTATTATTACATGACATGGCATGCCATTGCACATAGCTAGCAGATCCGTCCAATGGCGAAAGGCGATCCATATGTTTAGTAGATGGGTGTGCTATCGGCACTATAAAGAAGACTTTCATGGGAAAGGAAAGTGCGTTTGTGTGTTTAGGATAGTATTTTAATACAATAAAATAACTTCAACAATGTTATTGTTTAACAATAATAAAATCTACTTTTTCACTGTCTTTTTCCATAACTGCTGCAATATTATCTACCAGGGATACGCTAACCATTTGACAAGAACACAAAGCGTTGCATGTGGTACAATTATGCTGTTCCAAATTGATTTCTTTTCCTTCATGCTTCGAATTCGTTTCTTTGACCGGTGGATTGCAACAGAAATCGGTATCGAGGCCCATTTTTTCACCGTCTTCTAAAGTTTGAGGCAGATGTTGATTCAGGGTTTCCGGCAACAGTAAACTTGCTATACCTCCTGCTACTAGTAAAGCGCCCATTATAATTAATGGAAGCACCATTATGTCAGAGCCCTGAAAATATGAAACTGTATAAGTGAATAATGTACTGGATAAATTTGTGAAAATATGCTATACTAGGTACAGTACCCAGGCGTTAATATGGGACATCGAGTTATAAACAGACTTTCATACACAGATATGCTTGACAAAGACTACAAAGCCGAACTTTAGCTAAAATTCGTTGTGTCATAATAACGGCCGCGTACTGTAATTAACTAAGTAGGTACCTCATTATATTTTGTTTGATACATTACCAAATAATTGACGAGTGGTATAAAAATAGGGCCCAACATGCCGAGTACGGAGCTGAGACTCATGCCGAGGCCCCTGACCACTGTCGGATATAATTCCGAAGCCATTAGGGGCAACACAACGAAAGAAGACGATATGCCCATCTTGCCAACGCAATACAAAGCAAGAGTTACGTAAGTTTCTGAAAAAAAAAAAAATACCTATGTTTATACAAAGCTTTATTTTGATTGAAAGCCGAAACGAAAAATTTCACACAGGGGTTTTAAAAAACTAAGGGACACATTTTATGACATTGTCTAGTAGTATGGTATAGGAAGGTGAGGACACTAACCGTGTTGCACCAAAAACGTGGTCAAACACGCTACACCTCCGACTACCATGCTCATGCACAAGGTCCACCTCCTTCCGAGCCGCTCCATGGACGGCCAGAGAAACAAATACGTGGGCAACTCCACAATTCCGGCCAAAAAGAAATTTAGGAACTCGTCTCCTCCCAAAACAGGCGCGTAGTAGGACAGGCCAACATAAACACTTGTGTTTGTAAACCATATAAACGTGATTATGATAGTTTTCTTCCTCAAATTAGGTGTCCTGAACAAATCCAAGATTCCATATTTTCTCATTTTGGTCTTTTCGATGTCTTGTTTCAATTTGTCTGTCTGGTATTTTCGATGGAGTTGTACCATGTAGTTTGCTGGTAAGGATTTTCCGTTAATCCTGTGAAAAGGAAGTCATATTATTTATAATGTCTTTGGGTATATTTGTAAAGTAATTCTGTAGGTGTGCATAATACTCAGCTAGCAATATAAAATAAAATTAACTTTCCTGAGAGGAACTCTGATTAATTTCAAAATAGTTTTCATATATCTTTGATCAAGATGAAAGTAATCTTTCTAATGATTCTAATCCAAACTGACCTGGCCATATTTTTCAAAATAACTTCAGCTTTCTCGAACTCTCCTCTGGCTAGAAGCCATCGAGGGCTTTCTGGCATTGGCCAGAGGTACAGGAAGAAGCATACGAAGGGGAGTGTGGTGGCCAACGCTAGATGGCGCCAGTCTCTCACTAGGTAGACCACACCAGCCAACAAGATCAGGCCCGTGGAATATGCGATGTTAGATAGAATGGTACAGAGTGTTCGGCTTCGTGGCCCCACCAGTTCTATAGCTGGAAGGAGGATTAAATAGTTAGTATACTCAAACTGTTAGTAACCTAAACTAATTGAAATTATACTGCTTTCTTTCTAAGGTTGTATGGGGTAGCTAGTTTTTGGACTTTGTTTTTTGCTATATAAACGTGTTCTTTGAAAGTTTCAACCGTCTCGCAGCTCTAGCTGTCAGGGTTCCAAAGATAAATAGCGTAAAGAAAAACCGCGTCTTAGTCCAAGTTGGCATTATTTCGGTACGGAATCCTAAAATTGATGATGCTATTTCTTAATATAAAAAAGTTAATATAATTACCTAAAACATAAGGCGTCGTCATAATAGCGGGTACGGTGAAACCCACACCGAATCTATAGATGCACCAAATCACGTAGTTCTGAGAAAATGCTGTGGCTACTCCGAATATGCATTCAATAAAAAGGTAGATGAAGAAGGAGGGTTTCCTCCCGATGGTGTCCTGGAGGTAACCGAAGATGTAGTTTCCAATGATGCCGCCAACGGCCAGCAGGACTAAACCAAGGGTTGGGTAGAAGTCGGTGTTACAAACCAGGTTCCACTGTTGAGAATTTATGTGTGTTTTAAACTATTTTAGAAGGTAGGTAGGTATGTACAATGTGATGGTAGGTAAGTTTTTAACTTTGTAGCAAAGGTAACCTAAATAATGCTAACGAAACAATGAAACCCACACAAAGCATAATATAGGTATATGGAGGTAGCAGGCTTTCGTTTCACTCATGGTCTCGGCCAAATATGTAGTCTGTTAATACCTATGATTCTTTAAATCTCACTCAAAAGGTCTATGACTGATTTATAAAGGCCTCATAAATCATTGGGTCTACCTCGCCAGTCTACCTAGTGGTCCTACGACACCCACGCAATAGTTGCCTACTCCTGAACGTGAGGTAGGTTCATTGATCGGTAGGTTGGTTTAATTCCCAGATCGAGCAATTTATGTATTTGTTTGAACTCAACTCAAAGCATTTTTTTCAAACTAGCTGCGCCCTGCGGTTTCACATAAGTTTCGATCCCGTGGGAATATCGGAATAAAAAGTAGCATATGTGTTAATCCAGGGTGTCAGCTACGTCCATACCAAATTTCATCAAATTTGATCCAGCCGTTTGAGTGTGAAGAAGTAACAAACACACACACTCACTCATAAACTTTTGCCTTTATAATATTAGTGTGATAAACCAACAGGCACTTTTGAATTGTCAAGGGGTCGGTCAGTCAGAAAGATGAAGCTAGTCGCCCATTCCGAAGCGAAGGTGACTATGGAGAAGAACAGGCAAGATACTCATCGTTAGGAACCACCTACCTCTGAGACTATAGTACTTTTATACACGCTCTTGTCATAAGTCCAGCCGTTGGTGCAAGGTATGACTTCAGCTGGGGAGCCTTTCAGAGACTTCAGACCACCCTCAATGCCCCGGTAGTTCTTCGCGATGTCGCTGTAGTTCAGTTTATACATGGTGCATTCGGAATACTCCAGTTGACCATTCTTCAATTCCATTGGGATACTAGAAAGTTCCGACACATAGAACTAAAATTATATAGATCAAATTACAACACCTGAGAAGCTGGTTAGGTCAATACATATTGCGAGTAAATGTAATGTCCAAGCAAAAAGGGTCCAATAGTGGCGTATTGAGTTAAGAAGACTAGATTCGGTATCTAGAATAGTCAATTGATAATAAGGATTGAAAAAATATTCAAAAACTGGCACGTAAGTACTTTTTTTATCAGACATTGGAAGTTGAAATTCTGAAAAAAAAAATACCATCTGAAATTGTAGATAATTGAGCATTTATTAATAATCAATTAAAATTGCGAAATGAAATTTTTTCACCCAACTTTACAAAATTTCGTCTATCTCGGAAACTAAATGCCGAGAACTGAACCCTTTGTGCTTTGGACTCGCAAATGATTATGATTAGGGCTGGATTTAGAGTAGGTAGGTAAAAAATGTTAGAACGCTCCTCTCTCGAAGTCCACCACCGTAACCACGTGCTAAATTCACAGATAGTACCTTCTTATTTAAATATATAATTTATAAAATATTTAACGAAATCTTTGGATAACTTTGTGTCCCTTGAGTGAAATACCTAAAGGAATCTGGAAAATTTTTCAGGAATTGCAAGAAACTTTTTATACTTAAATGAAGTTATTTGGCTATCAAAATATCATTTTAAGATAAATTTTTATACAAGGCGCAGACGGCAATACGATACTAAATTAAACGTACACCTTTGACGTTCCTAGTTTGCACCCTAATTGCGTAACATAGGGGGCGTCCATTAATTACGTGAGAGGTCTAGGGGGGGAGGGGGTCGAGCCGAATCTCATCTAATCTTACTTTGGGGAAGGGGGTCTCGGCGTTAAGGTCTCGGCGAATATCACGTTTTTATTTTCACTATATATTCACATTTTGAAAAATGTCACGTGACATTTTCGAGCTAAACCTCACGACCAGGCGGGAGGGGGGTCGGAAAATCGCCAATTAATGGACGCCCCCATACTAATATCAATCTCAATATAAAACATTTTGAAGGATATTGCTAATCCATTGCTTCATAATTATGTTCGAGTCTCCTCAACAATGTAAATAATGCAATGAGTGTTTTTGAACTGTGAAAATGAAAGCCGTTGCTACTGATAGTGTGATACGCAACTACCCCACAGATCCCGACAATGGGCAGGTTGGATAATTCAATGGCCCTAAAGAAAAGAATTGGCATCGCCATACAACGTGGCAATTGTGGCAGCCTTTTGGGCACTGTTCCTGTTGACAGCAGCGATGCGGACGAATTTTTTGATGCCCTATGATTCTTTTGCTTATTTTTTCACATGTAAGTACATAAATGTATTGTTATTTTAAATCTTAACTTAATGGCCCTTTAAAAAAAACAACTTAGATATCATATTTAAGTCTAGTACAGCAGCTACTTGACTCACCTCAAATTCTTGGCAAGACTAACATCCGATATGATGTCTAATTCAGGCACCCGGCACCAGTGCTCCACATTGGCGGCCATGAACAGCTGCGCGTACGCATGGAACCCGCAAGGAATCACTGCTGGAAGTAGGATCAGGTAGATGACCATCTTCTGGTACCTTCCGAACTGGCCCACGTCTTCCAAGATGGCGTCGAAATCCATGCTGGGGAGTTCTTGAAAGTTATTTGAGAAAATTAGTATAGGAGTCGTTTTTTGAATATTTCTAGGTGAGGCACTGATTATGACTGTGACGTTGGTCAAGTGGTCGCAAGCGTTACTGCTGAGCATCAGCTCCTGCGCTCAATTCCCGGGTTGGGCAAAATGTTATTGAGTTTTTCTATCTGGAATTTCTCAGTCCGGTTGATTGCAATAGACTCGCCCTCTGTTACATGAGACCTTCACATAACTTGCAAAATGTTGGTGTACACCTCGGAGTACACGTTGGTCCACCTCTGTCTAATCCGTCGGGGTATACGGGCGCGATGTTATGTTCATCATCTGCCTAGCCTTTTCCCAACTATATTGGGGTCGGCTTCCAGTCTAACAGGATGCAGCTGAATACTAGCATTTTACATGGAGCGACTGCCTCTAGGTAATACGATACCCCTTGGCAAGA
Source organism: Apamea anceps (assembly GCA_951799955.1). Classification (NCBI taxonomy): domain Eukaryota; kingdom Metazoa; phylum Arthropoda; class Insecta; order Lepidoptera; family Noctuidae; genus Apamea; species Apamea anceps. The sequence continues at coordinate 2,694,795 of OX637516.1, forward strand.
CTGGTTGTCAGACTTTCGGGCTTCTGACGACCCGTAACGACTGTCAAAGATCCACGAATGACAGCCGGGACCAACGGCTTAACGTGTTTTCCGAGGCACGGAGAGGTCTTGGTATGTAAAGATGGTAACCCATCCAAGGACCAACCCCGGCAAGCGTAGCTTAACCTGATCGATCGACCCGTGCAGCTGTTATAGCTATGATGACTGCCTCAGTCAGACTTGACCTATAACTGAAGATTATAGATCAAATCTAACTAAGTATATCTTTTTACCAATTGTTTATTCGCAGGCAGCTTCGCCCTGGTATCTGAAAGTCTATTGAATATAAGGAACTAAGTTCTGCCCGCGATTTCGTCCGCGTGAAATTTTCAGCCCCCGACATCGCGTGGTATCCCATCGCTCGTATTACCACAGGATAAATTATCTGTTCCTGTGCGTATTACTACCTACTTCGTTTTCACTAAGCGTTCATTCTGTCATTTTTTTCCTTTTACTCGGCTCCTAAGGGTCTTAGCGTGATGTTATATAATACAGTGCAACCTCGATATAACAAATCAGAAGGGAACAAGTAAATATTCGATATACTTATCAACTAATTCGTTAAAATGCAGGTTTGCTAAATTGAGGTTAGGTTGGTCTAAAATTTGTTATAGGTACCCGTAGACAGAGTATAGTAGGTTATACACTTATACCTAAAGAGGTAAAAACGTGTCGAAACCTGTCGCGACTAAATCACATACTATTGGGAACGTTAATAAAGGTTTTGGGTTGACAAAATTCGTTAATTAGAGGTTTACACTTTTTTTTTTTATAGTTGAAAATTCGTTATAGAGGTTGTTCGCAAAAAATCTCCGCAATGTAAAGGTATATTTTACATTAACTCATATGGACAATTCAAAGGGAATAGACAAAGAATTCGTTAAATCGAGGAATTCGTTATATTGAGGTACGGACGCCAAACATCAAGCTACTACAATCTGTCAAATTTCTGTAATAGATTTTCAACTTTATCTGTAAAGCATTAAGGTTCAAGGTTGATTGGGAAAATTTGACAGTTTCGGGTAGCTTGACCTGCTGGCGTCTGTACGTTATATTAAGGTTGCACTGTACTTCAATTTTTTTTAATTGCTGTGATTCAGCCTTCACGTTAATTCAGTAAACTAATACTAAGTAAGTTTTTTTAATCCCAGATAAATGTGTAATGTGTTTGCAATTTTTTTTTTTTTTTGTATGGAAATATGACCCTGTCAATTTATTTATTTAATAGTATCTGGGTTTAAAAAACGAACTTTACTTATTATTATTATTATAAACCGAAAAATTCTCCCGAGATATTATATCATCGCATCTTAATTTTGAGATAATGTAATGTAAAAAAAAAAAAATATTGCTGTTCCATACTTTTTGACCGCGTAGGTATTACACTTTTCTATGAAACAGAAGATTTTTTTTTTGATAACCGACAAAAAATTTCTACGCTATGGGTCTAAACTCATGTGCTGAATCCATGGTTACAGTTTACGCGTCGATGTCCCTGCCACCCTGTACACATGTTCTTAATATTATTGTTGTTTTAAGACTGTGACTACATTTATGGAAACTTACCTTTTTTCTATGCGGGTTCACTCAGAACTGCACAATCTTTAATTCTTCATAGTCCTCTCCTTCGAGCGTGATTGCCGACTGCCAGATTGTGCAAACGTTCTGACATACCTACTTCACATATTTCGAGACCCTAAACACTGCCGCTTAATACAGGCTGATGAAAAATTTTCTATTGAAATCTGACTGGCTCAATTTTCCCAGAAAGGGCTTTGCAGGTCCGTGGCATACCTCAGGTAGGTCCATCATTTTGTTTTTTTTTTTCGAACAAGATGTAAGCAAGTTCAAAAAATATCCATGGACGTCACGTGATCAACTTTGGACGTTAATAAATCACGGAAACATGACGCTTTACGGAGTTTGGTTCTACTATATTCTCCGTTTGCATTGATCATCATCATCATCAGCTATCGATTTATTTACAAATTTCATGCATGGCCGCCATTTTGAAAAATAAAATCAAAATGGCGTGACAGCAAGTATGGCGTCTCCATATAAAAATCTAATTGTTACGCTTGAAGGATGAATGAGAATGGGCGGACATTCTACCAACCACACAGAAAATAACCTTTATAGTGACCATATCAGCAACATCAGCGGGGTAATTCTCGTAATTTTAAGAACTTTCACAGTCTGATCTCAGTCTTAATCTGTCAAAAATACGTCTAATTTCCCTACATTTTGACATTTGTTTGTCGCCGAGATGAGACTGCGACTAGATTTTGAACGTTTTAAATTACGGGAATACGGGCCCTGGTGATTAACAGGTTTACAGGCTCCTTCATCTGATGAAGTCCTCCACTCAGCAATATGACAATACTATGGAGGTCTTGGAATGCACTTATCTAAACCTCAGTTTTAAGACTTAATTAAGTGGATAAAAATAAGGATCGGAGTGGAAAAAAATACTTAATGGGCCTATACCCTTGACCTCGATCACGCCTGATGGAAAGCGATGGATGAGGTGTATGATGGAACGAGCGTGCCCAGAAGATGCCTATAAAAATTACCCCTGTGGGCTAGCGTTACGCAGGCTGCGTTGACCGTTCTTCAGCTAGCTGCTAAATGGACCGGGTGCGGGTGATCCACAAAAGGCAACTTTTAAAGAAAAAGATGCACATTATGTTCAGCGATGGAACGCCAAAGGCTGAATTTAAGACTGATCATAATTCTAGAACACATAAAATCACGACTATAATCCCCGAAGGAGTACGCAGACGTGTACCTATAGAGCTATCTATAGATATATGAGGAGGGTGCGGGGGAGTCACAACAGCATCCTGAAAACTGTAGCTGAAGATGTACGTGCGCCTGTGTTGAGACATTTCGTTCGTCTGGTGATCTTTTAGGGAGGTATCTCCCTGTTGGTTATCTTGACGAGGCAGAGTGTCTCAGCACAGGGGCATTTTTGTGATTTGTGATGTTTTTGTGAGTGTTGTCCTTTTTTCTTGTATTTAAGTAAGTACTAACAATAGTTTTTCTAAGTTTTTGTTTTTGTACACTAACCGGTGGATCTAGTTGTCCCAAAATAAATAATTTGAAATTTGAGAGCACCTAGTGTCATGCTCTGCCGCAGAGCCACCATTTTAGAAACTGATCAATTATATCTTAAAATGACGTACGTCAAACGTTTACATAATGTAATAAAAAAATATAGGATTTTTATGGCATGTGGCACATCACTAGCAAGAGGATAGACTAAATAATTTTTGAGGGAGTTGGAAGATCCCGGTCGCTTATGGTTTTTTTTTTATAGCCATGTAAATAGCTGTAACATGGACAGCTTTAATTGAAGTCCGAAACTTTGCGAGTAAATAAAAAAATAACTAGATGGCTAATGTTACTAATTTTGAATTTAAAAGTACTGTAATACAATACACATCTAAATAAAATTAAAATTCAGATTCTACGACTTATACTTTTTTTTTATTTGTATTTGAATGTAAAATTTGGGTATATTTTTAATGAAACAATAAAAAGTCGATGAAGAAAAATCCACAGGGCATGAGGAGTGTTTAGGGGTCTGAAAGGATAGCAGATGACCCCCCCAGTCGACCATTTCAATTTGGCACACGATGCACTAAACACCCTGTATAGACGCTGGAGAGCATAGTTTGGAATTTTTTTCATCACAAACATAGATTATGCGTTTCGTCATTTATGTTAAACAATAACTATATTTCATTCTGACGACACGGTCATTCTCTTTCATGGCAAATCCTGGGAATCGGTGCACAACGAAGCTGAATGAAAAATCACAACAGAAAAAATGCTATTAAGTCTTATTTTTTATTAATATTTTGTAAGTAAAACTAGCTATTAATGTAGTATTACGTAATAAATAACTATTTTAATACCTTAGTTAACCAATTTTCCTCGTTCATAATATTTATAGTTGTGTGCTTAATCACAAATGCTACAAAACATTTTGCTGACACGAAATAACCAGGCGCTTTCTATGAAAATTTTAGTAAAGTTAAAATAAAGAAAACCACTGTCTAATAATGATGTTTTTCAACACGTACGCAATATGCACTATTCGTACAAGAGTTTTCATCAAAAAACAGTGGCGTTTATCTTTCCTGACTACATGTTCTGTGTGGCTCTGCTAGAGAGTATGCTCTCCAGCAGAGCATCAATGTCTATTTTATCATTACCTACAGCACGTACAGCGATAAAGGGTATACGTACATTATGTACGTTTGACGTACATCATTTTAAGATATAATTGATCGGTTTCTAAAATGGTGGCATGTAATAGGGGACGAGCCTATTAACTGAGCACAATTCCAGACTCCACTCTGCTGCTGAGAAATTCTTCTTCTGAATAATTGTTTTCTTTTTTTGCGAAAAATCAAACTGCATGTAGATAAAATGGGATGCGCGTGCGCAATTATCCCATTCGTGGTCCAGTCAGTCAATTCGATTAGCGATATAATTGGAGCGGGCAAAGGACTGTTCCCTGTATGCCACCCAAGGTCGGGATCCCGCGATGCTTCAACTAAGTACGATATACATTGACGGCTGTGTTTCAACGACCAATAATTTGAAAAGAATTTAACAAGCATTGGATACCGAATGATAAATTTCGTCGGTAGGATGTAGCACTCAAGGTTTTGTCATGGTCTTTATTTTATTAAGTTACTAGGCTGTTTGTTGTTTCGCGCGCTTTTTGATATTTTTGTAGGACGATAGAGGTAGGTGTTAGGTAGGTGAATCGAATAAAAAAGTACACGTGTTAGATTACGTATTTTAATATTAACCAATAAATAAGTACGTCAATTCAGTCAAAAAGTACGCACCGTTAAAAAATAAATAAAAAAAAAGTAAAAAAATAATTGAATACATTAGTGTAAGTATTGTATTGTTTCGGTAATTAAGATTGCTTATCAACTTCAAGTTTAAGTACAGACCGATTCAAGCTGCGCACCGAGTATCGCACTTCAGAAACGACATAATCGTTTCTGAAGTGCGCTACTCGTTGCGCAGTACCTCACCCCTCACCCCGCTGACAGATGAATTCGTTACTGCGCAGCGACTCGCCTCATGTTCCGAGACGCCATAAAGTTGGAATCGGGCTGTAATTAGATTAGCTATTTTTAATAGCGCAATGCAAATTCCGTGTCTATGTGCACGACAAAGTAAAGCAAACACTTTTCCTTATACTTTATGGCACATCTTCCTGTACCACTCCGGGTCATCCTTGGCAGCCGTTTCTGGTCTTCCATCCGTATGTTTGTAGTGGAACTCGGAGACTCCTCGTCCTGGTACGTTGTTCACGATAAACTTGCAGAATCTCTCGACCATTCGTGCATCCCATTCAGAAGATACGTAGTGAACAGCCTCATATTCAACTAACACCTGAAATAAACAGGCATACGCATTCATTATAAAGGTCTTTTTAAGTTAATTAAATATATTATGGTAGTTGCCTGGGTAAAAAAATAATAATTATATTTAGTCCGTCAGTTAGATTATTGAAAAATAATGGACACGTATTTTTTCTTTTGTCAATCAAATAAAAAATTACAAAGATAAAGCGCGTCAAAATTTGGGAGTGGGGGGTCGTGACGACACTTGCTTGCAAAAATGTCGCAAGCAAGTGACGTCCCGCGGAACTTTAACGGGCAATATTTTCATAATTTTTTATATAATTGACAAAAGAAAAAATACGGGTTCAATATTTTTTGATAATCTAACTGACGGACTAATTAGATTTTTTTAGGAAAATAGCCTATTGGAATTCTTCATCGTCATTTATCAGCCTTTGGAAGGTTACTGCTGGACACAGGCGTCAGGCCTATCCAGCCGCACGCCATTCAACTCAATCCTCGGCCACTTTTCTCATCCAGCTGCTACCAGCTACTCTGCGAAGATTGCCGGTCCACCTGCCTATGAGTAGTACTGACTTATGTCAAACAGACATGTTTGAAGAAGCATGTCTACTATATGCTGCGCCAAGCATAAATAAATTGGGGGTAAGGGCTGGAAGATGCTTTTGGTCTTAACGTATGTTAAAGTCCTCCAGACCGAATTTCGCCCATGGCAACCAATCTGAGCGGAGACCTGCCCCAGCAGTACGACCAAATTCGGTCGCAAAGTCCTGTCACTCCATACATTTCACCTGTCAATTCGGAACTTTGCGACCGAATTCGGTCGTAAAGCGATCGCTATGAATGTTGAGACTGATGGGGCAGCCTTCGGCGCGGGAGATATTATAATGCACAAGTGTGTGCACTCTCCCTTCCCTCACTCTCATTATCCGATGGGACGGCAATCTGACACGACCGGAGAGAGATCAAGCGCAGGACCAACGGCTTACTGTGCTTTCCGAGGTACGGGGATAGGAACTTCCAAACTCGAGGCTGTTACTAAGAATTCTCCAATGGAATAACCAAATAAAACTTTACCCAACCTGGGAATCGAACTCAGGACCCCTCGCTCAGCAGTAGCGCTTGCGACTACGACACCAACGGGTCTTATACACTATTTAAAAGACGAAGATGTACCTGAACAGTATATTCCTCGTCCCCTGCCTGAAACTTGAACGCATAATCTCTAGGAGCAGTCCCGTTTTCTCCGTGTTGGTAAAGCTTCAAGTCCACCCATTTGATTGGCAGTACCTCGCCGGTTGGAAGAGCTATCTGCCCGAGTTCTAAACTGAAAAACAAAGCAGCATCTAGTTGATTTTAAGCAGTTCAGTTGACGCAAGCTTTTTAAAAGTGAGTTGAAGTCGGGTACGCCTAGCATCATTTATTAGAGATTTTTGATTTTTTAAAGTAAGTAATGCAGTGGTGGTACAGTTGTAGCGACCCCGACTTACGAATTGTAGGTCGTGGGTTCAAATCGAGGCAGGCAATTTACTTTGTGTAATTTATTTCATAGCCATTGCTGTCAAAACGGTGAAGGAAAACATCGCGAGGAAACCGGCATGTCTTAGAACCAAAAAATTCGAAGATATGTGAAATCTGCCAACCCGCACTGGGCCCACGAGGTGTATTATGGCCACTCCCTCTCACAGAGGCCTGTGTCCCAACAGTGGGAACGTTATAGACTGATTATGCTTATGCTAAGTAAGTAATGAGATCATTAGTTAAAGTGTTAACCACAACAAAGTCTTTGGCTTTCAAGACAGCAGATAGGTAAGTAGAAAATATCTAACTTGGGTAACATCGCTTTTTTCCTTCTTTAGGACAATCGCTCATGTCAAAGACCATAATATAAACCACCAGGGTGTTTACCCATTCAGGGTGTAAAAAGACACACAGCTGTTACTACGCATTTTGGATATCAAACTAAGTATGAAACGCTTTATGCATGGGAAATAAATGAAATTAATAAATTGCTGGGAAACGACTTTTATTTTTAACGTAAAAGCTGGATGCAACGGTACTGGGGTCGTGGGGGGATTTAAAGATGTGTTAACATTAAAGAAAATAAAATTAAAAACATGTTTTCTTACAAAAACGTCTGTAAAAGTTGGAATTTTGATCTTCAATATCTCCGTAACAAGAAGGTTCCCAGGAATGATCCAGTCCAAAAAAAAAAATTACAATGACGGGGACTACGAAGGACTCTCGGCTTCGTTAAGTGTCTTTTTACACTCTGTAGATACGTTAGATACGTACCTACATACATAAAGTCACACCTTTTTCCCATGAGGGAAGGCAGAAACTACGGAACGCCACCTGCTACGAACCTTACAAGTACTTACTCCTTTTACACCGTTTACGTTCTAATAACATCATGTTAATGTTAAATGTTGCTAATAAGGACTTACATGGAGGCAGTGGACGGCTGGCAGACAACGCCAACGCTGATGCTGGAGCCGTCCTCCAGGAAGATGTGGTGGAACGCGTACCTATGCATCAGAGTCCAGTCGCGTTTCTGACCTGAGACATAAACGAGTTTTAGTGGTAACAAACAGCGAAGTACCCATGTAATGGTGAGTGGTCTTAGCCGCTTCTCATAAGAAGCCACATCAAGAAGGTCACATTTTTGTTAGTGAAACCCCGTAGACGTACGTTTACGTTTTTTTCTTTTATCATGTTTACCGATATCTAAACATGATAAAAGAAAAAAAAACTGATTAACAACTCGATACTTCACTATTAGTGATCGTTGACCGCGACATTATCAGCAAATGTTTTTTTGGAACGAAGTTCCTTCCTTATCGCGGCTTGCGATAGGAGTTGACTGGTAGAAATCTTCAATCTTTTCGATGCGATGCGATGCGACTTTCTCGATGTCTCTTTCTATTATTATGATGTGTGCGTGCGAGTATCGCGGAAGGAATTTCGTTCCTGACGGGGGTCCCCGCGCACGTTTTGTTTGTTTTATTGTGTTTACCAAATCATACCCATCACGTCTGCGGAGTTTGCTAACAAATTTAATCTGACCCTATAGTTTGATGTTTCTGCTGCTGTGGCTAAGGTCTCCTCTCCCTGAAAGGGGATGGCTTGTTACCCCTGAGCCACGTCTTTACTAAATGTACCTTGTGGGGACGCCAGTGACGTCACGGACCTGGCCGACTTGGGGAATAATTAGTGCGAGTATTTAGGGTGGGGAAGATCACGTGGCGGGTCTAAGTTGGTGTACAAGCAATAATAATAAGACGCAGTCGACGGACGCCCGCTTCGCTTCCCCTATTTCTTTAAAGGAACCTAACACGGGATGACGGGGGCTCAAGTGAGCGAGCGAACGAGCCCCGTCATCCCCTTCGAACCTAACCTGCCCGAGTCGGGGTGCCCCAAATCCCGAGCTCGCTTCGCTCGCTCTTGGACCGACACTTACGAGTACAAAGCGGTCCAGCACAGGCTATGGATGTCTGTTGTAATATACAGTCTGGCATTACGCGGCCGGGTATTTATTTAGTACACTAGCTTCTGCCCGCGGCTTCGCCCGCGTGGATGTCGGAAATTATCCCACGGGAACGTGCTAACAGGATAAAATGTATGTGCACCAGGATGCCATCTATCTCGCGGGCCCTTTGTGGCTAATTACAATAGAAAACCAATTGTGTCTCATTAATGGTGATTAAGAACCACCTATATGATACCTTTACCTAAGTACCTACCTAATTAAAAAAATAAATAAACTCAATAACAGAAAATAAAATACCTACCTACCTAAATAAACCTATTTATGACGATAACTAATCTAAACTCAATCATCATCTGCCTAGCCTTTTCCCAACTATGTTCAGGGCCGGCTTCTAGCCTAACCGGATGCAGCTGAATACCAGTATTTTACATGGAGCGACTGCCTATCTGACCTCCACAACCCAGTTATTGGGTAATACGATACCCTTGGTACGACTGGTTGTCAGACTTTCGGGCTTCTGACTACCCGTAACGACTGTCAAAGATCCACGAATGACAGCCGGGACCAACGGCTTAACGTGCTTTCCGAGGCACGGAGGTGTCTCGGTATGTAAAGATGGTCACCCATCCACAGACCGACCGCGGCAAGCGTAGCTTAACCTGACCGATCGACCTGTGCGGCTGTTATTATTTAGCCACGGGCCCCTCAATCTAAACTCAATAAATAAACAAAATCTCTAAAAACTAATATCTATACGAATGACTATCCTACCTAACAGTATTATAAAATAACCTACGGTCACTACGTACACTATCAAATATACTACCTATACTTTAAAATTAAAATCTATACCTACGACTTATATAAAAATAAACCTAAATAACTCTAAAAAGTAAAAGGAATAAAAATGAACTCCACTGCGTGTGACCTAACCTACGACAAACTTATTATTTGCGGTTGGTACAGTAATCGGATCTAGGGATCGAACCGCAAAATTAAGTTTGTTTTTTATTGTATATACTTTTCCGGGATAAAAAGTACCCAGTGTGGTGCCCAGGATATTAAAGAATAATTATACCAAGTTTTATCGTAATCGAACCGGTAGTTTTTGCGTGATGCCTGAACAAACAGACAGACAGACAGACAGACAGACAGACAGACCGACAGACAGACAAAAATTTTTTTAATCACATTTTTGGGTTCGGTGTCGGTCTAGTAACACCCCCTGCCATTTATTTTTTTGATATTTTCAATGTACAGAATTTTCACTTCTACAGATTTATTATAAGTATAGATAATCACGCAACGCTAGGTCCTAAATATACCCGATTATGAATTTCAACTCGGGTATATTTTGTAGTTAGAAATTTCGAAAGCCTCATGCTAACTATACCCGAATAAAACCCTTTGGGGAGTTTCCACAAGGTACATTTAGTAAAGACGGGGCGTCTTCGTCGTCAAATGCAACTGTGATCATGAATGTTACCCACACCTCATTGTGTTTCGAAAAGATTGTGCGCACCATGCCTTGCAGAAAGAGATGTTCGATAATTTTGTCTCCGGTGATGGGTTATTTTGAAATCGTGAATTTTATTTTCTATAAAGCAGCACCCACAACAATCTCAATCTGAAACATTTTGAAGGATCTTGCTAATCCATTGCTTCATGTTGAAAAAATGTGTCTGCTCAACAACGTAAATAACGCAATGAACGTTGTTGAACTGTCAAAATGAAACCAATTGCTACTGATTGTGTGTTACGCAATCACCCCGTTGTGATAGTTGCCTTACCAAAGCTGTGATCCCTGAAGGAAGGAAGCGTGTATTCAAAAGATTCGTTCTCAATCTTGAACTTGCATCTCAAAGTACCGAACTGTTCGTAATGAGACTGGTGCGCCCTGTAACAGGAAACGTATGATTAAATTAATGCCAATATCCTCCCCTCCTGTCCGTAGTTTAGTCACGGCAGCCAATCTCAACGTAGACTATAGCCAACTACGCAAGATACCTAATTATTCACAGACTTCTTTTTCGTTTTACTTTCATAAGTAAAGTTAACGTCGAATACGAATGTGGATATAATTGGTAAAGCATTAATGTTTATATTCGAATTGAACGCTTGCTCACATTCGTTTATACCTCTAATAACTTTATAAGCATACGAATAAGCTTCATATTCGTTTACTTAGCCAAGTGCTATAATTATGTGAATCTTGCCCAAAGAAATGCTTCTTTCCTATATCTATGAGCTTGCCTATAGTGCACAAGGCGGGCGACAACGACAAGGTTGGCGCAAACATAGGGGCACTCCCTCTTCCCTCACTCTCATAGTCTGATGGGACGCAATCCGACATGACCGGGGAGAGATCTGGGCCCCAAGTCTGCTATTTTTATAAATTCGTCATTCCAACACGATCCCATTCCCATCCCATGTTCATTTTGCTTAAAGTTCCTAACCTGTTAAATTCTTAATGGCGATCATTGGTCGGTCAATGGTCTCGTAATAGAATTATGTCATAATGACATTGTCGTATCCCCATTATTATAAAACCCGTTAGTAGAAATGTTTTTCGAAAAACTACCACTACTTTATTTATGCCAGATTTCATTTATATATATTTTTACATATAATTTATTAGTGTTTTATACAAGTCAAGTGTTTCATGTAAGTCAGTCATTCATTTATCATTATGTACGAGATTACCATTCTATGCCATTTCTTTCAATGGAGTGTCAGTGGTTGACCACTGGAAAGTCATAATGACGCCATTATGTTAGTAGATTACCAAAATTGTCAAAATCAACAATTATGAAATCAATGATAGACCATTCTGACACTATTGTAATAGCAGACTTGGGGCCCAGGCGCAGGGTTAAGGCTTTTACCTACTTGCTCTCTCGAATTTGAATTTACTCACGTTTTCAGATTTTCAAAGTATTCCCTGCTCCATTTCTCCAAGGCTATTGACTTGATGATCGCCGGAGGATGAAGATCCGAGTCGAAATCGAAGTATCTCGTCGTAGCGTTCCATTCTCCGAAGAAGTCGACATCAACCAGCTTGTCTGGCTCATTTTGGAACCTGGTGAAAAATTCTTACACTGTTTAGTACTACCTATTTAAATAACTCCATAAGTATATAGATTTCTTTGTGAAACAGTGTAAAAGAAGTACAGTTAACAAAACAAGCCTCGAGTACAAGCAAAAAATAAATATATTTCAAACACGACGCTGATATAATTATGTTGTTGTTGTGGGCAAAACTTTTTTAACTTAAAGCCGCTCCCTCACATGGAGCATTCGCCTTTAGACACATGTAGGAAGCATCGACATGTCGTTACCTCATTGGCTTTGATATAAGCACACAGGTATGCAGTAAACTTAAAATAAACCAAACCAGAAAGAAAGACAGTCTAAGGTAAGAGGAAGAAAGAAGGCAGTAAGTGTAAAGTTACCTAAGTAAATAGCTGAAACATTTTTCGAACATAATCATAATGAACCAACTAATCCATTGCTCCATATGTTCGAAAAATGTGTCAGCTCAACAATAATAATATCGTAATATCCTTCAAAATAATTCTAGTGTGTTACGCAATTAGGGTGGGGTTCTGTGCTTCTCGCATTCACCGGATTCCCAAGGTCATCGGTCGATTTTGTGGGAGCGTCCGACGTTACGCTAATTACACAGTTATAAATACCTCAAAATTAATAAAATTAAATAAAAATGAACTTACCACATCTTTCCCTTGTAAGAGACGGTCCATTTCCCCATAGCTATAATGGGCGTGATCTTTAAACCTTCTGCTCCAAACTCTCCGATTTCGGACCCAAATAGAACCGTGTCAGGTAACTTCTTACTGCATAACAAGCCTTTGTTCGGGAGCTGCACAACAAAACAACTTTATCAAGGATGCTGGTGCTAGGAATGCTGCAGGCAAAAATGCCACTTTAGATACTTAAAGACTGTAGTAATAATTTTATGTACAGACGCCAGCAGGTCAAGCTACACGAAACTGTAAAATTTTCCCAATCAACCTTGAACCTTAATGTTTTATCGATAAAGTTGAAAATCTATTAAAGAAATTTGATAGATTGTAGTAGCTTTATGTGCTGGCGTCTGTACCTAAGGGTCTTATGAAAAATGTGAATAATTTTGCTAAACTGTGATAAAAACAATGTTTAAATTGAACTATAGGCATCCTTCCAGGGGGCTAAAGGGCCAAAATCTATATCTATACAAACAAATAAAATGAAGTGTCTGTTTGTAATGTCAAAATAACAGATGTTTCCTATTTTTTTTTATATTGTCTTTCTGTCTGTTTGTTCCGGCTAATCTCCGAAAAGGCTGAACCGATTTTAAGAGGAACCTGAAACATAGCTGATGTTATAAGAAGTAACTTAAGCTAGTTTTATTATTAAAACAAATTAGGCTTCCGGGCAAATAACTGAAAACCCATGAAATCCAATATGTTTTCCGACATACACGCGAAAGAAGGGACGGCACACCTAGTAGTTAAATAAAACTGGAAAAACAACGGGTTTTCATGCAAATATGCATTACTCAATAAAAATGAGAAGGATTCTCTTCCGGTAATCTGTGTAGGAATAGGAACCAGTACCAATTGCTATAACAAAACTATAACCAGCGGGTTAATTGCGTAACACACTATAAGTAGCAATAGGATTCATTTTGACAGTTCAACAACATTCATTGCGTTATTTAGGTTGATGAGCAGACACATTTTTCGAACATCTGAAGCAATGGATTAGCAATATCCTTCAAAATGATTCAGATTGAGATTGATTGAATGAGTTACGCAATTATGGCGCAGCATTTAGGTACCTGAAGATAGTAAGTCATAAGAATTACTCACACCAATATAAAAGAGTCCGTTGCACATGCCCAGATGCCTGCGCTCAACGCCGGCTATCACATACACGCCTTTGTTCTTCTCACTGTCCGCTGATATGAAGAACACTGCATCAAAAGCCTGAAATTTCAATTCAAATATCTGAGGGGCAATTCTCGTAATTTTAAGAACGTTCACAGTCTGATCTCAGTCCCAATCTGTCAAAAAATACTTCTAATTTCCCTACATTTTGACAAGTTTTTGACATTGGTTTTTTTTTATATTGACAATGGGCTCACTCTTGACCTCAATCCAGCCCAGAGGCAGGGATGAGATCTACGGTGGAACGTGCTTGCCCAGGAGAAGCCTATTCACTCTCGCCCTGAAGAGATTCGGGTTGTATGAACTCGGGAATGCAGACGCAGGCAGAAGATTCCACTCCTTAGCTGTGCGCATCAGAAAAGATGATAAGAAGCGCTTAGTGCGTATATATGGTATATTAACAGTATCCCGAGGTATGTTGTTTGTCGCCGAGATGAGACTGCGACTAGATTTTGAACGTTTTAAATTTCGAGAATTGGCCTTCTGATTTCAGTCTCAATCTGTCAAAAATAACTCTAATTTCCCTACATTTTTGACAAGTTTTTGACATTCGTTGTCGCTAAGATGAGATTGCGACTATATTTTGTAAGTTTTTAATTATGGGAATTGACCTTCTGTTATTGGAACTAAATTAATACTTAATACTAAACAAGTTAATCGTCTGTTTTCCTTTCCACATTTAACCCTTCAAAGCAAGAGTGGACAGGCATCTTCTGGGTACGCTCGTTCCATCATAGACCTCATTCATCGCTTTCAATCAGGCGTGATCGAGGTCCAGATCAAGAGCAATAAAAACACAAACCTTGGAGCCTGTACCTTTTTTACCAGTGAATGTCCTTATGATTCCGTAAGTCTACACCCTAACTGCGTAACTTACAGTGAGTCATGAGTCAGGAGTGCGGTATATATTCTCACAAACCACTACCAACAGGCATTAGCCGGCCATGAATAAACTATACCTGCGGCTGTCGGGACAGATAAAAGAAGACAGATTTTATTTATTCCGTGGGAAGACAGGTGCCCAGAGACAGTGAGGCGGGGTCGCGGAAGACCAGGTAGGAGAAGGCGGGACGGGTTGGATAGGTTCCGTAAAACTGGAAGGAGAACGCGCGGGGAGCCTAATGCCTAGGAGTGGGACAGTGAAGGCTAAATAAAAAAAAATACTGATACAACGGACGAGCGACTCCTGTCCCCCGCCAGGCCCATGCTGTAGGTAGTTGGAGAAAACGTGTGATTTTAGTCCGAAAGAGTCTGATAGAGGACACCCATGAGGTTCGATGATATCGAAACATAAATATGTTTAATAATGTATCATCTATCTTCTGCCTAGCCAACTATGTTGGGGTCGGCTTCCAGTCTAACCGGATGCAGCTGAATACCAGTATTTTAAATGGAGCGACTGCCTACCTGACCTCCATAACCCAATGACTGGGTAATACGTTATGTTAAATATGTTTAATACTTAGGTGTATACATTTTTCATTGTGGAAATTGAGCGCCAAATTGTGCAGCCATAAGTACATGTATGTATATGTCATGCTAACTAACTGTTAATTAGATATGGATTCGGCGAATTGATTGTTCGAGTCACCAAAAGAGCGTAAACATCTGCTATTTCCTCGAAAATTATGCTTTATTTACTGATAAGAGACATTGTACTCATAGAAGGTGCTGATATGCTCTTGAGCCCGGAATCAAGATGGCTACTGTGGTTGTTTAAGCCGGTAAGAGTGCAGCATCATTGAAACCCTTCACTTGCCCCTTGCCCATTAACTGGGTTGTGGAGGTCAGATAGGCAGTCGCTTCATGTAAAATACTGGTATTAAGCTACATCCGGTTAGACTGGAAGCCGACTCCAACATAGTTGGGAAAAGGCTAGGCAGATGATGATTTGCACCTCGCGTAAATTTATAACCGATCATAAAAAAACCAATAGATATACAAGGTCAAAATAAATAAACTAGCGAAACTCAGCACTCAGCAGACGTGATGGGAATCGATATCTAAACATGATAAAAAAACCTAATTCATTTTTAGTGTATATATTTGCTTGAATTATCAGTTCAAAAATTTGTTTTTGTTTCTCTACACTTCACAGACGCGTGAATGTATATATATATGTATGTATATATCTATACTTATACGAGTATATCGATATCTAAACTAATAAAAAAACTGATTTTCTCAACTCATACCTACTACATGTAATAACACTACCAGCGGTCGTTGACCCCCAAATAAATTATCATCAAATTTTTTTTTTTGTTTTATCATGTTTAGGTATCGACACCCATCATGCCTGCTAAGTTTCGCTAAATGAAATATACCACAAAAAGGTAGTTAGAGGACGCCTAAGGTGTTATCCAAGAAATTATAAATGTTATAAGGGTTACAATGGAAAAGTTACCTTGGTATGTCTGCTCAAGGGCTGCGCTCTGTCCATGAGGGCTGGGTCCGCTATGGCCTTCACCCCCTGTCCGGCGCGCCCGTCGGGACCAGCCGCAGAATGTGTGCTCACATACTGCAGTGAAATAAGGGTAGTTAATTAAATGGTTGCATGTATGTATTCCCTTGGAAACCAGGAAATAAACGAAGACTTTCCCTCTCGTTCTGAGCCGAATGTCCGTATAACTAAGCTAATTTCATCTACTTAATACAAATTTTGTGTCATCATCATCAGCCTACAGCAGTCCACTGCTGCACATAGGCCTCTCCTATTGCACGCCATTCAACTCGATTTTCGGCAACTCTCATCCAGGTGCTACCAGCCATCCTGCGAAGATCGTCGCTCCACCTAGCTTGAAGGCGTCCCACCTTACATTTACCGATTCGCGTTCACCACCCAAGAACACGTCTACCCCAATGGCTATCAGTTCTACGGCTAATAAGGCCGACCCATTGACACTACAGCTTGCTTATTCTGTGAGCTATGTCGACATCTTTGGTTCTCTGCCAGATCACATCTTTGCGGAAATTTTGTGTATTCGTTATCTTATTGGTTACCATTCAGAGGCATTTTAAATTGTGAATTGGTAATTATGGCTCCAGATGATGTTATTCAATAAATCTGCCTAGCTTTTTTCCAAATATGTTGGGGTCGGCATCCACTCTGCTACTTATGTCATTTTTCGACTCTCTCTGTCTTTTTCTCTTTTTTTTTTCTCTCTCTTTATTTTGTTTCACGAACTGAGACCAAATAAACATTTTTTCTTTCTTTCTTTCTTTTTTTTTCTAAAATGTTGAAGCTTGAAGCGACTATTATCATCATTTCAGCCGAAAGACGTCCACTGCTGGACATGGGCTCCCCCAAGCCTCCACTTCGACCGGTTCTGTGCTTCCCTCATCCCATTCCTGCGGTCTTCACAGGGTCATCGGTCCACCTCGTGTGAGGCGTTCCAACGCTACGTCTTCCAGAACGCGGTCGCCACTCCAGAACCTTTCGGCCTCATCGGCCATCAGCACCCTAATTGCGTAACACACGATCAATCGGAATCTGAATCATTTTGAAGCAAATTGCTAATCCATTGCTTCATAAGTTCGAAAAATTTGTCTGCTCAACACGTAAATAACGCAATGAATGTCGTTGAACTGTCAAAATGAAACCGATTCCGATTGATCGTGTGTTACGCAATTAGGGTGCTGTTCTGCGAGCAATGTGCCCTGCCCACTGCCATTTAAGTTTAGCAATTCTTCGTTGAAGCGACCATTTATGGGAAAAGATACATTTTTACCGACACTGTTAATATAACATTTTTGGTACCCATTCGGTTACAGCTACCATCCTGATAATGAATGTGCTACTTAACAGCGGGCTAATTGAGTACCACACTAACAGTAGAAATGGCTTTCATATTGACAGTTCAACAACATTCATAGCGTTATTTACGTTGATGAGCAGACACATTTTTCGAAGATATGATTCAGGTAGATATTAATAGTGTGTTACGCAATCAGGGTGCAGAACCGCATGCCACATGGACAACTCGTGATGATTATTAATAATTGTTAATTAATATCAAATCAGTGGTTATCAAACACCTGAGCCCTCACAGCGCTGATAATAACGGGAGCTAACTGATATCGACTGTAAAGTACCTACCTGTCTGCTTAGTTATAGTAGTGCCAGTGTAAATGAGGATTTGCACCAATATCATTGCATAGGTACTTTCATTTGCAAGTCACCTATCTTAATTCGATTTATTTTCACTAAGTCATTCTCCCAGCTAGATGGACGGACGATCTTAAGAAGGTTACTGAGACGGACTGAATGCGGAAGGCGGAGGACAGGGTGTTTTGGTGCAGCCTGGGAGAGGCCTATGTCCAGCAGTGGACTGCGATAGGCTGAGTTGATTGATCTCACGAAGGGGTATCATGTTACCCAGTAACTGGGCTGTGGTGGTCAGATAGGCAGTCGCTCCATGTAAAATACCGTTATTCTGGTGCATTCGGTTAGACTGGAAGCCGACGCCAATATAATTGGGAAAAGGCTAGGCAGATGATGAATTTTAATTAATTAATTTAATAGGTACTCGTCTCGCGTAAAGGACATAAGTACTTATTGTTAATAAGTGGTAAAAATAATAGCCAGTCAGCAAGGTGTACGTACAGACGCCAGCACATCCAAGCTACTACAATCTGTCAAATTTCTTTAATAGATTTTCAATTTTATCGCTAAAGTATTAAAGTTCAAGGTTGATTGGGAAAATTTGACAGTTTCTGGTAGCTTGACCTGCTGGCGTCTGTACCTAATACAGCGAAGTGCAGCTGACTGTCCGGGTGTGCTAGACGTAGCTACCCACATTTTAAGTATGCAGGTTATTTTCATCAAACTCCAACAAATACTAGGTAATAGCTTTGCCCGCGGATTCGGGATTTGGTTGAGTTCCCGAAAGTTATTTACTCTGGGCCTTTTTGGTGCAGCCGTGAGGCACACTTTTCTACTAATTTCTTACATCGGTCTTTCTATTTGATTTTTATCATGTATGTATCTGGTGTATTGTGTCTAAATAAATGTATTTTCTTTCTTGCCTTTCTTATTTATTTGTCAAAAACCATACCAAGCTACATATCAAAACGGCCATTAAAAAAAAACAACACTTACCTTTCTAAAATAATACAGGATGGCGAACACTACATATTTTACGTAATACCACTTTCCTGGGACCGCATAAACACCGAGGATAGGTTTTGAGTCCTTCCTTACTTTACTATAAATAAACAAAATAATACCGAGAACAATACAGCACAGCGTGATAGACATTTTGTCGCGGCGGTGAACCAACTGTGAATGTGGAAACACTGCATTGATAACACTGATACAAAATATAAATGATAAGAGCCGTTACATTGTTGTTCGGTAGGTAATGAAGTGGCTCGCAGACTATTGTTGCTATCGAAGACTGAGCAACACTTTTTACCTTTAATCTAATTGTCATTCGGCAAAGAATTGGTCTCTAGGGGAAGGGAAGGCAGAATGGACCACATAAACAAGAACTAATGTAGAAAAAAAACTATTCCGTTTATTTAACATTTTATATTCTACAACATATACTCTACGCTACTTATTAATTTGACTTAAAAATATTCATAGATACTTAATTAAGATATTACATAATGTCTAAAAGCGTACGTTACGTTTTACATGTTTTCATAAGCGAGGCACAACGGACCACACAGGAAAATGGACTCGCATAAGAAAACTGTCAAAACATTTTGTTCACAGAGAGACACTGCCTTTTAGATACCGCCAGTACAGCCAGCGCAAGCACAATGTGTGGCATAAGCGAAAATCTGGACATTGAACCTATCCCCCACTTGATTCTAAAAAGTTTTTACTGTAGGATAAACTAACATTTTCTTTTTTTTATATCTTTTGTCACTAACTATTATTTCTTGTTTTTCTTTTCTTAGGTTGACCTTTGTACCTGCAGGTTCCGTCTTACCTTCCTTTCCCCTATCTGTTAGAAGGCTTCTCATCTTGTCTAAGCCGATTAAGGTTTTTTTGAAGACTGAGTCTTGCAATGTGGTTTGCACGTTTCTACATCATTGGCAGTATGTTCCAACGACTGGTGCGTATGGCCTTTTGTGTCATGCTTCCCTGCCCCAGCAGTCTCGACATTCATAGCGATCGCTTTACGACCGAATTCGGTCGCAAAGTCCCGAAGTGACAGGTGAAATGTATGGAGTGACAGGACTTTGCGACCGAACTCGGTCGTAAAGCGATCGCTATGAATGTTGAGACTGCTGGGGCTGGTCTTGCGGTCCTTATTGTAGGGCATCGACGCCATCTGGCTGTTGATCTGCGGGGTAATAGAGTAGCACACTATCAGTAGCAAATGATTCAGATTATGATTGATCGTGTGTTACGCAATTACCCCAGCAGGCCAGCACCCTAACTGCGTAATACACTATCAATAATAATCTGAATCATTTTGAAGGAATAAGGCTTATCCATTGCTTTAAATGTCCGAAAACTTTGTCTGCTCAACAATGTAAATAATGCAATGAATGTTGTTGCACTGTCAAAATGAAACATTGCTACCGATAGTGTGTTACGCAGCATAATCAGCCTATAATGTTCCACTGGGATAAAGGCCTCCTCTCGGTGAGAGGGAGTGGGCCTTAAACCACCACGCCGGCCGAGTGCGGGTTAGTAGATGCCACATGTCTTCGAATTTTTGGTTCTAGGACATGCCGGTTTCCTCACGATGTTTTCTTTCACCATTTTGAAAGCAGTGGTGATGAAATAATTTACGCATAAGCACAACGCCTGCCTGGGTACGTACAGACGCAAGCACATCAAGCTACTACAATCTGTCAAATTTCTTTAATAGATTTTCAACTTTATCGCTAAAGCATTAAGGTTCAAGGTTGATTGGGAAAAATTGACAGTTTCGGATAGCTTGACCTGCTGGCGTCTGTACCTCCGACCTACTACTCTTAAGTCGCAGCCGTTACCACTGGGCCATCACCACTTCTCTCGCAATTACCCCGCTGGTCTGTAAATACATCTCTTATAGTTTATCAGCAAGGATGCTTGCTGTGTTGGCAAGCGAAGTTACTCCTTCGTTTTCACCTTCCATAAAGGTCACTATCGCTTGCCGGTCCGTTGTTGGGCTGTTCCTGATTCAAAGGTTACCTATACCTAAGTATATAGGATACAATGTTTACTTACCTACATCACAAAACCGTAGGATGTTGATGAAAAACAAATTTTAATGAATTTTTTTTCCTGTGTGGTTATCCTCCTAAAATCAAAACAAAATAGATTTTTTGTGGTGAACAAAATCTATGTTATTAACATGATAACAATAATTATATACCTACACTGTTTATCTGTTAGATATTTCAAATTTATTCTTCCTCTTTCTTGTTTGCTGAATTTGTGTACTGTAATTTTTAATAACTTGAGCTTGAATTCAAATATAATATCCGAAATACTATTTCAGAAATAAGGCTGGATATTGATCCCTGTGTCTGTGTTCTCCCTCTACACCGGCACTCATATTTCCGGTCCCCCTAAAAACGCTAAATAATTCTAGTGAGTACCTAGTATTTTATTCCGGGATGCACAGCCTAAACATTAGGTCAAAAGAAATGACTTGATTTTGACCGAATGTTTAGTAGATTCCCCAGGATAATGACTGGCAACCACCGGGGAGGAATAACTTTTGCTCTGCACCAACCCGCTCGCTACGCGCTACGCTTTATGCTACGCGCTATGGGTTATGGGCCAGCCTTCGAGTTTTGGGTCTACCTCCGCTATGGCCTACGGGTGAGTAATGTCTGTTCCAAAAATATCTGATGAACATGTAAACCAACTGGCTTCCATAATTACCTACCTCACCCGTCTGCTCTAGATTATGCTAAGTAGTTATGTACATTATGTATTCTTCAATTAGATATCATTGCAAGCTCAGCGGTCAGTGCTCACCGGATGAGCCATGTACGCTAAATCGGCAGTACCTACCTACGTATTATCATTTTTTTTCTCAGTAAAAATCCTGAGTGGTAAAGATTAGTAGGTATTTATTAGAAATGTTTCTCACGCTCTGAAACCAAAAGTATGTTTTCTACTCAATTTGTTTACATTTTAGTCCGATACTTTTGGCACAGACTATGCACAGACGCCAGCATATCAAGCTACCCGAAACTGTCAAAATTTCCCAATCAACCTTGGACCTAATGCTTTAGCCATAAAGTTGAAAATCGATTAAAGAAATTTAGCAGATTGTAGTAGCTTGATGTGCGTGGCGTCTGTACCTAAGTATACTTTAGTGTGAACTGCGAGGTAAATTAAACGCTAACTCATCATCTGCCTAGCCTTTTCCCAACATGTTGGGGTCGGCTTCCAGTCTAATCTCCACAACCCGGTTACTTGGAAATATGATACCCCTTGGTAAGACTGGTTGTCAGACTTTCGGGCTTCTGACTATCCATAGCAACTGTCAAGGATCCGCGAAATTAAACACTAACTAAGATATAGAATAAACATTTTATTTGTAACTTTTCATTAAACAAATACATACAATACGTACTTATATAACTAGTAGATATACTAAGAATTATTGGATTTTTTTTGTAATTCCTCAATAGAAAAGAATGTAGGTTGCAGCTACTCAGTTTAACATTAAAAATATAGTGCCTATATCGGCTTTTCTCTTTATAATATTAGCATAAATTGTGTTACTAGTTCTTAAGTGAATAGGTGACGCAACAAAAAACATGGAATTTCAACTACTTGCTGCGCAGTACCTCACCCCGCCCCCCCGCTGGCAGGTGAATTTGTTACTGCGCAGCGACTCGCCACATGTTCTGAGCCGCCATAAAGTTTGAATCGGGTTGTAGCGTTTAGTAGGTATTATTTTATCACTTTCATGATTTCAATAAATATGACGTGTCAAATTAGTTAGTTGGCTTTTTATTAGCTTTATAATACTCAGTCCGTTGTATATTTTTATAATTGTGGTACAATACTATACCTAATGCTGCCTATAATGAAGGGAAATGACTTAAGATACTTTAAGAAAATGAGACAATAGAAGAGGTCGATTACACAAAATTCTTGGGGATAATTATTGGAAAAAACTGTTACTGGAAAACTCATATTGATGAATTATGTGCGAAGGTACCTAGACAGGTTTGTATTCGTTTTATATAGACTAACACGTGTCTTCATGCCTACCATGGCTATGTCGCATCAATTTTGCGCTATGGTATTATATTATGGGGCAATTCTGTGGATCTTATAGTAAGATCCACAGCTGTGCTCGAAATACTCTAGTAAGATTCTTACTAGAGTATTTCGAGCTCAGAAGAAATGTGTTCGCTCAATATGTGGAGCCCACCAGTGGCGTGCATTGAAAATCAATCAGAATAGGTAGGCAGGAAATTAACTTGAACGAGTAAAGACCAATGACAATGTGCGAATAGTACGGGAGCCGAGTAGGCCGTCTAGCGACTGCCTACTGCCGCGCATGTTTGTATGAAGGTTTTGTTTTTTGTTATGTATGATAATTTAGTGAGTTTCTTAATTGTGGGGCACACATACTAAAATTTAATTGACAAGCTTATGGTTTATCGATTTATCGAGGTAGACACTGCTTATATACCTATATGCAATGCACGCCACTGGAGCCCCCCCACTGGACAGTTGTATTCCACTAATTAAAAAACTTAAAATACTCCCACTTCCGGGCATTATACATCTTTGAATGTTGTGTTTTTGTGCACCAAAATAGACAGGAATTTGACTTGTATGACGAAATTGTATGCCAGACCCAGCCGTAAAGTGCGTATGCTGAATGTTCCAAGGCGTAGAATCAAATTATTTTCTAATAATGTACATTGCATGACTATCACTATCTAAAACAAATTACCTGACGGCTTCAAAACTCTTTGCCTCAGAATGTTTAAATCTAAGCTATTCAACTTTCTCATCAGCAAATGTTACTACTCGACTAAAGATTTTATGAATGAAAAATTGACATCAAAATTTGACATTATGGCCTAATCATCATAATTAGTTTGACTTTATTGAATTTTGACTTACATAATTAATCTCTTTGACAATTCTTTATTCCACTTATTTGCAAGTAAAACTTTGTAATCCTAATGATAAATAACTTAATTTTGTTATAATAATGACCCATGATTTTACAAACAATATTTGTACGCCGGGAACGGCAGAATATTATGATCAAAATCGAAATCAAAATATTTTATTTCACATAAACCAACATGGGCACTTATGAAACGTCAGAAGCTAGGTGCACGGTTCCAATTGGTCGTTTCCTATGGAGAAGAGAAGAGCCGACAAGAAACTTCACGGTTACTCTTTTAAAAATAATTGGCTTTTACAATGTTTTCAAATTACAGTAGGTATGGGAGGACAGCGTAGGCCTGTCAACAAGTACCAGGTATACTTGATAAAATAAAAATGTTCTACAGATCTAAAGCCTACAAGGCCTACAAAGTCCTCACATTTACTAAATATTATTATAGAAGAATCCATCACCAAGTGACATGACTGCCATTACTACCACTAATAAAGATTTGAAACTACAATTCTCCGTATATAATGTCAAAGAATAAAAAGATTATGTCAAACCACTAATAAAGATTTGAAACTTGAATTGTCTATATATAATGTCAAAGAATAAAAAGATTATGTCAAAGAAGTATGTAAAAAATAAATAAACAACGTAATTTGAGAGCAGTTACTATTAACTGCTCTCAAATTACGATGTTTATTTGTGTCTATACATTTACGTAGTTATGCCGTTAATGAGGTGCCAGGGAAGCCACATGTGCAGAAGAAATTATTGCCAAACTACCTTGTCGTCAACGTAGTCTTTAATCTTATACTATGCTTTTTTTATAAGGGCACGTTTGATGAGGGTTTTGAATTTTCCATCGCTAAGTTCTGTAACCGGCATTGGCAACTTGTTATAAAAGCGGATGCTGTTTATAAAAAATTACTTGCTAGTTTTAGTTAATCTAAATTTAGGCATCACAATTTCATTTCTACTACGTCTATTTATATTATGGAAATCGCTTCTTATTTTGAAAAGTCCTAAGTTTTTGTGAACATACAAAATGCTTTCTAAAATGTAAAGAGAAGGCAGTTAGTATATCAATTTCTTTAAATTTGTTTCTAAGAAACTCGCGAGAACCCATTTTATAGATTGCGCGGATTGCCCTCTTTTGTAAAATGAAAATTGAATCTATGTCAGTTGCCGATCCCCACAGCAGAACACCATAAGACATAATACTGCGGAAATAAGCAAAGTATACTAGCCTAGCTGTGGCTATATCTGTCAACTGCCTTATTTTTCTTACTGCATATGCAATGATGAACTTAATCTACCTGAAAGAGCTCTAATATGTGCGCCCCATTGTAATTTTGAATCTAAAGTAATTCCCAGAAATACCTACACTTTCCGTAATAGCATCTAGTTTCTTGCCATCATGTTTTAAATTTAGACCCATTTGAGGTACATTTGGTAATGAAAACTTTAGACATTTAGTTTTGTTCGCATTAATTAAAGATTGTTAGCTGCAAACCATTTCGAAAGAACAGCCAGTCTATCGTTGACATGTAAGACATCTGTATCTTTTCTATCTATTTAAAAAATAAGGGAAGTGTCATCAGCGAATAAAATTATATCCGGTAGGTTAGCCATCATATAAGGGAGGTCGTTAATATTATACTAGAATTAAGAAAGGGCCAATAATTGAGCCTTGAGGCACGCCACAATTGCGGCGATAAGTTCCCTTTTTGAGGAGTGGCTAGAGAGGCGCCACGGCGCCCTCACTTTCCGCCTGACGCAGGTCCTCACCGGACACGGTTGTTTCGGGAGGTTCCTGTTCAGTAGAAGGCGGGAGGAAACGCCAGGGTGTCACCACTGTGTGGATCGCCCGGAGGACACGGTGGAGGTCTGCCCGGCTTGGGCGGAGCACCGCCGTGTCCCCGTGGCGGCGATCTCTCGCGTCCGGTCCTGGTCCAGGCCATGGTACGGAGCGAGAGTGCATGGGAGGCCGTTACCTCCTTCTGCGAAGCAGTAATGCTCGCAAAGGAGGAGGCGGAGCGCGTGAGGGAGAGGCAATCTCTGCGCCCTCACGCCCCTAGTCGCCGCAGGAGACGCTTTGGACGGGAGTCAACAGCCGACTCCCGGCCACCGTAGGCGCGGGCTTGGGGGCGGCGAGCAAAGGGCAGCTCGCCGCCCGGTAAGGACCAGGCCCGGGTCGACGGCGCGTTGTGTTCCACGCGCGCCTCAGAGATGTCAGCACGAACTGACGGGGTCCGTTAGGGCCGATGCCTGCCGGGGCCGCGGGTTGTTCGAAGAGATACCGTGGCCCCTGGCACAGGCAACTGAAGGAACACGGGTGGGTTTTAGTCAGGAAAAGTCTGACACGCCCTTCCGCTCAGCCCAAAGCGGGAGAGGTCACTTGATTCACTTGATTTCCCAAAAAAAAAGGCACGCCCATCCTAACTAGAGACTAGTTAGGATGGGCGTGCCTTTTTTGCCCTAGGACGCCGCCCGTTAACGTTTACTTTTCTATCTAAACACATATACCTAACAACTTTGTAACAATATTCTGACAAATAAATGCATTTTATTCTATTCTAAAACGACTAGCGTCACTATAACTGGCGAAATGTGGGTGTACTCAACACTTTTGCCCATCCCTTTGGAAAACACAGGCGTGATAATACGTTTTGTATAGCTTTTCTTACAGAACCTCATATTTCTATCGGTTCACGAAAGCACATACATAACATTACGTTTGGAGGTGGCGATAGTTTAGGATCATTTTGGGGCCAACGTTTAAGTTTCGGCCAAACATGTGCGACCAAAGCGACTGCGAAGCGGGACCGTGAGTCGCGCGGCGGACGCTGCTGGTGTTTATCTATAGCGCCTTGCACACTTTCGAAAACTGTCGTCGCGCAGGTGCTTACGTTTAGTTTCGCGTTGTTGCACGAAGAACATTACGCTTTCCGAAGAAGTAAACAAGGGTGTTTCAGTACACCCAAATTTTAGCGGTTATGTTGTTTAGTGCAACATGATTATAATATAATATCTGATGAATACTGTATTGTCAATTTTTACGATATATAAGTAAGCATTTAGTATATAAATGTAGCGATAAATAACATAATCATGTAGGTATTACTTTACACATATATTATTCTATACAATTTTTTAAACACATTACAATAGTATAAGACTATTATACATAAATCTAAAAATACACATAGGTAATTAAAATACAATATTAATCTAGAAATACTGTTTTCTCGGTGATGCTTGGTATCTAGAAAATGAAACGAAGAACGAAGGCCTTGCAGGTCGCAGGTCACATGGCACAGGGGTGAAGGGGAAGGGGCGAAATTGGTGTTGTTTCAGTACGGGAATGAGATGGAGCTATACATTGCGACAAGCGCCATCTCTTTCTTGCGCTACAATCATGATGTTTTTATCATTTCCCTATAAGCACAGGTTCGCACGGGCGTTTTTCCAGCGGCGATTTTTTTTTGCGTACTGCTTAGCGCCTGGAGTTGAAAAAATCCATCAGTTTGATTTTTTGACGCGCTAGGTTGCTCTCTATTAGATTCTCAATGCTCGGCTCAACACCGAGGGTTGAAAATGCAGTGCGCAATAGAATCCCGCTGCAAATTTTTTACCTCCGTGTGATCGTGGGCTAAGGCCTCAGTGCAGTCGAAACCAAGTCAAAAACCAAGTTGTGTTATAGAGCGATTATAAACAGTGGTCCGTCATCTAAAACTTATTGTTATAACAACAAAGCCGTGACGAAAATCAAAGTGAAAGGCTTGGACCAGTTTCTCGAACAAACATTATCGCAAAATTAATGTGACAAATTGTCAAGCGCGCGCAAACTGCTGCGATTGGCTGTTGATAATCAGTCAACCAAACACAGTAATTTACGCGAGAAACTGGCCTTATGCCCATTAGTTGGACTTAACTGGCTAAAACAGAATATAATAATTTCGGCAAAAATCAATCGAATCGATCTTGAGCTGTTCGGGGTCTGGTAACCCCGAACAGCTCAAGATCGACATAAAACTGGAATTAGTGGTTTTATGAGATAAAGAAAAATAAAAACAATAATTACTATTAATATTTTACATTTAATTAATAAAGGAAAATAACACAAAGCTTAACATAAATTCTAACTTTATAGTAATTATAAATTATTTAATTAGTTCTTAAGTAGGAGTAATACGGTTGTGACGTATTAAGTTGAATGTGATGGTTCTAAGTTAAATATTTTAATCTTTGACACTTGGACTGGTAAAATTATTATTATTATTTTTTTCAATTAAATGTCTCTTGGACTTATTTATATAACTATAGGGTGATTGGCAATAAGTTTAGTTATTCCGATTGTCATATTTAGAAGAATCTCGGTTCCAAAACCAAAAATATTATATGTCATCCTCTACTTTTGTTTTTATTTTTCTTTTTTTGGGCAATGGTCAGTAAATAAAGTAAAATTAAAAAGCAAGCGAGTGTTCTTGTTATAAAGTACTTTATTTAAGAAAAAAAAAAAACTTTTTACCCTGACCCCCTGACCCCTGATGACGGTAAGTTTTTAGGTTAAATGAAAACGAAATATAATATTTTGACATACAACGATGACTTACCATAGTGTGATGGACAACCGTACTAAGCCTAATATGATAGTGTATTACATATGGAGCTGATATCACAATACTGGTTATAGTCTATTAATGTAGCATACAGGCAGAATTTAATACAGCAACTCTACGACTCCGTGGTCTCTAGTATAAGCCACCTTTGAGTGAATAAGTGATTGTTTTAATAATACAGATATAAATGTTATGATGACAAATATCGCACACATAATAGTATGTTTTGCTGATATTACATAGCAAAGCTGTAGCTCAAGAAAAGTTGCGTAACTGTTGTGTTTCTTTTTATAATATAATTTTTTTTACAAATATTCTTAATATCACGCTGCGAAAAAGAAGAAAAAAGTCACCTTTAATGTTAAATTTGCCAATGAGGCAATTTTTCACCAATACTTGCCAAAATATTTCACATTTTCAAGTGAACTTTTGGTATTGCAACTCCGAAAGTGTTGCGACACAGTTGCGCGACGATCTTAAGCTACCGTTTACGTACATTTAATAGATTTCAACAATACAATTTGCTAGTAGGTATAGTTCTTGAAATTCACGAGGGCGCTTCTGACTCTTAGGTCATTGCAATAAGGTATAAATTACAATGATTGACGCTTTTTCGTGAAATGTAACAACTATACAAATTACAGTGCAAAGGCGACCTAAACAATATAATCTATTTCTAGTGAGATATTATTGCAATATATTATTTTAAATCGACCTGACCCGTCTTTCCACTGTTGTCGATCAAAATGGGACTTATGCATAGGATATTAAAGTTCAATCAGAAAGCATTTTTTTCGTGCTGTTCTACATATATAAGCTATATATAGGCTAAATTTCAAGACTAAGGGCTGATTTTTGCACCACCAGATAACTTTTATTCGAGGAATAAAATTGACGTTTAACAGTTTTTGTATGAAATAACTGTCAAAATTATTACTTGAATAAATTTATCAGATGATAGAAAAATCAGCCCTTAAAGTTACTACTTTACGAAATATAATATCTATCTATCTAAACGAATATAATATGTATTAGTGAATCTACTGATTCACTAATAGATATATGCGTTTTTATAGTTAGTTATACAAAGTATACTTGACGTATAATTATTATTTATAACTATTTAACAAATACATTAGAATTTGCATAAGTCCCTTCTGAACGGATCATTCTGAATCATTGTCTTTCAAAAGAGCTTCGGTACATGCCACGGTAAATGCAAAATAATTATCACACGACATTAAAACTTTACAAAATAAAATAGACGCGAAAACTAAGAAGTTCTAACAAATTGGAATATTTAATTATAAGTTTTCGATATTAATCTAATCAAATCGAATTTTTTAAAAAATATTAAATTTAGATATAGAGAAGCTAAATGCCTGAAGTATTTTGGTGTTCGCTTTAAAGTGTTATATAAGAATATTTTGTGAAATTCGTTGTGCATACATTGTGTGAAACATAAAAGTTATTTGTATTAGCAACTAGCTTCTGTCTGTGACTTCGCCCGCTGGGTGTGGGTACACACCCACGGGAACGTGGTACCGGGTCAAAAACCTATATCCTCACATAGGTTATAGGTTAAGTTTGACGAGGAGACAGATGGCATCCTAGGGAAGGCCCGGCATGCCAGCGAGGGCCGTTTTGTGTGGATGTGACGCATGTTTACCCCCAACTTGTTATTTTTTTTTTGTGTTTGTGTGCTTGTTTATGCGTCATGTTTGCCGCAAATAAATGTATGTCTTTTCTTTCTTTTTTATCTACTTCCTTGCCAAATTTTATCGAAATCCGTTCAGTGATTTAGGCGTAAAAAGGTAACATACAGACAGTTACTTTCGAATTTATAATATTATTATCAGCATGGATATCATTACTGTACTCTAACCTATGTTTATGAATGTATATGGCGTTAATTACGAGTTAACGACAAGTAAACATTAACCTAACTTGTACTCCATCATAGATCAAGGAAAAGATTTTTTGGTAAAAATAAGGTGCTTCTAGCCAGAACATTTGTTTGATGACGACATTTCAATGAATACATCAACGACTATCCCTCCCGCCCTCTACTTCCTTCCAATAGTAAAATCGGCCAAATAGGGCACACAGACCAAATTGGTTAGACTAGGTTAGAACTAACGATTAGTTTTTATTTTTGAGTATGTTCTTTATTACTGTACTACATTTTACACACAGTGTATTTGTCTATATTCTAAATTCATCAAGGGACTTCAGAAGAAAGTAGTACTTTTCTCTATACTTTTTTTGTTATCTATGCGTACATTAACGGTGAGAACGCACCTTAATGCGAACACCAAGGCTACATAAATATAATATCCACAAAAATCAAAATCAGCACACATACCAGCGGCACCCTTCACATTAGGCGTTCATCGAACGTATACGCTGCATAAACGCGACGTAAACGCAACGTAAACGTAACGTTAACGCCAGATGCTAAGGCACCTAAACCGAGGCTCTTTCGTCCCTATCCTAGTCTCTCACCGCCCCGATAATAGTAAGAATGTACAAGAAGATGTTGATGATGTCCAAGTAGAGGTTTAAAGCTGCGAAGATGTACTCTTCTGGGGAGATGCTGTACTTGTGCTTACCCCCCATCATTAGCTGGGTGTCATAGACAAGGTAGAGAGAGAAGATCAGAGCTCCGATGGATGCGTAGACGAGATGCACGATTTTGTTGCCAGGAATAAATATGCAGACGATACCTGGAAAAATAAAATTTGGGATAAGTTTGGTTGTACAGTCAGCAAAAATTTCGGGACGAACAGACTATTCAAAATGGTCTCAACAACTAAGAAAATTAAACTGCCTGATGTTATAAGGAGTAACTTAGGCTACTTTTATTTTAGAAAAATAATTAGGGTTCCGCGCAAAAAACCCACGAAATCCAATTGTTTTCCGACATGCACGCGAAAGCTTTTTCTAAGTTACTCCTTATAACATCAGTTGCTGCCAGTGAAAGTTCCGTCCCAATCGGTTCAGCCGTTTCGGAGATTAGCCGGAACAAACAAACAAACAGACAGACCATTTTTTTTTAAATACTATTTTTGTTAATAAGTACCTTATATACTTTGATATGCCTTTAGCAAAAAAGCTGTTATTTTGACATTATAAATAGACACTTAAATTTTATTTATTTGTAGAGATTTTTATACATTTCGTGATGATAGAAGAGATGAGCAAGTTTCTGTTTACCAAACACGAGTAGAACTACGGTAGCACACAGCAGGAAGCCGCCCATGACTGTGAAGTCCCACTTAGTTTGGAATGCGAACAGCGTCAGAGCGAGACAAACAGCTGCCGTTATGCCTACTGCCATCATTACCTGGAAATAGACATGTTTTATTAATCACCGTCTCATTATCACACTGCAGGGCAGACAGTCAAAAATAGAAAGGGTCAAATTATGACCCTTTCTGACTCCTCAGTAATAATGGATATCTATAAAAAATCCAAGCATGATAAAACAAAAACACAATATTTGATGACTTTTTTTGGGTCAACAAGAGCTGGTAGTGCAATTAATTTAAATATAAGTTTAGAAAATCAGCTTTGATCGTGTTATGATATCGATACCGTTTGGTTAAGGTTCTGGCTTAATGTGAAAGGTCCCTGTGGCCAGTTGAAGAGTTTCCTGTAAGACGGTACTCACTGTAACACGGAGAAATATATAGTCTGTGAAATTTACACAAAAACCAAAACGCATATTTCAAGTAACTACTCTATCTGTGACCCATCTACATCCATCACAACTGCAGAGTTTTGCTAGCTAATTTAATATGACCTTGTATAAAGTAATAATTAGACGTCACGTTACATTACATCATGAGAAAAAAGGTTAACGCTGCGTATGTATCTAGTTGGTATAAGTCTATAAATAATTTATTTTTAATTGCTGAATGGGCCTGCTTTTGCCTCGATCATGCCTGATGGAGAGCGAGGGATGAGGTCTATGATGAAACAAGCGTGTACAGAAGATGCCTGTTCACTCTTGCTTTTGAAGCAGACGAGCTAAAGCAGAGAGAGAGAGAGAGAGAGAGAGTAGGGGGCCTAAAAAGGTCACTTTAAGCAATACCTCTAAAAGCTATTCATTTCCTGAATTCCCAGCAGATCATTAGCAATTCATCTAATTTTCGTAAATTTTATTTAATATTTGGTGTAAACGTGCCGCATGAAAAAAATAAAAACCGTTATTTTATCGGTAAATTTTTCATTACAGTTTTTATTAATCAAATTGGGTTTTTATCTTTTATTTCTACAGGTTAAATGTTATTTCATTGTGATATGAATTGCACACAGATCATATTATGAATTGTCAGTTTGTAACCATTTTACGATTAATATGATTCATATTGTTATCCTATTAAGATTCTGCCAAAGTGGCCTTTTTAGGCCCTAGCACACAAGTAAATCCTCAAAGTTGGGGGTCTTACCGCATCAACTTGGTAGACACTGGACGTCATTCCGAGCAGGAAGCTTTCAGCCACAGTGAATATGCCGAGGAATATGAAGTTCATCGGAGCCTGCCGCCGCACGCTGTGGCAGCACGCCATCGCGATCAGACACACGAACACCACGGCGAACGCGACCCAGCTGCGGAAAAAGTATTTAATAAGTCATCTCATCTGCCTAGCCTTTTCCCAACTATGTTGGGGTCGGCTTCCAGTCTAACCTGATGCAGCTGAATACCAGTATTTTACATGGAGCGACTGTCTATCTGACCTCCACAACCCAGTTACTGGGTAATACGATACCAATTGGTAAGACTGGTTGTCAGACTTTCGGGCTTCTGACTACCCGTAACGACTGTCAAAGATCCACGAATGACAGCCGGGACCAACGGTTTAACGTGCTTTCCGAGGCACGGAGGGGTCTCGGTATGTAAAGATGGTCACCCATCCACAGACCAACCGCGGCAAGCGTAGCTTAACCTGACCGATCGACCTGTGCGGCTGTTATTATTTAGCCACGGGCCCCTCAGTAAGCCCCTCAAAAAGTATTTAATAAGTAATGTAAATAATATAAAAACCTATAAATTACCACTATAACATATTCACACACCCATTCGCAACTCCTCATACACACTCCTACACACCCACACTGTACACTTAGCAATGCTTGCGTGCTAGCAGTTCACTTCATTCTGTATGTTTGTTTTTGCTCCATGTATTGTATAATTATTAAATTGTAAATCCGTAATGGGCTGTAAGACTAGTTTACATATTTTTAACCGACTTCTAAAAAAGGAGGAGGTTCTCAATTCGGATGTTTGTATTTTTTTTTTTTTTATGTTTGTTCGCGCATAACTCCGTCGCTTGCCAACCGATTTGAAAAATTCTTTGTTGGAAAGGGTATACTTCCCAAATGGTCCCATAGAAATTTCATCAAAAACGGTTTAGTAGTTTGGTTTATAAACCAAAATTACTGGTAAAAATTACAACTAAAAAGTGAAAAATAAAAACTTTTTTGCAAAAAAAAAACAACCGACTTCCAAAATCGACACTATAAAGTGAAAAATAACTTTAATTTCGGAAGTCGGTGGCAAACAACGAAAATGCGAACCCAACGACACCGACTTCCGAAATTAAAGTTATTTTTCACTTTGTAGTGTCGTTTTTGGAAGTCGGTTGTTTTTTTTTGCAAAAAGTTTTTTAAGATAAACTTTCAAAGAGCTGCGGATTTTGTGAATAATAAATAACAAGCCCATATGATGAGCAGTGGTACGAGTTGCAGGCAGACTTTACTTTGTGTAAATTATTTCATCACCACTGCTCTCAAAACGGTGAATGAAAACATCGTGAGGAAACCGGCATATCCTAGAAACAAAAATTCGAAGACATGTGACATCCACCAACCCGCACTGGGCCCGCGTGGTGCATTATGGCCCACTCCCTCTCCCAGAAAGAGGCTTGTGTCCCAGCTGTGGGAACATTATAGGTTGATTCCATTATATTACAACCCGTAACGCCGTTCGTATTCGTAGACGTTCTAATATTCTTTGACTCTTAAAACTACATCAAAAATGTACCCCAGGGTGGCATTTTGTAGAGCAGGGCCCGATAGCACAAAACTTTACAATTCTACAAAATAGTAGAAAAATTGTGTAACACAGATATTACAAATTATACGAGTAGTTACAATATTGTAAACTTGTCACTACAATTTACATAGGTATTTGTTTCTCAGTTTGTATTGTGTGGCTGTTTTGTGGTAAACGCACCTGTAAGATGTACTTTGTAAATTGTAAAGTTTTGTGGTCCTAGAAATCTTAACTGTTTGAAAAGTTCAGAAGTTTTATTTATGTTCCCAATGTTTGTTTTTCCAAAAATGTCATCCTGTCATGATTATGTCCTTTGTTTACATGTCAGAGAGATTCCGTAACCAACCGGTAAAGTAGTGGAAAATATACGCTTCAATAATAGCAATTATTTGGATGTTATTGTGTTATGTTTGGTTTAATGGTTATAGTCATCATTTGCCTAACTTTTTCCTATGTTGGGCTATGCTTCCTGTCTAATCGGATAGAGCTGAATACCAGTATTTTACATGGAGCGACCGCCTATCTAACCTCCACAACCCAGTCATTGGGTAATACAATACCCCTTGGTAAGACTGGTTGTCAGACTTTCGGGCTTCTGATCCACGAATGACAGCCGGGACCAACTCCTTAGCTTGCTTTCCGAGGCACGGAGGGGTCTTGGTATGAAAAAATCGTCCAAAATACTCTTATGCATTAGAATTGCCAGTGTTTTGATTTATTGTCGTATTGTCTCCACATTAAGAATATGATACTTACAAAAGCCAGCTATTCCGATGAGCCCATAGTTTAGTAGGTTCGTGGAACAGGAACAGAGCAATAAAGGACATCGTCACCAGCAGCTGACACATCAGGATGGCATACACCTGGAATTTTGGGACAGACGTATTTAGTACCTAATTATGACGAGCAAAAGGAGAGGCCTATGTCCAGTAGTGGACTGCTGTAGGCTGATGATGATGTGGTTTGTAATTCAATTCAATTTTTTATTGTATAACACACTTCGATCAACGTATTCCGATGAGCAGACACCACGACAGATTTCCGGTGAGCGCACAAAAACGGCATGAGAAATATGACCACAAATAATGTCTCATTTTGCAACATAGTTTTTCAATATTCAATCGAAGTTATAAATATATTTCAAACAATAATAAACTCTGTTCACTTTTTGTACCCTGTTTTTGCTCAACGGAAAAAAAAACCGTTTGTTGGTAAGCGCATTACTTGAGAACGACTGGACGGATGTGGATATTTAAAAAAACTGTTGTAAAATGTTTGTAAACATTCGACTAAAATTTTTAGGGCAAGTAAAAATGGAAAAAACTAAAAGTGCAATTTTTCTATACATTTTTTTTAAACTTTTATTTTCTTTTATTACTGAATGGCCTAGCTCTTGACCTCCATCACGCGATGGATAAGGTCGATGGAACGAGGTTTTTCTTAGACAGAACAACGTCTGTCGGGAATACAATAGAATACTCTTACTAGCTGTAGTAAGAGTATAAAAATGAATGGGTTCCTGTAACCCTGTCAGCATACCTTGCGGATGAATGCCCTCCGTATGGACTGCTCGCTGAAGTCGAACCCTTTGACCTCGCCATCCTCGCCCACGCTCACTGGCGGAGGGGCGTACCCTTGCGGCTGGAAGAAAAGAGATTACACGTTATTATTTGATGAAAAATAATACTTAATGTTCTATGTTAGAACGTTTGGTTCCCGCACTTAGTCCTTCAAGTGGACCTTTGTGCGTGGGCCATGGCGACCGTCGAAGGTTATTCCAGCCAGTTCACCTCCCTCCAGAAGTTGATTACGTCTTAAATGAATGATTTAAGGATGGCATTAAAAACCAAAAAGTGGCTACAATGCCAACTACTGCAGCTGCCATTTGTCATGCCACCAACGCAATAGAAGTCAAAATCGGTTGAACGGACTGTAAAAAGGTTTATTTAAATGTCTAATCTTATTTCGAATGGAGTACAGATGAGTTTCGTTCGGGTCTTGTCGTAATACTTAAATGTAGAGGCTGAAATCCTGTATGATCTGTTCCAAAAGTATCTGATGAAAATTTACACAAATCGGTCAGAGAACGTATCTGTGAATGTCAATTTGTAGTGCCACTTATAAATTGAATGCTTTGAATTGATTATTTGAATACATGATGTAAGAGAGTGGCTATCAGAGGTGATTTGGAATCACAATTAATTATTGTATAATGGTCAAGAATTCTTACTCTAGATTTACTTAAGCCATTCTAATTTAAAATCACCTTAAAGATGTTTTTCATTTGACAACTGAGGTTACTTTTAATTTTAGTCAATGTATCTTCTAATACAATTTAATAATAATGTTATTCAAACTATAACTGATGGAAAATATAGTGAGATATTTGAAACCTTCTTAATATCTGTATTAAGGAGATTTCAACTTTATATTTCAATGTGATTAATGTGTTACCGATTCCTTTTAGCGAGTCTCGTGTCTAAAAATGTAACCTGAACAGGGTTTGTTTATACATTAATCAGATAATTTTGGAATAAATTATATTTGTTGGGTATCGTATTATCAAGTAACTAGGTTGTGGAGGTCAGATAGACACGTCGCTCCATGTAAAATACTGGTATTCAGCTGCATCCGGTTAGACTGGAAGCCGACCCCAACATAGTTGGGAAAAGGCTGGGCAGATGATGATGACTTTTGGAACAGATTATAAGTAACAATACAATACTGCAAAATGCTGACTGTCATACATATAAAAAAAATACCGTGCCTATATTTCTCAAAGGCTCCGGAAAACCCGACTCCACGCGACCCGTATAGAAAACCTACATTAAGCCAATCTCATGTTATAAAGGGCGAGCCATTAGCCAATATTATATTCACATATACTAGTCAATAGGAATAGGTACCAGCGAGCGCCTTTAGTAAACAAAAATCGATATTTTTCATCAATAACTAGATTAGCAGAAGCAGCCAAGGTCATAGTATAGTAATTATTAATCCAATCAGCTTTCTATATTTAGTTTTGTACATAGAAATAAATGTATGGACGTGTGTTACGGAGAAATGAGGAAAATGTCGTAAGGAGAGTTTTGAGTATGAATGACAATGTCGATGGCTATAGATAAGAGAAGAGGAAGACCAATGAAACGATGGATGGAATGTGTGATTGATGAATATTCATGACGACAATAGAGAAGTATGGAAGAAAAAGACATGTTGCGCCGACCCTTAAATAAATTGGGACAAGGGGGGGAGAATGATGACATAGAAATATAAAATCTATGGTTTTGTATGTAGTTCATTTGCTAGCTGTAGTTAAGACTAATATACTAAAATGTAGTATCCAGAGAACATATCTATGAATTAAAAAAACACAATGAGTAAATCGTTTTAAGTGGGAGGCATTTAAGCGTACGAACAGAACAAGATATCAGAGGAGATTGAAGATTTTTATATGGAGCCTGGCATACCAACTGTCACGCCATTTTGTTTTTTTTCAAAATGGCGGCCATGCATGATGCCTATATAAATTGATGGCTGACATCGATGCAAACGGAAAATATATAATAGAACCAAACCCCGTAAAGCGTCACAATTCCGATATATTAACGTTCAAAGTCGATCAAGTCCACGACACATGAAAAAAAAAAATACCATACATATCATCATCACTCTCTTGCCGCTATCCCAATTTATTTGGGGGTCGGAGCAACATGTTTTCTTCTTCCATAATTTTCTATTAGTCATCATGTGACATGACTAATAGAAAATGATGACGACAACGACAACGACAACGGACAACGACAACGGGATAACGACATGATTCATGTCGTTATCCCCCTCTTTCTAACCACATCATCTTCCACACAGTCCATCCATCGTTTCTTTGATCTTCTCTTACTCACTTATGTATACAAGCTGTTGTTTTGCATCCTCGTCAAATTTCAGGAGGCTGTTATGAAAGACATAAATAATCAAATAAAATTACGATCCCTGGTAAATAATGAATACATACTTGTATTTTTAGTTATTTAAGTTTGACAGTATTTCAGAATACACCACTTTCAAAGAACAGAATCGCGTTATGGTATCGTATTAGCGGCCGCGTTTTTATGCGTATGTAAAAGGGCAGTTACAGTGCGGTTTGACACAGGCCGCGTTTTAAAATGCGTGTCCCACACATGCCGATTTCCGAAAATTAGAAAGAAAAAAAAAATACCTAGGTACTTATTTTAATATTGATTCGTGTCGAGAATCAGTAGCATAGTTACATCCTTGAATTTGACGAGGATGCAAAACAACACCTTGTATAGCTAGCGAAACTCTACAGACGTGATTTAATGTTTTTTTTTTTGGGTCAACGACCAATGTTTCTGTTGTTACTTGAAGTATGGGTTGAGAAAATCTATTTTCTTTTGTTTTATCGTGTTTATACACTGATACCTATCACGTCTATGAAGTTAACAGACAAAAAAAAACATTTTAAAACTGATATTTCAAGTGACTACACTACCTGCGGTTGATGACCCCACAAAAAAAAAAACATAATATGTTTATTATTTTATCATGTTTAGATATCGGATTTTTTCATGTACAGTCACCAAAAGAGATAAGTAACCAGGGTCGTCGGATATAGTTAAAGTTTAGTAAAAAACCTATGTATGTTTTCTAATGTTTAAATTGATAAATGAACTGTTTCTTTTCTATTAATAAAGTAAAATTTTACTCGACAACATCTATCGGTTTCTTACTAAACTTTCAACTGTATCAGACGACCCTGGTTATTTATATCTTTATTATTTATGTATGCGGTGTTTTGCTAGCTAATTTAAACCCTGTTGACAGCTTAACTAGAAGAAATGCATACTCAATCATTTCCAAATTTACCATAAGCACATTCAAACACACGCCTATATGTACATGTATTTTTGAACTCTTGCCAAAGTGGCTTAATTTCGAAGTTACAATGCCACCACGCATTAAGAATTAGGGCCACCTACTTAAAGTAAAGTCAAGTAAAAATTCATTTATTCTCCACACTAATCAAAACACAGTACTGACATTTTTAGAATAAATGGAGTGGACTGGAGCCTAAACTAGGGCAGCCCTGTATTTCAGGACTCCAGGTCTTCCTCCCGCGGCGAGTGACTTGGTATAATTTATTAATGAATGACAACTAGAGGTGTAATTAATATTTATATTGTGTGTGTTTGTGTGAGTGCCTACTTATGTCGTCACCAAACTTGAAATATTATAAAACTAACCCTATAGATTGTTTTAAACTTTTTGCTGTTAACTAGCCTATTGCATGTCGTGCTAGTTCGAATAAAATTAGTACACATGATGAACACGAAGCCATAGAATATATATGTAGAAAGGCTAAACTGAACAGAAGGACAATTCTAGTAATTTTAAGAATGTTCACAGTCAGAAGGCCAATTCTCGTAATTTAAAACGTTCAAAATCTAGTCGCAGTCTCATCACGGCGACAAACAAATGTCAAAAACTTACCAAAATATAGGGAAATTAGAAGTATTTTTTGACAGATTGAGACTGAGATCCGACTGTGAACGTTCTTAAAATTACGAGAATTGCCCCTTGGTTCTCAGTCGAAATCTGTCAAAAATACCTCATAATTCTTCTAATTTTTGACATTGACTGTCGCCGAGATGAGATTGCGACTAGATTTTGAACCTTTTTAATTAAAGGAATTGGCCTTCAGGCCTGTGTCAGTCTGGCTTGATCTAAAGCGTAGTTTTTTTTTTTTTTGTGTAATGTGACAGAAAATTCAAAATATAATAAAGTATGCTAAATACTAGGTATTTTGAATACCTTACTCGGAATAGCTGTTAACCATAAACAAATAGTTTTAGGTAAAATATTTTCTTCATAATAATTGATGAAACGAAATCTAGTTTAGTAAGTACTTATTTATATGGATTTTCCTGCAAATATTTAATGAATTACCTATTTAAATTTGAATCGCGACATATTCGATTTAATTCCTACATAATAAAGTTCAGTTGACGTTACAACTTCAAACATTTTAAAACTTTTAAAATAAAGTTGGTATTTGTTTAACTTGAAATAACGTCAATTTGAAATATAAATAAAATTTGAATTTAAGTAGTTGTTCAAAGTGTAATAAAGGTATTTTAGACCATAACATTTAGGTAGGTCACACCTTGGAGCCCTGGGGGCCTACTCTTTAAGTGCAAAGTGCGAATGTTCGGATCGGACCGACACATGGCCGAACCGAATATTAGGTATTGAAAAATGCGGAAAAAGTTCGGATCGGCTCAGTTGGGTCGGGACCATAGTCAATATTCGAAAGAGTGTAGGAGTGTAGGATCGGAACCGACCGAACCAAATAGTAACTTCATAGAAGGAAACGGCCGAACATTCGGCCGATACTACTTCGGAGTAGACACCCTGGCCACGATTGGAGACGAGTTGCGAAGGCGCCTGGATGTCTGGAGCGAAAGATCGATTCCTTTACGCAACGGGAATCCAAGGCTTTGTCGTTCTTTGAGGTTAAAACTATTCTACTTTAGAGGACAATAAGCTTTACTTAGCACAGCATATACATATGTATAGAATCGTATGTATCTGCTATTCTGCTTGTATAAAGCAACCAATCTTCTTCTTCTCCTACTATCTTTTTTATCCAACCTTTCTTGTTTTAAATTTTTCAAAAATGTAATCTTTATCTTAAAAGTAATATTGTATTTTTTTTTCTTGTTCTTTAATTGGAAATATCTGGAATTAGTTCGTTCGCATGTATTATACATATATCCCAGTTATACAGGGAAACCTATAATTGGCCATAATAACTGTAACACGCATATTTGTAAAATATTTTTATGTATCGCTGTTGGTTACCTAAATAAATAAAATAAAGAATAAAAATAATACATGGTTTAAAATACACATCACATAGCCGTCAACTACGCATTCTGCACATCAAGCTTAGCACATTTACGTTGTACAAAAATAATTGCTGGGAAAGACTTATTTTTGGTGTGAAAATTTACTGTTTGCGGTAGTGCGCAATGTAACTTACGTAAAACATTGTGCTTATAGGTGCATGCAACGGTACAGGGGTCGTAAGGTGTTTTATAACAATTAAAAACTTGTTCTCGTAAAAAAGCGTCGCTCAAAGTTGTAATTTTGACCTTCAATATCTCTGTAACCAGAAGGAAATGGTCCAGTACAAAAAAAAACCGGCCAAGTGCGAGTCGGACTCGCCCATGAAGGGTTCCGTTACGTTACGATTTATGACGTATTAAAAAAAAACTACTCACTAGATCTCGTTCAAACCAATTTTCGGTGGAAGTTTATATGGTAATGTACATCATATATTTTTTTTAGTTTTATCATTCTCTTATTTTAGAAGTTACAGGGGGGGACACACACATTTTACCACTTTGGAAGTGTCTCTCGCGCAAACTATTCAGTTTAGAAAAAAATGATATTAGAAACCTCAATATCATTTTTGAAGACCTATCCATAGATACCCCACACGTATGGGTTTGATGAAAAAAAAAATTTTGAGTTTCAGTTCTAAGTATGGGGACCCCCAAAATTTATTGTTTTTTTTCTATTTTTGTGTGAAAATCTTAATGCGGTTCACAGAATACATCTACTTACCAAGTTTCAACAGTATAGCTCTTATAGTTTCGGAAAAAAGCGGCTGTGACATACGGACGGACAGACAGACAGACATGGCGAATCCATAAGGGTTCCAAATGGCTACGGAACCCTAACAATGATCGTTGAGTACAATGACGGGGGGTACGAGTGCCTCTCGGCTTCAATAAAAGTGTCTTTTGCACCCGTTATTTAGAGTTACACGCCTATTGCATTTTTGGCTAGATAAAGATACAGAATAATATATTTTGTGGTTCAGGTTTTTTTTTAATGACAAAAACCACACTATTCCCACCCACTGCAACTTCTGAAAGCCAGAGAAGCATCGAGGTAATGAAGGTTGAGGAGCCCCGGAGAAGGGACAGAAGCGATCCTGGGGCAGAGGAGTTACTAATCGTGAACGCATTCACACATTCTGGCTTGGAAGGAGTTCATAATCTTCTTTAGATATAAAAATCTTAAATTCATTTTCTGACAGACATCGCACAACCTAAACCGCTGGGTCTAGAAGCTACATTTTGCACAATAGTTCCTTATATACATATGGAAAGTGAGCACTATGAAGGGATTTTTTTAAAAAAACATACCCCAAAGGTGTTTAATAGGGGATGAAAGTTTGTATGGAATTTCGACATTTTTGCCGATGGAAAATCGTATCGGGCGCACGACCTGTGCCCAAAAATTCGCCAGGTGGAATCGATCAGTTTAAAAACTTGTTTAATCTCCAGTAATTGTTTAGGTAAAGAAGCAGCAAAGTTGAAACTTTACTTTTAAACAAAATTCGGCTACTAAATAAGTTCTAGAGCTGTCGTTTTGCCTGTTAACAATATCTGTAAAATGATATCAATTTAGGTTACCTACAACATCGAACTGTTACCACACTCATCTCTTCAAAGACTCTTTCTAGACTTCCACATACACAATCAATCACAAGCACAGTAATAGCTCCAGAAAAAGCACTACCCATTCTGAACTATAAATAATCCTTAGAACCCACATGTAACATAAAAAATTCAAGTAAAATTCACCTGGCTCATTACGAGAAGCGTTCCACGGCACTGTGTATACTAAGTTGTGTATATCACGCCTTATCATTGGAATGATAAGCTCGTATCGAGGTGCCAAGTTTAGCAACGAAGGGTGAAGCGGCACTGATAGTGATATTCTTAGTAATAGTCGACAAATTATTGGTGACCTGTTTTTATATATCTACTAGCTGACTAGCTGAGTAGAGTAGGACTAGGTTAGGAGTAGGGTAGGAGTAGGTCAGGAGTAGGGTACTACTTCTACCCTACTCCTAACCTAGTCCTACCCTACTCAGCTAGTCAGCTCCTAACCTAATCCTGCACTATTCAAAGCCCTTAATTTAATACGTGCTTCAATTCGAGTGGACCCGAGCCTACCGTACCGAAGGGACGATCGTCATATGTTTGACAGGAAAGTAGGTAGAACAGTTTACATATATGGGAAAATGAAATTGTTGATTTTACTATCTTCCTCGCAATTTTTCCATGTTTTCTCACCGTTTAAACCTCCCCTGGACTATGACAAACATTTCAAAACCAAAAACAGCTAAATCGGCTCAGCCGTTCTCGAGTTTTAGCCACTCAAACGAACAGCAATTGCAGATATAAGAAAAACACCATAGAAAAAGAAATGACACGATTAACCGAACAAATTTGAATGACTGCATAAAAGCGGCCGCACAGTACATTGTGCCAACCTTCTTAAATTGGTAGTATTATAATTGAAGAGAGCATTGGAGAGAGAGAGCAAAATAACACAATGTCTTAACTTACAAGAAATGTTAACACATGAAATTAAATCGAATATTGATGGGGAAGATCTATTTAATGAGTTAAAATTGCTGCCTTTACTTTTTATAAATAAAGACACAACTCCACTCGAC
Source organism: Apamea anceps (assembly GCA_951799955.1). Lineage (NCBI taxonomy): Eukaryota > Metazoa > Arthropoda > Insecta > Lepidoptera > Noctuidae > Apamea > Apamea anceps. The sequence continues at coordinate 2,738,963 of OX637516.1, forward strand.
GTACTAAATTATATTTATTCCAATAATTTCATATCGGTGTTTCGTAATTACGTATACACACTTCCCGTGACAGTAGCAGAAGGGGAAAAGTCCTTTTAGAACTAAATAACTAGATTCAGAAACAGAAATCATCAAAAAATTTGTGAACTTCTACGCTAGTAAAATTGCTTCTAATTTTTAAATGTACAGACGCCAGCAGTGCCAGCACGTCAAGCTACTACAATCTGTCAAATGTCTTTAATAGATTTTCAACTTTATCGCTAAAGTTGACTGGGAAAATTTGACAGTTTCGGGTAGCTTGACCTGCTGGCGTCTGTACACACGGCTACACATCAAGCTATGCAAAACCAGTATTGGGTGACCGTTCATTGCGAGAAAATATCATACAAAGTGAGGCCAAGCCAAACTGGTTTTGTATAGCTTGACGTGTAGCCGTGTGTACCTAATTTAATTTTAGAGTAAGTAATAAATAAAAAAATGGAAAACAATATTTTTTTGTTGGCAAGGTGGTGCAGGCTGATTTTCGCACCCCAGTGCTCAATATGGTTAAGACGGCCCTGGGGATATTGTTTGAGATAGTGGGCTTGCACTGTTTCCGAGCAACTGTCTTCTACCACTACAGTACTTTTATCACTACAGTTATTTTATCTCTGATTTAATGATTTTGCATCAATGTCAAAACAGTGATCTTTATTCTCGTTACTATAAGGTTGCTGTTGGGTTGCTGCTTTCAGAGGTCAAATATCTGTGAAATTTGTCATCATCTGCCTAGCTAGTAACCTTTTCCCAACTATGTTGGTGTCGGCTTCGTGTCTAACCGATGCAGCTGAACACCAGTATTCAGACATTGTATACAACATGTCCCAGAATTAACGCGCGCCATCAAACACTCCAATTAGAATATTATATTATAATCATAATACATACACCGAACTTTTATTATTATGTATAAAACATTGATTTTTTATTAAATTAGTTATACTAATTGTGGGAGAAATCTAGTGTAGCAGGTACTTCATCCATTTTGGTTTGTCTTAACTGTACAGCGGGGAAGCGTGACAGTAATTAACGTGGTTTGGGATAAAAAATTACACGTATTAAAAATGACAATGTTTATTATTGTGACACTGTAGCACTTAAAACTATTTATATTGCTGTGCCCTACCAGGGTTCATGTATTCATGAAACCTTTATAAATTATACTTGTAACAACTTGTAAACTACATGAATGCAATAAATGATGAATCTGAATCTGAATCTGACAGAAATCGATTCAGTAAACGATTCTGAACAAACTACTTTCATAATGTGCATTAATTCAGTTAAACATCGTATAACGATCTGCCAACCGTCGTGCGTGTATGACCAGATGTATGAACGTAAACAAAGCAAAAGGTGTATTTTAAGACTGCAGCCGACGGCGTTCTGTAGTTTCTGCCAAAACCCGCGGAGAAAAAAGTGTGAGTTTTTAAAGGAATTTATAAAACAGGTCATTATTATTTTTAATAATACATCAATGAAGATGATATAAGTATTAGAAGGACGACCTATGCTAGTCGTAATACAGCTGTAGCATTAGCACTTCTGCCAATTTCATCATTAAAATAATGATGATGTCCAATAATATAACCTTCTGCTAACTTACACGTAGGTGTAACATAAGCAGTTGAACTGGAACATTATAATGGTCGTCAGCGTAATGACTACTAGCACTACATAATTAGCCTATAATGTTCCCCCTCCTAAGACACAGGTCTCCTCTCTATGAGGGAGTAGACTATAATCCGCCATGCGGGCCCAGTGCGGGTTGATGGATGAGGATGAAATATTATTACGACTTTGAATGTTTGGTTTCTAAGTTCCTAGTATTGTATACATGCAACTAACTATATTCTAACTGAACAGACAGCTGTGCTGCTGGGGAGTTTGTTCCGCCACTTCTTCTTCCCAGCGATAGCACTAGGAAGTGGCGAAGGGCGGGCGTTTTTGGGGGACTGTCTTTTGTAGTTTTGACGTTCGAAAAGTGCTGATTCTCAGCCTAATTTGAATAAATGACTTTTGATTTTAAGACATGATACCATGACATGTTAATGTTGGTACCTCACGATGTTTACCTTTCGAAGAATTTAGAAGGAAATTGCCAATCCATTGCTTCATGTTTGAAAAACTCGCCTACGTAAGAACTGTGGGAATGATGACATGGTCAGAAAGGGTGTGACTACCGTGATGACGACTAATAGAGAAGTATGGAAGCCAAAGACATGTTGCGCCGACCACAAATAAATCGCATCGGGATATTCGCAGGAGAATGATGCATGATGGTGATGATGAACTGGGATTGGGATCTAACTCTCCATGCGCTAGGTTCTTTAGGGCTTTGAATAGTTGCAGCGATCGAATCGATATTCAGTTTGATTCTCTGACTAAGCAGAAATCTAAAATCTTGATTTGTATAACAGAATTGTTATAAAGCATTCATTATTTTGCTACTTGCAATCACATTCAAAACTAAGTCTTTATTTATACATAGTCTACATATTTTGTCTTTAGTTTTAAGTTGGCTTGTAACTGTACATGTACCTAGGCTTACAAATTAACATAATATATAAATTAACATATTAATATAATAATAATATCCCTGGACATTTCACACAGCGCCATTTAGTCCCAAGCTAAGCAACCTAATGCTTGTGTTATGGTAACAAGATGGCTGATAAACTACTTATATACATTTTTTTTTTTTTGTAAATACATACATATTATAGATAGAAAAACACCCAGACTCGGAACAAATACATGTAGGTCATACAAATATTTGTTCCGTGCGGGAATCGAACCCACGACACGCAGCGCAGCAGTCAATCGCTTAACCACTGCGCCAACCGTGCCGTCGAACATAATTTTAGTTCACGTGGTGTTTATCTTTATGTAATTGTTACACTGTTCAAAGTTTTTAAAGATGTTATTTTTATCATGATGTTAGTGTAAACAATTGTTGGTGAACCAAATAAATAAATAAAATAAAACTGTCATAATGAAACGCATTATCCTCCAGACTTTTATAATCATTTGAAGTCTGGTTGGACTTTAATACTCTTACAAATCAGTCATCACAACTATTTTAAAACAAATTATGTTTATCAGTATCATATGTCGCCATTTTACTGATAAGAGTTTAGCTTCTTATCTCTAATCAGTTCGCAAAGATCAGTTGTTGTTATAATAGAACAAACCAGATTAGCGGTATGTTAATATTTTTGACAATATTAAAGCTTTTAAAATAGTTGTTTAACTCGTTTACAGGTAGTGCCATCCACGAAGACGCACCCCACTCTTCTTCCTAATCGCTAGTAGTTATCGCTAGTTAATTCCGCTAGTGTTTTAGTTTTTTCGATACACACAAATTACGCACTAAGTAATTAGTGTCATCATCTGCTTAACCTTTTCCCAACTATGTTGGGGTCGGCTTCTAGTCTAACCGGATGCACCTGAATACCAGTATTTTACATTGAGCAACTGCCTATCTGACCTCCACAACCCACTTATTTTGTAATACGATACCCCTTGGTAAAACTGGTTGTCAGACTTTCGGGCTTCTGACGACCCGTAATGACTGTCAAAGATCTACGAATGACAGCCGGGACCAACGCGGCAACGGCTTAACGTGCTTTCCGAGGCACGAAAGGGTCTTAGTATGTATAGGGTCACACATCTACGGACCAACTGTGGCAAGTTCTCTCAAGTTCTGAACAGAAACAAAATATTATGTAATCAGTAGCTACAGGTGTAAGGTAGCCGCCATGGTTTGATCGATCTGTAAGGTTGAGCAACTACACTCTACACATTATTTTGTAAAATTGATTTATAAGTATAATTGTTTGATTTTTGTTGATTTATATTTTGTTAGTTTCTAGTTCTAAATAGAACCCCGAATGTCTGGTTCTCTTTACATCGCAAATAAGGGTTTCATAAGAAAATGAAAATTATTCGTGTAAACTCAATGTTTATATTCGTATAAATGAAACGCTTACTCACAGTTGCTTGTCCAAATATGAATTCTAAATCGATCAAAATAAGGGTCTCATTGTGCGGTTTACGAATCTTGTCATGACATCCAACATACAGAGGGCAATGCGGACCTGCAACGATCCTGCTCTAACATCATCAACACTTTCCAAACCTTGTTTCACAAAATCAATAGAAAAGAATACACGAAAGACACCTACCATGAGTGCAACAGTAATAGTCCCACACCCCGCCTATAGGAAAATCGATATGAATAACTCACCGGTCTAAAGCCGTATGCCCCCGCTTGCATTCAAAGAATCCTACGTCACTGTGTTATATTAATAACACACGCATTCATTAGAATTCGTCCATTTTCTTACTAAGACATATGTTCTAATATGTAAACTTGTCATTGTCGTGTCGTGGTACACTAGATCGATTAGTTTGTTTATCGCTAAAGTTTTAATTTTAATTATGATTAGAATTGTGACGTAGGTACTGGAGGTAGTTGCTCAATAAGATGAGTATTACACAGCAATGCTGCAGCAGACATATTGCTATCTTGTGTATGTTCGTTTTTGTCTGTGCTTGTTATCCTGTCTGTATCCTTTTGTGTATATGTTTGTATATGAATACGAGTCTTGTGACTTGAATTAAACTATTTTTTTAATTACATAACATCACGCCTGTATTGGGTTAGGCAGCGGTGTACCTACATTACTGCAGCCACATTTTGCCAGTTATGTTAAAGTCCCATGTCAGAAGGGACGAGCCTATTGCCATCAACCGAGCACAAATCCAGACTACAGGCTGCTGTCGAGAAATTTCAGATAAAAAAATTCAATAACACTGCCTGACCCAGGAATCGAACCGAGAATCTCACGGTCATGCAACATTGTTATTTAAATTAGCTATGACCTTAGTCCTTTATTGTTAGAATAAATTGAAGTGTGCTGTTTAGAAAGTTTCGTTGATCATCATCTGCCTAGCCTTTTCCGAACTATGTTGGGGTCGGCTTCCAGTCTACCCGGATGAAGCTGAATATCAATATTTTACATGGAGCAACTGACTATCTGACCTTCACTCACGATGCCCCTTAGTAAGACTGGTTGTCCGGGCTTCTGACGACTCGAAGTAACTGTCAAAGATCCAAGAATGATAGCTAGGACCACAGAAATCTTAATAATAAGGCAATAGAAATGCTATAGTACTAAATTTTATATCGGGACGAGTGTCGCCGGGTCACAGCTACTACTACATAAACAAAAAATAGATACACAATTACACCTACAAATGCACTTTGCATTGCTGCTACAAAATAAGACTTTATTCGATGACATTACGCAATATTTTTGATAAACGCATAATGTCAGGGGGCGCGACTCCTGCAGCCAATAAGAAACGTGTGCGAAAAGCATAAAATGATATTGCGTGCTCACTCTCACTTAAGAATAGTGGAGTGCAAACTATTACGAGCTGATATCGATAAATTATATTTTTCCGTTGAGTGTTAATAATCTCCAAGGAGTTCAGCAACAATACATAATTAATTTTATTGAAAGTATTTCTTTCGTCAACGCCCTTTTAGACGATTTATTTATGAGGAAATGGAATACAATAAAACAATAAGTGTTTGTATATAATAAACAATGAATTGCCATACGTCAACTGTTGGTACAGCTGATTTAACCAAAGTCCGTCTTTTTGTTGACGAGTTAAATTGTTCATTTATGAAATGAACAGAACAAATTCTGCTATTGTTGGTCGGGAACCAATTTCTTTTTCCAGTAGCAGATATCCATTTGTCTTTAATATCTGGATCTTTTGGGAACCTGTAATAAAAGCATTGGATAAAGTAAACAGATGCATACAAATTATGTAAATTCTGTAATGATTATCTTTACAATATAAAACTTTGTATACTTAATTATTTTGACATGAAAAAAGCATTTGATAAATCTTGAAAACGTCCTTGTATTATATAAAAGGATACTCAACGCAGACTGCTTTTTAACTTACCCACGTACATAACAATAATAAGCCTTCCTCCTATTAATTTTCTGAATGAGAAAGTAGTTTAAAAATACGAATTAATAGTTAATCGTTACAAAAATTGGTTTGTAAACTATTTATGGTCATCTACATATCAAGATTGTTTACCTTTTTTTAATCACCTAAACAAACGCACCATAGATAGAAAGAAAACAAACACAGTGAAAACTGAAAATGAAAAAGGTACATCTCATATTTAAATATTAAAAAAAAAACATGATACATTCCAATTTGGTAAAACGAAGTATTAAGCTGAACGTAAATAATTATCGATACAGAATAGTAGTAGCACGTCACTAAATTGCGGCCAACTCATGCGGCTTGTACCTAGAATTTACGCAAACGGCGATTTTTGTTTATTGCGTATGACTATAATTTCATTGCTGCTTTTAGCAGTAGTAATAGTAGACATGAATAAGCTTAAGCGTTAATGGTTATTGATTTGACAAAAAAATCGTTTTTTGTGATAAATCGTAGTAGTGATGGTGAAAATATTTGATTTGTCTATATTTGCTAAAAAACGAGAATATTTCAAAAATTAAGTACTTACATATGAAATGTTATTCCTTTATTTGTTAAGTTACAAGTTTTGGACGAGTTTCCGCAGTTGGATATGCTGCAAAACACCATGTTTACCTCTCCGCGTCTCAAATAACACAAGAAACCGCAACAAACGCTCCGCGTGCACTTGTGTCCTCCAACACATAAGCGCGGCGACAAGGTCACGCGTCTATGCGACTTCTATTGCCTTATTATTAAGATTTCTGTGGCTAGGACCAACAGCTTAACGTGCTTTCCGTGCAAATCTCAGCGGGCGGGCATGGCTTGTAAGAGTATAATATTGTGAAAAAATCTCTAAGCTTGTTGTTAAATTTCTTTGTTATCTAAGGGTGAATTTCACCATATTTTCAATCTTTGGTAAAATCGGCTCTAAGTAAAATAATTCTAGGTCAAGCCGGAATAGTGCTTCACAAAAGTATTCTAGTATTTATAACCTTGAGTTCAAAATATTACGTTTTGAGTGCTTGCGTGTTATGTAGGCGTCGAATATAAAATACAATGCCATGCTACTAAAACACATTCATTCAATGTTTTATACATTCTCATGGTTTGATAAGTGGCTGATAAGTACTAAAGTTTTGTCTACCTCCTTTTTTTCATCCTGTGTTGAGGAAAATTTAAAGGATTTAGCCCAGATAAGCAAGGGCGATTTTTTCCCGCGCATTGGATTATCTACGCTCTGCGTAGCGCCGAGAGTTTAAAATCCAACAGTGTGTTGACGCGCTGGGATGCACTCTGTTGGATTCTTAAATCTCGGCTCAACACTGATAGTTGAAAATCCGGGTTTTAATAAAACAATTAAAACTCAGCTTGTAATAAATACGCTGACAAATAAAATGAATGTTTAACCAGCTTACCTCGCCATATCCAGCGCCCGCGCCGTACGCTGGGTACCCTTGCGGGGGTGGTGGGTATCCCTGCTGTGGGTAACCCCCTTGGGGTGGTGGGTAGCCCCCTGGCGGTGGATAGCCCCCTGGTGGTGGGTATCCTCCTGCCTGCTGCGGATAACCGCCTTGATTTTGATCTGCGGAAAATAAAAATATTATCAGTACATGGGTTTTATAAAAAGTGAAGAAACACAGTCATGGCAGCCTTTTATTTATTTTATTTTATATTTTTTTATGAATTTCAAATGCAGCCCGGAGTTTGGAAGTTGGCGGTGTGTGATACCCCCGTGCCTCGTCCGTTGGTCCTGCGCCTGATCTTTCTCCTTTCGTATCATAAATAAATAAATAAATGATAAATGATTTTATTTTGTAAGTAGGTTTGTACAAACACTTTTACACGTGAATCATATTTTAAAACTAGATGAGGTCGGCGTTTCCTATCTGACTAGTCTGAGAAGAAAGGCCGAAACAAACTCAGACGTCACAGTCTGTTTTAAAGTCCAGACATAATCTTGGTCAGATCATATGAAGACCATGTAGGTCGATGTCTGAGATGGTCTTTTGAGGAAAGAACCACACAGATCGGATTATTATTATTATCGGATTGCCGTCCCATCAGACTATGAGTGAGGGAAGAGGGAGTGCATCTGTGTCTGCGCACACACTTGTGCACTATAACATCCCCCGTGTCGAAGGCTAGTCTCCGTTGAGATAGGCCGCCATAACCAAAACACGGTCTGGAGGATTTTATTATTTGAATTTAAAATTAAGTGTAGAAAATCCGGAAAAGTATTTATAGATTTTAATTAATTCGTATATTCTGTTGTGAACCGTATATTCGTATTCAGAGAATATTCAAGATCAATATCATGTTATTTGACCTTAAAACATTAAGACGACAACATAGTTTGAACATATTGTGTAGTTAAGTAAAGTAATTAATTTAAATTCAATGTTAAGGACACGTCATATAGTCAAACATTTATGACAAATTATTAAAATTATTTTAATTTTTTTTTGTGAGAGTATTTTGTCTCACAAAAAAAAAATTAATCATCCAATTTATAGTTTTTTGATCAGATACTGGCCGAGGCGTGCTAACAACACCCTCTATGGCCTCCATTAAAGTGTTAATTACATTATGATGTCATATATGTGTATGTCACTGCATTGTGTAACGCGGTATTTTTGACATTTTTAATGTGACTGACAAAAGAATTGGAATGATTTGTTTCCACGTAAAACAAGCTATAGACACTGATAAAATCTTATCTAATGATATTAAGAAATAGTGTGAGTCCTTTATTCTAAATTTAATTTATTTCAACCGCTTTAATAAATTTTTAAATTTTTTTTCATTAATGTATTGTATTATACTGTTAATTCCTTTTTTTTCTCTTTTTATAATCTAATTCTTATTTGTGATAATAAGGAACAATCCCAATTTTTTTAATCTTATCCAAAAATTAATATATTTATAAGTATTGTATTGTATTGGAGTATTATTATTGTATTATAATATATAATTGTATGGGAATAAGTTTTATCCTGAGAATAAATTTTGGACTCTTGACAGTTATCCTAATACGTCAGACGTCACCTTTATTCCACGGATATAAAATATCTGACTTTGTTAAAATCCGCCCTAGTCGTAACTGGCTTTAATATATTTGGATCTAAAAAGTACTTGGGTAATTACAATTAGTAATTACTGACAGAAGCGTTACACTCATAAATACACTGAAGCCAATAAATATTTCAATGGTTCAAAACTGGCTACAACAAACATGTCAAAAACAACAGTTCCTCAGGAAGAAACTAGGCTCGGTAACATGTAAATTATTTTGACATTTCTCTTTAGCAATAGACAATGAAAATAGACAGGACACTGATGAAAGATTACAGACAAAACCACAAATTTGAGCAGTATTTTTAAATTCACAAACACACCTCTTGCCTCAGCCATTGCACCCACACTTGGCACTTAACACTAATGATGAATGGAATACAGAACACATGCAGAAAGACATATATGACACTCAATTTCCTGACACAGTTAGAGCATAGTTTCTTAATTGCCATCATATTTCCGACTTTAACATCACTGAAATAAGTATTAAATCAGATCGTGCATCAAGTGTGAACGAAAATAAGGTGACTCAAATAACAAAGTATAACATAAACACTACATAACGGCTGCATACCGCGAGTGTGCGAAATGTGTTACTGAATAAAATTTGCAGTTTATGCCTATAGAAATAAGGTGCATAATCGCGTGGTTAGATCGTATATGTACCTAAAGAGTAAGCGATAACAAACGATAATAACGCAATGTGAGAAGGTTGGCCAACGGTCGGGCATTTATGAAACGGGGGTTCCCCGATAGCAGCTGTCACGGTAATATTATCTATTGCTCTGTCGAGCCAACACATTTCTGTTTTTCTCTGAATGCTATTCTCTACTGCGAAATATGTAATCAATACATATACTAATAATAAAGCTGAAGAGTTTGTTTGTTTGTTTGAACGCGCTAATCTCTGGAACTGCCTAGATATAAAAAAAAAATCTTTGATTTGATAGCCCCATTCTTGAAGAAGGCGATATATACATAAGTATAGGCTATTCACATCACAGGTAGCCGAGCAAAAAGTAAAAAAAAAAATCAGAAAGAACGGTAAGTAAGCGAAAACGTAGCGCGGGCAGGTGATGCGATCCGACGGGGTGGGTCGGGGAACAAGAAATGTCTCATGGATGAAGTCGCGAGCAGAAGCTAGTGTGTAGTAATATAGCAGTCTTTTTGCTCTAGGATACTTACGGCAACAGTAATCTCATAATACACTCACAGGCACAATTAACCGCCCACCTTGTATTTCTTTCAATTTGCAGAAATCCTCAAATTTAGACCGCATTTGATGAAAGGTACGTTGAAAGGGGCCTTTAAGGTAAAAACGTAGGGGCTGGTACTCTTGCTCGGACACGTCTTTTGAGGTTGTCCCAAATGTGCTCAATTGGGTTAAGATCGGGACTGCGTGCTGGCGTGGCTGTTAAAACTCGAATCCCGACCTCATTAAAGTACTTAATGACGGATCTTGCGGTATGGCAACGTGCATTGTCATTCATTAATCTAAAGTTGTCACCAATGAATGGTGCGAAAGGCATGACATGGTCTCCACGTATCTTTGAGCGTTCACACTGCCTCTATCGAACACAACAAGATCGGTACGAGCCTCGTAAGAAATATCTCCCCAAATCATTACGGACCCTCCCTGGTAACCCACTGTTTCGGTTATTGCGCATGGATCAAACCTTTCGTTTGGGCGCCCGTAGGACACGCTAACGTCCATCTGGACCTCTTAATCTATTCTGCTCTCATCTGAGAACAGTACATCCTTACAGTCCAGTCAGCATATTCACGCGCAAAAGAAAGTCTACTACGGTGTTGTGGGAGCAGTTGTGGGGCGCGAGCTGAACGATAAGCCCTCAGATTTCTTTCTGCCAGTGTTCTTCTAATCGTACGTTCACTCACACTGACATTTCTCACCTCAAAAAGATGCGTACGAGCTTCAGTAGCGGTGCAAAAGCGATTTCTCAGCACGTTGTTGACAACGAAACAGTCATCTCGGGTTGAGATGCATCGATGTCGGCCTTGACCTGGCCTGCGGGTGTATGAGGCTGTCCCCCGAAATCGTCTAATGGCATTCCGTACCGTGGTTCGAGGTACAGCGAGTGTACGAGCGATGAGACGTTGGCTGTACCCAGCGTCAGCTAAAGCCACTGCCCTAACTACACCAGCTGCATCGACTAGCATTTTTTAGAGTCCCAAACAATAAGCGAACATTACAAACTCAAATTAAATAATATTCACACATTATGGCAGAAAAGAACAGGAAATGTTAACACGGTCACGCAGCGGGAAGAATGTCAGACAACGACTAAATTTCAAAAACCCTTCGGTGACACAAATTTAGTAAACGAAATAAGGGTATGTGTTTACTTAATTGCTATAGTGGATTGGATAAGCCATAGTTAACATAAACAAACACGGTGACGAATGATAGAGGTGGGTGGTTCATTGTACCTGTGAGTGTATATACGAGGTACCTAATCTATAATTACTCGTGTATCAATAATTAATCTTATATAATTGCTTAATAAAGATACCGAGTTATCCTTCGATATCTAAACGATGACGAAACAATTGTTCATACGATAAAGCTAGATTCGAAGCTAAATGACGTTAATTGATAGGAATGTTACAACGAAAATCTGTAGGTACTTATTCTAAAGTTTACATCATTACCTACAACAAAAACATGTCAACAGGCCTCGGTGTATGATAGGGCTTAGCCGTCAAAGTTCAAAGGCCATTGTTGTTGACGTTTCAAGCCAACTTCCCAGACAGTGGGCTGGGAATTACTCATGCGTCTGCTCAGCTGTAGCCTGTTTGAACCATAGCAACCCAGTTCATGACTTTACACTTCATCAACATCGTACTTATACTAATTTATTTGGGGCATTGCCCGCGTGCTCGTCGGAAATTCTTTCTCGGGAACGTGCCACCGGGACAAAATTAGCCTATGTATGCTTTATAGCATCAGCTATCTGCCAGTGAGTCCCGTCAAAACATTTCCAAAATTAGCCGGAACAAACAGACACTTATTTGTATAGACGAATAGATTGGTGCAGTCCCTATGTCCTAGTCATCTCATCTTTCAGCCAATATCTGTGTCACAGATTCCATACATATTAATCTCTGGCTCTTTTTTTAATAGTCATCTGCCAACAGTTCTTTCTGCGCATCACATTTGGATTGGCTAAAACGGGGCTTGTGGCTAAGTAATAACAGCCGCACGGGTCGATCGATCAGGTTAAATATCTGTGTCACAGATTCCATACATATTAATCTCTGGCTCTTTTTTTAATAGTCATCTGCCAACAGTTCTTTCTGCGCATCACATTTGGATTGGCTAAAACGGGGCTTGTGGCTAAGTAATAACAGCCGCACGGGTCGATCGATCAGGTTAAATTACGCTTGCCGCTGTGGGTCCGTGGATGGGTGGTATCTACATAGAGACCCCTCCATGCCGACCCCAATATAGTTGGGAAATGGCTGGGCAGATGTAGTACTGCTAAAACGTTTTATTTTGCCTTTCACTCGTTCCTTTTGCTCAGCATAGGTGTTAAACTTAGGGCATGACAAGCACTTTATGCTCTTTTGGACAATTAATATCTTCACCCTGAATGGCGTCTTGAATATCGATCTGTGTATTTGACTCGGAGCCAACTGTTTACTTTCGTTTTTTTTATGACTGGCGATATTATTACGGGGGTATTAATAATTGCTTTATGCCCAAGACTGACTACTTAGTTTCCTTTTTGATAGATAATGTAATAGGACCTGGACCTGGACATGATTGTAATAAGAGTTTCCATTCAATCAAAAGTGAAGTCGAAAAGTTGCAATCGGAATCATGGGAGTAAAAAGGGTTTCAGTGAGTCACTCTCGGAGTCTCGAGTTAGGGACATCCCCACAAGAACATTATATTGCTAATTGGTTCATTGGTTTATGTATGTGTAATGATTTCGGAAATAGTCATAAATGTACATTAATTAGAAAATATGGCCAGTTGTTCGTGAGTAAGTCTAACGAAGCGACACTATCGTCATACGTTATCATCCGATGTCTCATGATATCCGATGATACAAGGTTTAACGACAATTAAGTGGACTTAGACTTTGTCGATATCTTATAAAAATATAAATATTTCCGTCACTAGAGCTTTCTTCGAAGGAAAAACCCAGTATAGTGGCCGCAGAATCCGATGTGAAACGCGCACGGCCCGTACGCACTTCATTGGCGTCCTGTAAGGTTGTCGCCAATGAAGCAAAGGTGCGGAGCAAAGACTTCGGTACTGGCAGATATAATTGAAATGACAGGTGAAAGTTGTCCATCTACATGGCAGAATTTGTTCGAAAATTTTGACAAATGAAATTTTAGGGGCAAGATGAACTCTGAAATGATGGCTAATAGAGAAAAAAAGGACCTTCTCCTTTGAAAAAGGCGGTTAAAAAGAGGTCTGCGACGAGGGCGTCACCAAGCAAATTGGGATAAGGGCAGGAGAGCTGTGGTGGTCCATTAACGGCTCCGACTTACGAGTTGTAGATCAAGGTCGTGGGGTTCGAAGTCGCGCCCAGCCAGCGCTATAATTTGTGTAGATAATTTCATCGCTCTCAAAAACGGTGAAGGAAAACATCGTGAGGAAACCGGCGCGGCATGTCTTAGAACCAAAAACTCGAAGACATGCGACATATTATACAACCGGATTCCTCTCAAAGAGGAGGCCTGTGTCCCAAGAGTTGGAACATGATAGGCTGATTATGCAGGAGGATTATGGTGATACTTTTTAGGACCATTGGTGTTTATTTTAGGATCCAACATATCAAGTTATTCTCTATTGTTCTTGACGTCACGTCATTATAATAAATTGCTAGGAATTGATGCATAGAAAAAAAATTCCGTATAAATAGCTATTGTTTCTTATCAGCAGGCAGTCCCAGGAAAATGCAATATCCAAACAGTATGCGTCACATAGGTACGGTGGGAAATACCATAATTATGCTCTCAGAAATATATACTTCCAAATCAGTTTTAAAATATTGCGTAAGAAACTCACACATTCGGCTCAGCTATACAATGAACTCTCGTATAAAATGTTAGTGTGTGTGTGCGATCACACATAGCTAAAGCAACCGTTTGGACATGTGACGTCAAAATTATTCTTACCATAGAAAGGGGCAATACACACTCGTAATTTTCTGATCTCAGTCTTAATCTGTCAAAAATACCTCTAATTTCCCTAAATTTTTGACATTGTAGGTTGCTGAGATGAGATTGCGACTAGATTTTGAACGTTTTTAATTACGAGAATTGGCCTTCACACAGAACATTTACAGTTTGTGTGCGCACAGAATACGTTTGTGAACCTCTTTATCTCCATCTGTATTGTTAATAAGATTACCTCACGAATGTCAGTACTGTTTATTGAAACTACCGGCCATTAATGGAGGTGTTTTCTGAAGTGAGTAAATACTCGTAGTTGAGCGAAGATGTCTGGCTTCGCTTACGTTGTAGAAAGTGAAATGACGCACATTTATGTAAATGGACAGAAACGAATTCAAAGCTACACACTTATTGCGTAACAGACTATCAATCAGAATTTCAATCATTTTGAAGGATATTCCAAATCCATTGCTTCATATGTTCGAAAAATTTGTCAGCTCAACGTTGTAAATAACGCAATGAATGTTGCTGAACTGTCAAAATGTAAGCAATGTCTACTGTTGGCGTGTTACGCAATTACTCCGCTGGTCAAAGATATGTATAGGCAGCATAGTCAGCTTACTGGTGAAAATGTCCCCTCATAGATAGATCGGTACACACTATAGTCATTAGGGAGGGGGAGGGGAGTTGCAATGTTCTAAGTCTCGCTTTGTTAGATTAGAATTATTTAGAAGGTTTACGGCATCGAATAACCACGGTTCATCATTTTATTCAGATGACCCTCTCTCCATCCTATTTTTTCGATGTGATGATGCAATGATATTAGATGTTACAGGTCAGAGACACTGCACGAACTTTTATAGCTTTAACCGGCACGATAAAATTACTGAAGATGGATGAACCCTTTCCCCTTCTTTTTATTTATTAACTAGCTTCTGCCCACGACTTGGCCCTCGTCAAATTTCGCTCCCGACCCATCGAGTCGCATCGCATCCCATCACTCGCCCGTCCTACTACTTTGATTTCGCTTAACGTTCTTTCTGACTTTTTTTTATTTTCTCGACTCCTAAGGGTCGTAGCGTGATGTTAAATAGCCTTTAACCTTCCTGAAGAATTGAGCTATCAAATGTAAAAAGAATTTCATAAATCCGACTGGTACTTACAGAGATTACCTACCCCCTACATACAAACAAACAAATTTTAATGGGACCACTCTTGACCTCAGCACCGCCTGGTCGAAAGCTTATCAGCACAACACATGTACTGTATTGAAACCTGTTGTAAGCTTACTGAATGCCCTTTAAAAAACCATGCGACAGAACGTGCAAAAAATCAGCGAGGAAAAAAAACTGTAATGCGCGAATGGTACTTTCTACGTAGAAAGTTACTTTCACATTAAGTAGGTACATATTTGAATAACGTACGCACATGGTTGATATATAATTTCATTTCGCTAACGCCTTGCATCCTAAGTTGGTTTTTATGCCAGTTGGTGGATTTTTTGTGGGGTTTGTAAACATTTGTAATCATTAGCAAACTAGTGATCCGCCCCTGCTTCCTACAGTTTTTACGACTTGACAAAACATCGAGATTTCTTTATAATTATGATGTTGAAAGCCGCATCAAAATTGCAGTTTAGAAGCACAACGCGTTCACGACACGGTATAGATAGTTAAGCAGCCCAAGGACCCCAAGGAAGATAGATGTTTCTCCAAAGTTCTAAAAAGAAAAATATGGAAATTGCCTGCAGTAGACGACAAACACGTGTCTATACAATTAGAATAACAATATCTTCTCGTTCAATAGAGCATAACACATAACGATACGACACTTATACCCGCATAGCCAAAACAGACATCACGAAGACAACAATAAAACGGCAAGCAAGAAATACATTGACATACATGGAAGCTAAACAATTATTACGTTAATTGAATAAGAATAAGAACTTGACAGTTGCAAACAGTCGTGTGAAAACAACCACATCAGCAAAGGAGAACATATGAAGAACTATTGTGTGTGTTATAAAATCTGTAAAATACCATATTTCAGACAAATAAAGAATCTAATCTAATCTAAGGTTTAAGAATATATTTAACCAGGATCAGGAGTACTGGGGGCCTATTATACTCCCTTAGCCGTTAACGAAGATCGAAATCTTTCGGGCCCGTCCGGTAGTAGTTCAAAACTTTGGGGGATACCCGATTAAATAACTTTTTCGGACGGGTAAAAACCCCAAACGAATCTTATGTCCGTATGTGATAACTTGATAAGGAATGGGATTCGCCCGCAAATTTGGCCGCAACTAAGGACTTCGTGCGTAGAGATTAGACCTCCAGGATTGAAAAGTGGTGACGTAGTGACGCCAGAGAAGCTATGGGGTAGATTTTGGTGCTTGTTTAGAAGAAGAAAGGGAGTCGCATACTCAATGTATTTAGGGTCGGTGCACCAAGCAAGTCTTCCTTCCATACATCTCTATCAGACGTCAGCTCAGATATAGCTTCTTTCCTACCCATATCATGCTTTGCACATCTTTATTGTCTCTGGTCTGCCCCTTTTCTTATAGCCATCCATAGGGGGACTTTTTTGCCATTTGCTCTCTTGATTAAATTGTAATGCACATTCTAGATTATATCTCTAAACTTGCATATACGTCAAGAAATAATAATAAAGGATCTAATTCTTATCATTTGGCCTGATTAATAAGTCTTTTACAAGTTTAAATATTGAACGATAAAGAAAGTAGTTATGAGAGAATTCTAGAAACATTAACAGACACAGGAGTGTGTGAGATCATGAATCATTCATATTTATTAGTCACCAGAGATAATGTCACCGACAAATAAATAATATCCCTATTATGTCTGATAAAAGTGATAAGTATGAAATATTGTCTATGATTGTGGAAAACTAGGGTGTTCGACCTAAAGGCCTATGTACATAGAGTTTCTCTCCCGTTTTGTGGGAAGGTTGTGCATAAGATACACATCAGGCATTTATCATATTCATGTTTACATAAAGGGAGACAGGGTTTCTTACTTCGGAGATACAAGCGAAGGCGAGAAATTGATTTTACTGATTATTTTCAACACCTTCAACCATTATTCTGTAAGTATGGCAATTTTTTTCAAATTAAAGTATATGGAACAGGTTTTTCATTCAGCCAGTAATGTCCAGTCTCAAGTTAACAATAGGTGCAAGCAATAGACAATAGACATAGTGCCTTCTTCTTACCTATCCATTTAAGGATGAATAGGTCTTTGATTTTTCAACTTGGCTCAAATAGTTTTACTTGTTTTTGTATTGTTTATCCTATCCTGATATCTTAAAACCAATTTTCTGTGTAGCAACAGTATTTTTTATAATAAAAAATAATATGACTGTCATTGATGTTATATCAGATGGTATTTACAATAATTATACATAGATCCATATAACTTAAGTAGTTTGGTATCACAAGACAAACATAATGTTAGCAAGTGTCTGTGCTGGGTGCAATGCGACATATCGTTCGTTTGGATGAACAGGGTATTAACTCAAAATTTACGATTTTTAACCTAAAAACACAGTTCTACTAAATATCATGCGATCTTTGTAATGAACGTGGTTGCATAACGATATAACGTCAGATTGGCGGGGGTGCGGGGTAGTATCTTCGTCCTTTTCGCACTTTTTTGCCTGCCCGTTTGAACAACACTGTCGTATTCAGTCTTACTCGCGAAGTTGTGGTGAGAAGACGTCGTTCGTTTGTGGTACACAGTTTTAACATTGAAAAACGCTGTATGCATTAAAAGGTGAGTTCTGTTTGAATACTATTATTTTGTGAAATAGAGCAATAACTTCAAGATAATACACTCTTTGCGATAAGTTGTTGCATTTGGTTATTAACGGGTGTTTTTAGATTAAAGAACTAATTTGAGATACTACTATGTTCACAAAAGTTTTTTTGAATTTAGTGTAATTCTTTCTCGATGAAAAATTATTAATCGTGAAATAATATCATGTAAATTTAAAATAATTTTGATTTTTATGGTTTGTATTGGTTATGATTCTTTATCGTTTAGAAAAAAATGAAAAAGAATAGAATTTAAACTAAAAAGTGTTATTTTCAACATAATTTGTGGTGTATTTCTTTGAATTATGCAAAAAACTCTTTTCTATATAACTACACTTTTAATTTTACAGAATGATTTCACAAAGAATAAGGTTAATCAGAAATGCTGTCAAACCACCTGACCCAAGAGAAGTATCCGTTTCAGTTTCTCATGATGGGGCCTTGGGTATGTCTACTCAAGGTATTTTTTAAATGATATACCTATATTTATGTATAAATATTTAATATACCTACTTATATTTAAGTATCTATGGGTATTTCCTTTAAAGATTATCAACATTGTATTTGCTTGTTAAGTTATAAATAAATTGAATTGAAAAAAATATAATTCCTCAGTATTATAGAAGCTTTTATGAAAACCTTTAACTATTTTTTTTTTATATAAAACAGTTGACTTTGACTTGTGTTTTGAAACTATTTACTTGTTTATGATTATCACCTATCTTTCAATTTTATTTAGAAGTACTCTTTATGTTTTTTAAGTCTAATTTTCTCTCTAATATAAGATTTTGTGAAGATTTCATTATGATTATTTTTATTCTGGTTCCTATAATCCTAGTCGAATTAAACTGAGCCTAACTGATTAGTAAAGTAAGTGAATTGTTGCAATGTGCCATCATTTAATTATAAACGAAGTTAATTATAAGTACTCCACACAAAAACTGTTATAAATTAGTACAAAACCAACGACGGCCTTTTGTGTGCTCAAAGCGTAGCTAGTGATTTAAATTAGTTTTAAATAATAAGCATAGCTAAAAACAGGTTGTAAAACTATTTTCCATGTGATTTTTTTAAAATAAATAAACATTTAATTATTAAAATTCTGTTTTTATTTTGTATTATTTTAAAAACTTATTCCTCATATTTGTGGAACATGGTAGTATTATGAATGTTCCTTAGATATAACTAAATGAATTAAAAAATCATAAAAAATAGGATGGCATAGCAAATAAAAACATTATGTTAAAATAGTGGCTTAAAAAAATAATCGAAAGATCGAACATAGACCCTTAAAATTGCATTTTAAGAAAATTTAATTTTCTAGTTAGTACTTTGGTATATAAGTATTTTTTTGTGTAAAAAGGTATTATTATGTTCTTGTCTGTAGAATTTCTATTTTTTCTCATTAATAGCATAATTGAGAAAGTCATGAACTGAACAAAAACGTTATCAATAAAGTAAGCTTGAAAAATATATAGGTGAGGTTAACCAATTATTTATAGAAATGGAAATATATTGATTTAAAAACTTCAAATCGCTCTCCTGAAAAATAGGCTTTTTTGAGTTAATACCCTGTTCATCTGGACCAACGATATATTGTCAATTAAATGATAAAAGACCTTTTTTGTTTAGTGTTAACTTTATTATGGGTACCTAAAAATGCATTTTAAGTATAATAAAGTTTGGATTGAGGAAAAAAAAATGGGTATTAACCATAGTGCTGCATTTTTCATAAACAAGGAATCACTTATGCCAATATTGGCATTGTTATTTCCACCTCTGATAAGCATTTCCCTATAATTAATTAGTCATGTTATTTTAGATCTTTTATCATAAAATTGAAACAGTGATAAAATAAAATTAATAATAGACCTCCGCCGGGATATACACCTTGGTTCTGCCACATTGTCCCAAGCTGCAGAAAAAAAGAAAAAATATCTATGATTAGTAATAAATTAAGAAAAGATACATACACATGGTGTTGTAATTGGGTTGTTCTTTCGAGTTTAGACTTTCGGTAGCCGTTTTGAATGCGGTCCGGAACTTACGCACTGATAAGCTGAAACAATGTGTAAATAATAGATAAGATTATTATTATAAGTGTGCCATCGTACTCCTAAGGGTTGAATCTATCATATGAAGACCCTATTTTTAAAATGTATAAGAAAACTAGTTTTTCTCACTACCCCAACTCAACCCACAGCATCAAGAGCATACAAAATGTATTTACTGAACAAACTCAGTCCACTTGAATTGTTTCTGAGTAATGAAATTTCTATGAGTATGTCCATAAGGTCAACAAATATGTAACTTTTTTATAATAATACTTGTTTTATTTTTATTAATAACTTATTTTCCAGTTGATGGGTTATTTTGAGTCCATTCTGAGAAAGTAAAAAAAAAAATGCCTGTCTTTACAAACTTAAGTTTAATTGTAAGAACTCAACCCATATTTCACTTAATATCTCGAAATTTATAGCAAAATATACCACTATTTTGATGGGCAAATAAAACTACCTTCATAATAATAACAGACAAAAATAAAAAAACATGCCACTTTTTGTTAGAGAAATTACAGCTGAAACTTCAGACGCTCATAAACTCAAGTGACTTATTTATTTTGGGTCGAGACCTTTCTGCTTATCTACGTCCAGTTGTCATCATATAATTTTCATAGGGATTCATATATTTTATTTAAATATAATAAAAGAAAGTCGTGTTAGTTACACTATTTATAACTCAAGAACGGCTGAACCGATTTGGCTGAAAATTGGTGGGGAGGTAGATTAGAACCAGCCGATCGATTCTGTAAAAATCTCACCATGAAAAGTTAGGTGAAGTGAGCTTGGAGTGAGCTGTCAATAGTGTCAATCCCTAGCATTAGTTGGAATGACAGCTCACTCCACGCTCACTTCACCTAACTTTTCACGTGAGCTGGTTACAGAATTGCACTGCTGGAGACGGACATAGGATACTTTTTTAAATTTTTTATTTAATGCTTTTATTTCCTTATAGGAGTAGGGTGGAAGTAGGTTAGGAGTAGGGTTGAAGTAGGGTAGGAGTAGGGTAAGGGGTAGGACACCACGCGAACGAAGTAGCACCAGGCAGCTAGAAAGAACTTATATGGCAAAACAACATTTGCCGGGTCAGCTAGTTTAATTAGATAATAATAATATTATTATTATTATATTACTTGAGTATTTTAGTGTGGTTTTATCTGACACGTTCGACCGATACGACTGACCAAAATTTGGACGAATTGTGGATATTTTCTTGTTGAACAATCAAGTAAAATACACTGTGATTAATTTTATCGATTAATGTAAGGTTTAGGAAATAATAAACTACTGAAATCGTGGTGCAACATTGTTTTGTTTTAATTCACATTACTGCTTCCCTACATCGGATCAACTACAGTGTATCAATTATGTAAACTATCTTATAATTAAACAAACAGAAAGATCCAGTTTACTTTGGAAAACGGAAAAACACCCTGGAAAGTACTAGACGATGGCGAACAATGTCGCAACAACTGATCGATCTGTTTTCAAAATTTGTAAATATTATTATAACAATACCTGATTTAGGATGAATTTTCTGCCTCTTAAAATAACAATCACAAACACTTGCCGAAATACCACGGAAATCCAATAATAAGCAACGAAATCACGATTTGAGAGCACGATTCAGCGACGATTCAGCACACATTAGGTGTCAAATTTCTCTCAGAATTGAATATCGACTGTTTTCATTTGCGCAATTCAAAGGAAATGAGAATAATGATGACTAATATTCGTTATGCGCTATTGGTGGAACTAGTAAATCCATGCACGATTATTGGTCAAAAGTGTTTAGTTTAGATATAGATTAGCCAATAGCCTTCGTTGTCATCACAGGGTCACAGGTATACGGACGACTTTGACGTTTTAGTTTACTTTTACTATAGAGAGAGAATTCTAGCTTTCTTGCTCTTCTCTATTATTTTTTTACCAATGCAAAACAATAATTTTATTTTCATAATCGCTAGTAAAAGTTAATTATATTTATTTACATTATTTATGCTAACATTTAAAATAATGATAACGGGGTGGACTGTATTTTGTTTCTGAATTGACTAAAACTTTGATCTTGGCCACGGCCCGACTTCTTTTATTTTCATGGCGGCTTGCTGCAGGCGGTTGAGTTGAGTGACAGTCGCGAATCGCGAGTGAGAGTCTGTAATGTGAAAAAATAAGCAAAATAATCATAGGGCATCAAAAAATTCGTCCACATCGCTGTCAACAGGAACAGTGCCCAAAAGGCTGGTAGCATTGCCACGTTGTATGGCGATGCTTTCTTTGGCCAAGACAGGTCAGCCCTCTGGTCACGTGAAGAGTCGACTATCCGTTTGGCGATATCTCGAAAAACCATGTGGGCACTCGGACCCCATGGCCTGTTTCAACCCCAAACGGCTCGAACATATAACTCCCAATCAGGTTGGAATATTTTCGCCGTTTGAGGTTTTCTGCACCAGCAGCAGCCGCTCCAGTACAGCCCACCGTGCTAGGAAGATGGGATGGCGCAAGGGTGTCGACACATGTTGCATCCCACACCAAAGGTCTGCCTAACTTCCAGGGCATTATGGTCATTCCGTCTGGTCTCTTCCCATCGTCGCGTGCCAGGCCGTTGGGTTCTAAAACAGCTGGCACCCCGGCGGTGACAAGAGCACGACGGATGATGTCATTAATGCTGGCGTGCCGTGCTATCCTACTACCAACTACGCCGTGCGCTCCTACTGCAGGATAGGCCACGGTGTCCGAGGCAGTCGACAGCTTAACGGTACCGACAGCGATGCGGAGCCCCACAAGGAGCGCCCAAACGCAGACAGGTAGCGAGCCGGAAGATAATATAATATATACAAGGGTGATATAGAAATTGCGTGCTATAGCTTCAGGGTGAGTTCAGAGGGCTTACCACCAGCTCTTATTGCAGGGCAGAATTTGAACTGCACTGCTTTTTTGTTCTATGACTAAGTACAGACGCCAGCAGGTCAAGCTACCCGAAACTGTCAAATTTTCCCAATCAACCCTGAACCTTAATACTTTAGCGATAAAGTTGAAAATCTATTGAAGAAATTTGACAGATTGTAGTAGCTTGATGTGCTGGCGTCTGTACATACAAAAAAGCAGTGCAGTTCAACTTCTGCCCTGCTACAAGAGCTGGTGGTAAGCCCCCAGTATCGTTAAAGGAACCCGTAAAAAATAAAAAAAAATACCTTTAAAAAAAGTTTTTAAGAAAAAGGAAATATATCATAAGATGAACCTAATTTAGTACCTACTAACTTAAAATAGCAATAGTTTAGAATTTATAAAAAATTGGTTAAAATAAGTTTTTATTTTGTTTAAATGCTAATTAATAATTTCCTAGAGTTACCAAGGCCAACCAAGGCTGTCTGCCAGGAATATCATCCTCGAGTTGCTCTGTGACTCCGATCACATTATTACGTCGTACAGACGCCAGCAGGTCAAGCTACCCGAAACTGTCAAATTTTCCCCATCAAACTTGAACCTTAATACTTTAGCGATAAAGTTGAAAATCTATCAAAGAAATTTGACAGATTGTAGTAGCTTGATGTGCTGGCGTCTGTACATGTCCTTTAAGTCTTTAACAAATAAGAACTTAGTTGACAAACATAAAACAATTTATCAAAACAACGGCGGTTTCTGGACTAACAGCAGTGCTGCTATCTTTACGAGTTTTCAATTTTGAATCTCATTGTTACCCCCGTTTATATAAGGCTTTACTGTGAATAAAGAATAAAAACTAACGTTGAAAAAAAAAATGGCAAGTTTTACTAGCCAGCCAGGGTTTCTGTCATGTCATCTGTGGAGGTAGACTAGCCACTGAAGACAAGGCGGTATGGTCCAAGACCTTAGCGTATTAGTGCTCTGTGCCTTAGCCTGCCCGAGTAAAGGAAAAAAAAAAAGGTAGATTAGCTGTCATCTGTCAGTTCTGTCACAATAATAAAGTAACCTCAAAAGACCATTTTTGCTTGTTTTAAAATTATAATTAAAATAATCTATATCCTAAATCATGAATACAATATTGAGAAATGTAGCAACTTTAGCGCAAACGCAATGTAAGTATTTCCCCTACACGTTTTCTGTGATAGAACATGCACCATTTTGAAATTCTTGTTTTACCTACTACATTTGCTTCAGTGATATGTCGTGCTCTGAGTACCAGCCCTGCTGTGTGTTCCATGCAATGGAGAGTGGAACAAGGCTTGTCTCGTAATCGCAACGCTGAAGGAGTCCTTACCGACACTCCTGACTTCACGTATTTGGATGGAAGACCAACCCCTCTACTGGTAAATTTATTATTATTTTTATTTTGACTATTAAATTTAAGTGAAGCGTAGCAAAGCGTACTATGTAAACTTTGACTTCAACATCCCTAGTGTTTTTACCTTTTAAACAATGTAATGTAGATAACAATCATAAAAATAAAACAGTCAGGTTAGTTAAGTACACTATTTATAACTCAAGTACGGCTGGGCTGATGTTTATGATAATTGATTTGTTCGATTTGTCTCCGCCCCAAATAGCAGCACAACTATTACAACATGAAAAAATTCACAACAAACATAAATTAAGATAATTTATTTTCTCATAATTTTGTATGGAATGGCTTTTTTGATGATATCAACACTGAATTGACTGATTTAGTTTTTTTTTTCTTTAATTCAGTTAGATAAGTTTATTAGCACAACATTTATTGAGTCCGAGACAGAACGAAGTTCGCCGGGTCAGCTAGTACGACAGTATATGAAACCACTTTGGAACGATGAAATGAATCCTAAAATCAAAATTAAAAACGGTTTTTTCAAACAAACTACATAGTAGTGAAGGGTTGACTATGGGTTTTGCCAATCTTTGGCTGTAGTGACTACACTATTGATAGAATTTTTGTATCCATACTTGGAATGGCATTTAGATATTGACAGCTTAATTTACTGTTGTATGTATTGTCGTCTCCACCTTGTAGAGTTGAGTGTAGTGCAAATTGGTACTAACCTACCAACTGCTTGACAAAGTCATTTGCTTCAAAACCATAAAGGTGTCTTATAAACGATGATTAAAGTAAAGTGACATTAAAACATCAAAAATGTATGGTCAAACAGTCGCGAATCACTACTTAACTTTAAGTAACGTTAATGAATAAAGGGTAATAATCTCGGACAGTATTAATAAATTGTTTGTTTTTTTTTTCAGCGAAAGCAAAAGAAAAGGATGCTAGCACAAAGAGCGGTTGCTTCAAAAATTGTTGAACTTTGTTCTGAACTGGACTTTGCTAAAGAGAGGCATAATTATATGGAAGCAGCCAAAGAGGATGAAAGAAAGAGTATCCTGGCTAATAGACTGAAGCCGAAAGGAGCTGCTTTGAAACCGAAGAAGAAGTAGATTATTTTAGTGTTAATGTATGTAGGTTAGCTGTAAATAAACTTGTTGATAGATTCTGTTGTGTTTTTATTACTGATAGGTGCCGTAGATAAGAGATGAGATTGTGAGATAAATGCCGTAAAAGTTAATAACAAAAAAAAAACAATCTTATATTGCTATGATTTGCTGTCTTCCCAGAATATTTTGTACTCCCCATCACATCACGCCTTATTTACTCGAAGGGTTGGGCACAGGTCAGTGGCGGAACAATAGGGTGGCAGGAGTGGCAAAATGCCACGGGCCCCTACCCGGAGGGGGCCCCCGGCCCGAGAGGGCTATGAGCACAGGAGGATCCTAACATACCTAAGTATAGAAATGCAAACTTTCCGACCACTAGAACAAAGGAGTCAGGTATTCCTTTTTGTAGGAGAAATTCCGAAATCTACGCGGACGAACTCGCGGGCAAAGTGCCAGTAAAAAAAAAATATAACGTTGGTTGAGCTTCTTTACATTACCCTACCCTTCCTATGAATTTGCCACGGGCCCCAAAGGGTGTATAGTTACGCCACTGGCACAGGTGTACATTTGATATGTATTTGATGTTTGTACACTGATATTTTTCTTAACAGCTTCATATTACATCAATCACCGCCTGTTTAGCTTTTTTATCAAGGCTCTAGCCTCTAGGTAATACATACTCTACTCGAACAACTAACAGAAAAGATAGACACTGCCCTCTATATGCGTACATTGATATTAATAGCATGTAGCGTGGGTAATAAAATCTCAAATGTCGGCGGGTTGTGCGCCCGCAAGACCTGGCCGCCATGTGTATGAGTTAGTTACACATTGTTCCAATAGATGGCGCTAATTTGGTCTCCTAGGCGATACTTTTCAGATAATTACATATTGTGCCAATAGATGGCGCTGGTCTGGTCTCCTCTCTTGCTCAATACTATTAAGATATTTGTTTCCCAAACTGTCAATAAAACACGACGAAACCCACGTACTTATGTGCCGAGTGAGATGAGGGGTATAAGTAGGTAAGGGTATCTACCCTTGGTACCAAGTAAGTACCTACCCATAGAGACAGTTCATCATTTCTTTCGATTTCTTCATTGGAACTCACACACGCTGCAGGTAGCTTAACATATCATCATTATTTCAGCGAAAAGACGTACAATGCTGGATATAGGTCTCCAAGCGTCGCCACATCGACCGGTTCTGTGCTTCTCGCATTCTAATGGATGCCTGCAGCCACTTGGGAGGTCTATCAACGCTACGTCTTCCGGTACGCGGTCGCCACTCCAGAACCTTTCGGCCCCATCGACAACCGTTCTGCGAGCAATGTGCCCTGCGTGGGCAGGGAAATATGTTCCACCTAAACGGCAGTGGTGCCATTTAAGTGGCACATATTTTGATTGCTATCCATGGTCATAGAAGAATCACCGAAGAGCTGTATACAAGCCAAACTGGTGTTCTAACTCCATTATCGATGCGTTTCGATACAAATTTCTGACCCCTGTGTAACTCGATTTGCCGCTACAGTGAACGCGATATTATCCTGAGCCTATATTTAAGCGCTTATTTGTTGTTGGTATACCGTGCGGTTTTGTACTTCACTACATAATCTATACCATTATCTACTAATAATAAAGCAGAAGTGTTTATTTGAACGCGAAAAATTCTTTGTGTCGCTTACGTATTTTAGTAGGGTTCTCAAATACACGAGCGGCATGTTGTCGATGGCTGCAGTTGCCTCCGTCGTCGACGCGTGTCGCTCATGTGTATGCACACTTAGCCATAAGAAAAAAAGAAAAGATAATTTTAAAAAAAAACACGTCTTTACCCAACCCAGAAATCTATCTAGGGACTTAAGTTGTACTTTCACTCTGTCGGCCACTAACTAGTGATCACAAAATTCTATTTTAGGTTGCAAGCCGCGACGTCGACGGTAAATCTTAGCATAACAAAGTTAGACAAAACTAAAGTTCTAGATTAAACACGTAGGTAGGATATACCTATAACCAGCTTTTTGCTATAAGGGCCCATTCATATGTACAGTCAACAGCAAAAGTAGATGATCAAGATCAGAAATTTAATACTAATGAACGGAGTTCGCAGTTATATGACAGCTGTACTAGTAGTAAATGTTTGGTATAATTTACAATCACATACTTTTGAATCACTTCGACGCCACACAGTTCTGACGCCAACTCCGTTCATTAGTATTGAATTTCTGATTTTGATCATCTACTTTTGCTGTTGACTGTACCACAACCACACCACATACATAGCCAGTCTGTAATGTTCCCACTGCTGGGACACAGGCCTCCTCTCTTCCAGAGGGAGTGCGTTGTAATCTACCACGCGGGCCCCGTGCAGGTTGGTAGATGTCATAAGTCTTCGAATTATTTGGCTCTAGGACATGCCGGTTTCCTCACGATGTTGTCCTTCACCGTTTTGAGAGCAGTGGTGAATGTGGTGATGAAATGATTTACACAAAGTAAAGCGCCGGTCTGGGTTCGAACCCACGACCTACAACTCGTCAAGTCGCGGCCATTACCGCTGGGCCACCACTGCTCTTAACCACACCATATCGCAGCGACAAAATGTGGGCAAACATTACGGTTACGTGTGAATAGTGTTACTGCAACTTCTTGTAACTTGCGTTGTTGCGGTGTGGTTACGTTGTGGCTAGTGTTTGCAGACAGATCGACTGCGGCTGTGACAGTGTCGAGGCTTGAGCACAACGTTGTGGCTGCGACGTCGCCGAATGTGGTCGTTATCGCCCACACGGTTGATTTTGACAGCCTAATGTGGCCCGTGTGAATAGAGTATTCATTCATTTTCATACAAATTAGCTCCCATCTACTACGTGGTGTAGTGGTGGTGTGGTTGTGGTTGTGGTACGCACGTTTACATGCACATCAAGCTAAACATAACCAGTATAGGGTGACTTCTGATTGTAAGAAAAACCTATACAACGCGAGGTTAGGTAAAACTGGAAGTGTATAGCTTGATGTGTAGCCGTGTCTACGTGTGTTCGGGCCCTAAATGATAAATTACTTATTTCATTTTTGTAAGTAGGTTTGTACTATCTATCGATTCTATCCCTTCTCCAGAGTCGAGTCCTGACTCCTGTGGGGTAATCGCGTAACATTAACAGTAGGAATGGCATTAATTTTGACAGTCCAACAAGATTTGTTACTTCTCTTATTTACGTTGTTGAGCAGACAAATAGAACTTATGAAGCAATGGATTAACAATATAATATGTTATTAAAGCCGGATACCGGCTACGAACACGGATACCTTCGTCATTCATTTTCAAAGAAACGTTCTTCATTCCTCCGAACCACATGCATTATCATACATAGTTCGTTTATCTTCATTTGATTCACTTCCTCCGTATAAGCAATATATAATAAAGGTTTGATGCAAGAAAACCGGCTTCAAGAGAAAACTCTGTTGGAAGACGATGCCTTAACTTGAATAAGTCCATTGTAAGAGTGACGCTGTCTCACCTTCGACATGACGTGAATAGAGACGCTGGTGTGTGTGGCCTCAGGTTTATTTACTGAACCAGCGCATTCACGATCTGCATAATCAGCCTGTAATGTTCCCACTGCTGGGCGACACAAGGCGTCCTCTCTTCGAGAGAGTTGGTAGATGTCTTTTTTGTTCTAGGACATGCCGGTTTCCTCGCGATGTTTTCCTTCACCTTTCTGAGAGCAGTGGTGATGAATTTATTTAAACAAAGCGAAGCGCCTGTTTGGGTTCGAACCCACGACCGTAAGTTGGGGCCGTTACCACTGGGCCACCATTGCTTTACGATCTGACTTCACGATCACGATCTGAGTAAAACCATTAGTAAGTCATTGCAATGTAACTCTTATCGAATTGTTATAGGGTATGAATTAGAATGATTGCCGTGAGTTTGATAAAACTCTCGGCAATCATTCTTATTTATACTTTACTTTACCGAGACAAGAGTTACATTGCTGTGACTTAGGTAAGTAGGTACTGATGGTTACGTCGATCGTGAATATGTCCTCCTACCTTACCAGTGACTTAGATTCAACGGGATATTCTGATAGGTATTGTATAGGGGTTACATATTCCCGGTGACATCAGGAGGTACACCGTTAAATTTTGATCGTTTTAATCCTCCAAGGGGTCATTGTAAAGGGGTCACTCATAATTATGAACAACTTTTACTACGGGACCAACCCTGAAATCGTGAAAGAAAAATCAAGATCTATAGCTTTATGTTCGCATAACTCGACATAATTTAACTGATTTTTTTCACGATTTCAGGGTTGGTTCCGTAGTAAAAGTTGTAGGTGTAAAAAAACAAAAAAAAAAACGGGTGGAAAGTATCCTAAATACCTACCTATTGATGCTACCAATTTATCAGGTACCTAAATACTGCCCTTATTTATATGAGAAATGGTTTTCTCGGAAGCGTTTGTTTTTCACTTACCTACCAACTTTTGAAGGACAACATGGCTGGGCAGGCTGTGCATAGCAGGCATAAGGCCAGTAAGTATAGGTAGGTAACTATTACCCTCACTGTCTCATGCAGTAATTTACGTGTAGGTATGAGATAGCTTCATCTAAACGAAGCGACGACATGGTAATTAAAATGTCAGCTGGTTAAGCTGGGGGAGGCAGGGACGGACTCGGCACGTCCCCTACGTGCTTTCTAGTCAATCTGCGCTTCCCTAGTCTTCTCCCAACTATGTTGGGGTCGGCTTCCAGTCTAACTGGATGCAGCTGAATACCAGCATTTTTAATGCCATAATCCAGCTACTGAATAACACGATTCCTACACATATGTTACACGATAGGGACTCATTATAGTAAAGTAATTAAATGGGGGCGCTGCCGCGTGTCTAATTGTTTGGTTGTTGTGAACAGCAAGATGGCGGAATCCTATTTGCTTGACTTCAGTGTCGAGTGCGTGTGTTTCATGCGAAATTATTCGGTTTTACTTAATTATTTCCGAAGCTGTTTTTTTTTTAATTCTACAAAAATACTTTGTTAGATTAGGTACTTATACTTTTTATTAGAATATGATTTGGTACATAAATACCATTATTATTGTACCTATGTTCAACAAATGAATAAATGACTTATGACTCATATTTTGGCACTTTTCGGAGATTTGTTAGCATATTCCAAGCATTTATGGCGCATTATTCTCATGCATATTTCGACTATTTAAGTTACATTTAATCCGGTCTCACCGCCGCGGACTATTGTTAGGTGATTCGATAGAAGAAGGTGTGAAGCTTACTTATGCTTATATTAGTATTACTGAATTGGTTCTCTTTCGTAAGAAAGTACCTACAAGTATTCACCTACGTAGGCAGGTATTACTAAGGGCCGGTTGTTTTCAAAATGGTTGGTTAACGTAACATACGTACGTCAAATAATAACGATTACGTACTCGTTATCGTAATTGTAATTTGAAACAACGCTTTTTGGTTTGACGATAGTTAGCGCCATTTTTGACGTTTCCGCGTGCCTCAAGTGGACATGAAACAACCAGCCTTTTTTTTTTTTTTGAGGATGGGAAATCATCAAATGACTCCTCCCGCTCTGGGTGGAGCAGGAGGGAGTGTCAGACTCTTACTGACTAAAACCCACCCGTGTTCCTTCCTTAGCCCTTTATGTTCCAGGGCAGCGGTAACCCTTTCGGACGATCCCGCTACCCTGGCAGGCTTCGGCCCTATCGGGCCCCGTCACTTCTGCTGACATCTCTTTGAGGCGCACGTGGAACACATACGCGCCGTCCGGCACGGGCCTGGTCCTGATCGGACGGTGAGTTACCCATTACTCACCGCCCGCAGGCCCGCGCCTACGGTGGCCGGGAGTCGTCACGCGGCTCCCGACGTCCGGAGTGTCTCCCGCGGCGGCTGAGGCGTGAGGTGCGCAAGGTGCGTTCTCTCGCCCACCCCGCCACCTCCTTCGCTAGCATGACTGCTTCGCAGAAGGAGGCGACTGCCTCCCACTCCCTCTCGCCCCGGGCCATGGCTTGAACCAGGGCCGGACGCGAGAGGTCGCCGCCGCTGCCGATCGCCTGTACGAGGACACGGCGGTGCTCTGCCCAAGCAGGGCAGACCTCCACCGTATGCTCCACCGTGTCCTCTGGGCGATCCTGACAGTGGTGACACCCGGGTGTCTCCTCCCGCCTGATGATGTGCAGGAACCTCCCGAAACATCCGTGTCCGGAGAGGACCTGCGTCAGGCGGTAGGTGAGAACGCCGTGACGTCTCTCTAGCCACTCCTCAAAGAGGGGTCTTACCGCCGCTATCGTGGCGTGCCCTGCACTGGGTTGCGATAGTCGCAACCTAGTCCTTCCATGCCGCCATGAGATCGCGCCGGAGGTTCGTCCGCTCCGCCGCGGTTTGCCGCGGATGCGGAGTTTCCCCCCGGCGTAGTACCTCCGCGCGCCAATCATACAGGCGCGCGAGGACTATCGCCTCCAGATCCCATGGTGGCAGTCCGGCAAGGAGGCTCGCTGCCTCGCCCGAGATCGTGCGGTAGCCCCGGATCAGCCTTACGGCTACCACCTTTTGGGGCGCGTTCAGATAGTGTGCGGCTCGCAGTCGCAGTGAACGCGCCCATAGAACCACCTGCCCTTAGAAAACTTTTTTATTTTGCAATGTCCCAAGTCCTGCCCTGCGTCTCGTTGCAATCTTGGCAGCCATAATTAAAAATGTAAAAGTGAAAATACATTGTGAGCGGAACACTGCACTTGCTGTAGTTGATCAACTATACATGAAAATAACTACGCTTCTTTAGGTATTCTAAAGGGTCTTCCAATAGGGACTTTCGAACTTTGACAGTTGATAGCGGCCGTACTGTTGAAGCTACTTTGTCAAATTGGCTCAGTCTGTTTTGCCAAATCACCATGGATGGATTTAGCGTTCAACAACACGTGCAAATGGTAAAATTGTTTTATCAAAATGGGTGTTCTGTTCGGGCAACATTCCGCGCGCTTCGCCCATTTTTCGGTCGCCATATTCGTCCTACCGTGAGGACTATTCGCAGCACAGAACAGATAAAAGAGGTTAGAAAGGAAATAGTTCCTGATTTGTATTAAAACGCGTGTCGCCGCCTGTCTCCTACTCCTGTCTCTCCACTACAAGCAAGACATCAAAACGTACGCGAATTACGCACACAAATAAACCACATGCACTTAGATCGCGTGTTTGCTATTGGTTCTCACACTAACGCAAATACTGCTCTGGACGTACACTCACACACGTGTAAAAGCAAATAGTTACGGCGACCAAAAGGTCGATTAATCATATCGATAAAATTACTGTAATTTTGTTAATTAAAGTTTTGCAATTTTTTTAGTTGCGGGTACGGTACGAATAATGTGGACATCCTAATTATATATAAATAAAATTAAATCAAAGTCAATTTAAGGGGGAACATCCGATACTGCCGCGAAATTTTTTTTTTCATTTTATGCTAATTGCAGCTCTGTTTTACGTCATAATAATAGAAAGAAAGAAAAATAGCATTTTGAATAATATAAAACGTAAAACAAAGCTACAATATGCAAAAGAACTAAAACGAAATTTTAAATTTCACGGCCATATCGAATGCTAAGTCGAATTAACTTAATATAATCTAATTAATGTATTGTGAATTACTCTGTGAAAAATGTATTTATTAACTGTATCTTGTTAATTTATGAATAATAGCTGTTCCCGCCGTTTTCACCCGCGTTAATTTGAGGAAAAAGCCTATTAAAATAATATATTCCATTACTTTAAGAGTATTACTTACGATTATCACTTAGTACATTACTATAGGAAGCTAATGACCGGCCGCCTTGCGGAGTTATTTTAAAACCATGATATCTCCTAAGATATTCATTGAAATCCAAAATCCAATCAAGAACAATTTTGTTCAAAATTAAATACTTGTGATGAGTAACGTATTTATTTGGATGAGGATTAATTAAGAGGGGCAATTCTCTTTATTTTAAGAATGTTCACAGTCTGATCTGTCTCAATCTGTCAAAAGCACCTTTACCTAATTTCCCTACATTTCTGACCAGTTTTTGTATTTTTTATGTCGCTGAAATGAAACTGCGACTAGATTTTGAACGTTTTTAATTACAAGAATTGGCCTTATAGGCTCTGTGTCCGGGATTAACGTCATTCAAGCGTACAAAGATACGGGCTAAAGTTAGTAAGTAAGCAAATAAATGACACAAGTAAAAATACAAGAATATTTAAATATTGAACAATAATTTAGACTCAATTTTAACGCAAATTTAGAAAACTAAAAACAAAATTTCATCGTAAACTACTAACCTCAAACCATATAGACGAAAAACTAACTAAGAAACTAAATTAATAATAATAATCCACATTATACAATAATAAAATTAGTGTTAATAAAAACGAAGTTGTATTAATTGTAACATTACTGAAAATAATCATTCGTATAATACACATACTTAATATCGACATTGTTTACAATTTGGTACAACACTATCGATGCGCTTAGATTTCCCTGAATAGATGCTTTGGCTCGACACACGCGGCGTTCGCAGTGAACGCAATACATTGCGCGACCGCTCACGTCGTACAAGATCGTACCCAAGTATTGCAAGCAATGTATAATTTTGCATCTGAATGCGATTTTATCGTTTTTGTCTACAAACTACATAATACTTTTGCAATAATTACAAATATCACTCATATTTTAAGGTTTTTGGACTTACCTGTGATAAGAAATCCCTCCTCGGGCCACATTACACTCCTGACTTCTTTTCCGTCACGTTATGATAGCGCAAGATTCAAATTTCTGTTGACGTTGAGCGTCTGATCAACGTTGCGGCGCGCCTGCCCCGCCCTCAAGGCCCTTCTAACCTCTTTTATCTGTTCTGTGATTCGCAGTGTGGTGGATAAATTTGAGTCCACTAGTAACGATACCAATCCACACGAGATCCAAGAGTGTTCAACGCATCCCGAAAACGTCAATACTTGGTGTGGATTTTGAGCTGGCGGCGTCATCGGTCCATATTTCTTTGAGAACGACATTGGCCAGGCCATCACCGTCAACGGCGAGCTATAGGTCGATGATTACCAACTTTTTTGGCCTGAATTGGATGATATGGACACCAACGACATGTGGTTTCAACAGGACGGCGCTACGTGCCACACAGCTCATGCCACATTGGACCTTCTGCACGAGCGATATGAGAGCATGGTAATCTCACGTGGAGGTGATGTGAACTAGCCAACGACATCGTGCGATTTGACCCCGTTACACTTTTTCTTGTGAGGTTTTCTTAAGTCGCAGGTCTATGCGAATAAACCACGAACCACAGCGACCCTCAAAGCCAACATAACCCATGCCATCGGTAAAATTCAGCCTGATTTATGCGCTAGAGTTATGGAAAATTTGACATTTCGGATGCGCGCCACCCAGAGAAGCCGCAGCGGACATTTGAACTTGAACGATGTCATATTCCATATTTTTTTTTATTTTGAGCAATAAAGTTTTTATTATTTATTATTATTATTAAACATAATGACACCGATAGGCCTTTCGAACGAATAAATAATTTCGATACTAACTCACACACTCTTTATTTTATTTAAATTTAAATGTAGGAAGCGCTTACTGAAAGACCCGGTATAACTAGCATCTGCCCGCGACTTCCTCCGCGTGACATTTCTTGTTTCCACGACCATCCCGTCGCATCGCATCGCCTGCCCGCGCTATTTCTTCGTTTCTGCTTAGCGTAGTGTCTGACTTTTTCTTTTTACTCAGCTCCTAAGGGTCCTAGCGTGATGTTAGCCTATAGCCTTTCTCAATAATTGGGCTATCAAATTAAAAAAAAATCGTACTTGTAGAAACAAACAAGCTCTGTAGCTTTATTATTAGTATACTTAGATTTTAAATAAACCAGTCTTACCAGTAACTGGGTTGTGGAGGTCAGATAGGCAGTCGCTCCATGTAAAATACTGGTATTCAGCTGCATCCGGTTAGACTGGTAGCCGACCCCAACATAGTTGGGAAAAGGCCAGGCAGACGATGATGACTTAGATTTTAAATTAAATTAAACCAAACTGTCTAATGCTTGGTTCTTCTGTTGTTACGTAACTGGGTCTAAGGAATTGGACGGTTTTTAACCGTACATTATGGGAATATTTGTTCATCGTAGCGGAATGTAGATGTTTACGAAACGTAAATATATACAAATAACGTAAACTTAAGTACCTACGTACGTAAAAAAGAAAAAAAAAATTCAATTATCTGACATTTAATGAAAAACGTAATCATAGCACACTCCAATCAACGTCGGCATGAAGCCAGCATTCATTTAAATTTGAAATTCGAATGGAACGACAAATTAAAATTCATTGTTGCCAGTCAAGATTGGTCAATAAATGCTAAATGCAAATAGAGGAAAAAATCAGAAAAAAAATTAAAGAGAAAGAAAAAAAAAATATACGGATTACGGTCTATTTCACGGCAAGAAATAGACAATTTTACAATGCTGCCGGTTCGTGGATCATAGGGGTAAAAATTGCGTAACACACTAATAGTAGCAATGGCTGTCATTTTGACAGCTCAACAACATTCATTGCGTTATTTACGCTGTTGAGCAGACACATTTTTCGAACATATGAAGCAATGGTTTAGCAATATCCTTCAAAATAATTCAGGTTATGATTGAAAGTGTGTTATGCAATAGGGTGCAGGTGTATGGAATGGATTACATCAAGGAAGTAAGAAATACCTACATTAGGCTGCTACACAGACTGTCATGATATACAGTCGCCTCCAAAAGTTAGTTGATATTTATCCACTTCAGCTGTGATGTCACATTATGATTTTAAATAAACAAATAATCAGGTACTTTTAAGGAATTACTTGATTATTTTTATGATAAGTCAAAGGTAGTTGAATTAGTCAATAAAAACGTTATGGCAGTTCAAACATTTGGGTGTCTAGAATTTTAAATCATAATGTGGTATGTCACAGCTAGGGTTTGGGAATTCACGACAATTTCAAAGTCCCGGGACACCAGACAGCCTGCAATCAAAGTCGTAGGAATCCCCGCGACTTCGAGACTTTTAAGAATTTTTTTTTTTTAAGAGGGGTAAGCCTTTTTTGAAGAATTTTTTGAGTTAATTTCTGGTGAAACGTATTAAAAAAAGGCAATTTTATGTAAAAATCAACATATGTTAAACAGAAAATTAAATTTTAATAACTTTAAGGTTAATTTCAGTCTTAATAATTGCTTTGTTTACTTATTTCTTTTAGTCACACACAGATTCACTTTTAAGCAGTTAAATCTTATAGTTATAAAACGAACTTAGTTAAAAATCATACTAATTCTAAATAACTTTTCGACAATCTTGTCTCTACAACTAAAATTATGAAAAATCCCGGGACTTCGAGACACGAGACGTCCCGGGACCCAAACCCTAGTCACAGCTGAAGTGGAAAAATGTCGACTAACTTTTGGAGGCCACTATACCCTGTTCATTAGGTTAACCGTTTTTTGACAGCTGTCTTAGAACGTACATATTCCAGATTATGAAAAAGTTAACTTTAAAATGCGTAATAAAATAAATATATAAACTGCCTTATCTTATTGAATTATCTTATTTATGGCTTCTTACATACATTATAATACCGTACGTGTGTCAATTAATGTATTGTGTGTTGCTGCAATCACTAGTTACATCTGTCAAAAAACGGTTTACCTAATGAACAGGGTATAGGTACAAAGTTCTCTAATTTTATACACGAGCGAATATAACTAGGAATAACTTCCTTCTTTGTATCCTTTAAAGGTCATTTTGTAAAGCCGACGTTTCCGATTGATGTCAAGCCTTCCTTATGCAAGAGCTTAACTTCCGAATGTCTTGGGAAATTATGTGATGTTATAGGGAACGTACGATATCTACTTATAACGTAAATTTAGTCCCAGGAGTTACCAGTCATACTAAAGTTGTGGGGTAATATTTTGATGAATCGTTTTATTTGCACCGTTTTAGGTGTTTCAAAATCACTTATGAAACGTCAGAAGCTAGGTGCACGGTTCGAATTGGTCGTTTTCTATGGAGAAGAGCTTGCAAGAAGCTTCACTGTTACTCTTTTAAAAATAATTTGCTTTTACAATGTTTTAAAATTACAGTGTTAATAGGTGCAGTCTAAAAAGCCTATAACGTTCTCACATACACAAAATATAAATGAATCTATCAAAAAGACAAATAAAATATAAATTCATCTGCTCGATAATAACGCAATTGTATATTACGCAATTACCCCGTAGGCTGTTCAAAAATGTGAGGGTAATTATCCTCGCTAAGTAGGTATAATTATTTGAATACACGTGAATTCACATCCGTGTTTTGAAGGTACGCACGGCTACACATCAAGCTATACATAACCAGTATAAGCTGACTTCTGATTGTAAGAAAAACCTATACAATGCGAGGTCAACTAAAACTGGAAATATACCACACATAATAATGAGTTCATATTAATTATTATGTTGTTTTTGATTAATGCGTTCCTGAATAATCTGTATGCGTAGGGTGAAGATACCAATTATCGTTTCTTGTTTAAATTATCGTGTGTCATTATGTGTAATAGTACCCAGGTTTTGTAATTGTTTTTAGCAGTGTGAAGGGTGTTAATTGTGATTGGGGTGATTTTTTAGAGAGGTTGTCTTCCTCGCAGCCCGGGCCTCAGTGGCCCGGACCTACGGTCCTGAACCCAGGATTACGGGGTGGCCGACGGCTGGCAAAACCAACCACCGCCCCGACGTCCCCACGCTGCCGCCGGATACCGGACAGACGCAGCGCGGACATGGACTTCCTGCTGCACCCACACTCTCGTGGGTGCAGCAGCGCGAACCACCCCCCCCCAGTATACGCCCACTCACCTTCCTCTGTAAGCAGAGGGGGAGTAGGCGTCTATAGCCCGATTCCCTTCAACGACCATCGAGGATGATCGGTGATTGGAACCGTGACCCTTCCCCGTGTTTTGAAGATTAGCCGCCGGCCCCAAGTGTCCACCAAAACCTGGTGGGCACCTGGAGCTGACGTTGCCCGGGGTGCTCCACGAGGAGGCTCTTCAACATGCACTCCGACACATTGACACTCCCTCCTGCTCCACCCAGAGCGGGAGGAGTCATTTGATGATTTCCCATCCACAAAAAAAAAAGGGTGTTAATTGTTGACGTACCCAACCCTTAATTTAAATGCAAATACAAGAAGTTCCTAGTCATTTCGTTTCCTCTCACGTTTCTGCCCTATACAACCAAACGCCAGTCCTTGTATCCCGGGACGCCAAAGCTAACATTTGATCTTGTAACTACTTTCTTTACAATCTATAATATGCATGAGGACGTGAAAATAATTGCGACATGCGCGCCACATCTAATTGAATTCTTCTTTAATTTTTAGTTGCTGACTGGCAATCCCATACTAGTTGATATACGGTTCCATGCATCGTTTGTCTTTTGTCTATTTTTATGATTGCGGTGTTTTGGGTTCCAAATGAGCTCTTCCTTTTGATAAATTTCTAGGAATTCTAAAATTCGCACTTCACTCCATTTTGTCTGGTCGGGCGCTAGCTGTCAACTGAATGCAGGCGAATGTGTAAACAATAAGTTCGTGTTCGCCATTCGTGCCCTTTGATTCGCATCCGAAAAACCGCTCCCAACGCGAGCGCTCGAATCGCGAGGCGAATAGCGAGCGCACTGTTTACATTCGCCTCGCGATACGCACGAATGTGTAAATGCGGCTTATATAGTTTGCGAAACGTATGCTCGTGCTCGTAAGTTTATTATGTTACATGGCTCTTTACAAGAACAATGCTTAGAAATGGCCTGAAACACAGGTTTTTCATAAACCTACATCAGGCACATCTACATTACAGTTAGAATTTAACTTTCCTCGATTGTAAATCATATTTTTACGTTACCTACTTAATAATTGAATAAAAATTTTGTTTATTTTATTATTTACTAGCTTCTGCCCGCGGCTTCGCCCGCGTGGATGTCGGAAATTATCCCACGGGAACGTGCTAACAGGATAAAATGTACCTACCTATGTGCTTCCCCAGAATGCCATCTATCTCGCGGGCCCTATGTGGCTAATTACAATAGAAAACCAATTGTGTCTCATTAGTGGTGATTAAGAGGGTACCTATATGATATCTTTACCTAAGTACCTACCTAATTAAAAAAAAAAAACTCAATAACAGAAAATTAAATACCTACCTACCTAAATAAACCTATTTCTGATGATAAATAATCTAAACTCAATAAATAAGCAAAATCCCTAAAAACTAATATCTATACGAATGACTAATCCTACCTAACAGTATTATAAAATAACCTACGGTCACTACGTACACTATCAAATATACTACCTATACTTTAAAATTAAAATCTAAACCTACGACTTATATAAAAATAAACCTAAATAACTCTAAAAACTAAAAGGAATAAAAATGAACTCCATTGCGGGTGACTTAACTTACGACAAACTTATTATTTGCGGTTGGTGCAGTAATCGGGTCTAGGGATCGAACCGCAAAATTAAGTTTGTTTTTTACTGTATATACTTTTCTGGGATAAAAAGTACCCAGTGTGGTGCCCAGGATATTAAAGAATAATTATACCAAGTTTCAACGTAATCGAACCGGTAGTTTTTGCGTGATGCCTGAACAAACAGACAGACAGACAGACAGACAGACAGACCGACAGACAGACAGACAAAAATTGTTTGAATCACATTTTTGGGTTCGGTGTCGGTCTAGTAACACCCCCTGCCATTTATTTTTTTGATATTTACAGAATTTACACTTCTACAGATTTATTATAAGTATATAGATTATTAGAAATAAATTATTTAAAATCTATTTAAGAGAGATTTTAGTTTATAAGGTGGAAAAGGATGCAAATAAGTAGACAATTTCAACTTTATTTTTATGGGTTCTGCACATATGTAATGTACTTACCAATAGTTATGGAGCTGGCTACCAAAAAGGCTTTGAAGATCCGACGCATAGCTACTGTCGCCATTTTGTTGTTTTTTCAAAATGGTGGCCTTGCTTGACACCTACATAAATCGATTGCTGAAACATAATAATACCAAACCCCGTAAAGCGACACGTTTCCTAGATATTAACGCTCAAAGTTGGTCACGTGACATCTATATTTTCTTAACTTGAAGATGAAAGACTTGTTGCATAGATGTTTGATATAATCATTGAATATTTAAAGTAATAATTTTTCATAATTTTAACGATCGTATTCAAAAAAAATTTTTTTTTTGTCTAGAGATTAGCGCGTTCAAACAAACAAACTTTATTATTAGTATAGACTAATCAAACAATTCAGGCCTGATAACATGAATTGTTCGTTTAAAGACAATCTGAAGGACCACAGGTGTGTGTAGGTTCGTAAAGCTTATAGGGTAGTAAAATTGCTACTATGAATAAGATTATGGTACTTATACTGTAGCTCAGACTTCGACTGATCCTACTTCAGAGTTCTTGGAACAACTTCTGTAGACGAAGAAGCAAAGTTTCAGCGATACAACACTATCCCATGATCCGATGCGACGAGGAAAAGATAAGCTGCTTACACTTGTATTAAGTTTTTATATTTTCCGCAGCAAACCAAGCAGGTCC
Organism: Apamea anceps; assembly: GCA_951799955.1. NCBI lineage: Eukaryota > Metazoa > Arthropoda > Insecta > Lepidoptera > Noctuidae > Apamea > Apamea anceps. Next base: position 2,780,212 of record OX637516.1, read on the forward strand.
AACCCAAGACAGTTTTAACTCAGGACATTTTAATCTGGAAAATCTTGAAAAAGTTAACACAAGTCTTCAGTTAGTAAACAAGTCTTCAGTCCGTTCTTCTGCATAGGAACCTACGCTTGGAATGGCTAGCTTCATCTTTGTGATTGAGCCAGGCGCGGTCCGAGGGGGAGGGGTCGTGGGGGTCATGACCCCCCCCAAAATCATTCAAGCTGTCGAGAGTCTGCATGATTTACTTGCCTTACTAACTTAAGTTAATAACTTACTACTTGATGACCCCCAAAATCTCGGGCTGCGACCGCGACCGAATTGAACGAGCGCTTGACAATTCAAAAGTGCCTGTAATTGGTTTAATTGCAATAAATGATTTGAGGGGCTTATGGCTAAGTAATAACAGCTGCACTGGTCGATCGATCAGGTTAAGCTACGCTTACCGCGGTTGGTCCGTGGATGGGTGACCATCTTTACATACCAAGAGTTCTCCGTGCCTCGGAAAGCACGCTAAGCCGTTGGTCCCGGCTGTCATACGTGGAGTCGTTACGGGTCGTCAGAAGCCCGAACGTCTGACAACCAGTCTTATCAAGGGGTTTGGTATTACCCAGTAACTGGGTTATCGAGGTCAGATAGGCAGTCGTTCATGTAAAATACTGGTACTCAGCTGCATCTGGTTAGAGTGGAAGCCGACCCCAACATAGTTTATTAATTGTTTCTCCGTGAAAGCTCGTACTTGTTAATATTAGGTAATTCATTCCACCCTGAGCTAACAGTACCTATTCAGTACTTAGTTCACCTTATTGTAACACAATTTCCCGTTTACCTTGTTATGGAATCCCGGACAATGGCGGATAATTCGGTAGGCTCAGTTTTAATAGGTGTTTGAACGGTTACTTTTCAATGGTACGGGTGTGGACGACTGGAAGCGGATTAGCCCACGTAACGCACGGTCGTAAAAATATCGTGGCGGCATTATCGCCCAATGAATTTTCAACTCTGGATGTTGAGCTGAGCGTTGAAAATCCAACAGAGCGCATCCCAGCGCGCCAAAAAACACACTGTTGGATTTTCAACCCTCAGCGCTAAGCAGTACCTTGAAAATCCAGAGCACGACATAAATCGCCGCGGGAAAAATTTGCCCGTGCGAACCTGGTAAAAAAAAGAAAAATTGCTTATTCTGCACAAACAAAACGCACAATACAAAAAAAAAAAACAACAACACAAAATATACACATACAACGTAGTCAAAAGCTTTGCTTTTGGCGTATATAAAGTTGACAATTTAACTATTTTATGCCCTATGGGTGGGACATAGCTGATCAAAATTTTATTATTTAAGACCTGTATTATGTACCTACCTATGATCCACAATAAAGATATTGATTGATTGAATTTTGTCAATTGCTTGATGTCAGGGCCAGGGACCAAAGACAATACACATTAATTGACATTGACAAAAAAAATAAATTCGTCATGCGCCCGCGACACTGGCAGATGACAACAAAACATCAACAATAAAACAAAATGCCAATTGCAGAGTGGAAAAATACCTACTTTTGTAACAAACAAACAACATTATTAAGAACAATTAAGACGTGTGTCGCATCTGTGCAAGAACAGAGGGGCAATTCTCGTTATTTTAAGAACGTTCAGTCTGATCTCAGTCTCAATCTGTCAAAAATACGTCTAATTTCCCTACATTTTGACAAGTGTTTGACATTTGTTTGTCGCCGACATGAGACTGCGACTAGATTTTGAACGTTTTAAATTACGAGAAATTGGCCTTCTGGTCGTTGCTCAGCAAAATGCTGTGACTTCGGACGAACCGTCAACAGCGCTGATTTTTAGCAACTATCTCTCGAATGACGTTAGGACAGACTTATGTTTAAGTTCCATGTAATACTAGAATAGAATATAATTTTTCTTTATTAAAGTAACCAAGACTTAACAACATTGTTAGTAAAACTTACGACTATGTTAGTAAGCACAGACACTAAACAAAATTAAGGAAAACAATACAAGAAATAACGGTTGGTCACCGTTGCGACATCCCATGAGAGACGGCACAACAGTGACCCACGTATACACAGTCCAGGCGACTCGCAACTAGGCTTAAGACACTGTTGGAGCTGCCTCACACCTTGCGCACCAAGGAAGCGCACTTTTTACGCATTGTTACGTAAAAGTAATCCACATGTGCATCTGCGAACATCCCTGACGCACTACAGAAACGGAACGGATAGTGGACGAGCTAATTGCCATTAAGCGGGCACATTAATTAATAGTAACAAAAGGACCTCACATTAATTAAACTTGAAGGTTGTAGAAATGGGATATTCTATTTTTGGTTAATGTGAACCACAATGAAGCCTTGTGCGAAATTATGATTCATTTTCTAAGATGTTTCTCCGAAGTTGGATTTTTGTAATCGCCACATTTGAAGGGTGGATGGAAAGGTACTTTACTTAGCATTGGTTGGCATTAGGCATGGCATGGTGGTGGAGATTGCTCTGCAGTTTTTACTCTTATAGAATGCTAATATTGGACAAAAAGTGTCAAAATGGTGTGTGATATGATTTTAACCGTTTTGAACCATATGCGGTGCAGTTGTCACCGACCTGATCTAGCTTTTAAAATATTATTGACGTGTAAAAATGTTTGATTATAACTTAGGCACTTAGAGAAATAAACATAATTTATAATCATTTTTAAGTTGACTTGCCCTCACCTGAACTGTTCTGCAAACGGTTACAGTATAGCATATAAAAACGTAATGTAAATTCTAACGATTTTTAAATGGGAAATACATGTTTGGTACATAATATTTAGTTCATAAACTGTGGGTGATACTTATAGTGCTTGCCGCATTTTAAACCTAAATGCTATAGGGTAGTTGTATTTTTGATTCATAAATCGTTTCAATTCACATCAAGCTACTACAATCTGTCAAATTTCTTTAATAGATTTTAAACTTTATCGCTAAAGCATTAAGGTTAAAGGTTGATTGGTAAAATTTTACAGTTTCGGGTACCTTGACCTGCTGGCGTCTGTACGTCGCGCGTTCGTGCCTGTGAATGTCATCAAACTCAAACTCAAACTCAAAATATTTATTTCAATTAAACCATTACAGGCACTTTTGATTTGTCAAGGGGTCGGTCAGTCAGAAAAATGAAGCTAGTTGCCCATTCCAAAGCGTAGGTACCTATGGAGAAGAACGGGCAAGAAACTCCATGGACACTCTTTTAAATCAATATAATATGGTTACAAAGTATTGGTTACATCATTCATGTTAGAAATTATGCATGTGAGAACGATGCAGAACGTTAAAAGCGTCCGTAATGAAAAGTTTAGAAAAATAAAAATAAGAACAATTCAAATATTAAATTAAATTAAAATAAGCCATGGCAGCAAAAAGATGACCAGTCCCTACTGACGGCGCCCGTTCACGAACATGACGCATGGATTAGCACCATTCAGCTCAACCATTTTGAGGGAGCCAAATGATCCAACACATGCGCCACCATCAGCGAGACATTTGAGTGAGCATGACATACTCTCTGCTGCCAGGGCACATTCAAGTCAATGAAAGACGTACCCAGTAAATGGTAGCTTTATAGTATGTACATAGTACTCACACATGTGCTATACAATTATACATCTATACATCGATATCATTTACTACTTATATACTACAAATGCATAAAATTCAAGTGTCTGTTTCTAATGTAACATAACAGATTTTTACTAAATGCACAAGAAAGTATACGGTACTTACTTATAAAAAAAAAAAAATTCTCTGTCTGTCTGTTCGTTCCGGCTAATCTCCGAAACGGCTGGACCGATTTTGATGAAATTTGGCATGAGATTCTTAAAGCCCTGGGGAACGATATAGGCTACTTTTTCATCGACATACCACACGGGCGAAGCCGCGGTCTGGAGCTAGTACTGAATATAACCCGCTTCATTCTCGCTCAAAATTGCACCATACCCATAAGTGAAATTGGATTAAAACTTAATTAAGCGTATAATAATATTAATTGAGCAATGATCGAACTTGAGATTAAATATTCAGCGCTCACTGAAATTCAGCCCAGCGTTTTGTAGGACCCCAGAGGCTTTTTGAGCAAGTATATATGCAGGGCGAAGAGTTGATAGCTGAGTTGGACCGGCATGATGAGAGAACACTGAAGATATATTCGAAAACTTTCAGATAGGAGCTTCGAGGTTAGGAGTTCACTTTCAGATTTCCAAAATGGATCAAAAGAAAAGTGCTCTTCAGAGCTGTTGATTTTGGTATGATCGTGTGCGGCCTAACCCAAAATGACTTAAATAGGAAAATCTCATGAAGAAATTGGGGATTATCCTACACCTGACGACTTTGAAAACTCAGATTTGGACAATTTTTAAAAGAATATTTATGGCGAGTAAAAGTTATTCTGAGCGATAGTGTTACGAGTACATGTCCTCATAGGAAATATATAAATATCTGACGGATTGATGGAGCGGATTTTGGCAAAGACGAAGTGTCATTGATTCACAAAATCACCCAAAAGTGGTTATAATTTTGCATTTAACTCTAAATCAACAAATGGCTTTCCATCTTAGTCAGCTTTGTGTTTGAAGTAAGTCTTGAGACTTGTTGAAAACAACTTCATCTATAAGTTGTTTTGTGCTGGCGCTGCTGCTGCGGCTGCAGAAAACCTCAAGCGGCGAAAATATAAAAACCTTATCGGAAATTATATTTTCGAGCCGTTTGGGGTTGAAACCCTCGGGCCGTGGGGTCCGAGTGCTCATTGCTTGTTCAATGAACTCTCTAAACGGCTGTTTGACACTTCTCGTGACTCAAGGGCTGGCTTTTACCTTGGCCAGAGGCTAAGCATTGCCATAAAACGTGGAAATGCCGCCAGTCTCTTGGGTACATTACCAGTCGACAGCGACGTGGAGGAATATTTCGATGCAATATTTTAGTTATTAATAGTTTTAGTTAGTAGAGGATATTATGTTTTTATTTTAAAACAAATGTTTATTATCTTAGAATTACAATAAGTGATACTTCATCTATTAAATATTTGCGTTCATTGCCACCATTACATGGCGGAATGTGTCTTTGCACTGAAATTTTATGAATCTTCTGTGCCTATCTTACATTTTATGCAAATAAACGATTTGGATTTGATTTTAAAATTTTATTAAAATAAGTGTCACAACTTATATACGGGTTTAAATGCGGGATAAAAGCTCACAAAAAGGTCTTCCTATAAAATAATTGCAGTCAAAAGACAAAATGCTCATTTTCATACCCTTCATTATTTACCGTTTTCAAGACAAAACTTTGACATAATTATCTAAGTGGCTCGTGGCTATCCAGGCGGAATTAAAGTGCTTTTAAAAGGCACAGCAATGAGTGCAGCAGCACCCAGTAAAACGTCGGTTTACTTAGGGATTTCCATGACGTTTGCAGCATTATTTCATTTGACTGCTAGATGCGAAGTAGACGTGGTGAAAATTTTACGGTAAGTCAATTTCGAAGTGCTTTTCAAACTAATGAAGAGGTGTGTAATTAGATTATGAAAACATTATTAAATTTTAAACTTTAATTACTTAAAAAAAGATAGATAAAAAAATAAGGCTAAAATCTCACTGCCAGAAATAAGTATTCTTTACCAGGAACAATGTAACAAGTTATTAACAGTTACAACATCACACACAGGACCATGAACTTCAGCTCATATCCTATCCTACTAATACTAATATACTAATTACTTTACTAATTATACTAATACTAATTACTAATCCTACTAACATTATAAACGTGAATGTTTGTATGGATGGATGGATGTTTGTTACTTTTTCACGCAAAAACGACTGACGGATTTGGATCAAACTTGGCACACAGATGGTTTATAACCAGGATTAAGGTATAAGATATTTTTTATCGTGATATTTCCACGGGATCGAAACTTAAGTGGGTGAAACCGCGGGGGGCAGCTAGTATAAAATAAGCCTGGAAAAGCAAACCCAACTAGGCGATGGAACCATAGTTTTAGTACCAGTTTTTGATTATAATGAGTAAACTGAAACTATGCAAAATATTTTTATCGTCATCACACGGTTGCAGCTATCCCAATTTTTTTGGAGGCCGTATTTACCTATCTTTCACACATTTCATTTATCGTTTATTTGTTCAGAATGATTCAAGGATGATGAAAACTGTTTAAAGTGTTTATATTATGTTTTACAAAGAAAAGGAACAAGTCAGGTAAATTAAGGATGTAAGTGTTGTCTGTGGCGAATTTCAAGTCTACATAGTTGACTTTCTATATGTTTTGCACTGTGTTAATCGTCGAAGTTTTAAAAGTTGGCGAGCGATGCAAAGTGGGGTATTCGCGCATGGCTGGTCTCTTGAAATGGCTTTACTTAGTGCCAAAGCTAAGCACTACTTCGGAGTAACTTAATAAATATAGTAACTTAATCTTTGATAGAGGGCTTGAAGAAAAATACTCTATATTACATGGAAAATGTTTAGATTACAAGAGTACTGACTGCTACAAGAATTTTTAAACAGCATAATGTAGAAATAGGTAGGTACATTATTGTGATCAGAAACTTACACTTTAAAAAATTGTACGGTTCTTATAAATGTGCATAATATTTATTTCTGTAAGAACGTTTGTTGTGATGTTTGATAAGTTTGTTTTACACATCAAAACTATTTTTTTAAACTAGGCGAGGTACGGTGTTTTCTAGCTCAGACTAAGAACAAAATTCTTTAAGTCCAGACATTGTTTTGGTCAGATGATCACGTTGGGGTCACCAGTATAGAGGCATGAAGAACAGGGTGTATAGTTCACTCATTCTCCATAGAAAAGGGAGGATCCTCTGACGTTGTTGTACTTTTATTTTGCTAGTTGCGCGGTAAACTTCGCTTGCGCGATGCAGGATTTTGAGTAACTTCAGTGTGAGGTGTAGTTCGCATGTGGCGATGTAGATGCCGCCACAGGATCATGCAGATTTGCTGAGATGGTATTTTGAGGAAACAGCCACACAGATTTAAGTGGATCTATTATACTATTCGACGAACAATACTAAAGAAACGACATTGGGTTGGCCGCATAAAGTTGGCACTCAAATAGACAATCTTGGAATCAAAAGAAACATAATAGGTATAATGAACTCATATAGCGCTCCCATGTATATACAACCCGCATAGTATACATAATAAATCTATAATACGGTACAGGAGTAATTCCTAGAGTGGGCCAAAGGTAAAAAAAAAAACTAGAAATTTTACGCGGACATAGTCGCGGGCAGAAGCTATATAATAAAGAATTCTCAATGTTTTGTCAGTTCGTAAAAACCGGTCAAAGCAGGAGCGAGATGCCAGTTTTAAATAGACTGGCTTCAGATTTCCACCACATTGTGAGGAAACCGGCATGTTCTAGAACCAAAAAAATCTAAGACATGTGATATCTACCAATCCGCACTAGGCCCGCGTGGTGGATTACGTGCCACTCCCTCTCGAAGAGAGGAGGCTTGTTTCCCAGCAGTGGGAACATTAAAGGCTGATTATGCTTATGCAGTTTTACACCGACATGTGGTCGACTGTACACAGCCCCTTTGATATTTCAGTATCAACTGAACTATCAATAATTCGACCAAACATTTTGTCCTCACGCGTCATGCGGACATAATAGCAGTTTCGTCGATAATACTCAATTGTTTGCGAAAGCTATTCAGTTTCCAGCGAGTTCAGTCAATAGCCATTGTTACAAGCTTCGACAAAAACATTCACCCGTGAATATAATATTATCTCTGCGTGGCTCGTGTTCCGAATAAGGCTCAGCATAAACATCGAGCCTGTTTTCCCCGAGGGGCTAGACAGAGGTACACTTACATATATCCAGGCTCCGGGTTGCTGAAAATCCAATAACGCTTTGCCCGACTCGAGGCTCGAACCCTGGACCACATGCTCAGCAGTAGCAACTGACCAACAAGTCAGCAAGGGCTTTCACAAGAAGTGGTGAAACTAGTGTGTGTGTGGTGTGTATGTATGGGCCCAGTGCAGTCAGCCCCACCAACATAATTTCTTATTGGTATCTATCATCTATCGACACAATCTCACAAAAAGCCAGCTCATTGTTGGACTTAGGCGTCCCCAAAGCATTGCCACAAATAGCCAGTTTTGCGCTTTTTGCATTCAGTGGACTCCCGCTACCTGGGATGTGTAATTTTCTAACTTTTTTTTCAATTTTCAGATCAGTGCCAGGTTGTTTTATGATTGAATTTGAATAAAAAAAACGAAAGAAAATATGAATTTCGGGCTACCTTAGCGCATCCCTTCTAAATGAATAGGTAACAGCAAAATTTTATTGAAAGTAACCCTATCCTTTCGAAGGCGTAAAGACTACGCCATTGTTGTAAGATGCGAGCTACGCCGTAGCCGCCGTAGCAAAGTGTGAGCTACGCCGTAGCACAAATAAACCTTTCGGATCCACTCAGGTTTTACAAATATGAGGTAAGAATACATCACCTTCAGGTTATACATACACTCACACAAATAAATAAAACTGAAGTGTCTGTTTGTAATATCAAAATAACAGCTTTTTACTAAATGTGTTTGTCTGGTTAGGGACCTATTTTGACGGAACTTTCACAGGCGGATAGCTGAGGAGCAATTGTCGTAATTTTAAGAACGTTCACAGTCTGATCTGTCTTAATCTGTCAAAAAAACCTCTAATTTCCCTACATTTTGACATTTGTTTGTCGCTGAGACGAGACTGCGACTAGATTTTGATCGTTTTAAATTACGAGAATTGGCCTTCAGATGTTATAGGGAGTAACATAGACTATAATTATATTTGTCCCGGTAGCATGTTCCCGTGGGATAATTTCCGACATACACGCGGGCCAAGCCGCAGGAAGCAGCCAGTTTAACAAAAGATGGAAGCATGTTTGTTTAAGATTATTATTAATTATTTACGAGTGTGCCATATACATTATTCACTTTCAGCCCCGGGAGATATATGCGAGTATGAATGAAAATACGTTAAATCAGGGGAAAGATAAAATGTTTTTTGAATGACTTTTACTTATTTGCTGCATATATTCTGATCGGATCAAGGCGTTTGTAACTTGATATCATGACACTGCACGGCATATGTAATAACTTTGATTGTATGGATCTAACAAACAAATTGTGTTAGGTACCCAGAAAGTTTATTCGAAGGGGGTATGCGTCCCTCAACTATTCCACACAGACATATGCAGGACTAACGCTGGGGAACGTGCACCTCTTCGTCACCTTGTTGATTCTTACAACACGTATTTTATTGAACTAGATATATTTTGTCTATTTAAGCAATAATTTAAGAAAATGGATCTGAATATTTTGGTTAGCGAGTATTTTAAGTTAAATTAAGCTAAGCTATGTATCACAGCATAATTGTGGCAGCGACCAGTGTTTTATATTTCTTTTTCTTTTTTATCACTTGTCTTTAGCACTTCATTTAACCTTTAGTTAAAACGTGGACAATGATGTGGGTTACATGTTTGTTAAATCTTTGTTTAAGTATTTCTCTGTATTTTGTAGCATGTTACTGTTTTTTCTCCCTAATAAATAAATAAATATTATGCATCCTAGACGTGAAGGAACGGTTCCCGAAAAGCGATCGCTTTTTAGCCTCTTTTTACAAATTTTTTTTTTATTCTAACACGTAAAAGTTCAAATATATAATCAGTTTATAATGTTCCCAATGGTCGGATACAGGCCTCCTCTCTGTGAGAGAGAATGGGTATAATCCACCTCGCTAGCCCAGTGCAGGTTGGTAGATGTCACATGTCTTCGAATTTTTGGTTCTAGGATATGCCGGTTTCCTCACGATGTTTTCTTTCGCCGTTAAAAGTCAAATAGATCTATACATTCCCTTGAACCAATACTTCTCAACCCCAGGAGCTAAGCTAATACATATATGTAGTAGGGATTTTCCTCTAATAACTGAATACTTCAGTCATCAAACCGTAAAAGCCACTTCTTGTACAAATTTAATTTAGAAACTTGCCTCACGTAATGACGTTAGATTGACCTTATCACAGAGCGGAGTGTTCCAGATCTATTTATTAGATCGTTTTCACACTATTCTCATGAAATGGAGAGACACAGAAGGTTTACTTCGGATAATATCGAAAGACCCTACACAAGCTACTTTCACGGGGAGTGACTCCCCGTGAAATTAACTTGTGTAGGGTCTTTTCAAAATTCAAATCTGACGTTTTTTGCAATTTCTGCAAATTGTCAGTGTCAGGTTTAACAAAATATGATTCTCAACCGTTTCAAGTATGTATTTTAGAGTTATAATAATTAAAATCATCAATACAACCTTCTGAGTTCATTCATATAATCCTTCTATTGAGTGACTATTTGAATGAAATATCAATCAATAGGATTATATGAACTTAGAGAGTTGTTGATGATTTAGTTAGTTTAGTTTTAAATTATCATATTATCTAAAAGTGTAAAGTAATGAAAATAACGATATAATTTAACAATATAAGGTACTTAATTTCTTAATTGGAACGAGGTTCTTTAACGGAGCTTGCGGTAGGTAATCTGGGACAAATCGTCACGTAACGAAAAAACGTTATCCTATAACTTTTTAATACATATAATAGCGTCTCCTGAGCGTTGTTGTTAGTAAGACTGAAGGCCGCCTTATGGGGCACCTGTGCGCAGTGCATGTACTGTTGCCAGGTGTAGCCGTGAGGTGGCGAAATTAAGTATTATTAGTTGTGTGTAAATTCTATTATACTAACATTGGTCAAGGAATACTAACAAATTTATGGGTTCTACCTGAATTAAAGATAAATAAATAAATAGAAAAAGTCAGAGAGAGAGAAAGCTAGTTTTCATGGTTTTCGAGGGTGCTGAAGTCAATAGTGATTTCAAAATAAAAATCCAAGAAAATAGGCTGCTATTTTTTTTTTAAATGACATTTTTTTTTTTTCTTGGATTTCATTTTGAATTTCGTTCCTGCCAGGGGTCCTCCGAAGCCACATCTTTTTTTATGTATATATATATGTAAACACACACATCTATTTAGTGAGGTATTTAAGAAAGGCTTTCAATTTGCCCAAACTTTCAAACTTCCTTTTCGCTTGTCATGTTAAATCCCTAATGGACCTTCTAAATACATTTATTTTATGTAATTTGATTGTTAGAGTCCTCTCGGGACCGTACGGTACAAGGGTAGGCGCGTATCGGAACAATAGTGCTATTCTGTAAAAATCTCACGGTGAAAACTTAGGTGAAATGAGGTTGTCGTGAGCTGTCAATAGTGTCAAATCAGTAGCATGAGATGGGATGACAGCTCACTTCACCTAAGTGTTCACGGTGAGATTTTTACCGAATAGCAGTGCGATTCTGTAACCATCTCACCGTGAAAACTTAGGTGAAGTGAGCGTGGAGTGAGCTGCCATTCCAACGAATGCTGAGGGATTGACACTATTGACACTCTAAGCTCACTTCACTTAACTTTTCACGGTGAGATTTTTATAGAATCGATGGGCTGATGTATAGAACTTCTTGTAACTCCGCATTTATATTTTTATCCTTCAGACTGTGTGTTAAGTTTAATTCTACTTCCTACTATCCTACTAATTTTATAAACGCGAAAGTTTGTGACGACGGATGTTTATTACTTTTTCACGCAAAAACTATTTAACGGATTTGGATGAAATTTGGCACACATATAGTTTATAACCAGGATTAACACATAAGATACTTTTTATCCCGATGTTCCCACGGGATCGAGACTTATGCAGGTGAAACCGCGGGGCGCTGCTAGTTTTATATAACCCAAAAAGAGTAGTACCGTGCAGTCACGAGCATAAATACACACATAAGCTACGGTTTCCTGGAAGAGCGGTAGCCGCCACTATATAGATCACAATAGTCTCGGTCTTACACAGTCGCCAATTATGGGTTTATCAGCGATCTAAAAGTAATAAGTGATCAACATAGTACTTGTAATAACAAAACTAAAGGCAGAGAGAAATCTGTAAATTATTTAATAAAGAGAATTGGAATATAGATTGAGCGAATTTTAAGAGGTCATACGAAAAACACATGAAACTCGCGTAAAAAACAGGAATTTTCTGTCACATAACGTTTTTCCAAGGCCATTTTGACAAACTAAATAGCGGTTTGAATATTAAAGCAACACCAATCAGCCTCCAGGCTGCGTTACGAAAAAAGTTATACATATTTCACAACAAAAGATAAAAAATGTCGGCCAGTAAACAGTCCTAACAGTAATTTACATACAAAGTAAAAAAAAGAGGGGTTCCTAAATTACTGCGGTTTTACTTATTAGCTTTTTCACTTTTTTGTTTTCATAACGGTGTGGTATTTTTAGGAAAAGCGCAGGGTTAGGTCTTGTTTGTCACTTTTTTTACGTCAAAATTATACTTGCCTTAAATTAAATTATATTTTGTTTGTAATTCAATTATATTACTTAAGTATTTGATATTTGTACACCGTTAACGGCAAAACAGAGAGATCTCTGTACCTATTCTATTTAAAACACCAATTTTTACATCTGTGTGTTAGGGTTTGTGAATTTTGATTTTGCTAATCAATTATTCTAATTGATATTCGTTTTAATATTTTACACTGGCAACTTTACCCTTTTACTATATTCATGGTCGCTCTGTGATTGGTCAACAATCACAACCAACCAATCGGAGAACTCGCTTCTTCCCGCTCAAAAATAGAGGAAAAAACGCGGGTAAAGGAACGCTTGGCCCGTCACACGGTCTTGGGATTTTGGACTCCACGTGATACCGATAAGTTATAGAACTAATAAGTACCTAGTGCTAAGTATTGATTTTTGTATGTGCAGTTCAACTGAAATAATAGGGGTTAAAGTATGAAATTGCCGTTTTATTGTAATAGGCACTTCGAATTGACAATGAACCTTCATGGTTTGAGATTTTTGAGTGAAACTTTTTTCACATGGTACCTATGAAGTTCTTCTTTTAAAAAATGTGCAACATTCGATTATCGACTTTCAGTTGTTTTTTTATATTCAGCTTAGACAAGAAAGATGGATGCTTCGAAAATTCGAGTTATTTTTTAATACGAGTTCCGACGCGGAACTAACGCGGCAGAAACAGCTCGCTATATCAATGTTGCGTTTGAAGAGGGAACTGCTAATGAACGCACCGTGCGATTTTGGTATTAACGCTTTCGTGATGGAAACTTTGATTTGAAGAACGAACCACGTGGAAGACCAATTGTTATTTCATTGTTATTCATACAGGTGAATAACAATGATTTGAAGAGATGGTGGAAGCCGATCCGAGCCAAACTACCCAGGAGTTAGCGGCATGGTTTAACGTTACCTTACCAACAATATTGACTCATTTGCGTCAAATCAATAATTTAATAAAAAAATATGAGAAATGGGTGCCTCATGATTGACTGATCTGCAGAAAGAAACGCGTGTTGAAACTTGTGTTGCCTTGTTGCATCGATACAGAAATGAAGGAATATTGGATCGAATTGTGACATGTGATGAAAAGTGGATTCTTTACGATAACCGTAAGCGAAAAATGCAATGGCTGACCCCAGGTCAAACGCCGCAACAGTGTCCTAAAGAAAAGCTTACCAATAAAAAGGTAATGGTAACTGTTGGGTGTTCTCAGCATGGTGTTATTCACTATAGCTTTTTCCGATCTGGTCAAGCAATAACGGCAGATGTCTACTGTGCCGAACTCCGAACAATGATAGCAAAACTAGCAGTGAAACAGCCCCGACTCATGAATCGATCTTCACCATTATTGCTCCATGATAACGCGAGACCTCATAAAGCAAGAGAAACCGTTTTAACTCTACAGGAACTGTAATTATTACGTATTCGCCAGACCTTGCTCCAACGGACTACCATTTTTTTCGTGATTTGGACAATTTTCTACGTGATAAAAAGTTTTCTGTTCTCAGGAGGCAGTACAAAATGCTTTCACACAGTTTGTCGAATCTAGATCACGAGAGTTCTATCGCAAAGGCATAAAGGACCTACCTATTAGATGGCAGCAATGTATAGATAATAATGGTAATTATTATGATTTAATAAATATGTTAAATTAAAAAAAAAAACGAATTTCAATTTTTCAGTACAAATCGGCAATTTCATACTTTAACCCCATAAGTCAGTTACGTATAATCGCTGTATCATTATTTGACTACGTCCCGTTCCTGTTGGTGTTTCTCACATATGTACAGTCACGAACAAAAGTATGTATACACTCGGCTTTATTCAAAAGCGATTTACTCCTTTATTTTTTAATGAAATTTTATGTTGTTACGAACATAGCATTTTCGAACCCATAGGTTTATGTAATGAGTCGTATTTCAACGTTGCATTCATTATTTCATGAAAAAATCACAATCGAAAGTTGCCAAGTGTTGACATATTGGTGCTCGTGACTGTATATTTAACAAATAAAAAACGTTAACTTTGACTTTATTACTGACTTTATTTTTTTTTTGTCTCCCAAAACAAGTGAATGTATTTTCTTTCTATGTTTTAAAACGCGCGCCCTTCACTACTTCCTAGTGCTAGCTAGGAAGATGAAGTGACGCAAAAAACCAGCCAGCAGCACAGCCAATCTATTCTTACTGTAAATATGTCACCGTGAAACCTTAGGTGAAGTGAGCGTCAAGTGAGCTGTCAATAGTGGCAATCCCCAGCTCACTTCACCTAAGTTACATTCACGATACAAATCTATCCATCTCCCGGCATATCATATTAGATCGGTTAAATGCTGAGCCGACAATATCTAGTTACTGTTTCAAGGACCCTTTAGCTGTGGCTTGGGGGCAAATTGAGGGATATTTCAGGTTAAGTAACATAGCCGGGTCAAGTCCTTGATAGTTGACCGCTTCTAATACATCTATAGAGATCTAGCTCCAGACCTCTCCATTGTATCTACTTCTACAAGCAATATTGTAACGTAATGTACATGAGTGAATTTCTCAGGCGAAAAATTTACGCGTCTAGGCTGAAAACGTAGTGTTGCTTTACAGATAATGCAACGATTTTTTTTCTCAGAATTAAAGAGACGTGAATCTAAATGAAGCCACTTAAATTATATTTATAAGACCATTACTTTTTAAGAAAAAAATCTGTAAATGACGAATTATAAATTTCTGTGTCTTGTCCACAATCACTTTCATACACAGCATTTACCTCTCAGGAAGATAATTTCCTACATGTACAGGAAAAAGTATTTTGATTGCGTTAAGTAATAATTGACCTATAAGAAGCTAATTATTTTTGAATATTTAGGCTCATAGTTAATGAATATATGTCAACGGTAGTTTTGTCCGAGCGAAATTACTTATTTCCATGGTCATTTTGTTTCGCCGTCCTGAGCTTCCACTAATGAGTTTAAACGAACAATAAATTCCTGCCCGGCAAGAGACAGTCGTGTGGTTATGCGCAGTGAGAACGATAGTGCATCATATCGCCTCGTCTTCCCGTCAAAAATGTAAGTACATGATTTCAGTTTACTCGGAACGAAATTTTGCAATTTCGGTGATCAGGTTTTAAAAGGATTTTTTCAAGAAATAAAGGTATCACTTTTATGCATGCTAAGTAGCCTTTGGTACACATTTAAGATTATAGAAAACATAGTCATAGCCTTGATAGTTTCTTGTAATTTAAAAAAAATAGCCACGTTTTCAATTTCTGTGGGCCAATTTCTGTGGTTTCCGTGGCATCTGGGTGTCCACGGAAATTACACGACTCCACAGAAATTGTGCCTATCAATTATTGTATTAATGATAATGAAGGTTTTTGAAAAGAAACAATATTTGTTATGCCGAAATTACTTTGACAGAACTCATTTAACATACCTAGTTATAGATTACACAGAGATAGCATTATCCAATCCATTACAGTCTGTTATATCCCATTATTTTGCTCATGCCTCCTTTCATAATCAAATATGAGAGTTTAAATTGACTCAACAGTATTTTATACATCTTTTGTATTTTAGGAATCCAAAAAAGAAAAATAAAGCCAAGAAAGGTTAAAAAAGCAGAGCAAAATAGAAGAGAAAAAATTAAAAGCGACCCTGTCAAAGCTGAGAGCCTCATTTTTCCAAAATATTAATAGTGATATAATGTCAAAATTTGAAAAAACCATTGAGACTGATAATGATGCCCACATTGAATATTCCATAGAAATAAATACCTACCAGAAATAATTTTAATATTTTTGATAGTGATGATGAAAATGTTTTCTGAAGAGTTTCACCATATTAGGATTATTTGTTTAAAGAATATTTCTTAATATCTTAGTTACCTTAAAGTTGATTGATGTCTAACATCATTATTTTTTTATAGTTTATTTTGAGAGCGATAGCTTTTATTGAGCTACTCTTTTGATTATTAAATTAGTTGTTAATTTGTCATTTTGATACGTACAAGGTATCAAAATTAATGCTAACTGATTGACTGTGTATAGCAATAATTACTTATATAATTTTAAGATTCTGAAAATAATAAAAAGTGTTGTTTGATTTTGAAAGGTAAACTGTATTATGTCCACAAATATGTAAGTAATTTGGATTTTTTTTATTAGTTTCAAATTAATCATATGCTAATCAGAATTTGTTATTTCATTACTAGGATTTGACATTATATAAGTTTGATAAAAAGTAAATTTTAAAATTATAAGTAAATTTGATTGCTAACTTTGTAAGACTGATTTAAGCAATTGTATTTGCCACCACGTTGTATTTTTATAAATGTTTATTAAAATGATTCGTATTAAATCAGTTTTTTTCATTATACCTTATCTTTCTTTACATATTACTAAAAATCATTTTTTAGTAATTCACAATCTATATAAGTCACGAATACAATTTCGGTGGCAATAATAAAATTTCTGTGGCTCGCCAATTTCGGTGGCTCAAATAACTCTCTAAGTAATATGATTATATAATCCCCTTTTAGAAAATGTATCTAAAATGTGGATATGTTGCGCTTTATTAATAAAGTTTTTTGCAAAACCTGAAACTGAAAATGTCCATGGAAATTAGGTAAAAAATCGAGTTGTTGAAATTGACTCACATACTCACTTTTATTTTCATTAATTCCTGCAGGTCAGAACAAGCATTCCGTTACTATTAGGCGCTGTTCTGATTGTCTTTCACGACACCAGGACACGTTATTTATCCACAATCCACATACACAGCCCTCAACTTTAACACAAGGTTACGACAACTTAGTGACATCACAGGGCTGGGAACTTCATCCACATTGGTTGATATCACTTTTTCGTATAGTCACTATACTTTTTAACACAATATAACTTTAGATTTCATTGCATTATCAACATATATATTATATCAGGAAGGTTTTGACAACGCTGTTCACTACGTTGTTTACAAATTATTGATGGCCTGTAATTTTTTAGCTGATTTAGGTTCATACTTCTTCAAAATTACACATGTCCACTAACATATCTTAAATTCATATTTTTGACATGATATTGTTCTACGAGTTCACATTATAAATTCACGCAGAGCTAGGGTCAGTTCATGTTTCACCACTAAAGTGAAAACTTATAATATGCCTAATCCTCCAGGGTCACCTGCCTAGGAAATACCAGTGAGCCAGTCGAGTGTACCAGTCGGGCCATCAGCGCGCCTCATCTAAGGACTTCCCGTACCTGACGGGCCATCATCGCGCCTCATCCGAAGGCCGCCACACCTGTCGGGCTAACAGCGTCCCTTCAGCAGCCCCGCCGTTCCTGTCGACCGGCCAGTGTAGCCTGTCTGCCGCCGTGGTCCTGGTCCTGCTGTGTGGGCCCCTCCACGGGTACCTTCACGTGCCTGTCAACTCCACCTGCCTCTCTTCGGCCTCCACTCTTCACGACATTTTTTACTGATTTGTCTTCATCTCCACCTTCCGTTACCCCCATCTCCACCTATCACGCATCTTCATCCTTACTCCATCTACACATTTTGTACACCACTGCCAGTCCATCTTTATATGTAAATATATCCATAGTTGATTTCAACTTACCATTTTTTAAATTTCTTAATTTAGTTTTAAATTTAGGTTAGGTTAGAGTTAGGATTTTCGTGTCGCTACACGACCATGTTATATAAAGTTTATTAGGTAAATAGAGTAAGCTACAAAAGTGCCCTAGTTACGTGAGTTTTATCATAATCTTAGGTGTAACGAATATCTGTAGTGGACAGAATTGATCTTCCTCATTTTCATATTTGTTACAGGCATTATCTGTGATGTTATGTAATTTCGTATGCCTACCTACTTGATATTTGTACGCCGTTAACGGCAAAACATAGAGATCTCTGTAGGTACCTATTATATTTCAAACACCTATTTTTACACCTACATATGTTTAACAAATAAAAATCTTTGACTTTGTCTTTTATATAGATATTTACATCGGTCCTATAAGTAGGTACTCCTACTTTATTTTTATTTTAAATTATTTTATATAGTTTTGGAGTTTTTATCCACAAGGATACGTCAACCCCATTGTACCTTATACAATATATATCCTTAACATTTAAATACATCTATACCTACATAAAACAAAAAATAAAAACAAAAGACACCAGAAAAGCATACCTAGCAGTAATCCTGAACCCACAATACTTTACATTATGGGTTCAGAACCACTGCCAAGCAACAAAGTTGTTTTGGTAGATCAGACTTACAATGTCGTCTGAATTAAGCCAATATCTAACCTGTTCAAACAATTCTCTCTTTCCAATTTTTCTCTTTCAGCCTTATTTTTAACACAATCCACCTTACTTACAAGTACCAACCTGTACCTGATTAAGAGTAAGTAAGAGATAAATCATAAATAAATCCCAGAATCATCCATGATCTCAATCCATAAATCAATGTGTCATTTTAAATCATTCCTGTTTTTAAGGTTCTGTGGCCAAATGACGAAAACGGAACCCTTAAAATTTTTTAGTGTCCGTCTCTTTGTCCGTCCGGATGTTCGATGTTGCCTCATGTGTATGAAAGAAGGTGCTTTCTGTGAACCGCTTAGGGTGTAGTGAGATAATAAAAAAAAAAAACAATTATGGGTGATCTTCCCACACCATGTAACTGAGGAATTCCGTCTTTACTGTGTGTGGTCCGACACGTACTTGGCCGGTTTTTTACGAGTATCTATCTATACTAATAATAAAGCTGAAGAGTTTGTCTGTTTGAACGCACTAGGTTCTGCCAATCGATTCTGTAAAAATCTCACCTTGAAAAGTTAGGTGAAGTGAGCTTAGAGTGAGCTGTCAATAGTGTCAATCCCTAGCATTAGTTGGAATGATAGCTCACTCCACGCTCACTTCACCTAACTTTTCACGGTGAGATGGTCACAGAATCGCACTGCTGGAACTACCTGCAGTCGGATCTGAATAATTCTTTGTGCATTTGATAACTCATTTCTTGAGGAAGGCTAGGCTACGTAACATCTTGCTAAGACCTTTAGGAACCGAGCAAAACCAAAAAAGTTGGAAAAAACACTAAGCGAAAACGAAGCAATTGCGCGGGCAGGCGATGCGATGCGACGCAATGGGTCGGAAGATCAAGAAATTTCACGCCGACGAAATCGCGTTTAAAAGCTAGTGCTTAAATAAGTTGCTAAGGGTTTTTGAATGTTCATCATTTGAGTTGCTGATGGCATTACTGAAATTTTACCCCACCAATACCTAACAACTTTCAGGCTAGACTAGCGGCACACAATTTTCACAAACCCATAAATCAAAATTGAAATGGCTAATCCAACGACAAAATAGCAAACAGAACATGAATTTGGCACAAAAACTGCAATAACATAGCAATGAGGCTCATTAAGTGTGCCCGTTGGCAACCCTGTGCCGCCATGTTTGTGCCAAAGCTGTTTCCGTTTCCGTTCCAATTTTAAAAAGGTTCAGCATTTTTCCGAGTGTTTAAAATTGGAATGGCCGGTTATGGCCGCTATGAGTAACTTACTTAATGACTTATTGATAATTCGTTGTCGTTGTGCTTGCGATGTCTTCATGAAGTTGTATCTTTTTGGCGAACAAAGCGTGTTACTTTAATTATAATGTTTCTGATCAGCCAATGATAAGTTTCACTGGTGGACATACATACCGGAAGACATGAATTCTCCCTACTTACGTGAGGAGAGCAAAAAAAAAAAAACTTTGTTCAGTTTAGAAAAAACCAATCACAATATTTAAAAAAAAAAAAAAACTAGTAGCCGATTACATAGGAGCTTTAGGTGCTAGATTTTTACAAATGCCCTGGACTCCACACTAGGTTAAGGAACATAGTTTTTCTGGAAATTTTGGTTATTCTTACAAACTGAGGTACTTCTTAAAATTTCTCAATTGCCATTGACAGTTTAACAATTTGCCACTCGGACGTAGTTCAGGGATCCATTAGAGATTATATCCATTTGAATGCCTTATATGGAGGTGCATCATTTCCATGATTAGAAGCTGGTTAAATTCCAATATAGCCATCATTAACCATGAAAAAATATAAGACAAGAGGAACATACGGAAAAGCTACTTCGAATAAAGGATAAAGAAATGCGAGACAAAATAAGGCAATCGCGTTAGTGTGAAAGAGACACCATGAATTCTCCATTAGCCACAGTTCAGTTAAGGGTGTTGTACCATCAAACACGGTACTACAGTCCATAACTTAAGCACTCTTCTGAATTCCCACCAATAAAAATTGAACCTTAATTTTTAAAACGTAGCTTTAAATTCCTTTGGCAATTTCTGGTCTGAATTTCATAGACCTCTGTGGCTGCGGAATATTAGTTAATCAAAAATAACCTGTATGGCTTAGAAATAGAGCTGTTGTTCAAATGCTGTGTGTTTGCTTGGGCAATGTTTAATGAGGTGTTGAGAGCAAATTCTGCTTGGAAAATTGGCGATAAGTGAGTGAAGATTTATAGTGATTCGGGATGGTTAAATATTTATGGTGAATTTAGTTATTGTTGCTAAATAGTGCCAGCCCATAAGACGGATGCTCTAGTCATCTGCTTCTTTGGATTCGTCGATATATAGTGTTTTTCTTATAAATATGAACATTTTTTTTCTTTTTTTTTCTCTTTTAACATGCGTTCGTTATCATACTCCGATGTCACTTCGTGGACAAAAGTGTGGGTTATACGTTTTTTCGACTGTAATAGTACTACTTTTTGTAAATGCTGTAAAGTATAACTGTTTTTGTCCCAAATAAATAAAATAAAATAGTCATTGTTCCATTGAGAAGCACAAGATTCTTAATTTCTCACAGGTCAACTTACACAACGTTTACATAGTGTGTTGATGGTTTCTGCAAACAAAGTCGAATGGTGGTCCTTTCAACTTGATAGTAAGTAAAAAAAAAATATAATTCAAATTCTTTATTGCGGCAATGTGGATTCTAAACAAGAATGACAACCTGTTCATTCTAAGACTCATGATAACATGCCCAAGAGAACTTTAGGTCGTTTATCCACTGCCACCGTCAACGGGACGTCAACAAGAAGGTGATGACGGCGCCGAAGTAGCGACACATACAATTACTATTGCCGCGTATCTACGTTGTGACTTAAACATTTTTAAGTAGGCAGTACCAACGTGACAAGTTGGTGTGACAGATTTAATGTTTTTTTTTAAGTTTTTTGATTTAGTAATTCCATTTACAAGTGAGACTATAAAGAGACTTAAGACTTGAAACAAACGGTTTATTATTGAATAGCCCGTAACGAAGAATATGAGACAAAAATAGGAAATAATGTTGGATCAAAAAAAAAAAGGGACAGGGTCTAATAATAGTACTTTGCCCGTCGTCCTTTGTTTGGTAAAGTAAGTAAGTAAGTTCACTTAAGTAAAGTCAGGGAAATTGATTGTTAAACAATTTGACTACCTTCTTAAATTATCCGTATATTCAAATCACTATTATAGTCATTCTTTGACAGTTTTATGAAATAGCTATAACACAGCAAATTGACGTAGTGTGTCAATTTACTTAGCCATTTATTTCCTTGACTGTAAAATGATACAACTTGCGCTTGCGGTGGTGGAAGCGGTCTTGAAATGTCAACCATAAAGTGCAATATGCAACTGTTAACATAACAGAACACAGGTGCGATTAAACTAAAAGCTACCACATTTGTTAGTACGTAGTTCAGTAGTCGGGACATGAACAAGTACTATAGCAAATGAATGTATATGCAGAAATAAAGAGGAATGTTCATTTATATCTGTCAACCACGTAATCTTAGAAGTAGGTATGGTTTGTTCGAAAACTCTAATGAAATTGTAAACAAATGAATCAGAATATGGATGCTAATTTGTACTGTAGACAAACTGTGTGCATTGATTTTATTATTTAAATATTTAAGATCGAAATTCTAATATAAAATACCTTAAAGATGTTTTTCATCTGACAATTGAGGTTATTTTTTTAACCTCAGGTTTCTTCGATATTTTTTCAAAAATACATAACATAATCAGCCTAATGTTATCACTGCTGGGACACAGGCCTCCTTCCTCTCTGTGAGAGGGAGTGGGCCGTAATCCACCACGCGAGCCCAGTGCGGGTTGGTGGATGTCACAATATGTCTTCGAATTTGTGGTTCTAGGACATGCCGGTTTCCTCACGATGTTTCCCTTCAACGTTTTGAGAGCAGTGTTGATGAAATAATTTACACAAAGTAAAGTGCCTGCCTCGAATATTCGGTTTCAAAAATAATCAGGAATAAATTCGCATAGTTTAAAAAAAAAAAGTGAAAGCTAGAAGGCCTCGCGGCAGACCCCGTAGAAGATGGCGGGACCAGCAGTGCGATTCTGTAACCATCTCACCGTGAAAACTTAGGTGAAGTGAGCGTGGAGTGAGCTGTCACTCCAACTAATATTAGGGATTGACACTATTGACAGCTCACTCTAAGCTCACTTCACCTTACTTTTCACGGTGAGATTTTTACAGAATCGATCGGCAGCTGGAGAAAACTGCGTGCTAAAGTTCAATGATTGTGTAAAACCGCTAAAAGTCGTTCAGTTCTGAGGTGTTTTTTAAAACAGCCAGCGATTATGTAAAACACTTACATAAGGTGAGCCGCCCGATTGTTTGCAACCCAATAACATAGCCAAATAGCTGGTCGTAACAGCTATTTCATTACAAAGTAATCTTATAATTATTTAGGTACCTACACAATTTTCATTTAGCATCATATTTAATGGTAAGGCTATAAAAGGGAATGCGCGAATAGGCAAACGAAATCACTTTGAGCCGATGTGATGGCCCATCTGGCACGAACGAAAGTGGATTAAAAATGTAACGACTTGTAAGACATTTTTTGATATGCAATAACATTGCAAGTCTAATGAGAATCAGTTTTTGGGTTTTTGCATTGTTGTAGTCGAGTACCACAGGCTTTATTTGGAATATTAACATAATAATAATAGTATTCTCCCGACCGATTTCGGTCACGGTGGTCAATCTCAACGGAGCCTGGTTCGAAGGTGATATTATAGCGCACAAGTGTGAGCGCAAACACAGGTTCACTCTCTGTTCCTTTACTCTCATAGTCCGACACGACCGGGGAGAGATCAGGCGGAGGCCCAACGGCTTTTACGTGCTTTCCGAGGCACGGGGGTGTTAAACCGCCAACTGCCAAACTCCGGACTGTTACTAAGAAATTCGTAATTGAAAACAAAACAACACTTTGTCTGACCCGAGGGGTGATTGCGTAACACACTATGTAGTAGCAATGGGTTTCAATTTGACAGTTCAACAACATTCATTGCGTTATTTACGTTGTTGAGCAGGCAAATTTTTAGAACATATGAATAAATGGATTAGCTATAAGCTTCAAAATGATGCAGATTGAGATTAGTGGTGTGTTACGCAATTAGGGTACCGGGTATTGAACCCCACGCACGCTCAGCAGTCGTGCTTGCAACCGCGAGACCAACGGGGCAGTTACATTAACATAACATCACGCCTGTAAATCCGTATGGGTTAGGCAGAGGAGTACCTATAGTTTACCCGAGGAGGGCGAGCCTACTGCCAAAAACCGCGCACAATTCCGGACTCCAGGCTGCTACTTAGAAACTCACAAATTACGTGTAGAAACGATCTTAGCAGAATGGCTGGTAGCAGCTGGATGAGAGCTGCTGAAATACGAGTTGAATGGCGTACAATAGGAGAGGCCTATGTCCAGCAGTAGACTGCTATAGGCTGATGATGATGATGTATAGAAACCGTGCTAGAAGTAAGCGCTCAACGCATTTTTACCGCCACGAATTTTATTAGCACTGACTTCACTAGTTCCTACTGGAGCGGCGATTCCGCATTCTATATGTACTTAGTACTCCATAATCTTCACAGGGTAGCAGGGACATTGTATAAGAGTTTAGAACAACAACAAAGTTTCGGTTTGTTGAATACGACGGAGCGAAAATAAGCTCGAAAATAAGCGCAGTCATTTGTTTCGCAGCTTATTCTGGAGACACAGCCGTATACATTTATTTTTGTTAGGTATAGAGGCTGGCCCAGAAAGAGATGGCGAGATGACCTGGACGCGTAGCGCGAGGGCTGGTTCGAGGTGGCGCGGGAAAAGAGTCCATGGAAGGATTTGGGGGAGGCTTTTGCCCAGCAGTGGGACAGTATAGGCTAAAAAAAATGTGGTTTCACATTCTACTTCTTCTTTGCGTGTCGATGGCAAAAATACGAGTATAGTTTTTTTCTTAAAGAAAGAAAAAACATTTACTTAGCACAGACTAAAAGACACACAATACACCAGATAGCAACTAATAAAAAAACAAATAGAAAGTATAAAGACCGATGCAAAAATTAGCAGGTAAGTGTGTCTCACGGCTGCACCAAAAAGGCCTAGTTCAGCAAAAATGCCAGAAATAAGCCCAAAATTCCAAGCCCAAAATTCTAAGTTTTAAGTCAAACAGAAATAAAAGATGTAGGTATCGTTTACTACTACCATACACTTCTGACCTACTTTTCGGGGAATACAGGCATGGTGTATTTGTGACAACTCGTAATGTTGGAAAATAACAAACATAAAAATAATACAACCGAATTGTGAATCTCCTCCTTTTTTTGAAGTTGGTTAAAAAGAAAAGTTCATATCTCCTAATATCGTATCGTAAGCGGTAAATTCAGTTGGCCGAATGGACGTCGACGAAAAGACGTCAGGGAAATTAATTGTTGAGCAAAGTGACTAGGTACCAACTTAAATTGTCCTTAAATTAAAATCACAACAGCTGACTCTTCGACAGTTGTATGAAATGGCTATAACACGGTCAATTGACGAAGTTTGTCAATTTGCTAAACAATTAATTTTCCTGACTTTATTTGCATTGTGGTAATGACCGAACCCATAAAAATCAAGTATGTATTAATTTATTTAGTGCGAACGCAGTGGAGTCAAAGTTGTGTTACTATAGTGATTAATTATTTTCACATTGGGGTGACCACAATTTTTTTATCCAAGACGTAAAAGCTTACATTATGGCTCTCGGTATACTTTTCTGATATGATTTCAGGTATCCTCTGCTTAAACTTTCGGGATTTTTGTTTCTTAGCCTGTTTTGTCGCACTGCTAAGCAAAGACCTCACCCAAATCCTTCCAGGAACTCTTTTCCCGCGCCACCTCGAACCAGCCTTCCCGGTATGCGTCCAGGTCATCTCGTCGTAGTAGACACCCGATATAAATAATGTCAAGGGACATTGAACGTAAAAAGTTACAATAGAATCCTCTGTGGAATCGCTAAGTTACATACTGACTTACTATGAGAAAAATCATAAATGATATTTTTGTTAAATAACTTGGGTTGGGTATATCCTACTTCCTACTAATATTATAAACGCGAAAGTTTGTATGGATGGATGGATGGACGCAAAAACTAGTGAACGGATTTGGATGAAATTTGGAGATGACATAGTTTATAATCAGGATTAACACATAGAATGCTTTTTATCTCGATATTCTCACGGGATCGAAACTAATGCGGGTGAAACCGCGGGGCGCAGCTAGTGGAATTATAACCCATTTATGGGATTGCGCGGGTCACGCCAGCCGCATGCACATTGACCGCTGGGCGACAGTCTCGGTGGGGGCTGAGGATGGACGGCGCCGCCGAGGCCCCAGGAAGAGGTGGCATGACGATCTAGGTGCGTACCGCAAGGGTTGGATCTATGTGGCTCTAGAAAAGGATGCCTGGAAGGTTTTGAGGAAGGCCTTTGTTCAGTATTGAGACAGCGTAGGCTAACATAAAAAAAAAAACAAAAACACTTTAACACTTCATTTATAAAGCTAGATCAATGCGTGTCCCTTCTCTGTAGGAGACAAGATCTGTATCGTGCGGAGATACTGCTACCTCTGCCGGTCTAGTGGTTGCAAGCGCTACTGTTGTCTGAACTGCGCACCAAGTCCTGGGTTCACGTCCCGGGTGGAGCCAAGTTGGGTGTTACCCAGTAGCAGCCTCCGGGTCTGGAATTGTGCCAGGTTGATGGCAATAGACTCACTCCCTATTGCGTGGGTCTTAAACGAAATGTGAATGTACAGACGCCAGCAAGTCAACCTACCCGAAACTGTCACATTTTCTCAATCAACCTTGAACCTTAATACTTTAGAGATAAAGTTGAAAATCTATTAAATAAATTTGACAGATTGTAGTAACTTGATGTGCTGGCGTCTGTACCTACCGTGGGTACACCTCTGCCTAAATCTTCGGGGAAAACAAGCGTGATGTTATCTGTATGTCGCAGTTGGATCGTCGAATCTGCTGTTTTACATAGTTGCTAGCTGTTTTACAAAATAGCTTCGTTATTTAAAACAGCTGAAGGACAGCGGATTCATCTGCGACATGTGGTACTGCTACCAGGAATGACGCTGTTATTATTACACAGGAAAGTCCCAATGTAATACACAATGTGTGGTTGACAAGGCACATCATGGGTGAATAGAATTCGGCAATCAATCTCTGCCCTTAAGGGTTTCACATACGTTCGCGCCGAGTTAATATTGCTTGGCAATTTCCGTTGCGACTGTAATGACGTACGAGTGTGACTCGTCCTTAATTAGGTTCGGCTTCTATTGTGTTTTCATTATGATCTATGACGACACGGTTGACGCAGTGGCTGAGCGATCGACTGCTGCGTAGCGTGTCACGGGTTCGATTCCCGCACGGAACAAATATTTGTATTGCGTACAGGTAGTTGTTCCGGGTCTGGCTGTTTGTGTATGTGAGTTTAAATGTTTGTAAACGCACCCACGATACTTCCTAGTGTGGGGCAACGTTTTTTTTTAAAAAAAAGCATCTAGTTTCTGCGCGTGACTTCGTCCGCGTGATATTTCTTGTCCCGCCGGCTTACCGCATCGCATCGCATCGTTGCCCGCCCGCGATATTTATTCGTTTTCGCTTAGCGTTCTTTCTAACGTTATTTCGTTTTGCTCCGCTCCTAAGGTTCGTAGCGTGATGTCAAATAGGCTATCAAATGCAAAAAAAAAAAAAATGAAATCCAGAAGGATTTGAAAAAATTTGTTTGCGCTCTAAATTTTTCTATCAATAAAAACAAAACTCGTTAACTTTATCATTTATTATTATGTAGTATTGATTAGTATTGTATTGCTAACTGAATAAATGTTTTTTTTTAGTAATTCAATACAAAGATTAGAATAGAATGAATACTCTTTATTGTACACTATATTTATATTCATTAATATAGGTAGCATTACTCAAAGTTGACAAAAGTATGATATCTCCATACGAAACTAGTAGCTCCCTCTGAACAACGGCAACCAGTCGGTTATCTTTAAAAGTGTGGGCACGTGAATATATCCGTCAGAACTGGGCCAAAACATCCCAGCGCTGATTTGCTGGATTTGTTTTATCCTCTACCGATAATTTTTTCTCCTGAAAGTTAATTTTGTTTATATGTATGTATTTATCTATGTATTAGTATTTATTCTTGTATTTTATAGTCATTTCCTAGATATTTATCCGGTATGTTGCACCTGCCATGTTTTCCCTCTGCATCACCCTAAGGTCGACTGGTAGAAAATGCCTCAGGTATTAAGTCCGCCTTAGTACAGTGTTTTTTTACTTGTGAATAAAGTTTTAATAAATAAATATCTTTTTAAAATATTCCTTCAAGTCTCATTTTGCTTCACTTTTTTGTGTCAAAATTTTGTCTTTGCAATCCTATCTAGAAAAATCACCTTACGTAATAGTATTTGAGCGAGTTCAGAAACATATAATGAAGCAAAAGCATGTCTCGCTTCGTTGGTCACAGGCGTTTCACGAAACTCGAAGATTCAAGCTTGCATGAATTTGGGGAATATACGAAGAGAATTTGAGAATTTGTGTTTCTACGTTCATTTATATTTTTGCTAACTAGTGTGGCCAACGAGACGGCATAAATAATGCAAACAAACTTTTAGGGGTTGATAACTAATTTTTATTTAGAGAAATTATATGAAAATTTAGCAGATAGCTGATGTTATAAGAAGTAACTTAAGCTACTTTTGAACTTTACACCCTTTTCTTCATTCCTCTATAGTATTATCAAGCAAAACATATCGATCCAAATTAAAGTAGAGGTTTAGGTTTATACGTACTAGATAAGACGGGGTGGGTCGGGATATCAAGAAATTTCACGCGGACGAAGTCGCGGGCAGAAGTTAGTACGTAATAAAATTATATTATTTAAAATAATGTCAAACATTCCATAAAGCAAGTTATTATAATAATTTGATGCAATAAAAAACGTTAAACATAAGCAAAACTTAATTATGAAGATGTAAAGAATAAAGGCTCTTCCCCACAGACACGTTATTATCGGTCGATAATATCGGATGCGTTATTGTGATAATGCGTTCCGATTCCTTGCCACACAGCTGCATTTTTTATCGGACGATAAAAGCATTACAGGCCCGTACTGCACGTAAGTACGTTATTGACGCAGGTGCGTGTAAGATCGTTTGCGTCTTAATAAAAAATGATCATATCGCAAGACGGAGGAATGCAAGCGTCCTATCTATATTGCGTCGTTATTATCGCAGCAGTGTGTAACTTGTAGCCGTCCTAATAGGAAATGTGCTGCTCCGATATTATCGATCGATAATAAGGCGCCTGTGGGGGAGAGCTTTTATTTGGGTTTCAAAAGATGTAATTTGATTTTAATAAATTAATATGAGGACCCAGAGCTTTGCAAATTAGTTCAAAATAGGATCAAGTAATTTTATTAAAATACCAGCGAACCCAGCGGCCCTAAAACTGTTCAAATAAAGTATGCATAAAATCATTAACTTAATATTACTACCCATGTAGGCCGCAGTAAGGACGACCTCCACAAGGGGGGGTTCATTGACGGCTCAGACCTCCGGTGTGTCTCTCCACAGACAGCTCACCTCCCATGTTGCACCACATGCTCTGTTACCTGCACACGTGAGGAGCTAATGGCTGCGTCAGCGAACGGTATTTACGTTGCTGAATTTTGGCAAAACAAATTTAAAAAATTACATTACATTTTTTTCGTGTTCTTTTTGAAAACACGCTAAAACGAATATTATTATGTAAAAGTATCTCTCCGTCTGTCTGTTTATTACCTCATCATAACTAAACCAATCGTAATTTGATAAAATGGTTGCCTGGGATTTGGAAAAGGACGTAGTAGGTTTCTTTATATGTGTGTCCGTGGAGTTTCTTGCCCGTTCTTCTCCATAGGAACCTACCACGCTTTGGAATGGGTAACTATGTTGATCTTTAGGTATTCTTTAGGTAGGTTTGCTTTCTTTAGGTATTCGGGCAGGTCGGTCATTTATTTCAATTAAACCATGTAATGCAATTGCCTTACATGGTTTAATTGAAATAAATGCTTTGAGTTTGAGTTTCATCCTGAGTTTCACAATTACATACAGAATACACGCAGTCGAAGTAGTACTCAATAGCTAGTTAATAATTCTGTGGTTCTGGGAGAAATCGCTAATTGTGAATGATATTCATATATCATCATTGTATCATCTCAATGCGGATTCCTTTCATTACTAAAATCTTTGATTAATTTTTACTAAGATTATAAAGAGGTAAAAGTTTGTTAGTTTTTGTAAGTTTGTATGTAGGGGGTAATCTCTGGAAATACCAGTCGTATTTGAAAAACACTTCTCGCATTTCATAGCCGAATTCTTGAGGAAGACTATAGGCTACTGACATCAGGCTATGACCCTTAGGAGCCGAGAAAAAAGAAAAAAAAGTTAGGAAGAATGCTAAGCGAAAACGAAGCGATACTCGTAGCGCGGGCAGGTGATGCGATGCGATGTGGGTCGGGGGAAAAAGAAATTTCACGCGGACGTAAACGTAGTACTGAGTGGTCTCATTTCTGGCTCGAGTCTAGTATTTCCACTAAATGTAGGTACAGTCACGAGCAAAAGTATGTATACACTCGGCTTTATTCAAAAGCGATCAATTGAAAGTTGCCAAGTGTTGACATATTGGTGCTCGTGACTGTACTTGGTTTTCATTAATATAAAGTTGCAAAATGACTAAAGTTATTGAAGTCTCATGTCTGTTCTCTTGAGTCAGAATGTCATGTTATGTTAAAGTACAGACGCCAGCACATCAAGCTACTACAATCTGTCAAATTTCTTTAATAGATTTTCAACTTTATCGCTAAAGCATTAAGGTTCAAGGTTGATTGGGAAAATTTAACAGTTTCAGGTAGCTTGACCTGCTGGCGTCTGTACATACACAAATAACTTAAAAAAAGAAAGAAGATAGGAGCCTTTTGGCCTCATTTAATTTTTCTTTGGTTTAATTTTTATTTTTTGTTACGTTTTTTATATAATTTGTTTTTTTTTTTTTAATTTTTATTGTGTTTAATTTAGTTTTATGATCTTCCTGTTCGAGTCACAATAAATACTCTTTATTTCTATTCTTTCTTTCTTTAAATATGCAAGTCACTGTTTGGGTAAACTAATATCACGATTATTTTAGTTATTAGTGCATTATAATCGTAGATAACACTGTCACAGTTAGTTTATGTGTTCAGTTTCACTTTGATATGTATTACACAATCCGTTGGTTAACTTAAATATTTATTAACTTTATTTATTTTGGTAGGGGCACAACTCAAAGTGATGTTTACATGTCAGCGCCATCTACCCTCATTGATTTAGATTTCTTTTGTATTTCTTCGTAAACTTCCCAGGCGGCGTTCGTGGGTTCTGATTTTGAAGGTTCGAACCCTACCCTACTTTCCCTACCTACCCTAGGTGGGTTCCGCATCCGGATATGGGTGCGAACGGAAACGGAACTCTATTACTAAGCCTCTGTTGTCCGTACGTCCGTCTGTCTGACGTAAAATATGCCGTCAAAAAATTCCTCCACATCACTGTCGACTGGTAATGTATCCAAGAGACTGGCGGCATTGCCACGTTGTATGGCAATGCTTAGCTTCTGGCTAGGTAAAAGCCAGCCCTTGGGTCACGGGAAGTGTGTAGCTGTGTAGCAGAAACCAATGGGAAGCTTTTAGGCCCTCAAGCCTATCCTAGGGAATCCATGATGTCCAAAAAACCAGTCATGAACAGAACACCAACCCCTGATACTAGAGAGGCAATTCTCGTAATTTTAAGAACTTTCACAGTCTGATCTGTCTCAATTTGTAAAAAGTACAATTTCCTTACATTTTTTACAAGTTTTTGACATTTGTTTGTCGCTGAACTAAGACTGCAACAGATATTATGCTAGAATTATCTCCAAGGTTCAATAATATTATATGTAAATAGTTCGGTTAGCCAAAATGCGGGCGGTTACCGCCTATACCAAAGTGTAACCTCGCTTTGATCTAACCGCAATCTGGTTACAAGATAGCTACGATATAATATACATTATATACCTATGTCCATGTGCCATTGTGCCATTAAATATTATAATTTTAAGTGTCTGAGCCTGGAGATCTGTCATACAGGTCCCGAACCCAGTATAGACTCCAGCTCTCACAAAGGATAACTTTAAAATGTAACTCGATCCTATCAATCAAAAAACTTGAGAGGTGTCAAGGGACACCCGGATGGAACGAAGTTCCTTTCGATTAATTAGTGAAGGAATTGTAATAAAATTTTATTTAAAAATAAAAAAAAAGTGTCGTTCCAACTTTTGGTCTTAATTTTTTCCGTCTAGCCCTCTTTCGCAACGCGCGATAAGGAACTTCGTTCTAAAACTGTACCTTTTTGAGAGAAATAAATTACTATTATTATGTGTGTAAAGTTATGTCATATTATGTAGTGGTCAATCGTATTACTTATGTGAATAAATTCATTGGGTCACGTCACGTAGTATCTATACAAAGCTGAAGAGTATGTTTGAACGCGCTAAACTCTGACACTACTGGTCGGATTAAAAATAAAACTTTTTGCATTTCATAGCCCAATTCTTGAGGAACGCTATGGGCTACTTGAGATCACGCTAAGACCCGAAAATATGGGTAGCGGGATCGTCCGAAAGGGTTATCACTGCCCTGTAACATAA
Source organism: Apamea anceps (assembly GCA_951799955.1). Taxonomy (NCBI): domain Eukaryota; kingdom Metazoa; phylum Arthropoda; class Insecta; order Lepidoptera; family Noctuidae; genus Apamea; species Apamea anceps. The sequence goes on from OX637516.1 coordinate 2,812,783, forward strand.
AGGGCTAAGGAAGGAACACGGGTGGGTTTTAGTCGGTCAGAGTCTGACACTCCCTCCTGCTCCACCCAGAGCGGGAGGGGTGATTTGATGATTTCCCATCCTCAAAAAAAAAACCCGAAAATTTTATCAGCCTACGGTATTTTAGGAACAGTCACATGTGTATATATTTTAGTGTTAGCTTGTAAATTGTAATTGTTGTCTTTTCATTCTCCTGCCCTTATCCCAATTTATTTGGGGTCGGCGCAATATGTCTTTTTCTTTCATACTTCTCTATTAGTCGTCATCTCGGTAGTCACCCCCTTCCTAACCATATCATCATTCACACAGTCCATCCATCGTTTCTTTGGTCTTCCCCTACTCTTATAGCCATCGACATTCATGCTCAAAACTCTCCTCACGACATTTTCCTCATTTCTCCGTAACACATGCCCATACCATGACAACCGATTTCCACACAACTTTTCAGTTACCGGTGCCACTTTCAGACTTCCTCTTATGTACTCATTTCTTATTCTATCCATTCGTGTAACACCACACATCCCTCTTAGCATTCTCATCTCAGCTGCATGCAATTGCCTTTCATTTATCCCTTTTGTGGCCCAACATTCTGATCCATACAAGACAGCAGGTCTAATAATGGTTTTATAAATCTTCCCCTTAAGTTTAAGGGGAATGCGGGAGTCGCAGATTGTTCCCGTGACCTGACGCCATTTTATCCATCCAATGTTAATTCTGTGCTTAACCGTCCGATCTACTTCGCCATCGCTTTGCACGAGTGAACCGAGATACCGAAAGTCGGAGCAGACTGGGAGAAGTGCGCCATCAAGCGCTATGGTTCCAAAACTGGAGAGACCGCCGAAATCGCAGAACACATATTCCGTTTTGGTTCTGCTGATTTTCAAGTCAACATTCTCCAGCTTCTGTTGCCATTTCTCCAATCTGCTCTGGATCTCAGGTCCATCTTCACCGATGAGAACAATGTCATCGTCAAACAACATGCACCAGGGTGCCTCCTCCTGGATGTCCGACGTAAAAGCGTCCATAATCAACAGGAAGAGGTAAGGACTTAAAGCCGATCCCTACAGCTACACTAAACTCGTCGGTATAGCCAGCAGCCGACCGGACGTAGGTACGAGATTGACTATACTTCCCGGGCAAACATTTCTCTTTCAAGGTCCACCACAGCACATCACGAGTTACCCTATCATACGCTTTCTCCAGATCAATGAACACCATGTGCAAGTTTTTAAGTGCACGTCTGTACTTCTCGTGTAATTGGCGGAGTGCAAAAGTGGCGTCCATTGTTCCTCGACCAGCACCCTAATTGCGTAACACACAATCAACCGGAATCAGAATCATTTTGAAGCAAATTGCTAATCCATTGCTTCAAAAGTTCGAAAAAATTGTCTGCTCAACACGTAAATAACGCAATGAATGTTGTTGAACTGTCAAAATGAAACCGATTCCGATCGATCGTGTGTTACGCAATTAGGGTGCTGGCATAAACCCAAACTGGTTTGGGGTAATTTCACTCTCTTCTCGCAATCTTTTCTCTATTACTTGTCTGTTTTATTACGTGTCTTTGTGAATGACTTTACTTATGTTAATAATTATTTTCTTAACTTTTTGCAAAGGTTAAAACTTCCAAATGCTAAACAGAAACCTTTTCTGTTTAGCATTTGCACGAAAGCCTCCCAAAGTTTAATTCTTAATCTCAGATTTGCAATTTCACGGAGCTTCTAATTAAATTAACGTTATATAAATGGTCGTATTTTCTCATTGTTTTGTGTTTTCATTGTTTTGTTTAAGCTTATGGTTCGTCTTTATCTTACTCTTATATAAAAGACTAGCTGCGCCCCGCGGTTTCACCCGCATAAGTTTCGATCCCGTGGGAATATCGGGATAAAAAGTATCCTATATATTAATCCTGGTTATAAACCATCTGTGTGCATTTCATCCAAATCCGTTCAGTAGTTTTTGTGTGAAAGAGTAACAAACATCCATCCATCCATCCATCCATTCACCCATCCAACGATCCATCAAACGTGAAAGTTTGAGCGTGTTGTTTGGTTTGTTTGTGTTTGTTTGAGTTTGTGCGTGTTTGTTTGTTAGTTTGTGTACAAACTTTCACGTTTATAAAATTAGTAGGATATCAAAAATAAAATCTATTCTAATGTACATAATATAATCTACGATATTTAATTTAATTCATTGTAATGAATTTAGTTTTTAATAGTTAATTTTAATTTTTTCAAACTGTGTAGTTTTAATTAATTAATCGTGTTATTATCTGCGCATAATGTAATGCATGCTGTGCTTTTCTGTAGTAAGTAACGAGGTTCTTAGACATAAGTTTGCAATATACAGACGCCAGCACATCAAGCTACTGCAATCTGTCAAATATCTTTAATAGATTTTCAACTAAATCATTAAGGTTCAAGGTTGATTGGGAAAGTTTGACAGTTTCGGGTAGGTTGACCTGCTGGCGTCTGTACAAATTATAAAGTAACAGTGTACTTTGAAATATCTCGGGAACCTAGGGTCTCGGGCCTTTGGAAAGGCATACGAGGGGAAAAAGTCAACTCGCAGAGGCCCGTTACACATCTTCAATGAAATCCCTGTTCGCACTATGCAAGTGCGCCTAAGGATAACCCCCGGTTGGTATAGGACTATTGCAAGGTATTGAAACTACGATATTGGATTATGGGTTTGGGTGGCTAAAGTGAACTGGTTGTCTAGGACTATAGAAAAACTATAGCCCCTGCTTGACCGATGTTCTATATAAATTACACAGTGTACATTGTTGATAAGCCTAATAATAAATTAATAAATGAATTATAATTTAAAATAACTACTAATTTTTTTACTTTTACTATTTTCCGCCTCGCCGTTCCCTGCGAGTAGGAGCTCGCTGTTCTCCTCGTCGCTGTCACTGTAGCGAAGTTGTCAACAGTCTCGGATACCACGGCCTGTCTTACAGCCGAATTGCGGGTCGCTTAGCGCGGCACGCGAACTTTAATGACACCATCCGACGAGCTTTTGTCACCATCGGCGTTCCAGCCTTATTAACTACTAGCCTAATGGCTTGACACGCGACGATGGCAAGAGACCGGACGGCATGTCTTTATTTCCATGGAAGGTGGGTAGGTCTTTAGTGTGGGACGTAACGTGTGTCGGCCAATTATTTTTGTTAGTTAATGACTTTATGTCCTTTAGAGGGCGACACATTCAATGTAATGTGTTGTCACATGGCTATGTGCTAAACGATACTACATTTCTCAAATTATGATAAGAAGTTTAGATGTTATGAGAGAACATACATATATACATACCCACATGCATACACCAGTTTAAATCATAACCCTCCTTTTTGCTTCATCGTCGGGTAAATAGACTGTCGTTTTATGACCTTCCTTCCTTTTCTTGCCGTTTTTTGCCATTCCTTTTTTTTAGGATGGCATAAATACGCAAATTAAGCAAATTCGAGATATTGACTAAACAGGTATGGTTGTATACAACCCAGACAAGCTCTCCCACAGATCCAAAGCGATGTCCTAATCCCGGTCATTATTCATATTAAACCAAGCTCAGTCCAACAATGCACCAAGCAGGATTAGTTTCAAAATTAGTGCATCTATATTTCATTCTGCAATATCTTTCTAATCCAATGTCGTAGTTTTAACCCCTCGTTCTTCTCTCTCTATATCATGTTGTACGAACGACACCTGAGCTTTTAAGCGCTGTAGGCATTCCAGTTATGCATATTAGATTAGAACTATGGGGACTGCTTTGGACACCTGTCGCACCGTCCGCGATTAATAAATTAAAAATTCAACATAAATATTTATTACAGAAACATAAACTTTTTACGCTTGCGCTGCGTGGTCCTGGTAGGCGTAGAGGATCATGTCATCTTTTAGTTTTTTTTTAATCTTTACTCAGTGAATTACCTACCTCTTCATTTGGAATTGACATCAAAATCTTTTAAAGACTTTTTCAAGATCAGAAGACCAATTCCCGTAACTAAAAACGATCAAAATCTAGTCGCAATCTCATCTCATCGACAATCAATGTCAAAAATGTAGGCAAATTAAGATGTATTTTCGACAGATTAATATTGAGATCAGACTGTGAACGTTCTTAAAATTACGAGCCCCTCTGGTTAATGTAAAAAACAATGGTACTGTAATTCACGACCTTGACGAGGGTTTCCGCAATGAAACGAGTTAGTAGGTACTGAAGCTCGATGCAGATAAGCTGCTCGTTACAAGCTGCAACGACGTGCGGATAATTCTGTCAAGTTGTTCTTATGCGGGGACAGTTTTGAGATTTTTTTTCCAACAGAAATCGTTGTTTGTTAGTTGGTTTCACGATTAAACCGCTAAAATAATTTTGATTTCATTTGTCATGGATTTACAGTCATGAGCACTTGGAAATATTCAATAGCGATTTTTGCGTGAAATAACGAAAACAACAATAAAATACGACACATTGCAAAACCGAAAATACTAGGTTCGTGGTCAACATAAAATTTCATAAAAAAATAAAGGAGTAAATCGCTTTTGAATAAAGCCAAGTGTATATACATGTTACATACTTATGCTCGCGACTGTATATAATTTTGTAGCTTAAATTCAAAGGAAATATAGGCTTTATATTCAACCCCTTAAGGGATGAAATGGGAAATTAAAGTTTGTGGGATTTCACGGCAATACAAACAGACTTCAATTTTATTTATTTGTAGTATTTGTATTGATGTTTACATATAAGATATATAGATAGATTCCGGACGAAAAAAAAGAGACTTTTACTTACATTTTATGACAATACCCGTGCCGATAAAAATGTAATAGGAAAGAGTCCGTTTTTTGTTGAGGTTTTTTTTTCAGCGGGATTTTTATGAAAGTTCAGCAAAAACGGAACATCTTTGCAATAAAAAAATATAATTTTGTCTTTCCTGTTCCTTTTTACAAGGCTTGCATATTATGGTGTTAAATTAAGTCTTATTTACATAGCATAACTTCACCCCTTGATTCCCGAAAGGGTAGGCAGTGTGCCTATAGTAGGTTGGTAGTCGGTAGACGGTGGTTCGTAGTGTTATTTATATTGTCAATTTCACTAAAAAGAAGACATAGAAAATACCAGACGAAGAAGGTACATTGTAAGTACTGTAGGTATTTTTGATATACCTAGCTAAATTTTTACCTGTTTATACTTTATTTTAGAAGTCATACATACTTACATTTACCATTCATACATACTTACCGTTGACGGCACGGTTGGCTGTCGCGGGTTCGATTCCCGCACGGAACAAATATTTATATGGCCTATAAGTAGTTGTTCCGGGTCTGGCTGTTTGTTTATGTGAGTTTAAATGTTTGTAAACGCACCCACGATACAGATCATTAAAATGAAGTTGATATTTGTTTAACTTCAAATAACGTCAATTTGACACAAATAAATTTTTAATATAGAGCCTTTAGTTTTTTTATTATTATGTATTCTGTACATATTTACATACATGATTGGATTGCTGGTTAGCTTGTAATAGGCGACTGTGTCAGTCCAAGGCTATTGTTACCAATAGTCATCACCTGCCTAGCGTTTTCCCAACTATGTTGGGGTCAGCTTCCAGTCTAACCGGATGCAGCTGAATACCAATATTTTACATGGAGTGACTGCCTATCTGACCTCCACAACCCAGTTACTGGGTAATACGATATCCCTTGGTATGACTGGTTGTCAGTCTTTCGGGCTTCTGACGACCCGTAAGGACTGTCAAAGATCCACGAATGACAGCCAAGATCAATGGCTTAACGTGCTTTCCGAGGCACTGAGGGGTCTTGGTATATGAAGATGGTCACCCATCCACGGACCAACCGCGGCAAGCGTAGCTTAAACTGATCGATCGACCCGTGCGGCTGTTATTACTTAGCCGCAAGCCCCTCACCTAAAATACTTAAGTTATATTATACAGAGAAGCTTTTGATGTACCTTAGTAAATTAATATAATATAACATATATTTTATTTTTGTAAACATTTCAGGTACAAAATGGGTTTAACAGATGAAAAAAAACATCAAAAGTTTTCATTACGTTCACTTTGATCTGAAAATATCTTAAAAATTGTGTTCCCATTTTATATTTTAATTAACGATTCATGTTTTACTATGGAATAAATGTTAATGTTTATTTTTTTTCAAGTTATGACGGAATTGGGAGGGTTAAAGGAAAATCAAAAAGCGGTAGGTGTTAACAGCAGAAGGTACTGTTAGGGAAATTACTTAATTGTTTATCAAATTGACACACCACGTCAGTTCGCTCAGCGGAAACGGCTACGACTTACGTGGGTCGTAGGTTTGAACCAGGCAGACACTTTCCTTCACCATCATCCCCACAGCTCTCAAAAACGGTGAAGGAAAACATCGTGAGGAAACTATGTCCTAGAACCAAAAAAATATCGAAGACGTCATCTGACACCTCAATTTTTGTATGACACTGATTAAGTTGAAATATATATTTTTGTGTTTGTATTTTGTATCTACAAACCCGGTCCGGGCCTGCGTAGTTGATTACAGCCCATTCCCACAGACAGGCCTGGGTACCAGCAGTAAGAATATAATAGGCTGCACTCTAATTGCGTAACACACAATCAATCGGAATCAGAATCATTTTAAAGCAAATTGATAATCTATTGCTTCATAAATTCGAAAAATTTGTCTGCCCAACACGTAAATAACGCAATGAATGTTGTTGAACTGTCAAAATGGAACCGATTCTGATTGATCGTGTGTTACGCAATTAGGGTGCTGATTAAGCTACGTCAATTTGCTGTGTCTTAGCCATTCCATACATACATATGTCAAAGAATGGCAGCTGTGTTTTGAATATACATACGGCAAGGACCAAAGCCCATACAAATTCCCTACATATACGGACAATTTAAGTTGGCAGTGAATTTGATAAACAATTAATTTTTCCAATTTGACAAATGCAAATAACATGAATATCATAATGAGTAAGTAGCTATTTATTAGTATCATCAGCTTCCAGTCTCACCGGATATAGCTGTAAGTATATCAGTATTTTCCATGGAGCGACTGTCTGTCTGACCTCCACAACCCAGTTACACACGATACCCCTTGGCAAGACTGGTTGTGAGACTTTTGGACTTCTGAAAACCCGTAACGACTGTCAAAGATCTACAAATGACAGACGGGACCAACTGCTTAACGTACTTTCAAGGCACGGAGGGTTTCTCGGTATGTTTAAGTATGCTATGGATGATCACCCATCCACGGACCAACCTCGGCAAGCGTTGCTTAACTTTGACAATAGACCGTGTGACCGTTATTATTTAGCCCCGACCCCATTTTTATTAGTATCATAGTATGATGCACACTATGTTTTGACCTTAGATCAAGCTACTTTGATCAAAGGAGGCCGGAGATGTGAACCGGATAGGAAAAAGTATTACTCTTTCATAATACTTTTTTCTATCCGATTCCTATTTTATTTATTTATTTTATTATTTATGAACACACAGTAAAATACATATTGATATGACATAATTATAATATGAGTACAAAGGTACTGCTTATTTCTTAAGAAATTTCTTCCAGCAGACCTGCGAAAGGAGAAGTAAAACAGAAATGTAGACAATAGTGTGTGAGAACAAGAAGAGAAAAATATGAATGTGTGAAGTCTAAAACAAAAATGTAAATATAAATAACATAGTATGTAGCTAACCCAAATTTTTTTTGCATCTTTATATCGAACCCTCAAAAAAGCTTTTTAACAATTATTGGCTTACTCAAGCTTCCCTTAAAAAGGTTAAGAGAGAGTCAATTTGTGATTTTCATTTTTATTGAATTAGGCAAAGATTTAAATCACAGATTCGCCCTATCGCGTCAAAAGATAGTCGCGTTTCTGTTCTGTTTCAACGCCTCTGTCACACACAATGTCGCAGAGACTTTATTTGATCGTTATGGAAAAGCCATGATTATTGTGTAAGCTTTGCCGTCACCACATGACGCTGGCAAGATGTCGACACGGCTCAGTTGCCAAAGAAGAAAAAATAAATAAATTGTGTAAGCTCAGTTTTCTCAATACTATACTCATGGAGTTTCTTACCTCTTCTTCTCCATAGGGACCTACTACGCTTTGGAATGAGCTTCATATTTTTCTGACTGACCTACTTTCTTGACAGTTAAAAAGGGCCTGTAAATCGTTTAATTGAAATAAATGGTTTCAGTTTGATACCCTTTTCGACGGCGAGGGAAAATCTAACGATTTCAATCTTTGGAATTGGATTACAAATAAGAAATCCTCTATTTTAAAAGGTTGTTCCCAGTTAAACTAACTGTAGTACTTTTCTTAGACTTAATAAGATTGATCTTTTTTCAAGGCTGATATTTCGTTAACCACGACCTTCTTAAACCATTAGGTACAGTGGGCTGCACGTCAGTGGTAACCTTGAGCTGAACCTAGCGTAGTGCATAGTTTCAATTGCATAACATGCCAGCTTGTACTGGTTTTGTTACCACTGACGTACCGCAGCTGCGACGTACCGTAGGTACCTACTTCAAAAACTTATTACGTTTAAAGGTATGACGGCGCAACGACTGGCGCCATCTATGTTTGTTACCAAGTTACTGGAATCACCAAAGAGGTCTTATAAGAGTGACCCTGGCTGGTGACGTCACACTAGCAGAGCGTCGCATCGATCGTTGCGTGGTGGCGGTCTTCTGATGATTTGAGGGGAGCCGCTGTCGTACAACGTTCATGACGAGCTGCTATATTTCGACACAATCCTAATTATATTGAAGCTGCTGAACCACTAATACGATTACTACTTCTGGTAAAGGCTGTCCTGCGCGGTTAAGTATTTTTCAGAAACGTTAACTTTTTTTGTCATCATCATCAGCCAACAGCAGTCCACTGCTGGACATAGGCCTCTCCTATTGCGCGCCATTCAGCTCGATTTTCGGCAACTCTCATCCAGCTGCTACCAGCCATCCTGCGAAGATCGTCGCTCCACCTAGCCTGAGGGCGTCCTACCCTACGTTTGCCGATTCGCGGTCTCCACTCAAGAACACGGCACTTTTTTTATTATTTTAGGTTTTTTCTATTATATTTTGACTATAATAAGGATTATCTTGATTAGATTCAAGTTGATGAAGCAGCATTTTCATAATGTCTTCATTATATTTTCCTGTCTGCACAGTCTCCTTAATACAATTACTTAAATTGGTCATTATTTTTCTCCTAAGCGTGTATTTTCCCTATCCCTTGTTTTTTCAACCTCCGGCGGTCAAGTGGGGAAGTATCACGTCAAGAGTTTTAAAATAGAGAGGACTTCAATTTGCTCATAACAATGAAAATATTTCCAGATTTCTTATCTCAATCAAACAACTTACCATCGCAGTTCACTGTGGCCATACGCCTTTCCATAATTGCTCTATAACACTCGCTCCCTAATAGGGTAGTTTCCTGGGTAAAAAAATCGTCATCGTCATTTTTTGTCAATCAAACAAAAAATGACAAAGATAAAGCGCTTCAAAATTTGGGAGTGGGGGGTCATGGCGTCACGCCATGCTAAAAATTGTAGCAAGGCGTGACGTCACGCGGTACTTTAACGGGCGATATCTTCATAATTTTTAATATAATTGACAAAAGAAAAAATACGGGTCCAATATTTTTTAATAATCTAACTGACGGACTCATTAGATTTTTTTAGGAAACTAGCCTATTGCGTCACAAACTATCGATCACAATTTGAATCATTTTGAAGGATATTGATAATCCATTGCTTCATATATAGAGATGCACATAAGTGCATGTAGGTGAGCGATTTGGCAACATCGTCGCGCGTCTTTTGTTTCGTAGGAATGTTCAAAATGGTAACATGAACGCTAGTTCAACGCTTTGCCAAATTGCTTTATGTTGTGAACTCTGGATAAATGGATTGCTTATCGAGCGCGTGCTAAAATGGATACTTTAATTTTCTTAATTTGATAGATTATGATAAAGAAAAAATAACTGGAACGCCGATAATTCGCGTCTACTTGAAGGCAATAACTTACTTTGTACTAGGTATCTAAGATGATAGTTTCAAGAATTTAGATTTGGAAAATGACTATACAGGGTTATTGGTAAAACACTAACAACCTTCTAAGACTGTGTTACTAACATCATACGAGAACAACAACTTTTGTATAACTCTGTATAATGATTAATGTAACAGTTACTGAATCTCCTATTTCAATTGGCAGAAGTTTTGGTTGAATTTAATTCTGTAAACATGTACTATAACAATCACATTTAAGTTTCCCGTCGTGGACGTTTAGATGTTAATCTCATGTTAAAATTATGGAAATACATGATAATATGTATACGTAAATGGCTGATTATGAAGTCAGGGATGCCGATTAGGCTAAGGGAATTATCTCTCCGCTGCAAACCTGAGGAATGGAACAGTGATTGTAAGAATTTTGAAGTTTTGTTTTAAAACAGCAAGTTATTTTCTATTTCAAACTACATAATTATAGTTTGAAATCTTTGCTAGTAATATCATAAAGAGGTGTGAGTTTGTATGTTTGTAGTTTTGTGGGGTAAGATTTTTCCAACGCCAGAAATTTTTATCCAAGGAATAATTTCGAGTTTTTGACAGATGTCCCATACAAAAACTGGCAAATACCAATTTTATTTTACGGATAAAAGCAATCTGGCGTTGAAAAAGTCAGCTCTCAAATGATAAATAATGTTCTACACTTATCATGATATTTGTCGAAGGATGCCGGTGGAGCAGACGAGTCCTAGAGTGGGACCGCGTATCGACAAGTGTAGTGTGGGTCGCCCCCTCAGCTAGATGGACCGACGACCTTAAGAAGGTGGCTGGGACAGTGGAAGGCGGAGGACAGGGTGTTGTGGCGCAGCCTGAGAGAGGCCTATGTCCAGCAGTGGACTGCGGTAGGCTGAGACGATTGACTCATCTAATTATCGTATAACTAACTTATCATCATAAGATTTTGGATAGCAATGTTGCTAGCCTTTTGGACACTTTTTCCCTTGACAGCGATGCGGACGAATATTGTTGATGCCCAAAAAGCTCTTAACCCTTTTTAGGGTTCCGTAGCCAAATGGCAACGGAACCCTTATGGATTCGCCATGTCTGTCTGTCTGTCTGTCTGTCTGTCTGTCTGTCTGTCTGTCTGTCTGTCCGTCCGTATGTCACAGCCGCTTTTTTCCGAAACTATAAGAGCTATACTGTTGAAACTTGGTAAGTAGATTTATTCTGTGAACCGCATTAAGATTTTCACACAAAAATAGAAAAAAAACAATAAATTTTGGGGGTCCCCATACTTAGAACTGAAACTCAAAATTTTTTTTTTCATCAAACCCATACGTGTGGGATATCTATGGATAGGTCTTCAAAAATGATATTGAGGTTTCTAATATCATTTTTTTCTAAACTGAATAGTTTGCGCGAGAGACACTTCCAAAGTGGTAAAATGTGTGTCCCCCCCCCTGTAACTTCTAAAATAAGAGAATGATAAAACTAAAAAAAATATATGATGTACATTACCATATAAACTTCCACCGAAAATTGGTTTGAACGAGATCTAGTGAGTAGTTTTTTTTTAATACGTCATAAATCGTAACGTAACGGAACCCTTCATGGGCGAGTCCGACTCGCACTTGGCCGGTTTTTATATACTTACGTACATATAATTATATATTTTAGTGTCAGTTTATACTATTATGCTTTTACCTAACACATTTTCACCGATAACACTGCGGTCACCGGGCCAGATGAGGTTATAGAACTGTACTGCACACTGAGCACGGAGACGCCTCGGCAGCTGCTACTAGAGGCAGTATTGTCAACACCTGACTGCTTTACCCGACCTGGAAATCGAACCCAGGCCATCATGCTCAGCAGTAGAGCTTGCGACCACTAAACCAACGAGTCTATAAACACCAAGCATTTATTCTGTGTGGGAATCGAACCCACTGCCGACAGCGAAACCTGATAGTCTGTTTTCGGAAATCGAGTGCTCTAAAAATATCTCCCGATGATTTACGTCACCATGTGTAGGTAACGGGGCCCATTTAGGTTGTGACGTCATGGAGTGACGAAATACTGCCGTGTTGCACACGAGTTTCGATTTGAACCAATATTTTTAATGAGTGTAGGATGTGGTTGAACATTATACCCAAATAGATGAGGATTTGATTTCTATTTTAAAAGCCTTGAGGAATATTTGTATTGCCTACTTGAAATATTTCGATATTTTTGGTGGCCTATTAACGGCACCCAATTAGTTACTGTGGTTGTATAAATAGTACTTAAAGTCCTACGCCTATGTCTTCCACGGGACAGTTGCGTTCATAACCATAAACACACATTTTTAGGGTTCCGTAGCCAAATGGCAACGGAACCCTTATGGATTCGTCATGTCTGTCTGTCTGTCTGTCCGTCCGTATGTCACAGCCGCTTTTTTCCGAAACTATAAGAGCTATACTGTTGAAACTTGGTAAGTAGATGTATTCTGTGAACCGCATTAAGATTTTCACACAAAAATAGAAAAAAAACAAAAAATTTTGGGGGTCCCCATACTTAGAACTGAAACTCAATTTTTTTTTTTTCTTCAAACCCTTACGTGTGGGGTATCTATGGATAGGTCTTCAAAAATGATATTGAGGTTTCTAATATCATTTTTTTCTAAACTGAATAGTTTGCGCGAGAGACACTTCCAAAGTGGTAAAATGTGTGCCCCCCCCCCCTGTAACTTCTAAAATAAGAGAATGATAAAACTAAAAAAAATATATGATGTACATTACCATATAAACTTCCACCGAAAATTGGTTTGAACGAGATCTAGTGAGTAATTTTTTTTTAATACGTCATAAATCGTAACGTAACGGAACCCTTCATGGGCGAGTCCGACTCGCACTTGGCCGGTTTTTTTTATTTTTATTTTTCCTACACTGTCTCACGGCTGAGCAAAGGGCTCCCCTAAATCCTTCCATGTATCCTTTTCTAGCGCCACCTCGATCCAATCCTTCTGGTACGCGGCTAAATCATCTCGAAACCTCTTCATGGGCCGCCCTTGGCTGGGTTGCTGGCCTTCCTTGAGGAGCCGGGGTGGATCGAATAATCGATTTTCCCACCCGTAAGCACAGTACGCGCATTGACGTGGATTAATCCATATTGATAATTTTGAAAAAAGGAAATTATGTATAACCACTTAAAGTAATCAAATTTATTGTCAATCATTTTATTTACAGTAAACACTAGCTACGGTATGTTACAATAATGATAATATTCTTAAAGGCCTACACACACTGTGGCATGTTGAAGTGGTACATTACCCGGACAAAGTGGGAACTGGCTACACTCGAACGTTGAACCCGTTTAATATGTGGGTAGCCTTTAAATAACTCTAAGGAATTTATAATCCCTGTGAAGAACGTAATTAGGTTTTCTAAATTAATGTTTAATTACAAACTGAAAAGCTTTATTTGTGGCTTAAAGAAAAGTCAGATTATAGTCTCCCTTAATTTCTTTTGTTCTTTGTAAAGATGGTTGTTAGTCTTAATTAGAATAATTATCAAGAATGTCGCAAATAATTTACCACAACAACATTGCCTGCCTAGGCCCACTAATACAAATTGAAAGCTCATACATTTTGCAAAATGCACATAATAATACTAGTAACATAGTATTTACAAAATTAACGTCACTATGTTCTTAAATACTTTTTTTTTAAACCAGCCATGCAACGGGCAATGTCCGTCACATGAAACTTGTTGATAATGCCCGGGCAAAACATGGATTCTGATGTCACCCGGGTAATATCAACAAATTAATACACATAACCTCAAATTAAGCAACTTTTATACGAATCAATATATTTCAATACAACTAACAATGGGAAAGTATAACAATTACTAGGGTAGGTAATTTATATAATTTTTTCACAAATTATTAGTAAAAATAGCACATAAGGTATTATAATACGTTTTTTTAACAATAAAAAGGCACTGTTTTGAATCGTAATCCAAAAGACGTAAAGATATTAATAGGAGTAATAAAATTGTATTGGTGTTCAGTCATGGTGTTCTAGGATATTAATAAGAATATTTGTTTTTTTTTTTTTATAAATGGGATTTTTCAACTATTTTGGACAATATTAATAGGTTGAACGAGGTGATTGTAAAGAATGGCTAGAACTGTACTAAGGAGTGGTTTTCACAGATTAGCAATCGGTTTAATAACTAATAGTGTTATATCGCTTTTCATGCTAGAATATTTTTGACAAAAATGGTTTCTTTTTTGGTTACTATAGTATTTTGTTACAGGTCAAGGCCAAGTCGTGTTACCCAGTAACTGGGTCGTGGAGGTCAGATAGGCAGTGGCTTCACGTAAAATACTAGTATTAGACTAGAAGCCGACCCAAACATAGTTGTGAAATGGCCAGGCAGATGCTGATGATGACAGTTCAAGTTCATTTCACAAGCACCTTACTCAAATCAGTAAAGATTACAAACGGTTAATATGAGTACAAGAATTACTATATTATATGAACACGTATAAACGTTTCGCTTACATAGTTTTATATAATATTAAATACAACATCAAATCCTTAAGTGCATTCGCAATGATTATATACAATTTATATACTTATTACATTTACTTAAAGAAAAAAGGTTACAAAGTTTGTGAAGGAACAAATCAAAGCAATTTAGCTTAGCTGCCATTTCAAAGTACATTTTTTATAATCTATAAATTAATTTCTTGATTTTCTACTTGTACCACTTCAGCCTCCGGCTAAAGTGGAAACGTCAACTTTTTGATAAATGCATTTAGGGAGGCCCCGCCTACGAGCAACTTTTGTCTCCGTAACTAATTTGTCTCTCACATCAAATCTACGAGTTTGTATGTTTGTATGAAAGTGTGCGCATGTAGCGACGGAACAGCTTGGAGATTTTATTTGTTCGCGGGTTTGGAGACAGGCCGGCGACGCAGCTGTCGCCCGTCTATTGGTTGCAAAGCACGTGCGCGCACGGCGAGAAAAAAGTTGTCGGCCAGTTAAAAATTTTACGAAAAACTAGCGTTGCTGTCGCTCCCGTGTACGCATGGTCCAAATCTCAGCGTGGAGACAGCGACAGACACAAAAAAGTTGCTGAGCAACTAAGTTGCTCGTGGGCGTCCTTCCTTAGTGGAGGGCCGTGAAATAATATATTTTTACTGTAATTAGTGAATAAAAAAATACTTTGACCAATACGATGCATTTTCCGAATTGCAATAAAAGACCCTAATATCGACACTTTTGGTAGAATTATTTCTTATAATTAAATTTAGATGCTATAAATAGTATTTTTTACGATAAATGAGTAAGTAGGTTTTGGCATGGATGGAAGGAATAACATGGACCCTGGATCATTTGAATTTGAACATAAAGTTGCACAAATGTCTGAGGACAGTTCAATGATACACTTCTGGGTTTGTTTATTTAAATAAACTTCTGGAATCCTTGTGTAAGTAAATTCAGATTTCTAACAAATTAAAAGTTGCATAAGCATATAGCATAATTAGCCTCTAATGTTCCCACTGTTGGGACACAGGCCTCTTCTCTTCGAGATCAGTGGGCTGTAATTTACCACGCGTGCTCAGTGCGGGATGTCATCGAATTTTTGTTTCTAGGACATGCCGGTTTCCTCACGATGTTTTCCTTCACCGTTTTGAGAGCAGTGCTGATAAAAATAGAATTTTAAGATTAGAAAAAGGTTTCGCCCGAACATTTTCGGTTATTTTACGAAATAACCAATGCGAAATTATTATAAAACAGGTAAGAATATCTAACAAGATAAAAAAGTAGATAATATTATTTGAATGATTTTACTTACATAAGAAATTCCTAAAAATCTGGGCAGGTACAGATAATTAAATTATAAATATGCCATTTAATATTATTATAGTAATATTTATAGATTAACTACATAAATAGGTATATTGGTGTATTTTAGGTACTATTTTATATTCTATAAAATTACGACAGTAACATTGTTATAAGTAATTAAATAATTATGTAAGTACGCATGGTCCAATAATATTAGCATATTATTTATACAATATACAGGATGTCCGGTAATGAATTGATAACCTCTTAAGGAGTCATTGTACTTATCATTATGAACAACTTTTACTACGGGAAAAAACATGAAATCGCGAAGAGAGGTATCTAGTAAGGGGTTATCTATTAATTACCGGATCTATTAATTACCTATCATTTATATATTGCTGATACGTCATTTTAATGATATATTAAAAGTATTCGGTAAAATACTGTACGTCTCACTTATGTGTTACCTAACTTAAATATAAACTTAGCTAGATTTATTAAATTCTCTCAAAATTGGCACATAACGACTAGTGAATACCAATTTTTATATTTGGCATTTTATTTTTTTTTGGTTGGTAACACAGCTGGCTATGTCATCTGATGTGTCAGTAGCGATAAAATTACTATTTTGAAACAAACGTGAGCTTTTTGAAAAGCTGAACGCTAACCCTCTTATTAAACAGTCGTTAATTATTGCTTAATTTTCGGCAACGTTTATAAATAACGGGGTTAGTGGTCAGCTTTTGGTCGAAAATATTTAATAGGTACATTTATATATTTTAATAAAAAAATACTATCAATATCAATGACTGACAGTTGAAGTTTGAAGTCTAACTCCACAGTATAATGAGTCATACTGTGGAGTTAGACTTCAAAGGATTGATTTATAAATACGTACGAAGGAAATAAGTAACAAGGGTCGTCGGATGTAAGTAGTTGAAGTTTAGTCAGAAACCGATAGATGTTTCGAATAGAATTTAATCTAATTAATAGAAAACAAACAGTTCATTTATCAAATTAAATGTCATTCGAAAACCTCCATCGGTTTCTTACTAAATTTCAACTACATCCGACGACCCTTTTTACTTTTTCTGAGTCTCTTTTGGTGACTGTACAGTCAACAGCAAAAGTAGATGATCAAAATCAGAAATTCAATACTAATGAACGGAGTTCGCATCAGAACTGTGTGGCGTCGAAGTGATTCAAAAGTATGTGATTGTAAATTATACCAAACATTTACTACAAGTACAGCTGCCATATAGCAGCGAACTCTGTTCATTAGTATTGAATTTCTGATTTTGATCATCTACTTTTGCTGTTGACTGTACTATCGTTATTTCAAGCAACATTAACAAAATCTTTTGGCCAAACAAAAGAAAACGCAAACAAACTATCGTCCCAGACACCCCCAGACACCATAACCAGCTGCATCATTTTAACATTTAAGTACAAACAAACAATATCTAACCTCACACGAAATGTCACTGTCAAGCACACTAAGAAGTCCCAATGTCTTTAGACGAACACCGGTCCGTCATTCTCTACTCACAGGACATGAAGATTCTCACAATTTTTGAATTTCGAATCCTCTTTGCCAAAAATCCATGTGAACATCTGCCTGGCCTTCATACTTGCTCGGACCACGCCTCGGGACTTGTACCAATGTGCTGGTGAGGATTCTCTCCCCCCTTCTGCGGTGTACTGCTGCCTTTTTAGCCTGATCTGGTTCAGGATACCGACTAGAAGCTCGTCGACGTTGTGGTTGATACCAACTGATACTTCTATGAATTTCGCTTTGTAGGTACACGCGAGGCACTTGCCGTCTGTTGGAGAAAATGGTTAATTAGTTTGTTTGTTTGATTAGTTTTTTGTTTGTGCTCTTACAATAGCACAGACTATTTCAGAATAGATAATGCTGTGGGAAAAATAATCAGGGTTTCGTTTAGAAACATGCCGCCTCGCCAGAAACAATGTGGGGCTATTAGAATGGGGGGTTCTAGAGGGTCTTTTGAACCCTCCATTATATTTTTTTTTGCGCGGGGAAGTGTATTTAAAAAAAAACAGTTGTCTTTTTTAAGGGTAGCTCTTGCGCACAGCTAAGGAGTGGAATCGTGTGCCTGCGTCTGCATTCCCGAGTTCATACAATCCGAATCTCTTCAAGGCGAGAGTGAATAATAACAATAAAAAAAAGGGTAGCTCTTATGTCAAGAACTGAAAATTGAATTTGTTGATAAAGTAATGGGTTAGATTAGGTTAGAACTGTGACCGCGTTAGCCGAGCGAGCGAAGCGTGCGGTGCCACTGTAGCGGCTGGCGAGCGCTACTTCAAAGTTAGATTTCTTACCGACTAATTCCGATTTATTAACCGCCTACACGTAACTGCCCGTTCACTCATTTTACTGCTTATACTCAAGTACTGTAATAAATTAATGGCTTGTAAAATATTGGAATGAGTAGGTAGGCAATTCGGCAGTTCATAAATATTTACGTTCCTAACCTAAAAAAAAAAAATACAATTTTAAAATTTTTATTTAAAATAATATAATTATATAAAAAAAAAAATATATGAACCTGTGAATTCACCAAAAGTTTTCACCCTCTATAAAACCAGGAATACAACCTCAATGGTATGGTATGTATGGTTAACAGGGTAATACGAATAAAGGCATCATCAGACGGCTTACCGTCCCGAGGGAAATTATATCTTTCCTACAAAAGATAATTATGTGAATACTGTCCCTAATAAAATAATATTGGATATGAAAAACTTGGTATGTCGACCAAGTTTGGTCATCATTATTAGGCTATGAGCGGCTTGTTCGCACGAGAAATATTTCACGGAGAGCCTTCAGCAATATACCTCATTTACGATCAGAGAAATTAATAGTTTATCCACTGTGCCCGACCCGGGAATCGAACCCAGGATCTCATGCTTAACAGTAACGCTTGCGAACACTAGATAATAGATAACACAGTCGTAATACACGTAAATAACACAATGTTGAAGACCAAGGCGAAGGTAGTGTGACGTGGTGTCATTTGCAGGGTCAACATGGTCACAGATTGCACAAGACAGCGAGAGTTGGAAGCTCGGTTACTGGGTAATACGATACCCCTTGGTAAGACTGGTTGTCAGACTTTCGGGCTTCTGACGACCCGTAACGACTGCCAAAGATGCACAAATGACAGCCGTGACCTACCGTATAACGTGCTTTCCGAGGCACGGAGGGGTCTTGGTATGTAAATATGAAAGGGGAGGCCTTTGTCCAGCAGTGGGCCACAATATAGGCTGACAAAAAAAAAACAGTGTTTGTTGATCTGTCCAAATGTAATGATTTGAAAAAACGGCCAGTTTAAGTTGGTAGTAGTCATCAGATCCAGTTGAACACCAGCATCAGGCACTGGGCCTTTTTGGCGCAGAGGTACACTTTCCTGTTAATTTCTTACAACGGACTTTACACTTTTTATTTGATCTTTATTTTTTTTTGATTTTATCTGTTGTATGTATCTGGTGTATTGTGTGACTTTTAGTCTGTACTTAATAAATGTATTTTCTTTCTTTTCGTTTAGTCAATTTGATAAATAATTAATTACCCTGACTTTACTCACAATAACTGAAATCTTCTATCATATTCGATAAACTATACCTCGGATTTTTTTTAGCATTTTCATGTATGAGTTGTGTAAATCTAACCAGATACCGATAAATTATCTGTCCCCAATCTAATAATCAGAAAGCAATTTGCGAGGACATGTAACATCATTATCTTTTAGATAACACTCTGTTGTCAAACAAGCAAGCTCTGTTGTAGCAAGCCTTGTAAGGGCAAATAAATTGGATTTTGTACTCCTAACTAGTGATAGATAGAATTGGAACAAATGGAATGTTGAACGATTAGCTGCTTTACTTAAATAAAAGAAAGAAAAAGTACATTTATTGCGACTAAACTAAACACGGTCAAAAATAAAAATAATATAAGTTATATAAAAAAAAGTAATTAAAATAAAAATGGAACAGAAAGTCCTATACGAAGCCAACAGGCTCCTATCTCAGAAAGAAGATAATTAAAGAAAGAAGATTATTATTTCTTGAAAAACATTCAAATATGTTTGGCTCTTATTACATTTGGCTCTAGCCAAACTGAACCGAGCGGGATGCGAGACGCGACTGCGCGCGTCAACATCAACAAAAATCTATCAAATGAAATCTGCCTGCCTTTTCCCAACTATTTTTAGGTTGCCTTCCAGTCTAAATGGATGCAGCTGAATACCAGAATTTTACCTGGAGCGACTGCCTATCTGACCTCCACAACTCTGTTCTTGGGTAACATGATACTCCTTGGTAAGACTGATTGTCAAATTTTTGGATTCTGACTACCCGTAAAAACTGTCAAAGTTTACAAATGACAGCCAGGACCAACGGCTTAACGTGGATTCCGAAGCACGGAGGGGTCTCGATATGTAACCCATTCATAAACCGAGCGCGGTAAGGGTAGCTTAACCTTTATTAGTTAGCCAAGAGCCCCTCCATACAAGTTAGTTGACACAATTAGCGCGAACGAATTTCGTCTCGCACCCCGCTTGCTCGCTCGCTTCAGTTTGGCCAGTTTTATTTCATAACCTAACCTAACAGGGTATACCCACTTGTGCAAATATGCCAAAATTCTTATTTCTTATCTGCAAAGTAATAATAATGGTCCGCTAGACCGAAATTTGGCAAAGGCGACTAGCCTTTAGTGTGAAAACAAACAACAAACAAAGAAAAAAGTAAAGTAGTGTCTATTATAACCTCACCTTGTGTCGAAACGGCTCGACTCCTTGCCAGGTCTATTTTGTTGGCTACCAGGATGGCAGGTCTTGCCCGCAGCATGTCACAGTCTATTAGCCTGGCCAGTTCCTGTTCTGCCTTCTGGAAGGATGCCTTGTCCACGACCGAGTAGATCACCACGAAGGCATCTGGAGGTTCTGCACGCTCGATTTCCTCCTGAAATCCATATTAATATTATAAATACGAAAGTAACTCCCGCAGCCGCATGGATCCGCTGCATGCGAGAATCATAGAACCGGTCGTAGTAGCGATGCTTGGGGGAGGCATATGTCCAATAGTGGACTTTCAGCTAAAATGATTATGATGATGATTTTCACGTCTTAATGGCTGAATGGATTTCGATGTTTAGCACACAGTTAAACCATGACCCGGGTTAGGACAAATGGCAAAAAACGTAAGAAAATTTGAATTTCACGGTGCCCCTTAATATTGCAGTTGCTTTAATTAAAACTAAGTATCCAACATCGTGTCAAGTTCTTAATATTAAATCAATTTCCTTGAAATATCTACTTCGCAAACTTCGTATTCATTAGTTCAAGAGTTCAGTTGAAGCTTCTTAATTAATAATAGTTAATTTGCTATTATTTTACCTTTGTCGTAGTGCAGTTCACAAAGTACAGTTCCGATTCTTCTCCGTTCAGCATTATGGACACCTTTTGTTCTGAACCGTCGGCATCTGGAAAGATATTTATGTTTTCAGTATATTTATAATTTTATATACTATAGCATAGCTAAAAATATAAAGGTATACGAGTATGTAGCTATATAAAATAGGAGAGACAAGTATCAAAGGGCATTAAAAAACTCGTCCACATCGCAGTCAATCATCATAGATCATAATCAGCCTATATTGTTCCCACTGCTGGGAAACAGGCCGTTTCTCTTCGAGAGCGAGTGGGCTGTAATCTACCACGCGGGCCTAGTGCGGGTTGGTAGATGTTTCCTCACGATGTTTTCCTTCACCTTTTTGAGAGCAGTGGTGATGAAATAATTTACAAAAAGTAAAGCGCCTGTCTGGGTTCGAACCTACGACCTACAACTAATAAGCCGTGGCCGTTACCACTGGGCCACCACTGCTCTCACCACCGCAGTCAATAAGAAAGCCCAAAAGGAATTGCCACGTTTACCAAAATTTTTGATTCTAAGGTCAAAAAATAAATAGGCCAGCCCTCTGGTCACGTCATGAGTACGACCAACCGCTTGGCGATATCTCGAAAAACTAAGTGTTCCTTTAGCTTGTATCCATGAAGTGAAATTATTAGTTTTCCCGTATACTTCCTTTAAAAAGTAAAAGGAAATTGGATTGGAAACGAAGTATTCCATCTAATATTCGATAGCATTGCATTTCAATAGAGATGGTGGGGATGGATGCTATTTCAGTAAGGTACTCTTACTGGTTTCAGGTTGAAGAAAAATGTGAACTAGAACTATTAATTTTAAAGTGTGCTTGATTTAGCAAAGAGGTTGTAAGCCGCTTTTTAAAATCTGAGATTTGGGGTTTCATTTATAAACGATGATTACAGTTAAGTGATGTTTAAACATCAAAAATGTATGGTTTAACAATCGCTGATCACTACTTAACTTTAAGCAATGTTTATGAATATAGGGGATGGTTTATAGCAGTGTTCATAATCTCAGATAATTTAAATTCCATCGCCAGTTCGTCACTTATCAGTTATGTGAAAAGTGAAATGTATTTTAAGTTGATTTTTGAGTGACCATTTGTTACAAAAGGTCCATTAGGACCGAAAACTTATTAAAGATTTCGGTTGCAATGGAATTTGAACTCAACTGTAATCCTTATCTCATCTCTTGTTTTTTCTATATTTTAATGATAATACCTAATAACTACTCCTGCTATTACTCACATAACTCCAAAAATTGGAATATTCCAAGCTATAGATAATTTTTTTTTTTTTAATTTTTATTTGTTTACAGAGGGTTTGATCAGTATGACCATGTCACCCTCATAGGGGCATTCTATGTATAGACATACACACACAGGCAGCCAAAAGATTATATAATCTTTTGGCTGTCCTGGACAAGGGATCAGCCAAGATACTATTATACATACATCACATAACTCCAAAAATTGGAATATTCCAAGCTATAGATAATAATTTATAACATATTGAAGGGCTATCCCCAAAAGGCCCAAACCACTTAAACTGCGTACGACGAACTCAGACCAAAGGGACTCCGCCGCAACTTATGTCCGGGAGCCCCGTTTGGAATATTCCTAACTTGGCAACACGGATTTGTACCTAAATCTTGCATCAGAGTTATAAAAATAAAAGCTTAAAGTATTCCAAAAGTCGTAAAAGGAAGTGTTGGCTGTCATTGCATCCTTGAGAATGGAAGGGTGTTAAATGTCGTCCCTTTCTTTTAAAATTGAGAGATATTGTGTTTATTTTGAGTACTGGTAGCCCAGTGATAACGACCCCGACTTACGAGTTGTAGGTCGTGGGTTCGAACCCAGGCAGGTGCTTTACTTTGTTTAAATAATTTCATCACCACTGCTCTCAAAACTATGAAGGAATAGATCATAAGGCAACCGGCATGTCCTAGAACAAAAATTCGAAGACATTTGTGAAAATTTCAACTGTTTACCTATTAAGGTTCATGAGATAGAGCCCGCTGACAGACAGACGGACCGCGGAGGCTTAGTAATAGGTTGCCCAAAAGGTGCCAATCACCCTTTGGGTACGGAACCCTAAAAAAGGAGGAGGTTAACCATCGACGTGGTTTTTTTTAATACCGTTTGCGTATCTGAAGCAGTGGCGATCCAGTGGCCGTTGCCACTGCCCCGTCTTAAAAGTTGTTGGTTGTTATTATCACTATAGATTATATTGCGGTAGATGAATTCACAAAAAAATAAAAACGATTAATACATTTTTTATTTTATCAAGTTATAGTCAAAGTCATAGATTTATTTGCAGATAAATATGGTTACAAAAGTTCTTACAATGGTAGTATAACGGTAGCTTAACATATACAATCATAACATAATGACATGCAAATTTTGTGGTATAGGTACAATTAGATCATTTAGATTTAAACTGAAGGAATTGTTTAATAGTATTGAAGGGATTCTCAATTAGCCACCTGTGCAAAGCCCTTCTGAAGCGGACCATTGAAAGTTCTTTAATATTATTTGGTTAGGAATCTTGTTATAAATCTGAATACACATAGGGTAGCAACTTCGTCTATATAGTTCCGCACCCTAATTGCGTAACACACAATCAATAGTAATCTGAATCATTTTGAAGCAAATTGCTAATCCATTGCTTCCTAAGTTCGAAAAATTTGTCTGCTCAACACGTAAATAACGCAATGAATGTTGTTGAACTGTCAAAATGAAACCGATTCCGATTAATTGTGTGTTACGCAATTAGGGTGCCGTTTTCGTTCTAGGAATAATCAATCTAATAGGATATCGATACTCATCGCGTGTGCGGAGTTTTGCTAGCTAATTTAATTTGACCCTGTATAGAAGTTCGATTACATACATGTCGTTCTTATTCTATAGTTGGTAGGTAGCTAAACTTAACGTACCACAGTATATGGTCACGCAAATTGCGTTATCAGTGGCCTGATTGAGGTCCTCTGGGGTTTACTGATGATTGACCTTCGAGACTAAGTAAAGCGTCTGTTGTATCTAACCAACTCTGTTACCCTTTAAACTAGAACGGATATGCCGAGGGTAGGAATGGGTAGTTTAATTGCTTTTCAACCCCCCCGGAAAAAGTGAGGTGTTATAAGTTTGACGTGTGTATCTGTGTGGCTATGGCATCGTAGCTCCCAAACGGCTGAACCGATTTTGATAAATTTACATAATACTAGTTTAGCACAAGCACCTTTAGGCCCGCTTGCACGAAAAATCGCTAAACACGTTTAGCACTAAACGACTTTTAAACATCGATTCCATCAATCGTTTGCAAATAACAGAGACAAATGGTGTTTTAGTGATATTATTATAATAATAATAATAATATCCCTGAACATTTCACACAGCGCCATCTAGTCCCAAGCTAAGCAACCTAATGGTTCGAACCTACGACCTACAACTCGTAAGTCAGGGCCATTACCACTGGCCCCTTAATTATAATATAATAATGCCAGCCTCCCATTGCAGGCCAAAAAGGCACGAGCATGATCACCATGCTTGCCAAAGACGCGTTGGCGAATTCAGACTAACTTATTTTAACTTAATGTAGAATATAGAATTAATATTGTTGTGTTTGATGTTTAGTTTATGTAGGAGGCTGTAGATCAACATAACGGAACTCGTTTTTCTTTTTGTTTATATGATTGTATAATTGAGTAAATATTTTTCTTTTAACTTTTGCATGCTGTAAGGTTATAATAATAATAATAATACACTAGACTGTATTGACCTGTGTTGTGCTGTGCTGTGTGTAGACTGTGTTGGAACCGCTTTTACAATGTTTACATCTTATTTTGTACCCAAATTCATTGCAAAATAAATGATTTCTGATTTCTGAAAAATACAATTCTGTAAAAAAAACTCACTGTGTAAACTTAGGTGAAGTGAGCTGTCATTCCACCAGCCGCTGTATGCTGTAAAAATCTCACTGTGCGTGCTTAGGTGAAGTGATCAGATCAGATGCTAGGAATTGACAGTATTGACAGCTCTCTTCATCTAAAATTTAACGGTGAGATTTTTACAGAATATACCGACTGATGCTGGGATTGACACTTGACAGCTCACTTTACCTAAGTCTTCACGGTGAGATTTTTACAGAATAGATCGGCAGGTTCTATTCCATTTTTAATTATGGCAAGCAAAGCCGATGTCGACTATTCTGCCAATGTCAAACGTATATTGGAAAAGCAAGTGTGCATTATTATAAATTAAAAGATAAAATGATAAAAATCTTCCCCACCGATAATTTTCCTTCGCCGATGTTAGTAGCGACCAAGATAAACTCACAAAACCATCCTTATTGGCTCCAAAACCTATCAATTTCGACCACACACATTAACAGAATAGAAAATAAACAGTCGACATTTCACTGGATTTTGATTCGTGGTAGCCATTAGCATTGTCAACTGGTTTCGATTCGCCATTAATCATGGTTAACGTGCTGAATTAGGGACACTGACATGCCGAGTGACGTCAGACAGCTGATGGGACTTATCTACAACCAAATTAGAGGGTAGGGTGTGAGTAAATAATTCTAATGCGTAAGTGTTAAGTGTGTTTTGTGGGTGGGGTGTCAGTGTGGGCGAGATATGGGCCACCTTTGGAAAGTTGCGGGCCAAACCATAGATCACTAATGAAGTCACGGGTCATCCTACTAATATTATAAACGCGAAAGTTTGTATGGATGGATGGATGTTGTTACTCTTTCACGCAAAAAATAGTAAACGGATTTGGATGAAATTTGGGTCAGTGGGTCATCTTAGGGTTGGCACACAAATAGTTTTTAACCAGGGTTAACACATAGGATACTTTCATCCAGATGTTCCCACGGGATCGGAACGTATGCGGGTGAAACCGCGGGGCGCAGCTAGTAGGTATATAAAAGGTAGATAATAGATGAGCGAGTTAGAAAGAAGAAAGAAAATACGTTTATTTGCGATAAAAATGACGCAAAAAAGAACATAAAACACAAAAAAAAGAACAATAAGAAATGATTGATATGCGTCACATCCACACAAAACGGTTATCGCTCAGCATTATGCTGCGACCTTATGCAAGACAGAGCCCCAGCGCTGGTTTTCAGCGACAGCCGGCGCCGACGTAATGACGTCGTCCGGTGCAGCAAACGATTATTCATCAACAATTATTAAAACAATTATTTTTATTTTTAAAGCAAACAGTTATTAGGACGCTGTACTGGTACAGCGTACTTAAAGCAAAATAATACAATTTAATTTAAATGTGATAGAAACAAACAGGAATATAAAAAAAGAAAATAAACATGCTAAGAGAATATCATCTATTCTATATACTTATAATAAATCTGTAGAAGTGAAAATTCTGTACATTGAAAATATCAAAAAAATAAATGGCAGGGGGTGTTACTAGACCGACACCGAACCCAAAAATGTGATTAAAAAATTTTTTGTCTGTCTGTCTGTCTGTCTGTCTGTCGGTCTGTCTGTCTGTCTGTCTGTCTGTCTGTTTGTTCAGGCATCACGCAAAAACTACTGGTTCGATTACGATGAAACTTGGTATAATTATTCTTTAATATCCTGGGCACCACACTGGGTACTTTTTATCCCGAAAAAGTATATACAATAAAAAACAAACTTAATTTTGCGGTTCGATCCCTAGACCAGATTACTGCACCAACCGCAAATAATAAGTTTGTCGTAGGTTAAGTCACCCGCAATTGAGTTCATTTTATTCCTTTTAGATTTTAGAGTTATTTAGGTTTATTTTTATATAAGTCGTAGGTATAGATTTTAATTTTAAAGTATAGGTAGTATATTTGATAGTGTACGTAGTGACCGTAGGTTATTTTATAATACTGTTAGGTAGGATTAGTCATTCGTATAGATATTAGTTTTTAGGGATTTTGCTTATTTATTGAGTTTAGATTAGTTATCATCAGAAATAGGTTTATTTACCTACCTAAGGTATTTAATTTTCTGTTACTGAGTTTTTTTTTTTTAATTAGGTAGGTACTTAGGTAAAGATATCCCTCTTAATCACCACTAATGAGACACAATTGGTTTTTTATTGTAATTAGCCACAAAGGGCCCGCGAGATAGATGGCATTCTGGGGAAGCACATAGGTACATTTTATCCTGTTAGCACGTTCCCGTGGGATAATTTCCGACATCCACGCGGGCGAAGCCGCGGGCAGAAGCTAGTCCTCAATAAATGTTTTACGCTTTATGTAGTGGCAACATTTCGACACGTCCTATTTGACATACCTACGCGCACAAAACATGCACCAAAGAAATTATGATGTAAGGAATTATACAATGGCCAATGATGTAATGTGTTATGCAAAAGTTGTTTCAGTGCTTTATGCGATTGTGAGTGAACTTGAAAGATGAAAAATGAGATGTACCCGATAAAAAGACAAAACCTTGGATACTAGAGGGTGACCCGACATGCCACACACTTGCGATAAAATTGTGACTTACAACAGTTTTACATTGCTTGTAGACACCGCAATCTTATATGAAAAAGGTGCGCAAAACAAGCAGTGGACAACATCTATCATGAAAGTATCAGTTTTTTCGCGTTATATTTGAATTTTCCTGGAAGAATGCTGGTATTTCTTTCTTATTGGCGTGAACTGAGAATTAATATCCCTTTTTCGCGCGATTTGAAAATATTTTGCGGGTCGAATCAAAAGCCGGTTCGCGCCGCAACCAGCCCGCGGGTCGGGCGTTGCTCATACATATAATATGCTTTAGTGTTTGTAAACGGCATACAATCGATGAATGATTTCTTTGTAGGAACTAATTGAAACAGTAGAACGCACACGTCCTTCAAAATGTAGGTTAACAAAAAAAAAAAAAATCTGACGGTTTGGACGAGCTTAGTGGTACAGTCACGAGCAAAAGTATGTATACACTCGGCTTTATTTTCTCGCAAAAGCGATTTACTCCTTTATTTTTTAATGAAATTTTATTTTGTTACGAACATAGCATTTTCGAACCCATAGGTTTATGTAATATGTCGTATTTCAACAAAAAGCGAAAAAACCGCAATTGAAAGTTGCCAAGCGTTGACATATTGGTGTTCGTGACTGTACTTAAACAATGTAGAATTTAAAAAAAAAAATGTGAAGAAAAGTGTATTTTTATTCAGGAACCAGTTATTAGAAATTCTAAGCGTGTCTCCTGTGTCTCAATCTTAGTTCGTTTTGGGTATATTCAGACAAAAGAACAATCCATCATCTGCCTGCCTTGTCCCAACTATGTTGGGGTCAGCTTCCAGTCTAACTGGATGCAGCTGGATCAGTATTTTACATGGAGCGACTGCCTATCTGACCTCCACAACCCAGCTACCTACTGGGTATTACGAAACCCCTTGGTAAGACTGGTTGTTAGATTTTCGGGCTTCTGACGACCCGTAACGACTGTCAAAGATCCACGAATGACAGCCAACGGCTTAACGTGCTTCCTGAGGCACGGATAAATTGATAAATAAATAAGCTGATGGCATGTATGTAATGAGTTAAACACTATTTCATATCAAGAAGATAAGAAAAAAGATGCTCACATCAATTCATCAACTAGAAAAGAGCTGATAATCTTCAAACGGTTAAACCGATTTTCTTGAATCATAGCTAATCTAGAACACTCACGATCAAGTCACCGTTCAAACAATAAAGAAAAAAACAAAATTGGTTCGGCTTTTTGGAGTTACGATAGTGCAGACAGACACACCGATAACACACATTAAACTTATAACATCCCTCTGTTTTTGTCGGGGCTTAAAAAAATGGGAAGCAGCTCGAAGGGCCGTCTAAAAGTAAAAACAAATGATTCAATTAGGAATAATTAGGTAATTCAAACTCTATAATAATATGCGATAATACAAGATAAGATAATTTATTTGCGTGAAGGTGTTATTAAAGCATGAGATCATACATATGTTTTGCTTAAAAGTTAAAGTATGCAAACAACGAATCAACAAATTTGAATTTACAAACATTATAATTTATGTTCAAAAAAATTCTTAATATTACAGAAATTATATAGTTATTTAATTATTATATTTCGCTTTTTATTTTTCGTTTCATGTACTTAGTTAAAATTTCGGACCTAACAGCACCTACCTAGCTGAATTCCCGCTTGTTTAGGAGCCCTAACTCAACATGAATAGTAGATAATTCGAAGGCCTGTCGTAATTGGAGCCAGTTCGTGACGTCACTGCGTTTCCTCAGGAGACAGTTTGACGGAGCCGCTGTGATTGAATTCCCTGCGTTTAGAATATTTTGAAGAGGTTTTACGACGAAGTGGAAAATTCTCATGGGTATATTATATGGTGTGTTTTTGTTTATGTAGATTTGTATGTAAGTACAAGTTGACATAAGCTCACGACTTCTTCCCAAGGGGGTAGGCAAATACTACAGAACGCCACTACGGGTTGGCGATGATAAAAAATGGGTTTTTTCCGTTTGTAAATTCTCGGTTCGTATTAATAGAAACTTTTTTTTTAACTTTGCCGTACACTAGAAATTTCTCCTGTATCGTGGGTGCGTTTACAAACATTTAAACTCACACACACAAACAGCCAGACCCGGAACCACTACTTGTAGGTCATACAAATATTTGTTCCGTGCGGGAATCGAACCCGCGACACGCAGCGCAGCAGCTTAACCACTGCGCCAACCGTGTCGTAAATATGGAAATATCTTTGCACACATCCCATGGGATGAAACAACTGACGAAAACACCTACCCCTTCGGGAAATGCAGTCGTGATGTTTATGTTTTGTGAAAAAATCTTAATACAGCGCAACCTTAATATAACGTACAGACGCCAGCAGGTCAACCTACCCGAAACTGTCAAATTTTCCCAATCAATCTTGAACCTTAATACTCTAGGGATAAAGTTGAAAATCTATTAAAGAAATTTGACAGATTGTAGTAGCTTGATGTGCTGGCGTCTGTACCTCAATATAACGAATTCTTCGTAATCCCCTTGAATTGTCCATAAGAGTTAATGTAAAATACGGGTTGATAGGGACATCGATACGCAGCCTGTTACCATAGATTCCGCACATGATTCTAAACACCCTCACGTCGATAGATTTCATCGGTTATAAAAAAAAAAGTTAGCTGTTCATACATTTTGACCGCGTAGGTATTGCACTTTCCTATGAAACAGCAGATATTTTTTTTTGATAACTGACAAAAAATTTCTGCGCTAAGGGGTCTAAAAAATGGGTAGCGGGATCGTCCGAAAGGGTTACCGCTGCCCTGGAACATAAAGGGCTAAGGAAGGAACACGGGTGGGTTTTAGTCAGTAAGAGTCTGACACTCCCTCCGCTCCAACCAGAGCGGGAGGGGTCATTTGATGATTTCCCATCCTCAAAAAAAAGGGGTATAGAATCATGTGCTGAATTCATGGTTACTGGTTGCGTGTCGATGTCCCTGCCACCCGGTATACCTTTACATTGCGAAGATTTTTTGCGAAAAACCTCTTTACAACGAATTTTCAAGTATAAAAAAAAGTGTAAACCTCTAATTAACGAATTTTGTCAACCCAAAACCTTTATATAATGTTCCCAATAGTATGTGACTCAGACGCGATAGGTTTCAACACGTTTTTACCTCTTTATAACAAATAGACCAACCTAACCTCAATATAACAAACCTCAGTTTAACGAATTACTTGATATAACGAATATTTACTTGTTCCCTTCCGATTTGTTTATATCGAGGTTGCAATGTATATTATTTTGTAGATGCTAAGGGCTCGACCAAAGCCCTAAATCATAGAGTTAATAATCAGATTTTTATTCTCGCCAGTCCAATTTGAAAAATTCTTACTTTATGTCCAATTCTTGTGGAAGGCTATTTAACATCACGATAGGAACTTTAGGAACCGAGCAACAAGAAATTAAGTCAGAAAAAACGCTAAGCGATAATGAAGTAATAGCGTGGGCAGGCGATGCGATGGGATGGGTCTCGGTTTAAGCGGACGAAGTCGTACGCAGAAATTAGTACTAACATACGTCATCACCGAGAGGTAGTCGCTGAAAATCAGCGCTGTTGGCGATAGGTTCGTCCGAAGTCACAGCATTTTTGCGGAGCAACGACCTGTTCTTGCACAGACGCGACGCACGGCTTAATTGTTGTTTGTTTTGTTACAAAAGTAGTTATACTAGTTATTTTGCCACTCGGCAATTGGCATTTTTGTTTTTGTTATGATTGTTATTGTTTTGTGGCCATCTGCCAATATCGTCTTGTCGTATTGTCAATATCAATTAATGTGAGTTGTCATTGGTCCCTGGCCTTGACATCAAGCAATAGACAAAAGTGTCAACATATGTTTGAGTACGAGTATTTTGACTATGTGTATCTTATGTCTTTTTTATTATTTTTGAAGAGAAAACTTCTTTAGCGGCGTAGTGCACTTTTGTTGTGATGGGTAAACAAATTTAAACACGCGTCAGGGCACGTGAACTGATCTAAAATTCGTAAGACGGAAGGAGAGTAGACCGCATTCCAAAATATCAAAAATGCACAACGTTAATATTCAAGTTTTCTCTTCTGCCGGCACTCCCGGAGTGCAACCCGTTGTTTTTTTATTTGTAATTGTGCAGTTCGTTTTGAAAATTGCATAATATTGTGAAATGACGTTGTCGACGTCGTCGCTTCAGACTTACACAATGCCAATAACGTCAGTAAATTCCTTTGACATTAATTCTCTGACTAGTCATAATACTCTACTGACTACTGTAACAAAAAAATAACCAGTATAATTTGAAACTCCATTGTTGCGCTGTTTGTAGTGGTAAGCGCAAACAAACTATGAACATACTAGTTCATCATCTGCCTAACCTTTTCGGTCGGCTTCCAGTCTAACCGGATGCAGCTGAATTATTTGACATGGAGCGACTGCCTATCTGACGTCCACAACTCAGTTACTGGGTAATACGATACCCCTTGGTAAGACTGATTGTCAGACTTTCAGGCTACTGACGACCCATAAGGACTGTCAAAGATCTACGAATGACAGTCGGGACCAACAGCTTGGCGTACTTTCCGAGGCACGGAGGGGTGAAGATGGTCACTCATCCACGGACCAACCGCGGCAAGCGTAGCTTAACTTGATCGATCGACCCGTGCGGCTGTTATTACTTAGCCAAAAGCCCCTCTATGAAAATACTGGTTAACCAAGTAAATACGACAGCTACTTAATAGACGCCTCAGGTACACACGACGACATATCAAGCTATAGATATTTTTCCAGTATAAGCTGACTTTTCATTGTACGAAAAACCTATACAATGCGAGGTCAGCTAAAAACTCGTCGAATGTTGTAATAAAAATAAAATAAAGTTAAAAATGTTGTGGTAGGAGTAAAGAAATAGTCACGTAACGAAAAAGTGTTATGCCCCCTCCTTGTGACTTTTTAATATATACATTGATTGCTAGCAAGAGTCAGAGAGAGCGAGAGAGAGTTTTCATGGTTTTCGAGGGTGCTGCAGTCAATAGTGACGTCAGAATGAAAATCCAAGACGGCGCCGTCATCTTGAATTTGATGAACTTCGTTCCTGCCGGGGGTCCCCCGACTTAACACTTTTTTTTAATATGTAGGAATTGGTCGTTGGTACGGAACTCTTCGTCTGCGAATCCGACTTATTACATTTTCTATTGTACCGGGTGCCAAAATATGCTGGTTATATGATAACAAAGTTCTCTCATATCGAGTCATGTTCGCGAATAGTTGGCATCCAACAACTATTTTAATGAGTCCTCTCTTCAATGGAACTGCACATTCCTATGACAATGTGACAATAGATTTTCTAGGAATATTTCGCCAACGTACATTGGCAAGTGAAATTGTATAAATCAAAATAAGAATTCCTTTTACTGCAAAGAAAGAATTGTCATTCGTAGTTGTGGGGTTAATTGTTCAAAGAATTGAAGAATACTAATTGCTTTTTTGTATGATGACTCACCAGGAGCAGTGGTTACGACTCCGACTTACAAATTGTAGGGTTCATCAGTGTATAATGTTTCCAAAGTTGGGACACAGGCCTCCTCTCGGTGAGAAGGAGTAGGCTATAATCCAAAACGCGGGCCCAGTGCGGGTTGGTAGCTGTCGCATGTCTTCGAATTTTTGGTTCTTGGACATGATGGTTATGGATGTCACGATGTTTTCCTTCACCGTATTGAGAGCAGTCTGTGGTAATTAAATTATTTACACAATGTTAAGCGCCTGTCTGGGTTTGAGTTCACGACCTACACTCGTAAGCCGGGACGTAACCCTTTAGTCTAGTCTGGGACACCATTCAATATGTCAACATACGTGTAACGTTATCGTGGACGGAAATTAAAATGGTCTTACTATATTTCCATTCATTTTAGTGCCCTATGTTATTTATTTATTTATTTGATATAGGCACACCAACAACTTATTTACAAATAAGACATGTACAGAGATTTACGATGGGATTCTGTGTAAATAAGTTACTTATAGGCATGCACATCATTCACAAAAAAAAAGGACGAATCTGTATTACAATTGGAATAATTATCGAGAATAAGGAACATAAGGAAAAGTCAAATTAACAGTATAAACATAACTTAATTACATTGATACATTAAATTTTAAATTTAAATTAAATTAGGTACTAATAACTAAGAAAGAAATTAAATTAAAAAAATAAAATTTCAATTATACATTACTAATAGAAGTCAACAATTGAACATTAATTACATTATAATGGGATCTTATTATTCTGAATTATATTGATAAAAAATAATTATATTCAAAATAAAGATTTTATTTCATTAAAATAGTAAAAGTGTAAAAGTGTGTTATCGTAATGCTGACGTGGATGTCAACGAATATCGTAACGTTAAAAATTATAAAAGCACACATTAGGTACAGTGGCCTCTAAAAGAAAACAAAAAAAACAGATAGAAAGGACACACATATAATAAATATTTAATGAAAAGGAAAACCAAGAACGCGTTCTTCCTCTCTCCTACTTATTTAAAATGTTGCTCTCCCGACAGGGTCCATAATTGATTTATACGAGTACATACCACCTGTATGTGTACATTATGGATGCCATAAAGATTAACTGAATTGAATTGAAAGTTAGTTGATATTTTTCCACTTTAGTTGTGATGCTACACTATAAGATTTAAAATAAGCAGGTACTCCCTGTCCATTAGGTAAACCGTTTTTTGACAGATGGAACTAGTGATTGCAGCAACACACAATACATTGATTGATACACGTACGGTATTATAATGTCTGTAAGAAGCCATAAATAAGACAATTCAATAATATAAGGCGGTTTATATATTTATTTTATTACGCTTGTTAAAGTTAACTTTTACGTAATTCGGAATATGTACGTTCTAAGACAGCTGTCAAAAAACAGTTAACTTAATGGTCAGCGTATAATTACTTGATTATTTTTATGATATGTCAAAGGTTATAGCAGAGGAGTAATTCTCGTAATTATAAGAACGTTCACAGTCTGATCTCAGTCTCAATCTGTCAAAAATACCTCTAATTTCCCTACATGTGTGACAAGTTTTTGACATTGATTATCGCTAAGACGAGATTGCGACTAGATTTTGAACGTTTTTAATAACGGGAATTGTTCTCCAGTTCAAACATTTGGATCATTAGAATTTTAAACCATAATGTGGTCTGTCAAAGCTGAAGTGGAAAAATGTTAACTAACTTTTGGAGGCCACTTTATGTCGTGTCGTGTGTGTGTTTTTTGTTTATATAGTTTAATTAAAGACCACGCTAACGCATTAGGAATTCCCTGTAATGTTAGCTGTTTGTGATAAATAAATAAATAAATACAATGTTAAATAAATAAATGTCATAAACTTTTGACCTTCCACGCTGAAGTCAAAGCCTACCCACATGTTTGATTGCATGTCCCAGCCCTGCTTCTAATCCCTGAACGTTAACAATCGGTACAGATCTAATCCTCCGCCTGCAGAGATTAATCCCAGATGTATCGAAATTAATTCTCTATAATTAGTTAGCAAACATAGTTCCTCTTAGATGATGGGTGTTAGGGTGATGTGATTTGAGATATTTCTAAACAAATGTTATGTTTCTTGCCTAGTGGTTTCGGTCCCGAGTTAGGGCGCTTTTCCTGTCATGCGTATTTTTGCCCGAGCGCGGATTCCGTCCGCGTGCAGGTTGTCCGCATCCTACCATTTCATACATGTTTTTCCTATCATGCGGGTAGCACGCGCGCGAAACGCGGATTGGTTGCGGGCGCGCAGCGCGCGTGCTTGCCAACCGGATGCGGGCGGCTTTCTTCTGCCTTCAGTGTTATTTTTACTGTAACGCGGGTCGCACGCATGGAGTACGTTCATCTTTGTGCACGAGTTTAGTCACTGGCGACACGCACGACACTGCAGCAACAAATGCAATCTTTGTCCTGCATGTGGCCAGGAGCGTGTAATCACCCGCACGCGGACAGAATCCGCACGCGGGCGATAATACGCATGACAGGAAAAGTTTGCGGGTTGAGGTCGTTGGTTCGAATCCAGGCAGACGCTTTACTTTGTGTAAATAATTTCATCACCACTGCTTTCAAAACGGTGAGAAAACCGGCATGTCTTAGAACCAAAAATTCGAAGACATGTGACATCTACCAACCCGCACTGGGCCCGCGTTGTAGATTACAGCCCACTCCCTCTCACAGAGAGGAGGCCTGTGTCCCAGCAGTGGGAACACAAAGCCTGATTAGGTGTGTTACGTTATGTTTATTGTACTGTAATAATTAAATAGCTTTATCATCCTCCCTAGCCTTCTCCCAACTAAGTTGGGGTTGGCTTCCAGTCTAACCGGATTCAGCTGAATACCAGTATTTTACATGGAGCAAATGCCTATCCGACCTCCACAACCCAGTTACTGGGTAATACGATACCCCTTGGTAAGACTGCTAAAGTAAAAAAAAAAAAACATTTATCACTAGAACATTCACAATAGGCAGCTTAGACTTCTGACGAATGTAACGTGTAATGGATGGTCAACCATCTACGAACCGACCGCGGCAAGCACAGCCTAACCTTTGATCGACCCGTGCGGCTATTATGAGTCACCCAGGAGCCCATAAACATATGCTGATATATATATTATATCCATAAAATAAATCAGTAAAAGAAAAACATTGTTAAAATGATAGTTAAAAAAATCCATCAATACTTACTCAATATATCTACTTCTTTATTCTGAAATATTATTTCAGTAACTTCCTATACAGTACCTTATTTCAATGCCCCTATAACAGCAATATTGTTAATAAAACAGCCAATAAATATACAATCTTGCATCCTACAACCTGTAATATGGGATCGTAGAGAGCGTACGAAACATCCGCCTATAGGTTAATACCGGGATTTGGCATGTACTATGTACGTAATTGGTTCCTGTATGGTGTAGTATATTATGTATGTAGGTGTGTGTGCTGTGTGGAAACTACTGTGCTAATTAGATATTAGTTTATATTGCTTTGTGCGAAGTATATTACCTGTCTTGATATTAATTTGGGTTATAATTATTTTGCTAGAATAGTTGTAGCCCACCGTTCCGTGCTGTGCGTCGGAAAGCACGGTAAGCTGTTGGTCCCGGCTGTCAATCGTGGATCGTTGGCAGTCGTTACGGTTCGTCAGAAGCCCGAAAGTCTGACAATCAGTCTTACCAAGGGGAATCGTATTACCCAGTAACTGGGTTGTGGAGGTCAGATAAGCAGTCGCTCTATGTAAAATACTGGTATTCAGCTGCATCTGGTTAGACTGGAAGCCGACCTCAATATAGTTGAGTTGCTAAAAAACGAACTAAAAAGTAAAAAACAAGTTGTATTTCCTGACTAAACAGATAAATAAAATTGTTATTGCATTCGGGGGACCTCTTAGATTAAAAAGTGTTCCACAGAATGGTCCCCCGACTGCATTGACAATTTTATTTGTCCTTTTTGGGCAGTCGTGTAAAAACAGCTTTTATTTAAGTACTACAACGCGCCCGATTTATTACAAGCTGACTGTTTTTCTTTTATTATCGATACATCAATACAGAATGCGGCAAAATAGTTTATGTTTTATTTGAAAACAAATTGGGAAAATTCCATACTACGGACTCCTCATGTTCCGGGTAATAATTAACCCCCGTAGCAAATATTTTCATAATTGAACGACAGCGAGCGCATCAAATATCAATGCCGCAAAATAACGGTGTTACGAATTCAGCCGGGCACAATTTCAGCCGGGACCAATTTCCGGGTCGGTGCCGAGCGACAAATGACATGAAAATTGATAGCTTTACCGATCCCCTGGGTCAAATGATGTTGAGTTATTGGAGTATTCTGAGAAAAAAAACAGTGAAATTTTACAGGACTAATTATTATTGATAGGATACGGTTGTCTTAATTAAGCCCGGAAGTCTGACAACCAGTCTTACTAAGGGGTACCTATCGATTACCCAGTAACTGGGTTGTGGAGGTCAGATAGGCAGCCGCTAAACGTAAAATTCTGGAATTCAGCTGCATCCGGTTAGGCTGGAAGTTGACCCCAACATAGTTGGGACAAGGTTAGGTTGATGATGATAATGGTTGTCTAAATTAAACGGTTACAATTTTCTTCAATCCTCAAAGTAGTTTTTTGACGTTTTATTTGTTCCTTTGCAAAATACTGTGAATCAAGCTGCCTAGCAAACAACGAAATCAGACGGCACGGTTGGCGCAGTGGCTAAGAGCGCGCCTAAAGACAGTAAAATCTTAGAATAGAAAAAAAACAAACGTAGTATGCGCCAAAACTGTTATATCGTAATAAATCCAAAACTAAAAGGAATTACATAAAATGCCTAAGCACAGCCTTTGTATAAATATAATTAATTATCAAATTTTTGTCTCAATAGGCATTACCGTATTGAGTACAAAACGGAAAAATATGAGAATTAGAGGTTACTTCGTGATTTTTTTTTATCGAGGAAATATTATTATTTCATGTTTTTGATCAAAATGAACCCTCGGAAATATCATGTAGTTATTCATACATTTTTATTTTAAGATTTGGTCCGGAATTTTTCATGTAAAATCAAATATAAGATTGGTAATTTTGCTTTATACGCGCTCTGCGATTGACTGCTGCGCTGCGTGTCGCGGGTTCGATTCCCGCACGGAACAAATATCTGTATGGCCTACATTAAGTAGTTGTTCCGGGTCTGGCTGTTTGTGTATGTGAGTTTAAACGTCAACGTTAAAAAAAAAACTTCAATTCATCACATTTGATGAGGATAAGGATAAATATCACGGTTGATGATACTTGTGGTGATACAAGCACGACTGCTGAGCGTGAGGTCCTGGGTTCAATGCCCTGGGTTGGACAAAGTGATATTGAGTTTTTTCATTAGGAATTTCTCAGTAGGATCCCGGAGTTTGGAAGTTGGTGGTGTGATACCCTCGTTCCAAGGAAAGAACGTAAAGCCGTTGGTCCTGCGCCTGATCTCTCCGTGTTCGTGTCGGATTACCTTCCCATCGGACTTTGAGAGTAAAGGAATAGAAAATGCACCTGTGTTTGCGCACAAACTAGTGCACTGTAATATCTCCTGAGAGCCTGGCTAATCTCCGTTGAGATTGGCCACCGTGACCGAAATCGGTCCGGAGGCTATTATTATTAGATAATAAGTAATTTAAATGTAACTTACTTCTAAGACACTATTGAATTTTTAAAAAAAAAAAAGTCCGTCATCTTTTTTATTCACTTTGTTAGCTACAAAACTCTGGAAGATTCACGTGGTCTTTATAATAGTCATGCATTTATAAACAAATTTAAACAATCAATCAATATACGGTTGCCCTCGCATGATAAATAGCCGGCAGTCTATTGTTCTTTCACCTCGTTAGCCGATAGCCGAAAGCCAAGAGCGATAAATCAAAATGGCGCATCGCGACATTGTGGTATGTTACCGATGATCGAACGTCATGTCAAATGGGAGGCTTTACTGGGATTTGTCACTTTTTACTCGTTTTTAAGTATCGAAAACTTTTGCTTAATTATTGTGTTTATTTAACTCGGGACCATGGGATCCCGGACCTTTGGACAGTGTACGAGGGGCCGAAGTCAACTCACAGAGTCCCCTTAGACCATTGTAAATTAGATTAGACACCGACCGGCGATTAGCCCTGTTTGTACAGACGCCAGCAGGTCAAGCTACCCGAAACTGTCAAATCTTCCCAATCAACCTTGAACCGTAATGCTTTAGCGATAACGTTGAAAATCTATTAAAGAAATTTGACAGATTGTAGTAGCTTGATGTGCTGGCGTATGTACTATACAAGTGCATCCAAAGACAACCTTCGGTTAGTTCAGGACTACTACAGAATATGACATATAAACAAAGATTTAGATAAAATAAAATTGGGGGTAAACTGAAATGGGTACCTAGAACTATGAAAGGACTATGGTCTCTACTTACCCTACAGTGGCCTCCAAAAAATAGTTTTTCAACTTCAGCTGTGACACACCACATTATTCTATTCAATTCAATATTTGTTTATTTATGAGAACTACGCCCAATTGTTAGTAACATTGTTCTTAAAATTATGCTTAAAATTCTATTGATCCTCATATTTGAACTGCCATAACGTTATTATTGACTAATTTAAATACCTTTGACTTATCATAAAATAAATAAATAAGTAATCCCTTAGGAGTACCTGATTATTTTTTAATTTTATAGTATTATTGACATTAATTTTAATTGACATTAAATAGTTATTATTGACATTTTAATTTGAAATTATTTTATTAGTTTTCCTTAATAATGTTTTGAAGTTTAAAATTTAATTTTGAAATTATTATAATAATTATTTTATTAGTGTTCCAACTGTATTTAAATTTGAAACTTATCTTTGAAATTATTAAATCTTTTTGGTGTTCCTTAGTATTTAAATTTGAAACTTAATTTGTTAAATTTTGCAGGCAGAACGTGCACGGGCCAATATATATTTTTTTTACCAACTTTTTGTTAAATACCTACATTCCATGTGAATAAATGATTTGATTTGATAAATCATAATGTGGCATCACAGCCGATGCGGAAAAATGTCAACTAACTTTTGGAGGGCACTGTATGTGCACGGATTATCTGATTTTCACAGACGTAGACAAGGGTATCCATAAGAACTTTCACGAGAAAAAAGCGTGTACCTCGGCGGCGTTAATTACTTTTCGCCCTTGGGCTCACAACCTATTTCCCAAACTATTACAAGGTAACAGTAAGATAGCTAAAAAATACTACCATTTTCGCACTTCTACCCAACCGAAATTATACAGGGTGGCAGGGACATCGACGCGCAAACTGTAACCATGGATTCAGCACATGAGCTTAGACCCCATAGCGTCCAAATTTTACGGCGGTTATTAAAAAAAAAATTGCTGTTCCATACATTTTGACCGCGTAGGTATTGCACTTTTCTATGAAACAGAAGATTTTTTTTTATGATAACCGACGAAAAATTTCGACGTTATGGGGTCTAAACTCATGTGCTGAATCCATGGTTACAGTTTGC
Source organism: Apamea anceps (assembly GCA_951799955.1). Taxonomy (NCBI): domain Eukaryota; kingdom Metazoa; phylum Arthropoda; class Insecta; order Lepidoptera; family Noctuidae; genus Apamea; species Apamea anceps. The sequence goes on from OX637516.1 coordinate 2,853,748, forward strand.
GCGTCGATGTCCCTGCCACCCTGTATATGTAACTAAGAAATCCAGATACCTCTTCATTTATAAAGGTTTACCAATAGCTTCTGTCTATAATAACGGGTATAAAAAGACACTTAACAAAACCGAGAGGCACTTGTATCCCCCTCATCGTAACAATGTTTTTGTACTGGAACCTTCTGGTTACGAAGATATTGAAGGTCAAAATTCCAACTTTTACTGACGTTGTTTTAAGAAAACAAGTTTTTAATGTTATAACATAAATTTGAATACCCGAACGACCCCTATATCGTGGCATACACCCGCAAGCACCTGCATAAGCACAATGTTTTGCGCCAAAAATTAAAGTTGTTTCCCAGCAATTATTTTTGTGCAATGTTATTTAATGTTCAGAATGCGTAGTTGTGGCTATGTGATATCTTAGGCACTATAAGAAACAATAGCCTCGGACTTACAGTCGCTAATTACAAGTTAACCAGCTTTCTCAGAGCCTATTGAGTTCCATTCCACCGTAGTTATAGTCCCCACAATGTGGGCTAATCAGAGGAAGTAGTGTGATCTATAATAGCGTATTGCACGTCGTCCGCAGTTGACAGTCGATTGACAGCCAAATGAGAACTGTTATGGCACAACACTATGCTGGCAGGGAACTCAGATTCAGGAACGCTTGCACCAGAAATCACTAAATGCGTGAAATTCAAATTTTAATATTTAGGCACATAAAGGTTTTGTTGTATGTACATGAGGTATTATAAAATATGCATTATTAAATACATGATGTACAACGAGTGGTTGGGTAAGCGCTGCTCTCCTAGCTAGATCACTGAGTAATCTGTATTTTGGAGAGACAATTTGGATTACAGTAACTCGCTTGTAAGGGGCGAGCCGTGCCCGTGAGAGCAATGGTGACCCAGTGGTAACTGCCGCGACCTACGAGTTGTAGGTCGTAGGTTCGAACCCAGACAGGCGCTTTACTTTCTGTAAATTATTCCATCACCACTGTTCTCAAATCGGTGAAGGAAAAATCGTGAGGAAACCGGCATGTCCAAGAACCAAAACTACGAAGACATGTGACTTCCAACCCGTACTGGGCCCGCGTGGTTACGGCCCAGTCCCTCGCAGAGAAGAGGAAAGGGCGAGCCTGTTACTATGTGCCAGGCACAGTTCCAAACTCCGAGCTGTAAACTAAGAATTTTCTGAAAGAAAAAACCAAAGAACCAAACGACGGTTTGGATAGCCAAAATAAATAGACTTCATACGAAAGTTACCCATTCCAAGAATCGATTAAGAGAACAGATCTCTTACTATCCTTATTCCCCACAGCCGCCAAAGTTTTAATGAAAAGGGTGAAATAGAAACTTTGTTTGTTTTGTATCTATTAAGAAGTTGAATGAAACTTACCAGGTGCTTAAGACTTTTTGTTCGACGAGTTCAATAAGACATTACTTATTCAAGTTCAACTGCATACTAAACTAACATAACATCGCTATAATCCCCGAGGAGTTGTGACTGGCGGGCAATTGCCCAACGACTGATGTCGGGAAGTTTGTATGTATGCTAATTGCGCGGTAAATTCTTCTTGCGAGATGCAGGATTTGCGTGACGTCAGTATGACGCGTTGTTCGCATGTGGCGTTGTAGATACCGCTACAATAGTTGTAAGTGTTATTTTTGTGTTTTATTCATTTCAAGAAATTACATTCTTTACTGTCTCCAGAGAGGTTCATTAAGGTTAATGTATGGTAGTTGTAGGTGGATTTTTTGTGTTTTATTCATTTCAAGAAATTACAGTCTTTATTGTCTCAGTCAGAGAGGTTTATTAAGGTTAATGGATTATTAAATTGTGGCTATTAGTATATTTCGTAGAAAAAAAAGGCGGGTATATTTATTTTACTTAAAAACTTTAGTCCATTTTTAGTAATTTATTTGATACCATCGCAGGTGTTAATCGAGATTATATGCCATCTATATATGCTATCTGTGTGCCAAATTTCATCCAAATCCGTTCAGCCGTTTTTGTGCCGCGGTTGATTAACAAAAATACAAATATTGAGGAAGGCTATTTAACATCACGCTACACCCCTTAGGAGCCGAGCAAAAAGAAGAAAAGTCAGAAAGAACGCTAAGCGAAAATGAAGTAATAGCACGGGCATACGATGCGATGCGACGTGATGTGTCGTGGGACAAGAAATTTCACGCAGACGAAGTCAGGGCAGAAATTAGTTTATAATATAAGTAGGATAAGGTCAGCTATGTTCGTGTACATAAAGCAAAGACCTTTTTAGGGTTCCGTACCCAAAGGGTAAAAACGGGACCCTATTACTAAGACTGCGCTGTCTGTCCGTCTGTCTATCACCAGGCTGTATCTCAAGAACCGCGATAGCTAGACAGTTGAAATTTTCACAAATTATGTATTTCTGTTGCCGCTATAACAACAACTCTAAAAACAAAATAAATATTTAAGGGGGACTCCCATACACCAAACGCGATTTTTTTGCCCTTTTTTCTCGATATCAATAATGGCAACAGGTAGGCACTTGCAATATTCACAAAATATTCATAAATAATTTTTACTTTAATAATAAATAATAAAATTAAAATAAAATAAATATTTAAGGGGTGCTCCCATACAACAGACGTGATTTTTATAGATAATGGTACGGAACCCTTCGTGCGCGAGTCCGACTCGCACTTGGCCGGATTTTTTTTAATTGCGTATTATGCAGGTTTATGTATTTATTATGTAGATCAATTCACCAATGAACCCCGATAAGTAATAAACTCGTCGTGGATCGTCAATATGCTCGTGTCTGCGGGTAGTTGATTGCATTTCGCGCTGTCAACCACACGGGAATGTGTTTCGTGGCCTGGAAATGAGCGGGGTTGTATTGCATGATCTTTTATCGGGTCCAGTGTTAAATGTTATAACAAAACACCTTGTGACATATTGAAATTAAATGAAAGAAAATACAATAGTTATATTAAAAGAACACTTTGTAAACAAGCATATTACAAATTAGAGGATTATATCCAAGATAAGAACGCTTAGAAACATGCTGGTCCAATCTAGTCTAAAATTGCAATATTTACTTACTTATTAATTTATTTATATTGACGTTCAAAAGTGCCTTTTATGTGCCTATAAATGTTTTGACTTTGAATGAGAAAATGGAAAAAAAATCTGGTAGTTTTTTTTTTTTAAATAAATCTTTGCCCCACACTAGGAATTACTCCTGTAACGTGGGTGCGTTCACAAAAAATTAAACTCACATACACAAACAGCCAGACCCGGAACAACTACCAGTAGGCAATACAAATATTTGTTCCGAGCGCGAATCGAACCCGCGACACGCAGCGCAGCAGTTGGTCGTACAGCCACTGCGCCAACCGTGTCGTCAAATTAAATCAATACAAAACATGGTCGTGTTATAATGTAGAATTATTCTGAACTTTAATTTCAAAACAACATTTCTAAACAAAAGAAAAGGTGCCTTTAATAAAAAAAATCCAGATTTAAAAATAATTCATGTGGTGCTACGCGCCGTACTACGCCGTAGCGCATGTGCTACGATCGCGTAGCTTGTACGACATCGGAATTTTAAACTTTTGTTTTTAACCCCCGACGCAAAAACGACGGGGTGTTATAAGTTTGACGTGTCTGTTTCTTAAATCAAGTTATAGCAAAAGGAGTATGTAAGGATCCTAGCAGGTGACCTTGTGTTGTTTCTGCCTACCCCCATTGGGAAGAAGGCGTGAGATTTTGTTTGTATGTAAATTAAGTTCGAAGCATTCTTAAATCCAATCTGTCATCGTCAAATAACCATTATTTATAATAGAGTGAATCAAAGTAGAACTTCAATTCTATTACAACTTTACTTAAGCTGGTCTCGCAAGTTAAATCCAAGGGAACCCACTTAAAAGTGTTGTACTTAAACATTATCTCTCAATGTGTCCATAGATATATTTGTAACAAACCTCACGTTGGCGAAAATTTGTAAAATGTGTTTTTTTATCTATATATTTATTATCGTTTATTTACTTAGTATAATTAAGTTATTTCCATAAGCACATTAAAGGACATCATTCAAGTGTCGAACATTTTATACCCAAAAATAAAAGTTATTAAAATATTATTTTTGGCATTTTCAATCTCACATAGCAGCCGGGGGGTTAATTGTAGACTTTCCTTATGATAGTAAAAAATGCTCAAGAGGTAATTTCCCATAAGACAGCAGTACTGACTGTGCTGCGCTGTGCTGTGCTGTATCGTGTGCTGTGCTGTGCTTGTTGTGTCGTGGGTTCGATTCCCGCACAAAACAAATATTTGTATGACCTACATGTATTTGTTCCGAGTCTGGGTGTTTTTCTATCTATAATATGTATGTATTTACAAAAAAAAAAATGTATATAAGTAGTTTATCAGCCATCTTGTTACCATAACACAAGCATTAGGTTGCTTAGCTTGGGACTAGATGGCGCTGTGTGAAATGTCCAGGGATATTATTATTTTTATTATTGTCTTTTTTCTGGGTTCATTTTTGAGTACAAAATTAATGATGTCCTTTGAAAATTAAAAAATTGTAATGTAAATCGTTAGACGAAAACAACTGCTGACAAACTGTTATGCAGTTTGGCAGTTTTTATAACTACATAATAAATAAATATAAATAAATAAATGCTATTACAACTACATAAACTACTTAGTTTAAGGAAATACTGTGAAAAACACTAATACAATAAAAAAAAGTAACAACCTGTATATACGTCGAATAGAACCGGCCAACCGAAGAACCAATAGCAAGCAGCTTAGATTCAAAACATTACTTGTGACTCGCGTACTTACTGATAGATGTTTACGGCTAAAATAGTTATGTGCAAAATATATTTCATGTACCAACATTTATACTAAAATATTAATAGTTTAGTAGTGATTAAGCAGTGTTGTTTTAGCGGATGTGAGTACTAATTTCCAACAAACCATTTCTGGTTTAATGGTACAAAACAAACATGAACCTGTGTTAAGACTATTATTATGTTTAAATAAAAATAAAAAAAATTCAAGTTAATGTTAATACAGATTTTGAATAAAATACCCTAGAGATAAACACAAATCCACTCGAACCGAACAACCCAATAACCATCCATATTAGTTCTCCCATAAAAGTGTGTGTGTGTCCACTTTATGTTATTATCAATTACTGACGTACATACAGGCCCTCGCGTGTTTTATGGCCACATTAACTGAGTCTATTATGAGTACTCTAGGCTTTGGTCGTGATAGTCAATTTTTTGTTCCTAGGAATTGCGGTGAAGATTCGAGGAACTATATTATATTATAGTCTTTTTTATAGCGTTATCGTTTTTTTTTTTTTTATTGACAATGGGCTCACTCTTGACCTCAATCCAGCCCAGAGGCAGGGATGAGATCTACGGTTCTGATTCCGGTTATTTTTCACTTCGTTCTTTACTTGAGTGCAGATGGATTTTTTAAGTGCATACATTAGGATGGATGGATGATCAGGATCAGCCTGTAATGTTCCCACTGCTGGGACACAGGCCTCTCTCTTCGAGAGGGAGTGGGCAACCACGCGGGCCCAGTACGGGTTTTTAGATATCACAAGTGTCTTCGAATTTTTGGTTCTAGGACATGCCGGTTATCTCACGATGTTTTCCTTTACTGTTTTGAAAGCAGTGGTGATGAAATAATTTATGAGAGCAATGAGTGGCCTAGTGCTACCGGCCCCAACTAATAAATGGTAGGTCGTGAGTTCGAACCCGAGGTGTTATCTATTTCTATACATATTATACATTAAATTCGAGTTTCGTGTCTGTACGTGTGACCGCGTTGTTTTGCTAAACTCCGCAACAGATTTCGATACAGCTTACGAGTTTAATATAATAATATTAGTCTTACATCTTACTTCCTACTAATATTATAAACGCGAAAGTTTGTATGGATGGGTGAATGGATGGTATTGTTACTATTTCACGCAAAAACTACTGAACGGATTTGGATAAAATTTGGCACACAGATGGTTTATAACCAGGGTTAACACATAGGATACTTTTTGTCCTGAAATTCTCACGGGACCGAAACTTATAGGGGTGAAACCACGGGGCGCAGCTTGTATTATAATAAAGAAATCTGCATGTTATGTTAAGTTGTAAATAAAAACAGTGCGAAGCAATGGCCGGTTGCTTATATGGAAATGGGCCTGCTCTTGACATCGATCACGCCTGATGGACAGTGATGGATGAGGGCTTTGATGGAACAAGCGTGCCCAGAAGATGCCTGTTCACTCTTGCTTTGAAAGCAGACGAGTTAAATGTGGCAGGGAACACAGACGCTAGCAGAGAGTTCCACACTTTGGCTATACGCATAATAAATGTGGAGGAGAAGCTGAGTACGACAGGTCGGGATATCAGGGTACCCTCCACAGTTGGTTAAGGTAGTAAAAGGGCGATCAGATCGTGGAGCTCCTGCGCCCACTCCCCAAAGTACAGTCTGTATAAGACCGACAGCCAAGCAATATTACGCCGATGAGCCGAGCTGTGAAGCCTAGCCATCAACGTCTCTCGTCTCGTAGCCAACTTATTAATTTCAACTAATACTGATAGTTACTTTAAGGTACGTCAAAACTTTTTAGAAGCGAAACATTAAATTATACACAGCGATGCATTTCACGACCATTTCATTAAAATAAAAGTTGACAGCATTTACATCAGTGACTGTGTTAAAAAGCTTTTTATTGAAACTTAAATGGATGGCTTATTAAAAGGGATGCTGTAAAACCGTGAATGTGGTTTCGATGTTCATAAGCAGACCTGTTAAAATGTAAAACTTTATCAGAGGGTTTTTGATATTTAAATATGTGGCTTGACAATTAATTTGTAATTTATACTGAACAGACAGCTGTGCTGCAGCTGTAGTTTATTGCGCCACTTCTTGTTCCCAGCGAAACCACTAGGAAGTGGTGATGGGTGGCGTATTGGCGGACTGTCATATGTAATTTAGTTTTGGAGGACTGTCATATGTAATTTTGTTTTGGGGGACTGTCATATGTAATTTTGTTTTGGGGGACTGTCATAGGTATGTAATTTTGAATTTCGATAAGTGTTGATTCTCAGCCTAATTTGTAAGTCATAAGTCATAAGTCATTTATTCATTTGTTAACACAGGTACAATAAATAGTTGTTACAAAAATTTTGAAGAGCGCTATGTTATACCCGAAGGCGTACAAATATTTATAGAGGTCATTGATATTAAAATTGATAACATAACCAGATTAATGGAATGCTTATAGTATTAATTGATTTGACAAAAATAAAAATAAAAACAAAGAAAAGTATATAAATGTCAAAAAGAAAAATTTAAAAATGTAAATAAAAAATGTCAAAAGGAAAAATATAAAAATAATGTCAATAAAAATAATAATAATTAAAGTAATACAAAATGTCACGTGCAATGTTAAATTAATGGAATTGAACTTAATAACATACTAGGTCAATGAGTACTAACTAAGGTCAAAGAGAGTCACATTTTATCTGTCAAAAATTCCGATAGAGATAAAGATATATTTATTTGTGAACATGTGTAACATTATACATATACATGCAAATGTGGATGTAAAAATGAAAATCTGTGAGTTTCAACATGATTTGCCACCATTGGCGTACAAAATAAAATATAGATTATAGCCACTTGAAATATATAACACAATTAAGACAGAAAAAAAAGCATAACAAAATTAAAATATAACACAAATAGATTAGAAACTATCATTTAAATAATCTTTAACATAATAATATGTATAAATGACTTTTGATTTTTTTATTTATTCTCGTCGCAAACTGGGCTCGCGTGGTGAATTACGGCCCACTCCCCCTCACAGAAATGAAACCTATGTCCCAGCAGTGGAAACGTTATTTTATTTATTTAATTTATTTTCGGAAGGCTTACAGACTAATAACATTATAATAACAGTAATATATAACTAAATTGCCAATTACAAGCCTCTACAGATAAATACAAAAAATATTACTCCTTCGTAGTCTAAGGGCGGATTTTTCAATCTCAGTTGATTAATAACTTTATTCGAGGAATAATTTTGAAATTTTGACAGTTTTTTCATATAAAAACTGTCAAACGTCAATTTTATTCCTCAAATAAAAGTTATCTGCCGAAGGAAAAATAAGCCCTTAGTTACTTAATTATTCCCTCAAAGTTGGTTTATTTTGTTTGTTCAAAGTTTAAGCCAATCTGGACAACAAACGGTTTAAGTGCAGGCAGGTGCCTCCTGTACAAAAAATGGCTTTGCTAAGAGCTTTTTCAATGTGTTTGCTTTGGTGCAGAAAGGGTCAATGGCTTGTTCACAACAAATCTCGTTAAAACAGCAACTGTCTCTCAGATAGTATGCATTGCACCTAAATTACATAAGGTACATGTAGAAGTGGTCGCTGCCGAGCCCCATCTGATTATTGCGTAACTTTAATATTATTATAGGCTAATTAATAATTAGCTTTAATTATGCTGTGTCTGTGGAAGAATTTAGAATGCATAAAATTAAATATAACATAGGATACATGTTAAAACAAGAAACACGCGAGGGAAGTCGTGGGCAGAAGTTAGTCTTTTAATACTAAGGAAAAAAAATATCCCAAAAAATGTAATAAAATAGTCTTAAAAGAAAATTCTAAACAGAATAATTCAATGAACATAATTGTTGACGCGAAAACGATTTTTCCTTCCACCGTTCCTTTTCTAATTAAAATGGCGATTTCGAGATGAAAGTTACAATTGAACAATTATTACAGTTCACAGATTTTACTTTGTAAGTAATTCAAGGCATTTCGCAGTTATTAACAACTAGGTACAAGTGTACTTTTGTTGCTGACCTTATTGTTACATTGTTCTTTGGATTGTTAATTATATTGTCTAATAGTAGCGCAACCTGGTAAAGTGGGGCTACCATGACGGAACGGCAGTAGGGTGTGATTGTGGAGCTATGTACAAACCATGCTCCACCTCCTATCCTGCCCTCTGTGTCCCAAAACATGCAGTCAAAGTGGCCTCTGCGCTGCCACCAACAACGCCGTGGAAGTGGCAAAGTTTTGGGAAAATAACATTTGAAAAACAGTCGTACCAACGACACGAAGAAGAACATGGTAGCCCGTTCATTAACATAAATGTTATATTCTCTGCCTCGTCGGTGTAGTAGTCACAACCGCTACTGTTGAGCATAAGGTCCTGGGTTCGATGCCCAGGTCGGGCAGAGTGTTTTTGGGTATTTCGATATGAAATTCCTCAGTAGTGGCCCGGAGTACCTATGGATTTGGGCCCGGTTGATGGCATTAGGCTCAGCCCCTATTTCATAGGACTAAGCCCACGAGCTCACGGATGTAAAAATATCACGGCGGGATAGAACAGAGCGCATCCCAGCGCGCCACAAAAATATACTGTTTGATTTTCAACTTTTTGTGCTAAGGAGTAAGTTGAAAATACAGTGCGCGAAAAATAATCGCCGCGGGAAAAACTCGCTTGTGGCTACCTTGGCTTAAACATAACTAGCGAAATCTGTGTGTACTATAGGTAAACTTCTGCCTAATCTTGTGAGTATTCAGGCGTCATGGTACGTAATAATAGTACGGAACTTTATTCTGCATACGATGGTAAAACCAGAATCAACCCTTCCAGTAAATACATCGGCCGATGTTTACCGAAAGGGGAAACACGTCAAATAGGCAGTAATCACACTATGCAAACATGTTTTTTTTTGTCATAGGTACTTACTATGACGTAATGTCCATTCGGGGAAAACGGAGGGGAGAGTATATCGGGTTCATAAAAACTGAAATTATAAATAATTATTTATTTCTGAAAATTGATTTAAGAAAAACACTTTGTTCGGTTTTTCCTAACAGTCTACTCTGAGAAGAAACAAACTCAGATTTATTCTAAAAATAATTCTAGAATAAAAAATGGGAGTCTCAGGTGTTCTCAGGGGACTGGGGAGTTGAGTACTCTGGGAGATATCAAGTTAGGTATCTCTGTCAAAATCGCAATTGAAATTAAATTAAAATGAAAAGATAAAATTGAAGTCAATTGAATTGAAATGAAATTGTTTATTTACGAGAATGTGTAGGAAAGGGACTTACAGTTATATAGCTCGTCTCTCTCTGTTAAATAGTCACACACAGTTCATGTTAAATTAATGGAATGCTTCTTAATTATTTTATTAAATGACGAGGCTTCATTGCAACTCCCAACAAATGATTTTCGGGGAATATTTGCTTATATGTGTTAGTGCTTGCGTCTGTACAGACAGACGCTAGCACTAACACAGATAACGTACGTAACGCATAGAACGTAGATATTATGACAGCTCAGGTAGGTTCAGATCTACCTGAGCTGTCATAATGTCCACACGACATATCATGTAAGAATTACCTACATTATTACGTTGAATTTAAGCTGGTTTCCGCCCTTTAAAAATACAAAGCTTCCAAAAAATCAAGGACAATAAAAACAGGCATAATAAATGGTAACCCTCAAACGATCACGAGTGGTCGCTGGCTCGATTCTACGAGTTCCTCATAATTTACGAGACCCTGGTACCTCCGGGGCTGTTATCTCGCATTTTACCCTCAAAGGGGTTGTAATCAAAACGATGTTTTCTCTTTATTTATTAGATGGGCGTTTTATAAGAGGGGCCCGTGTCTAAATAATGACAGCCGCATAGGCCGATCGATCAGGCTAAGCTACGCTTGCCGCGGCTGGTCTGTGGATAGGTGACCATCTTTACATTCCAAGACCCCTCCGTGCCTCGGAAATCACGTTAAGTCGTTGGTCCCGGCTGGCATTCGTGGATCTTTGACAGTCGTTACGGGTAGTCAGAAGCCCGAAAGTCTGACAACCAGTCTTACCAAGGGGTATCGTATTACCCAGTAACTGGGTTGTGGAGGTCATATAGGCAGTCGGTCCATGTTAAATATAGGTATTCAGCTGCATCCGGTCAGACTGGAAGCTGACCGCAACGTAGCTGGGAAAAGGGTAGGCAGATGGTGATGATAATGGGCATTTTATAAGATCTTTTCATTGTTTCACTTTACGATCTGCTTATTCAGTGTTATTTAGGAATATAAATGCTTTACCGTATCAACATCATTCTGTTGCCGTTATCCCAATTAATTATTATTGTTGGTGCAACATGTCTTTTTCCTCCATACTTCTCTATTAGTTGTCATCTCGGTAGTCACCCCCCTTCTATCCATATCATGTTTTTTTTTTTGGTAAAAACATTGCCCCACACTAGGAATTTCTCCTGTATCGTGGGTGCGTTTACAAACATTAAACTCACATACACAAAAAGCCAGACCCGAAACAACTACTTGTAGGTACAATTATTTGTTCCGAGCGGGAACCGAACCCGCGACACGCAGCGCAGCAGTCAATCGCTTAACCACTGCGCCAACCGTGCCGTCAAACACACGTCTTTCACACAGTCCATTCATCGTTTCTTTAGCCTTCCCCAACTCTTATAGACATAAATGCTGTATGTATGAATGCCATAAACTGTGCAATCAAAACTTGGCAAAATGATTCTTAAAAGCAACGAATTGTGATAAAATAAGAGCAGTGGTGGCCCAGACTCCTGGGTTTATACCCTGGCAGGAGCTTTACTTACCGTAAATAATTTTCTCCACCACTACTCTCAAGATGGTGAAGGAAAATATTTTGAGGAAACCGGTATGTCCTAGAACCAAAAAAATTGATATCTACCAACCCGCACTGGGCCCGTGTGGTAGAATACAGCGCACTCCCTCTCAAAGAGACGAGGCCCGTGTTCCAGCATTAGGAAAATTATAGGGTGATAATGTTTTGTGATAGAAAATCCGACGATGCTAAAGAGAATAACTATGTCTGTATTTTGCAAAGTATTCTTAATCTCAATTGGTTTCCATAACTAGATAATCTGACTGGAAAAGTCCAGTAATTTCCAACAACAGAAGCAAACAAACAGACATACAATGTAATAACAGAATAGTTTCAAAAACGAACGAGCCGAGATAATTACAAAGTTAAGTGAATTTCTGCCGACGTGCGATGCAGCGGAGTTTTATTCTGCAAGAGAAAATTATTCAGAAAACCCACTTTGAACGCACGCTGTGTAGCATTAAAGAAGGGATGGAGGGTATGAAAAAACTGCCAAAAAGACAAGATTACGTATACAAATAAATAAAATGGAAGTGTCTGTTTGTAATGTCAAAATAAGAGTTTTTTGCTATGTATACAAATAATTAAAATTGAAGTGTCTGTTTGTAATGTTAAAGAGCTTTTTGCTACCTATGTATACAAATAACTTTTTTCGACTTTCCTTGTGTCTGTCTGTCTAATCTCCGAAACAGGACTGGACAGATTTTGACGGGATTGACGGATGTTATAAGGTGTACTTACGGTACTTTTATTTTAGAAAATAATTAGGATTCCGCGCAAAAAAAATTAAAACAGAATTTATCTATTTGTAGGAATGTAGTTTTACATAGTATGAAACGATGTTAATATATGTATATCAGGTGCTACCCATTATTACAATGCGTTGTTTGTTGTATCAATGCAATTTTTCCAGATCCAAATTTGATCAAATTTCGTTCAGTGGTTTAGGCTTGAAAAGATAACATACAGACAGTTACTCTCGAATTTATAATATTACTAGCAGCGCCCCGCGGTTTCACCCGCATAAGTTTAGATCCCGCGGGCATATCGGGATAAAAATCCTATGTGGTAATCCTGGTTATAAACTATCTGTGTACAAAATTTCATCCAAATCCGTTTAGTAGTTTTTGCGTAAAATACTAACAAACATCCATCCATCCATACAAACTTTCGCCTTTAGGTATAATTTAAGCAGGATAATAGGAAAGTATGATAGAATTGATATGGATTGCAAAGACTGGTACTAATGTCCATATTATTTAACAGTGCAAGTTTGTTCCATTAAAAAGAACAACAAAAACAACGAACCCTGCTGTTCTTTATTTCTTTATTTGGCGTGAACTTCACAGCATTGTCGTTTCATAAACGGTTCAGTACTCCAGTGTTTTTAGATTGCTTTTTTGTAGTACCTATTTATTCAGTTTTATGATGAAAAGAATATTTTATGGATTGTGCTCCTTCTGGGGTGAAAGAACTTACGTTTTGTTAAACGATAGCATTATTTATTGTTATATTAACTAATATAATCAAAACATCTTCATCAAAGCGGCGAAGGAAAACATTGTGAGGATACCGGCATGGCCTAGAACCAAAAATTCGAAGACTTGTGACATCTACCAACCCGGACCGGGCTTGTGTGGTCGATTACAGCCCACTCCCTCTCGAAGAGAGGAGGCCTGTGTCCCAGCAGTGGGAACATTAAAGGCTGATTATGTATATAACTAATAACATAAAGAAGTAAAATTAGGCGACTAAAAAATATATTTACAAGGCAGATGTGACTGGAAACAGGACATTATTATAGTGAAGTTGTTGGTGATATTCTTCAGAAAGTTCAGGTGCGTTGTATTCGCCACCAGCGTGCGATTCTGGTAATTTTAAGAACGTTCACAGTCTGAAGGCCAATTCTCGTAATTTAAAACGTTCAAAATCTAGTCGCAGTGTCAACTCGGCGACAAACAAATGTCAAAAACTTGTCAAAATGTAGGGAAACTTGAGGTATTTTTGACAGATTGAGACTGAGATCAGACTGTGAACGTTCTTAAAATTACGAGAATTGCCCCTCTAAAAATATAAATTAAAAAATCTAATTTTCAATGGTTTTACTTGAAGATGGAACTTATTAACCGCTTGTTAGTAATTAAAGGATTATTACTTCTCACCACGCTTGACAGAAGGATTGATTGCATTTTGTTTTTTTTTTTGCAGGTAGACAAAGGTACTTACTGCTTACCTACTTGAGAGTCGCCTTTTACGGTTCCCACGGGAAGAAACAGCGCTTTATTTCTTTGCTTGCATAAAGACTAGTTGCTCTTAGATTGTCTACCACTGAATTTTTTAAATCAGGACTATTCAGAAAAACTCGGATTAGAAAAAATTGAAAGTGTTTGAGCAGTGTGTGTTTTATGTAGAAGCACATGGACTAAAATACAATTCCAAAAAGAGCGAGCTGCTGATCTTCAAAGCAGGCAAACATCGGCCTACCCATGTGCCTGCAGTGTGCCTCAATGGCGTTGCACTAAGGTCGACTTAAATATCTGGGGCATATTGTGACGGATGACCTCAAGGATGACGGGGATATAGAGCGGGAATGCAGGGCGTTGGCGGTGAGAAGTAACATGCTTGCTCGCAGGTTCGCTCGATGTACAATTCAAGTAAAGATAACGCTCTTTAAAGCGTATTGTCAATCTTTTTACTCGAGTGGCCTGTAGGCTATACGCGACGATCCTATGACACCTTGCGGGTTCAATATAACAATGCTTTCAGAATGTTGTTAAGGCTACCGTGGCGCTGCAGTACCTCCGGAATGATTGCAGAAGCCCACACGGACGGCTTCAAGGCCATCATTCGCAAAAAAACGGCTTCTTTGCTGCAGCGTCTGCGGGGTGCTAAAAATAGCATTCTGAAAGTCATTGCTGCTCGATTTGACTGCCCCATTCAAAAACACTGGGTGAGGGTAGTGAATGGTTTTGTATAGTAGTCTACTTATAGATAAGTACTAACATAATTGTAAGCTAATATTGTTGCTAATATATACTAACAAGATATGGATTTTAATTATCTGAAATAAATTATTCTATTCTATTCTAATAGATTTATTACACTTGGAAAAATCTACTCTACAATACTTTTTATTGATTTAAATACTCTATAAGCTAGTCCCCTATCAATAGAACTAATGGAACCACTTCGCATTGAAATGTCATTGATTAAAATCCTTTTGACGTCGTTCAACGTCAATTTAACTTGCGCTGATTGGTTGAAACAACATTGCGCTACGTTTAACGACGGCTTCACTTCATCAAGTGTTCTGTTGCCGTGAATGTGATATTCTAGCTCAGTTGGTACCAAGTTGTCACTATTGTGTAACTTTGTTGTACCTGGGAGTGCCACTTGTTCAACAAAACTTGTGGGACAATAAGACAGTGGAGTTGTCGTCATATTTCATTAGGGTGGTGTAACTACATTTTTGTTTCTTTGGAAGATGGCGTCATAAATAATTTTATCAAACTGTGACTATTTTACTGCAGGGAAATGCTTTTTTGGAACGAAGTACGCGGCTTGCGGTAGGAATAAACTGGTAGAAATAGTCACGTAACGTAAAAACGTTATGCTCCATGTGACTCTCTCTCTCTAGTTTTCAAAATGGAAATCTAAGATGGCGACAATTTTATGAGCTAAAAACTTACAACTAGAGCTAGCTCTGTATTAATTATATTTTTATTTTTATTATATTTTTCTATTATATACGTTCTATACACTATCTATGTATATACGTTCGTTCCTTCTGTTATATGTGTGTGCCTGCGAGTATCGCGTGAGGATCTTCGTTCCTGAGGGGGTCCTCCGACCGCGCACGTTTTTTATTTTTCAGGCCGTATGTGACATACTCTAAATTCAATTACTATGCTTAATATTTCCCCTCTCTTCATCGCTCTCCCACTGCTGAGAATCGTGACTTCGTTTTAATTTGTCAACGAACGTTCTCCATCTGTTATGATCAGCGACCTGATGAAGTGCGGCGACCACCATTTAAGACTTTTGCTTTCTATTTTTCCTGTCACCATTAGACGTTCCATGTTGTTGGTATCTCTGCGGGCAATGTCGCCGAAGTATCTTACGACACATTGTACGCAGGTTGTAGAGATAGGAAAATGTGTTCGTGTATTGAGGGAACAGCACATTTTAAGAATAGCACATTAACAAATATAAATCTCAATGAAATTGAATTAATTCCTTTTTGGAGGCATGAGGAACAGGGTGTAAAGTTCACTCAACCTCCATAGAAAAGGGAGGATCCTCCGACCAGACGGGTGTTGTGTCTGGCGGGCAATTGCCCAACGATTGATGTTCGAAAATTATATCTATGCTAATTGCACGGTAAACTCTGCTTGCGAGATGCAGGATTTGCGTGACGTCAGTATGACGCGTTGTTCGCATGTGGCGTTGTAGATACCGCTACACCTTAAATTCGATACTTACGATAATCAAAAGATAGCCTTGCTGTCGTGTATTTTGAAATAAATTTCACGATGTGGCGCCTGTCAAGCTCAAATTATCGGTAGGTTTTTTCTCGTTTAGAGTAGGGTATACGATACAACAAATGTCAAAATGAAGTTCAGTGGGATCGTGACCGACCGAACCAAATAGTAACTTCGTAGTAGGAAACGGCCGAACATTTGACCGAAACGATAAATTTACCACTTCGGAGTAGACCCCAGGAGGCAGTTCTGCTTCTTAATAAACATTTATAAAGATTATGCAATTTTTCTTTTGGTGGTTTGGATAAAATTTGGGACACATTATAAAACGAGATTGTTCTATAGTTGGTTTAAACCACTGAGCCAGTAATTGAATTCAGAACCTAACTGATAAAGAAATGCAGTTTTTTATGCAAAGATGGCTGCTTAGTTCAGTGCTAAGTTGTCATTTTAGTATTAAGAACTTTGCCTAAATGAAATAAAGTTCGAAATAGTAATACTGGCTCAAAGGTTAGAACCAAAGTAATATTTGATTTTGTAATATGACGGAGATAGTTTATACCCTGAATTAACACATACGATACTTTTAATCCCTGTAGTACGTTCCCGCGGGGTATTATCCGACATCCACGGGTGCGAAGCCGCGTACAAAAGCTAGTTAAATCTAAATACTTAGGTATAGATTGAGATCTATGCCTACTACGGGACTAACCCCAAAATCATGAAAAAAAAAATCGGTTGGTCCATACATTATGGGAAGTTATGCGAACATAAATCTGTGGATCAACTGATTTTAATTTCACAATTTCAGGGTTGGTTCCGTAGTAAAAGTTGTTCATAATGATGAGTACAGGATTAAAACGAGCAAAATTTAACGGTGTATAGTATAGTTTTATAATATTGTGAATTGGCACACAAAGCGATTCTATAACGGAAAACAAAATAAAAGTATGGTCAAACGATCAGAAAAGTGATTTTATTTCAATCAAACCACGTAATCTGACCATCGTTCTATTTTAGAGTGAACTCGTGTAAACAATAGATCGGAATGATGATGGAATCTAATCAACCATAATTTTCTAGGAAAAGTTTTGTTTAAAAAATGAAATTCCTATTTTTAAGTCTTACGTACGAGTATGTTTGTGGAGAAGTGTTACTGGTTTTTTCCACTAGGAATTTCTTAGTAGCAGCCCGGGGTCCGCGGGTAATTGCGTAACAAACTATCATAACCAATGGGTTTCATTTTTACAGTTCAACAACATTCATTGCGTTATTTACGTTGTCGAGCTGACAATTTTTTCGAGCATATGCAGCAATGGATTAGCAATATCCTTCAAACTCATTCAGATCGTGATTGATTGTGTGTTACGCAATTAGGGTGCTGGATTTGTGCCCCGTTGATGGTAATATATAGGCTCGCACCATATTACATGGGATTTTAATATAACTGGTGGGTGTACCTGCCATAGGGACATCTCTGCCTAACCCTTCGGGGAAATCATATTTTTTTTTTATTTTGTCGTGTTTCGATGTCAATACCCATCACGTCGGCGGAGTTTCGCTAGCTAATTTAAATTGACCCTGTATTGACCCAGGGTGGCAGGGACATCGACGCGCAAACTGTAACCATGGATCCAGCACATGAGTTTAGACCCCATAGCGTCGAAATTATTCGTCGGTTAACAAAAAAAAAAAATCTTCTGTTTCATAGAAAAGCGCAATACCTACGCGGTCAAAATGTATGGAATAGCAATATTTTTTTTTAATAACCCAAGAAAGATTTACGCTACGCTATGGGGTCTAAACTTATGTGCTGAATCCATGGTTACAATTTGCGCGCCAATGTCCCTGCCACTCTGTATAGAAATTGTGTTTACTTTTGGATGATTATCATTACTTATAGGTACTTGTTTTTGAAACATATCTACAAAATTTTTAGATCACCGATCTCCCTAAGAGCCAATCTGTAATCAGATTACATACTTACTATTTTTATTACTTTCTAAATTAAAGCAATAACTACCAAACAATTTGGACTCGTAAGTAACGTAGAAACGATGTCATAGAGTTTGCAATAAATGACAAAATTGTTTTGATAAATTCAATTTCAGTGTCAGCCTCAGAACTTTGTGAACTACTCCACGTGTAGCACACGACCAAAACAATTTTCCAACATAAAATAATTAAAGCAAGCTAGTTTTTTGAACCGTAACGATGCATATTCAGTTAGTGACGACGAGTTTGAGTACAACTAATTTAGAAGTTTTGAAATTAATTTATATTTGTTCATTAGGAAAATCAGACTGCGGTCGAGACCCGGCCAGTTAATAAATAATATTGCTAGTGCACGTGTATTTTGTGTACCTCGGGACTAACTTGGGAGTCCAGTGTTTAGCTATCGAATATTTTAATTTAATTTATATAATTGTTAAGTCTATGACATGACACCATTGAAAAAAAAAAAAGAAATGAAAAAATGAAATGAAATGTCCAGGGATATTATTATTATTATTATATTATTATTTCCTTTATTTCATTTAAATACTTACAAAATACATTTTTAAATATTTTTATAAACAAAAGGATAAAAAAAACATTTAAAAATATAAAAAGTAGTAGCCCACCGGTATCGGGAACAGGGTCCAAGCTACCGGTGGTCAGGGCTCTAGAGAGAGGAACCTCCTGACAATGCGTGCCGTGTCAAGAAGTACCGCTTTCTGAATCAAGCCCTTGATCCAGCTGCCCAACGAGAGCCTCTTCAGGTGTTGGTCGAGGCTCTTGGCTATTAAGCCATTGGCTGTCACGACTATCGGCGCAATGATCGCTGAGTCCACATCCCACATGTCAACAACCTCGCGAGCCAAGTCAAGATACTTGATTTGTTTATCTTTCTCGGCTTTCACGAGGTTCTCATCATGCGGGACGGTTATGTCAACAATCATTGCGCGTCGCTCTGATCGATCCAGCACCACTATATCAGGCTTATTGGCAACAATAGTCCTGTCAGTGATGATGGATCGATCCCAGTACAATGTGATATTACCATTTTCGAGAACTGGGTCGGGCACATACCTGTAGTACGGCACCTCCGATTCCACAAGTTTGTATTTCAGAGCAAGTTGCTGATGGATTATCCTAGCTACAAGGTTGTGTCTATGCAAGTACTCTCCGTTAGATAAACGAGAACACCCGGAGATAATATGCCTGATTGATTCTCCCGGCCGGTGGCATGCCCGACAAATGTCAACCGTGCCGTCTTTCACAATAAATCTCCGGTAATTGTTCGTCATCATAACTTCGTCCATAATTGCACAGACAAAACCTTCGGTTTCTCCAAAGAGGTCACCGAAACGCAGCCAGGCTACGGACGCTAGTAGATCTACATCGGGCCCATGTAGGGCCCGGTAAAAGCGTCCGTGAAGCTCCTTACTCTGCCATACTTCCATGCGATCATTGGTGTCAAGCACTACTGGCTTGCGCCAGTTCTCTTTAGCCAAGGAGAGCGGGGTGAGGCCCTTGTCCACCGCGACCACGTCTCGATGCATCCCCACGTCGGTTTCTAAGAAATATTCCCTGAGACTGCATATCTCGCGATTGTGGAGGGTCTTAGCGTTTAAAAAGCCTCGACCTCCACACTTTCGCGGGATATACAGCCTCATTACCGATGACCGTGGGTGATGCATTCGATTTGCAGTTAGCAGCGTACGGACCCTCCTATCCAGGGCGTCGAGTTCGGTCTGAGTCCATTTGAGTATGCCGAATGAGTACATCAAAACCGGCATGACCCAACCGTTGAAAGCGCGCACCTTGTTTCCGCCTGATAAAAGACTATTGAATACTTTTTTCAGGCGGCCATAGAAGCGCTCCTTCAACGATTGCTTCATGTCAGTTACATTGATGCCCAACGCTTCCGACATACCCAAATACTTATAGGTTTCGGATGCGGAGAGGGCTCTAAGATTTGTGGAATCCGAGAGTTGTGTTCCCACGGATTCCACGATCTCCCCTCGCTTTACATGCATGACCGCACATTTGTCCACACCAAATTCCATCCTGATGGCGCTACTGAAAGTTTCAGTAATATTCAGTAGCTCCATCAGTTGCAAATTGTTGGGGGCAAAGAGTTTCAGGTCATCCATGTAGAGGAGGTGAGATATAACCTGACCACCTCTCCTCAGCCGATAGCCTAGACCTGAATCTTCCAGCAACGTGCTTAGAGGATTCAAGGCTAAGCAGAACCAAAAGCGGACTCAAACTATCGCCCTGGAATATGCCTCGCTCGATCCTTATCGGCTCGCTATTCCTCTGGATATTTCGACATCCTGGATAGCGAAGGACCGTCCTCCATTGCCCCATACACGTCATCAGGAAGGTGCGCAGAGTTGTATCTACTTTATACAACTCCAGCACCCTCATGAGCCATGTATGTGGCACGGAGTCATAAGTCATCATCATCTGCCCAGCCTTTTCCCAACTATGTTGGGGTCGGCTTCCAGTCTAACCGGATGCAGCTGAATACCAGTATTTTACATGGAGCGAGTCATAAGTCATAATAAGTCATTATTATTATTGACATTTGTAGTATTCAAATTTATTTTTTATTTTATTTTTTATCTGTAATAATTGTGTAATGTTATTTTAATAATTATTTTATAATATTAATGATAATATAAATTTTTGCACACCTTATTAGGTAATGATACAGTGTACTTTTAATTGATTTGTAACATCTGTTTATACCTACCTGTGTTATGCAAATAAATATGTAATTATAATAATAATAATATAATATAATATCCCTGGACATTTCACACAGCGCCATCTAGTCCCAAGCTAAGCAACCTAATGCTTGTGATAAGGTAACAAGAATTTGATTTGATTTGAATGTTTTCAATTATGAAAAGGTTTTCAACCTCGGCTCACAGTAGCTGTTGATCGTGGTTTTTATGTTTTTTAGCTTGATCACTTGCACTCAGTTTTAGTACTTTTTATAAGCTTAGTTAGGGATAGTGTTCCACAAGAAAGTTTAATTTACGAGTAATTAGCATAACACGAAACGAGTCTACTCCTAAACTAGTTAGAATTGGCACTCATGTTACGAGTACCATCGCGTGTAGAACCTGCGGGTCTAACTGTGTAAAATTACACTTACAATGGCAATGGTTTTCATTTGACAGTTTAACAACATTAATTGCGCTATTTACGTTGTTGAGCAGGCGAAATATACAAACGTGTGAAGCAATGGATTAGCAATTTCCTTCAAAATCTTTCGGGATGTGATTGAAAGTGTGTTACGCATTTTGGATGGGTGCTAGATGAGTCTGGCACAGGAGTGTGGGGACTGGCTCAAGCAAAGAACTCTGGGTGAAGTCGGACTGTGGATGATGAATCATTATGAATAGTAGATGAATTGGTGGAGCAATTAAGAACGCTGTTGCTATTGTCCGTCAAACTCAAACTCAAAGCATTTATTTCAATCAAACCATTTACAAGCACTTTTGAATTGTCATGGAGTCGGTCAGTCAGAAATATGAGTTTGAATCTGAGTTTGTTTCGGCCTTTCTTCTCAGACTAGTCAGATAGGAAACGCCGACCTCATCTAGTTTTAAAATATGATTGACGTGTAAAAGTGTTTGTACAAACCTACTTACAAAATAAAATCATTTATCATTTATGAAGCTAGTTGCCCATTCCAAAAAGGTATTTACGGATAAGAATCAAATCCAGAAGATGAAAAAAAAAAACTGAAAATGTAGATTTACTTTTTTAAGATAGCTTGGGCGCAAAACCGGGACCGATAGAAGGAATAAATGGCGGTCTTTGTCCAGTAGTGGGACTATACAAGCTCTATCATACCTATAATACAGATCAACACAATCTAGGGATATCTTACTTATTTATGTACTAGCAGCGCCCCGCGGTTTCACCCGCATAAGTGTCGTTCCCGCGGGAATATCGGGATAAAAAGTATTCCATGTGTTACTCTGATGTATAAGCTATATTACTGTAAAAAAAAAAAAAAAATCAGACATTTACAGTCCATACACAGTAAAGTTTCATCCATATCGGTTAAGTGGTTTTTGCGTGAAAGAGTCTCAAACATCTATCTAACTATTCATCTATCCTCACAAACTTTCGCGTTTATAATATTATAAGTAGGATTGAAAAGAACCTACTTAGAAAACCTTATACCATACTTATATTAAAATGCGCAGTATTTAATACTCTAACAGGAAAGGCAACCCTGGGAGTGGCCCGCGCAGTCCCCAGCTTTAAATCCTATTGAGGAGTGTTCGTTCCACTTTACTATTCGCAAGGTGACTCGCTAGGCTCCTGGCGCTAAGCAAGCTACATGTCCGTGCGTACATAGTCAATACCTGTCTCCTTATACCCCTGTATACTTCGACAAGTAATAAGGCTAACGATAAGTAAATGAAATTCGTCATGCCATCAGTAACAAGCTTACAGTAACCATTGGCAACCAGCGTGCCAACAAACAAGGTGGCTTGCAAATTGGTAACGGAACAGAAATTATAGAGATTACAACCCTCGTTCAATTAGCTACGGGTTTTAAAACGGCAAGGGAAAACCTGCACTTAATGGTCTGTAATTGCTAACACGGCAAAGTTTTAGCAAGGGTGCTGATTTTCATACCTCCAAAGATAAGGTACGATTGCCCTGCTCACGGTGCCGACTGTTGCTGAAAACCAGGGCTGTGGCTCTGTCTCGGATTGGGCCACAGCATTATGCTGAGCGATGACCGTTTTACGTGGACGTGACACATATTTTCCCTCATCTTATGTTTGTGTTTTATCTTTGCGTTACGTCGCTGCAAATAAATTTATTTTTTTCTATCGTTCTGCATAGCCGTTATAGTAGGCGCGTTTCATCCAAAATGCCTAGCAAGCGTTCATCGTGATACCCGGGGCTCCTTGTTTTGACAAGTACCCGAATTGCGTAACACACTTTCAATTACAATCTCAATCATTTTAAAGGATATTGCAAATCCGTTGCTTCATATGTTCGAAAATGTTTTCTGCTCAAAAACGTAAATAATGTTCCAGCACAAATAGTTTAGTTTACCAACTTACCATTCAGTTTAAAACTCGAATACATTCAGACCTTGTTTTAATGGTTTTTCCTACGTGTTGTTTGAAATTTTGAATCTCAGCTATTACACGTGAGCTCAGCAATGGGCTGACGTGGAGCGGCGACTTTACACGAACTTTCAAACCAACCTTCTACAGTCTTCTTAAGCCTAGAACTCACCTCTTTGTCTATCATAAGCATTAATACACTCGCTGGTCTGAAACTGGCTGATGAGTGCAGTCTTCCCGACTCCCGGCGCACCGACCATTGCCACGCGATGCAAGGCTACGGGCTTGCGTTCCTGCGACTCCGGTGCAGACTGTGCCGGTGAGGACGGGGCTAGGCTGCCGGACCTCGATCTCCGGCGCCGGAACGAGTCACCGCGGTTGACAATGCCTGGAAAGAAATTGAGCTGGTTAATTTCAGTAGTAACGGGGCTTGAGAGGCAGTGGACCGTCCATGCGCCAGTTCGGGTTGGTGGATATGGCCGTAAAGACGCCAATCTATTCCTTTATTCCCAGAAGTTCCATGTAGCTAGTTCCACATGGAACTACTGTAACTCATTAGTTCCATGTATGGAACTTATTCATTAGTTCCATGTCCTTTATTCCCAGTAGTTCCATGTGGAACTAGCTACATGGAACTATTCCAGCCTAATACCTAGGGTTGTCCCCGGAAATTATCCTGAGCTGAGGCTCTTTTGGCATGAGTGCCATTTCTTTTAAATTCCCCTTAAGTTGTTTTGTTTGTATTAATGCCAACAAACGCATTTTCTTTCTTTCCACATTTGACACCCGGATAGGTGATATCAATTAGTTTGTGCCTAATGGACGCATTTTCCTTATGTCTCTATTCAAATTCAAAACATTTTATTTCACATAAACATAATGGGCACTAAAACGTTAGAACCACGGTTCCAATTGGTAGTTTCGTATGGAGAAGAGGAGGCAAGAAACTCCACGGTTACAATAGAATAGAATATTCTTTATTGTACACCATACAAATTACAGAACATAAATCCCCACACTACTACTCTCTCCCCTCTCGGGTCTCTCTCTCTACTCTCTCTTTTACTCTTTTAAAAATAATTGGTTTTACAATGTATGGTTTTTCTCTTTTTTCCATTGTTGTAATTAGCGGACGCAAGACGTAATTACCCGTTCGTTCTCGTAAGTAGGAAAAGGGTAGCTTTACTTTGCTAAGTATTACGGTGTAGCTAAATGAATGTCCTGAATGTCAAGTACCTACGCGGAAACTAACCATCAGACTGTAAAAAGAAATTGATTCTATGCATACCAAAATATCGGAGTAACTAAAAATGTGCCCACATTTAGTTTATACTAGCTGCGCCCGCGGTTTCACTCGCATAAGTTTCGATCTCGTAGGAATATCGGGATAAAAAGTATCCTATATGTTAATCCTGGCTATAAATCATCTATGTGCCAAATTTCATCGAAATCCGTTCAGTAGTTTTTGCGTGAAAGAGTAACAAACATCCATCCATCCAACTTTTACGTTTATAATATTAGTAGGAAGTAGGATTTAAAAATAACCTCCACAGTATTTTCAACGATAAAAAAACTCAGATATCCAGAAATATTTACCAAATCGATAACCGTACATCACCTGTATATTTTCGTAGTCAATATATTTTTAAAGTGTAGCAACACAAACCCATTCTTTACTTCTTATAAATACACTCTACAAAATGGTTCCCATAATAGAAAATGTGGTGTTACCTCAAAAGATTGTATGAACGTGTGAAAACAGTGTTGGCATATGTAATGAGCTGAAAGTGTGTGTTTTGCTTTATTTAAACTGTTTCAGTACTTAACTGAAGTGTTTTTTAGAGAAAAAGTTTTCATGTAGAGAGAAAATGTTTTAGGTTATTTTTTTCTGTTTTGGCAATGGAATTTTGCTTGCTAAATGAAAAAATTGAATTGAGTAAGATAAAATGTATCATAATTTTAATGGAGAAAATCTTGGCTTTAGGTTTTTTTTTTATTTTAGGTTTGGAAATAGAAGTTTGCTTGATAAATGAGAAAATAGAGTTGAAAATGGATAACATTTATATGGTAACTAATGGTAGTTCGGGTAGAACCAGGATGAGGCTGGCCCAGGAGTGTGGAGATTGGCGTAAAAAATAGAGGCCAATGCTCACCAGTGGGTGAAATCGGTCTGTGCGTGATGATGATGATGGTGAACAGTTGTGAAGGTTGGCCAGGTATTCGGTGCTACCTAGATGGTTTGATATTTAGTGTCTGTCTACATTGATAATTTGACGACACGGTTGGCGCAGTTTCTAAACGCACCCACGGTACAGGAGAAATTCCTAGTGTGGGGCAACGTATAAAAAAAAAGTAATCTTCAAAACTGCTGAGCCGATTTCGAAAATTCTTTTACTAATAGGAAGCTACAGTATTGACAAGTGCCATAAGTTTTTTTTTGTTTTAATGCTCCTTTTTACGGTTTGTATTTCTAGTGCGTGTCCCACATAAAATATTTTTCTGAATTGCTTTTTATTTCTGTATTGCTTTTTATTTTATGTTAAAACAAGAAATTTCACTTGGATGAAGTCGCGAGCAGAAACTAGTCAGCTATAAAAGAAAATGCAGTGTGCCGTTTTAACGTTGTATAAACATTTTACTGTTGCAAATTCCGCTCATTTCTGATTCGGACCGCAATCATAGTTATCCAGCTGCCAGCCATTATGCAGAACCCTAAATAAACTATTTTACCATACACCTACTTATAAAGAGCGTAGTGTGAGTGTACAGTCACGAGCAAAAATACCTTACACAAAATTCAAAAGAGGTTTTTCTCGTAAAATAAAACGGCAGCTCTGAGAAAAGACCCATTTCATAATAATAATAGTCCTACAGAAAGAAACACAAAGAAAATTAACAAGTTGGGGGTAAACATGCGTCATATTTATTATCTAAACACTACTGTATATCTTACATAATCTAGTTTTAAAATAATATATCCAGTAGGTATACTGGATATATTATTTTAAAACTCTTCTCAATTTAGCTTCTAATACATTTATTGTTGTCTTCTTTTTAAATATTTGATGTAAATTAATGGCCTGAAACACAGGTTTTTCATAAACCTAGATCAGGCAGGTCTACATTACAGTTAGAATTTAACTTTCTTCGATTGTAATTAACGTAAATCATATTTTGACTTTACTTTATACTTGAATAATTTTTTTATTTATTATTTATTTATTTATTATATCCACGCAAAACGGCCACCATCATCATCATGATGATCCTCACTCTCATAGTCCGATGGACGGCACGTAATTCGACACGACCGGAGAGAGATTAGGCGTGTTGAGATGTTCTCAACAGACCAGGAGACTTAATAGGCTTCTGGAGGGAGTTGGGCTGTTGGAGTAACCACCGACGGCCGCCATGGCCCACGTACAATGGTCCACCTGAAGGATTAAGTGCGGAAACCAAAGCCGTAACATAGAACATAGAGATTAGGCGTAGGATCAACGGCTTAACGTACTTTCCAAGGTATAGGGATATGATACCGCCAATTTCTAAACTCCAAGCTGTTACTTGGAAATTCTTAATGGAAAAAACACTTTGCATGACCCGGGAATCGAGCCCAGCCCCACGCTTAGCAATCGCGCTTGCGACCACGAGACCAACGGCGGCAGTCAAATTTCATAATAGTATGGTTTCGATAATACTATGTTCGTAACACCATAAAATAGTTAAATTATTTAGAAAAAATCGCTTTTGAACCTTGTCTATGTGTTAGGTTTATGCTCGTGACTACTTTATACTGAAGACCAATTCCCATAACTAAAAACGTTCAAAATCTAGTCGCAATCTCATCTCAGCGACAATCAATGTCAAAAACTTGTCAAAAATGTTGGGAAATTAGAGGTATTTTTGACTGATTGAGACTGAGGACAGACTGTGAACGTTCTTAAAATTATGAGAATTGCCCCTCTTATTATTTTTTACAGGTTTATTCTAATTCCGACCTTTTTGCCAAACACGTGATCAGAGATCGGACCATTATGATAGATTAATGCCATCATCATTCCAACCTAAAAGAGAAATGGAGCTATACATGACCTATAGCACCACACCATCCCTTTCATAATACGGCCCTTGGTCATCTTTTACGATCCACAGTTTAAAAAGTGTTAAAAACCCGTACTTTTTGGTAAAGCGTTAAATTTTACCAAATAACCCATATGGGGGCGGAAATAAATAAATGAGAGTCCTTGGCAATTAAAAGTAATGTTCCGCAAAGGGAACTTAGTGATGCGCGCAAGGGACCCTTTGGTGGAACCCTTTTGGTTTGTTTGGTAAACTGACGGATTTTTAATTAGGAAAATGCGAAAAACTCTTTTAAAATTTCTATTTAGTCTTAGACCATTAAGATGAGGGACGATAGTAACATTTATAATTATAAGGGCCGGTTGCTTTAAACGGTTGGTTAATGTAACATACGTACGCCAAATAATAACGAGTACGTAATCGTATTTATTTGACTTAAGTCAACGCCATAATTTTGTAATTGTATTATAAATTGAAACAACGCTTTTTTGGTTTGACGATAGTTAACGCCATTTTTGACGTATACGCGGGCGTCAAGTGAACGTGATAATAATCCGCCCTAATAATGCTTGTTAAATGTGTGATGGCGACTTCAGGACATAGTTTTATGACAGCTGCGTGCACAGATTATCTAGATCTGAAAATTATTTTTTGCTATTTTGCTCTGCTCGACAGGGTCCGCAATGATCACATATAATTTTAAGGTACTGCCTAAGTATACATGGTGGAATGTAATAAAGTATTGATAATCTCACTTCTTTTTCAACATCTAAAATGCTATTTTAATACTTATCTTGGTAACAGTTCACACCTGAAACTGCCTTCACAGTCACCATTTCTCCAAACCAAACACGACCATCAGTTTCTTTTCTCCCATTCGGTCCAGTACGGAAATACAGTGCGTTTTATAGGTACTTATGAGTATTTGGCGCTTGCAATGCCCGAGTACTCGGTTTACGAGTGTGACGTCAATGCGAGCTGGGTATGACCACAATAAACCTGCCATCACGTCATGCGGGCTATATTTGGGTTCCGTGCACTCATTTCAAAGTAAAGGGCCGTTTGCTCTGCTGATTTGATTGTGGAATGGTAGATTAGAAGGTTATTTTTGAGGTTTGAGGTTTTGAATCGAAATCTATAAAATATACATTCGTGTTGTAAATTCCTAACTTGATTTTTTATTTTTGACTGTTTAGTTTAGTTTGTGACCTTCCTGAACTAGTGGCAAAGAATACTTCTTCTTTCTTTCTAAATGAAGGCACGTAAGAATTCAATTTTAGGAAATTGATAATAGGGTATCGCGGCAACAAATAAGGTTCAAAACAGCGATGCGTTTGATGTTAGTTGAATCGAATGACCACCAAAATAAAAATATTTTTTTTTATAATTACAAAATAGATGCACGGCTCGGTGGAATAATTTTTAGGTATTCTTTAGTTGATTTAATTCCCTTTATTCATTATCATTACATAAAATATAATCAAATGAATTAAAACCTTTTATTTCGGATCCATAAGTGTAGTCCATTTGGTTAGTATACACACAACTTAGAAACTAGTGTTCGTATTTAAATCTACCAGAAAAACAACACATAAATACTATTCATTAATTATTATTATTATTTATTGAATCAAAGTCAACACGGACCAATTATAAAATAAACTAATACAAAGACAATTAAATTAAATACAATAAAATACAATTCAAAAACAAAAAATACAATATTTAAGTCAAAACAATTAAAACAATATTTCCACATTACATGTACCATGTCACAGTGATACATGTACTGAGAAGGGAGTGAATGATAGCGTGACGATTGACAGAGGAGAATGGAAGAAGAAAACGTGTTGCGCCGACCACAAGTAACATGGGATAAGGGCAAGAGATGATGATGATGATGATGTTATTTCCCATAAGAACACAGTACTTTTGTCTCGCCGGCCACTTAAATTTTTGGGTGTAAAATGATCGGCACTTGAATGATGTCCTTTGTTGTAATATTAAAACCAATTCTGATTGATTGTGGGTAATTAAATCAAAGGTAGACTTCATACATCATCATCTATTTTCACAGTCCTTTTCCCACAAATAAACTAGTAAAAAGTAATTAATACATTACCTCCATCCTGACTTTTACGATTCGTACACGATGATAACCAGCTGAAACCTAGTTTTTATTTCTTCCTTTCTTTCTTAAACGAGATTTAGATTCATTAAGATTAATGAGAAAGAATATAAATTAGTTTTATTTGTAACACTGATGTGTCCCGTGTGTTATATCCATACATATATTTTGTACATTTCTATGGTTGTAACTGTTTAAAATTGAAGTTATAAACCTAATTTATGGTGTGTGGTATGGGTATGTAGGTATAGATACAGGGCACCTGGAATATTTTGGGAGATCATGGCCATTTAGCTGATTATGTAACATAATAATTAGTCTCTTCGAGTGATGAAGCTATAAATTTATAATATTATGTCCTATAGATAGAGGTGCATTTATTATTATTCTTTGGGTCTAAGAAATAACAGCCGCACGGTTCGATCGATCAGGTTAAGCTACGCTTGCCGCGATTGGTCCGTGGATGGGTGACCATCTTTATATCAATCAATCAATCGATCGATCGATCGATTTTTTCTCCATCAATCTCATCTACATAGATTGATCGAGAAAAACAGGTTTTGCTGTGACTTTGTTGATTTGTTTTTTTTTTCTTATCTGTATCTGTATGTGATTACTAGTTTATTTATTTATTTATAAGTATGTATTAGATATGTTGAAACTGTGTGTACTCCCCGTCACTTTTCCCTAAAGGTTCATTAGAAAACCAGCGCCAGACAGCATCTGTCTGGCATTAATGTTGAAATGAACCTTTTTGGCGCAGCCGTGAGGCACACACTATTGTTGTCTGAAACATTATTATTTATTTTTATTAATTTTGTATTTTGTGTTTCACGAACTGTGTCCAAATAAACTTCTTTTCTTTCTTTCTTTCTTCTTTCCTTCTTATATACCTTCCTACCAAGACAGGGGTCGTGGTCCTAGAAAAATCAGAGTTTAGTGTGTAAATAGTTTTTGTTGGCTTGTGGCTAAATAATAACAGCCGCACGGTTCGATCGATCAGGTTAAGCTACGCTTGCCGCGGTTGGTCCGTCTATGGGTGACCATCTTTACATACCGAGACCCCTCCATGGCTTGGAAGGCACGTTAAGCCGTTGATCCCGGCTATCATTCGTGAATCTTTGACAGTCGTTACGGGTCGTCAGAAGCTCAAAAGTCTGACAACCAGTCTTACCAAGAAGTATCGTATTACCTAACAACTGGGTTGTGGAGGTCAGATAGGTAGTCGCTGCATGTAAAATGCTGGTATTCAGCTGCATCCGGTTAGACTGGAAGCCGACCCCAACATAGTTGGGAAAACGCTAGGCAGATGATGAGATGTAAAAGTTCGTGTCGAAACGAGAGGAGAGGAATAATTACCATGGTTTGTTACGTCTTTTAGTCAACTTAATATGTAATATTATTCAATGTAAGCCCCCGGCCTCGTGTAGCGACTCTGCTGACGTCAGACGTTCGGGTTTACAAACTTTGCTGCTGAGCCCTTTCTTGTTTACACGCTACGAGTGCTAAATCCGTCCAGTGCAGCTTTCTTCGTTAATTTTAGACTTTGTTTCACTAACTTGCTTTTCATAGCTTGCCTATGGATTCGTAAAGTTTTGAAGTGGACCGTGGAATCCTTATAAACATTTATTTTCAGGAAGTAATTTTAGCGTCACAACCAGTCTTGCCAAAACGTATCCTTAAAATTAAGAAAATTAATATAATTAAAAGCAGTTGCTCCAGGTAAAATACTGTTACTCAGTTGCATTTGCACCCTAATTGCGTAATACACGATCAATCAGAATCCGTTTCATTTTGACAGTTCAACAACATTCATTGCGTAGGTACGTGTTGAGCAGACAAATTTTTCGAATTTATGAAGCAATGGATTAGCAATTTGCTTCAAAATGATTCTGATTCCGATTGATTGTGTGTTACGCAATTAGGGTGCCGGTTAGACTGCAAGGCGACTCTAACACAGTTGTAGAAAGGCTAGATAAATGATGAATCGACTATGGAAATCGTAAGAAATTGAAATTGGTAGAAAATGAAATAAAATAGTAAGCATTAGTGAAATTGTAGTTTTTGGAACGGAAATCATTTCGATGAATTGCATTTATATTTCCTAAACCCGATAAAAGCCATATCTGATTTTGAATTGAACAGAAACCTTAGTTCAAACGACACAATACGTTACACAATAACCGAACTATGCTAAACATGTACAAACAATTTAGGTAAGCAGGTTATTAGCAATTTCACGGACAAGTAGGTAAAAAGTAGTAGATAAGCTCTTAATCAAACTTGAGCATTGTTAGAACTTCAAAACATTTGCCGGCTTTGCAAACAATTCCAAGATTCTGTCGTCAACCACATGTTAATAAATACGGAACAATACATAAAACGGAATAATAGCAACATAATACAACATGTCCCGGAATTAACGTACACCACGAAATACCCCAATTCGAATATTATTTTATGTGTATAAAACATTGTTTGGTCGGAAATGACGTTATTTTCTGTCAGTGAAAGAATTTTAAATTACAGAAATTACATTTTACAATTTAAAAACCGGTTAAGTGCGAGTCGGACTCACGCACCGAGGGCTCCGTACAAATTTGTAAGTATATATCTACAAATTTACGGTTTTCGGGTTTTTTTTTCTTTATTTGTGCTACATGAAATTGCTTCTTGCCAAATTTCATGATTCTTGGTCAACGGGAAGTACCCTATAGGTTTTGATTCCCTTCCGAGTTTCAAAATATGCGGCATAAACGGAACATAAACGCCCGTATCTTTTGATTGCGTTTACTTAGAACTTTGATTTTTTCACTGCTTCAAGGGATTGCAGCCCTGAGTATTTGATATTAATTTCAACTTGATAACTCTACGCGTTCCTGAGAAAAAAGGTCTTGACAGACGAACGGACAGACAGACGGACAACAAAGTGATCTTATAGAGGTTCCATTTTTCCTTCTGAGGTACGGAACCCTAAAAAAAGAAAGTTACGGTAGCAGCTGCGAAAGCTCTATACGCCGAAAGATATAAAGATTTCTAAAGCACAATATATACAACCGATAACATACAGCTAACTATCGTTTCACAGTTGTTGAGCCAACAAAACGTGACTACCCCAAGTAAATGCCCAACTTGCTAACTTCAGAAATAGTCTGAATCCGGAAACTTTTGTTCTTGGGCGACTTCGGAACAAGACCGATTTCAGCTTCTTTATGTTATCTGGATTGTTAGTTTTGCTTCCGGTTATACGAATGTTAAGCAATTTTCAAAAAAATTCCTTTCCCACATAGAGGGCAAATGTCATCTTTTCGCACTTGAAGTTGTAGCGGTATCTACAACGCCACATGCGAACAACGCGTCATACTGACGTCAAGCAAATCCTGCATCTCGCAAGCAGAGTTTACTGCGCAATTAGCATAGATGCAATTTCGCAAGATCAATCGGGGCAATTGCCCGCCAGACACAATACCCGTCGGTCGGAGGATCTTCCCTTTTCTATGGTGTATGAGTGAACTTTACACCCTGTTCCTCATACCTCCAAAAAGTAAAGTCAAATTATTTATTTCAAACTAGTTTATGCTCGCGACTTCGTCCGCGTGGATTTTCTAGGTCCCCTGACCCACCCCAACACATCGCATCGCATCGCCTGCCTGCGCTATTACTTCGTTTTCGCTAAGCGTTCACACATTTTTTCATGTCGCTCAGCTCCTTAGGGTCATTGCGTGATGTTAACGTTGCTTATAGCCTTCCTCAAAAGTTGGGCTATCAAATGCAAAAATATTTTTTACCGTGTTCAAACAAACAAACAAAATCTTCAGCTTTATCTTCTTCTTAGCGTGTCGATAGCAATCTAAATGGACTCGGCCCAGAATTCGGCTACTTGTTTGGCGCCATCACCAGCGTCCATCAGTTCCTGTAACGTGAAGCTGACAGGACACACAGCACACGATATTAAGTGTCCCATCGTTTGTGGAACAGCGCCACATTTACACTCCAAGGCGGAGTCGTCTATGAATTTCCACTTGAACAGGTTTTCCTTGGTTTCCTTGGTTTTTCAGCTTTATTATGAGTATAGATAGAAGACAGGCACATAAAAAGCACCTTTGGATGTGAAAATTTAAAAGAAAATAGTATTGATTCTAGTCGCCCCTTCCAAAAGATAGTTTAGTATGAAGAATGATTGACCGTTAGAATGGAAAACCGTTAGATACCTTTTTCAAATGATTTACAATATTTTGTATACATGAATGATATAATTATATTTGAAGACGATGCATCTACAATAAAATTGCTATCTACTGTTATTTCTAGTTTTAGGAGTTGCAGTGTTTGGGCGAAATGATGGAAACAAAAGACAACTAACTACTAATTAGTTAGATAATTCATACAATCATAGTTTTTATTTACGTTGAAATTGTCCCAAGATTTTCATTAGATATTTGGGTCTTCAAGTAACAAATTAGTTGTTAAACAGAATTAAACGACCAATGATCTTACAGTATCTTGAATCGAAACACCGGCTGCACTCAAAGCCAGTCCTAACGTAGCAGAAAAAAAAGCTATGTGTTGATTTAAAAGTCTGTAAAAAAGCACCTTTGACCAATGCTTTTTGCGGGACATTTTTTCGCGCCGTAAGAAAAATAGTGCACGAAAAATTTACATTGCAATAGAAAACCCCGCTTTCAAAATCCTGTAATTTATTCCTGTGTCGAACTAGGAACAAAAAACAAAAAGAATAAGCTAGAAGAAGGGGACATAGAGAACAGCTGCTGTCCTTTTCACATGCATTTTGTGACATTTGAGGATATTAGATTTTCCTCTTACCGCTTCTATTAAACAAAGAAACCTGCCTGAAAGATTTAAACGTCTACTTCCATTGAAAATCATTTCTTTGTACTCCTATGCAGCCGCTAAAGAACATGTTTTCGTGTTTGTATCTTCAGTGTAGCGTGCTTTGTCTGTCAGTCGTTCCATTAATTAGTCAATCAAGGAACTATATCATAGATGAAACATTTTCTGCTGTACATTACATAATAATATTACTTATAACATCATGTATGTGGGATAAGCTCAATTTTCCATGAATGAAACTGCTGATTTCCTTTAAATAGGCTATTTTCCTAAAAAAATCTAATTAGTCCGTCAGTTAGATTATCAAAAAATATTGAACCCGTATTTTTTCTTTTGTCAATTATATAAAAAACTAGTTGACTACGGAACCCTAAAAATGATGAAGATATCGCCCGTTAAAGTTCCGCGTGACGTCACTTGCTTGCGACACTTTTGCAAGCAAGTGACGACCCCCACTCTCAAATTTTGACGCGCTTTATGTTGTCGCTTGTCGTTTTTTGTTTGATTGACAAAAGAAAAAAATACGTGTCCATTATTTTTCGATAATCTAACTGACGGACTAAATATCATCATCATCTGCCTAGCCTTTTCCCAACTATGTTGGGGTCGGCTTCCAGTCTAACCGGATGCAACTGATGGACTAAATATAATTATTATTTTTTACCCAGGTAACTACCCTATTCTTGTATTAATTTTTTCGTCTTTTATCTAACGTCTTTACCATTTTTTCTTTTTTCTCAACCTCGTTCCCCCTTCTGCCTCTTCTACATTTTAAACATTTATCTCCTATCTCTTTCACTCCTTGACTATTCCGTACATTCATCTTTGCCACTCGTTTATGCTTCACATCTGTCATTCATCTTTACGTCACAATTCACTATCCTTTCATAACGTTCCGTTCCTACATGTATAATATAATACCAGTATAATATATCCGTTAATAACAATACGTGATATGGTTGGACTGCGCTGCAGACGCTCAGAATGGCCAGAATTTATTATTATCGCGTTACCTACCCCACTACGTGCGCGTCTTATTGAAGCTGCTGTAAAGAATTTGAATTGTTTGTTTATTGCAAACGTTTGCGCTGACTATTGTAGGAATCATTGGGTGAGAAGTTTTTATTAGAATATGTTAGATGTTTTGTTTATTTTGGATGTTTTATTACATATGTTTTACAACATAGCATATAAATAGTGTGTACAATTAACATAATACTGGCCAAGGTCTTTTGGTTTTATTTATTATACCTTTGAAACCTGCCTGGGAGATCATTGTGGGTGCCCCTTAAATTACAGACTTAATAAGCCCTTGGTTGCAGAATGAAGATAGAATTCTGCTGGGGAGTTTGTTGCGCCACTTCTTCACAGCGAAAGCACTAGGAAGTGGTGAAGGGCGTGCTTTTGGGGGACTGACTTATGTAATTTTGACGTACGAAAAGAGCTGATTTTTAGCCTAATTTGAATAAATGACTTTTGATTTTGATTTTAATTGGTCTGTATACTAAAAACTATTCTTCATTTAAAATTTATGTATAAATTGAATGCAAAGGGATCGATACAATATTAAACAATATTACGTAACTATCACGCATTTTTCTAGCAGTAATCCTAACATGTTCTTGTTCTCGATATTACATATGTATGTTAGTAGGTAACTACGTCTCTTTGCTCATCAATGCACTGATTCAATAAGCTTAAAAAAGAGTTGATTACGTCAAAACAAGCTTATAGTAGATGTCTGGAGTTCGTCTGTCTGTCGGTAAGTGGCCATTACATCCAAAACATCCACCACGCGTACATCATCCACAGTGTTGCCATGTGCGAATTTTAATCATAATTCATATAAAATTATTTAAAAGTTGTATGAATTATTAAAACATATTTTGCGTGGGTGGGGATAGTAAACCGACATTTTACCAGCAGAACTTTTAAACATAAATTGCGAAATGTGGGTGTACAGACACATCAAGCTACTACAATCTATCAAATTTCTTTAATAGATTTTCAACTATATCGCTAAAGCATTAAGGTTCAAGGTTGATTGGGAAAGTTTGACAGTTTCGGGTAGGTTGACCTGCTGGCGTCTGTACTATGGGTATACTCGTATCTCTGCCCAACCCTTCGGGATAACAAGGCATGATGTTATGTATTATTTTGGTTTACTTTCACGAATTTAATGATTCAAGCGTCAGATGAAAGCCCTTATGTCTGCCAACAGTTTACAGCCAAACCTCTTGTAATAAAAATATTTGATAATATTCATCAATTCCATTTTCATGCATTTTCACACCCCTCACCCCACACACACACCCTCCACACACACCCCAACACATACATACACTTGCATGTCTGCTGTTTATCACACTCCTTGTGTGACATAAGCTTAGTTTTTGTTATTATTTTCACTTTATTTTTTTTTCTAACAGCTGTTAGTACAAATCATTGACACATTTTTATCCTGTTTTTGGTTGAGAATATTAACAGAATTCATTTTGGCTGAACCATATCTTTTAAGATACAGGCTAGTCCTAGTTTAAAATATAGAGTCTACTATTGCATATTAATGTAAATATTATTGTCAAACAATGTCAATTTAAAATTTATGTTGTACCTAAATATTAATTTGCACACCTCAATAGGTTATAATACAATGTACCTTTTATACTTGTAACACCTTTTTAACATGTATTATGCAAATAAATGATTTGATTTGATTTGATTTTTGATTTGATTTTATACAGTGCAAAGTGCTATGTTTTAATGAAATAAATATTTTATTATTATTTTTATTATTATTTTCATGCTTTGTAAAAAGCCCCTTTTTTATCTGCTACATATCCTACTAATTAAGTACCTACCACTAGCTTTCACCTTAAATGTAACCTTTAATAGAAGCTAATGCCACAGACTATAAACCAGAGTTTATGTTACAAGGTACAGACGCCAGCACATCAAGCTACTACAATCTGTTAAATTTCTTTAATAGATTTAAAACTTTCTCGCTAAAGCGTTAAGGTTCAAAGTTGATTGGGAAAATTTGAGAGTTTCGGGTAGCTTGACCTGCTGGCGTCTGTACAACTACTCCTCCTGAAAGCTGTAAAAGAAATGGACCTTAATTAAATGTCACTCGGCCTGTCAATCTAGATTCCCTCAAGATGAAGAGCGGATTTAATCTTTTTTTTTACTATGCGGGACGTAGATTACTTAGTACGTTATAGATACCTACAGTCTGTTGCAAAACTATGTGATGAAAGCGTAAACAAACCCATTTCAGGTTAGATTCTTACGGAATTAATCACTATAGGAATAAGTTAACACATTCATCTGTATTTAGAATGTTGCACCTTTATATCTGACCACTTTTTTAACCCCAGTCCCGACGCAAAAACGACGGGGTGTTATAAGTTTGACGTGTCTCTGTGAGGGTGTGTGTGAGTGTGTATAACATCGTAGCTCCCGAACGGATGAACCGATTTTGATTTTTTTTTTTGTTTGAAAAGTGAATTTGTCGGGAGTGTTCTTATTCAACAATTATTGTTTGAAAAACAGGACGGAGCTTAAAAAAAATATTACATAGTGCATATAAGATAAACTTTTACACTGTGAGGGCAAGTGTATTAAGCGCCATACTGAATTGTCTGTGACGTTAAATCGGGTGGTATGAAATGACACGTTAAAAAGTAAATATATTTACTTGTAGTACTTACTTTATAAACGTGGTAAAAACTTTCCTAGTCAAATACATAACTACAGTCTCGTAAAATAATAATCCTTTATGTTGCTTTGCCGGAGCCGAGTGAAAATCGAAATTTTTGATTTATTTGAGCGTGTTTTGAACGAATTTAGTTCAGAGGGAAATAACAAAATTTTCTATAGCATGAAATCACGCAATAGCTTTTTTATAACCTTAAAAGTTTATTGACCTAATATTAGAATTCAAAATCTAGGCAAACAGATATACCTCAAGGCTTGAGCATAAATATCAGGGTTCTTTTGATATTTATATAAATCTAAACTTTTGTTCATGAACATAAACGCTGTGGCAGCACACACGTCTTGCGCACGCGCCGCACGGCATCACACTGGCGCCACAGACAGACTACAATATAATATAGGGTCTGGCGCTCAGCTGCGTGCGACCCATATTTATAACTTCGGTCCGTTTAACTTGTAGCAGCGCGCACGCACTAAACCGTATTTTGGAGTAATGTGTACTTGATCGCTATTGGTCAATATATTATTGAAATTATGTTTGTGTCAGGTAACTACTTCCATCCATGTAATTTTGTACATAGTTAGGCTTAGTATTTAATAAACATTCATTATTACATCTTAATCTCGTTTTAATTCCTCTACTGCTTAAACGCCAAAACGCTATTCTACCATACGACTAAAGAGTGAGGCAACTGTCTCATCACCAACGAGGGAGCGACTATAGGCCAACCGCTTAACTGAGACGTTGCCTGAGGTAGCAGCGCGGTGCGGGAGGGGTGTGGTGACGTGATGCGAGAGCTCAGTGATTCGTCAACTTGTGACAAGTATCACCCCTCCCGCACCGCGCAGCTACCTCACGCAACGTCTCAGTTAAGCGGTCGGCCTACAGCTATCGACTATTTTCTCTCTCAAGAAACGTATAATACAGGGTCTCTACAGACGTGATGACGAGATGGACATCGATATCTAAACATGATAAAATATATGTTTTTTTGGTGGTTTCGCTGGTACTTGAAGTATGAGTTGTGAAAATCGGTTTTTATTTTGTTTTATCGTGTTGAGATATTATATATACGAGTATATACCCATATCACGCCTGTGTAGTTTACACACAAATTAACCGATTTTTTTAAACTGATATTTCAAGTGACTAAAACTAATTGCGGCCAATGACCCCATAAAAATCATCAAATTATTTTTTTTTTGTTTTGGTCATGTTTAATAATAATAATCATTTATTCATCCAGATCATACAATCCAATTTGTTAGTAGTAACATGCACATCTTAAACACTAGTGTTAGTACTTGCGTTTTAGATATCAAAGATTTTATTGATTCTCGCTCCAGCATTTTTTTCAGGAAAGGAATCAATGAACTACATATACAATAGCAGAAGTGCATATACATATAACAATGGTATGTACATACTTTGATTGGTTAAACATATAATTTCATTAAAAAAAAAAACGTTTTGCTTTTCCATATAAAACGCCAATTTCATATGTAGGTGACTGGAAAAAGTTTTGACGACAACAGGAAACAGCAGGACTCATTTCTGATGACACTTTCCACGTACCTAAATTCGATTATTTCTTATCTGTATTTCCAGTTTGATTGACGTCACGACAATAAACCATCCTTTGATGTTCGTAACGCATTTATTTAATGTAACGTTTACGAGGGACACGCGAGTGACGAGTCGTTTAGTGTACAATCGATTCCCATGTGTCTGTGTTTTCTATTCGAGTTGCGTTCGCCGTATCGGAATCTGAGAAACTTTGCCTGTTCATTTGAAATGTGCAATATCCTGTCCATTAGGTAAACGGTTTTTTAACTGATGGAACTAGTGATTGCTGCAACACACAATACATTGATTGATACACGTACGGTATTATAATGTCTGTAAGAAGCCATAAATACGATAATTCAGTAAGTTAAGGCAGTTTATATAATTATTTATTTTACTACGCATTTTAAAGTTAACTTTTACGTAATCTTGATAAGTTACGTTCTAAGACAGCTGTCAAAAAACTACCCTAACGGTCATCGGTTCTACGGCTAATATGGCCGGCCCATTGCCACTTCAGCTTGTTTATTCTGTGAGCTTAGTCGACAACAGACAATTTTATCAATACTAAATGAAAAATAATACGTAACAGGTACGAACTCTAATAGTTATTATTTACTATACATATGATATACCATACATATGATCTGACCAAAGATTATGTCTGGACTTTAAAAGAGACTGTGACCTCTGAGTTTGTTTCGGCCTTTCTTCTCAGACTAGTCAGATAGTAAACGCCGACCTCATCTAGTTTTAAAATATGATTGACGTGTAAAAGTGTTTGTACAAACCTATTTACAAAATAAAATCATTTATCATTTACTTGCAGACCACAATGAGTGAGTCTTCAGTAGTTCCCGATGTCTTCAGCTTCACGGATTCATTTAATTAAAATGGTGAAACTTCGGAACCGATCGTTGTTTACGGAAATGCCCGAAGTTCTTCAAACGTTAGCGTCTATAATTACTAATAGTATTCTTGTATCTTGACTAATACTCACATAAACAATATATGAAATGAAGTATATCTATACTAATAATAAAACTGAAAAGTTTGTTTGTTTAAACACGCTAATCTCTGAAGCTACCAGTCGAATACGAAAGATTATTTTTACATTTCTTGGCTATCAATTAATGTAAAAAGGCTATTTAACATCACGCTATGACCCTTAGCAGCCGAGCAAAAAGAAAAAAAACTCAAAAGATGATAGCGCGGGCAGGCAATCCGACGGCGGGGTGGGTCGGCGAGCAAAAAACTTCACGCGGACGAAGTCGCAGGCAGAAGCTATATCTTACTAATATTATAAACGTGAAAGTTTGTATGGATAGATGGATGGATGGATGTTTGTTACTCTTTTACGCAAAAACTACCGAACGGATTTGGATGAAATTTGGCACACAGGTGGTATATAACCAGGATTAATATATAGGATACTCTTTATCTCGATATTCCCACGGGATCGAAACTTATGCGGGTGAAACCGCGGGGCGTAGCTAGACGTGTATAAATGAAATGAGACGCTGTTCAGTAAGAATGACGCATGATGAGCCAATTCTAAGAGCTTTGGGTACCCTGCCAAATGTTTAATTGATTCTGCCGTATCTTGTCGTACAGGCAGTTACGAGTAAATTGGATTGAATCATCACAGGTACATTTAGTTTTATGTATTTCTAATTAATAAGACTAGCGGTGAAGGATAACGGCGTGAGGAAAACTGGACTTAATACTTGGAAATCGTCAAGATTAAGGGGATTATTTCATTGATCCTCCTTGGTCCCGGCTGTCATTCGTGGATCTTTGACGGTCATTACGGGTCGTCAGAAGCCCGAAAGTCTGACAACCAGTCTCACCAAGGGGTATCCCGTAACTGGGTTGTGGAGGTCAGATAGCAGTCGCTCCATATAAAATACTGGTACTCAGCTGCATCCGGTTAGACTAGAAGCCGACCCCAATATAGTTGGGAAAAGGCTAAGCAGATGATGATGATTTCATTGATTCTCTAAAAAATTATCGGTCTTCTAATGAAAAAGGCTTTTTTTAAATAAATGAGCCTTTTTTTGGGTTAGAAATCATCAAATGACTTCTCCCGCTCTGGGTTGAGTGGAAGGGCGTGTCAGACTTTTACTGACTAAAACCCACCCGTGTTCCTTCAGTTGCCTGTGCCAGGGGCCATGGTATCTCTTTCGAACAACCCGCAGCCCTGGCAGGCATCGGCACTAGCGGACCCCAGCAGTTCGTGCTGACATCTCTTTGAGGCGCGCGTGGAACACAACGCGCCGTCGACCCGGGCCTGGTCCTTACCGGGCGGCGAGCTGCCCATTGCTTGCCACCCGCAAGCCCGCGCCTACGGTGGCCGGGAGTCGGCTGTTGACTCCCGTCCTGATGAGCCTCTAAAAACTTTTTGGTGTTCTAAAGATGATGGCTATTTTTGAAATAAATTTGGTTGCAGTTACCAAGCTAGAGCACCCTGACCAGATGGGTTAGGTTAGGTTAGAGCTGTGACCATCCATGCACGCCCGAGATTTTGTTTATATCTACATATGTATCTATGTACCTATTACCTAATATTTATTCAAAGTCAAATCATTTATTTCAAATAAGCTCATTAAAAGGCCCTTTTGAACGTCAAAAATATAAATCAATGTCAATTTGTTTTATTTTTTATTTTTAACTCTGTTTAGTTTAGTTTTATGATCCTGTACGAGTCGCAATAAATACTTTTTCTTTCTTTCTTTTTCTAAAAATTACATTAAAATAGAATTGATTCAAGTCGCCACTTCCAAAAGGTAGTTTTCGTATGGAGAAGAATGGGCAAGAAACTCCATCTTATTCTTATATTTTATGGTCATTTCCGATTTATTCGGTAAGTTGCACCTGCCATGTTTTGTCTCTGCATCATCCAAAGGTTGACTGTTAGAAAATGCCCCAGGCAGTCCGTCTTTGTACAGTATTTTTTTACTGGTGCATAGAGTTTTAATAAACAAGTAAAGTCCTTGATATTCACCTAAGTCCCTCACAAACTCTTATCAAACGTCGCTACTGTGAAATACCTACTCTAAAACATTCATCCAAACCGAAATCTCAAAGCAAACTGAACTGTCACTGAAACACAAAAGGACACGTCACCACCATTGCTTAGAGAACACTATAGATCTATGGATCCGTCTCCATCGGATGTGGGCGGCGGCGGCGGCGGCGCAAAGCAAGCGACACCTTTGATCCGCCCCGCTGATAAGCGAACGCGACAGGTGTCTGTTCGGATCGCTCGGGTGATAGCACGCTTCATTGCACACCGCTTGTTTTGCTTTTCACGAGTTTATGTTTAATTGTTTGGTTATTATGTTAATAAAGAGAACGTTGAAGGCTTTGTTGGATGAGATTTGGATCATTTTCTATTTTGTTAGTACTTGTTGACAGGCCTACAGTGTCCTCCCATACCTGAGGGGCATTTCTCGTAATTTTAAGAACGTTCACAGTCTGAAGGCCAATTCTCGTAATTTAAAACGTTCACAATCTAGTCGCAGTCTCATCTCGGCGACAAACAAATGTCAAAAACTTGTCAAAATGTAGGGAATTTAGACGTATTTTTGACAGATTGAGACTGAGATCAGACTGTGAACGTTCTTAAAATTACGAGAATTGCCCATCGATCTCAGTCTCAACCTCTCAAAAAATTCCTCTGACATTTTTCACAAGTTTTTGACATTGATTGTCGCTGAGATGAGATTGTGACTAAATTTTGAACGTTTTTAATTACGAGAACGGGCTTTCTGTTAACACTGTAAAGCAATTTGTAATTTGTGGGTAAAATGTGGGTACACCTTGGGTACACCTCTGCGCAAACCTTCTGGGAAACAAGGCGTGATGTTATGGCATGATTTGATTTTCACGAATCGGAAATGAGTTTCAAAACGAAAATTGTTTAGTATGACGGGTAGAACCCCTTGATGGATGTAGGTGACTAAGTCGCCACCCTGTACGAGAAAATATCGGAAAATGTAATAGTAGGGAATTATTAATTAATTTATATTTGTATTATCAACGCGATCTTCTTATTTATTTTAAATTGAATAAATAACTGTAGGTAAAAAAAAACCTTATTATTTAACTACTTTTATGTTTAATAATCTTTAAGGGCTGATTTTTCAATCATGTGATAACTTTATACGAGGAATAATTTTTAAATTTTGACAGTTATGCCATACAAAAACGGTCAGATGTCAATTTTATTCCGCGAATAAATTTGCGAATTTATCTGTAGTCAAAAAAATCAGCCCTTACTTGTATAATATACATGTTCTTAATAATAGAGTAAGTATAAATGCATCTTTATGTCCATTATGTAAGGGTTGATTTTTCTAACGCTAAATAATTTTGTCGAAGGAATAATTTTGAATTTTTGACAGTTCTTCCTACAAAAACTGTCAGACGTCAATTTTATTCCACGAATAAAAATGATCTATATAGAAATTAGTAGATTGAAAAATCAGCCCCTAGTGTTTTGTATTGTTATTAGAGCATAAGTAGTATATAAGTTAGGTTTTATACTCACATCTACCTAATATAGTAAATATTCGTATGACACTTTTAGCGGCGGATGTGTCATGAGATGGCCCTGAGCTATATATATACTATAGATATGCTAACCAACTTTGTACCTACCATATCCGACGAATAAATGTCTTTGTCTAAGGGCTGATTTCTCCATCGCCAGATAACTTTATTCGAGGAATAATTTTGAAATACTGACAGTTATTACATACTAAAACTGTCAAACGTCAATTTTATTCCTCGAATAAAAGTTATCTGGCGATGGAGAAATCAGCCCTAAGTTAAATAATCAAAGCACATCGTCAACATAATCAATCTATTTAAACTTTCTTTAGGTCATCATCATCATGTTTCAGTTAGCTGCTTGTTCCTGCACTACTGTCAAACTTTAGCATTATATTCATGACTTGTGTAGAGAAAATAAACGTTTTATATAATATATTTATATTTTATATCATTCTCTTGCCTTTATCCTAATTAATTTGGGGTTGGCGCAACATGTTACATATTTCTCTATTAATCGTCATCTCGGTAGTCACCCCTTTTCTAGCCTTATCATCTTTCACACAGTCCATTCATCGTTTATTTGATCCCCCCTTAAAGCTATCCATATTTGACGGCACGGTTGGCGCAGTGGTTAAGCGATTGACTGCTGCGCTGCGTGTCGCGGGTTCGATTCCCGCACGGTACAAATATTTGTATGACCTACATGTATTTGTTCCGAGTCTGGGTGTTTTTCTATCTATAATATGTATGTATTTACAAAAAAAAATGTA
The DNA here is from genome assembly GCA_951799955.1 of Apamea anceps. Taxonomy (NCBI): domain Eukaryota; kingdom Metazoa; phylum Arthropoda; class Insecta; order Lepidoptera; family Noctuidae; genus Apamea; species Apamea anceps. The sequence goes on from OX637516.1 coordinate 2,898,702, forward strand.
TATAAGTAGTTTATCAGCCATCTTGTTACCATAACACAAGCATTAGGTTGCTTAGCTTGGGACTAGATGGCGCTGTGTGAAATGTCCAGGGATATTATTATTATTATATATTCACATTCAAATATTTTCTCACAATATTTTTTACATTATTTAGGTATAAGAATATTAACATCTAACAGCCGATTCTTATAATTTACGGACCGTTATTGGTTAAAATTAAGACTCTTGTATCTTTCAGAATAATGAAGCAAATACCTCATAGCTTTGCTTAGTAGACCCTCCCATAAGGAAGTAGCTATCACAGGTAAAATTAGCTTACGAATCTATTTATATGCCCAGTTTGGCAACAAAAAAAAATGCTACCGTTAATATGAATGTTTCATTTTGGTTATAGGAACCGAGAATTAGTGATGTTGTTAACTACGAGTACATAGGTTTTTAAAAGACAGACTACCAACACCATTTTGCGACTGGCCTGTGAAAAATGAAAAACCATTTACAGCACCGATCCTAAATTCCCATTTTTTTTCCGTGCCCAAAATTGAACTGGGATTGGAAAACGCTATATTGCGTTCTCGAGTAACTTTACTATCGGATTGCGTGCATCGCTTCAACGAGGATTGAACGACTTTTGAAAAATATAAAATAGTCATTATAGATGGTGTTAGTCACGCTTCTAACGGAAAATTGGAAAAGCGTGTTTGACTCGTTTTTGGTCGAATTAAAAGTAAATTAATGAGGTTGTGTGCTGTGTATCGTGTTTTTTTTTTTGTTATGGGAAGTGGTAATGAGTCGTATATACAATGTCGAGAAGATAATACGACAATACTAATGCAAATGGAGTATTTTGAAACTATCAAATAATACACCTTATTGTAATAAAAAAGTGATTTACTCAAACAAACTATACAGTATCTAGTCATGGGTCGACTGTGTGGGTCCGCACCCACTCGACCCGCTTAGACTCGACCCGAAGAATAATACCTGGATATTTCTGTTTTGATAGGCGTAAAAACGTCGATGTATAGTCAGACAAAAAAGTGTCGATTTAAGCCTTGCACCAGAGCGTAAATTTTAAATAATGTTTGGATAAATAAATTAATAATTAAAGAAGTAAGTACTTATCCTTTTTTAATAAAGGTTACGCTTTGTACTTTGTAATAAACATCACAGATTATTGTTAATTATAATTATCATTACAATCTTATAGCTAGTGCCACGGTGTTATATATTGAATGAGTCTTTAAACGTGATTTGATTATAATTATTAGGTTAACAAGTAGGTACTATAACTTCTAAAATATAAAAAGAAAACATGATTGACTAAATTAACTTTAAAAAATAAACATTAAGTATCTTAAAGAATACAGAACTATGTAGGAACAACACAATTAAGATTAAAGTTTTCATTACAAAATCAACAATTTTTTTTTTTTAAGTATTTGGTTCGCTCTGTGGCGAATATGCACTGTGTATTTGTACACTGTCACAGTTAAAAACTAATTTCACTTGACCACTGCACTTCAGTCCCGTTCTTTTATTAACACAGGCCCACACTGTGGAATCTTTATTTTTTCGGTGCAGCCGGTATACATAAACCGACGTGTAATAAACTTTGGCCACGTTGATTTGAAATTAATTTATAATTTTTACGCACTCTGCCCTGCCTGACATTGCGAATGACAAACTAACCATACATACTTTACTTTCTTATCATAATTATCGGCACCCTAAATACTTGCATTTTCGAACAATAGGAGCTGCTTCGTCTATTATTTCCAGGAAACCGGTTTAAGCGAGGTAGAGGCTATCTTTAAAAAGCTACATTTTTTAAACGAAATTACTGAGTACCAGGATAAATATGTTTCATATCATAACAACATATTAAAATATTATTCTATGTATAGTAAGTTATTTAGAATTAAAATATCACCTTGCCTGACTGTACAAATGGCACTAAATTGGTAGTAAAACATCTGGTATTATTCTTCGGGTCGAGTCTAAGCGGGTCGAGTGGGCGCGGACCCGACTGTGTTTTGCCAATCTTTAACTAGCTATAGTGACAAATTTATTGGATATTTTTGGTTGATTTTTTGTAAGCAGACTAGGAACGTCATTAGATATACAAAGTTTCATTTATTGTTGTATTGTCATCTCCACTATGCACAAGCAAGGATAAGTTTATAAATAGAAAAAAAAAACGCGAAAAAGTTCTATTAAAAATGACAACGCCAGAATAAAATGCGGCAAGGAAAATGAATATTAAAATCAACGATAAAAGTGACCATAAAAAAAGCATTGTTGTTCTCATTCTACGCATTTTGAATATTTCTTCTTTGGCCTCTTCTTCCCGTTACGCGGGGTCAGCTTTCGGTCAGATTTCGGTTTTGTGTATTTTATTTATTTGTTTTGCACAATGTACACAACCATAGTTACACGCTAGGCTTAAACTAGTGAGTACAGGACCCTGTTAGGGCGCAGCAAGATAACTTAAAACTAATAATATTGTAGGGAGTATCCATTATCTAATATCACGTATCTTTTATTTTGGTCATCATCCGTAAATCCCATCTCTCACATGTCCTTTTGGACCTTCATCATCCATGTGATTTGAGGTCTTCCTCTTCCCCACTTCCCCTCTTCTTTGTGTGCTCTTTTTGCCATGGAAAGGCACCTTTTTACGACATTGCCATCTGTTTGTCGCAGTGCATAACCGTACCATCTCAGTCTGAACTCTTTTGTTTTACCCGCTATTTCTGCAAACTTGAATCTCCCTCTACGCATTTTGAATACAATTTATTGAAATCAAAATTCCTCTGCCCTGCCTTTCCCAAACCTACCTGCCAATGCGGAAAGTGCCACAGCTTAAAAATATAGCTTCAATAAATCCACCACAGATACCCAGTGTCACTACTAACGGAAGATAAGAGTGTTGTAACAAAAAGTGGGTTCTTTTGGGAATTTTATGGGTCATTCGAGGGCGTGATGTATGGTGGTTAACAGCCTTAGATTAGGGGCAAAGGGCCGCTCGGTTGATAGACTGCCTTAATTATTTATCTTTGTACACTGTGGTATGGTTTCGATATACATTAACATTTTGTGAAAAGCAGGAGTAATTAGTTGATTACATTCGTTTTAATTAACAGGTTTTACAAAAACGAGTTGAGTTTAATAGGTTACATTAATTTGCTCATGCCGAAGGGTTAAAATTTAGGAAACCGTTTCAGAATGGAAATCCGAGAATAGAAATCGCCATCGGCCATCGCCTCGTACCGGAAGACGTGGAGTTGGAAGGCCTCCCACAAAGTGGATGAATTACCTTGTGAAGGCCGCAAGAATCCGCTGTATGCGGGAAGCAAAGAACCAGTCGAAGTGGAGGTGTTTGAAGGAGGCCTATGTCCAGCAGTGGGCGTCTTTTGACTGAAATAATAATACAAGAATAGAATAGAATACTCTTTATTGTACACCATACAAATATCAGAAAGGAATCGCCATCAGAAAGGTTTCTACAAAATCTTATTTTCTTGCACACTCCTTTTGCTTCATTTTCGTTCAATTCTCGTAATTTTAAGAACGTTCACAGTCCGATCTCAGTCTCAATCTGTTAAAAATACCTCTAATATCTTGACGCCGTTGGCGCAGTGGCTGAGCGATCAACTGCTGCGCTGCGTGTGGCAGTTTCGATTCCCGCACGGTAGAAATATTTGTATTGCCTACAGGTAGTTGTTCCGGGTCTGGCTGTTTGTGTATGTGAGTTTAAATGTTTGTAAACGCACCCACGATACAGGAGTAATTCCTAGTATGGGCCAACGTTTTTTATAATTCAAATCAAACCAAAAGAATATCTCTACATTTTTGGCAAGTTTTTGACATTTGTTTGTCGCCGAGATGACACTGCGTCTAGATGTTGGACGTTTTAAATTACGAATTAACAAATGCACAATGTGTTATTTCTCATAAGAAAATAGTACTTTTTTCTGGCAGTATAATTTTTAGGTACACAAGAGAATTCAATATTTGACACTACTTTATACAATTTTTCACGTACAGACGCCAGCAGGTCAACCTACCCGAAACTGTCAAATTTTCCCAATCAACCTTGAACCTTAATACTCTAGCGATAAAGTTGAAAATCTATTAAAGAAATTTGACAGATTGTAGTAGCTTGATGTGCTGGCGTCTTTACATAGGTATGAATATCGACCAAGGTCACAAGCTATAATTACAACGATTACAGTTACCAAAACCCACCTATATTTAGGTTCGTGTTTAAATTTGTAAACACTTGCAATTTTGCGCAAAATTGTTACTTTTGGTCCTCTGCCAAGGCATAAAGTGCACGGCGTAACGGTAATATCAATAATATTGCTAATAAAATGGCGGTCATGGAAATAGATTTGGATATATCGAGCTGTGGTAGGTAGAAAGTTTATCGTTAAAACTTGACCTTTTTAGAAGCACTTAACATAACATCACGCTTGTAGGTATTCCCCGAAGGGTAAGGCAGAGATGTGACCACATTTCGGCAGTTATGTCTAAGTCCCATGTGACAGGGGGAGAGCCTTGCCATAATTCAGGGACAAACTCAGACTTCGGGGTACTACTAAGAAATTCAAGATTGATAAACCCAATAACACTGCCCGAACTCAAATGGAACCCAGGACCTCATGCGCAGCAGTAGCGCTTGCGACCAACGAGGCAATGAGACATCCATCGACATTTATAATAATAATAATAATATCCCTGGTCATTTCACACAGCGCCATCTAGTCCCAAGCTAAGCAACCTAATGCTTGTGTTATGGTAACAAGATGGCTGATAAACTACTTATATACATTTTTTTTTTTTTTTGTAAATACATACATATTATAGATAGAAAAACACCCAGACTCGGAACAAATATACATGTAGGTCATACAAATATTTGTTCCGTGCGGGAATCGAACCCGCGACACGCAGCAGTCAATCGCTTAACCACTGAAAATATATTCACAACACACAACAAACAACAAACATATATTCACTGAATATATATTTTTATTATTAATTTTTTTTTTCGCTATATTTATAGTATCGACACTCTGCAAGGCAACTTACTATTTGATATAAGAGTTTGATATAATAGTATTTAATTTATTGTTAGTAATTTATGATATACGTCTGTTTTTTATTATATTATATTTTTATTGTAAATTTTTATATCTTTAACTAATGTAATTGGCCAAGGGCCGTTTTTATGTTAAAGTAAAATAAATAAATATCAATGAAGAAAAGTGAAGAATAATTTCTTTATAAATTTCCTCGGACACGTAGACAAAAATTGTACGTCATCGTCAAACAATGTAAGCCAATAACTTAAGGGTAATTACATGCCAAAGATGCCTCACTGCGATACCTCGCGGTCGCGGTTTAGCTCGCTACGTCGATGTCACCTTCATGTAAAACAAATGCATGTTATTAGACACGCACGCATCGTGAGGCATCTGCGGCATGTAATACCTATATCGTCCATTAGGTTAACCGTTTTTTGACAGTGGTTTTAGAACGTACATATTCCAGATTACGTAAAAGTTAACTTTAAAATGTGTAATAAAATAAATATACAGGGTTATTTTTCAAAGACCAGCCAAATTTAAGGATGTGGTACAGACCATCAAACTGAACAACTTTCTCCATGAGACAAATAGCGTAATCGCAAAAATTTTAACAACTTCCCATAGAAAATTTCAATACCTACTCGACCTAAATGTATGGGACGGCTGGATTTTTATTCGCGATTGCGATGTTGGTCCCATGGAGAAAGTTGTTCAGTTTGATGGTCTGTACCACATCCTTAAATTTGGCTGGTCTTTGAAAAATAACCCTGTATAAACTGCCTTATCTTATTGAATTATCTTCTTAATGGATTCTTACACACATTACAATACCGTACGTGTATCAATCAATGTATTGTGTGTTGCTGCAATCACTAGTTCCATCTACACAGGGTACAATATTACCCTAAGAATACTGTAGCATTGAAACCACCCCTAAAATTGAGCAGAAGGCAATCTAAGTGCCCAATACTCGGTCGACTACTTACGTCGTCGTTCACTTGACTCCGATAATATCAAACGTTCAAGTTTCCAACGTCGTTGTGTGAATTTCCAGCGCGACCACTTGACGTTCAGACGTCGACGTCAACGTCGTATAATACCACTAGTGTCGGTGACAGTTTGTAATGGCTATGTGTTCTGTGGTATTGGGAGGCGTGTGTATGCGATACTGCACTTTATGTAATTGTGGGGGGATAGTGGAAGATTTAATGGGAGTGGGGACTGGGTTTCTATTGTACATACATGAAGAAAAATACCACTTTTGGCGCCTAGAATTAATGTTATTTTCTTGTAAATTTTGACGTTCTAAAGTGCCTTTTAAAGGACTACTTGAAGTTAAATGATTTGACTTTTGACTTTATCTACGTTACACTATAAATCTCATTAGCGTTCCTAAATATAGTTCTGATAATACTAATATATAATAATATACATTATAGGTACAATACCGTTTCCCCTATAATGTATATTAATTATAGGTACAACACTGTTTGAGGGGCTTGTGGCTAATTAATAACAGCCACACGGTTCGATCAATCAGATTAAGCTTCGTTTGCCGCGGTCGGTCCGTGGATGGGTTACCATACCATATCGTTACATACCCCCTCCGTGCATCGGAAAAGCACGTTAAGCCGTTGGTCCCGGCTGTCATTCATGGATCTTTGAGAGTCGTTACCTGTCGTCAGAAGCCCGAAAGTCTGACAACCACTCTTACCAAGGGGTATCGTTTTAATAATAATAATAATAAATCATTTTATTTCAGGCATTATATACATAATTACTTACATATACTTTTCACCCATAGTCACTACATGTCATAAATAAGCATACGTTATAACCAGTAATTGGGTTGTGTAGGTCCGATGGGCAGTCGCTCCATGTAAAAGACTGGTATTCAGTTGCATCCGGTCAGATTGGAAGTCCACTTCAGCATAGTTGAGAAAAGGCTAGGCAAATGATGAGATACAATACTGTTTGTATTGTAAAACACAAAACAATACAAAACCACACAATGAGTCACCATTTAACGAGCCGATACATTGGTTCGTACAAAGCTAACTGCTGTTAATATCGCCGAACATCCCGGGTGGCCAATATGGCATGATACTTTGACGGCGAATAAAAATAAAAATAAAATGAGTGACGTCATTTTATGTCTGTTTTATGAGGTGAGTTACTGTCCAGAATAAGGATTTGTTTGCGAGAGGTCGTTTTATCATCATGGGGTTCATTCATTTCTTTGTTACAGTACGTAAATGAGGTAAATTGAATTGGTCATTCGTGGATCTTTGACAGTCGTTACGGGTCGTCAGAAGCCCGAAAGCCTGACAACCAGTCTTACCAAGGGGTATCGTATTACCCAGTAACTGGGTTGTGGAGGTCAGATAGGCAGTCGCTCCATGTAAAATACCGGTATTCACTTGTATCCGGTTCAAACAAGCCGACCCCAACATAGTTGGGACAAGACAAGGCAGATGATGATGTGAATGAGGAAAGAAAGAAAATAAAGAAAGAAAGAAAAGTATTTATTGCGACTCGTACAGGATCAAACTAAACTAAACACAGTACATTGGATTATGGCTTTCTGCATTATTTTCTCAGGGTACTCTTTCTCTTTTAAGTTGGGCACCAAACTCAAATACATGAGCATGAGCGGCACGTTGACCACAGCCGCCGACGCGTCGACGGTGGTCGTCGATGGGTGTCGACGGCTGCAGTTACCTCTGTCGTCGACGCTTATCGCTCGTGTGTATGAGCACTAAGATCTATGAAGCCAATGATCATGACGATTACGCTCAATTCAATGTCTGGTGAACCGGTCTCGAATGGTAGACGCACAAATAGACAAACATCTGAATGATGTTGTTTTGGCTCCGTTCCTGATAGTTAACCGAATTGAGATATTTTCGCAGTTCGTGGTATTATCACGACTTGATCATTTGTGTGATCACACAGCACATTTCGGTTAAGATATCTGGCACGTTGAGATATAATTGGTCGTCCCTCCCGCCTCTTGCCAGCCAGTGACTTGACATCATATATGTTAAGCAATTAGTTTTTTTTTTTGTAATTTTACCTGTCAGATACTCTGCAAGGGAATACATGCTTCTTGTCATACAAATAAAGAAGAATCATTTAATAATACTAATTACGAAGCGGCTTTATTGAGTGGTGCCCATACCCACGAGTGACACGCGTCGACGATAGAGACAACTGTATTTGTCGATACGCGTTGACGGCAGCCATGATGGCCCAGTGATAACGATACGATCCTAGGCACGCGGTTTACTTTGTGTAATTTATTTCATCGCCACACCTCTCAGTGAAGGTAAACATCGTGAGGAAACCAGCATGTCCTAGAATCAAAAATTCTAAGACATATTGTGACATCTACCAACCAAACTGGGTCCGTGTGGTGGTGTACGGTCCATTTCCTCTCACAGAGAGGTCGCTTGTTTCCCAGCAGTGGGAACGTTATGGCCGATTATGCTAAACAAGAGCAGAAATCACGAAAACAAGAAAAACCGTTCGATCTCGTTAGGTATAACTGTATAAGCAGCGTAAACCATGTCTATTCAATAAAAAGGACCACACACATCCAACATTATAAATTCTCTAAAATATCAGTTGAAAATACCACTAAACAAAATTAAAGTCAGCTCGCACTTACTGCATTACTCTCAGCAGTAATGGTTCTTTCAATCAACCGTGTTAGATCTGCGTAGGCTTAAATAACAAACGTAAAAACTACACGTTTTATACATTATCTGTTAGGTATTCTTACGATTCCGTTGTTATTATTTTAATTTTATGTTGGCAGGTGTGTCTGGGAGTTTTTGCTCTTGTGTCTTAGGGAATGTCCGGTAAGATTCGGTGTTGAGCCCTGCAGTTTAGGGCCTTTAACGACGATTTTAACCATATTAAAAAAATTGAGTTGGAATCTCATTTTCAACGAAATCTACGGGAAAAGTTTTTTAACGATTTGACGTGTCGATGGCAATCTAAATGGAGTCGGCATAGTGTTCGGCTACGTGTTTGACACAATCAGCAGCATCCATACGCACGATATTAAGTGACCTATTGTTTGTGAAACAGCACCACGTTAACACTCAAGGCAGAGTTGTGTTCATACACTCCGCCTTGAGTGTCTCCACCTGAACAGATTTTCCATGAAAATAATAAAAACTTTTTTGAAAAAAAAAACACAACCGACTTCCAAAAACGACACTACAAAGTGAAAAATAACTTTAATTTCGGAAGTCGGTGTCGTTGGGTTCGCATTTTCGTTGTTTGCCACCGACTTCCGAAATTAAAGTTATTTTTCACTTTGTAGTGTCGTTTTTGGAAGTCGGTTGTGTATTTTTTTCAAAAAAGTTTGTAATTTTTACCAGTAATTTTGGTTTAAAAACCAAACTACTGAACCGTTTTTGATGAAATTTTTATGGGACCATTTGAGTATACCCTTTTCAACAAAAAAATAATTTTTCAAATCGGTTGACAAACGACGGAGTTATACGCGAACAAACATAAAAAAAAAAAATTCAAACATCTGAATTGAGAACCTCCTCCTTTTTTAGAAGTCGGTTAAAAATATTTTATTTCACATAAACCTACATGGGCACTGATGAAACGTCAGAAGCTAGTGCGCGATCCCAATTGGTCGTTCCAAGTTTTTGTTTGTCGTTTAGATCCCCGAAGAGTACCTAAAGAACAAAACTAGACCGGCACCCTAATTGCGTAACACACAATCAATCGGAATCTGAATCATTTTAAAGCAAATTGCTAATCCATTGCTTCATAAGTTCGAAAAATTTGTCTGCTCAACGCGTAAATAACGCAATGAATGTTGTTGAACTGTCAAAATGAAACCGATTTCGATTGATCGTGTGTTACGCAATTAGGGTGCGGTGCTCCGGTACCATTCTCATGTCGAACAGATTGCGTGCGATTGTATTTTGTTTCTTTATTTTTCATTCTTTATGTGCTCCGCAAATTCACTGATTGCATGTCTGCAGATGTAGGTTCTATTTTCTTTACTGAAACATTACTTGTGCTATAGTAAAGCAGCATGTTTTTCAGTGGGTGTACAGTCAGGGAAATTAATAGGCTAGTTTCCTAAAAAAATCTAATTAGTCCGTCAGATAGATTATCAAAAAATATTGGACCTGTATTTTTTCTTTTGTCAATTATTGAAAAAAAAAATGAAGATTATCGCCCGTTAAAGTTCCGCGTGAAGTCACGCCTTGCTACTCTTTTAGCATGGCGTGACGTCACGACCCCCCACTCCCAAATTTTGACGCGCTTTATCTTTGTCATTTTTTGTTTGATTGACAAAAGAAAAAATACAAATGTCAATTATTTTTCGATAATCTAACTGACGGACTAAATATATCTAATAATTATGTTTTTACCCAGGATTTTACCCTATTGCAAATGTAAATGGACACCGTTATTGTCATCATCCACAGCCCGACTGCACCCACTGCTGAGCATAGAAGAACCCAATAACTCTTTGCCCGACCTGGGAATCGAACCCTGCACCTCACGCGCAGAAGTTGAGCTCGCAACCACTAGACCAACGAGGCATTTGTGATTTGAATATTCGGACAATTTAATTTGGTAGTAAAGATTCCTGACTTTATATAACAGATAAATACTTCACTAAAATGCTTACACCGAAATCAGAGGGACAATTCTCTTAATTTTAAGAACGTTCACAGTCCGATCTCAGTCTCAATCTGTCAAAAATACCTCTGATTTCCCTACATTTTTGCAATTTGTTTGTCACCGAGATGAGACTGCGACTAGATTTTGAACGTTTTAAATTACAAGAATTGGCCTTCTGATAATCTTACCAGAAGGAGAATTCTCGTAATTTAACGTGCATCAACACGTGAATAATATCATATTAATACATTTTTGTTTTCGTGTGAAGCTATCTCCATAATATCCGGAGTGCTCTTAGTAAACAGCACTACGCATTGAATGCGACCTTGGAAAAAATTATTATCGTTTGGCAGACACGAAGATGGTAGAATGTAGCTCAGTGATGATCTTAATTAAATTAAATGAAATTGTTTATTCTGTAAATAAGTTATCGGAATCGCCTTAAGTCTTTATCAGCCTGTTATGTTCCCACTTCTGGGGCACAGGTCTCCTCTCAGTGAGAGGGAGTGGGCTCAACCCACCATGCGGGCCCAGTTCGAATTGATAGATGTCACATGTCCTCAAATTTTTCTTCTTTGTTTTTCTTCATCGTTTTGAGAGCATTGGCGATGAAATAATTTACACAAATTAAAGCGACGGACTGGGTTCTAACCTACGACCGATTCGTAAGTTTCGGCAGTTACTGGGCCACCACTCTGCTCTCTTCTCCACTGCTCACTTTTACACGACATCCTATAAGGAAAATAAACTAGATGGAGTGGACATTGCCTATGTGACTACCCTGAGAAGAAATGGCGAAAAAAACCTTCGGTAGATTGCAGACTGAATCAAGACTTATACACCAGGCGACACCAAAATGTAATGCCTAAACAAAAGCACTCTATTTCAATTCAAACTCATTTTCTCATTTATTTCAATTAAACCATTTACAGGCACTTTTGAATTGTCAAAATTAAATAGTCGGTCAGTTATTCAGAAAGTTGAAGCTCGTTGCCCATTCCATAACGTAGATCTCTATGGAGAAGATGTCGTGTAGCGACAAGGAAAGCTAAGCTAGGGGTAAAATGAAAGGGAGGTTGAAAACAATTAGAGGTATATTTACAAGTAAAGATGAAGATGGTCTGAAGAGTGGTGTGTAGTATGTGGAGGTGGGGTGTATAAGTGACGATGCGTGATAGAGGCTGAGGTGAAGATACAGTTAGAGGTCCAGGAACAGGAGCAGAAACAGGAGGAGCAGGAACAGGTGAGGACTGGTGCTGGTGCGTAGCGACACGGAGGACACCCGTAGGAGGGTCCACGCAGCAGGCCAGGACGCAACACAGCAGCAGGAGAGAGAGGCACGGCGAAGACGCTGTCAGCCCTTCAGGTGAGGACAGGAGGGCCCACGCAACAGGCCAGGACGCAGCACGGCAGCAGGAGAGAGAGGCACGGCGGAGACGCTCGTCAGCCCGCCAGGTGAGGCGGCGTTCAGGTGAGGCGGCCCTCAGGTGAGGCGGCCTTCAGGTGAGGCGGCCCTCGGGTGAGGCGCGGCCTAGTAGATGTAGTAGCCCTTCACGGAGGGCGGAGGACGGAGGCAGGGTCCGTCAGGTACCGTACCGGAGAGGTACGTTGGGAATTCCGGGATAAGTGGCCCTGGAGTATCAGGATAGGTGGCCCTGGAGTATCAGGCTCCTTATACTGTTCGCCTTAGAAGCGAAACTCGAACTGATCCTTGCTTTGCGTGAATCTTTAAAGAAACCTCGTAGAACAGAATCTTGTAGAAAATATGAATTTGAGATAAGAATTCGGCCAGTGGCTTCTTTACATAGTACATACATAAGTTTGCATATAAAAAGATACAGGCCGGTAAGAATTAGAAAGGTATGTTGCCATGGCGACGTATTAAACGTCGTTGTCAAAGCTGTCATAATAAAATATATTATTACTAAAATACAATAAAATATATAGTTATTTTGTGTTAGAAGTATAGTGTTATAGGAAAAATGATATCCATCAATGTGGGCGAAATTGCCAACCCTTGGATGACACTAGATCATCGTAGACTCATGTTAAAGTTGGAGCTGTGTCTGTGTACTGATTATGGATAAAACGTGTCGTGAGAAATAATCAGAACAGCGCCTAATGGTAACAGAATGCTTGTTCTGACCTGGAGAAATGAATGTAGATAACTGTGAGTATGTACATTATGTTACATTTTCCCCCCGACCCTAGAAAATTTTCGACTCAGAGAAAATTTTAATGAAGCTTTCCGAAGGAACTGTAAAACACAGCTTCGCAGATTCATACCTCTCCATTCACCCAATCATGCTATCTCTTTTAAGCAATCACCTGCATTCCGGTAAGGGTGGAGTTCACATTCAATGACTGCCACTCTAGAAGGGTGTTTTATAAACGACGTTAAGGCTTATTTAAGGAGTTGTCGGCCGCTCCAGACATGGAAAAAAAAAAGAAAAGGTATTATACAAATTAAGTATAGGAAATTAAGCTCATATAAGAACGATAGAGTTAAGTAATAAGTTAAGTAGTAGTAGATAGATACATTTATACATTTAGTTTAGGCTTATTTAGTGAGTAACCAACCGCTCCTGCAAGGGCTTATTTATAGAGTTGCAACCGCTCTTTAGAATACATATACATATATGCATATATACAATAGTTAGATAAGTTTAGATTGGATAGCTTAAATTACCAATGGTTTAGAGCCGATTGGTAAAGCATATCCAGTGATCAATGCAGTAGAGCATCATGATCACCATAACTACGGCTGTAGGGCCTGTAGTTATAGAAGAGTAAAAGATGGATGGGGTAGGCCATCATCTTTTAAAACCGTTTGGATTTACCAAATAGTTATTTATAGTTGTGCTTAAGAGCCCGAGTTAAATAAGTATTTATAATAGAATAAAGATGATAATGTAGAGAGTGATGTTCATATACAATATATACATATGTATAAGTTGTAAAGTTAATAAATAAAGTTAAAAGTTAATAAAGTTACGTAAAAATATTTAAAAGTTACTAAATAAAGTTCCTTTTCCTGTTGAGAAAAAATAAAGTTATAATATGTAAAGAGTATAGATGTTTAAAAATATTTATGTTAGTACAGTGTGCTCAAGTGATGTTTGGATGAAAGAAAAAATAAAATTAGCCAAAGAGTTTCAAATGACACTAGATGAAGTGTTGTTTTAGAATTTAGAAAAGTATGAAAGGAATGGATGTATGAAAATTATGTAAGAAGACAAAGAGGGACGAAACTTTAAAAGAGAGAGGTAGAGAGAGAGGGAAAGAACTAATTTACGTTGGGCGCCAAAATGTCGTGTAGCGACAAGGAAAGCTAAGCTAGGGGTAAAATGAAAGGGAGGTTGAAAACAATTAGAGGTATATTTACAAGTAAAGATGAAGATGGTCTGAAGAGTGGTGTGTAGTATGTGGAGGTGGGGTGTATAAGTGACGATGCGTGATAGAGGCTGAGGTGAAGATACAGTTAGAGGTCCAGGAACAGGAGCAGAAACAGGAGGAGCAGGAACAGGTGAGGACTGGTGCTGGTGCGTAGCGACACGGAGGACACCCGTAGGAGGGTCCACGCAGCAGGCCAGGACGCAACACAGCAGCAGGAGAGAGAGGCACGGCGAAGACGCTGTCAGCCCTTCAGGTGAGGACAGGAGGGCCCACGCAACAGGCCAGGACGCAGCACGGCAGCAGGAGAGAGAGGCACGGCGGAGACGCTCGTCAGCCCGCCAGGTGAGGCGGCGTTCAGGTGAGGCGGCCCTCAGGTGAGGCGGCCTTCAGGTGAGGCGGCCCTCGGGTGAGGCGCGGCCTAGTAGATGTAGTAGCCCTTCACGGAGGGCGGAGGACGGAGGCAGGGTCCGTCAGGTACCGTACCGGAGAGGTACGTTGGGAATTCCGGGATAAGTGGCCCTGGAGTATCAGGATAGGTGGCCCTGGAGTATCAGGCTCCTTATACTGTTCGCCTTAGAAGCGAAACTCGAACTGATCCTTGCTTTGCGTGAATCTTTAAAGAAACCTCGTAGAACAGAATCTTGTAGAAAATATGAATTTGAGATAAGAATTCGGCCAGTGGCTTCTTTACATAGTACATACATAAGTTTGCATATAAAAAGATACAGGCCGGTAAGAATTAGAAAGGTATGTTGCCATGGCGACGTATTAAACGTCGTTGTCAAAGCTGTCATAATAAAATATATTATTACTAAAATACAATAAAATATATAGTTATTTTGTGTTAGAAGTATAGTGTTATAGGAAAAATGATATCCATCAATGTGGGCGAAATTGCCAACCCTTGGATGACACTAGATCATCGTAGACTCATGTTAAAGTTGGAGCTGTGTCTGTGTACTGATTATGGATAAAACGTGTCGTGAGAAATAATCAGAACAGCGCCTAATGGTAACAGAATGCTTGTTCTGACCTGGAGAAATGAATGTAGATAACTGTGAGTATGTACATTATGTTACAAAGAACGGGTAAGAAACTCCCACAACCCTCGTATAAGCACTGAGAGTTGAAAGTCCAACATGCAATAATTTGTAGGCATTTAGGTTTCGGTTGCCTACTGCCTAGTGTTAGTGGAAATAGGCAGGAAACAGTCTTACTAAAAATCAGAAAATATATATGACATAAATCCTGGCACCAACATGGTAGACAGGCGTACGACCACGGCAATACCTTGACCTCTTGATTAATTTTTAGATCACTTCAACAACTTCCAACGTTTACAACTTTTTTGATGTACAGACGCCAGCATATCAAGCTACTCGAAACTGTTAAATTTTCCCAATCAATCTTGAACCTAATGCTTTAGCGATAAAGTTACAATTTGACAGATTGTAGTAGCTTGATGTGCTGGCGTCTGTACTAGACTATATCGCTATATGAAAACTATAATGTTGCGCTTACTCGCACAGCCGCAACAAAACGGTATCAGCATAGACAATCAGAATAATATACAAAATGTGTCCAACTCAAGACAAAACTGTGTTTTGTCTATGATAGATGAAACTTTTTTTTTGTTTACTGCGTTTGAATGAAAAATTAAAGAAGAAAAAAAGAATGTCGTCTACAATTTGGAAACCGATTGCGAACACATTGTCTATTTCTCATGAAATAAAATAATAGTCTGGCTTTACGCCAGATTAGACTTTCATTCAAGCGAAAAAATAACTAGAATGTGATGCTTTCTTCTTTGATTTCGTTAACATATTCATCCATTTTTTTTAAAGATTTCACAAATTCATTTGGCGCTTTTGAACTGTCAAGGGGTCGGTCAGTCAGAAAAATGAAGCCCATGCCAAAGCGTGTAGTAGGTTACTATGGAAAAGAAGGGCAGAAACTCCATGAATACTCTTTTAATAATAATATTAATAATCCTTCCTACTAATATTATAAACGTGAAAGTTTGTTACTATTTCACGCAAAAACTACTGAACGGATTTGAATGAAATTTGGCACGCAGATGGTTTATAACCAGAATTAATATATAAAATACCTTTTATCCCGATATTCCCACGGTATCGAAACTTATGCGAGTGAAACCGCGGGGCGCAGTTAGTCTTAAATAAAAAACGGACCATCCGATTATAGCATGAGATTATGGCCATCTTTTGAAGCAGCCTGAAATACAATTCGTTGGTGCTTTGTATAATAATTTACCTGCTTGCGTTGTTAGAGAAGGTTCACCAAATTATGTTCATCTAAGCGAGAAATACACACAAACGAAATGAGCGGGAATTTTAATAGCTGGTAATACTTAGCTGGTATACGTATTATTTGTACTTGTAGGTTTCTAGTCTTGTATGTTCTTTTTAAATCTTCACCTGTCTCATATGAAATACTTATGTTTCTTTACAAATAAAGCCGAATAGTCTATTAGACATAAGCGGAATGTCCTAGGTTTGATTCCCAGCTATACTCTCTTCACTAGATTAACCGTTGTTTGACAGCTGGCTTAGAACGTAACTATTCCAGATTACGTTAAAATTAACTTTAAAATGCGTAATAAAATAAATATATAAACTCCTTACAGACAATATAATACCGTAAGTGTATCAGTTTAGACAAAAAATTATATAATTGCTCACTAGTTCGATCTGTCAAAAAATGGTTAACCTAGTGGACAGAGTATACTGTGTGTAGCGGTATCTACAACGCCACATGCGAATAACGCGTCATACTGACGTCACGCAAATCCTGCATCTCGCAAGCAGAGTTTACCGCGCAATTAGCATAGATACAATTTCCCAACATCAATCGTTGGGCAGTTGCCCGCTGGACACAACACCCATCTGGTCGGAGGATCCTCCCTTTTCTATGGAGGATGAGTGAACTTTACACCCTGTTCCTCTTTACCTCTAAATGTGTTTTACCTAATTAGGTTTTCCTTTGAGAAATTCTTCCTTTGTTACGAATTGTGCTCAATACTTGGCACTAGGCAGTCAAACCGATCACAAAACCGTCCCTTACAAAATTTCGTCAGTGACGGTATACCACTTTATAAGTTTCTGATAAGGAAATGAGGATAGAGAGAATTGCGATGCAAGAAAAGTCGCTGAAAAAAGCGTGCACATGTCTATATTAATATTATAAGTAGGTAAAATTTGTTTCTAAGTTTGTATGTAGGGGGTAATCTCTGGAGCTACCAGTCAGATTTGAAAAAATATTTTTTCATTTGATAGCCCAACTCTTGAGGAAGAGTTTTCGAATATTTAACATCACGCTACGACCCTGAAGAACCGAGCAAAAAAAAAAAAAATAAAAAATAAAGAACGATAAGCGAAGTGAGACGGGGGAACAAGAAATTTTACGTGGACGAAATCACGGGCAGAATCGAGTGCTCAATAAAATGTGTATCTATTCGGATCGATCGTAAACATGTCGAAAGAAATTACTTGTATTGAATACATGAATATAGACGATTTCCAAGCGACCGTTATTGCTAAATGATGGAGCGCTCTTTTACTAGGAACCCTGTGTTTTTGTTATAGTTTGAATAACACAATCTCAGCCTAATGCTCGCACTGCTGGGACACAGGTCTCCTCTCAGTGAGGGGGACTGGGTCATAATCCACCACGTGGACCCAGTGCGGGTAGGTTATGATAGTTGATAGTCAGTTAGGATAGTTTGAATATGTTACAAAAAAAAAAGACTATGTGGAACCCTGCCAGGAGGTGTCGTGGCAGCCCCCGAAGACGATGGCGGGACGAGGTAGCGAAAATGAACCACCAGTGGTCCACATTAGCCCTGGATCGAAAAGGCTGGAACTCATGGGGCCTTTGCCCAGCAGTGGGATGATGCAGCTTAACGGTAACAGTCACAGTATTTTATTGAATGGCGTAGGAGATATAGATGGTGAAGCTCTTGGTTTATATACAGGGTTATTTTTCAAAGACCAGCCAAATTTAAGGATGTGGTACAGACCATCAAACTGAACAACTTTCTCCATGGGACAAATAGCGTAATCGCGAAAATTTTATTAACTTTCCCATAGAAAACTTCAATACCTACTCGACCTAAATGTATGGGACGGCCGAATTTTTATTCGCGATTACGATGTTGGTCCTATGGAGAAAGTTGTTCAGTTTGATGATCTGTACCACATCCTTAAATTTGGCTGGTCTTTGAAAAATAACCCTGAATTAATATTTATAGCACTATTGCTACATAGCATAGCATTACCAGCCCATAATGTTCCCACTGTTGGGATACAGGCCTCCTCTTTGTGAGTGCTACGTAAGAGGTCTTGATGCCACAAAGACTTAAATATGACGCGGTCAGAAACATGCTGTTTGAACAAAGAAAGTTAAAAGATTGCTATTGAAGGAGTGAAACGGAAAATATCGTTTTCACACTACTTATGTTGTTATTAACGTCGTTTTTATTAACATTTTAAAAAAAATGGTCATTACAAAAAAATTTAAAAATAATATTGGCAAACCTATAAAAACCAGTACTGAAGGCTTCCGCAGACAGGCGTGATGGGACAGCGTGACGCGACTCAAGTGGAACAATTTCGATGAAAACTTCATGGAAATTGTACTACCAAAATCGCGTCGCGCCTGTCTGCGGGAGCCGTAAAGCAAACTCTAAACTAGATTAAAGTACAAAACATTCAAGTTCCTAACAAAAATTCAAGGGTACATGAGTCACGTACTTTCCCGTACCCGAACATTATTCCCTTGGGCGAGAAGTACAGACAAAACTTTTATGAACTTTGTACTACTTTTTCTCCGATTTTCTCTAGATTTAAGGGCTGTATTACCCGTCTATAAAAATTAGGCTATTCCCTTAGGTTTTTACGAAATTTTGGATGTCCGTTTATCGTACATAGCTTGGTTGGTGGGCTTTGCATTTTATGATAGTACCTACCGAGCATTGAATAAGTACAGTACGTTATAACTGTCACGGTCAAAGCCCGACCACCGACATATACAGGGTTATTTGTAAAACACCAACAACCTCTTAAGAGGTCATTGTACTCATCATTATGAACAACTTTTACTATAGGACCAAACCGGAAATCGCGAAAAAAAAAATCAGTTGCTCCCTATATTTTAACGAGTTACGCGAACACAAATGTAGGGAATAGCTGATATTTTTTTTGCGATTTCAGTTACCCTAATAATACAGACGCGATGTCTGTTATAACGTGACGACACGGTTGGCGCAGTGGCTGAGCGATCGACTGCTGCGCTGCGTGTCGTGGGTTCGATTCCCGCACGAAACAAATATTTGTATTGCCTACAGATAGTTGTTCTGGGTCTGGCTGTTACAGGAGTAATTCCTAGTGTGGGGCAAAGTTTAAAAAAAATGTGTTTCACAGCTTTAAGAATAATATTTAAATAGTTTGAGTTTTAACAAAGAAATCTTCAAATTGAAATAATTATTTTTAAGGTCAAACTAAGGTTAGGTATAAGTAGTTTTTTTTTTAAGTGAATGTATTAGTAAAATATTTATTACTCTAGTTTATGACTCTGTTAACATGAGCTTTCAATTAAACTATTTCAATATTTATATTAGGCTTGGGAATGTAACAAATTATCGAGCAGATGGCAATGATTGAATAACACGCTTTAGAATTCGATTTAAATTGCTGATGGGATATTGTGGTTCCGCAAATGTTAGTTCCGAATCTTATTTATTTAACTCTGTATTGAAATCCACTGAAGTAGTTTCCTGTACCTGAGTCAGACAATATCAATCTATCTAGCCTTATCATTACTATCAGTACATAGCATATTACTTCCAGTCTAACTGGATGTAGCTGAATATTTCGTCGACTTCCAGTCGATTTCCAGTCTAACTGGAATACTGGATGCAGCTGAGTATGTTTCATGAAGCGACTGCCTATCTGCTCTTCACAACCCAGCTACTGGGTAACATTATTACCCTTGGATCCCTTGTTAGACTGGCTGTCAGAATTTCTGTACCTTAGTCAGACAAGAAATGAATATATAAGAGGAAGTTTGAAAGTGGCGCCAGTGACAGAAAAGTTGAAAGGAAATCGTTTGGCTTGGTATGGGCATGTGATGAGAAGGGACGAAACGCATGTGACTAAAAGAGTGATGAATATACATGTTGATTAATGGAGAGGGAGAGGAAGGCCGAAGAAAAGATGGATGGATTGTGTGAGGAATGATATGAAAGAGAAGGAAGTGAATGATAGCGTGACGGTTGACAGAGGAGAATGGAAGAAGAAAACGTGTTGCGCCGACCCCAAGTAACATGGGATAAGGGCAGGAAGATGATGAAGATGATGAGTTAGACAAGAAGTTAAAATCTGCCTCCCTGCCTGATTTACAGTAATAGCTTTAAAACCAACATAGAAAAACTACTCCATAATAGAACATAACATAACATCACGCTTGTTTTTCCGAAGGGGATCGGCAGAGGTGTCACTAATATACCAAACGACCGACTTCCAAAAGTCGAGATACGAAAACGTACGAAGGTCTTCGATATCGGAAAGCGTATTATGGAACTCAAATGGAGTTGGGCAGGACACTTGGCAAGGCACAGTGACGACAGGTGGAGTAAGGCTAGCCGGAGAGTAAAGAGTGGCGTGCAAGGTCTGGAAGACGAGATGTCGGTTGTCCGGCGGCGAGATGGGCGGACGACATTGTTGCCATCGCGGGCAAAACCTGGATGAGGCTGGCACAGGAGCGTGGGGATTGGCACAAGGAAAGTGAGGCCAATGCTCAGCAGTGGGTGAAGTCGGGCTGTGAATGATGATGATGAATATAATAATAATAATTTATCTTTATTTCAGACTAGCTGCGCCCCGCGGTTTCACTCGCATAAATTTCGATCCCGTGGAAGTATCGGGATAAAAAGTATCCTATATGTTAATCCTAGTTATAAACCATCTGTGTGCCAAATTTCATCCAAATCCGTTCAGTAGTTTTTGCGTGAAAGAGTAACAAATATTCAGCCAGCCAATCCATCCATCCATCCATCCATACAAACTTTCACGTTTATGATATTAGTAGGAGAGGACATACGTTTATACATTTTTACTAAGATAGCGTTAGTAGTACACACAAAAAAAAGGTATTAGTATTTTTTTATGAAACCAAACAAGTTACTTAATAATAAGTAAGTCTACTTTCTATTTCTGTGCAGGTGTACACTTGCTCAGTACACAAAAATACTGTTTATTTAGCACGCTAACGTTTTGAGGATAGTGTTGGTGCTACCACGGACTCTGCTCATCTAGTACCTAGTGTAGTGCTGATATAGTACCTACTCTCATATTTCCTCAGTTATATTGAAATCCGAAGTAAAACCAAAGCAAATCAACGTGTATTTAAAACGAACAGTAGTTGTATTTTCAAAGTTTCATCGTGCATAATAAGTTTAAAACTAATTGCATTGAATTAATTTTGTTTGCATTACAGTTGAAAAGTAAATTGTGTAACGTTGAGTGAAAATCTACTCCATCTTTCTTTCACACACTGCAAGCAATGTGGAAAGAAGAATTTTATTAGACTGTGAAAGATATATTCAATTAGTTTATTCAGTAATATAATTTAAAAGTAAAGTAAAGCACATTTTAAAAGATGAATGTCTGGTTTTATTACCATTTTAGTCGGTTTCACACCGTGGAAACTTTCTAACAGACAGTCGAAATTCAAGCTTTGTTTTTTCACCCATAATACGATTGAGTTGAAATTTTGCATTCCCGTGTGGTTCTAATGACAACGCAATGTGCTGTTCTCATGTATCATGTATAGTCCTTCAGATTGTATTCAGCCACGGAGGCCAATCTCAACGGAGACTAGCCTTCGACGCGGTAGCACAGGTCAATCGGTCAGGTTAAGCTACGCTTGCCGCGGTTGGTCTGTGGATGGGTGACCATCTTTACATACCAAGACCTCTCCGTGCCTCGGAAAGCACGTTAAGCCGTTGGTCCCAGCTGTCATTCGTGGATCTTTGGCAGTCGTTACGGATAGTCAGAAGCCCGAAAGTCTGACAACCAGTTTTACCAAGAGGTATCGTATTACCCAGCACACACAACAACATAACCCAGTTAGTTGTGGAGGTCAGATAGGCAGTCGCTCCATGTAAAATACTGGTATTCAGCTGCATCCGGTTAGACTGGAAGCCGACCCCAACATAGTTGGGAAAAGGCTATGCAGATATATACAAGTGTGTGCGCAGACACAGGTACACTCCCTCTTCCCTCAGATCCTCACTTCTATGGGGATAGTCCGATGGGACGGCAATCCGACACGACCGGAGAGAGATCAGATTCAGGAACCAACGGCTTAACGTGGCACGACAGGTCTCGGATGTAGAGATGATCACCCATCCACGGACTGACCCTGGCAAGCGTAGCTTAACCTGATCAATCCAACCATGCGGCTCTTATTACTTAGCCACGTGCCCCACTTTCAAAAGTATGATGTATTATTATTTTTTATAAGGATACACAGCATGCAGTACCTAAACATACCTAATTGTGCCAGTTTGTTATTCTACACCCGCATACTGCCTTCATCTAGTAATAACGCTCGTTAACCCCTCCAGCAAAGCATATGCAATACACTTGTGTTAGCAGGTTCACAGGTTCAACTAACAAAGGGTTAACCGTACGTCTGCTATTGTTAATTTGAATACCTCTCGATAACTAGATGGTTTAGTTGTTCAGGTATTGTTGTTTTGAGTAGTTGGGAAGTGGGTTAAATTCTGCAGTGTACAGCTGGAAAATCATAGTTAATTAATAATGATGTATGCATTTGTATGTAAGCGACTTTTCTGATAATGCTCACTTTTACAAAACAATAGGTACAGACGCCAGCAGGTCAAGCTACCCGAAACTGTCAAATTTTCCTAATCAACCTTGAACCTTAATGCTTTAGCGATAAAGTTGAAAATCTATTATAGAAATATGACAGATTGTAGTAGCTTGATGTGCTAGCGTCTGTAAATATAAAATGGTGAGCAGTGACGGCCCCAGTGGTAACGGTTCCGACTTACGAGTTGTATGTCGTGGGTTTCAATCCAGACAGGCGCTTTACTTTGTGTAAATAATTTTATTACCAATGCTCTCAAAACGGTGAAGGAAAACATCGTGAGGAAACCGGCATGTCTTACAACCAAAAATTCGAAGACATGTGACATCTACCAACCCGCACTGTGCCCGCGTGGTAGATTATAGCCCACTCCCTCTCAAAGAGAGGAGGCCTGTGTCCCAGCAGTGGGAACATTATAGGCTGATTATGCTACTTATAAAATTATCCGGGAAATGGGAATAATTAAAAAAAAAACTATTGAAAAATAGCCACAAATAGAACAAAAGGTAAAGATATAAACGTGAAACCCTATAAAAAGAAAAAAAATAACCTTGAAATTATGACTACGTAAGTACGTAAGAAATTAATTGATTAAATGTTGTTAAGATTCAGGTAATTTGGTGTTTAATCAGGTTTTTTGTAATTCGCTATTTTGTGGTGGTGGCTATCTGGGATTTGAAATTTATCATAGTGTATAGTATTCTACTAGTCAAGCCCTTTCATTTGATACCCATATTGAGGGAGTTGTGAAAAAATATGTAATCCGCCATTTTGGGGCGGCAGCCATCTTGGACCTATTTTCACCAAACATAGCTAAGAATACTCCCGACAATTTCACCTTTCAAACAAAAAAAAAAAAACAAAATCAAAATCGGTCCATCCTTTCGGGAGCTACAATGCCACAGAGAGACATACAGACACACACACCCTGACACGTTAAACTTATAACACCCAGTCGTTTTTGCGTCGGGGGGGGGGTTAAAAAAATAAACAAAGATACATAGATACGTATTAAAAACGTAGCCCTGTCTGAGTAGCCGCATACTCGGGTGAAAAAAAATCGAAAACTATTTTATAAAAATGTAGGTATATAAGATCACGCTTCGAAAAAAAATATAGGTACCACGTTTATTCCCCTAACCTTTCAATAATCAGAAGCAGACGTAGACGTCGAACGAACTCATTGACAAACAGATCAAAATCTGAAATGGACGAATAAATCCAATAGCCGATAGACCATCAAACACAACAATCGTTCTCCAAGCTACCAAGCCACCAAACCGGCTGTGGTCCAGACTGTGGCATTCAGGGCTGTCACATTCACGGACAATTAAAACCTACAAATTAAATTAAATGAGAGACATTCACATTGGGCAAAGCCTACTACTTAATATTATACACGTGAAAGTTTGTATGGATGGATGGATGGGTGTTCGTTACTCTTTCACGCAAAAACTACTGAACGGATTTGAATGAAATTTGGCACACAGATGGTTTATAACCAGGATTAACATATAGAATAATTTTTATCCCGTTATTCCCACGGGATCGAAACTTATGCGGGTGAAACCGCGGGGCACAGCTAGTAACTTTATAAGTAACATAGCCTGTGCCTGCGACTTTGTCCGCGTGAATTTCATTTTAAATCACAACTTAAAAAAATTTTGACTGAAAAGGCTTACTACTCTATCAATGAGTTTTTAGATGATATAAGCATAAAATAAAAAATGTCCGATCCACTTGTTATTCTATCTTGTAGACAGAACTACTCATTACAATAGACCAGACATAACTCTACTAGACAAAATTAATAAAACTGCGCAAATAATTGACATAGCAGTACCAAACACACACAACCTACAAAACACTATAGCAGAAAAGCTGTCAAAATATACAGACTTAAAAATAGAAATAAGCCGAATGTGGCGATTAGGCAGCGTTGCCATAATCCCAGTAGTAGTCTCAACCACGGGTGTCATTCCCAAACAACTGCACCAATCTTTAAAAACGCTAGACTTATCTCCTTCCACCTACCAAACCCTACAGAAAGCTGCTATTCTGAACATTTGCAGAATTGTCCGAAAATTCCTTCAGAACGACAATAATGCCCAATTATCACACCCACAAACATCATCAACAACACAAAGTCTAAACATACCATCACACCATAATAATATGTTATCATCTATAGCTTAGGTTAGCACTTGGCTTCGGCCCGTGTTATTCTATAAAACCGGCACATCAGTGCCGAGATACAAAAATGTATACCAACAAATAATAATAATAATATTTATTTATTTGCATAAACATGTGTGTACATACACAAATTATTATTCATGTATGTAGGATGACAATAATAAATTAGAACTACATGTTTGCCATTTGATATGGCGTGCAAATATTAGATAAGAGTAATAATAAAAATGTACATACTTATTGAAATAATGTACATTAACATTATTCAATCACATCACATGAAACATAAAATCACTAATAAACATTTCAACAATATTCAAACGACGATAGAATATAGGGAACATTAAAAAAATTATAAAACAAATTAAATGAACGACGTTAATTGTTTGAAACAGTTTTATTTAGTTTGTAGTTGTACGCCTTGCAAGGCAAAACATAGTGATACAACGCAAATTTTTATACCATGTACCATATTACCTATGTTCAACAAATAAAATACTTTGACTTTGAATTTTCTTGTTCCCCCGCCCCACCGCGTCGCATCGCATCGCCCTGCCGCGCTCTGAATTTGTTTTCGCTCGGCATTCATTCTGACTTTTTTTTCTTTTTGCTCGGCTCCTGAGGGTCCTAGCGTGACGATAAATAGCCTTCCTTAAGAATTGGGCTATCAAATGCAAAAATATTTTTTTCAAATCCAACTGGCAGTTTCAGAGATTATCGCGTTCAAACAGATAAACAAACTCTTCAGGTTTATCATTAGTAAACAAGAAATAGATGGGCAAATTATTTGCTATGGTATAGAAAAAAGCTTTAAAAATAAGTTTCAACTAAAGATGGATTTTTATTCTCTAAAATAATTCGCTTTTCCATTCTCACCTTTAAGCTGTCAAGTTGTCTCTCGCTCCCTTTTCATTCATCAGCCTTCACACAAAACATTTATCTTTTATGTATCGTTACTCGCTCTCCTTACAAACATTTATATTCATCACACTATTAGTAACATTTCAAGGTTTCACAGCTTTAACGCAGTGGTGGCCAAGAGCTATCGGCGCCGACTTACGGTCGTCAGTTCGAACCCAGGCAGGCATATTACTTTGTGTATTTAATTTCATCACCACTGCTCTCAAAACGGTGAAGGAAAACATTGTTGAAACTAGCATGTCCTAGAATAAAAAATTCGAAGACATGTGACATTCGCCTTCGCGTGATGGATTATGGCCCACTCCCTCTGACAGAGAGGAGGCCTGTGTCAATCAGCCTATAATGTTTGGGAACATTATAGGTTGATTATCAGTGATAGGAATAGGTAGTGCCTATTTGCCTAAACTTCGAAGAAAAGAGACAAGAAACGGAGACTTCCTTAGGACTAAATTTTTTCCGGGACATCTGTCCCGAAATTCGGGACAACACTTTTAAATATATTAAAAGATAATTGTTATTTGGAATAAGTAATTCGTCTATATTTACCTAAAGTTTGCGACTAGACATAACATTTATAATTTATAACTCCATAATAATAACTTATCCTCTATGGGCTCTAAAGGAAAAATAAAACACATAGAATATTGTTGTAACAAATATATATGTATATTTATATTATTTTTTAAATATGACGTAATTGGAAAGCATGAAACAAAATGTACAGACGGAAAAAACTTAAGTTACAAATTTATGTTTATCTATCTATGTCATATTTATTTTACTGACATTGAGGGATGCAATTTTAACTCAAATCAAAGTACAAATTAACCTTTGAAGTATAACATTTAGGACAATCAGTTTTAAAAGTGAACTACTAACTGAAAAAAATTTAGTCCTAAGGAAGTCTCCGTTTCTTGTCTCTGTTCTTCGAAGTTTAGGCAAATAGGCACTACCTATTCCTATCACTGTTGATCATGCACGTTTCACAACTACGATGAATCGATGTCTTGCAGGAATTGAAAACGAAGTTAAACTTTTGAGGAGATAAGGAAAATTGCATTGTGATTTTTGTCTTTGATGAAGACGCTATATTATCTTCTTTAGAATTTTATGAACGAAGGAAAATCTTTTTTTTTGTCTCAACCAAGAAGAAAGAAAAAATAATAAAGGAAGATGAAGAAGAAAGTTGGTAAATACTAACAGCATTGACTGTAATCTGAAAAATTATTAGCAATATGATAAGTGAAGAGATATATTCATTTCATTAATGCACAGTTGGCAGCCCTGACGACAACTCCACAAAACCAGCAGCCACTCGAGACAATGCAACGCAATTTAAACTTAGTTCAAGTTAGCCAACCAACGGTCATAGTTAAACTGAAGTAAGGCTTTTGTCTGTGGAGAGAGTGTCTTTATTTGTGATGCCAGCTGATTAGAATAGTGAGGGCCCATGGTCCATATAAAGTTATGCATAGGAGACTTTGACTGCAGACTCAGAAAGTTGTTAAGTCGTTGCAACTCATCAGCGCGTTTTGTGACTTATAAATAATATAATAATAATCTTTATTGATCATTTTCAAGTATTGCAGTACATCATCTGCCTAGCCTTTTCCCAACTTTGTTGGGGTCGGCTTCCAGTCTAACCGGATGCAGATGAATACCAGTATTTTACATGGAGTGACTGCCTATCTGACCTCTACGACCTAGTTACTGGGTAATAGGATATCCCTTGGTAAGACTGGTTGTCAGACTTTCGGGCTTCTGACTACCCGTAACGACTGTCAAAGATCCACGAATGACAGCCGGGATCAACGGCTTAACGTGCTTTCCGAGGCATGGAGGGGTCTCGGTATGTAAAGATGGTCACCCATCCACAGACCAACCGCGGCAAGCGTAGCTTAACCTGACCGATCGACCTGTGCGGCTGTTATTATTTAGCCACGGGCCCCAAGTTTTGCAGTACATGGGTATATAATTTATACATGGTAAAATTACAGATTTGCTACAATTGTAGTGGGTGCAGTTCTGATCTCCTAACTAGGTTACAGTTATAACCTGTATGAAGGATTGTATGAAGGACTTATGAAAATTGAAATAAGGCACAATGGCCATGCTTTTGTAAAATGTATTGACTAAGTATACGGAGTCAATTAAGGGGGAAAAGCCGGGGTAGCCCGCGAAATTCAAATTTTCTTACGTTTTTTGCAATTTTCTGGTCAGTGTCAGGTAGTAGGTACATAATTACATTGGATAAAATAGGATTCGCGAGCGTAACAAGCATAATTATATTTACAGAATTATAATCATTAAATTCATCAATCTCCCTCTTCGTTCATATATTGTTTAACATATAACCTGACACTGCCAGTAGTAGTAATTACCAGCAGCTTGGCACGCATTGTGTTAAGTTGAGCACTTAACAGCGAAGTGCCGGCGATTAAAGGTTAATTAAGAGTGGTCAGTGTAATTATGTCAACTTACCTCGCTAAACAAATAAATTAAATTGACGTGTCTGTTTGTAATGTCAAAATAACAGCTTTTTATTAAATGCATATGAAAGTATATTACGGTACTTACAACAATTTTTTTTTTAATTCTGTCAGTTTTTTCCGGTTAATCATCGAAACGGCTGGACCGATTTTGACGACACTTTCTCTGGCAAGATATGCTATAATAAAAAATAAAAAACGCAAACGCGTACGCGAACGAAGTCGTGGGCACAGCTAGTTACATAGTAAAACTTGAACGTGTATTCAGTTAATCATACAAATGATTTATTTGGGTTTAAGTATTTAAAACACTGTCGAAGTCTTTATCCCTATCATTCAAGCAGGAAGAACTCAAACTAAAATCATTTAATTCAACTAAACCAATTACAGGCACTTTTGAATTGTCAAAGGGTCGGTCAGTCAGAAAGATGAAGCTAGTTGTCCATTCCAAAGCGTAGGTATACCTATGGAAAAGAACGGGCAAGAAACTCCATGGACACTCTTTTAAATCATAAAATTGTTACAAAATAATTGCTTACATCATTCATGTTGAAATTAACCATGTGAGAATGATGTAGAAATACGTGCACGTTAAAAGCGTCCGTTATAGAAAACATAAAAACAATTCAGAAATTAAAATAAGCCGTGGCAGCTAAGAAATGACCAGTCCCTACTGACGGCGCCCGTTCACGAACATGACGTATGGATCAGCACCATGCAGCTCAACTATTTTGGAGGGAACTTAATGATCCAACACACACGCCACCACCAGCGAGACAGAAGTCCTAACATCTCCAAAGGCATAGCCCAATCTCTTAGGTACCTATATGAATATTCAGTAAGAAATACACTGAGCTATTTTTCAAGCGAGAAGCTCAGTAACAAAACGCCTTTTAATATTATTTCCTTCGAACGAGCCTCGAGACTTCATCCAGTCTTGGATACGGAAGATATTGAAATAGTTCTTGCATTTACTCGTAAACTGTGATTGAAAATTTCTAGGATAGTATATATCGGAATAATGTTATGTGTTTGTAATTTGAGCAGTTACCCGGGCCAAATCCAAATTCAAGAGCACCACTAAGAGTTAGCTAAAGGGAAACCGTACGTAACTCCTCAAAAATAGGGCTTTTCTGTTACTAAATTCTTAGTTTCTCAGAGTCGAAATCCTAAGTGCCTGCTCACCTCCATCTCGGATGACCTAAAGAATGCTACTGATGCCGCAATTAGCGTGGCTATCTACTGGACTATAACTATATACAAAAAAGAAAACCGCTTATGTTTAACTTACCACCAGATATAGTAACATATAACAGACAAAAATAGTAAATGATCACCAAAATTAAACCCGCATTTTAATGTAAACTTATAACCAAAGTTTTAACATCTCGCTATCCTATTTAAGCAAAATGACTCCAAATAAATCATGTTCGGTTCTCGACAGCCTGCAATAATTAATCTCTTTTTTTCCATATTTTTTTTCTATACAATCTAGTCGTTTCTAGCACTCGCCGGCCGCCGCCGCGGCACCGCTCGCTTCGCTCGCTCGGCTCGTGCATAGGAGGTCACAGTTTTAACCTAACCTAACCATTTTTTTTAAAAATTAACCTCGTCTATCTAGTTTGCAGCAAGCCGGAGACATAACTTAATATCGCATAATACTTTATTTGGTAATAAACCTACATTTTATGGCAATCATAGTGTTTTATTTAGGCAGAAATAGCGCATTAATTTGCTCGCTAAGATTTAGTGATCATTTACTGCATTTGGTGTTCGAATACAATTTGAAGTGCAAGAACTAAGGGTATCAAAGCTATGGTGGGCATTATATTTAACCCCAAAGAAAACAACGAGGAAGGCTACCATCGACACGAAAAGAAAAAGAGTTGAGATTATGCACCACTGTCCAAATCACAGTGATCTTTATATTCCTTATAATAGGGTTTATGTTGGGTTGCTGCCACTGACAAGTCTGTCAAAATCATTGTGATCTTTATACTCGTTACTATAAGGTTGTTGTTAGGTTGCTGCTGTTAGAGGTAAAATAACTGTGAACAGACTGTTATATAGAAGGACCTTTTAACGCTTCAATGTCATTGACAGGGGGACGCTGATGGTATACATTTATGCAATAGTTTTGTGAAATGTATTGAAAAAACAAGATGTCGGAAACCTTGTAGCGCTATATCTCCAAATTATGCCATTTTTTTTTATTTTTTAGTAGCCGTTACTGTCCCACTGTTGGGCAAAGGTCCCCCCCCCTACTCTCCTTCCAATTAAAGGAGTCCAGCTCATTATGCCATCTCCGTCTGGGCCTGCCGCGATTTCGTTTGCCAATAAGCGGGACCCACTGGGTCGTAAGCTTGGCCCATTGATCGTCTGACATGCGGTAGATGTGTTCAATTATGCCATTAGCTTCTAAAATTAATATTCGTGGAGGTTAGATGAGAAAGCCATCCCGGTTAGAACCTCTACATAACCTATAAATGAGCCTTTAAATTGGTTGTAACAACTAACAACACAGGGAATACTTACCAGATGTATAGCATAACCACTGCATAATAATATATGAAGTCTACATTACACATGGGACACTCCACACAATTACAGCTGCACATTCTTCATACAAAACTAACCATCCGTTGATTTAAATATGTAAATTTACATAAAATCATTGCGGGTTTTCGTAATTTGTGTAGTGTAAAACTGTTTTCACAATTTTAATTTTTCTGTCGAGAATTCCATGTGAGAAGGTTTGAGTTTTGTTCTTGAGTTTGATTAAGGTTTTTAGAGTTATTTTTTGGGGTATGATTACTCATTATCGGACTAATTTGCTGATGTTTAATTATACCTATGTATGCGTTGGTTATGCGTGCTTAAAAGCAGATATATACCTACTTAATGTTCAAACGTTATTGTTGTGATGGATTGAAACGTATGTTACTGCTTTCTTTAAAGGAAAATCTATTTAACAAAAGCGACGAATTACAGGTCTATTCTGTAAATAACTCACCGTGAAAACTTAGGTGAAGTGAGCTGTCAATAGTGTCAATTCCTAATGATCACTGGCCTAGTCTAGAGGGATAATAGCTGACTTCACCTAAGTTTTCACGGTGAGATATTTACAGAATAGATCGGCAGGAGTTTCGCAACAATGGATAATTAATTGTGTCTCATTAGTAGAATCTTGAGATAAATATGTCAATATCGCAATATACGTATTATTATTTTAAGGTCTGATTTTTCAATAGTCAGATAATTTTTACCTTAGGAAAAAGCAGCAGACGCTAGATAAATAAAAGTCGATGTTTTCCATAACCAACGTTAGGTATTATTGTCCAAGATAAACTCAGGAAGTATATGAATTGAACAAGTCACGTCGGTGCCTCGTACGTCGAGGCGAGGTCATAATCACTGAACCCCAAATCCCCAGTCCCCAATCTAAATAATAAAACAAATAATAAAGCGACACTCTCTTGTATTAACAATTTTGCCACAGAGAACATTTACTTGAATCCAGTCCTATCAAAACAGTCCTTTGCAAACACAGGAAATCAAACGCTGTCGGTCTTAGTAATTAAATTAAAGATGTGGGGAGATTATTGACTGCTGTGCCCGCGAGTTCATCCACGTGCATGTCCGAAAACAAATTGGATTCAAAGGTTTTATTTTTTTTTGTACGGAACCCTAATTCTTTTTCTAAAATAAAAGTAGCCTAAGTTACTCCTTATAACACCAGCTATGAAAGTCCCGTCAAAACCGGCCTGGGTCGGAGCAAATAGACAGACATAATTTTTTAACATTATGCATACATAAGTACCGTATATACTTTCGCATTTAGTAAAAAGCAGTTATTTTGACATAACAAACAAACGTTACAGTTTTATTTATTTGTATGTATAGACAACGTACAGCACCCCAATAATTGCGTAACGACGACACGGTTGGCGCAGTGGTTAAGCGATTGACTGCTGCACTGCGTGTCGCGGGTTCGATTCCCGCACGGAACAAATATTTGTATGACCTACAAGTAGTTGTTGGGTCGCACCCACGATACAGGAGAAATTCCTAATGCGGGGCAACGCTTAAAAAAAAAAACTTAATCTGAATCATTTTGAAGGATATTGCTAAAACATTGCTCCATATGTTAGAAAAAATTGTCTGCTTAGCAAAGTAAATAACGCAATGAATGTTGTTGAACTGTCAAAATGAAAGGCATTGCTAGATAGATACTGTTAGTGTGTTACGCATTAATTTGGTACCAGTTTGAAAAAAGGTTACCTCTTAATTAATGCTGCTGCACTGCACATAGCATAAAGTTAATATATTAGTTAGAAAAGTAAATATACTCGTAATACATAAAAACAAAAAACAATTCATTTATTTAAATAAAATTCTTAGGTATTTATTTAATTGAATTCTAGAAAGCCACCACTGTTAGTGCTAGCTAAACTAATCCTAAACTACGGTTAATCAAATTCAAACGTGGACAAAACAGTTCAGCTTAGGTGGAGTTTAGTTTACACTGGACTGGACTGTGAGGGTGGAAGGTAGAATTAGCAAAGCTGAAGTGACCATCGCTGTAAGTTAGTTTTTAAAGTTACCTACTTTAATGCACGTATCTTTTTGATAACCTTTTCCGTCATATTTAGTATCGCTGTAAGTTAGTTTTTAAAGTTACCTACTTTAATGCACGTATCTTTTTGATAACCTTTTCCGTCATATTTAGTATCGCTGTAAGTTAGTTTTTAAAGTTACCTACTTTAATGCACGTATCTTTTTGATAACTTTTTCCGTCATATTTAGTATCGCTGTAAGTTAGTTTTTAAAGTTACCTACTTTAATGCACGTATCTTTTTGATAACCTTTTTCGTCATATTTAGTTGACACCTTATTTGTAAAAAAAAAAATCAAACTAAAATCTAATCGGCGGCCTTATAGCTTTCTGCGATCTCTTCCTTCCAGGACTAGCCGTTTCTCCCAAAAAATTATAAACGATAAAGTGTTAGTATCATATTTTCACGTCAATCATATTTTTAAAACTACATAGCTGAGTTCAGCGTTTCCTATCAGGACTACTTTGAGAAGAAAGGCCGAAACAAACTCAGGTCACAGTATCTTTTAAAGTCCAGACATAATCTTGGTCCAGATCATATAAGGACCATGTAGATTGGTGTCTGAAATGGTCTTTTGAGGAAATAACCACACAGATTGAGAGGACCTGACCATTCAGTGCACATATTGTGTGTATATATTTTATGCATAAAACATTATTATGATTATTTTCCAGAAACTGCATCATAAGACTTTCAACACTCCACCACAAAACTACTGTAAACATAACACTTCATTTATCACCCATGATTTTTCCTTTGTTTAAAGTTTACGCGGCCAGTTCAAACATTCAAACTCATTTGACTTCCATTGTCTATGGCCGCCATACTTGTCAGCACTTCGATGATTTATTTCGATGAAGATAACACTGTTTGGAAAAATGAGTAATTTTGACGTTAAGGCCGTGGCGTGGCCTAAAAACAAAAACACGATAAAATCAACAAATAGGCTTCCCTGATTGGAGGAAATTACTTTTGAAACAATAAGACAGCTGTCAGTTTAGTGTCACGACATGGTGTTTGAATTCCGAAATTAAACGAAGTGGTATCTACACTGACTGTCCATCAATTTTATTACTAATAATATAATAATTGTTTTGACATTGTTTTGAGATCAATGGTGGCCCAGTGTTAGCAACCCCGGCTTACGAGACGTATGTTCGAACCTAGCCAGGCTGCACTCAAAAACGGTGAAGGAAAACATCGTGAGGAAACCGGCATGTCCTAGGATCAAAAATTCGAAGACAAGTGACATCTCATCAACATCCGCACTGGTCCCGCGTGGTGAATTACGGCCCATTTCCTCTCACAGAGGACCCAAGCGTCACGTTGTCGACGGCAGCTGCCGACGCGTCGACGGCTGCAGCACACAGTTGCAGTTGCCTCAGTCGGCGACGCGCATCGATCGCATGTATGCACACTAGTTCAGTTGATTGCACAAACTCGGCAGTGCGTACCAACGACGCGTGTCTTATAACCAGTGATAGGAATAGGTAGTGCCTATTTGCCTAAACTTCGAAGAACAGAGACAAGAAACGGAGACTTCCTTACGACTAAATTTTTCACTCACTCACTAACACATTGTGTACGTTATATATATATACTAGCACAATTTTTGATTTTGATTTTACTGTAAATTATTTAATTTAATGTAATATTAGTATTGTTTAAATTGATTTTAATTCTGTTTCAGTGTCTGTGGTCTACGTACCAATTGATTTTAATATAATTTAATGTATTGTATGGATTATTATTATCTGAAATAAATGAATTATTATTATTATTAAAAGTGTTGTCCCGAATTTCTGGACAGATATCCTGGAAAAAATTTAGTCCTAAGGAAGTCTCCGTTTCTTGTCTCTATTCTTCGAAGTTTAGGCAAATAGGCACTACCTATTCCTATCACTGCTTAAACATAACATCGCGACTGTATTCCCCGAAGGATTAAGCAGAGGTGTACCTATAGCACACCCACATTTCACCAGGTATGTTTAAGTCCCATTTAATGTAATAGGGGTTGAGTCTATTGCCATCCATCGGGCACCAAACCACACTCCGGGTTGCTACTGATGAGAATTTCCAGATGTAAAAACCTAACAATACTTTGCCCGACCCGAGAATCGAACCCAGGACCACATGCTCAGCAGTAGCACTTGCGACCACTAAACCAACGACGCAGAGTTTAATACGTTTTTCTACGAAAATTATAAAATGAGGGTGTGGTTATAATATTGGCAAGTTCTCAATGCGAATTGTGAATGGGAATACTTAGAACACGCATGGACACCAAAAGTGTGCGCTTACGCAACTCCGCAGTTCGCTTCCCACTTCGACGTTTCACAATTATGTAGGGTGACCATGTCTTAGGATTTTTCTTTTGGAAAAATATTTTTTCTAACTCACGATAGATACTTGTCAATTAAAAGCTCTTTGCGATAGATATCTACAAACAAATTATACCGACCCATATACAATTTATACCGATGCGTTAAACGCTAATAATGAAATTGGGGTTGCGTTTTGGATTCATTTGTAAAAGCCTCGATTAAACTTAAAGTGGATTCTGTGATCTTAATAATGCACGCTCCATTAATAGTTATTTTAGAGGCATTGTCCTTTGTTGACTTAATTGCATGTTTTGATTTTTAATTCTATCAGATTGTCGCAGTGCCTTACAGTTACAAAGACGATGCACCTTACCCAAACGAGGGATTTCCATTGCCTATGTTATAATGGATTTGATATGTAAACTTAAAAGTAAGAATAAAAATGTGTTATACAATGCGTGTCTTCTCATATTGGCATTGAAGGTAATGAGATGGACCAGTTCGCTAAAGAGACATCAACCGATGGTGAAAAGTATTCCTGTGTTCCGTATTATACCGAACTTTACTGGAGATTAAAACACCTATGTTATGACAGCTGGCAGGAATACTTCAATGAAAGGAGCCGCAGTAAAGGTATACAGGGTGCTAGGGACATCGACGCGGAACCGGTTACCATGGATTCAGCAAATGATTCTAAACACCCTTTTTTTTTTTTTTTTTTGAGGATGGGAAATCATCAAATGACTCCTCCCGCTCTGGGTGGAGCAGGAGGGAGTGTCAGACTCTTACTGACTAAAACCCACCCGTGTTCCTTCCTTAGCCCTTTATGTTCCAGGGCAGCGGTAACCCTTTCGGACAATCCCGCTACCCTGGCAGGCTACGGCCCTATGGGGCCCCGTCTCTCATGCTGACATCTCTTTGAGGCGCGCGTGGAACACAACACGCCGTCCGGCACGGGCCTGGTCCTGATTGGACGGTGAGTTACCCATTACTCACCGCCCGCAGGCCCGCGCCTACGGTGGCCGGGAGTCGTCACGCGGCTCCCGACGCCCGGAGCGTCTCCCGCGGCGGCTGAGGCGTGAGGTGCGCAAGGCGCGTTCTCTCGCCCACCCCGCCACCTCCTTCGCTAGCATGACTGCTTCGCAGAAGGAGGTGACTGCCTCCCACTCCCTCTCGCCCCGGACCATGGCTTGAACCAGGGCCGGACGCGAGAGGTCGCCGCCGCTGCCGATCGCCTCTACGAGGACACGGCGGTGCTCTGCCCAAGCAGGGCAGACCTCCACCGTATGCTCCACCGTGTCCTCTGGGCGATCCTGACAGTGGTGACACCCGGGCGTCTCCTCCCGCCTGATTATGTGCAGGATTCTAAACACCCTCACGTCGATAGATTTCATCGGTTATTAAAAAAAAGTTAGCTGTTCTATACATTTTGACTGCGTAGGTAGCTTGACTGTGCCCTTTCCTATGAAACAGCAGTTTTTTTTTTTTGATAACCGATTAAAAATTTCTACGTTAAGGGGTACGTCCACCCTTAACAGACGTCACGTAAGGCCGCAAAGTACTCAAGGGTGTGACGGTACATGAAAACATATGATAAGTTAAAGGGACCTACAGAGACCTGCCAGCCTAACAGTCCCTACGACCCTAAGCCCTATAAGCCATACAGCTCTAACCTATCATATACCTAGTACGTGATAAATAAATATATAAATAAGTTCAGGATGTCTGCACCATGCGACCTAAGGTTGCAGATGGATTGTAGACAGGATTTCCAGGTTCGGAACGGGTGAACTCACTGCCAGTCCCGCAGACTCACCAGACTGATCAGAGATGGCTAAAGGTGTCTTGGCCAGAGTGAGGGGTAATGAGTCAAGAATATAAAAGTCAAATCTAATTTATTTACAATATGTTACAGCTTATATACTACTTTTTCTTAACACACACTATTATACAAAATCTTTGTGTCCTATGCGTGTAAGATGCAACCAAATCATTATTTTAACTGGGCCGCGCGGAAGCCAGGCGGAGTGCTGAGTCAATGTCCAAAGGTAACATTGACCAAAGGGTTTAAAATCATGTGCTGAATTCGTGGTTACAGGTTGCGCGTCGATGTCCCTGTCACCCGGTATGGTATGCCACTATACAACCGAACGTCTTCAAAAGTACGTGGATAAACAGTGCCAATATGGGAAGGCAGACAATCATAGCTCTGCGACTTCGCTCCGGATGCATACCCTTAAATAAATTTGCGTTCTTAATGGGTAAAGTTAAGTCACCAAATTATGTGGAATGGAACTTGATTGAAGACGTTTATCATATCATCATGGAGTGTGTCCGGAACGAGCCGGAAAAACGAGATTTTTCTTTTTTCTTTTTTAATTTTTTTATGTTCTTTTTTGCGTCATGTTTACCGCAAATAGACGTATTCTCTTTCTTCTTTCTTTCTTATAGTTTTTAATAGTATATGCGAGACTGTGGTATGTAACAGCGTCATTGCTGCTCTTGCTTCGGAAGCAGCCAGGATGCTGTACAGGCTCGTAAATGTTGGTATTCATCGCAGAGGTGGGCTAAGATAATTTTTAGCTGTGTAGTAGTATGTAAAGTGGATTTGTAACGATGAGGCTGGCATAATCTGTCCAGATTAAAACTCTCCTTAAATAATATTATCTCTCTATCTATATCTCCTTAATAGATGTTTAAGATTTGACAACACGGTTAGCGCAGTGGCTGAGCGATCGGACTGCTGCGCTGCGTGTCGCGGGTTCGATTCCCGCACAGAACAAATATTTGTAAGTCCTACCTGTATTTGTTCCGAGTCTGGGTGTTTTTCTATCTATAATATGTATGTATTTACAAAAAAAAAAAAAAAATGTATATAAGTAGTTTATCAGCCATCTTGTTACCATAACACAAGCATTAGGTTGCTTAGCTTGGGACTAGATGGCGCTGTGTGAAATGTCCAGGGATATTATTATAGATACAGAGGAGAGGAAAGGGGGAAGCCAGGCCTTTGCTCTGTAGTGGAACAACATGTACTAAAAATAAATAATTAACTAATAAATTTATGTGGGATCAATGTCACATATACATATAGTGGTTGTAATGGCAACCGTATCATATTGGTTTTAATAGGTTTTTATATTTTATTTATCCTTCTGATAGATTCTTTTAAATTTTGTAAATGACTTTGTGGGCTTTTTAGACTTTAGATCTGAGGACCATTTTTTATTTTATCAAGTACCTAGTACTTTTTGACTGGCCTACGCTGTCCTCCCATACCTACTGTAATTTGAAAACATTGTAAAAGCCAATTATTTTTAAAAGAGTAACCGTGGAGTTTTTGCCGGCTCTCCTCAATAGGAACCATGCACCTAGCTTCTGACATTTCATAAGAGCCCATGTAGGTTTATGTGAAATAAAATATTTTGATTTGATTTGATATCAAGACCCCTCTGTGCATCGGAAAGTATGTTAAATCGTTGTTCCCGGCTGTTATTCATGGACTTTTGACAGTCGTTCCGGGTGATCAGAAGCCCGAAAGTCTGAAAACTAGTCTTACCAAGGGGTATCGTATTATCAAGTAACTGGGTT
Source organism: Apamea anceps (assembly GCA_951799955.1). Classification (NCBI taxonomy): domain Eukaryota; kingdom Metazoa; phylum Arthropoda; class Insecta; order Lepidoptera; family Noctuidae; genus Apamea; species Apamea anceps. The sequence goes on from OX637516.1 coordinate 2,937,911, forward strand.
GTGGAGGTCAGATAGGCAGTCGGTTCATATAAAATACTGGTATTCTGCTGCATCCGGTGAGATTGGAAGCCGACCCCAACATAGTTGGGAAAAGTTTAGGCAGATGATGAGATGTAGGATCCATGTCAACAAAAGTCATATTTTAGTGGTCCATTTCAGTAGTAAGCATTTTAGCTTTTCACTGCCCAAAACTGACAGACTGACATAATTATATTCTAATGTAAGTAATTTAAATAGCAATGGTTTGAGTTCTTATTTTTAATAGGCTGTTTAATAAAGAACACGTATTTTTGAAGATTTAATAAAAATTAAAATCATAGTTCTACGATATATTTATTATTTTTGGTTAAAGAATCAGCCATTGCCATACAACGTGGCAATGCTGCCAGCCTTTTGGGCACGTTTCCTATTGACAGCGATGCGGATGAATTTTTTGATACCCTTTGATTATTTCCACTCCTTTTTATATACTTGTACACATTATTATTTTAAGACTGTTAGCTTTTTAAATTATGTAAATAAATGATAACAAACAAATTTATTACTCTTAATTTATTATGAGATGCCATATTTCTAGATTATTTTATCAAACTGTTTTAGGCTTTAGATAGTACTTCGTTCCCATTAATATTGAAGATATGACGCGTTTTATTGCAATCATTTATTAAAAGCAATATCACTTGGAGTGGATTCAAAACAGCTAAATATTAGAATTTGAGAGACGGCTTATGTCAAATAAATACATATGTTTTTGAATTTAATACATGCGTGAACTTTGGTGTCACTGCAAAGGAGAAACCGTGGGATACATTATTATATGTAGGATACATACATATCGAATTACTTTCGTATTTAATTTAATAGAAGCAACTATTTTTAGAGCAATAAGTATGTGTAATATAAAAAGGCATCCAAATTAGCTATAAAAATGATCTGCACCTTAAATACGTAACACACTATAATCTAAATCATTCTGACGGATATTGCTAAACCATTGCTTTATATGTTCGAAAAATTTGTCTGTTCGACAACGTAAATAACGCAGTGAATGTTGTTGAACTGCCAAAGTAAAGTAAGGTAAATATTCTTTGCTTGAAAGTTTTAGAAGATTTTAACTAAATGATTATTTTGAAACGTTCTAAATCCTTTTAAAGTTATGTCTCGTGATAAAGCTAAAATTTATAGGCAATTTTGTCCCGAGAATATCTAATTTATGCGTACTTGTTTGTTCATGGAAAATGGAGAATTTCAAAATTAACAAATTATGATTTAAATATTTTATGTGAGGTTTAAAAAAGCTTTTCAACTGTGAAGGAAACCATCGTGAGGAAACCGGCATGTCCTAGAACCAAACATTCGAAGACATGTCACATCTCCAAGCCCGCACCCGCACTCTCTCTCACAGAGAAGGCCCGTGTCCCAGCTGTGGGAACATTATAGGCTGATTCATCATCATCATCATCGTCGGCTATAGTAGGTACCGTCACAGTGTAGCCTACTACATAATTACAGTGGTTCATCGCATATAGATTTGACAGAACTTAAGAAGTTGTCTGATGGTAAAGGTAAGCTGATTATTATACTTAAAGCTTTTCAATAGGACTGTCCACTTTTACGCATCGTGTGGTGTATCCAAAATCTAACTTTAGAACTTAGACATTTCTGAAATAGGGTCAAGAATTACGTCGGCAGTGCGATACCGTGCGTTCGGCTATTTTCGTACCGACTCGGGCGCGTTCGACTATTTGCGGAACGGACGGTTCGGGTCGGTTGTTTTAAAATTGGAAACGCGTACTCTTTGATGTAAAACAAATGTTGTTTGCATTTAAAACAGTCGGCCAGTCTTGTTCCAAGTTCAATTAGGTAAAAAGCGAATTGGTTGAGTGAAATAAAAGGAAATTGTTTTAAAATTGGATGTCTTAAAGCTTTGAAGATGAATCGAAAGGAAACATCACTTTGAAGTATCCATTCATTCCTTCAGAACTATAAATAAATGTCACTTTGATCTCCGCTCTCAGAGATGAACTTTGCATACACTTCAAGGTACCACAGTCGGCCGACTTCTTAAGCGCCAGGGTTGCCCGTGAAATTCAAATTTTCTTACGTTTTTTACAATCTGCAGGTTGAACAAAATAGGATTCGCGAGAGAATTATAGTCATTAAAATCGTCAAAACAACCCGTTAATTTCATATAATTCTATCGATTGATATTTCATGAAATAGTCATATAGGATTGTATGAACTTAAGAAAATTTGGAGCGACGATCTTCGCAGGATGGCTGGTAGCAGATAGATGAGACTTGCCGAAGATCGAGTTGAATGGCGTGCAAAAGGAGAGGCCTATGTCCAGCAGTGGACTGCTGTAAGCTGATGATGATGATGAAGAAAATTTGTATTTCGCGGCCTAGCGCATGCCCCTAAGTTCTGTCAAATGTTTATGCAATGAACCACTGTAATTATGTACACACACACGCCATAAGTCCCATGTGAAAGGAAATGAGACTATCTTTCTTGCCGGAAACAATTCGAATTCCCGCAGGAGGAAATTGGTGCCGGTTGCGCTCGTGACCACTTGAGTAATACTGAGCAATTTGGGGTTTTACACCCAAGGGAATAATAACTAAATAAGAATAATTTATTGGTCCATTGTTACTAAATAAATTTCCAAAAATAATAACGTTGTAGGTATACTTACTGTAGCCAGAACATAAAACAGAGTTATTTGAACAGTGGTCCTCAAACCAGGCAGCGCGTGTATCTTGGGGGCCTGAATTCCATACAAAAACTGTCAGAACGTCAGTTGTCAATCTAATTTCAGTTGTGTGGCGGTATCTACAACGCCACATGCGAACAACGCGTCATACTGACGTCTCGCAAATCCTGCATCTCGCAAGCAGAGTTTACCGCGCAATTAGCATATATACAAACTTTCCATCATCAATCGCGGGGCAATTGCCCGCCAGACACAACACCCGTCTGGTCGGAGGATCCTCCCTTTTCTATGAAGGATGAGTGTACTTTACACCCTGTTCCTCATACCCTAAAGGTGAAAAATATATCTAGCGTTGGTAAAATCAGCCCTAGGTGTGCATACAACAGCGATATGCGTCAAAATCAGAGGCAACAGCAGTCGTCGGCGGCGATAACATGCCACTTGTGTATTTGAGTACGGTGCTCACATACACGAGGGGCACGTTGCTTCTGACGTTGACGCGTGTCGCTCGTGTGGATGAGCACTTAGTCTGCTTAGTTTGTGATGAAACTATCGGACGACTAAAAAAATATGTCCAACCAGTGCACGCTGGCCCCTAGTGTGCATACACACGAGTGACACGCGTCGACGGTTGCAGTTGCTCTGTCGTCGACGCGTGTTTGCACACATAGACAAACTCAGACATAACCCTTCCAAAACTAACACCAACAACATGAACATACTTAATGGTTATTTGAAGGTCATTTACATTACCTTGATTTCATGATTATATCATTGGATCTGTAATTTATTTAAGTACGTCCCGAAGTTATCTTCTTTCTACTGAGTATTTCTGAGTGAATGCTTAGTTATTATAGCACACCAGGTTGACACTAATCGTTGTTTTTAGAACTCAGTTTACCTGTGGGAGTAAAGGTCCAATAATATGAAGCCTCAAAGCTTCAATGTGGGTAGTCCGCCAGAAATGTGTGTTTTGAGCCTATCTGCTGTCATCTCAATGTGGGGTAAAAGATGTTGTTATTGTGTCTTCTGTTTTTAGAGATCATTTTAGTAATACAAACGATTAACTGAGGCAATATTTAATATCTTATTCAATTAGTTAAATTCTGAATCCAGGTAAAAAAAAAAAACTAATACGCGTACAGTCACGAACAAAAGTATGTATACACTCGGCTTTATTCAAAAGCGATTTACTCCTTTATTTTTTAACGAAATTTTATGTTGTTACGAACATAGCATTTTCGAACCCAAAGGTTTATGTAATGTGTTGTATTTCAACGTTACATTCGTTAGTTCCCGAAAAAATCACAATTGAAAGTTGGCAAGTGTTGACATATTGGTGCTCGTGACTGTACAAAAAATTGTGGTTTTCATCATCATCATCATTCTCATCCTAACTTCACCCACAATAAAAGACAGGCATATCCCAGCAGTGGACTGTGGGGCAAAGGCCTCTCTTTTATTGTGTCAGTCCCCACGCGCTTGTGCCAGCCTCATCAAAAATTGTGGTCACCGTACATTTTTTGAAAAGCGAACTAATAACAAACAGTTTGGACTCATATACACTGCTGTGCACTTTCAGCAAGCCACGCTCGCTATCTGTCTCACTGCCTACAAACTTCCATATTTCTAGCCCATTGGCTCGGAGTTTGTACACTGCCGAGCAAATGGAGTGTGAACATTCCCCACTCCACCGTCAAGATGAAATTTGCGAATAATGTCATACATTTTCGGATTTTATTTTATCGCTGGGATTTATGGGTCGAAGGTATTTTTAAATACGAGGCTTTGGGTCAAGGTGGAGCTAAAATATTTTGCTCTTTACAATACTTTCATGATCATCATTTTTCTGCCCTTTTCCCTATATAGGGTGTTAAAGAAATTGCGTGCTATAGGTTAGAGGTAGTTTCAGTATCGATAAAGGAACCCAGGAAAAAAAATATTGCAAGATCAACCTAATTTAGTACCTACTAACTTAAAATAGCAATCGTTTCGAATTAAAACTATTTTATTTGTTTAAATGCTTTAATTACTTACCTACTTATCGATAGTGGGTAGGTAACTCTAGAAAATTATTAATTAGTATTTAAACAAAATAAAAACTTATTTTAACCATTTTTTTAATAAATTCTAAACGACTGCTATTTAATTAGTAGGTACTACATTAGGTTCATCTTATGATAATTTTCTGTTTTTTTTTTTTTTACTTTTTTAAAGGTATTTTATTTTTATTTTTTACGAGTTCCTTTATCGATACTGAACTCACCCTGAAGCTATGGCACGCAATTTCTTTAACACCCTGTATTTGGGGTCTGCGCAACATGTCTATTTCTTCCATACTCCTCTATTAGCCGCCACCTCGACAGTCACCCCCTTTCTAACCATATCATCATTCACGCAGTCCATCCATCGTTTCTTTGGTCTTCCCCTACTCTTGTAGAACGACATTTATACTCAAAACTTTCCTTACGACATTTTCCTCAATACTTTATAGTGTACACATTCTATAGATTTTTTCTACATTTTTTTCATTTCACCAACAAAGTGAACTTGAAAATGAGATCTAGAGAGATTTTGGCAGCGTTTTTTTTTTCCTAAAATGGTTGCGGAAACTTCAACGGCCCACGTGGAAAGTGGTTACCGCCGCAGATTGCCGAAGCGTTGCGAACCTGAGAGAAATATTTGAAAAATCCTCGTAATTGGAATTTTAAAGGCATTTGAAACCTAAACAACAGTAGAGAAAAGGCTAGGCCAATTGATAAGGATTAAACGAAAAACGGCTTTTAAAAAATAAGTGCTGATAATGATTAGATATAGGTACAGTCACCAAAGGAGATAAGTAACCAGGGTCGTCGGATATAGTTCAAGTTTAGTATAAAACCGATGAATGTTAATTTTCAAATGGAATTTAGTTTGATAAATGGACGGTTCATTTATCAAACTAAATTCCATTCGAAATTGCTTTCTATTAATTAGATAAAATTTTATCCGAAAACATCAATCCCTTTTTTACTAAACTTTAACTATGTCCAACGACCCTGGTTATATACTTGTATCTCCTATGGTGACCGTACATACATATAGTCAGGAAAATTAATTATTAAGCAAATTGCTACTCTTCGCCAATTTGCCGTATTATAGTCATTTTGCTTTATAAAAAATTTCCCTGACTTGACTTACATACTTTGTTAAGTAATCAAGTACGATGTTCTTTTAACTTCCAAAGTCTCCCGAAACATAATATCAACATAAACCTTCCCAACATAATATAATTAATTGAACTTCCCTCTTATTTTCTTTCTCCATGGCGACAACGACAAGATCATTACCTGAAACAAAGAAAAGGGACTAAATTAACAACCTTATTAAAAATATCTTCCATTATTAAGGTCGACATAATTGACATAGATGTTGCCATGATAACGACCCATATTCACGTTTCGATCTGCATCCTAATTATGTAACAACACCAATGTATGTAACTTAAGGGGAAAGCGCCAGGGTAGCCCACGAAATTAATAATAATAATAATAAAGTTTTATTGACATAAAAAAGGTGTTACATTTTAATTTGAAGCCCTGAATCCTGTGCTAGGTGGTACCTGTGTTACAGGAGTCAGTGTCTTCATCCGTTTTAGGAAATTAACAATTTATTCTATAATATTAAAATAACTTAAAATTAAATGAATTTAGTGCATGCATGCTCTTGAGTGGTTTGTGTGTGTGAGAGAGATTGTGCTTGGTGGTTAGACTTTGAGTAATATTTGAGTATAATATCCCTGGACATTTCACACAGCGCCATCTAGTCCCAAGCTAAGCAACCTAATGCCTGTGTTATGGTAACAAGATGGCTGATAAACTACTTATATACATTTTTTTTTTTGTAAATACATAAATATTATAGATAGAAAAACACCCAGACTCGGAACAAATACATGTAGGACTTACAAATATTTGTTCCGTGCGGGAATCGAACCCGCGACACGCAGCGCAGCAGTCAATCGCTTAACCACTGCGCCAACCGTGCCGTCGCCAGTCGTCGAGTATGTTTGCCTCCATTAATATTTGATTACCACGATTATAGTTCTTTAAGTAAATGTAATAATATCTTGATTTAAAAGAGTGTCCGTGGAGTTTCTTGCCTGTTCTTCTCCATAGTGATCTACGTTTTGGAATGGGCAACTAGCTTCAACTTTCTGACTAACTGAGCGACTATTTAATTTTGACAACTCAAAAGTGCCTGAAATGGTTTAATTGAAATAAATGATTTGAGTTTAACTAAGTTTTCGGTCTGTAAGTAATCCAGTGTTTGTAGCAATGTGTTTAGTTTCATCTTAGTTTTATTTTTAATTCAAAGGGGATTGAAGATATATTTTATAACCTTGCAAACCTACTGTCGCGCCATTTTGATTGATTGCGACGACCTGACTTCATGACGATGATAATAATAATAATGATTGCTGGGTGGTGAGAAGGTAAAGGGATAACATAAAATAGTTAATTAATTCGATTATCACTCAAAGTTTACATTTCAAAAATTTGCAAATTCGACCTTTGCCAACATTATCGAGTATTTCATACCTTTAAATAACCTTACCTATTTTTGTATCTCGTAATATAGCTGATTAAATGAAAATATCTTTTCCGTAATTTGTACGCTTAATGTCATACTAAAATTTTGAGATAACTGGTGTCAAAGTCCGTGTCCGTAAATGATCTTTGAAAATAATTAATTAACTTTATCCTTTAACTTTTAATTGTTTGACGTTTTAGAAAATTTTGTTACACCGAAAGGTTTTATAAAGTACAATGTAGCCAATGAAATAACAATAGAAGCTATTCAATTTGAGAGTTTAGAGAAAAGTGATATTTAGTAACGAATTCTGGAAAATTTAAGAAAATACATGAAAATTGTTTTTTCTCAAATTCCATGAATTTTCACTTAGGCTTTATGGGGTCCTTAATTGTTGGAAATGGAGCACCATTTCAGCTTTCCTTTCAGAAGGTGATAGTGAGTACACTATCACCTTCTGAAAGGAATACGTCAAATTACAAGTCATTCTGTATACATAAGTATTATAAAATAATGTTGCTTTTCGTGCATGTCTGTCTGTGTAACTGCGTTGTTGTTTTAAACTACACATCGGATTTTAATGCGGATTTCATCAACATTTAGAGAATTTATTCCGAAAGGTTTATGTGTCTATTCCAACATACATTAATATTAAACTTAGATAATAATGAAGAAATCTTCATGTTTTGTTTGTAACCGTGCGAAGCAGGGGCGGGTCGCTAGTATACATATAACCATGTCGGCTAAACGAAGACTGACGTACAAAGGGTCAGGGGTTAATAGCTTTGAACTTATCAAACTATTCAAGTTAATAAATTGTACTGAACCAACTTGCTACTTGAGAGGAGTGGATCTGTTCCTTAATTATGAAGAAGGCAAACAGTCTTTATGAAAGCACGGAGCCCCTATCCCCTTTGTATTAAACACGGTGTAAAGTCTAAGTATAACTAGTAATAGTTACTGCTTTATATTTACCATACATTTTTCGAGGGTTCAGTTTGGCATCATGTCAGCACGTCTTTTTACGTCGTTCTCATATATGTATATAGTTGTAATTTTTCCACTACAGCCGTATGTTGAAAATATAAAAACATTAGGTAAGTACTCCTAGTTAACTTGATTATTTTTTATACATATATTATGATAGATAAATTAGGGTTGATTTTTCAGTCATATGATAACTTTATTCCAGGAATAATTTTGAAATTTTCACAGTTATTTCATACAAAAACGACACGTCAAACGTAAACGTCAACTTTATTCCTCAAATAAAAGTTATCTGGCTATGACTTTATCCAGATATATACCAGATAACTTTATCGGCGGAATAATTTTGAATTTTTGACAGTTCTTCCAAACAAAAACTGTCAAACGTCAAATTTATTCCACGAATAAAAGTTATTTGGCGATGGAAAAATCAGCCCTTAGTCAATAAAAACGTTATAGCAGTTCAAACATTTGGATCACTAGAATTTTAAATTATAATGTGGCGTCAAAGCTTAAGTGGACAAATGTCAACCAACTTTTTGAGGCCACTGTAATTATAAATCTGTGTATCCATATAATTTAAAAGGGTGTCCATGGAGTCTCGTGTTCCCGTTCTTCTTTTCTAGTCGCCCCCTTCCAAAAGGTAGTTTTCGTATGGAGAAGAATGGACAAGAAACTCCACCGTTACTCTTTTAAAATGTTTTCCAATATTTTGTATACATTAATTATATAATAATATGAAGCAATGGATTGTTTGAAGGGTTTTGCTCTTTACTCAAGACCCCTTCAGTTGGGTTACCGGCACATGAAAAATAGTCATATTTTCACTGTTACCAATTTGTACCATCGTCAAATCCAACTCGTCAATCTACCTAATCCTGACCATACTGGACTACCACTCATTTGAGTTGTTCAAGCAAATTATTTAATTAATTGAATAATTTTCCAATCATTTCGCTTTAGCGGTTGTATTTTAGTTCAAATATTTTAATTAAATTATTTGGATCCTATTTATATCCAATCAGTTCAAAACCTTCTGTTTTGAAATTAATTTAGTTTTTCATTTGCGGTAACCAAATAAAATATTTTGCCAAGTAAATATTTCAATAATATAACCGATACAAAAAAAATACACATGAATGTGACGAATCTGAAATATGTTCAGGATTCATCATATTAATGTGTATAATTATTTACATCGAAATATTTCTATCTAATTAGTACACTTAGACTTACCACCTTCCATTTTTCCTCTTGCTTGGCTTCGAATGCTTGTCCTTCAAGAATTTCCATTTGTCGCAGTTTTAAGTTACCTCGTTAACCTTGTCAGTTTCCAACGTTTCTCTCCTGGTCTTGGGTAGTCTGACTTTGCTGAATTTATTTATAACCCCTCAGACTGTAGCAAGTTCCTCTCCAACTGACTTTTTTCATTTTTGTAGAGTAACCTTTAAGAGCAAAGGTGACCCAAAGGTAACGGGCCCTCTTACAAGTTGTAGCTCGTGGGTTCGATTCCAGGCAGGCGCTTCACTTTGTGTAAATAACAATGGTTGGTGATCAAAACGGTGAAGGAAAACATCGTGAGGAAACCGGCACGTCCTGGAACCAAAACTTCGAAGACATGTGACCTCTACTAACCCGCACTGGGTCCCGCGTGGTAGATTACGGCCCACTCCTTCTCAAATAGAGGAGGTCTGTGTCCCAGCAGTGGGAACATTACAGGCTGATTATGATATTATGCTAACCTTTAGGTCTTTCTTATATATAAAAATAATCTAAAATATATAAAAATAATATAAAATAATCTAAATATATAAAAATGAATGCCTATTTCCCTTGGTCACGCCATAACTTGAGAACGACTTTACCGATTTCATCCATCTTTTTTTTTAAGTTTTCTAATATTTTGGAGAGGTTCTTACGGAAAAAAAATTAATAAAGTTGTTTCACGCGGACGAAGTCGCGGGCAAAAGCTAGTTATCAATATATTTTCATAACAGCGGGTAAACGATCACTGTTTAATATTTTGACTCCCAATGAACTGTCGGCAGATATTTCCATACTAGTTTCAGCATTTTTTTTTTTTATCAAATTGCCGGAAACGTCTACTGTAACAAAAAGAGGTTTCTTTCAGTTATATTTGAAGCTTTTAAAGAAATTCCCTTTGCCTCAGCTGTATGGAAACAAGATGGTAATCAGTGTAAGAGCAATTTACCTGAATGTTTGGGGCTCAACGTCCTTGTGTTTAGCTGGTATTAGGGTTGCCTTTGTAGCGTATGGGGTTCGAGAGCAAGTTGTTAATATTGATATCTGACAAAATAAAGGGACTATATTGATATTCAGATATTTGTAAGGATTTCTAACCACACTACATCTATTGGTACAAACAAATTACGTTCGTTTGCTCTTCGCGATACCTACTTCTTTCTGTTCGACACATTTGAAACTCCCCCATCAAAGGTCTGTCTAAAGTACCTACCAAGTTTTTTATGATAATCTTTCTCAACAGTATCAGTAGCGGTGCCCACGCGAAAGTTATTTTTGATCATCCAGACCAGATGTACAGTTACTCAAATATACACCCTTAAATTTTGATCGTTTTAATCCTTAAAAGGGGTCTTTGTACTCATCATTATGAACAACTTTTACTACGGGACCAACCCTGAAATCGTGAAAAAATATCAGTTGATCCATACATTATGTCGAGTTATGCGAACATAAATCTATGGATCAACTGATTTTATCCCGTAGTAAAAGTTGTTCATAATGATGAGTACAATGACCTCTTGTAAGGATTAAAACGAACAAAATTTAACGATGTATAAGTACCTACATATTTTAAATTAAATTCGCTTTTCTTGCCTGACTGCGTTGTTGATTTTGATGTGGTTTTAACGATCATCTCATCACCATCTTTCAGCCCTTGTCCGATGTTACTTAGGGTCGTCACAACAGGTTTAAACCACCATCATTTAGTGAGTGTATTCCGGAAGCTTTACCTAGGCTATGTTCATAATACATTAAATATTAACTTAATTATCAAGAAAAGTCACCTGTGCACTTGATAATCTTGACTGCGTCAGTGAGAGGAGTTCCCACAGCTGAATTTTTGGCCAAAGATGTTTAAACTTTTTGCCATCGATACACTAAGACGAAGAATATCAATCTAACGTATATGAGCACTTAGGAAGGATAAAAAAAAAATCCTAATGGGGTTAGTTAGGCAATGAAAGTTTGTATGCCAGTTTGTCATTTTTGCCGATAATCCCATCGGGCACACAACTTGTAACAAAGAAATCTCGATGCTTTGTAAAATCGCAAAAACCGTGCGAAGCAGGGGCGGTCGCTAGTTGTAGGTCAGTATCTATATTGATAGGAGACAGCCCTAGTAGCATTACAACGAGTTTCGTACACAAACCGGACCGGCTGCACGCCGGCACGCCGCTGGCAAAGCGGTTTTGAGCGCAATGAGCTGCCTGATCAATAAGTCTGTCTGCTTACACACGGTTAAAAGCCTGATCGTGCTCTGTTCCATACATGTGCTAACATTATCTCCGGTTAGCTGTTGTGTATCGGTTTACAGAGTCGGAGAGCAATTCCCGTATTTCTAATACAATTAATTTAAAAAAACAGAAGGGCAATTCTCGTGCTTAAAAAACGTTCAAATTCAGATCGCAATCTCATTTCAGCGAGATGTTGAATTTGAACGAAAATATGACCAAAAACTTGTCAAAGATGGAGGGAAATTAGAGGTAATTTTGACAGATTGAGACTGAGATTAGAATACGAACTTTTTTAAAAATACGGGAATTGCCCCTCTGATCAAAAATGTAGGTAAAAATGTACCTAAATTTTTGCTTAGAGGGGCAATTTTTTCTTTTAATTTTACCTTTAGGTTTACCTAAATTTTTTATCAGTTTTTGACATTGATTGTCGCTGAGACGAAATTGCGACTTAAATGTGAACGTTTTTAAGTATATTCATATATTTATTTGCATTCCATAATGTTGTAGAGTTGTTACGAGGTTTTCTTGTAAGTACGAGAATCGGTCTTCAAATTTAATTTATTTGTATAGACGAGGTGAGTTGAGATAATTACACTGACCACTCTTAATTAACCTTTAATCGCCGGCACTTCACTGTTAAATGCCCAACTTAACACAAAGCGTGCCAAGCTGCTGGTAATTAAGTTAGCCACCTATGTAGTTGTCGCTACACCCAGCAATTTGATTAAGCGCCTCGAAGAACGGCGATTGACTTTGTAACGCATGGGGCGTGAACTTAGGTGCGTTTATCTAGCTAGGTAAGTTTGTTGGGGATAGTTTGTCTAGGGAGATGGCACATGTTTTGTTTGTTTTTAGGGTTCCGTACCTCGAAAGGAAAAACGGGACCCTTATAAGATCACTTCGTTGTCCGTCCGTCTGTCAAGACCCTTTTTCTCAGGAACACGTGGAGTTACCAAGTTGAAATTAATATCAAATACTCAAGATTGCACTCATTTGAAGCAGTTAAAAAATCAAACTTCTAATTTAACGCAAATCAAAGATACGGGCGTTTATGTTCTGGAATCAAAACCTATCTAAGGGCCTATGAAAGGCCTATAAAGGGCCTAGGAAATTGGCGTTTTGTCGAACTGTCCACTTTGATCTCAAATATCGGGCGTTTGGTTAATATTTCAAAATTAGGCTTGTGTATTTGTGTTTCGATTTTAGTGATTCATTTGTTTTTGCGTCATTTGACAGAAAGAAAGAAAGAAAAAGTATTTATTGGACTCGTACAGGATCATAAACTGAACTAAACTGAGTGACTGACTTTATTGTCGTCGTTAATTTCTTTAGTGCGGTTAGTGACAGTGCTCAGGTGCGGTTCAGGCAAGTGCTGTTGAAATCAGTGCTCTGAGTGGAATACCTCCTTCTGTTCACAATATAGAAAACTTAAAATATCACGATAATTAAGGACGGCGACTTCCACTCCGAAGAAATTGAATTCTGATGAGGCAGTCAAAATCGCGTCAAAGATTTTATTGATTCTCGCTCCCTCAATTTTTCAACAAAGGAATCAATTTAACCTATAAAATGGAAAAAGTGCATAGATAACAATGGAACACACTTTGATTGATTAAATGAATAATTTAATTTTTTTTAGTTTTGCTTTTTCTATATAAAACGCCACTTTCATATGTAATCTTACTTTCTATTAATACTATTAACGCGAAAGTTTGTGTGGATGGATGTTGTTACACTTTCATGCAAAAACTAGTGAACGGATTTGAATGAAATTTGGCACACGGATAGTTTATAACCAGAATTAACACATAGAATATCTTTCTTATCTTATTTATATTCTATCTTTTAATCCCGATACCGCGCATACCGTGAAACCGCGGGACCCATCTAGTAATATATAAAATTACCAAGGATACGATAACTGCAGCACATCACAGCGTACCGTAACATGAAAATATCTCGTCAATTCACTTTTGTGTAGCGAGAACCGTTGAAGTAGCAAAGCAAACCCACTAGGAACATGCGAAAAAGAAACAAAAGACTTTAAAAAACGAAGAGTGAATTTTGCGCCTACTCTCTCCATATTTTTCGTAGATTTCGAAGCGAGGCGGCGAATGTATCCGATGACGTGAATAAACGAAGGAGACAACTTTCGGGCTCAAACTGTCCGGACGAAATGGATTGGAAAGACCCGAAACACAATTGAACCGAGTTAAAAGTCAAATGAAAATCGGAACAGTGATGGCTGTACTAGTTAAGTATTTCGTTTGGTGCCTGTCGGGGGAGCGGTGAATGCGTATGCGAATCCCGTACCCTCGGCCATAGGCAGAGGTGGCACACCGCGGTGGTTTTAGCCGGTAAGAGTCCGGCATACCCCTCCGTCACCCCCACGATGGAAGAAGTCCATGAGGATTTCCACCGCGCAGCAAAAAAAAAGGCAGTTCCTTTGGTTGGTTGGTAGGTTTCTTAGTAACAGCCCGGAGCTTGGAAGTTGGCAGTGATTGATTGATATGTCATGAAAAGTCATTCAATAAGATTATATGAACTTAAATAAATTTAAATAAATAAATAATAAAAAAAATAATATGAACTAGGGGCTGATTTTTTGATCCGTAGTTAACTCAAACAATTGTTAAAAATGGTAACTAATGGTTAAATATTGGCAAAATGTGTTTTCGTACAATTGTTAGTTTATCTAATGGTTATTTTTTTTTACTAATAGTTAATTATTTGACCATTAGCAATGATATTATATAATTATCATAAACATTATATATCATCACTAGCTTCTGCCCGCGGCTTCGCCCGCGTGGATGTCGGAAATTATCCCACGGGAACGTGCTAACAGGATAAAATGTATGTGCTTCCCCAGGATGCCATCTATCTCTACGCCAAATCAGAAGTTCAGTGGTTTAGGCGTGAAAATGTAACATACAGTTTCAAATTCAAATCCTCCCCTTAAAAACTGAATTACCCCTTTTTGTCCCGTCAGTAGTAAATTTTCGACAACTTTACATACTCATTATTAATTATTTTCTGTCAAAACTATCAATACTGAGTTTCGAGTTACTCGGACCGCGCATTCAATTTCTTCCACACAAACTTCACACCTCTATATCCCCCTTTGAGGGGTAGTTTTGAAAAACTTATAATGATAAACTTTTTTACTTACTTAGGCAAGTATTCTTGCCAAGTTTCAAGTTTATTAACTAAATGAATAAGATTTTTCATATAAACTGTATCCCTCGCTTTTCACCCCCACAGGGGTGGAATTTTGAAAAATCGTTTGAGATTATTCATAACTTGATTCAAAGATTATTTATATCAATTTTCGAGTTAATCAAGCCACGCATTATAATCCTCCCTTGTAAAATTAACAACCCCTTTTCAACACGTTAAGGGTAGATTTTCGAAAAACCCTGAATTATGTTACTCTTTATTTTTGGTCTTAAGTATAAATACTGAGTTTCGAGGTAATCGGACTGCGCATTCAAATTATTCCAAACAAACTTCAACACCCCTATATCCCCCTTTGAGGGGTAGTTTTGAAAAACTTATTATGATAAACTTTATTACTTACTTAGGCGAGTATTCTTGAAAAGTTTCAAGTTTATTAACCTAATGAAGAAGATTTTTCATATAAACTGTATCCCCGCTTTTCACCCCCACAGGGGTGGAATTTAAAAAAATCGTTTGAGACGTATTCATAACTTGACTCAAAGATTATTTGCACTAATTTTCGAGTTAATCAAGCCATGCAGTAAAATCCTCCCCTGAAAAATTGACTACCCCATTTCAGCCCGTCAGGGGTAGATTTTCAAAAAACTTTGATACACATTATTCTTTACTTTCAATATCAGGTATAAATACTGAGTTTCGAGTAAATCGGACTGCGCGCTAAAATTCTTCTATACAAACTTTGAAACCCCCCAATCCCTTATTAGGGGGTAGTTTAGAAAAAAAAAACTGACAATCTTCATAATTTATTTAGATAAATATTTGTGCCAAGTTTCAAGTTTATTAACTCAAGGAATAAGATTTTTCATACAAACGAATTCCCCCCTTTTCACCCTCTTAGGGGTGGAATTTCGAAAAATCCTTTCTTAGTGGATGCCTACTCTTCACGAAGAACACACCCTCCAAATTTCAAATCTCTAGGACCAGTGGTTTAGGCTGTGGGTTGATCTATCAGTCAGTCAGTCAGTCAATCAGTCAGGACTTTGAATTTTATATGTATAGATTTTTACAAACTAAAAATAGATCAAAAAACACATTTTGCAAAAATTTAACCATTAGTTACTATTTCTGCTTTATTTGTTAAAAATAAAGCATCTGAACATCGCTATAAAATGATTAGACAAGAATATAGACATGAATTATACCTTCGACAATCAAAGACCGCCTTGATGCACAAAAGCATACTTTGCATGGCTCCAAAAATATTTAATAAATTACCTAATGGAATCAAGGACTTAAATAATATTCAATTTAAAAACAAATTAAGACATTTATTGGAAAAATGTTATTATACTATTGACGAATTCCTTAATGATAAATTGTAAGTTATTTGACATTGATATTTATTTAATTTTGACATTGTATTATTATTATCTTTATTTCCATTAATTATGTTATGTTGTGTTTTGTTGTAATAATTTTATTTTAATATGTTGATTGTTCTTTTTTTATAATAATACGAATTGTGTGAAAGTGAAAGAGTGTTACACCTTTAAGGTAGATTTTTGAGGAACAGAGGCCTTACCACGAGCTCTTAACGCGATCCAGTTTAGGCTGTTGGAAAGAGACAGAGCTATACAAGTCGTCTAGCGCCATCTCGATCCCTGAGCGTAAATTGAATCGCGTTAAGAGCTCGTGGTAAGGCCTCTGATTTTTTATTATTAAGATCTCATGTAAAATGTACCAAAAATCACACCAATAAATTAATTTGAATTTGAATTTTAACAATTGGTTGAGTTTTACTACGGATCAAAACAATCGGCTCTCAGAGGGTTGTATTGATGATTTTAATGATTATAATTCTGTAAAGTCATATTTGTTATGTTCGCGGATAATATTATAACACGCTCAGCGCCATGTGTATCTTTTGCGATACACACTGTCTAAAAACTTGTGTATCCTTTTTGATACACAAGCACCATTCCAGTCTAAGCGCCGTGTATCGTTAACGCGCACACTTTCCATACATTTTGTATACAAAAAATGTTGCCCTGGCCTAGGGAATTTTCCTGGTTTAGTGGGTGGTGTATTGGCATATGGGACTTGGCGCCGAGCATGTTAAACAACATAAAACCTGACACCGACGTGTCGGATTGCCGTCCCATCGGACTACAAGAGTGAGGGAAGTTAGAGTGTACCTGTGTCTGCGGATACACTTGTGCACTATAATATCTCCCGCCCCGAAGGCTAATCTCCGTTGAAATTGGCTGCTATGGCGGAAATCCAAGGATTTGAGAACTATTAGTTTGTTAGGTATTGGTACAACTTGTACCAGTGTACCAAAGGAATATAAACTGCAGTCTACACATCAGTGAGACAACTTATTTTTAAACACCCTACGTTGAGCTACAGACTCTAAAAGCTATTATACCACCTCCTAATTAAAAATTTGTTAAATCACTTTTACTATGATTAACATGCAATGTATCGAACTGCTAGAGGGCGGAGACCAGAAGACCAATTCTTGCCATTTAAAACGTTCAAAATCTAGTCGCGTCTCATCTCGGCGACAAACAAATGTCAAAAATGTAGGTAAAATAGAGGTATTTTTGACAGATTGGGACTGAGATCAGCGGGATAATTCTCGTAATTTTAAGAACGTTCACAGTCTGATCTCAGTCTCAATCTGTCAAAAATACGTCTAACTTCCCTACATTTTGACAAGTTTTTGATATTTGTTTGTCGCCGAGATGAGACTGCGACTAGATTTTGAATGTTTTAAATTACGGGAATACGGGCCCAAACTGTGAAAGTTCTTAAAATTACGAGAATTGCCCCTCTGGTGACCTGAAACACAGGCCCTTAAAGCCTAGCTTAGGCACCAGTCTCCCACAGTAAACTAAACCAAATATTGTATTGTTTATTGTGGTGAGAAAATAAATACTTATTATTATTGTTTAATTACTTGTTCTGTGTACACATTATGTGAATGAGAAAATAACGTTATTATTTATATATTAGGTAATTTTAATATAACTGTGGGCCCGAGGGTAAAGGATGCCTTTCACTTAAACGAAAATCATCCTCCTGCCGTTATCCAAATATACTAGCTTTATTTAAAACTAGCTGTGCCTGCGAAATTCTTCTTCTAATATAAAAGCAGCCTAAGTTACTCCAGAGAAAAGACCCGCCAAAATCGGCTTAGCCGTTTCGGAGATGCAGACACGGCACGTAGAGCCGGAACAAACAGACAAAAATTTTTTATATTATGTTTTTTTGTTACAAGTACCGTATTATGTTCATATGCATTTATCAAAAAGCTATTATTTTGACATTACAAACAGACACTTCCACTTTATTTTTTGTATAGAAAAGAACGCTGATTCGTCAAAACACTGTTGAATCCATGAAAAATAAAAATTCAGATTAGTCATGCCGAATATGTGTGTGAAAGATATAAGCAGTAAGATTATTTATAAATGGAGGGTTTAGCGATGGAAGCCATGAGACTGCAAATGTGAAATTAAAATGCACCGTCACGTTTTATGGGGTTCTCATATTAAAACAGACATACCTACGTAATGCGAACGAAGACTTTTTTCATACCAGACTCATTTAGCTGGCACCTGTTTTAATTTAATATTTTAATCAGCCTATAATGTTCCCAGTTCTGGGACACAAACTCTCGGTGAGTGGGGGCTGTTCTGGGCCTATCAACTAACCCTCACTGGGCCCGCGTGGAGGATGCATACGGCCCCAGTGCGGGTTGATAGATGTCACATATCCTCCATTTTCGGCTTTAGGACATGCCGGTTTCAATGGTGATGAAATAATTTACACAAAGCAAAGCGCCGGTCTGGGTTCGAACCTACGGCCTACAGCTCGTCAGTCGCGGCTGGTTCCACTGGGCCACAACTGCTCGCCACTGATTACTAAATTCGTGTAGCGCTAAACATATTTAAAACATCAATCTGTCTCTGTCATTTACAAACGATTGATAGAAACAGGGCGATGTTTTAAATAGGACGTTTAACGCTAAACGTATTTAGTGAGTTGTGGTGTAAGCGGGACATTCAAGGTACGCATGGAAATGTATAGCTTGATGTGTCGCCGCATATACCTATGTAGGTAAGGACAATAAAAATTAATCAAACAAGAAGATAATGATAAATATTACCCAAATCTATATTTATTGTGCTATAAATAAATCACACTCCAAGTTATTAATAGCAGCTGTTTTCATAACTACGGACATTTCCCCGTCGCCCGTGGCGCCACCTGGCGTGTTCACATCGCGATAACTAAAGCTCAGCGGTGCGGAATAATTTGTGGCAATTCTATGGGCCTATGAGCCTTCACATCGGATTATTGAGCATTTCCGATTTTGATTTAGTTTTGCCAGGGATATAGAAATTGTTATGGTATTTTATGCTTAACAGGCCGTGTGCCTGACGGCATTTATCTTCCATCGGCCACTTCTGTTTTTTGGAAATACAAACTTACAAGTTACAACAAACCTTTATTTATAAATCGAAGTCAAAATACTTAACTTCCACGTTTCTAACTTAAAAAATGACGAATCTCCATGCAAACTTGCATCCCCTATTTAAACCCCCCTTAAGGGGATTAATTTTCAAAAATCCCTTTTTAGTGCTCACTTTCGTTATACAGGGTGTTAGGCAGAGGGTTAGCCAAACAAGTCAAGAGGGGTTCGTAGGTAGACCCATTTAGCAAATACATATTTAAATTAAGACCTTTAGGGTTCACAATTTTTTTATATCATTTTTTCTGTAGTTTTTTTAAGAATTAGGAAGTATTAGGCTAGGTGGTGTCTATCAGTGAATTAATTTAAGATTTTTATTAAAGTATTATTTTTAAGATCTTATTCAGTTCCTAAGTAAATGGTATTAATATCAACTAACAAGTAGCATAAGATCTAATAAATTCAATTACCAAAAATCGACAAAAATATATCTAACAGAAAAGTTGAATTCAACCCGCGTCTGAAGAATGAGAAACTACTCAGATTACATTACATAAATAAAACATCGTACAGTGAACTACAAATTGAAAGAATAACACTAAATAAAAAGGTATTCCCAGTAAATCCTCTACTCCTATTTCATACAGCCAAGGAAATCCTATTGAAACGGATTCACGTAAATTTCCATTTAAAACGACGCTATAAAAAACCGCTCACTTCTCACGGTATAAAAAAAGGTCACGTAATCCACCCTATGCCTTGATATTTAAGCCCCTTGGCAACAATTCGACGTAAGTAAGCCGCACCTGATACTTCCAGCTCACTGAACCGCATTGCTGTATAAAGTGCGACTTGCTTACGTCGAATCTAGTAACGTGTCTGTTGAGAAAAGTGTCGTGTTTTCCATAAATTAAAGTGTGGGTTATGAAACTTAGTTTGAAAAACATCTTAAAGGATTTTGTAGGAAGGGAATTGGAAAGCTTATATTAAAATGTTTATCGTTGGATTGTTAGTTGTATTTTATAACTTTCAATGTGGATTTACGCGGGTGATTTACGGCAGACACAGAAGATGTCTTTTTAAAACTCATTCGGCCTTATTACAAAACGAAAAGATTTATCTTTGGTCTCTGGTTTAAACCATCTATTTTTGAATTTTGAACTCTATTTCGATAATATTAAAATTAAAGTTCTAATTAAAGTTTTAATTACAACAATTAACGGCAAATTCGAGTCTAAGTTGAAACGCAGAAACGAAATGTAACGCAATTTTATTGTGCATGCAAAGTTGCCACATATTTTAATTGTGTTACAGGTTATTATTAAAATAATAAAAAATAATTTATTATGTAGTTTTTAATTATGGACAAAAATACAATTCGTTTCGAATTTCCCTATTTTTTTCTCTACGATTTGGTGCGCGTGTACGTCGAGGTACTTACATGTATGGACAAACTTGGGCTTTTGTTGATCCCCTTTCACGCGGATCAAGCCGCGGGCAGATGCTAGTTATATAATATATAATCATAAAATCCTATTAGACCTACTAATATTATTAACGCGAAATTTTGTTAGGATGGATGGATGGATGCTTGTTAGGCTTTCACGCAAAAACTACTTTTTTTTTATTGACAATGGGCTCACTCTTGACCTCAATCCAGCCCAGAGGCAGGGATAAGATCTACGGTGGAACGAGCTTGCCCAGAAGAAGCCTATTCACTCTCGCCTTGAAGAGATTCGGGTTGTATGAACTCGGGAATGCAGACGCAAAAACTACTGAACGTATTTTGATGAAACTTTACAGTAATATAGCTTAAACATCAGAATAACATATAGAATACTTTTTATCCCGATATTCCCACGGGATCGACTCTTATAACCGCGGGGCACTGCTAGTAATATTATAAACGCGAAAGTTTTTAAGGATGGATGGATGGATGTTTTTTACGAGTACTCTTTCACGCAAAAACTACTTAACGGATTTGGATAAAATTTAGCACACAGATAGTTAACACATGTACGGGCTCATCAACCGTACGTTTATATACTTTGTGAACGCAGCAACGTAGCCACGAGCAAAAGTATGTATACACTCGGCTTTGTTGAAAAGCGATTTACTCCTTTATTTTTTAATGAAATTGTTTGTTGTTACGATCATAGCATTTTCGAACCCATAGGTTTATGTAATGTGTCGTATTTTAACGTTGCATTCATTATTTCACGAAAAAATCGCAATTGAAAGTTGCCAAGTGTAGATGTATTGGTTGTACTTGGATGTCGTGCGTCACAAATATCATGCTATAATTATAACGTTTTAACCAATGCACATCGAGTCAGACAATAACTGTGGAACTAACCACTTGTCAAGAGAATTATACACTTTAACTTGTTAACCTACATTTGTTCTACATTTTAATTTAACTTTAAACTCAACTTGTGATTCTTTCTGTGTACTCCATAACTAAATCAACATTAACAAAGTGATAATGTACGGTGCCTACAACCATTGGCTCCTACAACATCGGATACTTTTATCCTGATATTCCCTCGGGATCGAAACTTATGCGGGTGAATCCGCGGGGCCCCTGCTAGTAATTAAATAAAACATTACCTTTCTGAGTAAATTGGTTTCAACTTCTACCCCAATGTCTGATGTATACCAACATTATTTCGTAGGAAACAAACCTAATAAACATTAGACCTTTTACTTTTAATCCAATATGTTAGTGAGTACGTTTGTGAGTATTCAACACAATCCAAAGAAAGAAAGAATAACGCGCACCTCATTAAATAACACTCAGATTTATTTCTTTTAATACCGTAAAAGGTAGAGAGGGTAAAAAAAGAGCACACTTATGGTTATTTGTAAGATTGATTGTTCAAAGGGGCTTGTGACTACGTAATAACAGCCACACGGGTCGATCGATCAGGTTAAGCTACGCTTGCCGCGGTTAGTTAGTGGATGGGTGACTATCTTTACATATCAAGACTCCTCCGTGCCTCGCAAAGCCGTAGGTACCGGCTGTTATTCGTGAAATTTTGACAGTCGAAACGGGTAGTCAGAAGCCCGAAAGTCTGTCCACCAGTCTTACCAAGTGGTATTACCTAGTAGCTGAGTTGTGGAGGTCAGAGCGGCCGCATCCGGGTAGACTAGAAGCCGACCCCGACATGGTTGGGAAAAGGCTAGGCAGAAGATGTTTGATTGTTCGATTATGTTAGATTTCTCAATATATGAGGCTTTTTTTGAATGATCGTAATATTATAAGGTTATTTTTTTTTGCGAGCTTCTTGTGGTGAAGGCTTATAGGAATGATAATCTTTGCCAACCAATGGCTAAATGAGACGATAGCTGTTCATAGTTTATATCTAAACTAATATTGTAAAGACCAAAGATTTTTTTTTTGTATGTTTGTTTGTTGCGCTTTCATGCTTAAACGGCTGAACGGATTTCGATGAAAGACAGCACGGGCAGACCATGACCTGAATTACAACGTAAGATTTTTTATCTTTTTCATCCCGATTTTTATTTTATTTTAGTTTTTTATCCCGATATTCCCACTGGATCGAGACTTTTGCGGGTGAAACCGCGGGGCGCAGCTGCATCTAATAGGGTCCTGTTGCATTGGCACCCTTTGGGTACAGAACCTTAAAAAATTTAACATTTTTACCGGCCAAAACACTTTTGTTTTTTTGTGTTTGTTTTGTTTTAGTTTAGGTAGACCGTATGTGAAATGAAATTGTGTGTTAAGTTTGAGGTTTAAGCACACTTTGAAAGTTCCGTTGTTTAGCTTCAACTAAGTTGGTCTGTTAAGCTCATAAGTGGTCTCAACAATAGCTAAGCAAGTCACCCTTGCGGCTATTATTACTTAGCCACAAGCCCCTTCGAACAACCATCTTACAAATAAACATAATAGGGTGTATTTATAAACGATGATTAATGTAAAGTGACGCTTAACCACTGCGCCAACCGTGCCGTCAAAAATGTAGGGTTAAACAGTCGCTTATCACTACTTAACTTTAAGCAATGTTTATGAATAAAGCGGAATATCTAAAAGACGAACTCTTTTCCACTATCGAAGGATAACCGTAGCGATGATGTTACGTTGGCTTTAACCTTTTTTTTGGTAACACTGTATTTTTCTATACCCGATAAAACAACAAATAATAACAATAAAGTTAAAATGATTCCCATACAAGAAACGTGTTTTGTTGTACGAAAGTCATCATCTGCCTAACCTTTTCCCAACTATGTTGGGGTCGGCTTCCAGTCTAACCGGATGCAGCGGAGTACCAGAATTTTACCTGGAGCGACTGCCTATCTGACCTCCACAACCCAGTTACTGGGTAATACGAAACCGCTTGGTAAAGTCGCAATCTCATCTCAACGACAATCAATGTCAAAAACTTGTCAAAAATGTAGGGAAATTAGAGGTATTTTTGACAGATTGAGACTGAGATCAGACTGTAACGTTCCTAAAATGTTCCTAAAACTGGCAGATAACATTGTTCTAAATCTATGCATGTTTTCTCTATAAGTGAATTGTAATTCTTTTGAGAAAATAAATATCTTTAACCGTAAAATTACGAGAATTGTCCCTATGATCACAAATGACAACGCACGAATACTGTGTAAATCAGTTAGTCCAGGTCCGAACGGGCGCGTTTATCCCGCTGCGTGTTTTTTTTCGCGCACTGGATTTTTAACACATTCACTGCTCAATGCCAAATGTGCGAATGTGTTTTTTGAGGCGCTGAGATGCGCTCTATTGGATTCTCAATGCTCGGTTCAACCTCGAGAGTTGAAAATCCAGTGTGCGATAAAATCTCGCAGCGATATTTTCACGTCCGTACCAACGTGGGCTTATTCCGCACCCTAATTACGTTCCTAATACACTATCAATCACAATCTGAATTCTTTTGAAGTATATTGCTAATACATTGCTTTATATGTTCGAAAAATGTCTGCTCAACAACGTAAATAACGCAATGAATATTGTTGACTTGTCAAAATGAAAGCCTACTGACCCCATCGATTAGATTTTATCGAAGCACGGACATTGAATAAACGGACGCGATTAGGGTACGACCGCAAACCCCACTTAAGTGACACGAAGGGACTTGAAACTTTACGTGACTTGTGGGTGCACCCTTACTTATCGGCAACCGTAATTCGTAAAAGTCAAATTCGTCGTATTGATACGGTACAGGAATCAATTGGAAAACTTGAAAATTGAGTTTGATTTTCAGGTTTGAGAAAAAGAGTAGTTTTTAGTTAATTTTTTAGTTTCCTTTAGAATGGATCTTATATTTCTGTGATTTCATATGCATAATCAGCCTATAATGTTCCCACTGCTGGGACACAGGCCTCCTCTCTGTGAGAAGGAGTGGGCCGTAATCCACCACGCGAGCCCAGTGCGGGTTGGTAGATGTTACATGTCTTTTTTTAAGGTTCTAAAATATGTCGCAACAAAAACTTTGACTTTACAGAATTTAAATCATTAAAATCATCAATACAACCTTGTAAGTCTATTGAATGACTATTTCATGAAAAATCCTACTAATATTATAAACGTGAAAGTTTGTATGCATGGATGGATGTTTGTTACTCTTTCACGTAAAAAATACTAAACGGATTTAGATGAAATTTGGCACACAAATAGTTTATAACCAGGATTAACACATAGGATAGTTTTTATCCCGATATTTTCACGGGATCGAAACTAATGCGGGCGAAACCGCGGGGTGCAGCTAGTCAATCATAATTATGTAAATACATACTTTTTACACTCGCGAACATACTCGTAGATATCGCGAGTCATATTTTGTTCAACATACAATCTGACACTGGACTACAAATTGCCAAAAACGCAAGAAAAATATAATTTCGCGGGCTATCCTGGCGCTTACCCCTTAACTAAGCCAACATATCTTTACATGTATTTTGGATCCAATAGTGACGTTCCCAACGCCTCAGCCATTGGGGTTTTGCCCTTCTTTGTCTCATCCGGGATTACTTATCCAGATTTCCGGCATAGGTACTTACCTATGTATTCCCTGACACGTACACTTGTACGTGTCAGGGAATTGGACCGCGGTCCTGAGGCGAACCGTAAATGTTAACGACATTTCCCGTTTCAGAATCGGATAAGTAGGTACATAATAAGCCTGTGTCCCAGCAGTGGGAATATTAAACGCTAATTATTATTTCGGTAAGCCGAAAACGTTCCCACTGCTGGGACACAGGCCTCCTCTCTGTGAGAGAGATTGGGCCGTAATCTACAATGCGGCCCGTAATCTACCAGTGCAGGTTGGTAGATGTCACAAGTTTCCGAGTTTTTGGTTCTAGGATATGCCGGTTTTCTCACGATGTTTGTTCACTTGAAGTAAAACATAGGATAAGTACTTAATTTAATGGAATTCGAGCAGCTTCCTCTTAAAGCAACCGAGTTAAGGGGTAGGTGCTTTTGTAATGTTGATTTGGCTAACGAGCGCCCTCGACTGGTGCGGATTTGTGCACACTCTTAAATATTACATTTTATTGAGATTTCAGAGAGAAAATATTCAGGCGTTAATGAATATTTCAATAGAATAAATTATGTGTTATTCTATAATGTATATTAGTGTTAGTAATTTTATTTCTTATTTAAACAAGACACAATATCTTTGTTAGCATACCTAGGTACTTAAAAATTATATTAGCAACCAAAGATTTAAATACATAACACAATAATACTATTAAAACTAAATTAAATGACTGAAGTACATAAATCACATTATGAAACAAATATAAGTAAGTACCTAATGACGTTTTTTAACATAATATGCTAGAAAAAAAATAGTAATCAGCCTGTATTGTCCCACTGAGCAGCAATCTGATTGTCACACACAATCAATTTTTCGGGACATTGCCAAGCGGTTGGTTGACTCTTCACGTGACCAGAAGGCTGGCCTATTTTTAGCCCAAAGAATCAGCATTGCCATCCAACGTGGTAACGCTGCCAGCCTTTTGGGCACTTATCCCATTGACAGTGAGGCGGGCGAATTTTTTGATGCCCAAAGAGCTCCAGCATTTTTCTATATATGTTTTAAATTATATACTTGTATATATATTTTAGTGTTAGCTTGTAAAAATAGTAATTAATCAGTGTATGTTAAATAAGTATTAAAAAATATCACAATCTGAATCATTTTGAAGGATATTGCTAATCCATTGCTTGTCATGTTCGAAAAATTTGTCTGCTCAACAACGTAAATAACGCAATGAATGTGGTCGAACTGTCAAAATGGAAGCCATTGCTACTGTTAGTGTGTTATGCTATTACCCTGCAGGGCAAAAGCCTCCTTTTCCTTTTCCCACCAAAGCATTGGTCCCTCAAAACGTCCAATGGCATCGCGGAAGACCCTGGTGTAGATGACGGGACGAACTTGACGCCTATCCGAAGGATTGGTCCATATTGGCTCAAAATCAAGTTGTGTGAAAAAAAAATATTCGAGCAGGTTGAAAAGTTTTAAATAGATGTTTAATGAATGTAAACTTTATATTTTATGGCTTCAAAACTTAGTAAGCGAACCGTTTTCTTGCTCGAAGTTTCTACATAATTATTAAACAGGTTAGCTCAAAAATTACTTATAAAGCTCCATAATTATTCATACAGCTAAGGTAAAGTAAGCTTGTCGCGGTTTCAAGACTTACATTTTCAGATTCACATTTTGCAGTTGGCAGGTACAATCAGCAACACAAGTTTTTGCGAACTTTAATTTTATTGAAATATCTTTTAATTGTTCAATTTGAAAAAACAAATATCGTGTCTGTAGATAAAAGTTAACTTGTTAACTATCCATTTCTTTTTAAATGGATAGCGATTCGATATTTATCCTACTAATATTATAAACATATTATTTTATTATTATTAGTTTGTAATATCTAGTACCTAGTAATATTTATTATCCAGGGTGGATTGATGAATGGATGTTTGTTATTCTTACACGCAAAAACTACTCAACGGAATTGAATGAAATTTGGCACACAAATAGTTTATAACCAGGACTAACACACGGGATACTTTTTAACCCGATATTCCCCAGGATTGAGATTTATGCGGGTAAAACCGTGGGGTTGCTAATACTATAATAAATAGAATAGATGTTATTTATATTATACTAGCTGACCGAACTGAACGTCGTACCGCCATATTTTTTTTTTCTTTTAATTTTCTAAATCAAAATCAAAAGTAATTCAAATTAGGCTGAGAATCAGCACTTTTCGAACGTCAAAATTACAAAAGACAGTCCCCCAAAACGCCCGCCCTTCACCACTTCCTAGTGCTATCGCTATTTTTCTGTACAAACCTTGTCCTGACAAATAACAAACACAAAAAAAAAACAATTATCCAATTTGGTGCAGTCGATCGGAAGTTATAGTACATACATTTCGGTGATTCATTTTTATTTATATAGATTAATTACCTACTGCTTTGCTAAACACGATAAAAGAATTCATCAACTCTTATTTCATGTTCAAGATACTAAAAGCGGTCGTCGACCGCAAAAAAATCATCAAATCATATATATATATATATATATATTTCGTTTTATTATGTTTTGATATCGAAACCCATCACGACTGCGGAGTTTCGCTAGCTAATTTATTTTGACCCAGTGTTTAAAGTAAGTTCTGCTGCAAACCGTAGGAACGTCAGAAAGCTATGCTTATTCATGCGCATCGAGTCAGTTCGTATATAAACATCCCCGTTACGGTAAGTTGCACCTGGTATGTGACGTCATATCCTGCCATTCTTGGCACCACATGTGCAGAATTTAATATTAACTGTAGGTTTCGAAGCTGCCTTCAGACTTGGACGTGCTAGTGACAAATATTTAAATATATATCTGTGTTAAGTTTTGGTAAACTATACTAATGATATTTATTTTAGAAGTATGTCATCATCTGCCCTTTTCCGGACTATATTGGGGTTGGCTTCCAGTCTAACCAGCGGGCAATTGCGTAACAAACTATCATTAGCAGTGGGTTTCATTTTGACAGTTCAACAACATTCATTGCGTTATTTACGTTGTTGAGCAGACAAATCTTTCGAGCATTACCTATGCAGCAATGGATTAGCAATTTCCTTCAAAATCATTCAGATCGTGATTGATTGTGTGTTACGCAATTAGGGTGCTGATGCAGCTGAATACCAGTATTTTACATGGAGCAACTGCCTATCTGACCTCCACAGTCCAGTTACAGGGTAATACGATACCTCTTGGTTGTCAGAGTATCGGGCTTCTGACGACCCGTAACAACTGTCAAATCCACGAATGACACACGGGGGGACCATAGATATAATTTCTATGGCCGGGACCAACGGCTTAACGTGCTTTCCGAGGTACTTTATTTTAGATGTATGTAGGTATATTCTCATATTATTTGTTTTCTTATATTAAGGGCTGATTTTTCCATCGCCAGATAACTTTATTCGAGGAATAATTTTGAAATTTTGACAGTTATTTCATACAGAAACTGTCAAACGTCTATTTTATTCCTCGAATAAAAGTTATCTGGCTATGGAAAAATCCAAGCCAAGTGAATAATTTTTGATTTTATGTATTTTATTTTCTCCTTAACTCTTACACACGTTGTCTAAATATCTATAACTACTTTTCAATCGCAGGTATATATACTGGAATAGATTTCTTCAGAAATAAGCATCAACTTTGTACAGACGCCAGTAGCTTGGCCTACTAAGCTACCCGAAACTGTCAAATTTTCCAAATCAATCTTGAACCTTAATGCTTTAGCGATAAAGTTGAAAATCTATTAAAGAAATTTGACAGATTGTAGTAGCTTGATGTGCTGGTATCTGTACCTACTTTTCTGAAAACTTCACAAACGGGATGAGGATAAAACAAAAGAAAACAGTTTCTCTCAACTCATACTGCAAGTAACACTACAAGAAGTCGCTGACCCAACAAAAAACATCGTCAGATTCATATCTATTTCGTTTTATCGTGTTTAGACTTCGATATCCATCATGTCTGCAGAATTGCGCCAGCTAATTCAATTTGACCCTGAATGAATAAACATAGAAGGAGAATGAAACGAAACAAAACGAAAACACAAAAACAAAGGCTCGAACGAATCCTTATAATTGACTATGAAAGTATTCCTAGAAAACCTGTTCTCATCCCTCAGCGGGAAGAAGTGAGAATGAATTCAATTAACCAATGAAAGAGTGTTTCAATGATTCAATTAGCCAATGAAAAAGGGATTCAATTTTACTAGCCAATGAAAAAGCGCAACGAATTGTTCTCTTCAACGCAGACGAGGATGCTGTCTGCACTTTAAATTTCGAACGCTCCTTGAACGAAACCAATATACACGATGAATGTGAGCTTAACTACGAGATTTATATGAAAGGAGTTTGCATATCTGATAGCTTTTTGAATCTGTGTATTTTTCTTTTAGTAGATTTAATAATATTTTTATTGAATACGTAATCAGCCCTTAATGTTCCCGCTGCTGGGACACAGATCACTTCTATTCGACAGGAAGGGGGCTGTA
Organism: Apamea anceps; assembly: GCA_951799955.1. NCBI lineage: Eukaryota > Metazoa > Arthropoda > Insecta > Lepidoptera > Noctuidae > Apamea > Apamea anceps. The sequence continues at coordinate 2,967,906 of OX637516.1, forward strand.
ATCTACCACGCGGGCCGATTGCGGTTGGTAGATGTCACATGTCAACGTTTTTTTGGTTCTAGGACATGCCGATTTCGTCACGACTAGAGATGGGCAATCCACCGGGTTTAAACCCGGTGCTTTGGTAAACACCCGATAAACACCCGTAAACACCCATAAACACCCAGAAAATTGGGTGTTTACCAAAGCACCCAGGTGGATTGCCCATCTATAGTCACGACGTTTTCTTTCACCGTTTTGAAAGCAGTCGTAATGACATAATCTGCTATCTAAGTATCTGCTATTTTCTTAGATCGGTCTTTATACTTTCTATTTGTTTTGTTTATTTGTTGCTATCTGATGTATGTATCTGGTGTATGGTGTGTCTTTTAGTCTGTAATAAATGTATTTTCTTTCTTTATAAGTTACACAAAGTACAGCGCCTGTCTGGGTTCGAATCTGTGACCTAAAATTCGGAAGTCGCGGTCGTTATCACTCGGCCACCACTGCTCTAAATCCAAAATCTTCATAATTTCGCAAATAAAACAAACTCCATCTTGCCGTCATAAAAATAATATTGCCGTTCCACATAAATCTTGTAAACTATAATAAATATAATACAATATACAATCTTTTCCCCTGAGAGGTGTCAAAGACTTCATGTCGTGTCACGTGTGCTTCGTGTTACCTCGGATCATCTCGGGTGTCGTCGTGTAATATATCGTTAACGTGCACGGCGTGTGATTGGTCGACTGCACTGACACTTGAGATGTCATTATTTTAAATGTGATGGGAATTCTGTGATGGTTTGGTCATATAAATGGTTTTAGGATACCGTATCTATACATACATATAAATACTAATAAACTAATCGTTTGTTTGAACGCGCTAAATATCTGGAACTACCAGTCGAATTAAAAAAAAATGAATTTGATGGCTTAATTTTTAAGGAAAGCTCTAGGCTACCTGTCTGTCTGTGTGACCGTGTTATTCTTCTAAATTCCGCAACGAATTTTGATGAGATTTTTACCATCATTTCGAGAATTTAATCTGGTAGGTTTATGTGCATAATACATTAATATACAGTCTTGCTCCTGTCCGTCTGTTTGTCACACAGGTTGCTTTTTATAAGAGTATTTATATCCATTCATTTGAATATTAAAACACTTAGACTAAATCGGTAAAGGCATTAGAATAGAGTATAATAGACATTTGTTATGCAAATATGTGTAGTACATAATAGGTTTTAGGTTAGGTTGTTGGGTTTAGGAGGGGCTCGTGGCTTAGTAAATCTATATATTTGAATGCATGTTCGTTAATAAAAATAAAGCTTTGTTTATATCAGCTAATGATATTAATCCACGGAGCCGGCGTGATCCACAAAGACTCGTTCTGCATGATCTTCCCAAATTTGCTAAATATAATAAAAGCTGCTTATATACTTGTGTTCGTATATATAATAAGATACCGAGTAACAAAAAAAACTTAAACTCTAGATTATTTAAGGGAAAATTGTTTGATTGGTTGAATTCTAATAATTTCTATAGTCTTAAAGAATTTATGGAAAAGAAATTCTCATGTTAGTTTTAAGTAAAAATTTGCATGCTAAGTACAATTCTGGCAAAACATGTAAGCTCTTTATTGTAATTATTGAAACACCACGTATACCATGTTTTTTTTACAAATAAATACTTTATTATTATTATTATAACAGCCGCACGTGTCGATCAATCAGGTTAAGCTACGCTTGCCGCGGTCGGTCCGTGGATGGGTGACCATCTTACAACTCGTCTTACCAAGGGTTATCGTATTAATAATAATAATAACTGACACTGCTCTCGACACCGGTGGATCACTATTTTTTATATTTTTAAATGTTTTTTTTTTTTTTATACTAATATTTAAAAATGTAATAAAATAAGACGATTAAATAAATAAACGACATAATAATAATATATTTATTTGCATGAAATCACGGTATAAAAAGCCCACCGCCAGCCGGTATTACCCAGTAACTGGGTTGGGGAGGTCAGATATGCCGTCGCTCCATGTAAAATACTGATATTCGGTGGCTTCCGGTTAGTGTGGAAGCCAACCTCAACATAGTTGGGAAAAGGCTAGGAAGATGAGGACATAATAGGTGTTATGATACATTAAAGCTCAGTCATTTTTCACCATTCGGCATGCAAACATTTTATAAGTAAAATAATTGATCACTTATAAGTTAATGAACGAATTGATCACACTTGCGTCATTAGCAAAGGCTCGAATAATGACATTTTCACAGTTCATTATTATGAAAATGACAATAACGTACACCAGTTTAAAACTTCACGTATAAGCTGAGCGCTGTCACAAATAACTTGAGTATCGCATTTGCATGTACAGACAACAACAAAAGTAGTAAACTGTGACTTAAAACGTTCACAGTGGTTTTATATGGGAACACGTGCAAAATACTGAAACAAAAGAATAGGTTTATTTATCTCAGAAAAACGTGCATACAAAAAATTAATTTACTCGAATAGTAAAAAACAAAATAGATCTGCTGCTTGTTTAGCTACGTACTGTTTTTAGTTAATTCTGGAATACACTACACAGGCTATGTAGCATATTAATTTAGTTGAATATTTTATTTTAATTTCCTTTATTTCATTTGATCACTTACTAATTACATTTTTCAATATTATTGTAAACAAAAAGATAAAAAAACATTAAAAAATATAAAAAATAGTAGCCCACGGGTATCGGGAATAGGCTCCAAGCTACCGGCGGTCAGGGCTCCAGAGAGAGGAACCTCCTGACAATGTGAGCCGTGTCCAGAAGTACCGCTTTCTTAATCAAGCCCTTGATCCAGCTGCCCAACGAGAGCCTCCTCAGGTGTTGGTCGAGGCTCTTGGCTATTAAGCCATTGGCTGTCACGACTATCGGCACAATGATCGCTGAGTCCACATTCCACATGTCGACAACCTCGCGAGCCAAGTCAAGATACTTGATTTGTTTATCTTTTTCGGCTTTCACGAGGTTCTCATCATGCGGGACGGTTATGTCAACAATCATTGCGCGCCGCTCTGATCGATCCACCACCACTATATCACTATTTTAATTTTATTATTATTGTCGACATATTTATGGGTTTATTATGAACAGTATTTTAAATTTTATGTATTTGATTTAATACGAGACTAGATTTTAAAACTATGTAAATTTTATTAAGGACTACCATATCATTAAGTATTACTAACACACATTGTGGACGAAAAAGTTCTCTGTCAATAAATGTATTCTTAATAATAATAATTAGACTCCAAAATCCATAAATGATTCATCCACTTCTGCCGCGGGCTGTACGTGTAATACATCGTTTATGTGCAAATTGTATGATTGGGACGAGCTCAATGACACTCTCGATCAAATTAAAGCGGAAATGAGAGGACACGTTGAGAATATACCTCAACGGTACAGTACTGGTTGTTGCCTGCGGTTTCGTTCGCATACAGAATAAATTTTTAACCAGGGCGCAAATGGTAGCCGTGAATTAGGCACATGATTCTAGAACCCCTTACAGAGAAATAATTCGACAAAAAAAAAAAAATCTGCTGCGCTGCGGCCAAGCAAATTTTTTTTTACCGACGAAATAATGCAGGGTTCAGAATCATGTAGTGAATTCATGGTTACACACAGTTGGCGCGTTGGTTAAAAATGTATCCTGTATAAACTTTAACCCGCTTGGGGTTGTCTCAAAATAATTTCTAAGTTTATAATACAGGGTCAAATTAAATTAGCTAGTGAAACTCCACAGACGTGATGGGTAACCTAAACACAATATAATAAAAAACAAAAGATTTGTTGTTGTTTTTTTTTTGGGGTCAAGGACCGCGTGTTTTGAACAGTTAAGAAAATCTGTTGTTTTTGCAGTTAGATACTAAACAGTCGCCACTGAAATCTTTTCCCAATCATGTTCGGGTCAGCTTCCAGTCTAACCAGTGCAGCTATGACTTCTCCTACTCTGGGCGGAGCGGGAGGGCGTGTCAGACTTTTACTGACTATTGTATAGAATCAAGTTTTTCTAACTGTACAGACAGCTGTGCTGCTGGGGAGTTTGTTGCGCCACTTCGTATTCCCAGCCAAAGCACTACGAAGACCATGGTTTTGGGTGATTTGTCTTATGTACTTTAGTCGCCCAAAAGTGCTGATTCTCAGCCTAGTTTGAATAAATGACTTTTGACACGGGACAGTTAAATATTAAACAAGTAAAATAATGAAAGAAAGAAGTTATTTATTTCCCAAAAAGAAGACGCACATTATAAAATAACTATCTACATATATAAAAATGAATCCCTATTTCCTTTGGTCACGCCAACTTGAGAACGAATTTACCGATTCCATCCATTTTTTTTTTAGTTTTCTAATATTTTGTAAAAGGTTCTTACGCAAAAAAAATTAAGAAAGTTGCTTCACGCGGACGAAGTCGCGGGCAGAAGCTAGTTTATAATAAATCTAAGTAGCCTATTAAACAATAAGATAAATAAAATAAAAATAGGTTTGTCAAGTATTTTCAAGTGCCAGCACGGTTTTTTTTTTTTTGTAATATGATTGCATTACTTGTTTTCCTGTCCTATAATGTTCCCACTGCTGGGACAACAGCCTGCTCTCTTTTGAGAGGAAGTGGGCCATAATCTACCACGCGAGCCCAGTGCGGATTGGTAGATGTCACATGCTTTCGATTTTTTATTCTAGGATGAGGATTTTTTTACCCTCGATGTTTTCCGTCACCATTTTGAGAGCAGTGGTGATGAAATAAATTACACAAAGTAACATGCCTGACCGGGGTTGAATCCACGACGCACAACTCATAAGTCGGGGCCGTTACTACTGTCTGTCCTGTTCTCTGTTTTCCTGTGATACTTTCTAACTAATATAAACAAACTAAATTCGAAGACAAAAAGTTTCTCTAAGAGTTTCAGAACTATTTTCTTAGCGAATACAGCATTGATATAGATTGCGCTGGTCAGAAAGCTCTTACCTAAGATTGGCCTGTCCGGGGCCATCCGCGCGGATAGTGCAACTATCTGCACTTTCCGCTGCAATAACTTTGTTCTTGACAATAATATTACTATTTTTAAACTAAGATAAATACGGTGTTCAGGGTTTGAGAGGTCAAACTGAACTGCAGGGTAACAGTAGGAAGACTTTCATGTTGACAGTTCAACAACATTCATTGCGTTATTTACGTTGTTGAACAGACAAATATTTCGACCGCATGAAGCAATGGATTCGCAATATCCTTCAGAATGATTCAGATTGTGGGTGATAGTGTATTACGTAGTTAGGGTGCTGGAGGTCACGAAGAGGAAAAAGTTTAAGAAATAATTATAACTAATGTCGCCATTGAAAACTTCATTATCTGCTAAGTCTTTTCTCACCTAAGATAAGTTCGGCTACCAGACTAATCTGCATGTACCAATATTTTTAAAGCGTTCTCATAAAAAAGTGGAACTGGTGTCCTACTGCAAAAAAGTGGTTACATCTTTTATAATGAATTTTTTGTACAGACGCCAGCAGGTCAAGCTACCCGAAACTGTCAAATTTTCCTAATCAACCTTAAACCTTAATGCTTTAGTGATAAAGTTGAAAACCTATTAAAGAAATTTGACAGATTGTAGTAGCTTGATGTGCTGGCGTCTGTACCTAGTCTTATTAATATTGGTTAAGTGTTTTTTAGGAAAATCGTCTACTTTCCCAATGTTTGTGAGCACCATGTATCTATCACATAATTCATAAATTCAATTGTCATGGCTTCATTTTACATTCTTTTACCTATTGTGGTATAGTAATTTTATTATAGGTGCAACGTCTTCACACACTCGTATAATTATATAATGAATGTATACAAAATATTGTAAATGATTTTAAAAGAGTAACAACGGTGGAGTTTCTTGCCATTCTTCTCCATACGAAAACTACCTTTTGGAAGAAGCGACTAGAATAAATTTTATTTTATTGTAAATTTTGATGTTCAAAAGTGACTTATGCACACATTAAGGCACTTTTGAACGCCAACATTTTTCCTATTTCAAATAAATACTTTGACTTTGACAATGGGGATAAATGTAACACAAGTTTGTTCAAAACTCCTATTTATAAATCTGTGCCCGTCCATCAGCCCGTCACGTAGCACGTCTGTTATATTATCCTCCATTTCCCGCTGTCCGCCATTTCTCACAGCGTGATAGTGACACATATCTACGTATATTGTCTTCATTTATCTCCATGCGGTTAGGATAACAAATTCTGTGAAATTTTGTGACATTTTTGGTTTATTTCCTTGTATGTGCAAAATATTTTCTAGTAAATTAGGATACTTTTCCTCAGATTTTCCAGATAAGGGTGCGAATTACACAAGAAAAATTGTAGCCTACAACACTCCACACAGCATAATCAGCTTATAATGCACAGTCCTCTTCTCAGTGAGAGGGAGTGGGCCGTAATCCACTACGCAGACCCAGTGCGGGTTGGTAGATGTCACATGTCTTTGTTTTTTTTTTATTCTAAGACGTAACGGTTTCCTCACGATGTTTTCCGTCACCGTTTTGAGAGCAGTGGTGATGAAATAATTTACACAACGTCAAGCGCCTGTCTGGGTTTGAACCTACAACCTAACAACTCCTAAGTCGCGTAACAAACAAACACAAAAAGAAATTTAATCTTTTGTCTTTACAATATTAGTTTAGATAAACTATAATCAAGCATCAGGGGTAGTTATGATGGCATGAATACTAAATTATTATTGTAAGCATCCTTTAAAAGGCCCGTGGTATTCAGCAATATATCGAACCGGTCACTACCAAGGCCTGTGGTATTTGCGATATTACGCAGCACAACGGAGTATTTACGCTGCTCCTATAAATTCTGTTTCACGCGCGTAAGCTCGAAATGATAATAATTTACGCGCGGTTTAGAGCGACGAATGAAATTCCCTATTACTCTTAGCGGTTTGTGGAGATATGTGAGGGGGGGAGGGGGGGGTGTAAATATGTTGGGAATTTGAGATATTTAAAAGCACTTTATGAACTGCTCTTTAAGTATACCTTTACTTTACGATTTAATTTACTTGGACCTACAAATAAGCACGATATTGGATAGTGTAATTAGCCTTACACTGGCTTGTCCTGGCTTTATCGGAATAAGCTGTAAGCTCTAAGGATACTGTACAAACTGGCATTTTTTGTTTTAAAGTAAATGTTAACTGTTTTAAGGTTTAGTTGATTGTGCTGATGTTACCGGGCATCGTTATCACTCGATAAAGCCTTAAAATTTAAGAAACAAAAAGTTTACTTTTATATTTGACTATCTTAGAGGTTTCTTTTTCACGGAAACAGAAGGTCAATTCCCGTAATGAGAAACGATCAAAATTTTGTCGCAATCTCATCTCAGCGACAATCAATGTCAACAACTAGTAAAAAATGTTGGGATTTTAGAAGGGTTTTCTGACAGATTGAGATTGAGAGCAGACTGTGAGCGTTCTTAAAATTACGAGAATTGCTCCTCAGATCTGTCACAATCTGTCAAAAATACCTATTGAATGTCGCCGAGATGGGATTGCGACTAGATTTTGAACGTTTTTAATTACGGGATTGGCGTTCAGGCTGTGAGCGTTCTTAAAATTACAAGAATTGCCCCTCAGTGTTTATTCTGCTAATTTGAAGAAAGGGTACTAACTTCTTCTGGGCCAACAAGATATATTTAGGGTACTAACTAAAAAGGATCCTTATATTTGATAAAGCTCAATGTCCTAGGAAATTGCACTAGGTCAGAATGATTGATGACTGTGGCTTCTAAAACGCATGGAATAATAATTTATCAACTTTATGATAGACTATCGATCATAAAACCAAACATATTTTTATTGGTCAGTCGGCAATAATTATAATTTGACACGATCTCGTTTTTCATCAAGGAAATAAAATGTTATGTACGTATATTATGAGTAGGTAGTGGTGGCCCAGTGGTATCGGCCGCGACTTACGATTTGTAGCTCGTGGTTTCGAACCCCGACCGGCGCTTAACTTTGTGTAAATTATTTAATGAACACTGCTGTCAAAAACAGTGAATTAAAACATCTTGAGGAAATTGGCATTAACGAATTCCATCAATCGATGTAGTCGTGTGTTGACATGGGTGTAATAACACCATTGCTAATATATTATTATATTAAAATCAACAACTTTTAAATAATTCCTAAACTTTTTTAGTTTCTACTTTAGTATAATTTTATTTATGTTTTGTTTTTATTTTTTAAAAACGTTGCCCCACACTAGGAATTTCTCCGGTGTCGTGGGTGCGTTTACAAACATTTAAACTCACATACACAAACAGCCAGACCCGGAACAACTACTTGTCAGTCATACAAATATTTGTTCCGTGCGGGAATCGAACCCGCGACATGCAGCGCAGCAGTCAATCGCTTAGCCACTGCGCCAACCGTGCCGTCAATGATTAATCCGTAATTGAACATGGTCAACACTTTGAACAGTTATAATCCGATCCAGTCTGTCCCTTACTGCCCTCTCCCAGCGACGCCCTAAGCCGAGGTTCCTATCAAAGTCAAAGTCAAATCATTTATTTCAAATAGGCACATAAAACGCACTTTTGAACGTCAAAAATTACAGAAAAATAGATTAGAATTGATTCTAGTCCCCCCTTCCAAATGGTAGTTTTCGTATGGAGAAGAATGGGCAAGAAACTCCACCGTTACTCATAATACTCTTTTATCCCACAGGGGGTGCCCTTAGCGTGTAGTCGCTTAGTTTATAAGTTTTTTAAGCCCTGTGTGGAGGCCTTAATTTATTGAGGCATCCACAGGCAAGCCCGGTTAAGCAGACGACAACCTCTTAAGTTGGCATTCCCAAAAAAAAAAAGTTTGAACAGTTGTTGTAACAACGCCAGCACATCAAGCTACTACAATCTGTCAAATTCCTTTAATAGATTTTCAACTGTTTCGCTAAAGCATTAGATTCAAGATTGATTGGGACAATTTAATAGTTTCGGGTAGCTTGACCTGTACAAGTTCCTAACTCTAGAACACGGGTGTGACAAGTGGGCAGTAATCAAAATAAATGACGACCAAACCACCGTCAATTTGTGTGTAATTTATTTCAGCCCCACACCCATCAGTTTGAAATAGCTGCTGATAATTTAACAGCTTATGGGAATGTGGACGTTTTTGAACTTTATAATTTTGTTATAATTACATGCTTTATTTTGAAAATAAATTAAACACTTAGCGGGACACTAGATGACCCGGCAAACGTAAGATCGCCCTCAGGTTAAGTGGAGCGAAGATCTTCGTATGGTGGCTGGTAGTTGCCGAGAATCGAGCTAAATGGCGTGCAATTGGAGAGGCTTATGTATATCTAGCAGTGGGTGGTGGAGTGTGTTTCTCTCTGTAGTCGGTCCCTCATGTCTGAGGATCGTGGTCAGCTTTGCATCTGGAGCGGATGATCCGCCTCCACCGGTTTCTGTCCAGTTCATCCCTTACTACCATGTAGAATTTAGAGGACGATGATTCCTTCACCTGATCGGTCCATCGTGTTGTGTTGTGTGTCGGTGGAGTGTGTAGGCTGATGATAAAACGACCCCAGATGTAATAAATATAAGGTTTCTATTGTGTCTCGTTCAGTGTCGTTTAATTTATAAAGGACCTACGTGATGCACTGATTTCAGCGTATATTTTTTAAACATAAAATAAAAGCGATTAAGTACATCTTTTATATTAAAAGTACGGAATATTTTTGATCATTTTTGTCAAAATTAGACTATTTACAAAATAATATTGTAGCGGTATCTACAACGCCACATGCGAACAACGCGTCATACTGACGTCACGCAAATCCTGCATCTCGCAAGCAAAGTTTACCGCGCAATTAGTATACATACAATTTCCCAACATCAATCGTTAGGCAAGTGCCCGCCAGACACAACACCCGTCTGGTCGGAGGATCCTCCCTTTTCTATGGAGGATGAGTGAACTTTACACACTGTTCCTCATGCCTCCAAAATATTATCAAAAAAGTGAGGATCGTAGCTGGTGGCGTAGTTTCTGATCAGCATGAGAAAAAGGCTAGAAGAAGTTTAAATTAAATGATAAAAAAACCCTCTGCTCAGGAGTGGGACAGTACAGGCTACCAAAAAGAAAAGCTGGTCAGAATATAAATATTATGTTATAAGCATTACAAAATTATTATACTAAATCCACTAGGTTAACCTTGTTTGACAGATCGAACTAGTGAGCATTATATGTATTTTGTCAAAACTGATACGCGTACAGTATTATAATATCTGTAAGAAGTCATAAATAAGATAATTCAATAAGATTAGGCAGTTTATGTATTTATTTTTTACGCATTTTAAAGTTAACTTTTACGTAATCTGGAATATGTACGTTCTAAGACAGCTGTCAAAACACGGTTAACCTTATGAATATCAAAAGAATAACTAAAACTAAAACCACTTCCAATTTAGGTTCGAAAACTGGAAAAATAAACTCGAAAAATCCGTCATTTAAAAAGCAGCCACTCCACTGAATAACTTCACTCTTCAACAAAATAGAAAACCCTCAACATAAATATAACTGAAGTTACTGACATACAAAGCGACATTATCAGATGAATGGACGTCTGACGTAGGCGGCGCGGCGTAGCCTTCGTAGCGAGGCCTACGTCGCGTCGTAGCGCTACGAGGTCTACGTCACCCGTAGAGGTGTATTGTATGGCGTCATGAGTTACGTCACGTCGAGATTTTCTCATTATTTTTTAAAATGTTTTTTTTATAGGTTAGGGCTGATGCACACGATTGAGTTGCTTTGAAGTTTGACCTTTTATTATATAAGGCTTTTTTTGTTAATATAATGTCATGAACTTTGAAATATGATCGGTTTTCACCTCCGCTTTGACATTCAATGATGTAGGTATTGAAATAAAAGTTACACAGGACTAGAATTTACCCCTGGCAAATATCGACAAAATACTTCGTCTTTATATCTAACTAAGGGCTGATTTGTCATTCGACAGATAATTTTTATAAGTAGATAAAAATTTACGCCTGACAGTTTTCGTATGGAAGAGCTGTCAAAAAATCAAAATTATTCCTCCGATAAAGATAGCTAGCGTTGGAAAAATCAGACCTGAGTAAAACTATTTCATCTGCCTGTGACCTCCAAAAAGTACAATTAAGTTTACATTCCCGTAGAGGTTAAGTGAATACTTATTGACATTTAAGGTCGTGTCGTACTTGACGTCGTGTCGGTTGTAAACGTCACACACAACACGAGATACCGCCAAGAACCGTAAAGTAATGCTGATTTATAGCGAACACTTATCTGTTAGTTTATTGGCACATTAAATTGGATTAGACGATAAAATAAAATTGCATTAAAATATTATCTTTTAACTATAGATTAACAATTTATCACCCAGCAATTGACTACAAAATTTACTCTTTAGGCATTTCTTCTTTGGCCTTACCTTTTCCCGTTACGCGGGGTTGGCTTTCCAAATCATGCGACGCCATTTATTTCGGTCTTGTGCGTCATCTTCCGTAACTCCCATCAAGAAGGAAAAAAAAGAAAGAGGAAGAGACACGAAAGAAGAAGTGACTCTTGTCAAGAAAGACAAAAGAGGAAGAGAAAGTATAACCACTAACTACTCCACTCCCCCCTCCCATATTGTCCCCCTCTGCCCCTCTACATTGTAGCCATAGTTTGGTACTTTTTCACGATATCTGAGGGGTAATTCTCGTAATTTTAAGAACTTTCACAGTCTTATCTGTCTCAATCTGTCAAAAATATGTCTAATTTCCCAACATTTTGACAAGTTTTTGACATTTGTTTGTCGATGAGATGAGACTGCGACTAGATTTTGAACGTTTTAAATTACGGGAATACGAGCCCTCTTCGTCGAAGTACATGACTGTACCATCTCAGTCTGGACTCTTTTACTTTATCCGCTATATCTGCAACCTTAAAACTCCCTCTAATAATTCTTTGGAAACAGAACGAATAATTTAAAATCATACGTAATCTTTAAATCACTCTTGCAAGCATGATCCGATTAATCCGAGCCAAAAGTCAAATACTGGTAGTATTTCACTGCCTATCTAACCTCCACATTCCAGTTACTGGGTAATACTATACCCCTTGGTAAGAATATTTGTCAGACTTTCGAGCTTCTGACTACCCGTAACGACTGTCAAGAATGACAGCCGGGACCAACAACGGCTTAACGTGCTTTCCGAGATACGGTTCTCGGTATATTTACCTACATGGTCACCCATTCGCGGACCAACCGCGGCAAGCGTAGCTTAACCTGATCGATCGACCCGTGCGGCTGCTATAGACACAACCCCCCCTCATGCTACATTACGTACTTAAATAATTGAGGCGATTTATGAGGCTAGCGATTCGCCTTTCTAAGCTTATGATAGATAGTTAGTTGGAGATAATAGTTTTTTCTGATCACAACTTAAACTCTACACACAGTAAAAAGTCCCAAAGGTGTAAGAACGCTTGAAAAGTTTCCGCCACACCAATAAAGTGTCGTACCTCAATAACAGAACGTTCTCCAGAGATTGACCCTTGTTAGAGTTTTGAAAGGGTTTAAAAGGATCTTAGTTATGGCTGTCCACTGAAGCAGCTTCCAGCGTTGAAGTGTGGGGCTAATAATATCCTTTTTTATTTTATTAGTCTACGCTGCCCCACTCCTGGGCAAAGGCCTACCTCCACTCCTTTCAATTTTCGCGAGCCCGCGCGTACTGCTTTCGGATTTACGGAACTTATACAGCTAGCCTAGCCAGCAAAAACCACTAACCAATAAGAATAATAATACCAGCCTACTGCAGCCCACTGCAGGGCAAAGTGAGTTCCCGCTTAAAAGTCGAGTTACGAAGTTACGAGTTAGTTGTTTTTTGAAAGTTGAGTTACGTAACTACTTAACTTTTTTTTTTTTTGTCTTTTCTACTACTCTATTTATTATATACAAGATAACACTAAAATAACAAAATAATACCCTAAATTAAATAAAACTATTTACAAACTAAAATATAGCGTCGAAAAATTCATCGCCATCGCTGTCGACTGGTAACTTAACTTTTTGAATAACTATTCGACTCCTTGACAATTCAAGGTGCATGTTAATGGTTAAATTTAAATAAATGCTTTGAGTTTGTTCCGCTTCAGGTGACGGCTATACAGATGAGCGGATATAAGCGAAACGCAAAAGCGAAACGTTTGTGTAACTGTGGTCGCTCACTTGAGTGAACAAGTACCCAGTGTGTAATATTTTTTTGTGGCTACACATTCGTATAATATAAGTACAAAGATTGTAGACAATTGAATGTATTCTTCTCGATGTACAGACGCCAGCAGGTCAAGCTACCCGAAACTGTCAAACTTTCCCAATCAACCTTGAACCTTAATGCTTTAGCGATAAAGTTGAAAATCTATTAAATAAATTTGACAGATTGTAGTAACTTGATGTGCTGGCGTCTGTACGATCTTATTTTGTGTAATTCTATAAATAAATATTTGTTACGGCCGCAAATATTAGATCAATATCCAACTTGATACTGACCTGCACATTGCAAAAAACGTAAGAAAATTTGATTTTCGCTAGGAATTGCCCCTCACTGATGTACTCGTACATAAATGTACTCATATCATCATCATCTGCCTAGCCTTTTCTCAACTATGTGGGGGTCAGCTTTCAGTCTAACCGGATGCAGCTGAATACCAGTATTTCACATGGAGCGACTGCCTATCTGACCTCCACAACCCAGTTATTGGGCAATACGATTCGCCTTGGTAAGACTGGTTATCAGACTTTCAGGCTTCTGACGACCCGTAACGACTGTTAAAGATCTACGAATGACAGCCAGGACCAACGGCTTAATGTGCTTTCCGAGGCACGGAGGGGTCTCGGTATGTAAAGATAGTCACCCATCCACGGACCAAACGCGGCAAGCGTAGCTTAACCTGATCGATCGAAACGTGTGGCTGTTATTTCTTAACCACGTACTCATATGTACCTTTAAATTAATGAAAAGTTATAATTGATTAAATACCGTATGCAGTGTGGTATGCTGGTATTTCAGATTAGCAATTCAATTATATATTAACTCAGTGTAATTATTCATGACCATCGCATAGTATTTATATTTTAGATAACTATTGAAATAACAGCATGTTAATGAACAAAGGTGATTAATTTATAATATCTGGGCTTAATTAACGCCCGCTGAATATTATATTAGTCATTGGACTCATTAATTACTAAAATAATTGGCAACATAGCAGTACTTATGGGGTAATTAAGTTTTAATTAATTAACAAAACAAATACTTCTAAATACTTAATATATTTTTAGTTGTATTTTTGACTGTATACATTTTTAGGGTATCGTGCCCAAAGGTTCCAACGGGATCCTATTAAGAAAGAAAGAAAAGAAAGAAAAAACATTTATTTAGCACAGACCAAAAGACATACAATACACCAGATACATACATCAGATAACAACTAATAAAAAAACAAATAGGAAGTGTAAAGACCGATGCAAGAAATTAGCAGGTAAGTGTGCCTCACGGCTGCACCAAAAAGGCCCAGTTCATCAAAAATGCCAGACGATAGTGCCTGACGCTGGTTTTCAACTGAACCAGATGTGTGAGGTGGCGGATGTAAATCAATTTTAAACTATTACTGTATTACTGAGCCTCCGCTGTCCGTCTGTCTGTCATAGGGCGGTCTGCGTCTTTAGAACCGTAATAGGTAGACACTTGAAATTTTCACAGACTATTATGAACGCTATTATACAAATAACGTGTTAAAGAAATGTCCCTTCGTGTGCGAGTCCGACTCGCACTTGGCCGTTTTTTTCTATTACTATTCAGTCTTACTAATTTTATATATATATATTTTTTTATCATTTTGTTCATAATAAAGTTTTATGGTTTCAGTATAAATAGTAAAACGTTAATTAGGTTGACACTGTAGAGCGAAAAAATAACTAATTCTTCTAAATTAAAACACCATAATGTGTTACGATTTAAAACCATTTCCACAACGCACTAAAGCATGCAGCAACCAAAACAAAATGGTAGAACCATTTAAAAAAATACAATAGGACCGAAGTAGCCTTCGAAATGCCTAGCTTAAAACTGCAAGCGTCAATGAACTCCGTACTAGTTTTGTATAAATTGAGAAATGTATTAACAGAGAAGTCCTGGCACCCATAACACAAGTTTAATCTTAGCTTGGGTGCCAGTGGAGTAATCAGTGATTTATGCAATTTTAATGTCATAGAATTAACTTATTGCCGCAAATTGTAAAATTGGAAATAAAGTTTATTATTATTATTATTATTATTAATGTAAAAATGTTTTCATCCGTCGCCCATTCAGCTTCATTGTCAGTCAGTTGAACAATGAGCTAGCTAGTGAGTGAATGAATGAATGAGGGAATGAGTGAACCATCCCAGTAATGGTTGCATAAAATTGTTCGTTCCCATCTTTGTTCATGATTTATTTGTTGGAAGGTTTTGAGTTGTTGGTGTTACACAATTCTTGCTTGACGGATCTGTGAATTATTATATTACAACTATACTATGATTTTTCAATAGTCAGGTAACTTATGTATATCTGAGGAATAAATATGAAAGTTTGACATATTTTCTATATAAAAGCTGTCTAACCGCAATATTTATTTCTTATATAAAAAAAAAATATCTAAATATTGAAAAATCGGGTCTGTGTCTTCTAAACAGTTTAGTAGGATTTACAATTTAAATTATGAAATCTTTCCCAAGTGCCTAAGTACGTACGTTGCGGATGGCAAATAAATAATCAGTCTATAATGTTCCCACTGCTGGGACACAGGCCTCCTCTCGGTGAGGGAGTGGGCCGTAATTCACTACGCGGGCCCAGCGCGAGTTGATGGATGACACATGTCTTCGAAATTTTAGTTCTAAGACATACTGGTCTCTCACGATGTTTTCCTTTACCGTTCTAAGAGCAGTGGTAATGAAATAATTTACTCAAAGTAAAATGCCTACTTGGGTTCGAACTCACGACCTACAAATTCATAAGTCACGGCCGTTACCACTGGGCCACCAGTGCTCTGCCAAATACGAATAAGGAATACTTATATTCAGTTCATCTTTTGATCGCGACAGACAGACAGACAGACCTAGTGCGAATCTATAATATTAAGTATGGATGCAGGAAAAAAATTTCGAAGAAATATCTTTTCGCCCTTAACACAGTCAATATATGTACTTTTCCTACATTTTATCACAGCTATCTAAAAGACAATTATCGTCATTAAAAACGTTCAAAATCTAGTCGCAATCTCATCTCAGCGTCAATCAATGTCAAATACTTGTCGAAAATGTAGGGAAATTAGAGGTGTTTTTGACAGACTGAGATCAGACTGTGAACGTTCTTAAAATTACGAGAATTGCCTCTCTGATCTCCAGGTACGTCGTAAAGTGTTGCAAATGGTGCATTAGTGCACTTTCATGTACTATAAACACATTAAACGCGGAGACGACACTTTCTTCAATCAACTTTTATTATCAAGCACTTGGAGGCTAGCTATTCAGGCTTGGGGTCGTTAAAACGCGTGGGGTTGTCTTGGTATTTAAATTGAAAATAATATTTTAAGCGCAGTATGTTTTATTTTTATTGTAGCGGTATCTACAATGCCACAAGTTTTACGCATCATACTGACGTCACGCAAAATCCTGTATCTCGCCAGCAGAGTGTACCGCGCAACTAGCATATATATAACGGCCCGACTTGAATCATTGGGCAGTTGCCCGCCAGACACAACACTCGTCTGGCGGAGGATCCTCTCTTTTCTGGAGTATGAGTGAAATTTACACCCTGTTCGTCATAGCTCTATATTTACGATTGATGGCAAGAGGGAATTGTCTATTACATGGGACTTAAACATAACTGTCGAAATGTGGGTGTCCTATAGTTACCCCCCTGCCTGTCCCTTCGGGGAATACAAGGGTGATGTTATGTTAATGTATCTTTGGAGGGTTTAATGGAAAAATTCTATTAAAAAGTACACATAAATCTTGGTGGTGTTTGGGTCAGGTACTGTTTTAAAATTAAAACTTCATATGCAGCATATATAATTTAAGGTGCGGTATTTGTTTGTCTGTCAGGAAATCCTTGCGGTATTAAGTCCAGCTTTTAAAACAACATTGGTCACGAAGGATTAAAAATAAATAGGAAATCCTACAAAATACACTGAGAGCTACGTGCAGTCAATCATACATCAGTTGCTGTTGACTGATGTTAAATATATCAGACGTTTCCAATAAAACCAAGGGTAGGGCACCTGTCCTACCGCCAACGATTAATGAGAAACGAGTAAAGCTAACAACTAAAAACGAGTTAGCGAGCTACGAGCAGCGAGTGCGCGACGGCGATTAGCGATTACTCGCTGGTATGAGTATGTACAGACGCCAGCAGGTCAAGCTACCCAAAACTGTAAAATTTTCCCAATCAACCTTGAACCTAATGCTTTAACGATAAAGTTGAAAATCTATTAAAGAAATTTGACAGATTGTAGTAGCTTGATGTGCTGGCGTCTGTACCAAGCGTGAGTCTCTCAGCGAGTGTTCTGCTTGTCAAGCGAGCGTCGCTTAGTGAGTACTCTCTTTGCTAGCTCTTGCTACGATTTCGCTGGCGGTTTGAACAGTCAGCGATCAGGACTAAACTAATATTTATCTTTTGTCCTTTTCTTAATGAAATAGAAAGAAAAAGCTGCACTGAACATAAATTTAGTATAGTTTGTGAACAAGAGAATCGGCGCCATTGTCTCGTTTTCATAAAGCATTTCATTCACGGGGTCCGAAGTTCACCAAATTGATACATAGAAACAAAAATGGGCCATAATAATTAGGTATTATACGACCACGAACAAAAACAAGCTTAGTAATTAGGCGAACAAACATGAAAAACGGGGCCCTCGTTCATTATAAAATTCTGTTGTATCCTCCTTTTGTCTTTTTTTTGGGGTTCCTTACCCGAAGGGTAAAAACGGGACCCTATTACTAAGACTTCGCTGTCTGTCCGTCCATCTGTGTGTCACCAGTCTGTATCTCAAGAACCGCGATAGCTAGACAGTTGAAATTTTCACAAATTATGTTTTCTGTTGCCGCTATAACAACAATACTAAAAACAAAATAAAATAAAATTTTAAGGGGCTCCCATACATCAGACGTGATTGGGTGGGTGGGTCCGACTCGCACTTGGCCGGTTTTTTAGGGTTCCGTAGCCAAATGGCAACGGAACCCTTATGGATTCGTCATGTCTGTCTGTCTGTCTGTCTGTCTGTCTGTCTGTCTGTCCGTCCGTATGTCACAGCCGCTTTTTTCCGAAACTATAAGAGCTATACTGTTGAAACTTGGTAAGTAGATGTATTCTGTGAACCGCATTAAGATTTTCACACAAAAATAGAAAAAAAACAATAAATTTTGGGGGTCCCCATACTTAGAACTGAAACTCAAAAAAATTTTTTTCATCAAACCCATACGTGTGGGGTATCTATGGATAGGTCTTCAAAAATGATATTGAGGTTTCTAATATCAGTTTTTTCTAAACTGAATAGTTTGCGCGAGAGACACTTCCAAAGTGGTAAAATGTGTCCCCCCCCCCCCCTGTAACTTCTAAAATAAGAGAATGATAAAACTAAAAAAAATATATGATGTACATTACCATATAAACTTCCACCGAAAATTGGTTTGAACGAGATCTAGTGAGTAGTTTTTTTTTAATACGTCATAAATCGTAACGTAACGGAACCCTTCATGGGCGAGTCCGACTCGCACTTGGCCGGTTTTTTATGTTTACACTCTTACTCACTCTTTAACTGATTATAAAATTGTTAACTGTTACTATTGTTTGTTGTGGTTTTGTGTGTATTGTTGTTATTTATATAAAATTGTTAACGGAATGAAGGAGCCTAGATCTCACAAGACAGCTAAATCCTAGTGTGAGGGTCTTAGAATTCACTCCACTTGAATGTAAACCTAGGGCTGATATTTCAACAGTCAGATAACTTTTATCTGAAGAATAATTATGTTATGTAGTTTGACATATTTTTTATATACAAAAGCTCTCAAACAGCAATATTTATTCCTCAGATAAAAGTTATCAGACTATGGAAAAATCAGTCCTTAGCAAAATAAATGTATTCTTATTCATTTTCATTCTTATTCTTATCACGAGCGAAACTGCAAACCATTACACCTAAGGGTTTTCTCTTAAAAGATAATTATGTGCATTATCACGAATAGCCTATATGATTAACGATGTTGACTTGAAAAAGCATGGCAGTTGAGAATGTCTCATGCTCACTTAAATGTCTCATTGATGGTGGCGCGTGTGTTGGATCATTCGGTTCCCTATAAAATGATTGAGCTGGATAGTGCATAACCACGCGTCTTGTTCGTGAACAGCCGCCGTAGGTTGAGACTGGTCATCTCTTAACTGCCAGGGCTTATTTTTAATCTTATATTTTGAATTGTTTCTTCATTAGACTTTTTTTACATTGTTCTCACATATAGAATCAACAAGAATAACTAATGTACCCAGGATTTGGTAATATCTTGCTTTGGAGTTTCTTGCCCGTTCTTCTCCATAGAGATCTACGTTTTGGAATGGGCAACTAGCTTCAACTTTCTGACTAACTGACCGTCTAATTTTGACAATTCAAAAGTGCCTGTAAATGGTTTAATTGAAATAAATGTTTTTGTTTTGATTTTGATGTTTTAATACATCAGAGCTCCCATCCTGACAGTCAGCGTCCCTAACAAGTTAACCTAACTGACTGGCCTTTCTTTACACTTTGTTGGAGTTTCTCCACTAAGTGCTCATACACACGAGCGACACGCGCAACGGTAAAGGCTGCTGCAGCGGTCGGTGTCGAGAATATGCCGTTCGTATATTTGAGCACCGTACTCAAATACAGGATCGTCACGTCATCGACGACTGCAATTTCCTCTGCCGTTGACGCGTGTCGCTCGGGTGAGATTTTGACGAAAAAGACCGGCTGGTTTCAAGTCGACCTTTAAATCCGACTAAATGAACCTACATGCTTCTCACGTGTTTCATTACCCAACCCGAGACGCTTGTAATATTCAAAATTCATTAGTAATTCAGTGAGCCACAATATCATTACAGTCTCAAGTTGCTCGGGTTCTAAACACGGCTTAAGTAACTAGAGTGTAGGCTCATTACTCGGCTCGAGAGGAAATTACTGACAATTTAGGTACCTACTCATGAGCAAAAGGTAAGTTTAGGGAATTATATTTATGTAGGTATAATATGAAAGATAAATACTTATGAGAAATGTATAATAAATTTTAGCAAGAAGCTTAATTTTTTTAACACGTTTTGTAGACGTTGACACGACGCCGTCAGTAGGGAACTGGTCAACTCTTTGCTGCCATGGCTTATTTTGATTTAATTTAATATTTGAATTGTTTTTTTTTTATCTTTTCATTACGGACGCTTTTAACGTTCTGCATCGTTCTCACATGCATAATTTTTAACATGAATGATGTAACCAATACTTTGTAACTATATTATTGTGATTTAAAAGAGTGTCCATGGAGTTTCTTAACCGTTCTTCTCCATTGATACCTACTACGCTTTGGAATGGGCAACTAGCTTCATCTTTTTAACTGACCGAACCTTGACAATTCAAAAGTGCCTGTGATTGGTTTAGTTGAGATAAATAGTTTGAGTTTGAGACAGAGGCGGAGAAGTGATGGCCCAGAGGAAACGGTCGCTGCCTACGACTTGTTGGTCGTAGGTTCGAACCCAGACAGGCGCTTTACTTTGTGTAAGTTATTTTATCACCATTGCTATCAAAACGGTGGAGGAAACCGGCATGTCCTAGAACCAAAAATTCAAAGACATATGCCATCTACCAACCCGCACTGGGCCCGCGTGGTAGATTATGGTCAACTCCGTCACAGGCCTCCTCTCTGTGAGAGGGAGTGGACCGTAATTTACCACGCGGGCCCAGAGCGGGTTGGTAGTTATCACATGTATTTGAATTTTTGGTTTTATCCTGGCTTAACTCAATATTAAAGAACAATCTACTGTGCCATCGACCCGTGGTTTATTAATTACATCGCGGTTCGGTTTACTTTAACGCCATTAATACTGCATTAAGTGCGGCCATTGCATTAATTCATTAAAGTCGTGCTTGTGTAGGAACTCGCTGGGGTAATGGATATGCGTATTAAATCAATTATAATGTCCTTTAATAACGTGTAAATTTTAATAATGAAAACGGTCATTCACAATGCGTTGTGGACTCAAAAATAAAAATAAAATAATATCCGTGAAATTAACTTTGTAAGTGGCATATATACGGGATCAAATTAAATTATTTATCGAAACTCCGCAGGCAAATAAAAAAATATGATGAGATACTTTTACTGAAAAAAAAAAAACAAAATATGATTAGAAATAGGATTTGACTGCTGTACAAAATTCTACATCCTAATAAAGTGTGAATTTAGTGCAGCAGGGAAAATCCCATCTATTGCTTTTTATCAGGATATTCTGTAAAAATCTTTTCGTCATAACTTACGATAAAGTGAAAAAGTGAGAGGTCATTCCACCTGACGCTGGAATTGTAACTATTGTACTTCAAGCTCACTTCACCTAAGTTTTCACGGTGAGATTTTACAGAATAGATCGACAGACACATCGGTTTACAGTTACACGTCTGCCAAACGTCTGGTTTGAGGTTTACAGGCGTGTTGTTATGTTCATGTTACTATATTTTTTTTATAAAAACCCAATATTATTTTACTAACTGGAAATCAAAGCCGGTATCAACTATTATACCAATAAACCGTCGGTTTTCCGAAGCACCGGAAATAACGAGATGAAAGGAAATGTTCAGTCAGGTTCAGTGCACGCGACGAATTGGGTCAGTGACCCGAACCCTTTGCTCTATGCATGTAGTTTTATGTCGTGTGTTACAAGGGTTTTGGATGTATGGCACTGGCCATGTGTTTTACCTACTTTGTACATTTTGTTTGAATGTACCCAAAATTTTGTGATATATTGATTTAAAGAGCCTCGACGACAAATTTCCTTTTACGACAGTATGTTGTCACCTCCTATGCACATTTGCAATACCGTTGCTATCCCAGAGAAAAAGCTGGAATGTCGTATGTGAAGAATAATTAATGTACCCATGATTTTGTAACATTTTGATTTAAAAGAGTGTCCTTGGAGTTTCTTGCCCGTTCTTCTTCATAGAGGTCTACGTTTTGTAATGAGCAACTAGCTTCAAATTTCTGACTAACTGACCAACTATTTGACAGTTCAATAGTGTCTGTAAATGGTTTAATTGAAATAAAGGCTATGAGTTTGGAGTTATGTATGATTTATATAGCAATTGTGACTTGCCCCTTCTTCGCAAGGGTGCAATGGCGATTTGTGAATACAGAGATTTCTCTGTTATATCTAAGTTAAACATTAATGTGTTATACACATAAACCTTCCGGAATAAATACTCTAAATGAAAATAAAAAAAATAAAAAAAAATGTTGGTGAAAACCGCCTCAAAATCAGTTGCGTAGTTTTTAAGAACTATATGCCATCACATAGACAGATTCTGATAAGAAAAGCGACTTTGTTTAATAAATTCTTCATTTACGTTACTTACAGATAGTGGTAAAAAATACCCTAAAACAAACAACGTTGACAAAATAGTAAAAATTCACATCCACGAGTAGGCGTGATGTTATGTGTAACAATTAATTCAAAGTCAGCTTGTATACAACATAGTAGGTAAGTAAACTTCCCCGTGTTTCGTGTTTCACTCATGTTAATTTGATCGCATAAAAAACTTTGGCACGTGCGTTTGGTTACCGAACTACTACCTACTTTGTAAAGTACAACTAACTATGTAGTTTGTACGTAGTTTTCTGTTTCGTAGTTATTTTGAACACCTTCTGAGTTACGGTACAAGAGTTAAGTTTGCGTTTTATGTGTGAACGAAATGCTGGAATGTTGTTCCAGCTTATCATTGTAAAAACTAGTTATTTTTTGTTATTTTTAGTACTGTATTTGCGAAACTTAGTTATAATTTCGACGGGGCAATTGCATAACACACTAACGGTAGTAATGGCTTTCATTTTGACATTTCAACAACATTCATTACGTTATTTACGTTGTTGAGCAGACAAATTTTTCGAACATTATGAAGCAATGGATTAGCAATATCCTTCAAAATGATTCAGATTGATATTGAAAGTGTGTTATACAATAACGGTGCTGAAGTCAAATCGGTATATGGAAACCAATTTGTCATTGAATCATTTTTAACCCCCGAAGCAAAAACGTCGGGGGTATAAGTTTGACGTGTCTCTCTCTCTCTGTGTGTGTGTATGTATGTCTGTCTGTGGCATCGTAGCTCCTGAACGGATGAACCGATTTTGATTTTGTTTTTTTTTTGTTTGAAAGATGAATTTCTCGGGAGTGTTCGTAGCTATGTTTGATGAAAATCGGTCCAAGATGGCCGCCGCCACAAAATGGCGGATTACATTTTTTTTCACAACTCCATAAATATGGGTATCAAATGGAAGGGCTTGGCTAGTAGAATACTATACACTATGATAACTTTCAAATCCAAGATGGCCGCCACCACAAAATGGCGAATGACATTTTTTTTTCACAACTCCCTAAATGAAAAAAAGGGCAAATGAAAGGGCTTGTTGACACTTAATATATTTTTTTTACCTCATTTATACCTATAGCGAAATCAGTAGCGGCTATGTAGATTTGGAAACATACCTGAAACAATAAGAATAATCGTCATTAATATTATGGAGGCAATAGACATATACAAGTACTAATCTATACTAAACAGAGTACGAGACCATCGGATTATGAGAGTTAGGGAAGAGAGAATGCGTCTATGTCTGCGCACACAGTTGTACACTAATGAATATGATAGATGATAAATGATTTTTATTTAGTAAATAGATTTGTACAAACACTTTTACACGTCAATCATATTTTAAAACTAGAAGAGGTCGGCGTTTCCTATCTGACTAGTCTGAGAAGAAAGGCCGAAACAAACTCAGACGTCACAGTCTCTTTTAAAGTCCAGACATAATCTTGGTCAGGTCATATGAAGACCATGTAGATCGATGTCTGAGATGGTCTTTTGAGGAAAGAACCACACATATTGGGAGGAACTGTCCAGTCAGTGCACGCATTTGTCAGAAAACGTGTTGCTGAACTCAAAACTATACTTAATATGTCCCGCGCTGAAGGCTGGTCTCAGCTGACACTGGTCGCCATGGCTGAAATTCGGTCTGGGGGACTTTATACTATACTGAATATTATATAGAGGTATTTGTGTGTTTGTATGGGTAATCTTCGGAACTGCTGATCCGATTCCGAAAATTCTTGCACTAATGGGAAGCTACAGTATTGCCGAGTGTCGTAGAATATATTTAATGTTAATGATCTTTATTGCATATCTTATGTGTTTACAAGATCATAATAATATACAAAGTTCACAATGACCCTGTCGGGCACAACAATTTAATACAATAAGAATAGTAGCATGCTTTAAAATCATTAAGTAAATATTAATTAATTGTACGCACGTCATAATTAATAAATAGGATATATTCGGTTATCATTATAAAATAATCAATTTAAAAACTTTTATGCAAAAAAAACAACCGACTTCCAAAAACGACACTACAAAGTGAAAAATAACTTTAATTTCGGAAGTCGATGTCGTTGGGTTCGCATTTTCGTTGTTTGCCACCGACTTCCGAAATTAAAGTTATTTTTCCCTTTGTAGTGTCGTTTTTGGAAGTCAGTTGTTTTTTTTTTGCAAAAAAGTTTTTATTTTTCACTTTTTATAGCTGTAATTTTTACCAGTAATTTTGGTTTAAAAACCAAACTACTAAACCGTTTCTGATGAAATTTCTATGGGACTATTTGGGAAGTATACCCGTTCCAACAAAAAAAGAATTTTTCAAATCGGTTGGCAACAGACGGAGTTCTGCGCGAACAAACATAAAAAAAAATACAAACATTCGAATTGAGAACCTCCTCCTTTTTTAGAAGTCTGTTAATAAAAATAAATTAAAACTATACATATATATACGTCATTACAAAAATATATAAATTATAAATATGTAAATAGGTAACGTAACAATAATTGGGTATCATTCAACATTTTTTTTTTTTTTGCAACTGTACGTTTTGTTTGTGCAGAATAAACTATTTTTCTTTCTTTATTATATTCATTTAAAATAAATAATGTCATAGATTAGAGACATAGAAGAATCACCTCTAACAGCAAGTATGACGAGATTATAAATATAACCAAATCAACATCTCAAGTCTTGTCAATCCCACAAAAAAGAGCTATTACCTAATACTAGCCCTAGTTTAATATGACATCACAATCCGCTGGCTACACTGTGAAAGTTCTCTTTAATATTTCACTAAACGTATTACAGTTGGATGACTGCCAAAAGTTTGTCACGATGTCACTAATATAATGACATCTACACATGCGTCACCACGCCTGTACAATCATATATTAAGCCTAATGGTACTAGTTTTATATTACTTCGTGCAAAGGATTAATTTGTTGTTTTAATTGCGGAGGAGAAATTTGGCGTTTTACGGACGTCTACGATAATATCGTCACGTTAGAAATTATAGCCTAATCAGCCTAAAATGTTCCCACTGCTGGGACACAAGCCTCCTCTCGGTGAGAGGGAGTGGGCCGTAATCCACAACGCGGGCCCAGTGCGGGTTGGCAGATGTCACATGTCGTCAAATTTTTTCGGTCCGGTATCTTCATGATATTTTCCTTCACCGTTTTGAAAGCAGTGATGATGAAGTAATTTATACAAAGTAGAGCGCCTGTCTGGGTTCGAACCTACGACCTACAAAAGTTGCGGCCGTTAGTTGCTAATGAGCCACCACGGCTCCTGGTTAGAAATTATAAAACTACACAATGGCGCCGATTCCCTTGCTCACAAACTAAACTAAATTTAAGTTCAGTGCATCTTTTTCTTTCTATTTCATTAAGAAAATGACAGAAGGTAAACATTAGTTTAGTCCTCTCGTCAGTCTAGAATCATGTGCTGAATTTATGGTTATAAGTACTTTTCTCGTCCATCGGGACAAGCCTGTATACCGGTTATTGCAATAGCAGCAAACATCTCCGGTTATACTCGTACGAATAGTACTACCTAGCCGTGAGGCACTCAGTAGTAATCCACAAAGGTAGAATTGCTCACAGAGTGCGCTCAAAGGGAACAGATGATGGCTGTAGGTACATACGGTCGGTAGCTATGAACCACGACTATGCCTACTTCAAAATGTTCTCAATGTTATACAAGCTGATTTTTAATTTGTGGCAAACTTTGCTCGATACCGATAGATAGTATACAAGCACATTTGAATTCACTGACAAACTTTCAGGAGGTGTGAAAGTATATGGATAATTGGATATGTACAACACTTTTTATTTCATTCAGAATCCTCGAAATTCATGAGTATGAAAAACAGATATTTTTTTTCGATATATCAGAATGGACCAAGAAAATAAAAACTGTTCATATTACTTTATTTATTACTACTTAAAGTTTTCCAATGAGAAATGCTTGTAACTAATGTTAGTATTCTGCCACGTTTAAAAACAAGCCCCTCAACTCTTCATAAAACATTCAATCTGCCTAGCCATGTTGGTGTCGGCTTCCAGTCTAACTGTATGCAGCTTATTACCAGTATTTTACATGGAGCGACTGCCTATGTGACCTCTACAACCCAGAAACTGGGTAACACGATACCCATGATCACTTTTGAGTTTCTGTCTACCCGTAATGAAACTTTATTTACGCAAAATTCTCCATAAGTATCAAAGTTAAAGCATTTATTTGAATTAGGCACATAAAAGGCAATTTGAACGTCAAAATATATCAATATCAAGTATGCTTAACGATTCGTTATTTTATACCTTTAGTATTTCAAACGGGCAGTAAGGCAGTAATAAAACATTGTGGCTATCAAATGGTTTCATAAAATTAAAATCGACTCAAGGCTCCCTCATACAGGCGCGACGCGAGAGCACGAACTGCCTCTAGTAAAAATAAAGAAAAAATAAACTATATTTATTTAACACGTACTAAAAGGCACACAATATAATTTACTGCCGATAAAAAAAAAGTGTAAAATGCGATATAAGAAATTAGCAGGAAAGTAGGTTAGCCTCACGGCTGCGCCAAAAAGGCTCAGTTCAACGAAAACGCCAGACAACTAGTGCCTGCCGCTGGTTTTCAACTGGACCTGTGCGGTGATAGAACATAAACATCATCACACTTGTATTCACCGAAGGGTTACGCAGAGGAGTAACTACTTATAGTTCACCAATATTTCGCCAGTTATTTTCAAGTCCCCTATTGTCGCGAGCCTATTGTCATCAACTGGGCACAAAACCAGTCTCCAGGCTGCTACTGAGAAACAGATGGAAAAACCCACTTATCATTTTCCCGACCCGTGAATCCAACCCAAGACCTCATGATCAGCAGTAGCGCTTGCAACCACTAGATCAACGAGGCAGTCCATATTTCTATGAAAACTGCTCTACCAGAATCGCGTCGCACCGCGCGTCGCCCGCGTCGAAGTGTCGCGTCGTGCCTGTCTGCGGGAGCCTTCAACCGACTATTGAGGGCGTTCCAATCATTCTTATGGAATCGTATCGCTATAAGACGGAATTGCGTTTTCTATTGCATCTGAAATTAAATGGTACCTGCTGTTAAAGATGGCGGGTCTTTTATTGTTTCTAGCTTTTTATTGGTATTGGTAATTTATTGAAATGAAACATGGTGAGAGGATGTATCGATTTTCCATAAGTTTGTCGTGCTTAGCGCGTTTCGTTGCGGCAGCTGGCATGAATGGAAATAGCGCAGGAAAACGCACCGATACGCAATGAAATCAAACGCAAACCGGTGAACTCAGTGCGCAGTAAAGCTACGGTTTCTTAGAAGAGTGCTGGCCACTACACAACGGCAGTAGTGACGACTTCAAATTAATGATGGCAGCGGCGTCTAGGTGAACAAAACCACTCTCTAAGAAGACAAATCAACATACTTTCACAAATAATGTTTCAGTGGCGGCATTTGCCGGTAAATTACGCATACTATGTGGCGGACACCGCTCTTCGTAAGTAATTGTAATCAGGTTAGTAACTTAGAATTACTAAC
The DNA here is from genome assembly GCA_951799955.1 of Apamea anceps. Lineage (NCBI taxonomy): Eukaryota > Metazoa > Arthropoda > Insecta > Lepidoptera > Noctuidae > Apamea > Apamea anceps. Next base: position 2,996,225 of record OX637516.1, read on the forward strand.
CTCAATGCAATTACTTCCGAAGAGCGGTGAAGTGAGCTCGAGGTGAACTGCCTACTCTGTAAAAATCTCAGCGTGAAAACTTAGGTGAAGTGAGCTTAAAGTGTGCTGTCAGTACACCAGAAGGCCAATTCCCGTCATTAAAAACTTTCTAAATCTATCGCAGTCTCATCTCGGCGACAAACAAATGTCAAAATGTAGAGAAATTTGAGATATTTTTTACAGATTGCGACTGAGATCAGACTGTGAACGTTCTTAAAATTACGAGAAATGCCTGGCGAGATTTTGACAGAATAGCACTACTGCACTGATTGCAATTACTTATCAATAAAAATCCTTTCACATTAATCAGGACGCCTACCATTCAGCAAATATACCAGCAATTCTCTCACCCTCCAAAAAAGAGATTATAAATTACGCCACAGTCAACCCTCAAATCAAACACTTCAAATAGGAATCTAATAGGATTCCGAACAGTCTTGTTAACCCGCCCCATACAAATTGGACATATTTGGAGAAACCTCGCCTTAGGGACCGGTTCACGAAATGGACCGAAAATTTTTGGAGACTGCGGTGATTTCTGGGTTAAATTCCATAATTATTCCAGGTAGTATTCGTTACAGGTAAGTAGAAGGGTGTGAGACACGTGGCATAGATTTTCATGTCCGATTAATAACAATATCATCATCACTCTCCTGCCCATCCCAATTTATTTAGGGACAGCGCTACATGTCTCTTTCTTCCATACTTCTCTATTAGTAGTCGAGGGGCCCGGCTGTCATTCGTGGATCTTTGACAGTCGTTACAGGTAGTCAGGAGCCCGAAAGTCTGACAACCTTACCAAGGGGTATCATATTACCTAGTAACTGGGTTGTGGAGGGCGAACACTTTGTTCATGTGTTACATGTATAGCACCATTAGCACCGCACTATTATTCATTCACTATATAAATACTATAATGGTTTAGTTCTCAAACTCGCTTGATAATAATAATTTAAAAATAAATTTATCTAAAACAAACATAATGCACTTTGGACAAAGATTACATAATCCATTAAATGTAAACTTGATTCATGATAATTACATTATAAATGAAGTATCTAATGTCCGTTTTCTCGGCTTAACTATAGACAGCAAACTAAACTGGAAAGAACACATTGACGCACTATGTAAAAAAATCAGTAGTCAAGCATATGCTTTGTACCAACTTGCGCCATCTATCAACACTAATGTGTTATTATCGGCTTATTATGGACTTGTTGAATCTATCCTAAGATATGGCATTATCTTCTGGGGCAACTCATCAAATAAAGATATGGCATTTAAAATGCAAAAGCGATGCATACGTGCTATGTTCGGTATCCAAAGTACTGAGAGCTGTAAGCCACTTTTTACAAAGCATAAAATCCTCACACTGCCTTCACTTTATATTTTAGAAATCGCATTGTTTGTAAGAAGTAACCCCCATTTTTTTCCTCGAATATCGGACCTTGTAATACGAAATCGCCGGGATAATAGTAAACTTCGTGTTCAGCCAGCTAAGACAGCACTACTGTATAAAAGCGTTGTATGCAGAGCCCCGATAATTTATAACAATATCCCTATCTGTGTAAAAAAACTAAATTCAGACCAGTTTAAGAAAACATTTAAAAAAATACTGACAGGAAAAGCCTACTATAATGTCAATGAATTTTTAAATGACAAATCGCTCTGATATATTGACTGAATTTATTGTATTTGTTTTGAATAGCATGAATATTTATCAATTGTGTTTTATTTTTATTTTGTTTTTAATCTAATATTAATGTAATTGTTATTTATTTTTAAATTATTTTATTATTTTTTTATGTTATGGTCTTCCGACCTAATTTGTACACCAGCCATGGTCAAACATGTTGTGCCAAAGAATATCCTGTAACAACTATAATAAACATCATAAAATGTATATTATCTACACATGTTTTTGCAAATAAATTAATCTGAATCTGAATCTGAATCAAATAATACTCAAATGGTTTAGTTCTCTTTAGCCCACGCACTATGTCCGTGTTGTCTAGCAGCTGAATTGCCTCGACATTCACATGTCGCTGAAGTCTGTGTTCGTAACACAGATGACGATGATGTAAATAACACTAGATGACACCTAAATTAAAGCCTAAATAAAATCGCACGGCCGCTGTTGAATTTTTAACATACGTCCTAGAGCTGACCGCAGAAAATCCAACAGCACATTTATTTAATTAATATAGTAATACTTAGTATGAATGTCGATGGCTATAAGAGTAGGGGAAGACCAAGAAAACGATGGATGGAATGTGTGAATGATGATATGTTTAGAAAGGACTGCCGAGATGACGACTAGTAGAGAAGTCATCATCTACCTGCCTTTTCCCAACAATTTTGAGGTCAGCTTCCAGTCTAAGCGGATGCAGCTGAATACCAGTATTTTACATGGAGCGACTGCCTATCTGACCTCCACAACCCAGTGACTGGGTAATAAGACACCCCTTGGTAAGATTGTCAGACTTTCGGCCTACTGACGACCCGTAACGACTGTCAAAGATCCAGGAATGACAGCCGGGACCAACGGCTTAACGTGCTTTCCGAGCCACGGAGGGGTTCGTTTGTGAAAATGGTCACCCATCCACGGACCAACCGCGGCAAGCGTAGCTTAACCTGATCGATCGACCCGTGCGGCTGTTATTACTTAGCTACAAGCTCCTCAAGGTCTGAACTTCAATTATTTCGCCATTATGATGACTTTTCACTATCCTCTTGCCCCCATTTCAATTTGTATGTATTTTTTTTATGCTTCTCCCCACCCACGTCGCATTGCATCGCCTGCCCGTGCTAGTATTTCGTTGTCGCTTAACGTTCTTTCTGACTTTTTTCTTCTTGCTTGGCTCCTTAAGGTCCTAGCGTGATGTTATAGATAGGCTATACCTTACCCCAAACCCCCTTACATGCAAACTTACAAACAATATACTTTTTCCATGCATCTCCTGCCTTTCACATAACTCATCCATCGTTTCTTTGGTCTTTTGCCTCCCTCCAACTTTATAATCTTAACTTTCTACCAAGCAATAATATCTACAACCGTTCAGACACAACATAACCCATTGTATCAACATGCCCGTCATGTTCCAACCTGTCCGGAAACTCAAACATCGCACAATACACGTCAACATGCTTCATGTTGACACGAACTGGTTGTACAAATAGCCTTCGTATATAGAAGACGTTGCTTTTCAATATTAATCATATTTTTCTGTAAACTTGACTGTGTTTTCTTCTGGACAGGGATTTTCTATATTAAAGAAGGGTTATGTACATTTTTATTTGTCTATCTATACTAATAATAAAGCTGAAGAGTTTGTTTGTTTGAGCACGCTAATCTCTGGAACTGCTAGTCTGATTTGAAAAATTCTTTTGCATTTGATAACCCAATTCTTGAGGAAGGCTATAGGGTTCTTAACATCACGCTAAGACCCTTAGGAGCCGAGCGAAAACTAAAACAGGTAGAAGTCGGGGGGGGGGGGGGGGTATTTTGTAGTGTGTCATGTATTTTTTATGCTATGTATTTTTGTGGTGTACAATAAAGTATATATAAATAAATAATAAATATGAATAAGGAACGCTGAGCGAAACTGAAGTAACAGCGCGGGCAGACGATGCGATGGGGTGGTCGGGGGAACAATTATCACGCGGACGAAGCTGCGGGCTGAAGTTAGAAGACCAACCCGCTCTGGGCCCGCGTGGTGGATTACGGTCCACTCCCTCTCACAGAGAGGAGGCGTCCCAGCCGTGGGAACGATAGAGGCTGATTATGCTGTTGTGTGCAAGAGAGATCAACGTACAAACAGTTTTTTGTATAGAACAGTTGAACACATCTACTGAAATTTAAACGATTTCACATTTCTGAATTATTATGACATTTTTACTGTAGTTCAGACGATTGGACATTAATTTGTAATTTGTATTATCATCATTTCTTAATTGTTACTTAAAATTATAATACGATTTACATGCCCATGTGACGGTAGAACATGGAGCACTATTATAAAAATAAAACGTCTATATGTGTACTAATTACCCATGTTTGCAAATGAATAAATGATTTGATTTGATTTGAATCAGAATACATATTCGATCAAAAAGCGAGTAGTCTTGGGGTAACCTAATTTTTGAAGAATAAATAAGCTGTCGTAGAAATATTCAATGATTACCTACCTATTTACCTAGGCTCTACAGACCTGAATCTCTATACATACTCCGTTGGCATTCAAGGGTCACTTGACTCCTCAAGGGTTGACCCCGAAGTCTCTCCACACTATTGAGCACACCCACTTGCCGTAAAAGGGTAAGCAGCATCGGACTAACCTATTACATTTTACAGGTCAGTGTTTGAATAAGTTGTAGAAATGTCGACGATTTTGGTAGTTTTTTTGACTACCATATTTTGGTTAGTAGTTTCAGGTGTTAAATAAAATGTCAGTCTTCATGCCACTGACAAAGAAAAACAAATATGATTAAATTATTTTTATTTTCTTATTTATTGAGTGGTTCATGGTTAAATAATAACAGGCGCACGGGTCGATCGATCAGGTTAAGCTTTGCTTGCTGCGGTTGGTCCGTGGACGCGCTGTTGAAACATACCACCAGTCCAGATGTGGTAACATCTTGACTGATTACAAAGTATATACCCCAAAACTATAAGGTAATAACGAAATTAGGATAGACCCGCTTTCGAAATTTCGTTATTACCCTAAATACCGTTATTACGTGTCGTTATTACCCTAAAGAAAATAAACCTTCATATGGAAATAAAACCCACTATCTAAAAAAGAAGTTTCATTTCCATATGAAGATATATTTTCCTTTTCAACAGTCAGTGTACAACTTTTAGTGTACAATTTAGTAAGAATAGAGATCGTCCATTAAAATCTACTTAAGTTAACTATTTCTCATCACTTCGTTGACGTAGGTAAATAAGATAAGCTCATCGCATTATTCTCCATAAGTCCTTCAGTTTCTACATGGAACCCAGGAGTTAAGCCAAAAAGGGTTCAGTGTACATCTTATAAAATGTACGCTGTATTTTACATAATGCAAATTCAGAGAGTAGGGGTCCTAGTTCCTTGTAACTATGTGGTGTAAGCCTGTGTGCTCACTAGGCGATGAAGTGAATCATTTAATAGAAAAATGGAAATTAATATACGTATAATTGGCTATTTTCGTAAAAAATCTAATTCGTCCGTCAGTTAGGTTATCAAAAAATATTGGTTTTTATTTGATTGACAAAAGAAAAAAATACGTGTCCATTATTTTTCGATAATCTAACTGACGGACTAAATATAATAATAATTTTTTTACCCAGGCAACTGCCCTATTATGAATGGGGAGTTTGTTGCGCCAGAAAATTGAAACATTTGGGACTATTGGTAAACGTGCTATTTAGGGTATATTTTTCCAACCGCGGCAAGCTTTGCTTAACCTGATCAATCGACCCGTGCGGCTGTCATCAACCACAAGCCCCGCAAATAAATCTATAAATATGAAAATAATATGATTGCGGTCATTGCACCTTTACATGCAATGCCATATTAAATTACAGTGTGGCAGCTTTACGCCATCATCAATACTCGCCCATTGTACACGCGACCTACGGTGTGTATTATTTAAAGAACCCGACCTTTATGCGTGGTTATTTTTGTATACGAGAAAAGAGCGAAGAGATATATGTCGTAGTTTGTGTGTGAAAGTAAGGAGGGTCCGTTGTTTCTGAGTGCGGTACCTGGTTTGAAGGTTTCTTAATAGTAAAAAATGTGTTCAATTAAATTAACACACTGTTCAACAGATGCATTTACTTAGCGATTCTTTCACCACGTTATACGTATCGAGTAGGTCAATCATATAATTTGGTTTTAACAGGTTTTTATATTTTATTTATCTTTGTGATAGATTCTTTTATATTTTGTCAGTGTGAAAACGTTGTAGGCCTTGTAGACCGTAAATTTGTAGACATTTTTATATTATTTTATTGAGTACCTAGTACTTAATAAAAAAACTTGTTGACAGACCTCACTGGCCCTCCCATAGGTACCTATTAATACTGTAATTTGAAAATATTGTAGGCAAACCGATTATTTTTAAAAGAGTAACTCTGGACTTTCTTGCCGGCTCCTCTCCATAGAAAACGACCAATTGGAACCGTACACCTAGCTTCTGACGGTTCATAAGTGCCCATGTAGGTTTAAGTGAAATAAAATATTTTAATTTTGAGATAAATTAAACAACAAAGCACTGTACAACAGCAGGGGTCACACGTCCGCATCGTTCGGGTATTAGCAAGCAAATGACCGCAATCTGCAGGTGTTTGGGAATGGCATCTCGTATTTCAACCTATGATGTGGTCCTCTGTTTGACCGGGCTTGCGTGTGGATGCCTCAATAAATTAAGGCCTCCAGACAGGGCTTTAAAAACTAAGCGACTACACGCTAAGGGCATCTCCTGTGGGGTACGGACCTCGGCTTAGAGTGTCGCTGGGAGAGGGCAGCAAGGGACAGGCTGGATCGGAATTGTCTGCGGGCGTACGCCGCTACGTTAGTTTATTATGTCGCTACGCTACATCATCTTAAATGAAAAGCGATTAAGCATCAAAGCAATTACTGAAATGCACGAGTTAAAAAAAAATAACATAAAGAAAAATGATACTAAAAGTCCTAGGTATATGAAGCTAAAAGGCTCCTATGTCAGCATGATGCTGCGACATTTAAAAAATGAATGTCACAGCGCTGGTATTCTGACAGGGCCCGCTGTGATGTCACGGGCAGTTACAAAAATAAATAAATAAGCATTAAGTCCGCCGTTATACCTTTTTGTGCGAAAAGCTTAAATAAATAATAAAATCCTCGACGAAGTTACCAAATAATACCGAGCTATAACATCCTCCAATTAAATACCTATCCACAAGTTATGTAAACTGTAATTAAAGGACCCAAATTATTTGAACCAGTTAACCGCAAATTGGATGATTTATTACTTTCAAAGGACTGTTTGTACTGAACCACAGATAATAACGTTAAATCGTTTAATTGGGTAGGCAGAAGTCATGGTCTACTCAGCCTGTCTTATTTCAACAAGAGCATTAATTATAGAAACTTGTAAATCACAAAATATTGCAAAGAAAATCGTTCATTTAAAAAAAATATTGTTTTGTATCTATGGGCAGATCTCCAAGGAAAACCTTTCATACGATGCTTAATATTGACTCTTGTCGACTCTTCACGTGACCAGAGGGCTGGCCTATATTTTGGCCAAAAAATCGCATTACCATACAACGTGGCAATGCTGCCAGCCTTTCCTATAGACGACGAATTTTTTGATATCTGTTGATTATTTCCCCTCCTTTTCATATAAAAATATCAGCCTATAATGTTCCCACTGCTGGGACACAGGCCTCCTCTCTGCGAGAGGGAGTGGTCTACAATCCACCATGCGGATTGGTAGATGCCGGTTTCCTCACGATGTTTTCCTTCGCCGATTTGAGAGCAGTGGTGATGAAATAAATTACACAAAGTAATGCTGGGGTGGGAACCCACGACTTACAACTCGTAAGTCGGGACTGTTACCACTGGGCCACCCACCACTGCTCATTTTGGATACTTGTACATATTATTATTCTAAGTTAATGTACATAGTAAAACACCAATTCTAAGTTAATACAGAATAAGGTTAACTCATCTGAATACTTAACAAAAGCAGAAACAATTTATGCCATAATCAAAGTTGATCAAAGTAACAAATTTCTTAGACTACCATCTACTTGTAACAAGATAATATCGAAGGCGAAAATACCTGTAATACAATATTTCAATAGTAAAATAATATTCGGTAGTCAGTACAAAGATGTATCGAAGCAATTGTTCCCAGAATTTCTTTAATGTTCGCGTCGCGTTGCCCTAGAGGTACATAAAGTTTCATTTCTTTAATATCTTGTTCATTTATTCGTTGTTTAAGTTATCTATAGGTACCTACTAATACGTAAAACAAATCTGAAGTTGTTTCTGTTTATTTGAGCGCGCTAATCTCTGGAACTACCAGTCGGATTCGTGAAAATCTCCCACCTGAACAAGAGCTGCCTTGAGTAACCTGGAAGTCTTTAAACTGACTCCGGTCCCAGGTCAGCCGAAGCAGGTTATTTAAAATCACGCAAAAACGTGCGTTGACGTGAACGAAGTCATGGACAGAGGTAAGTCTAGCATATTATGATAGATAAGCGCTCATGTGTCGACTGTCCTTGATGCGGTTAGTCTGAAGACGGGGAATAGAATAGAATAGAATATTTATTTGCGTAAAACATGATATACAAGGGTGTTAAATACAAATTGAGGCACAAGCATGTTTAGCTAGGATAAAACATAGCATGCAAAATTTTAAAGACAACAATCTATTTTTTTTTTTAAATCATCAACATTTTTTATCTATAAATTCTTTTAAACTATAAAAACTACTCTCGAATAACCACTTATGAAATTTAATTTTAAATAATTTAGTATTTAAAGCTTTGAAATGCCATCCACCATTCATCTCTCCATATCCATATTAACTATGTAAGTAGTTGAAAGCGCTCTCTAAATACTAAAATTGAACCCCATCTACTGATGAAATCCACACCGTTTTGTGCTAAAGGAGTCTTTTAAAAACGTATCATATTTGTCAACTATATGGATTTTTGACAGTCGTTACGGGTGGCCAGTAGCCCGAAAGTCTGACAACCAGTCTTACCAAGGGGTATTGTATTACCCAATCACTGGGTTACTTAAGTCAGATAGGCAGTCGCTCCTTGTAAAATACTGGTATTCAGTTGCATCCGGTCAGACTGGAAGCCGATCCCAACATAGTTCGGAAAAGGCTAGGCAGAATTTGAAAAAAATATTAGCGATTGCAGCAAATAAATCTCGCTCAAAGTGATTTTCTTTTCCCTTTGAACTGTATATTCGCCACGATATAAGAAGACTTATACGGAAGATCATACTAAACAGGCCCCTAACAATAATATCAAAGTAAACAACAACAACAATAACTTAGCGGGTACTTCATAAGGCGCGAACAAATGAGCCAGTTAAGGGTTTCCGCTTTGAATATGGGACCAGTCACAACGACGTTTATATTTTGCAAAGACTTTTCTTAACGTATATTTAAAAACTCGTGACTGCGTCTGCGTATCTTGTTCCCCCGGCCCGCCCATCGCATCGCATCGCCTGCCCGTACTAGTATTTATTTTTCGATAAGCGTTCTTTCCGACTTTTTTTTCTGTTTGTTCAGCTGCTTAGTGTCCTAGCATGATGTTATATAACCTTCCTGAAGAATTGGGCTACCAAATGCAAAGAGAGTTTTTCAAATCAAACAGGAAGTTCCAGAGTTTAGCGCGTTCAAACAAACAAACTTTTCACCTTTACTATTAGTAGGTAGAGCTATAGATATCTTTTTTTTCTGATGCGTTCATCATTTGTTAGCAGGAAGTATTTGGATCATAAAAAGAGAAAATTACAAGATGTGCTGCAGTTTGGTGTGCCTTTCGGTATATAGGCCTCCTCCAACTGTCTCCATTGTGCTCTGTTCTCTGCAACTCTAGTCCAGTTCCAGGGACATTACATACACTCGTACATACATACTTAGCCTATAATGTTCCCACTGGTGGGACACAGGCCTCCTCTCTGTGAGAGGGAGTAGGCTGTAATCCACCACGCGGGCCCAGTGCGGGTCGGCCATTAAGCGGGCGTAAATCCAGAATCTGGGCCATTACTGCAAACGAAAATGGGGGATATGACCCTAGTGCTGTATCAAGTTGTGGCATATTATGTCACTTGATTAAGAATTAGTTAAATAATTGCTCTATTTTATTGTACAGACGCCAGCACATCAAGCTACTACAATCTATTAAATTTCTTTAATAGATTTTTAACTTTATCGCTAAAGCATTAGGTTCAAAGTTGATTGGGAAAATTTGACAGTTTCGGGTAGCTTTATGTGCTGGCGTCTGTATCACATCAACAGCCAGACATGTGCAGGGAAAGAACTACATACATAAACACACCACCACCCATCACACCACACACACAAACCTCGCACCTTCTACACATGAGGGTAGGCAGAAATTCCGCCTAGCTCCAAGATTAGGCAGATATCGTCTTCCCATCTTGTTTTTGACCGCCCCTGTATTCTAGTCATCTATAATTCTATAGCTATAGGAAACTCCTGCTAACCCTTGCCACCATAACAAGAGCTTAAACAAACAGTTTCACTCTGTCAGCAACCACCAAAGTGTGCAAACTTAATTGTTTACTAACTTGTTCATAACTTGATGTGAGAACTTAGTTAAGCACGATATCTCTATTGTGCAACAAAACTGGCTAACACAGTAACTCAAAATCAAAATATTTTATTTCACATAAATCTACATGGACAATTGGACACTTATGAAACGTCAGACGCTAGGTTCAGGGTTCCAATTGGGCGTTTTCTATGGAGAAGAGTCGGCTAGAAATTACACGGTAACTCTTTTAAGAATAATTGGCTTTTACAATGTTTTCAAATTACAGTGTTAACAGGTATGCGAGGACAACTGTAGCGTTGTCAACCAGTACCAGGTATTTAACTTAAATTATCGAGTGACGCTTTGGGAGACCGCTGAACGGTGATACAATAACATCATCTGTCAAGCCTTTTTCCGACTATGTTAGAGTCGGCTTCCAGTCTAACCGGATGCAGCTGAATACCACTATTTTACATGGAACCACTGCCTATCTGACCTCTACAACCCAGTTACTGGGTAATACGATACCCCTTTTCCGAAGTTTCATAGGTACACATGTAGGTTGAATTTAGATCATAATTATGTAGTTGAGGTATGCTGTCTTAGACACCCGAAAACCTTCCCCACTGGATAATTTATACCCCGGTATAGTACAGTCAGCAACAAAAGTCAATTAACACTGTTACTTTTACAAATCATCTTTATTGATACAAAATGATGTGATACATTGGTTTTCTCTATTTCATGTAATAGCAAAGAGTTAATTATTATTAAATATTCTATTACTATATGTTTTTTTAAGAATATTTTGCTCAATAATTAAGATTTAAACAACTAAAGTGTTAACCGACTTTTGTTGACCGTACCTACGTTTCCGTGGATAATTTCCGGCTTTAACGTGGGTGAAACCGCTAGCAAAAGCACGTTTTGCGAGGTTATTTTCGTTATTATAAGTCCCTTATAATAGGGGTCGAGACTTTTTCCATTAAACGGGCGTAAGTCCAGGCTCTGGGTTGTTAATCGAAGGGAGAATGGGCGATTTGCCCCTGTACTGTATCAAGTTATGGTATTCAGGGTAGGACATTGACGCATAACCTGTTACTATGGATTCAGTACACGATTCTGAACAAATTCTGCGTCGAAATTTCCCGTCGATTATAAAAACAAAAGAATGCGTTTTCATTCATTTTGACCGCGTAGGTATTGCACTTTTTTATGAAACAGAGGATTCTTTATATCATAACCGACGAAGAATTTCTACGCGGTCTGATGATGACGTGATTCTTCAGATGCTTTTTTATTTTTTTGGGTGGGATATCGACAAATGACTTCTCCCGCTCTGGGCTGAGCGGAAGGGCGTGTCAGACTTTTACTGACTAAAACCCACCCGTGTTCCTTCAGTTGCCTGTGCCAGGGGCCACGGTATCTCTTTCGAACAACCCGCGGCCCTGGCGGATTCTTCATGTGCTGTATTCATGGTTACAGTTTGCGCGTCGATGTCCCTGCCACACTGTTTGTACATAGATACATAAAATCACGCCTTTTTCCCATGGGGGTAGGCAGGAACTACAGAACGCTACCTACAACGATCCTTACATACTCTTTTTGCGTCGTTTACGTTCATACATCTGGTCATACACGCACGCCGGTTGCGAGTACTGATTGAAAATACCATTACATATTTCCCGACTCGGGAATCGAGTCCCAATACTCAAAGGATGCGGAAACCCATTGCTACTGATAGTATGTTAGACAATTACTCCGCTGGGCCCTAATTCAGTATGACCACTTAACAATTCCTTACTCAAAACCACGTCAATTCCCTAGCGAATCTCGCCAACTCGCGTTCATTTCGCGCGGTATCGTTCATTGTGTCATCATCATCTGCCCAGCCTTTTCCCAACTATGTTGGGGTCGGCTTCCAGTCTAACTGGATGCAGCTGAATACTAGTATTTTACATGGAGCGATTGCCTATCTGACCTCCACAACCCAGTGACTGGGTAATACGATACCCCTTGGTAAGACTGGTTGTCAGACTTTCGGGCTACTGACGACCCATAACAACTGTCAAAGGTCCACGAATGACTGCCGGGACCAACGGATTAACGTGCTTTCCGAGGCACGGAGGGGTCTTGGTATGTGAAGATGGTCACTCATCCACGGACCAACCGCGGCAAGGGTAGCTTAACCTGATCGATCGACCCGTGCGTGGATTAGCAATATCCTTTAAAATGATTCAGATGGAAATTGATAGTGTGCTACGCAGTTAGGGAGCTCCGCAATATTTACTTTTCACGGACACGTAGATGACACATGTCTTCGAGTTTTTATTTCTAGGACATGCCGGTTTCCTCACGATCTCCTTTACCGTTTTGAGAGCAGTAGTGATTATACTATTTACACAAAGTAAAGCGCCTGCCTGGGTTCCAACCAACGACCTTCAACTCATAAGTCGAAGCCGTTACCACTGGGCCAGCTATGGTTAATAATAAAAAAGATTCCACCAAACTCTTATACATAAAATAAAGTAAAGATAAACTCAGTTTCTGACAGCCTCCGAAGTTCGAAAACTTAATTTGTTTACTAACTCGCTTCCTTAGCCCGACGATATAACAATTATTTAAAACATTGGTTGAGCAAGTACTTAATTTGTGTTTTCACTTCTGGGTAAGAAATGCCAGTCAAAAGTTTTGACGATATTTAATTGTGTTTTTGGGAAAATGGAACGGAAACCATTTTGGATAGATTTATACAACGTGTTTTTTTTATATCTCATCATAACTCTAGGGGGTCATTGTACTCATCATTATGAACAACTTTTACTATGGGACCAAACCTGAAAAAAGAGCGAAAAAAAAAAACATCAGCTGTTCCCTACATTTATGTTCGTATACTTAACTCGTCAAAATGTAGGGAACACCAGATTTTTTTTTTCACGATTTCGTCTCTCACGAAAGGCGAGGATAACCGCCTTTCGTGAGGAAACCGGCATGTTCTAGAACCTAACAAAATGAAAACATGTGACGTCTACCAACCCGCACTGGGCCCGCGTGGTGGATTACCGCCCAGTCGCAATTACATAGAGAAAGAAAGTAAAATGCTTTATCTGCCATAAAAACAGACAAAAACGTCTCTCGTATCACGAGCACAGAACAGTTTTTTTTTTTTTTTGTAGTGATATTTTAATACATGTGGTTACATAATTTTAAACTCGCCAAACTTTTACGTTTGATGGCGAGAAGTAAGAGAGAGAAATATTCGGCATGTGTCTCAGTATAGAAACATTATAAGCTGATAATGCGCATCATCATCATCTGCCTTTTCCCAACTATGTTGGGGTCGGCTTCCAGTCTAACCGGATGCAGCTGAATACTAGTATTTTACATGGAGCGACTGCCTACCTGACCTCCACAACCCAGTTACTGGGTAATACGATACGATACCCCTTGGTAAGACTGGTTGTTAGACTTTCGGGCTTCTGACTACCCGTAACGACTGTCAAAGATCCGCAAATGACAGACGAACAAGGTTTATCTATCCTGAAAATTCGTCTATTATGCCGCTCAACAGAGCTGAATAATGCCGAGTCAACACCTACATTAGTTAAAAACACCACAAGCTTCAATATCCAATGAGAATATTCACAAGAAATTCATATCGATTCAAAAGCGTTCATCCGCGCACACGCAGCCCGTAGTCAAAGAAAACAAACTATTAATAACCGGCGGCCATATTGTGAAACAATGCTAGGATTCAGTTAACCGCCGTTGATTGCTTAGTCGTAATTAATAGACCTAAGTTCGTGACTTTAACGATAACTGCATCACTGGTATCGTTAAGTGGAATGGTTAACTCCTAAACATTATTTAAGGCATAATGGAAATGATAAATTATGTTTATTTCTGCAAAATAAGTTAAAAAAAAAAAACACTTTTAGACGTCACAATTAAATTATGTTTTTAAAACTATGTAGAATAAATAAAAAAAATAAAATGGTGATCCTAGACGTAGGTAGGCAAAAAGGCAGCCAAGCTGAAATAGAATTGGGCGGGCCACGTCAGCTGCATGCATAGTGACCGCTGGGCGTGGTGCCTGAGTATGGACGGCGCCGCCGTGGCCGGCCCAGGATGAGGTGGCGAGACGACCCAGACATGTACCTCAAGGGTTGGATCGGTGGCTCTAGAAAAGGATGCCTGGTAGGATTTGGAGGAAGCCTTTGCTCAGCAATGGGACAGTGTAAGCTAAATAAAAATAAACTAAATGAGTTCGGTGTTTCCTATCTGACTACTCTGAGAAGAATGACCGAAACAAAGTCAAAGATCACAGTCTCTTTTAAAGTCCAGACATAGTCCTGCCCTGATAACAAAGAATGCAGTAATCGACATTTCTGAGATTTTCACTTTTTTCCAGAAAGGTTCATGTACAGACGCCAGCACATCAAGCTACTACAATCTGTCAAATTTCTTCAATTGAATTCCAACTTTATCGCTAAAGCTTTAAGGTTCAAGGTTGATTGGGAAAATTTGACAGTTTCGGGTAGCTCGATGTGCTGGCGTCTGTACTCTTCTTTCGAGTTCAAGTTGGTTATTTTTTCTGTCAAAACTAATTTGCTTCCCCAGATAGATGTATTTATCTGTGTATTGAAGTGGCTCTCCATTAATTGTAATTAAACTTCTCCCCTATTTGTCATTGCCATAGTTTTAGTGAGATTCATTTGCAATCCCACCTTGACACTAGCTAGATTTAGAGTTCCGATGATGAGCTGTAGCTAGGACTCTCTGATAACAACACTAAGTCATCTGCGAATCTCAAGTGGCTTAAGTGGTCGCCCTTTATACGCAGTCCTGCCTTGTTATCTATCTTGCTGATTATACTTAATAATAAATCTTATAATTCTATTTATTAGAAGATACTACCGGTCTACCGCGTCTTCACTTGTTGTTTTAACTTTTCATAAGGAATTTCATTGTAATGACTACAATGAAATTCCTTATGAAAAATTCATATTGTTATGACACTTTGTCCGTCCTTCTTTGAGTAAGTAAAGTCCCGTTTACACGACGCAAGTTTCTTGCCTGCCTACAATAAAATTAAAGCTACAAATGCTCGGAGTTTCCTGTACGAAACTACCTTTTGGAAGGGGCGGGCGCTTAAAATTGTACTAATATTATAAACGCGAAAGTTTGTGAGGATGGATGGATGTTTGTTACTCTATCACGTAAAAACTACTGTACGGATTTGGAAGAAATTTGGCACACATCTAGTTTATAACCAGGATTAACACATAGGATACCCGATGTTTTTATCCCGATATTCCCACGGGATTGGACCCTATGCGGGTGAAACCGCGGGGCGCTGCTAGTCAATTCTATTTTCTTATATATTTTGACGTTCGTAAGTGCCTTTTAATAAATAACTGACTTTGATGATGAAGATGATGGGGATAAATTTTAAACTATAAAACGAATACCGTCTACTTTCATGTATAAAATATATTTTTCCTAGTATCATATTAGATGAATTATGATGTGAATGACAAGTTTATTACGGAATTCTGGCAATAGATATTTACTTAACAGAAATTTTCTACGGAAATATTATTAATATAATATTTCCGTAGAAAATTATATTAAATATTATATTAAATTAGATTGTTGTTGTTATTTTCTGTCGCTGGTGTAAATACCCATTTATATGACGATGACCTGACGTATATTTGTTTCGGTATTTTTAGAATAATAGGAATTTAATAACAGCAAAAGAAGTATCCACATAGGTGGTCGTTTGTTTACATCGGACTTTGGAAATAGATACACATATCTATATACGTACATAGACTCACGCTTTCTTCCTATGTGGGTAGGCAAAAACTACTAAACGCCACCTGCTAATCGTAGCAGGTACACACTCCTTTTGCTTCGTTTACGATCAAACATCTCATCAAGTACAAAGAGAAAGGTCAGGTCACCTGACCTTTCTAAAGAACATGACCAACAAGGTCACTATATGTCCTTCTAAGCCTTCCCACGTTTCTACCTACATACCTAAATACCCTTTGTTACTGGCCTTTCATTCATCTTCTTAACAAGACCAAACCATCGAAGCATTGTTGGAAATAATGCCACCTTTAGCACCTGAACACATAAAATTCTTTATAGCTTCTGGTTAAGGGTGCAGACGGCCAGTACATCAAGCTACCCGAAACTGAAAATTTTTCTCGATCAACCTTGAACATTATGCTTTAGCGATAAAGTTGAAAATCTACTAAAGTCATTTGACAGATTGTAGTATCTTGATGTGCAGCTGTCTGTACAGTCACGAGCAAAACTATGTATACACTCGGCTTTATTCAAAAGCGATTTACTCCTTTATTTTTTAATGAAATTTTATGTTGTTACGAAAATAGCATTTTCGAACTCATAGGTTTATGTAATGTGTCGTATTTCAAAGTTGCATTTGTTATTTCACGAAAAAATCGATATTGAAAGTTGCCAAGTGTTGACATATTGGTGCTCGTGACTGTACCTCTACATCCTCATTTCGTCTTCAGAGAAACCAGGCGTGGTGTTGTGTTATGTTTGTTATGTTCGTTGTCGTCTGGTCAATGCACTCCATATTCCTACCTCAGGCACCTGTCCCACCGCCGATGAGAAAGCGACCAGCATAGCTATTCACAACCACTCGATACGCTTCCGTACCGTATCAAATATCAATCAATGTTATCGTAGGAGTCCACTAAACGCTGTTGACAAGTCTAGAACTCAAAAAAATTGTCAGGGAGAGTGTTGGCTGTCAGGAGTAACATGCTGGCCCGCAGGTTCGCACGGTATACGCGAGAGGTTAAAATAACATTGTTCAGGGCCTACTGCCAGTCGCTGTACACGTGCGCCCTGTGGTTCAGTTATGCACAGGGCTCGTACAATGCTTTACGAGTCCAATATAATAACGCGTTCCGGGTAATGCTGGGGTTGCCGTGCTTCTGTAGCGCGTCGGGGATGTTCGCGGACGCACGCGTTCCGGATTTCGGTTCGCTGCTGCGTCTGCGAATTGCATCACTGATGCGTTGGCTTCGCGGCAGCTCCAACAGTCTCGTGGCTACTGTAGCCGGCAGGGTGGATGGCCAAATAATAGGTCACTTGAAGGCGGCATATAGACCGTCATGCAGATATAATATTAGGAAGGTATATTTTTTTGGTTTTATTTTGTAGGTTTAATTAGATTAGTTTTATTTGTTATTTTTTTTTATTTAACGTGTTTCTTGATCGTATGAGTTATGGATCAGTGGTCTGACAATAAAGATTTATTACCTATTATTATTATTCTTCCAGCAGCTGTTTGCTGTCGGGATTAAGGCAGATCAGGTTATCGAAATATATCATTTTCGATACGATAGATAGCCTGTCGGATGGTTGTGAATAGCTATGCAGAAAGCAAATTCCCGGAAAGTTGTTCAGTTGTTTTAGTTAACGGAGCTGTTTTGTAAAACAACGGGTTCGTCAATCCACCTGCAATACATACATATGCTCGACATCCCAGACTCGCTGCTGGCCAACTAGTTTTTGAAGTGAAAACCTCTTTAGCGGCGTTGTGCACTTTTTTGTGATGGGTAAAAAATGTTAAACTCGCGTCAGGACACGTGACCTGATCGAAAATTCGTAAGATGGAGCTCGCATCAGGACACGTGACCTGATCGAAAATTCGTAAGATGGAGCTCGCGTCAGGACACGTGACCTGATCGAAAATTCGTCAGACGGAGGGCGAGTTTTTTATGATGGCTAAAAAATGTTGAACTCGCGTCAGGACCCGTGACCTGATCGAAAATCCGTAAGACGGAGCTCGCGTCAGGACACGTGACCTTATCGAAAATTCGTAAGACGGAGGGAGAGTAGACCGCATTCCAAAATATCAAAAATGCATAACGTTAATATTCAAGTTTTCACTTCTGCCGGCACTCCCGGAGTGCAACCCGTTTTTTATTTGCTGGCTCTATTCGCTTCTCGTTAATCGCAGGCAATAAATAGGACAGGTGCCTCATTCTGGAATTCTCTAACTCAACAGTACCTATAGTGCTTTTTTTTTTGCGGATGGGAAATCATCAAATGACTCCCGCTCTGGGTGGAGCGGAAGGGAGTGTCAGACTCTTACTGACTAAAACCCACCCGTGTTCCTTCCGTGTTCCTTAGCGGTAACCCTTTCGGACGATCCCGCTACCCCATAGTACCCGACTTATAATATATGTCAGTTTATTTAGTGCAAAAATACCGAGCTTCGCGGGTACTTAAAATTTTGATAGTCAACGTTTTCAAACAAAAAATGATGACGCAAATTATATTGAGTGGAATAATTTGGTCGGCACGAGTATCTGACGTAGTTGAGTTCTGACGACATCATTTCCTTACTAGCAATAGAAGTAATTCGGTCAGTAAATTAGGTATATGGTTACTGTCAGCCTACATCATCCCACTGCTGGGCATATTCCCATGATTTCCAGCTCTTTCGATCCAAGGCTCAAGTGGTATGAAGAAAGAATTAATACTTTATTATTTTAAATGAGTATGGTGTATAATTAAGTTACCTATTTTGTTATTTTAAATTGCCTATTTTGATTCTGATTATTATTTTGTTTATTTTTATTTTGATTATGTTATCTAATATTTTTATGTTACGTCGAAATTGTGTATTACTCCATGGATATTTTATTTGCCTGACTAAAATAAATGAATTGAATTGAATTACAAACTAGCTTATCCCTGCAGCTTCGGCCGCGTGGAGGCCGGAAATTATCCCAGGGGAATGGGAACTACCAAGATAACCAACCCGGATCAACCGTGTGCCTTTAATCCGAATCCGTTCAGCCGTTAAGGTAAGAAAATAGTCAGTGGATCATCTTAGGGGAAGAAAATGTATCAGAGTTTATTTAAGCATTAAAATTAATATGAAAGTATGGATGTATTCTTTTGCTACAAAATGTTTAGGAATATTAATCACTCCTTCATCGGTGGCGGCAGTAGTTTTGATATATATACAGGATAATTTTTTATTCAGTGCGTAAATTTTCACAGGGTGTTCTACCCATGAATATGAACAACTTTCACTATGGGACCATCTCTAAAATCACAAAAAAAAAATCAGCTGTTTCTTATAAAAGTTCAATACCTACTCGACCAAAATGTATGAATCTGCTGATTTTTTTTTCGTGATTTCAGAGATGGTCCCATAGTGAATGTTGTTCATATTCATGGGTAGAACACCCTGTAAAAATTTACGCACTGAATAAAAAATTATCCTGTATATACTTATAAAAAAGCTGATGAGTTTGTTTGTTTGAACGCGCGAATCTCTGGAACTACCAGTCGGATTAGAAAAAATATTTTCGCATTTGAAATGATAGCCCGCAGTTCCTGAGGATGACTTTAGGCTATTTAACATCACGCTATGGCTCTTTATGGGACCGAGCAAGAAGAAATGAAGTCAGTAAGATTGCTAAGCGAAAACGAAATAATAGCGCGGGCGATGCGATGCGACGAAGTGGGTGAACAAGATATTTCACGCGGACGAAGTCGCGGGCAAGAAGTTAGTATGTATATGACAATGGTGCCAGGTATGTCTCTAATTAATGATTTCATCGTGAAATCTGAAGGCCAATTCTCGTAATTTAAAACATTCAAAATCTAGTCGCAGTCTCATCTCAGCGACAAGCAAATGTCAAAAACTTGTCAAAATGTAGGGAAATTAGAGGTATTTTTTGACAGATTGAGACTGAGATCAGACTGTGAACGGTCTTAAAATTACGAGAATTATTGTTCGCAAAGGAAAATCTATGTAAGTCAGCAAAATAATCAATTTTAGCAAAGTCTACCACATAAACAGGGTTATTGGTAAAACACTAACAATCTCTTAGGACTATGTGGCTAATATCATAAACAACAACTTTTGTTCTATGACTTTTAATAATTCATCAGATTTTAATTCATCAGAATTTCATAAAAACTTTTTTGCAAAAAAATACAACCGACTTCCAAAAACGACACTAGAAAGTGAAAAATAACTTTAATTTCGGAAGTCGGTGTCGTTGGGTTCGCATTTTCGTTGTTTGCCACTGACTTCCGAAATTAAAGTTATTTTTCACTTTCTAGTGTCGTTTTTGGAAGTCGGTTGTATTTTTTTGCAAAAAAAGTTTTTATTTTTCACTTTTTAGTTGTAATTTTTACCAGTAATTTTGGTTTAAAAACCAAACTACTAAACCGTTTTTCATGAAATTTCTATGGGACCATTTGGGAAGTATGCCCTTTCCAACAAAAAAAGAATTTTTAAAATCGGTTGGCAAGCGACGAAGTTATGCGCGAACAAACATAAAAAAAAAAAATTCAAACATCCGAATTGAGAACCTCCTCCTTTTTTAGAAGTCGGTTAAAAAAATAAGAATATTACAATCCAACGCTCTAAATTTAACCAACTCTACGCGAAGCAAAAGAAAGCACTAGTTAGGTAAACCAACAGCGGTGTCTAGTACAAAATTCAGCAGAGGGGAGCGGGGGTTAGTTAGACTTACCTATTGCGCAACAGCAAAGATTTCAAGCGTCCATCAACCTATAGATAATTGTATAGTTAGGCCTTGTCTGGAGTTTGCTACTATGGTATGGAATCCCTATTACTCAAAACATATTGACTCGGTTGAGACTATTCAACGTAAATTCCTAAGAGCTCTGCATTACAGATGCTATCACAGCCGCGGCTCGCATGATACGTTGCTTAAGAATTACAAACTGTTAACCCTAGAATCCAGAAGACTGCTACTCGGAACAATGTTTCTACATGGTATTGTCCACAAGAAATATGATTGTTCAGACTTAATAAACAAACTTTGTTACATCGTTCCCAGGACAGTAGAGCGTAGACAAGCGCGTCCATACCGCTTACTATCTATAAATATCAAGCACGTCTGTAACTCCAATGCTGGTTTACGGGCTCCTCTGCGGCAACTTGTGGATCCCTAAAACACTAGATTCGAAAATATTGATATTTTTAATCTAACAGCAATACAATTTAGAAAATCTGTAGTCGATTCTATCTTAGATTTGCAAATTATTAAGTAAGTACTTAGTATTTTTTTTATCACTTTTTTTTTCCTTTTTCTGTCCCACAAATTTCGTAATTAGAAAGCATTCATTCAATCAACCAATCATTTAATATTTCACTTCATTCATTCATGTATGTACTCTGTTTTTATTTTTATCTCACGTAGCATTAACAATCAACAAATTAATAATAAGTGGATGTTGTTGTTGGTAGACGTATAATAAGTACTTTGTTTAATTAGTAAGTATTTTGTATAACATTTAATTGTACTCCTGTTTTTAATCCTAAAATAAAATCAACGGGTTGCACTCCGGGAGTGCCGGCAGAAGTGAAAACTTGAATATTAACGTTGTGCATTTTTGACATTTTGGAATGCGGTCTACTCTACCTCCGTCTTGCGAATTTTCGATCAGGTCACGCGTCCTGACGCGAGTTTAACAGTTTTTACCCATCACAACAAAAGTGCACAACGCCGCTAAAGAAGTTTTCACTTCAATAAAAAAAAACAACGAAATCTTGTAGGTTTGTTTTTGATGCATGTATTATGTTTGTAAAAAGTTGTTGTTTATGATGTTAGTAATGCAGTCATAGAAGGTTGTTAGTGTTTTACCAATAACCCTGTATATTCATAAATAAATACGGAATCATATGGAATGGCTACAGGCCCCGTAAAAACACTTTGTGAACACTAAACGGCTATGCAGCTGTCATAACAACTACTAACCTGAAGGTCAATTCTCGTAATTTAAAACGTTCAAAATGTAGTCGCAGTCTCATCTCTCGACAAACAAATGTCAAAATCTTGTCAATAATATAGGGAAATTAGATAGAGTATTTTTGACAGATTGAGACTGAGATCAGACTGTGACCGTTCCTAAAATTACGAGAATTGCCCCTCTGACCTATAACCCACAATATAACCTCTATTGTGTCCCTTCTTTTATTACACAAAGTGTTACACCACCAAAGATCTATTGGCGCTCGAGAGACGTTGACAAACATTCTGTTGGTACCTGAGCATTATGCGTAAATGTTTTGTGAAATGTATTGAAAAATACATCCAAGTGTGTGTCGAACCACGCACAACGAAGGGTTCCGTAGCTGGGATGTTGATGATTTATCCTAAGAACAAACATGACTTTGTAGTTGAAAAAAATTGCATACGTCACGATCAATTCTCCAACTGCAAATGTAAGACTGTAATCGCATTTTATTTTGTGATTAATTTACAAATTAACGATTTTCGGAAATTTTCCTTTACTGTATGACCTTGTTTCTTCTCCAATTTCATCATTCTAGGTCAATGGGAAGTATCCTATAAGTTCTTATTTATTTGTGAGTATCAAAATATGTCGCATAAATGGCCGTATTTTTTATTTCGTTGACGTAGAAGCGTGATTTATTAAAGCACTAAGGGACCGTAGACCTACATAGCATAAGCATAATGTAGCGTAGCGCGTAGCGTGGAAGATTACAGCCCATTCCCTCTCACCCAGAGGAGGCCTGTGTCCCAGCATTGGGGAACATTATAGACCTAAGTATTTGATATTAATTTCAACTTGATACCTTCATGGGTTCCTGAGAAAAAGCGTCTTGATAGACTGACAGGCAGACGGACGGATAACGAAGTGATTCTATTAGGGTTCCTTTTTATTCTTTTGAAATACGGAACCCTAAAACAAGATGGCGGTGTTAGTTCCGATTTTGGTCACGCGCCAAAAGATCTGTGTACAGCTACATACAAGCTACAAGCAACTGCTATCTCCTTTCAAACGCATCACTCAATTCTAGGCACACAATCCTCCCTTCTGTGCCACACGGAAGCCAATCAGTCCACATGCCCGATTCTACCCTGAACATCGTATTAAGCACACCACAAACGAAATTGAAATTGACAGCGATCGTTCATGCGCGATCCAGTAGATATGTAACAGATTGGCTTGCAGTTAAATGGGTACGATTTATTTGTTACGTGTGTAGCAAGCTTTAAAGTGGTTCTTGTTTTGTGAATGAGTCGGCGATTTAGATCTGAGGGGCAATTCTCGTAATTTTAAGAACGTTCACAGTCTGATCTCAGTCTCAATCTGTCAAAAATTCCTCTAAATTCCCTACATTTTGACAAGTTTTTGACCTTTATTTGTCGCCGAGATGAGACTGTGACTAGATTTTGAACGTTTTAAATTACGAGAATACGCCTTCAGTTGCAACGCATCTAAATGGTTTTAGAACAGAGTACTCTTTAGAATAGATTGTTTTATTTCAGACAGGAGTCCATAGGGTTAGTGACAGTTTTACTTAACTTTTAGTGTTAGTAGGTTACAGAGACGGATTAACATACAGGAAAAGAAATTAACGAAAATATTTTTTTCATCGGTCATTATAAAAAAATATTAGTTATTCCATACATTTTGACCGCCTTGGTATTGCACTTTTCTATGGAAAACCTGGTTTTTTTTTTTATAACCTACCAAAAATGTCTACGGTGGGAGTCTAGAACCA
Organism: Apamea anceps; assembly: GCA_951799955.1. Classification (NCBI taxonomy): domain Eukaryota; kingdom Metazoa; phylum Arthropoda; class Insecta; order Lepidoptera; family Noctuidae; genus Apamea; species Apamea anceps. The sequence goes on from OX637516.1 coordinate 3,020,119, forward strand.
TACGCTGAATTCATGGATACAGTTTGCGCACTGGTTTTAATGTTTTCCTGTATACACTTAAAATTCAGCGTGGAGCTGCATCCACCTCCGCAACATCGAGGAATCCCACTGATCTGCGAATACACTGAGTACTGTTGGTACTGCCGCGATATCGCGTCATCAAGGATGAAAATCTGTTCCTGACAATGGCGGCTAAACCATTAATATCCGCAAACATCCCTGACGCACTACAACGGTAGCCGCAGCAGTATTCTCAGTGCATTAATATATTGAACGCGTAGTCGATATATGCCCGCTGAGTGAAGTTGACCCACACGCTTTATGTCTTTATTATGTACACCGTCCATACGAATGCAGAGTGCCAATTCCCGCAATTAAAAACGATCAAAATCTAGTCGCAACCTCATCTCACTGACAATCAATGTCATAAACTTGACAAAAATGTAGGGAAATTACGACTGATTGCGACTGAGATCAGACTGTGAACGCTCTTAAAATTACGAGAATTGCTCCTCAGATATTATAAAGGTAGACATTTTATATAGGGTGACACAATGGGTGGTTTAATCGCTAAGAGCGAGCTTTTAAAGGCAACCTTTGGATGGATTTAAAAGGAAAAGGAGAGATTTGTTTTATTTTTTTGTTATTTGTATTTGTAATGATATTATTATGTACGTGATTACTAGTTTAATACACGACTGTCCAAAAAGGAGTGTAATGTACGAGTATTCAGGGTTGATGTACATACATCAACCAAATGTACACACATTTGGTTGTTGTATGTACATCAACAATTAAATGCCTGAACAGATTTGGATGTATGGGGTATCGTTAGAATCCTTACATCATCCCGAGTGACACTGGCCATATATTTTTTGAAAAAAATCAATATGGCGGCAGTACGGCTGCATTATGACGGGTGAAAAAAAAAATTGTTCAATTATTTATAAGTATGTATTCGGTATGTTGAAACTGTGTGTACTCCCCGTCACTTTTCCCTAAAGGTTCATTTGAAAACCAGCGTCAGACAGCATCTGTCTGGCATTAATGTTGAAATGAACCTTTTTAGCGCAGCCGTGAGGTACACACTAATTGTTGTCTGAAACATTATTTTTTATTTTATTAATTTTGTGTTTTGTGTTTCACGAACTGTGTCCAAATAAAGTTTTCTCTTTCTTTCTTTAGATAATACTGCAGGTTTACAGCCTGTTGGGTGCCAGCTATTGTACTAAATTCATCATCATCATCTGCCTAGCCTTTTCCCAACTATGTTGGGCTAGGCTTCCAGTCTAACCGGATGCAGCTGAATACCAGTATTTTACATGGAGCGACTGCCTATCTGACCTCCACAACCCAGTTACTGGGTAATACGATACCCCTTGGTAAGACTGGTAGATATTGTACTATATTATTTTACAAAAAAGTGTACGTTCTAAGTAAATCTTTTATCTATGATAACTGTAATAACCTACTAATATTATAAACGCTAAAGTTTGTGAGGATGGATGGATGGATGGATGTTTGTTACTCTTTCACGCAAAAACTTTACAGTAATTATTGCTTCTACATCAGAATAACACATAGGATATTTTTATCCCGATATTCCAACGGGAGAGACACTTATGCGAGTGAAACCGCGGGGCGCTGCTAGTAAAACATAAAAACAGTCGGTTAATCAGAAACTGCTGTATTTAATTCAGAATAGAATAGCCTTCATATAAGTTAACCTTATTGGTATGCTCCATTTATAAAAAAAAAAATATAGTCGTTTCCCAGTAATAATTTTCGCTCAATATTAGTTAGATATACTAAATAATAACCGCCGCACAGGTCGATCGAAGGTTCAGCTACGCTTACCGTGGTTGGTTCGTGGATGGGTGACCATCCATTACATATCGAGACCTCTCCGTGCCTCGGATAGCACGTTAAGCTATTGGTCCCGGCTGTCATTCGTGGATCTTTGACGGTCGTTACGGGTAGTCAGAAGCCCAAAAGTGTGACAACCAGTCTCACCAAGAAGTATTGTGTTACCCAGTAGGTAACTGGTGAAGGTCAGATAGACAGTCCCTCTATGTAAAATACTGGTTAGACTGGAAGCCGACCCCAACATAGTTGGGAAAGGGCTAGGCACATTGATTGATTTTGTAAGTTGGATATACCTACAGAATGGGTAGATTTTGTGTTTATGAGTCTTTTAACACCTAGTCTAACACATAATTTTTATTAAATAAGAAGAAAGAAAATATTTTATGTATTATATTAATAGTATAATGTAAATGGTACACCACAGACTACCCCTATATTTGTCTCTCCTTAATTTTTAATCCATCCAAAGTTTGTTTTTAAAAGATCGCTCTTAGCGATAAGACCGCCCATTGTGTCACCCTTTATAAAATGTTATATATTTATGTTCTGTAATTTGTATGGTGTACAATAAAGAGTATTTCCATTTATCTATTTTATTCTGCACAAACAAAACGCAAAGTTATTCAGCAATACAACGTATAGTTTGACGATGCTAAAAGGTATTGCCACAGTTTTCCCATTTTACACCATCTGCACACTTTGTTATTTCTTAAAACAATTGCTAGCTGTTAACAGAGACGTAAAATGCCAAGGAAATATTAAGTGCCTGTTATATGGCAACCCAGGTCGTAAGGAGTGTTAAGTGCTGCAAGAATGCTCATAATGCAGCCCCCAACGATAAACAAAAAGCAATTAAAAAGTTAAGGGAATGGCCACATTATGCGATCGCAGAGAACGTTACGGTATTGAAGAAAGCTTTTATGCTAAAAAAAAATGCGGTTTGAATAGTAAACTATGTAGTTAGAAAATATCAATGAAATGCACGTGTTTAAAGTCCTACTGATCCTACTAATATTATGAAAGTTTTTTTTACTAATTTATTGAAAGTTTGTATGGATGGATGGATGTTTGTTACTATTTCACGCAAAAACTACCAAACGGATTTGGATATTATTTGACCGTTAAAATCCATTTTAAAGTTTCGTCCCGATTAACTCATGCATCCCGATTCACCCCGTTTTACGGTACCCAAAATCCTCAACAAAAAAAAAAAAAAACAAAAAGAGAAATTCATTAGTAAATGAATACATTTTTATGTGTAATATTTTTTTACATATTCCACATTCGGCTCACGAAGTTTGCCCCAAATTTGGTATTCCTTATTCGCCCCATATTTAATTCATTGTTTTATCATCGCATGACGTTTTATTGTCACACTCCATGTATAAGTCCAGAATCATCAATATAGGTATATTTAGAGAGAGATATTTAAAATGACTCATATTTTACTATTCATCATCTACCTTTTCCCAGCTTGGGTCTTTCCAGTTCGGGTCGGCTTCCAGTCTAACCGGATGCAGCTGAGTACTACTATTTTACATGAAGTCACTGAGTATCTGGCCTCAACAACCCAGATACTGGGTAATACTGTACCCCTCATTAATTTTAGTCTCAAAAATAAAAAATAAAAATTTGGGCATTTCGATACATGTTATTGGAGATCGCCTTTTGAGCAAGGAATTGCTTGTGTCTCTCACTGAATAAACCTAAAACGTTTGAAGGTTGAACGTTGTTTTTCCGGGTAATATTCACGCATGGTGCGCTTTAAATGGAATGTCACAAAGTCACGCGAACTACACATGTTCGGCTAATGGGGGGTAGTTGTACAAGTCAATAACCTTTTGAACTTTTGTCCCTTTATGTCACTATCATGGTGGGACGCCATTTTATTTTTATGGGAAATATTTAACTGATTCTCTTAAAACTTAATTGATCTTCTAATGATGCTACCTTTTTTAAATAAATGAACCCCTTTTTAACTTTATGAATTTTTCTCACAGTTGTGGGCGTCGAACCAAAAAGGGTCCAGTACCTACTAGGGTATTGAGTTAAGACTAGATTCGGTATCTAGAATAGTCAATTGATAGTGTTAACATAACACAAGCATTAGGTTGCTTAGCTTCGGACTAGATGGCGCTGTGTGAAATGTCCAGGGATATTATTATTATTATTATAGTAAGGATTTAAAAAATATTCAAAAATTGGCACGTATTTTTTTTATCAGACAATTGTAGTTGATATTTAAAAAAAAATACTATATGAAATTGTAGATAATTGCGCATTTATTTATTAATAATCAATAAAAATCACTAAATGCAATTTTTTCACCCAACTTTACAAAACTTTTTATATCTCGGAAACTAAATCCCGAGAACCTGGACCCTTTTTACTTGAACGTCCACAGTTCGTCGCAGTAATGGACAAAATTGACAAACTTTTCATTGTTTGAATACTAGGCTTTAAGACAGTGTGTATTTTGTGTCTTTTTTTTTGTAATGTGCGTTTAGTTTGTGCAGAATAAACATTTTTTCTTTTATTTCAGTAACAAATGTAGAATACCCCGACCGAACCGATTAGTTTAAGTTGGATGCTCCAAGGTAGCCCGCGAAATTCAAAATTTCTTACGTTTTTTGCAATTTGCTGGTAATTCTGTAAATACATATTTGTTACGGCTGCGAATCATATTTTAATCAACGTACCTACAACTTAGTACTGACCAGCAAATCGCAAAAAACGTAAGAAAATTTGAATTTAGCGGGCTACCTTGGAGCATCCACCTTAAGTTAAAACTGTGACTATCCGCGCGCGAGACGCTATTTCTTGTCTGTTTAGTATTTGTAAGACCTCAAATAGGAGTTATTTGAGGTTCGATTAAATAAATGCGTATTTTATAAAGTCCTGAAACAAATATGCAAATTGATGAAATAATTTAAGTTGTGTTTTTGCTCGTTCTGTCTCTGTATGAGTAGATAAAGAGGCCTTTGCCCTCCGCTCTGTGATGATTTATTCTATAAATAAGGTTTTTTATGAGATAAAAACATAGTTATAAGCGTTCTAGCTTTATATACTTAACTTTACAATTAATATTTTCGTTAAGGATTCCTATTTTGGAGTCCTACAAATACTGAATGGCCAAATGACTGCAATGTAAGAAATGGCCAGAACGTTAAAAAGAGGATCAATCATTTAAAAAAAAGTGTACATCATTAGACGCGCAAATAGTTTTTAGAGGTCCATTAATTTAAAAAGAATCATTAATCATTAGATGGTGTGAATGTTCGTTCCGTATTTTCATACAAAGTTAGTGCTTACAAACGGCATAATTTTGATAAATTACTAAATCTGTGAACTAACTCAGCAGACCTTAATTAATTCTAATATGGATTTTGACATGAAGATTAATGTATTACGTACTGTTCTATTTAATCTCGACATAAATTATTATTTGTATTAAGTACTTCATTCGTTATTGTAACTCAATTTTCTTGTCAAAGTATTTGACAAGAAAATTGAATTACACTACTATACTTCGATATTGTATACAATTCAATTATAACTTGAAAGAGGTTTTACAATTTTGATTGATTTGATCAAATGTTTTTATGTAACACTAGCAGCGCCCCGCGGTTTCACTCGAATACGTTTCGATCCCGTGGGAATATTGGGATAAAAGTCTCGGGTAAATCTTATATGTTAATTCTGGTTATAAACCATCTGTGTGCTAAATTTCATCCAAATCCGTTCAGTAGTTTTTGCGTGAAAGAGTAATAAACATCCATCCATCCATCCATCCAACCATACAAACTTTCACGTTTATAATATTAGTAGGAAGTAGGATAATATAAAACTTATTTTATACAATTCACCTTGTTGTTCATTTTATAGAAATGTAACGGAGAAGTTTATATACAGGGTGACAAAGGCATCGACGCGCAAACTGTAACCATGAATTCAGCACGTGATTCTAGAACCCCAACTGTTGAAATCTTAACAAAAAAAACTGCTGTTTTATAGAAAAGTGCAATATCTACGCGGTCAAAACATACGGAACAGTATTTTTTTATTTGATAGCCGGCGAATAATTAATAATAATAATTTCAACAAATAATTTTTAATAAATAATAATTAATAATATTTTTTTTTTATAATAATTTCGACGCTATGGGTTTCATAATCATGTACCAAATCCATGGTAAGCGGTTGTGCATCGATGTCCCTGCCACCCTGTATAGTTACCTACATAATTCAAAGCCTCGTGGCCTGCATGAAAAAAAGCCTTCTAAAGAAAGAAAGAAAATGCATTTATTTGCGGCAAACATGACGCATAAAAAAGGACAAAAATAGAAAGGAATAAATTATACCATTTATTGGTAATCATATTCCAAGCTCCAAACGCATAAAAACGCCCAAGTGCGATTCAGACTTGTACATGAAAACTTCCGTACCACCGTACAATATTTAACACTACATATTGTTTTTTGTTATAGCGGCCTTAATAGTACACACACTTTGGTAAAATTCAAGTGTCTATCTATATAACACTTGAAATTTTCTAGTTTTGTTTATAGCCCTGTGACAGACAGACGGACAGGTGGACGGAAAGCGAAGCCTTAATAATAGTGTCACAGTGGAATCTTTTGGGTGCGGAACGCTAAAACCACATGTAAAAACTCTATCTTAAATCAAAATAATTATAACTTCATTACTATTTTAATGTTTCAAACATAAAACCAGTAATCATCAAAAGCGACCCCATCCCACAGTGTGCCCGTACCTTTAAACGTTATTTTACCAAGAGTGGGAAGCAAAACATCCAGTTTCATTACGCGTGAGTGTTCAGCTTTCATTTAAATTATACGAACGATTAAATTTCAAAGACTGAACCATAGATTTACATAAAGATAGAAGTGACATCGTCTTATACCTGCCGTCAGGCAACGTTGCTTACTGAACAGACAGCTGTGCTGCTGGGGAGTTTGTTGCGCCACTTCTTCTCCCCGGCGAAAGCACTAGGAAGTGGGAAAGGGGGGGGCGGTTTTGGGGGACTGTATTTGTAATTTAGACGTTCGAAAAGTGCTGATTCTCAGCCTAGTTTGTCAGCGATTTACCAGCGAATGACGTCACTGAAACGACTAAGTAAATTGGTGCGTTTTCCCAGACAGCGATTTTGACATCGTAAAGTTAAACCCCGGTGCCATCATTTTCATGACAGCCATCTTTGCTTCCGTAATGTGACGGCCACCGCTGTTCTTGGAAACCTCAAACCGTAACTTTATTACACCACACTATGATGACTGACGGTGTAATTACAGATACAGACAAAAACTCAAACTCAAAGCAATTATTTCAATTTAAAAAAAAATATTGTTTATTTCTCACCACAATACATTTTACAATTTCTAGAAATATCACTTCGAAATAATTTTACAAAACAAACAATAATAATATAACGTGGTGGCTCTGATGGTTGCCATGAAGTTTTCACCCTATCCCCTGAACTAGGTGGGCACCTGTATCTCAGGAGGTAGTGTTCAGCGATGGGTTATGCAAATTTTACCGAGTGCCACTACTATTATTTAGAGATTCGATTAGAATTAAAGCATTTATAGGCACTTTTGAATTGTCAAATAGTCGGTCAGTTACTCAAAAAGTTGAAAGAAAGTTGAAGCTAGTTGCCCATTCCAAAACGGAGAACTCTATGGCGAAGAACGGGCATGAAACTCTAAGCACACTCTTTTAAATGAAGATATTATAAAATCCTCGGTACATTATTCTTCATATAAGTGGGTGGGATAGCCATGACAACATACTATCGTAGGAGGAAACTTGTCGTCGAGACAGTGATCCCAGCAGGATTCCCGTTTTTGAGAGTTCGGCAGTATCAGCTTACGTAGCATTAATAGCCTATAGTGATCCCACAGCTGGGACACAGGCCTCCTCTCGGTGAGAGGGAGTTGGCTGTAATCCACCACGCGGGCCCAGTGCGGGTTGGTAGATGTCACACGTCTTCGAATTGTTGGTTCTAGGACATGTCAGCTGGTCGGCTCACGTAGTAAAAATTATATCCATGTCAAGAGTTTTGCTTCTACAGTTTTATTAATCTATGACGTAACGTTTCTCATTATTAATGTAGTATTTTTTTACCGTAAACATATTAGTAATTAGCTGTGTTTAGATTTCATAATGACTACGGATACGCCTACATTGAATACTACGTAATTATTTTGTATATTTCCTGCAAATTTTGGGCTACAGGCAAATAGTCTGTTCTACATTTTTAAATATATGCGGGGGAAAAAGTTGATGAAATAGGTTGGGGAAGACCTCTGTGAGAGAGTTTTAGGAGAAGTACGGTCAGCGTCAACAGTGGACAACGGATAAGCTCTGCTACTTTTACACATGATCTAAATAAACACAAAATTATCCGATACATTGAATTTTAGCATTTCTTATATTAACTATGAGTTAATTCTTTTAATTTTGCTTCTTTTCTGATTTAGTTTAATTGAATATTAAATTTAGCGAATGACAAAACATATCTTTGGCTTACACAACCCACGACACCCTTTGCACGACAACATCCTTGCCACAAAGGTTGTCCACTCACTGGCGAATGATCAAAAGAAAGACTGAAGCTGGCCACAACTTCCAATGGTTTGGGTAAAACCTGTTCAGGTGGAAATTCATAGACAACTCCGCCTTGGAGTTTAAATTTGGGCTGTTCCATAAACGATGGGACACTTTAATATCATGTCCTACGTGTCCTGTCAACCTACACGTTACAGGAACTGATGGACGCTAGTGATGGTGACAAACACGTAGCCGAATTCTGGACCGATTCCATTTAGATTGCCATCGACACGCTAAAAAGAAGACGAATATTTGGCGAAATTTAATCCACTTGTGTCACTGACTGTACTGTTCCTTTTTTGGTATTTCAAGCGTGCAAGTTAATTTTATTTACTGAAACACAGATGTTTTGTAGTTGTATAGTGCAAATGTAATTTGTCGTTTGGTCTCCGGATGGTAAGCCAAATGATTCCTCTAATAAAGACTCTTGGTGAATAACAGAATTAACAGAATAGAATAATAACAAAAAGATGTAGAGTGGTGACCGCGTACCGGAAGACGTGGCGTTGGAAGGTCTCCCACAAGGTGGACTGACGACCTTGTGAAGGCCGCAGGAACCCGTTAGATGCGAGAACCACAAAACCGGTCGATGTGAGATGCTTGGGGGAGGGCTATGTCCAGCAGTGGACATCTTTAGGCTGAAATGATTAATAGAATGACCAATATTACACGATCCTCTACCATTTTTATAAACAAAGCATATAAAGATTTATCATAAAATGCTCTAATATTTCTCTTGTAAATAACATAACATTTTCACGCCTGTTGTCCTCGGAGGGTTAGGCAGTACACCAGGCCACCGACATTCCACGAGTTATGTATGTTTAAGTCCCATGTAATAAGGAACGAGCCTGTTGCCATGAACGAGCACAAATCCAGATTCCGGACAGCTAAATATAACTTTTATAATTATATAGTTTCAATTTACAAAACTAACTCAAATAATAAGAATACATCACAAAATATATCTCGGTGTTGACCATACAAATATTTGCTCAGTGCGGACCGGACCAAAGGACCCTAACGCCCTTATCACACTGGCTCCTGGCGTGCCATCAGACTATGAGAGTGAGGGAAGAGAGAGCCCTATAATATTTCTCGTACTGAAGGCTAGTCTCCGTTGAGATTGGCCACCATGACGGAAAAATGATCATCACCACGCTTGAAATACGCACGCAAATATTTTCTTTTAACGTGCTCGCTGCGTGAGCGTAGCGAGCACGCCACGCACGTGCAATGCGTTCGCCGGGTATGCGTCACGAAAGCTATTGACGTGAGTGTGCAAGAGAAAGCGAGATACGTCGCTGCGTCGCTGCTTCCTTGCGGCGGCGGCGTAGCGCACCCGCTGAGTGCGCGTTCACAAATCGCCTGGCTGGAAACACGCTGGCGAATCGTCAGTGTGATAACGGTCTTATCGGAGAAATTTCAGCAATTCTGAGCTAATATAGACGACGTAATGTATCGTTATTTTGTAACCCTGATGGTAACTGATTTCTAAAGTTGTAATATAAATGGATACACATTTTGACACAAGACTTGTAATAATAACAGCGGCTTAACCCGCTTGTAGGTCGGTATATGTTCCACGGAAACGTACAAAATATATACATATACATATATTTATATGTATAAAAGAATATAAATACATTCCGGGATAACAATATCACGGGCAATATAGCATGGATTTCGATGTTTGACACATAGATATGTGTCAAACATCGAAATCCATTCAGCTGTAAAGGCGTGATAGGTAACAGACAGACATAGTTGGTTTCGCATTTATATTTATATATAATCATGGTTGTTTGTACAAGATAATCTCTGGAAGTAGGTACTGATAAAAAGATAACAAAAAAACTTTCACTGATATAAAGGTACCCTATTGCCGAGTGTCATAATATGTTTTATATTAAAACACACTATTCTATAACGGTACTGCTTATATTTTCCAGCACTCATTATGAGCGAGATAAACCTTTTTGAGACATTCCCACACCTACATTTCAAAAACATGTGATTTAACAGGAAAACTAAAACAATATTTTTTTTTCAGTAAAAAATGTAGCTGGCGAAGCGGCCATTAGCCTTAAAGACCAATGAACTGCAGGCACAAAACAATAGGCATAAAAAAGGGACCGCGAACCGAAGGACCAGAAAATATGGTCATAACTCTGATTTTCCGCGCCCACAAATGTTCGTGACATTTTTATTTGTACCTAAAATAAAAAATTCTCGAGCCTTTTGACCTTAACTGTATTAGATTGTTTAATTTATAGCCGTTTTTTCTCATTATTTTTTGTCAAAACAATCCTAGTTTAATTTATTACTGAGTGTTCGAGCTACCTACTGAGGGGCTCGTGACTAAATAATAACAGCCACACGGGGTGATCGAATGTTAAGCTTAGCTTGCCGCGGTTGGTTTAAGGATGCGTTTCGATATGTAATGGATGGTCTTTCATATCGAAACGCCTTCGTGCTTCGGAAAACACGTTAAACCGCTGGTCCTGGCTGTTATTCGTAGATCTTCTTTGACAGTCGTTATGGCTAAGAAGCCCAAAAAGGCTAGCAACTAGTCATACTGGTTGTGGAGGTCAGATAGGCAGTCGCTCCATGTAAAATTCTGATATTTAGCTCCATCCAGTTACACTGGAGGCTAGCCCCAAAAAGCTAGGCACATTGGCTCAAGTTCGACGAACTTTGTCTGTATATTTTGGTCCCACTAATTCACCTACTTTTAGAGGATGAGTTTGAGTAGGCAAACATGTAATTCAAATATTTTAATAGATAAACCTTTTGCGACGGGCTTTTATTTTTTACCTATTCAAGAAAGTTGACAGAATAAAATAAAACTCCGTAAAATAAATCCATTTCAGTATAGCATAATCAGCCTATAATGTCTATTTATCCCACTGCTGGGACAAAGGCCTCATCTCTTCGAGAGGGAGTGGGCTATAGTCTACTACGCGGGCCCAGTGCGGGTTGGTAGATGTCACATGTCTTAAAATTTTTGTTTCTAAGACATGCCGGTTTCCTCACGATGTTTCCCTTCACCGTTTTGAGAACAGTGGTGATGAAATAATTTATACAAAGTAAAGTGCCTGCCTGTGTTTGAACCTACGACCTACAACTCGTAATCGCGGCCGATACCACTGAGCCATCACTGCTCCCAGTGCTCCTTTTCTGTACTTACATAAAATGTTGTAGATTTAAAATGTAGAAACATACCTGTAACAATAAAAATACATATTAAAAAAAGAAACATTAAGTGAATATAGGACGAAAAAGTTAAAAAAAAAAATGTCTTAAATCCTTGAATGGAATTGAATTCCTGAAACTACATATTATTACTAATCAACATGTTTAGTCGATTTTTCGTTATCAAACTACTTACTCACTAATTAAATTATTTACACAAAGTAAAGCGCCTGTCTGGGTTCGAACCTACGACCAACAATTCGTAAGTAGATGGATTTTTCCACCAGGAATTTCTCAATAGCAGCCCGGGGTCTGAATATGTGCCCGATTGGTGGTTATAGGCTCATCCCCCGTTACATTAATAATAATAATAATATAATAATAATAGTATCTTGACTTGGCTTGCGAGGTTGTCGACATGTGGCATGTGGACTCAGCAATCATTGTGCCGATAGTCGTGACAGCCAATGGCTTAATAGCCAAGAGCCTCGACCAACACCTGAGGAGGCTCTCGTTGGGCAGCTGGGTCAAGGGCTTGATTCAGAAAGCGGTACTTCTGGACACGGCTCGCATTGTCAGAAAGTTCCTCTCTCTGGAGCCCTGACCGCCGGTAGCTTGGATCCTGTTCCCGATACCGGTGGGCTACTACCTTTTATATTTTTAAATGTTTTTTTTTATCCTTTTGTTTATAAAAATATTTAAAAATGTAATTTGTAAGTATTTAATTGAAATAAAGGAGATAATAATATTTATTTAGGTCCTTTTACAAAGTAATACATTTACAAACTTATAAATACTTAGTAGTACCAAGTTCTTAACAGATTGGCTTAAATACTAATATTAAGCTAGTTTAATTTATACGTTTCTAATTACCTATGAAAGGTGCGTTGGTACTGACATTATAACTTGTGGCGACCTGCCTGAGCTAGGCTAATAAAAACCTGTGTTTCAGGCCATCCCCATACTAAGCGATCATTGTATGGGACTGAAACATACTGGCAAAATGTGGGTGTTACTACTTATAATTAATTACACATCATTTCAGCCGGAAGACGTCCACTGCTGGACCTAGGCCTCCCCCAAGCACCTCCACTTCGACCGGTTTTGTGCTTCTCGCATCGATGGCCGATGGGGCCGAAAGGTTCTGGAGCGCCGACCGCGTACCGGAAGACGTACGAAGCGCTGGAAGGCTTCCTACAAGGTGGACCGACGACCTTGTGAAGGCCGCAGTTAATTCAATTGGCACTATGGATTTTTAATTGAAGTGTGTCCCCTATTTTTCCCAGGATCGTCCTTTCCTTACCCCTATTTGGACTCCCACAGTTAAGAAAGCGTTTCCTACCATCCCGTACAATTCTCACGCCAAACAAAATAATGAATACAAAAGGGCAACAAATTAATGAACTGTCTTCACGAACTTGTTCTCCTTAATTAAAGTCAAGAATTTGTACAGAATAACTAACTAACTAAACTGTTGTTGAGCCAATGTTTGCCGAACAAGTTGGGCCATGTGTGGTTCTAGAGATTGGCCACACTTTTTTACTACTTTTTATTGCAGTTGCCTTTTATGCCTGTTAGAGTTAATATTCACACATTGTAACATTGTACTACTGTCATTTTGACGGATCGTTTGTCAGCGGTTTGACACTGCATCTGTCAGTGAAAATAAAGCAGTCTCCAGATTCGGATTCAAGGTAACAAGTACTAGTAATTTATTGATCTTACTATACCTCATCTCCTGGCAATCAAACCAACCTGTGATCCATTAAATAAGAAAGGGAATCGTGCGGGCTTGCTGAGTAGTGCCACACACCAATTCACACCGCCGACACCTCGAACAACGCCATCCACCAATACGATTAGGTATAATAATAAGGTTCATTTTATTTAAAACATAGACCAACGCTACCTTCATTAATAATAAAACTCAAAATTAACATACCAAGGATTAAGTTAGCCTCTACATTACCCAGTCTTTCAGAAATAATTTAATAATAAGCGGGTCCATAATAAGCGGGTCTGTGCAGATATTATCCCCGGGTCCGTTTCATACTGTATGGACCGCGATGTGGAGGCTGTGGTAATCCTAAAATGTAAAATTGATGCCGGCTCTTTGAAGTAATAGGTATTCATTATGCTTTATTGTTTAAGGATTTAAGGTCTAAATTTCAGTAATATTTTGACGGAGATTTAGGACGATTTTTATCTACATATAGTGTACGCTGACTGAATAAATTTCTAATCTATATAAATAAAAATGAATCACTGAAATGTATCTACTATAACTTCAACTTCGACTTCGATTGACTGCACTAAATTGGATAATTCTTTTTTTTTTGTATTTGTTATTGTCAGGACAAGGTTTGTACCTACAGAAGAAAATTAAAAGAAAAAAAAAAGATAGGATACTTTTTATCCCGATATTCCCACGGGATCGAAACTTATGCGGGTGAAACCGCGGGGCTCAGCTAGTACTAAATAAACGTAGTTTGATTATATAGTGTAGTAAGTTTGAATCGTTTGTTATCATTGTCTCTCTTAACCAAAGCACCTGTCATCTAATCTCTTCACCACCCTTGGTCGACTGGTACAGAATGCCTAAGGCATTAATACGCCTTTGTACCTTTTTTGTGTGCGAAAAGTTTAAATAAACACGAGTAAATACACATTGAAATAAAAATATAATATCCTAACCTAATTAAAACTAATTTATGGCATTGAAATATCCCTCCGCATAGCTATCGACTGGTAATGTAGCTAAGAGACTGGCTGAATTGCCACGTTGTATGGCAACACTTCCTATGGCCAAGGTGAAAGCCAGCGGAGATGGTTTTTAACGTTGCGGTTAAATATGTAGTGACTTAAATTAAAAAGAGTAGGTATGCTAAGATGGTTTGCTCATGTGGAAAATGTGAATGAAAGACGACTAGGTAACAAACGGTATGTACAAGGCAGCCAGCAGTCTCGACATTCATAGCGATCGCTTTACGACCGAATTCGGTCGCAAAGTTCTGTCACTCCATACATTTCACCTGTCAGTCCGACTTTGCGAACGAATTCGGTCGTAAAGCGATCGCTGTGAATGTCGAGACTGCAGCCCCAGATGTCAGTGGGATCCCCGGGAGGGGACGCCCTAGAAGGGACATAGGTATAGTGACCCTATTCATGATCAGAATCGAAATCAGACTTTTATTTGCCAAACATAGGTACATTGGGTTCTTGCATTACATATTTATATAGGTCGCCATGTTTTGCCATTACAGCATACAAATATTTTAACATAACAATTGTTTAAAATAACAATCGTAAGTACTCAATTTAATTACAACATGATTAGTTAGTAATATAAAATTAAATTTGGTTTTGAGAAATTATAAAAAAAAAAAACAGAATGTCATAAAAAGTAAAATAACAAAAAATCACAATAAATTTAAAAAGTTATATCAAATTGTCAAGTCATTTAGAAAGTCGTCCACAGTATAATAACATATTTCTAAGTAAATTAGTCAGGTTTTTTTTAAATTTTACATAAGTCATTTCCTTAAAACTATCTGGAATCTTATTAAAGATACGAGGTTATTAAAGATACCAAGAATACTTTTTTTTAATTAATGCTGTTTTGCATTTCACAGTGCATAATTTATTTTTGTATTGGGTACAAAGGGGAACTTCTCGTACTGTAGAGACTTTGTCAAATAACTTTATATTTTGTTTTATAAACATTACCACTTCAAAAATGTGCTGTTCTTCAAAAAGGTCAGGTGGGTAGTACTCGCAAGCGGCCTGCATGTATAACCAGATGTATGAACGTAAACGAGGCAAAAGGAGTATGCAAGGCTCGTAGCAGGTGGCGTTTTGATGTTTCTGCCTACCACCATGGGAAGAAGGCATGAGTTTATGTATTGTTTATGGATAGTATTTCGAGAAGGATTTTTTTTATGAAGAGATGGCGATGATTGATGACATTATGATTTGCTGGTACATTTATGTAGGTATTTGATTCTTTTAAGCCGTGTGATACACATGTTAGGTATGTTACTTTTAATTTTTGTTACTTTTTTATATAATTTGGTTTTTTATTTTTTACTGTTTTTAGTTTAATGTGATCTTCCTGTACGAGTCGCAATAAATATTTTTTTCTTTCTTTTATATCTTTCGTATGTTTCGTATGTGTAAGAGCTATTATAAATATTCTTATTCAACAGCGTGTAGGATATTATTTTACGTTAAAAGCAGACGAAAAATACGTATCGTATTCACAAAAAAACATTATTTCAACCTCATTATACTCAGTAACGTTATTATTCTGTATTTTATTATTGCCCTAGGGAGCCGCAGCGATAGACCACACCTCTAATTGGGTAGCTGTTACAAAGCTTTTACGGAACCCTATTTTCAACATCAATATAATATAATTTTATTCCTTCATTAAAAGGCCGCGCTCCTGATTTTCAACTGTCAGTTCTTATCATACTAAATTGAATTTCGAACGGAATTATTCTTCGATGATTTACATTCGGCCAGTCTTAATGCACGGCAAAATTCAATTTGGAATACCAGTGTAGTTACTTTTGCGTTAATAATCCGTTTTTCAGTGGCTCTTTTTAATACTAGCTTGAGCACGTAGCTTCGCCCGCGGAAAGGTCGGAAATTATCCTACGGGACCGTGCTACCGGAATAAAAGGTACCTATCCTAATGTTAAACAAGGTTGTAAACGAATTTCATCTAAGGGCTGATTTTTCAATAGTCAGATAACTTTTATTTAAAGAATAAATCTGACAGTTTGACATTCTATAAAAAACTGTCAAACTGCAATATAAAAACCTCAGATAAAAAATATCTGACAACTGAGAAAACAGCCCTAAATCGATTGAGCCGTTTTTGCATGATTGAGTAATAAATATACAAACTTTCATATTATACTCGTAATATAAGTAGGATTAATTAATATTTATGTCAAAGGATGATATGCAATTAGGTAACAAAAATAATATTATGTTAAAAAATGTAAATAATGTTTAAACATAAAAAATGTACCTAAAACTATTTAAACGCCATTGTCACTTTTTCATTTGCGTTTTGTTTCATTAATAACAAGACCCGGAAAATAACAAAAGATGCCTGAAAAAACTTGGATGAGTAATTTTAATTTCAACATCATTCATACTGGAACCTTTGTCTTCTTTTCAAAGCAATTTTAAGGCGCGTAAAAATATTTTTTACGATCACATCAATTTTTTAAAGTTTTAGCGCAAATTGAGCTTTATAATGTAAGTATTATAGTTGCTAAGAAACGCTGGCGTAACGATTTGGACTCGTTCCTAACCGATTGAACGGAGAAGGCACAGTACAAGGAAAGGTAGAAGAATATGGGGGAGACCTTTGCCCAGCAGTGGGACAATATAAGCTAAAAGAAAAAAAAAAATACAGTTATTTTTCCAAATTCCAAACAATATGTTTGCTTTTTGGAAACAAGATTGCGAACTCAGAATAGGTTTGTTGTCGTAGGTTATATGGCCCTTTGGCAAAAAATTATCAATCGTATAGAAAGTTGTTTAGTTTGCATGCTGGCATTTTACTTTCTCTTAGTTGAGGAGTTGAGTTTGGCATCATATTGACACACAGGTCGATTTTATTGTCGATTTGTATGCTTTTGAAACCAATCGCCTTACACACAATTGGCAAAAA
Source organism: Apamea anceps (assembly GCA_951799955.1). Taxonomy (NCBI): domain Eukaryota; kingdom Metazoa; phylum Arthropoda; class Insecta; order Lepidoptera; family Noctuidae; genus Apamea; species Apamea anceps. Next base: position 3,037,499 of record OX637516.1, read on the forward strand.
AATAGTGGTAAGAAAATAATCGTTCCTACTTTTAGTTGTAGCTGTGCCGCCAATAATGTCCTAACTCTCTTATCCGGCCCCGAAAAATGCAGCCATAGCCATCTCTGCCCTAACCGAAGATGACGTGGAAGTGGTTATTATTTGAGCCAACATTTAATACACTGTCGTGCCTTCGACACGACAGACAAAACTTTGTCCTACGTACAAAATCAAAAGTCTTTTATTAAAACTAGGCTGATAGTCAGGACTTTTTGAACGTCAACATTACATAAGACAGTCTCCCAAAACGGCCGCCCTTCACGACTTCCCAGTACTTTTAGCTGAAAATTAGCGTCAGGTGGTACAAACTTAATCTTGTCATCTGACATTATGCTGAACTGCAGCTCTTTTGGCATTATAATCTTTGCTGTCTGATTTTTTGGAGTTTTAAAGTGTTTTATTTTTGCTGTAATGCCAATAAACGCATTTATCTTTCTTGCTTTCTTGAGCTGGGAAGAATAAGCGGCGCAACAAGCTCCCCGGCAGCACAGTAAGGCGCTTTCGTCACCGGATCGTTTTGTTTTCGTTTCTGTACCGAATCTGTACAGTCGAATGGTTCGGTAGTACTCAGTACAGTGTACCGAAACGAGAACGCGTCGATACGGTGAGGTAGGCGCGTAACATCTCTTGTTCACTCTTATCTATCGCTGTATTGTCTTGTGCGTGCAACCCTTCAAAGACTGCAAAGATATACATACTCGTACACCATGCTATAGGACTACAAGGCTTTTATTACACCGAGTGAAGGGTTCGGGTCACTGACCCAATTTGTTCTCTGCACTGAACTTTTTCTTTCATCCCGATATAATAATATTCCGTTATATCTTCAAGAAAAATGGCGTGAAATCTTTTTCAGTGACAATTTTGTTACGGGAAATAATTTTGTTTCAGGAAATATTTCAAAAAAGGGTTTAGTAGTTACGGGTTGTCAGGAGCCCGAAAGTCTGACAACCAGTCTTACCAAGGGGTATCGTATTACCGAGTAACTGGGTCGTGGAGATCAGACAGGCAGTCGCTCCCTGTAAAATACTGGTACTCAGCTGCATCCGATTAGACTGGAAGCCGACCCTAACATAGTTGGAAAAAGGCTAGGCAGATGATGAGTTTAAATAATAGGGACATAATTAGTATAACTGCTGAAATATGGGTGCGAAGTTGCACCTCTGCCTGTCCCTTTATGGATTAAGTTGTAATGTATATTAATTGAAAACAGATTTTAATATGATACTCGCAAGATAAAAAAGTGACTATTTTTTAGCCTCCAGTTTTGAACCCAGGTTGATTCAAAACTGGAGGCTCAAAAATAGTCGCTTCTTTTTTCTTTGTGTAATAAAACCATTATGTTAACCCTTATTTTTTCCTGTATAATGCATAAAAAAGGTAGGTACTTGAAGGTGACCGTAACTTGACTTGAAAAAAAACTTATTCGAAAATGAATTTCTGTTCAACAGAATACTGAAAAAAAAAGAAAATAAATTGCTACATTGTTTGTTTATGAATTGAATGCCTTCTGAAATCTTTATGATTTCATTTTATGCTGAGCAAAATGTTTTCTGACCACAAAATTATTCAGAACGTTGTATTTAATTTAATATCCAAGAGTTATATCCTTTTAATTTTAATTTTTGGTCGAATATCCGTTACGTTTCCTGCACGCGTTCGTGCTGGGGCTTCTGAAGCCCCAAAGTCGTAATTTTCGTGAGCTTTTGTTCCGGAATTCTCGCCCTTATAATATTGTCATACCTGTCTTCATTATTGTGTCTTACAACCATTTCATACCCCAATCATCCCTTAATATTCCTAGCACGAGTTTTCTATTGATTTCCTTATGTGTATAGAACATAAAACTGAATGGTCGCAGTAATACGCGTCAGCACCAATGTGGTCTGTACATTCGGTTGTAAATTTAGTTTATGGGCATCCCCTTAAGGTGCGTACAGACTATATAACATAACATGTTATACAACATTGCTATATAACATGTTTCAGATAATGTGCACACTGAATGTTATAAAACATGTTATAATAACATGTTATTGATATGTACAACAATGTTATATAACTGCCGCAGCCAGCACAACGTCCTCTCGTGTCGACATTGTGGATAGCACTGAAGAACGACAACTGACAATGGTTATATAACATTGTTAGATTGCATTGTTATTCTAATGTGTACAGTATTGTTTTATGTTGTAATGTTGAATAGCAACGTTACATAATGTGGACGTGTTATAAAACACAAGTTATATAATATGTTACATAGTCTGTACGCACCTTTAGGTCGGTGACCTTTTGTATCGACGGCTTGTGGTGTCATTTCCGTAGGTATACATTTTCCTTTTAGTTTAGTTTAAGGATAGGTTGTGATTTTAGCAGTCTATATTGTATGTATGTCATCATCTGCCTTGCCTTTTCCCGACTATGTTGGGGTTGGCTTCCAGTCTAACCGGATGCAGCTTACCCACCAGTATTTTACATGGAGCAACTGCCTATCTGACCTCCACAACCCAGTTACTGGGTAATACGATACCCCTTGGTAAGACTGGTTGTCAGAATTTCGGAGTTCTGACAACCCGTAACGACTGTCAAAACTCCACGAATGCCAGCCGGTCCCAGCGGCTTAACGTGCTTTCCGAGGCACGGAGGGGTCTCGGTATGTTAAGATAGTAACCCATCCACAGACCAACCGCGGCAAACGTAGCTTACCCTTCGGTCGAACAGTGAAGCTGTTATTATTTAGCTACAGGCCCATGTATGTATGTACAAAAGTTTCTTTACACAAACACAACACAAACAGAACAAAACAAACACAACACACAACACAAACACACAAACACAAAACACACAAACTGACAAAAACAACAACAAACACACACAACAAAAAACTGGCACAAAAATGGCTGACTGGTACAAAAATGGTTAAGATATAGCGTGTTCGCACGCCTGTATACCATGTTGGTGCCAGAAACAAATATAAAATTATAATGGCATGTGACCACGGCTTTACCTTAACCATTTTTGTACCTTTGTCTTGATTTCTGTCTGAAATTTGTCCTTGTTTCGTACTTTTGCACACACACACATACATGTATGTCACGACATTTTATTTGATTTTGCATGAGCTTTTCTATAATTTCTAGCATTTAAATGAATTCTCTCAATTTATTACAACGGACACACACTTCCCTACGTGTTTGTTATTCCAGCGTATGGCACTCGTGGGTTGCAGCTGAAAATCAGCGTCAGGTACACTTGTGTTGTCATCTGACATTATGCTGAGCTGACTCTTTTGGCATTATAATCTTTGTTTTCTGCTTTTATAGTTTTAAGTTGTATTCATTTTGTGTAATGCCAATAAACGCATTTTTCTTTATTTCTTTCTTCTTTAGATCACTTTTATTTTTTCATAGTTTTTTTGTAAGTGTTATTAGGTCTTTCCATCTGGAATTTTTCAGCACGGAGTCTGGATTTGTCTGGATTTGGTTGATGGCAATAGGCTCGCTCCCTATTACATCGGACTTAAACATTACTGGCGAAATGTGGGTGTACCATAGGTACACCTCTACTTAACCCTTCGGGGTATACAGATGTGATGATATGTTATGTTAATTTTTGATGTAAAGTGACTGCTGCAAAAAACACAAGAAAAAATCATCATCAATAGGTTATCGAGATCAGATAGGCAGTCGCTCCATGTAAAATACTGGTATTCAGCAGCATTCCGTAAGACTGGAGGCCGACCCAAACATAGTTGGGAAAAAGGCTAGGCAGATGATGATATTATCAAATAATTTTTGTTAATAATTGCCGTAAGAAGAACATCGCGGGCTACATTGAAGAATTCACCTTAACTAAAGTACAAATAGAATTAAGGCACCTTGAATCTAAACGAGGCTTTACGAGCTAGTAAGGTATGAAAAGATTTCCATAAATCTCAATCCTATTATGTTTATCGCTAGCATTATCTTCTATTGTTTTATCCTCGAAGTAAATAGAATATTATTGAAAGTTATTTGGGCCCTAAAATATTAGTGCCTTATAAATGAATGCATTGGAGAAAGTGTATAACATCGACTATGGAATTTAATCACAATTATTTAGAAGGTTCGTATCGGACAGAATAACTTAAATAAATGGAGCTAGAAAATAGTGTTTTCTTTGAAAGATTTAAGTACAACGGCGCAGGGTAGCCTTTACCTGGGATCTAATCTCTAAGCAGGAAATCCATAATTTCGGCCGAATTTACGATCGATTACTACTCCGTATCACCTTCGGACATAACATTAGCTCGGGGCCCGAACTAAGAATGAATGACAACACGATTTGACAGCTGTCCTTACTACCGATGTGTTATTGCCCGTCCAAAAACTTGAATTAGACGGTTGTTTTGACGAATCAAGTACTTTCGAACGGACCCGTATCTTTGTTGAAGGACTTAGAGAGTAGACCCCCTTAGTGGACTTCGTATTAGTGGTTCAGCAGCTAAAATATCATCAGGATTGTGCCAGAATTTCGCAGTCCTTCGTGGACGTGGTACGACAGCGGCTCCCATGACATCATCCTCTGTCATCAGAAGACAGTCGCCACGCAACCATCGACGCGATGCTCTGCTAGAGTAACTCACTCTCTCTCATCCAACCTCTTCGGTGATTCCAGTAACTTCGTAACAAACTTAGGGTAATAAAATGCCGAAGATTTCCATGTAAAACAAATTCTACATCTCACTGCGATACATCGCGGGCTGTTTGGGGGGTTAGCCTCTATGCCTGGTATGTGCGTGTGTGTCTAGTAGCATGCATTTGTTTTACATAGAGGTGACATCGACGTAGCGAGCTAAACCGCGACCGCTAGGTATCGCAGTGAGGCATCTTTGGCATGTAATACCTTGTATGTAAACCCTTAGTGGTCAATCAGACTGCACGAGCGGGTGCGGGGGCGGGCGCGGGCCTGCGTGTTCACAGTGCCGAACGACCTACGAGTTTAAAACGCTTCGGCGGGTGAATCAAAATGGTTTAGAACCACAAGCGTGACTACGCTTGTGGTTCTAAACCATTTTGACCTAACAGACGCTACAATTATAACTGTGAACGGTACGGGCGGACTGAGCCATTAGAAACACCCGCCGCACACCCGCCTCATGAAGACGCGCGGCTCGCGGGACCACTGTGAACGCAACTGGCGTCTACATACATTTTGAATTAAACGCGCCCGTCTCCACTCTGAAAGAGTACTTAGACGGCACTATTAGTTGAGGCGTCAGGTACAAAAGACAGAAATTTAGTTTGGTAAATGAACTGTTTGTTTTCTATTAATTAAATAAAATTTTATCCGAAAATATCAATCAGTTTCTTACTAAACTTCAACTATACCCGGCGACCCTGCATACTTAACTCTTTTGTTGACTGTACATACTCGTTTAGCCGATATTATGATAAACCGCTTTCGCTACATTTAACTTTATAAGATCTTTTAAGTTTTAAGATATTTTTTTAAAGGCACGTTTTATATTGTTTGGGACAGAAAGACGTCGAAGTTTTAAGTAAGACACTTTGGTACTGTCATAACTTTTCTAGTTCCAGACTTATCTATTCAGGAGATACGCATTACTTTGAAAGACCTTTGAAGTATTTGCAAACACTAACAAAAGCTAATTTCAAACTCAAGGTCAACTCAAACAGCTACTAAATAAACGACGCATATAAAACCGATAAAAACACGCAATCATTACATTACAACGGAGTCTTAGCACAACACTACGCGAGCACATGCGATCGACACATCAATACTGAAAATAACTAAAATATAGCCCAGCTCGCATTGGTAAACAAAGTTGGGCAACAGTCGCTAATGCTCGTAGTACATTAGGATAAGTGTGACTTAACTAGTCCATTTTTGCTAAACGCCATGCGTCAATAGACTACTCAAAAGTAACACGTATCGTATACTATTTTATAGCTCTGACTTAATCCCACACATAAATCAAGCTTTTCTGTGTAAATATGGACTACTTAAGTTATGACTTAATTGCGGGTTTAGGTCACACAGTGTTATAAACATTTTTTCTGCAACATCAATAATCATCATCTGCCTAGCTTTTTCCAACTATGTTGGGGTCAGCTTCCAGTCTCACCGGAGGCAGTTGAATACCCGTATTTAACATGGAGCGACTACCTATCTTACTTCCACAACCCAGTTACTGGGTAACACGATACCCCTTGGTAAGACGGGTTGTCAGATTTTTGGACGTCTGACTAACCATAACCACTGTCAAAGAGTGAGTGCTCTGCTGAGACACATATTTGACGCATGGAAGAAATCGCAAAATTCTATTGGAGTTTTCTGTGATCTCTCCAAAGCCTTTGATTGCGTGCATCATGACACTCTTTTGCGTAAGTTACGTCATTACGGTGTCCGAAAAGAGGCTCTCAACGTAATAATTTCTTATTTACATAATAGGGTCCAATGTGTAGATGTTAATGGCACGAAATCTTCCGGGCTACCAGTTCAGTTAGGTGTTCCGCAAGGCTCAATACTGGGTACATTCTTGTTCTTAGTATATATCAATGATTTACCATTCCATTTGAAGGACATCTGTGACGTTGTACTGTTTGCAGATGATACCTCTCTTATTTTTAAAGTAAACAGGAATAGACAAGATTTTGACGACTCTCAATAGTTACAGATTGGTTTACGTCAAATAACCTAGTTCTCAATGCCAAGAAAACGAAATCTGTAAAGTTCGCCTTACCGAATGTCAGAAATCTAGGACCCAAAATCGTCTTAAATAAAGAGGTGCTTAAAACAGTAGGCTCGGCAATTTTTCTAGGACTAACAGTAGATGCACAACTTCAGTGGGGACCTCATATATCAAGTCTAGCAGGAAGGCTCAGTTCGGCTGCTTACGCCGACAGGAAAGTAAGACAATACACTGACGTTGATACAGCTCGTTTAGTCTATTTTAGTTATTTTCACAGTGTTATGTCCTACGGTATTCTGCTGTGGGGCAAAGCCGCTGATATACAAAATATATTTGTCTTTCAAAAAGGAGTTGTTCGAGCACTTTATCAGCTAGGTGCCAGAGTTTCCCTAAGAGATTTTTTTAAAGATATTGGTATTCTCACGGTTGCATCACAATTCATCTTCGCCAACATCTTATATATTAGGCAAAATTTGCACTTGTACTCTAAAAACAGTGATATTCACAGTGTTAACACTAGAAATAAGGACAAACTACGTGTCCCCTTTCACCGGCTTCATAAGGTTCATAACTCATTTGCTGGGCTTGGTATAACCTTTTATAACATGATACTCTCTTCTTTGCTAGACTTGCCTTATAATGCGTTTAAAGCTCAAGTAAAATCCAACCTTTGTTCAAAGGCTTACTGTTCCATCAATGACTACTACTTACACGATAAGAATAGTTGGTCGCCCTAATTAACTCAAGACAATGTTCATGTTCTTTCTCCAGAATTAGCTTACTGGCAGGTTATTGTTATTAGTATTAACTTATTTATTTATTTTACTTCAATGGTCCTAGTTTTTCATCTGTGACTTCAAGTGACAGCTATGTGACCAGAACCCAGCAATGCATAAATATGTAAGCTGTCACGTCCTTTATGCCTGGAGGCTTTTATTTTTAGTAATTTTTTATTTACATTTTAATTAATTATTTTTCAGCCTGAGTACGTATAGTTTTTATTATATTTGTTGGTATATTGGCGTGGCTAGCTGACATATGGCAAATAATTTAAGTTTCTTATAATGTTAATTACTGAACATAGGTTCCTAGTATTGTATACATGCAACTATATTCTAACTGAACAGACAGCTGTGCTGCTGGGGAGTTTGTTGCACCACTTCTTGCCAGCGATAGCACTAGGAATTGGTGAAGGGCGGGCGTTTTTGGGGGACTGTCTTTTGTAATTTTGGCGTTCGAAAAGTGCTGATTCTCAGCCTAATTTGAATAAATGACTTTTGATTTTTGATTTTTTGAAGAGTGAGGAAATGTTGGGAATTTCTGACCCATGCTCGTTCCATTTCTGTTTGAGAAGAGGCCTTTGCCCTGCAGTGGAGCAAATACCCTCAGACGCAGACATGATGTATGTTGGTCACGTGAACGAGCGAAAAAAGTTCGTAACGAAAATAAATTTGAGAGGAGCAATGACATCTACGCAGTACACGCGCTTCGAACATACGTCGTATATGCTAATCGACTGTCTGGATAATGCGAATGGTACGTACGTATTTCGAAAGAAATGTAGTTTTTTTCTGTAGAAAGAACATAGGTTCTCAACGTGAGCGATAACGCCCCCTTGTGGGCGTTTGAGACTTTCCGGGGGCAGTAGAAGACTGAGAAAAAATTGAATATTCTATCATACATGGAGCATGTGCCTATATAAACTAAACAACCCAGTTACTGGGTAACACGGTACCCTTGGTAAGACTGGATGTCAGACTTTCGAGCTTCTGATGACCCGTAACGACCGTCAAAGATCCAAGAATGATAACCTGGACCAACGGCTTAACGTGCTTTCCTAGGCACGGAGGGGTCTTGGTATGTAAAGATCCATCCACGGACCGACCGTGGCAAGCGTAGCTTAACCTGATTGATCGACCAGTGCGGCTGTTATTACTCAGCCTTAGTATTAACACCTAAATATTGGCTAATAAACTCCTCCATTAGACTGTATGGAAAAATACGCCACATTAAAACTTGGCAACATGTACGCGCAGTGTTTTTGTTTTCCAAACAATGTACATACATACCTGTGGCAATTAATAACAAGACTACAGAATAGCCTATTTGTAAACAATATCCGTTTCTCGAGGTGATTTTAGAAAACTTGTCTTTTGCGAGGAAAATCGGAAAATTACGAAAAAAAAAAACATAATATTTGTTGATTTTTTCTCGATTAATCCTCATCTTTTTGCGAGTTCATCGTTTTGCGATTCTTTTTGTCGCTATGTGTGGTGATTATGATTTTTCCGATTATTGATCTACTGGAATAGAGGGGTTGATACCGGAAGACGTAGCGTTGGAAGGCTCTCACAAAATGGACCGATGACCTTGTGTAGCCGCTGGATGTGGGAAGCACAGGACCGGTCGAAGTGGAGGTGCTCCGGAGAGGCCTATGTCCAGCAGTGGACGTCTTTCGGCTGAAATGATTATAATGATGATGAAATAGAGGAGGAGAATAGGTAGTTATTCCGCCAGATAAATAATAGGTATATTATCATCATATTTTCCACGAAGGGATAAGCAGAAACTACAAAACGCCACATGCTACGATCCTAATATCTATATATTAGGATCGTAGCATGTGGCGTTTTGTAGTTATGAGTCTTTTCCTTCGTTCACGTTCAAAAACCTTTACTATAATATCATCAGCTAGATTAAAAACGATCATTACAGAATAAAAATAGAAAACTAAATAAATTGAGCATGGCCTTCAACGGGGTCAGTCGCGTAGTACTCGTAACAGTATAGCGCATGCGTGGGAAGGTATGAATGTGAAAAAAGAAAGGGTTCGTCCCGTGACGGTCCGTAGTTTTATCCTCACTTTGTAGAAATTGTAAAGATTTGTCACCGTCTGTAAGGAAAACAATGTTGTCTAAACCATCATCTGCCTAGCCTTTTCCCAACTATGTTGGGGTCGGCTTCCAGTCTAACCGGATACAGCTGAATACCAGTACTTTACATGGAGCGACTGCCTATCTGACCTCCACGACCCAGTTACTGGGTAATACGATACCAATTGGTAAGACTGGTTGTCAGACTTTCGGGCTTCTGACTACCCGTCTTTCCGAGGCACGGAGGGGTCTTGGTATGTAAAGATGGTCACCCATCCACAGACCAACCGCGGCAAGCGTAGCTTAACCTGACCGATCGACCTGTGAGGCTGTTATTATTTAGCCACGGGCCCCTCAACAACAATGTTGTTAACTCAACAATGTTGTCTAAACCATATTACATTAACTTCCGCCCGCGACATCGTTCGCGTGAAACTTCTTATTCCCGCGGCAAACCCCGTCCCAACGCATCGCAGCTCGCGTTGTTACTTTGATTTCTTCTCTTGCTCGGTTCTTAAGAGACCTAGCGTGATGTTAAATAGCCTATAGCCTTCCTCAAGAATTGGGCCATCAAATGCATAAATAATTTTTCAAATCCGACTGGTAGTTTCACAGATTAGCGCGTTCAAACAAACAAACAAACTCTTCAGCTTTATTTTTAGTACTAAATAACATAGAATCACGCCTGGTTTCCCAGGTGAGTTAGGCACAGGTGCACCTATACACTCAAATTTCGCCAGTTATCTTCAAGTCCCATGTAATGGGGAGCGAGTCTATTGCCAACTATCTAGACTCCGGACTCTCATCTCATACTTCAAACAACACACTGACACTACCAGCGATCGTTGACCCCCAAAAAAATACTTTAACTCTTTTTCATTTTTATTTTATCGTTTTTATATGTAATTGATAACCATCACGTCTGCAGAGTTTAGCTAGCTAATTTAATTTGACCTGTCGATATTTTGTTGTGAACACAAGACTCACAAAGTTATAACATTTTTAATTAAAGGACTAGAATGCAATCATCAAAATCAAAAGTCATTTATTCAAATTAGGCTGAGAATCAGCACTTTTCGAACGTCAAAATTACAAAAGACAGTCCCCCAAAAACGCCCGCCCTTCGCCACTTCCTAGTGCTATCGCTGGGAAGAAGAACAAGAGGCGCAACAAACTCCCCAACAGCACAGCTGTCTGTTCAGTTAGAAAATACTTGATACTTGATTGTATACAACACTAATACATCATAATTGTTAAAAAAGTTTTTTATCCTTATGTAACGCTTGGTAAGATTTAGGAACTGAGCGTAATATGATTGCCAACCATAAACCGACTCGCTGAATATTTCACAAACATATTGTTATTTCATCGGTTATTTCATCGCTTCAGCCATTTGGCACACGCTTGTGCACAAGTTTTATTGCAAAACAAAGAAAATGAGCATCATTCCGTAGAGAACGTGTCGGTTTACTTTCGTCATAATATTCTTTTGTAATCGTAACAACACATAATCACAAATGCTATTGTTTCGTGAAAAAATATCGTTAACATCACCTTGAGAAACGGCAATGAAGGTCATTCATTAAATAATTCAGCAGTTTGGTAAGAACAACTTTGAGATCAGGCTAACAGAAGAATTCAGCAGGGCTGGGCAGCATTAGGAAAGCTTCGTCGAGCATTCTCGTCGTTCCACAGAGCAACAAGATTTAAGTCTCCAATCAGTGCGTTCTAGCGGAAACGCGTCGCTCACGGTACGGCTGGTCCATAAATTCAAGGTCGCTCAGCAAGCTATAGAACGGGCTATGCTTGGAATCTGTCTGAGGGATGGAATCCGGAACGGTGTGATCCGGCAGACAACCAAAATTGTCGACATAGCTCACAGAATAAGCAAGCTGAAGTGGGATTCTGCTAGCCTTATTTGCCCTAGAGCCAAGAACTGTTGGGGTAAACGTTTTCTTGAGTGGAGACCGCAAATCAAACGTAAGGTGGAGCGACGATCTTCGCAGGCTGACTGGTAGCAGCTGAATGAGAGTTGCTGAGAATCGAGCTGAATGGCGTGCAATTGAAGAAGCCTATGTCCAGTAGTGGACTGCTGTAGGCTGATGATGAAGATACATTTATAATCTAAAAATATAAGAAGTGCCTAGCGTAGCGACCTGCCGAAAATTACGCGACAGAAATTCCGCGTGCTTAAGTTTTCTATGAAATTACGCGACGTAACTTCGGTCTGGTATATCATTGGAGGTCATAGATAATTTAAAAAAAAAAAAAAACTGCTGCCGTAAGAAATCCCAACTTTCCGTCGCCTCGTAACTCTACAATCCAGAGCGATAATCTGTGTCAGCAGAACCGACATGGTTCCCCAAATTCCTTTGTCCAGCCATTTTCCCCTATCTTACAAACTTTACAATTCCAGGCTCCCCCTCACGACATTTATTTCAAGTTTAAGGCCCACAGAACAGGCTTACCAGACGTTTAATTAATGGGATCCAAACTATGAGATCTTGAATCATGCACCAATTAGCTAGAAACTATCAGGGCATAAAGTTGTGGTCACAGACCGCATAATGTATGACTAAGCATCGATGAAACATAGCATAACATCACGCTTGTACCCTATGCAGGGGCAGGCAGAGGTGCATTGTTTATTTTTGTTTATTTCACATCGATGGTCCTAGTTCATCATCTGTGACTGCAAGTGACAGCTAGGTGACGAACCCAGCAATGCATAAATGTGTAAGCTGTCACGCCCTTTATGCCTGGAGGCTTTTATTTAGGTAGTGAGTTTTTATTTTTATTTTAATTAATTATTTTTTAGCTTGAGTACGTATAGTTTTTATTATATTTGTTGGTATATTGGCGTGGCTAGCTGACATAATATGGCAAATAATTTAAGCTTCTTGTAATGTTCATTACTGAACATAGGTTCCTAGTATTGTATACATGCAACTAACTATATTCTAACTGAACAGACAGCTGTGCTGCTGGGGAGTTTGTTCCGCCACTTCTTCTTCCCAGCGATAGCACTAGGAAGTGGCGAAGGGCGGGCGTTTTTGGGGGACTGTCTTTTGTAATTTTGACGTTCGAAAAGTGCTGATTCTCAGCCTAATTTGAATAAATGACTTTTGATTTTGATTTTGATTGACACACATATTTTGTAACTATGTATTTTTAAGTCCCATGTAATGAGGGATGAGGCTTTAATTGGGTGTTTCTTTTTCAAGTAACATTAACACCGAAATTGGATGATACGAGTATTAGTATTATTGGAAATCTGAAATAATGAAAAGGTATTTTCTGTTGCAGACAGACATCAGCTAAAGTTAATAGACCATCATCATCATCTAGCTAGCCTCTTTCCAACTACGTTGGGGTCGGCTTCCAGTCTAACTGGATGCAGCTGAAATACCAGTATTTTACATGGAGCGACTGCCTATCTGACCTCCATAACCCAGTTACTGGGTAATACGATACCCCTTGGTAGACAAAAGACTGGTTATCTATCAGGCTTTAGGGCTTCTGATGACCCGTAACGACTGTCAAAGATCCAAGAATGACAGCCACGACCAACAGCTTAACGTGCTTTCTGAGGCACGGAGGAGTCTCGGTATGTAAAGAGGTTCACCCATCCACGGACCGACCGTGGCAAGCGTAGTTTAACCTGGTCGATCAACCCGTGCGGCTGTTATTACTTAGCCACGAGCCCCCTAGCTAAAGTTAATGGACTATAACATCTGATTATCAATTTGTTGTTAGTACCCTGCACCTACGCTACGAAATAAGTTATACAATAGGTATTTACATTTTCTGAAAACCGTTCATATAATTTTATTTCGTAAACTAAAATACGATTACAGGAGAGAAAATAACTTTCCTTTAAAATATTTTTCACATTTTATCAGCACTGTAAAATGGTGTAGATATATTTATCAAAAAAAACTTCTGACGAAGGCGAGTCAGTGCGCTCTAGTTAACTAGGTTTCAAAATCAGAATCAGGTATTCAGTGACGCCTGAAAATCTAAAATTCACTAGATTTATTCTATTTCCAGCGACATTTTTCAAGATATTTTTAGTATATTTATTTGAATTTCTTCTCCAATAACTAATGAGGTGCTATTTGTTCGCGTCCCAATCCCTGCCCCTGTGACAAATGACACCTCTCGATTTTGGAATTTTTGACAGTTGTTTCATGAAAATTATTTTGTGTAGATACGGCAAATTTTATATGGAGCGTTTTACGACTGAACAATGACTTTTAATTATTTAAACATTCTACTTAACCCAATCATATATTGCAGAAATTCTAAGAAAATTGCGGCCAATTTTTGGTAGAAATCACTTCCCTTCACGGCGAACAACAACTCGTTTAGTGATTAAATTTGAGCAGCATGGTATTGTAATAGATAAAGAAACTAAAAAATTTCTTACATCAAGTGAATCAGTTGGGCTTAAGAGACATGTGGTTCCACAAGACAGGGCTACATGCCATATGGCACGAGCCACAATCGAGACATTGAAAAGAACGTTTCCGAGTCGATTAATTTCGAAAAACGGTGACATTAATTGGCCCCCAAGATCACCGGAACACACAACAACAGCTCCTGACTTTTTTGTGGGGCTATCTAAAGGGAAGTGTCTATGCTAACAGGCCAATGAACCTTCTAGAATTAAAACAAAATATCTGAGCCACAGTCACTGAAATAACGCAGGAAATGTGTGAAAATGTCATGAAAAACGCAGGGAAAGGGTTCACATCTGCCATGCTGTTAGAGGTGGGCATTTGTCTGAGATTATTTTCCATACTGAATTGCCGGCCCTAAATACTATATTTAAATAAAAATACTTAATATATTTGATCGAATAAAATTTAAAAAATAAAGTATATATATATATATACCTCTTATTTGCCCAGCCTGTATACAGTGCAACCTTTTTTTTTTTTTTTTTTGTAGATGGGAAATCATCAAATGACCCCTCCCGCTCTGGGTGGAGCAGAAGGGAGTGTCAGACTCTTACTGACTAAAACCCACCCGTGTTCCTTCCTTAGCCCTTTATGTTCCAGGGCAGCGGTAACCCTTTCGGACAATCCCGCTACCCTGGCAGGCTTCGGCCCTATGGGGCCCCGTCACTCATGCTGACATCTCTTTGAGGCAACCTCGATATAACAAATCGGAAGGGAACAAGTAAATATTCGTTATATCAAGTAAACTGAGGTTTGTTATATTGAGGTTAGGTTGGTCTAAAATTTGTTATAGAGAGGTAAAAACGTGTTGAAACCTGTCGCGACTGAATCACATACTATTGGGAACGCTAAATAAAGGTTTTGGGTTGACAAATTTCGTTAATTAGAGGTTTACACTTTTTTTTTATATTTGAAAATTCGTTATACAGTGGTTGTTCGAAAAAAATCTTCGCAATGTAAAGGTATATTTTACATTGACTGTTATGGACAATTCAAGGGGATTACGAAGAATTCGTTATATTCCTCAATATAACGAATTAAGGTTACGTTATATTAAGGTTGCACTGTATTAAGATCACGATCCAACCCGAGCGATACCTTTCTCTGTCAGGTAGGTAGGCGTGTACCTGGCTCGGAAAACTGAACACAAACGATGATTTAAAGCTTTAACAAGAAAAGTATTAAATCAACTTCTTTTCTTTATGAGCAAAACAATAGTCGGTTATTAATTAGGATTTCTGCGGTGGGATTAGTATTACGGACAGCAAAATGAACGTCCGTGTTCAGGGCTTTCTTCTGTATATTTCTTTCAGACGTTTCTTTAAAATATCGTCCTTTTTGTCGTATCAGCCTAAAAGGTTTCCACTGCTGGGACCCTGGTTCTCCTCTCTGTGAGAGGGAGTGGGCCGTAATCGACCACGCGGGCCCAATGCGGGTTGGTAGATGTCACATGTCTTCGAATTTTTGTTTCTAGGACAGGCTCGGTTTCCTCACAATGTTTTCCTTCACCGTTTTGAGAGCAGTGGTGATGAAATAATTCACGCAAAGTAATGTGCCTGCCCGCGTGTGAACCCTACAACTCGTAAGTCGCGGCCATTACCACAGGGGCAGCACAGTTCCCACTTTTCTTTTCTGTACTTACTTACATAAAATGTTGTAGATTTAAAATGTAGAAACATACCTGTAACAATAAAAATACATATTTAAAAAAAATCGTCAATATAGGATGGAAGACTCCAAAAAAAAAACTGTGATGAAATGTCTCAAATCAGAGAATTGAACTCCTGAAACTACATATTATTACTAACTAACATGTTTAGTCGCTTTTTCGTTATCAAACTACTTTATCATCTATGACGTAACCTACTTTAAATAAATGAATAAAAGTTTCGCAACAAATTAATCAAGCATTTTTGCGCACTGTACAACCGGAATTTTCACGGAAAATTCATTTTATAAGTAAAATGGATTTTAATAACAATCTGTTCTGTGAACAAAAGCCTGTTCGTGACATCGCATAATAACTGCTTATCCTTCTTTTCAAACGAAGCGTAATGAAAAATAGTTATTGGTTTTATTGTTGTCAAACAATTTGTCTTCATGATTGTGCTTATAATTTTACCAGAACCCATTTCTGATCCCAGGTCTGGCAACACAGTATTGGGGTTCTCCATCCAGAATTTCTCAGTACCAGCCCATAGTCAGCAGGCCAATTCTCGTAATTTAAAAAACTTTTTAATAAAAAAATTAAACCGCCGAAAAAAATTAAAAGCAAAACATAATAAACCTTTTTTATTTAACGTTAATAACTAAGTCCTTAAACTAATGTAAGCATAAGTAATTTGGAGTCGGCGCCAAACAATCATTAAACAAAGATCACTAAATTGCCTTCAATTTAAACGGCGCCGACTCAAAATAAAAAATAAAAAATTATCAGAATCGGACTACTCTGTAAAAAGTTATGCGTGGGTCATACATAATATAAATATATATATACGCGTCGACTTGAGAACCTCCTCCGCTTTTTTCGTCGGTTAAAAACGATCAAAATCTAGTCGCAGTCTCATCTCGGCAACAAACGATCTACATGGTCTTCATATGATCTGACCAAGATTATGTCTGGACTTTAAAAGAGACTGTGACTAGTCTGAGAAGAAAGGCCGACCTCATCTAGTTTTAAAATATGATTGACGTGTAAAAGTGTTTGTACAAACCTACTGACAAAATAAAATCATTTATCATTTAAACAAATGTCAAAAACTTGTCAAAATGTAGGGAAATTTGACGTATTTTTGACAGATAGAGACTGAGATCAGACTGTGAACGTTCTTAAAATTAATAGAATCGCCCCTCTGGATTTGTGCCCCGTTGATGGTAATAGGCTCGCACCACATGGGACTTAAACATACGTGACACAGGCGTGATGTTATGTTATGTGATGTTTTATAACTTTTATGACATATAGCAATGCTACTAGGTATGGTACTGATATATTATTTGTTAAAATGTTAGGTAAAATTTGACAGATAGTAGTAGCTTGATGTGCTGGCGTCTGCAGCACATCAAGCTACTACTATCTGTCAAATTTCTTTAATAGATTTTCCACTTTATCTCTATAGCAATAAGGTTCAAAGTTGATTGGGAAAATTTGACAGTTATGGGTAGCTTGATGTGCTGTGGCGTCTGTACAATGGTTCCCTTGAAGGACTAAGAGCGGAAACTAATAACATACGTTGAATGTTAGAAAAATCATCTACGGTTGGTTAAAATAAATTATTTGACTCTGGTAGAATTTCCCGAAAGTTTTAGTAGCTTTGTGTATTAACGTGAAATACAACAAACATTGCCTAATACAATTTGGTAACACTCTAACACACAAAAACACACGTCAAACTCATCACCTCCCTTTCAAGCGGTCTGTAATCGAGTAAAGAGTACCGACATGATCAAAGCGAGACGTGCGACTCGGATACGAAACTTAATTAACGAATTGGTTGAAATCTCGCTCTTAGTTTTAATTGTCGAACTGACGAACAGCCATTTTGTCGTAGCTTTGATTATTGCTCGAGAATCGAGAGCGAAGTGGATATTGTAAATTGTTTTTGTGCCCCGTAGTTAAATGGAGGGTCCATTTGGTTTCAAGTAAAAATAATTGTGGAAGTTCAAAGTAAAATTTGTTTTTTGTCCCAAGCCACATCAAAAATCATCAATTTATGGTGCAATCTACGTGATTTTTAATAGAAAACAGCTAATTAAAAGAAAAAACTGGCCAAGTGCGAGTTGGAATCGCGCACCGAGGGTTCCGTACAAACTTAAACTGGTCCCATTCAATTTTCATAAAAATCGGTTCAGTAGTTTGGTTGAAATCGATTTTTCATCAGGAAGATTATATATTATTATATTACATAGATTTAGAGACAATCCACGGAACAGAGAAGTCCCTTTGTCCTGTGATACAATCTATGTACTGATGTACTTATATAAATGACTAAAGTTCATAAACTATGAAAGTACCGAACATTGCTCTAACGAAAAGATAAACGGATTGAGGGACTAGCTTAACTTTGCCGTTAGAAAACTGTTGTGACATCGACATAGGTCGCGGTTAGATTACCAACTGTAAATAAGTTTGTAATCGCAAAAGTCATTCTTTGCGATTCTTTGCAAATTTCATTCTAGGTCAACGGGAAGTACCCTATAGGTTTTGATTCCCTTGCGAGTGGCAAAAAGGCCGTATCTTTTGATCGCGTCGACTTAGAAGTTTGATCTTTTCACTGCTGCAAGGGACAACAGACTTGAGTATTTGATATTAATTTCAACTTGATACCTCCACGCGTTCCTGAGAAAAATGGTCTTGGCAGACGGACGGACAGAAGTGATCCTATAAGGGTTCCGTTTTTGGTACGGAGTACGGAACCCTAAAAACAATAAAAACACGCGCAGCGTGTTTGCGACACCTGAAGAAGAACTTACAAAAATAGTAGCAGGACACTTGCGCGAACGCACCTGAGCAAAAAGATATCTCCGTAAATAGACTTTTGCGCGAATTGACTTTTGTCGACTGGAAATTGGCGCGACGGACACTACAGCGAAGCCACTTGCGCGAAAGACACTTGCGCGATAGGTCAATTGCGCGAAAAAGATTACTTAATTTTTTTTTTCAACACATGTTTCAATTTCATGGTTATATACGGCGCTGATATCGATAATGTTATCAGTGACCTCGAACACAACGACAATGACACCCAATCGAAAAAAAAAACGAAAAAAGGAAATAAAAAACTATAATATTAAGTATTGACGCCTAATTTGACTACTTATTTACTTCCAGTCTGTCTGTAAACTGAACATAACTGGTGAAAACGTCTAATTCACAGTATACACCCCTGCCCAACCCTTCGAAAGAATACAGGAGTGATGTTTTGAAGGACTCTCACTTCAGATGTCTATTCGCGGAAATGTCTAGCTTTCTTTCGCGGAAATTACTAGCTTCAACTTTCTGACTAACTGACCGACTATTTAATTTTGACAATTCAAAAGTGCCTGTAAATGGTTTAATTGAAATAAATGATTTGAGTTTTGAGTTTTTTTTTTGAGTTTTGTCTTTTCGCGTTTTCAAATGGCTTTTGTTATTAAAAAAAGATTGAGTGTAAGAACGACTGTCATAGATCCACGAATGCCAGCCAGGACCAAAGGCTTGACGTGCTTTCCGAGGCACGGAGGGGTGTCATTAAAGATGGTCACCCATCCACAGATCAACCGCGACAAGCGTAGCTTAACCTGATCGATCGACCTGTGTGGCTACTATTTAACCCAAAAATAATGTTAATTTCTAAGGCAACCAATTTCTTGTGAAGAGAATGAATGACATCGTCCCATCTTAAGGTTACTCAGTGACGTTCAGTAGGTATTCACAGCACGTAGTCCCACTCATGGCGAGGACCTCGTATTTGACAGTTCCAATTTACTTCAAATGTTTGAACTTCGCTCCGAGAAATAAGTACGAAGTATTGTGTGATAGATGACGTTTTCAGCAGTCTGAACGGGCCTGGGTTGACAGAAAGATGGCGAAAAGAATATTAAATTCACTTAGTCCAGTGAGGGTTAGAAACATTTCGTTTTCAAACTGGCTATCATTTATTTTGTGGGTTTTAGTTTGGGAATTCTATAAGACTATATATATACCTTTTTAGACAGATATTATTTTCTTACGTCGAACTATTAACTTACCCAGAGGGACAATGGCGCCGATTCCGTTGTTCAGAAACTAAACTAAATTTAAGTTCTGTGCATCTTTTTCTTTCTATTTCATTAAGAAAAAGACAGAAGATAAATATTAGTTAACTGACGTATTTTTAGTAGCCATGTTTTTTTTAATCATGTCTAAACTTGTCTATGGAGTATCTTAATTTGACAGGACTAAATTAATATTTATCTTCTGTCCTTTTCTTAATGAAATAGAAGATGCACTGAACTTAAATTTAGTTTAGTTTGTGAACAAGGGAATCGGCGCCATTGACATTCTATCGGAAGCTCAAACTCTAACGGTTATTGCGATGGATCGCACAGTGCGCTGGATTGGAGGGTGGAAATATGACAGGACACTAGTCACTTTGAACATGGACAATGGACCACGGTGGAAGTACTTATATGAAAATACTATATTCCACTGTCAAAGGTAGCGAGTACTGAAGTCTACTCACCTTACTGTCTTGTATGTACCAGATCTGAATAGGAAAGTATTTATTTTAATTAAAGCATTTACAAGCATTTTTTAAGTGTCAAGGGATCGGCCAGTTAGTCAGGAAGTTGAAGGATTCTAAAACGTAGATCTCTATGGAGAAGAACAGGCAAGAAACTCTTTACTATCAGCGATAACAATTATAGGAAAGTCTTAAATGTATGTGACTGCTGACATGATCTACCGAAAATCTTGCAATAGTAATAACGTTTATTTAGACTCAATAAAATATAGCCTAATCTGTTATCTATACTAATAATAAAGCTGAAGGGTTTGTTTGCTTGAATGCGGATTTGTCGGATTTGAAAAATTATTTCTGCATTTGACAGCCCGGTCTTGAGGAAGGCTATAGTATATTTATCTTCACGCTATGACTCTTAGAAGCCAAGAAAATAGAAAAAAAGTTTGAAAGAACGCTAAGCAAAAACGAAGGGACTGTGCGGGCGATGCGATGCGACAGGTTGGGTCGGGGAAGCAAGAATTTTTACGGACAAGTCGCGGGCAAAATAGTACAATTATATTACAAATAATGTAGGTGAGTAGGCACCAGCTTATATCAATGTTAAGCCGATTGTCATTTGTCGGCGTGGCTAGCTGACAAATGGCAAATAACTTAAGTTTCTTGTAATGTTCATTACTGAACATAGGTTCCTAGTATTGTATACATGCAACTATATTCTAACTAAACAGACAGCTGCGCTGCTGGGGAGTTTGTTGCGCCACTTCTTCTTCCCAGCGATAGCACTAGGAAGTGGTGAAGGGCGGGCGTTTTTGGGGGACTGTCTTTTGTAATTTTGACGTTCGAAAAGTGCTGATTCTCAGCCTAATTTGAATAAATGACTTTGATTTTGATTGATTTTTGATTTTGTCAAGGCCCTCAGAGTGGCAATTCTCGTAATTTTAAGAACGTTCACAGTCTGATCTCAGTCTCAATCTGTCAAAAATACCTCTAATTTTCCTACATTTTTGCCAAGTTTTTGGCATTTGTTTGTCGCCGAGATGAGACTGCGACTTGATTTTAAACGTTTTAAGTTACGAGAATTGGTGTTCAGATCAAGTGACACATGATTATAATTAATTAAGTCAGTGATGGGCAGTTGTAGCCCAGTGGTGATGACCGCGACTTACGAGTTGTAGGTCGTAGGTTCGAACCCAGTCAGGCGCTTTAATTTGTGTAAATAATTTGTGTAAATTATTTCATCACCACTGCTCTCAAAACGGTGAAGGAAAACATCGTGAGGAAACCGGCATGTCCTAGAACCAAAAATGCGAAGACATGTAGTGACATCTACGAACCCGCACTGGGCCCGCGTAGTACACACGGCTACACGTCAAGCTATACAAAACCAGTTTGTCTTGGTCTCACTTTTTATGATATTTTCTCACAATGAAAGGTCAGCCAATACTGGTTTTGCATAGCTTGATGTGTAGCCGTGTGTACATGTATCAACTCACAAAATACTTCGAAAATAAAATACCTAGATACTAATCAGCCGTTTGTAGCTTTCATTACGAGTAATAATACACTCTGGCATAAAAACAAATTGATGCCCGACTCATAATACGCCAGTAACAGAGATAATTAGTTGTGTATATACCTGTTTAAACAGGTTTGATAACAAACTCTGCAATAGAGACCAATATCAAAAGTCAATCAATCAATCTTCCAAGCCTTTTCCCAACTATATTGGGGTCAGCTTCCAGTCTAACCGGATGCAGCTGAATACCAGTATTTTACATGGACCGACTGCCTTTCCGACCTCCACAACAGGTATCAATACAACGGGTATCGTGTTACACAGTTACTGAGTACCCGTTGGTAACTGGTTGTCAGACTTTCAGGCTTCTTACTACCCGGAACGACTGTCAAAGATCTACGAATGACAGTCGTGACTAACGGCTTAGCGCGCTTTCCGAGGCACGGAGAGGCTTCGATATGTAATGGATGGTCACCCATCCACGAACCGACCGCGGCAAGCGTAGCTTAACCTGCGATCGACCCGTGCCGCTGTTATTATATAGCCACGAGCACCTCAAACCAATATTAAAAGGTAAAAGAATCAAATCTACTGTTAGTCAACTTCCCAGTTTAAAAATGACACTGCATAACTTCAATTCTCTAGTTATTTATACCCTTCACAAAACGGGCTTTTTAACTGAATCATGATATAATTTGAACGCAATCCGGGAGCAATCTAAAAGGGATGAGTTTAAGCCACGGTTGGGTAGCCCCGGCCTGATAGCTCTGCAGCGGAGGGCAATGTGGCCACCACTATAATGAAGCCTATTTTGCATGCAAATTCAATTATAACTGGCAATTTATTATTGAAAATGGGCCGATTGGCATTCATACTATTAATGTTAGAGAAATTAGGGCTGTTCGCTAGCTGAATGGAACTTCTTTTGCTATTTTTGTGTTCAAGGGTTTGTATATTTTTTTACTACTTCGTTGGCTTTGTAGTCGTAAGCGCTACCGCTGAGCGTGAGGTCCTGGGTTCGGTTCCCAGGTCAGGCAAACTGTTATTAGGTTTTTTCATCATTTTCAATCAGGTAGCTCAGGGTCTGGGTATGTGCTCAGTGCATGGCAATACCCTCGTGCCCATTCATGGGACTTAACCCACCATGCGGGCCGATGATTAAGGTCGCTGAAGTCCGCTGACTACGAGAAGCACAGTATTGTCAATGTGGCCAACGCCTGGATGAGGAATATGCCCAGCAGTCGCCGTCTTTCGGCTGAAATATTGATGATCATTTCTAAGATGATGTCTCTTGGTTTAATCCCAATTAATGACTTTAGGAGAAAGTATATAACGGACCTATGATATCGGTGAAAAGCCTGAGAGTTGTGTGTGTGTGTGTGTGTGTGTGTGTGTGTGTGTGTGTGTGTGTGTGTGTGTACTGTAGAGGCTTGTCTGCCGAAGCCTCATATGACCTCATATGATGCAGGCCGTCTATATTTTAGCGCGGGTTACATTCGAAAGTTCAAGCTAGTGTCAACTATTTTATATTAGGATTTTTGTTTAGAACAGTCAGTGGTAATTTAGACAGAAACATGTAAAGACGTGCTTACAATATAATCTTAAGGAGTCGTACCGTTGTTTGATTCCTCCCGTTACCTCTGAGGGCTCTTGTAGCCTTCTATAAGTGGTGGAGGCGCCGGGTACGGTGTCTGTTGGTAAACCTCTGCCTAACCTTTAGGAGAATAGGGGTGTGTTGTTATGTTATGTTAAAAAGTGATGAAATTATCATAATAACTTACACAGCCAAATCCATTTCAATAGAAGCCTTCAATAAATGGAACCGAATGGTTTATTGTTGCGTAGGACGGAGAGGCCGACCTTGCCCTAAAAACATTACAGAGTTGGGGCATGTCTGGCATACTGCTGACATTCTTATAGACCTAACCCAATAGAACTAGCAACGTGGTTGGAAGGAATGTCCGACTATTTGTGCTATCTTTACGAGTCAGATAACCTTACTCAGGACTTCGATTTTCACTTTCATACATAAACTGGCGACCCGACTGCTTCACACGGTTTTTATTGTCAAACATCGAGATTCATCATCTTCACCTTTTCCGAACTACCTAGGCCCTACCTAGTTACCTACAGCATTGTAAGAAAAAATATCCTTGCTTCTACGTACTATTATATTTACGAGTACAGTCACGAGCACCAATATGTCAACACTTAGGAACTTTCAATTGCGATTTTTTTCGTAAAATTACGAATGCAACGTTGAAATAGTACACATTACATAAACCTATGAGAGTTCGAAAATGCTATGTTCGTAACAACATAAAATTTCATTCAAAAATAAAGGAGTAAATCGCTTTTAAATAAAGCCGAGTGTATACATACCTTTGCTCGTGACTGTACACCTACCGTTCTTCATGCTTTCGCGTATGGTAGTTTAATTTCACGAAGGCAGATGAATCGTAACAAAATTATTCTTATTTCGATGTCATAAAAGTCACGTAACCCGCCTTCGTGAGATAAAACAACTATATCAAGTATTATGATTAACTTGTATTTGTCATGATAAATGAATTGTCAATTAAATTGAATTGAGAAATAAATGTCTTAGACCGTAACTATGTCGGGGTCGGCTCGAGTCTAACCGGATGCAGCTGAATACGAGTATTTTACTTTGAGTGACTGCCGTGCTGCGGCTGTTCTAGATTTTTTATTATTAAGTTTAATGTAAATCTTTAGTTATTACTATAGATTTAAACATTCAAACTCTTCAGTTTTATTATTATAAAGCTGAAGAGTTTGTTTGTTTGAATGCGCTAATCACTGGAAGTACAGTCAGATTTGAAAAATTACTTTTGCATTTGATAGCCCATTATCTTCAGAAAGTGACTCTTAGGAGCCCAGCATAAAGGAAAAAATCAGAAAGAACGCTAAGAGAAAGGGAGATAATTGCGCAGGCGGGCGATGGGATGAAATTTCACGCGGAAAAAGTCGCGGGCAGCTAGCGTATTATAAGCAGTGATAGGAATAGGTAGTGTCTATTTGCCTAAACTTCGAAGAACAGAGACAAGAAACGGAGACTTCCTTAGGACTAAATTTTTCACTCACTCACTAACACATTGTGTACGTCATAAATATATGCTAACACACTTTTTGATTTTGATTTTACTGTAAATTATTTAATTAAATGTAATGTTAGTATTGTTTAAATTGATTTTAATTCTATTTCAGTGTCTGTGGTCTACGTACCAATTGATTTTAATATAATTTAATGTATTGTATGGATTATTATTATCTAAAATAAATGAATTATTATTATTATTATTAAAAGTGTTGTCCCGAATTTCTGGACAGATGTCCTGGATAAAATTTAGTCGTAAGGAAGACTCCGTTTCTTGTCTCTGTTCTTCGAAGTTTAGGCAAATAGGCACTACCTATTCCTATCACTGATTATAACACATAAGCAATTGGAATAAATTATCTAAAAGATGGTGAAAACTGCATCAAAATCCATCGCAGAGTTTAGTAGAACAATACGGTCACATAGATTGACACGAGAAGCGACTTTAATTTAATAATGTTTCCTACTAATATTATAAATGTGAAAGTTTGTATGGATGGATGTTTGTTACTCTTTCACGCAAACACTACTGAACGGATTTGGATGAAATTTGGCACACAGATGGTTTATAACCAGGATTAACATAAAGGATACTTTTTATCCCGATATTGCTACGGGATCGAAATGTATGCGGGTGAAACCGCGGGCCGCAGCTAGTAGATAGATAAACAGATTACAAGAGTACCTAGAGTGTTTTTTAAATTGCTGAATGGCTGCTCTTGACTTTGATCACGCCTGATGAAAAGCCACGAGAAGACGCCTGTTCACTCTTTCTTTGAATTTAAACTAAAATATGGCGTACCTTCACTAACTTTTTTCTCAAAATATGATTATGTATTTTTTCAGCACCTATTTCCACGTTCATAATCATCTGCTGGTAACTGCGGGACCAATGATGATAGCACGAGCGACACGCGTCGACGACAGAGGCAACTGCAGTGCGATTCTGTAACCATCTCACCGTGAAAACTTAGGTGAAGTGAGCGTGGTGAGAGCTGTCATTCCAACTAATGCTAGGGATTGACACTATTGACACCGCACTCTAAGCGCACTTCACCTAACTATTCTTCTTCACGGTGAGATTTTTACAGAATCGATCGGCAGCAACCGTTGACGAATCGTCGACCGTCGCCGACGCGCGTCACGGCCTGCCGTCGACATGCGTCGACGGCAGACGCAACTGCAACCGTTGACGAATCGTCGACCGTCGCCGTCGCGCGTCACGGCCTGTCGTCGACACGAGTCGACGGTTGCCGTTGCCTCTGTTGTTGACGCGTGTCGCTCGTGTAAATGAACACTTATATTTTCTGCGTCTGTATACGTACTTTACACATATGTGTCTGCGTGATAAGCTTGTATTTAGGGGCAATTGAGCTCAAAACATGCACGTTTGTAAAAAAGAGGGTGAGTGCTTATGAACACGCAATAGAAGTGAAAACTTAAGACTGGAGCCGTGTGTACGCGATTCAGCGCCGAGTATACGCGCTACGTCACCGACCGACTGGAGCCGAGTATACCAGATTCAGCGGCATCGACCAGCGGGGTAATTGGGTAACCCACCAACCCAAACCAGTATAAACAGAACAAAACAGGCAACCATAAGTTAAACAGAACAAATCAGGCACCCACTCACACAGACACACCTACACTTACTCATACATCTACACTCACACATACACAGCTACACTCACACAATCACAAACACCCGGCACTGATGTAGTTACTCTCTTTTCCTTTACCTTCTTCCCCCGTTTTTATCTTTAAAATTATTATTATTATTACTCTAGTTTATTTTTTACAAAAGTGCACACTTCTAATTTGTACGTAATTATTATAACCAGAATGGACGGATGGATGACCCCTTGTAACACAGGTTTTGCCTAGCATGGGGGTCATTGATCATTTATTAAGTATTAGGCTATTCGCACGCTTAAATTAAGTGTCACCCAATATCTATCTCTGTACCGACGCCAAGCAGGTCAAGCTACCCGAAACTGTTAAATTTTTCCAATCAACCTTGAACTTTTAATGATTTAGCGATAAAGTTCAAAATCTATTAAATAAATTTGACAGATTGTAGTAGCTTGATGTGCTGGCGTCTGTACCTTTTTTCATGTCTAATAAAATTTATTATTATTATTTCCTTTATTATAATAATAATAATAATAACATTTTATTTCAGGTAAAAACCCATAGCAATTACAATTAATAAAAATAATAAAAACAGCACAAAAAATCTTCAACAAAATTAAAATCAGAATTTAAACCAATTTAAGACATAACATAAAAACACAATTAAAACAAAAATTGAAATGATAAAATATAAAATAAACAATGTCAAAAATAAATAAAAAATAAAAATAAAATAATATCAAAAATAAAAAAAAATATTATTTCATTTAAATACTTGCAAATTATATTTTTAAATATTTTAGCAAAAAGATATAAAAAACATTTAAAAATATAAAAAATAGTAGCCCACCGGTATCGGGAACAGGGTCCAAGTTACCGGTGGTCAGGGCTCCAGAGAGAGGAACCTCCTGACAATGCGAGCCGTATCCAGAAGTACCGCTTTCTGAATCGAGCCCTTGATTATTATTAGTATCAATGGCTTTCATTTTGACAGTTCAACATCATTCATTGCGTTATTTACGTTGTTGAGCAGAAATTTTTTTTTTTAAAGCAATGTATTAGCAATATCCTTCAAAATTATTCAGATTGAGACACGCAATGAGGGTGGGTGCCGAGCGTGACGGATCAGTATCGTTCATTGTTAAGAAAGAGCGCAAAACGCGCTTAGTAAAGTTTCCACTGTATATGTGTGTATACATATACATTATCTAATATCCAATTACCTATTTTAAATTATTCTGGGTATAAAGGGGGCCGTAACACCCCCATTCATTAGAAGGGTAGCCAGGGGATTCGAAGAAATATTGCCACAGTCATGCCTAATGTAATGCGGTTTCTGATAAGAGGGAGAAAGAAAATAAAGACGTATCTGACTCTTTCTTATCTTTCGAAATAAGTTTATTGGCACAGCCTTTTAGGAGAAAAAATTAAATGCCACATTATTTTTAGGCACATACCTAAATTAAATGCAACGTAATGAAACGTAACGTAACGTTCCTTGTAACGCTTAATTTGGTTTTTAACCTACTTCTAAAAAAGGAGGAGGTTCTCAATTCGGTTGTTTGTTTTTTTTTATGTTTGTTCGCTCATAACTCCGTCGCTTGCCAACCGATTTCAAAAATTCTTTTTTGTTGGTAAGGGTATACTTCCCAAATGGTCCCATAGAAATTTCATCAAAAACGGTTCAGTAGTTTGGTTTTTAAACCAAAATTACTGGTAATAAAAATTACAACTTAAAACCGAACCCAACGACACCGACTTCCGAAATTAAAGTTATTTTTCACTTTGTAGTGTCGTTTTTGGAAGTCGTTTTTTTTTGCAAAAAAAGTTTTTATTTTTCACTTTTTTTTTATTTATGATTGTGTTCAGTTTAGTTTGTGATCATTATCTACGAGTCACAATAAATACTTTTCCGTTCTTTCTGTTATTAGATCTATGGTAAAAATGGGAGATCGAAATCAAGGAGGAGTCGATGCCTAATTTAAATAAATTCGGCGCCAGCGCTGCATGGCGGTCCGTAAACAGGTTTGTATCCGATAAGAATCTATCAAAATGAAAGTGTGTAAATCTGTTGGTTCAGCTAGGGCAGTGATATTTCAGCAGCAGCAGCGTAACAAGATAAAAATATATAATGTACTAGTTGTTGCCCACGACTTCGTCTGCAATCCAGGATGAAAAGTAGCCTACGGTCTACCCATGTGCCAAATTTCATCCAAATCCGTTCAGCCGTTTTAGCGTAAAAGCGTAATTCTTAAATTTTCTAATTTTCTGCGCAACTTTCTTATTTTTTTTCCGTAAGAACCTTCTTCAAAGTACTTAGTAGAAAACTTCTACCGACGACATAACGATCCAATTTCAGCAACCTCACACCACACTAGAACCGCAAATCTCAACAAAATTGTTTCATTCGATTAGTCGATCGTGTGTCTATCGCCTAAGCTGGATAGACAAGTAAATGAGCTGTCATTGGCTCACTTAGTTAAGCTCACCAGCGCAATGGCTCGTGAACGATTGAATAGCTTCATCCGCGAATCGGCTCTGCTGCGATTTTCCAGCTTTTGTCGAAACGTTTTATTCAGAACTCGTACGTATTAGGTTTTAAGTTTCAATTTCGCGGTTTTTTTTTTATTGACAATGGGCTCTCTCTTGACCTCAATCCAGCCCAGAGGCAGGGATGAGATCTACGGTGGAACGAGCTTGCCCAGAAGAAGCCTGTTCACTCTCGCCTTGAAGAGATTCGGGTTGTATGAACTTGGGAATGCAGACGCAGGCAGACGATTCCATTTTTTATCAACTAGGGCATCCAAACACAATTTTATTGGAGGAGGCCCTAGCACGAACGCGCGACGTTATCAATATCGAAATAACGAGTGTAAAAAGACATTAAACGAAGCCGAGAGTCACTCGTTGTCCCCGTCATTATAATATTTTTTTTGTACTGGACCATGCTTGGGAACCTTCTGGTTACGGAGATATTGAAGGTCAAAATTACAACTTTTACTGAATTTATTTTAAAAAACAAATTTTTAATGTTATAACACAATTTTAAATACCCCAACGACCTCTGTACCGTACCATACAGCCATAAGGACGATGTTTTGCGTGTGTTACATTTCGCACTACTGCAAACAACATCATATCAAAAATAAAAGTCATTTTTGCAGAAAAAAGAATTGTGGAATGTTACTTAGTTAGATGTACAGAATGCGTTGTTGACGGCTATGTTATGTGTCTTTTTACACCCTGTAAATTGTGTTTTAAAATAAATGTCATGTTGATGAACCTGCTGTACTTAATTAGTTAGTAAACAAAAGGTATATAAGGGGTATTTGTTTGTTAATTTCACATGAAAGCTAAATATTCAATTCGCCTTTAATATATAATTATGTATACCTACAAAATAATAATACAGTATCGATCTCTTGACATCACATGGTCATCACATGATCTGATCAAGATGAGTTTGTTTCGGTGTTTCTTGTCAAAGTAGTCGAATAGAAAATGCCGCCGACCTCACCTAGTTTTTAAAATGATTGACGTGTAAAAGTGTTTGTACAAACCTACTTATAAAATAAAATCATTTATGATTTATTAGAGCCCGTAACCCTCCGATCCAACTCGAAGAACCAAAAAATATCCGAACAGAAAAATATAAAAATTCAAATGGCGCAATCTAATCCACCAGCCCTCCGTTTATAATAACAATATCCATATGAAGGGACAGCCATGCGAAGAAAAAGGAAAATCCAAAATGTTCGCATATCCCCGAGATTGTTGTAAGATTACCCTCAGAACAAAAAAAGTTATAATGAGTTTGTCAAAGTAGATGTTAAGCGATAACAAAGTTTTATTGGACAAAACTGCCCGATTTCCTTTGAAATGGAGCTTTGTCTGTCATGGTAGGTATGCTAATATGTCTTTTAGGAAATTAATGTTGCCATGCAGTAAGCATGGTGACGTCATGAAAAGAAGTATGAGTAGGTTCTTTGAATGAGTCCTAAATGAATTGTAAAGAATTAAACTACACTCATCAATTTATTGAGGAGCAGAGGTAGCTCAGTGGTAACGGCTCCGACTTTCGGGTGCAGGTTGTATGTTAAAACCCAAGCAAGCGCTTTACAATGTGCAAATAATTTAATTGCTCTCAAAACGGTGAAGGAAAACATCGTGAGGAAACCAGCATGTCCTAGAAACAAAAATTCGAAGACATGTGACATCTAAATCATAAAATAAAACAAATAAAAAATCAAAACCTAAAAGTTTATTTGTAAAACGTAGGTATACAATAGATCAAACATATAAAATAGTACGCTATGTATCGCTATGTGTCGTGTGTGTGTGTGTGTGTGTGTTCGTTATGTATCTACATGGTATCTGCGTAATCTACTTACAGGCCTGTGTCCCAGCAGTGGGAATATTATTGGTTGATTATGCATCAGTCTATTGACTCAGGATTTCCTAGTCAACTTACTCGTACTTCTGACAAAGCGTCTCTCAAGTTGGAAGGCTGACACTCGGTTTTTCGCTAACACCTCGGCCTCAGTAGAGGTACAGGAACCGCATATCAGAGAACCCTCAATACGAAAATACGTAACAAAATATAAAGTTCTTTCAAAATTAAAACTATTTAACAAGTTCGTATGTTCTCTCCTGACATTTGAAGGCCATTTTCTACGTCAGACGACTTCAGAAACAGATTATTTGGATGAGTCATAATATAACTGTATATTATTATAATATTATTATTTGGCAGACTAAAGCGCCACGATTATTTATATTTTTGTTTTCACTAGATTTAACTAAGTGTTAGCACGTGTTTGAGCTGGATAATATTTTTGAAAGAATTCGTCATCCACTTCAGGTTATCCCAAAAGAAAGGTACACAAATAAGTACGAAATGCTGTCTGTCGGAAAAGCTCGAAAGTTTGGCTCTTCCTTCAAAAGCCCCTTCCAGATAGCGTTGCCAGGCGTCCGGATAAAGCCGGACATAGGTAGGCTTTTTGATTGCGTGTCCGGCCAAAACAAACGGTGTCTGGCTTGTCCGGCTTTTGTTAGGCTTTTTACATTTCGCAAACGAGCGAGCGCCGATGACTGATTATGACAATAATCAAAAAAGCTTGATTTTACATAAAAAAAATTTGTCGTACCTATTAATACTGAGACACAAAATCCTCAATAATGTAGGGTGTCCGGCCTTTCTACCCAAATGTCCGGCCAAACTGGCTGGTCTGTCTGGCTATTAGGTTTGGCGACCTGGCAACCCTACTTCCAGACATGACCCTGCATTACTAAACTCACATAAATTCTTAAGCAATGTTTGGACTTTAATTAAACGCGACTACTTCGTAGGGTTCAGTCAGCTAGGAAATGCCGGAAATCTAGTTTAAAAATATTGACCAACATAATATTGACTTGTAAAAGTGTCTTAAAAGATCTACTTACAGAAATAAATATCATTTCATTTAATCGAAATCAAATCTTTGTTTCTTTCTCGAAATAAAACTTTAATTTTCTTTTTTTTTAAAACGAGGTCTTCTAGATTAAAATTATAAATAAGTATAGCGTTTTAATTTTACACATCTCTGAGTTTTCCGAAATGGGTCGTATGTTCAATCAAATTCATTCAAGGCTTAAGACCAGCGATACAATATCAATTGATAAACTAGACTTATTACAGTAAGATGTGGTAGTTACTTAAGATAGTATAGTTATGTTTAAAGTTCCCCGTCTATAAGTATACGATATAAGTATAACAGTGCCCAATTAAAAGTTGGTCCTTCGATCCGGGCAGATGGAATCAAATGGATTTTAATTGAACCTACACTTTGTTTTTCTTGTAATAACTTTGCCAATCTTCTCTTGGAACACTATAGTTTTGCAAATTAAAAGAACATCTATATAGGCCATATTGTGCGTAACGAAATAATCGTTTCTAACTGTTCATGTAAAGTCAACGTAAACTGGTAAATTGATAAAACGTAGGATTAATATTGTCTAAAGCAAAATTTCATTCAATATTAAAATAAAATGAAATTCAAAACCTGAATATTAAGTGCCGATAAAGTAAGTTAAGCACAGTCATGTTGGACACTGAATATGAGCGTAACTTTAGGCTTGGGGTTGACATTTTGAACGGCCCTCCTGACATGGGTCGGCTCTGAAAAAAAAATAACATTTGGACGTCTGCACACGTCAGCTGTTTGGGTTTATGTCATAATATTTCATTACGACGAAAAAAAAACTCTTTCAAGAAATGTAGGTAAGCAAAAATAAGGACCATGTTATTACAAAAAATATACTTCGTAGGTAACAGTAACTGAAATGAAATGAAATAATTTATTTGCTATGAATGTAGGTACAAAAGTATGGTGTTAAGTAAGAGAAAGATCCAGTACATTCTACCGTGAGGCATGCAAAAATTTTTTATAGTAGAATTAATTATGACCATTGGTTATATTTTGATTTTATCATGATAATATACTTCAAAATGATTCAAATTGAGATCGATAGTGTAATTACGCAATTATAGTGCAACTTTGAATTGTAGTTCTTCCATTAAAACATTTTAAAAGTGTATCTTGTTCAGTCAACCCCGACCTTGCCTGATGATTACAAACATTGCATTTAAAAGCCCTGTCTACTGCCAAACTGCTTTTTATTCCGCTTGTAACATTTCTAGAAAACATATTTGTTTAGTCTAGTCGATGATGTCTGATTAATTAGAACTTGCTTACTAACAAGCGTGTGTAGTAATGTGCATTGAAGGACATGAGACAAAGGTTGGATTTGTATCAAAGAAAATGGGAAATTCGTGTCCTCGTTACAAAAACCTGAAAAATATTTTCTGATGATAGACTTGGCTTTCAGAAGACAGGACTGATACCGACCGATTCAAACTTTACGGCAGTTTGGAACATGAGGCGAGTCGCTGCGCAGTAACAAATTCATATGTCAGCGGGGGGGTGAGGGGTGAGGTACTGCGTGAGTAGCGCACTTCAGAGTCGCCATAAAGCTTGGATCGGACTGTAATTATCACATATTGGGAAAAATAAAATATCTGCACTGTGTGGCGATTGCAGTAAGTGATGACCTTTCTTGTTACCGTTCGTAGCCAAAAATATTGTTTTTATCGATAATTTACCGTATAAACTTTCATAGCTATTAGTTTGCCATACTAACAGACGGGATCCCTTCTTTTCGCATAATACTCTTTTTCCTAATATACTTTGGCATAACGATTTTGGCATAATTAGTTTTGCCATAATAATACTTTGCCATATTTTTTTTTGGCATACAGTTTATGTTGGCATAATTATCTTGAAGGCTAATTTGTTTTGGCATAAATTTAATTCGCATAACGTTACTAGGCCTAATGATTATTAGCATAATAAAATTATGCTTTAGTATGTTATGCTTAAAAAAATGTATGCTTTAGAATGTTAT
This sequence comes from Apamea anceps, assembly GCA_951799955.1. Taxonomy (NCBI): domain Eukaryota; kingdom Metazoa; phylum Arthropoda; class Insecta; order Lepidoptera; family Noctuidae; genus Apamea; species Apamea anceps. The sequence goes on from OX637516.1 coordinate 3,071,483, forward strand.
GCTTAATCATTATTATGATTAGAGAAATTATGCGTAAAAAAATTATGCGTAAGCTGTTATGCGTAAATAATTTATGCGAAAATATAATTAGGAGAAACAAAAGTATGCCAAGTTATATTAGGTCTTAAAATTGTATGCAAATGGATAGGGAACCCTAACAGATACTTCAATTTTATTTATTTGTATAGATATGTATAGACGATAGATTTTTATCAACAGCTCCGCAACTTTTTAATTTTCCTTCAGGTTGTGATTTCGATACTTTTTATATTCAATCTCGCGTAACAAAATCCTAATGAAGCCTCCTCTTTGATGTAAGGATTCCAGATGTTATGTTAATAAAAGCTATATTACGTATTACGACCAAAGTTTTACAAAGACAAAAATTTATAATTTTTCCATGTTTTTCATCAAACATGTACCTACTAACAGAGAGCAGGTGTGGCCCAGTAGTAGCAGCCGCGACTTACGAGTGGCAGCTCGTAGGGTCGAACCCTAACAGGCAATTTACTTTGTGTAATTATGTCATCAACACTGCTCTCAAAACGGTGAAGGAAAACATCGTGACGAAACCGACATGTCATAGAACCACAAATTCGACACGGTTGGCGCAGTGGCTGAGCGATCGACTGCTGCACTACGTGTCGCGGGTTCGATTCCCACACGGAAAAAAATATTTGTATTGCCTACAGGTAGTTGTTCCGGGTCTGGCTGTTTGTGTATGTGAGTTTAAATGTTTGTAAACGCACCCACGATACAGAAGTAATTCCTAGTGTGGAGCAACGTTTTTTTTTTAAAGAGAAAAAAAAAATCGAAGACAGAAAAGACATCTATCAAGGGTCTTTGTCCCAGCAGTGGGAACATTATAGACTGATTATGTATTGTGTGTGTACCTTCGAAAAGCAAGCAAAAAAAAAACCGCCTCAAGGTAACAATATGCGAGACAGGTTACAAAGGAAACTTGTATTGTGTCGAACAAGCACATTCATTTATCTTAATCGGGGCGATTCGATTTTCCTTTCATTTCCTTGCCTGAGGTAGAAGGTACTTGTAATTATGAAATGGATTCGTCCTTAACAAAAAACGATGACGCGCTGCGTATTGCTTTTGAGTCTTTCATTTTAAGTATTTCGTTGAGATATCGGAAGATGAATCGGTAAAATGTAGGTAAGTACCTAAAGTATAATCAAAGCAATAACATATTCAAATAATGGATTTTATTATATTTATTTTGTAAAGGGCGGATTTTACCGAGGGGCCCGTGGCTAAATAATAACAGCCGCACAGGTCGATCGGTCAGGTTAAGCTACGCTTGCCGCGGTTGGTCTGTGGATGGGTGACCATCTTTGCATTTCAAGACCCCTCCGTGCCTCGGAAAGCACGTTAAGCCGTTGGTCCCGGCTGTCATTCGTGGATCTTTGACAGTCGTTACGGGTAGTCAGAAGCCCGAAAGTCTGACAACCAGTCTTACCAAGGGGTATCGTATTACCCAGTAACTGGGTTATGGAGGTCAGATAGGCAGTCGCTCCATGTAAAATACTGGTATTCAGCTGCATCCGGTTAGACTGGAAGCCGACCCCAACATAGTTGGGAAAAGGCTAGGCAGATGATGAGTCTGTAAGCCTTCCGAAAATAAAGAAAATAAATAAATAATAAATAATTATCAGATTATTGGTTGTACCTATCACGTTTAACGCAAATAATATTAAACTTTAAGCTTTGATGCATAAAAACGCATAGACCTTGTGGTAGGAATGAATCTCTAATTGGTTCTTTGATACAATGGGTTCAAAGGATGAAAGGTTGCTAGCCCTAAGAAAAAAAAATGTTTCAATATCGCAGAAAATACGTAACTTTCTAGTTTAAACCATAAAAACTTAATAACTAAAGCACATAATATGCTTTAACTAAGTATTTAAAAATTAAAAAACGTTTTGGTACAGACGCAAGCACATCAAGCTACTACAATCTGTCAAATTTCTTTAATAGATTTTCAACTTTATCGCAAAAGGATTAAGGTTCAAGATTGATTGGGAAAATTTGACAGTTTCGGGTAGCTTGACCTGCTGGCGTCTGTACTATATTTGAGATTGTTTAAGAACACAAAGTCTAAAATGTCACCATAATTAGAGACCAGCCAATTCGACTGATGTTGGTCATAAAGCCGTAAACTCGAAGTGGGATAGGACTGGCCACGTCCGCCACATGCCCAAGCTGTGGGCCAAAATAGCCATTATGTGGAGCCTTACAAAGCAAGAAGGCGCCGCGGCAAGCCCTGTAGAAGATGGTGGGACGAGCTGGACTAAACAAACGACCAGTGATCCACATTGCAACTGCACGGGATTGCAAGCACTGGAAGTCTTGGGGAGAGGATTTTGCCCAGCAGTGGAATCATACAAGCTAACAGTAACAATAACAAATCAATTATGTACTAACACAAGCTAACAATTTAAAGTTAGACGGCACGGTTGGCGCAGTGGTTAAGCGATTGACTGCTGCGCTGCGTGTCGCGGGTTCGATTCCCGCACGGAACAAATATTTGTATGGCCTACAAGTACCAGTTGTTCCGGGTCTGGCTGTTTGTGTATGTGAGTTTAAATGTTTGTAAACGCACCCACGATACTGGAGAAATTCCTTGTGTGGGGCAACGTTTTTTCTAAAAAAAAGAAAATAAAAAGAAAGTTCCCAGATATTGAAAATCACAAATAAAACTACAGCATAAATATGTCATAGGACCACATCTTCGTAAACCTGTTCCTATCTTCCCCGAAGAATGTTTCTCCCACGTTGGACATAAAAACATACCGTATCTTTCATAAAAGATAAAACTTTTGTAACACCGTTTTCTTTTGAGGAGGGTTGGAGTTATTGTCACAGCTCTTAACCGTAATGATGGGAGTAAAAGTTAAGTGGTGACGATTAAGGGGTAAAAGATATGAGCCATGTGATATGTGGGGATGATGTGTGCGGTATTAACAGCGTAATAATTGTGGATTAAGTGCTGTTATTTTATGTACTGATGATAACGCGTATTAAATTTATAGAAATAATAGCTGTTGCGTGGATGTCGGATATCGTGAAACGGGGGCGTATTACTAGGACAAAAGTATCTTATGATCTCCACACAATGGGTGCCTGAACATGGTCAGCGCCGCCGAGGCCGGCCCAGAAAGAAATGACGAGATGACCTGGACGCGTACCGCGAGGGCTGGGTCGAGGGGGCGCAGGAGTTCCTGGAAGGATCTGGGGGAAGCCTTTGCCCAGTCAGTCTAGCCAAACAAAAAAAAAATATGCCCTAACCCAAATCATGGCCTATCCTATCCTTGGAAGGTGTGTCTACTTTTTTTAATAATCACCAGGTTGGTAGTTCGTTCAGCAGAATAAATGCTATACATGGTGGCTCGTTAATTTTAGTAAGTAACCAGCTCAAATTTAAAGATCGTAATGATATTGTGAGCCTATCTGTTGAGCGTACAGTTGAAATTGCCTGTATAGAATTGGAGCATTTTGTTGTATTAAGTGTGTACAGACCCCCATCAGGATTGTATGACTGCTTTGAAAAGGTAATGGATGAAGTGTTAGACAGGATTTGTAACTCAAACAAGTCCGTTATCGTTTGCGGTGATTTTAATGTCAATTTATTGGAAAACTCAGGTTCTTGTAGTAAAATTATAAGTCTGTTTCAGTCCTACAATCTTGTAAACCTATTTTTGGAGCCTACAAGAATAACCCCTACTAGTGCCACATGCCTAGATAATATTTATACAGATATTATACCAAGCCACAAAGAAATTATAAATTTACTAGATTCTGATCATTGCGGGCAAAGGATTACTATTCCAAATCAAAACAAAATAGTGGTTAGAAAAGATATCACTGTCAACCCCAAAACTGCAAGTCGCTTGGAAGCTTTCAAAATTAAACTCACTGATGAATTACCAGTTTTGCCAATTCATGCGGATCCTAATCATCTATATGATAATTTTTTTAATATATACTGTAAACAATTTAATTCTACCTTTATTTCCAAGACTATCTCGGTTAATAGTAACACATGTTTCAGTGATTGGGCTACCATTGGTATTCATAAAAGTAGAAAGCGGCTTTATGAACTGTACAATGAAAGGACTTATGTAAACACTGATGAATTTAATTTGTATGTTAGAAATTATTCAAAAATATTTAAAAAAGTTTGTTATATGGCCAAGTCACGTTATTTGGGTTCAAGGATTAAAACCAGCAATAATGTAATTAAAACGACTTGGAATATTATTAATAGTGAAACGGGAAGGTCTAGTAATCGAAATACTGACTACAGCTTGTCGATTAATGACAACATAATAAAATCAGACTCACAAGTCGCAGAGGCGTTTGAAAATTTCTTTTCAGATATTCCCGTTTCTACTACTAAATCCCTAAACTCATCACCTTCTGTTGCTGAGTCTTTGCTTATGGAAAATGTTAATGGTTGCGATTCGGAATTTCATTTTGAACATGTTACCTGTAGAGATATAATTAAAACCTTTCACACATTAAATGTTAAAAAGACTGCAGATCTGTGGGGTAATTCTGTAGAAGTTGCTAAGTCTATTATTGACATTGTAGCACCTACTCTAGCTCTTATCTTTAATAGTTGTATTGACAGTGGGGAGTTTCCTGACCTCATGAAAAATAGTAAAATAATACCTTTGTTTAAATCAGGTAGTACATCAGACCCTACAAATTATAGACCTATTTCTGTACTACCTACCTTTAGTAAAATTTTTGAGAAATTAATTTTAGAACAATTGCAAAGATTTTTTAATAAACACAAATTATTACATAGCAAACAGTTCGGTTTTACAAGGGGTCGTTCAACTACTGATGCCGGTGTTGAACTTATAGGACATATTTATAATGCATGGGAAGACAAATGCGATGCCTTGGGCATCTTTTGTGATTTGTCCAAGGCATTCGATTGCGTTCTTCACGAAACTTTAATCAGGAAACTCCGCCACTACGGGATCCGGAACGCTGCTCTGGATCTTCTTATTTCATACTTGAGTAAGAGGATTCAGAGCGTTGATGTTAATGGAAAAAGATCTCCCGGATCTTTAGTAACAATGGGAGTCCCACAGGGCTCAATTCTTGGTCCTTTCTTATTTCTTATTTATATTAATGACTTGCCGTACCTCATAAAGGATAATCATGATATAGTGTTGTTTGCAGATGACACTTCACTTTTGTTTAAACTTAAACGTCAGCAGCAGGTTACTGACGATGTAAATAGCGCGATCTCTAAAGTAGTCCACTGGTTCAATGTTAATAATTTACTTCTAAACGAGAAAAAAACCAAATGCATTAAATTTACGTTACCTCACGTTAGACAGGTGAAAACTAATGTGTTGATAAAGGGCGAAGAATTGAATCCTGAAGACAGCACAGTATTCTTGGGCATAACTTTGGATGCTAAGCTACAGTGGGGTCCACATATAGACAAATTGTCAAAAAAGCTAAGTTCCGCAGCATACGCTGTTAGAAAAATTCGTAATTTAACTGATATAGAGACAGCCCGTTTAGTGTACTTTAGCTATTTTCATAGTGTAATGTCGTACGGTATCCTATTGTGGGGAAATGCCGCTGATATTCAGACTATCTTTGTTTTGCAGAAGCGAGCTGTTCGATCAATTTATAAATTAAGTCCGAGACACTCGCTCAGAGACAAATTTAAAGAAATTAATGTTATGACTGTGCCTTCTCAGTATATTTATGAAAATCTTTTATATGCCCATAAAAATATAAAATTGTTTAAAAAATACAGTGATATCCATGATATAAATACTAGGAACAAACACAAATTTGTTGTACCTACAACAAGGCTCAAGAAAATAGGTGGCTCGTTCAGATGCCAATGTATACGCTTTTACAATAAAGTTCCAAGCCTCGTTCAAGATCTAAGCCTTAATAAATTCAAATCATTCATTAAACGTAAGTTGTGCCAGAAGGCCTTTTATACCGTTAAGGCTTATATCGAGGACAAAAAGGCTTGGGATTAAGCTGCTTCCAATTTTTACATATTGAATGTTTTTTTTTTTGTGGTTGTTGTTTGTTTTTTTTTTTTTTTTATATATACAATTTGACATTAATGAATTTGATCTATGACATTTACTTACTTTGTAAAGTATTCTATTATTTTAATTATTGTGAATGTGAAGACTATGTGGGTCATTTTATTTTTTATTTTTACTTTCTGTTCTGTTAGTTTTTGTCATGGTCTGGCAGTTTGAGTAATTATTGTGGCCTACCCAAATGTCCTTTCTTTGGTATTGTTCGTCGAATCGTTGAGCTCCTTAAGTTTTGAGTTGAGCTGCACGATTTCTGACATATGCGTGCACTGACTGGACAGGTCCTCTCAATCTGTGTGGTTCTTTCCTCAAAAGACCATCTCAGACATCGACCTACATGGTCTTCATATGATCTGACCAAGATTATGTCTGGACTTTAAAAGAGACTGTGACGTCTGAGTTTGTTTCGGCCTTTCTTCTCAGGCTAGTCAGATAGGAAACGCCGGCCTCATCTAGTTTTAAAATATGATTGACGTGTAAAAGTGTTTGTACAAACCTACTTACAAAATAAAATCATTTATCATTTATCATTTATCATTTACTACTATTTTAGCCTTGTGTGGGATCACACGTCTCACGTAATATTAGTAAACACACCTTCCAATATATAAATATAAAAGGATAATAAACGTATTATATAAATCCTTTTAACAGCCTTTCCTTGGTGTTCCTCCATTAACCCTAACAGGTGTATATAAAGGTTTATTATGTTTGTAGTCATTCATAGCGACTAAATAACGTTATATAATCAGCGGAAACGATGACTGACAGTAGACGGTACATGAGACGTCACGTCGTCACATCAAGCTACTACAATCTGTCAAATTTCTTTAATAGGTTTTCAACTTTATCGCTAAAGCATTAGGTTCAAGGTTGATTGGGAAAATTTGACAGTTTCTTGTAGCTTGACCTGCTGGCGTCTGTACATTCCAGGTCTGACAACTTGCGATATCATAAGGAAATGTTATATTATCTTGTTAGCCCCATAAAAGTAAGTGTCCACTAAACATTGGTCTCATAAACTCTATGAACGATCTAGGGACATATTGCCATAATCAGAGCTCTTGGGAAAACACTAAAGTAGGTGAGTACACTTATAATGTATATATTAAATGTATGTATAAGCTGTGCCCGCGACTTGGTTCGCGCGGATGTCGGAAAACCAATTGGATTTCTTAGGTTTTTATTTTTTTGCGCGGAACCCGAATTCTTTTTGTAAAATAAAACTAGTTTAAGTTACTCCTGATAACATCAGCTATCTGCCAGTGAATGCCCCATAAACCGGTTCTGCCGTTTTGGAGATTATCCGGAACAAACAGACAAAAAAATTAAAAATTGTCTTTTTTGTTATAAGTACCGTATATGCTTTCATATTACATGGGATCTATTAGTTTCTTCAGTAAAATAATTAGTTTAATTACTGGCCATTAGTGCTCATAAACACGAGCAGCACGTTGTCGACGGCGGGCGTCGACGGCTGCAGTTGTCTCTGCCGTTGATGCGTGTCGCTCATGTGTGCACTTAGGTATTTGTTTCGGGATATAAAAAAGTGGTCCTAGTCTAGTACCTACTATAGGTTTGAACCATGTTTGAACTTTTCATTCGTCAGAATAAGCTTTGTTTGAAAAAACTTTGAGTACCGAAATGTTATTGTTATTCTTTGTATTAAAAAAATAATGCTCCTACGTATTGGCATCTATTATTTTATAAATCAAATAAAATATACAAAATTTTACATTTATTTCTAATTATAAACATTAAAATCATAGACGTCGATTGTTTGGAAGAAAAAAAAATAAGTTTTAACTTATTATTCAAAAAAAAGTTAAAAAAAAAACTTTTTTTTCTCATAAACAAACAATTCTTAAAGATTAATGGTAAACTATTTAAATAAAGAAAACACAAACAATCAACCGATTTCTCAAAAACCACATGGCATCAAATCTTTAGATTTTACAAACAGTCTTTGCATACAGGCTTCCTGCATTGAAGACACATATTTCGAGCAAGTATCGCATTTGTAAGCAGTCTTAGTGTGCATACACCAGCGGCATGCGTATGGCATAGGTAACTGAGTCGAACTCGGAGCTGTCATTAAGCCATTCCGCTGAAAATATCTTCGTGTTTCATATTTTGAGGCTGTGTGTTATATTTCTTCCAAGAAACAGGAACACTTATTTTTAATTTTGGTTGCCCGTTTCATGCCCGAAGAACTTAGCTGATTCATTGCAGTATTTGACTGAATAAAAAACAGAAAAACCATATAATCTATTATAATTTTTATCCAAAAAAAGTTACATAAATACCGACGAGTACCATACCATACCACCATAGACCACTCGCGATCTTTGATCAATCAAAACTTGCCGAAATCGAACGCGGCGGCAATACCATTCTCTACAAACGCTGCTGGGTGACTGATTGAGGGGTAGAAAGAAGCGCTAACATGGGTAACTAGACTTATCGAACGCTCGAAATGTCTACTAGACCACACGTCGGTACTTAAAGATTAATGGTCTTCAGAGTCCGTTCAAAGCTTTGAGCTCCTTGAAGTTCTGAGTTGAGCTGCACAATTTCTAACAAATGCGTGTATTGATTGCACAGATCTACTCAATCTGTGTGGTTCTTTCCTCATAAAAATATTTCAGTCACTAATCTACATGGTCTTCACATGATTAAGACTCGACTTTAAAATAAACCTCTGAATTAGTGTCGGCCTTTCTTCTCAGAGTAGTCAGATAGGAAACTCCGACCTCATCTAGTTTTTAAAAATATGTTTGACGTGTAAAAGTGTTTGTGTAAACATACTTACAAAAATAGAATCAATTATCATTTAAATAATAATAGTAATAATAATAAATTCATTTTTTTAAGGTAAATAACACCCACTCATAGTACACCTATAACATCAAATCACATAAAATTCAAATAAAAAAATGGTTATATATTGAAGAAACAATTATTCAAACTTCACTTTACTTCCTTAACACTACTAGTTAGTAAATCTAAACCGACATCCTGACACACCATATGTAACAGGTTGATACATGGATCCCAATATTTATAAATAATGCTTAAGCTTAAGTAATGATTAGCGTCTGCCTAACCATACATTTTTTGGCGTTTAAACGTCTCCTAACTTTAAGCAACGTATAATTAATAGGGTGTATGTATTTTGGGTTTGCCATCATCATCAGCCTACAGCAGCCCACTGCTGGACATAGGCCTCTCCTAGTGCACGCCATTCAACTCGATTTTCGGCAATTCTCATCCAGCTGCTACCAGCCATCCTGGGAAGATCGTCGCTCCACCTAGCCTGAGGGCGTCTCACCTTACGTTTACGATTCGCGGTCTCCACTCAAGAACACATCTACCCCAACAAATCGGGTGGGCAACACTGTTGTTTGCCATAATCGCCTCGATTGGCAGGCGGGTTGGTGGTCGCAGCATGGTTTAAAATAAATGCCTGCATGGTTTAATAAAATACTTTTATTCAATATTTTCCTCCTATATTGCACTTTTTTAGGCTCTAGAGTCAGTTTATTCCATTACCGAAAAAGAGTTTTCAGTTCCAATCAAAGTTAACGATTGTCCATGAATCAATTTAAAATATCAATTCGTTTAGATTGAAAAATAATACTTCGCTTTTTGCTAGTGACGTGATCAGAATAAACAACTTTATATAATCAACTTTATATTTATGTATGTAAGTATCAATTTCCACGTCGCATCTGGACGAAAAACGAAATGGAATTATGCACGGGTCTTGATAAAAACGTATGATAATATAAATACATTATTTATTTGGCTAGACTTTCGGTACCAAAAATAGAGGCTTTCCTGAAAGCCCGTATGTTGTACGCATAACAGTATTAGGCGAGGTTGCTTGAGGGGGGAGTTAGATAAAAATAACGTATGTTTTCTGAGCGTAAAACTATCCTCGTACGTTTCTATGGAAGGAAATCATACAATGGTTTTGGTGGTGGTGGTGGGGCGAAGATCTTCGCAGAATGGCTGGGTGAGAGTTGCCGGAAATCGAGTTGAATGGCGTGCAATAGGAGTGGCATATGTCCAGCAGTGGACTGCTGTGTATCCAAGGTTTTGTCTTTTTATCGGGTCCATCTCATCTTTCATCTTTGAATTTCACTCACAAACGCACTGACACATAACTTTTGCATAACACATTACATCATGGCCATTTTGTAATTCCTTACATCATAATTTCTTTGGTGCATGTTGGGTGCGCGTACGTCAAATAGGACGCTTCAGAAATGTTGCCACTACATAAAGCGTAAAACTTTTATTAAGGATGATATTCTCTTAGCATGTATATCGTCCCTTTTGTTTCTTTTTAATTCCTGTTTGTTTATCCTATCACCCTTAAATTGGATTATATTATTTTGCTTTATATACGCTGTACCAGTACAGCGTCCTAATAACTGTTTACTTAAAAAATAAAAATAATTGTTTTAATACTTGTTGATGAATAATTGTTTGCTGCACCGGGCGACGTCATTACGTCGGCACTGGCTGTCGCTGAAAACCAGCGCTGGGGCTCTGTCTTGCATAGGGTCGCAGCATAATGCTGAGCGATAGCCGTTTTGCGTGGATGTGACGCATTATTGTTTTTTTTTTTTTGTTTTTATGTTCTTTTTTACGTCATGTTTACCGCAAATAAACGTATAACGTTCCCACTGCTGGGACACAGGCCTCCTCTCTGTGAGAGGGAATGGGCCGTAATCCACCACGCGGGCCCAGTGCTGGTTGGTAGATGTCACAAGTCTTCGAATTTTTGGTTCTAGGACATGCCGACAAACGGTAAATGAAAACATCGTCAGGAAACCCTCACGATGTTTTCATTCACTGTTTGGAGAACAATGGTGATGACATAATTTACGAAGCGCCTTCTTGTGTTCAAACCCACGATCTTTAATTCATGGATTATAACCATGTAGAGTTAGAACCTATTTAGCTCGCCATAGTAATTATTCATGTTATTTTTTTTGCTTTAGCTGTTTGTAGATAGGTATTTCGAAATTTCTCATCATAAAATTCCTACAATTCGCTAATATGTGACTGTCACAAGCAACCCTTACATTTTACTTAAAACTAAAAGAATTAATTTCGCTGCCATGCACGCACCACCGCACTACCAGTCTATTTTCTCTTCCAGGAACACCAAAAAAAGGCCAAAAACCCAAAGTTAAAAAGTAAAACACAAAAACCAAAAAAATCTAAAGTTTCAGAGATCCTAGTCTGTCACACTCACACGTGTCATTTAAATAAAATTGACAAATTGTATCCCTACCACAACCTCAAAGTATTGCGCCAAAATGAATCTCAACAGAAATTCGTATTTCAAAGTTACTTCATATATTTTCTAAGTAATAATAAATGAAGACCCCTCGGAGCTGTGGAAAGTTTCTCCCAAATGGATACACGAAAGTTTCCAACTGTTTTAGTAAAAACTTATACAGCTGTCTTCACTGTTACAGTTCCTTTTGTCCGCGCGCTTTTGGGGTATGCAGAGAGAATATAGCAATAGATAAGTAACTGAATCATCATCTGCCTAGCATTTTCCCAAATATCGGTGTCAGCTTCCAGTCTAACCGGAAGCAGCTGAATGCCAGCATTTTACATAAAGCGACTGCCTATCTGACCTCCACAACCCAGGTACTGGGTAATATGATACCCCTTGGTAAGACTTTCGGGCTTCTGACGAACCGTAACGACTGCCAAAGATCCACGAATGACAGCCAGGACCAACGGCTTAACGTGCTTTCCGAGGCACGGAGGGGTCTTGATATGTAAAGATGATCTACGGACCAACCGCGGCTAGCGTAGATTAACCTGATCGATCGACCCGTGCGGCAGTTATTACTCACAAGAGAGGTAATCAGATAAGTTATTAAATAATAGTAGTAACGAGACAGAGACACACATATTAGATCTAGTAGTAAGGAGTAAACGGGACAGAAATGTATTTTTTTTCTATGTTCTTCGCGAATGCAAACTTTTTGTGTCTATTGTGACCCCAATTCTCGTAATTTTAAGAACGTCCACAGTCTGATCTCAGTCTAAATCTGTCAAAAATACCTCCACTTTTCCAACGTTTTTGACATTCTTCGTATTTAATTCTAGTGTGCCTTTCAGCCTTTTTACTACCAAAATTGTATTTTAATGGTCCCGAATTGTTACACTAATTCATTAGAAGTTATGATTGCAAAGCACTTTCAAGTTATAACTAGTTATTATAAGATTATTTTCCAACCGTAATGACTCAACCAAGGAGTTGAGCATTCATAATTAGTTTTATGATGCTAATTTAGTACTAATGCTAAAATAATAGACCCTTTTGATAATAAGGCAAAATCAACATTTATACTTACGCGTAGGGCCGCCTTTGAGATTAAATTTTCGAAACCTTTATTAAATAAAAACAAGATTAAATTATACATTTTCTACAAGGATGAAATAACAAAAATTCTATCAACAAGCTTTTATGAAACAGTCCAGAGGAAGTAATAAAACTACACCATGGCTTCCTTAATAAAAATCAAAATGGCTTTTCCACATTTGTCAAAACGGGCCTGTGGATAAATAATAGCCACACAGGTCGATCGATTAGGTTAAGCTACGCCGGCCGCGGTTGGTCTGTGGATGGGTGACCATTTTTACATACCGAGACACCTCCGAGCCTCGGAAAGCACGTTAAGCCGTTGGTCCCAGCTGTCATTTGTAGATCTTTGACAGTTGTTACGGGTAGTCAGAAACCCGAAACTCTGACAACCAGTCTTACCAAGGGGTATCGAATTACCCAGTAACTGGGTTGCGAAGGTCAGATAGATAGTCGCTCCATGTAAAATACTGGTATTCAGCTGCATCCAGTTAGACTGGAAGCCGACCCCAACATAGTTGGGAAAACGCTAGGCAGATGATGATATTGGTTAGAGAAATAAATAAAGTACTGTCAATATACCGTACAAAATATACGTGTACAAAATATGAGGTGAGAAATATACTTACCAACTGGTGACAAGCCTTATCATATGATGAAACTGAACATTTACTCGGGGTAATGTCTTACTGTATGTTTATATCCTAAAAATACTGTACGTGTTTTTCTTTTTCTTTTTTTTATCCCTTTTACAATGTTTTAGTTCCTATTTTTTTTTTTGATATTTTTCTCAAACAAGATGTACTTGTACGACGATCAATGTTTGTATTGTTGTATGTCAATGAAATCTGGGGGAACTTCGACTTCTAAGATACAGGCTTCTTTCCTAGTTTAGGAGTCAGATGTTTCGACCTTAAACTGTGTCACTGCTGTACAACTTAATCTTAAGACTTCTCATTGTACTATTTGGTTTTTGTGTACAAATAAACGATTTTATTTTTATTTACCTTACAACTGTCGCATGCCAAAACTGCATGAAAAACGCTCAAGGTTTTTCAAGTTTGAATGAAAAAATATCTAATACCTACCTAACAAAATAATAAAAACCTCCGAAGTAAATTATTTATGTTTATTAGGGGCTTAGGTCCTAACTGAATTGAGGCAGAATTTATAAAACATTGGCCAATTAAGGAAAGCCGGAAACTTTTAGCTACTTCCTCACTGGCTGAGTGAGTGGAGGTAAAAAAAAACTTCTTTAACATTTTGCTACATCTTTATTCCGCGTTTACACCAAGGTATGAAACATATTCTACAATAGCTGTGCCCGCGACTTCGTTTGCGTGCATATCGGAAACCAAATTGGATTTAATTTTTTTAATTTCGGAAGTCGGTGGCAAACCACGAAAATGTGAACCCAACGACACCGATTTCCGAAATTAAAGTTATTTTTCACTTAGTAGTGTCGTTTTTGGAAGTTTTTTGTTATTCGCCATTTTGTGGTGGTGGACATCTTGGATTTGAAATTTATCATATTGTATAGAATTTTACTAGTCAAGCCCTTACATTTGATACCCATATTGAGGGAGTTGTGAAAAAATCTGTAATCCGCCATTGTGGCGGCGGCCATCTTGGACCGATTTTCATCAAACATAGCTAAGAACACTCCGGACAGATTCACCTTTCAAACAAAAAAAAAAAAAAACAAAATCAAAATTGGTTCATCCGTTCGGGAGCTACTATGCCACAGACAGACAAACACACACACAGAGAGAGAAAAAAACACGTCAAACTTATAACACCCCGTCGTTTTTACGTCGGGGATTAAAAATAGACATTACAAACAGACACTTCAATTTGATTTATTTGTATAAAGGTGAGATGTTATGGCTACTGTTTTCGTTTATACCTAAAACAAGTTTTTAAGACTAGTTAACAAAAAAACTTGACAGAAATGTGAACAGAAAATACTTAATAGTTAAGAAAAGAATACATGTCTGAAACAACGACAATACACGTGACATGACATACACAACATGATGTTGACAAGACTATTTACAGGACTTGTCGAGAACAAGTGTCACAACTTGTATGTTGTTAACGCGGGGTTAGGATAGCGGAAAACTTTCAGGCTTTTGGCTACTGGCTGTATATACAATGTGGAGATGACAAAAAAAGAAAACACTGGTAATACTAATGTGTAGGAGTATTTTGGACCTATGAAATAAATATCACCGAAATTAAAAAACCGGCCAAGTGCAAGTCGGACTCGCGCACGAAGGGTTCCGTATCATTATTTATAAAAATCACATCTGTTGTATGGAAGCCCCCCTTAAATATTTATTTTAATTTTATTATTTATTATTAAAGTAAAAATAAAACTGAGTATTTTGTGAATATTTCAAGTGCCTGTTGCCGAGCAAAAAAGGGCAAAAACATCGCGTTTGTTGTATGGGAGCCCCCCTTAAATATTTATTTTATTTTGTTTTTAGTGTTTGTTGTTATAGTGGCAATAGAAATACATCATTTGTGAAAATTTCAACTGTCTAGCTATCGTGGTCCTTTAGATACAGCCTGGTGACAGACAGACGGACGGACAGACAGCGAAGTCTTAGTAATAGGGTCCCGCAATCTTTGACTAACTATAGTGACTAAACTCATCATCTGCCTAGCCTTTTCCCAACTATGTTGGGGTCAACTGCCAGTCTAACTGGATGCAGCAGAATACCAGTATTTTACATGGAGCAACTGTCTATCTGACCTCCACAACCCAGTTACCGGGTAATACGATAACCCTTGGTAAGACTGGTTGTCAGACTTTCGGCTACCGGTAACGACTGTCAAAGATCCACGAATGACAGCGTGGCTAAACTATTGAATATATTTGATTGAAATTTTGTATGCAGACTGGAAACAGCATTGGATATACGCAGTTTAATTTATTGTTGTAAATAAGCCCACAACTTTCTGCTACATGCATATACACAAGTAATGATAGCCCGACCATCTCACTATCCCATCGTTTACGATCTCTACAACGATACGTATCCTTTTACTTTTCCTTTCACTTACAATTTCCTTCTCAAACCCTCATGCCGTGATATAAAGCCATTACCTGATCCTTCGGTAAAATATTTCCTTCTTATGAAAATGTTTTAGGTTCACAACGTGTAATATGTACTCTCTTTCATTTACTTGTTGTATTGGTGTATCTTAAAGTATTATTGTAATGAAGGAAAGAAATAAAAAAAGAAAGAAAAATTCGTAATTGTTTCAACCTTTTATCCTTTATTAAAAAGAACTAGGTTCTTACCACATGTCAAACATATTTTTTATTATAGACAAATAACTAATAAGCAATTTTTATCTAACTTATTTTTTTACGATCTGACCAAGATTATGTCTGAACTTTAAAAGAGACTGACCTCTGAGTTTGTTTCGGTCAATCTTCTCAGACTAGCCAGATAGGAAAAGCAGACAACATCTAGTTCTTAAAATCTGATTAACGTGTAAAAGTGTTTCTACAAACCTACTTACAAAATAAAATAATTTATCATTTCGTAATAATTATTTTAAAATTTAGAATAGTGCTGATTGTACTTTACACAAGTCCGTTACACTTTCTTAGAGTCCGATATAATTATATAAACAATTTGTTCTTGTGTTATTATACAATATGTGTATCCAGTTTTAACACTACACTAAGTCAAAAGGTTTAGTTCGTTTTAATCTTATTAATATATTATTCTTACATCACTATTTAGACTATTATCGTCATCATATCATTATATTTTATATTACTACTGTTTTATCCGTCATCAAAACATCTTTGACAATGATGTTCGAATCAGCTCAAAATTAAATGAGACGGCTTTCAAATTAGAACTCAAGCTATATAATATGTATAATAACTTAAAAAAAAATTTTTTTTTTTCAAGAAAACAAGACTCAATAGGTTTCCTAGATAGAACATCGTATGTAAAATTGTTTCTGTATTGCCTCAGGAAACACCGTGAAGATGGTTCATCTAACTCCCAACATTCTTCATTCACGTCACGACTTTCTTAGGCAAAGTTACTTTAGTAAAATTTTCACAAAGTTTCTAACATCCCTTCTCTGCATTCAGACATTCAATTACAGCAACCCTACAACTGATTTTGCCCCAACAGTTTGTCGTCATCAATAGTACTTTGTGAAACGCTTACGCCCCCTAACTTTACATAGTTCCCTCATCAATTTGATCGCATAATTTCCCCTTTATCCAATTTAATTGGATCATGAACTTTACCAATTTTGGACCATCGTGAATTAAATTAAAATATTCTGAAGAGTTTGTGAGTTTCATTGAAAGTTATTTGTGTTATCTAATTTGGTTTGAGGTGCTCTCCATTTTTATCAATTACAAGCTTTTAAGGAGTTTGTTTTTGATTATGAGCTTTAGTAGAGTTAACTAGGTTATTTTTTTGTTTCAACGTGTGCGGTTTTGGAAGCGAATCTCATCGCGAGTTCTACTCAAAAGATGGTTAATCTTAAAAGTACATTTCTTGGCACACAATTCTTCAATATTTCTTCTCGGTAATAATGTCCAGTTTCTCATCTAATTTTATCTTATCCCTCGTATATGATCTCATCTAATGTTATCTTCAAACACAACAGTCAGTTCATACTCCATATACATCCACAAAAGAAACTAATATATCTACAAAAACAACGTTCAACAGGTGCCAACATCACAGTCACTCCTCCAATCCTTATATATTATACTAAAGCTTTTATATATAAAATAGATCTTTCTATTTCTTTCGCCTCAGAAAATGAGTCAGGAATGAATGTAGGCCGCAAATGTCCAATTAAGATGAAAGTATTTCTCTTTAACATTTTCCAAGGCTTCAGAGAATTCTGCTTGAGATTTTTTTAGCTCATTAATTTCTTTATTAGGGAAATTCTGGCGACTTTCTGTTGGTTCCCCTGTGGGGTTATCGTAAAGCTTCGTATAATGATTTGTCATAACCGAAAATATGTATTTAAATAATATCTCTAGGCTTTTAAGTCTAGACTAATAACTATTATTACTATTTGACTACGTTGTATGTGTATATTTTGCTTTTTTTTTATTTGTAATGTGCGTTTTGTTTTTGCAGAATAAGCAATTTTTCTATTTTTCTTTTCCTTTACATAAAGAGGTAACGATTGCAAGTTTCGATGTAGGTGGTAATTCCCTGGAAGTAATGATCTGAAGGCCAATTCTCGTAACTTAAAACGTTCAAAATCTAGTCGCAGTCTCATCTCGGCGACAAACGTATGTCAAATACTTGTCAAGATGTAAGGAAATTAGAGTTATTTTTGACAGATTGAGACTGCGATCAGACTGTGAACGTTCTTAAAATTACGGGAATTGCCCCTCTGATTTGCGTTTTGTAATACTTTCACTGGCAGAAAGCTACCGGTAAAACTAGCGTCAACCCGCGGCTTCGCCTGCGTAGATGTCGGAAAATATCCCACGGGAACGTGCTACCGGGACAAAAGTAGCCTATGTCCTTTTTCGGGAAGCCATCTATCTCCTTTCCAAATTTTATCGAAATCCGTTCATTGGTTTAGGCGTGAAAAGGTAATATACAGGCAGAGTTGCTTTCGAATTTATAATATTATTATATTAAATATATAGTATCGATAGTTGACGACAACGCAAAGTTGCAGACCGAAGCTAGTTAATTATAAATCGAGGTCAACAAGCAAACTCTTGTTATTGAACTTTGAAGAAAGGGCTTGATGTTCGGGAATGTTAGGTAAATAGACTTTGAAACAAGATTGGAATAAAAAACTTATCAGCTTTTTGATCTATTGGTAATGATAATATTGAAGGCAATTTACATAATACCTGCCACGGCTTATTTTAATTTAGGGCAGATTTTACCAATGCCAGATAATTTTATCTGAGGAATAATTTTGAATTTTTGACAATTCTTCCATACAAAATCTGTCAGACGTAAATTTTAACCCACGAATAAAAATTTATCAGTCTTGAAAAATCAGCCCTTAATTTGATATTTGAATTGCTTTTTTATCTTTTTATTACGGACGCTTTTAACGTTCTGCATCGTTCTTACATGATTCAACATGAGAGATGTAACCAATTTTATGTAACCATATTTTGATTTAAAAGAGTGTCCATGGACCTTCATGCCCGTTCTTCTCCATAGGTACCTACTACGCTTTGTTTTAGCTTTAGCTTCCTGACTGACCGACCCCTTGACAATTCAAAAGTGCCTGTAATTGGTTTATTTGAAATAAATTATTTGAGTTTGAGTTTGGACCAACATCATCATCATCACCTGCCAGCCTTTTCCCAACTATGTTGGGGTCAGCTTCCAGTCTAACCGGATGCAGCTGAATACCAGTATTTAAATGGAGCGACTGCCTATCTGACCTCCACAACCCAGTGACTGGGTTGGAGTTTGAACCAACATAGTTTTTAAAATGTACACTAAGTCTATACTTAGTGTACATTTTTTGCACTATTCATATTACAAGAGATAAGAAGTGCGCCAAATAATAAATTAAAAACTCTTTAGATAAAGTTAAAGAATATCTATCTATAAATCGCCTTTAGTGCCATACTTAACCTTTCCAAGCACATAAACCGCAAAGTTCTCTGTAGTAAATTTAACCACAAATGAAACTAATCCCACCGCATGTTTCCAACTAAAAACTTTTGACAAACTAACTACCCCCAAGAACGAACTCCGAATAGTTGTCTTTATTAGGAACTTTCTTTGATAAGATCAATTGGTATTCTAAAGAAATGTTTCCTTTGAAATAGGTCCCTACGATCAAAAACAGTTTGTAAGTCAATTTCATCGACAATATTCAAAAGCTCTACCTCAATTTAGGAGTTAGGACCATTGAAAAACCATCGATGAATTATTAATAAAAGCTTTCTGCAAAGTTCGCGTTTGATCTGAACACAACAGACGTACGTCTATCTAATAAGTTATAATATCGGCCAACTGTTGTTATATCTCCTCAGGGACGCTGAACAGACATTGTCCCCCGACGGAGCCTATTCAATATGCATTATGCTAAACAGATGCGACATTCCTTTGTTTACGGAAACGCGCCATTTTGATAAATAAGCTCCTACTATTGGAAAGCCGAGAATACTTCCTACCGATCTCATTGTGACGTTCACTGTCTCAAGCTCTTACTTCGCTCAAAGACACAGCGGAAACTCTTTGAAGTCCCTCACAGATTGCGGATCCGCACGGCTCTGCACTGTTTCCAAAAGTTTAAACGTCGATAAAGTGTACTTTCGTGTGTACACTTCGTGCGTCCCGATTTATTTTTACCTCAAAAGTAAACTCAAACGCTCTTGTATCTTGATTTATAGTGGCCTCGTAAACGCTGCTCAACATGATTCACGATGACACAAAAATATTTTAACGATGGCTTTTTTAACCCAGTTTTATTCCGAACACGGCGCGTCTCCCGGACTCCATATTCTTCCGCGTAGGTCTTACGCACAATTTTCTCCAACGCAGCACTTAAAAGTCATGACAGAAGCCGAGCCGGCTGTCTGCCAAGTTTTCCGTTTCGAAGTCGAATTAAAAAAAGACGTTACACTAACTTTCGCGCGTGTAAATATAGTTGTGGGTGAACGAACGTGTCGCTAGCACTGACCTCCTTTCTGCGTGATGTTGAACGTGCGGAGCCGGTACGAGTCCTCGTCGGGCTCCTCCTCGGGCTGGTGCTGCGGGGTGCGTGGCACGTCGAGGAAAGCGTTGGAGCGGCGCGGCTGGTTGTGCTGGCCGGGCGGCGGCCGACGCCGGGCCGAGGCCTGCCGCCGAACCTGCGGCGGCGTCTCCGCCTCGGCCAGGCGAGGCTCGGAGCTGTACCGGGTCCTGGTCTCCCTATCTAGCTGCTGCTGCTGCTGCTGGCGCCGCTGGCGGACCGAGCGGCCGCCGGTGATCCTGGCGGACTGGGATCGTGCTGCCGGCCTGCGGCGAGGGGCCGGCGTAGTCTCCATGGGGGCCGCGAGGGCTTCCATACTCGCGGAGGCGGGAGCGCATATCGACTGCGAGCGCTTCGTGCGTCCGTCCGTAGCCATGGTCGCGACGATACTGAGCGTCGGGCGCCGGCGGCTCCCTCCGCCCGCCCAACACCGCGGCCGGTTACTTGTTGCATCGCGGATTATGGGATTAGTGCTCTTGTAAATGTCACTAATTGTGAGTCTTTTCATGAATGGTTTCAGGATTGCTCTTTTAAAATGTAAATGAAACTTGCGCGTATTGTTTGTGGTTATACGCTAGTTACGTGTGTTTTCACTCACAAAGTTTATTCAGTGAATAGGCAACTTTCTGGATCACTGAGCTGAGCTCGTTAGCGCATTAGATACCTACGTTTATTGATTTACACCTTTGTTTAGTTACGGTTTTCTTTAAAATAGAAAGAAAATTCCGATCGGTTGTAGAGTTTATAACACCGTTGTTTAAATTCGGGAGATTTTAAGGCAAATTGATGAGGATTAGTTTAGAAGTTTCTGCTTTGTTTCAAACCATTTCAGTTTCATACACCTGGGAGTTTGCAATTTATATTCTGTATTGGAACGCAAGATTAATGGTATTTTTAACCTTGTTCTTATTTTTACTCGCTGCTAAGAAAATTGCGAAACTGGTTGCAAAGTTGATGGACTGAAAAATATTTCTATCTATAAACGTTTCATTTATGAAAGTTTCAGTGATAGCGTTTCCGAATCTGTTCGAAAGATTAATTAACTACCTACAATAGTAAATTTTGCTTGCTCTCATACCAATAACTAACAATGACTGCATCATGCCTCTATTACTCGAAAAGGTTACTCCTATTTCGCGAGACATTAATAGAGCCCCTGCCTAGCAGCAATAGATTAATGGGGTAACTGCTTAAATACCTTGGACCTCAATTCCCACTCAATTTAAACTTACCTAGGGATTAAACTATCTAAAATTGCGTAACACACCAATAGTAGCAATGGCTTTCTCCTTGACAGTACAACAACATTCATTGCGTTATTACGTTGCTGAGCAAACGAATGTTTTCGAACTTAATTATAAAGTAATTGATCAACAATATTAATATTAATTAATATATAAAATTACTCAATTGGCGATTTTCGGACCAATAAGAATTTAAATTGATAATTATGACATCTCTGTATTCCTGACTTGTATTAAATCATTTATATTTTCAATTTAACTATATTGACCCTGAACTTGACCAATTTATAATCCCATTTTATTAAACTTGACATTATGTATTGTGCTGGGTATTTCAAATTATGTACTGAATTTCATCTTGACATGGTAAAGTTATATTTATTTAATTGAATGTGTTAATATTATACTCGTATATTAATTAGTTTTTATTATTGTAGCTAAAACTGTTTGCGTGCCTTAGTTAAGGTAGTTAGTATAAGGATCGTTTTAAACTCAACATCAACCTACCTCAACTTGTACCTACTTTCTGTGCAAACACAGATCTATTCTATTCTCAATATCTTTCAAAATTATTCAGGGCGTGACTGATAGCGTGTTACGCATTAATTGCTGGTCGTTTTAAACGTGTATGTGACGTTCACCCTCAGGGTGATACAGCAGTTGCGAGCTCAACTATAGATACATTGACTGGCCACTGTAAATTCAGCAAACAGTTCCAAAACAAGCCATGTAACCGAAATAGAATTCAAAGTTTATGGTAATTCCGCTGCCCTTTACTTGGTAATTCCACCCAGTGGAGACAGGAATAGACTAAATCAAACATGGTAGTTGGATTCATAGCTGTCCCCTGAAACACTGACGTAATTGGGTAAGAGGGTTCGTATGTATTTTTCTCACGTAGACGAGCAGGCATGACACAGGGGCGCAGGCAGGGGACGTTTTTGTGCTGAGGCAGATAAATACTAGTATTTGGTTATAGATCAGTGGTGGCCCAGTGGTAACGGCCATGACTTACGAGTTGCAGATCGTAGGTTCGAACCCAAACAGGAGCTTTACTTTGTGTAAATTATTTCATCACCACTGCTCTCAAAATGGTAAAGGGAAACATCATGAGGAAACCGGCATGGCCTATAACTAAAAATTCGAACACATGTGACATCTACCAACCCGCACTGGGCCCGCGTGGTGGATTACAGCCCATACCCTCTCACCGAGAGGAGGCCTGTGTCCCAGCAGTGGGAACATTATAGGCTGATGAATGTACATGTGTATACATACCCGGGAATAGGAATTGAATATTGGAAATATCGGTATGTTAATAATTATGTTTGTGGAGTTTTGCTAGCTATTTAATTAGACCTTGTAGAGTGGCAGTAGTTTGGTGCTCATATCCTACCTACCTAACCTGTTCACAACTATGTTGGGGTCGGCTTCCAGTCTAACCGGATGCAGATGAATACCAGTATTTTACATGGAGCGACTGCCTATGTGACCTCCACAACCCTGTTACTGGGTAATACGATACGCCTTTGTAAGACTGGCTGTCAGAGTTCTGACTACCCGTAACGACTTCCAAAGATCCACGAATGACAGCCGGGACCATGATCTTGATGTGTAAAACAACCGCGGCAAGCGTAGCTTAACTGGCTGTTATTACTTAGCCACAAGCAGTTTTATGCTTAATAAACCTGACAATAAGCTCAAAACAATCTAAAATAATAATAAAGAACAAACAAACGAAAGGGACTAACGCTGGACAGCAAACATGAACAGAATTTGTAATTAAACGCTCCTTCAAGACGAAATTGAAACAAAATAACATCCACACGAAAAATACGTTACTCTCGTGTTTCGTAACAATATCTTTCTTCATTTATCTTTTGTCTCTCTTATGTCACGCTCATACTGTCCTGTGGGCCCAGCACAAACTAAGACTATGAAAAAAAAAAACATAAAATAAATACTCCTTCGTACAGACGCCAGCAGGTCAAGCTACCCGAAACTGTCAAATTTTCCCAATCAACTTTGAACCTAATGCTTTTGCGATAAAGTTGAAAATCTATTAAAGAAATTTGTCAGATTGTAGTAGCTTGATGTGCTGGCGTCTGTACATTATATATTTACTTATACCCTGGCCATTAGGTTAACCGTTTTTTGACAGCTGTCTTAGAACGTACATATTCCAGGTTACGTAAAATTTAACTTTAAAATGCGTAATATAATAAATACAGCGTGGCGCTTTAATGGCGACATTAATTTAACATACGTATACGGTTTCGCGTTTTAGTTTTATGAATATATTTTAATTTAATTAAACAATAACATTTATTTATTTATTAACAATTTTCTAAAATAGCATCATAGAGCAACCTGACTTAAAGAACTGTAGCGCAGGGGTCATTTGCCGGGGTCACGGATCATAACATCGCATCAATGTAATTAAAACAAATAACTTGCAAAGAGAAGGCGAATTGAAGGAAAGAGAGAGAGCCCTATGTCGGCGAGCGGCACAGGTGGAAGTTTTCAAGATACGATTTTTTTTATGTCGTTATAATTTTTATGATTACTGGTCACTAGCCCTACCCGTGTGTTAAATTAATGTCGCCATTGTAGCGGCACGTTGTATGTTGTCTACGACACATTCGCTCAATAGTCTTCATTTAATAACTTTCATTCTTACATTCAAATCCTACATTCGTTCAAAAAACTTCTTCTTGCAAAATTCTCTGTTCACTACGTACCTATTTCAAAAAAGTTATCAAAATTTGTAAAAGCCCTAGTAAATCTATTTATCAAGAAATCTTTGTTTAATTTATCATAAACAAAAGTGGCGACCGTGACAGGACCTACAATCCTCGGATCGAAGCTAAATAGCCACGCACATTGTTCCCGTATCAAGGGCACTTCAAGGACACCGTCGACACCGGACGACATTTACCAGTACCAACGGAAGGCCGTGTTGAGAATCCAAGATCGCCGTGCCTGTGGACTGGCATCCTACTTCTACCTGGGTCGAGCAACCTTACCTTCGTCAAGCCATTCTGGGAACTCTGATGGAACTACGGAACTCCGATCGAGCAAGGTCCACCCTTAGAACGAGCCAGAGGAATCACTATCTACATGCTCCTGCCTACAAAAGGACTGCTGGGATTAGCTGCCTGCCTATTTAAAGTGAGCTCGTTCCATCTTACTAACATACCTATTGTGTTATCCTTTAGTCTGTGCATTTAGCGGATTTAGTTTCTCGAAGTCAAGTGAAGTTCCTATCTTTCTATTTGTGTCTATTGTGCCTAACCATAATTATTTTCGAAAGAAATCTAAACAGGATAGGCAAAGCACAATTAGCCCAATTAATTTCACTTATTTGTAGACCTACCGCCATCTTAAATTAAAGCACATTTAACTAAATACAACTTAATAATTCTCTTACCGTTGCTCAAACCAAGCTAGCAATTTCTATAAAACTATTCCACTATTATCGATTCTTTATCCCTTTTATCACTCAATTCAACCTTTATGTCACTTACATACTAAATATTTCCCGAGTTAACTGTAAACTTACGAACCGTCGTCGTTTCGTCATACGAGTAATTAATTGTTATTATCATTTCACTAAGGCGCACGGAATTGATCTATTCCAGTGATCGTACGTTGTGACGTGTGACACGGCATCGCTTGCGCATCGCTGTTCCCTGACTGCCGGCGCGTCCCCACCTGCATACCTCACCATTGTATGCAGTCTACGTGAGCCGCGGGCATCAGCTGATCAACAAAGCGAGGAGCGTATCGTATGCTATATACCTATTTTGTTATTTCTATTAACATCTGTTTGTGTTAGCTCATTACGAGTTTATTACAATGTCCGAACCTTTAAAGTTAAAGGAACTAATAAGCAAACGCGGTTCTATTAGAGGACGCGTAACGAAATTTAAGTTAAGTCTCGATAGTTTAGCTTTATTAGAATCCATTTCAGAAATAGAAATAAGTAAACTCGTATTGAAGCTCTCGAAAATTGAAGCATTGTTCATTGAATTTGATGAGGTGCAGAATCTGTTAGAAATTAACAACGTAGATAGTCAAAGTAGCGAGTTGGTTACTAGAGATTTAATAGAAAACGATTTCTACCATTGTATTGCATTAGCTCAAAATTTAATTAAGAAAAATTCAATAGTTGAGGATAATGAAAATAATTCTCAAAATAAATCTTCTATGGCTACGTGTCATCATAACGATCACAGCTGTAATGCGTTAAGTTTTAAATTACCGGTGATTAAAATTCCAAACTTCGACGGTACGTATTTTAAATGGTTGGAGTTTAAGGAAACATTTGTTTCGCTAGTTCACAATAATGATAAGATCGAAAGTATTCATAAATATCACTATTTACAATCATATCTTGAAGGAGAAGCCGCTCGGGTGATCGCTAATTTGGAGGTTTCTCATAGTAATTATTCCGAAGCATGGAAACTTTTATGCGAACGTTACGACAATAAGCGTCAATTGATAAATAACCATCTTAAGTCTTTGTTCAACATAAATTCCGTTCAAGAAAATGATAAGTCTTTAAGATACGTTATTGACCACGTCACTAAAAACTTACGCGCACTCAATTCACTAGGGTTACCTACTGACAAATGGGATGTTTTAGTTATATATATTATTGCAGGTAAATTAAATAATAATACATATTTCAAGTGGGAAGAACATAGAAATAGTTTGAGTGACATACCTTCGCTTAATAATTTCTTCAGTTTCCTTAAATGTCGCGCTGATGTATTGGAGACCGTTTATCGCCATAAACATGATAATCAAGACAAACAAAAACAGTTCTCTAGTAATCAAAACAAACCTAATAGTTCCAAGTCTTTAGTGGCTGTACCAAACGAAGGCAACACTTCTACTTCTAAAACACCGGAATGTTTGTTCTGTAAGAATAGTCATCGCATGTATGAGTGTCCGTCTTTTAAGTCGAGCTCACTAGAAGATAGGTTAGCATTTGTTGCTTCTAACAAAATATGTGAGAATTGTTTGAGATCTTGTCACATGGCTAAACGTTGTCGTCTTTCTGCTACATGTCGTCATTGCAAATTACGACATAATTCTCTTCTTCATAAATCAGAAGAAACTGAAAATTCCAATTCGGTTAATTCCGTCACCATGTCCTCGACGTGCTCCTCTGAAGTACTTTTGTGTACGGCTCAAGTAAAGGTTACCAACCCAGCCACCAACGAGACTATGATAGTGCGAGCTTTGCTCGACAGCGGGAGTCAGTCGACAATTATCACACAGGCCGTAAAGTGCCATCTAAACCTGATTCCTCAGCCATCGGACACTACCATAGTAGGCATTGGTAACACTAAGTTAAATATTAACACAGAACGCTGTATTCTACGCATTCATTCTGAAACAAGTTCTTTTAATGTGACAGTTTCATGTTTAGTTTTGCCTCAAATTACCGGCAACTTACCTAAATCATATTTTGATATAAAGAAATTAAATATACATGGATTTCAGTTAGCAGATCCTACTTTAAATGAACCATCCCCAGTAAATATTTTGATTGGTGCTGACTTATTCTGGGACATCATAAGCGCCCAGCAGCATTCATTAGGACATGGTTATCCTAAGCTTCAGGCGTCGAAGTTGGGATGGCTCGTTACGGGATCATTGCCTTGTTTTAATAAAAATAATGTTAACTCAGTCATGTGCAATTTTGTCTCAAATGATGACAATTCTAGCAACATACATGACGAGTTGTCTAGATTCTGGGAACTTGAAAATTTTCCTCAAAAAAAGCCCCCGAGTAGAGAAGAAAAGTTGTGTGAGCAACATTATCTCCTCAACACTACTCGCACTAGTAATGGTCAATTTTGTGTAGGATTGCCACTTCGTGATAACATAGATTGTTTAGGCAATTCCTATAATCTAGCCAAAAAGAGGTTTTTTAACTTAGAGGCTCGTTTCCGAAAACAACCAGAATTAAAACAACAATACTGTCAATTCATAAACGAATATGAAGTGTTAGGTCACCTATCTGAATCTCCGGAGCCTAGACCGTTAAATGGCTACTTCTTGCCCCACCACCCAGTGATACGGGAACAAAGCGAGTCGACTAAGTTACGCGTTGTGTTTGACGCCTCGGCTCGTACTTCTTCTGGTGTTTCTGTTAACGACCTGCAAATGGTGGGACCAGTAGTGCAAGAACCATTGTTTAATATATTAGTTCGTTTTAGACAGCATAAGTATGTTTTAACAGGAGACATAGAGAAAATGTTTCGCTCAGTGCTTCTCAAAGAATCTGATCGCAATCTTCAACTGATACTGTGGCGTGATAGTGAGGATAAGCCTTTAAGGACACTTCGTTTAAATACGGTTACTTACGGGTTCGCTAGCGCCTCTTTTCTCACTACTCGTTCTCTTTGGCAGATAGGTGAAGAGTGTTCAGATCAGAAGATCAAAACTATAATACAAAATGATCTATATTGTGATGATCTACTTACCGGCGCGAGCAGTGATGAGGAGTTACGTCATATCCGTCTTTCAGTCTCTTTTGAATTAGCAAAGGGAAGTTTTCATATGCGTAAATATCGTTCAAACTTACCTGAGTTACTCGCAGACTCCGTTAACCTGGAAAGTGGTAATCTAATGATTAGTAATTCGACCAGTACCCTAGGTATAGGTTGGACGCCGTCTTCAGATGAACTTCACTTTCAGCATGATGTTTCGGCTTCTGAAACTGTCACAAAGAGAACTATACTCTCCTCAACGTTTAAAATATATGATCCTCTTGGTCTTCTGTCTATTTTCACAATTAAACCTAAAATTATATTACAAGAACTATGGAGCCACAAAATTGATTGGGATGAACCTGTTCCTAAAGAAATAAGGTCTTCCTGGTTAAATTTTTCTAGTAAATCTTCATGTTTGTCTTCTTTAAGGATTCCTAGATATATTTTAATTGACAATAATTCCTCTGTACAAATACATTGTTTTTGTGACGCTTCGCAGCGTGCCTACGGCAGCTGTATATATTTGAGATCCATTTCTACTAGCGGCGCTACACAAGTTAGCCTGGTATGTGCAAAATCACGGGTTGCACCTATCAAGCCCACGACAATACCACGGCTCGAACTCTGCGCTGCCCTATTAGGAGCTCAACTAACTGCTACAGTTTTAGCCGCATTACGTTGCCCTATTGAACGTCAGGTGTATTGGTCAGACTCTAAAGTAGTATTAGGTTGGCTCAACTCTAATAAAACTAAAACATTTGTTGCCCACAGAGTAGCTGCTATAAATGAGCTGACAAATCCCACAGACTGGCGTTATGTTCCCACTTCTATTAACCCGGCTGATTTAGTCTCGCGTGGTATCGATCCAGACCAGGTAGATCTCTCTATATGGTGGAATGGTCCATCGTTTCTTTTAGAATCTGAGGATTCCTGGCCCGCATATACTGCGGACTCTATAGAATTGCCGGAGCTTAAGACCCACCATACTTTAGGGGGTGAGGATGCATCTTCCATGCCAGATTTGTCTGTGGATTTAGCAAAATATTCTAATTTAACTACTCTTATTCGGGTTCTAGCTAGAGTTTTAAGGTTCATCAACAATTGTAGGTTACACAAACGGTCGGACAGATCACGAGGTCCACTTCAAGTTTCCGAGTTAGAAAACGCTCAAAACATTTCTATAAAGTTAGCCCAGAAAGATTCCTTTCCTATAGAATTAGGACTACTAGAAAAGGGTAAATCTTTAAATTCTAAAGCCGCTCTCTCGTCTCTTAATCCATTCTTAGATGAAAATGGGATTCTTAGAGTCGGAGGGCGCATCGATTCATCTACTTACCAGTATGACAAACGTCATCCTATCTTGTTGCAGTCCGGTCATTATTTAACAAAGTTAATTTTCAAACAGGAGCATCTACGCCTGTTGCACGCCGGTCCTCAGCATCTCCTAGCATCTATAAGGGAACGCTATTGGCCTGTAGGAGGCAGGGCTCTAGCTAGACGTGCAGCGCGCGAGTGCGTTACCTGTCGTCGTTTCAATGCTCGTACTATGGATAATATTATGGGAAACTTACCTGCAGATCGCGTTGAAGCTGACTTTCCTTTCTCCACGATAGGCACCGACTTTGCCGGTCCGTTTCTTATTACGGACCGCAAGGGACGAGGGTGTAAAATAACCAAAAGCTATCTGTGTATTTTTATTTGCTTTCGGTACAAATGCGTTCATTTAGAGTTAGTTAGTGACTTGACAATGGATGCATTTCTACTGACACTAAAAAGATTTATAGCCCGCAGGGGTAAACCAAAAGTCATCTACTGCGACAATGGTAGAAATTTTGTTGCCGCAGCAAAGGAGATAAATACGTTTCTTAAGTCCAATAGCGACTCTATTATTGACTCTGCATCTCGCGAAGGCATTGAATTCCGTTTCTCACCAGCATACGCTCCTCACTTTGGAGGTCTATGGGAGGCCGGGGTCAAGTCCGCGAAGTTCCACTTATACAGAGTCCTTAAAAATACTCACTTGACGTTCGAGGAGCTGAGTTCGTTGTTTGCTCAGATCGAGGCGATACTTAATAGCCGACCTTTATGTCCGTTAAGTCCTTCACCACAAGACCTATCCCCACTCACCCCGGGCCACTTTATAATTGGTAGGCCGCTGACGTCTTTG
Source organism: Apamea anceps (assembly GCA_951799955.1). NCBI lineage: Eukaryota > Metazoa > Arthropoda > Insecta > Lepidoptera > Noctuidae > Apamea > Apamea anceps. The sequence goes on from OX637516.1 coordinate 3,101,629, forward strand.
CCATCGCCGTACCTGCTTGACTATAGCACAAACCGTCTTGATCGTTTTCAGCGACTGGAACAAGCTCGTCAACACTTCTGGAGGCGGTGGTCGACAGAGTACGTCACGGAGCTCCAGCAGCGCACAAAGTGGAAGGTGCGGTGCCGAGAATTAAAGATAGACGATCTGGTCCTAATCAAGGACGATAGGACTCCTCCACTATGCTGGCGCCTTGGAAGAGTCTCGAAGCTGTTTCCCGGCACTGATGGTGTGCCACGAGTCGCCGACGTATCTACCTCACAAGGCACCATACGGAGAGCCATCAACAGATTGTGTCTGCTGCCTTCACCAGGTTCAAACTAGACGGACAAATGATCTTGAAAGCTTCATCTATAACTTTCAAGGCCCCCGAGGATGTCTACGACACATTCGCTCAATAGTCTTCATTTAATAACTTTCATTCTTACATTCAAATCCTACATTCGTTCAAAAAACTTCTTCTTGCAAAATTCTCTGTTCACTACGTACCTATTTCAAAAAAGTTATCAAAATTTGTAAAAGCCCTAGTAAATCTATTTATCAAGAAATCTTTGTTTAATTTATCATAAACATATGTATATAAACTGCCTAATCTTATTGAATTATCTTTTTTATGACTTCTTACAGACTTTTATAATACCGTACGTGTATCAGTTTTGACAAAATAAATATAATTACTCACTAGTTCGATCTGTCAAAAAACGGTTAACCTAGTGAACAGAGTATAGTTTTAAAAATTTGTATATACGAGTAGCTATGAGTGATATTTATTGTTCTCCGCCCGAACCCTCCGTCCCTCGGAAAGCTCGTTATGCCGTTGGTCCCGGCTGTCATTTATAGATCTTTGACAGTCGTTACGAGTATTCAGAAACCCAAAACTCTGACAACCCGTCTTTTTTTTTAATTTATTTTATCCATAGCTTCTGCCCGCGGCTTCGCCCGCGTGGATGTCGGAAATTATCCCACGGGAACGTACTAACAGGATAAAATGTACCTATGTATGTGCTTCCCCAGAATGCCATCTACCACGCGGGTCTTTTGTGGCTAATTACAATAGAAAACCAATTGTGTCTCATTAGTGGTGATTAAGAGGGTACCTATATGATATCTTTACCTAAGTACCTACCTAATTAAAAAAAAAAACTCAATAACAGAAAATTAAATACCTACCTACCTAAATAAACCTATTTCTGACTAGCTTCTGCCCGCGGCTTCGCCCGCGTGGATGTCGGAAATTATCCCACGGGAACGTGCTAACAGGATAAAATGTATGTGCACCAGAATGCCATCTATCTCGCGGGCCCTTTGTGGCTAATTACAATAGAAAACCAATTGTGTCTCATTAATGGTGATTAAGAGGGTACCTATATGATATCTTTACCTAAGTACCTACCTAATTAAAAAAATAAATAAACTCAATAACAGAAAATAAAATACCTACCTACCTAAATAAACCTATTTATGACGATAACTAATCTAAACTCAATCATCATCTGCCTAGCCTTTTCCCAACTATGTTCAGGGTCGGCTTCCAGTCTAACTGGATGCAGCTGAATACCAGTATTTTAAATGGAGCGACTGCCTATCTGAACTCCACAACCCAGTTATTGGGTAATACGATACCCTTGGTACGACTGGTTGTCAGACTTTCGGGCTTCTGACTACCCGTAACGACTGTCAAAGATCCACGAATGACAGCCGGGACCAACGGCTTAACGTGCTTTCCGAGGCACGGAGGTGTCTCGGTATGTAAAGATGGTCACCCATCCACAGACCGACCGCGGCAAGCGTAGCTTAACCTGACCGATCGACCTGTGCGGCTGTTATTATTTAGCCACGGGCCCCTCAATCTAAACTCAATAAATAAGCAAAATCTCTAAAAACTAATATCTATACGAATGACTATCCTACCTAACAGTATTATAAAATAACCTACGGTCACTACGTACACTATCAAATATACTACCTATACTTTAAAATTAAAATCTATACCTACGACTTATATAAAAACAAACCTAAATAACTCTAAAAAGTAAAAGGAATAAAAATGAACTCCACTGCGTGTGACCTAACCTACGACAAACTTATTATTTGCGGTTGGTACAGTAACCGGATCTAGGGATCGAACCGCAAAATTAAGTTTGTTTTTTATTGTATATACTTTTCCGGGATAAAAAGTACCCAGTGTGGTGTCCAGGATATTAAAGAATAATTATACCAAGTTTCATCGTAATCGAACCGGTAGTTTTTGCGTGATGCTTGAACAAACAGACAGACAGACAGACAGACAGACAGACAGACAGACAGACAAAAATTTTTTTAATCACATATTTGGGTTCGGTGTCGGTCTAGTAACACCCCCTGCCATTTATTTTTTTGATATTTTCAATGTACAGAATTTTCACTTCTACAGATTTATTATAAGTATAGATGATAACTAATCTAAACTCAATAAATAAGCAAAATCCCTAAAAATTTATATCTATACGAATGACTAATCCTACCTAACAGTATTATAAAATAACCTACGGTCACTACGTACACTATAAAATATACTACCTATACTTTAAAATTAAAATCTAAACCTACGACTTATATAAAAATAAACCTAAATAACTCTAAAAACTAAAAGGAATAAAAATGAACTCCATTGCGGGTGACTTAACCTACGACAAACTTATTATTTGCGGTTGGTGCAGTAATCGGGTCTAGGGATCGAACCGCAAAATTAAGTTTGTTTTTTATTGTATATACTTTTCCGGGATAAAAAGTACCCAGTGTGGTGCCCAGGATATTAAAGAATAATTATACCAAGTTTCAACGTAATCGAACCGGTAGTTTTTGCGTGATGCCTGAACAAACAGACAGACAGACAGACAGACAAAAATTTTTTTAATCACATTTTTGGGTTCGGTGTCGGTCTAGTAACACCCCCTGCCATTTATTTTTTTGATATTTTCAATGTACAGAATTTTCACTTCTACAGATTTATTATAAGTAATAGATAATGTTACAGACAGTTGTTTCACATTACACTTGCAAACTGCAATGCAGTTTGTCGGTAGTAGGTTCACGTGGACTTTGCACGAATCTTTGCTTTATCATCATCATCATCACCATCATCATCGGTCTTTATACTTTCTATTTGTTTTTTATTTGTTGCTATCTGATGTATCTGGTGTATTGTGTGTCTTTTACTCTGTGCTAAATAAATGTTTTTTCTTTCTTTCTTTATCTTTCTTTCATCATCATCACCATCTCATCATCACCATCATCATCACCACCATCATTGCATCCCGAAATCGCCCACTGCTGGGTATAAGCGCCCCCTTTCTTCTGCTTTTGGACGGCCCTGGTTTTTTTGGCCTAATCTTTGCATAACTAAGTATTCAAATGTAGTAAAAACTGAGACTAAGACCCTGACTCTGTAGGCAAAGACTCCGTATGTGAATATAGTTACCCACACAACCACATCTACTCCTGCCATACCAACCAGTCAACCAATGCCATCCTACATCCTACTAAACAATAATAAACGTAAAAAACGTACGACGAACGTAATAAACGTGAAAGTTTGTATGGATGGATGGATGGATGGACATATGGATGGATGGATGTTTGTTGCTCTTTCACGCAAAAAATACTGAACAGATTTGGATGACATTTGGCACACAGATGGTTTATAACCAGGATTAACATATAGGATACTTTTTATCCCGATATTCGCACAGGATCGAAACTTATGCAAGTGAAACTGCGGGGCGCAGCTAGTAATCCATAAACTCATGAGACCAACCCATAGTACCTACTGTTAAAGGCTGATGAGCTCTTCATGGTACCGGGAGGAATCAATTAAACCACGTTTAATCACGTATGTTCAATAATTATTCCTAGAAATGATTCTACGTATTTTACATCTTTTTCATTTGGTTTGCCAGCCAAGTCTGACGCCTAATCTTTCCTTATTTTAAACTTATTTCATGTTTGTCTCGTATTTCATGCCAATAACAATTTTTGACTGACTCGCTTTAGTCTCTATAGTACCAATTTAGAATAAGCTTAGCAAACTTAGGACCCACGACATTAGCCGACCGAGGCCGATCGAACACAGCTACTATGGACACATCGACAGGTAATGTTTCCTTAGGACACTTTTTTGGCTCTCCTGTCCCTCAGGTAATTAATTAATAAATGTAGGTTACCATAATAATTATTTAAATTTGGCACGTGTAGTGTCTTTTTCTTTGCAAGTCAAGTTGTATCGTGTTACGCAGTAACGGGGTTGTGGAGGTCTGATAAGCAGTTGCTCCATGTGAAATACTGGTTTTCAGCTGCATCCGGTTAGACTGGAAGCCAACCCCAAAATATTTGGGAAAGGCTAGGCAGGTCAGTGGATGCTTATTGTGCTTGCCGCAAAAATTTAAACCAAAACAAAATAGAGGACAGTTGTATTTTCGATTCAAAAATTGTTTAAATTTACTTTAGGTTTACGTCGCGCGTTCGTGGCAAGTTCACTGTAAGCTATGAAATTACAGGAGCTTAGATACAGTTTACTTTTGATATTGCTTTATATTTTAGGTGGCGGTGGCGGGCATCAGTTGGGGGTTACGGAAGGATCGTACGTTCCCGCGACCCCGGCGTAGGTATGAGATGGAACACCGGGGTGGTTTTTAGTCAGTAAGAGTCTGACAGACCCCGCCGCCCGCCCCATGAGAATTTTTCACCCCAGAAAAAAAAAAACGGTTTGCACTCCGGGAGTGCCGGCAGAAGTGAAAACTTGAATACTAACGTTGTGCATTTTTGATATTTTGGGATGCGGTCTACTCTCCCTTCGTCTTACGAATTTTCGATCAGGCCACGTGTCCTGACGCGAGCTCTGTCTTACGAATTTTCGATCAGGTCACGTGTCCTGATGCGAGCTCCGTCTTACGAATTTTCGATCAGGTCACGTGTCCTGACGCAAGCTCCATCTTACGAATTTTCGATCAGGTCACGTGTCCTGACGCGAGTTTAACATTTTTTACCCATCAAAACAAAGTGCACAACGCCGCTAAAGAAGTTGTCACTTCAAAAAAAAAGGTTAGGTCGACCGCAACATCCAAGTTGATTGCAGTTACTCGATTATTTAGTGTTTTTAGGACCTCAAAAACCACCCCAGGCTAGGTGGAGCGACGATCTTCGCAGGGTGGCTGGTAGCAGCTGGATGAGAGTTGCCGAAAATCGAGTTGAATGGCGTGCAATAGGAGAGGCCTATGTCCAGCAGTGGACTGCTGTAGGCTGATGATGATGATGATGAGGAACCCAACGTAGACATTATTTGAAGTTCACAAATAGAGGCGCCATCATTATATTAGAGTGTTTAATTACATTTTTGAAGTGCAAAATGGGAATTATTGTAGGTTTGTATTTAATATGTCATTCCATCTCAGGGTGCGTTGCATTTGCGTAAGTCCCTCCAAAAGGTGGCAAAAGATGCCGAGATTTTTATCGGAGGCTCGTGGCTAAGCAATAACAGCCCCACGGGTCGATCGATCAGGTTAAGCTACGCTTTCCGCGGTTGGTCCGTGGATGGGTGACCATCTTCACATACCAAAAGCACGTTAAGCCGCTGGTCCCGGCTGTCATTCGTTTATCTTTGACAGTCGTTACGGGTCGTCAGTAGCCCGAAAGTCTGGCAACCAGTTTTACCAGGAGATATCGTATTACCCAGTAACTGGGTTATGGATATCAGCTAGGCAGTCGCTTTATGTAAAATACTGGTATTCAGCTGCATCCGGTTAGACTGGAAGCCGACCCTAACATAGTTGGGAAAAGGCTCAGCAGATGATATAAATGATGAAGAGTTTGACATAACCCATCATTCAATCTAAATGAAGGGTATGCTTAGAAATTTCCACACAACATTAAACGTCATCAACTAAAAATATCATACGCAACAGTATTCACTTACCATCAGATGGCCCACTGAAATGATTGACAACTTAAGTAACAGAACGAGACGAAAACACCAAGAAAATACTTTATATACGGTGTATCTATTCATACACGAAATATTCTAAAGGTACTCCCACACAGCAGTTATATAACGTTAGAGAATGTTGGATAACATTTGTTTAACTTTTTTAACAAATTGTAACAAAAGTTATATATTGTTAGTGATGTTATACAACTTCATGTAACAAAATGTTCTCTGTTTTCTCGCTTTCAGAGTTCGACGCATCCAGCAAGAGCGCCTTTTCTTTTGTGTTTTCAAACAAAAAATAAGGCGCTCTTACTAATCTTAAAGAAAAGCCAAACCAATGAGCACTTCATCCATTTAGAGCCACTACCAGCTTCCTCGAAAGGCAGACTCAAACTGATGGTTACAGAATGTTATACGATGTTATACAACGAGTTGAACCAGTGATGTTGTAGCAAAATGTTACACACTGTTATAAAATGTTATCGTGCTACACAATGTCATCATCATCTGCCTAGCCTTTTCCCAACTATGTTGGGGTCGGCTTCCAGTCTAACCGGATGCAGCTGAATACCAGTATTTTACATGGAGCGACTGCCTATCTGACCTCCACAACCCAGTTACTGGGTAATACGATACCCCTTGGTAAGACTAGTTGTCAGACTTTCGGGCTTCTGACTACCGTAACGACTGTCAAAGATCCACGAATGACAGCCGGGACCAACGGCTTAACGTGCTTTCCGAGGCACGGAGGGGGGTCTCGGTATGTAAAGATGGTCACGCATCCACAGACCAACCGCGGCAAGCGCAGCTTAACCTGACCGATCGACCTGTGCGGATATTATTATTTAGCCTCGGGCCCCCGTGCTACACAATGTTTTATAACGTTATATAACTGCTGCGTTCCGCGCCTTAAGAGGAGGCTCCCTAATTTCATGTAAATTTGAACTAATATTCTGGGACAGTCACACATGCAATCAAAATTGAACTTTATTAGATAATATAATGGATCTTTTATCTTTGCATGTATAAGACAGAAACGTAATTGTAACATTTTCGCCCGATTCATTATTTATTCGAAAATCATGTGTTTTTTAAGGATTATTGCATTTTTTTTTCAAGATGGCTCAACCTTTATGTCTAAAATAAATGTTCACAGTAAGAAAATATACTTTACTATCGACCCATAAGACATTTTTTCTCTAGATCAATTATTACTTTAGTTATAAACGAAATAAGAATTGAGACTTACGACATTTAGTTTCGAGCTCCAACGCGATCAAGGAGTGCACGCGGTATTCAACTTTATTACTGATGTGTTAGCGGCCTAACCCGCCTAACGGCCAGCCGGTTCGTCAGTGCCGCGCTGTGCGCCATCGTGAGAGGGTGTATCGCTCGCGCGCGCGTTCAATACGTATTTTATTTGGGAGTTATTTTAATAAAATTCACATTATAACGCTACCTATACAATGGGAAACAAACACAATAAAAGACGTCATGAACAGAAGAGAAAGAAAGACGAAAGCTTAAAAAATATTGCAAGAATCATGAGAAGCAAAGCAGTATTTTTTTATTAGTATTTTTTTTAAAATACGTATATATTATTTTGACGAAACGTCTAATCTAAAGTATAAAATTGTATGACAGTCGATCGATATTCATACAATTTTATACTTTAGGCTATGGTAATACGGTCCTATTTTCAATGGAGCCAGTAAATTCCGCGAAGATTTTTCCGCTGTCTGAACTTCGCCAAAAATGTAAGCAAATATGAGTTTATGGAAAAATAATTTTAATTTCTACACAATAAAGTTTAGTTTACGCTACAACTTCACACATTTTTATAACTTTTTCAATAGTGCTAGTCACTCTGAAATGAACTTAATTACCATTACAATAAAGTTGATATTCCTTTAACTTGAAATAACGTCAATTTGAAACAAATAAAATTTAAATATAGATATCTCTATGATGATCAGATAAATTTGATTTGATTGCAGCCGCCCTATATCATAACTACTGCTAATAATTATTATTGCATGCAACTACAACCTAGCGCGTGGGTTCAAGGCCAGATTGTTACAGTTGTGTTGGAGATTGTGAGAACATAGGAAGCTATGGAGGCGATTTGATTGTATTAAGTACCTATATAACAATATTATAAGTATAACAAGTATAACAATTATGTTGTTTATGCTTATATATAAATTGTTGAAGATATTTTATCCGAATAATGACTAATAAGTATATACTCTCTTAGGAAAAAAAAATTAAGGCAAATTTCCCGAATTTGAATGTCATCCGGAACAAGGAAACTTATTGGAGACGCCTTCTCAGTTGCATAATTTAGTTTCTGTTCCTGCGAAATCATGATGCAAGTTGTTGCAGTTTTTGTCTGGCTTGTTAATTCTGATGGCGTCACAGATGTATTTGCGAGCTGATAAAATTTTTATTTTACAAAAAAGCTTTCTGTCTTTTATAGGGTAACGTGTGTCGGTCATGAGTTTCTGCATGTTATTACAAAATCGGCGCAAAATATGATTTCTACAGTTAATCTTTTCGACTGTAATGTTTGCGTAGGGCCGTGACTCAATAATTTTTGTGTAGGTACTGCTATCGCCATCTGCTATAAATCGTCCATAAATAATGTTGTGCATTTCAATCGATTTTTTTAAACCTGCTATGATTGTTGCTTCCATGCCTGTAGATGGGACGTCATAATGTTTGTAACATACGAGGGCGACACTGAAAGTTTTTAGAACCGGCCACTTGTAAAGGATATAATAAAGAAATAAGTTCAAATTTTGAAAATGGAACTCTGCCAATTTTATTGTGTATGTATTTTATATAATAATAATAACGTTTATTTATAAACATGCTGCAGATTTACTATAACTTATCTTAAAAAAAATATAGAGGACACAGTTGCTCATTTGCCTGAACTAGGTGGAACCTGTTTAAATTGCAGTAAGCCTAAGTAAAAATTGCAGAATAACCTTTTTACAGTCGCAATTATTTAATTTATAAATACTTTTTTTCCTATTTAATTTATTGTATAGAAATGGACCTAAAAATGTATAAAATCTGTTTACAAAGAAATATTTAGAGGATGCATTGGACTTACATGCAATTTACAGACAGAATTTTATTCATTTGTCATTTGTTTACAATTTGGCGGCAAATTGAAAATTGTCTGCGTCACGTCAGCATGAATTTAACGCGAGAAAAATTTCGTACAATGATTTTTTATGACTTTCGATGTCATTTAAGTCAACAAGAAAGTTATGATTGACTTCGATTGGCCTTTTACGATGAAATGCCATCTCGCGCCACTGTTTACAACTTGTTTAATGCCTTTAAACGTGGTCGCACTAATCTCACCGATGATCTGCGTGAGGGACGGCCTTTTACGGTGACGACTGAAGATAACATCAGTTTTGTGCGGCGTATGATAGATACTGACAAAAGAGTGACTTATCAGCAGATTCGGACAAGCTTAGGCATCGGTATGAGTCAAGTGCACAACATCATCCATGAACATTTAGCGGCCAGAAAGCTTTGTGCCCGGTGGATACCTCATAATTATTTCCGAAAATAAAAGAAAAACTTCGAGGAAAACGTTTTATGGACGCCGAGGAAGCAGTGGCTGCATTTCAAAATGCCGTCAAAGAGACCCCTACGGACGAGTGGGCAAATTGCTTTTCTCAGTGGTTCCATCGGATGCAGCGATGTATTGATGTAAATGGACACTATTTTGAAAAGATATAATTTTCAGTGTCACCCTCGTATATGGTCTTTTATAGCATTTCCACTTTTTTGACAAATGCATCATTACTTTTTTTTACTAAATTGTTTCAACTGAGCATGCACAGCGTCTTTATGTTCTGTTCCGATGCCTCTTTTGAATTTCTTATTGCACATCATGCACTGCAAATTTAGCCGAGAAAAAAGTCAAATTTTGGTGTTCAGAAACCAATTGAATCGAGTTTAATCCCCAGTTAAAAAAGAGATTTATGATCAGCAACCACTTGCAACTTATCATAAAAAATCGTATATCAATAATACGTCTTCCAGTTGAAAAGAAATGAAGTTTCAGCCGTAAAAGTAAGTAGATATCTGAACTATTCCGATAAGCTGTTTTTGACTTTAAGCATCTCGAGCTGGCAACGAATACTTCTGTATCAAATATGAGCCTTATTCTTACCTCGTTACTTTTATTATTGGAAATGTTGTTTTTGTACCAGTTTAAAAAACATTTTGTTTTGTGTTGTTTAACAGACGTGATGGATATTGATATCTAAACACGATAAAAAAAAAAACAGATTTCTCAACTCATACTTCAAGTAACACCACCAGTGGTCATTGACTCCAAAAAACAAACAATCATCAATTCCAATCTTTTTAATTTGTCGATTTTAGACTGCGGAGTTTCTCTAGCTAATTTAATTTGACCATGTTTTGAGTAATGTAGTAGTTAGTATTAAATAAACTATTATATTTCATAAAATAAAATATATATAATAATATAAAGGTGTTTCTATTCCATCCATGTTCGCTATTCTAAAATCAAAATACGTAAAGTTAGAATTTTGCGTCGACGGGGCGACCTTCGGCTCGCTCGCGCAAGCGAAGCGCGGCGTGGCGGGGCGCATGGGGCGGAGCTTGCGTGGAAATTATTTCAGAGTGCCTGGTCTTAAGAGAAACATCATCATCAACATAGGTAATTATCATAATTTTAAAATTGCTTAAAAGCATTTTGCATATAACCTTTGTACCTACATAACATAATCAGCCTATAATGTTCCCACTGCTGGGACACAGGCCACCTCTCTTATGAGAGGGAGTGGGCTATAATCTGCCACGAGGGCCCAATGCGGGTTGATAGATGTCACATGTCTTCGAATTTTTGGTTCTATGACATGCCGGTTTCCTCACGGTGTTTTCCTTTACCGTTTTGAGAGCAGTGGTGATGAAGTTATTTACACAAAGTAAAGCGCCTGCCTGAGTTCGAACCCACGACCTATAAACTCGTAAGTCGGGGTCGTTGCCACTAGGCCACTACTGATCTCAATAAAACCTTTACTGCATTTCAATGACAGTAAATGCTCCGTAGAAACTAGTGTAATGGATGTGCAAAAATAAGAAGGAACCAGTATTTATTATGTGTGGTAAGTTTTTTTTTATTAGATATGTCGCATCACTGGGTGGCCGAGATGCGAAACATAGGATCTTCTTCACGATCCAACATAGTTTAGCTAGGTGTGGGCACTATAGTGAGTACTCGAACGAAAAGATAATTTGAATTTAAAGTAACTTTAATAAACTGGCGATTATCAACGGAAACGCACACTTGCGTCGGAAACAAACAGTGCGTACGGTACTGAGCATTTGCCAAGACTGTCCGAGCTCGACTGTCCACTTTAGACTGTCGCAACACTTGGTCTCTCCGCCAGTCCTCGCTGCATCCCCTCCACCGACGATTATGTCCAAGCGGCGGGTCGATTGCGTTTCCGATCACATGATTATTCGTTTACCCATCAAATTGTTAGATAGCGCTGTCCGCTGTACTGCGGTGCCATCTATCCACGACATATATACTTTAATTCTTTTTTCGTTTCTATGTCTTTTTTAACACATCTGTGGTGGTGTATCTCTTAAAATATTTCGTGTATGAATAGATACACCCTATACTTAGTCGTACGCGTCTCTATAAATGTAATTTACTCGCTTTAATATTTTCTTACACAATTTTTCCTTCACTGGGTGTATTATGTGGATGATTTGCCTATATTACAGAGGGGGAATTAATCTTGCTTTCCCTGTATGAAGAGAATTGGATCACAAACGTGACGAGAGCTTGATTAATGATATTTGCATGGAGCGTGTATTTGAGAGTTTTTGAGACTCGTAAGCCTTGTTACATAAATAGGTTGTGAATGACATCGATTGGTTTGGGGAGCTAGAATAGAATCTGTACTAATAATAACGCTGAAGAGTTTGTTTGTTTGAACACGCTAATCTCTAGAACTATGAGTAGGTACCAATCGGATATGAAAAAATATTTTTTGCATTTGATAGTCAATAAATCTGAAGCGTTTGTTTGTTTGAACGCGATAATCTCTGAAACTACCAGTCGGATTTGAAATATTCTTGTTTTCATTTGATAGCCTAATTCTCGTGGAAGGCTATAAGCTATTTAACATCACGCTAAAGCCCTTAAAAGCCGAGCAAAACAAAAAAATAAGTCCGAAAGAACGCTAAGCAAAAACGCGGGCAGACGATGCGATGCGATGAGGTGGATGGGGGCAATACACTTCACGCGGACGAAGTCGAGAGCAGAAGCGAGTAAAATAATAATAATAAAGATAATAGGTTTATATGCGCCTAACATGAAAGAAGAAAATTAGTGAACATCGCGAGGAATTAGAGAGTGGTGATGGCCCAGTAATAACGGCTTTGACTTACTACTTTACTTACTTGTAGGTCATAGGTTTGAACCCCGACAGGCGCTTTAGTTTGTGTAAATTATTTCATCACCACTGCTCTCAAAACGGTGAAGGAAAACATCGCGATGAAATTGGCATGTCCTTGAACCAAAAGTTCGAAGACATGTGACATCTACCAAACTGCACTGGGCTCGCGTGGTGGATTACGGCCCGCATCCTCTCACAGACAGGAGGCCTGTGTCCCAGCAGTGGGAACATTATAGGCTATATATGCTACGATGAATTAGAGTTAGTCTATTATTCATGGCGGCCATTTTGATAACGTAAAAATAATCCTCGAATTTAAAACGGAAGGTTGTTTAAAGTTTAGTTGAAACCTCACTAACGATGTACCAACAGTTCAGTTAGTTACTGTGATGAAAATAAAACACAAAAATATGAATCCAGTTTTCAACTGCTTTAGTTCGCTTCACAAAAACTTTTATTGGTACAATTTTAACTGTTTGCAATCGGTGTGTTCAATGGTGCAGATCAGTGACTTGATGGATGTATGTATCTGTGCACGACTCAACAGTTTTCAGCCTGAAAAATATTTACAGGATGTAATTGATTAGGTGCGCCAAATTAAAGCATCTAATTCAACGTGTCATAAATATTTAGAGCATAATTATCTTTAAGGAAAGCAGTATCTTCTCGTCCCACATACGCAGTGTCTCAAGACGAAAATCTTTGACCAGTGCGTGTTGCCAGTGATTGAAACATAGTCGCTCACAATGGGCCTTATTAGAAGGCTTAAAATCAATCTAAGGGAAATGGAGAGGGCTATGCTTGGAGTTTCCCTGCGTGATCGAATCAGAAATGAAGAGATCCGCAGGAGAACCAAGGTAACCGACATAGCCCGAAGAATTGCCAAACTTAAGTGGACGTGGGCATTGCACATTGCTCGCAGAATAGATGGCCGATGGGGCCAAAAGGTTCTGGAGTGGCGACTGCGTAACGGCAGACATAGCGTTGGAAGACCACCCGCAAGGTGGACCGACGACCTTGTGAAGGCCGCAGGAAACCGTTGGATGCGAGAAGCACAGAACCGGATGAAATGGAGGTGCTTGGGGGAAGCCTATGTCCAGCAGTGGACGTCTTTCGGTTGAAATGATGATGATGATTAAGATGCACAATGCACATATGCACGTGCGTAGGCAAGTGATTTGGCAGCATCGTCGCGCGCCCTTTTCTCGTAGGCACGGTCAAAATTATGTAAATCAACGCTAGTTCAACACGTTGCCAACTTCATGTTGAACTCTGCGATGAATGGATTGTTTATCGGGCGCGCGCTAAAATGTATAATTTAAGGTGATTAGAGGGCTCGCTGACCTTGTCTATGTGGGCGGAGCTAAGCGCTCTACCCCCGAATACGTAAAACGCGCGCGGTGGCGCGCTGTACTAAAACGACGATCAAAGAATATGCAGAGGCGCAGAATGCCGCACGCAGGTCGTCATTTTTGCCTACGATTCCAGAGGGGAATGGCGGATGCAAAGCTGATATATTTTGTATAGATTGATTCTTATGTTACGTATATTTTAAGTTTCTGGACATTATTTTTTAGCAATTTTTCATTTAGAGATTTTGTTTAAAATCATACGTGAGAAGGGACTTAGTTCCTAATGGGGGTAAAACTTTAAAAATGATATCGAGTATTTTCTTAGAAATAGAATAACATTTTATTTGCATAGACTGTAGGTCTTCTTAGGAGGACTTACATAAAAATGAGATTTTATAAAAATGTGATCCTGTTTCATGAATTTGAATTACATATTATAAATCAGTAATAAATATGCGCGTCTGTCTGTGTTAGTGCAAATATTTACGAACGAATTGTATCAGTGTGCGTTTATTGACTAGCTCGCTGCAGATGGCCCATTTCTATAGTGCGCGTGGACGCTTACGATAGTAATACAAGTAGTAGGCATATATTTTAAACTAATATTAAAATGAGAAAAGATTGGATTTGATCAAAATAAAATTCCAAGATGGCGGCTGCAAAAATTTTCAAATATTTCATCATGGGTGTCGTTTTCACACTTTTCGAGGGTGATAAAGCCGATAATGAGGTCAAAATAAAAATCCAAAATGGCGGATGCAAAAATTTTCAAATATTTCATCATGGGTGTTGTTTTCATACTTTTCGAGGGTGATAAAGCCGATAGTGAGGTCAAAATAAAAATCCAAAATGGCGGCTGCAAAAATTTTCAAATATTTAATCATGGGTGTCGTTTTCATACTTTTCGAGGGCGATAAGGCCGATAGTGAGGTCAAAATAAAAATCCAAAATGGCGGCTGCAAAAACTTTATAATATTTCATCATGGGTGTCGTTTTCATACTTTTCGAGGGCGATAAGGCCGTTAATGAGGTCAAAATAAAAATCCAAAATGGCGGCTGCATAAACTTTCAAATATTTAATCATGGGTGTCGTTTTCATACTTTTCGAGGGCGATAAGGCCGATAGTGAGGTCAAAATAAAAATCCAAAATGGTGGCTGCAAAAATTTTCAAATATTTCATCATGGGTATCGTTTTCATACTTTTCGAGGGCGATAAGGTCGATAGTGAGGTCAAAATAAAAATCCAAAATGGTGGCTGCAAAAATTTTCAAATATTTAATCATGGGTGTCGTTTTCATACTTTTCTAGGGCGATAAAGCCGATAGTGAGGTCAAAATAAAAATCCAAAATGGCGGCAGCATAAATTTTCAAATTTTTCGTCATGGGTGTCATTTTCATAGTTTTCGAGGGTGCTACAGACAGCCGATAGTGAGCTCACAATGTAAATCCAAGATGGCGGCTGCAAAAATTTGTTTTTGTTTTAAATCATACGTGATAAGGAACTTCGAATAACCTAAGTTATTCTGATCAAACTAAAATTATTATGTAACTAATGATTACTTGATTTTAGGTACAGACGCCAGCACATCAAGCTACCCGAAACAGTCAAATTTTCCCAATCAACCTTGAACCTAATGCTTTAGCGATAAAGTTGAAAATCTATTAAAGAAATTTGACAGATTGCAGTTAAGTAGCTTGATGTGCTGGCGTCTGTACACGATACTTATTTGACAATAATATAGTGTGATGAGTTGCCAAATAAACAATGTTTTCTTATCACCAGACCGCATGAGTGAGTGTCTCTGTCTCGTAGAGTCTTAGCATAATGCTGAGCGATGGCCATTTTGCGTGGATGTGCGTGTTTACCCCCGAACTTGTTTTAGACAGACACTCACTCATGCGGTCTGGTGATAAGAAAACATTGTTTATTTGGAAACTCATCACACTATATTATTGTCAAATAAGTATCGTGTGTGCCAGCACATCAAGCTACTTAACTGCGATCTGTCAAATTTCTTTAATAGATTTTCAACTTTATCGCTAAAGCATTAGGTTCAAGGTTGACTTGGAAAATTTGACATAATAATTTTAGTTTGATCAGAATAACTTAGGTTATTCGAAGTTCCTTATCACGTATGATTTAAAACAAAAACAAATTTTTTCAGCCGCCATCTTGGATTTACATTGTGAGCTCACTATCGGCTGTCTGTAGCACCCTCGAAAACTATGAAAATGACACCAATGACGAAAAATTTGAAAATTTATGCAGCCGCCATTTTGGATTTTTATTTTGACCTCACTATCGGCTTTATCACCCTCGAAAAGTATGAAAACGATACCCATGATGAAATATTTGAAAATTTTTGCAGCCGCCATTTCGGATTTTTATTTTGACCTCACTATCGGCCTTATCACCCTCGAAAAGTAT
Organism: Apamea anceps; assembly: GCA_951799955.1. Classification (NCBI taxonomy): domain Eukaryota; kingdom Metazoa; phylum Arthropoda; class Insecta; order Lepidoptera; family Noctuidae; genus Apamea; species Apamea anceps. The sequence continues at coordinate 3,117,860 of OX637516.1, forward strand.
GAAAACGATACCCATGATGAAATATTTGAAAATTTTTGCAGCCGCCATTTTGGATTTTTATTTTGACTTCACTATCAGCCTTATCGCCCTGGAAAAGTATGAAAACGACACCCATGATTAAATATTTGAAAATTTTTGCAGGCGCCATTTTGGATTTTTATTTTGACCTTACTATCGGCTTTATCAACCTCGAAAAGTATGAAAACGACACCCATGATTAAATATTTGAAAATTTTTGCAGCCGCCATTTTGGATTTTTATTTTGACCTCACTATCGGCTTTATCACCCTCGAAAAGTATGAAAACGACACCCATGATGAAATATTTGAAAATTTTTGCAGCCACCATTTTGGATTTTTATTTTGACCTCACTATCGGCTTTATCACCATCGAAAAGTATGAAAACGATACCCATGACGAAATATTTGAAAATTTTTGCAGCCGCCATTTTGGATTTTTATTTTGACCTCACTATCGGCCTTATCGCCCTCGAAAAGTATGAAAACGACACCCATGATTAAATATTTGAAAATTTTTGCAGCCGCCATTTTGGATTTTTATTTTGACCTCACTATCGGCTTTATCACCCTCGAAAAGTATGAAAACAACACCCATGATGAAATATTTGAAAATTTTTGCATCCGCCATTTTGGATTTTTATTTTGACCTCATTATCGGCTTTATCACCCTCGAAAAGTGTGAAAACGACACCCATGATGAAATATTTGAAAATTTTTGCAGCCGCCATCTTGGAATTTTATTTTGATCAAATCCAATCTTTCCTCATTTTAATAATAGTTTAGATATGCCTACTACTTGTATTACTATCGTAAGCGTCCACGCGCACAATAGTAATGGGCCATCTGCAGCGAGCTAGTCAATAAATGCACACTGATACAATTCGTTCGTAAATATTTGCACTAACACAGACAGACGCGCGTAGTCGATCGATAGCCGGAGCGTAGCAGCGAGCGACACAGCCATCCCGTCTCAATGCTAACGCACGACTGCCGCCGCCCGCGCCCGCGCAGAGCACCTCTGAAGCTTGATCTCAAAGTGGGGACATTCCCTATGCAAATGTTGATTGATTTAAATAAGCTATGTCACATCTGTAGTACCTCTAACCATCGATTTTTCAGTGTAAAAATTTTTCCAAACATCAAAGCCGTTTAGAAGTAATATCGAAAATCAGAAAAAAATAGCGTGTTGGTAAATATTTTTTTAAGGCAAAAGTATTAGCCATACGAAAAAATCCTATGTCAGAAATGTTGTTCATGAATCTATAGCAAACATATATTTTTTTCAGATCTTTTAATCAAGCCGTTAATGAGAAATATTCTTCATAAAGTGACCGTATTACGGTACTAAACGAGAGTAAGGCCCTTAATTCGTGAACGACTCAACAGTTCAGCCTGAAATATATATACAAGGGAGAAGGCATGTCTGTCTCTCGTTAACATCAGGCATATTTTAATTACTGTAGGCGTACTATGGGTAGTGTTGGTTATAGCGCAATAGCGCAACGGTTTGCAGTTCAAATCTGAACATGTAGATAGGTACACAACTCAACGATACGGAATGCGAGACAGTTTCTAAGCACATGTTGTTCGTACGATGTCCAATGTTTCGATGTTCCCGAGAGCTCTGCTCACACCGCTCTTGTAGCTGTAGCTCTCGTCACCCCAAGAACTGAGGCTAGACTCTGTCGAGCGCCACGAGATGGCGCTGGCATCGCGAATAAACGAATAACTCCAACATATATAACAATGAAACACACAAATTCTATTTTCTACTTAATTGACAACCTCAAAGTTGGTTCGACTAAGACCCGATGGTCTAGTGACGACCAGCAGTGCGATTCTGTAACCATATCACCGTGAAAACTTAGGTGAAGTGAGCGTGAAGTGAGCTGTCATTCCAATATAGGTAATAATGCTAGGGATTGACACTATTAGCAGCTCACTCTAAGCTCACTTCATCTAACTTAACACGCAGAATCGATCGACTGAAGACAGAGCGTGGGGTCCCGAGTCGACCTTAAAGTCGGCCAAAGCAATTTGTCTGGATTAAAGACCTGTTGATGGCAATAGGCTCGCCCCTTATAACTATCGATTATTTCCCAGTAATTTTTTTTTTTAATTAAGACGATAAAAGTTGGGCAAAGATCGTCACTCACTGGACGCCTGAGAGAGGACATCGCCGTCGAGGTAGACCACGGCGAAGGTGGTGTGACGATCTGGTAACATTTGCAGGGCCAACATGGCCAGAGATCGCACAAGGTTTGGAAGGAAAAAGGGGAGGCTTTTGCCCAGCAGTGGGACACAAAAAAATAATAATATAATAATATCCCTGGACATTTCACACAGCGCCATCTAGTCCCAAGCTAAGCAACCTAATGCTTGTGTTATGGTAACAAGATGGCTGATAAACTACTTATATACATTTTTTTTTGTAAATACATTCATATTATAGATAGAAAAACACCCAGACTCGGAACAAATACATGTAGGTCATACAAATATTTGTTCCGTGCGGGAATCGAACCCGCGACACGCAGCGCAGCAGTCAATCGCTTAACCACTGCTACAACCGTGCCGTCAAAAAAGGCTATAAAAAAATCTTTTGACGTTATTCCATAAACGCCTTTCATAAAACTTACAAACAAGAAGCAGGTGGTCGATTTCCTAATTGCCGTGAAATACACGATCGCTAGAGGCAAATTGTTACATTAAATGCTACCATTATTTACCAGTTCGGTTTCAAAGTCTGTGAAAACTACTCCCACGTTAATTTGAAGACAGAGATCTTGCTTTGAAATTTTGAATATTGTACTTCAAAATTTAATAACCAAACCCTTGAGTATACAATATATGTACCTAAAGTCTATGCAAACTAATGTTTCAAATTGATGTTATTTCAAGTACGTTAGTTTGAATACAGATATCTTGCTTTGAAATTTTGAATATTGCATTTCAAAATTTAATAGCCAAGCCCTTGGGTATACAACATACCTAAAGTCTATGCAAACTAATGTTTCAAATTGATGTTATTTCAAGTTAGACAGATATAAACTTTATTATAATGATAATTATGTTGATTTCAGAGTCACTAGTACTATTGTAAAAGTTATCGGGCAGTTGCCCGCCAGACACAACACCCGTCTGGTCGGACGATCCTCCCTTTTCTATGGAGGATGAGTGAACTTTACACCCTATAAGTTTTGCAAAATTGTAGCAATTTTCCTTTCTTGGACTCATAAATCCCCTGTGAGTTGACCACTTAATCATGTGACAGTCAACGAAAAAGAATGGGTGTGAAATTCGTGAAATACTTGATAGCATTAGGTATTCTGATCGCAAGAATAAAACGGTCTTCGAAAAAATTGTTTTAGAACTTTCTTTCAGTAATTAAAATTCAGTTGAAATTGACTTTGAGTCTTTGGTAAAGTACAGACGCCAGCAGGTCAAGCTACCCGAAACTGTCAAATTTTCCCAATCAACCTTGAACCTTAATGTCTTAGCGATAAAGTTGAAAATCTATTAAAGAAATTTGACAGATTTTATAGTAGCTTGATGTGCTGGCGTCTGTCTGATGTCCAACGGAGAAAATCAAGAGGCTTATTTAATAATACCAGCCTATTTTCGTTTCATTGCAAAAGCCTCTTCTCATACAGAGTAAGCATGAGCTTTGATCACCACGCTTGCTGATGATAGGTTGGCGATTTCAGACTTATATTAAAAGTCCAGGGGGTCTACTTCGAAGTGGTAAATGTATCGCATCAGCCGAATGTGCGGCCGTTTCCTGCTACGAAGTTACTATTTGGTTCGGTCGCTCGATACATTTATCACTTCGGAGTAAACCAACAGCCAATCGATTCTGTAAAAATCTTACCGTGAAAAGTTAGGTGAAGTGAGCCTAGAGTGAGCTGTCAATAGTGTCAATCCCTAGTATTAGTTGGAATGACAGCTCACTCCACGCTCACTTCACCAAAGTTTTTACGGTGAGATGGTTACGGAATCGCACTGCTGAAATTCAGGATGTTTTGCTTTTTGAAAATAATGACCGGACTATGATTTTTGTATTTAGTGCTTAAGGCCGGTTGTTTCAAACGGTTGTTTAACGTAACATACGTTCGTCAAATAATAAACATTACGTATTTGTTATTATTTGACGTACGCCAAGGCCATAATTTTGTGAAACAACGCTTTTTTTTGTTTGACGATGTTTAGCGCCATTTTTGAAGTAAACGCGTGCGTCAAGTGGACGTAAAACCACCCGCCCTGAGTGATGTGAAAGGATGATAACTGATAAAAAAACACTCCTTGATCCCTGCAGAAGCTATCCATTTCGGTAAGACCATGAAATCGAATAAGATCGGTAAGACCAAATCGGCATTTATATCTGTAAATCGTATGGTGCACAATAAAGAATATTCTTTTCTATTTTCTTCAAATACTGAATCCTACGAATATCATAAACGTGAAAGTTTGTATGGATGGATGTTTGTTATTCTTTCACGCAAAAACTACTGAACGGATTTAGATGACATTTGGCACACAGATGGTTTATAACCAGGATTAACATATAGGATAGTTTTTATCCCGATATTGTCACGGGATCAAAATTTATGCGGGTGAAATTGCGGGGCGCAGCTAGTATTCGCATAAACCCTAAATACTGTAATCACAAACTGCCCAATACTCTAACTAAGACTCGCTTATTACCAATAATAGATACCAGTACCTACACCAACACAATATTCGGGCAGGCGGGAGAGAAGCGTAATATCGGTGCTGCCCGGTATTAAGAACACATCAGTGCACTTCCAAATTGCAGCAGGCAACAGACGCCCTCGAAGATAATTGAGCCTTTGTCCAGCAGAGGCTGGTTCAGACTTAACATGATACTAAAATAGGATGGCCAGGCTTTCTGCTTTATAGTTTCAGGGCAAATAAAATATGTAGTTGCACGTTTTTCTTTAGGGATGGCGTCCACGAGCAACTTTTGTCTCCGCAACTAATTTGTCTCTCACATAAAGTCTACGGGTTTGTAAAAAAGTGCGCATGTAGCGACGCTACAGCTGGGAGACTTTTTTGATCGCGAGTTTGTCGTCTTTGGTTTCTTAGAACAAGTGCACAGAACACAACCGTCTGTTCGAAATCGATGTTAATGAATGCTGCAAAATTGTACGAAAAACTAACATTGCAGTCGATTAACGATGCGCAAACGGGAGCGTGTGCGCATCGTCCAAATCTCGGACGAGGAGACAGCGAAAAAGACAAAAAAGTTGTTGAGCAACTAAGTTGCTCGTGAGCGCCCTCCCAAGTCGCTCTCACATAATTTATATGTATAAATTCAATGTGAATGATGTAACCAATATTTTTTATTTCAAAGAGTGTCCTGCCGGGTAATTTTTAACATACATAAAATTAATTGCATTTTCTTTTATTTTGACATTTCAGCCACTACGTTCATTACGTTATTTACGTTGTTGAGCAGACGAATTTATTAAACCTATGAAGCATTGGATTAGAAATGTCCTTCTAAACTCTCGGATTCGTGTTACGCATTTAGGGTGCTGTCCTGTCCTGTCCATGGTGTTTCTTGCCCGTTCCTCTCCACAGGAACCCACACCGCTTAAGAAGGGGCAACCAGCTTCATCTTTCTAACTCATCGACTCCTTGAGAATTCAAGAGTGCCTGTAAATAGTATAATTGAAATAAAAGCTTTGAGTTTGAATTTTTGAGTTCAATATTTAATTATATTTTTTTTCATACGCATGAAATTTAAAGAAAAATATGAAAATCTTGAAGATAAGTAAAAATTAATATTTTTAACTTGTATTAAGTTCTGATTGACACGGTTTAAAAGCTTCCTTAGTGGAAGATTTTGCACGGAAAGTCCTGTCAAAAGTTTTAAAATTGTTATGTTTTTCTTTGTAATATTGACCCAACTCTTTTGCAAAAGAATTAGCGTTTTTCAAGAATTAGCATCGAAATACAACGTGGCAATGCTGCCAGCCTTTTGGGCACTGTTCCTGTTGACAGCGATGCTGACGTGTTTTTTGATGCCCTATGATTCAATTGCTTCTTTTTCTCATATACATGTGCATATTATTAAAGTGTTAGCTTAGCTTAGGTGAGGTTATGTAAATATTATCTTGATTAATAAAAATAAACTGATATAAAAAAAAATCTCTTTATAATATTAGTTTATGTAGATCCACTAATATCCACATAAAGACAAAACGCTTGGTGACCAATATGCAACGCCATTAGTACATCCAACTTGACCTGTAGATAACTAAGTCGGTGCAAATGAGGAAACATGACAGCTAGAGTATACAGAGTCAAAGCAAATTAGCTAGCAAAACTACAGACGTGATGGGCGTTGACATCTAAACAAAATGAACAAAAAAAAAACAACAAATTGACGATTTTTTTTTTGGGTCAACGACCTTACGTAATGTAGACAATTGAAATATCATTTTTAAAAATCTGTGTTTTTTGTGTAAACTTCGCAGAATACATTGACATTCTGTCGAATACATTGATAAAATAAAAGCTTGTAATAATAGCTTCAGGATTTCTATTATTATACACATTCATACATACATATATCCTCACACCTTCTTCCCATAGGGGTAGGCAGTTGCTACAGAACTCCACCGGCTACGATCCTTACATACTCTCCCTCCCTCTTTCTCTCTCTCTCTTCTATTCAGAATTTATTATTATTCTCAATGCATTAAAAGTAAAAAGGTCTTCAGACTTGAGGTGCTTTGGACATTCAAATCAAGAGATGAACAACACTGTGGCGGTTTCAATCAACTCAGCCTACTGCAGTCCACTGCTGGACATAGGCCTCTCCCAGACTGCGCCACAACACCCTGTCCTCCGCCTTCCGCATCCAGTCTGTCCCAGCCACCTTCATTAGGTCGTCGGTCCATCTAGCTGGGGGGCATCCCACACTACGCTTACCGATACGCGATATCCACTCCAGGACTCGTCTGCTCCACCAGCTATTGGTCCTTCAACAAACATGGCCAGCCCACTGCCACTCAGTTTGCTTACTCTGCAAGCTATGTCGGTAACTCTGGTTCTCCGGTTCGAGCAATTTAGTATGCTAAAGTGAAAAGTTTTAACAGTACAAAAACCGTCGTTCTTAAGCTGAAGCATATTACATTACCAGGAAAATGTAAAAAGGGGAGAAAGAGGTACCCTAAAACGCGATACACTTAACTTAAACATTCCCACAACAACACTTACCAAAATATAATATCACGTTTAAGGAAAAACCTCTTAAAAATACACGGGAAAACTTAGCGAGACTACAGTCAACAATCACGGATACACACATCATAACCAAGGTAGGTGTAACAGTGCCTTTATTACACAAATATACATTTTTGAAGTAAAGGGGGATGTTCGCTTACGTGCGCCTACATATGAATATTTGTTTGGGGATCCAATTATATTGTTGATATTTGGAATTGGCGTTTGAGGCTGTAGTCGATTTCCGACGGAAACCTAAAACCACGACCCTAGTCTATATCTTCTATTCTTACTATCTATGCTAATAAAGCTGAAGAATATGTTTGTTTGAACGCGCTAATCTCTGGAACCACTGATCGGATTTCAAAAAATCTTTTTGCATTTCCTAGCCTAACTCTTGAGGAAGGCTATAGGCTATTATCATCATGCTAGGACTCGAACAAAATGAAAAAAAAAATCAGAAAGAACGCTAATTGAAAATCAAGTGATAACGCGGGCAAATGATGCGATGCGACGGAAATTTCACGCGGGCGAACTCGCGGGCAGAAGCTAGTATATTATATTTTTAAAGCAAAGTAGCAATGCTTTGTTCTGTAAAAGTGCTACAAACATGTTCGAAATGATTCGTCACAGGCGGGGTGGCAAAATCGAGTATAGGTTTATTTTACCGCCCGGCTATGACGAATCGTGACGACCCGAATCATGCCGACTTGAACAAGTGCAGGCCTTTTTTTTGGGTGGGAATCATTACAATATGGCTTCTCCCGCTCTGGGTGGAGCGGGACTTTCGTGTCAGACTTTTACTGAGGTGCAGGCCTTAAGTACTCGTACACTTGACCGCCAAGAATCTACATATAAATCTATAATCTACTAGCTAGACCGACAGACGTCATTGTCATATCGAAATACCTACCAATAGTTCATATAAAAATCCCGTAGAAAACATCATTTTCAGTTTTCCCGAATTTGAAAATTTTCCAGGACACTTTTCTCATTTTTTTTTTCATACAAACCTAATTCGGACTATAATGAACATTTTAAAACAAAAAACAGCCAAATCCGTCCAGTCTTATGCACATGCCACGCGACCGTAGCCGCAGGCACTAGCTAGAACTTAAATTTCAATTCAAATTTTTAATAAATAAGTACGTATTTCCTGAAAATTCCAGTAAATTGAGCTCATAACAAGCAGTGTTGGAAAATCCAAGTTTACACCGAACGATTCGTGCTACAAATCGGATGGAACTAATGACTACAAGTCACGCCATGACAGAAAACAAATGACATACTCAACATTCTACTAGGAACCGGTGGGTGTAGGATACGAACATAGGTAGGCTTTTATATTCCCACTAATCTGTTCATTGTTTACACCAGGGCTGTCAAATGCACGGCCCGCGACATAATAGGTCTTTACCTTTGAAATTTCAAACGCCCTCAGACTAAGTCGATCGACGATCTTCGCAGGATAGCTGGTAGCAACTGGATGAGAGTTGCCGAAAATCGAGTTGAATGGCGTGCCATAGGAGAGGCCTATGTCCAGCAGTGGACTGCTGTAGGCTGATGATGATGATGTTTTTTTGACTATTATGGTTGAAGCACCTTTGGCATTTTAATGGAAGTGCATTGATTTTAGACGTTCTATAGTAATTTAGGGGAGGAGAATCGATGGACTCTTGAAGGTCGGCCAAGGGGACATCGACACTCACCAGAATGCATCCTACAGAATACTATAATATACATACCTCTTCTATCCTTCATTTTCATTTGGTTGCCTTTGCAAATATTTTCCATTTACAGATTGATGTAAAACCATGTTTGGCAGTGTGAAATATATTTTACAGTAGTTTGAAAATAATAACCTCTCCGCTGTGTTGTCGTCAAACGAACGACAGCTACAAAACCCACACAACGAACGTTTTGGTGTGACGTAGATGTTTATTTTTCAAGCGACGAAAAAAAACGGAGGAGGTTCTCAATTCGACACGTATATTTTTTTTATTTTTTATTTATGACCAAGCGTAACTTTTTACAGAGTTGTCCGATTTTGATAATTCTTTTTTTATTGGAAAGGGTATACCCCAAAGTTGGTCCCACATAAATTTGAAAAAGAAAATCCAACCCTAAGGGTGGGAAAATAGGGGTGATTTATTGTTCACTCACAGATTTTAATGCTGAGTGGTGTATTATTACTCTATTCAGTGCCACATATGCATCCTGCCCTTTGGCAAACAATTAGTAGATTCGGTATAGCCACAAAAAACTATAAAATAAAAACTTTTTAACAAAAAATTGAACCGCCGAAAAAACTGAAAAGCAAAACATAATAAACCTTTTTTATTTAACCTTAATAAGGTAAGTTCTTAAACTAATGTAAGTATACCTAAATAATTTTGAGTCAGCGCCGTTTAAATTTAAGGCAATTTAGTGATCTTTGTTTATTGATTGTTTGGCGCCGACTCAAAATTACAAGTATACTTACATTAGTTTAAGAACTTACCTTATTAAGGTTAAATAAAAAAGATTTATTATTTTTTGCTTTTCAGTTTTTTCGGCGGTTCAATTTTTCTTGAAAAGTTAAGGTGTTTGTTGTGCGCCCCTCCAATCTATTTAAAAATTCATATTGGCCCGGGGTCGTATCTGCTTTGAACAGCCCTGGTTTACATTATCTATGGAAAAATAAACCTAATCATCTGGTGGTGAACACTAGGCTTTTTTTTCTTTTCACATTAAACCATTAAAATTTTATTTATTGTACGGTTCACAGGAGTTTTAAAAATTAATTTATCATTTCCGTCCATCTTAAAACTTGAGTTTCCTCTATACTTGGCCGTTGTTACTGTTTTTCATCACTGGATGCACAGACGCCAGCACATCACTGATATGGAAATGGATTGTTATAGCCATTTTATACAACTGTCAAAGGCTGACAGAGTTGTGGTTCAAATTAACGGACAATTATAATATACTATTTTTTAATCCCAGCAACAAAATTGGTCTTGTTACTATGTAGTCAGCAGCATAAGCATAATCAGCCTATAATGTTCCCACTGTTGGGACACAGGCCTCGTCTCTGTGAGAGGGAGTGGGCCGTAATCAATTACCACGCGGGCTAAGTGCGGGTTGGTAGATGTCACATGTCTTCGAATTTTTGGTTCTAGCAAATAGCTGTTTCCTCACGATGTTTTCCTTCACCAGGAGGCCTACTCCGAAGTGCAAAGTGCGAATGTTCGGATCAGACCGACATATGGCCGAACCGAATATTATTGAAAAATGCGAAAAAAGTTCGGATCGGCTCAGTTGGGTCGGGACCATAGTCAATATTCTAAAGAGTGTAGGAGTGTAGGATCGGAACCGACCGAACGAAATACTAACTTCGTAGCAGGAAACGGCCGAACATTCGACCGATACTGCTTCGGAGTAGACCAGGTTTGTCTAAATAAATATTTTACCGACCGACTTTTTTTACCATCCGGAACAAAAACAGGAGTGCCTTAGTATGGGACAGAAATTTCTTTGTCAATAATAATGAATTCGTAGAGAAATAGCGACAAAAAAAAAGAAACTGTGCTATAAAGAAAGAAAGAAAAAGTATTTATTGCGACTCGTATATAAAAAAGTAACAAAAGGAAAAATTAAACAGAAAGTCCTATTCGATAGACAGACTTCTACTCCGTTCATCTTTTACCCTATTTTTGTCCAGACGGTAAAGAAAAGTCAGCCGGTACTTATCGTTAGTAGTAGTATTTATTTAGACAAAATCTTATACATAAAAGGAGCTTGAACTCATACAAAACAAAACATATTAACATAGCCTAGATGAAAATAGCAATGAAACAAACAGACACACATAAGACATTCAGGAGAAACCCTCGTCATATATTGTTTGCGAAGGCTTTCATTACGAAGGGCGAACCAACTTGGTGTATCAAACAAAGCAAATATTACCCACGTGCTAATAAATATTTATATGAACTGGTTATGAATTTAATTAGTCGATAGGAATATGTATGAAATCTTTGGTATTATATCTACTTCTTGGCAATAAATGGAATTAATTACAATCATCTGTCTGTCTGAAAATGAAGACTAACACCAGTTTCTGAATTGAGAACCTGGCAAATTCTATTTTAGCATAATATTGTTACGAGCTTCGGGTTCGTAACAATAAAAACTGCCGCTAAAAATTACCAAAAGTTACACTTTAATTAAACAACAGTAACAACAACTCCAACACGCTAATTATAAAACACAATCGCTCAATAATAACACCCGCACAGGTCGATCGGTCAGGTTAAACTACGCTTGCCGCGGTTGGTCTGTGGATAGGTGACCATCGTTACATACCGAGACCCCTACGTGCCTCGGAAAGCACGTTAAGCCGTTGGTCCCGGCTGTCATTCGTGGATCTTTGACAGTCGTTACGGGTAGTCAGAAACCCGAAAGTCTGACAACCAGTCTTACCAAGGGGTATCGTATTACCCAGTAACTGGGTTGTGAAGGTCAGATAGGCAGTCGCTCCATGTAAAATACTGGTATTCAGCTGCATCCGGTAAGACTGGAAGCCGACCCCAACATAGATGGGCTAGGCAGATGATGCTCTTAAGTCGCACTTGAAGATCGCTTTCAATGTATTCGCCTGTGTCGCAGAGCCAAGTCTGATTACCCGGCCCTAGATAGACCCGGCTTTATATAGTGCCGCAGATAGTTCCAGAACCATCTATTGTAGAAACATCTAGAATGTTCGAGTACATACCGGCCCCGACTGATCAGATGTCGATAGTTCTAGTAAGTTCTAGCATCGAAATTTCTACTCGATAATAGATTGCGCTAGTGACTCTATTAGTTCTGCTACTCGAAACTAGATGGCGCTAGTGGTAACTAATGTCACCATGTATCAGGCATTAATTGTGGCGCGCAACAATAGCATAACCAGCCTATAACGCTCTGTGAGAGTGAATGGGCCGTTATCAATTACCACGCAGGCCCAATACGGGATGTCACATGTATTCGAATTTAAGGTTCTAGGACATGCCGGTTTCCTCCTTCATCGTTTTGGGAGCAGTGGTGATGAAATTATTTACACTAACTAAAGCTCCTGGCTGGGTTCGAACGTCGCGGCCATTACCATTCGGCCACAACTGCTCTTAGTATTATTTAAGGTGAAATGAAAACCCGCGCATTTCAAAATGTGTGGCTTACGGTGCTTTCCGAGGCACGGGGGTATCACACCGCCAACTTCCAAACTCCAGGCTATTACTGAGATATTCCTACTGGAACCCCAATAACACTTTGCCTGACTAGATCAACGGGGCAGTGGGAATTGACTAGACTGACTGTAGGTACTATCGCCAAAATCTATATCTGGCCACCGCACCGTAAGGACTATTTCTGCTTGCAGCGCATATTATTAGTCGACCTAATAGTCGATCCTCTTTTGTTTTGCTTACTGACGCAGCTGTGGTCAACATGTGCACAGGATTTTGTTTTCAAAATTGTCAGATATAGATTTTGGCGATAGTACCTCTGATGTGAAAACAGGTGTGATATTTTGTTTATGCTACAATTAAAATAATATCTATAACGGCCACTTATGTTGGGGTTATCGTCATTTATAGAACCGTAACTCTACACTGGCGAAATATTATCTCCTTGGTGATCGGTCAGCCGCTGAGGGAATGTACGTAACCGATCAATATTCGCTTGTTGGTTAAGACTTTGAAGGTTACCTAAAGGTTTATAGGTTACTATGTTAATACAGTGTAACCTGGATAAGTGGGACCTGCAGGGACCTCCACCAATCGTATTACCCAATAACTGGGTTGTAGAGGTCAGATAGGCAGTCGCTCCATATAAAATACTGGTATTCAGTTGCATCCGGTTAGACTGGAAGCTGACCCTAACATAGTTGAAACAAGGCTAGGCAGATGACTTATACAGGCTAGAGGTAAAAATCTAAAAAATACATTCTCAGTTAAGTTTAGGATTTCATTGGTCCCAGTAACAGAGTAGTATTTCAATTTTTTCAGCACATTGTAATTATCAGTGGTAGAGGTTTCCACGTTCCTCGGACCCACTTAATTAGAGAGGCAATTCTCGTAATTTAAAGAACGTTTACAGTCTGTGGGGCAATTCTCGTAATTATAAGAACATTCACAGTCTGATCTCAGTCCCTATCTGTCTAAAATACTTCTAATTTCCCTACATTTTGACAAGTTTTTGACATTTGTTTGTCGCTGAGATGAGACTGCTACTAGATTTTGAGCGTTTTAAATTACGAGAATTGGCCTTCTGATCTCAGTCGCAATCTGTCCAAATTACTTCTAATTACCCTACATTTTTAAAAAGTCTTGTCGCTGAGATGAGATTGCGACTAGATTTTGAACGTTTTTAATTACGGAATTGGCCTTCTGATTCTAAAACTGAGATGTATGGCTTAACGCATTTTGAAGTGTATTTTTTCCAAAACTAAATATGGTTTTTCGAAATGGTTTTTGCCCAGTAGTGAATCAGCTAGATAACTACTTGACTAGTATAATTTATACAGACAGAGTCTTGGAGATCGTTTAGTATTTTCTACAATGACTTTTAACAGGATTGACATAAGATTTTCACTAGCTTATCTTTATACATATGAAAATGAATCCCCATTTCCCTTGGTCACGTCATAACTTGAGAATGACTTTACTGATTTCATCCATCTTTTTTTTAAGTTTTCTAATACTTTGTAGAAGGTTCTTACGGAAAAAAAATAAGAAAGTTGCTTCTTGCGGACGAAGTCGCGGGCAAAAGCTAGTACATAATATATTTATATGACTGTCCCATCATCGCTATAGATATACATGTCATTTATTTGTCTTCGTCCTTGCCCCTCAGTGCGACATGCGAAACTTCTTTAAATTGAATTTATATTAAATTTTGAACTAATATTAAGTTAAATTATTATAATTAGACTAATAATGTTGTAACCAATGTGGAATGTAATTTTTTTCTCTCTTTTCTGGCTTTACGATGATTACTTAATTTTGTGTTACAGTGATTGTTTTTGTTAAAACCACTGTTCGACACAAATGTGAATTTGCTGATGAATGTATAAATTAAACTATGAAAAACGGAGCACAGTTTTAATTACCTTCAGGGTACACTGTTAAACGAAGCGGACATTGCAGCCGTGTGGTGCCGAACCGTAGCGTACCGCTTTGCAAAATTGCGTTAAAGCACATCGGGCCGCGTCGCAACGCAGTAATTGTTTCAGACATATTCAAATTTCGAATTCGAACTGTATCCAATCCTGCAATGAGGCCCGCGCGCATGTCACCAGGCCGCCTGTAGCGTGCGATGGTTCATGCAAAATCGAATCTGTCGTAAAGCGAATCTGTCCTAAAGCGAATCTGTTCTAAAGCGAACAAGGGGACGATACATCTCTATTTTGTCCTATTTTGTTCTACTGTCTATTGATAGTTATTACCTTTTGTCAGATCCATCCAAGATTTTGTTTAAGTGGTTGACCTAAAAGTTGCAAACCAGCAACCTTTATTTTGGACCAATAAATGAATCCCAACAAAGTAGTGCTTGGTGGCAGAAAGAGGTCCGGTGTTAATTTTATTCTTTACCGGATAAACAAGAATAATGTACCCAGGATTTTGTAATAATATGTTGATTTAAAAAGTGTCCGTGGAGTTTCTTGCCCGTTCTTCTCCACAGAGATCTACGTTTTGGAATGGGCAACTGACGTCAACTTTCTGACTAACTGACCGACTATTTAATTTTGACAATTCATAATAAGTGCCTGTAAATGTTTTAATTGAAATAAATGATTTGAGTTTGAGTTTGAAACTTTATTTGGAGGATTGGTACCGGTTTCAAACCCTGGCACTGACAAACTATGCACATCCTGATCCTAGGTCTGGAAGCATGAAACTTGGCACAAACACTCTTTACACCAAAAGTGAAACACTAAGAAAGGATTTTTTTTAATTCTTCTCCTAAAGGAGTTATAATAGAGAATGAAAGTTCGTTACTTTTTGTCGATAGGAAATCCGATTGGGCTCACAGCTTGTACTCATGTCATCTGCGTAGCGTTTTTCCCAGTACCAGTATTTTACATAGAGCGACTGCCTATCTGTTCTCCACAACCCAGTTACTCAGTTACTGGGTAATATGATACCCTTTGATAAGACTGGTTGTCAGACTTTCGGGCTTCTGATGACCCGTAACGACTGTCAAAGATCCGTGAATGACAGACGGGACCAACGGCTTAACGTGCTTTCCGGCTTGTAGCCATGTAATTAATAAAATTTACTCACTGACAGACAACGCACACCCTAAACGAACAAGGTTTAAACTTTACACAAAAGTTCAGTAAATAGGAAATGAAAGTTGTGTGGAAGTTCGGGCTCACAGCTTGTATGAAGATAAAATTACATTATACCAAAGTCAAACTCAAGTTTATATCGTTTGGCCATTGACACTACCCAGCTGGCAGGCTAGTCTAGAACTATATTCATCTAGTGCTTAACTTTGTAGTCTAGACAACTTCAAGTGTTCCAATAGATTACTCTTGCCTTTCTTATCGTCTTCAACAATCTGCTGGAAAAGCGAATGGTGTGAGTGTCGAAATGTTTTACAAGGGTAGACGATGAGTCTGTATAATCTTCTATAGGTACTAATAATGCTGAAGAGTTTGTTTGTTTGTTTGAATCCGCTAATCTCTGGAACTACCAGTCGAATTTAAAAATTCTTTTTGCATTTGATGGCCCAATTCTTGAGGAAGGCTATAGGCTATTTAATATCACCTTTAGGAGCCGAGTAAAATGAAAAAAAGTGAGAAAGTCATTAGCCAGACAAATCAGAAAATGCAATATGAATTTAAAATATACAAAATTAGGCACCGAAATGAGGTGATCCGGCAAAGAACCAAAGCTGTCGACATAGCTCACAGAAGAGGCAAGCTGAATTGGCAATGGCCGGCCATATTAGCCGTAGAGCCGATGACGGTTGGGGTAGACGTGTTCTTGTTTTGAGACCGCGAATAGGCAAGTCAAAGGTAGGACGCCCTCAGGCTAGGTGGAGCGACGATCTTCGCAGGGTGGCTGGTAGCAGCTGGATGAGAGTTTGCCGAAAATAGAGATAAATGGCGTGCAATTGAAGAGGCCTATGTTCAGCAATGGACTGCTGTAGGCTGATGATGAATGAACATTAGGCTGAAACAATTGAGCTTACAAGCCACTTTTAGACATCCACTTAAGCTTTATGACGGTATAGGTACACTAAGTACCTACTCACGATAAACAAATTCAGGTTATCAGCGAGATAAAGATAAAATAATCAATATACTAATGCGAGCTCCTGCACTATAGGTGGGACAAGTACCGCCCCGGTGTAGCCAATTACGATAAAGCTCAAAAGGCTTAGCATACCTAATCAATAATAGTTTCTGAATATGACGGCTCAGAAATGATTATTATTAGGTAAAGAAAATAATAGTTTGTAAAGCCTCTTTTATTCACTTCCAAAAGAGATTAGCAAATAGTACATACTAATTCCATGGCATCGAATTAGCATGTATTATTTGCTAGTGCATTCGTGTGTTGTAATTTAATTTTGAATCTCCTTAGAGGTCTTATTAAAATATATTATCTTGTTAAAAAGGATTTATTTTAAATTTTCAAGTGTATACATACTGGCATAATATCCGAAAAAAATTGCGCAATGCCTTTAAAAACAATAAAAAATCATTATAATTTATTCATCGTTTTCGAAAATGGCAGCGATATAATTTTTGGCCAGTATTCATTAGTTCACTATCAATATTTTCAAACAAGTCGTCGATTTTCCTTAATTTTGTTAAAAATACTATGTTATATTTTATATAGGGTGGCAGGGATTCAGCACATGAGTTTAGACCCCATAGATTTTTTTTTCGATTACTTAAATAAAATATTGCTGTTCCATACATTTTGACCGCGTAGATATTGCACTTTTCTAGGAAACAGAAGATTTTTTTTTTTGATAACCGGCAAAAATTTTCTACGCTATGGGGTCTAAACCACAGAACAGGCTCTTTTATCTGTTCTGTGGTCTAAACTCATGTGCTGAATTCATTGTTACAGTTTGTGCGTCGATGTCCATGCCACCCTGTATAGTTATAATTCAGTTAAACATAATATTAAATATTTTTTAAATTTAGAAGTTTGTAAATTTTATAAACTTCTAATAGGTACTAAATAGGTAAACTACAAATTAGTAAATTAAAAATAAACTTAATAATAATAATAATAACGATCAGAGCGGCGCGCAATGATTGTTGACATAACCGTCCCGCATGATGAGAGCCTCGTGAAAGCCGAAAAAGATAAACAAATCAAGTATCTTGACTTGGCTCGCGAGGTTGTCGACATGGGGGATGTGGACTCAGCGATCATTGTGCCGATAGCCGTGACAGCCAATGGCTTAATAGCCAAAAGCCTCGACCACCTGAGGAGGCTCTCGTTGGGCAGTTGGATCAAGGCCTTGATTCAGAAAGTGGTACTTCTGGACACGGCTCGCATTGTCAGGAAGTTCCTCTCTCTGGAGCTCTGACCGCCGGTAGCTTGGACCCTGTTCCCGATACCAATGGGCTACTACTTTTTATATTTTTAAATGTTTTTTTATCCTTTTGTTTATAAAAATATTTAAAAATGTATTTTGTAAGTATTTAAATGAAATAAAGGAGATAATAATAAAATCTTTATTCTCAGACCATATAATATCCTATACTAACTAATTGAGTTAAAACATTTTTTTACAAGTCAAAATAAGAAAATGTTAGATTTTATTTTCCAACTATAAAAACAATGCCTGTATGGTTAATACTTTTGCCTGGCTTTGGCAAGAAGCAAAAAAAAATCTAAAAAAAAAATATGGCGGTATCCCAGATTTTGTCATTCTTAAGTTTAAATGTGATGTTTATATTGCTGTAACATAAAATCAAAACTCACACGCGGTAAGTTAATTACGCTTTCCTTGATTTACCTAGGTTTATAAACCAATGCCGATCGAAGATATTTAACGAAAATATCAAAAACTTTAGATGAGATAATTCTGCATATAATTATCTAAATTACGTCACGAACTAAATTAGATGTATATCATTAATCAAATAAAAAGAAACAGGAGCGGATATCCGCTTGTCAATGGCAGACGCGTTAAAGACTGTACGAAGTATCATGTATTAATGAAAACGTAGTATTTAATTTATACTACATTAATATGACATGACAGCATCCTGCTGCGGATGATTTTTTATTTTATATAATGTCCTAGAACCAAAAATTCGAAGAAATGTGACACCACACAAACGGCACTGGGCTCGCGTGGTGGATTACGACCCACTCCCTTTTACTGAGAGGAGAGATTATGCATTTTATGATGCGGGAATTTCAGTCATTTGAAGTATATCTTGGGTATTCCTTTTCGGCTAGCTTACTCACCTTTACCATCATCAGTTATTTTCTTCTGCTTCAAAATGATGTACTTATTAATTTGATGAACGGAAACTTTATAAAATAACTTCTTTTTCATGTGTCACGGAGGTTTTTTTCAAGATCCATTATAAACGTGAAAGTTTGTATGGATGGATGGATGGATGGATGGATGTTTTTTACTCTTTCATGAAAAAACTACTGAACGGATTTGGATGAAATTTAGCAGACAGATAGTTTATAACCAGGATTAACATATAGGATACTTTTTATCCCGATATTCCCATGGGTCATATTCGCAAGGTTCGATCTTGCGAGTGAAACCGCGGGGCGCAGCTAGTAATATTATAAACGCGAAATTTTGTATAGATGGATGGATAGATGTTTATTACTTTTTCACGCAAAGAATACTATACGGGTTTAGATGAAATTTGGCACATATATAACTTATAACCAGGATACAACACATAGGATACTTTTATCCCGATTTTCCCACGGGATCGAAACTTATGCGGGTAAAACCGCGGGGCGCAGCCAGTATAAAATATTATAAAGTACAGACGCTAGCACATCAAGCTACTACGATCTGTCAAATTTCTTTAATAGATTTTCAACTTTATCGCTAAAGCATTAATGTTCAATTTTGATCGGAAAAAATTGACGGTTTCGGATAGCTTGACCTGCTGGCGTCAGTACAATACTTTTCAAAGAGTTCTTAAAATATACAACATGTAGCGCCATCTATCGTACTAAACGTAAACAACTATCCACGTAGTTTACTTTTTTATGTATTTCGCCTATAATTACTGCTTAATCCACCACAGCAACATGAAGGCAAGTCACAGTGAAGTTTAATATAAAACATACTAACACTTTCCATTATCTATTTACACTAATTAATTAAATTAAACTCAAAAAGGTAGCTGGGAAGGACTGGATGCGGAAGGTGGAGGACAGGGTGTTGTGGCGTAGTCTGGGAGAGGCCTTTGTCCAGCAGTGGACTGCGATAGGCTGAGTGATTGAATTAAATAGGTAGGTAGGAATAATGATTAAAAAAAAAACTATTAATGTCGCAATCAACACTAATAACATTAACTATAAATTAATGTAATTTAAATGATAATATATTAACTATAATTGCGATAACAATTACCTAGATAATTCAATCAAAATGATAATGGGGCATGATTTAGAGCTTTAGGGGTTGTCTACATTCTGATTTAATTACAATAATATTATTGTTTCTACATTTTCACACAAGGTAAAGGAATTATGAGGAATGAAGAAGACTGACTGGAGGAGTAACACGTTTGTTTTCAGAGTCGAAAACTGCCTTAGTTTTATATAAAATCGTGAGTAGCATCAAACTTTCCAGTTTTAAAGGTGCCGTCGCAAGCTATTGCTTTTGTCTATGATGTCTTTTGTCTACCATAATCAAAATGGATAGTTTACAAAACCATAGATAAAATTTTCGTATTACAGTTTCCATACATCAATGATATTATAAGTAAAAATAGGTAGATGGGTTACCTCCCACCATTCGATTTTCAAAAACGGCACAATTCACAATTTCATACTATAAGGCTAAGCGCGCACTGCGACGCAATTTTTTGAATCATATGTTCGTGCGAAATAAAATCGCGAGCGTTAATATAACTGTAGTATATCGGTATTGTTCAAAGATTAGCGATTATTTTTCGCAAAGATTATATTTTGTGCTCGCTTAGCCTAAGATGACACATGGAAGTAGCCAAGAAGACGATACGTAACTAGGCTACTTAGCCAAGTGTTAACACGCCACTAGCGGAGCAGGTAACATATCTACCTCTTTTAACTTATAATATCATTGGTTTATATTATGTATTGTAGGTATAACTACCGATTTATTAAGTCTATGTGCGCCAGTTATGTTTAAATCCCATGGAATACCATAACCCACACTGGGCCAGCGTGGTCAATTACGTCCCACTACCTCTAACAGAAAGGAGGCCACAGACGTGCAAACATTATAGGGTGAGTATGCTTATGCCTTATATCGATATGCACAGGTAAACAAATATAAATAGTGCCTTTTTAC
Organism: Apamea anceps; assembly: GCA_951799955.1. NCBI lineage: Eukaryota > Metazoa > Arthropoda > Insecta > Lepidoptera > Noctuidae > Apamea > Apamea anceps. Next base: position 3,138,673 of record OX637516.1, read on the forward strand.
GATCCAACTACCTAAGTTACTGTATAATAATAAGCTGTGCCTAAGTGGAAATGCACCGGTTCAACCGGTAGTCGTTATCACACACTCATGACCAGAGACCCTGTGAGGTATAGACTTGCCACTTTATAAATGATCATGTAAATACTGAATCAGGTTTTTATCGAAAAAATTTTTTATGTTTCCCGAAAAATTATCAAATTCGAGAAAAACTAAACGTCTTAACTCGTCTGCATTTTAGGGTTCCGTAGCTCACGTCTCGGAACCCTTATAGTTTCGTCATGTCCGTCCGTCCTCGGCTTACCTTCCAAACGGTTAGTGCTAGAAAGATGAAACTTAGCATGGATATGTGTATTTACCACGTCGACAAAGTGCTACAACAAAATCACGAAAAATATTTTTTTTTGGGGTACCTCCCCGTATACACGTAAAGTGGGGATGATTTTTTTTTTTCTTCGTCTACCCCATAGTGTGCAGTATCATTAAATAGGTCTATTAAAAACATTAATAGGTTGCTAAGAAGATTTTTTTATTTAGTTATCCGTTTGCGAGATATTCAACTTTAAAGCGCATTTTTTTGTTAAAACAAGGCGTCCCCCCTCCTCTAAAAGCTAAACGGCTGGATAGAAAGATCTAAAAAACTCATGATGGTATGTGATGAACTTTGAAGATAACTTTGTTAGTTCAGGAGTTATAGAGGCCTAACTTGCAAAATGCGCTTACTTGGATAACTTCGTACAAAAATAACGAAATACTACGTAAACATGTAAAATATTAAAAATAAAATCATAACAATTATCTATTGGTACGGAACCCTTTGTGCGCGAGTCCGACTCGCACTTGGCCGGTTTTTTTTTTAATTCTTAGATAGACATGGAAAAGTTGGGGGCTTGTCGCTAAGTAATAACAGCCACACTTGCACTTCCACGCTTCTTTTACGATATTTTGTGGTACTGTCGTAAAACATATCAATATACTGCTGAGTTATTGATTCAACAACAGCTCAGCCTGTTGCAGTTCACAGCTGGACATAGGCCTCCCTGGCTGCGCCACACCCTGTCCTTCGCCTTCCGCAACCAGTCTATCCCAGACACCTTTTTAAGGATATTTTATTATTTACTTATAATTCAACTTTAAAACATCATAGTAACATTAAAAACACAGCTCCTCACAACCGTAGTAACCCTATACCTCATTAAAATACTTGTTTAATATCTGAAAACTTGAGCGGAATCTTGGGGATCCAAACTTTTCAATTAATTGAAAAGTGAAAGCAAATACTTCCTGAAACAAGGGTTGTCTTCGTAACTTGGAAAGTTGAGCTGGCTAGACTACCAGGAAAAGCCCACCCACGATTCAGAATCGATTCGTTCGGGTCCTTCATCGAGCAGCCGCGGACTGGTTCCATCCAACTGCATCCAACATTTTGGCCCACACACACTTGCACCTCAAAATTAAAAAAAAAAAGATATTTCTGTGCCATAGGCTTCTACTCCGTTCACCTTTTCTACCCTGTTTTTGTCCAACGGTAAAAAAAGTGTGCCGGAATATATAGATATGCTTAAACTAAACCGAGCCTTCACTTAATGATTAGAAACGTGCTTACCATTATTTTTAAGGGTACAATTATCGGCGCGGTGGTCCTAGCGGTGAGCTTCTGAAAAAGGTGGCAGGCCGCTGACATTTCCTAGTCTGCTGATAAGGGGATTCTCCATTTGCCTGACATCTAACGCGAGATTCTTCTAATGTGCACGTATCACGAAGGCTTTAAAAGGCCGATAGCCTCACAAAATTAGCATATCAAAGTGACTTCCCTTTCTTTATAATAAGACTAGCCTCTGCCCGCGATTTCGTCCGCGTGAAATTTCTTGTTCCCTGGTCGCAACCCCGTCGCGTATACTTCGTTTTCACTTAGCGTTCTATCTGACTTTTTTTTCTTTTTGCTCGGCCCTTTAGGGTCATAGCGTGATGTTAATAGTGTTACGCGCCACAATTAATGCCTGATACATGGTGACATTAGTTACCACTAGCGCCATCTGGTTTCGAGTGGCGGAACTGATCGTGTCGCTGGCGCCATCTATTTTGGAATGGCAGAACCAATAGAGTCACTGGCGCCATCTATTATCGAGTAGAGATTTCAATGCTAGAACTTACTAGAACTATCGACATCTGCCAATCGATTCTGTAAAAATCTCACTGTGAAAACTCAAGTGAAGTGAGCTTGATGTGAGTGGTCAGTAGTGTCAATCCCTAGTATTATTTGGAATGACAGCTCACTTCACCTAAGTTTTCACGGTGAGATGGTTACAGAATCGCACTGCTGGTCAGTCGGGGCCGGTATGTACTCGAGCATTCTAGATGTTTCTACAATAGAAGATTCTGGAACTATCTGCGGCACTATATAAGGCCGGAACTAGCCGCGACCAATCAGACTTGGTTCTGCTATAGAAGCAAATACTTTGAAAGCGATCTTCAAGTGCGATTTAAGACCGATTGTGTTTTATAATTAATGTGTTTGGGTTGTTATTAGTGTTGTTTAATTAAAGTGTAACTTTTGATAATTTTTATCGGCAGTTTTTATTGTCACAAACCTGAAGCTCGTAACAATAGCCTATATATAGTCTTTCTCAAGAATTGGGCTATCAAATACAAAAAGAATATTTCAAGTCCGACTGCTAGTTTCAGAGATACTCGTAAGCGCGTTCAAACAAAACAAACTCTTCGGCTTTATTAGTTGAACAGTTTGATTATTTAAATAGTAGATATATGGATTAGTTTATACGTGGGTATGTTAGGTAGCAGGGACCTATTTGTTATACGGTTGAGCCAAACTAAATGGGTTCAATTTGTTAGAATTAGATGGCTCATCTTGCAGCTGCGGCCAGCTAAAATGGGCGAATTATTCATATTTGGCAATGTGTAATACACCGTACATGTATGTCTCTGTAATACTCGTTGGTGTATGAGTCGCAAGCGCTACCGCTGAGCATGTGGTCCAGGGTTGAATTTCCAAGTCGGACAAAGTGTTATCGGCTTTTTTCATCAGAAATTTCTTAGTAACAGCCCCGGATCTAGATTGGGGCCCTGTTGATGGCAATAGGCTCGCTCCCTATTACATGGTACTTAAACATAACTAGCGAAATGTGGGTGTGCCTAACCCCTTTTTTTTGTGTGGGAAATCATCAAATGACCTCTCCCGCTCTGGGCTGAGCGGAATGGCGTGTCAGACTTTTACTGACTAAAACCCACCCGTGTTCCTTCAGTTGCCTGTGCCTGTGTGTGTGTGTGTGTGTGTGATCTCTTTCGAACAACCCGCGGCCCTGGCAGGCATCGGCCCTAGCGGACCCCGTCAATTCGTGCTGACATCGAAGTTTCGATCCCGTGGGAATATCGGGATAAAAAGTACCTATCCTATATGTTAATCCTGGTTATAAACCATCTGTGTGCCAAATTTCATCCAAATCCGTTCAGTAGTTTTTGCGTGAAAGAGTAACAAACATCCATCTATCCATCCATATAAAATTTCGCGTTTATAATATTAGTAGGATTAAAAGCCTGTGATATTCCACTGCAGGACAAATGCTTCCCAACTCTTTTTCCACTTTTCTCTATGTAAAGCTGCTGAGGTTCAGTTCTTGTTAAAGGAGTCCAGCTCCTCCCGCCATCTCCGTCTGGGCCAGCCGCGATGTCGCTTGCCATTAAGAAGGACCCATTGGGTCGTAGTTTGGCCCATTGATCGTCTGACATGCGGCATATGTGTCCAGCCCAATAGCGTTACAGCTTTCCAAGTGATTTTACTTGTACATAATTTTTGACATTTTGACAATTAAACAATATTCGTTGCGTTATTTAGGTTGTCAATCTGACATTTTTTTCAAACATATGAAGCAATGGGTATATTTCCTTCAAAGTCGTTCGGATTGTGATAGACAGTGTTTGCTGGTTGTCGTATAGTCCTGCAGACCGTATTTGGGCCATGGTGGCCATTGGCGCGGGATAGTACACAATAGGCTATTTTCCTAAAAAAATCTAATTAGTCCGTCAGTTAGATTATCAAAAAATATTGAATCCGTATTTTTTCTTTGTCAATTATATAAAAAATGATAAAGATATCGCCCGTTAAAGTTCCGCGTGACGTCACTTGCTTGCTAAATTTTTGCAAGGAAGTGACGGCACGACCCCCCACTCCCAAGTTTTGACGCACTTTATCTTTGTCATTTTTTGTTTGATTGACAAAAGAAAAAATACGCGTCCATTATTTTTCGATAATTTAACTGACGGACTAAATATAATTATTATTTTTTTACCCAGGCAACTACTCTATTGTGTGCACAGACACAGGTGTAGTCCGATGGGACAAAGTACAAAGTTAATGTCAGACAGACCACGAGTGGTCTAATATTAGCTTGCAAGAATCAATTTTATCACACTTATATGAAGCTAAATAAAAGCTTGTAATAAGTGTGCTGGCTAAATATATAGTTAACAAAAAGTACAAGTAAAAATACTCAAAGGGGCAATTCTCGTAATTTTAGGAACGTTCACAATCAGAAGGCCAATTCTCGTAATTTAAAACGTTCTAAATCTAGTCGCAGTCTCATCTCGGCGACAAACAAATGTCAAAAACTTGTCAAAATGTAGGGAAATTAGAGGTATTTTTGACAGATTGAGACTGAGATCAGAGGGGTAATTCTCGTAATTTTAAGAACGTTCATAGTCATACATTTTGACAAGTTTTTGACATTTGTTTGTCGCCGAGATGAGATTTCGACTAGATTTTGAACGTTTTAAATTTCCGGAATTGACCTTCTTGTCTGCATTAATATGAATAAATGCAGAGACCAGTGGTGCAGTTCTCATAACAGCGTTCACGGTCTGATCTGTGTCAATATGTCAAAAATACCTCTAGTTTTCTTACATTTATGACAAGTGTTTGACATTTGTTCGTCGTCGAGATGAGACTGCGTTTAAATTTTGAACGTTTTTAATTACGAGAATTTGCCAACTGGTGCATTACTCTTAATTGTTTTGGTTGCAGCAGGCATTATGGATGTTATTGCTATCTGGCCATTATGCCACAATACCACATGCAAAGCGGCATGCAGCATAATGGGTTGTGGCTTCAGAGTATTGTGCCTACATTTTATATTTTGCTTCTGGATGTCAGTTACAGTCGCATTTTGTCAATATTATCTACTGGTACCAATATTCCTTTGTTTATATTAATTTACATGCTTGCATGCTTTTGCATTTGTATGCTTTTTGTTTCATGCTTATTATTATATTGGCGAAACATGTTTTGTTCTAAATTGTATTTTTTACCGTCTTTTTATACCGTGTTTTTATGCAAATAAATATATTATTATTATTTCCTTTATTGCACTTAAATACTTACTGTAGAAATTACATTTTTAAATAATTTTATAAACAAAAAGATAAAAAAAACATTTAAAAATATAAAAAATAGTAGCCCACCGGTATCGGGAGCAGGGTCCAAGCTACCGGTGGTCAGGGCTCCAGAGGGAGGAACCTCCTGACAATGCGAGCCGTGTCCAGAAGTACCGCTATCTGAATCAAGCCCTTGATCCAGCTGCCCAACGAGAGCCTCCTCAGGTTGGTCGAGCCTCTTGGCTATTAACCCATTGGCTGTCACGACTATCGGCACAATGATTGCTGAGTCCACATGCGACATGTCGATAACCTCGCGAGCTAAGTCAGTATACTTGATTTGTTTATCTTTCTCGACTTTCACGAGGTTCTTATCATGCGAGACGGTTATTTCAACAATCATTGCGCGCCGCTCTGATCGATCCACCAGCACTATATAACTATACACACTACATAACAATAGTCCTGTCAGTGATGATGGATCCCAGTACAATGTGATAATTCCATTTTCGAGAACTGGGTCGGGCACATACCTGTAGTGCTGCACCTCAGATTCCACAAGGCTGTATTTCAGAGCAAGTTGGTGATGGATTATCCTGGCTACAAGGTTGTGTCTATGCAAGTACTCTTCATTAGCTAGACCAGAACACCCGGAGATAATATGCCTGATTGATTCACCCGGCTGGTGGTAGCCCGTCAGATGTCAACCGTGCCGTGTTTTACTTATTATTGTTAATAGCTGCGCCCCGAGGTATCACCCGCATATGTTTCGATCCCGTGGGATTATCGGGATAAAAAGTGTCCTATTGTTAATCCTGGTTTTAAACCACCTGTGTGCCAAATTTCGTCCAATTCCGTTTAATAGTTTTTGCGTCAAAGAGTAACAAACATCCATCCATCCATACAAACTTTCACGTTTATTTTATATTTGTCTTTACTAATTACTAGCTTCTGCCAGCGACTTGAAATTTCTTGTTCCTCCGACCCAAAGCGCGGGCAGGCGATGCCATGCGATGGGGTTACCGCATCATATTTTTATTTTTAACTTTTGCTTCTAGTATATTTTTCATTAATTTAATAAGTATAAAGTCAACGAAGTTATGACGATTAAGGGCTACTAGCAAACTCGAGGGGTTTACTAGTATCCCCTTAAGAGTTCCACTATCCACTTCCTAGCTCCATCATCAGACCCTCGATACTAAGTACAATATGTTGGACTCATCAAAACGGATCATATGACCCCAAATCCGAGGAGTTTACTAGTAGCCACTGAAGAGTTCCACTATCCACCTCCTGGCTCCATCACCAGATCAGATCTAGGATACCAAATTATTGTTTTGTCTTCCGTACTACATATGCATACAAAGTTTCATTTAGATACAACAGTTAAAAGTAGGGTAAAATTGACTTCGAAGATTTTGTTACTTTGTTAGTTACAAATGAAGCTAATAAAGCGTGTTAAAAAGATTCTGCAGACACAAAACCATTTAATATCACTTATTTATTTATATATACTTTATTGTAGACCACAAAAATACATAGCATAAAAACACTTACTTTATTTACCCACTTGAACTTGAACCTGCCACATCTAATCATTGTTTTGCTCTACGCAGATGCTCAAGCGCATACACAGTAACGCCAAACGTCAGTCTGCTGCCATCCGTCCGCGAACACGGACGTCATGGCTCGCTCAACTATCTATTTATTTGCGGTAATCGCAACATGCTTCATACAATCTGGAGCTGCCGCGTACAAAGTGCCTCCTGCAAAGCTGGAAGCCATCTGGCCTAAAGGACTGAGGGTTTCTGTACCAGGTATGTTGTTTTTTTTTTTAAATTTAATCGTAGGGTTTTTCCTTTCCGCTGTTGTTTGTTTGTTGATGTTTTTTTGCAAACTGACTACGATTTGTCATTAATATGACAAACTGTAGTCACTTTGATACTTGGTAGGTACTTGTTCCCTTATTACTGTGCAAAGGAGGGTAAACTCACCGAAGACTTGCATTGCCAATTTTTTGTCAGTGGTTTCATGAACTTGAATGTATTTTAGTATTCGACTGTAGGCTTTATATTTAGCTTAGTTTTTCAGTTATTATCTAGTAAAATACTGTTTACTATTATCTGCAATCAATGACCGTAACAGGAAAAACCAAGATGTAAAATTGTAAAGCTTTGCAGGATATTATTTTCTTAATATAGCATTATTGTTGTTTCTGGAATGCATATAAAACTAGTTTATGTTTAGTTTACAGAGCTAATGTGAAAGCTAAACTTCTATAATTCTATTCTATTAATTTTTTCTCTATGGTGCCGATGTCAACAATCCTGCCAATGGCCGATGTGATATGAGCAAATGTGGGGGGGAAGCATTTTTTTTTTTAATTGTCTGGCTAAGTTAGAATCTTAATCCCGAAACCTATGCGATAATTGCATAACACACTATCAGTAGTAATAACTTTCATTTTGACAGTTCAACAACATTTATTGCGTTATTTACGTTGTTGAGCAGACAAATTTTGCGAACATATGAAGCAATGGACTAGCAATATCCTTCAAAATTATTCAAATTTTGATCGTGTGTTAAGCAAATTAGGTTGCGGATTAATTTAATTTGACTAATTAAACACCGTTTTGATTAGGAACTTTAAGATAAACAACATAATATAAGGTGAAGGTGAAAAATAAATAAAATACATTAGATACAGTTGGTGAAGTTTGAAATGGTGTATTACGAGTATATCGTAATACACCAATTAACTAGAAATAGCGCGAACACGATTAACACCTAGTGATTAATTCTTTTGTCTCGACGTTAAAAACATTCATTCATATGAGTCATCAACACAAGTTTCTCATAAGTTTTTTTTTAGTTTTCCTCTTGTCCATTTTTGAGTACATACCTACGTAGGTACGTGTCTGTGTAGTTTAACAAACATTGGCCTTCTTGATAAACGAGGTAATTCATCATAATAATCTTGAATGTCAATGACAAGGGACTTTCCTAAATACAATAAAAGACAAAAAAAAAGAATGTAAACATCATCTGTCAAATTGTTTACTTTAAAAATACAGAATAAAGAGGCACGCTTGGGTAAACTGATCGAGCATTAATTTGCTATTTATCTGACTACTACGATATTTTTAGGGTTCCGTACCTCGAAAGGAAGAACGGTACCCTTATAAGATCACTTTGTTCCCCGTCTGTTTGTCCGTCCGTCTGTTAAGACCCTTTTTCTCAGGAACGTGTGGAGTTATCAAGTTGAAATTAATATCAAACACTCAAGGCGGCAATCCCTTGAAGCAATGAAAAAATCAAACTTCTAAGTCAACGCAATCAAAAGATTCGGGCGTTTATGTTCCGTTTATGCCGCATATTTTAACACTCGCAATGGAATCAAAACCTATAGGGTACTTCCCGTTGACCTAGAATCATGAAATTTGGCAAGAAGCAATGGCATGTAGCACAGTAAAGTAAAAATCCGAAAACCGTAAACTTGTTGTTACATACCTACTAATTTGTACGGACTCGCACTTGACCGGTTTTTTATAGATGTTAACGTTATACACCGTTAAATTTTGATCGTTTTAATCCTTAAGAAGGGTCAATGTGCTCAACATTATAAACAACTTTTACTACGGGACCGTTCCTGAAATCGTGAAAAAAAAAAATCAGTTGATCCATAGATTAAATGTTCGCATAACTCGACATAATGTATGGATCAATTGATTTTTTTTCACGATTTCAGGGTTGGTCCCGTAGTAAAAGTTGTTCATAATGATGAGTACAATGAGCCCTTTTAAGGATTAAAACGATAAAACCAATATTACAACATCTAAAACAAAAGTACTCATATTACCGTCAAAACTTTCGTATAAATGAAGCCAATTAAGGTAAACTGCACGATTATTTATTGAGAAACTTATCTCGTCATCCTAGTATATAAATTTTTCGTCGGTTATTAAAAAAAAAAATATTGCTGTTCCATACATTTTGACCGCGTAGGTATTGCACTTTTCTATGAAACAGAAGATTTTTTTTTGTTAACCGACGAAAAATTTCGACGCTATGGGGTCTAGTATCATGTGCTGAATCCATGGTTACAGTTTGCGCGTCGATGTCCCTGCCACCCTGTAATATTATAAATACGAAAGTTTGTATGGATGGATGGATGGCTGTTTGTTACTCTTTTACACAAAAACTACTGAACGGATTTAGATGAAATTTGGCAGACAGATGGTTTATAACCAGAATTAATACATAGGATACTTTTTATCCCGAAATTCCCACGGGATCGAAACTTACGCGGGTGAAACCGCGGGGCGGAGCTAGTTAAGAATATAATTACATTACATAAACGAGATTATTAAACGGCCGCGGGTATAAAGTGTAATTAACAAACCTATTTGTGATAACAAAACTGGTGTCGTAACCCTATTGCTAGACGAATGACAGGTGTCATCACCCTAATGACCTGAATTGAGGTTAAAAAAAAACTATAAAATAACAGTTGTTTTTTTTATTATATTTTATATTTATTTTCTTCATTAATTTGTAAATTATATTTACTGTTACTGTTAGCCTGCATCATCCCACTGGGCAAAGGCCTCTCCCCATGACTTCCAGTTCTTTCGATCCAGGGCTAAAGTGGACCACTGGTCGTTTGTTTATAAATTTAAAATTATATTTAAGAATTATAAATTATTAATAAAAATATTTTATACTTATGCTTTCACTGCTGATCATGCGATACGTCATCATCACTTCTACAGCTACAAATACATGGGTGGCACGGATATCGACGCGCGAACTGAAACCATGAGTTCAGTATGTGTACCTTCTAGGGTAGTTTTTCGCCGATTATCAAGAAAAAACAGCTGTTTCATAGAAAAATGAAAAATCACTCAACGCGGTGAAGTTTTCACTTAAAAAATGTAATACTATCTATTGTTGCCATTGATATAGAAAAAAATAAGTGGCTTTTGTTAGAAAAACGTAACTGATGACAAAAAATGACTTTTTAGAATTTTTGTCTGTTTGTCTGTGTGTATGGTACGGCTTCACGCCAAAACTACTGGATAGATTGAATTTAAATTCAACAAAAATGTTCTTTGTAAACCAAGGATAAAGCCTTCCTTGGTTTACAAAGAACATTTTTGTGACAATATGTTATGGGAGGTAAGCAATATTGATTTTAAAAGGTTTTTGTTCGTAATTTAATGCACAAATTGACATGTTATTTATTTAGTTAATTATTAATAATAATATAACTCTGGGAACAACTAACTATTTTTTTAAAGGCGCGGGGCAGTAATATTATAAATTGCAAGGGAACAGCTATTCAACAATTATATATCAATGATTGTTGCCTTCGGTTTTGCTCGCATTCTTGAGGACCTACGTCATTTACCAGAATTAAAAGTACCCCATGTGTTAATCCACGACATGGTCTGTCACTATGCTAAACTTCATCCAAATCCATTTAACCGTTCATGTGAAATTGTGTAACTGTGTGCCAAATTTCATGAAAACCCGTTCAACCGTTAGATCGGCAAATGTTAGCAAACCGACAGACAACCCGTAAGAAATCAGCACCCTAATTGCGTAACACACGATCAATCGTAATCTGAATCATTTTGAAGCAAATTGCTAATCCATTGCTTCATAAGTTCGAAAAATTTGTCCTTAAATAAAGCAATGAATGTTGTTGAACTGTCAAAATGAAACCGATTCTGATTGATTGCGTGTTACGCAATTAGAGTGCTGATTGGCAATCCTCGTAATTCTCAGTTTCAATCTGTCAAAAAATACTTCTAATTTCCCTACATTTTGACAAGTTTTTGACATTTGTTTGTCGCTGAGATGAGACTGCGACTAGATTTTGAACGGTTTAAATTACGAGAATTGGCCTTCTGATCATATAATATTACGAGTACCTACTTCACTCAAACTCAAAACATTTATTTCAAACTAGCTGCGCCCCGCGGTTTCACCCGCATAATTTTCGATCCCGTAAGAATATCGGGATAAAAAGTATCCTATATGTTAATCCTGGTTACAAACCATCTGTGTGCCAAATTTCATCCAAATCCGTTTGGTAGTTTTTGCGTCAAAGAGTAACAAACATCCATACAACCTTTCACGTTTATAATATTATTAGGATAAACCAATTACAGGCACTTTTGAATTGTCAAGGGGTCGGTCTGTCAGAAAGATGAAGCTAGTTGCCCATTCCAAAGCTACTATTATATACAAACTACTATATTCTAACTAAACAGACAGCTGTGCTGCTGGGGAGTTTGTTGCGCCACTTCTTCTTCCCAGCGATAGCACTAGGAAGTGGTGAAGGGCGGGCGTTTTTGGGGGACTGTCTTTTGTAATTTTGACGTTCGAAAAGTGCTGATTCTCAGCCTAATTTGAATAAATGACTTTTGATTTGATTTGATTTGAAATCGTATTACTTATGTGAGTACTCCAGTAACTAATAACAAATTAACTTCTAACCTACCTTTTAACCTTTTTACTGTCTTTTTTATTATCAGTATGGTCTTCGTGTTTTCCACGACACATACCTAACCACCAATAAGGAAAACTTCATAAATATGCTGTGACCTATAGCGTTAATGATAAGTTCGTTGACGCTATAATTAAGTTATAAACTGTTATCTCTTTCACCACTTCTTTAACTATACATATTATTAATTAAAGTCACTTTTCGTGTCTGTCTGTGTGACCGTGTTGTTCTTCTAAACTACGCAACGGATTATGATGCTGTTTCACCATCATTTAGGGAATTTATTCCGGAAGGTTTACTTGAATAATCCTACTAATATTATAAACGCGAAAGTTTGTATGGATGGATGGATGTTTGTAACTCTTCCACGCAAAAACTCCTGAACGGATTAGGATGAAATTTGGCACACAGATAGTTTATACCAGGATTTACACATAAGATACTTTTATTCCGGTATGCCCATGGGATCGAAACTTATACGGGTGAAACTGCGGGGCGTAGCTAGTACATTCATATTTAAAACTAGCTTCTGCCCGCGGCTTCGCCCGCGTGGATGTCGGAAATTATCCCACGGGAACGTGCTAACAGGATAAAATGTACCTATGTGCTTCCCCAGAATGCCATCTATCTCGCGGGCCCTTTGTGGCTAATTACAATAGAAAACTAATTGTGTCTCATTAGTGGTGATTAAGAGGGTACCTATATGATATCTTTACCTAAGTACCTACCTAATTTAAAAAAAAACTCAATAACAGAAAATTAAATACCTACCTACCTAAATAAACCTATTTCTGATGATAACTAATCTAAACTCAATAAAAAAGCAAAATCCCTAAAAACTAATATCTATACGAATGACTAATCCTACCTAACAGTATTATAAAATAACCTACGGTCACTACGTACACTATCAAATATACTACCTATACTTTAAAATTAAAATCTATAACTACAACTTATATAAAAATAAACCTAAATAACTCTAAAAACTAAAAGGAATAAAAATGAACTCCATTGCGGGTGACTTAACCTACGACAAACTTATTATTTGCGGTTGGTGCAGTAATCGGGTCTAGGGATCGAACCGCAAAATTAAGTTTGTTTTTTATTGTATATACTTTTCCGGGATAAAAAGTACCCAGTGTGGTGCCCAGGATATTAAAGAATAATTATACCAAGTTTCATCGTAATCGAACCGGTAGTTTTTGCGTGATGCCTGAACAAACAGACAGACCGACAGACAGACAGACAAAAATTTTTTTAATCACATTTTTGGGTTCGGTGTTGGTCTAGTAACACCCCCTGCCATTTATTTTTTTGATATTTTCAATGTACAGAATTTTCACTTCTACAGATTTATTATAAGTATAGAATAGATATAGATAAAGAAATCTCGATATTTTGTCAAGTCGTAAAAGCCACGCAAAGCAGGGGTGGCTCGCTACAACTACTTAAGGAAAAACTTCACAAATATACTTTGACCTATAGCGTCGATAACTTTGTTAACGCTATATTTATGTTATTGGCTGTTATGTTATCTATGTCACCACTTTATTGATAAGATTTACCTTATTCTGAGATGATGGCTAATAGAGATGTATGGAATAAAAGGAGGTGCTGACCCCAAAATAAATTAATATACCTAAGGACTGGAGAATCTGAAGGAAACACATCGTGAGGAAACCGTATATATATTTGTGTATCTATTTTAGTAAATTGCATATGTCGCAGAATCAACACAGAAGCACAACTATTAGAATCACTATTGATTATGGTTAATGTAGTACAACGCCATCTATTATCGTTTGTCGGAAACGTCAAGCAGTCTGCTTGGGTGAGGTCGGTGCGGGGAGCAGCATGTCTTGTTTAACGGCTGTCAGTTGTCAGCGGTCGGCTGTCAGCTGTCAGCGGTCGGCTGTCAGCTGTCGGCTGCCGGCTGTCAGTTGTCATTCTTTTTGACATTGGATGCATTTGATTTGAGAGACTTACTTTTGGAGTGAGACACGAGGGCGAGAGGTCGTTTTTCCAGCCTGCACCGAACTTACCGCGTTTCCATTTCCATCGGTTTGATCATTTGAGATTTTATTATTTTGTTATCAAGAGTGAATAAATAGAGGACTAAGTATAATTAGTGTTGAGACTATTATTTCCTACCTACACCATGTCGAACTTGGACTCTGATGACGAGGTACCCCCAATGGGTGATTTCCCCTCGTTACATACATTATGTTTGCACCAACGACAGTCCCATTTTATGCCCAGGAAAATCACTGTCCATTCGAGGGTTGCCTGGAAGAGATCGCAGTAATGCGATAAGGCCGCCCATTGTATATATTGTAGTGTGTCATTTAATTTCTAAGCTATGTATTTTTGTGGTGTACAATAAAGTATATATAAATAAATAAACCGGCATGTCCTAGAACCAAAAAAATCGAAGACATCGACCAACCCGCACTGGGCCCTCGTGGTGGATTACAGCTGGCTCCGTCTCGAAAAGAGGAGGCCTATGTCTCAGCAATAAGAACACTATAGGCTGATTATGCTGGAGCATGAAAATGATAACTGACATGCCTCAAATTATAACTAATTTTAATTCATAATTATGCAATCAAAAATGTTAATACTGACCTAATATTATTATTACTTAATTTTATTCTCTCTTCACAATATTGGTTTCCTTAATAATTAACAATGTTTTTGAATAATGTAATATGCCACTATGCCTGAAGTAGGTTTTTGGAGAAGCCTGTGTTACAGGTCACCAGGACCCCCCCACAGCAAAACGATACAGTAAAAGGTTTAAAGCCGATTTTGTGTAAACATCACTCATGGTACCAAGAAGATCACAAAGAGACAATCAGTTTAAAGTTCAAAATAATAACAAGTAGTAAAATAAAGCAAAAATTAAAAAAATGGACAACAGACTATTGGTTCATATGAAAGTGTAGTGTCGTGTATGAATGTATGTATGTTGGAGTGAATGAATGTAAGTCGCAGTCATGTTGGTGTGTGCGAGAGCGATTAGGAGATGTAAAGCATAAAAAAAAAATATTATTATTATAAGCTAGTGTATCACATTCTGACAAATAAATGATTACGATTATGATATCCTACTAATATTATAAACGCGAAAGTTTGTATGGATGGATGGATGGATGTTTGTTACTCTTTCACGCAAAAACTACTGAACGGATTTGGATGAAAGGACATTATTATTATTTCTTTATTAATGGTAAGTTTACAAAAATCTTGCTTATAAACTATGCCCCACAAATATATATATTATTGCTCTGCGCCCATACATTGTTCGCCCTGGAACCAAGAGCATCGGAAAATTATGTGTTGTATTGTCGATCATTAGGAAACTCCTTTATGATCTTATTTGTATAGTGGACTGCAGAATAGATATATTTCAAAAAAAGTATCAGATTTTTAGGTTATAATCGAACCATAACAACGAATATTAGGTATAGTTTTTCATAGCTCCGAGTGATTTCTAAGAAACTAAAAAACAATAACATAATACATTTACCTAGCTATTTTTTGTACCTACCTAGATAATTAGGTATCTATGCAGCTTTTTTCTAAAGCCTAAGTGTACGTAATTGCAAAGTTTAAATGCATAGAATCTAATTAACATTAGAATATATATAACAGTAGTATTCTTAGCATTGGTTTTGAAATGAGATAAAATGTTTGTGTGTATTAAATAATGTAAAAATAATGCTGTCTCCTTAGATGATAGTAGTGATGTAGCGCGGTAGATAGATGGCGTTAGTGTGTATTGATAAATGGCTGAGCTCTTTTGAGTGAATGTTCTTGTGATTCAGATTCAAAAACATGCAACAATTCATTAAAAATTCGATCTATCGATTGCGATCGATTGGGTATCTCTAATCTTTTTTGGTACGACTTGACGTTTGGCAAAGATGGCGGCGATTAATGTTATTAGTCGCGTAAAATACTTTAAAATGTTAATTTTGGCATGGAGCTAGTCCGTATTACTAATGTATTTGCAACTAATATAATAAAATAGACAATTAATTAACGTGCATGTCCGATATTTCTTGTGCACAGGGCGATTCCGGACAATGTCCTTTGGTACACAGATAGTTTATAACCAGGATTAACACATAGGATACTTTTTATCCCGATATTTCCTTGGTTATATCGCAACTTATGCGGGTGAAACCGCGGGGCGCAGCTAGTATTATGAATATGGCTGACCTGTCATAATTTTCAATTTGAAAGGCACAAGATGGCGAACAGGCCTATTCCACAACGATTTAAAAAGCTGGTTTTAGAATTCAATTCAATTCTAATTTCCTCAGATTTTGCGATTTACATGCTCAACTAATTAATTATATATGATTAATATTTTCCGTTTTCCTTATAATATTATTTATTTATGTATATGTCGCGACCAACTAGCTTAATTGGACATTCAGTTAACTGCCTAGCCTTTTAACTAAACGGCACGGTTCAACTGGCGGCCTGAATGATATTTAGCCATTGCGTCTAATACAACATTTAATGAACTGGCTGGCTGATGCTTAGGCCATTTATATAATAGGGGGAAAATGTAAGGAAAAAAATCATCACAAGTACGTAAAGAAAAATATACATATTTTTAGTCAAAGAGGTGAAAAACATAATTATTATTATAGAAATAGGGACCTATTTAGTTCAACCAGGTTTCAGGTTGGCTAAAGTGGACTCATCTTTCATGGGGTAATGTTTAAAATACCTCCCCACATACTTCAACTGAATGAGACAAAATTCAAGTCTTGTAAAAAACGCACAATATGCAGGCAGGCATATTATAAGTTAGGGGATTACATCTACATAATTATATCAAAATGAAACCCTATTTCCCTTGGTCGCCATAACTTGAGAACGACTTCACCGATTTCATCCATCTTTTTTTTTAAGTTTTCTAATACTTTGTAGAAGGTTCTTAAGAGCCTAAGAGAAAAGAAAATTAAGAAAGTTGCTTCACGCGGACGATGCCGCGGGCAGAAGCAAGTCGCTGATAAAAATACTCCACACTCATTATTTAACACTTGAAAATACTGTTGGAGCTGCTAAAGATTGTAAGTAGTAATATAAAAGTAAAAATATAAAAGTGTCCTTGGAATTTCTCGCCCGTTCTTCGCCATAGGTACCTACTACGCTTTGGGATGGATAACTAGCTTCATATTTTCTGACTGACCAACTTCTTTACCATTCAAACGTGCCTATAAATGGTTTAATTAAATGAATGGCCAGTAAAACTGTTGGAATGGGCAGTTAGGTAAATAGTTCGGCATTCATAATTAGTCGCAGTAACTAAGCCAGGCCACCCCAACCAAATTGGTTTGGTTAAGTTAGAACTGTGACCAAACACGCGCGAGCCGAGCGAGCGCTACTTACTTCCAAGTTAGATTTCTCACGACTAATTCCGATATGTTAACTGCCCACGAGTACCTGCCCGTTAAACCATTTTACTACTAAATATTTATTTATTTATGCATTTAAATATTTTTTTGTGACTCATTTTTATTTTGTTTACCTACTGCTCAGTTTTTACTGCCAAACTAAACATGCATTATTATATTTTCCAAAAATATAATCTATGGGCCTAGGTAGATGATGACTTTATTGAACACCAGAAAATACGTAACAATTTTTTGTTATACATAACGTTAATTAATCCATTAGTTACCTCTCCCGCTCTGGGCTGAGCAGACTTTTACTGACTAAAACCCACCGGTGTTCCTTCAGTTGCCTGTGCCAGGGGCCACGGTATCTCTTTCGAACAACCCGCGGCCCTGGCGGATGTTTTGGACCTCAAGGTTTTATCCCTACCCTTTGGGTATAGAAGATAAAATGGTTTTGTTAATATTGCATGAGGTCATAAATCCACTGAAACTTATTAAACTTTTATCAAGGGTGGACCTTTATACCCTTATCCATTTCCGAAGTCCAACAGAAAATTTTCTAAAAGCAATTAATTGCCACTCCGGGAATCGAACCAACTCCTTGCTCATAGCTTACGTAAGAGGTAAGCTGTATTACAATTTAAAACTAATAAGTACTGAAATTCACATTCAATAAGTACTTATCAACTTTGAAAATCAACCTACTTTGTTGAATAATAACGCAATTACTTTACCTTAAATTAGGAAAACAGAGAATACTATGACATTCCTTTTGTTAAATACATAAATTTGGTTGGAGGTTTATATTGAGTTAATTGATTATACAATTAGTAGTTAATGGTGCGCTATTAGAAAACCGCAGGAAAATGGCGTTGTTATTGTACACTAACCGTTTTTGACGAATTTACCCTGTCTCAGAATAATTTTAAGGAAATTTGTTTAATCTAGCAATACACCAACAAAAGACAGTCCACTTGTGCCTACGAGGAAAGTGATGACTAAAGCAACTATTTTTCCTTTAATTAAGTAAACAATAATATGATATTTGTCATTTAAATACATAAAATTATGCATTGTCTTAGGTATATATTTAAGCAATTAAATCATTAACGCACTATTACAAAACCACAGGAAAATGGTGTTGTTATTGTGAAACATACATTTTATTTATTAGGTCATTACAGAATATGCAATTGTACACCAATTGTTTGTGACGGTTATACCCTATCGCAAAATAATTTTTAAGTAGGTACCTAAATGTTTTTCTTCTAGCAACACACAAACAAAAGTCAGTTATCATGTGCAACACTACGAGGAAACTGATGACTCCGAATATAAGTCATTATGACTAGCACTAATAGGTCACTCAGTTTGCATAACATACCATTTTTTTTTTTGTTCTCTATGTCATTTACCATCATCTTTATTTGCCTAGCCTTTTTCCCAACCATGTTGGGGTCAGCTCCTATTCTAACTGGATGCATGGTTTCTACATGGCGCAACTGGCTTATCTAACCTCCTCGACTGAGTTACTGAGTACCACGATACCCCTTGGTAAGACTGGTGGTCAGACTTTCGGGCTTCTGACTACTCGTAACGACTGTCAAAGATCTACAAATGACTGCCGGGTCCAACGGCTTAACGTGCTTTCCGAGGCACGGAGGGGTCTTGATATTTAATGGATGGTCACCCATCCACGGGCAACCTTAGGAAGCGTAGCTTAATAACCTTCGATCGACCCGGGTGCCTGTTATTATTTAGCCACAAGCCCCTCAGGTAATTTTAATAAGTTATTAGCAGTGATAGGAATAGGTAGTGCCTATTTGCCTAAACTTCGAAGAACAGAGACAAGAAACGGAGACTTCCTTAGGACTAAATTTTTTCCGGAACATCTGTCCCGAATTTCGGGACAACACTTTTAAATACTTACATTAAAAAAAATATGTTATTTGGATTAAGTAATTCGTCTATATTTATCTAAAGTTTGCGACTAGACATAACATAATAAATAACATTCACAGTCGTTACAACCATAAAATTTTCTGAAAATTTTTTTTTGGAGATCATTTTGTAAATGACTTGTTGGTCTCAATACTATACTTTAGGTAAATATAGACGAATTACTTATTCCAAATAACATATTTTTTTAATGTAAGTATTTAAAAGTGTTGTCCTGAATTTCGGGACAGATGTCCCGGAAAAATTTAGTCCTAAGGAAGTCTCCGTTTCTTGTCTCTGTTCTTCGAAGTTTAGGCAAATAGGCACTACCTATTCCTATCACTGGTTATTAGTATTAGTAGTAATGAAACTCTTTGTGAAGGAACTCATCCGGGGTCGTACTATCTTCCACCATACAGGATGGCAGGCACACCAGCTACACTATGGCAATGCTAGCGAATGCTTGGAAAAAATTGGGGGATTAGCTCCAAGGCTAGGTAACTACTATACCCCACAGGCAAGGTTACTATACACCACAGTTATCCGACCCATTATCACATACGACTCACTAGTCTGGTGGCCCAGAACAGATCTGAGCACATCCCAAAGAGATCTCAAAAAGCTGCAGCGATTTGCTTTTGTGGCAATCATTAGCTGCATGAGAACTACACCCACTGCTGCCCTACAGGCTATGCTTGGACTGCCGCCCCTACACCTTATCGTGCGGGGAGGCGGCTCTGTCTGCCTTCAGACTCCATATATCAGGAACCCTGAGCAAAAACTTGAGGATAAAGCACATACGCCTAAAGGATGAGGCGATCAAACGGCAGCCAATGATGGCATCACGCTGCGACAAAGCCCTTAAGCAATACTGCTTTCAAAAGCATTATAACATAGTGCTTAAAGAGGAGCAGTGCGACTACTCGGGCCCGAGAGAGCTGAAACTTTATACTGATAGGTCAAAGACCGACTGCAGAACTGGAGTCGGAGTTTTCTCACACGACCTCAACATAAACATATCCAACCCACTAGGAATTCTCAACACAATCTACCAAGCGGAGTGTGTGGGTATATAATACAAGCGGCTCATGCCATAGCAGCCAGGAGAGTTACGGACACCCATGTTCGTATAGTCTCTGACAGAGTCCTCCAATCCCTAAAGAAGGGATGCATCACATCGAATCTAATACTAGAATGTCACAAGGCGCTTGAACAGGTAACTGTATCGAACCGCAACACAGTGACACTACAATGGATAAAAGGACACAGTGGATCGCTAGGTAACGACGCGGCTGACGAACTGGCCAGAAGGACATCCAGCACGTCAGTCTGTGGACCGGAACCTGTCGTGCCCATCCCCTTCAATAAACTACGCAGGTGGCTACAGAAGTACACCTACACACAAGCAGAGAACTGGTGGACCTCGTCACCGGGCTGCAGACAGTCCAAGGAAGCCATGCCATCATTAGATGGCAAGCTAACCAAATGGTTACTACGCCTGGACAGGAAAGCCCTGCGTCTAGTGACGGGGACCATCACGGGACACTGCTCGCTAAACAAACACTTCCACACGATAGGCATAATGGAAAGCCCGGGCAAGGCTTGCATGGAGGCTGATGAAACCGCCGCACATGTGCTCTTTGAGTGCACAGGCGTCACCCAGATTAGGTCAGAAACCTTCGGGACACCCAGATCTTACACAGATGTTCTCAACAGGCCAGGAGACTTAAGCTTCTAGAGGGGGGTGGGCTGGTTAGAATAACCACCGACGGCCGCCATAGCCCACGCACAATGGTCCACCTGAAGGACTAAGTGCGGAAACCAAACTCGTAACATAGAACAGGGTGGCAGGGAAATCGACGCGCGACGGACGTACGAATTTATCGAAGCGATGAGTGTCGATTCGGGAATCATGTACTGAATCCGTGGTAACCCATGGATTTAGAACATGATTCAGACAGAACACCTCTGCGTTGCAATTTTAAGTCAGTTACAAAAAAAAATAATTGCTGTTCCGTACATTTTACCCACGTAGGTATTTTCTAGGAAACAGAAATTATTTTTTAATATGTTACGAAAAATTTCTACGCTCAGCAGGCATGATTGAGTCCGACGGGTCTGGGGTAAATAAAGCCGCTACAGCAATTAAATCAAACCATCGACCCCTCACTAGACCACTTGTCACATAGCATGATGGATCACTACCTATTTACTATCACCTGGGCCAAACGGTGCCTTTGTTTGAGTCATCAATTTATACCTGATGGCTTTTCCAGTATTTGCATTTACGTATTTGCTTTCAGTTTTTAGATGTAACATCACATCATCACGGCTGTATTTCCCGAAGGGTTAGGCAGAGGTGAACCTAAGTACAACATTTCGCCAATTATGTTTAAGTCCCATGTAACAGAGTGCGAGCCTATTGCCATCTACGGGCACAAATTCAGGTTCCGGGGTGCTGCTGAGAAATTTCAGATGGAAAAACTTAATAACACTTTGTCCGACTTGGGAATCGAACCCAGGACCATAACAGTGCAAAAGGGCAGTAACAGTGCGGTCTCACACAGGCCGCGTTTTAAAATGCGTGTCCCACACATGCCGATTTCCGAAAATTAAAAAAAAAATGATCGAAAGGAAAAGTTGAAATTTTCACAAATTATGTATTTCTGTTGCCGCTATAACAACAAATAACAAATACTAAAAACAAAATAAAATAAATATTTAAGGGGTTGCCCCCATACAACACACGTGATTTTTATAGATAATGGTACGGAACCCTTCGTGCGCGAGTCCGATTCGCACTTGGTCGGTTTTTAGGGTTCCGTAGCCAAATGGCAACGGAACCCTTATGGATTCGTCATGTCTGTCTGTCTGTCTGTCTGTCTGTCTGTCTGTCTGTCTGTCTGTCTGTCTGTCTGTCTGTCTGTCTGTCCGTCCGTATGTCACAGCCGCTTTTTTCCGAAACTATAAGAGCTATACTGTTGAAACTTGGTAAGTAGATGTATTCTGTGAACCGCATTAAGATTTTCACACAAAAATAGAAAAAAAACAATAAATTTTGGGGGTCCCCATACTTAGAACTGAAACTCAAAAAAATTTTTTTCATCAAACCCATACGTGTGGGGTATCTATGGATAGGTCTTCAAAAATGATATTGAGGTTTCTAATATCATTTTTTTCTAAACTGAATAGTTTGCGCGAGAGACACTTCCAAAGTGGTAAAATGTGTGTCCCCCCCCCCTGTAACTTCTAAAATAAGAGAATGATAAAACTAAAAAAAATATATGATGTACATTACCATATAAACTTCCACCGAAAATTGGTTTGAACGAGATCTAGTGAGTAGTTTTTTTTTAATACGTCATAAATCGTAACGTAACGGAACCCTTCATGGGCGAGTTCGACTCGCACTTGGCCGGTTTTTATTACTTCGTTTTCACTTAGCGTTCTTTCTGACTTTACATTAAGTAGCCTATAGCCAAGGCGGCTATAAGCTGCAAAAAGATTGTTTTAAATTGGACTGGTAGTTTTAGAGATTAGAGCTTTCAAACAAACAAACTTCAGCCTTATTATTAGTACTAGATTAAAGCTTTTTACTTGTTATAAAATAAATATGTATTTTGACTATTATTTTAACTATGCAATCTCTTGCACTGGAGATATAATTCAATGTGTATTTTAACATTATAATGTTAAAATAATAAGAAACCTGAAACTTAGCATTCTGATCGAATAATAACATTACCATATCGTGTTATTTGATATTTTATTCACGAACTATTTATTTCGATACCTCGAGAGGAGGCAGGGGATCCAAATTCTAGGAAAGAATAAGAAAAGGGCAATTCTATTACGAAGGATTGTCACAATAAAAAATGAGCTTATATATAATATTATGTTAACTGAATTCCTGAAGGATTTCATAAGCCTCCTCGTTCTTTGTGAACATTTTACAAATTGCTTTATATTTTCTTGAAACTATTGCGTGAATGATTTGATTTCTATTGCATTTTCGTTAATTTTGACTCAAAAACAAAATTAATATCATTGGAATTTCCGTCTGGCAGTTAACGTGTTAATTTATACAAAAACATTAAATTCCAAAACAAGTTTGTCAAAAACATTTCAGTTTTAAATGTCATCATTCTTCTGACCGGTGGTCGTTGACGCGATGTCCTCTGAGGTCCATGACGCTAAAGGCAATGACCACAGTGTCCAGGCTAGTGACAAGTAATTTATAACAGGTTTACTATCGGAATAGTATCCAAGAACCAAAGATAGTAATGACAATTTTTTTTTGTTCACATTTTATCTATACTTAGTTAGGGACCATCAAATATTCAAGTTTCTTCAGATATACTGTTTTTGATCAATATCTATTGATTATTTGATCAAAATCTGTCTATGTTCAATTAAATAAAATTTAAGTGTTTGTTTGTAATGTTAAAATAACAGCTTTTTACTAAATGCATATAAAAGGATAGGCGGTTCTTATAACAAAAAAAACAATTAGTAAATTTTGTCTGTCTGTTTGTTCCGGCTAATCTCTGAAACGACTGAACCGATTTTGACCGGACTTTTACTGGCAGATAGCTGATGTTATAAGGAGTAATTTAGGCTACTTTTATTTTAGAATAATTATTCGGATGCCGCGCAAAAAATATTAAATCCATGAAGTCCAATATGTTGTATTCCTATACTTATGCACGCAAACGAAGTCGCGGGTACAGCTAGTTATCTTCTACATATAGCGCATCACTTGAGAACGGTGACCGAAACCAGCAGTGCGATTCTGTAACCATCTCACCGTGAAAACTTAGGTGAAGTGAGCGTGGAGTGAGCTGTCTTTCAAAGTTTCAAAGGATTAACAAATACTATAGCTCACTCTAAGCTCACTTCACGTAACTTTTCACGGTGAGATTTTTACAGAATCGATCGGCAGAACCGATTTGGCATTTTTTTGGTGTAAAATGTTCGTAATAGCCCGAATTAGGTTTTTCCAGACAGGAAAATTCGACTATGTTAATTAAATATATTTGTACACCTCTGGGCAAAACATAGAGGATCTACCTATGTGTAACATCTCGCACACTATTCGCAATTCTGAAAATTGGAGAAGTAGCCCGGAAAATTTAAAACATATTCAATAAAAACTGAAAATGATTTTTTCAATGGCATTTTTGTATTCAGAATTCAAGATCATATTGAATGACAGGACAGCATCTGTCGGGTCAGATAGTTCTGTATAAAAATAGCCAATTTTATAGTCATACAAAGAAATATAATTATTATAGTTCTCGTGTTCGAAAAAAGAATAAAACTGTAAACCAAAACCTGAATTTGTTTTTTTTTACTTTTTCGTATTAATTGTTGTTGTGTGAAACGACTCAGAGAGGAAAAAAGCAAATAAACTAATCATACTTAGACAACATTTTTTTTATTTTGAAATTGCAGATTAAAAGTAATACTCAGGAGTCAGGTAGGTAGGTACCATAGAGAATTATAGTCTTTGGTAGGTACAGTCTCGCTCAGAACTCCAGTAGCCTACTAAGGACTACATTGCTATGAACTGTGCAAGCATGATACCGCCGGTGCGTGTGCGTGGGCGTGTATGAGTGATGTCTCAACATTCCACAGATAACACACACTAATGAACTGACGTCGCACTACGCGAAATAACATTATATTTCTGTTGCATTTAGAATACGCGTCATAGTGGCGACCTGTTCTTACCATTACATTGCTAAAATTCGCTGGTAGCTGTTCAGGCTTTTTTTTTTTTTTTGAGGATGGGAAATCATCAAATGACTCCTCCCGCTCTGGGTGGAGCAGGAGGGAGTGTCAGACTCTTACTGACTAAAACCCACCCGTGTTCCTTCCTTAGCCCTTTATGTTCCAGGGCAGCGGTAACCCTTTCGGACAATCCCGCTACCCTGGCAGGCTACGGCCCTATGGGGCCCCGTCTCTCATGCTGACATCTCTTTGAGGCGCGCGTGGAACACAACACGCCGTCCGGCACGGGCCTGGTCCTGATCGGACGGTGAGTTACCCATTACTCACCGCCCGCAGGCCCGCGCCTACGGTGGCCGGGAGTCGTCACGCGGCTCCCGACGCCCGGAGCGTCTCCCGCGGCGGCTGAGGCATGAGGTGCGTTCCCTCGCCCACCCACTGGAGGTGACTGCCTCCCACTCCCTCTCGCCCCGGACCATGGCTTGAACCAGGGCCGGACGCGAGAGGTCGCCGCCGCTGCCGATCGCCTCTACGAGGACACGGCGGTGCTCTGCCCAAGCAGGGCAGACCTCCACCGTATGCTCCACCGTGTCCTCTGGGCGATCCTGACAGTGGTGACACCCGGGCGTCTCCTCCCGCCTGATTATGTGCAGGAACCTCCCGAAACATCCGTGTCCGGAGAGGACCTGCGTCAGGCGGTAGGTGAGAACGCCGTGACGTCTCTCTAGCCACTCCTCAAAGAGGGGTCTTACCGCCGCTATCGTGGCATGCCCTAGCTGTTCAGGCTAAGCAATGAATTCACGATCAACGAAGTCTGAGTTCGAATCTTAGTTACAATGTGTGGCTGTTTTTTCTGTCTTTAAAACAAAAAACAGCCTTCCACTTCGCTGTCGACTAGCAAGGCTACCCTCTTCCTCATATTTCTTGATCCAGCGACTTAAAGTATTCCTCTAAAACAAAAAGAAAAGTGATATTAGGCAGCTTTAATAAAATACTAAAGTGACTTCATTTTTATATATTATCATCATCTGCCTAGCCTTTTCCCAACTATGTTGGGGTCGGCTTCCAGTCTAACTGGATGCAGCTGAATACCATTTTTATATATTAAAATAAATTAAAATATTAAAACTTAAACGTCAAGCTATTGCTTTGTGAGATTGCCTATGGACTTTTGGTCGACACTGTACCTACTTATCTGCAATTTCAAAATCAACAATAATTATGTTCTTCGACTCTTGTTTTACTAAAATAGTTGACTGCCCCGTTGGTCTCGTGGTAGCAAGCGCGAGCGCTGGTTTCGATTCCCGGGTCGTTCAAAGTGTTATTGGGCTTTTCCATCAGGAAAGTTTGGGAGTTGGCGGTGTGATACCCCCGTGCTCAGAAAGCACGTTAAGCTGTTGGTCCTGCGCTTGATCTCTCTCCGGTCGTGTCGGATTGCCGTCCATCGGTCTATAACTTACACACTTTTAACGAAAGTCTCACCACACTCTCATACAAAAATTGTAGTAATTATTGTCTCAAGTACTGAAAATAAAAAATCCCTTCCTCCCTGCAAGAAAATGTAGCAGTAAGAATCATTCTAATTGACCTACGCGAAAGGCACAACGCGCCAAAGGTATTCCCAAATTCCATTCTAAAAACCCATTCAAATCTTTTCCAGACGATGGCTTCACACTTATGGCCTTCCACGGCAACCTCAACGTAGAGATGGAAGGCCTAGAAGCTGGTCAATGGGCTCGTGACATTGTCAAAGCTAAGAATGGACAGTGGGTCTTCAGAGACAGAAATGCGGAGTTGAAAATCGGAGACAAGATCTATTTCTGGACTTACGTCATCAAGAATGGGTTGGGCTACCGACAAGATAATGGAGAATGGACAGTTACAGGTAAGAATTTAACAATTCAATCACTCTCTTTAAATTACTTGCTATCACACCCAATGTCTAAGTAGATCCACCCCACAGAGGAATATACGCCTCACCACCCCTTCAGCTCACTACTCAACTGCACTTAGAAGGACCTATGGACGACTTGTTGCTACTGAATATGCTGTGAACGTAGCCAGGCTCTAGAACAAAAAACCAGATTTATGTATTTTTACTGTTTTTTTTGTGTGTATTTTATGTAGATTTATGTGACAAATAAATACACACAAATATTACCTGCTTAGCCTTTTCCGGGCTATTTTTGGGGTCGGCTTCCAGTCTATCCGGATGCAGCTAAATACCAGTATTTTACGTAGAGCGACTGCCTATCTGACCTCCACAACCCAGTTACTAACACGGGTAATAGTATATTCCTTGATAAGACTAGTTGTCAGACTTTCGGACTTTTGGCGACTCGTAACAACTCTCAAAGACCCACAAATGACAGCCGGAAGGAGGGGCTCGGTAACTAAAGATGGTCACCGATCTACAGACCGACCGCGGTAAGCGTAGATTAACCTGGTCGATTGACCCGTGCGGCTATTATTTAGCCACGAGCCCCTCGTAACTATGCACACAATATCGGCAGGAAAATATATGTCAAACCTTTGTAATATATGGCCGCTTGCTATAAATCCTTACAGCACTGTTTTCATCTTTCAGAATACGTTAACGAAGACGGATCACCAGCTGACCCAAACCAAATCCCACCTCCAGAGCCTACACCAACCCCATCTTCTCAGCAAACCCCGCCTCCGTACATCCCTCGCCCTCCCACGTCACCCCCTAACAACTGCAACGCGTCCCCCACTAAGGTCGTGGGAGGCAGCCCCGTCTGCCAGGGACATCTGATCTTTAGCGAAGAGTTCAACGGTCCTGGACTTAGGAACTCGCCCAGTTGGACGGCAGAGGTCATGTTCCCTCAAGAGCCGGTATGTAAATAGCTATAAAGGATGGCAGGGACTTCGACGCGCAAACTGAAACCATGAATTCAGCACCTGATGCTAGAACCCCTATTGCGAAAATTTTCAACGCAGAGGAGTTCAGACGCATGTACTGAATCCATGGTAACGCCAATTCCCGTAATTAATAAAGTTCTAAATCTAGTGGCAATCTCATCACAGCGACAATCATGTCAAAAATTTTGAGGAATTACAAGTATTTTTGACAGATTGAGACTGAGATCAGACTGTGAACGTACTTAAAATTAGGAAAATTGCCCCTCAGGTTGCGCGACAATTTACCTGCCAGCCTATATACTCGTAACCATAGTTAAATTCATACTTTTATAGAAGCAATCGTTATAACATTTGACGAATAGGTACCCTCAAACCTGGAGAATGACTTAGACTACTTTTAATTCAAGATATTTTTATAAAAAATTATAAAGTAGGAAATATTTGCAGATGAAGTCGCAGGCAACAACTAGTTAGCCTATGTATAATGTTGCCTGCCACAGCCGGGACACAGCTTCTCTGTGTGAACGGGGCTGCAAACCACCACGCGGACCCCGTGCGGGCTGGCAGATGTCACACAGTCATGTCTTCGATTTTATTATACTAGAATATTACACACCAGTTTACGTATTCAAAACAAGAAATATATTCGCAAAAAAGTGCAAGTTGCTGCTTTATAATTCATGTAAATACTTATTCAAAAAAACCTGTGTAGAATCAAATAATTTGAATTACCATAATTTGTTTCTGGTCTTTCGAAAAAATATAATTTACTATGTCATCATCTCATCATCTGCCTAGCCTTTTCCCAACTATGTTGGGGTCGGCTTCCAGTCTAACCGGATGCAGCTGAATACCAATATTTTACATGGAGCGACTGTCTATCTGACCTGCACAACTTAAGACTAAGACTAAACAATATTTAAAAAAAAAACGATCTTAATGGAAAGTATAACTTTCGAAACAAATTATTAAAAGGTGAAGGGTTTCCAAAGTATACTAACATGGAGCGACTGCCTATCTGACATACACAACCCAGTTACTGGGTAATACGATAATACGATACCATTAGGTAAAACTGGTTATCAGACTATCGATATCGGGCTTCTGACTACCCACCCGTAACGACGGTCAAAGATCCAAAAATAACAGCCGGGACCAACGGCTTAACGTGCTTTCAGAATTATGAAATTAATTTGCTATGTGACCTTTAGAATTTTATTTACAACCTAACCTAACCAATTACTTAACCTGACAAAATAGTATATAATATTTTTTATTTCTTTTTTCGATAAAATCGACTAACTTTCATTTGAAATCATATACTTTACGCTCAGGTTTGACAAAACATTGCCAGCATATATAGCGGCCGTAGAATACGAATGCGCAGGCTTGTAAACAAATGAACCGCGCATCTAATATGACAAACCTCCCGTACATATCCTACGTAGCAGTGGAATTTGCGCTTTACGATACTCAAAACGCTCTCTATGATCATTGTGGCCGTCGTTATAATGATAGCACCGCTTTCTATTCAATTCACCTTATTGTACACATACAGGCGGTAAGTATTAATGAATAGACACTAGGGGGTTTATTTTTAAACGATAATTAAAGTTAAGTGACGTTCAAACGTCAAAAATGTAAGTTTAAACACTGGCAATGGCATTAAACACTGACAAAAACAATAACT
The DNA here is from genome assembly GCA_951799955.1 of Apamea anceps. Classification (NCBI taxonomy): domain Eukaryota; kingdom Metazoa; phylum Arthropoda; class Insecta; order Lepidoptera; family Noctuidae; genus Apamea; species Apamea anceps. The sequence continues at coordinate 3,168,233 of OX637516.1, forward strand.
GGCATGGGGAAATCACTACTTGACTTTAATAAAGGGGGATATGGACCTTGGATATAGATTTTTAAATAAGTAAGAGAGAGGAAAAGCGCTTTTATGGTTTTGCTTATTATTAAATATTTATTTTATTTCCTATCTGTTCTTAAGAATTTTTTTTTTTGGTTTTTTGTATAAATATTAGTTTTCCTTTATTTCTTTATTAACATAAATATTTATTTCATAGTATGTATTTGTTCTTTTTCTTTCGTTTACCCAAGCTTAGCAGTCCATTTATCATTCAGTTTTTCCATAATTTAGGGACATTAAGAACTTTCCATAGCTGATCAACTGAAAAAATTGAACCTTCCATTTACGCAGATTTTTCTTTCCTAACCTCAAATAACTTGTTACAGGACTATCCCTTCAACTTGTACGATCCAGATAGCACCATAAGCTTTGAAGACGGTTCTCTGGTCATCACTCCCGTGCTGACTGAGTCACTACACCACGAAGGATTCGTCCTCTCTCAAACTCTAGATCTTACTAACAGGTCGGTGTTAATCATCTTTAGATCCAGAGAGGCAATTCACGTAATTTTAAGAACGTTCAAAGTTTGACCTCAGTCTCAATCTGTCAAAAATTCAATTGATTTCCCTACATTTTTAGGGAGGGATTTCCCTACATTTTGTTTTTTTTAGGAGCCGAGCGAAAGGGAAATAGGCGCGGATTTAATAAAGATTGGCACTTTTAGTTTTTCAAAACAGCTCTAGGGCTTAGGGAATGTCAAAGTTAGAAGTAAAGGCGCTAACTCGATGCTCCTGTGCTAATGCATAAAACAGAAAATAAAAAGTACGTGTTTTAGGGTTTTAACAAAATCAACTCATAACGGGGTGGAAATTGGTAATAATGTTTGGATGTTACTGCTTGCTTCAATTAACCCGAAAATGGGTATAAATAATGTTAAAATCATACAACGGAAACACAACAAACGCTTTTTTTAAGCTCTGTCGTGATGAAAAGGGAGGACGCGGTTTATTTAAAAAAAATATTGCACAACTAAAAAATTGGCCCGAGTATTTATCATCATTTATCTATACTAGTGTAATATAGAAACAGTTTGATTTTTTGTTTGAACAAGCAAATCTCTGGAACTACGAGTCGGACTTGAAAAACTCTTTTTGAAACATCACGTTACAACTCTTAGAAGCCGAACAAACATAAAAAATGTTAGAAAGAAAAACGATAAGTTAAAACGAAGTTATAAATATGATCATAAATGTTCATTTTATTGTCTGCCACAAATTTCAACACCCCCCTTGGTGTTGAAATTTGTGACAGACAATAAGAAATTCACGTCAACGAAGTCGCGGGGGAAATGCTAGTTAAGAGATGAATGTCACACGACGTCTGGGGTCGCGAACTTTTTCATCGCTTCCGATGTGTCTCGACAGGTCTCGCAAGACATTTGTCCCCCAGTGAAGTTGGTCACAATGGTGTTTAAGGGTTTTAGCTGACTACCTACAAGACAAGAAAGGACCTAATTCATTTCGTACCCAAAAAAAAAAAAAAACTACAGTTTTCTGCATATTGTTATCACAAGTGTTGTGATTTTTTTTTTATTATTTACTTTTTTTTCTATTTTTACCTTATTATTCCGATACCTACTATAATTTTTGGGTATAAAATGTTTGACACTTGAATAGAAAGAAAATACATTTATTTGCGGCAAACATGAGGTATAAAAAGGAACATAAATAAACACACAAAAACAAAATCAAGTTGGGCGTAAAAATGCGTTACATCCACGCAAAACGGCCATCGCTCAGCATAATGCTAAGACCTTAAACGAGACAGAGCCCCAGCACTGGTTTTCAGCGACAGCCGGCATTGACGTGATAACGTCAACCAGTGCAGCATACTGTTACGCGCCACAATTAATGCCTGATACATGGTGACATTAGTTACCACTAGCGCATCTGGTTTCGAGTGGCGGAACTGATAGGGTCGCTGGCGCCATCTATTGTGGAATGGCAGAACTAATAGAGTCACTGGCGCCATCGATTATCGAGTAGAGAGTCGATTCTAGAACTTACTAGAACTATCGACATCAGAAGGCCAATTCTCGTAATTTAAAACGTTCAAAATCTAGTCGCAGTCTCATCTCAGCGACAAACAAATGTCAAAAACTTGTCAAAATGTAGGGAAATTAGAAGTATTTTTTGACAGATTGACACTGAGATCAGACTGTGAACGGTCTTAAAATTACGAGAATTGCCCCTCTGGTCAGTCGGGGCCGGTATGTACTCGAACATTCTAGATGTTTCTACAATAGAACGTTCTGGAACTATCTGCGGCACTATATAAAGCCGGGACTAGCCGGCTTTAAGAATTCTTAAAGCAACTGCAGGATAGTCCGGTTAAGTAGTCACGACCTCTCAAGGTCAACTACGAGATGCGATTCATAAAAAAAAGCGACCAATTTGACTTGGTTTTGCGATACAGGCGAATACATTAAAGCGATCTACAAGTGCAGCTTAAGAGCGATTGTGTTTTATAGTTAGTGTGTTTCGAGTTGTTTAATTAAAGTGTAACTTTTGGTAATTTTTATCGGCAGTTTTCATTGTCACGAACCCGAAGCTCGTAACAATACAATTATACATAAATAAATAAAAACTATCAAAATACATTAAATAAAATAAACCAGTGCAGCTTACGATTACGACCTGACCAGTTGATGTCCTTTCAGCATTCATTGCCGTAGACTCATAGAACAAAGTGCCTAGACAAGTAACACGTACTCGCTTTCAAAGCATTTCGTATTTCTACAACGACTTTCAACAAGATTGACATAAGTTTTACATTTTTGGCGTTTGCATCCTCACTATCGCTGATAGAATGTCAGTTTTAGACAAAGTGCCAGCCTTCAGGACCAGCTTTTACCTCATCACCTCGTGGCGAGTGAGCTCAAGAAGTCAACACAAAATACATTCTTTTGTGTAACATTTCTTTGATCCCAATCTAAAAGTTTAATTAATTAATCTTTATCAATGAAACGGCTTTACAAAATCAAGTTTTATTCCCAATTTCCTGTGACTCATTAAGTATTCACCGGATGTCGTTAGCATCAGAGAACTTTTGAACCAAATATAATTTTCGACAGCCATTTCCTTTCACCCGAGTGATTTCAAAACATTTTTTTAAGTTAGCCCACGCTGTTCAAGGCTGAGCAAAGTCCTCTCCCAAATCCTTCCAGGCATCCTTTTCTAGAGCCACTTCGATCCAACCCTTGCGGTACTCTAGGTTGTCTCGCCACCTCTTCCTGGGGCCTCGGCGGCGCCGTCCATCCTCAGCCCCCACCGTGTGGAGACTGTTGCCCAGCGGTCTCTGTGCATGCCCAATCCCATTACAGCTCGTCAGCCTTGTTGCCTACGTCTAGGATCCCCGTTTTGGAGCGCAGCGTAGTGTTTCGTATTCTGTGCGATGCGCTCCATTATTCTTTGGCAAACCCCAAGGCGAAACTTTTGCGACTCGGTGAGGGACTAGGCCTGAGCATAAATTCAAAACATTGAATCAAATTCGTTGTTAAATATTGAAACTGAATAATTTTATTATTATTACGAGTCTGTCTTGGCCCACTACAGGGCAAACTCCCTTCCCTTTTTCCACTAGAATTAATCCTTTAAGGAGTCCAGCTCATCTCTCCATCTCTATATGGGCCTGCCGCGCGGTAGTTTCCTGCCATTTGGCATCCAATTAGTGATGGCTTTTGCATATTGCTGCTCCGACATGCGACAGATATGGCTGTATTTATTACGGCAATATTTTATAAAAATTCGAATAAAGAACATTAAATATTTGTTTATGGCTTTTGGGATCAATTTCTGATTTCCGTTCAGTGGAAACCTTTTTTTTTGTGAAATTAAATATCTGATATCTAAAACGCCATGCAGTATGCCTGGTGGATGGCTATATCTCGCTCCCTGTTTCATAGGACTTAAAACATAACCGGCGAGATCTGTGTATACTATTCAATTAGGTACATACATATACTTCTGCCCAACGACTACGGGCGTGATGAAGTCTGTAAAACTTATGACGTCATTTCCACTTGTAATCTTTCACTCCAAAAGCAAGCAAGTCTTAACTCGAAACTCAACGACTGGGGGTACGGGTAACTTTTCGAAATGTTACCTTTCCTAACTTCCCTAATAATATTATAAATACGGAAGTAAGTTTGTTTGTTTGTTACCTTTTCACGCCTAATCCACTGAACCGATCATCATAAAATTTTGCATATACGTTGTCGGGGGTATAGAAAAGGATATAGGGTACCTTTCATTGAGAAAAAAAAACGGTTCCTGAGGAAAAAAGAACAATAACTTTCGACGGTCACAATTTCTTTAGGACGCTAGATGGCGCTACGTGTCTTTCGGTTCATGATTGAAATATGATCCGACTTTTTGAGCAAGCAGTATTCTAACAAAAAGTGCTTGCATGAATTTACGATAGTAGTATATATTATTTCTTAATTTTATTGTGCATGCTGTGGTCTCCTATAAGTGAATTATTGCACCTATTAAATGCCTGATGTTTCCCTTTATTTTGTGTCATATATTGTGTACAGACGCCAGCACATCAAGCTACCCGAAACTGTAAAATTTTCCCAATCAACCTTGAACCTTAATGCATTAGCGATAAAGTTGAAAATCTATTAAAGAAATTTGACAGATTGTAGTAGCTCCATGTGCTGGCGTCTGTACATTTTTTGTTGGAGATCCAAAATAAATAAATAAGTCTTCATTTTATTCAATTTATTCTCTATTTCCAGGTGTACCGGTCAGTTAAGCACGTTAGAGTGCAGACACGAGGCGCAAGGGGCGATGATCATACCACCTGTCATAACTGCCAAGATTACAACGAGGCATCGATTTGGGTTCAAATTCGGCAAAATTGAAGTCAGGGCGAAATTACCTGCGGGCAGCTGGCTTATACCTGGTAAGCGGAAGGTTCTGGAAGACTGAGATCTGTTTCAGATGTTGAGGAAGATGCTTTAAGCCAACTACTTATACAAAAGCCATGCTTCTTTCCGGCTTAAACACTTGGAAGTGGTAAGGGTCATTTGGGAGGCTGACTTTTGTAAACAAAACGATAAAATTCATTGAAATCCGTTAAAAAATCCGTTTTAAGTTCAATTAGGATTACCGTAGCAACTGGCAAAGATGGAGATCTCTAAATCATCATCTGCCCAGCCTTTTCCCAACTATGCTGGAATCGGCTTCCAGTCTAACCGGATGCATCTGAATACCAGTACTTTACATGGAGCGACTGCCTATTTGACTTCCACAACCCAGTTGCACCCAGTAACTGGATTGTGGAGGTCAGATAGGCAGTCGCTCCATGAATGACAGCCGGGACCAACGGCTTAACGTGCTTTCCGAGGCACGGAGGGTATGTGTAGATGGTCACCCATCCACGGACCAACCGCAGCAAGCGTATCTTAACCTGATCGATCAATACGTGCGGCTGTTATACTTAGCCACAAGCCCTTCCAGAGATCTTTAAATAAAATATCTACTGAATTCATAACTTCAGTTTTCTGCTATAACTTCGTTTATCATGTTAATATCTAGGAGAATAGTACAGTCAACAGCAAAAGTAGATCATCAAAATCAGAAATTCAATACTAATGAACGGAGTTCGCAGCTATATGGCAGCTGTACTAGTAGTAAATTTTTGGTATAATTTACAATCACATAGTTTTGAATCACTTCGACGCCACACAGTTCTGACGCGAACTCCGTTAATTTCTGATTTTGATCATCTACTTTTGCTGTTGACTGTACATGCCCTTAGGAGGATATTGCTTCGAATTCTCAAACACAGACAGTCACCTATTTGGCTAACATAATAATAATAATAATATCCCTGGACATTTCACACAGCGCCATCTAGTCCCAAGCTAAGCAACCTAATGCTTGTGTTATGGTAACAAGATGGCTGATAAACTAGATACTTATATACATTTTTTTTTTTGTAAATACAAAAACATGAAAAAACATGTGAACACTTAAGATAGCCTATTTTTACACACTCCATTTTCATTCTAGAAATCAACCTGGAACCTACCACAAACGCCTACGGACCTCGTAACTATGAATCGGGTATGATGCGCATAGCCTTCGCTCGAGGGAACCCCAGTCTTGCCAAGAGGTTGTATGGAGGACCGGTCCTTTCTAAATCTGAACCATTCAGGTCCAAGTTGATGAAAGAAAAGATTGGAATCAATAACTGGAATAAGGATTATCATAACTATACTCTGATTTGGAAAGCTGGTAAGATTTTTTAAAGATTTTTGGTGTTAGATTTTAATGCTACGAAATCAATGGATATTATTTTATGGACGTATGTAGACACGTCTAAACATCAAGCTATACATAACCAGTATAAGCTGACTTCTGATTGTACGAAAAACTTATACAATGCGAGGTCAGCTAAAACTGGAAATGTATAGCTTGATGTGTAGCCCTGTGTCCAGTCAATTTACGAGCAAAAGTATTACACTCGGCTTTATTTAAAAGCGGCTCCTTTATTTTTTAATGAAATTTTATGTTGTTACGAACATAGCATTTTCGAACCCATAGGTTTATGTAATGTGTCGTATTTCAACGTCGCGTTCGTTATTTCACGAAAAATTCGCCATTTGAAAGTTGCCAAGTGTTGACATATTGGTGCTCGTGACTGTATTTTGGAAAACAGAAATCTGGTACTGTAAGAGATTAAACTCTGTAATACTGTATGATGTATTTCCACTCAGTTATGAAAAAAAAAAACAATAGTTTATGAACTGAGTGGAAATAGTTCATATATGTAATTTTGGACGTACTTTAACAAATACGCCCCAAAAAAAGGCACACCGGGCATTCGAAATTGGTGGGCTACAATGTTGTAGTTGTCATAACATCACGTGACGTCGGCCATATTGGCATACCTGTCAAGTTGTTAGCGCCATTAAACCGGTCACGCCGGTGTTGTACGAACGGTTTTTGTGCAAAAGAAAATAAAGAAAGTACGCTCAGCATAATGCTACGCGAGTGCATAATTTTTTTTTTTTTTTTAGATTTCTCCCTGTTTTTAGTCAGATTTAAGTGGTTTTTATTATATATTTTCATGAATAGTACGCATTCATTTATATATATATATCTCCTGTTTACAGAAATAATGTTTTGATAATCTGTGGGGTAAAATGACTTCTTGATTCGATAATCTTTTTTCGACGATGGCTCTCAGACTGCGATAATGATCCTAAATATCAGTAAGGAAAAAGACTAAGATAGGTACAGAAGACTCACTATGCTGAGGCTGGCTCCTCATCGTAATGAGTCTTCTGTAGAAGATTGTCCAGCTGCAACACTTTTCCCGTTGCAAGCCCGACAATTGCAACAAATTGTTCTCTTTGGGCTCATAATTACATTATGTGTGATGTACCCAAGAAGACCAAAACTTCGACTGTGAATATGTCATTTTGTCCGTACTACTTACATAGAAAAAATGAATTTCCTTAGAGGTTGTGATTAATTTAAATCACATTTTTAATATGGTTCCTGGTTATTGTTTACGATTGCTTAAAACTGTGTCAAAATCCGGACAAATCTATTGAGATTTTTGTGATGTTTATGTTTATAGTTTGTTTTGTTCCTTAATTAATAAACAATAAACAAAATACCTTTACAAGTCTACGTAGGTTAAAACAAATGAACCAAAGATGGTTATTAAAACTAAAGACCGATTGTAGCGATGTTAATGAAAAATATATGATTAAAAACAAAACCGTATGTCATTTTGGACGTACAGACGCCAACACATCAAGCTACTACAATCTGTCAAATTTCTTTAATAGATTTTCAACTTTATCGTTAAAGTGAGAAAATTTTACAGTTTCGGGTAGCTTGACCAGCTGGCGTCTGTACCTCCGAACCGACAAGAGCTTGGGAATTGTAGCTTTAAGTAAACAGCCATCAGTCACTACTTTCAATTGAGTCGCTGGCCTGTTTGAGCCAAGGCAAAAGAAAAAGGACCAAGAATAAAAAGGATATTAATGAAAGGTCCAGATTTTTGCTTCTAGTATAGCTTTTTATTAGGAAGAACAAAGTACTTTTGGATATTAGTAACAGTATAGAGATATGAGGAACAGGGTGTAAGTTCACTCAACCTCCATAGAAAAGGGAGGATCCATCCTGCGACCTGACGGGTGTTGAGTCTGGCGGACAACTGCCCTATAATTCATGTCGGGCCATTGTATATATGTTAGTTGCGCGGTAAACTCTGCTTGCGAGATGCAGGATTTTGCTTGACATCACGCGTAGTTCGCATGTGGCGTTGTAGATACCGCTACAACAATTATAAAAACTTCCACCCTTACTGCAGTACCCTTTACCTAACTACTCTCTCTTTCTTAGACGGTCTTCAGCTCCTAGTAGACGGCGAACAATACGGTGAAATCAACCCGGGAGAAGGATTCAGCGCGAGTGCGCGCGAGTATAAAGTGCAACATGCTGACAACTGGTTGAGAGGAACTGTCATGGCTCCTCTCGATGAGATGGTAACTAGATTTTATATGTAGAAAATATAACACAAAAACAAATCAAAACTGTAATGTCAAAAAATTCTTATTCTACCAGCTAATAATAAAGAATATTATTATTTGCATTAAAACTGTGGTACGCAAGGCGACACATCACAGTTTTAGCTGTCCTCGCATTTTATAGGTTTTACGTACAATTAGAAGCCAGATTATACGGGTTATGTATAGCTTTAAATATACGCCACGGACTACATACAATAATAACCGTGCAGATAAACAATCACTAACTACACTGCTGCTTCTTCAGCTTTCACGTTATCATTCGATTCTTTCATTCATGTCATCCCAGAGTGGCCCCTTTCATATTATTAATTTATAAACTAGCTGTTATCCGACTCACAGGCCCGATTTTGAACTTTCAAAATTTTATTTTTCCGTACTGCTCTTCTTCTGAGGGACAATTTATCCTTCTGTGTGTCTTTCTTCAATAGTTTGGGCTGTTTATGGTCTATCAGTTTAACAGCCGTTTCATTTGACACGACATTATAGAGTTTATTTATTTCATAACTTCTTCGATATCATCCAAGTCCATCATCAACTTCCTGCCCTTGTTCCATGTTGCCTTCTGATTGTGCAACACGTTTTCTTTATACATTTTCCCCTGTTAACCATCAAGAACCCTTTCCTTTCTGTTCTTTCCTTCTAAATTTGCTTTGGTATTCGTCTCCCTGTCCATCTTTCAACATTTATATTCATGCAAGTTTGCTCCATTAGTCATTTAAATAATTGTGCTATCCTTTTCCAGTTCTACCTGTCACTCGGTCTTCGCGTGGGAGGCGTCAATGACTTCAGCGATGATCTTCCAGATAAGCCCTGGAAGAACAGCGGCAGTAAAGCCATGCTCGACTTCTGGAAGGAGAAGAACTCCTGGTATCCATCTTGGTATAACACCAACTTGAGAGTAGATTCCATCAAAGTGTTCGCCTTGTAGACTTATAAAGTAATATGTGATATGTCTGAGATTATAATTATTTCATAAGATTTTTTAATAAAATTGCAATTTTATGCTTTGTTTTATTTTTGGCTAGCATCTGACCGCGACTTCGTCTGCGTGAAATTTTTGTTCCCCCACCCCGCACGTGCCTGTTCTATCACTTCGTTATCGCTTAGCGCTCTTTCTTACTTTTTTTCTTTTTGCTCTATTCCTAAGGGTCATAGCGTGATGTAAAATAGCCGATAGCCTTCCTCAAGAATTGGGCTATAAAATGCAAAATAATTTTTCAAATCCGTACAAAATTAAAATCAATCAAAATCAAAAGTCATTTATTCAAATTAGGCTGAGAATCAGCACTTTTCGAACGTCAAAATTACAAAAGACAGTCCCCCAAAAACGCCCGCCCTTCACCACTTCCTAGTGCTATCGCTGGGAAGAAGAAGTGGCGCAACAAACTCCCCAGCAGCACAGCTGTCTGTTTAGTTAGAATATAGTTGCATGTATACAATACTAGGAACCTATGTTTAGTAATGAACATTACAAGAAGCTTAAATTATTTGCCATATGTCAGCTAGCCACGCCAATATACCAACAAATATAATAAAAACTATACGTACTCAAGCTAAAAAATAATTAATTAAAATAAAAAATCACGCCTAAATAAAAGACATACAAACAAATATTATTATTAAAAGCCTGTGCTGTCCCACTGCTGGGCAAAGGCCTCCCTAGTCTCTTTCCACTTCTCTCTGTTTAAAGCTGTTAAGGACCAGTTCTTGTTGAAGGAGTCCAGCTCCTCCCGCCATCTCCGTCTGGGCCTGCCGCGATGTCGCTTGCCATTAAGAGGGACCCATTGGGTCGTAAGTTTGGCCCATTGGTCGTCTGACATGCGGCAGATGTGTCCAGCCCAATTCCATTTTAGCGTGGCAGCTTTCCAAGTAACATCAGTTATTTTTGTTATGGAACGGATGGTCATATTCCTTACCCGGTCTGTTAGTTTTATACCCAGAATACTCCGTTCCATAGCCCTCTGGCAAAACAAATATTACCTCTTTATAATAATTATTATTAAGTGTAGACGATCCTCATTTTTCTTGTTTTGTTAAAAAGAATAGTTCTGTTTTTTTTGCACATACGTCTGACTAGATAATAATAACCAAAGAACACTTTTATAAAAACGTAGGTAAATGATGACGCAATCCGTACTTTTTAAAAACCCAAATAAAAAGTTGAAAACTCATTTCCACTATTTTCTATCGTAGCGTAGGTCTGTATGTAAAAAAGGCTACCCAAATATGAAAACTGTAAGTTATCAACATTACTTGTAAATGATTTAGTAAAAAAAAGTCTCTAAAAATAAAATGAGAGATATTTGAAGAATTACGCAAATGATGGGGGAGGATGAGGATCTAATTACGTAAATCCTTAAAGAAACAATTAGGTACCTACACAAAGCACAGAATGCGAAACTACATGAAAAAACCAGGCATGCCTCGAACTGAACTTTTACTTATTAATCTAAAACGGGTTAACTATCATATCCATAGAAATGTAATATATCTATGATCATACCCATACATTCATGCGAATGAAGATCACATATAAAAATATCATTTTATTTATTTATTCATGTAACAATTCGCATTGTGTTTGAAATAAGTAGTACTTACATTCATTAATTCATTACAGCTAAAAATAAAAATAATAATTATTACCTTCAAACAGTTTTCACTAAAATAATCAATAACATAAATGATAAATATTGTGTCAATTAATTGCAAATAGTTCCTATATAAATGATCATCAATCACAAGGACAGTAATAATCTCGTTAACATGGTGACTTTTACACCAAAAAAAAAAAACAAAAACCATTAACTTCCAAGAATCTACATTTCGATCTTGAATTTTCCTGCTTTTGAACATCCGACCTTCCAAAACCGGCCTGCAAGGTAGCTTCTTCAACGTGAATCGCATCAGTCGGTCTTACAACTAGACGAGACATGACTTGTGTCGATAAAGCTGTATTTCTTTATTTATTTGTGTTTATTGCAATATGTGAAGCTCAAGGAGGGAATAAAGACTATCAGGTGCCTACGCCCATAGTAGAAGCTTTGAATCCCAAAGGCTTTAGAGTGACCTTGAAAGGTAAGACCGCTTCATACTTTTAATAAATCACCTGCATATCCTTTATCCAACTGAGTTGGGTCGGATTCCCGTCTAACCAGATGCAGCTGAGTGCCAGTATTGTACATGAAGCGACTGCCTATTTGTCCTCTACAACCCAGTTGCTGGGCAATACGATACCCCTTGGTAAAACTGGTTGTCAGACTTTCGGACTTCTGACGAACCGTAACGACTGTCAAAGATCCACGAATGATAACCGGGACCAGCGGCTTAACATGCTTTCGGAGGCACGGAGGGGTCTTGGTATTTATTTTATTTATTTACTAGCTGCGCCCCGCGGTTCACCCGCATAAGTTGCGATCCTGTGGGAATATCGGGATTAAAAGTATCCTATACATAAGGTACTTTTGCAGGAGCAAGTTTTTCTTCACAATTACTTGATAAAGACCTATTATCACCATTTAAACTTTGACTTCATAAAGCATCGTGCAAATGGCATACATATTCAGATGAGGTAAAAAAGTTAAACCTAGAGTTCTTTGAATGTTGATTCCGTAGTACCTACTTAAATGTTGCAAGTAAATACTTATTTATCGCCACACTCTGACTCAAAACTTGAAAAAAAAAATTAAACTGATGGTCGAAAAGATAAATCAAAATAATGAGGTTTTTGAGAACGACATGAATTCAATGACCTACCACTGGAAGCTTACAACAGCTTAGTCACTGCAATTGTAGTTACTGCCATCCATCTATCCATACAAACTTTCACGTTTATAATATTAGTAGGATATAGTAGGAAGTAACTATTTTTTTTTTTTTTGTTAGATGATGGCTATAGCTTCTTCGGGTTCCGTGGGAATATCAACAAAGAATTCAAAAGACTAAGCGAAGGTGATGTAAAGGAAGATGTAGTTGGCACCAAAAGTGGGTATTGGGTGTACAAGAATCGCAACACGCAGCTAGAAATTGGAGATACGATTTTCTACTGGATTGTTGTCCTTAAAAATGGAAATGTTTATATGAATACAGACCTGGCATATACAGTTACTGGTAAGTTTTTTAAATGATTATTGTTATGGTCAGCAGCTTATAGCCTTCTTCTCCACTTCTTTCAACGAATTCCATGAAAAGTGGGAAATATTTATTCGTAAATCAGCAAGGTGCTACTGCGACTGACTGACCTATCCGAGTGGCAATCGCTTTCAAAGCGGTCTCAGGTTTCAGTATTTCTACAACGACTTTCAACGGGAATGACACATAAAAAAAAAAAAGCTTTTCGGTAGCCCCTTTTACAATTTTGACTTGTCTATCAACATTATCGCTGATACAATGTCATTTTGTGTAGACCCTAATCATGCACTAAGCGTAGATACTTTAAGTATCACCATTTGGGGAGGCTCATTTAATCCACCCCATGTGAAAAAATATGATTTATTATTTTATATCAACTGAGTACCATAAGAACTAGTCATAGGAGTTGATTGATTGTTTTAAGCAAATAAGCCTGTGTTAGAAGACTCTTGGTCTGCCAAATCTTCATCATTATCATCATAATCCAGAACCTTATAGGCTTATAAGGTTCCGACTGCTGGGATACAGGCCTCCTCTCAGTGAGATGGATATATCTTATATCTTGGGGGCCATATCTTAAATAAGTTATATTAGCGTGTTTTATAATATACGAGTGGTTTGCTATCAAGGAAATGAGTAGATATCATATTGTTCTGCTTCACAGATTACGCTCTGGTCACTACCCATCCCGCAAATTTGGTTATTTAATTAATAAAGTGAGTTCTCCCAATTGTGAAACATGCGGAACGGTTGAAGATGTTCGCCATCTACTTATGGAGTGTACTAAGAGAAAGAAGGAAAGAGAGACAATGTTGAGTAGAATAAAAGTAAACGAATATGACATTGGTACTTATATTTAAATTTTAGCGCAACCTTCACCTGAAATAGCGAACCTACTTGCTGATTTGTTCCGACATTAACAATGTGTATTATATTTGTAGAGGTAGTTAGAGAATAGTTTAAGTTATGATGAGGCTGACATACCACTGTGGATAAAAGCCTCTAATAAAAAGTAGATTAAAAAATAATAATAATAATATACGAGTATATGGCCCTATATTTTTTCTAGAATTCGTCAATGATGATGGCACACCAGTACGTGGACAACCTGACCAGGTTCCATCCGGTCCACTGACTCCGAAAGGAATCTTTACACCTAAGCCATACGACCTAATAGACATGAGACTTAACGACTTACCACCGGCCTGCACAGTTTCCAAAACCAAGGTTCAAGGTCATTCAAACATTTGCAAGGACCAATTGATATTCAATGAGGATTTCGACGAAACGGGTCTTAGGGAGCTGACGAAATGGGTCGCGATGATCCAGTTTCCAACAGAACCGGTTAGTTCGGCTCAACTATGTTACGATTGATCTGTGACATCGAACTTCAATATTTATCTTATCGAGTTCTGTTTACGGTTTTATTTCTGCGCTTGAGTTTTGTTATCAATGTTTTTTTCATATATCTATATAAATATATATTGCCGTGGACTGGCTGACATAATATGGCAGAAATATACACCTGACTACCACAAAACAGTATTTATCAGTTGTTTAGGCTAAACACCTTTTAAACACGACATAATTATATGGACTTTGACATAACACTGGCATTAAACAGTCGTTCAACAAGTGCTTAAGTTTTTGTAGTAAGACCCTTAATGTTTTGTGTTTTTTTGTTTTGTAATAATAATTTCATTGCACACTATTGTATCGAATGAATTTATTCTAAAAACTTTTTGGTAGAGACACGCTAGCACAACATAATAATTTCAACGTTACGTCTAGCACAATGTTGGAAAATTAACACTGGACACGTGTTCCTTCATTAACTAATCTAACCAATCAGCATATACACCGTTAAATTTTGATCGTTTTAATCCTTAAAAGGGGTCATTGTACTCATCATTATGAACAACTTTTACTACGGGACCAATCCTGAAATCGTGAAAAAAAAATCAGTTGATTCATAGATTTATGTTCGTATAAAACTCAACATAATGTATGGGTTCACTGATTTTTTTTTTCACGATTTTTGGGTTGTTCCCGTAGTAAAAGTTGTTCATAATGATGAGTACAATGACCCCCTTTAAGGATTAAAACTATCAAAATTTAACGGTGTATACTGAAAACACAACAGCCCATGAAAGCTAAAACTTCTTTTACGCGACTATGACTAGGTAAATATTACAGGGAGTGTATATGTATGGGTTCAAGTTTGACAAATGTCATTACAGGACTATCCCTTCAACGTGTACATTCCGGACAACACGGTGAGCTTTGAGGAGGGATCCTTCGTCATCACTCCAGTGCTGACTGACTCACAACTCGGGGAAGAATACTTTCATAAGCCCCTGGATTTGGATGTCAGGTACCTACCAGTACTTCTTTTGTTTTCTTTGGTGTCAGGACTAACTTACCCCGTGGTCAAGAGCTACGCTCAAGGCACACGCGTCTTGCGACGGCGACTGTGGAGAAAATATATATCTCGGCGGGAAACCCAATGCCGGCTCCGACCAATCTCCTTTGTAATTATTCGTTGATAGTAGATATATATTTTCAATCAAACACAACACCAAAGCATTTATTACAATTAAAACTAAATTTACAAACAATACAAAGATCATCAAAGATGCTTATCAGTTAAATATTTTATCATTATACATTGCACATTCACAAATGCAAAAGCGTTTTAAGATGAAAATTTAATTAGTAACTTCATTACTTTTTACAACGGAAATTGAGAAAATTTCCGGTAGTTAAAGTAATTTAATCAAATAGAGGGGAAATTCTCGTAATAATAAGAACGTTCACAGTCTGATCTCAGTCTCAATCTGTCAAAAATGCCTTTAATTTCACGACAATTTTGGCAAGTTTTTGACATTGAGTATCGCTGACTGAGATTGCGACTAGATTTTGAACGTTTATTTTAACGTTGCTTCGTTTAATACAGCCCGCTTGTATAATATAATTTAATTATTTATTGATCCACATCGAAGGGTCGCTTCTCGAAGTTGTGAAGGATTATGTCTACTTATGGCAAATAATCCAGCTCGGTAGACACAACTTTGAGAAAGAAGCCGACAGAAGGATTCAGTTGGGTTGGGCAGCATTTGGAAAACTCTGTCAAGTCTTCTCGTCGCCTCTCCCACAGTGTTTGAAGACTAAGGTCTTCAACCAGTGCCTCCTCCCGGGAACACACACACACATACAGGAATGGGCCTAATACACATCCTTGTGGCATCCCAGAATTTATAGCTCCGAATATGCATATTTTTGCCTTATTTTAAACATTCCCGCCGGTCGCCACAATATTATCAAATTCCTTTAACATTTGCAGGTGCACAGGCAAGGTAAACACGCCAGAGTGTAAGCAAGTAGCCCAAGGAGCTCAGATATTACCGCCTGTGACGACGGCGAAGATCACCACAAGAGGCAGCTTTAACTTCATGTTCGGAAGGGTAGAAGTGCGCGCGAAATTACCGTCTGGAAGCTGGATTATCCCTGGTTAGTAAATAAACACTTTTTATTATTAATTTAAAGGCTGATTTTTCAATCGACAGATTACATATTCGTGGAATAAAATTGACGTTTGGCAGATTTTGTATGAAGGACTGTCAAAAATTCAAAATTATTACTCGAATACATTACATTACATTACTCCATTATCTGTCGTTGGAAAAATCAGCCGTAATCGTAAGACTTGAATATTTATTCATCATCATCATTATCATTTCAGCCGAAAGACGTCCACTGCTGGACATAGGCCTCGCCCAATCTTCTTACCAATGAATCTTTATTATTTATCTTAAAAATTAGGAACCCAAATACTTACCTAAAAAAAGGACATAGGTTCATTTCATACGATCACTTTCATTTTACCCTTTTACTTAGTTTTTTGAAGTTTAACCTAACTGAGTAACAATAAAAACCACATTTTTTTCCTTTTTTTTTTTGGCAAAGACTTTCCAGACTTTGTTCCATTCCACGCGATATCTCCGTAACAAAGTTGCATATTTGCCACCTAATGAATACCTTTCTTCTCCAGAAATCAACCTAGAGCCATCAGAAAACGCATACGGTCCAAATAACTACGAATCTGGTCTGATGCGAGTCGCCTTTGTCCGAGGAAACCCTGGTCTGGCGAAGAAGCTGTACGGAGGTCCCGTGCTCACTAACTCCGAACCATTCAGGTCCTTGCTGTTGCAGGAGAAGATTGGTATTGATAACTGGCACAAAGACTACCATAACTATACCATGATTTGGAGACCAGGTACTGTTCTGAAGTCCGTTGTTTTTATGTCTCATTAAAACAGCTTCAAATTGCAACCACATTGCGGAAATCTATGACATCGGCTGTTCAGATCGATCCAGTATGATGCATGGCAACTACATTATAATTATAAATAATGGCCAATCTCAATGAAGATAAGCCAGGTAGCAGGAGAAAGGAAGAAAATACATTTATTTGCGACAAACACAAACACAAAAAAAACAAGTTATAGTACACAAGTGTGTGCGTAAACACAGGTATATTCTCTGTTCCTTGACTCTCATAGTCCGATGGGGTGGCAATCCGTCACGTCCGGAGAGAGATCAGGCGCAGCACCAACGACTTTACGTGCTTTCCGAAGCACGGGGGTATTAAACCGCCAACTTCCAAACTCCGGACGGTTACTAAGAAATTCGTAATGGAAAACTCAATAACAATTTGTCCGACCTGGGAATCGTACCTAGGACCCCACACTCAGCAGTCGCGCTTGCAACCACGAGACCAACGAGCCAGGCAACTGAATTATATTTATTGATCGGCTGATCGACATCCATCCTTATTTTATTTTATTTTTATTTATTTAACCATTTATGTACACACATATATAAACAGACATTGAAAGACAGAACAGAAAAAATAGGTACAGAGGTGATGCTTATTTCATAAGAGATCTCTTCCAGCATGTGTTAGAGAGAAAGAAAAATTTGTCACAGAAATACGTGACTCACAGATTACGTATTCATTACTCGTATACGAGTAGATACATATCAAAACCAGTAGTAATACAAACAGCTTAGCCAGGTATACACGCCATTAATCCCCATTATTATCTAAATAAACGCGGAGTAAAATTTAAACCAGCCTACCTTCAGCTCTCAGATTTGACCAATTTCGAGGTTGTTTGGCATAATATTACCTCGCGTTTATAAATGGTACTTCAATCATAAACTATGCCATAACAAGCAGAATTTTAATTTATTATTTAACTAACTTGTTGTTTCAGATGGCATCGATATGCTGGTGGATGGTGAGCAGTACGGTACCGTCAACCCAGGCGGAGGTTTCTCTGAGGTCGCGAAGAAGAACAACGTGCCTCATGCCTCGCATTGGCAGAGGGGAACTGTCATGGCGCCGCTGGACCAAATGGTACGAGAGATCTCGTACAAACTCTAAGGGATTCAAAATAGTGACGGAATTTACTGAACATTATTGTCTGATGGTGATAGGTTGGTCATGTTGAGAGATGAATGAAAGGCGATTAATAAAAGGTACAGCACCATAGGAAGTGCCGGAGGGGACGCTCAAGAAGGACTAATAGTGACCTTATTGGTGATGCTCTTCAGAAAGGTCTGGTGCGTAGTACTCACAACAGCCGTGCGCGTAACACCACAGGGGCAATTCTCGTAATTTTAACAATGTTCACAGTCCGATCTCAGCCTCAATCTGTCAAATATACGAGTACCTCTTCCGTACAGACGCCAGCAGGTCAAGCTACCCGAAACTGTCAAACTTTCCCAATCAACCTAGAACCTTAATACTTTGGCGATAAAGTTGAAAATCTATTAAAGAAATCTGACAGATTGTAGTAGCTGGATGTGCTGGTGTCTGTACATTTTGACAAGTTTTTGACATTTGTTTGTCGCTGAGATGAGACTGCGACTAGATTTTGAACGTTTTAAATTACGAGAATTGACCTTCAGATGTACATATATAATAATAACAATGTCCGCGGACATTTCACACAGCGCCATCTAGTCCCAAACTAAGCAACCTAATGCTAGTGTTATGGTAACAAGATGGCTGATAAACTACTTATATACATTTTTTTTTTGTAACTACATACATATTATAGATAGAAAAACACCCAGACTCGTATCAACGTGAACAAAGCAAAAGGAGTACCTATGTAACGATCGTAGCAGTTGGCGTTCTGTAGTTTCAACCTACCCTCTTGGGAAAAAAGCATGAGGCTATGTATGTATGCATTCTAATTTTCTTTTCTCAGTTCCACTTGACCCTTGGACTTCGCGTGGGAGGAATCAGCGACTTCACCGATGACTTGGAAGACAAACCCTGGAGAAACAGTGCCAGTAAAGCAATACTAGACTTCTGGAAAAACAAGGACTCTTGGCATCCTTCGTGGTATAACGGCGATTTGAGGGTAGACTACGTCAGGGTGTACGCCCTTTAAATGCTTTGGCTACGGTAATAGATGTTGTGAACAAAATATGTGTTTTATTTTGAAACCTGTTCATAAATGAAAAATATTTCAATATTTCAATATTTCACTTCAGGCAAAGAATCGGGTTTTAATCACAATACTAGCTAACTACGTGTTTTCTACTATTAGAATTTGCTTACAACCGATATTTAAAAAATCTTACAAATTGGTTAGAATAATTCCTTTCACTCTGCATGCCAGATTTTTAACTTTCAACCCGGATCTTAAGAACCTTGACAAATCAATATGCCTAACCTTTTCCTAACTATCTTGGGGTTGGCTTCCAGTCTGACTGGAACTATTTTACATGGAACGACTGCCTATCTGACCTGTACAACTCAGTAACTGGGTTGTGGAGGTCAGATAGTCGACGGTATACATATCATTTGAATAAATGACTTTTAATTTGGATACGACACCCCTTATAGAGACTGTTTATCAGACTTTCGGGCTTCTGACTACCCGTTACGACTGTCAAGATGTACAAATAACAGACCACAACGCCACGACCACGAGACACGGAGGAGTCTCGATATGTTATAGATGGTCACCCACCCACGAACTGACCGCAGCAAGTGTAGCTTAACCTTCGTTAAACCGGTGTGGCTGTTATTATATGCCACGAGCTCCTCCATAAGACTAAATTTTGAATCTTTTGTGCATTAAAATCTTTAAGTTACTTACCGATCTATTTTAGAACACTTAATTTTAATTAAGATACCTCAAAACTTATTTATCTACCCAATTTGTTGATATCATGACTTCACTGCGTGTGATTTGCAACATTTTATAGACAATTTTTATCCGCTCTACTCCACCAATATCTATTCACAAACAAAAACACTATAGGATACTGGTTTAGGTATTGTGATATCAATTATTAACCGCACCGCCTAACAGATATTTTATAATTATGATTAGATACTCGGAACAAGGAAAACTAAAATATGTTTTTGCTAATTACAGTACTAAAACAATTTTATTTATTTTACCATTATACCAAGACAAGAAAAAAACAGAACAGAAAAATAGGTACATACAAAGGTGATGCTTATGTCATAAGAAATCTCTTCCACCATACCTGCGATAAGACGATAGAGAGATGTAGGCAGCGTGTGAAAGAGTAAAGGAGACAAAAAATAATACATAAAAAACTTTTTTGCAAAAAAAAACAACCGACTTCCAAAAACGACACTACAAAGTGAAAAATAACTTTAATTTCGGAAGTCGGTGTCGTTGGGTTCGCATTTTCGTTGTATGCCACCGACTTCCAAAATTAAAGTTATTTTTCACTTTGTAGTGTCGTTTTTGGAAGTCGGTTGTTTTTTTTTTGCAAAAAAAGTTTTTATTTTTTACTTTTTAGTTGTAATTTTTACCAGTAATTTTGGTTTAAAAACCAAACTACTAAAACGTTTCCGATGAAATGTTTATGGGACCATTTAGAAAGTATACCCTTTCCAACAAAAAAAGAATTTTTCAAATCGGTTGGCAAGCGACGGAGTTATGCGCGAACAAACATAAAAAAAAAATTTAAAAAAATACAAACATCCGAATTGAGAACCTCCTCCTTTTTTAGAAGTCGGTTAAAAATCATAAACAATTTCATAAATAATCTCTAGATTCTTCCAACTATGTTGGGGTTGGCTTCCAGTCTAACCGAATGCAGCTGAATACCAGTATTTTACGACTGCCTATTTGACCAGTTACTGGGTAATACGATACCCTTTGTAAGCTTTCCAAGGCACGGAGGGGTCTCGGTATGTAAAGAGGGTCACGAGGCACGGAGGGATCTCGGTACGTAAAGACGGTCACCCCTCTACAGACCAACCGCGGCAAGCGTAGCTTAACCTGATCGCCCGACCTGTGCGGCTGTTATTATTTAGCCACGGGCCCCTCCTCATTTCATTCATTTGGATGTATGTGGTATTAATTACCAAGGATCTACATTTCGATCAAATATTATCCTGCTTTTGAACATCCGACCTTCCAAAACCGGCCTGCAATATACATAGATAGCTGCATATTGCTTCTTCATCGTGAATCACAATAGTCGGTCTTACAACTAAACGAGACATGACGTGTGTCGATAAAGCTGTATTTCTTTATTTTTTTTTTGTTAATTACAATATGTGAAGCTCAGGGAAGGAGTAAAGACAAGGTTCCTAGGCCAATTATAGAAGCCTTATATCCCAAAGGCTTTAGGATGACCTTGAAAGGTAAGACCACTATTATGTCAACAGCTGGTTGAAAATTTAAAAGAAATTATTAAGAGTGGGTTTGTTCCCTGTTGCGCCACTTCTTCCTAGCTAAAGAACACCACAGCAGCACGGGAAGTGGTGAAAATGCTGATTCTCAGCCAAAGTTGAATAAATGAGTTTTGCTTTGGATTTTAAATTGGTTTTTGTAATTTCTTACAAACACAACAGACAAATTGGAGTAAACTCACCACTAAAAAGACTCAGTAGAGAGATGAATTCTTTGATAAAATTTGTACTAGATGTCGACCTATACCATGATTTCATAAGTCTTAAAAGTCAAAATCCTGAAGTCCTGAAAAACACAATCTAATAATGAGTATACTTTGGAAATCCTTCACCTTTTGATAATTTGTTTTGAAAGCTAAACTTTCGATTATGATCTCATTTCTATTTATATTGTTTAGTCCCAGTCTTAAGTTGTGGAGGTCAAATAGGCAGTCGCTCCATGTAAAATACTGGTATTTAGCTGCATCCAGTTAGACTGGAAGCCGGCCCCAACATAGTTGGGAAAAGGCTCGGCAGATATTGAGGCGGATTCCCTTGTTCACAAACTAAACTAAATTTAAGTTCAGTGCATCTTTTTCTTTCTATTTCATTAAGAAAAGGACAAAAGATAAATATTAGTTATTCCTGTCAATTTAAGATACTCCATAGACAAATTAGACGTGATTTAAAACAGGGCTACTAAAAATACGTCAATTTTCGTCAGGCGCTGACTAATTTGCCAGGACTAAATTAATATATTTATCTTTTGTTAAGTTATTTTTGACATTGCTGGTAAACTATAATTGGCGACTGTGTAAGTCCGAGGCTATTGTGATCTACTAGTTGCCTAAGATACATAGAAGCTGTAGTTACACCTTAATAAATAAATAAAATCGCGAAATCTTTCCCGCCACATCCTGTTTTGTCGAATCGTAATGAATATTAAATTTTGTGCAGTGATACCGGCCGTGACTTACCGAGTTGTAGGTCGTAGGTTCGAACCCCAACAGGCGCTTTACTTTGTGTAAATTATCTCATTAACACTGCTCGTAAAACGGTGCTCTTGAACACTTACATCATTTACATTATACAAGAAGTTTAGGTCCTTCTTCTTGTTTTTCTATGCTTAGGTGAATGAGAAATCTCGTGTGTTTACTGTTACATTATTTATGTGAAAGCCGTTCATCAAGAATAATCTGTAATAATGCATCAGTCAATGTATAAGGATTGTGCCTTCCATTGGGTAATATGTGTAGTAACGCAGGCGTTCATTAATTCACTAAAAACAAAAAACTTCGCAAGCAATGGAAAATTGTGATCAGTTCAAAATCGAGCGAATTTAAAACATGTAACCTAACTAATGTCAGTGAAGCCAATAACCTCAATAATGAATCCTTCCGTTTTAGATGATGGCTATTCCGATGTAGGATTCCGTGTAAATATCAACAGAGAATTCCAAGGACTAACCGAAGGTGATATAAAGCAATATTTAGAAGAACCCATAGATGGGTATTGGGTGTACAAGAATAATGACGTGGAGTTAGAATTTGGAGATACAATTTTCTATTGGATACATTTCCTTAAAAATTGAGATGGTTATACGGTAACAGGCCAGAAATATACAGTCTCTGGTAAGTGTGTGTACAATAAAACGGTCGACCACCAATCTGAAGGTCCATTAAAAACGTTCAAATTTAGTCACAATCTCATGTCAGCGACAATTAATGTTAAAAACTTGTCAAAAATTTAAGGAAATTGAACGTTCTTAAAATTACGAGAATTGCTCCTCAGGTGACAAATGGTCCACGGTCATTGCAGTCCCTACAAGAAACCAACAACGGTGGCCAGACAATAGGTTTAGTTCCAAAAAACAGCGAGAGGTGTCGCTTTGTTAAATTATTCATATATTTTTCTATAGCAACACTAAGATTTAGTGTTGATGTGTTCTGATTGTCCATTTATTTATACGCAAAAAATTAACTTTACGTTTAACTTATTTTCTTCAAAAGCAATAGCGTGATGCAAACTGTAAAAACACCAAAGTCAATAAAATAATCTATTCGTCTTTAATTGTACTTACAAAGTATTTGTTTCAGTAGCGAACAACTTAATAATTTAATTTACTAGTTCCGTTTCGTGAAGGTCTGCGTAGAATGGAATTCGATTGTCATGGCGCCCGGCCGGCATACTGACAATTTGTTGGTTACGTTGTGTGGTTTGTTTTGCTGTTATTTTCGTATTTTCGTGGCTTCTTCGACAACTTTTACGCTCCCAAAGGACACCGATATCTCTGTTTATATTGTTTTGACCCGTGCGCACTACTTTGGACTTCGATTTTGCTTTCGATCCGGACTTGACGCTATGGCATCTCCGTTCAGATGTTGTGTTCGTCATTGCACTACAGCACGTAGTAAGTTTACAGTATTCATAAATACTTAACTGTGGATTCCATCACAGAATTATGTAAGACATAGTTGAACAACAAATACACATAATATGTCTCTTCAATTCCAGGTGAAGATTGCAATGTAGTTTTGCATTCGTTTCCCAACCCAATTAAGGAAGAGGGCAGATTTAGAACCTGGCTTTACTCAATTGGTGGAAATATTCTGGTTTTGGATAGCCAATTTGTATTTAAAAATAGAAAAGTATGTCACAAACACTTCGAAACAAAATATCATACAAGGAGTTTAAGATTAAGTGCTAATGCAGTTCCTACTTTGTACTTAAAAGGTATTTGAAACATTTATTTGCTTTTAATCTTTGGAGAACTGTTATTCATAGTGTGGGCCAATAGTGTTAGTTGGCTTATAGTCTTCTCTCCACTCTAAGTCACATAAAACACTGACCAAAAATGACATTGACAACATAATTGAACTTAATTCTATTTTTTTTTTTGAAATATGTGTAATTATTATGTTTCTTACTTTTTAGCAATTATTTTTTTACATACTTAATTTAAATAGCTTAGCCAATTGCCATCTCTATTTATTAAGGTAGAATGCATTATGCATACTATTATATGTATTGCAGTATGCATATGCTTAATCCAAGAATAGTATGCATTTATTAAGTGGTTATGAGTTACTTGTTTTTATGGGGTTAGTGTTTAATTCAGGATATTTAAAATATATATGTATTTCATTTACAGGCATATCTTGTAAAAGACCATTGTCAGATGTTACCAATGTGACCAATTACAATCCAACATTTGCTGAACCTTCCACATCTACAGGTAAGTCATAATTTTCAGGTAATAAATAGAACTATTTTCAGTCACTAAAACTTGGTTAATTGTTATTGCTTATTTGTTTCCAAGAAGAATGATACTCCAATAAATTGGTGAAAACCACATCAAAAATACACAATGAATGTATGTATGATACAGGTCAAATGATAATCTAAAGATTGTTAAAATATGTAGGTATTAGAAGTGGGTGGCGACCAAATTAGAATTTAGAATCAGTAAATTAACAGTAAATAGATGTGCCACGTTAGGTTTTAGTTTATTTGCATTACTGAAGCACACACAAAATAATAAAAAAACCAGGCACGTTCGCAGCGGACTCGCGCACCGACAGTTCTGTACCAAGAACCCCAAACACACTTGGCCGGCTTAAATTTTTTGCTGTTGTACTATTGGGTTTGCACCATAATTGCACCGAGTTTAGCGTTTGTATCTACTACAGTTTTTATGATAGAGCTGAAACAAAAAACGTTGAAATAACACGATTTTTGTAAGCCCCTTATTTTTTTATTTTCGTATTTTTATTATTTGTTTGGCTATTTGTCACAATAACACATATTCTTTGCAAATTTCAACTGCCTACCTATTATGGTTCAAAAGTAGTCTCATATTTTCTGAAACTTCCAAGTTTGCATTTTCTAACAGTTGTCATTGTACTCATATATGTACAAGTTTTACATAAGCATAATATATAACTTAAAATAACATAATTATTACAATTTTTCTAGATTCAGCTGTGCCTGCAAAGCCTTCAGGGGTAAAAGATATTTCCCTAAAACAACCAGCTGCAACAATGGCAAAAGGTACATACAAATTTATTTTATTTATTATAGTAATTTAATATAATTATTTGTTGTAAGAAGTTTCCAGTTCATATTAATTAAATTTGTAATTTCTAATGAATCAGTAAAATAACTGGACTACCTTTTTACAAGATTTCTGTTTGTTTCAGCACCAAACATAGTAAATCTGAAAAAAACAATTAAGAAGTTACAACAAAAGAAGGATAGTTATGCCACACGACTGAAGAAAGCCTTGAAACTTTCCGAAAATATAACTTTTCAGAAGTGTTTACAAAAATTCACTTCATTAGCAGCCTTATTTACAGTTATGCAATTTCGCGAAATATCCAAACAAAAAATGGGAAGACGATTCACGAAAGACGAAAAAATCATGGCTCTCAGCCTTTATAAACAAGGCCCAAAAGCATACAGATGGCTCAGTAAAATTTTTATTTTGCCATCCCCTACCACACTGAGTCGACTTATTTCTTGTGCTGGTCTAAGACCAGGTATAAACAAAAAAATATTTACACAGTTAAAGAAAAGGGTCCAGAACATGACAGAAAACGAAAAGTTGTGCATCCTTTTATTTGACGAAATATCAATAACTCCTCATTATGATTATAATAGAAAAAGAGATGCAATTACTGGATATGTCAATAATGGACGACAAACAAAAAGAAACATTGCGGATCATGCGCTTGTTTTTATGTTAAGGGGATTTATGAAAAATTATAAACAACCATTGGTGTACACATTTTGCAGAGGAACAACTCCCAAAGCAGATCTAAAATTCTTGATAAAAAATATTATAATGGAGTTGCAACAATGTGGACTAAAAATTCTTGCAACAGTCTGTGACCAAGGCACAACAAATGTCAGTGCCATAAACGAATTAATTGAAGAAACTCGGGTTAATTATATAAGAACAAATCAAAATTTGAAACATAATGCATTTGAAATTAATGGAAAGGAAATTATACCCCTTTTTGATCCCCCACATTTAATTAAAGGGATTAGGAATAATTTAATTACGAAGGATATGAAATGCCTTATAGAAGACGAAGTAAAAGTAGCAAAATGGGAACATTTAATTAATCTTCATCAAGAAAATCCTTCATATAAAGGAATAAGATTAATGAAAAATCTAACAGAAGCCCACATTGATCCAAAAAGAATCCCTAAAATGAAGGTTAAGATGGCAACCCAAATATTCAGCAGAACCGTTGCTACCAGTATGGGATACCTAGCAGGTCAGTAGTAATAATAAACAGTAATCAGATATGCATTCTTGATCCTATAGTATTAACCTTTAGTCCATAATTTCTTATGTTTTTTATCCATTAAATGGGCAGATATTCCAAATTCATCCTACTCAAATAAATAGTTTAATGAAACGTTGAAAGTTATCTAACTACATTAAGCTTACTTTCGAAGTTACGTTATAACGTGAAGTTATGTTACGTTGTGTAATTGAATTAAAAAAATAATTGTTATTTGCTGATTGTTGATCATCTTCAAAGTGTATCCAATAGTCATATTTCTACAGTTAATTTTATTTCTAATTTTTCAGATAAAAAAATACTTCCAGTGGAGTGCAAAGATACCGCCGACGTCTTGTTGTTTTTCGACGAACTCTTCGATTCGATGAATGGCAGTCATGACAACTCGAAGAAAAGAAGCGGAAAATTACTTTTAAGAGCAGTCACACCAAATTCAGAACATACTAAAGTATGGGCAAGGGCAAAAAAAATATTAAAATCGATTAAATTCGTCACTAAAGAAGGAAGGGAAGGTAGTGTTCCATCTGTAACTAACTGGTTACGTACGCTGGAAGGCATTGAAGTTTTAAAAGATAAATTAATCAAAGAACATAAAGTTAAATCGTTCTGGATGCGACACTTGAACCAAGATCCATTAGAGAATTTTTTTGGATGTATACGTTCTCATGGTTACAGAAATGTATCTCCAACACCATCAGGCTTTGAATCAGCATTTGCAAGTTTGTTAATAAATAACTTATCTAGTAATCATTCTGTAGGGTCAAACTGTGAAGAAGACAACTGTAAAATTTTTCAGTCTATGGACTGCTTACTAAAAAAAGAAGATTTTATTGAAATAACAGAAATCAATGATATTGATTTCAATGACATTAATTGTGAAATTACAGATTTTAATAACAAAAAGAGGAATCCAAGAATTATTAGCCAGCTTAGCTACGTAACTGGTTATGTATTAAAAAAGGCAAAACAAAAAGTATGTAACAATTGCAAGAAATGTAAAGAAATTTTATTTAATAATAATGAAACAGAGTTGAATGAATATATAAGAATTAGAGAATTTTCTTCATTCAAATCGCTCACCTACCCTTCCGAAAATACTTTAAAGCTTTTTTCTGCTATACAAGACGTGGTTACTTTTATTTTAAAAAATAAGAGTGATTTGCCTCAAATTAAAAGTTATATAAAAACAATTTTGTACACGGTAGTCGATTTTAACTTTTTGACTTGCCCAGACCACAGAAAAGAATTGATTGAGTTTTTTTTTGAATTCTGTTCTAGATTTTTTATAAATAACTGGTGTCGTGATGTGAATTTGGTATTAAATGGCACCAGGACAGAAAATGCAGACAATGATGTTATCAAAGAATTAGCGATTGAATATTATAAGAAAAGACATAAATAAAATATTATGTAAGTATATCTTACTAAGCAGTTTTATTTTTGTCCCCATAAAACCTGAATTACTGTATTCATCTACGTTTTCTCTGCACTGATAATTTCCCTGTAACCTCAGTTCAGAGAAAACTAGATGAATTCAGGTTAGATTTGATTTTCTGCAAAGGAAGGAACCATAGTATACTATAGTACTCGCTATAGCTATAGGTATATACATAGCCGGTTGTACTTCCTAAACTTATCAATAGATGGCGCTGTGCTGCCAAGGTGACTGACTACTCTATTCTCATATAGTATAATGTACTCTGTGAAATGGTCTACTTCTCCTCTCGTATTACCACGAATTCCATGAGAAACTGGCAAAATATTCGCAAATCTGCAAGATGGTAACGCGACGGACTAACCGGAAAGCAGGCCTACACAAGTGCGATCGCTTTCAAACTGTTACGCATTTCTATAACGACTTTCAACAAAATTGATATAAGTTTTTCGGTTGTTTACGTCAGTTTCATACATTTTTTATTTCTCCACCATCGTTAACGCTGATAGAATGCCACTTTGGCCCTCAGTATGCACTAAACGTACATTAAGTAACGACATGCGTGCACGTTGAATCCAACCCATGAGAAACACTAGTTTTAAAGCAAAGCAAACCCTTTTAATTATAGTTCTATCTTTTTCCAGGATTCGTCAGAGAAAATGGCACACCAGTATGCAAGATTGCGATTTCCAAAACCAAGGTTCAGGGTCAATCAAACATTTGCAAGGACCAATTGATATTCAATGAGGACTTCGACCAAACAAGTCTTAGGGAGCTGACGAAATGGGACGCGATGATCCAGTTTCCAACAGAACCGGTTAGTTAGTTGAATGCACTTAAAGATAGGCTCAAGAATATTATGTTTGATCGATGACAACGAACGTATTTATTTATTAATAATTCTTCATTTTATTTTCATGTTTACTATACCGAGATTTAGAATTTAGAACTAGGTATTGTATATTTATTTTATTTTGTTTGTTGTTTTTTTTATGTTATCGTATGATGCACCGGTTGACGTGGTCTTAACATTATGCTGAGCAATGGGCGTTTTGGGTGGACAAAAAAATAACAAGATGTGTGATGTGTGTGTTTGTGTTCTTTCTCTGCTTTATATTTATAACAAATAAACGTATTTCTTTCTGTATTATTTTCTTATTAAATTCTGTTTACGGCAATTAATTTAATGTTTTGTGTTCCTTGGTTTTGTAATATTAATTTCTTTGCACACTATTGTACATACATAATTGAAATTTTAAATGAAATCTATTTGCAAGAATTGTAGTACATTACAGATGGTCGGGTACACATACCACCACATGTCTTCATGTCTGGGCCCGCGTGGTGGATTATGGCCCACTCCCTCTCACAGACAGGAGGCCTGTGTCCCAGCAGTGGGAACGTTATAGGCTGATTGTGGGTATAGAATGGCGGTTTGGGGAAAAGTTTTATGCTGTCAAAAATCGATTATTTCGACCTAGTAGGAACTAAGTCGAAACTAGTAGAAACCTTGTATCTATTTGTCATTACAGGACTATCCCTTCAACGTATACATTCCGGATGATACGGTGAGCTTTGACGAGGGATCCTTCGTCATCACCCCGGTGCTGACAGAATCACAACGCGGGGAAGGATTCCTTCATCAGTCCCTGGATTTGGATGTCAGGTACCTACCTACCAGTATTTCTTTTGTTTGCTCTGGTATCATAGAGTCCAGCGACATGCGTCTTGCGACAGTGACTGCGTAGAAAACGAATGAAAGAAGTTGTATGGAGCAAGCCGCGAGTCACCACCACGCGGTAAAAGGTAAATCAGTAATTCGTTCTGAGCATACCAGTTCATCATCAGCCTACAGCAGTTCACTGCTGGACATAGACCTCTCCAATTGCACGCCATTTAGCCTGATTCTCGGCAACTCTCATCCAGCTGCTACCAGCCACCCTCCAAAGATCGCTCCACCTAGCCGCAGGGTGTCCTACCTTACGTTTGCCGATTCGCGGTCGCCTCTCAAGAACACGTCTACCCCAACAAAAGCCAGTTACAGCTCAGTAACTGTGCCAGAGCAAGTGGAACCGGGACTACCCCTATGTGCGGATGGTGATCACCGGGGTGGTTTTAGTGATGTAAAAATGCCACACTCCCGACCTCACACCCCGGAGGTCGGGTGTGAGTTTCCCCCGAAAACAAAAAAAAAACAGGTAACACTGTGCAAGGATTTAAATTAAGGTTTTGAATGATGATTCTTCTGTAAACATGCAACTTTCTTTTATACTATGTAATAAATATAGATTTCGTATCCCTTTGGTCTGCAGCTAGTACAATAAATTTACGTTGCATTACCACAACATTATCAAATTGTTTTAACATTTGCAGGTGCACAGGCAAGGCAGACACGTCAGAGTGTAAGCAAGCAGCCCAAGGGGCTCAGATATTACCGCCTGTGACGACGGCGAAGATCACCACAAGAGGCAGCTTTAACTTCATGTTCGGAAGAGTAGAAGTGCGCGCCAAACTACCGTCTGGGAGCTGGATTTTCCCTGGTTAGTAAATAAATAGGTTTTTTTTTTGTTATTATTAATTTAAGACTAGTAGAATCCGCATGACTTTAATTTTTATGAGAGCCCTAAAAATTGTGATGCCTAATACTTATCAAAAAAAGGACTGAAACTCTTTTGTTATTTTTACCCAAACATAACACGCCTTTTAAACGATCACTATCATTTTGCCCTGTTAGAGCCTCACTTTCAGTATAATTTCGCCCACAAAGTTAAAATTTTTTTTAGCTAAAACTTCCCATTCTTTGTTCTATTCCTCTCGATTTCTCCTGAACAAAGTTGCTTTCCATATGATCCTTTCCTAATGAATACTTTTCTGTTCCAGAAATTAACCTAGAACCATCAGAAAACGCATACGGCCCAAATAACTACGAATCTGGTCTGATGCGAGTCGCCTTCGTCCGAGGAAACCCTGGTCTGGCCAAGAAGCTGTACGGAGGTCCCGTGCTCACTAACTCCGAACCATTCAGGTCCTTGCTGTTGCAGGAAAAGATTGGTATTGATAACTGGCACAAAGACTACCATAACTATACCATGATTTGGAGACCAGGTACTGTTTTGACGTCTGTAGTTTTATGTCGTGTTAAAGCGGCTTCAAAGTCTTCTCTCTTCGACTATTCAGATCGATTTAGTATGGTGCATTGCAACTGAATAAAACCTATCCCTACCAGGTAACCCGGTCGACACCCGTTACAAAACTATGGCAGAATACCTTTCCCCAACCTACTCACTATCTACCACTAAACGAGCATCTTCCTGTTGGGTGTACCTACCTACCTTCGGTGGTCCACTTGGATATCCCTGAACCGTCTCCGAACCAAGGCAAAAAGGTGTAAGTCGAACCTCGTAAAGTGAGGATACCTCGACGGAACAGCAGCAGGGTCTGGACGTGGAGCTGTGTCACTAACTATGCTCCACCTTCTATCCTGCCCTCTGTGTCCCAAAACATGCAGTCAAAGTGACCTCTGCGCTGCCACCGACAACGCCATGGAAGTGTCAAAGTTTTGGGAAAACAGAATCACTGTCGTGTCAGCGACACAAAGAAGCAGTATTACTGAATAATATCACTTTCAGCTGAGCATCTGGGTTTTCAAAAGTTTGTTGCGCGGCACTATTAGAATGTATGTGTGTGAGCAGCCTTATAAAGTGTACAAAAAAACTAATGTGGAGTGGCGCTAGCAGTCCAAAAATTTAAAGTGATACGGCGCGATGACGTAGCTTGAAGGAATTGGTATAAGCCGCAGCCGTTTATACACGTTCTTTTAAGAAAGACATATTTTTTGCTGACGTTATTAAACGTTGTGTCAAATAGCGTTTATCAAATTTTACGTATGATAACGTTGCTCCGCTCAAAGTGACATTCAGTGATCGACTAGTCGACTTCGAGCGAACGCAATTTAGTTGCATTTTCACATTCAAGAGAAAGAAACAAAAAAAATATATATTTGTCACAGAAACACGTGACTGACAAACACGTACTGACTATATCTACAAATCAATATCAAAACCAGTAGTACATACAAACAAGGATGTCAGAGATAAACACCATTAGCCCCCTAATAAATTTAGGTATAGATCTCTTCTTATTGTCTCAGATGGCATCGATATGCTGGTGGATGGTGAGCAGTACGGTACCGTCAACCCAGGCGAAGGTTTCTCTGAGGTCGCGAAGAAGAACAACGTGCCTCATGCGTCGCATTGGCAGAGGGGAACTGTCATGGCGCCTCTGGATCAAATGGTACGAGAGATTTAGATTCAAAGTAAATGGACTGGACTGAACTGATAATAATCAATAACAGTCTGATTATGAAATCGCCAACCCATCTAGAGCAAGCGTGGTAATCAGTGCTCCTGCCTCCATATTAATAGGGGCCTTTGCCGTGCAGTAGACTGCTATAGGCTGCTGATGATGATGAAAGTAAATGTGGAAATTTGCTTCAAAAATCCTCTTAAAAGGTGCATTAGCGATAGTAAACTTATCGCTGTCTACCTGGTGCATCTGAAATAAGACTGAAGTTCATGGCATGCATAACAGAAAATCTATGATTTTTACGTCATTACTAGAAAAACATACAGCCATCTTACAAGATGGTAAGTAGAACTAACAGCCCCTTGTAGCCATCTACAATACCAGACGCATCACCACCGAGCCCTTAGGGCTTGTATGGTGCACACAGAGGCGCTGCCATCTCAGACACAAAGCTGCAATGTGTGTACTCCCCGTCACTTGTCCCTAAAGGTTCATTAGAAAACCAGCGTCAGACAGCGTCTGTCTGGCATTAATACTGAAATGAACCTTTTTGGCGCAACCGTGAGGCAAAAACTATTGTTGTTTGAAACATTATTTTTATTTTGTTAATTTTGTATTTTGTGTTTCACGAACTGTGTCCAAATAAACTTTATGTTTTTGGATGGGGAATCATAATATGACTTCTCCCGCTCTGGACGGAGTGGGAGGGCGTGTCAGCAGACTTTTACTGGCTAAAACCCACCCGTGTTCCTTCAGTTGCCTATGCCAGGGGCCACGGTATCTCTTTCGAACAACCCGCGGCCCTGGCAGGCATCGGCCCTAGCGGACCCCGTCAGTTCGTGCTGACATCTCTTTGAGGCGCGCGCCGTCGACCCGGGCCTGGTTCTTGCCGGGCGGCGAGCTGCTCATTGCTCGCCACCCGCAAGCCCGCGCCTACGGTGGCCGGGAGTCGGCTGGAGACTCCCGACGTCCAGGGCGTCTTCTGCGGCGACTAGGGGCGTGAGGGCGCAGAGATTGCCTCTTCCTCACGCGCCCCGCCTCCTCCTTTGCGAGCATTACTGCTTCGCAGAAGGAGGTGACGGCGAGAGATCGCCGCCGCCGCTCGCCGCGCAATCTACCCTTCACATCCAAACATAGTTGCTACGCTGTTTGGCAACAGTAAAATAGTTGAGAACATAACATCACGCCCATTTCCCCGAAGGCTTGGGCAAAAGTACACCCACATTTATACATGTTTAAGGCTATTGCCACCAACCAGGCACAAAACTAGACTCCGGGCTGCTATTTAATTAATTTTATATTTTAAATTGTTTCTTTTCTCCATTGTTCTCAAATATAGAAGCAATAAGAATAATGTACCCAGGATTTTATAATAATATCTTGATTTAAAAGAGTGTCCTTGGAGTTTCTTGCTCGTTCTTCTCCAAAGAGATCTACGTTGATGGTTACGTGGAATGGGCAACCAGCTTCAACTTTCTGACTAACCGACCGACAAATAGTCGGTCGGTTAGTCAGAAAGTTTGACAATTCAAAAGCGCCTGAAATGGTTTAATTGAAATAAATTATTTGAGTTTGAGTTTTGAGTATTGAGAATTTTTTGTTTCATGGACTTCTGCCCATGTCGGGCAGTGTTACTGAGTTTTTCCATTAAAAATGACCACTAGACCCACAGAATAGGGTAGTTGCCTGGGTAAAACAATGATTATTATATTTAGTCCGTCAGTTACTCGTAGATTATCGAAAAATAATGGACACATATTTTTTCTTTTGTCAATCAAACAAAAAATGACAAAGATAAAGCGCGTCAAAATTTTGGAGTAGGGGGCCGTGACGTCATGCCTTGCTAAAAAGTGTAGCAAGGCGTGACGTCACGCGGAACTTTAACGGACGATATCTTCATCATTTTTTATATAATTGACAAAAGAAAAAATACGGGTCCAATATTTTTTGATAATCTAACTGACGGACTAATTCGATTTTTTTAGGCATCTAGCCTAATCATTGTTTTGTTATGGTGATAGTCTGGTCATGTCAAAAGAATGAATGAAAGGCGATATGACAGGCCCAAGAAGGGACCTTATGGGTGATGTTCTTCAGAAAGGTCAGATCAAGTACTCGCAACAGGTGTGCATGTATGAACATAAACGAAGCAAAAGGAGTATGTAAGTATCGTGGCAGGGTAGCGTTTTGCAATTTCAGCCTACCCCCATGAGAAAAAGGCGTGAGGTTATGTGTATTTATATTTTCTTTTCTTTCCCCAGTTCCACTTGACCCTTGGACTTCGCGTGGGAGGAGTCAATGACTTCGCCGATGACTTGGAAGATAAGCCCTGGAGAAACAGTGCCAGTAAAGCCATGCTAGACTTCTGGAAGAAAAAGGATTCTTGGCATCTTTCGTGGTATAACAGCGATTTGAGGGTCGACTACGTCAGGGTATACGCTCTTTAAATATTTTCGGTACGATAAAAGAAGTTAAGCAAATGTTACTTATTGTTTTATTTTGAAACCTGTACATCATCTTCCGGTCCCGGTCTGCCCAGTCTTACCGAGGCGTATCGTATTACCCAGTAACTGGGTTGTGGAGGTCAGGTAGGCAGTCGCTCTATATAAAATACTGGTATTCAGCTGCATCCGGTAAGACTGGAAGTCGACCCCAACATAGTTGGGAAAAGGCTAGGCAAGTGATGATGATGGTTTGGTCGTTTTGAGACTGACAGGATGATTAAAAGGCGATCAACAAAAGTATTTACAAGGCAGATGTGAATGACAACGCCGGGAGGAGACGCCCTAGGAGGAGATAAGGTGACCCTATTGGTGATATTCTTCAGAAAGGTCAGGTGCGTCGTAATCACAACCGGCGTGCGCGTATTCCCGTAATTTAAAACGTTCAAAATCGAGACGCAGTCTCATCTCGGCGACAAACAAATGTCAAAATGTAGGGAAATTAGAGGTATTTTTGACAGATTGAGACTGAGATCAGACTGTGAACATTTCTAAAATTTCGAGAATTACCCCTCAGATGTATGAACGTAAACGAGGCAAAAGGAGTATGTAAGGATCGTAGCAGGTGACGTTCTGTAGTTTCTGCCTGCCCCCATGGGAAGAAAGCGTGAATTTATGTATGTACTAGCAGCGCCCCGCGGTTTCACCCGCATAACTGCCGATCCCGTGAGAAGATCGGAATAATAATATCCTATGTGTTTTTTAATTTGATAAATGGACTCTTGACCTCGATCACGCCTGATGGAAAGCAATGGATAAGGTCTATGATGGAACGAACGTGCCCAGTAGATGCCTGTTATTCGAATTTAGAAGCTGTAATGCTGTAAAGTGTCATCAAAATCCATTAGTTTTTGCGTGAAAGAGTAACAAACATCATCCAACCTCACAAACTTTCGCGTTTAGTAGGATTTAAATATTTTAATTACCCTCTAAGAACCAAAACATGGGACCATATTAATGCGTCATCGTTTATAATTCTTATTAGTAGGATGTATGTATGCATGTTACAATTTAGTCATACTATAATCAGTATGCTAATGTATAGTTACGCTACGTCACTTAATAATCATAACTTTACAAGACTGGTATTACTTACATCAAGGTCAACAACAAG
Organism: Apamea anceps; assembly: GCA_951799955.1. Taxonomy (NCBI): domain Eukaryota; kingdom Metazoa; phylum Arthropoda; class Insecta; order Lepidoptera; family Noctuidae; genus Apamea; species Apamea anceps. Next base: position 3,204,391 of record OX637516.1, read on the forward strand.
TTTTTTCTACATTGACATTGGGATTGCCATTGATCTCATCATCTTGAGACGGAATATAAAAATTTTATGCAGAAATATTTTTCCGATATTGCAAAAAGGTCGGTTAAGTGAGCATTATCTGATTTTCCATCGTCATCCTCATATCTTTATTCAATTTTTTTTGGGGTCAGCGTAATATAACATTTTTCTTCCATAAATCTTTATTAAAATGGCCGTTGTCTTAATGTTTCATCATCTGCCTAATATTTTCCCAAATATGTTGGGGTCGGCTTCCAGTCTAACCGGATGCAGCTGAATACCAGTATTTCACGTGGAGCGACTGCCTATCTGACTTCCATAACCGTTAGCCCTTGGTAAGACTGGTTGTCAGACTTTCGGGCTTCTGACTACCTATAACGACTGTCAAAGATCCACGAATGACAGCCAGCAACACACAATTACACTGCACTCTTTTTGATAGCCATTCATTTATTTATTTATTTATAATCTTTATACACGACTGTGTATTAAATCTTACCTTTTATGTTGCATAGAAGGTAATATTTAAAACAGTCGTGTCAGCGACACGAAAAAGAAGAACATAAAAGGAAAAAAGGCGGACTTGATGCCTCAGGATTCTCTACTAGGCAACCAAAGGTGGTGGAGAGATATGGTATTTTATCTCACGAAACGACTCGCGCTCTACTTATGGTTACACAGTGTAGAAACACGCTGTGAATGTAAGGCGGATCACACACTACAACGCACCACGCAACGGGGCGCGGGAAACGGAGGCAAATTCCCCTCGCGAAAGCGCGGTTTCGTTGAATTTGTATGTAAAAAATCACGCGCGGGGACGCGTTATCTTCGTCCCGTCGCGTGGCGCGTTGTAGTGTATAATCCGCCTAACTCTCAGTATCGAGCGAGACAATGGGGAAGTCAGAAGCGTGTATGTGTGTGTGCGTCTGTGTGTTATTTATTAATATTTAATAATAACAATATTTATTAACAACTATGTTAGTAAACTAAGGGCTGATTGTTCAATCATCTGATAACTTTATTCGAGGAATAATTTTGAAATTTTGACAGTTATTTCATACAAAAACTGTCAAACGTCAATTTTATTCCTCGAATACAAGTCATCTGACGATGAAAAAAATCAACCCTTAGGGCAACTTTTTCAATCGACAGATATTTTTTATTCGTCGAATAAAATGAAAGTCTGACAGTTTTTGTATGGATGAACTGCCAAAAATTCAAAATTATTCCTCGGATAAAATTATCTGGCATTGGAAAAATCAGCCCTTAACTTAACACTGCAATATACTTACATAGTTCATGCGAAAACCTTAACACCGACGTGGAAAGTTTATAGCAGCGAGCGTTATGTGCTGACGCTACTCGTCTCCACACACACATTCACAGCGTGTTTGTACTCTTGGTTACCACAAGTAAAGCGCGCGTCGGTTAGTTAGAAGAAAACGAAACACAACATGGCAGGCTCAAGCATTGTTTGCATTGTTTGTGTGTGGAATAAAAAAAAACATAAGTATCATAAGCCTAGTAGGCTTATGATACTTATGTTTTTTTACCCTACTAGGTAATATTATAAACGTGAAAGTTTGTATGGATGAATGGATGTTTGTTACTCTTTCACGCAAAAACTACTGAACGGATTTGGATGAAAAGTGGCACACAGATGGGTTATAACCAGGATTGACATATAGGATAATTTTTATCCTGATATTCCCACGGGATAGACACTTATGCGGGTAAAACCGTTTTAGTTTGAAATAAAAAAGGTAATAGAAAGAAAGAAAGAAAGAAAAAGTATTTATTGCGACTCGTACAGGATCATAATCGAATCAGGATCGGATCAGGATCGTAATAGGTAGGTAGGACCTGCAAAAGACATAAATATACTCGTCTAATCCATCGGTCATCGGTCCTTCGACAAACATGGCCAGCCCACTGCCACTTCAGCTTGCTCACTCTGCAAGCTATGTTGGTAACTCCAGTTCTTTTCCGGATAACTTCGTTTCTGATTTTATCCTTCAACGAAACTCCGAGCATAGCCCGCTCCATAGCGCGCTGAGCGACCTTAAATTTATGAACTAGCCCAACTGTCAGTGTCGACGAAACGAGACGTCTCGGCACCATAACACTAGTAAAAGACCTTAGTCTTAAACATTGCTGGATTGGCGACGAGAAGCCTTGACGAAGTGATCCTTCTGTCGGCTACTTTCTCAAAGTTGTGTCTACCGAGCTGGATGACTTGCTCTAAATAGAGCCTAGCCCTTCGATTTCGACAAACTAATATAATATCAACCCATTTAAAATTGTATTTACCTACCGGCCTATTTTGGAAAACATGCAGATAGATACCTCAACAAAAAAATATCTGGACAATTCATTGATATCACAAGTATGCAATTTGCAATGAGCGAGTTTTTACTCGCCTTAGCTCCACCACGCAAACTATTCACAAATAAAAACACTACATATACGAGTATGATACCGGCTTACTGTGATACCGGTTTTTCAAGAGCAGTATCGTCGATATCATTAAAATATAAGCCGCGCTACCTAACAACTATTTTATAATTAATTACGACTAGCTTCTGCCCGCGGCTTCGCCCGCGTGGATGTCGGAAATTATCCCACGGGAACGTGCTAACAGGATAAAATGTACCTATGTGCTTCCCCAGAATGCCATCTATCTCGCGGGCCCTTTGTGGCTAATTACAATAGAAAACTAATTGTGTCTCATTAGTGGTGATTAAGAGGGTTCTGTTATTGAGTTTTTTTTTTTCATTAGGTAGGTACTTAGGTAAAGATATCATATAGGTATATATGATATCTTTACCTAAGTACCTACCTAATGAAAAAAAAAACTCAATAACAGAAAATTAAATACCTACCTACCTAAATAAACCTATTTCTGATGATAACTAATCTAAACTCAATAAATAAGCAAAATCCCTAAAAACTAATATCTATACGAATGACTAATCCTACCTAACAGTATTATAAAATAACCTACGGTCACTACGTACACTATCAAATATACTACCTATACTTTAAAATTAAAATCTATACCTACAACTTACATAAAAATAAACCTAAATAACTCTAAAAACTAAAAGGAATAAAAATGAACTCCATTGCGGGTGACTTAACCTACGACAAACTTATTATTTGCGGTTGGTGCAGTAATCGGGTCTAGTGATCGGACCGCAAAATTAAGTTTGTTTTTTATTGTATGTACTTTTCCGGGATAAAAAGTACCCAGTGTGGTGCCCAGGATATTAAAGAATAATTATACCAAGTTTCAACGTAATCGAACCGGTAGTTTTTGCGTGATGCCTGAACAAACAGACAGACAGACAGACAGACAGACAGACAGACAGACCGACAGACAGACAGACAAAAATTTTTTTAATCACATTTTTGGGTTCGGTGTCGGTCTAGTAACACCCCCTGCCATTTATTTTTTTGATATTTTCAATGTACAGAATTTTCACTTCTACAGATTTATTATAAGTATAGATTAGATACTTGGTACAGGGAAAATACTGTATTTTTTTTTTTACAAATTACAATAATATACTAACATTATTATAAAAACACCTCTATGTACAGACGCTAGCAGGTCAAGCTACCCGAAACTGTCAAATTTACCCAATCAACCATAAACCTAATGCTTTAGCGATAAAGTTGATAATCTATTTAAGAAATTTGTGCTGGCGTCTGTATTATACCAATGTTTGCAAAGAAATAAATGATTTGATTTGATTTATTTTTAAACCAATCTGTAAGTAATATTTTCCAAGATACAACATTTGGTCAAAACATGAGTGCCTACTGTAGAGATTATAGCCTATTTGGTTTTTTTTTATTTTTGATTGTGTTTAGTTTAGTTTCATGAGCTTCCTGTAAGAGGTGCAATAAATACTACTCTCTGTCTTGTGCGATGTCTGACCATGTTGACCCTGCAAACCTTATCAGATCAATACATCGATGTTGATTAATATTTGATACGATATGAAAACCTAGATCTGCACACTAATTGCGTAAAACACAATCAATCGGAATCTTAATCATTTTGAAGCAAATTGCTAATCCATTGCTTCATAAGTTCGAAAAATTTGTCTGCTCAACACGTAAATAACGCAATGAATGTTGTTGAACTGTCAAAATGAAACCGATTCCGATTGATTGTGTGTTACGCAATTAGGGTGCTGGTCCTTCAGCCAGTCTTAATTTGAGAATGAAATATCCCATATCCCATTGGCAAGAGAAGGGTGAGTTTGTTTTTCACTTCTGAAGAAATAAATGAATAATAACTACATTATAATTGACTAGCAGCGACCCGCGGTTTTACCCGCATAAGTGTCGATCCCGTGGGAATATTGGGATAAAAAGTATCCTATGTGTTATACTGATGTATAAGCTGTATTACTGTAAAGTTTCATCAAACATCCATCTATCCTCACAAACTTTCGCGTTTAGTAGGATTTAAATATTTTAATTACGCACTCTAAGAACCAAAACATGGGACCATATTGATTCGTCATCTTACGTTGTTTTTTCCCTAAGTAATCACATATAACCGCAGAAAACGAACACATATTATAATAAATATATGTCTATATTTACACAGGTAAAGAGCAAAATATAACAACATATACAGGGTTATTTGTAAAACACCAGCCACCTCTTAAGAGGTCATTGTACTCATCATTATGAACAACTTTTACTACGGGATCAAAACAGAAATCGCAAAAAAAAAATCAGCTGTTCCCTACATTTGTGTTCGCATAACTCGGCAAAATATAGGGAGCAGCTGATTTTTTTTCGCGATTTCAAGTTTGGTCCTATAGTAAAAGTTGTTCATAATAATGAGTACAACGACCTCTTAAGAGGTTGTTGGGTTGTTGGCGTTTTACAAAAAACCCTGTATACACATATTATTGAATCACCAGCAGTCTTGAACAAATTACTAAAGACTTTAAGGTGGATGCTCCAAGGTAGCCCGCGAAATTCAAATTTTCGCGGCCGTAACAAATATGTATTTACAGAATTATACCTAATCATTAAAGTCATCAACACAACTCTCTAAGATCAAGTAATCCTACTGAACGACTATTTCATGAAATCTTGACATTTTAGGATTATACTAACTGAACAAGTTGTATTACTGATTCTAATGATTATAATTCTATAAATACATATTTGTTACGGCCGCGAATCATATTTTAGTTTCACAACTTAGTACTGATCAGCAAATTGCAAAAAACCTAAGAAAATTTGAATTTCGCGGGCTACCTTGGAGCATCCACCTTAAGCTACGTGCGGTTATAAGGGTTTGTCCACACTATTGTAAAACTTTTTCTACCTTCTACTGCACCAACATCTTTCAATATTAACTATAGATCCCATTCCAATCATAGTGAAAAAAATATGGGGATATTTTTATTCAAATTCAAATTCAAATTTTAACTTCCCATAAGTTAAAAATATCCCCATATTTTTTTTTGTAATGAAGTCTGTATAATTTTTCTGTCTGTTATGTTAGCCTTGGTGAAGCTGTGGAAAAAGTGGAAGCAGTGGTCACGGTCGCGACTTACAAGTTGTAGGTTCGAACCCAGACAGGCACTTTACTTTGTGTAAATTATTTCATCACCACTGCAGTCAAAAAGATGAAGGAAAACATCGTGAAGAAGCTGGCATGTCCTAGAACCAACCCGCACTGGGCCCTCGTGGCGGATTACGGCTCAGTCCCTCTCACTGGAGGAGGCCTGTGTCCCAACAGTGGGAACATTATAGGCTGATTATACTACGTTAGCGTTATGTTCTGGAATAAAGAAATAGTTTCATTTCGAAAAAATATATCCATTTCAGTAAAACTTGTTCATGATCATGTTGCCACCATCCATAACTAATCTCCATCAGAAAGAATATTATGTATATCAATATAAAAAAGCACTTTATGGCTAGGTACTTGTTTCGTTGTCTTTTTATTTTCGTTTGAGGACTGACTCCCAAAATACAAACCCTGACTTTGATTGGGTATAAGTTTCAGTACCTTAAGTAAAATAAACAAAATACTAAGTACTAATATTATAAACGCGAAAATTTGTGAGGATGGATGTTTGTTACTCTTTCACGCAAAAACTACCAAACAGATTTGGATGAAATTTGACACACAGATAGTTTATAATCAGGATTAACACATAGAATACTTTTTATCCCGATATTCCCACGGGATCGAAACTTATGCGGGTCAAGCCACGGGGCGCTGCTAGTATTGTATATATATGTACCAAATTCTTGTGACTGCTTCTTGTGACAATAAAGTTTTTACATTACTTTACGTAGATAAACAGCTCAAAAAAAATTGTCGCAAAAAAAATTCAACAGCACAGTCTTACTTCGTCACAGAAATTGCGTAAGAAAAAATTGTAAACACGCCAAGTCAATGATAGCGTAGTGTGGTCGCAGGCTTACAAAAACATGTCCGTCCAAAGAGTATAATAATAATACGATGTCCGTCTGTGTATGTGTGTGCGAAGAATACACTTAGTTCTCAGTCCGACTCCACGAACCAACCAACACTGACACTTCTAGTCAATAATATGAATATTTAAATCCGTTGTACATAAATGAAGTCATTTATTTTCATTTAAGTCTGTGTGTGATGAGTTTTTGAAAACAATGGCGCGCGTTTGTGTTTTGTTTTTGTTTTTTTTAATTAGTTTCAATTATGTGCTGTGTTACGAAGTGCCTCCAGCTAGATTAGAAGCTATTTATCCTAAAGGGTTCAGGGTTTCTGTACCAGGTTTGTTGTATTACTTCTTAATTAAAATTGTAGTGTTATTTATTGTGTAAAGTTCACTTAGGGCCGGTTTTTAGATCCGTAGTTAAACTCACCAATCCAACCATTAGTTACTAGTTTTAATGATTGGTTGAGAACTATGGATCAAAAAACCGTCCCTAAAACCTCATTTAAGTGACCGTACACAATTCGTAGACGAAATCACTTGTTTTTTAACCAACTTCAAAAAAGGAGGTTATGCATTTAGCGGGCTTTTTTGAATTTCGGATGTCGCTGGCAAAACCAAAAATAGGTACTATACCCAAAAACATTGATTTTTGAAATTATTCTTTTTTTCACTTTCTTGTTTATTTTTTTCGTAAAAAAGTTTTAAGTACTTACTTGCGGATTCACAGCTCGACACTGTTTGAATTTCAAAGTGATATTTAGAGAAAAACACTGGCTAATTAACCGAAAATGGAGATATTCAAATAAGGGCTTATTTTTCAATCGACAGATAATTTTTATTCATAGAATAAAGCTGACGTCTGACACCTTTTGTATGGAAGAACTGTTAAAAATTCAAAATTATTCCTCGAATACATTATCTGGCGTTGGAAAAATCGGCCCTTAATATAATAAAATAAAAAAACGAAATATAGTATGTGTGTGTATGTATAAATCTATTTTATGTTAAATATAAGTTTAGTTTGAAGGTCGGAAGTTCATACATATGTACTGTGGCAACAAATCCATCATAAGCTGGCCTCTTATCATATTGCAACTCCGTACTACGCTAAGCTGGCCGAAGGTCATAGTGTGTGAGTGAGTTATATCTCGTATATCATCTCTGGGGGGCGTTCCACACTACGCTTGCCGATACGCAGCCTCCACTCCAGGACACGTTTGCTCTACCGGCCATCGATCCTTCGATAGACATGGCTAGCCCACTGCCACTTCAGTTTGCTTACTCTGCAAGCTATGTCGGTAACTCCGGTTCTTTTCCGGATAATTTCATTCCTGATTTTAGCCCTATATACTCGCTTCTCGCTAATCGCCGGCGGTGGGACAGGCGAATTATGATGAGGTAAACACAGGATGATTTTATAATACTGACTGGCTTACCTTGTCTTCGTGTATTCTTGAACTATAGGCTCATTGCAGCTCGTCTTTGTAGCAGACGAAAAAGTAGGTATAAATTGTACCAACCGAATAGGTAGGTAAGTACCAGGCATCCGTGCATCAGAATTATAACTATATTTTTTTTTTTAAGTAATAGTTACACCATGTACCAGGGTCGTCGGATATAGTGACCCTGGTTACTTATCTCGTTTGGTGACTGTACATTTTACATTAAAAATATATTCGTACCAATTACTTACAGAAAGCTAATTCCCATATTAAAAAATGTTCAAAATCTAGTCGCAATCTCATTTCAGCGACAATGAATGTCAAAAACTTGTCAAAAATATAGGGAAATAGAGGTATTTTTGACGGATTGAGACTGAGATCAGACTGTGAACGTTCTTAAAATTACGAGAATGCCCCTCTGGTGTACACGACGCTCAAATACAAGCAACATCTTCATAGAGTACCTATATAAAATTTTAAACATTCATTAAAATCAAAGGCAAAAGAAAACAAAACAAAATTACGGAGAAACGAGATAAAAGGTTACCAAGGTTAACAAATCTCATATTATTATCATTTAAGGTTATGAATTTGATAAAGTAAAATAGGTGATCTTGGGATTCCCAGAATGCAAAAGGCTTTGTATGAACTCTCATTGCGTCATCAGTATATTACCATAATATATTGTTATGATTCTTATCATAACCCGATTTCCATACATTCCTCATAGTCTTAAGAATAACATTTTAACGAATTAATCTTATAAAGGTTCCGTTTTTTCTTTTGAGGTACGGAAACCTTATAAGATCACTTCGTTGTCCGTCTGTCTGGGCGTTAGTCAAGACCCTTTTTCTCAGAACCGCGTGGAGTTATCAAGTTGAAATTAATATCAAATAGGTACTCAGGGCTGCAATTTCCTAAAGCAGTGAAAATATCAAACTTCTAAGTCAACGCAATCAAAAGATACAGGTGTTTATGTTCCGGAATCAAAACCTATAGGGTACTTCCCGTTGATCTAAAATTATGAAATTTCTTTTTACATCGTTATCACATGTGTAATTTCAGCATGAATGATGTAACCTATATTTTATGATTTAAAAGAGTGTCCGTAGAGTTTCTTGCCCGTTCTTCTCCATGGGTACCTACCTACTACGCTTTGGAAAGGGCAGCTAGCTTCATCTTTCTGACTGACCGTGACAATTCAAAAGTGTCTGTAATTGGTTTATTTGAAATAAACGCTCTGAGATTGAGGACAATTATGCTAAGAGTAACAGCGAAAATTAAATAAGTACATAATTACATATAACGGTGAAGGACGGTCGTTTTGGTGGACTTATGTAATTTTGACGTTCAAAAAGAACTAATTCTCAGCCTAGTTTGAGTAAATGGCTTTTGAGTTCGATTTGATTAATTTTGAAACATTTCAATAAAACACAGAATATGAGATTTATATTTTAATTTATTTAAAAAGCATTGGTTTTAGTTTTAGAGCCCTACACTTTCCCACTGCGGGGACATAGGCTTCTCTGTAAAAGGGAGTCGGCCATAATCCACCACACAGGCCCAGGGCGGTTTGGCGAATTTCACTTGTCTTCGAATTTTTGGTTCTAGGACATGCCGGTTTCCTCACAATGTTTTCCTTTACCATTTTGAGAGAAGTGCTGATGAAATAATTTACACTAAGTAAAGCGCCTGCCTGCGTTCGAACCCATGACCTACAACTCGTAAGTCGCTGCTGTTATACTGTGCTGACACTGTTCTTTGGAACCCTAATCAACGAAAAATAAACGAAGAACGAAAACGAACGAAGAAAATAAATGTCAATCAATGATTAAATCTTCAGCTTTGTTCTAATTCGCTAAATTAAAATATGCTATTAACTTCCGAAGGTCTTTTATCGAACCTCATAAGTAGGTAATTATTAAATTCCCAAACGTTTCCCTAATATCTAATAATACTTCGGCAGGGACCGCAGGGAGATTTCAATAAATACTTATTCTATGAAAGTCAACCTTCATTATTAGTTAATTTATTTCTGAAAGGGAATTTTCTTAGTAACTTTAAGATACTTCGTTAAAATCTCCGAATACTTATGGGTTTTATTATAAAAACTAGCCCCGCCCCCGACTTCGTCCGCGTGAAATTTCTTATTGCCCCGGCCCACCGCGTCGCATCGCATGGCCTGCCCACGCTATTACTGCGTTCTTTCTCTTTTTTTATGAACGTAAAAGTTTGTATGGATGGATGCATGGATGGATGGATGGAGGGATTTATGTTACCCTTTCACGCCTAAACTACTAATGAAATTTGGCACACATATTGTTTATAACCAGGATTAACATATAGGGTACTTTTTATCGAAACTTATGCGGGTGAAACCGTGGGGCGCAGCTAGTAATATAATAATATAAATTAATTAAATAAAATATTATTATTATTTTATTATTATTTAATATATTATTATTAAATTATTTAACATAAATTATCAAATTAAATAATGATCTCTTTTTTCTTTTTCATAATAATTATGTTTATTCTTTATTTCGGATTACCTACACATACAAGTACACATAATCAATATACACTCGAGAGCAATGAATCCGGGTCACTCAAAGAATGTTAAAAATCTCGGAAACTAAAAATGATAGGTTAATGCAATAAATTGTATTTAATAGACAATGTAATACTCCTTAAATGAAAGTAAAAAAAATATGAGTCACCATACATTTTATTAACACAAAATTACATAAAGAAAAAAACTGCTGATCTCTCCTTAAAACAAAAATAGGAAACATGAAATTTTTGAACTTTATTACGATTTTCTTGAATTTTAATACTTCGTATTGCCTCCTCGTGCTTCCATTACTGTGTTTACGCGGTTTGGCATGCTGTACACCAAGTTCCTTATACGATTTTGGGGAATATTCTCCCATTCCTCTGTGAGAGCAATTTTGAGCTCACGAAGCGTGATTGAGGGAGGGTTTCCTTGTTTTACGCATCTGCCTAGCTCGTCCCAAGCATGCTCGATCGGGTTGATATCCGGGCTGCGTGCTGGCCACTCCATACGAGTAATGTTCATCTCTTGAAGGTAGTCATTCACAATCCTACCTGTATGAGGTCGGGCATTGTCATGCATAAATATAGCATCCTCACCTAAATTGACCATAAATGGACCAACGTAATCATTGAGGATTTCTTCCACATATCTTACGCTAGTTATAGAGCCGTTTTCTATGATCACCAGCTTTGTGCGACTTTCAGAAGAAATTCCGGCCCACACAAGTACAGACCCACCACCGTAGGCTACTTTTTCTTCGATGCATGCTTGCTTGAATCTTTCCCCTGGTCTTCGATACACTCTGTGTCTTCCATCGTGCTTGTAGAGCATAAATTTTGATTCGTCGGAGAACATAACTTTTGACCAATCTTCAATACTCCAATTTACGTGGCTCTGGGCATATCATTCTTAGTCTTGAAATACGATGCCCACGCTCCAGTTTAGGGCCGTTTGCAGGTCTAAGGGGTTTTAAGTTAGATTCAGCAAGCCGACGTCTTACTGTCCATGCACTTGGGTTACTTCCTCCGAGGCGTCGAAACTGATTTGTGAGTTCAGTTCCTGTGAGAAAGCGATTTCGAAGCATGGTGTTCACCAAGTATCGGTCTTCTCGTGCTGTGGTACACCTGGTTCTGCCCGTTCCTGGTCTGCGTAGGTTAGAACCAGTTTCTTCGTAACGTCGGAGAACTCTTTGTACTGTTGACAGCGACACACCGACAGTCCTGGCTGTACCGGCCGGTTTCCAGCATTGTAAGTATTCTGGTGCATTCTTCAGGCGTAAGCGACATAATTTCAGCTTGAATAATGAATATAGAGCACTATCAACATGGTTTATGTACCCACATAAATGACAGATTACAAACAAAAGCAAAACCAAATGCTGTAATTTCGTAGTTCCATCTTCGAAAGTGGCCCTTTTTCAAATTTGATTTTTTTATGATATAACTTTACAATAACTAAGAAGTTTTAATACCTTCATTTAAGGAGTATTACATTGTCTATTAAATACAATTTATTGCATTAACCTGGCATTTTTAGTTTCCGAGATTTTTAGGATTCTTCAAGTGACCCGGATTCATTGCTCTCGAGTGTAGATACTTAATGTTAGTAACAATGACTTGAAACAGTTTTACAGCTAATACAATTTAACTAAAAAAGACGTGGCCCAACACAATGGCACGTGCCTCCGTACCCGATGCCTTATAAAGGGACTGTCCAGTTTGTTTAATAATGTTTTTAGGATGCTGATGCTGGATGCTGCCTACAGCCTTCTTCAAGAATTAGGCTATCAAATGCAATTTTTTTTAAAGTCAAAGTCAAGTCAAATCATTTGGGTAGCGGGATCGTCCGGGGTAGCGGGATCGTCCGAAAGGGTTACCGCTGCCCTGGAACATAAAGGGCTAAGGAAGGAACACGGGTGGGTTTTAGTCAGTAAGAGTCTGAAACTCCCTTCCGCTCCACCCAGAGCGGGAGGGGTCATTTGATGATTTCACATCGTCAAAAAAAAAAAAAGTCAAATCATTTATTTCAAATAGGCACATAAAAGGCACTTTTAAACGTATTCGTAAATTCCGTTTGGTAGTTCTAGAGATCAGCGCGTTCAAACAAACTCTTCAGCTTTATTATTATTAGTATACATAGATAGGTAATGTTAAAGTACAGACGCCAGCAGGTCAAGCTACCCGAAACTGTCAAATTTTCTCAATCAACCTTGAACCTTAGTACTTTAGGGATAAAGTTGAAAACCTATTAAAGAAATTTGACAGATTGTAGTAGCTTGATGTGCTGGCGTCTGAACCTAACGTTAAAAACTACCTCTATGGGTTGTAATGAGCCGACTACAGTTAACTGAGAATACTATCATTGTTTTATATCTGATGGTAGTATCATTGTTTTAATTGTAATTGTGCCCTCGTGCAATCCTCGAAACACTTTAGTTTTATTATGCTTACCTAATTGTGGACATTATTCCATCTAGTAGTCATTCTATTGCAAAGGTCAACAGTCGCTCAGTGTAAAACAGCAAAAAATATTGCAATCAACTCCAACGTAGTTGAAAAGAATCCAGGCAACACAGGGCCAATTCTGCAAAATTCTATCCTCCTAATATTATAAACACGAAAGTTTGTATGGATGGATGGATGGATGTTTGTTACTCTTTCACGCCGAAACTACTGAATGGATCTGGATGAAATTTGGCACACAGATAGTTTATAACCAGGATTACTTTTTATCCCGATATTCCCATGGCATCGAAAGTTTTGTGGGTGAAACCGCAGAGCGCAGCTAGTTAAATACCTTTTTTTTTTTTTTTGACGATGGGAAATCATCAAATGACTCCTCCCGCTCTGGGTGGAGCAGGAGGGAGTGTCAGACTCTTACTGACTAAAACCCTCCCGTGTTCCTTCCTTAGCCCTTTATGTTCCAGGGCAGCGGTAACCCTTTCGGACAATCCCGCTACCCTGGCAGGCTACGGCCCTATTGGGCCCCGTCACTCATGCTGACATCTCTTTGAGGCGCGTGTGGAACACATACACGCCGTCCGGCACGGGCCTGGTCCTGATCGGACGGTGAAATACCTCTATATAAATTAAAGTAAAGTATGTACTTTACTTTTTAAGTTATTTAATAATATATTTTTTTTGTCTATACATTTGCTTACTGTTTAGTTTATTTTGTTACGTATACTTAGTACGAATCATTAAACCTGACTTGGTTTCCGTATGTCCCTTTTTGGGTTACCACTGAAAGTCAGCGCTGTGCTGTGGGTCCCCCATAGCCCAAAATTATGCTGAGTGGGAGCCTTCTTGTCACAGTCCTGACGTGCAACTGTCGACTATTTCTGTTTTGTGCTCGTGATTATAAATCTATTTTGTTTTTACTTTTATTTATTATTCGAGGTAATCATCTTTTTGTACGCTCATGTTTATGTGACAAATAGGTAAACCTACTTTTCTTTATTTTTTATGTTATTTGGTAAAAATAACATTTATTTATTTATTTAACCATTTATGTACACACATATATAAACAGACATTGAAAGACAGAACAGAAAAAATAGGTACAGAGGTGATGCTTATTTCATAAGAAATCTCTTCCAGCATACCTATGATAGGACAATAAATACAGAGATGTAGACAGCGTGTGATAGAGCAAAGGAGACAAACAATAATACATAGAATCAAAAACAAACAATTTAACAACAACATTATTAAGTAACTGCGAATTCTAACTAATATTCGACCTCATAAATAAACTTGGTTGTCTAAACATGGACTTCATCAAACCACTAAGGCAAACAATTGTTGGAACTGTTTGCCTTAGTGGAATTTGATTCAGTACTTTGTGGTCAAAATCTATATCTCACAAAACAAAGTAGTAAGCAAAGTACACCATTTACAACTCGAGAACGGCTGGACCGATTTTTATGATCTTTGATTTATTGGTTTTGCCTCCGTCCCGAATAGCAGAATACTTAACTATTTAGTATATCATGGGAAATATTCACGAATAAACACATACAACGTGAACATATCCGTCAGAAGTTGGCCGTAACATCCCAGCGCTGATTTGTTGGAATCGTTTTCTCCTCTATCGATCATTTTTTTCTCCTTACAGTTCATTTTGTTTATATGTAAGTATGTATTTTACTATGTATTTGTATTTGTTCTTGTATTTTATAGTCATTTCCTAGATATTTATCCCGTATGTTGCACCTGCCATGTTTTCTCTCTGCATCACCCTAAGGTTGACTGGTAGAAAATGCCTGTATGTACATTCTTTTTTTTTTACTTGTGCATAAAATTCTAATAAATAAAAAAAATAAAATAAATAATGAAGATAATTCATTTTCTCGTACAACATTTATTGAATTTGAGTCTGTACGAAGTTCTTCCAGGTCAGCTAGTATGAATATATCATTAAAATTAACCAAAGAATTTTGGCTTGAGGCGAACGAAATCATCTGGCAGATCAACTGAGCAAGAGCAGTATCCCAGAGGTAACGGCCGCGAGCTACGAATGCAGGTCGTGAGTTCGAACCTAAGCAGGCACTTTACTATGTGTAACTTATTTCATCACCAGAAAAAAAAAAAACGGGTTTTTAAAAGAAAACAATCATACAAAACAAAAACGGTGAATGAAAACATCGTGCTGATGAGGAAACATGTCCAATTTTTGGTTCTACCAAAAATTCGAAGACATGTGTGACATCTACCAAACCGCACAGGGTCCGTGAAGTACGGTACACACACTCATACTTACAGGCCTCCTCTCACCGAAAGGAGTCATGTGTCCCAGCAGTGGGAACTAATCTTCCCACTGCTGGGACACACGACTCCTTTGGCTGATTATGCTATGCTTCATACTATATGTAGTATCTCAATCATCTCAGCTTATCGCAGTCTAGGCCTCTTCCAGGCTGCGCCACAACACCGTCCTCTGCCTTCCACATCCAGTTTGTCCCAACCACCTTTTTGAGGTCGTCTGTCCATCTTGCAGTCGGGTGGTGGATTATGGCCGATTTTTACTCACAGAGAGGAGTCCTGTGTCCCAGCAGTGGGAACATTACAGGCTGATTATGCAGTCAACTGGGACTTATTCGGGGGTGATGAAAATATAACCGACTTCCAAAAAAAGACACTACAAAGTGAAAAATAACTTTAATATCGGAAGTCGGTGTCGTTGAGTTCGCATTTTCATTGTTTGCCACCGACTTCCGAAATTAAAGTTGTTTTTCGCTTTGTAGTGTCCGTTTTGGAAGTCGGTTTTTTTTGTAAAAAAGTCTTTATTTTTCACATTTAAGTCGTAATTTTGGTTTAAAAACCAAACTGCTGAACTGTTTTTGATGAAATTTCTATGGGATCAATCTGATAGTAAAGTATCCTTTCGAATAAAAAATAATTTTGCAAATCGGCTTATAAATAAGGGAGTTCTGCTGAGGTAACAAACACAAAAAAATACAGTCGAATTGAGAACCTCCTCCTTTTTTGAAGTCGGTTAAGAATCGGGTGAATTTTGAACCGCTTGGTAACTAAGCCGACGAAAAAGCGGCCAAAGGCTAGATTAGTAGGTAGCGGGATCGTCCGAAAGGGTTACCGCTGCCCTGGAACATAAAGGGCTAAGGAAGGAACACGGGTGGGTTTTAGTCAGTAAGAGTCTGACACTCCCTTCCGCTCCACCCAGAGCGGGAGGGGTCATTTGATGATTTCCCATCCTGAAAAAAAGATAAAAAAGACTAGATTAGTATAAACTGTTAGATATTTAATTTAGGTATCATCATTTAATAATTTCGTAGCCGCTTCGATATGGACCGCAAATAGCGATTTAAACCACAACTGCTATTATTTAATTGTTCAATAATTATGACGTCACTTAAGAGCCGGTTGTTGAGGTTCTATATCGGCAATAACCTTGTGGTTTAGCTTTTTCGGTAAATTAGACTTACTAGACAATTAAATTCGTACGTGATTCCTTGATGAGACGTGTAAATCTCGACTTCCTTCCAGCTTGTATAGCTAACAAATAACATCACGCCCGTAATCCTTGAGGGGTTAAGTAGATGTGACACTACTTTGCATACATTTGCACTGTGACCCAGTGGTAGCGGCCGCAACTTTCAAGGTCGTAAGTTCGAACCCAGACCGGCGTTACTTTGCCTAAATTATTTTATCACCACTGCTCTTAAAAAGGTGAAGGAAAACATCGTGAAAAAACCGATTTGTCCTAAAACCAAAAATTCGAACACATGTGACATCTATCAAACCGCACTGGGCCCGCGTGGTTAAATACGGCCCACTCCCTCTGACAGAGAGGAGGCCTATGTCCCAGCAGTGGGAACCTTAGAGGCTGCAAGGCAAAGGCCTTTTCTCAAACAGAGATTGATTGCCACGCTTGCTCAAAGCAGATTGGCGATTTCAGACTTTTAATTTCTATAAGGTCCAAATTTCCTCACGATGTGGATATGAATTGAAAAAGTCAAATTGGTACTTGCCCAGATTTGAACCCAAAACGTTGAGAGTAAGAGACGGGTCCTTTAACACTGGACCTAAGTACCCCTTGACTTGCGTAATACAGACGTGATATTATGATTTGTTATTAAACGTCAATCCTACATCTTATAAAAGTGTCAATTTAAAATCCTAACTCATCCCTTCTTCCTCTTTCAGATGATGGCTTCTCTCTATTCGCCTTCCATGGCAAACTCAACGAAGAAATGGAAGGCTTAGAAGCTGGCCAATGGTCCAGAGACATCACCAAGGCCAAGAATGGAAGGTGGACCTTCAGGGACAGGAACGCTGAGCTCAAGATAGGAGATACTGTGTATTTCTGGACTTATGTCATCAAGAATGGACTGGGTTACAGGGAGGATAATGGAGAGTGGAAGGTTACTGGTAAGTTTATGTACTGCAGGTGTTGGGATGTAGCAGGGAGCATGGTATAGCCCCACCAACGACGTCTAGAGACGTCAGGACGTCAGTACTAATAAAATTCGTAGCACCGAAAGTGCGTTGAGTACACAACTTCTGTCACAACCAGTTTTCAAAGCCGTCGTCAGTTCCTACACGTAATTTTTCTGTCGTAGTAATGGAAAATGTTGATAAATTCAAATTTATTTGTACACATTAGGTGTAATGTACAGTCACGAGCACTAATATGTCAACACTTGGAAAGTTTCAATAGCGATTTTTACGTGAAATAACGAAAACAGCAATGAAATACGACCCATTGCAAAAACCTATGGGTCCGAAAATATTAAAAATAAAATTAATTAATTAATAATATTGCTGTTCCATAAATTTTGACCGCGTAGGTATTACACTTTTCTATGAAACAGAACATTATTTTTGATAACCAACGAAAAATTTTGACGCTATGGGGTTTAAACTCATGTGCTGAATCCATGGTTACAGTTTGCGCGTCGATGTCCCTGACACCCTGTATATGTAGGTAAATGATAATCTTCTCATTTCTCTGTAAATAAAATCAAGAACTGATAGATGCAAGTATGTAAGTAGATAGTATATACATAGATAGTGTAGTAGTAGATGTCTTATTATATTATATAGATAGCAACCTATTAAGTTTCGATAAGTATATCGAAAGGTCACGAACGTACAATATTGCAGTTAATCAGTAATACTTTTGCACAAATATTTTCCTGCTTATAAATATCCATATACTATGTATGTGAACATATACTTAATTTAATTTATTCTAGCAGATACATATTTCTTTATTTTTAATTTTTATTATTAACTGGTAATTACCCAGTAGTAACGAGTTGGACGTCGTGGGTACCAACCCAGGCGTGTTACTTTGTGTAATTTATTTCATCACCACTGCACTCAAAACGGTGAAGGAAAACGTCGAGAGGAAACTGGCATGTCCTAGAACCCACTCCCTCTCAAAAAGGCAGGAGGCCTGTGTCCCAGCAGTGGGAACATTATAGGCTGAATATTATGTAATTATGTCCTTCTTCAAGTCTCTTTATTTATAGCGGGCAGACAAACTAGTTAATCCTACTAATAAAACGTGAAAGTTTGTATGAATGGATGGATGGAAGTTTGTTACTCTTTCACGCAAAAACTGCTAAACGGATTTGGATGAAAGTTTGTATGAATGGATGGATGGAAGTTTGTTACTCTTTCACGCAAAAAGTGCTAAACGGATTTGGATGAAATTTGGCACACAAATAGTTTATAACCAGGATTAACATATAGGATACTTTTTATCCCGATATTCCCACGGGATCGAAGCTTATGCGGGTGAAACCGCGGGGCCCAACTTGTACTTAATATAAAATAATTTTATTTATGTATGGTTAATTAAATTAACATAATAACTAAGGCAGCTCTGCCGTAGAATGGGTCCTTATTTTATTTCTTTCTAACTAGTAGCCGTTGATCATCCTTTGTAGATCTTTGACAACCGTTACGGGTAGTCAGAAGCCCTAACGTCTGACAACCAGTCTAACCACAGGGTATCGTAATACCCAGTAGGTGACTTTTATTAGATACATTGATAGATGATGTGTAGCTAGACGTGGATTTGTTCAAATTGATGACAGTGGATAGTAACTTGGTTGTGAAGGTCCCATAAGCAGTCACTTCATGTAAACTGGTATTCAGCTGTATCCGCTTAGACTGTAAGCTGACCCCAACATAGTTGGAAGGATAAACAGATGATGATATTTACACTAAAATTCCTTAAACATTATCTAGACATTTAAAAACATCTATACGTATTATTATACGTATATCTGTCTTAAATAAAATTATATGAAGAGATTATATTAAACTGAAGAGTTTGTTTGTTTATTTGAACTCGCTAATCTCTGAAATTATCAGTCGGATTTGAAAATTTCTATTTGCATTTAATGCCTAATTCTTGAGGAAGGCTATAGACTATTCAACAACATCACGCTAGGTTAGGAGCCGAGCAAAAAGAGTCAGAAAGTACGCTAAGCGAAAGCGAAGTAATAGCCCGGGCAGGCGATGCGATGCAACGGGGTGGGTCAGGGGAACGAGAAATGTCACGTGGACCAATATCACGTGGACAAATATCACGCGGACAAATATCACGCGGACAAATATCACGCGGACAAATATCACGTGGACAAATATCACGTGGACAAATTCGCGGGTATATGGGTAGTCTTAAACAAAATGCTTTTCCCGTATCTCCGATATTTCCCAGTTGCCCGAGCACAAAAGGTGTTAAGTTGAAAGCTCAAGGGGAGGCTACAGACATGAGAGTTCACTTCGAACATCTGAGCACCTGCGAATGTCGTTCAGCCATCTTTTCTTTGTAAACCGGAGTTTCTTTAGAGTATTTTTGTCTATTCTTTATTCTGCAGAATGGCTTGTTTTATTAGTGTGTCAACCATTAAGATTATGGGATAGCTTTTACCAAATTTTCATCACGTCAAATGTGTTTTGCTTTGTAATCTTAATAAATAATAATCTATTTGAAAATAAGGCTAAGCATTGCCATACAACGTGACAATGCCGCCAGTCTCTTGGGTATACATTACCGGTCGACAGCGATGCGGAGGAATATTTCGACACAATATTTTAATAGTTTTAGGATATTATGTTTTTATTTTAATAATTTGTAGTATATTTAGTATTAGAAGTTTGTAAATATTACCTTTTGAAAATTAGGTAGGTACCTGAAGCTAGAAGTTTTTAGCTACATTTTATACAAATGCAACATCGCTTATTTTGTGCAGTTATTTGCGTTTTTAAACAGCACAGTAAAATTGAATGTAAACGCAACTTAAATAATCACGTTGTAGGTATTTCAAAAACATGATTTTTATATTTATAGTGCTAATAACATAACGACATGCTAACAAGAGGAAGTGCTAATATTCCTCGCAAAAATACAGTGGCTGCCAAATGTTAGTTGGTATTTTTCCACTTCAGCTGGGATGCCACACTATGATTTAAAATTAAAAAATAATCAGGTTATCCTGAGGGAATACTTGTTTTTTTTTTTAATAATAATAAGTCATAGGTTTGGGCTGATTTTTCAATCGAGAATAAAATTGACATTGACGTTTTTGTATGAAATGACAGTCAAATTTTCAAAATTATTCCTCGAATAAAGTATCAGATGATTAAAAAATCAGCCCTTAGTCAATAAAAATAGACAGACAAAACAGTATATCAGTTCAAACATTTTGGAACTACAATTTTAAATCTTAATGTGGTGTGTCACAGCTGAACTACCCTTATTTAACATCAACGTGCAAAATTTATGAAGAAACCAAAACAATGAACATTAGACAGTTATATATTTACAATACATGTATTTTCATTCGTAAGGCACTCAACAAAAGTATACAGACTAATTTATCGTTTATGAAAGTAAAACAAGTAACCCAACGTAGCAGTCGCCGAGCTAGTTTTCTGATTCTACCGAAGATGAGAACTAAGTTTGGCAAAAAAATGTTAACTTTTGAAGGAGCACAATTATATAACAAAATTCCCTCACGTATAAAAGGGTTACACTCATTCAATGCATTCAAACTTCAATTAGCTGAATATTTAATTACAAATAACACCCTTCCTAAAAGCTGAATGCATTGGATGGGTGTATCATAATGGCTACCGTGACGTCTGTGACGAACTTTTTAAAAACTTATTTTTCTTAAGCATTGTTCTCATGTAAGTGACATTGTCTTTTTTTGAGAATAAATATCTTTAAACCTAACTGGAAAATGTCAACTAACTTTTGAAGGCCAATGTATATCGATCGACACCACTATAGGCCACTCTACCACAAAATAATCCATTTAGTGTATATTTATACAACAAATAAACAAAAACCACGAAACCATTCCTAAATTCCGTCTCGTGTTCCAGGATACGTCAACGAAGCCGGTAATCCTGTCAACCCAGACGATGGAACCCCCTTCAAATCAGCCGCTGGAACCCCCCTCGATGCCACGCAAGCTCCTATGCCTAATCAAGCACCACAAGACTCTAGGTTACCTATACCAGCTGCGTTAACAGCCCCTGCCCAAAATGCTCAGTACCCCTGTGATATATCAGTGTCCAAGGTCAACGTGCCAGGGTTTATCTGCAAGGGACAGCTGCTTTTTGAAGACAACTTCAATTCTGCAATAGAAAAGGGGAAGGTTTGGACTCCTGAAATCAGGTTTCCTGGGGAACCGGTGAGTGGGATAAAGTTTTTGATACTCTGTTCTATTGGACTTTGTCAGTAGCGACTTCAATTGGTGTTGAGGAGTTTGTTGCGCCACTTCTTCTTCCCAGCGATAACACTAGGAAGTGGTGAAGGGCAGGCGTTTTTGGAAGACTGTCTTTTGTAATTTTGACGTTCGAAAAATGCTGATTCTCAGCCTAATTTGAATAAAAGACTTTTGATTTTGATTTTGTGGTACAGACGCCAGCAGGTCGAGCTACCCGAAACTGTCAAAATTTCCCAATCAACCTTGAATCTTAATGCTTTAGCGAATAAAGTTCAAAATCTATTAAACAAATTTGACAGATTGTAGTAGCTTGATGTGCTGGCGTCTGTACTAATTATTTGTAATGTTTTTCATTTGTTTTGCCCAGGACTTCCCATTCAACTTGTACCTCAATGACCGCAACCTTCAAGTGAGGGATGGACGCCTGTCCATAAAGCCGATCACTCTGGAGTCGAAGTATGGAGACGACTTCGTGAGGCAGACGCTCGATATTACTGCTAGGTAAGACTAATTCGTTTATAATAATCATTTATGTTTCATTTAAAAGATCTGTAACGCTTATCCCAATAATTCGCATAATAGAAAACTGGCCAAGTGCGTGTCGGACCACGCACAATGAAGGGTTCCAAAGTTGGGATGAATTTATCCCAAGAACATAACCATCTAATATATTTATAACAACACATAACATAACATAATTTATCGCTAGTTGAAAAACTTGTGTATTTCTTTTTTGTCTCCCATTAGTGATATTCAAAACTCGTTTATTTACGTTACACGTCCGTATTTGGGGCACAGAAATTCATATGTGTACCAAATTTTAACTGAATCGGTCCATTAGATGCGGAGCAAATTGACAGGCGGACAGACAGACACGAGTGATTCTATAAGGGTTCCGAATTTCCATTGTACGGAACCCTAAGAAGGGATAAACAATATTTCTAAAGAGAAAAAAGCTTGTAAAATATATAATACATACATTTACTTGCTACATCATACAAATTCAAAAATCTTATTTATTTATTTAAATGCCTTAAAAGTATCATTACATGTCTTACTTAACCTAATGCGATAGCTAAGTCACACACACAAAAAACAACCGACTTCCAAAAACGACACTACAAAATGAAAAATAACTTTAATTTCGGAAGTCGGTGTCGTTGGGTTCGCATTTTCGTTGTTTGCCACCGACTTCCGAAATTAAAGTTATTTTTCATTTTTTAGTGTCGTTTTTGGAAGTCGGTTGTTTTTTTTTTGCAAAAAAGTTTTTATTTTTCACTATTAAGTTGTAATTTTTACCAGTAATTTTGGTTTAAAAACCAAACTACTGAACCGTTTTTGATGAAATGGGACTATGGGACCATTTGGGAAGTATACCCTTTCCAACAAAGAATTTTTCAAATCGGTTGGCAAGCGACAGAGTTATGCGCGAACAAACATAAAAAAAAAAAATACAAACATCCGAATTGAGAACCTCCTCCTTTTTTAGAAGTCGATTAAAAATTAAAAATAAGTCACAAACTACATATCAAGTTCATAAAGATCATTGTTTTACACAGTGATCAGTGATCATTGACCAGAGGGGTAATTCTCGTAATTTTGAGACCGTTCACAGTGTGATCTCAGTCTCAATATGTCAAAAAATACTTCTAATTTCCCTACATTTTGACAAGTTTTTGACATTTGTTTGTCGCCGAGATGAGACTGCGACTAGATTTTGAACGTTTTAAATTACGAGAATTGGCCTTCTGATCATTGTTTTAATCTATACATTAATTTCGATGTGGCAAATACTACTAAGTAGAGAAAAAATCACAAAGAGCATAAATCTTTTTCGGTTTCATTGTGTTCAAATGTTTTCCTTCCATAATACTGTTCGCCTATTTTGACGAAAATCGTATACGAACCACGAAACGTTTTATCTTCCTTCCTTTCTTTAATATTCCGACTAAAAACATGACGCACGATGTAATCGTTTACCGCAGTAATAATATGAGTAAAATGACGAGGGTAACCGATTTTCCTGTTCACATCACATAAAGTTTTTACTACATCAGGAAAAGATGTTTTTCTCAATATACGTACTTACACAGATGTGCCGTTGAGCGCAGTTTCGCATTGTATGTTTTTGTAAGATGATAGAAGCATTTTCTTTTTGGTATATTGTTTTGGACAGGATTACATAAAAGCCTCCACAACATACTTATTTAAAAAAAAAAAGCGTTAGCCCACACTACGATTTTCTCCTGTCTTGTGGGTGCGTTTACAAACATTTAAAATTTTAAACTCACATACACAAACAGCCAGACCCGGAACAACTAATTATAGGCCATACAAATATTTGTTCCGTGCGGGAATCGAACCCGCGACACGCAGCGCAGCAGTCAATCGCTTAACCACTGCGCCAACCGTAACGTCCTTAAATGGACATCTCCCCCCTGGACAGTTAGCCTCCTAGCTTGCTTGTATTTTTAACACGACATCAGCTATTCTATATTGCATAGCTTGCAGAGTAAGCAAACTGAAGTGACAGTGGGCTGGCCATGTTTGTCGAAGGACCAATGGCCGTTGGAGCAGACGAGTCCTGGAGTGGAGACCGCGTATCGGCAAGCGTAGTGTGGGACGCTCCCCAGCTAGATGGACAGTCGACCTAACGAAGGTGGCTGGGACAGACTAACTGACTGAGATATTCTTCTACCTAAAAACCCAATTTCTCGTTACCCCCAGATGCACCGGTATCATTGGCACGATGGACTGTTCCCGGGAGGCCTCTGGTCCTCAGATACTGCCCCCCATCATCACCTCCAAGATCACCACCAAAAACAAGTTCGCCTTTAAGTACGGCAGGGTCGAGATCAGCGCAAAGATGCCTTTCGGAGACTGGATTTACCCAGGTAAAGTTTGACTACGAATGTTGCTTCTGATTGTTTCCATGGTCAAGCAGTCATGAATGTGACAGCTGAGTTTGGAATTCTGGGTGAGCCCACTTTCACGTACCTCTGAGGTTATTCGTCTATATTCCATTGTCCTAAGCGATTAGCACTACTTTCATATAACTGCCCATTAAGATCACATGTATTGTACCTGCTAAACAGTACAGATCACTTTGGTAAGTCCAAGGCTTGCCTCCCTCATCTCAGTGCAAATGAAACCTTCTGTTGAGATCACCTATTACAAGGAACTTAATCAGTTGAAGGACTTTGAACGAGACACAATAGAAGTTTCCCGCAAAGTGTTAAGGGGGAAGCGCCAGGGTAGCCCGCGAAATGTAAATATTCTTACGTTTTTTTACAATTTACAGATCAGTGTCATGTTAAATGTTGATTAGAATATGATTCACGAGCGTAACAAGTATGTATTTACAGAATTATAATCATTAAAATCATCAATACAACCCTCTATGTTCATATAATCCTATAAATTGATATTTCAAGAAATAGTCATGAAAAAAATTTAAGTTTGCGGGCTACCTAGAGCAGCCCTTTAAACATAACTCGTAAAATATGGATGTACGTTTGCCCCCTTATTTTTTGGGTGGGAAATCATCAAATAACTTCTCCCGCTCTGGGCGGAGCGGGAGAAGAAGAAGGCATGTCAAACTGACTAAAACCCACCCGTGTTTCTTCAGATCCTGTGTCAGGGGCCCCGGTAACTCTTTCGAACAACCTGCGACCCTGGCAGGACGTTTGTTCCTTCAACCTTCAAGTTGAAGGGAAAAAAAAGTAAACCTTATTTTAACCGACTTAAAAAAAAGTGATATTTGTATTTTTGCGACTTTCTTAAAAAGTTCTAAACCAATTTAAATGACTTTTTAATAACGGCGTTTATTTCTAGCAATCCAACTTGAGCCTCGTGACTCCGTCTACGGCGTTCGTAACTACGCGTCTGGACTCCTGCGCATAGCAACCGTCAAGGGCAACGCAGAATTCGCCAAGAAGCTGTACGCGGGACCCATCCTGTGCGACTCTGAACCTTATAGGTTGGTAGCTGTTTACTTTAATTTAGGAGCTGAAGAGAGAAGCGAATAAAATCCATGCTTCCCCAACAGCTTAAAGTACCTGTAGTTTTTTTTTGCCAACTTTATTATGTACATTGCATAATCAGCCTATAATGTTCCCACTGCTGGGGCACAAACCTCCTCTCTTCGAGAGAGAATGGGCCGTAATCCACCATGCGGGCCCAGTGCGGGTTGATAGATGTTTTTGTTTCCTCACAATGTTTTCCTACTTTTCCTTCACCGTTTTGAGAGCAGTGTTGATAAAATTATTTACACAAAGTAAAGCGCCTGCCTGGGTTCGAGCCCACGACCTGCAACTCGTAAGTCAGGGCCGTTACCACTGGGCCACCTATACTTACTACTGGCACTTAATTCATTTTTGAGCCATGCTCCATTACATTTCATTACACTAATAAGTATTCTTTAAGATTGATAACCGCGTTGATCTGCTGCGCTTTGGATTCTGGTGGAGTGATAATGATGGGTTTTCAAATGGGAAATTTTCAGTAGCTACCTAGATACTGAATTCGGATCCCAAATGAACCTATAAACATACCTAGCGAAATTATTATAGGTATACCATGCGCCCCCCCCCCCCCCCCCTTTGGTAGATACCCAAAAAGCTGATGCTGTTTATAAAAAACTCTTTGTTCTGTTCCAGATCTATGTTTTTGCAGGAGAAGGCGGGATCTGACCTTTGGAGCAAAGAGTTCCACAATTACTCATTGGAGTGGAGACCAGGTGATAAATTTATATTTTATACCTACCTTTAAAGTGATCTTCAGTATAACTTTCAAAATGTGGTAACATTTGCAAGGCCAACATGGCCAAAGATCGAACAAGACGGGAGGTTTAGAAGAAAGAAGTAACAATGAAGGCCCAGACATGGTACACGATGTAGGCTAACAAAACTGATGGCATTACCCGTTGTATGGCAATGCTTAACCGCTGGCCAAGGTTAAAGACAGCGTTTGGGTCACAGGAAGCAAAGATTAAAAATATCTTCGTTTTTCTTCTAGATGGTATCTCTCTGTTCGTTGATGGCGAGAAGTATGGCGAAGTGAATCCTCCATCAGAAGGGTTTTACAAGAGTGCCGCCGACAACAGCGTGGTCGCAGCCGCGCAGTGGCTCAAGGGAACTGTCATGGCTCCCTTCGATGAACTGGTCAGTACATCAAAATAGAAATAGAAAATAGTCCACCGTCCCGGTAATACAGTAAGCACTAAGCAGGTTCATAGGTTAACATAAGACATACCTAGCTTAAATATTAACTGCTTAGGTTACAAAGGTCGATCGATCAGGTTAAGCTACACTTGCCGCGGTTGGTCCGTAGATGGGTGACCATCTGTACATACCAAGACCCCTCCGTGCCTCGGAAAACACGTTAAGCTGTTGGTCCCGGCTCTCATTCGTGGAAAGTCGTTACGGCTCGTCAGAAGCCTGAAAGTCTGACAACCAGTCTTACCAAGGAGTATCATATTACCCAGTCACTGGCTTGTGGTGGTCAGATAGGCAGTCGCTCCATGTAAAATACTGGTATTCAGCTGTATCCTGTTAGACTGGAAGCCAGCCCAAACATAGTTGGGAAAAGGTGAAGCAGATGATGAGGGTACAACGTAGTATTTGCCAGTGAACCGCAAACTAGACAGTTAGTCTGTATCTTGGGGCTCAAGGTACGAATTCCAGACTGGAGACTAGAGGGGTGACTTCTGCGATGCTATTCTGTAAATCTCACCGTTAAAACTTAGGTGAAGTGAACTGTTATTCCACTTGATGCTCAAACTCAAACTCAAATCATATATTTCAATTGGCACTTTTGAATTGTCAAAATTAAATAGTCGGTCAGTTAGTCAGAAAGTTGAAGCTAGTTGCCCATTCCAAAACTTAGATTTCTATGGAGAAGAACGGGCATGAAACTCCACGGACACTCTTTTAAATCAAGATATTATTACAAAATCCTGGGTACATTATTCTTATTGCTTCTATATGTGAGAACAATGTAAAAAAGAAACAATTTGAAATATAAAATTAAAAATAAGCCCTCGCAGTTAAGAGATGACCAGTCTCAACCGACGGCGCCTGTTCACGAACATGACGCGTGGATCAGCCCCACCCAGCTCAACCATTTCGCAGGGAACCGAATGATCCAATACTAAAAAGAAAGAAAAGTAGTAACTCCATGTAAAATACTGGTATTCAGCTGCATCTGGTTAGACTGTAAGCCGAACCGATGATGTTAGAAAGAAAGAAAAAAAATTATTTGGGACAAGCTCAGGAAATACAAAAAGTGAAAATAATGACACTATTGACAGCTCAGTTCACCTAAATTTTCACGATGATATTTTTGCACTATAGACCGGCTGGTGTGGAATGAGATGTGTGATATAGATAAAGCTGTGAATCTTTTTCGTTGAAAATGTAACTGTAAACCACTTCTATTCTATGACGGAATTAGAATTTATTTTCATTTTATAAGCTTACTGGTTCTTCCAATGCTAATATACCGACTTCACTTAATAAGACGATTCGAATAATTAGGTATTTTAGATTCCGTTATGGAAACCTGACGGGCAATTCTCGTAATTTTAAGAACGTTCACAGTCTGAGGGGCAATTCTCGTAATTTTAAGAACGTTCACAGTCTGATCTCAGTCTCAATCTATCAAAAAATACTTCTAATTTTCCTACATTTTGACAAGTTTTTGACATTTGTTTGTCGCTGAGATGAGACTGTGACTAGATTTTGAACGTTTTAAATTACAGGAATTGGTCTTCAGATCAAACGATTAGTTCTATGGGATCTTTTAAAAGGATAATTCAATTATAAACAACGTATTTTCACCAACAATTCTCATTTCCTCAGTTCTACGTCTCCCTGGGCATTAACGTGGGTGGTGTCCACGAGTTTCCTGACGCCACCGGCAAGCCGTGGTACAACCGCGGCACCAAGGCCATGCTGAACTTCTGGAACGCTCGCGATCAATGGTCCTCCACCTGGTACGATGATACCAGCGCCCTGGAGGTGGATTACGTCAGGGTTTATGCTCTGTAGAAGGTAAGCTTCACGTGACCTATACGATTTGGAAAGTGTATTCTGTAATCATCTCACCGTGATAACTTAGGTGAAGTGAGCGTGGAGTGAGCTGTCATACCAAACTAAATGCTAGGGATTGACATTATTGACAGTCCACTCTAAGCTCACTTCACCTAACTTTTCACGGTGAGATTTTTACAGAATCGATCGAATCGAATCGCTGATGCTAGGGATTAACACTATTGACAGCGTGACGACAGATGACTTCTCGTCATCTATCCATACTTTAATATCATAAATCTGAAAATAGCCCTCGTCTGTCTGTTACGGTTTCGATTTTCACGCCTGTGTGGCAGAACGAATGTTGATGTTTGGCATACAGGTAAACAATGAACTAGGTAGAAAGGTAAATCGTGAAGAAAAAATCAGTTGATCCATTGATTTATGTTCGCATAACTCGACATAATGTTTGGATTAACTGTTTTTTTTTTAACGATTTCAGAGTTGGTCCCGTAGTAAAAGTTGTTCATAATGATGAGTACAATGATCCCTTTTAAGGATTAAAATGATCAAAATTTAACGGTGTATAAATAGTATCCACTTTTTACACCGGTAGCCACTACGTTCCCCTGGCATATTTCCCATTCTCCACGCGAGCGAAGAAGGGATTAAAAGATAGTACAGAATAAGGGTCTGCCATAATTTGACAACACGGTTGGCGCAGTGGCTGAGCGATCGACTGCTGCGCTGCGTGTCGCGGGTTCGATTCCCGCACGGATCAAAATATTTGTATTGCCTACAAATAGTTGTTCCGGGTCTGGCTGTTTGTGTATGTGAGTTTAAATGTTTATAAACGCACCCACGATACAGGAGTAGGTAATTCCTAGTGCGGGGCAACGTTTTTCTAAAAATTGAGGGATTCCTATGTCCAGCATAGCTGTTCACAACCGTTCGACAGGCTATCGTGTCGAAAATTATACATTTTTGATAACCGATTCGCCTTGCTCCTGACAGCATATACATAGCTGACGGAAGAATGGCAGTCGTCTAACTGATTGAAACTGGGAAAATTTTCGGGTTTTAGATTTGTTAACAGCATTTAAAGGACCCTTTTGTTAACATTGATTGATGTTCGATTCGGCACGGAAGCGTATCAATTGATTGTGAATAGCTATGCAGGAGGTCTTTCGGCTGATATGATAATGACAAAGTAATTAAAGTTGTTTATGTTTCTTTCAGATGCAAAAATTTCTTCATACGCAGTCTGCAACTGCCTAACTTTAAGATAAAATAAATATTTTTTACCTTTAAATTGACTTTTACTGATTTCCTCCTGACAAAACTTTTGGCTTTACGAATTTTGGCCATGGCAGCCAAACTCAGCGGATAAATAGCCATCCAAGCAGGAGATAATAATATATTCTCCACAATTGTGCGGGCAGACATAGGTACACTCTCTCTCCCTTCACTCTCATAGTGAATGCTTTACGACACCCGTGGGAAGAGATCAGACCACGTTAAGCCGTTGGCACAAGACCAACGGCTTAACGTGGTTTCCGAGGCTCACACCGCCAACCTCTGACTCCGGTCTGCTCGACCTGAGAATCGAACCACAGGACCACACATAACGGTTGCGCTGGCGACCACGAGATGGGGGCAGTTCTCACTGACTGTTTTGACTGACATAACACAGCTATG
Source organism: Apamea anceps (assembly GCA_951799955.1). NCBI lineage: Eukaryota > Metazoa > Arthropoda > Insecta > Lepidoptera > Noctuidae > Apamea > Apamea anceps. The sequence continues at coordinate 3,234,819 of OX637516.1, forward strand.
AAGATCTGAAACCAGCCAGAATAAGGAAAGGTTGACAAAAGGTCACACAAGCAATCATAATATGCGACCTCTTGCGTCCGGCCCTGGTTCAAGCCATGGTCCGGGGCGAGAGGGAGTGGGAGGCAGTCACCTCCTTCTGCGAAGCAGTCATGCTAGCGAAGGAGGTGGCGGGGTGGGCGAGGGCACGCACCTCACGCCTCAGCCGCCGCGGGAGACGCTCCGGGCGTCGGGAGCCGCGTGACGACTCCCGGCCACCGTAGGCGCGGGCCTGCGGGCGGTGAGTAATGGGTAACTCACCGTCTGATCAGGACTAGGCCCGTGCCGGACGGCGTGTACGTGTTCCACGCGCGCCTCAAAGAGATGTCAGCAAAAGCGACGGGGCCCCATAGGGCCGAAGCCTGCCAGGGTAGCGGGATCGTCCGAAAGGGTTACCGCTGCCCTGGAACATAAAGGGCTAAGGAAGGAACACGGGTGGGCTTTAGCCAGTAAGAGTCTGACACTCCCTTCTGCTCTACCCAGAGCGGGAGGGGTCATTTGATGATTTCCCATTTTCAAAAAAAAAAGCAATCATAATATCTAGTTTCTGGAAGCAATTTAAAAATATTTTTTTTTTAGTTTCGAATGTAAATTGCCTGCAACCAATATCCTTCTAATTTTGCCTCCATCCTTTTTGTAAGCATCGTGAGGAAACCGGCATGACCTAGAACCAAAAATTCGAAGACATGTGACATCTACCAACCAGCACTGGGCCCGCGTGGTGGATTGCGGCCCACTCCCTATCACAGAGAGGAGGCCTGTGTCCCAGCAGTGGGAACATTATAGGCTGAACGCTTATGCTTATACTTATTGTATTTTAATTATTTCCGTGAATGTTCCTAAAATCATTCGTCATATACCTCATCATCATTGCCTAGCCTTTTCCCAACTATGTTGGGGTCAGCTTCCAGTCAAACCGGATACAGCTGGATACCAGTATTTTATATGGAGCGACTGCCTATTTGACCTCCACAACCCAGTTACTGCGGCAATACGATACCCGTTGGTAAGACTGGTTGTCAGACATTCGAGTATTCTGAAAACCCGTAACGACTGTCAAAGATCCACGAAAACCAGCCGGGAACAACAGCTTAACGTGCTTTCCGAGGCACGGAGGAGCTTCGGTATGTAAAGATGGTCACCCATCCACAGACCAACCGCGGCAAGCGTAGCTTAACTTGATTGATCGACCTGTGCGGCTGTTATTATTTAGCCACGGGCCCCTCTATCCGTCTTATACCTACCAACTTATTTAAATCATGCAGCTTACAGCTAATGCATTGAAATCACCCATAAACTGTGACTCGGTTTTACAATTTTCCTCATATTGAATATAAATAAATCGTTTCTCGCTAATTCGTCCGCCTCATCTTGTTATGCTAAAATAATGGACATCATCGTAAAACTCGTAATTTATACAGAAATACTGGAATGCCGTTTTGTTAATTAAATAAAGCTATAAATATTAATGGGGCGAAGGTTATCACACACTAGAACAGATGTAGGTAGGTATCGTCTTTGTACGAAGATTCGTTTATCTTGGGATGAGAATAATAAGATTGAAAAACTGCAAAGAAATGGTAGGTAGTAATATAATAATAAATATTAATAATGTTTATTTTCTTCCACAAATAACACCCATCAACCAAAACTTAAAAACGGAAAAATAATAATTACGATATTACAATGTTTATTTGTGGGAGACTAGTGCCTAAACTAAGCCATGGCCTGTATTTCAGAAGACCAGCGACTCCCCCCTACAGGAAAAATAGCATCATAACAATAATATCACCAATATAGATATGATAGATAGATATATATAATCAATTTGTTGGAAGAAAGGGAAAACAAGGAAACATTAATTTAATTATTATTTTTATTATTAAAAATAATTAGAGTTGGTTGGTGGCGAGAAATCGTGAGGCGAATCACATCAGCCCCTAGACAAGAAACTACATGAGGACCACGACCGCTCTGACAAGAGTGTTACGAAGAAGAAGAAGAATTATATTCAAGAAAGTAAGTATACCTTCATCATGCTGGGCAAAGGCCTCTACCCATGACTTCCAGTGCTAATGTGGACCACTGGTCGTTGGCCCAGCAGTGAGATGATACAGGCTTACAGTAACAGTAACCTAAATCCTATTATATAATTTTCATCTCAAGGATTACTTTGTATTTTCTTTAAATTAAAGGAAAAGGTCTAAAATCCCGTTTTTAACGACGTCCAATCGACATCGTTCTTAACGAATATAGCAAATGGATACTTTCTAGATAGAGGTCCTTCCTTCATAAGAAAACAATAAATCTGCCCAGCTTTGTCCCAACTATGTTGGGGTCGGCTTCCAGTCTAACTGGATGCAGCTGAATACCAGCCTTTTTAATGGAGCAACTGGGTAACACGTTACCCCTTGGTAAGACTGACTGTCACACTTCAGGCTTCGGTTTCCCCGTAACGACTGCTTTCCTTTTGAATTGTTTCCCAGTTCGCTTATAGGAAAACAATCCCAAATATTTAATCGTATATGCACATAAAGCATCACCAACAGGTTACCATGTATTGATCCTGTGCTCGTCAGTAGGTACCAGCCTGTATGGAGAAGCGGGTCCAGAAACGACGACATTATGCGACGACATGATAACAGGTATGATCAATTAAATGATAAATGCGACGGACTAAGATTTTATTATGAAGCCAGTAGCATCGTCATCGTCAGATATGATTACATATAATGGAGATCATTGCATAGATAAAGAATGATCCATTTAAAGAAAATTTTCTTACAAGCATTTAGTTAAAATCACAGGCACCAACTTCCGACATCAAACTTAGCGATATCAACCAGCAATTGCTTAGAAAAAGAACTCACAAAACAAAGACTTCTCACTAAAGAAAAAAATACAAGCGATGACATTATCTGAGTCATACAATAATAAAATATACTGCCATGTCTTGCAAAAAACGTCATTAACATTCAGTAACAAAATGACTGCCCACCGGAGCAGACGTGTCGCGTCGTTCGTAACTCTGTTTATTTTTATAGAAACGATATGTGCTCAGTATCAAATACCAGATGTGACTATTCAAGCTCTTAAACCTAGAGGATTTAGGGCATCTATACCAGGTATGTTGAAGTAATTGTTTTAGTTTATATGTCTGGTGTGTAAAGTATGTTTATTAGTGACCTCTTGGTTGAAAGGTGTTAAAGTGTTGAAAACCTTTACTATTTCTTAAATTAAACATTTGAGAGGTATATTTATAGACAAAATTTGAAAAGTCAAAGTTAAAGTAAAATAATTGATTTCAAATAAGCACAAAAAAGGCACTTTTGCACGTCAATATTAACAAAAAAATAGTATTGACTCTAGTTGCTTCCACAAGGTAGAAGTTCATATGGAGAAGACCGGAGAAAAGACTCCACCGTTACCTACTAAAATGCTGTAAAATGTTTTACAACATTAATTATACAGTAACTGTAACAATAAATTCAGCACATGATTCTCGACCTAGCGTAGAAATATTTCATATGTAAAAACAAAACAACTGTTTTATAGAAAAGAGCAATACCGACGCGATCAAAATGTGTGACAGGGCTAATTTTTTTTATTAATAACCGGCGAAACGTTTCAACTTGGGGGGTGCAGAATCATGGTTTCAGTTTGCGCACTGGTTAAAAAAATATCCTGTATATGAATACGATGCACCTAGAATAAAATTACTGTACCAGAATAGGTAAAAAGAGTTAAAAATTAAACCATGAAAAATAAATTAATTATGTGATGCATAATGGTACTCACATATTCACGAAACATTATAAAAGTAGACGATTTTCCTAAAAGTGATAAGAATCAATGAAATGGTTATAAAGAAGTGGCAAATCAAAAAGAAATGATTAAGTTATTTTTCGTTAATATTCGTATTCGGGCTAGGAAGACCAACCCACCCTGGGCCCGCGTGGTAAATTACGGCCCACTCCCTTTTACAGAGAGGAGGCCGGTGTCCCAGCAATGGGAACATTATAGGCTTATTAATTATGAACGGCTGATAGAGATGTAAGGAAAAACAGACATGCTGCTTCGACTCCAGTTGGGATACGGACAGAAGAAAGATGCTAACACACTCAATGAACAAGGAAGATGAGTCAACTGAAAATCAACAAATAATAGAATGACCATACAACAAGTATACTTATCTCGAAAGTCGAAAAATGCATCCAGAAATTATACTCAAGAGATAAACTATTTACTTTAACCTTATGGGTCACTGATACTACAATAGGCGAATAACTATTACTTATTTAATCAGATGCATTAATAAACTTATGAACATGCTTGAGAAAAAATAAGTCGAAAATTATCCTATTGCCAAAGGCTTCTTCTAATAATAGAAAAAATGTATGTGACTTCACATAGCCAGCGGACGATCGGGACGCTTCCAAAGATACCTCATTTGTCAAATTATGATAAATAGTTTAGAAGATCATCACTGCTCTCAAAACGGTGAAGGAAAACATCGTGAGGAAACCGAACATGTTAGAACCAAAAAATTCGAAGACATGTGACAGCCACCAACCCGCACTGGGCCCGCGTGGTAGATTGTGGCCCCTCTCACAGAGAGGACGCCTGTATCCCAGTAGTGGGAACATCATTGGAACATGACGAGTTTAGAAGTTATGAGGGAACAGATGAACATACATACATACCGGTCAAAAGTATAACCCTCCTTTTTTCTCCGCTTTAGTCGGGTAAAAAGTACAAGCTCTGTGTAACCTACGTAGTACATACGAAACTTGCTTATCTACTACATAGTTATTTGCACACAAAAAAGTTGACATTCGTCACGATTATCTGAAAAGAATAACAAAAAATGTGATTCCCCGCTATTTATCTTGCTTATTATAACTTCCAAAACATACCTTCTTAAGGTCAATACGCTAGCAGAACACGTCCGTTATCAATAATACCTACTATAGGTACACACTAGGCATGGGTTCGATATATCAAAACGTAACTTATATCGGATATGTGTTTATTATCATACCATATCGATATCTAAATATACATAACCGTTTTCACAAAAACTTCATCGAGCTATGGTTTCATCCATATCCATATCGCAACAACGAAAACGAACTACGAAAACGCAAACTTCACATCACGAGCCGATATGACATCGCCGGTTTTCATTCGCTTTGTCTCTGTCTTACCATTCCATGTTTTACTGGCGTAAAAGTGATGAAGCGAATATTACGTTACGTTATTACGTTTCAGTTACTTGTGCAAATCGTACTACTGATATCGATATCTGAAATCGGTTTTCGATATCGATATGAAAACTGAATATCGGTTACATATCCGTTAGCAACTAAATACGAAAACGCCCATGTCTAGTACACACGCCAGCAGGTCAAGCTACCCGAAACTGTCCAACCTTGAACCTAATGCTTTAGCGATAAAGTTGAAAATCTATTGAAGCAATTTGACAGATTGTAGTAGCTTAATGTGCTGGCGTCTAAACAATAAACAAAAAGTAGGTGTTGTTAGTTAGTTAAATAGAAACACTGAAAAAAGAAAAAATGAATACCTACTTCGTACTTCTTGCACAAAATCTACGAAAACGAAGCCCCCACTCGTGCTCGATCGTGTTCAAAATCGCGCTATCATAATGATCGCACGATACCACAGAAATCTTAATAATAAGGATTTCTGTGCACGATACATTGCAATGAATCCAATGATTTATAGACTAAGGATCATTCAGTTTCGCAGTGTTTGTTACTTTTGAACTAGTCTGGATAATACCTGTACAATCTCTACTAATTGTTGAAAAATTCTTACCATTCCAACTCGTTCAAAACCGCCAACTTCACGCTTCATACGAAGTATTAATTCCTTCTTTTTATCTATTCTGCCCATTTAGATGCACCAAAAGTCAGCCTCTTCGTGTTCCAAGGCAACGTGAACCGTCCAATAGGGGACAGGGACGTGGGAGCCATCACTGGGGAAGTGATCCAGGCCAAGAATGGAAGGTGGACCGTTGAGGATCCCAATCTGGAGCTGAAGGTTGGCGACATCATCAACTACTACGTCGTGGTGTCGGCTGACAGGGCTGGGTACATCAAGGATAAACAGAGCTACACTGTTACTGGTTGGTTCCTTTTTAGTTAACTAACAGTGCCCCATGGTTTCACGCGCGTAAGTGTCGATCCCGTGAGTATATCGGGATAAAAAGTATCCTATGTGTTATTCTGATGTATAAGCTATATTACTGTAAAGTTTCATCAAAGTCCATTCAGTAGTTTTTGCGTGAAAGAGTAACAAGTATAGTAGTAGAGTATCTTCATAAACTTCCGCGTTTATAATACTAGGAACGCCCCGCAGTCTCACCAGCATAAATGGCGATCGATCGATTATCCTATGTGTTATTCTGATGTATAAGCTATATTACTGTAAAGTTTTATCAAAATCCTTTCATTAGTTTTTGCGTGAAAGAGTAACAAACAACCATCCATCCCTCCTCACAAACTTTCACGTTTATAATATTAGTGGGATTACTAGCAGCACCCCACGGTTTCACCCGCATAAGTGTCGATCTCATGAGAACATTGGGATAAAAAGTATTCTATGTGTTATTCTGATGTATAAGCTATATTACTGTAAAGTTTCATCAAAATCCGTTCAGTAGTTTTTGCGTAAAAGAGTATCAAACATCCATCCATCCATGAACTACCAACTTTCGCCTTTATAATATTAATATGATATTAAGTAGGATAGGATAGGATTAAGACAAAAGGCTTGTGTCCCAACAGTGAGAACATTAAAGGCTGATTATCTGCTTTTCTATCCGTCACTATCTGTCTAAAATCGCCAACTAGTCTTGAGCAAGCGTGGTAGTCAATGCACATGCCATCTCTGTTTGAGAAGAGGCTATGGCCCAGCCGTGGGACAATAATAAGCTGGTACTATTGGCGCAGCCCAGACCGCTACCAATGTGTGGCCTAGTTTAATTTTGCCCGAGTGAAGATGCTAGACTGGTCCTGAGTAGGATATAGCATGTCCAATTTTGCTGTTAACAACTGAGACAAGGTTTTTAAAATAAACATTGACTATGTAATTACCCATTTTATTGTCTTGAAGTCCAGTATTCAACGTTTTAATAACCGCTACATAGATAGCGGAAATTGTCATAATTGCAACGCTTGTCATTAGGGATTGGTAACTGCAAGCTATTAGCAAGCAAGATGATACTGCTAATTAATCCTCAGGCCCTAATCCGTTTGCCCGCCAATCTTTCGAACTCAGTCATCGAGTACCACCATCAGCATCATCACTTCAGCCGAAAGACATCCAGTGCTGGACATATGCCTCTCCCAAGCATCACCACTTCGACCTGAATGGAAACATGGCACCCAGCGGATTAGCGTAGCAGGCGTTTAGTACTAAACTCGATAAATTGAAAGAGTTTTTCCTTCTTTTCCTTACTCGATTCCAAGATGACTCGTGATTTTTTGAATAGATATTATTATGACAACTACAGTGAGGACACTGGTAAGGTGCTGTAAACCTCAAATGATAAAATTCCAACATTACTAAATCGAAATGTGAGTGATGTACTTACTTCTAATCACGTACGGAGGACCTCCGCCCAAATTAACTTTACCCCATCTAAAAACTGACGCGAATTTCATGTTATTCAACTGTTTTTTTCTCCATTTCCAGCACTTGAAGACCGGTCCTCCAGTTCGGACCCCACCACCAGCCCTGCCACTACAGAATGCAAGCCAACAGTGACGAAGGTGCGCGGAGGAAGTGCGTGTGCCGGTCAGACGATATTCATGGAGGACTTCGACAATTTCCGGGATAATGTGTGGCAGATTGAGCAGTACCTACCTGTTAAAATTCCGGTACAGAATTTTATTTATTACTAGCTTTTTCTGATGACGATTTCAGATCAAAGTTCTGTTTTTACAAAAAACAGAATTTCTGGGTGTACCCAGAAAATAATTATCTTCAGTTGTTGTCCGCAGTGTCCGCAAGCTCTTCAATTTAGTGCCTCACACCTATCAGTCGTTTTACAAGAAACAATCACATTATACCTAAGGATATTCCTAACTGTAAACAAAATTACTTGACTTGCATACTGCAAAACTGAACTGCCCCGCATTCTGGTCAGGGTCACTGACCGCAGGGTCCTACGTCACCCTCACTTCTTGAAACCTGTTAATAACTCCATCGAGGGACTTTTTATTTGCTGACTCAGTGTCTTGCGTTGAGGTTTTAGCGAGATCTGATAATAGGTTATTAATTTTACCTTTAGAAACTTAATTTGTTTTATGATAAATAATGGTTGTGTGATATCTGTCATCTAATATAGGATTTTCTTAGGGAAAAAGGGGATTAACATGTTTAGTACAATTTACTAACTACTCTAAAAGTTAGTCGAGTTGAGTTTGAGTTTGAGTTTATTTTGCACCTAGAATGCTCCTTTTCTTGTCAAATTGTAAAACGGGAATTTAAATTATAAAACTATAATTATAATATTAAGCTTTCTGGCTCTAATGTATATTTAATATTATGTGGATGCAAATGAGGATGGGCGCTGATACCTATATCACAAGATAATAAGGATGCTCCAAGGTAGCCCGCGAAATTCAAATTTTCTTACGTTTTTTGCAATTTGCTGGTCAGTACTAAATTGTACGTTGATTAAAATATGATTCGCGGCAGTAACAAATATGTATTTACAGAATTATAATCATTAGAATCAGTAATACAGATACACCTACAGTACCCACATTTCGCCAGTTATGTTTAGGCCCCATGTAATTGCCTGGCGGCGGCGAAGGACTAGCCTATTTCCATCAACCGGGCACAAATTCTGACTTCGGGCTGCTACTGAGAAATTCCTCATGGAAAAAACCTAATAACACTTTGCCCGACCGCGACCTGGGCAACGAAACCAGGACCTTATGCGCAACTATAGCTCTTGCTACCACTTAACCAGCGAGACTACAACAATTAACCAAATTATCTATTACTAGCTACGCCCCGCGGTTTTACCCGCATAAGTTTCGATTCCCGTGAATATCGGGATAAAAAGTATATGTTAATCCTTGTTATAAACTATCTGTGTGTCAAATTTCATCCAAATACGTTCGGTAGTTTTTGCGTGAAAGAGTAACAAACATCCATCCATCCATCCATACAAACTTTTACATTTATAATATTATTATCTATACTATCTACTATTACGAGTATCTATTATTTTAACCTACCAACCAATTTGGAAACCTTAAAATTCTGTATTTTATCAAGCATAATTTTGTACATGTTCACAGAACTTCCCATTCGTATCATACCAGCGCCTAGCTTCCGACCCGACGGTGTCGGTGTCAGACGGCAAGCTGCGCATCTCGCCCAAGCTGCAGCAGAGACTGCCAGGGTTCACTGATGAGTCCATCTACACCGGCTCTATAAATCTGTTTAGTGGGTAAGTCGAATAATAATTGTTGGTTATTTTGTTAGGTACACTTACAATTGAATGGAATGAGTTCGGCTATAAATAGAAGTAGAGAAAACTTAAAAGAACAACCTTGAAGTATTAAAAACGGAACCGCTTTGGTTGGCCAATTACTTGTCATTCTAGTGTATGCTAAGCCTGAGCTTTTGGTAAGAAGGAACCACAATTTCGCCCAATAATCTAAGACATTTTTTATAATTCCTATGGATGGTGCTGGAGGTAATGTGCATGAATTTTCTAGCGATTGCAGCTAAGCAAGCTAGCTATAAGCTAGCTCTCACAAATACAGCGTCCGACGTATGCTTTTTAGGCGCCAGTCGTTCAACAGGCCGGCTTAAACTAACTGCTTACTTACCTACTTAATAAAAATCATAAATTCACTGGCAGACAACGCACAGTCAAACGACCACAAGCAAACCGCGGCTGGCAGAGACATACAATTTTGCATAAGAGTTCCTTAATGTAGGTGTACGAAACGAAGGAGAGCACTCAGGAAGGATTTTTAAAAATTCATCCCCTAAATGGGTTTAACAGTGGATGAAAGTTTGTATAAAAATTCGTAAATTTTGCCGATGGGACATCCCGTCGCTCACAAGGTTTGTCACTGTATAATTATCATTTCTTTCTACCTTTTCTAGATGTACATCAACAGCCGAGGCCTGCGTGAAGCAGGCGTCGGGCGCAGACATCCTGCCGCCCATCGTCAGTGGCAAGATCACGAGCAAAGGCTTCGCGTTCACCTATGGAACTGTCACCGTTAGAGCCAAGCTGCCGCAAGGAGACTGGTTATATCCAGGTACAGTACATAAGTACTTATTTATACATAAAAAAATACAACCGACTTCCAAAAACGACACTACAAAGTGAAAAATAACTTTAATTTCGGAAGTCAGTGTCGTTGAGTTCGCATATTCGTTGTTTGCCACCGACTTCCGAAATTAAAGTTATTTTTCACTTTGTAGTGTCGTTTTTAGAAGTCGGTTGTATTTTTTTGCAAAAAAGTTTTTATTTTTCACTTTTTAGTTAGTAATTTTTACCAGTAATTTTGGTTTAAAAACCAAACTACTGAACCGTTTTTGATGAAATTTCTATGGGACCATTTGGGAAGTATATACCCTTTCCAACAAAAATTTTTCAAATCGGTTGGCAAGCGACGGAGTTATGCGCGAACAAACATAAAAAAAAAAAGTACAAACATCCGAATTGAGAACCTCCTCCTTTTTTAGAAGTCGGTTAAAAATAGCATCAAGCAAGTACAGACGGCAGCAGGTCTAGCTACCCGAACCTGCCTAATTTTCCCAATTGCTTTGGCGATAAAGTTGAAAATCTATTAAATAAATTTGACAGATTGTAGTAGCTCGATGTGCTGGCGTCTGTACCTATTCCATGAAAGGCAGAGGTATCTTGAACACTAACTTGTCAGGTATGTTACATACCCCGCGTAATGAATAGGGGCATCATGCCTATTTCTATCATCATTATTTCAGCCGGAAGACGTCCACAGCTCGACATAACCTTCTCCCAAGGAATGCCACGGTGACCGGTCCCGGGTGCTATCATGATAATTGAGTTGAAAGTTTCTTGCACAGCCTGCCTATTTAACTTGCATATTTAATTAAATATTGAAAGAAGAAAGAGGGGCTTGTGGCTAAGTAATACAAGCCGCATGGGTCGATCAACCAGATTAAGCTACGCTTGCAGCGGTTGATCCGTGGATGGGTGACCATCTTCACATACCAAAACCTCTCCATGCCTCGGAAAGTACGTTGAGCCGTTGGTCCCGGCTGTCAATCGTGGATCTTTAACAGTCGTTACGGGTCGTCAGTATCCTGAAAGTCCTGACAACTCGTTTTACCAAGGGGTATCAACGTATTACCCAGTAACTGGGTTGTGGAGGTCAGATAGGCAGTCGCTCCATGTAAAATATTGGTATTCAGCTGCATCCGGTTAGACTGGAAGCCGACCCCAACATAGTTGGGAAAAGGTGAGGCAGATGATGATGATGTAATTACAATAAAAGTAAAACCTATCCGCTTTTATTTTCTTCCAGAAATTCTCCTGGAGTCATTCATGCAGAAATACGGAAGCGTTTACAATTCTGGAGTGCTCAAAATAGCGTCTGCTAGAGGCAACAGGGAGCTCAGCAGTGGTTCTTCTGACTATTCGAATAAGGTACAGTTTTGCAACCCCTCGTATTACGTAGCTCTTAGTACCACCACCATATTTTTAAACGTCAAGCAGCGTTGCTACTGGAGTTAGAACTGGCACATGAGGTATGGGGAATATCAATTTTGTCTCTGAGATTACAACTGCAATTCCTTTGGTACAGTCATGTCATGAGATTCCAATTCTTTGGTCAGCCTCAAAAAGATGAACCTACAAGAATTCACTTGATTGTCTATTTGTGTTACATAATACTGTATCAATGTTTAACTATAATTAAATTCCCAATGTGTAATATGTTTTGTGGCAAAATATTATTACACTACCTACCTACATTATTCTGGAACAAAGATTGTTGACAATTAAATATGAATTCTTGCCGATGTACACATTTTTTTTAAGATGTCCTTGGGTGGCGGTTAAATTACCATCAGCTTGTCCGTCTGCTTGTTTGCAACCCAATCAAATGCTCTCAATTCAAACATATTATTCTCTGATCTTAATAATAATTTCTTTGGTTCCAGGTTCTCTTCGGTGGACCCATCATGGACTTCCAATGCCATGATACTTTACTAAGCAGCAAAATGATGATGAATGGACTCTGGGGAGACGATTACCACGACTATTCAGTCCGATGGGCACCAGGTGAACACAAACTTATATTGTACAAAAAAAACTGTTAAAAACCGCGGAATGACGAAACCGGCAACAATTCGGTATTCGGTTTCGATTCGGTATTCCGATCACAGCACTAAATTTAAGTCCATAGGATTACTCTTGAATGGCAGGTAATAGGTCAGATAGAACTTCCCGGTATTTTTTTTTGTTTTAAGTAGTAAGATTGGAAAAAAAAAATTGCTGTTCCATACATTTTGACCGCGTAGGTACTAAAAAAATAAAAATTGTTTATTGACACAAAAATTTCAACATTGGAATTTTGATTGCACTTTTCTATGAAACAGAACATTTTATTTTTAATAACCGTTGAAAAAATTTCGACTCTATGGGGTCTAAACTAATGTGCTGAATCCATGGTTACAGTTTGCGCGTCGATGTCCCTGCCACCCTGTATAATCCATCTTTTTAGTGAAAAAATACCTTATAACTAATGTTAGTAATAAGTACAAAACACAAAGTAACACACAACGAATTAAATGTCCGACGCAGGTTGCTCAAAGAACAATCAAGCTAGGAATCAGCTACCTAGTTGACCATCCTCTCCACAAAATGCCTCAAAACAGTCCTCTGTTTTGAGGCATTTTGAGTCCTTACTCCCGTAAGGACTCTCCGCTACTACTTTCAGGATACAGGTAATGCTACTTCTAGGGATCTAAAGGAATGTTTCTAACAGATCGCATAACGCTATCGGTGGACGGAGTGGAGTGGGCCCGAGTTGAGCCGACGGCGAGTGGACTGCGCGGTCGCTTCCCTGCAGAATGTTCACAACTCCCGCGCACTTTGCTACAGATGGGAACCAAGATGGCGCCGTTCGATGATCATGTAAGTATTCCAGTCCTTTCACAGTTATTTTCTCTCTGACAGCAGCAACGTAATAGCAACCTTATTGCAACGAAAATCCCTGTGATTTTGACAGTGATGCAATAGGTATCAGAAGTAAAATACCTAGCGATAAAAGGTCTGTAGATTCTTACCGCTTTATTTAGAAAAACAAAAATTTATTTTTATAATCGTTTAATTGCCTATCGGAGTAAACAATTTTCCCCTGTACTTAAAACTTATCCAAATTCCGCAAAAAAAGGAAGTCGCAGCTCTGGGGATTACGATGGGTGACGAAAAGTTTCCAGTCAGTTGCCAAAACACCTGTAATTGTGAGACGGTCATTGTTCGGTGTGTGAACTAGCATTTTCATAAAGTGGTGAAGTACCTACTTTAGGTACAGACGCCAGCACATCAAGCTACTAGGTACAATCTGTCAAATTTCTTTAATAGATTTTCAACTTTATCGCTATATAAAGGTTCAAAGTTAGAAAGGGGGTGACTACCGAGATGACGACTAATAGAGAAGTATGGAAGAAAAAGACATGTTGCGCCGACCCCAAATAATTTGGGATAAGGGGATGAGAATGATGACGAAAGGTTCAAAGTTGATTGGGAAAAGTTGACAGTTTCGGGTAGCTTGATGTGCTGGCGTCTGTACTTACCTGATACTACCTGTACTTACTCCCTTAATCCTATGTCCCCAGTTCTACATAACCTTGGGATTGGGAGCAGGCAGCATCACCGAGTTTCCCGACGGTGTGAAGACCGTGAACGACCGCCCTAAGCCCTGGACCAACCCCAGCAGGAAAGCACTCCTCAACTTCTGGCAGGACATGAACGCCTGGTTCGACACCTGGAACGAGCCTCAATTGCTGGTGGATTACGTCAAAGTTGTTGCGCTGTGATAGTTTTAAGATCTTAGATTTTTTTTTTAAAGACTCCGACTGAATTGTTTAATAAGTCTTTTTAAGTAGGATACTACCTGTATTTGCCTTTCCGTGTTCAATTGAAAGGGCTTTGAAGGCCCGTGGTATACCTACTATCCGCCATTTTGTTTTTTTGTTTCAAAATGGCGGCCTCGTATTATACCTATATAAATCGATAGCTGACATCAATGTAAACAGAAAACATAATAAGACCAAATCCCGTAAAGCGTCAGGTTTCCGAAATATTAACGTTCAAATTTGATCATGTGCCATCATATTTTTTGAACTTGCCTATGTTTTCTGTTTGCATTGATGCCAGCTATCGATTTATACAGGTTTAATGCGTGGCCGCCATTTTGAAAAAATTACAAAATTGCGGACACTATAGGTAAGTATGCTAGGCTCCACATAAAAATCTTCAATCCCCTTTGAACGGAAAGGGAAGGGAAGTGAATTATTTCCGAGTGAAATCACCACGCTTTTGTATCACGATACCAAAACCAGGTTCAGTTTGCGTTTCCAATATAGGGCCCAATCACACGTATCACAACAACACAAAAACGACACCACGCGGGCGGGCGCTAATTTGCATGAAAATGAATAGTTCACTCACACGAACTAAATACATTTGGCCGTCAAAATCCACGCGAGTGGGAGTGTCCTACCGACCACATCAAGGCCATGTCGCAGAGCCACACACAACACAACCACCAGCGTGACCGCGCACTAGCGGCCGGCCACATCACAAATACAACCTGTCTCTACAACGTAATTACATCGCAACTACTAGCGACAACGCAACTAATAACCAATTGCAAAAGTTACAGCGACTTCACACGTAACGTGCTTGCCCACATTTAGTCGCTGCGGTGTGGTGTGTTTTTGGTACGTGTGAAAGAGCCCTTACGCACTGTTTAGTGGGGAAACGATTAACCTTGTTCGGTTATGGTCTTTTGACTTAGAGCCGATAACGTTATCAGTTAACTTCGAAGAATTTAGACCTTTGTAATCGTAAGTTGCGCCCTAAGATGGATAACTTAATGGCATTTTCATCATCCCCTTGTATCGAGGATTCTGTCTACAGATCAATGGATAACTTAATTGACCTTGACTGTGACCTTTGTTGGAAAAAATGTATTTACATTTCGTGTGACGCATGTTTGCCACTCTGAAACCGTCGTGTTATTCAGTAAAAATCTCAACGTGGAAACTTAGGTGAAGTGAGTTTGCAGTGTACAATCTCCAGCGTCAGGTGTGATGACAGTTCACTTCTAGCTCACTTCACCAAAATTTTCACGGTAATATTTTTGTCAGGATAGATCAACAACCTTTCCGATGGCCGTCATGACCTGCTGTTTACAAGGGCTGCAGTCTCGACATTCATAGCGATCGCTTTACGACCGAATTCGGTCGCAAAGTCCTGTCACTCCGTACATTACACCTGTCAATCCGGGACTTTGCGACCGAATTCGATCGTAAAGCGATCGTTATGAATGTCGAGACTGCAGCCCCAGGCTATTACTAAACAGAACTGTGTTTAACTGGCGCAAACTGCGGTTTGAGTAAACATGTACCGTGCTACAAAAGCATGGTGATTTCATGCAACCGGTGTCTGTCATTGAACACATTGTTATTCAAAAAAGCCAGAACAAAAATAATAACCAAGGAATACTCAATAAATGAATGATCTTTCTGGTAAAGTCACCAAACGACTCATTTGTTTTTTTTTTATTATTCTTTATCAATCACCACATACCTAAAGCATTATCATTCTGTCATGTTTTCATTGCTGGGACACAGGTCTTGTGCCATAATCTACCACGCGGGCCCAGTGTTCCTGTTGCTTTTCTAATTATTATGAAGTAAGACAACTGATAATGACAAAAGCCCCGGTTCTGACAAGTAGTCAGACTCCTTATCTTGATAAGACGAATACTAGATTCGATCAAATATCAGCTGATCTATCATGTAAAAAAATCACCATGAAAACTTAGGTGACATGAGCTTGAAGTGAGTGAAGTGTCAATAGTGTCAATCCCCATGAGGTGGAATGACAGCTCACTTCACCTAATTTTCACGGTGAGATACTTATTTACAGAACAGATCGGCTGTTCGCTATATACAATTTTTTTTTAAACATCTTTGTAGGAAGATACTCAATCTCAACCTAGTCTATTCAAACTTGTTTCAAATTGATGTTATTTCAAGTTAAACAAATATCAACTTTATTTTAATGGAAGTTAAGTTGATTTCAGAGTGACTAGCATTAATGAAAAAGTTATAGAAATGTTTGAAGTTGTAGCGTAAACTGAACTTTATCGTGTAGGAATTAAAGTTATCTATCCATAAACTCATGTTTGTTTGCATTTTTACCAAATAAATCGCGAATGCAGATTAGGCTTGCCATCTTATTGGTGTATTATATGGACATGGAGCACATGAAAGGCCGATAAATAAAAGACTTATCGACATATGGGACTATTTTTATTTGCACGGTGTACATGTCACAAATATCAACTTTATTTTAATGGAAGTTAAGTTGATTTCAGAGTGACTAGCATTAATGAAAAAGTTATAGAAATGTTTGAAGTTGTAGCGTAAACTGAACTTTATCGTGTAGGAATTAAAGTTATCTATCCATAAACTCGTGTTTGTTTGCATTTTTACCAAATAAATCGCGAATGCAGATTAGGCTTGCCATCTTATTGGTGTATTATATGGACATGGAGCACATGAAAGGCCGATAAATAAAAGACTTATCCACATTTGGGACTATTTTTATTTGCACGATGTACATGTCTGTCCGTATAGCTAAGACATTAGATTCCCTCGCTATACGATACTATAACATTATTTGACTATTAATTATTTCGAGGGCTGGTCACACTGTTTAGAGAGAAAAGCGAAGTGGAATGCTCAATGAGTGCATTTTGAGTTTGATACCCGTATTAAATAAATAAGATTGTATGGCCAAATGGTAAAAAGTGAGATAAAGTTAAAAAATATCGCTTGTGTGTACTGTCTTTAATTACCTTATTTATTTAGATACTTTGAATTCATACAGGTTTAGGACCTTTCATTGAAAACACGAGACCTATAATATATAGGTACGTACGAAAATCAACTCTTTCAAAACAGAATCTCATTGAATCAAGGTAAAATATCAAAACTTTTACGGATCGTTCGTTCGTAAATCTACCCTAAACGGTGTAAACGCCAATTCAACTGTAAACTATACATTAATTACTGATTGATTCCACAATTTCACTATTTTACAAAGGGGTGAAAACAGTATGAGAGATGTATTTAGAATACAAAATTATTGACCGAGACTGAAATCATTGCGACATTGATGTCTTAATATTTTAGTGACAGTTTAAAACCGTCCATACGTCCAGCTTTGCGTTTGTGTGAGTAGGGCGCACGCAATATTTCTGCACAAGTTTGCACAAATTATTGTGCAAAAGCTGAAACCAATGTCCTGCGAGTGACATGCAACATCACTGGACTTTTAAGGACATCACTGAACATTATGTAGATGAAAAGATTACGACGGCATCGCGTGACTACGCATTTTGCCACCCATTTTAATATTTTTAGCACTTACACGGACAAAAAACAATTATTTCGTAGGACTGGTGTTTTTTCTCACCGGCATCGCAAAAATTGCAGCCCCACCCAACCTTATAAAAGACTACATATACTTTGATCAATCAATTGATATTACATATATTTTTTTTTATAATTTCAAATACATTAAAATTTGTAACCTCCTACGTCTCATCGAAATGCCCTAAGTGCCTTAATACTACAGAGAGTCAATCCCTACTTTACATTTACTTGTACGACCTGCAAGCGTTAACTTGAGACCAGAGCGGCTCCTATGGCGATCGACGGCTCAGTTCCGCGCGCTTTCGTCATCCGAGCGAAGTCCCAAGTTAACTCTTGAGGGTTGTAGGTAGTTTAAAACATCGAATATCTTATAAATAGTGAGGCGACACGTCTAGCGAATAAAGTAGTCGATATTTTTTAATCGACTACGATTGATGTCTAAGCAAAGGGCTGGTGTTACTTATGTCAAAATGCGAAACATTTTTTACGCAATTGTCAGCAAAAGCAGCAACAAAACTACAATTTATCGATTGAAGCGCTTTTTATTCGTTACTAACTAGACGCATCACCGCTTTAGTAGTACGACAGCTATGAGACAACATAATTCGCAGAGACACAAACTTACAGATATGACTCGGGATCACATGGAAAAGATTACATACTATCACTTCTATTTCATACAGACACACGACTTTTGAATAACGTGTACCCTCTAATTACGAAAATATTTGACAATTTGACAACTCACTTAATACAACATAACCAAAATGGTAAATAATGTACTTTATGATTTAATAAAATAAAACCGTTTTCGTGGCTAGTAGTTCAAAAGTCGTGTTGAAGATCATAAATGCTTAAAAACAGAAGTTTGATACGATTTCATAATAATTTAACTAAGAATAAAAGGAATACATTCACTAACACATATTATGACATCATGTGACGTTATTCCGCTAATAGATATTAGGCTCATATTTTTTTTTTTTTTTTTTAGATAGATTGATAAATGGTTTGTAGCTAGAAATGGATTTAATTAAATCGATGACAGTAACAGGGTTGTGGTGGTCAAATAGGCAGTCGCTCCATGTAAAATACTGGTATTTAGCTGCATCGGGTTAGACTGGAAGCCGACCCCAACATATTTGGGAAAATATTAGGCAGATGATGATTCATGTTCATTTTGTTTTTTTGTTTGCTTGTTGATTCCTTTTTTTTGTCATGATCAGAACACGTTTTGGTCCCGACTCATAGTATTGTAGCTCGGGACGCATGCACCGCCCATTTCAGCCCAGAAACTGGCTAGATAGTTTACTTGGAGCCGTATTATGTAGTGCTAAAATCAGTAAACATCGATGGTGCTATGTGTCTTGTATAGCCCCATCTACCCCCACACTGCAAAAAAATGTCTAACACGTCATAATACGGCCCCTTGACAATGGTATTTTTTACTTTATTGATACGACGTTAGGGCTATATTCCCTTGTCAACTCACTGTCACCGACACTCAAATCTGTTTCTAGCAGTCAAAATACACAATAAAAATGAATTCATTTGGATAGGAATACAATAAATAATGTCAACTTCCATACAGGCTACCAAGCACCATGTCAGATCGAAATCAACAAAAATAATCAAATATTGGTAAATTGTGATACACAAAAATGTCATTTAAAAATACTAAAGGACGTTACATAGATATATCATAGTTTTACGCGTCACTAAAATTGTTATATTAAACGCCAACATTTGACAGTCGAGGTCATAAAACGTGCGAGTTGGACTGCGAATATTTAGTATAGGATTTTATCTATACTGATCTCCTGTCATCTCGCTCCCACGTTTGATGACCGCGACGTCCACTAACGTTTGGTATAGTATACACAAAAGAACGGATATAAGTATAATAAAACCTTGTAATATCATCCGGGGCCATATCATTGATTATCACAGCCAACACACACTCCCAAACGAAATTATTTCAAGGGAACACACTTTTGTACAATCAGAATTGTAATATTGATCTTTATACGACCTACTTGACTTTCGAGGACATTTTTAGGAATTTCCTACCTGCTTACATAACATAATAAGCCTATAATGTTCCCACTGTTGGGACACAAACCTCCTCTGGTGAGAGGAGGGGGGTTCATTATTGGCTGATACGTAAATATTGACAATTCCTAAAAACGTACCCAAAAATACAGCCAGTAATAAAAGCTGTGTCTCAATAAATATGAAACAACATTATAATTCCGATTCACGCAATATGTTTAAAATTTTCACAAGTAGATATCATAAATGGATAATTTATGAACATTAATTTATACGACATAAGGATATAATAAGAATACTTTCAATTTATTTTTAACTACACAATATTAAGCTGCACCATAAGCAATATTACAGCGAACCGATTCCATAGACAAACCACGCTTTTTTTTTTTCACTCTAGCACTTAAGTCTTTGTCCTTTTTCCATGATTTGCACGAATGCCTTTCTTTTTTTCTAAGAAAAAACAATGTTAGACCGTTATATTTTCCAATCATGAACACCCGGTTTCTAAGGGTTGTTCAACACAAAAAATGTCTAACTCTTTTCAAGTGGTTTTATTTTGATTGGGTGTTTTTATTTCAGACTGTAAATCAGGGGTGCTACAGATTTGTTAGGGTCGGCACTTTCGATTCGGCAAGTATTTGTTGAACAACAAAGCCGCCTCGAATTTGTTACTACATATATCTTTCATTCGGCTCATTCTGATTGGCAAACTCCGTTCGGCATCTACCCTAGCTGAGTCATGTTCGAGTCGACACCAGTCGAACTACTTTTTCTCGAACATAAATATGTATATCAACAGATATTCGATTTTGCCGGCCGGATGTGCCGAACAAATGGGTAGCACCCCCGGATAGCAAGTAACAAGAGTTTGACAGTATCAGCTGTCAGAAACCGGGTGTAATTTTTTTCACAAATTCTTTCCCTTAGTTATATAAGTGACAGGTGATAATACCATAAACTACAAATATGAAATATTTAATACCAATTTATTTGCTACTCAAACGAAGGATACATTTTTTTTATAATTTAGAACATCAAATTCCCCTTTGGGTAGTATGTAACACAAACTACTTAGATTTCATTAATTATTACATATTATTATTTTTAAATGATTTATGCGTCTAACGCAGAAGATATCGTATGGTGATATAAGATGCATTATTATAATATAAAAGACAGCTGATTAATATTATTTTCTATGGTCCACATAGTCCTCTCTACAATGCAAGTCAAAATTGCAATGAATGACACTACATAATTATATCGATATATAGTTTCATCGTCTAATAGAGTTATTCCCCTCTCTATTTTTTAAATGTTCTTCAGTAAATCTGTTTTCAAATATCATGTAAGCTGCTGTGATTGGTTGACTAAAGCATCAACCACCAACCACCAATAGCAAAGGATCACATTTGACACGCGATTTAAGGGGGAAGCGCCAGGGTAACCCGCAAAGTTCAATTTTTTTTACGTTTTTAGCAATTTGAAGGTCAGTGTTAGGTTGTATGTTGATTTAAATATCATATTTTGTTAAACATACAACCACTGACCTGCAAATTAAGAATTTCGCGGAAACTAGCGCGTCTTAACAACAGATAATTTTGAATAGGCTTTTAAAAATGGGGGGCAGTATTATAGTACACTTTAAAGGGGCGAAAGACGACTAAACATTACTAAAGATCTAGTTGATTTATCTCGATAATCTAAATTACCTGTCGTAGTTAAAAGTTTATACATCAATTTAAATGTCTACCTACACCCAATAAGTTACGATGTTCTAATAAATCGCAGAATTAAATACATATTGATGACGTCAAGAGATAAAAACTTTTAAAGCTATTATACATAGCAATAAGCTAAATCCTTTAGATTCTAAGAAGGTTAAAAAAACTAAATTGTGTGAGCGAGACAGATACATATTAGTTATATATCGCCATCTCTCTCTAACAACGGTAAACGACACGATACGAATATACCCGTTACTTTATGTAATATATTATAATTACATATGTACTTCTAATAGTCATTAGTTTTATAGAAGCGAGAACATTTAATTTTATATAAGTAATATTCATTTTTAAAACTTCGCTATTCCTATTGTAGCTAAGATAGTTCTAGGTGGAAATATTCTAAGCGAGCTTGCAACATCGATTGCCTAAACTCTAAAATGAGAAATAAATATTACTTTTAGATGATTTATAACTATACAGTTACTGGTGCAAGTGCCTAGCTGTTCTATAGTAATAAATACTTAGTATTGAAGTATAGGAATGATGTCCTTAACATGGAGTAGTGGTAAATGGAGTCCCCATAGAGACAAACAAACTGCCAATGTTGTGGCAGTAAAATGTTTCATCCATTTACTTACTATTCCGTGTTATTCGTCAAAAAAATTAATAATTAAAAGTCTATTCCTGTGTCCTAACCGTTCCACTCCAGAAAATCCACCCTAAGGTGGATACGCACAAACGCATCTCTGAGAATCCATCCTAAGCCTAAACGTTCCGTTTATCCATCTAGGCTTAAGAGGCTTAAGATCCGCGTAGATTTTATTGGGGTGTATAAACGGAATAACCCGAAACCGGCGTTCGCGCGAATACGTACATGATTTATGACGTAAAAACGCATTAGATTGATCGTGCGACTACTTCATATTCATATGACGCTCGGTTTCGGTTATGACACGGACCTATTTGTTATCTTAGACATAGTTATATGATATCACTCTGGTTTTGATTGTGACATAAATATCATGATTTTGGTATTGTCACTGTCAATGATTCACTAATTAATATTGTTCATTTTTGTATGGGTCAGTAGCAACGAAAATGTCATAGTATAAATGCAATATTAAGAGAATACGCTTTCTTCTCCAAATCACTCCAAGCTTGCTGAGCTTTTTATGCTATTTAAACGATCTAATGAGATTTGATATAATATAATAACAACTTTCTATAAACATAAGTTAGAGGATATAAAACTCTGCAACCTCAGAATGTTTCCATTTATTACATACATACAAGCTACGTCATAATCTTACAACATTATTACACATAAGTAGCACTCCCATATACGACACACACATTTAATTCTAAAAATAAACTTAAAAAAAATATACGTCCAATTTCGTCAAGTACATAAAAAAGTCGAAAATATAAATTCACTAATTCCACTTAGGTACTTAATGTAAATAAGACAAAAAAAAAACTTAATAAATAAAGTGTGTCACACAAAAATACTGCGATATTTTGGGCCATAACTAGAAATTCATAGGAATATTGATTTTGCCGTCGTATATGGAGAACGGGGCTTGGGAGCATTCGCAGGCGCCGCTGAACAAGCACGAAGTACTCGCTCGAGGCTCGCACGCACGAGACTCGCCCGCACGAGACTCGCCCGCACGAGACGTGCCCGCACAAGACTCGCCCGCACGAGACCCGCCCGTTCCAAACTCACTCGCGCCCAACTCACTCTCACACGACACACTCACACCTGCCTCACCTACACTACGTGGGCCGTTCAAATTTTGAATATCTAATAGTCCTAATTGGAACGACACGGTCGGTTCACTCGCGTCGCATGTCCCACTGGTGTGGCCGCCCCGCCAGCATGGGCCAGCGTGGGCTCTTGTTGCCCAGCATGGGCCAGCGTGGGCACTTATTGCGCCTTGCCGTCGGGCTTGTGTCATACGAAGTCCATCGCGTCCCGAGACTTGGAGGTGAACTTGCCTGCGGACCGCTTCTTCAATGTTCGCTCGATCAGTTTCTTGACTTCACTTACTATGAATACGCTTGATGTCAGACAGACGAGGAATATTATGTCTGGAAGTAATTTGTGTGTGGTGAGAACACGATTTTGACAGTTTACTTTTAATCTTAATGGTCGTGCTTATACCTCTATGCTTATGCTTAATCCCTTTTTATTTTACTTAGTACACGAAAAAAATGAGAAAAATATATATAATTTTTCTCAATTTTTTTGTGTACAATACTCTTGTTTACGCAAGGTGCGCTGTCGTAATTCCAATGTCAGCACCCGTAAGACGATTCAAAATTTTTAATACACACATCTCCAAAGAAAACGTCCAAAATGAGAAGTCTAAAATTTACAATACATAAAATAGCATCACACCTTTTTTCCCCGAAAGGTTAGGCAGAGTACCTACATTACATAGTACAGAAGCTAGCACATCAAGCTACCCAAAACTGTCAAATTTTCCCAATCAACTTTGAACCTAATGCTTTAGCGATAAAGTTGAAAATCTATTAAAGAAATTTGACAGATTGTAGTAGCTTGATGTGCTGGCGTCTGTACATTCCACCAGCTATTTTCAACTCAAAAATTATTTTATCAACATACCATGTCCAGTCAACGCCTCAGTTTGGAACACCCTCTGCAGCGGCGGGAAATATATAACCAGCATCTGTCCCACCAAGCTCAGGGTCACAGCCACCAGGAACATCTTGTTGGAGAACAGTCCCACTTCGAACAGGGACTTGGTCTGCGACCGACACGAGAGCGCGTTGAACATGTCGAAGAGAACGAAGCAGGTGAAGGTCATCGTCGTGTCGCGGGGGGTTATCTTGTTATCTGACATCTGGAATGAGAAGAGAGAAATTATGATAGGTATGAGGCTCAAGGATTTTTTTTTTAATCTCAAGCGTTTGTGTTGTTAAAAACAAACCTATGTTCATTTTCAAATTGTTATTTTAGCAACACAGTAAGTTATAGTCCATTTATTTATTAGAATATTGTTACATAGTTTTACAAGTTCATAATGCTCTGCCGTTTCTAGCATAGAAATACATTTTCAGGGTTTTGTTAGTGTGATATAACATTGTGTTGTGTAGATATAACATTGAATTAAATAAAATTAGCTCAACTTCAACTTAGAACATCGTTCAACTTGCAAATTAGTCAAATATTGGGAATGGAAATGTTAAAAAGATTAAATTAAGTCAAAGATATAATATATAATAACCGAATATAATTATTTTCTAATATTTAAGTCAACTTTTCATTTCATTCATAAAATCATTAGTCGAGTAGCAGCATTTACATAAGAGATAATTGAATAATTTAGATTTAGATGTCCTAAAGTTAAGAGTTTTAAAACAATCTGGTAGTTTATTATAAACTTTGGTCACCATACAAAATACATTGTTAGAAAATAATATATCCCTGGAAATAATATCCCTGGACATTTCACACAGCGCCATCTAGTCCCAAGCTAAGCAACCTAATGCTTGTGTTATGGTAAAAAGATGGCTGATAAACTACTTATATACATTTTTTTTTTTTTTTGTTAATACATACATATTATAGATAGAAAAACACCCAGACTCGGAACAAATACATGTAGGACATACAAATATTTGTTCCGTGCGGGAATCGAACCCGCGACACGCAGCGCAGCAGTCAATCGCTTAACCACTGCGCCAAACGTGCCGTCAAAAAAAAAAATCGTTTATTATTTCGTCAGGTGCTTGTAGTTGCTCAAAAGATGCAAACTGGTGCACGCTGTACCACTGCATGTGCATTTTAGCTGTACAGTAGTAGGAGGCACTCACAAGAGGTGCTAAGCTCTCACCTCTCTGTTGAACACCCACAGCGTGCCCGCGATGATGATGGCAGCCGACAGCAGCACGTTGAGCAGCAGCGCGCGCGAGATGATGCGCCGCGACGTGTCGCGCGGTCTGCGGCGCAGCACGGAGTGGTCCACCGGCTCCACGCCCAGCGACTGCGCGGGCGGGCCTGTGCGTACCAATACAATCACGGCATTACTTCAGTTACTGATTTATACTCTGTCCATTAGGTAAACTGTTTTTTGACAGATGGAACTAGTGATTGCAGCAACACACAATACATTGATTGATTGACGATTGGTTATGTAGTCACACCTGTATTGACAATTTTGCGCACAACTACCGGAAAGATTGCAAAGCTGAAATTGTAGATCTGGCCCTTTCTGATCATACATCTCAGATACTTAAAGTGCCTATTAACAAAACTTGAAACCTAATGTTTTGGAAAACTAAAAAGCCACACATTTGCATGGCAGACATAATTACTTTTAAAACGCACCTAAGCTGTTTATCTTTTATGAAAGTACATAATGCCACAGACGCAAACGAAGCTTTTGACAATTTTATGGAAGATTTTTCCCTTTTATATGGATTATGTTTTCCGGAAAAAGTGATTACTATAAAAACAAGCATGAAAGCGAAATGGATATCTCATGGAATAAAAATATGTAGTAAGAAGCAAAGGCTCCTGACTCAAAAAATAAATAAGTTTTTAAAAACTACACCAAAGTTTTTAGGAAAATTATAAAACTAACACAAAAAGCTCAAAATAATCACTTTATAAATACCGCCCAAAATAAATCAAAACCTACGTGGCAAATAATAAATACATCTAAGATGTGTTTACCACAGGAGCCTATTATATGCGTAAAAAGAGATGATCGGTCGTTAACACACCCAATGGACATTGCAACAAATTTAACAATTATTTTATTGATTCAATTGAAAATAACGTAAAAACTGACATCACGACGAATAATATTAATTTAAATAATCAGACATCAAATTCTCTATTCATACAACCCGTAACCATTGACGACATAGTAAAAATAATTAGCAGCCTAAAAAATACAAAAAAAATACTGTTGGATATGATGGCGTGTCTACGAAAGCAATAAAATTTGCCAAAGAAGTAATAGCACCACCATTAGCTCATATAATTAACTTGTGTATTACTGATGGCATATTTCCAAATAATCTCAAGGTTATAATAAAACCTTTATACAAAAGAGATGACAAAACCGATTTAAAAAATTACAGACCAATAGAAAAAATTCCGATTTTTTCAAAAAAATTTGAAAAAGTTATCTATCATTCTTTATATGCATATTTCGAAAAATATGAATTATTTTGTAAAGAACAAAAAGGATTTCGTAAGAATACCACGATTAATATGGCACTAATAGGTAATAGATACAGCGGGCTGGTATCCGCAACTCCACGACAATGCGTTTAATATGGCACTATTTGATCTATTAGCTAGTGTTATGCCATCTGTAGATAAGAGAAATCCTGTCTGTGCAATTTATACTGACATGACAAAGGCTTTTGATTTTGTGGACCATAAGGTTCTGTTACAAAAATTACATAGTTATGGCGTAGAGGGACCATCCTACAACTAATAGAATCGTACTTAAGTAATAGGCTTCAATG
This sequence comes from Apamea anceps, assembly GCA_951799955.1. Taxonomy (NCBI): domain Eukaryota; kingdom Metazoa; phylum Arthropoda; class Insecta; order Lepidoptera; family Noctuidae; genus Apamea; species Apamea anceps. Next base: position 3,261,869 of record OX637516.1, read on the forward strand.
TACAGAAATTGCTAGAATATGTCCAAAGAGTAAATTAAAAACCATTTATGTGTCAAAACCGAGATACGTAAGATATGGTGTCCCACAGGGTAGCGTACTAGGGCCACCACTTTTTTTAATATATATTAACGATCTCCCGAAAGTAACATCAAACAAAATGGTTCTCTTTGCAGATGACAGTATAGCTGTAATAAAGTGTACAAATAAAAATAACTATGAGAATGACATTAATACTTGTTTATGTGACATTATAAATTGGCTACATAATAATAATTTAATAATAAATCTAGGTAAAACAAAAGTTATGCAATTTACGCAACGCTGCGAAAACTCAAAAGTTAGTATTACCTACCAAGGCTCTGACATTGAGGAAAGAAATAAAGCTAAGTTCTTAAGTATAGTGATCAACAACAAACTAACATGGAAACCTCATGTTGAAGAAGTGTGTAAAAAACTGAGTAAATCCGCTTATGCCCTTTTTCAACTTTCAAAGAAAGTCGACAGTCAGCCTCTTTTAACGGCATACCATGGACTAGTTCGTCCTCCGTTTTGCGGTATGGTATTATTTTTTAGGGGCAGTCTACTGATAAGGAGCTTGTATTTAGGATGCAAATGCTATGCATAACGTCAATGTGTGGTCTTAAGACCACAGATAGCTGTCTTCCTTATTTTAAATCTCTGAAAATATTAACATTTCCTTCTTTGTACATACTGGAAACGGCTTTATTTTTGAATAATAATCCATATCTGTTTCAAAAATTGTCGGCAGTCAGAAGCAATCCAATACGAACTCAATATATACATCAATTGTGCCAAGTTAAATGTAAAACCGCACTAATGCAAAAATGCTTTTTTGGCATAGCCTTTATAACAAAGTACCTAATATTATTAAAACTATGACTGTATTCAAATTTAAAAGGGCACTAATCGAAATATTAATTGAAAAAAGTTATTACACAGTTGACGACTTCCTTAATGATGAATCACTGACTGATTAACATGATATTATACCGTTTGACTTTTTATTTTTATTGCAACCTAGATGACCTTTTTTTACTATATTACTGTGACATTTTTACTGTTTTACTGTGACATTTTTAATTTGTTGTAATTCAAACGATTTGACATTAATTTGTATTATTTTATTCTACTAATTGTTATTTAATATTATAATATCTTTTGTGTAAGTTAAATAATAATATGTTTTGCATGCCCATGTGACGGTAGAGCATGGAGGACTCTTATAAGAAAACATCTTTCTACAAATACCCATGTTTGCAAACCAATAAATGATTTGATTTGATTTGATACACGTACGGTATTATAATGTCTGTAAGAAGCCATAAATAAGATAATTCTATAAGATAAGGCAGTTTATATATTTATTTTATTACGCATTTTAAAGTTAACTTTTACGTAATCTGGAATGTGTACGTTTTAAAATAGCTGTCAAAAAACGGTTAACCTAACGGACAGGGTAATATTGATACTCATCATTGAAGAAGTCATGCTGCGCCAACCTCAAACAAATTGGAATAAAAGTAGATGACGATGATTGGTACCTATCTCTGTGATGTTTCACCAAATAATTAAAATGCAGTATCTTACCGTCCATAATAATATTGATCCACAGTATCTGCATAGCGTTGAGCGGGTTGGGTATGCCCATGAGCGTGGCGAGCGCGATGAGCGATAGTGCGGCGATAGACGTGGACAGCTGGAAGCGCACGAAGTTGCGAATGTTGTAGAATATGCACTTGCCTTCTTCTATGGCGGCTCTGTGGGAAAGTATAAAAGAATTAGTACTCGTAAAAATATGAAACAAAAATTGTTGGTTTTGAAAGTATTATCAAAGAGATCGTGAAGAGATGAGTGGCAGCTTATGTGAACTAATGTACGATTTACTCCTGAGGTCGCGCGTTGGACCGCATTCTGCTGAATGTATATTAGGCACATGAAACTTGTTACAATGGATTCAGTACACGATTCTGAACCCCCCTGGGGTTGAAATTTTCCATCGATTATTAATAAAAGAATTACTGTTCCATATAGTTTGATCGCGTCCGTATTGCACTTTTCTTTGAAACAGCAGATTGTTTTTTTAAGAAAAATTTTGGTCTAGAATCGTGCCAATTAGTTTGTGTTGTCTTTGGTCCCTAACCCTGACATGAAGAAATGGACAAAATTGACAACATTTTATATGTTTGAGTACGAGGCTTTTGACTATTGTATTATATCTTTTTTTTTATTATTATGAGTTCCTGGAAGGACTTGGCCTTTGCCCAGCAGCGGGACAATACAGGCTAAACAAAAAAAAATATATATTTTATTTGTAATGTGCGTTTTGTTTGTGCAGAATAAACTATTTTTCTTTCTTTCTTTCTTTTCTTTCACGCGTTGAACTCATTGTTACAGTTTGCTTGTCGATGTCTCTGCCACCCTGTATCTTCCATCTCTTCCTCAAACTGCAACAATGATGATTCAACATCATCCCTAGCTGGTATATAAACTCACATGATAGTAGCGAAGTCGTCATCCACAAGTATCATGTCAGCCGCTTCCTTGCACACGTCGGTACCGTTGCGTCCCATCGCGATGCCGATGTCCGCGCGCTTCAGAGCCACACCGTCGTTTACGCCGTCACCTGTCACAAGGTAATATTATTAAATTACTTGTTACAAGTATTAATTTTAATATGGTTACTTGTCACTTGTTATTTTGATATCATCAAGAAATGGTTGACATGCGTCACATCCACGCAAAACAGCTATCGCTCAGCATTATGCTGCGACCCTATGCAAGACAGAGCCCCAGATTGGTTTTCAGCGACAGCCGGCACCGACGTAATGACGTCGTCCTTTGAAGAAGACATGTTGCACCAACCCCAAATAAATTGGGATATGGATTGCCCTACCCAATTTGGGGTAGGGTTGAGAACGACGTTCAATCTTTTTTTTGTTTCCACAAAAAATTGCTTAGTAAAATGTAAATAATACCTGTCATGCCGACAATGTTGCCCACCCTTTGTAGTGACTTGACAATAGCCAGCTTGTGTTTAGGAGTCACCCTGTAGAATACGCTCACCTGAAAATAAGAAAACAATATTACTTAGGATATTAAACATTGAACTATAGTTTGACCGAAACTGCTGTACCGCGCCTTAGGAATGCGCAGCTCGGCGGGACGCGGGACGCCGTGAGCGATGACGAATGAGCGGCGCACTGCCTCCCGGGAGCCGCGCACATACCGAAGGCGCGGTACAGCGGTTTTGGTCAAACTATAGTTCTAATTCTTCAAGATTGGTCTTTAGCCGACTGGTCTAAGAGATGCGGAAGGAGAGTTGGGAAGCCTTTGCCCAGTAGTAAGAAAAAACTTATGGAAAATTAAGTCAGATTTTTTATTGCTGTAACTTTAACGCCATTTTTAATATATAGCTCACCTGGTCATCTGAAATACTAGAAGCATAGTGTTTCATTCGTATGTAATTCCAAACGGCTTATGTTTAACTTACCACCAGATATAGTAACATATTAACAGACAAAAATAGTAAATGATCACCAAAATTAAACCCGCATTTTAATGTAAAGTTATAACCAAAGTTTTAACATCTCGCTATCCTATTTAAGAAAATGACTCCAAATAAATCATGTTCGGTTCTCGACAGCCTGCAATAAATAATCTCTTTTTTTCCATATTTTTTTTTTCTATACAATCTAGTCGTTTCTGGCACTCGCCGGCCGCTGCCGTGGCACCGCTCGCTTCGCTCGCTCGGCTCGTGCGTAGGAGGTCACAGTTTTAACCTAGCCTAACCATTTTTTTTTTAACTATACTCGTCTATCTAGTTTGCAGCAAGCCGGAGACATAACTTAATATGGCATCATAATACTTTATTTGGTAATAAATCTACATTTTATGGCAATCATAGTGGTTTATTTAGGCAGAAATAGCGCATTAATTTGCTCGCTAAGATTTAGTGATCATATCCTACATTTGGTGTTCGAATACAATTTGAAGTGCAAGAACTAAGGGTATCAAAGCATTTTATGGTGGTCATTATATTTAACCACATTTCAAACAAGAAGCGTAAATGTTTCTGGAGTCTGCAATTGCGTGGAGATCCTTCAAAGAGACCTATTATTGCCACTACAATAAGAGACGAGTAAGTACCAAAACGGTTAATAAACTTACAGTATCAATCATCCTATCCAATTCTTCATCCGTCATGGCGTCCAGTTGATCTCCGGCCAGCGACTGCGAATGCAGCACATCCAAGCCAACCATTTGTGCTGTAATAAAAACGTTATAGAGTTTCGAGGAACAGAATGTAAAGCTCACTCATCCTTCATAAAAAAGGGAGGATCCTCCGACCAGACGGGTGTGGTGTCTGGTGGGCTACGGCCCGATGACTAATGTCGGGACGTTGTATATATGGTAGTTGTAAACTCTCCTTGCGCGATGCAGGATTTTTCGTGACGTAGGGTAATGCGTAGTTTGCGTGGCGATGTAGAAGACGCCGCAATAACCTAATCGTTTGCGTGATGTGACCTCCACCAATTAGATTGCAACCGATTGACCCATATTGATGGCCCAATAATAGCACCTAAATAAAATGCCACAGCTATAAAATAAGTTTTTTTTTACTTATATAAGTATTTTTATTTTTTCATTTAACTAAACTGTGACGAAGAGACAGGTGAAAAAGTCAATTATTTTCGAAAAGAAGTCATTTGTTCAGACTGCTGGATACGAGTATAAGTCTAAAATCGCCAAACGGCATTTAGGACGCGTGGTGATCAATGTTCATGCCTTCGCTGTATAAGAAGAAGGCCTTTGTCTTACAGTGAGACAATATTAGGGTGATGTTACATGTATTAGTTGTATGTGTACATACCGACCGCCAGCGCCGTGGGCCGCGCGTCCCCCGTGAGCATCTTCACGTCCACACTGGCGCGCGCCAGCGTGGCCACGGCGTCGCGCACGCCGGCGCGCGGCGGGTCGCACACGCCGCACACGCCCGTGTACGTCAGCGCCTCCACGCGCGCGCCGCGGCACAGCGCGATGATGCGCAGGCCTGGGGGGGGGGGGGGGACACGTATATAAATAGCTTTTTCCTAGGTTTCTGTAAGCCAAAAATGATAATGTGCCTGCAAACTGCGAAAATGAGAATCATTGAAAATTAACAATTCTTTGAGATTCTCTGAGAGTCTTTCTGAGAGATCTGTCGATCTATTTTGTAAAATTCCACCATGAAAAGAAATAAATTTTATTTGGTATAGAAACGAATAATCAAGTTCGTAAGCTAAGCAGAGTGGTTGTACATTCACTATTGTCGTCTGAAACATTATTTTTTATTTTATTTGTCAGAGTTATTCGCTTGACTATTCTGAACGTTGGCACCATCTCGTGGCGCTAGACAGCCTAAGCCTGAGTTCGTGGTGGGACGAGAGCAACAGCTACAAAAGATGTGCATTTGGATTGAGTGGTCTTTTTTATTTCGTGACAAAATGTGATTGTACATTTAGTCAAAAATAGTCAAAACTCATAGCCCAAAGTAAAAAAATTGTCACTCTGAAAGGGTCTTCAGTTATTGCCGAAAATGTGGATCACTCAATTCAGACATTTTGCAAAAACGGCTATGAGCTAAATCTCAACAAAAACTTACTCTACTGACTAAATTTATATCTTAAAAATTTGTAAAGAATTTGTCACAAGATTTTTTAAGCCCATCAAGGCATTTAAAGCTTCATCCAGGTATCTTTGGACAGTATCATTGGATCACTCAGTACAGATACCATTTTGTCTGAGAGATCTTTGTAATAAGGTTTCGGATGACTTTTTCTATAGATCTATTGTTTATCCTAAAATGTACATATTCCGAACATATTTGTATAATAAATATCATAACACAAATACCTTTTGTTAAAAATTTATGAGTAACTCAATGTTTTTAAATTTGCTGAACTGAGTGATCCATAAGAATACTTAGAGGTGACTTACCTGTTTCGTATTGATTTACACAAACTACGATTAATTTTTGACTAAAGTTTTACATAAAAATAATTTACATATACAGCTTAATTTACGAGATATTACATTTTTAATTTTATTGAGAGAAAAGTGCAGTAGGGTGACCATATAATATGAGATCATCGGAAATATAACTGATACAGTAAGTACCCACCTATATAATCGTCAGTTGTAATATCAATTAATGTAACCAGGACTTAACTTGACTTTACAGGAGAGGCAAAAAAACTAAATTCTATTCACAAAAAGAGTGGTAACTTTTTGTGTTTTCATCCTATTGCAATGCTGTTTAGAGCATTTTTCTCTTATAAAATGTTGTTATCTGAAAGAAGCCATAATGAAGCCTTTTAATAATTTTTCTTTCTGATTCAGATGAACAAACAATACATATCCAAGTTGTTGCCAATATTTGGCTGTAAAAAAAGACATCGTTTTACTTACTGTCAAATTCAAGTGTTGCTCGTGCAGGTAAAATATATTTTTTTACAATAAACTCAAGTGGTCAATATTCTACCTTTATTTTAATAAGGATCGTTATTATAAGAAGATTAATTTGATTTTGATTTTTAACTAATCATCTAATAACTTTGGATTTATGTGTTTTGTTAATTATATTTGTGTACCTATGTGGTGTACATTAAAGACTTAAAAAGTAAACTTTATTATTTATTTATTTCCGGTTTTTTTTAATTGTCATCATTTCATTTTTCTATCACTGCAACTGTTGTATTCATAACGAAGAAGCTTTTCCTTGAATTAATTAAAAGATAGAGTTTATTCTTAATTAGACCTTATTACAAGTGAAGTAACTCCTACAATCAACCTATCACAACGTATGTCCACGCCTTGAAAACTGTGTGATATACGTTAAACTAGATTGTATATTCTATAAATTACGTTAAAGTAACACAAGATTTAAAAAAAAATAACGTAACCACCATGTCATCTTCGATAATACAATAGTAGGTTTTATTATGGTTTCTTTCAGATACCAACATTTTAAGAGAAAAATGCTCTAAACAGCATTATAATAGGATGAAAACACAAAAAGTTACCACTCTTTTTGTGAATAGAATTTAGTTTTTTTGCCTCTCCTGTAAAGTCAAGTTAAGTCCTGGTTACATTAATTGATATTACAACTGACGATTATATAGGTGGGTACTTACTGTATCAGTTATATTTCCGATGATCTCATATTATATGGTCACCCTACTGCACTTTTCTCTAACAATAAAATTAAAAATGTAATATCTCGTAAATTAAGCTGTATATGTAAATTATTTTTATGTAAAACTTTAGTCAAAAATTTGTACAAAAATTAATCGTAGTTGGTGTAAATCAATACGAAACAGGTAAGTTACCTCTAAGTATTCTTATGGATCACTCAGTTCAGCAAATTTAAAAACATTGAGTTACTCATAAATTTTTAACAAAAGGTACAGGTCGCGTCGTGTAAAAAGAACGCTGGCGGTCTTGCTGCGCTTAGGCGATATATCGATCTATTTTGTGGTATGAGGTGCGGCGCGGGGCGGGCGAGTGACGCGCCGCAAGCTTGCCGGTGCCCTATTGGTTCGTCAGTCGACCTTTGCTTTCCGCTCTGTGTTCACGTTACGTTCGTTCTCAAAATACCATCGCGCACAAAAGTTTTTAATTACGAAATGGTTTTACATAGAAAAGTGAGAAAAATGATTTATGACGTATATTGTTTTATGAAGAGAGAGGCTGATAAGAATGCAGTTAATAATTTAAAACAGTGTATGAAACGGACCGCAGAGGCAACAAAATGTTCCGAGTCCACAGTGAGGCGAATTGTAACAGGTTCAAAAGATTCAGAATTTCTTACTGTCTTCCGAAATCCCGGCAAAAATAAAAGAATAAAAGAAAAACCTATAACAGAAATTGACAACTTTGACCAGGGTGTTATAAAAAGAATCATCCACAATTTCCACGTCACGGAAAAGGAATTGCCTAACGCCGCGTTTACGACCTTGCCGCGGTGAGCGGCGGCTAAGTGCGGGGCGGCGAGCGGTAAGAACAAACGTATGAAAATGTTTGAAGCACGCCACGAGTCGCCGCTCATAGCGAAAACGCGCGCGGTTTTGTCGGAGCGAATCGCTGCAGCGGCGCGCGGTGCGGGGAGCGGCGAGATCAAAAGTACGAGCGAATGAGTGCGACGCCACGAAACAGAGCGGCGCGGATAGCGGTGTAGGTGTGACGGACTCGGCGGCGAACTTATAACAAAAAATTTTAGACGATTTTGTGGCGGTAATGGATAGCGAGGCGTTTATAACTGAAATTTTAAATCGACCCCCTATACGGATGTCAAAACATCCCCAACACAAATACAAAAATGTTATAAAAAGGTTTTGGGAAGAAATAAAACAATGTTTTCCGGAATATGATGGTAAGTTTAATTTAAATTGATAACACAAAACCTAGTCCTTGGTACTTACAAACGAAGCTACCAATATATTGGCGGTAGGTACCTACAGACGAAACTACCGGTACGTTTGAGTAACGTAGGTAGGTAAATTTTAACGTAGGTAAATTCGCCATTTAAATATCGATCTTTATTCAGTTCGTGCACTACTCTCATATTAAGAATATCTTGTTTTAAAAATATACTGCTTTCTAAACACAGAAGGGATAATTTTGATAACGCCATAATTTTGAGCACGTTCTGACTACCTAAATACGTCCACCTCGGCCGCTGCCGCTAGCCGCTACTGCGGGTACGTGGCGTGTAAAACGCACCGCTTGCCGCCGCCGCCCCGCCTGCCGCGCCGCTTGCCGCTAAGACCGAAGTCGTGAATGGGCCGTAACATAGGCAAGTTGCAAAATAAGTTACAGGATGACCTACATTTCCAAGGATCTGCAGCAAGTCTCAGGCGAATATTAAAAAAAAAATCGGTTTTAAGTGGAAAAAAAACAGAAACAAATAGAAAAATTTTAATTGAGCAGTCACAAATTCGATTTCAAAGAATTGAATATCTGAGAAAGATAAAAAAAATATAGAGAGGAAGCAAGACCTATCATTTACACTGAAGAATCATACGTCGATAGTTGCCGTGCGTCTCACCATTCATGGACAGACGGTCCCATGAAAGGCATTAAAAAGCCTCTATCTAAAGGTAGCCGCTTGGTCATAGTACACGCGGGTAGTGACGCAGGTTTTGTGCCGAATGCTCTTCTGACGTTCAAAGCAGGTACAAAAAGCGGCGACTACCACGACAACATGAATTCGGAGAATTACGAGCGGTGGCTCCGAACTAAACTGATGCCGAATTTACCGCCTAATTCAGTCGTGGTATTCGACAACGCATCGAGTTGTTGTTTTCAAAGCAGACATGCAAACCTGGCTCCGTCAAAAAGGAATTGAATTTGAAGAATCCATGCTAAAGCCGGAGTTGTACAACTTAATAAAAAAATTCAAAGAACAATTTAAGAAATTTAATATCGACGCCATATTAAACGAAGCAGGTCACTCTGTATTTCGTTTGCCCCCTTATCACCCGGACCTAAATCCAATAGAAATGGCCTGGTCCCAAATAAAGGGATATGTCGCCAGCAAAAATGTAAGTTGGAACCTTACACGGATAACTGACCTGGTTAATGAAAAAGTAAATTTAATGGGAGCAACAGAATGGGGGAAATTATGCACCAAGGTAAAGGAAATAGAAGCCGATTATTGAAAAAGCGATCATGTGGTCGACATTATGACAGAAACGTTTATTATTCGCGTAGGGGATGACGATTCAGACTCAAATGATGATGAAAGCTCAAGAGACGACAGCGACGACGATGAAATGGCCACCTCTAGCAACAACACCGCGTCTTCATCTGGTTTTCACGTCACCCACAACGACTTAATGGAAGGAGTTTCAACATTACTTTAATTTTTTGTTTGTACTTAATTAGATTAAATATTCTACACTGAATCAAACATGTTTTTAATTCTATTTAATATCTAATATATTTTTCAATGTTTTACCTACCAATAACCAATATACGAAGCCGCGAGCGAAAGGCTAGTTCAAAAATAAAACAATATGCCTAGTACTTTCGTGTGCGAGTGTACCCATGCGCAAACATACCCCCTCCACTTTCTTCCAGCGTTCTTTTTACATGACGCGACCTGTATTTGTGTTATGATATTTATTGTACAAATATATTCGGAATATGTACATTTTAGGATAAACAATAGATCTATAGAAAAAGTCATTCGAAACCTTATTACAAAGATCTCTCAGACAAAATGGTGTCTAGTGTGGAGTGATCCAATGATAATGTCCAAAGATACCTGGAAGAAGCTTTAAATGCCTTGATGGGCATAAAAAATGTTGTGACAAATTCTTTACAAATTTTTAAGATATAAATTTAGTCAGTAGAGTAAGTTTTTGTTGACATTTAGCTCATAGCCGTTTTTGCAAGACGTCTGAATTGAGTGATCCACATTTTCGGCAATAACTGAAGACCCTTGAGAGTGACAAATTTTTTACTTTGGGCTATGAGTTTTGACTATTTTTGACTAAATGTACAATCACATTTTGTCACGAAATAAAAAAAGATCACTCCATCCAAATGCACATCTACAAAAGCGGTGTGAGCAGAGCTCTCAGGAGAATCGAAACATTGGACATCGTACGAACAACGTGTGCATAGAAACTGACGCGCGTTCCGTATCGTCGAGTTGTATATGTACCTACAGTGTGTGATTCTCTAGTGTGACTAACTTGTTCGTAAATTAAAATCAGAATTGAAGTGCAAACCGTTTTTCTATTGTGCTATAACCAACACTACCCATAGTACGCCCACATTAATTAAATTATGCCTGATGTTAACGAGAGACAGATATACCTTCTCCGTCATATTAATTTTGTATTTTGTGTTTCACGAACTGTGTCCAAATAAACTTTTTTCTTTCTTTCTTTCTATTCGGGCGATCTAAAATTTAATAACCTCACCGTGAAAACTTGGTTGAAGTGATCTGTCAATATTTTCAATCTCTAACATCAAGTGAAATGACACATTTCCTTCACAAAATGTAAACTCATGAACTAAAGAGGTGAACAGAAGTATCTTAAAGAATATAAATATTTACTCACCCATCCTTGCAATATTATAAGCTTCACCCAAAAAGTCGTTCTGTTTCTCCTTGGTCATGGGCGCGTAGTTGCCGCTACTATCGACGTACTGCGTGCAGAGCGGCAACACCTTCTCTATGGCGCCTTTCACGAACACCTCCTCTTTCAACTTGCCCTCAGGGAACTTCGGCGCGCATTTTACTACCATCATCTTTGTTTCTGAACTGTAATATTAAATTTTAGAACATAATGACACTGCAGATTTCGAAATCTTGGCTCAAATATTTCGTGATACCATAGACTGCAAAAGGTCCGAATTTAATTACTCGTACAATCAGAAATTGCTATAAATGTCAAGAATTGGTGAACATGCTTATGAAAATACGAATTAAAAATAATAAATCACTATTTTTTTTTATATTTAACAACTTAAAAAATTGTGACTATAGTAGTATAATAATCCAAACCGAGTCGTTTATGACATAGTATTCTAAAAGCCACAAGGCGTTAATTTTATCCATATTTTAAACTGGCTGTGGCAATCCTTAGGTATGCTTATGTCCAGCAATAGAATTCATTCAGCTGAATAATGATGATAAGTACCTGAACGGTATCTCATGCAGCCGCGTGTACTGTTCGCGCACGTCGTGCATGCCGTGCTTGAGCGCGACCGCGAGTAGTGCGCCCTCTGTGGGCTGGCCGTACAACGTCTCGTCGCGAACTGTCGCGTTATTGCAGAGTACGCCAACCTATGGTGGGAAGTAGATAGATACTAATAATTAGGTAACTCGTATACTGGAAGCTCGATCAAGGCTCTAAAGATATAAATAAATTTCTGAAAAATAAACACGGAAACTATGAGCATTATGTCGCAGATGTGACCATAAGCCGTCGAAAATCCAGCTCGACGGATTTTTTTTTCAGACACGGACGCATCGGTCGCGTGTATTCCATAGAATCTTCGAACGTACTCTGACACGACAGTACAGATACGACTAGCAATGACAACTAAGGTTGCATCTGATGATTTATTTCTAGCTTAATCAGTAAATCCGTATAAATACATTGCGCCACACACCTTAAACGAAAAATTGTTTTTTAATTCTCTATCGTGCCTTTGATTGGTGATTAAAAAACCTGCAATGGCGCCGATTCCCTTGTTCAAGAACTAAACTAAATTTAAGTTCAGTGCATATTTTTCTTTCTATTTCATTAAGAAATTACATAAGATATTAGTTTAGTCCTGTCAAATTAATCATGCGCCTGACGTAAATTGACGTATTTATAGTCGCCATGTTTTTTATCACGTCTAAAATGTCTATGGAGTATCTTAATTTGACAGGACTAAACTAACATTTGTCTTCTGTCCTTTTCTTAATGAAATAGAAAGAAAAAGATGCACTGAACTTAAATTTAGTTTAGTTTGTGAACAAGAGAATCGGCGCCAATATCGAATAAGGTTACAAATTAATAATACTACCTCCAACATAGTATTGACTGCCATCTTCGCCACATCCAGGTCGCGTCCCTTGTACGCGCGCAGCTGTATGTCACCGCACGCATTGTACCCGGTGCCCGTCACCTCGGCGATATGGCCGCCTGACGTCGATATTGTTGTCACTGTCATCTCGTTTTTGGTTAGGGTTCCTGTAGGAGAAAAAGAGACAGATATAGTTAGGTTTTGAGACAGACTTATGTGGTTGTAGAGGTCTTTGTTAAGGAACTCGTACGGAGAAATGCAAACGTCATTCCAACTTCTGCCGTTAAAGCAGCGTTTCTGAGTTCCGGTGTTTTTAGAAAAAAAGAAAAAAGAGGCACATTAAATTTTAGCTTTGTCTCAGGGATAGCAAGAACTTGTGCTACCATTGGTGGCCGCCGCTTGCTTATTTGAAATTCAATAGAATAAAAGAAAACGTTTTGAGGAAGGCGTAAAAGAAGCTATTAAGAAATTCGCAGAAGCCCGGAGTCTCGCCCCTTATTATATGACACTTAAAACATAACTAACAGGCGCGATTTTACGTACACTGCATTCGGGACTTATTTGCCAAGAATGTAAGAGTTTATGAAAAAATAACTTTAATTCCTACACAATAAAGTTCAGTTTGCGCTGCAACTTCAAACATTTTTATAACTTTTTCAATAGTACTATTCACTCTGAAATCAACTTAAATACCATTAAAATAAAGTTGATATTTATTTAACTTGAAATAACATAAATTTCAAACAAATTTGAATAGACATTAGGTACATTATGTATGTGTGTATGCTACTAACCAGTCTTATCGCTGCAGATAACGTTGACGCAGCCCAGGGTCTCGACGGTGGGTAGCTTCTTGACGATCGCGTTCCTCTTAGCCATGCGCATTACACCCAGGGCCAAGGTCACAGTTACCACGATCGGAAGACCTGGGAATAAATGTTCAGGTTATTACAGTTTTGGAAAGTTTCTATCGTAGGTTCAACTTAGATCAAGAATCATCCTACTTAAAGAACTGGATGGATAGAAATTAAATATGGATCCACTTGGGACACTATAAAGTGGTTTGACGGACTGTATATTTCAAGAATCTCCAGCCACCATTAAAAAAGTATTGCGGAATGCTGCCCTAAATAACAAAAGTCCCTAGAACACTTACCCTCAGGAATAGCCGCCACAGCCAAACTGACGCTGATGGTAAACATGTCTTGCAGCGCCTTCCCTTGCAGCCAGCCAGTCACCATGATGAAGCCGATGATGCAGAAAGAATACAAGGAGAGCTGGGCGCCCAGGGTGTCCATAGACTTCTGTAATGGAGTCTTCGGAGCCTCCTCAGCCTGCATCATTCGGAAGATGTCGCCGAATTCGGAGCGTTCGCCCGTGCTTACCACAATACCCTGGAAAGAAGATGAAGTTGGTTAAAATCTTATTTAGATACTGTAACATAGTGTCAGAATCTTTTGATTTGTGTTTAATGATCACACGTAAGAAGTATTTGCGGTATTTATTACTTTTTATGCACAAAAATGCGCAATAATGTCGCGAAATAGATCTTACCATCATACAACGTGCCACTACAATGGCGACACTAATTTAACACACAGTTAGGGCTAGTGACCAGTAAATCATAAAAATTATATATTCGTAATTTGAAAACTACCGCCTGCGCCACTCGCCGACATAATGCTCTCTCTCTGTCTTTCCTTCAATCCGTCTACTCTTTGCACATTATTCGTTTTAATTTATTTGATGCGATGTTATAATCCGTGACCATGGCAAATGACCCCTGAGCTACGGGTCTTTAAGTAAAAAGTCTAGTTCCTCACATAAATCTGCAAAACAAAAAAAAAACCTTACCTTCGCATTACCACACCTAACAAGCGTCCCCAGGAAGGCAATATTGTCCTTATTGACTCGTCCCGCAGCTGCCTTGTTCGGTAACACACTCTTCACGGCCGGTTCCGTCTCTCCGGTGAAGGAAGACTCGTCGATGGCCAGGTCTGTGGACTCATAGAGTCGAAGGTCGGCTGGCACGCGGTCGCCGACGTTCAGGTGGACTATGTCGCCGGGAACTAAGTTGCGTGCTAGGAAGTGTTCGAGACTGCCTTCGCGGAGACTGTGGACAGAAAAAATGGGTCTTAGATTCTTAAGCCAAAGCAATCAACTTCAATTAAACAATTTTTGTGCCTTTAGTTTTGTTTTTATTGATCATTTATTACTTAAATAGCTGGTAAACCTATAATTGGCGAATGTGTAAGACCGAGACTATTGTGATCTATAGTACTTATATTACACATAGAAGCCTACCTACCCCCCCTAGCTTACCTTAATATATATTTTTTTTATTTATTCCAAAGATTGTCTTTAAAATATCACTCTCGGTGATAAGACCGCCCATTGTGTCACCCTATATACAATTTCAACAGTTATATCTGTAATCCACATGTTGTACATAATAAGGAGTATTTTGTTCTATTCTTAAGGCAATTTTGGAAATGCTACTGCACATGATCATCATCACGCACAGCCCGACTTCGCCCACTACTGAGCATTGGCACCACTTTCCTTGTGTCAATCCCCACGCTCCTGTGCCAACCCTCATCCAGGTTCTACCCGCGATGGTAATAATAACTGCACATACGGGCGAATTTTAGAACGCAACTCAGACTCGAAACTCAAGATTGGTTTCAATTAAACCATTTACAGGCACTTTTGAAATGTCAAAATTAAATAGTCGGTCAGTTAGTCAGAAAGTTGAAGCTATATTTGTCCATTCTAAAATGTAGATGTCTGTGGAGAAGAGAAGAACGGGCAACAAACTCCAAGAACACTCTTTCAAATCAAGATATTACAAAATCCTGGGTTCACTATTCTTGTTGCTTCTATATGTATTCTAATTTTGACGACACGGTTGGCGCAGTGGCTTAGTGATCGATTGCTGCGCTGCGTATCGCGGGTTCGATTCCCGCACGGAACAAATATTTGTATTGCCTACAGGTACTTGTTCCGGGTCTGGCTGTTTGTGTATATGAGTTCAAATGTTTGTAAACGCACCCACGATACAGGAGTATTCATAGTGAGGGTAGAGGACGTTTTATTATAAAAAAAAATTAAAAAGTCTTCGTTAACTTTCATTCGGTGCCAAGATGTTTATGGCTAGCCTGCATAACAAACTCTTTTGTTGTCTATTCCCACATCCAATCAAATTCAATACAATTATCTCAATAAGACCATTTACAGGTACTTTCAAATTAACGATAAGTTATTCAGTCAGTCATAACGCCATTGACATCATAATAGGGAGCGTTATTTCGCTCCTATTATGATGTCAATGGCGTTAGCCAATTACCGATCTCAATGGAAAATTTCGTAACAGAGCAACATCATTCAGGAATGCAGTCGAACCAATGACCTGCTCCTGAGCCTTATTTGCAACCAATCAGGCGATAACATCGTACTTTAACTCTGAAGGTTTTAAACCTGTTTCACGTGGGTGGAAACCAAGGTTACAAGGGTTACAAGACAAAAGTAGGCAGCTAATTCTGACAGAAAATAAGACAGTATATGCATAATCGGCCTATAATGTTCCCACTGCTGGGACACAGGCCTCCTCTAGGTCAGAGGGAGTGGGCCGAATATACGCATGGTTAAGTCTCGATATGTTATGGACCACCCATCCACGAACCAACCCCGGCAAGCGCAGCTTAACCTACGATCGACATATGCAGCCATTATTAATAAACCACGAGCCCCTCGGACAAAGAATCACAAAAGACAAACAAGACATAATCTATACTCACCAGAACCGTCCATAAAAGCGATAATACTAATTGAGCTTAATGAAAGGACTAGACGACCCTATCTCCGGCCAATGTCAACGACAATCATTAATTAAGTAGTAATCAACTCTATTGTCAATGCGACAGTAATAATCGGAATAAATTGTGTGCGTCATTTTATTACTTATAGTTTGACCGAAACTGCTGTACCGCGCCTTAGGAATGCGCGGCGAGGCGGGAGGAATGCGCGGCAAGGCGGGGGGCGGGACGCCGTGAGCGATGACGAATTGAGCGGCCTGCACTGCCCCCCCGTCTCACCTCGCACATACCGAAGGCGCGGCACAGCGGTTTTGGTCAAACTATAGTCAACACTTAGCCTACTACGTGGCTCAAGTTGATTCGTTATAGGGTGGTGGTGGCCCACATACGCAACTCGAATAAATTAAAAACATTAATAAGACATGAAATATAAATTATGTCGTATTAAGCATGTTTAATCAATAAACAAAATTGTGTATAGACGAATGGAAGAAGAGAAGGAAGGCCTTTCCCCTGAAGTAGCACGTTAAGTATTCGTACATATTAGAAATCGAAATCATTAGCATTATGCTGAGCGATGGCCGTTTTGCGTGAATGTGACGCATGTTTACCCCCAACTTGTTATTTTTTTGTGTTATGTTTATGTCCTTTTTTTTTATGCGTCATGTTTGCCGCAAATAAATGCTTTTTCTTTCTTTTTTTTCTTTCAAAATCGTTGTTCTTCTAAACTACGCTACGGACTTTGATGATGTGGCCACCATAGTTTAGAGAATTTATTCTAGAAGGTTTATGTGTACTTATAGTACTTATTTTTTAGCTTATTTTGTGTCCCGGTAAAGGCCTGCCATTTTTCCTTCCAGACCTCTCCTTTTTGTGCGATCTCTGACCATGTTAGCCCCACAAACATGATTAGATCGTCACACCACCTGCGCCGCAGTCTACCTCAACGGCGTCCAGTGAGTGTCGATGATTGGACGCCTGATAGAGGACATCGCCGTCGAGGTATAAATAATTACATACATAAGCTGACGCCTTCTTCCCATGCGGGTAGACAAACTACAGACCGACATATTAAATTTATTACTCCAGATTACATCCATACGTCTAGTCACCCATCCACACCGCCGCCGCCTCCGAGTACTACGCACCTGACCCTTCTGAAGAACATCACCACATCATCACTTCATGTCCTACTAAGACGTCCTGGCATTTCCACTCACATCTGCCTTGCAAATATCTTTTGTTAGTCACTTTTCATTCATCCTCTGAACATGACCAAACAATTAATACATTAATATTAAACTTACATAAAATAAAGAAATCTAGATAAATAAATAATATCCCTGGACATTTCACACAGCGCCATCTAGTCCCAAGCTAAGCAACCTAATGCTTGTGTTATGGTAACAAGATGGCCTATAAACTACTTATACATATACATTTTTTTTTCATGTAGGACTTACAAATATTTGTTCTGTGCGGGAATCGAACCCACGACACGCAGCGCAGCAGTCCGATCGCTCAGCAACTGCGCTAACCGTGTCGTCAAAAGACTTGACAAAAAGATGTTTTTATCAAGTCGTAAAAACCGTGAGAAGCAGGGGCGGGGCGCTAGTATATAATACAAATGACATAATGACATACATACAGAAATCAAGAGCTATTCATATTTATTTGTGGAGTCTCCTCCCTCTGTCATTTGGAAGATGTTGCCTTTGGAACGCAATAAACATGATGTTATAATGTTTCAAGACTGCACTTAATATTGGCAGCAAGGAAAAAGACTACCTTTCTCTTCGTGGCACAAATTAATCTAGAATCTTCCGTTGCATAACAGAACGATGTTGCTTGTGCATAGTTGACAGTAATTATGCCAAGAATGTTTATTATCTAGGCTTATAAAATGTGGGCACAGTAGGCTATTCAGAATCAAATTAAATGAATAGCTGGTAAGAAAAATTACATGACAGCCCGTGCAATTTTTACGACATTAATTACATTACAGTTAACACTATTTAGCTGCTATGATAAATGATTTTATTTTGTAAGTAGGTTTGTACAAACACTTTTACACATCAATCATATTTTTGAGGTCGGCGTTTCCTATCTGACTAGTCTGAGAAGAAAGGCCGAAACAAACTCAGACGTCACAGTTTCTTTTAAAGTCCAGACATAATCTTGGTCAGATCATATGAAGACCATATACTGAATGAGAGTGGCCGAGGATCGAGCGAGACGAGCAATATCGTTGCAGTGGTCATGACTGTTTCGTAGATATCAGGCCCCTGGCCCCTGGCCCCTGGCCCCTGGCCCTAAATATAGGATGGCAGTGACATCGACGCGCAAATTGTAACTTAATCATGAATTCAGTACGTTAATCTAGCGTACAAATTATTTCATGGATATCAAAAAAGAAATCGACTGTTCCATAAAAAAGTGCAATACTTCAGGCTGGGCACTTTTTTATGAAACAATGTATCGGAACAGCTAATTTTTTTTAAATAATTTCAACGCACCCTGCGTTGAAATTTTATTGTACTGTAGCGGTATCTACAACGCCACATGCGAACAACGCGTCATACTGACGTCACGCAAATCTTGCATCTCGCAAGCAGAGTTTACCGCGCTCTTAGCATAGATACAATTTCCCAACATCAATTATTGTTGGGCAATTGTCCGCCAGACACAACACCTGTCTGGTCGGAGGATCCTCCCTTTTCTATGGAGGTTGAGTGAACTTTACACCCTGTTCCTCATGCCTCTAAAGTACACCAACTTCGCCGCGGTCTACCTCGACGGCAATGGCCTTTATCGGGCGTCCAGTGAGATACGATAAATGGACGCCTGATGGAGGACATCGCCGTCGAGGTATAAATAATTACGTACATTAAACACGCCTTCTTCCCATGCGGGTAGACAGAAACTACAGAACGTCACCTGCTACGATCCTTACATACTCCTTTTGCCCCGATTACGTTCATACGTCTAATAGTCACCCACGCGCGCCGCCGGTGGCGAGCACACTAGGCACCTGACCTTTCTGAAGAACATCACTAATTAGGTCACTATAGAGGGCGTCCTGGCATTTCCATTACATCTGCCTTGTATTTTTTTTTTTTAATAATCATCATCTGCCTAGCCTTTTCCCAACTATGTTGGGGTCGGCTTCCAGTCTAACCGGATGCAGCTGAATACCAGTATTTTACATGGAGCGACTGCCTATCTGACCTCCACAACCCAGTTACTAATATGTAATACGATACCCCTTGGTAAGACTGGTTGTCAGACTTTCGGGCTTCTGACTACCCGTAACGACTGTCAAAGATCCACGAATGACAGCCGGGACCAACGGTTCAACGTGCTTTCCGAGGCACGGAGGGGTCTCGGTATGTAAAGATGCTCACCCATCCACAGACCAACCGCGGCAAGCGTAGCTTAACCTGACCGATCGACCTGTGCGGCTGTTATTATTTAGCCACGGGCCCCTCATTTAGCCACGGGCCCCTCATTTAGCCACGGGCCACGGGCTTTTTTTTTAATAATCATCGATAAAATTTCAACGCAGGGTGGCTTTCAGTAACATGTACAGAAGCCATGGTAACAGTTTGCGCTTCGATGTCCCTGCCTTGTATTATAAAACAACGTAATTCAAAAAAAGCTTTCTTAAATGGTAAATCAAAGAAAAAAAGTTTCGGAATTCGATGGCAAGAATGTACTCACCTCAAAGACATTTTAACAGAGGGCTACTTTGGAGTGTAAAGGGCTAATAATTCAGCTTACCAGTTACACGAAGGTGGCACCAGTTTGTTCAGTTCTTCGAGCGACTTCTCAGAGCGGTACTCCTGGACGAACGCCACGGTGACGACGATCATGATGGCCACCGTGATCGATATGGCGTCGTCGAACTGCCGCATACACACGCTCACCACTGCTGAGCCTGGAGACAAGGAAAACATGACGTTAGACCAGGAACATTTAGAAATTTTCATCTTAGATAAGGTACTCGTTCTCGTTCTTCTTGGCATGTAGAAAGAAGAATGCCATCATTCTCCTGCCCTTGTTGTCAGTCAGTTGTCGTCTCGACAGTCACCCCCTTTCTAACCATATCATCATTCACACAGTCCATCCATGGTTTCTTTGGTGGAAGACCACCTACTCTTATAGCCATCGACATTCATACTCCAAACTTTCCTCACATTTTCCTCATTCCTCCGTAACATATGCCCGTATACCATGACAACCGATTATTACACAACTTTTCAGTTACCGGTGCTACAGAAAGATGAATGACATAAGCCTACCCACGTAGGAAAAAAATGTCAAGCCTACCCACGTAGGAAACAAGTGATAGTGTAATTTCAAAACTTTATTTTTAAAAGAGTAACCGTGGAGGTTTTTGCAGGCTCTTCTCCATAGGAAACGACCAATTAAATTGGAACCGTGCACCTAGCTTCTGACGTTTCATAAGTGCCCAGTAGCTTATGTGAAATAAAATATTTTGAATTTGAAGAATTGTATTCTATTGTATACCGGGCTGGTGCTGGTGGCCGCAACTCCACGTACAGTCACCAAACGAGATTAGTAACCAGGGTCGCAGATATAGTAGAAGTTTAGTAAGAAACCGATGGATGTTTTCGTATAAAATTTAATATAATTAATAGAAAACATACATTTCTTTTATCAAATTAAATTTCAATCGAAATCCTCCATCGGTTTCTTACTAAACTTCAACTACATCCGACAACCCTGGTTACTTATCTGTTTTGGTGACTGTACAAGTGTACATGCGCGTATTTTGCGTACGATAGAACGAAGTGTAAGTTAGATTAATTGACATCGCTGAGTGTGAATACATTTGCACGCCATGTTATGGCAGGATATGCTGAAACAAATTTACTGTAACACCTTATGTACCATATTCTAGCAAATAAATGTTTTAATTTGATTTGAAGAATATAACGATTTTAGTAGAGCACATTTTGAATCGTGATCTTGACAAGTGAGTTCCAAAACCCAATATATTCCGATTTGGAAGATTAAGGTCATTTATATTTGAACTCTTATTATATAAATTCTCTTATTTGTATTCTAAAGGTTATAGTATGAATAATTTGGATGCCAATGTTAGACTAAATCTTAATGTTTATTTAAACTAATATTATAAAGAGGAAAGATTCGATTTTTTGTATGTTTGTTTGCTACGCATTCACGTCAAAACGGCTGAACGGATTTGGATGAAACTCGGCACATGAGTAGACCATGACCTGAAGGCCAATTCTCGTAATTAAAAACGTTCAAAATCTAGTCGCAATCTCATCTCGGCGACAATCAATGTCAAAAATGTAGGGATTTTAGAGTTATTTTTGACAGATTGAGACAGATCAGAGTGTGAACGTTCGTAACATTACGAGAATTACCCCTCTGGACTATGACATACCCACGGGATCGAGACGTATGCGGTTGAAACTGCGGGGACGCAGCTAGTAACTAATAACAACGGTAAATAAAGGCAATATCTCTCGATAATTCACAAGTTTCCAAATGAGAAGATACCCAAAAACCATTGAACTTTCTATAGAGCTTTTTGAGTCACGCACGAACCACTGAATCACCGTAGTAAACACACGAATAGAGTACATTCTATTGATCGTTATGTATGACTTATCTGCTATTCTATTTACAGAGGGCTATTCGTAAACCGTGCGTCATAATAATGTCCTCACTTATGTGTATAAGTGAGGACATTATTATGACGCATTGTTTACCAAAGAGTACCTATGCGTTGAAACGCGTTTCACTGCACAGTGATACTCGTTTCAACGCATACTCTTTATAATACGTGTTTTTTTGATATCCCATAACTAGGGGGTCATTGTACTCATCATTATGAACAACTTTTACTATGGTACCAAACCTGAAACCACGAAAAAAAAACAGCTGTTCCCTACATTTATGTTCGTATAACTCGTCAAAATGTGGGGAACACCAGATTTTTGTTTCGGTGAGACATGTAGCACTATGCAATTATGAACGCCCTTATAACATACCATGTTTCTGGCAAATAAATAAATAAAAATTGGGCAACACAAAAATAATTTTTCAAATCCAACTGATAATTTCCAGAGATTAACGCGTTCAAACAAACTCTTCTGCTTTATTATTAGTATAGATAGATACATTACAAACTGTTATAGGTCATAAATGGGGAAGTGATTCCATTTTAGCTGCTTATAGGTGATTGCGAACTAGCTGTATGTACCACACTTTGTGTATCCAGGGGTGCCAAAGAGCGTGGTTGGTGTCGCCAGAAAGCCGAAAAGTGCTGACTCTCCAGGCACCTGGTAGTGCCTGGAGAGCAGCACCTGTGCAAAACCTATACTTCTGTGCAAAACCAAACCTCTTTCAGCTTCGCTACGAAATTCTGACTGAATGAAATTTTCTCAAGCAAAAATAAAATAAGCCATTTTATTTTTGTGCAGCTTGAGAAAATTTCATTCTTTAAAAAAGGACATCATTCAAGTGTCGAACATTTTATACCTAAAAAATAAGGTAGGTACCGGCCAGAATAAAAAAGTACTACTTTCTTAAGGGAAATAACATCACGAGCATTTTTTACTACTACAGCGAAAGTCTGCAATTAACCCCCGGCTGTTATTTTAGATTGAAAATGCCAAAAATCATATTTTTATAAGAAGTGTTTTAAGCATAAAATTAAAAAAAACCGGCCAAGTGCGAGTCGGACTACGGAACCCTAAAAACGAACATTCAATTGATTTTAACATCCTAAAGATGTTTTGCCTACAAACTTGTTACAAAAATATGATTTTAGGCATTTTTAATCTCAATTTGCATTTTCAACGTTAATTGTAGAATTTCGTTGTAATAGTAAAAAATGCTCAAGAGGTCATTTCCTATAAGACAGCAGTACAGAGACCTTACCACGAGCTCTTAACGCGATCCAGTTTAGGCTGTTGGAAAGAGACAGAGCTATACAAGTCGTCTAGCGCCATCTCGATCCCTGAGCGTAAATTGAATCGCGTTAAGAGCTCGTGGTAAGGCCTCTGTTTTTTTTCTGGCCGGCACTTTTATTTTTGGGTACGAAGTGAATGTCCTTTGAAACTTTAACCAATATTGTCTTTTGTAACCTAAGCTCTACAACTCTGATTTACTGCCGACGACGAGGTTAGTTCAAGTGTTTCTTTCCCTTGAAATAACTTCGTAATAATACCATTGTGAATAACAGCAGGTGCAACCGTTTAAAGGTCGCATAGCCATCAATATTTCATGGCAACAGAATCGATTTATCGACTAGGAACTCGTCACTAGACCTATGTATAATTTAGTAATTCAACCTCTGTTCAAAGTCCAATGGTACATTTTACAAAATAATTTATTCTGTTGGGCTGAAGTAGAAGAAAAAAGTGGAGAAACAGAGGGGCAACTCTCGTGATTTTAAGAACGTTCACAGTTTGAGGGGCAATTCTCGTAATTTTAAGAACGTTCTTCGTCTGATCTCAGTCTCAATCTGTCAAAAAAACTTTTTTGCAAAAAAAAAACAACCGACTTCCAAAAACGACACTACAAAGTGAAAAATAACTTTAATTTCGGAAGTCGGTGTCGTTGGGTTCGCATTTTCGTTGTTTGCCACCGACTTCCGAAATTAAAGTTATTTTTCACTTTGTAGTGTCGTTTTGGGAAGACGGTTGTTTTTTTTTTGCAAAAAAGTTTTTATTTTTCACTTTTAAGTTGTAATTTTTACCAGTAATTTTGGTTAAAAAACCAAACTACTGAACCGTTTTTGATGAAATTTCTATGGGACCACTTCAGAAGTATCTCCTTTCGAACAAAAAAATTATTTTGAAAATCGGTCCACAATTGGCGGAGTAATGGCGTAACAAACACACAAAAAGAAAAAAACATACCGTCGAATTGAGAACCTCCTCCTTTTTTGAAGTCGGTTAAAAATACTTCTAATTTCCTTAGATTTTGACAAGTATTTGACATTTGTTTGTCGCCGAGATGAGACTGAGAATAGATTTTGAACGTTTTAAATTACGAGAATTGACCTTCTGATGGCAATCTGAATCTGTTAAAAATACCTCTAATTTCCCTACATTTTTGACAAATTTTTGACTTGAGACATGAGATTGCAACTAAATTTTGAACGTTTTTAATTACGGGCATTGGCCTCCTGGTATAATGTGCCGACCCCAGGCAACATGGCAACACCCAGGTCAGGCAGTGTTGCAATCCCAAAAAAAAACGTGAATCTTCTATCACACTACTATTATCATACTTCACTTTTATAATAGACTTTGAAGTGATCCTTACCTACTCTCAAACGATAGGACACTTAATGAAATGGTAGATATTTCAGGCTACTTAATGCATATAATATCTTAGTACTCTGAAACGTTATATTAAGTGTGCATACACACGAGCGACACGTTATCGAAGGCAGCCGCCGACGCGTCGACAACGTGTCGCACGTGTATTTGATTACGGTGCTCAAATACACGACGAGCATGTTGCTGCTGTTGTCTCTGTATCGCAGTAAGATGTTTAGTGATATATAGTTATATCCCTAGACGGAACTAGTTGAATTTGATAATTTTGTGAATTAATTGTGTTATATCCCTAGGGATATAACTTTATAACGGCTTTAATCATCTTACTGTGACATAATTATGCACACTAAGGGCCGGTTTTTTGATCCGTAGTTAACTCAACCAATTGTTATAAATAGTAACTAATGGTTAAATTTTTGCTAAATGTGTTTTTTGATCCATTCTTAGCTTATCTATAGATTTGTTAAAAAATATTTTTAACAATTGGTTGTGTTTAACTACGGATCAAAAAACCGGCCCTATAGCATAATAAGCTACATGATCTGCGGGATCCTCGGATCATTAAACGAGTGGTCACTCATTTCACCTTCATGGCAACAAAGCTATTATCTTCAGAAGGTACCTACTACCTAGTGTTTACGTTGACGTCCACACTGCGGCACTGACACGGCTTATTACACGATTTGATTGTAAACTCGTAATTGAGCTCATTAATGGACCCCGGTAACAATCGCAACTCATCATGGAATAACAGATTACAGTTCTATCATAGGATTATTTTCATTGTAATTATATGAGTTTTTATAGCGTTTGACCGCCATCACACGGTACATTATCTAAGCAATTATGCGGTCCAAGATGATGGACGCTTGCTAAGAAAGGAACCTATTGGAGATCGAGATTTGAAAACTATAACCTGGAAGTTTTCAAATCTCGATCTCCAACAGGTTCCCTTCTTAGCTATTGGGAAACTCAAGGTTCAATTCAAAAAAGGACTAAAAAGTCCTTCTTTGTAATATGAACCCTAATACATATTTTCAAATTTCCAGTTTATTGCGGTATTTTTTATATTGCTGAATGCCTGCTCTTGACCTCGATCACGCCTGGTGTAAAGTGATGGATGAGGTCTATGAAGGAACAAGCGTGCCCAGAAGATGCCTGTCTGTGAAGTGAAGGTTAAGTGTGGAAGGGAACACATTAATTTTGTAATCGCTCTGTAGTCAACAGAGGTCCTATCGACCTTCATCGTTGTTCGTCTTCCGATGCAACGAATAAAAGTTTTCATCTACATCGACCTATCTTTTCATTGAAATTAATGTGACCTAGTCTTTAAGCAATGTTGAAGGTTTTTTGTATAAATAAAGATTTTTATTTATTTATTTATTTATCCTCATCATCATCTACCTAGCCTTTGCCCAAAAATGTTAGGGTCGGCTTCCAGCTAACCGGAAGCAGCTGAAAACCAGTATCTTACATAGAACGCCTGCCTATTTGACCTCAACAACCCAGTAACTGGGTAAAACGATACCCCTTGGTAAGTCTGGTTGTCAGACTTTCGAGCTTCTTACTACCCGTAACGACTGTTAAAGATCCACAAATGGCAGCCGGAACCAACGGTTAAACGTGCTTTCCGAGGCACAGAGGGGTCTCGGTATGTAAAGATGGTCACCCATCCATAGACCAACCGCGGCGAGCGTAGCTTAACCTGACCGATCGACCTGTGCGGCTGTTATTATTTAGCCACGGCCCTTCTTCCTATCCTATCTACATAAATGATCTTTTATTTAGCAGTTCTAAAAAGCCTCTACTATACCTACTTAACTCTTCTTCGACGACAGTTGTGTCATTTGTTACATAATCATTTTATGTGTAACAAATACAACATTTTATGTATATACCTGTTAAACAGATAAAACACGTACAGAAATAAAAGTATCTTCATGACACAATTCTGTACGTGTATTTGCAGTAGGTCAGCCGCGCAAAGTTTTGATATAAAAATGTAGATTTTATTATTTACGTCAAGATGTTGCACGAAGGTAAATTTTATCAATGCTCCATTTTATACTGGTTTTGAAATAAAATAAAAATGTGTTTTTAAAGAAATTGAGGCATTAAGTTAGCATAGGTTTACAATGAAAAGGTATTTTTCAGCGCTTTCGTTGATGGGCCAAAATTCTGGGAATCCAAGTTCAAGCATAATCAACCTATAACGTTCCCACTGTTGGGACACAGGTTTCCTCGCTGTGAGAGGGAGTGGGCCGTAATCGTCCAGTGCGGGTTGGTAGGTGTATGTGACATCTACCAACCCGCCTTCAAATTTTTAGTTCTATTCTAGGTTTCTAATTGACTAGAAAATACTAGAAAAAACAGCACTTGTTTACTTTATTGTTTGCCTATCTTTTAGCTAAATAAATACTATCTACACTAGAAGCATGTTTTTAAGTAGTTTAACAATTCTGTCGTTTTAAATGGCGTATTTGAGCCATTTTTACTATTACATTTGATATTCACTGTAAAATTTTATTATTTGAAATATACAAATCACTTAAGCTGTTGTCGTTATTTCGGGTTTATGAGGCAGCTGGTTCTCTAGCACCCCGGAGTTTGGATTTTATATAGTAGGAGTTAGATTCGCCCCTATTACGTAGAACTTAAACATAACTGGCGAAATGTATGTTTTGGGTGATCTATAGAGTAGATACACCTCTGTTCAACCCCTCGGAGATTACAGGCGTGATGTTATGTATGTGTGGTTTTACAGAAAAGTAACAAGGCGCTATACTATTGCACTGCCTACTATACAAAGATCTATAATATATGTGTAACAAAAGACCAGCACCCGAAT
The DNA here is from genome assembly GCA_951799955.1 of Apamea anceps. Lineage (NCBI taxonomy): Eukaryota > Metazoa > Arthropoda > Insecta > Lepidoptera > Noctuidae > Apamea > Apamea anceps. Next base: position 3,289,471 of record OX637516.1, read on the forward strand.
TGTGTAACATACTCTACCAATCTCAATCTGAATAATTTTGAAGGATATTGCTAATCCATTGCTTTATATGTTCGAAAAATTTGTCTGCTCAACAATGTAAATAACGCAATGAATGTTGATGAACTGTCAAAATGAAAACCATTGTTGCTGTTGGTGTGTTATGCAATTACCGCTGTGAATAATTTTGATAACTCATATTCATCATTAGATTCAGTTGCATATTAGAATTTGACACTTAATATAATTCAGTACCTAGAATAAAGTTTTTCTTGTGATGATGACCTGGATAAAAACTAAAAACAGCCTTAATTTTTCTCCTGTGTTAATACCTGTATTTTACATGCTGAGCCTTAAAAATACCACTATGAAATTCAGAAGTAAACGGTCAGGTCCAATAAAACTGAATGTATCCTGTAGCTAAGGGCAGGGTGGGCTGCGACGTTACTTTTAAGTGGTCCAGTTATAAATTACCGGTTAAACGATACAGTACTCTGACTCTAAAAAAAAATTAAACATCGTGTAACACTAACATGGTGTGTGTTAAACGGTGTTATAATATTTTTTTCTCATTCGGTAATGTCAAATTATATGTCATGCCAACCTAACCTAAAGTATTGTCATAATATTATAAATATTATTGCCCTGGTGTCTAGTTGGGCAATAATATTGTTCTTAATTTAATTATAAGTAATACTAACCTACTGGTAAATGTGATTTGAATTTGAAACTTCGAAAAAAAATTCAAGAAATTTTTTCCAAAACAAAATATCTATATCCAATTGCTTTTTATTACCTCGTAGGTGTGCAAAGTAGACTATTCTCCTCTGGGACAGGGTCTTGGGTGAGGTTGAATCCCGAGCGTAACAAAGGATTCTAGTGCTCCTGAGCACTAGAATCCTTTATTACGAGCAGCGAGGGAATTCAAAATTAACCCATGAGTGAAGGAGTTAAGACTATCCCGAGTGCAGCGAGGATTCCAAGCTCACCCACCTTGTCCCTGAAAATACTCTACTTTTCACACCTGCGAGGTAATAAAAAGCAATTCGATAATAGAATAAGTATGTGTTTTTTTACCTTTGTCCATAATAATATAGTGCCTGTGACATTAGACACTAATTTATTCCCTTAGTGAATAATCTACTATGAAGTATTCTGCACGTGTTCTTGTATTTTTCGGTGATTTCAGATATAAGCTGACTGGCCTGGACGTTGATTGATGGCAATTTCAGTCAATCATACAGTTATTATTAAACATCTATTCTTAAAATTAATGGATTGAGGTCGACACGATCGGCAAACCTTGCGGTTAGTCTCAAGATCGGACGCTCATTTATTTATTACAACGATTAAACACCAATTACAATAATTAAAGACAGATACACTTACACATAAACAAGTAAATAGAAAATTATAAAGAGACATGTACAGTCAACAAAAGAGATAATTATGCAGGGTCGTCGGATATAGTTGAAGTTTAGTAAGAAACCGATGGATGTTTTCGAAACAAATTTAGTTTGATTAATGAACTGTTTGTTTTCTATTACTTAATTAAATAGAATTTTATCCGAAAACTTCAATCCGCTAAACTTCAACTATATCCGACGACCCTGCATACTTATCTCTTTTGTTGACTGTACCCTTCTACCTACAAAAACTGGTGTAAAAGTCAGAGGTTTCATTAAAACAATTATTCATCGCCGTAGCGCCCCGCGGTTTCACCCGCATAAGTATCGATCCCATGGAAATATCGGAATAAAAAGTTTCATATATCCAGGTTATCGTGTGCCAAATTTCATCCAAATCCTTTCAGTCGTTTTTGCGTGATTGAGTAACAAACATCAAAACTTTAACACTTATAATATTAATAGGAATTAGTAAGATTTAAACAAGAAAATTATCGTTTTCTAGTACAAGTCCTTCTTACCTTATTTCCATATTTAAAATTCATAGATCTTTACAAACAGGTGTGCAGGCGCCAGTTTTTCTACACACCCGACCTTTCAAAGGACATAACAAAAACATGACCATTCTATGGCGGACCGATAAAAAAATAAGTACAAACAAATTGTACTGAGTTTACATTTCTCATGAGCCAAGAGATTGATTAAAAAACATTCTTTTGTTATCGTTACAAGTTATTGATTTCAATGCGCGACCAGTACATGATTCAATAATAATATGACTGCCGAGGTGTGATGGTATCGCTTAATTAAACAATGATCGCTTGACTTCAAAACTTTTGTTATGTATATAATTCTGAGAGGAGCCGAAGTAAACTAAAAAAGACCATTTCAGACTTATTATGTCTGGACTTTAAAAGAGACCAACCTCTGAGTTCGTTTTGGCCTTTCTTCTCAGAGTAGTCAGATAGGAAACGCCGACCTCATCTAGTTTTTAAAATATGATTGACATGTAATAGTGTTTGTGCAAACCATGGAAATTATATCGATGGTGCAAACCTATTCACAGAAATAAAACAATTTATCATTAGACTAATATCCGTTTTCGAATGCCTAACAAAAACCCCACTGATTTTCAACTTTCGGAGCAGGGGATCTACTCCCTAAGCATGAACTCCGTAGTTTCGGCCGTAACTACGGGCGATTCCTACTCCTTATCTAGAAACATAAGATTAGTTCGGAACTCAAACCAAGAATTAATGACAACATGATTTGACAGTCGTCCCTACTCGCGACGTGTTTTTACCCGACCGTATTTGTAGGATCATCTTCTTTCGGTAGCCCGTATCTGCGTTGACGGACTTAGGGCCCTATTTCACTAGAACACCAGTGGCGGCGCAACCATGGTCGCACTGCCAAAAACGTATGGTTGGTTGCGCAACCGATTGGACGCTTAGTGAGATACCCACCATAAAGCTGTATATATTTTGCTGGTGGTGCGACCATGGTTGCGCCACCATGGTGTTCTAGCGAGATATAAGCCTTAGAGAGTACACCCTCTGAGCCGACCACAACGGCGCCCTTTTATTTCGGCATTCATTTAGACTTCACCAAATGTTAGTGAAAACGGGCAAAATTTTCAGAAGGGTGGCATTTGGTGTGTAAAGATGGTCACCCATCTACGGATCAACCGCGTCAAGCGTAAATTAACCTGATCGATCAACCCGTGCGGCTGTTATTCCGATTCCTATAATTTACTAATCGTTATTAGTTAAAATTAAGACTTGTATCTTTACCAATAATTAAGCAAAGACCTCATATCTTTGCATAGTATAGACACTCCCATATGGATGTAGCTATCACAGGTCAAATTAGCATACGAATCTATCTTTATGCCCAGTTTGGCAAGAAAGATGCTGCCATTGGTAAGCAAAACATTCGTTTTTAGGGTTCCGTAGCCAAATGGCAACGGAACCCTTATGGATTCGTCATGTCTGTCTGTCTGTCTGTCCGTCCGTATGTCACAGCCGCTTTTTTCCGAAACTATAAGAGCTATACTGTTGAAACTTGGTAAGTAGATGTATTCTGTGAACCGCATTAAGATTTTCACACAAAAATAGAAAAAAAACAATAAATTTTGGGGGTCCCCATACTTAGAACTGAAACTCAAAATTTTTTTTTTCATCAAACCCATACGTGTGGGGTATCTATGGATAGGTCTTCAAAAATGATATTGAGGTTTCTAATATCATTTTTTTCTAAACTGAATAGTTTGCGCGAGAGACACTTCCAAAGTGGTAAAATGTGTGCCCCCCTCCCCCCCTGTAACTTCTAAAATAAGAGAATGATAAAACTAAAAAAAATATATGATGTACATTACCATGTAAACTTCCACCGAAAATTGGTTTGAACGAGATCTAGTAAGTAGTTTTTTTTAATACGTCATAAATCGTAAAACGGAACCCTTCATGGGCGAGTCCGACTCGCACTTGGCCGGTTTTTGTTTATAGGAACGGAGCACAAGTCATATTAATCAAAAGCCTCTGAAAGTAATAAAAGAAACGGTTTCTTTCTTCCCGAACAAGCGTGAAACACGCGAGCTTACCACTCTGCACGTTATAATGTCACACTTTTAATATGTATCTCCTTTTCTTTTCTTAGAAACTTTATAACTAACACCTATAGCACACCCACATTTCGCCAGTTATGTTTAAGGGCCGACATACACGTACTGCTCGAGCAGTTAGCGATTGATCAACATAGACGGACCGCTTACAGTCATAGTCAGCAGCTTGAAGCTGCCATTGATAACTGCTGGAGGAATAATTTTGAATTGTTGACAGTTCTTCTATACATAATTCGTCAGACGTAAATTTTATTCTACGAATAAAAATTATCTGTCGATTGAAAAATCAGCCCTATGTTCTATAACCTAGTGTTTGCTCCCACTCTAAATTAATAAGTCACCAACATAAGTGTACGCACGGCTACACATCAAGCTATACATAACCAGTATAAGCTGACTTCTGATTGTACGAAAAACCTATACAATGCGAGGTCAGCTAAAATTGGAAATAAATCGCTTGATGTGCAGCCATGTGTACCTACAAATTCGGCAAAAAACCAAAGTGATTAAAAGACAAATGGGCTGTGTGAAAAATGACATTGCTATGACAGAGCTGAAGGAAGAAGGTACTTAAATGCCGAGACAGCTGGCAGAGATGGATGAAAGGAATAAAGGTATTACGCCGACCTTAAATACGAAATTCCCTTCACAGAAGAAATGTGAGAAAAACACCGTACACCTTCGGCAACGGTTCGCTTTGGCATGCGGACCCTAGAAAAGCTGGAATTATAACACCAAGCAAATTCATTTCTAGTAACACGATTTACCTAATCAAAACAGGCGGCTACGTACAGCTAATAAGACAACTAACAGCACGGACGATCTCAAAGGTCAACTACAGAAATACCTGCTTTACAAACTAATAATAAGCCAAAAAACGAAAAACAGAATGCTAATTAAAACCTTTAGAACATTAGGTACTCATAATGAGGCGCACATACATTCGCTAATGCCTCTCGAAGCGTAACTAGTCTCATAAAAAACTGCGCAAGAACAGGTTCGGGTATCAAGTGCATGCGGGCCGTGACAATGACCTCGGATACCGCAAAATAACACGTAGGTACGGTCAACTACACGTCAAAATATAAGTACGAAAGGCGCACTTACTGCTAAGACATACAGACACAGAGCCAAAATAATAAATAATAATAATAATAATATCCCTGGACATTTCACACAGCGCCATCTAGTCCCAAGCTATGCAACCTAATGCTTGTGTTATGGTAACAAGATGGCTGATAAACTACTTATATACATTTTTTTTTTTTGTTGTAAATACATACATATTATAGATAGAAAAACACCCAGACCAAATGTTAGTATGGAGTGGGTGTGCGGTTGGTAGCACAAGCTGACTGATGTGTACATAATGTCAAATTGTCAAGTCGATGTGCAGTTAGCTGTACTGTATTTTCGTGTGGCTTAAAAAAATTTGCATTTTGATTTTGATGCGACGGGATGCGTCGGCGGAACAAGAAATTTTACGCGAACCAATTCGCGGGTAGTAGCTTATTAAAAATTAATGCCAAAATCATGACTTAACTACTCAAACTGGACTTCTACTACATGGGTAGATAGGTAGATCTGTACCTGAAGAAAGACATGTTGGTATTATAGATTGATGCTCTACATACGCCAGTGTGATACAGAAACAAATGACACTCTTCATTTAAAAAAAAATCAAAAGCATACATACGCCGCAATAGAAGAAACAACTTTAAAAGAAGATATAAGTTCAATGTGAGGGATAGTCACTGAGCCGATAAGTGGGAGGAGGTATGAGCCTATTCTTCTTTTTCCTGTCGCTGGCACGACTGCATTTTAAATGCAGTTTTCCCAAAACTTTGCCACTTCCACGGCGTTGTCGGTGGCAGCGCAGAGGCCACTTTGACTGCATGTTTTGAGACAGAGGGCAGGATAGGAGGTGGAGCATGGTTTGTAACATAGCTCCACAATCACACCCTACTGCCGTTCCGTCAAAGTAGCCCCACTTTACCGGGTTGGACTTACATCTTCCCACTTGTGTCCGGAGTCGGTTCAGAGACTTCCAAGTGGACCACGGAAGGTTATACCCTGCAGGGAGATGCTCCTTTGGTGGTAGGTAGTAAGTAGGAGGGGGAAGAGTACCCTGCCACAGTTTGCAACGGTTGCAGAGTTGCAACAGTTTGCAGCCTATGCATGTAAGCGAGATCCTTAGGAATACTTGTGTTTAGTTTGACCAAGCCTATATTGTCTACGGCCTATGCAAATTACACTGTGCGCCTAGTAACCACTGTTTTAATATTTTCATTCCATTCGCGTGTTTCTCAACTTTTAGGAACATCATCGTGCTATCCAATGATATGTACTCAAAATGGTCTTTCTAACGCAAAGGAGTTGGTTCAGGATCGAATCATGGTCATAAAACGTAAAAAATGGACTTTACTCCAAACTTGCTAATTTTAATAACAGCCGCACGGGTCGATCGAAAGGTTAGGCTTGCCGTATGGATGGCTGACCATCCAATACATATCGAGACCTCTCCTTGCCTCAGAAAGCAAGACTGTCTTTCGTGGATCTTTGACAGTCGTTCCGGGTAGACAGAAGCTCAAGTCTGATAATCAGTCATAGCAACGGGTATCGAGTTACCCAGAAACTGGGTTGTGAAGATCAGATAGACAGTCGCTCTATGTACAAGACTGTTATTCAGCTGCATACGATTAGACTGGAAGCCGTCCCCAACATAGTTGGAAAAACGCTAGGCAGATGGATTGCTCCAAACTTAAGAAAGTCGATCAAACATGACACATTTAAAATTGGAATAAAAGAGGGAAATTCTCGAAATTTTAAGAACGTTCACAGTCAGATCTCAGTCTCGATCTGTCAAAAATACCTGTAATTTCCCTACATTTTTGACATGTTTATGACATTGATTGTCGCCGAAATGATATTGCGACTAGACTTAATTTGAACGTTTCTATTTACTGGAATTGACCTTCAGATATAAAACTGTCAACGCAATCGTCGTAAGGAAAGACTTGCTCTCCGAAGGTCAAACAATCTTTATCGGGTTTAGGTTGTTGTTTTTGTGTTGTAAGCAAAACTAAAAAACGCACAAGAGGAAAATATGTTATTCTTCAGAATTGAGATAAATTCCAAGAGTGTCCTAAAAATAGTCGTTTTGGTTGTGGTTATTAATACCCTACGTTCGTTCGTCGTTGTATGCATTCGTTGACGTGTTTAAGCAGCTTATTTGAATAATATCCTATATGTTGGGAACATTTACGTTGTAATACTGCGGTTTTGCTTCTCTATGCAAGTCTGCAGCTGTTTGTTTTCCTGTACCAACTAGTGCATGTCCTACGCCATTTAGGTTTCGTACACATTCATACTAAAAAACTTTCCTAACGATGTTCATTTGATTAGGCATTAGTTGTAACAAAATGTGGTTGATTTCACCATACAGTTTCATTCACGGTGAATAGAATAACAACCGATGGGTCTCTATAGCTAATAAAAGTTACGTGTACATTTTATACTTTATTTGCCCGGAGTTTAAATTTGTGTCCGGTTGATGGCATTAGGTTCGCCCCCTATTAAATGGGAAATTAACATAACTGGTGAAATTCAGGTAATACAGGCGTGAAGTTATGATATGTGTAAAACTTCACATTATCATCATCTTCTTGTAAGAAAGAAAGAAAGAAAAATATTTTATTCTGTACAAACGAAACGCACAATTACAAATAAAAAATAAAAGACGTACTCAAGCAGTACGAGTACGAGTCTTTTGACTATGTGTATATTGCCTTTTATTTTTATTATTATTTTTTATTTGTAATTGTGCGTTTCGTTAGTGCAGAATAAAATATTTTTCTTTAAAAATGTTGACACTTGTCTATTTTTTTTGTAAGTACTTAGTTATTTTAATTGAACATTTTTCTGATTGTAAATACGTATTATAAAAATAACTCTCACAGCTTTTGCACCAAGAAAAAAAAGATGGAAAACATGATGAGCATCACAATAGAATACAGACAGGAATGAAAGAGCGTTTTTAAACTAAAACTAAATTATTTAATCAGCAGCTTTGTATAAAATTTAGAAACTCGAAGAAGGCACCTTTGTTGGTTCAATAGCAATACATCCCAACCACTTATTTCAATGCTACTCCGTCCGGTTCAATGAACTAACCGAAATTAGAGTTCTAAGAGCCAACTGATGTGAAAGATGAAGGAACATAAGTGTTGGTGCAACCTTCTACAGGCCTCCAGCAGTGTATTTATGGCACACTTCACTTCAAAGCTTAAATTCATTCATGTCTTTTAAAAATCGACGTACAGTCACGAACACCAATATGTCGACACTTGGCAACTTTCAAATGCATTTCTTTTCGTGAAATAACGAATGCAACGTTGAAATACGACACATTACATAAACCTATTGGTTCAAAAATGCTATGTTCGTAACAACATAAAAGTTCAATTAAAAATAAAGGAGTAAATCGCTTTTGAATAAAGCCATATATAATACATACTTTTGCTCGTGACTGTACAACCTTTATAGACGTTGCTTAATGTTAAGTAACGATTAGCGTCTGTTTAATTATAAATTTTGACGTTTAAACGAATTAATTTGAAGCATCGTTTATAAAATAAAGGGGTAATTACCAAGCCAATCTCGTGAATTACATTTAATATCCTGCACCTTTCAAAAATCCAATCAAAATTCACTTAACCAACCAAGAGGCAGATAGAATAGGAATCTGTCGAAGTAAAGTGCCCCTAGACCTTTCCAATACGGCTACCCTCATTACGAACGCCGGTAGGGTGTCGTTAGGCCTCTTATCCTAAGCTGTAAGAGCAAGGTCACCGGCAAACCATAGACTACGTGTTTATCAAACATCAACCTCCGTTGCTCCTTCACTAAAATTGATAGGGTTGCCAGTATTCGACTAAACTATCAGAGACAAGGGTGTCGTAACTGCCACTTGTTTTCCCTGAGTGTGTGACGTGAACAATGTTGGTTGACCCATGGAAATGGTGTTAATAAGTTTTGATGCTGACGGTGGTGATATTGATAAGGTTGCCTGTTGAATAATTCAGCAATATTCGTTGCTTTGTCTGTTAAGAATAGGCAGATCGCTGTTTGTTATCATGATTTAACAACAATCACATGCTTACTACATACATAAACTTAGGCCTCTTTCCCATGGGAGGAGGCAAAAACTATAGAACGCCACTTTTGCGATCTGTGCTGATGATCTGATCTGCGATTACACACTCCTTTTGCTCCGTTTACATTCATACATACAAAATAAACAATCACGTTAGCTTAAAATTGATAATATACTGCTGATAGCATTGATAATGTCATACTTCTAGCTAGGTTCTGGGTTGACACAATTTGGATAGACAACGAGAAGCTAAGAAGACAACGCTTGAAATCCAAAACAATCGCATTTATTTCAGATTTAGGTAAGTAGAGGTTGCAGATCTCTATGCTAAGAATTAAATAATATAATAGAACGGCTTAGAAGTAATCGTTCTTCGTATAATGGAGGTAAGTCAAAAGAAAGCGAAGAACCAAAACCAGGTAGCAATGAAGAAGAGGCAGATATACCAACTGTTAACGTCTCGCATTTATATGTGCAAGTGACATATGTCAACGTGGAAGATTCCAGAAGCCTGCGAAACCAGCATCATTATTCAAACCAACTTAATATTAATTTCTCTTACAAAATTAAGACAGAACTCTCAAAAGTGAACTGACATCCCTACGACGGCAGGTGCTCCGTATAATTTCCAGGTAGCTACAATATGAAACTAAGTCAAGTCACAGGTGCTCTGAATAAATTTACGTCTAGCTAAAAGCCCGGCTAAATTGTGGCCTGAAGCACGTAAATGTTTGAACATTCTGATCGATACTGTGAATGTTAACGTTTGCGGGATGAGTTTTGTAGATAATTTAAAGGTATAATTGATTATGATGATAAATCAGAGCAAGGAGACACAGGTACAGAACAAATGGCAGACACACACACACAGACAGAAAGATGACTAGAAAGGGTGTAACTACTGAGATGACGACTAATAAAGAAGTAAGGAAGAAGAGTACATGTTGTACCGACCCCAAATAAATTGGGATAAGGACAAGAGAGAATGCTGGTGATGAACCTTTTAACTAAAGGTATGATTTGTGCTCCAGCAAAATCTAGAACCACCACCGAACTTTTCTCCTTCGTGGTTGTTTTTATAAGTGTAATGAATTCGATCAAAGATATTTTTATACAAAAGAAAGTCCCATCTCTGTCTTGTTAGACGTTTTAGAAGCCCACGAAGACGTAAATAGATTCTGGTGAACTTGACTTTTTTTCAGCCATGGCTTTCGCCGTATGCTGAATAATGAATAGTGAAGACTTTTGATTTAAGACCGTTATTCGATCTACTACACAATGTTTAATGAATAATTAAAGTTTTGGGTTGGTATAATTCGAAAGTTTTCAGTATTCATTATACTTACACGATCGCCCACTGTAATAAGATGTCGAAAGCCTTGCTGAAAAAAAGACAAGTTCACAAGAATCTTATTAGTCATTGTGGTCGTGACCTCAAAAACATGAGATAGACTTAATCTATCTATCTATAATTATATAGTAATAATAAATCGGCCCCAGCAGTCTCGACATTTATTGCGATCGCTTTACGACCGAATTTAGTCGCAAAGTCCCGAATTGACAGGTGAAATGTATGAAGTGCCAGGACTTTGCGACCGAATTCGGTCGTAAAGCGATCGCTATGAATGTCGAGACTGCTGGGGCTGAAGAGTTTGTTTGAACGCGCTTATCTATGGAAATCTGGAACACTGCCAGTCGGATTTGAAAAAATATTTTTGCATTTGATAGCCCAATTCTTGAGGAAGGCTGTATTTATTTATTTTTGACAAAGACACAGAGACAAAGTATCTTAAACATATGACTTAACAAATATACTACCTACTACTTTTTCCACAGATTACTACTTACACAAAGGGCTGAATTTTTAATCTCCTGATAACTTTATTCGAAGAATAATTTTGAAATTTTGACAGTTATGTCATAGAAAAACTATCAAACGTCAATATTATTCCTCGAATAAAAGTTATCTGGCAATGGAACAATCAGCCCTACGACAAACTAATTAGCAAACGTTAATTGTAGTACTGTATAACATCTCGCTAAAAACCTTGGGAGCCGAGCAAGAAGAAATAAAGTCGGAAAGATCGCAAAGCTAAAACGAAGTAATAGTGCGTGCAGGCGATGCGATGCGATACGGGGGAGCAAAAAATTTGACGAAGGTATGTTTTGATAACATTTGCGTTTTAGATCACTGACAATGACCGATAGGCCATCTATCTATTTTGCTACTAAAATTGATGAGTTATTTATTTCTAATGCCCTTGAAGACGCAAGTTAATTGACACTTAACATTGAAAAAAGATAATAAGAATAAATAAAATAATTAAGAGTTTTTTTATTACTCACAAACTCACAAGAGTCCCATGAATAATAAATATTGCCAACTCGTGACTAATATATTACGTTTTTCACGTAAAAATATACGTTCTCAGTTGTCATGGCCATATGAATTACTTACTTATATTTCATTAGACAACTCTAATAGGTAGCTATTTATAAATGACGTACTTGAAGTGTAATAGTTTAATTTCGTCATAATTCTCTTGCTGTTTTCCCATTTATTTAATGTCGGCACAACATGTTCTTTTCTTCCACATTTCTCTATTAGTCGTCATCTCGGTAGTCACCCTCTTTCTAGCCACATCATCTTTTATAAGTACTCAAATTTTGCTTGTAATAATATAATTTCGTTAATGATCGATATTCTCTGATACTTTGCCGAAATTCCAATTGATATCATTCAGGAATTCGCGTCTCTGCTCATCCTCTGTTCCCCCCATATTTAAAATTGCATCAGAGTATGAAACAATTTTGCCAAGCAGACGATTTTAAAACAGTAGGTTCCCGTGGAACTCAATACTAACTTTATGATTACAATCCTATCGTGCTATATACATATAATATTATAAACGTGAAAGTTTGTATGTATGGATGGATGGATGTTTGTTACTCTTTCGCGCAAAAACTACTCAACGGATTTGGATGAAATTTGGCACACAGGTGGTGGCCAGGATTAACATATAGGATAATTTTTATCCCGATATTCCCACGGGATCGAAACTTATGAGGGTGAAACCGCGGGGCGCAGCTAGTAGGCCAAACATACAGCCATTATTCAATAGAGTATATACAGCTTATATCACACATAAATGTATGAAATTATGAATGAATTTCGTGATGCGGAAAATTACGAATTTACGATTAGCTCCGATTTGTAAAATGTAAATGAGTTTGTTTTCAGTTTACTAAAGCCATACATCAACGCTGGCACAGGGGCGTGGCACTTCAAAAGAGCCGATACTCAGCAGTGGATGAAGTCGGGCTGTGGATGATGATGATGTTGAAAGCCATAACATCCACACGCAATTTTTTAAGGGGAAAGCCAAAACTAAAGGCTTTGAAATAGTCATGCATTTACGTCTTTATGAGGGAGTATTGCCGCGTAGGTCCAGTGGTCGCCGGCGCTTCGGCTGAGTATGAGGTCCTGGGATCGATTTGTGCCCTACTATTACATGGGACTTTAACATAACTGGCGGAATGTAGCTGTGCCATAAGTACACCTCTGCCTAAACCTCCGGGGAATAGTCGTTATGTTCAGTTATGTTGTGTGTGAAGGAGTATTGTCAGTAAAATATCAGTTTTCTGGAGTTGAACGGAGAACATTATAAGTAATAACAGCCGCACGGGTCGATAGACCAGGTTAAGCTACGCTTGCCGCGGTTGGTTGGTGTATGGGTGAACATCTCCACATACCAAGACCCCTCCGTGCCTCGGAAAGTACGTTAAGCCGTTGGACCCGGCTGTCATTCGTGGATCTTTGGCAGTCTTTACGGGTCGTCAGTAGCCTGAAAGTTTGACAACCAGTCTTACCAGGGTCTTATCATATTACCCAATAACTGGGTTGTGGAGGTCAGATAGGCAGTCGCACCATGTAAGATACTGGTATTCAGCTACATCCGGTAAGACTGGAAGCCGACCCCAACATAGTTTGGAAAAGGCTAGGCAGATGATGAAGTCGAATTTACAGAACGCTACGCTAATTAATCTCGTTTGTTATTAAATTGTGTAATGTGTATTAATATTCATAGCATTTACTTTAGTATTAAGTAGGTAGATGGTAGATACGTGATCAAATTGTAATGTTAATAAAATGTATAGGATCTAGGTCACAAAGCGGATGCTACAAGTTCAATTCGTGTAACTAAATAACCAAGTACAAATTTTGCGTGCTAAAAACCAGTCTAGATATCTACACATAGAACTATGAAGGCTGCATATAAATTAAGTATTGTAGAACGCAAGTCAACGAACTCGAGGTGGTCTGTTTGAAAGTGCGTCCGTCAAAATATGAGGAGACTTCGAAAGTAGAAAGTTAAGGTGGATGCTCCAAGGTAGCCAGCGAAATTCAAATTTTCTTACGTTTTTTTTTTTCAATTTGTTGGTCAGTACCAAGTTGTACGTTGATTAAAATATGATTCGCGGCCGTAACAAATATGTATTTACAGAATTATAATCATTAGAATCAGTAATACAACTTGTTAAGTTAGCATAATCCTAAAATGTCAAGATTTCAGGAAATAGTCATTCAGTAGGATTACTTGATCTTAGAGAGTTGTGTTGTGTTGATGACTTTGATGATTATAATTCTGTAAATACATATTTGTTACGGCCGCGAATCATATTTTAATGAACGTACAACTTAGTACCGACCAGGAAATTGCAAAAAACGGAATAAAATTTGAATTTCGCGGGCTACCTTGGAGCATCCACCTTAAGTGCAACATGCATAGGATTTTAATGATTCTTTGGAATTTGTGAATGTGCGATGGAAACCTTTATCCTCAAGGACAGGACGGAACGAAACGTGACGTATTTAACAGACGGTGCATACTCAGAATGCTTCTCCCAATTTCTATTTGACGTGAACATTCCTACATAAACACACCGCAATCCACGTAAACCCATTGTAATCATACATTCACGCCGTTTAAGACCAACTAAAGGATTGACAGTCAGGACACGTTTTGCTAGCGTATCCAGTTACATCTTCGCGCTTCCAAACCGCAGAATAGAACCAAGTCTTCAGAATAAGGTTTTAGTTAACTACTTTGCTTTCGTAGTACTGTATACAATCAAGTATTTTCTAACTAAACAGACAGCTGTGCTGCTGGGGAGTTTGTTGCGCCACTTCTTCCCAGCGAAAGCACTAGGGAGTGGTGAAGGGCGGGCGTTTTGGGGGACTGTCTTCTGTAATTTTAACGTTCGAAAAGTGGTAATTATCAGCCTAATTTGAATAAACGACTTTTGATTTTTGATAGTCACAGAGAAGAGATACATTCAGGTCAAACTCGAAAAGAGAAGTCTAAAACTAGTTGCCCATTCCAAAGCGTAGTAAGTCCCTATGGAGAAGAACGGGTAAGAAACTCCGTCAAATTGACAGACTACGTCAAATTGCCGTGTTATAGCCATTTAATACAACTGTCAACGAATAACGAATGTGATTTGAATATACGAACAATTTAAATTGATAGTCAATTTTCTTCAAAATTATTTCCCTGATTGCGTTTTATCATTTAATGAAATAATCCAAATGAGGTAGTTCTGTTAACTTCTCACAACCTGCGGCAGGTATATTACAGGCCATTCCATGAGAATGGTGCAATACAGGAAATATCACAGTAAATGCATCCTTATTAGGCTTAAGACATTACGTTTATACGTTGCATTTCCGTTGCTCACAGTTTAATTAATGTCATTTATTTAAATGTTGGTACAGGTTTGTGATTTTCTCACAGCAGACCGGCATCGGCACCCAAATTGCGTAACATGCAGTGCTATCAATTTGAATCTGAATCATTTTCAAGGTTATTGCTAATCCATTGCTTCATATGTTTGCCTGCTCAACAATGTAAATACCGCAATGAATGTTGTTGAACTGTCAAAATGAAAGCCATTGCTACTGTTAGTGTGCTACGCAATTATCCCGTCGTAGACTTTGTTTTAATACCATTTATTAAACACTGACAGTGGCACCGATTCCCTTGTTCACAAACTAAACTAAATGACAGATATAGTGTTGTGCCCATAAAAGTTTTTTTTTAGAGTTTGGGTACT
Source organism: Apamea anceps (assembly GCA_951799955.1). NCBI lineage: Eukaryota > Metazoa > Arthropoda > Insecta > Lepidoptera > Noctuidae > Apamea > Apamea anceps. The sequence continues at coordinate 3,304,766 of OX637516.1, forward strand.
GAGTATTTGAGCTCTAAAAAATCGTGACATAAGGCTAGCGGATGCGACTACTACCATATTTAAGTTCAGTGCACCTTTTGTCTTTCTATTTCATTAAGAAAAGGACAGAAGATAAAATATAAGTTTAGTCCTGTCAAATTAGTCAGCGCCTGACGTAAATTGATGTAATTAAAATTGCCAATTTTTTTATCACGTCTAAACTGTCTATGGTGTATCTTAATTTGACAGGACTAAACTTATATTTATCTTCTGTCCTTTTCTTAATGAAATAGAAAGACAAAAGGTGCTCTGACTGATCTTAAATTTAGTTTAGTTTGTGAACAAGGGAATCGGCGCCAGTGCGGGAGTCCCTAAAAAGAATCTCTCGTTCGGAAAATGTACTGAAAACGTCACGTCATCAAGGATTAAAATTCCACTAGAAACTTTCCGCAAAATAGGAGGGAAAAGGCGAGGCAGATTTATTATTTATATGATCAGCAGCCTGCTCACGGATTGTACGCAGACAGCACTAAACCCTGACATCCCGCAAGATGAGATGAAGGACACAGATAACATATATACCTGGTAGTTCGGGACGTCGTCATATTGGACGCGGTCACGTTGACCGCGTTCGATCGCTGACATGACATATTTTGGGACATAAAATGTACGAGGTGACCCTTTGCGAGCAGTTGGCCAACCTCATAAAAAACCCTGATAAAAACTTGAAACCTGCGCAACGGCTGTCTCGCATAGTGTCATAGTTTTATGCTGAGCGATGCCCGTTTTGCGTGGACATTCTGCCCCTAATTGTTTAATTTTGTTTCAGTTTTTTCTTCATCATCATGATGCTGATATAGGGATTGCGTCCTCGTATCCGTTTTTATTTTCATTTTTATTTTTTTATATTTTTTATGGTTTTGAGTGTGTTTAGTTTATGATTTTCCTGTGCGAATCCCATAAATAATTTTCCTTTCTTTCTTTATTTATGCGTCACGTTTAGAGCGACATAAATGTATTTTCTTCCATTTTCCTTTCTTATGATAAACAAAACTGGCCGCCATAAGACAGTAATTAAATCACGAAAATAGCTTCAAGTCTACTTACCAAGCAGCAGCAGTATGAGCGGGTTCTGGAACTGTTCTATGTACTTCTTCCATAGCGGTTCCTGTTCTTTGACCTGGAACTCGTTGGGGCCGACGAAGTTCATACGATCGTTGGCTTCCCGCCATGACAGACCGCGGCGAACGTCTACGTTTAGACGTTCAGCCACCTGGGGGAGAAAGAAAGGGAGGTTAACAAGGTAGAAAGGCACGGCAGAGTTGTGACGTAGGTAATCTGGTCGACAAAGAGCTAATAATAGCAGCCTGGAGTCGGGTTTGTGCCCATTTGGTGGCAATGACAATATTGTCGTCCGCTGCCATCAATTTCTGGCTCACCTTGGACCATCAAATCGCCTGATGGTAAGCGATGATTTCGTCGGTAAGTAAGATTTATTAAATGCTTAAATCGAAGTGTGAAGCCATTGCTTAAATAAAATCAATAAGTCAGGTTATTATCAACATCTAAAAAGTGCTGATCCCTAACCTTATTTGCATCCCTAAATGAGTTTCCATTTTCAAGCCCTTCCTCCTAGAATTCCATTTTATTTTTCCATTTCATGCTTCAGATTTCCATTTTATTAAATTATATCTCACCAATAACAACAAAGTTTGAGACACCCGCGTCAGAGCCAATTAGCTTTAAGCCAATCACGTGCCCAGTTTCAAAGGACCAGGAATATATTTTTAACCGACTTCTAAAAGGAGGAGGTTCTCAATTCGACTGCATTTTTTTTATGTATGTTCAGCCATATCTCCGGCAAGTGTGGAATTATTTTTTAATGGATACGGTATGCCTCAGGGGTGGTCCCATATAAGTTGTATTAACTTTGATTGTGTAGTTTTTGAGTTAGCTTCAATAATACGTATTTTTTCCACTTAGTTTATATTGATGATGTTATAAAAACTAAAAAAAATTAAAGGTTTTTTTTTATCATGGCTACAAATTCAAGGAAATGTCAGAGGTTAAAAAAACGATAAGTAACAGAACAGCCATTAATGTTGTAAGTCCATTAGTAAAAAATTACAGAAATCATCCAATAGCGGTAATGAAAGTCCGTTCTCTGTTGGTAAAAATATTAATAAGCTTTCATTATTCGAGTTTATTCGAGTTAAAACCTCTTTTACTTTCTACTGTCATTACGTTTTATTTAGGCCAGACTGAATGAATACTATGGTATAGTTAGAGTCAAACTTTATGACGGCTCTGAAGCGAGCCACTCGCTGCGCAGTACCCCACCCCTCACCCCCGCTGACCCATGAATTTATTACTGCGCAGCGACTCGCCTCATGTTCCGAGACGCCTAGTGTGAATCAAGCTGTATTATCATTATCATAGATGGACCGATGACCTTAAGAACGTGGCTGGGGCAGACTGGATGGGCAAGGCTGCGGCGGACAGGGTGTTATGGCGTAGCCTGGGAGCGGCCTATGTCCAGCAGTGGACTGCGATAGGTTGAGTTAATTTATTATTTATCATTATCAAGTAGGACTAACGTTTTTCTTAGATAAGTACCGTAAAACGGGATGAATAGGGATGCAGGGGTCAATCGGGACGAAACTTCAAAATGGATTTCAACGTTGAAATAATATAGTTTGTTGCCAGAAAATACTCTAATGTGTTAACTGCTTTTTAATTAAAGATTAAGTGTCCTTGTTAGTAACAAACTATATTATTTTAAAGTACAAGTCCATTTTAAAGTTTCGTCCCAATTCACCCCTGCATCCCTATTCACCCAGTTTTACTGTACCGTATTTTTGTAAGCTTAAAGGCAGATCTCTGAACTATCCGATTCTTGTATTCTTCGATTTTTTTACTGTCCACTTTTCTCGCTCATTATTCAACGCTCCCAATCATTTGCTCAAGTACTTTCTCATCAACCACGCTAACAGTACCAAATAAAACCGTCGAAACCAATTGACCAATCCCAACGAGATGTCTGGGGACTGATTTAATCATGACGACCCATAGGATCCAATCACAACCGCTTTAGCTTAAAGACGTGCGCGTGCATGTCCAGACCGCAATTACCGTTACAAAGATTGCTCTAAAGATAGATCAACTAACAATCGAGTAATTAACGGACCTACTGTTTTAATAAGTGGTATAATAATAGAGATGCCTTATAAGTGTTGTCTTGATAAGGCTGTATAGATGATGGTTTGTTTAAAATGATTCTTAGAGATGGGGATTTTTTTTTAAATACGTAAATTTTACGTAAATATTACGTAATTCACATAACTTTTTTTATAAAATTAACTACGTCTTATTGACCAGCACCCTAATTGCGTAACAAACTATCAATCACAACCTGAATCATTTTAAAGGACATTGCTAATCCATTGCTCCATGTGTTCGAAAAAACATTCTGCTCAACAGCGCAAATAACGCCATGAATGATGTTAAACTGTCAAAATGAAATCCATTCCTGCTGTTAGTGTGGTCCGCAATTGCCCAATAAGTCCCTGATTTTGACAAGAATTATATTTGATGGAAAATTCAATAGATTATTATTTAGAGCAGTTTTATCAGTAGGTACGAGCTTAAAGATGCGCAATTTCGCATGAACGGAGGTTTACTAACTTCAATGGATGCCTTCAAAGTGCCTATAGCAGTTTTAACAAGCAACCTACATCTATTTATGTGTAGGTTTATTTTAAAAGATAAGTGATTAAATTCGCATAAGGTTCCTCGTACCTGTTTATTTTAGGTGCAAACATACAAAAAAAAACTGAATTTATTAACTTATTTCACGTTGCTTGATTTTCCTTATTTGGTCGTTCTATTGACGTCAAAAGGTATAAATAAACCGCATGATGATAAACGATTAATTTAAATTAAGTACATTGGAAGAAAACGTGGTGCTTATTATAATACCTAGATACATCCCGAGTTTATACTATTACAGTGAAACTTGGTTAAGTGGGACCTGCCCCAGCAGTCTCGACATTCATAGCGATCGCTTTACGACCGAATTCGGTCGCAAAGTCCCGAATTGACAGGTGAAATGTATGGAGTGACAGGACTTTGCGACCGAATTCGGTCGTAAAGCGATCGCTATGAATGTCGAGACTGCTAGGGCTAAACTTGAACAGTGTTTGCTGACATCGGTCAAGCAATTTCGTAACAAAAACGTTCCGGTAAATGGACAGATGATTAAAGAAGAGGCAAAAGATTACGCGCGAAGGCTCGGTACTTATTAATAATTTTTATAGCAGCAATGGTTGGTTGGAAGGGTTTAAAAAAAGAAACGGAATAGTTTTCAAAGCATGTGATGTGAAGGGACGAAACGCATGTGACTAAAAGAGTGATGAATATACATGTTGATGGAAGGAGAGGGAGAGGAAGGCCGAAGAAAAGATGGATGGATTGTGTGAGGAATGATATGAAAGAGAAGGGAGTGAATGATAGCGTGACAGTTGACAGAGGAGAATGGAAGAAGAAAACGTGTTGCGCCGACCCCAAGTGACATGGGATAAGGGCAGGAAGATGATGATAGTTTTCAAAGCAATTTGTGGAGAAAGTAACGCTGTTGATGTTAACAAATGTAGCCAATGGATTGAAGACCTGCCAGTTCTTCGGCGCAATTATTCTATTGATGATATTTTTAACGCAGACGAAGCGGGTTTATTTTATAAGTGTCTACCCGAAAAAATTTTCGCTTTAAAAGGTGAGTCCTTTCATGGTCATGTCATGCCTTTATTATCTTTTTTTGATTCCCAATAAAGATTAAAACTCACATATAATGCACTCATACATAATACGTTATTTTATTTAATAATCGCTCCTCTATAACTAAAACCTGTATTTTGACCTCTGTTAATGGAACCCTCTGTAAATGAGACAGATATTTATTTATACCTGGATATCTGAGACACTGGGTAAGTGGAATACATCTATCTATAAGTGAGACAAATTTGCAGGTACCTTAATGTCTCACTTAACCAGGTTTCACTGTACTAGCTGCGCCTCGCGGTTTCACCCGCATTAGTTTCGATCCCGTGGGAATATCGGGATAAAAAGTATCCTATGTGTAAATCCAGGGTGTCGGCTACGTCCATACCAAATTTTATCAAAATTGGTTCAGCCGTTTGAGCGTGAAAAAGTAACACACACACACATACACTCACTCACAAACTTTCGCCTTTATAATATTAGTGTGATACATATGAAGAAGATTAAAAAAACTTTCTGGTTTCCAAAAGAGCACGTAGGAGACAAGTATTTGTTTGAGAGCTCTCTTCCTCTTAGGAAGAATCCGGCTCGAAGGACCAAATATTATAAATAAATCAGCATAGATGTCTCGAATTAAAATTCAAAATAACGCAACTCAGGGCCCAAAGGTACAGGCGCTGCCTAGTTTGAGGACCACGGTTCAAATAAGTATGTTAATTATTCTAGTTACAGTAAGCATACATTATACACCGATATATTTTGATCGTTTTAATCCTTAAAAGGGGTCATTGTACTCATCATTATGAACAACTTTTATTACGGGACCAATCCTGAAATCGTGAAAAAAAATCAGTTGATCCATAGATTTGTGTTCGCATAACTCGACATAATGTATAGATCAACTGATTTTTTTTACCACCAAATAGCGGCAGAATGGCTATATTTAAACTGAAAAATTTACGGGTTTCGGATTTGTGAACAAACTGTAGAGGATTCTTTTGATAACATTGATTGATATTCGATTCGTCACGGACGCGTATCGAACGGTTGTGAATAGCTATGCAGGTCCACACATTGTTTTCAACCCATTAAATCAACAAAACTATCAATAGTTTGCAGAAGCAATTGCCCCATTTTACAGTCGAGCGGTGCCAACTCAACGCGTCGTACATCTTCGGTTAAAGCGAAAGCCCGAGTATAATTATATATTTTCAGTCTTTGATCAATATTAAACCACCTTCACTTAATTACACCTCCGCGATGCTAAAAGGGTGCTAAGATATTATGTCTTGTTGGTTAATTACGTTAGAACTACGTAGTATACAAATCATCATATTAAATTAATTAGCGACACTCCGCAGACGTCATGGGTATCGATATCCAAATGGTAAAAAAAAAAAATTTTTTTTTGGGGTCAACGACCTTAGCTCGTTTACATTTTATGTGTAAACTTCACAGATGTGATGGGTATCACGTTAAAACAAAAATAAATTATTTTCTGCACTCACACTTCCGAGTAACAAAAATCCCAGCTCTTGCTCATTCCCAAAAAAAAAAACCATAAATAATTTTCTTTTTGTTTTACTGTGTTAAGATGTTGAAACCCATCAGGTCCGTCGAGATCCGCTAGCTAATATACTAAGACCCTGTATTTTCAAAAATCGACATTCTTGGTAGATAGATGAAACTGAAGAGGGTATACAAGATGTCCGGTAATGAATGGATAACCTCTTAAGGGGTCATTGTACTCATCATTATGAACATCTATTACTATGGGACCAAACCTGAAATCGCGAAAAAAGAATCAGTTGTTTCCTACATTTTAACGAGTTATGCGAACATAAATGTAGGGAACAGCTGATTTTTTTCGCGATTTCATATTTGTTCCCTTAGTAAAAGTTGTTCATAATGATAAGCACAATGACCCGTTTAGAGGTTATCCATTAATTATCGGACACCCTGTATATTGCTTTTTAGTTTTTTAATCCTACCATTTATCACAGTCTAGTCTATACACGATGGTTGAGCTTTTTTTTTTTTATATTGAGCTTCTGCTAGGCTTATGAAAAGCCGAAAAAAGCTTTGTGTTTTTCAACTGAGGCACCTTTACAAATGCCGCCAGTGCTGAAATTGTGATTTTTTCAATGTAAAATGGTACAGTTTGTATTATTAACATTGTATGTTCTTTGCCATACAATGTTAATAACAGAACCCATATCTGACGATACAAAAATGAGCAGTAAGAATCTTCAGTAAACTTATATCAAAGACATAGACAAAATTACTCCCATTTGTAGTGTAGTAGGTGGTAGTGTGGTTCTGCGTCACTGAAGATAGCAAGTTCACGAATAATTGTATTTGTACAAGTGGTTGTTCAGAACAGAAACCCGATTATGTGACAATATTTGTTTCTGATGCAAAATTATTGGAGGAATTTCATGAAAACGTGTGATAGGTGTATGTACTGTACACGGACACGATACCACTATACTTATGCCTAAGAAATGCTTACGTGAAGGTTTGGCCAAAAAAGGCAATACAAAGAGATGTATTTTTAACCGAATTCAAAAAAACCGGCCAAGTGCGAGTCGGACTCGCCCATGAAGGGTTCCGTTACGTTACGATTTATGACGTATTAAAAAAAAACTACTCACTAGATCTCGTTCAAACCAATTTTCGGTGGAAGTTTATATGGTAATGTACATCATATATTTTTTTTAGTTTTATCATTCTCTTATTTTAGAAGTTACAGGGGGGGGGACACACATTTTACCACTTTGGAAGTGTCTCTCGCGCAAACTATTCAGTTTAGAAAAAAATGATATTAGAAACCTCAATATCATTTTTGAAGACCTATCCATAGATACCCCACAAGTATGGGTTTGATGAAAAAAAAAATTTTGAGTTTCAGTTCTAAGTATGGGGACCCCCAAAATTTATTGTTTTTTTTCTATTTTTGTGTGAAAATCTTAATGCGGTTCACAGAATACATCTACTTACCAAGTTTCAACAGTATAGCTCTTATAGTTTCGGAAAAAAGCGGCTGTGACATACGGACGGACAGACAGACAGACAGACAGACAGACAGACAGACAGACAGACAGACATGGCGAATCCATAAGGGTTCCGTTGCCATTTGGCTACGGAACCCTAAAAAGAAGGAGGTTCTCAATTCGGATGTCTATTTTTTTTTTTTTTCATTTATCATCATCATCATCGGCAGTCTTGTTCCGCCCACAGCTGAGTATATAATAGATCTCGTCCCTATTGTGCCATGCTTCCCTGGTCTGTGCGAGTCTCATCCAGTCTATTTCTTTAGTATAGGTACTAAATAATGAATCCACTAATATCTAGAAAGAAATCGTTCAATCCGAACTTGGCTCTGACCCCAGCACAAAAACCAGATTTAGAAATACCCCAATTCAACACGTGTGTGAAAAAACGTCTGTCTCAAAATAGATTCAAGCACTTCCACACTATAAGCGACCGGTTCTATTCAATGAAAAAACGTGCGATTTAATAGTATGTAAATAACAAAAATACGTTACGCACCAAATGTTTTTTTAAACCTGTTTTTCGCAAAAGCCCATAAAATAAATACAACTCTCTGAATTATTTAATATCAATAAGACAGTCTTGTACAAATAAATTAATGGATGAATTTTTGATGTAAGTTCGATTAGGGAAAGCTATTTATTATTCCGATGTTATTAATACAAAAGCTTTCAATAAAATCGATTCAATACTTTGTATATGTGACAAGGTCACATATATAGACCTAAGTATACAAATAAAGGTATATTTCAAATGTCGTTGATTTTATTGTACCTATAAGACATGGCACAGAACCGGTCGAAGTGGTGGTGCTTGGGGGAGGCCTATGTCCAGCAGTGGACGTCTTTCGGCTGAAATGATGATGATATTAGACATGGCCCACACTATGCGACATGCAACTGCGACAGGCTGTGGCCGATAATTTTCATATATATATCTATTTTGTTCTTAGCTCGTCGAGTTGCAGAGTCGCAACTACAGGCTAGGGCAGTCGCACGTTCTCACTTCTTGTCGCAGCGACTAGACGCATATGCAAACGACAACCCTGCGTCTAGACGCAGATGCAAACGACAACCCTGCGTCTAGACGCAGATGCAAACGACAACCCTGCGTCTAGACGCAGATGCAAACGACAACCCTGCGTCTAGACGCAGATGCAAACGACAACCCTGCGTCTTGTCGCAGCGACAAGACGCACAGTTTGCGCTGGCACTTAGATAAGCCGCTACGAGAGATGAAGACTTAAATACAAAATAAATTATCACAAAATATACCCCACAACAGTAGGTACCGACGCCCTTGAAAAACAAAGCATCATTAGTCTTCAAACAAAAGCACATCGCATCAAAATTAATGACTACCGTCACAACGGAGATGCAAACAGCCCATTAGGAGTAGGATTTAATGGCAACATACCTCGGCTCATATAACCTAATAGATATGGAATCTGGGTCACTATGCAAATAGGACTCAGGGGTAAAGCCTCTCGACACTGATAGCATCTCTGCTTTCTATGGCAGCTATGATGTTGAGTAAATAGCATCTGATATTGACGATAGTGTATTGTTTTGACGCACATAAAATAGCATAACGCCTGTAATCCTCGAGGGGCCGGGCAGAGGTGTACTTGTAATACACCCACATTTCCTGAGTTATGTCTAAGTCCCATGTAATAGGGGGCGAGCCTAATGTTTTATGAAGAGTAAAATCGAGGGATAGAGGTTTTAACTGAAGACGAGCTAAGGGATTGAATTTGGGTAGCAGGATCGCCCGAAAGGGTTACCGCTGCCCTGGAACATAAAGGGCTAAGGAAGGAACACGGGTGGGTTTTAGTCAGTAAGAGTCTGACACTCCCTTCTGCTCCACCCGGAGCGGGAGGAGTCAATTGATGATTTCTCATTCTCAAAAAAAAAAAAAAAAGGGATTGAATTTGAAAAACGTTTAAGTGAGATTCGCCCATCCCGATGTTCGGGGGTAGCCTATGTCCAGCGTAGGCACGTCTTTTGGCTGAGATGATTCTGACAATGATGAAAATTCAAGTTAATATGGATAGACTGACTGGACAACGCCCAATACGCTTAAAACATTAGATATTTATTTATTCATATACACTTTTTTGTACATCAAAAATACATAACAAAAAAAAAACACTACAAAACATCCAATGGCCGGCCTTATATTGATTGAATTGAATGATTAAAGAAATGCCTGAAATTAATAAAGCTTTAATTAATATTGACTCTAGGAATAAAAGCACCTTATAGAACATCAACATACTCTATGGCTATAACCATATATTTATTCATTTGACCCCACAGTCTTCAGACTGTGGGGTCCCCTGGTGGGTATTCCTGTAGGTAAGCGTTCACGCTTACCTACAGGAATCAGGAATGTACCGCTTCCCGACTTGATTGCACTACGCAGTATCGTTATCAAGTCCCCCTCAAATCTCGTTAACGCCCGGAAAGTACATATACATATTTATATATCGCATCATAGCACGCACAGCCAAGATCATTGTTTTGTCCCTGAAATCTTCGCCTAAAATGAATAAAATACTGCCTCTTCCCTTTCATCAAGAAAGAGGAGGAGTCTTCCCCTTCATCAAGGAAGTTATAGAATAGAAATATTTATTGTCCAGGAAATACAGCAAGCAGATTCACTGGTTAACAGCAAGTTGAGACGACATGAGTAGCTTAAAATACTACCAACAGCTACGTTACAATATTATTTGCCAGTGAGCCCCAAACTAGACAGTTAATCTGTATCTGGCTCGGAGTAAGAATTCCAGAGGGGAGACTATTATGTCCACTTATTTTATTTATGTCTGCGAGGCTGAAGTGGGACTGGGTGGGTCACACTTATAGGATGCATCCAGACAGATGGGCCAAAGTCGTCACACAGTAGTTGCCAGAAGACGGACGTCGTCACCGAGGCTGACCTAAGAAACGCTGGCGTGACGATTTGGACTCGTTCCTAACCGATTGGACGGAGAAGGCACAGCACAAGGAAAGGTGGAAGAATATGGGGGAGGCCTTTGCCCAGCGGTGGGACAGTATAGGCTAACGAAAAAAGAAATATTTAAGTACTTAAATTTTCATATAATTTGCCAAATCTTCGGCAACGTTCAAGGACCACAAACCATTCCACGATTAAGGAAAATCAACATCATTATAATTTTAAAGAATTTTGACATAAAAACTACGTATGTTTCTGAGCCAGTGATCATGAGGTCGCATACACAGGATCTTTGCATTCATTATACCTATACCTAAAATTCTACAACAACAATGAACATAGCACCAACATAATTCATCAACATAAAAACCCAACATAGTTGGGAAAGGCTAGGCATCCAACTACGTCGGGTTCGGCTTCCAGTCTAACCAGATGCAGCTGAATACCAGCATTTTACATGAAGCGACTTCCTATCTGACCTCCACAACCCAGTTACTGTGTAACACGATATCCCTTGGTAGGACTGGTTGTCAGATTTTTGGGCTTTTGACTAGCTGTAACGACTGTCAAAGATCTATGAATGACAGCCGGGACCAACGGCTAAAGTGCGTTCACAGCTACGGAGGAGTCTCGATATGTAATGGATGGTCACCCATCCACTGACCGACCGCGGCAAGCGTAACTTAACCTTATATCGACCTGTGCGGCTAGCTTTAAAATAAAAACAGCCAATCATTCAAAGGCGACACGACCCATTTCCGTCAAATCTTTAAACAAATTGCTTTCCATACATCGGCGAGTTCAATCAATCAATCGTTAACAATCGAATTGGGACCGTAGTGTTGTGACAGTGATGTTTCATATCATCGATCTTTTATAGTGATGTGATGTGATGGGCAAAGACGTCTGTTATCTGTTTATGTAAATGTATTTCCCTCTGTTTAGGGATATTGACGTGTGTCGGATGTCGAGCGATTACTGTTATGTGTTTACGTTTAATTACGTGAGTGGTGTGACTTAGTGATATGGATTGATAACATAACATTGATAACATATAAGTCTGTAGGTATTTCCCGAAGCGGTAAGCTGGGGGTCTACTCCGAAGTAGTGTCGGCCGAATGTTCTGCCGTTTCCTGCTACGAAGTTACTATTTGGTTCGGTCGGTTCCGATCCTACACTCCTACACTCTTTCGAATATTGACTATGGTCCCGACCCAACTGAGCCGATCCGAACTTTTTTCGCATGTTTCAATAATATTGGGTTCGGCCATGTATCGGTCCGATCCGAACATTCGCACTTTGCACTTCGGAGTAGGCCCCCAGAGGTGTTTAGACCTAGCTTGCTTCTTTCTACCTGTACTTCGTGACTGTGACAAGGAGGCTTCCACTCAGTTCTGTGGGTGGGTCTTAGGGTGGAAACATTGCCAGTATCTGGGAACAAATCTAGACATTAGGCTGCTATAGAAAATTTGCTAATGGAAGGACCTAATAACACCTAACCTCACGCTCAGCCGTTTCTTAGGAGCAGTAGACCACATGGATTCATAACCATTTAGATAATCATGTTTTCTATTTAGAAGATTATGAAGGAATCTCTAGTCTAGTAAAGTGTTTATGAAGATTGTAAAATTGTTATCTAAGCCCACTTGAGTGTCTACTCATAATAACGCAAGATAAAGACATTAGAGTCATAATAATAGAGGAAATCATCATTATCAGTCCTTAGAAGTCAGGGAATCATGACGGCTGCTGAGGAGTTTGTTCCGCCACTTCTTCCCGGCGATACCACTAGGAAGTGGTGAAGGACGGGCGTTTTGGGGGACTGTCTTATGTAATTTTGACGTTCGAAAAGCACTGATTCGCAGCCTAATTTGAATAAATGACTTTTGATTTTGACTACCTGCAGTATTTTCTCTCGTTCTCTCTAGCGATAAGACCGCTCATAGTGTCCAACTATGTAAAATTTCCACATTTATAACTGTAATTTTCAAAAAAAAAAAGTAGTAGCCATTCAGTGTAATAAATTGAAAAAAAAATACAATAACCTAAGTTAATAACGAATGCATAGCTTTTCTTTCCTAGTATAAGTTTATGATTGGATTTTTCATTTCCACAAGTAAACAAGCCTCGGAGCGTGAACTCGCTCGCTAGCCCGTAGGTACTAACCTTTCAGTAAATAATTGAGTCAACACCTGGCTACGTATTACTGCCACAAGATTGCTGTATTTATTTGTCCAGGAAATAACGTCTGGATACTCAATATTTTTTGTGGTCGAGAATCGTCTGTGGAATATTATTTATATAGGTTATTAAATGCATTACACTAGCATTAGTATTAAGTAGCTTTTAATATACATAGATAACGCTTGAGAGTAAAATCACATAGATATTTTAGGGACAATTCTCGTAATTTTAAGAACGTTCACATTCTGATCTCAGTTTCAATCAAAAATACCTCTAAAATCTCTACATTTTTGACATTGACTGTCGCCGAGATGAGATTCCGACACGGCAATAAAAACTTGTGTGTGTATACAAAGGGCCTTAGGATAATTTAATTTCTGCTTTTATCCTTCAAAGAAACTCCCGAGCATCACCATCGTTTTCGAATCAACATAATTTATACATTCGAGCATTAATTCCCGAAGGTTTGTGTGTAGAATAATTATAATTATTAATATTTAAGTTAGGGAGATGTAGCACAAAAATCTCCATGTTTTAACATTTCGAAATATTGGCAGAAAAACAGCATCATACAATTTGCCGGAGTAGGTAAACAAAATGTTTACTTTTATGGAATAAATGTCTTAGATGTATCTGGTCCTGGGTTCGACTCCCGGGTCGGGCAAAGTGTTACTGGGATTTTCAATTTGGAATTTTTCAGTGGCAAGCGTGGCAGCCTAAAGGGCATAAAGGGCTAAGGAAGGAACACGGGTGGGTTTTAGTCAGTAAGAGTCTGACACTCCCTCCTGCTCCACCCAGAGCGGGAGGAGTCATTTGATGATTTCCCATCCTGAAAAAAAAAAAAAAAAAAGCGTGGCAGCCCAGTCTAGCTCTGGGCTGCCACTGAAAAATTCCAAATTTGTTCCCGATGATGGAAATAGGTTCGCCCCCTATTATTACATGGGACTTACAACATAACTGGTGAAATGTGGGTGTCCTATAATAGGTGCACCGCTGTCTAACCCTTCGGAGAATACAAGCATGATGTTATGTTATGTATACAGAACATTGGCTGAAAAGTCACCAGTTCTTGTTCAATTTTAACAATCACCAGGTTGGTAGTTCGTTCAGCAGAATAAATGCTATACATGGTGGCTCTTTAATTTTAGTAAGTAACCAGCTCAAATTTAAAGATCGTAACGATATTGTGAGCCTATCTGATGAGCGTACAGTTGAAATTGCCTGTATAGAATTGGAGCACTTGGTTGTATTAAGTGTGTACAGACCCCCTTCAGGATTGTATGACTGCTTTGAAAAGGTAATGGATGAAGTGTTACACAGGATTTGTAACTCAAACAAGTCTGTTATCATTTGTGGTGATTTTAATGTTAATTTATTAGAAAACTCAGGTTCTTGTAGTAAAATTATAAGTCTGTTTCAGTCCTACAATCTTGTAAACCTGTTTTTGGAGCCCACAAGAATAACACCTACTAGTGCCACATGCCTAGATAATATTTATACAGATATTATACCAAGCCACAAAGAAATTATAAATTTACTAGATTCGGATCACTGCGGGCAAAGGATAACTATTCAAAACCAAAACAAAAAAGTGGCTAAAAAGGATATCACTGTTAACCCCAAAACTGCAAGTCGCTTGGAGGCTTTTAAAGTTAAACTCATTAATGAATTACCAGTTTTGTCAACTCATGCTGATCCTAATCATCTATATGATACTTTTTTTAATATATACTGTAAACAATTTGATTCCACCTTTATTCCCAAGACTATCTCGGTTAATAGTAACGCATCTTTCAGTGATTGGGCTACCATTGGTATTCATAAAAGTAGAACGCGGCTTTATGAACTGTACAATGAAAGGTATTATGTTAACACTGATGAATTTAATTTGTATGTTAGAAATTATTCAAAATTATTTAAAAAAGTTTGTTATATGGCCAAGTCACGTTATTTAGGTTCAAAGATTAAAAACAGCAGTAATGTAATTAAAACGACCTGGTCTATTATTAATAGTGAAGCGGGAAGATCTAGTAACCGAAATACTGACTACAGCCTGTCTATTAATGACAACATAATAAAATCAGACTCGCAAGTCGCCGAGGCATTTGAAAATTTCTTTTCGGATATTCCCGTTTCAACTACTAAATCCCTAAACTCATCACCTTCTGTTGCTGAGTCTCTGCTTAAGGAAAATGTTAATGGTTGCGATTCGGAATTTCATTTTGAACACATTACCTGTAGAGATATAATTAAAACCTTTCACACTTTAAATGTTAAAAAGACTGCAGATCTGTGGGGTAATTCTGTAGAAGTTGCTAAGTCTATTATTGACATTGTAGCACCTACTCTAGCTCTTATTTTTAATAGTTGTATTAACAGTGGGGAGTTTCCTGACCTTATAAAAAATAGTAAAATAATTCCTTTGTTTAAATCAGGTAGTACATCAGACCCTACAAATTATAGACCTATTTCTGTACTACCTACCTTTAGTAAAATTTTTGAGAAATTAATTTTAGATCAAGTGCAAAGATTTTTTAATAAACACAAATTATTACATAGCAAACAGTTCGGTTTTACAAGGGGTCGTTCAACTACTGATTGAACTTTTAGGACATATTTATAATGCATGGGAAGATAAATGCGATGCCTTGGGCATCTTTTGTGATTTGTCCAAGGCATTCGATTGCGTTCTTCACGAAACGTTAATCAGGAAGCTCCGCCACTACGGAATCCGGAACACTGCTCTGGATCTTCTTACTTCATACTTGAGTAAGAGGATTCAGAGCGTTGACGTTAATGGAAAAAGATCTCCCGGATCTATAGTATCAATGGGAGTCCCACAGGGCTCAATTCTTGGTCCTTTCTTATTTCTTATTTATATTAATGACTTGCCGTACCTCATAAAGGATAATCATGATATAGTGTTGTTTGCAGATGACACTTCACTTTTGTTTAAACTTAAACGTCAGCAGCAGGCTACTGACAATGTAAATAACGCGATCTCTAAAGTAGTACACTGGTTCAATGTTAATAATTTACTGTTAAACGAGAAAAAAACCAAATGCATTAAGTTTACGCTACCTCACGTTAGGCAGGTGAAAACCAATGTGTTGATAAAGGGCGAAGAATTGAATCCTGAAGACAGCACAGTATTCTTGGGCATAACTTTGGATGCTAAGCTTCAGTGGGGTCCACATATAGACAAATTGTCAAAAAAGCTAAGTTCCGCAGCGTACGCTGTTAGAAAAATTCGTAATTTAACTAATATAGAGACAGCCCGCTTAGTGTATTTTAGCTATTTTCATAGTGTAATGTCGTACGGTATTCTATTGTGGGGAAATGCCGCTGATATTCAGACTATCTTTGTTTTGCAGAAGCGAGCTGTTCGATCAATTTATAAATTAAGTCCGAGACACTCGCTCAGAGATAAATTTAAAGAGATTAATGTTATGACTGTGGCTTCTCAATATATTTATGAAAATCTTTTATATGCCCATAAAAATATAAAATTGTTTAAAAAATACAGTGATATCCATGATATAAATACTAGGAACAAACACAAATTTGTTGTACCTACAACAAGGCTCAAGAAAATAGGTGGGTCGTTCAGATGCCAATGTATACGCTTTTACAATAAAGTTCCAAGCCCCGTTCAAGATCTAAGCCTTAATAAATTCAAATCATTCATTAAACGTAAGTTGTGCCAGAAAGCCTTTTATACCGTTAAGGATTATATCGAGGACAAAAAGGCTTGGGATTGAGCTGCTTCCAATTTTTTTTTTTTTTTTTACATATTGAATGTTTTTTTTTGCTCTATTTTGTTGTTGTTTTTTTTTTATATACACTGACATTAATGAATTTTACATATACTATGACATTTGCTTACTTTGTTAAGTATTCTATTATTTTAATTATTGTGAATGTGAAGACTACGTGGGTCATTTTATTTATATTATTTTTCTCTTTGTTCTCTTAGTTTTTGTCATGGTCTGGCAGTTTGAGTAATTAATGTGGCCTACCCAAATGTCCTTTCTTTGGTATTGTTCGTCGAATCGTTGAGCTCCTTAAGTTTTGAGTTGAGCTGCACAATTTCTGACAAATGCGTGCACTGACTGGACAGGTCCTCTCAATCTGTGTGGTTCTTTCCTCAAAAGACCATCTCAGACATCGACCTACATGGTCTTCATATGATCTGACCAAGATTATGTCTGGACTTTAAAAGAGACTGTGACGTCTGAGTTTGTTTCGGCCTTTCTTCTCAGACTAGTCAGATAGGAAACGCCGACCTCATCTAGTTTTAAAAATATGATTGACGTGTAAAAGTGTTTGTACAAACCTACTTACAAAATAAAATCATTTATCATTATCATTTATCATAAAAACTTACAGGATTTATATAGAATGCCATATAACAGCTAAAACTTATTTTATCTGGTCCTTATCTATTTTTATTTATTTTACTATTTATGTACACACATATGTATATAAACAGAAATCTCTTCCAGAATACCTGAGACAGGACAATAGATACAGAGATGTAGACAGCGTGTCATAGAGCAAAGGAGACAAAAATTCACTTAAAAACTAAACAAAAATTACGAGAATATACTAACATACATACAAATAAACATACATAAATACTTACTGGTCCTTATCTATGTAAATAAAGATTTCATTACGGTATACATACATGAGGCCGTCTTAATTAGTTTATCATGTCATCAATGACACACTGTGCCATCATTGGCTTTGATTTCTTGTATCTAGCTAGAGTTACTAGATCATCAAGATTTTACCTACCTATAACAACATTTAACTGTAGAATATGAGTCGAAGAAGCCAAAGGCGAACATATTAAGAATCAGGTGAAGTGCATTAGGTAAATGGAAGTTTTATATCAAGTAAGTAACTGCACCCTAACACACACATAACACACACAAGTGTGTTGCGTAACACACTTTCAAAATTACAATCTGAAGGATGAAGGATATTGCTAATCCATTGCTTCATATGTTCGAAAAATGTGTCTGCTCAATAACGTCAATAACGCTATGAATGTTGTGGAACTGTCAAAATGAAAGCCATTGCTACTGTTAATGTTTTACGCAATTACCCCGCAGATTTCAACGAAATGCAGCATGTATTAGTCGAATTTGTCAAAAAAACATCAGACTGTCATTTGTCGGAAACATGCCCCGGTATTCCCGGAAACAAACCCTCGTGCCTGAGATACCGGGTGCCTAAGCTCCAGTCTTCCACAATATTTTTATACTAGTTATTTTCTTCTAATCTTACCTCCTCCCAGCCCAGTATGGAGCTCTCGACGGCGCTGATCCACATGTCGCCTGCGCCTGCGCTCACGTCGATCAACCCACGCCGCCCCCCGCCCCCCTCCTCCGTGGAATGCTGCAACAAAAAGTTATAATGTCACTAATGGAACGCCCAGAGACATTGTAGAATTAAACTATGGTGTGTTCTAACTTGCGTGTCCTATTTGGTAAACAAACATGGTACGGAGTTTTCGTATTAAGGTGGATGCTCCAAGGTAGCCCGCGAAATTCAAATTTTCTTACGTTTTTTGCAATTTGCTGGTCAGTACTAAGTTGTACGTTGATTAAAATACTTATATATGATTCGCGGCCGTAACAAATATGTATTTACAGAATTATAATCATCATCAAAGTCATCAACACAACTCTCTAAGATCAAGTAATCCTACTGAATGACTATTTCATGAAATCTTGACATTTTAGGATTACGCTAACTTAACAAGTTGTATTACTGATTCTAATGATTATAATTCTGTAAATACACATTTATTACGGCCGCGAATCATATTTTAATCAACGTACAACTTAGTACTGACCAGCAAATTGCAAAAAACGTAAGAAAATTTGAATTTCGCTGTAGTTTGGAATGAAAGTTTGTTTGTTGTAAGAAATATTATACGGTAACTGCATGGTAAAAAGCTTCAAATTAACCATTAATTTCCTCTAACACGCCACTCACGCGCCATAATTGTCCTACAAATAAGAAAAACTGCAGAAAAATATATAATGTACAGTCACCAGCATTAACCTGGCTATCTGTAGTATAGGATTCTCCAGATTGCGTATTTAACTAAACTATGTTTAATAACAGTATCGCACAGTAAAATATTTCGGCAAAAACAAACACAATAATCTAAACAACTTTCATTGCGTGACACGTCATATGTCATACGACATCATCTGACAAAAACATGATAAAGGAAGTATACTTCAATCAAATTAATGAAGTCAATTTCTAAGTAAAAACATACAAGTTTTATCGACAGACGCATTCCTTAGGCTTCTATTTATCAAGTATATAATTACTTTACCCATGGGAAGAAGGCGTGAGATTATGTATGTATGTATAACTTTCTCCTAGACTCTAGAAACCGGGAGAAAAAAATTCAGGGAACTCTGCTTGAGAATTAGTTTCAAGAGATAACAGGTTTCGAAATAGTCATAATGAAAAGGAAATATCATACAATCTATAGCAAAGTAGATAGACTAGACTTTACATTTCGATAATTGTGACGTTGCAGCTGTCAAACTAACGTCAGTTGCGTTCTGCTAAGTGAGATGTTTACATTACTCTGACACATCAATGAGAAGTTCATACGAATTAATTCAAGGCCAGCCTATTCCTCCTCGTACTTTATGTTTCGTACAAGCCGTATGGCCGATGGAATTTCCTATCGTCAAAAATTACGAACTTCATTACAAACTTTCTTCCCCTATTTAACTCCTTTACGGGCCGAATTTTCGAAAATGCTTTCTAGAGCGAAATTTGCTTGAACCAGCGGTTTAGATTGTGCGTTGCCTGTCAGTGAATTTAAGATTTTATACATTCTTAAAACTAAAGACGCGTTCACAGCAAACGTATTGTCAGCCGTTGACGTAGTTTTGTGTTTTTCCATACATATTGAAATTCTCGTTCGACAATACGCTATATCACAATAATCCCATATATCACTGGGGCCCACAGTAAGCATGCTCACAATCGGCGACTGACTAAACATTTGGTGGAAACGCGGCCTTAGAATTAAAAAACATTCTCAACACTACAATTACTGATAACGAAGATGATGATCCTGAGAACATCTTGAGAAACATTGTTGACCGTGAGCACGAAACGGAAGCTGGTTTAATTCATACCAGTTATTAATTATTCTGCAGATGATAATAATAATTTGATTAATGATAAACCTGATTGAACAGCTGCTTGTCCCCTGGTTTTGTACAAACAGTTTATCAATAAAATTGAAGATGGGCTAAAAATTATCTTGTTCGATGAATACCATAACCATAATCAGCCTATAATGTTCCCACTGTTGGGACACAGGCCTCCTCTCTTCGAGAGGGAGTGGGCTGTAATCCACCACGCAGGCCCAGTGCGGGTTTTGTCTTCGATTTTTTTTTTGTTTCTAGGACATGCCGGTTTCCTCACAATGTTTTCCTTCACCGTTTTGAGAGCAGTGGTGATGAAATAATATACACAAAGTAAAGCGCCTGTCTGGGTTCGAACCTACGACCTACAACTCGGTAAGTCGCGGTCGATACCACTGGGCCACCACCGGTTCAAAGAATAGTCAACTATATTTTGCACAAAACTTGTCATACACGTTCATATCCATTGATAATCCACCAACACCATTAAACCAAGTAACTTCAAAGTGCGAATTAAACAATAAACCTCAAAGCGAAGAAAACACTGACTCACATAAAAACTCGATAGAAACCGTAGAAACTTTCAAACAAAAAGCAAGCAAAGTCCAAAAGTTTGCTCAAAAGCTCAGAGAAAACTTAAAAACTACGCACCAGTTACACTGAACAGCCTTCAATAACAATACCTGTTGCTATCCCAAATAGGACAAAACCGTATGTTTTTATATACGGAGATGAATGCTAAAAACACGTTTGCACGCACCGTCGAGCGACGTCAGACTGATCGTAATTCGTAAATAATTACTGGTAAATGAACACTGGCGCCGTTTATTCATGTGTTCGTAAACGCGGAATAATCAACGTACTTGTGGTAATATTTGTAATGTTCAATAGGTATAAGTAGAAGGAAAATCATTGGCTTATTAGTCCATTCGCACGGATTTACTCGCACGAAACGGGACAATCTCCTTTTTAAAATAATATTTCCTATAGGCGACTCGCACGAAGTTAATTTATTTGTGGGCGAGTCATGTATTTAAAAAGAAAGTACACGCTTTATAATATTTAACTCTTATCACTTCTGTGCGCCAGTGTCCTTTTTTCTGTACTTCGTTGCATACAATTCATGTGTTAATTGCCTCATACATATTTCTGGAGTTGTCTACTCGCCCACAAATCTCCGTGCGAGTCGCCTGTAGAAAAATTAAAAGTGACGATTCGCCCGCTTCTGGCGATTAAATTCGTGCGAATCGACTAAAACGCCAAATCATTGTGTTTATCTCTCAGCAACAACTATCACAAACTCGTTTTTGGCCTTGTTGTGGGAAACAACACTCCCAAAAATAAGTTCATATCCTGGGTTGGTTGGGTCATATCCAGGATATGACGAAACATGGTCATGTGTTGGAGTATTCTGATGTACTTTGGAACTACGGTCCTATGTGTAGAGGGCCTACAAAGTCTCTGGTCTCTGTTATAGCTAAGATAGGGCGAATACTGAGATGACGGCTGATAGAGAAGTATGGAAAAGGAAAATTCTTGATTTAAAAGAGTGTCCGTGGAGTTTCTTGCCCGTTCTTCTCCACAGAGATCTACGTTTTGGAATGGGCAACTAGCTTCAACTTTCCGACTAACTGACCGACAATTTAATTTTGACAATTCAAAAGTGCCTGAAAGGGTTTAATTGAAATAAATGATTTGAGTTTGAGTTTGAAGACGTGCTACATCAACCCCAAATTGGAAGGGAGTAGGAAGATTCTAGATACCTGAGAAGTATTGTAAGAGCTTTTGGGCACACCTCTTCGGAAAACCCTGTTTAAGATTAACGACACAAGCATTTCTACAAAGACTGACCAAACATGAAGTCGTAAAAACAACGACTGGCATAGATTCTCACCCTTATTTTGCCCACCGGCCACTTTGAGAATATATTTTTTTCTAGAGCCCCCCCATTTTTTTTTTTTACTTTCCATCTATCTCGAATCTGAAGCAGCTATTGCCACGATTATATTTAAACGTGTTATATTATATAGTCGTAAGATAGGATATACAATTTTCTCTGGGTCTACTTCTACCCTGAAGTCTCAAACGCCCACGAGGGGATGTTATCGCCCACGTTCAGAACCTATGGCCTATGTGAAGCCACATGTATATTAAGTACAAAATTATCACTAAAAACTCTCGTTTAGCTGACTGGTTCTGATTACCAGAGCGACGTGTGTTCAGCCATGCGAGAGCTTTCGATAGCTTGCAAAGTTCTGTACCTGTTTTGAACTTATCATTCATAATATCACATCTGTATTCCCCGAAGGCGTAGGCAGAAGTGTAATCAGCTGTACAGAGACACCCACATTATGACTGTTATGCTATAAATACCATATAAGAGGGGGCGAGCCTATTGCCATCAAACGACCACAAATCTGGACTCCCGGTTGAGAATATGTCGTCATGAAAAATCCCAAAAACACTTTTCCGTTCTGAGGACCCAGGACTCTTAAACACTTTATAGACGAACGAAGCAATTACTGATCATTCAATTAGCGCAAATAATATTCCTGCTAATGAAAGAATGCGTGGCTTTTGGGAAACAACAAGTGAAATAAGGTTTCGTTATTTTTACAGCTTGAAAAGCATGTAAATGGCTGCCAAAATTAGGGCGAGGCTCCTGAATGTTTTACTGATTTCATTCCAGAGATCCTTCGAGTCAAAGACGAAGGGTTGGGTTGCCCTATTCGGCCCAGCCGCGAGGCACACAGAATCTTTTTTTTTAATCAAGTTTTTTTTTTCTTTTGTGTTTTATATTGTGTCATTGTGGGTACGTACTACATAGTACGTACTTATGACATATGCCAAATAAGCATATTTTAATTTTATCTGACTTTAATTTTGATTTTAGTAATGGTAATTTATTTTAGTTTTTTTTATGTTAATTTATTTTATTTTTAATTTTTGATACTTATTGTAATGCACTGATACTTCTATGCTTCTTCTTTATTTTATGTTTAATTTAAATCGGACTGTATGGATCAAGTTATCTGAAATAAATGATTATTATTATTTGATTATTTTTTTTATTAATGATTATTATTTATTTCTAACAAGTGTTGCCATATAAAACGGATTAGTAGTAACAGATTACTGATTAGTAATAGCAAGCCTAATTATTTACGCTGATAAGATTTAGCGTGATAATCATAACTGTACTGCACGGGGATTTTCATTAGGAGGAACATAACCATAGGATTTCACGCTAAGTGTAAAGGATTCTACACAAAGGCGCAACGAGACAGCGCGACACGACTATAAAAGGCCCGTTTTGACATTTGAGAATGCGTTCTTGACACCTGTCAGTTTCATACAAACGAATACTTGTTTTGCGAATTTGATCTTTATTCCCTACTAGAACTGTCAATGTCAAAACGAGCCTTTTATTTTCTGACAACTTTAGTAGAAAAATTTTTATGAAAACTTCATCGTCGCGTCTGTCTGCCGGAACACAGCCTGAGCCACGCTGCCCGAAAATAGGTATGGCGGCAGAAATAGGTACCTAGGTGGTTGTACTTCCGGACGAGCTCTTTCATAAAGAACTCTACTAGGAACTACTGTTTACTTAAGTCAAATCTTTGCGTTGTACACGAAGAACACTGCTAATCATTACAAAGAGCGAGATAAGAGACGAACCTTTTTTAAATAACTTATATGGTACGCACGGCTACACAAAAAGCTATACATAACCAGTATAAGCTGACTTCTGATTGTACGAAAAACCTATACAATGCCAGGTCAGCTAAAACTGGAAATTTATAGCATGGTGTGCCTCCGTGTGTAGTTACCTTGAAAGTCACTTAAGTAATATTTTGTCTCTCATGGACCAAGGGCTTTGCGTCCCATTATCATGAAACATACCGTTAAGGGAAAAACATTTTAACGTTAAGGGATAGAAAACAACGATTTTGTATGGAATGCATACGCATCCGTAAAGCTGAACGGATGCGTACACATTCCATACAAAACAGTTGTTTTCTATGGACAAAAGCTGAACAGAGCTGAATAAGTGTGGTTAGGTTAGTTGACATCAATTGCATTGCTCTAACTAATCAATAACCCACGGCGTTTTGTCCTAGTGGCCAACGAAGTAAAATAGGTCATTTCCAACAACATGCATCATTAAAAGCTACTAGAAATGTTACAAACTTTTTCCTTTTCTAATTAGTACTAAATAATTGTCCCTACATTGTTTAGGGGTTCTAGCAATATTTCGACTGGATTTTCCGCTCCTTTCGAGGCAAAATGTAGGCGGGAAATTCAGAAATACAACCGTATACTACCGCGACTTGGTTCGCGTCATATTGGATTTCATAGGTTTCTTTTTTTTTTGCGCGGAACCCTAATTTCATAAAATAAAAGTAGCTTTGACTGATTTTTGTGAAAGTCCCGTCAAAATCAGTCCAGTCGTTTCAGAGATTAGCCGGAACAGACAAATATTTTTTTTTTGTTATACGTAACAAAAACAACAAAAAAAAATGTCTTTAATATTTAATTTGCATTAAGTAAACAGCTGTTATTTTGTCATTACAAACAGACACTTCAATTTTATTTATTTGTATAGATATAGTTGATATAATTATTTTCTAGAAAGTACCGTAATGAACGGTACCGCTGATTCATTTATTATTATCGTTTGTGTCAATGCTACAATAATAGAGATCGAATTACATAATTATCTATTAAATACAGATTGTACTGAAATGGGTATTAATTGACCAAAGGCAACACACGACACGAGAACCACAGTAGTTCACAGAATAATCAAGCTGAAGTGGCAATGGACCGACCATAATAACCGTAGAACCGATGACTGATGGAAACGTAAGGTAGGACGCCCTCACGCTAGGTGGAGCGACGATCTTCGCAGGATGGCTGGTAGCAGCTGGATGAGAGTTGCCGAAAATCGAGTTGAATGGCGTGCAATAGGAGAGGCCTATGTTCAGCAGTGGACTGCTGTAGGCTCATGATGTACACATGACTGTACGCCGATTTCTATAATTCACGGACCGTTATTGGTTAATATTAAGACTCGTGAATATTTACCAATAATGAAGCAAATACCTCATAGCTTTGCTTAGTAAACTCTCCCATACGGAAGTAGCTATCACAGGTAAAATTAGCTTACGAATCTATTTATATGCCCAGTTTGGCAATAAAAAATGCTACCATTGGTAAGTAAAACAATTCGATTTTGTTTATAGGAAGTAGGAAACGAGCATGTCTCACTATAGTTGACATAAAATAAAAAGGCCGTTTTGGCATTTGAGAATTCGTTCTTGACACCTGTCAGTTTCATACAAACGAATACGTGTTTTGCGAATTTGATCTTTAGAACTGAAACTAGAACTGTCAATGTCAAAACGGGCCTTTTATTTTTTGACAAATTTAGTAAACTTATACGAAGAGATACATAATTTATATGTGATTGGAATGAAGCCACGTCATCATGTGCCTCGGCTTCTGAAAAACTGATTCAGTCTGTGTTTAGAAAACCCCAACCCCAACCCCGCCGGCGCCCGCGCGCTGGATAACTGCCCCTTCCTCTCACCGAGAGGACGCCCTATGTCCCTGCAGTGGGAAACTGGAAACATTATAGGCTGAATATGTTGTTCTTAGAAAATCTGTTGTCACAAGTTGTGATTACTTGCCCGAAACAACAATCGAAGGATGACATGGCACTTGTCAACAAA
The DNA here is from genome assembly GCA_951799955.1 of Apamea anceps. Classification (NCBI taxonomy): domain Eukaryota; kingdom Metazoa; phylum Arthropoda; class Insecta; order Lepidoptera; family Noctuidae; genus Apamea; species Apamea anceps. The sequence continues at coordinate 3,330,648 of OX637516.1, forward strand.
ATCAAAATTATTTAATGTCACATGGGCACTTATGAACGGCAGAAGCTAAGTGCACGGTTAAAAATTGGTCGTTTCCTATGGAGAAGAGCCGGCAAGAAACTCCACGGTTACTCTTTTAAAAATAATTGGCCTTTACAATGTTTTCAAATTACAGTGTTAACAGGTATGGGAGGACAGTGTAGGTCTGACAACAAGTATCAGCAGATTAATAGGTCAACGCAAACGTAGGTATTTAAAAGTACTGTACCGGTTAAGCATCACATCACCTCAACTCGAGCCGTTCATCAATCTTCGAATGAAACTCATAATCTTTTTTTTTTTAATATATTTATGTAATCCATAATGTTACAGTTTTATATTCACATAACACCTACCAAACTGCAAAGGAATTTGTTGGCAGTAGGTTCTCGTAGATTTTGCACGACTTTTTGCTTGACTAAACATTAAGATTAAATCTAAGTTATAAAAATTAAGACTAAAACCATGGTTCTGTAGGCAAAGATTCCGCATGTAAATACAGAGCAGTTACCCCCACAACCATAGATTCTACAACCACAGCCACTACACTCAGCGGCATCAGCCTACAAACGCCATGAGACCATCTCTTAGTACCTATGTGGTGAGCAAACTTAGGATTAGAACCCACGACATCAGCCGGCTGACGCCGCCGATTGGCCGCAGCAACTATGGACACATCGACAGGTAATGTTTCCTTAGGACACTTTTTAGGTGGTTTTTACTTTTAACACAATCGATTATTCCTTCAAGTAATTCTTTAATAAATGTAGGTGTCTCGTACGTTTCCCATAATAATCTGTCTAGCCATTTCCCAATTAACTTTGGGGTCAGCTTCTAGTCTAACCGGATGCAGCTAAATACCAGTCTTTTACGTGGAGCGAACTGCCTATCTGACCTCCACCACCCAGTTACTGGATAACACGATACCCTTCATAAGACTGGTTTTCAGACTTTCGGGCTTCTGACGACCAGTAACGACTGTCAAAAATCCACGAATGACAGCCGGGACCAACAGCTTAACGTGCTTTCCGAGGCGCGGAGAGGTATGTAAAGATGTTCGAGGATGGGTCCTCGGACCGACCGCGGAAAGCGTATCTTAACCTGATCGATCGACGCGTGCAGTTATTAAATAAACTTCGAAATTCGTTTATTTCTTGCTTCGATTTCTCCGTATTTGTCTATCTTTTAAGATAGCAATATTGTCAGTTTAATCAGTTTTATCAGTGCGATTGTTGGTTATTTAAATTCCATGTTAAAACAGTTGTTTCTTAATACCGCGACCGGTCTATTCACATAAGCGTTTCTCATTTGTACGAGGAAATGCGTAACTATCGATTCGATGCGCTTACGTGTTCAACATTACTCAGCTACCTGAGTTACCTTCAACAAAAATCTATGTGAATTACGCCACAACACCCCAATGCCAGAGTATAAGATGATGGAGAACAGTGGTGGCCCAGTGATAACGGCTCTGACTTACGATTTCGAACCCAGGCCGAAGCTTTACTTTGTGTACAGTTTTATCATGCAACCAGGGCACGAAATACCTCAAACTCAATGCTTGAAAATACTATTACACGCGTGCTACAATACTCTCATAGCGATTCGACTTGGAACCCTGCCAAGCCTCGTAACGATAAAAAAAACGGGTTGATAATGTAACATCAGTATATCATAGAAGTAGCAGCTGTTTCCCGCGCATGCGTGTGAAAATTCAATTTATTCCGACGAAGGTTTATGCTGAGTGAAACCTTCATGGCTGTTGATTGATTAATCAATTCTTTACAGTTGAAAAATCTAATGTTTATGTGAATTTCTCGTAGAATAAGGCGGCTTTATCTCGCATATCGACTTGTTAGCATAATGAATCTATTTCCAGGAGACGTATACAGATGAGGTACACACATAAGTGGCACATAGGTAGTTAACATTCATACGATTTTCAAAGTGAATCCGATTACGTATTCAGTCAATTTTGCTTAGAGGCGAAATCGGTGACAGAAAAGTAGTTTGTTACCAATTGGACAACGTAGAGCTTTTTATATTATATGTTTATAAAGGGATGAGGGGAACAGGGTTTAAAGTTTACTCATCCTCCATAGAAAAGGGAGGATTCTCCGACCAGACGGGTATTGTCTGGTGTGCAACTGCCCGACGATTGATATCTGGATGTTGCACATATGCTAATTGCGCGATAAACTCGTTTGCGCGATGCAGGATTTTTGCGTGATGCGTAGTTCGCATGTGGCGATGTAGATGCCGCCACAAGTTTATAACAAATAACAGTTTAAAAGCGGACGCAGCCGCAGAAGCTATATTTAACGAATGGGACAACTATCTCCCTTGAACCCAAAAGGGAACTTCGATAACGGTTTAATCCAGGGACGTTTAAGCCTTGCCATTCAAAATCTTCATATCCCTAAGGTTTAATCTTGCGATGCTTATATGTACATGAGTATATCTAACCCTACCCTTATTTAGTGATAAAATGCGCTGTGAGTGAAACTTCAAATTAGATTTTCATCGTAGAATTTTAAAACAACTATCCATTTTCCTCTTTATACCGTGACCTACTTCAAGATGAAAAGACCGTCCCAAAAATTACTTAAAACTGAACAATAGAGAATAAATAAACAATTTCGCGATCAAACTCCGTGACAAGTAAATCCTGGTGAAAATTAAACAATTAATGTTACAAGCTTTATAGAAAGGGTTACAAGCAATTAATGTAATTACAAAGTTTTGACGCCAACGCGAACGAACCTTTTAATAATTAAAATTAAAGCTCACGACGGCGACGTTAACAGAATTAGTGGAAAAACTTGACAGACTGTAGAGCCTGGGTTTATTTATGTACTTTCAAACACAACTCTATTGCCCTTTCAGTTATTTGACCTGAGAGCGGTGGTGGCCCAGTGGTAATGGCCGCGACTTACGAGTTGTAGGTCGTAGGTTCGACCCCAGACAGATGCTTCACTTTGTGTAAATTATTTCATCACCATTGCTCTTAAAACGGTGAAAGAAAACATCGTGAGGAAACCGGCATGTCCTAGAACCAAAAATTCGAAGACATGTGACACCTACCAACCTGCACTGGGCCCGCGTGGTAGATTATAGCCCGCTCTCTCTCGAAGAGAGAAGGCCAATGTCCCAGGAGTGGGAACAATATAGGCTGATTATGTTATTTGACCTCTGATTTTGCATCCGGAGGTAAAATCGGAGTCCTACAAACGGCTGTTTTTATTTTTAAACAGCTGTTTTTATTTTTAGAACTGATGCATAATTTCTACACAAGGGGGTCTACAACCATGTGCTGAATTCATAGGTTCAGCTTGCGCGTCAATGTCCTTCCTGCGCCATATTTTTCAGGACGTTCTTATATAACATGTTAGGAGAAACTTCTGCAAGCCTCATTTCCAGTTATATTATTAAATCATTTCCAAGATTTTACTACAGATCATAGATTACTACTATAGATTTCTTATCAAACGAGTACACTTCTGCATAGTCCTACATAATACTACCTTATTACTTTACATCACTGGATATAAATGTTTATGAAGACTGTTTAATGTGGAGCAGGCTTTATTTTAATCAGGAAAGAATATAATGTTTTACATTATCTTCACTAGACATGCATGGGCCTCTAAATCCTATTCTAAAGATGTTTTAAGTGATTACCTAGTGCAAGAAATATACTCAACAGTTATTTTATTTAAGAAATAAATAGTTCCCGTGTATTATTTATAAAGGGTGTAAAGACAATTAACGAAGCCGGTTGTCACTTGCACTCCCCGTTTCTGTATTTTTTTTTTTTGTACTGGACCATACCTGGGAACCTTCTGGTTACGGAGATATTGAAGGTCAAAACTCCAACTTTAAATACACCCCCTACCCCTGTACCGTTGCATGCACCCATAGGCACAATGTTTTATGTGCATTACATTGTGCACTACCACAGAAAATTCTCACATCAATAATAAAAGTTGTTTCCCAGCAATTATTTTTGTGCAAAGTTACTTAGTTTGATGTACAGAACATGTACTTAGTTGACAGCTATGTGATGGTATTTTCAATAGAACTTATTATTGATTAAAAATATAAGAAAAATACATCATTTATGTGCAATATAAATTAAGTCAAGTGAGAGGATGTGGTTGTGTAGGGTGGGAGGGGCCCGTGGCTAAATAATAACAGCCGCACAGGTCGATCGGTCAGGTTAAGCTACGCTTGCCACGGTTGGTCTGTGGATGTGTGACCATCTTTATATACCGAGACCCCTCCGTGCCTCGGAAAGCACGTTGAGCCGTTGGCCCCGGCTGTCAGTCGTGGATCTTTGACAGTCGTTACGGGTAGTCAGAAGCCCGAAAGCCTGACAACCAGTCTTACCAAGGGGTATCGTATTACGCAGTAACTAGGTTGTGGGGGTCAGATAGGCAGTCGCTCCATGTAAAATACTGGTACTCAGCTGTATCCAGTTAGACTGGACGCCGACCCCAACATAGTTGGGAAAAGGCTAGGCAGATGATGATAAATTAAGTCAAGTCATCTGACTACTTCATAAATTATGAGATGCCACATGCCTGACGCATAACAAAGCGCATTTTTTTTTTACCTTTAGTTTTCGAAGCTCAAAGAGGGAAAATCTAGATCTATAATTTAATCGTTGTTATTGCTATTATCATTATCTATAAAGAATAAAATCACAGAATGAATTGCCTGATAAAGTTAGTATTAAACCATGAATTACATCCATACAATCTTTACTAAAAGATAATAATTGTGGTGATAAGAACAGTCCATTCATTGAACCATTTTTCTTTTAACAAATCCACCCGCTATTTTACCGCCTTTAATTTGCATAAATAAAACAAAGACAAAACAAATCTCTACAATGGTGCTTACAGCTGTTAGGGATTTTTTTTTTAACTTGGCTATTTAAAAAAAATATCCTATGACACTCGGGATAATACTTTCCATTGATGAAAGAATTTTCGGAATCGGATCAGTAGTTCGAAAGAATACCTCCACCCCCTACATACTCATCAATCTCGTGCCCTTATCCCAATTTATTTGATGTCGGCGCAACATGTATTTTTCTTCCATACTCCTCTATTAGCCGCCATCTCGACAGTCACCCCCTTTCTAACCATATCATCATTCACACAGTCCATCCATCGTTTCTTTGGTCTTCCCCTACTCTTATAGCCATCGACATTCATGCTCAAAACTCTCCTCACGACATTTTCCTCATTTCTCCGTAACACATGCCCATACCATGACAACCGGTTTCCACACAACTTTTCAGTTACCGGTGCCACTTTCAGACTTCTCCTTCCTCCATTTCCTCTTATATACTCATTTCTTATTCTATCCATTCGTGTAACACCACACATCCCTCTACATACTAAACTTACAAATTTTTCCTCTTTATAATCACCATCATCATCTGCCTAGCCTTTTCCCAACTATGTTGGGGTCGGCTTCCAGTCTAACCGGATGCAGCTGAATACCAGTATTTTTCCTCTTTATAATATTAGTATATAATTCGTGTTCTAATCCCAGATACTAATCTGACATTTAAGGGCTGATTTTTCCAATGCCAGATAACATTGTCTGATGAGTAATTTTGAATTTTTGACAGTTATTTCATAAAAAAACTGTTAAATATCAATTTTATTCCCTGAATAAAAGTTATCTGTTGATGTAAAAATAAGGCCTTCGCCTAGTCTTTTGTGTTTGCGTTTTTTAGTAGATATAGAAATTTTACATTACACCTGTGAAATTGGTATCTAGTTGTAAAAGACGAACTTTAGATTTAAATGGAAGGATATTTTAAAAAAAGGTTCGTTTTTTTAAGAGGTTCTTCGGTTACCAGCTATTTCACAGGTCCCAAAGCAATGAATGAGGTCTATGTTGGAACTAGCATACCATAAATTCATAAGGCTGGGATTTTTTTTTAATAATCCATAAGTTAGCATTTCAATAAATGTATTTTTCTTTCTTTCTTTCGTTTTAATATAATAATGCAAATAATATCTTTATTACTTTTATTGTTTAAGCATAAGTTTTTACATTAGTATTAATAGGACGTCACAGCGTCCTATTGCAGGGCCACACCCCTGCACTCTTTCCACAATGATATTGTTTTATGATATAATAAATTGTGTGTATAATCTTAACATAACTTTTATCCATTTGAAACTTATGGATTTGACCTAAAATTTGATGTCTAAAAAAATATATTATTAATATTTATATTTTATTTTATTTAAATTAATAGTTTATCTCTTTAGGTTAGGTTAGGTTGGTTAGGTTTAGGTTTTTTTTTTAGGGGTATCGTATTGCCCAGTAACTGGGTTGTGGAGGTCAGATAGGCAGTCACTTCATTTAAAATACTGGTATTCAGCTGCATCCGGTTAGACTGGAAGACGACCCCAACAAAGTTGGGAAAAGGCTAGGCAGATGATGATGATGAATAGTTTATTTCTTTTTTTGTAATCCTCTTTAGCCCTGGATCGAAAGAGCTGAAAGTCATGTGGCCTTTGCCCAACAGTGGGATGATGCAGGCTAACAGCAATAATTTATCTTGATCAATCTTTATCATTATTCAAAATGTCCATTTAAACAGTTGGGATTGAAAAAATAATGTTTTCATGTGGTATCACAGTATAATAAATACATATATTTTGTCAATGCTACCCCTATTCTAACTTATTGTTTTTTTTAATTTATTTTATAGAATAAATTAGAAACTAAAGTTAAAGTAACTAACTTGAAGATGACTGTTTTAAAAGATATATTTTTTATTTTATTTTATTGGTATTTGAATAATGGGCCGGCCATATTAGCCGTAGAACCAAAGGCCATTGTTGAAGATGTGTTCTTGAGTGAAGACCGCGCATTGATAAACAGAAGGTGGGACGCCCTCAGGCTAGGTGGAGCGACAGCTGGTAGCAGCTGGATGAGAAATGCCGAAAATCGAGTTGATTGGCATGCAATAGGGAGATGCTCATGTCCAGTAGTGGACTGCTATAGGCTGATGATGATGATTTAAATAATATGACTATTAAGGAATAAACAGGTATGTATGTAAGTGCTAAGGTACTTGGTAGGTATTCTTAGTAAAAACAAGTTTTGTGGTTTTGTTAGTTTTCAGTCTGAGTCACTGTTCTCATAACAAAGTTTGTGGTTTTACTGAAGCAACCATTTGTGTAGCACTTTGTTTTATATTTAATCATCGTGGCAGCTCCAACAGCGTGCTGGTGATGATAGCCGGCAGGCTCGACTGTCCATATATCAGACACTGCAGTGACTTGCACGTCACCTACAGTTGTCGGCTGTCAATATGAAAATGTTTTGTGTGGTTATTGTTTTGTGTTGTACCTATTGTAATGTAATGTATAATGTATTCAGTGTGTTCTAGTGTAAGATTTGTGCTATATTTAATTTCTGTGTATTAATGAGTCCTTGTTACTTGATAAATAAATGAATTATTATTATTAAAGGAGGTTGCGCGGGCTTGCGGAAGATGGAAGGAGTGAAAGAAGGACTCTGCCGAGGAGTGGGACAGCGTAGGCAAGTAAAAAAAAAAAAAAACAAAAACATTTTTGTAGAACAGATTCCTATAGCTTCCCTATTCCTACCTTTAAAATAATTATTGTTGTTAAATATCAATACTGAACTTATGATAATCATCAACATTGAAAAAAAAAACCTTACAAACTTTGCTGTGCCCGACAGGGTACCATAGTTGTTCCTATTTATTCATACTTACCACCTGTATGTGTACATTAAGGATTACAATAAACATTAATTTAAATGAGCCTTTACCAGTCTACTACTAGACAGATGTCCCTTGATTGAACTGAACTCATTATACACCTAAAGAAAAAGGTTTTTTTTTATGCATTGTCTATATTTTAAGGGTAAAAGACAGTTGCCCCTTGATTGCACTGAACTCATTATTTATTCAAATTGGGTAAATAAGAATGTCAAAAGAAAAAATATTTAAATAACTATGCATTGTCCAATATAGGGTTCACTTGGAGAAACTCAAACTCAAACTCAAATCATTTATTTCAATTAAACCCTTTCAGGCACTTTTGAATTGTCAAAATTAAATTGTCGGTCAGTTAGTCAGAAAATTGAAGCTAGTTGCCCATTCCAAAACGTAGATCTCTGTGGAGAAGAACGGGCAAGAAACTCCACGGACACTCTTTTAAATCAAGATATTATTACAAAATCCTGGGTACATTATTTTTATTGCTTCTATATGTGAGAACAATGTAAAAAAAACTAAACAATTTAAAATATAAAATTCAAAAATAAGCCCTGGCAGTTAAGAGATGACCAGTCTCAACCGACGGCGCCCGTTCACGAACATGACGCGTGGATCAGCACCATCCAGCTCAACCATTTCGTAGGGAACCGAATGATCCAACACACGCGCCACCACCAGTGAGACATTTAAGTGAGCATGACATATTCTTAACTGCCGAGCTCTGTCAAGTCAACATCAAAATATCGTAAAAAAAAAAGAAAAAAGAAAAAAGAAAGAAAGAGATGCTGTTGAGCCAAATAAATAGCTGATCAAAAAATATTCAATAGTATCAAGAAATAGTCAAAGTAAAAAGCATCCGCAATTAACGTGTCGAGGTGAAAGTGAGTGCGAAATCCGCATACGAGAAGCGGCAAAAATAACGAGTTGGCAACGTTTCAAATAGGGTCCAAAGAATATGACTCACTGTCGTAAAAGTACCAAATATTACCAAACGGTTAAGTTATGAAAAGGTCAATCGAAATATATCTAGAACTACAACGATCTAGGTCGTATGCCGCGCATACGTAGGACAAAACAGCAGTCGGTAATTCACACGCTGATTCGCAGCGGTTTCTGCATCGCAATTATGATCCCAGCAGTTATCAAAGGCGTCAAGATAAAACAAATACGCTACGACTAATCTAAACATTAAAACGCGACAAATCAATAACATCTTATACAGTACACAAACAAAATCAATAATTTCAACAACGGACTACTAACCACACTGGCGGTGTCTTGGCTGTCTAGCGAATACTTGTCCGTTTCCTTCCCTTGGTTGTCGTTGGAGAAATTTTCATATTTGCGCGTGGGGCTACTTTTCATCGTTCACACAATTCCTTTCAGCTTAGGCCTCGAAAGACATTTTCACACCCAAGAAGACGACACGAACAACCAACGAATGAAAAATCACTGACAGAATGTAGCAAGCAAAAGCAAACTGACATTTCAGAACTGACATGTCAATAGTTTTTGACACTAGAGGTGGAAACTTTAATTATCAAGTTTTTTAGTAGATTTCTTATTGTATTATTCAACAGAATAGTAACGGCATTATTGTTTCAAATAAAAGTATTATTTATTTCGTCATTACTAGCTTGTGTGTTTTGTTGAGGTGATGTACATACGTAGTTCACTGGTAGATAATAAAATCGCAACCTATTTAGTCGATTACCAATGATATACGTATTACGTAGCTTAGCTCACCTCTATGGCGCGTGATAGATGAAAATATGACGTTGGCTAAATTTCTAAACGAATTAACAACAAGATTAATTAAATTAGCCTAGGTCTAAGCAGTAATGTAATGGGCTGAAATTCTGTTAAAAAGTTTAATAATTGATGTACTTACTTATCTAAAAATTATCATTGTAAATTATAACCTAACAACCAACATAAACTTAACTTTCCCAAAATTAAATCATGGTATACTTACATTTGTTTGGTCCCAGGAATCATTAGGATCATTAGGGTCCCACAGTTGTATTTCCGTATATTCTTTAAATGTTTCATTTTTGTTATTTCTACGGGTCATCTGTAAATCAACACCATTTTGACTCTGCAATTTTATTTTCATTTTAGGACATCGTTTTCACAAAACAGATCGTATATCAATGGCAGTATATTAAAAAGGAGGTTACACTAATCACAACACATTTATAATAAAAATAACAATATTATTGTCACGAGTGTTTGCCTACTTACCTAAATTAGGTATTAAAACAAATAACTTTTATAACATAGTAACACACAGGACAATAACATAGCCACAACTGAATAAAATTACTATAAGTACCTACCTATCTTACGTGTTCCTTATCAGTGATCGCACGTAAGTAGCCAGTTTCGTAGTACCTATATGAACGAGATAGCTCACACATAACTAATTGACTTAGGGCTTTCAAGTAAGTACATAATAATGTAAAAAATATAATCGATATTCGTTATGGAAATATACCTAATTAATTTGACACGAGAATGGTGCCTACTTTGAGATGGTTATTTTGTCCTTCCTGGTAGGTACCTATAGCGTAATCCGCATTGTTTCCTTCCTTTAGTTCGTTGAATGAAATAACAGGACATTGGATGCCGATGCAAAACCAACCATAAGTCCGGAATATAGTCCCACACACATCGTTGGCTAAAAAGTGTAAAATAAGTATGATGGACTAAATTATTTTCTCTCAGAAGAACATTATTATTCCCTCGCTCCTTTATCCAGTATATATCATTTATCCTGTATGGCTGTCTAGGGCCATTCATTTTTTTTCTTCTATCTTTATGTTCGGAGCGCGGGAGTCGCTCTTGCATGCACCACTGCGGCCTCTCTGAAGCAGTCACGATTTCACTTACTCAAAAACGGTTAGCTAATAAAATTAAAATAAATAAAAAAAAGCAACTGATCTAACAATGATTTAATTAAATATTGCCTATAAATAAGATTTACAAAACTTGAAAGCGATTGTTCAAGGGCTTTACTTCAAGCCGTCTTGTAGTCCGAAGCCGGGGCCGGTTGGTTCTTCACTCAAGGATGTCAGCCCTCCTAAGGGTTCGGAGGCGAATCGTCCACTCCTGAGAAAAATAAAATAAATAAATTACCAAAGGGATATTGTTTCTTATAATCATTTCTATCTGAAGTCAATTTGCGTAGTGGATGCATTAGAGTCGTCATAAATACTCCGTGACGGACTAACGCGGTGTCTTGCGTGAGCGACGAATACGTCGCGACGCGACGTAATGCGACGCGATGCTACACGCGGCAAATGTCCTACGTGGTTTTGGTCATTACTTCTCGAATCATAGAGAAGTACAGTACAATTTTGTGCTCGTAGTTCGTGGTGACGCGTCTGGACTCTATACGCCCTCAAAACAAGTACGCGCGTCTCACCGCAGACTGTCATATAGGCCGCAAGCAGGGTAATATGCCGTTGAGTTGATCGCGTTCGTCGCGTTCGCACCGTCGCGTCGCGTCGTATTCGTCGCTCACGCAGGACACCGCGTAAGCGTATCGGGGCCCCAGAACGGCAAAACTAAGTGTCTACTTTTGTAGGTACTTGTAGTAAAATTTTGTAAAAAATTATAGTGACAAAGTAAACAAGTATTTTATCCATCTGACTGCCCCGTTGGTCTTGTGGTCGCTAGCGCGAATGCTGAGGTTGGGTCCTGGGTTCGATCCCCAGGTCCGGTGAAGTGTTATTGGGTTTTTTCATTATGAATTTCTCAGTAACGGCCCGGAGCTTGGAAATTATTTATTTTTACATTACTCCACACTAGGAATTACTCCTGTATCGTGGGTGCGTTTAAAAACATTTAAACTCACATACACACACAGCCAGACCCGGAACAACTATATGTAGGCAATACAAATATTTGTTCCGTGCAGGAATCGAACCCGTGACACGCAGCGCAGCAGTCGATCGCTCAGCCACTGCGCCAACTGTGTCGTCAAAATTGCCTCGCGCGCACGTGTCGCCGTGTGTTGTGCCTAAAGGTGTGTACGGACAGCGGGTATATTACGCGTAGTCGGTTACGCGTGTCCTGAAACGCCATGTCCATACTTGCAGCTACGCGTACACTCTTAGGGAACGCGTGCCGCCGTCAGTCGGTTTTGGTCTCGCGTCAAAGGGGCCGCGCACGCCCGGGTACGCTATATTTGGACGGCAATATGGAGGGTTTCAGTGGTGGTGCACACAACCGCTATGTTTCTCGGAGTCATGGCGGATGACTGGCGGGGTTCGCGTAGCGTTATGAATCGATTGACCTCGCGTTCAGGTTCGCGGCGGTCCGTACAGGAGCTGTCAGCGTATTCCGACTACGCGTAACACAGGAACGCGCAGTCCGTACACACCTTGACAGAGCGAGAGCGAGTATCAGACTGCCGTCCCATCCGGCTATGAGAAGGGAATGGAAGAGAGAGTGCACCTGCGTGTGCGCACACATGCTTGCACTATAATAGCTTCCGTGCCGCAGCCTCCGCTAAGAATGACAGTTATGGCCGAAATTCGGTCATAATGGACGATGGCACCCGGCAGGATTTTTTTTTAGGATGGTGCAATAGGCTATTTTCCTAAAAAAATCTAATTAGTCCGTCAGTTAGATTATCAAAAAATATTAAACCCGCATTTTTTCTTTTGTCAACTATACATATAAAAAATGAAGAAGATATCGCCCTTTAAAGTTCTGCGTGACGTCACTTGCTTGCGACACTTTTGCAAGCAAGTGACGTCACGACCCCCCACTCCCAAATTTTGATGCGCTTTATCTTTGTAATTTCTTGTTTGACTCACAAAACAAAAAATACGTGTCCATTATTTTTCGATAATCTAACTGACGGGCTAAATACATTTATTATTTTTTACCCACGCAACTACCCTATTTCCGATGTTTCACTACGGGGTCAGTGAAAATTTTAGCATCCCGTCTTGGATAGACATTTTGCCGACTTTTACAGAAAAGCAAAAACTTTGAATGTAAGAGCAAGCGACGTGGGCCCGAAATTCGTTTTAGTCAAAGACATTAAATTACATATTTAGTTTTTGTTGTAGTTGGGTTTTAGTTTTAATTTCCTTCCTTCCAAACATCAAACGAAATCAAACACGTCAGACTACATTATGACAGTTAGGTACTCGTAATAAAGTGATGGAAAGGTTATATACCTAGGGCCAGCTTTCGGTTTCTCGTCTTTTTTCAGCTTTTCAATTATTTCTTTTGTGTCTTCTACTGTCAGGTCTTCCTGCAAAATTAGAAAAAAATGCATACATGTATTAAAATGTAACTATTATAGTATTTTGGTGTACAATAATTGCGTAACACACGATCAATCGGAATCTGAATCATTTTGAAGCAAATTGCTAATCCATTGCTTCATAAGTTCGAATTTGTCTGATCAACACGTAAATAACGCAATGAATGTTGTTGAACTGTCAAAATGAAACCGATTCCGATTGATTGTGTGTTACGCAATTAGGGTGCAGGTCTGTCCAACGCATAAAGGATTCTTGACTTCTTATATGTGTAGCTAAAGTGACTATATTGGATCTGTACATCATTAGACAATATTATTAAGGCATACTTACGTAGTAATCGTCGTTGACTTGAACCATGGGAGCGTTGACACAAGCACCGAGGCACTCGACCTGGAAAAACAAAAAAAAAACTGTACAAGTTTACGACATTGTGAAAAAAAAAGTCAAGATCAGTCGCAGTGGGGTCCTTTTCAAGTGCAAAACTTTTTAGTTTGAGTTTCATTACTTCGAGCACGTTGTCGACTTACTGCGATGCATGTTTCACCGACGAGACTTGGTTAAAGAGTTCGATGTAACGTTAGTTTGATAAACTCTTATGCAAACAACTTTACACTGATGTATTGATTATTTTTCTTAGCGTGTCGATAGCAATCTAAATGGACTCGGCCCAGAATTCGGCTACTTGTTTGGCGCCATCACCAGCGTCCATCAGTTCCTGTAACATGCAGCTGACAGGACACGATATTAAGTGTCCCATCGTTTGTGAATGAATTGATTAATACTTCGATACTTGTTGCATCGATTTTAGTTTTGTTTTGTGTAATCTTTTCGGTTTGTTTATCTTTACTATTTATATAACATACAGCTGTGCTGCTAGGGAGTTTATTGCACCACTTCTTCTTCCCAGCTAAACTAAACAGCACTAGGAAATGGTGTATGGCAGGCGTGCCGGGGGAGTGTCTTGTAATTTTGACGTTCAAAAAAAGCTATTTCTCAGTCGAATTTGTTTGGCGACTGCATCGCGTCCCAGTCTCTGCGTTCCGTCTCGTTCGTGAAAAATTATTTGTGGACTAGCTGTGTGCTCCGCGGGGTTTCCCATCGACAACCCTTTCAGGCTTATTTTTTCAAAAATCCTTCCTTATTTCACCGGACTAGACCCAGCAGTTTTGGCTGTGCGTCGCCGTCACTGAATAAGTCAATTTATGATTTTTATTAAGAAGATAAAAATGTTTTGTTCAAGTCAACATACCTCAGAAATGGAGAACTTTCCACAAGGGCTGTTGCCACCAACATGGCACTGGGTTCCGTCGACCAGCGCCTTCAGGATCGCATCAGAGCCACGGAGCCAGCAGGGTGTTGTTGTGCATACTTGGATATGGTACTTGCCGATTGGTCGTCTGTAAGTTTAAATAATTCACATAATAAAATAAACTCAATTTTTTTATTTGTACTTCATAAATGCTGCATTGGTCGACGACATCGAGTCAAAGCTGGCCGTCGCTGAAAACCGGGGCTGTGCTTTGCGCGGATGCAACGCAGTTTTCCCATATTTGTTTTACTTTTTGTAGTGAAACTTCTTCGATCCGATAATTGGACGAGAATTGAGAATGTAATTTCAAGGACGCGTCACATTTAGGCACATTACGTGTCATGGGAGTGAAGAAAACTATAACTCCCTATCTCTAAGGGCTGATTTTGCCAGATAACTTTTATTGGAGGAATAAAATTGACGTTTGACAGTTTTTGTATGAAACTGTCAAAATTCAAAAATTATTCCTCAAATAAAGTTATCAGATGATTGGAAAACCAGCCCTAAAAAGGATAAAATAAATAATGTGTCTACTGTATTATATTATAATTAACGATTAAGTGTCCTTTTTGGCAGCAAACTATATTATTTCAACGTTAAAATCCATTTTAAAGTTTTGTCCCAAATCACCCCGTTACATGGTAGTTAAGATTTTTAATCAGATTGACATTTAACTTATTAGCAAAATAGTAATCAAAAGAACTGCCACGGCGGAACTCGTATTCGTAAATAACGCGATATTTTAAGTTTTCCTTATCTTGAAAAGAACAATGTCAAAGAAAAATCGAATGGCGCGGAAACAAATGAATCACTAAATTCGAAACAAATACACGAGCCTAAATTTGAAATCAATTTGAATTTGGAATTCGTAACTAAACGCTAGATATTTGACATAAAAGTGGCCAGTTTAACAAAACGCCAATTTTGATATGTAGGGACCTAATATTTTCACCTTACCTAATAAACATAGTGTAGAATGTAGCTACTTCATAAACCCTCATGCGTGGCAGCTTGAGAAGATCAGCTACCTTGTGCATGGCAGAGATGGGCAGCCAGCCTCCAGCCTGACGCTGAGCCAGGTCCAGCAGCGGAATCATCGCTCCACGCTTGTGACCTTCGGGATAAATCCCAAGTAAGGCATCGACTCTCTGAAATAAGATTCAGAAATATTATTAGTAAAAATGATGAGTCGCTATGAAGTTATGATGGAACAAATGAACATACATAGCCTGTTAAAATTATAACCCCCTAGGGTTATAATTAGCCAGGCTTAGTCGTAGTAGTACGTAAAATAAATGATGATTACACTGATTTTTTATTTGCTACACTGCATAGTAATAAAAATTATCAACACGCCAAAAAAAGGTTGATTGCATCTGTCATTTTGGTGTAGCAAAAAAAAAAAATCTGAGTTTAGATTTCTTGTAAGAAAAAGAGGTCAATCGGTAAGTATTTAAGCTTTTGTATTTGCTGCTTTTGCTAATTGCTTGATGCATACAGAATACACAAATATAGGTTTTGTTTTGAAGTACAGAAAATGAATTACTAAATCGTAAAATTGACATATAACTCAAAAAGTATTGTAGGATTCATATTTTTAACATGTTTTTATTAGCTTCAGTACTTGTAATTCTGGAAAACATTTGTAAACAGTGTACATACTACTACATACATAATGTTATGTTTTAATAGCAATTTCCTAGGTTAACCTAAAATAATTACGTAGTTATCTTTCATCAGCCATAGCCATTCGTATTAATAATTTTGCCTCGCATTCAACAAAAGTGTACAAAAATGACAATCTTCTGTCACAATCAGAGATATTTTGAATTAGGAACAGGAACAAAACCGATGTTTAGTCAAAACAGATGACAGTCGCTGACCTTTTTGTTCTGCTCCGTGAATTCGAAGGGGATGTCAGGATTGTCCTCAGGAGTATCACGGTGGACGAACAGGCTGTCATGCTGCAGAGCTGCGCTAGTCTGAATATTCCTGGACGCAGCACGTAACTGAAAATACGATCACAAATCATCACAGTTGAAACGTCAAAACGTTATTATATAATAAGTTTGTTTACAGTGGCCACGGAAATTGTTGAATGTTTTAGATGACATACCACGCCCTGTACTCCAGTTCTCAGGCTGGATAGCATGGTTATTTTAACAATATTATTCTAAATTTTGAAGAAATAATATTGCGAAACACTGTTCGCCAACGGTTGGATTTGTGAATAACTTCAGCTCAATAATATCATTTTGACAGGAGCATTCATAAACCTTAACATGAGCCTGTTAGATACACCTTTTCTTATTTACTTTTTTGCTTTCATATGATAAAAATCTAAATTTATGACTTAGTTTAATAGGCTTGACTAAATTATGTAACCTTAGAGCTAAGATATTTTATAAATGTCTTGAATTTCAGTATTTCATTGTAAAATTGAGTATTTTGAACGCACGCTGTTATTTAATCGTGACGAGCTTCACGTCAATTATGAAAATTACTTCCATGAAGTCATATCAATCAAAAATATTTCTTACCACATTATGTTAAGACTCAAAGTGCATTGACATATTTTTTTATAAATTAGACTAAAAAAAATTTAACTAAATTATTATGGATGTTTAAAAAGATAAGAATACAGGGCCCATTGATAAACTTAAAATGAATATTATTATAATCATATTTTTTCGTTTCCAATATACAATTCCCTCCGATTACCTACTACACCATATTGTGCGCCTAACGTAATACCTATAGCAAATTAGATTATGAAAGAATCGAGAATCTTTTTAATCGCAATCGTTAAAATTAGGTAACTGATAATAAAATTATTCTATCAATTAAATCCTTAACGTAGCTGTCGTTTGTTTCAATTTTGAGATTTGAATTCTAATTTCCGTACAAATTTTGTCACAGTAAGTACACTATGACTAATGAATTCTAGGAGGAATAGGGATCCAGCATAGCTATTCACAACCATCCGACAAGCTATTGTATCGAAAATGACACATTTCGATAACCTGATGTGCGCAGCGGTTGTCTATTTGATTTAACTGACAAAATTTTCGGGTTTTGGACTTGTGAACAGCGTTTAAAGGACGTCTACGGGCTACGATAACATTGATTGATGTTCGTTAGGTACGGTACGGAAGCGTATCGAGTGGTTGTGAATAGCTATGCTGATCGTCCACAATTTCCATCACGCTTATGCTCCCCGAAGGAACAGAGAATAGAAGACCAATTCTCGTAATTTAAAACATTCAAAATCTAGTCGCAGTGTCATCTCAGCGACAAACAAATGTCAAAAATGTAGGGAAATTAGAGGTATTTTTTCCAGATTGAGACAGATCGGATTGTGAACGTTCTTAATATTACGAGAATTGGACCGGCCTCAGAGGTGTGCCTGTAGGTATAATAGTAAACTCAAATTTTCCTAGTTATAGGGACGAGCATCCACTCGGGCATAAATGCAGAGAAAAGTCTCAGTTTCTAGTAGCTCGAAGGTTTCTAGACTCACAATCTTGAATATAAACATCTCGCTTGTAAACTCCGAAGGGTTAAGCAGAGGTGTACTTACCTATAGTACACCCACATTTCACATGTATTATTATTATTTATTTATCCTCACACTGGAACGCCATACGGCAATTACACCAATGGACTGGTTGTCAGACTTTCGGGCTTCTGACTACCCGTAACGACTGTCAAAGATCCACGAATGACAGCCGGGATCAACGGCTTAACGTGCTTTCCGAGGCACGGAGGGGTCTCGGTATGTAAAGATGGTCACCCATCCACAGACCAACCGCGGCAAGCGTAGCTTAACCTGACCGATCATGTAATAGGGGACGAGCCTATTGCCACCAACTGGGCACAAATCCACACTCCTGGCTGGTGCTGAGAAATTCTTGATAAACAAACCCAATACTTTCTTAACATTTTGCCCGACCTGGAAATCGAACCCAGAACCTCATGTTCAGCTGTAGCGGTTACGACCACTAGACCAACGAAGAAATCCGACTATCTTTAACCATACCAATATCATTAATGTGAAAGTACGTAACTGTCCGTATGTCTGTTTGTTACCTTTTCGCACCTAAACCACTGAACAGCACCCATAATGCGTATCACACGATCAATCGGAATCGGTTTCATTTTGACAGTTCAACAACATTCATTGCGTTATTTACGTGTTGAGCAGAAAAATTTTTCGAACATATGAAGCAATGGATTAGCAATTTGCTTCAAAATGATTGAGATTCCGATTGATCGTATGTTACGCAATTAGGGTGCTGATCATTATGTTTGACAAAATAGGTACCTAGGACCTGGAGAAGGACAGACTACTTTTCATCCTGGATATTTTTATAAAAATGATGAAATACAAAATACATACAGAGATGGTTCTTTACCGAACCAGAACTTTTGTATCATGTAAAAACATAACCAACAAAAATAACTTTTACACACATAATGATAAGTACCTAGATGTCGTAGACAGGTAGGTACACTACAACGAGTAAGGGCTCCACTTTTATCTCCATAAAACTAAAAATGCCCATCAAACCTGTAGCTCGCTACAATTTAATTGTTATTCACGAAACACATACGAATATCTAACATACGACGGTACTACCCTTTAAAAGGCATTGTCTGCCTCCATGCCTGTGCCTATATTTCCGTACGAAAAAAGCCAAACAAGAATAAAAAGAGATAGACAAAGCCCGATCGGCAAAACAACGACGTGGTTGCCATGGTAACTGCCGCAACGGCTCGCCATGCACCAAAAATTTGTATCTACATAACTAAACTGTAAATATTTAAAAAACGGATTTTGCTATGCTGGGGGGAAATTGGGAGAATAAAGGTGTTATGCACGTTCCTAAAACTGATTGGCAGGTTAAAAAGTTTCATTTTGGGGCTCGAAAAAAACTTAGCGTTGCTGAATTTGCGCGATTATGTTTTGTATTGCTACTTTTTGCGTGTATTTTTAGACTTTCCTCTCTTTACTGGATGATAGCTAGGTTTTTCGTGTTAGTATGAATGGCACGACATCGACATTCAGGTTCTTTAAAGGTATATAAAGCTCTTCCTAGTTAATGGTCTTATTCTAACTTAACAAACAGCTGTGCTGCTAGGGAGTTTGTTGCGCCACTTCTTCCCAGGTGAGGAAGTGGAAGGGCGAGTATTCTGGGGGACTGTCTTTTGTAATTTTGACGCTCGAAAAGTGCTGATTTATAGCTTAGTTTATATAAAGAACTTTCGCTTTACTTTTAGTAAAAGCGCCCTGTTAACTAATGAAAGTCTACCACCAGACAAATGACTGCTTAAACCAGCACCTTGATGGTGTATCAAACTATCAATTACAATCTGAATCATTTTGAAGCATAAGTATTGCTAATCCATTGCTTCGTATGTTTGAAAAAATTGTCTGCTCAACAACGTATTTAGCGCAATGAATGTTGTTGAACTGTGTGTTATGTATTTACCCCGCTCATTTGTAATACGGGCTTTAGTGTGTTACGTAATTACGCGGCAGTTCCCCTTATGAAAACTTTTACCCTTGCTACTGCTGAGTGCTAGGTGCTACTTACTCTGTTACCTCGTACTGCTTTCAAATAACTACACTCGAGAGCAATGAATCCGGGTCACTTGAAGAATCCTAAAAATCTCGGAAACTAAAAATGCTAGGTTAATGCAATAAATTGTATTTAATAGACAATGTAATACTCCTTAAATGAAGGTATTAAAACTTCTTAGTTATTGTAAAGTTATATCATAAAAAAATCAAATTTGAAAAAGGGCCACTTTCGAAGATGGAACTACGAAATTACAGCATTTGGTTTTGCTTTTGTTTGTAATCTGTCATTTATGTGGGTACATAAACCATGTTGATAGTGCTCTATATTCATTATTCAAGCTGAAATTATGTCGCTTACGCCTGAAGAATGCACCAGAATACTTACAATGCTGGAAACCGGCCGGAGTCAGCGCGATACAGCCAGGACTGTCGGTGTGTCGCTGTCAACAGTACAAAGAGTTCTCCGACGTTACGAAGAAACTGGTTCTAACCTACGCAGACCAGGAACGGGCAGAACCAGGTGTACCACAGCACGAGAAGACCGATACTTGGTGAACACCATGCTTCCAAATCGCTTTCTCACAGGAACTGAACTCACAAATCAGTTTCGACGCCTCGGAGGAAGTAACCCAAGTGCATGGACAGTAAGACGTCGGCTTGCTGAATCTAACTTAAAACCCCTTAGACCTGCAAACGGCCCTAAACTGGAGCGTGGGCATCGTATTTCAAGACTAAGATATGCCCAGAGCCACGTAAATTGGAGTATTGAAGATTGGTCAAAAGTTATGTTCTCCGACGAATCAAAATTTATGCTCTACAAGCACGATGGAAGACACAGAGTGTATCGAAGACCAGGGGAAAGATTCAAACAAGCATGCATCGAAGAAAAAGTAGCCTACGGTGGTGGGTCTGTACTTGTGTGGGCCGGAATTTCTTCTGAAAGTCGCACAGAGCTGGTGATCATAGAAAACGGCTCTTTAACTAGCGTAAGATATGTGGAAGAAATCCTCAATGATCACGTTGGTCCATTTATGGTCAATTTAGGTGAGGATGCTATATTTATGCATGACAATGCCCGACCTCATACAGGTAGGATTGTGAATGACTACCTTCAAGAGATGAACATTACTCGTATGGAGTGGCCAGCGCGCAGCCCGGATATCAACCCGATCGAGCATGCTTGGGACGAGCTAGGCAGATGCGTAAAACAACGAAACCCTCCCCCAATCACGCTTCGTGAGCTCAAAATTGCTCTCACAGAGGAATGGGAGAATATTCCCCAAAATCGTATAAGGAACTTGGTGTACAGCATGCCAAACCGCGTAAACGCAGTAATGGAAGCACGAGGAGGCAATACGAAGTATTAAAATTCAAGAAAATCGTAATAAAGTTAAAAAATTTCATGTTTCCTATTTTTGTTTTAAGGAGAGATCAGCAGTTTTTTTCTTTATGTAATTTTGTGTTAATAAAATGTATGGTGACTCATATTTTTTTTTACGTTCATTTAAGGAGTATTACATTGTCTATTAAATACAATTTATTGCATTAACCTATCGTTTTTAGTTTCCGAGATTTTTAACATTCTTTAAGTGACCCGGATTCATTGCTCTCGAGTGTAGCTTATTTGGGGCTACACGTGATTGATGCCACCTCGTTCGTGACGTACCAATATTGTAATGGGCGCAGTTTTTTGATTCAGTACCTGCCTATCTGAAAGTCTCGTTTTTGTATTGGATACACCTTCGCAAATCAAAACATGAAGCCTCCTTTAGTGGTTTTTCAGTCATGTTTGTGAGTAAACGCAAAGCACATAGGTATTTACCGTAATTTTAAGAACATTCACAGTCTCAAACTGTCAAAAATACCTTTAGTTTCCCTATATTTGACAAGTTTTTGACATTGATTATCGCTGAGATGAGTTTGCGACTAGATTTAGTTAAAACGTTTTTAATTACGAGAATTGGTCTTCTGAGGCGTGTCTGAGGTCAACTTCCTCAACCTAAAATTAAGTGTACTGTCCAAAGAAACTTATTCAAAAATATTTCATGAATATAAAATAGTAGGTATCATGATTGAACAATCGTTAAACATAGCTTTGAGCGTAGACTATCATATTTTATGTACAGACGACAGCACATCAAGCTACTACAATCTGTCAAATTTCTTTAATAGATTTTCAACTTTATCTATGAAGTATTAAGCTTCAAGGTTGATTGGAAAAATTTGACAGTTTCGGGTAGCTTGACCTGCTGGCGTCTGTACCTAATGATGATAAAGGGAATTCAATCAATTAGAGAAATAACCGTAAATTAATTAAAACTGCAAACTTACTTTTATTTTGGTGGTCATTCGATTCAACTAACATCAAACTCATCGCTGTATTGAACCTTATTTATTGCCGCGATGCGCTATTGTCAATTACTGCTGGGGAGTTTGTTGCGCCACTTCTTCTTCCCAGCGATAGCACTAGGAAGTGGTGAAGGGCGGGCGTTTTTGGGGACTGTCTTTTGTAATTTTGACGTTCGAAAAGTGCTGATTCTCAGCCTAATTTGAATAAATGACTTTTGATTTTGATTTTACCTACCTAAAAATTTGTTTCATAATAACCCGAAGAAACATTGCAGAAATATGAGGAGCATATTCACACCTCCTTGCCGATGCCGAGTGTTGCCGAAACTTGAGCTAAACCTGGATGGCTCGGAATTGGAGAGGCGTATGTCGTAGGCAGGTCAGATGATGATAATAATTGATAGGTACGTCCTATTTAGGTAGGCCTATTTCCTCCCATCACTTGACCCCTTTTCTCCTGATATACTAAGTATGGACTGATATTTTCAGATTTTTTGGCTTTCTTTCCATTTAGATTACCTAGGTACTTATACAATTTCAGCAGTCCTTAAGTTATAAGAAAAAACGATTATTATTTTTTTTATAATTTCCGTTATTTTTTTGTAGACGACTGTAGGTAGGTACTACTCTCAATATAAAAATCTCGGACACCAAAGTGTAGCATTGGTCACGGTTGGCGGCAAAATGGCCGTCTCCATTCGTTCAGAAATTAGATAACGGGACGCCGGTGGCACCATTGATAAGGAATTAAATACTAACCGAGCCAGTTCACTTCAACACGACAATGTAAAAGAAAATTGGAGTTTTAGAAAGCATATCGATGCGTGCGATAACGATTTGGAGATGGAACGATATGAAATTAGATGGAGGCCTTCGCGCCAAAACTAACAACAAGTAACTTGTTTTGTGTTAATCTAATTAATTCTTTTGTTTTTTGTTAAGAAGGTCAAACTTAACGAGTCAGCCAGTACGCGTAGCATGACCACTATAGAAACAGTTTTTGTCGACGGAAGAATAAACAAAATGACAGATTATAGACAGATTTGTAAAGAAATCTAAAGAAAATTCAAATTCAAATTCTTTATTTCAGACGTAAGTCCATAGTGTTAGTAACAACAAAATAACTTAATGACTAGTGTTAGTAATAAGGAGGAAATAATAGAAAAGAATATCAATTGGTATGGATCCTCACCCAGTGGCGCAGCAGAGGGGAGTCCCACCTATCTGAGAACACGCTCAGGAGACTATTGGTGGCGGTGCGTAGCCGGCCGGCTATGGAGGCGGTCCTTTTTCTTATAATGGCGTAAAAATCGTCTGTGCGCGTCTCCGCAAACATAGTGGACGCACTACAACGCCACGACAGCCCTAACAGTGTCCTAAAACTGTCATTTAAAAAAAAACAAATTGCACAAAACAAATGCCTGCAACGCGTGATAGGTATTGGGTGTCAAAGAAAAGATGCTGTATTTCGATTATTATATATCCATATTATATATACAGGTATATTATATATACCTGCCGTACTCAGCGCTTTTCCTTCACATTTATTATGCGCACAGCCAAATTGTGGAATTCTCTGCTAGCGTCTGTGTTCCCTGCCACATTTAACTCGTCTGCCTTTAAAGCAAGAGTGAACAGGCATCTTCTGGGCACGCTCATTTCATCATAGACCTCATCCATCGCTCTCCATCAGGCCTGGTCGACGTCAAGAACGGGCCAACTCAGCAATATTTTTTTTTTATTACTTTCATTGCAGCTTACAGCAAGAATAAAGCAGCTGTGCTGCTGGGGAGTTTGTTGCGCCACTTCTTCTTCCCAGCGATAGCACTAGGAAGTGGTGAAGGGCGGGCGTTTTTGGGGGACTGTCTTTTGTAATTTTGACGTTCGAAAAGTGCTGATTCTCAGCCTAATTTGAATAAATGACTTTTGATTTTGATAAACGGGACCACACGAGGCCAGCATAGGATATCTATTTGATTTGAAAACCACAAAATGTTTTAACAGCAGTCAGCAATAATTACCAAGTCATAAGCTGACACTTGGTTTCCGAAATGCTTAATAAAACAAACTTTAGCTAACAGACTGTCAAGCTCGTATTACGTGATCTGATTGGGTATTGATAATTAATTCCGCTAAGTTTTGTATTAATTAGCTTTCTTGAAACACGGTGTTACTGTTCTTGTACAGACGCCAGCACATCAAGCTACTACAATCTATCAAATTTCTTTAATAGATTTTCAACTTTATCGCTAAAGCATTAAGGTTCAGGGTTGATTGGGAAAATTTGACAGTTTCGGGTAGCTTGACCTGCTGGCGTCTGTACACTGTTAACCAAAAAAATCTGTCACAAAAAAAAGTGGTAAATCCTACCTAGCCTTTTTCTAACTATCTATGTTGGGGTCGACTGCCAGTCTAACCGGATGCAGCTGAATATCAGAAGGCCAATTCTCGTAATTTAAAACGTTCAAAATCTAGTCGCAGTCTCATGTCGGCGACAAACAAATGTCAAAAACTTGTCAAAATGTAGGGAAAATAGAGGAGTTTTTGACAGATTGAGACTGGGATCAGACTGTGAACGTTCTTAAAATTATATTCTACATGGAGCGACTGACTATGTGACCTTCACAACCCAGTTACTGGGTAACACGATACCCCTTGGTAAGACTGGTTTTCAGAATTTCGAGCTTCTGGTTAACCACAATGACTGTCAAAGACCGCTCAACGTGCTTTGTGTCTCGGTATGTAATGGATGGTACCTATCCTCGGACTGACCTCGGCTAGCGTTGCTTAACTTAATAATTTTGAAATTTGGACAGTTATTTCATACAAAAACTGTCAAACGTCAATTTTATTCCTCGAATAAAAGTTATCTGGTCATGGAAAAATCAGCCCTTAACCAAACATATTTTGCATACAATAATCTCAAGATCAGCAATAATCAGGTACTTATAAATAGCATAATAATTTTATAGCAGTAATTAAATCCCGTGCCGTACACTCGCAGCGGAGCAAACCAGCCCAACTCGTTCCAAGAACGTCTGTAGGACAAATACTCAACATTATTTCTAGAATCCCATAAAAACTAGAGGTCATTATGACCCTAAACCTAAAGTTACGAGTTGGTCAGACAGAAGGTGATAAAGGATTATGTTTCTGCTTTGTTTATTAATAGGATTATTAAAATAGGTACTAGCAGTGTTCCGCGGTTTCACCCGCATAAATCTTGATCCCGTAGGAATATCGGGTCAAAAAGTATCCTGTGTTAATCCTGGTTATAAACTATCCGTGTGCCAAATTTCATCGTTTGGTAGTTTTTAACAAACATCCATCCATCCATCCTCACAAACTTTCGAGGATAGTAGGAAGTAGGATAAGGTAACTTAGGTAAAAAAACGTTCATGATTCCTATTAGTTAATAGGCCATCAGTCAAGAGCTTTTTGTAATTACTGATTGTAAAAAGCTTATTTGACTGATGGGCCAAACATTGCATTTTTGCAGTACATACCTATGTTTAACTTATTACTAATAATAAAGCTGAAGAGTTTGTTTGTTTATTTGTTTGTTTGAACGCGCTAATCTCTGGAACAACTGGAATTGAAAAGTTATTTTTGTATTCGATAGTCCAATTCTTGAGGAAGCTATTAGGCTATTTAACATCACGCTACGATTCTTAGGAGCCGAGTGCCGAAAACGAAGTGGCAACGCGGGCAATTGATTCACGCGGACGAAGTCGCGGGCAAGAGCTAGTACCTAATAATATGCACGACGCAAATGATAAAATGTTGTCAGTGCATTCATTTCAGTTTGCGAGAAAATAAGCGCATGCAAGTTCCGCCATCATATATTGACGTTAACTACAAATCCTTCCACATTTTCAATTCTTTTTTGTCTCTGTAACCGGTAGTAACCACCTCGATGCATTTCTCGAATCTTAAACAAGTTCACACGCGATAAACACATTAAGACAGATGGACGGGCGCTCTGTTGCTGTAAGGAGGCCCAAATTATGGACCATTCGCTTTTGTAATTGATTTTTTTCTTGCGTAAACAAAATGAGCTGGTTTGGCTCAGTTCGACAGAGAACTTTGTCCGCCAGTGTAATTTAGTTCTTACCCCCTCGATAGATGGCGTTGTACAATTCAGCCCGCTTTCTGAATCGCGGTGTTAAGATTCCCCGCCGTTGAACGACCCTCGCGATTTTCTGTAAAATAATCATACTTACCTGGCGTAGGGGAAACCGTGATCAAGAAGGCGGTTCCCCCAGGGCGAGGCCTATTCATTGCACTGCGGATAGGTTGACCCTTGCGATTATCCCTAATGTGGATAACTCGGACGCGTTATTTTTGGTAGTGAGAGACTGCGTCCGCGCCGTCTCTTTCAGAATTCCTTGAGAAATAGTATTAAAAGCTCTTCCGGACAAACGTTGCTCATCCGTTTGTATGAGTTAGAGCTGCCTGCTAGCCAGCACAATATTATTTAACGACCTTTAATTTGTACAATATAATCAAAATAGACATTTGACAGTACAGCAGTGCGATTCTGTAACCATCTCACCGTGAAAACTTAGGTGAACTGAGCGTGGAGTGAGCTATTATTCCAACTAATGCTAGGGATTGGCACTATTGACAGCTCACTCTAAGCTCACTTCACCTAACTTTTCACGGTGAGATTTTTACAGAATCGATCGGCAGGACAAATTCATATACTTAGTTGCCAGAATGTAGATTTACAAAGTATGAATCTTTAAACTATTATGACCCCTTTACATTCTACCATTATGGTGAGCAAATATTTATTTATTGATTTTTTGGACTGAAGAAAAATAAGTATTCTTCGAATACTTCACTTTAATCACCATTGGAAATCCAATTGTAGAGCATAATTGGTTGTCAATATTCTTTTGAATGCGTTGGTTTCATATTTTCTTTCTAGCAATATTTTTCAGCGACAAATAATTTTAGTACGAAATAAATGGCTGAAGTAATTAAATAAAATACCTACTAACTAGCCAAATTTTAACAAAGTTGAAAGTAAACATTTATTTTATTTCAATAAAACAGTAAATATCACTAGCCAAGAATATTATTCAGCCGATTAGTTTCGTAATATCACACTAGATGGCGCTCCTGTACTGTACAAAGTAAAAGCTTGACTGAATTACTCACTTCTTTGGTTGAACCAGTTGGTCTTGTGATGTCGACCAAATTGTACACTTCACTGAACCATTCTTTTTTGGTCTGACGGTAAAGGATTATGGAAGGGCATTCGGCCTAAGCTTTTGTCATCTATATTGGGGTCGGCTTCCAGTCTAACCGGATGTAGCTGAATACCAGTATTTTACATGGAGCGACTGCCTATCTTACCTCCACAACCCAGTTACTGGGTAACACGATACACCTTGGTAAGACTGGTTGTTGGACTGTTTGGGCTTTTGACTGTAACGACTGTCAGAGATCGACGAATGACAGACTGATACCGAAGTAAGTTTTAGAAACAAAAATGCAAGCTTGGGTAATGTTAAATTTTCTTGTCTATACGTACCCACAGACAGATCTGAGGTCTGTTGAGATGGGTCAGTATGCCGAAATGTGAAACTATCAGGTATAGTTTGTTTCAAGGCTTACCTCAAAACGGCGAAGGAAAACAGTGAGGAAACCGGCTTGTCCTAGAACCAAAAATTCGTAGACATGATTGTGACATCCACCAATCCGCACTGGACCCACGCGCGTTGTGGATTACGGGCTTTGGTACAACCCATTCCCTCTCACCGAGAGGCCTGTGGCCAGACTGATTATGTTATGTGGTGAATAGAAGAGAATATTATAACAGCTCACAGTCAGTAATCCATTTTATTTTGGAGAAACCTTCAAGTTAAATGAAGATGTCTGCGTCTCTTTAACAACGACGATAGACTTTCTTTATTCGACAACAAATGACTAAACATACTAGCTAAAAAGGAAAATCTAACTTTTATAGATACTATTCTAAAATAAAAATAAATAACTAAATAGTCTAGCCAAAAACGAACATCTAACTTTTATAAATACTATTATATTTTAAAAGTAAACTACGTGCCCATACAAATCCGTTACGTTTCTAAAAATACCGCCACAGCTTAATAAGAATCAATTACAATCACAAAAATCACGTTCAATCATTAACCTGAAATGACATTTTTCATCAAAAATCTGCGATATAACAGTACATAATAACAACTCACGTATTTATCGCGATCTTTTTACTCTGCCCGGGAGTCGAACGGACAATGGGTGTCGGGCAGCGCCTGCGCAGCGCTAACGGTCGTCCACAAATCAGATCGTCATTACACGGGCGACTTTTTTACGGACATTCTTGAACGCAAAAAGTTTTGATTTGACCGCACTGTAGAGGGGACGGAGAGGAGTGGCCATTGGAGTTTAACCACAATCATCTTTGAGATGTGAAATTTTAGCCACTGATTCCTATAATCTTTTGTGTGATATCAGCAAACTATGCATTTGTCTTGTCAAGTAGTCGGATTGCGTAGTTTGCTATTATAGTTTTGTGAAGTGACCATGTAACCCAACATTCCTAAAAGACTGTAAAAATCGATCATTCAATACTTCAACTCTCACAAAAATCAATTGAACAAAATAACGTCTGTCAAAAATCGGTAACCGGTCACCTACGTTCTCTAAAAGTTTCATTGTTGCTCTTATAATAAGTATTAAAAAGCCAGCCACCTGCCTTTGACGGAAGCCTGGATGCTAGGGATTGACAGTTCAATTGAAGCTGTTCTGTTAAAATCTCACCTTGAAAAACTCAGGTCAGGTGGACCTGAGTTTTTCAAGGTGAGATTTTAACAGAACTCTGTAATTGTTGCAGTGATCCGTGTCTCAAATAGATAAATCCATGTACTTATTTTCTGACCAAATATTGTTTCTTTTTTAAACCAGCGGCCATTTCTCGCCTCGCCAACAATACGAAGGCGCCACGCCAACGACAAGTGTTAAATTGGAGCTCGGACGAAACAAAAAAAAAGCAAGCAAGTATCGACGACTCCACGGAGAAAAACAACATTTTCGAACGTTGTTGCCTAGGCTCAGACACTTTCTAACGCGAAGAAATGGAGGCAGCAAGTATTTACTTTGACAATTGTACCTAAAAGCCTTCGTTGTTGTAGTAGAAGATGAGTTAAGGATTTGAAGGGGCATTCAATGAAGAAGAAGAAGAGAGGGGCTCATGGCTAAGTAACTACAGCTGCACGGGTCGATCGATCAGGTTTAGCTACGCTACCACGGTCGGTCCGTGCATGGGTGACCATCTTTATGTACCGAAACCCCTACGTGTCTCGGAAAGCCGTTGGTTCCGGCTGTCATTCGTGGATCTTTGACAGTCGTTACGGTTCGTCAGAAGCCCGAGAGTCTGACAATCAGTCATACCAAGGGGTATCGTGTTACCCAGTAAACTGGGTTGTGGAGGTGAGATAGGCAGTCGCTCCATGTAAAATTCTAGTACTCAGCTGCATCCGGTTAGACTGGAAGCCGACCCTAACATAGTTGGGAAAAGGCTGGGCAGATGGATTCAATGCAGAAGAAGAAAGCTATAAAGCTAGGGTTTCCTAAGACTGCGGTGGCCACCTCAGCGTCTGAGATAGGCTATTTTCCTAAAAAAATCTAATTAGTCCGTCAGTTAGATTATCAAAAAATATTGAACCCGTATTTTTTCTTTTGTCTATTATATAAAAAATGATGAAGATATCGCCCGTTAAAGTTCCGCGTGACGTCACTTGCTTGCAAAAGTGTCGCAAGCAAGTGACGTCACGCGGAACGTCACGACCCCCACTCCCAAATTTTGACGCGCTTTATCTTTGTCATTTTTTGTTTGATTGACAAAAGAAAAAATACGTGTCCATTATTTTTCAATAATCTAACTGACGGACTAAATATAATTATTATTTTTTTACCCAGACCCCTACCCTATTTACCGGCGAATGACGTCACTGAAACATTATTAATGAAAGTAAGATGGTGTGTTTTCCTAGAGAGCGTTTTTTGACACCGTAAAGTCAAGCCCCGCAGCCATCATGGCCGTCATCTGGTGCGGCCACCGATCTTCTAAGGTACCGTAGCCTTCCTTAGTGGTCCAGCGGTAACGGTAGTCATCTTACGACTTGAAGATTGTGGGATCGAAACTAGACAGGTGTAGGACATTTTGTGTCATCATTACACTAAAAACGATGAAGGAAAAGTTAGTGAGAACTGCGGCCTCTCCTAGTGCTGGAGATTCGAAGACATTATTTAAAGCCAAAAGTCATTTATTCAAATTAGGCTGAGAATCAGCACTTTTCGAACGTCTAAATTACATAAGACAGTCCTCCAAAACGCCCACCCTTCACCACTTATTCCTTTACTATACTATATTTGTGATAAACACCAACCCGCGCGTGGTAGAATACGGCCCGTTCCCTCCTCTAAAAGAGAGAAGCCCTGTGTCCCAGCAGTGGGAACATTACAGACTCATTGTCTGATGAAGGAGCCAGTTCCACATACATAATAATAACTCGAGGCTAGGCCAGCACATGCCATTGTGTGCATAGTAATGATTAAGTTACTTTTAAGTAGGTATCAAAACATGAGAAGATAATTATATTTTATTACTTTCTAAGCATGAGTATGCTTAGAAAGTAATAAAATATAATTATCTATGGCGGCGAAAAAGTTGTACTGGCTGTTCAGAATAGTACTTACGAGTAATTATGTTTGTTATTGGTCATCCAGTATCAAGGAGATTCTTGTCTCCTCGAAGTTGGTGTGTAGGTGGTGAATGGTTACTGTTGCTTATAGCTTGCATTATCCCACTGCTGGGCAAATGACTGGTCGTTTGTTTTCTCCAGCTCGTCCCGCCATCTTCTACGGGGTTTGCCGGGGCGGCTGAAAAAGGTGAAAGGTGCTTTAGATAAAAAAGTTTAAATCCAGTGTGGATGGATACAGAAATATAACTGATACGTTGAAGAAGCCAGCTTAGTGGATCCTAAAAAGTAAAAACTTGGAGTTTAAATGGTTCGTGTTATCGTTACGTAATTTGAGACGGATAATAAAAAAAAAACCTTTATTTTTTATGTTACCCTGTCTGCACGTTTTTATTCTTGTGTGTGCAAAAACATGTTTCAAGAGCAAATAAAATTGCAAAGAGCATAGGTATAAATAATAGGGGTTAAAGTATGAAATTGCCGTTTTATTGTAATAGGTACATACTTCGAATTGACATAGAACCTTCATGGTTTGAGATTTTTGAGTGAAACTTTTTCACATGGTACAGTCAACAGCAAAAGTAGATGATCAAAATCAGAAATTCAATACTTATGAACGGAGTTCGCGTCAGAACTGTGTGGCGTCGAAGTGATTCAAAAGTATGTGATTGTAAATTAGACCAAACATTTACCACTAGTACAGCTGCCATATAGCTGCGAACTCCGTTCATTAGTATTTAATTTCTGATTTTGATCATCTACTTTTGCTGTTGACTGTACTTATGAAGTTCTTCTTTTAAAAAATGTGCAACATTCGATTATTGACCAGTTTTTTTTTATTCAGCTTAGATAAGAAAGATGGATAGTTCGAAAATTCGAGTTATTTTTGAATACGAGTTCCGACGCGGAACAATAACGGCAGATGTCTACTGCACCGAACTCCGAACAATGGAAGCAAAACTAGCAGTGAAACAGCCCCGACTCATGAATCGATCTTCACCATTATTGCTCCATGATAACACGAGACCTCATACAGCACAAGAAACCGTTTTAACTCTACAGGAACTGCAATTAGAAACCATTCGTCGCCCTCCGTATTCGCCAGACCTTGCTCCAACGGACTACCATTTTTTTCGTGATTTGGACAATTTTCTACGTGATAAAAAGTTTTCTTCTCAGGAGGCAGTACAAAATGCTTTCACAGAGTTTGTCGAATCTAGACCACGAGAGTTCTATCGCACAGGCACAAATGACCTTCCTATTAGATGGCAGCAATGTATAGATAATAATGGTAATTATTTTGATTAAATAAATATGTTAAATTAAAAAAAAAACGAATGTCAATTTTTCAGTACAAGTCGGCAATTTCATACTTTAACCCCTAATAATATATCTTATCTTTTCTTAAAAATGGCTGATCAACATTTTTGTGTCGCCATTAGATAAGTAATTTTAATGAGCTCATTTTTTTTCTCTATTTTTTGTTAATTAATAAGACATACAAGGTGTCGTTTTGCATCCTCGTCAAATTCAAGGAGGTAACTACTATGCTACTGATTCTCGACACGAACCAATAATAAAATAAGTACCTAGGTATTTTTTTCTTTGTTTTCTAATTTTCGGAAATCGGCATGTGTGGGACGCTCATTTTAAAACGCGGCCTGTGTGGAACCGCACTGTAACTGCTCTTTTACACACACATAAAAATGCAGCCGCTTATACGACAACATAACGCGATTCTGTTCTTTGAAAGTGGTGTATTCTGAAATACTGTCAAACTTAAATAACTAAAAAAACTAGTATGTATCTCATTATTTACCAGGGATCGTAATTTTATTTGATTATTTATGTCTTTCATAACAGCCTCCTGAAATTTGACGAGGATGCAAAACAACAGCTCGTATATGAGACGGCTGTATCTCTCTTTGTTTTGTTTTATACAAATAAATTAACTGTCCATTTTAAGATTGTTCACCTAGTAGGTAATAATAAGAAAATGCTGTATCTACAGACTAATATTAATTTATACTACCCTACCTAATAATAAAGCAGAAGAGTGTTTGAACTCGTTAATCTCTGGAACTACCAGTCGAATTTGAGAAATCCTGTTTCTTGCATTTGGTAGCCCAATTCTTGAGAAAGGCTATAGAGCTATAACATCACGCTAGAGTCCTTAGTAGTCGAGGAAAACGAGAAGAAACTCAGAAAGAATGCTGAGCAGAAACAAAGTAATAGCGCGGGCGATGTGATGCGACGGGGTGGGGCGGTGAACATGGAATTTCACGCGAACGAAGTCGCACGCTGAAGCTAGTTTACCTATAATTGTTTTTTTTATATTTAGTTCTTTATTTTCTGTTGCTTCCTGTAATGTATACGTTGGCAACTCTATATTTATAAATAAATAATTAAAACTTACACCAACATATGTGTGTGACGCATCATTCTCCAGACTTCTCGGACTAGCTTTAGTCCTGCGGGGTAATTGCGTGACATACTGTCAGTAGCAAGCAATGAATATTATTGAACTGTCAAAATGGAACCCATTGCTAATGACAGTATGTCACGCAATGGGTTCCATTTTGACAGTTCAACAACATTCATTGCCATCGGATATCTATGATTGCCGCCATATTTACGTTATTGAGTAGACACATTTTTCGAATGTATTGGCATTTTTTTTTTCATGAACGAAATCCTTCAAAGTGATTCAGAGTGAGGTTGATAGTACAAAATAAGGGTACCTACTGAAGAAAATGTCTGTCTTTCAAGTAGCCAGGGAAAACAAGGAACTGGGAAACCTAGCAAATCATGTCATCCATTTTCAATGCTCTATCAGCCTCCATGATTACCTTACCGAGGAAACACGTGCCTCCTTACCGACTAAAAAGTCTGATTGTAGTGCTTGAAGCCACTTAACATCTGTTACCGGACCAGGGGTGATTGAACTGAAGTTGTTTCGATTTGGTCTTGTAATGTAACTCGGACAGTTTCTTTCTCTTAATAAGTTGTTATATAACAAGTTAGCGTAAATTGTTGGCTGGTTATATGAAAGAGAGGCTGACTAAATTAGATTTGCTATCACCTGATAGGCAGAACATAATATAATCAGCCAATAGTGTTTCCAATGCTGGGACACAGGCCTCCTCTCTATGAGAGAGAGTGGGGCGTAATCCACCAGTGCGGGTTGGTAGATGTCACATGTCTTCGAATTTTTGTTTCTAGCACATGCTGGTAGACAGAAGTGTTATTTGTTAGTTTAAACTAAACCACGTAGATTTGGAGAAACTTTCGAGAAAACCTCAATATGTATTATGTATAATGTTAATGGTGTTTCCGGTTCCCAAATTATTTATTTATTTATTAATTAACACATACATTTGTTATGATTTGTTTGTTTTGTTTTGTTGTTCCTTTGTCTTTATGTCCCTTTTTCTCTCTTTTTTCGGCAAGAACTTCTTTTTGTGGTCACAAGACTAGTTAGTCAGCAAGACGGTAGCGGGCTGACTGCTCAGGGTGCTTAGGATCTTCATTTTTGTTTTTTTGTTTGTTTGATTATTGTGTGCCTTAACCTGGGTAAATTTTTTTTCTTCTTATTTTTTATTTGGTTGTGTATCGTTTTTTGGTGTTGGACTGATATAGAATCAAGTTCTTCTAACTGAACATACGGCTGTGCTGCTAGGGAGATTGTTGCGACACTTCTTCTTCCCAGCGAAAGCACTAGAAATTGGTGAGGGGCAGGCGTTTTAGGGGATTATACTTATGTAATTTTGACGTTCAAAAAGTTCTGTTTCTCATTCTAGTCAGAATAAATTACTTTTGATTATTTTACTGTGTCTCCTTGTTATCTCCTTATTAAAGGTATGTACTTGTTGATAATTGAATTAGGATTTTATATTTTAATGTAGCCGTCACCAATTCCTACATCCACAAGAGAATGGGTACCTAGCAATCGTGCGCTTGCGTCTGTTACTTAGTTATCAAAGAGATTTACATGTGTTTTACATTACACCTGAAATAATACCTTTTACAATTACATAATCCTTCCGCCTCCATTCTAATACAACTAAAAACAAACAAATAAAACCTTAATAACGCAATCTCGTCAGCGTCATCTCACAACTTAGCTCTTCAATTACGTAACAGCAAAAAACACAAACAGCATACCACGAGCCGACAAATCTTACGACCGGTTGTAAGTCGTAATTGTTTCAAGCAACAAAAAGTCGGACATAAGGCAAGCAACCCGCCGCATGAATGGGAGGACCGTCCGCCCGGGGAAAATAAAAACGCTCCATATTCGTGAAATGATTAAAAAAGAAAGAAATCGGAAAATAAAAGAAAAGGCAAGTCCGCGGCACGTACCGTCGTCCCCTTTTTAAAAAGAGAACTATTCCACCAGAGCGTGAATGAAAAACGCGCCCACTACGCGCCGCGTAACCGTAATCTTGTGATTATTATTTTTATTTTTGAGACTCGCTTCCTTTTTTATTATTATTTAGTCTTATTATTATGTTATTTTATACGTTTTATCGCGTGTGGCGTCGTATGTAGGTCAGGACGGTGCGCGGGGGATTTTTTTTGGTTTTCCGCGCAAGGTCGATGTGTTTGCTTGTTTTGGTCGCGGCGCGGCACGGTAATTGCTGCAGTGCGTTGAACTGCGAGATGAACTTACGAATCTGTATGAGTTGCCTCATTATCATTGAATTTATCTTTACTTTCATTCGGTTTTATTTCTTACGGTCCGGTCCTGCCTCAAGCAAGAACAATTGCAGATTACTTACATAAGTGTAGCTTTCCTTAACTGCTGAATATGCAGGGATTTTATTTGCTTTCAATTTAACCTAATACCAAATTGAAAATGTTTTTCCTGAGGAATTTAAAAACAAAAATTTCAGGATCTCCAAAAAATTATATTAATTATTTACTCAGCTACACACGTAGCTTGCAGTAGGTAGGTAGATTCTGCACGAAACGTAAATACTTAAAACATTGATCATAGTTTTCCATACTTTTGTCTTTTGATTAGTTACCAATGTAAGAGAAAAAGAACGGGCTGCACTCCGGGAGTGCCGCATGCCGGCAGAAGTGAAAACTTGAATATTAACGTTGTGCATTTTTGATATTTTGGAATGCGGTCTACTCTCCCTCCGTCTTACGAATTTTCGATCAGGTCACGTGTCCTGACGCGAGCTCCGTCTTACGAATTTTCGATCAGGTCACGTGTCCTGACGCGAGTCTAACATTTTTTACCCATCACAAAAAAAGTGCACAACGCCGCTAAAGAAGTTTTCACTCCAAAAAACAGTCTGACATTTTAATTTTGATACGACAAAAGAGGAAAGCTCAGACATATAATATATAATAATCTTCAACAGTATACCAATGACCAGGTGTATTAAAACGAAAGGATGAAACTAACAGGTGACATACCACAGGTGTATCAGTAGGTACTTATATAGCGGAAACCACGACGGGTTTAACATGATAATCTTTAGTCAATCAATCATACGAAACTCAGAAAACAAAATTAACATATCAATCATGTGTCTCAGGATCTGTCTAACGATTGTTTAGCACGTGTGTACCGATATTTTCGGCTACATAGGGATTTAATTTTAATTTAGTATATTCAATGTTTTTAATAAAGTTTTTGTAATCATAGTACTTAATATTCCCCAATATTATCTGTTTCAGAATATCGACAGACACTCACTAGGTACAGACGCCAGCAGGTCAAGCTACCCGAAACTATCAATTTTTCCCAATCAACCTTGAACCTAATGCTTTAGCAATAAAGTTGAAAATCTATTAAAGAAATTTGACAGATTGTAGTAGCTTGATGTGCTGACGTCTGTGCATTAGACAAACTTCCCCGTTGGTCCCGTGCTCGTAAGCGCAACTGCTGAGCGTGGGGTCTTGAGTTTTATTCCCAGGTCGGGCAAAATGTTATTAGGTTCTGAGTATCTGCAGACACTGCTTCAGGAAAATAAAGAAAATTCTAGACATTTGCGTTATTTTTATTTATTTCCAAAAAAATATTGGTCCTGGTGGTCTAGTGGTCGCAAGCGCTACGGAGTATGAGGTCTTGGGTTTGATTGGGTCAGGCAAAATGTTATTGGGCTTTCTGTCTGGAATTTTATAGTAGCAGCCTGGAGTCTTGATTCGTACTCGGTTGATAGCAATAAGCTCGCCCCTATTACATGGGATTTCAACATAACTGCCGAAATGTGGGTGTACAGTCACGAGCAAAAGTTTTTATTCAAACACTCGTTTTTATTCAAAAGCGATTTACTCCTTTATTTTTGAATGAAATTTTATGTTGTTACGAATGTAGCATTTTCGAACTCATAGGTTTATGTAATGTGTCGTATTTCAACATTGCATTCGATAGTTCACGAAAAAATCGCAATTGATAGTTGCCAAGTTTTGACATATTGGTGCTCATGACTGTACCTGCTATAGGTACATTTCTACCCAACCCTTCGGCGAAACAAGCCGTGATGTAATATTAAGTTCACTAACATCAAACTAGTTTTTTTAAACAAGAGGGTCTACTCCGAAGTAGTAACTTCGTAGCAGGAAACGGCCGAATGTTCGGCCGTTTCCTGCTACAAAGTTACTATTTGGTTCGGTCGGTTCCGATCCTACACTCCTACACTCTTTCGAATATTGACTATGGTCCCGACCCAACTGAGCCGATCCGAACTTTTTTCGCATTTTCAATAATATTCGGTTCGGCCATGTGTCGGTCCGATCCGAACTTTCGCACTTTGCACTTCGGAGTAGGCCTCCAGTATTCATGTAGCCGAAAAAGTAAAAAAATCAACGAATGAATTAATGGTGTGAATATTTCCTAGTGAATCAATTAAGAGTGCCTAACACCAATGTATGCGAAAAGCAGATAATTTCACTGAGGACTAAAGAACATAAAAAATGCGATTGATTTACCCATAATATCTAGGCATCCGATTTTCCAAGAAAAGCAGTTTTTTTTAAGTTAACGAAACCGGAATTATGAAAAACCGCACCCTAATTGCATAACACACAATCAATAGTAATCTGAATCATTTTGAAGCAAATTGCTAATCCATTGCTTCATAAGTTCGAAAAATTTGTCAGCTCAACACGCACAAAATAACGCAATGAATGTTGTTGAACTGTCAAAATGAAACCGATTCCGATTAATTGTGTGTTACGCAATTAGGGTGCGGTACTATATAAACTTATGACAAGATAGGAAAAACCGAAGAATAGTGATGACGTCAGAAGCTAAAGGCTTCCTGATTCATCCAGCCTGGTAATAATGTCAAGAAATTCATTTTCCGCTTTAGGAAGAAGTCTAACCGATTAGACAGTGTGCACACCAGAGTAAAAATAGTTTTGTCTGCCGTAGTCATAACAATTTTTGTGTATACCAGTGTCTTCAGTAATTTCAGTGAATTTTTGACAACTTGGTCGCCAGTTCGACTTCTAAGCATGGGGTTTTGGTTCGAACCCCAAATTGGGGAATGTGTTCTTAGGTCAGGAGCAGCCTGGAGTATGGATTTGTGTCCAGCTGATGGTTCGACTCGCCCCCTTTTTCATCGGACTTAAAAATAATTGGCAAAATTAGGGTATAGTATAATATACCCCTTTTGCTTAAAAAGGCGCGATAATACGATTTATTGACAATGGAACTGTTATGTTGCAAATTTGACGCCATCTTTCTTTTCGAAAACCGATGTTCTGGCTAACTTAGCATTATACTCATTTTCACTGACACTAAATGTACCTAATGTCTAAATATTATTGCACTGTTTGTTATATCAACAGTACGCTTTTATTTATTCACTAGCTTCTATCTGCAACTTCGTCCGCGTCAAATCTCTTGTTCTCCCGACCCACCCCGTCGTAGCACTTCATAGCGTGATGTTAAATAGCCTTCCTCAAAAATTGGACTACCAAAAGCAAAAATAATTTCTCAGATCGGACAGGTTGCTCCAGAGATTACCGCGTTCAAACAAACCAACTCTTCAGCATTCTTATTAGTAAGTAGGTATAAGTATTGCTAGATATTGTAGACTACATTTAGAAATCGCTTATTGTTAGTGAAAACAGGCATAAGACTTATAGAATTATGGTTTAGACCATAAATGATCTAAGAAAGATAGTCTTGATCTTGACTCACGTCTACACGAAGCCTTACTTTTCGAAATGCACAGATAACAGGTCTTCGAATGCTTACGCACTGGGTTTTTCAGAACAAGTCTAGTCGAGTAGCCCTGTTTATTCCATTCGTCCTAGCATTCCGTCACATCAGTGTCAAGCTCTTTCCTTGTTCTTCGGCATCATCATCATTCGCCTGCGCTTATCCTTTATTTTCGGTCGGTGCAACATGTCTTTTTCTTCCATACTTCTCTATTAGTCGTTATCTTGGTAGTCACCCTTTATAGCATTTTCACACAGTTCATCCATCGTTTCTTTGGTCTTCCCCTACTCATATAGCCATCCACATTCATACTCGATATTCCTAGGAATATTACCGAGTAATATAACCTGGATTAGTTTCGGTATATCAATGTTTGATAAGCATTCGATCATTATGCTTGTTTGATAAAATCGTTAGTAGCTCGATTTTAGATTTTCAATAGAGCACTCGAGACAACTTTCATTTGAGTGAAGTTAGATTTTCCTTTCATTTCATTTTCCCCTTTTGTCCATGAGGAACACTAAAGTCAACGTAACATGAATCATCTTCGAATACCTGGGTTAAAATCTCGCCATGAAGTCACCTGTCAATAGTGTCAATCCTTAGCATCAGTAAGCTCACTTCACCTAAGTTCTCACAGTGAGATTTTTACAGAATAGATTGGCTTATACCGTCTTGATCTTACCCCACTGCCTTCGAATGCGACTTTTCGATTAACACAATAATGACGTTTAATGTTGAAAAGTCAAAATAAATTTAGCAATCGGCGCAGGAGTTTAGGCAAAATTTTCGGTATTTTCTCGTTTAAAACCTTATAAATCCTTCTAAATAAACTCGATGGCTCCATCCAAAAGTTGGTTTGAGTTTATCCCTTTGTCAGGCTCAATTTTAAATGTCACAAGGCAAGGTTTGAAAAAATAAAAACAAATTAAAAACATATTAATTGCACTAATAAATAAACCCAGATTTAAAACCCTATTTGTAGTAAAATTAGTTTATTGCTCATCAAAATTTTATTAAGTTGCTCATTCTTTAAAATGCTGTTTATGATTGCATACCTACATGTTTAAAGGTTCATGTAGAAAATCCACGATTTTAATTAAGTTCGACTAGAATCTATTAATAATGATAATGAACAGTAAGATATATTGATAAAAAAATCGAAAATGGCTACCAACGGTCAACAAAACTACAGATAATAATATGCGTTCGGATACACACACCTACACAAAACACATACCATAAAACAAGCGAAGGACTTGCCACTAGCTTCTTAACGCATTTAGTCATCGTTCCAAGTAAAAAGTAAAAATAGCTTTGACCAGACTCAGCATCTCAGTCTCAAGGCCAAATCCTGACTCCTGAAGACAGAGACACACATACTAAACCACATACACACGACAAGGATGCCAGATATTGGTGTCTTCGTCCTTTGAAAAGGGAAAGTGGTAGTTACAGCGTTGGTGAGAGTGAGATAAAAAAATGTCCGAAAGGCAAAAGGGGACAGGTATACTTGTAGTTCTGAAGTGGAATAAGGATGGAGCATAGGAACCGGTTAATTTTGAAGGGCTCGCGACCGTGGTCCACACTGAAGCTGTGTTAAAGATATAGGTGGTTTTATTTATGGTTATATATTGATTTAAGATTTTTATGGAGTAAAATGAATGTGGAATGAGCCATAGATTAGATAGAAGCTGTATTAGATATAGCTGCCCTATATAAATTGCTTCCGACGGGTAAACGGATGAGATATTTCTTTAACGTTTATATTTATTGCTTATGTTTAGTCTTTTAGCATATCTGTGTTCCAATTCCCGTATATAGAAGAAAGTTCGTATTCTAATCGCAGTCTCAATCTGTCAAAAATGCGATCAATTTACATTTTTGACAAGTTTTTGACACTGACAGTCGGTGAGATGAAATTGCAATTTGAATGTTTTTACGTACGAAAATGTACCTTCAATTGTCCTAAGATTCCACATTTGACCAAAAAACTGTCAGTTTTCTTCTTTGTTTTAATTTCCTTCCAATAAATAATAATACTCCTAATTTCGTTTGCTCAAACACTTAGAAACTGAACGAGCCTTCAAATTGTTGAGGATACTAATTGGACTATATTTTGTGTATGTTAGTAGTTACAATAGTGTCTGGATATTACAATCTATTGTTAGGCCTCAATGGTAGATCTGTAAGCGCATCTATAGCTGAGTTAGAAATTTTTAGGTTAGATCATCGAATCTTCTTCGGTCGGGCACAAGTGATATTGGGCTTTTTCAATAGGAATTTCTTAGTCAGTCAAGAGATTTGTTTTCTTCATTGGTTTATGGCAATAGGGTCGCCCATGAGACTTATATTATTATATTATAGCTGTGGACATTTAGGTGTAATAAACTAAACTGCCTTTACATTCGGTGAAATATCTTCAGCCGATCAATTCTGTAAAAATCTCACCGTGAAAAGTTAGATGAAGTGAGCTTAGAGTGAGCTGTCAATAGTGTCAATCCCTAGCATTAGTTGGAATGACAGCTCACTTCACCTAAGTTTTCACGGTGAAATGGTTATAGAATCGCACTGCAGGTGTAGGTTGTCAATTATTTTTCATTCCAGGTCAATAAGCTATGAAATTAAGAGTATTCTTAAATTGCTTGTTGTTGAATTTCAATTGATAAACTGCCGGCCCGAATTCAGAAGGCTAGTGTACTTAGCTAGGAATAAGCTAGATAGATGCTGAATTCAGTAACTGCATCGCACTTGGTTCGAGTTCAATCAAACAAAAATTTCAGAATACAAAATACAATTAAAGGTAGGTACTTTAGTACCGATGTGTTTCCTTGCAAAGATATAGGCCACCCGACTCTACAGTGAGTCCCTTATAAGGCACTGGACAGGATGATGTGGTCCAGTCCTATAAAAACGACTATACTACAACCATCAATCAGGTTGTCAATTGATATTATGATAAATCTTTTAGATTGTTCGTTCAGGGGCTGAGTCAGGAGTCTTTGGACTACATAACCAAACATTAATCCTTTATTTGCCGAAGGGGTAAGCAGAGCTGTACAGTGCATCTATGTTTAAGTCCCATGTTAGGTAGACCACTTCCTAGCCCAAGTGGTAACGGCTCCTACCTACAAGTGGGGTCGTGGGTTCGAACCCAGACATTACTTTGTGTAATTTATTTCATCGCCACTGCTCTCAAAATGGTGATGGAAAACTCAAACTCAAATCATTTATTTCAATTAAACTATTTACAGGCACTTTTGAATTGTCAAAATTAAATAGTCGGTCAGTTAGTCAGAAAGATGAAGCTAGTTGCCCGTTCTAAAACGTAGATCTCTATGGAGAAGAACGGGCAAGAAACTCCAAGGACACTCATCATCACTCATCAAACATCATGAGGAAACTGGCACGTTCTAGAACCAAAAATTCGAACACATGACGTGACATCCACCAGCCCGCACTGGGCCCACTCTCACAGAGGGCAGATCTGTGTCCCAGGTGGAAATATTATAGGTGATGGTGTGGTGGAGGCGAGCCGAACACAAGCCGGCTGCTACCGAGATATTTCTAAGGGTAAAACGCAATACCTTACCAATACCATTTTGCTCGATCCGGGAATCGAACCTAAGACCAAAATCTGCACTTGCGCTTGCAACCACTACACCAACGAAACAGTAAGTCAAGTTTTCGCTAAGTCATAAAATCTTAAACTCATAATAGGTATGAAAGTTTCAAAGCTGTTGAATCTACAAGAGGTTGATCATCAAAACTTACTACAAGTACAAAAGAACTTACGCTACGCAAGTTGTGGCTTTTAAGTGGGTTACTTGACTAGCGTACGTTTTGTACCCATGTTTAGTAGGTTTATCTTTTGTGGGTAAAAAAACATATCAAATTTAACTACTTACTATTGAATGAAATTAAGTATCTCTTTTCTCCTATCAAATCAAATCAAATTTATTTGCATAACACAGATTTAGAGGATGTTAC
This sequence comes from Apamea anceps, assembly GCA_951799955.1. NCBI lineage: Eukaryota > Metazoa > Arthropoda > Insecta > Lepidoptera > Noctuidae > Apamea > Apamea anceps. The sequence continues at coordinate 3,373,886 of OX637516.1, forward strand.
AAAAGGTTCTTATGGTACACTGTTTTAAAACATTTATAACCATGTGAGGTGTGCAAATATATTAGGAACATTTTGACACAATTATTCTTATTCAGTTTTCTTATTAAATTGGCATTGAAAATATACATAGATAGTCAATTTCGTTACACATCCTTACCCCCATTGCGTAACACACTATCAAACACAATCTAAATCATTTTGAAGGATGTTGCTAAACCATTGCTTCATATGTTCGAAAATTTGTCAGCTCGACAACGTAAATCACGCAATGAATGTTGTTGAACTGTCAAAATGGAAGCCGTGGCTAGTGTTAGTGTATTACGCAACTACCCCGCCGCCGGCGTGATATTATTGCTTCCAGACTTTTTTACGAAAGATGGTTTGTAACAATTGACAGTCGCTCCGTGTAAAATACTGGTACTCAGCTGCATCCGGTTAGACTGGAAGCCAACCCCAACAAAGTTGGGAAATGGCTAGGCAGATGATGGTTGTAACAATTGCATATTCTCAGCAAGTTCATACAAAATCGAGAATTATCGTGGCATAGAATACAAAATCCATAAAAAAGGTGTACAAAAAAATTATGTGAAAAGTTTTCTACATAAATAAATTAAAGACAACTCAAATCTGTCAGAGGCTTATTATATATAAAGGTTTATTGTCCTTATTTACGCTTTCCTCAACCATTTTCCTCCCAACCTGTCTTTAACCCTCTCACTGCTGAAGCGAATGGACTTACACTCACGCCCGCCGCTCGAACTCCGCAATGTTGCCAACTTGTAAAGTAAAGTTTACTCGGAATCAGTCCCCCCCTCCGTGTCTCACCCCCCTCTGTGGCCATGTAGCAGCACGAGGGCAACGCGGCTGATTCGCGGGAACGGGTCAACTCGACTCAAGGTCAGGGGGAGATGGACAGGGAAACTGCGGAGAAGACTTTGGTGGAAAGAATATGTGGGGATGTTGGTCAGTGATGAATGATTGTGGGGACGATTTTTTTTTTGTTATTTTATTTGTTTAGGAAAATGCAACTTTGTTGTAAATGTTTAAGTAATAAATCCATGGTGGAATAAAATGGGGTAGTTTTTGGTGAAAAATTAAAAACAGCTTTTCACACATGGATACAAAAAAAAAACTTTAAAACTACTGTGATAAATTCTATTTTATTTTGATTGTGAAATTGTCATCTAATGCATATAATATTCAGAAAACAGTTTTCATTTGCTTGTCTTTATTTCCACCGAACTATCAGTTTGTTTTTACACTTTGATAAATGAAAATGAAGTATTGACATTACCATAGTGCATCGGAACCTCTGTTCCCAAGTCAACATTTACCAATAAGTATTTGTGTACACACACATACGGCATCATCTCGCGACCCATGCACGTGTGCGTGTGTCGTACACACTGCACAAGAATGCAACGCGTTGTTGACACAGCCAACTTCGATATTCCTTTATTTATTGCTATAAAAACCCTTTCACTAATAACCATTGTAAATCAAACCTTAACATTTAAGGCTTCGAATTGAATTCAGAATGCCACCGCGAATCTTACGACGTTCATTTATTTTCGCGCGTCTATCCCTGACTAATGGAGTATGGAATGTATTTGCAGGGCCTTAAGATGGAATTCTCTTTGAGCTTTTCCTGGTTTATAGGATCTGTGGTGTGTATGAAAGTCGCGAGGTATATTTAAATAAGGATTTATGCGTTACGTCTGGCGTTTTGGCGAGATCCGCGGATAAAGGAACGTTTCGACTGAAAAAAGTCGAGATTTGGTCGCAGATTGTGAATTTTGGGAGCCACAATGGGTAACAGCAGACAGTCGGGTGAGGTATCACCTCTTAAAGTGTCTTGACAACTTTTTTGCTGAAAATGCGATCATTAACAGTTTTAGGAAAAATATTTTTGCAGATACTTTTTACGTTTTTTGTCTGGACTTTGTCTGGTTTTAAATGACACGAAATGTTAGTAAACAAAGCAATTGTCGCTTTATTCGCTCATTTACAAAACAGGTCGCTATAAACTCAAGACTAAACCCGTAACTGCAGTGTTTTATTTTCAAGTAAAAATATAACGGATGTTTAAATAAACCCGAGAGATTTTATCTGCAAGCATCTCTATTTTGTACTATTTTAAAATTCCTTACAAGATCATAACAGTATAGCAGTACGGTTAAATACCAACGTTTTACGCAGTGAATGCATGCAAAACGTAAAAATAAGAAGTGGGAACCTGCTCGTCTACATACCTTGAAACCTGTCCGTCCGTCCTACGCGTCCTGTTAATTAATGACAATCACTATTGGACAGATGTTGAGTGCACAACAACGTTTTTAAAAGAAAAAAGACAGTTCGAAGTCAGTAATAACTAAACTCGACTGCAGTATAGGCGCCTTCAATGTTTTATTTAAGAGCTGTAATTAAAAACGCACAAAAAACGTAATAAAAAGGTATTATGTCGCAACACGCGAAAAAGGATTAGATTACCCAGAACTTTCATGTTAACGACACGAGATACAATCAACACATAAGGAAATATAAATCCTGATTGCCTAAACGCAAACATGTTTTATAAAAAAAAAAACTAAGTCCTTTAACACCCTGATTAAACTTAAATGAAATCTCTGAGATTGTACACCAACGCATTACATTAGACAGGTTATGTAAATTCTATGTTGTATAGCGCTTAACGAAAACGAGAGTATCTTAACTATCGTCAATCTAAAGAAAAAAACACTTTCATTAAATCTTTCCCACCAGATTTCGACCACTAAACCAGTTCGATAGGATCGCACCCAAAAAAACATTATATTAATTTGGGATCCCCACAAAAAACGAAGATACGAACGAATAAAAAAAACTAATGGCCAAAAAAAAGAAAAAAGGTTCGATCTTCAAAAAAAAAGACGAAGAATAAAAAAACCGGCCGAAGAAAGGGTTAGTTTGATACAGGTTGATTCCATTGTTGGCTGGTCAGTGCCTTTTTTCGGTATTTATGACATGCAGTACATACTAATTCCATGCATTCTTGATAATCTCACTGACAGTCATTTGTAAGTTGCATGAAATAAATTGCAATGTATTGTGGGTTTATTGAAAAATATTAATAAAATAAATAAAATAAATAAACATTTTGAAGCTTGTTTTTGCACGGAATATATAAGCGAAAATGTTTTATCTTGTGTCAGTCAGTCCGTCCTGACAATAAACTTAAAAAAATAATATTGTATTTTTTTATAAACAGTAGCTTTAAAATACTGGTTTTTAAGTAATGCACCGACGTTAATGAGATGTTATGCACGTATAATATTATGAATACTACGGCAACTTTATCAATTATGAAAAATAAATGGTTTACTGTTGTTTTTTGTCGAGATCTACATCGAGCGGAAAACATGGTGAGGAAACATGCCCCATAATTAACTGGTCAAGTGATGAACCCAATTTCTTCTCTGTGTTAACTCTCATAGATTCAAGTCGAGGCTTTCCACTTTTTTACTGATTAGATCAGAGATAATATATCTGTTTGCTTTTAAAAATGTACCTCGATCATCATTCATAATTCTCCCCTTATCCTAATTTATTTGGGGTTGGCAGCACATCTCTTTTTCTTCCATACTTCTCTATTAGTCGTCATCTCGGTAGTCACCCCTTTCTAGTTAATTAAAAATGTACCTAGATACGTCAATGATATTCTACAAGGTGGAAACTACAGTACGACCATAAATTAAACTGCTTATATCTAATGACGGTCCAAGTTTGCAAAAAAAATTCAAACAAATATGTCCAATAGCTTAGTCACTAAAGCTAGTTAAAGACTGGCAACACCCATAGTCAGCCCATCACTTCTATTTAGTTTGTTTAAAAAAAATCACTTTTTTAATTTCGATGTTAGGATTTATTTGATAGTTCCAAAATACTCTGATGCATTCATATTGCTAGTGTTTTCATTTATTGTTGTCTCCACATTGTATAGAATTAAATAAACATATTATATGATAAATAATATACTATGGCGTCTTCCAGTAATAATTACAGAATTAAATCACAAAGTTGATCAGTTTTATTTTCATTATCCAAGATGGAATGCGGTTCCTGAGATCGAAAGTTGCAACTTGCAAGACTATTAATAGGTAACAAGACTTTTATACCGTTGTACAGTCAGCAAAAAGCATCACTTAAAAATAATTAAACAACAAACCTTACGTTAGAATATGACTTAAAAAGTGCTGAAAAACGTGTAGGTAACAAGAAATAACTTATTCTCAACTTAGACGCTATGTAAAACAGAGTGTTTTAACAACTTTTGTGACTGACCGTACTTTTTTTCTTTTTTTTTTCTTGGTATTAAAGTTATTATAAGTGCATGTGATTTTGTTTATATTTCCTGACTTAACACAATAGGTCAGTGACATTAATGTAAGGAGATTGTAAACTGTTCGGTAAAGAACCTCTAGGTAAGTACCTACAATAATAAGTAATTAACTGAAAAACGTGAGAACATTTAGGAAATATATTTGACGTGTTAAATTATTTATAAATATTATAGAATAATTCATTCTGTTTGTATTAAGTTTTGTGTCTTTTATGGATAGTTTTTTTTTATACTTAAAGAAAAAAAAAATACAGCCTGTTAGCCAAATAAGTTAAATTTGCTTTTCTTATTAAGACCAGTAATTTAATTGAAGTTTTTCTCAGTAATTAACATCGTAATATGGCCATAATTGACCGTTCGTAAACTCAAATGTCAGTGATCTCTATTTTCAAGGAAGGTAAAAACTGAATGAAATATTTTAATCAATGTTACCGGTTATTTACCTTTTCTGAACGTTATGACAGGGCTTATAAAAAAATAAACTTTTTTAGAAGAGTGATATAGATTTTCCTTGATTCCCTAAAAATATACTTGCGTACGAAATAAATCTGCCTAGCCTTTTCCCAACTATGTTGGTCGGCTTCCAGTCTCACCGGATGTAGCTGAATACCAGTATGTTACATGAAGCGACTGCCTACCTATTCTACACATCCCAGTTACTGGGTTGTACGAGCAACCCAGTAACTGGGATGTGTAACAAGCAGTCTTACCACGCCTGCGAATTTGCTTGCGCACGAGTCACTAAAAATTAGTCGCTCCTAGACCAACAATTTAAAAGCCTTTCTTACAAATAATGCATTTTAACAGAATACTGGTAATTCCAACTAACAGTCACTATACAAAAAAAAAAAAAAAAACTGAAATACTATAACAACTGCATAGGTACCTATTGTTTTCAGTTATTTCAACATTTATGTGAAACGTCATCATTTTTAACAGACTTCATAAAAGGAGAAGGTTCTATGTTCGTCTCTATGTATTTTTTACGTATATTCATGGATATTTTTCTCTTTTAATTTTGAAATTGACACAAGAAGCACAGGCGAATGAACAATAACATATTGTTACACTATTGGTCTCTACTACTTACTACTGATGCTAAGTACAGACGCCAGCCCATCAAGCTACTACAGTCTGTCAAATTTCTTTAATATATTTTCAACTTTATAGCTAAAGCATTAAGGTTCAAGGTTGATTGGGAAAATTTGACAGTTTCGGGTAGCTTGACCTGCTGGCGTCTGTACTATTACTAAGTAGCTACTATACAAGATGGAGATGACAATACGACAACCAATTAAACTGACTGGTAACGTCATTAGATATAATGACGTTCCCAGTCTGCATCCAAAAATTCAATCAAATATATCCAATAGTTTAGTAATTATAGCTAGTCAAAGATTGGCAAAAGCCATAGTCGTCCCATCACTACTATTTATTTTGTTACAAAAAATCACTTTTATAAATTCGATGTGAGGATTTATTTGAGAGTTCAAAATCCAAATCAAAAGTCATTTATTCAAATTAGGGTGAGAATCAGCACTTTTCGAATGTCAAAATTACAAAAGACAGTCCCCCAAAAATGCCCGCCCTTCACCACTTCCTAGTGCTATCGCTGGGAAGAAGAAGTGGCACAACAAACTCCCCAGCAGCACAGCTGTCTGTTCAGTTAGAAAATACTTGATACTTGATTGTATACAATACCATGTAGGTGTTAAGTAATTAACATTACAAGGCACAGAACATAAAATTAAATTACTTGCAATATGTCAGCTAGCCACGCCAATATACCAACAAATATAATAAAAACTATACGTACTCAAGCTGAAAAATAATAAATACTCCTATGCATTAGTATTGCCAGTGTTTTTATTTATTGCCGTATTGTCATCTCCACATTGTTTATAATACAGGCTACCATCACCAGTTTCTGTTTCTAATTTAATTTCTCTACCCCCTGTATATCGTTGGTTGACATGTATACTGTAGCCAATGCTAAGGTCAGAAATTCCTGGGGTCCCATTTTGTTGATTTTAACTGCGCTTTTTAATAAATCGACAGGACAATAGTCACCCTTATTATCTTGTGGAGATAGGTGATGGAATAACGAATACGATGGAAACCATAGATCAAAGTTGGTACAAATAACCATAAATCAGAAGGGCAATTCTACGCATTCTAGTCTCAGTCTCATTCTGTCAAAAATCAGTCAATTTGCCTACATTTTTGACAAGTTTTTGACATTGATTGTCGCTGAAATGAGATTGCGGCTTGAATTGGAACGTTTTTTAAGTACGAGAATTGACCTTCATATTTAAATAGGTATCATTGGAAACAGGTAAATGCCCTTCTAAAATGGGACTAGGCAGGACATGTTCACCACATGCTGGACAAACCGTAGGCAACTATAGGCATGTAATTCATCTCAAACCATTTCACATTTGCACACACACACACTGCTTTGGAAAAACTAGATGCCTCATACTAAGGTTTTATGAGACCGTTACGTTTTGTATTTCTGTCTTGTGCTTCACAAAGGCGAGGGGCTCGCACGGGTCGAAGGTTAAGCTACGATTGCCGCGGTCGGTTCGTAGATGGGTGACCATCCATCCATTACATATCGAGACCCCTCCGTGCCTGGGAAGCACGTCAAGCCGTTGGTCCCCGCTGTCATTTGGTTTTAGGTCGTCAGAAGCCCAAAAGTCTTACCAAGGGGTATCGTGTTAATCAGTAACTGGGTTATGGAGGTCAGATAGGCAGTCGCTCCATGTAAAACCCAACCCCAACAAAACTGGGAAAAGGCTACACACCTTCACAAAAGCCTTGAAAAACTTACAAATATACAAAACCGTGAAACATTATCATCAAAATACTTCTTACAGCATAATAAATGCCGTAAAGTAGGTTATATCATATCATTATTTCTACACAATTTTCCCACGTATCCACCCTTTTTACGGCACAAAAACGATTAACAAAAACCACACAACTGTCTCCGTTATGTCATTGTTATAAGGTTTATATTTAATTGGGAGTGGGTAGTAAGGGTTGAGCCGAACTTGTCCGAAGATCGCCGAACGCCCGCAGCGAACAGGTGCTCTATCTTCTACATCTTGATGACCGGACGCAGGAGAGCGATGTGTCTTGATATTTTAGGATATTTTGTTTTGACTTTTGGTTACTGGACTTAAAATATCAGTAACGCGTAGTATTATAAGTATTTACATCCTCAAACGCGCATGACAGAAAAAACGAAGTATAATATGTTCGGGTTGCAAGGATCATAACTATCCTGGCTTTTAGAATTCTAAGGTGGCTGCCTAACAAGAAAAAATATATTCATAATCATCAGAAATGGTTCGAAAAATATGAAACTTATTGCAAAGCTGATGATGGGTGACTGTGAAACAAGAAGAAAAAAAAAATATTACACACATACGTTTGTCAGAAATGATATGCACGATTGAAAGCTCATTAATGTCATCGCAGTTTAAAAGAAAACTCACGTGTCATTGACCACTACAAAGTGAGATATTAATCAGTCCAACGCCAGCCTATCTATGTCGAATCCAACTAGTTCAAATATCCGTTTAGTTAAACGCCTGGTCATTGGAAGTAGTGCTCGCGTCGCTTCGCTCTCTCGGCTCGCACGCGGCTGATCACAGTTCTAACCTAACCCATTTGGTCGGGGTGCCCTGGCTTAGTTACTGCGACCAATTCGGCTCGCACGTGATTGGTTACAGTTCCAACCTAAACTATAATTTATTGAATACCATTCAAGCCGCTAGTCGAACTGCCGCCGTTTAGTTAAAAGGCTAGGCGGTTAACTAAACGGCTAATTAAACTAGTTGGCTGCGAAATATACATTCAAATAAATAAAACTGAAGTGTCTGTTTATAATGTCGAAGTAACCTATTTTTACTAAATGCATAATTATGAAAGAATATACGGTGCTTATAAAAAAAAAAAACATTTGAAATTAAAATGGTTTTTTTTTTGTCTGTCTGTCTGTTTGTTCCGGCTAATCTCCGAAACGGCTGAACTGATCTTGATAAAAATTGGTATTGGGGATACTTTCAACTCTGAAGAACGACATAGGCTACTTATTTATAGTCTTCTTATCGACACGCGGGCGAAGCTGCAGTTGGAAACTAGTCAATAATAAAAAAACCCTATAGTAAGTATAACCCTGCAGAAGACTCAGATTCCCTGAGCTCATAGGTAACTTCACTTTTAAAACTTATACAGGCCACACCACAGGTGTCAGTCAAGTATCAAAACGTGCAGTTCGCCGTATACATCTCACGTGGATACGAGAATGTAAGGGTTAATAAAGAATGTCGGCTGTTGTATAAGTACCAATATCGTACTAGTTTTATAAAGAAGTGAGATTCGTCATACATAGTTAAAGAGCCCAGACTTGAAACAAGGCAGTTTTTTTTTTTAGCCTTCACTATCCCAGTGCTGGGAAAAGGGCTCTTCTAAATCCTTCCAGGAACTCTTTTCCTGCGCCACGTCGAACCAGCCCTCGCGAGACGACGACGGCTCTCTTTCTAGACCTACCTCGGCGGCGCCATCCATCGTCAGGCACCCATTGTGTGGAGACTTTAGCCCAGAGGTCGTGCATGCTGATGTGACCCGTCCAGTGCCATTTGAGCCTGTTACAATACGAGTATTCTTTTACTCGTTTGAGTGTACTGCACTATGATTGCGTCACACAATTCCTTTCCGTTTCAAGAGGATTGATTTGTCTCCATTAAGCAATAAATAACTATTAGATCAGGAAATATTAGAATTAGGCCTTGTAGACTGAAGATTTATAGACCGTTTTGTATTTTGTTAAGTACCAGGTACTTGTTCACAGGCCTACAGTGTCCTCCCATGCCGTAAGATTTTTTTTTTTTCATAATCTGCCTATAGATAATGTTCCCACTGCTGGGACACAGGCCTCCTGTCTTCGAAAGAGGGTACGTAATCTACTTCGCAAGCCCAGTGTGGATTGGAAGTCATATGACTTCGAATTTTTGGTTCTAGGACATGTTAGATTACATCGCGTATATCATAACGTACCTAATGAATTCCGTTCAAATGTCAAAATTACGAATTAAAATAAAAGTTTTTATTATCAATACAAAATGAATGCTCGTCAAGTCACCAGAATGAGCGCATCGGATGCTCAGACGCATCCGCAGAAACGTGACGTCATGCTCGTATCGATCATTATACGTGTATTGTCCATAAACAGAACATCAGCATGGGACTAAAAAATACAGTGCTTTGAAATAAATTTAGAAAAAACAGAATTTTTTTTATTTATGTAGACAAAACACGTAAAAGAGTAAATACATAAAAATAGAAGAGATGACCACTAAGGTCATTAGTATTTATTAATTTATTTTAAGAAAAAGAAAGTAATATTTTACAATACCTAAATACACTCTGCTGCAATTTAAAAAAGATCTAATAAAGTCTAGGTAGCTTTTGGAAGTTTATTTTTGCAGAAGGTGAACGGTACAGTCATTTGCAGCTGAATCGACGTAAAATCGAATTTCTTAGAAACATTAGTAACACTTTTCACAAATTTCAGATTGCTTGTAAGTATAATGGACTTCTAAGGCTTAACATTAATTAACATTTCCAATAGTCATATACTTACAGCGAGAGCAGTGGTGGCCGAGTGGTAACGGCCGCGACTTACGAGTTGTAGGTCGTAGGTTCGAACCTAGACAGGCGCTTTACTTTGTGGAAATAATTTCATCACCACTGCTGTCAAAACGGTGAAGGCATCCTGTCCTTGTGAATGTCCTAGAACCAAAACTTTTTAACTTTTATAAATAAGTTTACTATAACTTTAACTCGGATTTTATATGCCTATCGGCGGAACATGGTTTGTGCACTTGACATTTTATATTAAAAAACACCTGTAATCACCTATGATTACAAAATTAATAAATAAATAAACCTTTTCGTCTACCAAGCAGTGCTTACGGCAATGCTCCTTGAACTGCATATTTGTGAATGATGAACTGGTTTAGTGAATAATAAAAGTGTTGCTTTCATAAGATAATGATATTAATTGACATTTTTATTGCATTTATGATTGTATACGAAATTGTGACTAAATTGATTTAATTGTGACCTATTACCTATTTTGTTTATGTGCCGTCTTAATTTATTGACATATTATTAAATATTCCAAGAAATTGTGACATCTACTTACCCATTGAATTTATTTTTATTTTGTTAATTGACATTCGCTTACCTAAGATATTTTGTATGCCTTTTGGCGGGACATAGCATGGATCAACATTTTTTGTATAACATCTCTATAATTATACCCTATGTTCACAAAATGAATAAATGAATTTGAATTTGAAAAAATCGAAGACGTTTGACATCTACCAACCCGCACTGGGCCCGCGTGGTGGATTACGGCCCACTCCCTGTCGAAGAGAGGAGGCCTGTGTCCCAACACATTGTAGGCTGTTTATCCTTATGCTATGCCTACATTATGTATTGTATTGTATTACAAACTCATAGGAGTAATTAAAACGCTGGCAAAAACAAATAACTATGTACAAGGTACCTTAACATTGATGACGATTTTACTGCTCTCTAAACAATTACTAATTATTGAGGCACGTCTTACAAAAATTAGGGCACTTTTAATTAGTACCCAAATAGTATTAGGTGCGCGTCGAATGCGCAGACGCAGCCAATCACGCGTGACGTCACGGCGGCCATTGTCTTCTCGATAAACTAAGTAACGGGCTGTTAATAGGCGGTGATAGTGCTCACCTTTAACTTCACGCTTATTTTGGGTTTTAGGGTGAGCAGTGAGGCTAAAGTTGTCTTTTGGGAGATATTTTTTTGTGTACTTTCTAGAATAGTAGTAGTGTAAGTTGTTGGCTCTTTGCGAAGGAATGTCTTTCTTATTAATGTAAAAATCAACTCTATTTTGTATTGTAATTGTAAACTATACTGCTCAGAATATTACATGTTGTATAAAGGTATACGCGGCATTCGCTGCGTGTCGCGGGTTCGATTCCCGCACAGAACAAATATTTGTAAGTCCTACATGTATTTGTTCCGAGTCTGGGTGTTTTTCTATCTATAATATGTATGTATTTACAAAAAAAAAATGTATATAAGTAGTTTATCAGCCATCTTGTTACCATAACACAAGTATAAGGTTGCTTAGCTTGGGACTAGATGGCACTGTGTGAAATGTCCAGGGATATTATTATTATTATTCGCAATAGGTACAGTTTACCGATTTGTATGTTATATAATTTGTCTGTTTTTGTTTCATCATCACTCTTATCAAAACGGTGAAGGAAAACATCGTGAGGAAACCGGCATGTCCTAGACCCAAACACACGAAGACCTGTGACGAACCTAGACAGGCGCTTTACTTTGTGGAAATAATTTCATCACCACTGCTGTCAAAACGGTGAAAGCGTCCTGTCCGTGTGAATGTCCCAGAACCAAAAAATCGAAGACGTTTGACATCTACCAACCCGCACTGGGTCCGCGTTGTGGATTATGACCAGCAGTGAGAACGTTTTAGGCTGATTATGCATTGCACCTGTCTTTCTAATTCCTAATAGACGCATAAAATACTGTTCAATAACCTAAAATCTACCTCTAACAAGAAAAAATAAACACAATACCGCTACCACTGTATCCTAAAAAACACAGTATATAAAATATAACCTAAATTGGTAACAGGTTCCACGTGAAATTTAAAATATAAGTGGTAGGTACAAGGGCGAAGGGCTGGAATGGTAAAAAATATACATTTGATGGAGTGTAGTTTATCTTACAACTGGGAAAACATGCTGAAAAAATATCGCGCGCCAAGGAAAATATTCGTAAATGAAAAAACAGCAGTCGCCGGCAAGTGGCGGGCAGGGCTGTCGCGCGGTGAGGTGGAACTTTATTTTTATCATTTTGTTTTGTAGTCCACTTGAGATTATTGTGTGATTTGAAAAGGTTTTGGTGAATGCAGCAGATGTAGATACCAATAAAAATAGGATAAAAAAGGCTTTTACACACCTCCTTTTTAGGCTGATTCCTGCAGCCTTCACAAGGTCATCGGTCCATCTTGTGGGAAGCCTTCTAACGCTACGGTTCTAAAGGACAATGGAGAGGGTTATGCTAGGATTTTCCCTACGTGATAAAATCAGAAATAAAGAGATCCGTAGGAGAACCAAGGTAACCGACATAGCCCAAAGAATTGTCAAACTTAAGTGACAGTGCGCAGGGCACATTGCTCGCAGAACAGATGGCCGATGGGGCCGACAGGTTCTGGAGTGGCATCCAGAACCAAAGACGCATGGAGGACTAACAACTAAAACAACCGAACAAATAAAAACAATAATCAGTAAGACGCCTTATAGTGTAATAAAGATTTTGACATGATTTTGATTTTGTTTTCATATAAGATAGGTTTGAGAGGGTGATGGCGGATGCAGACAGAGTATAGAGAGGTAGGGCAGTAAGTATAAAGTTTGATAAGATTTCTTCGTTCGATTCGTCTACCACTTACTATACAATGCTATCCTGTATCTTTCTTCTTCTTAGCGTATCGATGGCAAAAAGTTCAAACATCTTTGGCTCAAAATTCAGCTACGCGAACTCCGCTCACTGACGCAGTCAGAAGATCATCAAGTGCACAGGTCAGGGCCATTGTCTGTGAGAAAGTACTGCATCTTATACCTTCTCTTATTTGCAAACTATAAATGGCACATTGTCAACTGTTTCAAAAAATCGAAAATGTTCCAATGCAAACTATCCATTACGTTTTTTCGAATGGCTAGTGACAAACACGACGGTGACTAATAACAAAACAAGCTAGCCAATCAAATTATTCACTATCCATACCATGCCAGCCCTACCGAACACAAAGTATAGTCTCTATGTAAACGGTGCTCTACCTAGAGACGGCCGCGACACCTGCCCGCTAAATGAGAGTTAACTGTGCGTCTCTCTCTTATACCTAGAGATCTAGAGATAGAATTATAGAAAAACGTTATCTTTTACTAACATTATGTAATGTGTTCCTTGTAGGTTAGTTAGAATTTAACTTGTTATATTTAACATACATATCATCATCTACCTAGCCTTCCCAAATATTTTGGGGTCAGGTTTCAGTATAACCAGATGCAGCGTAATGCTAGTGTTTTATATAGAGCGACTGCCTATCTGACCTCCACAACCCAGTTACTGGGTAACACAATACCCCTTGGTAAGAATGGTTGTCAAACTTTCAGGTTTCCGACGATGTAACGGCTGTCAAAGATCCACGAATGACAGCCGGGACCAACGTCTTACGAGGGTAATTAAAAAAAATCTTGGAATCAATATTAAATAATGCAAAGGTTTAAACAAAAATTTTTTTTTTTTTCTACATAATCTCCCTCCAATGCAATGCATTTAGAATAACGCGTTTCTAACTTCCTTATTCCTTGTGAAAAAAATTGTTTTTCTTGACTCTCGAAAAACTCCTCTACCGCAGCCATAACCGCGTCACTATCATAAAATTTTGTTCTACGAATGGTCCGCTTTTAATTTTGGGAATAAGTGGGTGGTCAAGGAGATTGAAGCCAGCACAGCGGACGCGATCTTCCGAGAGCTGCTGATCGATGAGCAGGAGCGTTATCTTGAAGAAACAACACGACCAACGATAGTTTTCCACGACGTTTTTCTTTAATCGCTTCACGCACTTTCGGGATTAAATTTGCATAATAGGGTCATCGTCTGGCTTTTGGCATGTAATCAATAAAAAGGATTTCTTCACTATCCCAGAACACTGACGCCATAAGGAGCTTGCCATAGCCAGCGGTAGGAGCTTTCGAAATTTCTTAATGGATGGAGAGGATGGTCGTTTCCAAGACATGCTTTGTCTCTTAGTTTCAGGGTCGAAATGGTGGACCCACGTTTCATCCATGGTGACAGGGCGACGGCAAAAATTATCCGAATCACGTTGGAACATTTCGAGATTACGCTTAGAAATTTCCAAACGTCGCTTTTTGTTTTCGTCGGTTAACATTCGTGGCACCCATCTTGCCGACAGTTTTATGAACCCCAGTGAATCAATTAAGATGGATTGAACGCTACCAATAGGATCTCAGCTATATGTTTTACAGTTATTCTTCTGTCTTCCAAAACCAGATTCTCAACCTTTTTGACATTTTCTTCCGTAATGGAGGTTGAAGGCCGCCCAGAACGCAGGTCATCTTTACAGCGTGATCTACCTCTTTTAAATTCAGCCACCCAGTACGCAACCACAGAATAGGGTACAGCATCATCCCCTAATGTCTGCCGATTGTCCGAAAAAATTTCCTTCGTAGACATTTTTTTCAAACTGAGATATTTTATCACCGTACTTAGCCATAATTTTGGATTTTTAGCAACTCGTTGCACAAAACAAATTATTACGTGCGAACGAACCGACAAAAACAAGTGACATTTTGCATAAATATTGTGTGATTGACACTCTTTAATTTGAATATATGCAATTCTAAGAACTTTTTGATTCACCCTCGGAAACGGAATGATTTTGAAGGCTTAATCCATTGATTCATATTTCGAATTTGTCTGCTCAACAACGTAAATAACGCAATGAATGTTGTTGAACTGACAAAATGAAAGCCATTCCTACCGTTAGTGTGTTACGCAGTTACCCTGCGGCACGTAAACAAAATGCCTCAGGTTTTCAGTACGGACGTACAAGATAGTCTACTGAAAAGAATTTAAATTGACAGCACCTATCCCTGTGCACCAGTTGGTACTCTACATAAAGATACGATACCCACAAAGTAAATGAGAGGTAACAGCTCTACCTGTTTCTTTAGAAATGGAATTTATATAACTTCAATGCTATTCTGTAAAAAATCTCACCGTGAATACTTAGGTGAAGTGAACTGTCAATAGTGTCAATACAATACCTCGCCTCACGTGGAATAACCGCTC
Source organism: Apamea anceps (assembly GCA_951799955.1). Lineage (NCBI taxonomy): Eukaryota > Metazoa > Arthropoda > Insecta > Lepidoptera > Noctuidae > Apamea > Apamea anceps. The sequence continues at coordinate 3,389,238 of OX637516.1, forward strand.
ACGTCAAGTCCGCTTCACAGGCAATCTATTCTGTCTCACCGTGAAAACCTAGGTGAAGTGAGCTTTACCTGTCATTCAACCAGATGCTAGGGTTTGACACTATTGACAGCTCACTCCAAGCTCACTTCACCTATGTTTTCACGGTGAGATTTTTACAGAATAGCGCTACAGGATAAACCGGCCGGTTATATAGAAAAAACTACAATATTTTTCACTTTTCTTTTCTCTTTTACTGAAAAGTGAAAAATATGATGATAGTGATGGTAGATGGTGATAGTTCCAGAACTATCACCATCTTATTTATTCCGCCTAGCAGCATTGCTGTGATCAGGTTTAAAGATTATGGGTGACTGTGTACAGTCACGAGCACCAATATGTCAACACTTGGCAACTTTCAATTGCGATTTTTTCGTGAAATAACGAACGCAATGTTGAAATACGACACATCACATAAACCTATGGGTTCGAAAATGCTATGTTCGTAACAACATATAACTTCATTAAAAAATAAAGGAGTAAATCGCTTTTAAATAAAGCCAAGTGTATACATACTTTTGCTCGTGACTGTACAAGGAACATGAGTCATTTCAGCTTTGTAGATGGCCCCGATGAACCCGTTGGATGCGAGAAGCACAGAACCGGTCGAAGCGGAGGTACTTGGGGGAGGCCTATGTCCAGCAGTGGACGTCATTCGGCTGAAATGATGATGATGATGACGAGATGGCCTTTAGTCTTGCAGGATTGTCAATAGGCGGCGGAGAATCACGGTTACTTCTCTGTTTACCGCGATTCCACATGATTGCTTTAATTTTCCTTAGAGCCGCACGGGTCGATCGATCAGGTTAAGCTACGCTTGCCGCGGTTGGTCCGTGGATGGGTGACCATCTTTACATACCAAGACCCCTCCGTGCTTCGGAAAGCACGTTAAGCTGTTGGGCCCGGCTGTAATTCGTGGATCATTGACAGTTGTTACAGGTCAGAAGCCCGAAAGTCTGACAACCAATCTTACCAAGGGGTATCGTAATACCCAGTAACTGGGTTGTGGAGGTCAGATAGACAGTCGCTTCACGTAAAATACTGGTATTCAGCTGCATCCGGTTAGACTGGAAGCCGACCTCAACTTAATTGAGAAAAGACTTAGTAGATGATACGTGCAAAAAAAACGACACCACAGACAAAATAAAATTACCCTCCATTTAAAAACATACGTAATAAAAATTAAGCCCAAAAAATATATCCCCAATTCCTAGGCCTTCCACATAGGTACAAGATAACTAAGATAATAGCTACATCCAATGAAGCGTCGCCGTCGCGATAAAAAAAACACTGGTTAAAATCTACCGCAGCTCTGTGTTGTTTTAGGCCCTCGCAAAATATTGGGCTCGCTAAGCGAAGAATAACAATGGCGCGGGCGCACCCCCTCCCCCTTCCCCGATGGGTGACGAAAAAGACGGTAATTATGTTTATTGATCATTAAGTTGCTCGTACGTGGTTTTTGATGAGATTATTTGAAGATCCAGCATAGAAAAATGTCTATGGCTTCCTGGCTTAGCCGGGTAAGTCTTGTACTTTTAAGAACGTTCACAGTCTGAAGGCCAATTCTCGTAAATAAAAACGTTCAAAATCTAGTCGCAGTCTCATCTCGGCGACAAACAAATGTCAAAAACTTGTAAAAAAAGGAGGTCTTTTTGACAGATTGAGACTGTGATCAGACTGTGAACGTTCTTAAAATTACGAGAATTGCCCCTCTGAGCTCAGTCTCAATCTGTCAAAAATACCTCTAATTTCCTTTCCATTTTTGACATTGATTGTCGCTGAGATGAGATTGCGACTAGATTTTGAACGTTTTTAAATACGGGAATTAGCCTTCTGGTTTTGTCCCCAGCTGAAAACAGTTGAATGAGCACCGGTACCTATTTAATAAAATCGATAGGCGACAATTGTTGTAAGCTTTTTTCAGGCTTCCTGCTAAATTAAACAGCAACAAACAACAAACAACAACCAACAACCAGTCGTGAAAATTGTGACAATTGTGTAATTTTTTGACAAATATGTCGCATAGTAATTAAATAGGGCCCGTGGATGGCAACCAGACCCAGGGGGTCTACTCCGAAGTAGAATCAGCCGTATTTTCGGCGGTTTCCTGCTACAAAGTTACTATTTGGTTCGGTCGGTTCCGATCCTACACTCCTACACTCTTTCGAATATTGACTATGATCCCGACCCAACTGAGCCGACCCGAACTTTTTTCGCATTTTTCAATAATATTCGGTTCGGCCATGTGTCGGTCCGATCCGACCATTCGCACTTTGCACTTCGGAGTAGGCCCCAATATCTTTATCACATGCTAAATATTTACAATTCTATTACCACCGTAGGAGTACATAGCTTTCAGTGGGAGTTCTTACTCTGTGAGGCTTTTACGGGGTAGATTGTCATCAAGCATTCTCTTGTAGCTGTGGTTAATAAGAATAGCTCATTAGGCAGAAAATGTAAAGGTAGGCTTGTAATGTGTTCGAAGCTTCTTAGTATTTTGCAATGACTCATACATTTCTGAAAATGCCTCCACGCAACTAAACCAGCATGTCCGATCTGTAAGTATTTCCTAACAGGAAATTGGTCCAATCGGTTACTTGGATGACCATTGCTGTATTAGTATTCAAGTAGCTATCACGCAATGTACACCGAATAGTTTAGTACCTATGCATATTTTTACACAGCCACAAAACACAGTTTTTTTTTTTTGAAAAATCTATTTAGCGACTAATGAGCGATGAATCTAGACTTTCCAATCGGGCGAGTTCTAAATCGATTTTTGCATAGAGTCGGTAGCCACGCGCCGCTCGGATCGATTCTACGCGCGTGGTCGCCGTGGACAGTCACGCACGTTCCATCTGATCTCGATGCCCACTCGATTCGATATCGAGTCACATTTTTTCTCATTGGCTTCGGTTTTTTTTCAGACCTTTTGTCCAAGGCGCCCGTTTTTTGGCGCGCGTCGCGCTTGTCTCGGACCAATCTCTTTGGTAATTTTCTTTTTTTTACCTTACCTATTGTCGACGCGCCAGTGCAACTTGTTTTTGGGTTTATATCGACCGTTGATTCTTAATGGTTGAATTAAATGTCCGCGGTGACCGTTACGAACGTTTTTTTGTACGAAAGTGAGGTGACTTTTTTAAAGTTTTCGCCACGCAAATTATTAGGAGAAAATCTAGTGAATCTGCTGATAGTTGGTTTCTTGAATTTTATTGTACAGTTTTTGTTAGATTTTCAAAAGATCTAATAAAGTCTAGGTAGCTTTTGGAAGTTTATTTTTGCTAAAGGTGAACGGTACAGTCATTTGCAGCTGAAACGACGTAAAATCGAATTTCTTAGAAACATTAGTAACACTTTTCACAATTTTTAGATTGCTTGTAAGTATAATGGACTTCTAAGGCTTAACATTAATTAACATTTCCAATAGTCATATACAGCGAGAGCAGTGGTGGCCGAGTGGTAACGGCCGCGACTTACGAGTTGTAGGTCGTAGGTTCGAACCTAGACAGGCGCTTTAGTTTGGGTAAATTATTTCATCACCACTGCTCTCAAAACGATGAAGGAAAAGATCGTGAGGAAAACCGGCATGTCCTAGAACCAAAAATTCGAAGACATGTGACATCTACCATCCCGCACTGGACCCGCGTGGTGCACTCCCTCTTGCCGAGAGAAGGCCTGTATCCCAGCAGTGACAACATCATAGGTTGATTATGTACATACAACAGAAAAAGAATACAATAATTTGAAATATGTGGCCTTATAGGTCAGGGAGAGGTCGCAAGTTCCAGCTTCGGTGAAATCAGAGGCATTATCAAAAATTACCAACACCCCAACTCTTCTTCATTCATTCACCGAAACCAGAAGCTGTGTGGTCTTTTTAACCAGTGAAATATTTCACTAACCACCAGTGCGTGTTGCTAACCACTGGTTGCCGAGGACAGGTGCACTGCCTCCGGCGACGAATCTCGTCTTCGTGTGTGACGTCATGTCTACTTAAGAATTTGTATTTCTGTATTAATTGGTGAAATGAGGGATGTTGGCAGGGAGATGTGTGACAGTAATCGGGAATTCGTGATGCGGATTGACCAAATTCTGGTTGGTGAAGAGGTTATCGCCCTGCCGTTGGATAATTACAGAAAGCATGCTGTTGATATAACTTCTTTCTGTGATTCGCCACAAAAATAGATAAAAAATTAAATATTTTATTTATAATTCAATAGTTTGAATAGTTTTTTTATCATTTTTCCTCTCAACCAAAGCACCTGCCATCTAATCTCTTCACCAGCCTTGGTTGAATGGTAGATAATGCCTAAGTCTGCCTTTGTACCTTTATTGTGTGCGAAAAGTTTAAATATCGTGGTGGTACAATACAGTACTGGTGTACAATAAAGTATATATAAACGAGCTGCGCCCCACGTTTTCACCCGCATAAGTATCGATCCTATGGGAATATCGGGATAAAAAGTATCCTATATGTTAATCCTGGTTATAAACCATCTGTATGCCAAACATCCAAATCCGTTCAGTAGTTTTTGCGTGAAAGAGTAACAAACATCCATTCATCCATCCATCCATGCATTCATCCATACAAACTTTCACGTTTATAATATTAGTAGGATAAATAAATATATAAGTAATCAAAGATTCGGACCTGAAAAGTATCTCTTCCCTTTTAGGTTCCAATTTGGCTCGAATCACTAGACCTAGGGTACCTCAAAAAGTTAAAAGAGAGTTTCGAATTCAGAATACGGAGGATCAACAGGCTGTATGACCGTTTAGTCGATTGTTCATTTCTATGAACAAAATCGAGATTCAATTATCACATGTGTTTAAAAATTAAAAACCCTATAATTGAAGTAAGATAATCACGGTTTAAAAATCTAATTTTACAAACTCAAGCATCCATCAAAGAAATGAACTTTTGCCGAAAATCGGGTTGTTCTAAATCACCCAATTAGTCTGTACTTGTGAACGTATAAGGCAGCGGGCTAACTGTACCGGTAATATTTCGCTAATGTCGTAATCACATGTCTTCGAGAAGCGTCTGCGTCTTTATTTCGAGTGGTTCTCGCTGTTACTACGAGTCTACGATGTCTGGGAGACGTATTCTGGAGGTTACTCGACTGGTTGAGATTTTGAAATGGTAAAAGCCCACCAATTACTTAGCTGCCAAGTGAACTACTACAGATGCATAACTTTTAACTTGTTGGTCTTAAAGTGAGTAGTATTTTAGTAATAAACCTCTTGTCCTTATCTTCCTAATGTGCCATGAAAGGAAGGGACAACTCTCAGAATTTTGAAAATAGTCCTTAATGCCAATACCAACCGGCGAGAGATGTCGTGCGGTGTCCCACAGGGATCGGTTCTGGGGCCGCTCCTGTGGGACATCGGTTACGACTGGGTGCCGCGGGCCGACCTCCCTGAGGGCGTCAGCGTAGTTTGCTACGCTGACGACACGCTGGTCCTGGCGCAGGGGAGGTCGCATCAGGCGGCGGCCGACGCGATGACGCGGGGTTGCGATAGTCGTGGAAAGGATCCGGCGGTTGGGTCTCGAGGTGGCATTGCACAAGTCCGAGGCCATGTCCTTTCATGGGCCTCGGTACGGGCCACCTCCAGGATCCCAACTAGTGGTAGGAGGGGTTCACATCGGCGTCGAGACCACGATGAGGTACCTGGGTCTCGTCCTCGACAGCCGATGGAACTTCGTCGAGCACTTCCGACGTTTGGCCCCCAAACTGGAACAGGCCGGGGCCGCCCTAAAGCGGATCTTGCCCAACCTGAGGGGGCTAAACGCCTCCTGCCGGAGGCTTTACGCGGGGGTCGTGCGGTCCATGGCCCTATATGGGGCCCCGGTATGGGCGCGTTCACTGCGGCTACGAGCCGCACACTACCTGAACGCGCCCCAAAAGGTGGTAGCCATAAGGCTAATCCGGGGCTACCGCACGATCTCGGGCGAGGCAGCAAGCCTCCTTGCCGGACGGCCGCCATGGGATCTGGAGGCGATAGTGCTCGCGCGCCTGTATGATTGGCGCGCGGAGGCACTACGCCGGGGGGAAACTCCGCATCCGCGGCAAACCGCGGCGGAGCGGACGAACCTCCGGCGCGATCTCATGGCGGCATGGAAGGAGCGACTATCGCAACCCAGCGCAGGGCACGCCACGATAGCGGCGGTAAGACCCCTCTTTGAGGAGTGGCTAGACAGACGTCACGGCGTTCTCACCTACCGCCTGACGCAGGTCCTCTCCGGACACGGATGTTTCGGGAGGTTCCTGCACATAATCAGGCGGGAGGAGACGCCCGGGTGTCACCACTGTCAGGATTGCCCAGAGGACACGGTGGAGCATACGGTGGAGGTCTGCCCTGCTTGGGCAGAGCACCGCCGTGTCCTCGTAGAGGCGATCGGCAGCGGCGGCGACCTCTCGCGTCCGGCCCTGGTTCAAGCCATGGTCCGGGGCGAGAGGGAGTGGGAGGCAGTCACCTTCTTCTGCGAAGCAGTCATGCTAGCGAAGGAGGTGGCGGGGTGGGCGAGAGAACGCGCCTTGCGCACCTCACGCCTAAGCCGCCGCGGGAGACGCTCCGGGCGTCGGGAGCCGCGTGACGACTCCCGGCCACCGTAGGCGCGGGCCTGCGGGCGGTGAGTAATGGGTAACTCACCGTCCGATCAGGACCAGGCCCGTGCCGGACGGCGTGTTGTGTTCCACGCGCGCCTCAAAGAGATGTCAGCATGAGTGACGGGGCCCCATAGGGCCGAAGCCTGCCAGGGTAGCGGGATTGTCCGAAAGGGTTACCGCTGCCCTGGAACATAAAGGGCTAAGGAAGGAACACGGGTGGGTTTTAGTCAGTAAGAGTCTGACACTCCCTCCTGCTCCACCCAGAGCGGGAGGAGTCATTTGATGATTTCCCATCCTCAAAAAAAAAAAAAAATGCCAATATCATAATAATAAATAATAAAGTTAACTTTAAAAAAAAATGGTTTATTAACTCACGAAACAGAATAAGTGTTCTAGTACTTACACATATGAACAAATTGCGGTGAGTCGTTAGAAAGGCTGTCATTAATTCATTATCTCGGATTGATTGGATGCTCTTAGAGGAGGAGCTTGGTCCCGGCTGTCATTCGTTGCGGGTCGTCAGAAGCCTGAAAGTCTGACAACCAGTCTTACCAAGGGGTATCGTATTACCCAGTAACTGGGTTGTGGTGGTCAGATAGGTAGTAGCTTCATGTAAGATATTGATATTCGGCTGCATTTGGTTTGACTGGCGACCACAACATAGTTGGGAAAATACTACGCAGATGATGATGGATGATTAGAATGTTTGGTGATCCTACAGATATGTAAGTGAAGGTAAACAATTATCTAAAGAGGTTAGGGGATGATTTAATGATCACCAACATCAACTAAGCTTTTAATGATCACCAACATCAACTAAGTTTTTTTCCCTATGTGGGTAGGCTTGACATATATACGTAATTTTAGCTCTCATATTTAATATTTATTTAAAAATAGTTAATAGTTTCTTTTTTACTTCATTTATGTGCTAATTAACCAATAAACCCACCTTCGCTTAGTATTTCCTTTCACTTTACAATTCCACATCCATATCAAGTGAAATACTCCATCAAGCCATGGACAGCAAGCTTGTGCACAGTATGGAAGAACTGGAGAAGCTGTTTAGCTCTCGCATGCGCGAGTACGAAGATAAGCTGCTGAGAGCTACAGCTGGAACTGACCCTGCACACTCGGACCTTGCTGCACTTTCCCTCGACTTCTCCGAGTTTAAATCCTTCGTTTGCAAAACGTTTGCTCACTTCAAAACTCAGATAGAACTCCTATCTTTGAGTCTGGACAGACATGAGACTGCGATGCGAAGAAAGGTCCTGCTATTTCACGGTATTCCTGAGAAGCCTAATGAAAAGCTGTGTGATGTGATTCTCCTTATATTGTCAAAACAACTATCGATCGATGACATTAAATTGGATCACTTGGATGTATGCCACAGACTAGGAGCCCCCCAGGGCAAAACAAGACCTGTGTTGGTGCGATTTAATGACATGGAGTATCGTCGGTTAGTGTGGGACAGTAAAACTACACTCAAGGGCAGTGGCATCACTATTTCGGAGTTCCTGACCAAGTCACGACACCAGGTTTTTATTGCGGCCCGTAATCATTTTAGCATCAATAGCTGCTGGTCTGCAGAGGGCAAGGTGATTGTCTTAACGCCTGACAAGGCACGCCGGAAGATAGCATCCATGGGTGAGCTAGACAGTTTAATCGCGTTATTCCCCGCTCCGGCTAGTGCTGCCGCAACCAATGATCCCGTGCTGGCCGCGTCTACCTCGCCTGCAGTGGCTTCTCCATCGACTGTTACCGCAACCCCCAAAAAAAAGGTTGTGAGGAAGGCTCGTCGCTGAGTTGGCTGTTTTAGACGTCCCCTTGCATGCTTTTCGTTCACCGTTTTGTAACAGATTTGTGTTATGTCGGTACACTTTAAATTTACATTTTCCTTTTGCGAATCTACCCAAAGCATTTACTTTTAGTTAATTTTTTCTCACGTTTAGCTCGCCGGTAGACGTTTTTATTTTTATTCTTAGTGACGTCTGTCAAGTGTCAGTGTCATTTATTTTTTTATTTTATTTTTTCCTGTTTGTTGACGTTACGTTTGCGTTTCGTTACACTTTGCGTTTGTTATGGTTTGTTTGCGAATGTTGTGGCTGACGATATTTTTTATTGATTTTATCCATTCTTATTTTTTATTTTTTTTTTTATGTTAACATAATTCATGCCTTAAGTATAATTTTTTTTTTTCTTTCTCTCTTTTTACGTACCTATAAGTATGTTGTGTTAAAATCTCTTCCAACACCAGCGAATCGATAGGTGTTTTATTGGTTGAGCGTTTTAAATTATTTTTGTTATTTTATTTGCATGCACATTAGTAGTTTTACTATTGTTAGTATTTTGATTATTTTGCTTTTCTTTATTTTTTTATATATTATTATAATAGATATATTATTATTTTATTTTATTGCCAGCTATGGTCGATGTCGACCTCAATGATGATTTTTTCTCTTGTTCGTCCTCTTCAAGCAGTTTCCTTAGTGCGGCGAGTGGTTCCTCCTCTCCTCTTACTCTCAGCGACCAGATTTCCTCTTTGATGTCCCACCTCCCCTACAATCTCAAAATAGCCCACATTAATTCCCAGAGTATTCCTGCCCATTACTCAGATCTTCTGGCTTCCTTTAACAGTGCACATATTGATGCTTTGCTCATCTCTGAGACCTTCCTCAAACCCTCTCTCTTATCTGTTAATTATACCCTTCCTGGCTTTGTCCTTATCCGTAATGATAGAATTGGGAAGGGTGGTGGTGGTGTTGCCATTTACTTGCGTACTGATATTCCCTACAAGATTATCAGCACATCACCATCTTCGTACTCGGGGTCAGCGGAGCATCTATTTCTTGAAATTTCCTTGCATCACGCTAAAATGCTTCTCGGGGTCGTTTACAGCCCTAACCTCAGTATCGATTACTTTGACTCTTTTGATTCGCTCTTAGATGATTTCTGTCCCTCTTATGACCACGTAGTCTTGATGGGCGATTTTAATACTTGTCTTCTTAAAAACGATAGTCGTACTCACAAACTTCAATCTCTCTTATCCTCCTATAACCTTAGTATTCTGCATCTGTCTGCTACTCATCATTTTCCTAATTGCACCCCTTCTCTGTTGGACCTGATGATTGTCTCTAACTCCAATAATGTATCTGTCCACGGACAGCTCACTGCTTGTTTTTCCTATCACGACCTCATCTTTATGTCCTACAGGATTCGCCCTCCCAAGCGTAAACCGCAATATATGTTCCTTCGGAACTACAAGGGCATAAGCCAGGAGGCATTGCTGCGTGATGCTGGTGGTATCGACTGGACGGACGTCTTGGAGAGCACATGTATCAACGATATGGTTCATATCTTTAACAGAACTTTACTCAGCTTATTTGACCGGCATGCCCCCATTCGTCGAGTCAAGGTAAAATATGTTCCGGCTCCTTGGCTTACTCCTGCCATTAAGGATGCGATGGCAAGTAGGGACAGAGCCAAAAGAAGGTTGAAACGCAGTCCTTCTGAGCGCAACTTGAATGCGTATAAGGTGCTGCGAAATCGCTGCAGGCGTATGTGTAGAGATGCAAAGAGACGCTACTTCCATAATTCTCTTGAAAATCGTAACTCGTCTGATGTCTGGAAGTTTCTTAAAACTGTCGGCATTGGCAAGTCTCCAGTGTTTTCCAGTAATGACGTTGACGTGTGTGCTCTTAACAAACATTTCTCTCATCCCCCTGTCACTTTTGATCCGCACGTCAGATCAGCTACGTTAAATAAACTTTCTGGTCTGCCATTGCCGCAGTGTTCTTCTTTTGAGTTAAATCAAGTGAGTGAAAGTGAGGTCAAAAAATCTATTTGTGCTATCTCCTCCACTGCAGTTGGTAATGATAATATCTGTTCAAGAATGATTTCTCCTATCCTCCCTACACTACTTCCTGTCTTGACCCACATTTTTAATTTCTCTCTGTTCTCTTGTACTGTTCCTGAGGTCTGGAAGCAGGCTCATATCATCCCCTTACCCAAAATTCCTAAGCCGGTCTCACCCACTGATTTCCGTCCCATTTCTATCCTCCCATTTCTCTCTAAAGTTCTTGAGCATATTGTTCATCAACAACTCTCTGCCTTTCTATCTGCGAATGACCTCCTTAGTCCTCTTCAGTCTGGTTTTCGACCTGGTCATAGCACAGTAACGGCTCTTTTGAAGGTTACTGATGACATCCGTTGGGCTATGGACCACAAATCTCTTACTTTACTTGTACTTCTCGACTTTAGCAGTGCCTTTAACTCTGTCGATTTCGACATCCTTCTAGGGATCCTTAAATCTTTAAATTTCTCCTCTTCCTCTATTGGTTGGTTTAACTCTTATCTTAATGGCCGCTCACAGCGGGTTCGTCTTGACGAGTCATCTTCTGATTGGTGCTCTCTTACCGCAGGTGTGCCTCAGGGTGGCGTTCTCTCTCCTCTTCTCTTTTCTATTTTTATTAACTCTGTCACCAGAGTCATCTCTTCTTACTTCCATCTCTATGCTGACGACCTGCAGCTTTACAATAATTTCTTAAGGGAAGATGCGGAAGCTGCTGTTTCAGCCATGAACAGTGACCTGGATTTGATTAGTGAGTGGTCGCGGTCTTTTGGACTGCAAATCAACCCTAGGAAATCCCAGGCCATAATTATCGGCGGCAGGTATATGCGGAATAGGCTCAATGTAGCGTCGCTGACTCCACTCTGTCTGAATGGAGTTCAGATTGAATACGCTCAAACGGTTAAAAACCTGGGAGTGACCATGGACTCCTACCTGTCGTGGTCTGCTCATGTTGCTCAAGTCAGTCGCAAAGTGCACTTTACTTTCCATTCCTTGAAATGTCTTCAGGGCCTCTTGCCCCTGAACACCAAAATTTCTCTTGCTCAAACCCTCATTCAACCCATTATTGATTACGCCGATGCCTGTTACTTGGATGCCACGGAGGAGCTTTTAAATAAACTTGAGCGTTTGCAAAATATTTGTATTCGTTTTATTTTTAACCTTAAAAAGTTTGATCATGTCTCCAACTTTCGCAAGATACTCAAGTGGCTCCCCATTCGACTTCGCAGGAACTCTCGGATATTATGTCTGCTATTCAATCTCCTTCACAATCCCAAAACACCGTCCTATCTGCGGGAGCGTTTTTCCTACGCCCGTCCTTCAGATGCACCTTGTAGGTCGCATCTTAAAAACCTTCTTAAGTCCCCTCCCCATTCCACCGACTTCTACTCCTACTCCTTCACAGTGCACGCGGTGCGATTGTGGAATTCACTACCGCCTGACATTAGGGACTGCCAAACTATTGCAGTTTTCAAAAGAAGAGTGAAAGAACACTATCTGTCCACTTCATCATAGTTGTGTATGTATTTATTTTATTTTAGAAGTATTTATGTATGTTTATTTGTATGTATATATTCTCGTAATATTTGTTTAGTTTTTAAGTGAATTGTTTGTTTTTGATTCTATGTATTATTGTTTGTCTCCTTTGCTCTATCACACGCTGTCTACATCTCTGTATTTATTGTCCTATCTCAGGTATGCTGGAAGAGATTTCTTATGAAATAAGCATCACCTCTGTACCTATTTTTTCTGTTCTGTCTTTCAATGTCTGTTTATATATGTGTGTACATAAATGGTTAAATAAATAAAAAATAAATAAATAAATAAGCCTTTCACAGTCCATTGCGGGACATAGGCCTCTCCCAGGCTGCGCCACAGCAGCCTGCCCTCCGCCATCTGCGTCCAGTCTATCCCAGCCACCTTCTTTAAGTCGTCGGTCCATCTAACTAAGGGGCGTCCCACATTACGCTTGCCGAAACGCCGACACGAGGACTCCATGATTCCTGGACTTGTCCGCTCTCGGTCATCGGTCGATTGAATGATGAGGAACGATTTATCGAACAATAAAATTTTGTTTCACTCAATGATCACATTACGTTGACTTTATGGTCATAAGTGACTGTAAAGACTATAATATGCTGCAGTGCCTGCAGTTAATAAGATGGGCAGCCTTTAAATGCGGTAAAGGAAACGAACCTTCTTGATGGAACCTGAACTTAGGTACGTGCTAATTGCGAACACATTTGTAATCGCAATAGTTTACATTTTAACAGTCAAATTATTGCGTTGGTGGAACAGAGGGGCAATTCTAGTAATTTTAAGAACGTTCACAGTCTAATCTCAATTTGTCAAAAATACCTTTAATGTCCCTACATAGTTGAAATGTTTTTAAAATTTGTTGATTTTGAACGTTTTAAATTACGTGAATGGGCCTTCTGATATATGACGATTAAATGTTGAATGATTTAATGATCAAAGCTGGGCGGGCACAAGACAGTAAGTAAGTACACACGACGACATATTAAGCTATACATTTCCAGTTTAGGAAGAGGAGAGAGGCCCGTGGCTAAATAATAACAGCCGCACTGGTCGATCGGTCAGGTTAAGCTACGCTTGTCGTGGTTGGTCTGCGGATGGGTGACCATCTTTACATACCGAGACCACTCCGTGCCTCGGAAAGCACGTTAAGCCGTTGGTCCCGGCTGTCATTCGTGGATCTTTGGCAGTCGTTACGGGTAGTCAGAAGCCCGAAAGTCTGACAACCAGTCTTACCAAGGGGTATCGTATTACCCAGTGACTGGGTTGTGGAGGTCAGATAGGTAGTCGCTCCATGTAAAATACTGGTATTCAGCTGCATCCGGTTAGACTGGAAGCTGACCCCAACATAGTTGGGAAAAGGCTAGGCAGATAACATTTCCAGTTTAAGCTGACACACAAAACTCTAACTATTAATTTACTATTGACTTTTTTTGTTACTATGATATTGTTGTTACAAACTCCAATGACTCCTCCCTTCTTTTGTTAATTAATCATGTCCTGTCTAAATTTCCGTAGCCTATACAAACAATTTCTGATTTATAAGTAAATCACTAACACAACTACGTATAAAACGCAATTGCCGTTAAATCGTCCGAAATGTAACGCTTATAACGTTTAACGAAGTTAACTCTTTTAGCAACGGATTAGTGATTAACGAAGAATGATTGACGAACGAACTATTTGATTAACAGTGACCAGCCACGGCAACTACGCAAACCTATATAGGTACTTATAATAAATCTGTAGAAGTGAAAATTCTGTACATTGAAAATATCAAAAAAATAAATGGCAGGGGGTGTTACTAGACCGACACCGAACCCAAAAATGTGATTAAAAAAATTTTTGTCTGTCTGTCTGTCGGTCTGTCTGTCTGTCTGTCTGTCTGTCTGTCTGTCTGTCTGTTTGTTCAGGCATCACGCAAAAACTACCGGTTCGATTACGTTGAAACTTGGTATAATTATTCTTTAATATCCTGGGCACCACACTGGGTACTTTTTATCCCGGAAAAGTATATACAATAAAAAACAAACTTAATTTTGCGGTTCGATCCCTAGACTCGATTACTGCACCAACCGCAAATAATAAGTTTGTCGTAGGTTAAGTCACCCGCAATGGAGTTCATTTTTATTCCTTTTAGTTTTTAGAGTTATTTAGGTTTATTTTTATATAAGTCGTAGGTAGGTATAGATTTTAATTTTAAAGTATAGGTAGTATATTTGATAGTGTACGTAGTGACCGTAGGTTATTTTATAATACTGTTAGGTAGGATAGTCATTCGTATAGATATTAGTTTTTAGAGATTTTGCTTATTTATTGAGTTTAGATTAGTTATCATCAGAAATAGGTGTATTTAGGTAGGTAGGTATTTAATTTTCTGTAATTGATTTTTTTTTTTTTTAATTAGGTTGGTACTTAGGTAAAGGTATCATATAGGTACCCTCTTAATCACCACTAATGAGACACAATTGGTTTTCTATTGTAATTAGCCACAAAGAGCCCGCGAGATGGATGGCATTCTGGGGAAGCACATACATTTTATCCTGTTAGCACGTTCCCGTGGCATAATTTCCGACATCCACGCGGGCGAACCCGCGGGCAGAAGCTAGTAATGTAATATATTCTTTTGTTTTTTTACATAAAAACCGATTGTCGTTAAGACCCGGGTGTCGTATGGCGACTTGGGGGAAAGCTCTATCCAGCAGACATCTGCAAAAGCCTGGGCGTATGCTACTTTCTAATATTACAAAAATAACATCACGCATGTAATACCCGTTGGGTTTGACAGACAGAGGTGTACCTTTAATGGGTACATCCACATTTCGCCAGTTATGTTTAAGACCCATGTAATTAAGGGGACAAGCCTATTGCTATCAACCGGGCACATTTTCAGACTACTGACTGACTACTGAGATATTGACAGTTACACAATAATAGAGCAAGAGATGTTTCCGAACAATTGAAGCAACTCGCAATGGCGGGTGTGAAGACAACGTTCAAAATCTAGTCCCAATCTCATCTCAGCGACAATCAATGTCAAAAACTTGACAAAAATGTAGGGAAATTAGAGGTATTTTTGACAGATTGAGATTGAAATCAAACTGTGAACGTTTTTAAAATTACGAGAATTGCCACTCAGATGTATGAACGGAAACGAGGCAAAAGGAGTGTGTAAGGATCGTAGCAGGTGACGTTCTGTAGTTTCTACCTGCCCCCATGGGAAGAAGGCGTGAATTTATGTATGTATGTTCAAAATGTTTACGAAGCGAGTGACGTGATCCACTTTCCTACGGTGAGAATGTTACAATCTAATAATTACAAATAGATCAACTTAATAAATCGCTCCTCGCTCTTTCACCTCCTACATCATATCTAGCTTACCCTTTGGTAAACAACAAGCAAGCGATCGGCTCAGCATCAGCTAATGATTGAAGGCACTTAACATTCGTGATCTGCAGACGTTTTGGTATGGGCTTCCGTCTGACGGAGCGTGACTGACGGTGGGGAGGTGCTGTAGTGGAAGCGAGGCTATGCGATGCTTTACAATGCTGGGTGGATTGAATCTGTGTAGGTGGAGTTCATGTACACGTACGGACTTCTTCTTCTTCGTGTCCCTGCCACGCCTGAATTATATACAACGTGTAAATGCGCAAAACCTAAAAATAGTTGATCAGAATAACGAGCAGAATCAATTGAAACACTTTTTAATATAGGTCACATTTTTCAAAAAATCTTCATTAAAAAAGTTGCCGTATCTATTTATTAATAGGTCAAATGTTAGCGCGGCGCAGCGGCCCGATGATGACTCCTCCGTGTCGATAGAGCGTCGTCGCAGACGCAAGAAACGATCAGAATTGCCAGTAAAACTAAAACAGCACAAAAACCTTTACATTTTTTTTAATGATTGTTTTTCTCTCTGAAATAGGTCAATTGAATTAAAAATCAGTTGGGGTGTCTGAGGTTTTGTGCATTTAACGTTACACGTTGTATATTGTTGGCCCTAAACTTTGCCACTTCCGTGGCGTCGTCAGTGGAAGTGCAGAGGCCACTTTGACTGCATGTTTTGGGACACAGAGGGCAGGATAGGAGAGGAGCATGGTTTACAACATAGCGCCATAATCACACGCTACTGCCGTTCCGACAAGATAGTACGGACTAATGTTTGAGTATTATTTGACTAAAAATTGTGCGAAAAAAAGCGTAAGCGAACGGCCAGCTATTATTTTATGATGTAATTTAATTCTAGTAAAAAAAACAGTTTTGCATATTTAATCAGTGCAAACAACAACGTTGGTGAACACAAGGCTGAATGTGCTATTTTAACGGCCGTTGTTGCAGTTTTGCTGCTAGTGCCTAATGATGACAAGTATATTATCGCCTTAGCTGCGCTGGCGCTGTACCACAACCTAACCAAGCTACCGGTACATATCTAAGAGCATTTTATGTCTTCACTCGCTTGATAACCGCAGCGCTATGTACCTACCTACCTACGCTTAACAGTCGGCATCTAATCTACTACATCTCGATAGCTGACGATCAGAACGGACGTGAAAAATATAATGTACCTGCTAATGGTAGCATTATGGGTTGTCCAGTCTAATTTGGTTATATGGAGAGTATAGGGTGTGAAGAAGTATGAAGCAAATTAAGAAAAGTCATCAAGTACCAATTAATCAAGAATTTTTTTTTCGAGGGTTACCCGAGCCGACTGTTAGTCTGTTGGTCGACTCTTCGCGTGACCAGAGGGCTGGCCTATTTTTTGCCCAAATAATCGGCATCGCCATACAACGTGGCAATGCTGCCAGTGCGTGCGTGCTTTTTGGGCACTTTTCCTGTTGACAGAGATGCAGATGAATTTTTTGATGCCTTATGATTCATTTCCTTCTTTTTTATATACATATATATTATTAATATTATTTTCAGTATGTTAGCTTATATTATTTAAATATTAACTTGTTTGAAAATTACGATATCTAGAGTACCTACCTACTAAAATGAAGGCTCGCTTCTACCGCAAATCACTAAATACATTTACAGCTAAACTAACTTATTTAAAAAGTCGCTCTCTTTCCGTCAATCATTTGAAGATAACAGAGACAGAATGATGTTTTAAACACGTTTGGGGCTAAGCACATTTAGTTATTTGTAGTGTAAGCGGGCCTAACAGTTATTACTTTTCAGGATACCAACCTCGGCAGTTATTGGCCAAAACTGTCCTTCAAAAGTAGTTTGGGATTTGGGACAAAATTATATGTATGGTGAAAGTCCAATTAATGGCAATATTTGGATGTTATCAAAAGACAAAATATTTAAGATTACTCTAGTTTATTTTGACAAATATTCGTACATTCTTACATCATCGTTAGTCTTCATATAGCCACTTATCTCATTATAAACTTTCTAAAAATCTTTCGTAGCAAAAACCAACATTACCTACAAGTGACTATCGAATAATTGACACCAATTTACTCACATCAACCTACCGCCACACGGTGTTAGGGATTCCCGCCTTTTTTATCAATCAAAATCCAATAAAATGTTCAAGGGCTACAAAGCTCTGCAATCAATTTTCCAAAAACTATTCGTCTAGCCATCACGAAATCAACGCCAGACTAATCCAAATCCCGCCAAATGAACTGTCAAATACTTTTTTCGCGGCAAATCCACGCGTGTCTGTCATAATCTGTGGTAGAATAATCGTCGCGCGTGCGAAAACGACCGAACATTTAGACCACAGAGAAAGAAAATTCAGAAGGTTTGATTATGGAATTCTTGGTAATCATTCGCACGCGCGATAAACTATAAGAAGGAAAATACAGAAAAATACTTGAAAAAATGTAGTAAAATTGATTGAAGGAATTATTTCACAATTAACTGAAGAACAATGACGTTAGTAAGTTTTTCCTGAACTAAGTGCTGTTTACAGTAGTCTGACCTAGTGCAGAGAAAACTTTTAGGTATGTATTACGCCAGAAAATATCTTGTGGATCTCGACTATTCCTTCTTTAGGTATCCATCATGAACTAGAGACAAAGCTGTAAAACATAACACATATTTCTTTCTTTTTTATGCTTATGTAAATTTCTGTCGCCACTGGATTCTCTGCGACCATCATTCTTATCGTCACACTCCACGAATTGCCACAGATACAAAATGCAAAGGTAATTAAGGCCAAGAGTTCACCTGTTCAGGACCCCAGGCTGAGACATCTAATTGTCTGTCAAACTGACAGATTAGGCTGAATACGTTATTATTGGTGCTACTTTTGTTAGCGCTGACAGATGAGTATGCTGATGCGTTCTATTTTAAAGCTCACTAGAAACCATGAGGTCTTTAATCTGAGTGGTTAATTAACTGCTACCTATCATACTTATAAATACATACTTAATAACATTTAGTTTCGCTAATTTCTTTTTAAGTCTTCTGTTCTTGGTGGTTCTTTCCAGGACGAACTTGTTCACAAGAAGCTCTACAACATTATTAGGTTATAAGCTTACAAAGGCCGCAGGAATCCGATAGATGTGGGAAGCACAGTACCGGTCGAAGAGGCGGTGCTTGATCCAGGCCTATATCCAGCAATCTTTCGGCTGAAACGATGATAATGATCAAGGCATGTACCTGATGGGATCTCAAAAGTCCTTTCTCAGTGCTCAAAGCTCACCGTTATAAAAAGAAATGTTGTGCAAAATTTCATGCTTCTAGACCCAGTAACTTAGGCTCTGCGTTGTCTGTCAGTGAATGAATGAATGATTGAATTTCCTACTAATATTATAAACGTGAAAGTTTGTATGGATGGATGGATGGATGTTTGTTACTCTTTCACGCAAAAACTACTGAACAGATTTGGATGAAATTTGGCACACAAATGGTTTATAACCAGGATTAACATATAGAATACTTTTTATCCCGATATTCCCACGGGATCAAAACTTATGCGGGTGAAACCGCGGGGTGCAGCTAGAATTAAATAGATGTCAGTAGAGCAGTGCATACACAAAACCCAGACTATTGCCTCTGACCGCCACATGAACCAGATACTTACATTAAAACGCGAATTTGTATTAGAACTCAACAGCAATTTGCGATACATCGAAATCCCGACTGTTAGAAAGCTGAGGTAGACCACAAAGAATGTGTGGCTGTTGCACTTCATTTGGGTCATTTTTATCAAAGTACTGTTTGCTCTCCACTACATTATATATCTACATACATACTTAGTAAAACATTAAGAATTGTATGTGTCACTATAGGTACACCTCTACTTAACCCTTCGGGGGATACAGGCGTGATGTTATGTTATGTGCATAATTATGTTACACATACCGGTTATTGCGATAATAGTCGCGAATGAAATAAATCTCCAATGGATAGGAACTTCTAATATTCTTCCAACGGAGAGGAAGAAAATTGCATGAAACATTACTTGCGCGATGCAGGATTCTGGGACAGGGTCAATGAACTCAATAGTGTCAACGTTTTGCTGACTTGTCAATAGCTGGTAGCATAGGTGGCACTTCACCTAGGGCCCTATAGGAAAGTGTTGATGTCATCATTGTTCCAGAAGGAGAAAGATAGGTTGGTAGGGACATCGACCGGAACTGTTACCATAGATTCTGCACGACTCTGAACTGCCCTGCGTTGGAATTTTTCCTCGATTACGACAATCAAAAATTAGCTGTTCCATACATTTTGACCGCGTAGGTATTGCTTCTATGAAATTTTTCTGATGTTTTTTTGATAACCGACGAAAAATTTCTGGGGTTCTAGAATTATTTTCTGTATTAATGGTTACTGTATTAGTGGATATTGGTGGCTTGCCTCCTGTATAAGTACAGGTCGGATAGCGGCATCCCATTTTCAATGATCAACAGTGCTATTCAGTAAAAATATCACCGTGAAAAATTTGGTGAAATGAGGTGTCAATCCCTAGGTATCCCTAGCGTCAGGTGGAATGACTCACTTCACCTTAGTTTTCACGGTGATATTTATACAGAATAGCATGGTTGATAAAAGATAACTTTTACATGACACTTCCCTATATGTCGTGTCATGTTATCACGCAAGCAAACCAAGGCACCAGCTAGTTATAAAGCTGTTAAACCCATTTGCTTTCGGGGATTGGTTTATTATTATCGAGGCTTCCTCATATCTCGATCTATAACTGTACCGCTGTAATTATTATCTTCACTTTGATGGAATAGATTCGGCAAATATAGATGCCCACTCACATTCAAGTACGGATAGCAGATTCGTGATGAAAGTGCCAATTTTTAATGATTAATTGAGAACTTTGTTTGAGTTTTACTCTATCATGTGAAAGTCGGGCATTCAGCTACATCTAGTGAGACTGGACAAGATTGATGTGAAGGTCTTATGATCCATTTTGGACGCTGAACAAAGAGAACTTTTTTTGATTTGATTCATTGAGTTTCTAGGTACTTAACAGAAAGTTAACGCTGTTAAATTATGTTGGCAGTTTCTTTCCTTCTTGGTTATTTATATTACTTTAAACATTCAGAAGTCACTGTGAGTTAACTTACCACAAAAACAAAAAATAGTACCAAGAAGTTTGCTCCAGTTTACTTGCTGTCGGTACCGACTGGCCAGTGGCCATGCGTCAGAGCACGTAAGGAGATGGGCATGACATGCACAACCTCCGCCACTGACATTACTTCATTAAAATTCTATTAACGGAAGCATTCTCCCTAAAAAACTTATCAAAAACATCCCAAGATTTATCTACTGACATGGCAAAAACAACTTTAGCAACTAAGAAATAAAATTCCATTTGGCTTTTTCCTCTTTCTGCACTTACGACGAAGAAGCATGTAAGGAAAAGAGTAATTGATTTTGGACTTTCTTTGAAGAGACAGAAGGTGTATAATCGATTGTAGTAGCAGCGGTCAATCAAGAAAATCTTCTAGAGATGGACAGGTAGTTTCCACGTTAGCAAATCGAGGATCGGAAGTCAATTTGTAAAAAAAAAGAGAAATCTTTTTTTTTCTATGCTTTGGAGATTGTTTATTGTATTCCTATGTTTTGTTGAAAGTAAAAAGCTTTCAGAAGCAATTTGATGAAAATAGTGCAAAAAGTTGATAATATTGCTTATCATCTTGAGGTCTCAATGATGGCGAGATGCTGATGGAATCTGTCTTGGAGGTTGAAAGCGAAAATAATTGCAATCATCTTGTAAGTAATCACATTGAGCCCCTGTATTCTTCGCTCTATAAAAATCTATTTAAATATCAATCAAATCAACCCATCGCAGTCCACTGCTGGACATAAACCTACTCTTATATGTTTTGGTCTAAATAGAAGGTATATTTAGGTCTAGGTATAATAGGTCTGGATGCAGAAGGCTAACCGGTAGCGGGGTAATTACGTAACAAGTGTATTACGCAATTACACACTATCAAAATAAAAGCCTCTGCTACGGATAGTGATCCGTAGCAAAGGCTTTTATTTTGATAATGTGACAGTTGTGACAACAACATTTATTGCGTTATTTACGTTGTTGGGCAGACGAAATTCAAGCAAATCAACGCAATGATTCCACGACCAATACCAAAGAAGGAAGAACGGGATTTTATTCTCCAGTGCCCTCCAAAAGTTAGTTGACAATTTTCCACTTCAGCTATACCATATTATGATTAAAAATAAAATATCAGGTACTCCTAAGGCATTACTTGATTTTTTTTTTTGTGATAAGTCAAACGAGGAATTAGGGCTAAGTTTTCAATCGACAGATAATTTTATTCGTGGAATAAAATTGAAGTCTAACAGATTTCGTATGGAAGAACTGCCACAAATTCAAAATTATTCCTTGGATAAAACTATCTGGCGTAAACGTTATGGCAGTTCAAACGTTTGGATCACTAGAAATTTAAATCATATTGTGGTGTGTAACTAACTTTTGGAAGCCACTGTATGTGCACAGCCAGCACCCCCTCCCCCGCCATTCTAAGCCTTAACCATTTTGCTATCACTGCTTTCCAGAACCGATTATTTCATCTAAATTCAAATCTAAATAAATCAACAACAATAAGATTTATGTTGTGTAAATATTCTGCGTTGGGGTCTGTTGTCTGTCGGCCAGCGGAAGACTCGTTGGCACTGCGCCCCCACGGCGTGCCAAGAGAGCCCCCATGCCATGGCGCGGAGATTTATGCTGATTTCTTCAATAACCCCCATCCGGTTCGCTGGAAACTTTTTATTCTTTAGCTTAGTGAGAAAATCTTTTAAGCACATGCATGTACAGTCCGGGAAATCTATTGTTAAGCAAAGTCAATTTGACGTGTTATAAACCGTTTCATACAACTGTTAAAGAATGACAGTTGTGATTTGGATGGATAATTGAAGTTGGTAGGCAATTTGTTTAACAATTAATTTCTCTGAATTTATGTTCAGGGTCATAAGTAGACATAAGGCGGTAGGTGTAAAAAATATTAATTTAAGTAAAGACTCTGAGTTCCGAGGTAAGATCTGTAAAGATAAAGAGTTGTTAGAGGTAAAGATTATTAAATAAAATAAACAATTTACAAAGTATTTTTTTTTTATGAGCTTTTAAAAGTATACTACAATTCGGAATAGCCGGTTCCAGTTGTTTCCATTCTGTCCTGTTCTTCGCTTTTCTTGCCCAGATTGCACCTCGAACTGAACATTTCATCAGACCATTGCCATTAGTAGTACTTCTAATTCAAGATATTAACCCTTATCTTAATTGCGTAACACACTATATTTAATGCGTGCACTGACTGGACAGGCCCACTCTATTTGTGTTGTTCTTTCCTCAAAAGACCATTTCAGACATCAATCTACATGGTCTTCACATGATCTGACCAAGATTATATCTGGACTTTAAAAGAGACTGTGACCTCTGAGTTTATTTCGGCCTTTCTGCTCAGAGTAGTCAGATAGGAAACGCCAACCTCATCTAGTTTTTAAAATATGATTTACGTGTAAAAGTGTCTGTACAAACCTATATATAGAAATAAAACTAATTATCATTTATAAGTAGGTAATAGAAAAACAATAGAATAGTTTAAACGTTCATTGTTTTCAGTATAACAGTTTGTATTAGTAAGTAGTACATAATACAAAACTATAATACCGGAAGCAAAAGGTTCAAGCATCAGTACGCTTATGTCCTAGCGGGTTGCTAAGCGCTGGTTTGTAGCATAAGCCCTTGAACTCCTTTAACAAAAAAAAAGATACATTTTAAGAACAGATGGTTAATACCTTCTTCCACATGGACTGAGCTGACGTGCCACTTCTAGCAAGCAGATAGTAGGTATTAATATGGAAACAATAAGTCCAAAAGAGGAACCTGATTCGGACGAGAAAATAGAATATTTACCAATTATCTCAAAAAATAAAAACATTAAGACTCATTACCTAAATAAGTTTTTAGGTCACAGTTTAATTATATCTGAAATAAAGAAATATATAATACCGGAAAAACGTTTATAGTTACAATTTAACATATAAAATACAATCTAAAATAAATAAGACAATTCTTCAATTATTTTTAAAGTCAATAAACCCTAACACCAAATAAGGCCCAACACAAACTCCGCCAGTAACCCGCTGATACATATTTTTCTCAAACAGCCTTGACAACCTAAGAGGCAAGTGTTACTGCCCTCTTTTTCTATAAATAGACAAAAAAAACATAAAATAAAAAAGTAAGTACTTAGTGTGTATGTGCTGTTACCGCGACACAGTAGTGACGAACCGGTCTATGTGAGATGAACGCGAGCGCAGTTAATTATTAATATTTAATGTGCTGGTGTGTAAGAAACACTGATGTAGTGCGACTTGCAATAGATACATTGATCGAACTTTTGTCGTTAATAATTGAATTTCAATATTTTAACATTGGTACTTCGTGACAGGCCTACGCTGTCCTCCAATACCTACTGTAATTTGAAAACATTGTAAAAGCCAATTATTTTTAAAACAGTAACCGTGGAGTTTGTTGCCGGCTCTTCTTCATAGGAAACGACCAATTGGAACCGTGCACTTAGCTTCTGACGTTTCATAAGTGCCCATGTGGGTATTTATGTGAAATACTTAAAATATTTTGATTTTGGAATATTTTGACTTTAGCCACCATTCATATAAAACTCAGAAATGAGTAATCTAAATATCTACAAGTTATTCAGCACCGCATTTACACTCCAAAGCGGAGTCGTCTATGAATCTCCACCTGAACAGGTTTTCCTTGCGTCGGCCAACCTGGATCCGGATTCCTAAAGACTTCCAGGTTACCCAAGGTAACTCATGTCCAGGTGGGAAGTCTACAATTTATTTAGATAGTATGTTTATGGTACATAACAAGGCAACCCAAACATATCAGGTCAAAAAATAAGAGAAGGAAGAAAATTGTCAATTAATGTAAGTTGGTCCCTGGCCTTGACATCAATCAATAGACAAAAGTGTCATTTTTTTATGCTTGACTACGAGTCTTTTAAGTATGTGTATCTTATGTTTATTTTTTATTTTTGTGCGTTTTGTTTGTGCAGAATAAAATATTTTTCATTCTTTCTTTTTCTAAAAAGAAAGAATGAAAAATATTAGAAGATCCAAACAAACAGTTTAGAAGATCCAATAACAAGTAGAATTAGCAATGTCAAGAATACTCATCATCTGCCTAGCCTAGCCTTATCCCAACTTGTTGGGGTCGGCTTCTAGTCTAACCGGATGCAGCTGAATACCAGTATTTTACATAGAGCGACTGCCTATCTGACCTCCATAACCCAGTTACTAGGTAATAAGATACCCCTTGGTAAGACTGATTGTCAAGAATACAAAACAAAAACTTTCTGTAGTCATCACACAGCCAGGAACAAACCACTTCTCAGACAGAGAACAAGGAAGGAGCATAACAACGTAGTAAAGATGATTCACCTTCAAGAAAATCTTGCCTCAATTTCGTATAATACTTGCTGTACGCGTCGGAATTCCCCGGTCATGTAACAATAACTCTCAATTATAAATTCATATGTATTATGTTAAAACAGTCAGTGATGATACACAATCTACATACAGCATACAGCCATCAAAAAATGTTTTGATTCAACTTGAATTTGGCTAGACGTACCTATATGAATAATATTCACAATCAGCCTGTAATGGTCCCACTGCTGGGACACCGGCTTCTTTTCTGTGAGAGGGAGTGGGCCGTAATTCACAATGCCACCCCCACCTTCATAAAGGCTGTAGAACTAATGGCCGTTGGGGTAGACACGTTCTTGAGTGAAGATCGCGAATAGGCTAGCATAGGGTAGGATGCTCTCAGGCTAGGTGGAGCGACGGTCTTCGCAGGGTAGCTGGTAGTAACTGGATAAGAGTAGCCGAGGATGGAGTTAAATGGTGTGCGATTTGTGAGGCCTATGTCCAGCAGTGGAACGCTGAAAGGCTGATGATGATGATGAAATGGTTTCTTGGGTAGTGAAGCAACAACATCACGCCTGAGTAGGCAGAGCGGTACCTACAGAGTGCCAGGACGTCGCGCAAACTGTAACCATGAGTTCAGCACATGATTCTAAACCCATAGCGTAGAAATATAAGGCCGGTGATCAAAAAAACAAAAATCTGTTGTTTCATAGAAAAGTGCAATACCTACGCTGTCAAAATGTATGGAACAGCAACTCCCCAACCATTTTTTTTTTTGAGTTTTTTTTTTTATGCGTCATGTTTGCCGCAAATAAAAGTATTTTCTTTGAATCTTTCAATATTTTTTTTTAGTAACTGACGAAAGTTTCAGCGTTTTCAGAATCATGTAGTGAATTTATGGTAACATGTTGCGCGTCGATTTTAATATAATATATAATAAAATAGTACGGCCACATTTCGCTAGTTATGTTAAACTCACATACAGTAGGGGGCGAGCCTATATTGTCATCAACCGGCACAAATCAAGACTCCGGTCTGTTACTAAGCACTTATGGGTGCTTGTGGGTTATGTTATTTACTTAATGGCAAACTTGTATATACCATTGTACATACTTAGATGTATCTCTAAGAGATAGAGACATAAAATTTGATTGCCAGTGTAATTAGAACCTTAACTACTGGTATTTGCACGTTGTTACGTGTGTTCGGAATTAATTAACGGTTCTGATGTAATTTATGAATAGGTTATGTGCTTGGGAATTGAAATTTTATTACATCTTCCGTCCAGAGAAACCTCTATCGGACCATCATACTCTATGATTATATTTTTATGTGAGCGTTTTTGTAGAGCTTGAAAATACAAAGTAATTGGTTATTTTTTATTCAGTATGATTTCATGAGTGTCCATAGAGTTTTCTTGCCCGTTCTTCTCCATAGGGACCTACTACGCCTTGATATGGATGCAATCAGCTTCATCTCTCTGACTGACCGACCCCTTGACAATTCCAAAGTGCCTGTAAATTGTTTAATTTAATAAATAGTTTTTAGTTGTTTCTTGTTGAATGTTGATTAGAGAGATGAAATAAAAATTGTGTTATTAATTATAAATTATTGTTGGATGTACCTAATTGTATAACAATGTTGTGATACAGTCAAAGCTTGAGATTTGCATGCTTCAAGGCGTAATATGGTAGAACTATGCTCTATTTTTTTATCAACTTTATGTAATTAAGTACCCGTATTAGCAAATAAATAATTTTGAATTTGAAAAAAAAAATTAAATCCTCCTGATAGACGGCGCCATATTTAGCATTTTTTTATTTTTTATTTGTAACTGTGCGTTCTGTTTGTGCAGAATAAAATATTTTTCTTTCTTTCTTTCTTTTCATTTATGTTGGTTCTAACAAAAATGTAGTTTTACTTACTTTAAAACAAAACAATGTTTCACAATCTCGTATACTTTTATGTTCTGCGGGGTAACTGCGTACACACTAACAGTAGCAATGGGTTTCATTTTGACAGTTCAATAACATTCATTGCGTTATTTACATTGTTGAGCAAACAAACTTTCGAACACATGAAGCAATGGATTAGCAATATCCTTCAAAATGATTCAGATCGAGATTGATAGTGTGTTATGCAATAGGGTAGTTGCCTGGGTAAAAAATAATAATTATATTTAGTCCGTCAGTTAGATTATCGAAAAATAATGGACACGTATTTTTTCCTTTGTCAATCAAACAAAAAATGAGAAAGATAAAGCGCGTCAAAATTTGGGAGTAGGGGGTCGTGACGTCACGCCTTGCTAAAAAGTGTAGCAAGGCGTGACGTCACGCTGAACTTTAACTGGCGATATCTTCATCATTTTTTATATAATTGACAAAAGAAAAAATACGGGTACAATATTTTTTGATAATCTAACTGGCATCTAGCCTATTAGAGTGCTGTTAGATCTTTCCACAGCACCGGGCTGTAGCTAATATTCCTCTCTGTACGTGAAGGCCTTGATGTGTTCAAATTAGAACTAAATAGTATTGTTTAAGAGGGTGAAAGCCTGGAGATCTGTCATACAGGTCCCGAACCGACTATAGACTTCAGCTCTCACAAAGGTTATAAATTTGATTTGACATAATATGACATGAACCAAAGTTTGTACCTTTTTGAAAGAAATAAATCATTATTTTATTTATTTATTTATTTAGCTATAGGTAACTTATCATCCGCCGCGGTTTCTTTATTGAGAATTTGAAGTTGAGAACTTGAAGACGCTAGTTTAGCATAATAATACAATTTGAAGACAATAATAGGACAATAAATGAAAACACTGACAATGCTAATGCTTGTTAACAGTACTTTGGAACTGTTAAATAAATCCAAGCGTCGAAAATAAAAAAATTGATTTTTTCAAACAAACTAGTAAGTAGTGATGGGTTGACTATGGGTGTTGCCTATCTTTGACTAGCGACTGAACTATTGTAGTATGACTAACTATTGTACATGAGTTTAGACCCCATAGCGTCAAATTTTTTCGTCAGTTATCAAAAAAAATCTTCTGTTTCATAGAAAAGTGCAATACCTACGCGGTCAAAATGTATGGAACAGCATTTTTTTTTAATAACTGACGAAAAATTTCGACGCTATGGGGTCTAAACTCATGTGCTGAATCCATGGTTACAGTTTGCGCGTCGATGTCCCTGCCACCCTGTAAGTATTTGATTAAGTCTTCGTGTACGGACTGGGAACATCATTAGATATACGCAGTTTAATTTATTGTCGTATTATCGCTTACACCTTGTATACGTAACCCGCGAAATGCAAAATGTCTTACCTTTTTTGCAAAGAATTTAGATTTTTATTTTTGATTTTCGTAAGCTTTAACCTAAAGTAGTTAATGGATTGCTATCATATTAAAAAAAATATATATAATGTCACCCATCACTGAGCCACTGATCCTATAAAATAAAATCTTTACAAAAACTATTTTAAAAAACCCCCGAACTTTTATTGCAACCAACAACAAAATGAATGATAATTTCACGTTCGTTAACTACATACCTACGTAGCACAAAAATCTTAAAATTTTAGCCACAAATCATACACACTTGAGCTAACTAATCCTAATCCGACACCCATCTCTCTCTCTCACACCGTATAAAAGAGAGATGGAGCGATAAAGTTATAGAACCGCTAAACTCAGGCAGTGTGTAAGCGTTTTTAGTTTTTTTTTGGGTGTCTAGTGTTCAGTCATTAATTCACGATTATGTCTGCCGACAGACGTACAGTTATTCGGTTATATGTCACGTTTCATGGCTATGAGCATGCTGAAAGCATAAAACTACTTCATACAACGCTTTTTGCGAGTCTGTGGCATAGAGCAAGAAGTTGCAGTAGGTTTAGTTTATGTAGTCTGCCTTTGCCTTACTGAGGTTATTTTTGGACTGTAGCTTAGGAAATTAATAGATTACCAAAAAAAAGGAAACATAGAAAAAAGTACAAAGAAATGAAAAAAAACAAAGTTGAAAGTTGATTTTGCAATTTGTATGTAAATTCTGTTCAATATGCAGTCATAGTCAGGAACAGCTGAGGATACGACAGGACTATCACCTCCGGTCGTCGTTTTAAATCTTTTATGTTTATCGACACTTTTTAGACTTATTCCTACGTATGTCCCAGTAGATACAGAGGCTGCAATGGTCTTGTCTACTGTATTACAGTTGGAATTCATAGATATAGTGCATAATAGAGAACGCATACTCTATTTTATTGTGTACTAGTTTCTGATCGCGGAAAACATTTTTCTGAAATACCTATTTATTTATTTTGATATTTAAATATCTGACTAGTACTTTGACGCCTAAGTTTCCCTTTGTTATTGTATTTATTTGTATAGTTAGTGAGTCATTTAATTATATAATTTAATACCTAGTGTAAATAGTTAGTTATATATAACGATTTTGATAAATGATTTTATTTCTGTAAGCTAGTAGGTTTGTACAAACACTTTTACATGTCAATCATATTTTAAAAACAAGATAAGGTGGGCGTTTCCTGTCTGACCACTCTGAATAGAAAGGCTGAAACAAAATGTTTATTTTGCCTTATACATAGAAAGGCAATCTTCCAACTAGATTTACTATGATCATCACTGACATTATCCAAATGTAACATTATTAAACTAACGAGCAGACAGACATAGTATAACATAATGTACATACTCACAGTTATCTTCATTCATTCCTCCAGGTCAGAACAAGCATTCTGTTACCGTTAGTCCGTTAGGCGCTGATCTGATTACTCCTCGCGACACGTTTTATCCACAATTAGTACACAGACATAGCTCCAACTTTAACATGATACTACGACTAGTTAGTGACATCCAAGGGTTGGTAACTTCGCCCACATTGATGGATATCATTTTTCCTATAAACACTATACCTCTAATATAAAATAACTATAGATTTTATTGTATTTTAATAACATATATTTTATTGTGACAGTTTTGCAAACGACGTTAAATACGTCGCCATGGCAATTTTGATTTCAAATCCTTACCGGCCTGTATCTTTTTAGCTGATTTTACATTGAAACTTTGACAAAATTAATCACTAGCCACTTTCATATCTCATACCCCTTGGTAAGACTGGTTGTCAGACTTTCGGGCTATTGACAACCCGTAACGACTATCAAATATCCACGAATGACAGCCGGGACCAACGGCTTAACGTGCTTTCCGAGGCACGGAGGGTCTTGGTTTGTGAAAATGGTCACCCATCCACGGACCAACCGCGCCCAAGCGTAGCTTAACCTGATCGATTGACCCGTGCGGCTGTTATTACTTAGCCGCAAGTAGATAAACTCTTTTATTCAATCTTCAGCCATTGAAATGGTTTTTTTTTTTCTTTGAATTTCAGGAATTTAAATTTATATTTCTTTGCGTTTTATTACATGTAAGGATTAAGTGCGAATTAATCACTTAGGGGTTTATTTATAAACGTTACTCTAAGTTAAGAAATGATTAGCAACTGTTAAACCATACATTTCCGACGTTTAAACGTCCCATAACTTTTTAAATAAAGGGGTTAGTAATTAGATAAACTCCTTTATATAATCTTCAGCCATACAAAATATTACTTCCTTTTAAACAGGAGATTGAGTTAAAATCATACTTTTATTTGCCAATCAATGAATCAAACACGGATGCATGAGAGAAATAGAAAAAGAAAGAATCATGCGTGTTTCTATTCATCTGAGTGACTCTCACATCACAACGGCTTTTGTTTTAAAAAGTGCAGGAAATAATGACAACCCACGTGACGATGTTTGAGACGTAGTTATAACGAGCATTGGCATTGTATGCAGCATAGAAGGTTCCTATACTGAATTTGGATTGCTCTCCAGGCTCCCCTGAAAAGCAATTAAATTTCCGTAGACACCAACTAGAAAAAGTCCTTAAAAAAGTAAACCTATTCGATGCTTTGCACTTTGAAAAACATCAATTTTCGGAAGTTTCAATACTATTTTACCGGTAACTAAATGTTTACTACCTAGTTGGTATTTAAAAAAGATCTAGGAACATTGATTTAAAAGAGTGTTCATGGAGTTTCTTGGCCGTTCTCCATAGGTATCTACTATGTTTTGGTACAGGCAACTAGCTTCATCTTTGTGACTGACCAACTCTTTTACAATTCAAAAGTGCCTGTAATTGGTTTATCTTCTATACTTATACTAAATCTGTAGAGAGGTCAATTCTGTACATGAAATATATTTCCAAAATAACTATCAGGGGGTGATTAGGGATCGATACTGATGCCAAAAATGCAATCAGTAAAATTTTTGTCTGTCTGTATAACCGTTATAGAAACAAAAACTACTCGACGGATTTTAACGAAACTTGGTACAATTATTTTTCATACTCCTGAGATGGTTATAGTATACTTTTCATCACGCTACTATTAATAGGAGCAGAGCAGTGAAGGGAAATGTTGGGAAAACGGGAGAAGTTACTCCATTTTTTAAGCTTCCGTCGCGTGTGCAACCTTAATGGTTAAAGCTACACAGAAATCATGTATGACGGAAATGTTCTCCTTAAAATTATCTATAAAACATCTTAAAACAGCAAATGTCTATCTTTTATGGTTGACTCACAATAACACGTGTAACTCCCGATAGCGTAGCAGTTCGAAGCATTCTGATTATATTTGTCTACTCTTACGTTTATAACACTCTCAGTCATCCCTAATTAAAAAAGTTAACATTATTAACAATTCCATAAAAAAGAATCATAGAAATCGGTATAGAAACACCAAAGTTATACATGAAATACGCTAATAATAAGCCATCGCGCGTGAATACTGAATCACGCTCGACGCCTACCGGTTCGATTACGATGAAACTTGGTATAATTATTCTTTAATATCCTGGGCACCACACTGGGTACTTTTTATCCCGGAAAAGTATACACAATAAAAAACAAACTTAATTTTGCGATTCGATCCCTAGACCCGATTACTGTACCTACCAACCGCAAATAATAAGTTTCTCGAAGGTTATGTCACCCGCAGTGGAGTTCTGCACACGGCTAAGATACTGTAATATTTTATCTTAAGATTAGAGATGGGCCGACTACACATAATATTTGCCGACTAACCGACTAGCCGACTAATCGGTTTTCAAAATGCCGATTAGTCGGCCGACTAATCGGCAATGCCGATCATTCTAATACTGATCATTGTTGTATAATCTACTCTAAACTGTATGTACTACCATGTATTTAATGTAAATTGCAAAACTTGATGCAAATAAATTATTATTATCTCCTTTATTTCATTTAAATACTTACAAAATACATTTTTAAATATTTTTATAAACAAAAGGATAAAAAAACATTTAAAAATATAAAAAGTAGTAGCCCACCGGTATCGGGAACAGGGTCCAAGCTACCGGCGGTCAGGGCTCCAGAGAGAGGAACTTCCTGACAATGCGAGCCGTGTCCAAAAGTACCGCTCTCTGAACCAAGCCCTTGATCCAGCTGCCCAACGAGAGCCTCCTCAGGTGTTGGTCGAGGCTTTTGGCTATTAAGCCATTATTAACAATAATAGCCATTATTATTATTATTATTATTATCGGGGGTGTTCTTTTTCTCAGCACTAAGGCTGGTTTTAGCCACATTTACGGGCCAAAGCCAAGTAAATGCAGCGTGTGGTGAATTTATGGTAATAGTATACTTTCGTCTAACTGCATGAATTTCCTAACGATTCTGCATGTGTTTAGGATAGCTGCTTTCTGCAGATTGATGTAAAGGGATTCTTCTAGATCTATTAATTTCAGGCTACGGAGGAGATGGTTGGGGATAACACCTGTCGTGGAGAGAACGACAGGAACAACATAAACTTTATCTTGTCTCCAAATTTTATTATTATTATTATTATAATACCTACTTGCTAGCTACTACCTAGCTTAATTACTGAATGATTAATAACGTTCTATGTTACCTTATTGGTTTTTGAATATGTTTCAAGACTGTAACTTTAGATTTAAAATCTATATATATTAAATTCAAAGTCCTTTTCTTTTTTTTGAGGATGGGAAATCATCAAATGACCCCTCCCGCTCTGGGTGGAGCGGAAGGGAGTGTCAGACTCTTACTGACTAAACCCCACCCGTGTTCCTTCCTTAGCCCTTTATGTTCCAGGGCAGCGGTAACCCTTTCGGACGATCCCGCTACCCTGGCAGAAATTCAAAGTCCTGACTCACTGACTGACTGATATATCAACGAACAGGGTGTGTTCTTAGTGAAGAGTAGGTATCCACTAAGAAAGGGTTTTTCGAAATTCCACCCCTAAGAGGGTGAAATGGGGTATTTTGTTTGCATGGAAAATCTTATTCCTTGAGTTAATAAACTTGAAACTTGGCACCAATACTAATCTAAGTAAATTATGAAGTTTGTCATTTTATGTTTTTCTAAACTAACCCCTAAAAAGGGATTGGGGTGTTTCAAAGTTTGTATGGAAAAATTTTAGCGCGCGGTCCGATTATCTCAAAACTCACTATTTATACCTACGATCAAAAGTAAAGAATAATGTGTATCAGTGTTTTTCGAAAATTACCAGTGACGGGCTGAAAAGGGGTAGTCAATTTTACAGGGGAGGATTTTACTGCATGGCTTGATTAACTCGAAAATTAGTATAAATAATCTTTAAGTCGAGTTATAAATACATCCCAAACGATTTTTTTTAATTCCACCCCTGTGAGGTTAAAAAGCAGGGATA
The DNA here is from genome assembly GCA_951799955.1 of Apamea anceps. Taxonomy (NCBI): domain Eukaryota; kingdom Metazoa; phylum Arthropoda; class Insecta; order Lepidoptera; family Noctuidae; genus Apamea; species Apamea anceps. Next base: position 3,422,933 of record OX637516.1, read on the forward strand.
CATTTTATATGAAAAATCGTCTTTATTAGGTTAATAAACTTGAAACTTGGCAAGAATACTCGCCTAAGTAAGTAATAAAGTTTATTATTATAAGTTTTTCAAAACTACCCCTCAAAGGGGGATATAGGGGTCTTGAAGTTTGTGTGGAAGTAATTGAATGCGCGGTCCACTTAACTCGAAACTCAGTATTTATGGTTTTGACAGAAAATAATTAATAATAATTATGTAAAGTAGTCGAAAATTGACCCCCGACGGGGCAAAAAGGGGTGATTCGGTTTTTAAGGGGAGGATTTAAACTTGAAACTGTATGTTACATTTTCACACGTAAACCACTGAACTTCTGATTTGGCAAAGAAATAGATGGCATCCTAGGGAAGGACATACTTTTTATTAGGGTAGCACGATCCCGTGGGTTAATTTCCAACATCCACGCGGGCGAAGCCGCGGGCAGAAGCTAGTTTGAAATAAATGCTTTGAGTTTGAGTTTTTTATGGAAATAATTTGATCAAAAACCGGACTTGTATATACCTACTGTATCATGAACTTACGGAAAAGACTTGTATACTAAGGCGCACAGGTGTTTCTGCAAACAATCGCTACACCTATCACGCCGCATGACCTAAATCCATAAAAAACACAGCACGGTATAGAACAAGTTAATATAGTCACAAACATCTGCGTCCGCGCACGCAGATTTATCTCCATTTTCCGCCCGTGCGTCGATTGCTGATGAATGCCGATATATCCCGAGCGGTTTTATTGGTCAATAGATCCTGCGCTTGCTTGTGATTGGCTGAAATGCACCTGAGGCGTCGATGTCGGATGCTCACTGAAATTAAATTTGTTATTATACTCCGTTTGCTATTAAAAGATGTATATTTATGATTGGCGATCAAATTATGGTGTTTTGCTCACTACGTAAACATAGATGGGTTATTTATTGATCGTTTTGAAGTTGTTTAAGGAATGTATGCTTTCGCTTGCGGGGTAATTAAAGGGCTGGGCATACAGCAACTAAGTAACTTTGAATGTAGGTATACTATCTTAGTTCGTAGTTGTAGGTCGTAGGTTCGAACCCAAACAGGCGCTTTAATTTTTGTAAATTATTTCATCACCACTGCACTGCACTGCTGCTCTTAAAACAGTGAAGGAAACGAGGAAACCGGCATGTCCTAGAACCAGATATATTCGAAGACATGTGACATCTACCAACCCGCACTGGGCCCGCGTGGTGGATTGAGGCCCAGTCCCTCTCACCGAGAGGAGGCCTGTGTCCCAGCAGTAGGATCATTACAGGCTGATTATGACGCTATCTTCGATGTTATTGTGAACCAATTAGAGCCAGTATACAGGTGGCCGCCAAATAACGGCCAAAGCTACGGCTGTCATGGAAATAATGGCAGCGGGGTTTGACTTTACGGTGTCAAAAAACGCTCTAGGGAAACACCAACTTACTTTCATAAATAACGTTTCAGTGACGTCATTCACCGGCAAATTGCAGACGCTTTTTTTAGACCAGCTGTTCTGGAAAACAGTGGCTTTAAAACTATTTTGTGTAGAGTTTTATAGCAGAAAAACAATCATCACGATGATAAATGATAATGGATAGATTAGTATGATATAATTACTTTATGTATGTATTAATTGTATTACATATGTACAGGTACACTACAGACTAGTATTTGTCTGTCCTTCCCCGTTTTAATCCATCTAAAAGTTGTCTTTAAAAGATCGCTCTAAGCGACAAGACCGCCCATTGTGCCACTCCTTAGAAAATTTATATATTTATGTCTGTAATATATATATGGTGTACATAATAAAGAGTATTCTATTCTATTCTATAAGTGTAAGCGAAGTTTATACTTATACAACATGTCCCGGAATTAACGCACACCACCAGACACCCCAATTAGAATATTATGTTATAATCATAATACATACACTGAATTTTTATTATTATGTAAAAAACATTGTTTTTTTAATAAATTACTTATACTGATTGTGGGAGAAAATTATGGTCACATTACAAATTTACGCATATACACAGTCGCACTCGTATAAGGGTCTAGCTCAGTGTGTATTTCATCCATTTTGGTTTGTTTTGACTGCACAGCGGAAGTGTGACAGTAATTTACGTAGTTTTAATTATGTTTGGGATAAAATATAACCTATATTAAAAATTACAGAAATCGATTCAGTAAACGATTCTGAACAAACTACTTTCATAATGTGCATTAATTCAGTTACACATTGTAGAATAACGGCCTTAATTGTGCTCAACTTACGCCCAAATTCACAAACGCATTAAAATCGCCGTTAATTATCAATCTGTATTTATCCTGTATCATCATCATTATCATTTTAGCTAAAGGACGTCACACTGCTGGACATAGACCTCCACCAGACCACACACACCTTACCACACACACCACATACCACACCACCACAGACCACACCACACTACACACCACACCACACATACCACAAACACCACACCACCAGACACACCACACCACCAGACACACCACACCACACCACACAGACCACACCACCACACACACCTACCACACCCACACCACATAGACCTTTTCTGCAGTTCTCACATCCAGCGGATTATGGTCTTGCCAGGGTCATCTGTCTACTATGAGGCCTTCCAACGCTAGGTATTCCGATACGCGATCGACACTCTAGAACGTGAACTCCGTTCTGTGAGCAATGTGCCCTGCCCACTAGATATACTTCTGCCTATATGTCGGTTACCTTGGTTCTCCTACGAATCTTTTCATTTCTAATTCGTTCACGTCACGTTCACGTTTACGGGAAAGTCCAAGCTATCCTGTATAGTATGTTGTATCGGCCATGTCTGCCAATCTCAACGGAGACTAGCCTTCGGCGCGGGAGATGTAATAGTGCACAAGTGTGTGCGCAGACACATGTGCATTCACAGGCACGCAATCCGGCACGACCGGAGAGAGATCAGGCACAGGTCCAACGTCTTAAAGTGCTCTTCGAGGCACGGGAGTATTACACCGCCAATTCTAAACTCCGGGCTGTTAGTAAGAAATTTCTAATGGAAAAACCTAGAAATATTTTTCCCGACCTGCGAATCGAACCCTCTGCCGCGCTTGCGTCTACGAGACCAACGGGGCACCACGATTGTGGTGACAAAAAGACTTTTTTTTAAAGTCTGAGAAATTGGGAGTTAGTCCCCATCATCAATAAACCGATGTCTATTTAACCTCTAATAGTTTTTAGTCGACTTGTAGTCTAACCATCAACAAAAGCCGTTATTTTGAATTGACTGTAACGTTTTTTTCTATCTTAAATTAGTTCTGCTTCGAAATAATCAGCCCACGTTCGCATAATCGTAAAAATATCGCGGCAGGATTTTATCGCGCATTGGATTTTCAACTCTCGGTGTTAAGCCGAGCATTGAGAATCCAACAGAACGCGTCCTAGCGCATCAAAAAAAGACGCTGTTGTATTTTCAATACTCGGCGCTCAGCTGTGCGTTGAAAGTCCAGTGCACAAAAAAAATCGCCGCTGGAGAAACGCACCCGCTGGCAAAAAAATCGCCGAACCTGATCTTACAAGAAACACTTACTATGCTCGGAGTTTCTTTGAAGGCATGAAGTTATCCGGAGTAACCAACATAGCGTTATGGCGCAGCCTGGGATAGGCATATGTCCAGCAGTGGGCTGCGAGTCGATTAACCCTTTATCCACTGCAATGGCAATACCCATGATTATGCGATTAAATAGGCGTTTTTATCGAATTCCGCATTATCAAATGCTCACATTCAATTAAACTAAGTTATGTATTTTGTGTTAAAAATTAAAAGACAAAAAAACTTTTTAAAAACAAGCTTTTATTACTTGTTAATAAAAATAATTAAAACCTGATAAGAAATAAATAAAAGCGTGTTACTTTGTGTTCTAAATGTTCTTTAATGTTCCATCAAAATTTCAGCTCAATCGGTTCAAGATATCTGCTTCAAAATTGAGTTGCAAGAGTCCACCCGAACAAACATACATACATGCAAGTTAAATAAAAGCTTGTAAAAAAATAGAGTCGGTCGTTTAGACAACCTGCAAACAAAAAACGTAAGAAAATTTTGAATTTCCCGGAAAATTAATCAATTAATCTGCCTAGCGTTTTCCCAACTATGTTGGGGTCGGCTTCCAGTCTAACCGGACATACATAACACGTTTTTTTTTTTATTGTGCTAAAGAAAACAGACATGCTATATTGATATCTACTTAGTTAATAAAAGACTAACTATACAAATATAAAAAAAAAACAAGTAGACACTTAGGCGTCGAAGTACTCGTCCGCATCGCTGTCCGGACACATGCCCAGAAGACTGGCAGGATTGCCACGTTGAATGGCAATGCTAACTCTTTGGCCAAAGAACAACCCAGCCCTCTGGTCACGTGAAGTGCCGACCAGTCGGAGAGAAATTTCCTTAACAAGGAGACTCGGGCTCCATGTCCCGACCCCAAATGGCTCAAAACTGTAGTTACCCATAAGGTTATAGTATTTGCACCGCTTGAGGGTCTCAGCAGCTGCAGAAGCAGCGCCAGCACAGCCCGCCGTGCTAGGAACATGAGATGGCGCAAGGGAGTCGACACGGGATAATATGGGGTTCACAACGTATTAAAAAAAAAAAAAACTTGTACGTTTGCTCAGAGATAAGCGTAGTAGTTATTATCTCCTTCTTGATTGCTCCTCCGTAGAATAAACTCCTACATTTCGGCCTATATTTTTTCTAGAACAGGCAGGTATCTCCAATTTCAATTTAGATTTGAAAACAACTAGATAATTACACATAACAATAGTTTAAATTGAGCTGGACCACACACGAATGTCTCATTACATACCTACCTACTATTTATTTTTTATTCTAGCAAGGATTTCGGTGCTGTATTCATAAAAAAATCTTTATGTAGGTATAGTTGGTTTTTTGCAAGCTCATTAAAAACAAATCCAATTTGGTCTCGAAAAACTTACCTTTTAATAAGTTTAACTCATAATCAGCCTATTCCCACTGTTGGGACACAGGCCTCCTCTCTGTGAGAGGGAGTGGGTCGTAATCCACCACGCGGGCCCAGTGTGGGTTGGTAGATGATCTTCGAATTTCTGGTTCTAGGACATGCCGGTTTCCTCATGATGTTTTCCTTCATCGTTTTGAGAACAGTGGTGATGAAATTATTTACACAAAGTAAAGCGCCTGTCTGGATTCGAACCCACGACCTACAACTTGTAAGTCGGGTTTATTACCACTGGCCACCACTGCTCTTCAAGTATAACTAATTTCCTTGCTAAACATATAATTTTGAGCTTCAATTCCCTGAAAGTCAAATCCCTGGGTACCTGTAGAGGTATTCTTCCACCAATGGTTTAGATGGGTAATGAAAGAAAGAGAAAAAAGAATCTGCACATAGGAAGTTCAAGAATATAATGATTACGGACTGATCTCCTAAGATCAGGCAGAGCTCACAGATGATGATGTTGTCTTCAATTGACCGCAAAAACCAACGGACGATCACACGTCATTCACTGAGTCACTATCATTTCAGACCGTGCCCCACTTATTGGAGTGTCCTAGGTGCTCGTTCACCGGCACCTTGGATTAAGTAAAGGACGCCACTGATACCGCAATCAACGTGGCCACTTACTGGGCTCAAAAAAAGAATGAAGAAGACTACCTAATTCCGATCCAGCCTGTCCCTTGCTGTCCTCTCCCAGCGACGCCGTAAGGCAAGGTCCGTACCCCAAAGGAGGTACCCTTAGGGTGTAGTCGCTTAGTTTTTATATTTTTTAAGCCCTGGCTGGAGGCCTTAATTTACTGATGCATCCCTGTGGATGCCGCAGTAGCTATACCTACCACCTGTACCTGTACCTACGAGCTTGAACTGAGAGACGGCATATCGAAAAAAAAGAAGAAAAGAAGAATATAGGTTTAAATCATTTATGCTCATAAAGACAAAAAACGCCACTCACATGAGAACAGACAAGATACATTCAGTGTAGAACTTATTTTAGGTAACCGTCACCAAAGTATATGTATAATATTATAATTATATAATTATTCTATACTCATTCAGCAGTTCAACTCGCAACTATTCAAGAACATTGAAGGACTTTAGTCAAGGTAGTTTTCAATTATGTGTTTGGATAGCCGAGATTTAAAACTGCTGAGAGAGCTAACATTTTTTATGTAAGTGGGTGGATTATTAAATAATTGTGCTCCTTCATATGTAATATTCTTTCTTGCGTAATTAGTGCGTATTCTTGACAAAACAAGTAGACTTGGTCGACGAAGGCTGCGTTTAGTAATTTGAGATTTTTTAGTAAAAGATAAGTTAGTGTGGATGGTTCTGTCCATAATTTTTCTAATCAGAACGCAAGTATTATATGTGTAGAGTTGTTTAATATTCATTAGTTTAGTTTCTTTAAAAATTTTACAGGTTGATGTTAGATATGGATAGCGAAACAATATCTTTATGACCTTATTTTGTACTCTTTGTATAATATCCAACATATTTTCCCCCAACTTGTTCTTTGTTGTGTTTTTTCTCTGTTGGCCGCAAATAAACGTATTTTCTTTCTAAGAAGAAGATTTCATCACCATCAGGCGTACCTATTGGATAATGCAGAAAAAGGAAAACGCTGCTATCTATGCTAACAAAAATATCTCGGATAAATAGGCGTTGGCATGTCATTTTCTGGGAAGTGAACTGTAAATTAATGGATGACCTGTACCCCAACAATACAGAGTGCAAGAAAAACACCAATTGTTGAACAAAAAACCGCCAATATTCTCCGCGAACTCCCAAGATTATTTTCATTCAAAACCTGATTCAATTTCATCCATGCACAAAGAAAAGGATTCATGGATGGTTATAAAGTTTACAACAATCGATGTTTTGCTAAACCGACTAAGCTCTCTTCTTCATAGTTTTTAGGGTTCCGTACGTCTGAATAAAAAATAACTGTTATAGGATCACTCGTGTGTCTGTCGGTATGTCCGTCAGTCACAGCCGATTTGCTCTGAATCTACAGGATCAAGTAAGTAGACTTTTGGTGCACATATGAATTTATGTAAATCACGACTAGACGGCAAATTAGAACGTTTTAAAAGAGTTTCGCAAACTATATATGTGATATATCAAATGAAAAAACACGTTCTGATGTTCTGAGAGGCTCAAATATTTGTTTCTCTTATTTAAATAAATAGTTTTAAAAGTAATTTAAGAAAATAGATGAAATTTTACCATCCTCCCTTTTCTACGAAACTATTGAGCCGAAAATTTTGAAAAAAATACTGATAAGTAATATAATTGTTCTTTACTTATAGATAACAGGAAAGCCTATAAGAAATCTTAAAATATCATGGTACCTCAATCTGTCAATATTGTGCGTGAAAACTTACATTTTCAGTTGGAATATGTGTCTTTCAACTAAAATGGTTAGTTTGTCCTTCAGTCCGGAATTGGAAAGTTATAGGCTGTAGCTAGCTGCGGGCAGCTGGGCACAGCTCTGAGACGGAACCATCAGAGGGCGAGTCCTACTCGCACTTAGTTTTTTTTTAAATAGAAACACCTATTTCACACGTTAGAGAGATTTTTTTGCATGATTTTCGCTTGTTACTTTATAGATCGCTTGTTTGATTGACCTCAACCTCTCGATGGATTGTGCAGTTAAGTACTTTTTGCTTTCTCATTTATTATGGTTAATAGTACACAAATGGATGGTGATTGAGTTGATTTTTTGTGCGGTTTTTTATTGGCATAAGTATAAGTGGTGACGTCTGGGGTCACGATTTTTGGTATAGTCTTTCTTTAAGAGGAGAAATGAGACTAAAATACCAACATAATATATGTATCGACTTCTTTAACTGTTTTTTTCTGTTAAAGAAGTAAAAAATATACATAACATCACACCTGAAGGTGAATTCTCGTAATTTTAAACGTTCAAAATCTAGTCGCAGTCTCATCTCGGTGACAAATAAGTGTCAAAAACTTTTCAATAAAATAGGGAAATTAGAGGTATTTTTGACTGGGTGAGACTGAAATCAGGCTGTGAACGTTCTTAAAATTACGAGAATTGCCCCTCTGTATTCCTTGGAGGGTAATTTCGCGAACACTTAGTTTAGTCCTGTCAAATTAAGATACTCCATAGACAAATTAGACGTGATTAAAAATATGGCTACTAAACATACGTCAATTTACGTCAGGCGCTGACTAATTTGACAGGACTAAACTAATACCTATATTCTGTCCTTTTCTTAATGAAATAGAAAGAAAAAAATGCACTGAACTTAAGTTTAGTTTAGTTTGTGAACAAGGAATCGGCGCCAATGGCACGTGTCTTATCAAATAAATCCTAAGACTTGCCAAATTTAAGTGGCTGCTGGCAGGGCACGTTACTCGTAGAACAAGGTGCTTTTTTTTTTTTTTTTTTCAGGATGGGAAATCATCAAATGACCCCTCCCGCTCTGGGTGGAGCAGAAGGGAGTGTCAGACTCTTACTGACTAAAACCCACCCGTGTACCTTCCTTAGCCCTTTATGTTCCAGGGCAGCGGTAACCCTTTCGGACGATCCCGCTACCCAGAACAAGGTGCTTGGGGGAGGCCTATGTCCAGCAGTGGACGTCTTTCGGCTGAAATAATGATGATTAATGATGACGTGTCTTATCTGTCTTGTCAACCAATCCCGAATCACGCCGAGCGTAAAACAGTTTACAACGACAAACAAACAAATGATATTTGTTTGCAGTTAATTATAAACGGCAAATAGATAAACAGGATTACATGATATTCCTATAGCTGCAGCTAAGGCTTTATTGGCAGTAGCTATTGGCTAAGCGCCAGGGTTCGCCTGACGAATTTATGTGCGTACGCTATACACATCAGTATAGTGTGTCGTGATCATGTAGATCGTTGTTTAAGTATTTTTGTTTTAATTTATTCCTACTAATTGATTATTAATTTCTTAAGGATATGCGCGAATTCTTTCTTTGGCACTTACCTATAGGTTGACAGTTGTTTTGTAAGGATCTTTGTAAAGACGCCAGCACATCAAGCTACCCCAAACTGTCCAATCGTCCCAATCAACCTTAAACCTTAAAGCTTTTGCGATAAAGTTGAAAATCTATTGAAGAAATTTGACAGATTGTAGTAGCTTGATGTGCTGGCGTCTGCACATTAACTGGGGCTCTCTTGCACAGTATACATCCAGCATTTTAGCAAGATACTTAATGGATGGCAGAGAATAGGTGGTATTGCAATTAATGGTAGAATATATTGAAATAGTACATTAGGGGAAAGCTAAAAAAGACAAAACAGTCATTAAAAAAAAATGTTTTTTTAAGCCGCTCAAATACACAATAACAAGCACATACAGCTTAACTTTACAATCCAAAAACCTCGCCACACTACAAGCAAACCCGACCGCAAGCCTAGTGCCAGCCGATAATAGCGGTGTATAAGTAACAGCGTACACTATAAATCCATCAGTTTAGTTGGCGAGTCGCCAGTGTGCGCCGCACTTAACGCCCCGACACTCCTCTATTTCGTTACTCACAGTCCTTTAAAAGGAGTCCTATTTATTCCAATGCTGATTTACGCACTGAAAAACTTGCTATTGTGTTCTGGAGCTAATTTGGAGCACGCTCAGAATAGGACGTGCCTACCTCCTTGAGAAGGATTCGGCTTGAATTGTCCTTCTCATCATCTGCCTTTTCTCAATTATGTTGGGGTCGGCTTCCAGTGTAACCGGATGCAGCTGAATACCAGTATTTTACATGGAGCGACTGCCTATCTGACCTCCACAACCCAGTTACTGGGTAATACGATACCCCTTGGTAAGACTGGCTGTCAGACTTTCGGTCGTCTGACTACCCGTAACGACTGTCAAAGATCCACGAATGACAGCCGGGACCAACGGCTTAACGTGCTTTCCGAGGCATGGAGGGGTCTCGTTATGTAAAAATGGTCACCCATCCACAGACCAACCGCGGCAAGCGTAGCTTAACCTGACCGATCGATCTGTGCGGCTGTTATTATTTAGCCACGGGCTCCTCTTTTGAATTGTCCTTCTATCGTATTGGCAGCGACGAACTATACAGGATAATTTTTTATTCAGTGCGTAAATTTTTACAGGGTGTTCTTACCCATGAATATGAACAACATTCACTATGGGACCATCTCTGAAATCACGAAAAAAAAATTAGCACTTTCATACATTTTGGTCGAGTAGGTATTGAACTTTTATAAGAAACAGCTGATTTTTTTTTGTGATTTCAGAGATGGTCCCATAGTGAAAGTTGTTCATATTCATGGGTAGAACACCCTGTGAAAATTTACGCACTGAATAAAAAATTATCCTGTATGTACCTACATAATAATAGTCCTCCAAACCGTGTGTCGGCCATGACGGACAATTTCAACGGACTAGTCTCCTTCGGCGCGGGAGATATTATAGTGCACAAGTTTGTGTATAGACACAGGTGCACTCTCTTTTCCCTCACTCGTATAGTCCGATGGGACGGCAATCCGACACGACCGGAGAGAGATCAGGCGCAGGGCCAACGGCTAAACGTGCTTTCCGAGGCACGCGGATATCACACCGCCAATTTCCAAACTCCGGGCTGTTACTAAGAAATTCCTAAAAGAAAAACCCAATAACACTGCCCGACCTGCCGATCGATTCTTTAAAAATCTCACCGTGAAAAGTTAGGTGAAGTGATCTTAGTGTTAAAACTTTTTTACAAAAAGAAAAACAACCGATTTCCCAAAAAAACACTACAAGGTGAAAAATAACTTTAATTTCGGAAGTCGGTGGCAAAAAACGAAAATACAAAAACCAAAGACACCGACTTCCGAAATTAAAGTTATTTTTCACCTTGTAGTGTTGTTTGGGAAGTCGTTGTTTTTCTTTTTGTAAAAAAGTTTTAACACTTGTTATATCTATATAAGAACAGCCCAAATTGTAGTATGAGTTTGATATCCATAGGAACCTACTATGCTTTGGAATGAACAACAAGGTTCATATTTCTGACTGGCCGACTCCCTGACAATTCAAAAGTGCCTTCGCCTTCCGCCTCCAGTCAGTCCCAGCCACATTTTCAAGGTCGTTCCATCTAGCTGGGGGCGACCCACACTGCATATGATGATGATCGTCTTAGATAAGAGTTTATTGAAGCAGCTTTTAACGGCTAAACAAACCATGTCTTAAGGACCCAGCAATAGAAAATACCTCAGCAGTGGTTACTATTATTGATGTTGTTTTTATGGATAGATGCATTGGAAAGCCCAAGTATACAATTGGACATTTGGATATTGGTTAGCAGCCAGATTCGTTCCCATACGTCCAAGAAGCTGCACATACGAACAAATGTATAATACATCTTAATGCTGGACTTCAGGCGCTAACGCGGCGCGGCTGGCATTGTGCCAGTGACGAATTTATGGACAACTGTGGTCGCCATGGGTTCTGTGCTCTACGGCCATTTGTCATCACTAAACGCCCTTTACTTTCTTAGAAATCGGTTTTTCAATGGCGATTTTTGTAGGGGCACCAGAATGTGTTATTTATGTGGATTTTTTTTTAGTTTGTCCATGGAGTCTATACTGCCTGAATCCTAAATGACACCTTTATTTTAAGTATGTAGTCGAATAGGTAATTACTTCAATTCTAAGTATATGTTTTAATTTATTGTTTTGAAATGTGTATGGACTATGTCTAAAATAAATGAAATATATTATCAAAATCCGTTTTGTCGTGTTTCCTAAAACTCGATCGCAGCGCCACCTACCGGGTCCAATTGTGAATCTAAATCATCCAAGGACCGTCTCAAACACACACAAAAAATCATCAAAATTGATCCAGAAGGATCAGGGACTCTAGGAGGAGTTCAGTGACATACCCACGCACAGAAGAGTTAGATATATAAAGATTAATCTCATGTTAAATCATCTCATGTCAAAAAGTAACAGAGACTGTTACTTTTTAGAGTATTGTAGAATCGCCATCGAGTTAAAGGGTAGTTTGACAATTAATGAGTGAGTTACCTACATTTTCTTGTGCCACATGAGAAAGCAAACGGTAAGATACTGCTCTAAGCTTATAAAATCGGCCGTAACAACCTGCCCGGGAATAAATAAAAGCAAGTTTAGAAGGTCCAAAAGCCGCGATGCCAAGCAAAATACTGATATTTTCGGCGTCTGGTTTGACTGGAATTCATCCTAACTGTAGCGTTTGGAAATGGCTAGACAGTTGACGTGAGCGACTGACATAAATCACACAATGCAAACAGTCAGACTGGAAACAAATATGTAGTTATAGGTAAGTATAGTGTTGTGTTGTGTTGTAGTGTTGTATAGGGAGAGTCAAAGAAGACCGATATTTATTTATTTATTTATTTTATTTATTTATTCATGTAACAATTTGCATTGTGTTTGAAATAAGTAGTACATTAATTAATACATTACAGTTAAAAATAAAAAATTATTACCTACAAACAGTTTTCACTAAAATAATCAATAAAATAATAATACTCAACTGATTTTCGTTAAAGTACGGTTGCTCGTTAAAATATTTTCAGTCTTTAATCTCTCATTAATCCGTTAACCTGCTTTATTTAAATTTTCTATTTTTTTTCACTGTTTTAATTACCCTAAAAATGTATGCTTTTTCATATGCCTCTCGATTGTAAAAATCCTGTATTAACTGTTATTACTTAGCCATAAACCCCTTTCACAATAAGAAATAAAAAACAAAATAAATAGATAATACTTAGTTAAATTGTGTATACAAACACAAAGTAAAATCTATCACGGCCGTTGTCACCCTACTACGCATCCACAAATAGCTGGGATCGTCTACAAAATATTAGAATGATGGCGACCATACACGCGTGTAATGTCGTTTCGCGACGCCCTCCGCAATGAATTAGGTTGTAAACTATGTTTTACATAATTGGGAGACGGATGCCTGACTCTGATATTGGATTAGTTGTAATTAATGGCATTGTATTATCGTCATCTATCAAGCTTGGTAATGTTTTTATTATTGGGTTTTATTTCGTGTCTCTTTTGTTGGCCATTGGAAAGTGGTTATGGCCACCTATCATCATCATCATTGCCAGTATTGTTGCCCCTGCTGAGTATCGACCTTCTCCCTTTTGTGCCATACTTCCCTGAGGGGCAATTCTCTTAATTTTAAGAACGTTCATAGTCTGCAGGCCAATTCTCGTAATTTAAAACGATTAAAATCTAGTCGCAGTCTCATCTCGGCGACAAACCAAATGTCAAAAACTTGTCAAAATGTAGGGAAATTAGAAGTATTTTTTGACAGATTGAGACTGAGATCAGACTGTGAACGTTCTTAAAATTACGAGAATTGTCCCTCTGATCTTAGTCTCAATCTGTCAAAAATACCTCTAATTTTCCTACATTTTGACAAGTATTTGACATTTGTTTATTTTGCCGAGATGAGACTGCGACTAGATTTTGAACGTTTTAAATTACGAGAATTGGCCTTCAGGTATATTTGAGTCTTACTGAGCCTATTGCGTACCACACAAACAGTAGCAATAGCTTTCATTTTGACAGATCAACAACATTTATAGCGTTATTCACGTTATTGAACAGAAAAAAAAATCAAACGATTTTCAAATGAATCAATGGATTAGCAATATCCTTCAAAATGATTGGTAGGGTGCTGGTCTTACCCCCGATCTTCTGAATGCCGGCCATGGCCATCTAAGATATAATGGAAATATCCTCAAAACTATAATGTCTTTCAGACGAAGACAGCATAGCTCATGAGACGTAAATTTAATTGTTTTTGAGTACCCACCTGAAACATCAGTATTATCAATGGGATTTCCGAAGCGTTAGCAATTAAGTGCTTTTCAGGACGAAATTTTATTACATAAAGGTTTACTTAAAGTTAACTCCTACATTTTATTTGTAAAGCAAAACTTACAACTACGTCCATTGATTAATCAACAGTATATGGCAATCAAATTCTTCAAACAAAACAAAGACATACCCAAATAAAAAATAAAAACTTCCTAATAAGGTCGTACTGCGAATATCTCTCAATAATTTTTATAAACGCAGCGCTTATGTCCATTGGATGACCAAACTAGAAGCGGAGAGCGGGAAGGTGAAAGCTGCAGTCAAAAGTTTAAATCGTGTTACATTTTGCAATAGAGGTTATTAAAGTTATTTATTTATTTATTCATTTATTTCAGTTATCAAGGCCCATATAAACACATACAATATAATATTAGTATAACTTAAAAATACTATAAATACATACAACATTACACTAAAAACTAACTAACGCACACGAAGTGTCTGCGTCGTGTTTCGATGACTGGTGTCATGTAGCCGGCCACGAAACCGGCGGATGATGTGTCGGAACACGCACCACGAACGACTTGAAGTTCGTGTTGTAACGCGATTCCAACTTCTTGACCCTCAAAGTCCAGTTGGTCTTCACACGCATGTACTCCACGATCTCCTCAACCTTCGTGGAGTGGTGCAATCTGGACACGTACAGCTGAGTCGTCGGGATCAGCAACAATATCATGCATGCTTAGCAAGCATAATCAGCCTATAATGTTCCCACTCTGGGACACAGGCCTCCTCTCTGTGAGAGGGACTGGGCCGAATCCACCACGCGGGCTGAGTGCTGGTTGGTTGTCACGTGTCTTCAATTTTTGTTTCTAGGACATGCCGGTTTCCTCATGATGTTTTCTTTTACCGTTTTGAGAGCAGTGGTGATGAAATAATTTAGACAAAGTAAAGTGCCAGCTTGGGTTTGAATCCACGACCCACAACTCGTAAGTCGCGGCCGTTACCACTCACTGGGCTGGTTAAAGTTATGGTTGCGGTTAAACTTGAGGAAATGCAGCACTAAACTGCAATAATTATTTAAAAAAATAGCTAATTAATCTCACAAATTTTGCTATTCCTCTTACCAAAACTTAACCACTGAACAGGTGCTCCAATTACTTCACTAACCAAGCCTAATTAGGCCCTAATCCCAAAACAAACTAAGGAATCGTCATAGTATCGCTTCGCAGCATCAATTAGAGAGGGGCGCGCGTCAAAGTTGAGGCGATCCCCCCCTCCACGGGGCCCCGGAGCGGTGCAATTTTTTTAAGGGGCCACCCCAGGCCCCCAGACTGTTTGGTGACGGTTGCAGCGGTGTTATGCGGTTGGTGTGGAGTGGCCGTTGCTTGTTTTAATGCGGAAGTTAAAGTATTATACTCAATAGTTTATTTGCAATCCAAATAAACTATTTAATTTGCTTCATGCGGAGATAGGAGTTTTTTTGGTCTTGCACAGGTGTCCCTGTTTTTTCACTATTTTATTAAATTAGTTTTAATATTTATTAGATGTTATTAGACAAACTTAAAAGTTTGAATGTTGTTTTTTTAATTTATTGTCTAATTGATTTTGTTAGACTACATGTTTGTATTTCCTGTACGTGTCCCAAATAACATATTTTTCTTTCAATCCACAATGTCAAGCAATTGTGTATCGATTGGTTTTCGATGGACAAGTCGATGATGAAAGTCGAATAATGTATGGACGACAGGTACCTGTTTACTTTTATGCTTCTAGTGATATGTCCGCGTTACTTGATTTTCTCTCAAGGAACTATTACTACAAGCTGAAGATCCATCAGTCTTAGGTACACCCTTTGTACACGTCCCGGTTTCTTTACAGTACGGCGTATAAACCGTGCCGAAAAAAAAAGATGTCCATCAACAAGCTTCCATAGTGACCCATACAATACTAACGATCGTGCCTACATACGGCGAAAAATATACGCACAATAAAGAAAAAATAGAGGCATAAATTAGGTAGTCATAGAGTAAGTCAGATGGTGAGTATCTAGTCAAATACTAAACACGTGACCAGAGGGCTGCCATTTTTTGGCCAATGAATGCTACCAGCCTTTTCGGCACTTTTCCTATTGACAGCGATAGGGACGAACTTTTTGATGCCCTTTTTTTATTTTCCCTCCTTTTTATATACTTGTACATATTATTATTTTAAGACTGTTGGCTTTTTAAATTACGTAAGTAAATACTACTACTAAACCGTTACTTAATTTTATTTAGGTAGTTGGCTTCTAAGTAATACAATTTCCTTGAAAGTATTCAAACAACTTTCAACCGTATCCAAGCCTCCCCGTCAGTACCCAGTGGCCAACTCTCTCCACCCCAACAACACTCGTGTCCATTTTGACGTGGCGATTTTTTCCGCCCACTGCGTGTTTTCGTTTATTTCGTTGCACACACGCCCGATCGCGATCGATTCGTCCATGTCACTCACACAACGACATCAATGCTCTATTTTTTCATTTGCATGGGGATTATTAACGTGTTCCCATCCTATGAGTGGGAGCGAGAGGGAAAATATTGGGTATGTATAATGTTATTTATATAAAAGCCAAGTTGCTGAACGATGTGGTGGCTGCTATAGAAATATGGATACCTATAGGACTGTCAGAAATGATGGTGGTGTAATTACGTCACTGTGTATATATAGTGCTGTGTGGTTTCTGGCAAAGATAAGGTACTCTTTAGCCCATCTATATCTCTTTAAAGGCTTGGGACCTAAAACTATAAAGAAAGGAATATAAACAATAAATGCTCCTTGCATTTAATACTAACAAAATTCCATTTAAAAAAAAACAGTCCTGACCGAGACCAAAAAGGCTCAAATAAGTCCACCGGGCCGGAAGCATCAGCATGGTCACCGTGTAAGAAAAATAAGAAGATCTTTTAAAGATTTTCAGCTCACTTACCTACACTACACACTATTTTACTAAACGGAATGACTTTCAGTGAGTGCCTCCCAATTAGTTTATATGTAGATAGTGTATTAATATGCATATGTGTATTAATTCGCGTGGCAAAAAGTTCAAACATCTTTGGGCAAAAATTCAGCTGCGCGAACTCCGCTCACTGACGCAGTCATAAGATCATCAAGTCCACAGCTGATCCATTCTGTAAAAATCTCACCGTGAAAAGTTAGGTGAAGTGAGCTTAGAGTAAGCTATCAATTGTGTCAATCCTTAATTAGTTGGACTGACGGCTCACTCCACGCTCACTTCACCTAAGTTTTCACGGTGAGATGGTTACAGAATTGCACTGCAGGTGACGGGCATGCGGCGCAGGATGGAAGGTGCACTATTGGTCTGTGGGGAGGTGCAGCATACGCTCAAGTGTATTGATAAGGAGGAGACAGTCGACCTCAAGAAGCCGGAATAAGGCGATCACACATTATATATACTTCTACAGGTTGAGCTGAAATCCTCTACCTCCAAGGGAAGTCAATATCAATTTTATAATGGGCTTACTGCTAAAAGAGTTGGAGGGGGCATAAAATTTAGGTTAGTGACCAAGGTATTGTTTTTTTTAATTATTTCCTTTATTACATTTTTATACATAATATTATTTACATTTTTAAATATTTTTATAAAAAATCATTTCACAACAATAATGGTCCATCGCCATCAGGAACGGGTCCAAGCGGTCAGTGGTAAGGGCTCTAGTGCGTGCCGTGTCCTGAAGTAGGTACTGCTTTCTGAACCATGTTATTTTTTGATCATGTTAATTTATTATTATTTACATTGGGTTTTTATTTTCAAAATCATCACATAGTTATAAAAACAGAATTTTAATGATTCTATTATCACCCAAACACCACACGTCAGAATCCAACATAACAGATAAAAATAAAAAATCCTGTTTTAAGCATCCCTCGGGCATATTGAATGACGTCATTGATCAGTGCGCATATGTGCAAGTAATAATATCCGTTACATGAGCGTGGTGTCTGCGGATGACATGACTGTGACGTCACAATACAGTATAGTATAGCCGGTGACGCACCATCATGCGTATATGTAGGTAGGTACACTCGTTTTTGAGCTGTGTCCGATAAAATGGTGAAAATCTATTACTGGAAGGGCCCGTGACTAAATAATAACAGCCGCACAGGTCGATCGATCAGGTTAAGCTACGCATGCCGCGGTTGGTCTGTGGATGGGTGACCATCTTTACATACCGGGACCTTTCCGTGCCTCGGAAAGCACGTCCCGGCTGTCATTTGTGGATCTTTGACAGCCGTTACGGGTAGTTAGAAGCCCGAAAGTCTGACAACCAGTCTGAGCAAGGGGTATCGTATTACCCAGTAACTGGGTTGTGGAGGTTAGATAGGCAGTCGGTCCTTGTAAAATACTGGTATTCAGCTGAATCCGGTTAGACTGGAAACCGACCCCAACATAGTTGGGAAAAGGCTAGGCAGATGACATGAGCGTGGTGTCTGCGGATGACATGACTGTGACGTCACAATACAGTATAGGAGGAAGCCGTGACGCATCACGCGTATTTAGGTACACTTCTTTTTGAGTTGCGTCCGATAAAATGGTGAAAATCTATTACTAGTTTTGGTGTTAAAAACAGGTATGGTGGCATTTCTGCTGTTGTCAGTTTTTTTAATTGGTTTGAAAATTATTGTCATGTTTCAGTTCCAAGTGAAACCAGCGAAGGGGGTTAGGGCTGTCGAGTTAGGTTATTACATACAACGTCAAATTGGATTAGCTAAATTTTATCAAAAAAAAATCTTCTGTTTCATAGAAAAGTGTAATACCTACGCGGTCAAAGCGGAACAGCAATATTTTTTTTTTAATAACCGACGAAAACTTTCGACGCTATGGGGTCTAAGCTCATGTGCTGAATCCATGGTTACAGTTTGCGCGTCGAAGTCCATACCACCCTGTATTAAAGAAATCACGATGTTTTGTCAAGTCAAAAACCTTGCGAAGCAGGGGCGGGTTACTAGTCTCTTATAAAGAATTCTGGAAAGATATGGGGGAAACCTTTGCTCAACAGTGGGACAACATTGGTAAATTAAAAAAAGATATTGGCTTTTGCAGCGCTCTCGTCATAACTACTAATACTGAGTTTTCAGTCTCATGTAGCCTCATGCACCGTCATCATCAAGCACCTCCACTTCGACCGGTATTGTGCTTCCCGCATCCAGCGAATTCCTGCAGCCTTCACAAGGTTATCGGTCCACCTTGCGGGTGGCCTTCCAACGCAGCGTATTCCGGTACGCGGTATCCACTCCATATCGCCGTATGTTATAGCCTGTCCACATTCCATATTCATATACAGCGCATCCACGGAGATTCTTGCCCATTCTTCTCCATAGGTACTTACTACCCTTTGGAATGGGCAACTAGCTTCATATTTCTGACTGGACGACTCCTTGACAATTCAACAATGCCTGTGAAGGGTTTAATTGAAATAAATGCTCTGAGTTTTTTGTTTGACAGCTAACGTGATCGTAACCATTTTTAAGTCAGTAAGGTTGGTACCACAGCTGATTGACCAGCAGTGCGATTCTGTAATCATCTCACCGTGAAAACTTAGGTGAAGTGAGCGTGGAGTGAGCTGTCATTCCAAATAATGCTAGGGATTGACACTACTGACAACTTGCATCAAGCTCACTTCACTTGAGTTTTCACGGTGAGATTTTTACAGAATCGACTGGCAGCAACCTAAATGCGCAACACACTTTCAATCACAATCAGAATCATATTGAAGGATATTGCTGATCCATTGCTTCATATGTTCGAAAAAATTGTTTACACAACAACGTAAATAACGCTCTGTTTATTGATTGTTTGGCGCCGACTCGAAATTATTTAGGTATACTTACATAACTTTAAGAACTTAGTTATTAAGGTTAAGGTGGATGCTACAAGGTAGCCCGCGAAGTTAAAATTTTCTTACGTTTTTTGCAATTTGCTGGTCAGTGCACGTTGATTAAAATATGATTCGCGGCTGTAACAAATATGTAATTACAGAATTATAATCATTAGAATCAGTAATACAACTTGTTAAGTTAGCATAATCCTAAAATGTCAAGATTTCATAAAATGGTCATTCAGTAGGATTACTTGATCTTAGAGAGTTGTGTTGATGACTTTAATGATTGTGATTCTGTAATTACATATTTGTTACAGCCGCGAATCATATTTTAATCAACGTGCACTGACCAGCAAATTGCAAAAAACGTAAGAAAACTTGAATTTCGCGGGTTACCTTGGACCTTAAATAAAAAAGGTTTATTATTTTTTTCTTTTCAATTTTGCCACCCTTAGGGTTAGATTTTTTTTTTCGAAGTTTACATGGGACCAACTTTGGGGTATACCCTTTTCAATAAAAAAAGAATTATCAAAATCGGACTACTCTGTAAAAAGTTATGCGTGGTCATACATAAAAAAAAAATATATAGGCGTCGACTTGAGAACCTCCTCCGTTTTTTTTCGTCGGTTAAAAAAATTGTCTACACAGCAACAACGTAAATAACGCAATGAATGTTGTTGAACTTTCAAAATGAAAGCCATTGCTACCTACTGTTAGTGTGGTACGCAACTATCTCGCAGGGTACGCCAGCCATACTACAAGTATCTTCACTCGAGGAAGCTCTAAATGCATTCATTCCGTCACGTTCTCTGTGGACGTGACAGAGGTTACCTACCTACTTTAAAACATAATTATAATGGTGGACTAGTAACCCATTTCCTCACTAGCCCATTAAAATACATATATGTCTGATAGTCGCTCCATGTTAAAGACTGATATTCAGCTGCATCCGGTTAGACTGGAAGCTGACCCCAACATAGTTGAGAAAAGGTGAGGCAGGTGATGATGATGATATATGTCCGATAGTGATCTTCGGAAGACTCAAGAAACACTGTACCAAATTTAACCCTTTCAATAATATCTAAGAGTCATCCTGCTGCCACAGGTATGCTGGGGAAAGCATCTAATTTCACGAGCGCCTTTATCACCATTATCATCCACAGCCAGACTTCATCCACTGCTGGGCACAAGCCAAGAGAGGCCTTTAGCATAAGCAGCCTATAATGTTCCCACTGCTGGGAGACAGGCCTTCGATCTTCGAGAGAGGAGTGGGCTGTAATTCACCACGCGGCCGCGGGCCCAGTGCGTGTTGGTAGATGTCACAGGTCTTCGAATTTTTAATTCTAGGACACAGTTTCAGAGTTTAAGTTCATCGTTTTTTAGAGAAATGGCGATGAAATTATTAACACAAAGTAAAGCGCTTGGGTTCGAACCCACGACCGAGTTACGAGTCGTACTCGTAACCCGGGGCTGATACCACCTGGGCACCACTGCTCTGAGTTGAAGAGAGAGAGGACTTTGCTTGTGCCAATCTCCACGTGTCTGTGCCAGCCTCTTCCAGGTTTTACCCGAGATACCTCTTCTATACCTTTGGAGTACCAAGACCCTCTTATATACCTTATATACAAGTCCCTATGTAAATGTAAAATATAATGATTAACCCAAAAAGCATTGATGGTATTACATAAAATTATACAAACATTCGGCGGACATACATCGGGGCCGATCTGCAAATTAGCAATTAATGAATGCAGTAGGGCCGGCTGGGCCCCGCGGCCCCCGGCCCCTAGTGACGGGCCCCCTTTTTTTTTGTGACTATATAGGTAGCCTGCGCTGGACTCGTGCGGTATACAAGATGTAAGTTCTAGGGGATACATTCGAAGATTTTTGGGTGTTTTTTCTTTATTTTTACTGAGTGACTGAAATCGTTATGCGTAGCATATTTTAGTATAAATTCTATTTGAACAATGAAGGAGTTTTTCTTCTCTTTTATTGTAGGTATAGATACATTTTCTCAGATTAATTATCCTTTAGCATTTAGTGAAACAATTTAAATTCTAGACCGTCGCTCTTTTGACAGAGGTCAAAAGAGCGACGGTCTAGAATTTAAATTACAGTATACAAACGTATACCTACATAATGGCTGCATGTTCACTTTTAGTATTTACCTTTTAGAAACTAAGATATATGAACAAACGAATGAGTAGGTGCAAAATATAAAAAACATGCCACAAAATCAAAAGGAACTCGTAACTTATAAAAACCAACCGTCAACAATTATAAAACTCAAACACAAATCACTCATTTCCTTTACACCAAGCACAAAATATAGGTCATCGAATAAAATAATTCACATGCAGCATCCGAGAGATATCGGCAGAACACTAGAGCTTGTGCACCCGTCATTTTCAGCGTTTTTTCGCAGCGAGCCCGCAGCATTCGTTTTTCCGTGCACCCCCAGGGGGGGCGGCCCCCATGACCCCCCCTCCCAATACCGCCGTGCACGGAATTTGATTAATGCAATGTTCGCGATAATTATTCCTGTTACTATTTTTTGACAGGATAAAGTTTTTTCGTTCGACGTGCATTGTTTTTTTTTTAAACTCTTTTTTGTATTTTTTTTTGTACGCTGTGCGCTGTTGCGAGCGAGATATGAGATTGCGTTGTACGTAAAAGCCTGTTTTATACGAATTACTGAGTTTTTACCCCAAATGTTTTGGGAATTTTAAATGCGTGATTTTTTTATGGATTTCTGTTAGTGGATATGGATGGGTTAACTTTCGTTAATTGCTGTGCTATTTCACTGTATGAATAGAATTTGACTTGTTATCTTGTCAAAAAAAAACCGCAACTATCACGTCAGTTCGATCCGAGTATAAAAATATGATTAAGGCTTTGTATTTGTGCAATATGAATTCCGGGAAAATATTAATTGGTTTGTTTCATTTATTATTTTTGCATGCTTCATGTAATTTAATTAAGCAAATACAATATTTTTGTTTACAGGCTTCCGAGTTCTGAATCTGTGAGATAAAATGGAATCACTGGTTAAAATGGAGATGATGATGAAATAGAACCGTGTTAACCTTGAAAGCCAGCAGACCCTGAAGATCCAAGTTCGTTTTAACGGTTTTTGAGTCACCTTCTAAAAGTTTTTCCAGAAGATGACTATCGGTCGTCACGACGACGGAATAGATAGTGGTCCTATTCAAATCGGTACAAAGAATTCCTTCCATCTTTGATGGTGAAAAGTAGCTTATTATGCGGCGACATTCAATAGAAATTATGTCGCTGGAGTCCTCTAGGTCATCCTATTCAAATCATCGACGTCTACGATAACTTTACGGTTCGTTCTTCAAATTTTCAAAATATTTTCTCTCGTCACCACCAAGTGGAAAGTTTGGCAGCTAAAAACGATAGTCGCCAACAATATAACTCGTTACGACACAGGGTTAATACTCCCTTACTTACCTCTACTCTGTCTACGAGCCTGAAAATCTTCAATAATAATACCAGGCTTCTATTAACCTACTGCAGGATAAAGTCCTCTTCATAAACAAAGAAGGCCTGAGCATCACCATGCTTGCTCGAGGCGGGTTGGTGATTTCTGACTTACATTCCCCTAAAATCTATGCACATTAAAAGTCATTACCACTAAGTACTTAGGTACATCCAATCCAGAGGCAGTAAGCAGTAGGTATGAAAGAGGCAACCATGAAAAAATTATCTCAAACGTTGAAATAAAAAGTACAAGTCCAGGTAAGAAGTACAACGAGTACAAGTGCTATCTTAAACAATCTCCGCCGACAATATCCGGGCTGCCTCACTCCCGCATACAGCGCTCCAAACTTTACCCACCACTTTTAAAGGAATTAACTTAGAAAATTTTCCAACGTAAACTCTTCCTTCTTGCTCAGAAAATAGAGCGTAAAATTGAAGTTGGAAAGTACTAAGGTGTCAAAAAGTGTGTCAGGAAATAATAAGGTATATTTTTCTTTCCTTTTTTCAGTGCTTTCTGAAAATATTGAGAATATGTTTTGAATAGGAAATTGATATGAATTGTTGTATTCTTGAATCAAGTCGACAAGTTAGGAGTTTTGTCAATTGCAAGGTAAGTTACGTACGTCTTCACCTACAAGATGCGTTTTGGTTTGCAGGATCAAAATTTAAACAATAACAGCCAGAGAAAAACAGTCCAATTATTCTAGGACGTCGAGGAATGGAAGACAGACATCATCAGCCTACAGCAGTCCACTGCTGGACATAGGTCTCTCCTATTGCACGCCATTCAACTCAATTTTCGGCAACTCTCATCCAGCTGCTACCAGCCACCCTGCGAAGATCTTCGCTCCAGCTAGCCTGAGGGCGTCCTAATTTACGTTTGCCGATTTGCTGTCTCCACGTCAAGAACGCATCTACCCCAACGGTCATCGATTCTACAGCAAATATGGCCGGCTCATTGCCACTTTAGCTTGCTTATTCTGTGAGCTGTCGATAACTTTGGTTCTCTGCCGGATCACCTCGTGAGGAATGGAAGTAAGTCCCATTGGAACATTGTAAGGTGTTAAAATCCTCCTTGGATTGGAGAATTATAAGGAATGGCGGTATTTTCAGTCACACAGTTGGATAAATAGATTTTTAAGTAAAAAGGAGGCAAATTTTTTGCACAAAGGGCTGATTTTTCAATGGACAGATAATTTTTTTTTTTTGTGGAATAAAATTGACGTCTGACCGATTTTGTATGGAATAACTGTAAAAAATTCAAAATTATTCCTGGGATAAAATTATATGGCGTTGGAAAAAATCAGATATAAGTCTAATTTGTTTGGGATTTAAAAAAACAGAGCCTTTATGCATTGTAATAAGGTTGTACATGTGTATATTAGCATCAATTGAAGCATTGACCCAGATCGATAATGATGATGATAAGAAACAAATCCCGCAAAACGAATGTTAAGAAAATCTTAACCTAATTAATTTCTCGCAATTCAACGTAAATTCTCGTAATTTTAAGACCGTTCACAGTCTGATCTCAGTCTCAATTTCTCAAAAATACCTCTATTTTCCCTACATTTCGACAAGTTTTTGACATTTGTGTGTCGCCGAGATGAGACTGCGGCTAGATTTTGAACGTTTTCAATTATGAGAATTGGCCTTCTGTTTGCAGCTTTTATGAAACCGAAGGAAATTGCACTTAGTAAAGTTTACAACTGCCTAGGTTTGAACCCACGACCCACAAATACGCAGCATGACCACATTTTAGAAACGGAAGAAACGAAAGACAAAATCATAACCCCTCGTTTTGGCCTTGCCGTAGTCGGTTAAAAATGGCAGAGTGTAGATAGGTTGCTACGGTGTGAAGTCAAAAATGAAGAAAAGTTTGACGTGACGCTTTGCATAGAAAGAGATATCACACTAATATTATAAAGGCGAAAGTTTGTAACTGAGTGTGTGTGTGTGTTTGTATGTTTATTACTTCTTCACGCTCCAACGGCTGGAACAATTTTGATGTTTGGCACACAGATAGTTTATAACGAGGATTAACATAATAGGGTACTCTTTATCCGGATATTCGCACGAGATCGAAACTAATGCGGGTGAAACCGCGGGGCGCAGCTAGTTATGTATAATAATAATAATTATATGTCTGTCTAATCTTCGTAGAGTAGAGATAGCTTTGGTCCATGCTACGTGTATAAGTGTGTACGGCTTTCAGAATCATAAGATGCAATTCCTCGGGATCAACACCAGTTAACATTACTAATTATTTAGCCTTTTAATCACACAGAACCAAACAAAACTATTAATTACTACCCACTTCCACCAAAATACGAGACGACACAGTGCAATCTCTCAGAAATTCGCCATCCAAGGAAAATAAACACCATACTAGGGACACATAATTAACAGAAGAGCAGTAATGAAGAGCAGACAATGTGGTACTGTCGTGAAACAATACCAGTTCGTATAACGAGATGCCATTTCTTTAACTCCAATTTTGGAGGATTGAAACTGAGGAAGACCGTTTTTTATTATGGTAAGTAATTATTTCGGAGATGCATTAAAATTTGAGGGTGATTGTTTACTCCAAAATGGGTGATTAAGGAAAAAATAATAATTGTAATGAGTGCTTGTTATGGGTTTTTGATTGTGGTGTGGCGTCTTCCCGTCTATTTTCCTTATCATATCAGCCGAAAGACGTTTACTGTTGGACATGAGCCTCCTCCAGTATCGCTACAATGATAGGTCTGGCACTTATTCCTTCAACTAGCCGATTTCTGCGACGTTGTCTAGGTCAACGGACTAGAATTACACAACATTTCTGGATGAATAACTACTATTGAATAAACTACAAATTATTAAAATGAAAATATAATATCCTATACTAACTAAAACTGTTAAAAAACTAAAATATTGCATCGAAATAGATCGACAGCGATGTGGAGGAATCCACATCGCTGTCGACTGGTAATGTACCCAAGAGACTGGCGGCATTGCCACATTGTATGGCAATGCTTAGCCTCTGGCCAAGGTAAAAGCCAGCCCTATTACTGTTGAATCAAACTAGTAAGTTCGGTTAATTACTTACGGCTAAATATTAAAAAAAATATATGGAAAAGTGCACTTTATAAAACTGCATTTCGTCAGATTCGTTCCCAAAATCCCACTAACAGTCAACAAAGCATTTTCCTATTATTATCCTTTTAAAATCTGACAAAAGAATACCAACAAATTACTAAAGAGTTACTAGGATGGCATGAGCGTGCAGGCTGCGTTGCATAAGATTGATGCGCCGGGGTGCGGGGGGTGCGGGGCGCGGGCGCGGCGGGTGATGGATGACCAGCCTGCCATTAGTACTAGGAGACTATGGATGCATCGGGAGTAATGCGCTTATATGCTTCTTTGTAATATACGAACAATTAAGGGTTGTGGAATGTTTTGTTGAAGAGTCTGATGTTCGATACAGTCTACCTACCAGTCTAGTTCGATACAGGTACCTACACGAAGTATACTTAAGGCGCGGTAAGAAGCACATTTTTAGGTAACGGACAATAGCGCATCGCGGCAATAAATAAGGTTCAAAACAGAGATGCGTTTGATATTAGTTGAATCGAATTCGAACACTAAAATGAAAATAATTTTGCAATTTTAATTACTTAAATTATAAAGTAAATTCACGGCTCAGTGGAATAATTTTTAGGTATTCCTTTAGTTGATGGAATTCCCTTTATTATCATTAGTTTACGAGAAAATTATTCGACGAAAGAAACATTTTTGAGCTCTTTTTTACGATTGTTTTATCATGATACTATTTTATTTTTATGAAATATTTTTGAGTGTCTTCTCTGAAAAATGTTCAAAGAACAAAATACAGTTTTTTTTCTGGCTTATATTTTGTACCAATATGCCTGCCTAACTGAGTGACAAAAAACTGAGTGTTTTATGGTGTCCTACGTTTGGGTAGCGCCTTAACAATACGTAGTTTTGACATTTCAGAAAAATTGATCGAATTATTCTTCTATTATTAATTATTTAATTAAATCAGTAGTTACGTTTCCGAGTACGCAGGGTAGGTAATTTGTTTGAAATACTTACACGAGAACAATAATAGGTAAATCTGACAACAGTACAGTTCTCAGATTCGATGATGTATGCAGCATTTTTTCACATTCGATTCTAGAATTTTCTAGTTTACACAGTTCTTGTTGTTATAAATCACCCTACGATAACATCCGTTGAAATTGCTGCACCTAGTAGGTACAACACGATTCCACTCTGTTTTACCCAATGCACGAAACGGGTTAAAACTTACCCACCCAACCCATCTGTCAATTTTCACACATGGCGCTACAGAAACCCATAATTATAATGACATAACCCCTTAAATGCTCCGAAAACCCAGTTCTGTCAACGGTGTCACCTTTTTGTCTGCTAACCACCATAAAAACCATGTCGTTAACATACACGTCATATGGTTTGGTGTACGTTAGTTTTTATAGCAATTATTTTAACATTAATCATGGGAAATTACATGGCTTTGTGATGTAGGTGTGTGGAGTTATGTCATGGTCTCAGCTTTGAATATAGATATAAATTTCTGGGTTTTAAGATTTAGGTTCATTTTATGCTATTTTCTTATCGACAGATTCATTCTTAATCATGTTGACATATTTATTTCTGCCTCGACTTCCCCGTTGGTCTAGTGGTCGCAGGCGCTACTGTTGAGCATGAGGTCCTGGGTTCGATTTCCAGGATGGGCCAAGTGGTACTGGGTTTTTTCCATCCGGAATTTCTCAGTGGCATCCCGGAGTTTGGTGAACATGGAACTTATTACTGGCGAAATGTGAGTGTAGTATATTATACATCTCTGCCTACCTACCTCGTGGAAACAGGCGTGATATAAGTTAAAACATCACCTGGCGTCATTATAATCACGGCAAATAACTATTTAATCGTCTTCCGAACATTCCCAGGACATTCGACTTGATGGGTCAAATGTACGATAAAAATCAAAGGAGCTATTCATCACAACTGATCACTATAAACAAGCAACTTTAAAAACTACTGCATAAGATTTAAAATTGATTGTAGCAAGCCTGCATCCTTACATTTATCCTTGCTCTTAGGTCGTGACTGTCAAACGGAGTTATAGGTAATCAATTTTGAACTCTTTGCTTTGTTAACTTAAGGTGTATATTCCAATGGGGTGTGTTAGGCCTCAAAAGGCAGTCAGGTCGTCGGATGAGGGTGGGATCCCACAAAAAGCAGTCGAACCGGTCCTCGCGTCCGATACGAACTCATTCGGCTCCAAACGAATCACATAGTCCAATAATGTGTTCATATTTTTTTACGATCGATTACGTATTACTACTTGAAACAATTGACTTAAAAAGAGTTCAATTTGGTTTTGAAAGGACCAATCTACAAATAGGAATTTATTAAACACTATTTAGCGGGTGTGTGGGTATACTACAAGTACACAATTTGAAAACAAAATCCCGTGCACATGATGACCACAGCTGCGTCCGTAAGTAAAACAAAAGAGGATCCTTTTTAGGTCCACTAATAATATGCGCTGCAAGCAGGAATAGTCCTTACGGGGCTGGTTAGATATAGATTTTGACAATAGTACATCTCTGCCTTACCCTTCAGGGAAGACATGCGTGATGGTATGTTATGCTATGTGGGGCACTAGCCGTGTGCTGCAGCGGGGTAATTACGTAATACACTAACAGTAGCAATGGCTTTCATTTTGACAGTTCAACAACATTCATTGCGTTTACGTTGCTAAGCAGACAAATTTTTCGAATATGAAGCAATGGATTAGCAATATCCTTCAAAATGATTCAGATTCTGATTGATAGTGTATTACGCAATTTGGGTGATGTTATGGTTTGGCGCAGATTTCATTGCGTAATTATTTTACTGAACACTTTTAAATAGAATTGTGTTTGGTAGTACAGTCACGAGCACTAATATGTCTACACTCGGAAACTTTCAATAGCGATTTTTGCGTGAAATAACGAATGCAACGTTGAAATACGACACAACACATAAAACTATGGGGGTCGAAAATACTATGTGCGTAATAACATAAAATGTCATTCAAAAACAAAGGAGAAAATCGCCTTTGAATACAGCCAAGTGTATACATATTTATGCTCGTGACTGTACGTATTTAAAATTCCT
Source organism: Apamea anceps (assembly GCA_951799955.1). NCBI lineage: Eukaryota > Metazoa > Arthropoda > Insecta > Lepidoptera > Noctuidae > Apamea > Apamea anceps. The sequence goes on from OX637516.1 coordinate 3,452,376, forward strand.
ATCATGATTGGGTGGCATAACTAATAATAGCAGCAGAACTTCTTGTGAAACATAGTTGGTTGAAAGATTTTATCCAAAAAACTTTTTTGCAAAAAAAAAAACAACCGACTTCCAAAAACGACACTACAAAGTGAAAAATAACTTTAATTTCGGAAGTCGGTGTCGTTGGGTTCGCATTTTCGTTGTTTGCCACCGACTTCCGAAATTAAAGTTATTTTTCACTTTGTAATGTCGTTTTTCTAAGTCGGTTGTTTTTTTTTTTGCAAAAAAGTTTTTATTTTTCACTTTTAAGTTGGTTTTTTATTTTTACCAGTAATTTTGGTTTAAAAACCAAACTACTAAACCGTTTTTGATGAAATTTCTATGGGACCATTTGGGAAGTATACCCTTTAAAACAAAAAAGAATTTTTCAAATCGGTTGGCAACCGACGGAGTTATGCGCGAACAAACATTTAAAAAAAAAATACAAACATCCGAATTGAGAACCTCCTCCTTTTTTAGAAGTCGGTTAAAAATCACCAGTTACGACTACCAGTTTTAAGTAGTATCAATTTTTTAGGATCACATGACCAATACAAAACAGCAGAACATATTATTACCAATTTCAATAAACCAACTGGTAAATCTAGTTTGTTGAAAGAGCTAAGGTTAGAGGTGTAATTAATAACAAAGATAACAGAACAAGTTATCGGTGAAAAACCAGCGCTTAATATAGAATTGACTAGAAACAAAATGGCATACATAACAATATGTACAATAAGAATTTTAGCTGTTTTCTCACTTGCATAATGACTGCATGCAATGGTATCAACCATGAAAGAAAGAATGAAAAAAATTCGACGACACGGTTGACGCAGTGGCAGAGCGATCGACTGCTGCGCTGCGTGTCGCGGGTTCGATTCCCGCACGGAACAAATATTTGTATTGCCTACAGGTAGTTGTTCCGGGTTTGGCTGATTGTGTATGTGAGTTAAATGTTTGTAAACGCATGAGTAATTCCCCGTGTGGGGCAAAGTTTAAAAAAATAAAAAAAATGTAGGGAACCCAAGTCACGACGGTGACTGTCTAATCTACACATACAGAACAATATGCTCTTCCTTGTAAGAACTCGTTCCAGCACGAAAGATGAATTATTCTGTAAACTTCTTCGATTTAAAATATGTCATTTCCTCTATAACATGCATAATCAGCATTTAATGTTTGCACTGCTGGGACACAGGCGCCAGGCCTCCTTTCTTCGAGAGAGTTTGGGCTGTAATCTACCTCGCGGGTCCAGTTCGGGCTATTTAGGTTGTTTGAAAAATAACATTTTTAATTTCATTATTTCAATGTCAGGATATAATAATAATATCCCTGGACATTTCACACAGCGCCATCTAGTCCCAAGCTAGAAACCTAATGCTTGTTGTATGGTAACAAGATGGCTGATAAACTACTTATATACATTTTTTTTTTTTTTTTTTGTAAATACATACATATTATAGATAGAAAAACACCCAGACTCGGAACAAATACATGTAGGTCATACAAATATTTGTTCCGTGCGGGAATCGAACCCGCGACACGCAGCGCAGCAGTCAATCGCTTAACCACTGCGCCAACCGTGCCGTCAATAATATTTGATACTTAAAAAAAAAATCCTTTGCCTTAGTATTGCCAGTGTTTCATTTATTGCCGACTCCATATGTACGAGTATATAAGGTCTAAAACCAAACTACTGAACCGATTTTGATGAAATTTCTATGGGACCAATCTGACAGTATGATCCTTTCTATTAAAAAAAAATTTAAATCGGTTTACAAATAATGGAGTTCTGAGGTAACAAACATAAAAAAAAATCAACAGAATTGAGTACCTCCTCCTTTTTTTGAAGTCGGTTAAAAAATATTAGCTTTTTTCACCAGAAAAAGCTCATAAGGAACTCTTTCTACTATAAAAAGCTTTCCATAACTAAAGATAAACACAGGCGTTCCTTGTCTGTTCATTAAAAAATAGGCCATTTTTTCTGATGCTGCCTAATGATGTGGAGCTAATGGTTCGATGCTCATTAAGCTATCCATACCGAGTTGATCTGATTAAAGCCTTTTTTTACAACGGTATATTACTTCTGGTTATGTTTGTCACTTTATTTTAAAGTCTTTTGTAAGGTGACAAATTATGCGGATTTTTTTTTAAGGGGATGCGCTGGTGAAATTGCAATTCGTTTTTTGCAATTTGCAGGTCAGTTTCAGTTTGTATGTTGAACAAAATATGATTCGCGAGCGTAACAAGTATGTATTTATAGAATTCATCAGCATCTCTCAGCCTTTTCCTAACTATGTTGGGGTCGGTCGGCTTCCAGTTTAACCGGATGCAGCTGAATGCTAGTATTTCACATGGAGTGACTGCCTATCTGACCTCCACAACCCACTTATTAGGTAATATACCCCTTGGTAAGACTGGTTGTCAGACTTCAAACTTCTGACGACGCGTAACGACTGTCAAGGATCTGAAATGACAGCCGGGACCAACGGCTTAACGTGCTTTCCGAGACACGCAGGGGTCTAGGTATGTAAAGATGGTCACCCATCCACGAACCAACCGCGACAAGCGTAGCTTAACCTGATCGATCGAACCGTGTGGCTGTTATTTCTTAGCCACAAGTCCCTCCTAACATCACATCTGTATTTTTCAAAAGGCAGGCAGAAAAGGCAGATGCCTATCTGACCTCCACAACCCAGTTACTGGGTAATGTGATAATAATGCGATGCAAATAATAACGCAAAGGATGTTGTTGAACTGTCAAACTGAAACCCATTTCTACTGACAGTGCATTTCGTAATTACCCCGCTGTACTTACAAGCTGACTTTCATTTTGTCTGGTCACCCAGGCTCACGAGGTTTTTAAGCCGTGTCCAGTTAAAAAATCATGTGCTTAGGGTAGTTTCCTGGGTAAAAAAATAATTCTTATATTTAGTCCGTCGTTAGATTATCTAAAAATAATGGACATGTATTTTTTCTTTTGTCAATCAAACAAAAAATGGCAAAGATAAAGCGCGTTGATTTGGGATTGGGGGGTCGTGACGTCACGCCATGCTAAAAAGTGTAGCAAGGCGTGACGTCACGCGGAACTTTAGCGGGCGATATCTTCATCGTTTTTTATATAATTGACAAAAGAAAAAATACGGGTCCAATATTTTTTGATACTTAATCTAACTGACGGACTAATTAGATTTTTTTTAGGAAACTAGCCTATTTCCTTAGCTAACTAGGTCGCAGCAATATTGCTGTGTATGCTTAGCGGTAGAAATAGATAAAGTGGTTGTTAGTTGGTACATATTTGAGCTATACTTCAAATGGGAAAATTACGAAAAAGGATTTTTTTTTTTGCGATTTATTTATTTTGTCGTCCTGTAATCTGATTACTCTTAAAAATACCTAAATGCATGTTAATATACTTAAAGCAATATTCTCCTTTTCTTTTCATAGCCAATAGGTAACCAGCGAAGTAATTGTGTAACACATAACAGTAGCAATGGCTTTGATTTTGAACCGACTTCTAAAAAAGGAGGAGGTTCTCAATTCGGATGTTTGTATTTTTTTTTATGTTTGTTCGCGCATAACTCCGTCGCTTGCCAACCGATTTGAAAAATTCTTTGTTTTTTTGGACTTCCCAAATGGTCCTATAGAAATTTCATCAAAAACGGTTCAGTAGTTTGGTTTTTAAACCAAAATTACTGGTAAAAATTACAACTTAAAAGTGAATAAAAACTTTAAAAAAAGACAACCGAATTCCAAAAACGACACTACAAAGTGAAAAATAACTTTAATTTCGAAAGTCGGTGGCAAACAACGAAAATGCGAACCCAACGACACCGACTTCCGAAATTAAAGTTATTTTTCACTTTGTAGTGTCGTTTTTGGAAGACAGTTGTTTTTTTTTCAAAAAAGTTTTTGACAGTTCAACAACATTCATTGCGTTATTTACAGTGTTGTGTAGACAAATTTTCGAACATATGAAGCAATGGATTAGCAATTAGGATTACGTAACAAACTATCAATCATAATTTGAATCATTTTGAAGGAACAATCCATTGCTTGTAACAGTAGCGTGCATTGCATAAAGGCATATAAGCAGTGCCTACCTCGATAAATCACCATAAGCCGGTCAATTACATTTTAGTGTGTGTGCTCCACAATTAAGAAACTCACTAAATTGTCATACCTAATAAAAAACAAAATCTTCATACAAACTCGCGCGACAGTAGGCAGTCGCCAGACGGCCTACTCGGCTCCCGTACTATTCGCACATTGTCATTGGTCTTTACTCGTTCAATAAATTCCTGCCTACCTATTCTGAAAACCAATGCACGCCACTGCTTGTAAATATCCACTATTGCACCCTAGTGCACTAGTATATTACAACCCAGTTTGTTAAAAAAACCAAAACCAGTTTGATGTTAGTCGACAAAGACAGTCAAAAGTCAACAAGGGTCACAGCAATCAATGCAACAAAAGTCAAACTTCGGAATAAAATCAATCAATCAATTACATTCGACGCTCACACAATAACTAAAGAAACAGTATTACCAATTCTTTGAATGATTCACTGAGCTGTGCGGGCGCTGGGCAGCGGTTCATTTGAACAGCTTTTTTTGCTGGTGCGGTCGAATCACCTGACTGTTGATGGGTTTTCCTTTAATGGACCGATTTGTAGAATAACTGTTTGATCAATGATTCATATTACAGATTTTTTGAGACGGGACGTCAGAGTGATATCTGAGCTTTTCCCACCTTTGCGGTCTGCTTCTAGTCTAACCACATGCCGCTGAATGAAGTGAACGGAGTGCTCACAAGAACCATCAGCTCGATTTTAGAAAAAATACAAAAAGACTTTGTTTGTTTAAATGCTACTACTCCTACTAAAGTTACCATTTATTCACTTAAAATATTTAATTATGGAAAAATTATAAAAGAAATGCAATTTTTAATAACACAGCGTATTACCCTGAGCGAAAGGGTTGCTAATGAGGACCCAAAAAGGATATGACAAAAAAAAGCATTTTTGAAAACAATTTTCCATTAAACGAATTAATTAAAATGGCCATAAATCTTATTTCAATGCGATTTCAATCTCATAAAAACCCAAATTACAAATAGACCGACAAACCACTGAATATAATATTTACGACATGTGTCACAGACTCTAGAGACTGTCCCCACGTCAGAGCGTGGGTCAAGCCCGCGGTAGTGACCTTCGCGCCGTTCATTATCAAAGGACAGTGGTTACTGTAATGGTGCAGCAACCTGCCGTGTGACGTCACGGTCGCCGGAAGCAAATTAGGGCAATAAAGAAAAAAAGAAAGAAAATTTTAATTGAACTGTTGAAGTGTCGTGTTAATTGAGGTCGTGGTCGCTTCTAGCTGCTGTATATTTACTGCACCCATTTCAGTGATTAAACATCTGCTTACCCCTTCGGGGAATGGAGGCACGGTGTTATGTTCAATCCATATAAACACTAAGAACCATAATTACTATTAATAAATAGACTGACAAAACAGGGCCGTAATGCTCTATGACACACTGAACGAAACCGTGAGAAATCAACGCGAGATTGGCGGGATTAGGCAAGGAATTGAATTAGGGCCCAGATTGATATTAACGCCGAGTCGCTTGTAGCTGCTGTATAATTACTTCACGAAATTCAGTGACTACACATCTGCTTACCCCTTCAGGGAATAGAGACATGATGTTATATTCAATCAATATAAATGCTACGAACCATAACTACATAATCTATATATAGACCGACAAAACAGATTGATATTAACAAGTGTGTCTCTATAGTGACTATCCCCACATCAGAGAGCGGGTCAAGTCACAAGGACAGTTGTGACTATAATGGTGTAACCACCGACTGTGTGAAGTGTGATTTCACGGCCACAGGAAGCAACTTAGGACAACTATTGGTGTGTTACGCGATATGGGGTCACTTCTAGGTGCTGTATCGTTACTTCACACAATTCAGTGATTACATATCTGCTTACCTCTTCGGGGTAGATGTTATGTTCAATCCATATATGTAATCATAACTTATAGATACTATAAATAGACCCACAAGCCACACATAAATATTTACAACATGTGTGCATGTGTGTGTGTCTTTAGAGATTGTCCCTACGTCAGAGCGCGGGTCAAGTCCGCGGTATTGACCTTCACGCTGTTCATTATCAAAGGACAGTTGTGACTGTAAGGCAGCAACCGGCTACGTGACGTCACGGCCACAGGAAGCAACTTAGGGCAACTGTTAAAGTTGTTAAGCGATATGCTTCGGTCTATTCAGCGATGCTTATAACGCGTATAGTGTTACGATGTCACATTATCTGTGCATCAGCCCTTTTCCGCATTTAGACTTTCACTATGAAATTCAATTGGAGCTTCCAGCAATCTTAGTAAATTATTAGTCCACTAGCACCGCCCCGCGGTTTTACCCGCATAAGTGTCGATCCGGTGGGAATATCGGGATAAAAAGTACTCTATGTGTTATTCTGATGTATAAGCTATATTACTGTAAAGTTTCATCCAAATCTGTTCAGTAGTTTTTGCATGAAAGAGTAACAAACATCCATCCATCCATCCTCACAAACTTTCGCGTTTATAATTATTAGTAGGATTTAATAGGGAGCCCAAAACTGGAAGTAGGGAATCCAAAGCTCCACTACCAGATTCATGGTCGCCAGTCACCTTTATACTGTAACAGTTATTTATTAGTCCTCAGAGTGGCGTGCACATTGTCACTCAAACACATTTAAAACTAGCTGCGCCCCGCGGTTCCGCCCGCATAAGTTTCGATCCCGTAGGAATATCGGGATAAAAAGTATTCTATGTGTTAATCCTGGTTATAAACTATCTGTGTGCCAAATTTCATCCAAATCCGTTCAGTAGGTTTTGCGTGAAAGAGTAACAAACATCCATCCATCCATACAAACTTTCAGGTTCATAATATTAATAGGACTATCTTCTTCCCGCGACTTCGTCCGCGTGATTTTTCTTGTTCCCCCGTCCCACCGCGTCGTATTGCATCGGCTGCCCGCATTATAAGGTACTTCGTTTTTGCTTAGCGTTGTTCCTTACTTTTTTTAATTTTGCTCGGCATCGAAGTAAAGTTAAATAGTCTATAGCCTTCTGCAAAAACTGGGCTATCAAATGCAAAAAGATTTTTCAAATCTGACAGTTAGTTCCGGAGATTAGCGCGTTCAAACAAACTCTTCAGCTTTATTATTAGTAAAGACTACAGATAATGGTCTTACAACTGTTGCTATGTTCACCAATGTTACTTTCGCAGAATCTTCCTCATTTCGGAACTCGTTGCATATTTCTAAGAATACTTTATAATAATACTTAATAATTACGTAAGAGGTAGGAGTCCAACAGTAATACTTAGAAATTCCCCGGACTGGCTAATATTATTACCAAGTCATGATCTAAATCAAATCAAAAGTCATTTATTCAAATGAGGCTGAGAATCAGCACTTTTCGAACGTCAAAATTACAAAAGACAGTCCCGAAAAACGCCCGCCCTTCACCACTTCCTAGTGCTTTCGCTGGGAAGAAGAAGTGGCGCAACAAACTCCCCCCCCCCCCCCCCCAAGCCAGCATCTATTTCTCATTAGAGTTTTTACCGATATGAGAGATGAAGTGAGATACCGTCAACAAGCTCGCCGAATCTCATTCTCTTAAAAAATACATAAATATATCATAGGCATTCTACTCCGTTCACCTTTTAAACCGTGTTTTTGTCCAGACGGTAAAAAAAACAGCCGGCTTTTTAGAATCGTCATCAAAAACGTTGAAAAGTATTTAGCACCATCTAGTGACTGTGTTTCCATGGGCCACATAGGTCAGAATGTATCAGTTCCAATACTTTTGTGGAATGTGACGCCTGACTCTTGTCAGAAAGCTGCTGGACAGATATACAGTAGAAAAGTGACAGTATTAATGAGTGCGCGGCCAAGTCCGTGTGTGGCGACCTTGGCTCCGTTCATTACCGAGGCAGACACTGACGAGACTGTTCGCGACACTGAACTGTGATTGTAGCCTTGTATTATTACGTATATTTTATATGTGTAAATGGAACAGTCTACGTTCTCTCGTCAGCAAAGGTTAATTCGGAAATAGGAACCACTTAGCATAAGCATGCATAATCAGCCTATAATGTTCCCACTGCTGGGACACAGACCTCTCTGTAAGGGGGACTGCCCCTTAATCCACCACGCGGGCCCTGTGCGGGTTCCTGGATGTCACATGTCTTCGAATGTTTGGTTCTAGGACATGCCGGTTTCCTTACGATGTTTTCCTTCACCGTTTTGAGAGCAGTGTTGATTAAATAATGCACACAAAATTACCTACAATTCGTAAGTCACAGCTTTTATCACTGGGCTACCACTGCTCTTGAACCACTTCAGTAATAACAAAAAGACATCATTAGTTTCCCTTCATCTGGGCAGATGCAGACCTTGTGAAGACAGCTGGAATACGCTAGCTGCGAGAAGCACAAAACCGGTTGAAGTGGCGATGCTTGGGAGAGGCCTAAGGCGCCATCTCCACGGGCGAGAGAATCGCGGCGATAGTCTCGTCGTGCCATCCAATTCTCGCCGCGATGATATCGCCGTTCTAAGAGATTGTATAGAAATACGTGGCACGACGATAATATCGCCGCGATTCTCTCGCTCGTGGAGACGGCCCCTTAGTCCAGCAGTGGACATCTTTCGGCTGAAATGATGATGATTTTGATGGGCAGATAGGTATGCAATTAAAACTGTCCTCCAGGCTCCTCTTTATAATTTCAACCAAAGGACGGTCAATGACCAACCCTGGCTACCCGCATCCAGCACATGCTTGAAGAGGAGGTGAGGAAGATCAAAGTAAACTATCGTCAAATCAACGGGAAATAAAATAAATTGACTTGATATTTCTAAAACTAAACATTCTAAGTATAGGTATGTCGCTTACCAATTTAAAAAAGAAACTTGGATTATTATTATGCGGCTAATCGCTAATACCTGTCATACAAATCCAGTTTGAGTAAAATAAAAATAAAAGTAGATATATAAATACATAGGTAGGTATGTACAGTTGTGGTAGGTCGTGCAAGGTGACTGCACGATAGTTTTAAATAGTAGACACTTCCAAATATGTCTGATTTTTATTTGTTTTTACATTCGTTTATGAAGCAAGATTTTTTTGGGCGTGATTATTGTTTTCGATAAGTTTTCACAACGTCATCGTGTTTACTTACTGATATGGACACACAATTACACAAGACTTTGAGATGTATCCGCAACGTCTACGCGTCGTCTACGCAAACTGCATGTAATGTCTACGCAGCGCTTACACATCATCTAGACAATTTTTAACGAAGGGACATCTAAACTTAACAATTCTTAGTGCGAAGTCACTTTGACACGAGTGATAAACCATTATCACGCCCTTTCCTTCCAAACTTTTAGTATCGTTGGGTTCTTAACATGTGATGTCATAGATCTTTCTTCTTCGCTTTTTGACATACAGTTTGCGGTATAGACCAACGTCGTTGCCCCAAAAAAAAAACGGATTGCACTCCGGGAGTGCCGGCAGAAGTGAAAACTTGAATATTAACGTTGTGCATTTTTGATATTTTGGAATGCGGTCTACTCTCCCTCCGTCTTACGAATTTTCGATCAGGTCACGTGTCCTGACGCGAGTTTAACATTTTTTACCTATCATAAAAAACTCTCCCTCCGTCTTACGAATTTTCGATCAGGTCACGTGTCCTGACACGAGCTCCATCTTACGAATTTTCGATCAGGTCACGTGTCCTGACGCGAGTTTAACATTTTTTACCCATCACAAAAAGTGCACGACGCCGCTAAAGAAATTTTCACTTCAAAAAAATTGCCGTGCCATACATTTGGGTCGAGTGGGTATTGAAGTTTTGTATGGTACCGTTGATAATTTTTTCGTGATTACACTGTTGGTCCCTAGAAAAAAGTGATTCAGTTTGTGCATCTGCACACTTAAATATGACCATACCTTACTGATACATGCTGTAGATGACTTTTATAGTAATAACTTTTATTTACACCAATATATTTTAATAGGAATTTAGTAGGTATAATATTAGATATGTATATTATTTTCTATTAGGTAGATTATTTATCTTTTTCTCCAACTAGTATTTCTTTAAATGTCAGACTTTGCAGTAATTTATTAAAACTAGTATATTTATTATTATAATTATTATCTATATATATAAAAATCAATTGCTTTTCATTTGTCTTGCTAAAACTCGAAAACGTCGGGGCCGATTTAGCTGATTTTGGTTTTAAAATGTTTGTCGTAGTCCAGGGAAGGTTTAAACGGTGAGAAAATAGTAAAAAAGGAAGGAGGAAAGGAAGATAGTTGTAGGATGCATCCCTAACATAAGTACTGTATGCAAATGTAAAATGTCAATGTAATGCAGAATGTCAAATTAAACTTAAATGCATAAGATGTCAGTGAATGCTCAACGGGATGAATCTAAATAAAAATGCAAGTTGTCCGACTCAAACCACGTCTAATTGAACACTAAATATAATATACATAAAATGCATAGAATAATGCACTGTGTCAGTGTCAATGCACTGCCAAATGTAGGTCGCGTTCAAAGTGCAAGTACGCGAGCCTACTGGCTAACTAATTGCAATCATATTTTAAAATCCATGTACGTGCACCGTACATATTGCCACAACAAAGAAAGAGAATAACTAAATAAAACAATTCCAACGTAAAAAATAATAAAATAAGAATGTAAAAAACAATGTAAAAATGCAGGACTCTAATGTAAATATACTTGACCTACGACTATTATGAAAAAAGTAACCTAAAGTCTATAAATAAAATGTCACCATAATAATAAATTAGCACATATCACTATGTTTTTCAGTGTCAAATTTCACTTCACTTGAGGTAGGGTTAACACACGACACTTTGTTCACTTTTGAGTCCCGTTTGTCGATCTTGATATTCCTGTCCTCGATGTCATGATCTTCTTCTCGTCTGCTTCTGCTTCTCGCGTCTTGCGGACCCTCCCCCTGTCTTTGGGTTGCCATTTTTCGCCAAAAGTATACCGATGTTACAAACAGTGTAATGCTAATCGCAACAACCACATAGATTGCAATGTAGTGATGAACGTCGTGAGAGGATAAGGTATCTAGGTTGGACTGTTCTTTTATAGAGCGTAGTTCTGTGTCAATCTTCTTGAACGTCTCTTCGTGTGTTTCAATATGCAAAGATGAGTTACGAATCGAGGTATTGATAATGTTATTGATTGGAGAGATCGTGGGCATGATCATCGCGTATGGTTCGGTGACTAAAATGTCACTTGTATGTTCCATATATGCGTGCAATGTGAATGAGTCGCCTTGTAAGTTGCATCCTTGTTTGAGCGTTATCAGACCCGAGTGACGTAACGTCTCCGATGTCATTTGAGTGCCGCACACTAGTTGTACTTCGCACGTGTCACAACAATAATAGAACCAGGTGTTTTGCTTATGTAATTTAACCCATTTGTCGGCGCATACTTTTATTTCCGTATGGCAATAAACGCTGTGTTCTTCGTTATCTCGAATCAGCTGTACATCGCAAATAGATTTGTGACGATCGCCGGTGTTGTATATAGGGTGATTTAGTTTGCACAGTAGAGTTTGTTCGTGTAATTTTTGGCATTCATGAATGTCATATAGTTCTAGGGGTATGAATGAGTACTGGTTGGCGTTAAATGCTATTAATGCAGAGTTGGGAATAACGTACATTACCCGATTAGTGTCAATACGTTGAGGAATGCTGATAAGTCTGTTAAGTTCATATAGGGCATCACTCAAGATCGGTACCTTTATTTCCATCAACAGGTAGTGCTGTGTTATGCGTGCATGTATTCTGAACAGCCTGTAAATGTCTCTTACGTCATTACGAACTTCAGGTAGTGTAGAATCGCGAGGTAGTAGTCGGGCTACTCTATCTAGTTCGCTTTGCATTTGGGTTGGTGATAATAGATGTACGTCCATATGTCCTTGGTACATATTTGTCAGTGTGTTGATGAGAGATTCTTGAACATCCTTTAAGTTTTGAACCATTCTTTCTGCAGCTATGGCCGATGTTATGATATAGAATGCATTTGAACTCTCAAGTTTATCTTTGAGCGTCCTGTTTTCTAGGGACATCAGGTGATCGTTGATTAAAGTGAACTGCTTCACCATTGTCGCTTCGTTACGCTGTACAATGTTGTTCTCGGTTTCCAGAATACTTGTCTGGTTTTTAAGCAGTTGGAACAGGTGGTTTTCATTATGTTGAATTGTGTCGATATCCTGTTCATATTGTTCTGCAAAGTGTTGATCTAACACTCCGAATAACGAGTTTGCAATATATCCTACTCCGTCGATCAATCCTCTTTTGAACCTGTGTTGAATTATCCGCTGCGACCTCAGTAATTCGTTGTAATAGTTTAGTTCGCTCGTGCTTTGTTCAAGTTGGTTAATTAGAACATGAAATTGCATCATCCACTCTTCGCAACGAGCTTGCTTTATATGAGATACGAATACTTGCAGTGTATCCACATTGCGCCAGTAATTTGTCATATTGTAATAAAATACCAGTTTCCAATCATCTCTAATTTCTTGTAAATCTGCAATCTTGTCAAAGTAAATTTTGATTTTTTGTCAGTTGAGTAAGTTTCATATCTTGCTGGACAGTAGGCGTTATCAATGTCATAACTAGCATCAGCATATAACATACCAAGCTGTTCCAGGTAATCTTTTTAGATCGGTTTCGCCTGTTTTTGGGTAGTTTGTCAGTGTCAGTGTTGTTTTGTTCCTCAGCCTCAACTAGTGGTACCAGTTTTGTAATAGGTCTTTTAGTTTCGCCTTTTGCAGTTTTTAATGTCACGACTCTAGTGTGGCCGTCGTTTCCGGGGTGTAACTCAGCTACACGACCCAGTGCCCATTTTCCTGCAGGTAACCTTTCATCTTTAATGCATACTATGTCATTTTCCTTTAAGTCAGTATTCTGTCGTTTCCACTTTAGTCTTGCTTGTAGTTGTTGGAGGTATTCTTGCGACCACTTGTTCCAGAAATCCTTGCTAAGTTTTTGTACGATTTGCCATCTCTTACTTAACCGGTGAATATTGTCAGTGTCGAGTTCTGGAATTGTCATGAGTGACGTGCCAGTTAAGAAATGTCCTGGAGTTAAACAGTTAATCTCTTCGGCGTTTTCTGTTATAGTGCATAGTGGTCGTGAGTTCAAGCAAGCTTCTATCTGACATAGCAGTGTGGTAAACTCTTCGTAAGTTAGACGTTGATCTCCAATTACTCGTTTGAGATGATATTTCATGCTCTTCACAGCGGCTTCCCACAGTCCGCCTGCGCTTGGCCAGACCGGGGCATTGAAGTGCCATTTAACTCCCATCTCTGATATTTTGCCCAAAAAGAAGTTGTCAATATTTTCTACAATGCATTTATATTGTTGCAATAGGATCCGATTTGCACCCACAAAATTCGTACCGTTGTCGCTGTACATGTCCCGTGGCGTACCTCGGCGTGCGCAGAAGCGCTTGAAAGCCGATAAAAATGCTGTACTGGATAGGTCTGATACCAGTTCTAGGTGGATGGCTTTTGTTGCTAGACAAACAAATACTGCAACGTACGCCAGCAGTGTTCTGACGCCTCGGCCTTTACTTGCCTTGATCTCAACGTGTCCAGTAAAATCGACACCTGTATGTGTAAAAGGGCGAGATACTGTCACTCTCGGCTTTGGTAGATCAGCCATAATCTGGTTTGTTTGTTTCGCATTGAATCGGCGACATGTTACACATTTATGTAAGACCTTTTTGACGGCGCGATGTCCTCCTACGATCCAAACTCTTTGTCGTAGATGTGTCAGGGTTAACTTAGGACCTCCATGTAATGTTCTTCTGTGAGCTTGCCAAATTAATAGCTCTGTCAGTTTGTTGTCATGTGGTAGCAGAATTGGATGTTTAGTGTCTTCGTGCAAGTTTGAGTTACGTAACCTTCCACCGACTCGCAGGATGTCCTGTTTGTCAAGGAATGGATTTAAACTCAAAACGTTACTTTTCGTGCTCAACCCTTTATTTTCCTTAAGTCTCATAATCTCGTCATTGAAGGCGTGCAGCTGAATATGTTTCATTATTAGATGTTCAGCGCTTTGTAGTTCTGTAGATGTCAGATAAGTAGTAGTAGTACGATGAGTGTTGGAATTTGAACAGCTGTTTATGTAACGTTTTATCCAGGCAATGACCCTTGTAATACGAGTCAAATCGCTGTGTCTGTCTAATAACTCAATTACTATTGAAGACGGTACACATTTCACAACATACGTTTGCATTTGTTTTTGTTTTGATTCGCACGTTGTCGGTGTAATTGCAATTTTGTCAAGCGTATGTTCACTGTAATTTTTCATCCAGTAGGGACCTTGCCACCACAAAGGGTGTTGTAATAGTTGGGAACAATTGATTCCGCGTGATGCACAATCTGCAGCATTTTCCTCGGATTTGACATAACTCCAGTGCTGTTTTGGAATTACGTCATGCACTTGCTGTACTCTGTTGCTGACGAATGACTTCCATTTTGTGACGTCACCATGCAGCCAGCCTAATACAATCATAGAGTCCGTCCAGGCGTATGTATGTTTGTGTACATTGTCCCATTTAAAGGCTGTCAGGACCTTTTTCATGAGCCGTGAAAGTAGTAGCGCTCCACATAATTCGAGTCGCGGCAGTGTCAGTTTTTTGTTGATTGGCGATAACCTCGATTTTGCCGTGATGAGTCTAGTCACAGGCTCGTTTCTGTCATTTATTGTCAGCAGATATATAGCGCATGCGTAGGCTTTTTCGGACGCATCGCAAAATCCATGGACTTGGAATGGTTTCGTAATATCTCCCAGCCACCTGGGTATTTGATATTCGGTTATGTGGTGTAAGTCGCTAGTAAACTGCTTCCATTCTTCATGCACGCTGTCAGGTAAGGTTTCATCCCAATCGCATCCCGATAGCCAGACGCTTTGGAACAGCAGTTTTGCTTTTACTGTCAAAGGTGTCAGCCAACCCAATGGGTCAAAGATTTTCGAGATTTCCGATAACAGCTTCCTTTTTGTCAATTGGTTTTTATTGTCAAATTGTATTTTGCAAATGTAAAATGTCAATGTAATGCAGAATGTCAAATTAAACTTAAATGCATAAGATGTCAGTGAATGCTCAACGGGATGAATCTAAATAAAAATGCAAGTTGTCCGACTCAAACCACGTCTAATTGAACACTAAATATAATATACATAAAATGCATAGAATAATGCACTGTGTCAGTGTCAATGCACTGCCAAATGTAGGTCGCGTTCAAAGTGCAAGTACGCGAGCCTACTGGCTAACTAATTGCAATCATATTTTAAAATCCATGTACGTGCACCGTACAATAGTAAAAACAACAATTTCATTTTCCCATATAAACTATTGTAGACTGTTGTGTGGTAGGAGTAGGGTAGGAGTAGGTTAGGAGTAGGGTAGGAGTAGGGTAGGAGTAGGGTAGGAGGAGGGTAGGAGTAGGGTAGGAGTAGGGTAAGAATAGGGTAGGAGTAGGTTAGGAGTAGGGTAGAAGTAGAATAGGAGTAGGGTAGGAGTAGGGTAGGAGTAGAGTAGGAGTAGTGGAGGAATAGGGTAGGAGTAGGGTAGGAGTAATGTAGGAGTAGGGTAGGAGTAGGGTAGGGGGTAGGACACCACGCGAACGAAGTAGCGCCGGACAGTTAGAAATAATTTATATGGCAAAAAAACGTTTGCCGGGTCAGCTAGTTATTAAATAAATATGCTTTGTAACTACGCTATGAAATTTAAGTAGAAAAATTCGCTCAGGGAAGTACTGCCTAACCTTTTTCTACCTTCAAGCAACATGTCCATCTTCAGAAGGGTAGGTATGAAGCTTTTCAATGCTGTGCCTTAACAAGCCCAATAATTTAAGAGGCATTGAAGTAATAGGAAAAGTTAGGCTCTTAATTCCAGGTAGGAAATAAAAAGCAGCTAATTTTTACCTAACATCATACACATCCCATCATCTGCCTCGCCTTCTCCCAACTATGTTCGGGTCGGCTTCCAGTCTAACCAGATGCAGCTGAATACCAGTATTTTGTATGGAGCGACTGCCTATCTGACCTCCACAACCCACTTATTAGGTAATATACCCCTTGGTAAGACTGGTTTTCAGACTTCAAGCTTCTGACGACGCGTAACGACTGTCAAAGATCTGAAATGAAAGCCGGGACCAACGGCTTAACGTGCTTTCCGAGACACGGAGGGGTCTAGGTATGTAAAGATGGTCACCCATCCACGAACCAACCGTGACAACCGTAGCTTAACCTGATCGATCGAACCGTGTGGCTGTTATTTCTTAGCCACACGTACCTCCTAACATTACACCTGTATTTTTCAAAAAGGCAGGCAGAAAAGGCAGAGATTTTTCACACGCATTGCAGATATGGTATCAGTTCCTTGTGATAAGAAACGTGTTAAAATGATTATTGGAATTGTTTATTCAGTAATTACTGTCCAACTGTAGGGCAAAAACCTCCTGCCAGGGTAGCGGGATCGTCCGAAAGGGTTACCGCTGCCCTGGAACATAAAGGGCTAAGGAAGGAACACGGGTGGGTTTTAGTCAGTAAGAGTTTGACACTCCCTCCTGCTCCACCCAAAGCGGGAGGAGTCATTTGATGATTTCCCATCCTCAAAAAAAAAAAGGGCAAAAACCTCTTCTCACACAATAATTTTAATTAATAATTATAATTATTAATTAAATTAATTAATTATATTATTAATAATATTATTAATAATTATAATTATTAATTAAATTAATTAATTATAATTATTAATTAAATTAATTAATTATAATTATATATAATTCTTATTCTTTCAACGAGGCATCCTTTAACAATAGACTACCAACAAAATTGCGGTTAAAAGTTACAGATAGTAATTTTGTAGATTGTCATATCCACACTTACTCACCTGCGGTCTGCGACTATTTGCCTCAGTTTGTCGAACTAAATGCGTAGTTTCTAGTCCAACCTTGGTAGGTCAAGAGGGTATTCACATGATTTCCTTCTACACAGACACTTACAGAGCATGTGTATGTTGCGCAAGTTGTGCATGCGTTGTTTTCACCTTTTTCACGAACTCCATGATTTCATCCACGTATTTGGGTTTATTCGGTACATCAAATATCCTCCATGAATGGAGACACTCAAAAGGGCTTTAAAAGTCCGCCATTTTGATTCTTTTTTTTTACGGAAACGTGACGTTTTGCGAGGTTTGGTCCTGTTGTATTTTCCGTTTTGCATTGAAGTCAGCTATCGATTTATATAGGTAACAAGCGTGTCCGCCATTTTGAATAAAAAAAAAAAACAAAATGGCGCGTCGATAGGTATGCATATAAAAATCTTCAATCCCCTTTACGTTCGACATACCCTGCCTGGACATTGGGCACTTGGGCAGTCAGCCCTGCAACCACTTTGCTGACTGGCTAATATTTTCGCCCAACCCACCATACATTACATTATTAAAACCTAGAAGATACAACCGTGGTATACCTACCTACGTCACCTAATAAAGCTTCACGAATGAATGAAATAAACTTCTGCACAACAATGCAAGTACTACAGAACGAACATAATGCTCGCCAGTGTAAGCATTGACAGCACTGATGTAGGTGGTTACACTTGGGGCGCACAAAAGTACACACCGGTGAAGTTGGCCCAGCCACGCGACTTCAGAGGTTTTCCATAAATTAGCGGACGTCGTTGTCGTGACGTTGCACCCGCTGTACACTGGCGGCCGAAATTATTGCACATTTTCCTTTGTCTTTTAGAAATTTTATGTAAAAAGTAGCGTTGCGTTTTTGGTATAAAAGAGAAAAGTTAATGTTGATGGTATTCTGTAGCGAAAAACGGAAATTCAGATTACGGTTCGGTTTTAATACAAATACTATAATTTAGATATGTAGGTGATAAATCGACCACGTTATGTCAAAATGCTTTGGCAATTAAATGATATCCAATTTTTTCTAATAAGAAGGCCAAACAGTAATAAATATATTCAGGTTAAAAAGGCAAGTTCTGCTTTATTGCGATCCACTCAATCTCTGTCATGTGGCACCAATGATACAGCATAAACCATTGTCCAACACTTCAAAATAATCCTTCAGTAAAGAAACCGGCATCATTAAATCTCTTCCAAAATACCGGACTAGGCTCTCAATTTCCTCGCCAGTGTACCGATCTGTCAGTAACTTTTCCCATGCATCGCGCGAAGACGAATGGTCCAAGTTGTTAACGCAAAAACTGCGCCCGCTTCAAACTCCATCCTGACACAAAAATTTTTACTTCTACATCACTTTGCTTTTTCTTTCAGCAAGCCAAAGAGTTTTACCACAATGAACTCTTGAACTTAATGAGTTACTGCCGCCATTTTGTTCCTTTATTTTCTGATATAATAATAATAATAATCATTTATTTCAGTCCCGTCTAGTCCATAGTGGGTTAGTAACAATGTAAGTACTTAAAAAACTAATGTTAGTATAGACAAAAAAAAAACAAATATAAAATCTTTTTTTTTTTTGGTTGCCCGATTTTTGGGACCAAGTTGCGTTCTTTTGCTCGCAAGTGTACCAACTCATATGACAGCTGTCATACCATTAGTCAGTGTCATGATGTTAAATCTTATTTTTATAAAACTTATCGTAGATATTGCTAGGAAAATAAAATCACAATAAAACATGCTGTCCATTAAAAAAATGCTTTTTGAATGGAACAGGGTAGAAAGTTCGTCATCAATTCACACATGTACAGACGCCAGCACATCAAGCTACTATCATCTGCCTAGCCTTTTCCCAACTATGTTGGGGTCGGCTTCCAGTCTAACCGGATGCAGCTGAATACCAGTATTTTACATGGAGCGACTGCCTATCTGACCTCCACAACCCAGTTACTGGGTAATACGATACCCCTTGATAAGACTGGTTGTCAGACTTTCGGGCTTCTGACTACCCGTAACGACTGTCAAAGATCCACAAATGACAGCTGGGACCAACGGCTTAACGTGCTTTCCGAGGCACGGAGGGGTCTCGGTATGTAAAGATGGTCACCCATCCACAGACTAACTGCGGCAAGCTTAGCTTAACCTGACCGATCGACCTGTGCGGCTGTTATTATTTAGCCACGGGCCCCTAGCTACTATAATTACCTTTAATAGATTTTCAACTTTATGGCTAATGGCTAATGGCATTAAGGTTCAAGGTTGTTTGGGAAAATTTGACAGTTACGGGTAGCTTGACCTGCTGGCGTCTACACATAACATCACGCTTGTATTCCCCGAAGGGTTGGGTAGAGGTGTTCCTATAGTAGAGCAGTGGTGGCCTAGTAGTAACGGTCGCGACTTACGAGTTGTAGATCGTTGGTTCGAACCCAGGCAGGCGCTTTACTTTGTATAAATTATTTCATCACCACTGCTCTCAAAACGGTGAAGGAAGACACCGTGAGGAAACCGGCATGTCCTAGACCCAAAAATTCGAAGACATGTGACATCTACCAACCCGCACTAGAGCCACGCCCTCTCACCGAGGCCTGTATGCTAAGCTTTGCAGACGGGTGCAACAAGAAAGTAGGAACTTAAAAATAACTCTGTTTTTGTAACTTTTTGTAGTGCCATTCTATACTGATGACTATAAAATCGGATACAAATTATGATGATTTTATAGGTAAAGTTATAGTACACGTAACTACTCTTTCGTAGCGAGTACGTGTGAGTGAACAAGGTACAAATTGGTGAAAGCTCATCACAAATTCAATCGGACTTCATTTGCTTTATTTGCTCCAGCCAATCAATTGCCGAAAAAAATGGTCAACCAGTGAGTGTTGTTCATGTCAAAGGGTTCCGTTGGATGAATCCGTATCGTTATTGAATAAAGTTTACGGAAAAATATAAATTATCTTTAACCATTCGTCACAACGGCGAAGCTTCGCAAATATCTGAGTTCTCAGACCATTTTTTGTTTATTGATCATTGACTTTGCAGTTCGAATTTAAATTGCATTATCGATGTTGATGCACATCGTGAGGAAACCGCCATGTCCTAGAACTAAAACTTCCAAGAAATGTGACATCCGCTAACCCGCAGAGGGACTACAGAGGGAATGGGCCATAATCCTCCACTCGGACCTGAGTCCGAGTGGAGGATTATGGCCCACTCCCTCTGTGATTATGGCCCACTCTTTCTCACAGAGACGAGGCCTGTTGTATTGTAACGTAATGTACATACTCCCAGTTATCTTCATCTTCATTCATTCCTCCAGGTCAGAACAAGCATTCCGTTACCGTTAGGCGTTGATCTGATTATTCCTCACGGCACCACGATACGTTTTATCCACACAGACAGCCTCAACTTTAACATAAGACTATGACGATTTAGTGACATCCAAGGGTTGGTAATTTCGCCCACATTGATGGATATCATTTTTACTATAAACACTATACTTCTAATACAAAATAAATATAGATTTTATTGTATTTTAATAATATATATTTTATTATGACAGCTCTGACAATTTATGTTTAAAACGTCGTCATGACAACTTTTCTTTTAAATCCTTAACCTTTAAATGTAAAATCACATTACATTACATTGATACTTTGACAAAATTAACCCTGACCACTATCATATCTCAAATTCATATTTTCTACATGGTATTATTCTACGAGCTGACCGGGCCGCGCCTCGCCTGGCGGGCTGACAGCGTCTCCGCCGTGCCTCTCTCTCCTGCTGCCGTGCTGCGTCCTGTCCTGCTGCGTGGGCCCTCCTACGGGTGTCCTCCGTGCCGCACACGCACCAGCACCTGTCCTCACCTGCACCTGCACCTGCACCTGGACCTGCATCTGTACCTGCACCTGTTGCCAGCACCTGTCTCGCGTCTACCTCCTCAACTCCAACTGGATCTCCACCTCAGCGTCCTTAACCCACCTATCACGCATCGTCATCCATACACCCCACCTCCACATACTACACACCACCTTCAGTCCATCTCCATCTTTTAATTGCTTGTAAATATATCTTTAATCGTTTGCTACCTTCCTTTCTTTAATTTAATTCTACGCTTGGCTTTATAAGTTAAGCTTTTCTTGTCGCTATACGACACTGTGTCCCAGAAGTGGAAACATTATTGGCAGATTATAAATGCTCCTGCTTGACGCAGTTTTGAGCTAACTGGCAAATAATATACATATTGTAACCAACCTGTAGATAATATTTTAAGCCACTCATGTCGTCTCAACTTGCTGTTAACCAGTGAACCTGCTTACTATATTACCTGGACAATTAAAAACTATTTCCTTCAGGCTTCTAGATATTACAAACACTAAGGCGCTTATAGCTCCTCCTTTTTAGGTGAATGGGAACAATCAATTCATTTTTTTTGAAGTTATAAGTTGAGTAAAGCTTCTACATAAATTAACGGTAAGGTTCTACGGCTTACGGAACCCTTCAGGACAAAATACTGCCGATCCGCATTGCGCTTTAATCGGAAAAATCAACAGAGCTACTGCAAATGGGATCGCGTGCATATAATAATATATGCTCAGTCCAGCCGTCTGTCTGTTTGTGCTCGCATTTAAAATGGAGTTACTCATAATTGCTCTATTGAGCTGGAAATGGGAGGTAATTGGATTTTCTTCATATTTTGAGGAACAACCTCGTTACACACAAAGAATAGATGAAGTGGTAGGTAGATAACATAACATCACGCCTGTCATTCCAGAAGGGTTAGGCAGGGGGGCAGGCCTATTGCCTTCAACTGGGCATACCTAAATCTAAAATCCAATCTGCTAATGACAAATTCCTCCAACACCAATATTTTCGACCAATACATTCCAATAACACCTCGCAATACCTGGGAATCGAACCCAGGACCTCATTGCTCAGCAGTAGCACATGGGACCACTAGACCGAGGATGAGACGTGTGATAAGCAGAGATGTTCGAGTAATAAATAGTACACCCACATTTTACCAGTTATGTTTATGTGTCAAGGAATAGGGGGACGCACCTATTGCCAATTACCGCATAGGTAGATTTGTTTATGAAAAATCTAACAACATTATGCCCGAACTTGGGATCGAACCCAGGACAGCACGGTAAGCAGTCAAGCTTATGACCACTTTACCAACGAAGCAGACTTAATCTTGAAAATTAGTTGCATAAAGATGCTCATTTCACTCAAAATAATATATCCAGTATACCTTCTTTTCAATTTAGCTTCTAATACATTTATTGTTGTCTTCTTTTTAAATGTTTGATGTAAATTGATGGCCTGAAACACAGGTTTTTCATAAACCTCGATCAGGCAGGTCTACATTACAGTTAGAATTCAACTTTCCTCGATTGTAATTAACGTAAATCATATTTTTACTTTACTTTATACTTGAATAATTTTTTTTTTATTTATAGCCTAATTTCTAAATGTTTTGGTGTGTTGTGTAGGTACCAATAGGATTCGGGGAGACCCCTTTACAGTCTCTCCAGGGGTGTGCCCTAGCAGGTGTTGCACAGAGGGGGTTTCAGATCGGTCTTTTGAGAGGTAACGGTGCGAGGTTCCATGTGCAGATGGTGACCACCGGGATGGTTTTAGCGAGGTAATAGTAGTAGTCGGTAATATAGTTATCGGAGTAAACCCCACGCTTCCCTGGGCTGTCTTATCCCCAAAGCCCAAACGCATTTGAAGATTCCGGAAAAAAAATAAAAAAGGTATAGACAATTACAAAAAGGCGAACCAACAGTGGAATGCTAGTTAAAAAAAACATATTAATTAATTCGCTTCACAATTTTCGATCGTAAATAAGTGTACTCATGAAATAATTGGCATTTTAATGGATTGCCAATATGGCGGCCAAATTATCAGCGGACATAGAGAACACGATGATGTGACTACGGAAAAACCGCCAATCAGTTTTAATAACTAATTAAGTATTGCTAAAAGATATTTTTTTATTAATGTTATGGTGACCGCCTTGTTGGTCGAGTGGTCGCAATCGCTACTGTTGTGCATGAGGTTCAGGCTTCGATTCTGAGGTCGCGGAAAGTGTTATTGGGGATTTGTGACCGGTTGATGGCCATAGGCTCGCCCCTACACATGGGACTTAAACATAACTGGCGGGATGTTGGTGTTCTAAAGGTACACTTCTGCTTTACTCTTCAAGAATTACAAGCGTGATGTTATGTAGTGTGATGGCTCTGAAAGTTTACCAGCATCATTACAGGATTTTTTCAGTCCGAACTGGAAACTGGATTATATGGAAATCTTTTTCACTGTGTTGAACATCTCAAAAACAATCTCACGCGAAGGCCTTATCTGATTATTTATTCAAACAAAAATATCAGGTATTGTAGGAATGATAGTAAATCCTCTCATCGTCGTCGTGTTATTGATGTCTCTAAAATACCTATACAGGGTTATTTTTCAAAGACCAGCCAAATTTGGTATGGAGGATGTGGTACAGACCATCAAACTGAACAACTTTCTCCATGGGACCAACATCGTAATCGCGAATAAAAATTCAGCCGTCCCATACATTTAGGTCGAGTAGGTATTGAAGTTTTCTATGGGACAGTTGATAAAATTTTCGCGATTACGCTATTTGTCCCATGGAGAAAGTTGTTCAGTTTGTTGGTCTGTACCACATCCTTAAATTTGGCTGGTCTTTGAAAAATAACCCTGTATAATCAACCAAAAATAATTTAATTCTCTGCAAGCGTGACTTCTACGTCAGATTGAGCTCATAAAACGTAATGCGACATCTTGCAGGACATCAAATTCGTCATCCCTTTCTCCTGGCATAACTAAAATATTGTTTGTTTAAGGTACAGACGCCAGCACATCAAGCTACTACAATCTGTCAAATTTCTTTAATAGATTTTCAACATTATCGTTATAGCATTAAGGTTCAAAGTTGATTGGGAAAATTTGACAGTTTCGGGTAGCTGGACCTGCTGGCGTCTGTACATACATACATAAAGCCACGTTTTCTTCCCATGGGGGTAGGCAGAAACTATAGAACGTCACCTGCTACCATCCTTACATACTCCGTTCACTACGATTGTTTGATATTACTCGTATAAATAATTTATATTAATACCTACTAGCGGCCCCGCAGACGTCGTTCTGCCCGGAAAAGCAGCGCCACCTACCGGGTCCAATTGTGTTTTCAAACCATCCAAGAACCCATTAAAAAAATATATATATATCAGACCCAATGATCCATAGTTTTGTTAGTATTACACACGATTTAAGAAACTATGTTAGTAAAAAAAAAATCGCAAGAAAAAAAAATAATTTAACTTATATTGTTAGTGCACTACAGGTACTTAGATACTATGTTAGTAACAATAATGCACACACAATCAGTTTATGTACCGTCCGCGCTCACCTGACACTCCGGGCACATGCACATGAACATGTACCCAGTTAGCCATGATGATGTAAAATGTATTAAAATATGTATACAAAATTTCATTCAATTCGGTCCAGCTGCTTAGGAGGACTTAAGTGGCAAACATACGTACAGAAGAATTATATATATTATTAAGATAAATAACAACATTGAAATATTTGCTATCTAAAATAGATTTTCCATCAGCGTTTAGCTACCTATTTAGAACCGGATAAGAGAATAAACCTTTAAAATAATAAAGGTTATGTATGAGACATGATAATGTCAGACCAAGATGTAGAATTGTTATTAAATGCAGCAAAAAAACTGCATATTTTAACATCACTTTTCTAATGATACTTCCTTAATTTAATGCTCTGATAGATTATGTAATGATTTTGTATGGTCCCCATTCACGACATGATACAGCCACGAGCATCTCACATCCACGCTATCCAGGCCTAATGTCTGGAGACCAAACACCGTAATGAAAAAACGTTCAAAATCTAGTCGCCATCTCATCTCGGCTACAATCAATGTCAAAAACTTGTCAAAAATGTAGAGAAATAAGAGGTATTTTTGACAGATTGAGACTGATATCAGACTGTGAACGTTCTTAAAATTACGGGAATTGCCCTTTAGGTTAAATTCTTACGCAATTACTCACTAAAGGGCACACTGTATTAAGAAGGTTTCATCTTCGTTATTTCATAGTTTAAACAACATTATGAAACTGTTATTGAAAAATCATCGACGAAAATTGAGGTTGTAAAAATAACCTCAATTGTAAAAGGAAAAGCAACTTTAAGGTGACAATAAATTAGAATTACGGATTTAAGTATTAAAATAAACAAAAAAAGCACTCAATTTGTAAGTGGCGCTACTTATTGGCATCCACAGAAATATATTAGTATAACCAAGCCATGGTGTGTCATTTTTCCCCCTAAGAATTTTGTTCACGTGTGTACATATTTATATATATAAATAATAATCTTTTTGTAAAGTGGGATCAGTTGACAAAGGAAAAATAATAAAATTAATTACTTAGTCAACTCATCCCGCGGGATAAGTTCGAGCGGCCTCAGTTGACTAAAGAGCCGTTTATTATCCATTTGTTTACGCTTTCATCAGTTACTTTTGGAACGGACCGTATACACTTGAGCCCAGGTTAGGATCTCAGTAGAACCCAGGACCTCAGATTAGATACAGAAAAGCCTGCAATGACATCGGCACACATACTTCAAACTGGAACACAACTAGGTTTTTTGAAGACTGAAATGGGTTTGGTGGTGGTACGTCTCAAGACCAGCTTCTTCACAAGGAGATCTAAGTACCACTGCTATATGTTTAGCATAGTCAGCATTTAATGTCCCCACTGCTGATCCACACGCCTCCTCTCCGTGAGAGGGAGTGGGCTGTAATCCATCACGCGAGCCCAGTGCGTGTTGGTATGTCTTAGAAGTTTTGGTTCTAGGACATGCCAGTTTCCTCACTATGTTTTCCTTCACCGTTTCCGAATTAAATTACACAAATTATAGAGCCTGCCTGGCCTCCCATGGCCTACCACTCGTCAGTCGAGGCCATTGCCATTTGGCCACCGCTGCTCTTATGCTTGTAACCACAGAACATTTTATCTGTTCTGTGCTTCTAACAGTAAAAAATACAACGGCTGGCGTTCGAACCTACGATCTCACAACCACTGCGTTATGCTGCATACCAAACGGTATTTTACCGGCGCCACAGTAGACTAACTCCGGTTCATGTATTCATAAATAAAATTATATATTCAAATGTAAAGACCAAAGTATCTTGGAAGGACGCGGTAAGGTCGGCGGGTGCATGGTCAAGTGCATCTGATAGAAACGTTGCACCGAACGAATAATGTTTCATAACTAGTTTGCGTTTGAGTTATTTGCTGATAGATGGCAGTTCCTATGGAGAGGCTTGTGGCTAGGTAATAACAGTACCGCGGGTCGATCGATCATGACCATCTTTACATATCAAGACCACTCCGTGCCTCGGAAAGCATGTTAAGCCGTTGGTCTCGGCTGTCAATCGTGGATCTTTGGCAGTCGTTACGAGTCGTCAGAAACCTGAAAGTCTGACCCAGGTAATCTAACAACCAGTCTTACCAAGGGGTATTCCCTTGGTAAGACTGGTTGTCAGATTACCTGGGTTATGGAGGTTACATAGGCAGTCGCTTCATGTAAAATACAATAATTCAGCTGCATCCGGTTAGACTGGAAGCCGACCCCAAAATAGTTGGGAAAAGGCTAGGTAGATTATATTTTGGCAGGATGCATCCAGGAGATGGCAGTTCCTATATTGATTAAAATTGAACCGCCGAAATAACTGAAAAGCAAAAAATAATAAACCTTTTTTATTTAACCTAATTATTAGTATATAGTAATTTTGAGTCTCCTAAGTAAGTTCAGCCTATACCTATTAGTTCCCACTGCTGGGACATAGGCCTCCTCTGTGTGAGAGGGGAGTGGGCCATAATCCATCACGCGGGCGCAGTAGGGGATTATAGATGTCACATGTCTTCGATTTTTTGGTTCTAGGACATGCCGGTTTCCTCAAGATGATTTCCTTCACCGTTTTAAGAGCAGTGGTGATGAAATAATTTACACTTGAATATTTATTTTTGTGTAAATGCAATGCAATGTGTTTGTGCATTTTGATTAAATTGTGACAAGTACCTACTGTCACGCATAGATATCAGTCAAGTCTTAAAAAAGTCTAAAAACTAAGTCAGTATTATTTGAAAAAACGAGTGTTTTAAAATCGTTTGAATTTAAGTTACTTTTAATCCGTACGTCTGTGCTAGATCCGTGATAGATGAGGTTTGGAGAGTGAAATTCAGTCCGTCAGCTCTGTTCATAATTATTCCGATGCCTATTCTTATTATCATCATCATCATCATTTCAGCCGATAGATGTCCACTGCTGGACAAAAGCCTCCCCCAAGCACCGCCACTTCGACGGGTTCTGTCCTTCTCGCATCCAGCGGATTCCTGCGACCTTCATTAGGTCATCGGTCCAGCTTGAGGCCTTCCAACGCTACGTCTTTCGGTACGCGGTCGCCACTCCAGCCCCTACAGTCTCGACATTCATAGCGATCGCTTTACGACCGAATTCGGTCGCAGAGTCCTGTCACTCCATACATTTCACCTGTCAATTCGGGACTTTGCGACCGAATCCGGTCGTAAAGCGATCGCTATGAATGTCGAGACTGCTGGGGCTGGATCCTTCTGCCCCATAGGCCATCTATTCTGCGAGTAATGTACCCTGCCAACTGCCACTGAAGTTGCCTGCCGACCTAGTAAACTTGAATTCAGATGTCAATAGTGACAATCCCTAGCATCATGTGGAATGCCAGCTCACTTCAAACTCACTTCACCTTTTCCACTCCACCAAGTTTTCATGATGAGATTTTTACAGAATAGAACGGCTGTTCTAATATTGTATGTCAGCAAGAATATAAAATAATAAAAACATAATATACGTATGGAGTCATAAATTCAAATCACATGTTAATGTAAAACATGTGAGAGGAATGTCACATCTGAATAATGTTTTCAGGGTCCCGTGGAAAATGTTTCGTAAAATTACTGCTCAAAAATACTAATAACAATTGATTCTTGTGTTTTTTACTAAATTCTCTTCTCTTAAGCCTGTTTATATTCTAGAATAATGTAAGACATTTCTGTCAAAGTTAGTAGTAAGCACATTGATGAAAACGCATTTATAGTTCTGCAAAAGCTTTTTTAAAAGTATCATACACTAGATACTGCCCGCGACTTCGGCCGCGTGAAATTCGACCCACTCCATCGCATCGCATCACCTGCCCGTGCTCGTCTCCTAGCGTGATGTGATTTACGAATAAAATATCCTTCCTCATGATTTGGGCTATCAACCGCAAAAAGATTTTTTCAAGTTCAACCGATAGTTCCAGATATTAGCGTGTTGAAACAAACTGAAGAGTTTGGAGTTTGGAGAGTTTAATAAACACTATGTATTCAGATTTCCCTACATGCAGAGTGCCTTTTGCACTGAGAAAGGCTGGACATAAGCCTCTCCCAGGCTGCGCGACAACACACTGTCCTCCGCCATCCGCATCCAGTCTGTCCCAAAGTCGTCGGTCCATCTAGCTAGAAGGCGTCCCACACTCCGCTTGCCGATACGCGGTTTCCACTCCAAGACCCGTCTGCTCCATCAACCACGAGTCCTTCGATAAACATGGCCAGCCCACTGCCACTTCAATTTGCTTACTCTGCAAGCTAAACAATAACAACAAAAACAAGAGGAAGACCGTCACCGCCGTGGACGTCGTCTACGCTCTGAAGCGCCAGGGTCGCACCCTGTACGGTTTAGGCGGTTAAACACCTGCATCCCCCGCCTGTACGTGTTGCTCTGCATACTGTGGTGGACATGTGTGTGTTGTGAACATAACCATACCGTTATAACAACGTTGCGTTGAAAAAATTATAGGCTGATATAATAACTTCTCTGTCCTCATTACCATACACCATAATCCATAATAATCCTATAATGTTTCCACTACTCAGACACAGGCCTCCTCTCAGTGAGAGGGAGTGGGCCGTAATCCACCACGCGGGCCCAGTGCGGGTTGGTAGACGCCACATGTCTTTGAATTTTTGGTTCTAGGACATGCCGATTTCCTCACGATGTTCCTTCACCGTTTTGAGAGCAATGGTGATGAAATAATTTACACAACGTAAAGCGCCTGTCTGGGGTCGAACCTACGACCTACCACTCGTAAGTCGCGGCCGTTACTTACCACTGAGCCACCACTGTTCAAGTCTGTCTATATATTTTATTTTATACTAATACAATTGAAGAATTCTCACATTACCATACACATTACCATTATTTAAATTCCCAAATTAAAACTCCCAATAAAACCAGTTCGTCCTTATTGACATTAATTTCAACCTAGATCGAACTGTCTTTACCTTTTTTGACTAAATTAAGCGAAGGGCAAGGAGACATTGTGTTTTCTAAAAAAAACATATTGAAATTAATTCAAATTAGTGCCTATATATGAAGGTCGAAAGATACGAAGATTTTGTTATCATGAATATTTCTGATGAGACTTAAAGGCTGGTTCAGATGGGTCTTTGAAATTGACTGAAAATAAAAGCGTAACTTACACGTTTACTATAAGTACTCCTCTGCCTTTTACACTTCGGGAAATACAGGCGTGAAATTTTTTTTTTACTGTACAGAGTGGCATGGACGTCGACGCGCAAACTGTAACCATGAATTCAGCTCATGATTCTAGATCCCCTAGGGAAAAAAAATTCGCCGGATATAAAAAAAAAAATCACGCCCTACGCGGTCAAAATTTTTTTCATTTCTGACTGGTACTTCCAAGATTACCACGTACATACAATGATACGGTAGGTAAAATATGTGTTTGTAAGATACATACATACCTCTTTATAATGTTATTATAGATTCGTAAGGGCGGTTTTCGTAGTTCAAATGTTACTAAAGAAGTGCGATTGGCCGAACCATAAACCTCTGCGTACCCGCGTATGTTTGTTATGTTCCTGGACCCTTGATTTTCTCATAAAAACTAGCAATAATAATATGAATCGAGCGTAGATCAAGTTTAAAGTGATCCGTGGCGTGACCGGCGCGAACCCGCGATCATATATTAAGGATCCGTCGTGGGGAGCAGGGATTAATGCATCATGCAGCTTGTCGTGTGTCCCAAGTGGGAGACGACAGCGGGGAAACGAAATGTCAACTTCGGCAAGTGCATCGAGTTTTAAGTGTTGTCGAGCGAATAATCAAACTACTTTTCATTCGTTTTACTAGTTTCTATGATGATCATCATCGATTATAGTCTGAAGACTCGTTAGTCACCCCCTTTCAGGGCAGGGAAATGATCATATTTACAAACGTCAAGTTTTATGTGATTTTAGAAAGATTATTCATGCTTAGTTCAATAGCAAAAATCAATCGTAGAATATTACGGGTTGCCTTTGCTTAACTTTTATGGCTACATAGGTGAATTTAGTTCAACATTTTTTATTTGATATTACTATAGTAGGTAACTACTTGTTCTTAACTACCTACTATTGTTTAAAGATGATCCACTAGCGTAGTTACTGAAGAAGGTTCAATCATTGTCTGGTTAAACTTCTTATCACAAAATGAGCCATTGCCGATACCACAGAAGAAAAAGAATTTCACCATCTATGTATGTGTATCGTTTTATATTATTTTCTACGTGTATAGTCTTTACAGACGAGTTTTTAATCAGTACCTGCTTCCGCTACCTCTTTTAACTCGATCCACGTCATCTCCCGCCCCGCGCCGCTCAGCCATCGGTTCGTGAAGTAGATGGATTACAGTGCACAGCATTTGTTGTACCCTTTACTATAACTTACACGAGCCCCAGCATCTTCTACTTAGTACAAATTGAAAAATAGCCCACTGATGAGCTGAGATAATGACTGGGTAATTAGATGATGTTCTTGGTCTAGGAGGAATATGCTGGAGACACTACATAAAAGGACTTTTTGGAATGAATCGGGAAAATAAAAAAAAACCAGTCAAGGAAACGCAAGCGACTTTTTTTTTAGCGACGGTTTTTTTCAGAATAGATATCTGTTACTTTTAATCCGTAGACGTATAAAAAAGTAACCTAAAGTTCTAAGGACTGATTTTTCATCAATCTGCACCCTAATTGCGTAACACACGATCAATCTGAATCTGAATCATTTTGAAGCAAATTGCTAATCCATTGCTTCATAAGTTCGAAAAATTTGTCTGCTCAACACGTAAATAACGCAATGAATATTGTTGAACTGTCAAAATGAAACCGATTCCGATTGATCGTGTGTTACGCAATTAGGGTGCGGATAACTTTATTCGGGGAATACTTACTATTGAAATGTTGGCATTTATTTCATATACAAAAACTGTCAAACGTCAATTTTATTCCTCAAATAAAAGTTACCTGGCGCTAGAAAAACCAGCCCTAAGTGTTTTTATTTCACCTTTTTTTTTTAATAAAGTCAAAGCATTTATTTCAAAGAGGCACATAAAAAGCACTTTTGAACCTCAAAATTTACAATAAAATACAATTGATTCTAGTCACCTCTTCCAAAAGGTAGTTTCCACGTAGAGAAGAATGTGCAAGAAACTCAACCGTTACTCTTTTAAAATGTTTTACAATATTTTGTGTACGTTTATTATAATAACTGCAATATGAAACTCAAAAGCCAGAAAGAAACCAGTAAACGACTCTAAAATTACAGCTTCGAACCTAACGAGGTTCCACTCAAAGCGCGGACATCAATGATTGCCAATAAACTTGATGTCCAACAAATGTACAGGCACAAAAATCAAATGTTAACACAGTACTCATATAAAAACTTAAGGAAACAGCGTTAAACGCGACGTAACCACTTAATAAGTCTATCGGAGCGCGTCGCCAAATGAATAACACCGTCCAATTTCAGGCATTGCAAGAAGCGCTCGAGAAAAAGATTGTTGCACTCAACATTAACACTTGCTTCGAAAATTTAATTCCACTACATCCTCCCAACCCAAAAGCAACCTTCCCACAACAACACAGAGTCTAAAACCACAACAGCAAGCTAAAAACATACATTCTTTCCAAACTTGAAAACTGCTGAATCACTCAGTCTATAGAAAAAGACAGGAGTATACAAAAGCTTCATTTGTTTTCTTAATGAAAGAGCGGGACGGGTGTAGTTTTGTGGTGGTGTCTGCAAACGTCTGGCTAATGCAGTGCGTCTGGCCGCTGACGAAGATGGATGACTCTCCTGGTTAGCACTTGAATGAGTGCATGCCTTGGATAAAAAGAACAATTAAGAATGCTTGTATAATAACATAAGTATCAAATGAAAGTAAATTGTTGAGTTTTGGAGATAATTTGAGTGTAAGCCTTTTAAAGACGTTTTTATAATTTTGCTGAATACTATGCTCTGTTCATTTACTTTGAAGTTTGTTGACTGCCTTTTGGCATAGTGGCTGCAAGCGCTACTGCCGAGCATAAGGTCCTGGGTTCGATTCCCGGGTCGGGCAAAATGTTATTGAGTTTTTCCATCAGGAATTTGTCAGTGGTAGCCCGGGAGTCTGAATTTATACCCGAATGATGGCATTAGACTCGCTCCCTATCACATGGGACTTAATCATAACTAACGAAATGTGGGTGTTACTATAGGTACACCCCTGCCTAAGCCTTCGGGGATTACAAGCGTGGTGTTAAATTATATGTTGTTAACAGATTAGAGATAAAAATGCCTATAATGCATGTTAGAAATATTTAAATACTAGCTGCGCCCCGCGGTTTACCCGCATAAGTTTCGATCCCGTGAAAATATCGGGATAAAAAGTATCTTATATGTTAATCCTGGTTAAAAACCATCTGTGTGCCAAATTTCAGCCAAATCCGTTCAGTAGTTTTTGCGTGAAAGAGTAACAAACATCCATCCATCCATACATACAAACTTTCACGTTTATAATATTAGTAGGATCAACTTTTTTATAACCCTTAATAGAGTATGTATAGATATTAACATAATATTTACAAACTTCTAATAGCATTGCCATACAACGTGGCAATGCCGCCAGTCTCTTGAGTACCTACATTACCAGTCGACAGCGATATGGGGGAATATTTCGACGCAATATTTTAGTTTTTTAATAGTTTTAGTTAGTATAGGATATTATATTTTTATTTTAATAATTTGTTGTTTATTTAGTATTAGAGAAGGTTGATAGGAACATACAAAACCTTTTGTACAAGAACAGTAATAAAAATGAACAAATATCTCTTACTACAGGATAAGTACAGACGCCAGCAGGTCAAGCTACCCGAAACTGTCAAATTTTCTCAATCAACCTTGAACCTTAAGGCTTTAGCGATAAAGTTGAAAATCCAGTAAAGAAATTTGACAGATTGTAGTAGCTTGATGTGCTGGCGTCTGTACAAAGTAAAGGAACCAGTACTTTAATAACTTTTTTTCAATATATTGTTTTGTTTTGTTACAAAGGTTATTTACGATTTCAGATCACGTTTCCATGTATAATGAGGAACTATTTGAGATAGCATAAAAACCTCCCCTACGCAGACCACAAATCTGAAAATTAAAGACCCAAGCGAAGAGCGTGTAGCGGGATGTAAGAAAGTTGATTGTATTCATTATTATATTATTATCTTCTTTTATTGTGCATTTATTAAGTTTACTTGTTATTAATAAGGCCAAATAAAATATTTTTAAGAAATTACGGAGACTACCAGTTCGACGAAGGCGACAAAGAAACAAAGAATATTGTTGTTTGGATATGAATTACTAATATTGCCATAAATTGACAGGCCACACGTCAAATATTTTTGTTTGTACAGACGCCAGCAGGTCAAGCTACCTGAAACTGTCAAATTTTCCCAATCAACCTTGAACCTCAATACTTCAGCGATAAAGTTGAAAATCTATTAAAGAAATTTGACAGATTGTAGTAGCTTGATGTGCTGGCGTCTGTACATAAAGAATTGAATGCATACCATTGATTTTATATAAATAAAGTGTATTACTAATTGGAAAAAAATCTCTCTCGTACTAACTAAGCTAAGTCTCTATCTGTCTCTCTTTCTTATCCCTACTTGTCGCAATTCTGAAATATCTATTATTTATACACTATATTTTAGTTTGTGTATAGTTTTAGTTAAGTTAGGATTTAATTTAGTTAAATTAAATTAAGATTAAATTTCAACGCCGTGGAAATGGCAAAGTTTGGGAAAACAACATTTAAAATACAGTCATGCCAGCGACACGAACAAGAAGAACACATTACAATTATTCACACAAAACAGATGACCCTTATTCAATAGTCAAGCTTAATACGTCAGCCTGACTCCACAAGTCCTCCAAAAACCGTCATTTAAAAAGGAACATCTCCTCATTTCCCGCTCTCCGCTTGTACTTGAACCACTCACCAAAGTCCGAAGGCAAGGAAGCTCGGCGCGAGGACCGGGCGTCCTTGCGGCGGCCACTTTCCGTTTCTACGAGCCGCGCCTATGGGGCACGTCCGCTGCCAATTTACACTGGTTTGTTTCATAGTGTTTGTCTTTACAATACTAATGGTGGCGTCGAAGAAAGTTACGGAAGTTTTGATGTGGTGATTAGGGTCTGTGTTGGTTTAAGAATTACTAAACGTTTTCGTAAGATCTTTAAGACTTAAAGGGGATTATGAAAAAAGGAATAGACTGTGGCACTCGAAACTGTAAAAAGTAAAGCCATTTCTATGGAAAAGCTTCTTCTATGGAGGATGTGGAACATAGCATAATAGTACAATCAGCCTATAATGTTCCCACTGCTGGGACACTGGTCTGTTCTTTGTGAGAAGGAGTGGGCCATGACCCACTGCGGGTATACGCAAGCCCAGTGCGGGTTGTTAGATGTCACTGTCTTCGAATTTTTGGTTCCAGGGCATGCTGGTTGCCTCACGATGTTTTCCTTCACCGTTATGACAACAGTGGTGATGAAATAAATTACACAAAGTAAAGCGCCTGTCAGTGTTCGAACCTACGACCTTCAACTCGTAAGTCGCGGCCGTTACCACTGGGTCACCACTGCTCTACTATAGGAACACCTCTACTAAACCCTTCGGGGTATGCGGGCATGATGTGTGTGATGACTTTCTAACCTGTTCCATTCAAAAAGCAAAAGATATTGTCTTGTTCTTCTCTCATGGCGGAACGAGCAATAAGATATTAGCTCTGGTAAAACCATCTGGGCCCCAATTCTGTACGGTAATTATTATTTCCCCGCGTAATCCTACCACGTGCAAACCACGTCAATATCGTGTCTTGTTAACGGCAAGAAATCGAAATGTCAACCGTACGGACAACATGTATTTTGACAGTTCAAACCACGCCATTGTGTCATAGAGAATACGTTAATAGCAGATGTCGTGATTAACTAAGGAATTGGCGTGGTTTGGAGGTAGGTCATGGTGAATTAGGGCTCAGGTCTATCAAATAGTGCACGGTAACGACGCTGGCGCACGCTGAGGCCTGACGCTAACATTACTTCACTGAGGGGCAATTCTCGTACTTTTATGAAGATTCAGCTCTTCAGTTTCAATCTGTCAAAAATACCTCTAATTTTTCTACATTTTTGACAAGTTTTTGACATTGATTGTTGCTGAGATGAATTGAGACTAGATTTTGAACGTTTTTAATTGCGAGAATTGGCCTTCTGTTCTTGCAATTAACTATATCTTACCCGTGGCCTCAACCGCGTCGCCAATGGCCGTCTATCTGTCAAAAACTGTCCGCCTTTCACGAATATCGGCTAAAGTACAGAGACGAGAAAGCAAATAAATAAAACAAACTTACTTTCACAATTATTTAGACATATACTCATAATAATGCTGAAGATTTTGTTTGTTTGAGCGCTAATGTCTCGAACGTATAATGTTCCCACTGTTGGGACACAGGCCTCCTCTCAATGAGAGGAAGTAGGCCGTAATCTACCACGCGGGCCCAGTGAGGGTTGGTAGGTGTCACATGTCTTCGAATTTTTGGTTCTAGGACATACCGATTTCCTCACGATGTTTTCCTTCAACTATGCATCAAGTATCTATCGGAATTGCCAAATTCGTTTTGCATTTGATAGCCCAATTCTTGAGGAAGGCTATAAGCTATTTAAAATCACGCTTGGACTCTTAGGAGTCGAGCAAAATAGTAAGAAAGAATGCGAAAACGAATAGCGCGGCCAGGCGATGCGGTGTGACGGTACGGGTCGGAGAACAAGTCATTTTACGCGGAAGAAGTCGCATGCAGAAGCTAGTATATAATATTAGTAAGAGTAAAAGAATGTTCTTAAATAATCTGGTGAATACTAAATCAGCTGTCAATTCTTATAAAACTGGTTGACCATAATTATTAATTAAAACAGTCGATAATGTAGACTGACAACAGCTTTGATAACAGGTTTAATTAATTAATGTATCAGTATACTTGCATGCTTATAATTAAAAAGCATGCACATGCGTGGGTTTCGGCACGAAATTCGAGAAAAGTCCATCATAATCAGCATGTTCCCACAGCTGTAAGCAGCAGTAAGAGGGAGTGGGCCGTACTCCATCACACGGGCTCAGTGCGGGTTGGTAGATGTCACATATCTCCAAAATTTTGGTTCTAGGACATGCTGGTTTCCTCCCGATGTCTTCCTTTATCAGTTTGAGAACAGTAGTGATGAAATAATTTACAAAGCGCCTGTCTGGGTTCGAACCTACGACCTACCACTCGTAAGTCGCCGTTACTCTCTCAGCACCCTAATTGCGTAACACACCATCAATTACAATCTGAATCATTTTGAAGGATATTGCTAATCCATTGCTTCATATGTTCGAAAAATTTGGCTGCTCAATAACGTAAATAACGCAATGAATGTTGTTGAACTGTCAAAATGAAAGCCATTGCTACTGTTAGTGTGTTACGCAATTACCCCGCCTGGTCTACTATTGAAGGCATCCTATAGAGTTGATAAAACCATTCAAACTTCACCTATTATAAACTTCACTAATAAAAGTTCATATTTCGTAGGTAAGTACTACAAATCAAATGAAATCAAAATATTTTATTTCACATAAACCTACATACATCCACTTATGAAACGTCAGAAGCTAAGTGTTCAGTTCCAATTGGTCGTTTCCTATGGAGAAGAGCCGCCAAGAAACTCCACGGTCACTCTTTTAAAAATAATTAGCTTTTACAATGTTTTCAAATTACAGTAGGTATGGGAGGACAGCGTAGGCCTGTCAACAAGTACACACGGCTACACATCAAGCTATGCAAAACCAGTATTGGCTGACCGTTCACTGTGAGAAAATATCATACAAAGTGAGGCCAAGACAAACTGGTTTTGTATAGCTTGACGTGTAGCCGTGTGTACCAGGTACTTGATAAAATAAAAAATGGTCTACAGATTTAAATTCTACAAGGCTCACAAAGTCCTCACATTTACAAAATATAAAAGAATCTATCAAAAGGATAAATAAAATATTAAAACCTATTAAAACCAAGTGAGAGTTGAGTGCTAGTACTATCAAGCGACCTTCTCAATGGTCCTTTCTATACATATAAACCGTCTGGATTGCACTGTGTCACTCAGTCACGCAACAGGTCGGTCTTTTGTACTCTAGCTAATAATATACGTCGCAACTTCACTCACAGTTAATAAACTCTCTGGACAATGCTGGGCAGAAAACCAACCCAATGGACAAGGATCCCGAGGAAAACCTTGACTGGAAATCGTGTGAGATATGCTGATAAAACCCTCTCACAGAGAGAGCTGCACTGGGCACATTATAGGAGGATTATTATTATATTTAGGGCTGATATTTCAAATAGCAGATAATTTTATCGGAGGAATAATTATGAATTTTTGACAGTTCTGTTCAAAAACTGCCAGACGCCAATTTTATTCCACGAATAAAAATTATCTGTCTATTGAAAAATCAGCCTTTATGCAAATAAAATATGAGTGGCAGTGATTTCTCGTTACTTTTCTGTAGTTGAGGATAAACCTTTTCGCCATAAAAGGACAGTTGTAGGGAGTTTATTGACCCCCATTACCTGAGTATGAGAGTTCAGGTGTTTATAAAAAAAAAATTGCCCCGATTCACAGTGCCTCCAAACTCCCTAAGAATGTGTTTCCTCCTTCTACTAAATTATTAATTATTTTATCGCAAACATACAGGGAGAAATAATCGATATCAACGATGTTTAATTACAATTCTGATTCACCAAATCAAAATCAGAAGTAATTCATTCAAACTAGTCGGCTAAGAATCAGCACTTTTTTAACGTCAAAAGTACTTAAGACATCCTCAAAACGCGGGAAAAAGAAGTGGCACAACAAACTCCCCAGTAGCACAGCTGTCTGATGAGTTAGAAGAACTTGATTCTGTGCAATAGTATAGACAGGGTGGCAGGGATATCGACGCGCATCCTGTGACCAAGATTTCAGTACCTACAAGATTGTGATCCCCCTGCGTTGAAATTATTCGTCAGTTATTTTAAAAAAAGCATTGCTGTTCTATACATTTTGATCGCGTAGGTATTTTTTTTTTTTTTACTTTTCTATGAAACAGCAGATTTTTTTTTCTAAGAATTTTTTTAGTCTAGAATCATGTGCTGGATTCATGGTTACAGTTTACGCGTCGATATCCCTGCCACTCTGTATAGTGAATTATTTTAGTTGAGACTGGTCACACTAAACGATTAATCTAGCATAAGTAGGAGCAGGCTAGACAAATAGCAACAGGTGAACAAATCTGATGCTCGTGCTCGTATCAGAGCTAATACACGCCGCCATATAATTGTACTTTTTGGGAGCGCCGACACTAGGTAATTACACTTCACTTTGCGCAAGAATTGTGTGGATGCGACGGGCAGTTTTACTTTTAAATAGCTCTGTTTAAAAGGTATGTTTTGGAAAGTGCCAATGTTTTCCAGAAGTGTTTTTGTTTTACTGTTAGCAAATGTTCATTATTTTTATCTGGTGTTATTTTTGTGTTAGATATCAGCACAACCTATCGTTGTTTTTGTGCTATATTTCAGAAATTCAATACAATAGAAGGAATACTAAGTGATTTCATAATTATGAGTTTTAACTCATTGCGGTAGCTACCAAGAGGCGTAGCTGGCTTGTAGAGCATCGTAAACCTTGCGTAGCGTTGTCTACGAAAGGACACAAAAACAGTGCAACTTATTTCCAACTTACATACACACACATACATAAACTCACGCTTTCTTCTCATGGGGTAGGCAGAACCAAACCAAACTATAGAGCGCCACCTGCTACGATCCTTACATACACCTACCAACCAACTTGTAAAAATAAACTAGTTTAAATCGCGGGAAGGTCCGCTCTATGCTCGTTCAGGTGGGTACGTCTGCGTCTTGATCGCGAACTGTTTACATATGTGGAGTACGAGATGGCGTACACCTGCTGGTGGCACTGACCACACTGTACTATTATTTTTTGTGCATAGGTTACAGTAACGGTACCTAATCTCTTTATTTGTAGGTGAATGAAATGAATCCCTAAAAAACTGGTAAAAAAATAAAATATTATAGAAAAATTGGTTTATTTATTTTTTCAGACTTTTTTCTTAAAAATTCTTAGTTGTTGTTTGAAATTTATACTAATATTTAATTTGGGGGTAAGATTAGAAATAGAGAGGAAAAATTTCTAAGTATGTATGTAGGGGATAATATTCGGAAAAATTGATCAAATTCCGTTCTTTTTTTTAGTAATGGGATGTCACAGCATTGCCGAGTGTCATGGGTAATATTTTATGTGGATGAATTTCATGCGGACGGAATCGCGGGCTGAAACAAGTAACATACAAGTGACTTAAATAAAAACAAATTATATTTTTAATAGTAAGTTAGTTCGGTAATCACTTATTTAATGTTGTGTTGTATATTCCTACATCCAACAGTAGACGTCTCTGAATGAGATGAAAATGATTACATATAAGCACTTTCAGTTTTTTTTTTTTTTTTTGAGGATGGGAAATCATCAAATGACTCCTCCCGCTCTGGGTGGAGCAGGAGGGAGTGTCAGACTCTTACTGACTAAAGCCCACCCGTGTTCCTTCCTTAGCCCTTTATGTTCCAGGGCAGCGGTAACCCTTTCGGACAATCCCGCTACAAGCACTTTCAGTTACATGAATAATAATAATAATTTTATTTATTTCACTTCAAGACACAAACATCACGGTAGCCCTGGCTCTTGTACTAGGAAGTCCTGTATCACAAGAGCCAGATGAAGAATTTTGTTTCAACTAAAATTATCCATCTGAGTTAAACACGAAGCGCATAGGAAAAAAACACAATCTAAGCTACAGAACACTATTTATTGCGACTACAGCGAGCCATGATTGCCTGCGCCTGTACTCTCTGCTACCGTACATTCGCCAGTTACTGACCTCTTTTTCACTCGTTTTTTTTGTTTATATTTTTGTCTCTTTCACTCCTAATAGCTCGGCTTTCGGTAGATTAATACACCGTCGACTAATGCATATCATTAGATTGAGTGGCTTTTCTTTACTGATGTGTACTTGAAATTATGAACGAATGTTTATCACGACTTTACTATTACTATTCGATAGTTTGGGACTAAATGGTTCAGGTTGCCTCATAAGAATTATTGAGCAAGACTGAGGATAGTCAGGCTTGCATGGATTAGGCATTCAATGCTGTTAAATTAGTCGTAAATGCAATACACTCGCTTCTACCCGCGATTTCGCCCATAATCACCCTATAATGTTCTTACTGCTGGGAAACAGGCTTCCTCTCCGTGGGAGGGACTGGTCACTGGGCCGTAATCCACCACGCGGGCCCAGTGCGGTATGTCATCGAATTTTTGGTTCTAGGATACGCCCGTTTCGTCACGATGTTTTTCTTCGCCGTTTTGAGAGCAGTGGATATGAAATAATTTACACAAAGTAAAGTGCTGGTGTGGGTTCGAACCTACGACCTACAACTCGTAGGCCATTATCACTGGCCTGCCACTGCTCTTCCGACTTCATCCGCCTAAAAATGATTGTCCCCCTAACCTACCGCGTCGCGTTGCACCATTACTTCGTTGCTCGGCTCCTAAGGATTATATAGCGTTGTCAACAATTAAGCTATCAAATGCAATAATAATATTTCCAATCCGACTGGTAGTTCCAGAGATTAGCGCGTTCAAACAAACAAACTCTTCAGCTTTATTATTAGTAAGTATAGATAGATTAAATTTTAGAAAAAAAGAGAGCATCGTGCCTCTCTCTCTGGCACACTGTGTGACAGTTTCGATCAACCTGCGCTTTCAACAGTATCTTGGAAATTTAAAGGGAAGCCCCAAAGGGGCATGGGAAGGCACATGAGAGGTGGTGGGTCGTAATCCACCATGTTTTCCTTCTCCGTTTTGAGAGAAATGGTGATGAAATAATTTACACAAAGTAAAGTGCCTGCTTAGGTTCGAACCTATGACCTTATAACTCGTAAGTGGCCACCGTTTCCACTGGGCCACCGCTGTTCCTAAAAGTAGCCTATACAGGCTGACTTGTAATTTGACGTATTCCTTTCAGGACGTAATAGTGTAACTCATTTGCAACAATTAAGCATC
This sequence comes from Apamea anceps, assembly GCA_951799955.1. Taxonomy (NCBI): domain Eukaryota; kingdom Metazoa; phylum Arthropoda; class Insecta; order Lepidoptera; family Noctuidae; genus Apamea; species Apamea anceps. The sequence continues at coordinate 3,494,094 of OX637516.1, forward strand.
CCGTACAGCATAGGCGACAATTCAAGGGATACGAGAAAAGTAAATTTTGGTCTGTGGATGGGTGACCATCTTTACATACTAACAACCCCTCCGTGCCTCGGAAAGCACGTTAAGCCGTTGGACCTGGCTGTCATTTGTGGATCTTTAATAGGCATTACGTATCGTCAGAAGCCCGTAAACCTGACAATCAGTCTTACCAAGTGGTATCGTATTGCCCAGTAACTGGGTTGTGGAGGTCAGATAGGCAGTCGCTCCATGCAAAATACTGGTATTCAGCTGCATCTGCTGCTGCTGGGTAATTCTGGGAAATTTTCAAAAATATATGAAAGTTTACTTTTCTCGTATGTATGTATCTATCTAGCCTTTTGACAACTATGTTGGGGTCGGCTTCCAGTCTAACCGGATGCAGCTGAATACCAGTATTTTACATGAAGTGACTGCCTATCTGACCTCTACAACCCAGTTACTGGGTAACACGATACCCCTTGGTTAGACTGGTTGTCAGATTTTTAGGCTTCTGTCGACCCGTAACGACTGCCAAAGATCCGCAAATGACAGCCGGGACCAACGGCTTAATTTGCTTTCCGAGGCACGAAAAGGTCTTAATTGATATATAAAGATACCATAGTCCACGATACCCATCCACGGACCGATCACGGCAAGCGTAGCTTAACCTGATCGATCGACCCGTACGGCTGTTATTACTTAGCGAAAAGCCCTGTTTTTCTCCGCAAATATTTCAGGTTATCATTTAGAACCTCAACATTAATAGGAGTCTAAAACTTGTTGTAGAAGCCACGAGCCCCTGACAACAGCGCCTGGTCATAAAATATGCAGTGGCTCATTAGTGTGACAGGTCGCGGACCATCGTTTATGTACTGTGTAGGTATACAGGCTGGTGGCAGAAATATCACATGCAAGGAAAGACCTTTAAAATGAAATAATATTAACATTCAGTAATTTAAAGAAGTTTTGTATTCGTTTTAAGGCTTTTATTTTAATTATTTCACAATTTAAGTTCGCAACGAACGTTAACTATTACTTTAAATAAAGTCTTAATATTCTATTAATTAATCATCATCATAATCCACACCCACGGCTGAGCATCGGTCTCTGCTTTCATGTGTCAGCATCATCCAGTCCATCTCCATCCATCTACTCGTAATGGCAACAACATCGTCCGCCCATCTCGCCGCCAGACGCCCGATATCTCGTCTTCCAATCCTTAGACGCACCTCGCTCACTCCCTTACTCCATCTGCCATCACCGCGCCTTGCCATGTGTCCTGCCCAACTCCATAACTCACTCAGGAAAAATACACTACTACAATACGCCTTTGTATTGGTTTGATTCCCGGCTGAAACAAACGCGTTTTCAGTATATTTGGATGCAGTTACTTCTGTTTTCCAAAGGAATATTTCTTTTATGTGACATAAACTCTTTCTTCCCATGGGGGTAGGCAGACGCAGGCAGAAACTACCGAACACCGCCTGTTATGATCCTGTTAACTCCGTGGCTTGCCAACCGATTTGAAAAATTCTTTTTTTGTTGGAAAGGGTATACTTCCCAAATGATCCCATAGAAATTTCATCAAAAACGGTTTAGTAGTTTGGTTTATAAACCAAAATTACTGGTAAAAATTACAACAAAAAAGTGAAAAATAAAAACTTTTGCAAAAAAAAAACAACCGACTTCCAAAAACGACACTACAAAGTGAAAAATAACTTTAATTTTAGAAGTCAGTGGCAAACAACGAAAATGCGAACCCAACGACACCGACTTCCGAAATTAAAGTTATTTTTCACTTTGTAGTGTCGTTTTTGGAAGTCGGTTGTTTTTTTTGCAAAAAAGTTTTTTTAATACTAGGTTATTATATATAGGTCCCTTTATGTAAAATAATTAATCTTAGAAAAGGTAGGTAGGTACTTTATACTCCATCTCAACATGGCGTTCTTTTGTTCCACCCTGTATAATATGTTCTGTGACCCATTTTTCTCAACTGACTCCGGCCTGTGAGGAAGGATTATAATCTTAGAACATAAGCTTATGTACTGCGGCTGAGTATTTGTGTCATTAATGGCATGCTCTGTTCTTATATTCGACGTTCGTTCGTTTTACCAATGGAACTTTTACATACATAAACTAACGCCTTTTTCCCATGGCATATAATGTTTTGCTGGGACACAGGCCTTCCCTTTTCGAGAGGGAGTGGGCTGTAATTTACCGGCAGGCCCAGTGCGTGTTGGTAGAGGTCACTTGTCTTCTGGGTCACATGCCGGTTTCCTCACGATGCTTCCCTTCACCGTTTGGAGAGCAGTGGTGATGAAAATATTCGCGCTACCACTGCTCCACTGGACCACAGCCGCACATATTATATTTAAGTAACAATAGGAACCAGGTAAAATTAAATAGAGTCTGATGTCCAAATGTCAGGTCAGTGAAATTAATTGCTAAGCAAATTGAGTACCAGCTTAAATTGTCCGTATATTTAAATTACAGCAGTCATTCCTTGAAAGTTGTTTGAAATGGCTATAACACAGCAAATTGACATAGTGTGTGAAATTCCTAAAATTAATTTCCCTGACTGTGCTAAAAAAAAACAAATATCCGAATGATTGCTTCTAGCCAGTCTAGACCTTCTTAAGACTCAGTGGAAGTTGTCCTAGTCCATTGATATTAAGTGAAGAAGATAATTATCTAGCATAGACGAAGCAAGTGAAGTTTCCTGCCGGTTCTTCTCCATAGGAAACCACCAAATGGAACCATGCACCTAGCTTCTGACGTTTCATATGTGCCCATGTAGGTTTATGTGAAATAAAATATTTTTATTTTGATTTTGCAAATTGTGTAGCTTAGTTGTCGATGATAATGATGACCCATCTTCATCATAAAATTTGAATGCAGGTGAATATCAGTACCTACATAAAATCTTTACAGAGTGACTGCCATACTTCAAACATTGTAGGGAGATTTTCCTGATTTCAAAACGAAATTAACAAACTTATATCTAGCTACATTAACATTACGCGTTGAAGTCTTTTCAACAAAAACAAGAAAACTTCGAAAACAAAAAAAAACTATTTGGTCCCAACGAACCACTCCTCAGAATCTCATTACTGATCCTATATTCAGAGAGCAATGATGAAAAATGTCGGCTGGAAAAAAAAGGATTACATTTGCAAATCCCACATCAGATTTTTAGATGCGAACGTGCAGTATGCAGGGGGAGAGTACATACTCGTATCTATCATTCATTAGCAGCACAGCTAGAATCCAATACGACATTTTTTACAATCCCCGGGCACAAAGAACGGGCGGCCACCCCCACACTAGCAAACAGCCCCATACAAACAAACGCGCCGCTGTATGAGTAATAAAAACTTGAAAAAAATCTCACTGACCCGCACACACGCGCACGAACCGCGAAAAAAATCACCGACACAAAGAAAGTCCACCGAAAACTTGTATAGGAACTTTTGTACGCACACAGCCGCGTGTGGCGCACACAGAGACATGCACAAGGAAGTCGCCGCTGTGTGCGTGAGTGCAGCTCGTGCGCACGAGGGCTAAACTTAGCTTAGTATGCGTGTAGTTGTGTCTCACAGTTGCAAGAGACCAAAACTTCGACTGTGTTAGGTTTCGCGGAAAATCCTTGAGCTACAATTTTCTGAAATCGACTCTATTAAATGTGAAAATTAGGTTCAAATTTCAATGCTGCTGGCTGGAGTTGCAATGTTCCTCTTTGGAGCAGGAGCTGCGCACCGCGGGTAGTTTTCGTATGAAACTTGGTGGCGCGAGATGCACCAACTGAGACAGGAACACGAGAGTCTGTTGCCGTCCCTGTCGCACGCCACCCGCCGCCCGGGGCGCGGGGACGTGGGGGGTGGCGGGAGGGTGTCGTGTCGCGTTGATGAACATTTTTCTCATTTTTTTCTTTATTTTTACGCGAATCGTTTTTAAAAAGGGTTTCGTCATAATTGCGTCGCCGCTCCTCATTATGTTAGCGCGAACGATAAGCCGATCTGTTGGCTTGGCAACAAAAGTACTTTTACTAATTACAGCCCCCCAAACTTGAATCATCACGAAAAGTCAAAAGTATCACCTTCGATTAATTTTGATAAATTGCACATGATCACAATTTAATTTGCATAACTTGATTATGGCACTTTAAAACTTAAAATGATAATTAAATAGGTATGCTTAGCTCACTAGTTGAATAATTAATATGTACAAAAAAGAGCAAATTAAAACTGCAGTTATGTTTGACTAACCATGTATACATGTAATAGTGGGACATCTGTTTAGAAAAAAGGAAAAACGGATGAATGGAACAAAAAAGCGTGTAAGAATGTGAGGCTAGTAGTAAAAAAAGGCACACGTAAACATTGCGTTACGTACGCATGTCTCGAGTGGCTCGTCTCGGCGGGAAACTTATTTTCCCGCGTTTTCTCGGCCGGCGCCATATTTGTTTTTGTTATTGCTAATGTGAATCTAATTAGAATTTGCGAATTTTCTTATCAATTTCTTGAAATTTTCGTAGCTGTACTCTTAGTTTATTGAGCTACTTACTTAAATGAGCTTAATGAGGTATTAATCACTAAGTTTCCATGCTAAAACATCGCAGGAATATAAAACAAAAACACAAAATACAAACACAAAACACTAAAGCATCACTATCGTTCAGTGTAAACAGTATAATAGATAAACATAAACACAATCAAATAATCGGATAAACCGAACTTATTTCAGCCGCATCCTCCGCGTAGAAGGGAAACAAAAAAAGCGTGTTGTGGAGTTCAGTCTCGCAGCAGCAGCGGTGCGGACCGCCCGCATCCAAAACGTTTATATTATTTTACATTACGTGTTTCATTTCGCGTAGACTTTTGGACAGCGGTAGTATGCGGCGCGGTAGTGCAACAAATTGTGACTTTGGACATTAAAAAAAAAATGGAACACCGTGACTTTTTCGACAAAAACAAGAATCATTTTAACCGGCAAAAAAATTTTTCATAACCGCAACTTTACGCAGTTCAAACTAGATTTTTTTTACTGGGTTTTTCTTCAAGTTTTTCGTTTCGCACTTACAAACATACTGATGCAGTTCAATAAGTTTGAGTTTACGTACGTTTTGTTTTGTTTGAAACTTTAACAAAATAGGCAACAAACTGTATTAGCAACAGACGGAGGAGAAGAGCAGAGAAGATGGCGCTTGCATCTTCTGTGAGCCTGTACTACTCCATAGTGCAGCGAGCGGCTAGGCACTATCTAGAAGACTACTGTCACACAGGTAAGATTCAAATAAGATATTTTTATTTACAGATTTTCCGTCCTGAAATATTGTCGCGTCTAGTTTCAAAAGTTCAAGAAAGGATACTGATGTTCCCGCTTTTACGGACAATTAATAGCCTGATTTTTTACCCCAATTAATTACCTATTAAGTATATTAAAATTAAAATGTAGGAAATAATGACAAAATAATTTAAATAAACTGTTAGCTGGACTGACGCGACGGCAAAGGCTACGGGCTATCTAGACATTTTTATCAAATAATGAAATACAAAAGTCACATAAAGATACTTTTCGACGGAAGAAAACATATATTTTTCAATTGAGAAGTAATAATAACTGGATTGTATTATTACAACTTTGTGGCGGGGTTTTTACTTTCATGGCGATTCAAGCTCATTTTGGTAAACATAAAACAAGATTATTCAAATGAGCCACAAAATAAAATTATATTAAATAGGTACGTACTTTAAAATTATCTTTTAATAATGTATTATTAGATGCATATTTTATTTTGATTTTTTCTAGTTACTTTCCAATAATACATACAATACAAGCTTAAAGTTTTTACTACATTTAACATAAAACAACCATAAACTGTACCTACCTTTATTCCTGGAAATTTTCATCTTACAGATTAATTGCGGAAAGAGTACAGTTGCATTTTCTTTACCTTATTTCGTCGTTTACAGTTTGCGCATACTGTCCCGGCTTATTAAATCATTAGACAACCGGTATATAATACCTATTAATCAACTTACACTTATTATCAGCCTATAATGTTCCCACTGCTGGGACACAGGCCTCCTCTCTGTGAGAGGGAGTGGGCCGTAATCCACCACGCGAGTCCAGTGCGGGTTGGTAGATGCCGCATGTCTTCGAACTTTTGGTTCTAGATCGCGATGTTTTCCTTCACCGTTTTGAGAGCAGTGGTCTTCTAATCAACTAATAGTTCTTGATATACCATTAAAAATATTAATTGTAAAGCACGAGTTTTTATGCTTATTTGGTTTTCCAACACAAAAAAGATATTTATCACTTGTCATTTGCATGGGAAGTTGTATTTTATCAATAATTATAAAAGTTTTCAAAGAAAATTACGGAAACAACGCTGGAAGTTTTATTAATTACGGAAATAAATGTATGATTAAATTCCACGTAGCTTTGTGATTGATCGACTTTATCTGTCACTAAGGGTCGGTTGGTTAACGTAAGGCCACAATTTTGTAGTTGTAATTTGAAACAACGTTTTGACAATAGTTAGCGCCATTTCTGACGTATACGCGTGCGACAAGTGGACATGAAAACACTAAGTATCGGTTTATTTAATTAAAAGGATGTATCATAGAAAATGTTAGGTAAGTTTTACAGGCAAACTTTATACCAAAACTAGCGACCCGCCCCTACTTCGCGAAGTTTTTACGACTTGACAAAACATCGAGATTTCTTTATTATTTGCAAGTTTAATACTAATTTTTTATACACATAAACCTTCCAGAATAAATTCTCTAAATGATGTTGGAAACCGCATCAAAATCCGTTGCGTGGTTTAGAAGAATAACACGGTCAAAAGAGACGTTAATTTATAATATGTAAGAAGGACCATATTAAGAATAGAGTACAGGAGCGGTGACCCAGTGGCAACGGCCCCGACTTGCGACTTGTAGGTCGTGGGTTTGAACCCAGACAAGCGATTTACTTTATGTAAATAATTTAATCACGGTGAAGGAAAACATTGTGAGGAAACCGGCATGTCCTAGAAGCAAAAAATCGAAGACATGTGACATCTACCAACCCGCACTGACCCCGGGTGGTAGATTATAGCCCAGTCCCTCGTCAGTCATTTTGACCGCGTAGGTATTGCACTTTACTATAAAACAACAGAATTTTTTTTTTTTGATAACCGACGAAAAGTTTCTACGTTGGTCTAGAATCATGTGCTGAAGTCATGTTTTCAGTTTGTACGTCGACGTCCCTGCCACCCTGTATGTGACAGACCCTAAAGTTCTGAAAACTATTTGCCAAGTATAATAATTCATATAATAATGCATTTTTCATTAATTAACTGTAGTTACATCGAGATGGATACAGCTTTTATGCATTGTGGTAGGTTCAAAACTTAACGCAACCTGTACACATAATATTGTGATAGGTACTTATATAATAACATATTAAAGCCCTAGGTATAATTACATTATACATGGTGTAAAGTATAATCACGTAATTATAAACATGAATAATAACTAAATCACCGAAAACATATTTCTTCTCTATAATTAGTAACAAAAAGATGAATTTTAATTTTAGTTTGGTAAGACCAAACTAAAATTAAAATTCATCTTTTTGTTACTAAAAAATAAATTGCATATAATTGATTCATTATCTCGTATATTGTTGTTAATTTTATGATTTTATAATTAGCTGCAATGTTTAGTAGTAGATACCTACTTATTATTTGAATAAATTAATTATCATAATTGCTTGCTGATCTGTGCCGTTGGTATTAATTATTTTTTGTTTTAATTAAGTATTAAAAGATCAGTGAGAATACCGCAACGATACCTTGTTCAACCAATGAGACTGAATTTCAGTCTACAATTGCCAAAATATCAACTTTTGCATTATTTTGAACAACCTTCTCATTGTTACTAAAAGGTGCGATAAAATTAATATTTTGCTTAAAATTGAAAAGTAAAATCCAAAAGATTTGAAAACTGCTAAAAACGCTTTTTTACTATCAGAGCTACAAATATTTAACACATCCTACTAATATTATAAACGTGAAAGTTTGTATGGATGAATGGATGGATGTTTTTTAATCTTTCACGCGAAAACTACTAACCGGATTTGGATAAAATTTGGCACACAGATGGTTTCTAACCAAGTTTAACTTAATATAGAATATTTTTATCCCGATATTCTCACAGGATCGAAACTTATGCGGATGAAACCGCGGGGCGCAGCTAGTTCTTAAATAAAGACATTAAATCAAAAGTTATTTACTCCAATTGGGTTGAGAATCAGCATTTTTTGGACGTCAAAATTACACAAAACGCTAGCCCTTTACCACTTCCTAGCGCCTTAGCTGAGAAGAAGTGGCGCAACAAACTCCCCAGCAGCACAGCTGTCTCTTCAGATGGAAGAAGACAGTCTCTAATTTGTATATCTAAGTAGGTAGGTACCTATTAATTGCAATGATTATACTCATTACAATGAAGACGGTATGCGATCTTATCACTAGCCAAATAATTAAATATTAAAGTTTTTGAGTAACCTTCAATTTCTAAAGATATCCTTCAGAATAAGATTTAAGACCGGTTCCACACTGGCGACTAAGAACTGTGCAAATTATTACAAACTCCATCGAGAAAAAAGATCAAGCAATTTATTAATTTCCAAAAAAGAGAATATTAGATAGAATAGATAATATTATCATATTTAAGCTAACTTAAATATGATGTATATGTAGTGTGTATGTGTATATATTTAACTAACTAGTTAGCTGACTTAAAATAATAATATGGAAAAAGGGGAAAGCATAAAAAAATTCGTCCGCATCGCTGTCAACAGGAAAAGTGCCCTAAAGACTAGAAGCATTGCCACGTTGTATGGCGATGCTGATTTTTTGTCACGTCGAGAGTCTACGAACCGCATGGTGATGTCTCGAAAAACCAAGTGGGCACTCGGACCCCATGGACCTAGTGTTTTAACCCCAAGCAGCTCAAACATACAGGGTGGCAGGGACATTGACGAGCAAACTGTAACCATGGATGCAGCACATGAGTTTAGTTAGACCCCATAGCGTCGAAATTTTTCGTCAGTTATAAAAAAAAAATATTGCTGTTCCATACATTTTGACCGCGTAGGTATTGCACTTTTCTATGAAACAGAAGATTTTTTTTTATAACCTACGAAAAATTTCGACACTATGGGGTCTAGTATCATGTGCTGAATTCATGGTTACAGTTTGCGCATCGATGTCCCTGCCACCCTGTATAACACCCAATAAGGTTGGAATATTATCGCCGCTCGAGGTTTTAAATACGCGCGGCTTTGTCTGTAGGCAGTCTTAGGGCACCTTTAAAAGAAAAAAAAAAAGACAAAAAAGAGCAAGGGCAATAAAGAGTATTCTATTCTATTCTTTACTTAGAAACACCCAGCAACCTAATAGCGTAACACACTATCAATCTCAATCTGAATCATTTTGAAGGATATTGCTAATCCATTGCTTCATAATTATGTATATTCAAAAAATGTCTGCTCAACAACGTAAAACGCAATGAATGTTGTTGTACTGTCAAAATGAAAGTAGTGTGGTACTTCACCCAATTTTTTTTAAACTAAGAACGTTTAGTTATTTTCAAGTTTTTTTTAAAGAAAACATATTATAAATAATGGAAATTTACGAGTTCTAGTACCCCACAAAAATGTTCAATAAAGCAAAAGTTGTAATGTTAGCCCTTTAAAGTATTCCCCAACAAAAATAATAACAATTATTACAGAGAAAGTTTTGTTTTGTTCTTAATAATTATTCGAGCGTTTTCATAAGTTTCAGCCAGTTGTAGGTACTTGCTGAAAATAGTCATTTTCACGGTTTGTTAGTTATTAAGTATGGATGGTGTAAAATGTGTAACAAACATCCGCCGAATCTATTTTTTTTCCTGTCGATGGCACTCTTCTTCGTTGTTTGAGCCCAGAAGGTGACCAGTTGGCCCTTGATTGCAGCATCAGTGGCATCATCATCCGAGGTGCAGGCGAACGGGCACTTAGGACACTCCAGCAAGCGGAGCATGGTCTGATCAGAAGCTCCGACGTGTTTCTTAACGAATCACTATGTTAAAAAAAGACCACGAACTTACAAAAAGTTTATTTATTGTGAATTTTACTTGACTACTTATTGATTTTGAATTTTAAAGAACTTACCACTATTTAGGAGACAATTTTATGATCGTTACCTTTCCGCCACATAGTCTAATTAGAAAGTTCATAGGTGAGTTAATTTTGCCGACGGGAAATGCAAGATCATAGGAGTGGAGTAAAACAAAAATAATTAGTTAAGTAAAGTTCTTATAACTACAAGGTAGGTAATAGTTTCAATTTTCTTTTTATTTCAAAGTTAGGAGGGCATTCATATTGAATAAAAATGGCATTACATTAATTTAGAACATGTTTTTTTCTACAATTACCTACTTATAAAATCTCAAAAATTGTTAAAAACGTAAACTAGCACCGTCGTAATGAGTAGTCACAAGCCAGAAAGTCTGACAATCAGTCAACTGGGTTATGGAACCCGGATCTCAGAGGCAGTTGCTCCATGTTAAATCTCTCTCTCATGCAAGAGGTTGTGCTTTCAAATCCGGGCAGATACCAATGCGACTTTTTTAATACATAACTAAGTTTGGTCAGTGGGTAGCCTTAGGGGCGGATCTTGGACATTACTGCCAACGGTGAAGGAAAACATCGCGATTAAACCAAGACTTATGTATGTTAATATAATAATATTTATTAATCGCCAACTCGTCTTGAGCAAGCGTTGTGATCAATGCTCATGCCTTCTCTGTATTAGAAGAGTCCTTTGCCTGCCGTGTGACAGTAACAGGCTGGTATTATTATTATTATTAAAAATCTTCAAAAGCGCAGTACATAATAATCTTTTTAGGCTAGAAAATAGCATAACATTTTGCTCGCTAATAATCTAGATTTGCCTGAAGAAACGGCACGATTCCTCATAATTTGTACTAGAACATAATGTTTTCATAAGAATCTAGCTCCTAGACTTACAGTTAGCGATCTTAAATGCTCTATTCCATCGTGAACATTGTAAAGCTTGTGTACCGGAAAACCACACCTGTTTTTCTAACGATTTAGATGAAATTCAGCAACATCTTATTATGATTAAAAAATTTGCTAACGCGACTGGCACTCAAACGTAAGACTTGTATGAAAGGCCCGCCATGAACGCGCGGAGTTAAGCCGGTTTTACATTAATGTGTTGTGTCGCAGTTTTAACCAATCAAAACTCGTTGTGATTTGACGTAGCCCTGAACAGATACGTTTGATTGGTGTATTCCGCGTCACGACACAACACAACACAGTAATGTGCCGGTGGCTTTAATGTCACGTAAATTCAAACCATTTTAGAATTAAAAATACTCGTTTCATATTTATTTAATTTTAAGACTATTTGTATATCTATGTGTGATACTTATATTTGCGCTGGGCGCAAACATTTCAACCACAATACTATATTTTGGTTACAATTTTCTGGCATTTGTAAGTAAATCTTTTACAATCGTTACGGGTAGTCAGAAGCCCAAAAATTCTGACAACCAGTTTTAACAAGGGTTATTGTGTTACCCAGTAACTGGGTTGTGGAGATCAGACAGGCGGTCGCTCCATGTAAAATACTGATTTTTTTCTGGATTGACTATTGAAAATTTGTTTGTATTTAGATCCAAAATCGTTCGAATTTACGTTGTGTTCGTGCTAAAGCCTCTCATACTAAGAACCTAAGTCTTAGGTTTGAGTGCCGAGTCGCGTTAGCAAATTTTGTATCATATTTGGTAGTAAGTTATTACTGAATTTTAGCTTCATCCAAATACACAGGTGTAGTTTTCTGGTAAACAATACTTTCAGTTTTCATGATAGAATAGAGCATTTTCAGGAACATTTTTTGTACTATCAATTATGTATGTAACTTAAAGACATCCTAAAATTAAAATCAACCTCATAGCGAGTGAGACGGACTTATTCTGTTGTTCTCTGAATTAATTCACAAGGGTAGCGGGATCGTCCGAAAGGGTTACCGCTGCCCTGGAACATAAAGGGCTAAGGAAGGAACACGGGTGGGTTTTAGTCAGTAAGAGTCTGACACTCCCTCCTGCTCCATCCAGAGCGGGAGGAGTCATTTGATGATTTCCCATCCTGAAAAAAAAAAAAAAGGAATACATTGTTTGTACTTTGTTATAGATTATAGATAATTTTAAGTTAGTATGGGTGCATTTATCGCATTGGGGTAGCCTGTAATGGTAAATGCAAGAAGATAAATAAATAAATAAAAATATTTACATACAAAATGTAGGAAACCTTCCGAATCTACAACAAAAACGAGTGATTAAATGCACTTCGTATTCAGAAACCACTTAAATGTAGTTAAATATTTTCATCAAAACTTGTTTGGCTATCTTAACCAAGCCATCAAGTAAATATAGACAGGTAATTTATTTAATAACATTTTATATTCGCGAGGATTTGTGGACAATAGACGGTGTGAACTCGGAGACAGAAGTGGTTCGGTAAAACAAGTATTTATTATTGTTTGGCTGCAAATAAAAATATTATACGTCAGCGAAATATACGTACCAACCTTCTTATTCATCGCGTCGATGGTAATACAGTGTATTAAATTTTGTTGACTCAATACTTCGCCATTTCTACGGCATCGTCGGTGACAGCGAAGAGGTTCCTATAGCTGCATTTTTACACCTATCTACTAGCAATCAAATCAGGAATAAATAATATTGAGTATCCAATGCTATTTTTAGACTTTTTCTAATAATACTTAGTTTTAGTTGAAAGCTGGACCAATCTTAGTAATTTTTTATATTAGCTCAGGTACTATCACCAAGTCCTCAAAAAAAGGTCTTTTAAAAACGCTTTATAAAAACCACATAACTTCGTAAGCAATAAGTACAGTAGTGTGCTTATAACATTAATATTTCTTTTTAGCAACTCGAAATCGATGTGTGCCCGGGTGATGGCAATAGGTTCGCCCCCTATTTATTTATTTATTTATTTATTTATTTAAACTTACAAACAGGTACAAAGGCGGACTTAATGCCTTAGGCATGCCCTATTGCATGGAACTTAAACATAACTGGTGAAATGTGGGTGTCCTATTACCCCCCTATTATTATTATTATTATTATTGTTACCCCTCTGGCTAACCCTTCGGGTAATACAGTCGCGCAATACCTTTCAGTTTCCTCTCCTTGAGTGCATAATAATTTGTGTTCTATCTTCAAAACTGTGGTGACCCAGTGGTTACGGTCGCGACTTACGAGTTGTGAAGGTCGTAGAATCGAACCCAGACTCGCGCTTTACTTTGTATATTTTATTTCATCACCACTGCTCTCAAAAATGGTGAAGGAAAACATCGTGAAGAGACGAGATGTTCTAGAACCAAAAATTCGAAAACATGCGACATCTACCAACCCGCACTGGGGTCGCGTGGTGGATTTCAGTCCACTCCCTCTCGAAAAGAGGCCTAAGTATGTCCCAGCAGTGGGAATATGCTGATTATGCGTCAATATCCCGTATATTATTAAATATATGTTAAAGCACGTGTGAATATCTAAAAATGTGCATTATACAAAATAATATAAATCAGATAAATAATAATACATCCACGTCTGTGATTTGATTTGGTGCGCGCCCTTTAGCAGCGAATAAGTACAGACGCGCGGGAAAGTCTTGTTACTAACTTATTATTGATCAATATCGCTGTACACGAAGCTTTTATTTGTATAAATTAGAAAAATGAAAGTATGCTTAAATTATGCAAGGGAAATAAGATAATTGAAAAGTACATGACAATAAAATCATCACTTATTTAAGGAAACACTTTTAAGTTACATTTAAGTAACACAAACATTGTTAAGACATCTGCCGATAGCCCTAAAAAACTCAATACACGAAACAACATCTCAGTTCCCCATCGTCTACAAAACGGACACATTTCCTCCCAAGACAACAAAAGCAAACAGAATAACAGGCACAAACACTTAATCGCTAAACAGTACAAGAAAACCAGTTGCGTTCCGTCCCGCCGTACTTTTATATAACCAGTTTGTCGATAATCGCATCGGCTCGCTTGCGTTTATATGCAAATGCGTTGCATCCCGAGACGCTAAGTTCAAGGCCGCGGTGCGTCTAGCGCAGTTTGCTAACACTTGTGCGCTCCACTGTACTTAATAGTATGCTAATACCCACTTAACATTATACACGCGAACATGTTCAGTCTTTTGTAATTGGCTACTGTACCTATGTGATTTTGGATAGATAAAACTAAGGATATGTTTGTACTTAGCTAAGATTTTCTTGTTAACTTACAAAAAGGAGTGTTATATCGTGACCTTTAATGGAATATTAGTCTGGTGTAAGGGGGGCGCTAGGTAGACAACAAGTTGAATTTTTCTTACGTTTTTTGCAATTTTCAGGCAGTTTCAGGTTGTATGTTAAACAAAATATGATTAGCGAGCGTAATACAACCCTCTAAGGTCATATAATCCTATTGATTGATATTTCGTGAAATATTCATTTAATAATTTCACGAGCACCACCTGCACCACATCTATAACAAAACTTTCATTTCAAACTAAATAATAACAGTAAACGTATACCTTATAAAAAAAAACTTACATTAAATCTTGATTAATCACCCGAATCTAACATTTTCTTTACAATAGAACGAGATAGCACTACAGCAGCAATTTATTCGTGACATTCACTTTAATAAACATAAATATATATAATTATTAATGTATTTAAGTTCGTTTAAGTTTCGCGTAAGTTCAGTGTCAAGGAGGTTGCTCAAACTTGAATAACACTTGTCTTCTTGAGTGTACTTAAGTTAAACAATATGGTAAGGAGAAAGAACAAATCCAAACAATAGAGTGAACTGAAAAATTATGTCAGTGGCCCTGAGTGTACTTGCAACGAAAAAGTTACCTCAACCAATATGCCCAGCTTTTTTCCAACTATGTTGGGGTCGGCTTCCAGTCTAACCGGATGTAGCTGAATACCAGTATTTTACATGGAGCGACTGCCTATCTGACCTCCAGAACCCAGTTACTGGGTAACACGATACCCCTTGGTAAGACTGGTTGTCAGAATGTTAGGCTTCTGACAACCCGTAACGACTGTCAAAGATCTACGAATGACAACCGGGACTCCATGCCTCGGAAAGCACGTCAAGCCGTTGGGGCTTAACGTGCTTCCGAGGCACGGAGAGGTCTCGATAATGTAATGGATGGTCCACGGACCGACCTCGACAAGTGTAGCTTAACCTTAGATCGACCCGTGCAGCTGTTATTATTTAGCCACGAGCCCCGAAGGAAAACCTTACCCGGGTTATGTTACAAGTATAAAGTCAAAAGTGCAAGGATGTAAAAATCTTACATGTGATCAATTTGCATAATAGAATACGCGATCTCATACCGTTTTGGCATAAAAACAAGCATCAAAAATAAGATAATTATATCATTAATTAAAATATATATATTCTAAATTAAATGTAACATACCATATAAATCAGTGAACTCTACACCGTTAAATTTAGATCGTTTTAATCCTTAAAAGGGGTCATTGTAGGTACTCATCATTATGAACATCTTTTACTATGGGACCAAGCCTGAAATCGTGAAAAAAAAATCAGTTGATCCATAGATTTATGTTGGCATAACTCGGCATAATGTATGGATCAACCGATTTTTTTTTCACGTTTGCAGGGTTGTCCCCTAGTAAAAGTTGTTCATAATGATGAGTACAATGACCCCTTTTAAGGATTAAAACGATCAAAATTTAACGGTGTATAAAAAAGTGTATTTTCCACCTTCGGGTGGCAGTACCAGTAGACATCCGCGCACGCCCAATTACTTTTTAGGCAAAAAGTGCTAAGTCATCAGCGCGCACCGAATCACCGCCCGTGACGTTTGCCGCATCTTCTTGCACTTAAATCGACTAATTTTATACTTTCTATGAATTTCGGTAGCTACAATGAGGTTAGGTTCTTTATGCATTCGTGAATCTACTTGATAAGGATCACACCTAGCTATCCAACACTTTCAAATCGTTTCCACAACCGAAAGATCCGCAAATATTCATATGTGGAATCTAGTATACAAGATCAAACCAGAGACGACTAGATTTTTAACGTTTTTAATTACGAGAATTGGCCTTCAGACCATCGTCAACCGTTGAATAAAAGTATTTTCTTACCAAAGTCACATGCATTCCCCATTCATTGTTCTACACCAAAGTTTAATACTATAAACTTTATCTTAATGGAGCCCCACCAGGCCACCATAAACACTTACCAGCATCTTTGTTGAATCCCGCAGATATTATCTGTTAAATCGAACACACAAGTCCAAAATAGGCCCTCATCACACTTCCTCATAAATCCAAAGTCATATGAACTCCCCATTCATGATTAACCATCAAATTTCGCAACATAGACCACTTTAATTAAGATATACCTTCAGAAATAGTAACTATCTTCCGTATCTCATCTGATTACATGCAAATCGCACTGCAACAATTTATAAAACAAACAAGTCTAACAATCCCAATTTTCTTAAGTAATCTGTTGAGGTAGAAAGGGCTGGCTTTTAGACCAATTGGCGAATGACCACAGCGGTCAGAGTAGTCAGAGCGATCAGGTACGTTTCCGCTTCACGGTACGCCGGTAATCAGGTGTTAATATTTTTACGGTAGCCTGGTGCCGATTATAGGTGCGGTTGCCCTAGTTCCGAACTGATTACGCACCTTTTAGCTTGATAAAGTGGCTTTGAGTAGTTTTTGTTCAGGAATGATCTTTCTTCGTTTGCATTTTAGGTCTTAGATATACACCGGTAAATTTTGATCGTTTTAATCCTTAAAAGGGGTCATTAGGTCATTGTACTCATCATTATGAACAACTTATACTACGGGACCAACCCTGAAATCGTGAAAAAAAATCAGTTGATCCATACATTATGTCGAGTTATGCGAACATATATCATGGATTAACTGATTTTTTTTAACGGTGTATACAGTATACGAGTATTGTGCTAAGGTCATCGTCATCATCTACCAAGCCTTTTTCCCAACTATGTTGGGGTCGGCTTCCAGTCAAACCGGATGCAGCTGAATACCAGTATTTTACATGGGGGAATGCCTGTCTGACCTCCACAACCCAGTTACTGGATTATACGATACCCCTTGGTAAGACTGGTTGTCAGACTTTCTTGCTTCTGACGACCAGTAACGAGTGCCAAAGATCCACAAACGATATTCTGCTAAGGTGTCGTTTCCATTAAAGCGGAGAGGAGTAAAGATGATGAAGAGATCTCTGTCACTTTAATAAAGTCCTTATAGTGATGAGACAACATGGGGCATTAAGGCAGCTTAAAATTTCTTGCGTTTAAGAATATGGCCGTTAGAGACCAAACATTTAGAATATTGTAAAAAAAATCATACAAAATTACTATTAGATCCATGTTATTATTCTGCAACTGAATTCTTAGCCGATAATTTACAAAAATTAAAAAAAAAACAAATTAGATTTAGACCTCGTAAGTATATAGCTATAATGTACATAATATTTTTGCATATCGTAAAGGCAGAATCTACAAGGACTCTAACATTAATTGTAATATCTGATTTGTAATACCTTCATTCTTTGCAAATAAATATATTCTATTCTACTCTGTTCTAAAGTTAGGAAATCAGCAGTAACTGCTCCAGGCAGCAAATCATAACGAAGCATGCTTTAAAAACTACAATAACCGTAATTTCTTTCATTCATAAATTGTTTGCAAAACTCACGCGCATGCATACGATACGGAGCTCTTGATAAAAGTCACGTGGATCCAGCAAATTTCCTGCTCGATTGTTGATGGTTCTTCAAATGCAACACCTTCCAATTACGTTAGAACTCCATGTATTAGGGAGCGAGCCTATTGGTATTAACTGGGCAAAAATCCAAAGAAACCCTTCCTTCTCTACCATCATGCATTCAGCCCAAAGATGTCCACTGCTGGACGTGTGTTGGGGAGAGACGTCCACTGTGGCGATGCTTGGGAGAGGCCGGTCTCTCCCAGGCATCGCCACAACGCGACTGCGACCATCACCAGGTCGACAGTCCACCTTGTGGACGCCTACTAACGCTGCTCATCTCGCTACGCAGTCCACAACTTTTTGGCCACATCAGCCATCTGTTGAAATAGCTGTGTCCCGTTCACTCATTGCCACTTAAGTTCGGCAATTCTTCGGATTTGTTGGTGTTCCCAAAGACGTCGACAGTAACCTCGGAGATTCAGTCTTCCAGACAAACATTATATATACGAAAGTAATTCTGTCTGCCTACAGCTGAACGGATTTCAACAAAATTTGGCACACAGATAGACCATGACCTGGGTTAGGACAAGAAAACTGCCATCACATCACATCACATGGCAAAATATGGTTTTTCCCCGGACATGTCTAAAAAAATATTTTTTGCAACAAAAATAAAAACATCGTTATAATTTTTTAATTTTTATTCATTTATACAGCTTGTTATTAAAATCGAATTAGGTACGTATGTAACCGCAACAAATAATAGACATTGTTATAAAATTAAACACTCTTTCTGAGGTAATATGGTACTTAATAAAAATAATTAGAAACACTCTTCTTTTTGGCAACAACCAAATTATTATATGTATAATACTACTAATGACTAACTAACTATAATACTTTATAATTTTAGAATAAACTACACCAATGATATTTTCAGTCATCTAGTTAGGTAGCCAAATCCCTAAACTATTTGTTGATTGTAAATTAAAAGTATTTAAGGAACTGCTAAAACTTTTAATTTGAACGACATCAATTTTTTTTTTTTACTTCTTTTGGTATTTTTCAGTCTTCCCAAATATTGGTAAAATATCTTTCTTTTCCAACAAGAATTTGTAAAAGTCGGAACAACTCAGGTCCTTAAAATTATACTTGATTTTGATCAGAGAAGACACCGTGTGTAAGTTTAGCGAGTTTCTTTCTTTCGTCCATTGTTGTGTGACTAGCGAAAACACTCACGCGGCGCGGGGGCACAGGTGGGGGCGTTCCATCGTCGACTATTTTGCCGTGCTTTCTTGAATGGGGGTATTATGAATGAATTTTTGACTAAGATTTATTTCAATTTACCGCTTATCTATAAAAAAATTTGGTTATCCCTTTTTTTTTTGGGTGGGAAATCATCAAATGACCTCTCCCGCTCTGGGCTGAGCGGAAGAGCGTGTCAGACTTTTACTGATTAAAACCCACCCGTGTTCCTTCAGTTGCCTATGCCAGGGGCCACGGTATCTCTTTCGAACAACTCGCGGCCCTGGCGGCATCGGCCCTAGCGGACCCCGTCAGTTCGTGCTGACATCTCTTTGAGGCGCGCGTGGAACACAACGCGCCGTCAACCCGGGCCTGGTCCTTACCGAGCGGCGAGCTGCCCATTGCTCGTCGCCCGCAAGCCCGCAGCAAGCAAATTGGGACCCCTGACAACAAAACTTTTTAAAAACCCCTGCCGGACGGCCCCCGCAAGCCCGTCAAACTAGGAAAAATCCGGGGAATCCCGGACGGATGGCAGTCCTAGGTCAAGGTATACTTTTTATCCCGATAGTAAGTTCCCGTGGGATAATTTCCGACCTCCACACGGCCGAAGCTGTAAGCAAAAGCAATAATAAGCTACCTCCCTACTGGTCCTTAATCTAAATGGTCCTGAATGGCTGTCACGTGTTTCGTCACGCATTTGAAGTTTACAAACACGTCGCTCTGATTAGTGCACGTCCGGGCTGCGATATGGAGTCGCGTGTTAGCCTCCTCGATCGTTAACTACGTGTTTACAATGTCATTATTGAACTATTTGATCATAAATTAGGAAGTTGAGATTGGGCTATTTCCGGTTTTTATTCCGTTTACAACTTTCCACACAAAAAATAGATGTAATTCAAGCTGTATTGAAACTGAAACTAAATGCTGAAACTTACTAGTCTAGTATAATATTAGGGTTGCCAGCAACCACTTCTTCATTTAAGGGTTACCTACTAGCATCAAAAATACAGGTTTTAGTTTTATTTTTTACAGGAGACATTTTCAATAAATGTCTCCTGTATAACAGCATTTTTTAATGACGATTTCTTTATTTTTTTAATTTATATTTGCTGTACCCGTAACATACGGCGCATCTGGCAAGGCTGCATAATATTGATTTTTCATCATCTGCCTAGCCTTTTCCCAACTATGTTGGGGTCGGCTTTAATATTGATTTTTATGCTAGTTTTTTTTTTAAATACGCTTCAAAACATTATGGCTTTTCCTAAGTTTAATCTAGTGGATTCTACGATTTGTTTACTAGCAGCCAAGGACCTGCCATTTCCTGTCCATTTTCTGATTCCACTTAGAACAGATAGATTCTTTCTTATAATAGAAATAGATAATTTTTCATCCCCTGTCAAAATACATAGAGCCTTTTACAATTCCCTTAAAATCATCATCATCTTCCGGCCATTGTTCCAAATCCCATAAAATAAACAAAAGAGTGTTGCCATAATCACAACACTTTCATTTAACATCTCTATTTGATGATGATAATAACCAACTCAAAACATTAAGCCCGTTGCACACTGGTAACAAGTCGCGCGCACCACGTGCGGAGTACCGCGCGCGGTCCGTGCCCAATTTAACGACTAATTGCGCTCTTATCGCGGCTAAACGCGCGTTATCGCGAGCTCCGGCGGCTCTGTTTATAAACACAAGTAGGAATGGACCGTTACATTCACCTCACTTTGATTTTTACTTGTCGTTTTGATAACACGTAGTTATGTTTCCTTTCAACTGTTATTGGATTCGGGGATAACTAAGCTTTTGTTTAGTTTACTTTGATTGCGCAATGGTAGTGATAATCGCTACGGGTAAACAAAATCAAAAGTCATTTATTCAAATTAGGCTGAGAATCCGCACTTTTCGAACGTCAAAATTGCATAATACAGTCCCCCAAAACGCCCACCCTTCGCCACTTGCTAGTGCTTAAAAGAAGCTGGAAGAAGAAGTGATGCAACAAACTCCCCAGCAGCACAGCAATTATCTCTAAATTTAAGTAACTATGAAATGAAGTCATCTCCATTTTTCATATTTTTATAAACTCTCTATGCAACGCTTCTAAGTAGATCAACGTTGAAAAAGGTCGTAAAAGGATGGCATATTATACAATTATACATTCGATGTGTATAATTAAAGCTTGTCTCAAAAACTATAGGTTGA
Organism: Apamea anceps; assembly: GCA_951799955.1. Lineage (NCBI taxonomy): Eukaryota > Metazoa > Arthropoda > Insecta > Lepidoptera > Noctuidae > Apamea > Apamea anceps. Next base: position 3,515,433 of record OX637516.1, read on the forward strand.
AATAAGCCCAACAATGCCCGAATGAGTTCCCCCTTGATTCAGAAATTATGAGCTCAAGCTCAAGGCCGCGGGTTCAATTTCGCATCAAAGCAAAAAATAATATTGTAAAGTCTAAGCAGTTTCTAAACTCAGGAAATATTATATTACATAGGTACAGACGCCAGCAGGTCAAGCAACCCGAAACTGTCAAATTTTTCCAATCAACTTTGAACCTTAATGCTTTAGCGATAAAGTTGAAAATCTCTTAAAAAAATTTGAAAGATTGTAGTAGCTTGATGTGCTGGCGTCTGTACTTTAATATGGAGTTAGAATGTGAAGCAACTCGAATCACATTTTTTTTTTTTTTTTTGCTTTGTCGTTATATGTGACAATTTTTGTAAGTATGTACAAAATCATAAATATCTGTTTGTTTTCGTCATTTTTACTAAATTAAAAAACAATAAACACAAAAACTTCGCTTGCTTAGAGTAGAAACAAGAAACGCGCTCCCTAAATTATCATAAACAAAACAAAATCCAACAATATCATCCAAAAAAACTTTACACACAAAAAGTTTGATAAAGTCTTAGCAGTATCGTTGAAATTTTCTTAACATCCACCTGTAGGGCGCGTTGCGTAAGGGTCGCTCCCCTACCCTTGAACCGGCGACCTTGAGTGGCGGGTCACTACGCAACGATTTTATTGTTTAACGACACCAGTGTGTACCACCCTTTATTTAGGGAAGAGGGATCTTGTCTTTGTTTTGTGTTTGTTAGATTTTATTTTCATTTCGAGTGTTTTTGGAGCGTTCGTTTTAATCAATTTAAATTCATTTTTTTATTTATATTTGTTACTTTTACCGACTTCCTGAAAGGTTCTTAAAATATACTGACAGTTTATGATATATTTTGCGGATGACTCATTCTCATTCTAAAAGAAAAATACAATTGATACTCTACCCTACTCACATTATCATCTTACCACTAGGTTACCCCATAAAAATAGCAAAACAAGATATCATTGCCTCCTTAATCCAGAATTTCACGGCAATTAAAGCGACTATGTCAGCAATCACATCAACATTTATGTTCAACACACCGTGTAACGCAATCAGTCCAACATATGTCGGACATGAATAGACTCACCCTCATAGATAACCCTCTATTTGGATAAACTTCCACATCTATTGGCGAAACGGATTCATCTGCTCAATTTGTTCAGACAGATAAATTGAAAAGTTAATGTAAACAAAACTAAACGAGCAAAAAAAAAAATTAAAAGCCAGATTTACTTTAAAAAATGAGATGACCATTTTCATTGTGTCTTGCAAACCAATCTCAATCTTAATTGTAACTGTTTTCGTTAAACGGTTTCTTCGTTCATGTGTAAAAATCTCTGGCAGCAGCATCAGAATAGAATAGAATAGAAATTATTAAGGTGGATCCTCCAAGGTAGCCCACGAAATTCAAATTTTCTTACGTTTTTTGCAATTTGCTGGTCAGTACTAAGTTGTACGTTGATTCGCGGCCGTAACAAATATGTATTTAATTACAGAATTATAATCATAAAAGTCATCAATACAACTCTTTACGATCAAGTAATCCTACTGAATGACTATTTCATGAAAATCTTGACATTTTAGGATTATGCTAACTTAACAAGTTGTATTACTTTCTAATAATTATAATTTTGTAAATACATATTTGTTAAGGCCGCGAATCATATTTTAATCAACGTACAACTTAGTAGTGACCAGCAAATTGCAAAAAACGTAAGAAAATTTTAATTTCGCGGGCTACTTTGGAGCATTCACCTTAAACGGAAGGAGTAGGTATGCATAGATTCAATTTGGGACAAAGAGATTTCCAGGGCAATTTAGAATAAAACTTGAAAATTCGGTTACAAATGCAAGAATCCATTTTCATATCCTGGCTGGAGGGTACAGGGTATAGAGAGTATGGTATTCTTACTTCACTAATACCACCCCGGTGATCACCATCAGCACATAGATGAGGCTTCGGGTTCTCTGTAGACGCTTTGACTCTTTTAAATGCCGAAACAAAACAGTTTCGTTGCAACTGCGCGCGCCATCGCTGTTTTCATACAGTGAAAGTCTGACAACCAGTCTAACCAAGGGGTATCGTGTATCTGACCTCCGTAACCCAGTTACTGGGTATTAACCCAATAACTGGGTTGCGGAGGTCAGATAAACAGTTGCTTCATGTAAAATACTGTTATTCAGCTGCATCCGGTTAGACTAGAAGCCTACCCAACATAGTTGTTAAAAGGCTAGGCAAATTCATTGAAAGTCAGTCTGAAGACAGTCTCGATTTAGGTCTAAGTTAACAGCCCTAAAGTAAAGTCAATAAACCAATCAAATGACCAACCAACACGGTTGTTAATGTTTTAAAAAACCGCAACAAATAATGATATAAGTAGACTCATCCCCAACTTGTACCGAGGGTGAAATGATCTAGCCCTAATAGACACCCTTTGTTTGCAACCCCGTCCATGATACGGAGTTACCACGCCCTAGTCATACTTAATTTAATGTAAACTTACATGCCACAATTCATACAAGTTTGTTAAATGTCTAGTTTATACCAGAAATCTAAAATTGGTCTAACTTTTGGGACTTGGATAATGGCAGAATATTTAGGTTTAAAAGAGTGTCCATGGAGTTTCTTGCCCATTTTTCGCCATAGGAACCTACTACGCTTTGGAATGGGCAACTAGCTTCATCTTTCTGAATGACTGACTCCTTGAAAATTCAATAGTGCCTGTAATTGGTTTAATTGAAATAAATACTTTGAATTTGAATTTAATGCGAAGAAAGTAGGCTCTGTACCCTACATTGGGTGATTCCGGAATGAGCGGCTACGTCTGTCGTCAGAACGTCACTATTTCATTACCTATATGATAAAAACTCAGTTAGCCATTAAGCTACCGGTTATCCAAAAGTGGTAATAAAATAAGAAGCAAAAAAGAATATAAGAAATATTTATTTTATGTTGAACTGTCGAGTTCCAGAAAATACCACCAACAATTTCTGAGCCGATTCCCATCGAGTATCAAAATACTGACATTCTTAAAAATTAAAGCTACAACGGTACAAGGCTCTCATGGCGGGTGGCCAAAATCGGAACTAACGCCGCCATCTTGGTTTGTCAATACAATATCTGTGACCATTTCACAAATGTTTACCACAACGTCCTCCTGTTAATGTCATTCAGATCCTTGTTGCACTTAGAATTCCCATATAGCCTTACCTACTTTTAAAGCACAGCCATCGATGACTCACAACCATAAACAAAAACTTAACACCATAAACACGGTTAGTGACGTGCTATAAGAAATAAAGCAATAGCACATAAATAAGTAATAAATAGAGTATGGAGGCTCTAAGTTATCTATTATTTATCTTGGAGACGTCACGTGATGTCGCGTGGATAGCTAGACTTTGCAGGTAAGGTGCTAGTGTAAGCGATAAACGTTTAGGGAAGACGGTAAAAGATTTATAATTCTTATAAGAGCACGAAGTGGTTCAAATTAGGCCCAAAGTAGGAGTTACACTGGATTTTGCATAAGTTAAAAACAGAATGTTATAAGAAAAAAGTAACTCATGTCAGAATACGAAATATGAATCACCCATGGCAGTCAGAGAGACATGAAGGCAATGTTCCATAATATTCTCGCGATGTATTATTATCTGGCTGGTAATATCATTAAAATATTGTCAAATTTTAAGGTGATCTTATAGTTCAAATAGGCTGTCTAAAAACCTTGAAAACGACCGTGTAATGTTAGAACACGATCGTTTCTCCACGAGTTCGAAAACATTGAAACGGGCTAAGTTTGCATCGTCGTCAAATGGAAAGAATTGGGCTTTTTATTGTACTCTGTTTTGGCTACATTTAACTATTGTTTGGCTTTGTGCAATAATAAGTAACTTACTCTCATTATCCTTTAAATCACAGGTAATTTATTCAGATTAGGTTGAGAATCATCACTTTTTGAACATCAAAATGGCATATCTAAGATGGTCCCCCAAAAAGCCCGCCCTTCGCCGCTTCCTGCTGTTTTAGCTGGGAATAAAAAAGCCGCTACAGACTCTCTCTTTCTTTTCTTCGGTCTCGCTCCCCGCTGTAACTGAGGCCTCATCTATAAATTTTACAGCGCTGAAGTTTGCGGTAGCGCGGCTATGTGATTTGATATCGTTAAGTTTATTGTCGCTGTTACACGATATTCATGATATGTGTCGAATTTTAACGTGATTTGTGTCTGGGAGTCACCTCAGAACTTGTCATGTGGGGTGACACAGAAAGGGTCATCAACCTGAGTATGAAATTTATATTATGGTGCAAATACCCATCATCGTCATTGTTCCATCCACTGTTGAGCATAAGCCTTGTCCCTCTTTGCCATGCTTCCCTGGTCTGTGTCAGAATACCATATTTTCCACGTAATCTAATTATGTTATTGGGTTTGTCTTACTGGAATTTTTCAGTAGCCCGGTTGATGGCAATTGGCAACGAGCTCTCCGCCTGTACAGGGTGGCAGAATTATCCACGGGCAACCAGTTAGGCAACCAGGGATTCAGTACATGATTCTGAATCCCCTGCGTCGTTAAAAAAAAAATGCTGTTCTATACATTTTGACCGCGTAGGTATTGATTGCACTTTACTATGAAACAGTAGTTTTTTTAATGCGACGAAATAATTATTTCTACGCTTGGGGGAATCACATGAAGAATTCATGGTTACAGTCTGCACGTCGATGTCCCTGCCATCCTGTATTACAGGGGGGCCTTTAAATATAGTCTACACTAAACACTTCTGTCTAACCCAGTAAATACAAGCGAGAGGATAGCATTACGTTTCCTCTCAAAATAAAACGCGTCTCTCAGCGTAAATTACCGGTTGTTGCAAGTAATTGTCATACATTGAACTTGCGTCTGTCTGTCTGTCGCGAATTGATGTCAAGTGGCAATGGTTACGCAACCACGGTCACGGTCGATGCACCCGATGCACTCGGACAAAGGGCAAGCAGAGATATTATACTCGTAAGATATGACATAATATTTCTATATGGATTTTGGAGATTCGCGATTTCACCCTCGTGGAGGTCGGAAATTATGTATGTCACAGGAACGTGCTACCGGGATAAAAAGTGTGTATGTCATGGTCTACCTGTCTGACAAATTTCATTCAGCTGTATCTAGGCGTAAAAAAGTAACACGCGAGTTACTTTCGCATTTTTAATATAAGTATGGATGGTAACTGCATAAGTAACATACTAGTAGTAGCAATGGCTATAATTTTGACAGTTCAACAACATTCATTGCGTTATTTACGTTGTTGAGCGGACAAATTTTTCGAACATATGAAGCAATGGATTAGCAATATCCTTCAATTGTGTTTGATATTACAGGAACTAATGGATGCTAGTGAAGGCGCCAAACACGTAGCCGAATTCTGAGCCGAGTCCAGTTAGATTGCCATCGACGCGCTAAAAAGAACGTAAATAACGCAATGAATATTGTTGAACTTACAAAATGAAAGCCATTGCTACTATTAGTGTGACGTAATTACCCCGCTGGTGCTAAAGGAGTTAAGTGGACCTCCATAGTAACAGTATTAAAAAGATGAGTTTTTAATTTCCATTTAATTTTAAAGTAATCTGCTAGTGATGTGTTAGGTATGCCAAAGGCACCAACACATTAACGTAATCAAAATGCTTTGAAAAAACTTCCTTTGTGTTTTTAATATCAAAAAAAGTTTAATTTAACACTGGTGATATTTATTTTAAAATATGAAATAATCTATTCTAATGTATAAATAAAAAAATAAAAAAATCAGACTTTAAAAGGTCGGTTGCCATGATGGTAACGTTGGTAACGCCAGATTTTGCGTAAACCATCCATGAAAATTATAACCGTGCGTAAAAAAACCCGCGTGGTCGCGCGCTTTTGTGACCCCAGCCTAAATTAAAACGTAGAACTACCAAAACAAAGACAAATTTATTTTTTTCAAGTTAACACTACTAGCTTTTTTCCACGTTATCGCTCTCGTGGAGGTCTCGGAGATCGAAAATTATCCCACGGGAGAGTGCAAGCGGGAAAAAAGTATCCTATCTCCTAACCCAGGTCATGGTCTATCCGTGTGCGATAGCACTAGGAAGTGGTGAAGGGCCTTTTTGGCTGAGTATCTTTTGTAATTTTGCCATTCAAAAAGTACTGATCCTCAGCCTAATTTGATAAAATCTCTTTTGATTTTGATTTCGCCAAATTCCATCCAGATTAGTCCACCAGAACCCCAATTGCGTAACACCCTATCAATCTCAATCTGAATCATTTTAAAGGACATTGTTGATCCATTGCTTCATATGTTCGAAAAATGTGTCTACTTAACAACGTAAATAACGCAATGAATTTTGTTGAACTATCAAAATGAAAGCCATTGCTACTGGTACCTAGTATGGTACGCAATTACCCCGCCGTTTAGGCGTGTAAAGGTAACAGACAGACAGAGGGAGTAACTTTCGCATTTATATTATTAAATATGGATATTAGTGTGGATTCCTTTTAACTAATATCAAATCGTCTGTCTGTCACACTAAACATTGCAAAACCCTGACCTCTGTCGCACAAGTGGTTCAATTGGACCGGACATGACGTCGGCACGCACTTCCGGCCGCTAATTACGATCGTCTGCGTCCACGGGACATCCTGAAGGGTGCATTATAACTGTATCAATTAGATTTTACAAAGACAGTATTGTTTTTAATTATTTTATTGGTGGTAGGAACAATTTAAAATGAAAAAGTTGGTACCATGTGTTTTTAGGAACTGTTTTGAAGGCATAACATTCTATAATTTTTTTTTTTGTTATTCTAATATTGATAAGAACGACTCTAGCAAAAATTTTTTAATATTTAGGGTGTGTGTAATAATATTCCAACTTTTTCATGTTATGAAAAACGTCAAGTCAAAGAGACCCGGTTTAAATTATTTTCATTTCTTTAAATTCTTAGGTTAGATTTCAATTCTTTGTTACTGTTTGGCAACTCCAAAAATTGTTTCCCATGAACATCACTGAAAAATCTGACATCTTAAAATGATAATGTTAAATAAATGCTTGATTACGAGACTAATTAAGAGTTCGCCCAAAAACACCAAACCGGGACGTAACTTTTAGTAACGCGTCACTGGCTCTTTGAATACATCTTGAAGATACTTTTACTTGAAAATACAGCTTAGGTAAGTCTAAAAAGGTCCTATGCTATCAAGACTTCGCTTTGATAAGGGAAGATAAGGTGTTAGAAGAACTGTCAGTAAGATAGTTACAGAAATTGTGCAGTATTGAGTTATGTATTGTTAAAATTCCGTGTTAAAAATGGACAAAGATTTTAAAAAAAAAGAATTATTCAGTAAGGAGAGATAATAAAGGTTCCTACTTATCAATTACTCCTGTATCTGGCCAGCTTAGTGACGGTTGTGTGAGGAAATATCGGTTTATGAAGACATTTGTCAAGCGAGTCTAATTGTTACTTATGCAACTTACTGAAAACACAATTAGATAAGTATCTGTGTGTCATATCTTTAGTTTTTGACAAAGTAGGAAGTTGTTCAATAAGTTTGAGTTAGCAGTTCAATATGAATGAATAATAGAACCATCATATAACCTACTTTGTAGATACTGTTGTCATTACATTCGGCCTTGAAATCTAGGTAGACAGATTCATATTTCTTTTATCAACGACGTGGCAAAACACCAAATAAAAATCAAGAATATGAAAAATTCATCTCGGCTTAGACAGCCGTCACAAAATCTAAACTTGAGATCCCTCATAGCCACGAGTGCTCAAACCGTCGCATGGCAACACTGAAAAATGCATTCGCGAGACAAAAGCAGGCTATTACCGCCCCAGGATTAGCCCTATTGACACTACGTTACCAATTAAAAAGGGAGGGGTGCCTTTTCGTCTCGGTTTTTTTCAGCAGACGGTTTTTCAGGCCGCGGGCGTCCACCCCCCACATTTCCCCCTAACCCCCCGTGGCTGTACAGAAAAATCAATAACGCAGCACTTTTTTCCGCGCGTAAAGCATGCACCGACACGGCGCGCGGCTGTGTGTGTGTGCCCCACGCACACACGCGCGCGCCGCATTGGGTTGCCAGCATTTTTTCCATTCGCATTAAAATTTGCTCACAGCGACATTCTTGCTGGAGCCGACGTCCCTGCCTTTGATTAGTCGGATGCACCTGGAGGGCTTACGCAATATTCCACGCTCCCTTTTAATGCAAATCCTTTACAATACCAAGCTCAAGCGGCTTCAGACTAAAAGCGACAAATTTCTTTCGCACTCTATAAATACCTTCAAAACGGAAACAATTTGTAAACGCTAGAAATATCAAAATGCTCTCCAACATTTCCGAGACGTTAAAGCGTTAACGGAAAACAATTTTAAAACATTCTATCATAAACCTTTTGTTCAAATTCTCTACAAGAAATAGCCATAACTCGTGCTCTTAAAAGGATTGATGTAAAATGAGGAGAGGATTCAACAAGAAAACGAGTGCAGACGTCCTTATGTACTAGCCGGGTACTGGCCATTGTGGACCCTGTTTAATTCTATAAAGCCGCGGAACAGGCGACCTTGTAGGTGGACTGAATGGCATCGCTCCCGTGATCTCTATTCGCGGCTCATCCGATAATGTCATTGAATGAGCGTTAAAAGCTTTTGGAAGCATCGCCGGGATCCGGAGCATATCATTTGCATAGATTCCTAACGCTCGGTGCGCGACAACCGCACAACACTAATTGCTAACGCAGACTAACGTAAAAAAAGCATCACATTTAAAAAAGGAACGCTTTGCACATTTTTATTTCGCGTTCGCAATGACAGAGGTGAGTCCGTCCCGCTCGCGCGCCATTGTTGCTCGGGGCTCGTCATCACTCCATCTTTGTCTGCCGCGCGCGTTTTTTTGAACGTGCAAAAATATAAAAACGCCGAATCGCGTCTGTGGTGGGGCGCGTGTTCTCGCTGCACTTGTGTGCGTCGCCGCGATAATGCTTGTTTTAGGGCTTTGCCCCGATCATAAGTCAATACATGCCCAAGTTTGTAAGCGCACCAATAGTGAAGTGCTTAAAAGCTAACAACGCGAAAATTCTTAACGTAAACAACTAGAAATGCTGAAATTCGAAAACATTTGAAAGTTGTGCTTACGTATAAAATGTGGTGCCAGCTTCTTGCTGGATAGAATATACGGTATAAGTTGAGGTGATAGTAATATTATATTTCAACACGCTACACATACTAATGAGTACATGAGGTCTTAGAGAATGTATCCTCATTGGTTCAATACCTAATTAGTTACCCCAAAAGCATTCAAAACCCATCCAGCGTAACAAAGCTAATAATTAGCTGAGATTGTATCTCATTTATACATATATGTCCGTCGAACGAAAGTGCCTACGACACTGTCTAAATCTATTTTCGTTATATAGAATAAAAAGAGTGTACACCTTTCTCTGCACCTTTCACTCACTTACAATTAGCGCTCTGTTAATCATAAGATAACAAGTCCAAACTACTTTTTTCTTACGTGCCAAATTGGACCAAGTCGATCAATCGAACAGTAGACTGCAATTTGGCATGCAGGGCTGCCAGTCTGAAGTCTTGCGAACTTAAGCTTCGAAGAATATGGTGGGAAAAACGGAAATTTTCTGAACTTAACAATATTTTCTAGGAACTAGCCGAAAATTAAGAGCAATCTTCAAACAATTTCAGCACCCTGATTGCGTAATTCACTATCAATCACAACCTGAATCATTTTGACGGATATTGCTAATGCATTGCTTCATATGTTTGAAAAATAACACAACAACGTAAATAACGCAATGAATGTTGTTGAACTGTCAAAATGAAAACCTTTGCTACTGGTATTATTTTACTCAATTACCACGCAGTTCTAGTCAATTACTCATGATCTTAGCTCTAAGAACAACTGTTTTCCAACCTCTGGACAGTAGACAACCCTGCCAGAGCCCGGGGGCCCGTTACCGCTCGCATAATAGTTGCAAATCCATTGATTATTTTGATGCATTACTTGGTTACGGAGTACGGTCACAAACCGCAGACACTGCGAACTGTTCTTTATTTGAATAAAATAATTTGACCGTGAACGCAACGGTTAGTGTCAGCGTGCAGCGTTTGAACCACATGTTAATAGCGAGCATTAAAACAAAGATAATGATTGTACTATTGTTATTTTTCTAATGTTTGGTCTGCCGCTAATGTAAATAACGGTAGCCGCATTTTTTGTCAACATTTTTGTGTATATCTAGGTATTAAGATGAACAGAAATTATTTAACTTCAAAGCGGACATTCTATATCCGTCTGAGGTGAACTTGAATGGACTGAAACCTAATTGCAAAAGCGTCAAGATTGAACGGAAAAAAATCAGTTAAGATTAATCTAATCTTTGCATGCAACAAAATCGTTGAACTAGAAACTGATTTAATAAAACCCGCGTCCGTTGCACATTGTAGAATTTCCTTCTCTTTCTCTCGAAAAGCGACAAAAAAATTAAATTAAAAATTTAAAAAACCCCCGACTACGAAAAATCCTATAAAAAGAAAAAAATAACCTTGAAATTATGACCCTACGTAAGTACGTATGAAATTTTTTGATTAAATGTTGTCCTGTCGGGGGACCGCTCTAATTATTAGCCTAACGTTCTGTTACAGTTTAAAATAGTAGCGGTCCCCCGACAGGACAATATTTAATCAAAAAATTTCATACGTACTTACGTAGGGTCATAATTTCAAGGTTATTTTTTTCTTTTTATAGGATTTTTCGTAGTCGGGGGTTTTTTAAATTTTTAATTTAATTTTTTATTTCATGCTTTTTGTAGGGACTCCTTATTATTTCTTTTCTTTTATTTTCTTGCGTTTTAAGATTCAGGTAATCTGGTATTTAATCAGGTTTTTTGTAATTCGCCATTTTGTGGTGGCGGCCATCTTGGATTTGAAATTTGTCATAGTGTATAGTATTCTACTAGTCAAGCCCTTTCATTTGATACCCATATTGAGGGAGTTGTGAATAAAAAAATGTAATTTGCCATTTTGTGGTGGCGGCCATCTTGGATTTGAAATTTGTCATAGTGTATAGTATTCTACTAGTCAAGCCCTTTCATTTGATACCGATATTGAGGGAGTTGTGAATAAAAAAATGTAATTCGCCATTTTGTGGTGGCGGCCATCTTGGATTTGAAATTTATCATAGTGTATAGTATTCTACTAGTCAAGCCCTTTCATTTGATACCCATATTGAGGGAGTTGTGAAAAAATATGTAATCCGCCATTTTGTAGCGGCGGCCATCTTGGACCGATTTTCATCAAACATAGCTAAGAACACTCCCGACAAATTCACCTTTCAAACAAAAAAAACAAAATTAAAATCGGTTGATCCGTTCGGGAGCTACGATGCCACAGACAGACATACACACACACACACACACACACACACACACACACACACACAGACACGTCAAACTTATAACACCCCGTCGTTTTTGCGTCGGGGGTTAAAAAAATCGCCGTCTCCAGCGTCGACCTTACGCAGACATCTTTTTATTGCGAACGTGCCCCTGGCCTCACTCTTTCTTACCTCATAACACAGTTTCTCTTGCCTTTTTCCCGTTTTTTTACTCCATTCAACCCCCCGTCGGTGTGTGTAGAAAAAACTTTGTGGCCTCGTAAAAGTCCACTTCTGTGCGAAAACTTGCGTTGTTTTGAATTTAGAACTTTTGTTTTGTCGTCGTTGATTTTCTTTTTTTTTAGCAGGTGACTTTGGAATTATTTCAATTACGGTGTTTGACGTCAGTCTTGGCGTGTTTTCATTATTTGTCTTTCCTTTCACCGCCATCATTCTGGTCAGTGGTGCTTTGAGGAAATTGGAAGTTCTCAACTTTTCACATGATTTCCTCTTTCTTTTCAAATAATTGGAGTAACGAAAAAAAACACTATAACTTTGAACTTTTGATGTTATCGAATTTACTTGTTTTAAGTTATACCTGCATCACGCTGTCTGCCAGAAATGAGCGTTGGCGCAGTTTATATTTAAGCAACCTTACGGAACTTTTTAAACTCTTGCGTTCAGCGTAATTGCTAGGTTTATTAAAAAATCGTATAAATACTAAGTCTTTTCATCAAACTTTAATGAAAGGTATTTCATTAGTGAAAAAGAGGAATTCTTTTGAGAATTATAATTACGGCTTCGTTAAACTCTACGTTGCCTTCATAAGTAAAAAAAGCTTTTAGCTTGCTATATTAAAAACTAAAACGGATCTTTCAAATGAATCTGGTTGACTTTTGGACTTCAAAATTCTTTTCATGGATAACTGATAATGTAGCAAGCGCTACATTTTTATCCGTTTGAGATCAAGTGCGCATTGGCAACAAAACAATTTCGTTATTAGACTTTTTTCCAAGCCCAAGGACTGGAAATAATTCAGGGGAATGTGTACTAGAACAAGCGAATAATTTTCAAGTAGGTTTCATTTTAATTAATCTCGTGCCTGGCATGGCGCGCGTTTCCTATTTCAAAACTAAACCCAAAACAATTGCGCATCGTTCGAATTTTAAAAACTGGATACGTGATACATGACATCGGAGGGGCCCGCATGCCGTTATCTAACTACCCCTAGCACATCGCCCAGTATAAAAAGAGCTATAGGACAGCCGAGAGCCCCCCCTCGCTCGCCTTATTTTTTTGGGTTTCGGGGCGGGGCGGGAGGTCGAGTATTCCTGGTGTGTAATGCACATTTTTGCATGGAGCTTCGCGATCGGGCTGGGTTCAGCTCAGCCCTGCAAGCACGCACACTACAACACGCCGAGTCTCTGTGTGGGTTGCCATATACACACATACATCGTGGATGGATTCTGTTTTGTAGGTTTTTTTAATTGACCAAAATTTTGTACATTCCCGATATTGTGCTTTAAAACTTGCATGAAGTTATTGGCTTTCTGAAAGGTTATGGAAAATATATGAAACACAACTACGCAGAGAGGTAAGTATTGTAGAAGAATCTTCCAATAAGTCGTTATTCCCTAATTATCATACATTATGCCAAAACTATGTTGCCATTACGAAACTAACATTGGAGACTAATCTTTGAAATTTTATTTAATTACCATATATTTGCAAAAGGAAGGCGTAGTACTAGTTTATTAGGTATAATAGTTAGCTCAAGCATCCTTAGAAATACTTTTACCAAAATGCTGATATATTTTCAATACTTAGATACCTACATCTCCTAACAAAGCATAAAAGCCCGAACTACATACATAACTGCAATTGATTTCCCGAATACATATAGGTAAACCGGAGTCATACTAATCGAGAGTGACGCTCGAAAAAATCACAACCCCTGGACGCAGACGAGGGGGGAACGGGGTGGCAAAGAGGGGGTGCAGGTGGGGTTGCCAGTGTTTTTATTTTTCATGATTGGTGGATTGCACCGGGAGTAATGATCGATGGAATTAACGTGCGCCACTGGCCACCACGGGGGCTTCAGTTTTTAAAATTTCGAATGCTTCATGTTTTAAAAATGGAATTCGATTGGAACTGTAGGTTTTTAAACGGTATTTTTGACGTTGATAGGGTGGTGATGTGAGTTGTTTGCTTGAGGAAGGAAAACATTAACTATGAAATGTTTCCTCGCACCTTAAGCTCACTTTCCCCTGACAAAAGAATTAGGGCTGATTTTTCAATAGTCAGATGATTTTTATCCAAGGAATAAATATTGCGGTTGACAGGTTTTGTATAGAAATTATGTCAAACTGTCATAATTATTCTTCAGACACAAGTCATCTGACTATTGAAAAATCAGCCCTTACCTGCCTTAGCTGTTATCAGGCAGTATTTCAAGTGTGTTTGGAGGAACATAGCAGCCTAGAGTTCCTCCTTTCTTCTGGGAAGGATAATCAAAGCTTATTGACCTACCAAGAACAGAGAGAGTCATTGGTCTTCTTAGGTAAAACCCAGCACACATATTACCGTGACACGGCGTTCATAATAACAGATCGTTACGCCTGACTGAGTTTTTACCTACTTCTCTTTGATTCCCAGATATGTCCGTAGGTACAGTATGTAAACTAGGTTTTTTGACAGGTCGAACTAGTGAGCAATTATATTTATTTTGTCAAAACTGATACACGTACGGTATTATAATGTCTGTAAGAAGTCATAAATAAGATAATTCAATAAGATTGAGTAGTTTATATTTTTATTTTATTATGTATTATAAAGTTAACTTTTACGTAATCTGGAATATGTACGTTCTAAGACAGCTGTCAAAAAACGGTTAGCCTAATGGACACGGTATAGTTATCACCACTCAAAATATACAAATTGCATAGGATAGCTAAATCATATTTAATGCATAGAGCCACAGGGAGAGCTATAAAATCCACGAAATTCAATAGAATCAGTCCGATTACGTTTCAATCCATAAACCGAGCCGTCGCCACTCATAAAAATATCCGAACGCATAAAAATTTTCCACCGCTGCATTTTTTTTTTTTATTTCCCTGCAGCACAGGCACAGATATCGGGTATACAATTCGTATATTTCGATTCCGTTTACAAATTAAACAGACGGGATGTTTACATACCTCCCTTCACCCCGTCACCCCCTGCATATACCCGTACAGCCATACATTAACATACATACAATGATTTATACTCCATACACATTTGGCATAATTGAAAAATGGCCGGCGTAATGGCGGACGGCGGACACTGCAAATAATAAGCTTTTAGGGTGACGTAACGAAATGTTTGGACTAATTAAGCGATTAATGTGAGGTGGCATGTTTTGTTATTAGTATAACTGAAAGGCTGCTGGCGCTGGTAAACGCGAGCTTTCAGGCAACTGTCTTCCACTGACGTCAACGCGCCTTGCTGTCGTTGAATAAAGATTACGTGATTTTCCAATAATAGAAATAGCTTCGGTACTCAAAACAGTGAAGGAAAACGTCGTGAGGCAACCGGCATGCCCTAGAACCAAAAATTTGAAGACATTTGACATCTACCAACCTCTCCACGATGTTTTCCTTCACCGTTTTTGAGAGCAGTGTTGATGAAATAAATCACACAAAACTTTTTTGAAAAAAAACACAACCGACTTCCAAAAACGACACTATAAAGTGAAAAATAACTTTAATTTCGGAAGTCGGTGTCGTTGGGTTCACATTTTCGTTGTTTGCCACCGACTTCCGAAATTAAAGTTATTTTTCACTTTGTAGTGTCGTTTTTGGAAGTCGGTTGTGTTTTTTTTTCAAAAAAGTTTTAATTTTTCACTTTTAAGTTGTAATTTTGGTTTAAAAACCAAACTACTGAACCGTTTTTCTCCTCCTTTAACTCCTCCTTTTTTAGAAGTCGGTTAAAAATAAAGCGCCTGTCTGGGTTCGAACTTCGAACCCACGACCTACTGGGTAAGTCGAGGCTGTTGCCACTGGGCTACCACCGCTCTCGATGATGATGACAGCAAATTTCTTGTTTGAGCATCGTTCTTGAATATCTTAATCTAAGTGTTAAGAAAACACGTTTAAGTTAAAATAAGTTTAGTAAGAAATCGATGGATGTTTTCGAATAAAATTTAATTATTTAAGAGAAAACAAACAGTTCATTCATCAAATTAAATTTCATTCGAAAACATCCATCGGTCTCTTACTAAACTTCAACAATACCCGACGACTAATATTTATCTCTTTTGGTAACCGCGTACCTAGTATATTAAGTTATTTAATCTTTTGTTGTCGTCCTTGAAAGCTGAATACACGTAGGCTCAGTAAATAGTTAATGAACGACTGACATTGTAAAGTTGCAGTTCGCGTCCCGAAAGCGAAAGTTGCATACCGAGCACTTTATCTGCAGGGATGGCAATCTTGAGTATGAGATGAATTCATTTGTTTAATAAATTAGGGATTTTTTTTCAATTTGTGTTTTAAAAGCTCCTGTCGGATGTAAGATGTTGAAATTTTTAGATACAGTCTTGAAACCTACTTTAAAGATGGTAGTAACACAAGTAAACACTTTTTGAACAAGATAGTATTTACAATTTTACATAATATATAAGCCAACAGACTTAAAATAATAATAATATGTTCAGGCATAAAAAATTCGGCTGTATCGCTGTCAGCGGGAAAAATGCCCAGAAAGCTGGCAGCATTGCCCCGTTGTATAGCGACGCTGAATCTTTGGCCAACGAATAGGCCAACCCTCTGGTCACGTGAAGAGTCGTCCAAACCGTTTGGCGATGTCTCGAAAAACTAATGAAAGCTGTACAATATGCACAGAATCTGCCTGAAAATAAAGACAGGCAAAAATGTTATCCCTACTTTCTTGTCCTGTCACCTGTCAAAAACTTAACAAACGTCAAAACTGCCCACTGATTAATGAACAATATATGAAGTTTTTGACGATCTACATATTTTAATATGCATTGTTTGAAGCAGCGCACCACCCCTGGGATAATGTGGCTAAAATACGACGCAAGTTGAGTTTGTAACTGACAAATCGCAAGTGGTCGAAAGCGAGTGTTGCTACTGTATTGAATGTTTTGTCTATGGATTTTTAATGGTTTATTTTGGGAAATCTAAAAGTTTCTGAAGATATTGAGAAAAAATAATTATTCACCCAGATTGTTACCAAATGGTAAGATTTGTTAGTTACCCATATAGATTTTAATAATGGCGACACTGGACACTGATTATTTTAGGAGTTAGCAAGACTACCACCGATGTATAACTACGTAGCCTAATGTAATATTACAGTAGGTTCAGAAAAAAATCAGAGACGTAAAAAAACTCGTCTGTCTGTAGCGACTGCTGAAAAAACTCATTAAGAAAAACAATGCATTTAAAAAAGTTGAACACAAAAATGCACGACATTCTAACACTCAGAGCTACAGGAAGCGATGCCGTGTCAAACTTCTGAAATGTTCAGCTTTCAGAGGCCGTTCACCCCAAGACGCCACCTTACCACACCTGCACCGCCCTTATTACATCCACACATAAGGCACACTTTCCTTTGACACTCAACGAATGAGGTTCTTTTAATGACCGTCTTTATGCATTCGTAAAAGCCCTTAAGTCTTACCTGTTAAGGTTTATTTTGGCCAACCCTAGATGTTTTATAAAGTCTCTTTGTATATGAACGTTATGGAAAACGCTTAGTTTTTCTTTTGACGGATTTCGCATGAAAGAAATTCGGCTTTTAAGAAAGTTGCTGACATGTTTGTTGTTTTGTTTTCCGAGCTGAACTATACAGCTCAAGGCTTTAATTATTTTTGCAAGTGTTTTATTTATCTACCTCCTGAATGTAAAGTTGCATTTTTTTTCTTGAATAAAAAAGTAGGACGACCTATTTATTTAGAAAAAAAAAACATTCAATCATATTCAGTCAACACCGTAAAAGCGGTGACTTGAACAGTTTTAACTTTTAAAAATTCAAATGACACTAATGACATCGTTATATACGGGGTGATTCATTGAGAAGGATATGTTTGGGACAAGTTAGAAACTGAAGGCTAATTCCCGTAACTAAAAATGTTCAAAATTTAGTCGCAGTCTCACTCTCATCTCAGCGACAATCACTGTCAAAAAATATAGGCATTTTAGAAGTATTCTTGACAGATGGAGACTGAGATCAGACTGTGAACGTTCTTAAAATTACGAGAAAAAGCAGAAAGACTAATACCTGTTTTTTTAAATCCTTAAATAAGCTTTCAATAGCTATTGATTCGACAAAGTTAAGTTCGTTCTTGAAGTTTTCCAAAACGCGTTATTGTGTCAAGATATTGAAACAACAGCACTATCGAATTGTTGAATTCCGGTTAAGAATTTAACTATTCATACTAACTTCATTCAGAATCAACAATTGAATCAAGTTCTTCTAACTGAACTGACAGTTGTGCTGCTGGGGACTTTGTTGCGCCACTTCTTCTTCCCTGCCAAAGCACTAGAAAGTAGTATTTCGGACTGTCTTCTTATAATAATCGTAGGCTGTGTCTTCGTAATTTTGACGTGCAAAAAGTTCTGGATCTCAGCCTGCTTTGAAGGTGGGTGTTTTAGAGGACTGTCTTAGGTAATTTTGACGTTCAAAAATTGCCAGATCTCAGCCTATTTTGAAGGGGGCGTGTTGAGGGAAAGGCGTACTATTCCATCAGCGACTACTTACACGATAAGAATTAACTCAAGACAATGTTTATGTTCTTTCTCCAGAATTAGCTTACATGGCAGGTTATTGTTATTAGTATTAACTTATTTATTTATTTTACTTCGATGGTCCTAGTTTATCATTTGTGACTTCAAGTGACAGCTATGTGAACAGAACCCAGCAATACATAAATATGTAAGCTGTCAGGCCTTTATGCCTGGAGGCTTTTGTTTAGGTAGTAAGTTTTTATTTACATTTTAATTAATTATTTTTTAACTTGAGTACGTATAGTTTTTATTATATTTGTTGGTATATTGGCGTGGCTAGCCGACATATGGCAAATAATTTAATTTTATGTTCTGTGTCTTGTAATGTTAATTACTTAACATAGGTCAAGTATTTTCTAACTGAACAGACAGCTGTGCTGTTGGGGAGTTTGTTGCGCTACTTCTTCTTCCCAGCGATAGCACTAGGAAGTGGTGAAGGGCGGGCGTTTTTAGGGCACTGTCTTTTGTAATTTTGACGTTCGAAAAGTGCTGATTCTCAGCCTAATTTGAATAAATGACTTTTGATTTTGATTTTGACGGACTGTCTTATGTAATTTTGATGTTCAAAAAGTGCTGAGTCTCGACCAAATTTGAACAAATGACTTTTGATTTGATTCATTCTTAAGCTATTTTAGATATAAAACTTTACTTCCCCATAAATGATACTAAAAAAAAATATATAATCAATTTCTTAAGACCAATGACGTGATTAGGGCTACAATAAAGCATTTTGTAACCAGTTGCAGAATGCAAAACTTTACACAGAAGTTGGCGTGTAAAGTTACAAAAAAGGTTCATTGGCTCCCAAGTTTATTTATTGCTTTTACTTTTTAATTTAACGACGCGAAGTTAGCACGCGAGCATCGGTATTAGCGTTAAATGCCCGTACGTTTATTTTCGACGAATTAAAAGGTTTAAGAAAAACGTAAACGATATGTATCGTTAATTAATTTGATAACGATCTTTGGAATTTTTTTAAGTTTTTTTTTTTTGTTGAATCTTTTTTTTTCGACTTACGAGACGCTGACGTGTACGCGTAGAAGTTTTTATTTTGTAATCGAAAGATGAGCTTTTACGTCTTTAAAGTACCTAATGGCAAACTGACGACATACGACCCCTTTCAATAACCTTGGTTGAGTTTAGAAGAGATTCCCTACAATATGAAAAATCATCGCTAACTGACCTTACACTTCTTACACGTTTTAAAAACACGTAGTAATGCTCAACTCTTCGCCATCATATTTCAAACATTCCAAAAACAACACCACTCTAAAATAAACCCTCTATAAAAAGGCACACAGCTTATAATACAGCATGATATAACAATCAAGTGTATCCTAGACTCGCATTCTTCATCATGCCTCGAAGGAAAGCTTGCGGTGCATAATCTGGTAAAAATACACCCTTCGGCACTCGAGCGCCCTCTGGTACGAGCCGACGGAGTTAACGTCTCAATGGCGCCTTGTTGGATACTAGTTTTGTTGCAATACGGCTCATTAGACTAGTAGTGATAAAGCATGAAAATATGGCGAAGAAAGAATAAGAGGTAAGGCTGCTTTTTGCATGAATGGTTGAATGATTGTGGTCACCTTTTTTTTTTGTTTCCTCATGGACTTCCTCCATCGTGGGGGTGACGGAGGGGTATGCCGGACTCTTACCGGCTGTGTTCCACCTCTGCCTAAGGCTGGGGGTGCGGGATTCGCATAAGCATTCACCGCTCCCCCGACAATAATTGTGGTCACCTGAAGTGCCACTGTGGCCTTCGAAGGCCTGGAGTGCTATATAGCTGTATTCGAAATAAGGAGGCCAAGAGACCCGCAGAACAGGTTTTACTTAGTATGGGCTCCTGGCTATCATCTTCAAATTTTTTGAAATACATATAAACTGTGTAAATTTTAAAACTTTTCGCAAAAAAAAAATATTATTATTCTGTAAAGTTCTCACCGTGAAAACTTAGGTGAAGTGAGCTTGAATTGAACTGTCATCCCATCTGATGCTAAGGATTGACAGTTCACTTCAAGCTGACTTCACC
The DNA here is from genome assembly GCA_951799955.1 of Apamea anceps. NCBI lineage: Eukaryota > Metazoa > Arthropoda > Insecta > Lepidoptera > Noctuidae > Apamea > Apamea anceps. Next base: position 3,535,718 of record OX637516.1, read on the forward strand.
GGTGGTCTTTTAAAACCTTTCCTGCTTTTTGTACTAGGTAAAAGTTACATTACAGATTCTTTGGCTTGTTAATATAATGACTAGCTTCACTTCCGGTATCTATTTGAACGATTGCTCGCAGTGATATCTGTTTTATTAGAAGCACAACATTTCCGTCGAACAAATTGATCGTACCTATTAGGTATAAGTATTCCTTGTTTCGACAATACCTACGTAATGTTACGAAAGTGCAAATAATATTATGAAATTTTTTGGCCTATCGCGCTTCTTTATCATATTCCATGTAAATTGAGAGGTATGGATCTTCTGATACAGGAAATCCTAGTACAAGAGCCAGGACTACAGTGATGTTTGTGTCTTGGAGAGAAAATCAGTAAATTATATATTTAAAACTCATCTTCAAAACCTCTTGGACAGGCTATAGACAATCAAACCGCTTCGGAAAGCTTTCTGCAACTTTACTAAAGATTGCCACCATAACCAATAACTTCCCGTCCCACGAAAACCGGTGTTTCAACCATTACCAGCCCGATGGCACGACCACAACACGAGGGATCGTTATGCAGAGCACTTAATTAAGTCTGGCCACTTCAGGTAGGCCGGGCTTTCGGCACGTACCGCCAGGGGGCGCGCGCGTTGCATAATTTGATAGGAGGACTCTCTATGACAGGGTGAACTGATCTTGATTTTGTTTTCCCTTTTTTTGTGGGAGGCTGTTAATAGTTCTTAAGCAGAAATTAAAATTTGTTATGCTTTAAGGAAATTAAGGCAAGATTCGAGAATTGTACTAAGCCGAAACTTCAAATAGGTTCATCTGACATTTAGGCAGTCGCTTATGGTTGGTGCAAATGCAACGCACTTTTATGGCTAAGTGCGTTAGGCATGAAATAAGACGTGTCAAAGTCTGTATAATGCAGACGCGCATTAGTGAATTAAAGTTAAGTTGTTTATCTCACACTTAAACAATTTGAAAGTTTTTATGGACTTTAGTAGGTACCTATCCAGTGTAATTCCCCACTTAGCCATACAAGTCCAAACCCACGCGTAAAAATAACCCTACCTTACTAGCAAGGACATTCTGAGAAGTTAAAACTACTAATAATTAAATGAGACAAATAAATCGTATGAGGCGTAGGCAGCCGCGTCCGCTGGCCGATAATTATCTGAAAATAGACGGCATTCGAACGGGGAGACCAGCCAGCCCCTCCCTAATTATTTCCCATCTTTGATATACATGATGACAGTAGTCGATACATCCTTGAGATTCTTCTTCCTCCATCTTTAGTTGGAGAGTGGACTAGAAGAACCATCGAACTCCAACTCAAAGCATTTATTTCAAACAAACCAGTTACAGGCACTTTTGAAGGTGTTGATCAAGGGGGTCAGTCGGTCAGAAAGATGGAGCTGGTTGCCCATTCCAAACCGTAGTAAGGCTAGTCTCAGCTGAGGTTGGCCGCCGTGGTCAAAAATCCGAAATACGGAGGACAGGATACAGGAGGACTTTATTTAGGTACATATGAAGAGTAACGAGCACGAAACTCCACGGACACTCTTTTAAATCATAAAATTAATCCCGTCTATTCTGTTCAAATGTCACCGTGAAAACTTAGGTGAAGTGAGCTGTCAATAGTGTCAATCCACCAGCATACTTCTCCTAAGTTTTCACGGTAAAATTAGACAGAATAGACTGGCAGATGTTGGTGGAAGTAACAGTGGTTCGTGGGCTATGTAGTGAAATAAAAAGACAGGCCTTTTGTGGTCACCCAGGATGCACGGATTTGGGCAATAAAATAAAATCTGATATAAGAAAGTATCACAAGGAAACGGAAAAGAACTCCAACACCATAGATTATCTTCTGTCAGTGTTGCCAACACCTTATCACCAATTTCAGCCAGGAGTTCAATACAGCTTTTGCGTAAGGGTGTGTACCCTTTCAAAAGCATTGCATGTCTCCAAGATTTACGCACGCAGCTGGTCTAATGCTTGATTTTTTAGTAGATTTTGTAAAGGAAGAAAACGAACGTGAAGACCGTACATTAAACCCAGCTGTAGGTTAAACTATTGTCAGCTGCACTTGTGACATTATAGAGTTAGAATATAGGTTGAGAATACAAGAATCCTATAAGAAAGGAATTGGTGTAAATTAAATCACAATTCACAATGACACCGGAACAAAGAAGAATTCCAAGATACAATTTAATAATAACTGTAAGATCCACGCAAAATACAACTCAACAGACAAAAAGGTAATTAAGGAGAGCAAGACCATTATTATATACTTAAAATGCTACACCAAATTTCAATAGATAAACTAGTGCACCCACGCCGTCTGATTTTAACTAACTTTCATTCTCATTGGATTATAATAACGGAGTAATGAGATGTCTGCTACAATATATATTAATAATAATGATATTAAACGCATTCCGCTTCCTACCGCGATGACCAAATGTAAAATTAATGTACAAATTATCCTTCCAAGAAGTGTGCTCGTGACCTTAGCCGCCATGATTCATTTTAAAACTAGTCAGTCTAGTTCCCAGGTACCTACACATTAAAAAAATATGCAGTAAGTATTTATTTATGGTGATTTTCGCGGGACTTTTTTAGTCTGTTGCACAAAAAGTGCATAGATAATGGAATTATTTGGGGTTTTTTTTCTCTTTGAATAGAATTTACATATTTTGATATTATTCAAGTTCATTTACGGTTTAACGTGGTCGGGAAATACTTTAGATATAAATAAAAATAAAATTATTTCGCAGATGTTGACACTGGTTTCATTTTCATAACTGAAACTGCATAGTTATCTAAAGTGTGCAAGAAACCATTTTTTTGCTAGAATAGTATCTGTGTGCATGTGCACGTTTGGCTCAGTAACTTACCTAATACTTATAATAAGTTATTTCTGTTTTCAATAAAGAATTATTTCGTTACATGCCCGTAATCAAACTTTTGGATTTAAGGAATGAATGAGATAAGAAGGTCAATTCTCGTTCTTAAAAACGATCAAATCCAACATCATCGTTAATCATTCGTTCTCATTTCAACGACAATCAACGTCAAAAAACTTGTTAAAAATATAGGTAAATTGATTGTATTTTTGACAGATTGAGAAAGAGAGATTTGAATGTGAACGTTCTTAAAAATACGTATGGCTTGAGTGCAACATATACTTTTCATACTGAAAATAAAATATAAGTACTTCGTCACAAACCTTTCTAAAATTATCTTACATTATAACTATATCTCAAAATAGATATATAATAAATAACAATTCTATATTTATTATATTTTCGGTAGGTAGGTGAATATCACCGAGCAATGTCAAATCAAAGATTTTTAAATGTCAAATATTGATTCATAATAAAGACTGATGTATACCTATGTCACCATAATATTATGAACATAATAGATATGTTATCGGATTTATTAAGTACCTCTATTATTAAGTATGACGGAAATTCATGCAAGTCTTTTGTGTTTGGTCTAGATCATAATAGAATCTTCAGGGCTTTAGTGCTTCATAGAGCCCTGATCGGGACGCAAAATGTATGATTGAGTTATTCTGTCAAACAGCCAATCTATTACGCAAAAATCTCACCGTGAAGACTGAGTTGCACTGAGCTGTCAATACCTACTGTCAATCCCTAGCATCAGCCGATCTATTCTGTAAATATCTCACCGTGAAAACTTAGGTGAAGTGAGCTGTTAATACATAGTAGCAATCCCTTACATCACGCGGAATGACAGCTCACTTCACCTAAGTTTTCACCGTGAGTTTTTACAGAATAGCAATGCTGGTGACGTGATAGCTCACGTCAAGCTCACTTCACCTAAGTTTTCACTGTGTGATTTTTAAAGAATAGTTCTCTAATTTCTGAAATTATACCTGTCTCTGTGAGTTTAATCTAACCCCTTTACTGTAGGTACCTATCCGACTAAACTTCACTAAACTAAAAGATATCTGTTATTAACGCAATGTAAGTGTAAGTCTATTATTCAAAATATGCTTGTTCCTTAAAATAGCTAGACCAGTCATGTCCTTCGCGCACAAAAACGTTTATACTTGCTCATAAGCAGATCATAATGAATCATCTTGTCCAAGTTCACGAAATATATGACTGTATGCAACAATAACATGAACCGTAATGCTCATAAAATAATTGAAAAGCCAAGCCAATAAAACCATATTCTCCCAATCACTTTCAAAAGGTTAGGCATAATTATCTGTCATAAAATCGATTGGCGACTGTTAACCCTGGCGGCACTCAGCATTGAAATAAACAGATAATGTTGGAATGAGTGTTGCGGTGGGCAGCCGGTAGTCGGTGGGGACTGGTGTCCCGAGTCTCGCTGGAGTGTCCTAGAGGCCGTTAGCATTTGTCGGGCGGCGTCGCGCACTGAAAATAGCGCGGGCGGCGCGTCATCAATGCGCTTCGTTTGCTTTATGGCCAGTTATTGCGCGCGTTTAATTACCACCGCACGCCATTTTGAAGATTTGTGAAACGTCACTTTTGGCGCGAAACGTGCACTTGACAAATTACCGTGCACAGCCGACACAGACTACACACAGCCGCACTTAGACCACTGAATTAATAGATTTTTTATTACCACCCACTTGTAAGCGAACAGGTTTCGCAAATAAAAATACGTTTTGAATTAAAGTTGTTTTAATTAGCATACTTTGAATTGTAGTTCCGTGCTGCGATACGATTTGGGCGAGTAAAGTCCACTTATTTCTGGAATAACAAAGTGCGCCGTGTTACATCGGCTGTATTAAACTTTTATTGCCTTCAGTGCCATTCTTTAGTCGGTGCGAGTGTGCGAACATGCCATTAATTACAGCCGAAACCATTTAAAAGATTTATTATATTTATTCTGAAAATTTAAAAGAGCATAAAATTCTGCAATACTTTAAGGGACATACCGAGTTATGTGTGGCTATTAAATTAACAAACAAGCAATTTCAATCAAACTTGACATTATGTGAGCTCTCAATTTCATGCCCAAGATTAAAATTAACGTTTGACGGTTCCTCTATAGATAGATGCTGATCTGCGACATATCACAAGGAACGTGAACGGAGTGAAAGGTCACTGTAGACAGTTGTAGGAACCCTTTGCACGTCCAACGGTTACCAATAAGTGGTTCTTCGAGTCGACTGGACCAGAGCACGTCAATTCGAACAGCCTTGATTCATCGCCGTCTACGATGCGTTTAGTTTTTCCCTTCGCGTTTCATGTTTACTCTCGTTTATTCGACGCGCAGATCTCAGGGCTGCGTGCGATAAGTGCATTGCCCCGAACCGAAATAAATTGTCGCGACGCGGGCTGAGTGTCGCGTGGTGTGTACAACCGGTACCGATGTCGTGTGGATATTATAAAGAACCCAATGCCAGACATGGCGGGCGGCCAGTCTCCCGCCAAAACGACCTGTCACTTTCGCGTCGTTACGCACTCGGTTCCACTCGCATGCTGCACTTGCCTGAAGTAATGCATACTGAGTCGCTGATGACGCGCCGATGAATACCGCTTACATGTATAATGTCGCAGTGAAATTTGTGAATGTCTGACAACCACTTTTTATCCGTTCGCTGACACTTGCGAGGTTTTTGTAACGTCTTCATTCACTTGCCTTTTCCGCATTCGTTCTCATGCGTGGTATGATTCATAAGAAAGGAGTTTCTTGGTTTTTGTGTTTAAATAAATTATTGATGTGTCAATTTGTACGGCGCCTTAAATTGGACAATGTCAATGCTTTTTCGTATGAACTCGGTTTGAACTTTTCGATGCAATAACTTTTATTGCTGAATCCTCGCGTTGAATTTCACGATAGCAGTTCGCAACATGCCCCAAAATGAGGAAGATTCCCTTTTATCACAGATTCACAGCCCTTAACCCAAAAACGTGTTATAACCTGTACGAAGACTGCGCTCGCGCTGAATCTGCTAAAGGCATCTAAACAGTCACAAAGACTCATGACTAAGCGTCAAGCATCCTGTTTTCATTGTCGATACAACTCTGTAACTGGGTGATTCACAAACGCTAAAATAACAACGAAGTTATTACAAATTGCACCAGTCAAAACAGTAGTTACAGAAACTGTTTATATTTTAACGTATACGATTTCTTTGTAGTTAAAGCCACGGATGGTAATCTTTTAGGGAGCTTAAGTTAAGGTAGGTACTTAATTTTAATATTGAGTTATGGAACTAAGGGCTAATTTTGAAATCATCTGATCTGAACTTTATTCGAGGAAATAGTTTTGAAATTTTGACGGTTATTTCGTACAAAAACTGTCGAACGCCAATTTTATTCCTCGAACCAAAGTTATCTGGCGATGGAAAACTCAGCCATTAATCTGTAGAAAAAAAATCGGGAGATTTTGTGTAACCATAAAAAGCACAATATTTTACCTCTTCAGGAAGCTTTCATAGTTTATACGCACCCAAAACACACCTTTGTTGATTTGCGGGAGCATACCAAATCTACGAAATGAAAAATAATTAGATTTCAAACAAAAAAACCGGTCAAGTGCGAGTCGGACTCGCGCACCGACGGTTCCGTACAAATTTGTAGGTATGTAATAGGGCGTGCAAAGCCGGAAGGTCTCCAAAACCGGTTTTGAATTCCGGTTTTGAAGGCCCAAAGCCGGAAACCGGTGTTAGCTCCGCTGTCGGCAACAATTTCATATTGTTTATATACTTAGTAGAATTTTAACAAGAAAACAATATTCTTAGATACCCACATAATCTACAAATTAAAGAAATTGTATTATATACCTCTTTTTAATCAACCATTTATGCCTACCCCAATACCAAGTAGAACACATTCAGTTTGTATAATATGAACTTAAAATAATAATAAAAAATAACTAATTGAGATCAAATCAACAACAAGTAAGATTGTGGTACCTTTAGTGGATACCTAACAATTCTGGTAACAAGAATAATATATTTTAAACATACAAAACACATTCATCATCTAAAGACAATAAACACACAAACACACTAAAACAACACACAATTACACAATTTATTACTATACGTCACAATTTCTACTAACAAAATTATTAAAGGATTCTACTATTGACTTTAAAACGAGATCAAATCAACTGTGTAAGTGTGTACCATAAACTAATTTAAGTAAACAATAATCATTTTTTTCCAAGAGACCGCTGTTCTTGATAATGTGTCCTTAAGAATAGAAGTGCATCTAACATTTTGACTTGACTGCGTTCGAAAAAAGTTGATTTAAATCAAAATGTAAATACGTAATCCAATAACTGGAAAACCGGAGCTAACTCCGGTTTTGTCTCTCAACCCCGGTTTTCAAAAATCGGGAAAACCGGAAAACCGGGTTTGCACCTCCTAGTATGTAACTAAAAATTTCGAAAATTTCGGGAAATTTGCGGCATAAACGGCTGACGGCTGGCGGCTGCTTTTGATTGCGTTGGCTTAGAAGTTTGATTTTTTCACAGCTCCAAGGGTCAGTAGATCTGAGTTTTTGATATAAATACCAGCTTGATACCTCCACGCGTTCCTGAGAAAAAAGGTCTTGACAGACGGACGGACGGACGGACAACAAAGTGATCCTATAAGGGTTCCGTTTTTTCCTTTCGAGATACGGAACCCTAAAAACATCTATCATCATCATAAAATTAACTTGATGTATCAGATATTGAATTTAACTGTAAGCTCTGACCATCCTGCACATTAGAAATGCGTCATGGTCGCATACCATGCACCATCTCGCCCGTAATATAAGGTGCAATCAAACGTAATTGTCCGAAAATCTCCGTACGAAACCAACCACAAAAAATCATGTAGATTATATTTTATACGCGTTCGATTCTCAACTTCGAACACAAAATTAATTTCATTATTTCAAAACAGAGTTTCATAGGATTTTGAACCTTCTGTAGTTAAGATTCGGGTAGTGTGGTGTGTTTTCGATGGTATTGTTAAGTTGGTAAGGGATTTAATCCGGTGGATCGCTGCTGCCAAGCGGGTGACGGCTCCGACCATCCGTGAACCCTGTACGGTGCGCAGGCGCAGCTTTTGAGATTTCGTATTATTTTTAATTGATTTATGTGTATGGATACCTTATAACTTGAATAAGATATTAATTATAGCTCATTCATGCTCTTATGGTCTTCAGTAATAAGGTGCCTGATGCGAAATTCACCAAATTCTTTGTTCCTCTTGAGTTGCCCATTCCATTGCTTGACAAACGCTAAACCTTTTATTTTTCCGAGTTCTCATTGGCTTAATGTCTGGTATTTCGCCGATCAGCATAATACGCCTTTAATCTTTGTGATTTTATTATACTTAGTTTTTATTCATCTGGTCATCCAATTGTTGTTTTATCCGCCGATTTTCATCTGATACAAACAGCATCACCCTCCTGCTCTTATCCTAATTTATTTGGGACATCTTCTATTACCATACATCTCTATTACTCGTAATCCCAGTCACCCTCTTTCTAGCCATGTCATCAGCAGATATAGTTTGTATCTACATCTATACCATTATAAATTAAAGTCGCTTTTCGTGTCTGTATGTGTGACTGCATTGTTCTCCTAAACTTCACAACGGATTTTGATGTGGTTTTCACCATCATTCAGAGAATTTATTCCTGAAGGTTTATGTAATGTATTAATATTGAAGTTACTAAATTATAACAAAGAAATCTTGATGCTTTGTCCAGTTATAAAAACCGAGCGAAGTAGTTCGCTAATAAACGTAAAATATTCTTTTTTCTTTGTGTAAAAAAGTGAAATCAAAATGCAAGAAATTCTCCACAATAAATCAGAATCGTATTTGCTGTCGTTACACCGTAGCGTGCGCAGGAAAGGGGCGGTCTGACCGAACCAGTTCGCGGCAAGCGCACCGGGCAGCACAGCGCTCCTGCAACCATTGCCTACTGCCTCATATTCCGAGCGACATTGTTTTTTAAACCTACTTCTCTGAGACTGACGGATGAATAATCTAGAAGGGTTGCTTTGCAATAAAATAAATAACAAAATAAACGTGATGTAGAGTTGAAATAGGTATTTGAAAAAGATTATTTATTACTTGAAAAAAGCTTGTTATCCTGAAAGGAAATGCAAACGGAAAACCGTAAACTCTCACTCCTCCAACTTTATTTTTATACAGCATAGCATTTAAATACATGTAAATTGTATTGCTAATAATAATAAACCCCTTTATTCATAAACGTCGCTTAAAGTAGCGATGTGCGACTTTTAAACCATACATTTTGGACGTTTAAACGTCACTTAACATTCATCATCGTTTATAAATAAACCCCATAGTGATATGTTGAAAAGACAGGTAACACAAACTAACCACCTCCTCATATCTCCATCCGTTACGATTAGGATATTCAGTGACCTTTCGAGGACGCGGAAATTAAATAGAAATCTCACACTAAACATGGAGAAAGAAACAAGATCACACACTTCCACCAAAAGCATTAATTAGATACGTTAATTAAGTACTGTCTCCATACGCTCACACGCATTAAATCACAAAAATAATCTTACAGGATGTAAACCCCTTTCGTTTGATTCCCATAGCCACATATGTCCTCCAAGGAAAGAGTTAACACGTGGTCAAAATCCTTGCGTTAACGTTAACGTCACTAATAAAATTATATGAGAACGCAGCAGAAACGGGTGACGTATGTCGCTTTCGGTTATTGACTTAAAAGAAATTAAAGGTCCATCTAGGAAGTTTGGTCCTTGCAGTCGCATGATCAATTATTGTAACATCAACAAAGATGCGATTCCAAGATAAATCACGGTTTCGTTAACCCTAATTAAGCCTCCCAAGCAATCTACACGGTCTTCATATGAGTATGATCTGACCAAGATTATGTCTGGACTTTAAAAGAGAGTTTGTTTCGGCCTTTCTTCTCAGAGTAGTCAAATAGGAAACTCCGAGCTCATCTAGTTTTTTAAATATGATTGGCGTGTATTTGTACAAACCTACTAATATAAATAAAATCATTTATCCGAACAATTGGGATAAGTTAACAAAAGATTTGACAATATCATTACTGATTTAAATAACATTTTAGAAACAAAATGGACTTAGAAATGAGTAACTCTGTTTAATTAGCTTACTACAGAAATAGCAATATATTAAAAGAAACATGGCCCTAAAAAGATTTTGAAATACATATTCTACGTTAAAAACATTTCCGGCCGAATCGAATGCCTCAACTCTTAATCACGCCTACAGATTCAAATCAACATCCCAACTATCCAACCTGACATTGAAAGGGTTAAGATTCCCATAAGATACGAAAGACCAAACGTCCATACGTCATAACGCTATAATTTAAAAAAAGGGTTAAGAGAAAAAAGTTTAATACAAAATGACACCCCACATGTGCAGGCATCCGGCCGACCTACGCGTCATTAAACTTTTAGCTGTCAAATGAAGAAATCGTTTGGTTTCATCCCGTACAGTATTATTTTATCTGTGGCTCGATTATAAACAGATGTTATTCGGCGATAAATCTTTGTCTTTGTGCTGCGTGTACAAGGAATTGTTGTCCGAGTGAAATGAAACGTTTTTGCGTATTATTATTTCTGAAAACAATGCGTTTAGTTTTGCCGTCAAATATTTTTCGCATTCAATGATTTCTTTAAATACAGCCGTCAACTGTCCAACAAAAGTCTACAATTTACTACATAACTAAAGGCCCGATAAGATTTTAGCAGTTCTGAATAAATACAGGTTTTTTATAGTTTGACATATTTTCCAGACAAAACCTGTCAAACCTCTATTGTCTTCCTAAGATAAAAGTTAACTGCTAGTGATTGAAAAATCGGCCCTTAAAGGTCTTACTTCCTTCCATCTTCTACATTCTGTATCAGAATTTGTAAATGGCCATATTAATTGGCCAAGGTATTTAAAAACAGTTAATAGTCTTACCAAGGGGTATCGTATTACGCAGTAACTGGGTTGTGGAGGTCAGATAGGCAGTCGCTCCATGAAAAATAATGGTATTCAGCTGCATCCGGTTAGACTGACACCAGACCAATACATACGAACATACCGGGGAAAAGGCTAGACAGATGATGATTTAAAAACAGTTATTACTCCTTCGATACATACGCCAGCACATCAAGCTACTCGAAACTGTCAAATTTTCCCAATCAACCTTGAACCTAATGCTTTAGCGATAAAGTTGAAAATCTATTAAAGCAATTTGACTGATTGTAGTGGCTTTACGTGCTGGCGTCTGTGCAATTGCAAACTTTTACATAAATCAAATGGCGCGAAAAACAATAACCATTATAATTATGTCAGGGCGTCTCGCTACGTGGTCAAGTTATCGCTAAATTGATTCCGGCATCGATAAGTCCATAAAGAAGCATGATTTTATCAACTTTAGTCGGTCGTCGTTATTAACGATGCCTGCTCGACCAAGATAGATGGTGTACGATTTTTTACAAGGCTGAATACGTCTATTCCAATGACGAATGACTCGCCTTTGGTTAAAAAAAAAGTTTTTGTTTAACTTCTTAATCGATAATGAGGTTTTAACAGCCATTATTGATTTTTAGAGGGGCTTGTGGCTTAATTATAACAGCCGCACGGGACGAGTTCGATGGATGGTTAAGCTACGCTTGCCGCGGTCGTTTTGTAGATGGATGGATCTGTTACGTATCGATACTCCTCGTGCCTCGGAAAGCACTTTAAGTCGTTGGTTCCAGATGTAATTCGTAGATCTTTGACAGTCGTTACGGGTAGTCAGAAGCACAAAAGTCTGACAAGTGACAACCAGTCTTACCAGGGGGGTGTTACCCAGTAGCTGGGTTGTGGAGGTCAGATATTTTATTTTATTTTATTTTATTTTATTGTTAAGAAAACTTACAGCTAAGATACAGATAGTTGACAGTTAGTGAAAGAAGGCCAATTAAAAGTTTTCACTGACAATATTAGGGTAGTACAAGAAACAATAGACAGGCAAGCGAAAGCAAGAATAAGTAAGCACTCGGAGAGAATCAAGAAAAGACTGAACAGGTTTTAGTGATCTTCAAAGAAGTTTTTACACAGAATTTTTTTTAGTTTAGGAACGCTGGTGGAGAACAAATCAAGATCATCAACACTCTGACACAACGAGTTGTATGCCCTGCTAGTTCTTATCATATAAGAGTTTTGTCGATATATGCACCGCACAGAGGGAACATACAGAGGTTGATGATTCCTTAAAGTAAAAGATGGAACGCGCAGCCCAATTTTGCTCATAAGTTCAGAACAGTCGGTTGAACCATTTGCTAAATTGAATAAGAATACCATGTCGGCAATTTTTCTCCGCTCAATTAGTGGAAGAATGTGAAACTTCCTACAACGGCTGTAATAATTAGGCAAATAGGTTTTGGATCTAAACTGAATGTACCTTAAGAACTTCTTTTGAATACTTTCGATGCGATTGACGTAAGTAATGTAAATAGGATTCCATACTGGTGAGCAGTATTCGAGATGACTGCGCACAAAAGCACAATAAAGAATTTTGAGTGTTTTGATGTTTCTAAAATCGGCTGATATCCTCAAGATGAAACCTAGTGCCTTAGAAGCTTTATTAATAATATTATCGATGTGTGTGTCAAAAAGAAGTTTCGAGTCAAAAGTGACTCCTAAGTCTCTAATCGTATTAACTCTGGCTAGTGCAGTGTTGGCTAGATTGTAATCGTAGATAATAGGTGTATGTTTGCGAGTGAAGGTGCATGTATAACATTTCGATACATTTAGATCCAAGCGGTTGGCCGTACAATACTCTTGGAATCTGTCCAGATCATGTTGGAGACGTTCAGCATCTTCATAAGATCTGATTTCACTTAGGATCTTCATGTCGTCCGCAAACAAAAGAACTTTTGAGTTAAAGAAACATGAAGAGACGTCATTGATGAAGATGTTGAATAACAAGGGTCCCAAAAGTGATCCCTGTGGAATCCCTGAGGGGATAATCATAGTTCTCGATGTGTATCCATTAAGAACAACAGTTTGACATCTGTTGGCCACATAAGATGAAAACCACCTGAAAAGATTTCCACTGATACCTATAGCCAATAGCTTGCGCAAAAGTATAGCATGATCCAAGCGATCAAAACACTTGCTGTAATCTGTGTAAATTACATCTACTTGTGTGCGACGAGCCATACATTCAGTCAAGTAGTCACCACAAAGAATGAGATTGGTAGTTGTGGACCGACCTCGAAGGAAACCATGTTGACGGTCACTGATGCTTAGTTTAAGACAAGCATATAGCTGTTTGTATATTATTTTTTCCAGGATTTTAGCGAAAATACATAGTTTGGATATGGGCCTGTAGTTTTCCACGAGGTTTCTAGGCCCTTTTTTGTGGATCGGAGTGATTAACGCCGACTTCCAAATTGTAGGAACCTCACCTAAATTTAGGGACCGCCTGAACAGAAGTGAAAGAGGAGGAGTCAGACTTTTGGCACAGTTGAGTATAAAAACTGGTGGAATATTGTCTGGTCCTGCTGATTTAGTTAAGTCAACTTCTTTAAGCAGATTGAATACGTCTAATTCATTAACCTCGACTGAATGTATGTCCGAAACAATATCGCTCAAATGCATGCTAGACCCCCGCACGTGGTCATTGGAAAGTTTGTCGTCACCGTTGATACTACTGGCAGAACTGAGAAAATTAGAATAGAAATAGTCGCCAAACATGTTACAGACATCCTCTCCTATACTTGAAGTGCTATTTCTATATTTAAGTAAGGAAGGATAAGCATTGATTTGATTTTTAGATTTTACGTACGACCAAAACGCTTTGGGGGTCTTAAAAATGTCCTCCTCAATTTTCGTAATGTAGCAGCTAAACATTTCACTTTCAACTTCCTTGGCACGATGTCGGAGCAAAACAAAAGACTCATGGTCAGACAGGTTTCCGTATTTCTTAAATTTTGCGTGGTATTTCGCCTTTTCTTTTATAATTTTTACCAGAGGCTGTTTGAACCAGAGAGGGTATCTGCTGCTTGGAGCTATCGTCTTAACTGGTACAAAAGAATCACGCAGTTCATTGACTGTTTCATAGAAAAATGATACGGCATCTTCGAGTGTCCTAGTGCTCACCTCGTTGAGCCAGTCGATCTGGCTCAGTCGGTGATTAATGGCCGTATAGTCGGCCAATCGATATAAAAATTTAATACGAGGACGTGCAGGAAGAGTATGAAGTTCCACGAAATCAGCAGACACACAAAGAGCCCTATGATGTGAATCTTCCGGCACCAGAGGATCAGCGCAACTTGCTACTGAAACCTCGCTATTAGATAAAACTAGATCTAGTATTTTATTGTTGACGTTTACGTGCGAATTATATTGCGAGATATTGCAGACTGCAAAATTATCAAACAAGTTGACCTGAACGTGACCTTGGATATTACTAGGGCAAACAGACTGACCATCATCATCAGGTTCCCAGTTTATGTTAGGAAGGTTAAAATCGCCAAGAACCAAAAATTTATCAGCGGGATGCTTCTGAACAATGTCTGTTAGGTTATTAGAAAAATTAGTTAACTGACCTGCCTGGGAGTGGCCAAGATTTTGGTTGCAGATGTACACTACACAGATATGCATTTTATACGATACTCGCGGTCGCTTCCTGTGTAGGGTGAGAGTAACCCACAAGTCTTCGGCAGACGAGAACCATTCACTGCGGAGGTCACTGATAAGTTCACGTCGCACAGCAATAAGCACACCACCTCCCAAAGTTTGTTTCGTACTAGAATAATTTCTATCGCGCCTCCAGACTAAGTAACGGTCGTCGAACAATTCACTGTCTTTAATACCCTCAATAAGCCAAGTCTCAGTTAAGCAAATGATATCATAGAAATTAACACACACATTACGATAGAATAATAACGTTTTTGTACGCAATCCCCGAACATTTTGGTAAAACACACTAATAGGTGACATCGCAAACAGAGAGATTACTAATTAATAGTACTTCAATAAAAATTGTAATGTGGGGTACATTCAGTTTAAAGCAAAAAGTTAAATTGTGATACATTAAGAAAATGAGCGAGATCAAGCCGAATACAATCTTAGGACCGTGCAAATAGGATTCAATAGAGAAATAGCTATGGTCAACACCGAACGATAAGAGAACAAAAGGGCAGCGGTAAAGGAATGCGCACAAAAAAATGGCACCAGTGTTTCTCAAGCTATTAGCGTAGTGCGTGCGAATATACAAGTATGACAAATTATAAAATTGACACATTTTTAATTCAGAATTTTTTTTAAGTCCTGTTCCGTTTTTATGTGATGGGTTGGAGAGGTAGTGTTTTTCTTTATAAGGATTTTGCAACCAACTACCCACGTATATAAAAAACCTCGTTCCTTAGCAAGTTTTTTCGTTTTGTTCAACAGCATTTTGTTCTCCAATGTTAGGTGATCATTGACGTAGATGACACTATCAGACTGCAGGCCCAACCTGCTTGCAGTTATAGATGCTTTAAGTTTTTTAGCAGCGGCCACGAAATCATTTTTGAGGTATCTGTTATGTACTGAGCAAATAATATTTTTGTTCTGTTCGTTGTTACGCATCGGTACTCTCGCAATGAAGTTTATCTGCTCTTTAGGGATGTTGCATCCAACAATATCTCCTATCTTGTCAATGATTGCGAATAGATTTTCCGAGTTGGTTGACGGAACACCCTTAATTTCTAAGTTGTTCATCCTTGATCTTTGCTCAGTGTCACGATGTAGATCTTCAATTTTGGAGCATCGATCATGTAACGCCGCCATCTCGAGTTTAGTTTTCTTTAGGCAGTCCACTTCACTCTCCAACCCCGACACTTTGTTGGCTAATGTCTCCACCGAATGGTCCAGAAACTCGACATCTGTTTTAAGACTGGAATACTCCGATCTGATTGACTTAAGCTCCGCTAGTTCCGATTGGATAGCTTTCACGTTCTCCATCAAAGCTGGCAAGTTGTCCATCTGGGCTGAGAGGGCCTTCAGTTCCGACATAATAGAATCCATGTCAGCTGTTATGGGCGTAGCTGCAGCTGCAGTCGCGGGGCGAGGGCTGGATGCTGCCGAGGATTTGCAATTACCGCACTTCCATGTGTTCTTGCGATCCCCCAATTTCCTCCATCCTCCTTCAGTTATGCCAGCGCAAGGAAAGTCAAATTGACCCAGGCATCCCACGCATTTAGCGCCGTCCCTACTTTCTACTTGGCAACGCTTGCATTTAAACATTATGTGTAGGTTTTGGAAACTTTGAGAATCGGTAATTAGTCAGGTAATTGTTCGTACACCGAGTCGCGAAGCGTTTGCGTGCGGCCAATTTGCCGTCTACCGTCTGACTGATATGCAGTCGCTTCATGTAAAAAACTAGTATTCAGCTACATCCGCTTAGATTGGAAGCTGACCCCAACATAGTTAGGAAAAGGCTAGGAATATTGTTTATTTTTTATTGATTTTTAGAAGGAATTATTTCACTCGGACGCAGTCACAGGCAGAAGAAGTCCGTGACTGCGTCTGAGTGAAGTTTTGGGCCCAGACCCATCACGTCGCATCCCATCGCTCGCCCGTGCACTACTTCGTTTTCACTCCTAAGGATCATAGCGTGATGATAACCGAAGATTACCCCCTACATACAAACTTACAAACAAAAATTACCTTTTTATATTATTAGTAAGTATAGATTATGGAAAGTAAAATGATAATAGATTTTTTTCTCTAATTCTTTCTTTTTTAACTGGTTTTAAGAGCGTGTTATTTATAACGGTAGTCATTAGTTTCATTATGTTGAGTTGCTACTGACTCGATACAATTTTATTTACTACTTACTAATCTTTCTGTCATGAACCGTTGGTCTGTGATGGAGGTAGGAGCAGGTACAGGCGAAAACAGCAAGCTTACACTTTCGTATATCATTATTATTTATTATTTAAGTCATCATCTTTCCCAGCTACATATATTGGGGACGGCTTCCAGTCTAACCGGATGCAGCTGAATACCAGTATTTTACACATCGGAGCTCCACAACTCAGTTACTGGGTAACCCCCACTTTGGTAAGACTGGTTGTGAGACTTTTATTTTCGTATTGACTTTAAAGACAGATTATTTATTATTGAAAAACTCTACGATATTATTCATTTATTTAAAACCTCCATCAAAAGATGCACATAAAAAATCATAATTTATAGATATTAAGTTATAGAAGTACTAGAGAATTCCTTCAATTACAGGAGGCCACAGCATGCATTAATTTATCGACTGAATTAACTAAAGAAAGGCATATTTAGTTATCATAGTTTAGTTCATTGAAGTAAGGTAGAAAATAATTAATAATGTTCAGTGTCGATAATTTCGTAGACTCGTAGCAACTTGGAACTTCGTAGGGCCTACGTGCTACGCCCTACGCCGTAGACATTACAATGCAAAAAAAAGTCTTCTTTGTGTCTTATTTTAGGAAAATTCTACTTTCTGGTTAATTGGACTAACAAAAACTAGCGAATATTAATATTGTGTCTGTAAAAAAAATAAGAAAACTTTAACTTTGGTATTTTTTAATCAAGACAAAAATAATTCTTTAAAAAAATACTCTTTCAAAGCACATTGGTATTCGACAGTACATGGACGTAGGTATGTAAGTAGCATCAGAAACCTGATACATGGACGGTGGCTGTCAAAAATGTCAAGCGTAACCGCAGAAGTGAGTTCCCATTACTCTCCAACTACTATAAGTATAAACACGTGTTCTGGTCATCTGTGACGGTGTTCAACTTAAAACGAAAGTTTATAACACATTTCCTTATGTCATTTGGCCTAATAACGATTCAGGTATATGTAAAACCCAGAAGTATCCTATCTAGTACCTATAGTTCTGAGTTTAAGGACTAAAATTCCGAATCACATCACCCCGAAAACCACCACTGCCAAACTGTCCTACTTTGCCATAGGCCACTAAAATGATTACATTAAGTGACGAATCCTGCAATAATCACATTAGAAGCAAACAATTTGACTATCATAAGTCTATTCAAGTAAATCTACATTTTATTTTATATTACCCTGCAGATAAAATTCAATCCACCCGCCATTTGCATTTCCCTTTGAGCGGGGAAAGAAAATGGTCGCATTTTCCCGCGTTTTTTGTGACGCCACAGACTCAATACGTCGAGAAAGTGAATCATTAGAAACGTGTTCATTTTATGAGTTCCTTTTATTATTATCTTAGATGATTTCACTCAACTATTAAAGCCGTATTATAGAATCAACGGACTAATAAAAGTATTATGTAGGTGGTTCATGGTTTTTTATTTATTTGATAGTTATGTAATCACTGTTAGGTGCAGTTTATTACCTACGGTTAATTTCACAAAAAAAAAAACATAACTATACACAAAAAAAGGTTTTAGTAAGTGCCTAGTTTTTTGGGATTATTTATTTAATAAAGAACAAACATATTACACTACACTATGATCAAGTTTCAGTGACTTTCATCACATAATGTTCTCTGGCTGAAACTACCCAAACGTCTCGCGCACAACGTGACATTTTATTAAATTCCCATTCGTTTGGTGCAGCGAGTGTTATGAATCGCGCGCGACACGCGATGTCGCGCGCTCTGCTGTGCACCAGTCGCACGCCACCGCCCTTTGTGGCGATATGCTCACCATTTATCACACGATACCAACTTGCTCCGTTATTCCTACGATTAGCCAAAAATTTTGGCACATTTTGGTTAGGAATTGACATGCAAAAATACGTGAATCATTCGCTAGCAATGGTAAAATTGATTTCGTTTGTTTTCAGACACGACAACTCCTTACGTCCTCTACAAAGATGGCGTGGAGCGAGCCCCCCCGGGCACGCAGTGGGGCGGCGGAGTGCTGGACGGCGGCTACCAGCCCATGCAGCATCAGAGCCCCGGCGGGCCCTCACCGCAACCCGAGCCCCAGCTCGCATCACCCGCGCCCTCACCCTACCCCCCCGCGCCGCCTCCCCCAGACCCCACCGGGGCCGCAGAGGACGCCGCCCAGCAAATAGCTCAACAACAGGCACAGCAACAAGCGCAACAACAACAGCAGCAACAGCAGCAACAACAACAACAAACTTCTCCCGAACACATGCAAGTGGAGCAACAGCTCCAGAGTCAAGCTCAACCACAGCCTCCCTCGCAGGACCACCTTGACCGCACGCCGTGCTTCGTCCCGCAGCCGGACCTTCAGCAGCAGTACACACCGTACTTTAAGGAGGCGCGACCAGCGAGCCACATGCTCGGCTCCGGCGGCTTCCCGTTACACTACCTGAAACAAAACGGTGGTGTGCTGTCCCTTGAAGGCCCGCTGGATCAGTACTCGGCGCCCGACCTGCGCCACCTACCAGACATAGTGCAGCCTGAGCCGCCAAAGCCGCGAAAGCACAACCCGAATTCAGAGCTACGCTTGTTCAAGTGCCTGACGTGCGGCAAAGACTTCAAGCAGAAGTCAACGCTGCTGCAACACGAGCGGATCCACACGGACTCACGGCCGTACGGGTGTCCGGAGTGCGGCAAGCGGTTCCGGCAGCAGTCGCACCTGACCCAGCACCTGCGCATCCACGCGAACGAGAAGCCGTACGCGTGCGTGTACTGCCCGCGCTCGTTCCGGCAGCGCGCCATCCTCAACCAGCACCTGCGCATCCATTCCGGTGAGAAGCCATATACGTGCGGCGAGTGCGGCAAACATTTCCGCCAGAAGGCCATCCTGAACCAGCACGTCCGCACACACCAAGGCGAGCGCTATTCACACATATATACCCCCCGGCCCCCGCGCGCGCCGCCCGCACTGACCGCGCCGGTCACTGCCGCCGGCGCCCGCGCTCCCCGCCGCCCCCCGCACCGTCGATTCGGTCTCGCATCCATTGGCCTTCCTATCAAACAAATTCTCGGTTCCCTCGTCGCCCGTAGAACGCAGGGCGCCCGCGAGACGCGGAACCGACCGCCGGACGCTCCCGTAACCGTTCCCAGTTTGATTAACCCACTCGTCGGTAACCCTTGCTTTAGCGTACTCCACTTGTGACTGACCATTCTGTTCGATTTTACAGATGTTTCGCCGCATCTCATCTTCAAGAATGGGACAACGCCGACGCTGTGGCCCCAGGATGTACCGTTCCCAGCTGATGAGAACAAAGAAGAGATTCAGTCGACGTTCGGCGACGCTGACGGACAGAACGGTGACCCGCGCGGCTCCTGCTTCTCACCAGGCGACACAGCGCAGTACCCTGCTTACTTCAAAGATACGAAAGGTCTCAATCACTCAGTCTTCACCTCAGGGCTTTCTCTGCAATATTTAAAAGGTGGTAAGCTACCAGACGTACTCGGAGGGCGGGCGATGCCCCTGTACGTGCGCTGCCCGATTTGCCAAAAGGAGTTCAAACAGAAGTCAACGCTGCTACAACACGGGTGCATTCACATAGAGTCACGTCCATACCCCTGTCCCGAGTGCGGCAAGCGCTTCCGGCAGCAATCGCATCTGACGCAGCATCTGCGCATCCACACCAATGAGAAACCGTACGGCTGCGTGTACTGTCCGCGCTTCTTCCGTCAGCGGACCATCCTCAACCAGCACTTGCGCATCCACACCGGCGAGAAGCCGTACAAGTGCACCCAGTGCGGCAAGGACTTCAGGCAGAAGGCGATCCTCGATCAGCACACGCGGACGCACCAGGGCGACCGGCCCTTCTGCTGCCCCATGCCCAACTGCCGGCGGCGGTTCGCCACGGAGCCAGAGGTGAAAAAGCACATCGACAACCACATGAACCCGCACGCCGCCAAGGCGCGGCGCGCCGACGCGTCCAAGACGCCGCGCCCGCTGCCGCCCGCCGCCGCCGTGGTGAAGCCCGAGCTGTACTTCCCGCAGTGCTACGCGCCGCCCTTCCAGCAGTTCCCGGGCCCCGAGTTCAAGCCCGTGGTGGGCCCGGGCGTGCCGGGCGCCTGCCTGCCGGCGCAGTGACCCGCGCCGCCGCCGCGGTGGCACGCGGCGCCCACACACGCGCACGCGCACCACGACCTCTACGCCGCCGAGCGCCTCTACAACTAAGCGGCGCGACAAGTATACGATGCGCGACATACCCTTCAGCACCAGTACTCGATGTATGTTCACCGGATTGCTGTAAAACGAGCTTCGATCTGTAAATAACGTCCTGTTTATGCTCCATCGGGAGGTCTGTCGCGATGTACAATTTTCAAGTTCATCACGTGTAGTGTTACCGTCGAAGAAGCGAGTACAGTTAGCGTTTTTGCCCCGTAATCGTTAAGTTACCACGTAAGAGTTAGTTTTCTCGGTGATTCTCGATTCTGCTGAAACTTTCGCAGACGCTCCGAGCGGATCTAGCCCGGAGATTAGGATTTAAAACACTTCGTTGAAATCTAAAAATTAAGAATTGATCTTTTACCACATAACAATATTTCGCGATGAATGTTTCCGGCGCGACGTTGTGCCTAATTGTAATAAATATACATACATATTTTGTAGACGTATTAAGTTAATTTTATTTACGAGTATTAAGAGATAAAATCTGGCAAATAAATGGGGTTTTATACGGGAATCCGTGATGCTCAAAATATGTTAAAAAGTAACGATAAAGAATGATAAGAATTTATGAGTTAGCTGTAAACAGAGTTCGGACGCAAGTTCTTTAAGGGAGATAAACGAACATCGTCGGTGAGAACACCATCATGAATGCAAACCAAAAACGTAGGTTACCTTTTGCCATCAACATTATACTTTGTTACTGTGTACTTACACGAGTTCTGTTACATTAATGATGCATTTACTCTTCATTAACAATGTGAGATTACTGAGATGTCTTCGTAACACTATAGGTGCCAAATAGTGTAGTGATTTTTAAATTTTGTCTACCAGCTTGTATTATAGTTGGCCTAGTTTAGGTTGTTACCAGATTTTTCAACGATGTGACAAAATGAGATGCATTTAAGAGGAAGGGGTCAGACTGAGAGAGGACTGTGATAGCTAGGTAGGTTAGGTGTCTATTTCGCTCATTTTAGCGTTAAACTTCGTGTGTCGAGACGTGACCGAGTGTCCGATGTGGGCTCGAGTGAATGGTTGAAAGATTTCCTTTACGTTGTACAGAAAATTGAGTTTTATGTAAGTCAAATCGATATCGAATTCATTTATGTTCCTAAATTTTAATTATCTAAAATGTTTGATTGTTTCGGTGGCCGGCTAGTCGTGGCCGGCCCCTCGCCTTCCTTTGCTTGACTGATTTGATAACATTAACATTATTACGATGAGTGAGATTAGTAAAATTTACCAATTAGGTAAGGTGTGTGATGACGCAAAGTGCTTTGTTGTAGTTTGATCCAAGGGACGGGATGGAGGGTACGCCAGAGTAAATCTTATTTCTAATTTAGCTTAGACTATCGATTTTCGAATTACCAAGCAATTCGATCATTCATCGCGAAATAACTTAGAATTTAGGAAGAATAAAAATATTATATGAATTTGTGACATTGTTGGAGTATTCTGGTGGTGCGTATGAGTCTCAAGCATTATCGCGTCCACATTATTTGCGATTAGAAATTAATAGAAATAAGCTCAAACAAACTGTATACGTGGATTTATAAATTGATTCATACAGTCTGAAGACTTGAAGAGACAGATATATCTAATATGTCTGCTGAATCGAATTGCATGAACAAACCGCCAGCCCGCGAGTCTCCCAGACTATAAACACGTGCATACTAAGCATGCCAGGATAGTCCAGCAAACTTTTTAACGTTTTAATATCTCTGTTTGTATGTATAGACAACTTATATAGCTTATTTTACTATATTATTGTGATGGTTTCGTTTTCTTACCGCATAATATGAACTGTTAATTAACTAATAGGTGTAATAGTAAGGTGGATTTGTGGGAGTCACATAACATATATACCATTTTATTATTTGTCACTACGAAGTGATCGATGCAATATTATTATTTAGTGGGTTTATTATTGTGTGTTGATTTTACGACGAATTTATCGCATTGGGCAATTATGAAAATTAATCGGTCTGCTAGTTGTGAACGTCGACTCATGCACCGGTCGATCAATCTCTACGAACGAGCGTTGCGAAATTGTTGTAACGAACCAAATAATGTTGTATACGAAACTTATCGATTTCAAATCGAGTAACACGCACATGGTAGCTTTAGATTGTAACCATCGATTAAATACTTCTCAGTCCGAGGCGCGTGCGCTTCTAAAGCTGCGTTCACAACTGGCGCACCACCACTAGCATTTTATTTTCCATTTTGATTTTCCTATCAAACTTTCGGAGGTTTACAATTGAAAAAAACATCGTTATCGAAGAAAATTAGAAACATTTATCTTCCGTGACTACAGTTTTCCACATTGTTCACACATGTGACCCTCCTTGAGGGCCGCGCGCGCCGCCCCCGCCTCCACACCACAATAGCATAGGATTGAGTTCTATAGTTTATAAACACAACACAAGCAGCCTTATACAATAATAGTTGATAAGTATTTTTATACAATAAACGATATATTTCTTCCATATTGGGCGGGAGTGGCGCGACGTACCCTAGTACAAAGTTTGAATACAAACTGACAACAGTGCCATAGCCGAGATATAACCTCAGATTTATACTTATTAGATTTTTATACCGATACAAATGGATTTAATTTTTAAATATAAAACAAGAAGTGATTAAGTATACAGAGATTACAGATGATATTTTATACATTTATTACATACAATATTATTAAAAAGGTAAATGTGAAATAGTCTTAAAGTTAGTGTCGTATTTGCAACGTGCTGAGTACCTAAGTAAAGATACCTACTTGTAACGCGGGAGTTGTGGAGAATTGATTCGAATCAAACTGCTATCCATTTTGCACAACTTTATTATATCTGTCTTCTAATGCACGTTGTTTTCTCAAGATTTTTTCGTCACTTATACTTACATTCAGTGTGGTTATTGTAAATACATATCATTGGGAATTTTTGAGGCAGTGTTGCAACACAATACTTCTGCTTTGGTTTTTATTGAAACCGGACTGTTACAGACGAAGTGTGAGCCAACCACGCAATGTACCATCGGTTTCAGTCGAACACAGACCTACATAAGAGTTTAGTCAATGCAAATTCCGGGATAGTAATCACGTTCCAGGCTGTTCTGTTGAAATGCTCACTGTTTTGTTAAGTTTTGCTCAATTAAACGTGTATGTATACCTATAAAGTTAATCTTATTAGTTTTTATTGTGTACGAAATGATTTTTGTAAAATATTTTTTTGAGAGCACGGTTCTGCTTTCTTATGAAACTATTTTTAAGTGCTGAAAAACTGCGGTTGTCCTTAGACGACCCGAGTCTTATATTTGAAATTTAAATTGGCAAATCTTGTAGTCTTCAATATTAAAATCATAATAAACAGTATAATGCCGTGTATAAACGAGCCGTCCAATTCTGATCGGATATCCATACAGTATGTACGTAACTCTTGGATTATGTTCCCCGAGGATTCATTTAATAACATTAATTAGGTTTCAAGCATGTTCCTAACCTTTATTAATACGTAATATTTATTTATAAATACCTACAATGACATTTTTTCCGACTACCCGTAGGCTAGGAGATAGAATCTGTAATCATTTTGCCAATTCTTGTCTAACAAACTTTCCTTCAATGGAATTAAATTCCAGCACACGTTTATATTCACATAGCGTATATTATAAACTTCAAAAGCAAAGTAATGCAATTTTACCCATACCTAAGCAAGAAATTCTTCTTCGTATTTAACGTAATATCAATATGCCTACTTAATTTTGTATATTTTTAAGTTGTTAAAAATATTAAAAGGAGAGAATAAGATTGCATTGTAAAAGTATACTTTGCATAATAACATAATGATTATCAACATAACGTCAATTGTATTAAATACAATGTCAGAGCGGTGTGAGGTGAAACTGAGACATTGCTGCGCTTGTAACAATATTATTAGTTTAGTCTAACTAGATCCGAAACTTGACAGTTTTCACTACTTCTTTCGTTTATGCATTTAATTGTGATCTCATTGTGAAATTGTAATGTCTTACATATAGGATATAAATTGGCGAATGTTAAAGTCGACCTACCAATTCAGTTTCTTAATTATTAACGATTTTACATATCCACATGCTTAGTAATTTTAAACTTGCATGAAGCAATATATTGTAAGTTATTGTGTACTCTACTACATTACCATTTACTTTATGTAAAACAAAGCCAAGTTCCCATACATTTGAATAGTATACACATAGGATACTTATTATGGTTTGGTCGCAAATAAAACAGTA
Organism: Apamea anceps; assembly: GCA_951799955.1. Lineage (NCBI taxonomy): Eukaryota > Metazoa > Arthropoda > Insecta > Lepidoptera > Noctuidae > Apamea > Apamea anceps. The sequence goes on from OX637516.1 coordinate 3,561,064, forward strand.
TAAACAACGGTACATAATTAGTATCGGTGAGTGTTTTGTCAATGCATGTTAAAATGAGCTTAGTATAACAGATTTAGTTTCTTAAAGAAGTTGGCTACGAATTATTTCTACGTCTTCCATTTTCAACGTAGTATTCTACATGATACGGCGTTTGTCATTCGTGTCCTATTTTTTCTTTTTTGTAAATTTGGCTTCACACATCAGGATACAGCCACTCGTCGCGAGCGGTCCAGAAAACATTGTTCTTAGTTCTTATGTGTGAACCCGAGCTTAAGTGTTAATTGCATAAATTGTATAGTTTAAAACATAAAAGCGTATATCTGCAGTTAGTGCAGCACCAGTGCAATACACTTGATTTTTTGGCGATATTATTGTATAATTTATTTTATAAATGACTTATTTTAGAAATAGTTGTTAGTGTTTATAAAATAATTGGTAGCCAACATAAAAATGGCCTATAATACTTTCATAAAGTTAGTATACTCGTATCATTGTACCCACTGCCACTCGCCAACCGCTGTCGGAAATAATAAGGATACAAAGTAATAATTTTTTATCACAATAGAGAGACTTGTTGAAACAGTTCCACAGTAAAATAAGTGTTGTTGAATTTTTTAATAAAATATGGACATATTTAGATTAATGATCTTGTAGTCTGGATTGAGTTTTTTACAGATTTTATTGAATGCAAAGTTTTCGTGTATAATAATGATGAAGCTACGTCGCCTATTCAGCTTATTTTTGCTACAATACTTATTTTAAGCCATACAATAACAGTTTTAAATAATAGTACAATACATATACAGAATATACAATTATATACAATACAATAGACATATACAATAAAGCGGTGATATTATACATATTTTATTTAAGAAGCGTTGTAGGCGGCGTACCTTGAGGCATAACTTCGTTTCATTAATGGGTGCTGTTATATCATTAATTGTACATATTTATTGTAATATACAATAGACTGGTAATTTTACACTGTTGTTAGGTTTCTACAGAGTTATCACCGGAGGCTGCTCCCTTACTGATTAAACAACTAATGTTGTTTTCGTGATTCAAACATATTATTTACGTGGATTACACATCTTCATTAGCCATAATTAGAAAACTATATTTTTATGTTGCCATATGTTTATATAGCAATAGAAAGGAGATTGTTTATATTGCAACAGTGACATAAATATAATATAATTCAATAGATGGCCTAACTTAATCAGTAAACGGGTCCATATGTTACAATAGAGTATATTTTCTTACATACCTACAGAGACTCCGATAGTAGACTATATGAAATTCATTTTAGGCAATCCCAGAATACAAGATCGAACTTTTTACACACAACAGTTGACAACAAACTTCAGTTATTTTACATAGCATTATTATCTACATTTTTTTGTTCGGAGAAAACGGTTGGTTGCGATATGGTCACAGATCCAGGCGAAAAATTGAAACGTTGGCATTTGTCAAAAATTTTTAATATTATAAAAATTGTAAATATATTTTCTAGTTCTTCCAAAATGAATAATATCAGTATTAAATACAAAATTCAACTTTGGTTAGGTCAAAAGTGTAATTGTGTGATCTATAGAGAATTTTTGCATTAGATTTTTCTTGATATAACTTTAAAGATATTTTAATTATTTTTGGTTAAGTACATTATTTTCTTTTTTAGATTGTATTTTACTTGAATTGTAATGATCTTGCCTAGAATTGCATTTATATTAGTTACTTATGATACGTTTGAAGTTGATACCATCGTATTTATGTATATTATTATTGTATTAAGGGTTTTGTTTGTTTTTTTTTTTTGTCATTAATAGAAGTAAAATGTTGTAAAAAGTAAGCTCGTTGTATTTTATCAAATAAACACTTTTTAGTCCAACTGAAGCAATACGTTGCAGTTTTATTTGTGTTTTCATGTTATTTAAATACCTTTCTATATAAACTGAATACCGCAAAGGGACGTCAGACATGGTAATAGCTCCAGCGGGGTAGTTGCGTAACACACTATCAGTAGTAGCAACGGGTTTAATTTTGACAAGTCAACAATATTCATTGCGTTATTTACGTTGTTGAGCAGACACATTTTTCAAACATATGGAGCAATGAATTAGCAATATCCTTCAAATAATGTATAAAAAATTTATAAATAATATTTTTTTTTTTTTTATTTACTTCATCTATAGTAATATCTATAGTATAGTGTAGCTAGCCAGTGAGACAGAAACGTCAAACGTGGCGACGATCCTTGACTAGATAGATAAGTCCACCCCGAAAACCACCAAGTACTATCAATATCTTTTACTAACATCATCAGGGAGATAAAAAATCTTAATACCGGCTTTTGTAGCACAAGTTGGGAGGCCTATGTTCAGCAGATGACTGCGATAAGCCGAGTTGATTGACAGTAGGTACAGTCACGAGCACCAATATGTCAACACCTGGCAACTTTCAATTGCGATTTTTTCGTGAAATAACGAATGCGCAACGTTGAAATACGACACATTACATAAACCTATGGGTTCGAAAATACTATGTTCGTAACAACATAAAATTTTATTCAAAAATAAAGGAGTAAATGAGCTTTTGAATAAAGCTAAGTGTATACATACTTTTGCTCGTGACTGTACACTATACAGGAAGAAAAGAATGTGTGCAAACTGTAACCATGAATGCAGCATATGATTGTAGATCCGCTAGCGTAGAAATTTTCTTACGGTTATATAAAAAAAAAAAATTGTTCCATACGTTTTGACCGCGTAGTGCACGTTTCTATGCAATAGCTGACTATTTTTTGATAACCCACGAAAATTTTCAACGCTAGATTGTCTAGTATCATAATGCTGATTTCATGGTTACAGTTTGCGCAATGGTTAATTTTTTTCCTGTATACTATAAGGTCTTCTTCTATTCGTGTCGATGGCACTCTTCTTCTATATTTTATATTGTTTGAGCTCAGTACGTGACAACGTTGATTGCGGCATCAGTGGAATTCATAAAGACATCCAAGGTGCAGGTGAACAGGCACTTAGGGCACTCCAGCAAGTGGGGCATGGTCTGATCAAAGGCACCGCACTCGTACTGGGTATTGGATGGGTCAGTAATCCCACATTTCGACAAGTTGTGTCTGCAGCGCCCTACTTGGGCACGCAATTGATTGAGAGCTTTCCATATAGGCCACTGCAGATCACGGCCGAGAGGCAAATGTTCCTGGGGTTTTCCCATAATTGTATATAGGGTAGGGCACACTCACCAATTCCGAATAAAAATGCCTCAAAATATAATCAACAATATATTTCATAAAATCCACTAATACAAAATGTACTAGTCACCACGTCTGCTCAACTTTGCCATACGTTCCTGATTCTTATAAATACACAAATCCATGAAGGTTAAACTCAACAGTAGGCAGTGTCCCAGCATGTCCTTTTGTAGTTCCTTCTGCGACCTGAACATGGTCTGCAAGGGTTCAGGTATGAAGGCATGGGAGTTATTTGGAGAGCTGCTGTTCAGGTCCCGAAGTAGCATTTCTACTGTCTGATCTGTTGATACTCTTTCGTTGCCGACTAAGGTGCCGAATAACCTGAAAATTGGTTTAGATTAGTTAATTGTATTAACTTACAAAGTCTCTTAAAATCAACAGCGTCCCTACCAGGAAACCCGGGCGATGGCGCCCGTTGCAAACTTTGGCAGGATACTCTTCCCCCACTCACTCACTATCACAACCAAAAAAGCATCTTCATGCATGGTGTAACCTTCCGTGATGCACTTGTAAGTCCCTGAACCATCTCCCTGGTAAAGTAGTGGGAATACTTCGACGAAACAGCACCAGGATGTGTACCTATGTGGAGCCGTGTCGACGATCATGTGCCATCTACCCTACCCTGCCCTTTACCTACCACCGACAACGCCGTGGAAGTTCAAATAAGAAGGTAAATTCATTGATCATGATTCAAAAGATACATCCTACGAGAGCAGTAGCGCCATCTGTGTATATTTACTTGTAACTAGAATGACTGGTAGCGACATCTACCTTTGCAACAAGGGTAACTCTGAAATTCGGAATGACTTTTTCCCTACCGCATCAGGGGCCAACAGGGGGCCTAAAAAGGCCACTTATGCAATACCTCTAAAAGCTATTTATTTCCTGAATTCCCAGCAGATCATTAGCAATTCCTCTAATTTTCGTAAAATTTCATTTCATATTTGGTGTAAACATTGCCGCATGAACAAAATAAAAACCGTAATTTTATCGGTAAATTTTTTATTACAGTTTTTATTAATCAAATTGGTTTTTTATTTTTTATTTCTACAGTTTAAATGTTATTTCATTGTGATATGAATTGCACACAGATCATTATTATGAATTGTCAGTTTGTGACCATTTTACGATTTTTAATATAATTCATATTGTTATCCTATTACGATTCTGCCAAAATGGCCTTTTCTGGCCCCCTGGTCTGTTGTTTAAATATTGTTCGTTGCTATATTATAACTAACTATAACCCGCGGCATCACACATGCGATGGTCGGAAATTATCCCACGGGAAAGTATGTACTACCGATACCGGGATAAAAAGTATGTTTTCTATGGCCTAACCCCGGTCTACCTGTGTGCCGAATTTCATCGAAATTCGTTCAGCCCTTAGGGCGTAAAATGGTAACAGACAAGCAAAATTACTTATAAGATTACAAATTATATTTATATGTGTTGTCTATATACCTGTATGGGAGCGTAGGCCTCAGGAAATACACTTTTTGCTTTAAAACTCCTTCGTCATTCCCTTCTACATTGCATCTGAAAATTGAGGGATATAAGTATCAATAATCAATAAAATCTTTCTCAGTATAAAAATGCGAAGTCCCGCATTTCACGAACGCGAAACGAAATAAGCATTTTTTTACATTTTTTTTTAATTTTGTCTATCTGTTTGTTCCGGCTAATCTCCAAAATGGCTGGACCGAATTTGACGTGACTTTCACTCACAGATAGCTGATGTGATAAGGAGGAATTAGTGCCGCGAAAAAAAATTAAAACCCATGAAATCCAATGTTTTCCGATATGCACACGAACAAAGTCGCGGACACTCAATATAGTAGGAGAAAATCACTTTTAAAAGTTGCTTAGTGAATACATATTAGTGCTTGTGACTGTACATTAAATACATTACAGTGTATAAATAAATCCACGAAACTTACTGCTCCTCCCCATGACTCCTCGAATTAATCAATGCGACGATCATGGCAACCATCTGTGCCTTCTGCAGGTTGACGGCAATAACCTTCGGATTGTTAGGATCGCTACCAGCTGCCCGAAGAGTTGTAGCTTCCGCTTTCATCACGTATATGTCTGCTAGAGGCATTTGCTGGGTTACGCGCCAAGCCTTTAATAAAAAAAAAACTTGAGGGTAGTGGTATAAAACATCAAACGACGAAAGTCAAAATGATAAACGGGAAAATAAATATGTAACTGAGCATGGTTCAATTGGCCGTAAGGGCACAGCCCATTCATACATAATAGTCTATGGCACAGCCGACCCGTCAGGACGCCAGCGTCCTGTCAGCGTTCATGTGAAATTCTAATTTGTGATGAAGACGTACGTGTACCTTCACAAATCGTTAGAGTACGCTGTTGCGGTATGGAATCCCTTCTATAATAAATACTCAGATGCCATTGAAAAAGTTCAAAGTAAGTAAGTTTTAGTAAGCCATGCATTTCCGTTGTTTTCGCACGTATGCATCTTATAGTGAACATCTGAATAAGTATAAGTAGCATACGTATTATTTTAGAGACAATGTTTCTATTCCGTCTATGTAATAACGCCTGTGATTGTATAAACATCACTCATAAGATTAGCTACGTGGTACCTAGAACAACCATAAGCCGTGGGGTGCGCGCACGACCCCTATTTGCAGTATCTTCTAGTCGTGCGAATGCAGGCTTACCACAGAACACTATTACTCCTAGAGGCTTACAAGCACCCCTACGTCGTCTTACTGGTCAATATAATATATATTTCAAAGTATTGACATCTTGGCTCTTCCAACTTAATCCACCACTATTCACTACCACTATTCCACTATTCCACCACCACTATTCCTTCCACTATTTTGGATATTCATCATCATCATCATCATGGACAGCCTATAGCAGTCCACTGCTGGACATAGGCCTCTCCTATTTGCACAATGCACACCATTCAACTCGATTTTCGGCAATTTTTGGATTTTGCTCCGTAATATTCCTAACTCTTAGACTATTTATAAATTCTTGTTTTTATATTTTATTTTGCATGTTTGTTTAGTGTTTAGTTTTTTCATTAACACATTATGTCATTTTATTGTAACTATCAAATTGTAAACGCACATCGCATTAGTTTTATAACTTTTCTTTACGTGTGTTCTTTTTTAAAAGATCGCTCTTAGCGATAAGACCGCCCATTGTTTTGTATAATTATATATTTATGCCAAAAATTAATTATTTATGTCTGTAATTTATATGCTGTACATAATAAAGAGTATTCTATTCTATATGTAAAATATCGTGGGTTTTTTACTTGGTTAATTTAAGTGGTTAATTTACTCACTCTGTAAAGTAGCTCATATTTTATACAATATTGTAATGTGTAACCGTTAATTTTCCCAAATAAATAAAACAAAATAAGACCGGCAGTTTGGGCGTACTTTAAGGCCTGCAAACTAATTGTGTAACACACGACCAATCGGAATCGGTTACATTTTGACAGTTCAACAACATTCATTGCGTTATTTACGTGTTGAGCAGACAAATTTTTCGAACTTATGAAGCAATGGATTAGCAATTTGCTTCAAAATGATTCTGATTCCGATTGATTGTGTGTTACGCAATTAGGGTGCTGCTTGCACCATAAATGACTTCATTCGTTTAGCGATAGAGCGATGCCACACGGGCGTTGCCAATGCGTTGCGTCGTCGCAGCGCAGTGATTTCGACGCTGTAAGTGCTACACGAGCGCTGCGATGACGTCACCGCTCAGGGCCCTAATTCACTATGACCACTTACCGAAACCACGACAATTCTTTTTCTAATCCCGCCAACCCCGCGTTGATTTCGCGCGGTTTCGTTCATTGTGTCATAGAGAATTACGGCCCAGGCGTTTCAGCGCCGACGCAACGCCCGTGTGGAATCGCTCTTAGTGTTTAAGACATCGTTCTCAATCGTTTGAAGATGACATAGACAGAATGATGTTGTAAATCCGTTTAGTGTAAACACTTTAAGTGATTTGTGGTGTAAACTGGCCTAAATGTCTCTCGGTTAGCCCACAGGACTAAATTTCTATATCAATGAGAATAGCTAGCAATAAGTTTAGTTTACGTTTTTACTTACAATATCCAAAATATCTGTGATCTGAAATCTCTTGCCTTCCGGATAGTCTATGCCATAGTACTTCCAGTCTTGGACCTCATAATTACTCTTGTCTATCAACGTCCAGCTCACCGAGTTCACTGTTATGTACACTGATAACACGGACTTACAATCCTGTAAAGAAGTTATTATATTAGCCTTAATACATCACCTCACACCTTTATACCCCGAAGGGTTAGGCAGAGGGAAATCTAAAATACACCCATATTTCACCAGTTATGTTTAAGTACCATGTAATAGGGACCGAACCTATTGCCATCAACCGGGCACAAATCAAGACGCCAGGCTGCTACTGTGAAATTCCAGGTGGAAAATCCCAATACCACTGCCCGACCTGGGAATCGAACCCAGGATCTCATGCCCAGCAGACCACTACACCAATAACCCTTAACACACTTTCTTTACTTGTGTTTCTGTGACAAATGTCTTCGAATTTTTGGTTCTAGGACATTATTTATTTATCCTCACACTGGAACGCCATACGGCAATTACACCAACGGAGCAAAAGGTTATAGATTCCCTCATAATGTTTTCCTTCACCATTTTGAGAGCAGTGGTGATGAAATTATTTACACAACGTAAAGAGCCTGCCTGGGTTCACAACCAACCTACAAGTTACAACTAGTAGTAAGTCACCACTGCGTCATCACTGCAACATGAAAGAACCAACTGTATAATTAAGTACATAAGAATGCCTCACCTTTATAACAGTATCACTTATATGTGGGTGCAATATCTGTCCTTTTATTTTACCAGTAACTTTTTTTTCGTTATTGGGGCCACTTAATATACTGTTGAACAGTTTCTTGGCAGATCTCTCGGAGAACCCTTCAACGTATTCTATGTCTGATAGTGTTTTTATTTGTCCATTACTGCTTTTCCACTGAGAAAACTTCTTGAGATTTGTTTTGCTTACTTCATAACTGGAAGAAATTATTTTTAAAGTATGAAATTAAACATGTATTCAGTATTCTTTGTTTGTTAAGATATAAGTACTGTAATACAGGCAACTGAATGTTAGTAGTAACACCGAAAACAACACTTGCTTTACGAAAAATAGAAGCTGTCAAATTGAGTTGTGACCATGTATTATTGTGTGTTTGACTGTACTGTTTTAACTTGATAAAAAGTCCAAATTTTTGGAAGGGAAGGTAAATAAGAACAGAAACTAAAAAATGTAGTAGTATGTAAAATATAACTCCAATATTCTTACCTAGAAAGAGTACTAAGGTCGGCATTGTTGATAACCTGTAATATTTTCTCCCTCTCTTTATCATTGTATTTACTGTCTAAACCTTCGCTGAAATAACATTTTGTAACGATGGACACTCGACAGCTCAAGCACAGCGCACTCTGAAATGATTATAAACTTAGAAACTCACAGCAATTTTAAATTTACGAAAGTAATCTAATGCAACTAACCCGTACCCTTGAGGAAGGATTTACAAGATTAAGCAACATTTTAAACTAAACTAAATTAATAGAACGCATAAATTGTACAGTTAAAATTATTTTTGATAGAAGATAGCCTAAACTATCGTTAATATAAACAAATAAATTCAGTTGTTTACAATTTGCATAACCTATTCATCAGAAATGACACAGTGAGTACAGTGACAGGGGTGACAGTTACTTTAATATGACATTGACAATCAACACGCAACTGTCAAAGTCATAAAGTCTGTTTTTGTATATTTTTTGTTAAGATCATGGTTAAGATAGAGCGATTCCTATTTCCGTTATAATAACGTTTTGAAGGTTTTTATGTAATATTTATTGACGTTTAATGAGTTTTAATGTCCATTTACACTCTAAAGAAAATAATTTAATAATAAATCCAAAATCAAAAAGTATGACCGCCACCCTCCGCCACCTATCGTCAATGTTACAAGTACAGACGCCAGCAGGTCAACCTACCCGAAACTGTCACATTTTCCCAATCAACCATGAACCTTAATGCTTTAGCGATAAAGTTGAAAATCTATTAAAGAAATTTGACAGATTGTAGTAGCTTGATGTGCTGGCGTCTGTACATACAACTCGAACACTAGGACAAAGGCTTGCATCCAAAGACATTAAATTATTTACTTGACTTGCATCCATAGAATCGTATTCCAAAAGGTACATTGTTATGTTAAAACTTCCAAAATCACTTATTTTAGAAACACTTCACTTTCATCATATTCATTCATTAACGTTACGTAGGGAGAGCCGATCTTAACTGTAATATTCCATATAATTAGGGAAAACGAAAATTTTATCAGCCTAAGGTAATTTAGGAACAGTCACATGCGTACAATACAAGATTATTTTTACGCCGGAAAATACGAGTGAAATAATATATAACAACGCCCTCTGTTGTATATATTTTAAACTAAACTTGCGAAGGTAATCCTTCAGACTCATAGGCTCGTGCTACGCTCCCTAAATCATGCTAATATTTACAATAAATCATAGATGTCCCTAGTAGACACACCTAATTCGTTCCAAGTTAAAAAGTCCACGAGCAGTGATGATGATTGAGTGTGTGATGCATTTGTCGATAATAATATACTTAAACTATTTTTTTTTATTCATTCGAATGATAGTGATAAGTTTAAGCTACGTCACGTCAGCCACTGAAAAGTTGTACTTACCAAATAACATCGATTTAAACTCTGCCAAATAACAAGATTTAAGACTTGCTGCTTCATTAACATTTCTGATCCGGCAATATACTTCCTCAGACCAACAATGGTCTGAGTATAATCTAGATACTATTTCTAGCGTAAAATACCATTCTTTCTTGTATTTTCTCTTAAGTACTTATAAGTGGACTATAATTCAATACTCATGATTGACAGTTCATTCGAATAGTTTTGAATAGGGAAAATAAACAAAACACAATCAAATTTTTGAAAATAAAACAAAATTGGTTTATGACAATGTGCAATGTCAATATGGCTTTGTATTTTTTCACAAAACGAATTCCCAGAGATATAAATCGCTAATTCCATCGTTTTATTAGACTAAACGATTTGTGAGTAACTTGTTGGTAAAGGAATTATGGACGTGGAAGAAGTAAAACATATTATAGAATAGAAGTAAGCCTAGTCTTTTATTCATAAACGCTATGCAATTATTGTACTCGGCACGCGTTAGAACAAGACTGAATGATATTGTGTTCTCGCTCTAACTCACGAAACGATGGATAACAAAATGGCGACGGCCCGTCGCTGTCTGCCGGCGCCGCGCGATGCACTAAAATAAAGTCCATTTGACTATCTTCTTTCCTTCGAGAGAGTTTGTTGACGGTTGGCGCACTCATTCTGTTTTACCTTTTTTCGGAAGAAGACTGGTAAGTTCGCATATCTTATCTTGTAATAATAATTTTGTACCTTTAGTTTGTATTATTTAGATTTTTGTTGAATAGGTACTTAAGTAACATAATTGTATAAGTATATATCTATATATATAGTATATATAACTATACCTATGTTATAACACCCATAAAATACATTTATTGAAAACCAGAGAAGACTAACAAATCTTCTGACATGGATCTGGGGCCAAGGCCAACCGGAAAGGGCAGGTGTTCTTTATGAGTAAAAGTAAAAAAAAAATATTAGAATTAAGGAAAAGTAGGTGAGTGTGCAAAATTTATATGCTGGCTGGCTGGCAATGCCGATGCCGTCGCGAACCTGTTTGTGCAGCGTTGCCAAACCGCTGCGCTGCCATTCTGCTAACGTTACCTAACTAGGTACTTAAAAAACCTCTATTTCTGCCAGTTGTGATGGGTAGTTATGATAGGCAGCTTGTCCGTGCTGTTCTATTAATTGATAGGTCTGTTGGCTATTCTTTTCAGTAAAAAAAGCTGATATTTTTGCTTTTACAATTAATTTTAGATACTTACCTACGTTTACGTTTCTCAAGACATATTGCTCTTCATTAACATTTTTTGTCGTCTTCTGTTTGTAATGATGATCATCTTACTGTATGGCATCCTGACATATTTCTGAACCCAAAGCATTTTTTCCAAAATTTGAGAATGTCAAACCACGAACTTTATGTTCAGCCATCTTGTCTGCCGTCCAGCACATTGTATTGTGTCTGACGCAACTCCTCCTATCTCGCTTACTCCTACGCTGTTGTGTATGTTCAGGTTCACTCTATCTTTGTTTGCGCCATTTTAGTAAACTTCTAGTGTAGACCGTACTGTTATGTAAGTACTTCTTGTTTTACTTACATACCTACTGTATCTAATTAGGTTACCTATGTATTCATTAAATTAGTAGCGTTATCCATGGCAGTCGTATGAATAAAAAGTAATATAGCAGTTCTTTACCGAGTCAAAATATTATATAATTCTTTTTAAATTCCAGCACAAATCGGTCTTTGTCAGTTTTTCATTTCTATAACATCGATAACTTTTGTTGGTCTGCGGTCCATTGACGAGTCATGCCATACGATTGCGTCGCGTCCCCGAACAAAAAATACAGTGTATGCCGAGTTTATAGTTTCGTACCTTTTACGTCATGGTGTTAGCGGGGTTCAATGTGTTCGCAAGCAAGAAGGAGATAGGTCAGAATAATTTACTGTCGGTCAAAATTCTATTCTTTTAGTTTATCTATTTTATTACGGCAATTAGATTAATAAATTAGTGAGAAAATATAGATGGTGCCCTAAGGAAGACAAAATTGCTTGAACCATATCTAGCAATGACAAAATCCCGGGACACCTTGTCAATGCAATCTTGTAACACTGACAGGCAGGTGATGCCAACAGTTTAACATGAGTTTGAGTTCATGGTTCAAATCGAAATAAAATTCTCCCAAATGTAGTATGAACTATTTTTGCCTAAAAATACTCATCTGTAATGATGTGATTATGAAATTAATCATCCTATTAAAAAAATTAGTCATTAGGATCGCCTCCTCCTTGATCTTAAAACTCTCTAGTGTCAAAGTCCTGAATTAAGCTCTATCTCCTGAGATTCTGTGACTGTCCCGAAAATCCGAAGCCGAATGTTTTCGTGGTTATTGAATGCGTTTTTTGGCTGACGAGTTCCAAAATGTGTATCTGAACGACCTATCTGCCGATAGGAGCATAGACGGCTGGTAGCTGGGACAAACATTTAGGTTTTAACATTACTTACAAAGCATTTGCAAACATTCTATTTTTTATAATGACGTATAAAACTGACGTATAGCGCCAGTCGGGAATGTTCGGCTTCGATCGTGTGATCTCGGTAACGAGTCAAACGACCCACTCGACTCGGACGGAGTCGTAAGAACGGCAACGTCGCCCGTTCTCAAACAGTTCATAATATTGAACTATTTTTGTGATTTTTCTGCCTTTTGGATTCTTAGTTTTTTAAAGAAATGTAGGAATTCTAAAACTATATAGATTTGGCTACCCTAGTATTATATTGTTTTATCGAAATCTGGGCCAAGAATAAACAAAAAAGCTAAGATTTCGACCTAGGCACTAGGCAGAACCCGAACCAAATACCTCGCGCCAACGCACGGTGCCACAGTCTCATTGACATTGACGCTTATTTTGGTCTTGGAAATTTTGCAAATCAAACAATGCAAAATAAATACTGAATGATACACTTCGACGGAAGGATTTAATTACTTACAGGGTATTTTGAGCAAAATGGAAAATTTTCGATAATACGCAAAGCGTATATTGCAATATGCTTAATTACGCTGGGAATGCGAGCTGCTAACAACATCCTTTATCAAATAGAAACAGAAGTAGAACGCAAGAGAACGAGAGCCCGATAACGTAAGGTGACCTCGCTGCATGTTATTGTACAGAGTAATGAACACACCCAGGAGCAACGCTCGCGAATTATCGCTAGCTGCTTGCTTTTCCTTTCTCTCGTTCGGAACGATAATATCGCTATCTCGCTCCCGTGCCGCCACCCGTACTTTACCATCGCAAAACTCGATTCTCTACGGAGCTACTACTCTGTACATTTAGTTCGTGTTTCGTCTGACGCTCTCTGTCGGCTATACTCGCCACAATCCGGCCGCCATTTTCTTCTCTCTCTATCTGCTGTTAGTGTCGCTTCGGACGCGGAACCGGACACCCGTATATTTTCGTATTTTGTATTCTTCTCGTCAATTCTTCTACTTCTGTCATCTCTTGCGCAGTCATTTAGGTGAGTCATTGTAAACATTAGGCAAGATTTTATTATTTCTGATAATGCGAATTAATCGATTTTTTCTTTGGTTTATGTAGAGAATATGTTTTATTTTTTTCCTTTTTGGTTGTATTTATTTATATTTATTATGATATATTGTTGTCATTATTTTTGTATTTGTTATTATTTTTTGTACTCTTTAAGTTATTTATTATTATGTAAATACTGTTTTAATTTAATTTATGTTTTTTATTAATGCTTATTTTTGTCTCTTAAAACGTTTGTGCTCATTTTACCTGTCAAACGTAACCAAGCGATTATATCTTTTATGCGCAAGGCGTAACACTTATAATCGTATGCACATAAATACAAGTTTATCGTATGCTTTATCATTTTGTTACTTCTAATTTTTCACTTGTCTGATTGACCAATACCAATAATAATAGATTGTAGGAGTATGATTATTGTATTGATGTGTGTGAATGCTCGGAATAGTTCTGAATCAGATTTTGCAGTTCTTGCGTTCGTTTTACTTAAAAGAAAAGAGTCGGCTGGCTCAATTTTTTTTCTTCTTTTTTCACTTGTGCAAAATATGAAGAAAAACATGCTGTCTTCTCGCTCGATAGACGGCGGACCGTCATTTAAGGACCATTTAATAAGTACCATATTCTTCTTTTCAACAGTTTTTTTGTGTTCGATCTACTTTTTATAATATTTTGTCTAACGCTGACTCCCGTTCAATAGCCTCCCGTACTTACTGCTTTTCACATTCACCTCGTTTCATTTATTTACGTCTGTCCTCGAGGAATATCTGTCTCTCTCTGTCTTGCTCGCGTTACGCGCGCTATCAGCGAATGCAATAGCAGTCTGTCATGAGTTTCGTCTTTGAAACGCTTGGCGATCAGCGGTGCAGCTCGACACCAAGCGAGCGGGGAATTTATTCCGGTATTTGACACGACAGAACGGATAGCGGCGGCCATCTTGTTTTGATGATCGAAAACATTGCGCTGTATTTTAGATTTTTGCGTTTATTGGGGCTGCCTTTTAACGTTTATAACCAGTTTTTTTATATAAAAATTGTTCCTAATTTAGGTGCAGTGTGGGTGTGTCATCTGGCATTTTTTTAAATAAGTGTTTTATCTAAGTAGATACCTACTTATTAGTAGAAATGCTTACAGTCGCACAAGCCCCGGTGACGGCGGCGCCGTAGGCACGGTGATATTACCTTACCGTGGTAGACACGGTAATATAATTTACCGTGCCGTAGGCGATCAAAATATGACGCACTTGTCACTTGTCATAGTGATTTCATTAGTTCCAATTTAAGCCACCGGGTCAGATAAGTTGGTAAATTAATAGCAGGCTCATTATTATGCCTCCGTACCTGTTCTAATCATACTATTATTACTACATTATTATTACAACTATGAAAAAAGACAAAGTTATAATTAGCGGACGAGTATCAAAATATTGGCGAAAATAATAATTAAATACCTAAACCTAACAAAACTAACTTGATCGCCAAAAAATAGGTTGACTATTGACTTTAAGACCCACCCTGTGGGTATAATATAGGCCCGTGTTGCCCGCTAAACATGGCGGCCTGATACCAAACGGGGGTGCGCGCGAATGCACGAGTATGTCCCAGTGCCAGGCCCCCCACTCATCGTAGTGAAAGGGACTTTAGTCAGTAGGAGTCTGACATAACCCTTCGTTCTCCCCAGACGGGGGGTATCCTATACCCCACAGAAAAAAAAACTACGGAACCCTAAAAAAAAGTACAGGAGGGTAAAATACACGACGTGGTTTAGTGGTTCCTTTTATTATGTTGTTAGGCCTTAGATAGTTATAAAATATATTATACCTAATTATAAGAACCTACTTCTCGGTGAAAGTCTATGAAAACATGGGACTGTCTTTTCGTATTTGCGACCGAAAAGTTTCGTTATTAGTAATCTTTTAGCAGTTTTGAACATTATTAGTTGGTGGGTGTGGGCGGTGTGGCCCTTCTGCTTTGTAAACATTTTTTTTGCCACTGCCACGAATTTACTATACTTACAGCTATTTTTATTATTCGTTTTTTTTTTTTTTCTACTTTATTTAATTTCTAATATGTACATTTTGTATGTTTTTTTTTATGAAAAAAAAAAAAACATTTAAAAATAAGTAAGTTTAATACTGATGATTACTAATATTTTTAGTTTTCTTTTTGAGATTTTAGTCATGGTTTTTGCTTACCATAGGGTTGAATTTACATCACTGCAAATAATACTTATAATCAGTCCATCCCCTTGTAGATTCCATTTTAATCAGGTAATGGCCTACTTTAGCGCGTGGGTTAAATAATATTTACCTATGTAACTTACAGTCCGGCCGACGAGTGAATGCGTTGGTGACACCTGTCAGTATGACAATTCTAGTAGCTAATAAAGATCAAATTCACTAAACACGTATTCGTTTGTGTGAAACTGACAGGGGTCGTCAAGAACGCATACTCTCGTCGGCCGACCTGTATTTTTTTTTTATCATTTTCTATTGAAATTTCGTACTACATTAGGCTACCGCCACGGTTCCCCTGACGTTACGTCAACAGTGCCAGCACATTTTAGCCAGTACGTCTTTTTTTTTTATTTCACACGCGGCAAGCACTCAACAAAATTATTTATGAATTATCGATTAGTCGAATGGAAGTGCATGTAGTGGAGATCCGAAGGTTGAGACGCGTGGAAGTGGCAAGAATGTATTTAAAATTTTAAAAATAAGTAATGAGTATAATATAAAGCATGTATCAGAAAGTTCTGGTCATGTTTAAGAACTGACCATCAAACTGAACAAGTTTCTCCATGGGACCAACATCGTAATCGCGAAAAAATTATCAACTGTCCCATACAAAACTTCAATACCTACTGGACCCGAATGTATGGGTCGGATTTTTTATATTTTTGCGATTACGGTGGTCGGTCCCATGAAGAAAGTTGTTCAGTTTAGGTCCGTACCACAGTAACCATACCCTTTAATATGACCACACCTTTCTAATACCCGCTGTATGTACGAAGATGTAGGTATTAAAGTGGCTACTGGTGAAGGATGAAACGCATGTGACTAAGAAAGTGTTGAATGTAAATGTTGATGGATGGAAGGAAAGAACACAAAAAAGACAGAAGATGGATGGTTGTGTGAGGAATTACGAATGAAAGGGAGTGAATGATAACTTGACGGCTGACAGCGAGAAATAAAGAGAAAAAACATTTTGCGCCCAAGACGCTTGCGTGGTCTCTTATGATTTTTGAATGTAGATTTTATTATTTAATTTAAGTATTACTTAGTCCATTAACCTATGATAGGTATATCAAAAGGATTTAAGCATACGGTAACCTTTTAAGCGTTAAACTTATTTAATCTTATAATTAAAAGGTGAAATCGTAGCCGATTTTTTAGGAAAATAAACTTGACTTGTTTACTTTCATAGGAACCAATCGGCATATCACGTTTATTTTTAGATTATACGGGTTGTTAATAAGTGTAGACATGATTTTAGATTTCAACCTTGATTTACTTACAAGTTACGACTAAGTTACCGAAGTGCGAAAGAATTTCTCTCGCGAGCTTTCGATAGTGGGTCTCGTAGATTGTCAGTTTTTTTTTTATGATGCGGAGCACTGAATGCAAATATTACCTGGATTATAAATAGAGGTTTTATTATACCATGTCTTAGAGAAACTGATGATGTTACGTTTTCTTCCCATCAGAACTTATGGAATACGGTATCACGAAAATTTGCGGCACAGAGAGGAGGAACGTTGGACACATATGGGGTCGAAACATTGGAAATAGGATTGGTGTCTTCTTTCACATTGAGACGCATTACTAGGATTTTTCGCTTTCATGGCGTCTTATTGTTTATCAACTATTGTTTATACTCTAGCGCTGTCATTAAGGCGTAGTTTTTATTCCGTTTTAAGCCAAATTGGGAGATAATACTTTGAATCTTATTGGGGTTAAGTATGTTAATGGGGTTTGAATAAGTATTTCTTCTCAATCCTGGTGGAAATTCTCTTTTATTTTTCGTCGCCGAAAGTGTTCCATGTACCGAGAAAGATCGATGGACCTGTCTCCTGAAACTTTTTGGCTAACGAATCTGTGTCGCCGGTCCATCTCAGCTCAGTCTCTCCAGGAGGGCGTCAATCAATTTCTTGTATTCCTCTGGTCTTTAATGCATCTAGAAATCGGTTTTCATGGATTTTTGCATTTAAATGTAGGTGATATGAATCGGGACAGATGCTTATTTATTTATTATTTTGAACAATATACAAACAGTTACAGGCTAGGCTAAGCTAAAACTTATAGAGTACATGACCCTTTTAGGGCACTAGTCAGTCTCTTGCTGCACTGTAGTGTAGGGCGTAGTTCGTTTTGCGCACTGCGCGCTACTAGCGGAATCTGTAGCAGTACTTTCTTCTCCATTGACTGTTTACGGTGCTATTTGGTATTCACAATATTTAGTGAATTCTTACTGGGGAATACGGGACAACCTACGTACTAAAAGTTGCTTGCTCGTTTCAATTATCCAGGGTTGGATTGATTTTTTGTATAGTAGAAGCCATTGATCACGCGGCCGCGTTCCGCGCATGCGGTGTCGTGATAAGTGCAGACCCACTGAAATGAGCAGAGCTGTCTACTTTTAGCCAAACTGGTTGAGCACTTGACAGGTTTTATCACGGAAAGATTGTCTTTGCTCGGAATACTGGGTCTTGCTTTGGTCTTTTTCTCATAGATGGCGGTATAAATACATGATACGATTCGAGTTGGTTTACAGCATTTAGTTTGATAGATAATGGCCCTGATTCCCTTGTTCACAAACTAAACTAAATTTAAGTTCTGTGCATATTTTTCTTTCTATTTCATTAAGAAAAGGACAGAAGATAAAAAACTTTTTTGCAAAAAAAATAGAACCGACTTCCAAAAACGACACTTCAAAGTGAAAAATAACTTTAATTTCGGAAGTCGGTGTCGTTGGGTTCGCATTTTCGTTGTTTGCCACCGACTTCCGAAATTAAAGTTATTTTTCACTTTGAGGTGTCGTTTTTGGAAGTCGTTTCTTTTTTTTTGCAAAAAAGTTTTTATTTTTCACTTTTTAGTTGTAATTTTTACCAGTAATTTTGGTATAAAAACTAAGTACTAAACCGTTTTTGATGAAATTTCTATGGGACCATTTGGGAAGTATACCCTTTCCAACAAAAAAAGAATTTTTCAAATCGGTTGGCAAACGACGAAGTTATGCGCGAACAAACATAAAAAAAAAAAAATACAAACATCCGAATTGAGAACCTCCTCCTTTTTTAGAAGTCGGTTAAAAATATTAGTTTACTCCTGTCAAATTAAGATACTCCATAGACAGATTAGACGTGATTAAAAACATGGCTGCTAAAAATACGTCAATTTACGTCAGGCGCTGACTAGTTTGACAGGACTAAACTAATATTTATCTTCTGTCCTTTTCTAAATTAAATAGAAAGAAAAAGATGCACCAGTGCACCTTTTTCTTAAGGCTGATTTTTCCAACACCAGATAATTTTATCCGAGGAATAATTATTTTGAATGTTTGACAGTTCTTCGATACAAAATCTGCCTAATGCAACCCTTAATAATGCAAACCCTTAATGAAGAAAGAAAAAGATGCACTGAACTTAAGTTTAGTTTGTGAACAAGGGAATTGGTGCCATTGTTAATGTTGTTTAGTTTAATAATAATAATCATCATTATGATTTACATAGATGATGTCATCGCTAAAAGTCTAATAAAAATAAATTACTTAGTTCTTTTTTATTTCTGTTTCAGGTGTGGTGTATCTTCTTTGAAGATAAGGAAATGTTAAACAATGCAATTAATTCTCAATTCTGAACCTACTTTAGATATAAAAAGAGACATGTCCGCGATCGAAGATATTCGTACTGAGAAAGTTGTCAATCGTGATATTGAACAACTTACGGAGAAAAATTGCAACGGGAATAAAGAAAACATTAACGGAGATGTTAACGTCATTACTAATGATGAAAAAAATAAAAGGGTTATAAATGCGGAAATTGAAACTCTACCCAACTGTTCAAATGATGAATCGAAAAAAACGGAAGATGAGTCGAGTATCAAGGTTGCAATTAAACAAGAAACATCTGAAGAAAACGTTCCGGAAACGAATGAAAATACACAAGAAGAAGAATCTCAGGATAATGGCACAGGCGAAGAAATTCAAAACACAGGCCCTATAAAACAGGAATTGGAAGAGAACGCTGAAGAAACAGTTCAAGAAGCTATTGTGGAAGATGAAGAAGACATGATAAGCCTGAAACAGGAAAATATCGACGAAATATCAGATATTGCAGAAAAGAAATCGGAAAACGATGAAACAGTGGATGTTAAAGAAGAATCTAATGTAGTATTAGAAGCACCGGTACCTGATGTAGTATTAGAAGAACCGGTAACTGATGTAGAATTAGAAGAACCGGCAGGTACTATTGAAAAAGGTAATAAACATTTAGAGTCTTCTGGAAATGAAGACAAACATTTAGAGTCTTCTGGAAATGAAGACAAACTTTTAGAGTCTTCTGGAAATGAAGACAAACATTTAGAGTCTTCTGAAAATGAAGACAAACATGAGTCTTTTGAAAAAGAAGACACACATGAGTCTTCTAAAAATGAAGACAAACTTTTAGAGTCTTCTGAAAATGAAGACAAACCTTCAGAGTCTTCTGATAATAAAGATGAACATTTAGGTGTGACTAAGAATGAGATTGAAGTGCCAGTTTGTGATTCTACGGAAGATGTATCAAGCAAGCATGCTGATGATTCGCCATCCATCGAGCTTAAAGATGACATGGATGTGGAAGAAGTTGAAGAAACGACGAAGAGAAAAGAAAACAATACCAGTTCACAACCAACAGAAAAGCCCTCTGTTCCTGTTAGTAGTAGTATTATAGATAAACCTATTTTATGTAAGCTATCTAATACACTAGACATATTATCCGATGACGAGGATGAGCCTCCGAAAGATGAAGCCCCTAAGCAAGTAGATTTAAACGAGAAGCAATGCATTAATATAGAAGATGATGATGATATCATGCTTATTGATGAGGATACGACTAAGACTGAAACACCCCAACCTGTAGTTACTAGTAATAAAGAGGATACTCCAATCACAGAAAATAAAGCGGATTCGGAAACTGGAGAAAAAACGGTTGAAGAAAAGTTCGACTTATTTACCAAGATTGATGAGAAAGGTCAGTAAAAGTTATATCCTCTTATGAAAAGACCAATCAGTATTGAAAATATGAACAGTAAGTAATAACTGACAACCATTTGGGTGCCACTTCTTAGGTAATCAATCATTTATATAACCATTGCATACAAGTAGTTATCTTATGCCTGGCCAGCAGGGTAACTGCGTAACACACCAACAGTAGCAATCGCTTTCATTTTGACAGTTCATCAACATTCATTGCGTTATTTACGTTGTTGAGCAGACAAATTTTTCGGACATATAAGGCAATGGATTAGCAATATCCTTCAAAATGATTCAGATTGTGATAGATAGTGTGTGTTACGCAATTAGGGTGCTGGTCCTTGGCGACCCCTAAAAGCCGTCGACATATAACTGAATCCCGTAAGCAGACTTAATTATGCAAAATGAAGTAATCAAGTTTAATGTTTCTTTTCCAGATTCGACGCATCCAGAAGAAGTAAAGGATGATAGTTTGCAAATAAAAGTCAGTGAAAAAGAAGAAACCAAGCAAACTGAACATTTATCATCGGAGTTGCCACTACTTCCAGAAAATTTCTTAAAATCTGCCAAAAAGAATCTGGCTGATATGACGCGGGAAGATTTGGAGGAATTCTGTATCCTCAAAATAGTGGAGAGTATTGTAGACAGAAGCAATTTAAGTGAAATTAAAAATAAAATTAAAACGGTTGCTCAGGGTATCGATGAGTACAGGAAGAAAGCCATGATGCTCACAAAACAGAATCGTGATCTTCAAGTCGTTTTGAAGTCCATACAGGAGGAACAGAAAAAGATAACACCAGGAGTACAAATAACACCACTGAAGATAACCCGGTCTGTTGGCATGCAAGTTTTTATGGAGAAAACAGGTGCTCGAAGAAAAAACTTAGCGCAGCTACAAAACTCCACTCACAACAGACAATGTCCTAAGAGTTTGCCGTCTACAAACCTTCGGCCGCAGAAACCACCTGCTGCCACCCAGCCCATACCAGTTCCTAGACTTGTGCCTGCTAGTCCCGCCATGAAATCTCCAAGTACAATACCTTTGGTGAATCAAATAACCCCAGTGAAAAATGCCACTCCCGTGACGAACGGAATCAAAAACCCTACAGCTAGTCAGAAAGTGGCAGAGAAAAGGCAGCTTAATAGATTTTTGTCTGTGACAGTAGATCTGACTGACGACGAACCACCAGCTAAAATTAACAATCGGACATCCCCCGCACCTCCAGTTAGAGTAGTTCCTTCTCAAACCCTGATGGCAAATCCAAGACAAACATTCCCAGCAGCGGTTAGCAGTCCAAGAAAAGTTTACATTCCTATAAGTGGTCCACAGAATCAAAATCTAAGGCCTGGACAGACTATCATGTTGAAGACTGTTCCTTCACCAGGTAAGTCAACCTTACAATAATAGATATACACTTAATTTTGTATTATTTATAAATCATATACAATATGGAACTCACTTATATGCAATACTTAAATCAAACCAATAGTAATACTAGTCCACATATTAAATATTTAATAAAAACCGTAAATTCAAAAAGTAAAATTTTCAAACAAAATAAATTCAGTTAAAGTGAACATTCTGCTTAGACAACGTACTACCTTCACCCCAGGAGCGAAGAGTAGCAACGATGCCGCCTGGCATGCATGTGGGTTTTTAGGCAAATGAGTAGAATAGGTACTATCGCCAAAATCTATGTCTGACCACCGTAAGGACCTGCTTGCAGCGCATATTATTAGTGGACCTAAAAAGGATCCTCTTTTGTTTTACTTACGGACGCAGCTGTGGTCATCATGTGCACGGGATTTTGTTTTCAAAATGGTCAGATATAGGTTTTGGCGATAGTACTTACGAAGCAGCATAGTGATAGTTTGCACTGCGTGGCAACCGTTGCTTTTCAGTGTTCAAGGATTCAAGTTCATTGAATCAGTAGTGATCCAATTCTGCAGTGATTAAATTTGCTCAAAATTAAAACTCTACTTTTTGACCTCAGAATACTGTTTGTTCTCTATTCTGAGTTTTTGACCTAATTACTGGACCGATTTCGTTAATTTTTTGGTATATCGTCAGAAAAGGCGATAACAAGTATGTGGCATAATTTATTGCATATATTATGTGGTTTCCATACTGTATGGTATTTAATATGCTTGTATATTTGCGTTTCAGGTTTAAGACCAAGGGGTCCTACTCCTCAAGTGGCAAGACAGCCTGCCGGATCAGTCAGAGCGAACAGGGTCCCAACTGGAAGACATCCAGCTGCTTTGCCCGACGCCATGAAGCAGTACCAGCCACCAAATTGGAAAGCGTTACCACCATCGCCAGATCTCAAACTATCGAAAGTAGAAAACGGAATAGTAATTTCTTGGAAAATTGAAGGTTATCAAGAGGACAGTTACGAAGAAATCGCGAGTTATCAGTTGTATGCGTACCAAGAAACGTCATCTCCTCCCAGTACATCGTTGTGGAAGAAGATTGGAGATGTTAAAGCACTGCCGTTACCCATGGCATGCACCTTGACGCAATTCATGGCTGGCTTCAAGTACTACTTTGCTGTTCGAGCGGTGGATATCAGATCCCGACTTGGCCCGTTTAGTTTACCTGGGAGCATACTCTTGCTGAATAAATTGTAAGACTGATGATGTGAATGGACCATGGCTATGGTGTGCAAGTGTTATTGAATTTGTCTTCTTGTTGTTTTAGTTATTTATTTAATGCGCATTAAGTTTCAGTCATTCGTTTAAACATTTTTGCAGTTTTTCTTTTTTTATTTTAGCTACTTTCGTCACTTTTGAATATAGATAAAATAATAATAATTACTTTTTAATTTTGCCGACAAATTAAGTTCTCGTGATTTTTTTTATTAAGTTTATTATATCTGTTGAATTTAGTTTTATATTTGTGCTGTTTTCTTATGAAAAGTCTCGCTGATGACTGATATTGATCTTCTGAACAATTTAAAAAGTAGTGTAATGTAGGTAGTTAGCATTAAATACGGTAATAGCTTATATTTGTATAATAACGATATTAGAATAATTACTATTGTAAAGTTGTAATTTATACTAAAACTATAAATAAGCATGTTTAGGTCAAACATTTAAATTGTAAAATTCTTGTCTACTTAAATAATTTTGTCTCCGTAAGTGCAATGTTTTTTGTCCCGAATAAATAAATAAGTAAGTGCGTAGGTAGACTGTGGACGGATTCCTACTTGTGATTACAGATTTAAAATCTACATGTTTTTTTATTTTTACTTACAGTTTTGTTAGTTATTTCATTCGGTTTTATTCAACGAAACTTCAAAATTTAAAGACTACGAAATTGGACACACGTTTAGACTTATCTACGCGAGTGCACAAATTGAGCAAGCCAATTTTGGTAAAAAAAAACCAATGCAATCAAACAAAAGGCCGGTGCCATTGCGATCAAGAATCACGAAAAAATGGCAATGATTCCTAAAATTATGAGAACATGATTAAATAAACATGTAAACAACAACAGAGAATATTCTCTATGTGATCAGACCAACAACATGCCAACTTTAATAGGGACTATTACTCCTAGAACTGCGGTCAGTATAATATGATTGTGTGTTGTGCGTGTGTCTGACTGCGGCATTCGTTTGCATCGACCGGACTTCTTGATTTATCAACAAGTATCATGGGCCATCATGTTCCATTTATCAAGTGGCTAAGCTGGCCATTTTTAGCCCATGGATGGATTTAAAAATATGCAACAAAATAATATTTATTATCTGTGAACTTCATATGTTATGACGTTCAACAGGGTTGAGTGAAAATGGAAATTATACCAATTTAGTATATTTTGCTTTGGGTTGCAAAGTTCGTTGGTAGTGGTACACTTATTATTTGATTATCTTATTAATTAGAAGCGTTATTATAAATATGCGACACACTTTCCGGCCTTGCCTTAACTCATAACGATCGGAAGTACAACTCAATGGTAATTTTATGGGACTGTGGTAAGCATGCACGGATAAGCCCCTTTTTTCCCACACATGCCTCTAGAAGAGACGTGTGATGTAGGATATGCCTCACAAAGTCACAATGTACAGACGCCAGCACATCAAGCTGCTACAATCTGTCAAATTTCTTTAATAGATTTTCAACTTTATTGCTAAAGCTTTAAGGTTTAAGGTTGATTGGGAAAATTTTACAGTTTCGGGTGGTTTGACCTGCTGGCGTCTGCACATACTGCAGGTTAGATCCGCGCAGGCAGCCTGCTTGCACGAAAGTGAAAAGCTACTTATTTTAGATAAACGTGAAGAAGAGAGACCCGTGAAATAAAAAAATATTTACTTATACGGTTTTTTAAAATTGCAGTTAATATGTCGCGTAATATGTGGAACGCGAGAACGTGACAATAAAGTATATTTGACGTAGGCCATATTTGCGAGATATAGGTTGACTAAAGCTGCGGACACAGAGACAGAATAAAGTGGGAGTCCCGCCACATTATTCTGTGTTGCTGCTTATTATTATTTATTTCGTATTAATATTTATTATTGTTACAGTTTAATGTGAAAATAGAAGATTTTTTATTCTTAAGAGGTTATCCCTGCAGCCGTCACTTGTAAAGTCACTGTCAGCTGAAAGATTTTTCGTTTTGTTCGGTTGGCAATAATATTGTTCCAGTTTTCGATAGGTTCGCGTTGCGGTGGTTCGCTTGTTTGCTTATCGCAAAATTTTAAGGTATTCCAAACGAAAAAGACGCAAAACATTCTAGATCATACGTATTTTAGTAGTGAATCAAAGTAGTTTCATGTGAATACTTAGAATGTTTAGTAAAACTAGTGTTTTAAATTGGTATACTTTTTGACGTAGGTAGTTGACATATCGTTTCGCAAGTAGTTTCACGGAGGTGGTTTATTTGTGTACAATCTGTTTCTGTGGAAGATATCCGCACAGATTTTAGTGATTTGTGAATATTGTGTTTTGTGTTATGGTCAAAGGATCAAGATTCCTTAGTGTGATCAATAAATAGTGCGTGATGTGAACGCAGTGGGTGAAGTTAATAAACTTAGCTGTCCTTGTTTAGTGAGGTATTGGTGTTTGTTTGCGTCCCTGCGCCGTGAGAGCCATGCTGGCTCGTTCGTGCCGCTGCGACGTTGATGTACGACCGGTACGGATACTAGTTTTTTTTTTGTTTTTCAAATAATCTTGCTTTTTATTTACTCTTACGTTTGGAGTTGGCATTGTGGACGCTTTCCCTAACTCGATGCGCTATAACGGTACGTTGATTATGACTGCATCTTTAAAATGAATAATTATATCACTTTACAAGTTTACAATCTCAATAAACATGAATAGTTAATTAGTTACCTCATTATACTCATGATTTAGTAAGACTTAAAGACTTGATTTAATACTCTTAGCATACAAGTCTATCATAGGTGGTTATTTTATTCAAATACTAAGCTGTTAACTGTACCTAGATTATGTACTAAAATAATGACATAGAATGATTATTTACTTTCTTCTGTTACGGTGTACTTATGTTTGAGTGAGTTTATAAGTTACTCGAGCTTGTTCATTTATAGTAGATAGATAAGTAAATAAATGTATTATTTGTTTTACGCCAACAGAACAAACAAACTGTGGTACGTAAACCAAAACTAGTTGTAATCTTACAAGAAAAAAAAAAACAATTTTTTTACCAACAACCATTGGAATGAGTAGGTACAATACATATCAGGTTCCATAGTACCCATCCTCATTTTGCCAATTATATGTAAGTCACATCAAATATGACGGGGGCAAGCTTATTGCCTTCAACTGGGCACAAAATCACGACTCCAGGCTTTTACTGAGAAATTTCGAATGGTAAAACCTAATAACACTACCGCACCTGGGAGTTGAACCTTATGCTCAGCATTAGTGGTTGTGACGGCTAGTCCAACGAGGCACCCAGTTAGTATCTATTATTGATAACAGTTCTATTAATAGGTTGGAAGTCAAACCAAAATGTGTTTAACAATTTGTCTTTCAATTCTTGTGTCTTGTGACAAGTCCGCAGTAATTTATATTGAAATTGGCAACTCGCTCCTGCTGTTTTATAATACATTTATAATAAACTTAAATTATAATAAAGAAATTGTCAATTTGTAAAAACCAAGCAGTGGTTTTCTTTATTTTCAATTTCATATTAACCACACATTATTATAATTATTATTCACATTAACCTTTTGGAATAAATTCCCTAAATGATAGTGAAAACTGCATCAAAATCTTTTGCGTAGTTTTGAAGAACAACATGGTCACAGGGACAGACAGAGAACGAGACTTTAATTCATTATATGGATAGAAGACAAACAGCGGTTTTATGTTACACATACATTTTATAGTACCAACAGCAGTGTTGAGTGTCTTAAAACTATTTCTTGGGTACATATATCAAATATGATGAGGGTGGGCATTTCAGGCTGTCTGATGTAATTTTGACAATCAGAAAGTGCTATCCATATAATGGTCTGACAGTATAAGTAATTTATGCAGCCTACCCAAAAATCCTTTGTTATTGTTCGACAAATCATTGAGCTCCTGAATTTCTGAGCTGCATGATTACTGACGAATGTGTGCACTGACTGAACAGGTCCACTCAATCTGTTGTTTTTTCCTCAAAAGACAGTCATTCACATTTCAGTCACCAATCTACACGTTCTTCACATGATCCGACCAAGATTATGTCTGGATTTTAAAAGAGACTGTGACGTCTTAGTTTGTTTCAGCCTTTCTTCTCAGAGTAGTCAGATTGGAAACACCAACCCCATCTAGTTTTAAAAATATTAGTGACGTGTAAAAGTGCTTGTACAAACCTACTTACAGAAATAAAATAATTTATGATTTATACTGATAATCAGCATAATTAATTTTTATTTTTATAAAAAACGTTGCGCCACACTAGGAATTTCTCCCGTATCGTGGGAGCGTTTACAAACTTTTAAGTAAACACTTCTTTTATGGGGTACTGTGTAAAATGTTGTAATAAAATACCACTCGATATTCTTCAACTAAATGAGAAGAAATTTAAAACATGCATTAAACGCACACTATGTAGACAAGCATATTATAAGTTGGATGAGTATATCGTAGATAAAAAATGCTTGGCTTAATGCTGGTCCTGCTCCACAGGCACTAGGGCACACTAGTTAATCACAGTTTCTTTTCTTTCAGATGCTTCCCCTTTTTGTTTTTTTAAGTGTTTCTGACATTACGAACCTAATGTTTATTTTGTTCAATCAAGATTTAATTCTTAATACTTCAATATTAAATACCTCTTCCTGATTGGTAGTAATTTCTTTTCTCATCTGTTAAATAAATTGCAAACTATAGTTTTGTATAATTTAGAAGCATTTTTTAAATTTTGTAAATGTGGATGGATTCGTTTTTTTTTTTTTTACGATGTTTTGATGTTGACTTGAAAGAGCATGGCAGTTAAGAATATGTCATGCTCACTTAAATGTCTCACTGGTGGTGGCACGTGTGTTGGATCATTCGGTTCCCTACGAAATGGTTGAGCTGGGTGGTGCTGATCCACGCGTCATGTTCGTGAAAGGGCGCCGTCGGTTGAGACTGGTCATCTCTTAACTGCCAGGGCTTATTTTTAATTTTATATTTTAAATTGTTTATTTTTTACATTGTTCTCACATAATAGAAGCAATAAGAATAATGTACCCAGGATTTTGTAATAATATCTTGATTTAAAAGAGTGTTCGTGGAGTTTCCTGCCTGTTCTTCTCCACAGAGATCTACGTTTTGGAATGGGCAAATAGCTTCAACTTTCTGACTAACTGACCGACTATTTAATTTTGACAATTCAAAAGTGCCTGAAATGGTTTAATTGAAATAAATTATTTGAGTTTAAACTTACTTACACAAACAGCCAGACCCGGAACAACTACTTGTAGGTCATACAAATATTTATTCCGTGCGGGAATCGAACCCGCGACACGCAGCGCAGCAGTCAATCGCTAAACCACTGCGCCAACCGTGCCGTCAATAATTTAATTTTAAATTTGAATAATTGACATGATTTTGAATAGAATGATTCACAAGGCAAGTATAAAAGTCTACAGTAATGTGGCTTTTATCATAAGTATGTTCACAATTGATTCTTATCAAATACTGATTGTGTCTTTGAAAACATCATTTACACATACCAGATTGATAAAAAGTTTATGATTTTTTTTTTTTTGCATTTACCCCATCTATGGGGAGGAAGGAACTACTGAGTGCATAGGCTATGTTCTTGGCATAGCATACTTATCAAGCTTTATTATTAACTAGCTTATGACCGCGGCTTCGCTTGCGTGGATGTCGGAAATTATTACGCAGAACATGCTACGGGGACAAAAAGTAGCCTATGTCCTTCCCCAGGATCCCATCTATCTCCTTGCCAAATTTTATCGAAATCCGTTCACTGGTTTAGACGTGAAAAGTTATCATCATACAGAGTTACCTCCTTTGGAATTAATATGGATGACTAAAATTAAATTAAAAACCACAAACCGCATTCATGTGTAAGGTTACAGTAAAAACAGTAATTATATAAGTTTATTTCAATGTAAATAAATTTTTATTTTTTTGTTTTTTATTATTAATTAATAGGTACTAGGTATGTCTTACAACAAGTAAGGATAACCTTTGTTAACCCTTATCTTTGTGTATGACTATGTACAGACGCCAGCAAGTCAAGCTACCCGAAACTGTCACATTTTACCGATCAACCTTGAACCTTAATGCTTTAGCGATAAAGTTGAAAATCGATCAAAGAAATTTTACAGATTGTAGTAGCTTGATGTGCAGGGCTGCTGGCGTCTGTACAGCAAATGCTTCTTTACATAAACACATGACATTATTCCTGAAATCCCGAAGGGTTAGATAGACACATATCTATAGTACAGTCAACAGTAAAAGTAGATGATCAAAATCAGAAATTCAATACTAATGAACGGAGTTCGCATCAGAACTGTGTGGCGTCGAAGTGATTCAAAAGTATGTGATTGTAAATTATACCAAACATTCACTACTAGTACGTCACACAGTTTTAACGCGAACTCCGTTCATTAGTATTGAATTTCTGATTTTGATCATCTACTTTTGCTGTTGAAGTACAGTCAATAACAAACAAAACCAAGTCGGTTCACTCAACCTCATTTCAAAACTTGAAGTCATTGGTGTGCGTGGTATTTCTCTAGATATCTTTCGGAGCTACCTTACAAACCGCAAACAGTGCGTTAAGATAGGTACTTACCTGAGTGATGAGGAAATCATATCCTACGGCGTTCCCCAGGGAAGCATTCTGGGCCCAACCCTTTTCCAAATTTACGTTAACGATCTGTGTAATATGAATCTTCCAAATTGCAATATTTACGCCTACGCAGACGATACTGCAATCCTAGTACGTGGCTCAACTTGGGATATGGTAAGGGCAAATGCGGAAACTGCAATGTCTAAAATAATGGCATGGCTAAACTCTAACCTGCTCACGCTAAACCTAAATAAAACCACTTACATTCCTTTCGGGTTAAGACGTGGTAGTACTCCTGGATCAGATTTCACCCTTGTAGCTCACTCCTGTCCAGTCCCCTCGGTACCTTGTGCCTGTCCCACGATGATTCGTTCGGACACCGTTAAGTACTTGGGTGTACAGATCGATTGCGCACTAAGGTGGGACAGGCAAATTGATACCCTTACCTCAAGAACCATGCGCCTAATCTACATTTTCAAGTCCCTCAGAGATTCTGCCGACAGTACCACGCTGAAGTTGATTTATTACTCCCTCTGCCAATCTATTCTCGGGTACTGTATAACTGCATGGGGTGGAGCAGCTAAAACCTTTTTTCTGAGAATAGAAAGAGCACAAAGAGCAATACTAAAAGTTATGACAAAAAAACCTTTTAGATACCCTACATCTGACCTCTATGCCGAATGTAAAGTCCTAACAGTGCGGCAGCTCTTTGTGTTCAAGGCTATACTAAGGATACACAAATCCCTCCCACCTCCGGACCGGAACAAACGCACTCTAACCATACCCAGTACCCAGCACAGAACTACTTTCGCCCGGCACCAATTTTACATTCTTGGCTCCTATCTGTACAGGAAAATCAATAATAAAATAAAAATAATGGATCTAAACCCCCACAACCTCAAAAACCAACTGACTGAATGGCTACTGGAAAAAGACTACTCATTCACGGAGTCTTTACTTACATTCATAGAATAATCCCAAAAGTCATTACTCTATCCGACTCACTCAACAAATTATCACTCACTCATCTACCAACCCTTATCCCTGCATACACACGCTCACTTTCACACGCACCCTCAGAGGTACGCACCCACCCCCATACTCACCAATCGTACCCTTAAATGAAAAATGAGAAAATGTTTTTATTCGATAGCACACACACACACACACCCCCCCCCTCCACACACACCACACACAAACACACACCCTCACTTTATATTACATCGGCACACAAATGTATTACTTACCCACCCTTGTGCTAAACACCCTGGCTGCTGCTACCTACATGACTAAGCGCCCAGTATGGCCTAACACTGTCTCCTAAGATACAGGACTACCTAGTTTAGGAGGCAGGGTTACATAACCCGTGTAGATTTATGTAGATATACCTGTGTTATTTTGTACAACTGCTCTTGTATATCATGAATCTTGTGTGTATCATAATAAATTTATTATTATGTCGTTTATTTATTTAATTTTCTTATTTTATTACATTTTAAAATATTATTATAAAAAAAAACATTTAAAAATATAAAAAAAATAGTGATCCACCGGTGTCGGGAGCAGGGTCCAAGCTACCGGTGGTTAGGGCTCCAGAGACAGAAACCTCCTCACAATGCGAGCCGTATCGAGGAGTACTGCCTTCTGAATCAGGCCCTTGATCCAACTGCCTAACGAGAGCCTCGATAGATGTATATGTTGTTATTATTATTATTACTCAACAGTACATCAGTGGTAATAACATGCGACTTTCGTAGTGCAAGCAGGACTTGGTACTGGTAACAAAAGTACAGGTTCTATCCCTGTACTTAGCGGTTCTTGTCATTTAGGGGGTACTGATTTTAGATTGTACCAAATTTAGGTACCCAGCGTGTACCACTATTCTCATATTTGTACGAGCCACCTCGTACGGTTCGCAACCTTGAATTTCTTTTCTAATGCCTATCCACTCTATCTGTTTTCTCACTCTAACTTACGGCAGTATTTGTTTGATACCGGTACAGTACCGATACTGATTAGAAATTCAACCAATAGTACCAATAGTACTGGTACTAGTTCTAGTACCGATACCAATAGTACAGGTACTACTCTGGTACCAAGGCCAATGGTAAAGGTTCCCAAAAATACCGGTATTTGAAGCCCTGAGTGCAAGTGTTAACAAAACGACATGTATAGCATTCCTAAAACATGACTTACTTCATAAAGATACCCAATTATTAAAATAATACGCTGAACTTTAGTGTATATTACAAAAAATTATGTTTACAATTTAACAGCTAAAAAAGATTTTGTTCTGCTCATTAGCTTCAAATGCAAAAAAAGAAATAACTTGAATGTCTAATGGGATCCAATGATAAGGCAAAACTGAATGACTTTGAATTGTATAAAGTTGAATGCACTTTGGAACAAATAATTTTCAAATAGAGCTGACGGAATGGCTGAAATGTTTAATTTATTATGCAAATTGTGATGACAATCATTATTATTATTGTTAGTTAATACTTCGAAACACTCGTTTATCAGCTTGCATATTATATTGCTTAAAGAAACCTGTTCAAAGTTTTAGGGTAAACAATTTAAATGAAAGTCTGAAAACAATACTTATCTAAAATATTGATTAGATAAAATTCTGTATTATTAATGAAAATAAATAATGTAATCAAGGAAAATATAATCAGCACGAAAATAAGATAACTGGCTGATTGAAAAATTAAGCTCTAACCAACTGGAGCGAATACTGCGCGGGATGCAGGACGGAATTCGCTAGCGCCGTTTGTGTCAACTACGGTAGTTTTCACACCGGAAACCGTTCCGGTGGGTGTGCGGTTTTTTACTGTGACTGTAGACCTCACGGAGATGCGGTGTCAGTGTGTCATCACTCATCACACTGCGGTTTTTGTATACCTACAAATCAAGATTCTACAGACAAAGTTAAAAACCGCAGCAGCACACACATGAGTGGTGGCCGGTGCAATGTGACAACCGCCTAAATTGTTGTATGGAGGTATTCAAACTTTAGCGATTAGTCGCATGACTCTCTAACCATTTAAACAATCGACGAACGAAGTCGCGTCCCGCGAAGATTCACCTAAGCGTTGCCAGAGCTTTAGCAGACTGTCTAACTCATATCAAATTATTTGAATGGCTGTTCAGGGTTGTTATTGGCTTATGTTTAACTTACCACCAGATATAGTAACATATAACAGACAAAAATAGTAAATGATCACCAAAATTAAACCCGCATTTTAATGTTAACATACATTATAGCCAAAGTTTTAACATCTCGCTGTCCTATTTAAGCAAAATGACTCCAAATAAATCAGTTCGGTTCTCGACAGCCTGCAAAAAATAATCTCTTTTTTTCCATATTTTTTTTTTCTATACAATCTAGTCGTTTCTGGACCTCGCCGGCCGCTGCCGCGGCACCGCTTGCTTCGCTCGCTCGGCACGTGCGTAGGAGGTCACAGTTTAAACCTAACCTAACCATTTTTTTTAAATTAGCATCGTCTATCTAGTTTGCAGCAAGCCGGAGACATAACTTAATATGGCATCATAATACTTTATTTGGTAATAAACCTACATTTTATGGCAATCATAGTGGTTTATTTAGGCAGAAATAGCGCTTTAATTTGCTCGCTAAGATTTAGTGATCATTTACTACATTTGGTGTTCGAATACAATTTGAAGTGCAAGAACTAAGGGTATCAAAGCATTTTATGGTGGTCATTATATTTAACCCCGTTGTTAATTTAGACGGTCAATCACGGCAGAGGACAGTGGTATACCCCGACTTACGCTTTACTAAAAACGGTGAAGGAAAACATCGTGAGGAAACCGCCATGTCCTAGAACCAAAAATTCGAAGATATGACTGTATCATCTGTCACCAACCCCCACTGGGCTCGCGTGGTAGGTTACACCCACCATCTCGAAGAGAGGAGGCCTGTGTCCCAGCAGTGGGAACATAAAGGCTGATTATTATAATCACAGCAGTCTGCTTTTTATATTTTTTGTGTTTATTAGCTCATTTCTCTCCTCAAATATAATCAATGTCTTGATAACATGCTGTATATGTATGTATGTATATGCCATTGAATTCACTCAAATATTTGCAATGTCATGTGACCTGTGGGTATTGTCCTGAATGTTTTTAAACTCAAGCTATTGTCTCCAGAGTCAGAATCGAATGAATATAATTCAGATATTATCATTTAATTTAGCATTTCAATACTACTGTATTATGTTCATTGTTTATACTGTGTGTAAATTGGTTATTGTAAGATTTATTTCGTTATAGCAAAAGTATCTGTTGAAAGTGTAAACAAGCGGTGGGGTAATTGCGTGATACATAAATAACAGTAGGAATGGCTTTCATTTTGACAGTTCAACAACATTCATTGCGTCACTTACGTTGTAGAGCAGATTGTGATTAATTGCGTAACCCACTATTAATCACAATCTGAATCATTTTGAAGGATATTGCTAATCCATTGCTTCATATGTTGAAAAATTTGTCCGCTCAACAACGTAAATAACGCAATGAAAGTTGTTGAACTGTCAAAATGAAAGCCATTCCTACTTATGTTACGCAATCACCTTGCTGGTCATACACTCCCGGTTGTGAGTGCACCTGACCTTTCGGAAGAATCTTTCTTATTTTATTTGTGATCTTATTTTAAGATCATTCAAATTCTGCTTATCCTAATGTTGCCATCTGCCTGAATCGTAGCAAATGTCACCCCCCCCCCCCCCCCACTTGTCCCCTCTAGTCAGTTTTCAAAGGGAACAGTCGGCACAAATTGTCACAACTGGGAAGACAATTCCTAGCTGTCACCCCGGAGGACAGGGCTAAAGGGGACTTTGGGAATAATTCGACCAATGCTGAGCTATATGCCCGCCCATTTTCCCTTTGTTACTTTTAGGGTTCCGTAGCCAAATGGCAACGGAACCCTTATGGATTCGTCATGTCTGTCTGTCTGTCTGTCTGTCTGTCTGTCTGTCTGTCTGTCTGTCTGTCTGTCTGTCTGTCCGTCCGTATGTCACAGCCGCTTTTTTCCGAAACTATAAGAGCTATACTGTTGAAACTTGGTAAGTAGATGTATTCTGTGAACCGCATTAAGATTTTCACACAAAAATAGAAAAAAAACAATAAATTTTGGGGGTCCCCGGGTGAATATTTCAGAGAGCCAAAATTTATGTCTCGCTTTAATACTCATCAATACTAAAGAATTTCGAAGTCAAACATTTTTATTCCATTACTTAAATAAATGATAAAGATGCTATCGGAGCCATTTTGAGCTTTAAATCACACAAAATAAAGATATTCAAATATTACTTTAAAAATCGGCAATATTTGGCGTGTCGCCTGGGTATAATTTCCAACATTTCGTGACATAAAAAATTCATTATATTGAATGTGATACATTGTGCGAATAAATATTAAACTTAGATAAATAAAGAATGTTTTTCATGACAATAATGTTAGAAAACTTTATTAAAAGTTTCTCTAAAATGTAATCAAACAATGTTCAAAAAATAAGCGTCATTATCGGCAACAATGTTAAATGTAATTTTTTTACGTATAACGAAACTCGACTGAAGCGTCAAATGACGTTTAAGCGACGCTTCACCCCGCGCCTCAGTCGGCCGACACGCTTTGGAGTGTAAGGACGTCGCGCGATTTGAGCAGTAAGTATTTCATTTTGATTCTCCAAAATTTGTCATCACAATCGTCATTCTTATTTTTGACTGTATCTCAATTATTTCTTCATAATTAAGTGTTTTTATGTAACAAAGTTGAAGTATGCGTGAAACTAATACTGCATGTGGCACTCTCTCCGACGAATATACCTAATTATTTTGTAAAATGGTGAACTTTCCAGAATTCGTCATTATTGGCAACATCATTTTCAGCAACGTCGCATGAGACGACAATGACACGTGTTGCTAACAATGATATTGTCTTGAGTGAGCAATGACGGTTGTTACCGATAATGATTTTAGTATTCGACCTAATAGTTAGATATATCGTGTTTTTGTTGGTTTTCGTTAATTTCGGTATAAAGCTTGGTACAATAACATATTTTTTTAGCAAACTCGGAAAAATACACTTTGTCTTTTATTTTTTAACAAATTTATATTGAATGTATGGTTAATTGAGTTATTTTATTTATTTTATCTGTCTGCATGGTGCTATTGTTCGTTTCGAGGTTTTTGTTACATTTTTTTTTTGTTTGCATAACGTTTATTTGAAATTTATTGTCATTTTAGCCGAAAAATGAAGCTGACGTATTACGTCTTAGTAATAGACACCAATAGATATAGTGTGAACGTTAATCAGTTCACCAATATTTTAGAAGATTTCGCATTTATAATTGCAACATATCAAGGTGGTCTGTGTAAGGCACTCTGTGAAGACCAGCAAAATTTGAAATTATATCGTAGCTACAATATAAACAATGAGTTTAGATACGAAAGTGTTCAAATTGAACTAGAGGGTAACAGTCCGGAGCAGATACAAAATATGTACCAGTACGTAAAGGATAGTGGGACGGTAATAGTTGATAAATGGAATGACAGAAATTTATAAATAGGTACTGATGACTCAGTAAGTTTTAAAATGAAAAGAAGTACCGAATAGTAGTTAGTTTAATCGTAGTTTTAGTAGTGTAGTTTGCAAGTAGAACTGTTAGCATATCGTTTCATTATGTTCCTTTTCTAAAATGTTCCCCGGTCCTCGTGGAGATCTTAGGTCAGGCAGTGGACGTCTTTCGGCTGAGATGATGATGATTATGACATAATTAGGTAGGTAGGTACAGTCAGCAGCAGAAGTAGACGAGCAGTCGAAGAGGTTAAAATTATCTACACCCGTTCTAATTATCTTGACAATAGAATCGTATGTAGATCGATTTGAGCTCTTCGACTGTCTGACTGTATCTACATTGCTGATCAATAGAAATTGCCAAAAATTTCAACAAATGCGTAACGTTTTAACATATAACATATATATATACCCTAAACGAGTTTAATGATTTTTATTGTCTTTACAGATCCTTATGTTAAAATAAATTAAGCCCTACAACCGAAAATGCCCCCTAAATCAAAAAAAAAAGAAGAAGAAGCTCTGTCTAGAAGAAGGTTGGCTCAAAAAATGTGCAAAAGACGGCGGTATATTGAAATAAAAAACGACCCAGAATTACTAGAAATAGAAAGAAGAAAGCGAAGAGAACGATACCTAAAACAAAAAGAAACAAAGAAAGAAAAATCGTCTCGCGAACAAAGAGAACAAAGAAAAAAGTGGAGAGAAAATTCTAAACGGTATTTCTATGATCTTCTTTCTTGTAAAAAGAGCTAAAAATTATTTTGACGTTTTTATTTATTTTCTAGTAGTTTTAAAGTAAGCGTTTTCATAATTATGTAGATGTTGTATATGTTTAAATTTTCTATAGATATCGCCAAAAGAAAACAGAAAAATCTACCATAGGGAAGGAGCCATTATTTCAAACGGTTAATATCGAAGCTGTTGCTGATAACAACGGCTCAATTATCCTAGATACTGAAGCCACCATTAACAAAGTTGATGATCCTTTGCACCGTTGCCCACACATTCGAGCAGAAGTCAGAAAGGTTCGTTACGCAGAGTTGAAAAAACGAAAAAAATTACTGCGAATCATAGCAGCATACCAAAAAAAAAACAAATCACAACGTAAATATATCGAGAGACTTAAGATAAAATTGAAAGAGATGCAGGCAGAGACTAGACGTCAAGATTTGAGTGAAGAATCGCAATCAGAGAGTGACAATAGCAATAAATCAGACGAAAAGGAAACTCCTATGATGGAACGCATAACAAAGTTTTACACAGATGATGCAAACAGTGTTATTACCGCTGGTAAAAAGGAATTTATCACACGCAATAAAGTTCGCCAACAAAAAAGATATTTATGCCTACCTCTAAAAGACCTTTATAAAAAATTCCGTTCAGAGACAAAATTGAGAGTAAGTTACTCATTTTTTTGCAAACTGCGACCTTTTTGGGTGCTTTTTCCAAAAAATAATAATAGAGAAACATGTCAGTGTGCTCTTCATGTTAATATGGAATTACTTATAACCAGTTTGAATAAAGCTTTAATAATAAATGAGAAAAACAGCAACCAGGTGCTTTCTAAATTATGCTGTGATTCTAGAAACACCAATTGCTTGCAAAGAAAGTGTGACGCCTGCAGAAGTAATCATCTAGATTACAATAATGCTTTTAAAAATAAAAACGTAACTTATTTTCAATGGGTCAAGGTAACTAAAAATATAATTCTTCAAAACGGCACAATGAAAAAGCAAGTAATTTCGGAGAAAAAGAGTGTAACAAGCCGTTTTACGGAAGCAGTTGCAAAGCTGGAGCATGATTTAATAATATTTCTTCAGCACATTTACAAAATTGTTGGCCAATACAAAACTATCAAAAATCTAAAAGAAAACCTGAACATTCAAGAATGTCTGATTCATGTAGACTTCGCTGAAAATTACGCTTTGAAATATGCCGAAGAAGTACAGTCTTTTCACTTCGGTGGCAGCAGACAACAAGTTTCGTTACACACTGCTGTTGCATATGCCCATAATTTTGATACTGGAATTGTAACCCCTACATCAATATGTACAATAAGTGATTGTTTAACGCACAACGCTCCGTCGATATGGGCTCATCTGGTGCCTTTAATAGAAGAAGTATTGAGATTGAACCCCTTAATTGACACAATCCATTTTTTGTCGGACTCACCATCATCGCAATATAGAAACAAGACCATGTTCTACATAATCACCCAAATTTATAACGATTTCTCAGAGTTAAATAAAATCACGTGGAACTACTCTGAGGCCGGCCACGGCAAGGGTGCCCCAGATGGTGTTGGAGCTACATTGAAAAGAACAGCGGATCAAATGGTTCTCTACGGTGAAGATGTGGGTACATTCGATCAATTCTATAATCTGATTAAGGGACGCGTCGAAAACGAACAGCTCAATATTATTGTTAAAAAAATAGAAGAACAAGATATAACACAAAAAAGTAACTTGATTCCCAATAACATCAAACCCTTCAAGGGCACATTTTCCGTGCACCAGGTGTTGTGGGAGAAATCAACAAAAAAAGTTAACCATGAGAACAATGAGTTGCTTTGAATGCTCCGCTTCACAAATCTGCGTTCACGGACATCATCTTGGGCACCTTACCAATTTCAATGCTGCACTAAAAAATGTAGTAAAAGCTGAAACTCTAAAATTTCAATCAGAACCTTCGACCTCAAGGGATATGACCAAAAACGTGGTAATATTGTCAGATATTTCACTGAATGTGCCCAACACGCAGAAATCTCCACCGAAAGATAAGACGTCCACAAAAAATATATATAAAATAACAAAATCAGAAAATAACCCAAAAAAAATTAAAATAACAATGAAGAAAAAGTAACTATTCTTGTAATTGTTATCATAATCAATAATAGTGTAAGTTTTGATGATTGAATTGTCAGGGCATTGTAGGGGAGGGACATTTTCTGAGCCTAATTGGTTTAAATTAAAGGCTTTGGTTAATCATCGTCTTCTTATAAAACTGTTATTAGAATATCGTTTTTAAGATTCAATTGTTTTGTGGTTATCGTTGTTAATTATGGAGCTTATTATATAAAATAATTTTAGTTACCTTTTGCTTTAGAAGCTATTTTTGCCAAATGTTAATTTAAATGTTTTGTCAAAAAATATTATTGTTAAATTCTAATAAGGGTTTATCAGAGGATAAAAGTCTGATTAGTTTAGAGACCGTTGAAGTCTTTTATCACTATTAGGAGAGTAAATAGCATTTTTAAGATACAATCAGGGTTTAGTTTAGTGGCATATAAACGTATTTAAGTATAATTAAGTCTGTTATTTTTTTTTTAATGTTAGCGTAATCAAGCGTTTTTTATTTCATTAAACTCTGATAACGTCAGAATATCCAATCTGGAGACCAAAGAATCAATATGTTAAGAGAATTTAAATTTATTTTTATATTAAATTTTTAATTTTATAATATTGCATTTTATTTTCCTTGTCCATATCATAATATCATAACAAAATAATACCTAAAATAGTATTTAAGTCACATGTAAATTCATCTCCATATTTATAATACTTATTCAACTCATTGTCGGCAACATTGCGTCATTATTTTTTACAATAACGTCATTATTTTCACAATGTGACATTATCAGCAACAACGTTTTTTAATGATTTTGAAAAATATCCAAAATTAATGGACTGCTTGGGGTGCCTTCATTACAACATACTATATATTTGATATATCTGTACATCTGGCCTTAAATAGAAGCTCTGCTGCGAGGTTTAGAAAATCTTAATTATTTTTGTCAAGAATATTGTTTTGAGGAGATCCGCCCCCCCATACTTAGAACTGAAACTCAAAATTTTTTTTTTCATCAAACCCATACCTGTGGGGTATCTATGGATAGGTCTTCAAAAATGATATTGAGGTTTCTAATATCATTTTTTTCTAAACTGAATAGTTTGCGCGAGAGACACTTCCAAAGTGGTAAAATGTGTGTCCCCCCCCCTGTAACTTCTAAAATAAGAGAATGATAAAACTAAAAAAAATATATGATGTACATTACCATATAAACTTCCACCGAAAATTGGTTTGAACGAGATCTAGTGAGTAGTTTTTTTTTAATACGTCATAAATCGTAACGTAACGGAACCCTTCATGGGCGAGTCCGACTCGCACTTGGCCGGTTTTTTTATTCCTTTTCAAGTAAAGGTGTGCAATCAAAAGTCCATCCATCATCCATAGATGGATGAATCTTCCATCTATAACAATATTGTTATTCGTTACATCCACCCAAAGCCAGTTACACCCGGTTTCGGAAACGAAAATCTGCACAGAAATTAGCTAGAACAAATCGTCAAGGAAAGTCAATATTGTGATTCGTTGACTGAATTTTCAACAGCCAATTAGATCACATAGCATTGATTGTCGTTACTGGGTGTAAATCTTCTATTTAAAGCGATTCCTGTAATGTAGCCCGGATGTTCAAAATCGCTCATATTATCCCCAACATGTTATTAATATGAGTACAAAGGTACTGCTTATTTCTTAAGAAATTTCTTCCAGCAGACCTGCGAAAGGAGAAGTAAAAAAAAAAATGAAATGTGTGTTGTTATTTTTTTTGTGTGTTTATGTTCTGTTTTATGCGTCATATTTGCCGTAAATAAATGTATTTCTTTCTTTCTTACGTTTTTTGCAAATTGCAGCAACAAACAAACAGAACTGCAATTTGCAAATAAACGTAAAAAAATAAGAGAATTTCGCGGCTGCCTTGACGGCATTTAATCCCCCGAAAAATAATTTATTTAAAAATCAATTGCCATGCGTTAGTCCCGCAAAATCTCGAAAATGGTCGATCGATTGTGATGAAACTTTGGTAAGT
The DNA here is from genome assembly GCA_951799955.1 of Apamea anceps. Lineage (NCBI taxonomy): Eukaryota > Metazoa > Arthropoda > Insecta > Lepidoptera > Noctuidae > Apamea > Apamea anceps. Next base: position 3,602,621 of record OX637516.1, read on the forward strand.
GGTTGTGTGTACGGAGAAGGTCATAACATAAAAAAATAAAAACTAAAATGCACTGCAACGTATGCCGCATTAGCTAGTCTAAAATATTTTTAGTTTTTGCGTCGCCATTTAGAATAGAATAGGTATATTTATTTGCAAAGAATGTAGGTACAAAAACAGTTGTTGTGATCGTTTAGCGTAGTCGATGCCTAGTCTTGCTACTAACCAGTACGTCTAAAAACAGGATATCGACTGGTACTGGGGGTAACGCAAGAAAGCAGTTCTTCCGCACTCTGCTTTCGTCGCCACTTTCACTTGTACCGGACCGGCGCGGTGCTGGCGCCGCCCCTAGCCACTTTCGCCGAGACCCGAGCGAATGTTCCGAACTCTGATACTTTGCTAATTACTTTAGTATTATGACGTTTATATGTGTCAGTCCAGGCATAAAGGGTCCAGTAGTGGGGTATTGAGTTAAGACTGGATTCGGTATCTAGAATAGTCAATTGATAGTATGGATTGAAAAAATAATCAAAAAGTAGCACACGTTTTTTTTTATCAGACATTTGAAGTTGAAATTCTGAAAAAGCTTGATTTGAGAAAAAGCATTTTGAAAGTTTGAGTGAAAAAAAAACACACTTTTACTTGCTTGTTACGTAGATTTTTATTCATTATTGTAGATTGATATGTTTTCCATAGAATCAACTTATAATTATACTTTTGACATCAAAACTAAAACAATTATTATCAAAATAAAAGAAGGATACACAGTCTAGTAAAAAAGGTCCACTTGCCGATATTTAATAAAAAGTTAGTTATTGCGATAGTAATTAACAATAAAAAACTAAAATTAAGTATTCTTACTCTATTTAGGAACTAACAAAATAACAAGACAGGCTTTTTTCAAACATTACTGCAACAGAATAATGATTATTTTAGCCACTGGTACCTTTTATGTAATGTCATAAAAGGTACCAGTGGCTAAAATAATCATTATTCTGTTGCAATAATATTTGAAAAAAGCCAATACAAACATAAAAATAAAACTTATTCTATTTGGGACTCCAACTTACGTTTTGGACAAAAATAAATTCCTCCTCGCACCTGATTCCTATGACCAACCTGTTTGCAGTACGAACATGTTGGTTTTTGTCGAATACTCTTTTCAATTGATGGTTTCTGAAAAGAGTACTCGACAGATGTTGTTGGGACAGAGTTGTGGTCAACATCAACATTTGGAATGGGTTTCGGGCATAAAATGTCTTTAGATTCTTCACGTACAAATTCACGAATCTTATTATAAAGATACGATTTTCTTTCGTACGTCATGCCTGCAGGGGATTTTTCTAAAGGAAAACCGTATACTTTATTCGGGTTCAAAACCTTTGATACAGTTGGTTGACTGTCAGTATATTTTTTGTAACATAACATGTGCCCTCTATTATCTTCATTTGTTTCAAAATGACTAAAATGCAGAAGTTGGTTAATAGTTACACAATCAGGTTGAAAAAAATTGGCCCAGTCGTAAGTTTTCACAAAAGTTTCTCCTTTCTCATCACCAGTTAGAACAGCTACTATAGATTTTGTTTTCGGACAAGCTTGAACAGCAGCTGCAAGAATATCCTTTAAGTTATTGCATTCCCATTTTCTAAAACTTTTTTTGAATAGACCGAAATACATGTCGGGTGCAAACTTCGTATGACCCACGGGAAGGAAAGATATACGGAAACTTCGGTGTCTGCCTGTTAAAACTCGCCATGTTGCATATTGCATGACATAGTTATTTTTATTTTGTCCAGCACAATTATCTGCATGACAAACAACATCTTTTTCGCCTATACCAAAATTTTCGAAAAAATGATGTAGCATTGAAATTATTACATTAGCTCCTTTCCCAGTAGCACAGGGTTCAGGAATTACGTACAAAACGAACTTTCTCAAAGGCTCTGCAGCAACACCAAATAAACTGACTTTAAATCCTGTCAAGAAATACAGTGGCCCAATTTGTTGTGAACTGTGCGGCAAATGCACCTGTTGGGCAAAATCAAAAGAGTAATGCATGACGCCATCATAAGAACATGGTTCATGAGGTCCAAGAATAAGAGTAGAGTCCGTTATTGAATCAGTCGCAACTTTGATTACATTGTTATAATATTTTCGTTCATTTTGCACTAAATCAAGGTGCTGCCTCGACTTTTCTACAAGCTGTATTTTTTCCTTTTCATCTAAACCACCCATTCGTCCCAACGTGGTCACGTTTTTCTGACAAGTTGCACATAGATCTGTTTTCGGTTTCTGTATAACGACATATGGACAAAAATCTTCCCAAAGATCATACCAACTACTTCTACTAATAGGAGTTTTATCGAGTAAAGCTATAGTTTCCAAATATTTGTTGTACACATACGCTTTAGACATACTACAAGGTAAAATTATTAAATCAGATTTAAATTGGTGGCCTGGTAATCGGCCCGGCAATACTAAACCGTTTTCATTAGCAAACTGTCTTATAAAAGTGATTGCGTCTGATCTAGTTTGCAAATTAATACAATTGTAAGGTCGTTTACGTGACCCGTGGACCTTTGGAGCAACACCGCTGTCCAGAAAGTTCTTTTTTACATTTTTTAACCTTTTCAAACCAGTGGCATATACATATTGGAAAAAAATCTTGCATACTGAAACACCTCGAAAGAAATACTTTACCGTGTATTCTTTTCGTTGCAAGTTTCTGTTTTTTGAATGTAATGTATTTTCACTTGTACGTAAGAGAGCATTTAAAGCTCCTTTCAAGACCAAGTGATGATGATTGACTCCTTCATTACAACGTGAATTTAATTCGATACAATCTAACCTACTACTTAATATTACATCTTTTTGAAATTTGGACACACAATTATTATTACATCCACAGCCAGTATCTAAGAATGAGGCCTGAGTTACATCGTCTAGAATTAAAGGATCATCATCTAGTAAAATATTACCAATTTGCCGCTCTTCGAGCGGCTCACAAGCACTAAATTCGATGTCACACGATAATTCTGTACCCCGTTGACTTTTGAACTCTAAATTAAAATTTTCATAGTCTTCATGTTCTACAGACGCTGAATAGCTAAACTCTGAAAACAAATAGTTGAAATATACATACTACACAGGTCATTTTTTCATACTATGTCTATGACATAGGTACCTAACACAACTTCTTAATTGGTATTAGAGTCCTTGCTGTAGTCATAAAGAATATGTACTATTGCATGCATACAATGATCACGTCGATCTTTTTTGATTTTACACAAGGCTCGGCTAACTATTTTAGCAAAATCATAACACTCATGTATTTCATCTTCACTGATTGCTTCTGTATTAGTGCTTTTTTCATAATACTGATCCGTTTCATCCATCTCAGATGTCGACTCTGTGAAATTATTTTCTAAGTTGTAAGTACCTGAATAAGGTGCAACGGTTTCTTCTTCTGTTGGTAAATCCGGCGTTGTTGCGGTCGAGGCCAAAACAGGTAGTGTGTTTACTTCCACCTCCATAGAAAGTGGTACAGGTCCATCAGAATGCTTAGATTCATCACTAGAGCTGGAACCTTCGGTTGAATCTTCAATAATTATGTTACCTAAAAACAAATTTGAATTTAGTATAAATGGGATGAAATTATGACTAATTGAGATTCATTAGCCTATCAACTTTGTCGCGGTCAGTTTTCAGTCTATGTGGATGCAGCCGAATTATTATGATTAAAGCTGCTCTCTTTTAAAATGTAATAAATAAGTAGGAACGTAACGTAATCTACGCTTAATCCATAAATCTCTAAATCTCTAAAATCCATAAAAAATCGAATTTAAAGACGACTGCTGTCTGTAGGAGGCTTCGCCCCTGTCGAGGTCTAAATATGAAAAGTAGGTAACAGCTGTAGATACACACAAGAACTCCGTAACATTCCGATACCCCGGTTTATAGAACTAGCTTTTCGACCTCGGCCCCGCTAAGCGTAATAACGTTAATAATATTATAGCCTATGACTGAATAATGCAGCTTTGTATTGGAGAAAGAATTTTCAAAATCGGTTCAGTACTTTTGGAGCTTATTCGATACATAACACAACACGTAACAACAAACATAGTATTAGTAGATATAATAGACAACGTAAAGACTTACCTTTATTCATTTTTATGCGCACTTTTCACTCACTCAATTTAAAACAGCTAAGATAATAAAAACTGCTATATTTACACAAAGACTGTCGGATATTGTTTCCTTTCCGGTGTCAAATGACAAATAAATTATTGCATCACAGGCAGATCTATTTATAGGACACGTAGGTAGCAAAAAACGATCAGGGAAATCCCCGCTATGTCGAAGTGAAGCAAAGTAAATCCCCTTAGTAGTTGCATAGTAGCAGGGAGTTCCCCGCTTTAAGGGACCTTTTACACGTAGTTTCAACATTTTAATCTTAAAATATAATTAAATTATTAGAAGTGATCAGTACGGGGTATTGAAACGTATTTTATTCCCAGAATATCGACATGCCACCCACTGGTACCTTTTTAGTAAACTTTTTTCATAAAGTTTCTGGTACTTAGAAACATCGTATATAGTCATTTACTATATGAAATTGTAGATAATTGAGCATTTATTTATAACCAATTAAAATCGCGAAATGCAATTTTTATACCCAACTTTACAAAACCTCTTATATCTCGGAAACTAAATGCCGCGCACTGGACCCTTTTCGCTTGGACTGACACATATGTATGTCGATTAAATTGACATTAGAGTTGAGAGGCCTTTTTTTTTCTTAATTTAATTAGGTAAGTTCTTATAGTAAAACACATAAAGGGGAAATAGAAAAGTTGTGGTTAAGCTACGCTTGCCGCGGTTGTTCCGTGAATGGGTGACCATCTTTACATACCAGGATGTGGGAAACTGTAACAGTGTACTGTTATTTCTATTATATTACTTAGTAAACAAGTACCAGTACATGATGGCATCCAATCCCTTCACTGATCCAAACATTTCAGATAAACAATCAAGGTCATGACGAGCTGTTAATAATAAGCATAACATCACACCTGTAACCCCCGACAGGGTAGGCAGTGGTGTACCTTTAGTACACCGGTCAGTTATTTGTTACTTATTTAAAATTACTAGCATGGCATGGCATTTTTAACAATTGTTACTCAACAACAGAAAAGGAAGGAAGTCCTGTATGGAATGTGTTTGGCTGTATATGGTATGGACTATGGATGTTACAAGGGCAGTGGTAACGGCCTCGACTTCGTGTCGTGGTTGTGGGTTCGATTCCAGCCAGGCACATTACTTTGCATAATTATTTTATCACCACTGCTCTTAAAACTGTGAAGGAAAATCGTGAGGAAACCGGCATGTCCTATAACCAAAAATTCGAAAACACGTGACATCCACCAACCCGCACTGGGTCAGCGCTGTGGGGTACGGCCCAGAGGAGGCCTGGGTCCCAGCAGTGGGAACATTATCGGCTGATTATGTGTGTTATGTATGGATGTTATTTTACCAAAACAACGTAATTTGATCCAACTTGAAACATTAGCGAGTAAATGTTAACTTTTCGTAAAGGTTGATAAACTACAAAGGTGTGTTCGTAAACTAATGATAATGTGGCTGTGGTTTTGCGGAACAAAATCTTTACCTAACTTCTACGACCTTCAGAGTGAATGATCAGCTTAAAATGCGAAGAAAAACTTAACTGTCACTTACTGATGATCTCACTTCATTCATTGTTGTACTTACTAACTACCAAATTATTTTAACTTCCTTGTTATGCTTGCTATTTTTTTATTTTCAAACAAGATAATATTTACATAATATAAGCTAATAGACTTAAAATAATAAATCATATTAAGTATATATTTATCTATATAATATGTATAAAAGGAGGAACTGACATCAACGCACAGCCGAAACTACTGGGACTAGGCATGTGAAATTTTGCACACGGCTTCCTTTTATAATGTAGGGGAGCACTATGAAGGGGTTTTTGGAAATTACCCTTTAAGGGGATGAAAAGGGGAGATTTTGTTTTTATGAAAAATCTTATTCCTTGAGTTAATAAACTTGAAACTGGCCATTCATACTTATCTAAGTACATTATGTTTTTCTAAACTACCCTAAAGGGAGATTGGGCGTGTCAAAGTTTGTATGGAAGAATTTTAACGCGCGGTCCAATAAACTCAGTATGTAAATATATACTTTAAGACCAAAATAAATAATAAAGTGCAACAGGAGTTTTTAGAAAATTGACTTCTACCGGGGTGGAAAAGGGTAATAAAGTTTAAGGGGTAGATTTTACTGCTTGCTTCCATTAACTCGAAAACGGGCATAAATCATTTTTAAGTCATAAAAATGGAAACGTACCAAAAGGTTATTTAAAAAACAAGCATAATCTAATCGTGGTGACAATGGAAGACTATTTGAAAAATCTTAGTTTAACTTAAAAATTGGTTCGAATACTTATTGCTCTAAGGGCTGATTTTTTTGAAAATTTGACAGTTATTTCATGCAAAAACTGTCAAACGTCAATTTTATTCCTCGAATAAAGTTATCAAATGATTGAAAAATCAGCCCTAATAAAATTATAAAGATCGTAAACATTAGTTTTCGAAGGGGATTTTTCAAGGAGAGGTGATAAATTTTTTAGAGGAAAGGATGAAACCCACTCGGAGGAAGTCGCGGGCAAAGTGCTAGTGGTAAATAAAAACATCTCAAACCCGATTATAATCAAACCATATATCATGACGCTGGCACGACTGTATTTTCACGTAACTTACTATTTTCGCACTATTTGATTTAGTTCACAGCAGTTCACTCGCCAGCAATTAGGCCAAAACAACTGATTGACTAGCAATGAGAGTTACATCCACATACAACATGGAACCAAAGAGTACTGACGAAAATTTGGTAATTGTCCTATTTGTGTAGTTTTTTGGTTCAATGGGTCATAAAATAAAGGATTACGCTGGTTAAGCTCAACCCTGGTAGTAAAAGTAAGTCTTTTTAAATTTCTCCGAACTTATTACTTGTTGTCTACAACTATATACCTGTGTACCTGTGAAGGATTCGCTTTTGTACAACGTTGTAACTCTCGTTGTATAATCGATTTTCGTAAGGTAAAATTAAGTATCTACCTAACTTAAGAAACGATGCTTAGGTATGCCGAAAAGTAGCTGAATACAAGGCGTGAATGTTGATGAACAGTACCTACTTAATATTAGAAGCAGTGTTAGAAGTCTATCAGAGCGATTAAAAAACTTGATAGATAAATGAGTTCCTTAGCGTCGACGTCCAAATCCCAGCTTAACATAGATCAAGCCAGGAACGGACGGAATGACATTTACCCACGAAATAATGTCCACAGAACACATATACTCCTAATGTCAACCCGTAGATGCAAAGTTGCCACATGATTTAATAAATTGTATTACAGTTTATTAAAACTTTAAATAATTGATTATGTAGTTTTAAATGATTTATGGAAAAAAACACAATTATTTTCGAATTCCTCTATTTTTTCTCTACGATTTGGTGCGCGTGTACCTCGAGGTACAGACGCCAGCAGGTCAACCTACCCGAAACTGTCACACTTTCCCAATCAACCTTGAACCATTAAGGTTCAAGGTTGATTGGGAAAGTTTGACAGTTTTAGTTTTAAATTTATCGATAAAGTTGAAAATCTATTAAAAAAAATTGACAGATTGTAGTAGCTTGATGTGCTGGCGTCTGTACATGTTTGGGCAAAGTTGTATGGGATTTTGCTGACCACCTTTCTTTAATAGATTTTCAATCTTATCGCTAAAGTATTAAGTTCAAGGTTGATTGGGAAAATTTGACAGTTTCGGATAGCATGATATGCTGGCGTCTGTACTATCGCCAAAACCTATATCTGACCATTTTGAAAACAAAATCCCGTGCACATCCGTAAGTTAAACAAAAGAGGATCCTTTTTAGGTCGACTAATAATATGCACTGCAAGCAGAAAGTCCTTACGGTGGTCACATATAGATTTTGGCGATAGTACTATAACATTTTCGACCAAACGCATGACTCTACTATTTTAAAACTAGGCATTAAAGCAGGTCATGCAACGAAATTAGGTCAGTTCATGTTAAACTGTAACAAAAGACAAGTTAATAATACATAATCTGCATGTTTAAAACTTGCTGACGTGTATTATAAAAGTTATCGGTTGTCGACAGGCTAAGTCTGAAGTTTTAAGGCTGGTTCCGTTCCTTGTTAGGGTAAACAAAGGGTAAAGGGCAAATTGCGAGGAAAATCCTTTTTTAGAGTTATTGAAAGGAGTTCTTGTTTACCCAACAAAGCTTCCTGAAAGACAATACGCACAAAGCATGAGGGTAGAAAACAACAAGCTCATCCAACTTGGTTCTATGGAATGACTTCAATGATTGTTTCATATTCAATTTGGTGTCTGCAAGCAGTTATAAAAAGGACTGCTAGTTAGCCAAATGTCCTGTCGTCTTCTTGACTTGATGTTTTGCCATCGTCATTCGACTTCTTAGGAGTCATCAAGCAAAGCGACTCACGCTTTGAAGAAAACGTAACATACAATCACCTCTGTCTTCCTCGAAAGGCAACATTTCACCTATGTTATTACAGGTCTGTAATGTAACAACCCCGACGCGAACCTAAACCGTGCATATATGTACAGCACAAGACGCGAGGAGAGGCTGCTTCGTGTTTTTTCTGGGAATCAAAAAAACCAGCATAGCTATTCTAAAACCTTTCGATGCGCTTCCGAGCCGACTCGAACATCATCATTGCTGGGTAGTTTGTTGTGCCAATTCTTCCCAGCGAAAGCACTAGAAATTGGTGAAGGGCGGGCGTTTTGGGGGACTGTCTTATGTAATTTTGACGTTCGAAAAGTGCTAATTATCAGCCTAATTTGAATAAATGACCTTTGATTTTGCTTAATTAAAGCTATCGAAAGTCCGCTAAACGCTGTTCACAAATCCGAAAATTTAGTACGACCACTATTCTTTCGACGGTTATATGTGGTGGAGATTAGGCAAATCAGGTAACCGAAAATGTGTGATTTTCGACTCGAAAACCTGTCAAAAGTTTGTGAATGCCATGCTGTTCCCATAAAGTTTGTATGCTGCACAGTACTTACTCAGAAACACTAGCGTCTGCTTGTTATCGCGTGCCAATTGCGGAGTGACAGTGACACATTCCCATTAGTCTTTTATTGCAAGCGTGGGATGTTGCACCTGTTACATTATTAACGCATTAACTGCTGAATTATTAGCGAACTTTTCGCAAATGCTAAATATATAGCTCACTAACCCCTGTGCGACAAACGTTCATACGCGTTCAAATAATTTTCGTGTGGTGCTATGAACGCGCATGCGCGGTTGAAGAAAGTTTTACCCAGTGCGGCTGGCCGCATTAGTTGACGCTTCTGTGCGTTTGAAAATTTTCGAGTTTGCACAATGGACGCACCCGTGCGTCCATTGTGCATTGCGCCGCACTCGAAGAAAGTTAAGTAAATTGTATGGACGCGCATGCTCGCCGCTAGCACATGGTCAAAGCTTGAAAAACGCGCAGGCGCGTTGGCAGCAGTAAACGTGTTAACTGAAACATTCGACTTTAACTTGCTACGTTGGAACTTCAGTCAAAACGAGAATTGAATCCGTGTGTAAAAAATGCCAGTGTGTAATGTGCAGAACTGCACCCTAATTACGCAACCACTATCGATCAAAATCTGAATAATTTTGAAGGATATTGCTAATTCATTGCTCTATAGGTTCGTAAAATTTGTCTGCTCAACAACGTAAATAACGCAATGAATGTTGTTGAACTGTCAAAATGAAAGCCATTCCTACTTGTTAGTGTGTTACGCAATTACCCCGCTGGATCCATTGAAATCCATCCTAATATTACGAGTATAAATGAATGCGAAAGTAACGCTGTCTGTATGTTACCTGTTCACGCCTTAACAGTTTATCGGATTTGTATTAAATTTGTCACACAGGTAGAACATGACCTGGGTTACGACATAGGATACTTTTTACCCCGGAAGTACATTCCCCTGGGATAATTTCCGACCTCCGCGCTGGGGAGGCAGAGATCAAAAACCTTTTTGTCTTATAAAGGAGCGCCCCGCGGTTTACCCGCATAAGTGTCGATCCCGTGGGACTATCGGGATAAAAGGTATCCTATGTGTTATTCTGATGTGTAAGCTATATTACTGTAAAGTTTCATCAAGATCCGTTCAGTAGTTTTTGCGTGAAAGAGTAACAAACGTACATCCATCCATCGATCTATCCATCCTCACAAACTTTCGCAATTATAATTCGCAATAATATATTATAATAATAAGCAGGATAGTGTAACATTGGTTGTCTAGGCTATAATGGCCCATCTACTAGCCTTATAGAACATCGACCTCGTAAAATCGAATCGTAAAGCCTCGAAAGAAATTGATTGCTATAGAAATATGTACAAAGAACCAACGAGTGCTACTAAATTTAACTTTTAACCTACTTCCAGAAAAGTTCAATGACTTACTTTTAACCCAACATGTGTAAAGTTTGAACTGGCACATTTGTTTTTTTATATTGCTCGTAATTGCGCTAATAGCAACTATTACTGCTGGTTTCTGCAATAAAATGTACGGATAAGCATCTACGATGGTCGGAGAATAGCCAAAATATGGTTGATGTTGTTTAATGTTTATGTACTTGAGCAACTAGCTACCCACGATTTCGTTCTTTTTAACCGCTTTTGTATTGCTAAGTTTAAATAAAATGTGAGGAAGTGCGAAAATCCCTTGTAATTTTGTACTGGTAAAATGCCATGACCAAATCAGTTATTTTTTTATTCGGCCTCGATACTCGCAATGTTGGGCAAAGGTCTCCCCCATAGCTTTCCTCTCTTCCCTGTACATAATCAAATAATCAGTGATAAATATGACATATTTAAATTAATTGTTGCAGGGGGCGGAGCGGGCAACACCACACAGTAGTTTTACTTCATAATGGTAAGCTATTGTTAAACCTCAATTATTTTTAATCCTACTTAGACACAGTTCACAAGCTATTCAGTACGATATTTTTCTGTATATAATTTTGGGATCACATGGCAGTTTTACTCCATAACTGGGTTGTGGATGTCAGATAGGCAGTCGCTGCATGTAAAATGCAACGTCCGGTTAGACTGGAGCCGACCCCAACGTAGTTTGGCACCGGCTAGGCATGGAATAGACAGCATGATTGATTCATGGCAGTTTCATACTTTATTTGTTTTTAACTATATGATCAGCGGGATGTGCTCATGTGATCCCAACTTTTCACCAAAAAATATCGTACTGTAGTGCTATTTTATAAAAATTTAACAGTCAAAACTTAGGTGAAGTGAGCTATCAATAGTGTAAATCCATAGCATCAAATGCAATGACAACTCAGTTCACCTAATTTTTCACTGTGACATTTTTCCAGAATAGACCGGCTGATCGCCGTGTGTACGGAGCCTTACACTGTCGATCTTCGACAAGAGTGTCCTAAGTTAAAAATCCTTAATCCCAGTTTCTGAGAGCCAGCGAGAGTTATCTGACAGTAAGATTGACAAAGTTATGTTTTAAATTTATTTAGCGCTGAACATGTTTGATGAAATGTGGAGAAGCGGGCCTTATTCTGTTTTTAAATCTATTATTTATTAATCTATTTCTATCCACCAATCACAGCACGCCTGTCAAAAAGTAATGGTAGACACTAGAAAAAAACAGCTGACCCAAACTCGTTCGAAAAAACGCAACAGCTTAAGTACCATAACAAACTAGCTACACCGCACAGTGAAAGTCACCGTTGATGACACTTTCCATCTATGCTGTGACGTAACGCAGCACAGCATGGAGATAAAACGTCATTAACAACGTTGCGTAACGTGGAACAATGTGTATAAGGCATTTACTTGGCGATGAAGGCCGAAGAAATTGTTTTTATCGTCCAAAGAAAATTATGGAAAACTGTGGTAATCCTGTATACTTAACTAAGTCTCTTTTAGTTATTAGATACTAACATAGTTTTTTAAGTTCATACTAACAATTTAAATGTATTATTAATGTAATGGATCAATGGTTGTCTGAGTAAATAAATTATTATTATTATTAACTAATAATCAATTCAGCAGTTTTTGTAGCTCCAGTAACTAATACAAAAAATGGCTTCCTGTAATAAAAATAAAACTCTCTAAATGTACAGTCAGCAACCAACCCGCGCTGGGTCCATGTGGAGGTACGGCCCATTCCCTCTCACAGGGAGGATGCCTGTGTTGCGCCTACTTGCGACACAGGCCTCCTTTCTGGGAGGCAGTGGAAAAGTTACGGGGTGATTATGCTGATTATGAATGTTAAAAATATCAGTATTTTATGCGGTACAAAAACCAACTGACCTTCGTAACCTAATTAATGAGTACTATGATATTCAAAAGTTGAGGCCAATATTTTGTGTTTGTATCAAACAACGTGATTAGTCACTCATTGGTTTTCTCGTTGCGGAACTACTTTCTCCGATCACATTGGCTGTTATGTTTTTTGCGCCTGCCTCAGATATGATCTTTGACCTCTTCATCACGTGTCTCACTCACACACGTGGTTGAGAAGCTGATATTATATCTGCATATTAAACCTCTAAAAAAAATGTGGTTATTTGAATTATTTGATTTGAATTATATATTTTTTTGTGTTTGTTGAGGTCAGCCAAACAAATGGGTCGTTAATTTAATTGAATACTAGCTTCTGTCCGATAGGTCAGATAGGCAGTCGCTCCATGAAAAATAATGGTATTCAGCTGCATCCGGTTAGACTGGAAGCCGACACCAACGTAGTTGGGAACAAGCTCGGCAGATGATGATGACTAGCTTCTGCCCGACAGGGCTTTGAATATCCGTGGCTTACCTAACGTCCCGCCATATTGAAAATAGCGACAACTCATATAAATCGATATCTGACATCAATGCGAACAGCAAACATAACCACGTACCATGTTTCCGAGATATTAACGTTCAAAGTTGATCAAAATCAAAATATTTTATTTCACATAAACCTACATGGGCACTTATGAAACGTCAGAAGTTATGTGCACGGTTCCAATTGGTGGTTTCTCATGGAGAAGAGCCGGCAAGAAACTCCACGGTTACTCTTTTTAACCGACTTCTAAAAAAGGAGGAGGTTCTCAATTCGGATGTTTGTATTTTTTTTTTTTTTTATGTTTGTTCGCGCATAACTTCGTCGTTTGCCAACCGATTTCAAAAATTCTTTTTTTGTTGGAAAGGGTATACTTCCCAAATGGTCCCATAGAAATTTCATCAAAAACGGTTCAATAGTTTGGTTTTTAAACCAAAATTACTGGTAAAAATTACAACTAAAAAGTGAAAAATAAAAACTTTTTTGCAAAAAAATACAACCGACTTCCAAAAACGACACTTCAAAGTGAAAAATAACTTTAATTTCGGAAGTCGGTGGCAAACAACGAAAATGCGAACCCAACGACACCGACTTCCGAAATTAAAGTTATTTTTCACTTTGAAGTGTCGTTTTTGGAAGTCGGTTGTATTTTTTTGCAAAAAAGTTTTTTAAAAATAATTGGCTTTTACAAAGTTTTCAAATTACGGTAGGTATGGGAGGACAGCGTAGGCCTGTCAACAAGTACCAGGTACTTGATAAAATAAAAAATGGTCTACAGATCTAAAGTCTACAAGGCCTACAAAGTCCTCACATTTACAAAATATAAAAGAATCTACCAAAATAAAAACCAAGTGATATGATTGCCATTACAACCTCTATGTTGATTGAGTCACGTGATCAACTTTGAACGTTAAAATATATCTTTTTGCCGACGACATGAAAATAATGAAACCAATGTTAACTGAATTTGAGTCTGCCTTATTGCAGGAAGATCTGAACAGACTGACGAACTGGTGCAAAACGAACAAAATGCGTCATAACGTCTCAAAGTGTTACTACACTGTACTACATGCAATTTAGCCGTAACAAAATCGTTAAATCTATCCATTACACTATTAGCCAACAAAAACTACTACAGCCGATCGATTCTGTAAAAATCTCACCGTGAAAAGTTAGGTGAAGTGAGCTTAGAGTGAGCAGTCAATAGTGTCAATCCTTAGCATTAGTTGGAATGATAGCTCACTCCACGCTCACTTCACCTAAGTTTTCACGGTGAGATGGTTACAGAATCACACTGCTGGTAGAGGAAATTCGCGACTTGGGAGTCACACTAGATAAAAAACTTAAAGACAAACACATCCTTAACATTTCATCGAAGGCGTTCAAAATCCTTGGATTTATCTTACTTACGTAACAACAAAGATTTTAAAAAGTCTACCAGAATTAAATTATTTAATACACTGGTTCCGCCAATACTTGAATATAACAGCCAGGTTTGGCATTCCCACTACGACATTATGTACATTAAACACCTGGAAAGTGTCTAAAGACTTTTCCTATATCATCTTTGTTACAAAGATCGTTTAGCTAAAAAAGTTATCAGTTACAAAGGCAGTTTAGGGCACCACAAAATGGTCTCGCTTGCAGACAGACGGAAAACGGCAGACATGATACTACTGCACAAGGTATTAAAAACCGGCCAAGTGCGAGTCGGACTCGCCCATGAAGGGTTCCGTTACGTTACGATTTATGACGTATTAAAAAAAAACTACTCGCTAGATCTCGTTCAAACCAATTTTCGGTGGAAGTTTATATGGTAATGTACATCATATATTTTTTTTAGTTTTATCATTCTCTTATTTTAGAAGTTACAGGGGGGGGGGACACACATTTTACCACTTTGGAAGTGTCTCTCGCGCAAACTATTCAGTTTAGAAAAAAATGATATTAGAAACCTCAATATCATTTTCGAAGACCTATCCATAGATACCCCACAAGTATGGGTTTGATGAAAAAAAAAATTTTGAGTTTCAGTTCTAAGTATGGGGACCCCCAAAATTTATTGTTTTTTTTTCTATTTTTGTGTGAAAATCTTAATGCGGTTCACAGAATACATCTACTTACCAAGTTTCAACAGTATAGCTCTTATAGTTTCGGAAAAAAGCGGCTGTGACATACGGACGGACAGACAGACAGACAGACATGACGAATCCATAAGGGTTCCGTTGCCATTTGGCTACGGAACCCTAAAAATGGAGTCATAGACTGCAGCGAACTATTAGGTAAACTGCATATAAACGCGCCATCTCGTCTGCCGCGGAAAAGCAGCTACAACTTATGTTGCGTCTCAGGATCTAAAACTAATCTGGGACATTTCGTCGCTCTCCCGAGACTCTGCAGGCATTACAATGAGTTGTCAAAGAGCTGTGACCTGGACATAACCCTGCCCATTTCAAAATACAAAAAGAATTTAGCTACCACAAAATAACTAAGTATAAGGTCCCATTAAAATAGGTGGACAAACTTTTAGAAATCATTCAGACGACGAACACAATGGTAAAAAAATATATAAGAAAAACGCATTATATATATACTTACAATTAAAATAATCAGTTAACAAAAATACACTTATAAATGTTGGTTACCCAATGCATAACACATCCCTCCATTGTCTTTAAAATTGTGACGCGAGCATGCGCGCAGCGGGGCGCGAGTGCAAGTACCTACCCATAATAGATGGATGTGTTAATTATAGAGTGCCCAGTATTTATTATTTTAGGTCAAAATAAAATCATTTTAATCAGTTTTCTTTGCTTGGATATCTTTGGTTAGACGTACTGAGCGCTGTGGTAAAATTTGTCCATCTATTTTAATTGGACAATGTATATAACTATGTTATGAAAATGAAAATTAAAATGAAATGTAAATTAATTATAATTATTATTAAACTAATCAATGGTGATATTAATGCACAATCTTGATATGTTAATTTTATTTTTTTCCTTCTTCGTTTTATAATTTGTATTCATCATTCATAATTTATTTCCTATATTTTAATCGTGTTTACACCTAGTGCATGCTGTGGTCTTCTGTAATTGAAGGAGCACACGTAAAAGAACCTTTTTTATTATTATAAATTTCTATTGTATATGTGTATCCTTTGTTGGAGATCCTCGGTAAATAAATAAGTATAATATGACACTCGGCAATACCGGAGCTTCCCATTAGTGAAAGAATTTTCGGAATCGGATCAGTAGATCTGAAGATTACCTCCTACATATAAACTCACAAACGTTACCTCACTCAGAACATTAGTATAGACTGAGGTGTCTTTCTTTCTTTCTTTCATTCTCTTGCTCCTACCTCAATATATTTGGGGTCGGAGCAGCATGTCTTCTTCATCCATACTTCATTATTATTCGTCATACTCATTTCAGTAGTCACCCCCTTTCTAACCATATCATCTTTCACACAGTCCATCCTTCGTTTCTTTGTTGTCCCTTACTCTTATTCCATATTCATTCCATGCTGAGAAAAATCTAAGTAAGGGGTAGGTATAAGGGTAGAAGGGTGTGATTGTATCTATGTCACAAACCATGCTCCACCTCCTATCGGACCCTTTGTGTCCCAAAACATACGGTCATAGTGATCTGTGCGCTGCCACCGACAACGCCGTTTAAGTGGCAAAGTTTTGGGAAAACAAGATTATACAAAAATGCAGTCGTGCCAGCGACACGCAGAAGATTAAAGGCTTCCAGTAGACAGGCGCGACGCGACTCCGGTCTAACAATTTCCATGAAGTTTTCTGAGAAATTATTTCACCAGAGTCGCGTCGCGCCTCTCTGCGACCAAAAGGTCTCAAAGACCAAAACTAAGGATTAAAGAGAAAGTAATGCACGTTCGTTTTAAATTCTCAGAACAGCAAATTGTTCATGACTGTTTAATACCTACGTCGAATGAACGGGAAAGACGTTCAATTAAAATAATTAAATGAATCATAGACTAGGCACTAATTTAGCCTCTTATTTTTATAATCGTCCGAAAATAGCTCAAAGCATTTTTATTACCATCATTAATTAAGCTCAACCTGCTCAACTGAGACTTGTTTTTTTTTTTTTTTAATTAATTTTGCTTGTGAATCATAATTGTTTTGATATTTGCGAAGACACGAGAGTTCATCAGGATTATCGGAAAAAAATCTTGAATCCTCCTTTGTGAAGTCGATAAATATTCTGAAATTAGCTGGCTGAATGGAGCTCGGCAAATAGAGTGGAATAAATAAGGAGCTTAGTGCTATCGCCAATTCAAAAAGCACGATTAATATCAAGACATTCGCCTAAGACCTTTTAAATCAAATTCCTATGTATATAATTTGAAGAAGGCCTTGCTCAGACATTTAAAAGTTGATAGCGGTGTACTTCTTCGTGTCGCTGGCATGATAGTATTTCAGTGAGGTAATTGCGTAACACACGAACATTAGCATTACTTTAATTTTGACAGTTCAATAACATTCATTGCGTTATTACCATTGTTGAGCAGACAAATTTTTCGAACATATGGAGCAATGGATTAGCAATATCCTTCAAAATGATTCAGATTGAATATTGATAGTGTTACGCAATTATGGCGCTGATCTGGTTGGCCCATAACTTCGCCTCCTACGGCGTCGTCGTCGGTGGCAGAGGGTAGCGGTGTTAGGCCCCTCGCCCACGGCAACTTTTTGTAGCGATGCTGTCGCGCGTTCGCATTGATACAGTCGCTAGCTGTTTACCCTCGCCCACAACGATTCTCAGTCGTGATGCAAACGCGATACTGTCGCGCTTCTGTCGCGATGCGAGTTGCACTGATGCTCGGTTCTCCACTCACGCGCCACCCTCCCTCCGTTCTCTCCCCGATGTCGTCCGACACGATCGCGCGTTTGCATCGATACAGTCGCGATGCTGTAGCGCATTGGCATCGCTTGTGTAGCGCGTTGCAAATGCGACTAACGCGCGTTAGTAGCGATGCTGTCGCGCGTTAATGAAACGCGCGACAGCATCGCTACAAACAGTCGCCGTGGGCGAGGGGCCTTAAAACCAACTTATACAGTGCAGTTGAAAACAAACAAAACACAGCAGAAAAACAACGTTGTTACTTATGTAATTAAACCTGTTTTCCTGCAATGATAAGAAGTTTATGAGCCCTATTGGTATTCTAGCGGCGGCGTCGGGCGTTCCGCTAAAGTGAACAAGACGCTTCAAGGTCGAATAAAACCGACTGGTTTTAAAGTCATCATCCTCGTCTTTAATCGTTTACATTTATTATGTTGGAGTCACTATCCAACGTGACATCAGAATCTGCATCAGAACGCTGAGATTTCGTTACTGGTTAGTATAGGAAAATGACACAAATATATTGTACTATCTTGCCGGCGACTTACCTTGCGAGCCCCTGATATTCAGCTACATCCGGTTTGACTGGAAGTAGACCCAAATGCACCTAGTTGCGAAAAGGATAGGCAGATGATGGTGATGTTGATCCAGAAAGTTCAAGGGTTCATTCATATTATGTCACTAGCTTCAGCTCGTGACTTTGTCTGCGTGAAATTTCTTGTTCCTCCGACCCGCCACGTCGCATCGCATTGCCTGCCCGTGCTCTTACTTCCTTTTCGCTTACCGTTCTTTCGTCGTAGCATGATGGCAAATAGCCTTTAGCCTTCCTCGAGAGAATTGGGCTAGCAAAATGCAAAGAGAATTTTTCAAGATTTTTTTATTTTATTTTTTCCGACGGGTAGCTCTTGAGATTAGCGCGTCCAAACAAAGAAACTCTTCAGCTATATTATTAGTATAGATGTGTATAATCTGACAGCCGCAGACGTTAAAAACTGGTCAAGTTAAAAAAACGGTCGCGAACGTTACGAGTTATATTAATTAGTTCGACGTTTGTATGTGTTGCCGTTGTTAAGATAGAGCAAAAAACGCCGCTTGTTTTCTTAAATAAAATCCCCGTTTCATTTTTAAATTTATTTTGTTTATTTTTCGTTATAGCGGCCATATTAGTACACACTGTGAAAATTTCAATTGTCTACTTATTACGTTTCAAAAGATACAACCCTGTGACAGACGGACGGACAGCGGAGTCTTGGTTATAAGGTCTCGTTGGCACCCGTAAGGGTACGGAACCTTAATAAGACCATACAAGGTATAAATGCAGATATTCTAACAAATATCATCGAACTGAAAGAGAGAAATACGTAATGAAAAATACAATTTTCAAATAATTCCTTGTGTCATGAAGTAGAATGCTAACTAGTATTTTTCAAACTCATCCTCAGCTGTCCAGCCTTTTCCCAACTATATTGGGGTCGGCTTCCAGTCTAACCAGATTCAGCTGAATTCCAGTCTTTTACATGAAGCGATTGCCTATCTGACCTCCACAACTCATGGTAAGACTGGTTGTTAGACTTTCGGGCTTCTGACGACCCGTAACGACAGTCAAAGATCCACGAATGACAACCGGGACCAACAGCTTAACGCGATTTCCGAGTCACGCTGGGGTCTTAGTATGTAAAGATGGTCACCCATCCACGGACCAACCGCGGCAAGCGTAGGTTGACCTGATCGCTCGACCCGAAGTGTTTACAAACTAATCAGCCAATTAAAACCAATCGAGTTGTTAAACTTCCTGAACATAGCTACTAAAGTGACAAGTGAAGTTAATTAATTCCCATTTAAAAGTAAAATAGACATTAGAACTACAACAATGCAGAATCATTTGTAATTTAATTGTAATTGCAGCCCGTTTAACGTTTTTACATCACATACATTCGCTTTTATCATCACACCTAATGGCTGCAAAAGGTACTAACTTTTCTAAGAGAACTGTAATGCACTTTCTAACAATAAACATTAGGTACATCCAAGTAAACTCAAGGAATAAAATAAAATATATATATATATTATATAAACATCCTGGGGCACGTGGCTAAATAATAACAGCCGCACAGGTCGATCGGTCAGCGCGACTGCCGATTTGACCTCCACAACCCAGTAACTGGATAACACGATACCCCTTTGGTAAGATTGGTCTTAGAGCTGTCAATTGTCTGTTTACTCATAGGACCGGCTGTTGTGGCGATGCTTCGAAGGGCCTCATGTCCAACAGTGAGCGTCTTTCAGCTGAATGATGATGATAGGACCGAGCGAATAGTTTTAAGTTCATGTGTTTTGTAACCACCAACCTGCACTGAGCCCGGGTGGTGGATTATGACCACACTCCCTCTGACAGTGAGGAGGCCTGTGTCCCAGCAGTGGGAATATTAACGGCTGATTATGATTATGCTATGTTCCGTAACCATCTTTTGTTTTAATATTAATTTACAACAAATGCCAATTTCCTTAAAATCAACCGTAAATGCCGCCATAGCCATGCAGAACTCATTAACACCCACGTCGAATATAACCTGTACAAATCATGCATTACGATGGCTTCGCGTTAGTTCCGCAAAACAGGTCCAATTAGCTACTATTATTAGTTTCCAAACGTTACGGTTTCGTACCGCACATGAAGCGTCCAAATAATAAGGAAAATGAAAACTTAATTATCTTTATCGACATAATTATTCAGTATTGCTTCGATCTAGGTTCTAAATTTAAAATGTATGGCTTAAGGCGCGGTAAGAAGCAAAGGACATTGAAAGTCCGTGGCATACTTACTGTCCGCCATTTTGTTTTTTTTTCAAAATGGCGGCCTCGCTCTGCAACAAATATGATTCAAACAGCGATGCGTTTGATTTTAGTTAAATCGAATGTCCAATAAAATAAAAGCAATTTTGCAGTTTTACTGAAATTAAAAAATAAATGCTCGGCTCAGTGGAATACGTTTTAAGTATTTCTTTAGGTGATTGAATTCCCTTTATTATTATTACATAAACAATGATAGGTTACGCTCAAAATATTTTGAATTATGCGACGAAATATATATTTTTGAACTCGTGTTTTATGTTGCATTATCATTATACTATTTTATTTTTGTGAAATATTTTTGAATAAGTCTTTTCTTTGAACGACAATACACTCATTTTTTTCTAGCTTGTAATATGTATGTACCAATAACCTACCTGTGAGACAAAAAACTAAGTGTTTTATGGTGACCCACGTTTGGGCAGCGCCTTAATTAAACCAATTAAGCCAAGTCAAGTGCT
This sequence comes from Apamea anceps, assembly GCA_951799955.1. Lineage (NCBI taxonomy): Eukaryota > Metazoa > Arthropoda > Insecta > Lepidoptera > Noctuidae > Apamea > Apamea anceps. Next base: position 3,623,737 of record OX637516.1, read on the forward strand.
ATTATAAAATAAAATAATCATTTTACGATTGCCAAAATTTTCCAGTTTACTGCAAATAGGTCAAAGGTTCCTGGGAACTGGAGAGATTTCATTAGAAATAGCTTTCAAGGCATGATCGATACACGTGTGACGCTATTTGATACCAGTTATCTGCAATATGATTGTAACTACATTGGGAATCGTGATAATATGATATTTTTTTAGTTTTTTTTTTTATCTTGTTGCAGATTATGCAAATGACTTAGCTCGCGGAAAATTATTGTGATAAAGTTTGTGGTGATACCGGTTTTCACCGTCATCATTTCAAAATAGGTCCATTGTATGACAATGAACTAATAATTTTACGATGACGAAAATGGATGGAGGGAACCAGCATGTCCAAGAACCAAAATTCGAAGACATGTGACATCCGCCAAACCACACTGGGCCCGCGTGGTGAATTATGGTCTGGTCGCATGTTTACCCAGTAGTGGGAATGTTATAGGCTAATTATGTATGACAATGACACACCTGACACGCCTATCCTTACTCGGTCCCTCACTGTTCAGGATCAAGACTGTTCTCATTGTAGATCTTCATTTGCTACGGTCCATACAGTTATACGGACACGTGGCTTGACCATCTCCTTGTTTGTTTAAACAATGAAACACCCCCAAGAAACGCTGTTCATAATCGGTTGCTTTATATTCAACATGGGATTTAAGTTCAAAACTGTTCTACGGAGTACTGCCTCATTATTATGTACACGTGTAATCACAGACGTGATTCGCAAGTCTTGCAACACTGTCCTAGCCCCACGTGGGTAGTTCACAGCCAAAGTATGGTAGTATGGCACATACATAGGTGTGTGTGCATTGGATAAGCGTGACGCTAGAATTAGATTTCTATTTTGGTACATGACTCCAAAGTTGATTGTGCAAATATTGTCATTTCAATTGTAGATGTTTGACTTTTAGTAACTACGTTATTGCGATTTGATTTTGTCTGGCTCCATTTTGATTTGGTTTGTTCTAGAAGTTGACATTCAAATTTGGGCAAGTATACCCTCCATTAGGTTAACCGTTGTTTGACAGCTGCCTTAGAACGTAACTATTCCAGATTACGTAAAAGTCAACTTTAAAATGTGTAATAAAATAAATATGCAAACTGCCTTATCTTATTGAATTATCTCATTTATAGCTTGTTACAGGCATTATAATACCGTACGTGTATCGATCAATGTATTGTGTGTTGCTGCAATCACTAGTTCCATCTGTCAAAAAACGGTTTACCTAATGGACAGGGTCACCACTGTCACTTTTCGAAGTATTTTTTTAGTTTATTTATTTTCTTAGTTTGGACATTGCTGACATCGGAAAAAAAAAACATCGTGAAGAATCCTTTTCTGAATCGCCAACCCGTCTTGAGCAAGCGTGGTAGCCCATTCTTTGGAAAGCCATTCATTCAATTTTTCGTAACAATGGCACAATTTAAGCATTTTTTCATCGTGAACTGCCTAATTATGATTCATAGTAATATAATCGTTAGTGAATCATTAATTGCTAGATATTTTGAAAGTAGTACACGAGTCCTTATTCCAAGTGGCCTCATCAATCTCCTGCCCTTATCCCAATTTATTTGATGTCGGCGCAACATGTCTTTTTCTTCCATACTCCTCTATTAGCCGCCATCTCGACAGTCACCCCCTTTCTAACCATATCATCATTCACACAGTCCATCCATCGTTTCTTTGGTCTTCCCCTACTCTTATAGCCAATGACATTCATACTCAAAACTTTCCTCACGACATTTTCCTCATTCCTCCGTATCACATGCCCATACCATGACAACCGGTTTCCACACAACTTTACAGTTACCGGGGCCACTTTCAGACTTCCTCTTATATACTCATTTCTTATTCTATCCATTCGTGTAACACCACACATCCCTCTTAGCATTCTCATCTCAGCTGCATGCAATTACCTTTCATTCATCCCTTTTGTGGCCCAACATTCTGATGCCTCTTGACAATAATTTATCAATGAGCATTGTTTGCCAACGTTTGGGTTGAGTAATGACGATTCTGAATATGGCTGGTGTTTATAAATATAAGATGTTTGTTTACCAATTGACAAGCGAACTTATGTAGAATATCAGAAAGCATTTGATCAATCATTGTGAAGCCAGATTTAAGATTCTACATACAAACGTAAACTCACGCAAGGTGAATTAGTTCATGGGAATTCATTTTTTTTTATAATTACATATATCGGTGGGAGGGTGCCCATGTCTGGTGACGAGCCCTTTTTTAGGGTTCCGTAGCCAAATGGCAACGCAACCCTTATGGATTCGTCATGTCTGTCTGTCTGTCCGTCCGTATGTCACAGCCGCTTTTTTCCGAAACTATAAGAGCTATACTGTTGAAACTTGGTCAGTAGATGTATTCTGTGAACCACATTAAGATTTTCACACAAAAATAGAAAAAAAACAATAAATTTTGGGGGTCCCCATACTTAGAACTGAAACTCAAAATTTTTTTTTTTAATCAAACCCATACGTGTGGGGTATCTATGGATAGGTCTTCAAAAATGATATTGAGGTTTCTAATATCATTTTTTTCTAAACTGAATAGTTTGCGCGAGAAACACTTCCAAAGTGGTAAAATGTGTCCCCCCCCCCCCCCCCCCTATAACTTCTAAAATAAGAGAATGATAAAACTAAAAAAAATATATGATGTACATTACCATATAAACTTCCACCGAAAATTGGTTTGAACGAGATCTAGTGAGTAGTTTTTTTTTAATACGTCATAAATCGTAACGTAACGGAACCCTTCATGGGCGAGTCCGACTTGCGAGTCGGACTCGCCCATGAAGGGTTTTTGGCCGGTTTTTTATTATTTTGGAGAAATGCTCATGCATTCTGCACTACCACAGGGAGATAGTGCAGTTATGCGGGACTTTAACCCACTAAAACTCCACGGTGTCCTCTGCCGCTTACGGCGGGAACACGGGCACGCCTTAGCACTCATCCCTGAACCCGCCGCGGATTTCATCAGCCTAGGGTAATTTAGTGGTACCGAGTTTATGTTTGTACGTAAATCTGGCTTCACAATGGTTGTTAAAATGCTATCTATCATGGTTCTTCCCATGGAAGGCAGAAACTACAGAACGCCTCCTGCTACGATTCTTAAATTCCTTAATAATAAATAATTCTTTGGCAGTGCTCCTCGATACGGCTCGCATTGTAAGGAGGTTTCTGTCTCTGGAGCCCTAACCACCGGTAGCTTGGACCCTGCTCCCGACTCTCACTCGATCACTATTTTTTTATATTTTTAAACTTTTTTTTTATAATAATATTTAAAAATGTAATAAAATAAGAAAATTAAATAAGTAAACGACATAATAATTCTTTAATTCCTTTTGCTTTATTTACGTTCATACATTTGTGCCATAATTGCGTAACACAATCTCAATCTGAATCATTTTGAAGGATATTGCTAATCCATTGCTTTACGAGTTCTAAGTCCGCTCAAAAACGTAAATAACGCAATGAACGTTGTTGAACTGTCAAAATGAAAGCCATTGCTACTGATAGTGACGCAACTACCTCACTGGTCTTACACGTCATTTTAGATTTTGTTTAATCATAAATGAGTTAGTAGAAGATACAGTCTACCTCATGTGTACCTCATTGGTAACAACTAACAACACTTTGTCGTAAAGCTGGCCTAGTGTAGTACGGAGTTTCATTAAAGAGGTCAGCTACCTTATTCTTGCTTTAGTGATAACAATAAGAATACTACTGACATAGGGGTAAGGAATATTGTTACTAACAAAACTGAGTCATTTTACTTGATGAATAAAGATATTATTATTATTATACCTACTGGTTTTGTTACCACTGACCTGAGGCATATTATATCAAAAGTACCGACAAACACCAACTGTCCAAACAAAATAATAAGGTTAAACCAACTGTACTAATTATTCAGCCAAGAATTATCTTGCTTACAATTTTTTTTTCCGTCGACCGTGAAAACCGAATAACAGGAAATGTAGGTATACTGTTTATTTTCTTATCAGAATAGTTACAGTGTTAGACATCTTAATACTATGTCTGAAGTTATAGGCTACAAGAAATGCTAATAAATAGAATTGTGTGATAAAAAATTAAAGAATAGAAAATACTTTGAAACTAATTCTTCTTTATCGCTGGCACGACTGTATTTTAAAATCTTGTTTTCCCAAAACTTTGCCACTTCCGCGGCGTTGGCGGTGGCAGCGCAGAGGCCACTTTGACTGCATGTTTTGAGACAGAGGGCAGGATAGGAGGTGGAGCATGGTTTGTAACATAGCTCCACAATCACATCCTACTGCCGTTTCGTCAAGCCCTTAAAACAACCTCAAAACAACCTTAAAACAACCTCAAAGGCGATTGAAGATTTTTATATGGAGCATGGCATACCTACCTTTCCGCCATTTTGTTTGTTTTTTTAAATGGTGGCCACGTATGAAATTAAACATCTATGCAATATGAATTAACAAGACGTAGGTGAGCAAGTTCAAAAAATATGAATGTCATGTGATCAATTTTGAACGTCAATATCTTGGAAAAGTGACACTTTACGGGGTTTGGTCTTATTAGGTATGTTTTCTGTTCGCATTAATGTCAGCTGTCGATGTATATGTGTACTGTATAGGTAGACGTGGCCGCCATTTTCAGAAAAAAGGAAAACAAAATGGCGGACAGGAAAGTTTGTCACGGACATTCAAAGCCCTTTCAATCATCAAAAATCTCGAAACAACTATCGACTTCATCGTCGACTGCGGGGTACATTTCGCTATTTTCCTCAGTAATTCCGGTACACGAGCACACCCTTCGAAATGGTGCTGAATCACAACTCTCTATAGAAGCTATAAACACCGTGGGCGGCGAGCCAGTAAACAAACAGGCTCGGTCACCAAGCCAACGTGCCGATATTTGACAAACAGATTTGCTAGAACGAAAACAAATCTATACGTAATGTACGAACGAGTCGAGGAACGAAAAGGTTACGTAACTTAGGTTTACTCTACACTACACCGTTCCCACTTAAAAAAAAAAACTTTTTTCCGACTACGTAATACAGGAAAAAAAATTAACCAGTGCGCAATTTATAACCATGAATCTATCAAATTCTAGACGGGGGTGCATCAAATCATGTGCTGGATTCATGGTTCGAAAAATTTGGATTCGTCGACTAATGCCAGATTCTAGAAATGTCAGACGAGTTTAAAATGCCAGATTCTACAAATGCCAGATTCTACAAATGTCAGATTCTATAAACGCCAAATTCTATTAATGTCACATGTTTGTTATAGTTGCAATATAATAATTTCATTAAGTGCATGTATAAAAATTTCGCTAATTTCAAAAGTTGTTGTTGCTAGTTGTTGTTTCGCTAATTTCAAAAGTTGTTGTTGCTAGTTGTTGTTTTTTTTGCATTATAAAACTGTATGCACACAATTTTGTAATGCAAAAATATTTAAAATATAATTTCAACCTAACCAATATGGTGTTTGCCAACATTGACAAACACCATATTTAATAAAATTTCCATTCCTAAGAGCTCATTTCAAATGTTTGCATTACTTTTCGAAAAAAAACCGGCCAAGTGCGAGTCGGACTCGCCCATGAAGGGTTCCGTTACGTTACGATTTATGACGTATTAAAAAAAAACTACTCACTAGATCTCGTTCAAACCAATTTTCGGTGGAAGTTTATATGGTAATGTACATCATATATTTTTTTTAGTTTTATCATTCTCTTATTTTAGAAGTTACAGGGGGGGGGGGGGACACATTTTACCACTTTGGAAGTGTCTCTCGCGCAAACTATTCAGTTTAGAAAAAAATGATATTAGAAACCTCAATATCATTTTTGAAGACCTATTCATAGATAACCCACACGTATGGGTTTGATGAAAAAAAAATTTTGAGTTTCAGTTCTAAGTATGGGGACCCCCAAAATTTATTGTTTTTTTTCTATTTTTGTGTGAAAATCTTAATGCGGTTCACAGAATACATCTACTTACCAAGTTTCAACAGTATAGCTCTTATAGTTTCGGAAAAAAGCGGCTGTGACATACGGACGGACAGACAGACAGACAGACAGACAGACATGACGAATCCATAAGGGTTCCGTTGCCATTTGGCTACGGAACCCTAAAAAAGAGAAATTACTTTTCGAAAGGGTGGTGGAAAAGGAATTGTTTTGTAACTTACTTAACATTTTCAACCGTTTTCCTACCTTAATTCAACAAGAGGGGTTATATGCTTGCTTTACTACATCTATTTTTAGTCCCTTTTGTGCGATTGCTGGGTAGTCAACTCTTTGAAATAGCTCGTTTTATATTTCTAGTACGCAATAACAATGAATTAGTTCCAAAGTGCGAAGATGTTTATTTATCGTCTGCATACCAAACTGTTCTCTTGACTGTACGTGAATATTTTCTTTTCGGATACTTTTTAGCAATCTCAAATAAGGTTGATCAATATATGTATATATATATAAACTTTATCTACATTCCACAATGTCTACTTAGGTGGCAACTTAAAATTATATATAATTTTCTGGTCTAGTCGGGCATAGTAAAATGTAGGAGAGAAGAAGCTTTGAAAGATATACATAGCCTTATTAGTCTTCTGAAATAAATCCTATACTATCAATTAGTACCGGTCTTGGTTTCTATCTTTATCAATTGTGTTCATGCAACGTTCTAGTATAGCATAATCATCCTATAATGTTCCCAGCTCTGGGGACACAGGTCTCCTCTAGGTGAGAGGGCATAATCCACCATGCTGGTTGGTAGATTTCACATGTCTTCACATTTTTAGTTCTAGAACATGCCAGTTTCCTCACGATGTTTTCCTTCACCGTTTTGAGAGCAGTGGTGATAAAATACACAAAGGAAAGCGCCTGTCTGGGTTCGAACCTACGACCTACAAATCGTAAGTCGCGGCCGTTACGACTGTGCCACCACTGCTCGTTAAAGCTATAGTTGAAGTTAAACTTGGAGAAGTGCAGGAAAAACACTAAACAGCAATAATTATTGCAAAAAATACCTAATTAATCTCACAAATTCGCCATTCCTCCTACCAAACTCGAAAGATTATTCAATTAATACGGTACTTAAGTTTCCATCTTTATCGAGTGTTGTTCATGTTCTAGTGTAATTTATGTTAATTCACCGTGCGGTGCTGGTACGGTTGAAAGACGTCGATGACGTCAGTGCGTGCTTATGTGCGGGGTACCAAGTGTTTAATTTAAACACAAATATTATGTCAATCGTGACAAGTATCGACATTCCATACCGTACAGCAAATTCGTAGCAACAAGTGCTTAATTTTACTTAATTCATTTACAAATTTATAATTTAATTAATTCTTTCCACCTACTGAAAATCTCCCACCTGGGGGTTAATTGCGTAATTCACTAACAGTAGTAGCAAGGGCCTTCATTTTGACAGTTCAACAACATTAATTGCGTTGCGTTATATAAGTTGCTGACCAGACTTTTCGAACATATAAAGCAATGGATTAGCAATATCCTATCCTCCAAAATGATGGGTGCTGGCCTGCTGGATAGGAGTGGTCTTGGTTTACCGAGAAGTCTTTTAATAGACTTCCGACCCAGGTAGGCCGAAGCAAGGAAAACCTTCCAGGTAGAGATTGATAGATGACTACCCTGAAATGTAAATGTGGTGCTGTTCCACAAACAATGGGACCGTTAATGTCGTGTCCAGCGTGTCCTTTTGCCTGCATATTAGAGAAACTAATGTACACTACTGAAGGTGCCAAATTCGTGAATATAGATTGCAATGGAGAAGATCAATTAATATTAAAAGGTCAAATGGCTATCTAAACCCAATGCCAAACTCTGAGGCCATGAAATCCAATATCAAGCTCAAATATGAAACGTGGGCAGTACTGACAGCAAAACAAACAGTCTTCTGCCATGACGGCTAACGTGCAAATATTTGGTACTCACAAACAACGAACATACAAATAACACAGAAGATTCACTCGGAACAAGTAGTGATAGCAAAGTCATCCATCAGTTTATGATCCTGTACGAGTCGCAATAAATACTTTTTCTTTCTTTCTTTCTATCCATGAAATAGTTTTATTGAAACCTAATTGTGTAATTAGGGTTTATTTACTAACGATGGTCAAGTGACGTTCTAACGTCAAACAGTGGCCCTGATTCCCTTGTTCACAAACTAAACTAAATTTTTAAGTCCTGTGCATCTTTTTCTTTCTATTTTATTAAGAAAAGGACAGAAGATAAAATATTAGTTTACTCCTGTCAAATTAAGATACTCCATAGACAGATTAGACGTGATTAAAAACATGGCTGCTAAAAATACGTCAATTTACGTCAGGCGCTGACTAGTTTGACAGGACTAAACTAATATTTACCTATCTTCTGTCCTTTTCTAAATTAAATAGAAAGAAAAAGATGCATTGAGCTTAAATTTAGTTTAGTTTGTGAACAAGGGAATCGGCGCCAGTGTATGGTTAAACAGTCGCTAATCACTTCCTAACTTAAAGCAACGTTTATGAATAATGGGGTTAGTATTCCATGTAATACATACATTCATAAACTCACACTCATAATCACAGAGGGGCTTGTAAGCCAGACGAGTCGATCGATCTGGTTATGCAACGCTTGCCGCGGTTGGTCCGTGGATGGGTGACCATCTTTACATACCAAGACCCATCCGTGCTTCGGAAACCACGTTAAACAGTTGGTCCCTGCTGTCATTCGTGGATCTTTGACAGTCGTTACGGGTTGTCAGAAGCCCGAAAATCTGACAACCAGTCTTACCAATGGGTATTGTATTACCCAGTAACTGGGTTGTGGAGGTCAGATAGGCAGTCGCTCCATGTAAAATACTGGTATTCAGCTGTATCCGGTTAGACTGGAAGCCGACCCCAACATAGTTGGGAAAAGGTTATGCAGATGATGACATACATTAGGGATGGGCCGAAATTCGGTTCACATTCGGGTCAACCGAAATTCGGCAGCTTAAACCGAACTTCGGCATTCGGCCGAAATTCGGTTCAGATGCCGAATATTCGGCACAAGAAAAATAATACGTACTTGCACTATTTTGACTGAAATTCAATAGAATTAGAATAGAATTACTGTAAAATAAAATTATGTATTTTACTCAGTGTCATTTATTTATTTGCTAATGACTGGCCGGCTCCGGGCCACGCGGTGGGAGCGCGGTGTGGGGCGGGGTACATCTAGCAATAATATTGAAGTAAATGCGTAAACAAGTCACGACGTGTCGCTCTCGAGAAAGCGCTTGAAATTGAACCGAAGCTCGGCCGAACTTTTCATTTTAACCGAATGTTCGGCTGAAGTTCGGATTCGGTTCAAACCACATTCGGCCCATCTCTAACATACATACATGCCTGCTTCTCCACGATCCTCGTTATAGTTTCATTGAAACTCAATGGTGTTTTAAGTATATTTTATACTAGCTGCGTCCTGCGGTTTCACCCGCATAAGTTTCGATCCCGTGGGAATATCGGGATAAAAATTATCTTGTATGTTAATCCTGGTTATAAACCATCTGTGTGCCATATTTCATCCGAATCTGTTCAGTAGTTTTTGGGTGAAAGAGTAACAAACATCCATCCATCCATACAAACTTTCACATTTATAATATTAGTAAGAGTAGCCATTAGTGTCCCACTGCTGGGCATACGCCTCGCTACTTTCTTTCCACCTCACTCTGTCCAGAGCTGCCAACATCCAATCTTTATGAAAGGAGTCCAGCTCATCCCGCCATCTCCGTCTGGGCCTGCCGCGATGTCGCTTGCCATTAAGGGGGACCCACTGGGTCGTAAGTTTTGCCCATTGGTCGCCTGACATGCGGCAGAGATGTGTCCAACCCAATTCCATTCAAGCGTGACATTAAGTATTTACGGTACGTTAAGTTAGATACCGACCTTGTGACCTTTAGAACTGCCATTTTCATTTATAATGCGGATACGCTGTACGTGGTCGACAAAATAATTCTGTCACAAATGAGGATCCATTTTGATTTTAACTTTTTATTTTGAAAGAAATCAGTGAGAGTCTTGCTTTAAATATTAAACCACATCTTCAAGTAAATATTCAAGTTCTTTCTATTAAATACTAGCTGCGCCCCGCGGTTTCACCCGCATAAGGTTCGATCTGTGGGAATATCGGGCTCTAAACTCTAAAGTGTCTAATATTATTCAGTCATGATTCGAAAGACACGTAGCGCCATCTGTTATCATAATAACGTTATTGTTGTTTTCCACGGGAACAGCACTTTTTTTCGGGATAAAAGGTACCCTATGTCCGTTTCTGTACACCTGACAACGTATATGCAAAATTTCAGGATGATCGGTTCAGTGGTTAAGGCGGGAAAAGGTAGCAAACAAACTTATTTTCGCATTTATAATATTAGTTAGCATGTATTCTTAATTCGTGGATTCGACCAAATCTCCGTTAATAATAATGATAACCGTGAAAAAATCATACCAACATAGAATACAATCTAAATATTATTTATTCTTTTGTCTGCAATAATAGTAGCATTATAAACTTTGAAATATGGCAACATTATGTATTAATCATTTCTCATTGTCGTAACCTTGTTTGTTTGGTAAACGATTGTTTTAAAATGAAATGTGGTCTGTGACTGTCGGCTTGTTATAATTATTGTTTTGTTTTGGCATCGCGGTGTAAACAGGACAATGTTTTGTGACGTCATCTAAACATATCGGGTATTGCAAGTCAACGAATGCCAAAACTCTTTAACGCCTATCATACCAGCCTGTGACTGTTCCAGTGCGGGCAAAGGCTTTTTCTCATACAGAGAAGGCACGAGCATTTATCACCACGCTTGTTCAAGACGGGTTTGGATGCCCTAAACCTAGATTTTCTTCGTGTAGGAACTAGAATACGGAAATAGAGTACAAAACTTTCACGTTTCTAATATTGGTAGGATTTATAAATAATTTCTTTAGTAGGCTCCAACACTCCTAAGAACAAGAAAAATATCTCGAATTCTACGAAAATAAATCGTATCTAGATTCAACTAATTAATCTTTTACCGCTTCATTGAATAAAATTTATATTATTCACAGATTAATTAGATATTGATTCACAGGGAGCTAAAACTTGATAGCGATCGTCTGATCGCGCATGACGTCACACCAGCGGGTGACGTCATTCCTCGCCCGAGGGAATGTGTGCATTATTGATTACCAGGTGAGGTGTGCAAGTTATGAAATTGTATTACATAGTTCGTAGGTAGCACGATGTCATGTTCGGTCCCTTGGGAAGTCGTTGAAGGTTGATTGCATAATGAAGCCTTTATGGTTCCCCTCATGGGAATCAGACCTCCTCCTTGAGTAAGGGAATGGGCTGATTACACCACGCGGGGCCACAGATTTGAATGAATTGTAGTCAAAGTCTTAGACATGTTTCTTCAGGATGTTTTGGTTCATCGTTTTTAAACCTTAGAGCTTAAATAATCTGAGCCTAGTCAAAGATGTACAATTTTTCTATCCATAGCACAATGCAATGGTAGCTGTGTTGTTTCTGGCAAAATGTTGACCACGCTCCCAGGACCAGCGGGGTAACTGCGTAACACACTATTAGTAGCAATGGCTTTCATTTTGACAGTTCAACAACATTCATTGCGTTATTTGCGTTGTTGACCAGACAAAATCGAACATATGAAGCATTGGATTAGCAATATCCTTCAAAATGATTCAGATCTAGTTTAATAGTGTGTTACGCAATTAAGGCGCAGGGCTGCAGTCTCGACATTCATAGCGATCGCTTTACGATCGAATTCGATCGCAAAGTCCTGTCACTCCATACATTACACCTGTCAATCCGGGACTTTGCGACCGAATTCGGTCGTAAAGCGATCGCTATGAATGTCGAGAGTGCAGCCCCTGGCTAAATAATGCAGGAGTAGGTATAAATGGATAGAATGGGATTGTTTAAATGTGAGGCTGCAGCGTCTATTTTCGACATCGACTCTAAAATGAATCCTCGGGTCGGCGGCATAGGGACACATCATAAGCAGTCCAGAGTCTGGAATGGCTTCTATGGCAATTTTTAAAAATTTATTTAATGATATTTTAATACAGTGGTGTACCTTGATTCTAAACTTGCCAAACTTTTACGTTTGAGGGCGAGAAGCGCTTTTATACATAACAATGTACCACCTTATTAGCTCAGCCTCAGACTTTTTATTGGTCAAAGGTGTACAACACCTCTGTTTACATTTCGGATAAGGAGGCATAATCAGCCTTTAATGTTTCCACTGCTGAGACACAGGCCTCCTCTCGGTGAGAGGGAGTCGGCTGTAATCCACCAGGCGAGCCCAGTGCGGCTTGTTAGAAGTCATAACAGTGGTGGCCCAGTGGTAACGGCCGCGACTTACTAGTTTGTAGGTAGGGGGTTCGAACCAAGCAGGCGCTTAACTTTGTGTAAATTATTTCATCACCACTGCTCTCAAAACGGTGAAGGGAAACATCGTGAGGAAACCGGCATGTCCCAAAAATGTTGGTATTAAAACATGCTGTTAAATGTTGCCCAATATAAAGTAGAAATGTTTTATTACCTATGTTACTAATTTGACTATTCATGTTTTGCCACCACAGTACATAACCTGGTTTCCGCGCAATTCTCAAAGATAACACCTTATTCTTACCGAGTACCGGTAAAGTAATGCCTAATTAGAAGACAATTACCGGCGGTGTTGGAAACATGCCAGACAATAGATATTCATTACAAATGAGGACACTTTCTAACGGATAGAAGTGTCGTCATGGTTTCTATCGTGAATGTAAACAGCTTAGTGTTATTCAACTTGATCCGACATGGCTACGCTTGTTTGAAATTTTGGCTAAAACAAAACTTGGATGTGCAGGTCTAATAAATATCTAGCTGTGTTAGTAAACTCATCCTCAAAAAAAGTTAAATGTTTGCGAGAGATTCTGACATCGTGCTTTTAATGGAGAAAAGTAAAGTGATGTACAGTGTGGGAAATTAATTGTTAGGTAGATGGACACACTACGTCAATTAGCCGTGTTATAACCATTACTTACGACTGACAATTATTCACATTTAAAGGGTAATGATTGTTAATGTGATCAATCAATCAAAATCCCGAGAAAAATCAATCTTTGATCAATCAATGAAAGCCAGAGATCTCTGGCTTTCAGAAAATGGGGGTTAATTTGGTATCATAATCATTATCATTCGTGTTGATCTGGGACCGTTATCTGAACTGCTTCTCAAGCACTAATGAAAAACAGGTACAAAATAATTGAGTAAGTACTGAATACTGATGAAATATAAACCAAGTTTATTTCTCAGGATATTTCAGTTATTAATTCATGTTGTCATAGTTTCTGCGCTCTTGTAATTGTCTATTGTTTTAATGTTTACGAAACTGTACTGTGAAGTTTATTGTAGTGAGATTTTTTGCTAAGTAGTCTGTATGTGAAAGTATTTTTATGATGGCTCCTCAAGTGAGAATAAGTGTGAGATATAAAGTAAAGTGACCTACTCAGTCAGTTTCCTGGTTGGTTGGTTTGATCATGCGATTAGCGAGAAACGAGTAGTGCTACACAGTTCGGCTGTCGAGAGGATGCGTTTCTGACACCTGTCAGTGCAACAATTCTAGTAGCTAATAAGGATCAAATTCGCAAAACACGTATTCGTTTTTGTATGAAATTGACAAGTGTTGCGGTCGGATTCTTGCAATTAAAAAAGAGTTGGCGAGCAGCGACTGACGAGCGATTACTCGCTAGTACGCGTATGTACCATCGCCAAAACCTATACCTGACCATTTTGAAAAAAAAACCTGTGTCCCAACAGTAGGAACATTACAGGCCATTGTCATTACACCTTAGATACCGGTTGTGTTTATGACTGTCGTACATGACTTAAGACACGTCTTCTGCAGCTTATCAATATTACTACATAGTTATACAGCATATTATGTATCTCATTGTAAGTATTGCAATGTGTTTTGCCCTATCTAAAGGAATCGGAGGCACAAACTGCATGGAAGTACTTTGAAGATAAAAGAACTGCTGATGATCCCTCATCATTCTTGACTGATATCGCTCTAGGTAGTTTAAAGCACCTCGCTTACTATGCGACATGCGACTGCAACAGCTCGGTGACTATACGCAACTGAGCCGTGGCCGACAATTTTCATATATTTTGTTTAAAGCTTGGCATTTGACACTTGGCGTCGAATAGCAGAGCCGCAATGACTGGCTGGGGAGCAGGGAGGTGTCGCACGCTCTCGCTACTAGTTGTAGCGTCTAGACCATAGGTTCTCAATGTAGGCGATAACGCCCCCTCGGGTTCGTTTGACACTTTCAGGGGGACAGTCTACTGTCCCCCTTGAAAGTAGAGATACATATAAAATTAATAAAATTATATATCCTATCTTACGACTATATAATATAACACGTTTATATATAATCGTGGCAATACCTGTTACAGATTCAAACAGATGGCAATGGCAAGTAAAAAAATTGGGGGGCGCTACATAAAAAAAAGTGTGGTCAAAAAAAGGTTGAGAACCTGCGATGCACGCGCAAAACGTTCCAATCAGCACAGTATAGTAAAATAACCGGCCTTCTCCTATAGTTTTGTGTCGTACGATAACAAAAGACTCTATGGCATGTCAGTACACTGTACTGTAATCATCTGGACCTATTATATTACTCGTTAATCTCTGGCTACTCCTTCATTATGTGAATGTCACACATGTTTCATTTCATATTGTTATATTCTGTACGTGCTTATTATATTACTAACCACTCCAACTTGTTCGTTCTTTGTACGCGTAAATAACCCTTACTTATTGTCAATTTTCATTCCATTGTGTCTTAGTACATAATTAGAATATCAGCCTCGGAGCTCACCAAGCGAAATTCAATTTACATGGATGAAAATGTTTGTAAAGAAAAGTTTACGGAGCCTTTTTTGATAGGAAGGCGTATAAGAAATTATAAAAGAACTTGGAATTGTTTAAATACATGTTAATCTTATCTGAGAACCTCGAAAGAATCTACAGTGAAAATTTTCCCGCAAATCTGGTGGTGTCCGCGAGCGACATCTATGTCAGTAAAGAATCCATCATTCTTCTGCCCATTATCCCAATTTATTTGGAGTCTGCTCAACATGTCTTTTTCCTCCATACTTCTCTAATAATCGTCATCTCGGTAGTCACCCCCTTTCGAACCATAATATATCACCCTGTCAATTCTTACAGTCCATCTATCGTACCTTTGGTCTTCTCCTACTCTTATAGCCATCGACATACATACATACCGCTATCTCAGTAAAGAATATTCGCTTTAAAAATTGCGTCACATGTATTATTACATTTTAGCATCAACAACTACCGATTATACTTCCGCTGTTACAGTTCTTTATCCGAGTGGAAATCCTTTGTAGAGCAATTCTTCCCCTCAAAAAGGCTAAACTTAAACTTGTTCATAAATGTTGAGTAAACAAATATTTTACTTCGGACTTTCTGCTACGGGTTTTTTTTTTTTTATTTATTCTGTTCACAGCAGACCTAAAAGTGTTATTGTTTATTTTTAAACGTGCTGTAACTTTAAACATGATGATAACCCAGACCTTTGAGATAAACATTATTCTTTGACATTTAGTATACGATTTCGTAGATACCAGAGTTATCTGGTGTTTACACATTTCACACTCATATACAGCGTGATATAAGAATTCATATACATATACAGCAGTTACTGTACTGGAATGTTTGATGTGAACAACGACATTGCATTAATTATATTGACACGGTAATGTCTCCATACCGGCTTAACGAGATTACATTGTATAGTTAATTAATTCTCTAATGACACTGCGGAAGACTATTCTTTGGTTACGCAAAAGTAGACCTAATGATAACTGTATTTGTACACTTGCATTTTGTCAGACACTAAACTGGTTTTGTTGTTTGTTACAGGCGAGTGCAGTCACGCGGCAGTTCAGTATCGCCGCTCAAGATGTTGCGACCGGAATCGCCCCTCGCTGACCATCGCAGCCTCCTCCCGCGTCGGCTGCTGCCTGCCAAGGCACAAATAGCGCCCGCGGATAAGCGCAAGAATCGAAGATCTCTCGAACTCAACCCACCTTCAAACGATCATGGTCCCTACGATTACTCAAAACTGCTCATATCGAAAACGACCGACGCCTTGAACACAGAATGTCCTCGCAAACTAATAAATAAACAAGATTCCACTGATAGCTTAAAACGTGCACTGCTATCTAAAGACGATAAGAAATCTGCCAGCAAGGAGTCGGATAAGAAAGGTCAGATCTCAAAACAGGACTCGAGTGAGAGTTTAAAAAAGGCTTTACTTTGTCGTCAGGACTCCAATGAGAGTGTGAAGCGGAAAGATGCTGACGCAAAACGAGCGCAAAAAGATGAAGCGAAAAGGGTTAATGAGGTTAAAAGAGGGAGTGATAAGAAAGGGTTGTTGGAGACGGATATAGATGAGCCCTTGAAGAGGATTTACGAGAGGCGGACGGGTTGTGCTCGTCCGACGCTGCCGCCGGTTGCTGAGAAGTCAGCGCCGTCTCCGACCTCCCCGAATGGCAGCCCGGGCACCCCGAGCGTGGCGGCCGTGGCCGAGGGGCTCGCAAGGTGGGGCAGCGGCCTACTGTCTCCCAGAGACGAGCCTCGGCTAAAAGCCGCCAGGAGCTGGTACGGATATGGAACCCTTCCAACGGATAGTGAGAAGGTAAGGATCCATAATAGAATCAGGCATTACTTTGCGAATATCCGTGTCATACAAAATATGCAATTACAATATAGTTTGGTAGTAGGGTGCTTCATTCTGCATCCAGGCTTTATTTATGATCTAGTTTGGCGGGAGCAGTCAAGTGGTAGCCCAGTGGTATCGGTGGTATCGGCCCCGACTTATGAGTTGGTCTTGAGTTCGAACCCAAGCAGGCATTTTACTTTGTGTATTTAATTTCATCACCACTGCTCTCAAAACGGTGCAGAAAAAACCGGCATGTCCTAGAACCAACTATTAGAAGACATGGGACATCTACCAACCCGCACTGGGCCCGCGTGGTAGATTACATCCCACTCCCTCTCGAAGAGAAGAGGCGTGTGTCCCAACAGTGGGAACATTATAGTCTGATAATTGCAAATGCATATTTTGTAGCAAGGATCAGTTCATTGCATGTTTAGTTGCATTGTTATAGTAGTGACCTACGACAACGTTGTGGAATGCAGTCAACAATCGCTTACTAATGGTAATTAGATCTTTTAGTTAGGTTCACATTTGAGCATAGTTTGCATATTAAAGTCGGGCGTATAATTCATAGTTTCAATTGTAGAAAACATTAATATATATATTGAATTGGCAGCCACATACCTAAATGGATGCCTAAGATTTTACAATTTTGGGTGCCTATTCCAAAAATAACCGCAGTCTCAGACATCAAGATTTATGACATTGTCAGTTTGCGCTTTTCCTCTTACCGGGTTTATCCCACAATCATTATTAATAAATTAATGTAATTTTTTCCTATACTTATTTGTTATAAAAAAAAAAAAACATTCAACGATAAAAGAAACGCATTCACAATAGAAGAATTGATTGCTTAGCAACTTGTCTATTTTATTTAGTGTTATTTCCAGATAAAAATTAAAAAATTGTTGGGTTTTATTCTTATTGGAGGTATTTCGGTAAACTGTATACTTAAGAACGCGCCTAAAGCCAGTAAAATTTTAGAATAGAAAAAAAACAAACGTAGTTTGCGCCAAAACTGTTATATCGTAATAAATCCAAAACTAAAAGGAATTACATAAAATGCCTAAGCACAGCCTTTACTCTTGTATAAATATAATTAATTATCAAATTTTTGTCGGAATAGGCATTACCGTATTAAGTACAAAACGGAAAAATATGACAATTAGAGGTTACTTCGTGATTTTTTTCTATAGAGGAAATGTTATTATTTCATGTTTTTGATCAAAGTGAACCCTCGGAAATATCATGTAGTTATTCATACATTTTTATTTTAAGATTTGGTCCGGAATTTTTCATGTAAAATCAAATATAAGATTGGTAATTTTGCTTTATACGCGCTCTTAAGGCGGAAGCATCCCGGTAGCCCGCGAAATCCAAAATTGTCTTACGTTTTTTGCAATTTACAGGTCAGTATCAAGTTGTATGTTGATCTAAATACGATTCGCGGCCGTAACAAATATTTATTTATTATAGAATTGATTGACGATTTCATGAAATAATGACGTTTGAGGCCAATTCTAACTTTAGTTAACTTGCTCATTCTAATCATTATAATTCTGTAAAGCCATATCTGTTACGGTCGCGAATTATATTTTAATAGACACAACCAGACAGTGACCTGCAAATTACATAAAACATAGCCTTAGCGCATCCCTCTTGACGCCATTATTCTCCAATTCATAAGTATCACACTTCTTCAAATTAAGATACCGAGTTGAAATTGTTTCAATTCCAAAATGGAATCGTCATATCACGCAAAACCCTGCATCTCGCAAGCAGAGTTTACCGCGCAACTGGCACACCTTTTATATACAACGGCCCGACATGATCATTGGGCAGTTGCCCCTGTATGAGGAACCAGACGGGTTTTGTGTCTGGCGGGCAACTGCCTGATGATTCATGTCGGGCCGTTGTATATATGCTAGTTGCCCGGTAAACTCCGCTTGCGAGATGCAGGATTTTGCGTGACGTCAGTATGATATGTTGTTCGCATTGTGACGTGTCGTGACGGCAGTATGGCGTTGTAGATTCCGCTACAATTCAACCATCCAGGTAAAAAAAATCTGAAGTTATGTGGGAAGGTGGGTTTTTGCGGAAAAGTGTGGTAACCAAGGCATCATTCACATGACGCGGTTGTTATCGGTACCTGCTCCATATTCACGGCATCTGCGCAAACAATGAGTAACGGTATATTTTTGAAGCAACATACTTTAACCTGTGAATCGCAAATACATTGTTTAGAAATTCACTAAGCATAATTATATATAATTCATTTGAAAACGTCATTTTTCTACGGCTTTTTGATTTTCTCTTCAGGGTCTTATGCTTGGTTCCTATAAAAAAACGAATCGTTTTGCTTACCAATGTTAGCATTTTTACTGCCAAACTGGGCATATCATTTATAGATTCGTAAGCTAATTTTACCTGTGATAGCTACTTATAGGAGCTCCTTATAGGAGGGTCTACTATGCAAAGCTGTGAGGTCATTGCATTATTATTGTTAAAGATACAAGACATAACGTTCGGTAAACTATTATATCGGATTATTGAAATAATTTTAATTTGATTAATACTTGACAGTCTAAATACGAAAATTCTCATCAAATTAAACTAAACCCTATTTGATATTCAGGGTTAATGGCCACTTAATATCGTTTTGAAATCGTGCAAAATATCTCAAAACATGGCGCAATTTTGTATTTTCGTCTGTATAGCAATTAAAGTGAGATAAAAACGAACGTTTATTCAACTTTCGAGACACAATCTAATATTTTAGGTATTGGCAGGTCCAAACAGGACTCCGATTAAAAAAAAAACAAACACTCACAAGTTAGTATTGGATGTAAATCGTATAAATTATAATATAACACATGTGTGCGAAAATATTCGTGTATATTATTACATTACAAAGTTGTTCTTCAACTTTCTAGTCGCGGCAAAAACTCACTGGTGAAGCGCCACGCTCGATCGCACGCACTCATTCATCACATCTCCGCGGAATCAGGAAACTGCAGAATACGGATGCGGAACGTTCCGTTTTTCGTTACCATTCATTCCTAGTTTTTGCGTTTGTAAGGAAAAGACAGGGAGCGCGTGCGCATCATGATGGCGCCTCGGCAACACTTGCCACCAGGTTGTTGACATGATCGGTCGCCGCTACTCGAACACTTTCATCGTTCTACATTCTTTTGACGCGAACCAATAGTATCGGCTGTTTATCAGTGAAGTGAAAATGACGTAATTTTCAATGGTGTGTGTTAAGTGCGGCGATTGATACCAGTGTAATATGTGCTGATAACACGTGACTCCGGATTATTATGGCGATTATCTGACATTGATTGATTTTCATATTAAGCAGTTATTGACAATGCCGAACGAGGTATGCCGTGCAAGGGTAAGGTTATATTGAAGTGCATTGCTTTCGTGTCCGGTCACCTGTGCTGTGGGTATTGAGGACACAGTTGATACCTTTGAAGCCTCAAATTCTCAAAATAGTATACAAGAAACAGGTTTTCAACCATTTTAAATATATTTATATTCAATTTAATGATATCGAAATGCTGTTTTTCTTCTGCGTTCTAAGAACTAGTGATAAACGACACTAAGCTGAAAGGTTATCTAACTTTATCTCTTCGTTCAAATCGTAAAAGCTGATTGGGGGAAATTGCTACCAACAACAAAACATTCAACACGACGTCACTTCTACGAAAAAATCTTAAAAAAATCGCCCCAATTAAAAACTTGACGTGAAAACATCAGATGGGCAATTCTCGTAATATTAAGTACGTTCACAGTCTGATCTGTCTCAATCTGTCAAAAATGCGTCTAATTTCCCTACATTTTGACAAGTTTTTGACATTTGTTTGTCGCTGACTACGACTAGATTTTGAACGTTCCTTCAGATTGTGTTAGAGCAGTGCGATTCTGTAACCATCTCACCGTAAAAACTTAAGTGAAGTGAGCGTGGAGTGAGCTGTCATTCCAACTAATGCTAGGGATTGACAGTATTGACAGCTCACTCTAAGCTCACTTCACCTAACTTTTCACGGTGAGATTTTTACAGAATCCACCGGCAGATGTCAATAATTCCAACAGTTTGTAAACAATAAAACAGGGTTTTCTCACAATATCTGTGAGATGGGAGAGAAAATACAGCATAGTTTTTAGCTTCATCATTTTGAGACGAGCAAGAGCAGCACCCTAATTGCGTAACACACAATCAATAGTAATCTGAATCATTTTGAAGCAAATTGCTAATCCATTGCTTCATAAGTTCGAAAAATTTGTCAGCTCAACACGTAAATAACGCAATGAATGTTGTTGAACTGTCAAAATGAAACCGATTCCGATTAATTGTGTGTTACGCAATTAGGGTGCAGTTTTCATTTTAAGAGCAAAACTTCGCAAACTTAATTGATTAACATACTACGTTTATAACAGCCATTCCATACGACTGTCAAACAATTACTGTAGGAAAAGGAATTGTTAATCTAGCTATCAACTATACCTTCTTAATAATAATTTTAATTTACCTCTCCATTCCTCTTGCCCCCTTTTTGCTGCGACACTATGTGGTAGCGACCGTTTTCTCGGACCCAGGTTCAAGTCAGCAGGGGTGCCATTTTACCTGTGTAATTTATATAAAACATTGGTCAGGCATGAGCTGTAGTCTTTCCTTAGTCCTAGATAACCAGTTCACTTTAGCCACCCAAACCCAAAATCCAATATCTTTGTTTCCATATCCTGAAATAGTCCTACACCAACCGGGGGTTGTCCTTGGGTGCACTTGCATAGTGCGAACGGGGATAATCGTCGGTTGGTGCCTCATTTCATTAAAAACGTCAAGTGACCTCTGCGATTTGGCTTCGGCCCCTCGTACGCTTTCCGATGGTTCGGGACCCCAGGGCCCCGAGATTTATGCTCGAGTGGTTCATAAAAAATATATTTTT
Organism: Apamea anceps; assembly: GCA_951799955.1. NCBI lineage: Eukaryota > Metazoa > Arthropoda > Insecta > Lepidoptera > Noctuidae > Apamea > Apamea anceps. Next base: position 3,645,533 of record OX637516.1, read on the forward strand.
ATCTAGCATGTTTGGCATTATTAACAGCTGATTTACCATAGTTTTTAAATGAGCTAATGACTGTGACAGATTACAAATGACATACCGCATTAAGAGACCTACATATTACTTTAATTAATTTAGGGCCGATTGTTCCAACGCCAGATAATTTTGGCAGTTGTTTCATACAAAAACTGTCAACGTCAATTTTATTCCTCGAATAAAATTTATCTGGCGTTGGAAAAATCATCCCTTACTGGAAAAGCTGTAACCTGTTTAATCTCTTTTTGTTTTGCCCACACATTGTTTCTGGGGCTAAATAATAACAGCGCACAGGTCGATCGATCAGGTTAAGCTACGCTTGCCGCAGTTGGCCTGTGGATGGGTGACCATCTTTACATACCGAGACCCTTCCGTGTCTCGGAAAGCACGTTAAGCCGTTGATCCCGGCTATCATTCGTGGATCTTTGACAGTCGTTACGGGTAGTCAGGAGCCCGAAAGTCGGACAACCAGTCTTACCAAGGGATATCGTATTACCCAGTAACTGGGTTGTGCAAGTCAGATAGGCAGTCGCTCCATGTAATACTGGTATTCAGCTGCATCCGGTTAGATTGGAAGCCGACCCCTACGGCAAAGGCTAGGCAGAACTCAGAAAATTATGATTACTTCTAGGGCTTGCAGGAAAACGAAATAAAAACTTTGGCAAGCTTTTGAAAAATAAAACAAAAAAAAATTGATGCAAGATAAGTAAGCACCTCTGCATAATTATATGTATGGATCCGCCGTTTTATTTATATCGGATTTTAAATAGACAAGATTGAAAATTTAAATGTCACAGGACGCGTAACATGTTTTGCACCAGAGTAATACATAGGGTCAACTCACACCGAAAGAGCGGCGAAGGGCAGCGAAGCGCAGCGACCCGCTCGGTAGAGAAGGCGCGCGGATTCCCGCGACTGCTCGAGAAGTCGCTGGAATGCTCGAGAAGTCGCGGGACGCCGCGCGCCTTCTCGAGCCCGCCCGCGATGAATTCACGGGTCGCTCTCCTATGCGCAGTTCACTTTCAACAAAACTCGAGGAAACTTGAAGTGAAAATGGGTACGCGAGGGGCAGGATATTGCCAGCGCCAGCTTGTATATACATATAAATTGTGTGGTAGTGATCTAAATAAGTTGTGATTTAAAATGTATTTTGTAATTGCCTTTATTGTTTTAGCGTCAAACTATATGTTTGCATGCCTATTGGTAAAATATGGCTGAACCTATTTATTATCAATTCATCAACGTCACCATGTACTGTGCGGTAATCACCATGTGTGTATATTTGCAAAATAAATTAATAACTGATCTCCGTACAATTTCGAAGTGGAATCGTGACCGATTTGAAAAAGGTTTCGTCCAACCTTCCGGACTCCATCAAATGGCACATACGATACAGGTTATTCTAGTCTAGAACTTGAAAAAGGAAAGCGTGTATTTAAATGATTATTTATTAAGTAAAACATCAAGTTTATCAAACTCCGGCTATTTATCATTATCAGCTGGTTACAAAAGGTTAAGTTAACCGGGTCGTGGGTGAGTCAGGCGCCCTTGAGACTGTTCGTTCTAAATTCCCGATGTGATTTCTTCCTATAAAGCTGATTGTCATGCTTTGTATAGCGGACTCTTAATTAGAAGAGGCTTTTTATGGCTTCTTCGTTCAGCTTCTTTCAAATGCATTGGTTCTTTAAATCAATCAATTGCTATTTCATGATTGATTCTACTTTTCTAGCTATTAGTGTAATATACAGGGTGGCAGGGACATTGACGCGCAAACTATAACCATGAATTCAGCACAAGATTCTAGATGTCATTTATCAAAAAAAAAAAAAACTGCTGTTTCATAGAAAAGTACAATACCTACGCGGTCAAAATATACAGAAGTGTATAGATGGGCAATCCACCGGGTTTAAACCCGGTGCTTTGGTAAACAACCGATAAACACCCGTAAATACCTACCCATAAACATCCAGAAAATTCAGTGTTTACCAAACCACCGGTACCGGGCATTTTTTTTTTAACTTGGAGTTAATGTTTTGTCGAACAAAGTCACGGGAAAAAGCTAGTTAGCTAGTGACCATCACAATAGTTAATATTAATAATTCCACGTAATATGAAATCGCAGTGAAGTCACTGGCTCTGGCGTGACGCACGTGAAGAAGTAAATTACAAAACAATCCAACTATTATCGTAGATTACAAGGCAAATATTTCAAACGTGAAACATTCTTCATTCGTGTTTTTTTTTGTCTCGATTGTTTTAGCTAACGTGGACATAGTACACTCTCAGCCTATAAACGTTCCCACTGGTGGGACGCGCAGGCCTCCGCTCTTCGAGAGGGAGTGGGCTATCTCCCACGTGGGCCCAGTGCGTGTTGGTAGATGTCACATGTCTTCGAATTTTTGGTTCTAGGACATGGCGGTTTCCTCACGATGTTTTTCTTCACCGTTTGAGAACAGTGGTGATAATTTAATCAAAGTAAAGCGCCTGTCAGGGTTCGAACCTACGACCTATTACTCGTGAGTCGCGGCCGTTTCTACTGGGCCACCACTGCTCACCAGTAGTCTCTTATGGCTGGCAAATAGATCTATATCTATACTAATAATAAAGCTGAAGAGTTTGTTTGTTTGAACGGGCTAATCTCTAGAACGACCAGTCGGATTTGAAAAAATATTTTGCATTTGATAGCCCATTTTTTTAACAAGGCTATTTAACATCACGCTGGGGCCCCTTAAGAGCTGAGCAAAAATAAAAAAAGTCGGAAAACGCTTAGCGAAAATGAAGTAGTAGCGCGAGCAGGCGATGCAATGCGATGGGATGGGTCGGGGGAACAAGAAATTTACGCGGACGAAATCGCGTGCAGAAGTTATTTATTGTTATAAATGTGAAAGTAACTCTGCCTGTTAACATTATTTTGCTGATGGAGCGTACTCGAAACAGAGTAGAGCGCGGTTGTTCGTCAAGGATTTTAAAATAAATAAATTGGATGTAGGCATAATTCAATCCATCTTATCTGTACCATCTTCGGAGATTATTAAAAAGTTGTTGCAATTTAATTGTGGTCCTCCATGGATAATTCTAATTCATTAACCGTTAAGAATATACCTTTAACTGCTTAAGTAAGCCAATCAATGTGAAAGGGTGCAATGGGGCTGACATATCTTTGATAAAAGCCCCTAAACAAAATTAGATAAAAAAAAACTGCCTGTTACCTTTGACGCCTTAATTTACGGCTTAACCGATTTCGATGGAATTTGGCAAACAGGTACAGCGTGACCGGGGTTAGGACATAGGGTTATATGATTTAATCCCGGTACGTATGTTTCCGAGGGAAAATTTCCGACCTTCACGCGGACGAAGCCACGTGTAAAAGCTCTACAAAAATAAGTGCACAAAAGTGGTCAACTGCCTTTGCCCGCGGCTGTACATGCTACACCGGCTTCAGGTAAATTAATGGCATGATGATTTGATGATGCATGACACTTTCTCAGCTCTAAGAATAAATAATAAATAAACAATTACTCCGTGTCGGCGTTGCAAACTGCCACAAATATAATGTTGGAGTATTATAGTATCACCATAAATGAAAATTTAATGGGAAAAGCCTTTATAATCTTTATATCTAGCCTGTCCCTCTCCTCCCCCAGGGTCGCCCTAACCCGAGGCCCGTACCTCACAGGGGGTGCCCTTAGCGCGTAGTCGCTTAGTTTATAAGTTTCATACCCTGGCTTGAGGCTTTAATTTATTAAAGCATCCATAGGATAGCCCAGTTAAGCAGCTGACAACCTCCAAGGTTGACTTGCGAGATGCCATAAATATACAAAAATAAAGAAGCGACGTCATTCTGGATTACATGACAGTCGGTTAACGGTAAGCGATATTTATCACGAAGCCACATACGTACGTACACAATCTAATAAGCGGTGCTAGCTAAAAATAAACTGAATAAAATTTTTTGCAAAAAAAAAATAAACAACCGACTTCCAAAGACACTACCTACCTACAAAGTGAAAAATAACTTCAATTTCGGAAGTCGATGTCGTTGGGTTCGCATTTTCGTTGTTTGCCACCGACTTCCGAAATAAAGTTATTTTTCACTTTTTAGTGTCCTTTTTGGAAGTCGGTTGTTTCTTTTTTTTGCAAAAAGTTTTTATTTTTCACTTTTAAGTTGTAATTTTTACCAGTAATTTTGGTTTAAAAACCAAACTACTGAACCTATTTTGATGAAATTATGGGATCAATTTGAAAGTATCTCCTTACAAATAAAAAAGAATTTTGCAAATTGGCTTCCAAATAACGGAGTTCTGAGGTAACAAACAAAAAAAAAAAAATGCAGTCGAAGTGAGAACCTCCACCTTTTTTGAAGTCGGTTAAAAACTGTCTAGAATAGCCTAGTAGATAAGTAGGTACGTGTCTATAAATAGATTTGTGGATTGATTTCAAAGCTTCGTGTTTCTAGGCCATTTGCGAACTGGGTATTTATACGAGTACAGTGTGTCATTGAAATTACCGAACCTAAATCTAGTTCAGAAGTCAGGGTGGAATCGATTACTTACTCCATTTTTGCCCGACTGCACCAAAGGGCGAATGAAATGATTCAAACTCAAAGCATTTATCTCAAATAAACCGATCCCTTGAAAAGTGCCTGTACCTATTACAGGCACTTTGGAATTTTCAAGGGGTCAGTCAGAAAGAAGCACAATTATTTAAAAAAAAGTGCGTTATTAGAAGCGCAAAAAGTTTTTAGACGTCCTTTAATTTCAAAAGGGGCCCATCATCAGCAGGTCGATAAGTTTTTAGAGAATAAGTTAAATAGTTCTCTTTATTACATCAGTCAATCTTACTTCCTCACATATATTTTTTCTCCAAGGGAATTCAGACCATCTCAGACATCGACCTAGATGGTCTTCATATGATCTGACCAAGATTATGTCTGGACTTTAAAAGAGACTGTGTCGTCTGAGTTTGTTTCGGCCTTTCTTCTCAGGCTAGTCAGATAGGAAACGCCTCATCTAGTTTTAAAATATGTTTGACGTGTAAAAGTGTTTGTACAAACCTACTTACAAAATAAAAACATTTATCATTTAGACATGCTTTCCTATGATTAATGAAACTACTTCCTAAGGGAATAAAATACAGACATATTTCATAATGCTAGTCAAAATTTTTTTTTGGGTACTGGCCAGTACAAATTACCCATTGTCCTTTGTAGGTCGGTTTAATAAAAATAAATATCGGTAATAAAAATCAGTATACCACATCCATTAGGTTAACCGTTTTTTGACAGCTGTCTTAGAACGTACATATTCCAGATTACGTAAAAGTTAACTTAAAAATGCTTAATAAAATAAATATATAAACTGCCTTATCTTATTGAATTGTCTTATTTATGGCTTCTTACAGACATTATAATACCGTACGTGTATCAATCAATGTATTGTGTGTTGCTGCACGCACTACTTCCATCTGTCAAAAAACAGTTTACCTAATTGACAGGGTATAGGGTTGCTAGAGATTTTTTATTGTTTTAATAACACCTTGTACCATCACCCGGTGATGGTGGCACCATCATCGGGTCGATGACATAAAGTATCGTAAGTAATTCGTAGGCCTTTGAATACAAAGAACGGCCATTGTGTTGATATAGACACTGTTGGCTGACCGATAATAGAAACAGTCAAACACCTATTAGCATAGGATCGAGGGTTCCGGTATAAGGAAAAGCCATTTGAAAATCATCGTGTGACATCCTACTAATATTATAAACGCGAAAGTTTGTATGGATGGATGGATGTTTGTTTTACTCTTTCACGCCAAAACTACTGAAAGGATTTGGATGAAATTTGGCGCACAGATAGTTTATAACCAGGATTAACATATAAAATTCTTTTTATTCTAATATTCCCACGGTATCGAAACTTATGCGGGTGAAACCGCGGGGCGCAGCTAGTGTAAAATAATGGCCAATTTTAATGTTTTTTTTTTTTTGTACATAGTACTACCTTAAATAAATGCATGTACAGTCAGGGGAACAAACTATTCGTCAAAGTCAAGCTCAAGACACAACTGTAGTTTGTTATCAGTCGTCTGGAATGGCTTTAAAAGAAAAACTTGAATGAAAGAAAAATATTTTATTTGGGACAAGCAAAGGACATACAGCAGTGAACTGCTATAGGCTGATGATGAAAGGAAATACAAACAGTAAACATTTTCACCAGCCTATGTTACCCGCGATAACGCAACGCTTCTAACGATACCACATACTCGTATTACATACATTTATATCAGTCAAGCCGTTTAGAAGTTATGGTTGAATAAAGAAACTCACAAACATACATGAACATGAACAACATAACATACATGTCGTGTAAAAAACGAGCATTCAAAATTAACATTAAAAACAATAAAAAAAAAAACGAATAAAAAAGAACTGTGAGAGGCCATAAGGCTCCTATCTCAACATAAACTGTGGAAGATTTTAATACTTAGCTTACATATTGCCACTGTTCATCTAAAATTCTTAGTTCCTAATTATCCGACCTCGAGCGAGCATATGGGCATGTGATGCGGAGGTGTGAGGAAAATGTCTTGATGAAAGGTTTGGGTATGAATGTGGATGGCTATAAGAGTAGGGGAAGCCCAAAGAAACGATGGATGGGCTGTGTGAAAGATGATATGGGTAGAAAATAGGACGACTAATAGAGAAGTATAGAAGAAGAAGACATACTACGCCGATCCCAAATAATAGAAAATAAAGCCAAGAGCATGATGATGAGTGAGCATCTGAAAACGTTAGATTCCGTGATGGTTGTATTGTTGTGAACGTGTTCGCACTGCGCACGTACCTTTACGGTAAAGAAACGTTACGTTAGCCACATCTGAGGGGAAATTCTCGTAATTTTAAGAACGTTCACAGTCTGATCTCAGTCTCAATCTGTCAAAAGTTCCTCTAATTTCCCTACAATTTGACAAGTTTTTGACATTTTTTTGTCGCCGAGATGGAGACTGCGACTATTTTGAACGTTTTAAATTACGAGAATTGGCCTTCAGATCACATGCCCGTAACCTATAGTTTTCGGAAACAATAGCAGTGACCGTAACCGAAATCGGCATGGGATATATATATATATAATATAATATTGTTGACGCCTTTTGAATGCTGTTTTTCTGCCATCTACTTATTTTCGGTCACATTTCCATAAGTCAGCATTATATCGGATGTCAAGTTACGACTTGATTACAATAAATACTTCCGATAAAACTTGCATATTTAGTTCGTTTACGTCAGATTTGCATGTTGACGCAACCGTACGCAAACCTGTGTCGTCAATAATGTATTTAGGGTGCGTCATGACAATAAAACACATTTTTCTTATTTCTTTCATTGCGAAGATGTCCAAATATGGTACAGATAATGTATTAAGTATTGGTTTTGATGGAACAGTCTGGAAGACTGAGATTTGGGTAACTCGCCGAGTATCTAATATCCCATTGAATTGCCGTTGCTAACACAAACAGCTTTGCATGCATTATTAGCCTTTAATGTTCCCATTGCTGGGACACAGGTCTCCTCTCGGTGAGAGGGTGTGCAGTGCGGGCACGCGGGCCCAGTGTGGGTTGGTAGATATCACATGTCTTCGAATTTTTGGTTCTAGGACATGCCGGTTTCCTCTCGATGTTTTCCATCATCGTTTTGAGAGCAGTGATGATGAAATAATGCTTTGCATGCAGCCCATTGCATTGCAGCAGAAAATTCTCTTCCCTCAACATTCATCCTTTCCAGTAAAGTTCTCGCACGAATTGATATTCTGCTGATCTCAATCAAAGTATTTAAATAATATGGATTTGAGACCTTGACCCCTGGATGTCCCTGATCTTATTTCGGCGTTTTTTCTCAGATGCTAGTCGGATAGGAAACACCGAATATAATTACTTAATCAATGAATTAATTACACGACCTGTCCTACTTATTTTTATAATAATATAACTTAATGGTTTATAAATGAACAGTCGAAACAGTTTCATGTTTTGTGTGACAGTATTATTGCTGGGTGAACATTTGAACAGTCGAATAAATTCATTAAGCGACTAAATTGGTAATATCATCAATTCATTATCCTCTTGCCCTGATCCGAATCTATTTGGGGTCAGCGCAGTGTCTTTCTTCCAATATATCTCTATAAGCCTTCGTCTCGGTGTTCTTCCTTCCATCGTCCATTAGCATCATCTGTCACACAGTCATTCCATATTTTCTTTGCTTCTGCCTCTTTTCTCATAGCCATACACATCCATACTTTAAACGTTTCTGTTCACATGCTCCTCATTCCTCCGAATCACATCCGTAACAGGACTTCAGGATTCAGTTGCATCCGGTTAGATGGAAGCCGACCCCAACATAGTTTGGAAAAGGCTTGACAAATTGATTGAAAGCCAGGATATTTGAAAAATGTTTTCAATTCAGTGTGTTTTTTTCTTCCTATATTTATTTTTACCGTGTTTTTAAAGCGTTGTTAACAATGGATTTTAAGTCTGACCGGTTTTCCCCAATAGTTTGATCGATCGTCGTTATTTTTAGAGTAAAGTCCACTATTTTTATTACATTTCTACAAAAGCAATATTATTATGTTTGAATTGTAGCTTTACTTTATTTTAAGTAATGATTGCTCTAGTTTTTGTTGTTTTTTTTTGTGTTAATTAATCTGTCAGAAGGACTGTCAGTCCGGTTAAGCCGATATCAGAGGTCAATTCTCGTAATTTTAAGAACGTTCACAGTCGGATCTCAGTCTCAACTCAATCTGTCAAAAATAATTATAATTTCGCTACATATTTGACATTTGTTTGTCGAGTGAGACTGGGACTCGATTTTTAACGTTTTAAATTACGAGAATTGGCCTTCTGATGCTTTATTGGTTTATTCCACGTTCATATGACACTGACAAAATTACAAAGAAAGAAATATTAATTTGCTAATTTTATTTTCGATCATTTGCAGCGCCAGTGAATGATGAGATCAGACGTCGTCAGACTCTAATAAATTAATTTATCACTTTGATTCGTTTATTATTCAGACGTTTCATTTTGAGATAAAGAAACCATCGCGGTGAAAAGATTGGGCCAGCTAAACTGCGTTACCGAGTGCTAGTAGTCCAGGGGGCGCCGGACGTTTGGAATCCCAGTACGATGTATATTAACGCCGCTCTAGGAGGCTCTATGCACCTCTGCTTCATACAGATGCCGAATGAAAGACGTAAATGAACAAGAAGTGAAGCGTCTGATATCAGCTTTAGGCTGCGTACGGCAGGTGCCTTGCTTAGCTCCTAGAGCCTAGCGAAATTAGAGTTATTTTTGACAGATTGAGACTGAGATCAGAAGGCCAATTCTCGTAATTTAAAACGTTCAAAATCTAGTCGCAGTCTCATGTCAGTGACAAACAAATGTCAAAAATTTATCGAAAAGTAGGGAAATTAGAGGTTTTTTTGACAGATTGAGATCAGACTGTGAACGTTCTTAAAATTACGAGAATTGCCCCTCAGACTGTGAACGTTCTTAAAATTACGAGAATTGCCCCTCAGACTGTGGACGTTCTTAAAATTACGAAAATTGCCCCCTAATGTTAAGTCAGTATTATAGGCTCTAGGCGCTAAGCAAACTACCTGTCAGTGCGTACATAGCCTTAGTTCTCCTTTCTAGTTCACATTGTTCTATGTCTAATTTCTATGCTACACAGACTGCGTCATCCAAGGATCTACCAGTCTTTACAAATCTTGTATCGTTACGGCTCCCGCCCGGCTTTCTGCCAACTTTTCCAAGGCCGTTCCAAGGCTTCAATTGTTTTACGTTAGGACTATTACTGACGTAGGCACTGTTAAGTAATCTGTGCTGTTACTGAGCAATCGTTATGCTTGCGTGAGACACGTACCTATTTTTTTCCTCTTTGATTGCCATCTTGTTGTTTTTGTGTTGTTTACTGCGAATATTAGGGGATATTTTGACTAACCCCTTTTCATTTTTACTAGTTTTTTTTGTTAATATTAGTCTTTCAACTGTACGCATTTTGCTGATACGCAACACGCGTCATTTTAAGTTAGGTATGCTTCTGTCCGCGATTTCATCCGCGTGAAATTTGGTGTTCCCCCGACCCACCGAGTAGTTACATCGAATCGCCCGCCCGCGCTTATTACTTCGTTTTCGTTTAGCATTTTTTTGTAATTTTTTTTCTTTTTGCACAGCTCCTAAGGGTCATAGTTTGATGTTTTATAGCCTTCCTCAAGAATTGAGCTATCAAATGCGAAAAGAATTTCCCAAATCCGACTGGTAGCAACAAACAAAGTCTTCAGCTTTATTATTAATGTACATAGATCCAGGAGGTCAGATAGGCAGTCGCTCCATGTAAAATACTGGTATTCAGCTATATCTTGTTAGACTGGAAGCCGACCCCAACATAGTTGGGAAAAAGCTAGGCAGATTATGATAGTTTTCACGTAATTACTTTTCAACGAGAATTTACTAACTACTACGTAAACAACATGATGAAAGTAACAACCGTGGGGCCTAAAAAGGCCACTTTAAGCAATACCTCTAAAAGCTATTCATTTCCTGAATTCCCAGCAAATCATTAGCAATTCCTCGTATTTTCGTAAAATTTCATTTCATATTTGGTGTAAACATTGCCGCATGATAAAAATAAAAACCGTAATTTTATCGGTAATTTTTTCATTACAGTTTTTATTAATCAAATTGGTCTTTTTATTTTTTATTTCTACAGTTTAAATGTTATTTCATTGTGATATGAATTGCACACAAATCGTGTTATGAATTGTCAGTTTGCGACCATTTTACGTTTTTTAATATGATTCATATTGTTATCCTATTATGATTCTGCCAAAGTGGCCTTTTTAGGCCCCCGTATCTGTTGTACGAAACTAAGGTGTATTAAACTTAACTAAAGTGACATCTTTGTGATCTTTTCTTTTTTCCCCTACTCCAACAACCAGTGGCGGAATAAGCTTGTCTGGGGCCAGGGGCAGCAAAACTAAATGAGGCCCCTCTCCTCTGCCCAGGGGCTGCAGTGTCGACATTCATAGCGATCGCTTTACGACCGAATTCGGTCGCAAAGTCCCGGATTGACAGGTGTAATGTATGGAGTGACAGGACTTTGCGACCGAATTCGGTTGTAAAGCGATCGCTATGAATGTCGAGACTGCAGCCCTGCACCCTAATTGCGTAACACACTGTCGATCACAATCTGAATCATTTTGAAGGATATTGCTAATCTATTGCTTCATAGGTTCGAAAAATTTGTCAGCTCAACGTTAATAACGCAATGGATGTTGTTGAACTGTCAAAATGAAAGCGATTTGCTACTGATAGTGTATGACACACCCCACAGGTATGCAAAAAAAAAATTGAGAAATAGAGAATGCAGTATGTAAGAGCGAGTGAAGCAAGATCGAAATTTTGTGGCCTTGTTTGGGCTTTGATTTGAGGGGCTCGTGGCTAAATAATTACAGCCGCACGGGTCGATCGATCAGGTTAAGCTACGCTTGCCGCGGTTGGTCCGTGGATGGGTGACCATTTTCACATACTAAGACCCCTCCGTGTCTCGGAAAGCACGTTAATCAGTTGGTCCCGGCTGTCATTTGTGGATCTTTGACAGTCGTTAAGGGTCGTCAGTAGCCCGACAGTCTGACACCCAGTCTTACCAAGGGATATTGTATTACCCAGTAACTGGCTTGTGGAGGTCAGATAGGCAGTCGCTCCATGTAAAATACTGGTATTCAGCTGCATCCGGTTAGACTAAAAGCCCCCAACATAGTTGGGAAAAGGCTAGGCAGATGATGATGATGTTTGGGCTTTGATTTAAAAGTATTTCTCTAGATTGGAGGGCCGGGGTCCTTGTCGCTCCCCCTTTAGTCCGCCAGTGCCAGCAACTCTGCAAGTATACGAACCGTGTAGTTAGATAGGATGCTGCGGCCCATCCCCTTCACATATATCACCTATTTCGACCCTCAGGTCAATATTGATTACCAATGGTACAAGGTGCAGAAAATTGTTTACTTACTTGATTGATTGCATTAGTTAGCTTCGGCATGCTATCAACTTATCAATCATTATGTTGACGCATGTCACCGTAGCAGTACCTATAGCTTGATGTTCTACCCGTATTGTTTGCTGAAAGGCGCGTGATGATACTTACATACACACACTATCATAAAAGCATTAGATGTCCTTTTTAATTCCAATTAGGAAAGGTAAACGCTTAACAAATTGACAATCAACTTACATTCTCCGTAAACTCAAACTGCAATTGTCTTTCTTGAAAAACTATAGAAAAAACCGGTCAAGTAGGAGTCGGACTCGCGCGGTTCCGTAAAAATTTGTAGGTATGTCTATGTAACTACAAATTTACGGTTTCCGGATTTTTTCCATCACTTGTGCTACATGGCATTGCTTCATGCTAAATTTCATGATTCTAGGTCAACGGGAAGTACCCTAATAAGTTTTGATTCCCTTGCGAGTGTCCAAATATGCGGCATGAACGGAAAATAAACGCCCGTATCTTTTGATTGCGTTGACTTTTTTTCACTGCTTCAAGGGATTGCAGCCCTGAGTATTTGATATTAATTTCAACTTGATAACTCCACGCAGTACTGAAAAAAGGGGTCTTGACAAACAGACGGACAACGAAGTGATCTTATAAGGGTTCCGTTTTTCCATTTGAGGTACGGAACCCTAAAAAAGGCTTTAAAACGGCAAAATGACGTACTTACTTAAATAGTAAGCAAAACTACTTATCAATTGATTTCCCCGACAGTACAATCACCGCAAATCAAAGTCGGGAGCATAATAAATTATTTTAATAAAACACAAAATTTTATACTTCAATTCAACACATTTTGAGCATCACCTCTGTAGGTAGCGGGATCGTCCGAAAGGGTTACCGCTGCCCTGGAACATAAAGGGCTAAGGAAGGAACATGGGTGAGTTTTAGTCAGTAAGAGTCTGACACTCCCTTCCGCCGTCATTTGATGTTTTCCCATCCGCAAAAAAAAAAAGCATCACCTCTGTACCTATTTTTTCGGTTCTGTTTTTCTTGTCTGTTATATATGTGTGTGTACATTTTGCAGTTTCCTCGTGTATGTAATTTTCCACGTTTCCCTATCATCAATTTGCCATAATCCAGGACCGGATTAGATCCGCTCGTGCTCCTGCTTTAGTAAAAAACTGTAATACTTTTCAGCCAATCGGGCTTTCTATAATCTCGGCTTAATAATAAAATCCGCCCTGCCAACAGTGCTGAACTGCTGACACGTTTCCCGCCCGCCCATCGTAGCCTTACAATTAACATCAATAAAATTTCATGTCACGCACGTCAGAACGTCAGTGACTTTGACAGTTTAATGGAAATGGAAACAAACACCAACCCTGATGTTTTATGAATGTCAGAATCATACTGAAATTATCTGAAATCTGTGATTATGGTTATGTGAATTCAAGTTTAAGAGTTATTTGAGCAGAGTTTTGGTCCTTGTTTTCATGGTGGCTGTGATAATAACACCAGCCTGCGCTAATTGCGTAATACACTATCAGTAGGAATGAATTTCATTTTGACAGTTCAACAATATCCATGGCGTTATTTACGTTGTTGAGCCGACACATTTTTCGAACATATGAAGCAATGGATTAGCAATATCCTTCAAAATCATTCAGATTGTAATTGGTCGTGCGTCACGCAATTAGGGTGCTGTTTATTGTTTCGGAAGAAACGACCATTGATTACAAAATATTGAGAGACAGTTTCCTCAAGATTAGATGTTTTCCTTATCCATAAAGCAGAGGGTAATAAAAAATAATTATGGAGATTAATTATAATTATGGATTAATTCGCCTTTTCCCAATATGTGGGAGTCAGCTTTCAGTTTAATAGCATAACCAGCCTATAATGTACCTATAACTGCTGGGACACAGGGCTCTGTGAGAGGGAGTGGGCCGTAATTCACCACGCGTGCTCAGTGCGGATTGGTAGATGTCACATGTCTTCGATACCAGTCTAATGATGTAGCTGAATACCCGACCCGTCAAAGATCTACGAATGAGAGCCGGAACAAACAAAAAAAAAAAAAAAGTAGCAACCTGTATAATACATCGAATAATAATATTTGCTTTCTAATGAGCGGCCCAATAGCAAGCAGCTTAGATTCAAAACATTACTTGTGACTCGCGTACTTACTGATAGATGTTTACGGCTAAAATAGTTATGTGCAAAATATTTTTCATGCACCAACATTTATACTTATATTAATTGTTTAGTATTGATTAAGCAGTGTTGTTTTAGCGAATGTGAGTACCAATACAAACCATCTCTGGTTTAATGGTACAAAACAAACATTAACTTGTATTAAGACTATTATTATGTTTAAACAATAATAATAACCAACGGCTTCATCCCCCTTATTACAAAACAAGGTTTTTCTTTAGGTCAGGTTTGAACCACCTCGTCAGTTATTGAATTAAGAACCTAAATGTTATAGAAATACAGTTCTTTATACAAAAATGACGACTTAGTTCGATGGTAAGTTGTCATTTTTGTATAAAGAACTTTATCTAAATCGAAATAAAGTTCGAAAAACAAATACCGGCTCAGAGGTTAAGGCTAGAACTAAAGTTTGGTCTCGTTTTGTAATAAGACGGATGAGTTTTCTAAAGCACGGAGGGGTCTTTGTACAAAATGGATCAAAATGGTCACCCATGCACGGACCGACCTGCTAGCATAGCTTAACCTTTGACCCGTGTGATTGTGCTTATATTTAGCCAGGCCACCTAGTACAGTCAACAGCAAAAGTAGATGATCAAAATCAGAAATTGAACACTAATTAACGGAGTTCGCGTCAGAACTGTGTGGCGTCGAAGTGATTCAAAAGTATGTGATTATAAATTATACCAAACATTTACTACTAGTACAGCTGCCATATAGCTGCGAACTCCGTTCATTAGTATTGAATTTCTGATTTTGATCATCTACTTTTGCTGTTGACTGTACATCCTTGCCCAAAAAACACATCTTTTATTTTCTCCCTTGAAATCACAGCAAAAATATTTCGGTCCAATAGATACTTTTTTTACCCGAGCTTGCCCTTTACGCCGCCGCCCGCCATGTTTGTGACATCGTGTTGTAGCGAAATATTTCGGAGCTCAGTGAAAAATTGTCAGCCATGTGTGTTGTGCCATGTAAAGGGATGCGAAAGATGAGTTATGGATTGTTTATCAACGTGTTCTTGACTTTCGAGGTCGCCATTATAACAAATCTGACCTAATTCGGCCTCGTGTTTAGAGATTTATAGATGACAGGGTGATCTCCTCTTATGGCTTTGATTTAAATGTGAAACCTGTGATGTGATGACGATGATGTGTGTGTGACGTGTGTGAAATGTGAGGATGTGTGCTGTGTGATGTGGAAACTTTATATGGAAATATTCTTCACGAATGCGTCTTGTCTGGAATGACCTTTAAAAAAAAGGCTAGTCAAATAATGTTTATTCTGGTGGTTAAACATCATCTGCCTAGCTTTTACCCAACTATTTTTGGGGTCAGCTTCCAGTCTAACAGGATGCAGCTGAATACCAGTATTTTACATGGAGCGTCTGCCTCTCTGACTTCCGCAATCCAGTTACTGGGTAACATTTTACCCCTTTTTTTTTTTTTTTTTTGAGGATGGGAAATCATCAAATGACTCCTCCCGCTCTGGGTGGAGCAGGAGGGAGTGTCAGACTCTTACTGACTAAAACCCACCCGTGTTCCTTCCTTAGCCCTTTATGTTCCAGGGCAGCGGTTACCCTTTCGGACAATCCCGCTACCCTGGCAGGCTACGGCCCTATGGGGCCCCGTCTCTCATGCTGGCATCTCTTTGAGGCGCGCGTGGAACACAACACGCCGTCCGGCACGGGCCTGGTCCTGATCGGACGGTGAGTTACCCATTACTCACCGCCCGCAGGCCCGCGCCTACGGTGGCCGGGAGTCGTCACGCGGCTCCCGACGCCCGGAGCGTCTCCCGCGGCGGCTGAGGCGTGAGGTGCGTTCCCTCGCCCACCCCGCCACCTCCTTCGCTAGCATGACTGCTTCGCAGAGGGAGGTGACTGCCTCCCACTCCCTCTCGCCCCGGACCATGGCTTGAACCAGGGCCGGACGCGAGAGGTCGCCGCCGCTGCCGATCGCCTCTACGAGGACACGGCGGTGCTCTGCCCAAGCAGGGCAGACCTCCACCGTATGCTCCACCGTGTCCTCTGGGCGATCCTGACAGTGGTGACACCCGAACATTTTACCCCTTGGTAAGACTTTCGGGCTTCTGGCGACCCAAAGATCCACGAATGATGGCCAGGACCAACGGCTTAACGTGCTTAATCTGGTGGTTAACATACCTAGCGAAATGCGGGTGTACAGTCAGGGAAATATATTGTTTACCAGATTGGCACACTATGTAAACTTGCCGTGTTATAGACATTTAACACGACTGGTAAGGAGTGACAGTTTTGTAATTGGATAATGCGGACAATTATATTTGGAGCTCACTGAGAATTATCAGCCATGTGTGTTATGGCATGTTAAGGGATGCGAGAGATGTGTTGTGGCTTGTTTATCATCGTGTTCCTGACGTTTGAGGTCGAATTAGTCAGAATTTGTAGGACGGCGAGTTGTTTACGATACGATTACGATTTCCTCTTAGGAAATCGATTAAGTGATATTGAGATATTGAAAAGTTAATTGACTCAATTATGTTAATATTATTATTGAATACGCCTTACATGAGAAGGCTTATCTGCTGAATAGTATTCAAAGCAACATCAAACTTTTTAGGGCCGAAATTTCAATCGACAGATAATTTTTCCGAGGAATAATTTTGAATTTTTGGTACTTCCGTACAAAATCTGTCAGACGTCAATTTTATTCCATAGCCTAGCATAGCCTTTTATTGGGGTCGGCTTTCAGTCTAACCGACTGCAGCAGAAAACCAGTGTTTTACGTGGAGCGTCTGCCTATCTGACCTCATTATGCAGTTATTAATTATATTTGAAGCTCAGTGAATATCAGCCATGTGTTGTGGCATGTTAAGGGATGCGAGAAATGAGTTGTGGGTCGTTTATCATTGTGTTCCTGACATTTGAGGTCGAATTTGGCCAGTATTTGTAGGTTTATTTTTCTCTTGGGGCATTGAATGAAGTGTGATGTGGAAACTTTAATTGATTTATTTAAGTATATTGAAAAGTTTTTCGTGAACGCGTCTTCATGTATGGGGGGGGTGGAAATACCCAAAGCAACATACAAAGCTTTTGGAATGAAAGGGGGCTAGACGGAAAAAATTAAGATCAAAAATTAGAACGACACGTTTTGCTATAGTTGTAAGCCGTGCGGCGTGCGCGTGTTTCTCTGTCTGTCTCTCTCTCTCTCTCTCTCTCTCTTATAGAAAGCAAGCCAGTTTTTTTTATCTGTGTTTTTTTATTTGTTAATAATAAAAAAAATATTATTATAACTCAAAAAAAAAAAAACAAATATTACAATTCCTTCACTAATTAATCGAAAGGAACTTCGTTCCATCCGGGTGTCCCTTGACACCTCTCAAGTTTTTTTGTAGAAAAAACAATTGTGGAATATATTCGGGTGGTTAAACATACTCGTAAGTAACTGGTGAAATTAATAACGACCAGCAAGGGATCAGTTCAGGGGATCCGACCGGAATAACTCGAAATGAAATGTCCGGAAAGTTTATTGTTTAGCAGATTTTATTTTGTTACACGAATAAATAAATAAACACTACGTCCATTTTGCTGTCTTGTAAGTTGTAAAAAATATGCGGAAAGATTTACTGCGGCAATGAAACTTACAGCAGCGAACGCACTTAGTATTGTCATTAGGGTTGACAACTTTTTTTAGGGTTCCGTAGCCAAATGGCAACGGAACCCTTATGGATTCGTCATGTCTGTCTGTCTGTCTGTCTGTCTGTCTGTCTGTCTGTCTGTCTGTCTGTCTGTCTGTCTGTCTGTCTGTCCGTCCGTATGTCACAGCCGCTTTTTTCCGAAACTATAAGAGCTATACTGTTGAAACTTGGTAAGTAGATGTATTCTGTGAACCGCATTAAGATTTTCACACAAAAATAGAAAAAAAACAATAAATTTTGGGGGTCCCCATACTTAGAACTGAAACTCAAATTTTTTTTTTTCATCAAGCCCATACGTGTGGGGTATCTATGGATAGGTCTTCAAAAATGATATTGAGGTTTCTAATATCATTTTTTTCTAAACTGAATAGTTTGCGCGAGAGACACTTCCAAAGTGGTAAAATGTGTGTCCCCCCCCTGTAACTTCTAAAATAAGAGAATGATAAAACTAAAAAAAATATATGATGTACATTACCATATAAACTTTCACCGAAAATTGGTTTGAACGAGATTTAGTGAGTAGTTTTTTTTTAATACGTCATAAATCGTAACGTAACGGAACCCTTCATGGGCGAGTCCGACTCGCACTTGGCCGGTTTTTCATATTAGATATAGTATTTACGAAGCCACGCCTGAAAGAAGATGATAACAGATGATGAAATAAAAAATATAGTGGGTAAGTATGTTAACAAAGTTAAATGTGAATTTTTTGCAACTTTGAACCTTCACTAACAGGTATTTTTTTTATATCTTTAACTATTATTATTAAACGCTAAATTAAGGTTACAAAATACCATTAAATCAGCTTTTATGAGATTAATACTGGCTATTATTGCGATCATCGCCATTTTGTATTGAAATGAAAATATGGTAATTTCGCCCTACTATACATATATATTTTTAGATATAACATTGTATTCAGGCCGCTTATATAGCAGGCTACTATATTATATTAGGGTTGGCAACCCTAACTATCATCCACGTGGATGCTCTTTATTGCAATCGTAAAGCGAATTAGAAAATACTATATTATATTGTTCTTCCTTATCTATCATGACTGTCATGTGCTTTCGTTGATTGTGTCATTGTTTTAATACTGATAAACTGTAATGATAAGACGTGTACCTACACAATAATATTAAATACTTACTGTTGTTCTTTCATAAAAAACTGAAAAGCAAAAAATAATAAACCTTTTTTATTTAACCTTAATAACTAAGTTCTTAAGCTAATGTAAGTATACCTAAGTAATTTTGAGTCGGCGCCAAACAATCAATAAACAAAGACCACTAAATTGCCTTAAATTTAATCGGCGCCGACTCAAAATTATCCTTAAAAAAAGAAAATTATTATATATTATTTATTGCCTTTCCAATAAAAAAAGAATTATCAAAATCGAACTACTCTGTAAAAAGTTATACGTGGTGGTACCTATACATACAATACATAAAAAAAACAATACGCGTCGACTTGAGAACCTCTTCCGTTTTTTTTTCGTCGGTTAATAAAAGGAGTTTGAGTGCCGTGGTTAGTGTTGTTCGTGGAGTTCATGGATGGGTGACCAGTGACCATCCATTACATACCAAGATCCCTCCGTGCCTCGGCAAGTAGGTACTATCGCCATAATCTATATATCTGACCATTTTGAAATCAAAATCCCGTGCACATGATGACCACAGCTGCGTCCGTAAGTAAAACAAAAGAGGATCATTTTTCGGTTGACTAATAATATGCGCTGCAAGCAGGAATAGTTATTACGGTGTTCAGATATAGATTTTGGCGATGGTACTCCCGGCTGTAATTCTTAGATCTTTGACATTCGTTACGTTTAGTCAGAACCCGAAAAATTCTGACAACTCGACTTACTAAGGGGTATCGTGTTACTCACGTAACTGGGTTGTGGAGATCAGATAGGCAGTCGCTCCATGTGAAAAATTGGTAGTCAGCTGCATCCAGTTAGACTGGAAGACGACTCCAATACAGCTGGGAAAAGGCTAGGCAGATTTATTGATTGATTAAGTAGTGTAGCTTTTTTCAAAGAATACTACATATGACGAACACTATGGATGTAAAAAAAAAACAACATATTCGAAGACGTGTCATCTAACAAACCGCACTGGGCCCGCGTGGTAGATTACAGCCCACTCCCTCTCACAGAGAGGAGGCCCGTGTCCCAGCAGTGGGAACATTATAGGCTGATTATGTATGGATGTATGTAAATTACATGCTTTTTATTTTTTTCGCGTAAAAGCATTTTAGTTCATGCTCCTGTGGCATTTAAATTCTATGTAATTTTGAACACGGTAATGTCATGTTAGGAGTCAATTAAATGCATTTGTATCGATCGATATTAATTTCCCGATGTAAACTAGGTGACGGTTGATCAACCACGAATCAAGGCTTTTAATAAAACTAGCTTCTGACGCGGCTTCGTCCGCGTCAGAAGCTAGTTTCTTGTTCAGCAGAATTTCTTGTTCTCCCGACCCACACACTCGCATCGCATCGTCTGACCGACTATTAAGTACAGACGCCAGCAGATCAAGTTACCCGAAACTGTAAAATTTTTCCAATCAACTTTGAACCTATTGCTTTAGTGATAAAGTTGAAAATCTGTTATATAAATTTGACAGATTGTTGTAGCTTGATTTTCTGGCGTCTGTACCTACATCATTTTCGCTTGGTGGTCTTTCTGATTATTTTTGTTTTTGCTCGGCTTCTAAGGGTCCTAGCGTGATGTTAAATAGCCTATAGCCTTCCTCAAAAAATGGGCTATCAAATGCAAAACTTTTTTTTTTATATGTTGTTAGTTCCAGATATTCCAGCTTTATTACTAGTAAGATTATGGTATGAAAAAACAAGCTTAATATGTAAATTGCAGGCCTCTTTCCCATGACCGTTAACAACTATTACTGAGCAAGAGAAAACAGCTAGAACATGAAATGCTACGTTTTTACTGGATGTTAATAAAAGCACCGGTAATTCCTTATCCGCTAGAAAAGTGTAAATAAAAGCCCGTCTATGAATACGGATATATATAATGTTTATTAATAAGGCAAATTCGACCAAAATTTTATACCTAGTACGCACCCTAATTGCGTAACACACGATCAATCGGAATTTGAATCATTTTGAAGCAAATTGCTAATCCATTGCTTCATAAGTTCGAAAAAATTTGTCTGCTCAACACGTAAATAACGCAATGAATGTTGTTGAACTGTCAAAATGAAACCGATTCCAATTGATCGTGTGTTACGCAATTAGGGTGCCGGTAGGCGCTGCGGCCAGCCCCGTAGGAGATGGCAAGACGAGCTGGACAAAATAAACGACCAGGTGGCCTACCGCGAGTTCTTAACGCGATTCAATTTACGCTCAGGGATCGAGATGGCGCTAGACGACTTGTATAGCTCTGTCTCTTTCCAACAGCCTAAACTGGATCGCGTTAAGAGCTCGTGGTAAGGCCCCAGTAGTCCACATTAGCACTGGATCGCATGCGCTGCAAGTCATTAGGACAGCCTTTTTTTTCCCCAGTAGGACTTTCTCCTGTATCGTGGGTGCGTTTACAAACGTTTAAACTCACATCCACAAACAGCCAGACCCGGAACAACTACTTGTAGGTCATAGAAATATTTGTTCCGTGCGGGAATCGAACCTGCGACACGCAGCGCAGCAGTCAATCGCTTAACCACTGCGCCAACCGCGTCGACACACTTTGGAATTTGTCCAGCAGTGGGATGATACTGGCTAACAGGCTAACATCAACTGATTCTCTGTACCAATTTTTTCTGTTCTGTTTTTCAATGTCTGTTTATATATATGTGTACATAAATGGGAAAATATTTTTTTTTTCACGATTTCAGGGTTGGTCCCGTAGTAAAAGTTGTTCGTAATGATTTATTTATTTAATATTAAACGGCCAAGCTGAAAAATGTGAATGTGTGAATGTGTTTCACATTTCACAATTAAAAGTACAGTAAACAAAAGTATACAACTACGCGCCAGTCATACGTTCATCTCACGATGCCCCAGACATACTGACAAGATCTTCTTCCATCCATTGGCGAACACATCACAGTCAGGCTTGGCGTCCAAGAGCGCGTTAGAGCCTGCGCGCACTAGCGATTTAAGTTGGCCGATAGTTCAGTCGCAATCGTAATAGTCGTACTCCTGTTAATCTTCAAGTGCGCACACTGCCATATAACTCTATACTGATCCTCTAACCGATCAAACTATCGGCCAACTTAAAATCTGGGCTCGCGCGACGGTTCGACTCCAAGGCACGGCGAACAATCTATGCCTCCTGCTATGGTTGTAGTTTACCGGAGCTAAAAGATGGGACAACTCCTCATGCAGTTCAGGAGCATCTGTTTTACCGTGAAGGATCTTAACCATATTAATAATTTGGTCATTATTTCTTCTGACCTCGAGAGAATTGTGAATGAATGTGTAGAGAAGTGGGAATGACGAGTACAATGACCCCTTTTTAGGATGAAAATTTAACGGTGTATACAAATAATAAAGCGCTAATCTCTGGAAATACTCGTACCAGTTAGATTTGAAAAAATTGCATTTGCATTTAATAGCCCAATTCTTAAGGAAGGTTGTAGGCTATTTAACATCACGCTACGACCCTTATAAGGAGCGGGTGAATCCGCGGGGCACAGCTAGTACTAGGTATAAAAGCTTGGTCGATTTCGCCCTTAGAGACATTGTTTATATCTATCCCTATTCATTTCTGAAATAGCGCGAGCTTTAGAATGATAAACATCTGTTCTTAATCTCCATAATATCACAAATAAGTGGTTTTATAATTTGTTGGACTACTGCCAGGCATAAGACATCAGCTGTGAATTAAAAATAATCCGTTCAGAATCCTTGGCATTTGATGAGGATGTGTTATTTTTAGTTCGGGATTACCTAGCTTCGCCTGGACTTAAAATAGCTCACGTGTCACGTCCTGTGCGAGAAAATAATCTAATTTAACTAACCTGTATTATCACAGGGGGTGACCTTAGCGCGCAGTCACTTAGTTTTAATCTAGATGTAGCCCTGGCTGGAGGCTTTGAGTTTACTTAAGGCCACCACAGGATAGTCCGGTTAAGTAGTCACGACCTCTCAAGGTCAACTACGGGATGCCATTTTTTTTTAAAATAAAAAGCTTATACAATGCGACGTTCTCAAAACTGACATGTCGCCGTGTGTACTATTTATAGGTACACCGCTTCACGGAAACAAGGCGTGGTCATTACACTGGAAATTATTATATAACCCGCTATCTCCGCTGATTTCATGGCCACATACTATCTGAAAAACAATAATAAACGTCCTAGTACATCAAGTGTCATTGTGTGACAGCATCGTCTCGAAACGTTCTGTTTTACGTAACACAAACATAACATCACCCCTGTAATACCCGCAGGGTTAGGCAGAGATATACCTATAGTACGCCCACATTACGCCAGTTATGTCTAAGTCCCATAAGTAATAATAGCCGCACGGGATCGTTCAGGTTAAGCTACGCTTGCCGCGGTTGGTCCGTGGATGGGTGACCATTTTTACATACCAAGACCCCTCCGTGCCTCGGAAAGCACGTTAAGCCGTTGGTTCCGGCTGTCATTCGTGGATCTTTGACAGTCGTTATAGGTCGTCAGAAGCCCGAAAATCTGACAACCAGTCTTACCAAGGGGTATCACCCAGTAACTGTTGTGGAGGTCAGATAGGCAATCGCTCCATGTGAAATACTGGTATTCACCTGCATCCGGTTAGACTAGAAGCCGACCCCAACATAGTTGGCAAAGGGCTGGGCAGATGATGATGATGTAAGAGGGGGCGAGCCTATTGCCATCAACCGGGCACATATCCAAACTCCGGATTGCTACTGAGAAATTCTTGATGGAAGCCAATAACACTCTGCCCGACCCGGGAATCAAACCAAGAACCTCATGCTCAGCAGTACTGCTTGCGACCACTAGACCAGACCGAGGCAGCTGTAATAATAAACGTGCTTAGTACATCAAGTGTTTGTGTTTGCGTTACAACACCGTCAAATATTCTGTTTTACATATTACAAGAAAGATAAGAAAGATGATAAGACAGATTGTTCGTATTAGTTGACTATTCTTATTTTTTCCCACGCAAGAAGGAAGCACTTTTTGAGGAAATGTCAAATCGCAGTGACGTCAACTGGCATACATCGTGAATAGACTGATATCATGCATCATATGTTTGAAATGGGCTGTCCTTGTAACTTAAAGTGGGCGATACACGTACGAGTTCATACGAGCAAGTCAATCAATCAACTCAACCTATCCCAGTCGTCAATTGGACATATGTCTCTCCTAGGCTGCGCCACAACACCCTATCCTCCGTCTTCCGCAGCCATTCTGTCCCACGGTCCATCTAGTTGGAGGGCGTTCCACACTACGCTTGCTGATACGCGATCTCCACCTCAGCGATGCTATTCTGTAAAAATCTTACCGTGAAAACTCGGGTGAAGTGAGCTGTCACGATAGCTCAGTTCACCTAAGTTTTCACGGTGAGATTTTTACTGAACAGATTGGCTGGACTCGTCTGCGCCTCCGGATATCGGTCCTTCGAACAACATGACCAGCCCACTGCCCCTTCAGCGGCTTCAGCTTGCTTACCCTGCAAGCCGTGCAACGAGCAATATGCGTACTTAAAGTTCGACAACTTTTTTCGCTCATGTGTTACCCTAAACGTTCGCGTAGGAATAGGTGACACATGACCATAAGAAGGCGCCTGCGGGCGGCGAAATTGGGGCCTTGTCGTCGCTCGAACAGTCAGGCTCAAAGAGATGGCACGCAGAATGAATGAATGGAATGAATGAATGAATGGAATGAATGAATGTTGAATTTTGAATTCATTTCTTCCATGAATCCGAATGGACGCCTTAATGGAAGGACGTGCGGTCGTGGGATCGGCCGCACTTGGTGATGGGGCTCGCTAGGCATGGCGGGCTGATACCAGTCGATGGTGCGGCGAATGTACACATATCTCCCGGTCCCCTGACTCATGGTACTAGAAGGAACAGTGGGGTTTTAGTCGGTAGGAGTCCGACATAACCCTTAAAAAAACAGCACAATTACGCGTCTTTCGTCGTACTTCTATCGTCCACTTTAACGTTCTAATAGTGTCGAACTGCCGACTAGGGTGTAAAGTACACTTACATTTCGCCAGTTAACTATACTAAAATATATTAATATTATAAAGAGGTAAATTTTTTTTTGTATGTTTGTATGTAGGGGTTACTCTCCGGAACTACCAGTCGGATTTGAAAAAATATTTGAATTTCATAGCCCTATTCTTGAGGAAGGCTATATAACTTCACGATATGACCCTAAGGAGCCAAGCAAAAAGAAGAAAAGTCAGAAAGAACTCAAAACGAAAAAGACGTATTAGCGCGGGCAGGCGATGCGATGCGACGGGGTGGGTGGGGAACAACAACTTTCACGTAGACGAAGTTGCGAGCAGAAGTTATAAGTTCCATGTAATAGGGGAAAAGCCTGGTGCCATTAACCGGGCTGCTATACCGAGCATTTCTTAATAAAATCCCAAATACATGAACAAGACTCGGGCAACGAACCCAAGACCCTATTAACCAGCGACAAGATTTCCCAACGGCGAAAATGACGAACGGCATACAATCTTTTATCCCCACAATAGTTAACCAATTTAGGCGGTGAATATTCAAAAATCCTTCCTTACTTTTGTTTTCTTATACAGTACTAGCTTCTGCCCGCGGCTTCGCCCGCGTGGATGTCGGAAATTATCCCACGGGAACGTGCTAACAGGATAAAATGTATGTGCTTCCCCAGGATGCCATCTATCTCTACGCCAAATCAGAAGTTCAGTTTAGGTTTAGGCGTGAAAATGTAACATGCAGTTTCAAGTTCAAATCCTCCCCTTAAAAACTGAATTACCCCTTTTTGTCCCGTCAGTGGTAAATTTTCGACAACTTTACATACTCACTATTAATTATTTTCTGTCAAAACTATCAATACTGAGTTTCGAGTTACTCGGACCGCGCATTCAATTTCTTCCACACAAACTTCACACCTCTATCCCCTATATAAACTATCCCCCTTTGAGGGGTAGTTTTGAAAAACTTATAATAATAAACTTTATTACTTACTTAGGCAAGTATTCTTGCCAAGTTTCAAGTTTATTAACTAAATGAATAAGATTTTTCATATAAACTGTATCCCCCGCTTTTCACCCCCACAGGGGTGGAATTTTGAAAAATCGTTTGGGATTATTCATAACTTCATTCAAAGATTATTTATACCAATTTTCGAGTTAATCAAGCCACGCATTATAATCCTCCCTTGTAAAATCAACAACCCCTTTTCAACACGTTAGGGGTAGATTTTTGAAAAACCCTGAATTATGTTACTCTTTATTTTTGGTCTTATGTATAAACACTGAGTTTCGAGGTAATCGGACTGCGCATTCAAATTATTCCAAACAAACTTCAACACCCCTATATCCCCCTTTGAGGGGTAGTTTTGAAGAACTTATAATGATAAACTTTATTACTTACTTAGGCGAGTATTCTTGAAAAGTTTCAAGTTTATTAACCTAATGAAGAAGATTTTTCATATAAACTGTATCCCCGCTTTTCACCCCCACAGGGGTGGAATTTAAAAAAAATCGTTTGAGATGTATTCATAACTTGACTCAAAGATTATTTATACTAATTTTCGAGTTAATCAAGCCATGCAGTAAAATCCTCCCGTGAAAAATTGACTACCCCATTTCAGCCCGTCAGGGTTAGATTTTCAAAAAACTTTGATACACATTATTCTTTACTTTCAATATTAGGTATAAATACTGAGTTTCGAGCAAATCGGACTGCGCGCTAAAATTCTTCCATACAAACTTTGAAACCCCCCAATCCCTTATTAGGGGGTAGTTTAGAAGAAAAAAAAACTGACAATCTTCATAATTTATTTAGATAAGTATTCGTGCCAAGTTTCAAGTTTATTAACTCAAGGAATAAGATTTTTCATACAAACGAATTCCCCCCTTTTCACCCTCTTAGGGGTGGAATTTCGAAAAATCCTTTCTTAGTGGATGCCTACTCTTCACGAAGAATACACCCTCCAAATTTCATGTCTCTAGGAACAGCGGTTTAGGCTGTGCGTTGATCTATAAGTCAGTCTGTCAGTTAGTCAGGACTTTGAATTTTATATGTATAGATTTATCAGAAAGGTGAGTGTGGTACGGACCATTAAACTGAACAACTTTCTCCATGGGACCAACACCGTTAAAGGACATCATTCATTTCGTACCCAAAAATTAAAGTGCGGGCCAGAAAAAAACAGTACTGCTGTCTTATGGGAAATGACCTCTTGAGCATTTTTTACTATTACAAGGAAAGTCTACCATTAACCCCCCGGCTGCTATGTGAGATTGAAATTGCCAAAAAACATATTTTATTAACATAGTGGTCAAAACCACATCTTTCATACTCCTAGACGTCTGTCAGAGAACAACTGAATTTCAGATTTTTATTAAGTAGAAGAAGATATTACATGAATATTATCCATTAAAGGACCAGATTCTCCGAATTAAAGGCGCCAATTAACTAACAATCAGGCAATCGCAAATTAAATGTAAATATTTACCCGTCGCTTGTGTACACTGTCCGTTTACTCAGTGGGTGTAGCCCGAAGGCGCTTATTGTAGTGCGGGCTTCAGAGACCGAAGTTATTATCTATAATTTACAATTAACTATAATATTGTAAGGAAGTAAAATTTGTTTTGTAGGCCTGTATTTATGGAGTATTCTCCGGAACTAGCAGTCGGATTTGAAAAAATATTTTTGCATTTGATAGCCCATTTCTTGAGGAAGGCTATAGACTATATAACATCACGCTAGGACCCTAAGAAGCTGAGCTAAAACAAAAAAGAAAGTCAGAAACAACGCCTAGCGAAACCGAAGTGATAGCGCGGGCAGGCGATGCGATGAGAAATGCGATGGAAATTTTACGCGGGCAGAAGCTAGTGCCGATTAAAATCAGGTACAGTCGCACTTTACAGTCTGATAAATGTATCGTTAAGCAGATAGTGGATGTTTTAATGTCCAGGAAAATGTCGTTAGGAAAGTTTTGAGTATAAATATGGATGGCTATAAGAGTAAGGATGACTAAAGAAACGACGGATGGATTGTGTGAAGTGATGATATGGTTGACATATGGTTGATGGTTGGTTGGTATGGTTGTATGGTTGTGGGTGACTACCGAGATGACGACTAGTAGAGAAATATGGACGAAAAAGACATGACGCCGACCCATATTTATACATACATAAATTGGGATGGGGGCAGGAGAATGATGACGTGACGGTGTCATTCTTCTTCGTTAGGTATTGCTGATCTTTTTGGGTGGGATTTAGTGATTCATCCTTGCATCTGTTGTTTTATCTAACCAGATAAATATTGTACCCTAAGGGCGGTTTTGCACTACGACCGATCCGAATCCGGGAAATGACGGTCCGAAGTAGCCATAGTAATAGTACTATGGCTACTTCGGACCGTCATTTCTCGTCAGAGTACATATAGATGTACTCTTTCTGAGTAGAGGCGGGCGCGTGTAATTCAAAATGTATGTAGACGCCAATTGCGTTCACAGTGGTCCCGCGAGCCGCGCGATAGGTGACTATGCCATTTTGATTCACACGCCGAAGCGTCGTAAACTCGTAGCTCGTTCACTGTGAACGCGCAGACGCCAAGACCCGAGCGCCCGCGCCCGCCCCCGCACCCGCTAGTGCAGTCTGATTGACCACTTTGTATTGTATGAGGGGTTGCGCACTACATACGAACTCAGTCCGTCCGAATTTAGAACATTCCCAATTCGGATTGAACTCGGATCTTGAATTCGGATTCGGATCGGTCGTAGTGCGAAACCGCTATAAGGGCTGATTTTTCCAATGCCAGATAATTTTATCGGTGAAATAATTTAGAATTTTTGACAGTTAAGTATTCCTTACAAAAACTGTCACACGTAAATTTTATTCCACAAATAAAAATTGAAAATGTCAATTGAAAAATCAGCCCAGCTTTGGTTAATGTCGACGTTTTCCGTTTACATCAAATCGGTTCTAAACCAGAACAACGGGCCATATGGGAATAGATGATGTAATATATAATCCCTTTGTAGTATGACAGTGAGTGTGCGCGACTCAATAAATGTTACGTTACGCAACATACGAGCGCTGTTGTGTTATTGAATTACACTTTTTGCTGAACTAACATACTTATAGGTTCTATTTTTACTTACCAAGTTACCATATACTAAAACTACGTAAATATGACATTATTGGTACATCTCATTTAAGAAAACTTTTTTGCAAAAAAAAACAACCGACGTCCAAAAACGACACTACAAAGTGAAAAATAACTTTAATTTCGGAAGTCGGTGTCGTCGGGTTCGCATTTTCGTTGTTTGTCACCGACTTCCGAAATTAAAGTTATTTTTCACTTTGTAGTGTCGTTTTTGCAAGTCGGTTGTTTTTTTTTTGCAAAAAAGTTTTTATTTTTCGCTTTTAAGTTGTAATTTTTACCAGTAATTTAGGTTTAAAAACCAAACTACTGAACCGTTTTTGATGAAATTTCTATGGGACCACTTCAGAAGTATCTCCTTTCGAACAAAAAAAGAATTTTTTAAATCGGTCCACAATTGGCGGAGAAATCGCGTAACAAACACAGAAAAAAAAAAAAAAAAATTGAGAATTGAGAACCTCCTCCTTTTTTAGAAGTTAAAAAGGGTTTTTTTTCAGAGCATCGCCTCTAATTCGTCATGAATTGTTACCAAAGCCCTAGGCCCTATTCCACAAAACTAAAGGTTTTTCCGTTACAATTATGTGGCTTAGAGTTTTGTGGTAGAGACTCTTGTTACTTTTACTCGTAGGCTGCACCATCCCACTGCTGGACAAAGGCCTCCCCATGACTTCCAGCTCTTTCAATCCAGGGCTAAAGTGGTCCATTGGACGTTTGTTTTGTCCAGCTCGTCCCGTCATCTTCTAAGACTCTTGTAAGATTTACAGTAACTTGTAATTGTGGAGTTCTATGGTATAGGGCCCTGCAGAGTAACTGCGTTACACACTATCAGTAGCAATGGCTTTCATTTTGACAGTTCAACAACATTCATTGCGTTATTTACGTTGTGAAGCAGACACATTTTTCGAACATATGAAGCAATGGATTAGCAATATCCTTCAAAATGATTCAGATTGAGATTGATAGTATGTTACGCAATTAAAGGGTGCTAGAAAGAGATGTCTAAGTTTCTGTGGTTCCGTATGTTATCCAATAGTCGTGGTGTAATATAAAACACGAGCTCTGAATGATGATTAAATGGAAGGAATTGCCTAAAACAACAAAATGGTGATCTTATCTCACTGATGAATAATGCATATGTTGACCGATACATTCATTAGCGTTGTTTTGTTACACGGTTTTGCGTCAACACCACATTGGAATTCAATGACTATCGCGTGGCCCATATAAATTGTTGCAAACCAATGTTGGGCGTTGCTAGGAATCCTAATGAGAGTACTGATTGTACCTACACATAGGTAGGTGCCTGTTATGTAGTAGCTATTGATTATCTTGGCAGTCGTTAGGGGTCGTTAGACGCCCGAAAGTCTGCCAACCAGTCTTGTCTAAAATACTGGTACTCAGCTGTATCCGGTTAGACTGGAAGCCGACTCTAATTTAGTTGGGAAAAAGCTGGGCAGATAATGATGATGATTGATCTTGGCTGTATTCACTACTGTCTCGTTGGTCTAGTGGCCAAGTGCTACTGCTGAGCATGATGTCCTGGGTTCGATTTCCGGGCCGGACAAAGTGTTATTGGGTTGGAATTTCTCATAAGCAGCCCGGATTGTGGATCTGTGCCCGATTGATGGCAATAGTCTCGCCCCTATTACATGGAACTTAAACATAACTAGGGTGAAATGTGGGTGTATATAGGTACCTTTTTTTTTTCTCTCGCTGAGAAATGCTTTATGCATGCCCGTCTCGTGGGGGACGAGACGGGGTATGTGGGACTCCCTGTCGGAATGACAGTATACCCACTAAAACTCAGCGGTGCTCCCACATCGCCATGATGGGAGGGACATGGGAAACCGGCTCAGCCTTTCCTTCCACAGCCCGTGTATATAGGTATCTACTACAACTTTGCCTAACCCTTCGGGAATTACAGGCCTTATTGTTATTTAGTACTAGCTGCGCCCCGCGGTTTCACCCGCATTAGTTTCGATCCCGTGGGAATATTGGGATAAAAAGTAAACCCCTATATATATATATATATATATATCCCCGGACATTTCACACAGCGCCATCTAGTCCCAAGCTAAGCAACCTAATGCTTGTGTTATGGTAACAAGATGGCTGATAAACTACTTATATACATTTTTTTTTTTTTTTGTAAATACATACATATTATAGATAGAAAAACACCCAGACTCGGAACAAATACATGTAGGTCCTATGTGTTAGTTACCCTAGTTATAAACCATCTGTGTGCCAAATTTCATCCAAATCCGTTTAGTAGTTTTTGCGTGAAAGAGTAACAAACATCCATCCATACAAACTTTCACGTTTATAATATTAGTAGGATATCAGCTAACTTCAACAAGTTTCTGATGCGATGTAACCGCACAAACGCACAGTTCGTCGAACGCCTACGCAGCTACGCTGAACCATTCAATGGCTTCGCTTCAGCCAGATGCGAATGCACCCTCAACAAAAGACTTCATGTATAACATTACGGTACACAATACTCCCATTTACAATGCAGACGGGCAGCATGGCCGCAAAACACATGAATACACAATGAGAATGTACGAACCACCGTAAAGCTGGACACAAACTATCGGATGCGGCCTGACTGACAGTCACATTTAATCGACTGATTAAAATGTGTTCTATCGTGTCTGATGTTGACACACGTGAACACAGACGTTATTTATATGACAACCGACATGGCAGTTACTGAACCCATCGATCAGCTGATTAACGTACAAGCTAAATAGTCTTGGAGAGGACAGACCCCCCAGTCTTACACCACAATCCGCACCCTAATTGCGTAACACACGATCAATCAGAATCTGAATCATTTTGAAGCAAATTGATAATCCATTGCTTCATAAGTTCGAAAAATTTGTCTGCTCAACACGTACATAACGCAATGAATGTTGTTGAACTGTCAAAATGAAACCGATTCCGATTGATCGTGTTTTACGCAATTAGGGTGCCGGCTAGTGCATACTCGTCCGACAAAACATTACCCCACTTTACGAAATTCTTCTGGTTTTGTTAATAAGTTCAGTGGGAGCTCCTACCTCTCCAAGCTTGGCCCAGAGCCTGTTTTAGTCCACTAAGTCAAAGGCCTTCGATATAATCGATAAAAATCTTCGAATAATGAATGACAACACATTTTGACAGTTGCCCCTACGCCGGATGTGTATTTACCTGTCCCACAACGAACAAATACGGACGGGCCCGTATCTTCGTTGATGGACTTAAACAGTAGACCCCTGGATTCAGCACATACAACACTTCAATATCAGATTATAGTGTTAGTGTGGGCTGAATCTGTACCTATTTGTATCTTCAATCTGATCAAGATTCCGTTTGTTTGATAGACTGTGGCAGTCCTAACATTGCTTAGTGATGCTGATGAACTGAGCTTTGATCTAGTTACTGTTACCAACAATACTGACGTGCCATACATATCAAATACCAGCGTCCTTTTATTCAGCTTTGTTCTATAAATATAAAGACTTACAATAGCCTTTATAAGCTATACATTCTTCAGTAATACACTATCAATCTTAATCTGAATCATTTTGAAGGATATTGCTAATCCATTGCTTCATATGTTGAAAAATGTCTCTGACCTGCTACGTAAATAACGCAATGAATCTTGTTGAAATGTTAAAATTAAAGTCATCGCTTTGATAGTGTATTGCGCAATTACCCCGCAGGACCAAATGTTTGGCTAATCATTCAAACAAAACACGTCTGCCCTATGCATTAGTGCGCTCATAACTTAGAGGGTTCCAAATTATCTGACTGCAGTGCGTAACACACTATCAGAGTGGCAATTCTCGTAATTTTAAGAACGTTCACAGTCTCATCTCAGTCTCAATCTGTCAAAAAATACTTCTAATTTTGACAAGTTTTTGACATTTGTTTGTCGCCGAGATGAGGCTGTGACTAGATTTTGAACGTTTTAAATTACGAGAATTGACCTTCTGTTTGCGGCTTTCATTTTGACAGTTCAACAACATTCATTGCGGTATACGGAGTCGGAAAAAAAAATCGAACGTGTGAAGCAATGGATTAGCAATATCCTTCAAAATGATTCAGATTAAGGTTGAGAGTGTGTCAGGCAATTAGGGTGCTGGTTATAATACCTATATCTAAATATAAGTTCAACCAATAACAGCCAAAACACTTATCCTTTCTGACGCTACAATACATGTTTAAAAATAGCAGTGTCGCAATGACGCGACGCGACGACTTAAAATTGAGCTGCCTTTGAGAATTCGGTCGCAATTTCTGGGTATGGTTGGAGTACCTTTTTATTCCCGACACTGGTATAATCAAGAAAAACAATAAAGAAGAGCAATGGTGGCCCAGTGGTAACGGCCACAACTTCCGAGTTGTAGGTCATAGATTCGAACCCAGACAGGCGCTTTACTTTGTATAAATTATTTCATCACCACTGCTCCCAAAACAGTGAAGGAAAACATCGTGAGGAAACCGGCATGTCCCAGAACCAAAAATTCGAAGACATGTGACATCTACCAACCCGTACTGGGCCCACGTGGCGGATTACGGCCCACTCCTTCTCACCGAGAGGAGGCTTGTTTCCCAGCAGTGGGAACATTATAGGTTGATTATGATGAGTACCTATGGATAAGTTTGGTCAGCTTTAATCCTTCGTATTCATGCGCATGAACGTGGATCCACGTGAAACACAATGGTTTTTTTTTCAACCGGTTTTAATGCTTCCTTGCTTTGGTCCTTCGAGTTTATCCGGGGCAAAAATGATGTTTATCTCAATCTTTATGAGTTTGTTTAAACCTTTCTCTACTTCTATTATTGTTGTTGAACAAAATATATAGAGTCCTGTGCTCCAGCAATGGAAAAATTATAGACTGATTAATTATGCTACGGTATAATCCTTCAGCTCCTTTTCGCTCCATCTACGAGAATTCCTTGCATATTCTCTGCCATACAGCGAATGTGTAATCCGGAAAATGCTTTGCGCTCGCGATCCACAAGGCTCAAAAGATACAAAAACCGCATGGCATTGTTTGCTGCCTTGTGGTCGTAAGTAAGTACCTACAGTACTTACCATTCATCTGACCCGTTTGAGCCTGCAGCTGTACCGTAATGATAGACAGGGTTGACACTTGCTGGTTGAAGTTGAAGGTAAATGTTTGATTGTAGAAATGGAAAGGTTACGCATCGTTTTTATTACGTCAATCAAATTCTGAATTTAAATACATCTTTAGTATTAAATATCATCCTATCTTAGTATAGTTTTCATATGTTTTTAACCCCAAACGCAAAAACAACGGGGTGTTATAAGTTTGACGTGTCTGTGTGTGTGTGTGTGTGTGTGTGTGTGAGGGGGTGTGTGTGTGTGTGTGTGTGTGTCTGTGGCATCGTAGCTCCCGAATGGATGAACCGATTTTTACCATAAAGTCCTGAGCAGTCTCTATTGGATTTTTGTATTCCTTATGTGGGCTGGCCTGATGAATCTTAACCCTTATCGTGGCAAGATATTTTTTTTTAACAAAAGTAAAAAAAAAATATTTAGGTAGTTTCTTTGGGTTATAAAACACATCAGAAAAATAAATAAAAAAATCATGTTATGGAAATTTTGGAAAAACAATATGTATAGTATAATATACATTGCTACCCTTACAGTAATTATCGAATTTTTGGAGCTGTATATTATGCTATACATTGCTATGTTTAGGGAGTTTGAATTTAACTGCTAATTTTTAACATAGACCAAAATAAATATTGTAAATAACACGGGTACTTCCTTACTTTTGAATAAAAATACCTCTTTTGGTGAAAGTAATAAAATGTTTAATAAAAAAAAAATCTTGAACAATATCTTTTATAAAATACTAGTGATATAAAAACTCAGAGACCCTATTGCTTGCTGTGGTACTCCAAAAAACAATTTCGGTTCTTCACGTAGCAAAGATGAACCTTACATTTCGTGCACATCGTACTTGCCTGGCCAGCTCTGCAGTACTTGCACCTCTGATATCCGGTTATTTGCGGCCAATGGTCATATTTGTCATAACGCACATCATCACATGGTCGTTCAGTTACCGGTTTCTTTATTTTTGCTTTGTCAGGAATCGCGTTTAAATTTTTTGCTGTAACACTTCGACCCCGTCTCAGTAGACCACTGTAGATTTCATATCTAAAATCTTTTAGGCGATCCTGCTTCCTGGTGGTGTTGGTCATCTTGTCATGTCTCCGACGTAACAGCCAAGCGTTGTTGATGCATATATCTAACAGCTGCGAGAAAATATTCATATACCACCTGTGCGATCTTATTCCAGTGCGATATAATGCAATCAGCATGTCTGCCAAATCAACACCCCCCATGTGACGATTATAGTCTTTTACGAGTGACGTTTTGACGTTTGTACCGGTGGGATCGTTGTCTGGTTAATTTACGCAAATAAAATAAAACAACAACGACACAGTGCCCGACAAGTTTTTAATTAAATATATAACTTTAAAATACATAATATACAGTGTGGTGAGGCTTTCGTGAGTGCTCCTAAAGTGCATAATTCTTGCAATAGCAAATACCAATAGCACCAAATTATATGTATATACCTTCAATTTTTGAAAATAACTGCGACGAATTATAACTGTCAACCAAATACATTGCAAATACATTGAGGTCCTGTTGCAAGAATGCCGGTGAAATGTGGGGGATGCGGCAAATTTTTGTCTGCAATTGACACAGCGAGGTGCACAAAATGTGCCACCGCGTATCACCGAGTTTGCGTCGGCCTCCCTACGAAAGGCCCCTTAGTGTCCGCCTGGCATTGCCCTGAGTGCAGGAAAAATGTCCGTAGGGACAATAAGGCCGAAACGCCGGTACGAGGTTGTGTGGCAGAAGTACAGAGTGAGGAGCCGGTGAACATCCCAACGCCGCCAGCTATAGCGACGGTGGCGCCCGCGACGCCAACGACGGGAATAATGTTGGTGCATCCGACGTCGCCGCTGTCAAGTGCCGCGTCGCCGACTCTTCTGTCGCCTGCTGCACCATTGAGACCCCAGTCAATCGCTGCACCGCCATCGCCTGTGGAGGTTGAGGCGCTTATGCAGGTGTTAACGCCTCCTCCGATCGTGACTGTAGCGGTGGACAACACCGCTCTGAAGACGATTGCTGAGTTTACACCAGATGTGGGCTCAGCTTTGAGGCTGGTGGTGGAGGAGTTGCGCACCTTACGGGTGGAGGTCATGGAGCTTAGGAAGGACGTAGCGGAGTTAAAGTCTTGTAACGACTCGTGTCACAGCCGTATGGAGGGAATCGAGTCCAGACTGCAAGCGCTCGAATTATGTCACGATGCTGGCCCGACAACAAATTTAGGTGCGGTGGAGAGTGTGGTCCAACAGCTCAAAAGGGACCTCAATGATAGGGATCAAGAACT
Source organism: Apamea anceps (assembly GCA_951799955.1). Classification (NCBI taxonomy): domain Eukaryota; kingdom Metazoa; phylum Arthropoda; class Insecta; order Lepidoptera; family Noctuidae; genus Apamea; species Apamea anceps. Next base: position 3,682,209 of record OX637516.1, read on the forward strand.
CATGGCGAACGATTTGGTAATAGCAAATGTGACCGAGTCGCAAGCAGAAAACCCAGCACACCTGGTACAGCTAATTGCGACGAAGCTTGGAGTCGCATTGGAGGCCCGGGACATAGTGAGCGCGGAGCGAGTCGGGGGCAGGCATATAAAAGCTACGAGCCCCACAGCGTCGACAGAGCCTCGCCCTCGTGCTATCATGGTGCGCCTCGCTCGACGTGACCAGCGTGACGCTGTATTAGACGGAGCCCGCGTGCGACGTGAAGCTACGACAGAGAATCTCGGAATCTCTGGGAAACCTGTGCGCTTCTACGTAAATGAGAGGCTGACGAAACTGAACCAGCAGTTGTTTCGCCAAACGAGGGCCGCTGCGGGTATTCATGGCTGGCGATTCGTATGGACGAAGCGCGGTCGTATCTTGGTTCGAAGGGCGCCTGGCGACTCCACACAAAGGATTGCATCTGAGGAAGATATACAGAAGTTTATTGGCCCATACACAGAGAATAACAAATAATCTTCTGTACTATGCTGCATGTTTTCTCTCTCTAGTTGATAGTTTTTTAGGTAGTAATCAGTTTTCATACATGTCGTCTGTGTGTCGTATCTGTTGTGACCAGGGGAGGTGGGAATATAAAAGTGAGTACTGCAATAACACGAGGAACATAGATATATACATATTTACATTCATTATCATTTACACACTACCAGCAAGATTATTTACAAACAATACATATATATTACTTACAACTCATGACACACTTATTGCTATACTACCAGAATTAAACTTATATACAAAATATACAAAAAATAATACATACATAATTCATACAATACGAATAAAATATGTACTATCATTACTATATAAATACAGCTATTACTCCTAACATAACATGATTAAGTCAAAATTATTAAAGTTTGGTTTGTTCAATGCGGGCTCTCTGGCAACTAACCAGGACGAGTTTCTGATTGTCATGGCACAACACTCGGTTGATATAATGGCAATTAACGAAACTTGGCTGAGATCTGGGGAGGAGGGACGCGCCCCTAAGGTTCCGGGATACAGGTTGAAGCATGTGCCGCGCCCTGCATCTATACGTGGGGGGCGAGGCGGAGGAGTAGCGTTTTACATCAAAACGGGGGTTAGGGCGCGCGTACGGGAGCACTCAGAGCAGTCTGATGTAGAACAAATGTGGTTGAACCTAACAATCAATGGTAGAAAGTTATTGATTGGTACTGCATACAGGCCGCCCTGGTTCGAATTGGCATCATTTCTGGGTGGAATAACTGACAGTATTAACGCGTTGGCACCTTATGATCACTTGGTATTGCTGGGGGATTTTAATGTTAATCTACTGGATATAGGCAACACAAAAACTAAAGATATGATGGAATTTCTAAATTATACTAACCTAAATCAGGTCGTACGGTCACCCACTCATTTTGTAGGGGATAGTAGTACTCTCATAGACGTGATCTGTACCGATGTAGGGGTTCGTAATGTACTAGTCAGTCATATCAGTGAACTTGGTCACCATTCGTTTATTGTATGCGATACAGTCATCAAAAAGGTAAATAGCAAACCTAGGCTGGTTGTATATCGACCTTTAAGGGATATTTTGATGGAATATTTCATAGTCGATTTGAAATTAATGCCCTGGTTTGATATAAGCTCACTGCCGGATGTTAATAGCATGATTCAACATTTTAATGCCTGTATCACTCAACTGTTTGACTTACATGCCCCCGTAAAGAGTAAGATTTTTAGAGACCTGCCCACGCCATGGATTACAGAAAATATCAAATTAATGTTTAGGTTGAGAGACGAGGCAAAAAATAAATATCACAGGGACAAACTAGATACATCGAAAAAATATTATTTGGACTTAAAAAAACAAGCTATTAGGGCACTATCGCAGGAAAAGAAGGTATACTTTGACGGGCACATTAATAGTCAGCTAAAAAACCCCAAAATGCTTTGGAAAAACCTTAAAACGGATGTATTTGCTGAACATAGTGATGGTATGCTTCCCGGACAATTTAATGACCCAGATGAAATTAACAAGGCATTTCTGAATGTACCAGGACAGTGTATACTGTCCACATCACAGCTTACATATTTTAACTCAAATAGATTTGGTGAAACTCAATTTGAATTACGGAATGTAAATGAGGAAGAAATTTTAAAAATTATTAGAACTTTGGGGTCAAATGCGAAAGGGATGGATGGAGTGAGTCTGGATATGATAATGCTAACATTACCTACCACCCTTCAGGCTATCACCACAATAGTAAATAAGTCGATAGATACCCACACTTTCCCTGACTTATGGAAGTGCGCTATTGTGCGTCCTCTACCCAAAATCAGTAACCCAAGTACCTACAAAGATCTACGTCCCGTTAGTATTTTGCCTTGTTTATCTAAGGTATTAGAGAGGGTGGTTAATAACCAAATGCTGGTATATTTGGAAGTCAATAATATGCTCCCCGACCTTCAGTCCGGTTTTAGGAAGGGACGTGGGACGGCCACAGCTCTTTCTGACGTAGTGGGGAATATCCTTGAGGCTCGGGACAGGGGGGAGGGAACAATCCTTGCACTTCTTGATTTTTCGCGAGCCTTCGATGCAATAAATACCACTTTGTTACTTTCCAAGCTAGCCTATTATGGTTTTACAACGAAAACAATAGAGTGGTTCGCTAGCTACTTACAAAATAGGTCACAGCTCGTTGAAATTCAGAAGGAGGATGGATCGAGACTGTCATCCCCCTCTCGCCAGGTGCCACGTGGTGTGCCTCAGGGATCAATTTTAGGGCCCCTTTTATATATACTTTACAGCGCAGATATTATTAAGTCATTCCAGCATTGCAAGTATCACATGTACGCAGATGATATCCAGTTATATATAACTTTTAAACCAGCTGATACTTTGGTGGCTGTGGAGAAGATCAATGACGATCTTGAAAGAGTGGTAGTTTGGTCGGATGAAAACTCGCTGGTACTAAACCCACTGAAATCTAAATTTATGGTTTTAGGAAGTAGACAAATGATTAGCACAATACTGTCAGCCGACCCAGAAGTTGTTGTCGGGGGGGTAAGGATAGATCGGGTAGAGATAGCATGTAACCTTGGGTTAACTATAGATCCAGAACTGCGTTTTGAAAAGCACATCAGTAACTCCATGAGGAATTGTTTTTATAGATTGAAACTCCTATATTCAATTAGAGACTACCTGAGTGTTGATCTTCGTAAACAATTAGTGGATAGCCTAGTTTTATCAAGACTTAACTACTGTGATACTGTGTATGGCCCATGCCTGCTAGCAAGAACAGAGAAGCTGATACAACGCATACAAAATGCATGTACACGGTTCTGTGTAAATATACCTCGTAGAAGTCATGTCACACCTTTTATTAATGAAAATAATATTTTGAAAATGGCAGCTAGGAGAAGGTTACATATGGCTGCTTTACTTTTTGGAGTAGTCACTACACAAAAACCTCACTATCTGTTTGAGAAGTTAAGTTGGAGACAGAGCAAATACGAACCACGTTTTTCTACCAAACCTCTTTGTACATCAACACATAGGACCGCAGCATTCAGGGGGAGTTTCAGGTATGCTGCCACGCACTGTTGGAATAACCTTCCTCCACCAGTAAGAGACCTGAGAACAAAGAGACATTTTTTGAGTATTGTAAAGAAATATTTGATGCAGATACAGCAAATCACTTAATTATAGATCATTTTTTTAATAACAATGTCTGCTCTTTTTGTACTCACCTCAAAGGTCACGGCCTACGGGCAATGGATACGGCTTTCCAACAGTGTAAGCGTCCTCTGCTTGCCTGCCTCCCTGTTTAGATCCAGTCTGTGTCATTGTCATGGGTGGAATGGTAGTCCTCAGTTATCTGGGGAGTGTTGGCTGTGTGTCTTTCTGATGCTGCATTATCTAAGTTAGACAATAGATAGAATATTTAGTGAGGTGTCACAAGGATTACCAATAATTTTAAGCCTTTGTTCTATTTTATTTTTTTCTCTTTTGTTCTGTGATGCACTGATAACACTTACCATTAAGATCATGGAGGCTATGAAGGTGCTATGGTTTTGAACTCCATGGGTAGGTATGTCGGAAAAAGCATGGTTGTCGTTTGCGACGCCATGCCGGTGTGCAAATGGCCGCCATCGCGATCACAATTTCCCATGGTACAATCTAAAAATATAGTGTATCAAAGCAGGCTTCTTTGCCTATTTACCGAGTATGGAAGTTATAATTGTTAGAATAGAATTTATGTGATTATGAAAACACACCACACTGTACACAACGTACTTAAGAGTTGTTGCTTACTCAACATTTTAGTTTTGTAATGGTTATAATTTATGTACTTAATCGTTGTTACACATGAATACAAATACATATTTTTCTTTATTTTATTATAGCACACACTATATTCAGCTAGAATATCGCTTAATTAAGCAGAAAGTTAGACTTACCCGCTATAACGTGTCACATGGTGGGACCATGGTGGGACGTCATTACGTCATTCGATGGGTAGTTGCTGAAAATCAGCGCTGTTGACGATAGGTTCGTCTGAAGTCACAGCATTCTTGCTGAGCAACGACCTGTTCTTGCACAGATGCGACGCACAGCATAATTGTTGCTTGTTTTGTTACAAAAGTAGTTATACTATACTAGTTATTTCGCCATCCTGCAATTGGCATTTTTGTCTTTGTTGTTTGATTATTTGTTTTATTGTTATTGTTTTGTGGCCATCTGCCAATATCGTCTTGTTGTATTGTCAATGTCAAATTGACAATTAATGTGAGTTGTCATTGGTCCCTGGCCTTGACATCATCCAAGAGGCAAAAGTGTCAACATTATTTTTTCTACGCTTGACTACGAGTCTTTTAACTAAGTGTATCTTATGTTTTATTTTTTTATTATAATTATTTTTTTATTTGTAACTGTGCGTTCTGTTTGTGCAGAATAAAATATTTTTCTTTCTTTCTTTCTTTCTTTTACAATTTTTGGACACTCTACATCAACACGAGATTTTGCTTCTTTGCTGAATCGTTTTATATTTTCTACAGGATATGCATCATCATAAGAACTCACCAGTGTGACCTGTTTGTTATCAAACCACTTGACAATACTTAGTTTATTTCTATTACAAACAACCTGACAAAATGCACCTCTTCCTTTCTTTTTCAAAGCTTTTTCAGTAAGCAGTTTAGTAGCAGCATCTTTGAGTCTATTTTGTCTGATTGTTCCTAAACTAAATATACCATAATTTTCCCTCAATACATGCACCAGCTCCAAGGAAGTAAAATAATTGTCGAAATAAACCACACTTGCTTTATTTTTAATAGTCTTAGATAAAGCTAAAACTATTTTACTTCCAACACCCATAGTCTCTTCATCTTTAGAAAATGTAATGCCTCTAAAAGTGTCATCCCCCGCGTAGAGCATGAAGTCATAAATGATGCCAGATACACCGGCCCTGACTAAGTTCTTGAAACCCCATTTACAAGGCTTGTTTGGGTTATATTGGCGTCGACTTCCTGCTTTCTTCCCTTTGTACGGTATAACCATTTCGTCGATGCTAAAAGCGTTCTCCTCTTCTACGGATAAACACTGTGTTCGAATGCGATCAATTACAGGACGTAGTTTATAATATCTATCTGATGTGTCAGCTTCAGAATTGTTGGTAAAATGTAGAAAACGCCTGATTTGTTCAAATCTTTTTAGGGACATTACATCTGCTACCTTTGCATAACGAAAGGACTTTTTCCAGTAATCTTTGTACGATGGCAAAACTACAATACCCATGATGACATTTATTGCCAAAAAATCTAGTATTTCTTCCCTTGAAACTTTTATGGATCTTCCTGTTCGTTGCACGCTATATAAATTTGTGTGAGTTGTAATAATATCTACTAAGTCTTCAGTAAAAAATTTATAAAAATAATCTAAAGGCGACGAATCAGACGGTACATATTCCAAAAATGTAGGTTCTGCTATTTCAGCCTTGTGTTGAAACTGTGCTTTTTGCCAACGAAAAGATAAATTAATTTTTCTGCTACACTGTCTTTTTACTTTGCTCGCAACGATGGCAGGTGCTTTGCGTTTCATTTTTTGAGCGCGTGTCAAAGGTGTGCCAACAGACGTGGATGCAAGTGGCTGATTTGAAGGCAAAGAGGGCAGAGATGAAATGGAAGGTAGAGCGTCATAATTACTTTCTGATAGATTAGGAAATACCTGAGTAAGAATAGGTGTAAGTGGAATTTCAGTTGTATCGGCATAACCATCATCTGCATGCGTTCCTAACTCATCATCAGAACTTTGTAGGAGGTTTAACCTTTCCAAACTGGAATTTATCGATGGCGCTGCAGAACTTTCTGCTGATCCAATCATTCCAGCTTCATCACCGCTGCTTGTTTCGTCACTGTCAGAGTCTGCATTCTTTTCAGGCACCAGGGATAAAATGCGCCTAGCTCTTTCACGCATAGCAGTCTAAAACCAAAGGCAAAAGAAACATGCACTAAAACCATCACCAAGCCAACACCACTAAAGCCAAACAATAGTGTATTACAGAATGTTAATAATTTATTATTTTTCCCCTTCATAGAGGTAGGTAGTCATGCAGAGTAGGTAGTAATCATAACGCAAAACAATAATAGTAGTATTTTTATGAGGATCGAACCCATACCCTCGTGGGTTAGCAGTCGCTTTCAACTACCACTAACTAGACCAACGAGGCAGCACAACTATCTTTTAAATTGTAATAAAATTGGTTCAGACAGACATACTTGCAATTTAATTTTATAGTGAAGACCACAAAAATATTGTACCCTGAAGTTAGCAATGTATATTATTCTATACACAACAAGCGAAAGATAAATTACTGGTACTGTGGCATTGTATAGTATAATATACGTTAGTAAAAAACACGATAAAAACATGCTAATTCCCATAGCACCAACCGCATTTATGTAAAAATATGTAAGAATAAACATTTAGGTATGTGTATTTTCTAATAAACATACATATTTAGGTGTCCACACATAAAAATAAAATAAAACTTACCTGAGATAAAACTGACCGGCGCATCTTGACGGTTATTTTTCACAACTGATTTAAAATGATGACAGATAAACGGCAATTTTTGTTTTTGAAGTGTAAAGAAACGTTCAGAAATGTAATGTGTTTAATCAAACTAAGTTAAAAAATATTTGTAGTGTTCGTGTATTTTTTTGAAGTTGTATGTATGGTATACTATACAAAATGAACATAAGGGTTAATACAGGTTACCATGTAACCTAGCTAGGACGCCAGATTCAATTCTGTTGTAAATGTCATTGTTTTTTTTTCCCCTAAATTATATAATTTTTATCTTTATTGTAACAGACTGTATGTACCTCACTTTTTGAAATAAATATTATTATTATATCAGTTATAAAAATAAATTAAATTGTCTGTTTGTAATGTCAAGATAATAGCTTTTTATGAAATGCATATGAAAATATAAAATCATCATCATGACGTCATCATCATCTGCCTTGCCTGTTCCCAACTATGAAAATATACGAACGGTACATAAAACAAAAACCAATTTAAAAAATGTTGTCTGTCTAAATGTCTCTGTGATCTCTGTCTGTCTGTGATCTCCGGAACGGCTTTCACTGGCAGATAGCTGAAGGCCAATTCTCGTAATTTAAAACGTTCAAAATCTAGTCGCAGTCTCATCTCGGCGACAAACAAATGTCAAAAACTTGTCGAAATGTAGGGAATTTAGAGGTTTTTTTGACAGATTGAGACAGATCAGACTGTGAAAGTTCTTAAAATTACGAGAATTGCCCCTCTGATGTTATAAGGAGTAACTAAGGCTACTTTTATTATAGAAATAGAACTAGGGTTCCGCACAAAAAAAGAAAAAGTAAACCGAATGAAGTCGCGGGCACAGCTAGTGTGTAACAAAATTGTTGGATTATGTATGTGTAATGGAATTGTTGGCTTTTAAATTAGATTTTATCGGAATTGATTAAAATATCATAACACTTGAAAATGTAAGTTTTTCATGGAAATGCATATACGTGCTTGTGCAAAGTGTTCCATTCTAGATTATGTGCAGTGTGATTATGTTAATGAGAATGCGTCACACGCTTGCATAAAGTTAACATTAGAAGTGGCGAGACTATCAAAATAAAAAAAAAAACTATTGGTTATTTTTTTAGTCCGATTATGAACGATATGAGGTTATCTAAAGAATTCTAATTTTTGTAGGTCAACACAAAGTATTTATTAGTCTTCATGCATTGGTTTATTCTTCATTACTTGCCAAGGGGTATCGTATTACCCAGTTACTAGGTTGTGGAGGCAGTCGCTGCGCCCTATTAGACTGGAAGCCGGCCCCGACAAAGTTGGAAAAAAATAAAGAAAGAAAACACGTTTATTTGCGGTTGTAGCGATATCTACAACGCCACATGCGAACAACGCGTCATACTGACGTCACGCAAATCCTGCATCTCGCAAGCAGAGTTTACCGCGCAATCAGCATATACATATGCAAAACTTCCCGGCATCAATCGTTGGCCAATTGCCCGCCAGACACAACACCCGTTTGTTCGGAGGATCCTCCCTTTTCTATAGAGTATGAGTGAACTTTACACCCTGTTCCTCATACCTCTAAACGGTAAACATTACGCAGAAAAAGAACACAAGCACAAAAAAAAAATAACAACTTGGGAGAAAACATGCGTCACATTCACATCCACGCAAAACGGCCAACACTCAGCGTAATGCAAAGACCCTAAAAAAAAAAGGAGGAAAAGGTATGCAGATTTTTTGTTGACAGGCCTACACTGTCCTCCCATACCTACTGCAATTTGAAAACATTGTAGAATAGAATAGAAGTCATTTATTTGCATTTTTTGTAAAAGCCAATTATTTTTAAAAGAGTAACCGTGGAGTTTCTTGCCGGCTCTTCTCCATAGGAAACGACCAATTGGAACCGTGCACTTAGCTTCTGACGTTTCATAAGTGCCCATGTAGGTTTATGTGAAATAAAATATTTTGAGATTAAATGCTTAAAGAATATGGACAACCCTATCAGCGGCCTTCGTACAAACAAAGCAAAACATCTTCATTCATTACGCCTTGGCATATGGAATTACTCTTTTTTAACGTGTAACGGAACAGGAACTGACATGCTAACCTTAAAACGAGAGCCCTGAATCTGCGAGCCATCATCCAATTAGCTGTGTACATTAGCGGCGAAGTGACGAAACTTAGTACACTGAGGTTGATTATGCTTCTTATGTTATAGTGTTTATTTTAATATACGTAAAGGTCACGATGGACGGACTGGCTTGTAAATTAGATTTTTTACTTCCGACTCAACATCATCATCTGCCTAGCCTTTTCTTAGCTATTTTGAGGCTGCTTCCAGTCTACCAATACCAGTATTTTATATGGAGCGACTACCTACCGCACTGTAGGGATATCGACGCGCAAACTGTAACCATGGATTCAGCACATGAGTTTAGACCCCATAGCGTCGTAATTATTCGTCGGTTATAAAAAAAAAATATTGCTGTTCCATACATTTTGGCCGCGTAGGTATTGCACTTTTTTATGAAATAGAAGATTTTTTTTTGATAACCGACGAAAAATTTCGACGCTATCGGGTCTAAACTCATGTGCTGAATCCATGGTTACAGTTTGCGCGTCGATGTCCCTGCCACCCTGTATATTATTAAAATTACTTACTTTCACTTATACTCCGTTAATGAAAGTGTCCTTTATTTCCGTATAGGCACTAAAATGAAAACATGTTCAATTTATTAAGGTCGCCAAGGTGAAATAAGAATTAAAAAGTCAACACTTTGTTCGCTTGCCCTTCGTTACTGCTCGGTGTTGTTAACCTCTTGTAATTTTTTACCTTTATCCGCATCAGAAAAGGATTTAAAATCTATAAAAAATAATTAAAGAACAAATTTGTTAACTATAATACTCGTATAATTGTGAATATCGAATTATCGACAATCGACATCTCATGTCAACTTATGTGCATAAAAAGGCTCTTCTACGTTTACACTTCTATAAATACAGGGTGACAACATCGACGCGCAAAAAAAAAATACAGTTCCATACATTTTGACCGCATACATAGGTATTGTTCTTTTCTATGAAACAGCTATTTTTTTTTTATAACCGGCGACAAATTTCTTCGCGCGGGGGAGTCGAGAATAATGTGCTGAATTCATGGTTACAGTTTGCGCGTCTATGTCCCTGCCACCCTGTAAAGTAGCAAGAGTTCAGAAACGATCTCCGTTCCGGTTCAAACCACTTGTATAAACCTAAAATCAATACGTGTGAAATAAAAAACCAATGTGTTTGTTTCCAATACTAGCTTGATAACGTCTGCTCTGCAGTTAGCTACAACAGTCAACAGGCTGAAGATAAAACGACTAGTAATATTTTATTGTTTAAACTAACTCAGGCTGATATCATAAACTGTGTTTCTTTTCCGCCAGATGGGAGCAGGCGCGACCGGGCCGGGTGGGCGGCGAGCCCTGGAGCTGATACTGAGTGGGGGGCTCAAGTCCTTGGCAAGGCCCGCGAAGCCCGTCCGTAGGGCAGCTTCCAGGGATTCCGTGCTGTCGCAACCACAGCCTTTACTAGAAGGTGAGTACCAGTAGCCACGAATACACCTGCAGCGACATCTATATCGCACACACGAACTACAACTGACGAATCCTATTTCGCGATATCAGAGATATCCGCGTGATATTACATATTATAAAGGGTGGTATTAATTAAATTACGTGTCATAGCTCAGAAGCGGGTTCAGTATCAATGAAGGAATACAAACAAGTAATAATTATCACAAAAGTCTTCCTACTCTTTGCCCATGTAGCTTTGGGTCGGCAATCGGTTCTTTTCTGTCAATAATCGTCAAGCTGTCGTTTACTTCCTTTTCATTCATATCATCTATCTTTAGTAGAGTCACAAAAAGAACAGCTACGAAATAAAAGTATTTTTGAAGTGAAAACTTCTTTACCGGCGTTGTGTACTTTTGTTGTGATGGGTAAAAAATGTTAAACTCGCGGCAGGACACGTGACCTGATCGAAAATTCGTAAGACGGAGGAAGAGTAGACCGCATTCCAAAATATCAAAAATGCACAACGTTATATTCAAGTTTTCACTTCTGCCGGCACTCCAGTTGTGCAACCCGTCGATTTTTTATTACGTAATGATCTATCAATCCCCTTGGGGATTGAAGATTTTTATGTGCTGCCTGGCATACCTACTGTAGCGCCATTTTTGTTTTTTTTTCTTCTAAATTTCGCGCATGGAACCTATATAAATCGATAGCTGACATCAATGCAAACGGTTTGGGCCTATTATGTTTTCTGTTTGCATTGATGTCAGCTATCTATTTATATAGGTTTCCTGTGTGGCCGCCATTTTGAAAAAAACGAATCAAAATGGCGTGACAGTAGGTATGCCAGGCTCCATATCAAAATCTTCAACACTCTTTGTTTGATAAGCCACGAAACTTCAAAGCGCTTACTTATTTGGATCCAATAGGTTTGAGTAATCCCTTGATAATACGTAATCTAAATATCTGTATTAACAACGGTTTCTGCGCCAGTTTACATCACCCCAGGGAAATAGCGTGAATTGCCATAAATATATAAATAAACAACTTCGCACGGCTTGTTTCAAGGGCCGTGATTACGAATTAATTAGTTACGGTCAAGGAAAGTAAATGTTAGTAATTTAATCATATTCCCACTTAGCGGGTCTCTGTCACATTTTCGAACAGTAATCTTTATTCAAAGTTGTGTTATAATCGGAAAAATTATAAAGTGTTAGTTAAAGTAAGCATTTAATTACTAGATAAACAGTTCATTTATCAAATTAAATTTTATTCGAAAACATCCATCGGTTTCTTACTAAACTTCAACTATATCCGACGACCTTGGTTACTTATCTCCTTTCGTGACTGTACATATCCGTGCCGACATATTACTTTTTCTTTGACTTCAGTCGGATTTGAAAACCAATTCATTTTTTCTTCTTGATCTCGAATCCTGCGTTTCACTACCTGTCTTTCAATTCCACCAAGCTTGGAAACCGTATCATTAACATGGCAATATCGTCGTAACACGCTAACTAGACTATCGAATTAGGACACTGTACTGGTAGCATATGTTTTTACTCAGAAGTTGTATTTATTTTACACGAGGGCTTCTCGACACGTTCTGTAATTGGAAAACATCACTCGTCGTCAATATTTTTGCCTGTTTGAACAAGTGTCGTATGAGAGTCGTTGAATTTTATATATTTCTCGCATATTGCCTCTTGGTGATGTTTGGATATGAGTGATATTAGTTTTTTTAACAAGAATTTCTGCTTTCTTTAGGCGCTTGTACGAGTATTTGCCTTGATATTGAAGATGGCTTTGAAAAGAAAAGCTTCTGTTTTAGACCTACTTTGGCCATGCAGATAAAATTTCAACGAATATGATAAGCATCTACAACAGCAGCATATAGCATAATCAGCATATAATGTTCCCACTGCTGGGACACAGGCCTTCTCTCTGTGAGAGGGAGTGGCCCATAATCTAACACGCGGGCCCAGTACGGGTTGGTGGATGTCACATGTCTTCGAATTTTTGGTTCTATTACATGCCGGTTTCCTCATGATGTTTTCCTTCACCGTTAAGCATCTACCTACATGTTATTTTCTTATTTACCTTAAGCTGAGCAACCGTTATAATTTATTTTTATTATTATTAGTTTTTATCCTTAGCCTTTTTATTAAAAGGTTTCTCCCAGGCTCTACCTTCCTGCGTACTTTCCTCCAATTTGCACAGACGTCAACAATTCCACATTCCACATTTTCTGTCATCAGCAGAGGTCGGAGTAGGTAGATTGATTTTTGGTACTTGTATCATAAATGTTCACAGAAAGAATAACATGGATAAGTAATTTTCTCGGAAAGTAGTTCCGGTATTTCCGGATCCAATTAAATATTGTTAATGTTGGTAGTGATATTATTACTGCTCAATTAATTTAAAAGAACGAGTGAGCTACCGGGCATGTCGTCTCTGGGCGTACGCATTGTTTTGATAACCGGGTAGTGCACCACCCATGATCCTTTGCTCTGATTGGTAGTTGGGTTGTGTCAAATGATGACTGGATAACGTTAAAAAATAATATGAACAATATAATAGCGCCGGTTTCTTTTTTAATAATCAACCAATTCCAAAAATCCGGAAGAACGTCCATATTAATATATACGTTTCGGATCAATGACCCAAATTCAATCTACCTACTCCGACCTCTGGTCATCAGTCAGGCAAGATGACACCTCAAAAGTTTCCGTATTTTTCAATTTTAATGTATTTTATTTGAAAAATCATTGAGTTTCAAAAATTCGCAATGAATGTGCGCAATATGGAAGGAGTGATGGGGCTATGGAGAAATTCTGCACTTGCACGCTGCGTGAGCGTACCGTGATCCATCGCCACTCTTCGATGTCCACGCCCACAGGATGGATGGGCAGCAGCACATGAAGTGATTTTTTGCTCCGTTGGTGTAATTACCGTATGGCGTTCCAGTGTGAGGAATTCCAATTCAATTCATAGGCTATTTCTTTTACTATCATGCCGTCACAAAATCCTCCTTTCTTTTTGGGAAACTCCGGTACTAAACGTTTAAATCTTCGTTAGATAATCAAGTCTTTATTAATAAACATTGATTGTTTCAAAATGAAGACTTTTTTTTTCCTTAACGCCATAATCACCTTAATTTGGCCGTAAAACTTACCTTTCACAAATTGGAAAGTGAAGTTCGAAAGCGTTAATGATCCCTTTTTAGGGTTCAGAATCAGAATCGCAGTTTATTCAGAAAAATCTGAAACAATTCACTACCATCAGGTAGTCCATGTGATATTGCCATCGACCGGGCACAAATCTGGGCTAACTTGAGAAATTCCATCTTCTCTTGTCAGGGTCCATTATAATGTATCAATCCTACTAATATTATAAACGTGAAAGTTTATATGGATTGATGGATGTTAGTTACTCTTTCACGCAAAAACTACTAAACGGATTTGGATGAAATTTGGCACACAGATGGTTTATAACCAGGATTAACATACAGGATACTTTTTATCCCGATATTCCTACGGGATCGAAACTTATGCGGGTGAAACCGCGGGGCGCAGCTAGCATACTAATAATAAAGCTGAAGAGTTTGTTTGAACGCGCCTAATCTTTGAATGTACCTGTCGAATTTGAAAAAATATTTTATGCATTCGATAGCCTAATCCTTGAGGAAGGCTATATAGGCTATTTAACATCAAGCTAGGACTCTATAACTGAGCAAAAAGAAGTAAGAAAGAACGGTTAGCGAAAAGGAAGTAGTAGCGCGTGTAGGCGATGCGATGCGACGGGGTTTTACGCGAACGAAGTCGCAGGCAGAAGCTAGTGGGTAAATATTTCAAAGAATTTGAATTACATTATAGCTCATCGCAACTTCATGCTTGAATAGTTGGAAAATACTTAATCGATTGCAAGTGGACTTCATTCGAGGAATTAGTTTTTAACAAAAGGTTCATATTTGAATAGATTTATACTTCAATAAGTTTCAATTGATGCAGACGTCTTAGTGAGCGTGGCTAAGTTATTGAAGTTGAAAGCAAATATCTTTGAGGCAGTAACTCTGCAGTCTGCAGGTATTGAGAATTTAATATTGCAGAGGGGCGGCGGGTGGTGGTTTAGAATTATGAGTATAACAGAATTGATGTCTCGAAAGTGAATAGAAATGTAATGGTGTAAAAAACATTCTGATAATGATTTCAAGTAATGCAGTATTAATCGTAATTCATTAATCTCGCCATGCCATATTAACAACTAAGGCACAACAAGTTGTAGCGGGATCGTCCGAAAGGGTTACCGCTGCCCTGGAACATAAAGTGCTAAGGAAGGAACACGGGTGGGTTTTAGTCAGTAAGAGTCTGACACTCCCTTCTGCTCCACCCAGAGCGGGAGGGGTCATTTGATGATTTCCCATCCTCAAAAAAAAAAAAAAGGCACAACAAGTTTCACTCAAGTTCACTAAACTCAGCTTATTTTAGTCCTAGTTGCCGGGCATAGGTTTCTCCCAATTAGGGAGAGGCATATGCCCAGCAATGGACGGAAGCGGAAAACGAAGAACCGGCACCCTAATTGCGTAACACACGATCAATCGGAATCGGTTACATTTTGACAGTTCAACAACAATCGTTGCGTCATTTACGTGTTGAGCAGACAAATGTTTCGAACTTATGAAGCAATGGATTAGCAATTTGCTTCAAAATGATTCTGATTCCGATTAATTGTGTGTTACGCAATTAGGGTGCAGGTCGCCAATTCTCGTAATTTAAAACGTTCAAAATCTAGTCGCAGTCTCATCTCGGCGACAAACAAATGTCAAAAATGTAGGGGAATTAGAGGTATTTTTGATAGATTGAGACACGATCAGAGGGTCAATTCTCGTAATTTTAAGAACGTTCACAGTCTGATCTCAGTCTCAATCTGTCAAAAATACCTACATTTTTGACAAGTTTTTGACATTGATTGTCGCCGAGATGACATTGCGACTAGATTTTGATTGTTTTTAATAGATTGAATATGGAAATTGGCCTTCTGACTTTGAACGTTCTTAAAATTACGAAAATTGCCCTTCTGGTCCTTCGTCTTCCACATCTAGTCTGTCGCAGCCTTTTAAAAGTGATCCACCTGGTTAGGGAAAAGCTGGTATATTTACATGTAATTGAAAACAATCCGTCCAAATATTTAACAGTTTTATTTCTTCTACCAGGTCTTCGGAAATGCTCAACAGTCCTCGCCCTGACAGACCGCGAGAAGTCCTCGGAGCCGATCAGGGCTCACAACAGACTACGCGCGCCCTCCGTCTGCTCCCGTTGTTCATCACTACTGTCTCTTGCCGGCGCTAGTGGCTCCAGGTATGTCACACCAGACCTTCAGTAAAGGTACTGCAAGTCTTTCTTCTCTTGTCTACTCTCCCGCAGTTACCTAAAACAGGAATCGTCATTGACACTAAAACATACATCTTATAGTATTGGGGCTGGGACACAGGGATCCTCTCTGTGAGAGGGAACGGGCCTCGGGATTGAGGGTCGGTGGAGGTCAGGTCTTCAAATTTGTAGTTTCAGGACATGCCGCTTCCTCATAATGTTTTCCTTCGTCATTTTAATTTCACCCAAGTCATTAATCATTCTGTTTGTCAGGTATTCTCTGGACGGCGCTGGTGGTGGGTTTGTGCCGGCTGCCCCTATCAACTGCAAGCTCTGCTTAGAAGACGCCACTGCTGACAAGGTCACTCTCATCTCTGGCTGTGGATGCACCTTCTGTACCAAGGTCAGTTATAATAATAATCAAAAGCTACACACGGTTTCGCTCGCATTCTAAGAAAACTATGACAATTACCTGGATAAAAAGTATCCTATACTTCAACCCAGGTCATGGTCTACCTGTGTGCTTAATTTCACACAAATCCGTTCAGCCGATAACGCGCGTGATGGGGTTACAAACATACAAATATAATTTGAGGATTACCCATTTAATTTAAATTGCATATATCACAACTTACCACGGTACGTGTGCCTATGATATTTTTATAACAATGAGCATTACCTTGAAATGTAATGTAAAAAGGAAATATTGTTGTAATTAATTAAAAACGGAATTATTCATGCTACTGAGAATAATGAACCACACTTGTTTGTAATTTATTAAATATTTGAATAATAAGTAATAAATTGTATTGCTTTAGAAAATATGCTTTGTTTAAAATACTTCGGTTTAACTCATTGGGAACCACTGGATGGCACACAACATTACGATTTTATTTTATTTATTAGGGAAACAGTGACTCATTACATCTTGTCTGGTCAAATGTGACCAACAAGATTTTCCATTGAATACACATAAAAAATAATGTTTACAAACCATTGTATTTAAACTATAACCTTCAAACTACAATAATTAATTTAAGTAAACATTTTCTGTGTTAAATAGTAAAACAAAAGTTAATTAGCAAACAAAGAAAAACATCATTAAGGCATGCGAATCTTAATTAAAATGACTAGTGACTAATGGGTTCATTTATAAGTGAAGTTCAAACATCAAAAAGTTTATGGTTAATCACAATAACTTTAAGCAACGTTTATGAATAAGGGGGTTAGGGTTTTGAGCACAATAACTTTTAATCTACCAGCAGTAAGAGCAAACACAGCGATGCATGTGCTCTTCGAGTGCACAGGCGTCACCCAGATTAGGTCAGAAACCCTCGGGACACCCAGATCTTACACAGATGTTCTCAACAGGCCAGGAGACTTAATAACTTTCTGGAGGGATGTGGGCTGGTTGGAATAACCACCGACGGCCTCCATGGCCCACCCACACTGGTCCAATTGAAGGACTAATTGCGGAAACCAAACCTATAACAGAGAACATAGCGATATGATGAATTTGCTTGTTGCGCAGAGAGGCCATACCTGAGTTACTGCGACAAGAGGTAACTGCAAACAGGGGCCGCACTCACACCCCGCGACATACCGTCGTTCTAGGAACTATGACGCCAGAACATCAAGCTACTATAATCTGTCAAATTTCTTTAATAGAGTTTCAACTTTATCACTAAAGCATTAGGTTCAAGGTTGATTGGGAAAATTTGACAGTTACGGGTAGATTGACGTGCTGGCGTCTGTACTTAACTTCTTTTATTACCGATATCAATACAGTCATATACCGGCTGATTTATTTTACCGTCTGGATGAAAACACGGTATAAAAGGTGAACAGAGTAGAAGCCTTAAAACTACGTAAATTACAGTCACACTTTACAGTCAAACAAACCAAAATGGACAAAGTACCTACTACGCTAGACCCTTATGCGTGTGCGACTGTGTGCGTGTGCAGATTTGTAATGTTACCACAATTTTCTCCCACAATCAGTATAACTAATTTAATAAATAAACAATGTTTTATACATAATAGTAAAAATTCAGTACATGTATTATGATTATGGCATAATATTCTAATTGAGGTGTTTGGTGGTGTGCGTTAATCCCGGGACACGTTGTATATTACGTACTTCTTCTGTCTGACTGACCGACCACTTGACCATTCAAAAGTGCCTGTAAATTAAACGCTATGAGTTTGAGTTTAAATTAAACAGACACAAAACCCAGACTTCGGGCTGCAACTGAGGAATTTCCAATGGACAAACCCAGTGACACGACGAAACTATGCAGCTAACAGCAAATATGTTTGAAAGAAGTTATCATGCACATTGCTACATCTGTCAGGTTTGTAGCGAGGTCAATAACCCGAGTAGGACTGGACAAATTAACCTAGAATTTGATAACGTTAGAATAGTCTGTTGTTTTTGACATCTTAGCATTATCAGCAGTGATAGGAATAGGTAGTGCCTATTTGCCTAAACTTCGAAGAACAGAGACAAGAAACGGAGACTTCCTTAGGACTAAATTTTTTCCGGGACACTTGTCCCGAATAAAACACATAGAATATTGTTGTAACTTACAACAATATTCTGTGTTTTATTTTTCCTTTAGAGCCCATAGAGGATAAGTTATTATTATGGAGTTATAAATTATAAATGTTATGTCTAGTTGCAAACTTTAGGTAAATATAGACGAATTACTTATTCCAAATAACATATTTTTTTAATGTATTCAAAAGTGTTGTCCCGAATTTCGGGACAGATGTCCCAGAAAAAAATTAGTCCTAAGGAAGTCTCCGTATCTTGTCTCTGTTCTTCGAAGTTTAGGCAAATAGGCACTACCTATTCCTATCACTGATTATCAGCCTTTAATGTTCCCTGCAAGTTGTTCCCGCAACTGCAAGGACACAGGCCTTCTCTTGCTGTGAGAGGGAGTGGTCCGTTATCCACCACGCGGGCCCAGTGCAGGTTGGTAGATGTCACATGTCTTCGAATTTTTTTATTCTAGGACATGCCGGTTTCCTCAAGGTGTTTTCCTTCACCGTTTTGAGAGCAGTTGTGATGAAATAATGTACACGAAGTAAAGCGTAGAACTCTTTAAGTCGCGGCCGTTTCCACTGGGCCTCCATTCTCTTCTCGACTTCTCTTGACACCTTAGTCCATCAATGAATCAACTCAGCCTATCGCAGTCCACTGCTGGACGTAGGTCTTCTTTAGGTCGTGACACCTTACTACTAGGGTTGCCAACTCCTTTACAGTCAAAAATAGTAGTTTTAAAATAATTACCCAAAAAATATAGTAGATAGTGAAAAAATGAAAAAAAAATATAGTAGGTTTTAAAATACTTTATTTCTTAAAAGAATATTTTTGCTATTTTGAGCCTGCATAGCCATTAGTGAAATTTAAATGACTAAATACCATTAGCTCAGCTTTAATTAATGTTATACTGGCCCTATTACGCTCATCTCGCCATTTATCATTCATTACAGAAATATACGCTCTGTATTGGTGGATGTTTCAGGAATTGATATTATTGTTTAAATATTTGTAAAATCTGCATCACTCAAAACTTGTTGCCTGGTTTTGATTTATTTCTATAAACTAAGTACCTAGCTATTTCCAAAACAAAAACTCAGAGGAGAGGTGCAAAATTGACTATCCGTCAAACTCAAAGTGACATAGGTACCAGAATCGTTCAGAAATATAGTAGTCGGGCCTCTAATACAGTAGGATACTATATTATATAGAAGGGTTGGCAACCCTACTTACTACTTACTATTTATTGAACATTTTTTTTAAAGTGCGGTAGGCACAGTATCTGTGTAGGCAATTTATTCCGGAGTAAGTTGCCAAACTCGAAGTGCAAAATTTTACCATTTTTAGGCGATAATGACAGAAATGATGCTTAATTCAATAATATTACAATGTAAATTCAAATCACAGGTGTCAATCGCATGATTAAAGGCTAGTAGAACAATTTCTATGAAAACTTCATGGAAATCAAAATCCTAAAATGTTCGTCGTCTGTGGGAGCCTTAAATGTTGGCTTTGTTTAATGTGCTTAACAATTAATCTGCCTGACTACACATGAGAGAGTTAAGGGTGCATAATAGTTTTAGTTTAAATTATTCATGTTTGCATTACACTCGGCCCACATAATCTTGAGCGGTGAGTGAGAGATGGAAAATGGAGATGTGAAGTTAAGTGTACGCTTTTTATTGACAGAACGGTTCGGAGATGACCTCGTAGATGATATTAGTTCAATCACTTATGCTGTCAGTTTACTGACTGTCAGAACGGTAATTTTCGGTTACTGTTAGCGTGTACCTAATATCGGATACCTGAGGGGTAATTCTCGTAATTTTAAGATCATTCACAGTCTGATCTCTGTCTCAATCTGTCAAAAATACCTCTAAATTCCCTACATTTTGACATCAAAAATACCTCTAAATTCCCTACATTTTGACATTTGTTTGTCGCCGAGATGAGACAGCGACTAGATTTTGAATGTTTAAAATTACGAGAATTGACCTTCTGATATGGTTCTGTGCAAAGAACAAAGATCAGCCTGCTATTATTTACGTGCCAAACAAGCTGGCAGCTGATCTGAAAATAAGTGTGCATACACAGGAGCGAGCAGTGGTGGCCCAGTGGTAACGGCCGCGACTTACGAGTTATAGGTCGTAGGTTCGAACCCAGACAGGCGCTTTACTTGGTGTTAATTATGTCATCACCAGTGCTCCCAAAACGGCGAAGGACAACATCGTGAGGAAACCGGCATGTCCTAGAACCAAAATCATAATAAATCACATGGGTATGTGAATAGTGTAATATAATTAAAAACTATCAATAATGCCAAATAAATTCAATAAATCACAATTCTAGGAACAATGAAAAATAATTCAGAATAAATCAATAATAACTAAATTACAATTTCTTAAATCTTAACAGTCAGGAATACACATATAAATTTATAAACATAAATAATACATACCTTACAATTAAATTCACAATAATGAATAATCATTAATTAAATTCAAAAATAATAAATAGCAAATGATTTTTCGTAACATAATAAATCAGATGTATCAGGCCTAGCATCTTTCATTTAAATTTTCGCAACTAAAAATTCGTGTATTTTGGTTTTAAATAGATCTTTAATTTCCATGATGTGTTTAGGTAGTTTATTGTTAATTTTGGGTGCGATACCGCAGATTTTTATAGAAAATATAGCTTTTTTATGTGGTGTTTGCGCATATTTTAATTTTGTGTCGTAAACTCTTTGGACCTATATAACCACCTATATTTAAAGGTTCCGTGTGACGTCACTTGCTTGCGACATTTTTTAAAGCAAGTGACGTCACGACCCCCCACTCCCAAATTTTGACGCGCTTTTGTCATTTTTTGTTTGATTGACAAAAGAAAAAATACGTGTCCATTATTTTTCGATAATCTGACTGATGGACTAAATATAATAATTATTTTTTTACCCAGGCAACTACTCTATTCGTCACTAAGATCACTTTCTCTAAATTATCTAATTGAATGGCTTTTATTGCTATTCCGTTAGGTATCTAATACTTTAACACACCTTTTGGTGTAACCAAATTTTTTAAAACATCAAACAGTTATAAGTTAATGGAAGACATTTGTTAACTATTTTCAAAAATCATCTACGTAATACGTTCACGAGCTTTGACAGCAGGTTATCTCAAAATTTTACTATGACGGGGAAGACTTGTGCAGTGCGATTCTGTAACCATCTCACCGTGAAAACTTAGGTGAAGTGAGCGTGGAGTGAGCTGTCATTCTAAATAATGCTAAAGAATTGACACAATTGACAGCTCGCTTCACCTAACGAGACCTAGCTTTTAAGACCTACATAACTTTTCACGGTGAGATTTTTACAGAATCGATCAGCTGTATATGTTCTACTTATCAAATATTCTTGTAATGTGAAAAGTAAGGTCTATCCTTCTTTATATATACAGAAGACTTTGCCCTTCAGTGGGGACAGTAACTCCAAAATCATGATGGGGGTCCTATCTATTCATAGCGTAGACCATTCAGGTAGTCTTATCGATCGTACATCACATTTCGGCGCCGGTTCGTCGGTCTTATCTGAGTCTGCTGTGACTCCACCTGCGGTCAGTGACCCCGAGATGCCATACCTCCTAATTATGTAGCTATTTATATGTTATTTACAACTCTTGTCTCGTATAACTTGTGTCTTCAAAACAGATTTCGATTATAACTGGATTTGGTCCTATACGTTTTTAACCGACTTCTAAAAAAGGAGGAGGTTCTTAATTCGGATGTTTGTATTTTTTTTTTATGTTTGTTCGCGCATAACTCCGTCGCTTGCCAACCGATTTGAAAAATTCTTTTTTTCAAATCAATTTTTTTCAATCAATTTTTTTTAACAAAAAAAAAATTAAAAAAAAATGAATTTTTAAGAAAACATCTCGGAATAAATATCCTGAAATTTCGGATCTTCGAAATCGGTTTTTCAAGTTTTTTATTTTTCACTTTTAAGTTGTAATTTTTACTAGTACCTACTTAATTTTGGTTTAAAAACCAAACTACTGAACCGTTTTGAAAAACATAAAAAAAAAAACAACCGGCTTCCAAAAACGACACTACAAAATGAACAATAATTTTAATTTCCCAACGACACCGACTTCCGAAATTAAAGTTATTTTTCACTTTGTAGTGTCGTTTTTGGAAGTCGGTTTTGTTTTTAGTTTTAATATGTAAAGGAAAAAGAAAGAAAGAAAGAAAGAAAAAGAAAGAAAAAGCATTTATTTGCGGCAAACATGACGCATAAAAAAAAAGGACATAAACACACAAAAAATAACAAGTTGGGGGGAAACATGCGTCACATTCACGCAAAACGGCCATCGCTCAGCATAATGCTAAGACCCTATACGAGACAGAGCCCCAGCGCTGGTTTAAACTGCTTGTCGTGATGATTCTGTCGGTTTGAATATAACTCTTCATCATCCGCCTAGTCTCTCCGAAAGTATGTCGACACTGCCATCCAGTCTAGCTGCAAATTTTCTGATAAAATATATATAACTAATTAAGTTTATTTATGAAAGATAACAATACAATTTTGCCAAGTTCAGTAAGCCACAATGCGGCGCTTGTAGCTAAGGAGTGCGATGTTTACAAGGTACCAGGTAGGTAACCTTCCAATTTGAGGAATTAAAGGAAAATAAATATGAGCGACTTTTTGCGGTGACTGCACTTGTTTTTATTTATTAACTCTTAGAATAGTAGATTGTACAACTAGTGCATAAGATAAGCCATTTTACCCCGAGATGGTTATATGCCCCTAGCCTGCGGCTCGGGGTAGAGCACCAGGCGAGGGGTAAAATGGCTCGTTTATGCCCGAGTTATAACACTCTGCTTTTCACTTCAATTGCGAGAAAATGAAACAGGTATGAAGTATATAACAGTATTTAATTACTCAAAAATGTTGCAACAGTGAAGAAGAGAATAGCTCCTAGCCACGAAACTTAACCGTATAGTTCGGTAGCGCCCCCGAATGGACCCGAACACACGAACCTCCGCTGGCTCAGTAACGGGTCCCATTGGACCTTGAAATGACGACATACGACACCCTTACTGATAATGTAAATATTGATTATGCTACCCATCAAATCTTATGAATGTGCGTTAATTAAGAGAGTTGGATAAAAAACTCATATGTTATCGCCATTCAATCTTCCATATTTAGCGCGCAAGTTTATTAATTTACCTTTATTAAATTCAAGTCTGTAAATGCGATAATCGCCATTTTGATGACAGTGGTGGTCGAGGCTAAAAAACATAAAAATTGGGGATTTCGAAAATCCAAACTCCACCACAGGGGCAATGAACAATACATGATTTAATTATTTGACGAATTCATCCATTGTTCATGTTAAATAAGTAGTGGTAATGTAGTTTTTTGATATCTAAAGTCGAAGTTTCGCGCCAATCGTGCGTGTTTACATTTTTACTTTTCACAAAAGTCACACACACAGATG
The DNA here is from genome assembly GCA_951799955.1 of Apamea anceps. Classification (NCBI taxonomy): domain Eukaryota; kingdom Metazoa; phylum Arthropoda; class Insecta; order Lepidoptera; family Noctuidae; genus Apamea; species Apamea anceps. The sequence goes on from OX637516.1 coordinate 3,706,275, forward strand.
TAGATAAGATGTAAAATATGAAAAATATTATTACAAATATTATAAAAAAACACGAAAATGCCCAAATCCTAACGTAATATTGAAACACAGGTCCAATAACACGTATTATTCATTACCACTACTTAATTTGTGTTCAAAATCGCCGACCATTGTTGTTTTTTTTTATCGTAATGATGTGCGAAAGCGATTATGCCAAACGATTTTTTTTTTAATTTCGATTGACCCGAGTAATTAATATGACGAATGTCAGAAATCGATTCTCAGAAATTGAAATAAAATTATTTTAAGCATTAAATACAACAAGCATTATTTATAATATTGATTTATGCTTTCCTAATGTAATTTTAATCGTTTTTTGGATATTAAATTGAAACTGAGTCAATAACAGAGGACCTATGACCATAGTCTTATTCAATTTCGCGCCGAATTGTTTCTATATTTGAATTTATATTCGGAATGCGCTTGCTATTCAAAATTATTTTTATTTATTGTGCAATTATTAATTTTTGATACTTTCTAATAGTTTGCTACAGAATGCCCAGTATACATTTTTAGATAGGCTTAGCAAAAGTTTGGGAAATGATGATAGATTAATTAAGTATTCCGCAAACACTTTACATTTCATTATGTTTTGTTAGCTGTATGAGCTTGGTAGTTTTTATTTATATTAGTTTACTTGAGTAAGTAATAGAAATTGTTTACTTTTTGTGGTAGTTTCCCAACGAAATTAAAAAAAAAACTGGCCAAGTGTATGTCGGACCATGCACAGCGAAAGGTCCCGTACTTGGGATGAATATTTACGCATGCACAGCGCATATCATTAATTTGATCGACTGCAGAAATAAGTTTGTATTTCATAAAAGTTCTCGAAAAAACTGTAAAAAACCAAGTTAATTCTGCGGTTTTAAACGAAAATATCCCATATCTCAAAAACGATTGACTTTAAAAGTTAAGTCAATTAGAAACATCTTTATAATTTTAATTATAAGTTCCAACAATACACCACACGCTTGTGTGCATAGATTTTTTTCAACCCTCGGGTACATGCATGGGGAATGCTACCTCTAATTATGTTTATCGTAATTTTACTACACCATTTTGCGTGCATAGAATACGAATACGATATAGTGTTATTAACACTCGTTAATGTCTACGAGTAAAATGGTTGATGGCATTGACATCCGAACGCACGCACAGACTGACATGACGAAATTATGGGTTCCGTAAAAGTATTTTCAGATCATTTAAATTAGAAATCAGACAATTACAGTTCTTAAAATTTTATCCCAAGCTACAGAACGGCAGCTTGGAACATAAGGAGTGCCTACTTCGTCCCACAACGCGCGTCCACGAAAACGCCCGGGTTAACCTTGTAAGAAAGGCTGGCCGGTGCAAATTGGTCAAAATCTAGATTTTACGGTTAGTTTAGGTTTGTACAGATGGCAGAGAGGCAGACGGACCGGCACATAGACAGACGGCCACATAACTTTTGTTTTAGTTACTAAGCAAATATATTTAAAACCCCACAACAAGCCCTTTCATTTGATATGTCATACAGAGGTACAGCAAAGATTTTTTTTTTTTCTAGTTTGCCCCCCAAGAGTGACCCCATTTTCAAAATTAATTTATTTACGTTACACGTCCGTCTTTGGGTGACAGAAATTCATATGTGTACCAAATTTCAATTTAATCGGTCCAGTAGATTCGAAGCAAATAAGAAAAGACAAGACCCACAGACACAAGTGATCCTGCAAGGGTTCCGTTTTTTCATTTGGATGTACGGAACCATAAAAAATTACACACCTAACCACACCGTACGTGTAGGTACGTTAATTAAAATGATTAATTTCAAAAATAAATTAATTCATGAAAAATATACCAAAGAGGATATATGTAGTTTCTACACCTTTTTTATTTTTTTTTGCAATTCCGATTATCGATTAGGCTTTATGCAATTTTTGAATCGAAATAAGAAAACTGGACGGATGGTCAGCACTAAGAAGTGTCATGTCGAAACACAATTTTTTGTAATTTTTATCAAGACTTGATTGCGTTTTATAAGTAGTTTAAGTAAGAAAAATGGTAAAAGTAAGAACGCGGAGAGAATGATAATATCTTTATTTTTCCCTTTTGCATATTTTCAGCAAGAGAATAGGTTGTTTATGTACATATTTCCAGCGAGTTTAAGTTGCCTACCTTTTGGATAGGTGTAGTAATACCTATTTTATACAACTTTCGTAGTAGACTAACGAAGTTTGACCGACCTCAACAAATAATTAAAGATATTTGCCACAAATGTATTGTATAAAATAAGCGCGGAAACATATTTTTCTTAATAAATTTGAATACTGAAAGTTGGTGTAATTTACTGAATTTCATGACGTAGTTCGCAACATTCCGTCGAGTCAGCTGATATGTCATATGTCAAAATCTAGTCGAGCAGAGTGGTTAATAAAAGTTTTTTTTTTCAACATGTGTCATTGGACTTGGTTACTTCACACTGCCAAGTCATAAAAGCGTATCCTTGCGTTTTTAAATAATAAATGACAACTATTTTATCTGGTTTTGTTAAATTAACGATAGAAAACACGGAAGTGATATAAATTAAAGCAAATTAAATTAAATAACGACTTTAATCCGCGACGTTTTATTGTGCGTGTGGTGTTGGCCGTTGGGCCTGATTATCTTAGTCTTAGAAAAAAAAAATACTTTGTGCATAGACCATTAAAAGCGACTTTATGTCGCCTACGCACTACATAAAGACGAACTTTTAGAGCATGAGAAATGAAAATTATATTAAGTACTTACGAATATATTATTTTTTATATCGTGCCAGCAGCAGCGGCTCCTCCAATAAGCGAAAACTGGGCCAAAATTTTACGTAAACACGTTTACGGTAAACGTTTAAATATTTGTCTCATAGCCTGTAGGTACATTTCTCATCTTCACACCGTTCGGTTTCTAGGAAAGGTACTTATGTGTCACTTTTATGTCCATATTAACCTCCTAACTGAACCATGTTGAGGTCTGCGAACCAATGTTTTTACAGTTATTTAAAACAATAACTCATCAGTGTTGTTTTGTAAATAGACGTTTCACAAGGCTACTCAGACAATAACATGACTCCTCCGCAGTTGAGTATGATGTTTTCTTGTATGAATATAAATATAATTAAATGCTTTTCGTTGGTAAGCGTATCACCTGAGAAGGGTTTTCCCGAAGTGGAAAGGTTTCTTTTTTTGCATAAAAACCTAATTAATTAAAAGACTATTACGAACATTTCAAAACAAACACATAACACAATCTCATTTGGTTATTATTTTTTTTAGAAATTGGAAACCTTTCAACTTCGGGAAAAAATTTACGACCTTTTTTATGGGATTTTTATGTGAGCAATTAAAGGACAGGACAAGGTCTGTCGGATCAGCTAGTATTTTAAATAAAATTTGCCATATTTTGCTATTCTTCTCAATTCGACAATGATTTCAAGTAAATTTTCCATCGTAATTGCACCTATCCGAACCGATCTACTGTTAGAAAACTATTTTGAATTAAGTTCGCCTTTGTACTGTCAGGGAAACAAATTCTTACCCAGAATGACATTTGACATTTTTATGCTTGAGTACGAGTATTTTGGCTATGTGTATCTTATGTTGTTTTTTTTTTTATTATTTTTAATTTTTCTACCTTTTTTTCTTAGAATATGTCATACAACTGTCAAAGAATGACAGTTGTGATTAGAATTGACGAACTATTTTAGTTGATACCTATTCAATTTACTAAGCACATTGTGATTGTGATGTCTATTCGTGGCTTAACTATCACCTTGAAATGATTAGATATTCCATGTTGTGTTTTACATCTATGGTGTTAATTTGTTTCTGATGCTAATATTTTTTTTTTGTGGTTAATTAGCAAAGTGCCGTGGAGGTTGAATACCCCCCCATCGCTTCGCATCACCAGCCTGCGCTATTACTTTGTTTTCGCTTAGCGTTCTTTATTTTTGCTAGGCTCCTAAATGTCATAGCGTGATGTTAAATAGCCTATAGCCTTCTTCAAGAATTGGGCTATCAAAATGCAAAAAGATTTTTTAAAATCCGATTGGTAGTTCCAGAGATTACCCCTTACAAACAAACAAACAATTTTTATCTCTTTATAATATTAATATAGACTACTTATTCTATTTCTATCAACAGTTTCATTTAAATTCCATCCTAGTATCTATTATGGCCGCTATGCGCTACAAACATATATTTTATTTGTAGCTAAAAATAAAATAATTCTTATTTATCTAAGTACGTTTTTCCTTGCACGAACGTTACTTTAAATAAACATAACACAGATGACCTTAATAGAACACAGCAATTAATGTGTAATAACATTTTTTTATGTTGATCAGTACCTCACCTTCTGGCAAGACGTCTCCGTTAAGAGTCGTGACCTGACTATTGAAAATAGAACAAAGAATTTCCAATACAATGTTACTGGAATGAACGAGACTACAAAAACAATCTCGAAACTTCTGATAATTAAAAACAAACCAATTTATAAATGACTCGCTTTTGCCCGCGGCTTCCACTGCGTGAAGGTCGGAAACATATTAAATAAATTAAACGAATTAAATATATATTACCGGGAAAAAAGTATCCTGTGTGTTAATCCCGGGTATAATAAACTATCTGTGTGCCAAATTTCATCCAAATTTTATTAAAAGCATAATACTAATGATTGAAACACTATCGTAAATTCATGCAAGCCTAGTACTTTTTGTTAGAATACTGCTCAGAAAGTCGGGTCATATTTCAATCATGATTCGAGAAACACGTAGCGCCATCTAGCGTCCTAATCCTAAAGCAATTGTGACAGTCAAAAGTTATCGTTATTTTCCTCGGAAACGACTTTTTTTTTCTGGATGAAAGTTTATGCGCACAGGTCGATCGGTCAGGTTAAGCTACGCTTGCCGCGGTTGGTCTGTGGATGGGTGACCATCTTTACATACCGAGACCCCTCCGTGCCTCGGAAAGCACGTTAAGCCGTTGGTTCCCGGCTGTCATTCGTGGATATTTGACAGTCGTTACGGGTAGTCAGAAGCCCGAAAGTCTGACAACCAGTCTTACCAAGGGGTATCGTATTACACAGTAACTGGGTTGTGGAGGTCAGATAGGCAGTCGCTCCATGTAAAATACTGGTATTCAGCTGCATCCGGTTAGACTGGAAGCCGACCCCAACATAGTTGGGAAAAGGCTAGGCAGATGATGATGAAAGTGTATGCCCTTTCTGACAACGTATATGCAAAATTTCATGATGATCGTTCAGTGGATTAGGCGTGAAAAGGTAACAAACAAGCTTACTTCCGCATTTATGATATTAGTTAGGGTGTGTCTGAACGTCAAACTCAGATAGCCCCAAACATAGCCACTTTATACTAACCACCTGTGCCTCTAATCTGGATAACCAAAATTGGAGCAAAAATCTCTCCAGGGTTTGTGTAGATGCAGATTCCACGTACTTCACCAAAATGAATACTTAAGATTTAGGGCCTGCCTATCATTTTCTACCTTGTCTAAATTATTTATCACTAGCTGCGCTCCGCGGTTTCACCCGCATAAGTTTCGATCCCATGGGAATATCGGGATAAAAAGTATCCTATATATTAATCCTAGTTATAAACCATCTGTGTGCCAAATTTCATCCAAATCTGTTCCGTAGTTTTAGCGTGAAAAAGTAACAAACATCCATCCATCCATCCAAACTTTTACGTTTATAATATTATAGTAGGACTAGCTGCGGCCCGCGGCTGCACCCGCATAAGTTAAGTTATCCCGTGGGAATATCGGGATAAAAAGTATCCTATATATTAATCCTAAGTAGTTATAAACCATCTGTGTGCCAAATTTCATCCAAATCCGTTCCGTAGTTTTAGCGTCAAAAAGTAACAAACTTCCATCCATCCATACAAACTTTCACGTTTATAATATTATAGTAGGATTGGAAGAAACTAGGTGGGTTGTTCTTACGGTGAAAGGGAGAGAATGAGGCAAATATCGTGAGGAAAGTTTTAAGTATAAATGTGGATTTTTATAAGAGTAGGGTAAGACCAAAGAAACAATAGATGGACTGTGTGATAGATTATATGGCTGGAAAGGAGGTGACCACCGAGATGACGACTAATAGAGAGATATGAAACAGAAAGATATACATCGCGTACATCTTATAAATTGGGATAAGGGCATGAGAATCCTCGGGCAAAATATTTAGGCGCCGTGTCTACGGGCGAGAGAATCGCGGCGATAGTCTCGCCGTGCCATCAAATTCTCGCCGCGATGATATCGTTGTGTGGAGACACATTCTAAGAACGTGTATAGAAACACGTGACACGACGATAATATCGCCGCGATTCTCTCGCTCGAGGAGACGGCCCCTTAGCTTTTGACGTGTATTGTCTCCAGACAGTATCAACCATCTTGCCCCTTGTATCGTAGCTCGTAGCCCACCATATCTAAGTACTGCTCAACTGTTATATTACGATTTCTCGTCAAACTTTGCTTTGCGATGCAGGCTCGTGTGCTGTCAGTAACGGCGCCATCTAAAACTTTTTGTACGCTTGCTGACTATCTAGAACTTCATGTTGTCGTAGCTAGCAAGTTTGCAACAGCCTCTGAGATCAGCACAAAGTTAAGCGATAGTATCGTGTAGGCTGAAATGTATTGTCACGAGCAAAAGTATGTGTACACTCGGCTTTATTCAAAAGCGATTAACTCCTTTATTTTTTAATGATATTTTATGTTGTTACGAACATAGCATTTTCGAACCCATAGGTTTATGTAATGTGTCGTATGTCAATGTTGCACTCGTTAATTCACGAAAAAATCGCAATTGATAGTTGTCAAGTGTTGACATATTGGTGCTCGTGACTGTACAGTCAATCAATGAAAATGTTATGCACCGTAACTTGCACCTTATTATTTTTCCGACTATACAGGTAAATGTGTAATAAATTGAATAGGTACGACAAATTAAAATATCTAATTCAACGTGTTATAAAATTAGAGCATGTTATTAAGGAAAAGGATGCACAACGTGTCCGTGGGTGGGTGATTTGGCAACGTCGTCGCGCGCCCTGTTTTCGTAGGAACGGTCAAAATTAGGTAAATACCGCTAGTTCAACGCGTTGTCAACTTGCTTCATGGTTTGAACTCAGCGATGAATGGATTGCGCTAAAATTGTTAGTTTAATTTTCTTATTTGTTTTGATAATTTGAAAAAAAAAAAACTAAATCGACGATAATTCGTGTCTACTTGAAAGCAATAACATAGTTTGCACTATCTAAGACTATAATTACACGATTTTCTTCAAGAATTTAGATTTGGGAAATGACAATTTATTATGATTATGTAACAGTTACTCCACCTCCTGTTTCGATTTGTCGCAAGTTTTCAATTTCATCCTGTAAATTCCCAACATTATGAATGAAAATGACAGTTCATAAAGGTGAAATGCGCTCCCTGTGTGGAAAAGGAATGTGTTTCCAAATTGCTTTCATTTCAACATTTTCACTCCCTCACCATGCCGTACTTAAAGCTTATAGTGCTGCGAACATTCTTCAATTTCCGTATTCTTCTGAAATGCACAATAAATGTAATCCACTCAGCAACAACCGTGAATAATTGAAGGCCGCTCCTCGAGTGAATATTGTATAAGTCAGATGAGGTAGGGTACTACAGTCTCCGAGCTCGTTGGCTATACGGATGCAATTTCCTTGTAAAACGAGGGCTGCACCCGCTGCACCGGTTTCTTGTTTACGCTCTGCAGTTTTTTGTAAATATTTTGCTGTGGCGGTTTGTGGTAACCTGATGGGACTTTATTTTTAAACACACTGACTTTTTTATATTCATTTATTAAATACTAGCTACTATTCTGCCCGCGTGGATATTGGAAATTATTCCACGGTAAGGCTCAACTCACACCAAAAGAGCGTCGAAACGCAGCGCAGTTTCAGTGTCATATGAATTTTAACTTTATTTTCATTACTATACTTAATACTTATTATCGCATGAGAAACTCGAACCGCCCGCGGCGTCGCAGGAATTCCGGCGACGCCGCGGGCGGTTCGAGTTTCTCGTCTTCGACGCTCTTTTGGTGTGAGTTGAGCCTAACGTGCTACCTGGACAAAAAAGTAGCCTATATCCTTCCCCAGGATGCCATCTATCTCCTTGCCAAATTTTATCGGAATTCGTTCAGTGGTTTGAGCGTGGAAAGGTAACATACAGACATACATACGGGTACATGCATACTAACATACAGTTAGTTTCGAATTTATAATATTGGTATGAAAGAATCATGGAAGGACGAAGCTGAGGCTGACCTTTTAGGACCCAAAGACCCCAAAAATGAAAAATTCTTCAATAGCTCAAATGTTTCCAAAAATCCCATTAATCATAAAGGTCACATGATAATGTATTCTTTGTCCTTTCATTTAATTGACTGAAAGTGACAAGGACAGATAGTCTTCCTACTTCTAGCTGTGTGAAATGTCCAGGGATATTATTATTATTATTATTATTACTGCGTTCATGTCAACAGCATTCTGATATATAGGACTAATACTTAAGTTTTACGTGAATTTGTGATGCTGTAAACATCGTAATGTATGCAGTGTTGCCACAACACAAACGAATTATACTACTTTTGTTTACCAAGAAAAGGCGGGTTAAGGCTTACAAATCACAGAGACCTGTTCCAGTTTTACAGTATTCTGTAAGACTGGAACAGGTCTGGTCAGGTTCTGGTCGGTCTATTGCAGAATAGCAGAATAGCACAGATATACAGGTCAGACATATCTACCGCATCTTTATCCCCAGATCTAGGTCAGGTCGTCCGGGGCCGTGCTCCTGATATGTGCCCTACATTGCTCTAGCTAGGTTCGGTTATACCTTTTTTGTGATACATCTACGGTGACAGTAATTGGAAACGTATTCATAGAAGTTTAAAAATGTACACATAACATCACGCCTGTAACCCCCGAAGGCCTAGGCAGAGGTGTGCCTATCGTCTCCCATTAACAACAAAAATGTTCCTCGAAATGTCATCATTTGCCTAGCCTTTTCCCAACTATGTTGGGGTCGGCTTCCAGCCTAACCGAATGCAGCTGTATACCAGTATTTCACATGGAGCGACTGCCTATCTAACCTCCACAACCCAGTTACTGGGTATACGACACCACTTGGTACGACTGGTTGTCAGACTTTTGGGCTTCTGACGACCCGTAACGACTGTCTAAGATCCACGAATGACAGCCGCGACCAACGGCTTATCGTGCTTTCCGAGGCAACCCCCCCGTGCCTCTCGGTATGTAAAAATGGTCACCCAACCGCACACTAACCATGGCAAGCGTAGCTTAACCTGATCGATCGACCTGTGCGTCTTTTATTATTTAGCCACGGGTCCCTCGAAATGTAATGATTGTAAATCTCTATTATGCCTAGATATTGCAACAGCTTTACCCAACCATTTTTTCCGGCCACCGAGGTTCCTGGCCAGTTGGACACAATTAGGAATGAATAAAGTTTAAATTCGTAAAACACGTATTCATTCATATTCAGCGTTTGCCACCCTTTTGCAGTTATTTTGGGCCAGTTATTGTCGTTGCTTTCAGATGAAAAATAACTGTAAAAGGGTTTTAGATAACTGACAGGTGTCAGAAACGGCTCTCGTCGGCCGGAGAACTAAAAATAAAAAATAAATCATTTTACTGCCAGACAACGCCTTTTGCATAAAAGTTCCATAATATAGCAAAGGTGAGCACTAGGAAAGGATTTTTGAAAATTTACTCCCTAACGTGGTTAAACATGAGGAGGAAGTATGCATGGCAGTTCGAAATTTTAGCCGATGGGAACTCATATCGGACATACGGAATGTATGCCGTTGCGTTATTTCCGTTGTTGAGCAGACAAATTTTTCTAACATACAAAGCAATGTATTAGCAATATCCTTCAAAATTATTCACAGTGTGTTGCGCAATTAGTGTGAAAAAAGGCTAGCAGAGCGAGGAGTTTCTAAAGAAAAAAAAGGAAGGATGGTGAAGAGGACTTTTAATCAATTTATGTCTAGAAAACAGAACCAGAAAAAAAATACAAAATTAAAAAAAAAAAGAAATACGTGGAATATTCACAATTTGCATTACTTACGGCTTGCACACCTGTGCAATGTCTGAATATCAGAAAGCCAATTCTCGTAATTTAAAACGTTCAAAATCAAAAACTTGTCAAACTCAAAAAACAAATGTCAAAAACTTGTCAAACTGTAGGGAAACTAGAGGTATTTTTGACAGATTGAGACTGAGATCAGACTGTGAACGTTCTTAAAATTACGAGAATTGCCCCTCAGACGGAAGTATGTAGCCTTGACTACGATTCCGCTTGGCTAGCAACCAGTTTAGTGATGCCAAATTACCTAGATTTTGTTTCACCTTATTTCGAGAGGCAGTCCTTATTTTACAATGTATACAAACTTACATAAACTCATGCCGTCTTCCCATGGGATAGGCAGTAACTACAGAACGCGAATTTAATTTGGAAGTTAGATTCAATTATCAAAATCATGTTAACTGCTGTGGTTTTTAGGGTTCCCTACCCAAAGGGTGCCAACGCAACCCTATTACTAAACCTCCGCTGTCCGTCCGTCTCTTTCAGCGGGCTGTATCTCATGAACCGTAAAAGGTAGTCGCAGAGTGTATTTCTATTGCCGCTATAACAACAAATAATAATACAGGGTGACAGGGACATCGACGCGCAAACTGTAACCATGGATCCAGCACATGATACTAAACCCCATAGCGTTGGAATTTTTCGACGGTTATCAAAAAAAAATATTGCTGTTCCATACGTTTTGACCGTGTAGGTATTACATTTTTCGTCAGTTATCAAAAAAAAAAAAATCTTCTGTTTCATAGAAAAGTTTCTATGAAACAGAAGCTTTTTTTTTTTTTTTTAATTTCTACGCTATGAGGTGCTGAATCCATAGTTTACGCGTTGATGCCACCCTGTATAGAGGTATGAGGAACAGGGTGTAAAGTTCACTCATACTCCATAGAAAAGGGAGGGACCCTCAGACCAGACGGGTGTTGTGTGTGGCGGGCAACTGCCCGATGATTCATGTCGGGCCATTGTATATTGCTAGTTGCGCGGTAAACTCTGCTGACGAGATGCAGTATTTTGCTTGACGCTAATATGACGCGCATTCGCATGTGGCGTTGTAGATACCGCTACAGTAAAAATTAAATAAAGTTAAAAATTAAAGCGGGTCCATACAAGAAACGTGTTTTTGTTTTTCAAATTTGTCGTGTTAAATATTGTACGGTATGGAACCCTTCGTGTGCGAATCCGAATCGCATTTGACCGGTTTTTCTCGTTTCAGACATTTTATGTTTAAGTTTTATATTATAACGTCTGGTGTAGATAGATATCTAGCCGCTCACACAAAAAGTGACCGTCAATTTTTTCAAGGTGCATCAACAATCACTTGGGAATCCAATAAAACTTACGAAAATAATAAAAACAGGTTTTCAATTAGTTGTTACATTGCGCAAACGAACTTAAACTTAAGTAGCCTAATTAATTACTAGCTGCGCCCCGCGGTTTCAACTGCATAGGTTTCGATCCCGTGGGAATATCGATATAAAAAGTATCCTATATGTTAATCCTGGTTATAAACCATCTGTGTGCCAAATTTCACCCAAATCCGTTCAGTAGTTTTTGCGTGAAAGAGTAACAAACATTCATCCATCCATCCATGAAATTTATTGTTCCCCCGACCGACCCCCGTCGCATTGTTTCGCCTATTGCTTCGACTTTTATTACTTTGCTCGGCTCCTAACGGTCCTACCGTAATGTTAAATAGCCTATAGCCTTCCTTAAGAATTGGGCCATCAATTGCAAAAAGTATTTAAAAAATTCCGATTGATAGTTCCAGAAACTAGCGCGTTCAAACAGACAAACAAACTCTTAAGCTTTTTTACTAGTAAGATATAGATAGAACAATTTTAAATTAGAATAAAAATAACTTCGCTCGGTCAGACGCTTCAGAGTAATTTGCCATTTGTATGTAAGTAAAAATATTGCCACTTAATAAATACAAACAGGACATAAATCATGGTAGCATGTTACGATTAATTAGCAAATATCACGCGACGGATCGAGAGGAGTAAATTATCGTCGGCATGCTAATCTGTGCATGAAGATGTATATTCTTCAATATCTATACATCTATTAAATCTGTACACGAGGCGTTTCGGTACATTGGAAATATTTCCAAAAGAAATAGTTATGGTGTTAAAGATAACCAACAGATGCAACTTCTATCATTTTTGGATTTTTGTCTGTTTGGATGTGAGAGATTAAGTTGAAATGGTATCACGTAAAAATACCTCAACCTTTTTACCTTTTTTATAACTCAAAAGATGACTGCTTAGCAAATTATCTAGCAACTTTAATTTTTGTCTGTAAGTTAATGTCACAAGTGTCATGTTTTGACAATTGTATGAAATGCCTATAACACGGCAGATTAATGTAGTTTGTAAGCCTGTTGAATAATTAACTTCCCATATGTATCATTGCCTTCTCACCTTTTTGCTGTCGGCTTTACCAAGTCTCGACCAACATGTCTCGAATACGATGGACAATGGGGACTAGCGTGCTACAAAAATGGATTTATAATAATTATTTAAGATCTATTATTTTATTTATCTACTTATTACATGTAAAACACTGATTAGTAGACATGCATTAAAATTTCATGAGACAGTACGCGCCCTGTAAGGGTGCTGCTTATTTTCAATTTTTTCATATTATTTTTTAGTAGAGTTTTTATAATATAATTTACAGAAGCAAGCTACGCTTTGTAATGAGAGCCTTTGTAAATGTGGCTATGTGCAGCAAACGGGAATAACAAGATGAACTCGTACTAATGTCTTTGAGACCGTGAAGGACTCTTCTGACGTACGCAAAATACTTACCATCCGTAAATAATGTGACCATTACTCTAGTACTATGTTTAGAATTTAATCAATAACTCTAAATCGATTAAACATATATAATCAACTGGAAAAGTGGATCTTGAAAGTATTGAAAAAAAAAAAACAATGAGAAAATAGTACATAGTTTACGATACGTGTGACTTAGTAGTCCATTATTGCATGGCGTAACGCCGTGCTCTAATAGACTACTTAGGTCAAACGTATCGTAAACTATTTTATAGCTCGTGTGACCTAAACCTGCAGTTAAGTCACGCTTTTCTGTGTAGAAATGGACTACCCACAGAAAAGCGTGACTTAAGTGCGGGTTTAAGTCACACAGTGCCATAAATATATTTTTCCACAGTATGATGGTGCCTTCAAAGTTTTGCATAATTACATTAAATAAATATTATACGCTGGCAAAGGCTTCCAGCTTAGTTTAAAACATACTTAACGTGGAAACAAAACTTTGAATGTAGATGCAAATTACATGAGACAAACTTCAGAGCGCTTCATCTATGTGAATTGCAAATTAACATATTTCATCAGATTTTACAATGTTATAATTTAATAATAATTTATTATTTGTTTTGAATGAAAAAATTACTACCGGAGTTTTGTCCTTACACTATGAAATTATTGATAATATTCTATCAGGTTCTACTGACCCACTCCTTAGCAAAGACTTCCATTCTAACCACTTAAGACTGTTGTTTGCTGTTTTGAGCCAATCTTTCGAGAAGCAGTAGTGTTCATCTTTTTATCTTCGCCAGTGCCTTTCCCGAGAAAAAAAAAATGCTTTAATACACCTGTCCCACCACAGACGTGGAAGCCGCTAGCTAACGACTTTTTTCTCGCTGAAGAAACGTGCAAAAGATGGTGGCCCCGTGTCAGTAAGAGAGATACAAATATTAATAGCTGACTCTTCACACTGCCGGCGAGTACGCTCTCTCCACTAGCCACTAGTATGTCGCAGCGACAAGACCTATCAAGGAAAAACTCGCTCAGCAGCGCTTTCTTGGCGGGCAGAACACTCGCTGCACGTTTCCAATACCGAGTAGAGCTAACTCGGTATTTGCTAATCGTCGGCGGTAGGACAGCTGCCTAATGTCCTTTCAAGTCTCACGCTAAATGTTATATTATGTCCCTTGTAATTACTCTAAAAGGACTACCTTTGTGAAACTCATGTGGAAGTCCATATTGCTTGTGGAAAATCAAGTAGAAATTAGCCACCACGGCAAGGCAACACAACACTTTCCCTAGTATTTTAACCAATGTCTATGACGTTAAAGCATTAGATTCATGGTCACATCACCATTCGTTCGTAACCTTGAACATAGTATTGTATTGTGAATTGTTAGTTTTGCAATAAGTTGCCGTAACATTCGATTTTGTCTGTCAGTTTGATTACGTTTCGAATTAGCATAGAAATGATGCTAATTTTGTACCTATTCTAGTAGGAGATCGATATGGTCCGAACCATATTGATAGATGCTTGGCACACCAACGGATTGGCTCAAACAGACTTGATTTTGATCGTTTCGTCGTAGATCTTTTTAAAGAAAAAAGTTGTTTGTTAGCCAATGTCTTCCACTTCTGGGCGAAGTCATCCCCTTTCTCTTTCTCTTAATTTATTATAAAGGAGACACACTTGCCTATGTGTTTGTTAATCTAGCGTATGGGGTTGCAGCTGAAAATCAGCGTCAGGTGGTACACCTTGTGTTGTCATCTGACATTATGCTGAGCTGAGGCCATTTTATTTTATTGTCGTTGGGTGGCTTACAGCTATCAAATACAGAAGTAGTAGTGAGGTAATTGACGACAAGCCACTTACACGCCTCCACAGTTAGCAATAGAGTATTGTTGTACACATTTTCAAATTGACCAATGAAATAAAAATAGGTAACGAATAGGTTAACTATAACACTAAGTATAACATTAAATTACTTAACTAATAAATTAAATACCTGTAACAGCACACACTCCAACAGCACCTGCACATGCATCTGCCATGCATGCGCAGCCGCTGTCAGAGTGTATCAGAAACAATATTATACTGCTTAGATAAAACAGTAGTAATGGACGCTAAGCTGCTTGCAAACAAATCTATCTTCTGGCATTATAATCTTTTTTTTTCTGTTTTTTTTTTATAGTTTTAAGGTGTATTTTTTTTTTGCTGTAATGCCAATAAACGCATTTTCACACATCTTTCTTTCTCTCTCCAAACCTCTGTATCTTTTGTGACTAGTTTTATTTGAATACTAAGTTAAGTATTCCTGATCGAGTGTGGAACCGTGCTCAAAACTGTATTCTTCCTCTCTCGTCGGCATGCCATATACAAAATCTAAATATAACTACAATAATCTTGTTCCATTTGCACGTAACGCTTATTTACAAGTTAATCTGATACAATCATCCCATTACGATTGACATGCAATTGACGTCAACAGCAAACAAGTCTTAAGCACACCTGTAATCATGGTTTCATAACGCCACTTAGTTCATTGATCGTTAACTCTTCACTAGAGACAGGTAAACGGTCAAAAGATTAGGTGGGTGGTGGAAATTTTTATATGGTGGTCATTCGTAGATGTTTGACATTCATTATGGTAGTCGAAAGGTCGAAAGGCAACCAGTCTTGCTAAGGGCTATTTGTGGTCTAGTAACTGGATTGTGGAGGTCAGATAGGCAGTTGCTCCATGTAAAACACTGGTATTCTAGGTAAGCTGCATCCAGGTAGACTGGAGGCCGACACCAACATATGTACATAGTTAGGAAAAGGCTAGAAAGATGACGATGATGATACTGCTGTTTTAGGATCCATGATTCACAACTCGCAATGAAAACAGGGAATCAGAATGAAAACACGGAATTAGAATGAAAACAGAGAATCAGGAGCAGGAAGTATCTTTTGGTATCCGTGTTTTTAACAAATCCTCTTTTCGATAACACAGGCATTAACCTATAGCTTCCATAGAACTCACGTACGTTTCTATATTCGTTTCAATCATCTTCCTGCCCTTAGTCGGCGCAACATGTTTTTGTCTTCAATTCTCTCCTGTCAACCATCACTTTATCATAAATCAGTGCTCTGAGTGGAATACCTCCTTTTTCTTACATAATCATCCCTCCCACAGTCCATTCATCTTGTCTTTGGTCTTCCTCTCCCTTTTCATTCATCATTATTTATATTAATCACTCTTTTTGTTACATGTGGTTTCGATTTACCTTCCGAAACCCAGGTTTTTTTTTGTGTATTTACTTTCAGTGTTTCTTGTGTGTTTGTCTAAGATGTCAGACGTTGTCTTCTAAATGTGATGACATTTATCAAACATATAATTTGGTCCTAAATCATAAAACAAATTGTGATTAAGTTCTTCTGACATTGATGACAAGTTATTTATTGATTTAAATGCACCTCTGACTCTACAATATAAATTGACTCCACACAAAAATACAAATAGGAGGCTACTACTTAGCTTATAATTTATGATGCAATTTTGAAGTCCGACGGTGTGGGCGGGAAATTCAGAACCGGTTTCGTTCTGTCAGTCTGTCTGATAAAATGATGACAAATCCGCCAAGCATGATAATTTCAAAAATAATTGGCACTTATGTTATGAGGGAATGTTGTTGAAGAACGTGTATTATTACACTGTAACACCTCACACATTACTTACATTATTATCTTATTAACACATTGACATAGCACTAACGTTGCTATGACTAATGTTGCTAAAACGATAAAAGTATGATGAAATCACGCTTCATTTTTGCTTGCCATCGCCCCTGCTTTACGCATTTGCCGGTACCAGGAGCGCACGAATTCGCAGAGGTTTCTGCAGCCGCCTCGCTGAGTCGCTGCACACTTGCACAACCGGTCCGCGTGCCGCACACAGCATTGAAAATTACGTCATGTATTTTATTTAGCCTTATGTAGAGCTCGGTATACCTATCTATATGCACGACCGACAAGTAAGTCACGACGCACCTCCTACGCGTTCTAACAGCCTGGTACTTCAGAAGCCAGAAAGGATTCAAAAGGACCTTTATTGTGAGCCTTTTTGAGTTTCGAAGGCAATCGAAATAAAGAAGGAAATGAGTTAAAAAGGATACCTGCGTTTGATGAACATGTTTTTTTTTCGTTGTTTTGGTCCTTTGTGACGTCAGAACTTCACATTTCCTGTAAGTAGGAAGGCCTACTCTCTGTTACTATTATCAAGTATAATCATATTATATTAATAAGTATGTATCATATTACTCATAGGCTAAGCTTATTCAAATCCGTTTTCATTTGCGGCAAAGGCTTGCATATTGTGTAAGATTGATTCAATGGCATTCGATATTGTGATTTGTTGACTCTCAAGGTCTCGATTCGATACGTCTGCTCTTTTTTATATTTGGTACATCAGGTTTGATGGTGTCTTAAGTTCAAAAGGCGTATCCGTTTTTTTTTTAATTGCCTGCTTCTGGTGTTTTTGTTTTGTTAAAGTCTTATTGTGTGATAGACAGGGTTGATATTGGTTCTCTTTGATAAAAGGGATGACAATTGCCTATTTTTTATCCGTGTCTTCAGAGTTAAGTCAGTGAAACTTATCATACTTATCATGTTACGATGATGGATAAAAGAGCTGACAACTTGCTTCAGTTTCCAGCCCATCTATACTAATAATGAGTTTTTTTGTTGTTTGTTTGTTTGATCGCGCTAATCTCTGGAACTACCGGTCGGATTTAAAAAAGGCTTTGTAATTTGTATTTGATAACTCAATTCTTAAGCCAGGCTATAGGCTATTTAACGCCATGCTAATGAATCGAGCAAGAACGCTAAGTGAAAACGAAGTAATAACGCGGACAGACGATGTAATGCGTCAGGGTGGCAACCCCCTAAAAAAACATGACATATAGTTTTTTTAAAATATCATGTTTATACAACGATACCCAACACGTCTGCGGAGTTTCGCTAGCTAATTTAAAACAACCCTGTATACTTATAGTGATAAGCCGTGCTGCACCATTATGGCGCATTGGGTACGTGTACATGTACGCACGGGTACTCATCAAGCTATACATAACCAGTATATAGCTGACTTCTGATTGTACGAAAAATCTAAACGACGCGAGGTCAGCTATAACTGGAATTGTATAGCTTGATGTGTAGCCGTGTGTACATATACCCGGTGCGTCTGGTGAGTGCAGCAGATATATGAATTAAATCTTGTTTTTCGTTTGTTACTAACATAGCTTATAAGTAGTGTGTATTACTAACATCATATGGATCAAGATCTGAAGTACAGTAATTTAATTTTTTATTTTATATAGATAGGTACCTCTAAAAACTTCTAGCTGGTAGATTAAACTATGGCTTATGGTAAACTAATACCGGAGAAAACCTTGACACCTAGTCATTACTGCATAATAAAGATGAATCTAATAAAATTAATTAACACTGGAACCCTGACATAAAATTGAAGAAAAACAACTGGTAGGTAACACAGGCAGATAAAGATTATGAATTTATTCGTTTATAGACATTGTTTCAATGTCATATATTATTAGCACAATCAGCCTATAATGTTCCCACTGCTGGGACACAGGCCTCCTCTCAGTGAGAGGGAGTGGGCTGTAATCTACCATACGAGCCCAGTACGGGTTGGTAGATGTCGCATGTCTCAACGAGCAGTGGTGGCTGGTGGCCCAGTGGTAACGACCCCGACTTACGAGTTGTATAGGTCGTGGGTTCGAACCCAGGCTTTACTTTGTGTTAATAATTCCATCACCACTGCTCTCAAAACGGTGAAGGAAAACATCGTGAGGAAACCGGTATGTCCTGAATGTTTATATTATATCTATACTAAAATTATAAAGAGGTAAATTATTAATAATCTCCTTTATTGTGTGCTAAATTGTCGGGGTAATTACGTAATACACTTGCAATGGCAATGCCTTTCATTTTGACAATTTCAACGGAAAGTCGAGCAGATAAATTTAAACATATGAAGCAATGGATTAGGATATCGGACTGTGATTTGAAAGTGTTTTACGCAATTGGAGTACTGCTCAACAATTAAATTCCCAGGCTATGCCTATAAATAGCCTCATAAGTTTGCTTACTAGGGCCCGGGAACACGCGACACCGATCGATCGGAACAACATGCGAATTTAGAACAATCATTTTTATTGAAATTCTTTGTCAAATAATAGCGTGCCTCCATCCGATTACCTACGTTAAATGATGTTTAATGTGGCTTTTTATCAGGGAACTGTTTGATACTCTGCAAATATAAACCATTTTAACTCGAAGGCTTGAAATTAGTTTTTATGAAATATGGCTCGAATGTGCCCGATGGGATTTCCATACAAACTTTCATTCATACCTTCTTTATCCCATTTAGGAGATAACTTTTCACCAATTCTTCCTTAGTGCTCACTGTCGTTAAATGTAGAGATTATGGAACTCTTGTGCAAAATTGTATGCTGCTAGACTAGGGTTGCCAGATACAGGCTTGTCATTTCCGGGACAATTCTAGGGTAACGAAGTCGGCCCGTAATAAAATATATGAGAATAAATAGGTCTTAATTTCTAGACACGGGAAAAGACGCTAAATTCCGGGACGCTCCCGGATTTCCCGGCCATCTAGCAAGCCTATTCCAGCGGTTTAGGCCGTGCGTTGTCTGCCACTTCTGCCAGTAAAATAGTTATTGACTGAATGCAATTCCTGGATTGCCATACTGCAGTGTCAGGCTTAATTACTATCCTAGACTCAAAATCAAGTATTGAGGACCGAATATCGCTCCGATGATCTGATCTGATCTCATGATCATATGTTGCAATGGTTTATTTTATTTCTTGTTTTGACTGTTGTTTTATTTATTTATGTATAATTGCATGCTGCACTGGTTAACGTCATCACGTCAGCGCCGGCTGCCGCTGAAAACCAGCGCTGGGGCTCTGTCTCGTATAGGGTCTTAGCATTATGCAGAGCGATGGCCGTTTTGCGTGAATGTGACGCATGTTTACCCCCAACTTGTTATTTTTTGTGTGTTTATGTCCTTTTTTTTTATGCGTCATGTTTGCCGCAAATAAATGCTTTTTCTTTCTTTCTTTTCTTCTTTCTATCTCAGTCTCAATCTGTCAAAAATCCCTGTAATTTCCCTACATTTTGATAAGTTTTTGACATTTGTTTGTCGTCGAGATGAGACGGCGACTAGATTTTAAACGTTTTGAATTACGAGAGTTGGCTTCTGATGTATGAACGTAAATGAGGCAAAAGGGGAATGTAAGGTGCCGTTATGTAGTTTCTGCCTGCCATGTGAATGAGGCGTGAGTTTGATGTTTTAATAAAATAACTCCAATAAAGCACCTCATGTATAGTACAGACGCCAGCAGGTCAAGCTACCCGAAACTGTCAATTTTTTCCAATTAACCTTGAACCTTAATGCTATAGCGATAAAGTTGAAAATCTATTAAAGAAATTTGACAGATTGTAGTAGCTTGATGTGCTGGCGTCTGTACTATCGCAGATTAGTTCCGCGTTCTAGTATAAACCTTACATATAGTGTAGTACTTCTACCTACATCTAGATATGCCGCCAGCTTTCCCCTTTCTAAAGTTCACCCACTACCGTGACAGTTTATAAGTTAACAAAGGAAGGTTTTCTATAAAACGATTGTGTTGAGTTTCTCTTCATATTGTGTTCAAGCTAGCTTTGTAGTGTACTTTAGATAAGTATCTTTCCACGTCGTTCTGGGAGTAAGAATGTAACTAAGTATTAAATCTATTGTTTGAATCTGGCCGTTAAATTTAAACAACCCTTATTTGCAAACAGCCGATCGATTCTGTAAAAATCTCACCGTGAAATGTTAGGTGAAGTGAACTGTCAATCCGTAGCATTAGTTGGAATGACAGCTCACTCCATGCTCACTTCACCTAAGTTTTCACGGTGAGATGGTTAAATAATCGCACTGCAGTTTTTGAATGAAATATCGGGAGGAAAGTTTTGAGTATGAATGTCGATGGCTATAAGAGTAGGGGAAGACCAAAGAAACGGTGGACTGTGTGAAAGATGATGTGGCTAGAAAAGGGGTGACTACCGAGATGACGACTAATAGAGAAGTAAGGAAGAATAAAGCATGTTGCACTTACACCAAATAAATTGGGATAAGGGCGGGAGAATGATGTCTTTATCAGTGACCTTGTGTTAAGCGCTACCGCTGAGGTTGAGTCTTTTTTTTTTGAGGATGGGAAGTCATCAAATGACTCCTCCCGCTCTGGGTGGAGCAGGAGGGAGTGTCAGACTCTTACTGACTAAAACCCACCCGTGTTCCTTCCTTAGCCCTTTATGTTCCAGGGCAGCGGTAACCCTTTCGGACGATCCCGCTACCCTCGTACGATCCCGCTACCCTGAGCTTGAGGTCTTAGGTTCGATTTCCAGGTCGGGTAGTGTTATTGGGTTTTTGCACCAAGAATTTCTCTGGACTTGTGCCGGTTGATTGCCCCTATTACATGACACATCTGGCGAAACGTTGGTGTTGGTTTACTGAAGAAAGAAAGCGAAATCTTCGATGGCGAAGTTACACTTGCTAGTTGGCTAATCGCAACTTTGAAAATCTTTTTCGGTTGATGCGTTTTCATTTTGTAGTTATCTTAAATTTTATAGGGCTGATTGAACGGTATTTAGTTTTGGTTTGACCTCTCGGCCACTGAACTGTCGCAGGGAGCAAGGTCGGGCCGGACTTACCGGTAATCGATCTGTCACAAGAAATTCTAAGGTCACATAAGGTCATAAAGACCGTAATACGTGAAATAAACTAAGAAATCTGAAAGGAAATTGAGCAATTTTAAAAACTTGAGATAGACAGATGCAGATACATAGAAACTTTACATAGATTACAATTGTAATTTATGAAAATTACGTAGAAGCCGTTTCTGATCTTATTTACATATACATTTAAGAAAGTTATGAATTTATTTAAGACCGCGTCGTAACCGATTACTATCGTCGCGTCGCACACTTTTATACTTAGAATATGACATATTCGCGCGTTCAATCAAGTCGCGTATGCACGTCATTATTCAGCTAAACGATCGCGTATTCGCGCGAGAGTCGCTTTCGGTTAAGACGCAGGGTGTTAGTAAAACAATATTTCAGATGTTTGCTGGGATTTATACTTGCAAGATCAGTTCCTCCTTCCAGGATGTTCCAACATGATTGTTTATTTGTAACCTATCATAAATATCTCCGATTTCTTCCATCTCACTTCAAGGATTTAAATGTTTAATTTCAATTGTTGCAGTGTATGAAGGCGTATGTTGAGTTCGAAGTTTGCAACGGCGCGTACGAGGTGTCATGTCCAGATGCGAGATGCAGGGTGGGGGCAGCGCTCAATCTGGAGGAGATATCCGACCTGGTGGAGCCGGCAGTCATGGAGAAACATCTCAAGTTTCGACTCAATCATGGTACAGTATTAGAATGTTACATCAATACACGATTTCTTCATTATTCTTCACAACAATGATTCTTCTTCCAATTCATTTCTCATTTGTTAAGCTCAACTGTAGGCGATCGTTTAATAAGCAACAAACACTCGTTGGAGGCAAGAGCTAAAAAGGCAAAGTTTTTTCCATCATCGTCCAGTCCCTAACACAATTTATTTAAAATCGGTGCAGTATAGCTTCTTGTTTCCATACAGCTCTGTTGGCCGCTATCTGTGTACCCAGTTACACTCTTCTAACCATATTATCTCTAGCACAAATCACAATCCATCGTTTCTTAAGTCATCCACTAATCTTATAGCCAATTTTGTAATGCATTTTAGCATATCAAGGAAATCAAGCAATTTCAAAACTTGAGATATATATAGAGGACTTTTGTAAACTTTACATATATTACATACAATTTGAATTTATGAAAGTTACGTGGAATATAACTATTGCTGGGCCAAAGGCTCCCGCCACTCCTTCCTTATTTCGCAATCCCGCACTTCCTCCTTCCACATTTGACGGCATTTATCTAGTCCGTCCCGCTTTTTATTAAGGGCTTGTAATACCTCAGTTGAAATTCATATTTTGCCCCCACTTCCCCGCGCCATGTATCACTCTAACCCGCTCGCACTGTCAAACTGATTTAGTTAGGGTGAACTAAACTGTTGATGGACGTAGGCTTGGTAATAATTGGTTAAATTATGATTATATTATTATGCGAAATCGATGTCTTCTGTATAGAATAAAACTTTTTTGCAAAAAAAACAACCGACTTCCAAAAACGACACTACAAAGTGAAAAATAACTTTAATTTCGGAAGTCGGTGGCAAGCAACGACAACAGAACCCAACGACACCGACTTCCGAAATTAAAGTTATTTTTCACTTTGTAGTGTCGTTTTTGGAAGTCGGTTATTTTTTTTGCAAAAAAGTTTTTATTTTTCACTTTTTAGTTGTAATTTTTACCAGTAATGTTTGTTTAAAAACCAAACTACTGAACCGTTTTCGATGAAATTTCTATGGGACCATTTGGGAAGTATACCCTTTCCAACAAAAAAAGAATTTTTTTCAAATCGGTTGGCAAGCGACGGAGTTATGCGCGAACAAACATAAAAAAAAAAAAAAAAAATACAAACATCCGAATTGAGAACCTCCTCCTTTTTTAGAAGTCGGTTAAAAAAGGAAATATATTGAAAGTTAAATTATTAGTACATTATAAATTAGCTAGCAAATTGTCAATTTATAATGTACCAATAAACAATTTAGCTAATTTACCGTGGTAACCTACGTAAGTACAGAGGGGCAATTCTCGTAATTTTAAGAACGCTCAGATCTCAGTCTCAGTCTGCCAAAAATACCTCAAATTTCCATACATTTTTGACAAGTATTTTACATTGATTGTCGCTGAGGTGAGATTACGAACTAGATTTTGAACATTTTTAATTATGTACGAGAATTGGCCTTCTGATGTCCAACTAAAAATAGGCGCTTCGGAAATCATCGTCTATCTTGTTAAATACGAACGCGCAATGATGAGATCTAATATAGAGTTGTAACAACTCTCAAATTGGTTGTCAAATAGACAAGTAGAACTTTTGACTCTATCGAGACCTGGTCTGTTTTGGAGACGCTGCATTGAACTAAACATATCCATGTAAAGGGGTGAGAGAAGGGGACGTAATTTCCCTGACATTGTTCTCTAATATTATTGGAGGATGTATTTAAGACGCTGAACTGGAAAGGACGCGGCATTAACATCAACTGCGAGTACATCTCACACTTAATATTTGCAAATGACATTATCATAGCGGCTGAATCGCTGCATGACTTGCAGCAAATGCTGTACAGCATAGTGGATTCATACGCATTGGTCTCCGGATGAACTTGGACAAAACCCAGGTCCCTGTCAACTGTCAATGTTAATGCTTTCAAGGTTGTCCGAGAATACTTTTACCTACGGAAAATTCTGCAGTTTGGTAAGAACAACTTTGAGAGGTTAACAAAAGCATTTAGCTGGGCTGGGCAGCGTTTAAGAAGCTTCACCGAGTCTTTTCTTTGAGAATTTCACTTTCACAAGACTATAGATCTTCAATCAGTGTGTTCTGCCTTTTATGACCAACGGAGCCTGTTTGCGCAAACAGCAAAAGACGTTGCTCTGCGGCCATACATTGTTCGCCCTGGAACCAAGAGCATCGGAAAATTATGTGTTGAATTGTCGATCATTAGTAAACTCCTATAAGATCTTATTTCTATAGCGGACTAGCTGCAGAATAGATATATTTATAAAAAAAGCATCAGATTTTGAGGTTATAATCGAACCATCATAACAACGAATATTAGATATAGTTTTTCATAGCTCACTGTGTGTGTTGATAGATGTTGCTGTTGTTGTTGGCTGTGCGTTGATAGATCACTATGTCAGTCAGTCAGTCAGTCACCTTTGAGTTTTATATATTTAGAAGATACTTTTCCGGCATAAAAAGTACCCAATGTGGTGCCCAGGATATTAAAGATTAATTATACCAAGTTTCATCGTAATCGAACCAGTAGTTTTTGCGTGATGCCTGAACAAACAGACAGACAGACAGACAGACAAAAATTTTTTTAATCACATTTTTGGGTTAGGTGTCGGTCTAGTAACACCCCCTGCCATTTTTTTGATATTTTCAATGTACAGAATTTTCACTTCTACAGATTTATTATAAGTATATAGATATAGATTTTCTAAAATAGCATCTTAGAGCAACCTGACATAAAGAACTGTAGCGCAGGGGTCATTTGCCGGGGTCACGGATCATAACACCGCGTCAATGTAATAGAATAGAATAGAAAACCTTTTATTTCAGACAGGTAATTAAAACAAATAACGTACAAAGAGAAGGCGAATTGAAGGAAAGAGCGAGAGCCTTATGTCGGCGAGCGGTGCAGGTGGAAGATTTCAAGTTACGATTTTTTTAATGTTGTATAATTTTTATGATTACTGGCCACTAGCCCTACCCGTGTGTTAAATTAATGTCGCCATTGTAGCGCCACGTTGTATTCGAAATAAAATCAAAATGTGATTCAGATTCAAAAACATGCAACAATTCATTAAAAATTCGATCGATCGATTGTAATCGATTGGGCATCCCTAATCTTTGTCGATACGACATGACGTTTGGCGAAGACGGCGGCGATTAATGTTATTAGTCGCGTAAAATACTTTAAAATGTTCATTTTGGCATGCAGCTAGTTTAGTCCGTGTTACAAAAGTATTTGCAACTAACATACTAAAATAGACAATTAATTATCGTGCATGTCCGATATTTCTTGTGCACAGGGCGACTCTGGACAATGTCCTTTTCACACCAAAAATAAAAGTCGATTCCCAGCAATTAGTTTTGTGCAATGTTACTTAGTTTGATGTGTCATACATCAAACTAAGTAACGGCTATGGGCCTTTTTACACCTTTTTTTTATGTGGGAAATCATCAAATGACGTCTCCTGCTCTGGGCGGAGCGGGAGGGCTTGTCAGACTTTTACTGACTAAAAACCACCCCTGTTTCTTTAGTTGCCTATGCCAGGGGCCACAGTATCTCTTTCGAACAACCCGCGGCCCTGGCAGGCATCGGCCCTAGCGGACCCCGTCAGTTAGTGCTGACATCTTTTTGAGGCGCGTTGTGTTCCACGCCTGCCTCAAAGAGATGTCAGCACTAACTGACGCGCGTGGAACACATCGCGCCGTCGATCCGGGCCTGGTTATCCTGGCTTACCGGGCGGCAAGCTGCCCATTGCTCGCCGCTCGCAAGCCCGCGCCTGCGGTGTCCGGGATTCGGTTGTTGACTCCCGACGTCCAGGGCATCTTCTGCGGCGACTAGGGGCGTGTGAGCGCAGAGATTGCCTCTCCCTCATGCGCTCCGCCTCCTCCTTTGCGAACATTATTGCTTCGCAGAAGGAGGTGACGGCTTCCTATGCACTCACGCTCCGTATCATGGCCTGGACCCGGGCCGGACGCGAGAGATCGCCGCCACGAGGACGCAGCGGTGACTCCGCCTAAGCTGGGCAGACCTCCACTGTATGCTCCCACCGTGTCCTCCAGGCGATCCACACAGTGGTGACACCCTGGCGTTTCCTCCCGCCTTATTCTGAACAGGAACCACCCGAAACAAACGTGTCCGGTGAGGACCTGCGTCAGGCTGAAGGTGAGGGTATTGTGGCGCCTCTCCAGCCACTCCTCAAAGAGGGGACTTATCGCAGCAATTGTGGCGTGCCCAGCACTGGGTTGCGACAATCGCACTCTCTATGTCGCCATTAGATCCCGCCGGAGCTCTGTCCGCTGTATCGTGATTTCTCAAAAATCCTTTCAAAAATCCACCTGTATTTGACAGAGAGACATTTGTGGTAATTGAAATATATTTCCATTACCACAAACCTATGTAGATTGATCGAGAAAAACAGGTTTTGCTGAGACTTGGTTGTTTTGGTTTTGGTTTTTTTTTTTGTATTTGTAATGATATGTACGTGATTACTAGTTTATTTATTTATTTATAAGTATGTATTAGGTATGTATAAACTGTGCGTACTCCCCGTCACTTTTCCCTAAAGGTTCATTAGAAAAGCAGCGTCAGACAGCATCTGTCTGGCATTACCTAATGCTGAAATGAACCTTTTTGGCGCAGCCGTGAGGCACACACTATTGTTGTCTGAAACATTATTTTTTATTTTATTAATTTTGTATTTTGTGTTTCACGAACTATGTCCAAATAAACTTTTTTCTTTCTTTCTATCTCAAATAAAATTATTTATAAAAAAAGTTTTGCGGAATATATTGAAAACACCATAAAAATTTGGGAACTATCTAAAATAGGTACGCTTACCTGCCTAAATTTTTGACAATATTTTGACATTGACGTGAGATTACGATTTTGAACCATTTCAAAGATGATTTTATAAATTAAAACTACAAAATTTGGATAAAATAAAAATACGGGTGCCTTATTTTTACATCTAAATTTAATTTTACATTATCATATAATTTCTTAAGAACATAAAACGTTGTCAATCGGGTCTTTTGAGCGCAAGCGAAGTGACACGAGTTCCCCGTCCGATAGCCGAAGCGGTACTGACAAGTACTGAATCGGGGTCCTGTCGGGGGCCGGGCGGCAGAGCGGTTCAAGGTGTGAGTGGTCAAAAAGCTTGATATTTCCAATCTCATCTTTTTACGTTAAATGTAACGATTAAAAAATAAAAACGAACAGATGACACCTGCTTTATGCATGGATCGATTAGCCTGCAAAGTTTCATGACCTAATTTGAACATTTTCATTGATAATTCTTCTTTTATTGTACGGTTTACAGGTAACTTTGAGATTTATTTGTATCGAGAAAATTGTATGCAATCGTGTTTTCGAAACAGACGACACCTCGCAGCAGTCCTCGTCTTTATTGTATATTAATTTCAAAGAGAATACTGCAGTATTGTTGAAACTAGAGTCATTAATGCTAAGACAATTTTCGCAATCTGAGGTATTACAGGCCCTTAACATAAAATAATTCATCAATGAGCCTGGATGTTTCCATGACTCCATCATGCTCTGATTGTGGACTTGCTCGGCTCGATCATCGCTGATGCGTGTGGGCTCGTCTGCTGCTGACGTTCAGCTCGGTCCGCTCTGTTTCACAACGATTACTCGCTCCGTGGCTGCACATTACTAAACCATTTGCTTTACGACAGTACTATTGTTTTAAGTTATGTTATTTAATGCTTCGGTAGTATAGTAACTGTCTGAAGATGACACTTTTTAGTCAAGCTAGATTGTTTGATACCTTCAACAATCTAGCTTGACTAACAACACAAGCCGTAATTGAAATAACGAAAACCTTTTAAAGGGTCATTGTATGATTATACACATCATTATGGACAACTTTTACGATGGGACCAATCCAGAAATCCCGACAAAAATATCAGCTGTTCCTTACATTTTGTCGAGTTATGCGAACATATCGTACCGGACGACGACGTAGTGTTGGAAGGCCTTTCACAAGGTGTACCGACGACCTTGTGAAGGCAGTGGGAACTAGGAATCCGCTGGATGCGGGAAGTATAGAACCGGTCGAAGTGGAAATGCTTGGAGGAGGCCTAAAACGATGATGATGACGCGAACATAGCAAAAAAAAAAAAAACAAAAGTCAGTTATTCAAACTAGCACATACGTATGGAGTAGTATTATTAGTAGTATTTGTGATGATTCATAATAATGAGTATAATGACCCCTTCTGAGGTTTTCAGTTATTTCAAGAAGAGTGAAAATGGTGTTGTCCTTATACAAAAAAGGTCAACCAAAGTTCATTACTAGCCACATTAAGAGATAGTAGGGTATATGAACTTCAGGAAGTGGGCAGACGAGGAAAGTAAAGGACATTGTGACCTCTCAATGGTTCCGGTTTCTGATTGAGTGTGTCGTTAATTCGATATCCTGATCAGTGACACGATAAGTGAAAATATTCTTGACATGGGTACTTGGTCAAAGGTTAATTTAACGCTATTGGCTGTATAGCTTCAAAGTGTCAATATGCTACACTGTTTTTGAGTTTGTACAGAGTAACCTACAGAACTACTTGAGACATAATCACCACCACCCTAATTGCGTAACACACTATCGAACGCAACCTAAATAATTTGAAATATATTGCTTATCCATTGCTTCATATGTTCGAAAAATTTGTCTGCTCAACAACGTAAATAACGCAATGAATGTTGTTGAACTGTCAAAATGAAAGCCATTCCTACTATTACACAATTATCCCGCTGTTTCTGAATACATTTTTTTCGTGTTATTCCCATACCCATAGTAAAAATTGGTCAAATGCATGAATATTATCGCTTCTTAAATTATTTCACTAAAATTGTCCGTGACTTCAAATCACAACTGTCATTCTTTATCAGTCGCATGAAATGGCAAATTGACGTCAGACGTAGTGAGTCAACCTGTCAATCTACCTTATAGTCAAGTTCCCTGACTGTACAAAAGGTCCTTGTAGCACTCTACTAATATGCATATATTATTATCAAAGTGTACGGATCTTTTGGCTCTTGAAACTTGAAAGACATTTTCAGGAGGTTGTTTGTAAACATTTGTGGAATTGTATTTAAAAATTGAGATGGCGACTTTAGTTCCGATTTTGCCATCCGCCAAATGGTCCATCTATAGCTGTAAGCAGGCATACTGAGTTAATTATTTTGTTGCAGAGGTGGCGATGGACTCTGGGCGCGCGTTTTGCCCGCGCGTGGGCTGCGACACCGTGGTGCACGTTCGCGCAGCCAGTCCTGCGCACTGCCCCACTTGCCGGCACGACTTCTGCTCACAATGCAACCAGGAGGTAAGAACTGCTTTGTAGCGGCATCTACGACGCGACATGAGAACTACGCATCAAAGATCTGACGTTAAAAGAATCCTGCATCGCGCAAGCAAAATTATCCGCGCGACTAGTATACAACATCCCGACATCAACGGTCGGGCAGTAGCCTACCAGACACAATATCTGTCTGGTCGGAGGATCCTCCCTTTTCTATGGAAGATGAGGAGTTTCATACCCTATTCCTATATAGCTTCTTTGGGACCTGTGGTTTCACCTGCATGGTGATTATCACAGGAAAAGTTCATTTTATTGGCATAAAAAGCATCCTATGCCACACGGGAATAGTTTTGCTTTCTACCAGTGAAAGAGTTTTTGTAATCGGATCAGTACTTGCCTTTAATATTGAGAGGCCCTACAGATGTGTATATATGCTCGCCAGACTCGCAGTAACGTTTTGATCCACAAGCCACTGGCGGTACTACTATCATCATCTGCCTGGCCCCAGCTATGATGGAATCGGCCTTCAGACTAACCTGATGCAGTTGAATACCAGTATTTTACATGAAACAACTGCCTATCTTAAACCCAATTACTAGATATCACGAAACCCCTTGGTAAAACTTGTTGTCATACTTTCGGGCTTCTGGCTACCCGTAACGACTGACTGTCAAAGACCTACATTGTTGCTACTTTTTATCAAAATTTTATTAGAAATACCAGTATTTTACATGAAGCGATTTCCTATCTGATGTCCAAAACCCAGTTAACGGGTAACCTGATACCACTTGGTAAGACTGGTTATCAGAGGGGTAATTCTCGTAATTTTAAGAACGTTCACAGTCTGGGCCCGTATTCCCGTAATTTAAAACGTTCAAAATCTAGTCGCAGTCTCATCTCGGCGACAAACAAATGTCAAAAACTTGTCAAAATGTAGGGAAATTAGACGTATTTTTGACGAGACTGAGATCAGACTGTGAACGTTCTTAAAATTACGAGAATTACCCCTCTGATCTCAGTCTCAATCTGTCAAAAATACCTCTAATTTCCCTACATGTTGACAAGTTTTTGACATTTGTTTGTCGCCGAGATGAGACTGCGACTAGATTTTGAACGTTTTAAATTACGAGAATTGGCCTTCAGATTTTCGGGCTTCTGACTACCCGTAACGACTAGGTATCGACTGAAAGATCTGCATTGTTGCTACTTATTAGAAATGTTAGCGTTATTTCATAACCTCGATACCTACATGAAACTCGCACTACAGCCACTAACGCGGCGGAACGAGTCTTTTCAACGTACTGCCCATTGTCAAAACAAAAAGGCCCCTGTTTCGCTTTCCCTCCTAATATCTTTGTTCATTTTATGCTGCACCGCCATCGCGAGAGAGCTCGTAGACCGAGGAATGGAAACTAGAGAATTTTGTGATGACATTGAATAATAAACTTTAGTGTCATTCGTTTTGACGTTATTAATCCACTAAATTAAAGGATACTGAACGAGACTCAATATAAATTTTATTGTTATTACGTCGATAGGCGTTTAGCGTCCCGCTAAGTTTAAGTGCTGCTTCTCAGCCTAATTTGAATAAATGATTTATAATTTTGTTTTTGTTCTTCTTTATACAAACTTTTCTTTGGAAGATAGCTTTAGATCGGGCAACTAGCTTCAACTTTCTAACTGGCCGACATCTAGAGAATTCAAAATTGCCATATTTTGTTTATCTATATATCTATCTATAGCTATATATATAAAAATCAATTGCTGTTCGTTTGAGTCGCTAAAACTAGAGAACGGCTGGGCCGATTTAGCTGATTTTGGTTTTGAAATGTTTGTCGTAGTCCAGGGAAGGTTTAAACGATGAGAAAATATAGAAACATTGCGAGGAAGATAGTAAAAACAACAATTTAATTTTCCCATATAAACTGTTCTACCTACTTTCCTGTCAAACATTTGACGATCGTCTCTTCGGTACGGTAGACTGTCCACTCGAATTGAAACCTAATATCCAATACATTTTATGTAAAAGATCGTTTCCCTGCTTCCTAGTTTATTTTAAAGAAAAGGTCTTTTAGTGACGAGGGTAACCTAACCCAGTGCTGAAGCCGGTCACGTCTACTTATCTATACTAAATATCCTAAGTACTAATATTATAAACGTGAAAGTTTCTATGGATGGATGAATGGATAGATGTTTGTTACTCTTTCACGCTAAAAATACTGGACAGATTTGGATGAAATTTGGCACACAGATAGTTTATAACCGAAAGAAACCGCGGGGCGCAGCTAGTACTAATAATAAAGCTGAAGAGTTTGTTTGTTTTAACGCGCTAATCTCTGGAACTACCAGTCGGATTTGAAAAATTCTTAGTAGCCCAATTCTTGAGGAAAGGCTATACGCTATTTAACATCACGCTAGGACCCTTAAGAGGAGAGCAAAAAGAACGAAAGAAACCTAAGCTAAAACGAAGTAAGCTAACGAAGGAACGAACGAAGTAACGGCTAAGAAGGAACACGGGTGGGTTTTAGTCAGTAAGAGTCTGACACTCCCTCCTGCTCCACCCAGAGCGGGAGGAGTCATTTGATGATTTCCCATCCTGAAAAAAAAAAAAGCTAAAACGAAGTAATAGCGCGGACGGGCGATGCTATGCGACGGGGTTGGTCGGAAGAACAAGAAATTTCACGCGGACGAAGTCGCGGGTTTAAGCTAGTGAAGAATAAACATAACATAACATCACTCTTTTATTCCTCGAAAAGTTAAGCAGAGGTGTACGTACAGTAACATCCACAAATTCGCCAGTAAGTAAATAAACTGAGTGAAAAATGAAACTTATAATGTACCTACTCAACAAAGCATTTAGAAATGATCATGAAGTTAACGAGCATTCATTAATCAATCTGAACATGGAGCCTGGAAGTAGAATCATAAACAGTGTTGCCATACAACTGAATGTCATTCATTACACGACATGAAACGGTTGCTTTCTTTTACATAAAAGCACTATCCTGCATCTCCAGTGCCCCTCTTTTACGGCGGCTCTCGGGAAGTGGGTCGAGATGGCGCGGACAAAGACCCTTGTGCCAGTAAGGTCAGGTGACTAACTGTGCTACCATGTCGCAGGCTGCTCTTGCTTGTGGAATCTTGGTGCATTAAAATGGCCGCCACCTTCTATCAATAATTATTCGATCGAAGGCCTCCACGAGTGGCGGTACTTAAGTGTACAGAGGGAACTTGACAGTTTAGCAGTTTGACACACTACGTGCATCAATTTACTGTGTATCTACCTTTTTCATACGACTGAAAAAGAATGTCAGCTGTGATTTGATTTTACAGACAATTATTTATATTGATAGTCTTTCTTGTAATCCATTTAGGGCTGATTTTTCCAACGCCAGATAATTTTATCCGAGGAATATTTTTAAATTTTTGACAGTTCTTCCATACAAATTCTGCCAGACGTTAATATTATTCTACGAATAAAAAATATCTGTCGATTGAAAAATCAGCCCTAAGTGTAATATGCCTGTTGGCGCCCAATTGGGTCAATATATACGCAAAAAGAAAATCGGGAAAAACGACTTGCATCCTTTTACTAGCATGTTCAACGCTATATTATTACAACTTAGAACTATAAATTTACATTTCTCAGCACCCATTAAAATTGCTATTTACCGTAAAGAATCAACCTTTTCCATGAGAAGTAATTTTGTATTCAAAGCGTGGCGTTTTATCCTTTCATTTGAGCGCGGCCCGGTTATCCCCGCTTTGATGTAGGGATTTGTCGTCTGAACCAAGATTTGCCCTTTAAAAGGTTTATGAGAAAATATTTATTTTACTCTATTTTTAGATTTGTGTTGATCTAATATTCTCAAAGTGTGTCGTCATGTAGGTGGGTAGGTATCGTACCTAAATAATTCGAAAGCGATATTCTTGAATAGATTTCTATGATCATGAATTTATAGTAAGTACTCGTATGTATGTATACTACTTAAAATACAAACTCGCATAGCCAAAACCAGCTTAAAAGATGGAAACAAGGTGAATCAAAATCAAATCAAAAGTCATTTATTATCAAATTAGGCTGAGAGTCAGCACTTTTCAAACGTCAAAATTGCTGTTGAAATAGACAAACCAATATCCTTTACCAAAAATTATAATATGTAGTCGGAGGCATCTAGGATGCAACGAATGCAGAGCCATCAACCGTAGTCACGAATGTCTTCGAGTGCATTAGTATGCACTCAAGGATAGTTCCTTGCACAAGTGCTATTGAGTTTATCCATTAGGAATTTCTTGGTAACAGCCCGGAGTTTGGAAGTTGGCGGTGTGATACCCCGTGTCTCGGAAAGCACGTTAAGCCGTTGGTCCTACGCCTGATCTCTCTCCAGTCGTGTCGGATTGCCGTCCCATGGGACTATGAGTGTGAGGGAAGAGGGAGTGCACCTGTGTCTGCGCGCACACTTGTGCACAATAATATCTCCCGCGCCGAAGGGTAGTCTGTTGAGATTGGCAGCCGTGCCCAAAATACGGTCTGGAAGACTTTTATTTATCCTTGTAGTCGGGTAAAACAATGTGTTTAACACCTATGTAATCTTTATATTTTCGATTACTATAACATTGTTCTCACATTTAGAAGCAACAAGAATAATGTACCCAAGATTTTGTAATATCTTGATTTAAAACAGTGTCCATGGAGTTGCTTGCCCGTCTTCTCCTCCATAGAATCTATGATTTGGATCGGGCTTCAGCTTCAACTTTCTGACTAACTAACGACTCCTTGACAATTAAAAAGTCCTGTAAATGGTTTAATTGAAATTCTTTGAGTTTGAGTTTATTGGCTACTAAATTACTTGAGTGATTCAATTTACAACGTGACATTTAATTAAACATACAGTGGTAACGGCGCCGACTCAGTTAGCTGTAGGTCGTGGGTTCGACCCACTAACCCAGGCAGACTTTGTGTAATTTATTTGAACACCAATTATTCTCAACGGTGAAGGAAAACATCGTGAAAAAACCAGCATGTCCTAAGGTCAAAAAATCGAAGACATGTGACATCTACCAACCCGCACTGGGCACGTGTGGTGGATTACGGCCCATTCCCTCTCACATAGAGTAGGTCTGTGTCCCAGCAATGGGAACGTCATAGGCTGATTATGTTATTTAATTACTGTGCGAAACTGACGTGGTGGGTATTGATTGTTGGTTAAAAACAGTGTATATAAAATCCAAATGTTTCTGTTTTCAGTGGCATGGCGGTCTTTCATGCGAAGCTGCCGCAGCGTCATCATCCATGGGGGGTGCAGGGGCGCCTCTCCTACCAGATTCCGAGCTGATCAAACTCTGTCCGATGTGCCGCGTTCCCATAGAGAAAGATGAGGGATGCGCTCAGATGATGTGCAAGCGATGCAAGCATGTCTTCTGCTGGTATTGCTTGGCTTCACTCGATGTGAGTAAACACCATTTACCTATTCTTAATTTTACTAGGTACTTATCCAGCTCTACAGCCTGGGAACTACTGTAAAACCTAACTTTTTAAATTTCCCTTTTGTTTTTATAAATTCTTATTTGTCGAATTCGAGGCTTTTGGCTTCTATGTATTATCTCTGTCCACTAGGTTAACCGTTTTTTGACAGGTCCAACTAGTGAGCAATGTTTTTTTTTTGTCAAAACTGATTCGCGTACGGTATTATAACGTCTGTAAGATGTCATAAATAAGATAATTCCATAAGATTAGGCAGTTTATATATTTATTTTATCACGCATTTTAAAGTTAACTTCTACATAATCTGGAATAGTAACGTTCTAAGGCAGCTGTCAAAAAACGGTTAACCTACAGGACAGAGAAAACTCTAAAAAACACACACACACACTATAAATAGTGTGTCGGTTTTCGAGTTTATTTTTTAATGTGCATCTTATTTGAGAATATTTTTTGAACTTCCTTTAAAATAATAATTATAATGTGGTTAAGAAAAAATCCGGAGCAGAATCTAAGGCTTAATCAACCATTAAATCTTGAAGTTTTTTACTTATGTCTATGAACAGTCAGGGAAATTAATTGTTTAACAGATTGCCTACGTGTATTCGGGCCGGGGACGGGTCGCAGTTTGTTTTCTAATAAGTCGTGGAAAAACCAACGTTCCCTTGACACCTATTGTGAGCATGCGAAATGTCATTTATGACTATTTAACTGTGCATAAGACAATGTAGTTAAAAGTAATGACATATTTGGTAATTTACGGTGATTGTTTGATTATTGTATAGGTTTGTCGTTTTTATCAAATTAAAATCGGACAAATCAGAGGATCAGAGAAATGAATGTGAGATTTACAGATTAAAAAAAAATAACAAACAAAATTATTCCTCGGGAAATATTTGACTTAGGGGGCACTTTGCCCAGCCGTGGGAAAATGCTGCCCAACTGCTGGGCAAATCGCAGAAAAAAATACCTAATTTTGAAACAGTTTACAACCTTCTAATATCTGTAATTTTCTGTAACAGGATGACTTTCTGTTGCGCCACTACGACAAAGGACCGTGCAAGAACAAACTGGGACACTCACGCGCATCTGTTTTATGGCATCGTGCACAGGTATGATAAATATGAAAACATACTCTTGACATACAATTTGAAAAAAAAAATAACAGCAGTTTTATTTTTCTGCAACTATGAGTAATCGACACTTTGACCTTCAATATCTCCTTAACCGAGACCCGAGAGTTAGTTCAGTACAGTACATTCTGAATCAAAGGGGCTGAAAATTTTTCGTCGGTCATTAAAAAACAATTTGCTCATATATACATTTTGACCTCAAAAATCGACGAAAGATACCATTGCAATCCCGCCTTAAGCGCAATGATAAAGGACATTGTTACCTAATTCATTGTCTATTTTATTATATTAGTTGCAAATACTTTTGCAACGCGGACTAGCTGCATTGTTGCATGTTTTTGAATCTGAGTCACATTTTGATTTATTTCGAATATATTAATAAATAATTCAATCACCATTCCATATACTTATTATTATTCCCTAAAAGTATAATTTAAAAATCCTACTAAGTAATCTAAGTATAGGTACTTTATGAATGAGGTCATACTCGATTTTAAACAGGTAGTTAGAATAATGCTGAATTGAACAAAACCTACATATTTCATCATGATCATTATTCAGAGTGTGTGGTTTACTTCTAACTAAACGACTATTAACGACAATACACACAAACATTTTATCTCATTCCAAAACCAATGCTAAGAATACATGTACCTATGTTAATTAGATTCTATCCATTTAAACGTTGCAATTACATAAACTTAGGCTTTAGAAAAAAACTGCATAGATACCTAATTATCTAGGTAGGTACAAAAAATAAGCTAAATGTATAATGTTATTGTTTTTTTTAGTTTCTTAAAAATTACTCGGAGCTATGAAAAACTAACCTAATATTCGTTGTTATGGTTCGATTATAACCTCAAAATCTGATACTTTTTTGAAATATATCTATTCTGCAGTCCGCTATACAAATAAGATCTTATAGGAGTTGACTAATGATCGACATTACAACACATAATTTTCCGATGCTCTTGGTTCCAGGGCGAACAATGTATGGGCCGCAGAGCAATATCCTTTGCACACTTGCCTCACATCAAAATGTACTATTTTGTATTGACTAAAAATTGTTTATTGCAATGATGGGAAGAACCTCTTAGGTCTCCGCTTGGTGTCGGATCATTACCTACCCTCATAATGATACGTTCTCTCTTTGTTTCCAGGTGGTTGGCATATTTGCAGGCTTCGGACTACTGTTGTTAGTAGCCAGTCCGCTTCTGTTGTTAGCCGCGCCGTGCATCGTCTGTTGCAAGTGCAGGTTCGTCTCAATGTCACTTTTGTATGTTATTGCGGTCGGTACATTATGGGCTGATTACGATTATGCTTTTGGATGGCAAACAAGCCGACGACGGCCCATCTGATGTTAAGTGGTCATCGATCAGCAATGCAAAGGTACCTATCTCAGATGCTTTGCCATCCCAGGCATCCTCAGAGCAAAACCAGTCTCTAACGGTCCTATTGCGCTGGGACACAGCCTTCCTTTGTCCTGTCCTGTGACAGGGAGTAGGCCATTATCCGCCACACGGGCCCAGTGCGGGTTGGAGGATGTCACACATATCTTCGCATCTTTGCTGGTTTCCCCAAGAACCTTTTTGAGACGAAGCTGAAAGGTCCCATGTGCCTGTAATAAACAACCTTGTCTTTTAGGGGTATAGCTAACAATTGTTCCTGTTTTATTTCCAGACTATGCAACCCCAGCACGAAGAATCTCGAGGAAGTTGACGAGATCGACAGCATCAGCCCGACGCGAGACGATTCCGATGACGCTCCGCGCGAGCGATACCTGTCCGACTGACGCGCTGCCGGCGCCGCGCCAGGCACCAGCGGCACTAAGGGCAAACGTGGCACTAAAGGCAAAAGTGGCACTAAGGGAAAAAGTGGCACTAAAGGCAAAATTGGCACTAAGAGCACTAGCGGCTTTTGGGGCACTAAAGGTACTAGTGGCGCTAGCGGCACCAGTGACACTAGGTACTAGAGGCAAGGGGTACTATGGACACTACTGGCACTTGAGGCGTTAACATGTTGTGGGACACTAAACGCGTATATGTATACTTTTATTGTGACTCATTTAGTGTCACACAGAGTGTTAACGGCACTTGTGGCACTGGGGGCAATAGTGGCACTATGTACTACCACATCACGCTAAACTAGTTACACTAAGTCCTAAAGTGAACGAACACATCTCTTCTTTAATATTATGGACGGAAGTATAATAAAAATAATGCAAAAATGATTATTAAGTACCTTTTAAATTAAAACCATAATTTTTACAGAGGTGTCCTCCCAAACATACATACATATCCTTCCATATTACTGAAGTAGGTCATAAAATGTCCAGAGCATGGTCTGTAATGGCTGCATTGGATCCGTTCCTCGTTGTATAACAGAGCAACTATTTATTCATAAGTTTCTTGTCGTATTGGACGTCTGTTCCTTTATATTTCGTGCAACTTGACACAACGCTGCCGTGGCAGAAATCGACGAGATTAGAGAAGAAGTAAATACTTCTTTTAATATTTTATTCTGGCACTTCACTTGGCATATTTGACCAAATATAGCTGCATAATATAGCTGTAAGGTGTATTTTGTATTGTCGAAATAGTTGCATTTCGACAATACAAAATACACCTTACAACTATTGAAATAAAGTTCATTTTGTATTCAGAAATGGCACCAATATTTGTACAAATATCCCAAGTTTAGTGCCAGCATTATAGTGACTTCAAAACTTATCTAGGTGAAGATGTTCAGCGATTGCTTCACAATGTGATGACATGGTGATAAACAGTGAATGTCTACTAGAAAATCTTTTTTAGAACATAATCTAAAACTGAATCATTATAAGCCTCATACACAGCTAATTATAAAGTAATAAATTATTGTCTGTAATTTTTAGTAACTCGTGTAAATGACACAATACATACTTATTCGCTAAACGGTATAGTTTTTAGTAAAAAAAAACCTTACATGTTAAAAAAAAAGACTATGTGTCTGTCTGTTACAACTCGAGAATTACTTATCCAATTTTCGTGGACTTGTAAATAATAAAACAAGATTGTAAATTAGTAAGCAAATTTGATGAACATGAAAACTATGACGCGCACGGACTCGTGACGAAATGATACTGAGATTTGTCAAGATAATATACATATTAAATGGGCGGTTTTAGGCCACATTGCCTGTTGGTATTTGACCGTTACAAGAGACCTAAAGCTGACTCCACCGAGGCGGAGGAAAATTTGCCAATAATCGTTTATTTTTTAATGATTCTTCTCCGCTCAACATTCATAAGGGGGGAATCATTTGGTTATCCCTTCTCTGCTCCGCCTTAGTGGAGTGTCAGGCTGTGTCCTAACCAAAGCGACAGTCGCGTTTATTCTGTTCAGCGAACCCGAACACGTGAACGCGACGATCATGTAATCGCGCGACCGCTCGCTTTGGTAAGGACACAGCCTAATAGGCCGACCCTGCACACATGTTTCACGATTCAAAAATAATAATGATAATGTAGAAGTTACATAAGGACACAATTAAATGTGTATTATGTCTATTTTGACAATTTTAAATTGATTAATTAATCAATTATTAATTGGAAACTAATCTTCTTTTCGTGTCAATGACCTACTCAAATTTTGAGACTCATTTTTAGGACGCGGGGTAACCGCGTCCTAAAAATGAGTCACACGAATACACGATCGTGGCTTTCATATTAATTATGTATGACACTCATTTGTTCGGAAAACCGGAAGGCGCCCCTCTGTCGGCGCGACCAAGCGTCCAGGTTTGCCGAACAAAATGAATGATGGTCGCGTGTTCGCGCGACGCTTCGGTTAGGACGCGGCCAATTATTGAAACAGACCTTGTGGGCAAGAATTTATTTACAACTACTGAAAAATGAAGATTCATTGATTTATTATATTGTACAAAAAAAAAAAAAAACTAGATTTATAATACTGACCTTTTTTTGTTATTTGGTGTTGACTGAGACTTAATAGTAAGCGATAGACTGATGATGAATGATCATGAATTTGGAAAAATGATATTTATTTCAATTTAAAAAGCTAGCTAATTCATAATTATAATGGAGAGGGCAATGGAAAAATTCTCTAAAAATAAGCATTACTGAAAGCTGGCAGCATTATCACATGTTTTTGTGACTTTAAAGTTTGCGGATGAAAAAAAAAAATCTAAGAATATTTCACACACAAGGGTAAACAGTACTTATTTCAGTTACTTTTATGAGTACATAGATATTTTCATAAAAAGACTTAATAGTACCTAAATCTGCGTAATTCGAGACTCTTCTGCAAACCGACTTCCGTTAATGCAGTGTTTTGTGTTTACAATGTATAGACGCCAGCACATCATGCTACCCGAAACTGTCAAATTTTCCTAATCAATTTTGAACTTTATGCTTCAGCGATAAAGTTGAAAATCTACTAAAGAAATTTGACAGATTGTAGTAGCTTGATGTGCTGGCGTCTGTACAGATTTTAACGAAGATACTTAAAATCTAGCGACTTCAAAGTTCTCGTACAAAAACATCTCTCAGTGAATTCGATATGAAATATGCATATATACACAGGTGAGTTTTTGTTTGTTATATATTTTTACATACCTATATTTAATTGCTTTTTTATACATTTGAAAAACTAGTTTTCTGATCTTTCTGTCTCTGATAGTTGGCATAGCAGCCATAATGATCCTTGTTTAAAAACTCACCCTGTATATTTAAATTATACATATATAGTTAATAAATATTTATGTGATTATAAATACAATACTGTTAGCGTAGGATAAATAATACAATTACAAATCTAAATCAATGAAAATTGAGGAAATGTTGACAGTAAGTGTAACTGCAATGCAGTGTGTCAATGCATGAAAAGTCTTTAATTGTTATTTTGTTATCACCTGTGATGGCCGGTAAAGAATAGACGTTTTACACAGTGGCCCATGTTTGCGCATCTTAGGGGCCGTCTCCACGAGCGAGAGAATCGCGGCGTTGACGTCATCACGTCAACGCCGGCTGCCACTGAAAACCAGCGCTGGGGCTCTGTCTCGTATAGGGTCTTAGCATTATGCTGAGCGATGGCTGTTTTGCGTGGATGTGACGTATGTTTACCCCCAACTTGTTATTTTTTTGTGTGTTTATGTTCTTTTTTATGCGTCATGTTTGCCGCAAATAAATGTATTTCCTTTCTTTCTTATATTATCGTCGTGCCACGTATTTCTATACACTCTCTTAGAATGTGTTTCCACACGGCGGTATCATCGCTGCCAG
Source organism: Apamea anceps (assembly GCA_951799955.1). NCBI lineage: Eukaryota > Metazoa > Arthropoda > Insecta > Lepidoptera > Noctuidae > Apamea > Apamea anceps. The sequence goes on from OX637516.1 coordinate 3,747,999, forward strand.
AGTTGGCTGGCACGACGATAATATCGCCGCGATTCTCTCGCTCGTGGAGACGGTCCCTTAGGGGGGAATGCTAATACAGCATGTATCAGAAAGTTGTGGTCAAATTTAAGGGTGTGGTATACACAACTAAGAAAGTTGTTCAGTTTGATAGTCTGTACCACACCCTTAAGTTTTGACCACAACCTTTCTGATACACATTGTATAAATACACTGCTATAAGGACCTTTTGGCGCTAGCCCGGTTAAGCAGATGACAACCTCATAGGTTGAAATGCGAGAGGCCATTCATAAAAAAAAAATCTTTTGGCGCTCAAATGACGTCGACCGGGGGCGCTGTTGGTAAACATCTGAGCAATTGCTGAGTGAAATGTATTGAAAAAAAAAAGGCGGCGTTAGTTCCAATTTTGGCTACGCGCCAAAAGAACTTTGTAGCACTATAAGTACATATATTTACATGGAAACATGACGTTTCCCAGCAAATAATTGATGATTACGCTGATGGACATATTTCCATGATCGGAAGGTGCGTATCCCAAGCCATTGTCTACTGGAGCCCAATAATATGCACACTGCTTCCCGTGTCACGCACACGGGGTCTTAACATTAACTTATTATAGTACATTAAAATATTTATGACTTTATTGTAAATAAGAAATAATATTGTACTTAATTTTATAGTTCAAGGATCGATGATGTCGTTTCTTCCAATTAAATTGTATTTAACAATTGTAATATAAACATTATGTAATGACTTTTCTCGTAACTGTATGTAGTCTTTATGGAAAGGAGGTTGAATACACCTCGTGACCTTGGTATAGATAAATTAAATAAAAACTCCGTAGGGAAGTCATATTTGTACCTTGGCTAGATGTATGTATTTTTTTAACTGATATTAAGACTCCATCGGTCCTTTGTAGCTTGTGGTAGCAAGCTAGTAAAAGCATTTGTAGAATTAATCAAAAATTGTCAGTAGGTGAATTAAATAGATGTGATAAGCGACCGGGCTGTTTGACACTTGCAATATGACTAGAGCCTGTACGTTTGTTTTTGAAAGTAATTCAATTTTAATTTACTTTTTTCTGTGGTTGACTGCAATCTGACGAAAAATGAGTCGGATATTATAAAGGCGTTGTTCCTTTGCTTTGAGCAACGAGCAGGCCACGCGTGTGTAATGACGACTTCAGACCAGCAGTTGTAGTGGATGATCTGATGGAATCAGTATTGTCAGCTGATCTATCGTGTTCACGCCTTTATTTATGTCTTAAAAAGTTATGTTTAACTTTTGAAATGGTGTATGAATGTATATTGCAACATTTACAGTCTACTGTACTGCATACACACTTAAAACATATTATTATACTTAATGTTTAGAAAATTATGTTGCAAGTGTAAAACAACCTTAGTAATATGTATCTCATTAAGTTGATCGTTAAATGACTTGTCTATGGTATTGAAAGACTTTCATTTTTAATAATTACTATTTTATTGTTTATGGTAGATGCAAATATAGGTTTAGGATTTTGGTAGTGATATTGGCTGGTCAAAAGATTGAATACACAAATACAGTATACAATATTTGCATTTACCATTAAAAGATGAAATCGGCATATTGTAAATAAAAAAAAAAAGAATTTTATTTTTTGTTATTGATTGTACTTCTTTATTTTTGTGTTGAGATGAGACGACGTATTTCCGTTACTATAATTATAAACAAATAATAAAGATTTTTCTGATAAATCTTAAAAGGGAGTTTTTATTTTATTGCATTACTATTTGTGTTTTATGACAGTAGGTACTAGCTGTGCCCCGCAGTTTCACCCGCATAAGTTTAAAGTATCCTATATGTTAATCTTGGTTATAAACCATCTGTGTGCCAAATTTCATCCAAATCCGTTGAGTAAGTTTTTGCGTGAAAGAGCAACATCCATCCATCCATCCAAAATTAATGTGGTGTCGCACGTAAACTGCTGCGATAGACTGTAAACCATTCAACCAATCACAGGTGTTTACGCACTTTGACAACTTGTTACATTAATTGTGCGACGATTTGCTACCCTAATCATTATAGTAGTTCTGAGAATCATTGTATCGAATGAAGAGTATCATTGTTGCAATGACCTCGACTATGGAATAAAATGCCCAGCATAGCTATTCACAACCATTCGACAGGATATTATATCGAAACGCATTGACACATTTTGATAACCTGGGGGTCTACTCCGAAGTAGTATCGGCTGAATGTTCGGCCGTTTCCTGCTATAGTTTGACCAAAACCGCTGTACCGCGCCTTCGGTATGTGCGCTGCGAGACGGGGCAGTGCAGGCCGCTCATTCGTAATCGCTCACGGCGTCCCGCCCCCCGCCTCGCCGCGCATTCCTAAGGCGCGGTACAGCAGTTTCGGTCAAACTATACGAAGTTACTATTTGGTTCGGTCGGTTCCGATCCTACACTCCTACACTCTTTCGAATTGATTATGGTCCCGAGTTCCGACCCAACTGAGCCGATCCGAACTTTTTTCGCATATTTGAATAATATTCGGTTCGGCCATGTGTCGGTCCGATCCGAACATTCGCACTTTGCACTTCGGAGCAGGCCCCCTGATTTGCCTTGCCCGTCAGCAAACAGCTCTCGGAAGAATAGCAGTTGTCTATTTGATTAAGGGCTGATTTTTTCAACACCAGGTAATTTTATACGAGGAATAATTTTTAATTTTTGACAGTTTTCTATACAAAATCTGTCAGACTTCAATTTTATTCCACAAATAAAAATTATCCATCGATTGAGAAATCAGCCCTTAAACTGACAAAATTTTCGGGTTTAGTACTTGTGAACAGCGTTTAGAGGACCCCTACCATAGCTATGCTGATAAGACACTACAAGCTTTGCTAGCCAGAGTGCCAGATGGAGCAACAGAAGCAACTACGTTAGTAAAATAAAATTACTTTTCAATGGAACTAAACAACCTATAAATAACCTTTTGCTTCCAGTATTATAGTTTTGTGTATGTATCTACTACTACTAGCTGTAATAATGGAGACTATAAACATTATTCTATTCTACTCTACACACATGAAGAGTCATGGTATACAGGTAGTCTCACTAGAAAAATACTACAATGAAGTATGGTCTCATATGAGTACTACTATCACCAAAGGCTATAATCTGACCATTTCGAAAACTAAATCCCGTGCACATGATGACCACAGCTGCGTCCCTAAGTAAAACAAAAGAGGATCCTTTTCAGGTTGACTAATATGCGCTGCGGGTTATAATTATAATTAAATTATCATATGAATACGGGTTAAAAAATAGAGAGGGAGAGATTGCTAAAACTATGTATTTACAATAAATAAAAGCATTTCAAATACATACAAATATAATCTTCACCACTTCCTCATCAAACCAGCAGTAGAGTCAAACAGCAGTGGGTTTTTGAACTCTCCCCTCATATCAAGCATATAATGCATCCATCTGTTTTTAATTTTCAATGGTAATTGTACTCTTGCTATATTTCTTGCTTCTTTACAGCAGACATTTTCCATGGGGACTGTCATGATGCGGTTCTTACCGAAAGGTGTGTAAGTGACAAAAGTTAATTGTTTGCCACCCTTATTTAGTATCAAGAAACGGACTGAACGGAGAGTGTACATCCAGATTACAGCAAGGGAACCACCTCCTGTAACAAAGACGAGATTTTTATTAAAAGCAAAATATATTTTGTTGTACTCATGGACAAATTATTTTGTTCTGATAAATTACATTAAGTTTTTAATTTTGTTTTACAATATATTTTGATGTATACTTTCTCTTGCAATCAAGGGTAGGGTTAATACTCAAAATTATAATTAACACATAGTTGTAGCTAAATTAAAGATAATTAAGTACTGTGTTAAATTTCTTTACTAACCTACTACTACGGAAAGAAATCCTAGGGTGTTCCTGTACTTATTCTCTCCAAGGTTGATCTTTCTGAACCAGGGAGTATCATCGGTAATTGTAGATTTGTCAACCGGCGCGTCTCTTAATGAACTGAACGCAAACACACCCAGATATGTCCAGAACATGTATTGAACTACAGCAAATATATTCATATACTTAAAAAACTTTGGGTTCTCGTATTTGAACAGAATAACATCTTTAATTACGTTTGTATTGACATCATGAACTGTTTTGGTTGTGATAGTGCTATACGATTTTGTTTTGATGTTATTTACACAGATCTTATATTTAGCGCTGAATCTTGATACAGCTACTCGCTTAAGTACCGACGAAGCATATGATAAAAGAGACATTTTTCTATTTATTTTAATAAATAAAATTGTTTTTACTAATATAACCTAAATCGGAACATTCGGAACTGTCATCGATTAACGACGACGTCAAATAGTCAATCTCACAGAATCTCACTTGACACTGACTTTAACACTCACTTGGGCAGACTTGGGGCCGGGGAGCCGTTGTTGAGCGATTTTTAATCTATGTGGAAAAATCGCCTAACCAATATGGTATGGAACAAATGGAAAGCGGTAAATCTGTTCACACGGAATCGATTTTTTACACAGATTGATAAGTGCTCGAAACATGATTTTCATCCGAAACCATTACCGAATAATTCAGTTCCTCTTCTGGTTTAATTAAAAGTTAGCTTTAGCTTCTCTTGTCATTATAAACAGTACTCAAAATACTCAAATACAAAGATTCGTTAAAACGCGATGTAATCGCTTCTTATTTTGATATCGTCAGCGATTCATGCCATTAGACCCGAAAAATCCTATTATCTTCTTTTTGTGGAGACTCGGCTTAACAGCACTATTTTGAAATAGGGCAACTCAACTCATAGACAATATTTGAATTCAACAATTTTTTGAAAAAATAAACACCTTGTTTATTGGCACTCTTGGCGTCTTCGTTGTTTCATTGCGGTTGTAAAATTGCAAAGTAAAACTTAGATAAAAATGTTATTTTTTAACGCCGAACGTAATTAGTGTGCATTTTGTTCTGGTTACCAGACAATCGCTATTTCGCGTTGATTGCACGCGTTTTAATAGCACCTATAACAAGATGGCTGATATAAAGGTAAGTGAAGCATTTGGCGGCATTTTGATCGCTAACGGCCAAAATTTTATCAAGATTTGAGACTGCTTGGGTTTCTGGGTTTCTGTTCTTATAATTACATGAAAAGGTCCTACTGGCAAACACAAATTTCTACATTTTTGTCTCCCTTATATGCTTTAAGTACTTACAAAAAGTCATTCAAAAGGTACAATGTAGTTGTACAATTTCAATATGTTTCAAGTTCAATGTTCCTAAATAACAGCTGCTGCAATTCACTTCTTAGTTCGTAATTTTGTATGATTTTTTGTTAGTCTCGTTCGAATTCGCAAAATTACTATAATAATTATTAATATTGTTAAGCACTGATTTGCTACTACCCTCAATTATTTGTGAGGAGCCAGCAATATTTAAATCTTTTCATTAAAATACCATGATAAACACTTTGTTCTCAAACAAATTTTTTGATAATTGTAAATATACAGAACAATCTATGTCCAAGCACTCATTCCCCTCTCAGCATCAGATTCATTAATGAATCCTTTTTTTATAAAACCTTTCGAGTTAACAATCATGTCTTCCACGATATGTATATTTTAAAAATATACATATTGTGGAAGACATGATTGGTACAGTACATAACAGAAAAGTAGTTGTGATCTAAAAATAATATTTTTAGATCACAACTACTTTTCTGTTACTGTATGATTCATCTGATTCAATTGTGCGAAAAACCAAGATGTTGATTTTCATGAATGTTACTACTTAGGTAAAGTCATGAGATCTTTGTCCATAGGTTTGAGATGTAATTTTACTGAATTATCATTAATTATTTTATGTCAGTGTGTCGTGCTTACTGAAATATAAAAAAAAATATATATAAACATCCAAATTGAGAACTCCTCCTTTTTTGAAGTCATGAAAAGTACAAAAAATATGATGATAATGATGCATATTTTTTATATTATTTAGACGAGGGCTCTAAAGAAAGGAATTTTCTCACAAAAGCCTTTTACTATCAAATTGTAAATCAAATTAAAACTGTGCCATGGGTTGTTTTTTTTTTATAAGTTATGAAATTTTAAAGGCCATGTTCAATAAAATGAACACTGCTGGGCAGAACGGTGCGGCGGAGGGCGCGCCTCCTGCCAAAGGACCAAAAGGGGGCACAATTGAGAAAATTTACCAGAAGAAGACACAGTTGGAACATATCCTACTACGTCCTGACACATATATTGGGTCCGTTGAGAGAGCCACTGAGTTAATGTGGGTCTTTGACAAATCCAAGGAGTGCATGGTCCAAAGAGAACTGAATTTTGTGCCAGGTCAGTACTTACTGCTTAATTATTTTTTTTTAATATTATGACTAATATTTAAAAATATCTTAGGCTTGCAAGGCTTTCAAATACATGTTATTCATTATACTTTTTAACTATAATTTAGCCTAAAGTAAACATTGACAATGTTATTTTACAGGTTTATACAAAATATTTGATGAAATCTTGGTCAATGCAGCTGACAACAAACAGAGAGACCCCAAAATGGATGTAATGAAAATTGACATTAATCAAGAAACCAATACAATATCCGTGTACAATAACGGCTGCGGTATTCCCGTGGTGATGCACAAAGAAGAGAAAATGTATGTTCCAACTATGATCTTTGGGCATCTACTAACATCATCAAACTACAATGATGAGGAAGAAAAAGTGACAGGTGGAAGAAACGGTTATGGTGCCAAACTTTGTAATATATTCTCTACAAAATTCACAGTAGAAACTGCATCAAAACAATACAAGAAACATTTTAAACAGACATGGGGTTCCAACATGACTAAAGCTTCCGAACCTAAAATCAAGGAAGCTGGTAAAGATGACGATTTTACGAAAGTAGTATTCAGCCCTGATTTGTCTAAGTTTAAGATGGAAAAGTTAGAAGATGACATTGTAGCTCTGATGTCTCGTCGAGCGTATGACATCGCCATGACGACTCAAGGCGTCAAAGTGTACCTAAATGGAGAAAGACTTAAAATAAACAAGTTTAAAGACTATGTAGATTTATACATAAAAGGTAAAGAGGATGAGAACGGGCAACCATTGAAAGTAGTCTATGAGAAAGTAAATGATCGCTGGGAGATCGCACTCACACTCTCGGACAGAGGTTTTCAACAGGTATCTTTTGTGAACTCCATTGCTACCACAAAGGGAGGGAAACACGTTGATACGGTATCTGACAGCATAGTTAAGAATGTTCTAGAAATTATTAAGAAGAAAAACAAGGGTGGCGTAAATATAAAACCTGTGCAGGTCAAGAATCACATGTGGGTTTTTATTAATTGTCTGATTGTCAACCCAACCTTTGACTCACAAACAAAAGAAAACATGACTCTCCAAGCAAAGAGTTTCGGTTCGAAATGTAATTATTCAGAGAAGTTCATAACAGCTGTATCAAAATCTGGTCTAGTGGAGTCTGTACTGACATGGGCTAAGTTCAAAGCTCAGACTGAACTGGTGAAGGCATCAGGAAAGAAACAGAGTAAACTGAAAGGTATACCGAAGCTAGAGGATGCTAACGATGCTGGCACTAAAAACGCACACTTGTGTACGCTCATCCTTACTGAGGGAGACTCAGCTAAGTCATTGGCTGTGTCAGGACTTGGTGTGGTTGGTCGGGATCACTATGGTGTGTTTCCACTAAAGGGTAAACCACTTAACGTCAGGGACGCATCTCACAAACAGGTTTTAGAAAATGTTGAAATCAACAACATGATCAAAATTGTTGGACTCCAGTACAAAAAGAAATACAACACTGTTGATGATTTAAAATCATTGAGATACGGTAAAGTGATGATCATGGCTGATCAGGATCAAGACGGGTCTCACATTAAAGGTTTGATTATCAATTTCATACACCACAATTGGCCAGAATTATTGAAACTGCCGTTCTTAGAGGAATTTATTACTCCTATCGTGAAAGCTACAAAAAAGGACAAAGAAATGTCATTCTACTCATTACCTGAGTTTGAAGAATGGAAGAACAATACAGAGAACCATCACACGTACAACATCAAATACTACAAAGGTTTGGGTACCTCCACATCAAAGGAGGCCAAAGAATACTTTCAGAATATGGAGAGGCACAGGATAAGGTTCAAGTACGCGGGCCCCACCGATGATCATCACATTGAACTGGCATTTTCTAAGAAAGGTGCTGATCAACGTAAGGAGTGGCTCACTAGCCACATGGACGAAGTGAAACGAAGGAAAGAAATTGGTCTTCCAGAGAGATATTTATACACAAAAGATACTAAAGCTGTCTCATATTCGGATTTCGTCAATTTGGAGCTGGTTCTCTTCTCAAATGGCGATAACGTAAGGTAAGAGTACTGTTATGCGCCTTGGGCAGTAAACCCAATAAGTATATCATATTCATGAAAGTCTAACATGCAGCAACCCATAGTATTTCTTGAACCCTTTTCATTGGGTCAATTCTACAATATCCAATGCATTATTTTTGCTGCAATTTTTTTGAAATGCAGCAAAAATGACAAGGATTGTCACTGCAAGTGAGTTACTGATTAGGGCATAAGGGTTCTGGTTTTGTTCGTCCTATCAAAGCTATCGCTTATATTAGCAGCTACAATAGCAAATATTTCTAATTCCAGATCAATACCTTCCATGGTAGATGGATTGAAACCTGGCCAACGTAAAGTGATCTTCACGTGCATTAAACGTAACGACAAACGCGAGGTCAAAGTGGCGCAGCTGGCTGGTTCGGTTGCGGAACACTCGGCGTACCATCACGGTTAGTATTAAATAAATAAATAAATCTTTATTTCTCAGTAAATGCATTTATTTACATTATGTTGGTCTAAAAATGGCTTAGGTTAGTGTTCCATAGTGAAAACCCTGACTTCTAAACTAGGTTTATGTACCTGTATCTTAGAAGCCATTATTAGATACAGAATCTTAGATAATTATCTAGTTTTGAAACCACAAACTCAATGTCATACATGACAAAGTTCAAATTCCTTTGTAGCCTTATTTTTTTAGACACACACTCTAAATGACCCCTGATATGTAACGCTTTAATGAACTAGTATTAAAAAATTCAAAATGTGTAAACTTAACACGCCACTTCTTCTGAGCTCAAACGCTAGGAACTGGTGTAAGGCAGGTGCTTAGGGGCTGTCTTATTTTCCTTTTGACGTTCATAAAGTGAAGATCGAAGCCAGCCTAACTTGTATAATAATTTTTTATTTGATTTGAACAGGTGAACAGTCCCTAGCGATGACGATAGTGAACCTCGCACAAAACTACGTGGGTTCCAACAATATTAACCTGCTAGAGCCCCGTGGTCAGTTCGGAACGCGACTCTGCGGCGGCAAGGACTCTGCTAGCCCGCGTTACATCTTCACGCTAATGTCACCGCTTACCAGACTTGTGTTCCATCCACACGATGATCCGTTACTTGTTGTAAGTATTTTGATCATATTTTACACCCATTCGTTTTCGGCAGTCCCATGTTACGGTCGGCGCACATTGAACAGCTTAAAATGCTCCAATTGATTTCGAAATCGCTTCAATCAGTTAAAAATAGTTTGCAAGAGAATTCTCTCAAAAAAATTTAAAAAGGAGATCAAGAAAAACCCTAACACGCATACGAAAACCATTCGAAGCAAATGCATTTGCGTATGCTCCTTACAACTCGTATTTCAGTTATGATTTCATGAACTCAGCCTATTGCAGTCCACTGCTGGACAAAGGCCTCTACCAGACTGCGCCACAACACCCTGTCCTCCACCTTCCGCATCCAGTCTACCCTAGTCACCTTTTGAAGGTCGTCCGTCCATCTAGCTGGGGGGCGTCCCACACTACGCTTGCCAATACGCAGTCTCCAGTTATGATATAGCTCATTATAAACCAATCAAATTGCCCGAGCATTATGCTGCTGAAAGTGCGCCTCTCCTAGCGAAGAAGACAGTAATTGTAATACATAAGTTAAGAGAAATTTATATATATTAAATTCATGACGTTTTTCTAGCACGACTTCGAAGATAATCAAAAAATTGAGCCGATTCAATACATCCCAATCATTCCTATGGTCCTGGTGAATGGCGCCGAAGGTATCGGCACAGGATGGTCCACGAAGATACCCAATTACAACCCCAGGGATATTGCTGCAAATATTCAGTAAGTACCTACTACTATCTGAAATACTTATACGACTAACACTGGACTATCTACTTAAATCGTCCGTAAAATACACGACAAATTGACGTAGTAGGTCAATCCGTTTAACCAGAGAAGGTATGCGCTTTGGTAATACTTGTGCGTCCGAATAATCTTGAACGCACAGCTGCTGCTCAGCAGTACAAAACTTAGAAGCCTTATCTAAAGCTTCTAAATTTTGTACTGCCACGCTTTTTATTAGTGAACCTATCATTGCGAGTTTGTAAAAAGTTTTCTCATTGTCTGGTTACTTACTCTGGTCGTATCTTGTCACCTGTCTCTTGGAAATTGCATAGAGTTGTTAATCTACAATTCTCTAACCATGGTAATTATAGATGGGCTATCCACCTGGGTGCTTTGGTAAACACCCAATTTTCTGGGTGTTTATGGGTGTTTACGGGTGTTTATCGGGTGTTTATCAGGTTTTTATCGGGTGGCCCATCTCTAATGGTAATCCAAAGTAGGTAAATACTTCCATGGTTGTAACAGCTCTATATTATATTTCATCATCGCATGTTCAGATTTTCAAAGATAGCCGATGATTGCCGAAGCGCATACTTTTCTTGGGGGATCTGAATGTACATACATACCAAATGTATACTCTACTTTTCAGACGAATGTTAGACGGCGAAGAACCAAAACCTATGCACCCGTGGTATAAAAACTTCCGTGGCCATATTGAGGGCTTTGGCGACAAATACGTAATTTCCGGCGAGGCGGCCATATTGCCTGGCGAGAAGATCGAGATTACGGAACTTCCTGTCGGAATGTGGACTCAGAATTACAAGGAGAATGTGCTGGAGCCGATGTTGGGAACGGATAAAGTGAAGCCTATCATATCTGAATATAGGGTAAGTAGTGCAGCTTGAACTGTCTCATCTTCAATGAATTGACCTGTTGTAAATGTTAGCAAATATTATCATTATCATTTTATAGCAGTTCACAGCTGGAAATAAGTCTCTCAAATTGCATGCTATTTTACTCAATCGTTGATTCTCTCAACCACTAGCCAACCTGCTTGTATCGTCACTCCAACAAGCCTGTGGTTCTAAATTTTAGTAGCAATGGAATTTGATCTTTGTCTGTGACATTGCGTTTGGTTCCAAAATTTGATAATTATCGATATAATTATCTTCTAAATTTAAGTCATGTCGATAGTTTTAATGATGTCTCAATTTTGTTGTAGGAATACAACACCGACACAACAGTGCGGTTCGTTGTGAGCCTCCTGCCGGGTAAACTGGCCGAGGTGGAACTTGAGGGCGTGCACAAAGTGTTCAAGCTGCAGACCACCATCTCACTCACGTGTATGAACGCTTTCGACCACAACTGCTGTCTCAAAAAGTAAGTGTTGATAATTTAAAGTGTAGTAAGTCAACTGCATGTATGTGGTAATGAATTGACATTGCCAGCACCTTTATGTCGTACGACGATTTAGAAGTTAAAAAAAAATATCTCAATTAGGTAATATAGTTATTGCAAGCAAAACAAGATTGTACATTCAAACGAAAACATTGTGAAAATTGCAAAACACAAATAAATTATAGAACATAGTTAGTACTATAATATAGAAAATGGCTAATTAACAAAAGCAAGACCATAGCCGCACCTCTGCCTACCCATTCCAGGAAAAACAGGTGTGATAGTTTATGTTTGCTAACGTATAAAAATATTCCTCACTAGATACGACAAGGTCGAAGAAATCTTACGAGATTTCTACGAACTGAGATTGAAATACTACGCGCGGCGCAAAGAGTACCGGGAGGGTCAACTGCAAGCCGAGGCAGACAAGTTGTCCAACCAAGCGCGGTTCATTCTCGAGAAGTGCGACAAGGGACTAGTGGTCGAAAACAAGAAGCGTAAAGTCATGGTGGAAGAACTTATGAAGAGAGGTAAGTTACCGATATTGAAGCCTATTTGGTAAATAACAGGGTTAGCCGATATATACATATTCTTGCCGTCATTTGCAGTGGTTTTTGTGTCATTCTTGGTATAGTTTGACCAAAACCGCTGTACCGCGCCTTCGGTATGTGCGCGGCGAGACTAGGGGGCAGTGCAGGCCGCTCATTCGCCATCGCTCACGGCGTCCCGCGTCCCGCCGAGCTGCGCATTCCTAAGGCGCGGTACAGCAGTTTCGTAAAACTATAACTGTCTCATTATGGAGATATTTAAGGGAAAAGAAAATACGTTTATTAAAAACGTGTTTTTCGTTTTTTTTTTTTTTGGAAAAGTAAATAAATAATACTAGTAATAAATTATTAATAATTATAATTTTTTTATTACTAAAAATGATCGGTATGCGTCGAATCAGGTTCGATGATTGGACTTCTTACACCTAGTATACAATCATCATATAATTAAATTGTAGAACTATAGTATAATTTTCGAAATAATAAAATTTCTGTAACTAATCCAAATTTCTAACTACAGGTTACGCTCCCGACCCGATCTCTGAATGGAAGAAGCGCGCCAGTAAGATGCAGGGACTAACAGCAATAGAAGACGACCCTCAAGAGTCGGAAGAAGAGCCCGAGCCTGAGGCTGAGAAGGGGAAACCCGTTGATCCAGGTGGGTTCTGAACCTTCTACCTACATTCCTTTAAACACCACCCGTAAAAAAATTTCTTTGGAACATTTTATGAAATGAAATGGTGTGGAATTCACTATTGACGATTGTTCATCAATGCTCGAGCTTCGATCGACCATTGAGCTATAAGGAATATCGAATATAATAATAATAATATCCCTGGACATTTCACACAGCGCCATCTAGTCCCAAGCTAAGCAACCTAATGCTTGTGTTATGGTAACAAGATGGCTGATAAACTACTTATATAATTTTTTTTTTTGTTGTAAATACATACATATTATAGATAGAAAAACACCCAGACTCGGAACAAGTACATGTATAGTCCATTTATAATAGCATTAGAAAAAGGAGGCTCGTAGAAGCAGGAATGCAAAACATTTTATTTCAAAGTTATGATAAAACAATTTTAAGGGAGATGCTTAAATTCTAATTTTCTTGCGTTTTTTGCAATTTGCAGGTCAGTGTAAGGTTGTATCTTAATAAAAATAATATGATGCGCAACAATAAGAAATATGTAGGCAATAATACAATTTTAACCTTAAAAATCATCAATACATCCCTTTAAATTAGAATTGCCCCGAATTCGTCTGATTTCGCGGGCTACTGCAGCGCATCCACCTTAATTAAAATAAAATTCGGTAGAATTATAGTGAAACGAATAACGTTCCAAGTATTGTTCATCCCTGCTTCTTTTAGGTTTTTAGCATTGATACTGTAATTTTAAATTGGAGTTATATAATATAAATAAATTAAAGCCACATAATTTCATAAGATAAATAGTTAAAATGGTTACAATTAAGTGTGACAGCTGCTGTAAAAATAGATCATAATAAATTCGGCGTCTATCATAATGTAACAATGTTTATTGTATTTTTGTTACAAAGTGTGCATTAAAAATAACCTTTTTTAACTTCTTTCTAATGCTATTGTAAATGGACTATAGGTCATACAAATATTTGTTCCGTGCGGGAATCGAACCCGCGACACGCAGCGCAGCAGTCAATCGCTTAACCACTGCGCCAACCGTGCCGTCCGAATATGTTTTGAAGCAATCAATATCGACTGGTCGACGTCGGTCGATCGCGGTCTTGTTACCTCTCTAGGCAGATCGTACAATATACCCAGGTTTGCACGGGTGCGTTTTTCCCGCGTCGATTATTTTTCGCGCACTGGATTTTCAATGCTCCGTTCAACACCGAGAGTTGAAAATCCAGTGCGCGATTGTTTTACGTCCTTGCGAACGTAGGCTAACGCTATTGTAAGCGCGTATGGTATGCGCGACTCACTATTATTCCTTTGAGCATTTTATGTTCCACTATAGGTCAAAGGCCAGCCTCCCTTCCCTCCTCACTAGCTAGTATGTAATTGTACTTGCTATATTACAGAAAAAGCATTCCAAAACTTGAAAGAGGTGAAGAAGTACAACTACCTGCTGGGCATGTCCATGTGGATGTTGACCAAGGAGAAGAAAGATGAACTGCTCAAGCAGAGGGACCAGAAACTGTCGGAGCTTAACGCACTTAAGTATGTTATTAGGCTATATTCTTTTCGGTTTCATTTTCAGAATCGGATTAATTTCTCCGGAACTCTTTCCCACTTTTTATGGCTGTTGTAATCCAGTAAAGTTTATTTGTGTTAAATCGCAATAAAGTTATAGTTAAGCCATGTTCACTTAAATGTCTCACTGGTGGTGGCGCGTGTGTTGGATCATTCGGTTCCCTACGAAATGGTTGAGCTGGATGGTGCTGATCCACGCGTCATGTTCGTGAACGGGCGCCGTCGGTTGAGACTGGTCATCTCTTAACTGCCAGGGCTTATTTTATATTTTAATATGTTTCTTTTTTTCATTGTTCTTACATATAGAAGCAATAAGAATAATGTACCCAGGATTTTGTAATAATATCTTGATTTAAAAGAGTGTTGTTGGAGTTTCTTGCCCGTTCTTCTCCAAAGAGATCTACGTTTTGAAATGGGCAACTACCTTCAACTTTCTGACTAACTGACCGACTATTTAATTTTGACAATCGACAAAAGTGCCTGAAATGGTTTAATTGAAATAAATGATTTGAGTTTGAGTTAAATTTATTGTAAGACACTGAAGGCTTATCAGGGAACTATGAAAAAAAATAAGCTAATAAAAATAAATAGGCTTATTTTTTTTTTTTAATTAGTCATTTTATTAATTAATTCTTTTATTCATTCTAACATAATGTTTACGTGTGCAGAGCAAAAACAGCGGCGAATTTATGGCGTGAAGATTTAGACGAGTTCTTAATAAAACTGGAAGAAATTGAAGAGAAAGAGAGACTAGAAGAACAGTCGGTTAACAAAAAGACCACCAAAGCAGCCGTGAGTACCTTCTGATTTACCAATTTTATTGCAGCTTTATCAATATATCTTTAGTGCAGTGGCGTAACTGTACCCTTTGGGGCCCGTGGCAAATTCATGCGATTGGTAGGGCCCTCCCTCAATGTAAAGAAGCTCAACCAACATTATATTTTTTTTACTGGCACTTCGACCGCGTAGATTTCGTAATTTCCCCTACAAAATGGAATACCTGACTGCTTCTTTGTTCTAGTGGTCGAAAAAAGTTTGCATTTCTGTACTTAGGTATGTTAGGATCCTCCTGTGCTCATAGCCCTCTCGGGCCGGGGGCCCCCTCCGGCTAGGGGCCCGTGGCATTTTGCCACTCCTGCCACCCTATTGTTACGCCACTGCTTTAGTGGCAAAAACCTAGTACGCACGGCGACATATCAAGCTATACATTTCCAGTATAAGCTGACATCTCATTGTACGAAAAGCGTATACAATGCGAGGTCAGTTAAAACTAGAAATATGTAGCTTGATATGTCGATATGTGTGTACGTTAGTTGCGAATGTAAGTCTTGATTGTATATGCGACATAAACTAAGATCAACCAAAACCATAAACCATAGATATTCTAAGAACTAAAATATTCGTTTTGCTTTTATGCTTACAAGATGGAAAGAGTAAAGGTAAATATATTTTGTTACTAGCTGCGCCCCGCGGTTTCATCCGCATAAGTTTCGATCCCGTGGGAAGATCTGGATAAAAATTATCCTTGTGTTAATCCTGGTTATAAATTATATGTGTGCCAAATTTCATCGAAATCTGTTTAGATGTTTTTGCGTGAAAAAGTAACAAACATCCATCCATACAAACTTTCGCATTTATAATATTAGTAGGATAAAAGGCAATGTACTATCGCCAAAATCTATATCTGACCACCGTAAGGACTATTCCTGCTTGCAGCGCATATTATTAGTCGACCTAAAAAGGATCCTCTTTTGTTTTACTTACGGACGCAGCTGTGGTCATCATGTGCACGGGATTTTGTTTCAAAATGGTCAGATATGTTTTGGCTATAGTACATGGGGTCACAATACAGTCAAAACAGATAAAATAACAAAAAAAATCTACGAACGTATGGCGAGCGTGGCGTACGTTGCATGTGGGATCGATTCGTAAACATTTGCCGTTATCAATTTACAGAATGCCAGCAAGAAGAATCGCAAGTCGTTGATGGACATCTTACCTTCGGAAAATGGCAGACGTGTGGAGCCCAAGATATCCGACGATCTGATCAAGAGGATCCAGGCCGCTGAGAAGGCGAAGACTAGGAAAGAAATCAAGAAGGAATATGATCCGGTAAGTCTACATTTGAACTACTAAAATCACCTTTATTGCTGTGAAATAAAGACGCTTTTAATGCCAAACTGTTACCATTAATGACATGGACTATACGTTAATATATTAGGGCCAAATAGTGTCTGTACGAATTGCATTTATTATGTGGGAGCGAGACGGCGAATTTAATGCGCTCCCTTTCACTACACCTATTTAAGGTCCCATGACCGGACGTCGGGCCATTAGGATGCGTGCTATTGTTGCTTAAATACATTTAATCTGTAATTGCTTTATGCAATAATGTCACTGACATTGTGACATGACATTATACTTGTTCAATGTTTGGAAATATCGTTTTCGTGCAACCAAAGAACGCCATTGAAGTTGTGTTCAACTAGGGTACCTACTGGGCCAAAAAAATCTGGTCGAATGTCGTAACAAATAACATCACGCCTGTAATTCGCTGAAAATCAGCGTCAGGTGGTACACTTGTGTTGTCATCTGACATTATGCTGAGCTGAGGCCCTTTTGGCATTATAATCTTTGTTTTCTGTTTTTATAGTTTTAAGGTGTATTAATTTTGTGTAATGCCAATAAAAGAAGAAACAAAGAAAATGCATTTATTTGCGGCAAACATGACGCATAAAAAAAGGACATAAACATATAAAAAAAATAACAAGTTGGGGGTAAACGCATTTTTCTTTCTTTCTTTCTTTAATTCTCGAAGGGTTAGGTCTGCCTAACCCTTCGAGAATTAAAGAAACCCTATATATAGAATACCTATAGTACACGCACATATCGCTGTAAGTAAGTTATGTTGTAAGTCCCATATAATGGGGGTCAGAGAAATGCCTGTCGGAAAAATCCAATAACATCATTACCAATCATCATTTGTATCATCACCATCAATTCGAAATGAAGAATGAGTGCACCTATTTAATATTTTTTCTTTCCTTAGGATGATCCAACTGGCATCAGTCCCATAAGTGCTGAAAAGAAACCCAAGTCTCGAGTGAAGAAGGAAAAGGTGGAGAAACCCGAGAAGGCAGAAAAAGCAGCAGGCGATGGATTGAAACAAACTAAAATTGCTTTCAAAAAGGAACCTAAGAAGGTAACTGTTCCTTACTCAAACCCGTTGCTAATAGGGTTTCGTAGTATGAACTTAGTCGTTTATATTATAACATAAACTTTACGGTTATATTTTATTTCTAAGGAGCATGCCCAGAAGATAGCTTATTTAGGCGTGATATTTTACGATATTACATAACAGAACAGTATTCTCCGAGGGGTTAGGCAGAAGGGGGGAGGGGTTAGGTACACCATGTAATAGGGGTGAGCCTGTTACTATATATCACTCGGGCACAAATCCAGACTACTGCGACTGCTGCTACTGAGAAAATATGATATGTAATTAATGTTTTTTTTTTAAAGTAAATAATATACTAAAGTTTGATGTGTATGTATTTGTGTTCTCAGAAGCGCATGACGTTCAGCGGCAGTAGCTCGGAGGGCTCGGGCTCAGACCACGAGCTGCCCGCTGCCGTCGTGGCCGCGCCGCGCGAGAGGGCCACTGCACGCCGCGCCGCCACCAAGGTACCACAGATACTGACAGAATGAGCTTAGGCTGGACAATCTCAATGGACACTAACCTAATAAGTTCCACAGAAGTTCTACTAAATCAATTAAGTATAGCAATGTTAGTTATCAATACTCATGCCTTCTTTGGGCCTTTGCCTTGCAAGGGAAAGTTATAGGCTGGTATTAATAATGTAATGTTAGTTCAGTTAATAAACACGAAAATTTACACCAACAATTTGCATTAGCAATAACGACAACATTTTCATCAAGGTACAAAAATACAAAGACGGTGACGAGGATTCGGACTCGGGCTCCGATGTGGAACTGTTGGACAACAAGCTAGACTCCGGTGGCGAAGGTCCAACGCGCGCGCTGTCGATAAGTGAAGACGATGATGACTTCAACGTTAAGAATAACAAGGGAAAAAAACCCGCTGAGATGGATTCAGGTCAGTAGCAATAATAACAGAGTTTATCTTATAGTATTTTAAAATATATATGACTAGCGATCCGCCCCTGCTTCGCACGGTTTTTACGACTTGACAAAACATCGAACTTGCCTTATAATAATTATGTTAATTAATTTATTAATCTATTATACACATAAACCTTCCGGAATGATCTTAGTTCCTTCCTCTTAATGATGGTGAAAATCGCATTAAAATCCGTTGCATAAAAGGCGAGAATGTTTGTGCACGCGAGGCTCGTAGGCGAGGATCAACGGGCAAATTATCGCACTCATGTTTACACGTTCACACTGAATAAGGAAATGAGGTGAGTGACTGCAATAAATCGCCTGCCGAGTCGCGTTGTGAAAAAAGAAAAATCTAATAATACAGTTTGAGTTTTTATCAAATTCTATATCTCGAAAGTATTGTGAGTATTTTTCGTCATTTCTTATAGTTTCGGACGATGTACGCGCACTTGGAAAATTCACCTGTATACGCCCTGTACCGCTGCAGATGCATATTACAATACACTCAATTACTGTTAAACTTTTCAGACTGCCTATTCGACTCCTTGATCGAGGACACAAAGAAAGAAGAAGAAAAAGATAAAGCAAAGAACAATGGCGCGGCGCACTCCACAGTTATATCAAGTGACGATGAGGTCGTACCCGATTCACCGCCCAAGAAGAAACCAGGACCGAAGCGGAAGCTACTGAATGACGACAAGAAACCTAAGAAGAGGCCAGCCAAGGAGATGCTAAGTGACGATGATGATGACAGCATATTTGACAGCAAAAAGGTGCGTCAGTTTTCCTTCACTGCAACTTTGTATATTTATCTAATTTAAAGCTGATCTGCGGCGTAATTGCGTAACACACTGACAGTGGGAATGGCTTTCATTTTGACAGTTCAACAATATTCATTGCGTTATTTATGAACTTATGAAGCAATGGATTAGCAAAGAAATGGAATTCAACATTTTGAAACAAAAAGTAACCAAATCAGTCCAGCTGTGCTGAGCTAGTGATGCGCGCTTACAAATGAACAGTATTTAATTTACTGCTAAGCAAATGCTGAAGCATTTGCTGCTCTGTCTGCACAGACCCTAAGTCAGCAATTCAGCATTCGCTATAATTGTCTTCCTGCCCAATGATGAGAACTCATGCCGGAGGGGGGTTGTCGTGTCGCGCGCGTTGTGTTGACGTCGCTCTCGCGTCGTCTTGTCGTGGCGACACGGACACGTGGCCGGCGCGTGCGGTGCGGCTGCAGTTGCCTTATGACCATAGATTATGAGAGCTGAGGGCTTACCTAAAACTATAGAATACTAGACCTGTATTCACAAACATTCGATCCTAGGTCTGTTTTCTATTTCAGTTTGTTTCTATCTGGTCACCACGCAGTTGGTGTTCGTCTATTATTTATCATTATTAATGACGTGAATGATTTCTACCAGGACCAAAAAAAGAAAGCAGCGCCAAAAAAGAAGCTGAAAAAGAAGGTATCGAGTGACTCTGAGTCGGACGCGGGAAGTGAGACGCTCGCCGCGGTCAAGAGCTCGCGTGCGCGTGCGCAGCAGAAGTACACGTTCAGCGAGTCTGACTCCGACTAGCCGTAAGTTACATACATACATAAATTTACGCTTTTTCCCATGGGGGTAGCTAGAAACTGCAGAACATAACCTGCTACGATCCATACATATGGTCATATACGCACGCCGATTGCTAAATCTACGCACCTGACCTTTCTGAAGAACCTCACCAGTAAGGTCACTAATTTATATTATATTACTCGGCTGAAACCTACCATGCGGGCCCAGTGCAGATTGGTAGATGTCACATGTCTTCGAATTTTTGGGTCTAGGACATGCCGGTTTCCTCACGATGTTTTCCTTCACCGTTTTGAGAGCAGTGGTGATGAAGTTATTTACACAAAGTAAAGTGCCTGCCTGGGTTACATCACGACCCACGACTCGTAAGTAGGGGCCGTTAGCGCTGGCCACCACTGCTCTAAAAAGCAACTTTGTTTTATACTAAGATATTATTGAACTAAAAACTTCTTTAGCGGCGTTGTGCACTTTTTTTTGTGATGGGTAAAAAATGATAAACTCGCGTCAGGACACGTGACCTGATTGAAAATTCGTAAGACGGAGGGAGAGTTTTTTGTGATGGGTAAAAAATGTTAAACTTGCGTCAGGACACGTGACCTGATCGAAAATTCGTAAGACGGAGCTCGCGTCAGGACATGTGACCTGATCCGAGGGAGAGTAGACCGTATTCAAAATATCAAAAATGCACAACGTTAATATTCAAGTTTTCACTTCTGCCGGCACTCCCGGAGTGCAACCCGTTTTTTATATGTAGAACTATGATTTAGATGTATTATGTTGTTTCAGAAGCAGTATTGTGACAACGTGATCTGAAACTTTACAATGTAAAGTGAGTCGGTGGAAACGACGCAACGATATTTTGTTATCATTTGTATTGACTACATGTACACGTTATTTTTATACACTCTGGCCTACATGCAGTCTGTGACTGACCTGCAGATACACATATTTGTAACCTGCACCCTAGTTGCGTTAGACACTCGTAATATCTACCGATTTCATTTAGGCCCAGATCTATAATCTTTTAATGCTCGAGCGTTGACTCAACATGTTCCTGTCTCTATCTTGCTTGTGCGACAGTGACAGGAATAACGCTCAGCCAAGTAAGAGGCTAAGTAACGATTATAGATCTCGGCCTAAAATCCATTTTTGCATGTTTGAAAATTGGTTTTATGGAAATAAAAACGTTGACATTACGAGTATGGTAAGCAATTAGGCTGTTGAACGTTTTAAAAATTAACCTATTTATAATTTAGATCTAATTAGTTTGTAATTAGGTAAAAAAAAAATCGTCTGGCACATCCTTGCTCAAAGACAACATATTTGATTTTTTTTTATAATAGATAAGTATTGAGCAATTTCTGATAATTATAGTTTTTTTTTATGACAAATTGTAAATAATCTTAATGTAACACGACAATTTTCAATTTCTTTGTATTTTTCCATAATTCTTTTTTTAAATAACTTGTTTGTAATCTGACATATTTTGCTAGTTCTTTCTGAATTTAGTCGAATTACATTATTATCCGTTTATTTTGTAAATGTTCTGTAATTCTGATTCTGCAATCGATTCTGTTTTCTCGATGTTTGGTTTATTTTCCTAAAAAATACTTTTATTAATTAACTGACTGTTATTTTCCACTTTATATTTTAATAGTGTTGTGGACAACATTATGAAATTGAATTATATAGGTACTTCCTTATTTTTATGTTACAAATGTAATTTCTCATTATTATTTGTTAATTTTAACAATGTGTAAATAAATGAACAATTTCACCATATTTTTTTTGTTTCATTTATGGTTCTCAAATAGAGTATAACCTTGATAAACTAAAGTTAGATGACACTGAGTTATTAATCTATTAAAAATGGCGATTTTGCTATTTCGAATTTGACGTTTTTCACCTGAGAATTTTTGATTGTTTACATGTCCATTTCAACCGCGCGGCCAACTCATAAAATTGGATGAAACTTTACCAGGAATTAGTGATAATTTGTTACTATACACACCTCTTTTCCTGAATTTGTTGCAAAAAAAACCGAGATGCTATGACCAAAAATAGTTGGCCGCTAGAACCGCCACTTGCCGTAGACATCACCTGTGATTATACAGAAACTTAATAATGCAGATAGGCGAGTGATACATCAAAAGAAAGGTCTTAATTTGTTGTATTTGTTGCAAAAATAAAAAGCATCAAAACGTAAATATACAAAAAGTTATGCTATATTTCGTTTCCAGGTTATGGGTAGGTAGGTATCTCACCGTAAATATCAAATTAATAGAGCCTTATGTGTATGGACAATTAGTTGCTAATTTGTTGCAGCGAATAAACGAGAAAAATACTAAAAAAATAGGTTCAATCATTTGTTACAGTCGATTTTAGTTGGCCGCTCGGACGGCAATATGCCTAAAATATAATGGCGTTTATTTCGTTATTAAAAATAGGTTCAGGCTTAGTTAAAGTACTAATCGACAGGTAAAGTAACCTAAATTGGATAAATGTGGCGAAAATAACGGTGAAATTGATATTTTGGGCGATATCCACTAAAATATATAAGTATGAAACTGTAAGAGAGTAGGGTGACCATGAATTTTCACAATGACGTGAGACTGAACCGTGATTATTGTAATGTTCGATAGTCATATCTTAATTTTTTAAGGCGAGTGCTTACACTTTAAGGCATCCATAGCATACTTTATAAAAGTCAAAATCACATCATCATCTTCCTAACCTTTTCCCAGCTATGTTGGGGTCGGCTTCCAGTCAAGTCAAAAGTCAAAATCACATATCGATTAAAATTTCTTTGTTCAAAATCAACATAAAGACAAAAAAATCAAGTAATAAAAGTCAACAAGATACATACAAAATCTTTATAAACTAACATAACATTTATAAATTAACTGATACGAATATAAGACACAGAATGTACACATATTTTCTTACAGGTAGGTACTTATTTCAATTTTAAAAGAATTGTCGTCGTAACAGAAATATCTATTTTTATTTTTTAAATGACATTTATAGTGGCCTATTTTTGTGCCTTGTATAAATTCTATACCACCAACTAAGAAATAATATTTATCTTTAAGCTTTTAACCGCTTGTGTCGCATTTATGCGACACATATTTCCGTGCCCTTACCGCTCGTGTCGTATTTCTGCGACAGAGAAGATGCATGACTTTTTCGTTCTATTTTCGTCCTAATAACTGCGTGGTACAACTAAAACTATTATTACAAATTTTATCGATTTGTAGCCGCGCGCTAGGGGCACGGCAATTGATATTTAGCCAAGCGCTTAAAAGGTTACTGTTTTTATAGTAATCGGCAGTTCAGTGAGTAAAACTAAGTCTGCAGCTCCGTTTAAATCAATAGTTATGATCTCGCCTAACTTAAGTAAAACGAATTATTGCTTCTTCTAAGCTTGATATTCCAAAAAACTTCAAAACATCCAGGTTAATTAAAATAAATACATGGTCTCAATTATATGTAATTACAATCTGTACAGATTTTCCAGTATTGAGCACTTATAAAATATTTTTTCAAATATATAAGCCACGTTGCAACTGCAGTCATTATTTTGGAAAAAAGTATTTGATATGTCTGATCTACAGTTTTAAATTTGCTCTATATCATGTTTGTGCTCCATTCAAAAGCATAAAAATGTATTATGAGCTGATCTGATGATGGAGCTGCAAGATGGCCATAGGAACACAGTAATTAAATGACACAACACACACACATTATGATTGTAAAAGAAAAATAATGAAGGTGTATTATGCTAAATGTTCTTTAATGTTCCATCAAAATTTAACACGCTTTTATTTAGTAGGTACCTATATAATGGTATTTTTCTTATCAGGTTTAAATTATTTTTTAACTTTTTAGTTCTTTCTAGTAACAAGTAATAAAAGCTTGTTTTTAAAAAGTATTTTTTTTTCTTTTAATTTTTTTATTTCTTAGCATGTTTAAATTATTTTTAACTTTTTAGTTCTTTTTATTAACAAGTAATAAAAGCTTGTTTTTAAAAAGTTTATTTTTCTTTTAATTTTTACCTGTTATATTTTAAAAACATGCCTTCGTACTTATGTATTCATGGTCACTCTACTCTCTTACAGTTTCATACTTATATATTTTAGTGGATATCGCCCAAAATATCAATTTCACCGTTATTTTCGCCACATTTATCCAATTTAGGTTACTTTACCTGTCGATTAGTACTTTAACTAAGCCTAAACCTATTTTTAATAACGAAATAAACGCCATTATATTTTAGGCATATTGCCGTCCGAGCGGCCAACTAAAATCGACTGTAACAAATGATTGAACCTATTTTTTTAGTATTTTTCTCGTTTATTCGCTGCAACAAATTAGCAACTAATTGTCCATACACATAAGGCTCTATTAATTTGATATTTACGGTGAGATACCTACCTACCCATAACCTGGAAACGAAATATAGCATAACTTTTTGTATATTTACGTTTTGATGCTTTTTATTTTTGCAACAAATACAACAAATTAAGACCTTTCTTTTGATGTATCACTCGCCTATCTGCATTATTAAGTTTCTGTATAATCACAGGTGATGTCTACGGCAAGTGGCGGTTCTAGCGGCCAACTATTTTTGGTCATAGCATCTCGGTTTTTTTTGCAACAAATTCAGGAAAAGAGGTGTGTATAGTAACAAATTATCACTAATTCCTGGTAAAGTTTCATCCAATTTTATGAGTTGGCCGCGCGGTTGAAATGGACACTTGTTTACGGGCTGATTTTCCAATCGACAGATAATTTTTACTCCTGGAATAATATTGACGTCTGACAGTTTTTTATGGAAGAGCTGTCAAAAATTCAAAATAATTCCTCCGATAAAATTATCTGCCGTTGGAAAAATTAGCCCATAGTTTGACTATTTTTAATCGCGATTCAAAAAGCGTCGAATAAAATTAGTTACCATGAACTTTAATTTACACCAACGCCTCGACTTCTGGTGCAAAAACAGTACTGTATCTTTTTTTCTTTTCTTTTGCTTATATCTCGAAAATGGCGTGTCTTATCGCAAAAATAATGAAAATTTCGACCCCCCTTTATAAAACATGTGCGTGTGGATTGAGAGATCTTTTCGGAAAACTCTTCCAATCCCAACCAAATTATAGGAGGATTTAGGAAATAATTGTGAAAACTGCATGGTAAGGTATAAAATTTGTGAAACGTAAACAAAGAAAGTTAGAACTCATTAACTGGATCTCTCAATCGGGACAACTGAAGAAAAAGTCATAACGCGTATCCAAGAATATACTGCCTATGTGTTTATAATTTGCATTCTAATTAATTGTGAAGGATTTGTGAAGGCTGCTAAACAAAATTTCGATTCGTTTCAAAGCCACGTTTAAGATTTATAACGGTTTATATGGATCTCTCAGAGTGGACAATTTTCGATTGAGTGATCTTGTAAAACACGACCTAATACTGAAAAAGTATGAATAATTATCATGTTTATTGCAAATTATGCTTCTGGGAAAATTTGTGAAACAAAAATCGTGATTGAAATCTTACTGGTTCAAGAGAAAATGAAAATCTTGTTTTTTGTCGATCGTCCCAACTGAGAGATCATTATTTTGAACTATATTTAATAAACCAAAACTTATAGGTAGAAGGTAGATACATCAGAAATTGTGAAAAATTTTGTACTAAAATTTGACGAATCAGTCGTCCCTGTAAGTGTGTGTTGTTTTGAAAATAACTGCAATTTCCGCTTAAATGCATACCGACTGGTGTCCGTCCTGATATCAAGAGGAAGCGCATTCCAAAGAAGAATGGACTGAATATGAAAAGAAGAATGAACAAAGTCAGACGTATGAGAAGGACAGAGTAAGAGAAGATTGTTAGAAGAACGCAGGTTATTATTAATTATAGCACAGCACTATTAAAAAAATTTGCATTAAATGCACTGCACAACGCCAGCTTCGCAAATTGCAATGAACATACACAATGTTAGCATGAATAGGGTATTCGAAAAAAAAATCGGACAAAATAAAAAAGTATGTCTACCCTACTCAACGTTTTCCTCAAGGATTGTAAAAAATGATTTATCTTTTTAAGTATAACACTTACAGGGACGACTGATTCGTCAAATTTTAGTACAAAATTTTTCACAATTTCTGATGTATCTTCCTTCTACCTATAAGTTTTGGTTTATTAAATATAGTTCAAAATAATGATCTCTCAGTTGGGACGATCGACAAAAAACAAGATTTTCATTTTCTCTTGAACCAGTAAGATTTCAATCACGATTTTTGTTTCACAAATTTTCCCAGAAGCATAATTTGCAATAAACATGATAACTATTCATACTTTTTCAGTATTAGGTCGTGTTTTACAAGATCACTCAATCGAAAATTGTCCACTCTGAGAGATCCATATAAACCGTTATAAATCTTAAACGTGGCTTTGAAACGAATCGAAATTTTGTTTAGCAGCCTTCACAAATCCTTCACAATTAATTAGAATGCAAATTATAAACACATAGGCAGTATATTCTTGGATACGCGTTATGACTTTTTCTTCAGTTGTCCCGATTGAGAGATCCAGTTAATGAGTTCTAACTTTCTTTGTTTACGTTTCACAAATTTTATACCTTACCACGAAGTTTTCACAATTATTTCCTAAATCCTCTTAAAATTTGGTTGGGATTGGAAGAGTTTTTCGAAAAGATCTCTCAATCCACACGCACATTTATAAAACCCCTGATAAATCCCTAAAACTAAATATGTAGGTAATAATTTTTCACATTTTCCATATAAAAAGTGGAAAATTCCATAAAAAAAAATACGTCGAGGTAGCAGGCCTGCGCGCCTCCGGCTCTAAAAAAAATCACGGGGTAGGGCAAACAAGTTAGTACCACGTGGATTGTCAAATTCGGTTTTAGTTTTTTTTTATTCTTCACTATAACATGAAATCCTGTGTAAATCAAGCAAATCTCTGTTGAGATTGGCCACCGTGGGCGTGACGGAAATTCGGTCGGATGGATTTATTTATTTTTAGTAAAATTGGGTGACTAGTGACAGTGCCGGGGAATAGAAGTTTATTTGTACAGACAGCTACCCAAAACTGACAAATTTTCCCAATCAACCTTGAACCTTAATACTTTAGTGATAATGTTAAAAATCTATTAAAGAAATTTGACAGTTTGTAGTAGCTTGCGGTGCTGGCGTCTGTACATTCTGGTACTTTCTTTTGAAGTAGGATATATTTTTTTAGCTAACAAATTATAGGAAAGGGTAGTTAAAGAATGGCAGGACTCGCATGTTATCTGGGTGACGCATTTAGAGTACGCGTATATTTGACTATACCTCAGCCATAGTTATACCACACATGCTTCGCAAGGAACAAGTTCTTCTCTCCACACACTGTCATACGCCTTCTTCAAGTCAACGAAAGCACAGTAGACTTTCTTGTGCTTTGCCAAATGTTTTTCGTCTTCGAACTCAGCCAGGCGCTTTCCTTTGTGTAAAAAATTTCATCACCACTTCTCTCCAAACGGTGAAAGAAAACATTGTGAGTTGTCGAGGAAACCGGCATGTCGTAGAAATAAAATTTTGAAACCATGTGACATCTGTCAACCCGCATTGAGCCCGCGTGGTAGATTACAGCCCACTCCCTGTGGAGGCCTGTGTCCCACCAGTGGTAACATTATATGCCGATTATGATGCCTTAAGGAGAAGACATGATTTTGTAAAGTAAAACAAATATGTTGTTACAATTTATACAATTTTATTTATTGAAAAAAAATATTTTAATTTCGTCAAGTTTCTTCTATTCTAAACATATTTGTAAAAGTACACTGCTCAAAAAAAGTATTGCATCTTGCACTTAAGGTGCGTTCACCGCGTGCATTCGTTCGTGAAAATTAGAACGTTACCATGGTGACGCGACCGTACTGGGCCCCAATTCTGTATTATTCCCCGCGAAATCTTACCACGTGCAAACCACGTCAATATCGTGTCTTGTTAACGGCAAGGAATCGAAATATCAACCGTACGGAAAACATGTTTTTCGACAGTTCAAACTATGCCATTGTGTCATAGATAATACGTTAATAGCAGATGTCGTGATTAATTAAGGAATTGACGTGGTTTCGAAGTAAGGAATCGTTAAGCGGTCATGGTGAATTAGGGCTCTGATTGATTAATTGATTGGTGATACAGTTTCATAGAAGATCGGTTCCGTCATATTATAGCAGCCGTTATGAAAATCAGTAATTTTCACCAGCATTTCACATTAAGGTGCCAAAAAAAGCTCTGTATTTGGATAGCTGTTATTATTTGACCGTTTACCGCTTTCAAACAAATGCTCCAATTCGACAATTCGAGTGTGAGATAATAGTCGCGTGTCGCGGTGGCAGCATCGTTGGAACATTGACGTTTGGTGCGAACACATTCTTGATTGTGAATGCTAGCAGTGGAACCGCACAAGTTATAATGTACCAATTTTAAGGGATACATAGATCAAGATTCTTCTCTAAAGTCCCGTATACAAGCACGGAACATTTGTTGTTGCTAGATGTTTTTTTTATCATTAATAAGGAACATTAGCATGTTGCCAGCAAGACTGCAACATTTCCTGTAGCATTGTCTTCCGCAAAACATGAAACATGTTGCTGAAACAATGTTGCGCAACTTTGTTTTCGTTGTATACGAAGCTTGATAAAGTCCCCATTAATCTGCAGTGCGATTCTGTAACCATCTCACCGTGAAAACTTAGGTGAAGTGAGCGTGGAGTGAGCTGTCATTCCAAATAATGCTAGGGATTGACACTAGTGACAACTTACATCAAGCTCACTTCACTTGAGTTTTCACGGTGAGATTTTTATAGAATCGACCGGCTGTTATTCAGGTGAACGTGAGACCAATGCAATAATTTCGAAACATCAAATTAAACAAAATAACATGATAATTAAGTTACCATCGAGGTTTGAAATAAGCCGAAAAACAAAGAAATGCTTTAAATTATGAGATTTTACACAAAACAAATAAAAAAAGACTGCAATAGCAAACAGTAATAAGTACGACTTAGTTTTGAACAGTGTATAGACAAAGATTTAAATCGTAAGATTAGCCCTACAAGATGTTCATGGTTCTGTTTCGTTTTGACACCTCTGACACACACAATTGACACGAAAACTCCATTATTATTGTCTGAGCTCACTCTTCTCAGAAATTACCTTTTTTAGTCGACTTAGAGCTAATTTTTCCCACGCTAGATAATTTTATCCTCGGAAAATTTTTGAATTTTTGACAGTTCTTCAATACAGAATTTGCCAGACGTCAATTTTATTCCATGAATAAGAATTATCTGTCGATTGAAAAATCAGCCCTTAGTACGGTAACATTTAACGATTTAAACCTTTGTGTGTAGGTGTGTATATTATTGTTTATTAATTTACATACATCTTGTTATTCACATATTTATATATTTTCTGTTCCGTGTTCCCTTTTCTAACTTAATTCTAAACACTCTAACAATAACGGGTAAATTAATATGGCATTTAATTCTGAGTGTATGCTTAATCAAGATTATTTACATTAAATTAAATCTTTTATAATATATTTATGTATTTAGATAAGTACAAATTGTTACTAAACATTAACTAATATGAATACAATAAGATAGTATTAAGGGATTATTCTAACCTAGATATTTTTATAATATTTCTTTATTGGTTTACTGAAATAGATTTAATTAGTATTTTTATATCAGATAGTAATGCAATAGGTCAGTTTCTCGAACGAAATTTGTCAAACGCGCGATTGTCTGTTGATAAATCATTCAACCAATCACAGCAGTTTACGGACGGTTGCAATTTGTCACATTAAGGTGGATGCTCCAAGGTAACCCGCGAAATTCAAATTTTCTTACGTTTTTTGCAATTTGGTGGTCAGTACTAAGTTGTACGTTGATTAAAATATGATTCGCGGCCGTAACAAATATGTATTTACAGAATTATAATCATTAAAGTCATCAACACAATTCTCTAAGATCAAGTAGTCATACTGAATGACTATTTCATGAAATCTTGACATTTTAGGATTATGCTAACTTAACAAGTTGTATTACTGATTCTAATGATTATAATTCTGTAAATACATATTTGTTACGGCCGCGAATCATATTTTAATCAACGTATAACTTAGTACTGACCAGCCAATTGCAAAAAACGCAAGAAAATTTGAATTCTGCGGGCTACCTTGGAGCATCCACCTTAATTTTGCGATAATTTTCGTTTGAGAAACTGGCCCAAAAGACTTTTGAAAGTATAGTAGAAGTAGTGTCACTGGCTGGTTTTTTACAAAGTAACCAAATCGAATGGCTATAATAAAAACTTCAAAAAATACACAGTGTTTAGGTACCTGAAAAAGGCGAATTAAACACTTTAGGGCGAACTTCACTAAACTAAACCGAAACTGAATGCCGGCAACACATCTAAACCGGGTTCAAGAGCTGTCACGCTGTCAGTGTCGTCATTGTTGTGGTATAGCGACACTGACAGCTCTTGAATACGGTTAATTAGTGCTGATCGCGTTTAGTTTCATGGGTGAAATTCGTTCTTAACCGCCAGTGCACGCTAATGTTGTTTTTTTCTCATACATTATCTGAACAAAAAAAAGCTTTAGTGACTGAGTCATCACTGAGTCTAAAGCGCTGTTTACACTAGGACCGCTGACGAAAGTTGTCTGTATGTCAACCTGGCTTGATGCAGAGAACATTTTGCAAGTGCACGGGGCAACTCACTGGATTAGGTCTTAAATGTTAAGTATTGCGAAGAAAGAAAGTAAACGAGTTTGATCTCATTTTCCCTCAACCAGCAGAGGGTTAGTAATCGAATGATACGTTCAAAAACCATTATCCTTTAACAAAATGTTCTTCAATACCTACTAAGTTTACTTTCTCTATCCGAGTAACCCTTTGCGCTTTCCCTGTCAGAGTATTTGCCATTGTATTTATTATTGTATCTGTCACTGTGGCCATTTTTAACGTACTGTTTTTCACTGGCGCTGTAGTGGATTTCTGAGGGTCCTATGGTCTTGGACCAATGGTGGGTCCAGTAGGAATCCTCTGGGTAACGGGGGTACGGATTCTCTCGACATAGTACGACGCAATATATCAGGCTGCCGACTAGCGTGATGAAGCCGAAGATTAGGAAGACTATGCCCAGGATCCTGGAAAAGAAAATAAATATTGAAAATTAACAGTTTATCAAAAGAGTTTACCAAACACCCTATGACGGTGTTTAGTAAGCTTATCACCGTCGAAGACGCTTTAAAAATCAGCAGTTTTTATAAGGCCGACTTGCTCGACAAATCACTAAATGCATTTAGTGCTCCTATACACGAGCATCTCTTTGCCAACGGCAGAGGCAACTGCATAGGCGCATCAAAATCAAAAGTCATTTATTCAAATTAGGCTGAGAATCAGCACTTTTTCGCGTCAAAATTAAAAAAGACAGTCCCCCAAAAACGCCCACGCTTCACCACTTCCTAGTGCTATCGCTGGAAAGAAGAAGTGGCGCAACAAACTCCCCAGCAGCACAGCTGTAGGTACCTGTGTTAAGTAATTAACATTACAAGACACAGAACACAAAATTAAATTATTTGCTATATGTCAGCTAGCCACGCCAATTTAACAACAAATATAATAAAAACTATACGTACTCAAGCTAAAAAGTAATTACTTAATTAAAATTAAAATGTAAATAAAAACTTACTACCTAAATAAAAGCCTCCAGGCACAAAGGGCGTGACAGCTTACATATTTATGCATTGCTGGGTTTTGTTCACATAGCTGTCACTTGAAGTCACAAATTATAAACTTGGACCATCGAAGTAAAATAAATAACTAAGTTAATACTATTAACAATAAACTGCCAGTAAGCTAATTCTGGAGAAAGAACTTAAACATTGTCTTGAGTTAATTACGGCTACCGACTATTCTTATCGTGTAAGTAGTCGTTGATGGAATAGTATGTCTTTGAACAAAGGTTGGATTTTACTTGAGCTTTAAACGCATTAAAAGGCAAGTCTAGCAAAGAAAAGGGTATCTTGTTATACCAGGCCCAACAAATGAGTTATGAACCTTATGAAGCCGGTGAAAGGGGGCACGTAGTTTGATCTTATTTTAGTGTTAACACTGTGAATATCACTGTTTTTAGTGTACAAGTGTAAATTTTGCCTAATATATAAGATGTTGGCGAAGATGAACTGTGATATGAGAATACCAATATCTTTAAAAAAATCTCTTAGAGAAACTCTGGCACCTAGCTGGTAAATTGCTCGAACAGCACGTTTTTGAAGGACAAATATATTTTCTATATCAGTGGCTTTGCCCCACAGCAGAATACCGTAGGATATAACGCTGTGAAAATAACTAAAATAGACTAAACGAGCTGTATCAACGTCAGTGTATTGTCTTACTTTCCTGACGGCGTAGCCGAACTGAGCCTTCCTGCTAGACTTGATATATGAGGTCCCCACTGAAGTTTGGCATCTACTGTTAGTCCTAGAAAACGGCTGTGATTGCCTTGTCTACCTTATTGTGTAGCTTACTGTCAATTGATGTTATTTCCACCTTATCGAAAATGAACTTTATTCTAGTGTCAAATTAAGTTTACTTCAGAATGACCAATGAAAAAGTAAAAATGTTTGAAGTCAATTGAAGTTTTACCATAAATACAATTGTTTACATGTATGGAAGTACTGTACTGTAATTCTGTTCTGTAATTCTGATACAAATAAAACTTACCATACAAAAAGTGGTTCAAAGAACTGGAGAACGATGACGAATCCCAGGGTGACGAGGATCAGCCCGAGGTTCAGCAGCAGCATCAGACAACACATGCCTTTTACGTTGGGGCAGAAGGGGTTTGGCGCCGCCATCGCGTCTACCTTGACTCCTGCCTGGAATTAGAGGTTTCATTTTAGTGGAGAGGATTATTATTATTTTACACTTATTTTTTAATATTTTTTTTTAGAATAAATTTTGTGTTAAATAATAAATAATAGAGGAGTCTGATCCGGAAATTAGATTCTCCACTAAGGGCTGATTGTTTCATCGTCGATACGGATCTAGCCTGTCGGATGGTTATCAAATAGTGATCCCCTAAATCTGATCCATCGTCGATCTTAATCGTAGTGATCGTAGTAAGGGCTGATTTTTCAATCATCTGATAACTTTATTGGAGGAATAAAATTGACGTTTGACAGTTTTTTTATGAAAATTCAAAATTATTTCTCCTATAAAGTTATCAGGCGTTGGAAAAATCAGCCCTTAAACATCATTTCGGGGTTTGGACTTGTGAACAGCGTTTAGAGGACTCCTACGATAACATTGATTCATGTTCGATACAGTACGGAAGTACGTATCGAGTGGTGGTGCAGATCGGAGCTTTTTACTCAATTTTGAACGTTTTTTAAAGGTCATGTAGCTAGGTATCAAAACGTGTTTTAGTGCCTTGGCATTTTTATTGATTTTCAATGTAAATTAGGAATTAATTAGTATTTACAAAATATTATTCACTCCAACTAAGCCAATTTTCGTGGTAGGAGCGTCTTACCTTCCTGGAGACTTTGGATCTGTGTGTAGAGGCGACAGATGGCGCCACTGCGCTTCTGTACGAGTAAACACTGCGAGGTGCCCTCGACTGCCGGCTGAAACAGACAAATAATAATTTTGATACTTTTTTTACTCTGCTCAAGACTAAGAGGCGTGTAAAGGATAAATGGAGGCCTTTGGCGCACAACAAAGGCTAAAAATAAATAAAACAATTTAAGAGGAAATGCGGGTGGTGTTTTTTCTATAGAGACGCTATCGCCTGTTTTCTTTCTGGTTAATGACCATATAGCTATGATTTTTAACAAAATAATAAATGTTAGTTACTTGTATGTCCCTATGTTTTCTTTTTTGATAATACATTATTTTTATAAGCACTAGAACCCTCAAAAAATGCTCAAAATTGCCTATTTAGACCGCTGTTAACAGAGGCCTAGGGTACAAATTTGACAATTATTAATGAAAAAAGGAAAACATGGCGACACAGTATATATCTTTCTTATCCATTTTATGAAATATCTTTTAATTTGGTTCAATATTGGTGGAGAAAATAGTCGAGAGCCAAACCTCGAAAATGTGACTTTTTTTACTTAGGCTATTCAGTCGGATCTGCAATTGTCCTTATCGCACGAACAGACGAGAGATAGCGAGACAGAGCGACAGCGATAGTTTCTTCAAATACCTAAATTTCAAAAGTCTTTCCGCCCGCATTTCCTCATAAGTCATCATGATGAGCCAACTAATCAATCACTTCTAAAGCGAACATGACAAAAACCGACAAAAAGGAAGGTGTCATGCGAAGTGTCAAGCAATTTTGAACCATGTGACTGCACGCTGTGACTGTGTTGTGACTGGCAACTGTTACCGTCACCTAGACCTGCGGCGTAATTGCTTAACACACTTAAAATGGCAATGCGTTACATTTTGACATTTCAACAACATTCATTGCGTTATTTACGTTGTTGAGCAGACGATTTTTTCTAAACCTATGAAGCAATGGATTAGGAATTTCCTTCAAAATTCTTTGGCTTGTGATTGAAAGTGCACAATTGGGGTCCAGTCCTTCGTTTACACTGTCCTGCAAACAAACGGTTATAAATGCGGGTGAAGATGAGAATTGTCTGCTCAGTTATCATGTCTCCGTAACCTTAGACTATCTAGTGATGTCAAAGTTGTCGGAATATAGCTCAATCCGTGACAGCGGTATTCGTTCCAGAACGCTGTGTGTAGCCGATGTGCTCACGCGCATCGTCGCGTTCCTAATCTGAGCGCACGTATGTCACGAGCGCGACACTTGTCGACCTACCTACTAAGTTATGTTTTAAATAACAAAGGCTACATAGCTGCTAGTTAAGGAATTGCAGTTTATATCATACATATCTAGACGTTTCTTTTAGCGTAAAAGCCTTCAATCCTAGCCTGGCCTAGGCTTTGAAAAGAGTCTATCCGGTAGTTTTTGGGCAAGTTGTGAAAATAGGGCCTATCATCGCCTATGTCCGAGAAAGTAGTGAAATCACCAGGTGATAGGTACGTAAGTACAAAATTATATCTCACTTCAACAATACGGTCGTGTCGGTGAAACAGGCAATCCTCTTTTTTTCTATGAAACACATAATGGTAAAATCAGGGAAAACTATATACTAATACAAATTATCCGTATATTCACTGGCGCCGATTCCCTTATTCACAAACTAAACTAAATTTAAGTTCAGTGCATCTTTTTCTTTCTATTTCATTAAGAAAAGGACAGAAGATAAAATATTAGTTTAGTCCTGTCAAATTAAGATACTCCATAGACAGTTTAGACGTGATTAAAAAAATACGTCAATTTACGCCAGGCGCTGACTAATTTGACAGGACTAAACTAATAATTTATCTTCTGTCCTTTTCTTAATGAAATATAAAGAAAAAGATGCACTAAACTTAAATTTAGACAAAACTTTCTCTCAGACATCGACCTACATGGTCTTCATATGATCTGACCAAGATTATGCCTGGACTTTAAAAGAGACTGTGACGTCTGAGTTTGTTTCGGCCTTTCTTCTCAGACTAGTCAGATAAGAAACGCCGACCTCATCTAGTTTTAAAATATGATTGACATGTAAAAGTGTTTGTACAAACCGACTTACAAAATAAAATCATTTATCATTTTATCATTTCAACTCGTAAGCCGCGGTCGTTTCCGTTAGGCCACTTCTGCTCAGTGGGTACAGGTGTCCATTTGCCAATTCCTAAATGTAGGTTCGTATTAAGTTATACAGTTAGCATTTTGTTTGTACTTATACTTGTAGCTCCGTCTTTTAAAGATCAAAGCGCCTCCTGTGTTTTTGATAAACAACAGTCATTCTTCTTTCTTATTACATTTACCGTCCATCTCCATAAAAACGACCTAAACGTCTATTAAGTTAAAAATTCAACAAAAAAATAATTGGACATTCCTATTTAATTTTTTGTTAATTCATTGACAGTTTAGAAAGTTTCGAACTATATCAACTAAAAAACTAACAAAGGAAGAATCCCTTCGTCACTGTGACATGCTCAAATATTTACTTATCTTATAAATAAGATGTCAAATACTATAAAAGTTTAAGTAGGCACCCATCTACCTACTGTATGGGTGAAAAAAAGGTTTTTGAAAAGCTGTTAACGAGTCGAGAGTGTGATTAATTATTTATAATTTG
The DNA here is from genome assembly GCA_951799955.1 of Apamea anceps. Lineage (NCBI taxonomy): Eukaryota > Metazoa > Arthropoda > Insecta > Lepidoptera > Noctuidae > Apamea > Apamea anceps. The sequence continues at coordinate 3,784,436 of OX637516.1, forward strand.
TTGCTTTATAAATCGGTGACGGATTGAGTAACAAAACAACTCATAGGACACAAAGTTAACCAACACCCTAATTGCCTAACACACGATCAATCACAATATGAGAATGATTTTGAACGTATTGCTTCATAATGTTGGAACAATTTGTCTGTTCAACAACGTTAATAACGCAATGAATGTGGTTGAACTGTCAAAATTAAAGCCATTACTAATTAGTAAAAAAAAAAAAGAAAAAAAAGCAAAAAGAGAAAAAAAGAAAAGCAAAAAGAGAAAACAAAATCTAAATTATCTGATTTGTGAGTTTATGCAGATGGTTATAGGTATAAAACTATAAAATAGTAATTATAACCAAACAGTACGTCTATATTTCCCAAAGAGGTAGGCACTAGACAGAGGCAATTTAATCAGAACTGTAGGGTCTAAATATTGTTGAACCTGTGGAAGCCGAAATGAAGACTTGTCGGCGACAATCAAAGGAGTGTGTTGTCATTCAATTGAATTACCAAAAAAGGGCAGTAGTTTCTATTGCCCTACAGAAGAATTAGGGTTGTCAAAACACAATGGTTTTCTCTTATTTTAGCTTCAGAGGAACGTTATAGATCAACAAGACGAGAATATCGACACGAATTATGTCTAAGAGCCTCAAAAACGGCCCTTATGCACAAAAGCATTCTCTGCATGGCTCCAAAAATATATAATAAAATACCAAATGCTATCTAAGATTTGAATTTGACACAATTTCAACGGAAATTTAATGATTTTTTAAATAAAAAATGCTACTATACCATGACGAATTCCTTCTTGACAAAATGTTATAAACTGTCAGTTATATATTTATGCTTGACAATTTGACTATAATTATTGATTGTATTTGTAATGTTTGTAATAATAATTAATTGTATTTTAATTTGTATTGTAATCCAAATTTTGACATTTTTGTTTTGTGTACCATATCAATTTTAAATTCTTATATTGTTAAAGAGTGTATGCCCAATGGGTAGCTTTTTGAGTTTCCATAGAATAACTGTAAGACCTGCTGTATCACCAAAAAGCACACGAATAAATACTTTGATTTTGACTTATGTTAGTTGTTAATCTAAACAAGCCGACAGACCACTTGATGGTTAGTCGCTAATTATTATTATTAGCCTGTAATGTCCCACCGCTAAAGGCCTATATACACTCTTTTCACTTTTCTATGTTCAAAGCTGCTACGGACCAGTTCTTGTTGAAGGAGTCCAGCTCATCCCGTAATCTCCGCCTGGGCCTGCCACGATGTCGCTTGCCTTTAAAAGGGACCCAGTCGCTAATGAACATCTACAATACCAAAAGGTTATGAAGGCAGATGCGTTTCCATCGCGGAAACAGGCTAAAATTTCTCATGTGCCTTTAATCACATCGGCCATAGCCTTCAGACTGGAACTGTCACTGCATGAGAGCTAAAGTAGGTAGGGAATTGATCAGCCTTTAGCTTTAATTTTTCTTGAGGAGCTCCCTATTTCATGGGACTTATTCTATATCTATACAGCAGGACCAGGCTTTAGGAGCAGTGTTGTATAATGAACTGCCTGATGACATGATTAATGTAAAAAGAACAAATATCTTAAAAAAAATGTTAAAAGCTTTTGTATCTAAAATTCAGTAATTAACCATGTGTACTTAATTTCTCTAGAACCCTATATATATATATATATTATATATATTGTAATCGCTCTCAGTTTATATAATTATCGTCGACTCACGGAGTCATGATGTAAGTGTAAGTGTGTGATCTATTTATAATCTCATATTTTAAGTGAACTGTTTGTGTTCTTTATGAGAATAAATATCTTTAAACCGCACCTTAATTGCGTAACACAAGATCAATCGGAATCGGTTTCATTTTGACAGTTCAACAACATTCATTGCGTTATTTACGTGTTGAGCAGACAAATTATTCGAACTTATGAAGCAATGGATTAGCAATTTGCTTCAAAATGATTCTGATTCCGATTGATTGTGTGTTACGCAATTAGGGTGCCGATCTATACTAATAATAATAAAGCTGAAGAGTTTGTTTGAACGCGCTAATTTCTGGAACTAGCAGTCGGATTTTTTAAATTCTTTTTGTACTCGATAGCCCGATTCTTCAGGAAGGCTTTAGGCTATTTAATATCACGCTACGTCCCTTAGGAACTGAGTACGAAAGTCGAAAAGACCGCTAAGCGAAAACGAAGTAATGGGACGGGCGATGTGATGCCACGGGGTGGGTCGGGGGAACAAGAAGTTTTATATGGATGAAGTCGCAGGCAGAAGCTAATCCTACTAATATTATAAACGCGAAAGTTGGTATGGATGAATGGATGGATGTTGGTTACTCTTTCACGCAAAAACTTCTGAGCGGATTTGGATGAAATTTGGCACGCAGATAGTTTATGACCTCAAACTAAAACTCAAATCATTTATTTCAACTAAACCAATTACAGGCACTTTTGAATTGTCAAAGGGTCGGTCAGTCAGAAAGATGAAGCTAGTTGCCCATTCCAAAGCGTAGGTACCTATGGAGAAGAACGGGCAAGAAACTCCATGGACTCTTTTAAATCATAAAATTGTTACAAAATGTTTGATTACATTATTCGTGTTGAAATTAATCATATGAGAACGATGTAGAAATACGACCAGGATTAACACATGGGATACTTTTTATCCCGATTTTCCACGGGATCGAAACTTATGCGGGTGACACCGCGGGGCGCAGCTAGTTACTACATAACTGGCGAAATATGTGTGCTCTATGCACTACTCCGGGGAATGATGATGGTGATCTACAAAGCTTCATCGATTTAAGTTTCTTGTAAACCGTTCGACAACCCTGAAGGATTCCTGTATCGTCACACGATCCAAAGGGACGGCAGAAAACGTAAAGTAAATTCGTTTCGCCCTGACACCGTCGTTACGGCAGTCCATGTTACTTTTTATATTTGATGGCCTTTTTACGTTGACTGTACCGAATTAAGTGTTTTTTTTTTCCTACGGACGCTGCTGTTGATTTAGAATTTAGAAATGAATGAATTTTGGAATGTTTCACACGGTTCCTTTGTCGTGCTTCGATAAAAAAGCCATCAAAGCTGGTATTAGGTACGGGGCTGGTTCGTTCATTTCCCGTGACATCATCATATCACCAAATTGACACCACTCCTGATGACTTGCTCAACTACTATTGCCTCGGAAAGCACGTTAAGCCATTGGTCTTCTTCTTCCCAGCGTCAATCAATCAAAATCATTTATTCAAATTACATTACGGCAATCAAAATCATTTATTCAAATTACATTATACTGAGAATCAGCACTTTTCGAACGTCAAAATTACAAAAGACAGTCCCCCAAAAACGCCCGCCCTTCACCACTTCCTAGTGCTATCGCTGGGAAGAAGAAGTGGCGCAACAAACTCCCCAGCAGCACAGCTGTCTGTTTAGTTAGAATATAGTTGCATGTATACAATACTAGGAACCTATGTTCAGTAATGAACATTACAAGAAGCTTAAATTATTTGCCATATGTCAGCTAGCCACAGTTAGTTAGACTAGTAAGATTTAGGGCTGACCGTATACCTACATCGATATTAAGTCTCTTTTAGTATACGGCTCTGCCATGTCCCTCGAATGACACGGTATGTGCAGTGAGACCTAAAAAGTTCGATTGAACTCCGAGGTACGTACATAGGAGCTAATAAATCGTGCCCCAGATGCTTGGGTTCGATTCCTGTGTCCCGTCATCATTGCGCTGTCGGCAGAGAATTATACGAGCATTGATTTACAACGTAACTGTACATTTGTTTGGTTTAAGCGAGTATTTTGTATTGTATATATCGATATAGCTATTTATGATGTTGTTTGCACGTATGTATGCAAACATCATGATAAGGGCGAGTGCTGTAGGATACTTACACTAACTGACTATTAATTGGTGTCTCCACAATGTTTATAAGTCACACTTAATTTGTCATCCTTATAAAACGTTTATTGCTGACTGTACAATATTTATTGATATACGCAGAAATAATTAAATTTACTGTATATTCTTTGTTTCTAATTGATATTATTTCAAGTTAAACGACTATCAACTTTATTTTAATGGTAATCAAGTTGATTTCAGAGTGACACTTTTAAAAAAGTTATAAAAATGTTTGAAGTTGTAGCGTAAACTGAACTTTATTGCATAGGAATTAAAGTTATTTTTCCATAAACTCGTATTTGTTGTTGTTTACATTTTTGGCAATTAAATCGCGAAGGCAGTCCTAGGTACTTTGTCAATCTTATTGTTGAATTCCATACAAAGCTATTTAAGCATAAAAAAACTCATCTAATTTTAAAACGAAGCGAAGGGCGGGCGTTTTTGGAGGACTGTCTTTTGTAATTTTGACGTTCGAAAAGTGCTGATTCTCAGCCCAATTTGAATAAATGACTTTAGATTTTGATTTTGATTTTCAAACATACTTAATTTAATTTAGACATGTGAAAGTGTTTTTGAAAACCTATTTAAAGAAATTGGAAAACTATGTGCGAGATTTTTGCCCAACCCAACATAAAATTAACATAGATAAATAATTTATCATTTATTAGAAAAGATAAATTAAATACTCTTCATTCTGTCCTAAATGCTGCTAATATTGATAAATGAATATCCGGTTACATAAGACCTCTGAGTTTTGCACTCTTCGTTCTAGGTAAGTAGGTACATCGAGAATGTTTCTAGTACGTTCGAAGATCTGTGCCTCCATGATTCATACATGCACCGTAAAATTGCCTTTTGAGCAATTTTCCATCAATCCACGCGTTTAATGTAAAATGTTTTGTTCGGTGAGAGAGCTGCGCAAACGGGCGGTAGGAACGCATTGTTTTTTTGTACGAGAACCAAGAAGTTTATTTAATACCCTTCTTTCTTCAAGCATTCTAACAAAAAAATAATTTTGAAAATAGTTAAATTTTTTATAAAACAAATTGATAGTCCACCAACCCGCACTGGGCCCGCGTGGTGGATCATGGATCACTCATTTTCACACAGAGGAGGCGTGTGTCCAGGAAGTGGGAATATTATAAGCTGGTTTTGCTAAATAAGTAATTGACGCTAGAGTTGCTAGAGACAAAAGCACGAAGTTTTTATAAAGCTGTTCAATGATCCTTACCTAGTCAAATTAATAAAATACGTTGATATTAGTACACTTATAACAGGTCAATATTATTTAGCGAAGTGTTAAAGAATTGCGAACCGTGTGTGCGGTGCACCTTTATTGAAGAAAGAAAAGAAATAAAGAAAAGATAATTTATCTAATTGTCACAAAAAAACGTGCATTAAACTGTCACTTTGACTTGCACATGAACTGCCCTATCAGTGACTATGGTTGGGGGCCCCAAAGCGGCCCAACCGCTCGTCTGTCTCATTTCGGGGACGCTAGGCGCCCGCGCACGTATCGAGTTCCGTTGGTCTAAATTAGTGGAATTTAAGGACTTAGCGGGACCAATACAGGGTAACGGTGTATTAACATGAGTCAGTGAACTCCACAATAACACTATAAGTTGAGATTAAAGTCATGAAACGGTTTCAGATGGGAGGTTATCATGCAAACATGCCAAAAGTTTAGTTAGTAGATCGTCGAGGGTAAGTATTTTCTAAATGCTTTTATTTTGAGTTACATTGTTCTAACTGGCTGTAGTTTATAATAATGGTAGTTCCGTAGATGCGAAATGATGATAATTATGCTTAGGTAAACAATAAATTGTATATGATGCTAGAGTCCGACCGAATGGATAACTAATTAAAAAATAGAAAAATAGAACGTACTATTTTATTATCCAGGTGACGCTATGGGGTCTAAACTCATTTGTGCTGAATTCATGGTTACAGTTTGGGCGTCGATTTCCCTGCTACCCTGTATACTGATTACAAGACCGACACTGCATATCTTTTACTTTTTACCAGGAAAGAACCTATCGACAAACAAAAAAATAATGTTTTCGTTTACTATTTCGGTTTTCGGCCGAAAATCGAATTTCGCTTTAACATTCGGCCGAAAAAGAACCATTTTCGGTCGGACTCGACCTCTAGCTGGATGGACCGACGACCTTCAAAAGGCGGCTGGGACAGACTGGATGTCGAAAGTCGGAGAATCGGGTGTTGTTCGCCCTTACCTGATTTCTGAAGGTGCTCTGTACGCGGCACTGGTGACATACACGTCGGTCTCCGAGTCAGCTCTTGGGGAGCCGTTGGGTTGCTGCTGCCGTCTTCCATTCCTGTGCTCGCCTGATGGCGACCGGGTCCTCTCGTCCATCGTCTGGAAAACACAGGAAACATTTCTTCAAATAACCCGAATTTTAGTACCACGGCTATGACATACTTAACGATCAGTCTGCATTCCTCAAAGAATCCCTTCTTTGAGAAATGCTTCGAGATTGGAATTTTATTCATTTTTAATCCCGGTTCGTGGTGTGATTGAGTTTCTTTTACAGAAGGAAGTTTTCAGGAGTAGCTTTGTGCTTGGTTAACGGCAATAGGCTTGTGTCGCCTATTACAAGAATGGTGAGATGTTGGGAGTATTCAGCTGAACATGGGCCAAAACGAGTACTTAGCCCATGCTGGTTCCTTCTCTGTAAGAAATACTTACGGTGTAACAAAAGAAAAAGAAAAATATTAAGCAAAATCAGCCTATAATGTTCCCGCTGCCGGGACACCGGCTTCCTCACTGTGAGATTGGGCCGTAATCCAAAACGCGGGCCCAGCGAGGGTTGGTAGATGTCACATGTCTTCAAATTTTTGGTTCTAGGACATGCCAGTTTCCTCACAATGTTTTCCTTCACCGTTTTGAGAGAAGTGGTGATGAAATAATTTACACAAAGTCTAGCGCCTGTCAGGGTTCGAACCTACGACCTACATATCGTAAGTCGCGGCCGTTACCACTGGGCCACCACTGCTCATCAATAATTTAAGTACAGTTATCAAATTACGACATTTTCATTGTGTTTATGATTTGAGCACATTGCAACGTGTAAATATCGTAGTAGTTCAAGGTTTTGGTTTTGCTGGAAGGAATGTTTAGCGCAAGTTATAAGAGAAGAGCGTTTTTATAGGACTGGCATGTGGGTAGACAAGTTATAGTAAACGACTTGTTTTATAATAAACTCAACGCGCACCTCCTTTATGAAAACGATATTAGTATGCAGCTGATCCGTTAAGATGAGTCAGTATGAAAAAATGTGAAAGCATTTATTCACATGAAAACATTTGCATTGCATTCTGGATTAAAATCGTTTATTCAAAGAAGAATTAAAAATAAACTTTGATTTCTTGTCGTTACGTCGAGTAAGTTATTTGAATCCCAGAATATTTACAGATAACTAGACTAACTAGTCTTTATGGTTACTTTCTATATTTAAAACAGATTTTATCACGCGTTTGGTGATACGAAATCGCTAGTCGCTTACGACTTGTGGTAGTGACCAAAATAGCTTATAATCCGATATTAGCTTTGCATTCCCCATTATGTTTACAACTATAATCTTAATTGATAACAGTGCAGTCGAATTTGTATGTAGGTACAGTCGACCGCATGTTCGCGGTAACGCTTTGACCTTGAACTAGCCTTTTTTTTTGCACGGTGGAAATCCTCATGGACTTCCTCTATCGTGGGGGTGACGGAGAGGTATGCCGGACTCTTACCGGCTAAAACCACCGCGGTGTTCCACCTGTGCCTATGGCCTGGCCGGGGGTGCACCGCTCCTCCGACAGGACCTTGAGCTAGCCTAGCGTACTACGGAGCTTCAATAGAATAAGAGGCCAGCTTATACAGCACCCTTATTGCGTAACAACTATCAATAACAATTTGAATCATTTTGAAGGATATTGCTAATCCATTGCTTCATATGTTCGAAAGATGTCAAAATCAAAATCAAAAGTCATTTATTCAAATTAGGCTGAGAATCAGCACTTTTCGAACGTCAAAATTACAAAAGACAGTCCCCCAAAAACGCCCGCCCTTCGCCACTTCCTAGTGCTATCGCTGGGAAGAAGAAGTGGCGGAACAAACTCCCCAGCAGCACAGCTGTCTGTTCAGTTAGAATATAGTTAGTTGCATGTATACAATACTAGGAACCTATGTTCAGTAATGAACATTACAAGAAGCTTAAATTATTTGCCATATTATGTCAGCTAGCCACGCCAATATACCAACAAATATAATACAAACTATACGTACTCAAGCTAAAAAATAATTAATTAAAATAAAAATAAAAACTCACTACCTAAATAAAAGCCTCCAGGCATAAAGGGCGTGACAGCTAACACATTTATGCATTGCTGGGTTCGTCACCTAGCTGTCACTTGCAGTCACAGATGATGAACTAGGACCATCGATGTGAAATAAATAAGTGAGTTAATACTAATAACAGTAACCTGTCAGTACCTAAGCTAATTCTGGAGAAAGAACATGAACATTGTCTTGAGTTAATTAGGGCGACCAACTATTCTTATCGTGTAAGTAGTCGTTGATGGAATAGTAAGCCTTTGAACAAAGGTTGGATTTTACTTGAGCTTTAAACGCATTAAAAGGCAAGTCTAGCAAAGAAGAGGGTATCTTGTTTGTGCAGGACGTCCACACACATGACGTCATAATTATAAGATAACATGTAAATAGCGTATAAGTTTATCTTAGTTGTGATTTGTACTTACGTTTTTGTACGATCGTGTTCCACTATCGACAGGTTCGAACCTGTCGAAACCTGTCTTGAACCTGCATACAGGCAAACGATCGTGATTGGTGGATCGATAATGGAGCACGATCGAAGATGATTATGATTGATTTTTTGAATTGTAAAAGTAATAGCCCCTGCCACTACTTGCGCCCACGTAAAATTGTATATTAGTAGAGTGATTTCGAAAATTTGTTATCAGTAAAAATCAAGACTTCGCATGAACAACAAGAAAATAAATAGACTTCAATCAACCAGGAGTTTTATTGAACACGGCGGTCTCCTCCAATCCAGCGCACACGTGCGGGAAGAACACACCTCCCACACATTGGTCCTTCGAGAGCCGGATTCGAGGAAGATCACTATTAAGAAGACTCCAGCGAACTTATTGAAGAATATTTAGAAGAATTATTTACCGAAACAATGCCGGTAACGAGGTCTACGGGTAAAAGGGGTGGCCAGGCATCGACTACGGCTACAGAACGAACAGAAACAGCTACAGAACGAACAGAAACGGCTACGGAAACTGCTACGGAAACCGCTACAGAGACTACGACCGACACGAGTACTACGGAAGCTACTGGAACAACAGCTACCACAGAGACGACTACAGCAGCGACTTCAGAAGCACCAGCTACTACCACGTCTACAGTCAAACGTGCCGCACCACAACAAGACGTCACAACTGATCGCAAAGAAAGTGGTCGCCGTAGCAAACCTACGTCACAGAAGAGTGATAAAACTTCAAAAGCGCGCCGCATAGCCAAGGCTAAGGCAGAGCTAGCAAAACGATTAGCAGAGTTAGCGGCCGCACGCCTCGCCGAAATTGAAGCTGAATCTACAGATGAAGATGTATCCTCCGTCGCCTCGGAAAACGGAAACGATCAACGAGTAACTACTTGGCTCCAATCAAGTCAACTACTCGCCATCGCCAACAGACCTTATCAATCCGAGGTGAAGTCGTCGAGCAAACCAGCAGTTCCAGTAACCAGCGCCGCCATAGCCTGGGACATCCCAGCGACCTTACCGGCGGGAGTCAGCACCATGGACCCGCCACCTGAAAACCTGAACACCGAACCTGAACCCATGAACATTACGCTGCCAGTGAGCACCCCCGCCCCCTGGCAGCCGAACCTTGCGACTGAACAGCCGCATCCGAAGCCGCCGCCAGTAATCGCCGCCTGGCAACAGAACTCTGCGCCTGCACAGCCGCAACAGACGCCAGCACCGGTGAACTACAGCGAATCCTGGCCACAGAACTCTATGAACATGGCATCGAACACAGCATGGCAACCGATCTACACTACGGCGCCGCATCACGGCTACCCTACGAGAACTACCGCCGCGCCCTGGGTGCCGCCGTCTACAACAACAGCCCATGTCATGCAACAGCCCACAACACTGGCTGTCCAAGAAACAAGGACAGACATGAAGGAACTTGCCGCTGCAATCACGCAAGCTGTGCACGCCGCACAGTATCAGCAGCCCATGAAATACACAGAACTACCCTGTTTCAACGGAGCTCATCAAGATTGGCTCACGTTCCGCGCCGCCTACTGTGAAACAGCGCATCGATTAACAACAGTGGAGAACATGTCAAGACTTAGAAGAAGCCTTCGAGGTACAGCAAAAGAGGCTGTACAGGGTCTATTAATCGTGAACGCAGACCCGACCGAAGTCATGAAGACACTCGAACTACGCTTCGGCCGACCAGACTCCATCGCAATGGCTGAAATAGAGCGACTACGAACTCTACCACGCCTCACAGAATCTCCGCGTGATGTTTGCACCTTCGCTACCAAAGTGGAAAACATCGTTGGGACTTTGCAAGCACTCAACTGCGAACATTACCTCTTCAATCCAGAAGTCACGAAAGCCATTGTTGAAAAACTCACACCAACATTGAAAAGACAGTGGTACCAGTTCTCGGCAGCACAATCCAGAACAGAACCTGATCTTCTGAAATTTACCCGATTCATCAAGATCGAAGCAGAGATTTGCAGCCCGTATGCACTGCCTGAGAACATCGCTGCAACAACTCAAACCAATCAGAACACGCAGCGACGTCAGCAGCGGGTACATGCCACACAAGAAGCAAACAAATCAAAGTGTGGTTTATGTGAACAACAAGGACACGGCATCGTAGAATGCGATCAATTCAAGAAGGCGACTACTGACGCAAGATGGGACATCGCAAAGAAGCATCGCCTGTGTTTTCGTTGCCTCAAATTCCGAACGAAACAACACAGCTGTAAACCAAAGAAATGCGAGATAGACAACTGTGTGCATTTACATCACAAAATGCTACACGCTACTGGTGCAGCAACCAAAAAGAAAGAAGAAGCCGACAGCCCCAAACCAGAACAAGAGAAGGTCCATTCGATGTGGACACCAAAGGTATCATTCCTCAAGATAATACCGGTGCACCTCTCTGGACCGGCGGGAGCTGCAGATACCTACGCACTCTTGGACGACGGCTCCACCGTAACACTAATCGACGAGAGCCTAGCCAAGCAAATAGGAGCAGAAGGATCCTATGAACCACTTCGAATAGCATCCTTCGACGGCGAACCCACAGTCGACGTGTCATCTCAACGAGTGAACTTCTTCATCAAAGGACTTCACACATCTGAACGCAAGCTACATGCAAGAACAATCAAGCAGCTGGAATTGGCTGCACAGAAGATCCCTGGAGAAGCAGTCAAGGACTGTGAACATCTTCATGACATCGCCAGAGACATAGTAACTGAAGATGCAAGACCAAAGCTTCTGATTGGCCAAGACAATTGGGACCTACTCATCGCAACAGAGATCAGAACAGGAAAGAAGAACCAACCAGTGGCCTCACTAACACCACTAGGTTGGGTCCTGCATGGTAGCCACACACGAACACTTGGCCACAGAGTGAACTTCATCAGACATGCCAACACAGACAACGACCTACATGAACTGGTGAAGGAATACATCACGATGGACAACATGCAAATCAATCCAAAGAAACCCATCAATGATCCTGAGGAGAAGGCACTTCGCATCCTTCAGCAATACACAAATAGAACTCCAGAAGGAAGATATCAAACTGCCTTATTGTGGCGAGATAAAAACGTCATGATGCCAGACAACTATGACAGCGCTCTGAACAGACTCATGAGCGTAGAGAAGAAGATAGACAAAGAACCCGAACTAAAGAAGAGGTACGCTGAACAAATGGAAGCACTAGTATCGAAAGGATACGCCGAACCAGCTCCAGTCACGACATCAAAGCATCGAACATGGTACCTGCCTCATTTCGCGGTTTTCAACCCCATGAAACCAGAGAAACTGAGAATCGTCTGCGACGCTGCGGCCAAGACTAGAGGAATCTCTTTGAACGACCAACTACTCACTGGCCCAGACCTATTACAATCACTGCCAGGAGTAATAATGCGTTTCCGTCAGCACTCAATCGCCGTGACCGCTGACATCACCGAAATGTTCCTGCAAATAGAACTACGACCCGAAGATCGAGACGCCCTTCGCTACCTGTGGCGAGGCGACCGAAGAGACGACCAGCCACCGGAACAATACCGCATGAAGTCACTGATCTTCGGAGCTTCTTGCTCACCAGCCACGGCAATATACGTGAAAGACACGAACGCTGAGAGATTCCAACATGAACATCCAGAAGCAGTCACAGCCATCAAAAGAAAACACTACATGGACGACTATCTGAACAGTTTTGACACAATAGAAGAAGCAGTGAAAGTCTCACAAGCCGTGCGCGACATTCACAGAGAAGCACATTTTGAACTCAAGAAGTGGTCATCTAACTCTACCGCCCTTCTTGAAGCACTAGGGGAAGATACCAAGACCGAAGATTCAATCGAACTAGAAGACAGCGTCAAGACAGAACGAGTCCTCGGCCTAATCTGGAAGCCGACAATAGACTCGCTTGCCTTCAATCTGAACCTGGCGCGCGTACCTCAGAACATTCTACAGAACGACACGCCTACCAAGAGAGAAGCTCTCAGAATAGTAATGTCCCTGTTTGACCCATTGGGACTTGTATCACCGATCACCATCAGAGCTAAACAAATACTACAAGAAGTTTGGCGACGTGGAACATCATGGGATGAAGCCCTGGACAGCGACCTAGCCGCAAGCTGGAGGAAATGGCTCACCCACCTCAGAGAGTTGGAACACATGTCCATTCCACGAACCTACCCAGACTTCAGTGCTGCAGAATCATTACAGCTGCATGTGTTCACGGACGCGAGTGAGTCCGCGTACGCAGCTGCAATCTATTGGCGAACAGTCACGAAAGATGGAAGAGTCAACGTCTGCTTAATCACTGCCAAAGCCAAGGTGGCCCCGCTGAAGCTAATGTCGATTCCACGCCTGGAACTACAAGCGGCAGTACTTGGCGCACGCATGGCATCAGCAGTCAAAGAAGAACACGAACGAACGCCAGAGTCAACTACATTCTGGACCGACAGCAGAACTACACTGTCGTGGATCAGAACCGGAGCCAGGTCCTACAAGCCATACGTCGCTCATCGCATCGCAGCAATCGAGGAGCACAGCTCGACCAACGAATGGCGCTGGCTACCGACCAAATTGAACCCAGCAGATGACGCTACAAGAGATGTTCCAGAGAATTACAGTCAACATCATCGATGGTTCAAAGGTCCAGACTTCCTACTCGGACCCCCAGACACATGGCCAGCCGATGAGAGGAACCCTGTCATAATCACAGGGGAAGAGAGAACCTGTAGCGTAACTACCAAAGTCCAGAGCGAACAAATCAGCGAAGCAATACCAAACGTCAATAGATTCTCACGCTGGGAAAGATACTTGCGAGCTACTGCACGAATCCTGCAGTTCTTACACCTCTGCCATCAATCAAGGCACAACGTCAACTACAAAAGAACTAAAAGAAATAGCAGCGCAGACCCTGATTGGAGAAAGAACAAACAAACACCGCCAATCAAAGCGAAAGAGAGGCGAGAAACCACGAACAATTACCTTCCTCTCGCCGCTGAGTTTCTACGTAAGGCCGAAAATCTGATCCTACGAGCTTCACAGGAGCAATCTTTCCAGGAAGAAATAGAAGCCCTGAAGAACAAGAAGACCTTACCTAGAAGCAGTCGCCTGCACGCAATCAGCATACAACTCTCAGAAGGAGAGATTCGCCTGAAAAGCAGAATAACCGCCATGACTGACATCGCAGAGAACCTGAAAAATCCAATGATTCTTGACGGAGATCACCTTGCGACGCGATTGTGGATCGAATACATCCACCGCCAATTGCATCACGCGAACACCGAGACAACAGTCAACGAATGCCGCCAGCAACACTGGGTACTCCGTCTACGACCGACTGTCAAGAACATAATCAGCAAATGTCTACGGTGCCGCATAAGAGCAGCCTCTCCAGCACAGCCAATGACAGGAGACCTCCCTTCCTGTCGACTAGCACACCATCAGAGAGCATTCACCTTCGTTGGGCTGGACTACTTCGGACCGTTGACCATCACGTCGGGACGGAGTCATCAAAAGAGATATGTTGCCCTGTTCACCTGTCTCACGACGCGAGCTATTCACCTAGAACTTGTAGCCTCGCTCAACACAGACTCGGCGATCATGGCACTGCGCCGCATGATAGCACGCAGAGGATGCCCAACACAACTGTGGTCCGACAATGGAACTAATTTTCACGGTGCTGAAAAGGAACTACGGGTCGCCATCTTCGCAGCCACAGCAGAAGAAGCCTCAAAAAGAATGATCGACTGGCGATTCATTCCACCTGGTGCCCCATTCATGGGAGGCGCCTGGGAACGCATGGTGAGGTCCGTAAAGAACGCACTCGCCGCCACCTTAAATGAGCGATTCCCGAGCGAGGAAGTGCTTCACACGCTACTCGCCGAAGCCGAACACACAGTAAACAGCCGGCCACTTACCCACGTGTCCGTGAACCCCGAAGATCCTGAAGCTCTAACACCCAATCACTTCATTCTGGGTGGTCCCGGTCGCGTCGCGGCACCAGGAGAATTCTGCGACAGTGACCTACATCTACGAGCCAGTTGGCGTGCAGCTCAGAGACTCGCCGACATATTCTGGGCCAGATGGCTTAAGGAATATCTTCCAGAATTACGGAACCGCAGAGAACCGCACACCAAAGGCCAGATCCCCAAAGTTGGCGACTTAGTGCTCATCGTGGACGGCAACCTCCCACGAAACATGTGGGTCAGAGGACGCATCTGTGCCACGTTTCCCGGCCCAGATGGAGTTGTGCGTACGGTGGACGTCACCACGAAAGGAGGCACCCTACGACGTCCAGTGAAGAAGATAATAGTGCTACCGATCGAGAGCGACGATCCTGCACCATCTACGACTGCGACGCCAGCAGCAGATGACGACGCACGGCGGGAGGAATGTGCAGGACGTCCACACACATGACGTCATAATTATAAGATAACATGTAAATAGCGTATAAGTTTATCTTAGTTGTGATTTGTACTTACGTTTTTGTACGATCGTGTTCCACTATCGACAGGTTCGAACCTGTCGAAACCTGTCTTGAACCTGCATACAGGCAAACGATCGTGATTGGTGGATCGATAATGGAGCACGATCGAAGATGATTATGATTGATTTTTTGAATTGTAAAAGTAATAGCCCCTGCCACTACTTGCGCCCACGTAAAATTGTATATTAGTAGAGTGATTTCGAAAATTTGTTATCAGTAAAAATCAAGACTTCGCATGAACAACAAGAAAATAAATAGACTTCAATCAACCAGGAGTTTTATTGAACACGGCGGTCTCCTCCAATCCAGCGCACACGTGCGGGAAGAACACACCTCCCACACATTGTTATAAAAGGTTATACCAAGCCCAACAAATGAGTTATGAACCTTATGAAGCCGGTGAAAGGGGGCACGTAGTTTGTCCTTATTTCTAGTGTTAACACTGTGAATATCACTGTTTTTAGTGTACAAGTGCAAATTTTGCCTAATATATAGGATGTTGGCGAAGATGAATTGTGATGCAACCGTGAGAATACCAATATCTTTAAAAAAATCTCTTAGAGAAACTCTGGCACCTAGCTGGTAAAATGTGTCTGCTCAACAACGTAAATAACGCAAGAAATGTTGTTGAACTGTCAAAATGAAAGCCATTGCTACGCAAGAATTACAAATAACAAATCCTAGTGAGTTACGCAACTACCCCGCTGGTTTCGTTACCACCCACGTGCGGCCGGTTGTACATTTTCGGGTTTTTGATTAATTTGTTAAAAAAATATACTGAACTATGGCATCATTTTAAAGGGTCCATAAACAAGACCTCGATGATCGTAAATTTCCTATTTGGGTTAGAACCTACGACCTACGCAAGTCACGGCCGTTACCACTGACCACCACTGCTCTTCACAGCAGATACCGTACGACATAACATAATCAGCCTCTAACATTCCCACTGCTGGGACACAGGCCTCCTTTCTGAGAGAGGGTATGGGCCGTAATCCACCACGCTAACCCAGTGCGGGTTGGGTTGGGTGCGGATTGATACCGTACGGGATTAGCAGAAATATAAAAGATGATCTTACCCTTACCGTGTACTCCGACAGCGTCCTCTCCGACGGTGCCCGATGACTGTCATTCTCCTCTCTCGACGAAGCTCTGTGATGATAACCCCCCGACGATGGAGAGTCCACGCCAGACCTGTGCGTCGCCACGTAATGGTTGTTCTTCACTTTATGCGCCATTTTGAGTCCTCTAGATCACTGGCACTTGGGCCTACAGTCACGCGTACGCCGACGGTTGCCGACAGGAGCGCATTTTTGCTCGGTGTTTGAGCGCATGCGACTTTGTTATTTGTTAGCGGTTTAGTTCATCGTTCGTTTTTGTGGTTTTTTGTTCTGGAACAAAGAAATAAAATGTTATTTAAGTTAATTTGTGTTAAGATACGGGAGAGGTGCTATCTGCACGAGCAGCAGGACCAACGTAGAAACCTGTGATAGAAACGAAAGACAAAATGGTAGATTGTTGAAACACTCCTACAAGCGCGCCGCGCCGGGGCGATGTCAAAAATGAAAAAAAAGAATGACACTTTGTATAGAAAACTGTATGTCAGCCGACCTATTCTGTTAAAAACAGGTCAATTGCGAGTTGCACTCGCGCACCGAGGGTTCCGTACAAATTTGTAGGTATATAACTAAAAATTTACGGCTTTCGCAATTTTTCCTTTATCTGTGTCGAAAATTTGCGGAAATTTGCGGCATAAACGGTTGTATCTTTTGATTGCGTTGGCTTAGAAGTTTGATTTTTTCACAGCTCCAAGGGTCAGTAGACCTGAGTATTTGATATAAATTCCAGCCTGATACCTCCACGCATATCCTGAGAAAAAGGGTCTTGATAGACAGACGGACGGACGGATGGACAACAGAGTGATCCTATAAGGGTTCCGTTTTTTCCTTTCGAGGTACGGAACCCTAAAAATGTCACTGTGAAAATTTAGGTGAAGTGTGTTTGAAGTAAGCTGTCAATTGTGTCAATCCCTAGTATCAAGTGGAATGATAGCTCACTTCAAGCTCACTTCACCCTAGTTTTCTTGGTCAGATTTATAGAGAATAGCACTACTGTTCTTCGTAGAGATAAGAGAAGAGTTAGCAGTGATCATGTTATGCGCACTGTTAGAACCTGCAAAACCCACGAAAAAAAAAATTGCTGAAAGATTTTAATGTCACGTCCAGAGATTTGATTGGCTGTGTGAAATTCAACAGCAATTAACTTTGACAATTTGTCCGCAAATTTTTGTCTTAATTGGTTTTGTAGTATGCACCAGACTAACATCCGGTGGTATTGGTCTGGTGCATTTTCCTACATTTTGTACACCGTCATGGTGTAAAACACCACAGACAACATCTGGAAATTCTTAAACAATGTTCTACCCAGCAGAATGTAAACGAAATCGAACTGTTTGGGCGACCTTGAACGATTTATGTGAACACAACCAATTTTGGGTCATACCGTTCTAGAAATAGAGTTTATAATCCAATCAAATGTTAGTAACTTAGAATTATTGCACGAAACAATGGTAGCATTCCGATCTTAGTCGATTAATGACGCAACGATTGCAGGTCATAGTCATATCGATATTATTTACCTGTTAAATTGCTCGTAGGTACTTTTTTGTTGTTTTTATCGATTACCACGATCTATTGAACGTAGTTTTGAAATGAAAAAACCTTTGTGCTGATTATACATTAACAAAGAATGAATAGAGTCTGCAACATAAGCCTTACGGGCGCGCTTTTCCCGCGGCGATTTTGTCGCGCATGCACTGCTCAGCACCGAAACTTGAGAATCCAGTGCGCGATAAAATCCCGCCGCGATATTTTTTACGTAGTGCAAATGTGGGCTAAAAATGTATAAAGCTTACAGGTAACATAAGCTTAAGCTTCACCTGATTAAAGTGTGGAGGATATCTGCAATACCAGAGGTATTGTAAAGTCTATTCAAACTAATGTTTCATATTGATGTTATTTCTAGGTAAACAAATATCAACTTTATTTTAATAGTAATTAAAATGATTTCAGAGTGACTAGAACTTTAGAAAAGTTATAAAAATGTTTGAAGTTGTAGCGTAAACTGAACTTTATTGTGTAGGAATTAAAGTTATTTTTCCATAAACTCATATTTGTTTACATTTTTGGTAAATAAATCGCGAATGCAGGATAGATGCGTTGCCATCCCCCAGTGTCTGAGCTGAAATGTTTCATATTCTGTAAATAATTACACCATCCTTCAAACCAGATTATAGCAACGCTGTTAGGCGGTAGTCGGTAGTATGGTATAGTAGTACTTCCTCGGTCGTGCTCCTCCACAAATACCTTATCATCATCATTCACAGCCTTTATTTTTTTTTTCTTTAAAAAAACGTTGCCCCACACTAGGAATTTCTCCTGTATCATGAGTGCGTTTACAAACATTTAAACTCACATACACAGACAGCCAGACCCAGAACAACTGCCTGTAGGCAATACAAATATTTGTTCCGTGCGGGAATCGAACCCGCGACACGCAGCGCAGCAGTCAATCGCTTAACCACTGCGCCAACCGTGCCGTCAACTTTAGCCACTGCTGGACATAGTCCTCTCTTTGCCTGAGCCAAACTCCACGCTCCTACACCAGTCCTATCCAGCGGGGCAATTAAATAATAATAATAAACACAACAGAAAACTATTGCACTACACACTATCAATAGATGGCTTTCATTTTTATAGTTCAACAACATTCATTGCGTTATTCACGTGGTTGAGCAGACAAATTTCTCTAACATATGAAGCAATGGATTAGTAATATCCTTTAAAATGATTGAGATTGATGTGATATGAAATTAGGGTGCAGGTTCCACCCACGTTATCTAAGAGCTTAAGGTACCTATTACTACCATAACTTAATGTACACTCGAACAATCTAAGTGGTATACAGGTATTTAATTATGTGGGTAGGGTCCCAGGGTTTGCGTGAGGAAGTAGCTCACAACAGTGCATTGCGAACATTTCACGAATTCCTGCAGCAATGAATGAAGCGGTTCAAGTTATAAGAATTTAGTGATTCTTATTATGTTACAATAAGATAATGCGGCGGTGCCAATACAATATATTGAAGATAAACTGGTTGCTACCAGAAACTCTTATAGCAGGTCAGTATTTGTTGAAAAGTGTACCAGCCCTGCGCTACACATGATTATAATTAACTGGCGACCCGCCCCTGCTTCGCACGGTTTTTATGACCTGACAAAACATCGGGATTTCTTTTATTAAGCAAGTTTAATATTAATGTATATTATACACATTATAAGTCTTCCGGAAAAAAATGGTGAAAACCGCATTAAAATCCGCAGCGTAGTTTAGAAGAACAGCGCAGTCACCCAGCCATACACAAAATAGATTTATAATATTTATAAATTTTATTTATGTTTCAAATTGACGTTATTTCAAGTTAAACAAATATCAACTTTATTTCAACGGTTATTAAGTTGATTTCAGAGTGACTAGCACTATTGAAAAGTTATAAAAATGTTTGAAGTTGTAGCGTAAACTGAACTTTATTGTGTAGGAATTAACGTTATTTTTCCATAAAGTCATATTTGTTTACATTTTTGGCGAATATATCGCAAATCCAGATTAGGTATCTATAGATAGATATGGTAGGTGGCCTCGGGGTCCCTAACAAGTTTCGAAGAAAACTGACAAAAAAAAAATTGGACCATTCTATTGCTACTTTTTTTGAGTTCTGAATGTGAGTGATCTGAATTGTATTTTCGAAATGTTATTTTATTTTATCTACTACTGAAAATTCTCTGCTTAATGGCTGATTTTTCCAACGCCAGATAACTTCATCGGAGGAATAATTTTGAATTTTTGACAATTTTTCGTTACAAAAACTATCAGACGGCCATTTTATTCCACGAATAAAAATTATCTGTCGATTGAAAAATTAGCCCAAGTCGCATAACCAACTCTAGATTCTTGTGCCAGCCCACATGCATACTTTGAACGGGCCATTGTTTTTGAACGTGGCAGGTCGCAGGTACTGTATCGGTCAGAAAATGTTCATATTTCACAAGTTCCTATGCAAAAGCAGGTGCAAGGAAGAGTGACAAGTAGGTACATCTGAATGTAAACCGTTATACTTAAACAGATCAGCACCCCAATTGCATAACACGCTTCCAATCATGTTTCGAAGGATTTTGAAGGAAATTCATAATCCATTGCTTCATATATTTGAACTATTCATCTGTTCGACAACGTAAATAACGCAATGAATATTATTGAATTGTCAAAATGAAAGGTATTGCCATTCTACGTGTTTACAATAAGTCTGAAACCTTCAAATGTCATCAACATCATCCGATCTAGGTATTCTGCAATAATCTCACCATAAAAACTTAGGTAAAGTGAGCTTAAAGTGTAGGTACTGTCATTCTACCTAATGCTAGGGATTGACACTATTGACAGCTCACTTCAGGCTCACTCACCTAAGTTTTCACTGTGAGATTTTTACAGAATACCTCTACAGGGGTAAACTGAAGGTGACAAAAGCAGACTTTGAAAAAAGCCAACCAATAACACTGCCCGACCTTAGGGTCGAACTTAGGACCCCATCCCACAGCAGTCGTGCTTTCAACCACTAGACCAACAGTACTGGCAAAACAGCCACAAACCTCGTAATTTACCAGCACTGGTAAGCATTTGGAGCTCCTAGGAACTTCACGCAGTCACGACATGAAATAACACAAACGGCTTAACACCTAATATGGAAGGAATCTATTTGAATACAGTAGAAATTACCTTCCAAGAGAATATTTTGCCAGAAATGGGAGAAAGGCAATTAATTCTAATCTATGGGTATTACCGTTTGTTTTGGAGTATAAGTAAGGGTCAAGTAAATAAGAATGAAAAGATAATACCTATTCCACATCATGACATGTAGCGTTAGCTGACGCTACATGTCATGATGTGGACAGAGTGGCAGCGACATCGACGCGCTACCTGAGGAGCAATTTTCGTAATTTTAAAAACGTTCACAGTCTGATCTCAGTCTCAATCTGTCAAAAATATCTCTAATTTCCCTACATTTTGACAAGTTTTTGACATTTGTTTGTCGCCGAGATGACACTGCGACTAGATTTTGAACGTTTTAAATTACGAGAATTGGCCTTCTGTTACCATGGATTTAGTAGGGACATAATTCTGTACCCACAGCGTTGAAATTTCTCGCCAGGTATAAAAAAAAAAATTGCTGTTCCATACATTTTGACCGCATATGAATGGTTTGTAAACCATATCTGCCATGTAAACTCGCTCTTAGAGCATAATCTAATGACATTCTAATATCATTACTGGTCGAGTCCGAATTCAACTGTCTTCGTTGGCCACGCCCTTATTGTGGTGGCGTAAGGTTACTCTTGCGAAAGCTTTGTCGTTAGATTGAAGCCTTGTTTAATGTGAGGCCGGAAAGTTGGTCTTAAACACCGAAAATCGGTATCCATAGGTCGTGCAGAATTACATTGCATTATCCATTATGAAAGATTTGAGCAGCCCGGGGTCTATAATTGTGCCCAGTTGATGACCGATTTTGGACGCCGTTATTGATCGAATGACTGCAAGCGCGACTTTTCACTTTGACACTTGACTTTTTTATTGGATTTTCCATAGAAGTTTACAAAATGCGAAATGTGGATTTACTATTAGGTACACCTCTTCCAACCCTTTGGAGCAAATCGACGTGATGAGCTTGCTAAGACTACACAGCTGTAAAGCAAAGATCATAAGCACACTTTCCTGGGTGGTTGCCTAACATAGAAATAAGCTATTAACGCAGGTGTGTTTAATTGGAAGCCATGTTGAGCCGTATCTCTATTGTATCGCAAATCAACCATTTAAGTGTTACCCAATGTCTCTTGTTAGAAATAAACGAAGGAAATTAGTGATAAAATTGTAAATAACTAGCTGAAGCTTGCGGTTTTGCTTGCCTCCTAGGCTAACTTCATGTACGCTGATAGCAATTGCAGCAATTTCCGGGTCATGTTTAAGCTCTATGCCATGTAAATCAGGAGTTACCAAGTGACGAACAGTTTTAGAATGCATTGCTTGATTGATATATTGAATATAGGAGGTTTTTTTTGATGTTAATGTTCGGAAGCTGTGTATGCACAATAGCTTATAATGTTCCTACTGCTGGGACACCGGCCTCCTCTTTCTGAGAGGGAGTGGGTAATAACCTACGCGGGCCCATCGGGTTGGTAGATGTCACATGTCTTCGAATTTTTGGTTCTAAGGCATGCCGGTTTCCTCACGATGTTTTCCTTCACCATTTTGAGAGCAATGGTGATTAAATAATTTACATAAACTAAAGTTCCTGACTGGGTGCGAACCTTTTGATTGAAATCTACATAAATTTTTCCTTATGATAGTTTTAGTTCAATTGTTCAACTGGCATTTGACTTGGAACGTACTTATTGTAAACAAGGTGTGGCTTGAGCAATAATACGCCTAGATTGCAGAGTAACGTCTAGGCTGGTACTACTTGTTCAGTTCCGTGTAATTTCCGATAATTAGAGAGAGAAACCTTTTCCGCAGAGCCGAAGAAGGTCATTAAGAAAGGGGGACAGGGTTAAATGAAAATTAAAAACCAAACTAGCCCTTTGTACACTCACGAGCACCAATATGTCAACACTTGGCAACTTTCAATTGCAATTTTTTCGTGAAATAACGAATGCAACATTGAAATACGACACATTACATAAACCTATGGGTTCGAAAATGCTATGTTTGTAACAATATCAAATTTAATTAGAAAATAAAGGAGTAAATCGCTTTTGAATAAAGCCGAGTGTATACATACTTTTGCTCGTGACTGTACACACACATTTTTCTTTCTACCACGCGGACCCAGTGCGGGTTGGCAGATGTTTAATTCTAATTACTGAGTAATAAATAAATATAAATAATTCATGCGTAAATAAACCGAAGTTAGGTCCAGTTGTTTTACCATAACATGATTTGAAATATCGTAATGAGCAAATCGGCATATTTCCTTAGAAAATATTGTTCTTTTGGTGGGCACGAACGCGTCTTGACACGCAGGCGTACGACACTTGACTGAGCGACTTTTGACCACTTTTGACTTTTGGCGGCACGGTTGGCGCAGTGGTTAAGCGATTGACTGCTGCGGTGCGTGTCGCGGGTTCGATTCCCGCACGGAACAAATATTTGTATGACCTACATGTATTTGTTCCGAGTCTGGGTGTTTTTCTATCTATAATATTTATGTATTTACAAAAAAAATATATATAAGTAGTTTATCAGCCATCTTGTTACCATAACACAAGCATTAGGTTGCTTAGCTTGGGACTAGATGGCGCTGTGTGAAATGTCCAGGGATATTATTATTATTATTATTATTACTAGGACAAATGTATTGGATTACGATTTTGTTTGTAATGTCCTGTCTATTGTCATGGAAGCAATAAGAATAATGTACCCAGGATTTTGTAATAATATCTTGATTTAAAAGAGTGTCCGTGGAGTTTCTTGCCCGTTCTTCTCCACAGAGATCTACGTTTGCTTCAACTTTCTGACTAACTGACCGACAATTTAATTTTGACAATTCAAAAGTGCCTGAAATGGTTTAATTGAAATAAATGATTTGAGTTTGAGTTTGAATAATTTAATGTCTTTGGCTGGGACATAGGCCTCTTCTCTGTGTGAGCCGTAAATTACGATTCGTAATCCACAACGCGGGCCCAGTGCGTTGGTACTGTTGGTAGATGTCACGTGTCTTCGATTCTTTTTTGATTCTAGGACGTGCCGGTTTCCTCGCGATCCTTCACCATTTTGAGAGCAATGGCGTTAAAATTATTACCACAAAGTAAAGCGCCTGTCTGGGTTCAAACCCACAGTTTAGAACTCGTAATTCGGGGCGCTACCCCTAGACCACTACTGTTCTAGAAATATGTAACTTAGAGTTCATAATACAGTGTTATTTACTCTCCAAAATGTAACGAAAAAGGAGAACTGTTTAAAACCCTCAATGCTACGTTTAAATAATCTGTGAAGTCTACGCTAATGCCAGCAAAAGGCCAATTCCCATAATAAAATTGAAAATGTTCAAAATCTAGTCGCAATCAAATCTTAGCTACAATCAGGTTTAAGAACTTGTCAAAAATAAAGATTGTTTATGGTATAGGGAATGTTATAGGGAATAGGTTCTGCTGCCATATTTAACCATGTATAAAAATTAGAGGTATTTTTAATAGATTGAGACACAGATTAGAATGCGAATGATCTTAAAAATATGGGACTACTGCCCATCTGATGTCACAAATGGGCAGCTTAGTGTTTTACAGGAGACTCATACAAAAACCCTACTTTAATGAAAAATAAAGACCATCATATTTAGCAGCTGATGAATCGGATACAGATCTTAAGTAGCGGCTGGTCATTGACCCCGGCGTAAAACCGAAGGGCCTGGCCACCTGCGACTCTTAGACAAGTGAAGCGGCCAAGTGGATTGCAGTTACTTAGATAACGGGCCGAAATGATAAACTGCCCCGCGGCTGCGCACTATCTAGGGTTGCCAATTTATTAGAAGGTACCGTTTTTTTGTTGTGTGGCAATCCTCATGGATGGCGTTAGTCGAGAGGACATTGGCGCGATGGGTAATGATCACATAAATTTAATATAGGTGTGAACCGGGTGTATACCTCTGCAGACTCCGAAGATGTAGATATTCTATGTAATTCATCTACATTTATGCATGATGTAACATGGGGGAGATCGTATTGCTACCAACTGGGCACAAATGAGAGAGCCGTGGTTGCCCAGTGGCAATGGCCGCGACTTACCGAGTTTGTTCAGTCAGGCGCTTTACTTTGTGTAAATTATTTCATCACCACTGCTCTCAAAACGGTGAAGGAATACATCGTGAGGAAACCGGTATATCCTAGAACCAAAAAAGAATCGAAAACATAATTATGACATCTACCAACCCGCCCGCGTCATGGTGGATTATGGCACACTCACTCTCACCGCGAAGAGGCCTGTGTCCCAGCACTGGAGCAGTGGTTATAGATTGATTATACTTATAATAATTATACTTAATGAAAAAAAAAAAAAAATTACTTCTTTGTCTGACAACCCTTGTGGCTCCCATACACATTGTACATTGTACAAACTGCAACTTAGATTGCAGACTATTTTTAATCACGCTGTATCCTAATTCCAACCGTAACTACTGGTGTTAAGGTTGTAAATGGTTAGCGTTAGGAAAGTGCAGAGTGGTTGATTGTTGCGGAATTAGGTCGGAACCGAACCCGCTACTATTACGAGACGAAAGTTTACGAGCTTGAACCTATGTGTCTACGTAGGAAGGATTTATTAAGTACCTATTTTTTTGGTGCTGAGATAAATCCTATTGATTGAATCTATAGATTGTTGGCAAAAAAATCAGAATGTAATTTTTTACGCACTTGAGTCGGTTCGATTCCCGGCTGAAGTAAGATATGCCATGGTCGCTGTAGCACCATGAAACATGAGGCTACAGGGGCTAGTGCAGATTTTGGGGTTCATTCGATTAATCGAGTCTGGTCAAACCACCCTGAATTTTTTACGCATTTCAGTTGGTTCGATCCCCGACTGAAGTAAGCGATTTTTTAAACATTTATGAATGCCTCTATGGACTAGTGGTTACAAGTGTAATTGCTAGGCGTGGAGTCTTGGGTTCAATCCCGGCTTTGGGCAGTGTCATTGAGTTTTCCACTAGGAAATTGTCATTAGCAGCTCAGGGTCTGAACTTGTGTTTTGACTGGTTCGCCCCCTTTGGCTGTGATGTACAATTCTTTATGTCCTTTCGAATACAAGCGAGTTTTTCTTTTATAGTAATTTTGTCAGCTCGAGACCTAATCCACCACTCGACGGTGCTTTCGTCAGCTTTTATCAATTCTCCCTGGATGCATGGTGGTCCATGGCA
Organism: Apamea anceps; assembly: GCA_951799955.1. Classification (NCBI taxonomy): domain Eukaryota; kingdom Metazoa; phylum Arthropoda; class Insecta; order Lepidoptera; family Noctuidae; genus Apamea; species Apamea anceps. The sequence continues at coordinate 3,810,674 of OX637516.1, forward strand.
CGCAGAAAAAGATGTAAGATGCAAGATTGTATGTGTATAATCCTCCAGCTGTGTTCGCGACTTCATTCGCGTGCATGTAGGAAAACGATATATTGCATTTAATGGGATTTTCTTTTCCGCTGCTAGTTTTTTTCTAAAGTGAAAGTAGCCTTATTTACTCCTTTTAATATCAGCTATCTGCCAGTGAAAGGCCCGTCAAAATATGTCAAGCCGTTTCGGAGATTAGCCGGAACAAATAGACAGATAGAGATGGAGAGATAGACAAAAAAAAATTGTTATAAGTAGCTATTCATTTCATTCAAAATAACACCTTTTTTTATTCAATGCATATTTAATAAAAAAGCTATTATTTTTGCATTACAAACAGAGACTTTCATTTTATTTATTTGTATAGATAGATTATAAAAATATCTGTAAAACTATAATTTGTACCTACGAGTACATTACATATTATACACTAGGTGCGCCCCGCGGTTTCACCCGCATAAGTTTCCATCCCGTGCGAATATGGGGATAAAAAGTATCCTATGTGTTAATCCTGGTTATAAACTATCTGTGTGCCAAATTTCATCCAAATCCGTTCAGTAGTTTTTGCGTGAAAGAGTAACAAACATCCATCTATCGATCCATACAAACTTTCACGTGTATAATATTAGTAGGATTGTTAGGATTTTTAGCCTATGTGTATTGATTAAAGAAGGAAGGATTTGGGGAGCCCTTTGCCCAGCAGTGGGACAGAATAGGCCAATAAAAAAAAAAAAAAAATCTCCACTCAATATAACCTACAGCCCTAAGCAGCATTATTAGCAATATCGAACACACACCCGGATGGTAGTAAAGCAGCTGTCACATTACTAAGATGTAGCGATAAGCGGCAGCGGGCAGGCATCCAGGCACTGTCGGTCGTGACCACGCCTGAGTTACTTTTAATGCAACGCCAGGTGCTATTTCCTTTTAATTACCAATCTAATTAAGTATCGTGATTGGTTATAAGTTACCAAGTTTATTTATGTGTAGGTAAGTGTTTTAGTTGTTATATTACTGTGTTTATTAGGGATGTGCGTGTGGTTTTTAGTTTTTATTTGCATGTTTTGGTTGTGTTTTTAGAAATGCATGAGCCTAATGGGGTGATGAATATAAATGTTGATGGATGGAAGGGGCAGTTGTGGCCCAGTGGACACGGCCGCGATTCACAAGTTGTAGGTCATAGGATCGAACCCAGTTAGGCACTTTACTTTGTGTAAATTATATCATCACCACTGTTCTCCAAACGATGAAGGAAACCGATCATGAGGAAACCAGCATGTCCTAGAACCGGGAGTTCGAAGACATGTGACATCTACCAACCCGCACTGGGCCCACGTGGTGGATTACGGCCCACTCTCTCTCACAGACAGGAGGCCTGTGTCCCAGCAGTGGGAATGTTATAGGTTGGGTATGATGATTACGATATGGATGGACGGGGGAGACAAAGAAAGACAAAAGAACAAATTCATGGATTGTGTAAGAGATTAGCTGAATGAAAAGGGAGTGAATGATACTGAAGAAGAAAGGAGGATTAACAAAGGGAAATAAGTTATGATCTTCTAAAAACTTATTGACCTAATGATGTAGACTTTTTTCATAAATGAGCCTCTTTTTAACTTTCCGGCCCTTTCTCAAAAGTGGCCGCAGTAACTAAGCTCACCAGCACCCCGAACAAATGGGTTAGAACTGGGACCAACTAAATTGGTCTCGAAATTGGCTATTAAGAATTTGTAAGACATAAAGATGGGATTTTTTTAGGCTCACAAAAAGGGGCACATTCGGGTTTCGTTTATATACATGCCATTAAAATATTTTCGCAGACCTCAAGCAACATGGTACAAGGACAGGGACACAGGACAGGAAGAAGATAGTTAAAGGTTCTTAAGAGTTGTGTCCTGCCGTTTTGTAACGATCTAAGAATAAGGTCAAAATCGCTGTCGCTTCCGCCTATTCAACATATATTTTATTAGCTAATCACAAGGTCGTTTGTGTGCGTGGGAACGAACAACTATTCCGTTCAATATTAACTAGATCAACTAAATAATGGTCGCGATTAGTTTTGCATACATAATCAGCCTAAGTGTTCCCAGTGTTGGGATACAGGCCTTCTGTGTGTGGGAGTGGGCCGTAATCCACCATGCGGGCCCAGCGCACATTGTCATTGTCACATTTTTAAAATTTTTTTGGTTCTAGGACATGCCGATTTCCTCACGATGTTTTCCTTCACCGTTTTGGAAGAAGTTGTGATGAAATGCATAGCTCATGTTTAGCGTACTTACGATTAGTAGTAGTTTTGTATGCCATTGGGAAAAAAATCAGTAGCTTACGTACAGTCACGAGCAAAAGTATTTATACACTCGGCTTTATTCGAAAGCGATTTACTCCTTTACTATTGAATGAAATATGTTATTACGAACGTAGCATTTTCGAACCCATAGGTAATGTGTCGTATTTCAACGTTGCATTCGTTATTTCACGATAAAATCGCAATTGAAAGTTGCCTAGTGTTGACATATTGGTGCTCGTGACTGTACCTATTCTCCGTTCGCATTGACCACAGCCGATGTCTGTGTATCTGGAAAATTCTCACCTTGAAAACTTAGGTGAAGTGACCTTGAAGTGAGCTGTCAATACAGTGTCAAATTCGATTAAACGTTACTTATAGATTTTGAATATCATAGTAACTGAATATTATACTAATTGAATATTAATTCAAATGTGTATTATAACCATATAAAATTAGGTAAAATGAAATTATATCAACAATTCATTATATCATTTCATCGTTATATTAAAAAAAACTTTTTTGCAAAAAAAAACAACCGACTTCCAAAAACGACACTACAAAATGAAAAATAACTTTAATTTCGAAAGTCGGTGTCGTTGGATTCGCATTTTTGTTGTTTGCCATCGACTTCCGAAATTAAAGTTATTTTTCACTTTGTTGTAGTGTCGTTTTTGGAAGTTGGTTGTTTTTTTGCAAAAAAGTTTTTATTTCCACTTTTAAGTTGTAATTTTTACCAGTAATTTTGATTTAAAAACCAAACTACTGAACTGTTTTTGATGAAATTTCTATGGGACCATTTGAAAAGTATACCCTTTCTAACAAAAAAATATTTTTTCAAATCGGTTGGCAAGCGACGGAGTTATGCGCGAACAAACATAAAAAAAACATCCGAATTGAGAACCTCCTCCTTTTTCAGAAGTCGCTTAAACAATATATATTAAATGAAATTAGCTCATAAATATGATCATTAGAACTTTTGTTATTATTTCAAACGTTACACACCCATGTTCTTCTAGGGCGTCCCTTCCCTCCATTCCTCCATTTACATCTGCCTTCATGCCTTGAAATACCTTTTGATGTCTTTCATTCATCGTCTCAACATGACCAAAGTACCAAACTATCGAAGCATAGGTACTCTTTGCAATGTACCATTTTTTTTTCAAAATCTGTTACTGTGTACTGTAAATTGAAATTAATATAAAATACGTAAGTAATAGTCGTACGTAGTATGTCTACGGCCCCTTGGAGCTCTTAAATTTAAGCTTCTCAGTCGCGCGTAATAAAAATATACAGTCATTTATGCGACGTTTTTGATAGTCGCAAATAAATCAAAACCTGAACCTGTTGACCTAGAATCATGTAATTTGGCAAAAAGCAAGGTCTAGAAAGAGTCCTCTAATAAGTCATTAATTTGTAGTTTTATCATATAAAAAATATATTTTTTTAATATTTTTTAATTTAGTTGGAGAATTGACGTATTTCGATGTACGCATCGAAATACGTCAATTCTCCAACTGTAAAATTAAAAAAAATATATTTTCTCATACCGTAGTATGAGAGAACATTTTTGCAAATACATAGCTAGGTTCGTCATCCCAACTGCGGAACCTTTCATTGTGCGTTGTCCGACACGCACTTGGCCGTTGTTTTAAACAAAGACTATTCATATAACTTGTCTTTTATTATGATGCTCTACAAATATAAAGATTTCATTTTGACTTCGACATTACTTTCACAGTAGGTAATCAACTCACTGACTTTTAATAATTATAAACTAATAGACTTAACAAATAACGAATTCGTTGTACTCCATTCATCGATAATTAAGCGCAAAAGACTGTAACAGCACTATACAAAGGGCTAGTATGTAGTGACGTGCCGACAAAAGATATCGACACGATGCGTGATTTTAATTTTATAAATAAACGATTTTTAATTGAACCGTCAATCTAATGGTGCGCTTGCTCATTCATTTCGTTCACATTCGTTCTTTTTTAATTCGATAGAGGACTCTTTTGTATTGTTTTATTTTCTTTTTTCTTTGTTAATGTTAATATTAACAACAGAGGTATCTTGATATAATAATAATTTGTGGGATACATATTAAATTGATTTTGTATTGATCTCTCTATTGTAAAATTGTCGGCTTTGTATAGGACCACCTTATGTGAATCTTACGCATTGTCATTCTCGCTTTTCGACGGGCGAGAAGCTCTACTTGTGTGAATGAGCTTTTAATGTACAGTCAAGGAATTATAATGTGACCTTAATGGTAATTTTACGTGCACCTTAACATTTTTCCGACTACATTTCGAATGTAGGTGACACCGAATGATTGAAATTATGTGGAAAAGGAATATGTTTGAAAATGTCTTTAGAAATTCGCTCCTTGAATGCGCCGGGAAAGCAGGCCACTCTACGAAGATATGGATCCGTCCGAATGTAGCTCGAAACTTCGGAGTTTACCCACCATCAGACTAGTTAACTGTTTTGAACGGACAAAAACACTTCGAGAGTAGGGTCAACTGTCAAATCGTGGCGTCATTCATACTTTGGTCGGGCCCCAAATTAATCTAATGTCCGTAGGGAATACTGTGTAGGAATCGCCCGTAACTTCGTACTAAACTACGATGGATTGACTAACCTACTGGACGGCTTTGTGCTTAGGGAGCAGTACCCTAGTTGCTTAACATACTATTAATCTCAATCTGAACCATTTTGAAGGGTATTGCTGATAGGGTAGTTGCCTTGGTAAAAAAATGATTATTATATTTAGTCCGTCAGTTAGATTATCGAAAAATAATGGACACGTATTTTTTCTTTTGTCAATCAAATAAAAAATGACAAGGATAAAGCGCGTCAAAATTTGGGAGTAGGGGGTCGTGACGTCACGCCTTGCTAAAAAGTGTAGCAAGACGTGACGTCACGTGGAACTTTACCGGGCGATATCTTCATCATTTTTTATATAACTGACAAAAGAAAAAATACGCGTCCAATATTTTTTGATAATCTAACTGACGGGCTAATTTGATTTTTTTAGGCATCTAGCCTATTCATTGCTAATTCAATGTTCGAAAAATTCGTCTGCTCAAAAACGTAAATTGTTGTTGAACTGTCAAAATGAAAGTCATTGCTACTAGACTGTTACACAATAACCTTTCAGTTACCAATACCAAAGCTCATAAAAATAATTTTACAAATAAATAAACAACTAATATTATCACAGACATAATGCAATCTCCATATTTCTAGTCGAAAAGCGGTTTCTAGCTCAGAAACAAACAGATACACTGTTATTTAGTCTTAGATCTGTTTTGTGTACTTTCTCGCTACTGTTTGTTTTAATGTAATTTCGGCGTTGATACCTTTATTGTACGGTTGAAATTAGCATGGGTATTGTTAGTTTAACACTATCTTGGGGCAATGATCATTATTGATAGTGTATAGGCCTTCAAGGTAGAATGCTTGGAGTTCTTAGATTGAAAACGTACGGGTTTATTTTGTGAACGTGCCCGCGATTGACTCTACTGTGGTGAAGCCAGATGGAAACATATTTTTTAGAGCTTTTGAAAAGTGTCAAGCACTTAGTTAAAAAAGAACTGTGAAGTTACTTAGCATAATCAGTCTATAATGTTCCCACTGCTGGGACACAGGCCTCCTCTCTTCGAGAGGGAGTGGGCTATAATCTACCACGCGGGCCCACATACCGATGGGTGGTACCGATGGTGGGACATGCCGATATCCTCACGATGTTTTCCTTCACAGTCTTGGTCCTGTGCCGTGGTAACGGCCCCGATTTATGTGTCGTAGGTAGTAGGTTCGAACCCAGGCAGGCATATTACTTTGTGTAATTTATTTCATCACCACTGCTCTCAAAACGGTGAGGTAGAGGCACCCGTATTATTACTGCCATAATAAAATTATCGATTAGAGGCGTGTGATAACAATATCATTTTTTTTTCTGTAGCAGCCTGGAGATGGGATTTGCGTCCGGTTGATGGCTAAGTAATAACAGCCGCACGGGGCGATCGATCAGGTTAAGCTACGCTTGCCGCGGTTGGTCCGTGGATGGGTGACCATCTTTAGCTTTACATACCAAGACCTCTCTGTGCCTCGGAAAGCACGTTAAGCTGTTGGTCCCGGCTGTCATTCGTGGATCTTTGACAGTCGTTACGGGTCGTCAGACGCCCGAAAGTCTGACAACCAGTCTTGCCAAGGGGTATCGTATTACCCAGTAACTGGGTTGTGGAGGTCAGATAGGCAGTTGCTCCATGTAAAATATTGGTATTCAGCTGCATCCGGTTAGACTGGAAGTCGACACCAACATAGTTGGGAAAAGTCTAGGGAGATGATGATGATGGCAATATGCTTGCCCACACGTGGGATTTAAATATAATTAGGGTGGATGAAGGTAGTATAAGTACAGTCACGAGCACCAATATGTCAACACTTGGCAACTTTCAATTGCGATTTTTTCGTGAAATAACGAAAGCAACGTTGAAATACGACACATTACATAAACCATGGGTACGAAAATGCTATGTTCGTAACAACATAAAATTTCATTAAAAAATAAAGGAGTAAATCGCTTTTGAATAAAGCCGAGTGTATATATACTTTTGCTCGTGACTGTACATCTCTGCCCAACAGTTCTGGGAAACAAAGCGTGATGCTATGTGATGTGATTTTAATGTTTGTTTCATTGAAACCCTGGAGGCCAGGAGCACACAATCCACAGTATACCAACAGCCTCTATCTATTTTAATAGATTATTATTTTATTTACCTTTTAATGTCTCGTCTGTCAAAGCGGATAAATCTGAAACAAAGTAAATTCAAATATTAGTTTAGCATTAATAATTGTATATTTATTTATTTTCTTATCACACTGCACAACAACATGTACAGCCACGAGCAAAAGTATGTATACACTCGGCTTTATTCAAGAGCGATTTACTCCTTTATTTTTGAATGAAATATTATGCTGTTACGAACATAGCATTTTCGAACCCATAGGTTTATGTAATGTGTCGTATTTCAACGTTGCATTCGTTATTTGACGAAAAAATTGCATTTGAAAGTTGCCAAGTGTTGGCATATTGGTGCTCGTGACTGTACATAGACCAACCCCCTTGTTTATAAATTTACAGACACAATTAAAAAACCATTATGTCTCGCGTGGATCCACGTTCCGTACATGCGAAGGGTTAAAGTTAAGAGACGTATAAACGTCAAAAATGTATGGTTAACCAGTTGTTAATCATTACTTAATTTTAAGCAATGTTTATAAAAGGGGGTAACTCCCTTGATTAACGTCTGCTAATTTTTTACCTACCTACTGACTTAACACCATGCATCTACAAAATTTTAATTACGTATTTAAAAAAATGTTGCAATTCTGCATCAGGCTCAGCCTGTTCCTGAGATTAGCGAGCACATACAGACATATCTATGTAGTACTTCCTCCTGCGACCATGATACCATCTGATATGTTCATACCAACTTATTGAAACGAGTATCAATGGTTTCCGCGCTCTGTGAGCTATAGATCGCTTAGATTAGGAGCCCTAGATCTAGAAGTATGCTGACCACATGTTTGAAGTCCCAGGTTGCCCACACTGGTCGACGAAGCACCAATTTGTCTTATCCCCTGTCCATTAGATTAACCGTTTTTTGACAGCTGTCTTAGAACGTTCCATATTACGTAAAAGTTAACTTAAAAATGCATAGTAAAATAAATATATAATCTGCTTTATCTTATTGAATTATCTTATTTATGGCTTTTTACAGACACTATAATACCGTACGTGTCAATCAATCAATGTATATTGTCTTGCTGCAATCACTAGTTCCATCTGTCAAAAAACGGTTTACAGAATGGACAGGGTATAGTAGCTAGGTACTTGAAAAAGGTGCTATTTATAGTGTAAACCAATTGAAAGTAAACCAATACGATACAATAACAAAAGAGTTAAACGGTAAAGTTAGGAAAATTGAGTGCTTGGCAAAAATTACACATGTAATAAACTATTACTTTCCGTGATTGTACTTTATTCTTATGAAACACACACATATCGCGTCTGTTTTCCCAGAAGGGTGAAGATTTTCTGCTTTCTTATGATCTTTACGAAATTCTAAGCCAACCATAAAAAGCTGAATTGGCTTATCACATTCTTATTTTGATTCTCGATTTTTTTTTCTCCGTTTTTTTTAAATAAACTGTTATTTAACATTGAATCTATAAACATTTTATCGTAGACCTGCGGCAGATGGAACATAAATAAAGGTAAGGTTTAGGTACATTAAGATACAAACAAACGTTTTCCGTTGCAGACACGACAGACCATGTTTATTGGGCAGAGCTCACGTAATGCCGTCAGTGCGCGGCAATAGCAAGGAGTATGGAGTAAATGGAATTCTATATAGATGAAACACAAATAAATAGCACCCTTCGAAAACTATAAAAATATTGTTATATGTTAAAAAAATATACATGCAAAAAAACAGACCAAACCATTTGACTTCTGAAACTATGCGTAAACAAAAATATTATGCACGTCATTTAATTGGATATACACGGTATAAAAGACATCGCCGCGCGAAAAAAGCGAGCGAAGAAATTTCTCGTCAATTATTATTAAAACACCATAGAATCATTTGTGCTACGTTCATACACTTGGTACATAATATTATGCTAAATTAATTTAACATTAAAACATTGTCACACGCGTATGTTAGCAATGCAGGCATTCTCATCACTATTTTTCTTGCACGCTCCGTGCAAACACAGTTTTTTGTTATTGTTGCGTAAAGTATTTAAGCATTCCATTTACGTATAACTCTGTGGTTGTTTACAACGGATTGCGCTTGCACATATCCGTTTTCATTCGGAGGTGTATCTTTGAAATCTTTGTACATACCTACATAGTCGTGTTGGGTAATTTATTTGAGAATTCTTTGGAAGGTACATACGATTAGTAGATTAACAAAGTTTACGGTATGTCCTGTTGAACTATTTTAAACCAATCTATTCGAAAAATATATCTGCAGGTGATTCTGTAATTTCATCATTATCATTCCCCTTCAATCAAATCAATCATATCAGCCTATGGCAGTCCACTGCTGGACATACTCGTAGGTCGCTCCCGTGCTGCGCTACAACAAAATCAAAAGTCATTTATTCAAATTAGGCTGAGAATCAGCACTTTTCGAACGTCAAAATAACAAAAGACAGTCCCCAAAAACGCCCGCCTTTCACCACTTCCTAGTGCTATCGCTGGTAAGAAGAAGTGGCGCAACAAACTCCCCAGCAGCACAGCTGTCTGTCAACACCCTGTCCTCCGCCTTCCGCATGCAGTCTGTCCCAGCCATCTACTTTTCTTTTTCTCCTGCCCCTCATCCCAATTTATTTGGTGTCGGCGCAACATGTCTTTTTCTTCCATACTTCTCTATTAGACGTCATCTCGGTAGTCACCCCCTTTCTAGCCACATCATCTCTCACATAGATGGTCCTATAATTTACCAACAGTAATTATTTCGACGACAGCTAGTACATCCTATACCAACGCTTAGTTTATAATACAAGACAGTTGTCCTGAGTCTGTCCGTCTGTCACGCGGAAGCCCCGAGGTACTTCAAATCGACCGCTACCTATGATTAAGTATCCGATACCAGAAACCGAGTTTGTTTTAATAGGGACTGGTCTTTTTATGTTTGGTATAAGTTAAAAACTTATTTATAACTTATATGTATTCTATCTCCTTCTTATTTTCAGGGATTGGAGGTAGGTAATCTAAATTTACAGGGTCAAATTAAATTAGCTAGAGAAACTGCAGACGTGGTAGGAAACATGATATCACAATTTTTTTTTTGGGATCGTGAGCCTTCCGTGGCTTTTAACCGCGTATAGTCAGGAAAACCGGCTGTTTAGCAGATCGTATATTTAAATCACAGACGTTATTTATCAGGCGGTTTGATTTGGTTATAGCAAAGCATAGTGTGTCAATCTGATAAACAATATATATGCCTGATTGTACATAGTTATTTTTGATTTGAGTTTCAGCACAATAGTGGCAACATTACCCACGTTAGGACTCTTCTAGTTAGGCGATAATTTAGGGATGGTTGGTAAAACGGGAATAAGTCTGCTTATAGAAGTAAGACAACATGTAATAACTCTTCATTAGATTACATTAGAAATGTTTATGAGCGTCATAATAATTATGCCATTGACGTATCATTGTTAGATAACAAACAGGTCGCCAGACATATTTATTGTTTAGATGTTTTTGGTAACATTCTGTTGTTTGTTGTTGTTTTTAGCGTGTTTAATGAATAGCACAATAGCAGTTGAGTCACAGTTTAATAACCACTATTAACATTTTAATGGTGGTCTTTGTAATCCAGCAGGGAATGGTCACATAGTCCCACATACCGCAATGCCTCAAGACGAAAGTCTTTGACCTGTGCATGTTGCCAGTGATGACATATGGCTATGGCACACGTGGTCGCTCACAATGGGCCTTATTAGAAGGCTAAACGTCACCCAAAGGGTTAATGGAGAGGGTTATGCTTGGCGTTTCCCTACGTGATCGAATCAGAAATGAAGAGATCCGCAGGAGAACCAAGGTAACCGACATAGCCCGAGGAATTGTTAAACTTAAGTGGGCAGGGCACATTGCTCGCAGAACAGACGGCCGCTGAGGTCGAAAGGTTCTGGAGTGGCGGTCGCGTACCAGAAGACGTAGCGTTGGAAGGCGTTCCCCACAAGGACCCACGACCTTGTGAAGGCCGCAGGAACTCGCTGGATGCGGGAAGCACAGAACTGATCGAAGTGGAGGTGCTTGGGGGAGGCTTATGTTCAGCAGTGGACGTGTTTCGGCTGAAATGATGATGATGATGGTCAGATACATGGGTGGACGATCTACAAAAGACCGCGCCTAACACCCGAATGAGACTAGCACAGACCAGGGAAGTATCGCACTGAAGGAGGATGCCTATACTCAGCAGTGGCTGGAAAAAGACTGCCAATGATGATGAAAGCGACGGATATTCCGCCATTATTTATTATTATTCGCCATTATTTTTTTATTATTATTATTAAGCGCATTCCACAGAAGAATGGCCTGAACATAAAAGGAAGAATAAACAAAAACAGAAGTATGAGAAGGAGAAGATGTTTAGAAGAACGCAGATTCTTAGCGTGTGAAGAACATAGATATTGGAAGCCATCCGCCATCCGTCATGCCTTGCACCACGATCCAAAAGAATTATGTTTACCCCCAAGAAGTCCGTCGCCAGTTTACAACTGATGTCGCTAAAGATATGTCAATGTTCCGAGCCTATTATACCACCAGCCATGCTGCCATTTTGATCCCATTACAGTAGGTTCTTGGCAACCGTATTATTATCGAAGTTTGTTCAGACGATGGACTATCGCTGTATCGTTTATGTTCTTAAATTATTCTCAGTGAGATTAGTTAAATGTATGGTTTTAGAAATTGGACTATTGCTTTAAGGCTAAGGTTGTTTATGCAAAGTTATTGGCGTGAGGTCTTTGATTTTGAATCCTGAAGGTGGAAACTCTTTCTAGGAAATGTATGGGATAGTAGTTGAAGAGATTTTTGTGAAGAAGTTTGTCTGAGAAAGTAGAGTAGTATTTTTTGTTGCCCTCATCGATGCTTAGTATATAACAAAGTCGCTTTTCGTGTCTGTTTGTGTGACCACTTAGTTTTTCTAAACTGCACAACGGATTTTGAAGTGGTTTTGACCATCATTTAGAGCATTTAGTCTGGAAGGTTTATGTGTATAATACATTAATATTAAACATTGATAAAATACAGAAATCTCGATATTATGTCAAATCGTAAAAACCGTGCGAAGCGAGGGCGGTTCGCTAGTATAAATACAAAATATAGTTATGTCTTTACAACTGCCTCAAGACCATAATCGAACAGAAGTCATTATTCTGACAGAACCTATTGAAAAATGCTTTCACTATCAATCCTCAGAATCTTCCCAATGATTTCATCCCAGCAATATTTCCCCTAGAACAGCTCATTCAGGCTCCAATCCCTACTATCTGTCATCATAGCGTATCGCGGCCGTGGATCGTGATTTAAGCCTTAGATCTGAATGCGTCACGTACTTGTGACATTACTGCCATAAGACAGGCAATCATGGCAGGTTAGGTTCGAGCAAGACTGATCTAGGGGAAAAATCAAAAGAATAAGGGCCATGTGATCTGACGAAATACATCACCTTTTAATGTGGATACCTCCAGCATAATCAGCCTATGATGTTCCCACTGCTGGGACGCAGGCCTCCTCTATGTGGAAGGGTCACCACGACGTGGGGATCTACCACGCGGGTCCAGTGAGGGTTGGCAGATGTCACATGACTTTGATTTTTTGGTTCTAAGACATGCCGTTTTCCTCAAGAAGATTTCTTTCATCGTTTAGAGAGCAGTGGTGGTGAAATAATTTACACAAAATAAAGCGCCGGTCTGGGTTCGAACCTACGACCTACAACTCGTAAATCACGGCTGCTACTACTGGGCTGCTCTGGATCCCTCCGCTACGTCATATTCATCAGCCTTCACTACTGGACATAGGCCTCTTCAATAACTCTCCACGCCATTTAACTCGATCCTCGGTAACTCTTATCTAGCTGCTACCAGCCACCCTGCGCAGATCGCGGCTCCACTTAGCCTGTGGTCTGTTCTTTCTGATTCCGTATGTGAGTTTACTGATTCGCAATTCCCACTTAAGAACACGTCTAACCCAACAGTTTTCGATTTTACTGCTAGTATGCCATGCTGTTGACTTCTCTGGTTACCTATCTGTCAGTGGCCTTTGAGTTTGTTGCGGCCTGTCTTCTCAGAGTAGTCAGGTAGGAAACGCCGACCTCATCTACGAGTAGCTTATTTTTTATTTTTTTATAATATGACGTGTAAAACTGATTCTTGTATCCTATTTACAGAGTAAACAATTTCATCAATCAGTTTATCTATTTCGGGATTCGATCCTTAAAACTCTACGAGAGAGACTCCAAGCCTAGCTCGCTGTGCGACGAGCTCCTTACCTCACCGCTCAGTAAGAGCGACCTTGCCGTAATGTCATAAGTATTGTTGTACTTCTGTACCTTCTCGTACTTAAGCCTTTCAGAGGTACATGTCACGTCTAAATGACACGGCGATGGTGATCTCATTGCGTTTTTGCACGACTCACCTGCGCCAGAGCATTCGCTCAGAAAACGTCATAAATCTCAAGAATCACAAGTGAAACTGAATTCTATTCCACACTTTCAAAGGTGATATTTGTTTGTAAGGAAGGTTGATGTAAAAAAAACGTAGTTGTATATTGAATTTTATGTATGTGAGAATTTTACGCCATTCCTATTTATGTCGTGTTTTTCTTATGATCGGTTTAACAGGAATTCTAACTATGATGTCTCATCCGTCGGCACATCTGCTGTTAGTATTTATTATGTTATTAATATTTATATTGCGCTATTTAATCCTATGCGGTAGGCAGAACTGGAAGTTGCGGTACTTATGTATCCTATCCTACGTATATTAAAACGCGAAAACTTGTGAGGATGGTTGGAAGTTTGATACTCTTTCACACAAAAACTACTGAACGGATTTAGATGAATCTTTACAGTAATACAGTTTATACATCAGTATAATACATAGGATAATTTTTATCCCGATATCCCTACGGGTTCGAAACTTGTGCGGGTGAAACCGCGGGCGCTGCTAGTAATAATATTATAAACGCGAAAGTTTGTGGGGATGGATGGATGTTTGTTACTCTTTCACACAAAAACTACTGAACGGATTTAGATGAAACTTTACAGCACTATAGCTTATATATCAGAATAATACATAGGATACTTTTTATCCCGGTATTCTCACGGGATGTCGATCCCGCATTATGCGGGTGAAACCGCGGGGCGCTGCTGGTATTACTTACAATAATGCTCCTTCTGTGGAAAACTAAGGAATTCTGTCGCAAAGGGGAGGAAAATCGAGAACCCCTTTTCTGGGATCTACCAAATGCGATTAATCTGTCACTAAAAGGTGGTGATCAGAGCCATATAATGTAGCAGTTACATTCCGTATTCATTTTAACTGCCTCGAACGTACCGACCTTGTGGGAGGCCTTCCAACGCTGTTGCGAAAGGATCGTACGTTCCCGCGACCCCTGACGTAGGTGTGAGATGGAACACCGGGGTGGTTTTTAGCCAGTAAGAGTCTGACAGACCCCGCCGCCCATCCCGTGGCGGCGGACATCCATGAGGATATTCCACCCCGTGGAAAAAAAAGGCCTTCCAACGCTATTTTGTAGGCCGTGGGCTTGAACCTAGGCAGACGCTTCACTTTGTGTAAATAATATCGCTATCACTGCTCTCAAAACGATCAAGGAAAACATGGTAAGGAAACCGGTATGTCCTAGAACCAAAAATTAGAAGACACCAACCTGCACTGGGCCCACGTGGTAGATTATAAGCCTACTCCCTCTCCAGGGTAGCGGGATCGTCCGAAAGGGTTACCGCTGCCCTGGAACATAAAGGGCTAAGGAAGGAACACGGGTGGGTTTTAGTCAGTAAGAGTCTGACACTCCCTCCGCTCCACTCAGAGCGGGAGGGGTCATTTGATGATTTCCCATCCTGAAAAAAAAAGCCTATTCCCTCTTGAGGCCTGTGGCCAGCAGTGGGAACATTATAGGCTGATAATACTACGTGTTTATAGCAACGTAGTTCAACCTTTATACCTGCTCGAAATAATCTTTAGGATTTTTTGCTAATCGTCAGCAATCGATTCAAATCATTTACTTGATCCAATTTTTTGTCTACATTACTGAGAGTAATTTAAAACTTCCGTTTAAAATGACCATTGACTACTGAGATAGTGACCTTTCAAATGTGAAGAGATAAGCATCGAATTGTTAACTTTTTTTTACTTAACTTTTTATATGGATCGTTGTGACTGTACGTGGGAATATTTTTTATCAATGGAGTCGGTTTTTGGATTCATTGAAAGTTTAAGATATATAATAAGAATGTTATCATCATGATTCAATTGAAAGACGTCTGGACCAATACTGCTGGACCAAAACCGAAGTATCGCGACAGTGAACGGGTGAAGTGGTATTGGGTTTTTGATCAGGAATTTTATATGTTCGCCCGGTTGCTGGCAATCGAGGCCCTATTACATGGAACTTAAACATGACTGGCGAAATGTGGGTATGAGATAGGTACACCTCTGCTTAAATGCCTAATCCTTCGGAAACACGCGTGATGTTAGGTATGAATATAGAGTACGCAGTGCCGCATTAAGACTACTCGATGCCCTAAGTAATCCACGCCTATGCCTCACCCCCCCTATCCACTAGGAAAATATTAAAAGTCTTTAAAAACAAACGTATTTTTTTTTTCTAAAAACTGCCCCACATTAGGAATTACTCCTGTATCGTGGGTGCGTTTACAAACATTTAATCTCACATACACAAACAGCCAGACCAGGAACAACTACCCGTAGGCCATACAAATATTTGTTCCGTGCGGAAATCGAACTCGCGACACGCAGCGCATTAGTCGATCGCTCAGCCACTGCGCCAACCGTGTCGTCAGAGATAGATCATTCATTACGTAACTGCGAATATGTATGAAAGCGTACATTTATTTGTTTATTGATCTGCGACTTGCGACCTTTACGGGCTAACAATAGTTCTTTAAGTTCAACGTTTATATGATATCTGCCTCTTTATATGTATAATATTGATAAAGCCACGAGCCTTATCTCCCGCCGACAAAACAGACAAGCCGCCTTGCCTTTCATGTGCTAGCAAATATTTTTTCAGTGCTGTATATGGTGCCGTGCCCCGCAAGACGTGATGCCCTAAGCAATTGCTTAATTTGCTTATGGGCTAATCCGGAACTGAGAGTATGTTCAAATTGGAGTTTGTATTGTTATGTTTGCAGCTTATTCCTTCTGAGAAACAATTAGTTATTTAGTTCTTTTATGTTTAAGTCATTGATCGCCAAGCCACGAGCCCGTTACGTAATGTTTCAAGTGCGAGGTGTTTAATACTAGAACAGCGCAGATATCTAGTTTCTAGATCGTGCTGTAATCTATACCGGCGCCACGGCTGCAGTCTAGTGTTGCGCTTGCGACCGCATCCTGCGCACTTCCGCTTGTAATTATGTATTGTAGATGGGCTTGGTTGTGCGTTTCCTTCTGAAGGGTAGGTATAAAGCTACGATTTGCTAGAAGAGCGGTGACCGCCATATAGCGTCTGCAATTTACCGGCGAATGAGTGAATGATGTCACTGAAACGTTATTTACGAACCACAAATTCAGCACATGATTCTAGAAACCCTAGCGTTATTTATTAACTGACGAACATTTTCAGGAGGTTACATAATTTTTAAATTACAACAATACTATAAGAAAAACTTACATTTCTAGATGTTAGTAGACAATTTAACTTATAAACTATGTTAGTACTTACATTCTACTAAAGACAGGGTGGTTTTTATAAGATGCCTCTTAAGATGCTTTGATCATGCCTATCAGTAATAATTGTCATGAGGCTGTTGCCACTGCCCCGCAATCAAGTAACAAAACAAAACTACCCACCCCAAAAAAAAGGGTGTTAGAGAATATTTTAATTTCCCACCCAAAAAAAAGGGGTTTACAGAATGCATGTTAACACAGGGGCAATTCTTGTAATTTTAAGAACGTTCGAAGTCTGATCTCAGTCTCAATCTTCCAAAAATACCTCTAATTTCCCTACATTTTTGAGAAGTTTATATTTGTTTGTCGCCGAGATGACACTGCGACTCGTTTTTAACGTTTTAAATAACGAGAATTGGCCTTGAGGTTGCACGATAAATCCGCCTGTCAATTTCAAAGGTGTTCAAATAGATAATTTACTGTTTTAACGGTAGATTTCTGTGATGCTGATGATAACCCGTTAAATGTCAACATTTTTACGATACAAGAACATACGACATAGGTAGGAAGTGCAGTCATCGGTCGTGTTTTTCCGTAATTCGATTAGCACCTACCGGGACCAGCCGAGTTGTTTACGTAATACCAGTAGCTCGGTCAATAAACATGGCTATGTGAAGGTTGAACACACATTTAAGATTTAAAAGGTTTATAACTTCGAATGATTTTTGTAGGAAATGGTCACTCATCCATGAATTGACCTCGGTAAGCACTGCTTAACATTTCAGATCGGTCGGTTTACGACAACGTTTTCCCATTTTCATTAGGTTTTTTAAATTCGTGAAAAAAAACGGCATTTCATACAAGCATATAGGCTGATACAGGTTGATTCAAAAAAGGGAAACATGAAGTTTGCCTATATTGCGGGCGACTACAACCTCTAAATAATAATCACACTCTATATTTACACCCTTAAATTTGACCACACCTTTCTGATACAGCCTGTATACATATTATAAGATAGTCACTTTCCGTGTCTGTCTGTGTGACCGCGTTTTTATTTTAAACTAGCTGCGCCCCGCGGTTTCACCCGCATATGTTTCGATCCCGTGGGAATTTCTGGTTATAAACCACCCGTGTGCCAAATTTCATCAAAATCCGTTCAGTAGTTTTTGCGTGAAAGAGTAACAAACATGCATCTATGTATCTATAGAAACTTAACTCCACGTTTATAATATTATTATAGTAGGAAGGCCTATGCAACTGATTTTGATGCGGTTTTCACAAGAGTTAGAAAAATTTCGGAATGTTTATGTGTACAACAAGTATAATACTATACTTTAATATTCAACTTACTTAAAGGTAAACAAAACTCGATATTTTGACATGTCGTAAAAACCGTGCAAAGTAGGGGCGGCTCACATCACAATCAGGAAACAAAAATAATAATTGTATGATGGGTGGGACGTCCCCTTAACTAAAGCAAGTGACTCATAGCATAGTCTGTCTGTAACGTTCCCACTGCTGGGACACAGGCCTCCTCTCTGTGAGAGGGAGTGGGCTGTAAACAACTCCGCGGGCCAGTGCGGGTCGATACATGTCACATGTCTTCGAATTTTTTGGGTTTACGACATACCGGTTTCCTCACGATGTTTTCTTCCCCATTTTAAGAGTGGTGATGAAATAATTTCCACAAAGTATAGCGCATGTCCGGGTTCGAACCTACGACCTACAACTCGTAAGTCGCGGCCGGTTTACTTGGCTACCACTGCTCTCGCAAGTGACTCAACGTGACCAAATCAATAGCCTTTCAAAATCAAAAGTCATTTATTCAAATTAGGCTGAAACTCAGCACTTTTTGAACGTCATAATTACAAAAGCCAGTCCCAAAATGCCCGCCCTTCAAAACGATTATAATAATTCAACGTCACTACAGCTTCCAAATGACGATCTCATGACTATTATCAAATAACAGCTTAGGGTCATCGAGCTAACTATAATTACTGACAGCATTTCGCTACCAAAACCCATAATGTACCGACTTCCCTAAATACAAGCACAACCTTATCGCTTGCCTCATAGAGTCCAAATTCGAACGAATATTTGAGAAGTGGCTGATGGTTTATGTTTGTGATACGGCAGTGGTATTGACACCATACGTGATGGTATTACGTGGTCTGGTTGTGGGTTTATGGTATGTATTCTGTTTGGCCCTAGTGTTTGACGGCAGGTTCAACTGATGCAATTGCCAATTGTTTTAGAATGTATCCTGTGATTGGTAATAATAAGCATTAGTAATGTCATTTAATAGCTTAAATTAGTAGTAGAGATCTTTTAAGGAAATACCACCATAGCTATTTCTACCTTCAAGCGACGTTGCTGTGGTCCCGGAACGAGCTCCTTAAAAAGACGAAGGTCGAGCGAGAGTCGAAAAGGTCGTAAAAAAAACTTTTTTGCAAAAAAAAAAACAACCGACTTCCAAAAACGACACTACAAACTGAAAAATAACTTTAATTTCGGAAGTCGGTGTCGTTGGGTTCGCATTTTCGTTGTTTGCCACCGATTTCCAAAATTAAAGTTATTTTTCAGTTTGTAGTGTCGTTTTTGGAAGTCGTTGTTTTTTTTCTGCAAAAAAGTTTTTATTTTTCACTTTTAAGTTGTAATTTTTACCAGTAATTTTGGTTTGAATAATTTGATGAAATTTCTATGGAACCACTTCAGAAGTATCTCCTTTCGAACAAAAAGAAAAGAATTTTAATTTTAACGCGTAGCAAACAAACAAAAAAAAAATACCGTCGAATTGAGAACCTCCTCCTTTTTTGAAGTCGGTTAAAAAGATCTCTACTACTACCTAAAGCTACAACACCACTGAAGTTCTGCAGACCATTAGAATAGGGTCGTCACTTTTATAAGGGATTACTTATACATATGTATAAGTATGTATAAGTGGCGACACGGTTGGCGCAGTGGCTGAGCGATCGACTGCTGCGTTGCGTGTCGTTTGGGTTCGATTCCCGCTCGGAACAAATATTTGTATTGCCTACAGTTAGTTGTTCCGGGTCTGGCTGTTTGTGTATGTGAGTTTAAATGTTTGTAAACGCACCCACGATACAGGAGTAATTCCTAGTTTGGGGCAACGTTTAAAAAAAAATAGTATTATGTATTATTATATTGATAATATGGTTAAAACAGTAATTTTGATACGTTATTGGCTATAATTTTGTGGCACCTGTAACACAGGGGTTGTTACCTAGCGCAGGAGTCTGAGCTTCATTTTGTACACATTTTTTATGCCAATAAAGAATTTATTATTTACGAGCTGCGCTCCGCGGTTTTACCCGCATAAATGTCGATCCCGTGGGTATATCGGAATAAAAAGTATTCAAATAAAAAAAAAGGAAGGAGGAGGTAAGGTAAGAAGTAGTAAATCCTGGTTATAAACCATCTGTGTGCCAAATTTCATCCAAATCCGTTCAGTAGTTTTTGCGTGAAAGAGTAACAAAAATCCATCCACCCACCCTTACAAACTTTTGCGTTTATAATATTATAGTAGGATTGGAAGTAGGATTATTTATTTTAGGACATGCATATATAATAATTTTAATTGATTTTCACTTAATTTGCAATGGCGGCATTTAGCTGCAAGTGTGTTAAATAAAAATCGTGTGTGAATTTCTGCGATTTTAAATGCACACTAATTTGTATGCATAATGTGTACAAAATTAGGAATAGCATTGATTTTATGATTGAAGGTTGAAAATAATTTGTTATTCAAATAAAATTTATGTAATTTTAATTTGTTGTGGCGTTCCAATATATCATAATATTTTATTCAGTAATTTTTTTTTTTTTTGATTATGGCATTTCGTAGTTGACCTAGAGAGGTCGTGACTACTTAACCGGACTATCCTGTGATTGCCTTAAGAGAACTTAAAGCCTCCAGGCAGGGCTTATAAACTAAATAATTAAGTGACTACACGCTAAGGGCACCCCCTGTGGGGAACGAACCTCGGCTTAGGGCGTCACTGAGGGAGGGCAGCAAGATGGGATTAGGCAGTCACCTTGGGTAACCTGGAAGTCTTTAAACAGACTCCGGACTCCGGTTGGCCGAAGCACGGAAAACCTGTTCAGGTAGAGATTCATAGACGACTCCGCCTTGGAATGTAAATGTGGTGCTGTTCCACAAGCGATAGGACACTTATATCGTGTCCTGCGTGTCCTGTCAGCTGCACGTTACAGGAACTGATGGATGCTGGTGATGGCGCCAAACAAGTAGCCGAAATCTGGGCCGAGTCCATTTAGATTGCTATCGACACGCTAAGAAGAAGACTGCTTAATTTAGGTATCTCAATTGTATAATCGTTACTATTTAAAAAAAAAAAAAACAACTCCGTAGGATAAGAGGAGGTTTTAATTCCGGTTTAAATTCAGCTTGCAAGATTTGAGCTTGCAAACTAACAAAGCCCAAAAAAGCAAAGCTCTTAAAAAAGCCAAAATCGTAACTAACGCCGCCATCTTGTTTTTATCTATACAATTTCACAAATGTCAATGTCATTCGAGCATCAAAAGATCCTTGGTCACTTTGTTGAGGAGTTATCATTTCACGGTATTTTAATATACTGGACAACCAAATTTAAAAATGAAAAGAATGAACACCGCTGAGCCGACCATTCATCTTTTCAATTTCAAATCGAGAATCGTTTAAGACCTGCCATATTTATTAATCATATTTCAATCGATTGAACCGGTCATAATCGAGAATATTCAATGATTTCCTTATGTATCACGTCCGTACTTTCCTTTTCAATTTGTAATTCACTTTCTTTCCTATTAATGTGACAAGCAGGCATGTTCCATGAACGATTTATTTTTTTGTTATAAATTGTGCGTTCGAATTTTATTTTTTTTATTATATAATTAGGTAGATATTGTAATATGATACGTGAATCGGAACGCATGGCGAAAGTTCAAAAGTGACAGTTCGAAATGTGAAAAAATGGCGCGCATTTTCTCTTTGTGTTTTGGCGCTAAAATATTTGGGAATTTGTACATAATAGCAGTGTTCATAATCACAGATAACTTATATTTTATCACTTTAGTAAAATGTATTCTAAGTTGATTTTTGAGCGACCATTTGTAACAAAAAGGTCCTAATAGTAGTTATTGATTGCAATGGAATTTGAACTTTGTTAACCCAGTTGTTACTGAAACTTTTTTTTGTCTCGAATCACAGTAATTTTTTAGTATTGTTACCTTGATGCATACAGTAAACATGGAAAAATACCAAAAAAAATCTGAGTTTTCAGGAAAGCTCGGAAAATGCGGATCGTTTTAACGATCAGTAGTAATAGGCAGGTAGGTTAACGCTCATATAACTACCTCTTTATCCATTGTATCCTATTTTAAATTAAAGACACAGTTATTACTATGAAAAAGGCTTTATTATCTAATTAAAAAACGTTAATTAACAAACAAGTCTATGTAGGAGTATGGTAAGTAACAAAACATGTTTTAGGGTGCAAATGGATTTTACATTTTTGACAAGTGAAGTTTGTATTTTTTTTGCAATGCGAACATCGAAGCTGAAAGTCATTGTACTCTACTAGATGATCAACTCTATCGTAGCGTGAAGTTTCCCTGTAAGTTTTAGGAGTGGGACAAGGACCGCGTTTCTCATTTTTTTTATATGTTTCCAAGATACCTCTGGAGATAGTTCTCCGAAATGTGAGATGATCGTACTCTCCTCCATTACTTTTGTAAAGTTGCCACGCATTGTGAGTCGCCATGTCCAAGCAGTGACAAAACAATGAGAAATACCATTTCTTGCCACGGATAGATGTACGATAAAGACCAATGTTTTGGTCGGACCTATCGACTCCCCCCATGTTTTCGTTGTAGCTTTTTATAATTGCAGGCTGATCGATGTATATATATTTTTTCTGCTGCTGTGAGAACCGTTTAGCTTTATGCAAGGGTTCGATGTTTTCTGAATTAGATGCTACTGACACCACACTATTATCATTCCACTTGCAAACCAAAATATGCTCTGGTTGGCTAGACTTGTACTTGAATGTGCCTCTTTCTGTTTTCTTGAATTCTTTATTGGACGGCAAAGGGCACTTTTTTGTACGGTCCTCGCGAATTGTTCCAGTGGCTTTGACTCCTCTGTTACTCAATTCGTGGAAGAGTGGAATAGAAGAAAAGAAATTATCAAAGAATAAGTGACAAGGTACACCTGGGTGAATAAATTGTAAATGATCAGCAAAACGCAAAATCACAGCAGCTCCCATACCTAACTGTCTATAAGCCGGCGGAATAATTGCTGCATGGCCTTGGTACGGATCAAACCATAGTACGTATCCCAATCTAGTCGCTCCAACCCAGAACTTATATCCCCATCTAATCGGTTTCCCACGTATAAATTGTTTACAGCTGTGTCCTCCATAATAAGGTACCATAGCCTCGTCAACGCTGTACATTTCTTCTAAAGGAGCCATATTCAGGAATATTTCGTTCAGGATATCGAAGAGCGGTCTCAACTTTGCAAATTTGTCACTTTCAGTACTTATCTGAGCATTGTCACAACAATGGAGGTGAGTCATGATAAATGTAAATCTATCCCTTGACATGGCGTTATATATAATACTAAAATCAGTGTCTGATGATTTCTCCCAGTACATGTATCTTCGGGGAACTACGATATATCCACTGTAAAGAAGTATAGCAAGGAAACACTTCATTTCACTCGTTGTCACATTGCCCACTTTGTTCTTTTGAATTGCGTAAATATTTGTATATTTGACCAATAATTCGATAACACAGTCATCAAACATACAGCCAAAGTAATACATGGGCGTTTGAAGGTGTCTTGGCCCATGGTTTTCTTGCCATTGTGGTCGGTCCTGAGGATTATGGCGATTTCTCCAAGTATAATTTTGATTTTTTGGTACGGTTGGATCAACAAAAGGAACGGTTGACGTGCTGCTAATAACTGGAGCTGAATTAGATGTAGATGGCTCAAGTTGACAGTCTTCCACAATTATGGGTTCTTCGATGGTTCGGCTTCTTTTTGCTAAAGAAGACAAGGGTACACTGTCCTCGTCACTGTCGGAACACATGTATTCTATCTCAGCAGGAGCTCTTAGCTGAGAACCTAGATTGAAAAAAAAAAAAAATATAACAACTGACATGAGAAAATAACGTAAAGATTTATATGAGATCTACGAGTATATCAAACCTGGAAGATTGTTCAGAGTTACAAACTCCTCATCACCGGAATCTTCATCTGTGATATCAGCATTCGCATTATCTGGTGGTAAAATGGTTATATTTCTTGGAAATGGGGCATCATCATCTAATTGTTCCAATTCGTCAATGATTTGATTGAGAGACAATGGTTTATTGGTATTCCGGGGCCTGAAAGTCAAAAATACATCCCCAAATTACTACCGATCGTTAAAACGATCATCAAATATAATATCATTGGTTTTTTATAAAAAATATGACAACATCAAATTTTATTTCACAGTTTTGTTAGACAGGATATAAATTTATAAAAAACGTGCATAAAATAAATTTCAATCACAAGCTAATTTGTACAAACTTACCGTTTTGAAGACATAGTGAAAGTTAATTACGCGAATACGAATTAAAATACAAAAGCACTTCAAAATTATGATCATAAGATAATTATCTATGCACCGAAACACTGTCAAACGATCACTGCGGCGGTTGGTAAACAATAAGCAAAAGTTATCCGCTCGTTATTATTTTTAAATTGAGGGTATTCCCCATACTTTTTTTTGATCTTTATAACGATCGGTCGTTGTAAATGGGTTAAGTATGATATTCAGTTTGTTGTTCAATTCAAAATTATCTTAAATTCTTAATTCAAATAGAGTGCAACCTGGATAGTAACAAATCGGAAGGGAACAAGTAAATATTCGTTATATCAAGTAATTAAGTAAGTTAGGTTGGTCTAAAATTTGTTATAAAGAGGTAAAAACGTGTCGAAACCTGTCGCGACTGAATCACATACTATTGGGGACGTTTTTGGGTTGACGAAATTCGTTAATTAGAGGTTTACACTTTTTTTTATTGTTGAAAATTCGTTAAAAAGAGGTTGTTCGCAAAAAATCTTCGCAATGTAAACGTATATTTTACATTGACTCTTATGGACAATTCAAGGGGATTACGAAGAAATCGTTAAATCGTGGAATTCGTTATATTGAAGTACGTTATATTAAGGTTGCACTGTATACCTACTTAGATGTTGTTGGAATTAGTGTCAACGCTGTTAAACGTCTCTACTTTTCTACAGCTACAGTTTTACAGTGACTTTATACCTACTATTTAAAATTCTGGAACTGTGTGTAATTTTCGTCTATTCCAATCTTGAAACGCAAACGCAACAACTATCATTCTGCTTACAACAAGCTAGCATAAACTCCAAGAACTAAAATTATTAAAACATACTAACAAGATTCTCACGCCGAAGCTAGTAATTTATTTACAGAATTAAATTCTAACGGGCATGTATCTAGGATGAAATTATTATTAATGGGAAACAGACAGACAACGTCTGTTCCTAGTTAGTAAGCTGAAATGGTGTTTGTATTAAATTTTAAAACTGCTCTTTGAGTTAACTCGAGTTATGTTTGAAATGATGACAGCTTGCATAAATATAGAGGGGCCGGATGGACTCAATGTTAGGACGTAGTTTCTGGTAACGGGTTGACTCTGTAGATTAAAAAAAACCGTTCAAGTGCGAGTCAGACTCGCGCACCGAGCGTTCTGTACAAATTTGTAGGTATGTAAATACAAATTAACGGTTTCCGGATTTTTTCCTATATTTGTGCTAAATGACATTGCTTCTTACCAAATTTCATGTTTCAAGGTCAACGGGAAGTACCCTATAGGTTTTGATTCCCTTGCGAGTGTCAAAATATGCGGCATAAACGGAACATAAACGCCCGTATCTTTTGATTGCGTCGACTTAGAAGTTTATTTTTTCACCGCTTCAAGGGATTCCAGCCTTAAGTATTTGATATTAATTTCAACTTGATAACTCCATGCGTTCCTGAGAAAAAGTGTCTTGACAGACGGACAATGAAGTGATCTTATAAGGGATCCGTTTTTCCTTTTGAGGTACGGAATCCTAAAAAGTAAATGAAGTAAGATTTTGTTTATGAGCTTGCTAACAGTTCCCAGCTGTTTTCTTGTTTTTATTGGGTGGCGTGTTCCTGATTTTAAGTGGCGCGTTGCCATTCCAGGGAAAAAGCTGTATTTATTCATTATCTTTCATACCGGAATATAGCAACGGTAATTGGCAGCAGAAGGAATTGCTATCTCATCATCATTCATCAGCATCGCCTTTTCCCAACTATGTTGGAGTCGGCTTCCAGTCTAACCGGATGCAGCTGATTACCAGTATTTTACATTAAGCGACTGCCTATCTGACCTCCGCAACCCAGTTACTGGGTAATACGATACCCCTTGATAAGACTGGTTGTCAGACTTTCGGGCTTCTAACGACTCTTAACGACTGTCAAAGATCTAGGAATGACAGCCGGGACCAACGGCTTAAGGAATTGCCATCTATTTAATAAAAATCTTAAATTCACTAACCGATAACTCCCAGCCTAAACCGCTGGGGTCTAGATACATGACATGTTGTACAAGAGTTCCTTTTATAATAAAAGTGAGCACTAAGGAAGGATTTTTGAAAACTTTACATGGAGATAAATGTCATTTTTGTCGACGGTAAATCCAATCGGGCACAAGGCTTGTAAGGTATAAAAACCATGATGGCCCGCAGTCGCAACAATACTGTTGGTGCTGGCGAGGTAAAACTGTTGTGACTACAGCAGACAAAATCCGTTTTGTCTCTCAATCAATCATCTTAGTCTATTGCAGTCCATTGCCGGACACCACACCTTGCGCCACAACACCCTGTCCTTCGTCTTCTGCATCCTGTCTATCTCAGTCACCTTCTTTAGGTCGTCCGTCCATCTAGCTGGGGGACGTCCTATACTAGGCTTGCCGATACACGGTCTCCACTCTAGGACTCGTCTGCTCCACCGGCCATCGGTCCTTCGACAGATACGCCAGCCCATAGCCACTTCAGTTTTGTCTCTGGTGTGGTTAAACTTCGCTCCCACACTAACTTACCCTGGTGTAAACAAGAACAACCCACCAAGGACCTCGCTAATTTAGACAATAGTTTTGATAAAGGAATTTCGGGGTTAGGGTTGGATTCCACGACTTTCTATATTCTTTAATAGTCTTAGGGCTGATTTTTCAAGCGACAGATAATTTTTATTCCTGGAATAAAATTGACGTCGGACAGTTTTTGTATGGAAGAACTATTAATAATTCAAAATTATTCCTCGTATAAAATTATCTGGCGGTGGAAAAAAAGAAACGAAACCCAAGGTAAGAATTAAAACTATCTCCGAGATACTGCGAGATATTAAAATGTTTGCACACAGTTAAAAGATGTATAAAAACATAAAAACAGTATATTACGTAACTTCCTGATTCATTAGGATGCCGCACCCAACTGTCAAGTATTCTAGGGTCCCGTTGGCGTGATAAAAACGGAAATATTTCATAAAACGTCATGAGGAAATGATTATCTATGCAATTTTCACCTTTTCTTAATTAGCTGTTATAATTAGTTTTTACCATTGAGCAGGGAGATGCCTCGGCGGCTGTTACTAGAGGCGGCATTGTCAATACTTTCAACCGTAACGTAAATTTGTTCAACCGTTTCGTAAAATATTTGTAAAAATGTTCGTAAAGGGGTCATTGTACTCATAAATATGAGCAACTTTTACTACGGGAGCAACCCTGAAATCATGAAAAATGTTCGCATAACTCGACATAATGTATGGATCAACTGATTTTCAGTTGATCCATACATTATGTCGAGTTATGCGAACATAAATCTATGGATCAACAGATTTTTTTTTACGATTAAAACGATCAAAATTTAACGGTGTAGATATATCGGAGCCTTCGATTTATATAGGTTACATGCGTGGCAGTCACTTTGAAAGTAAAAACAAAACGGCAGTTAGGTAGGTACTTAGGTATGCCAGCCAGACTGCATATAAAAATCTTCAATCCCTTTGAATTTCGCGGGCTACCCTGGCCAATGTGACAGATAGAGGCAAAGATATGTCAGCACGAACTGAGCGGGTCCGCTAGGGCCGATGCCGCCAGGACCGCGGGTTGTTCGAAAGAGATACCTTGGCCCCTGGCATAGGCAACGGAAGGAACACGGGTGGGTTTTAGTCAGTAAAAGTCTGACACGCCCTTCCGCTCAGCCCACAGCGAGCGAGCTCATTTGATGATTTCCCAACCATAAAAAAAAGTCTCATCTCGGCGACAAACAAATGTCAAAAACTTGTCAAAATATAGGGAAATTAGAGGAATTTTTGACAGATTTAGACTGAGATCCGACTGTGAACGTTCTTAAAATTACGAGAATTGCCCCTCAACTTTGGACCATGAACAAGTTTATGACATAACAAGCCGGTATCGGCGACGTTCACGTAACGCGTCGCAGTTTGCACTGCACAAAGATACACTGTGCACGATGTATACCAGCGCAACCTTCAGCCAAGAGTCAGGAATCGGCTTGCAGGTATTGATGACAAATATGAGTTGCAGTAGGAGACAGTGGATGATTGGAGTTTGTAAAAGGTTTTTTTTTAAATGGTGCATTGCAGACTACTATCTCTCACAGAGAAGACGCCTGTATCCCAGCAGTGGTACCGTTATAGGCTCATTATACTACCGTCCTAAGGTAGTGGAATGTGGTCAGTGTGGTCATCATAGATATAAGAAAGAAGCCCTTGAGTCCCCGACGCCTATGCTGAAAATCTCCAATATGGCGTTTTTTCATTCATTTTCTTCGTGCCCGACTGCATTTTAGATCTTGTTATCCCAAAACTTCCCCACACCAACACAAACAACCCAATACAAATTTATTTTATTTAGATATTTAAGTATGCATACACACGTCACGTTGCGGTATAAAACTGATTTACATCCGTCACCTCTCTCAATAGTGTCAATCCCTAGCATTTAGTTTGTAATGACAGCTCACTCCACGCTCACTTCATCTAAGTTTTCACGGTGAGATGGTTACAGAATCGCACTACTGGTCCAGTTTAAAACCAGCGTCAGGCACTAGTTGTCTGGCATTTTTGCTGAACTGGGCCTTTTTGGCGCAGCCGTGAGGCACACATTTCTTACATCGGACTTCACACTTTTTATTTAATCTTTATTTTTTATTTTATTGTTTGTTTTATCTGATGTTGTATGTATCTGTTGTATTGTGTGTCTTTTAGTTTGTGTCAAATAAATGTCTTTTCTTTCTTTCTTTCTCCAGTCCTTTGTGTTTTTTCATTTGCGTTGCAATTTCAAATGCCTGCAAAGCTGATCCATCAAACCAAAATACGGCAATGCTGCTTGGCAGCATTTAAGACACTAACGAGCTCCTTCACAAATAGTGTTTAATCGTGTATAGTCAGCCTATAATGGTGCCCACTGCTGGGCTCAGGCTCTCCTCGCTTCGAGAGGGAGTGGGCTCTAATCTACTACGCGGGCCCAGTGCTTGGTTGGTAGATATCACATATCTTCGAATTTTTGGTTTTACGACATTTTTTCTCACGATTTTTACCTTCACTGTTTTGAGAGAATGAAATAATTATAACACCGAGGTGATGAAATAATTTGCATAAAACAAAGCGCGTGTCTGGGTTCGAACCTACAACTCGTAAGTCGTGGCCATAACCACTTGGCCACCACTGCTCAATATCTGTGAATATATATAATAATATCCTTGGACATTTCACACAGCGCCATCTAGTCCCAAGCTAAGCAACCTAATGCTTGTGTTATGGTAACAAGATGGCTGATAAACTACTTATATACATTTTTTTTTTGTAAATACATACATATTATAGATAGAAAAACACCCAGACTCGGAACAAATACATGTAGGTCATACAAATATTTGTTCCGTGCGGGAATCGAACCCGCGACACGCAGCGCAGCAGTCAATCGCTTAACCACTGCGCCAACCGTGCCGTCAACTAATAATACTTGACTGCACTGTTATTCGTCGAACGCGCAGCAAAATGCATAATATTAACACTTCATTCCTTTTATGTATTGTTTCGCACTTTCTCTCAGCGAGCTGTTGACTGTTGAGTCGTTGCATTCTTCAACACCTTTATACCGATCATCTTCCGTCGTTTTGTAACAATCACGTTGATGCTATCGGGACCTGTTGACTGGGCTGTTTGTCATACGTGGTTCTTCACACTTTTTCCTGTTTTAGGTGTGAGCAGAACTCCAGATAATAAATAGCCTATTCCAGAATGCCTACAAAGCTGATCCATCAAACTGAAACGTGTAATTTTCTTGTACAGACGCCAGCCAGCACATCAAGCTACCCGAAACTGTCAAATTTTCCCAATCAACCTTGAACTTTAATGCTATAGCGATAAAGTTGAAAATCTATTGAAGGAATTTGACAGATTGTAGTAGCTTCTTGTGCTGGCGTCTGTACATCGTTCTCACATATACCTAATGATAAATTCAACATTAATGATGTAACTAATATTTTTGTAAAAATATAATTTAAAAGAGTGTCCATGAAGTTTTGTGCCCGTTCTTTTTCATAGGTACCTCTTACGCTTTGGAATGGGCAACTAGCTTCATATTTTCCGACTGACCAACTGACAATTCAAAAGTGCCAGTAAATGGTTTAATCGAAATAAATGGTTTGAGATTGAGCCAGGATTAAACTTATCTACACTATCAGGTCTGTATTCTCCGAAAGCTGGAAAGCTGAAGTGTACAGCATAGCCTCATTTCGGGACTCTACTAGAGGAAAGAAATCCAGACTCCGGCTGAGGATTACATAAAAATCATCATCTGACCAGCCTTTTCCCAAGTATGTTGCGGTCGGTTTCCAGTCTTACCGGATGCAGCGCAATACCAGTATTTTATACGATACCCCTTGGAAGGACTGGTTTTCAGACTTTCGGGTTACTGACGACCCGTAACGACTGTCAAAGATCCACCCACGAATGCCAGCCGGGACCAGCGGCTTAACGTGCTTGCTGATATACGGAGGGGTCTTGGTACGTGAAGATGGTCACCCATCCATGGACCAACCGCGGCAAGCGTAGTCTAACCTGATCGATCAACCCGTGTGGCTGTTATTACTTAGCCACAAGCCCGATTTCATAAAAGTATAAATGATATTACTTCACGAAATCCTGGCCCAGGAATTGACCTCAGGTAGCAACCCATGCTTAGCAAAGACAGTGAGCTTGTTTATGCCATAATTGTTTAAGATGACGACTATGAGGAATAAGGTAATGTGCCAAAGAGATTCTTACAAATAAACTATTTTTAACCGACTTCTAAAAAAGGAGGAGGTTCTCAATTCGGATGTTTGTATTTTTTTTTATTTTTTTTTTATGTTTGTTCGCGCATAACTCCGTCGCTTGCCAACCGATTTGAAAAATTCTTTTTTTGTTGGAAAGAGTATACTTTCCAAATGGTCCCATAGAAATTTCATCAAAAACGGTTCAGTAGTTTGGTTTTTAAACCAAAATTACTGGTAAAAATTACAACTTAAAAGTGAAAAATAAAAACTTTTTTTGCAAAAAAATACAACCGACTTCCAAAAACGAAAACTACAAAGTGAAAAATAACTTTAATTTCGGAAGTCGGTGGCAAACAACGAAAATGCGAACCCAACGACACCGACTTCCGAAATTAAAGTTATTTTTCACTTTGTAGTTTTCGTTTTTGGAAGTCGGTTGTATTTTTTTGCAAAAAAAGTTTTTTTCTACAAAGTAACGGCATACAATACAAGTCACACAACAAACAAATCACTACAAGGTTGTACGACGTTCCCACACAATAATTAGTCAAATTACATAATAATTACGTAACAAGCATACAAGCACACATACATACAGACAAACGAACAAATTACATACATTTTTCAACGACACGTAACGCGAGTGACATACGTCACTTTGTGTTTGAACAATAGGGTTACGAGAACGGCGCCGGCGCAAACGTGCGTTTGAATGAATGAAAGGAATGGAAACCGAATGAATGAATGGTTGCGCATTTTGACGTGACGTGTAAAGGGCTACACTTTACTGGTTTCCTTGTGTTAATGATGCAATGCTTGGAGACGAGTTGTTAGATCAGTTCTAGCGAAAATGGAGCAGGTATAATTTTGACAGTACTTGATAGACTTTACTGACAGTCAATAAAAGAAAATGACGCAAGTTGCTAATTCTAATTCACTATGGGCTGATTTACAATCGACGTATAATTTTTATTCGTGGAATAAAATTGACGTCTGACAGATTTAGTATGGAAGAACTGTCAAAAATTCAAAATTATTCCTCGAATAAAATTATCTGGCGTTGGAAAAACCAGCTATAAAATAGTGATTTAAACAATTTCTTCATAAAAGTCGTGTCAATTGTGCGTACAGCTAAGGAGTGGTCGGTCCTCCTTGTCGGATTCTGTGCTTTCCAATAGCTATAATCTGGGAGTCTTTAAGTCTCAAGTCAGTAGGTTACTTCTAGATCAACGTGCACCATCGTCAACCAAATCATCACTAATCATCAGGTAAGAAACCTACTTGTCAAGCACTCAAGCGGTTGCTAAATATATCGTAGCCAACTAGCTTAATTAGCCTTTCAGTCAACAGCCTAGCCTTTTTAGGGTTCCGTAGCCAAATGGTAAAAAACCGAAACCTTATAGATTCGTCATGTCTGTCTGTCTGTCTATCTGTCCGTCCGTATGTCACAGCCACTTTTTTCCGAAACTATAAGAACTATACTGTTGAAACTTGGTAAGTAGATGTATTCTGTGAACCGCATTAAGATTTACACACAAAAATAGAAAATAAATAATAAATTTTGGGGGTTCCCCATACTTAGAACTGAAACTCAAAAATGTATTTACATCAAACCCATACGTGTGGGGTATCTATGGATAGGTCTTATATCATTTTTGTCTAAACTGAATAATTTGCGCGCGAGACACTTCCAAAGTGGTAAAATGTGCCCCCCCCTGTAACTTCTAAAATAAGAGAATATTAAAACTAAAAAAAAATATATGATGTACATTACTATGTGAACTTCCACTGAAAATTGGTTTGAACGAGATCTAGTAAGTCGTTTTTTTTAATACATCATAAATCATAAACCGCAATTTACCTTTCATTCAATCAATTAGACGGCACGGTTGGCGCAGTGGTTAAGCGATTGACTGCTGCGCTGCGTGTCGCGGGTTCGATTCCCGCACGGAACAAATATTTGTATGACCTACATGTATTTGTTCCGAGCCTGGGTGTTTTTCTATCTATAATATGTATGTATGTATTTAAAAAAAAAATGTATATAAGTAGTTTATCCATCTTGTTACCATAACACAAGCATTAGGTTGCTTAGCTTGGGACTAGATGGCGCTGTGTGAAATGTCCAGGGATATTATTATTATATTATTAATTAATGATTGATTTATATAGATAATGGTACGGAACCGGTCGTGCGCGAGTCCTACTTGCACTTGGCCGGTTTTACTAAACGGCGACGTTCAACTAGCGGCCTGAATGATATTCAGCTACAATCAAACAGCTAGGCAAATGGCTTGGATCGATAACTTTAAACTACTTGTCTACCTCAGACATTTAAATTTAGTTCCGGAAGGACTGCCATGGACTAATAATAATAATAAACTTATATTTGCAGACCTTGCGCTCCATAATGTTAGTATTTACATAAAATTACTTAATTAACTATTGTTAGTAATACATACAAAGAAAATATAATATAAATAAAAAAAGAAAACATTATATGCCCGCAAACTACATAACTCCGACCTGTGTGTGCAGTCTCACCCAGCGGCCAAGCATCGGGCAGTCCCACCGAAATAAATGTCTTCACAGAGACTCTTATTTCTTTGATAGAGGCTGTGGCAAGTCAGTCGCCCAGCGGTGGCCAGGGTTTGAAAAAGTGTTACACTTTTCACTTTTTAAATCAGTGTCGCAATATTGGTTATTTAATTTGACCTTGTTGGAAAAGTATTAAATCATCGTTCATTTCTCACTTAGCTTGTGTTGTTTCGAGTGTTTGTCTCGTCACAGTAACACCGTAATGTTCTGTAAATGGTCACTCAATGGACACATGGCCGCCTGTCGTGCGTACACAATGGTCAACACTTTCACTGATGTCTGTTTGTTTAAGTGTACAGTCGACATGTGAAGTTTATAAGTTTTTTTTAATGAGTGATTGGGTACTGTACTTAAATGTTTAATGATTAATTAAGCCGATATTTATTGTATGTATAGATAACTAACTGTTTACACTAGGTACTAAATTGAATGACTAACTATACAAATTCATATAAAAACAAAAGGTTGGTAGGCGTCGAGATACACACGGCTACACGTAAAGCTATACAAAACCAGTTTGTCTTGGCCTCACTTTGTATGATATTTTCTCATAATGAACGGTCAGCCAATACTGGTTTTGCATAGCTTGATGTGTAGCCGTGTGTACTTGCCCACATCGCTGTCATCCGAAAACGTGCCCAGAAGACTGGCATCATTACCACGTTGAATGGCAATGCTAATTCTTTAGCCAAAGAAAAAGGTCTTTATTCAGATTTCAGATTTGTCAAATTAAAATTGAAACTGTACCTATTTATTATCCTGAAATTCTTTCACAATTTATTAATGTTGGGCAATCATTTTCAGGACATACACATAAGACTGGGGATTTGACAGCAAACATCTTATAGAAAAAAAAATGCATGTCATGAAACTGCAGAATGTAGGTAGACGATATATGACGGTATGATTGGATGATATAATTATGATGGTATGATTGTTTACTAATGCAGAGTTCCGTTAAAAAAAACGAATCGTTTCGATTACAAATGGTAGCACTTTACATTGTCAAACTGGGCATTTAAATATACTCGTAAGCTAATTTTACCTGTGATAGCTACTTCCATATGGTACGGTCTACTATTTAAAGCTATGAGGCTTTTGCTTCACTCTTGGTAAAGATACAAGACACATAACCATAGATATCTATGCCAATAACGGTCCGTAAACTATAGGAATCGACCATAAATAATAAGCGCGTTTTTTTTTTCAACATCCAAAAAGATTTAAGTACTGACTACTGGCCCAATTCCCTAACATTTAAATATCTAAATCTGTGCTAGTAATATGTCAGTGTAATCGTCTAATCCGGCACTTAGTGATTATTTGCAATAGATTACACGGAGTTATGCAAAGCTCAGCCTAACTGGTATAAACCTTATGAGAGATTTCCATAAAAGGAGGTACAGACAGGCTGTTAAGTTATAGCTTTCGAAAAGGTTTTAAATACACAATGTGGAGACAACAATATGACAATACATTTCAATACTAATGCATAAGAGTATTTCGGAACTATCAAATAAATCCTAGCATCGAAATTAAAAAAAGTGATATTTTCAAACAAACTAATTAGAAGTGATGGGACGACTATGGGGTTTGCCAATCTTTGACTAGCGGTAGTGACTAAACTATTGGATATATTTGATTGGTTTTTCGTATGCAGACTGGGAACGGAATTAGATATACGCAGTTTAATTTATTGTCGTATTGACGTCTCCACCTTGTATAAGAAGCTGTTTAAAAATATGAAAAAAAATATCAAATCTGTTCCCTGAAGGGATAGGGACAAATTATCCAAATGTTTAATTCCTATGATTAAGGGATATCTTTATTACAAAGATTTCATACTTTCGCCCTCTCTTGAAATACTTAGCATTTAAAAAGGCAAAATGCATCAGACTTCAGACCTTATGTGGACAGAACAAAAAGCTTCGTCATGCAACATGTCTACCTACCTTCCATATTTGGAAGGTTGTTAATGACATCATTGTGTCTGATGTCTGTCTGACATATATCCACAAACCGGGTCTTCGTAAGCTACTTACGGGATTCTTGTTTTTTCGATTATCTCGTTGCGTATTTTATTGCGTCGTTTTTTTATGCAATGCTTGTTATGCAGTTCGGTAAATAATAAATAAAAGACCATCGTGTGGAAAATTTAACATAAAATAATGAGATAAGAAAGTACACCAAATAAAGTCAGAAAAAAACTTTATTTAAGGAAACCCAAAAAAAAGAAGTTACACATGATAATTTACAGATTTTTCGTACCATGTTCTCTAGAAATAATTTGAATGATTTAACATTTTTTAATATTTAATTAATAATTATTTAATATTTTATTTATTTATGTGAAAATTAAATCATTACCCTTTCTCCACCGTCAGAATCGGCTAAAACAATTAGCCAGCACTTTTCTTCTCGACAGTACACAGACAATCTCGTTCGCAACATGTAGTCTACTTTCGATTTTCAAATTACAACCTCGCGATACCATATCGCATTACCATAACTACACGGTTTGCGTTTAGGGTTACATTATAGGGTACAACGTGGGCGAACGTAAGATTATGCGTTACAATAGGAATTTGTGATTAGGGTATACCAAGGTTTTCATTGAAGGACTTTGTTTCAATGTAAAAGATCTAAAGTTATCTTTCTCGTTCAGGATTCAATTGGGATTTTCTGTCAGGAAATTCTTAGAGATTCTGATTCTTGAGGATTCTGTCTTGGTAAATGGGATAATCTATACTAATAATAATCGATCTATCTTTACCAATATTAAAGCTGAAGAGTTTGGTTGTTTGTTTGAACGCGCTCATCTCTGAAATCAGTTCTTGAGGAAGGCTATAGGCTATTTAACATCACGCTAGGACCCTAAGGAACAAAGCAAAAAGAAAAAAGTCAAAAAGAACGGTAAGCGAAACCGAAGTATTGGCGCGGGCAGGCGATGCGATGCGATGGGGTTGGTCGGGGCTACAAGCACGCGGACGAAGTTGTGGATGAAAGCTGGTTTGGTAATAAACTCGCCCCCTAATAGCTAGCGAAACACAAGCTACACTTCTGCCGTCCCATTTCAATGTAAAAGGTGTGATGATATGTCAAGATGGAGTCATGCTTTGGTAATTCAGGTAGGCCTTCTTACGTAATATATTAAATCAATCTGATATGTGGTGCAACCGGTATAAAGACTATCCTTAAGACACTTCATCTAATATAAATGCTAATGTTTTTAATGAATAAAATCAGCTGTTTTGACTTACCGCCGCACTCAGATTTATTGGCGTTAATGGTACTCGTATGTAACATTAACTTGACATTGCCTTGTAGGCTTTTTTATACTTTCTGATCATCGTATAGAACTAATTATTCTCTACAAGAACTGAGAAAATACTAAAAAAAAAATACTGCTATTTGCTCAAAATGCTCAAACAAAAAAATATAGCAGTTTTTTTTGTTGATAAACCACGAAAATAATCTACGCTCGGTTCTAGGTTCGGAATCATGTACTGAATCCATGATAACGGGTTGGGCGTCGATGTCCTTGCTACCCTGTATAAGTACCAGGAGGTAGGTCTGAGTTTGGAAGCATGTCAGACTAAAAGAAGAAAAAATATCTTTATAGAGGAAAAATTACCAAAAGAAAATAAAAAGCTTCATTTTACAAAAAAAGTCCTGTTTAATTTTAAGAAGACAAAGTAAGGCCTTTATCATCACCATCTCATTTCAGCCGAAAGACGATCACTGCTGGGGGCTTAAAAAGGCCACTTTAAGCAATACCTCTAAAAGCTATTCATTTCCTGAATTCCCAGCAGATCATTAGCAATTCCTCTAATTTTCGTAAAATTTCATTTCATATTTGGTTTAAACATTGCCGCATGAAAAAAATAAAAACCGTAATTTTATCGGTAAATTTTTCAATACAGTTTTTATTAATCAAAATGGTTTTTTATTTTTTATTTCGACAGTTAAAATGTTATTTCATTATGATATGAATTGCACACAGATCATATTATGAATTGTCAGTTTGTGACCATTTTACGATTTTTAATATGATTCATATTGTTATCCTATTATGATTCTGCCAAAGTGGCCTTTTTAGGCCCTCTGGACATATGTAGGCCTCCTCCAACCATCGCCACTTAAACCGGTTACTTATAGTACTATTAAATTGCGTGAATTGTAGACCGCACAAAATTCAGTTTAAGTTTAGAGCACCTTATCATAATAAAATCCATAAAACAAAATTCGGTTTTGTGTAAATTGACTGAAATATAAGAGTTCAAGATGTCGGAAAAAATTATGCCGACTGCGAGCTTTAATAGCGTGCGCCGCGTAAACCAATCGCAGATGGCTGAAAGGCACACAGTCATATAGTTTATGATCAGAAGGCCAATTCTCGTAATTTAAAACGTTCAAAATCTAGTCGCAGTCTCATCTCGGCGAGAAACAAATGTCAAACGCTAGTCAAAATGTAGGGAAATTAGAGGTATTTTTGGCAGATTGAGACTGAGATCAGACTGTGAACGTTCTTAAAATTACGAGAATTGCCCCCCTGGTAGTACTTTTCCGTGGGATATTTTTCGACACCCACGTGTGCGGGAAAAAGCTAGCTAATCATAGGTGCAGCACCGTAATATAAACTAAACTAATCAAACAAATTATTTTCCTAATTTCCACAGCTGGAATACAGTGTATTAGTTTTAGTAACAGTTTCTCAACGTGCGTGGAAAACCCAGAAATTTTCCTGAGAACGGCGCCGGCGCAACAACGCGTTAATAGTCTTGTGAAAGGCGCTTTAAGATCTGCGTGCTGTAGTCTAGTTTTATCGGCAAAGCCATTATTACATAATGTTGTGTTATATGGAAATCATATTGTGTTGTTGA
This sequence comes from Apamea anceps, assembly GCA_951799955.1. NCBI lineage: Eukaryota > Metazoa > Arthropoda > Insecta > Lepidoptera > Noctuidae > Apamea > Apamea anceps. The sequence goes on from OX637516.1 coordinate 3,849,339, forward strand.
GGGGCTTGTGGCTAAGTAATAACAGCCGCACGGGTATATCGATCAAGTTAAGCTACGCTTGTGCGGTTGGTCCGTGGATGGGTGACCATCTTTACATTCCGAGACCCCTCCGTGCCTCGCCGTTGGTCCCGGTTGTCATTCGTGGATCTTTGACAGCCGGGTCTTTGGAAGCCCGAAAGTCGGACAACCAGTCTTACCAAGGGTTATCGTATTATCCAGTAACTGGGTTGTGGAGGTCAGAGAGGCAGTCGCTCCATGTAAAATACTGGTACTCAGCTGCATCCGGTTAGACTGGAAGCCGACCCCAACATAGTTGGGAAAAGACTAGGCAGATGATGATGAAGGAAATCATATTCTGTGTTGTTATTATGATGTAAGTAAAACACTATTTACGATCAGGTTTTACTATACTTTCTAACGGCCAATAAAATCTATCTGTGATTTGGATCTAACTCGGATAAAAGTATTGATCTTTCGAAAAGCTTTTGCGCCTCAATTTAGTCTTTCATATCATTCCTGGGGGTCTACTCCAAATCAAATCAAGTCATTTATTCAAATTAGGCTGAGAATCAGCACTTTTCGAACGTCAAAATTACAAAAGACAGACCCCCAAAAACGCCCGCCCTTCTCCGAAGTAGTATCGGCCGAATGTTCGACCGTTTCGTGCTACGAAGTTACTATTTGGTTCGGTCGGTTCCGATCCTACACTCCTACACTCTTTCAAATATTGACTATGGTCCCGAGCCAACTGAGCCGATCCGCATTTTTCAATAATATTCGGTTCGGCCATGTGTCGGTCTGATCCGAACATTCGCACTTTGCACTTCGGAGTCGCCCCCTGTTTTCTTCGAAGGGTTAGATGGTGGTGGCGGTGGTGGTGGCGGTGGTGGTGGGGATGGTTCTTCGATGGGGTCTTCTTCTTCATGTCGCTGACACGACTGTATTTTAAAACTGGTTTTCCCAAAACTGTCACTTCCACGGCGTTGTCGGTGGCAGCGCAGAGGTCACTGTGACTGCATGTTTTGGGACACAGAGGGCAGGATAGGAAATACGGGGGGTAATGGGGTAACACGCTAAGTAAAGATTACTTAAGTAAGACTGCTTCGTTGGTCCAGTGGTCGCAAGCGCTACTGCTTAGCATGAGGTCCTGGGTTCAATTACCAGGTTGGGCAAAGTATTATTGGGTATTTCCATCATGAATTTCTTAGTACCAGCCTGGAGTCCGGATTTGTACCCCGTCGATGGCAATATGCTCGCCCTCTATTACATGGGACATAAACATAACTGGCGAATTTTGGGTGTACTACAGCAGTGCGATTCTGTAACCATCTCACCGTGAAAACTTAGGTGAAGTGAGCGTGGAGTGAGCTGTCATTCCAGATAATACTAGGGATTGACACTACTGACAACTCACATCAAGCTCACTTCACTTGAGTTTTCACGGTGAGATTTTTACAGAATCGACCGGCAGGTACACCTCTGGCTACCCCTTTGGGAGCTAAAGGCGTGCTGTTATGTTATGTTACTTAAGCAAGTTGTAAGAAAATGTCGTGAGGTAATCTGAATTAATGGTCTGAAGTTGCGAATACGCACTCACAGCTCACAGTGAGCAAGCGCTGTGATTAATGCTCGATCTTTCAATGCAGGACAGGCATTGCTTAATGCCTGGTGGACAAGGTTTTTTAAGACATAGTTGCCAACAGGCATGTTGCACACCTGATGGAGATAGTGTGGTCTCCTTCAAAATCCAATATCGATATTCGGGCATAAAACTTTGTTCCGGAAAAATTAAGTTGAATTTTGTTGGATTCTAATTCAAAATATTTTATTCCACATACATCAGAGGAGGCAATTCTCGTAATTTTAAGAAGGTTCACAGTCTGATCTCAGTCTCAATCTGTCAAAAATACCTCTAATTTCCCTACATTTTGACAAGTTTTTCGCCGAGATGAGACTGCGACTAGATTTTGAACGTTTTAAATTACGAGAATTGGCCTACAGTTCTAATTATTTGTTTCCTATAGAGAAAAGCCGGCAATAAACTCCACGGTTACTACTCTTTTAAAAATAATTGACCGTAATAATGTTTTAAAATTACACTGGTAGTGAAGGACAGCTAAGCCTATTACCTAACAAGTATTAGCTCTTCGATCGCTTTTCAGCGCCAAATTTTCAACAAACCAATGGTAAATGACATGCGCAGTGCACACGTATGACTATTTTACTCCTTTGCGTAGCCACGGTATGTTGGAGTAGATATGGTTGATGTTGTCGGTACGGTACGGTACCGTTCTGAAAATTACGTTATTATCGTAATTTTCGGAACGTTCACAGTCAGAACTCAGTCTCTATCTGTCAAAGATACCTCTAATTTCCCTACATTTTTGACAAGTTTGTGTCATTGATTGTCGTTGAGATGAGATTGCGACTAGATTTTGAACGTTTAAAATTACGGGATTCGAATTTTTTGCCTCTCCGTGTCCTCATAGAATCATGCCGTTAGAAGTGGGTCGGATCCGTGACAGGGACGGTACTGTAGTACGCCATCTTACTTTCATCGGATGACCTCACGACGTGACCTGGCCTAAGGTACTAGACCTCAGTTACGACACAGGGTAAATGGGAATCTTTAGTGCTGGTTCGATGTTTTCTTTTTACTCCATGGTCTTAACGAGCAATTTAGGATAACTGATAATTATAATTTAATCATTTCGGTTCATTAAAATCGTCTGAATCCTCTAGAATGCTCTAGACTGATGTTGAATGGCATTTGAATGTTTTGAAATTCAATCAACAATCAACTCAGCCTATCGCAGTCCATTACTGGACATAGGCTTATAGGGGTATGATGAACAGGGTGTAAAGTTCACTCATCCTCCGTAGAAAAGGGAGGATCCTCCGACCAGACGGATTTCGTGTCTGGTGGTCAACTGCCCGATGATTCATCTCGGGCCGCTGTATAAATGCTAGTTGCGCGGTAAGCTCTGCTTGCGAGATGGAGGATTTTGCGTGACGCATAGATACTGCTACAGGCTTCTCCCAGGCCTTCCGCATCCAGTCTGTTTCAACCACTTTCTTAATGTCGTCGGTCCATCTAGCTGGGAGGCGTCCCGCGTTACGCTTGCAACGCCACGTGTCTTGGCGTGTTTTAAAGCTATTCTATTTCTCTTTTAGTCAAGTTAGTATATTCTTATTTTGATAGTTAATTTAAGTATAAGACGTTTATCCGGTGCATATAATTAATATCCGTTTCTTATTGATATATTACTTACCATCTTAACTTTTACGTGTTTTAGTATGAATTAAGTACCTGTAAAAATAGAAAGTAGATAATTAGATACACGTACATAGAGTAGATAGCATCCGGTTAGACTGGAAGCCGACCCCAAGATAGTTGGGAAAAGGCGAGGCAGAATAATAACATTTACAAGATAATAATGATAAATAACATATAGTAAATATCCATCTTTTTATCTTTGTATCAATAGTATCTAAAGAACTGATAAAATGTACTTAGTAGGTACCTAAAATGTTTTAATTTTCACGCGATATGAATTTCTAAACGATCTAGTGGTCAGAAGCGCAACTGCTGACTGTGGGGTCCTACGTTCGATAGCTAAGTCGGTCAGTGTTATTGGATTTTTCCATTAGTAATATCTCAGTTTACAGTCTGGTTTTGCTTGATGGGGCGATTCCCATCAACTCAAAGCTGAAGTCGAAAAATGTCAACTAACTTTTGGAGGCCACTTTATGTGCCAACTTTCATGGTAATTTATTTAGGTTAGCCAACAACTGTTTACACAATAAAATTAAAATAATTTATAACTGAAGGTAATCGGTCGAACGGCGTTGGAATTTATCAATCTCATAATACCAACATCCATTTTTATATACAAAATAGATAAAATGACACATATTAATGCATCATTCATGAATGCGTTGGGTTACGTCACCCAAGCTTGGTTTCTGAAGGTTTGAATTCGAGGTTAAAATATTTATAGAGACATTGTGTGTTGCTCTTTACATTGTTATGAAGATCAATGTTATATCACCTGTGTAATGTGTAATGGCTACCTTGAATTATTCTGTGTAGGTATCACTATATAACTCCATACACTTATTTAAAAATAAAATGCTAATTAGGTTGCTTAGTTTGGGACTAGATGGCGCTGTGTGAAATGTCCAGGGATATATTATTATTATTAAAATGCTTTTTCTACAGCTATGTCGTTTTTCTCTAAGCATAATCAGTCTATAATGTTCCCACTGCTGGGACACAGGCCTCCTCTCTGTGTGAGGGTTTGGGTCGTATTCCACCACCAATGGGGGCTGGCTACTGAAAAATTCCTAATTGACTAGAATTAAACACTTGTGTGTATTTTTTAATGAATAGATATTTTTTACTTTATTTCATTAAACACATATAAATTATAGTTTTAAATATTAAAAATATAAAAACATTTAAAAATTTAAATAGTAGCCCACCGGTATTGTTATGAAATAAATTACTTATGACTTATGACCGGTATTGAGAACACGGTCCAAGCTATCGGAGGCGGTCAGGGCCCCAGAGTGGAACCTCCTAACAATGCGAGCCGTGTCCAGAAGTGCCGCCTTCTGAATCAAGCCCTTGATTCAGCTGCCCAACGATAGCCTTCAGAGGTGTTGATCGAGGTTTTTAAGCCATTGGGTGTCACGACTATCAGCATAATGATCGCTGAGTCCACTTAATAGATATATTATAGATATTTTACTTTTAAATTAAATTTTATATAAATTAAATTTTTATATAAATTAAATTTTTAAATATTTTTATAAACAAAAAGATAAAAAAAAACATTTAAAAGTATAAAAAAAGTAGCCCACCGGTATCGGGAACAGGGTCCAAGAGAGAACCTCTTAACAATACGAACCATGTCCAGAACTACAAATTATTAATATAATATACAGGCTGTTTGTTTATAAATAGAAACAATAATAATACATTCATTTAACATGCAAATTCTTATATCGTAAAACATTATGGTCATTTTCATGGCGTTCGGAAGAGATAATTAACTATTTAGTAGGTATTCATATTATGTAAAACCATAAAACGGACAAGATAATAAATTAATTGGAACTGAACGATGTCACGGTAATGTCGCGATGCAACTGCACTTCCGTACATTTCACATTATGACGAACGAGGAAGACAAAGCGGCTGCCTATATATATATACTTATGCATTTTTTTTTAAATTAAACCTTTGTCTGAAGAATATTGACAATATTTTCTGTCACTGTAAATAATGGTTAGGTACTTGTTTAGTTTACTTTATGGGGGAAGCGCCAGGGTAGCCCGAATTTCTTACGTTTTTTGCAATTTGCAGGTCAGTGTCATGTTGAATGTTGACCAAAATATAATTCGCGAGTGTAACAAATATGACTTTACAGAATTATCTTTATTACAATCATCAATACAACCCACTAAGTTCATCTAATTCTATTGAATTAGTATTTCATGAAATATCGGTCAATAGGATTATATGATTCTGTAAATACATACTTGTTACGCTCGCGAATCATATTTTAATTTAGTTATCCTATCCTATCCTACTAATATTATAAACGCGAAAGTTTGTGAGGATGAATGGATGGATGTTTGTTACTCTTTCACGCAAAAACTACTACACGGATTTGGATGAAATTTGGTAGGTACACAGATAGTTTATAACCATGATTAACCATGATTAGGATACGGTTCATCCCGATTTTTCCACGGGATCGAAACTTATGCGGATATAACCGCGGAGTGCAACTAGTAATTTAGATAAAACTATCAACAAAACTATTGCCCAACATTTTTGGTTTACTATGACAATGAGATTTGACGTAAGTTACATTTCAAGACATTAACGGAAGCATAGTTTACATTTCTATGAACGGAAGTGACAACATCCATTGAAAATAAAACAAATATTATTTATTTGTTTAATTTAAGAATCTTATATAATGAGTACATTTTCTCGGTGTTATTCACCGAGAAAATGTACTCATTATATAAGATTCTTACACAATCTCTTGAGCATTAACACAAGTGACACAAATACTTGCAAGTACTTGCAAGTCTCAGGCTTGCTGAGATGATTGGCACATCAATGTTCGATACACTTCAATAATTGCAGTATTATGTACTGTAACAACGTTGTTAGTACAGCATCAAGGCTGTATTAATTAAACATGTTTACGTATCGAATCGTAAGTTTTTCCAATATTTAATAGTAATAAGTAGAGTTGTTTGTGCGAATTATGAAAGAAGTCGTCTGAGAAAATACGGCTAGTGTGGCTATACATAGGTAGGTAGCTATGTATTTCTGCCGGGCAGCGTTGTTGTATTCTGGTTTGAAGGATATGGGTGCAGGTGGTACACATGAGATGGTTGAACTTTTTATTTATTTATATATTTTTTATTGTACAGACGCCAGCAGGTCAAGCTACCCGAAACTGTCAAATTTTCCCAATCAACTTTGAACGCCGTCGCTTTAGCGATAAAGTTGAAAATCTATTAAAGAAATTTGACAGATTGTAGTAGCTTGATGTGCTGGCGACTGTACACCACAAAAATACAATCACCATATCATCTGCCTAGCCTTTTCCAAATTCTGTTGGGTTCGGCTTCCAGTCTAACCGAATGCAGCTGAATACCAGTATTTTACATAGAGCGACTGCCTATCTGACCTCCACAACTCAGTTACTGGGTAATACGATACCCCTTGGTAAGACTGGTTGTCAGACTTTCGGGCTTCTGACTACCGTAATGACTGTCAAAGATCCACAAATGACAGCCGGGACCAACGGCTTAGCGTGCTTTCCGAGGCACGGAGGGGTCTCACAAAAATACATAGCAAAAAAAAAAACTATTGTTTATTCTTTTTCTTCGGGATGGCGGATGGTAACTGTGTAAAAGTTAAATTATTATATTACCAATTTTAATACAAAATGCGTTTCATTTAAAAAGAAAACTTATTATTTGTAAATACATGCGGTAAGTGGTTTTTGCCAAGGGAATAGAAAAATCTTTATTCATTTTCGCTACAAGGAAATGAATAGTCATTGAAGTTTGCAAACTACGAGTACCTACGTAGGAGGCATTGCGTCATCCGTATCTTTAACATGCAAATAGATGGCGACCAGGCACCGGTACTTTCTCTGTACTGTCTAATTTCTCTTTTTACTGCAGCACACTTGACTTGGCGTTTGTCTAATGCACATGTTTAATGAAATGAGTTGGAATGCATACAAATGATTCAATGACAGGCACATCCTGGATATTTGGCACAACTACTGCCTTGCTGACTAGCTAAATGTACAGACGCCAGCACATCAAGCTACTACAATCTGTCAAATTTCTTTAATAGATTTTCAACTTTATCGCTAAAGCATTAAGGGGCAAGGTTGATTGGGAAAATTTGACAGTTTCGGGTAGCTTGACCTGCTGGCGTCTGTACTTTCACCACGGCATGAGCAATTCAAATAAAGATAATTCCTGCTGACACAAGAGAAGAAGAAGAATGTAAATAAAATTATTGTTTTTACGTTGCTCCTTGTACAATCAGCTCTCTAACTATCTTACCCTATTGGATCAGCTGGGACCACGGCATTAGGAACATAATTTAAGTCGCTCATCATCATCTGCCTTTTCCCAACTATGTAGGGGTCAACTTTCAGTCTAACTGGATGCAGCTGAATACCAGTATTTTACATGGAGCAACTGCCTATCTGACCTCCACAACCAAGTTACTGGGTAATACGATACCCCTTGGTAAGACTGGTTGTCAGATTTTCCGGCCTCTGACGACCCGTAACGACTGTCAAAGATCCACGAATGTCAGTTAACTTGCTTTCCGAGGTACGGAGGGTTATGTGAAGATGGTCACCCATCCATGGACCAACCGCGGCAAGCGTAGCTTAACCTGATCGATCGAACCGTGCGGCTGTTATTACTTAGCCACAAGCCCCTCGCTGAGTGAGAAAAACTTTAAGTTTATGTAACATTTTGGTGTTACCAATTTTCTGGCACACCTAACATAAACTTACACACGTTTTAAGCTAATGTAGTTACATGATGCTGGTGAATTTATTGAATAAATAAATAAACATAACTCTACCACCAACAGGACTTGATATTCGAAACAGACTTCAAACAGATAGACCTTACATCTAGTGACTAACCAGACCCCTATTCGGACCTCAAGGCAACCGGGTCCATCGCCCACGTGTAGTATTTGCAATATTAGCCGTGTGATGAAAATATCAAGACCGTTCAAATAACTGGTCCAAGGTAAAATTAGGATTATGAATTTGTTTTATTTTAAGCTAGCTTTTGCCTGCGACTTTTGTTTCCCATCCCTTCGCAACACATTACCTATCCGCGCTACCACTTCATTTTCGCATAGCATCCTTTTTGACTTTTTTCTTTTGCTCGGCTCCTAAGGGCCATAGCGTGATGTTAAATAGCCTATAGCCTTCCTCAAGAATTGGGCTATCAAATGCAAAAAGAATTTCTCAAATCAAGTTTCAGAGATTACTTCCTACATACATACAGAAATTTTTTTCTTCTATATAATGTGTTGGTTTTTGCGTGTTTTTGACTGTACTATACACTTCTGCTGAACCCATCGGGGAATACAAGCGTTGCGATATGTTATTTTTAAGCGTAAGATTTCTTTTTGCATCTGTTAATGAGGATTTTTGTACAAAATATTTTTTAATTGGCTTTAGTATATAGTATAGAGGTATGAAGAATAGGGTGTAAAGTTCACTCATCCTCCATAGAAAATGGAGGATCCTCCGACCAGACAGGTGTTGTGTCTGGTGGGTAACTGCTCAATGATTCATGTCGGGCTGTTGTTTATATGCTAGTTGCGCGGTAAACTCTGCTTGCGAGATGCAGGATTTTGTGTGACGTCAGTATGACGCGTAGCTCGCGTGTGGCGTTTGTAGATACCGCTACACACCTCTGCCGAACACATCGGGGGATTCAGGCGTCATGTTATGTTATATTTAAGTGTAAGATTTGTTTTTTCATTTTTTAATGAGGATTTTTGTATTGATTACTTGGTAAAAACTTTGAAATTGACAAGCAGATTTATACAGGTTGGCAGGGATATCGACCTCAAGGCCAATTTTCGTTATTTAAAACGTTAATAACTAGTCGCAGTCTCATCTCGGCGACAAACAAATGTCAAAAACTTGTCAAAAATGTAGGGAAATCAGAGGTATTTTTGACAGATTGGACAATCAGACGTTCTTAAAATTACGAGAATTGCCCCTCTGATTTGTTCAAAAACTTTATTTTGATATTGAAAATGTAGAGTCATTGTTGATAACAAACAACATTTATTCACAGTTGTGTCAATACACCCATGCATCACCAATATACTAACTTAAAATAATCGATTTCACACGGCACTAATCTTAAAACGTTTCTTTCCAACATCCCTTGCAGCCCTTTGTTACAGTTTGTCTACTGAAAAAGTATTCCCTAGTTCCGTCCCACCCTCCTGTTTTTAAAAAACATTCCCTACTGCAAAACAAAGAAACCTAAGATCTATAATTCCAAACGACACTAAGTATTTCGATAAGTTTCTTTTCAAGATTCCCAGACGCCCTTTACTACAGCTTTCCTACTAAAACATATTCCGATTTGTATATTCCTGTTCAAAAATATATCCTTCAATATAAAAGAAAGTTCTAGAACATACAAAAAAACTTTATATTCACACGGCACCTTAGATCTTAATTCAACCTATTTTTCTAAATTCCATACAACACTAATAATAAGACAATTTTGCCCCCCTCCCCCCTGCCTGCCCTATGTCAGCTAAACAAGTGTCTTCTACTTCATTACCAACCATTTTCATCCTAAAAGAAAAGTCCCTGCTTTATAAGAAAATACTAGAACGTAGGAAACCTTATATTTAATCCCTAACTCAGTAAGCTAAAAAAAATCCTTACTTCGAAAGAATGTACGAGAATGAACAGAAAATTTTGTATTCACACGGTACCTACTATTCATCCTATTTTACACGCACAGCACACGACACGAAACCTTTTTAACATGCCTAACTACCCTTACCATAAAAGGTTTATTTTCATCATGCCTAAAGTAACTACCGTTTCCTACAGAATTTCTACAAAAAAAACAACGGGTTGCACTCCGGGAGTGCCGGCAGAAGTGAAAACTTGAATATTAACGTTGTGCATTTTTGATATTTTGGAATGCGGTCTTACGAATTTTCGATCAGGTCACGTGTCCTGACGCGAGTCCCGTCTTACGAATTTTCGATCAGGTCACGTGTCCTGACGCGAGTTTAACATTTTTTACCCATCACAACAAAAATGCAAAAAGCCGCTGAAGAAGTTTTCACTTCAAAAAAAAAAAAAATCCTTAGCTGTGTATTCCCTTTCTTCGAAGAAGGTACGAGGATGTTCACGAAACCTTATCATTCACACGGCACATGAACCAAAGTACCAACTACCGAGTTCGAACAAGACACCAATTGGGCAGTTTACTAACGTAATAGACGGCACACAGCACATGGCACGAATCTATTCTTTTCAACATCCCTAGCAGCCTTTTGCCATATTCCCAATAAAAAAAATCTCTACTTTAACAGAAACTGCTAGAATGTTCAAAAATTCACACGACACACAAGGTAAAGTACGCTTTGCACCCGTTTCATTGCGTTGCATACGGCACTTATCTTTTGCACACGAGTTGTAACACTGTTTATTATAAATTCACGCTACTTCGCTTATCAGTATCATTACAACTCTCTCCGTGATTAGACGCGTTACGTGTTGATAAAGTTTAATAACAGTTCTTTGTTATTGTTTTGTATATTTGAGTGGTGAATCATTCTTTGTAAACGGTAAGTTTGGCATATTTTTGTTATGGTTTTAGTAAAGAATACTAGTAAATTAGTACTAATTATTGTTCAATGAAGACCGTTTAGCTAATTAATATTATAACAGGCCATGATGGTACAAAGGTATCAAGTATATTTGGTTACTATGCGTATTTTCCCATGCTGTGTAACAAATTATTGTGCATACTTTGTCGTCTTGTTGTTAGAGGTGGAACGCAGAATCTCAGATTATTTATTTCTTTATGAAAAACAAACAATTGTACATTATATATTACATCTAAGACTACATTGGAAGTGAGTAAATGTACAATCCACAACGTTTCCACAGATTACCTAGGTTAATGATACAGTGGAGACACAATATTCATGTTACAAAAACGCAAAGAAGAAGACAGTAAGTGAATAAAGAGGCTGTACTTATTTTAAATTAAAACGAATAGTACTAGATAACAAACAAAAAGAATAGACACTAAAATGTAGACTATTCACTAAATATTTCTTAAATTTTTGGCGATCTAAAGCGAATATATCCAAATTCACAAAATGTTTATTGGCTAGTCTATGGAGATTATGTAGTACTCGTAAATAATAATGACGACGTTAATGTTAATTAATTAATTTCATAACAAGTTTTGTATTTAATACATAATATCTTCACTCTAGCAAAACCAGAAAACGTGTATGTGTATTTCAATAAAACAGATAATACTTTTAATATTGGAATACTTTTATCTTTTGTTTTATCTTGTGTTCGTGTATATACAAATTGTATCTTTAATTACTGTGATTGGATTTAAATCGTTTTAATTAAAGTAATAAACTAAATAATAAGCTAAAAAAAACCATTTAACATTCAATATTTCTTTATTGCAAGTTTAAAACCCTTTTGCTTTATTGATTCCTTTTTCTAAAGTATGTACTCATTAATTTCTTGTTTATTTTCAGAACCAACCATGCCGTGCTGCAAAGTATCCATCAAAAAGAACCTCGTCTGCTCCATGAGTGAGTGTATCTGCATCCCAACGCAGGGCAAACCTTACGTCTGCCTGAGCAAAGACGACGAAGGAAAGATCGTACCCTGCTTCGACTGCAAAGCTGTCCTCATGGACGACAATGAATGGAAATGTGTCGACTCCTCCTGTATCTGCCTTCCAACTGGAGGAAAACCCTGTCTTTGCATCTGTACTGACGAAGAAGACGCCATTAAGTCCTGCGACGATTGCCCGTGCATCAACGCTGGCGACTGCAAGGAGACTTTCAAGAGATGTGGCAAGGCTGGATGCGTCTGCCTACCAACTGGTGGCAAATCTTGCATCTGTGTCTGCAAGAATAGCGAGGGGAAGATTGTTTGCTGCGATGACTGTAAGTGTGATGATTCTGGCAAATGTGAAAAGCCAGAATGCACTTGCATCCCAACTGATGGAGCGAAGTGTGTTTGTGTCTGCTGCGACGCTAAAGGTAACATCAAGGTCTGTAAAGATTGCACTTGCGATTTAAAAGGACAGGAAGCCGCTAGCTGCAGTAAGGGTGGATGTGTTTGCATCCCAACTGGTGGCAAATCTTGCATCTGTGTATGCAAGAATAGCGAGGGGAAGATTGTTTGCTGCGATGACTGTAAGTGTGCTGATTCTGGCAAATGTGACAAGCCAGAATGCACTTGCATCCCAACTGATGGAGCGAAGTGTGTTTGTGTCTGCTGCGACGCTAAAGGCAACATCAAGGTCTGTAAAGATTGCACTTGCGATGCAAAAGGGCAGGAAGCCGCTAGCTGCATTAAGGGTGGATGTGTTTGCATCCCAGCTGATGGAAAATCTTGCATATGTGTGTGCAAGAATAGTGAGGGGAAGATTGTATGCTGTGATGACTGCAAGTGTGATGATTCTGGTAAATGTGAAAAGCCGGAATGCATTTGCATCCCAACTGAAGGAGCGAAGTGCGTTTGTGTCTGCTGTGATGATAAGGGAGACATCAAGATCTGCAAAGATTGTACTTGTGATGTGAAGGAACAGGAAGCCGCTAGCTGCAGTAAGGGTGGATGTGTTTGCATCCCAGCTGATGGAAAATCTTGCATATGTGTGTGCAAGAATAGTGAGGGGAAGATTGTATGCTGTGATGATTGCAAGTGTGATGATTCTGGTAAATGTGACAAGCCGGAATGCATTTGCATCCCAACTGAAGGAGCAAAGTGCGTTTGTGTCTGCTGTGATGATAAGGGAGACATCAAGGTCTGCAAAGATTGTACTTGTGATGCTAAGGAACAGGAAGCCGCTAGCTGCAGTAAGGGTGGATGTGTTTGCATCCCAGCTGCTGGAAAATCTTGCATCTGTGTATGCAAGAATAGCGAGGGGAAGATTGTTTGCTGCGATGACTGTAAGTGTGATGATTCTGGCAAATGTGACAAGCCAGAATGCACTTGTATCCCAACTGATGGAGTGAAGTGTGTTTGTGTCTGCTGCGATGATAAGGGAGACATCAAGGTCTGCAAAGATTGTACTTGTGATGCTAAGGAACAGGAAGCCGCTAGCTGCAGTAAGGGTGGATGTGTTTGCATCCCAGCTGATGGAAAATCTTGCATATGTGTGTGCAAGAATAGTGAGGGGAAGATTGTATGCTGTGATGACTGCAAGTGTGATGATTCTGGTAAATGTGACAAGCCGGAATGCATTTGCATCCCAACTGAAGGAGCAAAGTGCGTTTGTGTCTGCTGTGATGATAAGGGAGACATCAAGGTCTGCAAAGACTGAACTTGCAATACCAAAGAAACTGCAGCTCCCAAATGCAACAAGACTGAATGTGTCTGCATCTTAACTGAAGGAAAGTCCTGCATCTGTGTGTGCAAGAATAGCGGAGGGAAGATAGTGTGTTGCGATGACTGCAAGTGTGATGATTCTGGCAAATGTGACAAGCCAAAATGTGAGTGCGTTCCAACTGATGGAGCTAAATGAATCTGTGTTTGTTGTGATAATGGAAAAATGACCGTCTGTGGCAATTGTACTTGCTCTACCGATAAGAAATGTGGCAAGGAATGTTTATGTTTTTTGACAGATGGAAAGTCTTGTATTAGTGTGTGTGAGAAAAATGGTAAATTAGTCCGTTGCGAGGAATGTGTAAATGATGATGTTTGCAAATGTAAGAATGAGTGTTGTATCTGTATTCCAGCTAAGGGAAAAGATTGTGTTTGTGTGTGTAAAGATGCTAAAGGCAACATTGTCGTGTGTGATGATTGCGATTGAGCCTAACTTACGTTGTTAATTTATATCTTTTTAATCACATTATTATGGGTAAATGTTGTGTTAAGATAATCCATAATAGCAGTGTTTAGTTACTACATATATTATTGTTATCCTGGTTTGTATACTTTTTAATGGATATTTACATGTCTTTAATACATGGCTTTTTTTTTAATAAATAAATTTTCAGACATTATCTTAGTTTTTTTCCTATTTTCCTAAATTAACAGCAATCACATGTGAAAATCTGCGTATTTGTTTGTGTTTACTAAGAACTTAATAAACTCTATAAACAAAAATACATACTCAGTAGGTAGTAATTACTGAGCTCCAAAGTTGCACAACAGTAAAAACAAGTTTAAATAAAACAATTACAAGATACAATCGTCAGTTATTTTAACGGACAGTAAGACAATTTAGAGATGACGTCTGACAGAATCCATTACCGTTTGAAACGTCAAGTATTGTGACGTAACCGCTTGAGTTGTCAAAATGACAGACATGGCCCACAGCGTGCCGCATGGGTGGTATTTTATAATAGTAGTCTTAGGTTTGATGTCCAGTTGTTTTTCTTTTGTTATTTTTAATTAAATAATTATTTGGGTTCGAACTGTGAGGTTGAGGAATGCATTAAAAATAACAGGTGCATGGTACATACTTTATAAACCTCTGTGTGGTATGGAATGGAGAATGGATGGAGAGGTACCTATTAATTTGACTACACGTAATATAACTGTATTCCCTGAAGGGTTAGCCAGAGGTATAAGCTATAGTTATATTTAAGTCTACTTATCTCTTTAATTCACAATGTATACGTACCTGTTTGTGTACATTATGGATGCAATAAAGATAAATTCAATTGAATTGAATTAAAATAACATGCAAGCAGAATAACACATGTTGAAATGAATCCAAATGGCGTCACCATCACCTCACCACCATAAAATCTTGTCATTGCTATTTTATACCTTGTAGATCGATTTTATTGAGAAAGATAGGCAAAGTTGGTTTATATTATGTAGTATTATTTATTATTAACATAGCTTATGTTATTTATTACGAATTTAATGTCAACTGCAATGATTAAGTAAAGATATTAAGCGAGTAGGAAATAAAAGACTAATTACAACATTAAGAAATAAAATAATAATTACTGGGAAAACTATAAATAACATTATTTCAAGATCAAGCTTTTTAAATACGTAACAAAATGTTGCAAGTCTTAAAAATATGATTATTCTTTTTATCTAATGTCAAGTTGCCATACCAATTTCTAAAATATGACGAGTAACAGTAACATTCCAGAGTTTCCTCGTTAGGAAACGATCTAAGCTGGCATTAGGACATTTCTAACAAATAAATGTATTGCCATTAGATTAAATAAAAACATAAAATATTTTATTTCACATAAACCTACATGGGCACTTATGAAACGTCAGAAGCTAGGTGCACAGTTCCAATCGGTCGTTTCCTATGGAGAAGAGCCGGCAAGAAACTCCACGGGCCACGGTGACTCTTTTACTAATAATTGACTTTTACAGCATTCCAAATTACAGTGTTAATGGTATGGTAGGATGGTGTACACAAAGAATGAAAGCATGTAAAGTTTCGACTAGACAGGTTGTAAAAATTTCGCTTGCAAAATCCATAAAAGAAGTGAAAATAAATAAAAGCTTGTCAAACCATAATTTAAAACTCTTCAAAACCAACAAAGTTTAAACCAGAGACTATTAAAACTAGATTAAGTATGGTGTACCATAATGCTTTATGGTTAAAGTTAATTTTAACGGCCATGGTCCAGTTAACAAGTGTGCCGTCGATGGTAGCCGAAATAGTTAAACTTGAACTAGAGACGAGAGTTAAAAGACCGTGACACTAACTACTTGAGTTTTTCTGGTTAAAACAATGTGGATTTAAGGAATGGCAATAAAGAATTCTGTGGAAAAACTCGTTTTATTTATGTTTATACATCTAATCATCCTGATTGTACCCTAGGTATTAATCATTTACTAAGTAAGCAAATAATAAGTAATACCTAATTAAAATATTAATAAAAATAACAAAATTAAATCCTAACTTAACTAAAACTATACACAGACTAAAATACAGCGTCGAAAAATTCGTCATTTACTTGCAATCTTGCAAATAAACGAAACGAAAAACAACACGAATAAAAAATGTATTATTTTCATTAGGTTATTGGTAACTGGCGATTCAATAAATATAATTCAACGTAACGGCTAACTGTCGCACTCTCCGTTACTCAGAAAGTACTTTAAGTTCTTAGTCCCGGCTGTCATTCGTGGATCTTTGAACTTTTTATTTCACCAGTTATGTTTAAGTCCCAAAACTGTTCTCAAAACGGTGAAGGAAAACATTGTGAGGAAACCGGCATGTCCTAGAACCAAAAATTCGAAGACATGTGACATCTACCAACCCGCACTTCACCTGCGTGATGGGTTACGGCCCACTCCCTCTCACCGAGGGGAGGCCTGTGTCCCAACAGTGGGAATTTTATCGGCTAATTATGTGTATAAAACACAGACACATTAAAGTCCCATGCAATGGTGGCCAGCCTACTGTCATCTTAGATAGAAGTATATTGTAATTTCGGTTTGGTTGGTTAATATGAGAATTTAAGTTACCTTCACAATATCACATTGTAGAGTAGAACATACTAGCAGACAATTAGCATATTTCTCTTAGCACAATTTAATGTGGCCTATATGCTAACTCAGGTGTAACTAGCTTTGTTAAACTAGATTTTTATTGTATTCAGGTTAGAAAATGTAAGTACAACTTTAAACAAAGGTTTTTACTTTGAACAATGGTTTCACTATTGGTTACTTACTCACTAGTGAGAATTTTAAAACATAGGTATGGGAATTATAATTTCCACGAATCAACTCAAACTGAAAGCATTTATTTCAAATAAACCAATTTGAATTGTTGTCAAGGAAAGATGAAGTTAGTTGTCCATTCCAAAGCGTAGGCACCAATGGAGAAGAACGGGCAAGAAACTCAACACAGAGATTAGCTAACAAACTGTCAGACGCACGTCAACTGCTGTGATTGTCTGATTAAATTATCAACAGCCAATCAAACAATCAATCAAATGCTTGACATGGTTTTAATTTTGATATGTCAAATTTAAAATGTTTTAAACCTACAGAGGCACTTATGAAACTTCAGAAGCTAGGTGCATTGTTATAAATCATTTCACAGTGTAGACCAGTCAAAAGGTACCAACGGGGTATTTGCGTAGCACACTATCAGTAGTAATTTTGACAGTTCAACAACATTCATTGCGTTATTTGCGTTATTGAACAGAAAAAAAAATTCGAACGTATGAAGCAATGGATTAGCAACAGTCTTTAAAATGATTCAGATCGAGGTTGATAGTGTTGCGCAATTAAGGTGCAAGTACTTAACAAAATATAAAATGGCGAACAAATCGAAAAGCCTACAACGATCTCATTCATAAACTAGGAAAGAATCTATAAAAACATACCGTCGTTAACTTAAACTTCCAGAAACCGGATGCCCAATGTCCAGCACACCCCAGAAGGCCAATTCTCGTAATTTAAAACGTTCAAAATCTAGTCGCAGTCTCATCTCAACTTGTCAAAATGTAGGGAAATTACAAGTATTTTTTGACAGATTGAGACTGAGATCAGACTGTGGACGGTCTTAAAATTACGAGAATTGCCCCTCAGGTACTTTGCTGACTGTCTATTATTCTCAGCACGACATGAAACCATTCACAGAAACCATCTGCCTAACCTTTTCCCAACTATGTTGAGTTCGGCTTCTAGTCTAACCGGATGCAGCTGAATACCAGTATTTTTAACCCCCGACGCAAAAACGACGGGGTGTTATAAGTTTGACGTGTCTGTGTGTGGGGGTGTGTGTGTGTGGGGGTGTGTGTGTGTGTGTGTGTATGTCTGTCTGTGGCATCGTAGCTCCCGAACGGATGAACCGATTTTAATTTTGTTTTTTTTGTTTGAAAGGTGAATTTGTCGGGAGTGTTCTTAGCTATGTTTGATGAAAATTGGTCCAAGATGGCCGCCGCTACAAAATGGCGAATTACAAAAACCTGATTAAATACCAAATTACCTGAATCTTAAAACGCAAGAAAATAAAAGAAAAGAAATAATAAGGAGTCCCTACAAAAAGCATGAAATAAAAAATTAAATTAAAATTTTAAAAAACCCCCGACTACGTGAAACCCTATAAAAAGAAAAAAATAACCTTGAAATTATGACCCTACGTAGGTACGTATGAAATTTTTTGATTAAATATTGTCCTGTCGGGGGACCGCTACTATTTTAAACTTTAACAGAACGTTAGGCTAATAATTAGAGCGGTCCTCCGACGGGACAACATTTAATCAAAAAATTTCGTACGTACTTACGTAGGGTCATAATTTCAAGGTTATTTTTTTCTTTTTATACATGGAGCGACTGCCTATCCGAGCTCCACAACCCAGTTACTAGGTAATAGGATTCCCCTTGGTAAGACTGGTTGTCAGACTTTCGGGCTCCTGACTACCTGTAACGACAAACTCAAAGATCCGCGAAGGACAGCCGTGACCGACCGCTTAACGTGCTTTCCGAGGGTCTCCCTATGTAAAGATGGTCATAGGGACACAGTCTAACCGCGGCTAGCGTAGCTTAACCTGATCGATCGACCTATGCGAGGCCCCTCAATTCACAGAAATATCATTGGAAAAATGGTGATATTTCAAGCACCTTGTTCTTTTAACCCCGTTTTTCCCGCGTTCACACATTCCGGATCGTCTGTTCCCGCATACGATTTATTTACTAATTAATTGCTTGGCGCTGTAAGTACTGTTATTATGGCGTTAAGCGTAGCGGGAATTGCCGCAAAAGATGTTCAAAGTACATGATTTGTTTAAAGTGAATTTGTAAAGCTATTGATTTCAAAAGTTCTTATAATGAGAAAAAGTATCCTACTGACCCTCTTTAAACCTCTTCGGGAGAAAATTCCAATTCAAAACAAAGGTATGAACGGCCATCGCTCAGCATAATGCTGTACGGCCCCGGAAAACATAGACAAAGTTACATTCTAATCAACAATAACAGTGATAGAAAGGTAAAAAATTGTATTGGATTGATCTAAGCTTAATTAATATCAATCCAAATACGCACACATACATACATACAGATTATACACAACATACAAAATACACACGTATGTATGTTTTTTTAACGAGTTTAGATATCGATGCCAGTTACTCCTACGGAGTTTAGCTAGCTAACTTTATTTTACCCTGTATTTCTCCAAATCATATCGTTTCCTTAGATCAATTTATCGTAGTCTCATCTTTTTAGATATATCTACAAGCAACAAAAAGCATGAAACAAATTTATTTCCTTGTCATCATTTATAGAAGTATCCGTTTAACTTACTCTATGGATACGTCGCGGCGTCGTGTGTAACCGCACGTCTCCGAGACGTAATGTTGTCTATGGCGCTGTCGATCGCTTGAGCGGCGTATAATAAGTGCGAGATCACCCGTTACTTTGTGACAGATCGACAAGTGACAAGCGGTAGCGGTTTTTCATACCTCTTCTTTATACTGCAAATCATCGGCGAAGGATAACATCATTATGACAACGGTATGTCCTAGAGACAAAAATTCGAAGACATGCTGTCCTTCACCAACCAGCATTGGACCTGCGTGGTGGTTTTCTCTACACTTATATATGTAATTCGCATGGTGTACATAATAAAGTGACATTCTATCAACAATAACAGTGATGCAAGTCATAATTGACCTAAGCTACCGAAAAGCTTATATCAATCCTGTTGAAAGTATAGTTGCGGAAATACGAAACGAAAGCGATTGCGACTCGTCTAATGTCTAGGTCCCCAGGGCAGCTTACTGAGAAACTAAGAAAAAGGTTACGACGGGAGCCGATTATACGCGTTTCAGCGTCACCGACCGGCTGGAACCGAGTATACCCGATTTAGCGTCACCGACCCGAGCGTGATGGTGAAAACCGCTGTCACTTTTCACTTGGCCAACCAACCCGTATCTTGTTAAGATCAGCCGAGTTACGGTAAGTGTCATATAGTAAGTCAAACAAATAGCAGACTATAAGATTATCGGAGAAGCACGCGCCGTTATTTAGTAAACACTTGTTAAACGCAGTATGACTAGCCGTATCTGACGGTCTGACGGAATGTTGACAGCGAGAGAACCGAACTTGCGGTATTGTCCACGTAATTGTGATTTGTTTTGTGAATCGATCGTCATTTGTCGTGGAATGATCGATTCTTGATTCTTCACTCTAGTAGGTACCTACGTTCACTAATGACATCGGACCGTTATTGATTTTTAAGTGGACGTGAACTTGGACGTTCACGAACCTTCGTCAGATATATAAAAGCGTACTGTGGACATAGATTATTTAAGCTGAAGTGGCAATGGGTCGGCCATTTTAGCCGTACAACTTGTGACCGTTGGGGTAGACGTGTTCTTGTGTGGAGAGGTAGGACGCCCTCAGGCTAGGTGGAGCGACGATCTTCGAAGGGTTGCTGGTGGCAGCCGGATGAGATATACCGAAAATCGAACTGAATGGCGTGCGAGAGGAGACGCATAAGTCAGTAAGTAGATAACCCTTTTGAATCGTCAAAATGAAATATTTTCAAGTAATTGCAATTGTTACATTTCACTTATCGGTTTTCTCAGTTAGTTGATCGTTGCCATGATAAAATACAAATAGAACGAAGATTGCAGACAAACCAATATCAAAGTCAAAGTCAAATCATTTATAACAATTAGGCCCACAAAAGGCACTTTTGAATGTCAAAATTAACACGAGGAAATAGAATTGATTCCAGTCACTTCTAAAAGGTAGTTTCGTATGGAGAAGAATGGGCAAGAAACTCCATAGTTACTCTTTTTCAATGTTTTACAATGTGATCAATTAAACCTTCCTACCTTCTTTTTGTTGCTTTTTTTAATTGTTTTTGTATTTTCGATCGTATTTGTGAACATTGCTCATTTTAATTTTTAATGCTACTTTTACTTTCGTTTATATCTTACATTGTGTAACTCAACTAACGATATGTTGTACTTACTATTTATTTCTGTGCTAGTGCTGTGCACTTCTGTAAGTGACGAGCTCACAATTCCTAAAACTGTATGTGATTTTTGTTTATGTATGTCGTAGTGAGTAAGTCGTTGAAGTGCCATATAAATAAATAAATAAATAAACATCATAATATAACATCACGCCTTGTTTTCCCGAAGAGTTAGGCAGAGGTATGCCCTTAGTATACCTATATTTCGCCAGTTCTGTTAGTCCCATGTAAAAGGGGACGAGTCTATAGCCAGACTCCGGGCTGCCTTTCAGAAATTCCAGATGGAAACGCAGGACCTCATGCTCAGTAGTAGCGGTTGAGACCAACCAGGAAATCAATTAAAATAATCAAAGTTAATTGATCAAGCGATTAAATATTTTTGATTTGCGGAAACAACGTATGCAAATTATGACAAACAAAATAAGTCAATTTTCTTGTTAAAACTAACATCCTGACTTGGTTATCATAAATCACGATTTTGCATACTAATTAATTTTGTATTTAACGGGTTTTGATTTTGATATACCTGTTTTTTTATCTAGATCGTTCTAGTAGTGATTATAATAAAGTTCTTAAATATTAACGAATGGTTTTTCGGTTAAATTTGTCGGTTCTGTGGTGTATTTCCCACTCTGTACCTATAAATGGTGAATTAGTTTGAAGTTTTCTTTTCTAAATCAAAAGTAATTTATTCAAATTAGGCGGAGTATCAGCACTTCGAGCGTCCAAATTACATAAGAAAGTCCCCCAAATCGCCCGCAATTCACCAGTTCTTAGTGTTTTCGCTGGGAAGAAGAAGTGGTGCCACAAACTCCCCACTAAAACTCCTTGCAATTAGGTATGTTGTCATTTTAATTTTCAGGATTTTCAGGGTTTTTTTTCTACGATCTATAATAATTCAGAAGCCACACAAACAACTTCAAAAAATTCACCCAGTAGATAAAAATTAATCGAAAATAATTATCTGGACAGTCGAGATAAATGTCGGACCGTGTCAAATATTAATGACAACTGTGTTTGACATTTACCTGACATTCAATATAGTTCGGAGCGGTCAGGTGAACTTTTTGTGGCGCTTTTAAGTAATTTTTCGCGCATCGTTAAAGCGCTGCACTTAAAAAAGCACGCCTATTTAATTGCATTCCTGTGTTTGGTGCAAGTCATAAGCGTCAGCTTTAGCAATGAACCGAATTAGCGAATTTTATGCAATGAAGTTAAAAAAAGTACACGTTTTATGTTATTTAACTCTTATGACTTCTACACGCTAAGTGTCTTTTTTCTATACTTCCTACTTTCCTACTAATATTATAAATGCGAAAGTTTGTATGGATGGATGTTTGTTTCTCTTTCACGCCAAAACTACTGAACGGATTTGGATAAAATTTGGCACACAAATAATTTATAACTAGGTTTATAACACATAGGATACTTTTGATCCCGATATTTCCACGAGATAGAAACTTATGCGGGTAAAACCACGGGGCGTTGCTATTTATTGCATAAAATTGAAAATGTGCCAATTGCCTAATACGAGGCATGTCTTTTAAGTTTTGTCGTTTGAAGAAAAAAACACAACTAGAACCTTATAGTGCTTTTTATTGTTTTTCAAAGTATTCACCACGTAGCTTAATACACTTTTCTATTCGCTCAAACCAGTTAATAGAACATTTATTCCACCCTAAAGTGGGGGTGTTTAAAATGGCTGACTTGAAAGCGTCAACTGCTTCTTCACCGGACTGGAACCTTTGACCACGAAGACTTTTCTTAATGTTAGGAAATGTAAAGAAATCGTTAGGGTTTAGGCCAGGACTGTCTAGAGGATGGTCAAGAATTTCTACTTTTTCCTGCTTCAAAAACTCAATCGTTTGACGAGCGCTGTGTGAGCTTGCGTTGTTGTGGTGCAGGATGATGCGTCGCTTTGAGTTAGATTTTCGAAGTTCGGCGATGACTTGTGGTAAACAAACTGTGGTATACCACTCTGCGTTAACCGTTCTACGATCTTCAAGTGCAATAGTCGCAACATGGCAGGTTTTTCCAACGAACGTGGCCACCATCTTTATTGAGTGCTTCGAGAACGAACAACTTTAGTCGGCTTTGGCTCGTCTTGAAAGACCCAGATTGTAGATTGTTGTTTGAAATCAGGATCGTAGGCATAGATCCAAGATTCGTCACTACTGATGATGTCGTAGACGTGATTTGACTCTCCTCCGTTGAACCTTTGCAGAGTTTTCTTACACCATCTGACGCGGGCCGCCTTGTGATCGTCGGAAAGCAGATGCGGTATCCAACGGCAAACTAGCTTTCTCACACCAAGCGCTTCATGCAAGATCTTCTGAATGGTTGTCCCTGTGATGCCTAATAGAGCCTCTATCTCTCGATACGTCACATGACGATCTTCGAGAATTAGTTGTCTCACAGCAATGATGTTATCTTCAGTGAAGGCGGATTTTGGGCGTCCTTCGCGAGATTTGTCACGAACACTAGTATGTCCACGCTGGAATTCTAAATACCAGCGTTCGATAGTCCGCAGACATGGGGCTTCCTCACTGAACACAGATGTTAGCTCTTCAAAACACTGAAGCCGTGTCAGGCCTCTTCTAAAGTTGTAGAAAATTATTGCACGAACATTTTCCTTAGAAAAATTCATTTTCGTACGTAACCTGACAGATTCCAATCGGCGCTGTGACTAAACAATAACAATAATCCTAATACTTTCAACTGTTTTGAGATTCAAAATTTAAACACATTCATATATAGAACAGTTCCAAATTCAAAATTGCCGGGAAATATGGAATCGACAAAACTTAAAAGGCATGCCTAGTACATATTTCTAGAGTTGTCGACTCACCCACAAATAAATTAACTCCGTGCGAGTCGCCTATAGGAAACAATATTATTTTAAAAGGACGATTCGCCCGTTTGAGCGAGTAAATTCGACAAAAAGCTATCTTTTTCCCAAGAATAGAATAGAATACTCTTTATTGTGTACACAATACAAATACAAGAAACATTTCTTATCATTATAAGACAATTACCAGTAAAACTTTATACAGGGTTGTTCATATTCATATATTTATTTGCATTCCATAATGTTGTAGAGGTGTTACAATGGCTTAAAGTTAAGGTACTATTATGGACCCTGTAGGGCACAGCAAAAAGTATAAAATTAATTATTAAAATAAAATAAATTTAGGACACAAATTAACAATAAGTAATCTTTAAAATATGTTATTAACATTAAATTTTTATAGGTAAACATAACATTTTATTTTGTTGGGATCAGTCTGTTATAGTTGGTACATAATAGTTATTTGGTAAGGTCAATTAAACATATATCTAGTTGTTTTTTATCCCATTGTCATATGTCACGATTTTTCAATTTTATTTTAAGTATAAATGTGAATTTAGCTTAAAACTGGTACCAAACGTGATAGCTTCACATAATGGAACCAGTTCTCTTAATGTATTCCGTTGTCTTCACAACGAGTCCTGTAGGTCACTCTTGTGGTGCTTATGTCTAAAAACGTCCTCTAAGACCGGTTGGCTCACCTTACGCCATGACACGCAACGACACGGTGGTTTTATGGGAGTAAACAAGGTTAGGGAAAATGGCGTATATATTCGAGAAGGTTTAGGAATTTTCTGTATTTCAAATTATGTTATCAGTTTGTGTTGTTTTTCCGAAAGTGACATTGGTGACTGAAAAGTCGTGTATAGGCATGTGCTGTGGAGGAATGTCGTGAGAAAAGTTTTGAGTATGAATGTGGATGGCTATAAAAGTAAGGGGGGGGGGGGGGAGAAACGACGTATGGATTGTGTGAAAGATAACATGGCTAGAAAGGGGGTGACTACCGAGATGACGACTAATAGAGAAGTCATCATCATCATCATCATCTGACTAGCATTTTCCCATTATGTTGGGGTCGGCTTCCAGTCTAACCGGATGCAGCTGAATACCAGTATTTTACAAGGAACGACTGCCTATCTGACCTCCACAACCCAGTTACTGGGTAATACGATACCCCTTGGTAAGACTGGTTGTCAGATTTTCGGGCTTTTGTCGACCCGTAAAGCCACTGCCAATGATCCACGAATGACAGCCGGGACCAACAGCTTAAGGTGCTTTTCGAGGGGTCTTGGAATGTAAAGATCAGTCACCCATCCACGGACCAACCGCGGCAAGCGTAGCTTAACCTGATCAATCGACCCGTGCGACATGTACATTGTAGCGCCGACCGATAATCCCAAAAATATTGGATGATGGACTTATGTTATGCTAGCTTTTATAAAGCATTTAGATTGTGTCATAGGTCACAATAATTATTGAAATCACCAGAGAACAGTGGCTATTTTGATCTCGAACGTAGTAAGGCTAGTCCAACAAGATAATAATATTATCTTTTCATAATTATTATGTAATAAACAACTAAGTAATAATTCTGCTGTCAGATGAAGACCTTTAACCTTTTTTAATTAGCATAGTGAAATAAAAACTATTCAACGTAACCTTTTTTTCTAAGAACTTCAATTAATAAGTATTATAAGCACCTACGATGACACTATGGTTTTGTATGGATTTTTTTGTATGACAATCATTTTCTGATACCATCTTTTAATGTCGTCATTTAGTTTTTGTTTAATTATCCTCGTATTTTCGGCAAAAAATAAAATTACTCGAAGTACTTATAAGAAATATAAATTTAATAAAGTCTTATTATTATTATTATAGAAATTTATTGTTATAGGATAATCAGCTTATAATGTCTTCACTGCTGGGAGACAGGGTCAAGTAAATAATTTAATGTCTTTGGAGACAGGTCTCCTTTCAGTGTGAGGGAGTGGGCCGTAATCCACGCGGCATCCATCTACCACGTAGGTCCAGTCCGGGTTGGTAGATGTCATATCTTCGAATTTTTTGTACTATTAAAAATGATGAAAAACAAATTGATAAAAAGGTGCAAGTGAATATTTTACTTAAGGGGCTCAAAATTTGGTTTCCTTGACATGTTCTCTTACCAGGTTCAAAATCGATTCACAATTGATGAAAATATCGATGGACATACATACAAAAAACATACAAACGAAAATAGAAACTTCTATTTTTTAAGTCTGTTAAAAACTCATCACTTGAATTCAATAACAGTATAATTTAAAAAAAATAACAAATAAAAAATACCTTTCATTTTAGCTGGTTTCTCTGTAATCGAACAAATACACACGTGAGCAGAATCAATAGCCATTGAAAATATTGGAATTAATTCTCATATCCTTATTGGTACCAGTTTCATAACATGTGTGTTTGTAATACTTGTCATACAAGTTGTATGAGTCAGCTAATGGCTGCTGGCGATTTACCAGACTGTTTGGTAAGTTAATAAGAAAATAGTTTTTCGTAATCCTCCATTGTCATAAATATTGAGGGAAAGTAGTTTTTTTTTTTTTCCCTGGACATTTCACACAGCGCCATCTAGTCCCAAGCTAAGCAACCTAATGCTTGTGTTATGGTAACAAGATGGCAGATGCAAGATGACAAGATGGCAAGATGGTAGTTGAAGGGTATATGTGCGTGCTGAAATAAGTAAACAAAATATATGGAACTATTTATATATAAGACCTTTATATAGATATTTTATGCAAAATAAAGATATTTTGATTAGCCTGTAAACAGTATCTTCCCGTAATCTTCACCAAGTCGTCGGCCACATTGTGCCTTCTAAAACACGGCCACTATTCGAAGACTATATTCAGTTTTACGAGCATTGTGGCCCACCCACTGCCACTTAAGTTTCACAACCCTTCAGCCATGGTTCTCAAAATGGCCAACTGTAGTTAAAAACGAAAATATTTGCGCTACTAGCATTTAATATATATAATGTTCCCGCTGCTGGGACACATACCTCGTCTCGAGAGGGAATGGGCTAATAATCTACCACGCGGGCCCAGTGCGGGTTGGTCACGGATATTTATGGGGTTGGTAGATGTCACATGTCTTCGAATTTTTGGTTCTAGGACATGCGGTTCCTCACGATGTTTTCAGTTAGCGTTTTGGGAGCAGTGGTGATGAAATTATTTACACAAAGTAAAGCGTCTGCCTGAGTTCAAGCCCACGACCATTGTACCACTCGGCCCCCACGGCTCAGGCTATATAGTAACCTTGGTTCTCAAAATGGCCAACTGTAGTTAAAAACGAACATATTTCCGTTACAAACATGTATGACTAACAAACATACTGAACGCATGAATACTTGAAGAACTATGCCAAGGTGAATGCGACCCATTCATTGATGTATCTACACCCACGGCTACCATAATCGATTCCTAATTAGCAATCGAAAAATGTTATAATCGACTCGAATTAAAAAATAATAACGTTATGAATATATGTACGGGTAGGTTTTAGACTTTCCTTTTTTAGTTGAAGCATCTGATTCCTTTGCCTGTTTGTCTGTGTGTAACTTTTTTGGACATAAACAGTTAGGTACTGAACTTATTAAGACTATGTTTTAACTTAAATATAACTTGAAACAAGCCGATATAATCTGGAAAAATCTCATCGTGAAAACTTAGGTGAAGTGAACTAGTCTACTAGTCAGTCAGGCTAGTAGTCAATTCCTAGCAGAATTCCTACCATCATCATCATGTGGATCGCTTCACCTTAGTTTTCAACAACGATTAGCTGCTGTAATAATAAGTATTCCGAATATTTCGAGCACTTTAAAATAAACAAATTCAGTCCACGTAGCAAGGTTAGACCCGTAGTAGGTGTCTGACAATATTTACATACAAACAAATCGGCCGAAGGTTTCGTCCTATTCAAACCATGGGGCAGAAAAGTAGAAAAGGTCCATTCTATACTGGTGAATACGCTGTTATTTTATTTTATTTATTTATTTGGTTCACCAACAATTGTTATTGTTGTTGTTGTTTGTTGTTGTTGTTTGTGTTGTTATTGTTATATCATCATAATTGTTCAAAGGCGAAAGGGTGATGGCGATATTCGTTGCTATAAGTCCATTTCTTTTTCGCACTTTGACACTTCCCGACGCGGTCTCTTTGGCTTCATGGAAATTTGAAGCTGTGAAAAATACGTTTCACATCTAGATTTCCTCAGGACGCTTTCGAGTTGGGTGGTTGATAACACCGTAGTTTACGCAGCAATTTGGTTACCTAAAAGTAATCAACTAGGTATACATCATTTATCTTAGCAGTTTTCATTACTTTATGAATCGGTAAACGTTATGTTACACCAACTAATGACAGATGACTCTACTGAGACTGTTTAGGTCAGTTATGTAGATACTTATGGATGGAGTGGGCCTACTGTTTCTCTCTTTCTTAGGACCGTCTAATATGTGTGTCACCTTCGATCATCGCCTTCGGTGTGATATAATTATTGTGTTCACAGAAGTTATGGTTTGCATAACAAATTGAGGCCAATGATTCATGTGTTATTAGTTTGTAATGGCGAAGAAAAACGATTAGGAATTTCATATATACACTTATAAACTCTCATTGTTTTCCAATGATCCTGAACCCATAAATTGACCCATAAAATATGGTTGTTTGTCGACAAAATAACGATGTTTTGCGTGCGCACCAAGTTTCTGAATTCTGACGTACGAGTCAACCATGTCAAACTATAGAGGGTGTATGAACTTTGGACAGCTACCAGAATATTTTCATTGTTTTTTGATTTTGTTGTAATAACTATATATAATTATTACATACTACGGACGAATAAAGTTTTCAGTAAAGTAATACATTAGTTGAATTGAATTGAATTGAATTTATTTATTTGTAAGAATGTAGTTTTACATAGTACGGTGGTAACATTTTTGTTAAGTTCTATACATTCTACCATAACATATGGTGTACAAATATTAAAATGTCATTTTATATAACTAAGTAGGAATTAATTATAAGATTTAATGATTAAAATATGTCCAATATGAATTATTATAATAATTTAAAATCAATGTCAAAATTAAGTACATGTCATCTTGATTTTTTACAATATTCAATATATTCACCAATGTCATAAAAACAATTATCCAGTAACCAACTTGTCAGCTTTTTTTTAAACATGGGGATAGGTAGTTCCTTAAATGAGTTTGGTAACTTGTTATACACCTGAATAGCATTAATATATACATTCCTCCTAAATAATTGTAATCTACATTGAGGTACATTTAGTTCATGTTTGTATTTATTTCGAACAGAAGCCTTTTTGTGGCTCACTTCTGATTGCATACGAAAATACTGCGGATTTTGCTTTACTAGCATGCATAGTTCCTTGATGTACATGTAGAGTAACGGTAGAATGTGAAGTTTTTTAAATAAAGGTTTGCAGCTGTCCAAAAACCAGACGCCAGATATTGCCCTAACACACTTCTTTTGTACTCGAAATGCTCTTAGAACTTCAACTAAATTGCCCCATAGTATCAGACCATATGACAGCACAGACGCTACGTATCCGTAATATGCCGTGACGACGTATAGTATTGGCTGATAGGTGAAAATTTTGTCAGGCTTTTCATAGGATCTGTTAGGCTAAATAACAATTTTCTTTTGCCAAATAGTCCTTTTAGTAAAGATAAAATAAAGAATATCTTTGTATCTTTCTATCTTATGGCCTCTTCCCGGCAATAACCCGACCTCCAATGACGGGTTATGGGAAATGTGGTCACGGTGACGGCCGTCGTATTCGGAAACCTATGTTGACTTTAACGCCATCATTTACGTACCTTAGCGGTTGTTGATACAACATAAAAAATAATATCTGCGTAGGATTTTAACAGTTCACCATAAAAGTAAATATTATGATTGACGTAAGTAAAGGAATTCGCTTGTAAATAAATATTTACATACACGTCTGTCAATAAATGTAAAGTTTTCTTGAAAATATTTACGTTACAAGAATATATCTACTGTAATGTTATTGTCTGTTTATTTCTAAAACTAAACATATTTCGTATGAAAATTGTTTATGAAGAACTATTTACTTTTTCACTCTGACGTTACTGAATTTGTGATTTTTACTTTACTGAAAGACGTTGTGATGTGAAAATTGTGATACCTTTTGAGCGAGATATAAAATTTAAAAAACCAGGCTAAAGTAAGTAACATGCTGTACATAAAATCAATCAAACTATCCTGAAAATAGTTTTGAAAATGGCTTCAAGGTAGGCAACTATTGCAATTTTAATAGTGAGAGGTACTCTGTGAAGTTCGTTAGGACATTAACTGGCAAAAAGCAGACGAACTACCCAATGGTCAGTGATCACCTCTGCAATGGGAAAGGCTTTGAGAAACAAAGCTGGGATGTCTGATGAGCCTGTAACAACACCAGCATCCATATCTTCCAAAACGGTACTTCCCAGGACGAGCTCCTTCTCAAAGAGCTAATCTGCCATTTTATTGAAATTTGCAGCAACATCTTTGGCTAAAGCTTAACCCACAACCATAATGACCCTTCATCATTCTTTTTTCACCCTTTATAATATTCCCACTGCTGGAACACAGGCATCCTCTCTCTGACAGGGAGTGAGCTGTAATCCACTACGCGGGTGCGGGTCCAGTGCGGGCTGATTTTTTAGCTCCCAATCGCAGTCACAACACCCTGACCTCTTCCATCCGCACCCAGTCTGTCCCAGTCAACTTTTTAAGCTGGTCGGTCCATCTAGTGGGTATTTAACTACCCACTGGCATTATTTTCTCTTCTATAGCTTGCAGTTTTCAGGTAGTTTATAAAAAAACAAATGACTAATTTACAATGTACATGTAGGTTAATTTTACGACATCCAGTGAATGGTCGACTGTTGTTGTTCAAGCAAATATTTTTAGCTTTTATTTAGGTTTGCATCGTTGAGAATAATTTTATTGTATTGAAGCTTTTGATGTTTAGGTTTGAAGTAAATGGTTAATTGTGCTGTGAAATTTGTTTTGCCTGGTTAATTATTTTTGCGTCAAGCATGTTTGTTGGCTTTTAGAAGAGCTAAGGTAGAACTAGAGGTGACCCAACCCATAATAAAGGCGTGATGGAACGATCTAGTAAATTAAATAATATACATAGTAAGAAATATGAGAATAATTTTGTAAGGGAGGATAAAAAATACATAATCAGCCTTTTAATGTTCCCACTGATGGGACACAGGCCTCCTCTCTTCGAGAGAGACTGGACTGTAATCCACCACGCGGGCCCAGTGCGGGTTGGTAGTGTCACATGTCTTCGAATTATAAAAAAAAGGATAAAAAATACCTTTTGTTAAACAGAAAGGCCACAGATACCACAAATCGACAAATGTTAGGGTAAGGAGTAAGTAAAATGTCCTTAGACTAGATGGAGGGACGATCTTCGCAAGATGGCTGGTTGCAGCTGGATGTGAGTAGCCCAGGATTGAGCCACAGGGCGTGTGATTGGACAGGCCAATGTCCAGCATGTCTGCTATAGGCTGATGACGATGATAAATTAGAAATCCGATAACATTATCCAATAGGTGCGCCACTGGATGCGGAAAGCACAGAACCGGTCAATGAGGCGGTGCTTGAGGGAGCCCTATATCTACCAGTGGACGTCCTTTGGATCTAACTTTCTTGCTAAGTCACAATGTCCTTTTTCAAGCAACAAAAGACCGGAATACGTAAATTAAATAAATCAGTGTTAAACAACAAAGCTTACACAACTATTTATACAGCATGATGTCACCAACAACCTTCTAAATATAGAGATATATCGCCATTTTGAATTGTTTGTTGCGTTGCCTGTCCGCTTTTGGTGTGATGCATTCATTCACTAAGAACTAAGGACAGATCGCAGCAGATTCTTTAAGTCTATACAATATCATAGCAACAATAGTTTTGCATACATTTTTCTTTAAGCTCGCTCAGGGATATTCAAATCTAAACTCTCAAGGAACCGTGCGGGGTAATTGTGAAACTGTCTTGCAATGACAATGCCTTTTATTTTGATAATTCAACCAAAATTGATTGCGTGATTTATGTTGTCGAGCAGACGAACTTTTCAAACATAAATGAAGCATGGATTAGCAATTTCCGTCGAATTGTGATTGAAAGAGTATTACGCAACTGGGGTGCTGGTTATTTAATGTCGTCAGTATTTTGCAGAACAATCGTAGGAGAGGTCTGGGGAATATTGCGGAGCTTATATTTAGCCAATGTGCCTCTTCTGTCGTGAGCAATTCGTTTTCCCCCCAATTCAATTCGTCCCTTCGTCTGAGGAGAATGGAGGTTTATATCGGACTCCTACCGACTCTGATTCGGAGTTTGACATTTCTCACCTTTTTTCACACCGTTCGTTCTTCTATCGGTAGCGAGGAGTCCGTTAAATTCTCACATATGAGACGCACGCACCCCTGGCGACAGAGCCAAACAAAGGTGCACAGGGGTGTCATATATTAAGTCATACCCACATTTCGACACTTTTCAAGTTCCGTCAAATGTATGGCGACGACCTGTGTATGTAGTAGAGACGCTATGCTAGAAAATAACATATAAATCCGACCTCCTCTATCTTCAATCAATAGCTACACAGACTTAGTTGCAATAAACGAATATAAAACCTCAGAAACGTGAGATACGATACTCGCTGTTAATTCCGGAGCCATTAACTCAAAGTTATAGTCTCCATAACTCACTCCAACATAATTAGGCTACTATTTTGATGGGAGGTTAATGAAGGATATTAAAAAGGTTCAAAACACGTAGTAGTTACTGCTGTGTTCCCACGGTCACCGTGCTGTGTTTACTGTAACATGAACTTAACCTAAAAAGTTTATAGTCAGCTGTAGTGCTAATCTAGTACATTACAACGTGCATAAATTCGTATCCATTACTGGTGATACTTTGGGCGAGAATGCAGTTTGACTTTGCTAATTAAAGTAACCGTGTCATGCGAGTCTGAACTTTACTACAACATTAATGTTCCTCTTCGTCGTATCGATGATTCCATTTAGCTTACTAATATTATCAAGAGGTAAAAGTTTGTTTGTAAGTTTGTATGTAGGGGGTAATCTCTGAGACTACCAGCCTGATTTCAAGAACTCATTTTATATTTGATAGCCCATTTCTTGAGCAAGGCTATAGGCTATTTAACATCAAAACAGAAAGAACTAAGGTAGGTGGACGATGCGATGTGACGGGTTGAGTCGGGGTCCGAATATTCACGCGGGCGAAATTGAGCGCAGAAGCTAGTCTTAATTAAGCTTCGACCCGGAAAAGAACCGGAGTTACCGACATAGCTTGCAGAGTAAGCAAGCTGAGTATATGGCACTTGGCTGGTCATGTTTGCTGCAGGACCGATGGCCGGTGGAGCAGACGAGTTCTGAAGTGGACACGCGCGGCAAGCGTAGTGTGGGATGCCCCTAGCTAAATGAACCGACGACCTCAACAAGGTAGCTGGGACAGACTGGAGGCGGGAGGCGGAGGATAGGGTGTTGTGGCGCAGCCTGGGAGATGCGTATGTCCTGCTGTGGACTGCGATAGACTGAGTTGATTGAAGCTTCGACCAGAATACGGCCACTTCCACGCGTTGGCCTCGCAAGTATGAGCGTGAGCTTTTTATTCTTTTAAAAGAAACTTTGAACTTCACTGAAGTGATGGCACTCGATACTGTTAGTATATAATTATGTAGTATGTATGTCTTTAGTTGCATTTATATGTAAACATATATATACTAACAGTACAGTCAGCAAAATATTCCAACAACGTTTGCACATTTAGAACAAATTATTAAAGACCAGACTTAGAGATTTATCTACGAGTCCCTGATGTTAAGTTGTTAAAATTGACTATTGTCTTTTGTCCCTGACTGTACCAAGTAGATATCATGGGTCCAAGTGAATAAGCGTGTAAAAGATAATTTTTATTAGCATGTATCCTAGAAAACGGACTATAGTGCCGTTCACTTCGTGGCTAGATCGTAAGCTCGGAATTAACATTGATAGTGAAATCAGATATTAACAAATAAACTCAAGATCGGATAGCAGACTTGGGCTTGCTTATAAAGATACCTATATGTACTATCTATTATGTGTCTATATTATCATTACTCACGGAATAAAAAGATTATGCAATCTGATTTTTTTTGCCATTTTTTGCTCGATATTAATAACGGCAACAGATAGCCGCTTGAAATATTCACAGAATATTTAGGTGTATATTCACTTTAAAAATGAATAGTGAAATTAAAATAAAATAAATATTTAAGGGGCTCCTGTACCACAGACGTGATTTTTATTGATAATGGTACGGAACCTGGAGAAGTGTAGAACAAATGCTGGGGAGAGAGCTCCTCTCCGCCGATTATTAGCAACGTACAACTCACATTTTATAAATTTAGATATGTTCGCTCTTAATCAGAACAAATTTAGAAAAATGGCTATTGATTTACTTTCTGGTCATCCTTAACGATGACTGCTTCTTGCTGACGTTATGGTGTGATCTGATTGGTGACTACAGATTAAATCTGGACGGGGAGCGCTGTCTTGAGTTGGTTTGTGTGACTTCTCAGGATTATTTTTATTTTCTTACTGTCCCTTTCTGTACGTCCGTTTCCTTATTTCTTTTAAAATCGATATGATTCCGTGGACAATAGTCTGGGTTGTGCGTTTGTTTACTATTATACTTTAGCTAACTATTAGTGTTGTAACGCATAATTGTTTTTTGTCCCAAATAAATGAAAAAAAAACCTTTCGTGCTCGAGTCCGACTCGCACTTGGCCGGTTTTTTTT
Source organism: Apamea anceps (assembly GCA_951799955.1). Taxonomy (NCBI): domain Eukaryota; kingdom Metazoa; phylum Arthropoda; class Insecta; order Lepidoptera; family Noctuidae; genus Apamea; species Apamea anceps. Next base: position 3,884,342 of record OX637516.1, read on the forward strand.
TTCTACAATAACTGAGACTTTACACTTAAGTGTAAATTGGCACTGTGCAGTACGTATTTGGGAAAATAGTAAGTCTAGTACAAATCTCATTATGGTATATTTTCTCACAATAATTTTATGACATCATAATATTTTCAGCCGAAAGACGTTCACTGCTCGACATAGGCCCAAGCGCCGCTACTTCGACCGTTTTTATGACATGAGATATCAAAACACAGTTGAGAACCTCGGGGTTGGTCGTTCCAACAGGAATCTCGTATTAATATACATATATTAAAAACCAATAAAATTATATTCGTAAACACATCATCGCTTTTACTATAAAACGTAAAAACAATGATAAAACTACATATAAACAGCTTTTAATTTATGATAAACAAAGTATTTTTCCAGTATCACTGTGTTTATTTATAAAGCTTAGGAAATAAACTTTTTGGTCATTAAAATATTTTTTCTTTGTAGCAAATGTGTAGTAAACAAGTTATAAAGATATCTTTATATTAGGTGGATGCCCGGTCATCGAGGATATCGGCCAAAAATATTGTTTTCTTTTTATTATTTTACTAGCTGCGCCCCGCGGTTTCACCCGCATAAGTTTCGATTCCGTGGGAAAATCAGGGTAAAAAGTATCTTATATGTTAATCCTGGTTATAAACCGTTTGTATGCCAAAATTCATCTAAATCAGTTCAGTAGTTTTTGCGTGAAAGCGTAACAAACATCCATCCATCCATACAAACTTTCACATTTATGATATTAAATTAGTAGGATTTATAGACACATTTGCTTAACCTTCGAGGAAAACAGGCATGATCGTATACAAGGTAGAGACGACATTACGAAAATAAATTATACTGCTTAAATCTAATGACGTTCCCAGTCTGCATCCAAAAATTCACAAAAATAATATATCCAATAGTTTAGGCAAAGATTATCAAAACTCATGGTCGGCTCATCACTAGTACAGTGCAACCTTAATATAACGTACCTCAATATAACAAATTCCTCGATTTAACAAATTCTTCGTTATCCCCTTAAATTATCCATAAGAGTCAATGTAAAATATACCTTTACATTGCGAAGATTTTTTGCGAACAACCTCTTTATAACGAATTTTCAACTAAAAAAAAAACACCTACCTAATTAACGAATTTTGTCAACCCAAAACCTTTATACAGGGTGGCAGGGACATCGACGCGTAAACTGTAACCATAGATTCAGCACATGAGTTTAGACCCCATAGCGTAGAAATTTTACATAGGTTATCAAAAAAAAAAATCTATTATATAGAAAGTGCGCTACGCGGTCAAAACGTATGGAACAGCAATATTTTTTTTTAATAACCGACGAAAAATTTCGACGTTATGGGGTCTAAACTCATGTGCTGAATCCATGGTTACAGTTTGCGCGTCGATGTATCTGCCACCCTGTATAACGTTCCCAATAGTATATGTGATTTAGTCGCGACACGTTTTTACCTCTTTATAAAAAAATTTAGACCAACCTAACCTCAATATAATAAGCCTCAGTTTAACGAATTACTTGATATTACGAATATTTATTTGTTCCCTTCCGATTTGTTATATCGAGGCTGCACTGTATTTAGTACCTACGTTTAAAAAATCACTTTTTTGATTTCAATGTTAGGATTTATTAGATAGTTCCAAAATAAATTAGTATTGCAAGTGTTTTCGTTTATCGTCGTATTGTCATCTCCACAAATGTATGCGTTACCTAACTTCTGACGTTTCATAAGTGCCCATTAGGTTTATGTGAAATAATATTTTGATTTTGAATATTAATAATTACATGTAGGTTTATGTGGAGGAGCTCGTGGCCAAGTAATAACAGCCGCACGGTTCGATCGATCAGGTTAAGCTACGATTGCCACGATTGGTCCGTGGATGGGTGACCATCTTTACATACCGAGATCCCTCCATGCTTCGGAAAGCACGTAAAGCTGTTGGTCCCGGCCGTCATTCGTGGATCTTTGACAGTCGTTACGGGTCGTCAGAAGCCCGAAAGTCTGACAAACAATCTTACCAAGGGGTATCGTATTACCCAGTAACTAGGTTGTGGAGATCAGATAGGCAGTCGCTCCATGTAAAATACTGATACTCAGCTGCACCGGTTAGACTGGAAGCCGACCCCAACGTAGTTGCATATAATAAGTATTAATAGCAAGTATTAAAAATAACTAGAATGTTTTATGTACAAGAAATGATTATTAAAACAGTTGTATACTTTCTCACGCTCATTAAGTACTCACTCTTAACAAAACTTTTAAAATGATTATGTAAGTCCCGCTTTAAACATTGTCGAACAGGAAACGCATATTTCCTTAAGCGTTTTTAATGTTGGGTGTTGTCAACCTACAGGCGGTATTTACATCATGAGATCACCCAGTAGATCCACTGCCTTCAAATAAGGAAAGAACAATGACTGACAACGTCTCATCGATCATCAGACTTAAAATGTACCCCAGTCGAAAGATCTCAGTGAGCTAATTATTTTTTGTTATGACGTCAACTCTGAAATACTATTCCGGTATTCCGGATACAAAAATAAATAAAAATGTTTATCAAGACATTCGAAGTCACACTCTTACAATACAAATGTATAACAAAGAAATTGGTCCTAACTCCCAAACTAGTACTCCAAAGCCATTTTGGGGGTCAGTGGCACCGATTCCCTTGTTCACAAACATCTTTTTCATACCACTTGCTCAAAAAGTGACATTCTATGCCACAAAAAGCGAACATAACAATAGTCATTTTTAATCTGTTAAAAACAGGGAAAGAAAATTGTACTGAATTTCATTCATCCTCTAGGGGGAGAATGTGATTTAAATTTGGAATACTTACCGAAATTTATACTGAACTACATCTGTGTTTACACCATTGAGTTTGTATATAAAGCATTATACATCTTTTAGAAAAAGGAATACGCATTTATTATGCAGTTATGATTATCGAAAACCGACGAGGGCGTATGAGCTTGATGCCTTTGCTTTTCCGACAAAAAAATATTAGTCTAGGAATTTGCCAAGTTCCTCAGACGCAAGAACAGAGAAATACTCAAATCAACTCATCAACAATAAATGTACCAAACAAAAATGTAACTCTCTCTATCAATAATTGGACCAATGTTTCAAATGTTAACTTTTACTTTTAATTGTCATTATTTTTAATAAATGCTTATCTCATATTATTATTGTGTTAATTTTTTCGCAAATGGTACGAAAAGTAGAGTATTTTCCTCGGTGATAAAGCTGTCTTAGTCTTGGGTGAACTTAAATCCCTCGCTACATTCAGGACTCGTCTTAAATCCCTTGCTTCGCTCGTGATTTAAGTTTTTAACACCCTCGCTACGCTCGGGAGTAAACCTCGAGTCCTTCGTTACGCTCGCGATTTAAATCGTCACCCGCGACAGAAGACACTGCTTTATCCCCTTGGTTAATAATCTACTATTTCTTTCTATTTCATTAAGAAAAGGACAGAAGATAAATATTAGTTTAGTCCGCTCCGCCCAGAGCGGAAGAAGTCATCTGATGATTTCCAACGTAAAAAAAGAAGGTAGGGGTTTAGGGAGGGGGGTATAAGTTAGGTTAGATAAGTACACTATCGCATTAAGTTACCCTGTAATGATAGATGTAAGATGGAAAATAAATAAATCAATAGACATTCAAATCTTTCATCACAGTTTATGCTCGCACCTTCTGTAGATATCGCTATTCTGTGGTGTTAAGGTCGTCATCTGACTGCAGGCAGCTTCCTACCCACCCACACATTGTTACCATACATATATATATATGTCAGTATTGGAAATTAAGTCGTTTTAGTTTTGTTAAATGACGCTATTAGTCATAGACGAGTTTAATTACGTTACCGTGGTAGTGGGAGATGAATTGAATCAGTTTTAATCTGACGATGTTGAAATAATGGTTTTGGTTTTTTGCTACCATCAGATTCAGAATATTGGAAGTACGCTCTTTGATTTGAAACTTACTATACCACTCTTGCTAAGAGTTTGGGGAGTTTTTTGCGCCACTTCTTCTTCCCAGCGATAGCACTAGGAAGTGGTGAAGGGCGGCCGTTTTTGGGGGACTGTCTTTTGTAATTTTGACGTTCGAAAAGTGCTGATTCTCAGCCTAATTTGAATAAATGACTTTTGATTTGATTTTGATTAAGAACTATTTCATACTAGCTGCACCCCGCAGTTTCACCCGCATAAGTTTCGATCGCGTGGGAATATCGGGATCAAAAGTATCCTATGTGTTAATCCTGGTTATAAACTATCTGTCTGTCAAATTTCATCCAAAACCGTTCGGTAGTTTTTGCGTGAAAGAGTAACAAACATCCATCCATCCATCCATACAAACTTTCACGTTTATAATATTAGTAGGATGCGAAGGCACGCGAAGGTCTATGTTTAGTGGTGGATGTTTAAGACTGACTAGACTGGTAAAGATTGAAGAAACACTTCGTCTTTGAGCGCGTCACAATGGATTCCACTTCAATTAACTCAGCCTATCGCAGGCCACTGCTGGACACACGACTCTCCCAGGCTGCACCACAACACTCTGTCCTTCCGCATCCAGTCTGTCCCAGTCACCTTTTCAAGGTCGTTGGTCCATCTAGCTGGAGTGCGTCCCACACTACGCCGATACGCGGTCTCTACTCCAGCACTCGTCTGCTCCACCGGACATCGGTCCTTCGAGAAACATGGCCAGCCCACGTCAGCTTGCTTACTCTGTAAGCCCTGCTTGGATTCGAAGCTCTGCTTGGATTCCTCTTACTATCCCTAATTTCGAAGAAGCTCATCTGGGGTAAAACTACTTCTATAACTGTCTGACTCAAACCAGCATTGCTGTGTTCCAGTTGAGAGGGTATATAGTTGCAGGTGTTATAATTGTCACGTGGGACATTATGTTTAGTCTCTGGGATGGTTTGCGACGCCTTCGGTATTGCAGATGTCCTTATATAGTCGATGGTAATCGCCATTGCGTGTTCGGTTTACTTGTTTCAGATCAATGAAAAATCCCTCTTGCACTGAGGTTGGGGAGGTCTATAGAATGTTTCTTGGTCGGATCAACATGGTAATTTTAATTAGGTAACACAACAAGTTGTGTAAAGTTTACAAAGATTACATCATGGGGTGTTTGTTTACACTATAAACATCGCATGATGTAATCTTTGTAAAAATAATAGAAAAAGAAAAACAGAAATAATCAGAAGCGTACTTTAAATATTGCACCGTCTGAATCTGTAGCATTTTTATTGCACAAACATATTAAACGCAAACCCGTATTACTGCGTTTTCTCTACTCATATAAAAGAGCTTTTGTTTTACATGTCCGTGAGTTAAAACCAGTAAATAAAGCGTAAATTAACCGTATCAATCGGTTGTTTAACTGATATGTGAATAATTTGCGATGTAGATGCCAGGTAATATCTTACGTATGGTCGGAGGACCATGTGGTGATCTCATGGTTGCGTAACACTTTCGCTCACCGACCGGTTTCCATCCGATTTCTTTACAAGAACGGCGAATTACGAAATTTACGCCTCCTTAGTGTCCGATCTTTGTTGTTTTTTGTGTATTTAAGATGTGGTTTCTTTTAGTTTTTTTGCGTGTGGGACGGAGCGTTACTTTTTGCAGGTTATTTGAAGTGGTGATACTTACTTATTTGTGTTTAAAGTATGTAACGAGGATGTTAGAGTAGATTTATTTTACCAAGAATTTGACTATGACAGCACCATTATTTCGGAGCAGGAGCTACAGAAGTTTCGTAATTCAAGTGTTATTATTGAACAAAAGGAACAAACACGTAAACCTACATGGGCAATTGGGGCACTTGTGATACGTCAGAAGCTAGATACACGGTTCCAATTGGTTGTTTCCTATTGAGAAGAGCCGGCAAGAAACTTCACGGTTACTCTTTTAAAAACACCTACAGAAGCAGCATAATCAGTATGTTCCCACTGCTGAGACACAGGCCTCCGCTCTGTGCGAGAGGGAGTGGGCCATAAACTACCACGCGGGCCCAGCGCGGGTTGGTAGATGTCACGTGTCTATGAATTTTTGGTTCTAGGACATGCCGGTTTCCTCACGATGTTTTCCTTCACCGTTTTGAGAGCAGTGGTGATGAAATTTTTACACAAAGTAATGTGCCTGTCTGGGGTCGAACCATAGAAATGTAAAAAATATCTATGGCTTCTTCTACTCTATATCTATGGCTCGAACTTACGACCTTCAACTCGAAAGTCGGGGCCGTAGCACAAAAAAAAATCTTAAAACCTTTAAGTAGGTACTTGTTAAATTATTCAAACAATCCCACAAACAACAAAGATCGCAGAGCAAAGAATGGTGAGTAGGAACTGCGAACGGTTACCGTTGTCCGGTAGCAACCGTTCCGGGTCGCCGGTCAGACCGACCATCTGGCGCTCTTCACGACACCTGCCTACCGGGGGAGACAGTACACTGTTATCTTAATATCTCAAGAAGTACGGTAAGTGACTGTCAAAACTCTGTGCATTTGAACCCTCGGTACATGAAATTTGTATGGTAATGTAATACTGAACATTGAGCAATGGTATGAATCTCTCCATGATTTACAGTTGTCTTTTTAAACCTACTATATCACACTAATCTACTAATATTATAAACGCGAAAGTTTGTATGGATGGATGGACTTTTGTTTGTCTTTCACGCAAAAACTACTGAACGGATTTAAATTAAAGGCACACAGATATAGTTTATTACCAGGATTAACACATGGGATACTTTTTATCCCGATATTCTCACGGGATCGAAACTTATGCAGGTGAAACCGCGGGGCGCAGCTAGTAATGTTATATTCGTTTTGGTTTTGGCCCTCACAACTGGCGGGTACAATCAAGTAAAACAGCATTTTTGGTGTCAGATCGCGTGCCGACCCATCGGGCTACGAGAATGAAGGAAGAGGGAGTGCACCTGTGTCTGCGCACACACTTGTGCACTATAATATCTCCCGCGCCGAAGGGTAGTCTCCGTTGAGATTAGCCTCCGTGGCCGATATTCGGCCTGGTTAGCTATTATTATAATCGAGTACTGAAATCGTTACACATTTTTGGGTCAGTTTATCATGCACGCAAGTGTACAGTTGCACTGTGCATGGGACTATACCAGACAGGTAAGAGTAAATAAAAAATAAATAATAATTTAGGTCAAGTTAATAAATAAATAGAAAGAGAGAGACGATAATACAAACATCTCAACACTTCTCTCCCTTGATTTTGTGTATATATATATATATATTATAAGTATAATATTATAGTACTAATACGTATGTATATATAACCTATTTATGTATCTAGTTTTAAGAGTTTTTTTATTATTATTGTCCCTCTCAACCAAAGCACCTGCCATCTAATCTCTTCACCACCCTTGGTTGACTGGTAGAGAATGCCTAAGGCATTAAGTCCGCCTTTGTACCTTTTTGTGCGAAAAGTTTAAATAAATAATAGGAAGTCTGCATTTGTAGATACCTGGTTAATGGCAAGCTCGCCCCTATTGCATAGTATTAACTGGCGAAACGTGGGTGTTTTATAAGTATACGTCTGCCTACCCTTCGTGGAATATAGATGTAATGTTATGTTAGAAACAAAAGCATATCTCGAAGTAAAATGATCTTTTTCCTCCTATATAATTATTTAGTCAACTCATCCCGCGGGATAAGTTCGAGCGGCCTCAGTTAACTAAAGAGCCAGGAAAAGCTTTAGGATGGTAAGTATTTAGTAAACTGTTGTAAAGCTCTCTCTGATAGCAAATTCCTGCTCATCTTATCTGATCGGAGAGAGGCGAAATACTAAGGCCTTGACTGCAATCCACTATGATTCATCCGCATGGTCCTACCTACCTACTAACGGAGGGAAATGATGTTAATGCTACCTTTTTAGGACTATGAAGGACGTTCGGTTTTCATTTTTGGGAGCACGAGATTAGTATGTGTTCGAAGAATTCCATTAAATGGGTCAACTCGTCGTACTGGTTGTACAGTGTCGTCGTCAACGACGTATCGTCGAAACAATGTCGCATTGGTTGAAGAGTATGAAGGTATGAAGTTAGATGGCATTGGGTTTGGGCATAAATCTGATCCCTTACTGAATGGTTGCCGAGAGACGGCAGTAGGAGTGTTGGTAGACCAACACACCAGATGGGTGGATGACATTCAGAAGCTCGGGGTGAGATGAGATGGATGAGACTCGCACAGACCAGGGAAGCATGCACAAAAGGGAGGAGGCACAGGGTCCTCCCTTTTGTGCCATGCTTCCCTGGTCTACCACCATCGGCAACCCTGTTCCACCCACTCCTGAGTACAGACTCAGGGGAAGAATAGATCAGTCAGATAAAAAAAAATTGTTTGATTTGTCTAGCTTAGTTGTTTGTAAGCTGGAAGATATTCAAATTTTATTTAAGTTTTAATTGACTTTATTGCAAGATAAACAAATATTAAATTTATGTAATGGTAATTAAGTTGATTTCAGTGCCTAGCACTATTGAAAAAGTTATAAAAATGTTTGAAGTTGTAGCGTAAACGTAAACTAAATTTTATTGTGTAAGAATTAAAGTTATTTTTCCATAAACTCATATTTGTTTACATTCTTGGCGAATACTCGTATGTCGCGATTCAAATTTAGGTATAGTCGACTTCTAAATTGTTTCTCCACCGTAAAGGGTCCCCGAAACGATCAATTGCAATTAGATAGAAGATACACATTGATGCGTAAATTGATCGTCTACAAAATGCAATTGAAGCGATTGACAATATTACTACGATAGCAATTGATTGCAATTGATCGTTTCGGGGGTTTAAGGTTAAATGTCACGTACATGTCATAAAACGATAAAGGTCTACTTGGCTACGTGATGGTCAGTTAGTTTTAACATTTGTTTCAATTTACTAGGAGTTCTTATCAAAAGTCATAAAGCACTTATCGCCCATTGTCACCCTATGTATGTCTACATTTACATTTGTATTTTTTTGTTGTTGTTTATAATAGAGAGTATTCGGTCAGTGGGTCGTTGGGGGCGGAGTAATTATAAAAAATTCGAAGGCTCATATCTCGGAAATGGTGCGTCGTAGGGGCATGCTTCTCAGATCCTAAATGGTTTCTATAGAGAAGGTGAACACGATTTTGTAATAAAATTGGTAAATTTCCGAAAAAAAAGTCCTCGCATCTCAGCGCCCATAGGCTACACTCCAACCGAGTATTATTTTTAGTATCTAGTATATCTGTTAAACCTACCAAGCCCACCTAACTAGCACCTACCTACAAGGTAACAACCATTTATCACTTGAATCCAAAAGTTTGATTTTTTTGCAAAACAGTTCAGGTGGGTGGATATTCGAAAGACAATTTATTACAAAACCGGATTTGTGCAAAAAATTCCTGATGCAAGGCAAAACCAAAACGATTTCAACATAAGAATGTAATTATGAATCTTAAACTAGATCCATCTAAGGCCATTGGCCGCTAACAAAGTTTCATAATCATTGACAACAAAATGTGAACGTGCAAATACGATACTTGATAGGTCTAAACGTGCCTCAAGTATCAGATTTGTTCATTCAGAAACAGGTGACAAAATTTATGAAACTTCATGAACGTGTTTATTTATTTCGTGTTTTTTTTTTCGTGTTTCGAAGTTTCACGTAGGTACCTACTTTAAAATTAAAACGGAGTTTCTTTATTTCCACCATTTTGCAATATTCATCACCTGAAGACCAATTTCCGTAATTAAAAACGTTCAAAAGCCGCAATCTCATCTCAGCGACAATCAGTGTCAAAAATGTAAGGAAATTGAAGGTATTTTTGACAGATTGACACAGAGATCAGACTGTGAACGTTCTTAAAATTACGAGAATTTCCCATCTGGTGTTGTTGCCTGTACCTACCTAATTAGTGATGTTAATGATGATCTGTGTTTTGACAGGGCTTATAAACTTTAAATGTGCTAAAAATCTGGCATTTATAAATATTTCTGTAACAACACTGTTTTCATCACAGTCCATGACCCGAATGTTTTAATGCGTTCATAATAAAAGAACATCAAACACCTCTGATTCTGAATTAACTTCTCACATGATCTTAACTCGTAAACATACCAACAATAACGCCTACACTAAACATATTTCAACAATTTACAACCACGCATAAAGTTTAAAACGATCATTTTGTTACACATTAACCCAAGGCACGTCGTTAAGACGTATTAAACGCAAAAGTTTAGCAATATCAACGAAAACGACAAACCTGTATCGAAAGAATTGTGAAACAACGAAAAAAAAATCGATTACATTATCGATATACGGAATCGTTACAGAACATTGTGTTAAAAACAAAAGAAACGTTTCAGAAATCAATAAGCTCACCTTGATAATCCGTTTATTTTGACAGCTGGTGCACGTCAACAAAGAAAACAATAGTGTGCACTTGTCCACGACCAGTACTAATACCTACGAAAAAAACATCCAAATATCGATGTTCGGGGCACCTCACTACAGCATTTTGAACACTAGGTTTCAAAGAACACGGACTTCAAAATCAAATTCGGAACACAATACACTTTTTCAAAGAATTCGTTGTTATTTTCAAACATAGAACGCGTCGCGGCAAGCGCACGCGTCGCGGTCGTACACAACACTGACTTCGCGCAGCCGCCATTTTCTCGGCAAATGGTGGGAGAAGGCACCGAAATAGGAAATAAAATGGAAAAAGAAGGCTGTTCGGCTAGGTTGGCGTGCGCTACTCATTAAAAAAAAAGAAACGGGATGCGTAACCTTTTCTGATGTGGAGAAAATTGAGACGCCTCCTCTGATGAATGCTTTGAAGGCTGTATGTGTATGTAAGCTGATTGGGAAAGGCATATTAATCACAGTTATTAGTAGTCTTCGAGTGGGCTGTTTACTCGAAGACAATTTTAACAGTAATTTGTTGTGTTTCCACGCGTATATCCAAGGTCTTCATAAAACCCGCACCTTCTCAGATCTACTAATGTACCATAAATTTTCCTTGAACTATACCAACAACGAATAATAGCAAAAAATGTGAAGAACCTTAAGCTTGTTCATGACCCAATTGTCTTCAGGAAAATACACTGTTATTGGAACTTGGCTGATCAAACTTGCTATATGGATGTGCTATGGGAGATAAAAACCTCACAGTAAGTCCAAATAGTAGCAAAAGATTTCGCGGCAGGTCCAAAAGGAAGTGGCAGGATAAACTGCAGAAGTCCTGCCACCTCTAGCGTCAGGCGGCAGTAGACAGAGCCTAATGGAGGGAGAGAATCGGCCTTAGAGGGATATATTTTTGAGACAAGCCCGCCACGTTATTACAAATGACTGCAACTGAGTCCTGAAAGCCAGAATTAACAACTCCGACCACCACAAAAGTAACGAGGCAAATAAACTCGGAGAGTTCTGGAACGACACCAAGTATCGTGGGTCCCACAACGAATTTAATCAGAAAACAATAGCGGAGTAGTAAGATTAATCAATATTTCATTTTTCTTTGAGGGTTATGTCATATAATGATGAAGTTACAACGTGTCCTACCTGCTACTATGAGTCGGAACTCGGGAGCCAGGGGACCTACTCCGAAGTGCAAAGTGCGAATGTTCGGATCGGACCGACACATGGCCGAACCGAATATTATTGAAAAATGCGAAAAAAGTTCGGATCGGCTTAGTTGGGTCGGGACCATAGTCAATATTCGAAAGAGGAACCGACCGAACAAAATAGTAACTTCGTAGCAGGAAACGGCCGATACTACTTCGGAGTAGACCCCCTGGAATGCGCTCATGTTAATCTTCCTGCGAGGGTCAAGCAATGTGACTAAAGTCCGTTACCACATTTCCATGTAATTATGAATTATAATTAATTTTCACAGTTTGATGCGAAAATCTGTTTTGTTCAAAGCAATCACCTTGAAGAATTTCTAATTAACCGAGGACATGCCGCATTCTTCACTAACTTCAATTATTTCCTTGAAGAAACGATAGGTACTTCATAGGCTGGCTTAGACCACTAAAGGTATAGGCATATATGGCGTGTATCTAGCGCTCTAAGTGATCTTGGAGTACCAGCCGCCCACCGACGATTTTGGTCAGATCATATGAAGTCAGTACTGGGGGCCTAAAAAGGCCACTTTAAGCAATACCTCTAAAAGCTATTCATTTCCTGAATTTCCAGCAGGGGGCCTAAAAGGCCACTTTGGCAGAATCATAATAGGATAACAATATGAATCATATTAAAAATCGTAAAATGGTCACAAACTGACAATTCATAATATGATCTGTGTGCAATTCATATCACAATGAAATAACATTTAACTGTAGAAATAAAAAATAAAAAAACCAATTTGATTGATAAAAACTGTTATGAAAAATTTACCGATAAAATTACGGTTTTTATTTTTTTCATGCGGCAATGCTTACACCAAACATGAAATGAAATTTTACGAAAATTAGAGGAATTGCTAATGACTGAAGGGAATTCAGGAAATGAATAGCTTTTAGAGGTATTGCTTAAAGTGGTCTTTTTAGGCCCCCTGATCATTAGCAATTCCTCTAATTTTCGTAAAATTTAATTTCATATTTGATGTAAACATTGCCGCATGAAAAAAATAAAAAATTATAGTCTTTTATTAATCAAATTGGTTTTTTATTTTTTATTTCTACAGTTTAAATGTTATATCATTGTGATATGAATTGCACACAGATCATATTATGAATTGTCAGTTTGTGACCATTTTAAGATTTTTAATATGATTCATATTGTTATCCTATTATGATTCAGTGGCCCTTTTAGGCCCCCTGATCCTGTACGGTCTATACAGCGTGTATCAGAAAATTGCACACAGATCATATTATGAAATGTCAGTTTGTGAACATTTTAAGATTTTTAATAAGATTCATATTGTTATCCTATTATGATTCTGTCAAAGTCGCCCTTTTAGGCCCCCTGATCCTGTATGGTCTATACACCGTGTATCAGAAAGGTGTGGTCAAATTTAAGGGTACAGACCATCAAACTGAACAACTTCCTCAATGGGTTCAACATCGTAATCGCAAAAAAAATACCAACTGTTCCATACAAAACTTCAATACCTACCTACTCGACCCTTTCTGAAATACGTTGTATAGGCAACCAGACAGGATCGGAAGCTCCGTAATAGGCTGGTACTTCAAGATCGCTTAGCGTTCTAAGCGATCTTGAAGTACTAATAGTTCTAGTCGTTACTAGAACTATTACCTACTATTAGAAGCGAAAATAGTTCGATTCATTCGTGTGTAATCTATGTGCTGACGTCAGCACATCAAGCTACCCGAAACTGTCAAATTTTCCCAATCAACCTTGAACCTAATGCTTTAGCGATAAAGTTGAAAACATGTTAAAGTAATTTGACAGATTGTAGTAGCTTGATGTGCTGGCATCGTACTTATGCGCACCCGATTAGACTGATTGGATCCGATTTGTCTGTTCATAAGATTCTCTCTATTTGTGATAGCCTTAAAGTTACGTTACATCTAGCGAAACACGCAATGGATTTAACAGATTTTTCTCAATTGGAGGTTTGTGAGTTGAGAGCAGTGGTGGTCCAGTGGTACCGGCGGCGACTCTGCAAATAAATCTTTGACTTTGACTGACGAGTTTTAGGTCGTAAGGTCGAATCCAAACAGGCGCTTTACTTTGTGTAAACACTGCTCTTAAACATTGTGTGGAACCGGCATGTCCTAGATCCAAAAATTCAAATACTTGTGACATCTATCAATCCGCTACCGTGTGGTAGATTACGGCCTACTCCCTGTCACATAGAGGAGGTCTGTGTCCCAGCAGTGGGAACATCATATTGAGTGAGGTTGGATCTGGTACGTTCTGGAACATCTTTGTCATGTGAATAACACAGGAATTAATAGTCAAGTCTCAAATCAGGACACCAGTTGAATGCTACCAATAGAACATGGTATTGTTCGTCGAATCGTTGAGCTCCTTAAGATTTGAGTTGAGCTGCACGATTTCTGACATGCGTGCACTGACTGGACAGGTCCTCTCAATCTGTGTGGTTCTTTCCTCAAAAGACCATCTCAGACATCGACCTACATGGTCTTCATATGATCTGACCAAGATTATGTCTGGACTTTAAAAGAGACTGTGACGTCTGAGTTTGTTTCGGCCTTTCTTCTCAGACTAGTCAGATAGGAAACGCCGACCTCATCTAGTTTTAAAATATGATTGACGTGTAAAAGTGTTTGTACAAACCTACTTACAAAATAAAATCATTTATCATTTATCAACAGTAAGAAAGGTAATGTCATTAAGGCCACTGTGGCCGCCAGGCTGGCGAGCATTAGATATAATTATTATGAACAACAATGTAACCGCAGCTCGCGCAGTGGCGAATTCGACATTAAGGTTTCATAGCTGTCGTGGCCTATATTGAATATACTTAAATCTGTATGGTCAGAGAATTTGCGAGAAATGTAGAGACCAATCTACAGACGCCAGCACATCAAGCTACTACAACCTGTCAAATTTCTTTAATAGATTTTCAACTTTATCTCTGAAGTATTAAGGTTCAAGGTTGATTGGAAAAATTTGACAGTTTCGGGTAGCTTGACCTGCTGGCGTCTGTACAAGGTGAAGATGACAATACGACAATAAATTAAACTGCGTATATCTAATGACGTTCCCAGTCTGCATATGAAAATTCAATCAAATATATCCAATAGTTTTGTCACTGTAGCTAGTCAAAGATTGTTGATCGATCAGGTTAAGCTACGCTTGCCGCGGTCGGTCTGTGGATGGATGACCATCTTTACATAACGAGACCCCTCCGTGCCTCGGAAAGCACGTTAAGCAGTTGATCCACGCTGTCTTTCGTGGATCTTTGGCAGTCGTTACGGGTAGTCAGAAGCCCGAAAGTTGTGGAGGTCAGATAGGCAGTCACTCCATGTAAAATACTGGTATTCAGCTGCATCCGGTAATACTGGAAGCCGAACCCAATATAGTTGGGAAAAGGCTAGGCAGATGATGATCTAGTTAAAGATTGCCAAAACCCATAGTCAGCTCATCGCTACTGTTTAGTTTGTTTGAAAAATAATCTTTTTTAAAGTGGTCAAAAAATAAAAGGCCCGTTTTGACATTGACAGTTCTAGTAGTTCGCAAAACACGTATTCCTTTGTATGAAACTGACAGGTGTCAAGAACGCATTCTCAAATGTCAAAACGGGCCTTTTATTTTTTGACAACTTTAATTTCGATTCTAGGATTTATTCGTATTGCCAGTGTTTTCATTTACTGTCGTTTTGTCATCTCCATATTGTATAAGTAAATACTGGGACTTTGCATATACTACTATTGGTTTCTGCATTGAAAAGTATAAAAAAAATGAAAAAAATTAATAAATGTAAAAAAAAAAAATATATTAAAATAATATTTTTTTTTTTCATTTACATTTTACATTTACATGTTCATTTACAAACTTATAAATACTTAGTTAGTAATAGTTAGTACCAAGTTCTTAACAGATTGGCTTAAATATTAATATAAAAGCTAGTTTATACGAGTATGTTATTTAGTATATGTAGTATGTAGTATCTATGTGTGTTCTATGAAAGCTATTGTGGTAAATTCGTATATAATTATTAGATATTAGTGTATATAACCGGGATTTTAATATTACCTATGGGTAAACATTTTTATGTCCGCATAGTTATTTCGTGTTGTTTAATTTCCGTGGTGGATTACTGCCTACTCCCTTTCACTGAACAGGCCTCCTCTTTTTCTGCGGCGGGAACATTATAGGCTGATTATGCTATTTAATCCTGCCTGATACTTCTTCAGCTACTTGTGATGCTGTCTGTACTTCATAGATTTACCTGTACCTGCTCGGTCTCATACAAAGCTCGTCTCGTGAAAGTATAATTATTACAAAAAATAATACATAGAATCAAAAAACAAAATAATTCACTTAAAAACTAAACAAAATTGTAATTCACTACCGCCTGACATTAGGGACTGCAAAACTATTGCAGTTTTCAAAAGAAGAGTGAAAGAAAACTATCTGTCCACGTCATCATAGTTGTGTATATATTTTTTTTTTTTTTGAGTATGATATAATTATTACCATTCTAGTAATATTTATTTTAGAAGTATTTATGTATGTTTATTTGTATGTATGTTAGTATATTCTCGTAATTTTTGTTTAGTTTTTAAGTGAATTGTTTTTTTTATTCTATGTATTATTTTTTGTCTCATTTGCTCTATCACACGCTGTCTACATCTCTGTATCTATTGTCCTATCTCAGGTATGCTGGAAGAGATTTCTTATGAAATAAGCATCACCTGTGTACCTATTTTTTCGGTTCTGTGTTTCAATGTCTGTTTATATATGTGTGTACATAAATGATAAAATAAAATAAATAAAAATTACGAGAATATACGATACGAACATACATACTTACATAAATACTTCTAAAATAAATATTACTAGAATGATAATAATTATATCATACTCAAAATAATAACTACATACACAACTATGATGAAGTCGACAGATAGTGATCTTTCACTTTTCTCTATCATCATCGATGTATAAAAGTGGGTTATAAAAGTGGCACATAAAAAAGATAGACCGGCAGAATGTATAGTATGGCAAGAGGAAGGAAGTGTTGAAGACGAAGAGGAAAATTCACGGAACACTTACATAACATAATCAGCCTGTAGTGTTCCCACAGCTGGGCATTCTCTCTGTGAGAGGGAGTGGGCTGTAATCCACCACGCGGGGCCAATGCAAGTTGGTGGACGTCACATGTCTTCGATTTTTTTTATTCTAGGACATGCCAAATTCCCCATGATGTTTTCATTCACCGTTTTGAGAGCAGTGGCGATGAAATAATTAATAATAATAATAATATCCTTGGACATTTCAAACAGCGCCATCTAGTCCCAAGCTAAGCAACCTAATGCTTGTGTTAAGGTAACAAGATGGCTGATAAACTACTTATATACATTTTTTTTTTGTAAATACATACATATTATAGATAGAAAAACACCCAGACTCGGAACAAATACATGTAGGTCATACAAATGTTTGTTCCGTGCGGGAATCGAACCCGCGACACGCAGCGCAGCAGTCAATCGCTTAACCACTGCGCCAACCGTGCCGTCAAATTTAATCAAAGTAAAGCGCCTGTCTGGGTTCAAACCTACGACGGACAACTCGTAAGTCAAGGTCGTTAGCACTGAGCCACCACTGCTTTGGGGATACTTAAAATCATTAAATTGCTGTTTCAAGCTACTTTCCACTATACTTACATTTTGACACACAATGATTTTCTCCGTACATAAAGTTGTACGTAAAATAGTTTAGAAAAGGTCACAATGAATGTTAACGTGTCAGAAGTTTCCAATTCATTGTTATTTGACATAAATTACAATCGTTTATGCTAAGTACTTACTTTTTCAGAAGAGCCGTGAGGGCCCAGTGGCAACGGCCCCGACTTACCAGTTGTACGTCATGGGTTCGAACCTAGGCTGTTTTTTTTTTTTTGTTAGCCAACATTGTGTCCCACTGCTGGGCAAATGCCTCTCCCTTTTCCTTCCAAACTTCCCTGTCTTGTGCGATATTGGCCCTGCAAACGTTACCAGATTACCAGGCAGCTTTACTTTGTGTAATTTATTTCATCAGCACTGCTTTAAAAAACGCCGAAGAAAAACATTGTGAGGAAACCATGTCGTAGAACTAAGAATTCGAAGACATGTGACATCTACCTACTCGCACTGGGCCCACGTGGTGGAATACGGCCCACTCCCTCTCACAGATAGGGGGCCTGTGTCCCAGCAGTGGGAACATTATATGCTGATTATGCTAAGTACCTACCTACTTCTTCTCCACACGATTTTACTTATTGCAGACTTATTATTCTACAGAAAACCAAGACCATTGACCAACGAGAATAGAAATCATAATTTCTCTCGTAGTTAGCAAAAAAAAAAAAAAACAATAAAACACGACTGTCCTAAGAAAAAGTTAGGTATCCAACCGACTTACCTTAAGTTCTGAGTTAAGCTGCATGATTACCGACAAATGCTTGCACTGACTGGACAGGTCCACTCAAATCTGTGTGGTACTTTCCTCCAAAGACCATTTCAGATCTGACCAAGATTATGTCTGGATTTTAAAAAAGACTGTGACCTCTGGGTTTGTTTCTGCCTTTCTTCTCAGATTCGTTAGATAGACTGACATTATGTATTTATTTATTATAATAAAGTGATTCCAAAATCCTGTTTAAATAGAATAAATAATTTCATTTCATATGGAGAAGAGCCGGCAAGAAACTCCAGAACTCCTACACACTTTGCCCGAGCTAGAAATCCAACCCAGGACCGCAATCTGAGCAGGCGCTTGTGACCACTGAGGCTCAATTTACACCGCCGCGGAACGGAGTGGAAGCGAGTTTTTGTATATAGCAAAATGAACTTTATGTCAATTGTCTAACGTACAAACTAGATACGAGCTTATTACTGCCGGAATTCCCGAGAATGCGCGATAATTCTCCAGAAGATGCGCGGCCTGTGCGTATTTGTGCTAATATGTGCGTTACACTTTTGACATAAAGTTCATTATGCTTCGTACAAAAAAAAAAAAAACGCTTCCACTCCGTTCCGCGGCAGTGTAAATTGAGCCTAAGCCACCAAACCAATGGACACAATGGTAAATTACTCTATAGGAAACAATAAACTTAATTCATTTCGAAAGGTTCATAAACACTTCAAAAACCTTGAACTTTTACAATAAACGGTACTAAGTCGTTGATCGTAGTTATAAGATTACATTCACTTACTTGAACTAGTTTCGTACTATCACATCAACATCAGCCTACAGCAGTCCACTGCTGAACATAGGCCTCTCGAATTGCTCGCCATTTTACTATGTCCTCGGTAACTCTGGTTCAGCTGCTACCGTTCACCCTGTGAAGAGCATCGCCCCACCAACCAAGCCTGAGGGTTTCATACCCCTTTTTTTTTTTTTTTTTTGAGGATGGGAAATCATCAAATGACCCCTCCCGCTCTGGGTGGAGCAGAAGGGAGTGTCAGACTCTTACTGACTAAAAGCCACCCGTGTTCCTTCCTTAGCCCTTTATGTTCCAGGGCAGCGGTAACCCTTTCGGACGATCCCGCTACCCTGGCAGGCTTCGGCCCTATTGGGCCCCGTCACTCATGCTGACATCTCTTTGAGGCGCGCGTGGAACACATACACGCCGTCCGGCACGGGCCTGGTCCTGATCGGACGGTGAGTTACCCATTACTCACCGCCCGTAGGCCCTCGCCTACGGTGGCCGGGAGTCGTCACGCGGCTTCATACCCCTTACCTTACGTTACACTCAACAAACTAACACAATAAGAGTCATTTTGATTGCCTCGTTGGTGTAGTGGTCGTAAGCGCTACTGCTGAGCATGAGGTCCTGGGTTCGATACCCAGGTCGGGCAAATTGTTATTGGTTTATTCTATCAGGAATTCCTCAGTAGTATTCCAGAGTCTTTATTTGTGCCAGGTTGGTGGCAATAGGCATCTCGTGATATATGGGACTTACAACGTAACTGGCGAAATATGGGTGTACCAGCACATCAAGCTACAACAATCTGTCAAATTTCATTAATAGATCTTTCACTTTATCGCTGAAGCATTAAGGTTCAAGGTTGATTGCGAAAATGTGACAGTTTCGGGTAACTTGACCTGCTGGCGTGTGTACAGTCACGAGCAAAAGTATATATACACTCGGCTTTATTCAAAAGCGATTTACTCCTTTATTTTTTAATGAAATTTTATGTTGTTACCTACATAGCATTTTCGAACCCATAGGTTTATGTAAAGTATCGTATTTCAACGATGCATTCGATAGTTCACGAAAAAATCGCATTTGAAAGTTGCCAAGTGTTGACATATTGGTGCTCTGTACCTACTATAGATATGTACCTGGATCTCCACCTACCCCTTCAGGGGTTACAGGCGTGGTGTTATGTGTTAGTTATCATTTAGTCTGCAAGAACCCTAGCTATGTGAGTCATTAAGAGATAACTAGGGCCTGCTTAGTTCAAAATGCAAAAAAAAGAAAAATTATTTGCTGGTTCCTATAAAATCGAGTTGGCAACGAGTCGATTTTGAGAGGAATTTAATAGAAAATCTTCAGGCGTCCACTCGAAAACGAAGTTGTGGTGTACAACTTCATTATACATCGTATACACCAGAATAAGAAAGTAAGTGGTTGGAATAAGAATGTGTGAGAGCAGTGGTGGCCCAGTGGTAACGGCCGCGACTTATGACTTGTAGGTCGTAGGTTCGAACCCAGAGAGGCGCTTTACTTTGTGTAAATTAGTTCATCACCACTGCTCCCGGCGAACGCTCCCGATGTATGGCTCACGATGTTTTCGGCGAAGGAAAACATTGTGAGGAAACCGTCATGTCCTAGAACCAAAACTTCGAAGACATGTGACATCTACCAACCCGCACTGGGCCCGCGTGGTAGGTTATAGCCCACTCCCTCTCGAATAGAGAATGCCTGTGTCCCAGCAGTGGGAACGATATAGGCTGATTATGAAGTGGTCACCAGCGCCGCTATAGATATCTGCAATATCAGATGTGTCATTTGTATGCATAGGCTTAAGAAGGAAAGAAATGTCATGTATAAATTACCAAAGATATTGTAGAGGAAAATACAGGTTCAGCCGCTCAATCACGAAATTAATGAACGAGCCAGTCATTTGGAGAATGTACTCAAACATGCGGGCTGTTGTTCACAATGCGGGAATGTTTTATGGAGACAGAATACATCGTGATTAAGGGCTGCACCTTCCTTGTTGCTGAATGAAAGCAGCACCTAGAAATAAATAAAGAAACAAAAAATTATAATTAAATTAATATAATTAAATATCGCCCTGTAGTGCAATAATAATATAGATTACGAATTGCAATAATAACACTGAAATAGTCTTGAAACTGTTTTTTTTTGCACCTAGAATTAAATATTATATTAAGTACTTAATGCATGATGTGCTTACCTGTAAGAAATTGGTACACTATTCTATAAGTCTATTGGATGTAACTCATATCTTTGTATCAGTGTATTCAATTGTTGGTGAGCCAAATAAATAAATAAAATAATAATAAATAAATATGATTAAATATTCAATCTTACAATATAAGTTTTTGAAATTAATAATCAATTTTACTTCTGCCTGCCCATTTTCTGCTGAACTGTTTGAAATTATGAAAACACCTAGGTATTTGGATTACATACTCGTATCTGAAAAAATAAAAAACGACAATTTTTAATTTAGGTTATGACATTTTATACAGAGTGTTTTGTATCTAGACATCTTACCTAACAATTCTTAAATTAATTAATTCACATGAAATTTTGCTCATGAGTTCCTCGTATAACGAAGGTGTGCAGTAAAGAAGGATATTTGAAAATTCATCTTCTTAAAGGATTTGTTAGGGGATGAATGTTTGTATAGAAGTTCTTAATTTTTATCGAAGTTAATGTCATCGGACACACACGACTTGTGTTTATTGAACACAACCCTGTTTTACGGAATACGATGTAAATAATGCTATTTGTAGGTTACCTTCATAGAGCAGCGATACTGAGCACTGTTAGACGTTTTTCAAAATTAACATCTTTTGTAAAGTCTGTTCGGGAAACAATCCATCATGGCTGGTGTGTTATTGGAAATTAATATTCTGCTATTACTAATAGTAAGCGGTCAGTGTGATGATCTTGAAGACATGGACGACTGTAAGTATTTTTTTGTTTGTTTTATGTTTATACAGGGTGGCAGGAACGCACAAACTGTAACCATGAATTCAGCACACGATTCTTGTGACTTAAGTTTTCGTCGGTTATAAAAAAAATACGCTGTTTCATGAAAAAGTGCAATACTTACGCGGTCAGCGTACGGAACAGTTTTTTTTTAATAGGTAAAAAAAATCAACGCGTGGGATTTCAGAATCCATGTTAGCAGGTCGCGCGTCGATGTTCCGGGCTCACTGGGTATTTTTGGTGGCAATGAAGCCGGCAGTCCATCTGATGGTGGCTACACATCAAGCTATGCAAAACCAGTATTGGCTGACCGTTCATTGTGAGAAAATATCATACAAAGTCAGGCCAAGACAAACTAGTTTTGTATAGCTTGACGTGTAGCCGTGTGTGCGTGATCACCACTCTTATGGAAATCTGCATCACTAGACTCATAATAGTTAACAGTTTCAAGGCTCACAATAGTTTTCAGGTGTATTCATTTTGTGTAATGCCAATAAACGCATTTTTCTTTCTTTACTTCTTTCTAATAGGTATACACCCAACTGCCCCGTTGGTCTCGTTAGCTCTGGGCTTGATTCCTAGGACGGGCAAACTGTTATTGGGTTTTGTCCATTAGGTATTTCTCAGTAACAGCCCGGAGTTTGGAAGTTGGCGGTGTGATACCCCCGTGCCCCAGAGAGCATGTTAAGCCGTTGTTCCTGCGCCTGATCTGTCTCCGGTCGTGTCGGATTGCCGTCCCATCGGACTATGAGAGTGTGGGAAGAGGAAATACATCCGTGTCCGCGCACACACTTGTGCACTATAATATCTCCCGCGCCGAAGACCTGGGCCTCAAGTCTGCTATTACAATAGTGTCAGAATGGTCGATCATTGATTTCATAATTGTTGATTTTGACAAGTTTGGTAATCTACTAATATAAATGGCGTCATTATGACTTTCCAGTGGTCAACCACTGACACTCCATTGAAAGAAATGGCATTTACTGGTAATCTGTTACACAATGACAAATGAATGACTGACTTATGCGGTAATCTGCTAAAATTTTGACAGTTCCTTTGCAGTTTGTTAGGATGGCGCTCCGTTGGTCCCTTTTAATTGAAACACTTCGTTTCTACTGCACTGAATTTATTTTAACTTGCACACAAAAATTACAATGAGTCGAAAAAATGTGTTTATTGAAGGAATTTTGTAGGTTGACTGCATCCTTAGTATTAATAGAATGCTTGATCACATTCGTACAAGTTAAAAATTCACCATCGCGATGAAATATGTCTATATATTTAGAAAGACAGACTTTATGGGTCTTAATGCTGGGCTGTGAAGAAGACGGATGAAAAAAGATTGCATGCAGCGGAGATGAGAATGTTGAGATGGATGTGTGGAGTGACGAGAATGGATAAAGTAAGAAATGAGTATATAAGAGGAAGTTTGAAAGTGGCGCCAGTGACAGAAAAGTTGAAAGGAAATCGTTTGGCTTGGTATGGGCATGTGATGAGAAGGGACGAAACGCATGTGACTAAAAGAGTGATGAATATACATGTTGATGGCTGGAGAGGGAGAGGAAGGCCGAAGAAAAGATGGATGGATTGTGTGAGGAATGATATTGAAAGAGAAGGGAGTGAATGATAGTGTGACGGTTGACAGAGGAGAATGGAAGAAAAAACGTGTTGCGCCGACCCCAAGTAACATGGGATAAGGGCAGGAAGATGATGATTTAGAAAGACAGTTCATCAAAGCTTTCTTTTCTTGCGGATTTAAATGGGAGCACCTAATCTGCTCAACAACTTTTTGAGACCGGTCAATAACTAAGGAATCTAATTGATGAATGAGTTCCTGTTGACTATCGTCTAATTTGGAAACTGGGAATTTAAATGGAGTTAAGTATTTGAACTGGAAAATTATCAATTTCGACTTCAGTTTCGGTGGTGTTTGTTGGCCTAGTCTCCGTTGAGATTAGCCGCCACGACAGAAATACGGTCTAGAGGACTGTACTATAGGTATGTTCTTACCCTAGAGAGAAATATATCATATATGATATAACTATATTGCCAACTTATGGCCATATTGCCCTACTATTTTGTGCTTTGGAAAGCAAGTTTAGCCGTTGGTCCCGGCTCTCATTCGCAGATTTTTGACAGTCGTTACGGTTATTCAGAAGCTCAGACAACCAGTCTTACCAAGTAAAGAGTCAAATTAAATTAGCTAGCGAAACTCAACAAACTGGAACACAGCAAGTTTACTTAGTTAGTTAGGTGGTTGACTTTACAGTCAAGCATGGATGCAAAACAACAGCTTGTATATAGCTAGAGGTCATTATGTATTCGCTGTTGCTTAATAGAGCAACCCAACCACTACAAAGCCATTATTATATATAGCTCCCGGTGTGCTGATTACAAAAATGATACCGGAAATCATGACAAAAAAAAATTATATGATTGCAAATGTATCAAATTGCGCTCACTAAGTAACTTTAAATTATTTACTGATACCTAAATAATTTACCTACGTTTTTATTCATTGTAAAAATAAAAAGGACTCAAAGATTGCTTTGTAGAAAAAAAAAACAATAAAAATATTAGCAATAAATTATTTTGTAAAATATATTACCAATTAATAAGACCTAATAATTTGACAAACTATATAAATGAAAATAAATTAAGTAGGCGATCTATGAAAGATTTAATTCAACAACATACACCGGCGGGGTAATTGTATATTATAGCACACTATCAATAATAACAATGGCTTTCATTTTGGCAGTTCAACAAAATTCATTGCGTTATTTACGTTGTTGAGCAGACCAATTTTTTGAATATATGAAGCAATGGATTAGCAGTATCCTTCAAAATGATTCAGATTGGGATTAAGGTGCTGCTGCCGTTTCCGTAGTAACTTACTAAATTACGTAGGTACGTACCTAAATACTAATTATGTTTATTCAAATTTTATTTATATTTCAAATGGACGTTATTTCAAGATAAACAAATATCAACTTTATTTTAATGAATGTTAAGTTGATTTCAGAGCGACTAGCAGCACTATTGAAAAAGTTATAAAAATGTTCTAAATGTTCTTTATTGTGTAGGAATTAAAGTTATTTTTCCATAAACTCATATTTGTTTAATTTTTGGCGAATATATCGCGAACGCAGAGATCTTGAAAAAGATCACAGTTTTTATTTTATAAAATGATGAATAATAAACGATCAAGTACCTATGTTTTGGTAATTCAAGGTGGAATAACTATTACTTGACTACTTTAGTTTAGACGGTTGAACAATTCGTATAAATTGAGTTTTTTTTTGTAAAAAAAAAAAATGTGGATTTAATTTTTCTCTTCCGTTACTGCTTATTTTCCGAGCTCATTATGTGGAAAAATATACTAGCCAGTCCATTAAGAGATAATGAGGCTGACTGCCCAGGTAATTGCGTATCACACGTAGCAATACGTAGCAAAGGGTTTTCATTTGACAGTTCAACAACATTCATTGCGTTATTTACGTTGTTAAGCAGATACATTTTCGAACATATGAAGCAAAGGATAAGCAATATCCTTCAAAATTATTCAGATTGGTATTAATAGTGTGTTACTTAATAAGGGTGCTGAGTCTATTAACTGTAATGGCGTCAGCAGGAGTAGGACAAGGTCCTTGCCCGTTGCTCCGAAAAGATCATAACATCAATTTAATTACCGTGGTCATATTATAAGTAATTATTATTTATTACTTTTTCTAGTATACAATAATTACTTCCTATATACTAGAATATCATTAAATATTAAGTATCATTTAATTTTAATGACGTATCGTCACCGCTGCCTAGTGTTAAGAATTCAAGACTTGACCTTTATTAAATTTTCAGTTTCATTTATTAGAGGGGCTCATGGCTAAGTAATAACAACCGCACGGGTCGATCGAGCAGGTTAAGCGACACTTGCCGCGGTCGGTTCATAGACGGGTGGCTATCTTTACATACCAAGACCCCTCCGTATCTCGGCAATGCACGATAAGCCATTGGTCCCGGTTATCATTCTCGGATCTTTCACAGTCGTAGAAGCCCGAAAGTCTGACTACCAGTCTTACCAAGAGGTATCGTGTTATCCAGGGACTGGGTTGTGGAGGTCAGATAGGCAGTTGCTCCATGTAAAATACTGGTATTTAGCTGTATCCGTTTAGAGTGGAAGGTGACCCCAGCCACAGCAGTCTCGACATTCATAGCGATCGCTTTACGACCGAATTCGGTCGCTAAGTCCTGTCACTCCATACATTTCACCTGTCAATTCGGGACTTTGCGACCGAATTCGGTCGTAAAGCGATCGCTATGAATGTCGAGACTGCTGGGGTAGGTTCATTTATAATGTGAAAAATTTGTTTAATAGACTGAAGTGTGATTTGGTGGGTCATATTTTACACTAGATTGCGCCTGTTTTACCCGAAGGGAAAGGAAAGGAGGTACCTTTGCGTAACTGTACAATTACAGTACAAATTACAGGCCTAGGAATTATTTAGTTTTGACAAAGTATATCAGTTTTATATAAAAATGAATATAGAAAAAAATTACACAGCTGTTACTTGTCAACATATTTTCAAAATATTCATTGAATTTTGCAGTTGTCTGTACCTACTACTTGCAGTCTATGATTGCAAGCATTAAACTTGTATACAGACAAACAACTTATTTTTTATCAACAGCAAGGTTACTTTATCAGTGCTGCAACTGAAGTTGTGTAGTCATACTGTATGTGCGTTAATCCTTACGATGACATTCTGAACATTTGGGCACGGACTCTGCTTGTTTCACGACGTTTTCGTTAAAAATACTTACATGTAAAACATTAATATTTATTGTTATAATGTTTCGCGTGTTTCTATTATGTGTTATGTTAGCGTGTAAAGCTGTTTGTATGTACAGTTCGAAGGCTTTGGAAGGATATCCAGCTGGTTATTTAGCTGATTGTGAGTACCTAATATTTACCATTACTTCCGATCGCATTACATTTTATTTGAATGTTTTCCGCAAAATATTATCTTTTCGACTTATTACGAGTATACTGCTTACCTCGTTGGTCCAGTGGTGGCAAGCGTAACGGCTGAGCTTGGGGTCCTCTGGTCGATTTTCAGGTCAGGCAAAGTGTTACGGAGTTTTTCCATCTGAAATTAATTTCCGATGTCTAGATTTATCCCCGTAATCTCTCCGGCTCGCCCTCTTTTACATTGGACGTAATCATACTTGGCAGAATGTGGGTATACTATAGGTACCTGCCATCGACATCATCTACAGCCCGACTTTGCCCACTGCTGGGCCTCTCTATTCTCGTACTTATACCTCTGCCGTACCCACGAGGATTTAATGCCTGATGATTGATCACTCAATCATCGTCCTCTTGCCCTTTGGGCCTAAAAAGGCCACTTTAAGGCCTATTTATACCTAAAAGCTATTCATCTCCTGTATTTCCAGCAGATTATTAGCAATTCCTCTAATTTTCGTAAAATTTCAATTCATATTTGGTGTAAACATTGCCGCGCGAAAAAAATAAAAACCGAAATTTTATCGGTACATTTTTCATTACAGTTTTTTGGTTTTTTTATTTTTTATTTCTACAGTTTAAATGTTATTTCGTTGTGATATGAATTGCACACAGATCATATTATGAATTGTCAGTTTGTGACCATTTTACGATTTTTAATATGATTCATATCCTATTATGATTCTGCCAAAGTGGCCTTTTTAGGCCTCCTGGTCCCAATTTATTTGGGGTCGCACTTGTCTTTTTCTTCCATACTTCTCTATTATTATTGAGTTTAAAATACGATGTGAGGAATTTTGTCATCGTTCATATAGTTTCTTTGTAATGGTTTGTCATGTCATTCGTCACCTTTCTTTCAAGTTGGGTGTGGGCTGGTGTCAATAGCCACCTCAAAATGACGTGTAGTGACAATATTTGACTTAATAACAAAAGGGAATGCGTATCGATGAGCACACGTTGTTTCTGTATGTTTGTTTTTTGATAAAACTGTTCAAGGATCGAAGAGATATGATTCTGAAGAAGTGGCAATGTTTGTTGGTTAAATATTATGGTGGATGGAAAAAGACTTTGAAAATGTTTTTTTAACTTCAAAATTGAAGAAGTTTGGGACCTTTGCCCATCAGTGGGAAATAATTGGTTATTAACAAAAACCTTCTTTCTTTCGTTTAAATTATAGTGTCCGTAAGTCTGGACGAAAAAGTCCTGACGTGGTCTGGACGGTACAGTCAGAGACAAAACACGATTAACATTTCCGTTTTTTTTTAATATTTATTATTGAGTTAATATTTAATTAAAATCGGAATAGATGTTTTGTGAATTCAAAGAATTTATTAACACTTTTAGTTATTATATAAAATGCTGAAATATCGAATGTATCGAATATTTTCGGCACGGTTGGCGCAGTGGTTAAGCGATTGACTGCTGCGCTGCGTGTCGCGGGCTCGATTCCCGCACGGAACAAATATTTATATGATCTACAAGTAGTTGTTCCGGGTCTGGCTGTTTGTGTATCTATGTGAGTTTAAATGTTTGTAAACGCGTCCACGATAGAGAAGAAATTCCACGTTTAAAAAAAAAAATAGACGATGATGATGTTAATTAGGAGTCAACCTAATTTTAACCAGCGGGGTAACTACGTAACACACTATCAGTAGCAATGGTTTTAATTTTGACAGTTCAACAACATTCATTGCGTTATTTACGTTGTTGACCAGACAAATTTATCGAACATATGAAGCATTGGATTAGCAATATCCTTCAAAATTATTCAGATTGAGATCTGTGTTACGCAATTAGGGTGTGATGTAATTATTCCAGATTAATTCTCATCACATTAAATAAATCTATTTCCAGGTCCAGGAACCAACATACCACTACCTATCCCACCGGAGGACTTAAAATACCTGAACATACTAGTCCAAGGCAAAGGGAACATCTTTTGGCCAAAGACGAAGTATAATTACTACCAAATGAAAGACTTAGCCAAAGACCCTCGGGTGGACTTCCAGAAACCCACTGTTATGTATGTGGGGGGGTTCTTGGACCACCCCCAACTACCCTTCGCGTTGACAGCTGGTGTGGTGTATAAAAAGTTGGGGTACAACGTGTTCTTGCTGGATACTAATAGGTTTACGACTGTTGCCTATCCTGTGTGAGTATGCGTTTTTCAATTGTTCTTTAATGGAATAGTTTTGGAAATACGAGTATCCCGCACTGGGCCTCGAAAAATCAACCTACATGTACGTTGTAAATTACTCATTTGTTTTTTATAAACTACCTGAAAACTGCAAGCTGGAGAAGAGAAAATAATGCCAGTGGGTAGCTAAAGAGCCCACTAGATGAACCATCCGTGAGATGAACCGACCAGCTTAAAAAGGTGACTGGGACAGACTGGTGCAGAAGGAATAGGTCAGGGTGTTGTGACTGCGATTGGGAGCTAAAAAACCAACTCGCACTGCACCCCCGTTGTGGATTAGGGGCTACTCCATCTCACAGAGAGGTGGCCTAACATCATGGGCTGGTTATGCATATGGAAAAAATCGTTACGCATAACATCACACCTGTAACCCCGAAGGATTAAGCAGAGGTGTACCACCCCATTTCGCCGGTTATATTTAAGTCTCATGGAATATGGCGCGAGCCTATTACTATCAACCGTGCATAAATCCACCAGGCTGGTACTGAAATTCCTGATGGATATACCCAATAACACTTTTCCCGACCCTTAAGGCAATCTAGAAAAAAAACCTAATCGACACATCCGTTTTTTAACTTGCAACCTATTGCTTCAGAAGCTCAGCCCTGTTCCGTGATTCTGGCAATCTTCTAGAACTTAATCTCGATACTCAGAACAAATGTATTGCCTATTTCAGAGCTGCCGGCAACATGCGGACCATTGGAAAACACGTCGCAGAAATGCTCGCCACCCTCTCAAATTACGGCTTAGACCCAAAAAAAATGGAACTCGTAGGCCTCAGCTTAGGAGGTCACACCATAAGCTTCATAGCCAAAAACTACAGACTCCAAACAGGCATGAACATCTCCAGAGTAACTGGGTTAGACCCATCGGGTCCTTGCTTCAGAAACTTAGGTCCAGAAGACCGATTGGACCAAACCGATGCTGATTTCGTTGACGTCATAGAAACTAATATCGATGGCTACGGAATGGCAGCTCCTGTCGGCCATGTTAATTTTTACGTCAACGGTGGGGAATTCCAACCTGGGGACATATTTTGGGTCCCCTGCAACGTTATTTGCAGTCATGTGAGGGCTTTTACTATTTGGATTTCAGCACTCATTAATCCAAATAGTTTTATCGCCATGAAATGTGATTCTGTTCAAGAAGCAAGAAATAGAGAGTGCTATGATAAAAACCCTGTTGTGACTAATATTGTGGGTCTGAATACGGATAGAAATACACAAGGAATCTTCTATTTGGCTACTGAGAATAATTTTCCATATTTTATGGGTTTAAAAGGGCTGGAAAAGGAAAATGAATTTTTCGACTCCAAAATGAATTTGAGTAAAAAGACCAGTTGGAGTTTATTTTAGGCTAAATCTTTTTGTTATTTGGAATAAACAGGTTTGGGTAAATATGGTGTGTTTATTGTTTATACAGTAGTGCAGGTAAAAGAAGAGACATAATATGCCATACAAAGTGCAGTATTCACGGTCAAATTAAATTATCTAGCGAAACTCCGCAGACAAAATATCTAAACATGATATAACAAAAAAATAATAACTTGATGAGTTTTTTTGTGGGGTCATCGCAGTTAGCTTCTAACATCAGTTTAATAATCAGGTTTTTTGAGTATACTTCACAGAAGTGTCGATATCTAAACACGATAAAACAAAACAAAGCAGATTTTCTCAACACAACAAAAAAAAACATAATTATTTTATTTTGATTTTATCGTGTTTAGATATCACGTCTACAAAGTTTCGCTAGCTAATTTCATTTGACCCTATATAACACGATTAAAATGTATGGAACAGCTGATTTTTTTTTTCATATCTTAGAAACTGAAATCCTATGCCTACTAGTAAAAGTTTTTCATTTTCATGAGTTCTACTAACACGTATGTATGTATGTCCCTTCGTTTATTTGCCACACGGTAAGCTATTCTATTCTATTCTAAAGTATTACAACCACATTACAACGATCAAGTAATAGGTACCTATTACTTAATTACTTTAACTTATCGACTACTAGCGACATCTGTTACCTACTTCCTGTGTTTGCAACGATCATCATGGCTTCTCGTGTGCAGCGTCAAAGTAAACTATTTAACGGTTGCTGTTCAACGGAATTATAATAGATGGCGCTTTAATGTTTAGTTTCAAAGTGTTAAACAGATGGCGTTAGTAGCACACTGAGACATTGTTTCGAAGATGAAAGTTTTACGGAATGGTTTCGATTTTAGTCACACATACTCAGTTATATTTTGTATTGTATATAATTTGTGACTTGACAAGATTATAATTTTTATGTGAAAATGTAGGCCTATGTTAAGGGCATTTTGTACCTACTGCGGCTTTTAGGTATCCACTATCGTTTTATTAAAACTTACCTAACATAATCAGTCTACAATGTTCCCACTGCTGCTCTGCACTGCTCATCTCTTCTAGAAGGAGAGGGGTACCACACGGGTCCCGGTTGGCAGACGTAACATGTCTTCGAATTTATGGTTCTAGGACTGGGAACATGCCGGTTTCCTTCACCGTTTTGAGAGCAATGGTGATGAAATTATTTAAACAAAGCAAAGTACCTGCCTGGGTTCGAACCCACGACCTACAACTCGTAAGTCGGGGCCGTTACCACTTCTCCAAACACTAATGATGGAACGCCATATTGAGGAAACCTGTAATATGTTTAGTCTGCATGAGATCAGTTCTACATATTTATTTGTCCTTTCTTTACAGCTCCTAAGCGCCATCTAAAAAAAAAACTGTCCATACAACTTCACATCGAAATCCAAACAAAAGTTTAAACAGTTTTTTTCTCATCCATTCATGAGATTTTCTAAAGGATAAGCTTCCTCATTTTGGAGGTCAAACATGTCTGAATTAAAGTGCATTGTAATGGCCGCCAGCTGGTTACCTGACCCCTGTATCAAGGACCAACGGCCTGTATTATTAACCCTTGTAATTATGCGAATGTCAATACGTAAGGATCATATTGTCCGAATCTCTAACCCTTTTTGGTTGAATATATAGGTTTGCACGCGGATTCGGCTGTGATTTTTGATGTCGGATGTTGCAGATCTATGTATAGTTAGTGTTTTCCTTTCTTTTATGATTTTTGGAGTGAAGTACCTACCTACCTAAGTCATCATCTGCTTCGCCTTTTCCCAACTATGTTGGGGTCGGCTTCCAGTCTAACCGAATGCAGCTGAATACGAGTATTTTACATGGAGCGACTGCCTATCTGACCTCCAAAACCCAGTATAATACGATACCCCTTGGTAAAACTGGCTGTCAGATTTTCGGGCTTCTGACGTAACGACTGTCAAAGATCCACGAATGACAGAAATGATCAAAGAATGCAGTACCTAAGTCTGATACATAATATTATCAATGGCAATGAATTTCAGTTTTTTGATTAAATACCTAGAATAAAAGTAGTATGTAGTGGCATAGTTGGGAAAAGGCTAGGCAGATGATGGTGATGGTGACCTAGAATAAAAGAAAGAAAATACTTTTATTTGCGGTAAACATGACGCAAAGAAAGAACGCAAAATGAGAACAAGTTGGGAGAAAATACGCAAGAAATATTTTTTTTCCATGTGACTCCACATTTTTCATCTAAAGTCTGACTTTTAGTTTGATTGCTTTAGTATGTAGGTACTGTGGTAGGTTAAATAGGAAATACAGTAAAACCTTTTCTTCTTGATCTAAATTCTAACATAACCAAACATTTTCGATGAACAAACTGTCAATAAGAATGGATTTCTATATTCACAGTGCACAAATTAGCAACAATCAAGTTCAAACTCACTCTTTATAATAACAAAGTCCAATTTCCATTACGCAATTTTAAACAATAAATACTTTACGCCTCAATTAAGTAGGGTCAGCAGTAAAGAAATTCCTGTAAAGCACTTTCGGTACCTACTATTGATAGTTTTTTAGTTTCCAATGGACACCTGGCCCTTATTTGAATATAAATATTAGTCGGCTGACCGTATTTGGGGTCCTTTTGAAACGGGAAGGATATTCTTTTTACTCGTCTATTGTTAATTAGCTGACGCTACCCTGCCCATCCTAAATGGATGCGGGATGAAGATATTTTTATCTAAAGGGTATTTAATCCTACTGGCCTTTCATATTTGCATTTGGTTTTAAAGCAATATGGACGGAGAAAAAAAAACATTGTTTTGAACTCTTTCTGCAGCGACCCCTTATAAATTACAATAAGGACAGGATAATGACGATCTTTTATAAGAAAAAAAAAACCGGTCAAGTGCGAGTCGGACTCGCGCACCGAGGGTTCCGTACAAATTTGTAGGTATGTAATTAAAAATTTACTGTTTTCGCAATTTTTCCTTTATCTGTGCTTTATGACGTTGCTTCGTACCAAATTTCAAGATTCTGAGTTCACGGGAAGTACCCTGTAGGTTTTGATTCCCTTGCGAGTGTCGAAAATTTGCGGGATAAACGGCTGTATCTTTTGATTGCGTTGGCTTAGAAGTTTGATTTTTTCACAGTTCCAAGGGTCAGTAGACCTGAGTAAGTATTTAATATAAAATCCAGCTTGATACCTCCACACGTTCCTGAGAAAAAGGGTCTTGACAGACAGACGGACGGACAACTAAGTGATCCTATAAGGGTTCCGTTTTTTCCTTTCGAGGTACGGTACCCTAAAAAAAGAAAAAAATACATTTATGTCACGCTCTTCTGTGACTTAAGTAGGTAGTCCATTTTTACACAGAAAAGCGTGTCATAAATTCGGGTTTAGGCCACACGAGCTCCCTGCCTAGGCTTTTCCCAATTATGTTGGGGTCGGCTTCCAGTCTAACCGGATGCAGCTGAATACCAGTATTTTACATGGAGCGACTGCCTATCTGACCTCCACAACCCAGCTACTGGGTAATACGATACCCCTTGGTAAGACTGGTTGTCCGACTTTCGGGCTACTGACGACCCGTAACAACTGTCAAAGATCCACGAATGACAGCCGGGACCAACGGCTTAACGTGCTTTCCGAGGCACGGAGGTCACACGAGCTGTAAAATAGTATACGATACGTGTGACCTAAGTAGTCTATTATTGCACGGCGTTTGGCTAAAGTTACACGTATCGTAATGTTTTATTACACACTAAAAGGCACACAAACAAAACAAAAACAAAACTTAATTAAAGTTACTCTTTTTCTGCACCTTACCTACAAGCGTAATGTTATGTTATTTTATTTATTAATTTAATATTTTAAGCACACAAATGTACATACAGAGGCGGACTTAATCCCATAGGCATTTTCTACCAGTCAACCTTTGGGTGATGCAGAGAGAACTGATGGTAGGTGCTATTGCGAAAAATTGAGGGATAAATATTTTTAAATATAAAGGCCAAAAACAAAAAAAAAAGTTTCTTTATTAACTTCAATTGTACAGAAAATACTTATCAGCTATACACTATGCAGCGTTACAACAAAGGAAAAGTGATTTCGATGAACTCTGGCACCCAAAATAAGATTTAACTTGTGTTTAGGGTGCCAGCGTCCTCGCCTATAATTTATAAAAAGGCAGATATATAATTTAACTTTGTTTCATATTTAGGCTTGCCAAAATAAACTGGCAACACTATAAATTCGCACCCGGCCATAAGCCATTGTAATCGGCTCATAATCGTCCCTTGTTTTACCAATTCCTTTACATATGACAAGCAAATTAACTCCCATAAAAAGCGAATAAACCTGAAAAACCACTTAAAACAAACCTCTTTACATACTTATTTATATTAAATACCTTTCTTTGTGTTCGAGTACATTTTTTAAATAATCGTTTAATATTTACTCGATTTTGTGCAAGCAGGTGCTATGTGTCACATGTCATTTTGACATTTGTCTGACTTAACGATGCATCGATTACTTAATCGATTACGGGTGATAGTTGGACGATTATCGCCGTTTTACTTATCGGGTGGGTTTTGAAGAATCCTCTTTCGAAATAGGTAAGTAATTTTCTGTCTGTTTGTTACTATTTCACGTGTAAACTGTTGAACCGATTTCGATCGATTACAATTTGGTTGATATAGAGGTATGACGTAGGTTATAGGCACACACATGTGGACTTATTCTTAAATGTATGAACAACTTACACACCTACCATAGCATAATTAGCCTATGATGTTCCCACTGCTGGGACACAGGCCTCCTCTCTGTGGGAGGGAGTGGGCCATAATCCACCAAGCAGGCCCAGTGCGGGTTGGCGGATGACACATGTATTCAAATTTTTGGCCCTAGGATATGTCGGTTTCCTCGCGATGTTTTGCTTCACCGGTTTGAGAGCAGTGGTGATGAAATAATTTACACAATGTAAAGTGCCTGCTTGGGTTCGAACCCTACCAACTATGTTTCTGGCAAATACGTGACTTAGACTTTTCGAATCAGTCCTGAATTTGTAAAATGGGGTGTTGTAGTTTATGAACTCAGACAAACAAAGATAGTCGATTTTACCAATAAGTATACAGTTGAAAGTGTTTTTTACTTACCTCATAAAAATCTCTTCCTCCTCATAAAATTCCAGTGTACGAGTAAGGTAAAGTACTTACTTGCCGATTCTCCAAACCAAAGGGTTGTTTACTCCAATCTACATACCGATTACTCGATTACATTCAATTAATCGATTAAAAAATAGGTCAATCATCTTCATTGTCTCATCAAGTATATGTCTAATCGATTCTATGGGAAACCATTTGATCTGCTCGACTGGCCGTATGGAATTTTTAAATGATTAGATATCGATGATTATAATACATTCAAAAGTAAATTTACGAGTATATCCCGAATATCAATTATTATGCCTTTTGAATTTTAAATAGATTTGAAGCTATATATTACGTTTTTTGAGTTGTTTCGATTCGTATCGATTAGAAATTAAGGTAATAAATTATCGATTTTATTTGTTTGTGGGAACATCGGAAGGGTTATTACATGGCGTGTTAAAAGCGGCTACTTTTTACCATTACGGTTATTCTGGTTTTTTTGCTATTGATAATTTGAACATATTACTGAGAACTTTCTTGATTAAAAAATGTTGATATTTATATGGACATGATGAGACAAGCATGGAAATGATGAGAGATTCAGAAGACTACGTGAACGTGGAGAAAACATTGTTCAGCAGAGGAACAGCAGCACCCTAATAGCGTAACACACTATCAAACTCAATCCGAATTATTTTGAAGTGCTGATCGCTTCATAATGTTCGAAAAATGTGTCGTCGCAATTACCCCGCTGTTTGTTGTTAATTGTCAATATTTACGTGATTGATGCCCAAAATGATCGTATACCAAATGCAATTGAAGCGATTGACAATATTACTACCATAGCAATTACTTATCCAATTGCAATTGATCGTTTCGGGGACCCTTACGACAAAAGAAAATTTTCTGTCTATGTAAAAAACTGTTTTGTTTCCAGTGTGCGCACTGTACCTGCTAACTACCTGCATGTACTGCAGGCCCATTGTGCCTGTAGGTAATTATAATCACAAATAACTTGTTTAAAAAAAATAATAATTTACCAATAACTTTCTCTGAAACATCTGCCAATGAACCAGTAGCTTATGAATATCAAAATTCATTTAAGGTGACTGCTCCAAGGTAGCCCGCGAAATTCAAATTTTCTTGCGTTTTTTGCAATTTGCTGGTCAGTACTAATTTGTACGTTGATTATAATATGATTCGCGGCCGTAACAAATATGTATTTACAGAATTATAATCATTAAAGTCATGAACACAACTCTCTAAGATCAAGTAATCCAACTGAATGACTATTAATTTCATGAAATCTTGACATTTTAGGATTATGCTAACTTAACAAGTTGTATTACTGATTCTAATGATTATAATTCTGTAAATACATATAAATAATAAATAAATAATAATAAATAATATCCCTGGACATTTCACACAGCGCCATCTAGTCCCAAGCTAAGCAACCTAATGCTTGTGTTATGGTAACAAGATGGCTGATAAACTACTTATATACATTTTTTTTTTTTTTGTAAATACATACATATTATAGATAGAAAAACACCCAGACTCGGAACAAATACATGTAGGTCATACAAATATTTGTTCCGTGCGGGAATCGAACCCGCGACACGCAGCACAGCAGTCAATCGCTTTACCACTGCGCTAACCGTGCCGTCAGATATTTGTTACGGCCGCGAATCATATTTTAATCAACGTGCAAATTAGTACTGACCAGCATATTGCAAAAAACGTAAGAAAATTTGAATTTCAAGGGCTACCTTGGAGCATCCACCTTAACTGAAAATGTGGTTATTGTTTAAAAATTTTCAAGGTGCTTTGTTGGTAAGGATGAGCAGGTATGAGTAAATGGTACTGGATTGCCTTTACCAGAAGTGGACATCGTATTAGTGGTTCAGCAGCTCGAATACATATCATCAGGATTGTACAGACGCCAGCACATCAAGCTACTACAATCTGTCAAATTTATTTAATAGATTATCAACTTTATCGCAAAAGCATTAAGGTTCAATGTTGATTGGGAAAATTTGACAGTTTCGGGTAGCTTGACCTGCTGGCGTCTGTACCTGATTAGAGCAGAAGGCCAATTCTCGTTCTTGTAAAATTAAAAAGTTGCAATCTCATCTCTCGCATCCAGTCTACCGCAGCCACCTTCTTTAGTTCGTCCATCCATCTAGCTGGGGGCGAGGGACAGGGTGTTGTGACGCAGTCTGGGAGAGGCCTAAGTCCAGCAGTGGACTGCAATAGGCTGAGTTGATTGAATCATCATCATCATCTCAGCGCCAATCAATGTCAAAATCTTGTCAAAAATGTAGGGAAATTAAGTATAGGTGTTTTTGACAGATTGAGACAAAGATCAGACTGTGAACGTTCTTAAAACTACGAGAATTGCCCCTCCGTTCGTCTTAGACGTCGTACGGCGGCGGGTCCCCTGACATCATCTTCTGTTATTAGAAGACAGCCGCCACGCAACCATCGATGCGACGCTCTGCTGGAGTGAGTGTCACCAGCCAGTGTCACTATTATCCGACCTCTTCGGTGATTGCTTGTAACTTCGTAACAAAACTAGACGGTGCCACTTGCTTATTTATTAGAGCAGGGGCGGCCTTGTGGTAACGGCGGCGACTTAGGAGCTAGGAGACCCAAACAGGCACTTTACTTTGTGTAAATTATGTCATCACCACTGCTCTCAAAACTGTGAAGGAAAACATCGTGAGGAAACCGGCATATCCTAGAACCAAAAATTCAAAGACATGTGATTTACCAATCCGCACTGGGCCCGCGTGGTGGATTATGGCCCACTCCCTCTCACAAAGAAGATGCCTGTGTGTGCAGTGGGAACATTATAAGCTGATAATTTTTATCTCTCTTCAAGAGGTTCTAGGACATGCCAGTTTTCTCACGATGTTTTCCTTCACAGTTTTGAGAGCAGTGGTGATGACATAATTTACACAAAGTATGTATAATTACTAAAAAAAATATTGCCAAAACAGCTTCTAAAAACAAAGAGCCTAAAGTCATCAGATATGCGTACACCGGCTTTTGAAGTCGATAGCATCTGATACTTAGACACGTCTAGTGAATAGATTAACATCGAGGGCCCTTTGAGAACCCTAGGTGAGTGTTTAGTTCCAGTCAGCGATCTAGGAGGATTTGTTTTGATTTTTTTTGGCTTTTATTTAGTAACAGATAAAGCTAAGCTAAGTTGAAGTGGGACTGGGCTGGCCTCGTCTGCCGTATGCCCAATGGAGCCCTGACACAGCCAGAAGGCGTCGCGGCAGACCCCGTAGAAGATGGCGGGACCAGCTGGAGAAAACAAATGCCCAGTCCACTTTAGCTCTGGATCGAAAGAGCTGGAAGTCATGGGGAGAGGAGTTTGCCCAGCAGTGGGATGATGGTAACAGTAACATTAACAGATAGCACATCCACTTTGCTGCATACTGCTGCAGATTTGCTTTGCAACAGCCATAGTGACCTCTGCACTGCCACAGACGATGCTGTGGAAGTGGCGAAGCATCCACACGACGAAGAAGAACTGATTCGATGGGCTGACTATCACTAATCACTAGAAATGAGTTTGACAGAGGTTTTTTTGTGTAAATTATAATAGCCTTTCATAAATTGGGTGTACACGAACATTTGCTAAAAGTGTTAAGTATGAATCTAGATAGCTATAAGCAAAGAGGCAGGCTCAAGAAATATATTATATCATCGATAATATAGCCAGGGGCTGCAGTCTCGACATTCATAGTCCTGTCACTCCATACATTACACCGGTCAATCCGGGACTTTGCGACCGAATTCGGTCGTAAAGCGATCGCTATGAATGTCGAGACTGCAGCCACTGGATATGGCTAAAAATTTAGTGATCACTGAGATGACGGCTAATAGAGATTTAGGTGAGTCATCACCATCTGCCTTTATTTTTAATTCTTTTTACCTATTGAGGTATAGTAATTTTATTCTAGATGCATCATCTTCACATAATTATAATTATTATACAAAATATTGTAAATCAGTTTTAAAAGAGTAACGGTGGAGTTTCTTGCCTATTCTTCTCCATACGAAACTGCCTTTTGGAATCAATTCTATTATTTTGTAAATTGTGACGTTCAAAAGTGCCTTATTAAAATCACGGTTTTTAAAGCATATTACCAATCTTTTAACACCTGCAGCCTGTGGGTCAGTTATTCGCAGCGGGCATACAGCTACCTGCGTGTCCAATATAATAATGCACTCAGGGTACTGTTGGGGCTGCCATGGTGTTGCAGTGCATCAGGGATGTTTGCTGAGGCGCGGGTGGATGGCTTTGCCGCTATTGTTAGGAAAAGATGCACTTCCCTGTTCGCTCGCGTTTGCGGCAGTATACCAACAATATACTGGGTGTTTTTGCTGATCGGTGGGAGACCCCATGCTGCAAAGGTGGGTTCGCCTTCATGTCATAATTTAATTTGTTGCCAATACTAACATTAGTTTTTTAAGTTCATTGTTCCTAACAAATTATGGACCTCGTCTGTATTAAATGTTTATTATTATTTACTCGTATTATATAAGTGCCTCGTCGGTCTAGTGATCCGCAAGCTTTAGGTACTCATAAATCACAAGTCTATAGGTATATGAGCAAAAATGACTTATGTAGTACCGGTATATACAGTTCATGAAGGTAAGAAACATAGATAGTGGTAGTATATGAGGCCTGCTTGAGGGTAGCTTCGTTCTGCGCACTTAGGTCTGTTATGCACGGGGTGCTGCGCCCCTCGCAAAAAGAAACAAGGCATGGCATACAGGGTGTCTGTGCGTCGGGATGAGGAGGAGTTGATACTTGGTGCTTTTGCGTTCGTGTTGATAAAAATAGTGTATAATAATACAGAATGGACAGTAACTCCTGTCTGTTCGTTTGTCTGTTACCTTTTCTCGTCTTTACTCCTGAACGGATTTCGATGAAATTTGGTATGACCTGTGACCAAACCTGCCTAGGACATAGAACTTCTTATCCCGTTGCTTCCCGTGAATTTTTGATCTCTACGCGGGCAAAGGCGCTACCAAAAGATAGTTATGTTTTATAAAACTAACTATTTTGCAAGTCTCACATTTGAAAATAAAAAGACTACGTGTATGACTCAAACTCGCGATCTATGAATAGTCATTATACGCATTCGGCCACTGTATAGTAGTATTTGGTTAGTAGATTAAACTAATTAGATATGATGACGTCTAGAAAGAAAGAAAGAAAAAGTATTTATTTCGACTCGTACAGGAAGATCATATAACTAAACTAAACACAATAAAAAAAAAATATATTAAAAAAATAACAAAAAGAAAAATGAAACAAAGTCCTGTGTAAGGCCAAAAGGCTCCTATCTCAGCATGATGCTACGACATTTAAAAAAATAAATGTCGCAGCGCTGGTATTCTGATAGGGCCCACTGTGATGTCACGGGCAATTACAGTAATAAATAAATAAATAATCTATTTATATATATTATCAAATAAAATAAATAATTCATTCTTAATCCGCGGTCTATGATTAGCTAGTAAAAATATTCATAGTTTTATGTGTGCAGCAAGAGTGCATACACCCGAGCGACAAGCGTCAACGGCTGAGGCGACTGCAGCCGTCGATGAGTGTCGACGGCTGCAGCAGTCTCTTCGGTTGACGCGTGTCGCTCAAGTGTATGAGCACTAAGGCAAAAAATTCCATGAAGTTTTAGAGAAAAAAAATCTTGTTTCAGTATACACGATAGATTACAACTTATCTTCGATAGTAAAGTCTAGTAGACAGCCTAGGAAGATAGTAAATTAAATGGGTATAGTCCGTGCCAAGCATTAAAAACAATTCACAAATGAATCTAGAATACAAATAAGCTCTCACTCGTAAAACAAGCTATAAAAGTTACCAAAGCTACCAAAACTCAAACTAAAGTATCAAGAACCTTGATCCCACTACAGAATCCCGTTGTTAATAAGGAAAAGAGTGGGTACACAAGGGAATCTTGCGAACGTCGGTCCGCTGGGGAGACGGCGCGGTTCGAATTTTCTTTTTCACTGAATTTTAGCGCTGAAGGTTTTATTTATAACAGGATTTTTTTGTGGAAACCTACCTGAGCCGTGTGGAATAAAGGGTTATGTGACTTTGAAATTTCGGTAAAAGGTAGGGGCAGAGAGAGATAGATATACATGTAATATTCCCCTTTTATAAGTAGTATCGGTACGTACGAGGCGCTTTTCTTTGTGTAAATTATTTCATCAACACTTCTCTCAAAACGGTGAAGGAAAACATCGTGAGGAAACCGGCATGTCCTAGAACCAAGTTTCAAAGACATGTGACATCTACTAACCCGCACTGGGCTCGCGTGTTAGATTACGGCCCACTCCCTCTCACAGAGAGGAGGCCTGTGTCCCAGCAGTGGGAACATTACAGGCTGATTATGCTATGGTACGAACTAGTACAGTAACTACAGTTTAGCTTATCATCATCATCACTCTCCAGCCCTCATCTCAATTTATTTGAAATCGGCGCAACATGTCCTTTTCCTCCATACTTCTCTATTAGTCGTCATCTCGGTAGTCACCCCCTTTCTAATCGTATTATCATTCACACAGTCCATCTATCGTTTCGTCTCGTCATCGTTGGAGGCTCTTATAACTACAGTATAGCTCATGTCGTGTTAAAGATATATGAGCCTCTTAGCAGGGTGTTATTTAGCGACGTTAGGGTATAAAGCAAGGGTTCAATAGAAGTCATCAAACTCAAACTCCAAGCATTTATTTTATATAAACCAATACCACAGGCACTTCTGAATTGTCAAGGGGTCGTGCAATCTGAAAGATGAAGCCAGTTGCCCATTCTAAAGCGTAGTAGGTTCTTATGGACAAGAATGGCGAAGAAAATCCACGGACATTCTTTTAAATTAAAATACCGACAAAAAAAAAACATAAAAAAAAGTTTTTTGCTTCTGCTCACCCCGTAGAATTTACAACGCTCCACTATAATTATGTCACATCACGCCATTCCTCCACGTGGTTAGCAGAGTTATGTTTTTGTCCCAATTAAGCACTATACACTGCTCAATACAGATAAGTACCTAAAGTATTTTTGTACTGCCAGTATTTTTTCATCAATGGCGCCTTCTTAATACCAATCTTTTGGTGCTTCCTTAAGTAGGTAATATCCCTTATATTACCTACTTAAGGAAGCACCAAAAGAAATACACTCAAAGGTGGGAAATTCAACCCTATTTTTTACACACGACTGGACATTCACAGAGGGTTATTTAGCATTTTCTTTTAACTACCCCTTTGAAATGTAAAGGGGTTCTTAAAGAAATACCCTTGCCCATGGGTTTCTGTTTGGAAACCCATAAAGGCGTACGTGTCTGAAGGTTTTTCAAAGACTTTGTTACCTTTCAAAGTTTCTTTGAAGTCGGTTTAGTAATCCGGTGGTGAGTTGTTTTGTTTTTAAGTTCACTTGAATGGACAAAATTGATTGGGTTCTGTGGAAATTCTTATGTTCAATCCCTTTGGCATTATTGAAAGAGTTTTTTCATGAATGAAAGTTACAAGGAAGTTCATAGTTTCAGGTTCCTAGAAAAGTAATGTTTTAGTAAGACCTACCAACAACAGCAACAGCTATACAGTAACAGATATCCTACTAATATTATAAATTTGAAAATTTGTATGGGTGGATAGATGTTTGTTACTGTTTCACGCAAAAATTACTGAACGGATTTGG
Organism: Apamea anceps; assembly: GCA_951799955.1. Classification (NCBI taxonomy): domain Eukaryota; kingdom Metazoa; phylum Arthropoda; class Insecta; order Lepidoptera; family Noctuidae; genus Apamea; species Apamea anceps. Next base: position 3,927,685 of record OX637516.1, read on the forward strand.
ATGAAATTGGGCACACAGATGGTTTATAACCAGGATTAACATATACGAGTTTTTTATCCCCATATTCCCACGGAATCGAAACTTATGCCGGTGAAACCGCGGGGCGCAGCTAGTGTAACATACTTTCAATCACAATGTGAATCATTTCGAATGAATAATTGTAATCCATTGCTTCATATGTTTGAAAAAAATTGTCTGCTCTTTGAAAGTTGTTGAACTGTCGAAATGAAAGCCATTACTACTGTTAGTGTGTTACACGATTACCCGCCGCTTTTATTTACCGCACTTCAAAGAAAAGCCTTTTTTCATGACCAATAATGAAGCAAAGACCTACATACCAAGCTTTGCATAGTAGACCCTCTCATAAGGAAGTAGCTATCACAATTAAAGTTAGCTTACGAATGAATTCTATGCCCGGTTTGGCAATAAAAAATGCTGCCATTGGTAAGCAAAACGATTCGTTTTTTTATTTGTAGGAAGGATACTCCAAGGTAGCCCGCGAAATTCAAATTTTCTTACGTTTTTTGCAATTTGCTGGTCAGTACTAAGTTGTACGTTGATTAAAATATGATTCGCGGCCGTAACAAATATGTATTTACAGAATTATAATCATTAGAATCAATAATACAACTTGTTAAGTTAGCATAATCCTAAAATATCAAGATTTCATGAAATAGTCATTCAGTAGGATTACTTGATCTTAGAGAGTTGTGTTGATGACTTTAATGATTATAATTCTGTAAATACATATTTGTTACGGCCGCGAATCACATTATAATCAACGTACAACTTAGTAGGTACTGACCAGCAAATTGCAAAAAACATAAGAAAATTTGAATTTCGCGGGCTACCTTGGAGCATCCACCTTACGGAAGGCACTACCAACTCCTGTCACTAACTTTTAGCCAAGTAAAGACGTTCAAAGGAATATCTACCTACACTTAAATCTAAACTCATAGTCTTTCTCCATAGATTCCAATTTATTTGATGTCGAAAAAATCTAAACTGCCAATAAAAAAATTCGTTCCATTCCAAATGGAAAAAATTCCAAATGATAGATTAATTTATTATTATTAGAGCTCCGGAAACGTGCGTCTGCGTCACTGCCGGATTAAAACCGGTCTACCACCCGCACGGCCGGATATTGCTTAGCGCAGTTGGCACCCTGGTACCGTTGCAATTGCTTCTTGATTATATTATTATGGTGACCGGCAATCCGTCAAGGAGTTTAGGCATCTATTTCAGACCGTGATATTGGTCAAGACAGATCAATTTGGGGTTTCTAATAAAGATTAGACTGTCCACCTAAATATACTCTAAGTATGTCCAAGTATGTACTCAGTAACTGGGTTGTGGAAGTCAGGTTAGTCGCTCCATGTAAAATACTGGTAAGTATTCAGCTGCATCCGGTTAGACTAGAAGCCGTCCCCAACATAGTTGGGAAAAGGCAAGGCAGATGATGTTGTTCGACTTTATGTCAAAGTTAAAGTCAAATTATTTATTTCAAATAGGCACATAAAAGGCACTTTTGAACGTCAAAAATAAAATAAAAATAAAATTGATTCTAGTCGCCCCTTCCAAAAGGTAGTTTTCGTATGGAGAAGAATGGGCAAGAAACTTCACCATTATTACTCTTTTAAAATGTTTTACAATATTTTGCATACATTAATTATATAATTATATGTGAAGACGATGCACCTATAATAAAATTACTATACTAAAATAGGTAAAAGAATTAAAATGAAATAATGAAACCATGACATATAAATTAACGAGATAAGATACATGGTGCTCACATATTTAAAAACATTCCAAAAGTAGACGATTTTCATAAATAAATAAGGATTAATAAGTCCGGGTGTGACTTAAAGTAATTACAGAATGTAAATAAATGTCAAAGAGAAAAAAATAAAAAATAAATTATACAATTACATTAGCAACCAGTTTGATTTTGTCTAGATTAGAGATTGTCCTATGGAGCAGGACCAGCATGTTTCCAAGCATTCTTATCTTGGATATAATCCTCTAATTTGTAATATCTTTGCTTACAAAGTGTAATTTTAATATAAGTTTTAAATTTTCTTTCATTTAATTGCAATATTTCACAAGGTATTTTGTTGTAACATTTAACACAGTCCTACCCCATAAAAGATGTATGTACTGTAGATAATCTGAAAAAAGGTTGATCTAATTTGTCTTTATTTCTAGTATTAAAATTATGTCTATCACTTATTTTATTAAAAAGATGTTGATTTTTTCTTACATACATAATACTTTCATAAATGAATTGGCAAGGTACCGTCATATGAAAGACTAACTACCGCCCGCGACTTCAATCGCGTGAAATTTCGGCCCACGACCCATCGCATCGCATCCTATCGCTCGCCCGTACCACTACATCGGTTTCGCTTAGCGCTCTTTCTGATTTTTTTCCTTTTGCTCGGCTCGTAAGGCTCTTGGCGTGACCGTAACCTTCTAATTTTAACCGTAATTCTCAAGAATTGGGCTGTCAAATGTAAAAATAGTTTTTCTGATCCGATTGGGAGTTCCGGAGATTACCCCCTACATACAAACAAAGACAAATTTTACCTCTTTATAATATTAGTACTTATAGACGAAAATGTCAAAAGAAAAGGCAAACTTCTACCTCGAAGCTTGCCTTTTCCTGCTGATAACAAAAACTGCTATCACCAGTCTGTCTGTCAAGCGTGGTGATTATTGCATTGTCCTCTTAGAATACTTAGTTAGTTTCTAGGAATCCGTAACACAATGTCTGTCCTTGATCCTAAGTTCCTGTATGGAGACCCAGCAGATGTCAAGAAGGTAGGAAGGTAGGTAGCTTCTTCTACGCCAATGACGACATATTTCACCAACCAATCCATTGCAGTAGGTATTAAAAACCCTGAAAACATAACAAACCAACGTCGAACATACACAATGTTCTCACAAAGCAAACAGAAATCACAGAGCAGCTAATTCGCAAAACAAATCCGCATATTTAAAGAAAAATCTCAATAAAAATAGCTAAAAAAGTCTTACATATCCACTTTTATTTACTCGTATAGCATCTGATAAATCGATGGCGACGAATGCTATGCCGCGGTAGCGAGTACGCATGCGTCGCAAAAATGGCGGCCGAAAAAAAGCCGGGAAATAAGAGAAAGAAGTGGCGTGGGGTGACCCCGAAGTAAGGAGAGCTCGCGGTGAGGTGCTGGTGCCAAACTAGAGGTTGCACGCGAGTTTGCTTACGAGTTTGTGGGGAAGGATATTGGGGTCTACTAAATAAAATGATAACTGTCAGTTGATGTGTAGGATAAGTCAATGTGATCGACAAATCAGTTAACACTTTGCACGACGAGTCACATTTTACTTTTCGCCTAATATTGACCGGCTTTAAGGTAAATTCCTGTAGTGGCCGACAATTCTTTCAGTCATCAGATTTTCTGTTAAAAGTCGTTTAAATGTTTACGTTCTAGGTATTTTAAATACAGCTTCGTGAAAAGGGCCAATTTCTTTTTTATAGTTTTCACATACTAAATAATTAGAAATCGTTAAATAATACATGAACCAAGATCATATTGAATGTAGTTATATAATTTGATTTGTGTCTACCAGCCTATTATAGTTCACTCCATCGGTAACAGACGACTAAAATGATTTGAATACGAGTAACAAACGCCAACGTTCATAAAATGGTTTTGCTCCTGTACTTCACCGCGTGCCTAGGGGTGTGTCTTCCCCTCGGTTACCGCCCCCAGGAGGGGTGAACGTGCCCTCGTGAAGACTTCACTTGAGCCCCATTCACTTACTCGCGACTGTTACTGGCGCTAGTAAACTTGCCAGTGATTATGACAGTAGAAATCTGAATTAGAAATTTTAGGGGAGTTGGTTCGCGAACGAATGCATATCGTAAGAGATTTTATCCTGTAAATATTTTATTTATTTGGTGTACGTGCATGTGATAAGTTCATTTACATTCAAATATTTTTTTAAAATCAAAAAGATGGCTTTTTTCAGGTTTTAAGTGTAATCATAATATTTAGGTTGAGCAAAACAGCAGATATCCGGAACTTAACAGTGTTCAGTATGCACATGGATACGAAATAATTGCAATGATTGTATTAACGATATCGTATTTTAAAAAATTCTGCGTTTCTGTTAACTTTGTCATTAATTTAGGTAATTTAAATATTTCTGGCATATTAATATATCACTACTCTACACGGGCCTGTGTCCAGCAGTGGACGGCTAACGACTGATGATGATGATTTCAAAGCTCGTCTCGCTAGTACTCGCTCGAATACTGTCCTAAGTCTAAACCAACATAGATACAAGGGAATGTCACATCCATCTTTTCTTCATCCTGATAACGTCAAAACAAGGATTATAGGCCCATAGATAAGCATATTTTTTTAAGAAAAAAAAATTAAGAATGGCACCAATGTCCATTACTTTCAGAGTAAAATTAAAATCTGTCATAAAATGATATATCTGAAAATAGATTTTTATTTTTAGAACTTTGCACCTCGCTTCGTCAACTGAGTTCTTTCGAAACTTTTTTTTCAAATGAGAGAGAGAGCAGGACATATGTTCAACAATTTCATCTTATTACCTAAAAATAGGTTTAATTTGACATTAGTTAGGAATGAGCCACAATATTTTATCAAATTATCCTGATATGACCTGACCAAGATTATTTATTTTATTTTTATTTATTTGTTTTATTATTTATTATGTGACTTCAAAAGTCGTCTGACGTCTGACTTTGTTTGGATCTTTCTTCTCTGAGTAGTCAGATTGGAAATAATAGTCAGTAAATAGGCAGATAGGAAACACCGAACTCATTTAGTTTTAAAACTTAATTAATTTTTACGTGTAAAAGCGTTTTTTGAATCAATTTATAGTAATAAATATAATTTATCAATGTTATCTCATAAAGTTCTGGATGCTAGGTGTATCTGCATGCAGACCGTACCTAATAATCTGCTCCTGAATAATATATTACATTCACATAACCCGACAGTTGGGCAGTTTGATTCCGCCTAGGGACGTCAGATCGGGCGTTTACTGCGTACCTACCATGCTTATCAAGCAATTTAGAACTCAACAGTTAGCTAGATATTTATATTTTCTACAAACAAGTTAGAAATAAAACGCAGCATGAAGTATTGCTATGTGACTTTTTCAATCCACACTAATAATAAAGCTAAAGAGTTTGTTCGTTTGTTTTAACGCACTAATCTTTGAAACTCCCGGTCGGATTTGAAAAATATTTTTTTTATTTGATAGCCCAGTTCTTGAGGAAGGCTATAGGCTATTAATCATCACCCTTAAGAGCCAGGCAAAAATAGAAAAGTCAGTAAGAACTCTAAGCTAACGAAGTAATAGCCCGGGCAGGCGATGCGATGCAACGCGATGGGATGCATCGGGGAAACAATAAATTTCACGCGGGCAAATCCGCGAGCAAACGCTAGTATGTAATAATTAAATTAGTATATTAAGTTCTTCAATCAATGAAGAGATTTATAATGCATTGTTTACTAAAAAGACCAGTCTCTTAGGTATATAATTATAGTACTTGGCATGATTGCATTTGACTTTGTTACTATTAATAGTATTAATAAACAACTATTTTAATTATATTACATGTTCTATTAAATTAATATTCACCGAGGGAGTAGTTCATAATATTCGTAATTAATGTTGGTTTTATTCATGATTTATTATTTTGAATCTAAATGTTGACCAGTATATCTTGGCACTCATAACAGAGGTGTTGGTAAAGAAAAATGATAAATTCAGTACTTTTGATTTTGGTTATCTGTTTGGCTTGCATAATTGTTTGATTGCTATGTCTGTTAATTGGTGTTATTTGTAGCAACGCTGTTTTCGAAGCAATGGTATACTGTGGTTATATTTAAGACGAAACGTCCAGGGTTGCCCGTGAATATTTTTTTTTTTTCAAATCCAAATTTTCTTACTTTTTTTGCAATTTGTAGGTCAGTTTCAGGTTGTATGTAAATATGATTCGCGGACGTAACAAATATTTACTTATAGAATTATAATCATAAAAATTATCAATACAATTCTCTAATTAAGAAATCTTATTAATTAACTACCGCCTGTTGTGTTGTGTCACCCTTTGTAAAATGTCTACAATATAATTATTTAAGTCTGTAATTTATATGGTGTAAATAATAAATAGTATTCTATTCTTTCTCGAAGATCATATTATCCTATTGAATGACATTTGAGGCTAATTCTAACATATTGAGTTATATTGACGCATTCTAATGATTATAATTCTGTAAAGTCATATTTGTTACGGTCACGAATCAAAATCAAAAGTCATTTATTCAAATTAGGCAGAGAATCAGCACTTTTCGAACGTCAAAATTACAAAAAACAGTCCCCCAAAAACGGCCGCCCTTCACAACTTCCTAGTGCTATCGCTGGGAAGAAGAAGTGGCGCAACAAACTCCCCAGCAGCACAGCTATCTGTTCAGTTACAAAATACTTAATACTTGATTGTATACAATACTAGGTGTTAAGTAATTAACATTACAAGGCATAGAACATAGATTCATACTTGAATCAACATACAACCTGATACTAACTTGCAAATTACATGAAACGTAAGAAAATATTATTAAGGGAACTAAGTAGGTTGGTACCTACTTCCTAGCTAGTTATCTTGACAAAAACTAAATATTTTTTTTTGTAGTTTAGAATTAACTGGTAATCGGTTTTATTTTTTATTATCGTAGTCCGCATTCGCTACCAAAGAGGTCCTCTACTAAACACGGTTAATAGATTTATTTATGAACCGAAGGACCAGAAGAAAAATGCAATAATTTAAAATAAAACGTACTCAATTAGTCGGACGGACGTATTCAGGTTACACCACCGAAGCGAAGGTAGAGGTAGTATTCGATGCACTTTTACGCGGGGGCGAGATGGGGTGAAATGCATAAATACAGGAGAGGGAGGGAAGAATACAAAAATAGGGTGCTAAGAGGCACCGACGCCATCTTGAATCGCCCTCGCAATGTCGATTTTTCGTGACGAGGGAGATTTTTATTTCCATTTCGCGTGTTGATTGTCCTTCAAGCTAAAGTTAGAAATAAGTTTTAACGATGTGGAGTTCATTTAAAGAATTTGTTTTTTTTTATATATTAAAAGGGATGTGGAATGCATTTTGCTTTAAAATTTTCTTTTCTAAGTAAGGCATGCTAATTAGTGTTGATAATTAGGTAGCTTATTACTTGGGGCTGAGATTAAAAGAAACTGCGTTTTTTTTTTTCTTGGCGTTTTATTAACTTTTAATAAGGTTTGCTTGTGGCGGAATATGCTTAAGATATGACTAATTAAGATATCTTGCACGTGTATTTTTTTTTCTTTTAAGTCTAGACATACGATTTTATAATTGGAAATCGTATTAAGAAGATATTTTTTATTTATGACATAGGAACTTAGATCTATGTACGGTCACCAAAGGAGATAAGTAACCAGGGCCGTCGGATATAGTTGAAGTTTTGTAAGAAACCGATGGATGTTTTCGAATAAAATAAAATAAAATTAATAGAAAACAAACAGTTAATTTATCAAATTCAATTTCATTCGAAAACATCCATCGGTTTCTTACTAAACTTCAACTATACCCGACGACCCTGGTTACTTAACTCCTTTGGCGACTTTACTTACAACATACCCCGTGTATTTTCTGACCATACTTAAATAAGACGTCTGAGGGACAGTTTCCGTTTTTTAAAAACGTTAGCATCTAATCTCAGCCTCAATCTGTCTAAAAAAACCTCTAATTTACCTACTTTTTTTGACAAGTTTTTGGCATTGCTTGTTGCTTTAATAAGATTGCGAATCGAATTTGAACGTTTGTTAAAATTGGAGAACGAGACTTGGCCTTCTCTGTTATCATCATCTGCCTAGACTTTTCCCAACTATGTTGGTGTCAGCTTCCAGTCTGACCAGATGCAGCTGAATACCAGATTTTTACATGGAGCGACTGATCTGACCTCCACAACCCAGTTATTGGGTAATACGATACCCTTTGGTAAGACTGACACAGCAGCCAGACAGACAAACACAAGCAAGCAGGCAGGCAGACAACCTTATTTATTTATTTTATTATTTATGTACACACAGTAAAATATATAGGTATATGACATAGTTATAATATGAGTACAAAGGTACTGCTTATTTAACCACCTTATTCACCTTATCTAACCTTCTATGTAAAACGTTTCGTTTTGTAATGTTCTGTGACAAATAAAACTATGTTTCTTTTGTTTTTAAATTGCTTTTTTGCGGCCAGAAACTTTGCTCTGCCTGGTGACAGATTGAGGGATTTGTGGGAAGCCTTTGCTCAGCTGTGGAATAGCGTAGGATAATAAAAAAAAAAAAATCCTGTGCGTGTCCCAAACGAAATATTTTTCTGTCTTTCTAAACAAGGCTATAAACAAAGGTAAAATATAAATAAAGGAAAAATGGTAATTTTCAATTTAAATTCACACCAATCAATGATTGCACACCATTCATAACACTGGCAATATATTTAAATGTCAAAACTCTAACTGCGTGCCAGTGCGTGCATATCTAAACCCCATCTGTCTACACTTCACCATCAGCTTTCTACTTGATTTAGGACCAGAAAACAACATAAAACTACAACCTATTCATTAGCCACTTTCTTTCACAAAACGCATAATATCCATTTTTAGGGTTCCGTACCCAAAGGGTGGCAACGGGGCCTATTACTAAGGGCCCTATCTAACTCGGACAGCAGTGGCGGCGTAACCATGGTTGCACTGCCAAAAATGTATGGTTAGTGGCCTATCCGATCGGACGCCTGGAGTATCCCACCATAAAGCTGTGTATATTTTGATGGGATTGCGACCATGGTTGCGTCACTATGGTGTCCTATTGAGATATTATGCCTTAAGCTCCACTGTCCGTCCGCCGTAACGTCTGTCTGTCACAGGCCTGTATCTTTTGAACTGTAATAGCTAAACATTTGAAATTTCCAAAGTGTGTGTGTAATACTATAGCTGTTATGACAACAAATACAATTACGTTAAAATTTAAAGAGGATCTCCAAACAAGAAATCAAATCAAATCAAATCTCTTTATTGCATTCATGTGTACATTTAGTTGTTACAACATAAGTATGATCGAACATGAAACCCGGTTAGGGCACGGCAACATAATAGTAACATTAATTTTAACATAACAAGAACAATAACATAATAAAAAAAGTATTTGTATGTGTGTATTTTTTGGTGTATTATTACATGACTATAATATAATATGTAATTATTTATCTCTTCATCATATATACTAAATATTTTATTCTAGGTATTCTGTGACCGAACAAAAATATGTAGTGTTAATATTGTACGGTGGTACAGAACCCTTCGTGTGCGAGTACGACTCTCACTTGGTAGTATTTCTATTCCTAATAAATCCATTGTATAGCACAATAAATTATATACCACTTCATATTCCATAAAAAGTGTTGCGTTATCTTTCTGGCGATCGCGACGCCTCAAACATTGTGTGGTGGGTGTTAGCCAATAGTATTGCAGTTAGAAATAATTACTGCTAGCGGAAACCACGCCTTAACATTGTGTGCAGGTTAAATTACGACTTCAGGTGCCTGCTTACTAATTATTCTGATTACCCCGGTGTGCATAAGCGTTATATTATAGGCAGTAGGGAAAAAATGGATGTTTTATCAATAATTTGTGGGCGATCGCGGTTCCGGTATAGGTTATTTTTTCGTGTGTGACGGACAAATAGTGTCCATTGTTACTCTGCAATTAAGCTAGTGACTTCCGTGACTTTGCTTGTGTTTTTTAATATAACAGAAGTTGTTTTAGGATTAATAAAAAATTAAGGTAGGTACTGGAAATATTCTAAAAATTATTTTTCTTCCTCGCAATTAATTATTATTTTTGACAATATTTTTAATTGGTGTTACAGTTGCAAAAAAAAAGATACACTCAATAATACTTTTTTTATTTATTAGCCACTAGCTGCGCCCCGCGGTTTCACCCGCATAAGTCTCGATCCCGTGGGAATATCGGGATGAAAAGTATTCTATGTGTTAATCCTGGTTATAAACTATCTGTGAACCAAATTTCATCCGAATCCGTTCAGTAGTTTTTACGTGAAAGAGTAACAAACATCCATCCATCCATCCATACAATCTTTCGCATTTATAATATTAGTAGGATTAATGTCCCACTCTAGGCAAAGGCCTCCTTACTTTTTTTTCACCTCTCTCTGTCCAGAGCTGCCAAAGACCAATCTTTATCAAAGGAGTCCAGCTCATCCTGTCATCTCCGGCTGGGCCTGCCGCACTGTGCTGTATTTTAATTATAAATGTATAATTATTATAGGTGCTTAACTAAAAAGTGATTTTTCAAACAAACTAATTAGCAGTGATGGGCTGGCAACTGGTTATTTCCAATCTTTGATTAGCTATAGTGACGAAACTATTAGATATACAGTGTAAATTTTTCGGCGGTTATCAAAAAAATACTCTTCTGTTTCATAGAAAAGTGCAATACCTACGCGGTCAAAATGTATGGAAAAGCAACTTTTTTTTTATAACCGACGAAAACGACGCAATGGGGTCTAAACTCATGTGCTGAATCCATGGTTACAGTTTGTGCGTCGATGTCCCTGCCACCTTTTGCCTTCCTGCCAATTTTTGTATGCAGACTGGGAACGGCATTAGATATTATACGCAGTTTAATTTTAAACCAGTGGACTCTAAATATCAAAATGGAGTTCAATTCTTGAAAATACTTCGCCATGAGCTTCGTCATTTTGGTTGCAATTGAAGTCCAAACGTCTTTAGAAAAGCGCACCATTCAAATTTCAATCGCTACTTTTATCGGTACATTATTTATCTCACAAACTAAATACATACCATTTTTTCATCTCGATAACTATCGACCCATGGGGGCGAACACCCATAAATAAGCACATAATGATGTACTAACCATTGTGATTACGTCCCCCTGATGAAAAAATGACGAAAAAACCCTCAGGGGTGAAGTTCCACCCTCGCGGGTTTTTTGTCGTCCATCACTCACCCCCGTATTTGATTTTTCGACTCTATTGGTACATAATAGGTATTGATTTTGGGGTTGTGTCGCCATTGTGTTCAATTCTATAGAGCAATAGGTTTTTATATAATGGTGCATGTTCATTGGGTTGCTCAGGGTGCTTGCTTTTTTTAATGCGTTAAGTTTGTGTAGGTAACTACATAGTTTTTTATGTATGAACCTACAAATAGTATTTTTAGCATAAAAGTATGAATCATCAGCTCTGTTCTTTATCATTTATTTTTTGTGTTTATGCCATACTGAAACCTAATTGCCTAAGACGCTATCAAACTCAATCTGAATAATTCTGAAGGATATTTTTTTACTAATCCATTGCTTTAAACGTTCGAAAAAAAAAAATCTGCTCAACAATGTAAATAACGCAATGAATGTTGTTGAACTGTCAAAATGAAAATCATTGCTCCTGATTTACTCAATTACCCCGCTGGTCATACGATCATATTATTTTGAGAATAACTTTGTGCAATGTAAATTACTACATTGCACGATGTACTAACCTAAAATAAGTAAATAATAAGTAAAACTAAACCTATGGCTAAAGAGGTTTCTCAAGGGATTAAGGTGACGTCAAAAACGAACACTAAAACATAGGTTTCTCTTTAAAGTCTCGAGTGTTAGCGAAAAGGGAAATTCCGACTTGTATTCACATAAGTATAAAAGTATTTTTCGCTCCGGTTATCTGTATTTACACAAAGCTCATAATAATTTGCTCTGTGCATCAGAAGTATTTTAAAGAAAATTGCATTTATGTTTTTATGGTTCTCTTCAAACCTGCGGGGTAATTGTGTAATACACTATCAGTAGTCACTTCCATCTTGACAGTTCAATAACATTCATTGCGTTATCTACGTTGTTGATCACACAAATTTTTCGAACATATGAAGCAACTCCGCGGTTTCACCCGCATAAGTTTCGATCTCGTAGGAATATCGGAATAAAAAGTATCATATATGTTAATCCTGGTTATAAACCATCTGTGTGCCAAATTTCATCCCAATCCGTTCAGTAGTTTTTTCGTTAAAGAATAACAAACATCCATCCATCCATCCATACAAACTTTCACGTTTATAATATTAGTGGATTAGCAATATCTTTCAAAATGGTTCAGATTAAAATTGATAGCGTGTTACTCAATTAAGCGTGTTAATCATTTCTATCTGTTAGACCAGCAGGTCTAGCAAATAGAAATGATTGGAAATCAAGAAACATTCTACAAGTCTACGCAAAATGTATAGCAGCATAAAATTCTTGTCAAAGCAATATTTAATAGAAAAAAGAATACCTCTAAACAAATGCATAATGAACTCGAGTTTAATAAAACAATTTAATTAATTAGCTTCTGAAAGTTTCACGAAGTTTCATAAGGGGTTGAGTTTTACCCCACACTTGGGGGTGAGACTGGACTCTCGTTATTGCCAACTTTGCCCTGTTTTTCATTTTATTTTTTACCGGAAAATATTGAATTTATAAACTAGCATAATCAGCCTGCATGATAGCATGTTCTCACTGCTGGCGGACACAGGCCTCCTCTCGGTAAGAAGGAATGGGCCGTAATCCACCACGCGGGCCCAGTGCGGGTTAGTCGACGTCACAAATGTCTTCGATGTTTTGGTTCTAGGACATGCCGGTTTCCTCACGATGTTTTCCTTCACCGTTTTGAGAGCAGTGGTGATGAAATAATTTACACAAAGTAAAGCGCCTGTCTGGGTTGGAACCCACGACATACAACTCGTAAGTCGGAACCGTTACCACTTGGCCTCTACTGCTCACAACAAAATTATAATCTGGGTACACAAATCGTCACTCCTTAGGACATAGTTTCAGTTTGCCTAAATGACATAAGGCTTTGATTGAATGAAAATAGTTACTTAATCTACGTATCTAATCGTATCTAATTACGTATCAAATTTTCCTCGTTACCCAGTAACTGGGTCGTCAAGGACCTATCACACACTAATAGTCACTTCATGTAAAATACTGGTATTCAGCTGCATCCGGTAAAACTGGAAGCCGACCCCAACATAGTTGGGAAAGGGCCAGGCAAATTTTGATTCCAAGCTTTTCCCAGTTATTAATAAAAACTGATTGTACATTTTCGCTCCTACATCTCACGTACCGTTAATTACTGGGATCCGCACAATAAAAAAAAAAACTGGTCCTTTTACACAAATACCAAAAATATTTTTTCACATCCGTACACCAAAAAGTTTTTACTTACACACAAACAAAAAATCTCAAAAAAGCCGTATTATTACCAGAGATTATATCTGCAAACATTATGTAAGTACGGAAACTGGTTCTCCATACAATCCCATAGGCAACGGGTTCCATTGATCTTAAGAAAACATTCCCCCTGTGAACCAAGTTGTACGCCGCAAGTAGAAGTACTTACTGTTGAGAGAAAAAAAACAATCTGAATGTTGTTTTGTGACGGTGGTTCCGTAGAAAATAATAAGACAGGGGATTAAAAATGTACTGTTGTCTACGACACATTCGCTCAATAGTCTTCATTCAATAACTTTCATTCTTACATTCAAATCCTACATTCGTTCAAAAACTTCTTGCAAAATTCTCTGTTCACTACGTATATTTCAAAAAGTTATCAAAAATTGGAAAAGCCCTTGTAAATCTATTTATCAAGAAATCTTTGCTTACTTTATCATAAACAACTGTACCTAGTTGTTTATGATGAACAACTACAACACACTATCAGTAGCAATGGTTTTAATTTTGACATTTCAACAATACTCATTGCGTTATTTACGATGTTGAACAGACAAATATTTCGAACTTATGAAGCAGTGGATTATAAATATCCTTCAAAGGGGTTCAGATTGAGATTACTAATATGTTACACAATAAATTATTCGGTCAGTTTTTAAATAATTCTTATTGCCTAACAGATATAGGTTTACCTAACCATGAAAGTAACTATATTAATTATTTTTTCTGTAATCAGTACCTACCACTGCTATTTCGTAAAGTTCACTTTGAACTTCACACAAGTGACAAGTCAGCTAATTTCTTTTTTATAAAACCATTTCGGAATCACACCGATTCACACCTTTACACCGTACTAATTCCGAAGTAATGTTTTTTGTTACAGGTTTGGTTGTGACCAGCCAGTCTACGAGTATTTAGTAAAAATCTCACCGTGAAAACTTAGGTGAAGTTAACTTTAAGTGAGCTGTCATTCTACCTGATGCTACGGATTGACACTACTTACAGCTCACTTCACCTCAGTTTAGACCTAGGAATAGACCCTCAGTAGCGTGATTTACTAAGCACTTAACAGCCAAACAAACAGCCCAGATTTACTATTACTCTACGGAACCCTAATTCCGATAACCTACGAGTAAAGTTCAAGTTTATATAACTGGTTTCTGCCGCTACTAGCTTGGACCTGTTCCAAGTCCCAAGGTTGGAATAGCGGTGTAACTGCAAATGTAACGTGTAGCTGAGGCTGGAGAGAAACGGGAGTCATCTGGGAACGATGAATGAGAGGAACCGAAGTGTTTTGTAGAAGGTTTTAGGGAAGGATGTGGTTTTTTTTTTTTAGTTGAATGATGAGGGAAGGTGTATGATTTTTTTTACGTCGTTTTTAGTCAGATGGTCAGCCATCCTAGCATTGGTTTAGATTAAGCTGAGATGTTCGTTTGGCATGCATAGATAAATTTATTAGTAAATTATTTTTAAAAGAATAACCATGGAGTTTCTTGCCGGCTCTTCTTCATAGGAAATGACAAAATGAAACCGTGTACCTAGCTTCTGACGTTTCATAAGTGGGTGTATAATGTAGGTTGATGTGAAATAAAGTAATTTAATTTTGAGTCAAAATACGTAGTAAAATATTAAGTTTAGTCACGAGCATAATGACGTTACTATGAAAGATTTAATAGCGATTTTCTTCTAAACTATTAATAGAAATTAAATCGTGTTCGCGATTTAATCGCGAACATAGTAATTTTGAAACCACAGGTACTAGGTATTATGTATAAGTTTTCTCAAAGTTCGCTTCTGTATTTTGCGTGTTTGTATTTAAGCTCGTGACCCTATAATTATATACTTATCTATAATTTTTCTCCCAAGTTTTTTTTATTTTTACCAAAATTGAAAGCACGTTAGCAAAAAGTTGCTGTATTCTTATAATATTTGTTTAGTTATGCATAAATAAGAATAAGTAACAGTTAAAAATCAAAACTATATTTGTCTCACGGCAACATACCCAAAAAAAAAAATCGCAACCGAAAAAGAGTCCTTCACGAAAGTCGCACGTTTTTTATTTCTAAAAACAAAAAAAAAAAAAACAACGCAAACATTAATTCAAAATACATCTACCGTAAGCGAGTTAAGTGGCAAACATAGACAAAAAACAAGAAAAAAAAGTCTTGGGTCCCATAATTAAAATTCCGTTCACACTACGGATCAATTTTTACTCACAAAAAAAATTTAAATAACAAAAACGGTTAAGAGGTTTTTTCTAGAAAAAAAAGTGCAAGCGCAATCTTTTTTTATGATAATTCGAAGGGTATTTTTTACCTGTTGTCACTTAAGGATCGATTGATCAATAGAGGTGTTGATCCATTTCTATTGAACCGTTTATTTATTTGGCACGAGCCGAAACTAATAGGGATCAATAATGTTTTTTTAAAAGGTGTTAAAGCGTGGCAACAATTGATTTATTGGATGAAATGTGTTATAGGATCTTATTTAGGGTGCACCTTGAGCTCTATTCTTACGAAACCACAAATTTTTGCAGATATTTAAGTTATAACAGCCGCACGGGTCGATCGATCAGGTTTAGCTACCGCTTGCCGCGGTTGGTCCGTGGATGGGTGACCATCTTTACATACCAAGACGCCTCTGTATCCCGGAAGCACTTTAAGCCGTTGGTCCCGGCTATCATTCCGGGATCTTTGGTAGTCGTTACGGGTCGTCAGATGCCCGAAAGTCTGACGACCAGTCTTACCAAGGGGTATCGTATTAGCCAGTAACTGGGTTGTGGAGGTCATAAAGGCAGTTGCTCCATGTAAAATACTATTATTCAGCTGCATCTGGTTAGACTGGAAGCCGACCCCTACATAGTTGGGAAAAGACAAGGCAGATAATGAAGATAATAAACTTCAAAATAACTGGGAGAAAAGTCACTTTAATGGGCTGTAAACAAACTTAAACCATTTATTTCAATTTAACCAATTAAAGGCACTTTTAAAATGTCAAGGGGTAGGTCAGTCAGAAAGATGAAACTATACCTTGTCCAGGTAAACCGTTTTTTGACATATCTACTCAAGCGATCAGCACCTCATAAGACCACAGAGAAGACTCATAACGCACCAGGATGCAGTACAACGGATTCCACAACCAGCATCCGATGTAAGCATCTAGCATGATTTTCTATTTTTCACATTTGTATGGGTTTTCTCACAGTATCGATCGTGTACTTCACGGGCGGCCATTTTGTGAAGTGCATTAATTCTGCTCAGCTGTTATGGAACTAGTGATTGCAGCAACACACAATACATTGATTGACACACGTACGATATTATAATGTATACAAGAAGTCATAAATAAGATAATTCAATAAGATAAGGCAGTTTATATATTTATTATATCACGCATTTTAAAGCTAACTTTTACGTAATCTGGAATATGTACGTTCTAAGACAGCTGTCAAAAAACGCTTAACCTAATGGATAGGGTATACCTTTCCAAAGCGTATGACTATCCTAACTTTTTAACCGACTTCTAAAAAGGAGGAGGTTCTCAATTCTACTCAAAATTATTGTATGCCAGGGTCAACCTACAAACAAATAATGGCTGGCATCAGTAACAGGAAATTTATTTAATTCTAAAACTAACATTACTGTATTTGTAGGTAACAGTTCTAATGTCAAAAAACATGAAATCACTGACTGTGTAACTGAGTTGTTAAAGTTAAATTGTAGAAAAATAATATTGTGTGCTTTCCCATATTTTGAAAAATTGACAGATAGACAAAACAAGTATATTCATATGCTTAATAAACATATGCACTTTTTAGTTAGTCATCACAGTGACAAACTTGTATATTTTGACACCAACAGTTTTGTGGAAACTTTAAAGTCGACTAGGGATACTGTGTATCTGCCTGTTAGTTTTAGACACATAATAGCAAGGCTATTAGCTTCTTATATAAACTCAGACATAAATAGTATGTCGAAGTCGTGTATTATTAACACCACACTGGTTAGTAATAATACTAATAATAAGGTGGTGAGCCTGAATAAATGTAGCTCAAATGCTATAAATACTTATACAAATTGTACGAAGGGGGTTCCATGTCCCTCACTCAATGTGAGCTCACCGTCCGGTGATGACATTGAAGTCTTGGGGTTAACTCCGGATAATCTTTTAAACTAGTTTGTAAGACAACAGAAGGTACCAGTAAGAATATCCTTATAACTAACAACAACAAGGTATCTTCTTGCTCCAAATTAATAAAAGGAGGTCAGCAGAATGCCTTGAAATTATTTCATCAAAATATTCAAGGTATTTCTTCCAAATTATTAGAAATTGAAATCTTTTTAGAAAAAACAAAGTTTGACATTGTTTGTTTAACTGAACATTGGTTAAAGGATTACCAAATGCTGATCAATTATGAGAACTATAGTGTTTGCAGTTGTTTTAATCGTAAATCTATGCTACGTCGAGGTTCTCTAATCTTAATAAAAAATTGTTTAAAATCCAAGCAACGAAACGACATAGTGGATTTATCAGTTGAACATTGTATCGAACTGTCCTGTGTTGAGCTAGATAAGCATGTTGTAGTGTGCGTTTACAGACCCCCTAATTATCAGAACTTTTATTTATTTGAGTCAATAATGGAAGATGTCCTAGCAAAACTTGCATCCAGTAACAAAACCACAATTATTTGTGGTGATTTTAATATTAATATTTTGGAAAATAATTCAAATAGCAGTAGATTATTAAGCCTTTTTAAATCGTTCAATTTATTTAATGTTTTTACAGAACCGACTAGAGTAACCCCATCTTCTGCTACTTGTATCGATAATGTCTTCTGCGATTGTGATTATTTGGATAAAGCCATCGTAAATTATCTGCCGTCCGATCATAGTGGACAAACGGTAACTTTTAAGTTTAAAACACCTTTGCAAAAAGTGCAAATACAATTTAGACCAATAACGACTGGCAAATTAAATAGATTTAATAGTACCGTAAATAATAAGTTAAATGTTCTGGATCATAATATGAACGATGCAAATAAATTGTATGAGGATTTCTTTTCAATAGTGCACACTGAATTCAATAAAACTTTTGAAAAGAAAATAAAAAATATCTGCCCTAATTTTATATTTAGTGATTGGGCAACTAGAGGTATTAGGATTAGTAGGGAAAGACTGTTCGAGCTGTACGGCCTTAAGCCTTATATCAACACTGAAACTTTCAACAAGTATGTTGCTATGTATTCCAAAACTTTTAGAAATACCTGCAAGATAGCTAAAGCCCTGTTCATTAGTAACAAGATCAAAACGGCGGAAAACAAAATAAAAACTGTTTGGAAAGTTATACACAACGAAACTAGTGCGAATAAAATACGAAACAATGATTACGCATTGGAGACTTCACGTGGGGCCATAAGCTCTAACTTAGAAGTAGCTCAGGAATTTGTGAATTTCTTTACTAATATACCATGTAAAACGACGGAAGTTTTAAATTCCTCACCCGTTGTCTCAATTGATCTATTAAGAGCTAACGTTCCAGGCTGCTCGGTTGAATTTCAATTTAAACATATAAACCCTATGATTGTTATAAAAGCTTTTCGGCAAATCAAAATCAAATTGACCGAAGACTTATGGGGAATGTCTATCAAAGTTTGTACATCCATAATCGAAACTATAGCGCCATACTTAGCTTTGATATTTAATTTGTGTGTAGATCAAGGAGTCTTCCCGGATTTAATGAAATACAGTAAGGTTATACCGCTTTTTAAATCCGGGGACAGCAAAGACACCAACAATTATAGACCAGTATCCGTGTTGCCCGTATTCAGCAAGGTGTACGAAAAGGTAATGCTCAATCAAATGCTTAATCATTTTAACACCAACAAAATCTTACATGATCAGCAATATGGTTTCACCAAAGGACGTTGTACGACTGACGCCGGTGTAACCTTATTAAAGCACATCTTTACAGCGTGGGAGGAGGCCCAAGATGCCATAGGAATCTTTTGTGACCTCTCCAAGGCATTTGATTGCGTCAATCACGAAACCTTACTTTTTAAACTCGAGCATTACGGACTAGGTCAACTTGCGCTCAGATTAGTAAAATCTTATTTATATGATAGACAACAAAAAGTTCAAATAAATGGTGTCAATTCTCTTGCTTTAAAAGTAAAAATGGGTGTTCCACAAGGCTCGATTTTAGGTCCTTTCCTCTTTTTAGTATATATTAATGATCTACCCCATTTATTAAAGAACCAACCACAAATGGTGTTATTTGCTGACGATACTTCCTTAATTTTTAAGATAAATAGGCGTGCATCAAATCTTGACGACGTAAATAACGCCCTACTGCAGGTACAAAATTGGTTCACTGCTAATAATTTGGTATTAAATGGGAAAAAAACTAAATGCATAAGATTTGCTTTACCAAATGTTAAAAGTAGTGATTGTGACATAGTATTGAACAAAGAGAAACTAGAATTCGTCGATAAAACTGTTTTCTTGGGGATCACGCTCGACTCAAAGCTGCAATGGGGTCCTCATTTAACATCTCTTGCAGGACGGCTAAGTTCAGCAGCTTATGCTGTAAGAAAAATCCGTCAATTTACTAATGTAGATACCGCGAGGCTAGTCTATTTCAGTTACTTTCATAGTATCATGTCTTACGGTATTTTACTATGGGGACGGGCTGCAGATATCGAGTCCATTTTTATTCTGCAGAAAAGAGCCATCAGAGCAATATATGGCCTCCGCAGGCGCGATTCTTTAAGGGAAATGTTTAAAGATATTAACATCATGACGGTACCTTGTCAATACATCTATGAAAACATCATGTACGTAAGAAAAAATTTAAATCTTTTCAATAAAAGAGGTGAAAGACACAACTATAGGACTAGAAATAGGGACCAATTAGTTCAAACAGGTTTCAGACTGGCTAAAGTAGACTCATCCTTCATGGGGTACTGTTTAAAATGTTACAATAAAATTCCTCCCCACATACTCCAACTGAATGAAACGAAATTTAAATCTTGTATTAAACGCACACTATGTAGCCAAGCATACTATAAGTTAGGAGATTACATCGTTGACAAAAATGCTTGGCTCAATGCTGGTCCTGCTCCACAGAGGCGCATAAACTAATTAGCATTCGGAAACAATGTTGGAGCTGCTGAACATTGGAAAAGAAAAACTATCTTTGCATTGTATAAACTCAATTGCTTAGAATTGTATAATTGCATAGCACACGTGTGAGCACTATGTACTTTCTATAAAGCTACCATTTACTGGGTACGACTTTCATTTACTTGAATGTGCCCTGGCAGCTGTGAGTATGTCATGCTCACTCAAATGTCTCCCTGGTGGTGGCGTGTGTGTTGGATCATTAAGTTCCCTCCAAAATGGTTGAGCTGAATGGTGCTGATCCATACGTCATGTTCGTGAACGGGCGCCGCCAGTAGGGACTGGTCATCTCTTAGCTGCCTCGGCTAATTTTAATTTTTAATTTCTGAATTGTTTTTGTTTTTTTATAACGGACGCTTTTAACTTGCACGTATTTCTACATCGTTCTCACATGGTTAATTTCAACACGAATGATGTAATAAAATATTTTGTAACAATTTTATGATTTAAAAGAGTGTCCATGGAGTTTCTTGCCCGTTCTTCTCCATAGGTACCTACGCTTTGGAATGGGCAACTAGCTTCATCTTTCTGACTGACCGACCCTTTGACAATTCAAAAGTACCTGTAATTGGTTTAGTTGAATTAAATGATTTGAGTTTGAGTTTGAATTTGAATTCGGATATTTGTATTTTTTTTTTTTTTAATTTTTTTTATGTTTGTTCGCGTATAACTCCGTCGCTTGCCAACCGATTTGAAAAAATCTTTTTTTGTTGGAAAGGGTGTACTTCCCAAATGGTCCCATAGAAATTTCATCTAAAACGGTTCAGCAGTTTGGTTTTTAAACCAAAATTACTGGTAAAAATTACAACTTAAAAGTGAAAAATATAAAAACTTTTTTTGCAAAAAAATACAACCGACTTCCAAAAACGACACTACAAAGTGAAAAATAACTTTAATTTCGGAAGTCGGTGGCAAACAACGAAAATGCGAACCCAACGACACCGACTTCCGAAATTAAAGTTATTTTTCACTTTGTAGTGTCGTTTTTGGAAGTCGGTTGTATTTTTTTTCACTTGTTTAATACTAAAAATACTCATACGTTGCTTAAATTGACCTCACACGACTTTTTACCAGACATGGTAAGGAATATAGCCCATTTGTTTAAATAACAACGGACACTGTTACTCACTGGAGTTTATAGAGGGAAGAATCAACTTTATAAGTAACTTATGCCTTATTAAGGCGAAACACGCTATTTCTATATACATATTTATCTATCGATTGGACATGTTATGAATTTAAGCTGCCTTTCATTCTTGTCTGTGTGACTGCGTTGTTCTTATAGACTACGCAACGGATTTTGATGCGGTTTTCAACATTATTTAGAAAATTTATACCAGAAGGTTTATTGTGTACTTATAATATATTACCATTGAACCTACAACACTTCTTCTTCCTCAGTCGTGGCACGACTGTATTTTAAATGTTATTTTTCCAAAACTTTACAAACTTACAACTTACAAGGTTAGGTGGAGCGGCGATCTTCGCATGATCTGCGGTAGCAGCTGGATGAGAGTTGCCGAACATCTAGTTGAATGGCGTGCAATAGGAGAGGCCTATGTTCAGCAGTGGACTACTGTAGGCCGATGATGAAGACGAAACTTACAACTATAAAGACATCTGGATGTTTTGTCAAGTAGTAAAAACCCTGCGACACAGGCGCCAGTCGTTAGTCTCACAGAAACCTCCTTAAAAGCCCTTGACACCTACATCTCCCACACAGAATCACGCAAAAAGACTAGGAGTACATAACCAACCAAAAAACATTCGCCTCAACAATTTCAATTTCGCTGATATCTTATTTAAAGGGAGAGACTTATTTTTCACCCCTGAGTATACGCCGCCCCTTACGCTCGCGTGCTCTTTGCGAACTTCAAAGGGGGTTCTTTTCCCCCCCTTGTTAACAAACTTCCACCTATCTGCATTTTTATTTAAGTTTCGACAAAAATTTTCCACCCCTTAATTCAATTTTTTTTTTCTCGCAATCGCTCTAGGAAATTAATTAGGGAACACGAAGCTGATATGCTAGTCGATTTTGAAGATTAACTGATTTGAATATTAAGGGGTCTTTTTGGGGGTGTTAGTATTTTTAAATAAATATAGGATAATGAAGTCGTTTTCTACATAAACCTATGTATTTCTTTTCCTATTTTTATAGCACTTACATAAGCGGCTTATTACTTGATTTCCACGAATTTATTCGCCCGAATCGAGTCGTTACTTTTAAATAATATTATTTTTCTATAGGCGACTTGCACGAATTGGCACATTTTGTATTTTATGCAATAAAATAGGCATAGAACAAAGGACGCTAGTGCACAAAATGTGCCAATTAAATTCGTGCGAATGGACTAGCCACGTAACAAAGTGGTAAAGCCTATCACCAAAAAGTTCGTGCCTAAACTTTTGTTCATCTTGGATTTTAACTTATGCAAACTGTACAAAAAATAAAATATTTTATTAAACTGTCATTTTTGTCATTAGACAAACACACGTACACAATTAATAGTTTGTTTATAATTGTATTTTTTTTTTTATGAATGCTTGCCTATAAATGGTTAATTTTGGCAGAAGCTAACATAATTAAAAGGTCATTAAGTTTTTAGAGAAGCATACATCACCTTTGTCAAACCTTTATAGGCTTTCTCGAAAACTCTTAATATGAAATGAAATCATATATTATTTATTCATCTTTGATTCTGGTACATATAAGTTTGTTAGTATTACCTACTTAAACTATGCAAGTATTTACAAAAAAAAAAAAAAATGTATGTAAGTAGTTTATCAGTCATCTTGTTACCTTATCACAAGCATTAGGTTGCTTAGCTTGGGACTAGATGGCGCTGTGTGAAATGTCCAGGGATATTATTATTAAACTTTGTTAGTATAATTACTAAGACACAAACATTAGCCAATTAGGAGCAATTATAATACAATACAACTTAATATTACTTTGAAAACATGGGTAATTCGAAAGATATTATTTTTATAATAAAGTCCTCGCATGTTCTACCGTCACAACATAAGCAAATGAAAATCATATAAAATTACAAAAAAAAATATATATTATAATTTAAAAAAAAACAGGAATCTAGTTTTTATATAAGCTCCTATGTCAAATGCCGAGTACCTACCTAAAGTAGAAGCACCTTATGTACTGATCACCAAAATTAAATATGAAGACGCCAAGAGGTGTGCCCCTATTTGATTTCCATAATTGCAATAGCAAATTGGGAAAAAGAAATGCTCATTTCGGGGGTACCAGAGTCGTGTTTAGTCAAATAATTTTCATCTTTTAAATAAAGTAGGGTTAGCAGAAATGTCTTTTGATCTTAACATTCGTTTAAAATACCCAAATAAAAACAATTGATTGAATGCAATTGATTTGTATTGGATAAAACTTTCAAGGTAAAAGTGCACCACCGTCAACTGCACAATCGCTTAAAATTGGTCGCGAAAGTCAAAGTCAAATCATTCAATTCAAATAGGCACATAAAAGGCACCTTTGAACGTCAAAAATTAAATTAAAATAAAATTGATTCTAGTCGCCCCTTCCAAAAGGTAGTTTTCGTATGGAGAAGAATGGGCAAGAAACTCCACCGTTACTTTTTTAAAATGTTTTACAATATTTTGCATACATTAATTATATATATGTGAATTATATATGTGAAGACGATGCACCTAAAAATAAAATTACTATACCCACAATAGGTAACAGAAACAAAAGTATTTATACAACAGGAAGCGACAATGGCGGCAGTACGTCTTAACACACTCAATCTCTGGGGTAAGAGTGAAACACCACACACCACGTTGCTCGGGGGACTCCACAAGGAGTTCCCCATTACGAAAGCCATAAATGATCGGGTGCCCAAACAATTTATCTTTGATAAAAAATACAAGATCCAACTTCACGAGGATCGCCGATGCGAGGGGTTGTGCCCTGCAGAGCTGCGTATCTTCACGGATGGATCCAAAACAGGGAGTGGTTCGGGAGCTGGAATCTTCTCGGAGGACCTCAACATACATATAGCCACACCACTGGGGGTTCACAACACAGTGTTCCAGGCCGAATGCATGGGCATTTCCCTGGTCGCCTCAGCCATTATGGCCAGGGAAGTAAAGGAACACTCCATCCGCATACTCTCAGACAGCATGGCTGTTCTGCAAGCGCTGAACAGCAACACAGTTGATTCTGGCCTAATATACGAGTGTCACCAGCGCCTCAACCAGGTGGGTAGCCTCAATAACATAACCATTCAATGGATCAAAGGACACAGCGGTTCGCGAGGTAACGATGCGGCCGATGAACTTGCCAGAAGGGGGTCGAGCATGGCACCAGTGGGACCTGAGCCCATCGCGCCACTTCCCTTCGGTTACATACGTACTCTGGTAAGAAAACGCACCAGAGACCAACACGACAAACTTTGGACGGAGCTAGGCGAATGTAGGCAGGCCAAGGAAGCACTACCCACAATTAATGGCCGCCTCACGAAACAGGTTCTCCGTCTAAATAAACTAAAGCTGCGTACAGTTACTGCGGCTTTAACTGGCCATGGGTCATTTAACAAACACCTCTATGTCATAGGAGTAACAGACAGTCCGCTGTGCAGGGCCTGCATGGAGGATGACGAGACAGCGGCGCATGTGCTGCTAAACTGCCCGGTGGTCGCCACGTACAGGGCAAAGTACTTCGGTAACCCAGGTACCCTACGTGAGACGGTCAGTAACATCAAGGCGTTGCTGGCCTTCCTTGAGGAGCTGGGGTGGATCGAATGACCGATGTTCCCACCCGTACGCAAAATACGCGCATTGTCGTGGAGTTGCGGACACCAGCCCGCTGTACCTATTACCTATTACCTATAGGTAACAGAATTAAAACGGATTAGTGAAACCATGACATATACTCGTAAATTAACTATGTGATAGATACATGGTGCTCACATATTTACAAACATTCTAAAAGTAGACGATTTTCATAAATAAATAAAGAGTAATGAGTCCGGGTGTAACTTTAAGAAATCAATGTCGAAAAAGAATAAATTATACAATTACATTAGCAACCAGTTTGATATGGTCTAGAATCTAGAGATTGTCCTATGGAGCAGGACCAGCATGTTTCCAAGCATTTTTATCTTGGATATAAGAAGAGACAATGGCCAAATACAAGTCCATTTAAAGAAGCTCAATCCCCTTGGAAGAAGTTTACTCTGGTTTATTTAAAATAAGACACAATGGTACAAAAGAGAGGAGGCCTGTACTCTGCAGTAGGGCAAATGAAACTGCCGATGATGATTGATGATGATGAAGAAGTAAATGCATACATTGTACATACAATTAATTGCTCAGCGTGCTAACTCGACTATAACAAGTGAAGGACGAAACTTTTTCTAATTATACTTCTGGATGTTGCACATTATTGTTCAGTACAACTACAACCCAATCCTACTATCCTAATTCCTACTAATATTATAAATGCGAAAGTTTGTGAGGATGGATGGATGGATGTTTCGTCGTGTTCGTGTCTATTTCACGCAAAAACTACAGAACGGATTTTGATGAAACTTTACAGTAATATAGCATATACATCAGAATGACACATTGGATACTTTTTATCCCAATAATCCCACGGGATCGACACTTATGTGGGTGAAACCGCAGGACGCGTCGAGTAACATTATAAACGCTAAAGTTTGTGGGGATCGATGGATGGATGTTTGTTATTGTTTCACGCAAAAAACAACGCAACGAACAGACTTCGATGAAACTTTACAGTAATAAAGTTTATACAGCAGGATGACACATAGAATACTTTATATCTCGATATTCTCACGGAATCGACATTTATGCGGGTGAAACCGTGCGGCGCTGCTAGTAACCAACAACTCAATGTGTGTTAAACCTGTTGTGTTAAAACTATTAGAAGAAAAAGGCCCAACGGGGTATTAATAGCCATTATATTGTGTATTTGATAAGGTACTGATACCCTTTTTGCTGACGCTACAAGATTTCAATCGGGGAGACGGTGGCACGCGACCTCGTCTTTAATTATTTCTTTTTTCCTCAAAGCCCTAATAATAAATGCAAATAATACTCAATGCGCCATCCGCCAAATTATTGAGCCTTAAGCCGGCATTATGCAGTTCCGTACTGTATTTGTATTATAGTATATTTCTATATACATTACTAGCTGACCCGGCAAACATTGTTTTGCCATATAAATAATTTCCTAATAATTTTTTTTTTCTTATTTAGGGGGATGAAAAATAGATGTTGGCCGATTCTCATAGATACCGGATAAGCACAAAAAATTTCATCAAAATCGGTCAAGCCGTTTCGGAGGAGTATGGCAACGAAAACTGTGACACGAGAATTTTATATATTAGATTTACTTACCTTAGAAACTGGTAGTCAGTAGCCAAAAGGTCTGACAATCAGTTTTACCAAGGGGTATCGTGTTACCCAGTAACTGGATTGTGGAGGTCAGATAGGCAGTCGCTCCATGTAAAATACTGGTACTTAGCAGCATCCGGTTAGACTGGTAACCGACCTTTGGGAAAAGGCTAGGCAGATGTTGATGATATTTGCATTGTTTAAACTTTGGTGCCAATTTGCCAAGTGCCTAAGCAGTGGTGACCAACTTTGGTTCTAATTTGCCAAGTGCCTAAGCAGTGGTGACCAACTTTGGTTCTAATTTGCCAAGTGCCTAAGCGGTGGTGGCCAACTTTGGTGCCAATTTGCCAAGTGCCTAAGCAGTGGTGACCAACTTTGGTTCTAATTTGCCAAGTGACTAAGCAGTGGTGACCAACTTTGGTGCCAATTTGCCAAGTGCCTAAGCAGTGGTGACCAACTTTGGTGCCAATTTGCCAAGTGCCTAAGCAGTGGTGACCAACTTTGGTTCTAATTTGCCAAGTGCCTAAGCAGTGGTGACCAACTTTGGTGACAATTTGCAGTGGTAACGGCTGCGACCTACAAGTTGTATAGTTTCGAACACAGACAGGTGCTTTACTTTGTGTAAATTATTTCATCACCACTGCTCTCAAAACGGTGAAGGAAAATATCGTGAGGAAATTAAAAATTCAAAGACTTGCCCACTCCTTCTCACAAAATGGAGGCCTGTGTCCCAGCAGTGGGAACATTATAGGCTGATTATGCATACCAAGTGCCTAACATTTTGGGATTGCTGGAATTTGTCATAAGTATGAAAAGCTGTTAAAAATATTAAAGCTACAATGATCACATTAGCTGCTAAAAGTTGGTGTTACCTTACTATATGGGTCTTCTTTACAAACAAACTTGACCCACAAAAAACATCCATAGCGAACTGCCTATCTATTCTGTAAATATTATAAATGAGCGTGAAGTGAGCTGTCAATAATAGCAAACCTCCTTCACCTAAGTTTTCATGGTGAGATTTGTACAGAATAGCAATGCTGGTATGCAAGTTCAAATATGTATTAAACAGGAGAAATCATGGTCTTTTTTAAGAAATTTCGAAACGACTGGTTGACACCTCCCGTGACCCAAGGGCTGGCTTTTACCTTGGCCAGAGGCTAAGCATTGCCATACAACGAGGTAATGCCAGTCTCTTGGGTACAGACGCCAGCAGGTCAAGCTACCCGAAACTGTAAAATTTTCACAATCAACCTTGAACCTTAATGCTTTAGTGATAAAGTTGAAAATCTATTAAAGAAATTTGACAGATTGTAGTAGCTTGATGTGCTGGCGTCTGTACATTACCAGTCGACAGCGTAGCGGATGAGTTTTTCGACGCTATATTTTAGTCTCTGTATAGTTTTAGTTAAGTTGCGATTTAATTTTGTTATTTTTACTAATTAATTAGGTATTAGTTGTTATTTGCTTACTTATTATTTTGATTTACAGAAATGAATAAATATAACAGGCGAATACAGTTGCTAAAATCGAGGTCAACAAAAAAAAAAACTTTTTTACAAAAATATCGCTTCTTTACAACATATCCTTAAGTCCACTCTCGGCCTCTTGACCCCCAATAAATAATGTTTCCACTGGACCCCTAACTATAGTTCATTCTCGCCCCTTGGGGGTCGAGAGTGGATTTTATTTTAGTTTCCTCTCGACCCCCAAAGTACAATTATGATGATAAAACACATTACATCTTTTAATATATTCTTATTTTCCTACCAATAATCCATCAGGTTATTTGCCATCGACAAGCTAAGAAACAGAAGGAGATGAAAAAACAGCACATCATAAAATAGTGAAAGATCATTACATAATCGTAAGTCAGTCGCCAATAAACCGAAAGAAAAAAAACTTTAACAATTAAAGATTCGAGATTGCCGAAGTCGAAAAATCTGCGGAAAAATCGCGAAGAAAAGAAAACCCATTAAAAACAATCACCAACAATAATTCTTGGTGAAGTTTGAACCCCGAAATCTCTTGTCCTTTGCAGGGACTTGATAAATATGAAGGGTCTGACCTGATAATTTTTATGAAGAAGATTTTTTTTATTCTTAATGTGCGTCTTATTTGTGCAGAATAAACCATTTTTCTTTCTTTCTTTGAGATTTGTAGCTTGGATATTGTGAGAGGATATTATCAAATCTCTACTCTCAAAACGGCGAAGGAAAATCTCGTGAGGAAACCGGTCCTAGAATCAAAAATTCGAAGACATGTGACGTCTACGAGTACCAACCCGCACTGGGCCCGCGTGGTGGATTACGGCCCACTCCCTCTCACAAAGGAGGCCTGTGTCCCAGCAGTGGGAACATTATAGTCTGAGTATGTATTATCAAATCTGTATTTAATTTACATTAATGACTTTATTGTGTTTTTTTTTTCTGTGTTCTTGACGTGTAATATACAGTTGTTCATTAAATGTAGAGGTGCTTCAAGATTCTAAGTAGGTCTGTAGAAATAAGCTGCCATTTTTGAGCGTTGGCATCCAAGGGATGCAGCTAAAAATCAGTGCTAAGGTACTTGGACTACCATCATCATCTGCCTGGCCCGTTCCCAACAATTCGTGAACGGGCGCCGTCAGTAGTGACTGGTCAACTCTTTGCTGCCATGGCTTATTTTGATTAAATTTAATATTTGAATTGTTTTTTTAAATCTTTTATCTTTTCATTACGGACGCTTTTAACGTTCTGCATCGTTCTCACGTGTATAATTTTTAACATGAATGATGTAACCAATACTTTGTACGTATATTATTGTGATTTAAAAGAGTGTCCATGGATTTTCTTGCCCGTTCTTCTCCATAGGTACCTACTACGCTTTGGAATGGGCAACCAGCTTCATCTTTTTGACTGACTAACCCTTGACAGTTCAAAAGTGCCTGTAATTAGTTGAAATAAATAATTTGAGTTTGAGTTTGAATTTTTGGGATCGGCTTCCAGTCTAATCGGATGCAGCTGAACACCAGTATTTTACGTGGAGCGACTGCCTATTTGACCCACAACCCAGCTACTGGGTAACACGATACTCCTTGGTAAGATTCACTTGGTAGGAAGCACTTCGACTATCATCTGCCTCTTTTGGCATATTTATTTTGCCAATTATGCATTATTTTAAAATTGTTTGCTCATTACATTGTTTACTCTTTATCATTTCAAAAACATTTACTGCTTAGCATTATAATCCTCTAAGACCTACTCGTAAAAGTCTAAAAAGGCCCAAAGTAATCAAACACCACTGCTGTAGAATATTTCACACTCAAAGTAACTACAGTCACCATTAAAACGCGAAATATCGAACAAATTGGCATCGCACATAAATTTTACATAAACTATTGGACAGGGGTTGTCGCACCCCATCGGTTCACCCCCACGTTCGCCCCGTGACCCTAACAAGTATGGTGGTTGAGGATTAAAAAATCGATAGGCTTAGTTCAATGGTGTGTTCCTGTGAATACTATGGACGAAATAGAGGTCAGTTTTGACGGTCATCGGGCCGTTGATGATAAGGGTAAGAGGAATTTAGAACTGTGTTACAGGGAAGTTATGATTTAGTTTTGGGAGTATGGGTACGGAGAACAAGGAAAAGACAAATAAACGGAAAATTTAATGTTATTATAATTTCATGAAAATACTTAGGCCTGTTTTTAAATACTCACATAACTTTTTAAGAGGTTAACTGTCACTAATGAGACCAAATAAATTTTACTATTGTTACCGAAATAAGCTTGCCTAACAGACGAGGGGATATAGCTACACAAAAGCTGTCAAACCGCAATATTTATTCCTCAGACAAAAGTTTTCTGTTTATTGAAAAATCATCCCTTTGACAAATATAGTTAGAGATATGAAAAAATGGTGGCATAAATCTCTATCAAAGATTTGAATTGTTTTATTTCGCCTTACTTGGTGTTAGAACTCGCTCCATGTAAAATACTGGAATTCAGCTGCATCCGGTTAGACTGGAAGCCGACCCCAACATAGTTGGGAAAAGGCTAGGCAGATGATGACTTGGTGTTAGAACTTAGACGACAATCATAATCACTGCTGGGACACATGCCTCCTCTCTGTGAGAGGGAGTGGGCCCTAATCCACCACGCGGGCCCAGTGCGGGCTGGTTTATTCAATTATTTGTATTAAATATTCTTTACACATGCCTTTGAATTTTTGGTTCTAGGACATGCCGGTTTCCTCACGATGTTTTCCTTTACTGCCTAGGTTCGAACTCACGACCTACAAACTCGTAATTCGGGGCCGATACCTCGGCCACAACAGCACTGCTCTCGATATGGCCTGTTTATTCAATTTGTATTAAATATTCTTATCATGATTTGCTTTTTCATCAAGCGCCCTCGCTCACGAAATACATCTCTTTTTCATTTTTACCAAAAAATCTAAATAAGTGGGTTCCTAACTACGTACCTTTTCGGTTCTACCCTTAAGCCAAACACGGCACGTTATTTACAAACCCCCCCCCAAGAAATTCTTACAAATAGAAAAAAATTATATTCAAATTCGATCTGCTGTTGATGGAAAGTTGAAAAAATCCCCCTCTTCAGTAATCATATAAAATATATAAGTATACCTTCTGCGTATGAGGTTTCAAAGAGAGATGGTGTTTTGAAGAAAATCGACTTTTCTACCTACCCCCTTTGTACAGTCAGGGAAAACGGTCGCAAGTTTCTTTTAAGTAACAAAAATATTTAAAAAAAAAATCGAAAGAAAAGTGCATGATACTGGAAACAAAAAAGTTGGTAAATTATGCTTAAAATATCTAGATTTAATTTTATGACATTTATAATTTATCTCGTGAAGGCCGCAGGAATCCACTGGATGCAGGAAACACAGAACCGGTCGAAGTGGCGGTGCTTGGGTGAGACCTATGTCCAGCTGACGTCTTTCGGCTGATATGATGATGATGTTGATTTATAATTCATAGATAATGGCGTCGATTCCCTTGTTCACAAACTAAACTAAATTTAAGTTCAATGCATCTTTTTTTTTCTATTTAATTTAGAAAAGGACAGAAGATAAATATTTGTTTAGTCCTGTCAAACTAGTCAGCGCCTGACGTAAATTGACGTATTTTTAGCAGCCATGCTTTTAATCACGTCTAATCTGTCTATGGAGTATCTTAATTTGACAGGAGTAAACTAATATTTTATCTTCTGTCCTTTTCTTAATGAAATAGAAAGAAAAAGATGCACAGAACTTAAATTTAGTTTAGTTTGTGAACAAGGGAATCAGGGCCTATACAGTTTAGCTTGTTTTAAAAAAACCAGCCGTTAGTTTCATGTCTAAATTCCAACCGCCTATGTAGGTAATTAATATGAAGTTCATCAATTCATCAATTGTGTATATTTTTGATTGTTTAATCAAAAACTATTTATGCTCTTATCCCAATTTATTTTGGTTCTTCTGTTATATGTTTCTATAAGCCCTCATCTCTGTGATCATCTCCTGTCTAGTCATATCGTCTTTCACACAGTTCATCCATGTTTTCTTTGGTCTTCATCTACTCTTATAAACTATCAACATAACCATTAATTAAAAAAATTATGGTTACAACGATGAATGAACTTTATACGTGGTTTATTAATATAGTTTGATTTCTGCAGAAAAATGATCCATCCAACATAAACCATTTTATTTTTTTAAATTCCATTTTGCCTTCTTCATAATTTCCAATCGTTTTTTCGGCGACTGTACGCAACAAGACACCCCAAACTCGATGGGATATTTTTTTCCTAAATCAGATGCACTCCCCCATCGCTTGTTACCGTTATTATTAGATTTGTTAGCACACAGACCGATTCTTATATATAACCTCATATATACTTCCCTCTACGAGCTAAAAACGACCTTAACTCTACAAAAATTGGGCTCAATTTGGTGATTTGGAAACATGTGCGTATATTTTTGTTAGGTATTGATTTTATTTGTGTACTAGCCATCGAACACGTCTGTCTGGCTGTTTTGTCTGTTTTGGATATTGAACCAAACCGTTCAAAATCGACGTGTTTTATAAAAATTATGAGCAGAGCTCGAGGTAAGTCCAGATAATTTTATTTTACCCAAAAGAATCTGTAATTAAGAGAAAAACGTGGTCACGTGGTCGTTAGCGGTAATTCCGTACTATTACTATATTATAATTCTGGGTTAAATGATACTAGGCCACGATTTTTTACGATTAAATGTATATATGTATACCACTGCCATTTCATTACGTTTTGTTTATAGGTGAAATTAAATTAATAATAATAATAAAAAAAAAGAAATAACGCCAAAAAACAAACCATGAACGCAAACGACTACGCGACCGCGTTTCCTCGATTTTTTTTTATCTAAACTAATGTTATAAAGAGAAAAGATTTGATTTTTCGTATGTTTGTTTGTTACGCTTTCACGCTAAAACGGCTGAACGGATTTGGTTGAAATTATGCATATGGGTAGACCATGACCTGGATTAGTTACATAGAATACTTATTCCCATGGGGACGAGACTTTTAAGGGTGAAACCACGGGACGCAGCTAGTTTAAAGTAAAACTAAAATAAACGATTGGTAAGTGATTGAAACCCTGTATTTGAGATTTGCCCGAGTGTTGGTAAAATTTTTGATAAGCTAACTGTTCAGTTGGAGAACCGCTATCGTAGGTACCTATCCAAAAATGGCTATCGAATATCCTGTTATTGGCATTTTATGTTTCTGTACAAGATCGAACTAATACACCATTGCAGTAATAACGATTTAATCCATACTATTATTATATATCCATACTAAATGCCCTTGTGAAGACAGCAGGAACCCGTTGGATGCGAGAAGCACAGAACCGGTCGAAGTGGAGGTGCTTAGGGGAGGCCTATGTCCAGCAGTGGACATCTTTCGGCTGAAATGATGATGATGATTAAATTATTGTAAATGCGAAAGTAACTGTCTGTCTGTCGGTTAACTGTTTACGCCTAAACCACGGAGCCGATTTATATGAAATTTAACACTTAGGTAGTCTGGGACCTGGAGAAGTTGCAAAAGATACTTTTCATCCTGGGTATTTCTATAAAAAAAATAATTAAATAGATGCAAAATAAACGCAGCCAAAGTCGATGGCACCAGCTGGTATGTTAAAAAGGAAAAAGGTCGAACTTCCTTATTCAATATATAGCCTTATTCAATATTGCAGTCCATTGCTGGACACAGGCCTCTCCAGGTTGCGCCACAACACCCGTTCCTCCACCTTCCACATCCAGTCCATCCCATCATACGTCGTCGCAGCCTTATTATATCACAATAATTGCGTAACAGATTTTCTATCACTATCTGAATAATTTTGAAGGATATTGCTGATCCATTGCTTCATATGTTCGGAAAATTGGTCAGCGCAACAACGCAAATAACGCAATGAATGTTATTGAACTGTCAAAATGAACACCAGCCGGTCTATTCTTTAAAATCCTACAGGGAAAACTTAGATTAATGAGCTTGAAGGGAACTGTCATCCCACTTGATGCTAGGGATGTTTGATCACTTTAATCTCATTTCGCAGGTACGGGTGATGGCTATTCAAAAGTGATTATCACATCGACATTGACGCGCTGTAACTGAAACTGTTATCATGAATTCAGCACATGATCCTAGCGTAGAAAGTATTCACCGGTTTTCAAAAAAAATCTACTGTTTCATACAAAAGTGGAATACCTACGCGGTCAAAACGTATCGAACAGCTCCGCAGGGGCTCAGATTATGTACTGAATCCATGGTAACCGGTTGTCCGTCGATATCCCTGACGCCTTGTATAGGTTAGGTGAGACAGAAAGCGAGATTGACCACTGTTCACTGTTCTGTTGCTGGTTTTACAGTAACACACACAAATGATACTACAGCTCGAAAACAGGATATTCCTTAAAAGTTCAATACACCATGAAGTTTTATCTGCGGTTACTACATACATCTGTGTACAGGAAATAAGTTTTAAATAAAAAAAACAAGCATGTGTTATTAATCCGTTATATGAACAATTTTTGATAATGTTAGTTTTTTGGTTTGACATACTATAATATAACACCATGACTGTATTCCCCGGAGGGTACGACAGAGGTACACTTATAGCACATCCACATTTTGCCAGTTCCATGTAACAGGGGGTGAACCTATTGCCATCAGCCGAGCACAAATTACAGACTGCGGTCTGAGAAATTCCAGATGAAAAGACCCAATAACAATTTTCCTGGCCCGGGAATCGAACCTAGGACCTCATGCGCAGTAGGCTTACCACTACCACCACCACTAGACCAACGAGGCAGTTGCAAGCAAGCATTATATTGCATAGTGATTAGGTCGAAGATGTTAGTCCAACCTGGTAAAGTGGGGCTACCTTGACGATCACACCCTACTGCCGTTCCGTCATGTTACAAACCATGCTCCACCTCCTATCCTGCCCTCTGTGTCCCAAAACATGCAGTCAAAGCGACCTCTGCGCTGCCACCGACAACGCCGTGGAAGTGACAAAGTTTTGGAAAAACAAAATGTAAAATAAAGTCGTGCCAGCGATGAAGAAAAAAAGATTAGGTCGAAGGGCTCGTGGCTAAATATTAACAGCCACATTATCCACGGTTAAGGCTGCGACCACCAGAACCAGATCAACAAGGCACTTCGTGATTTATATATGTGACAGATTCATTCGTCTGGTCACTACACCACAAAGTTTTTTTTATCTAATCAAGAGGTCCTGGAGTGGAGACCGCGTATCGGCAAGCGTAGTATGGGACGCCCCCCAGCTAGATGGACGGATGACCTAAAGAAGGTGGCTGGGACGGACTGGATGCAGAAGGTGGAGGACATGGTGTTGTGGCACAGCCTGGGAGAGGCTTATGTCCAGCAGTGGACTGTGATAGGCTGAGTTGATTGAAGAGGCCTCTCATCTCATAATAGAGAAAATATTTTATCAGTCACCAAAGGAGAGAAGTAATCAGGGTTGTCAGATATAGTTGAAGTTTAGCAAGAAACCGATGGATATTTGCGAATGTTAATTTGGTAAAGGAACTGTTTGTTTTCTATTAATTTAATTTAATTTTACTCGAAAAATATATCGTTTTCTTACTAAACATCAACTATATCCGACGACCCTGGTTACTTATCTCCTTTGGTGACCGTACATTGTCATAGTTTAATTAAGACTTAAATTACGCATTCGTCCGCGCCATATTAAAAAGTATCACCGCTTTTACTATTAACAGACATCCAACCCATCTGCCGACACCATAGCCAATCCAGCTTGCAATAAAACAAAAATAACTGCCACCTAAAAAAAAACAATAGCAACCATAAACAATGACGTCCGAAAAAGGGGTCAAACATTCCCACATCCAAAACGGTATAACACTAAAAAAACTAATTTCAATAAACAAAAATTTTATTCAAATTTTTGCACTTCTATTTTTATTAAGACAATGTAACATTTCTGATTTGGCTCGACATCTGTTTTCAACCCTTGGGTTTATTGTTTATAATATAAAAGCAACAATAGTGGCCGTTGACAATCACGGTGTACCGGAAAGGTGATGTTAAAACAAAAAAAAAAAAGATTGTTATAGTAAGGAACAGGTTTCCATTATCATTAGAAAGGGTAAAGTGAGATGTAAGCCCGTGAAGTGTTCTGCTCATGAATAGGGTTGCCAACTTGAAATAATTGATAGTTGTGTCGTAATGCTGGATTGAAAGCAGGTGATCAATATTTTAATTTTAATAGGAAGTCCTGGATGAGTCCAGGGAAGCTTCGCACAAAAGAGAGGATATATACTCAGTAGTCTGACAACCAGTCTTACCAAGGGGTCGGGTATCGTATTACCCAGTAACCGGGCTGTGAAGGTCAGATAGGCAGTCACTCCATGTAAAATACTGGTATTCAGCTGCATCTGGTTAGACTGGAAGCCGACCCCAACATAGTTGGGAAAAAGCTAGGTAGATGATGATGACGTAAAATTGCTAATGTCAGAATTTGAGTTGTCTTTTTATCAAATGGCCAACCCTATCGTCTCCCGTATTTTAATTATAGCTTCCTCTTCCCCTGCGCCTTGAAGACATTGTCCTCATTTATAATTTATTCATACATTTCATTAGAAATTATTCACAGCTCGAACCGTATGCAAATTCACCAAAATTAAAATATAGACAAAGTGCGCATTCTCTTATTATTATTTTTTTAATAAAAAATAGTTTTGTCATTGCAACCGTTCCCACCGAACGGGTTCTATTTCAAAATTGGAACGAGAATGTCATTCGTTTTTTATTAAAACATAAATTGTTTTTTTTTTAATGTCATTCTTGAAGCAAAGGAAATGTTTTTATGATTCGTTTTGTTTGATTTGCATCTTAAAAATTAATAGGCGCATTGTTTGCATTCGTAATAAATTGCTTCGAAGGTAAGATGCTGTGGGAACGATTATAGACTTGGATACACCTATTTTAATTGCACAAGAAAACGGAAATGTATAGTCGCTTGCAATTCCAGTTTAACCAGATCCAGTCGTACTATCAAAGTTTGTACAGGTACGTAAATCTTGAAGCATACTGTCACTTATCCGACAATAGTTACGGTTAGGAGATGCTGTAGTAACTTTTGTTCGTTGTTAGGTTCTTTAGACGATTTTAAGCAATCAAATAAAATCAAATCAAAAGTCATTTTTCAAATTAGGCTGAGAATCAGCACTTTTCGAACGTCAAAATTACAAAAGACAGTCCCCCAAAAACGCCCGCCCTTCACCACTTCCTAGTGCTATCGCTGGGAAGAAGAAGTGGTGCAACAAACTCCCCAGCAGATAGATAAAACATTTATTTCAGGCTACAATGGCCCATATACATTTACCTTACACACTAACATATATCTATACTAATAATAAAGTTGAAGAGTTTGTTTGTTTAAACTCTGGAACTACCGGTCGGATTTGAAAAATTCTTTTTGCATTTAATAGCCCAATTCTTGACGAAGGCTATAGGCTATTTAACATCACGCTAAGGCCCTAAGAAGCCGAGTAAAAAGAAAACAAGTCAGGAACAAAAAATTTCACGCGCAGAAAAGTAGCGAAGAAAAACTAGTGAAGTATAAAACAAAACTTGTATTAATTAATATAGCTTACTAGTTAAAAGCGAGCATTTATTTCCGAAGTTTGCAGCTGTTGGCACCTATCACGTTGGCGCCGATTCCCTTATTCACAAACTAAACTAAATTTAAGTTCAGTGCATCTTTTTCTTTCTATTTCATTAAGAAAAGGACAGAAGATAAAATATTAGTTTAGTCCTGTCAAATTAAGATCCTCCATAGACAGTTTAGACGAGATTAAAAACATGGCTACCAAAAATACGTCAATTTACGTCAGGCGCTGACTAATTTGACAGGACTAAACTAATATTTTATCTTCTGTCCTTTTCTTAATGAAATAGAAAGAAAAAGATGCACTGAACTTAAACTTAATTTAGTTTGTGAACAAGGGAATCGACGCCATTATTTGCCAATTCACTTTTGGCAAAGCAAAAAATTACTTATGTTACTTTTCCTTCCTGCATAGATCTGACACGCTTTGGTAGAGACGCGGACTCACTTATCTATTACTTACATATATTGAAAACGCTTTTAAATGGGACTTGGCATCGACTAAGGCCTACCTGCACCACAAATCACTCAATGCATTTAATGATAAACGTACCTATTTAAAACATCATCCTGTCCCTGTCATCTGCAAACGATTTACAGAAGTAGAACGATGTTTTAAATTCTTTGCATAAGATTTATGGTGCAAGAGGTTTTGAAAGTCCGGAATAACGCAAAGGTTAAGGACACTTTTGAGTCAGTGGTATCGGTCCCGACTTACGAGTTTTAGGTCGTCGGTTCGAACCCAGACACGCACTTTTCTTTGTGCAAATAATTCCATCATCACTTCAATACGGTGAAAAAAAACATTGTGAGAAAACTGGTATGTCCTAGAATCAAAAATTCGAAGACATCTGACACCTACCAACTAGCATTGGACCCGCGTGGTGGATTATAGCCCACTCCCTCTGTCATAGAGGAGACCTGTGACCCAGCAGTGGGAACATTGTAGGCTGAACGAAGACTTTTAATACAGAGTAGTGTCCCCAAGCTGCGAACAAAACCGCGGCTTCCAACTAGTACTCAACAAGCACATGACACATAAACTATGATATGATCAACTTCTGGTTTCAAGTCGAATAATAAATTCAAATTCAACTAACTAGACACGCAATTCCATATATTATGGGTTACACTGTTTTCCCTCTCGCCGCCCATTACGGTTAGGTACAACAATTATGATGTCAATTTAATACGATTTATTATACGACATTTACAATTTCAAATGGTTGTAATTGCTATAGGACAATCAATACCCGTCTTAAATATTTTCTATTTTCACCATAGTCTAATAACACTTAAAACCATTTTGTCAAAGGATTTTAAACCTTACGTCTACGTGTTAAGAGTTTGTGAAATTAAAGGTGGTTGCAAATAATGTCACTGTGTGAAGTGTTCCGTATATTTGTTACTGTCAAAATGTGAATCTTTTAATATGAGAATAAACCTGTTTTATGATGATTAGGGCGACAGTTATTAGCCGTTATGCGTAATTTTAGAGGTTCTACCATTTTCCTAGTGATGGGAAAAGAGACTCAATATTTGACACTAGTCCTAAGTTTCAAACGACTCAAACGGAGCTCGTGGCTAAATAATGACAGCACGACCGATCTTCAGGGTTAAGTTACCCTAGCCAAAGTCGGTCCGTGGATGGGTGACCAAGTGGCCATTCATTACATACCGAAACACCGGCTGTCCCCGACCCGGCTGTTTAGCAGTCGTTACGGGTTTACGTGTCGTCAAATAAATTGGGATAAGGGAAACAGAATGTTCCTGGGAGGTTCCTGTTCAGGATAAGGCGGGAGGAAACGCCAGGGTGTCACCAATGTGTGGATCGCCCGGAGGACACGGTGGAGCATACGGTGGAGGTCTGCCCGGCTTGGGCGGAGCACCGCCGTGTCCTCGTGGCGGCGACCGGCGGCGGCGATCTCTCGCGTCTGGCTCTGGTCCAGGCCATGGTATGGAGCGAGAGTGCATGGGAGGCCGACACCTCCTTCTGAGAAGCAGTAATGCTCGCAAAGGAGAGTGCGTGAGGGAGAGGCAATCTCTGCGCCCTCACGCCCCTAGTCGCCGCAGGAGACGCCCTGGACGGGAGTCAACAGCCGACTCCCGGCCACCGTAGGCGCGGGCTTGCGGGCGGCGAGCAATGGGCAGCTCGCCGCCCGGTAAGGACCAGGCCCGGGTCGACGGCGCGTTGTGTTCCACGCGCGCCTCAAAGAGATGTCAGCACGAACTGACGGGGTCCGCTAGGGCCAATGCCTGCCAGGGCCGCGGGTTGTTCGAAAGAGATACCGTGGCCCCTGGCACAGGTAACTGAAAGAGCACGGGTGGGTTTTAGTCAGTAAAAGTCTGACACGCCCTTCCGCTCAGCCCAGAGCAGGAGAGGTCATTTGATGATTTCCCACTAAAAAAAAAAAGGGAAACAGAATGATGATGATAATAGAGAGGGTACTTAAAAATATCATTTCAGCCGAAAGACGTCCACTGCTGGAAATAGGCCTTGCCCAAGCACCGCTACTTCGACCGGTTCTGGGTTCCTGCGGCCTTCACAGCGTGGACCGACGACCTTAAAAACATGAAAGTCTCTATAATTTCCAATTTGCTTAATATACTTACGTGCTGCACTAATTGGGTTGTGAAGATGCGACGGTATGCAGTACAAGTATAAAAATATATTCAGCCGCATCTAATAGTCACGATCATAAACTGAAGAGGTTTCTTTTATCTGTGGGTTTGTAGAATGACAGCACTAGTCTAATCTTAGCAGTTAGCACTACTCAATTCTATACAAGACTTGAAGTGGATATTAACTAATCTGCCAAGTAATGTAAAGAAAGAAAAATATTTTATTCTGCACTTACAAAACGCACAGTTACAAATAAAAAATTATAATTGTAAAAAAAAAAAAAACTTAAAAGACTAGTAGTCAAATGAAATCAAATTATTTATTTTGCAAACATGGGTAATTGGTACTGATGCCAGCACATCAAGCTACCCGAAACTGTAAAATTTTCCCAATCAACTTTGAACCTAATGCTTTAGCGATAAAGCTGAAAATCTATTAAAGAAATTTGACAGATTGTAGTAGCTTGATGTGCTGGCGTCTGTACAGATGTCAAGCATAAAAAAAAAAAATGTTGACACTTGTCTATTGCTAATGAGGCCCGATGATCTGGTGAAGGTCGCAGGAATCCACTGGATGCGAGAAGCACAGGACCGGTCGATGTGGTGAGACTTGGAGAGCACTATGTCCAGCAGTGGACGTCGTTCAGCTGAAATACCGCCGCCGCCGCCGCTTTGCCATCAACGATTGCATCTCTGCTTTTCATCAGGCGGGATCGCCGTCAAGCACTAGTTCAAATAATTAAAAAAAAAAAATGTTGATGATGATGAAGAGACATTTGCCTTTGTCCGCTTATTATTGCTAATAATAATTATACAATTTCCTCTCATAAGACTATAGAAGCAGTTCTTAGAGAAAATAAATATTTTTAAATACCTATACAA
The DNA here is from genome assembly GCA_951799955.1 of Apamea anceps. NCBI lineage: Eukaryota > Metazoa > Arthropoda > Insecta > Lepidoptera > Noctuidae > Apamea > Apamea anceps. The sequence continues at coordinate 3,969,325 of OX637516.1, forward strand.
TTAAAAAGAGCTGTGTATATGATTTTAATACTAATTGATTGTGTTTACCGAACGGGGATACCCATATTATAATTATAGTTCAATTCAAAAGCGGTAGCGGGTTAGACTTTTATGTAGTACTTATATTTGGATGACAGTTGCGGTAGCACTGTCAACTTTTATATTTTTTAAAGTGTTTTTGAAGTTCAAATTCATATTCATATTCGTTTATTTGCATTATACAAGGTATACAGATGTTCACAAAAGGCTTATAGCTAAGAGCCGTTGTACACCCTGTCAGGGCACAGCAAAATTATAGTTATAAATATTTATTAAAAACCTAAATCGTAGAAACAAAAACTTTTTTGCAAAAAAAAAGAACCGACTTCCAAAAACAACACTTCAAAGTGAAAAATAACTTTAATTTCGGAAGTCGGTGTCGTTGGGTTCGCATTTTCGTTGTTTGCCACCGACTTCCGAAATTAAAGTTATTTTTCACTTTGAAGTGTTGTTTTTGGAAGTCGGTTCTTTTTTTTTTGCAAAAAAGTTTTTATTTTTCACTTTTTAGTTGTAATTTTTACCAGTAATTTTGGTTTAAAAACCAAACTACTAAACCGATTTTGATGAAATTTCTATGGGACCATTTGGGAAGTATACCCTTTCCAACAAAAAAAGAATTTTTCAAATCGGTTAGCAAACGACGGAGTTATGCGCGAACAAACATAAAAAAAAAAAAATACAAACATCCGAATTGAGAACCAACCTTTTTTAGAAGTCGGTTAAAAATAAGTTAAATAATTTTGGTGGGTTTCTTTAGCCAAGGAGAGTGGAGTGAGGCCCTTGTCCACCGCGACTACATTTCGATGCATCCCTATGTCGTTTTCTAGGAAATATTCCCTGAGACTGCATATCTTGCGATTGTAGAGGGTCTTAGCGTTTAAAAAGCCTCGACCTTCATACTTTCGCGGGATATATAGTCTCATTTCCGATGACCATGGGTGATGCATTCGATTTGCAGTTAGCAGCTTACGGATTAAAGTAGTTCTGTATTCCAGGGAGATGCTCTAATATGAAACTGAGTTTTAAGTTGAATTTAACATCTGTCTCAATCTGTCATTATTTGTGTCACAAGGAAATACGTACCTATAGTGTGATCCACTTCAAAAAGGTAAAAATAAATCTACAATGGAGACATTATTTGCGTAGTTCGAAATGGTAGCACTTTAGTCTGGGTCTTTGTTAGTCAACATGACAATTATTAAATCACCAATGCTCTCAAAACGGTGAAGGAAAACATCGTAAGGAAACCGGCATGTCTTAGAACCAAAAATTGGAAGTCATGTGACATCTACCAACCCGCACTGGGCCGGCGTGGTGGATTACGGCCACTCCCTCTCACAGAGAGGAGGCCTGTGTCCCAGCAGTGGGAACATTATAGGCTAATTATGTATGACAAACAAAAACTGTCACTTAGTAACCACCACACCTTATCAGTGAACTACACACTTATTATAAAAGACTTTTACAAGTTCTATAAACAACAGGATGGCGGAGAAAATTTCGAGACTGGTTCCCATTTAGAAACTTAATTCTCCTATTCTCGCTTCCGCTTATCCTTTGCACCATACACTAGCTTTAAAATTGCACTGACGTACGCCATCACAGTCACGTAGACCATCGCTTAATATATACGGCAGCCACTGCAAACACATGACTCACCTTTTATCTGCGCTGTCGGAAGGATGAAATTTTGTTGCATTTATTTTGTGGAAGTTTAAGACTATCTTTGAGAAAGGACTTGTCTAGTAAAGTGGTAAATGATAAACGGATTATTTCTGTAAATAGACTACTAGAGAATTGACAGTCGTTACGGGACATCAGAACCCCGAAAGTCTTACAAATAGTCCTACCAAGGGGTATCGTATTACCCAGTAACTGGATTGTGGAGGTCAGATAGGCAGTCGCTCCATGTAAAATACTGATAGTCTGCATCTGCAGCTGCTTCCGGTTAGACTGGGAGCTGACCCTAACATAGTTGGGGAAAGGCTAGCCAAATGATGATGATGACCAGATATGCGTTCTAGAGTAGGCTTCCTGTTCCGGTCAAATTTCTACCCCAGTTATGCACATCCTTACCTATCTACATCTCTATGTAACACTGTAACTGACTGATTGCTATTCTTGTACTAAACTATCTGTATTTTTTGGGAAATAAACATATTATTATTATTATCTCCTTTATTTCATTTAAATACTTACAAAATACATTTTTAAATATTTTTATAAACAAAAGGATAAAAAAACATTTAAAAATATAAAAAGTAGTAGCCCACCGGTATCGGGAACAGGGTCCAAGCTACCGGTGGTCAGGGCTCTAGAGAGAGGAACCTCCTGACAATGCGAGCCGTGTCAAGAAGTACCGCTTTCTGAATCATTATCATCTTTTTATTATTATTATTATTATCCTTGCATGATATAAAAAGTAATGTCTCTCCGTCTGTCTGTCCGTAAGTGGAATATAACTGTAGGTTTCAAACTGCTACTATATTCTGTTACGTCTGTAATTTATGGTAGGTACAGCTAATTTGCCATAAGCATAGACTACAAATTAGACCATCTGCTTCTAACAAAAAATGCCAAAACACTAAGTACTCCTTACACTGTTATTATAAAATAACAAGCATATTAAAGGGTATCACTTAAGGGGGATGTGTTAAGATAGCCCGCCGAATTCAAAGAGGGTTGAAGACTTTTATATAGAGCCTGCAATACCTAATGCCGCACCATATTTTTTCAAAATGGTGGCCACTCATGAAACCTTTATGTAATGGTCTTAATAGGCTCGAAGTGAAAGAAAATGACGGATTTGTAGCGAAATCGAATAAACAAACTTTCATAACAACAAGATTCTGAGTTCACGGGAAGTACCCTGTAGGTTTTGATACCCTTGCGGGTGTCGAAAATGCGGATATTTGCGGCATAAACGGCTGTATCTTTTGATTGCGTTGGCTTAGAAGTTTGATTTTTTCACAACTCCAAGGGTCAGTAGACCTGAGTATTTGATATAAATTCCAACTTGATACCTCCACGCGTTCCTGAGAAAAAGGGTCTCGATAGACAGACAGACGGACGGACGGACGGACAACAAAGTGATCCTATAAGGGTTCCGTTTTTTCCTTTCGAGGTACGGAACCCTAAAAATAAAAACTTATAGGGTTTTCAACGACGATGACAGACAGGATAATAAAGTGCACATTATTTTGACGGCTAAAAGAAAACAAAAGGTATTTGACACAAAAAGTCTTTACACAAGAAACTCCTATGCTAGTTGCGTCGCTTCAACTATGTAGGTATATAAATCGATAGCTGACATCATTTTGATAAAAAAAAAAACGATATGGCGGTACGTGTCTGCCATTTTCTTTTTGTGTGCTTTAAGCCCTTTTACACGATTTTTGCAATTTGCAGTTCAGTGTCAGGTTGTATGTGGATTAAAATATGATTTGCGACGCAGCAAATGACTACAGAAATAATAATAAAAAAAATAATATTATTATTTTTATTATTAATATTTATTTTCTTAATTATTCTATTAATTATAATCATTAGAATCAGTAATAAAACTCTTTGAGTTTGAATTCGCTTCAAATCTCACGATTTCATGAAATAGTCATTCAATAGGGCAATATGAACTTAGAGAGTTGTAGGTATTGATGATTTTTATGACTATAATTCTATAAATAAATATTTGTTTCAGCCGCAAATAATATTTAAATCAACATACAACCTGACACTGACCTGCGGGATAATTGCGTAACTATTACGGCGCTGCACCCCAATTGCGTAACACACTATTAATCTTAATCTGAATCATTTTGAATGATATTGCTAATCTATTGCTTCATATGTTCGAAAAATGTATCTGCTCAACAACGTAAATAACGCTATGAATGTTGTTGAACTGTCAAAATTAAAGGCATTACTAACTATTAGTGTGTTACGCTTTCGCAATTACCCCGCTGCAAAAAAATATATAAAAAAAATTGAATTTCGCGGGCTATCCTTGCGCTTCCGCCTTAATTACGCAACAGCACCTTGTTTAAGCTCTAGAAACCTTCATACATATGTACCTAGACTTAGATACTTAGTCGAACAAAGGCTTAGGACCATCTGCCTAACATGTGCGTTCGAACGGCTGGATTGTTAGATTAGACGGCAAGTAATATACAGCTTGTTTGGTAAAATCTAAATATTTGTGATGTCGATAAAATTGATTTATCTATTAGTTTTTGTTTACCATTTGTGTAGTTTTTGTTAGTATCGAGTTATAATTGAATTGTAATATCAAAGTTTTTGGGACAGCTTTTTTATTAACAGTATGAATGTGACAGCTGGTTTTTGTAAAGTAATTCACTTCGAACCTCACTCAAGTGACCTCTCCGTTATCTATATAAATAAAAAAAACTGGTCAATTGCGAATTGGACTCGCGCACCGAGGGTTCCGTACCGTAGGTATGTAACAAAAAATGTACGGTTTTCGGATTTTTTCCTTTACTTGTGCTACATGACATTGCTTCTTGCGAATCATAGTTAGTCAACGGGAAGTACATACCCTATAGGTTTTGAATCCCTTGCGAGTGTTAAAAATAGCATCAAAAAAAACAAAAGCACTAAGGGAACATAAACGCCCGTATCTTTTGATCGCGTTGACTTCGAAGTTTGATTTTTTCACTGCTTCAAGGGATTGCTGCCTTTGCAGTATTTGATATTAATTTCAACTTGATAACTCCACGCGTTCCTGCGAAAAAGGGTTTTGACAGACGGACAGACAGACGAACAACGAAGTGATTTTATAAGGGTTCAATTTTTCCGTTTGTGAATGAAAAATATATTTTTTTTGGCACACGCACATGAATTACAAATAATAAAGAAAATATGTATGTAGTTACTTATTTGATACAGTATATCTAATATAAATAGTTGGTTGTATATATTATATATATACTGTACGGGCAGTTTGTCCGTACAGGGAGATGTAGTATGTAGACTGTTGATGGATACGAATCACACGGGATGTATACAGGAAATAAAATCACTGTTCTGTGTCCGTTACTGATTGTTCGATTTATTAGGTAAAATGCTAAGTTATATATACATAAAGTAGGTTACTTGTGGTGGGCGCGATAGCTTATTCAGCGAATGTACGTAAGTAATCGGCGAATAAGTAAATGCTTGTTAAGGTAAAAACTAACACAATACATTTCATGTGGCGATGCTCGTACATCCTGCCAACTATAAAAAACTACAAATTAGAAGTAAACGTACTATAAAAGTAATTAAGAATATGTAAAGAAAGTTAGTGTATTCTGTGTTTCCCGCTGAATGGTATTGGCGATGTTTCGTTGTCCACCTTGTTGCTGTTAGGAAGATGTCCGATGACCTTTTCTATTGTCTGCTCATCTGCCTTTGTTTGACTATCCTTAGGGAGATGCTGTTGAGTATGGACTGGTACCATGTCAATATCTTCGTTGTGAGTTTGCGTGGATACTCTGCTTACTTGGAGTACACGGAGGCAGCGGGTTTTTATCTTAAAGGCTACCCATGTACCGAATATTATTGCACAGGTTATTATGAACCCGTACAGGACGTAGTGATGTTGCTCGGCATCCGCTGTTTTAACCATTTGGATGTCCTGTTGTTCTTTAACCAGCTCAATTTTTCTTTTAAGACCTTTAAGTTGTTCTTCATGGGTTTCTATTTCCATGTTTGTTATGTTAGTAATTTGACTATTACTTATTAATAAGTCATTTATGTTTATCTCTGGTATGTAGATCTCTTGCTCATTGCCTAATTCCATAGTGCTTTGCATATTGTAGTGCGAATGAATCAGGTGATTATCGCCGCGCATCATGCATCCTGTCGCTAAGGTGATTATGCCCGTATTACGTAGTGTCTGTGACGTAATTCCAGCTGGACAGAAAATGCGCATAGTGCATTCCTCACAACACGTAAATAGCCAAGCCCCCCTGTTGTGTAACTTTTTCCATTCATTGTTGCAACTTGATACCTCTGTGCGGCAATTTGATACTCCTCGATTGTTTATTATGTCTGCTTCGCACATGCTTGTGGCTGTTTTGATCCCGTATATAGGTAAGTCGAAATTGCATAACAGCAGCTGATTTGTGTTTACTTGGGTGCATGATGACAAATGTTGTTGATTCAGGAGTATCATCATGTCCATTTTCAAGTTCACGGCTATGTATTTTGTTGTTGGTATTATGTTAATCATGGAGCCTCCCTTTATGTTCCGGATTGGGACGACTTCGGTTAGTTCATATTGTTCGTCTGTTACTAAAGGGATTTTTACTTCGAAAATTATAAAGTCTTCGGTTAGTCTTCCTTGCACCCTTGCTAGTTTATACATTTCCCGAGTACACTTGAACTTGTTTGGGCAGGGTAGGGATAATCCTTTTGGTACTTGTCCTGATATGATGTTCAACTGGTTTTCGAATGCATCGGGTTTCAATAAGTGAGTGTCGACTTTGCCATTGCGAAGATCTGTAACTAGGTCGATCAACATGTCTTGTATTCTCCGCAAGTTTGCTACCATCATGCTTGCGGCAAGTGCAGTGGCAGTGAGGAAAGTTGCTTGGTCTTGTTCTGTTCTCAGTTGTTGCATCGAGTCTCTGAGACTTTTGTTGATGACGACGAACTGTCGGTTCATCACTTGCTCGTTCCTCTTCAGGAGGTTGTATTCACCTTCGATTATTGAAGTATGTTGTTTGTACAGATTGAGTAAGTGGTCTTCATTGCTGTGCAGTAGTTTGATGTCGTTGTTGTATTTATCGGCGAATTTGTCATCAAGTACGCCGAAGAGAGAGTTCGCAATGTTCCCAATCCCGTTTATGAGACCTCGCTTACTGCGTCTTCCGTGTTCAGACTGTAGTACTTCATTGTAGTGTTTGAGCTCGTTTAATTCGTGCTCAAATTGTGTGGATATAGTAAAGTAAGCCATGTTTCGTTGACAGAGTACGTGTAGTTGCTGGACGTATTGTTCAACGGCGGAAATACTTTTCCAGTAAGTCGACATGTTGTAGTAAACTACCAGTCTCCATTCGTCTTGTATTATCTGTAAGTCTGCTGCTTTGTCAAAGTATACAAGACGGGTTGGGTCGAGAGTTGTCACGTTGATGAGTTGTTGCATTGACGGTGTCAAACACATAACCATGAGTACTAGTAACGTGTTTAGGCACGTGCTGGCAACACTCTTACGTTGCAGTCTAGGTCTCAACCGACGTTGTCGTTGTGATGTCGATGAAGTTGCCTCTGGTTGCTTATTGTCTGAGGTTAGGGTTGGTGTGTCTTCGGTGTTATGCCTTGTTTCGATGGGTAACCGGGACAGCTTTGTTATGGGCCTCTTCAATAGGCTGGACTTAGTCTTGAGCGTGACGACTCGGACTAAGTTGTCAGGTCCAGGATGCGTCTCTATAACGCGTCCTAATAACCATCTGGCTGGTGCCGCTTGTTCTTCCTTTATAAGGACGATGTCATCCACTGCTATGTTGTGTGTTGGGGATTGCCATTTTCCTCGTAGTTGTAATGTTTGAAGGTAATCTTTGGACCATTTCTTCCAAAATTCCTTGTACATATTTTCTGTCAAGCGCCATCGTAAAGTTAAACTGCTGTTATCACACTCCGATGTCATCGGAGGTGCCAGTACCGGTCCGCCGACTAAAAAGTGGCCTGGTGTTAAGTAATCGATGTCGTCGAGATCATTTGTTAGAGCGACGAGTGGTCTCGAGTTGAGGCAGGCTTCAATTTGTGCCAGCAACGTAGTAAACTCTTCGTACGTAAGTTTTTGTTCACCAAGAACGCGTTTAAGGTGGTGTTTCATACTCTTGACTGCGGCTTCCCACAATCCTCCCGCTGTTGGCCATGATGGGGCGTTAAAGTGCCATTCAATGCCACATTCGGAAGTGTTGTTAATAAGGTCGTCGTTGACTATAAGCTGCATTGCGTCTTGGCGTTCTTTTGCTAGTGCTCTGGCTGCTCCGACGAAGTTCGTGCCATTGTCGCTGTAGACATGTTTTGGCGTTCCTCGCCGTGCGCATAGCCTCTTCAATGCTGCTAGGAATGTGACAGTGCTGAGATCTGACACCAGTTCGAGGTGGATAGCTTTTGTGCTTAGACAAATGAAGATCGCGATGTATGCTTTAACGGTTTTAATGCCGCGGCCCTTGTTAGCCTTTATTTCAACATGCCCCGTAAAATCCACGCCTGTGTGTGTGAATGGCCGTGAAGGTGTAACTCGAGGCGTGGGTAAGTCGGCCATTTGCTGATTGCTGCGTTGCGTTTTGTAGCGATGACAGGTGACACATTTGTTAAGTTGTTTCTTGATTGGGTTCATGCCGCCAAGTATCCAATATTTGTTACGAAGGTGTCCCAAAGTAAGCCTGGCCCCACCGTGGAGGGTGTTCTTGTGGGCTTGGTCAATCAAGAGTTGTGATAGCTTGTGATTGTTAGGTAAAATTATCGGATGTTTTTGGGAGCTGTTTAACTTGGCATGTTCCAGTCTTCCTCCTACTCGAAGAATGCCTTGTGCGTCTAGTTTTGGGCTCAAACTCAAAAGTTTGCTTGAGGCCCGTACCTTGTTATGTTTACGTAGGTGAGCTAAATCATCGCCAAAGCTATTCTCTTGTGTCGTTTTCACGAGTAGGTTTTGAGTCAGCGCTATGTCTTCTGTTGATAAGTATGACATTCGTTTGGCTCTTGTTGCGTCACGCGAATTGTTTATGAATCGTAAGATCCAACTTATGACTCTAGTTGCATAAGTCATCGTACTGTATTTTTTTAGTAGATCTTCGATGAGTGGCGTGTTTATTGTTTGTGTTGCGCAAGTTTGGCCTCGTTTCCTTTGCTCTTCGTTGGTTGTGTAGATGTCTTGTTTTGGTATGCAGTTGTTTTGAAGCCATGAAGGGGCATTCCACCAAAGTTCGTGACCTATTAGTTCGGATGGTGAAATTCCTCTGCTTGCACAGTCTGCAGGATTTTCTTCGGACTTTACATGCTTCCAAGAGATGGCTGGTGTTATTTCTTTTATTTGTGTAACTCTGTTGGCTACAAAACTCTTCCAGCGAGTCACGTCGCCCTGTAGCCAGCCAAGCACCACCATGGAGTCTGTCCAACAATGTATGGTGACCATTTGCATGTCGACCGAGTCTTTGACCTTTTTGATTAGTCGAGCTAGTAGTACTGCACCACATAACTCCAATCGTGGCAGGGAGATCGGGTTTTTCTGTGGGGCTAATTTTGTTTTAGCTGCTACTAATCTGGTCAACTGTCGGCCTTCTTTTTCAGTGGACTTGCAATATATGACGCATCCGTAGGCTTTTTCAGACGCATCACAGAAGCCATGCAGTTCGAAGGGTTGTTGGGTGTTGCCAAGCCAGCGTGGTATGGTTATGTTGTGAATGTAAACGAGCTGCTGGCGGAATTGCTCCCATTCTTGTTGAATATTTGGCGGGAGCAAATCATCCCAGCTCGTTGCTGTAGACCAAGCTTGTTGAAAAATCAGCTTGGCTTTTACTGTGACCGGTGATAACCAACCAAGTGGGTCATACAGTTTGGATATATCCGACAGCAGCGTACGTTTTGTGTTTACGTCACGTTTGCTGCTGAGTGGTGTTTGTTTGTATGTAAACTGATCCGTACGCGGGTTCCAAGTGATGCCTAGTGTTTTGTTTGTTTCTGCGTCCTTGAAATCAAGCATTTTTTGGCTTATCAATTCATCAGGCAAGGCTTCTAGTAAGCATGTTTTGTTGCTTGCCCACTTTCGTAAGTTGAATCCACCGCCCTTAAGCATTGTTATAAGTTCACCTTGAGCTTTCTGTGCTGTTGTTTGGTCGTGACATCCGCCTAGTAAGTCGTCCATGTACAGTTGATTGGAGAGAATACCCGCCGCCAATGGGTACTGCGCGCCGTCATCCTTGATCAATTGTTTTATGGTTCGCATTGCCAGATATGGTGCAGATTTAGTGCCGTATGTTACTGTAGTCAGTTGTAACTCTTGTAATGGCTCTGCGACTGAATCCCTCCACACTATTTTTTGCAAGTGTTGGTCTTTGTCCTGAATACGTATTTGTCGGTAAAATTTCTCAATATCAGCTGTGTACACGTATTCAAACGCCCTCCATCGTAGAATCATAGCTTGTAAGTCTTGTTGCAAGTTAGGCCCGCATTCCATCAATTGGTTTAGACTGCGACCTGTGCTAGTGGTTGCTGATGCATTGAAAACCACACGGAGTTTTGTTGTTGTTGAGTCAGGTTTTATGACTCCGTGATGGGGCAGAAAACAGCTCGGGGTGTCTGGCACTGTGCATTTTTTCATATGCTCTAGGTTTATGTATTCGTCGATAAAAGCCTTGTAACTTGTAGCGAGGGTTTCATCTCGTGCGAATCGTTTTTCCATCTGTTTGAATTGCGCGACTGCTTGAGGCTTTGATCGTCCCAGGTTTTGTTCGAAGTTGGCCTTCATGGGGATTCTAACTTCGTATCGCCCATCTTCTAGTCTTTTTGTTGTGTCAGTGTATAGCCTTTCGCAGTACTCCTCCTCGACGCTAGTGGACTTATCGTCTGATGTTATCTCTTCATTTTCCCAAAAACGAGAGATGTCGTTAATGTTTACCACGACATGACAGTTAAACGTGTTCGTGTTTCCTACTAATACCCAGCCGAGTTTGGTTTGTTGTGCTATAGGTGCATATATGTTTCCTCGAATGATGCTGCTCATGACTATGTCGCCATATACTCCAGCATCTAGTAAAATATCAATCGGCCTTGATAAGTTGAAATGTGGGTCTGCCAGGTTAATATTTTCTATGTGAGGCCAATCTTGTTTCTCGAAAGAGTAATTAGGTAGGTTGTTGAGTAGTTTTGGCATTACTAGTGCCGGTGTTGAGAACTGGTAGTCTCCATAAAGGGACTCACAGTCCAACTGAACGGTTCCGTTGCTCTGGCTGGCAGATGCTCCGATTCCCGACACAGTTGAGTTGTGGTTGCGTCGCGTAAGGCCAAGTCGTTGCACAGCCGATTCTGTTATGAGGTTCAGTTGGGACCCCTGGTCTAGGAGACATCTTAGTACGGTGTAAGTTCCATCTGCGGCTTTTACTTTAAGCTGTACTGTTGCTAGTAGAACTTCGTTAAAGTTCCCTGCTACGTGGTTGGCTTTTCGCTGCGAGTTGTTGTTAGCCGCATTGTGGGTCAGTTGACTTGACGATTGTATCGCTGACGTAGTATCACGTGTTACGTCATGTAGCGTGGTGTGATGTGCGCCGTTGCACACCTTGCATCTTTTTTGCGAGTTGCATTTCTGTCCGTTGTGTGAATACATGCAGTTCTTGCAAATGTCCAATTGCTCTACTGTCCTCATTTTTTCGTCTGGCGTCATCTCTTGGAACACTTTACAATAGAGCAAGATGTGGCTGGTTTTACAAACAGGACAATTTCTGTCGGAGCTTGTATGGTTTGCTTTAGGGTAGCGTCTGTATCTGTTGTACGCATCCTTTTGTGTTGTTACCGTCGAACTCTCTTTGTTTGGAGAGCCAGCGGCGGCATCTGTTTGCTTGTTTGGTTTGCTTGTTTTCTTCACCACTGATTCTAGCGCCGTAAACTTCCCTTCGATGAACTGGATGAATTCTTTGAAGTCGGGAAGCCCTCTTGGATTATTCCTCGCTTCCACGTAGTCCGAGTAGGTCTGATTGTCCAGCTTCCCCGTCAGAATATGCACCAGAATTGGGTCCCATGTTGTCGTGTCTATGCCCAAGTTGCGCAACGCGTGCACGGTTTCGAGGCTGGTATCATGTAGGCGTTTCAACTCGTAAGCGTTTTGGTGTTGGATCATATGTTGACCCATCAAAGCTTGCATTTGCTTAGTGAAGAGCAGCTGCAAGTTGTTGTACCTATGGTGGAGGATTTCCCAGCAGGAGTCGTAATTGTTTTCGGAAATGGATAAGTGTTGCACGAGACGCTCAGCCTCTCCTTTTAGTTTTCCTTTCAGGTGTTGCATCTTCTGCGCCTTAGAGAAGGACGGGTTGTTATGAATCGCCGCAACGTATAGATCGAGGAATGTGGGCCACTGTGTGTAGTTACCAGAGAATACCGGTATTTCGATTCTTGGCGTGCTGTCGCGTTGTTGGACAGCGAGGTTGAGCTTGCGGTTAAGATCTCGTTTTGTGGACTCGTACGTTTCTTCGTATTTCGAAAACTCAAGCTCGTAGTTTACGTCGCTGCCGACGAGTATATTGTCGAGCTGCCAGTGTACTTCGTCGATCACCTTCCATCGAGATTCAAGGGTCTTTAGCTTATCTTGTATGTCCCATTTCTCGATAGTATCAGCGGTGCACAAGTTGCGGGTGAACCGAGAGAAGGCTCTGAAGTTAGTAGCTTGTTGAGTTTTGAGCTCGTCTGATTTTGAAAGGACTCCAGTGTTCTTGCTATCCTCGCCTTGGTTGCTCACGGGTTCTGCAGAGTAGGTAGGCCATGTTTGCAGCTTATGTCGGACGCTTGAATATTCCGCCTTGACCCTGTCGTACGCTTGAGTAGTGTAGTATCCGTCGGTCAGGTCGGTGGCACTCTGTAGCACGCCATGATTCATCTCGAATTCGTTCCAGTGCGCCTGAAGGTTGTCCAGTCGAACCTTAATGTACGTTGCGTTCTTGCGGTCAGGGCCATCCTTTCCAAAGTTGACACCAATTTTCCGGATGCCCTCTGCGATGATTTCCTGCCGCTTGAGAAGTTCTTGTTGTTTAGCGTCCATAGTTGTTATGTGTATGTGTTTTGTAGATGGACGCTAACCCTGTTTACTCCACGGTGGAGTTATTGTTAAGATGTATGTAGTAATAGCTTCCGAACCACCAAATGTTGATGTTTCCTGTAGTGGTCACAGGGTCCGAACGAATCTCTACGTACGATGTTATGCCTTCTCAATCTGACTGGGGCGGTCCGCTTGTGGAAGACCAGCCAAACCGATTCGCTATCGTAAATAGAAACGCTTCGTACCTGTGAGGTTTGCAGGACTGTTTGTTCCAGTAGTGGCGATCCGGCTCGAAGGACCAAAATGTACGGGCAGTTTGTCCGTACAGGGAGATGTAGTATGTAGACTGTTGATGGATACGAATCACACGGGATGTATACAGGAAATAAAATCACTGTTCTGTGTCCGTTACTGATTGTTCGATTTATTAGGTAAAATGCTAAGTTATATATACATAAAGTAGGTTACTTGTGGTGGGCGCGATAGCTTATTCAGCGAATGTACGTAAGTAATCGGCGAATAAGTAAATGCTTGTTAAGGTAAAAACTAACACAATACATTTCATGTGGCGATGCTCGTACATATACAATGAGTAACTGAATTAATGCACATTACGCAAGCAGTTGTTCTATATCGTAATCGAGAATAAAAATTCAGCCGTCCCATACATTTAGGTCGAGTAGGTATTGAAGTTTTCTATGGGACAATTGATAAAATTTTCGCGATTACGCTATTTTGTCCCATGGAGAAAGTTGTTCTGTTTGATGGCCTGTACCACATCCTTGCTGGTCTTTGAAAAGTAAGAAGTAAGTATAGTTTAATATTTTATATTAGAATTAAAGAAATGTCAAGATTCTTCACTGCCACATTGGATTTGAATCATCCTACTGGTTTTCGCCTGACATTTTTCGTTCCCGTCCCGAAGAACAATAATATTCCGTAGTTTCAAAAGCCACCTTGTTGATCCCGTTGGCCCAATTATTGCGCTCTTCATCATTTTCGGCAGAAAACGTTCGTGTTAACTCTTTATCAACAGAGTATATCGACGGCATGGCTAGTGTGAAGATGCTCCTTATGTGGTCAGGATCATTGTCTTCGAATTTGACAACGGCATTATCCAGAAGATAATATTGACAATGGTGAGATAAAGGGTGTTCAGGATCCGGAATCTTTTTGAACCCATAAAATTGGGTATTTTCGAGAAGTATGAAGTATGCACGGTGCCATGTTTGAATGTGTTCTTCGCATATTTCAAGACAGCCTGCCAGCCTTTTTCATAACGCGACAGTTATTGTAAAAATAATGAGAACAATATATTAAAAAAAGAGATTTCCCTTTTTTATTTTCGCTGGTCTAATGGTCGTCAGCGGTACGTCGAGCATGAGGTCTTGGGTCCGATTCCCAGGGCGGACAAAGTGTTATTGTTTCTTTTTATCAGGAATTTCTCAGCGGGCAGAGGTGTATATAATACCACCACATTTCGCCAGTTATGTTTAAGTCCCATGTAAATAACAGCCGCACAGGTCGATCGGTCAGGTTAAGCTACGCTTGCCGCGGTTGGTCTGTGGATGGGTGACCATCTTTACATACCGAGACCCCTCCGTGCCTCGGAAAGCACGTTAAGCCGTTGGTCCCGGCTGTCATTCGTGGATCTTTGAAAGTCGTTACGGGTAGTCAGAAGCCCGAAAGTCTGACAACCAGTCTTACCAAGGGGTATCGTATTACCCAGTAACTGGGTTGTGGAGGTCAGATAGGCAGTCGTTCCATGTAAAATACTGGTATTCAGCTGCATCCGGTTAGACTGGAAGCCGACCCCAACATAGTTGGGAAAAAGGCTTGGTAGATGATGATGATGGAATAGGGGGCGACCCATGTAATGGCGCATGGGCGTCCCATGTAAAACGGGGCACAAATCCAGGTTGCTACTGAGAATTTCCAGATGGAAAATCCATTAACACTGTAAGGCCTAAGCACTAGGTATCCTACTAATATTATAAACGTGAAAGTTTGGATGGATGGATGGATGGATGTTTGTTACTCTTTCACGCAAAAACTACTGAACGGATTTGGATAAAATTTGGCACACAGATGGTTTATAACCAGGATTAACATATAGGATACTTTTTATCCCGATATTCCCACGAGATCGAAACTTATGCTGGTGAAAACGTGGGGCGTAGCTAGTTAGTTCATATTTATATAAATTAATAGTTATATACCGGGTCAAATTGGATTAGCTAGCGAAACTCCGCAGACGTGATGGGTATCCATATCTAAACATGATAAAGTAAAAAAAGAAATTAATTTTATTGTTTTTTTTTGTGGGGTCATCGACCATGGTGCTTTAATATAATTAATCATCTTATTATTTTTGAGTAATTATAATATATAATTATAATTATAGTAATTATAATATAATTATAGGTTATAAGCGTAGATCTTCTTTTTTTTCGTGTCTTGGTACGACTGTATTTTAAAAATTGTTTTCCCAAAACTTTGCCACTTCCACGGCGTTGGCGGTGGCAGCGCAGAGGTCACCTTGACTGCATGTTTTGGACACAGGGCAGGATAGGAGGTGGTGTATGGTTTCTGACATAGCTCATCACACCCTACTGTCAACTACCACCGCACTGCACTATCTACTACTACTGTCTACTGCCATAAGCGTAGATAAAGACCAAAGAAACGAAGGATGGATTGTATGATGATAGTGTTGGCTAGAAAAGCGGACTAAGGAGATGATGCATGGCTACTAGAGATTACGGTAAGAAAAAGAAGACTTGCGGCGCACCGACCCCAAATGAATTGGGATGAGGGCTGGAGGGTGATAACCGACGAAAAATTTCTACGCTACGTCTGCAATCATAATGCTGAATCAATGCTTACAGTTTGCGCACTGGTTAAAAAATCATTCTGTATATTGTAGGTACTTACTGCACATATCGAACTTCCGTATTTTTTGCTGGTTCCTCCGCTATTCTTGCTGTTCGATCACTTTGATAACCGCGATTTATATATAGACAAGAATGTTTTTTTTTATCACTGAATTAACAGAAACGTGCACCGTCATATACCTAAGTACTATGGCTGTAATTTTTTGGCTCGCAATGGTTTATATATTTATGGTTTGTCCTAAATTTTGGCTAAGGAAATTATTGTTTTAATCATGTGTCATCATTATTGCAGATAAATTGGGTATTTATAATGATTAATTATGTTTTAAATTTTGGTATTTTGGCTGATATAATGATAATATTCGGGAAAACCAGGGTTATGTTGTTGATTTAAATTAATAATGCAATATTTGTAGGTACCTTAGTTATAAGAGGTACGGTATGCGCGCAGTGGCCCAGTAGTAACGTGTCGTAGGTCATGGGTTCGATCCCAGGCAGGCAATTTACTTTGTATAACTTATTTCATCACCACTGCTCTCAAAATGGTGAAGGAAAACATTGTGTGGGAATCAGCACTTCTTAGAACTAAAAATTCGTTTGACATCCACCAACCCACACTGGGCTCACGTGGTGGGTTATGGCCCACTCCCTCTTACAGAGAGGAGGCCTGTGTCCCAGCAGTGGGAACATTATAGGCTGATTATGCTATGTAGATACTACGGCCAGTAACGAAAGTTCACTCTTAGGGTTTTTAAATTATTACTGAATAACACACTACACTGTTACACACACACACACACACACGCACCCCCACTTATACTGTTTTTAATAATCTCTTTAAAATCGCATGTTATCGTTAATGTAGATTAGATTAGATTAGATTAGATTAGATTCTTTATTTGCCTGAAATATGGTATTTTACAGATTTTATAACACACACAATAGTTCTTCATATTCCGCCTACTAAATTCGGCATGCAAATATTGTGACAATAATAATAATTCTAATTAATTAAATCAATTTAAAGTAAATGATTGAATTCCAATGTCAAAAAAAAAAATGTATTAAATCAAGGATCGTCTACAAATCAAATCAAAAATGTCAAATAAAAATAATTAAATTACAAAATAAGTGTATAAATAATAGCTTTCAAAAGACAACCAAAGAAACTAAGTTACAAATTGTTAAATAGCTTAAAATCAAAATGTCAATTTAATTTTATGTCATGCAACTTTACCATTTGTCCTAGAATTCATAAATTCCTTAATAGTATAAAAACAATTTTCGATAAGCCATGCTCTGAGATGCTTTTGAAATAAGCTAGTTCTCAGCTCTCTAATAACCTTTGGTATATTATTATATATGTCTATTGCCATTCGACTAGTGTTTTTATGGCAGTACGCTGTTCTACATCTTGACATTGCCAATTTTGTTGGATCCCTTGAGATTTTGCCCACTTTATAAACATTGACGCTATCGGCTGTACGAAATAGGTGAGGATGTTTTTTTACAAATACTCCCATTTCCAGTATGTATAAGCATGCTAATGTTAATAATTTATGTTTTTTAAAAATAGGTCTGCAGGATTCTAATGGGTCTACACCAAACACAGCTCGTAAACACTTTTTTTGCACAATAAATGCCTTAATGCTGTTAGTGGAATTGCCCCATATGATCAAGCCGTATCTTAGCACAGATGAGACATATCCATGATAAGCCAATAGAGCGGCATCACGTCCAACAGTTTTCCTGAGATTTCTTAGTGCAAATGTAAAGCTGTTTAGCCTATTACATATATTTTCGATATGTTGTTTCCAATTACAATTTTTGTCAATTACTATGCCTAAAAATTTCGTATGGTCAACTTCTTCAATTTCATTATCACCCCCAATAATTTTCATTGCTTCATTTGTCATTTTGTAATTAGAGAAATTAATATATTTTGTTTTGGAAACATTCACACATAAATTATTTTGTTCAAGCCATTCTATTATAGCTTCTACAGCAGCATTTATTTTATCCTCAAATTGATCATTTTTACTGTCATAGAGAATATTATTTAGCAATGCTAAGGCTTACTACGGCTTATTACAATGGTTTTGCATCATGAATAAAAATAATAAATAAATCCGGAACACAGCTCGTAAACACTTTTTTTGCACAATAAATGCCTTAATGCTGTTAGTGGAATTGCCCCATATGATCAAGCCGTATCTTAGCACAGATGAGACATATCCATGATAAGCCAATAGAGCGGCATCACGTCCAACAGTTTTCCTGAGATTTCTTAGTGCAAATGTAAAGCTGTTTAGCCTATTACATATATTTTCGATATGTTGTTTCCAATTACAATTTTTGTCAATTACTATGCCTAAAAATTTCGTATGGTCAACTTCTTCAATTTCATTATCACCCCCAATAATTTTCATTGCTTCATTTGTCATTTTGTAATTAGAGAAATTAATATATTTTGTTTTGGAAACATTCACACATAAATTATTTTGTTCAAGCCATTCTATTATAGCTTCTACAGCAGCATTTATTTTATCCTCAAATTGATCATTTTTACTGTCATAGAGAATATTATTTAGCAATGCTAAGGCTTACTACGGCTTATTACAATGGTTTTGCATCATGAATAAAAATAATAAATAAATCCGGAACCGTCACAAATAAAGATGCGACATCTAGGTACTGATTATAATCAAAAAGCAAAAACAAAAAAAAAACTTTTGTCTTCGTCGCGGAATCCAGTATTTTCTCTCAACTCTTGTCATTGTAACATAAGCTTTAAATCAAAAAATATCAAAAGGTAATAGTCAAATTTCATCTTTTGTTTCATTTCAGTGACACTAAAATGAGGGTCATTTTTTGTTCAGTTTGCAAAAAATGACCCTTGATAGGGGTATTTTTTTTTGGTAACGTTCGAATTTAAATTAAGAACTCTATTGTCGGTGCGTTTTTTTTTAATTACGATCCGCCGGAGTCATTTTTCATGCATCGCTTGCAATCTGATTTACCTGCCAGTAGCTTTATATTTTTTTTGTTATTTATTTTTTTGAGTTGTTAAGTGTGACCCAGTTTCGAATAGTTATATTTATTGGGGGACAGTTATATGAGTCATAAGGACATGCATTTTTTTTTTGATACTGGTATGGTTGGCAAAATAGGTTTTCATTAATTTCATTTTCATTTATTTCGACGCCATATTTTAGTTTGTTAATATTTTTCGTTAGGTTAGGATACTATATTTTCATTTTAATAGTTTGTTAGTTTATTTAGGGCTGATTATTCCATCACGAGGTAACTTTTAAACGAGGAATAAAATTGACGTTTGACCGTTTTTGTATGAAATAACGGTCAAAATTTCAAAATTTATCAGGTAAAGTAAAGTTATCAGGCGATAGAAAAATCATCCCATAGTATTAGAAGTTTAACATTTTCAAAAGTGAATGAATATCAATCGATTCTTGCGAAAATACTTTGTGCATTTTTTACTATTTTTGGATCGGCTTCCAGCCTAACCAGATGCAACTAAATACCAGTATTTTACATACAGCGACTTAATGGGTCATTGAAGTTATAATACTAATAAGAAATTTTATAGGCACCAACCAGGGCTGGTCCTTGGGTGCAATTGCATAGTGCATACAGAGATAATCGTCGGTTGGTGCCTCCTCATCCTTTAAAATTGTCTAAAGGGCCTCTGCGAGTTGGCTTCCACCCTTGGTACGCCTTCCAAAGGTCCGGGAACCCAGGTTTCGTCCAGGTCCGGGGGTCCCGAGATATCTCAAAGATAAAACAATAATAATTTTAGTAAGAGATAACCTAAAATTAGACAAGAATCTTATAATTTCTACTTATTTTTTTACTCGCCATTGCAAATGCGACACCGGCTATAAAGAGCATCTTTATAACAAAACATTAATAAAATTCCATTAAAAACTTGAAAACTCTATTCAAAGCGTATAACTTAATTTTCTAGTTGCGTGCGCGCATTTAGCCTGAAGGCCATTTTCGACTCAGTTGCTTGCATCCAAAATAATTGCATAGGCATTTAAATAAAATTGTAATAATTGTAGCTACATCATTTGCAATGTTATTTTCGCAGAAAACAATGTGTAGCCATTAATAATTTAAATAATAATTATAGTGGGACATTGGAGCTACATGAGTGCGTGTATTGTCCTTAACAAGTACAGTCAACGACATAAGTTATACAGTTGCTTTGTTTTGCGTTCTCATTATTTTAATTTATACTAATATAGCTGAAGAGTTAGTGAACGCGTTAGTCTCTGGAACTGCCAGTTGGAATTGAACAATTTTTTTTGGCATTTGATAGCGCAATTCTTGAGGAAGGTTCTAGGCCATTGGTACGCTACAGCCCTAAGGAGCCGAGCATAAAGAGAAAAAGTCAGAGAGAACGCTAAGCAAAAACAATTTGTTTGATATAGTTGAAGTTTTTTAACGATATTTTTATGTTATATAGTGCTTCAAGATGTCGGAATACGGGTAGCGGCTCTGAAATGGAGGAAATGGAGGGCAGGACAGTTGGCTAGACGTGGTGATGGTAGGTGGGACAGAGCTCCAATGGAATGACTGCCGAGTGACGATTGAAGGAGTGTCAAAGTCAAAGTCAAATCATTTATTTCAAATAGGCACATAAAAGGCACTTTTGAACGTCAAAAATAGAATTAAAATAAAATTGATTCTAGTCACCCAATCAACCAAGTCGGCAGACCAACAGCCAGATGTGTGGTTGGATGACACTCAAAAGATCGCGGGGAAGACCAGGAAGAGACTCGCACTGATCAGGGAAGCATAGCACGAAATGGAAGAGGCCTATTACCAGGAGTGGATGTAACATGGTTGATAATGATGATGGTGATCTTAATATTGGTATATTGGCGTGGCTAGCTGACATATGGCAATTAATTTAATTTAATGTTCTGTGTCTTGTAATGGTAATTACTTTGCATACTAGTATTGTATACAATCAAGTATTTTCTAGAGCAGTGGTGGCCCAGTGGTAACGGCCGCGACTTACGAGTTGTAGGTCGTAGGTTCGAACCCCGATAGGCGTTTTATTTGTGTAAATTATATTTCATCACCACTGCTCTCAAAACGGTGAAGGAAAACATCGTGAGGAAACCGGCATGCCCTAGAACCTAAAATTCGAAGACATGTGACATCTACCAACCCGCACTGCGCCCGCGTGGTGGATTATGGCCTACTTCCCTCTCACCGAGAGGAGGCCTGTGTCCCAGCAGTGGGAATATTATAGGTTGAATATGCTAAGTATTTTCTAACTGAACAGACAGCTGTGTTGCAAGGGAGTTTAAACTAGTTTTTTGCACTAGGAAGTGGTGCAGGCCGGGCGTTTTTAGGGGACTGTCTTTTGTAATTTTGACATTCGAAAAGTGCTGATTCTCAGCCTAATTTGAACAAATGACTTTGGCTCGTATGATATTACATAGTAACTATTTTAGGAAAACCTTCGACTTTTTATTTGTCGTGAAATTGGCTAAGGAAACTTGTTTTAACTAAGATCGAGCTATATGATTGCTTTTGTAATTCAGTTAAGAGTATGATAATTTAGTTTCTGTTACTTAACAGTTTGTTATTTTAATAATATACGCTAAGGACTAACTTTGTGATTTTTCAGTGTTTGTAATGTTGATCCTAATATTAGAAAAATGTTTAAGTTTGAAGGTTTGGATGTTTGTTACTCAGCCCGCGAGTAAAGTAAATCATCAGCATAAAGGTGGTATGAAAAATTTAGTTCGTCGGAGATTGAGTTAATAAAAACTGCGAAAAGTACAGACCGACGTCAGTGATGTCCAGATAAACTTAGAAAGTACATATTAATATGAATTTAAAAAGTTATATTGGAACTATGGTAAAAACCAATGAGGATATGTTGGCACTAAATAAATAAATAACTAGACATCATGCATATTAAATACTATAGGTAGGTACTCAACAAATAATTGCCGTCTGTGATTATCATGGAGGTCTACTATTATTTTGAGCTTCTATTTAGTAATAAGTGGCCATTATGTGCTCATAATAGCCTGATATTCAATACTCAGCTGATTTTGCATTCATCGAGATCAAAAGCCGGTGTGACGTAGGTATTTTACGCAGTAGTAAGACTTTCAGACTGTTTTACTTTATAAAAGTAATACAAAAATCTATTTAGTTAATTTATATTATATTTTATTTTTCTACTTTTACCAAACGGTTCATAAAATTTTATAATTAGAAATCTAATTGTTTATGCCTGCTTTTTGTTGTACTAATTATTTATGTATCTACGACAAAAAATATTTCTTTATTATTCCTTTTATTCATTTACTTACTAGTTTATTAAGTATATACATTTTTATTTTTTTTTATAAAAAAACATTTAAAATATAAAAAATAGTAATCCGCTGGTATCGGGAGCCCAAGCTACCGGTGATTAGGGCTCCAGAGACAGGAACCTCCACACAATGCGAGCCGTATCGAGGAGTACTGCATAAAATCAGGCCCTTGATACAACCGCCTAACGAGAGTCTCGAGAGATGTTGATCGAGGATTTTGGCCACAAGGCCATTGGTCGATACGACAATCGGCTCAATGACAGCCAAGCTCACATTCCACATGACAACAACCTCGTGTGCTAAGTAAGTCAAGATATTTTTTTTTTTTTGTCTTTCTCAGCTTAATTTATTTAAGTATTATTAGGCTCTTCAACAATGAGTACACTGTTACTTTACAATTTCGAAATTGCAAACTAGTCTAAGCGCCTCATTACCTATCTGTGGGTAGGTAAGTAGGTGTGTTGTAAGTAGGTACAAAATAAAATTTATTTTGTTTTATAATTATTTTATATTTAATTAATTTGGTTTCCAGTCGTTCAAATAAGTCTACAGTTTTCATAACCTAAATGAAAAAACAAAACTAGCGGGAGGACGCTAAAATTCAAACATTTAAAGAAACGATGAACCCCAATCTACAATTTTGAATTTCGAGCGCTTTGGTTCACCCACACATACACAAAGCAATCCCTGTATTTACGAGGGTGCCAGAAACGTCAAATTTAGTTGTAAAACAGTTTCTTAATGTTACTACTCGATAACAGATGGCGCTAGTAACGCTTTCTCAACAATCATTATAAAAGTTATTTTGTCTTAATTTGACGTCATTTTTTTTGTAAGTATTTACTAGTTAAGAAATAATTATTAATCATAATTCTTTTGTCACTATTCGTTAAAGGTTTTTCGTCGTATTTGTTCGTTTATGACAACATAGATGGCAGTACTAGGAGCGTTCGTTAAACCGAGCCCAGTTGAGTAAATATCCTGTTTGCCACCTCCTGTACGTGACTTTAAACGTAAACTGTCTCATTTTCTGTTCAAATTGCCACCTCACATCTTATTCTGTACGCTTTTAAGCATTTATATTCATTTCTCGGCTCTTTTATGAAGATGTATGCACTTTATAAGAATCCAATAAGAAAATGTCTGTTCATTCTAATTTTAGAATGACTAGAATTTAGTGTATTGGAAGTTTAGTAGGAAATTAAAATTAAAGGAGCAACATCTGATAAGATTTTAAGCATTTTATTTTAACTTTACTATCTAGTTATTTTATTGGCTGTATATAAGTCAAGAGGTACTTAATTACTACCTCAATACATTAAGCAAGTACCTATTTAGACTCTAGCAAACTGCAATAATACTTTGACCCAGAGTTTGTCTATGAACTTCCATTGCTATAATTTTGAAATTTTGCTTCAGCTATTCAATTTTTTTTTGTTTTTTTCAGCAAGGGTTTAAATCTTAGAGGATAGTTAAGAAAATAAGTATTGCTGTGATTTCTGACAAACCTATCTCATCATCATCATGTGCCTAGCCGTTTTTCAACAATGTTGGGGTTGACTTCCAGTCTAACCAGATGTAAAAAAAGCCTATCTATAGGTACTTTTCTGCATTTATTCCTTTTCTAGACTTTTCCAGAATACATATATTGTTTTTGGTTCAATATATTAATGACGGCTATGCAGTTACGCAATCTACATGCAAAAGAATTGAGCTCCTCGCTTTGGCCATGGCTTATCTTAGGCATTTTTTTTTTTTAAAAGCTTTTTTTTTTTTCGAAACGTTGTCCCACACTAGGAATTTCTCCTGTATCGTGGGTGCTAACAGCCAGACCCGGAACAACAACAACATTCTGGACGAGGGCAATCTCATGTAACGCAATAGTCTCGGGTAGCGCGAACGTCTGTTCCAGCATGTCCATCATTACTTCTGGGCGCTCGGCAGGTACTTAGGTACAGCAACGCAGACACGCTCTTGGTGTATTCCAAGTTGTAGACATAGTTTTCCGCTGATAGTAAGACTGTACACCATCAAGTATTTTCTAACTGAACAGACAGCTGTGCTGCTGGGGAGTTTGTTGCGCCACTTCCTCTTCCCAGAGAAAGCACTAGGAAGTGGTGAAGGGCGGGCGTTTAGGGGACTGTCTTTTGTAATTTTGAAGTTCGAAAAGTGCTGATTCTCAGACTAATTTGAATAAATGACTTTTGATTTTTGATTTTACTTATCTGTTTACCTATCTTTTTTATCCATTACGATTAATTCTATTTTTTTAATTAAGATACGATTTTAAATTCACGTTGATTTCAATCACATTGTATAATAAATACCATTTTCATCGTAGTTACCTAAGTTAGAATTTGTAGAACAAACTCTAGCGGGGTCGTGTACACATACCTTTACACAAAATAAAAATTATTATTCCGTATGAACATTGCAATAAATATATCTGTCCCTTTCTAATCCTGACTAACTCTTCTAACAAACTTTTGTAATATCATTCCCTCTCTTTCTATCATTGTCAAACGCACACCCCTTTTAACAACAATACAATTTTTTTTGCCGATGTCAAATTGAAGGGTGGGGACATTTTGCCTCGAATAACGATCGATTTTATTTTATTTTGGGTGCGCGTGAGTTTGTAGTGCCTTGAGTGCTATTGAAAATGTTATTTAACTACATACTATAGGTACCGTTATGTTCTGTTAGAGAACTTTCTTTATATTAGTCGAGTTATCGAGTATGAAGGACGGCAGTGTTTTCAATAATCGTTTTATGTCAATGTATTTGAAAAGTGTTTTAAAAACTTACTGTAGAGAAGAATGTTTTTGGATATTTTAGATTTTAGTTAGTTTTATTGTGACTGTGAATCGGTATTATAAATTAAACGAAACATTGAAAGAACAGTTTTCTCTTGTGTCATGCAAAACCGGTTTTCCATTAGATACATTTTTACAACTTTGACTATGAGTCTCTGTTGTGCTCGCCATAATCTCGTAACCTCTTTCGAGATCTCGACCATTTTGTCGAGTTTGTAACTCGAAAAAAGGCTCGAAATTGCATTC
The DNA here is from genome assembly GCA_951799955.1 of Apamea anceps. NCBI lineage: Eukaryota > Metazoa > Arthropoda > Insecta > Lepidoptera > Noctuidae > Apamea > Apamea anceps. The sequence continues at coordinate 3,994,436 of OX637516.1, forward strand.
CCTAGTCCTGCCGTCTATAGACGCTGTCAGTGCGGCGATTCCGTGCCCCGTGGTCTGCACTCAGCTTTAACCCTTCGAATGAACGTGGATCCACGCGAGACTCAATGACTTTTTAATTCTTTCTGTAATTACGGCATTCAACCGGTTAAAAATAGTTAAAGCTGGGTGCAGATCAAGAGCAAACACACTTGATCAAAATAGTGTGTTTACTGTGAAGGCATATCCTGTCTTACTACCTACTAATAATATTATAAACGTGAAAGTTTGTATGGATGGATGGATGGATGGATGTTTGTTACTCTTTCACGCAAAAATTACTGAACGGATATGAATGAAATTTGACACACGGATAGTTTATAACCAGGATTAAGACATAAGATACTTTTTATCCCGATATTCACACGGGATCTAACTAACAACATAACATCACGCCTATTTTTAACCGACTTCAAAAAAGGAGGAGGTTCTCAATTCGACGTTATGTTTTTTTTTTGTGTTTACTCCGTCAATTGCGGACCGATTTTCAAAATTCTTTCTTTGTTCGTAAGGAGATACTTTTGAAGTGGTCCCATAGAAATTTCATGCAAAACGGTTTAGTAGTTTGGTTTTGAAACCAAAATTATTGGTAAAAATTATAACTTAAAAGTGAAAAATAAAAACTTTTTTGAAAAAAAAAACAACCCGAAATTAAAGTTATTTTTCACTTTGTAATGTCGTTTTTGGAAGTCGGTTGTTTTTTTTTTGCAAAAAAGTTTTTACCGAAGGATTTAGGCAGAGGTAACGACTTCGATATCGGAACACTTATTATGGAACTCAAATGGAGTTGGGCAGGACACTTGGCAAGGCACAGTGACGACAGGTGGAGTAAGGTTGTCACAGAGTGGCGTGCAAGGTCTGGAAGATGAGATGTCGGTTGTCCGGCGGCGAGATGGGCGGACGACATTGTTGCCATCGCGGGCAAAACCTGGATGAGGCTGGCACAGGAGCGTGGGGATTGGCACAAGAACAGAGAGGCTTATGCCCAGCAGTGGAAGTCGGGCTGTGGATGATGATAATGAACTAAACATAACTGATTATCAGTGATAGGATTAGGTAGTGCCTATTTGCATAAACTTCGAAGAACAGAGACAAGAAACGGAGACTTCCTTAGGACTAAATTTTTTCCGGGACACCTGTCCTGAAAAAAACACATAGAATATTGTTGTAACTTACAACAATATTCTATGTGTTTTATTTTTCCTTTAGAGCCCATAGAGGATAAGTTATTATTATGGAGTTATAAATGATAAATGTTATGTCTAGTCGCAAACTTTAGGTAAATATAGACGAATTACTTATTCCAAATGACATATTTTTTTAATGTATTTAAAAGTGTTGTCCCGAATTTCGGGACAGATGTCCCGGAAAAAATGTAGTCCTAAGGAAGTCTCCGTTTCTTGTCTCTGTTCTTCGAAGTTTAGGCAAATAGGCACTACCTATTCCTATCACTGCTGATAACTAAATAAAAAACGGCATCTCCTATTCATATGTAATATACCATGATATAAGTAACCTAGAACCACACGATAATGGCGATAATAACATACTGTATGCATCCTATGAAAGATAAAACTAGTGATTTGGCCCGGCCTCATGTACTGATGTAACGTCAGCAGAACACTCCTTTGTCCGCGGCCGCTACCGTGAAGAGATGTTATCAAGTACCGACAGCAGATTCACTACTATTAAATGGGTTAATAAAGAAAATGTTGTTACGAAAACCAAATAACTTGTCTATTACTTTTGACAGTAGAATTTGGGCTGTATGCCCAGGATCCTACGAGCGTATTTCAGTTACGTAATTGATGTTCTCTTGTTTCAAAGGACCTTCTCTTTAAGACCTAGTATTTTTCAATTGTACTTGTTGTCACCTACTTTATTTTAGAGAGGCAATTCTCTTAATTTTAAGAACATTCACAGTCTGAAGGCCAGTTCTCGTAATTTAAAACGTTCAAAATCTAGTCGCAGTCTCATCTCAGCGGCAAATAAATGTCAAAAACTTGTCAAAATGTAGGGAAATTTGACGTATTTTTGGCAGATTGAGACTGAGATCAGGCTGTGAACGTTCTTAAAATTATGAGAATTGCCCCTCTGATCTCAGTCTCAATCTGTCAAAAATACCTCTGATTTATTTACATTTTTGACAAGTTTTTGACATTGACTGTCACTGAGACGAGCGACTGCGACTAGATTTTGAACGTTTTTAACTACTGGAATTAGCCTTCTGAACTATTTCAATACGGTGCGCAGGGTGAGAGCCAGCTCCAACGCTGTCCTGGCAATGACTGCTGGGAGACTTAATTGTCCCTATAAGTATGAGGCACTGATGTAACCGGCATGTTGTTACGGCTAGCTATTATTTTATTAATCAGACATTTAATCATTCTTGTTTTTATTTTTTCACATTTTGTAATTAATGTTTTTAATAATATGATAATTTATTTAGACATTATTTTGTTTTGTGTATTTTACTTTTGATTTGTTTATTTTTTGTTTATCTAATTCTGACATTTAGGTTTCATTCAAGTTTCTAATTTAATTCTGACATTTAGGTTTTAGCAATAATTTATGTGCTTGTATTTGTATTTTTTTTAAATCGGCTTTTTAAAAGGGTCTCGGACCTGAAATAAATGAAATTTATTTATTTTATTTAATAACATTTACATCAAGCTGACATTTGAAACCAGCAATTATTCAATGGCAGTTTCTTAAAACTATTTCACTGTTTACTTACTGTTTCTGATCTATGTCTCTTGCAAATCTCGTGTCGCAGGTCTATTGAAAGTTTCTGATTAAATAAGCAATTCTTTTGTGTTCGAATGTCATTACGTAATGTCTGTTCCAAAAGTATTTAATTATTTTTTATTTATGTACACAGTGAAATGGATACAAATACAGTATTGAGTACAAAGGTGATGCTTATTTCTTAAGAAATTTCATTCAGCAGACCTGCGAAAGGAGAAGTGAAAATGAAATTTAGGTAAGTAAAGTACTGACGAAAGTGTAAACAAAGCTATTTCTTAGTGAAGAAAATAATTAGTAACACAATTATTTGTATTTAAAAGGTTTCAACTACCTCACCACTTTTTTCAACAACATTTTTTTTCAGTAATATTATTAAATTGGAATTGAAAAATTGATAACCTCAATTGTCAAATTAAAAACATCTTTAAGGTGATTTAAAATTAGAATTTCGGATTTTAGTACTCAAATAATCAAATAAAAGCACTCAATTTGAAAATGGTACTACAAATTGGCATCTACATGCGTCTTCTAATCTATTTGTTTACATTTTTATCACACACTTTTGGAATCAACTATAAGTATTTTTTTTTTACTTTCAAGTGTTTGTTTGTATAAATAAATAATAAATAAAGAAATAAAATAAAATTCGTTTAATTCAGACTATTTAAACGTCCATATTTTGTTAGAATTACATTATCTTAAAACTATGTTAGTCATGAGGAGATTAGCATATCAGTCTATAATGTTCCCACTGCTGGGACACAGCTCTCTGTGAGGTGTTTGGTTGTGTACATCAAAATAAAATAAACTAATCTGCTATCCCTACAAAAGTTAGTTGCATAGGTGTTGTGTACGAACAATGAGCTAATTGAATGCCTAATCACTAAGCTTTACTGAGAACTAACCATTCACTCTGTAAACGCTAACAAATTAACATTATGTGCAAGAACTTGGTTCTACTCTACACTAGCGAGGGCGATGACCTATCTGTTGGCGCGTTTTTATGACGATCGGAAATTATGCCAAGCGTGGATTGTAGTACCTATGTAGTATTATTGTAAGTAGTACTTCTTGCAGTTGAAGCTGTTTTTAACGCCATGCATCCTGCATGAAGTTCAATAGATATTTATCCCGTTTGTTGTACCTACCATGTTTTGTCTCTGCATCAACCTAAGGTCGACTGGTAGAAAATACCACAGGCATTAAGTCCACCTTTTTATTGTATTTTTTAACTTGTGCATAGGTAAAGTTTTAATAAATAAATAGTGGTCTTTCCCGGAGTAGACGTTTTAGTTAATAGCGGAGTAATTGCGTAACACACTAACAATTGCAATACTCAACTTTCATTTTGACATTTCGACCACATTCATTGCGTTATCTACGTTGTTGAGCAGACGAATTTTTCAAACATATGAAGCAATGGTTTAGGAATTTCTTTTAAAATTCCTCGGATTCTGACAGAGTGTTACGCAATTGGGCTGCTAGCGGGACTAAATGTTTTAAGTAAACATTAAACAAAGGTTTAACTTTGGATCATCATAATCATCATCATCACCATAATGGCAGCTAGCCAGCACATCGTCCATCGAGTCACTGACTGATGGGTAGGGGTGCTCTTTTCTTTGCTGCCATTTAATGCAGTTTTGTGCATCCCTCGTACTGCTATTTCCTGCTTATCGTTATAAACAGAAATTTATTTATTATTAATCTATTTTTTTATTGTATATCTTTTTTTATTTGTAATGTGTGTTTTGTTTGTGCAGAATAAACCATTTTTCTTTCTTTTAGAAAGTAAACTTAACATGTAGCTAGGGATAAAAAAAAAACTGAACAGTCTATTACAAAATAATTTAATGAATAACCTCAAAAACCTAACAATACAGACAATACCGTATAAACTTATCTAACACAAGCGACGTGGGCGCACACCGCGCTCACTTGAACTAACGAGCGATTTCCAGATACACTCCCGATTTATCCGCTGATAAAATCATTTGGACGTTTTATTACTTTGTGTGCTTGTAATTGGTCGGACAGTGGACGGACCTGTACACCTGAAAGCGGTGTTGGTCATTGGTCATTAGGAGTGACAATAGCCTGTTGGTTAAACCGAGACGAATGAAAAGATGTCAGTTTGATCGCCATCTATTGTATGACGTTTTGCCAGTTATGAAATAACATAAAAAGTTTCGTTTCAGTCCAATACTAAGCCCACAAGACCAACTGTATCATTGAAGATTATTTATCACCCTACTTATTTATTTTTTCATTTACAACAATGCACACTTGCTTTTCCAAGTTACTTTAGACATTGGTAGAATGGTCGACATCGACTTTGTTTGTCATTATTAAAAAATAGAATAGAACAGAACATAAAAATTTCAAAACTACATGTTTTGGGTACACCTATCACAATGTTGTACTTTTAACCTAAGTGTTGACTGGTAGAGAATTCCCTATGGCATTAAGCCTAACTATGCGCATGGAGTTTAAATAAATATCACACCTATGTTTTCCAAAACTTATGCAGTCAATTGGAATCGAAAAAAACTCCGTAGCACGGTTAGACATGGGAATTAAACCAGTCGCCTTTCATTCATTCCCTAACAAAAATGTAGAAATGTGCAACAACTAATGGCTAGTTATAGTAAAACTGTTCTATGGCTGCCTATCAGCCATAGAACAGTTTGTAGTTGTTTAGTTTAGTGGTCTTGTGATAATACAAAATAAACGTGTCTTTCCTAATGTTATAAAATGATTCTGGATGACCATCCAGGATCATTTTATGACATTAGGAAATGTCAAATGCCTACAAAATCATCTCGTCAATTAAGTCGCAGCTCGGTGTTCAAAATAAAAATCATCAAAATCGAAATATTTTATTTCACATAAACCTACAAGCGCTCTTATCAAACGTCAGAAGCTAGGTGCACTGTTCCAATTAGTCGTTTCCTATGGAGAAGAGCCGGCAAGATAATCCACGGTTACACTTTTAATTTTACAATGTTTTCAAATTAAAATGTTATTAGGTATAGGTCTGTCTATGTTCCCGCGACAGGTGTGATTTTAAGTCCATAAGATACTTGTCAGTGAACCCCCCACCCCACTCCCTGAAAATAATGATAATCTCGCACCTACACAGAAAAAAATATTTTTAAAACCCATAAAATTATAACGAAGGGTTATAGTTCTGTTTGCGTACAAAGTTGCCAGCGACAGCTACTTAGTTTACTGATAAAATCATTTGAACATTTTTTATTACTCACTGGTCTTGTAATTGGTCGGTGACTGGACGGTCTAACAACCCACACTGGCATTGGTCGTAAGGATATAAAACTTTATGTTTCATATTTTAATTTTTGTGGGCTGATTTTATCTGAGATTTGATCGTGTGTGAATGATTTGTGTTTATTTTTATGTTTAAGGCCTCTGACCAGTTTTTGGAGTTCGTTTGGTGATAAAGATAGTGAAGGTAGTAAACTTAAGGGTCTTCATTATGACGGGGCCCGATAGGGCCGAAGCCTGCCAGGGTAGCGGGATCGTCCGAAAGGGTTACCGCTGCCCTGGAACATAAAGGGCTAAGGAAGGAACACGGGTGGGTTTTAGTCAGTAAGAGTCCTGCACTCCCTTCTGCTCCACCCAGAGCGGGAGGGGTGATGATTTCCCACCCTGAAAAAAAAAAACAAAAAAGGGTCTTCATTATGATATCGTCAATACTGTTATTGTAGATCTACTGTCCCTGCATAATAAACAGCTGGACACTGGACGCTAAACCATATTGGTCTTACAAATATTAGTTTCGTACAGGAATTGAATATATGACACGTATTGCTCAACCACTGGGGTAACAGGCAGGAACACTATATTTACGTTAGCAAAAGAATAAAAAACAACTGTTTTATGCAAACGTGCGAAAACTACATGGTAAAAAGGTATGGAACAGCTGTTTTTTTTTTTAAATAACTGACTTAAAATTTCAACTCTTGCGGGTGTCTAGAAACATGTACTTTATTCATGGTAACAGTTAGCACGTCGATGTTCCTTACCCTGTATAGTGAAATCAGATTTTCTCAAAACTAGGAGAGCAAGTCTGTCTTTCATGTGTACAACAGATGTGTAGGAATGCGACACGCATTACGTGTGGCGACCTCTGACGGAAAACACTGAAACTACGTCCGTAATAATGTTCAAAATTATCAGATCGTTTTGCTAATTAGTCACTCAAAGTATAGTCGTTGGCGTAATCGTTAGGAAACTGTTAGATCCTATCGGAATGGCCTGTGACTTCTTTCATTATAAAATACTTTTATTAGCTAACATTACTTCTAAGCTGAACTTTAACATGGGGTTATTTTATTTAGGAACTAGCTGCGCCCCCGGTTTCACTCACATAAGTTTTCTTCCTTTGGGAATATCGGAATAAAAAGTATGATATATGTTAATCCTGGTAATGAACCATCTGTGTGCCAAATTTCATCCAAATCCGTTCAGTAGTTTTTGCGTGAAAGAGTAACAAACATCCATCCATCCATCCATACAATCTTTTACATTTATAATATTAGTAGGACTCTCCAGAAGCCCCATGGCAGCCTACCATTAACGTGGCAATAAACCGGCCCAGTTAATCACAACAGGAACAAAAATAATGGCTGTAATAATATGGATAATGGATAGCAATATCCATAAACAATATTTTAAAATCAATACTTAGTTATAAAATAAACCAAATAAAACTTTGGTATAACAAATCGGAACGTGGAATGGAAAACACAGTCCTAAAATGCTGTTGAGTTTACTTACCACGCTGTGAAAACGAAAGAAAGAAAAGAAAACTGATAGGTACTTAGATGTCTGCCTACCCCTAGGGCTTCATTTTAAAGTAAAACGACACAATTATCTTTGAATAACGAATTACCGTTATTTTGACAGCTGTCAATTTAAAACTCCGACTGAAATTCGAATTCATTCAAATTTGGAATTTGCTGCGAATACGAATCAGCCAACCCTCCAATGCCGAATCAAATAAACTCGATGCATCTTACACGCAACATGACATCAAAATCATAAGAAGTCATTAGGCATCCGAGCGATATACGGACCCTAATTTCGTTGCGAAGACCGAATAACTCCCATATACCACGTTTACTCAGGCATTTTTTGATAATGAGCCTCCAATCCAAATCCCACCTTATCATCCACATTTTAAGATTGAAATTACTTCGCAAATTCGACATGACAATCGTTCACATATCAAGACGGTGTCCGATCTAAACCCAACCCAGTTCTAAAGTCTCAAAGTCGAGTTTCATTCGTAGAAAAGTTTAGTCAACAAAAACACACGCGAATGAGAAAAAAACCGGGCATCTTTTTGCGTCCCCTTTCTCCCCTAAGCCGGTGGGGGCGGATAGGGTGAAGAAAAATCCACGTAGGGTGAGTTGGGGTGGCTGTAGTAGTTTTTCGTTGGTATCACGCGTACGACAGGCTTAGTATTGATTTTCCAGCACATGGAGCCTTTCAGGTGTCCGTATTTTTGAAAGAAGCACGCTTTTTTATCCAACTTCGATGGGGAATATCAAGACTTGAGAAGTTTTGATTTTGGCTGTACTTACGTAAAGGATTAGTAGGGTTAATTAGGGATAAGGATTGCTACTAATGTTCTGGTAAAAAACTGGTTTAAATTTAAAGACTTTTGAAGAAGATTAAAAATCGGTTTAAAATACGAATACTTTTTCGAAGTCGGAGAATTTGACAGCACTCGCGAATGTAACAGGGTTAAGAACTAATTAATAAGGGGTAATGATTGATTTTGTTGTGTGATTATCGACACATTTTTTGATGTTCGACACGTCCAATAGTGTAATGCATGAATTAAAGGTAAAAACCATCCTATACTGCATAGTGTTTTTAGAGGTTACTTATGGAAAGTAATTGACAAGAAAACTCCGTGAGAAAACATGTATTTAAAATACTCATTTCTCGGTATGAGGAAAAGCATTTGCTTTAACATAATCAGCGTAAAATGTTCCCACTGCTGGGACACAGGCCTCCTATCGGTGAGAGGGAGTGGGCCGTAATCCACCACGCGGGCCCAGCGCAGGTTGGTGGATGTCACGTCTTCGAATTTTTGGATCTAGGAAATGACGGTTTCCCCAAGTTGAAATTAAATAGGTACAAAGTAAAGTGCCTGTCTGGGTTCGAACTCACAACTCGTAAGACGGGCCGCTACCACTAAGCCACCACCGCTCTGGTATGTAGGAAAAAATACGGTTTTCTGAGGTTTTTATTAAAAAAAATACAGGGTAGCAGGGACATCGACGCGTAAACTGTAACCATGGATTCAGCACATGAGTTTAGACCCCATAGCGTCGAAATTTTTCGTCGGTTATTAAAGAAAAATATTGCTGCTCCATACATTTTGACAGCATAGGTATTGCACTTTTCTATGAAACAGAAGATTCTTTTTTTATGACCAACGAAAAATTTCTACACTATGGGGTCTAAACTCATGTGCTGAATTCATGGTTACAGTTTGCGCATCGATGTCCCTGCCACCCTGTATGCCAAATTTTGGTGGTGTATTTAAATCTGCAATATGTCACCCTATCACAGATATTTTATTCGCACAGTCAGTTAAGCTAATGCTCACACAATATGCAAATTCAGCTAAAGGTGTAAAAGATTAGCATCTTATTGTGATTCGACGATTCGTTCCGAACTCTTCATGTTTGTTCGCGATTTGATATGGACCGGTGTAACGGTGCCTTAATGTTTAACCGATTTTTCTGTTGTGTTTTGCTTTTTTTTTTGGAATAATGATCGCGATTTTGAACAATCATACTTTTTGTTTCTTTTTTTTTTCTAATTTGAGTTAAAATGTGTCAATGTATAGATATACAGGTTGGTTAAAAAAGTTCTTGATGTCATTTAGGAATAATTCGTTTTTTTTTTTCTATGCATATATTTATGCAGAGGGAAATAATAGTTTGGTTTGTAGTAAGTATTGGACATTTTGTTTTTAATTTTGCTCTGTCAAGTCTTCTAGTAACAACACTACAATTTTTTATTATTATTATCTTACGTTTAATTGTGTCCTTTTGTTAGTGTTTTTGTATTTATTTGTATAGCTAGTCATTGCATTTACACCTTCTATATATTTTTTTTTTCAGGATGGGAAATCATCAAATGACTCCTCCCGCTCTGGGTGGAGCAGAAGGGAGTGTCAGACTCTTACTGACTAAAACCCACCCGTGTTCCTTCCTTAGCCCTTTATGTTCCAGGGCAGCGGTAACCCTTTGGGACAATCCCGCTACCCACCTAGTATATTTTCTTCTTTATCTTTAATAGAAGAGTCCAGCTTATCCTTGGCAGCTCTGGATATAGAGAGGTGGGAAGAGTGTAGGGAGGCCTTTGCCCAGCAGTGGGACATTAATGGCTAATAATAACTATATGTAGTACTCGTTAGCTGTGTAATAATTGTATGTGTAACAGCACAAGAACTACTTAGCTAGTGAAGTACTATTTTATAGTAAAATATGTATGTTTAGGTTAAGGAATATATCTATGGGCCTGCGTCGCCTGAAATAAATCAATAAATAAAATAAAATAAAAAAATATTGAGAATAATTAATAGCCTTGATGGTATTTCATTCTCAAATGACATAGGTATGGCGCTAACCCCATAAACATTCTGTTGATGCACTCTTAATACAATTTTAACGCTGTTATTACTAATTTTATACGTCATTTTCAAACTCAAAACCTCCGAATTTAGACTCTATTGTACAAAAAATAAAGGTGAGATTTGTTTGCACATAAATTGTCACACAGTGCTCAAAATGAATGCAAGCGAGGACAAAAAGGTGCGCTCTTTTGTTTCGACCCAACGATTTTGTTTTCAATTTAAATTTTTTATACAATGTGACAATAGACAAAAAACCGGTACTTGTAACTGTAAAAAATTAAATATTAAAAATTATGACGGGTTCGCCCTTTATCTGGTAATGTATGCAAATTCGTGTTAGGTGATGCTCTGAGTTGCGATGTACGGAAGTCGCGTCCCGATTGCGTTGTTTTTTTTTTATTACCAACTGTGTTTCTGTAAGGAAAATTTTCGCGCATGAATATGGCTTGGATGTCTATAAGAGTAAGGGAAGACCAAAGAAACGATGGATGGACTGTGTGAAAGATGATATGGTTAGAAAGAGGGTGAATGTCAAGATGGCGGCTAATAGAGAAGTATGGAAGAAAAAGACATGTGTAATAATAAATTGGAATAAGGACAAGATAATGCTGAGTGTGTCTCTGTGCGACAGATCTGTTTCTAACTTTCTGTACAGACGCCAGCAGGTCAACCTACCCGAAACTGTCAAATTTTCCCAATCAACCTTGAACCTCAATGCTTTAGAGATAAAGTTGAAAATCTATTAAAGAAATTTGACAGATTGTAGTGCGACTGATCTGGGTGATTCTTGTTAATTACTTTTTTATTGGTTAACGGCTACATGTGCTCTAAAGCCAGTGACGTTAGAATTTTAATGAGCTATCATAAAATTCAGTGTCAGAACCTACCGACGTTTGACTAGCAATGGGAAGTAATTACATACATAGTTAGAGTCCCAGCTTTTGTCGCTTTTTTATGTAATTTACAAACTTTTTATTCGGATAGAAACATCGCATTTCTGAGGCATTCTATTACATAATTGAAAACGTAACAACGATAATCAATTTCCCTTAATTACTAGTAAAAGGTGCAATTTCTTCTAATAACCTGTATTAAAGGTGTAATTATAGAAAAATTCTAGAAATATGCACTTAGAACTTTTTCTGTTTAATTATCTTGTAAATACAACATGTGTGGAATGAGGAGCAGGCGATATCGAGCTTATATTTTTCTTTAATTATAAAATTCTTGAGCTACCTGGTTCTCTGTTAAAGGAAATAAGAAATTCAATGCTTTTATCTATAGGCAAGAAATTAAGATTTGAAGGTTTTTAATGACAAAAAGCGTACCTAATTCAATTGTGATCAAAAACATAGAAAGCAAATATTTTCGCGTAATTTTGTAAAAGAACACTTTTTTTAAACGTTACTTTTTTGTTAAACAGCAAATAAAACACGAAGGCTTGTTTTTTCATAGAAACATTCCAACGTCGATTGGTCTGAAGCTTGAAATAAGATATTACGGAGTAAGGAGACAATATTTCAGCACTTAGTCACGAACGATAAACCCGTGTTGAACTGAAACAGTTTTTGCACAATTTATTCTGTAAAGCGAGCAACGTTTAAAGTAACTCGTAAGATTTGAATACTTAGGGCTGATTTTTCAATCGACAGACGACAGATAACTTTTTTTCGTCGAATAAAATTGACGTCTGACAATATTTATATGGAAGAACTGTCAAAAATTCAAAATTATTCCTTCGATAAAATTATCTGGCGTTGGAAATACATCCCTAACTCGTTCAATATTTGGGCTTAAGTTGTTGAAAGGGCGCAAATATCTGAAACATTGATTTACCTAAAAATTTCTTTCTCAAAGTGATTTTTCCGCCAAGGTGTTATGAAATAAACTCAAGAAGCCATACATAACTTCATGTTTCATTTATTCTTTTAGTTTTTAACTCTTTTTCTGTTTCGTAGAACTCAAAACGAATAATAAAGTCAAAAATCGCCTTTTGGTTAAAGTTATGAAATTTAATATTTATTGTTTTGTATTAATATATGCGTTTTGTGTAGAATGATAGATAATCGATCATCAGACCTTGAATGAATTACCAGAGTAAATTATTTAACAACAACAAAAAATAAACAATCACGAATTCCAAAAGTTAAAATAGTAAGCTTTCAAATATGCAAATGAAATCAATAAATTATAATTGAAGCTTTTAATTTATTCATACCTCATTTTATTATCTGCGAACTGTATGAAATGTCAATTGTTTATTTTATTTTAGTCAATTGTTAAATAATTCACGATCAATAGACAACACCTGTCTATTGTTATTGAAATAAATGCAATTAATCTTGTGTTTTGTTGTTATTATCGCTTGGAGAGACATCATTTTATTGTAATGTTCATCCATTTTTATTTGTAAGACGTGTTTTGAAATTCTTTGTTGCTTTTTCAACTTAAATACTTATTTGAAAACTTAAAATCATTGCATAATCAGCCTATAATGTTTCCACTGTTGGAACACAAGCCTACTCTTTTTATGAGAGGGAGTGGGCCATAATATACCACGCGGGCCCAGTACGGATTGGTCATGTCAAATGTCTTCAATATTTTGGTTCTAGGAGATGCCGGTTGGACATGCCGGTTTCCTCACGATGTTTTCTTTCACCGTTTTGAAAGCAGTGGTGATGAAATAATTTACACAAAGTAAAGCTGCTTGCTCCTGCTTAGGTTCGAACCCACGCCCTACAACTCATAAGTCGCGGCCGTTACTACTGGGTCACCAGTGGTCATTAGGAAACTTTAATTACTTGTTTAAATACATACCTCCCTATTATGATTTGGTTTCCGTGCTCATCATCTACAACAAGGCCTTGATAAAGATAATTAATGTCTGTCTTTATCTTCCAAGTCCATGGGAACGCTGCACTACAAACATCCGTCACCTCCACACAAAGCCACGAATAAATTAGACTACAAAATACAGATATGACAACACAAGGAAAATATTTTATCTCATTACGCATTCAAAGTTACGCATCGACCGGCAAAAATCAATAATGCGCACACCAAACGCGTCTTTGTACCACTGTGCGAAAAGTTAAAAACTGACAAGGAAGAAAAAATATATGCAAAGTAGATCCCATGCATTCAGATTCGATATTCAAATTACTAGACCATCCTGTGAATGCGGAAGAACCATTTTGACACTCGGAAGAATAACCCTTCCACTTTATATTCAAATTTCGAGCATCTTAAAGGCCAGTAAGAATTTAAATAAAATAGATAAAACCATTTTTTTAATGTATTCATAGATTTCGTGGGAACGGATCTTTAGGTCGTGAGTTTTGAGTCCTTTATTTCCTTTATGGTATAATCGATGGGGTTGCCATGTTATGGAAAGCTGTGTCAACATTTGCTGTAATATGGTAATTATTGATCGGTAATAAGGGAAAAGGTGTCATGGTGTATCGATTTATTTTAATTTATTGGGTGTTGAAATTGGGAGAGCGGAATTTTTTAGATTTTTAGGATTGAAATTGAACAGTTTTACAAAGTGTGAATTTTATAGGTAAGCTTCAGGACAGAGTCTACATAACTAGATAGATCAGTCCTGCTAGCTATTTCCGAAGAGTTCAATTTCTATATCAAGTTAATAGCTACTGGGAGAGCAGTGATAGCTCAGTGGTAACGGCTCCGACTAACAAGTTGTAGGTCGTGGGTTCGAACCCAGGCGGTTCACTTTGTGTAAATAATTTCACCACCTCTGCTCTCAAAACGGTGAAGGAAAACCTCGTGAGGACACTAGCATGTCCTTGAAACAAAAATACGAAGACATGTGATCTATCAACCCGCACTGGGCCCGTGTGATAGATTTTACCGCAACGGCACGGTTGGTGCAGTGGTTAAGCGATTGACTGCTGCGCTGCGTGTCGCGGGTTCCATTCTCGCACGGAACAAATATTTGTATGTGTATGTATGACCTACAAGTAGTTGTTCCGGGTCTGGCTGTTTGTGTATGTGAGTTTAAATGCTAGTAAACGCACCTACGATACAGGAGAAATTCCTAGTGAGGGGCAAAGTTTTCTTTAAAAAAAAAAAAATATTGTCCACTCCCTCTTGAAGAGAGGAGGCCTGTGTCCCAGCAGTGGGAACGGTGTAGGATGATTATGATGATGATGATGAAATTACTAGGTTATAACGGATGCCTTGTCAAATAAAACGTTAAGAAGCTTTTTTTTTAAAAAAAAAAACGTTGCCCCACACTAGGAATTTCTCCTGTATCGTGGGTGCGCTTACAAACATTTAAACTCACATGCACAAACAGCCAGACCTGGAACAACTACTTCTAGGCCATACAAATATTTGTTCCGTGCGGGAATCGAACCCGCGACACGCAGCGCAGCAGTCAATCGCTTAACCACTGCGCCAACCGTGCCGTCATTCCGTTCGTTCGTTTCCATTGAGCATTTACACTCCTTTGATTTATAACCCAAAAAAATAAATATAATCATCATCTGCCTCGCCTTTTCCCAACTATGTTGGGGTCAGTTTCCAGTCTAACCGGATGCAGCTGAATACCAGTATTTTATAAGGAGTGACTGCCTGTCTGACCTCCACAACCCAGTTACTGAGTAATACGATATCCCAAAAAAAAATATGTTAAGCTTAAGACAGTTAATTTCCAATTTCTCAAAAACACACATTCAAATCACCTCAGAATTAATCTAAAAAAAAAAACACGACATAGAGTCCCAAGTTTGAAAAAGTTCTTGCTCGAAACGAATGTCTTCAACCCTTCTGCGCTGGGCATTCAAATTTAAATTCGTGTCCCCTCCGTCTGGCAGGTGTACGGTGTCTTTGTGACGACTTCCGTCAGTTAAGATGTCCCAGGTTCGTTGTCTTGCACTGAGCTTTTGTCGCGATGTTGTTAAACATGTGGTTATTGCTCTGATGAAAGTTTTGTTTTTGTGGCAATTAGAGGGACGGAACTTTTGTTGCTATGTCGTTGTGTGTCGTGTACTTTTTTGGGTGTTTAGAAAAACTTGGGTGAGTAAAGGTTAAAGGTTTACCTTAGAATTTTTGATGTCTTTGGTAAAAAATGCCTCGAATCGTGTTTTCGTTTTAAAGTTTTACAATAAAATAAGGTGTCGGTTTGATAATATTGAGAATTTCAAAGTAGTATAGACTCATGTCATTAAAAATACCTCTATCGCGTTAGATTTCTTTGGCCTTTTAAAGGTCAAGACGTGACCTAGACATCAGGTCAGATTATGTTTGGACTTTAAAAGACACTGTGACCTCTGAGTTTGTTTCGGCCTTTCCTCTCAGAGTAGCGGAAACGCCGACCTGACGTGTAAAAGTGATTCTGATATCCTACTTACAATATAAAGAATTTTTTTAGAATCAAAATTCGGTTAGCCTAATTAATTTACTCCAAAGCTACTTCTTATCCCATAAAATAAATAAAAAATGTGACAGTAAAAAGTCCACATCTTAAATCCGAAACCGGTGTACGTGACCTCTTTTATTTAACAAATGTTTCATAATATTACCCGGTGTCCCCAAGTCGTATGCAAATTGTTTTTAAAATAATAACACACCTGGGTCTCAAAGACCGGTCGTGATTTTGCATCCGTGCCTCATTTGCATGCAAAGGGTTAATTCTTCGTGATTATTTGCGCTCACGCATATTTTTAATTATTCAAGGGTTAATGTATTCGGTTTTTAAAAATGCAGATACGTTTGTGAATGTGATTTTTTGTTGCGCATTCAGTTTGATTTTGTGTTTCATAGTGTGTGGAAGGTTTTTTGAGGAAATCGGTGTTGAAGTAGAGTAAAATGTAAGACAGTGTTAGATATTTGTAGTGTCTTTGAAGATCAGGATTTAGTACCTAAATTTGTGAGAAAATTTGATCAAAGTGTGTCATGTGTCATGTGAGTATGAATCTTATTCCAATGTTAGTTGAAGTAACACATACGATTGTTCTGTATTTAGCAGACTAAATCATACGATTTTTGGTTAGTATACTTTCGTATACCTTATTAAACCAATAATGCAAGGCAAACTAAGAAAGTGATAGACAATGTAGCTAAATAAAGGTAAGCTTGTAAGCTTTCCGCAGACAGGCACGACGCGGCAGCGCGACACGTTTCCGGTAGAACAATTTCCACTAAGTTTTCATAAAAATTGCTGTAATAAAGGGTGTCGCGCCTGTCTGCGGGAGCCTATACGGTTAAAATCGTGGTCATACGTAACAAAATTCCATTATTATAGAACCTCATACTACTATACAGGGTTATTTTTCAAAGACCAGCCAAATTTAAGGATATAGTACAGACCATCAAACTGAACAACTTTCGCCATGGGACCAACATCGTAATCGCGAATAAAAATTCAGCCGTCCCATACATTTAGGTCGAGTAGGTATTGAAGTTTTCTATGGGGCAGTTGATAAAATTTTCGCGATTACGCTATTTGTCCCATGGAGAAAGTTGTTCAGTTTGATGGTCTGTACCACATCCTTAAATTTGGCTGGTCTTTGAAAAATAACCCTGTATACTACTGATACAATTTAACAACATAGTTACAACTGACAACTTTCCTTTCCTTTCGTACCTACATAATTATAAACATTTCATACTATTAGTAAAAAAAAAAACAAACAGCCAACCACCGACAAACTAATTTTCTCAAAATCGAAAATCCCAAAACCTGATGTACCACCGGTCATGCATCAAGTTTAATGATTGGATTCGCCCCGCCTACGACATCAATCACTCACAAACTGACTAGCGGGTGGAAGCTATCCCTAATATCGCCCCAGCGTAAATTGACCCCTGACTTTCTTCGTCTCGCCCTGCATTCGCCCCGGTTTTAGAACCACAGCGGCGGCGGGAGGGTTAATTTAAAATGGCCGCGATGCTAGAGGGAGGATTTCGCAAAAGCATTGTGTCTTGTTAGAACCGTAATGTCTTGGATAGGAGATGTAAGTAAATTATGTTTTTTTTTTCGGTTTTCCAGGGGTGTACTATGTATTGGGAATGTTATAGACTGACAACGTGGATTCTGGTGACCATAGATTAGGTTTAGAGTTCGTTTTGCACTAGAATTTTCTTGATTTGATTTTCACGAAAATCTTCGAGGATTCTCAGCGATCGAAAGATTCTCAGCGTAGTTTTAATCATCTGCCGAGCATTTTGCGCGTCAGCTTTCAGTCTTATCGAATGTAGCTGTTTACTAGTATTTTAAATTGAGTGACTGCTTGTCTGACCTCCATAATCCAAGTACTTGATAACATGACTGATTGTTAGAGTTTCTGGCTTCTAACTCCCTGTAACGACTATCAAAGATCTATAAATGACTATAGGTTTAGGTTTCAATACGTTTGAAAAACTTAAATCCAGTTTTTTTTTATTTTCTAACGTGCCATAATGGTATCTGTACTCGTATCTATAAAAGAGAGCACTCCGTTCACTTTAATTATAGATTTTGTACGTAAATTTTTAAGAATATTGAAATGCAGTGGAATTTAGGGATTGTTAACATTTTTGACAAACAAATATTTCATTGCTTTTGTAATACCTATATTATCAAATAATTAAAAAATATAAGAATAGTCTCTATGGTCGATTCCTAATTTTTAAACAAGAATAATTTACAAAACACACATTCTGAAAACAACCTCTGGCCGAATAAAAAAACATTACCTATTCACATTCGAAATAAGAACTCCTTCCAACAAAATTCATAAATAAATCCAATCTATTCGACTATTTCCTTCGGCGCGGCAATATAATAAAAAAAGAAAAATCGCCCATGCAGGGGGTAATCCCGGGGGGAGGGGGTTTCCCCGAAATTGAGACGATGTAAGAAGATTACGTTTGATGCATTACGTGACGAGAAGGTGGTTTGAGGTGGATGAATTTTGGTGGGTTGGAAAAAAAGGTTGGCAGTAGAAAATGTTATTTATGGGATCAATGTCCCTTACGAACTATGTAGGCATAAACTTTTCTTTTACACAGTTAGGTCTAAGAAACAATGGCGGAGAACTAAACTAGTAAATAAACTGTGATATAATGTTTGGTTCATTATTTTCATCGAAATAATGGTTTCAAAATGTGTATCAACACAAACATGAATTCGCATTCCGAAATTCTAAATGCAGATCTCTGAGTGAGGGAAAACTTTTGCGTTTTTTACTTATAATATTGTGTGTATGTTCACTTATTCTTAATGAATTGAAACATTTTTATTGAAACATAAACAACAAATCGACTTGGATTCTGAAAGTCTATAACTAAGTATAGCGATTTTTAATGGAAAATCCTTAAACTGTTTTGTGATTAGAATTCCTTTCTTACAATAACCTAAAATATGTCTTGGTCCTTCATCAGGCAGGCAGACACTCCATGTAAAATACTAGTATTCAGCTGCATCCGGTTAGACTAGAAGCCGACCCCAACATAATTCAGAAAAGGCTATGCAGATGATGCAGTTTTGGTCTTTTATTTCCATTATCTTTATTTTTAATTTCTTCATTCATCACCAAAATATGACCGCAGCCATCTTAAATAAATGACGAACGAAAGTCTAAAGAGTCTAAACTCTAAACATTCATAGAACATTTCATACATACATAATACACGAACTGGCGCCGAAAGTTCTCCAACAGAAAACTTGCACAATATATCTTCGTTTGCAAGTTTTACATAGGATCGCGCCATTTTATAGGTGTATATAAATATTGCGAGATGCCCACAAATCTTTCGAGCAATATCACGGGAAAAATGTATTCGTAAACTTTACTGTGTAGTGTATAAATATAGCTGTGTTTATGATGTCTATTGTAAAGCTGAGGGCATAAGAGTGGTTCTGCACTGCATCCGATCCGAATCCGAGAAATGACGGTCCGAAGTAGCCATAGTAGCCTATTCGTATGAGGGTTTACACACTACATCCATACTCAGTCAGTCCGAATTTATAACATTCTCAATTCGGATTGAAATCGGATCTTGAATTCGGA
This sequence comes from Apamea anceps, assembly GCA_951799955.1. NCBI lineage: Eukaryota > Metazoa > Arthropoda > Insecta > Lepidoptera > Noctuidae > Apamea > Apamea anceps. The sequence goes on from OX637516.1 coordinate 4,013,918, forward strand.
TTCGGATTGGAGGTAGTGCGTTTGTAGTAAGTTCGAAGTTTTTCGGTTTTCCGAATAAGTGTTTGATAGAGTTTTCCTGTGATGTGTTAACTGGTAGTTCAGCCAGTGTATTCTGTAAAAATATCACCGCGAAAATTTAGGGGAAGTGTGTTTGACGCGGGCTGTCAATTGTATCAATCTCTAGCTCCAGGCGAAATGACAGATCACAAGCTCACTTCACCAAAGTTATCACGGTGAGAATTTTACAGAATAGATTTGCTGTTTTTACTATACCCTCGATATAAGTATTTCGTTATTCCTATAGTACTTTTTTCCGAATTCTGGTTACCATAAGATATAAAGTCAGGCCTATAAACAGTGTTTTGTTAGGCCGCATTAGTGACTAAGTAGTCTTCTTTAAATCTTTACATAATTTTTGGGTGGAAAATGGAAAGCAAGAAGGCTTGGTCAGTTTCTCCTAAAATTAAAAACTTGGCCTACACTCAGCTAGTCTAGACATTTCAGGATTTAACAACCTGCAACAACAGATTACAATACTAATATATATAACCACACTACTTATATTATATACCTATCCACTTCCTGACTACATTAAATACCTACCAAACTACGAACAAATAATACGAATTGCATTAGAAAAAGGTTATCCGTACTTGAATTGTTGTTACCCTCAAAGAAACGGTTTTTTTCCGAAATCCCTCGCTATTCTGTCCTCGCCCTAACCCTGGCGGGTTTAGGCCACATTTCCATACATATGAGGCAGTCTCCGCTGCAAGGAGCCGAAACGAACCTTCCTTACACCCGCTTTGTAAGTCGAGCATTTTTTACCTTCTTTTGTCTTCACTTTTACTTAGTATTTCGGAACGTAGCTTGTTTAGAATACTTTTTGTAGGCATACGAGTATTGGGGGTTTTGCTGTATATGTTTGAAGTCTCGAGTGTTGAAGGGTTGGGTCCTTTCGACTTTTGCTTTATTTCTTTCTTGATTAGACGCTGGTGATATGGTGGTGTATCGTATGACGTCTGCCTGCGACTTGGTCCACATGATGTTTTTTGTTTTAACATAAAATCTGTGACACTCGGCAATAGCTTCACATTAGTGATATAATTTTTGGAATCGGATCAGTAGTTTCGAAGATTACCCTCTACATACAAACTGACAATACCTCTTTATAATATTGATAACAGATTTGTACTGTAAATAATAGTCATAGGTTTTATATAGTCATTGATTTGAAACACCGTATCGTATATTTTCTTCTAGAAAAATTGTTTAGTCGAATTTTGTATTCGATTTGCCTTTTAAGGCAGTCAGTATCAAGTTGTATGTTGATCTAAATATGATTCACGTCCGTATTTCCGTAACATCATTATTTATTTAAATCATTATAATCATAAAAATCATCAGTACAGCTTTCTATCTCTTGAGTTCATATTACCCTATTGAATGACTATGTCAAGAAATCATGACATTTGAGGCCAATTCTAACTTAAGGAGTTGTATTACTGATTCTAATGATTATAATTCTGTAAAGCCATATTTGTTACGGTCGCGAATCACATTTTAATCAACATACAACCTGACACTGACCTAGACACAGGCCTCCTCTCTGTGAGAGGGAGTGGGCCGTAATCCACTACGCATGTCTTCCAATTTTTGTTTCATCACGATATTTTCCTTGATTGTTTTGAGAGCAGTAGTGATGAAATAATTTACACAAAGTAAAGCGCCTGTTTGGTTTCGAACCTACCTAAAATTACGTAAGTCACGGCCGTTACCACTGGGCCACCGCTGCTGAAACTCAAAATTTCAATCAAATTAACTTTCTAAAGATAATTCAATTTTCTCCTCGAAAATAAATAAAACCTACACAAAATATATTATAAAGGAAATTGTTATAATATTGTAAAGGAGGGAACGCTCCAATATATCATGTGACGTCACGGGCTATGCGGCTGACACGAAAATATTGCGATGCATCAAAACTGCCAAGGAGCAGGGAGAAAAAACGAACTTTGCTGGGTGTGTGGTGCAAGTTATAAGAGAGCAGCGGTGTTTGAAGCTCGCTCGGATTGAGGGTTTTAGATTTTCCGCGGTAGGTTCTGTAAGAAAATTACCTCAGATCAAAGTTAGGCTACAAGGCAGCCAGTTATTTGTTGTTTTTATCTTCTGGTTCTTCTGCGTTTCCCTCTTGACAGCCCGGTCGTGGTCACGATGAACTGTGTCCAATGGCAGGTGTAGTCGTAGCTCGCCTCATGATCTATCTCCATCTGGTTCTGTTAGATCACAGCCTGGCGCATTCATTAACAGGGCCTCCAACTGCGGATTTAATATGATCGTGAGGCCAATTACCTTTTGTTCCGATAGCACTTAGTTTAGTGAATTTTAATGCTTGAAATATAAGTGCTTGTTCAAAGTCCTTTTTGCTAAAAATAATTTTAAACTGTTTAGTGCGCACTAATGGCCAAAACAAAAGGACGCCTCATTTTTTTTTTATATACTTAGGGATTATTACTACAAGCACATCTCTACCTAACCCTTCGGGAAAACAGTTGTGAATAAAATAGTAACTTATTTACTGCGATGGATTTACTCGCTAGGCGATTAAAGGTTATGAAAAACAGTCAGTTTTATCCATGCAGTTGGATACCAAAAAGGAGCTCGCTTAACACCGTTGCTCAAATTGTTTGCTCATCTTCCTATTAGACAAGAGGGTCGTTAACACCAAGATAAACCATGACTATAGCCCGCTTTCTTTCATAAATTTGACCAAACAATAATACGTTCAGAAAAGCGAGGGTGGATTGTGTCTTGAAAAATGCTTTGCGGAGCTCTGTGGCGATGGGTTGTATATCATAAGACATATCGCAAGATATATCTCGAGACATATCTGCGCTTGTGTACCCAAGTGAATATTATGAAAATCTTTGCACATATAAGTACATAGGTAGGTTCGCTGATATCTGGCTTTGGAGGTAGGTATGATAATATGTTTTTGAAAGCACAAGGCCAATCTAGTAGCAGTTTCATCTTAGCGACAATCAGTGTTAAAAACTTGTTAAAATGTAAGGAAATTAGAAGTATTTTTGACAGATTGAGACTGAGATCAGACTGTGAACCTTCTAAAAATTACGAGAACTGCCCCTCTGGTCACGTCAGTTAAAACAAAAATTAATGAATAGTTTCTTAGATTGAATTCCGCAGAGTCATCTCAACACTTCTCTCCCTTGATTTTGTATATATATATTTATATATTATAAGTAGGTATATATTATAGTAATAGTATGTATGTGTATATAACCTATTTATGTATTAGTGTACCTAGTTTTAAGAGTTTTTTTTTTTATCATTGTCCCTCTCAATCAAAGCACCTGCCATCTAATCTCTTCACCACCCTTGGTTGACTGGTAGAGAATGCCTAAGGCATTAAGTCCGCCTTTGTACCTTTTTGTGCGAAAAGTTTAAATAAATAAATAAATTCCACTAATAAGCTTTTAGTAGTACTTTAGCTGTTGAGAACTGAACAACTTAGAACGATAGCACTAGGAGGTGGTGAAGGGCGGGCGTTTTTGGGGGACTGCCTTATCTAATTTGTTGTTTTTTTTTTTTTTTCGAAGCTGCTGTTTAATATTTTAAGCAGAAAATTTAGTGATCGTTTAGAGTTAATAACCATAGGCCATTGCTCTGACTTATCAACGATTTCCCCAATTTCCAATAGATGGATGGATGGGATTTTAAAGGGATTGTTGCGTTATCATCATCATCACCATCTGCCTGCCTTTTCCCAAGTATATTGGGGTTGGCTTCTAGTCTAACCAGATGCAGCTGAATACCAGAATTTTACATAGAGTACCTATCTGGCCTCCACAAACCGGTTACTGAGTAATACGATACCCCTTGGTAAGACTGGTTGTCAGACTTTTGGGCTTCTGACGACCCGTAATGACTGCCAAAGATCCACGAATAACAGCCGCGACCAACGGCTTAACGTGCTTTCCGAGGCACGGACGAATCTCGGTATGTAAAGATGGTCACCCATCCACGGACCAACCGCGGCAAGCGTAGCTTAACCTGATCGATCGATCCGTGCGGCTGTTATTACTTAGCCAATTGTTGCGTTATCAATGTCTTAGAACATTGTGATATTTGTGCGATCTATAGACTAATAATCGCTGCGACTGTCATTGTCTGAAAATGTCAATTTTCGTCCCAACGTAAGTCCTCATAACACGACCCAACATTACGCAAACCAACACAAGCGCATACAACATCTACACCTGTCTGCCTTTTAAATCGTACGGGAAGTGAAACTCTAACATCTATTGAAAACCCGAAACAGGGGGAGTTACCCCCCACCTCCCACCCCCTCGTTATTCTACTTCCCTTCTCCCCTTTCTTTCCCACTAACTTCGCATCGTCATCCGTATTACTTGGGCCCTAACTTATGTGGGGGTATATGAGGTCCACTACACACTGAATTTTAGACTCTATCGTTCCTGAAATAAAGTTGAAATTCTATTACAGCAAAAAACCAATTTACAACACAAGCATCCACCCGATTATATTCTTTATTTTTTGGTTGTTAAAAGCGATTATCGCTTGTAGAATCACAGATCAATTTCGTGATAGTCTGTACTGATTCCTTTGCATTACTTTTCCTTCTTTGTGGATGTATTTTATACGAGTTTAAGGTCTTATGTGGATAGTCGGCATGTCGCAAATGTTGGTGTGTTGTTGTGTGCGAGGGTCTTCATAGCGGGGAAAGGACGATTCAATTTCGTATGGAGCACCTATTTTGTAATAGAATTTTAGGAGTGTTTAACTTATATTGAATTTGTTTCTTCTGGCATGCGGAACTATGTAATTTTCAGGGGTTTTCGGGAAAAGTTAATTGAATATGACATACGTGTCCCTTGAAAAAGCTTTGATCTTGGTCATAATTAATGAAAGATCCTTTAGTTGATGAGAGTTGGCTAAGATTGGAATAATTGCTGGACCTGCCAGTTCCATGTTAATACCTTTCAGTATGAAAACGATTTTGGTTAGTTAGGGCCTTTATTGCTCCTAGAAATACACATCATTAACAAGCTTAGCTTTTCTGAGGGACATTATGCACCTCTCCTCAAGCTCCGTCCTCCATTACCTATATAACCTTAATGCATAAGCATAATCAGCCCACAATGTTCCCACTGCTGGGACATAGGTCTCCTCTCTGTGTGGGCAGCAGGTTGGCGGATGTCACATTTTTCGAAATTTCTAGGACATGCCGGTTTCCTCACGATGTTTTCCTTCACCGTTTTGAGAGCAGTGGTGGTGAAATAATTTATGCAAAGTAAAGTGCCTGTCTGGGTTCGAACCTACGATCTACAATTACCACTGGGCCACCATTCTCAGTAGCCACCCAATCCCAGCAGCGGGAACATTGCAGGCTGATTATGCTGTATGAGGCCACCTGCCGATCGATTCCGTAAAAATCTCACCGTGAAAAGTTAGGTGGAATGAGCTTAGAGTAAGCTGTCAATAGTGTCAATCCCTAGCATTAGTTGGAATGACGGCTCACTCCACGCTCACTTCACTTAAGTTTTCACGGTGAGATTTTTACAGAATCGACCGGCTGGTTGCTTTTTACAAAACACAGGATTAAAACCTCCATACATTCTGAACTTCATTAAATATTCTCACATAAATTAGGATTTAACTCAACCAAACAAATTGGGTGTTCATCATTAATGAGACATAAACAGACAAACACTCCCTCCTTTACCCAATATAACAGGCAATTAGCGGTCTTGACAAATAACTGCAAATATTTGGGGCGACTTATAAATTAGAAAATTTCTCAAACAAAAATCAACTCTACATCTTAAAAAATACAGTTTAATTTTGATGTTGAACATCTGAGAAGAATTAAAATACAAGGCAGCAAAGAAAAGTTGTGTCTGTTTCCTTTAATGACGTCATTAAATGCCATAACATCGTCCAGACGGGGATTATCCGGGATATTTTCAAAGAATATACAATGAATTATGTAAGGAAACTCCTATTGACGAGGGATTAGGTCTTAAGAACGACTTGACAGTAAGAAGGTACAAGTCGGGATTGAGAAATTTAAAAAAAAGTAAGTAGGTACTTGGAAAATCGCTTTTTTATTATCGTGTGCAAGACTCGTTGTAAACTCGCCTTTAGTTCAGCTCGTCTAAACCTAGCTTTATTTAAACCCTTCCGCTGCTAGAGACGTCAAATTTTGTTGGCTATTCGAATTTTGAATTCAGAAATAGACAAAATTTAAATATTTCGAACTTATTGATCGAGTGTGTCTGTGTGGCTCTACTCATAGATTATTAAAATTTATTACGTAGGGGTGTCAAAATATACCGTTGTTACCGAAGACACGTGATGCTAATAATAGCAAGAATGTTGAATTTAAATGATTGCTACATTATGATCGTTTGTTGTTATAAATTTATCGTTGTGTATTGTTATAGTTGGTTGTTACATGTTCTAATTTCATTGAGAGTAGACCTACTTATGAATACGGACAGATGTGCTGCTGGGGAATTTGTTGCGCCACTTCTTACCAGCTAAAGCCCTAGGAAGCGGTGAAGCGCGGGCGTTTTGGTGTATTTAATATCTATGTAATTTTGACGTTCAAAAAGTGCTGATTCTCAGCCTAGTTTGTATAAATGACTTTTGGTTTTGAATAGCATGACTGTCGCTTCGAGTTAGCAATATTTCTAAATAAAGCTAATGTTTTAGTATTAAAAAGCTGTTTCTTTTGAAATTCCACAAATATCTTGAAGTATTTTAGTTCTTATCAACAGTAATCATAATTCCAACTGCATACAATTTTTATTTAATGAAGTAAAATGTCGATATCATAGAAATTCCAATTGTAAAGAGCACTAAAACTTTAATATCCTTTCGCATTCTTACAAAATATCTTCGAATATGGTCGTTAAAGTTAACCCCCGTTCGCGGGGGTGGTTATTATTCATTTTTCTCCAGTCAAATTCAGTGTAGGGTTCACTAATGTGCCACTCTAAAATCAACCCCTACGAGGTTTTCGCGACCATGTTTTTTCCCGTAGAAGTTTTTTGTTTGTTTCTTGTCCCTTTCTTTCGGGAGAAAAGTGTATTTTTGTCTCTTTCCCTCTATCACGCTGCGTGGGGTGGCAACAGCGAAATTATGATACGTTTTTTTGGGGCTTAAATTGATTTTTCGGAAGTATGTGGAAGCCATTTTATAGCGGTTTACGAATGATATGTTTTTTTTTGTAGTTTAATAAAGTTTGGTTGCCAGTTTTTGAAATTTTATAAGTTTTAATTTATTCCGATGTCGAAATAGCTGTCGTTTCTAGTTTTTAATACTACCTACATGCATGAACCTTGGTTGAAGGTTAATAAAATGCAAATAAAGTAGGTAAATTAATAGTAAAAGGCCAACAATACCTATTGTTTTAATGTAGCTTTGATATCGCTCACATATCTTTCGCCTTTGTCTTTCTGACCGCAATAGTGCGAGAGAAACATACTTAGATACTCACGGATAACCCACAAAGAGCACCTATTTAATTTAATTGTGCGTTATTCAAAAACGCTTCTTTTATGGGCCATTAAATTCCTCAAACATGTAAAACTTTAGATTAGATAAAACATAGAAGTAAAACGAAACACGCGTTTTAAAAATTAAAATACTACTTCCAACTATAATTTTGATATTATCTAAACTATCCGATTCAAACGAAACTATTTTTCTCGTAAACGTCATAACTTTAAAAATTATGACTTCATCATAATTTAATAATAAAAAGAAACTTGTATTAGTCAAAATCGTGTTCCTTTGTTAATTACTTACGGGTTCCCATTAAAAACATATAAAATGTGGAATATAAAAATTTATAAATATCCCAATTATGTTTAAGGTTATTTTTTACTGTATTTTTATATTGAAACATTTCATTTTGTTGTTGAATTATGGAACTATTATTAAAGTTGGATAGTGATGACTATTGATTATTATAATGATATGTGACTACTTGATCGTGTGACAGGTGCAGGGTTAACTTGTCAAATTGATACATCTATAAAGTATGTTTATTAGTGGGTACAAATTCTTTAATTATACTTTAGCAAGTATTCTCCGAGATTAGCCCCTGGTGATGCAGATGTTTATAGACGGCAATGACCACTGACCAGTCTGACCATCAGATGGATTGCTGGCTTGATTGTCAGCCAATGACATACAAATATGCAATGTAGTATGTACGACAATCCTTTCCTATTTCCTACTAATATTATAAACGTGAAAGTTTGTGAGGGAGGATGGGTGGACGGATAGTGTTACTCTTTCACGCAAAAACCTCTGAATGGATTTGAATAAAATTTGGCAGGCAAATAGTTTATAACCAGGATTAACATATAGGAAACGTTTTATCTTGATACTCCCACGGACTCGAGGCTTATGTGGGTAAAACCGAGGGGTTCTGCTAGTACTAGTAGTAGAAATAAGTGGGCCATGTATGTAGGATGCATCGGCACCGAGGGAGACTGATGCTGGCGTGAGAGATGTTTATGGGTGATTAGCAGGAGAAGGTAACACACAGGGAAGAGTAGAAAACTGTGTAGGAAACCTTTGCCTAACAGTAGGATTAAACAGGTTGAAAAGAAAGAATTTCAGTAGATAATACAGAATGAAGACTGGAAGAAAAAAAATGAAAACCGCTTATTGGTTGACTGGCAAGAATTTACTCACCCGAAACGGGCGAATCGATACTTAATAATATTTTTTTTTCTGTATGCGATTCGCACAAAATTTATTTATTTGTGGGTGAATCGACAAGTCCAGAAATGCGTATTAAGCAATTGGCACATTTTAAACCGGGCAAATAAATTCATGCGAATCAACCAATAAGTCATAAAAATGTTTATATATACACGTCGCAACTGTTTTTATTCGAGCGTTTTTTTTAGCTCGAGGACAAACATACCCTTTGTAAGCAAACCCGGACAATTATAACAACTAGTACTATCGATAATTATTACTGTACAATGAAAGCCAACGATAATAAACATGATCGAGTTAACAAAACAGCGGGTGGCGGCAATATCTCGATTTAAAACATATCGCTACATCGAGATAACAAAATAACTGATGCTTAGAAAAAACTTAAACTGAGTTGTATTAAGGCGTCAACACACGGCACCTACAAACAGTCTATTCTGTAAAAAATCACCATGAAAATCAATCTACCTAATGCTTGCTTAATCAGTTTATAATGTTTCTATTGCTGGGACACAAGCCTTATCTCTGTGAGAGGGAATGGGCCATAATCCACCACGCGGGCCCAGTAAGGGTTGGTAGATGTCACATGTTTTTGAATTTTTGGTTTTAGAACATGCCGGTTTCCTCACGATGTTTTCCTTCGCTGTTTTTGAGAGCAGTGGTGATGAAATGAATTACAAGTAAAGCGCCTGTCGCCTGTCTGTCGTAAGACTAGGCTGTTACCACTTGGCCACCACTGTTCTTAATGGTTCATAAAAAAAAAAAAAACTATTTACATTATTATACCTATGTAGTTGAACCTATGTAGTTGACATAATAATAACACACAACTTAATAATTTTATCACACGCGTGTCTAGTGATAGTAGAGCAGTGGTGCTCAGTGGTAACTGCCATGACTTACGAGTTGTAGATCGCAGGTTTGAACCCAGTCAGGCGCTTTACTTTGTGTAAATTATTTCATCACCACTGCTCTCAAAACGGTAAAGGAAAACATCGTGAGGAATCCGGCATGTCCTAGAACCAAAACATTTGAAGATATGTGATATCTACCAACCCGCACTGGGCCCGCGTGGTGGATTACGGCCCACTCCCTTTCACTGAGAGGAGGCCTGTGTCCCAGCAGTGGAAACGTTATAGCCTGATTATGTGTCTAGTGATTACCTACTTATTACCCAAAGTTATAATGGCCATCAATCACTAAACTCGGCTAACTTCTCGCTAAATTAAAAAACAAAAGTACCAATATAGAACAAAACAATAGAAACAAAACCTTAAACCATTGTTCAACCAAGCTCGTGTAACCACATCCTAAACCATTGCGTGTTAATACAGTTAGCTATCAGATAAGTTCCAACGGTTAACATCAACCAGGTTCACAATTAACCATTCAGATCGTACAGATAACCGAATGAATGCAAATTAAACGGTCGAAAAAAAGTGTGTTCGAGTGAACGCACTTTTGTGGGCGTCAGTCGTTCCGTGTGAAGCTACCTTAATAACAAAATTACGTATTTTGATAGGTGACGTGTGGTTGTTACATTCTTTTTTTAAATGATATTATGTTTAATAAGTAGCTGGCTGTATTTGTTTTAAAAAGATGTAAGCATGTTGACAAAAAAGTGATTAAAAAAAGGAAATTATTTGAAAAAAAGAACAAATCATTTTTGCACATTGTATGATTTATTGAATTAAGGCTCCTGCAGACAGGCGCGACGCGACAGTGTGACGCAACTGTAGTAGAACAATTTCTATGAAAACTACTTGGAAAATTGTTATGCCAAAATCGCGTTGCACCGTCTCGTCGCTACTGTCTGCGGGAGCCTTTATGCTTTTGATATAAAACTTAGGACGTTCTACTTTGTTGAAACAGTGTAAACTTGTTAGCACTAAACCATTTGTTTTCTAAGAAAGCGGACATCGGTCACACAATGACGGCTGTCCAAGTCCAGCGGGTTAATTGCGTAACACACTACAGCAGCAGTGCAATTCGTAACCATCTCACCGTGAAAACTTAGGTGAAGTGAGCGTGGAGTGAGCTGTCAGTCCAACAGCTAATGTTAGGGATTGACACAATTGACAGCTCACTCTAAGCTCACTTCACTTAACTTTTCACGGTGAGATTTTTACAGAATCGATCGGCTGATAGTGTGTAATATAATTCATCACAGATATAAGCTAGTAACAACTTATTTTATTGTTTACTAACACGCTGGATCATTGTTGTCCGAAACTAGAAGCAATAAGAATAATGTACCCAGGATTTTGTAATATTATCTTGATTTAAAAGAGTGTCCGTGGAGTTTCTTGCCCGTTCTTCTCCATAGAGATATACGTTTTAGAATGGGCAACTAGCTTCAACTTTCTGACTAACTGACCGACTATTTAATTTTGACAGTTCAAAAGTGCCTGTATATGGTTTAATTGAAATGAATGATTTGAGTTTGAATAAAGAAAATAATAATAAGCAAGATTTCATATTTCTATGTAATTGATAAAGGAGCAGAGGTGTACGGTGTGTGTAGATCCACATTTCGTCAGTTATATTTAAGGCCCATGTATCATTCGGACACACATCCAGACTCCTAAGAAATTTCGGATGGAAAAACCCAACAACATTTTGCCCAACCTGGAAATCGAACCCAGGACAACATGTTCGGCAGTAGTTTGGTTTTATTTTAAAATATTATAGTAGAATTATTTAATTATTTATACTAGGAATTAGGATTATAAACATTTTAAATGATTTTCAATCATGTGTTGTATTGTTTCAGGATACCGTAATACCTTCTTCATGAAACCCCGAAGTATGAAAAAACAAAGGACAAACGCCAGGAGGAGGTCCGTTTAAACCCTCAGGCGTAAGGAGTCCCAACGTTTTTTCGATCAACGAAAAAAAAAACTACCAAGAAAATTTAAATATTAAAGGACCGTGTCGTAAAAAAGACATAAAATTAAATAATTATGTCATTTATACAACCATTGTAATATATTGTGATTCTGTATCTCATTACAGTTAAAATTACTATTAAAAAGTCTTCCTCTGTCTGATTGGTATCTATGTAGATAATTAATTAGGGTCACTTTCGTGGTCTAATAAAACACATTTTTATGGTGAATTTTATGGCAAATAAGGGCTTTATACATTATTGGTTTAATTTATAGTTATGGTTATTGTAAATGCAGTATATTTATACTAATATTATAATAAAGCTGAAGAGTTTGTTTGTTTGAACGCGATAATCTCTGGAACTACCAGACGGATTTGAAATTTAAAAAAAAAAAAAAAATTTCACGCGGATGAAGCCGTACGCAGAATTTAGTGTTCTATAATCACATACTTAATCTCTGCGTCATTGTTGCTTGAAAAAAAAAAGTTCAATTAAGTATCGTTTTTATTGGGGAAGCAGAACGACTACTGGTTGTAAATAATTATATCGTAAATGTTCATTAAGGGTAGTTAGCCCACCAAAGCACGAGTTAGTGGTCGTAATTAAAATATATCATTGGACGTGAAAGTATCTGCATAAAATATATTGACTAATCCTTACCGCCCTCAATATAATTCTCATTTTTTAAAGTAAAAAAAAGACATGTGTAAACATAATGATAACATCACGCTTGTAATCTCCAAAGGGTTAGGCAGAGGTTTATTTCTACACACACATAAAGCCGGGCTTCAACTGAGAAATTCCAGTTGGAGAACCCAATAACACTGCCCGACCCGGGACTCAAACACCGCTGTGATTATCAACTTTTACTAAGCTTAAAGAGTTATAAAGGCGTTGACGGCCCGGTTGGCGCAGTGGTTAACGATTGACTGCTGCGCTGCGTGTAACAAATATTTATATGACCTACAAGTAGTTGTTCCGGATCTGGCTGTTTGTGTATACAGGAGAAATTCCTAGTGTAGGGCAAGGTTTTTTTATAAAAAAATAAAATGAACAAAATTTAAGACCGAAAGAGAATATTATTCAGAATTCAGAATTATTATTATTTATTCACGAATTGCTATTATTCAAACTTTATTCAGCATGTCTGTGTTACTTGGGAGGCCATAGGGTGACAAATCAACATCGAGCTATGCTGCGCTGTACTGCGCTGTGCTATGTTTGGTCAACTCGCTCGTCTAATATTTCATTGAGGATACAAACAAACCATGCTGTGCTGCGCTATGTGAGGCTACGCTCTGTTTAAAAACGCAGTAGTCTCAAGCGAGGCGCGCTACCCGCTGTGCTGAGCCGCGTTGCGCTGAACTGTGCTATGTTATGTTTGCGTTTTTTTGAAAATAAAGTCATTTTTGACGAGATAAATGACTACACGAGCTGCTGATTACTTTTAATACTGAGCTAAGCAAAGCGCAGCACAGCTTGATGTTGATTGTTAAAAAAACGTAGCTTAAGAAACACAGCACAGCACAGCGCAGCATAGCTCGATGTTGATTTGTCACCCTTATGCTCAACAGTAGCGCTTGCAGTTACTATACCAACGAGGTAGAAAGACGAGAACGAAGGAGCAAAACAATATTTAACTAATATAAGGTTTTGACGATCCATCTTTGACTAACAGAGTTAAGCTCTGTAACACAAGAACTTTAATTAAAATTAAAAACTTAACTACCACAAAATGGGTGTTACAAATAAATTTTAATAAATTAATCTTAAGTACTAAAATATAATTAATTCCAAAACAATTATGCTAGCAGCATACCAACAGAATTCCATTCACTTTGCCCAAAATATTAAATTTAAAACACATAGTATATGCAAATTAACGAGATGGTTGTGAGTGTTTATCGTGATATTAACGCGGTAACCCCTAATTCAAAGTCGTTATCTTAAGTAACTGTTAATAGGGTGGCCTACTACCGACCCTTAATTTAAGGAGAGTAAAAAAAATTAAGGTCGTATTTGAAATATTTTGACGCAATAGTTTGGTTTTGAAAAAAGTTTATCAAAAAGTGTGTCTGGCATGCCTTTTCATCACCAAGTAATAGTAGTTATTTTAACTGCGTCGTTGGTCTCGTGGTTGCAAGCGCGACTGCTGAGCGCGGGGTCCTGAGTTCGATGCCCAGGTCGGACAAAATGTTATTTGGCTTTCCCATATCATACAAACTGGTGTTGCGTTGCAATTGAAAAAAAAAACGTAAGAAAATTGGAATTTCGCGGGCTGCCCTGACGGCTAACTATGTCTGAGTTTGGTGTTTTCCTGTAATAAAATTCACAGAACCGGATTTTGGAGGATAAAATGCAAGGGAAGGTCTGGGTAAAGGCAAAGCGTTAGACCTAATGTGAGGTATACGCCTTCACTCGCATCTGGTGACAACAGCGGGGTAAATGCACTGCCGAACATCAACATGGTTAAGTGTGTCTATATTTTCAAAGCGAGCAATACTTTCCGTTGCATCCAGGAAGCACCTTCCAATTGACACAACCAACCCCGGAAACGATAAAGAGGTTAGTGATACAAAATTGTTTTAATCACTAATTAAAATATTATAATAGCTTTCATCGTAAATAAAACATTATCAAGCATTATACCCCCTTAACATCAGGTGAGCAGTCACCGACAGTCGTTACCAAAATGGAATATTTAAGGGACCAAAACCCATCGAGTTAGCGCTTTCACTGTGCATAAAATTATCATAATAAGTGGGTATAAATATTTATACACAAAAAACTATGTAATTAATGGTCACTGCAATCCTGTTTTTGAGTTAAAATGTACGGAATTACTTGCGATGGTTATCTGTTAATCGATGATCTTTTGGGGTTCCGTGGGGAGGATGATGAAATGTTAATTTAAATTAAGTAGTTTTGAGAGCTTTTATGAATATAATTGTGACAACGTCAATCAAATGTTACTTGGTTAATTGGGAATGGTCAAGGAAATGTATTATAATTTTTGGAAAAAATAACGGAATGATGAAGGAATGCATTAAAAAAGTTCGCCTCTGTACATTTTTGTTCTTAAAGTATTAAATAAATAAATACATTTTGTGATAAAATTAATAAAATCCAAACTCGACAAGTACCCTAATTGCGTAACACTAGCAATCACACAATCTGAATCATTTTGATGGATATTGCTAATCCATTGCTTCCTGTGTTCGAAAAATTTTTCTGCTCAACAACGTAAATAACGCAATGTATGTTGTTGAACTGCCAAAATGACACGCATTGCTACTGATAGTATGTTACTAAATTACCCCACAGGATTGTCAACTCAATAGGTTAGCAAGAGAAGAGACTAGTTAAGATGGTCTTGTAGTGCTTTAGAAACGTAGTACCAATTGCCATTGTCAATATGAAATATCAAAAACTGAAACTCAGTAATACAGAATCCAAAGCCAAATTCAGGGTGAATGTTACCTGCCATACATTAAAGGCTCTAAACTTATTAAGGCTCCCGTAGACAGGCGCGACGCAAAAGCGCGAGTAGAACAATTTCTATGAAAACTTTATGGGAATTGTTCTATCAGAATCGCGTCGCTCCGTCGCGTCGCGCCTGTTTATGGGAGCCTTAATAAGTTTAGTGACCGTTATATAGGTACTTATCTACTTGCATAATTTTATTGTTCACAAAACCTTTAACGGCCACTCAAAAATGCATATCAGGTCATAATTGCCTTTAATTAAATGTAAGGAACCCCAGGCCATTTTCGGGTACTTAAATATACTGTAATGTGTTGTATTATTCATCTAGTTTTTGTGAAGTATCCCCAATAACTATTACAGTTCGCGTCCAGATAAAAAGTTAATTCATTAGACTTAAAGATAATTATGTTATGGTAGTAATAAAAACTTTTTTTATCCATAAACAAAGACATTTTTGAGTTAAGAGCTAAATTGTTTTGAGTTAAGTTGAAGGGCTTGTGGCTAAGTAATAACAGCCACACGGGTCGATCGATCAGGTTAAGCTACGCTTATCGCGGTTAGTCTATGGATGGGTGACCATCTTTACGTACCGAGCCTCGGAAAGCACGTGATGCCATTGGTCCCGGCTGTCATTCGCGTAACGACTGCAGCTTTCTATCGAACTGCTGGAATGATTTTGAATTTTGTGTATTTTTATCCGACATTAAAAATAGGAGGAGGTACTAAATTGGGTTTTTTGACGTTTGTTACCTCAGAACTCAAAAAATGTTATGTTATGTTACCTCAGACATTCATAAAACAATTGAATTTTTTTTTGGCTATAAACGGAAATATAAAACCAAAGACCGTGCTTCCGAAAAAGTTGTTACTTTGTAGTGTTTTTTTTTTGGAAGTCTTTTGGTTACTTACCTTTGTTTATTTTGAAACATATTGTTCATATTTCACGTTTTTATATTTTTTCAAACGCTTATCAGTAAGGAGTCGTCCAATGATTGCAAAAAGTAAAAGGGTGCTTTAAAAATGCCTACTTTAAATACTTGACTTACAAAGGCTGCTGTTTTACTTACGAACGGCGCGGCGGTTGCAACACGGACCCTGCAGTTTATTAGATCGTTTTGAATAGAAATAATCCTTTTAAACCTTCTTTTGTGGTTAGAAATACCTATATTTTATTTAAAGTGCATTGAAAGGTGTTGGATACACAAAGAAACATTAACATTGACACTTATTATTGGAATATCACGCGCATAATCTTCGCACTAACCATTTAAATACCCAAGAATTACAATACCAAGGGTTTTCTAAATCAATTTCATTCTATTACGAAAAATCATCTAAATCGATTCAGCGCAATTACAAAAGTTAACCCTTCTGCTGCAGTCGGGTTAAAAAAAATCTCAATTTTAATTTACACTCGGAACGAAAATAACCTTTTTGAAAATGGCGCACAATTAGGGTTATATAGATAAGTGGGGACATGCCAAAACATAGTGCTAATGACGGCATGACGGTTGACAACCTGACAGCCTAATGTGACACAGTAATTGTTGGCGAAATGTCACTAAGGGCGTAAACACGCCGGCGTTTGTTTGACAACGAAAAGTAAATGGAGGTACGTTGAAAAATTTGTAGTTATGTGAATTTAAGAATGCTGGAGTACTGTTTTAGACGGTGTTAATTCTGGCTTTTATTTCATTTTGTTGGTTGGAAAGGTCAACGGTTAAGTGTCAGTGAAAAACTAAATGTGTCAATGTTGCACTAACTTATGTAGTCAAACAGATAAAAACAAGCGATAAAGCCGCCCATTGTATGTTCTGTAGTGTTAGATGTTTTTTTGTTGTGTGTTTTTGTCTTCTGGTGAACAATACAGTAGGTAAAAAAAAAAAAAAAAATACCGTCATTAAAATATTAAATAACAAAATCATAATCAGCCTATAATGTTCCCACTGCTGGGACACAGCCCGTAATCCACCACGCAGGCCCAGTGCGGGTTGGTGGATAAATGGTAGAGAAAATTCAAAGTCAAAGTCTCCAAGTATTGAATTAGTTAGAAATGTATATCATTCCTGAAACAAACTAGCCACACCTGAAAACTGATTAATGCTTCCTTATTATCTTGGATTGTGGAAGCCATGACAGAACTTGAGTCGTAGACAATTTCTTTCAATTATTTACCAAAAAAAATAAATTATCTAAATCTGCACTAATTATAAAGTCACACCAATGAACTTAACGAGATCAATTACGTACACAAGACAGTAATTACAAATGTCAACCAACAAACAATTTAAAAATGAGAAATTACTACACTAATTATTTTCCAACTTCAACTCTTTTCTTAAAATGTGACGAAAAGAAAAAAAAAACACTTTTTTCCTTTTTATTTCAGGCCAGCAACATTGTTATATCAATTGCGGCGAGTGACGTGACGTAATTACAGTAATAAATTTAAAAACAATATGGCGCTCAAGATGGCCGCGATAGCCGATGTTCGCAATAAACTGTTTTTAATGACTTTAAACCACCTGCACGAATTGTCCCCGAGACATCGCTTCGTACATTTATTTTAAAGAAAGCGTTTGTGAAAGTTAGTTAAAAGCATTATTTTAGACTGTTTTTGGGTGAACCCCTTGATTTAAGGCTAGTAAATCAAACTAAAGTGTTTCCTTTTTAGATCGCTTTGGTCGTTAACAATTAATTAAAATCTAAAAATAATTAATTGGGTATTTCACTTTATTGTTTTTCATAAAATATTTTTTTTTATTTTGCTCGTAAGAGTACTTAAGTAGTTTTACCAACCCTCTTAATTATGAAGATTAAATCTTTTTTCAACACATTTTTTGCTTTAATATTAAATTCATGAAAACTGACCCTTGCTTGTCTTAACCCCAAACTGCCCACAGCCGAAATAAAGATAACCTTACGCGAAAATTTTTCATTTTCCCAAAAGATTCTTTAGGGAACTCTAAAACAAGAAGGTGCTTGGAAAATCGAATTAATTAGCGCATCAACAGGTCGCGAAGATAAGTCAGTTACGACTTCAGGCGTCTTTAATAATTCCATTTCTACTCGTCCGGAGAGTTTTAAAGATTTTGCTAAGTGAGCTTCGAACGTTTGGATATGACATCATTATGGGATTCGTGATGTTATACGAAAAAATCGCGAAAACTGATTATGTGTGGTGACTCTGTCTTCATAGAGTTTTCGTTTTTTAATTCGAATCCGAAACAATAATTATTATTAAATTATGTAAATACTAGCTGCGCCCCGCGGTTTCACCCGCATAAGTTTCGATCCGGTGGGAATATCGGGATAAAAAGTATTTTATGTGTTAATCCTGATTATAAACTATCTGTGTACCAAATTTCATCCAAATCCGTTCAGGAGTTTTTGCGTGAAAAAGTAACAAACATCTATGCATCCATCTATATAAACTTTCGCATTTATAATATTAGTAGGATAATGTAGATTAATCAATGTAATTTACAGAATAAATCATTATTATTTATATCGGCCTGGACTCATACATAGTCTTCTAAGACTATGTATTAGTGGGGGCCGTGAACTCCACTCCAAAATCTGCAGGATCCATAATACAACGGTCATCATTTTGTTTTATGTTAATATCATGAATGCTCATTAGGTCTCTTAAGATCATTAAAATAATGAAAACCTAAAGCGGCAAATGCTTTAGGTTTTCATTATTTTAATGATCTTAAGAGACCTAATGAGCATTTACAGGGTGCAGTGGTCGAAAATATCCTTATCTGTCGATGTAGAGTAATTTGAATAACTCCGTCCCATTTGCCTCCTCCATCCCTTCTCACATCTTAACCAAATTGAAACACCCCACAGTTTCTTTTTGTCTCAATTTACTTAAAGATTGCATTCCCTCCTGTAATTAATGATTAGTCTGTTCCTGATTACCACTAATAGCGGCGTTTGTCTCGTTTGCGCAGGCGGCGATAATTTGAAACAATTTGTGTTATGTAATATTGGTGACGCCTTTCTTTGATTTGAAACAGCGGGGTAAACTAACAGTAACAATGGCGTTAATTTTGACAGTTCAACAACATTCAATGCGTTATTTACGTTGATGGTCATCAAATTTTTTCAAATATAACGTACCTCAAAATAACGAATTCCTCGATTTAACGAATTCTTCGTAATCCTCTTGAATTGTCCCTATGAGTCAATGTTAAATATACCTTTACATTGCGAACATTTTTTGCAAACAACCTCTTTATAACGAATTTTCAACAATAAAAAAGAAGTGGCAACCTCTAATTACCGAATTTTGTCAACCCAAAACCTTTATATAACGTTACCAATAGTATGTGATTCAGTCGCGACAGGTTTCGACACGTTTTAACCTCTTTATAACAAATCTAAGACCAACCTAACCTCAATATAACAAACCTCAGTTTAACGAATTACTTGATATAACGAATATTTACTTGTTCCCTTCCAATTTGTTATATCGAGGTTGCACTGTATAAGCAATGGATTAACAATTTACTTCAAAACGATTCACATTGTGATTGTTCGTGTGGTACGCCATTATAGTGTTGGCAGCGCCTTTGGGTTTGTTTTGGGATCTGTGTAGATTGAATGATACTATACCAAGATTCATCATCATCTGCCTAGCTTTTTCCAACTATATTGGGGTCAGCTTCTAGTCTAACCGGATGCAGCTGAGCTACCAGTAGTTTACATGGAGCGACTGCCTATCTGACCTCCACAATCCAGTCACTGGGTAATACGATACTTACCCTTGGTAAAACTGGTTGTCAGACTTTCAGGCTTCTGACGACCTGTCAGAAGAGAAGTTGACAGTAGGTCAAAGATCCACGAATGACAGGCGGGACCAACGGCTTAACCGGCTTACTATAAAAAGATTATTTGTACATTTTGTATTAGGAAACGGAAGTTTGGAATACTGACTTTGAAAATTTCTAGAAATTGATTGTTAATTTTTTCTATGTGCTCTTTTAAAGAATACCTAAGTATTTTTCATTAAATCATTTATTCTCACTAAGAGAGATTGTCTAATTTCATCCTTGAAATACGAGACCATTCTTCTTTAAAATATTCGTGTAAATGGCTCTGTGAGAACAATAAGAAGATAGTTAGAAGTCCAATTCCTTTAATTAAAAACGTTCAAAACCTAGAATAGAAGAACCAATATCATGTCAGTGACAATCAATGTCAAAAACTTTTAAAAAATGTATGGAAATTAGTAGTATTTTTAACAGATTGAGACTGAGATCATACTTTAAACGTAAAGATTACGAGAATTATCCCTCAGATACGTCAATGTCTCTGCAGTAGAAGGTTTAATGAAAAGTATTATAACTGGCGAAATATGCAGTGTTACGCATTTAGTTTCAACCCCAAACGGATAATACACTCGCGAGCAATGAAAAAATTCCAGTGACAGCACCAAATTACTCCTAAACGGGAAAGGCAATATTGAAGTACATTTAACAGCGCATCAGAATATTACCAACTAAAAACGTAAATATTCTGTTCAAATTTTAAATTATATGTCTTAGGAGATATTAAGGTGTTTGTCGGCATTTTGTGGGTGGAACTTTTTCATTGCTCGACAGTGTATAGTTACCGATAAGCCGATAATTGCCGATAGTATAATTACGCTGCTGCAGATTTTCTTTTGACCTCATTAAGAAACATTTCTTTCACACTGAACCCGATACAGTGCCATTTTGTTTATATACCGTTTACTACTAAGCATATACCTATTATATACAGCCTGCACCCTTCTCAATGCTATAATAAAAGTGATTTATGTGACATGGTCTTAACGTTCACAGGCCGAGTCGTTTCCGGTAGCGGTCGGCGCAACTTCCGGTTCCGTGTTTCCGCCGTTTTCCTCTGAAGGGAAAAGAAGGTTTTTATGTAAAAAAGAAAATATATATATTATGTATGCATTTTGCTGTTGTTTTATTTTATGGTGAAAAACTAATGGCCCTCATATGATGGCGGGAATAAATATTTTTTTAAGAAGTTCTGACTATTTTTTTCTCATTTACCCTTCGCCTAAATAAGTTTTATGAAAAATTTGAAAGTTGCTCACCACGTGTTAGACATGCACCCGTGAACATATTTTGTGTCTCTTCATAACATAAGCAAAAATGGGTGGCTGTTCGACAACCAGGAAATGTGAGTGTACTACGTTAGCTCGACAAATATGTTACATACGACTGCCTGACCATCTAAGTGGCTATAGAAACTCTTTGACTTTATTTTAGTCTAGAAATTTCTTCAGTGAATTTAATGACTAAAATAAGTAATGAGTTATCGTAAGGTTTCATATCGACGATGGTCTTCGCAGAATGGCTTTGTAGCAGAGCAGCTGGGGATCGAGCTAAATGGAGTTCGATTGGGGAGACCTATTTCCAGCATTGTACTGCAATAAGTACAGTATTTTTATCTCACGAAGCGAGACACCTTTACTTGTGGTAACTAAGTGTACAAACACACTGTGAATGTATGTGTAAGCGCAGAAGCTCTCAGTATCATCCGAGACAGTGGCGAAGTAGGTAGTGTGTATGTGTGTATGCGCGCGTGTGTATTATAAATATGCTGTCGCTACACGTTTTGCACGCACACATTAACAACATTTTTTTTACACTAGGTAACCACAAGAAAGGCGAGCGTCACTTCGTGAGTTAAAAATACTGTAGGTATAAATGAACAATTTGCGTCAGAGTGCTGCCGGTGTATTCTGTAAAAATCTCACCGTAAAAACTTAAGTGAAGTGAGTTTAAAGTGAGCCGTCATTCCACCTGACGCTAAGGATTGAAACTATTGACAGCTCACATCGAGCTCACTTCACCTAAGTTTTCATAGTGAGATTTTTACTAAATAGGTTGGCTGTTAGTGTTGTCAATTGTTTTACTTGGCAGCTTAAATAACAAAATAAACTACGAATTCAATTTGCAAGAGGTAAGCTCTCTTTAATATAAAGTACATACATAAAGGAGGAGTCCTCTACATTTAATAAATACTTAACAAAGAATCAGCTGAAAAAAAACACGACTATTTTATTTTACATTTTCTACTTTTTCAGAATAAAATCGCTACCATTACGATTTAACATAACGCTGCATTAGAAGGCGGTTGATAAAATTTATGGTACGCATTCGTAGAATTTATGGCTTCTAAGAAATGATGGGGGTTTCTACCCCTTAAGTTTTCACCCCCTGTTGTGCAAATATAAATATGTTGCGCGACTCTTAAGACACATTTGTTTTGAAAATAAACGTTTATTGACCTCTGTGTGGATGGTATAATTTTGAGTTTTTCGGATTTTCCTGACTGCTGAGATCGGATTCGATTCCCAGGTCAGACAGTGGTACTAGGTATTGTATTAAGGAAATTCAGAAAAGCAGCCTGGAGTTTATATTTGGGGCCGTTTAGAAGCTTGTGGATAGTTCACACTGGGGCTTTAAACATAATTATCTGGCGGAATGTGGGTTTACTTGATATAGATTTCACTTGGGGTTCATCACTATGTGAGATAGTGTCAATGTAGAGGTTATCTTATGTAACTTTTGACGTTTACAGAGTGTAGATTCTAAAGTAATTTGAATAATCAATTTTGATAAATTTTTATATTGATGAAAACTCAGCCTCGCTACCTCGGCTAAGTGGTTTATATTTTTACCTGATCGATTTTTATGCAGGTACCTTCAGTTCCTGCCAATATGAGTGAAAAAGAAGTAAGTAGGTATATTGTATAAATAAAATTGATTTATATTTATTACAAAAAAATAAAAATAAACTAAAATCCTACTACTTAATATTATAAACGTGAAAGTATGTATGGGTGGATGGATGGATGTTTGTTACTCTTTCACGCAAAAACTACTAAACGGATTTGGATGAAATTTAGCACACAGATGGTTTATAACCAGGATTGATATATAGGATACTTTTTATCCCGATATTCCCACGGGGTCGAAACTTATGCGGGTGAAACCACTAGTTAGTCACTAGTAACTAACTAACTTCCGAAGAGCTGATTTTTCAATCGACAGATAATTTATTCATGGAATAAAATTGACGTCTGACAGATTTTGCATTGAAGAACTGTCAAAAATTCAAAATTATTGCTCGGTTGAAATTATCTGGCGTTGGAAAAATCAACCCTAAATTAGCTACAATTTCTTAAATTCCATGAACCTATTTTTAATTTCTGCGCTAGTAAAAACCTCTCAAGTAGGTGGACTAGACCGCAATACTTACAGAATATGAGAGAGGTAACTCTACTGCTAATACATACTCAAACCACAAGCCCCATCAAAGAAAAGGAGACTACCCACTCGCTGAAAAAACACTAGAAATAAAAGAAAGAATGTGTAACGAAAGAAAACATCGAGGAAAGGATACAGTATTGGTATTAATGTGGAAGACGTCTCAATGTCGGTATAAGGAGGGTGGTGGTAGACATATCTGTGTCTGCTGATTTCCGGAGGAGAAGGGTTGTAGCACACTACAAGCTATTTTAAGTTTAGGCATTTCTTCTACTAACATGAGGGTGTTCCACATTCCGACATTGCCAGAATCACAAATTCATGTTAGTCCTAAGTATGTATATATACTATTATCATGACTTTGACATATCTCGGGACCCTGGGGTCCTGGATCTTTGAAAGGCGTACTAGGGGCCGAAGTCAACTCGCAGAGGTCAATTTTACAATTTTAAATGATGAGGAGGCACCAACCGACGATTATCCCTGTATGCACCATGCAAGTGCACCCAAGGACAACTCCCGGTTGGTGCAGGACTAATGCAGAACATGGAAACAAAATATACTAGGCTATGGGTTTGTGTGGGTATAGTGGATCGGTTACCTTGAAGTATGGAAGGTCTATGTCCCGTGCCTGATCAATGATAACATAATATTTACAGATGAAATGGCAGGGGGTGACTTGACCCTGCCAGGGTAGCGGGATCGTCCGAAAGGGTTACCACTGCCCTGGAACATAAAGGGCTAAGGAAGGAACACGGGTGGGTTTTAGTCAGTAAGTGTCTGACACTCCCTCCTGCTCCACCCAGAGCGGGAGGAGTCATTAACGAGCAGCAGGCAGAGCAGTGATGGCCAAGTGGTAACGGCCGCGACTTACGAGTTATCATCATAAATCATAATCAGCCAAAGTGTTCCCACTGCTGGGACACAGGCCTCCTCTGTTCTCTCATCTACCACGCGGGCCCAGCGCGGGTTGGTAGATGTCACATGTCTTCGAGTTTTTGGTTACGAGTTACGAGTGGTAGGTTCGAACCCAGGCAGGCGCTTTACTTTGTGTAAATTATTTCATCATCACCGCTCTAAAAACGGTGAAGGAAAACATTGGAAGAAACTGGCATATCCTAGAACCAAACATTTTAAGACATGACATCCGCCAGCCCGCCCTAAGCCTGGGTTGCGTCTCACCGAGAGGAGGCCTGTGTCCCAGCAGTGGGGACATTATAGGCTGATTATGATTTATGATGATGACTAAACTAATAAGCACCAGGCTTTGAATAGCACATCTTTAAGTATACAAAACACCCTAAAAAGCGAATGTTTTTCCCATCCTTTGTTCTCGGCAGAAGATACACTGCCGTTCACACATGAGCGCGTCCCTTTTTAATACCGGGTGAGTTTCCTCCAGTAAAGGAATAACGAGTTTTTGTTAAGGGTAGATACGTTCAGCATTAAACTTCAAGGTGGAGAAACTTTTTGTTGTAGTTTTCTTTTGTGGCTCTTCAGGAATTTAATCAGCTGCGTATGTAATCTAATCTTGTTGTTGGCTGAGAAAAATGTGATCCTGGCTTCGTTTAAAGATCTCTTAAGGTTTTTATTAGTTTAGAAAGTTCATAATCGAATCTGGAGTACCTTATTGTCTACCACAAAATTTTACATCAAACTGCTGAGCCTTTTCCTAACTATGTTGAGGCCTGCTTCCAGTTTAACTGGATGCAGCTGAATACCAGTATTTTACATGGAGCTACTGCCGATCTCCTTAAGTTTTAAGTTGCGCTGCCCGATTTCTGACAAATGCGTGCACTGACTGGACAGGTCCTCTCAATCTGTGTGGTTATTTCCTCAAAAGACCATCCCAGACATTGATCTACATGGTCTTTATATTTTATGATCTGACCAAGATTATGTCTGGACTTTAAAAGAGACAGTGATCTCTGAGTTGATTTCGGCCTTTCTTCTCAGACTAGTCAGATAGGAAATGTCGACCTCGTCTAGTTTTTAAAATATGCTTGACATGTAAAAGTGTTTGTAAAAAGTGTTGTGTAAGTGTTTGTGTGTGTTTGTAGGTTTGTACACCACCTCTACAATCCGGTTACTGGGTAATATGACACCTTGGTAAGACTGTCAGACTATTGAACTTCTGACTACCCGTAACGACTATCAAACATTTATGCAAAAGATTACTGATTGATAATTACCTATACAAGGAGTACCTATGGAAGGATTGTATCTATATTACATGGTTTTCTGTAGTTTTTACCTTGGTCTAAGAAAAAGACAAGTTGAAAATCAAAGTCCAATCATTTATTTCAAGTAGGCTATTAAAAGGCACTTTTGAACATCAGTATTTACAAGACAATATAATTGATTCTAGTCGCCCCTTCCTTCGTAGTTCCGTATGGAGAAGGATGGGCAAGAAACTCCATAGTTACTCTTTACGTATGTGGAGGTATATCATTAGGATTATTTGCCGATCATACAACTGTTAGAGAATGACAAAGTTAATAGTCAATTTGCTTGACAATTAATTTTCCTGACTACCTACTGAGTTAAATATAATGAACTTTACAAAAATGTTTCTAGTTAAAATAAAAAAATAATGCCCTTGATGCAATTATTGTCTAACCGAGTTGTAACAGCATGGAATAGGCTCCCGGACAATGTTGTGACGGCTCCCACATTGAACTGCTTCAAGAATCGACTGGACATATTAAATATCTCCAAGCTATACAATACACACCCATCAGCTAATCAGCTGCTAGTGTGTCTAACCAAATAAAGCGCAACCTCGATATAACAAATCGGAAGGGAACAAGTAAATATTCGTTATATCAAGTAATTCATTAAACCGAGGTTTATTATATTGAGGTTAGGTTGGTTTAAAATTTGTTATAAAGAGGTAAAAACGTGTTGAAACCTGTCGCGACTGAATCATATACTATTGGGAACGTTATAATAATTCGTTAATTAGAGGTTTACACATTTTTTTGATGATAGAAAATTCGTTAAAAAGAGGTTGTTCGCAAAAAATATTTGCAATGTAAAGGTATATTTTACATTGACTCTCATAGACAATTCAAGAGGATTACGAAGAATTCGTTAAATCGAGGAATTCGTTATGTCGAGGTACGTTTAGTATGTAATTACGTTATATTAAGGTTGCACTGTGTCTGTAACAATAATAGTTTTTTTTTGTAAACCAATTAACTTACTAAGTATTAAAATGGACTGTACATATAACAACTTATACCTAATTAATAAATAAAATAAAAATATAATTATTATATTTTTATTTTATTTAATAATTAGGTATAATTTCAATCAATCAATCAACTCAGTCTATCGCAGTCCACTGCTGGACATAGGCCTCTCCCAGGCTGCGCCACAACACCCTGTCCTCCGCCTTCCGCATCCAGTCCGTCCTAGCAACCTTCTTTAGGTCGTCCGCGTTCATCTAGCTGGGGGACGTCCCACACTACGCTTGCCGATACGCGGTCTCCACTCCAGGACTCGTCTGCTCCACCGGCCATCGGTCCTTTAACAAACATGGCCAGCCCACTGCTACTTCAGTTTGCTTACTCTTCGCGCTATATCGGTAACTCCGGTTCTTTTCCGAATAATTTCATTCCTGATTTTATCCTTCAATGAGACTTCGAGCATAGCTCGCTCCATAGCGCGCTGAGCGACCTTGAATTTGTGGACCAGCCCGGCTGTCAGTGTCCACGTTTCGGCGCCATATGTCATGATATTTTTTAAAAATCTTAACTTAAATAACTTATCAAAATTAAAAGTCTTTTATTCAAATTAGGCTGAGAATCAGCACTTCTCAAACGTCAAAATTACAAAAGACAGTCCCTAAAAAATGGCCGCCCTTCACCACCTAGTGCTTTCTCTGTACTTAAACAAACCTAAACTGCCGCTGCCCTGCTAACTTGCCTGCTTGTACAGACGCCAGCACATCAAGCTACTACAATCTGTCAAATTTATTTAGTAGATTTTCAACTTTATCGTTAAAGAATTAAGGTTCAAGGTTGATTGGGAAAATTTGACAGTTTCGGGTAGCTTGAACTGCTGGCGTCTGTACATAAACTTAAATAACTTACTACTTGTTCTACTTGTGAACCATTTTTGAATAATGTTCTAAAATTAATATAAGTATCCCACTTGTATGTAGGTAAGTATATAGGTAGGTATACTTTGTTCTATTAATACACCTACAAAACTTATGAGATGGTTTACTAACACTGCTTGCATTCATTAAAAGGTAAGTTAATGCTTTGCAAATAAATTCAATTAAAATTGGTCACAGGCAAAAGGTGTACTTAGCTACAAAAATAACATTCCACAAACAACACTATTCTTTAAAAACTTATTTACGCACTTGGAACCATTTAATAAAATAAATAAAAATAGAAAATATAAGAAAAAGAACGAAAACTTTAAGGTAAAGTATCCGAATGCACATTACCGTCGGCAAGTTCAAAGAGATAACACCCGACGGCGGCACTTTGATCTCGCGCCCGTCGGCAAAACGTCTTTGATGTCACTGCGTTGCATGGTTAGATGCTATTTTCTTGACACAATTATTTTTATTTATAAAATGGGGAGCTGTGCTATTTTTGTGATTTATTTAATAGTAGAAATACTGTTATTTGTCTTTATAACGAGGCTTCATTTTGAAAAAACGCAGTTAAAGTCACTATACAGACTATACACCAAAGTTAGAAGTTTTTTTCAAAATTGCAACAAAACCGATAATTAAAAATAACCCTTCTGAAATGCAATGTATTAAAACTTTACATAGTTACACCTTGGACAGCTAAGTTCAAGCACATTTCTTCATAAATCTGATGTTTCATTTATTTATTTTATCATTTGTGTACCTACTTACATAGATTATATAAACAGACAAGAAAAAAAAAAGCAGAGAAATAGGTACTAAGGGGCTTCTTTCATTGTTGAGATAGGGAATAGAAAATAGCTGTGAGTAAATATAGAGAAGTGTTTTCATTTTATGATGTGTGTGTGATGGTAACAATACCTTTTGCACCTTTTTGGTAAATAGTTGTTTCCAGAAATCTCGATTTAAAAAAAAAACCAACACAACCTTCGAAAACTCTATCAAACCAGCGACCAAAACCTGTGTCCACCAACAATAAAACATAATTGAAAAAAAAAAAAATTTAATCCTTTTGTCTTTCCTCTCAACCCTATCTCCTCCGACCCAGTTCTGGTGAACTGGGGTGAAAGTTCAGCCTTGGTCAAGGTGAAGCAGGCGCCCATTAACGTCTGCACTTAGAACAACTCTCTTGGCAGCACCGCCTTAAGATTTGGAGCAGGATCCAGCAGTCTTGATACTTGGATAATTAATTTTTAATTAAAATTTATCTAGATTGATTTGCAGGGTTGATGTAGCCAGTAATCGCAAATGACTGTGAGGTTTGGAAGGAAGGGTTGGCTTATGCATTGGGAAAAAAATGTACAGTAAAAAAGGTTTTCAATTTTATTAGGTAGTATGCCAAAGATTACAAAATATAAGAAAAAATAAATTGACGAGCTTGACTCCTACCGAAAGGCCTGGCCGATAAGGCTGGAAGGACTAGTATAAGACAGAATTGTGTGGAAAAGGGTCTATGCCCTGCAGTAGGACAATACAGACTAGTTAGATAATTCAGATGGACAGAAAGACATTGGCTTTCTATTTCATTAAGAAAAGGACAGAAGATAAATATTAGTTCAGTCCTGTCAAATTAGTCAGCGCCTGACGTAAATTGACGTATTTTTAGCAGCCATGTTTTTAATCACATCTAAACTGTCTAAGGAGTATCTTAATTTGACAGGACTAAACTAATATTTATCTTCTGTCCTTTTCTTAATGAAATAGAAAGAAAAAGATGCACTAAACCTAGATTTAGTTTAGTTTGTGAACAAGGGAATCGGCGCCATTGCTTTTCATAATAATGTAAGAGTCAATATTGTAGTGAACATTGGATGTAGTTTATGTTCGGTGGTGTATGGTGGTAATAAAAAATAATAAAAGTGGTAAGAAAATGCAGATTCCTCGTTATATGGAAAAAAAATGAGAATATGCAGCGAAATAGTTCTGTTAAATAATCATAAACATAATTATTCTGAAAATAAAAGTCTAAATCAGTAGATAACTTGTTTTTCAAATTAAAACTCTAACAGTTGCTTTAATTAATTAGCCATTTTATCCACTAGCTGTCATATTTTTAGCTGCATAGCAGTAATCAGCCACGTATCTAATCTAATCCAAAATTTTGAAAACCATTTCTGCCATTGTTCAAACCATAGACAAAAAATATAGAAAACCCAAGGTAGAATAAATTACCACATTTTCAAAATTGAAACCAAAACACGCTAATTTTCGCATGTTTCACAATTAGTCCCCAGTATCAAAACTGAACGGTCGCAGTGTACAAAGTTGGCTAAGTAATAAGATAATGAAGAACAGCGGGGTCGAGCTTCGAATTAAAACGAGAAACGTGCACCACAGTGGAGGAACCACCTCCGAGTTTCAGGAACTTTACAACTGTTCTGTTCAGAAACTGGTCGTTCGTTATTTGTGTTTTAACTAAAGGATTTTCAACGTATCTATTTGATTTATTAGTTTGTACTAGTGACCCGCCTCAGCTGTGCACGGTTTTTACGATTTGATAAAACATCGAGGTTTTTTATGTGAGGCTAATATAAATGGATTATACACAAACCTTTCAGAATAAATTCTTTAAATCATAGTGAAAACCGCCTCAAAATCCGTTGCGTAGTTTAGAAGAATAACGCGGTCACACAGACAGACATAAAAAGCGATTTTATTTTATGATAAGTATAGATCATACAACAAATTTAAAAAATTGGAATGGAAAGTATGCAATTCGTATTAGAAAAAAATAGTTTACTGGATGTTGCTACATAGTAAAAATTCTAGTAAACATTTTGTAGCTTTTAGTTAGCGAAAAACAACATTGTGTATAAATTAGTCGTCATAATAAAAATCATCATGTATAGTATATGTTAAGCACAATACTGACTATTCATTACATACGTAAAACTACAAATAGCTCATCGAAGAGCAAAAAAAGTCAGATCAAAAATGTTAAAACTCGAACTGGCCCCGCCGACATAAAGCACACTTCCCTTGTTTATTTAATGAGTGAATCGGAGAGACGACCTCGTTATGACGTCACTACTTCTTGAACATCGCACCGAACGAGACAGAGGATTCTCCAATTAAGAAGAAAGAGAGAGATGCAAACACCCACTGAGCTTGAATGAATAGATTTTCTTAAGTACTCCGCTTTCCTCTAATGAAATCGAAATGAAGATGTGTCAATGAAAGTTCAGTTTTAAACACTTTGCGAAGATTTCAAGGTGAATCGTCTTTGAGGAAAAAGTTGGTTTCCTTTTACGATCTTTTTCTTTTAAAAGGGTAGTTGGAAGTCTTGGCTAAGTGAAGTATTTTGTGGAAGACTTTTAGTTGCTTGAAGTCTTGTTGACTTTGTTAAGAGAGAGTCTGAAACTCTGGTGAAACGAATATAGGTAGGATTCGTGATTTTGTAGGATAGTTCTTAAAACATTTTGGGATCATAGTGTCGATAGTGTCATGTTTTCAGGAGTTTTCATTGTAATTGTGTTCTGCGGGGTAATGCATAACATACTATCAGTAGGAATGGCTTTCATTTTGACAGTTCAACAACATTCAGTGCGTTATTTACGTTGTTGGGCAGACAAAATTTTTCGAACGTATAAAGCAAAGAATAAGCTTATCCTTTAAAATTATTCAGATGGTGGTTCATGTGTTACGCAATTAGGGTGCTTGTAAGATGCATCTGGTAAGACTGGAAGCCAACCCCAACATGGTTGGGAAAAGGTAGATGACGATGATGTGTTCTGCAAGTTTGACTCAGTTTGTTTCTTTCTAATATTCATTGTTTAGAAACCTACTTTCTCTTTTTATGGGAGAGGATTCGTTAATACCCCATGGCCCCTTGACCCTTTTGGCATTATAATCTTTGTTTTCTGTTTTTTTATAGTTTTAAGGTGTATTTTGGCGCTGAAATGCCAATAAGCGCATTTTTCTTTCTAATAATGATGTCTTAGAAAATTCTCAAGAATAATTACTTACACACATTTTTTTATGTACCTACTTATTTACTAATATATTACATATTACACAGCCAACATAAAAAACCGCGTTGAATTATCGATATAATTACAGTCTGGGTACACAACGTATCTTTTTTCGAATTTTCTTCTAAATTTATGTTGATTTCGTTACCAACGCAAACCCATTTCTCGATTTCTTTTTCAACATTCGTGTAGCTGGCGGCCGTATTCATAGTCTGGCAGTTGTTGCTAGGTGGTCTCTGGTCTTACTTATTTATTTATTTTACCATTTATGTACACACATATATAAACAGACAAGAAAAAACAGAACACAAAAATAGGTATACAAATGTGATGCTTATTTCTTAAGAAATCTCTTCCAGCATACCTGCGATAGGAGAATAGATAGAGAGATGTAGACAGCGTGTAGATACAGAAAATCATAAACAATTCCCTTAATAAAACTAAACAAATATAAAAAAATATATATTATGAGAATATACTTACATACATACAAATAAACATACATACTTCTAAAATAAATATCTTATTTGAAATCTGGGAACAGAAAGTTGAATAAACAGAAAGTAATTGGATTTTAACTCTATTAGGAATGCAAAAAGGGACAGTTTCAGCAATATGTGACAGGGATAAATTAGAACGGCAACGTCGCATGTTTGTAGGATTTCAAAATAGTCAAAAACTTGTGACTCGCCCCGAATGATCACGAATAGTCTGTGTCATTTTAATTATTGCTAGAGGAAAAACAAACTGCAAGAATTATTACGTAATTCATATTGAGGCGTTTTTTTTTACATTTGCGGAAAAATCATTTGTTACTGGCCAATTATGAGTCGAAGTCGCGCATTCATTGCACATTAATGGTGCCGTACCACAGTACAAGCGTAACAAAGCTGTTAGTAGTATAGTTTATCTTATTAGCCTACTGGTCATAGTTTTCTGTAACAAGTATTCTGAAGAAAAAACAACTGACTAGTGATAGAGTGAGCCGTAATACACCACGCGGGCCCAGAAGGTTGTTGCGGGTTGGCAGAACCCTAAAAAAATACGAGAAGGTGATCCAAGTCACCTCCTCGTATTTTTTGAGCAGTGGTGGCCCAGCGGTAACAGCCGCGACTTACGAGTTGTAGGTCGTAGGTTTGAACCCAGACAGGCGCTTTACTTTGTGTAAATTACTTCATCACCACTGCTCTCAAAACGGTGAAGGAAAACATCGTGAGGAAACCGGCATGTCCTAGAACCAAAAACTCGAAGACATGTGACATCTACCAACCCGCACTGGGCCCGCGTGGTGGATTACGGCCCACTTCCTCTCACCGAGAGGAGGCCTGTGTCCCAGCAGTGGGAACATTATAGGCTGATTATGTATGTATGTATGACTTTGAGATCTAAGAAATAAAGCATATATGTATGCCTGCTAACGCAGTAGCACCATAATGTACATTTGACTTAAACATACTCAATTAACAATATTTAATTATCTTTACAATTACACATTATTTATTTGCAAACAATCCCAGCCTTCTATTGTCAGAGCAAAAACCTCTTCTCGTGCAGAGAAGGCACTCGCCAGCATTGATCACTATGCTTGCTCAAGTTGTCTTACCAAGGGTTATCGTGTTACCCAGTAACTGGGTTGTGGGGGTCAGATAGGCAATCGCTCCATGTAAAATACTGGTGTTCAGCTGCATCCGGTTAGACTGGAAGCCGACTCCAACATAGTTGGGAAAAGGCTAGTCAGATTGGATTGGTTTACTCAGGACGGATTGGCGATCTTTTCCTTCATCGATGACAATAATGTCCATGATAAACTCAGCAAGGACCTACGTAATTATGACTTGAAAAAGTCACATTGGTACATTTCTCGGATTTGAACTCAAAAACCTCGTGCATGAGACACGAGTCCTTAACCACTGGGCCGTCAAGACAAAATATCAGTTTGATGAAAAAGCAGACAAACATTATTTTTTATTGTCCCGCCTACACATACGGACCGAGCGTTTTTCATTAGGCTACGATCACATTAGGCGGGCGGACAGACGGCCGGATTATTGGATCCGACGGACGAAAGACTTCGATCCGTTGCCTTTTTTACTTTTTTTCTCTCTTTTTTTCCTCCCAGGCACCGTCTGGAAAGGCTTTTCCTCTTATTTATTGCTTATACGAAGCCCAAATTGGATATTTGTGAAAGGTTGAGTCGTTCGCCGATAGAAAATATTAGTTTTTTTTCTTCTTCTGTACTTTTTTTTTTTGGAGTCTCCATTTGTATTTTGTTATTGGTATTGAGTCCGTAATTTGGTTGGTTTTATTTGGTGTACTAAATAATTTGTCCGTGGATTTAATATTATCTACCTTAGAACTACATCATGTTGTAATTATAACTCGTTTATTACTAAATCACGTCATATAGAAACTACGAGAAAAGAAATGCAAGAACTTCAAATTAAAATTTTGTTATCCAGAAATTTGTCGACAGCGCGAAAGTATCCTCAAAAACTTCATCCAACTAAAAAACTAACTAAAAATCACACCACAAACATCACACCTTAATTTGGGAAACGAAACCACAGACAGACATTTTAAGGACTAGTCATTAGCGGCGAGAGCACGCTCTCGTCACCCCGCTAATTAAAAGATTTTGATGCAAGTGCGCATAATAGTCGCACGACGAAAAGTCGCAAAAAACTGTAGTGATTTTCAGACGAGACAATAGAACGCTACTTTAAATGTGAATCGTGCAATCCTGTAAGAATTTTGTTTAATTAGAATTTTAATTACAAATGTTTCATGTTTTTTGTGCCAAGCAGATGTGTGATGGGATTCTTATAAGCTGTTTGTACGTACTTTATCTATTACTGAAATTTTTATTGGGACTGGCTGATTTTACCAAAGTCAGATATCTTTTTTATCTGTGGAATGAAATTGTTATTTGACAGTTCTAGTATGGAAAAATTGACAAAAATTCAAATTTTATTCTCAGGATAAGATCTAAATTACCCTAATAAGAATAAAGGCTGCCACGAAAGTGTTAAAGTATAACTATTTTTTAATTTTTTTTTTATGGTGACTTTAATCTTCTCTATACATACTGTCATCTGCCTGAAATTTTAAGGAAATGAAAAGTGGCAAGTTAACTCAATTAATATTGTGAAAAGAGAAACCAATACATCTTCACCCCTAACTTATAGTCATCTGACAGCATCAGCGTACCTACTTACACCTAATTAAAAAAAAAACCGCAAAACACATTATACGCTGCGGAAAATTCGCCAAAACTTATCAGCCGAAAGCCACGGCACAATCCATCATCATTATGCCAAAACTCGCCGAAATTCAATAAAAAAAAAACTTTCCTCTAACACCCCCATCTAGCGGCGGTGGCGGGAACTTCAACAACAGCCCCCACTATGCCGAGGGGTGGCGACCACCCCACGTCGTATCCCTTTTTTCTTCCCTCCACACCCTTATCCATACCTGAGCTTTCTTTATCCGTAGACCGAACTTTTTATTTCGTTCCGTCTCTCTCGCACATGTGGCGGCACACCGTCCAAATGTGACAGGCGATTATCCGTCTCGTTCTGTTGCAAAGAAAAAAATCTGTTTATAAAAATGAGAGCGTAGATGTGTTTGGGGCACGGCTCCATTGGACGTAGGGGTAATGTTTCATACACGGAGGGGTGTTTTTTATACACGTTTGGATTGAAAAAAAAAGTGCACCCCAACAGAAGCCGAACTTCTTTTAGGTACCTACGGATATTCATTTCGTTTCCAATTTCGATAACAAAGCTTATATTTTTTTTCATCCGCTTTTTCGCATTTCTTTTGTACGTCTCCTCGAAATAATTGTGCGGGCGGTTCCTAATTCGTTTGTGTTGTTAAAAGGTGAATGAATAGTCCTGTATCTAATGTTGGTCGGCTGTTGGATCTGAGATGTTCACATGCTCGGCTTGGCTCGCAAAGACGGGATTCATTGAAAATATGAATGGTTTCTGATTAAAATTGTTTGATCTGTATATGTTTGATCTCTTGCGTTCGAGATATTTACAATTACCATGTCTGAAATAATTTGGGGACTCGACTTGCCATGTAATTTCTTTGATAAATCATAGGTTGGAAGCACAATGATGGCTGTTTTAGTACGTGGCAGCGTGATGCACAATTATACCACAGGGAAAACTGCGGAGTAAATGTGTAGCACAGTAACCTTAGAAATGGCTTTGAATTTGACAGTTCAACAACATTCATTGCGTTGTTTACGTTGTGGAGCAGACAATTTTTTTGAACATATGGAGCAATGGATTAGTACTATCCTTCAAAATGATTCAGATTCTGATTGATATTGTGTTACTCAATTAGAGTGCCGTATTCCAAACTCTGAAGTTTGGATCATAGAAACATGTGAATAACGTGGATAAGCTTTTGTAGGAAGACATTAAGCATTCAAGAATTTCACAATGAATCAGATGCTTTAAAACATTTTTTTTTCATAAAATAATTAGTCGGCGAAGGTGGTGTGATGATCTGGTAACGATTGCAGAGCCAGCATGACCAGAGATCGCACAAGACAGGGAGGTTTGGAAGGAAAAAGGGGAGGCCTTTGGTCAGCAGAGGGACACAAGTAAGATACCACTCAGCAGGGGGACACAGAGTAAGATAACAAAAAAAAAAATGTCAGCAAAAACTATCTCTAAATAAAATACAGTTTCTCTTGGCGCATTCTGTGTCATATCTTCACGTTATGTCCCTCGTTATAAATCAATCCGAACAAACAGTAACCGTCGACTGCTGACCAAACTCCCCCACTAACCGCAACAAAGGACCCCGAGCGGTCACTGGGTTAGTTCTCGCTGTATAAACATAGACAATAGGTATAGACACATAGACGTGTCGTGTCGTGTCGTGTGGTCTCTCATTGTGTCCATATCTGTTTTTGTAACAGACATTGACATTTTTGTAACAACATTTGCTAAAATATCTTTTTGTAAAATGTGAGATTTCAACTGATCATTTATAGTTTATCTACTAGCACAATTAAGTTATAAATTAATATAAAGTACATAAATAAAAACTGCCGAAAAACTGTCGATTTATTCTGTAAAAGTCTCACCGTGAAAACTAAGGTGAAGTAAGCTTGAAGTTAGCTGTCAATAGTGACAATGCTAGCATCAACCGATCTATTCTGGAAAAATCTCACTAGTTCTCTACTAAGCTGTTTTTGCGGTGGATTTTACAGAATAGATCGGCTTTTTGCTGCTTGGCAAATTTTATCTACATATGTTATTTTTTTACCTAATTTAAAAAATAAAATAACAAAGTATAACGCCCTACATTTAGATGCAGAGTAGCACACATTCTGCTAAATAGAACAATTATTTTCCATCTTGTGACGCTTACATTTTTTCTAAAGCTATTTTTCCACCTTTGCAGTTCTTTACGAAGGACCAATCTTTATTAAAGGAGTCCAGCTCATTATTATTTCGTTTATTAATCTATTTACTTATCTAATTACATTTTTAAATATTTTTAAAAATATAATAAAAAGGTAACTATAAAAAATTAAAAATATAAAAAAATAGTGATCCACCGATGTTGGGAGCAGGGTCCAAGCTACCGGCGGTAGGACTCCAGAGACAGGAACCTCCTCACAATGCGAGCCGTATCGAGGAGTATCATTATTATTCATTGTTTTTGTATGCACTTGTTACTGTGAGAAATAAAACTATTTTGCTTTTTTTCTTTTCCTACATCTCGTCTGTGAAGTATTGCCAGGATAATTAATTTGTCCTTGTAAGTTTAGTTATTACAATATGAAAAATGAGTTTCCGCAAAATAGATGTTTTTTCTCTTGAATAACGCTCTTACGTTATTATTTATTAAATTGCTTCCTGTTTTCAACCACAGGAAATTGCAGAAAAGCTGTCTTAATTAATGCAAATAAAAACTTTCAATTTCTCTAAGAAATTAAAAGCAATAATAGTCACTGAGTCTAACGCTGCATGTTTATTTCAATTTTCTTTCATTACACAGCGTTATTAAAATAAATAAAGTTGGTTATTATCATTATAGGCCTGTTGAGTCCTACTGCGGGCAAAGGCCTTCCGCATTTCCATGTTCTCTCTTATGCAATTAAAGCCCAATGTTTTCAAAGCACGAGTCTCTTTCTCAAATTTTCCAGTGAGCAGTGGTGACTCAGTCGTAACGACTCCGACTTACAAGTTGTAAGTCATGACTCGTGGGTTCGAACCCAGGCAGGCGCTTTACTTTCTGTAAATCATTTCATCATCACTGCCCTGTGTCCTCGAAACGGTGAAGGAAAACATCGTGTGGAAACCGACATGTCCTAGAAAAAAAAATTTGAAGACTTGTGACATCTATCAACCCGCACTGCCCACGGATTATGACCTATTCTCTCTATCATAGAGGAGGTCTGTGTGTCCAGCGGTGGGAACATTACAAGCCGATTATTGTAACTTTTCCCGTCATTTCCTTCTGGACCTACCGCGTCTGTTGTTACTTTAGCCCAATTCTGATGCGACATGCGACAGATGTGTCCTGCCCAGTTCCATTTAAAGTTAGCATTAAAATAAAATAATAATATTAAAAAAAAATGCTGAGGTCTGTGCAGTCACGAACAAAAGTATGTATACACTCGGCTTTATCCAAAAGCGATTTACTCCTTTATTTTTGAATGAAATTTTATTTTAAAAAGAGAACTTAAGAAGTTACTTACTGAAAAATGTTATTATTATGTTAAAGATTATTTAAATGATAGTTTTTAATCTATTTGTGTTATATTTTAATTTTGTTATGCTTTTTTTTTCTGTCTTAATTGTGTTATATATTTCAAGTGGCTATAATCTATATTTTATTTTGTACGCCAATGGTGGCAAATCATGTTGAAACTCACAGATTTTCACTTTTACATCCACATTTGCATGTATATGTATAATGTTATACATGTTTACAAATAAATATATCTTTATCTTTATGTTGTTACGAAAATAGCATTTTCGAACCCATAGGTTTAAGTTATGTGTCATATTTCAACGTTGCATTCGTTATTTCACGAAAAAATCGCAATTGAAGAATTGAATTGAGTGTTGACATATTGGTGCTCGTGACTGTACATACCGTCTTATTTAATACAATTAGGTAATTATCAAAAGATGTGATGAAGATGCTTTTTCCAAACCCCTAGAATTTTTTTTTTCAGAGAATCCTCCTAAAAGCTTACGCGAAAAAGGAGTTTCAATTCGACGTCCATCCTTTTTTGGAGCTGTTACTTAACAGAGAAGTAACCACCTATTTTGAAACCATATGTGGAGTCCTCGCTGCGATATGGACTAATTGTATGGGGAAATAGTACCGACCATAACAGGTTATTTATCGCTCAAAAGAAATGTGTTCGAGCTATTCAGGGCATTCCACCGGACGTATCTTGTCGACCAATATTTAAAAAAACTTGGTCTGCTTCCACTACCCTCACTATATTTATAGGAAACATGTATGATGTACGGAACCATAAAGATCTATTCAGAACAGCAGCAGATGTAAGCTCTAGGAATCGGCGTGACAAATTTAGACTTGTTTTAGATGAAATCCCTCGATTAACAAAATATAGTAAAAGCTGTGTAGCTATGGCTGTACGTATTTATAACAAATTACCACGTAAACTTAAATTACTAAACTCACTTGTTTAAATGGCTAAATGATAATAAGTTTTACAGCATAAGGAACATAAGTTGTGTTAACGATTTTGCATGCTTTAGTCTTAAGCAAAACATGTATGATCTCATCCTTAACTCATGTAACACCTTTGTAAACCATGTTTTATGCAAATCCTACTATCCTACTAATATTATAAGCGCGAAAGTTTGTACGGATGGATGAATGGATGGATGGATGTTTGTTACTCTTTCACGGAAAAACTACTGAACGGATTTGGATGAAATTTGGCACACAGGTAGTTCATAACCAAGATTAACATATAGGATACTTCTTATCCTGATATTTCCACGGGATCGAAACTTATGCGGGTGAAACCGCAGAGCACAGTTAGTAAATAAATAAAAATTAATAAAAAGGTACACTTCTGCCTAACCCTTCGGGGAAAACAGCCGTGATGTTATGGTACATGTAAAACTTAAAACCTCCAACTACAAAGATAATAAATTAGTAGGTACTTACCAATAAAAAAAAGTCTACTTCAACGGTCATGAAAAGAATGATCGACAGAATCGCGGCGGCACGTCACTGGTTAAAAGACATAATTTAATCACCACAACTATATTGTGTCCACTTAATGCTGCGTGCGTTCTTTCACCCCAAACCATATATTAAGGATGGCCCATTAAATACGCATTTGCATCGACACCGGTCACGAGGTAATAAAATTAAAAGCTGATATTGCCTTTAAAATGAGCTATTGTTATATTAAAAAAAAAAAAAATGTCGCAGTGTCGTTTTAGCAGGT
Organism: Apamea anceps; assembly: GCA_951799955.1. Taxonomy (NCBI): domain Eukaryota; kingdom Metazoa; phylum Arthropoda; class Insecta; order Lepidoptera; family Noctuidae; genus Apamea; species Apamea anceps. The sequence goes on from OX637516.1 coordinate 4,053,969, forward strand.
GCAACCCTTAAATGGATTTTGGTAAAATTATAATTTAATAATAAAAAAAGGTTTTTTTTGTGGAAACATGTTTTTTATGAGTAATTGCTTGAAGTATAAGTACCAGCTTTTTTATTACACGATGTCAATTTTGTAATTAAAATGTTAAACATGTTTACCTACAGCATTTTAATTTATGTCTTCCTGCCATAATTAAAAAGAAAACATTGATAGGTATGTATTAGTGAACATAATTATTACAGAATTTGAAAATGATTTTATTTCAATTCACACTACTTATCTCGTTTTGGTGCAAAAAAATGGCGAATGAAGACTTGGAAGCTAAAAAAAAACAACCGACTTCCAAAAACGACACTACAAAGTGAAAAATATCTTTAATTTCGGAAGTCGGTGTCGTCGGGTTCGCATTTTCGTTGTTTGCCACCGACTTCCGAAATTAAAGTTATTTTTCACTTTGTAGTGTCGTTTTTGGAAGTCGGTTGTTTTTTTTTGCAAAAAAGTTTTTATTTTTCACTTTTAAGTTGTAATTTTTACCAGTAATTTAGGTTTAAAAACCAAACTACTGAACCGTTTTTGATGAAATTTTTATGGGACCACTTCAGAAGTATCTCCTTTCGAACAAAAAAAGAATTTTGAAAATCGGTCCACAATTGGCGGAGAAATCGCGTAACAAACACACAAAAAAAAAAAACATACCGTCGAATTGAGAACCTCCTCCTTTTTTAGAAGTCGGTTAAAAATTCGTAGTCGTTGCACTCCCTTGAGTCCAATTACTAAGCCAAGTGGTAAATATTAATAAAATGAGCAGGATTGTAATTTAAAGATAAAAAATGTTTTATTTTATTTTTATAAATTAAACATTACCAGCAAAGCAACATGCCGCTACGACAGTCACTCCCAAAATTTACAGCACCCATCTCTAAAAATAGCACGTGCTTACTTTCACATACAAAATCGACAAGTGCAACAAAGCGACGTCAAAATATTACAAAAACACATCCGAATTGAAAAGATTGCTTTACAATAAGCTGAATTGTTCCCTGAATAAATCGATTCCACACAATACAATCGAATAGGGTGCTCACAATTGAATCGATTTTTAACACGAGTCAAGTGGTTTCCATTCATTCGATATTAGGATCGATCGTTTGTCGATTGGCATTAGGGATGTCAATACATGATTTGGGTATTCAGCTATTGTGTAGTTTATGGTTCACGCCTCCTTGTTAACCTTTTTAGAGAAGAAAAGAAAAAAATATATATAAAATAAAAATAAATAAATATTATTAGGATTATTTTTTATTATTATTATATATGTTAGTTATATGTGTTTGTGTGTGTTTGTTTGTTTGTTTTGTTAAATAATTATTTAAAAAATAATTATGGCTTTTTATGTCTGAAATCGATATGCCGAATCGATAGTTTTGTGACTGGCCTGAGGTAAAAAAAATACCTAAGTTAATAGGTGCCTTATATTTGTGAAAACAATAAATAATAAATCTTTTGGGCAGGTTTCCGGTTGACAGCGACGCAGACGAGTACTTCGACGCCTAAGTGTCCTTTTCTTTTTGTATTATTTGTACAGTTAGTCATTTAATTTAGTGTGAAAAGTTAGTTATAATAAATAAATAAAATAAATAATAAATTTATTGTACACACGCCAGCACATCAAGCTACTACAATCTGTCAAATTTCTTTAATAGATTTTCAACTTTATCTCTGAAGTATTAAGGTTCAAGGTTGATTGGAAAATTTTTACAGTTTCGGGTAGCTTGAACTGCTGGCGTCTGTACAAAGAGAAAAACATACTTGAAGTTAGTCATACACTAAACATGAGTACAAATGGAGGTCAGAAGCAGTTTGAACAGCTGGATGCTGAACTAAGTAAAAAGATATTCATACATCAGCATAGCTATGCACAACCACTGCATCAAACATCAGGAGTAGGTGCGTTGGAGTCCTCTAAACGCTGTTCACAAGTCCAAAACCCGAAAAAAATTTCAGTTTAAATCAAATAGACAACCGCTATTCTTCCGACAGCAGTTTGCTGTCGGGAAAGGCATCAGCATTGCTATTCTGTAAAAACTCATGGTGAAAACTTAGGTGAAGTGAGCTGTCATTCCGCGTGATGTAAGGGATTGCTACTATGTATTAACAGCTCACTTCACACAACTTTCGACAGTGAGAGTTTATCTTGGAATTTAGGCATGGTGTTGAAGATTTACAAAATATATTTTTTTGTGTCTATTATAGACCTACCTATTACCAAAAAAAAAAAAAATACAAATGCGTGTTAATCAAACACATTGATTGATCGACGAAGGAATCTCCTCCCAATTTCCTCTTAAAAGCAAGCAAGATCACATTATATAAATTCATAATATTATTTAAATCGTGGCAAAAATGCAATGGCAACTTACATATAAGTTATGCGTTTAAATTAATGTCAATTTGAAAATATCTTCATCAGAAGAAGTTCCCACGCGTATCTTCACACGAAATTATTAAACCGAAAAATATTTACATAAACTACAACACTGCAGTTTCGAAAAAATAAAAAAAGTAACGAACACTTTATTAAGAACTAGTTTATAATGAAAAAGTTCTTCAATTTCACTTCCTTATAAATATTTAGTCATCAAATAATATGCAAATGCTGTAATTATAGGGTTAGTAAGAAATGGGTTAGTCGATTTGCATATTAACCCTACAATGCGAAGTGTAAGAAGTACGCATAGAGCAGTATGCAAAACTGGCGTAAAAGCCAACGAACGTAAGTTCAATTTCGAATAATTTTAAAGGTGCGTTCCTAAATATAAAAATTCTTTTAATTTTGCAAATTTCACACCTTGAGCTTGGGGAAACGACAGGTTTAAAGACGATTGCTTTTAAAAATAAAGACTTGTCGCAATGTGACGGTTTTTTTTTGTGTAATGTATAATAATTTTGTGCAATTTATGCACACCGCTCGTTAGACAATTAGCAAGCAGATGTCTGTTGAAAATTTATTTAGCTACTGGTTCTAGTGTGGGAAATGGGGTGCCTTCCGTCTGTAATGCCACGTTTAATAGTTAATTTTATGCCACAATGTTTTATGGGCTCCTAGACAAACGTGTTGGTCATATTGATACTTTTTATTACTTCTAACGTTTTTAGCTTCTCATTAAGGTAGCACTGAACATAATACTTTAGTGAGGTTGTTTCGTAGATATTTTACTAGAAAATTAAAATGTTAAACTCATTGGTATTCTACAGTGGTGGTCGAAATCAACCTGCGTGTGAAGAGAGCTTAAAAGTTTTTGTGCAAAAAGTTTTAATGGAAAATGAGCATTGAAATTGCTGTTATAGAAATAACTTTACCTGTATATATTAGAAGAATTATACTTACTGAAGATATAGCTTATTTTTTGCACCCTTTGCAATTCCTATTTTTTTCGTCACCGAATTTTAACAACACAAACAGATATGACTAAAAACTAACAATAAAATACGCAGCAAAAAAGTACTATAAATTCTGTACCAGCTTTACATTTTTGACTCTACAGTCAAAACGCGAAAAAAAAATTCAAATCACAAACCAAACATTTTTAAATACGTACAAAACAAAAAAAAAAAAACAATGTCGCGAAAAAAAAAACAACGCACAGCTGCACCAATTTGAAAATAGAGCTAATGATTAAGTATTATTCATTGCGTTACCGGTTTTTTAGAAAAAAAAATTAAAAGGCCAATTTAATGATATGCGTGGCCCACTTTGAAAAGACAAAAAAAAAAACAATATGGCGACGATTCTCGATTTGAATATGGTCTCAGGGATATCGGTTACAGAATTCATTTGAATCACAACATCTACTGTCTATGGAAGAGATAATAGTTTTTTGGCCGTAAAGTTTTTTTAATGATAGTAACCCTTGGGAAGGTGATGATAATTTATGCTAAAAGGTGTGGACGGGTTAAGTTACTTCCGTAAGTGGTTTTTGAGGAAGGAAGTAAGTTTTTATTTGCAATCTAGTTTTGCATCGAAGAATATATATTCTCTTTGGGCTCTAGAAGTGTTCCGTTACTACCCATGTTCGACCTGTTAATATTGGATTAATCATACATACTTTAATGTACTTTTAATAATACATATTATATTATTATGAATGCGAAAGTAACTCTGACTGTCTGTTACCTTTTCACAGTTTTCGCACCTTAACTGCTAAACGGAATAGGGTTAAATTTGGCACTCTGGTAGACTATGATCTGGGTTAGGACATAAGGTATCTTTTATCCTGGTATTAGGTATGATGTCGTGGAAAAGTTTCCGACCTCCACGCGGGCGCAGCCGCGAGCAAAAGCTAGTCTAAACTTATATTATGAAAAGAAAAGATTTGATTTTTTGTATGTTTGTTTATTACGTTTTCACGCTAAAACGGCTGAACGGAGTTTGATCAGATTTGACACATGGTTAGACCATGACCTGGATTACATAATCAGCCTATAATGCTTCCAGTGCTGGGACACAGGCCTCCTCTCTGTGCGAGGGAGTGGGCCTTATTCACCACGCGGGCCCAGTGTGGGTTGGTTGACGTGGATTCGGACATAGAATACTTTTATCCCGATATACAATACTTTTAACCCGATATTCCCACGCAATTGAGAATTATGTGGATGAAGCTAGTATAAACCAATAAATAATCTCACCAAAAAGTGATTAATTTCACGCAGTACTTAAACAATGTCGACACAGTAAAAAACTTAAGTAACACACCATGTATCCATAAGCCTAGAATGTATTATTCATAAATTTAAAGACTCTTCTTATGCAAGGTGTCGTTTTGCATCCTCGTCAAATTCAAGGAGCTAACTATGCTACTGACTCGACACGAAACAATAATAAAATAAGTAGGTATTAATTTCTTTCTAATTTTCGGAAATCGGCATGTGTGGGACACGCATTTTAAAACGCGGCCTCTGTGAGACCGCACTGTAACTGCTCTTTTACACAAATATAAAAACGCGGCCGCTTATACGACACTATAACTTTGAAAGTGGTGTATTCTGAAATAATGTCAAACTTAAATAACTAAAAAAACAAGTATGTATTCATTATTTTCCAGGGATCGTAATTTTATTTGATTATTTATGTCTTTCATAACAGCCTCCTGAAATTTGACGAGGATGCAAAACAACAGCTTGTATAGGTAGGTACTTCTGACTACCATGGCAAACTGCTCGTACCTACATAATACTATGTAAAATATGTTCATAGACAAAAAATACTATTAGTTCTAGTATTTTTAAATATTCCAAAGTTGTAGGGATGTAGAGCTAACGTAGACTTCATGTAGTAGTAAATCATCATCTGCCTAGCCTCTTCCCAACTATGTTGGGGTCGACTTCCAGCCTAACCGGACGCAGCTGAATACCAGTATTTTACATGGAGCGACTGCCTATCTGACCTCCACAACCCAGTTAATGGGCAACACGATACCCCTTGAGAGGAATGGTTTGTCAGACTTTTGTGCTTCTGACTGCCCGTAACGACTGTCAAAGATCTACGTATGAAAGCTGGGATAAATGGCTTAACGTCCTTTCCGAGTCATGAGAAGTAGACTGTAATCTATACTACTCTATACTAATAATAAAGCTGAAGAGTTTGTTTGTTTTTGGTCCGTTTGTTTGTTTGAACGCCCTATTCCCTGGAATTGCCGGAGTCGTTGCAAAATTATTTTTGTACTAGCAGCGACCCGCGGTTTCACCCGCACAAGTTTCGATTTCGTGGGAACATCGGGATAACAAGTACCCTATGTGTTAATCCTGGTTATAAGCTGTCTGTGTGCCAAATGTCATCCAAATCCGTTCAGTAGTTTTTGCGTGAAAGCTTAACAAACATCCCTCCATCCATCCATCCATTCTAACTTTCGCGTTTATGTATAATAGTAGTAGGATTTGATAGCCCAATTTTTGAGGAAGGCTATAGGGCTATAGGCTATTTAACATCACGCTTAGACCCTTAGGAGCCGAGCAAAAAGAAAAAAGTAAGAAAGAACACTAAGTGGAAATTAAGTAATGCGGGCGGGCGATGCGATGTAACGTGGTGGGACGGGGGCACAAGACATTTCATGCGGACGAAGTGGCAGGCAAAAGCTAGTCTATGTATAATTATGCGAACTGGACTTTTAACCTTGAATATACACGAGGCACAGCAATGCGTGACTTTTTGAAATAAATTCTAGTATACAGCTAAATTAATTATGATAATTTTTTATTTAATGGTAATTGTAACATTCTCCTACATGAGCCCTTTCACTAAGAGTCTAGTTCTAGTAACTAAATTATAATCAGCCGTTTATAATTAGGTATTTCAATATCATTTATAAAGGTACCACTTTGGTACACTTTCTGCTTATCCCCTGGATTCTGCCAGGTTACATGTTCATCATATTGTGAATCCTAGATCTGAGTTTGTTTCGGCCTTTCTTCTCAGATTAGTCAGATAGGAAACGCCGACCTCATCTAGTTTTAAAATATGATTGACGTGTAAAAGTGTTTGTACAAACCTACTTACAAAATAAATCATTTATCATTTAGAAAGATAGCATAATCAGCCTATAATATTCCCACTGCTGGGATACTGACCTTCTCTATGATAGAGGGAGTGGGCCATCATCCACCACGCGAGTCCTTGGTAGATGTCACATGTCTTCGAATTTTTGGTTAGGATATGCTGTCTTGCTCACGATGTTTTCCTTCACTGCTGTGAGAACTGTGGTGATAAATAATTTACACAAAGTGCCTGTCTGGATTCGAACCTACGACCTACAACTCGCATCTAAGACGCGGCCGTTACCACTGGGCCGTCACTGCTCCGAAATGTAAAAAAAAAAATAAAATAAAAAAATATTTTTTTTTTATTGAATTGATTCTTTTTTATTTGAATTGGGGTATATAATTGTAGGTATGCCATCACCATCGGGTTTCTATGATCAATATATTTATTGCATTCCACAATGTGAACTTCGGTTGTAGGTTTACAAAGCCATGATCATTGAGACCCTGTCGGGCACAGCAAAATAGAAGGAAGTCCTTAAAATGTAATGCAAAAATCCCATGGTTCAGTATCACAAATTACAAGTAGGTATTTAGACTGTTTTTTTTTTAACAAAAGAAACACGTAAAACCGAAAATGAATACTCCTAAAAACGACCCGAAAGTGTAAATACGAAAATAATTATTCGAAATAACAACATAATTCGACACGGTCGCCGGCTAACCCTTGCGATGCTGCCGTAATTTGCATATTTTTTTCTTAAACGATTTTTTTTCCTTTAAAAGAAATAATATGACTGCCTGTGATTATTTTATGTGAGTACAATGTGAAATTATAACAGTTACGCGTTCACATGTTAATAAGTTTTTTGTTCGAAGCATTTGTGCCTTTTATTTAAATCCGTAAAGTAATGTTGCCATCGAAACAGATGTTTTTGGCACAATGAATTTATTTTGGTTTTTGTTCATGTGGATGTGGACGTTTTATTACGGTAAAATTTATGTTACTATTGTTACTACTAAGATTGTGGGTAGGTAATCATCTCAATTTTATACGTTTTACTTCATTTTAACAAGGTGTTCTTGATAGCCATCATGTGAGAGAGAATTGAGTGAGAGATTTAGAATGAATTAACATGAAATGGGTCGTGTGTAAGTTAAATTCTGCATAAAAAAACTATTGTACACAAAAACAAAAGGAAAAGTAGACAGAAAGTATTGCAAGAATTTAATAGTTTGTTATAACAAAATGTGTATTTAAAACCTAACATATTAACCCTGATAGTGATACCTGAAGCCTCCTCATCAATGTCAATACAATTAATTAAATAACCCACTACCATTTGTATTAAATAAATAGCTCAACAATATAATAAATATATATAATAATAAAATATAATATCAACAATAAATGCGAAAAAACTAGTCCATTTTCAATAACATGTGTGAATACGAACTTTTTTTTATTATAGTATGTAGAAAAAAGTCGGTTCAAGAATATTTAGCTATAATAACAACAAAATGCGAAGTGCGCATGCGCATGAGCGATTTTGCAGGTGATAAAACCGTATTTTTTCAATTTTTATAACTTCATCCGTCTGAATTATGTATTTTGTAAGTGAATTAAGGGCATTTTAGCGAAAATAAAACTAGATTATGAGATAGTGGACAGTTTAGAGGCGTGGTAATTGCAACAATTATGTCCAACGTTGATCACTTGTAATGAAAGAGAAGCGACCGGTTTTAAGTTCTTAATATCGTAGTTTTTTACTTTTTATTAATCCTCTGAGTAGGTATTTTCCTTTAGTTGGAGCCAAAAACGTAGTTTATTTTTTAATTTCATTTTATTAAAGACTTTAGGTATTTACCCAGAATTTGAGGGTTAAATAAATTCGATGTGGTATCGAGTTTTATTGATCAAAGATGTGTAAAAATAAAATTACTACGAATGACTATAGTAAAGAACTACGCAGAGAACTCACATCGATTCATCTTTTCAAAGAACAGGTTTCAATTTAAGTTCCATTCATTCACTGCTTGAGATTTCACTCGCATTAATAAGAGTACGGTCATCGATTCCAAACATTCAGAAACGTTGAAATATAACAATACGCAAGACATATAAAATAACATACCAATTGGCAGGGATTAATTATATTCAGATCATCATCTGCCTAGCTTTTTTCCAACTATGTTGGGGTCGGCTTCCAGTCTAACCAGATGCAGTTGAATATCAGTATTTCACATGGAGCGACTGTCTATCTGACCTCCATAACCCAGTTACTGGATAATACGATACCGCTTGGAAAGACTGGTTGTCAGACTTTCGGGTTTCTGATTACCCGTAACGACTTTCAAAGATCCATGAATGACAGCCGGGACCAACAGCTTAACATGTTTTCCGAGGCACGAAGGGGTCTCGGTACGTAAAGATGGTCACCCATCCACAGACCAACCTCGGCAAGCGTAGCTTAACCTGAACGATAGACCTGTGCGGCTGTTATTATTTAACCACAGGCCCCTCGGATTATATTAAGATATAATTTTATATTATTCAAATTACCCAGAAGTCATAATAGAAACTTCGTCGTTTTAGCATCATCCAAGAATAAACTGCACAAAATCAACAGCAACCGACACAGCTATTTAATATTAAAAATTAATTTCTGAGCAGAGACAAGTCAAACAAAAATAACAGTGCAAACAATGCACGCTTCCCAACAGACGTTATAAATTAAACGTATTATTTCACCCACAAACAAACAAAAAGTAGGTTGCACTCCTGTAATCCTTAAAGCGTCATACTTTCAAAAGTCCATTTTCATAACAGAAAACAAAAGGTCTTGACAAAGTTTGGAGCGAAAAAGTTTCGGAAGCGCAGTCCCTACCCTTTATTTAACCGCTAGAATATTTATAAGACGAACCGTCTGCAATTTGTCCCGACTAAAGGTAAACGTATAAAAACTGGAATTCATTATGGTTGGAATAAAAAAAAAACTGGAATAAAATAGTTGGGTCCGCTTCGAAAGGGTTAAACGTCAACGTCATTTAGTGTTGGATTGTGATTTGTAGAAGACGTGTTTGTGTATTAATTGTTATTTTTACAAATTAGGTCTCACGAAATAGTTTTTTAATGTGGTGAGTGTCACCTAAGTTTTGAAACCGGTAAGTGAAATTATCTAGCAGCTATCATGTAAAGTAGTAAAAATGGGAATTGAAAGGTAATAAGGATATCTATAGATACTAACTTCTGCTCGCGACGTTCGCGTGAAATTCCTTGTTCCCCTGACCTACCGCGTCGCATCGCATCACATAGCCGCACAATGACTTCATTTCCGTTTAGCGATCTTTCTGATATTTTTCTTTTTGTTCGTTTCCTAAGGGTCATAGCGTGATGTTAAATAGCCGCGTTCCTCAAGAATTGGGCTATTAAATGCAAAATGATTTTTTCAGATCAAAACAAAAAAACAACAAACTCTTCAGCTTTATTATTAGTATAGATTGATTCTGTAGTGTCTTTAGCTGTTAAGTCCAATGCTGCAATGGTTAAAACGTGGAGAGGCGAGCGAGAGGTCGTCAGTTTGAATATTGATCTGAACATGTGAACTATTGCAAAAGTCATCATCTCATTAATTGTTGAGCCTTTTCCCGACTATGTTGGAACATGAAGTGACTACCTATCTGACCTCCATAACCCAGTTACTGGGTAATACGATCTCTTGCTCTTTGGTAAGACTGGTTGTCAGACTTTTCGGGTTTCTGACGACCCGTAACGACTGTCAAAGATCCACGAATGACAGCTGGGACCAACGGCGTGCTTTCCTAGGCATGGAACGTTTTCGCGATATTTAATGAATGGTCACCCATCCACGAACCGACCTCGGCAAGTGTAGCTTTACATTCGATCGAACCGTGCGGCGTTTCTTTCCACCGTTCAAATAAAACGTCTCGTTATTCTATTTGAGTAAGAAGCCTAATACAAAGCATTCTACCTCGTATATAAGGCCCGCATATAAAGTTGAACGCATTTTTAGTAAACACGCCTCGCGAGGGGAGAGAGGGCGCGAGTGGCACAGAGGGTCGGAGTAATGGCTGCCGAATGTCGCGAGAATCCATTTTGTCCCTCCCTACCCCCGTTTGGTGGTAAAGTCGCGTTAGCTGTCGTAATATATGTGAAAATTTCAGATGTTTCAGTGAGGGTCTTTGGTTTTTTGTTTAGAGAGCAATTTTACAAATAAGTTTTTAATATTAGTCTTTACGAATGTTTGAGTGATAACGAAACATTTTTGATTTTAACAATGTTTATAGAATTTTTGTCTGTGACAAAAACGCATACATTATGATTTATTTATAATATTATAAATATTATATATAATATAATATTATTCATAATTTAAAAAGAAATAAACCAATACATTAATTTGTTACAAGACCCCATTTTCTTATAAGGTCTATCGTCCACGAAGCCTCTCCGAAGTAACGCGTTAAAAACTCTTAGTATAATAATTATTATCACCAATGTGTACCCAAAGTGCCATATCACTAATATTTCTAGGCGGGCCTAAATGTTAGCTGGAGCTACCTTGATTCCAAATAGGTTAAATTTATTTATTGAAAATTTCATAATTTTCATTACCGAAATAATACACATTTAATTAATATCAATTTACAGTAAAAATTGGACCAGGTTGATCCAGAAAAATACTTAATCCAACCAATCGATTTTTGATCTAACTTTTTAAAATATACTACAAAAGTGAAGTCGCTCTAAGTATTGGATGCGTGCTAACTGCTAACACGGGGGTAGGTGGAAGCAGAAATTATTTTTACTCTTCTTGCCGTCACTTGTTAGCTGTGCCCCTGCCTCCTCTGTGATCGATATTCACGCGAAATCATAAATATTAGGGTGATGTGGGACTGTGAGGCACACTTCGCGTTTTTATTTATGTGGTAGGTAGGTAGGTATTTATACAGGCTGACAGGGAAACTCGACGTATTCCTTGAAGGTGGTTATATTAGAGGTCATTAGCAACAAATTAAGTCCAGTGAACTAGGGGTCAAAACTGGGTAGCAAAAAAATAAAAATAAAATGCTATCAAAGACCTTTTATTTCTGAAATTATGTAAGTTTTGCAAGCATTTTTTTTAATGATCACTCATTTTTCAGCTTTCACAAAAGCATCAATGAAATATTTGGAGTGGAGTAGTTTTTTCTCATAATTAATTGTTTTTGGTAACAAGTCAGCTAATTTATGAAAAATCCAAGAACTGACACAGCTCGGTAACCATCCAGTTTGGACCCCTAGTTCACTGGACTAAATTTGTTGCTAATGACCTCTAGTATAACGCCTTTCAAGGAATACGTCCAGTTTCCCTGTCACCCTGTGTATATTGGGTTGAGGTAAGGATCAAGTTTTCTTTGCGAAAATTTAGAATAGCAAACCTACGTAAAATTTTCTATGCACTCCTACAAAAATGTAGAGTCAGTTATAAAGTTTTTAATTTGAATCCTAATCTAGAGGGGTCTAAAGTACTCCAAGATTACTCTATTTTAAAATTAATACTGCAACTACAATATTATCGAAAACCCATGTCATTATAAAAATAAAACACATTCTTAGACTATCAATAATAACACCCTTAAAATTAAATTAAAAACCCATTACGTAACAATTAAAGCTTTAATAAAACTGTAATTAAAACCTATTAAGTCATCGTTTTGTCACTGCAAACTGCCGTTTATCTATAATTAACACTACACTGCGGGACAAAAAAAAACGGCCCACCTCACAAAAATCTAAAAACTCTTAATTGGCTCAACATTAATACACTTATAAGGAACCGAGCTGTCAAATTAAAAATACCCTCTGGTTGAATTTTTCGCCCTATCATCGTATGGCCCAGTCGATTAGACCCAATTAAATGTAAACGTAATTTCGCGTGTTATTGTTCTCTGATAAAGTTTTTCTGTTGTAATAAAATTTCGCTTCCCTTAGGCCCTTGTTATGGCAGTGACATCTTATTAAAATTCAGCCTAGGGCCAATTCGTGTTGCTTACTTCGGTTTACAGTGGCGGCCGATGGTAATTGTATACTTTTAAAAGAATTATGCACAGTGGTTGTAAAGATTCTAAGGAACGTATCGACTTTATGTATTTTTTTGATAAACTGCCTACTCTTTTTTTGTAAATCAATATTCTGTTTTATTCTAAGGATAAAAAGCGCTGTTAACTAAGTATCGCTTTTTATCTATTAAATAGTGAAGAGCCAATTAACATGATTACATCAATAGGAATTAAGACATTGGGGAACTCATTATAATTTTGCATTGGAGCCCCTCGGGATTCAGAGACAAGATATTTTGTGCGATAGCTCTGTTAACACAGTGGTTAAACGATTAGTAAATTGCCCTGTTTAGAAGATTGTAAAGCACCGATGGCTCTTTACATAACCAGCATATAATTTTCCCACTGCTGGGACACAGACCTCCTCTCGGTGAGAGGGAGTGGGCCGTAATGAACCACGCGGGCCCAGTACTTGTTGGTAGATGTCACATGTCTTTGAAACTTTTGTTCTAGGACATGCCGGTTTCCTCACGATGTCTCACTGGCTCTTTAGCTTGATGTTATTTTACATACGTAGTACCTAAAGATGGTATATTTCTTTGTCCGACACTGTAACACGTCACCTGTAGACCAATTCCAGTATTCCGTTTTTCGCTTTATATTTCATTTCAATAAACGCAATGTTGATAAGTAGTCAGTCGGAAATATTTTTGTTTTTTCCACCTTGCCTTTTCTCTACACGAGTTTCCTCTTTAATGCTGGTTGTCAAGGGTGTTTGTCCCTTGAATTTTTTTATGACAATTGTATTATACATTTTTCTAATAACGCGCCAGGGTGGGTCAAAAACGGAATTGGTTGTTATTTGAAATAAATTTTATATGAGACGTTGTAGGTAGGTGTCCCCTTCGTTTACGAGAGTGCTCCTGTCTCATTTTGGACCCGTTTTGTGTATTTTTTTGTCGAGAATTCGTATTTTATTGTTTAAGGAATATTTTTGTTGAATTTGATGCTCAATAGTTCTTTACTTTTTCAGTCTCGTTAGACAATGGTTATAATAATTGTTATGATTGCACCGGCAATAGTAGTTTTTAATCCTAAATTAAGAAGTAGTTTTTTGCTGAAGCTCTAGTTGGTGAAATGTGGGTGTTACTAAACACCTCTGCCCGATCCTGCTGGTAATACAGACATGATGTTATGTAATGCCGTATTTTATGCTTATGCCTGGTTTCATAGCGATGCTACCAATATAATTAACAACGATATCATTTCCTAGCGAAGCGTAGCGTGGTGTAGACTACACTGGCCCCCGTACCCTTTAACACTGTAATTTGAAAACATTGTAAAAGCCAATTATTTTTATAAGAGTAACCGTGGAGTTTATTGCCGGCTCTTCTCCATAGGAAACGACCAATTAGAACCGTGTACCTAGATTCTGACGTTTCATAAGTGCCCATGCAGGTTTATGTGAAATATTTTTTTTTTTCGTAGGTACGCTTTAACGTAACTTAGGAAACTATTTCACGATTTTGAGGGGTTTGCGTATTGCCTTCAGTCTTTTCAATACATAAATAATATAATACCTACACAATATAATCGATATAGGTCCGGGTGTCATTCGTGGATCTTTGACAGTCGTTACGGGTTGTCAGAAGCCCGAAAATCTGACAACCAGTGTTACCATTTTATCAAGCGGTATCGCATTACCCAGTAACTGGGTTGTGGAAGTCAGATAGAAAGAAAAGAAAGAAAATACGTTTATTTGCGGTAAACATGACGCATAAAAGAACATAAAGTCAAATAAAGAAAAAAAAAACAACAAGAAACGGTTGACATGCGTCACATCCACGCAAAACGGCTATCGCTCAACATTATGCTGCGACGCTATGCAAGACAGAGCCCCAGCATGGTAGGATAGGCAGACGCTAGTATTCAGCTGCATCCGGTTAGACTGGTAGCCGATCCCAACATAGTTGGGAAAAGGCTGGGCAGATGATGACATAAAAATCAAGAATGGATAACAGAAATAATTATTGTTTTTGGAACTAGAAACATAATGATTGCTAGTAGAGTATAGCTTGTATTTTTTGCTCTTCCCTGCAGATGATTCCCGATACTAAAAAGCTACTTATCTCATCCCATAGACAGTTCCTGCACACATCTGTGGGGGAGGCAAAATACCATTAATAACAGGATTAAGGGGCCGAGCAGAAAGAATAAATTGGGAGGAAACCGCCTTGGGGGGGAGATTTATCGAGTACTTAGCATAAGTTCGACTGTGATGCGTCTTTCATTAATTTTTCATTGGCCTGTGGTTCCTATTCAGGGAATTGGGAAGGTAATCTACTTACGGAGATTACGATTATGGTGATTTTTGGTATGATGTTCAATTTACTGCAGGAGAAAATCTTCTTTTTTGATTTTATTGCTGAATAGGCCTGCGTTTGACCTCGATTACGCCTGATGAAAAGCTATCAATAAACTCAGCCTATCGCAGTCCAATGCTGGACATAGGCCTCTTCGAGGCGCCTACAACATCGTGTCCTCCGCCTTCCACGTTCAGTTCGTCCCAGCCTTCTTAAGGTCGATGAAAAGCGATGGATGAGATCTATAATGGAACGCGCGTGCCCAAAAGATGCCTGTTGACTCTTACTTTGAGCGTCCTCTCTTCTAGAGGGAGTTGGCAATAATCCACGACGCGGATTTAGTGTGAGTGAAGGCAAACGTCGTGAAGAAACCGATGTTCTAGAACCAAAAATTCGAAGACATGTGACATCTACCGACATGATATAGGCGTCTACCTAATTATGGACAATATGGGTGACTTACACCAGCGTCCATTGTTCCGCTGTAAGCAAATAGGGTCTTTTCTCATACAGGAAAACACGTTAAAGTAGTAGTAAATATGCTACACTTAAACCTAATTGTCAGGTCTAATTATTGTATCTAAATGACAATATTTCCACTGACATTTTCAATTTGATAAATAAAATATCTCAATTATTATACGGTAGTCAATAGTGACAAAAAAAAACAACAACTCTGCCCTTTCTTTATCACTTTTTATTAATACCAGAGACAAAATAACACATCCCTTTTACTTTTATCTACATAATAAACAATACAGTACTTTAAACGGTTAACAAACGAACGGTTAAAGTTAAACAATTCGTTAACAAGCCGTTTAATATAAAATTCCTTTCAAACATCTCAATCGCAGCAAAGATTGGCGTTAATCAAACTTATCGCTCACTGCTGATGGAATTATATAGAGCTGCAATATTTTTTTTGCTGACTAAAATACTGTTTTTTTTTTATTTATGAATGAAAGAAAGAGTTTGACATCTATACTTTATAGTTTTTTTAACTGGGGACGATGTTAATAATAATAATTAATAATAACATATAATAATAACATAACATTATTATTATATCTGGTTTATCCTTTTAGCATTTATACAAGGTGGCAGGGATATCGACGAATAACCAAGTACCATGGATTCAGTGCATGATTCTGGAAGCCACTGAAACCCTGCAAAAAAAATCTGTACCATATATTTTGACCGCGTAGGTAACAGCAGTTCTTTTTTATGAACTAACAAAAATTTCAACGCAGAGACGTTCAGAATCACCATATGAAGTTACTACAATCTATCAAATTCCTTTAATAGATTTTCAACTTTATCGTTAAAGCATTAAGGTTCAAGGTTGATTGGGAAAATTTGACAGTTTCAGGTAGCTTGACCTGCTGGCGTCTGTACCAACTGAATCCACGGTAACAGGTTGCGCGAGGATGTCCTTGCCATCCTGTATACAACACAAAGTTTTCAGGTCAGATGCAATGCTTAAGTGGATACCATAATTTCTTTTTGTTTCAGATTTCAGTAGCGAAGCGGAGGCAGGGGATATTTTTGACGGGAAATTTACTTACGTACATACACATACATAATCAAGCCTTCCATTAGGCAGAAACTACAGAACGCCACCTGCTAATCAAATCTTCTAATCAATTAATGAGAAATAATTGTAAACGATCGTATTGATTTCTGAAATTTTGTTGGATTTTATCAAAACAAAGCTAGGTGAAAATGCCAATTTATTTCTTAACCACGGGTTGCAACATCTCTAGAGAAATAAAAATCAAGAAAGAAAGACAAAATCGCGCCAGCTAATTGATAATTACCAAGCATTAGTTCCGTGCCAGTGGGGTCGCAAAATTGCACCCCCCGGGGGTCGCAGCGGTTACGACCCCTAACAGGTAAACGATGATTGGTAGAACTCGCTTCATTTCATTTTTATATTTCGCGTAATCTTAGATTTCTGAAGGAAGCCTTTGAAAATAAAAATTGACTAAAGGATTGCGTAAGGAAATTGCGCCGTTTTACCAAAAAGTTGTGTGGGTGGAAATCGGCTGTCAGGATTCCTATGGGGCATTTTATGTGAAGGAATGAAGGACGCGTAGTGAGGCAGTATGAGGGTATAAGAAGATGGATATAAGAGTTAGGGAATGTTCACGAGATGGGATGGATTGTGTGAAAGATGATGGCTGATAATCCCATGCCCATTTCGGGTACGGTGACTGTTTTTGTTTCCAACAACTATAGGTAATAGTTAAAAAAAAAAGTAAACTGTTCGCTCTGATGTGACTAATGTGATCTATTTTGACTATAAAGGTACGTGCACAGTGCAGACACGTTAGAACGTCATTGTGGTAATAGTATTGTATGTTGGAGTGTGGTTTACTCTTGAGGCTGATAGACGTGAAGTGTAGAGTTGTATGTACGAAGAAGACATGCTGCATCGATCCTACACAGATCGGATGGACAGGACAATGATGACACAAGAGTCACGGGTCAGTCGTAAGCATAGTGACCGCTGAGCACACAGTTTCCGCACGGTAGGCGCTTGAGGATACACGGCGTCGCTGGAAGAGGTGAGCGACGACATAGATGCGTACTGCAAGGGTTGGATCAAGGTAACTCTGGAAAAGGGTGCCTGGAAGATTTTGTAGGAGTCCTTTATTCAGCACTGGGACAGTGTAGGCGTATAAAAAAAGGCCACAAGCTTTTTGTCACGAGTGTGGGCAGCAACATTCTATCTTATAATAAACACAAAGAAATATCATCAGAAAAAATGCTAGATTATTTACAAAAAACCGTTAAGATTATTTCCAAACTAACTGTCAAAGTTTAGAAATTGTGAAGAACGGATGTTAAACCACGGTTAACGAACACCCAAACTAAGCGTTAGAAATCAACATAATTATCTATGCCAATTTTACCATAAACCACAGCACAATTACATAAAGTTTTTTTTTTATAAATCTTCGATTTGCTTCAGCCCTAAAGTTTAATGCGGGGTGGCACCCAATGGGGTGGGTATTTTTTCATTTTCATCGTGACGAAACTCCATTTTTTTTTCTGTTTAATCAAAGTGGTGGGACACGCAATGTGGTATGCAATGTTGGGGGTGGGATATCCGTATCGGGGTGGGTGGCAGCGAAACTATTTTTTTGGTTTCCATCTTGATTTCGGTATTAAAATACCGTTTTGGTTTTTCCGTTGTGCAATAGAAGTTGGGAGGTGTTTATTTGTACTGTTAGTGCAAAATCTGTCATTTTATATATTATGTATATTGTCAACCGGTAAAACGAGATGAATCAAAATCAAAAGTCATTTTATTAAAATAAAAACTGTACGTATACTCAAGCTGAAAAATTATTAATTAAAATTAAAATGTAAATAAAAACTTACTACCTAAATAAAAGCCTCCAGGCATAAAGGGCGTGACAACTTAGTATAGACGCCAGCACATCAAGCTACTACAATCTGTCAAATTTCTTTAATAGATTTTCAACTTTATCGCTATAGCATTAAGGTTCAAGGTTGATTGAGAAAGTTTGACAGTTTCGGGTAGCTTGACCTGCTGGCGTCTGTACATATTTATGCATTGCTGGGTTCCGGTCACATTGCTGTCACTTGAAGCATAGTAAAAGCAAACAAGTACGCCAACTCAAGCCCCGAGCGAGCGATAATAGCCTAAACTCGTAGGGCTGTCACTATACTTTATTCAATCGTCAAAAATGCATAGTCAATCTCTATACAAAAAACAATGTTCCCCTGTAGGGTAAGCATCAGGGACCTTTAATACAAAGTTTTTTTAAATTATTTTTTCTATACACGGCTATAGACATCAAGCTATGCAAAACCAGTATTAGCTGACCGTTCATTGTGAGAAAATATCATACAAAGTGAGGCCAAGACAAACTGGTTTTGTCTAGCTTGACGTGTAGCCGTGTGTAAGTACATAGACCAGAAGCCGACTACATTTTTTTCATTGCCCACGTCATGTTATCTGTTTAGTTATTTGAAAAATTACGATCGAAATATGACTAATAAAAACGTGGTTTTACTGAATCATGTAGGTATTTATTATTCAAATAAAATGAAATGATTATGAAGTCTTTGTAGTTAAAGGAGGTAGGTAGGTACACGTACAAATTATTTATTACGAGCAGCAGGACAGCGGCGAAGCATGCGCGGGCGCGGGCGATATTACCGTACGGCGTCACAGCCACGACTGGCGCACCTTTAGCAGCGATAAATTTTGTCAGTGTGTGCGTGCGACGACGCATACGTACGAGCGCGCTCACATACAAACCGTGCGCGGTGCGAATGTATGAAGATGTCGTACTTGTTTGCTTTTACTATGCTTGAAGTCACAGTGATAAACTTCAAAAGTAAAATAAATAAATAAGTTGATACTAATAACAATAACCTGTCAGTAATCTAATTCTGGAGAAAGAACATGAACATGGTCTTGAGTTAATTAGGGCGACCAACTATTCTTATAGTGTAAGTAGACTTTGATGGTTACTCCAAATGGAGCTGTTTTCTTCAACTTTACCAGTAAACAGTATTGCAAAATTCAATATGTGCCAATTCGTGCGATCACCCGAGCGAGAAAAAATAATATTATAAAAGTAAACGATTTTGCACGAATTTACTCGTATAAATTCGTGAAAATCGACTATTATGCCGATTTAATAGTTAGTCTGCTATTCGAGGCGGAGACAAGTCCAACAAATCAAAGATGATAAAATTCGGTTCAGCCGTTCTTGAGTTATAAATGGTGCAGCTAACCCAACTTTGTTTTTTTTATTTAGATAAACTTCATGTATGGAAATAATTCTCTACTCTAGTTTTCTACACACCCTGGACTGTCAACCTTGCTACAACCCTGATGAGTCGCTATGCCTGCCAATATTTTAATTACAAGTTTTTTAAAGACGACTCAGTTTGTTTGTAACACCTTTATTCCACTAGATATTATTTATGTTCTTCAATTAAATAAAAATTCATAAAAAAAAACATTAAAAAAATATGTCGTAATAAAACTGTTACTAAAGTAAGTAGTTAACTTAAGTTTAATATTTCAGTGCAAGTCACCATATTTAGACGTTTATGTGAATTACAGCAATAAACTTAGTTGATTTACTGGCACTGTGCAGGGAAATGTATTGTTGTGCTTAACTGAACTGCTGTTTTTACTTTATTCAAATAAAAAATGTATGTTGCTGCATTGACGAATATTTTGTTCCTATAATTATGTACTGTCACAGTCAAAAGCTTTAGTAAATCATTGGTACTTAACAATGGTTCCCTACTGTGTTGTGATTAACCCAAATTTCGTGATTAACCCTGTAACCACTCGACTAGTCTAACTTTAAGGTCGATTTTTTATTGATAAAATCGACCTCTATGCGAAACTGTCGGGTCTGCCCCACTAGTCCCATTGACCCAGTCCCATGGTGGGACAAGTGGGATTATATATTATGTCCCACTAGTCCCATGGGACAGTCAGCGTAGCCCGCGGAATTAAAATATTCATACGTTTTTTGCAATTTGCAGGTCAGTGTCACGTTGTATGTTGATTAAAATATGATTCGCGACCGTAACACATATTTATTTATAGAATTATAATCATAAAAATCAACAATATAACTCTCTAAGTTGCACCACATGATCAATCCTATCATACTAATATTATAAACGTGTAAGTTTGTATGGATGGATAGATGGATGGATGGATGTTTGTTACTGTTTCACGCAAAAACTACTAAACGGATTTGGATGAAATTTGGCACACAAATGGTTTATAACCAGGATTAAAATATAGGATACTTTTTATCCCGATATTCTCACGGGATTGAAACTTATACGGGTGAAACCGCGGAGCGCAGCTAGTAAAACATAAAAATAATTTTTTAGACAAAAAATAAATACAATAAAAATTTATGTTAATGTTGTTATATTTAAGGACTAAACTGTGTAATAGTTTCTTGGATGACAAATGGAAATAAAATTCTTTAAAATGTCGTAACTTCCGTTTCATTTTACACCTTCATTTCTAAGTGATAGTACTTTGAAATAGTTCAACCTGGATAAAAATATATTTCAAAACACACAATTATTAATTATATTGATTTTTGCATTATTATATGGCAAACTGCTACCTAACTTAATAAATATCAACTATTGCACGCATTCTGAAGTAAAAAAAATAGCCGCTTTAAAGATAAATAGCATTTTGAGAATTAGTCATTTATAGAATTAGTTAGAATTAAAGACTCAATTGCCTTTTTGTGAACTGGGAATTCTGAGGCAGAATCTTAATACCTACCTTATTACGATATTTATGTTTTTATCTATAGGTACGCACGGCTACACATCAATCTATACATAACCAGTAAAAGCTGACTTGTGATTGTACGAAAAACCTATACAAAGCGAGGTCAGCTAAAACTGGAAATGCATAGCTTGATGTGTAGCCGTGTGTACTAAGTAATATTATGAAGAGGTAAAATTTATGAGTTTAGGGAATCTTCGGAACTACTGATCCGATTCCTAAAACTATTTCACTAATGGGAAGCTACAGAATTGCCGAGTATTATAGGATATATTTTATGTTAAAACGATACATTTTATGCGGACAAAGTCGCGAGCAGAACCTAGTACTTTATAAATTTACTATCGACAAGGATGCTATGAGATCCTAATAGAGGCGGCGGATTTACTGTCAAGAGTATTTTCTGCCAATCGACCTTTGCGTACCTGCTGCAGTCAGACCGAAGAAATAAAACATGAGATCATCATCTGCCTAGCCTTTTCCCAACTATGTTGGGGTCGGCTTCCAGTCTAACCGGATGCAGCTGAATACCAGTATTTTACATGGAGCGACTGCCTATCTGACCTCCACAACCCAGTTACTAGGCAATACGATACCCTTTGGTAAGACTGGTTGTCAGACTTTCGGGCTTCTGACTACCCGTAACGACTGTCAAAGATCCACGAATGACAGCAGGGACCAACGGCTTAACGTGCTTTCCGAGGCACGGAGGGGTTTCGGTATGTAAAGATGGTCACCCATCCACAGACCAACCGCGGCAAGCGTAGCTTAACCTGACCGATCGACCTGTGCGGCTGTTATTATTAAGTCCTGGGTTAGATTCCCAGGTCAGATAAAGTGCTATCGTGTTTTTCTATATGGAATTTCTGAGTAGCAGCCCGGAGTCTGCATTCGTGATCGGTTACTGGCAATAGGCTAGGCCCCAATTACATGGGATTATAATAATAATAAAAAATAATAAAAATTTTATTCAAGTATAAAGTAAAGTAAAAATATGATTTACGTTAATTACAATCGAGGAAAGTTGAATTCTAACTGTAATGTAGACCTGCCTGATCTAGGTTTATGAAAAACCTGTGTTTCAGACCAGATTTAAACATGACTGGCTAAATGTGGAAATACTTTAGCTACACCTCAGCGTAATCCTTGTGACGTTATGTAATTTTAACCAAAACTTCCGACTAACTCCGAAAGCTTTAGAGAAACTTACACGTTCCGAAAAAGTCAGTTAAGTTCAAATAACTAACTGCCAGCGTTGACAAGTTAACTTTAAAGTTAAAACGTCAAAGGGTCCGTAATAATTACGGTGGACTGTCATAGAGCCCATCATTTGTGAGGGCCTATAATTTAGTTGCTATCATTAACTCATTTTGGTATCATAATATTTTAATTTTGATAACTTTTTTCTTTTAACTTTTTTTTTTACAGTTCGTTGGTGTTCCGTTGTCTATGTTTTTTTGTGTGTATTGACTTAAATTAAGTGGTATAAGTATTAAAGGTATGATTATTGATCATTCATTTTGTAGAAGAGATTGGGATTAAAAAAAATCGGTCAAGTGCGAGTCCGACTCGCGCACCGAGGGTTCCGTACAAACGTGTAGGTATGCAACTAAAAATTTACGGTTTTCGCAATTTTTCCTTTATCTGTGCTATAAGACGTTACTTCGTATCAAATTTCAAGATTCTGAGTTCACGGGAAGTACCCTGTAGGTTTTGATTCCCTTGCGAGTGTCGAAAATTTGCGGAATTTGCATAAACGGCTGAATCTTTTGATTGCGTTGGCTTAGAAGTTTGATTTTTTCACAGCTCCAAGGGTCAGTAGACCTGAGTATTGATATAAATTCCTGAGAAAAAGGGTCTTGACAGACAGACAGACGGACGGACAACAAAGTGATAATATAAGGGTTCTGTTTTTTCTTTTCGAGGTACGGAACCCTAAAACGACGATTAGGCGACACCTGGGTTGGGTCATCAATGTTTTTTTATGATACTTATTGGGTGGTAAATTGGTAATCAGTAATCATGCAGGCGTCTCATCTAACGGTTAGTGACCATAGCCTAAGGACATCTGCAATACCTATCAGAAGTATCATAATATGGTGCGCTGCCATCCCAGGGTCATATCTCATGTCTTATTGAGATGGATAGCAGTCGTGGTCCAGTCGTAGGTTCGAACCCAGGCGCTTTACTTAGTGTAAATAATTTCATCACCACTGCTCTCAAAACGGTGAACGAAAACATCGTGAGGACAGGAGAAAAGGAAAGAGAGAAACCGTCATGTCCTAGAACCGAAAATGATAAAACATGTGACATCTACCAACCCCCGCATAGAGGTCATTAGCAAAAAACTCAGCAACTGCAGTGCTTTCGCAATATACGAGTATAAACTGTCGCGGATTCTAAAGACTGATACCCTACTAACTGCGTATTATGGCATAGCAGAATCCATTATCAGATACGGCATTATTTTTTGGGGACTCTCTACGGATAGAGATATCGCATTTAAAGCACACAAAAAGTGCATTAGATCCATGTTTAAATAAAAAATGACTGACAGTTGCAAGCCTTTTTAAGCCATAAGCCACAACATCTTTAAGTCAAATCATTTGGGTAGCGGGATCGTCCGAAAGGGTTACCGCTGCCCTGGAACATAAAGGGCTAAGGAAGGAACACGGGTGGGTTTTAGTCAGTAAGAGTCTGACACTCCCTTCCGCTCCACCCAGAGCGGGAGGGGTCATTTGAAGATTTCCCATCCTGAACAAAAAAAAAAAGCCACAACATCTTGACTTTACCATCAATTTATATTTTGGAAATCGTGATATTTGTTCAATCAAATCGTAAGCTATTTCCCCGCATGGCAGACCGGTTTCCTAGAAATAGACGTGGTCAGACGTGGAGTCATCTGTGTCAACATTATGTCTAGGACTGCACTGATGCGCAAGAGTGTTTTTTGTATGACTCCCATTATCTACAATAAGCTTCCCAATGGCTGGAAAGAGTCAAGCGTAGAAGTATTTAAAAGGAAAGTAAAATCTTTTTTAGGTAGTAATGCATATTATTATGAAGTGTGTGAATGAATTTAAAAGGGAATCATTTTTAATTTGACATGCTCTTTTATATATTAATTTAATCTGAAATGTATGTAATGTAATAATAATTTTGATAATGCGTTTGTAAGTATTGAATATTTTTAGACATTGACATTATTTTTTAGATTGTTTTGTTTTATTTTATTTTGATAATTCAATATTCGGCAAGCTTGTATGTTACTCCGATCTATTTCTATATGGATTAATTATGTAATCAATCAATTTATTTACTTAAGTCAGCATTTTTAATGCATGTTGCTATTATTTATTTTTAGTTCTAAACTTGTATTAATATTTCCACACCATGAAAATATGGTAAACATAGTTAGCACAACTTTATGTACTTTTAACACCTTGCATGCATTATTGTATGTACAAACATGTTTGAGCAAATAATAAGTATCTGAACCTGTATCCGCACTGGGCCCGCGTGGTAGATTACAGACCACTCCTGCTCGAAGAGACGAGGCCTATGTGTGTCTCAGCAGAGGGAACTTCAGAGGCTAATTATGGTTATAGAGATACTTCGATAGTGTTACCTGAGGGCTTACACGTGGGTAGCGGGATCGTCCGAAAGGGTTACCGCTGCCCTGGAACATAAAGGGCTAAGGAAGGAACACGGGTGGGTTTTAGTCAGTAAGAGTCTGATACTCCCTTCCGCTCCACCCAGAGCGGGAGGGGGTCATTTGATGATTTCCAATCCTGAAAAAAAAAAGGGCTTACACGTGAAATTCTATCAGGGGTAACGATGATGTATTTCAAAATTGTAGGGCTCTGATATAAGCTACCGAAAACCTTATTTTTATCCCGTTCAAAGTCGTTGTAGAAGAACAAAAAGCTTTAAAAGCGATTGGTACCTGTTAACGCCCTCTTGAGTACCTTGGTACACTAGGTAACACTAAGGAGTGGACTTCTTTGCCAGACAATTTCAGCAGTAACTCATCACGGACTCTGAAAGTCTTTAAGGCTTAAGTGAATAGCTTCCTTCTACAGATAAGTATGCACCATCGACGACTGCATCATCGCTGGTAAGATGACTATCTTACTTAACGAAAAGCGATGATAGGCTCATCTATGCAACTGTAAAGGTCAGCTTAAAACAACATAGAACACTGTACAAAGAACTGAAATATAAGAAGATATATTTCTAAGTACCTATTTAATAAAATAATATTTAGGTACTTTGTGACCCTCGAAACAGAGAAGCTACATCACTAAGACATTATTATAATGCCCTTTAAATAACAAAATCGGAAAATACTTTAAGACGTTGGGTCCGGCTGTCATTCATAGATCTTTGACAGGCGTTACGGGTAGTCCGAAGCACAAATGTTTGACAACCAGTCTCACCAAGGGGTATCGTCTTACCCAGTAATAATTAGGTTGTGGAGGTTAGATAGGCAGTCGCTCGCCGTAAAATACTGCTAATCAGCTGCACCCAGTAAGACTAGAATCAGAACCCAGCACAGTTGAGAAAGGCTAGGGTGATGATGAATTTAAAAAACAAAATAAGAATCTAGGCCTACCTGAAATAATAATTCGCCAGGTGTGGTGATTATAAGAATGATCACCATTCAACAGCAGGTTCTTTTAGTTCTTTAGAAGAAAACCCAGCTTTAGCAATAATGTTTACAATCTGAATGTGAAAAAACACATTCGAGAGCTGTCGTGGGACACACACTTGGAACAAAGTTCGTCACGACTTTCACGACGTCACCTTTGTGACGATCAAAATATTACACTTGGTCTCAGCACAGCTTCCATTCGCCTAGTATGCCGTGTCAAATTGACTATTGTGACAGTTGTGACGGCTTTGAGACTCCGATCCGGTCACATACCACTCAATAGTTTTGGATTCATGATGCGCAAAGTTAATTCTCCCAACTGTGTGGCTTGTGGAGTTATAGAAGACGTGCATCATATCCTGTCGGAGTGTGTTCGTGTTGGGGTCCAAAGACGTTAAGCTTATGTCAACAATTTTAATGTGGGCTTCTATAATAGTGTTCTGGCCTCACTATTATCAGTTGAGGCTAGAAAGCTTTATCATATTATTATTTCGGCTATAAGGTTGCGGGTACACTAGTATACTATATGTATTTATAAATGTATTCAATAATCGGGGTGACATATTCTGTAAAGAAAAAACCCTGTAAATAAATTGAGATAATAAAAAAAAAATACTATTCCTGCTTAGATCAACCATACACACATAATCCAGCCTATAATGTTCCCACTGCTGGGACACAGGGCTCCTCTCGGTGAGTGGGAGTGGGCCGCATGCGTGCCCAGTGTGGGTAGGCAGATGTCACATGTCTTCGAATTTTTGGTTCTAGGATATGCCGGTTTCCTCACAATGTTTTCCTTCACCGTTTTGAGAGCAGTGGTGATGAAATAATTTACACAAAGTAAAGTAAGTGTGCCGCGTATAAGTGCGATAATGAACTTCGTTCCAAAAATTATAGGTAATTAGATTCGTTGGCAGGATTAGATATTACTTATCACAATAGCCTAGAAGGCCAATTTCCGTAATTAACGTTCAAAATCTAGTCGCAATCTCATCTCAGCGACAATCAGTGTCAACAAGTTGTCCAAAATTTAGGGAATTATCAGGTATTTTTGACAGATTAAGACTGAGATCAGAATGTGAACCTTTTTAAAAAATTACGAGAATTTCCCCTCTGATTATAAAGCTAGATGAGTCAGGAAGAAATCAACAACAACTTATTATCCTAACTCTAGGTACCAAAATTTTGCTTCCTTTACCGAGTTCATTTTCTAAATTCTTGCAGTGATTAAAAATATCCTAAAACCGAGTGTTGTTATGAACCGATTTTGTAACCTATTTATTATAAAGCCTATGACAATAAAAATATTGCTGTCATGCTGGTAACCGGCCTACCTTTCCTTAACTTTTCCTGATTAGATCAAACATTCACACTTAGGATAATAAATACCTACCTAATTATCACAAGCTTTCTTCTGAATCCAGCAAACAATACAAAAAACATTAGCTACAAGCATAACTAAAAAACCAACCAAATTGACACAACAAAGAGACTTTCTAAGAGTCAATACGGTTAGTTTTTTTTAATAATCTGATTAATTATTAAATAATCCACAGACGAAAATAATAAAAAAGTTTCAAAGAACAGGTCATCTACTTTTAAGCCTATTTTTTATTATTTTGACTTCACGTCCCGAAGCATTTTGTGTACTGTTTTACCTACATGTTTATTTGTTATTCTATTCGATAATAGATGTCGCTAGTTGTTCTAACCAGAAAGTTTCTAATAAGTTTTTCTTTAAAATTCTTTAGATAATCTTTTTTAATATTCTAAAAATCTATTATTGCTCGGTCCCTCATTAGACAATATTTATTAATAGAATAAACAAGTATGAGTTTACGTTTAATGTTTTTCTTATGAAATATGTTTATAAAAGTTGTAATCAAATCATTTGAATAAGACCCTCGATGTGTAATGTGTGTGATTTTGAATGTGCTCAGTCCATGTAAATTCCAGAAATAAGTATATTAATAGGTAGGCAAATAGCTACGGATTATTAACTTTAGTATCTATCCAAAAATATTTTTAGTTTCTAATAGGACTATACCTACTTAATATTTTACATTTATTCACCCCTCAATAGATGGCGCTACGTGTGCACGTCGCGTCTTTTCAAGGGTAGTTACAAACTTTACTGTATTTTTTAGAACAAAGATGTCGCTAGTACAAAGTTTCTGCAAAATTAATCTGAGAAGTTCGAGTTTAAAAATGATCTTTGCTTTGAATCTTAGATAGTTTTACCCTGTTATAAATAAGAAACAAGATACATACTTAATACTTATGCAACAACACATAACATCACACCTGTGTTTCTCGATAGGTTAGGCAGAGCCAGTTCACCCACATTCCGCCAGTCTGTTATGTACAGTCCCATGTAGTAACATGGAGGCGAAACTATTTGCATCAACCGAACACAAATCCAGGAATAACCCAATAACACTTTGCCCGACCCGGGAATCAAACCCAGAACCTCATGCTCACAGCAATAGCAATTGCGACTATACTAGTCCAGCGAATCAGTAGGTACTTATGTAACAAATTAATATTCAAATAGTTAATTTATTTTGTTGACTATCATTGGTCAATGTGTATTGTGTAGGTTTTACCAATTTATAAGAACGATTCCAACCCAATAAGAAAAACAAATATTGATTTCCTATTGGTCTTATAAGTTCTAGTTTTCCAATAAGGCTTTTTGAATTTTAATGGTAACTACAGCCCGATTCAAACGTCGTCGACGTCAGCGACTCGCCTCATGTTCCGAGCCGCCATAGGCTCGGAACATGAGGCGAGTCGCTGCGCAGTAACAATTTAATGTGTCAGCGGGGGTGAGGGGTGAGGTACTGCGCAGCGAGTAGCTCACGTCAGAGCCTCCACAAATGCTTGCTTAGGATATGATTGGGAATTTACTTTACAGACTTGTTTTGCTTCTTACCGTATCGATGGCAGCGAGCTCAGTTATCTTTGGCCTAAAATTCAGCTGCGTGAACTCCGCTCACTGATGCAGTCATAAGATTATCAAGTACACAGGTGATAGCTTGTGGGATGGAAGGTGTGACCATTGTATGAGGGGAGACGACACATACGTACAGACGCCAGCAGGTCAAGCTACCCGAAACTGTCGAATTTTCCCAATCAATCTTGAACCTTAATGCTTTATTAATAAAGTTGAAAATCTATTAAAGAAATTTGACAGATTGTAATAGCTTGATATGCTGGCGTCTGTACAAGACTTGAGATCTGTACCCTAATTGCGTAACACACTATTAATCAGAATCTGAATCATTTCGAAAGATATTGCTAATATATTTATTGCTTCATATGTTCTAAAAAATTGTCCGCTCAACAACGTAAATAACGCAATGAAAAAAAAAAAAAAATAATCAAAAGTCATTTATTCAAATTAGGCTGAGAATCAGCACTTTTCGAACGTCAAAATTACAAAAGACAGTCCCCCAAAAACGCCCGCCCTTCGACACTTCCTAGTGCTATCGCTGGGAAGAAGAAGTGGCGGAACAAACTCCCCAGCAGCACAGCTGTTTGTTTAGTTAGAATATAGTTGCATGTATACAATACTAGGAACCTATGTTCAGTAATGAACATTACAAGAAGCTTAAATTATTTGCCATATTATGTCAGCTAGCCACGCCAATATACCAACAAATATAATAAAAACTATACGTACTCAAGCTAAAAAATAATTAATTAAAATAAAAATAAAAACTCACTACCTAAATAAAAGCCTCCAGGCATAAAGGGCGTGACAGCTTACATATTTATGCATTGCAGGGTTCGTCACATAGCTGTCACTTGCAGTCACAGATGATGAACTAGGACCATCGATGTGAAATAAATGAGTTAGTACTAATAACAGTAACCTGTCAGTACCTAAGCTAATTCTGGAGAAAGAACATGAACATTGTCTTGAGTTAATTAGGGCGACCAACTATTCTTATCGTGTAAGTAGTCGTTGATGGAATAGTAAGCCTTTGAACAAAGTTTGGATTTTACTTGAGCTTTAAACGCATTAAAAGGCAAGTCTAGCAAAGAAGAGGGTATCTTGTTATAAAAGGTTATACCAAGCCCAACAAATGAGTTATGAACCTTATGAAGCCGGTGAAAGGGGGCACGTAGTTTGTCCTTATTTCTAGTGTTAACACTGTGAATATCACTGTTTTTAGTGTACAAGTGCAAATTTTGTTGAACTGTCAAAATGTACGCTATTCCTACTGTGTGTTATGCAATTATCACCCCGAGCTGTCCTGTACCCATCTATGGAGCCTCTTGTCTCCTTCTGCTCTCCTCTCTCCAAATACTGCTACTGATACCTGCACGGCTGACTTCCCCCATCGAAGAGTAGAAGCGTGTTGTATGTATTGACATTTTATTTATTAAGGAAAACCAACAATTACACACTATACATGGTGAACAATTGCTAATCATCTAGGTATATCAGTGCGTAACCAACTACGTTATCCACATGTTACATATTCGAATAAAAATTTGGAAGAGTACGAGTACACATTACTAATTAAACATGAAAATTAATAAATCTTATTCCTATAATACAAAATTTTATACATTTATGAAAATACGGTTAATCATCCGGTTTTTCGATCATTTTAAGAAGATCAATGCGAATTTTACTAGCTGATAAAGAGAATAAATCTAATTCTGAAAAAAGGGTATTATAATAACAGTATAGACAGAGAGACACAGACATACATGTATAAAACAGTGTAGGTAAGTAGTTGAGCGTCATGCATGTTCAATCATTGCCTGTACTCTTTGTTCTTAAATTAGCATAATATGAACGGTACACTCGGCTGCAGAGTTCATTGTTTTTCAAAGTTTTTACTTGGTTTTTATTAGGTAGTAAGCAGCGGTGGCCCACTGGTAACGGACCCGGCGTACAAACTGTAAGTCGTGGGTTCTGACCCAGGCAGTCGTTTTACTTTGTGCAATTTATTTCATCACCATTTCTCACAAAAATGGTGATGGAAAACATCGTGAGGAACATGTCTTTGGACCTAAAATTCGAAGACATGTGAGATCTACCAACCCGCACTGGGCCTGCGGTGAATTATGGCCAATTCCCTCTCACAGGTAGAAGGCCTCTTCCAACAATGGAAACATTATGATTATATGCTAAAGGTTAGTAGTAGACGATAGACTAATGACTTCATTATCCTCCTGTCCTTATTCCAACTGATTTGTGGTCGGCGCAACATCTCTTTTTCCTCCACACTTCTCTATTAGACATCTCGGTTGTCACCCCCCTAGCCATATCATCTTTCACACAGTCCATCGATCGTTTCGTTGGTCTTAGTAGAACTTATAATATGATAAGTCTGTAATTTTTCTTTTCTAATTCGACTAGTGTAAGATGCAGAAAATCAAATTCGTATACATATACGAATTTGATCTAATCTAACTAGCCTGTAGCTGTAATAGTGTTATTTGGTTTTTTCATCAGGAATTTCTCAATTGCAGTGTTTTTTTTTTCAGGATGGTAAATCATCAAATGACTCCTCCCGCTCTGGGTGGAGCAGAAGGGAGTGTCAGACTCTTACTGACCAAAACACACCCGTGTTCCTTCCTTAGCCCTTTATGTTCCAGGGCAGCGGTAACCCTTTCGGACGATCCCGCTACCCTCAATTGCAGTCTGGAGTCTGAATTTGGGCCCAGTTGGTGGCAATAGGCTCGCCCCTTATTACTGGGACATAAACACAACTGGTGAAATGTTGTTGAACTACAGGTAGGTACAGTCACGAGCACTAAATATGGTCAACACCTGGAAACTTGCAATAGCCATTTTTGCGTGAAATAACAAAACCAACAGTGAAATATGACACATTGCAAAAACCTAGGGTTCGAAAATACTACGCTCGTAGCAACATAAAATTTCATTAAAAAATAAAGGAGTAAATCGCTTTTGAATAAAGCCAAGTGTATGCATACTTATGCTCGTACACCTCTGCCGAACCCTTCGGGGATTACAAGCGTTATGTAGTATTAGTACGAGCACATTTAGATAGTTTTCGTTACTGTTAAGAGCTCTGCCTGTATACTTACATTCTTCATCATCATCATAAGTCTACAACAGTCCACCCCTGGACATAAGTCTCTCCTATTGCACGCCATTAAACTCGATGTTCGGCAACACTCATCCAGCTGCTACCAGCCATCCTGCTAAGATCCTCGCTCCACATAGCCTGAGGAGATCCTACCTCACGTTTGCAGTTTCGCGGGTTCCACTCAAGAATACGTTTACCCTAACAGTCATCGGTTCTACGGCTAATATGGCCGGCCCATTGCCACTTCAGCTTGTTATTCTGTGAGCTATATCGACAACTTTGGTTCTCTGCCGCAACACCTCGTTACGGATTCGATCCCTCCGAGAGACTCCATAGCTTGCTAAGCCACCTTGAATTTATGGCCGTACCGTGAGTGTCCACGCTTCGGCTCCATAAGTCATAAAAGGCAGGACGCACTCACATTATTGCCTATCCTTAATTTTAACTTCATGCCAATATTTCTCTTAGCAACTGTACATTATGGAAGGGTTGGCGATGTCGGCTGACAATTTCATCTCATAATAGACCATTCAGGACCTATAGATAACCTAAACTTAGCCTGTATCTTTAGCCTTTTTTAGACTATTGAATTATTATTTTTAAGGTGAGAGGTAACTTTCAGATTTTTTTGTCTTCATCCCTTTTATGTAAGCCGTATGAAATGCGTAAGCTTGATCTTAATCATCATCTGCCTAGCCTTTTCCCAACTATGTATTTATATATTTTATTATTTATGTACAGTCACGAGCACCAATATGTCAACACTTGGCAACTTTCAATTTCGTTTTTTTTTGTGAAATAACGAATGCAACGTTGAAATACGACACATTACATAAACCTATGGGTTCGAAAATGCTATGTTCGTAACAACATAACATTTCGTTAAAAAATAAAGGAGTAAATAGCTTTTGAATAAAGCCGAGTGTATACATACTTTTGCTCGTGACTGTACACACAGTAAAATACATATTGATATGACATAATCATAATATGAGTACAAAGGTACAGCTTATTTCTTAAGAAATTTCTTCCAGCAGACCTGCGAAAGGAGAAGTAACAAAAGAAATGTAGATAATAGCATCCAGTCTAACCGGATGCAGCTGAATACCAGTATTTTACATGGAGCGACTGCCTATCTGACCTCCATAACCCAGTTACTGGATAATACGATACCCTTTGGTAAGGTTGTCAGACTTTCGGGCTTCTGAATACCCGTAACGACTGTCAAAGATCCACGAATGGCAGCCGAGACCAACGCCTTAACGTGCTTTCCGAGGTACGGAGGGGTCTCGGTATGTAAAGATGGTCACCCATCCACAGACCAACCGCGGTAAGCGTAGATTAACCTGATTGATCGACCTGTGCGGCTTAGCCACAAGCCCCTCTCCTCCTTAGCTTGACTTTAGATAAACCTTAATAATATTTAAGCCTTTAAAATTGTATTTGCCATACAAACACACATAATTATATCTTCTGGTTATTAACAAAGATACTACTACAGCGATCACTAAGCGAGATGACATATATTTTCCTTGTACATAAAATGCAGTGACCATTAAAGACATTTTCTTCAGTAATTGCCTGTTTTTCTATGGCTCGAACTATATTAAGGTATCTACACTATACTGGCACTGATTCCCTTGTTCACAAACTAACGTAATTTAAGTTCAGTGTATCTTTTTCTTTCTATTTCATTAAGAAAAGGACAGAAGATAAATATTAGTTTAGTCCTGTTAAATTAGTCAGCGCCTGACGTAAATTGACGTATTTTTAGTTGCCAATTTTTTAATCATGTCTAACTTGTCTATGGAATATCTTAATTTGACAGGTTAAAGGATTTTTTTTATATCCACCATAATATTCAAAAGTCTTTTCATGGTTTTTCAACACACAATGATCTGGGCTCACGTCTCTTTTACGTAAAGAGTCAACAAGGAAATACGACTCATAAGGAAGGTAGCAGGATTAGGTAAGTATTAAAACAACATTGTTACAATAAAACTACAGGTAAAGTTGGCCCGCTTTGACATTGACGGTTCTAGTAGTTAATAAAGATCAAATTCGCAAAACACGTATTCGTTTGTATGAAACTGACACGTGTCAAGAACGCATTCTCAAATGTCAGAACGGACCTTTTATTTTTTGACAACTTTAGCTAAATTAATTCTCGCTATTTTTTTTTCGTCACGTTTATTAAATGAACCCGTTATTGCTCTTAAAAAGTCATAATTTCTTTATCCTTTTTAGTTCAACAATCAACTCGGCCTATCACAGTCCACTGATGGGCTACCTCTCCAATGCTGCACCACAACACTCTGTCCTCCGCCTTCCGCATAGTCAGTCCACCCACGTTTTTGAGGTCGTATGTCAGGCCTTTTTAGTTACTGAACTGTAGGTAATATACCAACCTTTTTTTATGGCATCTCGCAGTTCACCCTATGAGGTAGCCGTCTGCTTAACCGGACTTGCCTGTGGATGCCTCAATAAATTAAGGCCTCCAGGCAGGGCTTGCTGGGCAAGTTCCTTTTGCAGGTTTCCAGCGTGCCCAAATTTGCGATAGTAACTTCCAAAATTCATTACCTAAGTATTTAGTCTTAGTTTATCCAAAGTACAGTGCAACCTTATTATAACGTACCTCAATATAACGAATTCCTCGATTTAACGAATTCTTCGTAATCCCCTTGAATTGTCCATTAGATTCAATGTAAAATATACGTTTAAGTACATTGCTAAGATTTTTTGCGAACAACCTCTTTATAACGAATTTTTAACTATAAAAAAAAAGTGTAAACCTCTAATTAACGAATTTTGTCAACCCAAAACCTTTATATAACGTTCCCAATAAATAGTATGTGATTCAGTCGCGACAGGTTTCGACACGTTTTTACCTCTTTATACCAACCTCTTTAAAAGAGACTGTGACGTCTGAGTTTGTTTCGGCCTTTCTTCTCAGACTAGTCAGATAGGAAACGCCGACCTCATCTAGTTTTAAAATATGATTGACGTGTAAAAGTGTTTGTACAAACCTACTTACAAAAATAAATTAATTTATCATTTATCATTCATTTATCATCATTTATCATTTATAACAAATTCCAATTTGTTATATCGAGGTTGCACTGTACATATATAATTTAATCGTAATTTATTCACTCATGCTATTCATAGTTCGATAGTTTTCAAACGTCTAAACAAAGAAAAAGTCATCATCTGCCTAGCCTTTTCCCAACTATCTTGGGGTCAGCTTCCAGTCTAACCGGATGCAGCTGAATACCAGTATTTTACATGGAGCGACTGCCTATCTGACCTCCACAACCCAGTTACTGGGTAATACGATACCCCTTGGTAAGACTGGTTGTCAGACTTTCCGGCTTCTGACGACCCGTAACGATTGTCAAAAATCCACGAATGATAGCCGGGACCAAAAGCTTAACGTGCTTTCCGAGGCACGGAGGGTCTTGGTAAGTAAAGATGGTCACCCATCCACGGACCAACTGCGGCAAGTGTAGCTTTTCCCGTGCGGCTGTTATTACTTAGCCACAGGTCCCTCAAAGAAAGAAACAGTATTAACAAAGAAAAAGTATTATCTACTTATAAATGTTATCAGATAAAATAAAATATTCTTTATGCTTCATAATTTCATAGTTATTTTATTGGTATGCAAAATAAAACTTACTAATTACAACAACTAGCGTAGGTTTTTATTTGATTATTTAGATGCCTTAATATGTAAATTTAATTCTCTTGCTCTTCTTTTCTTGAAAAAATAAAATTAACCCACAATAAAAACCTTTGATAACCCCATAAATACATGAAATAAAACTACATCACAACATACAAGGTATTATTAAGAAAATAATAATCGCGAAACTGAGCCGGTAAACAAAATACTGGGCATTTAACACTTGCGCCGCTTAACTACGGTCGTTAAGACCCCCGAGCTATTTCCGTCTATAATAATACACCAAGCAATAAAACAGATAACAGGAAAAAGCTGACACGATACCAGTAAAGAAAGGGTTAGATCGCCTACGGTCTTAGAAAAAAACACTCGGGAAATAATGTCCTAGGTGTATTTGCAAGCAAAGGAAATTAAAACTTAGTGGCAAATGATAGAGCCGAGTTTTCCATGTCGTAGAGTTGAATGTTCTAACCCTTTGAATGCGCGCCTCGTATATTTCCGACTTCCGTAATACAGCCAGCGACAGTATAATTGTCTATAATGATGTATTATGCTTATCTACCCATCTTGTTGGCATCGCGTAGCCGCGAATGTAAGATACACATCTAACATTTTACGACATTTTTCTAATTACCTGCTGTCGTTATTTTTCCAAACCTATTGTTACTGCATTATTATATGTTGTTGAGTTTTAATTTTAATTGCCCGCGGTTAATTTGTCTGTCACCAATTATTAAAAGACATAAAATTTTATCTTTATTTTGCGTTAAGTGTTACAATTATGTTTTCATGTTTTCGACAGGTGCAAATAAAAATATGAACAAAGCAAAAAGCGCGGCCACAGATAAAAAAAAAATGCAAATACCTAGTAATCTATAGATAAATAATGGTTGACTACCCAGCAAACCGGTTATCTATTACAATCGTTAACTAAAGTAGGAAACGGAAGAACGACAGATGTGCGTGATTTTTCTTTAGTAAAAAACTGTATGCTAATGTCGCCTTCATTTGCATAATATA
This sequence comes from Apamea anceps, assembly GCA_951799955.1. NCBI lineage: Eukaryota > Metazoa > Arthropoda > Insecta > Lepidoptera > Noctuidae > Apamea > Apamea anceps. The sequence goes on from OX637516.1 coordinate 4,090,684, forward strand.
AAAGTGTTCGCTTTCAATAGTAAAGCAAAAAGTTAACCCTTCATCGACCTTTTTATAATTTTTTTTCATGTCAAAGTACATTGTCGGTCTATGTGTAATTAGAATAATATGTGCTTTGTGTAGCGTATGTCATTTTTTGTCGCCTCACACATCTGTAGGTTCCGGAAGTCGGAAAAAACGGCTAGAGATCGAAAGTGGAGGGTTAAATTATTAATAAAAATAGAAAAAATAGTCAACACTATTCTGTAGAGCTGGTGAGTTTTTTTTTAAGCATACAATTTTATTTTTATTTGTTTGAACATCAGGTAAGCTTTAAGTGCACTAACAGTTTTATTATTGTCGCCTTTGTAGAAATATCCTACTGTTAATTAACTTGCCGCTTAGAGAGGAAGCGGAAACTTAATTTACATGAGTATATATTTTTATTTTATGCGTTATTGTTCACAGTAAAAACACTCATATCTTTTATAATTATATTTTACATTACATATTAAAATAACGGGGTTACTAACAACTATTTCGAACGTTTTAATCCTCACAGTTATTGTAAGAGCGACAGCGAATCTGCAACTCACGAATCTGACAGTGAATTGTCTGTTTAGTACCTTTGCAGGATATCGGCGCCGATGCCCTTGTTCACAAACTAAAACTAAATTTAAAAAAGGCTTATTAGATATAGTCCCTTCTCTACACCTAACCAAGTCAACGAACCATTATTTCTCGAAGCTCAACTAACAAATGAAGATCATTCGAGCCTCTCTAATAATAATAACACAAATTTAACTATCACAAAACTGCACACGGCATTGAAAGGGTTAAGGCCAGGAATTATTATAAAAGATGACTCCAAAAGACCCTGGGAACCAATTTGAATATGTATTGTGATTATAATTTATTCAAATTTACCTACAATGGAAGGGTGTAATTTAATAATTTGTAACAACTTCTTTAGATTCTTATTACTAGTTGGTTGTTACTTTGGTTTGCATATGGTATTCTTTAAAAGGTGGAAGGTAAGGTGTGAAATAAATTGTATGTAACTTGGTCTTTAATTGTTTATTTCCTGCTTTCCAAGCTTACAAATAATGCGGGAATTGGATGGATGCCAGAATCACAGGACTGGTCCAATCAAATAAGGTCAAAACTCAATTAAATTAGGCTGAGAATCTGATGCTTAAGGGAGGCTTATGTACAGCAGTTGTGATTCGGTGAAGTACAGTAGCAGAGTTTTAATTTCGACTTCGGGTTTCTGAAACAAAATAGAAGTACAATGATTAAAACTAAGTAATATTAAATATGCCTGTGAGTATGAACTAAAACCAATTTAGGCATTTTACTTTGAAACAATGACTACCTATAATGCTATGAAATTCTTATAGTACCTAACCTAGCGTACATACATGTGGACGTATCCTTAGTCATGTTTCTTCGCTTCTGCAGGATTCTTTTATAGGCTTCTTACTGGCTTTTTAATTCCACATTCACAGCCGCACCGGGTCAGAGTCAGCAGGACAATCACCAAAAATGCTTGTGGAGGCATTTTTAGGGATTCTTCTTCAGGCTATTCTTGGATATGTGTCCATAATTGTCAACTGCTCTTAATAACCACTCAGTGCCTGGTTACTGGCCCGATGAGCACCTTAACCACAGAGCCAGGGTTGGTAAGTAACGGTAAATCAAAAGTAATTGTAGAGGTATCCCAAGGAGCATTCCTTCTGGCTCTTTCTGTTGATGCATTGCAGTTGCCCAGTTGTTCATTTTTGTTCATTTACGCCTGTACGACGTAAAAAGCCACACGGAATCGCCAACTAAGGAAGAAAATATGAACGGTCTGATTAACTCTGTTTTGAAGATGGCAATGTCGTAAACAGCTGACAAATATCACTCTGCTGTGCATTGACAGCGAAATATTAGTGGTTAATATTAGAGGTTACCAACGTTCAGAATGCCTTTTTTGTGGGTGGGTTCTGTATAGTCGCCCGCGTAATTGCTCAACAACTTTTGACAAAAAGCCTCAGTTTAAATTGGACCTGCACTAAGGTTGACACTGAGACATTGGTCCTATAGCAAAAATAGACTTGCAATGGCAAGCGATAACAAACTACTTTCAACTTAAGGGTGGTGAAGCAATGACAAGGCACAAAACATACTTATTAATAGGGAATGCAATCTCGATGTCGCGAGATCTCTAATCTCGTGAGATCTCGAGCCTTGTTTCGACATTGAATATCGTTCTTCAAACCAGCTTACTTACTATGCTTATAGAGAAACCATTTTCTATATTATAATAATTAATTACATTTATAGCGTGCGTGATGTGTGTGGGTTAATTTATTGCGTTATGTATGCATAACTATATGCATACATAATATATTATATAATATATTATTTAAGTAATAATCATCTACACTAGTAGATGATTATTACTTAAATAAACGTTTATAAGTATTGGTGTTTCGAGATTGGATTAATGTTTGTTTTATTTGCAAAATGTAACATATGATTACCCTAAGTAGGTGTAATTTGCGAATAATCGATCTCGAAATTATCGTAAACGACACAGATCCACTCAAATCTCTACGGTTCTTTCCTCAGAAAATTATTTTAGACACCAATCTACTTACATGGTCCTCACATAATGTGACCACGATTATGCTCGGACTTTAAAAGATAGTGAGACCCCTGAATTTTGTCCAGCTTTTCTTCTCAAAGTAGTCGGATAGGACACCCCGAAGCCATTTTGTTTTCAAAATATGATTCGCGTGTTTGTGCAAACCTACTAACAGAAATAAAATCATTTATTACCATTGGCAGGCGAGATCTCGAATGGCCAATCTCGAAACCAGACACCACGTGACATCTCCAGTTGCCAATCTCAACTCGAGATTGCATGCCCTACTTATCAATCACTCGAACGCGCATCCCTACATTATTTGTGTAGGTACCTAAGTTGAGCAAAATTGTGCACCAACTAAACCTCATGTAGGCCATTGCTTTCTTATGCCCTAATTAAACAAGAAAAGTCAGATTCATGGTGATACTTACGGTTGAATTGAAGAACTCCAAGGGTCCACGGATGGCTTCGTAGAATGGTGCAGTATTGATGGACAGCATCTACAAAAAAAGTGCATTGATAATTTAATTTTTTAAAACCAAAATCATAACGTGTTGACCAAAAAACTCGCAAAAGTTTAATAAAACCACTCGTCAATTGCAGAAGTTCCTATTTTGTTAAAGTTTTGTGGTGAAAATGTAAAAGTTTAACCTAACTCCAGCTACTTTGTCACATTACTGTCACGTAAAAATCAATGACTCGAAACTCGTGTGTTGTAACCAAACGAACCATTTATTCAGGCACACACACCTTACCTTCCCACAAAACGTATCAAAAACACCTTTTCCCATCAAAAATTGACAAAACATCACTTAATTTTACAGAAAACAGAGTTATTTATATTATTTCTGAGACGAAAGTGTGTAACGTGGCCAAAATGGCGCGACGCTCGCTTCAGTGTCCGCCATCTTTGGAATGCGCGAAACTGATGCGCAGTCAGACGAAAACTAACAACCCCATTCGGACACTATTGTTGCCTCGTGAATTCACCCACGCGATATTTTCAATTCGGGACTTGTACACGCGAAAATCAACCGTCACTGTATAGAGTTAGGGTATATTTTCGCATATTTGCCTGCTGGGATATTTTTAGATGTGTGCGAAACGGAAAGGCTTAAGTTATACAACAAAAACTTTGAATAACGAACTTTACTGCAAGAGAATACGACTTATTATTCATTGGGTCTATTGTTAGAAGAAAATTGTGCATCGTTTTTCAAGACTCGAGCTTACGGTAAAGAAATAAAGTCGAATATTCTGTTTCGCTATAGTGATGTGAAAGTGTGCGTTTCGTATATCGACACGAGGAAACCTTGTTATATCCGCACGTGTGTTAGTTTTTGATAAAGAAAGGGTAACGTCATATCTCGATGTTGAATTTTTACCTATGAATGTGACATTCGGCGGAATAAGCATACATTGATGTGTGTGTGCGGTATGTTATGTTTAGGGGTGAGTGAAATTCGTGCTCGAAAATGTTATTCGGATATTTGGAATTACCTACCCAGCAAACGTAAAACTCCATGTAAAATACTGGTATTCGCTCCGGGTAAAATATTGGTATTCAGCTGCATCCGGTTAGGTTGGATGTTAACCCGGACATAGTTAGAAAAAGGCTAGGGAGATTGATTGATTTTATATACATAGTTTTTCGAAACACTAATAGGTACTGATAGCATTATATCTTGCTCAGAGCTTAATTTTCGTTTCGTTTCGTTGTAATAAGCATATCATGATGACCTTACTTTTGCGACCCTGGATCAATATAAAAAAAGCTAAGTGATTCGTTAAAATCACTTAGTTTTATAATATTGAAAATAAACTTGGTTTAAAACAGTTGTCACCGGATTCTTTGAAGTCGTTGCACGCTAGCTTGAATTAATAACATTATAAATAATAAAAAAGGTGCCGGAAAATATCCGAATCTCATCCGTAAACGTTATAGGCACATCACTATCCCCAACTGCGACTGTGTGCTGTCGTATTTTAATAATATTCATTTTTCCATGTCAGCGAATGCTGGAATTCTATGAAATTCTCAGTATGTAAACCAATATAAACGTACCTATATTGTATATAAGTATACTATTATTATTATAAGTGGCTTCATTTTATCATTGTATCAATTACATAAGGGATGTTGTTGTTTATGTGTCGTGTTGTTTTATACCGTTAGGCTTTTTATCAATATAAATGGGTATCATGCTAAGTAATATGTTTTTGTTTTGTTTTGTCGCTGTTAGTGAATTTGTAGTGGTTTTTAGTTTGTAATGTTTGATTGATCAAATATCTTATGATTACCTGGTAATTGGGCAGGAGTAGGTTTTTTTCAGACGTACGAAAGTCTGACAACCAGCCTTACTAAGAGGTTTCGTATTACCAAGTAACTGGGTTGTGGAGGTCAGATAGGCAGTCGCTCCATGTAAAATTCTGGTACTCAGCTGCATCCAGTTATACTGGAAGCCGATCACAACATGGTTGGGAAAAGGCTCGGGACATGACTGATTTGTACCGCTAAGTAGGATTTCTGGGCGGTGTTCTGGTGCGATTGGAAAGAGCGGGTGAAATTATTTCAGATTTTTCTCTATATGAATAATAAGTAGGGCTTGTGTTAGTTATATAAGCAATCATAATCCTGCATTAAAATAGGTAAAAATTCGTTCACTAATCGTGGGCTAAGCGTTTTATCATCTATACACATAACAAATCTGCAGACGAGGCGTTTCTGTATATTGAAAATATTTCCAAAAAAAAGGAAAGGTGTTAAAGGATATTTCAGACGCATAAAGCAGTGGCATTGAATACTGGACAAGTAGACGACCTCCTCCGATAATCACCACAACAAGCAATCCTGCGTTACTCATATTCTACACCAGGTCTTCAGTTTTGTCAGTTAATTGATAGTAATTTACAATTTTTACACAAACATTTTCAAAAGTCAGTTTCAACTTTAAAACCAAAACCGCCCGAGTCATTGATGAGTTCCAAAACTTTTATCGATAGGGGTGCTCCTTACTATATTACAACTATCGATCACATACAACCGATTGACGCATTAACTGTGTAAGTAAAACTCAGTTCTGAACGCTCAATAAATAAAACGAACCGACTGTTGTTGCGTTACGAAAAACGTTATTGATGGTGGAATGTCAGAAACAAAACTGTGCACATTTGTAGTGGCCCTGAAATTGTACGCCCCAGCGCGGCGCGTTTCCGTGTGGATTAGGGATGGGGTAGGGTGCAAATTATATCGATGTTTAAAAAATATGTTTTAGTTTTTTTAAGATAACCATATTTTAGCAGAAAAGGCAAAGGAATGAATGGGTACTACTGCTTTTAAGTTGGTTTTTCTACCTAAGTATATCCGTACTTAAATTTCAATTAAATATTTAATAACTATCTACAAAATGGGCATTCTTAGACCCCTACTGTCTAAGAATGCCCATTAGGTACAAAAAAGAAGTGTAAAAGATTATGCCCGTTGTTAGGCATTCTACGGCCTATTCAACGAGAAAGATAAAGCTAACGGTAGATGCCACTTTAAGATAATAGATAAAATAATACCGACAGACTCCGCATCAGTACTTAGTAATTAAAATCATGAAACGTTCCTACTAATCATTTATCACTCATGCAATTATTTCGCAAACAAACAACAACTATTCAATCTTTGTTTTAATTACTACATCAAAGTATAGCGATGTATAACTAATTAATTATAATTATTCTACTATGAATACTATAAATGTGAAGGTTTGTATGTTTGGATGTTTGTTAACTCAATCACGTAAAAACAGCTGAACGGATTTGGAAGAATTTTGGCACACAGATAGCTTATAACTTGGATAAACATAGGATACTTTTTATCTCGACATTTCCATGGCATCGATACTTATGCGGATGAATCCGAGAGGCGCTGTTAGTTGGATATCTTTTCTATCCAATCGGCCTTTTTGCTATATTTGCATACAGTATGCAATAATGGTTATAAAATGGCGTATTAACCCGATAAGGAAGACAATATGCATACTTGCCTACTTGCATAGTTTTAAAACTCGTATAGATTTTCTATGTGGCAGAAATAAACCATTCTCGCGCACGTATTTAAGTCGTCGCCATTACGGTACAGACGCCAGCACATCAAGCTACTACAATCTGTCAAATTTCTTTAATAGATTTTCAGCTTTATCGCTAAAGCATTAAGGATCAAAGTTGATTGAGAAAATTTGACAGTTTCGGGTAGCTTGACCTGCTGGCGTCTGTACATTAAAAAAATACAAAAATATACCTTAATAGATTGCAAATCATCATCTGCCTAACCTTTTCCCAACTATGTTGGGTTCAGCTTCCAGTCTAACCGGATGCAGCTGAATATTTTACATGGAGCGACTGTTTATCTGACTTCCACAACCCAGTTACTGAGTAATACGAAACCCCTTGGTAAGACTGGTTGTCAGACTTTCAGCCTTCTGACGACCCGTAACGACTGGCAAAGATCCACGAATGACAGCCGGGGCCAACGGCTTAACGTGCTTTCCGAGGCACGGAGGGGTCTTGGTATGTAAAGATGGTCACCCATTCACGGACTAACCGCGGCAAGCACCGCTTAACCTGATCGATCAACCCGTGCGGTTCTTATTACTTAGCCACAATCCCCTCTTGATAGATTGCTAATATTCAGGGAAATTTCCTTAGTGTATGAGATGATGTATTTTTATATTTAATTCTACGCCTACTGTACTGTAATATTTTTTTTCGATGTATGTTATACATTATTTGAAGGGCTTTTACACCCACAAAGTCTTTAGAAAGACGAACACGTGTGTGACGATTTCTATGGTAACCTAGTCCTTTCAGATTTCCGTTTATATTAATAAACTGTGTTTAGTCAAAGTGTAAGATCATCAACCTGAAAATCTCTCAACTGACTCTTAGGGCCAGTTTTTTGATCCGTAGTTAAACTTAACCAATTGTTAAAAATAGTAACTAATGGTTAAATATTGGCAAAATGTGTTTTTTGTACAATTGTTAGTACATCTAATGGTTATTTTTTTTTAACTAATAATTAATTATTTGACCATTAGCGCAATTATATTATATCATTAGATAAACTAAACACACATTACTGACATTATGCTGAGCTGAGGCCCTTTTGGAATTATAATCTTTGGTTTCTGTTTTTGTAGCTTTTATGGTGTATTCATTTTGTGTAATGCCAATAAACGCATTTTTCTTTCTTTCTTTCTAGAAACTGATCAAAAACACATTTTGCTAAAATTTAACCATTAGTTACTGTTTTCAACAATTGGTTGAGTTTAATACGGACCAAAAAACCGGCCCTTTTAAAATATACAATTTCTTCATAGGTTACATACGAGTATATAGTTATATATTGCATGTAGATTGGAAACGATATTATGTGCACGGTAGGAGTTAATCGACTGAGAAAATTCTAGATATTGTATCAAGTTTTCTTTATTGCGTGTTAAGCATAATAAAAATGCATAATTAAAGCAACATATGCTATTGTACCTACCACCCATTGTGCTATATCTGATCTACTTCATATTGTTCTAATTAATGTCTGTTTTATTTATATATCTGTTGTGTTTTCGCTATAAAGCTTTGCCACGACAGCGGTGGCTGCCATATAACGGCCGCCATTAAAATGATGCCCCGGGTTTGCCTTTACGGTGGTAAAAAAGCTTTCTAGAGGAACACATTAACTTATAAAAAATATTAGCAGACGCTATATGGAGGTCACCGCAACCTCAGGAAACGTTATTTAAAAAGGTAAGTTTATTTAATTCCAAATGTAATACATTAGAAAAATATAACTAAAGTCACAAATATAATGTCCATAATATATTGTTGGCGACAAATTACGTCCAAAATGAATTACGAAAGGTTTATTTCATGCACAATATTGCAATGTGGACATTCAGACTACACTTGAATTGACAGTCAAGTATCATTCATGCACAAATATGCAGGCTTAGACCAAATACTTGTCTCTAGGATATCTAGGCTATACTATACAAACACAATACTTGCCTAGATTTAGCAATAGGATGTACGACCTAGTTATCAGGTGATGCGTGTTGCAATGTTGGTTCATTCTGTCTAATATTTTTTTTAAGTAGTATATAGGATATGGCTCTTGATACTCAATATTTAATCATCAAGCTACTTGAAAAAAAAAAATTTTACATTTTTGTATTAGGTTCCCGATTTCTTGCACCGAAGAGATTAATTACAAAAATCAATAATCCTACAAAGACAGGTAATAAAAATCCAGTAACAAATTATAATTTGTCATCATCATTTGCCCAACCTTTTCTATGAAGGCTTACTATGTTAAGGTGTCTTTCCAGTCTAACCGGATGCAGCTGAATACCAGAATTTTATATGAAGCGACTGCCTGTCCGACCTTCACAAGGAAGTTAGTAGATAGGTAATACGATACCCCTTAGTAGGATTAAAGTTGTCATAAAATAAAAGGCCCGTTTTGACATTGACAGTTCTAGTAGTTCATAAAGGTTAAATTCGCAAAACACGTATCCATTTGTATGAAACTGACAGGTGTCAAGAACGCATTCTCAAATGTCAAAATGGGCCTTTTATTATTTGACAACTTTAACGAAACGAATTATCATTTATATTCTTTATAATATCAATCGCCTACAGACAGGATTGGTCCACACTAGCTCAAGATAGAGGGAAGTCAAAAAGAGAAAGGGAGGCAGGTCTTTGCTCTGCAATAGAACAACATAAGTATGCTAAATCTAATAATAAAAAATCAATTTTTTTACTGTACTCCAAATCTTAAAAAAAATATCGACATAAATTTTCCGATGTCGTTTCCCATCCCTACGACAAGAACGGATACAAGACATTTGTTTCAGCAGCTACCCGATTTTACTCCTTCTAGTGGGGCACCGAAAAATAAGCGGCTCGGTGTTAAATCGACGAACAAATTACTTTCCCTAGTACTTTGGGTCTGTTAGAAGGGTACATCAGTAAATCGCGTGATTACCTAATGATAAATGTGAGTAAATGAAGATATTTGATATTTTTAATGTGGGGACAAGGATTAAGCTGTTGTGTTCAAGTTGAAATTTATGTATTAATTTTTGTAATTTTTGTATGTTTAAACGACTTCAAAAAAGGAGGTGGTCTTAATGTGGTTGTTCATACGTACTTACGTAGGGTCATAAATTCAAGGTTATTTTTTTCTTTTTATAGGGTTTCATGTAGTCGGGGGTTTTTTAAATTTTTAATTTAATTTTTTATTTCATGCTTTTTGTAGGGACTCCTTATTATTTATTTTCTTGCATTTTAAGATTCAGGTAATTTGGTATTTAATCAGGTTTTTTGTTATTCGCCATTTTGTGGTGGTGGCCATCTTGGATTTGAAATTTGTCATAGTGTATAGTATTCTACTAGTCAAGCCCTTTCTTTTGATACTCATATTGAGGGAGTTGTGAAAAAAAGATGTAATTCGCCATTTTGTGGTGGCGGCCATCTTGGATTTGAAATTTATCAATGTGTATAGTATTCTACTAGTCAAGCCCTTTCATTTGATACTCATATTGAAGGAGTTGTTGAAAAAATATGTAATCCGCCATTTTGTAGCGGCGGCCATCTTGGACCGATTTTCATCAAACATAGCTAAGAACACTCCCGACAAATTCACCTTTCAAACAAAAAAAACAAAATTAAAATCGGTTCATCCGTTCGGGAGCTACGATGCCACAGACAGACATACACACACACACACACACACACACACACACACACACACACAGACACGTCAAACTTATAACACCCCGTCGTTTTTGCGTCGGGGGTTAAAAAACTGTCAGACGTCAATTTTATTCCACCAATAAAAATTATCGGTCGATTGAAAAATCAGCCCTTAAAGTAGTAGTAGTAGTTTGTTTTATCATGTTTAGATATCGATGCTCATCACGTCTACGGAGTTTCACTAGCTAATTTCATTTGACCCTGTATAAAAGCGCACAAACTTAATAGGTATTAAGGGGGTTCATTTAGATGTTTCCTGTGTGGTGTGTTATTTACGCACTTAGCTGAGCAGACAAATTTTTCGAACATAATTATGAAGCAATGGATTAGCAATATCCTTCAAAATGATTCAGATTGAGATTGGCAATGTATTACGTAATTAGAGTGCTGATTAGATAGTTTGATAGAGCTGCCTTTTCAAGACTTTAAGAAAGTGATCATTATTTTTTAGTACCTATTGGCTAACTTGAACTAAAATTATGTGATTTGATTTTTTCTTTAAGAAATCGAATTAGTTTTTTTGCTTGTTATCTTTAAACGGATCTCAAGAGCCTCTTCTCCCCAAAACTGAGACCAACGACCCTACCTACCCTCGTTCCATTCCCACCGCGTCCAATTCCTTGACGTAAACTAAATTTTCCGATAGTGAATGGTTCCAAGATGGCGGCCGGTCCCCATATGCACTGTGTGTGTGTGTGTGCTTGTTATCCAGTCACTCTTTCTCGCATATTTCCCATTCGTTTTGACAGGCGTACTGGGAATAAGAATCGGGGAGGAAGTGCAATTGCTAAGATTTTTTGTTGCAATGGTGGGGATCAATGAAACAAAAATTTTGTCATTAGTTATATATTTCATCAGTGTCTTATATTTATGAGAAGAGGCTTTTGAACTGCATGTAGAGAATAATAGGATGGTATAATTATGTGTTGCATCATTGGTTGAAGAATAGCATAAAATATTATTATCTTAGTTCAATTAATAGCAAAGTGGAATCCGCAATAAAACAGCTATTCAACACATGAATAGTTAAATTTTATTATTTAATTACAATTAATTTATTAGAGAAATAAACTTATACATTAATTGATTACAAAAACGCTTCATCTAAGTATTTAAACTCTGACACGGCACGCACTGCTGACGTGACTTCGAATGATGATGAAGTAAATGTTGATATTTTTAGGACTACCAACCTTATAGGAGAAAAGCAATAAACATTAGAAATAGTAGGATATTGGCGCCGATTCCCTTGTTCACAAACTAAACTAAACTTAAGTTCAGTGCATCTTTTTCTCTCTATTTCATTAAGAAAAGGACAGAAGATAAAGATTAGTTTAGTCCTGTCTGTCTGTGGCTTCTGTATAAAAAAAACTAGGTTTCTATCATCTTATAATTGGATTATACAATACGATCTGAGTTAAAGAACACCAACAACAACTGACAACACAACAACAACAGTTGATAGTGAATACGAAAGACGTTAAGGAACGATTTTTTTTAGGTACTTATAATTAAATAACTTATTAGCGAAGAGGCTAGATTGTAATGTGAATAAATTATCAACACACTATATTTACACTATAATTATGTGTACTATTTTTTTTCCGTTAACCTACTTTGTCCCACTGCTGGGCAAAGGCCTACCCCATATTCTTTCACGTTTTTTTTTTGAGCTGTGCCTTCTCCGTCCAATCGCTTAGGAACGAGTCTAAATCGTCATAATGTATACTATACAAAGCAAAAAAAAAAAAATATATATCTCATTCTCTCTCTTATCTGCACTAACGAGAGTTTTTTCAAAATTTTTCAGTCACCCCTCTTCACTCGCAGCCCGTAGCCACACAACTCCCCAACGACCTCTCGAGGGTTGCTTGTTAGACGACAATATGCAGTTCTGTGGCTACCGAATTATTATTTACTATATGCTTAAACGATTACGGGCCTCTCTAGTTAAGGAGTATTGTGGCTGGGACTGCACTAACGAGCTAGAGTTGAGAATATATCGATGTTTTGCTAGTGCTGTAGTTTTGCGTAGATCTTAAGGAGATGACTGATGTATTTAGATAGATTTTAACATAATATAACAGAAAATTTTAATCAGCGGTGTTATTGCACACCACACTATCAATAGCAATGGCTTTCATTTTGACAGTTCAACAACATTCATTGCGTCATATACGTTGTTGTGCAGACAAATTTTTCGAACTTATGAAGCAATGGATTAGCAATATCCTTCAAAATGTTTCAGATTGTGACTGAAAGTTACGCATTAGGTTGCTGTATTCTCTGAAGTAGACAAAGGCTTATAGTACTTACACATTTCACCAGTTTTTTAAGTCCCATTTATGGGATGTGAAGACTAAATGCAGATATCTAGGTCAAAAATTCCTGAAGGAGAAGTTCAACAACACTTTAGAGATAAATCAGTTTGACTTGAATAAATAATTTACAAGCTGGCAATTTAGTCATTTGGGTTTGATCCTATTGGAGTCGAGACAAAAATAATTCTACTGAAAGCCCACTAAGAACGTTCAAAATCTATTCGCAATCTCATCTCGGTGACAATCAATGTCAAAAACTTGTCAAAAATGTACGGATTTTAGAGGTATTTTTGAGATTGAGACTGAGCTTAGACTTTGAAAGTTCTTAACATTACGAGAATTGCTCCTCTGGTATCTAGCCCTTTATTGTTCATTCACTACCTATAGTCAATTGATGACATATTAATTAATGTCATGCCCAAACATACAACCTAAATACCTCCAACCGCACCTCATTTATTAATAACTAGCTGTGGCCGCGACTTCGTTCGCGTGGAGGTCAGGTATCAATAATGTGTCGCTTAGAAAAGGTTCTTACATTCTTCCATTGAAAAGGAAGAATCTTTTTTTCTCTCTTTTTTTTGCGCAGAACCCAAAGCCTAAATTAATCCTTAAAACATCAGCTGTCTGTCAGTGAAAGTCAAAATCGGTCCAGCCGTTTCGGAGATTAGCCGGAACAAGCAGACACAGACAATAATTTTAATATTTTTTTTTTCATTAGTACCGTATGTACAGACGCCAGCACATCAAGCTACCCGAAACTGTCAAATTTTCCCAATGAACCTTGAACCTTGAATGCTTTAGCAATAAAGTTGAAATCTATTAAAGAAATTTGACAGATTGTAGTAGCTTGATGTGCTGGCGACTGTACCTACGTTCATATGCATTTAGTAAAAAGCGGTGATTTTAAAAACTGATACTTCTTTATAATTTATTTGTATAGATTTGTTTTGTAAAGACAATAAAAAGTTAAAGTTGCAAATACAAGTGGTTAAATGAGTGTTTCTTCTATAGTTTAAAAGAACTTATGGGTTAAAAATATTCATATAAATTGTAACATTTTCCAAAACTGTGAAATTTTGCATGCTATGTTTTATCCTAGCCAAACATGTCTGTGCCATTATAATTTTATTTTAACATCATTGTATACCATGTTTCATGAAAATAAATGATTTACTATTTCTTTTATTATAAGTCCGCCCACAATTTATGAGACTCTATTCCTAAAGTATTGTAGCGGTATCTACAATGCCATATGCGAACAACGCGTCATTCTGACGTCACGCAAATCCTGCATCTCGCAAGCAGAGTTTACCTTGCAACTAGTATACATACGACTTCCCGACATCAACCGTCGGGCAATTGCCCGCCAGACACAACACCCGTCTGGTCGGAGGATCCTCCCTTTTCTATGGAGGATGAGTGAACTTTACACCCTGTTCCTCACGCCTCTATAGTATATAAGCCAGCTGTGAGTTTCCACTAATGAGGACTTAAAAGCTTAACAAAGAAACCTTGATGAATAGAAGGGGAAAATTTTCCATTCTCAGGCAAAAATTTTCCATTCCAACATGAAAAATTCACAAAACTACCTAACGAAATTGATTTCACAAAAAAAAATATTTTCGACTCGAAAATTTTCAGCGAAAAATTCTGTCGACTCTGACACCATAAAATATAACGCTGTGAAAATATAAAGAAAGGCAGAGGTATAGGGTTGTGAGGGGTTTGGGGGTGAAACCCCATCTCATTGTCATGCGAGAGACGAGACAAGTGTCAAAAATTTACTACAAAAACGGCCACGAACCTCAGGCGTGACGGTATTCTGCACGTGTACCTATTTGTTATGTTTATATGTGTAGCGCGGGGTCCTGGATTCGATTCCCAGGTCGCGCAGTGTTATTAGGTTTTTCCATAAGAAGTTGATATCTCAGTAAGAGCCCGGAGTTTGGAAGTTGGCGGTGTAAAGACCCCGTGTCCCGAAAAGTATGTTAAGACGTTTGGTCCTGCACCTGATCTCTCTCCGGTCGTGTCGGATTGCCACCCCATCGGACTATGAGAGTGAGGGAAGCATTATAGGAGTGGGGGAGATATTATAGTGCACACATTTGTGCACTATAATATCTCCCGCATAGATGGCTAATCTTCGTTGAGATTGGCTGCCTGCCACGGCCGACACTCGGTCTGGAGGACTTTATGTGAATGTGAAACTCGAAAACGAATGAGCCGATTTTAGTAAGCGTAAGTACTTTAAAAAGGTAGCTGGGACAGCCTGGATGCGGAAGGCGGAGGATAGGGTGTTGTGGCGCAGCCTTGGAGAGGCCTTTGTCCAACAGTGGACTGCGATAGGCTGAGTTGATTGAATTGTTTTTAAGAAAGAAGGAGCATTCCTTTGTTTTGTTGATAAGTTATTTTAAAATAGAAATGGGAAATAACTCATTTTCATTTTTCTAATTTTTATTTGAGAATTTTCAGTAAAAAAATTGGCCTGATAACTAAACGCGAATGACAACGAAATGCTTTTGATACTTGAATGTATATTTTTTAACGTTGAAAATCACATAAAACTAAGGTAATGTAACTCATTAACGAAATCACAAACAACATCGTCTTTATTCATTACCAATTAATCACCACAACCCATCGCATTATCTAGAAAATTGCATGAACAATAGTCATTCGCCCCATCCGCCATTTTATTACCCAACAAACGTATCTAAACTAATCATAAAGCTATCAGAAACGATAAAATTAATCAAACACAAAACGTAAATTACATAATCACGGCATCGTAACTCCGAAATCACCCCTAAATGTATCAGTTAACCCACTAACCGACTTAATAATAAAACGCAAATTTGACCTTGACACAACCCTAGTTAGTATGCACGGTCTTTCTTTTAAAATCTTACGTATTAATTTGCAAACTTTTCTAACAAAGGAAAAACAACTTAATTTTCCCAACGCTAAGAATGAAAATCCACTCTCCAACGACTAAAGACAGAGATTCGTTTCTCAAAAATGAAAAATTCTGACATAATATTTCTTAAATTGATATCAATTCTTAATTTCAACCTTGATGTGTTACACTAAAGTTCAATATCAATGTCAAAAAATAAAAGCACTTAAGACATTCTGAATATGAATAAGTTATTTAGCACGTGGTTCTTGTGACGACGTTCGCAATTTGAGTATAAATTAGAACACTTATCTCGTCGCGGTACTATCTTTTTTCTTTTTCTAACTACGGGTTTTGGATGAAGCTGTCTCTTTTTCGCCCCATGTCAAGCAAGCGTAGGGGTGTGAGTCGCATCAAGTGAGCTTTATCGATATTTCCAAGATAATACTCAAACGGCGACGGGGTGGTTTATGAATAGTAAAATGATAAATGTAAGCAATTTCGGAGTATGAACTGCGTATCTAAAAACGAATAAGGTACGAAAAATCGATAGGAAGGGTGGTTTTGTGTCATCTAGGTGAGGACTTCCAATAGTAGGCACATGTAGTTGTGTTGCGAAAATTGTATCGATAGTCGATGTTTTTATGAGGCGCGGACCGCTCTGATATTTAATTTAGCGGCGGAAGCAACAGGTTATTAGCACGGAGCTTTCCCGCCTAACTTTCCGGGCGTTCACTTTTTAAATTCCTCTCTTTCCCTTTCTAATTGGATTGCCTTCTCCCTTTCCCGTGAATGAATGAAACTTGTTGCTTGCCGAATCATTTCGCATTTATTTAAGACTTTTAAAATGTGTGTCATTGCATCGGGTTGAATCTCGCGAGCGTCGGACCTGAAAATCGATTGCTACTCGATTTGATAAACTGATGGTGTCACTTTGAACCGAATTTTCGTATCCCCTATTATCGTTTAACCGTAAAACTTATTTTAGCGTATAATTTTATGCATGAGAGGTTACCCTTTCGGCGTAAAAATTAACACGTTCGATGGTTAATAATTTTCCGCTCATTAGTTCTATTGAACCTCTTCTGTGATGTTACCTGTATATTTTTATCATAACAAAAATAATAAAAGCGACCTCATTTATTTCTTCGAGAAATACCTATCAGACAAAAGAATTGGTACACAAAAGGAAATCGTCTAAACGATATTGCTTACCCGATACGATATCTCATATTGTGACAAATTGCGAGACGTATCCACATATCAAAATTCACATTTTAACCAAGCATCTACCTACATGTATAGATCCACAGTCATACGTGAAACGAAGCCCACACCATATCTTACTCTCGAACACACGAATCTACATACATAAATATATTTCTATTCACCACCCAATACATTTTATCTATGTTACCGTTGCCTTACTAGAAATTCCAACTATGTCGTAAGGTCACATCACTATTAAAGTTGCAGTCCAACTAGAGTCTTATTCTAGTTGGAACACATTTGAAATTACAACGGCAGCATCACGATCGGTTAGTGTGAAGCCAAAGTGAGCCCGCGATCGAGTCTCACGAGGTATTCCCAAGGGGTGAGCGTAGTTCTTGCGCTTAGATATAAAGAAAGGTAGATACTTATGAAATTCGAAGGAAAAACCACCCTTCCCTATACTTATACAGCGCAGTCGATTCGGTTTTCGCCGAGGAAATTGTAGCGTAGTTTGAACGGGACATTCGCTCACCGTTCGCCGCATAGAGACGACGATTTTCTCGAATTTCCTTCGGGACGCGTTGCCTCCAAATTTGTCTTTGCATATATTTTTCTTTTTCTGGTGTTCGGTATTTGAGTGACGCGTTATTATTTTTTTATTTCTGTATTTCTTTTTTATTCTTTTATTTTAATTTCCAGTGCTAAAATATTGTTTTTAAATTCGCGCCGCGGTAAAATTTTGACTTGAAAACTTTGCTTCGTGTCGCCATAAAGGTAAGAATATTTTCAGCCAGCATGAAATGATTTTTTTACGATCGAGTTATAATATTTTTCGAATATTTTTATGACGTAACCTGTATTCAAGAATTTAATTTTATGTATTTTTGGAAACTAGGATAAATATTTCGGTTTTTATATTGGTTGTAAAGTTTTGCCGTCAACTTTAAAACCGCGTAATTATGAATATAGACTTTTTAGAAGTTGGAAAATCTTAGTGAAAATTATTTTTTCGGCGAAGTACAAATTTTATTTCTAACGTTTTTAATGAGTTTCTCTAATTGATTTAATAAGAATTTGTAATAAGTAAGTACCTACCTTTGCTTCGATATTTAGATAACGGAAATACGTATGTTTTTTTTAATTCAGTTAGAAATGAGCTAATTATTCTAATGACCTGTCTCACTACTTACCTTACGTTTCAAAGTTTGAACAGCGACATGTGAAAGTTAGTTGATAAAACTAATTGATTTATTATAAAGAATTTTCAATGCAATTGACACAATTGAATTGAATTTTTTTTTACGGTTTTTTCATGGTACGTTCTAAGCCTTCACAAAAATATATCGGTAGTAAGTTGTAATAGGAGATGATTTCTCCTCGTTTATTTCTATTTCGTGCACAGCCTAAAACTTACATTTTTATTCAAATCAAATTGCTTCTTTAATTTAATCACAGCAAAGCCCGCTCATAGACTACCAGTATCTCTAATAGACAATAATTTCAACTAATTGAGAATTCAAAATGACAGAGAGGCGTGACTCTTGTCACAAATGACGGCCGAATGACGAAATGACATCAATTGACGACCAGTAGGCGGGACTTGTACTGAATGTCATTTAAAACAAGTGACATTTGGCAGCAAGTTGTCAGGTACCGTATTCTGAAGATTGAGTTGTTGTAATTCGGAATGACTTAATTATTTTATGTTTTTTGTGTGGTACTTACTATTCTCGTTTTGTAGACTTCCATCATAATTTAATACAGGAACAATCTATTCCGTATAATAAATGTTTGTATTTATTTCTGTAAGTAAGTTTGTACCTCACTTTTACACGTTAGTCATATTTTAAAAACCAGATAGGGTCGGCGTTTCTTATCTTACTCATACTACTCTGAGAAGAAAGGCCGAATAAAACTCAGACATGTTTTAAAGTCCAGACATAATCTTGGTCAGATTACCAAGACCCATGACCATCTAGATTAGTGTCTGAAATGGTCCTTTGAGGAAAGAAACTACATAGATTTCAGTGAAAATGTCTTATTTGAAAGTTGTAATTGAAGATGAAATGTAAATTCAAACACAGTCGATATGAAGTTCCTGCGTCTTCCATATTTTAGGGCAAACGACTGAGTATCAGAATTTCGAAGAAAAGGGGTTGAAATACTAGATAAACAGGCTCTGTGAAATAAATTATTTCCTTGTAACATTGCTCGGGTCTTTATCTACTTTTCTTTAATCGGCTATACCGATAACTTTACATAGTTTAGGCGCAGTAAGAGACCGCATCATTAGCTGCTGCATTGCTGATATCGGCTAAAGAGCCGAAATAAGGGCACTTAAACAATTGAGAAATAGTCTGGCAAAGACCTTTGGACCTTCTTCATTCGCTAACTTATCTGTGTCTCTTATAGCAAAGAGGGTAACATTTGAGAATTTGTATGTAGAGGGTAATATTCGAAACTACTGATCCGATTCCAAAAATTATCTCACTAACGGTAGGCTACATTATTGCTGAGTGTCATAGGATATATTCTATATCAAAACAAGACATTTCACGCGGACAAAGTCGAGGATAGAACCTAGTAAGAAATAAAATAAAACAGTAGGGTTTTTTCTACAAGTTCCAACTCCTTATATCCTCCTACATAACACCCAAAGTCCTGTCAATCTAGCACAATGTTCACCCACCCTGCTAGTTTAAAAAAACAATATAAAAGCGCACGCTGAGATAATCACGTATAAATATTAACTACGATCGCGTCCCAGCTTTGCTCGGGGGTAATTTGCCACTGACAGATATCCGATTTAGTGAACTTTTATTAAAGCTCTCCTTACTGATGATTTTTTTCTTTTAGATAATTCGAAAAAAAATACTGTTCTGTATATTGGACGGTCAGCCAGCTCTAAGTTTTTTGATGTTCTAGTTTCTACAATGTTTTAGAGAAATTTGAAGGAAGTAGGTAGACTTAAAATTTCTCTTATAAATATCTACTGTTCTTGGAAAACATCCTTGGGTACAATAAAAGCAGCAAAAGAAAATTCATCGTTTCAAGATTTTTGTTTTTCGGAATTACTCTGAATAATTATACAGTCGAAAGGTACGTTTAGGTTTGTTATATCCAGTTGGCAACAGCGACCCGTCCCTGCTTCGCAAGATTTTTACGACTTCACAAAACGTCGAAATTAATGTCAATACTATATTAAGTTAATATTAATGTATTATCCATATACACCTTCTGGAATAAATTCTCTAAATGATGGTGAAAATCGCATCAAAATCCGTTGCGTAGTTTAAAAGAGCAACGTGGTCACACAGACAGACACGACAAGCGACCGTTAATTTTTATATTTTTTTATTAGGCAGATAAGTAATATTTATTATGTTTCAACAACATTTGTTAGAACAAACCGGTATCTACCTCTCACAAGACGAGAAAGAAGTCCGTATGTCCGTATATTTAAAACGTCAAGTTTTAACGACTTAATTTGCTTAAATTGTGAGTTGTAAGCGCAACTCTGTTGGTAATTAAGTTTGAAATAAATCAATTTAATTAACATGCTCGAAAGGTGAATTAACTTAAGAAAAAAATATGACAAACAGAAAATTTTAACAGAAGGCCCATTCCCGTAATAATTAGAAACGTTCAAAATTTAGTCGCAATCTCATCTCAAAGACAATCAATGTCAAAAATGTAGGGAAATTAGTGTATTTTTGGCAGATTGATACTGAGATCAGAATGTAAACGTTCTTAAATTACGAGATTGCCCCTCAGATGACACATGATGTTCAGGATCGTTCGAAAAACTGTTCCAATCTCGAATTTAAATTGTTCAATAAATCATAACCGCTACACCGGCATAATAAATCACGAGATAAGACAGAGTTTACTCTATTCCTAAATAAAACTGTGCAACTTTATTTCCATCTAAACCAGCTACTTACAAAGTAAAATTGAACGGAGAACCTATCACAAAATAATATCGAATCTCCATACATTATACTATTGATGGGGTGAACGACATATAATTTATATACCTACCCGTATTACGTATAGTCGATAGTTGGTTCCACCCCCGTACCTTGCGACCCTCCGACGCATGTATATACATAATATATACATGTGAGTAGGGTTGAGGACAAAATCGATAGGGCTAACTCCTTTGTAAACCAACGGCTTTGCACGATTTTTGAACTGTCAATTTTTTTTTTCCGAATTCCAAATTCGATGTTCGAAATTGTTGTTTGTGATTACTGTTTTACTTGTTAATAGCGTCATTGAGCGAAATTATGATGCAGGTAAAAAATAGATTATTTATGGCTTTAATTTACATGTAACACTGTGTAAAGGTAGGGCGTATATTAAAATTTCAAGAAATACAACAGATTCGCAAAAAAAAAAATTGTCTAATATAGAAGAAGCATTTAGAGAATCAGCATATTGTAAAAAAGGGTGATCTAACGAAGTGACTCTACTTTCTAGTTTTGTTTAAGGCGGATGTTCCGATAGTCCGTAGTCTTTACGTTTTTGGTTAAGATTATTTTACTCTATAAATAGACACTCTTTGTTTATAACGAATCATTTTATCATTTTTCTACAAAGAAATGTGCTCGTGATTGACGTTTGCAGGAAATAACTTACATTATAAACTGAAAAAAACAATCGTGAAATCCAGGCAAAGTTTGACACTGCTTTAGTAGTGTGAGTGAGTTTTACCAAGCAAACGAAGGCGCCATAATTGCGATAGTTCATAAATAAATAGTTAAAAAAGTAGTATGACAAGTATAATGAAGAGTATGTACTAAAAACATAAATAAAACAAATAGCTTAAGTTATACCTACATAAGTATTGAGTTCATTATTTTGTTTTTCCCTAATGTTCAAACAACGAGACAAGAAATTCTACCGCCAACTTTAAAGCAACATGAAACTTAATTATATTTTATTACGCCTTCGTTAACTTAAATTTAAGTACATTATTCCAAGAGAATAAAAGGGCATCTTCCTTTAATAGACAGACAGACGATATAATCCTACTAATATTATAAATGTGAAAGTTTTTTTGGATGGATGGATGGATGTTGAACTACTGAGCGGATTTGGATGAAATTTGGCACACAGATGGTTTATAACCAGGATTAACATATAGGATACTTTTTATCCCGATAATCCCACGGGATTGAAACTTATGCGGGTGAAACCGCGGGGCGCAGCTAGTAATAATTATATGCACACTTATCTACTTCTGATTAAGCGGTAATCAACATAATCATTATTTTTTTTTTATATTTAACGGCCTATAATTATTATTGCAATCATACAAAAATTAAACACTGGAGTTATTTTCGATGTTAAAATTATCTTAACAATGATCGAGCAATATTAATCCGTCGATGGGCTTATTAGTCGATTCGCACGAATTTACTCGCCCGAAAAGGGCGAATCGTCACTTTTAAATGACAATGTGTAACTTTTTCTATAGGCAATTTTTTGTAGAAGTTAATTTATTTGGAATTTATGCAATGAAGTTTGAAAAATTATACGTTGTTGTCGTCTCTCTTACTAATAAATAAACTTCGTGTGAGTCGCCTATATATGGAAAACATAATATTATTTAAAAGCAACGATTCGCACTTTTCTGGTGAATTAATTCGTGCAAATCGACTTATAACCCGTCCGGTGGCTATCCGGCCCGATGACAACGCAACAACTTTTTGTGGCAATAAAATACGATAATAATCGGATATAATGTTCAACTTCCATTTAACTAGGACGATTTAATTTTAATATGTGTAAAACACGTGTGTTTAAGAAAAAATGATTCTAGTTTTTTTAAGAGTAAAACGTCGGAAGTAACTTTCTTTGGCGAAAGCATTTACGACATTTCTCTAGAATATTATTATAATTTCACTGTGAAATTGTGCAATGAATTTTTATAAGTTTTTTTGTGTATCCTATGACCTTTTTCACGATATTTACTTGTCGCAGCCAATTACTTAAAAATATATATCAAAATGGTCGCTGTACTAGTGTAAGAACACAGTGCAGAGTATTTAATTATTTTAAAACCAGTCTACGTCAATATTTTTTACAGGTCTCGGTTAATTTATAGCATGACCAAACGGGGAATCGAACGTGTAGCTATTTATTTAACGGTCAAGTGGTAGGATCATAAAATTTTATTTTGTTGTTTGTATTTAAAAGATGCCTAATAAAGAGCTTGCTTAATCGACTACGATCGCTACCGACGATTATCGAAAACTTGGAAAATTTCGAAAGTTAAAAATTTTAATTTTCGAATTTATTGCTCATCACGCTGGATGTCTATGGTTGTTAAAACTAAATTGTCTATGACACGCCGCGCCGCGCCATATCATAACGTGGTCGTTTGATTTTATTGTTTCCTTTCTTCCAATGTGTTTTGTAGCCGTTAATTACCGATATTGTTATTTATGATTTAATTTAATCGATGACTTATTGGGTACTTAGTATTTTATTATGGTTTTTAGGGTTCCGTACCCAAAGGGTAAAAACGGGACCTTATTACTAAGACTTCGCTGTCTGTCCGTCCGTCTGTCTGTCATCAGGCTGTATCTCAAGAACCGCGCTAGACAGTTGAAATTTTCACAAATTATGTATTTCTGTGGCCGCTATAACAACAAATACAAAAAAAAAAAATATTTACAACATACAACAGACGTGATTTTTATAGATAATGGTACGGCACCCTTCGTGCGCGAATCAAACTCGCACTTGGCCGGTCTTTATCTTTCATATCGGAACATTCTCATATCCTAATTGTCAATTCTTGTTCTTATAACGATGCTGTGTCGATTTTACGAAAGATACTCGTACTAAAGCGGAGTTTACATTATGAAACTAGTGTCGTGGCTTGATTGTTGCAGCTCATAAAGTCAACTAACACTCTGGCACATAGAGAAATAATAATTATTATTTCAGCCAACTAATCTGAACACTTAACCTGAGATATGATAGCGAGTTACTTGGATTTATCCGCTTTTCAAAAAGAAAAGAAAGATAAAAAGGAAATTGAAAAAAAAAAACCTTGAAACTATAAATAACAGAAAATAATGCTTTAATACCTACCCAAAGGTCCTCAGCTCAGCATATTGTCAGATGATAACACAAGTTGACCGGGTGTTAGTTACAGCCTGTTGATGTTAGTTACAACCTGACTGTTCTGTTTCGGGCTGTAGCCCGAAACAGAACAGTCAGGCTACTGTTTCACAACACTAAGTAGTTTCAAAATGTAAACCCAGGTTTCCTGCATTGATATGACTTGAAAGTAACTCGACTTTAAAATAAAAAGAGTTTTTAATCCGTAAAAACTTTACAAAAGAGGATGGATTTGATGAAGGAAATGTTTTAGTTCTTCAAATTCCCGGACAAAGCAAACTAAAATACCGTAGAACCTATAGGATTCGGGGGTAACATTATTATAACAGACCCCACCCCCATGTTGTCAATCGATCAAACATGTGCAAACAGTATAGACTTACAATTTGACAAAACAGCCCAAGTCTCCAACAACGACCAAAGAAAAACACACCCAAAATTGAAAGGCAACATGGTTCATTTTTGTGTGATGATTTTTTAATGCTCAATGCCTCGGGTTTGCAATTTGGACATATTTCTCTTATACATAGGATTCATAGGAGCTATGGTAAATGTATTGACAAATATATCGAGTTACAGTTTCCATTAGGATATTGTTTATATCAATTTATGGAAGTACTCGAGCTGTCTCGATTCTCAGAGCGGTTTGAGTTTATGTTCATAGTCTGTAGGGTTAGGTAGACTTAACCCTCCGTTACTTATTAGCAATAGTTTATACCGCATGTGATTCTAAAAGATTTTTAAATATTAAATAGGCACCTACAAATACAAAAAAATCTGTTTCATTGTTCAGATTTTTTTGTCGCAGAGGATTTTTCTGTTAACTTGTGAATGGACTATCTTAAATCTGTTTCGATCAGATATTCTCATTAGAATCAATTCTTCCGAACATATTTGGTAGTGAATCGTAGTAAATAAAATATGAAAAGATAAATTGAACACACCAATTCTGACTTTAATGAAGCCCTAGACCCAAAACTGTAACAACATAATCGAAAGATATTTCATGGAAAAACAAACTATGTAAGTGCTTATGCAAAATTAAAACATCGACAACACGACCGAACCCAAAAGAAAAACTACCGTAAAACCGAACAAAAACTTAACCCTATAAATTAATGAAGACACCACTTTCCGCTCAATAAATATTTTCGCGGTCACAACAGCTTAGTTGGTGCTACCATTATTTACAACACATAAAAAGGTGATACTTTTTAATAGATACTATCGATACAAAGATACAGAATTTCACGATAGCCATCGAATATCTGGTAATAAATTTCTCTTTTCTTAATTAATTAAAGCATCGTCTTATTTTAACGAAGTAACGCTCTTACACTGCTCACTTTACATTTTAACCGACTTCCGATGCACATAAAACAATCAGGCGCAGTTTTTAAAACGGCTTTTTAGATGGACAGATAAGAAAAATAGACCTTTAAAATAGAATACATTAGTAGGATCATAAATAATGGTCTGTTTTCTAAGGAGCTGTAGAAATAAAGTATGCAATGTACTCGTATACTAGTAAACAATAATGGTTAATGGCAATTAGTTGAATGCATTGAATGGTAATAAGTACTCCAGTGACTACCTACACACTTGAGACGCATTTGTTTCAAGTAAAGTTAGAATATAATTGTCAGAGTGTACAGCTGTTTATGGCAACATAATTTATGATAAAAATCTGTACTTTAAGAACAAACCGTAAAAAAATAGACTTGAACAATTTTTTTTGCATTTTTCGCTTCGATTAATTAAATACCTACATACTCGTAAATAGTAGTAATATACATTTGGATAATCAAAAATACAAATCATTTACCTCTGCACCCTCAAAACACAAAAAAACCTCGGCTCTAAAAACTCAGATTCACTTTCTTGAGCCGCCATTTTAATCACGCATGCGCACAACACATCACATAGAAATCTGACATTTAATTACTAAAACGACTAAAATACGGACTTACGGGACACGTCTGAACACAGTTGTAGCACAATTTTGAATGCGACCTCATTCCTGACCTTTTATCTCACGTGAATAAATTATTACCCATGTTTGTCCCCTCTGCAGCGAAAGGGTTAAGTTCTATAGAAACTTATGGCTCGTGAATTTGCATATAATTTTTAGTTTATTATTTATGTTTGAAAGGATGTAAAGGGGTATTGTGTAGCGTTTTTCAGGGGTTGATGTATTGGTAGTATTAATATGGATTATGTAGGTTTGTCGTGTTCAGCTTGGGATGCGCAGGAGCACCGGTTTGATTGTCATTTGTGTTGCTGATACAACTTTGTCGTATTTTTTTTATTTACTCGTTCCTCTCACTGGATCCCATAGATCAGATTCTGATTTCATTATTCTCACGAGTTCTTCTTTAGTTAAAGGATATTTAACATTCAGATCTTGACCTGACTGATCGGTGTTGGAGTATTTTCTGGATTTCTTCTCAAGCCGGTAAGATTAACAATACTTGCTGCCCAGTTCCTTTGTACCTAAATACATGTGTTCTTGTTAACCGAGTCTCTGATGATTGAAAGGAGTTTCATTCCTTGAGCAGCTTTTGGCATTGATGCTTATTATCTGATCTAAGTACAGACGTCAGCAGGTCAAGCTACCCGAAAGTATCAAATTTCGGGTAGCTTGTTGTGCTGGCGTCTGTACCTCTATCTAACGTTTTGTTATCCAAGTGTTTGGTGGGTCGAAGTAATTTCATTTTTAAAACAGCTTTTGGCATTGATATTATCTAATCATGCATGTAGGAGGTAATTATGAAATTTCAATGAAAAATATTAGCATTATATAGGAATAGAAAGAAAGAAAAAGAAAAGAAAAAAAGCATAAAAAAAGGACATAAACACACAAAAAATAACAAGTTGGGGGTAAACAAATGATGAATGATATTGATAACCGAATGCTTTACTATAAAGCTCAAAATAACAGCAAAAAAAATCGTCATCGTCGAAAAACCATAGACACTTAATTAAAAAAGGAGTATACACCAGTAGGTTAGTGAAAAAAACCCTTCCCTTTGTCTAACATTATTCATAAAACATCAAATCCACTATTATTAATTTTAATAATAAAACTGATACGATCACATTTCTTGTTATCTGTTTTATTAATATCAACCACAATGCGTGCGATCAACCGGAAGTAGAATCTTTTGTAACAGACGCTCAAACCCTTCCGGTGAAGCGATATCTTGGATGCCGATATTAGGGGCCTTGTCTATTCATTTTGACCCCTAACGTCTGTTATTTCGTATCTATGGGAGTATCTGTGAGAAATAATAGGATCTTGAGAGTTTTGGCAATCGCATTTGAGGGTTGGTATTGGGAAATCGGTTAAGTGAAAAGATGTGTTTTTAAGTAAGCATAAAAATCGGGCCGATTTTTCTGTTTGATTTGTTCGACTTTGTTTTTTTTTTTTATTATTTTTCCCCTGTTAAGCTACAACGCAGGGCTCATATAAAAGAAAATGAAAGAATAAATAATTTAAGTCGTATACACTATACAATCAAGTCAATTAATAACAAAAACACGTCTCACTTACACGCGTTTCAAAAACCCACAATTCCAACAAGTTCTCCTCAAATATTTACCGAATTAAAAAAAAACACACAATGCACGCTATTATAGGCAATCATCATAGTATCGATTATAGAAAAAAAAAAGTTTGCAAAAAGCCACTACACGCGGTACCAACAAAACAAACATTTCACGGGTCTGTGGTAACAAAAAAAAAAGTTGTCTATGCACAAGGGGCCCATTGTACCGAATTTGACTAGCCTTTGTTTAAAATACTGATTTATAGGCTATTAAACCCTTTCTGTTAATGTATGTATAGATAAATTTATGCGTATTATTCCTTGTAAAAAATGGTAGTTATATTTTATCTGTGGCACAACAAAGGTGTTTTTTTTTTATCAAACAGGGGTGCATACGCATGTGTTAAGATCTATGACAACGACCGCGAGTCTTAAAATGTTGTTATTATAATTTAACGGGTTTTACATGTCAAACGATAGCGGAAGTATTAAAATTACTGGACAGAAAAAGTTTGTCCGAATTAATTTATTTGAAATTTTATTTTATGCATTTCTGTCATAACTCTGAAACATAATATCAATATTTCAAGTCCGTAAAACTAAAGAATGCAATATTAAATTAGATAAAATATTGCTTATTAGTTAAAAAACTGCCTAATATCCTCAAAAAACGAATTCTTCTATAAAGAATGCAATAAAAAAAAAAATATGGGGACACAGTTTTTGTTGACAAAAGTTTGGAATATAAGTGCCATTAAATTGTTTTTGTCAACACCCCGTAGCGAAGTACAGCGTGTAACAATTTTAATCATTTAAATTATTGGGGTAACATTGATCTGGTACATACGAATAACTTATTCTTTCTTTAGTGTATCTTTAGCGAGAAAAAGATCAATTTTGTCGCTTTGGTCTAAAGATGAATTTATTGATAAATAATAATAATATCCCTGGACATTTCACACAGCGCCATCTAGTCCCAAGCTAAGCAACCTAATGCTTGTGTTATGGTAACAAGATGGCTGATAAACTACTTATATACATTTTTTTTTGTAAATACGTACATATTATAGATAGAAAAACACCCAGACTCGGAACAAATACATGTAGGACTTACAAATATTTGTTCTGTGTGGGAATCGAACCCGCGACACGCAGCGCAGCAGTCCGATCGCTCAGCCACTGCGCTAACCGTGTTGTCAAATAAATTATAAATGATTTTATTTCTATCTGAATACTCTGAAAAGAAAGGACGAAACAAACTTAGAGCTCACAGTCTCTTTTAAAGTCCAGACATTATCTTGGTCATGTGAAGACCACGTATATTGGTGTCTGAAATGGTCTTTTGAAGCTTTCCTCTGACTCTGGCTTGTACCTATTCAGTCAGTGAACGCATTGGTCAGTTATCATGCAGCTCAACTCAGAACTTAAGGAGTTCAACGATTCGAGGAATAATATCGAAGAAAGGACATTTGGGTAGGCCGCAACAATTACTCATACCGCCCGACCATGATCAAAACTAACAAAAAAAATATGAGACTTTACAAAGTACATATAGTATAGTAGTCATAGTCTGTATATTGCAGTTTTGATCTACAACAAGTCTTGATTTTATCCAATTATGATTTTTCCGGTATTTTCGACAAATTTTCCCATTTTTTTCCTTTAACTTAAATTGTGTCCCACTGCTGGGAGCCCTCAGCTCCCACCTGCCTCCCCTTTTTCCTTCCAAACCTCCCTGTCTTGAGCGATCTCTGGCCATGTTGGAACTGCGAACCTCGTTAGATCGTCACACCACCTTCGTCGTGGTCTATCCCGACGGCGAAGTAGACCACTTTTTTCCATAAGTAATGACAACATTTGTCATAACTAATGTTACAAACACAATAAAAATACACGAAAAAGTGGCTCATAAAATGAAAACTTAAAATTCCGCACACCCTTGAAGAAACAAAGGGATAACTTGCAAGAAAAAAACGCGGTACGCTTAAAAAGGCAATGCCCTACTTTCCAAGGCAATCCCGGACAACTTTCACCTATTCCCGTGTAGGAAAACGAGCTACAAAACTAACGTCCCTGAACTGAGTAAATGGCGTGAGAAAAAAGTAATTTTCATTCATAAAACCATTTTCTTAGAAGCGTGCGATAAGGACAGATAGACGGCGTCGATAGCGCGCCGTCCCTTTCTAGCGCACTCATTTTTAATGCACTTTCCCCGAAGAGGTTCTTTTATGCTTCTTTTAAGAGTTGCAAGCAAGTACGTGTTTTTTTTTAAGTTTTCCTTTTGACGCGTTCATGATATTCGTCTTTACTTTGTGGAGTGATGTCAATAAGTTTAAACGTTTAACGCTTGACTTTTTAAGACGATGTAGGTATCTTTTTATATCTTTTTAACCCTCCGTTTTTCATACAAAAACGACGTTTAAAGTAGTTGCGGATGTTTTATCGTACTTACTCAGTTAATACGTGTTAGGACTGATTTTACCAAAGTCAGATATCTTTTATCCGTGGAATAAAATTGACGTCTGACAGTTCCAGTATGAGAAAACTGGCAAAAATTCAGAATTTCATGTCAGGATAAGACTTATTCTAGGTATAAAAGTCTAGTTTAATTCGCCCTAAAAAGGTCCGTAGGTTAAACTTTAAAATATGTGCCACGAAGTACTGTGATAATAAAATCCAAAATCACAGGACATTAAGCGCATCATGCACACTCAATAAAGTCCTATTTAAATAAACCAATCAATTGTAACGATTTTTGAATATCGACCGATCCAACGTAATCCTTTGAGTGGCACTCGATTCAAAGGGATGCTACCGTTCCTCATTGTGTCCTTATAATTTATTGTCACCGTACAAAGGTACGGGATGTTCTACATTTTTTGAAGTTCAATGGGTCATATTTTAACTATTTGGCTTTTCGATGGTTGTAAAGTAGGTTTTTTATTCAAGTAGGTCCATGAACTAATGACGTGACAGCAATAACACAGAACATTGTCTAAATCTTTAAAATTAATACATACTTTATTCTTCTAAACTAAACAAATTTTTTTAAGGGCTGATTTTTCAATCGATAGATAATTTTTATTCGCGGAATAAAATTGACGTCTGAGAGTTTTTGTATGGAAGAAATGTTAAAAATTCAAAATTATTCCTCCGATAAAATTATCTGGCGTTGGGAAAATCAGCTCTAAGAGAAAAGATTTTGTGGATGTTTGTTGGTTACGCTTTTACGCTAAAACGGCTGAAAAGATTTGGATGAAATTCGGCGCATGGGTAGCTCATAACCTGTATTAGGACATAAGATATTTTTCTTCCCGATATTCCCACCCATCGAGACTTATGAAGTGCAAACCGCGAGGCACTGCTAGTTCCATAGGTATACAAAACGTTGCATACATGTCTTGAAGGTATTCAATGAATGAACCTTGTTAAGGTTCCATTTCCTTTGAACTATGTTTGTGTTTACACTCTCAAAGACACCATTGGTCCATTCAGTTCCATTATGCACAAACTGTCCTTTCATGCACGACATTCGCAATCACAAAGCACGTGTGCATATCTATATCTACATAAGGAAACCGAATCAATGAATAGTTGTATTTAACATGGAGCTCAAATCAATTGCAACCTAGAACAACGTTAAATGTGGTAAAATGAGAACTGAAGGTTCCAAGCTAAGCCAGCCCTAATTGCGTAACACACAATCAATCATGATCTGAATAATTTTGAAGGATATTGCTAATCCATTGCTTCATATTTTCGAAAAATTTGTCTGCTCAACAACGTAAATAACGCAATGAATGTTGTCTAACTGTCAAAATGAAAGCCATTGTTACTGTTAGTGTGGTACGCAATTACCCCACAGATCCAGGAATTAAGTATGTGTGGTTATTTTAAAGATAAATTATGAAAAATATTGAGTTTACACCTACAGGTAAAACGGCAAAAGTTGGAGGCTCTTCAGATTAAACTCCTTTTGGGGCCAAAGAGCCAACAAAACAGAACTTTTCTTAACAAAATCATAAAAAATACCAACACACGACTCGTAAAATAGCTGATAACCAAAGGAACCGAACCGAAAACTTTGAGAAGTATGTTATAAATAAAATAACGTATTCACGAGCGTCGGATGCGCAACTTACGGCTTCAAAAGTTGGGAAACCACTCTAGGAGTCTTGGAGTTTTACCAACAATATATTTGTCTGCCCGCCAACCGTATGTCGATTGGGGAGAGGTTACGTTGATAAGCGGAGCGGGTAAAGGGTTTAGCGAAGAAGAAGTAGAGATAGGTAATCTAAACTTCTATACTTAGGGCCGATTTATCCATCGCCAGATAACTTTTATTCGATGAATAAAATTGACGTTTGACAGTTTTTGTATGAAATAACTGTCAACATTTCAAAATTATTCCTCAAATAAAGTTATCGAATGATTGAAAAACTGTCTGTCTGTTTGTTACCTCCTGAATAAACCACTGAACTGATAGATATATATGACAGATTGGTAGGCTAGAACCTTGAGAAAGACAAAGGGAACTTGATGAACTTGATCGTGGATGTTTGTATTAAAAATGATGAAATACAAATTACACGTAGACGAAGCCGCAGGCAACAGCTAGTATTAGTATGAAGCTCAGAGCAAATAGCGCTTAGAAAACCTACAGAAGCGTATTCTTTACAAGTTTTTAAAGAATAACGTTCTACTGACGTGTTTGTTGTTAATTTTTCAGTTGAAAGGCAACTGTACAGTGCAGTGCTCAAAATTCTATGTAATATTTGAATGTCACGTCAATATAGGTATGGAATAAAGATCCAGTCATATCGCGATCTAGTGTTACTGGTAACCTAGACATACCTATTGAGAAAGGGACCAAAGGATACCAACCCATTTTAGAATCAAACAAGTAAAACCTTTCAAGATGTCTACATTTCCAAGACATACAACAATAGTAACTCTCCTTACAAGAGCTTTTCGCAGACCGCCCCAGCTACCTCTCCGCTCGTCTTAGCCCACAAAAGTTTCGATAAAGGCAAACAGGCAGACACCGGACTTAGCTCCTACGCCACTTCTCGCAAACATTCTTGTGAGTAAACTTAAAATATATTATTAATATCTCACGAATTCTGCGAAAGTTGCCCCATTTTAGAAGTATCAGGATTTTTTGACTTCGAGTAAAATCATTTTCGTGTAAGATGGTACCTACTTCGGTGATTTTTATCCTTGAAATGTGTGAACGTTTTGTGCACCTGTTACCGTTCTTGTTGTTATGATGAAAATCTTTATAAAGCATTATTTATCAAGGAGATATCCTTATTGGTGACGTTCTTAAGAAAGATCAGGTGTGTAGTACTCGCCACCTGCGTCCGTCTATGATACACTTTAAATCAAAACCTGGATGATTTTGAAGGATATTGCTAATTCATTGCTTTTTATGTTTGAAAAAATTGTTTGCTCAACAACGTAAATAACGCAATAAATGTTGTTGAACTGTCAAAATGAAAGTCATTGTTACTGATAATGTGTTACGCAATTACGCCACAAATGTACAGTCACGAGCACCAATATGTCAACACTTGGCAACTTTCAATTGCGATTGTTTCGTGAAATAACGAATGCAACATTGAAATACGACACATTATAACACATAAACGTATGGGTTCGGCAATGCTATGTTCATAACAACATAAAATTTCATTAAAAAATAAAGGAGTAAATCGCTTTTGAATAAGGATTTTTGTTCGTGACTGTACATATGACCGTAGTTTCTTGAACGAAAATTATCACAAACTTAATGTGATAAATTGTCAAGCGCGCGATTAGAAAACTGCTGCGATTGGCTGTGGATAAGTCTATCAACCAATCACAGTTTACGCGCGCTTAACAATTTGTCACATTAATTTTGCGATAATTTTCGTTCGAGAAACTGGCCCCAAGTACCTCAGTGTAAAGTGTTGGTTACCCTAGCTAGCCCTGTCATAACTTTAGTGCGCGTGCCAGCATGGCTGGCTGACAAAAATAACTTATCACCTGTCTATCTTTTCCCAAATATGATGAGGTCGGCCACCACTCTAACCGGATGCAGCTAAATAACAGTAACACTAGTTGTTAGACTTAGGCTTATGACTACCCGTAACGACTGTCAAAGGTCTACAAATGACAGCCGGGACAACGGCTTAACGCGAACGGTCACCCATCCACGATCTGACCTCGGCAAGAGTAGCTTAACCTGACAGAAAAATCTAACGCCCAGAAACAACAATATCGCCTTAAAGAACAGACCCTTCAACAAACCCATCTAAACAACTTAATACAATGGAACGACACAAACACATTCGCTTTAAACAATTTTGTACATCACAAAAGTACTTTTCTTACCGTCATCCAATATTACGAAACAAAATAATATTCTGGAAGGAGGAGAATAGGAAAAAATTTAAACCTTCATACGTAGGGAAAATAGTCTTGGAAATAAAAGCGTGTGAGGAATCGACTGTTTCCCTACGTTTCTTTGGGTGGCGTTTGACAAAACATCCCCCTGCCTCCCCTGGCATATGCGAGTAACACATTATCTATCACGGAATAAGCCTGTGTGCTGTGGAGTCGATGTTGTTGCTACATTTTTTTGTTGTGTTTTTTTTTTTAAGTTTATTATGTTGGGTTGTTTTGTAGTAGTAATCACGCTACTCTTGTTTGATATTGTTGATTGATCTTAATTAGAATATGCACGGCGACATATTTAGCTATACATTTCCAGTATAAGCTGACTTCTCATTGTACGAAGAGCCTATAAATGTGAGGTCAGCTAAAACTGGAAATGTATAGCTTGATATGACGTCGTCGTGTGTACCCATACTTTTCTTGGTTGATATTATTAATTGGTCTTAATTATAAGACATAATGAGATGACAATTTTTATGTTAGAGTGTCTCTTAGGTTGCCATTTGAAGCCGCATTTGTCAAGTTATATTTAAAGATGCTTTGAATGGCTGCTGCAACCCACTCCCTCTCACAGAGAGGAGGCTTGTGCCCCAGCAGTGGTAACATTATAGCTCATTATGTTAAGACTGCTGTAATGCATGGCAGTCTTAAGATTATAATTATTGGCTTCTCGAATAGTTAACAGCAGGACTTGAAGGAAAAACAAACTTAAAATAAGCGCTTTAATCTCTATATTTATTTATGTTTCACTCACAAAAACAACACATTAACTTAACTTTACCTTCACCTTCACCTTGACCTTAACTTCCTTTTATTCATTTGTCAAATAGCAAATTATCCAAAAAAAATATTTCCCTTGGCGTCTCCATAGAGTCCCTTGTTCTCTCACAGCGCCATATGACACATGTGCGGCATAAAGCGAAGTATTGATCTAGTGCCGACTTTCTGTAAGATAGTGTGTATGAGACACAACAATGTATTTCTCTAACAGCCAATAAGAGATTATTCAAAAGGTGTATTATGTCACGGGTTAATTTTGTAAGGCTGACTGTAGATCTACATTTAATTTATTTACGTAAAGAATCTAGATGAGCCGAAACAGTTGAACCTGGCAAAGGAAATAGTCCCCTATTGACCTAAGTTTTACTGTTTTTATGCCAGCCATGTTGCTATGTTAAAAGACAAATGAATTCAAAGATGCCTACGGGGTAATTGCGTAGCACATTAAGTGTAGGAATGGCTTTCATTTTGACAGTTCAACAACATTCATTGCGTTATTTACGTTGTAGAGCAGCCAAATTTTTCGAACATATGAAGCAATGGATTAGCAATATCCTTCAAAATGATTCAGATTTTGATGGATAGTGTGTTACGTAATTAGGGTGCTGTATAAATAACTTAAGGAAGTTTTCATTAGGGAAGTCAGACGCAGGCCGTTTTCGTTGATTTTCCTAAAACAGAAAAAAATGACTGTTTAAAAAAAATAATTTGATAAAAGCTACGTTTCACCTTATTCGTAGGTGAAATGTAGCTTTACACACATAACTTCCACAAAACAGCGTAAAATAATTCTTTAAAAATTTACACATCGTGCCAAGAAAATAACATCGAAGTTGGCCGCGCGCGATAGCCACAAACTACTCGGTGGAACCAATAAACGGCTTGTCATCCCGCTCTGATTGATCATTATTTTATGCGCCAAACTATCGTCCTATCTCTCTCTCACTGGAGGACTGCCAGCGAACCCCGCCGTGCGGTGTAGAAAATGTGGCATTTCCGTTTTTATTTGAATACAGAATCGCGCGATAATGACGGTGTGAATTTTTATGTGCCGTCATAGTTCAAGATGAAGCCGAATGTGTGTTCGGAATTCAAAAGTGGTTTATGGACGGACGTCCAATTCTAGAAGCGAGATGGGAGTATCTATGATTGTTATGCGGAGGTAGATACCTTCTTTTGGTTGGTGAACTGTCTGGCCGATTTGGGCATTTTCTGAAGGTGATACTAATTAGGGTGGGTGGTGGTCTTTGGGTGGTGGTGAGCTTGACTGATCTCTTGACTTACTTATTAATTGTTTTTTTTTTTAAATCGTCTGCTTTTACAATGTTATATGTGAGCACCATGTCTATTTATCATAATATATAATTAATTTATCTGTCATGGCTTCGTTTTTATTTTTTTTACCTATTGTGGTATAGTAATTTTATTCTAGGTGTCTTGTCTTCATATATAATTATATAATTAATGTCTATACAAACAACTGTAAATCATTTAGAAAGAGTAACGGTGGAGTTTCTTGCGCATTCTTCTCCATTGAAAACTACCTTTTGAAAGGGGCGACTAGAATCAATTCTATTTTATTATATTCTATTTATATATATTTTCTAACCTCTCTTTTCAAAGTAAATTTACAAGTCAAACCAGAAAAAATAGGACAGTGAAACCTAAGCTGTTTCCACAACTTTAGTATTCATTCATAACTCGTAAAAACATGTTGTTTGTTGTAACATAAGCTTCCGAACTATAATTTTATTACTGTCATGATACTTGGCTGTTTGTGCCAAAAGTTTAATTGGTTTCAGCAGTTGCTTGCTGAATTATCTTGGCATAGTCTTTACTTGTTGTCTTTAATGTTGATTGCCTCCATTTTACTATTAATAGCTAACTTAAATCAGTGGGGTAAATGCAAATAAAGAATGGGTTTCATTTTGACAGTTCAACAACATTCATTGCGTTATTGACGTTGTTGAGCAGACAATTTTTTCGAACATGTGAAGCAATGAATTAGCAGTGTTACGCAGTTAGGGCGCTGGCAAAAAATGACATATCCAAACTTTAACTTAAACCTTAAATTCTAAGTTGAGCTGCATGATTACTGACAAATCTGTGCACTGACTGGACAGGTCCACTCAAATCTGTGTGGTACTTTCCTCAAAAGACCATTTCAGACACCAATCTACATGGTCTTTTCATGATCTGACAAAGATTATGTCTGGACTTCAAAAAGAGACTATGACCTCTGACTTTGTTTCGGTCTTTCTTCGCAGAGTAGTCAGATAGGAAACGCCGACCTAATTATTTTTTCTGTATGTTTGTTGTGTACAAGTGTTTTACAGACCTAGTTGCAGAAATAAAATCATTCAACATTTATAATAACTAAAAAAGTTTGAAATTTTTTTTTGGTACAAAACCTCAAAATACCGTCTAACCTCAAAAAATAGTAATTTTTCCAAGCGTAAAAAAAAATCCGTTACTTTCCGTAATATACGACTACCCACTAGGCATGCGGTTGACAGGCGGGCTAAAGGATTTATGAACGTTCCCCTGTACCGTTTGAAGAAAAAAACGTAAAGCATGTTGGTTGCGGAAGGATATTATATTAAAAGTATAGTGCTATGATTTTTAACATAAATCTAGGAAATTATATACTTACAGCTTATTTTTGTGTAGTTTATGTTTTTACGAATAGTAGTCTAATACTAACTTTTGCCAGCGGCTTCGCCCGCGTGGAGGTCGGAAATTATCCCACGGGAACCTACTACCAGGGTAAAAATATCCTACGTGTTAATTCAGATTATAAACTATCTGTGTTCCAAAACACAATGACCAAAAGCCGTACCAAAAAGTCTCATGCATTTGATTTTTGAACAGGGAATTAAATTTAAAGTAAAAAAAGTGTTGATGTTGTTATTATTCCCTTTACATGACGTTCGACGATATGATATGATTAATATAACCTTGAATTTTGAAAGTGTCATGATCACGTCTTTCAAAAAATATGTAAAAAATTATACGCTGCCGATTCCACATTAATTAAAAATAACTAGAATAAAATAGAATAATTTTTTTAAGCGTTTATCATTTTCTTAGAGCTTACCGTTCGTGTATGACAGGTCAAACAAAATAAAGTACCTGGTTTTCAGGATATTTAGATTTTTTTGGAAAATCTACGAAACCCGGGTTTTGTTTGCAAATAGAACTTTTGTAGGAGTTAATATGATAAGTGTAGTCTATAAAAAACAAAGTTTGACTTTGATGCAGCATGGTACGGGATTCCATACATCCATGAGCATTGTCCTTTCATCCAAATCCGTTTAGTAGTTTTTGCATCCTCACAAATTTTCATGTTTATAATAAAACATTAGTAGGAAGTAGGATTGATATCTTTGCACACTTTTCTGCAAAAACGAGTAAAAGACTGTAAAAATCTCACAGTGAAAACTTAGGTGAAGTGAGCTGTCAATCACTAGCAATCCTTAGCATCAGGTAGAATGACGTGCAGGGTAATTGCGTAACACACTAACAGTAGCAATGGCTTTCATTTTGACAGTTCAACCACATTCATTGCGTTATTTACGTTGTTGGGCAGACAAAATTTTCGAACATATGAAGCAATGGATTAGCAATATCCTTCAAAATGATTCAGACTGTATTATGCAATTAGGGTGCACTTCAAGCCAACTTTAGCTAAGTTTTCTCGGTGACATTTTATTACAGAATAGATCCGGCAGTTCTAAATAAAGCCACTATGAGCAGAATCCAAAAACCTCGAATCTATATTGATAGATACAAGATTTAATTTAAAATTACCGCTGAATTTATCAATCTTTCAAACCTAAACGTAATACAAAGTACTACCAAACCAAACTCTAACAACTCTCCAGTCATCCAACCCTTATTTATTTTTCCAAACACAGAATTTGTTGTACCGATCTCGAAACTTCCGAACCAAGTACTGGTACTATTACTGCTCCACCATTATGATGCAAATCTGTCCCAATTAGCCGTGCTCAGAGCCACGGTCCCCGGATATACACACATCTGCTGGTTAATTTGCCTAACAATACACGGTTTTAATATTCAAATACGTCACCTTTCGTGATTTCTAAACACTTATCATGTTTGGTACTGGTTTCGACTTAGCAAAGTACATGATTTGGAAAGTCGCTGGGTTGTTTTTTGTGGCTTCAAGTGTAAAGTTGGGAAATGCTTGAAAGAGAAAGAAAGAAAATACATTAGTTTAGCATATACGAAAATCACACGACACAACATAATATTATTATTATACTACTAGTAAAAATACATATAAAAAAAGGAACGAAAAAAAAGCGTAATATGCGTTGTGACAAATTAGCAGAAAAGTGTACTTGGTACAAAACTACTCATTGAGAAATACATACGTCCATGGTATGTTATTTTTAGTAATAATATGGTTTCTTACTTTGTAAGAACGTTAATAAAGTGTATTAAAAGCTAAAACTAATAAGAACAAGTGAGTGCTGAATTTTATGGTAATGTTAGAAAAGTTCAAATTGTTTTCTATTTAATAAGTTACAATTTCGACCTCTGATCCTTCGTTCGTTACCTCTGCCTTATACTGAATTACCGACCTATTAGCTCATTGTGACATTCCGAATCCCCATATAAATAAACAATGAAAATAATTTACCTATTGCGATCTTTGAACATGGATTCTTTTGGCTCATCGACTGTTCTAGGGATTCCCGCCGATCGATTCTGTAAAAATCTCACCGTGAAAACTTAGGTGAAGTGAGCTTAGAGTGAGCTGTCAATAGTGTCAATCCCTAGCATTAGTTGGAAGGACAGCTCACTCCACGCTCACTTCACCTAAGTTTTCACGGTGAGATGGTTACAGAATTGCGCTGCAGATATGAATATTCTATACTTATGAACTTTTCCCATTCTACTGTTATAGGAAACCTCCTATAGCAGTAGAATGGTAAAAGTTCCTAGGTATGATTTTCAGAATTTAAAACCTCAAATTGACTGAAAAACAAAAACAAAATATCGTTACTCGTCATGGAAAAATAAAATACTCATCATTCTACACTGACTTGTAATTCGAATGTTATGTTGACAGTATTCTATTATTTTTTCTCTCTGGTAATGGTGCGCCATTGTCGAACATTCATAATTTAAATTTGAAATCAAATAAAATCACAATATCAATCAATTAAATAAAACGAAATATTTTCTATGGTCTGATTTTTCAATAGGCAGATAATTTTTATCTGAGGTCTAAATATTGCGGTTTGACCACTTTTGTAAAGTAATTATGTCGAGCTGTCATATTTATTCTTCTTCATTTATTTAGAAATAAGTTATCTGACTATTAAAAGCCCAGCGCTTACTAATGTAAAACTTACGGCACCTTACAGGATCGAACGACAATATATATTATAACGGACAGAATCGGCTAACCAACTCAAGTTCTCAACGAGTCTTTAAAAAATCTGTAGCTAACCCTTTAAAACCGCGTCTATCGCTTTAGATATGTTAACACATAAACACGGGGTACTAAGTACCCCGACGATAAGCCGTTATAGAGCTATTTCCTAAAAACGGCGGCTGATAGGGTTATGAGCATCGGTAGATGCCAGGAAGTGTGTGGATGTGCGTAGATTGGGCTTAGAGTCGAGTATAGATTCGACAGGCGAAAATCAGTGGGTTAGATTCGACAGGGGAAAATGATTTGGTGAGAATGAGTTTTTGCCCTGGAGGTGAGTGAAGGGTGGATTAAATGGGGTTGGTTGTTAAGGTTAACAGTTTTTTGAAATATATGTCGTGAAATCTTAGCTTTGTGGTACAGTTTTCGATAGCACAGCACACTAAACTCTTTTCTATTTTGAAACACAGCTGTCTAGAATATTCCTAAACCTATATTTCTGTGATTGTCCATAGTAGGTATATGGCAATATGTATTTAAATCGAACCTGAAAAAATTCCCATTTTGCTATCCTAAAAATATTATTGAGACTAATTTAATGAATGCGCCTTTTTTTGTGCACCTTATTTTTTTTTAAGCATTTTTCGTTATAAGGCTAGTAACATTTTAGAAGATAAGTTTAAAAATTATTTATTAGAGTATATTTCAGTAACCCGCGAGCTAGCAACACAATTTCACCCAAAAGTGTCCTCTCTCCTTATTAAAAATCAACATCGTACACAAGAATACACTCCCAACGTCAAAATATTAACAGAATATAAGAAATACCAAAAACATTCCAATAATCCTTTACTTTAGAGC
Source organism: Apamea anceps (assembly GCA_951799955.1). NCBI lineage: Eukaryota > Metazoa > Arthropoda > Insecta > Lepidoptera > Noctuidae > Apamea > Apamea anceps. The sequence continues at coordinate 4,131,707 of OX637516.1, forward strand.
ATCGTATGTCGCCACAAGATTAAATTCCGTACAATATAACTACTACGCAGAAAATGTCCCGTCTTTTTAATATCGTATGTTGGGACTTTTTTATACCGAATATAAAATATACAATTTCAGCATCTTCAGTGACATTGTGTACCATCCATCTTTTCGGGTTTAGCTTGGCTTCTCTCTCTAACTTGTTCCTCCGTCTCCTTCTATCGGATTTGTAGTTCCCCCCAGTGGGCTGGAGGAGTTAACTCTTTGAGCATTTTTCATTGGAATACGGCGGATATGAAGAAATGTATCGCGTACTCAGGCGTGTTATGATTTTTTACTTGTTTCTATTTTTTTTTTGCTGCGGTGATGTTATGAAATTCGGATTGGGGTGAATTAGCATATGGTGGTACTGAACTATGGTGCCTTCGGGAGATAAGGATTGTGGCTTTGAATAAAACAATAGCTTTTTCAAGTAGATGATTGCTCGTTCTTACTGTAATTATAGCATCATCATCATCATCTCCATATGTCATCATCATCATAGTTAGGGATTAAAATAGTCATATCAAAATTAGGAAACTTTTTAAGTCTAACCAACCTACCAAATCGAATTATAGCCACGATGCATCGTTTGTGCTTTGTGGGTTTCTAAAAACTAGTATATACTTCCTAACGTTTTATTCTACACAGGGCTGATTTTACTGATATGTTTTATCCGTGGAACACAATTGACGTCTGTGAGTTCTAGTATGGATAAACTGTAAAAAATTCAAAATTTATTCTCAGTATAACACTAAATTGTTCTAGGTATAAAAATTCAAAGTGAAAATGAAATTCGCTCTTAGTCTAATATTTTAGAACATTCTCAAATTTAACTCCGTCTGATTACCTACTGTTTTTCTATCGTCACTATTTGCTGAAGGATGGCCTTTAATCCGGACATGAGTCCGGGCTAAAGGTCATCTATATCTACTACGAAGGTGATGATGATGTGTGGATCACGTGATGGTGGCCACTTAATAACTAAGTAGTTATTAAGTGGCCACCATCTTGTAATCGCTCTAGCTTTTATCTGAACTGTTGGCATTTGTTCTAGTTTATCTTTTGCTTCATCATCTTTATTTCCACGTCTATTTGGGAATGGTTTTTTCTGTGTGTCTGTTTTCGATGCCACTTTGAGATATTAGTGTTTAGCACGTATGCTATGATTAAATGTATATTTGAATACTCAATTGTTGGCTTATTTACGACGTTTTCAATTAAATTGAATTCTTCAAGGAATGCAGAAATATTATCTTAATTGGGTTTTGGGCGTAGGTAATTGTATCCTTTATTGAACTGTGCTTAATTGGACAGAGCATTTTCTTGGCACCTTAAATGAAAAGCTTTACTGAGCGTAAATGATAGATTTGTTAGTCTACATCTAAAAACGTTCATCAAATACCACCTTTGACAGATCTTTGGAGAGTACTATCCATGTTTGCATACTCCATCAATCACGTAACATATAGGGTGCTCCATTCATCCGCACGTCACACCCCCAAACAGAGCTTACCAAAAAATATTATTCCACGAATTTCGAACTCGAAAAAATACATTACGAGGACGAACAAAATTCCATATTCTGCTGCACCCACCACCAACAATTGGCGCTTATTCCAGTCACAATTCGGTTATATTTGCTGAAGAGCCTTGCGATTCCGAGAGAGCTTTAAAAACCATCGATTCGGTATTTGAGATTCCGATCACGTTATTCAGCGGCGGCGTAGTACGTGCATCTGCCATCTAGCGTAGACAGCTGGTACTATTATAGAGTTAACGTGGTTTGAGTCTGTGTTACGTGCCCAGTAACTAAGAGTTTAGCTTTGTAAGCACGTTGGGTTACGCGCCGTGTGTTGGTTATCAGATGACTGTGCAGACGGGCGGGTTATTTCTGAATAAGCTAACAATAGACTGATTCCAGCCAGATCACAAAGTAGAGAGATGTCTAATCCAGAATGAAAGTAGAAGTATGAAAAGAGAGGCAGAATGTTTGAGACTAGTTAAAGAAGTCAACTTGATATTACAGTGCCAAAAAACTGATTCCAGCTACTGCCAGATCGTTAATAAAAAAATTGTCAAATCAAAATCAATGTCAATCAAGTCAGAATGAAGGCCATGCAGAACAAGGAACGTCTGTCGAAAATGGATAAGATTTATGAGAGGTAGTATATTTTAGGGCAGTAGGAGAAATCACTTTGATAATTACCTCAAATGAAAGACATTCCAGTTATGATTCCAAAAGACAAATAGAGAGATGGTCCAATCAGAACCGATGTGGAAAGTCAAGCAGACCAATCAACGTTAGTGGAAGATTGAAAGATTCAAGAGGCCCAGAAACTCTAAAAACACGAGATAAGAGTCGTATTTCGTAGTCAATTTTACTGAAAAGAGACCTGCCTCTTTCGTATATCGAGTATAATATCAGTCGATTTCGAATATCGCTCAGGCCATCAAAATCTAGCACTTCTTCGGTAGCTCTTAGTTTAAAAGTGTCTTATAACAGCAGCTTTCTATATCGGATATATGGATATTTTTGGCATCTCTTCATACTTGCATGGTTGTTTGTTGAAACTTTGGCTAATTTTTTTGTGGGGTTCCAAATATCTAAGAGTATTTACAATTTCTCGAATTTGATGGATCATTTGCTAGAATTATGACACCAATACTACTATCATCATTATCTCTTTCACTTTACTGATAACCCTGATTCTCTTTTATATTGATTTCAATCTTGCATACTTGTAACAGTTGCTTCCCACCAACAATCGTCCGTGTGTATCCTATCTGATTCTATGCATGATTCATAAAACAATACTGAGCGGTGATGTAATATCATAATATGTATAATTGTAGATAGGCGTTATTTATAGTTAATGTATCGGCCACAATTTATATTCAATACAGTAAAGCTATAATATTAGTGACGGCCTATCATATCACTGTGAGCGACAATAGACACTATGCTCTCAGTAATAAAAGTTATAATTCCATGGGAGAGTTGGATGATGGTATTTTAAGGAGAGTCGGCAGAGAATACTTGAGAGCTGATTTTTATTATTTAATGTTCGTTTAAGGTTGTTAACACCTGCTTATGGGTCTTGAACATTCACACCGCATGTTGTAACTATAAAATTACGACTTCTTGCAAGAGAATACCTAACTAAACTGCAGTCTTTAGTTGCTTATTACCAGTCTCTCCTTTGCAAGCAGTCAGCTGATACCTAATTGGTTAACTTTGAGTTGTACATTTCCTCCGTGATTACGTTCTGAAAAGAACTGATTTTATTTTTTATTTATCTATCTTAATCATGTGACAAATTGGACATTTGACTTATGGCTACTCATGTATCCTGCTTCGCTTCTGTTGGCCTCAGATGAACCCTCAATCGATATGGATTCAAAAGTATCTTTTTCAAAAAAGTTCTTATAACCGTGTTTTCCAGAACGTAATCTTTGACTGATTTCGATATCAAACTCAGCACTATGGACAAGATAGACTCCAGTTAGCAATACCTCAGAAACCGGGGCTTCTAAGAATTGCGTAAAAGTTTATCTCAAAGCAAATAACACCCTTAGCAACAGTACCATCTCAGCAAATCAGGAAACCAAATATAAAAGCCATCCACAGAATCAGTAATGTATCTGGTAAAGAAAACAAGGAATTACCATGAGGTTCGAATGCCAATCTGCATGACGGGCGGCATTCATATTTACCCAATAAGATGGGATAACAGGGATGTATTGCTCATGTACCAGTTCTGATTACAGGCACGCGATACAGAAAGCTGGGATTTGTAAATAAATGTAGTATGCGGAACGAATTTTGTTGAACGAGAGAGTTGTTGAAATTGATGGTTTAGGTCCTGCCTGTGATTACGGAATCGTTCATAAAGTTACGAGAAATTTATGTTTTTCAACTGTGTTACGAGTATGTAAGGAAGCCAATTTGAGCCAAAATTCATGTTACTCCATTGGGGAACGAAGAATATTACCTAATGACTGTTTGTTCAAAAAATGGAATCGAACTATTTCGATACCATTTTTTGGAAAAACAGTCAGAATGAATGAGTGGGAAGTAACTATAGAGTTACTTCATAATTTGCTACTGTACTGACTTGACCTTTGTGACTTTATTTCGGACATACTTATTCCTAAAGTTGTCAACCACATACCCCCTTATTACAAAACAAGGTTTTTCTTTAGATCAGGTTTAAACCACCGCGCCAGTTATTGAATTAAGAACCTAACTGTTATAGAAATGCAGTTCTTTATACAAAAATGACAACTTAGTTCGGTGCTAAGTTGTCATTTTTGTATAAAGAACTTTATCTAAATCGAAATAAAAAGTTCGAAAAACAAATACTGGCTCAGAGGTTTAGGCTAGAACTAAAGTTAGGTTTCGTTTTGTAATAAGACGGAAAGCGTTTATTTCAATAAAACCATTTACAGGCACTTTTGAATTGTCAAAGATTCGGTCAGTTAGTTAGAAAGTTAAAGCTAGTGGCCCATTCCAAAACGTAGATCTGTATGGAGAAGCACGGGCAAGAAACTCCAAGGACCCTTTTTTTAAATCAAGACATTACAAAATCCTGGGTACATTATTCTTATAGCTACTATATGTGATCGATCTTGATGTAAAATTTCCTATATTGACTATTGCGGCCATGAGATTATTTTTATTTAACGTAGGTAGTTATCTAAGTTATATTTTATCGATAACTTAAGTTAGGTCTGCCCAGAGAGTTGTTTTTTTCTAAATTCAAAAAACATCACGCAAACATGAGAATTACTTTGCGTGAACGACTCTTCATTACCATGATATTTTTCACATAAAACATGTTTACGTACATTTCGTCATAAAAACAGTGTCATAACCCGACTTGCAATGTCAAACGTAAACCTTATAAGAAAATATAAACAGTTGGGTAAACAAACACGCTTTCAAATCCAAACTCGAACACGCGAGATAAAAATAATGAAATATGAACTTGGGAGGATACACTACACTCGAGTAGGAACACCCCTGAGAAAATATCCCATCCATCAACAAAGAAAATAGCGGACCTCCTTGCCTTAGACAAATGATTGACAGCGAGCGAAAAAAAAAGGAATAAAAAAAGATAGGAAAAAAAAGAAATGATTCCTTATTCAAATTTTCACGGCGTTCGATTTTTTCCTTTGTCGCAAGACGTTCCTTTTTTGTTTCCATTTGTAATTTGTCGGTTTGCTCTTTCGTTGTAAAAACTGCGTTCAGTCAGCGTAAATGTCTTTTGGCAAGTTTTTTTTTTTCTATTGGTTTTTATTATAGAGTGTAGACGTTTTGATATTCCAACGGTGTGTGTCATTTCGTTGTTGGCCTAAAATTTGTCATTTGAAAGACGGAGTATAATATGTAAATTGTAACTAGGGATGTATTCATGAAGAACCACGTACTTACAGCATGTTCAAAATACTGACTGTAGGTACACAAAATTGAATGGAGTTTATTTCGAAAGTACCTACCGATGTCTAGTCCTAAGTCGAAAGTATAATCTGTCAGTTTGTTAACAGTATCCGCAGGCAATAGGCCAGCTTTATCGTTTCTTTATTTATGACTACTATTTAAGGACACATTCAATTAAACAAGAATTACTTTTATTACTCCTGGCGTTGGCACTGCTGATAAATCTGCTTATTCCATTTGGAGAAAGCCAATCGCGATCATTTCCTATAACGGTCCAACTATTTGATTAATAAGTCTGGTGACAAATTATTTGATGGCCAATAAAATAGCATAATTAATTATTATTGCTAAATTTCTTCCTGCTGATAGATATTTACGTAACCCGTAGTCATATAAACCTATTTTCCATAAATATTATTATAAATCGTTCCTTATTTGTAACTAATTAAAGAACCAACTCTCTAAATGCAACAGCCCAATCCGAACCAAAAACCCGAATTCTATTTGAATTCAAATTTTCGAATCGACCGACGTCAGCTGATTGTCGAAAGCGTTCGCAATTTAAACTGGTGACCTTGTAAAAGCGTTAATTCACCCCATCCCCGCGTAATTTGCGCTTACCGTAAAACTGATTACGCGTACAACAGCAGACGATTCCGTCTCTTTCTTTATCGTGCTGTTTCACTCCCTCCCATTCATGAAACGTTTAATTATACCGCCTTGGGATGGCTTTATGCGATAGTGAAAGTGGTAAAGTTTGATTGGACTTTCCAGGGAAAGTGTTGGGACTGTGGCAGTGCGGGTGGAGTTGGGTTGTTTGTATGATAGTTTAAGAGTTGTTTTGTTGTTGTTTCGTGGATGTAGGGTACATGGTTTGTTGGATACTGTTGTCTTTATTGGTCATTATTAGTTTTGACGATACGACCAGGAAATGCAGAAAAACCTGTTAACGCTTTCGTACTTCAAGAACAGAGAAGCAATTCTCGTAATTTTAAGAACGTTTACAGTTTATCTTATTCTGAATCTGTCAAGAATACCTCTAATTTCTCTATATTTTTGACAATTTTTTGACATTGATTGTCGCTGAGATGAGATTGCGACTACATTTTGAACGATTTTAACTACGGGAATAGGGCTTCAGTATAAATTTATAACAAATTCAACTACTTAAATCACCTACATATGCAAAAAGCATACTATTGTAACTTCTATCACCGGAGGGAATAAAAACACACAGTATGCAATTTGTTAAAAAAAACAAATATTTTTCTTTCACAAAAACAGAATTATGACAGACTCATAACACCAACCATTACGACCGCGTCTTTCGTCTGCCGACTTTTTTAAATATGGCGGACGCCGGAGGCTCTCAAATACTCATTTATACCCCTCCTTGTTTTCCGTATCCTGTTTAATTTAAACTTCGAATGTTGTGCAGGTCCGGGTTACGACGTAATGAGTCGGGGGTTGAATTAGGCGAACACTTGAGGGTTATTGTGTCACTTGTTGATTGAACGTCGCGTAGAATTAATTTGCGTTTGTGTGTTTGATCGTTTCTTTGTGTGTGTGCTTTAAGTGTATTAGTTAGTCTTGGTGGTCGATAAAGCTGTTGTTTTTGGAGTGGTACAAAACTTTCAGAGGGGGGGGGGGGTTACCAAGGAGTATCGTATTACGCAGTCGGCAGTCGCTCCAAGTAAAATACTGGTATTCAGCTGCATTCGGTTAGACTGGACGCTGACCCCAACATAGTTGGGAAAAGGCTTGGCAGATGACGTTTCAAGTCCCATGGAATAAGGAGCGAGCCTATTGCCATCTACCAGGCACAAATCCAGACTCCAGGCTGCAACTGAGAAATTCCAGATAAAAAAACCTGGGAATCGAAACCAGGACCTCATGCTCCGCAGTATTACTTGTAACTACTAGATCAACGAAGCTGTCAGTACAGTCGCCAGCACATCAAGCTACTACAATCTGTCAAATTTCTTTAATAGATTTTCAACTTTATCGCTAAAGCATTAAGGTTCAAGGTTGATTGGGAAAATTTGACAGTTTTGGGTAGCTTGACCTGCTGGCGTCTGTACAAAGGAAACAAGACATATTTTCGGAATACTAGGTCACGATACTTAAGTCAAAAACCCAATAGCAAATAACAAAGGCAATTTAAATTATAAAACCCGAGAAAACATCCTACTAAAGTTGTCAAGAAATAAAAGGCCCGTTTTGACATTGATAGTTCTAGTAGTTAATAAACATCAAATTCGCAAAACACGTATTCGCTTATATGAAACTGACAGTTGTCAAGAACGCATTCTCAAATGTCAAAACGGGCCTTTTATTTTTTGACAAGTTTATTACATTATAAACGCGAAAGTTTGTGAGGATAGATGGATGGATGGATGGATGTTTGTTACTCTTTCACGCAAAAACTACTGAACGGATTTGGATGAAATTTGGCACACAAATGGTTTATAACCAGGATTAACACATAGGATACTTTTTATCCCGATATTCCCACGGGATCGAAACTTATGCGGGTGAAACCACGGGGTGCAGCTAGTAATATTATAAACGCGAAAGTTTGTGAGGCTAGATGGATGGATGGATGGATGAATGTTTGTCACTCTTTCACGCAAAAACTACTGAACAGATTTGGATGAAATTTGGCACACAGATGGTTTATAACCAGAATTAACACATAGGATGCTTTTTATGCCAATATTCCCACGGGATCGAAACTCATGCGGGTGAAACCGCGGGGCGCTGTTAGTTATTACAATAAAAACCAATACTTTTCATTCGGTCGCCATTATCCGTTATTACGGAAATGATACGGTATTACAAGCCAATGGCGCAATATTAAAGTTATTGGTATTTGTACCAATAACGGTTTGAACCAATAATTACCTGTACAAATAATGGGCCGTACCAATAATGTGCTGTCACTGATATTTGTTTGTAGTTTTTATTTTATTGGTCACGAAGTGGTATTTAAGGGTTAAGTTTGTGATAAACGGTTTTCAAAGTCACTATTTGAACGCTTGATAATTATTCTTGGTTATCCTACAATATTGAACGTTATCCTATAATGTGAACGCTAGATAATTATTCTTGTTTATCCTATAATATCCTATCGTAAATTTGCATGCCTTATGGCTAATGGACACTATTGTTTGTATGAGACCTTTTCTTTTGTACCCATATTATGATTATACTTATAGCCCATAACCAACACCAACTCATTCTCTAGTCACAATGACATAACAGAGTCCCCCTAAGCGTCCGCCCTTCACCACTTCCTTGTGGTTTAGCTGGGAAGAAGATGTGGCGCAACGAACTCCCCAGCAGCACAGCATGATTGATCTATAGGTACTAAAACTCTATTCAGAAATAATATTACTCATATTAAAATTGACGAAAGAAAGAAAGCGGATGAAGAAAAAACACTGGATGAGATAACATCATAATTGAACCACAAACAGTAACACTAACTCCTCATGATACAAGAGAAGAAGAAAGAACAGCTCTCAATTTTTATTATTTATTTATTTAACATAAAACGGCCAAGGCCAATTACATTAGTTAAAGACAAAGACACAAACACATTTTAAAAGTACAGTAAACAAAAGTATACAACTACGCGCCAGTCATACGTTCATCTCACAATACCCCAGACATACTGACAAGATCTTCTTCCATCCATCCGCGAACACATCACAGTCAGGCTTAGCGTCCAAGAGCGCGTTAAGCGCAGAGAGTGTGTGAGGAACAGGAGACTGGGCTCGCGCGACGGTTCGACTCCAAGGCACGGCGAACAATCTATGCCTTCTGCCACGGTTGTAGTTTACCGGAGCAAAAAGATGGGACAACCTGTCCAGCAGTTCAGGAGCATCTGTTTTACCATGAAGAATCTTAACCATATTAATAATTTGGTCATGATTTCTTCTGACCTCGAGAGAATTGTACCCTAAGCAGCCTAAAAGAAAGTTTGAAGGGTACATAAACGGATAATAACCACTGAAACGTTTATAAAGTTACCTGAGATAAGCCTTTTGTACTTTTTCCAAGAGTAAAGTGTACTTCTTTTCGTGCGGGTTCAATATTATCACTCAAAGACGCAAAATCTTCTCAAATAACATATAAGCATAACACATAGGCATAATAAACCTATAATGTTCCCACTGTTGGGACACAGGCCTCCTCACGGTGAGAGGGAGTGGGCCGTGGCACGCGGGCCCAGTGCGGGTTGGTAGATGTCACATGTCTTCGAATTTTTGGTTGTAGGACATGTCGGTTTGCTCGAAGGATAAGGCAGAGCTGTCTATAGTACACCCTCATTTCGGCTTTGTTTATGTTCCATGTGATAGGGGGCGAACCTATTGCCATCAGCTCGACACAAATCTCCGGGCTTTCAAATCAGTATAGTAATAAAAGTATCTGATCTGGAAAATGAGCTCCTTGTAAAAATACTTCAAATGCATCAAGTTGCATGATTGTAAGACTGCTACTTAACCACTTGGAAGAAAATGTAGACACAACCTTTGATATATAGGTTCAAATTAAATTAGCTAGCGAAACTAAACGCACCGATATCTAAACATGATTAAACAAAAAAAACAAATTAATTTCATGTTTTTTTTTGTAGTTAGTTAGCAGTTAGTGTAGTCATTTGAAATGTCAGTTTCAAACATCTGTTTTTTTTGTGTAAACTTTACAGACGTAATGGGTTTTGATATCTGAACACGATAAAACAAAAGAAAACGGATTTTCTTAACTCAAACTTCAAGTAACAAAACTACCAGCGGTCGTTGACCCCAAAAGTATAGTAGATATCTATACCAGTCACGCCTGCAGAGTTTCGCTAGCTAATACAATTTAACCCTGTATATAATCTTCATATAAAAAGAACGTTGAATGATCTAAAGATAGGAAATCACGAGACTTCAAATTGTGTTTCAATATTTTCTTAGAAATCTTAGAGACATGTCTAAGAATTCGTAACCAAAATGACGCTGTTTCTAAGAGCTGTTTTCCTGCCAGGGTAGCGGGATCGTCCGAAAGGGTTACCGCTGCCCTGGAACATAAAGGGCTAAGGAAGGAACACGGGTGGGTTTTAGTCAGTAAGAGTCTGACACTCCCTTCTGCTCCACCCAGAGCGGGAGGAGTCATTTGATGATTTCCCATCCTGAAAAAAAAAGCTACAGTTTCCTCGAAAAGCGCTAGGCGCCACATAGCGTCACTGAAACTTGTGAAAATAAGTTGGTGTGGTTTCCTAGAGAGCGTTTTTTGACACCGTAAAGTCAAACCTCAGTGTCATCGTTTTCATAACAGCCGTCGCTGGGGCCGCTTTATGACGGACTGGTAGACACCGCTCTTGTAGGAAACGGTAGCTTTACACTTAAAGAAAGAAAGAAAAAGTATTTATCGCGACTCGTACAGGAAGATCACATACTAAACACAGTAAAAAAAAAACAAATTATATTTAAAAAAAGTAACAAAATGAAACAGAAAGTCCTATACGAGGCCAAAAGGCTCCTATCTCAGCATAACTTATGTTACTGCTAACCGAGCAACATATGTATCAATCGAGCAGGTAAGTTCTTTCTCTAGCGATAACATTACCAGTAGACCCTAGAAGGACTCATCTAATTGACATAAAAAAAAACCATATACGCTCTTTAAAAAACCAACTTCCTCAAGAAACAAACTTCAAACGACCAGAGATAATACCATGTAGAACATCCTTTTAAAATTGACACGGAATAATCCCCAACAGAACCTCTGTAGCCAAACAATGACCTTATTAAAGCGACATACAGGAATAATTCAAACATACATATGTTTATATACACATATAATACACATGCTACTTGGTAAATCCTTCAGAGTAAAACGAGATGGGACGGGGTGGCATCAGCCCCTTAGGGGGGGCCCCACCCTCGTCTATAGAATGTCTCCGCACGAAACCCCTTTGTAGAAGGAAGGGTTACCTTGGGAATGGAATAGAAAATAGTACATAATAAAAATTCAAAATATATTCTTTGGAGGCACCAATTTTCTGGAATACCCGAAGGGTACCCGTTTCTTTAGATTATTCCTTTTTTTCGGCAGACACAGGAACGGAGCTTGTTCTGCCATGTGATGCCTTTGAAAAATTACTCCGTTATAACGATCTGAAAGAAAACGTAATAAAATACATGTTTGTGTTGAAATGATAACCTTGGTTTTGTTGTTTTATTGTGAACTAGAATTTGTTTGATCATCCTGTGTCTGAGAGATGCGACGTTTGTTATTTTTGTGTCGTGTTTTGTTTTAGTTTGAATCCTATAACCCTGAGTTACGTAGGAAGTTGATACAATCATAGATCCTACGCAATATAGGGCACTCTTTAAATATTCATACGTAAGTACTAGACAATTATTAACATCTGTTTTTTACATATAAATTTCTTGTGTGCTTTGTGTTTTAGTTTGAATATTTTAGCTAGTCGTATGAGCGAAGTTGACACAAACATCTTTAGGTTCTACATAATATAGGACACTGTTAAAATATTCAGAAGTTAACTAGCTAGATAATTATTAGTATCATTATGTTTTTACATTTATATTTTATATTTATAATATATTGAGTTCGATATGAGTCTCATAGAAGTGATCTGTTTGGGGTCGTAGGGTTGAACCGACTTGATTTGGGCACATTCCATAGTATCCTGTCTCAACCAAATGGGGATGATGCGAGGAGTCTGTTCAGGTTCATGGCCACGACAGGTATGATGGGACTGTCATACGCATTGCGGTCATAAAAGTCATTTTTTTTTACCCTATATTGTGTCCCACTGCTGGCAAATGCCGCCCCTTTTTCCTTCCAAACCTCCCTGTCTTGGCCCTGAAAATCTCGTTAGATCGTCACACCACCTTCGTCGTGGTCTACCTCCCTAATTAAATACAGAATAAAAAAAAAATCTCATGTCTTTTGTTAGGTACTTCATTAAAGTAACATATTTAATTCGCTTTTCCTAGACTCAGGTACAAATATGTGTGTCTTATTTCCAAAACAATTTAAAGATCAGGGAACCATTTTACCTACATAACCTTTACACTTACGTAACATATAATTTTATTCAACATCGATCAACGTGAACAACTCTTCAAGCTTTAAAGGTACATTTACATTAGTACTAATGAATAATATCCTAAACCATCAAACCGACGTCAAATTTAACTTATTCCATATAAAATAGAATAAGGAAACAGTGGTTTGATCGAACATCCCCGCCGTGTCAGGTACCGAGTCAAAAAAGAAATTCCATTTCCACAAACGAAAAATCCATCCAATACAATATATCACACGCTCCTAAGCCCGTTAGGAATAGAGAGAGATGGTGATATGTGTGGTGCTGAAGTTAGAAGGGGACAGAATCAAATGTCCCTGCGAAATGGAACGTAAGAAGATTGAATAGAAGTCGCACTAGTACGAGTTACCTTTACGCACACTAGTGTGGATGTACTATATGCCTTGTTAAGGGGAATACGGGGTTTAGTTTACGTCTTAATCTAGTAATGGATTTTTGGGGAAATAGGCTTAGGAACTTGTGAAGATGTGTCACCATTTGATAAAATTTCAACAGGATAATAAAAAAAAAATAGATGAATTATTATAATTTTGACTTACACACTTCCCCAAATTGTTAGAGGGATGAAGTTTATACGCTGTTTTTTTAAAAGCTATAGGTACTTACGTAGTCATGTTTTTAGTTAAATATTTGTGGCTCATTAGAGGTTTGTTCAATAAAATCTGTCAGAGACTGTGAATTTTTCATTCAATATTACGTTAACTGCTGTATTAGTTCCCAATCAAATAGTTTCAGTCAATGTAAGAAGTGAATAACAACGAAGAAATCATCAAGTTCTTCTAACTTAACAGACAGCTGCGCTGCTGGGGAGTTTGCTGCACCACTTCTTCCCAGATAGGGCACTAGGAAGGAATGAGCGTTTGACGTTCAAAAAGCCTTGTTTGAATAAACGACTTTTGATTTTGAAATATTATTTCAACATGGCAGTTTATTATGCATAAAGCTTAAAGTTTTTAGCATGTCCGCGGCGGCACTAACAGTATCCTCAGTGTGTTGGCAGATCAGTGGGATTCCCCAATGTTGCGGAGGTGGATGCAGCTACACGCTGAATTTTAATTATATATTTCAATCTGTGTCCATAATCTCCTAACAGTAGAAGTTAACCCTACCCTGTACACTACTTATGGAAATAAATAATTTTATTATTATTATTATTAAGTAAAATTATTACTAACCCTACGGGCCCCTGTCTGAAACAAAACGTTTCTATTCTATGAACAGATCCCTAACATATTCCTTTCCCAATTTTACTATTCTCCACATCAATTCCTCCATCAATATCTCGACAAAACATCACCACATGCCTCGAACGTCCCCTTAACTAAAGGGTTATGCTTGTGTGCGCCTAAATACAACGAGCACATGCGAAAACTCAGATCAACCGTAAAGAAATGACGCACACTGGCAGAAGTAAAGGCTTAGATCACCCATACTTCTGCACCCGACTGTACGTACACGTGGCAATCTTGTTTGGCTGCGGCTGTGTGAGTGATTTTCGCGATATAGTACCCTTGGGACTCGAACATTTTATTTATTTTTCTTGCATTTGGAATATCATTGTTACTTACGCTGTATTAAAAGTAAGACCGCAGTAGATTGCTTTGGTGATGCAAAATTGTGGTTCGAGAAGGATTAGGTTACATCAAAACATAACATCAAGCCCCGATATTCCCCAAAGGGTTAGGCAGAAGCCCGAAAGTCTGACAATTACAGTCTTACTAAGGAGTATTGTATTACCCAGTAACTGGGTTGTGGAGGTCAGATAGCAGTCGCTCCATGTAAAATAGTGGTATTCAGCTGCATTCGGTTATATATATCATACTTCATTTATTTTCGGGACAACAAAGATCCCATTGGGTTAGTAACAATAACTATATCCAATGTTAGTACATCCATTGGGTTAGACTGGAAGCCAACCCCAACATAGTTGGGAAAAGGCTAGGCAGATGATGACATAGGTATAATCAAATACAATCAGGGAATAAAATAATTAAACAAAATCAATTAAAATTTTCGCTTAGCAGCTTAGCATGTACTTCTTCTTCAGACATTTTCTTTGTTTCTTCTATTCGAGTGCACATATTGTGAAGCTGTTGCAAGTACCTTATTATATTTCAACAGGTTTTCTTTACTTAGCGTTAAGTTTTTCCGACTTGAAATTTATGTGTTTCTAATCGTTTCTTTAATATTGAAATGTATGATGAGTTTGTTCAAACCTACATATTTTGCCAACTCCCGCAATTAAAGACGTTCAAAATCTAGTCGCAATCTCATCTCAGCCACAATCGGTGTCAAAAACTTATCAAAAATGTAGGGAAATTAGAGGTATTTTTAACAAATTGAGACTAAATTCAGACTGTGAACGTTTTTAAAATTACGAGAATTGCCCCTTTGTTTTGACAAGACTGTGATAGTTCTCTGACCTCTAAATTTACCATTATTATTTGTTACCTGTACGTAAATGCTACTGTTCTTCACTTACATGAAATAACTCTTCAGTTATAGGTCATGACAGTACATACGAAGGGTCACGAGGCCAAAGACCACACGACAACCATTTTATTACCCGAACACTCCAGATGTTTTTTCAAATTTCCATTCCACATGTAACTTCAGTCAAAAACAACAATTCAACTCGTAAAAATCACAACCCCATAATAATTCCTTAATACCTACTCCACATGCGTACCATAAAACACATACATACTATGCCCGGTAATAGCTTTTTATGTTCGCTTCGCACGGAACGGAACCCACTGGTTAAACGTTAACGTTCGCGTTTGAGTATTGCGTTCGTTTACGTGGCGCGTTTGGATGGGAAGGCGAGTGGAGTGGTTTTGGCAAGTCAAGTGAAATAGATGATTATAAAATTGTAATTTTAGAATTTAATGCTGCCTCTTGAACTCAAACTTACAAAAAAAAAAGAAATTTGAAGAAAAGTCTGGCCTAAACAATTGTGTTTAGGCCAGACCCTTCCTCAGCTTTTCGTTTTCATGGTGATTCATGGTAATCACAGGGAAAAGTAGTTATCAAGCTTTCGAAAGTTATTAACTTGTTACGTTTACGTCTACGTTTTATACGTAATTCTAGTAAGGGCAACCAATTTTGGTTTATAGCACTAGACAATGAATAATGGTTGAACATTCTTTTGCACATAATTTTACGGCTAAGAATGCTAATGTGACAATGACTCTAAAATCAGTTTTCACAGGCAACTTTTTGCCGTCAATACGCTACGATTCTACGAAGAAGAAAAATCGCTACCTTCGCTTAATTTCGTGCGCCGCCCCGCGCCGGGCGAGTAACTATACACTTGCCCAAAAAAGAAAGCTAGCTTCCTCATTCAAACGCACCACGATATAGTGCTGTCGTGTCATGGCTACATTTGCTGCGTATGAATCGTAAGCGTACATGTGATATGTAAATCAGCCGTATTATACGATGATTTGTGCGCCCACTGAGATTTGTGACATCGTGTGTAGTGGCATCATGTTTATTAGCTAATACATACTACTAGCATATGTCGAATAATAACGTGGGAAATTACACTGTAGAAAAATTTGGTGATACCACAAGTTTTCGAGAACTTAAAAAAAAAGTATATTGCAGAAACTGGGACATCTTAAAAAAAAAAAATAGGTAAAATCAAAAGGTAAATCAATAGGTAAACAAGATAAGACATGAAGTCATTCTCCTGCCCTCATCCCAATTTATTTGGGGTCGGCGCAACATGTCTTTTTCCTCCATACTTCTCTATTAGTCGTCATCTCGGTAGTCAACCCCTTTCTAACCATATCATCATTCACACATTCCATCCATCGTTTCTTTGGTCTTCCCCTACTCTTATAGTCATCGACATTCATACTCAAACTCTCCTCACGACATTTTCCTCATTTCTCCGTAACACATGCCCATACCATGACAACCGATTTCTACACAACTTTTCAGTTAGCGGTGCCACGACTTGAATAGGTCTTGAATTATAATAAATTAAATGAAAGAAAAAAAAAGTTACTAAGAGATATATCCTAATATAGTGTATGTGAACGTGTGTGCATGTGTTTGTGGGGGTGTGTGTAGGGGTGTGTGTGCATGTTTGTATCTTTTCAACTCATATTGATGACTTCTTCATAAAACATGTAAGTATAATGAAGTGCTAGCCAGCATATTTACGAGAGTTAAAGTACCTACAGTAGTAATAGTAGTAGTAGAGATAAGTAGGTACCTATCTCTGTGCCACTCTGTGTATGACAGCTGAAAGATAGGCTAACGGCCGAACCCAATAACCTATTTTCAGACAACTCACGCATACACACAAACACACCCCCACACCACACAAATACATGCACAACACACACACAAATACACTTTCGCGCAAAAGAAGAACCATTGATTAATGTTGTATTCTTATATAATTTTTTTTATTTTACTTTTGTTTTATTTTATTTTTTTATATTCATTTTGTTTTAAAATATAGTCTCTACTCTTTTTTTATCTGTCATAAAACAGCGAAAATGTGTCTTTTAATTACGGGAGGACACTGGCTCCTGCAACACAGTTTTAACTAGTGCAGGAGCCAGAGAATTCCATACTCTGGTGTACAAATTGTTTTATGTCAATAAATATTTTTTATGTTTTTTTATGTTTATGTTATTTTCAGATAAAGATGGATCGATATTGATGGTAGCCAGTATAATCATTAGCTGCCAGTATTTAATTATAATCATACAGATCGCTGCTGATAAAGATTATTCGGACGCTAAAACCAGGGATAGATAGGTTTTTCTACCTCCAGTATGCCAAAACTGGTGATAGATACCTATCTAAGGTAGGTTAGGTACTAAGGTAGGTTTACGACCGAACCCGATTGTAGTACTTTCCCAAAAATTACATCATTTATGACACACTAGCTGCGGCCCGCGGTTTTACCCACGTAAGTTTTGATTCCGTAGGAAAATCGGAATAAAAAGTATCCTATGTGTTAATCCTGGTTATAAACTATCTGTATGCCAAATTTCATCCAAATCCGTGTAGTAGTTTTTGCGTGAAAGAGTAACAAACATCCATCCATCCATACAAATTTTCGCGTTTAGATTCTTAGTAGAATAAGTAACATTCCACGTGACTCATAAGAAATTCATAATTGTAAATGAGCTATCATATCGAAAACACCATTGTCTTTAGTTCAGACATATCCCCACTGAAAACAAAACCTAAACGAGGGTCTAAAGCCTATAACTTAGTGCTCAGGTCTATCCAGTGTCGAAATGTTCGAACACACTGCGTTTGAGGACTGTATCTTTCATCGTCTGGCCAGGATTTCCGATGGTACCTTTGACGGGTGACGCTGTTAGGGTGCCTAAAGAGAATGCCTAAATGTCTGGTCTAATCTTTTTGTTTTAGCTTAGGTTTTGTTTAACCGGGAATTAGGGTTGTGTGAATGGAGCGCTATCGCATGACAAAATAATCACGTCATGTTTTTTTTTTGTCTCATGACTCATTTTGTGACTCATATTGCGCCTCACCTTTTTGTCCAAATCCATTTGTTACTCATAAAACATCACGCCTGTGTTTTCAAAAGGATAAGGCAGAGGTGAGGTACCTGTCTTCTTCTTCTTGGCGTGTCGGCTACGTGTTTGGCGCCATCACTAGCGTCCACCAGTTCCTGTAACGTGCAGCTGACAGAACACGCAGGATATGATATAATGTGTCCCATCGTTTGTGGAACAGCACCACATTTACACTCCAAGGCGGAGTCGTTTATGAATCTCCACCTGAACAGGTTTTCCTTGCTTCGGCCAGCCTGGGTTCTGAGTCTGTTTAAACAAAACGGATATGCCTGAACTGAGGACAATGGTGTTTTCATTGATGATGAGCTCATTTACAATTATGAATTACTTATGAGTCACGTCGAATTTTACTTATTCTGCTAATATTCTAAACGCGAAAATTTGTATGGATGGATGGATGTATGTTACTATTTCACGCAAAAACTACTACACGGATTTGGATGAAATTTGGCATCCAGATAGTTTATAACCAGGATTAACATATATGATACTTTTTATTCCGATTTTCCTAGGGAATCGAAACTTATGCGAGTAAAACCGCGGGGCGCAGCTAGTGTGTCATAAATGATGTAATTTTTGGGAAAGTACTACACTTATCGACCGGACCTGTTTTGGTTATTGCAAACTGAGTTTCTTTTAAGTGTGCTAATAATATTCTAGATCGATTTCTAGCTTTTAAACAAAACTGGCGAGACTTTTAGACTCCGAGCTGCTACTAAGAAATTCCATTCCATTAATTAATGTTACCGAAAGTTAACATTTTACTAAATATATTTACAGTAGTTTCTACGCATTAAAATACCAGATTTATTATCCATGCAAAGAGTTACTTTGTTATAAAAACAAGAAAACAGTTACTACACAAGTTAACAATTATAATTTTATTGTATGTGGTGCTAAGAACCGAAACACTATCAAGATAAAATCTTTGCAAAACAAATAAACACTTTGAAACACAGTAGCGGAACACGACGATTTAACCGTAAAATGTTACTTTTTGCTACCAAATGATATCATAATTAAAAACAATAACTTCATCTTTATAGTTTTGGCAAAATTAAAGTTGATATTAATTAGTACTATCATAAACATTAGTAATAAAAGTTGAGTGAAAAAGTATGCTAGCATGTTGCTAGCATTATTTTCACATGAAGCTAGATAGACTGGCTGCACAAGACACGGAGAAAGTCGAAGTCCAGTCCAGTTGAAAACCAGCGTCAGGCACTAGTTGTCTGGCCTTTTTGCTGAACTAGGCCTTTTTGGCGCAGCCGTGAGGCACACTTTCCTGCTAATTTCTTACATCGGACTTTATACTTTTTTATTTGTTTTTTTCTGATGTACGGTCACCAAAGGAGATAAGTAACCAGGGTCGTAGGTTATATGTAGTAGATGTTTAGTAAGAAACCGATGGATGTTTTCGAATAAAATTCAATTTAGTTAATAGAACACAAACAGTTCATTTAACAAATAAAATTTCATTCGAAAACATCTATCAGTTTCTTACTAAACTTCAACTATATCCGAAGACTCTAGTGACTCATCTCCTTTGGTGACTGAACCCATATTATTCTGCGTACTTTATAGTCTCTGCTAAATAAATGAATTTTCTTTCAAACACCGACCAAAAAGAACATCCTAAAAATACTTCTTCAGTATCTCATTGGAATTTTACAGTTTTTTTATGTACTACATATATATAGCTTCAGCCCACGACTTCATCCACGGGAAGTGCCTTGTTTTAACATAGAATATATAATATGACATATGAAATAGTCAACATCGAAGACTGACTCCTCCCGTGACTTGGGAATCGAACCTGACCATGCTGCGTCCACTAGACGAAGTAAGCCTACAAACATTACTCTCTTTTAGAGCTTCGCCACAGTGAGGTAAAAATAGCTATAGTAGCCGCATTTTAGCATGGCAATAACGGTCATTACCCCTTTCCCTAATATCTCTCCGTAGGAACCCAAACAATAAACTTTGTAAGGTTTTTCGTTATTGGAACATGTTGAAGATCTATTGCCTGACTTTATTTCAGTCTTGGAAATGTAAATAAGCTAGAAATTTGTAGATGAGTCAATGACCGCTATTATCATGCTAAAACGTGAAAACTATAAGTTGAGTCGTAGCAACCTTCTTTAACACAACCCATAAAAATACTAATAAACAAATAGCAACATTTGTACTGCAAGTTTGCCAAGCTCGTAAGTTTTCGGCAATATTCGTAACACCAAACGTTAACGAGTATTTCATTCGGACATATTTATGATTTTGGCACGGCACGGATACGATACGATTGCGATTCGTGCCGTCTGCGACTGCGAAATATGGGCCTGCGAAAATATGAGCTTGTGAAAATGATAGTTTCCAATTTGGTAATGGGATCTTTTGAGCTTTTTGTTCTGGGGCCATAAATTGGGGGGTATGGGGGGTGTTTCTTTATGGAAGGTGTAGCTACATTAGTTTTCATGTTCCATTAGTGTGACGTCGTAGTTAGGTAGTGTTTCGCTTTGTGATTGGTACAGAAACAGGCTGATGGTCTAACTCATTTAGTATACCTGGGAGATAGTTGTTTTTTTTTGCATTTTCCGTCATCCAAATTACAATCTACCCTATTAGCTTATAAGTAATTTAAATATAACTTAAACTGCTAAGTAACAAAAAAAAAATATTATTTCTTAATTTCGCTGGAATAGGTTTCTTTAGAAATAAGTATCACCTTTGTACGTATTTTCTGTTTTTTTCTTCTTATCTGTTTATATATCTGGTCAAATTAAATTAGCTAGCGAAACTCCACAGTGTATCAATCAATCATTCATTTCCCTAGCCTTTTCCCAACGTAGTTGGGGTCGGCTTCAGTCTAACCGGATGCAGCTGAATACCAGTACTTTACATGGAGCGACTGCCTATCTGACCTCCACAACTCAGTAACTGGGTAATACGACTGGTTGTCAGACTTTCGGGCCTTTCGGGACTTTCGGGACTACCCGTAACGACTGTCAAAGATTCACAAATGACAGCCAGGACCAAGGGCTTAATGTGCTTTCCGAGGCACGGAGGAGTCTCGGTACGTAAAGATGGTCACCCATCCACAGACCAACCGCGGCCAGCGTAGCTTAACCTGATTGATCGACCCGTGCGGCTGTTATTATTTAGCTACGGTCCCTACCTAAGAACTCTAAGACATATTTTAGAAACCACGACTTTCTGACAACCTTATGTGAGCTACTTTACAAATGAGGTAAAAAGTGACGAAGTTTTATTAATAATTAATTATTAATAGGCTTCAGTAACCGCTGTGCCTGATCACCACGCAGCAATGAAAGGGTTATAAAACAATATTTGTAATTAATTGTGTATTTTCATTACGATAATGTAGGCAGATGAAGATTACCTTTACAATGTCTATGCTACGAAAAGCAAACTTGGATTCGGTAAAAAATCCAGCTTTAAGCAAAAGTAGCATAAGCCATATAGTATAAGCATAATCAGCCCACTGCTTCCCACTGCTGGGACACAGACCTTCTTTCTTCGAGAGGGAGTGGCTCATATCCACGCGAGCCCAGTGCGGGTTGGTAGATGTCACATATCTTCGATTTTTTTTAGTTCTAGGACATGCCGGTTACGTACTAAAACAAAACAAATAATTGATGGTAGTATTTTTTCTTGTTTTATCATGTTTAGATATCGCTTCCCATCACGTCTGTTAAGTTTCGCTAGTTTATTTAATTTGAACCTGTATTTATCTGTGTATTTATACATACATAGTTAAATAAATAACGTCTTTCTTATTCACTTAATGTTAACGGAAAGACACTTGATTCACATGTTTTTTTCAGCTACTGCCTTAGTTTTTTATTCTTTATATGTATATACATAATATCGTAGCAATTAACTTTATCATTTTTGTTACCCCTTTTCTATTACACGCATCAAAATTATATCTTCAAAACTACCGTAAACTTTAATTACACACCTAACTTACGATCTTTTTAAAGATACACTCGTCCACCAATCAACACTAATTTTTCGCCATGACACTGCTTTTTAATCACTTAATTGTATTCATATTCTAATCTAAATGAACATGTACGCTTTATCTATGAAATCAAGTTGGTTACGTACTTCATTGTACATAAGTAATAGGGCGGCTGCACCTGTCGCTAGCACCCTGAGGCACAAGTTGCACATTAATTATATAGCTATTTCCATTCAAACTACCACACAATATGTCCATCTATCTGTCCGCGTTAAGGGCCTCCTGTCTATCTAAAAAGTCACTGGTGGAGTTACAAGTGCACCTCGCTGACATTTAATACTATTGTATTTTATTATTTACGGATACAAAAGCTATAAATGTCTATAAATTTGTTGCAACTCACTGCGGACGGCATGCACATTTCCACTACAACTCTGACAGACATAGCAATAGAGATATATCGATTTCTAAACGCAATTACCATTAAAATTGTTTGATGTTAGACGTACGCAAATAAGGGCTTGTTATTTTAAGCCTGTTTTTTTCCAACAATGGCTGCATAGTAAAGACATTTCGGATATTTCGCATGCCGTAGATTCATTAGTTCCTAACAAGGAATCCGGCAATGTAGCCGCGAGAATGCAACAGTAAATAAACAATAAAAGCATTGCGTTTATAAATTATCGACACAATGGCAAAAATGGCCACACAGTGCGCCTTATTCTTTGGATAAATTCACTGCGCCCATAATTGGTGCCGCCACCCTAAGGCGGTGGAAGTCTTAGGAAATTATAATAGTTACGTTTAATTTGGTTATTGTAAAGTTAACAAATGATTAGTGAATGGATTAGAGGTACTGTTACGGAGTGTGGAAACTTGGGAGCTGAGCAAGGAGGTATAAATTAATTAATGATCGTAGAACTTTATATAGTTAGTTGGTGTCAATGGCCTGGGGTAACTGTTTGCTAGTTTTATAATTATGACGGTAACTGGGACGCGGTTTTTCATGCTTAAGGCCGATTGCATGACAGCGACTGTATTTATGTTCGTGACGGGGAAGGTGGGATGAGCAGGACTCCTCTATTATAAATTGGTCCTTGGTAGCTCTGGACAGAGAGTAGGGGGTAGGTTTGCCCAGCAGTGGGACATTGGTGGCTAATAAAAAAAGGGATGTTGCAAAAAAATAAGACTTTTTCTAATAGAGTATAGAGATGTTTTAAGGTTGCTTCAAACTAAAGCACACAGAAATTTTTAGTTGATCTTACATTCTTATGGAATTTTTATTCCTAATTTCGCCAAAAGAATTTTGTTATCTTAAAATTTTAATGGACCGGGAAAGGTGTTCCTGGAAGGACTTGGTGGAGTCTTTTGCCCAGCAGTGGGACAGTATAGGTTAATTAAAAATGTAATGATTAAAGATTTAATTAAACCCACACTATATCGCATCTACTTACCCCACTCCCTCTCACAAAGAGGAGGTGTCCCAGGAGTGGGAATATTATACAGGCTGATTATGAATTATTGTTATGCATGTGTCCCAAAAATCATTGACATAAATAATTAAGACATTTTTAAGCTGACTATAGAATATTGCTTGTTCAAGCTGATAAAATCGAAATTGGTAGCCATTATCAAATGGAACTACTTACATCATAAAATGGTGTACTCAATTTAAAAATACCAGGCCAAAGACAACACCATTAATTTTAAAAAGTTAAAAAAATAACACTTTGCCATCTACGAAAGTTTTTATTGAAATAACAACATTAATAATGCCAAAACTGCACTTTATTAATATGGCGGCCAAACAACCGGTATTTAAAAAAAAAAGTCGCTCATTGGTCGCCTGCTGTAAAAAATGACGTCATAACATTGTCACATGTTATACGACAGAATTATACAATGTTATTAGCACTTTATTATCCAGTTTTTAATAAAGTTTTTACTCAAATAGCTTGACGCAGAAGGACAACTTTACACAAGCCTAGCTGACACTCATGGACATGCAAATGTAAAACCGTAAAGCTGAAAATACAAAAATACCTAGATGAGTATTATTGATAACGTTTTAATTCGTGCCGACCCCAATCATCATCAAAAAGGTTTAAAAAAAAATCATCATTCTCCTTGCTTTATCTCAATTAATTTAGGGTCGACGTAACATGTCGTTTTCTTCCAAACTTCCCTATTAGTCGTCATCTCGGTGGTCACCCCACCCACTTTCCAACCATATCACAGCGTCCATCCATCCAGCACCATCATTCACAGAGTCCATCCATGGTTCCTTTGGCTAATATAATTGGGAAAAAGCCAGATAGATGATGACCACAGCTCCGAAGTCTGAAAACAAAAATTCGAAGATATGTGACATCTACAAACCCGCATTGTCAAGCGCGCGTAAATTACTGTGATTGGTTAAATGATTTATCTACTGGACATTATGTAATCCGCAGCATGAGCTATTCCATGTTTCACTACTTCTTGCTGATACAAGAGGTTCTCCTCCACCACACAACCAGGACCAGAAAAGTTGCATACAAGCAGCTATAATATGTAGTAAGAGAGCTTTATATTGCACAAGGTTCGTGAGCATTAGAAGACCTTCTGATATATTTTTTCTCGTGTTAGCCAACGTTCATTATACAGTTTTTAATATAGTTTTAGCCTCAATAATAGCTTGAAAGGTGTCATTAAGGGAGCACAATCGATCTAGTTTGTTATTCTCGTGCTAAAGTGCACTAAACACCGCAAACTTTGTCATCGGCCATTATTAATTTGTCACGCAGCCTTCGGAAACATAGAAAGTTCATTATTTTGTAAGTGTTTATTATCATAGTGGGATATACAGGGTGGCAGGGACATCGATGCGCAAACCGTAACCATGAATTCAGCACATGATTTTAGACACCCTGGAATAGAAATTTATGGTCCGATGTTAAAATAAAATCTGCTGTTTTATACGAAAGTTCAATACCTACGCGGTCAAAATGTATGGAACAGCAATTTTTTTTAAACGCTGATTGCCAAACAGGAGACACAATAGAAAATCTATTGTTGGCGGTCACCGGTGACTGCGGTGGCATTCAATGTCTTAATAACCGACAAAAAATCTTCGACGCCGACCCCATCGGACTATGAGAGTCAGGGAAGAGAGAGTGCACCTGTGTCTACGCACACACTTGTACCCTATAATATCTCGTGCGCCGAATGATAGTCTCCGTTGACATTCGCCGCCGAAAGACGGTCTGAAGGACTATTGTGAAAGCATTAAACCAAACGTATTTGGGTTGAAATCGTTCGTTAGTTTTATAAAGAAAATTTTCTGTTCCATACACTTTGATCGCGTAGGTATTGCACTTTTGTATGAAACAGCAGAACTCTTTTTTGTAACCGTCGAAAAATTTCTACTTTCTATGATCATGTACTGAATTCATGGTTACAATTAGCGCGAT
Organism: Apamea anceps; assembly: GCA_951799955.1. Taxonomy (NCBI): domain Eukaryota; kingdom Metazoa; phylum Arthropoda; class Insecta; order Lepidoptera; family Noctuidae; genus Apamea; species Apamea anceps. The sequence goes on from OX637516.1 coordinate 4,157,307, forward strand.
GTCCTGCCACCCTGTATAGGACTATTGATAAACGTATGTGTCTTAAAATAAATTGTAGGTCCTACGATAAATTGCTTGGATGGTGATCCTATTCATCATCTCAGTTTAAATAAGCAAATGGTAAAAGGTGCCTTTAAGGACAGACTTAACAAAAAAAATAATAGAGTTGCCCCCATTTCTCTCGATGGAAAACTATTTTTCAAAATGTAGGTACATTTATTGACTTTTAATAAAAACGTAAACTAACCAGCTGGGTTATTGCGTAACACACTAACAGTAAAAATGGCTTTCATTTTGACAGTTCAACAACATTCATTGCGTTATTTACGTTGTTGAGTAAACAAATTTTTCGAACACATGAAGCAATGGTTTAGTAATATCCTTCAAAATGATTCAGGTTGAGATTGAAAGTGTGTTCCGTAATTAGGGAGCTGGCCTGTGTATCTACCTACCCAGTTAGGTTACTTGCGAGTTAATTACCTGTCTTGAGAGGCCATTTTTAACCGACTTCCAAAAAAGGAGGAGGTTCTCAATTCGGATGTTTGTAATTTTTTTTTATGTTTGTTCGTGCATAACTCCGTCGCTTGCCAACCGATTTGAAAAATTCTTTTTTTGTTCCCAAATAGTCCCATAGAAATTTCATCAAAAAAGGGTTCAGTATTTTGGTTTTTAAATCAAAATTACTGGTAAAAATTACAACTTAAAAGTGAAAAATAAAAACATTTTTGAAAACACTAAACAACCGACTTCCAAAAACGACAATACAAAGTGAAAAATAACATTAATTACGGAAGTCGGTGGCAAACAACGAAAATGCGCACCCAACGACACCGACTTCGAAATTAAAGTTATTTTTCACTTTGTAGTGTCGTTTTGGAAGTCGGTTGTTTTTTTTTTTGTAACATAACAATTGAATTTTAGAAAAAAAGATATTCTTTCTCACCTGTAAACCATGCGAACAGAAGCTGCTCCTTATTCAATAAACTTCTAACTTTAACTTACTATATATGAAAAACTAACCAGTCTGCATCTACATACATATTCAAGCACATTATATCTATTTTTACCCACTATTTGCATGTTTTACACATTAGCCGGACGTTTTGCGTAGCGGCCGCTATGTTGCACCGGTCCAGTGACGTAACAGTTACTGTAAATGAACCTTATATGAACGTTTAATCATCTCTTATGGTTGTTTGTAAAAAGAGTGTGTGTGTTGTAGAGAATCGCTAGAAGTGGCAGTAAACAGTCACTTTAACCTTTGGCGAAATTCTTTTCAGCAGTCTGAGGATACAAGATATTGGGAAACCGTTGTTTATCGTGAGTGTCATAGAAAGGGTACGTCAGAATAATATAGGAAGACTTTGGTCAACCGCTCCAACTGAAAGTCTAATTTGAGGCAACTTAGGGTACCCAAAAAAAAAAAGGCAACTTGGGATAACACAGCAGCTGGAGGTGGCTTAGTGGTAAGGCCTGGCTTCGACAACAGGCAGGCGCTTTTTGTAAATAATTTCATCGCCACTGCTCTCAAAACGGTGAAGGAAAACATCGTGAGGAAACCGGCATGTCCTAGAACCAAAAATTCAAAGACATGTGACATCTAGCAACCCGCACTGGCACGCGTGGTGGATTACAACCTGGAAGGAGGCCTGTGTCCCAGCAGTGGGATCATGTTAGGCTGATTATTTGGTTATGTGTGGGATAACACTGTCCAGCAGTGGATATCAATTAATTGAGCTGAGCCGTTGTTAATAAGACAGACGATGGCCCTGATTCCCTTGTTCACAAACTAAACTAAATTTAAGTTCTGTGCATCTTTTTCTTTCTATTTCATTAAGAAAAGGATAGAAGATAAAATATTAGTTTACTCCTGTCAAATTAAGATACTCCATAGACAGATTAGACGTGATTAAAAACATGGCTGCTAAAAATACGTCAATTTACGTCAGGCGCTGAATAGTTTGACAGGACTAAACTAATATTTATCTGCTGTCCTTTTCTAAATTAAATAGAAAGAAAAAGATGCATTGAACTTAAATTTAGTTTAGTTTGTGAACAAGGGAATCGGCGCCACTGCACTCTTCACACTAAAACTGAGTTGAAAACCCTCATGTGCCTACAATAAATTTACTGTAGTTCATACACTTTTAAAGCAAAACAGCAACGTTTCTTGAGGGTAGAGTAGAAAAAGTAATTTCCAGGACCAACAAAATCCAGGTTTTCTGCCTACCGCTACTTCCAGCAAAGTCGTGTCACATCTAAAAACTCTACATCTTCGTTTCCACAGTTACTATACTTATAACACGAACAAAAAACTCAGCTAATAATGTGATACACTTGCAACAGCTGACATTAGTCGCACGCGCATGCGACAAAATTGTCGCACGCGCATGCGACAAAATTGTCGCATTACCTGTTAATAACTGTTTATAAGATCGTAATTGCAGCTCCGTTTCGAAGTTTATTGAGTGCGTTAATTACGAAATTCACGCTTATTGAACTATAATTGGAATCGGCTGATTGTTGGTTCATACTTGGCATGAAATTATACAAGATGACGATGTAATTGTACGTAAACTCAAAACTCACTGAAGGCTTAGGTACTTTTTTTTTTTTTTGTGGATCGGAAATCATCAAGTGACTCCTCCCGCTCTGGGTGGAGCAGGAGGGAGTGTCAGACTCTTACTGACTAAAACCCACCCGTGTTCCTTCCCTAGCCCTTTATGTTCCAGGGCAGCGGTAACCCTTTCGGACAATCCCGCTACCCTGGCAGGCTTCGGCCCTATGGGGCCCCGTCACTCATGCTGACATCTCTTTGAGGCGCGCGTGGAACACAAACACGCCGTCCGGCACGGGCCTGGTCCTGATCGGACGGTGAGTTACCCATTACTCACCGCCCGCAGGCCCGCGCCTACGGTGGCCGGGAGTCGTCACGCGGCTCCCGACGCCCGGAGCGTCTCCCGCGAGGCCATAACATCACGCCCGTATTCCTGGGAAGGGTAAGGGAAAGGTGTTCCTATAATACGTAACCGTCATGCCCTAGAACCAAAAAAAATCGAAGATATGTGACATCTACCAACCCGCACTGGGCCCGCATGGATTACGAGCCACTCCCTCTCGAAGAAAGAAGGCCTGTGTCCCAGCAGTGGGAAGCAGTGGGCTGATTATGCTTATGCCATATGGCTTATGCTACTTTTGCTTAAAGCTGGATTTTTTTACCGAATCCAAGTTTGCTTTTCGTAGCATAGACATTGTGAAGGTAATCTTCATCTGCCTACATTATCGTAATGAAGATACACAATTAATTACAAATACTGTTTTATAACCCTTTCATTGCTGCATGGTGATCAGCCTCAGCGATTAATTACTGAAGTCTATTAATTATTAATAAAACTTCGTTACTTTTTACCTCATTTGTAAAGTAGCTCCCATAAGGTTGTCAGAAAGTCGTGCTTTCTAAAATATGTCTTAGAGTTCTTAGGTAGGGACCGTAGCTACATAATAACAGCCGTACAGGTCGATCGATCAGGTTAAGCTACGCTGGCCGCGGTTGAAATGTGGATAGGTGACCATCTTTACGTACCGAGACTCCTCCGTGCCTGGGAAAGCTCGCTAAGCCGTTGTTCCCTGCTGTCATTCGCGTATCGCGTATCTTTGGCAGTCGTTACAGGTAGTCAGAAGCTCGAAATAGTCTGATAACCAGTCTTACCAAGGGGTATCGTATTACCTAGTAACTGGGTTGTGGAGGTCAGTTAGGCAGTCGCTCCATGTAAAATAATTGTATTTAGCTGCATCCGGTTAGACTGGAAGCCGACCCTAATAGTTGGGAATAAGCTAGGCAGATGATGAACACTCGTTTAAAAACTTTACCTATGAGCCTTTAAACAGTCTCCGGACCCAGGTTGGCCGAAGGAAGACTGTTCTGATGCTGAATACCAGTATTTTACCCTCCACAACCCAGTCACTGGGTAATACGATACTCTTTAGTAAGATTGGTTGTCAGACTTTCAGGCTTCTGACGACCGGTAACGACTGTTAAAGATGACGCCACGACTGACAGCCGGGACCAACGGCTTGACGTGCTTTCCGAGGTATGGAGGGGTATCTTGGTATGTAAAGATGGTCACTCATCCACGGACAAACCACGGCAAGCGTAGCGTAACTTGATCGACTCGTCCGGCTGTTATTACTTAGCCACAAGTCCCTAAACAAATGTTATAATGATCAAATCATCGGTTGAAAAGAAAGTCGTTCAAAATAACTACAATATTTTTATATTTTTGCTTTACTTCTAATTCTGGCAACCATACTCAGCTTATAATATTCCCACTGCTGGGATACGGGACTCCTCTCTGTGATAGCGAGGGGCCATAATCCACCACGCAGGCCCAGTGCGGGTTACTGGATATCACATGTCTTCTAATTTTTGGTTCTAGAACATGCCGGTTTCCTCACGATGTTTTCCTTCGCCGTTTTGAGAGCAGTGTTGATGAAATTAAATACGCCAAGTAATGTGCCTGCCTGGGTTCGAACTCACTACCTGAAACTCGCAACCCTGACACTAAACAACAATTTTTATGGTTCTAAAAAGTGATGGTATGTAATTAACACGGCTCAGTACTAAGTATCGACAGAAGACGAATTAATTTAATGACCAATTACAAGCATGACCATTTAATTTGGTCTTTTAAGTAGGTTTTTAATATATAAAATAAAATTGTGTGCGACCTCGGGGTTTTGTACAGACTTACATAAAAAGAATCAGCTGTTTATAAGCGGGCGTTAAATTGCAAGTTCTTTTACATTGGATAGGTTATGGGAGCTGTCGACAGTATCTTGGCTGTTTAAAAGGAGTTAATAGAAATGAGGTAGTAACGTAAAAGCTGCTACTTACAAAATAAATAAACATTAAAAATTAAAAAAAAAAAATAATAAAGCCCTCTAAAGGGGGTCACGCCAGGGTACCCCGCGAAAATCAAATCTTCTGACGTTTCATGCAATTTGCAAATCAGTTTCGGGTTGTATAGTTGAACAAAATATGATTCGCGACCGTAACAAGTATTTGTATTAACATAATTATAGGTAATCATTACTGATGTTATGATTACCTATAATTATGTTAATAACGAACTTAATTAATAAATAAAATTAATAAATCAATAACGAACTTGAGAGTATTATATTGGTGATCCAATATAATACTCTAAGTTCGTTATTGATTGACATTTCTTGGAAATAGTCATTCAATAGGATACATACAACTCGACACTGACCTGCAAATTGCAAAAAACTTAAGAAGATTTGAATTTCGCGCCCCCTGGAGTTTCTTCCTTAAAATTACGGATAAAACAAAACCCTCTTGATGGGGTAATTGTCATAAAACCTAATTATGAAAGTTACCTAATTATTAAATTTTTTGACATTTTTAGTTATAGTTATTGACATTTAAATTTATTTGATTGACATTTTTAATTTTAATTCTTGACATTTAAATTTATTGTATTGACTTTTTTTATATGTATTTTAAAATGTTTGTTAATTTTTATAATCTGACAATTTAAAGTATTGAAACGCATCAATGTTATATTGGTTTGGTCTGTTTTTGTTTAATTCATTTAATCTTCACGACTTGCGTTTTGGGTATGATGTGAAAATGAATGACCTTATTATTGACTGTAATTTACACGCCTGCTTGCAGGCAGAATACAATAACTCTTAGGCTATAAGATCGTCCCTTGTTGAACAATGTATTTTCTGGCAAATAAATATTTTGAATTTGAATTTGAAGAAAGTGATTACAGACAACTAACAAAAACCTGGCCTTTCACATAAAAAAGAAACTAAGTAAAACCAATCATAATAATGTGTAACTCAAAGTCACGAATGCCATGTTCCATTATATTTAACCCTACAAACACAACAGGATCCAAAGATTCACTTTCACTCAACCTGCATTAACCCATTGAAGAAAAAAACTAACATCGGTTGGTGCCACCTGAGATTTCTAACAAAGGGATGTTTAGACCCTTTTCTTGTCGACAATTGTCTGTTTACCCCTTTCATTTCGGGGCAGGAAGTCTTCGGGACACCTGCGTAGAAAGTGAATCCGTGAGTACAAAAAACCTAGTGGACGATTTATTTAGTTTATTGATCGAAGACAATTACGTGGCGTGATATTGATATTGGGAATCTTTGCTCTGAGGGGTCGGGTTACGGAAATAATTGACTCAAGTTTTTAGTTTTTTGTGTCGAGCAAAAACTTATTATATTCCTGTGTATTCGCAATATTTTCCGATTAACCCACATGTGGTCGCAATACAACAGTTAAAAGAATATTAATTAAGTTTTTAATGTTCAGCGTTACCGGTAGCTATGCAAATACACTAGCATAATTCTAAACGCGGTCATTCTAAAAATATTACTAGTAAATGGTAATGATATTCATTTACACGCAGACTTACCGCAAAAAGGTAAATCTAGCGGGATTTTCAGAAGAATCAATAATATAAGAGTGAAATAAAAAGCTAGTAAATGTTAAATACATCTTGTTTGTTAAGAAAATATTCGCAGTTCACACGCATATTAAATAGACCGTCAAACCCTCTAACAACAATAATGTGAATGATTTTTTATTGCAAGCCATTGTGACACTTTGGCACCTGAGTTTTTGAATGTGGCATTGTATTTAGTGACTACATGATTTATATTTGCATACGGTTTTGTATGAGTTCGTTAACGTCTACGGTTCGGGAAGGAATCGAATGGGTAAGATAGACTGTTCGCACGGCTGTCGGCAGTTGGAGGGTTATAGAATTTTAATATTATATTTTTGGAATAGGGACGTATGTAGGATCAAGAATGCGAAGAAATATTAATTGAAATTCCTCGATTGTGATTTTTAGTTAAGTTTATTAAGGATCATTCTTCATTTAGATACGTCTAAAAATAGATTACTGAAATGGGTGGTCGTGAATTTGAATGGCATGTGACATCAATATGTTACATACCATTCATAGTATGTTACATCACTTTGTAAGATACTACGTTACATCAATATGTAGCATAGTGTTTTCAATACGATTGTATCCTAATAGTGTTTTTTCATGCGTGTTGGCGAAAACAATGAGGTGTGACGTGTGTCATAGTGATTTTTTTTAAATAGGTATTGCTGTATTATTATAGTATCTAGGTATGTGTTTATAATTTATTCAAGGCACTACTGACTTACGGTGACTAAATCAGATTATCAGAGCCAGAAGAAAGATCAAGAAATCCTTAGAAGTAGTAAGAAATCTTAATTGTTTAATACGTACCCAATGAGCAGGCGGTGTGATCAATGCTCGTCCCTACTTTGTATGACTTCCTGCAGTGGTATAATTAACAGGCTAACATGCTTAAACCTCTGTTAAACTTTCAAGTTGGTATATTGGCGTGGCTAGCTGACATATGGCAAATAACTTAAGTTTCTTGTAATGTTCATTACTGAACATAGGTTCCTAGTATTGTATACATGCAACTATATTCTAACTAAACAGACAGCTGTGCTGCTGGGGAGTTTGTTGCGCCACTTCTTCTTCCCAGCGATAGCACTAGGAAGTGGCGAAGGGCGGGCGTTTTTGGGGGACTGTCTTTTGTAATTTTGACGTTCGAAAAGTGCTGATTCTCAGTCTAATTTGAATAAATGACTTTTGATTTTTTTGATTTTGAGTAACCAAGCCCCATTGGCTTGGTTACTTGAAAGTTTAACACAGGTTTGTGACTGTGCAAAAATGACATTGAAGTCTCTGAAAGCTGGATGCTGCACACATCTCCCACCCCAGATTTTAGCAAAAGGGGTGATAAAAAATTATTATTAACAAACTTAGCTTGCACATGTCGACCCAGGTACATTTCCAAACAAAAGTCCTTGCCTTTTTATATGCAAAATTATTTCGGTAACCCAATATGCAAATGGTTAACCCATTGCTATGCAAATTTTCCCTTTTCAAAGAATATCCTAACGATTTTGGCTTCGGATCTATGGGAGAGGGATCGGATCAATACGCTTATTGATCACTGGAGTGATTTATTGGCTTATGCAGTTTGTTACTTGTTATTTTTATGTTCACGGTCTGATTCTGTTAAAGGGTTTATAGAAGTTCAAGTGACAGTTTGTAGTCCGTGTGTCAATTATTAGGAATGATTGAGAACGCTTGTCAATATAACTCAGAAGATTGTGTATTTTCTGTACTCTAAGGTTTTCGAAAGCAACGATTCGAGTGCTCTGTATTTCGAATCGCCATTTGCATACACTAAATTTTATATTTCTGGAAATAAAATTTTCCTACCGGGGAAGCTCTGACCAGTGAACAAGAAACCTTCGGCCATCCTTTGGCTGTGGATGGAAATATCTGAACGGAAGAATGGTACAGAAACGCGTTTTTAGCCCAGATATAATAATAATCGGCCTGTATTGTCCCAATAGGAGAGGCCTATGTCCAGCAGTGGATTGCTCTAAGCTGATGATGATGATTGTCCCACTTTAGAGCCTCCCTTTCCTTTTTCCACTCAATTTGTTCCTGAGCCAATACGGACCAATCCCTCATATAGGCGTCAAGTTCGTCCCACCGTCTACTTGCTATCAGATGTGACTTAGGGCCGACAAACACGGACTACTCTAGCAGTTAGCGACTGATCAACATAGACGGACTGCTCTTGCAGTCATAGTCAACCGCTTGAAGCTGCCATTGATAACTGCTGGAGCAGTTGATACCAACTGCTCGTCATTCAAATCAAGTAACTGCGCGAGAGCAGTCGACAGCTCGAGCAGTCAGTGTATGCCTGGCGACTGCTTGACCGCACGACCGCCCGAAGCAGTTGCAACCGCTCGAGCGGTTTCGTGTATGTGTGTACGTAGAAGACTTTAGTTCACTATGCAGTCGCAGCTTGAAGCAGTCCATCCCGACTGCTTTAAGCAGTCCGTGTATGTCGGCCCTTACTCATTACGTTGTTATATTTTACTACTTTTTAAATATTATTTATAGGTATCTATGGAGAACAAAACATGAGCAAAATTTCACCCTATTTTTTGCTCAACTTTAAAAGATGAAAGCTGAGCAACATTTATATAGGTGTACGCTAAGAAGCGTTTACACAAGAATAGCATATATAATAAGCCTATAATGTTCCCACTGCTGGGACACACTCAGGCCTCCTCACGGTGAGAGGGAGTGGACCGTAATCCACCACGCGGGCCCAGTGCGGGTTGATAGATGTCACATGTCTTCGAATTTTTGGTTCTAGGACGTGCCGATTTCGTCACGATGTTTTCCTTTACCGTTTTGAGAGCACTGGTCATGAAATAATTTACACAATGTAAAGCGTCTGAATAGGTTCGAACCTACGACCTGCAACTCGTAAGTTGCGGCCGTTACCACTGGGCCAAGAATAGCATAACACTCAGAATGTCAAGTTATGTGGGTGCTAAAACTACCTCATTAGAAACCCGCCAACATAAAATACAACCATAAAAACTCCTTACGCGGCTAACCAATAAAATATCCATGTCAACAGAATATCATATTAAATTCACAATAATGATTTCAATAACTACAGTATTGAAATTGATATTAATAGACAATTCAGTGGCTAAGCTTACCTGATTATCAATATAATATTCAGTCTAACGAATGAGATGAAAGCTGATACTCAAATAAACGAACTAACGGAGGTTCGTTTAGTTATATTTGCATTAGGTAACTAAATATTCTAGAATATTGGTAATAAAGGCTTCCTGGCTCATGATTTCCTTTACTATACTTATTACTAGTGATGTCATACTGTAAGACTGAAAATTACCACAATTGTGGGAAAGTATGTCACGTCATGGTAAATTAGAAAATTAGCAAAGCAGGACTGACTAACCAAGATGGACTAGAGTACTGAACGTACAGTGCTATGCACATATAGAGATATGAGGAACAGGGTGTAAAGTTCACTTATCCTCCATAGAAAAGGGAGGATCCTCCGACCAGACGGGTGTTGTGTCTGGCGGGCGATTGATGTTAGGAAATTGTATATATGCTAATTGCGCGGTAAACTTTGCTTGCGAGATGTAGGATTTGCGTGACGTCAATATGACGCGTTGTTCGCATGTGGCGTTGTAGATACCGCTACAGACATCTGTAACACTAGCATTACGAAAATACCCTTACTTCTTCTTATTCCACTTCTACGGTACTGTCCATGTCAAATTGACTACATTTAACAGTCGCCACTGTTAAATATTGGGTACCCACTGAAAGATTACAGAAATTGCTATAACAATCAGACAGATACTCTCAGAAAATGAATTGGCAGCGGCAGCATCAGACGATGAACAATGAAACCAGCGCAGCGCCGGTGCTCTGTCTCGTATAGGGTCTTAGCACTTTGCTGAGCGATGGCTGTTTTGCGTGGATGTGACGCATGTTTACCCCCAACTTGTTTTTTTTTGTGTGGTAATGACTAATGTTCTTTTTTATTTGTCATGTTTGCTGCCAATAAACGTATTTTCTTTCTTTCTTTTGTTTTCTTAAAACGGCGTCATCCTGCATGTTAATAACATGAAAATAAAATAAACTGGATGGATGGTCATCAGGTTTTACAAGACACTCTCAAATTAACATTAATAAAAATAAAGATGCAATAAAGGAGAATGGGCACCGTACTATGGGTTTCTGCCCTGAAGCCCAATAGCCATAAGATATACAGGATAATTTTTTATTCAGTGCGTAAATTTTTACAGGGTGTTCTACCCATGAATATGAACAACATTCACTATGGGACCATCTCTGAAATCACGAAAAAAAAATCAGCAGATTCATACATTTTGGTCGAGTAGGTATTGAACTTTTATAAGAAACAGCTGATTTTTTTTTTGTGATTTCAGAGATGGTCCCATAGTGAAAGTTGTTCATATTCATGGGTAGAACACCCTGTGAAAATTTACGCACTGAATAAAAATTTATCCTGTATAACAATAGAAAGAGGTTTTTTAAGTAGAACCTTTGCTTCTAAAACGACTTTAGCCAATTCTTAGTCAGTTCGGAGTTATTAATGACCTAAATAGGTGACTTCATAATCATCGTTTCCCTGTCCTTGTCTCGTGTTTCTCGGGGTCGTCGGTCGGCGCAACACGTGTTATTTTTCCCTTCTCCCCTGCCAACCGTCACGCTATCCTTCACTCCCTTCTCTTTAATATCATTCTTCACACAATCCATACCCACTTACAATACCTAAAAACCCACCAAAATATACACCTAACAAAACAGCTAATCACAAACTTCCTCATAATAATAAACATGTAGGTATAAAAAAAGACAATTTTCTGGTTGACCGGCCCCCACATTCGGTAGTTTTTGCCCCAAAACTCGCGTCCCTGCCCACCTCCTTTGTTATTCACCCTTGTAGAGGGGACGATTGGCTATTGCATGCAATTTTAGAAATATGTATGATTGCCATTACAGTTTGGTAGTAAAAAAAGTTGAAATAAGCTTAGAATTTGGTTCGTTTCTTTTTATGATAATATGGATTGTCCATAGATAGTAATGATGCGTTGCGTTTATCTTTGTGGATGACTTGAGAAGTTAATTTTTAACAAGTTTTAGAGTAGAATAAAATACTTTTTACTATGTACAGTCATCAAAAGAGATAAGTAACCAGGGTCGTCGGATATAATTATGTAGTTGAAGTTTAATAAGAAATTAATGAATGTTTTCGAATTTTTAATTTGATAAATGAACTGTTTGTTTTCTATTAACAAAATTAAATTTTATTCGAAAACATCCATGGATTTCTTACTAAACTTCAACTACATATATCCGACGACCCTGGTTACTTATCTCCTTTGGGGACCGTACACCATCTGAATTACAGGTAGAAGATTGAAGGTCGATTTGATTTTGATTTGTTTTATTTTATTAATAGCTCATCCCGCCATCTCCGTAAGGAATCTAGACATTTAAAATTCCAATTGACTTAGAAAGAGTACATATTTCCTATATCTTTTTCTTTTACGGTGATCACCAGAGAAACGAGATAATCGCATTCCTCAACGGTCCAGGTACAGCAAGACGCAAGTCAGTACTAACATAACCAGTATAAGCTGGCCTCTTATTCTATTGAAACTCCGTACTAGGCTAGGCCAGCTCAAGATCAAAGTAAGCTGGTGACCAATATGGCTACTATTGCCATGAGCGTAGACGATCTCTAAGTCAATAATTACTCTGCGCACCTACGTACGAATAAATTCTACCTGAATCCTTGACAAACAAGTAAACACAAAACGGTGGGCACGAGTAACTTCTTTACAGATTCTCAGAATTTACTAATTGAACGTCTGGTTAACTTTGTTATATTATGAATTCATTCAAATGTATTTTACTTGGATAAAACAGGAATTTTGGTTTTAATGTCCTATATTTCTAAGTTGTAGGTAGGTAATGGTTCGAAAAATGTGTTTACCAAGCTAGTAAGTACTGCACACTAATTGCGTAATACATTTTCTATCACAATTAATGTGAAGAATTTTGAAGGATATTGCTATTCCATTGCTTTATATGTTCGAAAAATTTGTCTGCTCATCAAAGAAAATTACGCAATGAATGTTGTTGAACTGTCTAAAAGAAAGCCATTCCTACTGTTAGTGTGTTACGCAGTTACGCTACGGGTATTAATTACCTATTATATTATTTAAACAACATTATTACCTGTATCTTTTTTGTATCGAATAGTGAAAAACGTACTCATCTTTAAAAACGAGATAACGCTTTGTTGATATAATTGGTGACACCCCCAAACTAAACAAGTAACACAAGGGTCAAGAGCAATATCGATTTTTAGCATTGGCACAATAGGCTGCAATGGCGGATCGACTTACAAACAAAAAACATACGCAGTCATACGGACAGCCGAGAGCAATGAAAATATAAAACTATGATAAAACAGTGTTTTTTTTTCATCCGTAAATTAATTGGAGTAGGTTTAATAAAAATAAAATTTTCTTAGTTTGTAAATTAAAGTCCACCACTGCTCTCAAAACGTTGGAGGAAAACATCGTGAGGAAACTGGCGTGTCCTAGAACCCTGTGTCCCAGCAGGGGAAACATTGTAGGCTGATTATGCATGAATTAAAATATATGAGTATACTTTCAATGCTGGTGAAGCGCAACACGGTGTCACGACATCTTGTCGATGATTCGTATCCATAAGATTGTCCCCTACGAAAAATCGCTCAACGCACCTAAAAAAGTTTTCACTCCAAAAAATATTACACGACATTACACCCACTAACAATTTTCACAATAAACTAGATTCAACAATAGCGCTATTACAATATTAAGTTAATCCTTTCCACGAGCGGCGTATAAATATAGCCACAATAAAATTACTGATGCATAGAAACACCCACAAAATATGAGGTATGGTATCATTCGTGGGTTTATTACAAATTATAAATATTTATTATGATTTATTATAAATTCCACGTGGGCACAGACAGACAACGGGCGAAGTATAATGCAGCATAGTGATGTGCTTCACAATCTGACTTATTATAATATTAATATTTTTTTATAAGCTGATTTTTCTGACATTTAATTATTTCTGGACGGACTAACTAAATGAAGAGACTACGAATATACATCACCATATTACACGACCACATATTAGTATCTACTTACGGTTAATTCAGAAAGTGGTAGCATAAAGCACGGAACACATATGCCCGTACCTTGCATAAAGTATGCAAGTAGCTTGCACACCGTGACAATAACTTCTGATTGATGAAAACCATAATGCCATGCAAGCTAGACTTGCATACCTTTGTAAAAGTTACAGGCATGCGTATTCCGGGCTTAAACCGCTGTAACGCATGTGGTTACCTAATACGGAACGTTTGATAAACTTATTTTTTTTAATTCTTAACAATGAAACGGCGAATGATTTTGTGATTTCTCAAACTGTTGCAGACGTTATTACAATTAATATTATATTCAATGCAGCAAATACATCACTTTTAATAACAATGGAATACAGCTCATCACTACACAATATCCATTTAAAAGGAAGTTGCATACACATCTACCGTTAGACGCATATCGTATGCATAACATGATGTCATAATTTACTTATAATACCCGACAGTTTTAGCTACCGACATGACAGCTTCTATCTATTAAAATTAATAGTATTGCGAATACAGGGACAAAGACGAGCTTATTATTAATAGACTAGTGTAGAGGAAATGATGGATTAATAAACAGTAGGCTAGAATTCGTACAGACGCCAGCACATCAAGCTACCCGAAACTCTCAAATTTTCCCAATCAACCTTGAACCTAATACTTTAACGATAAAGTTGAAAATCTATTAAAGAAATTTCACAGGTTGTAGTAGCTTCATGTGGTGGCGTCTGTACAAATTTGCGGTAAGTCAAATAATAATACAGAAAAGAGCTGATGAAATAAAAGTAAAACTTAACGGCTGCCTAATCCAATTAAGTGCCAACTACGTTAGCGAACTCTTCATATTTCCAGAGCATAAAAAATATGTCCAAAATATTTTCAAATTCATCAATTCTAACAGCTTATGAAGAGCAAAAAAAAAATACTTGAAAAAAAAACGACGTAATTAACTCAAAATAACCTACCAAAACCGCAAACCACAAAAACGAAAAGAGTAGCTAACGTCCATAAAACAGTTAGCCAAAAAAATGTTAATTGTCACTATACAAAAAAAAAAACCGGAAAAAACATTTTGTAACGAGAAAAAAAAATGAAAAACTCACTTCACTCGGCCACCCCATAATTTAAAATTGCGTCGCGTGATCCGAACGCCATGAATGACCGGGGGTAACCACCCCTGTCCTATGGTGACGCCCATTGATTTTTTTCATAGTGGGGACCGAACAGCCCCCGATAGTTAAAACAGCTGCCGGTTTCTTATAAGATTTTTTTTATTAGAAAATAAAATAGAGGTTTTTGTTCCGGTTGAGGTATTTTTTTTTTCTAATTCGACCGTTACGTTTGTTTAGTTTGTAATTCTATTTTTAGATGTGTTTTGCATGTCGGTTGTATTTTGTGTGATTTTTTTCTGTGTGCTGCTTTTGAAACGAATTAAAAATAAAATAATTATGTTTTGTTATATATTGCGGTTTTCTACATGTCTGTGCTAGTACAATCATACACTGACTATATGTTACTAACACTAGTTTATAAGTTCACATTGTTACTAACAAATATGGAAGTGATTCTGAAATAAAGGCTTTTTTTTTAATTATAAAAAAAAAATCTTCAAACCAGCTAAAATGCCACAAAAATAATAACAAAAATTGAAACACTTTTTCAACGTGTGTCTAATATCAGTGTTACGTCAAAGTTCATATAAATAAGTCGTGTTTAAAAGGTTTTTAGCCTAAACAACTGTTAAACACTGTTTTGCGGTAACTTAACACTGAAATACTACCCCGGAACATTTTAGTCTCTTCAACTTTCCCTTTGGTGGTACAATAATTTTCAACCCCGTAAAGTCATGTTGAAAATGTCCAACTTCCAAGGACAAATGTACCTATTTTTACCAGTAATTATATATAAATGTTCATGTCTGTGTGTACTTAGATAATGCCTATACTTAATAATTATGTCTACAGAAATAATTGCTGTACCTACTTAATAGGTACTAGTATTTGCATAAAATCGTGAGGGGACCGTGGCTAAATAATAACAGCCGCACAGGTTGATCGGTCAGGTTAAGCTACGCTTGCCGCGGTTGGTCTGTGGATGGGTGACCATCTTTACATACCGAGACCCCTCCGTGCCTCGGAAAGCACGTTAAGCTGTTGGTCCCGGCTGTCATTCGTGGATCTTTGACAGTCGTTACAGGTAGTCAGAAGCCCGAAAGTCTGACAACCAGTCTTACCAAGGGGTATCGTATTACCCAGTAACTGGGTTGTGGAGGTCAGATAGGCAGTCGCTCCATGTAAAATACTGGTATTCAGCTGCATCCGGTTAGACTGGAAGCCGACCCTAACATAGTTGGGAAAAAGGCTAGGCAGATGATGACAGTTATCATGCGTATTGTCAGTAATTTTCTTGATTGGCATTTTAGAAATTGAGTTTTCTAGGTAATTTCTTATAGGAATAGTCATTAAAAATGTCGATGTAATATTGTCAACTATTTTGTTAAATTACGAACGAAAACAACAAGTTTTTTTTTTATGGAATTTTAAACTATGAATTAAATCTTTGTTTTTTTTCTTCGAAAATCTTTTCTATTTACGTACAAAAATATCGTTTCTGGAATCGTTTTTCCAATAGTTACTCAGTTATTTCCTACAAGACATAAAGTGTTATCTTTTTTCTTATTGCAGATCTGACTTTCAGAACCAGCAACGCCATCTATCGCCCTCTCGGTGAGTTTCAATTTGACACTTTGTAGGAACCTTTTTGCAATGCCCTTACAAGTTCGGTGGCGGCGCGTTCCTTTTGCAATACTAGCGACATCTGTAAGCGTATTTTAGAAGCTTTTTTAGCACAAGTTCTCCTGATCGTACACGCGGCGTTGTTGTAGCCAAGTCGTATGAAGTTAGGAGTCTTCAGAACAAAGTTGTACAAAAGTTACGAAGTATCTATTTCAACAAAAGCAGTTAAATTAAAAATGGTGCTTTTTTGTGTGTAGTTGTTGCGTACATGTTTTTCACAATTGAAATATAATTGTGAAAAACATGTACGCAACTACGATTATGTGAATGGAGATATGAAAAAAACGATCGATGGTAAAACAATGAAATGATTTACAATGATTAATTACATTTTATTTACCTACATTTTTTTTTATTTCCTTATTTGCAAATTGACAACGGAAGACCTTGACCTTGTTGTAACCGCAGAAGACTTACCAGTAACAAAACTTTAGGTTAAAACTGTTACACTTTACGGAACAATGAATCTAATACCTCAGCATACCGCTAGGTTAACATTCTGTTTCAACGATTTATAGATCCATAAGTTTTTCTCATCCATTGTTTAGGAGATAATTTGCTACGAAAAACTTTACAATCGATCTTTTATTACTGTAGTCAGCACACGCCTACCTTTTTACGATTGAGCAAAAAATATGACTATCTACAGCTCCACAATCAATAGAGTATTAAACAAGACAATGCAATTTATTATCGACTTTATTACTTGATCAACTGCTAAAATATTATATTCCTCGCTACATATAGCCATTCAGCAGTAATATAATATTCACAATGAAGTGTTTATTGCTATCAACTTATTTATTGATTTCATTGTTCGACTAATGACTTAGGAACACCTTTCCCATAAAGAATTATCTGTCCGCTATCAAGAATTAGTTTTGTCCATTCAAGGGTATAATATGATTATAAAATTGCAAGGTTTTTAATTAAAACAGTTACATAAATTCTTATGATCTCAAATAACGACCAGATGTATCTGACAACACAGAACTGCCAATAAAATATAATAATAATGACGACATTGAATTTCAATGGCAACACTTTCCGTAATTGCAAAAACGATAAAATTGTCACATATTGAAGCAACCAGGAAAAAAACAGCTTCCATTTTCCGTCGATCTAGACTCAATTGTTCGCCGCGAGTCTGGCAGATCAAGTTTTTAGAAACGGCAGCAGAATTCCATAGAATCTGGTTCAGTCACGCCAACTTAGCTAATGAAAAACAATTATTTTGCAATCCATTGTCTCACGCTATAAAACTATAAATCTAATAGAAGCCTTTGACACAGTTGAATGTGCAACAATGTTGCTTGCGAACCGTCGGATATTCTACGTAACAGATTAAGTCGGCACGTGTATAGTGTAGATATATAAGGCAGGTATCGATACTTCGTTGTTTTGCGTCAGAAACTTGCATCGCGTACGGAGTCTCTCCCAAGGAGCGGTTATTGGACCAATTTTTTTTTTCATTTCATTTCTTATAATATTATGACTAATTGCTGTCATTATAGCCCTTAATGAAATACATTATTCACGTCCGTTATGAATAAATCCATGTATGGATCGATTGTGTCCAATCACTTTTCAATAAATAAATTTTGTTTAATTATTATCTATCTATATAGTATGTATATAAAATTTAAAGTCCTGACTGACTGACTGATACATTAACGCACAGCCTAAACCGCTGGTCCTAGAGACATGAAATTTGGAGGGTGTTCTTTGTGAAGAGTCGGTATCCACTAAGAAAGGGTTTTTCGAAATTTCACCCCTAAGAGGGTGAAATGGGGGGAATTTTTTTGTATGGAAATTCTTATTCCTTGAGTAAATAAACTTGAAACTTGGCACCAATACTAATCTAAGTAAATTATGGAGTTTGCCATTTCATGTTTTTCTAAACTACCCCCTAAAAGGGGATTGGGGGGTTTCAAAGTTTGTATGGAAGGATTTTAGCGCGCGGTCCGATTAACTCGAAACTCAGTTTTTATACTTAAGACCAAAAATAAAGGATAACATGTAACAGGGTTTTTCGAAAATCTACCCCTAACGGGTCGAAAAGGGTTAGTTAATTTTACAGGGGAGAATTATATGCGTGGCTTGATTAACTCGAAAATTAGTATTAACACTTTTGACAGAAAATAATTAATAATAAGTATGTAAAGTTGTCGAAAATTTACCCCTGACGGGGCAAAAAGGGGTAATTCGATTTTTAAGGGGAGGATTTGAACTCGAAACTGTATGTTACATTTTCACACCTAAACTTCTGATTTGGCAAAGAGATAGATGGCATCCCGGGGAAGGTCATACTTTTTATCATGGTAGCACGTTCCCGTGGGATAATTCCCGATATCCACGCGGGCGAAGCCGCGGGCGGAAGCTAGTAAAAGATAAATCATTTGTATTGATATTTTAGGAAATTGTAAGAACAACCACTCTGTTTAAACAGTTAGATCATATTTTATTATAAGCTGACAAAACTAAGATTATTATCGCCAGTAGTTTATTGTAGTTAGATTTATATAAAATATTACCTAACTATTTACGATTACGCAAATATAATAATTTTGTCAAAAGGCATACCTACTAAAAGTTCTGTCGAAGTACTGGCAATTAGATTTACTAAATAAATTTTATAATAAGCAGTTAGTCAATATGATTCAAGTAACGACGATAATAATATTTGCCATCTTAAACAGACCTATAGAAAACATAATGACATTTATAAAATGACAAAATCACACAGACAGCACTGGATTAATATCATTAGGATAGCAATAAAAGTCTATCATAAACATGATTGTTAAAATATGGTTACACGATACTAATTTGCATATTAACATCGCACAAAATAACATTAACTTGTAAATAAATAAACCGAACGATCGTAATAACGTTTATGAAGTTTATAATCCCATAAATAATATAACTTACAAGCATTACATCAAACATTGCTGTAAATTAATCGAATGGTTCATCAACTTGATGGCTTTGATCAAAATGTGCAATATCATTAATTATATTTTAAGTTTTTTAATTAATTTATTCTGTTCCTTCTATTTCATTTTCGCTTTCAAGGCAAGCCATTTTAGACAGAATATATTCATGTCGGTTGGAAGAAAATAAACTCCTGTTGTAAAGTTTGTCTAAGACTTCACGAAATATCATGACACTTATAATTTTAAAACTCATTTCTGCAAGATTGAGCCACTTAAAAAAAAAGAGCTAAATTATAAAGCCATGCTATCAATATAATATATGTATAGAGAATAGTGTAGTTCTCTTCTTGATTTAATTCGCATCTTTTTTTTTAACTTAAAGTCCTAAAACTGATTACTTTCTACCAACAACTCTTATCCAATTAAATTTTTTTGAATGGTATCTATTTATTTACTTGATAGTTTCTTTAATTCTTCATCACCAGTCTGCTAAAGGGTTAATAATCTGCAAGTAATTCTCAATCATTATTAACAAATGAATCGATTTCTTAATGCAGCATGATTTGCAAAAGTGTTCGCGTCGCACACAAGATCAGTCTCATTAGCATTTTAAATGTTGAACAGTGATTGGTACAAATCAGAACTGCGTGTTAATGTTTTTTTTTTTTTAAAGTGTGTATTGGCTGGACCAGGCGGTCTATTCTGTAAAAATTTCACCGTGAACACTTAGGTGAAGTAAACTGTCATTCCATTTGATGGTACAGATTCACATTTTACACGATTTTACACTAGTGAGCCGTCAATAGTATCAAAAATCTCACCGTGAAAACGTGAAGTGAGCTCACATGTTTTCACATTGAGATTTTTGACACTATTGACAGCTCACTACATCTTTGTTTCCACATTGAGATTTTTGTAGAATACTCCCCCAAATCACAATATCTGTCCATAACTTTGATGCGGTTTTTTTTTTACAATAGGTCATCTTTTAATACTTGCAGTCCACTGGTAAACATACACCGCTCCTAAGTTATTTTATTCAGTTCAACGGTTTACGTTTCCAGTTTACGTCAGCTTCTTCGTAACAGTAGTAAACACAGTTTTTTAATATTTTATAAATATCAAAGTTTCTTACCACTGCTTTACCAAACAGTTTTGAGAATCCTGTGATATTCAGAACAAGTTCTATTGTAATTTGTATCTAATATTGTCATTAATTATGGTATTTTTATAGCCATTGAAGTCTTTAATTTCATTTAACTCGGTTATAGCAGTCGGTATTAATTTCACTTGATCAAGATACGTCGTGCCCTTTCTATTACAAGCTATTAAATATTTGAAATACAATCTATACTAATGATAAGGCTGAAGAGTTTGTTTGTTTGAACGCGCTAATCTATGGAACTAGCAGTTGGATTGAAAAAAATAATTTCATTTGATATACCAATTCTTGAGGAAGGTTACGCTACGACCCTTAGGAGAAAAATGACGAAAGTTTAAAAGAACGCTAAGCAAAAACGAAGTAATAGCGCGTGTGGGCAATAATTTCACGTAGACGAAGTCGCGGGCGGAATATAGTTGTTATACAGGGTATTTTTCAAAGACCAGCCAAATTTAAGGATGTGGTACAGACCATCAAACTGAACAACTTTCTCCACGGGACCAACATCGTAATCGCGAATAAAAATTCAGCCGTCCCATACATTTAGGTCGAGTAGGTATTGAAGTTTTCTATGGGACAGTTGATAAAATTTTCGCGATTACGCTATTTGTCCCATGGAGAAAGTTGTTCTGTTTGAGGATCTGTACCACATCCTTAAATTTGGCTGGTCTTTCATAGTTTTGTTCTTCGGACAGATGTTGGATGTCGGATTTTATTGCCGTTTTGAATTATTCACGAGAGTTTTAACTACACATATTGTAAAAAGTAAATGAAAGCAGTAAAATTAGTTTGTACTAAAACTTGCTAACAATTAGTAGATATACCTGATGGTCATCATCATCGTCTCCTGTACCAAAAAATCGTCTT
Organism: Apamea anceps; assembly: GCA_951799955.1. Lineage (NCBI taxonomy): Eukaryota > Metazoa > Arthropoda > Insecta > Lepidoptera > Noctuidae > Apamea > Apamea anceps. Next base: position 4,178,771 of record OX637516.1, read on the forward strand.
CTTCCATTCCTACATCTGGCCGCTGTTAATCACCAGTATTCACTCCCTTTCTAATCTAAACATCTAAATAATGAATTTATTTCTTTGACCTTCTCTTGCACATTCTTATTCTCCATCCTTCTTCTTCGTCGTATAAATGATTCCATTTCCATATTTTGTTATAAGTTTCGACCAGAATACCGCCACGTCGAAAGCATTAGCATTGGCATCGCAAAGGTCTTCAAGTTCAGGGGCTGCAGTCTCGACATTCGTAGCGATCGCTTTACGACCGAATTCGGTCGCAAAGCGACTGCTATGAATGTCGAGACAGCCCCTGGTGTCACAGAGAACGCTACAAGAGGAAGAGGTATCATCTCCCGGTTGATGGCAATAGACTCGTCACCGGGACCTGATCATAACTGGTGAAATATGGGGTAACTATAAATGCACCTCTGCCTAACCGTTCGGGGAACACAGTCGTGATGTTATGTAATATGAAAAGCTTTCTACTACTTGCTTTCATTGTCACTTGATATTTTAGTAGAAGCCTTAATTATACAGGGTGGCAGGGACATCGACGCGCAAACTGTAACCATGAATTCAGCACATGAGTTTAGACCCCATAGCGTCGAAATTTTCCGTCGGTTATCAAAAGCAAAATCTTTTTTTTCATAGAAAATTGCAATACCCACGCGGTCAAAATGTATGGAACAGCAATTTTTTTTTTTGTAAGCGACGAAAAATTACGACGCTATGGGGTCTAAGCTCATGTGCTGAATCCATGGTTACAGTTTGCGCGTCGAAGTCCCTGCCACCCTGTATGTCTTGATATCACAAAATTAATAAACAAAGATTATATTATAATTTTAACAAGCCAGCATGTATGACAGTATCTCCAATGCAGCGTCTGAGCAAAGAGCTGAGCTCACGATCGATCAAGCTGTCAGCTGCGTTTCGCGAGTAATTCTACATGCATTTGTGTTGAGATAGGCTGGTTGCAGACTATCAGTTGATAACAGTTAGAAAGAAATCATTCATAAGATAACATAACATCACGTGGGGATAGCTTTTCGTGAATAGGCTTTATGATTCACCTGTAAGTTTAACTTTTTTGGAGTAACCGATGCTTATTAATTTGTCATTCGGACTGCTACCAAACTGGTTGTATAGATTTTCTAATCTACATTTTGGTTACAAATAGTGAAGGCACAAGTTGCTGTCCAATGTCCGTTCTTTTGAATATAATTAAACTCATTCCTTTGACGGCACTTTTTGCTTAATAGGGAATTTTCAATTGGAAATATTTATAGAGAATTTCTCTTTATCTGATTAGATTTTACATAATACTCTTACATAATTAACACTGTGTCCAAATATTTTTCTTAATAATTCACCAGTCCTTCAAGAAAACTGAAAGCCTGAAAGCGTGTAGCTAGCCTTATGTTCTCCTAGATCCGCTGGCTAGCACACACGATGATTCGTCAATTTAGACACGTTCTCCGTCCAGCCAAAGGCGACTGATTAAATTCAAGCTGACTGATTGAAAATTCATTGGTATGGTGTTACATTTTATATATTCACGCCATTTTTCCCTTGTATGGTCAGCAGAACTATTATTAACGACACATAAAACATAAACTCACGCATTCTTCGCATAAGGGCAGGATGAAACTACAGAACGTCACCTGCGACGATCCTAACGTATCCTCATTTTACTTCGTTTACATTCATACACATAACGACATGTGCATCAAAATTGCTTGAAGCCATACCAATTGGTTTCGGTTAAAGTTTATACTTAATTCTTTTTGCTTGGTAATGGTAGGTTATTTTATCGTTTGCAACGGCCATTAGGAATCATTTTTCTAAGTGTTTTTAATTCCGCGACATTTACAGAACATGGTGTGTAGCTCGAGGTGAAAATATATTTAGTATTATCTTATGCCTGGGGCTTCGGCCGCGTAGATTTTGAAAACTATTCCACGGGTACGTGCTATCTGGACCAAAAATAGGCTTTGTTTTTCCTCAGGATACCATCATCTTCTTGCTATATTTTATCGAAATCCGTGCAGTGATGTAGGCGTGAAAAGGTAATAAGGTATCTGTGACTGCAAGTGACAGCTATGTGACCAGAACCCAGCAATGCATAAATATGTAAGCTGTCACGCCCTTTATGCCTGGAGGCTTTTATTTAGGTAGTAAGTTTTTATTTTAATTTTAATTTATATTTTTTCAGCTTGAGTACGTATAGTTTTTATTATATTTGTTGGTATATTGGCGTGGCTAGCTGACATATGGCAAATACTTTAAGTTTCTTGTAATGTTAATTACTGAACATAGGTTCTTAGTATTGTATACATGCAACTATATTCTAACTAAACATACAGCTGTGCTGCTGGGGAGTTTGTTGCGCCACTTCTTCTTCCCAGCGATAGCACTAGGAAGTGGTGAAGGGCGGGCGTTTTTGGGGGACTGTCTTTTGTAATTTTGACGTTCGATCAGCCTAATTTGAATAAATGACTTTTGATTTTGATTTTTGATTTTGAATATACAGACAGACTTACTTTCAAATTTATAATATTATTTATTTTCAGCCTGCCTGAATTAAATAAGTATAATATATATATATATATACTCGTATATATAATATTTAGCTTTGAGGGACCTTTTTATACCAAATGCAAGGAACTGTTGAAAGATTTTTATTACTTCTTAGTTTGATTTATTCAGGTCATTATACCTGCTAGATAGGCTTGGTAAGAATATACCTAAATCTAGTAAGAAAATATAAATAGGTAATATGCGAGAAGCACCAAACTGGTCAAAGTAGCGGTGCTTGGGGGAGGCCTATGTCCAGCAGTGGACGTCTTTCGGCTGAAATTAAAATCAAAATCAAAAGTCATTTATTCAAATTAGGCTGAGAATCAGCACTTTTCGAACGTCAAAATTACAAAAGACAGTCCCCCAAAAACGCCCGCCCTTCACCACTTCCTTGTGCTATCGCTGGGAAGAAGAAGTGGCGTAACAAACTCCTCAGCAGCACAGCTGTCTGTTTAGTTAAAATTAATTATGATGATGAAGAAGAAAATATGGAAGGACCGGTTCCAAATATCCTTTCACATTTAACCGGTCTGCCTCCAAAGCAAGAGTGAACAGGCATCTTCTGGGCTCGCTCGTTCCATCATAGATCTCATCCATCACTTTCGATCAGGCGTGATCGAGGTCAAGAGCAAGCCCAATCAATAATAAAAAAAAATCTGATAAGAATTTGATGAAAGAAAGGAAATACATTTACTACCCAAAACTACCCGTATTGATGATTGACATGATTATTTAAATTTCGTAATAAAGAAGCATCTTTACCGTATATTACAATAAAATGATTAGAAATCAAATAGCATTATTTATCACCAATTACCAACCGACTATAAAGTATCATAAATCATTTATAATTAACCCCACTCAGAATCCTATAAATCAATAATAATAACTCATTATTGGAGGATCTAACTATATAACTTCACAATATGGCTATCTCCAACATTCCTATAAATAGTTTTATCTAAACAAGTGGGATTCGGTTATAACCGAAACGGGAATAGAACCCGTTAAGGTCTTGTCGCAAACAGCTTTAGCAGAAATAACTTGATTATGGTTGACAGAAAATCAGTTAACGTAGCCAGTTACGTTTGATCCGTGGTCGGCGATAGTGTGACCTCGATTTCTTCGAAATTTCCAAAACTGTGCGGGGGGAGGGAGACCAGGAAACATTGGTCTCGTATATCTCCTTTGATAGTTGGTTGTCTGATAGAAATCAGATTGGATTTCATTGGCGATTGTTGGGCTGACTCATGGCTGCAACGGCAAATATGATTTATATCCGAGGATATATTTATAGAAATCTACAGAAATGTAACAATTGTTGTTTATTTGTAAGACTTTGTTGAGTGTCCTGGTTTGGTAGTTGAAGAGCTGGAAATGTTTAAACAGCTGCGAGGCTGTCAAATTGTTATATTTAGACTTAACAAAAGGTAGGCTTACCACTAAGTTTGATAGATTTGTTTATCTTCGAAGCACGCTACTTTTAGCACAGTGCAAACTTACAAGTGATAAGTTCAGAATTAGTGGTAGGTCCTATGTAGTTTACTAGTTTATATTATACTAACGGTTCCCGCGGCTTCGCTCACACAACTATGTATTCTATTGGCATTTGGTATGACTTAGTGGAAAAGTGAAGTCATCGTATAATTAATAGTTTTTTATTAATTTATAATTAATCATTATGATATTTATAAAAAAAAAACCAAAATTTTGTTTGCTTGCACCATATTTTAACGTTGTATTTTTTTATATTTTACATAGACTTTTTTAATGTGCATTGACAATCCTCTACACTAAAATAACATTGTGTAGTCCGTAGATCTTACAACATTCAATAGTTTATTTGAACCGGAGACTACTCAATTACTCCTAGCCTTACAATACTTAATCCTGAACTACCGATATCTCTGCCTACCTTGTATAGTAGCAAGAGTAATGATAGTTTTAGCCATTTCGGTAACAATAAATATTTATGGTCAATTTCTTCGGTACATGGAGTACCTTGTTTGTAGGGTAGCCTAGTTTTAATAAATTTAAAAACCTTCGTTCAAAATGGAAGGTTTTTAAAATGCTGAAGGGATATGCGAATGTTTTTTACAAGTCCTTTCGATGTCGTAAATTGTTTCAAGAGTTAATAGTATTCATTAATTAGTCCATTCACAAATACACAACAATTAAAATTTACACGCTAACACTAATATATATATATATATATATTATATACAAATATATAATAAAAAATTAAATAAAAAGGCAGGAGCTCATTGGGCATCAATAAATTCGACCGCATCGCTGTTAATGGGATAAGTGCCCGAAAGGCTGGCAGCATCACGTTGGATGGCAATCCTGATCTTTTGGCTAAAAATAGGCCAGCATTCCAACCGCTTTGCGATGTCCCGAAATATTCATTAGTCTTACATACATCTAGTTTGAGATCAAGAACATTTTACTGTAGTGTATTCTAAATTCTGGGGAGTTGTCTTCCTTTGAACTCTAATACACCATCATTATCCACACCCTTTTTTGTGGTGTATGGAAGCAGACGTACTTACAGTAAGCCTTCCTCTTCTAACACCTTTTCATTTATAATTGAACATTCTGCATATTTTTCCTGTGTTTTTAATTACATAAATCAGGAGTGTCCCCTTAACCCTGCAAAGCTGGCCACCCCACCAGTACCGTACACTGCATTTTACAATGGCTACTGTAACCAGTCGATTAGGCATCTAGTTGGTCTTGGGCCATATTTGGGCCCACAGATAGTTATAATGCTAATAAACGGAAAACCATACTGTTGTGGGCTTTTGGCAGCACAGTTAGATTTAACTAGTTAGGGAACTTGAATTTACCTGTGCGAAATGTACTTTTACGTACTATGTGTTCGACCATTATTTTCTCTTGAGAATTGGTGCAGTCTTACCTACCTGGTTAGTCTAGTCTAGGTCGCAAATGGTAGTGCTAATGATCCTGGGATCCTAAGTGCTATCAGGCAGTGTTTTGTTTTTTTTTTTATATTTTTTATTTCGGAGTTCTCTGGTCCCAGCTGACTAGCTCAGCCATTCATGGATCTTTGACTGGTTGTCAGACTTTCAGTCTTTCTAAGGGTAAACGTATTACCCAGTAACTGAGTTGTGAAGGTCAGATACGCAGTCGCTCGATGTAAAATACTTTTACTCAGCTGCATCCGGCTAGGCTGATTGTGCTTTCTCTGTGTTCGGAGTCTGGATTGAAGCTATTATTAGGGGTAAAAGGTTCATCTCAATTAGGAAATAGACTTTAGCATGTCTGGCGAAATGTGGTCTGCCTACTCCTTTGAAAAATACAAGCGTGATGTTATGTTGAGTTATGTTAATGTTACTTCTTCTTTCGCTATTTATAGATATTTATGTATAATATTGTAGTTACGAGTTGCGGTTGATGGATGCCATCATTGTCTCTCAATAAAATGATAAAAGGAAGTGAGCATACTTATGTATAACATCTATCATGATTCCAGTAAGGAATTTATTACTTATTGGAATTTTATTGTAATAAATATCTCTATTGACTGCTAAGTGTGTATTATATGTGCACTTCTAAGAATAGTTATCATTTGAAATAAAGGTACATCTGAAATATCAAACTGAACGAGTTGTAAATCAGATTTCATTATCAAGGCATTTACCTAATTGATCATTATTTTTGGGCATGTATTTACTAAAAATTATTCCATCACCACAGCTCTCAAAACGGTGAAGAAAAACATCGTGAGGAAACCGGCATGTCCTAGAACCAAAAATTCGAAGACGTCTGACATCTGCCAACCCGCACTGGGCCCGCGTGGTGGATTACAGCTCACTCGCTCTCACTGAGAGGAGGCCTGTGTCCCAGCAGTGGGAACGTGGGTGTGTATTCACTAACATAACCAAATCATCGTTGTTCTGCATATATCTCAATAATTTGTTTAGCGTCAGCGTAGCTCATCTTTTTCTTCCATACAAATCTATTAGTCATCTTATAATTTTTCCCTGCTGGGACTCAGGCCATCTCTCGGCGAGAGGGAGTGGGCCGTAATCCACCACGCGGGCCCAGTGCGGGTTGGTAGATGTCACATGTCTTAAAATTTTTGATTCTAGGACATGCCGGTTTCCTCACGATGTTTTCCTTCACCGTTTTGACAGCAGTGGTGATGAAGGTTTGAACCTACGACCTTTATCTCGTAATTCGCGGTAGTTACCACTGGGTCACCACTGCTCCTAGCCTACTAGCCCGCATTGCACCCGCGTATTAGATTGCAGCCCACTCCATCTGAGAGGCCTGTGTGTGTCCCAGCTTGTTCTTATTGGGCCTTCTCTTTTCCACGATCTCGCCAGCATCTAAATTGCGTAATACACTATCGATCCCAATCTGAATAATTTCGAATGATATTGCTAATCCATTGCTTCATATGTTCGAAGAATATGTCTGCTCAACAACTTGAATAACGCAATGGATATTGTTGAACTGTCAAAATGAACCCCATTACTACTGATTGTGTGTTACGCTACTACCCCGCTGGTTGAAGTCTATTTTGCTGATTATGCTAGCCATATTACTTAGTCATGTGGTCGTTTACTTATATGTTATTCAAGTGCACCTAATAAGACCTAGAGTCCTTATACCCACTAGAAATCCCAAGAACTCCTTCCGGACTGCACCTGCTCCATCTGGCACTAGGTTGGCAGTGTTACCACCTACAACACATCAGGTATTCAGCAGACAAGGTCGGCAGTTAATAAAATATCGTTGGTATAAGAAGCACTGTGGTGGAATGACAATCACGGTGACAGTTAGCGAGAATTTGAATTTTAGTGCGGTCGGTACATGTAGGTTGTGTGTGCATTGTTTAACGGGTTAGGTTAGGTACAATTAATTGTGATTTTATTAGGTATGTGTGGCTCGTGGCTAAGTTATTATTAACATGCGTATCGTCAAGGTATGGATACGTGTCCGGTTCTTCGCAAACAAGAACAGGAAACAACACGACGATAGTAGAACGACTTCTATGAAAACTACATGGAAATTGTTCTACAACAGTCGTGACGCGCGGTTGCGTCGCACCATGCCGGTTTCTCAAACGAGCGAAGTAAAGCATTCTTTCGCCGTTTTGAGAATGCAGTGGTGATGAAATAATTTACACAAAGTACGCCAGTCAGTGTTCGAACTTACGACTTACAATTCTTAAGTCGCGGCAGTTGCCACTGGACCAACGCTGCTCCAGTGTACGACTTGAACCGAATAAAACTTGAATGTCCCATACTTAGGAAGTGGAAACACACCGATCCCTTAAAGGGGCCATTTAGTATGCACAGTGTTCCTATTACGAGGTAACACTGTGCATATTTGTAACCCAGAGTTCCGCATGCGGCTGTTTGCATAGATATAGGCCGTAATGCACTTTGTATGAATCAGATGGACATACGGAGTGATTTTGTGGAGCTTGATTGGCTCTTGGCTCTAAGGACATTGGCGCCGATTCCCTTGTTCACAAACTAAACTAAATTTAAGTTCAGTGCATCTTTTTCTTTCTATTTCATTAAGAAAAGGACAGAAGATAAATATTAGTTTAGTCCTGTCAAATTATTCAGCGCCTGACGTAAATTGACGTATTTTAAGTCGCCATGTTTTAATCACGTCTATACTGTCTATGGAGTATCTTAATTTGACAGGACTAAACTAATATTTTATCTTCTGTCCTTCTCTTAATGAGATAGAGAGAAAAAGATGCAATGAACTTAAATTTAGTTTAGTTTGTGTACAAGCGAATCGGCGCCATTGTCAATCATTAACTTTATGATTAGATGGAGTTGGCGCAATGAGCTGGACTCCTTTAATAAAGATAGGTCCTTGGCAGCTCTGGACTAAAAGAGGTGGAAAGAGAGTATGAGGACTTTGCCCAACAGTGGGACATTAATGCCTGTTAATAATAATGGGTGTACTATAAGTACACCTCTGACTAACCCTATGGGAATTATAGGCGTGATGTTTGATGATGAGGTTTCAAAAAAACACTTTTACACGTCATAAATAAATTATGTTTTAAAACTAGATGAGGACCGAGTTTCCATTTTAGAAAGAAAGAAAAAGTATTTATTGCGACTCGCACAAGAAGATCACAAAATTAGACTAAACACATCAAAAATTAAAAAAAAAAACAAATTATATTAAAAAAAGTATCAAAACTAAAATATATTAAAAAAAAGTAACAAAACTAAATTATATTAAAAAAAAAGTAACAAAACTAAATTATATTAAAAAAAAAAGTAACAAAAATGAAACAGAAAGTCCTGTACAAGGCCAAAAGGCTCCTATCTCAGCATTATGCAACGACAATTTGAGTAGAAGCACCGAAACAAACTCAGAGGTCACGGTCTCTTTTAAAGTCCAGACATACTCGTAATCTTGGTCAGGTCATATGAGGATTATGCAGATTAGTGTCTGAGAGGGTTTTTTGAGGAAAGAACTACACAAAATTGACCAGCGTACACCCTAATTGTGTAAACTATCAACCTCATTTGGAAGGAATCAATTGCTTCATATATTCGAAAAATGTGTCTGATTAACAACGTAAATAACGCATTCTATGTTGTTGAATTGTCAAAATGAATGTTTGTGCATAGATTTGTCTATAATGTGTCTCTCATAAAATCAATCACGAGCTGTAGCTAAGAATTTAAGATGTCTGCCCATTAGAAAGCAAGTAGTTATATATTTCCCTAAGTAGTAAAGTCCCTAGAATTCCTCTTGATTATATTAATTTCCTGGCCTATTAGGCATGGTTTGAGGAACTAATTAGTACCGTGGTCATTACAATCACTTAATGCAACCAGTCGAGACTAGTAAAACCAGAGGGTTTTACCCGTGGTGACCACGATATCTGCAGCTGCCAGGACTAACAACATAGTTTAACGGGAATGCTTAACTTATTTCTGTACATTTTACTGCTGCCAAGCAGCGTTATTGTGGTCTGGTTTGAAGGGCATTTATCGAACATATGAAGCAATGGATGTTGCTAATCCATTGCTTCATATGTTTGAAAAAAAATTCTGTTCAACAATGTAAATAACGCAATGAATGTTTTTGAAGTGTCAAAATTAATTGCATTGGCATTGTAAGTGTGTTATGCAATTACCCCGCTGTTTTGCTTATTGAAAGGCTTAGCCTAAAGCCCAGACCAAAACTATCAAAAAGACATTTTAAACGTTACCCACACATAATACAAGACAAAAACATTCGGCTCAAAGTAAACCCTTCACAAAGTCACGATATTCCCTTGACAAAAACCGAATAACATGGAAAAAATCTTAAAAGGGCTAAAGATTGTACACACGAACTCATTTAGCGGGATGTGTTTTAGATCTTATCGTGTGCTCCGAGCTTTATGATCGCCGATTATATAGAGCGCGGTGTAATAATGAAATATATATCGCGTGATGGTTCTGTAGGAGACTATATGTTAAGTTTTGTAGATGTTCTGAATGTATACAATATTTATTAGTTGGTACAGGCGAGTGTAGTGTGGACGTGCCCAGACAGATGGACTGACGACTGAAGAAGGTGGCTGGGACTGACTGGATGTTGAAGGCGAAAGACAGGGTGTGGCGGCGCAGCCTGGGTGATGCCTATGTCTAGTCTAGTATTGTACTGCGATAGGCTGAGTTGATGGATTGATCTAGTTGGTATAAGACGACTGTCAAAAAGGTGTTGGGAATTTGGAATCATTGGAATGTAAGAAAAGTAAGGTGGACCAACGACCTTGTGAAGGCCGCAGGAACCCGTTGGATTCGAGAAGCACAGAACCGGTCGAAGTGGAGGTGCTTGGGGGAGGCCTATGTCCAGCAGTGAACACCTTTCGGCTGAAATAATGATGATGAAGGAAAGAAAGAAATATAAGTTTATATAGATGCTGCGCCTGCGCTTGTCATATAACTACAATTATAACGATATCCAATTCGTTCGTCTTTTTTAATAGGAGTGGTAATTTTGTCATCATTGTTGCAGTGCTACAAAGTAGTAAGCTATTATTAGTCGACATTAACAAGCCCATAATTTTCAGCATCATAATCTAGATACAATGTTAAATTTTGATCGTTTTGATCCTTAAAAGGGGTCGTCATTATGAACAACTTTTACTACGGGACCAACCCTGAAATCATGAAAAAAAAAATCAGTTGATCCATAGATTTATGTTCGCATAACTCGACATAAGGTATGGATCAACGGATTTTTTAAAATATATTTTAGATAATTTTGACGTTCAGAAAGTGCTGATTCTCAGCCTAATTTGAATAAATGACTTTTGATCTTGATTTCAATCCACACTAGGTAAACAATGACAAACCGCCATCTCGTAGTGTGCAAGCACGACGCACTGATCTCAAAACGGTGAAGGAAAACATCGTAAGGAAACCGGCATGACCTAGAACCAAAAATTTGAAGACATATGACATCTACCAACCTGCACTGGACCCGCGTGATTGATTATGGCCCACTCCCTCTTACAGAGAGGAGGCCTGTGTCCCAGCAGTGGGAACATTATTGGCTGATTGATTATGATGTAGGTAGTATGCAAGTTCTTGTTAACGAGTAGAGAATATTGCATCTAGAACCATCCAGAATTACAATAATATGACAGCTACCACAAAATGAATCATAATTACGCAAGCGAACCCACACAAAACGTCAGTCTCACGTAAATCACTTGGGACCTTGACAGAACCCTAAGTAGGTACCTATCTACCTAATTACCTAGAATACTTATGTAGGTGGTTAGGTCTTATAGCCATAACTAATCAGTAAACAGATTGGTCGGTAAGCTCAAACGTGCCGGCGAAGTGGGCTGATTTTAATTATGTTTTACCCTTGAAGGAAACGCTAGAGGAACTGGTTTTTATTGTATAATGTTGTTAAATAAAATTGTAGTGATGCTGTAAATGACATAGGTGGGTCGGTGGGTAGGAGTGAGGCTGCTGAACGATCTGTACTTGGTTCGATTTTTTGGTTAAGCTTCTTCTTGTGGAGGCACTTTTATACCCTGCGCGCTCAGCCGTATCAATCTTGTAGACTCACTAAGCTTGTCATCATCATCATGATTTAGCTGAAGGATGTCCACTGCTGGACGAAGGTCTCCTCTAAGTATTGCCACAACAGCCGCATCCAGTTATTCCCAAGACTTTCACCAGGTCATCAATCAACCTTGTGGGACACTGACCCACACTGCACCTTCATCATTCTCCTGCTCTATTCCCAATTAATTTGGGGTGGGCGCAACGTGACTCTCACTCTCTTTTTAGCCATATCATGTTTTACACAGTCCATCCATTCCATAGGTATTTAAAATAAACCCATGTTACTACCTTTTCTTGTTTCCCAAACCACGGAAACTACCTCTTTCTAACCTAACCTATTCAATTAAAAGCTAAGTATTCTCGTGCCATATTCCATAACCTTCAAAAGTGAGGGAGTCCTCAACGCTGGAATGTCATTAATGCCAGGCGTAATATAGTGGAACAATCTTATTTTACCATCTCCTGCATACTTCACCCACCTTAAGTCGAAGGTGTTAGGGTTTAGAATGGAGTGGTTGTGGGTTTTGTAATTGAAGGTTTAAGGTGGTAATGTTATAATAGTGCAAATCAGTCGTCGTGATCGAGGTATTACATTGTCGTGCAATGAATGCGTATGCAGCTGAGAGGTGACGGTTTTAAACTCGTGTTCTGTACTTAATGGTTCGGATGGAGAGGAAATCGCGTGTCTTGGGGCGAAAGAGAAGGGAAGAAATAATCTTTGACTCTTTTGGACAAAAATTTAGATTTTTAGAAGAGTACGTAACGATGGAGGTGGGCTCATTCTTCTCCATACAAACCTACCCTTTGGAGAGGAAGGAGGGACTATAACCAATTCTATGTTCTTGTAAATGGTGACAGTAAAAAGTGCCTTCTAATGGCCTAGTTGTATCGCCTTCCGCATCTAGTCTGTCTATCTAGCATTAGTTATTAGTTCTACCATACCTAGGTAGGTATGGTGGTTTGTGTGTGTCTAAGTGATACAATTATCTTTTTGTTCTCTTAGCTTAGACAATATGCCGAGCCTTTTCCCAACTATGTTGGGGTCGGCTTCCATTCTAACTGGATGCAGCTGAATACCAGTATTTTACATGGAGTGATTGCCTATCGAACCTCCACAACCCAGTCACTGCGTAATACGATACCCCTTCATAAGACTGGTTGTCAGAATTTCGGGCTTCCTTCTTAGCTCTTATAAATTGGAAAATAACTGTGTCCGTATGTCACGCCTAAACCACTGAAAGGATTTCGATAAAATTTGGTCAGGAGATAAATGGCATGCTGGGGGAAGACATAGGCTACTTTTTTCCCGGGAGCATGTTTCCGTGTGATAATTTCACGCGGGCGAAGCTACAGGCAGAAGCTAGTACTGATGATGAAGCTAAAGAGTTTGTTTGAAGGCGTTAATCTATGAAACTACAGTCGTATTTAAAAAAAAAATGGCATTCTTGAGGAAGGTTACAGGCATTTAATACTACGTTTTGACTCTAAGGAGCCGAGCAAAAAGAAAAAAAGTCAGCAAGAACGCTAAGCGGAAACTAAGTAATGGGGCTCAGCTATACCTGGGATCGAAAAAGTATTTCAGCCTGATGTTTATGATATACAAGAGTATCTTGCTGACATGTGGACAAGTTGCTGCAGCCTTTAGTAGAGCCTTTTTTATAAAGAGGAACAAATACGGACTCTGTCGACTCTCCGGCCATCTCCTGGTTGCCGATGCTTAGAATCTGCTTCACATCTTTAAAAAAAAAGCCAAGAATTTCACGCGGACAAAGTCGCGGGCAGAACTAATAGTGAAGGACAATAGTGTTACTACTAACTCATGACAAAGGAATACCTGACTTACTGTCATGCGGACTGAATCATATTCTGGTTAAACTTGACATCATACTTTATGATTCATTGCCTTCAACGCCGGCTTACACAAAGGATGGACTGCTTATCTGAAAGGCATTAATTAGTCGTTTTCAGAGAATTTTAAAGGTTTTATAATGTTGTAACATTCTTAGTAATTTGATAATATACGACATTCTGTCATGTTTGTCGAAGGACCGATGGCCGGTGGAGCAGACGAGTCCTGGAGTGGAGACCGCGTATCGGCAAGCGTAGTGTGGGACGCCCCCAGCTAAGTGGATGGACGACCTAAAAAAGGTTGCTGGGACGGATGGGATGCGGAAGGTGGAGGACAAGGTGTTGTGGCGCAGCTTGGGAGAGGCCTATGTCCAGCAGTGGACTGCGATAGGCTGAGTTGATAGGACATTCTTCCTCAAAGTTATTCAATAAATAGGTACTGGTTAAATTTTGTCACCTGCACTGGCGTTAAAGGGTTGGTTCAAAATTTTCATAGTGCACCCTAACTGCGTAACATAATGACGTATAATAAACACGTAACAATTAATGAATGAATATTTATTTATTTGAACTTTTCGCACAAAAAAGTACAAAGGCGGCCTTAATGCCTTAGACATTCTCTACGAGTCAACCAAGGGCGGTGAAGAGATTAGATGGCAGGTGCTTTGGTTGAGAGGAATAATGATAAAAAAAACTATTAAAACTAGGTACACAAATACATAAATAGGTATTATACACATACATATTATATTAAGTAAGTGTTTGGGTGCTCTGGCCTCATTCATTGTTGCGACGTGTGCTACCCATCGAAGACGACATATTTTAATGGTTTTAATAACATTAAGCTCGTATTAAATCTCGTAGAGCTCATGGTTGTTCCACGTTCGCCATTGCTCGTTTTCCAGCACCGTACCGAGTAGGTACAGACGCCAGCAGGTCAAGCTACCCGAAACTGTCAAATTTTTCCAATCAACTTTGAACCTTAATGCTTTAGCTATAAAGTTGAAAATCTATTAAAGAAATTTGACAGATTGTAGTAGCTTGATGTGCTGGCGTCTGTACCTGAGGATTTTCCAACATTTTTCCTTCAACATTCAGTACAAGTCAATTTAGTTCCACATTTCGCCACGGGCCAAGAAAAACTGGACACCCAATCATCTTATGACAAATTCTGCTATAGTCTTAAGACCACACGTAATTTCTTGGAACTAGTACTTACATAATTTAAATAATTAAGACCAATGTAGTTGTGAATGTTGCATGTTTTCATCAGCCGTCAATTTGCCTTCATTGCAACTTCGCTCCTCTCAGATATTTCACTTTATAAAGACATGTCTACAGTTATTAGATTTTAATGAGAAGTACTCTTGAATTTATTTAGGGCTGCCTTCCTTCTTTTTACAGGATTTTTAACCGACTTCTAAAAAAGGAGGAAGTTCTCAATTCGGATATTTGTATTTTTTTTTTTTTATGTTTGTTCGCGCATAACTCCGTCGCTTGCCAACCGATTTGAAAAATTCTTTTTTTGTTGGAAAGGGTATACTTTCCAAATGGTCCCATAGAAATTTCATCAAAAACGGTTCAGTAGTTTGGTTTTTAAACCAAAATTACTGGTAAAAATTACAACTAAAAAGTGAAAAATAAAAACTTTTTTGCAAAAAAATACAACCGACTTCCAAAAACGACACTACAAAGTGAAAAATAACTTTAATTTTGGAAGTCAGTGGCACACAACGAAAATGCGAACCCAACGACACCGACTTCCGAAATTAAAGTTATTTTTCACTTTGTAGTGTCGTTTTTGGAAGTCGGTTGTATTTTTTTGCAAAAATGTTTTTATTTCTTAATTACTGTTATATCTTACGTAATTTGAATTGATGAGCTGGGGGCCTAAAAAGGCCACTTTGGCAGAATCATAATAGGATAACAATATAATAAATAAATATGAATCATATTAAAAATCGTAAAATGGTCACAAACTGACAATTCATAATATGATCTGTGTGCAATTCATATCACAGTGAAATAACATTTAAACTGTAGAAATAAAAAAAAAAACAAATAATTTGATTAATAAAAACTGTAATGAAAAATTTACCAATAAAATTACGGTTTTTATTTTTTTTTATGCGGCATTGTTTGCACCAAATATAAAATGAAATTTTACGAAAATTAGAGGAATTGCTAATGATCTGCTGGGAATGAATAGCTTTTAGAGGTATTGCTTAAAGTGGCCTTTTTAGGCCCCCTGGACTCCTTCAACAAGAACTGGTCCTTAACAGCTTTAAACAGAGGGAAATGAAAGGAGAGTAGGAAGGTCTTTGTTCTGCGGTAGGACATCACAGGCTTTTAATAATTTAATAATAACTGTTATATCATCGTATTCCCAACCCATCTCTATCTACTACCGGAACCTTAGTACTAAGCCTCCGCTGTCCGTCCGTCAGCGGGCTGTAATTCATGAACCGTATTTTTAACCGACTTCTAAAAAAGGAGGAGGTTCTCAATTCGGATGTTTGTATTTTTTTTTTTTTTATGTTTGTTCGCGCATAACTCCGTCGCTTGCCAACCGATTTGAAAAATTCTTTTTTTGTTGGAAAGGGTATACTTCCCAAATGGTCCCATAGAAATTTCATCAAAAACGGTTTAGTAGTTTGGTTTTTAAACCAAAATTACTGGTAAAAATTACAACTAAAAAGTGATAAAAACTTTTTTGCAAAAAAAAACAACCGACTTCCAAAAACGACACTACAAAGTGAAAAATAACTTTAATTTCGGAAGTCGGTGTCTTTGGGTTCGCATTTTCGTTGTTTGCCACCGACTTCCAAAATTAAAGTTATTTTTCACTTTGTAGTGTCATTTTTGGAAGTCGGTTGTTTTTTCTTGCCTTTTTTTTTTTCCCTTCTATGATCAGGGTTTTAGGGGTCTCATCTTTGCCTTGCCTATTATAAGCATAATTAATTTTAAGCATAAATAATTATAAGGTTGGCGGATGTCACAAGTCTTAGAATGTTTAGTGCTAGGACATGCCGGATTTCTCACGGTGTTTTCCTTCACCGTTTTGAGAGCAGTGGTGATGAAATTAAATACATGAAGTAAAGTGCCTCCCTGGTTCGAACTCACGACCTACTCGTAAGTCGGGGCTGATACCACTGAGTCACCACTGCTTCCTCTTGCCTATTATGTTCTATAGTAGTTTGCATAGAGACATTTAACGGTTACCGTTTTGTGCAATATGTTTGGAAAAGCTATCCTATTACACAATTTTATGTCGTCATCATCATCAGCTTATAGCAGTCCACTGCTGGACATAGGCCTCTCCTATTGCACGCCATTCAACTTAATTTCCGGCAACTCTCATCCAGCTGCTACCAGCCATCCTGCGAAGATCGTCGCTCCACCTAGCCTGAGGGCCGCCTTACGTTTACCGATTTGCGATAATTTTATTTATGTTCTCAAAATTGTTGATCTCAAGGGAGTGCCAGCCCTGTTAGGGCTAAAATAAACGTAACTTGATCTGGACTAAGAGTTTATTAAAAGCAGTACTGAATGATCTCTTTGTACTGAACTGTATATAAATGTTCTTGATATACTTAGAGTATTGTAAGGGCGATACGTACGTTAATTAAATAAAGTAGGTTTGAGTCTATTTTGGGAGTTTTGAGAAATTTAAGTTAGAGTAATTAATTCTGACACTGTTTGACAGAGGATTCCTAAAAGATAGAATAATTGAACCCTACAAAAAATTAAGTTAGCAAGTGTGCTTTTTCAATGGCAATTCAATAAGATTTGGCAAGGAGCTAGCTCATATACAGAATAAGGCAATAGGGTTCTTGGTGTGCAGCATAATTAGCATAATTAGTGTGTCTGTTGTGTGTGTTGTCTTGTTGATCATTACACCTGTCAAAGTGTACGTAGGTAAAAACCCTTTCGCTTACGTTATCTTTTTTCGAACATGAGATAGACAACTGCACTCTAATTGCATAAAACACAATCTTAATCTGAATGATTTTGAAGGATACTGATAATCCATTGCTTCATATGTTCGAAAAATTTGTCAGCTCAACAACGCAAATAACGCAATGAATGTTGTTGAATTGTCAAAATGAAACCCATTAAGCAATTACCACGCTGACCTAGGAGATACTATGCTCTTCCTCCTCTATATAGCACAGTCACACTAACAAACAAAAAAAAAACCATGTTCTCCATAATCATACCACAGTAAAACTCACCAGTAGCTAACATATCGTTATAATTACAGCATAGTGTTAATTGAGGTCACATCCATTGAGCCAGGGACTCAAAATAAACAGTTTGTTAAGCATTAGGGTCATCGCGATCAAATGCAGTTCGTGCTGACTAATTGATAGAATTCATTACGAAATTGTCATGGATGTTGGTAAGTACGATGTTACGCGGGCGTTAATATGACGAGTTTTTGAAATAAACTGTCACACAGGTGGAATGGACTACGTTCTAGAAATCCAAAGGCATCAACCTATAATGTTTTCACTGGTGGAAACCAGGCCTCCTCTCTGTGAGAGACAGAGTGGGTCATAATCCACCACGCGGGCCCAGTGTGGGTTGGTAGATGTCACATGTCTCTAATCTTAGTTCTAGGATATGCCAGTTTCCTCACAATGTTATCCTTCGTCGTTTTGAGTGCAGTAGGAAACTATGGCAAGTCGAGTTTTTGAAGGAAACTCTCATACAGGTAGTGGTATGGATATTATTACGCACTAAATAGGTGAACTAAAAGTCGATGCCGCTTAATGGCAAACGACATCGCGGCAGGCCCAGATGGAGATGACGGGAAGAGCTGAACTCCTTTCATAAAGATTGGTCCTTGGCAGCTCTAGCCAGATAGAAGTTGAAAGAGAGTAGGCCTTTGCACAGCCGTGGGATATTAATGGCTAATAAAAAAGGCGATGTGCCATGTTAATACTCTAGGGATGATAATTGATAATACTGCTTACTTAGTACTGGAAAAAAGATAGCATACACATACCTAAGTACCATCAGAGTACCATCCACCCCGAAAAATTATCTTTTTTCAGATATTGTTTGTATCAGGGATGTTATGGAGATCCGTAACCGAAACTATCGGATATCCGAAATAAAAATATATCCGTAACCGTAACCGTAGGTATCCGTTTCACAAGTTTCGGATAGTTTCGTGTAAGGGCGGAGTCTAAAAAACGACATGTTTCGACAGGCTTTTGTAACATCTCTAAATAATTACTTACCTATTTGACTGATTATAATACCAAATGATAATGTAGACTAGATAAAACCTATAAATAAAACCAAATTTTTACATACTATTTGTGTTTATATTTTACTTCAATCTAATATCCGTAACCGAAACTATACGAAACTAACGGATAATCCGAAAAAATTACATGTCCGTAACCGTATCCGAAACCGAAATAATTATATTCCTATATCCATATCCGTATGCAGATCCGAAATATCATAACCATAACATCTCTAGTTTGTATTTGGTGCCAAGACATATTACTCTAAACGTAGAAGGAGCACGAGCTAAACTCCTAAGTATTTGGTGAAGTCTGAGTTCTTAACTGATATTGGATTTCAAATAGTTGGCCTATATTACTTCCGACTGTGGGAATAGTCACAAACAAGACACAATAATAATCAGCCTAGAATGTTCCCACTGCTGGGACACAGCGCTGGCAAATGTCACATGTCTTCGAATTTTTGGTTCTAGGACATGCCGGTTTCCTTAAGATGTTTTCCTTCACTTTGAGAGCAGTGGTGATGAAGTAATTTACACAAAGTAAAGCGCCGTACGGGTTTCGAACCTATGACCTACATCTTGTAAGTCGCGGCCTTTACCAATTAGCCACCACTGCTGAAACAAGACACAAATCAAGATGATATCCAATCCTTTAACCATCAGTAGCTGAGTCCTATAGATATCTTATAGCCACTTTTAACCTGTAAAATAAATTATAATGATGTTAACTATTTATATACTTTACTATTTACTATGAGGAACGGCTTCAGCATAGAGACAATTCGTGCAAGAACATTCCTCCATCTGGTTGTAACAAATGTGATCTGGCACCAATTGTTTAGTGGAAGAATATGATATTAATTGTGATAACATTGCACTAAGTTATCATTGTTATTATAACAGAATAAAACTTGAATTTTGATTATAACAATGAATAGGCCGAAAGCCAGAAACCCGAAAGTGTCAGTTTCGGGTTTCTGGCTTTGGGCCACCAACCAAAACGTAGGGTTGGTTGTCAGACTATCGTTAATGTAACCGGCAACAGGGTTGTAGAGGTGAGATAGCTGCCTATCTGACCTCCGACCACAACCCGGTTGTCGCATGGAAAATACTGGTAATTTAATTGAAACTGGAGCCGGCTTAGACAGGAAGCTGACCCTAATATAGTTGGGAAAATGGTAATAATGAAGAATAGGCCCAAAAAGTAAAATAAGTAGCATGACCACAAAATAGATAATAGTGAGGTTTACGTTAAGAAGTCGAACTCCTCCATGTAACTTTGCGATCTCAATACCAAAACTTGTTACGCACAGGATAAAGGACTGCTTTGTTGAGGAAAAGTGTTTTTGGTATGGCACCGGCTATTTTCAACCACATTCCTAATTCCATAAAAGAGGAACCAGTAACAACTTTCAAAAAGAAACTAACTGCACTTCTATTGAATAAATGTTACTACTCCGTATCGGATTTTCTAGCTGAAAAATTTTAGTTGTATCAATGTCTGTATTGTTTGCTGATGAACTGCATCAATGTTTGCATGCCAAAATGGTAGAATGTACAAGGATTCTTTCATATTTTTGTTACCACCTTATTGTAAATACCTACATTCTGAGCAAATAAATGAATATTCTATTCTATTTCGAGCAGAAGTCACCTTCTTAACATCCTTATTATCTAAAGCTGTTAGAAGTGTTGGATCCAACATACAACATACACCACGCCTGTGATCACTGAAGAGAGGTATACCTACACCTTCATTTCACCAGTTAAGTTTAAGTCGTATGTAATAGAGGACGAGCTTATTGCCATCCATCGGGCACAAGTCCTGACTTAGGGCTGTTACCGACAAAATCCCGATAGAAAAACCTAATAACACTTTGCCCGACCTAGGAATCGAAACCAGGACCACAAGGTCAACAGTACTGAATGCAACTAGCGTTGCCAGGCGTCCGGATAAAGCCGGACATAGGTAGGCTTTTGGATTGCGTGCGTGTCCAGCCAAAATAAACGGTGTCTGGCTTGTCCGGCTTTTGTTAGGCTTTTTACATTTCGCAAACGAGCGAGCGCCGATGACTGATTATGACAATAATCAAAAAAGCTTGATTTTACATAAATTTTTTTGTCGTACCTATTAATACTAAGACACAAAATCCTCAATAATGTAGGGTGTCCGGCCTTTCTACCCAAATGTCCGGCCAAACTGGCTGGTCTGTCCGGCTATTAGGTTTGGCGACCTGGCAACCCTAAATGCAACCACTACACCTACACACCAGTTGCACCTTCAATATAATTCAATTAAAATAAATCTCAGATTGATAACAAGTCCAGTGGATTACTACGTACTTAATGTTTTATAACCATAAATCTATTCAAGTTTAAATAAAATGCCGTCATATTGGAACAACTTAATTAACCCGACGTTATCAATAACATGGTTTATTTTAATACTGTTGTTGTATTAAACTAGTTAATCACTGCACTAAGTGCACTGCACTTGATTTATGTAAGTATATTATCCTGATATTTATTTATTGTTGCATAAAAAATAAGGTCTCCCGTACACAAGGCAATGGTAGTTTTTACTTTACTGTCAGCCTGTATCATCCCTTTGCTGGGCAAAGGCCCCCCCATGACTTCCAGCTCTTTTGATCCAGGGCTAAAGTGGACCACTGGTCGTTTGTTTTCTCCAGCTCGTCCTGCCATCTTCCACGGAGTCTGCCGCGACGCCTTCTAGCTGTGTCAGGGCTCCACGTAAAGATTATTTTGGCCCACAGCTCATTGGGCATACGGCAAACATGGGCAGCCCAGTCCCACTTCAACTTAACGGCTTTTTGAGCAACATCGGTAATCTGTGTTTTGGAGTGCAGTGTGGTGTCTGATACATTGCCAGCATGTCGTTGTCTACAGATTACCTCAGATTTTTTTTCAGTATATTGTCCCTATTCTTAGATGTCCGACATTTTAAAAATGTCCTAATGAACAAACGCCACGAATGCATACCAGAAGGATAATTAATTGCATAATCAGCCTATAATGTTCCCACTGCTGGGACACAGGCCTCCTCTCAGTGAGAGGGAAAGGCCCACTACCCTCACTGGGTCCCCTCTGCTCTCAACGATACATGGCATACCATCAACAAAGTTGTAGACCTACAGTTCCCAATATTAATTCCTGTGTCTTCTTATTTCAGGTACCAAACCTTATTACAACATAATGCTGGAACAGAGACCAGCAGAGTAGGAGAGGTAAGGAGAGCTTAGACACATACATTATATTTAAAAGAAAATGCTGCAAGCTACATACATGTAGGTTTAAAAGAGTTACAAAGAAAGGAAATGGAATAAACTGCTAAATGTCCACGTTCACACAATTCGACTGTTTGTTAGGTAATAAAAATGCTCTGGACTATCACAGAAAAGGTTTTAACCAAAAACCACGTCTTCATCAGAGAATGAAACTCAGAACTACAAACTCGACAGCCGACTCTCAAGACCAGTAATTATAATTAATAATCTAATACTAATAATAAAGCTGAAGAGTTTGTTTGTTTGTTTAAACGCGGTTATCTCTGGAACTACCGGTTAGATTTGAAACGTTATTTTTGCATTTGATAGTCCAATTCTTGAGGAAAATAGGTAATAAAAACTTTTTTGCAAAAAAAAAACAATCGACTTCCAAAAACGACACCACAAAGTGAAAAATAACTTTAATTTCGGAAGTCGGTGTCGTTGGGTTCGCATTTTCGTTGTTTGCCACCGACTTCCGAAATTAAAGTTATTTTTCACTTTGTAGTGTCGTTTTTGGAAGTCGGTTTTTTTTTTGCAAAAAAGTTTTTATTTTACACTTTTTAGTTGTAATTTTTACCAGTAATTTTGGTTTAAAAACCAAACTACTAAACCGTTTTTGATGAAATTTCTATGGGACCATTTGGAAAGTATACCCTTTCCAACAAAAAAATAATTTTTCAAATCGGTTGGCAAGCGACGGAGTTATGCGCGAACAAACATAAAAAAAAAAAAAAATACAAACATCCGAATTGAGAACCTCCTCCTTTTTTAGAAGTCGGTTAAAAAGGTAAATACTGGTATTCAGCTGCACCTAGTTAAACTGGAAGCCAACCACAGCATAGTTGGGAAAAGGCTAGGCAAATGAGGAGTCCAATTCATGAGGAAGGCTATAGGTTATTTAAAATCACTCTAGGACTTTAGGAGCTGGACAGAACGAAAACAAGTCAGAATGAATGTTAAGCGAAACGAAGTAATGGCGTAGGCAGGCGATGCGATGCGATGGGAACTCGGGGGAACAAGAAATTTTACGCGGACGAAGTCGCAGGCAGAAGCTTGTATAACTATAAGCAAAAAAAATAAATAATAAATTATCATAAAACTGATTGTCCGATGAAACGTGACAAAAAAGGAATTATCCCATCTAGAATGACAAAAAAGGACTTCAATTACTGTCTTGCCCTTAATTATAGTTTTACGTGAAGATTCGCTAACGGTCTATTGTTTATTCCGGATTAATTGGTAAGTTAACAAACTGGCAGGTTTATTAAGAATAATTAGTGTTATTAACAGCTATTGAAAGGCCTTTCTTGTTGAGAATTTTTATGATTATCATTTCTTGTCATGAGTTCAGCTGCTGTAAGAATTAACGGCATTTTCGATCGCGGTAATTGCTTCATATAGTCCGTGGTTACATGATTTTATTTCAGCCTTTCTGACATAGATGTTCTTTAACGTTAATGACCCATTAAACTCCATTAAACTTTAGCAATTACTGTTCAACAATTTCTTGTGCAATTTTGTAGTAAATAAGTGCTGCACGAAAACTAGCGATGGAACCAATAACAGTATTGATCAAATTTTTTAACCATAGCATGCTGGCAAACTTAAATGTTTGCTAGCATGCTATGATTAAAAAATGCCAAGTAAAAAAATGAGACAAATTAAATGATAATGATAAATGTGATAAATGATAAATGATTTTATTTTGTAAGTAGGTTTGTACAAACACTTTTACACGTCAATCATATTTTAAAACTAGATGAGGTCGGCGTTTCCTATCTGACTAGTACTAGTGACTAGGATTGTATATTTTTGTGATGGTAGATTATTTTGTAATAAGAAAACAGGACCGGCTGATGCATATTTTGGCGATATAGCTTTAATAGTCACTTTAGGTATTACTGACTTGAGGAAACAACAAATTATTTAAGTACTAAAAACGTATATAATATTGATTTCCAATGTTCCGGGTAAAAGTCTTCGATTGTTTTTACAAAGAACTCCATCATATGCCTACCCTTTCCCCAACTATGTTGGGGTCGGCTGTCAGTCTCACCAGGTGCAGGGGAACACCAGTTATTTTGCATGTAGCGACTGCATAGCTGACCTCCACAACCCAGTTACTGGGTAACATTATCATATTCAGACTTTCAGGCTCCTAACTACCCGTAACGACAGCTGCTAATGACAGCCTTTATCTAAAGGCAATAACCACCTAACTAAATTCATTGTTTTCAATCTCATTAGGCCTGCATAAGTTAATGCCATCAATATTTATGCCTTGTGCCTCAATCTCTATTAATGTACATTGGACAAGTGATGTCCAGTCTGTCCATGTCTTGTCTAAGAAATCATTTACATTGGCGTGTGCATCGCGGATGTGCCAAAGATGGACATTTATAGGCATAATGTCACACTTAAGGATGATTTGTTTGGTGTCTGCCTGTCTGTTTGTTTTTTAGTATGTTTAATGGCACTGTTAAAGAAAAGAAGAAAGAAAGAAAAATATTTTATTCTGCACAAACAGAACGCACAGTTACAAATAAAAAAAAAAAAATAATAAAAAAAATAAAAACATAAGATACACTTAGTTAAAAGACTCGTAGTCAAGCGTAGAAAAAATAATGTTGACACTTGACCACTCTCTCCTAGCATATTACAAAAGTTGCAATCTATTTGCGAATCTAAATCTTCGTACGATGTCTGTCGGTACGTCTGTCACAAAATTTTATCTTAGTGGTGATGTTAGAAGCAGTCATGCTAGCGAAGGAGGTGGCGGGGTGGGCGAGGGAACGCACCTCACGCCTCAGCCGCCGCGGGAGACGCTCCGGGCGTCGGGAGCCGCGTGACGACTCCCGGCCACCGTAGGCGCGGGCCTGCGGGCGGAGAGTAATGGGTAACTCACCGTCCGATCAGGACCAGGCCCGTGCCGGACGGCGTGTATGTGTTCCACGCGCGCCTCAAAGAGATGTCAGCATGAGTGACGGGGCCCGATAGGGCCGAAGCCTGCCAGGGTAGCGGGATTGTCCGAAAGGGTTACCGCTACCCTGGAACATAAAGGGCTAAGGAAGGAACACGGGTGGGTTTTAGTCAGTAAGAGTCTGACACTCCCTTCTGCTCCACCCAGAGCGGGAGGGGTCATTTGATGATTTCCCATCCTCAAAAAAAAAAAAAAAAAGTGGTGATGTTAGAAAAAACAGATTGTTTGTAGGTGTTTCGGCATGAATTATGTAACTTTAATAAGTACTTAAGCCATTATTCCTAAGAAAATCACAGTTTAAATATCCAATCCAAAATTAAATTAAACTAAGTTTTTCAAAAAAAATTTGTTCTCTAACTAAACTTTCGAGATTTATCTCATCATCACTTTGCTCTACTCTAAATCATAATTTGGTTTTTGGCAGTTTGAGTAATTTATGCAGCCATGTTGGTTCTTTCCTTGGTATTGTTCATCGAATCGTTGAGCTCCTTAAGTTTTGAGTTGAGCTGACTGGACAGGTCCTCTCAATCTGTCTGGTTCTTTCCTCAACCTACCATCTCAGACATCGATCTACATACATGATCTTCATATTATGATCTGACCAAGATTATGTCTGAACTTCAAAAGAGACTATGAACTCTGAGTTTGTTTCGGCCTTTCTTCTCAGACTAGTCAGAAAGGAAACACCGACCTCATCTAGTTTTTAAAATATGACTGACGTGTAAAAGTGTTTTTACAAACCTACTTATAAAATAAAATCATTTTTTATGTAGACCTAGTGTCCCATCTTGTAAATATTCCTAAATAAAATAGCTTATCTCCAACTTTAAAATTCAAACTTCAAACAAACCCACGACATTCAACTAGTCAACAAAATGCAAGCCCACCGACAATTACTAAGTAGCATTGAAATTTGTTCTAGCTAACTCAGTTTCCGAGATTTGCGCTCACAGACTCACAGATAGAATCCGGAAAGGCATGCGACTCGTTTAGTTTACTGTGTACGGTTGGCAGATATGTTTTAAAGTTATTGTGAAATAAATAATTGTATCTTTTTGGTGTAAAAAGAAGGAAAATATTTTATTGGATCAAACTACGGAAATGCTGCCTCGCTGAGTTAGTAGTGTAGTAGACATCACTGCTGAACGTGGGGTCCTGGGCTTGAATCCCAGGTCGATAGAATTGGTATTAGGGTTTCTCCATCAGGAATTTCTGAGTAGCAACCTGGAGTCTTAATTTGTACCAAGTACCATAGAACTTAAAAAACTTAGCCAACTTTGGTAGGCAGAGGGGTTATGTATAGGTACCTACATCCAGTACTAGATAGATAAATAAAAAACTTGAGAGGTGTCAAGGGACACCCGGATGGAACGAAGTTCCTTTCGATTAATTAGTGAAGGAATAATAATTGTAATAAAATTTTAATTTTTTAAGTTATAAATTATTTATTATGTACAAAAAACCTGTATACACTCAATAAAAATAATCGTCGCGACACCACACTGGTCAATGCGAAATAGAAAGACGAAACGAAAATAACTGGCTTGCTTTCTATAAAAGAGAGAGAGAGAGAGAGACAGACAGAGAAACACGCGCACGCCGCACGGCTTACAACTATATCAAAAAGTGTCGTTCCAACTTTTGATCTTAATTTTTTCCGTCTAGCCCCCTTTCGCAACGCGCGATAAGGAACTTCGTTAATAATTCGGCCTGCTCCTTCGGGTAACACAGGCGTGATGTTACGTTATCCAGTCACCATTTTATTATTTATTTAAACTTTTCGCACAAAAAGGTACAAAGGCGGACTTAATGCCTTAGGCATTCTCTACCAGTCAACCAAGGGCGGTGAAGAGATTAGATGGTAGGTGCTTTGGTTGAGAGGGACAATGATAAAAAAAAACTCTTAAGACTAGGTACACAAATACATAAATAGGTAGGCGACGATGCCATATCACTGATTCCCTATCAACCTCATTATCATTGGCAATCTGTTCCACCCACTGCAGCTGCTAGCCCTCCTTCCTTTTGTGCCATGCTTCCCTGGTCTGTGTGAGTCATCATCCAGGTCTTCCCCGCGCTCTTCTGATTCCCAATACCTTTCAGATATTTTCCCTCACCATTTTCTGCTAAACCGTTATCTCCATTTCTCTGCTAACCCTACCGCCTCCACGGCCAGCAACGCAATCAAGATCCCTGTTCGATTGAGTTATGATGACTCGCGAGCGGCGACGGAATGTTACCGCGGCAGTCAGACACTACCCTTACGATTTTATCTGCGGCTACAATAATAGATTGGAGGCTGTGCCGCATGATTAGGTGAAGGTTGTGTTAGATGTTAGCTGGCAACGTTGCAATTAGAAAATGTACTAGAAATTCCGTTAATTATTAGTTTATTCAACTTAGCCTATCGCAGTACACTGCTGCACCCTACAGCACTAGATATATTAATAAAAGACGTAAAGATATAGTTTGTCCACAACATTCTACAAAACATGCTTTTATAGCCAAATTTTACCTGTACCTCGGACCTCTCCTATATAATAGACTAAACTCGAAAGCAAGCATTTATTCTCTGAACTATACAAATTGTAAGAGAATCCCCAAGGAGGCTCTCCAAAGCATGTCTTACGAAGAAACAGAGAATTTACTAACTGTGTTAAAGTAAATATAGGTATACAAATATTTATCAAATTTAGAAACTAGGAGTACAATAGTTGACTGTGGACATCTTGCGTTCGATTGGAACAATCTAAGAGTACCTAGGTATTGGAGACAAAACAAGCAACGCATCGGATCAAAGCACTACAAAAGGCAGCCAAACCTCAAAACTCTATTCTTCTTCATCTTCGCATTGCTGGCACGACTGTATTTTAAATAGTGGCCAAGACTTGGCCACTTCCACGGCGTTATCGGTGGCAGCGCAGAGGTCACTGTGACTGCATGTTTTGGGACACAGAGGGCAGGATTGGAGGACAAAGCTCTATTAATCTAGGCAGTCAGAGAATGATAAAACTGTACGTTATGGCACAATCTTTTGATGTCGGTGTCCCTTCCTTATCCTGCACTCTAATTGCGGTACATCTTATCAATCACAATCTAAATAATTTTGAAGGATATTGCCAATCCATTGCTTCATATGTTCGAAAAAAAAATCTGCTCAACAATGTATATAACGCAATGAATGTTGTTGAACTGTCAAAATGAAAGCATTGCTACTAATAGTGTGCTACGCAATAACCCCGTTGATAGGTACGTAATATTTATTTTTAATAGCGTTAGAATTGGTTAATGATCTGGAACAAGGAACCACTATTTTTCATTTTAATCTAGTGTTTCAATATCATCATAGAATTTTGGTGAAAGACTCCCGTCTTCAATTAAAAACGCTCTAACTGGACCAACATTAGTAGACAGTCTTTCATTATCGTCAAAAACTCAAACTCAAATAATTTATTTCAATTAAACCGTTTAAAGGCACTTTTGAATTGTCAAAATTAAATAGTCGGTCAGTTAGTCAGAAAGTTGAAGCTAGTTGCCCGCATTCCAAACCGTAGATCTCTATGGAGAAGAACGGGCAAGAATCTTAACGGACACTCTTTTAAATCAAAAAAAATCCTGGGTACATTATTCTTATTGCTTCTATATGTGAGAACAATGTAAAAAAGAAACAATTTAAAATATGAAGTTAAAAATAAGCCCCGGCAGCAGTTAAGAGATGATCAGTCTCAACCGACGGCGCCCGTTCACGAACATGACGCGTGGATCAGCACCACCCAGCTCAACCATTTCGTAGGGAACCGAATGATCCAACACACGCGCCACCACCAGTGAGACATTTAAGTGAACATGACATATTCTCAACTGCCATGCTCTTTCAAGTCAACATCAAAATATCATAAAAAAAAATGGATCATACTTTATATCTTCTTATCCTTATATTCCCTTTAGCGCTATCTCCACAAGTCTACGCTAAACTTACTGTTACCAATCAAGTTATACCCTTACGAATTACGATCATATCGGCAACAATCACGGATTGTCGATTCTGACCTGATTGGTAGCCCCCAATCAGGTAAACTATCGACAATCCAGCGTTCCGTTAACGATAAGCTGTTGTTCAAGTTTTGCGTTAAGTTGTTTGGTTCTTTGGAAGTTAGATAGACTGGAACTACACTAGCCTAGATCTTGGCATGCTTTGTTTGACCAGAAGGCCAATACCCGTTATTTAAAACGTTCAAAATTTAGTCGCAGTCTCATCTCGACGACAAACAAATGTCAAAAACATGTCAAAATGTAGGGAAATTCAACACATTTTTGACAGATTAAGACTGAGATCAGACTGAACGTTCTTAAAATTACGAGAATTGCCCCTCTGATGTCATTGAGACGTTTAAATTATAACAATTCTTCTTGCAATGTGGATGGCAACAGGCTTGCCCCTATTACATGGGACTTCACCATTAGTGTGCGAACGTGGATCCACGCGAGAGACGCTTTTTAATTGTTTCTGTAATTACGGCATTCAACCAGTTAAACATAACTTGCGAAATCATGGGTGTACCATGGGTAGAATGGGTGTACTATAAGTACAGACGCCAGCAGGTCAAGCTATCCGAAACTGTCAAATTTTCCCAGTCAATCTTGAACCTTAATGCTTTAGCAATAAAATTGAAAATCTATTAAAGAAATTTGACAGATGGTAGTAGCTTGATGTGCTGGCGTCTGTACACCTCTGCCCAATCTTTCGGGGCAGGATGATGGTATGTTATGTATTCTTCTTCCTAGCTCAAACACTAAGAAGTGGTGAAAAGAAGGTAGTTTTGGGTGCGTAACACACTAACACTAGGAATGGCTTTCATTTTGACAGTTCAACAAAATTCATTGCGTTATTTACGTTGTTGAGCAGACAAATGTTTCGAACATATGAAGCAATGGATTAGTAATATCCTTCAAAATGATTCAGATTCTAATTGATAGTGTGTTACGCAGTTAGGATGCTGGTCTTTTGTAACATTTGACATTCAAAAAGTTAATTCGCATAAATCAATTTTGAATGAATCCCCAAATTGCAGTTTAGTTACTAGGATTTATAGCTCCACGAAAACGCTGACGTTGACTGACTGTTAGGAATCAATATAAGTCGAGAATGCTCTATTCAATGTCGTATTATAATATTTTATCATCACTCAATCCCACTACCAGAATGACCTAAGGATTGCCACTGATGCTGCAATCAACGTGGTTACTCTATGGCTAACTATATTTAAAAAAGAAATGACTAAGAGTACCGTCGACACGATCAGAATATTGCCACTCTAAGAACTTAAGTCTTCAAACAACATTTATTGTAGTAGAACTAGCCTATAATGTTCCCACTGCTGGGACACAGGCCTCCTCTCTGAGAGAGGGACTGGGCAATAAATCAACCACGCAGGCCCAGTGCGGGTTGATTGATGTTCTAGAACATACCGGTTTCCTCACGATGTTTTCCTTCACCGTTTTGAGAGCAGTGGTGATGAAATAATTTTCATAAAGTAACCTACGTACAACTCGTAAGCCGCGGCCGTTATCACTGGGCAACCACCGCTCTTAGCAACATTTACTTAGAGTAATCTGTGGGTCTTTCTCAGGACTACCTAAGTAAATACTGGAGCCGAATAAATACAGTAATAAAATCAACGATAAGACGATAACTATGTGTAAAACCGTTAATTAAAATTTATATCTAACAATTACGATAGCCGAAGTCTCTAAGAATTATCGAAACAACATTTATATTACATTGGTATGCCAATCTATTAAGAGAATTAATTACACCAGTCTAAGCTTTAACAAAACGTTATTAAGTGCATAAAGTAACTAGTGATTTAGTCAACTATTTGACTTGACTTTCATTCAGCCTTGCAAAGTTAACGGCATCAAGGCGTTCTGTTGCCAATGTTATTGTATAACTTATGTTGGGTTCCTATAAGTTACTGGTCTGTATTGTATCAACCCGATTTGTTGTATTTAAATTGAGCATGGTCCTAATCTCAATATTGTATTTGTTTAGAGTTAAAACTCCTACGGCTACCTTGGTAGGAACTTTTTCCATTACTTTTATTTCTAAAGGAACTTCGTCTCCTTCTTTGCTTGCAAGTGTCAAAGCATTTATTTCAAACTAGTTGTTGCCCGCGACTTAGTCTGCGATCCACGATGAAAAGTAGGCTATGTCCTTCTCCAGGTCATGGTCTACCCATGTGCTAAATTTCATCTAAATCATTTTAGCCGTTTTAGCGTGAAAGCGTAACAAACAAACTTATTTTCGCATTTATAATTTTAGTTAGGATAGGCACATTTGAATGTCAAAAAAAAAAAAATTGAAATGAATTGATTCTAGTCTAGTCTAGCCTTCCAAAAGGTAGTTTCGTATGGAGAAGAATGGGAAGGAAGCTCCGCCGTTACTCTCTTAAAATGTTTCACAATATTTTGTATACATTAATTATATAATTTATATGCGAAGACGATGCACCTTCACTATACATGTGATAGATCACATATTATTTACAAATATTGTAAAAGTATAATTTGATTTTCCAAATAAAATTAACATTCAGTGTGTGAGTTTAATCACAGAATATAAATCAATGTCTTAAAACTCATATTTTATCTTCTGTCCCTTCTATAACTTTTGGGCAATCGACTGCTCAAATTGCCGGTCCCATAAACTGTAGTGCTGGTAGTTAGATACCATTATAAATTCGAGACGTTTTCCTCCGTGCATTACTGTACCTACATCTAGGTAATAACTAATATCTAGATACATTATGACTGTATGAAATAGGTAATTAATTGTGACTCACAGAGATTGCTGTGTAATATAGTATATTTTATGTGGTAGGTACCTATGTCCCAACTCGCATAGACATCGTGGGCGTCATAAAATGATGACTGACGGTTTATATTATTAGCTGCATCATAATCAGGGCCATGCTGTGAAGACTTGGATTCTGTAGGTAACGATTGTGGAGATGAAGTTGCAGTTTATACATTTACGACAACATTCATTGCGTTATTTACGTTGGTATGCAAACCAATTTTTCGAACATATGAAGCAATGATTTAGCAATATCTAGCGCGTAAAATTTCTTGTCCCCCCGACCCATCCCGTCGCATAGCATCGCCTGCTCGCAATATTAATTTGTTTTCGCTTACCATTCTTTCTGAGTTTTTTTTTCTTTTTTGCTCGCATCCTAAGGGCCCTAGTGTGTGGTTAAATAGCCCTCCTCCTCCTCCTCCTAGTTCCTCAAGAATTAGGCTATCAAATGCAAAAAGGGTTTTCTAAATCCGACTGGCAGTTCCAGAGATTAGCTTGTTCAAACAAACAAACTCAACTTCAGCGTTGTTATTAGTATAGATAACCAGTAATCCTACTTCCTACAAATATTATAAACGAGAAAGTTTGTCAGGATGTATGGATGGATGTTTGTTACTCTTTCACGCAAAAACTACTGAACAGATTTGAATGAAATTTGGCACACGAATAGTTTATAACCAGTATTGATCCTGGTTATAAACTATCCGTGTACATACAACAGGGGGTGCAGTGACATAGGACTTTCTATCCCGATATTCCCACGGGATCGAAACATATGCGGGTGAAACCGTGGTGTGATGCTAGTATAACATAAAACGTAGATGAAGGAAAAGATCGTGAAATTCTTTAAAAACTTAACCAAACTCCAGCTTAAGTAATCCATGGTGACTAAAATATAAATGCGGATGACAATGTTTTCATGAAATACTTAAGTACAGACGCCAGCAGGTCAAGCTACCCGAAACTGTCAAATTTTGCCAATCAACCTTGAACCTTAATGCATTAGTGATAAGGTTGAAACTCTGTTAAAGAAATTTGACAGATAGTAGTAGCTTGATGTGCTGGCGTCTGTACAATTCATTTTGCTTCGACCACGTTCTTACATTCTAGCCATACACGTGCGGTTGTAATGCAGCTGACCTTTTTGAAGGACATCGGTTGAAAGCCATTTCCGACGTTTCCATTGACGTTATAATATGTGCTTTTCAAATGTTTTTTTTCTGTAACTTTTCCATCTTCTAATAAATAATTAAATAAATTTTCATCAATAAGCGTTTTGACAACAAGACGAAAGTGTTGCATTCTTTTCTTTGTCACTACGTCACCATCCTCCTGCCTTCATCCCAATTAATTTGGAGTCGGTACATCTGGTCTTTTTCTTTCATAATTCTCTATCCCAAACTACTCCATTCCTAGCATATTATCTTTCACAATCCACCCATCTTTCCTTTGGTCCGCCTGGTTCCTTCTAGCCTAGCTTTCTTGTCCCTTGATCACTTCTGCTTCCAAGTTTTTGCTTCTATTACTAAATTCTTAAAAGTCCTTAACAAACGTGACTCCATTTTCGTCAGCTACTTCAGATTCATTATCCTTAATAGGTCGTGCGGCCCGTGTGGGTTCCGTAGCAACAATTTGTGTAACAATTTGTTCGTTTTATCTAACAACAGTACATACCGTTCAATATTTATCAGCATCTGGCGCCTGTACTGGTTCACGTTAATCACTATTCTATTATTTCTTGTACAATTAACTATTTGATTTCATTGCTATGAATATTTTAGTGGTTTGATGCAGTCTCTTGTAGTGGGAGATTGTTTTGTTAGGGATGACTGGTAATGGGTTCTGTATATAGTTACAAGTTACGATTCTAATAACCTAATGTCTTGGATGATAGTATATTTCGAAGGATTTGAAAATCTTGGCTTGTTAGCTTTAATTATAATTTGTTTATTCATTATACATATACCATTCACTAAAAACCCTACAGATGAAAAATATACCAACACAGTTAAGTAGTACCGAGACTCTAAAAGAATGACAAACAAAAGCGCGTGTAAAACAGCAGGAAAAAGGTAGTAAGAAACATGATACCACGCCGAGTCTATTTACATGAAGGGCGCGGAATCTAATCGCCTTGATCATGATATAAACGATATTTCAAATTAAACTGTTTATACGAAAGACTATAAAAAAAAATCATTAATTGGCCTCAATTTACCTGCCTTTACAAATCCTATAAAATTATAATGGACACCAACCTAACGACAGTGGAACACGAAAAATTAACAAGCTGGTCCATGGACAAAATGACATTATTGACTTGAATCATTACACTAACGCTGAGGCAATTTTTCTTTCTACGGCTCTAGTTAATCCAGTTGTTGGGCCGGCTCCCAGCGCCCCCTGCCGGGAATCGCGGCTATATGCGCAAATAAAATGCTAATTCGCCAAGTAAAATCTGTTTTGATTAAATTTAAAGTAGACAAGACAGATTTTTTCCTTAACGGCTTAGGGCCGGTTCTATAATCGATTCTTGGTCGCATTAATAAACGATTTAATTAGTAAACCAGCACGCAACCCGTGTAATGAAATGGAAAACCCCAAGTTGTATTGAACAGCGCGGCGCTGCGGCGAATAGAAGTACTAAACTGGGAAAGCAACCCCTTTCACTCAGTGCTGCCACCCCTAAGGTAAAAGTTTACGAACGCATTTCCATCGTAAAAGTTCCGCTATTGCCCGCTAGGTGGCAGCGACACGGCGCGTCCCGAAGCATTCGCATCGCATCGTATGCATGTGTGCGTGACAGAGCGAGACCGCGAGTGAAAAATAAAAAAGGAGTAAAATAGACAGCAATATGTGTGTATACAAAGGCGTGGTTACGTGCATGCAAGCATTTTTTTTATCGCAAAAATGGCCGGAACTTTACACTTTTCGCGTTAAACTATAAAGTCGCAACTGCATTAGACGCGGTAGAGCTTGAACTTTATGTGAGGTAGGTAAGGTCGACAATCACAAATATGAGCTTTGTTGAAATTGCGTTTGGACTCTAGAATGTGGCAAAATAATTGGCGTCACCGGCGTCGCGGCGTCACTAGAAAGAGAGGATGTAACGCAGCTAGCGTCGCGTCGGAGCAGTGCCTACCGACGACCGTTAGAAGGAGGGGGATGGCTAGTTGGTGAACGAGCCCGTTAGACAGAGACGTCGCGAAAAAAATGTCCGAAAAAAGCTGTTTTCATTAAAGGTGCGCGCCGCGATAGAAATTACAGAAACATGGGCGCGGTTTAAAAAATGTCAGGGGCGCCTGCGCCCTCGGTAAAAAGCCGGTGCGGAAGTAAAGGGGGAAAGAGACGTTGTTAGTAGCATTATGTGACGAGTTGCAGTGGTGACGCGCGCCGCGAGCGGTCGCCACCGGCGCGTACCAACAAAAACAACAACCGCTAATTATTGCGATTAATAAGCGAATACGGTTCGGGTGCATCGGCAACACTAGTGAAGTCCCATCGTAACGAAAAGGTTCCCAAACGTGTGCTGTTGTGTTCGTTCTAAGTTAAAAAATGTTTCAAAAGGTAAATATTCGAACTGACACTTCGAAAACAACCTCGAATTTCGAGTGAGGGCGATGTGTGGCGATGTCGTGTTGTTTGTTCGATATCGACTGCAGCGCGATGACTGTGCCGTTTTCCCGCTAAAACTGGTAATGAATCGAATTCGAAACCGCGCTTTTTTCCGTGTGCCCGTTGTTGAACAGTGAAAATTGGTAAACGTCCGACAAACTGTGAGAACTGTTGACGCGAAAGTTGTAAAGGCAATTTTACTAATGGTGAAAATGAAACCAAAAGGAAAATCTACTCTCAAAAACGAGCTAATAATACAGACAAAAACACAAAATGATACTGCAGGAGGAGCCACGGTTTCTAAAAGTAAATATTGTAATAAATACAATTATCACATAGCAAGAATATTTGACGACTCGATATTTTAGCATAATGTACTAAATGCCGAAATAGATGCAAGCAAACACGAGAATGTCGTCTAGGTAAACTAGGCATTTTACTGAATTTCAGGACACCTACACTTTATTTACATGCGCCTAAATTAGACAACGCTAAAGTAAATACTCTGATAGATAAAAACGTTATCTCTTGAGTGCTGTATTTTCTTACGGTGAAGCTAAAATAAATATCATTACTTACCTACTCACACACGCACTTAGCGTAGCCTAAGATATTTTGTAGGCAAAACTCTTTGAAAAAAAATAAAACTATCATAACAAAAACTAAAAGAGCATGGACAAAAGTAGCAATTATTACATATTTTTTTCTAAAAATAATTATGTAAAAAAATTTTACTTTGTTTTCTGAACCTAAAGTAACTGTTCTAAATAACTGGTATTTTAGTGCATTGTAAATACCACAGATATTATTCCACGGATGGATGAATAGAAAGCCATTTTTATCGCCGGTGTGACATTGTAGGTGTGAAGATAGAAGAGAAAAACAAAATAATGTTTATCACGAATGCCAGTGTCGTGTCATATCTTACTGATATTGTGTCAGATAAGAAGTGATAAAATCATGTGTCTTAAAAACTTCTTTGTGCTATTTATATACACCAGTAGGTATGGTCTGCAGATCATTGTATGATCTTCGTAAAATTTGATGCAAGTGTGGGGCAATTTTTTGTAATAGACTGATTGGCTACTGGCAAATTAATCTTAATTTTCTAAAAAGGATTCATTTTACTTCAGCAGTTCAGCTACACTTCCTGACATTAAAATTTTGGTGACATTGTGCAATACATTTTTATACGACTGTAATAAGATTCTTGTAGGATATTCAAGTGTAGTGCACGTGAGGTTCCCAATTTTTCTGAGTGCAGTCTTCGTTTCATTTTCTGAAAACGCAGAACAAAACTATTCTTTGGTACTCTTTCTTTGGATGCCGTTTCGTTTTTAAGCAAATCTAGTGTTAAAGTGAGCATTTTTCCATTTAGCATTTTAAAAATTGCGTACTCTCTAGTCTTTTTAATTGTACAATAAGCATAGATGATAGGTACAAATAAAAATACTCTCTAGTAACACTTTCTCTAATTCTGCAAGCGAGCTTTACAAATGATGATACAAAAATTACAGTGGCATCCACCATAAAATGACGAGATCATGACATACCATGCTGTGAGACAAACATATTTTTTTCTACAGATATATCGTTAAGTATTTCTGTAAATTAACAAAGTTCAAAATCAATTAAGACACAATTCGAGATTAGATTACTATTTTCCTGTTATTGCCAGCAGAGCATATCATATTATGTGCATACAAAATAGATGAGTTAATGCATTTTATCATTTCATTTTATATGTAACGTCATTCATAGGTATTATGCTGTATAATCATGAACATGTAAAAAAATCAAGAAGATCGACCAGTTTTTCTCTGCGCTTAGCCATTTCCTTATTCCAACCTGTTTTATTATTAATGTGGCCATTTATAAGAATGCACTTTATAAGATTAAGAGACTAATATGTTTGAACGACATTATAAGCAATATCTTTAACTTTGTTTGAACGTTAAATATTTTCCTGGTTGAAGGCACAAACTTCGTCTTCGCCAACCAACGTGCACATGTTGGGTTATAAAATCAAATTTAAACAGATGGTTTAATGGGCCTGTTTATTCAACTTTTAAAAGATTCTCATCAAGATATATATTTAACTCTAAGTACTAATTAAGTTTATTACATAGATACCGTAGGGGACTGAGCCTGGCCAGAAATACCAACAACTGTATAATAAATTAGCCATAACACCTGTGTCCACAGACAACGCAATGCATTAAATCATTCTAAATTTCCTATAACCCCAAAGTCAAGTTTTTTAAATCACCAAGATAAAACCAGTCGAATAAACATAAATGATAAAGCTGGCTGGTTGGACACAACTACATGCCGAATGCCCTCTAACCAATAGAAATTCGTAAATTTGAATTTTGAATTGCGAACGTGGGTTCGCGTGTGGGTGTTTGTACTCCTATACCAACTGTGTAAACGATTTTCTCTCTCGATTTTATAATCAAATTTTATTCCTCATAACAACATCGAGGCGGTAACACGAATAAGATCTTTAAACTCGAGATTTTCGTACTTCCATAGTACTTACTCTTTGATCTTGATTTACAAAAATATGTAAAATTTTATTGGGATCAAGTATATAAGGAGAGCAATTTTTGCAAGTTTATTCATTTCTGGGGATTTCATGTCGAAATCTTTATCGAAACTCTGTACCAAGATTATGTCGTTGCAAACTTTTATTCAGCTCAGAACTTTATTATAATCTTATTTTCAGTCGGATGGTGACCGATTATTTTAGTGCAAGTCCAACTCCAAGACTTGGTCAAAAATCATTTCTGATACTCATTTTTTTAAACCATACTTGCTCTACACCAAGCTGAATAGCTCGATTATAAATTAAATGATAAATTTCAATTAAACACTGACAATATAGTAATCTTGTTTAACATCTCAGGTAGAAATGTGAGCTTCGATGTCGAGTAAATTAAACCGAGCAATATTCACTGATCCGTGAATACGCGTCAATTAATAATTTTCAGAAGAGTCGGGGCGTTTGAATGCCACATGGCGTGGTGGATCCCATTTAACTGAAGTTAAAGAGAATGAAACAAAGCCTTCTTTATTTAATTTTCAAGACTGCTCTTCTTAGCTACGTGTACTTACAAAGTCTGACACTACGCCACTTATGCCACTATTGCATCGCCCCGCGTTTAAAGACACACATGCGTTACGCGGCTCAACTACCGATGATCTTCCCTCTCTATCAGTCGCGTGGTAACCGTAGTGTGCTCTCTGTCTACACGCACGATCTGATGTCGGTCGCACGTCGCGGTTCGGTCATCACATCCCTCGGCTCCTATAGCTATCGCATAGGAGCTAGATTGGCGCGTCGCGTATTCAAAATAGGAACGTTAGTAATGGAGTGGTGTACGGGTGGGGTGGATGTGTGCGTGCGAGAGAGCCAGCGACCCTCCCCCGCGCCTCCGCCCCCGCTCGCGACGCCAGCCGAGCGAGTGGCGCGCGTTTACACAATCCGTTGGTTCGGAGCGCGGGCGACACTCGCGTTGGATGCGTGGCTTCTTCTTGTGACGACGATCGACGCGCGAACACGTATCGTCAATTGTTTTTTTTTTATAACATCTTGAAACTCATACGAGTTCAGCGCTCCCTAAGCGGTTTTGGAACTTCTTATAAGAATTCAAGTTCCAATATTATCATAAAAAAAGCTAACAACAATTAATGATTTTGAGCTTCAAATATTAGTGCGGCTGCCATAGTGATTGGAATATTGAAGAAAGGCAATATTTTCATTTTTTAAATGGAATTTAAAATCTGGAGTTTTCTTTTTTTTTTTGGAAAATATGTATAGTAGGATACTAAAGAACTGTAAATGTTGTGATAGTAATAATTTACAAAGTGACGATTAGTGGTACAGTGTCAATGGAACATCAGGCGCAAAAAGTAGTGCCAACGACAAAAATAAAAATAAAATTTAGATTTTTTCAACGGCAACACTATTGGTGAGTATTTTTTTGCTCCTTATTATTTTATCATCGGAATTATTTTTGGCGTGTGTATATGTTCATGTAACATTCCCGACGGATAATTTAAACTGAACTGAACATTTTTACACAAATAATTTAAATTTTCTTCGATAACAAATTATTTAGATATCTGGAATTTACAACTTTCAATAGAAGTCAAAAGCTTACTTATTTAAAAAAAAATGACTTAATAAAAAGACGGATCACTTTAATCGTCACCGCACGCACGCTAGTCTTTTTTGTGTATACTTTTTGCTGCCCAAAGTTTAACAAACAAAAAATGGGCCGATGTTTTTGTAAATGAATTACATCGACCGTAAAAAACAGTTATCGAATAGTTAAATTGTTAGCCTGCCAACAATTTTATCAACAGGTTAGTTAGTCAGGTATTTAGAAAAAAATAATGTACTTTAAATTTGCCTTTTTGCTATTATTTTTATTAAATTGGTTGCTGCATATTTTAGCTATAAAAAAACCCTGAAAATATTTTATTGAGATAAATTCCTTCTCATTTTATTTTACATTTACATAAGTACTGGTTTTATGCGTCTAAATAAGCTAGCAAAAAAAAAAAAACAGTTGGCACTTATCAATCCGCTTAGCAACAGTATATGTTCGTGATAAAAAGCAGTCACATGTTTTTATCACACAACGACGATTTAACATACCTACTGGTTCCTTATCGAGTTCAAATAAAGGACAAATAATATCACTAAAATTTATTTTTAAACGTGGTGTTATATTTTCACAGAAAAATATATTTTTTGTCCTGCACTGTTGCTAAGCTGTGCTATAATGTACTACATTATCTTACATAACAATAAACGATAACATTTATTTTATCAAATTATCGCGTGTCTTACGTAATTTTCTGCCCCTTATTTATCTTCTTCACCTTTCAACTTGTAGATGTTTTTGCCAAAAAGTGATTTTTCATGTGCATGTTCATAAGTTCTATACATAGAAGCTATATGGATGATGCATGGTATTTCTAAACGATCATACCTACGTCAGTTACAGATACAAAGCATTTTGTTAGTTTTTATACCTAGGCACAAGTTAATACACATTGTAAAGCATATCTGTGTTGCTATGGCAGATAGGTATGAACACCTAAAATATGTGATTATTTTCATACATTTTAACCGTTCTGATGCACATAAGAACGTGATCAATTTTTGCCCGTTCTTCTCCATAGGAACCCGCTACGCTTTAGAATGGGCTACTAGCTTCATTTTTCTGACTGACCAAACCATTGACAATTCAAAAGTGCCTGTCATTGGTTTATTTGAAATAACTGTACGTATATAAACACATATTATTTACCTGGGGCAATATTTTCCATTAAAAGACATGGAAAAGTGGTTTTCTTTATGTAGTAAAATACACTCATCAGTAACACGTGCTGACAATACTTAATTCGCTTTGTTTCAACCTGTTATTAACGGTCATCAACAACGAAGCTAATACTTGCCATGATAGATAACAATTATTTATAACCTGTATTAATACAGGAAAAGTAAAAAATAACAGTTATTGTATTGTATTCTATTTTTCTCTATGGCTATGGTGCCGATGTCAGATGTGTAAAGAAAAGATTTTTAAAAAGAAACTAATACAGTTATAAAAAAACCTAAATCCAATTGGTTGACGAATTATTTAAGTTTCACGTTAAATTGAATTTAATGTGAAACTTAAAAACTATCCAAAAAGATTGAATGAAAGTTGAGTAGGTGTGTCATGTCTAAAAAACATTATTTCTTAATGTTAAAATTAAGAAACTGAAAAACAACCTAAATACCTACCTATTATTCTGAAAATGCACGAAAAGAACAGTGACAAGTAACAGTTATTAGAATAGTCCAAAACAATATGTCAAGTTGAATACGTGCGCTCTAAAAATATTTTTCTTCACGCATTTAAAAGTTAACGGACTTCAACACTTTCACCGAACAAAAACGAATAATGACTGGTGCAATGAATAAACATCTGTTTTGGTTCCAGTAAGAATTTCGAAATGTAATATTCGGGTTACTTTTTTTTACAAATTCGTGGTCGCCAGTACGGCTCTGAGATATGCAATCGTACGCCCACACTACCTATATAGTTTTTATCTCAAAATAATTTGGGTGTGTTGCACGAAAAATAGCGGTTATTATAAGATTGTAAACGCGGAATTATTAATTTAGTTTGGCCGTGGGCAACCTTTTTTATTTACAAATTCGGCCTTAAGGCTTATCGTGACTCCGTCTTGGACAGTCTTGGTGCTTATCTCGAGGCGTTTTTTAAACACAATCGATTTTAGTTTTTATTTCGAATTAAAAACGGTAAATGATTGATGTCGGCACGCTAATGGCCAGACTTTCCGTACGGTAACGCACTCGTAAATACAGAATTGTTAGACTTATGAAACGTTGTGTTGAACACAACCGAAACGCGTATTTTTTGCGCACTTTTACAATCGTTAATTAGACAATTTATCTTAAGTCGGACGTTGTAATTGATGTACTTACGTTAAATCGAATCAAGTTTAAATGATTACCAAGTATAGTCGTCCGTATGAAGATATAAATCAGATGGTCGTTGGTTGTTATTAATATCTGTACGCCTCGGGCGACAGGCAGGATCGTTAGTCACAAAGTGCGGCCCAGGTTCGATTCCCGGCTGCTAATTATTATTTATGAGCAACTCTTATCTTTAGCCAGCGGCCGCTAGGAAGTGTTGCGGAATGTTGAAGTTTCTTCGACTTGCTCACGATTAATTGAAGCAGACGTGGAATAAAAAAAAAGAAGAAAAAACAGTGTGACGTGGAAAATAATTTTTTGTAACATTGAGCGAATAGGATTACCCCCTATAAATGGCACTTGAACATAACTGTGACTAAGGTGTACTATTAATTAGTACACCTCTGCCCAATCCTTCGGGCGCCTTAGAGGCGCGATGTTCTGTTATTTTAATCTCAATAAAAATCTAATTTTAAAATATCTCTCTATACTTACTTAATATTTTTGACGAATAGATTCCCATCAGCGATCATTTCAATAGTTAATACATTTTTAGTCACTCATTAAAATTTATTACTGAGCTAGAATGTCTACACAATATTTTGGCAGATTGAAGGAATTAATGACACCAATAAAAAAAAGTAACAGATGTTTGAAATTTAAATAAACATGTAGCAGAACTTTTTAATTATAAGTATTTTTAATAAGTAATAAAAAAAGGTGGATTTTAGATATCAATCTTAGGATTACTGAAATAAAATGTACCAAATAAAATCGGCCATTCATAGACATGCTGTATAAAATATTGCTTGTCATACCGACCAGAATAATCGATTTATATTTTTAAACTATGTAAACTTATAAAGACTGATATAGTAACAGTACAAGATTACAGAAATAAGGTGTAGTGAAAAAATCTAAAATCTGTTGCTTAAAAAATTCATCCGTGTTCAGGACGGATGATTTTTTCAAGCAACATCTTTGTTGGTTGAATTTTAGGTTCGTTTAATAATACAGTAACGAATTTTGAACACAGGGATAGTTGCCGAACAGAGAGCCATAATTTAAATTCACCACTTTGCCAAATATGCACTAGGCATTTCAAAGTTTTGAAGCTATCAGAAAGAAACATGAGAAGATTTCCAAAGTAGCCTAGGTAGTTTAATTTTGTGAAAATTTGAAGTATATTTATTAGAACCACCACTTACGGACACCCATCCCCTGTTATTTTTTAAAACGTGGATATTAAAATGCAACACAGCAGCCATAACAATTGCAAACAGCTTAAGTAATTATTATTTCAACTAGCTCGTACTGTGCAAGCAGCTTAAAATTGCATTTAATTTTACATTTAACCATCCCAAACATGGCAACGGATTTTACTCTTAGTGCAGCATAATAATTAACTTTAATCCCTCATTGCGAGGCTCACACCTCGTTTGCTGAATAACGCATGTCCTTAGTCACTTCGTAAATTAAATAAATTATCAACTGGGCACATCAATTTCACTTACAAACAAATTTATTCGATGTAACTCTTTAGCTATATTTACTTATAATAGAGCTGAAGGGCTTCTTTGTTTGTTTGAATGCGCTTATCTCTGGAACGGATTTACCAGTAGGACTTGAAAAATTCTTTACATTTGATAGCCTAATTCTTGAAGGAGGTCTTTTTTCTCGGCTCCTTAGGCTAAGAAAGCGTAATGTTATATAACCTAAAATGCATTATTTAACATCACGCTACGGCCGCAGTCAGAAATAACGCTAAGCGAAAACAAAGTACCTAATAGCGCGGGCGGACGATGCGATGCGACACAGTTGGTCCAGAGACGTATTTTATGTTAAGACAAGAAATTTCACGCGAACGAAGCCGCTGGCACAAGCTAGTTGTAAATAGTCTGGCGGGCCGCCATTTTCTTAGCAATTCACTTCATTTAGTTCATGTTTGTGTGTTCGAATGTTTATTTATAATTGTTTTCGTCGCAATTACTTTCGTACTTAGCAATGTTTATGTCATTAATTTGTCACATTTAATAGCGTTCATGAATGTTTTTTTATCTTTCGTGTAAAACGCTGACGTTGCGTTTTTTTTTTACGGTAACTATGAAACACTTGTAGGACCTACACATGTTTCATAGTTACCATAAAAAACTGTACTATATTGTGCACTACCTAAACTTCCCCCTAATTTTTGTCTGACTACGGCTAAGTCAAATAGAAGGGTTATGTTTTTAGCAGTCTCTGTAGGTATTACTTCGTATAAATGAAATAACATCCTACAAAATATTTATTATACTCGTTCATTCGTACAAAAGCTTGAATTTCAGTCGAACCCAAAACAGGAAAGCCTAAGGATAAAGAAGTAATAAGTTAGTCATTTTATAAGACCTTAATTTCAAAACCCGTTTTTATTCAAAACAAAGTTCACATATAACAGCTACAAGCCAATTTTGTATTGAAAACAAAAAACTTTTGACATTCAAAAGTACTTTTGTAAAAAAGGTCTCGACGGACGGTGCAATTTTATGAACCTTTGATTCTGTTGTAAGTTACTATATGTATATACAATGACTTAAAAATACCTAAAATCAACCGCAGATAATTGTTATCATTATTTTGTTGTAAAAAAGTGGTAAAATCCCAAATATAAAATTTTATTGATTGGTAAGATCCTAGTGAA
Source organism: Apamea anceps (assembly GCA_951799955.1). Classification (NCBI taxonomy): domain Eukaryota; kingdom Metazoa; phylum Arthropoda; class Insecta; order Lepidoptera; family Noctuidae; genus Apamea; species Apamea anceps. The sequence continues at coordinate 4,223,468 of OX637516.1, forward strand.
CTTATCATTTTAATTATGACGAATTCGCCAAAACAAATTAAGTATTTATATTTATTCAGCTCAGTGAAAAATACTTTTAAAATACGGCTGCACAGTTATTTCCTATTTACCTGTATAGTTTTGTTTGCGTCGATTTTAGGCAGATGAGTCACTTACTCATCTGCCTGCCTTTTCCCAACTATGTTGGGGTCGGCTTCCAGTCTAACCGGATGCAGCTGAATACCAGTATTTTACATGGAGTGACTGCCTATCTGACCTCCACAACCCAGTTACTGCGTAATACGATACCCCTTCATAAGACTGGTTGTCAAAATTTCGGGCTTCCTTCTTAGCTCTTATAAATTGGAAAGTAAATGTGTCCTATTTGAGCTCCACAACCCAGTTACTGGGTAATACCCCCCTTGGTAAGACTATTTGTCAGACTTTCGGGCTTCTGACGACTCGTCGTCGACCAACGACTTAACGTGCTTTCCGAGACACAGAGGCATCTTGGTATATGAAGATGGTCACCCATCCACGGACCAACCGCGGCAAGCGAAGCTTAACCTGATCGATCGACCCGTGCGGTTGTTATTATTTAGGGATTTTAGTGACTGTCATTTCAAAATGAATGTTGATGGGGTACAACACTGTATCTCGCCCACATACGCCTAAATAAACGTTCAAAAATGACAGCCCAAGATCATGTGGTCGCAATATGTTTATTTAACAAGTTGCATTACTTCGTCCCCAAATAATATACAACATGTGTTACGTATTATTTGATTCTTGTATTTTTTCTTCTATCGAGTCTAACTAAGTAAATCCTTGATAAACAACTTGAAAACAATACATGCCTCCATTTTTGGTAGCCATTTTTTTCACTGAACTTTTTAAATGGCGTGGTAAATCTGCTTTAATATGAACCATTTATTTTTTAAAAGGTGGATTTTAGACATAAATCTTAAATTACTGAAATAAATGTAATAAAATCGGCCATTCATAGACATGCTGCTGCTGCATGCTGTATTATTGCTTGTCGTAACGACCAGAATAATCGATTTATATTTTTAAACGATGTTGAAACTGATGGAACTTTTAAACTGACGTAAATATTTTATTTTTTACAAAACCGTTCAGCGCACCCACGTCAATTCGTAAATAAAAATTTAAAAACGTCAAAATTCTTACTTTATGTTTTCTTTCATATTATTTGTATTATTTTTTTGCAAACTGGTATTTAATGAACTTCTAGCCATTCAAGAAGTAAAAGTTCACGTCATGTTACCAGCTATAATAAATTAATTAAAATATAATTATTATTATAATTTATTAGTCTATTTAATATTAAAAAATATAATTCAACCAATTTCCATTATTACCTAACAAAAAACCTAATTATATTTATCTAGCTTGGTGATTTCTGTTTGCGCATGCGATGTATTATATTAGATCTAATAAGGCTATTAATCACAATACCGATAATTGAGATATCAATCAAAATTCTAGATTCATGAATAAGACAAGTGGGTGCTGAAACTATTCAATTTAAAATTCTCTCTTACCTCCGAATGCTCAAACGCCACTTAGCTTTAAGACATTCTTTAAGACTAAAGGCCATGGTCTGTTAAATGAAATCACCAAAAGGCTTGTTGACACTTCCCGTGACGGCTTTAACCATGCCAGATACTAAGCATTGGCATCATGGATATCACCTGTTGACAGCGATATGCGGAGGAAATTTTGACGCCAAATTTTAGTTTGTGAACAGTTTTAGTTAGGATAATATTATTATTTTTATTTCATTAATTAATTAGGTATAAATTAAATTATATGTACAGTTATTCTTGTCGCTAAAATACACCTCACAGTAATACAGATAGCATGGGACTAAGAAAGACTAAAAATTTAGTTACGTTTCAGAGTGCGGCTATAAGTGTTTTATAAATAACGCAATAAAATACAACAATAATTATTATTATAATTAAGCTACTTACCTTAATGATGGCTTATTAACACTATTTTTCACGATAGAACGAGAGATGGATAGATGCGTTAACTGTTGCGTGTATTCCCTGATCTATTGGATTGACGCACGAACGTTTCCGACGCAAAATATACTGCATTTATATTTAAGTGGTAATTTAATTCTAAACACTACCTATATATTTTCAATAATAAGTGAGATTTGCATCTATTTGATGATTTAATTTTGATATAATACAATGAAAATCTTCTGGTCTATTCTGTAAAAATCTCACCGTGAAAACTTAGATGATCCACCTGACGCTAGTGGTTGACTCTATTGACAGCTCAGTGGGGACCTCATATATCAAGTCTAACAGGAAGGCTCAGTTCGGCTGCCTACGCCGTCAGGAAAGTAAGACAATACACTGACGTTGATACAGCTCGTTTAGTCTATTTCAGTTATTTTCACAGTGTTATGTCCTACGGTATTCTGCTGTGGGGCAAAGCCGCTGATATACAAAATATATTTGTCCTTCAAAAACGAGCTGTTCGAGCAATTGTGCTAGAGTTTCTCTAAGAGATTTTTTTAAAGATATTGGTATTCTCACGGTTGCATCACAATTCATCTTCGCCAACATCCTATATATTAGGCAAAATTTGCGCTTGTACACTAAAACAGTGATATTCACAGTGTTAACACTAGAAATAAGGACAAACTACGTGCCCCCTTTCACCGGCTTCATAAGGTTCATAACTCATTAGTTGGGCTTGGTATAACCTTTTTTAACAAGATACCCTCTTCTTTGCTAGACTTGCCTTTTAATGCGTTTAAAGCACAAGTAAAATCCAACCTTTGTTCAAAGGCTTACTATTCCATCAACGACTACTTACACGATAAGAATAGTTGGTCGCTCTAATTAACTCAAGACAATGTCCATGTTCTTTCTCCAGAATTAGCTTAGGTACTGACAGGTTACTGTTATTAGTATTAACTCACTTATTTATTTCACATCGATGGTAGTTACTAGTTCATCATCTGTGACTGCAAGTGACAGCTATGTGACGAACCCAGCAATGCATAAATATGTAAGCTGTCACGCCCTTTATGCCGGAGGCTTTTATTTAGGTGTGAGTTTTTATTTTAATTTTAATTACTTAATTATTTTTTAGCTTGAGTACGTATAGTTTTTATTATATTTGTTGGTATATTGGCGTGGCTAGCTGACATATGGCAAATAATTTAAGCTTCTTGTAATGTTCATTACTGAACATAGGTTCCTAGTATTGTATACATGCAACTATATTCTAACTAAACAGACAGCTATGCTGCTGGGGAGTTTGTTGCACCACTTCTTCTTCCCAGCGATAGCACTAGGAAGTGGTGAAGGGCGGGCGTTTTTGGGGGACTGTCTTTTGTAATTTTGACGTTCGAAAAGTGCTGATTCTCAGCCTAATTTGAATAAATGACTTTTGATTTTGATTTTGCTCACATAACCTAAGTTTTCACGGTGAGATTTTTACAGAATAAATCGGCTGTTATTTATTGTGAAATAGTTTCTTGTTCGGTTAGCCAATGTTTACCGAAAAAAGGGTTTGTCCATGACAAACCCTTTGATGACTAAAGCAAATAAGAAAAGCTGTAGTTTTAATTACTTGATTTAAATAAAAATTATTTGTTTCAAAAAATGTTTTTCAATACTTTGTTGAAATAAAATCAATGAATGTTTCAGTGATGACTATAGTGTAAAGTTTTTTTTTAATAGATAATCTTCCTAATGACGACCAAGAAAGTTTTACTAACTTTGGTAACAGAAAACTAATATTTTATATAAAATAAAATCTTGAATAAATTTATCAGTAAATGAGCTGTAAACGGTCAATAAACATAAATTAAACAAAAAAAACTACTATTTATTTTTAATACAATTTAAAACTATACTACTTTATTCTTCAGTGAACATTAATAAGTAGCATTAGCATATAGAATGATTTTATTTTTAAAGAAAATCGTAAATCATGAAAGGTATATAATGTTACATGCGTAGATAATATGATAATATTACTACTATTTCAAGTTATTAAATATGATATCATCTGTGTTATTCAATGGTTTGGTTTATAGTTTGTATTAAATTCTTTAAGGAATAATGAAAACTATATGTATGTAGGTAAAGATTTATTTAAAATAACATTTTACAACCATATTTTCATGTTAAGAAAAGAATGTTTTATGGAGTATCATATTTTTTGTTAATTTGCATTTTATATAGCAACACCAAATGTAAAGAACATACGATTATTCATGTATAATAAGGATTAAAAAAAAAGGTAAGTAAGTACTTACCACATATTTAGTGAAATTCGATTTCAGTGTTTCCTTATATTTTATCAGTTTTATTAAAAGTTGAGTTAGGTAGGTAATGTAGGTAACCAGGAAAATACCTAACTGTTAACTTAAGAAAACAAATAATATATTTTATGCGTGTCCAGTCATTTAGATATATTGTCATGATTATTCCATTTAGTCTTGAGTAAAACCTGTTCTAATACATGTGCATTGAAACCACACCTTAGGAATTTATACAAAGCTTAATTAGCGTTAGAATTTCTTACCTAAATGGGTAACTAAAACTATAGATGTCACACAAAAAACGTTTTAATAAAATTCTAGAGAAAATATGACAGAAGATAAAAAAGAAACGTGTAAAAATTAATTTATAATAATCAAAAAAATAAAATATAAAATTTAAAACTTTAAAAAAGGTTTTATTCGTGGACAGCCCTCCTTAATCGTCAGCCAATCACCAAAATGTAGGCCACTTAAAAGTTTCCACAAAGAATAAAACATTCTTAATTCGAATTTCCCAGAACGATCGCGAAATTGCTATAAGTCTACAACAGTATTGCAATCGCGTTCAACGACGTCAAATGACCACAAAATATCGGTTTGTGATGACCAATAACTCTGTAATAATACGCTAGTCTATGATATTACGGCATGCGGCGGTGGTTACTTGCTACCGTCTACAGTAATTCTTGTTGATCGTCAAGCAATCGGTATTTTGTCGTAGAGTAGGTATTTCATTCTGACGTTGCCAAGGTCGGTTTGGTGAGTAATATGAGAGTTGTCTTGTTATACCTACCTTATTTTTTTAATTCCTTACCTAACAAACTTTTCGCGCGAGTTCGGAGTGAATATTAGATAATCTAATTTTAAATTGAATGACGTTTGGAAATGAAATAGCGGGAATTAGGAAGAAGTAGGTAAATACGAATTACTTTTTAATTAAAATAAATCAGCCGGGCTACCACTAAAATTACTCTAATAGTTGTTGGATTATAGCTACAGCTCAGTCTCATTCTATATTTATTTTCAATCTCAGAACCAATGATTAAAATTAATTGCTAATTAAATAAGTTATTGCATTTTACTAGTTCAGCAGAATTAACGGGAAATTATGAAATTATAAATAATTGAAAGAAATTAAAAATTCATTACAGATTTCTAGTACCTTTCATGTAGGTAGGTACATTTACTATGATTCCTGCAACTCGCAATTTCCTATAAGTTTTAATTGATTTGCTATGTGGCTTTTCCCAGTATCTGCTATTATCGTAGTTAGGTACATTAAATATTATTACTACTTATGTACATTATTTTCTGTAAAATGTCTACAGATTTATGAAAAGGAAATAAGATGGAATTTGTTGAATGAAAATAAAATGAATACCTACTGATTTCTTAAACTGCTCTATGCCAATTCTATTTTTTTTTCCTCGGCTATTCTGCAACTTTACAAAAATAAGGAATAGGACTTCCGAATTTGTACCTACCGAATGCAAAATAATATTTGCCCAACTTAATGCCGAATAACTCGAGACATTCACAAAGGCACATTCGTATCAAGCAAATATTTCGTTAAAAATGTATGCCAAATTTTTGAACACACATTAATCATCGCAACACTGTTTAATTCGCCAATATGCCAACGTTTGCCCAACGTTATATGAAAACATGTTGCCTGCCAGTGACTCATATGTGGTCATTGCCAAGAATAGAATAAAAACATGGACGCACACAACAACTAAAATGTATTACGCAATTTTTGAACTGTTGTGACCGGAGAAAATGCGAAAAGTAACCTATCTATTGAAAAATACGTTATTAAACTATTTTTTTTTTTCGAAATATAAAAAAAAGCTGGCGAATATGGATGTACAATAGATAGGTACACCTCTGCTTAATACTAAGGGGAAATAAAGGCGCAATGCTATGTAAAAAAAAAACTTGAATTTCAAAGTGTTCCTTTATTTATTTATTTTCATGATTCTCTTAGCGATGTTTTATTTTCTCCAGAAAAGAGTTCCGTCCACTTCAGTAAAGTATATCCTATAATATTATTTCTTTTACATAGGGTAATAACTTCTATAGCAATAATTCTTGAATAAAACAATTCAATAATCCAACACCTACCTACTGCTGATGAGTCAACTGTCAATCCAAACCGATTTAAATTATAAATAAGTTTATTCATATGACACTGGTTAGTACCTAATAATAGCTTGATAATAACAGGAAATAACGTTTGAAAATTCATTTAAAACCGGCACGAAGTGAACGAATGACTGTAGTGAGAACGAACGAGATTGATATAAATGAGCAAAAATTTGTGTTGGCACACGCGATGGCCATTGTTCTTAGGTAGAACAAATTACGTCTAATAGAGGTGGCAGTTTATTTTTAATCTGCATGTCCAAATTGTATAAAAAAATGTAATTGAACTAAGTCGGTAGGTAATTCAGGTTACAATGTGTATAAATTCGTTAAGTAACCTTAGTATTTATAGGCTATGTAAAGATTAGGTTAGGGTTGTGCAAGCGAAATATTTTACCATAGACAAAATACAAAGGTATAGAAAATAATTCCGAAATCCGTTCTCCCAATCAAAATGTTATCCCAAAGGGGGTTACTTCGAATTTAGGGGGAAAATTTCGATTGTCGGTGCTACTAACCCTAGCACAGATCTTTAAATTCTGTAATTGACGTAAACTGGTAATAAATTGCAATTAGACTGACAAGAACAATGTTAGTATGGCAGGCTTGCCTAGCTACTAGTTTCTGTACAGTTTAGGTAACACAATTACTGACTCGTACCAAATAATTGGGTACATTCATAAGATTTCTTATCTCTGTACTTACATAGTTACCTACGTCATTATTGAAATCTGAAGCACGTGGTCCGAATTCTGCCCTATTAAAAATTGTAGAGCAAAAATTATTAACCAATTTAAAAAATTCTTTCACCTAAAGAAAGCTATATTATCAGCGTAACATGGACTGTATTTTTTAAAATATATTGTGGGGTCTTACGACTGTTACGCGAATGAAGTCGGGGCTGGTAACTAATAAATCAATCAATTTGTATTTGCTTTGAAAAGAATTAAAATGATTTCATCTTTGCGCACCGCCCGCCATAATGTTGTATCACGCATACGTATGCTCAGTAATACGATACGGTATAGTTGTGTGGGGAAACTCTTCCGAAATAACGAAGATCTTCATCGCCAAAAAAAAAGTGTATTCGTGCAATATTCAAAATGCAGTGGTCTGATTCATGCAAGCCTATATTCAAGTCGCACAATCTACTGACGGTGTCATGCATTTATATTTACGAAGTAGCCAGGTTTGTGAGGTCCAATCTTGAACTATTTGAACGGAAAGATAACACAAATAAAAGGAAACCTACACATTTAGATTTTGAAATGCCCGTCCCAAAGCTAGAACTTTTTCGGCTGAGCGTTTATATGGCTCCCCAAATTTACAATGCTTTGCCTAGGTCAATTACTCAACTACCCTTCAATAAGTTCTGTGTTGCGTTGCGGAAGTGGTTGTTACAAGAGTGTTTTTATTCGATATATGAGTTCTTTCAAAAGTGTCCTTGTTTCAATATTAATCTTAATCTGAATAATTTTGAAGCAAATTGCTAATCCATTGCTTCATAAGTTTGAAAAATTTGTCTGCTCAACACGTAAATAACGCACTGTATGTTGTTGAACTGGCAAAATGAAACCGATTCCGATTGATAATTTAATGTGTTACGCAATTTCCCACCACCTTCGCCGTGGTCTACGTTGACGAAGGTGGTTTGGAAGAAAAAACGGAGGCCTTTGCCTGGTAGTGGGACGCAATATAGACTAACAAAAAAAAAAAAAACTACTAACTAAATAAGAAAACCGTTTTGCGCCTAACTCAAGTAATATTCGTTGTATCGTCCAATTCTTAATTAAAACAAAATAACACTGCCTTTCCAAATATAAGCTATAAACCTATAAAAACATCACAATCAATAGACAACCCAAAAAAATCAAATCGACCCAAAGACACGGAATGCAACCGCAAAAAATACAAAAAAGTTTCTATCAAAGGTTCGAAAATTAAAAATAATATGACCTCATCCTTGAGACTCTTCTGTTGTCTATGCCCATTTTATTCGCCCACTTGTAAAAGGTTAGATGTTAGATTCTGACAGGCAATTAAACATACAGGGAAATATCTCAAGTGCATTGTTGAATAGTGTTCGTTTTCGAAATAATTTATTGCCTTGAGAACTATCACGGGCGTTGCATGACACTTAACAAATGATATTTTAATGTTTTTTGACCTTTTGTATTCAATAACGCTATATCCGTCAATGTTTTGTAATTACATTTTTTAACTTTTGATTTGTTATTTTGTTGTGTCATCTTAGTTTAATTACAGAAATAAAATACATCTTCAAGCAGTGCTTAAAACAATCTAATAATCACGTAATTCAATTACAATAATATTCATTTGAGTATAACCCGTCCCGTCAGGCATTCAATTCAATGATGTGTGTACTTGACTCTAAAGTTTAATTGGAATACACAATCATCAGCTAAAGACATATAAATTAATTTCAATGAATAATAACGTGCCATTAACGATCAAATAAAACTTAACGATTATGACAATTGCACTTCATTAAAAACTTTTATTCATAGGCAGAGTAAACGTAATTCTTGTGTCTGTTTGTTCGAAGAAGCATTCAAGCTTATGTTGGCTGTCAAAACAAGTGTGACATAAAGTAACAAGCAATTCATTACTGTCTTCGACACACAATAGGAAAGAAATCCATAGCCCACGGCTCTACAATGGGGTACAATCACATTAAGTACCTTTTTTATTATAAACACAAAAGTTGTATTGTGAAATAATTTCCTACTCGAGTTGCGTCTTCGAGTGTTCTTTTTTTTAATCTGTGGTTTTATTGTAAACTTTTTAGTTGTTTTCTTTTTATTTGACATGTTATTGAGACATTTTTTAAATGTTAATGTTTTCCGAATTAGGTTTTTTCTATGAATGACGTTTACGAGTTTTTTTTTCCGATTGCAACTTTGTAGGTGCGTTCTATAACGCAAGTTTATTTTCGTTTTTCTCTGTTCCAATATTAATTTACAAGCAACGCTGTTATCGTCGCCATATTGTGGGCCTTTCTACGAAGTCAACTTTAGCTACTTGATATTTTAATAAAGTTTTGAGGTACAATGTTGCCCCGTAAGTTCAAGGCAAACGGCATCGCATTTCATATCAAACCACGTTCTATAAGGTAGGATATGTTTGAAAAACATACAATAAGTTTTTATTAAAGTTGGTATTTCTCGATTTCTCGTTCCTAAGTTTATTTGATAAAGGTTTTATAAATTAATAACTTTAATACGCATTATTTATGTCGTGTTCAATAGTAATGTAGCGTATTTTATTTTCTCACGATAAAATAATTTTTTCACTCGAACGGTAGCTGAATATAAAACATATTGCCTACATAAGTTTCAATTTGCAATCTGACATTAAATTCACTGACAACTTGGTATTTGTAAATATCAAAATGCTAAACGAAAAAATGTGCAAAATTAGTAATATACGACGTGTTTTCGCATGCAACGCGATTACGACGCGCGAACGTCGCGACGTGTTAACCCTTCAAAAGTCGATGCAAATTCGCGCATAAATAAAATAAATAATGTATGTGCCGCACATAGATATCAGCGAACGATAACTCGAGTTAGACAAAGATGGATGGTCAAATAAGATTTGTTGACACCTCCGTGCGATAACATTTTTAATAAATCATCTGTCCCGTCCGGATATTTATACGCGCGTAATTGGACGTCGGTACGTATGAGAACATTCAACTTGATTGTCTGTTTATGGCTGCAAGAGAAATCATCAAAATCACGTTTTATAGCCCTTAATAATCAAACCCTATTTTATGGCTCATTCTGACCTTGTTGATATACACGTGCTGTAGAGGCGGCTACCGATAAATTTGCTGTTGAATAATTCAATTCCTATGCGTTCAGTAATTGCTGGTGGACATAAAACGTCAAATAAAAATAAAATCTCATTAAAATGAATGGTTTATCCATACTTGAGGCTGACAACAATTAAATGGCTATGAAGCTAGGCGGCGCTAACTGTTTAAATGTCGTTTTAAAGTGATCCAGTCACGATATCTGCTAGTCTTTTGAATAATGGAAAATAAAATTGTTTAGCATTTAATTTTTTCCATTTATTTTCTGCTAAAGGTTTTACAGTAGATACTAGAAATAGATAGTCACATGATTGGACACGTTTCGCGATCTAGGTAATAGGTACTTGAAATAGCTGATTGCTGACCTGGTATCGCTTTAAATAATTTATGGAGCTTAGCATTTACAATTTTATTTAAAAATAGGATTTAGATAAAGCCTTTTAAGTCGATGTTTATTTTACGTCAAGTTATGTGACGCTTAGATCACTTTGGCTATAAATATCTTGGCAGCACTTGTCAATAATACTAATGAAGTTTTCTGTTTTGTTTCAGATCTGTGTCGGATATTTTATTGAGCTGTAGGACACGCAAAAAAGGTAATTTTGACTTTTTGTAGAAAATGACAATATTAAAAAGAAAACTCATAGGAATTTTAATGATATGAAGATATTTTAGTTAGTTTCGAATCTATTCAGAATTACTTTTGACCTAAAATCTTCGGTACATTATCGAAATAATAAAATTAAAAATAATCTTGGTAGTTGGCGCTTGGCACAGAATATGCCTCCAATTTTCAGCTCATACTGGACTGTCAGTATTAGCGCAACGGTTACCAACGCTACTTTATCCGATGTGAACGTCGCGTCGCAGGCTCGATCCTCAGTAAATGCTTGTAGTTTTTGGGCCTTATCGAAGCTACATGTTGTTCCATACAATATGATAGTCAAATCAAGGCCAATATAAAATGTTCCCGACACGGTCGCGGTTTAGATAACATATATCTTCAACGTATCACCGAAGGGACCTACATTTTTAAAATAATTGATTCAAAAAGTATATAGGATAGATAGCCCTAAAAATATTCGTTCATTTTCAAAAAGCGACCATAAAGGTCACTTAGCACTATTTCACATTTTACCATTAAATTGTCGGTTATGCCCTTTTTCTTATAACATAACAAGTTATACGACTTACACGTGTTATCTATAATCAATAAATAACCTTCTTGGAGAAAGTTTGATACAAAAATTGATTGATCGAAAGGTAAAAACAAGGTCCTTATGTTTATCGAATACGATTAGATACGGTATCGAAAGAATTTCACCTTAGTCCGACTACGACATTGTAAGGTTACATTGCTATGACTTTAGTCTGAAACTAGGCGTTTTTTGTTACAGTTTTTGCGCTGTCATTTTTATAAGGTATCAAAAAACAGTAGCGGTTTAGCAATGATGAATTGCCTGTAGTAAAATTGATTGTAATGTTGTTTTCGTTTCGTTGTCCTTTTTTTTGTATAACAGTAGGTATTTGGACTTGTATCTTTTATGCTCGCCAACGCAACTTATCCATATATTTTTTGTAATTTTTTAAATTATTCTTATTTAATATTCAAAAATATTAAAAAAAAACCACAACAAAATGCCGGTAATAATTCATTCGTTAATACAATGTTTCACCCATTATCCCTATTTCTTTGTGAGATACAGCCGTTCTAAACCACCCCTGACGTCCCTAACCCTTTGATGCCATACGGTGTCTTCAATACCCCGGCTTTCACATCCTTCCTGTTTTAAATGTATTCATATCGCATAAAAAACCTAATGCGTATCATTTGACGGCGTCTAGACAAAAGCCCTCTGACTATTGTCGGGCTAAAAGGATTTTTTTTGCTGTCTTCGAAATTGGATCGGAAGATGCAACTGATAGTTTGCTCAGCATGAATGGATATTACTTTCGGTTTTTATTTTATGATTGTAAACGATATTTTTTGGTTTTTTGTTTAGTGGTTTGTTTAAATGGGTTAGGAGGTGGTTTCTCTTTGCGTTGTTTTTTCTTGTTTAGAACTATTGTAGTTGAAGAAATGTATTGAACGCATTGAAGTATCACTTCTGTTTTGATGTCAGTAAGTTTGTAAGCCAGCCATAATTTTATAATTAGAAACTGCAGACATTGTCATTTTAATTCCGTTCAAATATTTGTTATTTCAAACCACACCATATTTTCAGTAAACCAATAATTTATCACCGAAAACATGAATTACAAAACGAAGATATAAAATATTATTGAATGAAACAGCATTGTTGTTGGCTCGTTAACTTCTCACCGTAACCCTTTCAACATCATCTTACAAACCACCACAAAGTGCACCATTGTCCCATCCCTTATCTTTAACAATAAACTACCGTGTATTTAAAAATCGATGCTACTTTGAATAAAGCATCCTATTGTGAATATTATAAATATTATGCTAATACGATAAAGAAATTTTTTGACTTCGGTCTTTGAGACCAGGTGTCGCGTTTAAAGGGTTGAATCGACCCTACGTGTTCAATCATTTATTAAGATTTTGTTCTATTGTCTACCGTCTTATTCCCATGCATATTGCATAGAATTTATGTGAGAAACGTTAGTGATATATTTTTGTCCGTATTCTAATGCACACGCTTCCTAGCCTTTGAATAGATTTAAGACGGTTCATTGGTCATTATTTTATGGATTAACGTTATTTGGGAATGGATCCTATGATTTATGATGGTTGAATCTCATATTTTTGTTAAAGGATTACTGCTGGTATTCAAATATTGGGTCATAAAAATATATAAATATAAATATTTAAATCTAGATTTTATAGCTATGCTTTTGCATTCAATTATTAAAACGTATTCCATTTTAAATTAAACCAATCTTACAACATTCTAAAAATAATAATACCAATCTCATTTTAATAAAAATAATAGTCCACTATTATAATAAGCCTTTTCCGAAAAGCCTTAATAGGACTTATGACGATTTCCGGAGCCAGCGAAACAATGCCGCAAAAAAAATAACAAGTTGAAATGGAAAATTAAACAATTATCTGTTTACTGTCGTCTCTGCGGTTAATCTGTGTAATTTCTGTAATCAGATATTGTGGTAATTGTTATTACAACTGTAATTTATTAACTTTGTTTGTTGTTTACTTTTGTTCTTATTTCCAATTTACTTTTGCTTCTGGCTTTGTGTGAGTGAATTTCGGATATGATTTTCCTGCCCCAAATGTCATTCTCTGCACGTCTTAGTTTTGGAATGATTTTTAAAAATCCTTCGTTAGTATGGCTTCTCCGCCCTGAAAAGATCTAAGAAATAAATATATACTTAGGTAATGTTTTTATCTTCACTGGCTTATGCCGCGTGTTGTATGTCAGTCACCCTTAATTTGCTATTATGGTAATTATTTTAATTTAACTAGCATTATTATTTAATTTGCAGTCAGTTGCAGTAACAGAAAAAATACTATTATTGCTCTCTAACATTATTAACAATAAGTTCTAGCCTTTATTGAATTTAATTAAGAACGCAGCAGGACATCGTACTGCCATATTTACATAATGTTTCAACACAAATATTTAATAAATGGGTATTATTATTTCAACACAAATATTTAATAAATGGGTATTATTAATAACGCCCATATGTCGTGTAAGACTGGCTTAAGGGTGCACCGAACTAGATCACTTTGTAGAGTTTATGTTAATTATATTAAATAGACTAGACAAAGGGTATAAAAATCTAGAAATGGTTTTTAATAAGTTAGACGAAGTGCGTTCCAATTATTTGTATGCATTACGGTGTTTCCTCTCAATAGTTATTTTTATCATTTGAATGCATCTTGCGGTTAATTTAAATCTGGCTAACAGAATTTGTTTATGTAAATTCTGTTATTTACCTAAATAGTAAATTTGGTAGGAAGGTTACTGAATTATTAAAATTTATCATCAAAAGCCTGTGATGTCACACTGTATGGCGAATGCCTTCCTACTCTTTCCACTTTTCTCTATTTAAGCTGCTAAGGATTAGTTGTAATTGAAGGAGTCCAGCTGATTCCGCCATGATACTGAATAGTACCTAGTTTTAAAATACTCTTAAGGTACATAAATAAAACAAATGATTTCCCATACATTGTAGAATTCACCAAAAATACCTGTCGATCGGTAATTGGTGCTGTTTCCTCCACCGTTCAATTCCATGTGTTTAATTATATAATTGGTCTAAAAAAGAAAAGTTGAAATTACAGTTTTACGTCAACGAGTCGCGGTTACGACAGTTTTGCACTTATCTTTGATGCACGCTATTTCGAAAACAAGAAGTTCCAGTATTGTTCTTTTTTTTTCATTTGAAATAAGAACGTTTTAGAGCTTAGCTATAACTAAAGAATTTATGTACTTACTATTAATAATACCCTATTTTTTTGACAAGATCATAATCATTCTGTCAGCCAAACCAGCGTTAAGAGGTATTTACATTTCAATAATACATATTATACGTACTTATTACTCTAAAAATAACTAACCAAAAGTGTTAATGTGTAGCTTCATGTTTATTAAAGGAGTCAAAATAAAAAAAGTTCGAGGATTTTGATAAGATTATTCTAATAATATTATTTATGAGTAGTAGGTTTTTTTTTGCCATTTTTATAGCATATTGTAATAACAACAGTCGCTAGGAAGGATGTGGTGACTATTACTAATTTATAACAGTACATTAAGTCTTTAAAAGAATATTAAATGAAATGCGTCGCTGTAGGTAATTTTGACACAACAATAAACTTTAAACTTTGTTCAACTGTTATTTAAATAATAGGTACTGTTTACAAATAACGGTAGCTTTTTAAATATTCAAATAAACATTCTATTTCTAGAATACAGTTCTCTATTAATTCCAAAATCAAAGATTCAAATTCCCGAACACGTCACTGTTCGTTTAAAATTAAACGTCGAACTCCTTCACGAGTACACAAAACGTATGGTAATAGCCCGCCTTACACATATGGCCGACGAACACAGCTGTTCATATACTATTCTTATGCAAAGTAGTATTTCGTTTTATCCGTTGTACTAGAAATAACCAGTAGCCTGTACTTGTACTAAGGACACGTGGAAGAGATGGTATGTAAAACAGTTATTTTTTAACACTGATATAAATATGCACGTTTTCATTGCTGCCTACTGGCTGTATGTTCAACGACCTTTGCCATTAAACACTAGACTATAAGAATGCAGATAAAATGGAATCGATGAGTGTTGCTCACCTTGAATTTAGGCGCCAAAGTTTACTAAAGTCCATATTTATATTTTAAGTTATTTCAATTTAAATAATAAGTTAGGTTTCATTAAATGCACCTTATTTTGAAGAGGGTGATATAAATAATTTTATACATATTTTTGTAAGTGCTATAAAATGTAAGATAAGATTAAAGCGATAATGTATTTCTGAATTAAGGCATTTGGCTATGGTAGGTATATAAAAATGAATTCTTTTTTGGGTTCTAGGTAAACATTGATATAATATTGAATGTTTCATAATAAGTACGACGTTATGCATTATAAGATATTTAATCAAATAACTTGTCTACTTAGAACTTACAACATACGAGAAAGAAGTGAAACTTCTTAAAAAATAATAAGAAATTTAGTGTGACAGACACACACATAGAGTTATATCTTTCCTTCTCTCATGTAACGAAATGGGCCTAAACGTGACACATCCTTAAAATTCCACTCTCAATTCTCGTCTAATTATTTATCGAATCGCCGCCTTAAAAGTTTCGCTTAAAAAACCACTCACAAAAAATACAAGCAACTTAAGCTCGACCGTACGTCATGCACGTAATCCTTTTAAACGCCATTATTTTAAATACATTATTAATTATACATGACGCAACTCTCATATACTCGCAGTTAGTTAACTTTAACAAACACTTGCGCGAAGAAACATTGGGTTTTATGACGGTCATAAATAATTTACGACTGTTCATAGTTTACGGTGACGGGCTGTCTTCATTACTGAAACTCTTTTGAACAAATGCTATCGTATTTGCTAATGTTCATGGAACATCTAGCTTTTGCTCGCGGCTTCGGCCGCGTGGACGTCAGAAATTATTCCACGGGAACGTATCAAAAGTACAGGTTATAAACTATCTGTGTGCGAAATTTTATCCAAATCCGTCCAGCCGTTTTTGCGTTATTAAGCAACAAGTTCACATTTATATTATAATATACTAGCTAAGCCCCGCGGTTTCACCCACATAATTTTCGATCCCGTGGGAATATCGGGAAATTCTATATAAAAATCCTGATTATAAACCATTTCTGTGCCAAATTTCATCCAAATCCGTTGAGTAGTTTTTGCGTGAAAGAATAACAAACATTCATCCATACAACCTTTCACGCTAATAATATTAGTAGGAATTAGGATTTGCCAAATGCTCAGAGCCTCTAACCATCTCTGCTGTAAAGATCTGACAGTAACAATGATGACTAATTTGATGGAAGATCTGCAGTTTTAATTAACGATTGTTATAAAAAAATATGAAAAAATCATGCGGCATCAATTTGTTTTTTATAAAAATAGAAATGATTGTCAACAAACGAACCATATTTTTTTGTAAATAAATCTTTTCCAATGAACCAAAGACCAATGCACGTTTTTTTTTTTACAAAATAAATTTCCTACCAAAGAGGTTGTCTATGCTCTTTCCGTGTTGCCACCTAGGTTCATTGGCTGGGCCATAAGGAAAAAGAGACAAAAAATGTAGTGTGACCAGTATGTGTTGCGCAATTATCATGTGCGAGTATTTTTAGCTTTGAATAGCTGTTATTCGCGAGTCGAAATTGGTTTAGTCTTTAAAAATAAATAACTTGAGTGTGAAATTATACAAAATAACTATTTGCTGTTACCAAATAAAATCGTTTAAGAATTACGACCTGTGTGGCCTATGTTTAAACTACTTATTTCTCGTTTATTTTTCGAAGGGGCTTTTTTCATAAAGCAAGCTACGACACAAAAAAAAAATTGAGCAAAGTACCTACCTATTAAAATTAAAATACTTACAAAAAACTAAATGGATGCACTGACGCATTATTATCTTAATTAGTCTTAAATTCTTTCATTACTTATCTCTTTTTTTACTTAAAACTATTTCAGATTACAATACATGAATTTAATTAGTAACCGTGAAGTGAATTTCTGAACATTTAAAAGTCTTAATTTATATGAAATTGCAAATTAATTCACATCAACATTTTTTTTAATCATTTCTTTAAATTTCAATGAATGTCACACTATAAATCTTATTTATAGTTTTCATTTATTTGAAATGCGAACAATAAACTCTTTGACGTCAGAGAACGAGTTTATTAACATTTTATTCGTCTTCATTTAAATTAAAATGAGTGGAATGGAAACCGATCAACTTTTTTAAGTGAAATTGATTCCTTTCAATATTTTCAGTGATATTTTTAGCCGAATATTTTTTGACACGTGGAACATTATATTATTTTATTATATCACTGTGTTTAGGTATATTGGAATTCTTTTAAACACACCACGGGGGCCTATTTCTAAGGCTTCGAAGTCCATCCGTCTGTTAAAGGACTGTATCTTTTGAACCGTAATAGGAAGACACTTAAAATTTTCACAAAGCGTGTACTAATAATATATGGCCGCTATAACAACAAATAATAAAAATAAATTAAAGTTAAGAACTAAAGGGGGTCCTTACAAGAAACGTGTATTTTTAAATGTCTGTATAGAGTGCAGAGTTTATTCTCCAGCCAACTATACACGTGGCCTGTCGTATAAAATGTCTACCTCATGTGTTATGTCGTTTAATTTGGTGGCTTCCTCAATAAAGTTTTATAGGCGTTAATTAAAGGGGCTAAGGGGACCACAAGAACGTGATAAGCGAACGTTTCTCACTTTTGTTTTACAAAATGACTTTTTCCATACTTAAGTTTGTATTTTTTTTTGCGAAAATGAGCCTTGTTACATCTGACGGATGTACGTTGCAACACATAAAATTCTTTAATAGTAGCAGTTGAAGAAATCGCTTGATTTTTTACGAACATAATTATTTTTGTGTAGTTACAAGGATTGTTTTTTAGCGTTTTTAATGTTCATGTGCATGTTATGCCTTTATCAGATCGGTTGTTATGCTTGTTAAATGTTTTTCTCTATACACAGTACATTTTATAGGCCAAGTTTATTTTGTAGAAAAATATTTTAAAAATTATACACACATTTTACACCTTCGTTCTTCGTTAGCAAAAGCAATAATCCTTTCAATCAATTTTTATTTATAACTTCGCAAGTAAAGCCATCCCAATCGTTTCGATTCGATCGAAATCATTCGTATTTAAAAATATCTTGGTTCAATTATGTCAATGATTTTAATTAACATTTCGTATCGTTTCCTTTAATTGGAGATCGGTATCTTATATTATATCGTCGGCATTATTTAAAATTCTTTAAGTTAACCACTAAACGAAATACGAGACTTTAGTTTTTTGAAAATTACATGTAATTGTATACAGGGTGGTGCGATTATTAGATAACTCTTTTTGCTTCGAGATACATATGTTAATAGCTATAATTATGGTTCAAGAACCATTCGTGATATGCATTAATTAATTTGGTATAATTCCTGCTAAGTTTCAAGTTGAAACCTTCACAATTTAGATGTGCAACACGTTTTTTTTCACCTTATAAAATAACTAGCTTTTGCTTGCGGCTTCGCCCACGTGTTGGTCGGAAATTATCCCACGGGAACGTACTACCGGGATAAAATTCTCATGTCCTCAGTCAGGTCGTGGTCTATCTGTGTCGTAAATTTCGTCCAAATCCGTTCAGCCGTTTTTGCGTGATTGAGTAACAGACATCCAAATATACAAACTTTCATATTTGTAATGTTAAAAGTAGAACAATTTCCCTAACAAAGATATTGTGCAAGGCGAAAATTGTTCCTCCACAACCAAGCCCAGCATAAAATCAAAGTGTTTATCTTCAAAGGTTGTCTAGTACGTGTGTACTATCTTAAAACGTGAATTTAATCTTGTCTGTCTGTCTGTTTGTTTGCGAAAACAACTGATAGTAACAGCGACGGTACGTAGGCGGTTTGTACAACGATTAGTTTTATTTTATACACTGTTGCTATGGGC
This sequence comes from Apamea anceps, assembly GCA_951799955.1. NCBI lineage: Eukaryota > Metazoa > Arthropoda > Insecta > Lepidoptera > Noctuidae > Apamea > Apamea anceps. The sequence goes on from OX637516.1 coordinate 4,242,942, forward strand.
TTAGGCAGGAAAAATAGATATTGTAGATAATGTTTTTATGTTATGGTTTGTTCAAACCATGAGGATAACTCGAGTTTCTATTTTAACAGACGTTGCTAGGGATAAAAGGAGGTGATTTAAATATTGTATAATTATTTATAAATAAATACAGTGTTATTTTATGATGGAAGCACGTTAAGCCCTTGGTTCTGGCTGTCATTCCTAGATCTTTGACAGTCGTAACGGATCTAACAACCAGTCTTAACGAAGGTATCGTGTTACCCAGTGACTGGGTTGTGGTTTTCAGATATGTAGTCGCCCCATGTAGGTAAATGACTGGTACACCTGCATGTGGTAGACTGGAAGCATATCTCAATATAGTTGGGAAAAGGCTGGGCAGAATCTGATGATGATGAGCTTGTAGGTACAGTATTATTTTATGATGGAAAAAAATTCTGTTAGAATTTATAGAACAATCATAAACAAAGGGGAAGGGCCAATGAAACTAGGGCAGTAACTAAAAACCACGTCATGCCGTGATGTAATACAAAGTATCCAAGTGTTGTTGACAGCTCATAAATAATATTAGGTCATTGTACTTTATTAACTTAATTAACTACTGTTGGAAACGGAGCTCTATATCCTTGACAAACTATTTTAGCGTCGAGTTAGGAAAAATATGGTCTTTGTGATAAGGGAAACGTTCTTGCTGGCAATGTTTAGATTGTTACAGTTAGATTTAAGGCTTGAAAGATGGATTACATGACAAATGGATGGATAAAAATCCTGGTTTTTTTTTAAAACGGCAATTTGGATTTTCTATCGTCTGTTAATCAAGATGACATAGAAATTGAAACAGCTCGACTTAACGTTAGAAATATGGATGACATGACATTCTGGATCACACGAAGACCCTAACATATCGTCATTTAAAAAATTAAGTCGGTTTTTGTACGTTAATTCCGAAACGTCATACAAATAACAACATGAAATAAAAATAATCCGCAATCCTTCATGCCCATTGAGCATTACCCCTCAGCAAAATAATGTTAAGAATTATTAAAATATGGTGGCCATACCTACCCCTGTGATCAGTCATTGCGCAGGCGTGGCTATCGGACTAATCGCCCCCGCCGTAGAGAAGCCGCCATCTTGCTTTTCCATTTTTTTAAATTCCTTTTTCATTTGCACTGAGCGCTAGCGCATTCTGCCTTGTTTGGTGTGATGGATCACTTGCATGAATTATTTAATAGGATTTTAAATATTATTTCAATTTCTATGTTAATTCGTTTGTGGTTTTATGCTGTTGATGTTTTTTTTTCCACTATAAAAGCTGGTGCATTTTCTCACAATTACTGATGTATACTTGATTGTTATTAATGAAACAATGGTTATAATTTCTCATTAGCAATGGCACTCGATCTGCTTGCACCGAAACTGTAACTGTGGTTAGCTGATTAGAAGTTAACAAGCTCAAGAGGTTTGATGATTAGTACCGTCAAACAAAAAAAGTATTTAATTCAAGTAAAATAAGGCCCAATTTCCTAAAGGTCTAGAAGTCTAGATTTTGATCTTGTAATCAGATTGCCTTCTTACTTGACGGTCGGCTTTCCAAAGGTTCGTTTTCAACGTTTTTTCTCGCGTTATTTTCACGATACGCCACGATAAAACCTGTATATAAATGTGGAGCGTGCAAGAGCCTATCACGAGTCGGCATCGCCACTTTGTCAGTTACCGTGTTTTCACGTGCAACAATAAGTACTTTTTGTAAGTACGCTGTGAGGTCAAAAATGTGGACGAAACGAAATTACGATGTTGTGTAACCAATTTTGTTCAGTAATACGTTTTTTTTCATCACATCTTTTACAGCTATACAGCGGAAAAGAGTTTATTCTTACGAATACTTACAAACATTTATTTTGTATCTGTTACAAAGTATTTTATTAACAGTGAAGGCAATTATTTACATAGATAGGTATTTATAAAACTATTAAGAGACCTTGATATAAAATTAATATGACGTGAACACGTGAAACTAATTATATTAATTTAAACAGCAATTAATTAAATGGAACACGTGTATTGTGGGTTTTTTTTTTCATAAACTTGAACATTTTAATGGCACCAGCGTGTTCACTGTCGAAAAAACACACGAATATGAAAACGCTAAAGATATTTAAAAAAATATTTATCTTAACATGCGTACAATTTAATGGTTTTAAATTTTAACAAAAGGTTAAGTGAAACGTCAAGTTTATAACTGGATTATTGTTTACTAATTGATTATAATTAGATACAGACGTTGTTATTCTATTTATAATAATTATAAATAAATTACTTGTTTACTCGCTGTATTTCCAGAATGCTGACACATACAGTACTACAGATAATGAGTGAACGGACATTTAACTTGAATTGTTAGTGATCTATTAAATGCAATAGTTTGTAGTTTATAATTTCGATGAAGAATAACGTTCATAAAAATACACGTCGATTTTAGGTAAAAAGTAAAAAAAAACAAGTTGGTTTTAAGTCAAAAGTAAAAATAACAGTCGATTTTAGGTCAAAAGTGAAAAAAAAACAAGTCAATTTTAGATCTAAACTATAAAAAAAAAAACTAAAGCCTCCATGGTCGTTACAAAATCATATCGATTAACCAAAACCTTCTTGCATTTCAGATGTGTCGGAAACACGAGATCGACAAAAAGGGAAAAAAGAAAAAAACTTGAATACCACCGCGGCCAACCTGTTGTATGCTCGGGGACATTTGGTGAGCGCTCCATATTCTTTATCCTTTTCTGTTCCACTTTTTTTAGTAAAAAATGTAAAAAAAGGAGAAAAAAAAAGTAAATAATACGATCCTTTGAAAACGAGATACGAGTGGGTTGAAGATTGTGGTGCACTGAGAGATTCGAAGGTTGGTTTGGATTAGAATTATTGAACTTTTACTTGATATTGACATTACTTTAAATTTGAGCAGGATTAGCAACTGAAATATTTACATTATCTGTGTATGTAAATATTTGCTTCTAATTTTAATCCGTTAAATACTTACCTTATTTTTTCTGTTACAAATTCAAACTCAAAGCATTTATTTCAAATAAACTTTACCAGTCGTCAGGGATTTACTAGTTGTCAGGATTGGTAATAAAAGAGACATTCGGATTATTTTATATTTTTTACAAAACCAATTACAGGCATTTTCGAATTGTCAAGAGTCGGTCAGTCAGAAAGATGAAGCTAGTTGCCCATTCCAAAGCGTAGTAGATAACTGACTAACTATATAGATAAAGTATCACAATTTTTGATATTTTATTCACATTACAATCTAGCCTATTATCTAATAAGTTATTTAAATATAACTTAAACTGCTAAGTAACTGTAAAATTGGGTAAACGAATCCTACTTAACGATTTAAAAATTCAAAGAAAAATTTTTCTATAGTCAACGACAGTTTTTAAATGACCCTACGTTGTTTTTTATCCAAGATTTCGCAACGCTATTATTATACCTACACTGATAAAACAATTTATCAATGAACTTATCATACTACACTAAATTATCGCCAGAGTTTCACATTGCACTATCATTTAATATCGTTATCTGCTAATTAAATGATAAAAGATAACCGAAGAAGTGGAAAACAAAGTCACATTGTTTTGGGAATTTTTGATCTTTATGCCGCGTACATTCAGTTTCGATGTTTTTATTAATAAAATTATTTAAAACGTGACTAAAACAACAATAAAAACGTAAAAATTGCATTCGTTCTTAGCCCTGAGGTTATACTTGCATAGGCAAATATAACCTCATTTAAAGTGTCTTATTCATTTTTTTTTTTTTTACGAATTTTAAATTAATATTTAAAGGTAAGGCTGACATTTACTTATATTTCTATGAGTAACTACTAAATTACCAATAAAAATAAAGTTCTTTGAACTGGGCCTCAAACATTAGTCACCAGTGCATTACAAAGTCTATATCGAAGAAAAATAATGACTTTAATATTCTTGCTATTGATGTGTCGCAGTCCTTACCACGTATCTGAACGGACAGGACCACTCCAGTTGAGGTTAAGTGCAGGTATCGTAGAACTTTTTATTTTAGTTTTTTTTCGAGTGCTCTCGGAAATAGTTGTAACCTATTTATTTTACTTTTGAAATTGGGGTTAGGATAAAAGTTAATTTGACTCAGCTCGTGAAGGGTTAATGTTTTTTTGGATATTTATTACACGGAATTAATTCTTTCGTGTTTTTTTTTAAGACAGTTGTTGTTCGTTTAATGTGTGGTGTATAATAACGACTGCTTTTGGTTGTTTTTACTTTAATAAATCTTTGGTTAAAACGTTTTTATGCGCAAATGTCAGGCTTTAAATATTTTGTTAGGCCCATACAAAAACAAAATGCGTCATAAATATCCCTTTTATACATTATAATGCTCATCTTACAACAATTAAATGAATCATTCTGTCTTTATAGCCATTAAGACGGTCAAGACCCTGGATTCGCGTGAATTCAAAATTGTTTCATATTTAAAAATTTGATCCAACCCTGTTTTACTGTGTCACTTGCAATTTTATACACATTAACATTTCTTAATAAAAATAAAAGGCGTATTTTCCTTGAAACAACCTCAATCATTGTTAATTTGATTACTTTTTGTCACTACAATCTTAAGGACGGACAGACAATCACGGGACCTGTTGATATGTTTTAAATTATATAGTGCTGTTATAGCAGGGCTATTTTGCTATCCATTCATTGTGATGATCCATTGGACTTTGTGTCTTATTTTTGAAGTATATGGAGTAGGTTTTCGCTTGAACTGTTTACTGGACGATCAATGTTTCAAAGAAATACATGTGAATGCTCTACCTGCTGTGAGTTGAGATGTGTGGAAGGCTGTATGCAACACTGTTGCACTTTTATATCTTATTCAACGATAATTCCTTTAAATCTTTGAAAATATACATACATAATATCTGATAGATGATCCGATGCTTGTTTGGAAAGACGCTGTTTCCACAAATTATAATAACGTTAACTACTGTTACCATATCTTGTGACAAAAAAGAACTATGAACAACAAAATTTTAATAAATTATTACAATGTGTCAAGAAAAGTTGCAGAAAGAAGTTGTATAAAAATTAATGACGCATGGAATTATTACGAATGTCATTGGGATAAGGGTAATTCTTTGTGACGGTTTCTCGTAGTTATTTTTGTTGTACATACCTATATGTACATAAAACTGTAAAAATATTATCAATAAATACCTCGGCATTATAAAAAAAGGAGAATGGCTACTTACATTATGTAGGCACACAATTATATTAAATACTTACTATTCTGCGTTATCAGATAAAAATTGGGAAATATAAAAAAAAAGATAAAGGAGACTCGACCATTCACATTGTTAAATACTTATTATTTAGCTAAAAAAATAAATCACTATTTCAAACCTTCATAGTTCTATCTGACATAGAAACATCACGGCACCTGCTCGCGAGACCGGTTGGAATAGAGGTAAAAAATAATCTTATTCATTTTAAAAACAACAATTTTTAAAATGCCCGACCGTGGGACCTCGCTGTGTTTACAGTTTCGTGTTTATATTCCAACACTTGGCGATGACAAAATGTTTAACAACTCTGTGGACCGATAAATAATGTTTCACGATGGTTATGTTGAAACAAAAGTTTGGTTCACGTGTTTACAAAAAATAGGTTTTTAGAAAATAATATTTAATTGATGAAGCAAGTGCATTTATCTCAAAAGTCACAAACTTAAAAAAAATAACGCTGTATTTTCAATAGCAGGATTCTCAAGCATTTTTTTCATGCTAATCGTTCACAAAAGCCCAGATTACTATTATAAATTCATAATGCGTAACTTACTAAGATTGTATTTCGATGGCTGGTTTATTAAAGTGAAATTCACAGCCACAGCAAGTAATTTCATTTAGTTTTCTAGGTGTTCATTTAATTTATTGCAATATCCCCATTCTTAATGGCGGTTTAAGTTACATAGTATGCAAATAAAGATCAGTATCTATTGCACAAATTGTTTCAGACAGTCTTTATATGGTCACAGCGTTGACGGCCCTTATTGACCTGCCAGATACCTACAAGTAATGATGCCTATTTAGATATAAGCTGATAAAAATATACCTATAATTAACGCCCAACTGCCTCCCCCATTTGTTTATCTATAAGCCGCTCTGCGGTCCCATTAGCCGCATGTTTTAGATAAAAATGTCTATTTGGAAACTTCCAAACCTTCCAAAAGAACTGCACCCTAATTGCGTAACACACAATCAATCGGAATCGGTTTCATTTTGACAGTTCAACAACATTCATTGCGTTATTTACGTGTTGAGCAGACAAATTTGAATGTATTAGCAATTTGCTTCAAAGTGATTCAGATTACAATTGATCGTGTGTTACGCAATTAGGGTGTTGTAAAGTTAATTAATTTTTAAGTTAAATTTTTATTTTATTTTAGTATGAAATATTCCGTTGGCCAAGAATCATTCAGTTTTGATTGCAACCGGTTCGTAGACGTTTGGTGGCATCGGCCACGCCCGCGACCGCCATATTCAAATTTTCAAATATCGAATATTCTTTCCGTTCTTGCCGGCCGGCATCGGAACCAGTTTTTGTTTTTTTACTCCCATCACTCTCGGGCAACATGTGGACGATTTGAGACACTATCGAGTCAATCTTCCTACGCTCGGCACTTCGGGTACTCACGAACGATTCTGCAAACGCAAAAAAATGATAAAGGACACGGCCTAACAAAGAGTTAGGTCATGCAGGTCGCGGCGGGCATTGCACGGCTGTAAAAAATAACGCAAAATCATCGCCAGTGCAAAAACACGTATCCGTGACTCATATTTTTATACCTTTACGGAACGACTAATAAAGGAAATTTGTTGTCCGCCACTAACAAGTATGTCGGTCGTTTGGATACAATGATTAGCTGTCATTTGTCACTTTTCGTGTCTCGTGCGACGACCGAGCATTGAATGTGACACTGAGGCCATTAACGTCGACCGAAAACTAAATAAATTGTATAATTTGCACCTTCATGTAAATTCGTTGGATAGTGATGAGGGGGCTAAGCATGCGCGGTAAAAGTTCGACCTTGTAAAAATAGATAAAGAACGGTTTTCAATTAGGAATTGCTTTTTTTACGAATAGGCACGGTTTTTTTTACATGGCGTTCTTCAGAAAAAGTAACGTTTAAAAACGAATTATTTTAAAAGTCTTAGCATCGGCATGTCAGGTCCTTAGCTATGCAAATAATGCTTATGATTAACAACAATAGGTGTTCGCAAAAAGTGTAGCAAGCAAAAAGTAGCGCCGTCAAATATCGACTAGGATAAACAGTCGTAAGTTGACCGTGGCAAGGTCGCGGGGATTTTGAACTTGGAACAAAAAAAATATTCCACATTTAAATATTGCATTCGGCTCGGCTGATTGATGGGATTTCTTTCCACGGCACGCGATTGATTCGAATTGTTTTTTTTTTTCGGGTGTTCCATTCACACTGCATTCTCATTTAAGAGCTCCTTTAAAATCATATTCAATTGTTATTTTATTCTTAAATCTTTTTTGTTGCAGGGCCGCACGTTTAAATGCGGGTATAACGACTCTTAAATTGTGAGTTATTTTTAAGGTTTGCTTATAACAAAAATGCATAAATTATCTGGCCACACGCCAGATCCCTTGTACGGCTGTGAGAAAAACAAGGCAATTTTAAAATTTACTTTTTATACGAAGATGTGGAGAAAGAAATTCCACTTTATACGACGCCCCCGATATCCGTTATGCATATCGGCCTTATACGGGCCCTAGAAGAGTGTCGGTCGTCTCATTGTCTTTCTGTCCGTCAGGAGTGAGTCACGCCATTGTTGGGTTACACAATAGATGTCTTTGTGCATTGTGCCCCAGGGGACCCTGATGTTACGTATTTTGTAATAATTAGTCGACTTCTATTTGACTCACAAATGATAATTACTCATGCGCCAACTTTCTAAATTTTAATAAAGATCTAGTTGCGTCAATGCTTATTGATCGACCGCGGAATAAGTTTTTGTGTGATACGTAACACAATATCTCACACGACACGCGTTTGGGGGGTCACCCTAACGTTGTGAAGGGCAAAAAATGCAGAAAGGGGGTCCGTCCACTATAATAGATATGCGAAAACTCAATCGCGTTCGCTTCTAACAATAAAATCCAATGATCTAAGTTCGTAAATCGGTCAAACGATTTCGACCCCTATGTCCCCGAAATACGAAACACAATTATTTTTTATTCGATTATTCGAAATCTATCCCCTTCGGAGTAGGCAACTTGTAGGCGGGAAAAGTGGTCGTTCGTTCAGATATGTCAAAACAAATTAGCGGTATACTTGTGTATGTAGGAACGAGCACTATTTTATCTCGCTCCCATCTCGTAGGTGCGAAAAGGACGAAATATTTATGAATATTGAATACAATTTATCACCAGTTTTCCCCTTTTGGCGTTTATTGATGTGTGGGCTATGAATAAGGAGTTTTAAGTTGTTTTATTTTATTTTATATTTGTGTGTTGCGAGAATGTGCGACAATTTAGAATAGGCGTTTTGAACGCCTATTCTAAATTCTCGTGTAAAATCAATAGAAAATATTTTTTATTGATGACAGTAGTTTTGTCTATGTCAGATATTGGAATAAAATCTAAAAGGCTATCAGTCGAATAATCTTCCTTCTTTATTCACTTATTTGTTCGAGTAGAAGACCTGGTTTTGTGCAAACATTAACAAGGTTCCTATTTTTATAACAAAACGAATGTGAATATCATTGTTATAACATCACCCACCGTGAAAAACACGTAATTTCACGTATCACGTCCAAAGAATTCCTAAAAAGAAAATTATTCGGTCGAGCAGCACATTTGTTATAATTCCCACAAGAACAGTTATATAAATTGCTCCAAATCTTCAACTTAATGAAACTTCCACCACAAATCATTGCGTCACGCACCCCTAATAATTCGACCAACGCATTTGGTATATCGAATAATCGAATTAAATACGTAATAATCGTTATCAGGTGCAATTACATTGATAAACGTTTGAAATTGTAAATGTCTGATAATAATTACGTTAGCCGCTATAATTTGCCGCTTAAATCGAATAAATTTTACGTTTGCGAACATGATCAGATAGCTGTAAGTTGTTTTACAAGATGGTTGGTCAATGTGTTGATTTTATTTAAATAATATTATGAATAAAAAACACATGAGTATACTAATTTGTATCGTTAGAATTCTAGCATGCCTAATTTTATAAGAATTTTATGCGAATTATTAAAAAAAAACCGCAGAATTCGAATAAAGAATGACCAAAAAATTTTTACGAAATTGCTCACTAGTAATTCAAATAACGAATGATGAGTAGAGTGGGTGGCGACGTTCTTGATGGGGTAAAAATTACCCCCGAGGGGTAAACACCCTATGTAGTGATGTGTGTTTATGTGTGGAGGAGGGTATGATAATAGCGTATTTCCTGCCTGCCCCACACAGTTCTCGTAATGTGAAATTTTGCATTGCACGCACTTTAAACAATTTATTCGGTAGTTGAATGAAAAAATAAAAAGTTCCTTTTTTGTAGTTTGATCATTCGTTTGGCTCTAAAAGTAAAAATCTACTTTATTTTACTTATGAAATAAACAGCATATTGACTTTTTACTGCCCGTAATAAACATTATGACTTCACAGTTCAACAGCACATTGTACAAAAATATCATTTTGTAACATTTTTACGTTTTTATTGGCTGCCATAAAAGTAACATATAACTTACAAAATGGCCGTTAAAATGCAACCATTAAACGCCTCCCTGAAATAACCCGAAAACGAGTGTTTGCATTTTAGCGGCATGGCTGCATGGGTGCATTTCATATGGCAGTTTTATACACAAACAGTGCTTTTAAACTGTAAAATTGTATTTGTTTGTTTGATCGTTATGGTTGGCAGTTTTGTATTTACCTATGTATAAATTGAGAATTTGTAAGCTTACTAATTTTGTAAATCAGATTTTAAAACTAATAAAAATGTTAAATCTAGAGATGGACAAATAACTAGGTTTAAACCCGAGTACTGGGTTTATACCCGGATTAATTGCCCATCTCCACGTAAACTCTATAAGGACATCACAAACTAGGTACGGTTTCAATAATTCTCTACAGTAGGTACATTTCAATTTTTCTATCCATAAAAATTAAACGAGTGAATCCATCTATCCATAAAAATAAAACGAGTGAATCCATTACGAAAACATATTCTAATATACCACGTAGGGAGGCACGAAACACTAAAATGCGCGTTCACAAGTAACTACACTAATGTACGACGTCCTTGTAAACTGTTTTAGGGTTAACGTCTGTGGGTAACGCAATAAAATGCGACTTGCCAAGTGTGCAAATAAAATGATTGTCTGCAAGAATAGTAGGCTAAGTATAGAGAGAGAGAGAGAGAGAGAAAAAAAAATGTCTGTGAAAATAGTAGGCTAAAGAGAGAAAAAAAAATATTGTCTACGAAAAAGACTATAGTGAATCCTATTAGAATTTATCAACCTTTTGAATTTAGGCCGGTTCATTACATAATATGTAGCTATCTGATTGAAAAGTAAAGGTATACGCAGTTACATATAAAAGTTATTTTGGGCCCATAGGAAGCCATACAAAGTTGATTAAAAATAGTGCCTAAGTTTAGAATGCAAAAATAAAATGCTCATTTTAATCGCCTATAAAATTTTAATATGGACCGCGCGGGAAATGTCCCCGCCATAAACGCACGCATGCATGCATCGTCTTTTGGCAAGGAGCTACTTTTTACAAAACCGTTTCCGAGCACAATAAGGATCCATTCAAGGCAATAAACCTTATTTGGGCAATTATTTTCACAGAGTCACAACACCATCTATTCATTATGTCTGGTTTCTTGCGTTACACGTTTTGAATTATTTATTTGCGTTAATATCAATTCAGATGCAACAGAAGGCCTGTTAGTTGGTACGTCTGTGTTGGCAGCACTGTCGTGCCGTGCGTTCGTCGACCAGATTGGTGAGAACCATTCACAGTCGGCCGTATTAGTGATGTGAGTTAGACGTAGTGTGCCGTTATCCGGTTCGAGGGGTCATTTAAGGTTGGTTATTGTGTACGCAACGGGCGTCAAACGCGTATTTATTGGACATTCGCAGCGCTGCGTCAGGCGAAGAAGATACGGAGTTAAACTGCCAACTGACACGCGAGCATTAAGTACTCTGTATCAAGTTTCGCCGGATTCCGCTCGCTACTTGAGTTATACCATGTTGTCGTGTGTAGGGGCACTTATGTGCGTCGCGTGGAGTAACAATTGAGCCGTTCATACATATTTAGTCGGCATTAATTTCGTCGAATCGGATTAAATGCCGATAAAACGTAACTTTCACGTACATTTTACGTAAACATTAACGTGACGCGTGTGTTTTGTGCTTTTACTAGTGGATTGTACGTAATCGGTGAGCTGTACATTTTTTTTTGATAATATTTTTTTTCTTTTGTTATTTACGTAAGTAAAATATCAGCACAGTTATTTTTTTGTGGATTAAAAAAAATATGTTGTGTAGATTAGATACTTTGAAGGAATTATTTCGGTGGATAATATTTATATTTTCGAATATTATTAATAAAAAAAATAAAATAAGTACTGAATTACTTATATTTCAAACAATGCCAAGATAGCATAATATCTTAGGCACTATATTACGTATCTACATAAATATGCAATCTCTCTCATTTATCATTGAGATAATATTTTATGTGTCTGATAAGAAGATTACAGAAATAGAACATTAAAGTTATGTAATTTAAAATGACATTATGTAGTAAAAATTATCTAAATCAACTAAAAAATATCGAAAAAATGGCCATACATTTTCATATAAAAATGAAATAAAGTGCAACCTCGAAGGCAAATCGGAAGGGAACAAGTAAATATTCACTAAATCAAGTAATTCGTTAAACTACTAGCTTGTTATATTGAGGTTAGGTTGGTCTAAATTGTTATAAAAAGGTAAAAACGTGTCGAAACCTGTCGCGACTGAATTACATACTATTGGGAACGCTATATAAAGAGCTTGGGTTGAAAAAACACTTTTTTTGATAGTTGAAAATTCGTTATAAAGAGGTTGTTCGTTTACTCTTATGGACAATTCAAGGGATTACGAAGAATTCGTTAAATCGAGGAATTCGTAATATTGAGGTACCTACCTACGTTATATTAAGGTTGCACTGTAGGTACTTGGATTCTCAGTTTTTTAATGAAAATAAACAAGGCTATGCTTTTATAGAGTTGATTCAATAGTAAAAATTGTATAAATACATAAGTACCTATCATATTCGCCCTGTATAAATTCAAAATGGTGGATTTTATAGAAAACATATGATTGCAACTATTTTTCTTCTTTAAAAATTTTACCACAACCATTAGGTGCGAGTACCTAAACAGTAATGTTTATGGCTTTATGTAAATAAAGCCCCGTGCACACAATCCGTGATAACATTACGGGAACATTCATAAAGGTGTAGCTTCATCCTCTAAAGCCCTCTCATTTTAAGGATTTGCAGTTGAAATTAGTTCGCAAATCTCGGGCTTACCCACCCCTGTTACAGATGTAGATGAGACATACGGATAAATAGCTATGCCCTGGCTTATTGTTTCGGTTTTTACTGTCGGGAAAATTGCGTGTCTTGGGTTGAAGTAGGGTTAGGAAAATGAATGATGTAAAAATACCTATTATGTTTCGAGAAAAGATGTTGACATGACATAAAAATTAAATAGGTTTTATTTAGATTGAGGTAAGAAATGCACATTTTTCCTGTCTTAGGTTTTATGGGCTTGTCGTTACGCGATTTAATTGTTTAAAATGTGCACCTATTTATTAAAACTAATTATTTTAATACGCTTTTCCGACTTCAAACTTATTTTATTTTATTTATTAAGTTTTATTTTTTATTTTATTAATATATTTTTCTCGAAAGAGTAGGCCAATATAACTACAAAATATATCATAGGATATTGTAGTTCTAAATTTAACTTTTTAATCGAAAACCGTCTCACAACACAAACAGCGAAAATCGATTAAGTATTTTAATCTTACAAAAGCCATTCATAAATTAAAACGTTTTGCTTCAAACAATTTACACTAATACTTAAATATTAGTCTGTCTGTCTTTCTAATTGTTTGCAGTATCAACATTTTTGTTGAAAACAAAGACTGTTTACATACATTTTAAGTTGAACTGTGTTTCCTAAGTGTCACTATTAGCTAGTTATTATGGATCTAGAACCAAAATGTTCTGTTACTAAGTAACTGTTTTAGTCTTTAGTAGTTATTCTTAGCCTTTTGTGTGAGTCGTCAATAGATGTTTTTATTTTCTCTTTCATAACCTAATGTGTTAAAGATATTAGGTATTCTGCTTTTATTAATTAAATGGTTTATCGGAATCACTTTTACATAATCAAAAATATATGAAAAAAACTAGATGGAGTCGACATTTCCTATCTGACTACCCTTGAGAGGAAATAGCGAATCAAACTCATGATTGAGGAGTTGTTACTTTGTGACTCAAACAAGTCCTTTTGGATTTGAGAATATTATTTATTAGTCTAGCAGTTAGCTGCAGAGACTAACTCACACACACATAGTCCGAATTTAATTTATAACTACTAACTAATAATCTATCTTTCTATTTAGCCCAGAATGTCCCACTTCAGGGCAAATGCCTACCATTAGCCTGTTCTACAGACGTCCACTGTTCAGCTACTGATCAGTTCTTGAAAAATAAAAGTTTAATAATCACACGATAAAATGTTTAAGAAGCTCTCCCCTACAGTGGTACTTACACAAAACGCTAATAATAAAAAGCACCCTACATTAGCCTTGTGTCGATCGAAACATCACTGGCTAAAGGCATTGTAACTTAATAATCACAATAAATAAGACAGTTTAAAGATACCATCTTTGAATCATTCACCAGTATAAAAAGAAACGTATATCAAACAAAATGTATAAAACAAAAGGTCAAGTTAAACTGGGTGTAGACCCACCCTTTGTTCTCCTAATTATAAAGTAGGGTGCGGACAGTTTGTGTTATGGCTCATTAAAAATGAACTTTAAAGTACATGTGTACGTCGCCTTAGGGTACTAGCCTAGTAGGCCATGTTTTATGTGGGGTCGTGCTTTTAGCGCAGTAAAACCTCCTTTTTGCAACGGTTTAATTTATTTTGTGTGAATAAATTATGAGTATTCTGTTGCTACTGTAATTTAGTTGGTTTATTACTTGCGTCTGTTTCGAAGGTTTTTTTTTTCTGTGTATGTTTAATAATGTAAAAATAACTGTTACTACAAGCTGCTCTACAACAGATCTTTTCGATGTCCCTATCATCCTTGATCTTAATTCTACAAGCATATAAAATTATAGGAAAAAAATATCATACAGAAAAATATTTTTACTTACAACAATTCTCTTGCAAATCACAAAAACTATTATTACATTAATTTATTACCATTTTATCCATCTTCCCTAATCCGAAAAACTGGTTCAGCGAGTTCCCACGAAACTTCCTGCTTCGATTAAAAAACAAGAAACGGTAACCTTCAAATAAGATGAATTTCTTATGCAAATGGCCGACTTCCCACGGGCTGAAAAATTTGCATACCTAAAGGGTTGGCATCCCTAAGAACTTGGCACAAAATATGCAAATCTGTAAATACCTTAAGTAATTATGCGAGATTTGACAGCTGCTGTTTTTTTTTTATTCGAATGTTAATTCAAAATGGCTACCGAATCAGGTGGGCAGCCTTGGGAGCCCAGATTTGGCAGTTTATTTGATACATTTTTGGACCTCATGGCGTGGCGGATTGAATTGAATTACAATTATGTCCTCTTGTGATTTAAATTAAATGTAAAATGTTAATATGTGAGATGATATAGCAGAATTTATTCAAGGTATTTTTATTTAATTTCTTGCTGCGGCCATTTTATTTATGTAAAATACTTTTAGAAGACGTAATTTATTATCGTTTTTGTGCCTTTTATATAGCATGACGACATCTTGCAAGAAAGTAGAATATTCAAGAAGCTTACAAGTACCTACAACAAGAACAAAAAAAGACTTTCAAGAAGACTTCAGCAGGCTATCTTCGAAATGGTGATTGCCACTAGCGAGGTATAGAGTTCCTACGTATTCTAACACTGTAGGAACTTCATACCGTGCTCTTGGGTACGCCAATCTTCTCCGATTCGCCGTTCTTCATCATCAGTCAAGAAAGAAGCTACATCATCGTTCAAGACTGCGAAAGCAAAGACTCTTTGAAGCGATATTGTTGCATAAGATATTTTATTTTTATTTTTTGTGTGCCTTGCGAACTGATCTATGTGTAATTTAAGGCCCAATGTATTTGGTGTATTGTTTCAGAGATTTATTTATTTAATTAAATACATATAAATTATATTTTTACATATTAAATTTATAAAAACATTTAAAAATAGTAGCCTAAGCTACTGGCGGTCAGGGCTCCAGAGCGAGGAACCTACTAAGAATGCGGGCCGTGTCCAGAAGTACCGCTTTCTGAATCAAGCCCTTGATCCAGCTGCCCAACGAGAGCCTCCTCAGGTGTTGGTCGAAGCTCATGGCTATTAAACCATTTATTTATCAAGGTACACCAACAGCTTCTATGCATACCTGCATATATATATGCATATCTTAGGTACTATACATAGATCACAATAGTCTCGGTCTTACAGTCACCAATTACTTAAAGTAAAGGTTTACCAGCAATCTCAGAAATAAGTGATCACACATAATAATAACAAAAGTAAAGGCTAGGATTTAAAAATTATGGCTAAATACTTCTTAAACTTAAGATTAATAACAATTAGGATTTGTGATACATACCTATGTATATGTCGCAGCCAACTGGTTTAATTTGCCGTTTGGTTAACCACCTAGTTTTTTAACTAAACGGCGGCCGTTCAACTAACGGCCTGAATGATATTCAATAAATTATAGTTTAGATTGGAACTGTAACCAATCACGTGCGAGCCGAATTGGTCGCAGTAACTAAGCCAGGGCACCCCGACCAAATGGGTTAGGTTAGAACTGTGATCAACTGCGTGCGAGCCGAGAGAGCGACGTGAGGCGCTACTTTCAATGGCCAGGCGGTTGCCTAAACGGCTAATTTAACCAGTTGGCTTCGACATATACAACGTGTTTTTTTTTTATATCCCATAACTCTAGGGGTCATTGTACTCATCATTATGAACAACTTTGGGACCAAACCCTAAATCGCGAAACAAAAATCTGGTGTTCACTACATTTTGACGTAACAGTTATACGAACATAAATGTAGGGAACAGATGATTTTTTTTTCGCACTTTCTGGTTTGGTCCCATAATAAAAGTTGTTCATAATGATGAGTACAATGACCCCCTAGAGCTATGGAATATAAAAAAACCGTTGTATATAAGGTGTCTATTGTACACCCTTTTGACATCCGACGGAAGTACCAAAGCCCGACACGTGCTAAAGTCGTAACCGAAGCAAACGTCCACCATTGCTACGTCTCACATACACGTCCACTTTTGACGCCACCACCTACTAGGCTGTCTGGGTTTAAGTGAATTGAAAAATACCATTAAAACGAAAAGAATAAAAGTTAGGGCAAGCGTTATCAGCACGTGTACCACCACTTCTACAATGCTCTACCTGACGTCGTCATTCTACACGTGCTGTTCATGACCTAGCTAGACAAGTTATGAGAAAAGTAATCATATATTTGGCTCGCACAGTACGCTGGATTGTAGGGTGGAAAACGACAGGACACTAGTCACTGTGAAGATGGATGGTGGACCACGGTGGAAGTACTTAAATGAAAATACTATATTCCATTGTCAAAGGTAGCGAGTACTGAAGTCTACTCAGCCTACTGTCTTGGCAGAAATGAAGAACTTGGGATTTGCGTTTGATTAGCACAAATTGGCCATCGTTCAGCATGTAGTCGACCGCGCGTCGGTGGTAACACTTAACCAACTAATCTGGACACCACCACCACCTTTAACTAGCCTAGCGTAGTACAGAGTTTTAATAGAATAAGAGGCTGGATTTTATCTCTTCTCCTTAGCGTGTCGATAGCAATCGAAATGGACTCGGCCCAGAATTCGGCTACTTGTTTGGCGCCATCGCCAGCGTCCATCAGTTCCTGTAACATGCAGTTGACAGGACACGCAGGAACAGCACCACATTTACACTCCAAGGCGAAGTGGTCTATGAATCTCCACCTGTACAGGTTTTCCTTGCTCCGGCCAACCTTGGTCCGGAGTCTGTTTAAGGACTAAACTATATAAAGAACTAGCTTTTGCCTGGTACTTCATCCGCGTGAAATTTCTTATTCCCCTCGACCCACCCCGTCGCATCGCATCGCCCGTCCGCGCTCTTGCTTCGTATTCGCTCAGCGTTCTTTCTGACTTGTTTTCTTTAGCCTTCCTCAAGAATTAGGCTGACAAATGCAAAAATACTGTTTCAAATCGGACTGGTAGTTCTAGAGATTAGCGCGTACAACAAAACACTCTTCAGCTTTACTATTATTATAAATTAGGGCGTTTATTAAATGAAACATGAAGATTTAGAAAAATACTGCCGAGCGTCAGTATTTTTCTAAATCTTACCTCTTCCTCCTTCCTCCTTTACCTCTGGATGATTGTCAGAGACGATGCTGTAAAAAGTCGTTTTTCTTACGCTCGCTCTAGCGCCGCACCGTGTAGATCACACCTAAGATCCATTCTTAAATCTCATCCTCATAAAACGAGCTCTCGAGATTCTTATTCCTTCTCTGCCCATGCTTTAAGATTGTGGAACTCACTTCCGCCTAGCATTCGTGATTTAAAAAAAAACTATTTCTCTTTTTAAACGTCGATTAAAAGAGCATTACCTTTCCTCTATACCGTGAGTATTTGTATATATATATGTTTATTATTTTTGTGTTATGTATTTATTTAAGTATACTTAAATATTTATTATTGTTTGCGTTATATGTGTAGGTATATTTAATATTTTTGTTTTAGACTTAACACATTCATATTTTTCTCTTCTTGTTCTCACACACTATTGTCTACATTTCTTTTTTACTTCTCCTTTCGCAGGTCTGCTGGAAGAAATTTCTTAAGAAATAAGCAGTACCTTTGTACTCATATTTTGATTATGTCATATCAATATGTATTTTTCTGTGTGTACATAAATAATAAAATAAATAAAAAATAAATAAATAAGTCGAAGTTTTTAATAAATTCGATCCGCCATATCACCAGCCGGGACTGTTACTGTTAGCCTGCATCATCCTACTGCTGGGCAAAGCCTCTTCCCATGACTTCCAGCACTTTCAATCCAGGCCTAAAGTGCATCACTGGTCGTTTGTTTTGTCCAGCTCGTCCCGCCATCTTCTATGGGGTCTGCCGCGACGCTTACTAGCTGTGTCAGGGCTCCACGTGGTGTTTATTTTGGCCCACAGCTGATTGGGCATACGGCAGACGTGGCCAGCCCAGCTGAAGTGGGTTCAGCTGGCTATTATAAATATATACCAACTTGTATCACTTCTTAACGTGTCGCATTATTATTGTTAAATCCTGCATCCACGGACATTGTCCTGTACCTAATTTCCTGTAAGTTTATAAGTAAATAGCTCATCATTGTTATTCATTTGGTGTTTATTTCCCCGTATTCAACCTTATTTTGATCATTATTTAGGAAAACCCAAATGTATATTTTCCAAAAGTGGGCATGTGGCAGGACAATTAATTAATTATTCGTCCCAATTTATGGTAAGTACCTCACAAACAAGACTATATTATGCGCTAACCACACTAAATTCCCCACCAATAAGCTGAACCCTCTCAAAAAGAGAGGAGGCCTGTGTCCCAGTAGTGGGAACATTACAGGCTGATTATGTAAGCTTAGCACATTTTTAACCGACTTCTAAAAAAGGAGGAGGTTCTCAATTTTTTTATTTTTTTTATTTGTTCGCGCATAACTCCGTCGCTTGCCAACCGATTTGAAAAAAAATTTGTTGGAAAGGGTATACTTCCCAAATGGTCCCATAGAAATTTCATCAAAAACGGTTTAGTACTTTGGTTTTTAAACCAAAATTACTGGTAAAAATTACAACTAAAAAGTGAAAAATAAAAACTTTTTTGCAAAAAAAAAAACAACCTACTTCCAAAAACGACACTACAAAGTGAAAAATAACTTTAATTTCGGAAGTCGGTGGCAAACAACGAAATTGCGAACCCAACGACACCGACTTCCGAAATTAAAGTTATTTTTCACTGTGTAGTGTCGGTTTTGGAAGTCGGTTGTTTTTTTTTTTTTTTTTGAACAAGAAAGCCTCGTGTTGCGTTGTCGTAAGTTGCCATTATTAGACAACTTTACAGGACGTAACCTACAAGGAATTATAGTTGTAGAAGGTAGAAATAACCGCTTCGACCACCAGCCACAAATGACTTGTGGCACCCACGAATAATTATTTAGGTGGATACCGACATAATAGGGCAAAGTACTTTGATAACCCAGGTACTCTCTGTGAGATCATCAGTAATACCAAGGCGTTGATGCCCTTTCTTGAGGAGTTGGGGGGACGTGGAATTCCAGATACCAGACCGATATCAACACAAGTATGATCAGCCTAAACTCGTCAGTCGCGGCTGTTTCCAATGGGCAATATAATACCTACATCATATAGATGACATCCTATGTCAGTAGGTAGGTGATCATCATCATCTGCCGAGCCTTTTCCCAACTATGTTGATGTCAGCTTCCAGTCTAACCAGATGCAACTGAATACTAGTATTTATCTGACCTCCACAACCCAGTGAGTCGGTAATACGATACCCGACTGGTTGTTAGACTTTCGGGCTTCTGACTACTCGTAATGAATGTCAAAGATCTACGAATAACAGCCACCACCGCTTAACGTGCTTTCCGAGGCACGGAAAGGTCTTGGAATGTAAAGATGGTCACCTATCCACGGACCAACCGTGGCAAGCGTAACTTAACCTGATCGATCAAACCGTGCGGCTGTTATTACTTAGCCACAAGCCATCGGTAGGTAGGTATGAAATATTTAGCCAAAAATTTTCCCTAACAAACGGACAACATTATCATTAACAACAATATTATACATAGTTATTTAACTGTCAAGTCTGCGCCATTATCAGTTTATTGCCGACTCTTATCAGTGACATGAAATAAATGTAATTATCGTAAATTCATGTAATTATAGATTCGGTGTCGATATACCACGAGTTGGTATAATAATATTACATATAATATGTCGGAATAAATATACTCGTATAATCGTTATTGGTGTCGTGTTTCATTATGTTCGCTTGTTATTCTTGTAAATGCCATCATTACTTCTGCATTTACCTGTTTTGGTTTATCTACGACTATATTTTATTTCTTACTACCATCATCAGGAAGGACATTTACAGTGATCCTATTGATGATATTCTTCAGAAAGGTTCAAATGTATGAACGTAAAGGAAGGAAAAGTAGTACAGTAAAACGGGGTGAATAGGGATG
This sequence comes from Apamea anceps, assembly GCA_951799955.1. Classification (NCBI taxonomy): domain Eukaryota; kingdom Metazoa; phylum Arthropoda; class Insecta; order Lepidoptera; family Noctuidae; genus Apamea; species Apamea anceps. The sequence goes on from OX637516.1 coordinate 4,263,588, forward strand.
CAGGGGTGAATCGGGACGAAACTTCCAAAATGGGTTTTAACGTTGAAATAATATAGTTCGTTGCCAGAAAATACTCTAATGGGTTTACAGCTTTTTAATTAAAGATTAAGTGTCCTTGTTAGCAACAAACTATATTATTTTAAAGTACAAATCCATTTTAAAGTTTCGTCCCGATTCACCCCTGCATCCCTATTCACCCTGTTTTACCGGTATGTTACATCTGTAATTTATATGGTGTACAGACGCCAGCAAGCTACTACAATCTGTCAAATTTCTTTAATAGATTTTCAACTTTATTACTAAAGCATTAAGGTTCAAGGTTAATTGGGAAAATTTGACAGTTTCGGGTAGCTTGACCTGCTGGCGTCTGTACATAACAAATAATATTCTATATATCTATGTAAGGATCGTAGCAGACGGCGTTCTGTAATTTCTGCCTTTAAAAAAAAAAAAGCAAAAAATGCAAAAGCAAAGAAAAAAGCAAATGCATTTTATTTCTTTCTTTCCTTCCCTCATGGGAAGAAGGTGCGAGTTTATGTATGTCATCATCTCAGCCTAAAGTTATCTACTGCTATAAATAGTCTGCGTTCTTGCTCAGCCAGCACCCTAATTGCGTAACACACAATCAATAGTAATCTGAATCATTTTGAAGCAAATTGCTAAACCATTGCTTCATAATTTCGAAAAATGTATCTGCTAAACACGTAAATAACGCAATGAATGTTGTTGAACTGTCAAAATGAAACCGATTAATTGTGTGTTACGCAATTAGGGTGCCTAGGTAGAATCAGAATAGCTCATGCTGGATTAAAAACTTAAGTCAGTCAGCAATGTTAGAAGCGGAATTATCTCGATTGGCGTCTATCGTTGGCGATTTCAGAATTATCTTTAAGTAAAAATGTATTATGAAGCGTAAAATTTGCTTGTTTGTTTGTAAGTTTGTATGTAGGGGGTAATCTCTGTCGGATTTGAAAAATTATTTTTACATTTGATAGCCTAACTCTTGAGAATGGCTATTGGCTACACAAAACACGATAAGAACCTAAGGAGCCGAGCAAAAAGAAATTTCTTATGAAGTAAGCATCACCTCTGTACCTATTTTTTCTGTTCTGTTTTTCAATGTCTGTTTATATATGTGTGTACAGACGCCAGCAGGTCAAGCTACCCGAAACTGTCAAATTTTCCCAATCAACTTTGAACCTTAACAGCTTAGTAATAAAGTTGAAAATCTATTAAAGAAATTTGACAGATTGTAGTAGCTTGATGTGCTGTCGTCTGTACATAAATGGTAAAATAAATAAAATAAAATAAAGTCAGAAAGAGTGCTAAGTAAAAACGAAGTACTAGCGAGGGAGGCCATCTTAAACTTGGGTCAGTATGACCAACAACACCATGGCTTTGTATTTTCCCGACTACGACGAGGCCAAAAGGAAGGGTTATAAACTGGAATTTATAAATGAACAACAATCCTCTTGGATGAAAGTTTCTAATCACTTCCCAAATCTTATAGCATCCGCTACAGTGTGAGAAAAGCTGCTGATGAGATGCTGTGCGTGAGATCATCGATAAAAACGTCCGATAATAACAGCTACCCGTCATTATTGATTAAGATTATCTTACGAGGTACAGTCTCGAGCATAAATATCTTAACATTTAGGCAAGATTTAAAAACTATTTTCTCCTAGCCATATCTGGTTATAAGCCTTTACCCAACTATGTTAGGGTCAGCTTCCGGTCTAACCGGATGCAGCTGAATACCAGTATTTGACTTGGAGCGACTGCCTATCTGACCTCCATGACCCAGTTACTGGGCAATGCGATGCCCCTTGGTGAGACTGGTTGTCAGACGTCACCTGTGGGGCTGTTATTACTTAGCTCCTAAAGTCTTTGATATAAATTCGATGGTGTTACGATCATAGTTTTATATCTATGGTCGAAATCATACATCATTTCAGCCGAAAGATGGACACATCCACAGCTGGACATAGGCCTCCCCCAAGGATCGCCACTTCGACCGGTTCTGTGCTTCTCGCATTCAGCGGATTCCTGCGCCTTCACCAGGTCATCGGTCCACCTTGTGGGAGTCCTTCCAACGTAACGTCTTCCGGTACACGGTTACCGCTCCAGAACCACACATCAAATCATACATAGTATCCATACGTACGATCCACTAATATTATAAACGCGAAAGTTTGTGAGGATGGATGAATCTTTGCTACTTTTTCACGCAAAAACTACTAAACGGATTTTGATGAAACTTTACAGTAATATAGCTTATACATCAGAATAACACAAAAAATACTTTCTATCAAGATATTCCTACGGGATCGACAGTTATACGGGTGAAACCGCGGGACGCTGCTAGTACTGCATATTACGAAATCGCCTTTTCGAATCGTCTTTTCTGAAAGTCGCAATCGTTATTTAGAGAGAAAATCTCTTTTAAATTTTGCGTAAGTGTACAGCATTTATGCAGGTTATTGTACCTGTCGTTACTTAAGTAAAAAAAGTAAATGAACAAAAAAAAAACTGATTGTAATACCGACAAAAAATCCGTGCCGTTAAATCTTCAAAGCACTTACTAACAGAACTGATTATTGATACAACTAGGTGGTGTCAGTATCATGTCAACAGCTTTGCAGACATAATTGGTTTTCATTTGATGTGATCTTGTACTTGGCTCCATATGAGTACGTTAGTGTCTACTACTGTATATTATTTATTTATTTAATACTTCAAGCACATAATGTACAGGACGGACTTCATGCCACAGACATTTTCTACCAGTCAACCTTTGGGTGATGCAGAGGCAAACAGTGATAGATGAAATCATGAAAATTGGAGAATTAATGTTTAATATTTATTATCAATGTACATGATCGGTTTATTGGCGAAAATGGTGTATAATAGGAACATTGTTATAGCGAATGGATTGAAAATACACACACACATAATCACGCCTTGTTCCCACGGGGGTAGGCACTAGGCACAAAGCATAGAACACCGGCTACGATCCTTTGAAAAAAATTTTTAACATAACAAACAAAAAAAAACAAAATCAAAATCAGTTCATCCGTTCGGGAGCTACGATGCCACAGACAGATAGACATACACACACACACACCCCCCCACACACACACACACACAGAGAGAGACACGTCAAATATAACACACCGTCGTTTTTGCGTCGGGGGTTAATAAAATTAGGCATGAATGATAATATAATTGCTGATCATGTTCCTAAAACCAAGACATTTCAGTGATTATGTGATGGCTAGTGGCTACAGTGGCAAGTGGCTACCTATGATGCCCCTGACATTGCAGATTAGTCGGCGGCTACTAATTGCCATCAGATGGGCGGCAAACTTATAAGCAACCTCAAAAAATTTACAGATGTCCTACCGTGCGTCTGTCGAAGAATGGCGAAAAGAATCAACCCCAAATGTTATGGGACAAAGGCAAGACAGAAAGAGAAACGTATCCTACCGCAGGATACTTCTGCTTAAATTGTCATACCCTCTGCAAGAAGAAATTATGTACCACACATACGTCCATCATCGTTAATGTCCTACTGAAGGCGAATATCGTAAATATACGTATATGTCATTGCTGATACAGTTTTTCCCAAAAATCTTAAAGAATTAACAAAAAAAAAAAAAATAGGCCTATCTGCAGAGTAAAAACTATTCCAATACTATGCAGGTACTGCGAGTGCTACGGCTATGAATCTTGCTTGTAGGATTTAGGAATACTACTTTTACATCGCATCGTCTACGTTCTTACATCTGATCATCACTCATCATAATCATTCTTCTGCCCCTTATTCCAATTTTGGGGTTGGCGCAACATGTATTTTTCTTCCATACTTCTCTATTAGTCGTCATCTCGGTAGTCACCCTCTTTCTAACCATATCATCTTTCACACAGTCCATCTATCGTTTCTTTGGTCTTCCCCTACTATATAGCATCATCATAGTGCATGAAATCTGGTCATATATCCTGTAGCAAAAAAAAAATCAACGGGTTGCACTCCGGGAGTGCCGGCAGAAGTGAAAACTTGAATATTAACGTTGTGCATTTTGATATTTTGGAATGCGGTCTACTCTTCCTCCGTCTTACGAATTTTCGATCAGGTCACGTGCCCTGACGCGAGTTTAACATTTTTTACCCATCACAGCAAAAGTGCACAACGCCGCTAAAGAAGTTTTCACTTCAAAAACATACATATTTCAATAACTTTTCATAAATACATAATACAATGTATTTTCAACAAAAAACAATGGATACCCAAAGTTGACGTCTCTTTCGAAGGAACCTATAGATTTATAGCGTCATTAGGTAGTTTACATACATTTGTGTCTAATGTAGATAAAAGTCGGTATGTGTTCGGGCTTATTTATTGTGCTATCGTTCAGTGAGTTTTAGTGAAGTGAAAAGTCGATACCTTGAATTTGGTTAAAACATAAGCAACAACAGTCTATTTTATTTTATTATTTTTGGAAAACTTACAGCTAATCAGACACAATAGTTACAAAGTTTTTAACATGATGATGGCCAATTACAAGTTTTCACACATAGAATAACAACTAACTATGTCTAACAACTAACTAAGTCGCTGAGTTAGACGTAGTTGCTCTAGAGATACTGGTCGTAGAGCCCTCAATCCCTAGATCCCGTGGAAGAGAAGTAAGAAAAAAAAGCAAAAAGCCTCTTTCTCATTCACGTCTTCAGTTTCACTAGTCAGCAACGTCCAAAATCAAATTTAGTGCTGATTTAGCCAAAGTCAGATATAAAGAAAAAGTACTCGTATTTATTATGACTTGTACAGGAAGATCACGAACTAAACTAAATCAAAAATAAGAAAACTAAATTATATAAAAAAACACAACAACAAAAAAATGAAACAGAAAGTCCTATACGAGGCCAAAAGGCATGATGCTGCGACATTTAAAAAATCAATGTCAAAGCGCTGGTATTCTGATAGGAATTTACGAAAAAAACTACTTGAGAGATACTTACCTCCCGGTAACTGCTGTACTCGTAGCATTGGTACCCTTAAACATACCCCTGGCTGTAACCCCCCTAACTCTGCCAGACCTAACTCTACAAACCTTAAATCTTGGTCAGTATGTACGGCTCTAACAAAAACGATTAAACAGTAAGTAATTCTTCAATACTAACGATTTTTCTATGGTGCTTTCCGGGGTACGGAGGAGTCTTGGTATGTGAAGATGGTCAGTGGTCACCCATCCACGGGCCAACCACGGCAAGCGTAGCTTAACCTGATCGATCGGCCCGTGCAGCTGTTATTACTTAGCCGCAAGCCCAAAATCACAAGCTTAAAAATTACAAGTGCACAATTACCCCGGCAGGTTAATTTCGTTTTTACTACTTGAGAAAATATCGAGATTTCTATATTACAAGTAAGTTAAATATTAATGTTTTATACACATAAATCTTCCTGAATAATTTATAGTAAAAATACATCAAGAACCGTTGCGTAGTTTAGAAAAACGTTGAACTTTTGCGGTCACACAGACAGATTAGAAGAGCGACTTTATTTAATAATATATTAAATAAATAAATTAAATATTTTGTTTATTTATGGCAACTAGGCCACATTGTTAGTAACATTGTTCTTAAAATCTACTGTTAGTAAAAAAAGACAGAAACAAAACGAAAATTATTACAATTTTCGATAGCTCACCAGGGGGCCTACTCCGAAGTGCAAAGTGCGAATGTTCGGATCGGACCGACACATGGCCGAACCGAATATTATTGAAAAATGCGAAAAAAGTTCGGATCGGCTCAGTTGGGTCGGGACCATAGTCAATATTCGAAAGAGTGTAGGAGTGTAGGATCGGAACCCACCGAACCAAATAGTAACTTCGTAGCAGGAAACGGCTGAACATTCGGCCGATACTACTCCGAAGTAGACCCCCAGGTCTTTTGGCCTGACAACCAAGGTGCATCGTACTTTTCTATCAACAGACTTACTTTATTTAAGTATAAATAAAGGTTCTGAAAACAAAATTTCTTTAATTCTTTATCGTTTTGTAACGGTGAATAGAATCCTATTTTTAAATATTAGAATATTTGCTATGTTTTTTTTTTACTATTTGCTAATCTAATCTACATAAAATAATGCCTATCTGCTCTACGCACTAGCCTTGGATTTAAATTAGTGCGTAAAACTATTAATAGTAGTAATAAATAAATAAAACTAGACTCGAATAATAAAATAAAAAATTGTTATTCGGAATTTATTTTATGTGATTCGTCTGTCTGCGGCGACACTATCAAGTTTAGACAACTAGAAAACTGTATATTTTTTTATCCACTTTTTACGCATAGCTAAAAATAGAAAAATATTAATAGTCGATATCTAGCTGAAACCAGTTTGAATTCAATAAATCTGTGGTCGATTTCACCAATAAATATTCTTTAATATTACCAAATGCTAGTCTTTATAAGTTCCCAGAGATCTCCCGCTAAGCAAAGGATTCTCATTCATAAATGAACCGAATGTCTTCAGTTTCACTAGTCAGTAATGTCCAAAATCAAACATAGAACTAAATCGGCACCCTAATTGCGTAACACATAATCAATCGGAATCAGAATCAATTTGAAGCAAATTGCTAATCCATTGCTTCATAAATTTGAAAAATTTGTCTGCTCAACACGTAAATAACGCAATGAATGTTGTTGAACTGTTAAAATGAAACCGATTCCGATTGATGGTGTGTTACGCAATTAGGGTGCTGTTCGAACTGATCGTTATGAAATTAGACAGACAGGTATAGCCTGGGACTTGGAGAAGGACCTATAGTACTTTTACCCTGGATATTTCTATTAAACATGATGAAATACAAAATAGACGCAGACGATGTCGCGAGCAACTAATATGCTACAAACAGAAATTGGCCATTCAGAATATTTGTGTGGCCCAACTATAACCGTTCCTAGAATTTCAACGTTCTATGTTAAAAAAAATGTAACCACAACCAAAATGTCTATACTATTGTTTGTTTGACCGCGCTAATTTCTGAAACTAACAGTCGGATTTAAAAAAATATTTTACATTTGATAGCCCAATTCTTGAGGAACGCTATTCAACATCACACTACGACCCTTAAGAGTTGAGCAAAATGAAAAAAAGCCAGAAAGAACACTATGCGAAGTAACAGCGCGGGCGGGCGATACGACGCGACACGGCTGAAATTTCAAGGGGACATAGTCCCGGGCAGACGCTAGTATAGTAAACGCCATCTTACTTTTACACAAGAATTCACTTTACCAAGCAATCTCACGTTCTAAGAAAAGTGAAAAAAAAAAAACGATTTTACTGTTTTTTCCATTACATTGTACTGTTAGTTATAGGTTTCCATCACGAAATGTATTTGTGGCAGGAATGCGTACGCACTGCTACACATCAAGTTAGGTATACATAATCAGTATAAGCTGACTTCTGATTATACGAAAAACCTATACAATGCGAGGTCAGGTAAAACTGGAAATGTATAGCTTGATGTGTCGTCATGTGTACCATCGCGGACCACTGGCGGTGCACCACTTTTCAACCTTGTTACTCAAGACATAAGGGTGAAAAGTGGTCGACCGCCTTTGTACAATTATATTGTGTGAACGACAATTGGTCAGGCTATGTTATGGTATATGGTACGATTCGATTTCTATTTTTTTTTCTTTTGGGAAATTAAGTAAATGCTTGTCGAACGCCCACCGTTGTGGCAATTAGGTGATTATTTTTTTAACGTAATTATAGCTAATTTTGAATGGTTTTGTTAAGACAATTTTGTGTTAAAGGTATTATTGTTTGATACGAGGAACTAAATTTGAGTGATTTTGTATCTTAAGTGAAATAAATAAAATTGTCGAAAATTCTTAGAAATCTTCTTGTTCATAACCTACACTCAATTAATGGAAATTCATATCCATGATTCTAGTGTCGCAAACTTAAGAAGAAGCATGTCTTAGTACCAGACTTAGCCAAAATCTAGGAGATCAAGAAGCAAAGCATAGTGCCTATAATGTGCCCACTTCTGGGACCCAGCCCTCCTTTCTGTAAGTGCCCACTCCGGTACGTCTACCAACCCGCACTGGGCCCGCGTGGCGGATTATCGGCCACCGGCATCTCCTAGAACCAAAAATTCAAAGACATGTGACATCTCACATGTCTTCGAATTTTTGGTTCTAGGAGATGCCGGTTTCTTTACGATGTTTTCCTTCACCGTTTTTATAGCAGTGGTGATGAAATAATTTACACAAAGATCAAGAAGACCCGGCAGAAATATAGACTTCTTCGATACCGAGAAACCTTTGATATAAGGTAAAAGTTCTAAGAGATTAGTATTTTTTTTTACATACTCGTAGAATTTTTATGGCATGGGAAAAATTTCCCATACCTTAAAAACTCCGCACTTAAGAAGCAGTAAAACTAACACAAAATATGGATCCTCATTTAAAAGACATAAAAAAACGAGTTAAATTAGAATAAACATGAAAATCTCATAGAATAGTCATTTAACATACTGAAGCTTTACTATCGCGTCTACGGAACCCTATATACACGTGGTGACCAGAACTGGGCAAGTTCAACGATCTCTACTCATTAGTTTTTGATCACACCCTCATAAACAACTTAACGTCATATGTCCCACATGTGCTTCAAACTAAATTCAACTTTATAACGAAAATGGTAAGGAAGTTTTTCGAATGGTTTAATCACCGAAGATTTTTTTATAACTTGGTACACAACTGGTTTTTTACTTTTGGACGCTTGAAATGATAAAATTCCTCTTTTGAGCACCTATAGATTAGGAAATTCTCAACTATAAGTCAGATATGTTTATAGGGACGGCTCTGAGCAGGTTTTTTTAGATAATTTCGTTTGAATGTTTAAATAGTTAGTATTCTTGAGTCGTATGGGTCCGTGGAAGAATGTCGGCTGCGGTCCGATTTGCATTGAATTGATTTCAAATTAAATATTCTACAGTGAAAACAATTGAGTTTGGCAATTTACGATAGTCTTTGTTTGTTAATCATTGTGTTTAGAGAAACGTTTTGCGATGACTCATGGGGTAACTGACAAATTGCTACCAGAATATCAACCAGAGTTTTTTTGTATTTTTTTTTCGTTTTCCTAAGTAATATAAGCACCATATGCAATAACAGAATCAGCTTATAATATTCCCACTGTTGGGACACAGGCCTCCTCTATGAGAGGGAGTGGGCTGTAATACACGCGGGCCCAGTGCGGGTTGGTAGATGTCACATATCTTTTGATGCCTTTTGTCTATTTCCCCTCCTTTTTATATACTTGTACATATAATTAAGACTTTTTAAATTACATGTCTTTGAATTCTTTGGTTCTAGGACATGCCGGTTTCCTCACAAGCCCTCAGAGCAGTGGTCATGAAATGAAATACATAAAGTAAAGTGCCTGCCTGGGGTCGAACTCACGACCTACAATTCGTGACCGCCCGATACCAATGGGCCACTACTGATCCCCCGTGTCATTTTTTTTTCTTTTTCAAACGTTGCCCCACACTAGGAATTTCTCCTGTATCGTGGGTGCATTTACACGTTAACACATTACTCCTTGCTAAGACTGGTTGCCAGACTTTCGGGCTTCTGATGACCCGTAGAGACTGTCAAAAATTCACGAATAACAGCCGGGACCAATGGCTTAATTTGCTTTCCGAGGTACTGAAGGGTCTCGGAATGTAAAGATGGATGACCATATTTACATCCACGGACCGACCGCGGCAAGCGTAGCTTAACCTGATCGATCGATCCGTGTGGCTGTTATCAGTTACGAGCCCAAAGCAAAATTATTTACACTCTATAGTTTAACATTGACTAAATTCGATGGGAAACTTTTAAAAACAGTGTTGAATATGAAATATGTATGCTTTTTTTTTGGAAAGAAGTTCCTTATCCCGCGTTGTGAAAGGAGGCTAGACGGAAAAAATTAAGACCAAAAGTTGTAACGACACTTTTTCACGCATGTTTCTCTGTCTGTCTCTCTCTCTCTCTCTTATAGAAAGCAAGCCAGTTTTTTTGTCTGTGTTTTTTTATTTGTTAATAATAAAAAAAATATTATTATAACTTAAAAAAAATAAAATTTTATTACAATTCCTTCACTAATTAATCGAAAGGAACTTCGTTCCAGCCGGGTGTCCCTTGACACCTCTCAAGTTTTTTTTTTCTCTACTTTTGTTATTGTTAGTGTGTGAGTTATCTGTGTCTCTTTGTTTTGTTTTAAACATATATTTTAACTCCTCTACTTTAAGATTGTTCACCTAGTAGGTAATAATAAGAAAGTCATGTGTTTACCTATAATTGTTTGTTACATTTATTTATTTATTAAAACTTTATGCACAAGTAAACAAATACTGCAAAGGCGGACTTAATGCCTGAGGCATTTTCTACCAGTCGGCTTTAGGTTGATGCAGAAACAAAACATGGCAAGTGCAACATACGGGATAAATATCTAGAAAATAACTATAAAAACAAGTACAAATACTAATACATAGATAAAGACATATATATTATACTTTCAGGAGAAAAAATGATCGGTAGAGAGAAAACGAATCCAGCAAATCAGCGCTGGGACGTTACTTACTTCTGACGGATATGTTCACCTGCCTTCACTTTAAAAGATAACCGACTGGTTGCCATTTAGTTCTTTATTTTCTATTGCTTCCTATAATTTCTGTAGAGTATACGAATGTTGGTAAATCTAAATCCTAAGTTCTCCACGTGGGCAATAAAGCTTCCTCGTGGGCGTTTGAGACTTTCAGGGGGGCAGTAGAAGACCCAGAGAAAATTATATAACCTAACTATAAATTATAGTCGTAAGATAGCTTACGACTATATAATATTACACGTTTAAAAATCATCGTGGCAATAGCTGTGATATATATGTATGTAATAGATTCGCGATATATGGTAAGTAAAAAAAATGGTGTTGTAGAAAAAAAAATCTCAAACTTGCCAGTCGGCAAAATAAGGTTGAGAATATATGATCTAAACTAAATAAATAAAAACATTGATTACATTCGTTAGGAAGCTTTTAAAAACAGTGTTAAAGATAAAGAATATCTATATAATAATAGAGGCACCTTTTAACGATACATAAAGGAAGTGACGAACTCACGAACCATAATGTATTCGACTAATCATCTAAATGCATTACACAGAACCATGGGATGGTTGGCACATGGCACTGATTGAATAATGAATACTCAATCATGAGAAGGACTGAAGAAAATCTAATGGCAATATGTATTTAAAGTAACTAAAAGGTACAGACGCCAGCATTCAAGCTACTACAATCTGTCAAATTTCTTTAATAGATTTTCAACTTTATCGTTAAAGTATTAAGGTTCAAGGTTGATTGGGAAAATTTGACAGTTTCAGGTAGCTTGACCTGCTGGCGTCTGTACAAGAGGATGGCAGAATATGTAAACTATATGCTTGGATGAAATAAATACGGCAAGGTTATACGAAAATTAAATCTAAAGCAATTAATTTGAAGTCAGAGTAATGTAGCAGACTCATTATTGAAAAGGAAGAATCTTTCGATCTCGCTTGGTGGGAAGCCTTACCTAGGGTTCTCTACCACAGCCCTCTCGACTGCAATTACTGTCTTCAAGGTTCATAAAGTCAATGCGAAGAAGTGTCACTTTGATTTTTGAGAATAAATAAAAATGGTGAATAAGCGCCTGGTCGAAGTTTATTATCTGACCAAACAGCCATACGCCTATAAAATATCTTAACTTTGACGCGACTTCGTTCGCGTGGAAGTCGAAAACACCACTATATACTCGTAGGTACTAAATTAACAGACACATTTTTTAAAACTTTCCTGTACGAGTAACGTTTGTTGTTTTGGTTTCTGTAAGTAAAATATGAAGAGTCAGGACTGGTGACTCGGGAGCAAGCGACGTACAGTTGTACCTACGGCTACACATCAAGCTATAAATTTCCAGTTTTAGCTAACCTTGCATTGTACAGGATTTTTTGTACAGACGCCAGCACATCAAGCTACTACAATCTGTCAAATTTCTTTAATAGATTTTCAACTTTATCACTAAAGCTTTAAGGTTCAAGGTTGATTGGGAAAATTTGACAGTTTCGGGTAGCTTGACCTGCTGGCGTCTGTACAATCAGATGTCAGCTTATAGCTTGATATGTAGCCGTGTAGGTTTCAGTAAATTAATGGAACAACACTGATACACTGACTGATGCTTTCTTAAATATTATTCCTGACGAACAGCTGTCACCATTGGTGCGCAAATTGAACCCATGAATTCAGTACATGATTCTAGACAAAGTTTGCGGTTCCATATTGCTGTTCACTAGGGAGTGAACAGCAGTATGGAACAGCAAACTTTTTTTAAATCACTGACGAAAACTTCCAACTCAGGTGGGTTCAGAATCATGTGCTGGCATCCTGTATAGGATGTACAGTTGCGTCCAGTGGTCTGAAGGCCAATTCTCGTAATTTAAAACCATCACAATCTAGTCGCAGTCTCATCTCGGCGACAAACAAATGTAAAAAGCTTGTCAAAATGTAGGGAAATAATTTTTTTACAGATTGAGACTGAGATGGGACTGAACGTTTTTAAAATTGCGAGAATTGCCCCTCTGATCGAGACAACAATAGTATACTGCGATCATCATTCAGTCCGATGGCAATACCATCGATGGCTGCTACTGGGGAGTTTGTTGCACCACTTCTTCATCCCAGTGAAAGCACAAAGAAGTGATGAACGGCGGGCCTTTTGGGGAACTGTCTTATGTAATTTTGAGGTTCTAAAGGTGCTGATTCTCAGCTTAATTTGAACTGTCATGGAGACGTCATGTTCCGGAGAAAACATAACTTCAACATATTAACTGACTTGACTTTATTGAGTATTACACTTCACACTATCACTTTTATCTAGGGACGTTTCCACTTCTTCTTGAACAGTTTACTTTGGTGATACACTGGCACTTTTGACGTATTGGTGGCCACGCCATTTTCCAAAGAAGGAGTACTCTATAAGGTCAAATTACATTAGCTAGCGAAACCCCGCAGACGTGATAGGTATCGATATGCAAACATGATGTAATGGAAAAAATATGATTTTATTTTATAAAATTGTGTCAACGCCCGCACGTAGTGTCGTTACTTGAATTATGAGAAAATTCAACCATGGATGCAGTACATTAATCAGGGGCGTTGAAATTTTTTGTCATTTTAAAATTTTCCTTTTATCATGTTTAGATATCGAAGTCAACGTCACGTCTGCGGAGTTTCGCTAGCTACTTTAATTCGTCCCTGTATATAGGAGACAGGGTTCAATTAATACGCACCACCCACACGCAATGCAAGTGAAGAGCGCGTAGGCTTGTGTTGGCGTCAACGCATTGTACGGAAACAGGCTTATTAGTCAAATGTAAATTATGATGAGCAAAGACTTAATTATTGTCACAATGAGAGTTTAGATTAGCTTAGTGTATCATGAGACGATATAGTAACTTGTGGATCGTAAAATCTAAACATACAATCATACTGTCACACCCAACGGGAAGACAGAACGGCTCTAATTGGAACGAAAATATTCGATAACGTCTGTGACCAGAGGCGATCGTCATTGGTAATACCATACAAAATTCAGTTTTGTACAACATAGCGTGTATACGACGCTCGTATGTAATCAGTAAAACACTATATTTGTCTAGCAATTTAGCTGAGTTAGCACCAACACGCTACAAGTTAAAGTAATCACTCTAACGTGCAGAGGAAATTGAACCTTATCTCCTAAACTATACAACACTGACTTGGGTATTGCGAACGAACAGAAACCATTTCTTTGGCTGACTTCCTGCAGCAGGCGGGTATCATCTCGCACGTTGGCTGGTGTACACAGTCGGGTATAGAGTCGTAAGGTACGTAATTGTCGCACACGCGGGCCAAGCACGTCGGGATCATTATACACGGCGGCTCATGCCTGCACACCATCTTGGTCTTAGGCCGCACCTGAGTAGCCACCTCCTCTTTTGCTGTCAGTACTATATAGTTCCTTGTACAGATCGGTACTTCAGTACATTTTGGCTTATGAGGACATTTACAAGATGGAAGATTCGTATTCTGATTCTTCAGTTCCATTAAACACAAAGGTACATTCTCACACATGGGCACATGCACACAAGAGCTCTGAAGCTTTGGATTAAATCTTGTCTTACAGCAAGTCCTCACGACTTCACAAGGAGGTCTATGGTTGCAGATGCTTTGTATAAGTTTCTCTTTTTTTGATCGTTGTTTCTTGATCTGCTTCTCATCCAATGGTTTTAGTTTTTCACGGTTATCGTCAGAAGTGAACGGCTGGTTTTGGATTTCAATGGGCGATATTCGATACTGATAGCTTTCAGGAGAAGCAATCTGTTGTCTTATTTCATCTGGTGCTAACCAATACTTATAACTCTCAGTAGCTGTTGTTTGGTGTTTCTGTATAACAGTGGACGACTCCAAACGCTCACAACTGTCGGAATCGGTAGTTTGCTGTTTTCGCGCGTCATATGGTGAAGAGTGGTAATGAATACCATACGGGGGCACTGATTTTTTCATTACATAAGGTATTTGATACTGACAACTTTCAGTCTTTATATTGTTCATTCCTGACTTTATTTCCTTTGTCGATGGAAGGTACTGACAGCCTGCATCCAAATTCTGAGGTCGTTGCATCTCATGTGACGGATGACGGTATTGAGCACTTTCTTGCTTTGTCGACCGTTTCGTATTCGTGTCCTGGTAACCAAACTTGTTGCTCTTGATATCGGTGGTCACTGAATACAAGTCCATAGTGTCTTCGTTTTTAGGAGGTGGTAGGTTGAGGCATCCGTTTATCAAAATACATTTAGGGTTATGAATGCAGAGTATTTCACCATTGTACTTACTAGTTAATGCCTTCGTGATTTCGCCATGATCGAGTTGACATGGACGAGGTGCCTCGGGGGTCCGGGGTAATGCAGGGACATGTTTAGGGCTTGGACGGCATTTCGTGTCTTTCTTTGAAGGACACTTGCATATGACATGTTTTTTTGCTGTCTTAACTTTGCTGGAAGATGAACATGTAGCTGGTGATGAACAACAGGAGCATGACTCTGCCTCTTGTTTGCGCTCAGGTTTAGACACCTTTGGTGCAGGAGGACACTTCGTTGGTGTATTGCCACAATTATCTGGACAACAACAAGTGATAGAGTTGGAAGAATCAGCATAACAAGTGCACGGCTTGAACGGTGGTGTGTTGGTGGCTCCGTCGGGTTTCTTGGAATACGGTTGAGTTAACGGTTGCATTTTCGTGTTAAGTTTATTCACGATATATTCCCAAAACCCGGAGCATGCAGTACCTATTTCGAATCCGCTTCTGTTTAAACTTGCAGACATTGATGAACCACCCGTGCTCTTGTGCTGGGTTTGGTTTTGATAAGGAGTTGTGTATATTTGCAACGGAGATATTGGACCTTTCTTTGAAGGGCACTGTTGCTCTATATGATTAAAGCCCCGACCTTCATAACGTTCAAAAAATTCTTTTCCTATGCCAGACTCGACGATATGTTTAGATTTATTCCGCTTCTTTTTTTTCCTTTTAAAAAACCTATGAGTTTCGACGTCCTCGGAAGATGATGTCAAACTGTAGATGTTTTCAGAAATCCCGTTTCCAACCGCTTTGCAGGTCGATAACGGTTCTCGGACAATTTTTGTGTGTTGAAACGGAGGTGGTTTGGCATGAATGTTTCCTTCAACGGCATAAACAGGTTGGGCTGCGTAGCATTGCCGTCTTCTATTAAATTTCCTTATTTTGTGTTCACGGTTGACGCCGGTAGCCTGACAACCGTTATCTATGTATACGCTTTCAGCTGGGCTTTCCTTTATAATTGACATTTGTTTAACATTATTACTTGAGCATCCGAATAAGCTAGAAAGACAAGGTCTTACTTTGTGTCGTATCACTGAACGTTTTGATTGTATTGTTTCGATTTGATCTCCGTCGTCTAGTATTTTATATTTTTTGTTTTTGTAGGTTTTTTGTACTTGTAGACCTACAGTTAATCCATTTTCACATGTGGTTACCGACCCCCACGTTTCTTTGGAGCTATTTTCAGAGGCTGGGTTTGTTTGACTGTTGCATGTCTGAAACTTGGAATCTTTCTTGCTATACGCGAAAAGTTTATTCATGGGAAGTTTGCGTCGAATCTTCGTATACGTGACTAGTGAGGAGTGCGTGCCTTCAAAATCGGAGCTGTCTGAGTGAATCTCCGTTACATTAGGATCGTAGGTCCGTAGATAATCGTCCGGCACCATGTACATTGCTCTTGTTTTTGATTCCTTGTCGAGGCATTGACATTTCCATTCAATTTCCACGTCTACAATGATTTACCTCATAATAAAATTGTTTAGTTACATTTTTTTTTTTTTTACATTTTTTTACACTGATAAAGTCAGTTAAAGTTTATCAAACTGAAGTTTGATTGTACTTGAACTTGTCAATATTATTTTTCTTCTGAATTCTGTCAGTTATGAATACTTCTTAGTTAAGTTACAAACTTCTTTGGTGGAATTAAACGTAGGTAGGTATACCATAGAAATAAAACCTATTCTAAAGCAGGTTTTGTTGAATAATTTTATATTTATGATTGTATTTAGTATCTATTTTAGAGTTATTTTATTGAAATTTTGGAGGAACTATTCTTTATTGGTTGAGACTAGCGTAGACCAGGGAAGCATGGCACAAAAGGTAGGAGGCCTATACTCAGCGATAGGTGGGACAGAGCTGCCGATGGTGATGATGATGATGATTCTTTATCACGATGAACCCAGATGAACCAGATGATGAGGTCATTTGAACCTTATCATCTGGTTCATCTGGGTCATCCTAGAAATAGAATCATTTATAAAGCACACTAAGCCGTTGGTCCCGGCTGTCATTCGTATATCTTTGACAGTCGTTACGAGTTTTCAGAAGCTCATAGGTGCTTCTGACAACACCAAGGACCAACGACCAAAGGGTCGATACCCTTTGTTCCCCAGTAGGGTTGAGATCAGATAGCCGGTCGCTCCATGTAAAATACTGGTATTCAGCTGCATCCGGTTAGACTAGAAGCTGACTTCTACATAGTTGGGAAAAGGCTAGACATATTGTGATACGTTGGTAAGAAAAACAATTCTAATCTAACTAGCCTATATTGTCCCACTCCAGAGCAAAGGCATCCCTTTCCATGAAAACAATTATTATTATAAAAATCTATACTAATATTATAAATCCGAAAGTAGCTGTCTGTATGTTACCTCTTCACGCCTATACACTAAACGGATTTCGTTGAAATTTGGCAATAAGATAGATGGTATCCTGGGAAACGACTGGAAGGCGATCAAAACATAGTTGGGAAAAGGCTCGGCAGGTTTTATATACTACACCAACCTTTCAATTCTGCCTACACAAATAAACTCAACTATCACAAAGTTCTCGTCAAAACGCCGAACGGATTTTAATCACGTCACCGAAACATTCACCAAACATAACGTTCTCAAAGGGATTCCTCACATTGTTTCTGTAAAAAAAACCGGTATTTTTTGTGTGGAACAGCCCACAGGGGCTAAAACAAAGAACTCAATGTTGTATGGTATTAAATGGTGTATTAACGAAGGTGATACGTCATAGTTCATAGTTACGTTGCACGAAACAACTGCTTTTTTAGTGCGGGGAAATAGTTTTGATACTTATTATTGTGTTGTTCTGATGTATAAGCTATATTACTGTAAAATTTCATCAAAGTCCGTTTAGTAGTTATATATAGAATACCAAACATCCATCCATCCATCTTCACAAACTTTTGGGTTCATAATATTAATAAAAAAGTAGGAAGTAGGATTGGCAGGATAAGAAGTAGAATTAATGGTGGTTATTTTCTATATCGTGATAAGACCATGTTCCGTTCCTGGGCAAAGGTCTTCCCCACAGCTTTCCACTCTTCCCTCTGTGTTGCCTTCTTCGGTTAATCTTCAATAAACGCCTCCAAGCCAGAAGACAGGCGTCGCTGTCGAGAGAGGCCTAGGAAACGCTGGCGCATTGATGACTTAGAGAATCGTATGTAAGTTAAGTCGTCTTCCATAAACGTATAGTTTCTTTAAACGTACGGAAGGCCCTTTTATGTATCTATCCTAAAATAACAGCTAACAATACCTGGTAGGAGATGATACAAAGCGTTTTTTGGGCAGACACGTTTAAATCATATTTTGATGGTGAGTAGGTAAAGATATTACCAGTTAGGTATGCCTTTCAGAGAATTAATTAATTTCATTTTGGAGCAGTATTATTGATTTGGTGTCAGTATTTATGGTCGAGGTAAAACCATAATATTCAGTGAATAAACCACAAGCAGACAAAAATAGAAAAGACAATAACTTCCTCTTGTTTCAAACACAATAACGACCGCATATTTTAGAGTTTTCCTATCATTATAATTCTGAAAGGACCATGACATAACAAATCCCATTATTTCTGCGTAATAATAATTCTATTATGATTCTCACAAGACCTCATTCTTTTCTCTATAAACAATCAAGACTGCACAGTCGGACTATACGTGACGTCACACTATAAAATAAAAGGATTTGAATAAAGAATCATGCTGGCTGAATGCCGGAGCACGTAGGTACCCGGGTACCCGTAATGAATCGAAAGGGTTAGCCGGTATAATAGGGGTGCGGCCCTACGTAATCATAGGTGATCTAACGACGGCTGCTTTATTGTTTAATAGGCAACTGCGACCGGTTGCCGGGATCAAATTTGAATAAAATTGTGGCGTTTGATGCGTTGTTGATGTGATGTTTTTTTGGACTGGAATGGAAGAGTCGACGTGTTCATTAAGTTTGTTTTGGTTACTTCGGAAATATTTTTGATTGCTTAGAATTACCTAGGATGTTAATGATACCTTAATAGGTATCATCATCAGTAAGACCAAATAGTCTGATCAGTTCTAAAGTTTGTTTCTTTGAACCCAGATAGTAATCTGTCATTTCAAGTTTTTGTGTTTGCTTTTTGGTAGAGGAATTTGACATTATAGTTGTCAAATTATTATCTGGGTTTAAGAATAGACTTTAATTTATTTTTGGTAGACCTACCACCTTAGGGTGGCCTTAGACGATCAATTTGGCAACAGATTTGACCTGTGATCTTGACTAGATTGATCATGTAATGCTAGTTTAACGCAAACTTTTGATTTACATTTTGATGTGCTCTATTAGAGTGGGTTGTTTCATGTCCACTTGATGCACGCGTATACGTCAAAAATGGCGCTAACTATTGTCAAACAAAAAAAAGCGTCAAATAGTAACGAGTACGTAATCGTTATTATTTGACGTACGTTTGTTTCGCTAACCAAACGTTTTAAACAACCGGCTCTAAGATTGCCAAAAGATTAACTGGACTAAACTGATGCTAGGTTGATCGGCTACTGTTCCACTTAGAGTTTTTCCCAGAATCCTAATTTTTATTTCAATCATGATTATTCTAGAAATCTAGATTAAATAATAACGCCTTCAAAGTAGCATACAGCAATCATCGAACAACCGTCACCTCTATAAGTTATATTATAGATATTTTCTTTTTAGTGACTATATACATTAAAAATGGATGGTATGTTGGGCTATTAAGTTTTGGGGCAGTGTGTGAGATGAAACAATTATTATGGTACGACTTTGTAGGGATACACGATTGCTTTTATTTCCAATCATGGGCTTCACGTAGATTATTATTGTAATAGAATTTTTAATTTAATATGTCCATGTAATTGTGTTTCGAGGTTTTTTGTAATAATTTATAAAAAATAGGCATGAAATCGATGATTGTAGGGGCCTCCTCTGTTCTAGAGACAGTGGGCTGTTATATACCACGCGGGCCCAAAGCTTTGAGAGGTTTTCGTAGGTAAACTATTTCCTACCACTGGGTAGGTGATACTTTACCTGCGAAAATCTCTCAAACGAACGTCAGTACGTTCGTATGACTGTGTGTGCCTATGGATTGGTGGTTTTACCTACCTTTAATATAAGGAAGGAAAGTTGAATGCCTGATACCTAAATAAAACCACATGGGTTTTATACAGGTAGGTGTCAGGAATAATCAGGATTTTCCGTACTCATTTTCACTGTGACACTTAGCAGTGTCTACGAGCACCTAAAAAAACTGTACAGACGCCAGCCCAACACTCTCGAGATTCATAGCGATCGCTTTACGACCGAATTCGGTCGCAAAGCCCTGTCACTCCATACATTTCACCTGTCAATCCGGGACTTTGCGACCGAATTCGGTCGTAAAGCGATCGCTATGAATGTCGAGACTGCAGCCCCAGCACATCAAGTTACTACAATCTGTCAAATTTCTTTAATAGATTTTCAACTTTATCGCCAATGCATTAGGTTCAAGGTTGATTGCCAAAATTGGCCAGTTTTGAGTAGCTTGGTGTGCTGGCGTTTGTACCTAATGAGAACCAGCGATGCGTTGTAAGTTTGAGTTCTGCGTCTTTAGGAACGAAACCGGTATTTTCATTACCAGATCAAATACTTTAATTGTTAGATTCGCCCTACCAGCTGAAAAGATGGCCGCATTTCTGTTTCATTTTGACACCTCTGACACACACAATGTTGCCATCGAAACGCCATATCACACATGCCAAGTTGATCTATCCCGTAAAAATCTCACCGTGAAAACTGATGTGAAGTGAGCTTAAAGTGAGCTGTCACCGGTATCAATCCCAAGATTCATGTGGAATGATAGCTCACTACACTTAAGTTTTCACGGTGATTTTTTACAGAATAGATCGGCTGTATATGGAGTTTCTATGGCAATTTCTCACTCTCCTCATTGTTGACACTTTTTGCGCGACATAAGTAATTATGATGAGGGCAAATCTTGCGATTTAAATCTTTGCACTTGGTACAATAATACTACTAGTGTCACATTACTAACTGTACCGTAACTAACCCTCCACAACGTACTACAAGTTATAAACGCGGAACACACGTGTGCATTAAAACTAATATTATTATGAAAAACTATGCCAGCTTTCATACTGTATACGTGTTTTTGTGTTAACTCCCCCGCAACGAAGTCCGTTGTCCTCGCAAATAAATACACTGACAGCCCTCGATTTTCTTAAAAAATCTTCGTGAAATGGCATTTTGAACTTTATTTCAATAGATTTAGGGTGTATACAATGTCTTGTTTGCCGTGGAGTTATAATTATACAGCGTGCTAACATTTTATAAAAAAAATATCGATAGATTTCTATCCCAAATTAGAGTGCTGTGTTATCAATGTGATTTGCTCCTTAATAAAACATGTATAAATTATCGTAGAAACCGTTGGTTAATTTAAATATTTTTTGTAACAAAATCATTCAACATAATTCATTCATTCATATGACGTGATTAGTACGATTGGGAAAAAAAAACATTCAAATTTTTCGATTAAAAACACTATAAATTTAACTGTAAGTTGAACCTAAAGATGTTTCTTTTTTCTTAAACTATAAAAATATCTTGTTGCTGTGCTCGTATGGTTTATGGCAAAACTGTTAATGTAAAATTTTAATAAATTCGTTCTATGAGCCGATCTGTATTTAAAATGCTGTTGACATCATATCGGTTACTTACTATAGGCAGTAATAATATAGATAGGAAGGCATACATATATCAGGCTTCTAATATATTCATAGGCTATTAGCCAAGACACACCTCCAAAATGAAGTTGTCTTAATAGCCTATTTGATGCCAAATATAACCGTGATCATCACACAAAAAAACTGGATGAACTTCAAAAGCGATCCATTTTATTCAGTTCTAAGTTTATACTTTATTTTTTCTCGATTCAAATATCAATTTTCAAAAACCCAACGTACAAATACAGAAATTTAAATTTGCTGACGTTTAAATGTGGAGTTCGAAATTCAAGCGATGGAACGTCAATCGCAAATTTAATTTGATTGGTCGAATCCCCACGAGTATTGCCGAGGATCCCCGAAACGGGGGAAATCATGGAAAATATTTTTTTTATTGCATCATACGTGTGGCGTGCCAGTTTTCGTTGAGCCCTGGCACCCTAAGCTTTGTGTGGGCTTTGTATGAGACTGGTAGTGATTTAGGGGTGTAGGTAGTGTGGTTAGTAGCGTAGGGGATGTGTGGGGTAACCAATCGTGAGTCGATGTCTCGATTGATTGGCAAAGGGCGATTTGGCAAAGCTCCCTGGTGTGGGGGCGCGCTCTGATGTCTTTCGCCACATGTGGGAGGTACCCGCAGTTGTGTGTAGGTAAATAATTTTATTGCATGTTAACTTGTTACTGCTGTGCTAAAAATGTTTGTGTGATACGGAAAGATATTGGGTTTTGAGCACTGTGATTGAGAATAAATTGTGTGTGACATATGTGGGACGTAAAATTTGACATCAGTAATATTTTATTCAACCATCATTTTTATTTTCTGACGTTAACAGCTTAGTACAATATAATCATTTCTTTCTTAGGATAAAAACATATACATGTCGGAGAAGGTATGTCTGTCTCTCGTTAACATCAGGCGTATTTTTAATTACTGTGGGCGTACTATGGGTAGTGTTGGTTATAACACAATAGAAAAACGGTTTGCACTCCAAATCAGATTATAATTTACGAACAAGTTAGTCACACTAGCGAATCACGCACTATAGGTACACATTCAACGATACGGAACGCTGACAGTTTCTATGCACATGTTGTTCGTACGATGTCCAATGTTTCGATCATCCCGAGAGCTCTGCTCTCCTTTTGTAGCTGTTGCTTTCGTCCCACCACGAACTCAGGCTAGACTCTGTCTGCGCCACGATATGGCGCTAACGTTCCGAATAGTCAAACGAATGACTCCGACATACTCGTACATATATGGAACCCAAGGGCTGTCTTTTACCTTGGCCAGAGGCTAAGGGTATTTCCATACCACGTGGCAACGCCGCCAGTCTCTTGGGAACTGTACTAGTCGACAGCGATGCGGCGGAATATTTCGACGCCATATTATATTATAGTTTCTTAATATTTTCAGTTAGGTTAGGACATAATATTTTAAATTTAATTGTTTGTTAATTTATTTAGTATAAGAAGTTTATCCAGATAGCTTAGTGAAAATAAAGCCTTTTTCTGCTCAATTTTACTTAATTTTGGTGCTAAATTAATAAAAAAAAACGATTGAATGGACACCAAAGTTTTGGAGAAAAAATAATTAAAAGTTCAGTGTATAAAATAGCAATTATCATAATAATCCTATTGACTCTTATGTATTAATTAGCTACATTAAAATCAATAAATTAAACAAGTTATTTTAAGACAATCAGCCATATTTAGTGAAGTGATTAACATAAATGAGTAACAAATCTTTTAACATCTAGTTAAAAGATTTGTATGGTAAGGTTGTAATTGTATAAATTATTAATTAAAAAATATTAAAATTATACACGGTTGTCTTTGTCAGTGCCGGTCGTGATGAAATAGATGATTCCATTTCTCTTATGACTGTTCCAAACAGAATCCAATACTTATTATAAACGCGAAAATTTGTTATGATGGATGGATGGATGTTTGTTACTCTTTCACGAAAAAACTACTGAACGGATTTGACTGAAATTTGGCACACAGATAGTTTATAACCAGGATTAACGTATAGGATACTTTTTATCACAGTAGTATGTTCCCGTGGGATAATTTTATACCTCCGAAGCGGCGGGCGAAGACGCTGGCTAAAGCTAGTCTTGTATATATAAAGCAAAGTCGGGTCGTTTCTACTGTGAATGAGAAAAGTTCTTTAGGTACTGTGCAGTGCAATAATAAATAGGCTGGTAATATGTAATATTGATCATTGATCATCATCATCATCAGCCTATAGCAGTCCACTGCTGGACATAACCTTCTCCTATTGCACGCCATTCAACTCGATTTTCGGTAACTCTCATCCAACTGCTACCAGCCATCCTGCGAAGATCGTCGCTCCACCTAGCCTGAGGGCGTCCTATACCTATGTACTCGTAATATTAAAGAATATTTATTGGTGAAAACGACCACGGATTTATTAAATAAAAACTGGTGCTATCGACTTCTTTTTTTATTTTATCTATGCGTAGGTAATATGCATACAAAGTGGATAAAAAATATATTATAGTTTTCTAGTTGTCTAGACTTTATAGTGTCGCCGCAGAGGCGCAGACGAATCACATCAAAATGTAATTCAGAATCAGAAATTGTGATTTTATTGTTCAGATCTAGTTTTATTTATTTATTACTACTGTTAATAGTTTTAAATAAACACTAATTTATATGCATAATGCTAATAAGTAGAGCAGACAGATAGGCATTAGAAAATAGTAAAAAAAAACATTAATATTATAATAAAATAGATCTCTTTTCACCGATTAAAAAACCATAAAAAAGATAAAGAATTAAAGGAATGTTGTTTTCAAAGCCTTGTACAATATATACACCTATACAATGTGTATCGGAAAGAGTATATACATACCAAGGGCACGGCTTCTTTGGATGATATCAAACGATTGGAAGGGTTTTTTAATCCTATCTCTATATGTTCGGAAGTTATGAGAATTTTTAATACATTGGTACCAGAAACCAAACTAGGCGCGAAAAATTACGGAAGAGATTTATCGTGATATTGGCAAGTAAAGTGGAAAGCTATTGACCTACGTAGTGCGGCGACACGTTTGTTATGACTTGAATTTAAGAAACATAATGAAACCGAAAATTTGGTATCAATTCTTAGTTTTTTTTTTTTTTTTTGTTTTCAGTTTAAACTATGTATAGTGATTATATAGGGGATAGCAATAGGGTTTCTGTTACACGTTGTATAAATAAAAAAAATCGGGTTAATAACACCATTTTTAACTCAAGAACGGCTGGACCGATTTGTATGATCTGATGATTTGTTTGTTTTGTCTCCGCCCCGAATATCAGAATAACTATTAACATGGGAAAAAATCACGAAAAAAAAAAATAAGATAATTCATTTTCTCATACATTTTGTATGTTTTTTGATGATATCTCAAGAATTGACTGATTTTTAACTTTATTTTGTGTGAAAATTTCAACTGTCTACCTATAACGGTTCCTGAGAGATACAGCCCGCTGACAAAAAAACGGACGGACGGACAGCGGAGGTTTAGCGATAGGGTTCTGCTGGCAATTTTTGGGTACAAAACCCGAAAAACAGAATTTTCGTAGGAATAGTAGCGGGCCCTCTATAATCAAATTCACAAATCCAAAAGCCTTATATTGAAATAATAAAGAAAACAGTCAATCGATCGAAGTCGATTCGTAAATATAAATTTTATGATTTTACGGTAATAAAAATAACACGGATAATAAGGGCCCTGACAAATGCTATAAGCGTTCACATGTAGCTACCGTTACACTATAAAACCTTATTTGGCCATAAAATGAAGTAAAGCTTTCTAAGAGGTTTTTGATTGTAGGTACCTATTTCTCTAGACACATGTTATGTTTTTTTTTTGTATTTGTCGGGTTAGAAATACTAGAGAGGGGGGACAGCCGCACCGGTCGATCGATCAGGTTAACCTACGCTTCCCGCGGTTGATCCGTGGATGGGTGACCATCTTCATATACCAATATCCCTACGTGTCTCGGAAAGCACGTTGAGCCGTTGGTCCTGGCTTTCATTCGTGGATCTTTGACAGACGTTACGGGTCGTCTATAGCCCGAAAGTCTGACCACCAGTCTTTCCAAGAGGTCTATTACCCAGTAACTGGATTGTGGAGGTGAGATAGGCAGTCGCTCCATGTAAAATACTGGTATTCAGCTGCATCCGGTTAGACTGGAAGCCGACCCTAACCTAGTTGGGAAAAGGCTAGGCAGATGATGAATGATGACGTGATCATCATCATCAATGGCAGCCTTATTCCTCCCTCTGCTAAGTATCGGCCTCTTGCCTTTTAGTGCCATGCTTCCATGGTCTGTGCGACTGGTGGGTAGACGGCCTATAGAAGACCGCGGAGAGACGTGGATGAAACTCGCACAGACCTGAAGACCAAAAATCTAGTCGTAATCTCGTCTCAGCGACAATCAATGTCAGAAACTTGTCTAAAATGTAAGGAAATTAGAGGTATTTTTAACAGATTGAGACTGAGATCAGACTGTGAACGTTCTCAAAATTATGAGAATTATAGAAGATATACTCGTATTATATAAAGGGGAGATATATGTATTATATTCTATAGGAGAGAGATTATAATAAGAAAATTTATTGACTAGTTTCATGCTTGGATGAGTGAATATTAGTAAAATTTAAGAATTATATTATAGTAACTGATACTATTAATGTATTCGGGTCTTCTTTATTCTAAATTACAATTCTTTGTACTCTGTCTGCTCAATACCTTCTTACAAAATTCTCGTGGGACCAAAATTCAATAATGACCAAAAATTTAAATATTTTCACTGGCATCGATTTAAAAATACCAAAACACATTGCCGATTAGATTTATTGTATCGACCGCTACCTGAATTTATCTGTAGGTACAAAAATTTACATAACCCTTTTAAGTAAGTCGTTTGTAATACATAGAAAGTCGCAAGACATTCCGAGAATATATTGAATTTAAAATTAAAATGTACTGTTTTGCATAAATATACGAGTAATCAATTGAAGCTCAATGTAAGTTGTATTGTGTTACAGTTCTCACGTTTGCGTCAGTGGCGTGGCATATGCTAATTGTGTGAGACGGAGAATATTTAAATTTCGAATATATTTTTTCCCGAAGTCAGGTGAGGGTTGATAGTTCTTGATGCTGGATGATTTGAATTTCTTTTGTTCAGATTTGCTACTGGGAATCCTTTGAGATGAAATGCTTCCTTGGAAAATGTTAATAAAAAATGTTACCTAACATTTTGGCGTGACTTTTATTTCATGGCTTGAGAAAGTATTAAAATAAGTTATTGTTTTTACCTATCGCAACATTCTTTTCATTCGCAACATACAAATTATTTTGAAATTTTAGTAAAATGCTACAAACGATTTTATTTTTTCCAGAATTCAGGTCAGGGTTGATAGTTTTTGGTGCTGACTGATTTGAATTGCTTTTGTTCAGGTTTGCTACTGGAAATCCTTTGAGATGAGATGCTTCCTTGAGAAAAATTAATAAAAAATGTTAGGTCAGCCATTTCGTTTTGGCGTGACTTATATTTCGTGGTTCCTGAGTAGTTAGGTACAGGAGGAAGTAGTTATAACCTAACCTAACTATTTACTTAAAAATTATGTTATAAAACCAGGTTACTTATTGTTTAAACAAAAAACGTATTATCGTGTCGAGACACTCCTTAAAATAGGCAGCATCGAAAAAAAAGACATTCGAGAAAAATGCGACAAATTTTACAGCTTTGGTAAAAAATAAATTTTAATAATCCAAGTAATAAGAATAACATAGGTAGGAGAATTTATTAATTTTAAAAATAAACATAATATTTATAAACTTCTAATACTAAATAAACTACAACTTATTAAAATAAAAATATAATATCGTATACTAACTAAAACTATTAATAATAACATACATAAATAACTAAAACCGCTAATGTTCCACATTCAATCATAACTCCAGACCATATACAAAGTCGCTTTTGACATTATCTATACGAAGAATAAAGCTAAAGAGTATGTATGTCTGCTTGTTTGAACGCGCTCATCTCTGAAACTACCAGTCGGATTTAAAAAATTATTTTAGCATTTGATAAACGGCCGATGATGTTTTGCGTGGATGTGACGCATATTGGCCCCAACTTGTTTTTGTTTTGCATTTGTGTTCTTTTTATGCGTCATGTTTGCCGCAAATAAATGTATTTTGTTTTTTTCTGATACCTCAATTTTTGAGTAAAGCTATTTAAGATCACGCTACGACCCTTAGGAGATAAACACAAAAGGAAAGTGGCAGAAAGTGTGTTCCAAAACGTGACATAGAGCGGGCATTCGATGCGTTACGACGGGGTGAATGGGGAAAAAAGAAATTACACGCGGACGAAGTCACAGGCAGACGCTAGTAAACTTATAAACCCACTACGCATTTGTTTCTCCTAAATTATAATTTATAGCCGTGTTAAAATGAATACGTTGTTTTTATACCTAGAATAATAATAATTAATAAATCATACTAGGCATTTTATAAAAGGCTTTGACTAAGATATTGTATAAAAAATATGGAATTCCAATAGTGTTACTCATTGAGTTGCCAGATATAAAATATACCGTTCTAACGGGCGATAATTACTACCTATATACAGTGATTGAATATTATTTGGAATATTTTTAAGACTTGTCATCTTGTTGTTCAGTGTGAGTAGTTTATTAATTTTTAATATTTCTTACGAGGTTGTAGGTTCAAATCCGGGTACCAATGTGTCTTTCTGAGTTTACCTTCGTCATTAGTGACATCGGTGAAGGAAAACATCGTGTGGAAACTAAGGCGTAACACTCTAATAGTTCAACATCATTCATTCCGTTATTTACGTTGTTGAGCTGAGGCTAAGTAATAACAGTCGCACGTGTCGATCGATCAGGTTAAGCTACGCTTACGAAGGTTGGTCCGTGGATGGGTGACTATCTTTACATACCAAAACCCCTCCGTGCCTCAAAAAACACGTTCAGACGTTGGTCCCCGCTGTCATTCGTGGATCTTTGACAGTCGTCAGAACCCCGAAAATCTGACAACCAGTCTTACCAAGGGGTATCGTATTACCCAGTAACTGGGTTGTGGAGGTCAGAAAGGCAGTCGCTCCATGTAAAATACTGGTATTCAGCTGCATCTGGTTAGACTGGAAGCCAACCCCAACATAGTTGGGAAAAGGCTAGGTAGATAATGCAGATGTTGATTTACGTTGTTGCGCGGACATTTTTCAACGCCGGCTGCCGCTGGAAACCAGCGCTTGGATTCTGTCTCGTATAGGGTCTTAGTATTATACTGAGCGATGGCCGTTTTGCGTGGATGTGACGCATGTTTACACCCAACTTGTTATTTTTTTTTGTGTGTTTATGTTCTTTTTTATGCGTCATGTTTGCCGCAAATAAATGTATTTTCTTTCTTTTCTTTTTCTTTCTATTTTTTCTGACATTTATGAAGAAATGGTTTATCCATATTCAAAATGATTCAAATTGAGATTGATAGTGTGTGTTACGCAATTAGGGTTTCAGACTTATCCTATCCTACTAATATTATAAACGTGAAAGTTTGAATGGATGGATGGATGGATGGATGTTTGTTTGATAATCTTTCACGCAAAAACTACTGAACGGATTTGGATGAAATTTGGCACACAGATGGTTTATACCCAGGATTAACATATAGATTACTTTTTATCCCGATACGAAACTTATGAGGGTGAAACCGCGGGGCGCAGCTAGTAGTTATACGAGTATAAGTCTTAAATCGCCAACCCATCTTGAGCAAGTGTAGTGATTAAAGCTCGTGCGTACTCTGTATGAGAAGAAGCTGATATTATTATGAGAATTGCTAAAGCAATGTAGTCCTTATTGGCTTCTCATTAGACCTTTTACTGAGGGACCCCTTATTAATCTCATGTTCACTTTGCGAACGTATACCATGTAAGTCCGATGACTGTTGGGGTACGTGTTCTTGAGACGTAAAGTAGGATGCCTTCAGGCTAGGTGGAGCGGCGATCTTCGCAGGCTGACTGGTAGCAGCTGGATGAGAGTTGCCGAGGATCGAGCTGAATGGCTTGCAGTTGGAGAGACCTTCCAGCAGTTGAATTTAAGACTGATGATGAATGATGATGAACTACTAAGTCAAGTATTATTGTGTAGGGAAATTGACTATGAACTGTAATGAAATTTAATTTTCATGCATCCGTTAATAAAAATGGGTACTGAAATACTTATAATATTGTAATAAATTTATCATTGGAATTTAATAGTACCCACCCATAATTTGTATTTAATCACATAATTATTTGTATGCCAATATTGGCAAAGCATAGCTCACTACTAATTTTTAAGATCTTTGTATAATTACCTATAGTTTACAAATAATTACTTATTTTTAGGTTCTAATTGGCTTCTTTGTAACGGTTTTTCTGCTCCAATCACAAAATTGAATTTAAATTATTTTCATAATAAAAAAAAGTTTTAAACGAGCCTCCCGGCCAAAAGCAATGCTTTCCAATAACAATAAATTGTTTTAAAAAATAATGCTGGCTCGTATAAATAAATTAAATGTTCTAAACATGAGGTTTCTTCATCGGCTATAGTAAATCTTGTCAAGTTAGCTGTAAGGACAGGTCATACTACAAGCGAGCAATAATCGCTGTAAGAAACTTACAAGATACGACGAAAGAAATTATCAACATTAGGTACCAAGGTACTCGACATAGCCCGAAGAATTGCCAAACTTAAGTGGCAGTGGCCAGGGCACATTGCTCGCAGAACAGTTGGCTGGTGGGGTCGAAAGGTTCTATAGTGGTGACCGCGTATTGGAAGACGTAGCGTTGGAAGGCCTCCCACAACGTGGACCGATGACCTTGTGAAGGGCGCAGGAATCCATTGGATGCGGGAAGCACAGAATAAGTCGAAGCGGAGGCTGCTGAGTCTATGTCCATCAGTGGACGTCGTTCGGCTGAAATCGATCGATAGCTGGACTGTGTGAAGGATGATATGGTTAGAAAGATGTTATTGGTGACTGAGAGACTGAGATGACGACTAATGGAGAAGTATGGAAAAAAAGGACATGTTGCACCGACCTCAAATAAATTAGGATATGGCAGGACAATGATGAGGTAACATCACGCGAGTATTCCCGAAGGGTTTGGCAGAGGTGCATATTTTTAAATCCCATGTAATAGCGGGCGAGCCTGTTGCCATCAACCGGGAACAAATCAGACATACTCCGGGCTTAATGCAAAGTAAATATATAAATATAGTTTCCCTCAGTCGTCAGTTTATTTAATTCGCCAGTTTCGTTGATTAGTCAGTTTCACTGATTCGTCAGTTTTGCTGATTAGACAGTTGCTTTAACTCGTCAGTTTCCAGTATTTGCCAGTTTTCGTCGATTCATCAGTTTTCTACAGACGCCAGCAGGCCAAGCTACCCGAAACTGTCAAATTTTCCCAATCAACCTTGAACCGTAATGCTTTAGCGATAAAGTTGAAAATCTATTAAAGAAATTTGACAGATTGTAGTAGCTTGATGTGCTGACGTATGTGCACTCAAGGGATTTTTTTTACTGAAATCTAATATAATACCTAACGAAATGTCGTAAATTCAAATAAAATAAAATAGATTCAATTAAAAAGGAAATAAATGCGATCGAAGAATTTAAAAACATTTATCTAAATCTCGGATTTCAATTTATTATTTAGCCTTTTAAACATATCTCTATTTATGTTAATAACTCTTAACCGACTCAAACACGGCCAAACGTAATTATTTTCGGGTACATGTATTAAAAGTCTAAAAAATATATCGTAATCGTTTTTTTTTTCGTTCGTAATCGTAATACACTCGCGAGCAATGAAAAAGTTCCAGTGACAAAGCACCAAATTACTCCTAAACGCGAAAGGCTAGCTTAATGACGCCGTCTGCAATATTAAAGTACATTTAACTGCGCATCAGAATATTAACCAACTAAAAACGTAAATATTGTGTTCAAATTTTAAATTATATGTCTTAGGAGATATTAAGGTGTTTGTCGGCATTTTGTGGGTGGAGCTTTTTCATTGCTCGGCAGTGTATATATTATAAATTAGCAGACGTATATGCAGTTTTCTATCGACTGTAAATTGGCTGACGAGTTGAATAAAACTGACGAATCGACGAAAACTGGAAAATTCTGGAAACTGTTGAGTTAAAGCAACTGTCTAATCGGCAAAACTGACGAATCAGTGAAACTGACTAATCAACGAAACTGGCGAATTAAATAAACTGACGACTAAGGGAAACCGACCAGTGTTACGCGGAGTCATAGTTTTTGCCTATTCTTCTCCATACGAAAACTATCTTTGGATGGGGCGACTAGAATCAATTCTAGTTTTTGTAAGTTTTGACGTTCAAAAGTGCCTATTATGTGCCTATTTGAAATACATGACTTGACTTTTATGTTTAATAGTAATTTATTTACAGAAAAGGCAATTTAATCATTTGTGATTTACAAGCGATTTAATAAAACTGCTATTAAAAAGCAGTTCATTCTATAGTGACACTGATTATCTAATTACAAATTAATGATCCACATCTCAATGATGTAATAGCTACACCGCGCAGTGTCATCTTTCCCAAATGCTCCCATTCAAAAGATAAACTTTTAATTTTATTACTTTTTATAAAGCACGGTTGAGTAAAACTGGAACTATTCACCAGCAAACAGCGTCTATCTCCCCGCTAACTAACCCGTTTACTGCGCGACCGGTCCGAACGGCCAATAATTTTAATCTCAATGTTCAAAATTTAAAATTTGAAAAAGTTGATGGCCAGTGAAACTAGCTAGAACCAGTCCAAACCGGTTATCCGGTATTGTAATAGCTTATACGTTTATAAGGCAGAGTAATAGATGGTAATCAGGCCTGTCTTAGCGTTATTATAGGGGTTTAATGAAGCCTGTTACAGATTTTCTAAAATGCTTGTTGTTGGTAAAGTAATTTTGTATTTACATAATTTTATGGAAGTAACATGTGTTGTGAAAAACGGCGTACATATGTTTTGTTGCACTATTTGTTAGGCATTTAGTTTTTGTTTTGTTATAAGTCAAAGATTATTTTTTACCAACTTAAAATGAGGAGTTTTTATGTTCGTCTGTGTGTATTTTTTTCATCAAAATATGTTCATCAATATTTTCGTCAATTGTGGACCATTTTTTTTTTGGTTCAATTAATAGAAGAAGCTCGCGCGGTGTTTCAATTATGAATTTGATGAAGTTTGCTTTGGCAGTTTTTGAGTTAGCTATAATAATAATTATTTAATCCACTTTGTGTACCTTTATGTTGATGATGTTATAACACTTCACTGTTGTTTATACTTATATAGCAAGTAGTGGTACATATATGAATTTGGGGTATACAGGACAAATAAAAACTGATAAAAGAACAACCGACTTCCAGAAAAAATACACTGCATAAGTGTAAAAATACAAAAATTTCGGAAGTCGGGGAAGTCGGTCGGATTTTTGTTTTTTAGAAACCTATTGCACCTACTATTTTCAATTTAACATTCAATCAGAGTCACAATATTAAAAACATCTATATTAGGATTGGGTACATAATTGCAGATAAAAGTCATTTATCTATCCAATGTTTTAGTCATAAATCATAGGAAGGTGTGTACTGTAATCGATCAAAATCAGAGATAACTTCTAGAAGATGCAAAAGTTTTTAATTCTTTTAATAAGATATTTCTATTGTGGGACGACAAATGACTGATCATAATAAATTGCGACCATAGTTACCTAAATAAGTAACAAAAAATGCCGTTACATTGCATAAAAACTGGCTACATTATTTTTAACACTTTAAAAACCAGAAAAATAATCACGAAGCAATTACTCAAGAGGCCGTAGAAAACTTTTATCCCATCGCAGATGTATTAAAATTAAACAATTACAACAATGCGCTTGCTAATATGCAAATTGGAATATATGCGATACAAAACACTCTTCAAATATAATGACATACCAATAAAATCACAGAAAAAAAGAGCAGATGTGCTTGAAACAATAAAAAATAAAACAAAAAAGTTTTTTTTTTTCAACTTTTCACTACAATGACATTTCTTTTTTTTTTAGAAAAAAACTTACCCTCGCTACCATTTTTTCGTAATGAACCTAGCGTATCTAGAAAAAATCGTAGGGTCATATTAACAAACGCATATGCAAATAAAGAGCGGAGAATTCGTGCACGAAATATGGTATTAAAAACAACTGCATTGAAAGGGTTAAAAGTTTGGGGTCCAATGGATGCGGTATAAGGATGAGTTTTTTTCGCTGTTTTAAATAAAAAACTATACTGGTTTTAACAACGTAATAATAGTTCTTGTATTGTATTATTATTTGGAAATTAAAGCTGTTTAGAAGACACCATTATTACATTTCAAGCTTTTTCAAAAACTCGTTTTGGTTTTCACGTCATTATTTATTTATTTATTTAACCATTTATGTACACACATATATAAAGAGACAAGAAAAAAACAGAACAGAAAAAATAGGTACCTACGGAGGTGCGGGGCATGGTTCTTTTTGTGCGAGTTAGTTTGCTATTAATTAAGAGGATGTATATATTATTTAGCGGTACGTTCACCATTACAATATTCTCTCTCAATATGACTAACCTATTATAGCTAAGAAAGAAAGATAAAAACTTTTTTGAAAAAACTTAATTTCGGAAGTCGGTGTCGGTGGGTTCGCATTTTCGTTGTTTGCCACCGACTTCCGAAATTAAAGTTATTTTTCACTTTGTAGTGTCGTTTTTGGAAGTCGGTTGTTTTTTTTTTTTTTTAAAGTTTTTATTTTTCACTTTTATGTTGTAATTTTTACGGGACCATTTGGGAAGTACCATTTCCAACAAAAAAAGAATTTTTCAAATCGGTTGCCAAGCGACGGAGTTATGCGCGAAGATGCCTACTCCTTACTGTTAAGGAGTTGTACCTTCCATCATCAGCTCAGCTATATGAGATGATGATTACCATACGCAAGTACTTAAATTACTTCATAAGATTTGCGAAAAACGATGTGTGGGCCCATAAAATTTGAGGGTTGCCCTCGATTCCTCCTGGATCCAATCATCAGATCCTGTCTTGGTGACTGCGGGACCACTTCAGAAGTATCTAATTTCGAATAAAAAAAAGAATTTTGAAAATCGGTCCACAATTGGCGGAGTAATCGCATAACGAACACTCAAAAAAAAAAAACATACCGTCGAATTGAGAACCTCCTCCTTGTTTGAAGTCGGTTAAAAATACGTTTATTTGCGGCAAGCATGACGCAGAGAAGAGAAGAGAACCCAAAACGAACAAGTTGTTATTTTACATTGATTTTCAGTTCACCTAGGAACCAATGCTTGCTAGATCTAAAACGATCTTCTCTTAATGAATTCTACTCAGCAGTGAACCAGACACCAAAAATTATATTTTTAATTTTAATATCAGTTTTGGTGTCTGGTGTAATATTTTATAATATTTTTTTTATTTTTATTATAAAATATTTTAAACTTAACATCTGTAACTTGAACCTACTTTCTGTGCAAATAAAGTTCTATTCTATTCTAAAAAAATAAAACAGTGATCTACTACATAACCATACACAGCACACACACTTCCATTACGAGGTAAGCACCCGTCAAAGATCAGTGCATAATAATGCACCCACCGGCCTGTGGGAAGGGGGACCCATGATCAAAGATGAAGCGTATAATATTTGTGACGTATTTGTAATAGGTTCTGCTAGTATTTTTTTCAAAGGATTTCTACATGATGTCTTGTGGATTGAAGTGCAATGGAATAGGTACTGATTTAGATCGTGATGAGTGTGGAGTGTTGTCGACATAGCTCACAGAATAAGCAAGCTGAAGTGACAATGGGCCGGCCATATTAGCCGTAGAACCGATGACCGTTGGGGTAGACGTGTTCTTGAGTGGAGACCGCGAATCGGTAAACGTAAGGTGGGACGCCCTCAAGCTAGGTGGAGTGACGATCTTCGCAGTATGGCTGGTAGCAGCTGGATGAGAGTTGCCGAAAATCGAGTTGAATGGCGTGGAATAGGAGAGGCCTATGTCCACTAGTGGACTGCTATAGGCTGATGATGATGATGATGAAGTGTGGAGCCCTGGTAGCCACAGCTGTTAGACTGGAAGTTAGTATGAGGTATGAAAGCCATCAGCCAGCACCACTGCTCTCAAAACGGTGAAAGAAAACATCGTTAGAAAACTGGCATGTAATAGAATCAAAAATTTGAAGACCCACTCCCTCTTACAGAGAGGAGGCCTATGTTTCAGTCATGGGAACGTTACAGGCTGATTATGTATGAAGAAATAATTTTTGTTAATCAAATGATTTGCATTTTTGTTCTCTAACTAAAACGGCTTCTTATTGGTTAAAATTTAAGAGGGAAGCAAAGAATCAATGTATTTTGGACTCGCGAAGGAAATTATGCAGTGGCAATGTAGTAAAAAACCATCTACAGAGAAAACCAAAGAAGAGAGAAACATGATAAGCTTATCTTATTGGTGATGTTGTTCATAATGGTAAAGTATGTGACTTGCTCGTACTTATAAAAGCGTAACAGTCTACTTTCAATCCTTACTGTTATTATTTTTTGGCCAAAGAATCAGCATTGTCATACAACTTGACAATGCTGACAGACTTTAGGCCAATTTTGCTGTTGACAGCAACGCGGATTTTTTTTAAATGCCTTGTGAGTCCTTCTCGCCTTCGTCCTTGTTATATTCTTGTTACCTTCATCTTAATATCATGTAAATATCTTCTACTTAAATATCACATAAATATCTTGTTTGAAAATAAATTAAAATAACTAATATTTCTGGACAAAACAAACGACCCGTGGTCTACTTTAGCCCTGGATCGAAAAACCTAGAAGTCATGGGGCCTTTGGCCAGCAGTGGGACGATGCAAGGTAATAGTAACAGTAATATTGTACATATATTTATTGGATGTTTGTATGTTCCTATACCTACTACTATAGAAACTACGGGCAGTCGCCGGTAACTTAAAACTGCGTGTCTGTGTCGAATAATAACGAATCTTGAAGCAACATTTCATCATGCTAACTTGCCAAGTGAATCACTCTCCATCATAACACTTTAATTTGCTTCTAAAAACTGTGAACGGAAC
The DNA here is from genome assembly GCA_951799955.1 of Apamea anceps. Classification (NCBI taxonomy): domain Eukaryota; kingdom Metazoa; phylum Arthropoda; class Insecta; order Lepidoptera; family Noctuidae; genus Apamea; species Apamea anceps. The sequence goes on from OX637516.1 coordinate 4,300,537, forward strand.
TCCAAAGAACGCGTTACGATATAAGGAAAATATCTTGCCTTAGATTTCTAATGGGTTCGGCTGAAATTGTTACTGACAACGCTGAGTCACGGTTGTAGCGGATATGGAAAGATGACAGAAGAAAGTGCGATGTTGAAAGTTACTGAGTGTTAGTTAGTTAATATAGCACTCAATATCTTTGATTCAAAAAATACTTTTGTTGAATTAACAGATAGGATGAAGGCTGACCTGGTCTGGTCGCCATATCCGAAATTCGGTCCGGAGGACTGAAATGTTTCTTATTTTTTAAGTATTTCTGTAAAATACTGGTACTCAGCTGCAACCGGTTAGACTGGAAGCCGACCCCAAAAAGGGTTGGGAAAAAGCGAGGCTGATGATGATGATTTTCTGTCTTTCACCAAATTGGCAAAAGAGCTGAGAACAGCAAAGACAAATCAATTTACCAAAGGAATTTCATTTGCATACTAGTCTTTGAATTGCAACCGCCAACATAAGGTAACAAAGATGAGATGGAGAGCGGCCTTTGCCCATCAGTGTGGAATGATGCAGGCTAGCAGTATCAGTTATTCATTCCTCGATTGTATATTATTGGTGTCGTAAAAAGTAACCAAGGGGGCATGAGCAGCAGTGTCCTATATCACAATATCTGTTAGGGTTAATGGAGGAACACCAAAGGAAAGGCTGTTATAAAGATTTATACAATGTGGAGATGATAATACGATCATAAATGAAACTTCGTATAAGTCATGATATTCCCAACCTGCACAAAAAAAATCAAATGAATATATCCAGTAGTTTAGCCACAGGACATTATTTTTCATTTTAAGTATTTTCTACATGATGTATTGTAAACAGGAAAGCACGCGACAGGTTAACGACACACGTTGCCAGCTCGCTACCAAGTAATCTCTGTCGCTACTTCAAAAACCTACGCCTTTTCTTTAAAATTTATTTTCTCAATGCAAATTATACTTTATGCCTGAGCCCTAAGAGTCATAAAAGCGTATCATCACAACTAGATAAAAAAATGCATGCGGAAGTCATAACTTTCTGTTACGCACTCATGTCAATCGCAAAATATGTATGTGCGAAAGAGATAAGTAAATTTGCTTGTTTCTACTTTGCCTACTTGTCGCAACCTGCAGGTTACGCGGTCAGTGTGTCACCGGACTTCCTTACTGCCTGTGACACGTTTTGTTCCGCTCTGGAATTTCGGATGCGCCCGCGCCCGTTTGAAGTCGCCGCGCGAGTGTTATCGTATCTTTGTTGTTGTGTTGTGCGAAATTTGACGCTTTGTTTTAATAGTGACAGGACACATAACGTATTATAGGTACTTAGTTAAATAGCTAAGTAAACTTTGCGAAATTAGACGCTTAATACTTGGTGTTTAAAGGTTTTATTATTAAATAACCATGCCTCGTTACAATTACACAGCTTCGGAGTACACCGATATGATTTTAGTGTATGGGGAGTGTCACGGAAATGCCGCTTTAGCTGTACGGACATACCGTGAGAGGTATGGGAACACCCGTATGTGTCCGACCCACGGGCGCACTATTGTACAAGCTGTCCAGAGGATACGGGAAAATCAATCCTTGATCCCGCACGTAGATGGTGCTCCTCCACGTGCAAATGTGATTCCAGATGAAAGAGTTATTAATTATTATGATCGCAATCCGACGTCCAGTCTGCGTAATGCAGGTCGACATTTTCGAGTAAATCACAAAACTATTCAAAAAGTTTTGAAACGTGACAAACGCAGACCTTATAAGTACAAGAAAGTACAAGCATTGTTACCGAGAGATAAACCAATAAGAGAAACTTTCTGTCGCTGGTTAGAAACCAAACATCTCGAGAATCCTGACTTCCTGTACAATGTGATGTGGACTGACGAGAGTACATTCACAAGGAATGGTTTATGGAACCGACAGAACCTTCGGTACAGGAGCCGCGTGAATCCGCATCTAGTACGGGAGACTTCGCACCAGTACAGATTTGCTGTCAATGTGTGGGCTGGCATACACAGAAATACCATTATTGGTCCGATATTTATTGATGGCAATTTAAATGCTGTAAAGTTCATTGAACTCCTCGACGGATCTGTTTCCGAGTACACGGACGAACTTTCGCTGGACGTGTACAGACAGATGTGGTACCAGTTAGATGGAGCACCAGCTCATTCAGTGGTGTCTGCAAGAGAGCGTTTGACTCAAATGTTCGGACAGCAGTGGATTGGCCGTTTTGGACCAGTGCGGTGGCCAGCGAGGTCACCAGATCTCACGCCCCTGGATTTCTTTCTGTGGGGTCACATAAAGAATGAGGTATACTCAACAGAAGTTAATACCGTTGAGGAATTAAAAAATAGAATAATAATATCCTTTAATAAATTGAAAGAAATGGCTGCTAATGGTGGCCTATTATCAAGAGTGAGAAATAACATTATACGTCGGTGTAGTTTGTGTATTCAAGAACACGGCGGACATATTGAAAATAAAAAAATTTAATGACTGGCGACATAACTAACTGGTCGAAGTGATTGTGAATAATAAATTGATTAGTGAATAACTCGCGGGTGAATGATGCCCAACTATTTGGTTAATAATCTGTGATTTGATATAATTGAGCATTAATAATAATATTAATAATGGCGCCAAAACATTCCGTCGCTGCGTCGGCCGTCGTCGGCGTCGCCGCGCAACCCCGCGAGCGGCCGCGCGCTGCCTCGCGCTTTATCATGAATGAAACCACGCGGCGTTGCCATTCTTACCGCAGGTCAGTGTACCAATTTTATAAATGGTGTTTTATTTTGTTTGCAGTTTTAAGCTATTTAGTTTGTTAGAAATTATTTTTTTTTTAATTTCGATGTTCGGATATATTTGATAGTTGACAAATGTTTCTATAAACCAGTATTGCCAGTGTTTTCATTTAAAGTCATATTGTCATCTCCACATTGTATAATACGTTTATTATCCTTTTATATTTATAACGGTGTGTTTACTAATATTACGTGAGACGCGTGATCCTACACAAGGCTAAAATTACCATTTCAACTGGTCTTGTCTTCAAATTTCAAACGGTGATTTTACGGGGCATTTCGTAATCGAAACGACTGATATTTACAAAAGACACTTAATTGCTACACGGCACTTCATTACTGCAGTCTAAAGCATGGCCATATTAAGCCATTGTGTGAACGCCAGAGGCCACAAAGCCACAAGGAAAAGCGTTGAGCAGAGCTGACTCATAAAATCGGTATTTGAGCCATTCAATTTTCTTATTGACGCTTCAATGGCTAAAGGCGTACCTATCAGGTGAAATTTTATCTTTATTGCCTGGTTACATTTGTATGCCTTTACTAGCCTTTTATGTCGTTATAAGTAATATCATTACGTTATTCAGATATTTAATGAGATTATAATAAGCAGCTCACATAGGTTTTGAAAGCTATGTCGGTAACAACAATTCTACTTTCCTAAGCTAGAGGTTGAAGAGATGAATGGAAGAGGTTTCGATGGCTCTTGAAGTGGAAGACTCTTTGATTGGAGACTGTGAATCCGCAGATGTAGTTTCATCTAAATAAAAGGCCACAGGGTGCAGAAATAAGAGACAAAAAAAATACTAGAAGACTAGAAAGATGAAAGACAATGACAATATAAACAGTAGTGAACTCGGATATTATGACGGTTGAGAAACGTGCCAGGAGTGCCTCCTGACACGTTTCACAGCCGTCATAATCCGGCCGAAACTACTGAACTTTCCAAAAATACCTATCACTTACGGACATAAGATTAGTTCAAGAGCCGAACTGACAATGAACGGCGATTTAACGGTCGTCCCTAATACAGATGTGTATTTGTATAAAAACATTTGTCACTTGTATCTTCGTTGGCGGACTTGGTGGGTAGACCCCCAGGTCAGGATCCCAACTTGGTTAGGATAAGAGTAGGAGAATAATGGTGCTATTATTTGCTTATTAGAATCTTACTAGATCATACTCAAAATCATTCAAAATGAAGACACGGTTAAAATTAATTTAATGAAACCCACAAAAATTATACACCATGTAACTATAAACTCTTTGTTTAGCTGTTTATTAATGTTACAAATTAATGTGAAACTCAAGCTTTTGTTTCTGAAATTAGACAATGAGTGTTGAGATGTGCAAAATATGGTAAAACAGCTATACTGGAGTGAGATGATAATAATTAGTTTTTCATAATAACTTGAAGACTTATGTTTAGATACCCGTAAAATCTTGTAATTTTCGAGGTATTTTCGAAATCACGTTATAATTATGAAGATCTAGAATTTTTTGTGTTAAAATGTATGATATCTATGCTGTTTGCAAAAATCTACATCGTTCTCACATGTATAATTGCAACATGAATGATGTAAGTAACCAATATTTTTGTAACAATATTTTGATTTAAAAGAGTATCCGTGGAGTTTCCTACCCTTCTTCTCCATACCATTAAAATGGGCAACTAGCTTTATCTTATTCTTTGTGTCTGACTGATCCCTTGACAATTCAAATGTGCCTTTAATTGATTTAATTGAAATAAATGCTTTGAGGTTTTTTTTTTGAGTTTTGAATGACAACAAAAATGAAAAGTCTACCTAATGATCCATTAGCATATTTAAAGTCAGACGTTTTTTAAACCAATAAATCCATAAACTAAAATTTACGGACATTCTCTCTAGGATTATCACCGGTTTTTCAATCAGAGCATCTATGAAACTTGATGTTCAACTAAAATCTTAAGTGTAACTAAAATCTTAATTTATTGCAGTTTTATTACCCACGGGCATAATGGCGTCGTTATTGCACCAAATTATGCATAAACGTCAAATTAGAGACGTTTCGTATAAAATTGAAGAATCTATTGATTTGGACTTAATTAACGAATGTCCATAAGCCGTTAATTTCTATAATATTTCTTGAAATGGAATAGGTTTTTTTTAAGTTAGTCTTTGCCAACTGCTTCGTCTGTATCATTTATTTAATTTGAGTATTTATTTTATTATGTATAGCGTATAGGGTCTTAGTATTATGCTGAGCGATTTCTCCTTTCCACTCCTCTCTGCTTAAGCTAGTGTGGATCAATCCTGTGTGTAGGCGTCAAGCTCGTCCCGATCCTCCTGTATTATAATTATTAGATACAAGGTGGCAGGGATATCGACGCGCAAACTGTAACCATGAATTTATGAGTTTAGACCCCATAGCGTCGAAATTTTTCGTCGGTTATCACAAAAAAAATCTTCTGTTTCATAGAAAAGTGCAATGCCTACGCGGTCAAAATGTATGGAATAGCAATATTTTTTTTTAATAACCGACGAAAAATTTCGACGCTATGTGGTAGAAACTCATGTGCTGAATCCATGGTTATAGTTTGCGCGTCGATGGAATCATCATCTGCATGGCCTTTTCCCAACTTATAATTTAGAGTTGGCTTCTAATCTAACCGAACGCAGCTAACAATAATATTAATTGTACAATACCGAGAGTACTGTTTTCAGAAATAAGTGTTCGCTGCCACCCTGTATTATTCGTCCTTCAAAAGATTAATTTTTTTTGTGGTTTTCATGGCCATTGAATAGATTTTTTTCTGGAATTTTGGACCTTGACCTGGCTTACTATATTCAGTCTGGGTGCATTAAATTAAAGAATTCCTTTTAATTAAGTTTGTAGTTAGGTAGGCAGGTCCCCTCTTCACATAACTAGAATATCGATTAGTGTTAATAAATCAACAAACAAATAGACATACATAACTAATAATTTATATAATATCTAGATTCGTTTATAGTAAAAATTCTAATTTCTCTAATCTCTCTTTCTTCTAATTTCTTTAAGAAAGAAATTATCTTCAAACGAAATCATTTTATATGAAATCAAATCAATTTTATGGATATTTTACTTCTTCTCAATAAATAAAATAACAGAATCAAAGAACTAATTAATTGTATTCTAGTTTAAAATAAATAATATTTTATTTTAATCTCGATTATTTTAATTAAGACTATTTCTAAATTTATCATCTGTTCAGCTATTTCCAACTATGTTGGGGTCGGCTTCCAGTCAAATTGGATGCAGCTGAATACCAGGGAGTCCAAGGGGTACTTATTTTACATGGAGCGACTGCCTATCAGACCTCCACAACCCAGTTACTGGGTAATACGATACCCCTTGGTAAGACTGGTTGTCAGACTTTCGGGCTTCTGGCGACCCGTAATGACTGTCAAAGATCCACGAATGACAACCGGGACCAACGGCTTAACGTGCTGTCCGAGGCACGGTATAGTCTTGGTATGTAAAGATGGTCACCCATCGACGTACCAACCTCGGCAAGCGTAATAATAATAATAATAATAATAATAATAATAATTTATTTATTTGTTAACATAGGTAAAGAATACAAGATCTTATGTTTGATGAACAGAGCGCTATGTTATGCCAGGAGGCGTACAAATATGGTGAGCAAGTCTAGCCAGGATTGCAAATAAAAAAAAAAATTTACTAAATAAAATATTTGAAAATCATGCATAGTTATGGTATTAAATTAGAAAATTAGATTACATATTAAGTCATACTCCAATTATGTCAGAACTAAATGAGGAATTATTAAAATGTCAAATCTATGTCAAAATAATTAAAATGTCAAAATTATGCAATGTCAACGTTAATAATTGTAATTCTAAATTAATTCGTCATTTAAGTATTCGTCAATAGTGTAATAACATTTATCAACCAAGAACAATTTCATATTTTTCTTAAATTGTGTAAAATTTAATTCTTTTATGGCCTCTGGAATTTTATTATAGATACGTGGTGCCATACCCAGGACACTTTTTTTTACTAATGCAGTTTTACATTTATAATTACTCAAAGCATTTTTGTACTGACTTCGAATTGGAACATTTCGTACCGTTGTCAATTTTTCAAAAAGGTTGGGATTTGTTTTGACGAAGATGCTAATTTCTAATATGTATATCGCCGGTAACGTAAGTATTTTTAATGATTTAAAGTACGGTGCACAGCTGTCATCTGTTTTCAGACCACACATGGCTCTAATGCACCTTTTCTGTGCCTTGAATAGTAATTCCTTATCTGGGGAATTGCCCCAAAAAATAATTCCGTATCGTAGGAGTGATGCTACTAGACCGTGATAGGCAACATGTAACGCGTCTATATTTACTTTTCTAGCTAATTGAAAAAGTGCATAGGCAGATTTATTTATTTTTTTACATAGCTGTTCTATATGAGCTTTCCAATTAAGGTTATTATCAATATGGATACCTAAAAACACACCTACTTTTACTTCTTCTATTTCGGTGCCATTGTAATTGACACAAATTTTTGGGGCTTCAATTCTTTGGTGGAAATGCATTACTTTGGTTTTCTTGAGGTTGATTATTAAATTATTCAAATTAAGCCAATTTATTATGTCAGTAAGAGTATTATTAATGTCAAATTGATAAGTACTTAGGTCCTTAAATTTTACTATAGCTGTACTATCGTCTGCAAACAAAATCATTTGTTGTTGTGTCACTTTTGGCAAATCATTTATGTAAATGAGAAATAAGGGTGGCCCAAGCACGCTACCTTGAGGCACTCCATATTTTATATTTCTGAAATTCGACACATATGTTCGTTCCGTTTTGGTTTTTGCGCACACTCTTGTGATTTCAGTACATTGCAATCTATTACTGAGATATGATTCTAGTAATTTTAAAATGTTCCCTCTGATGCCATAGCAATGCAATTTGTCTAGAAGGATTTTGTGATCAACATAATCAAAGGCTTTGGTCATGTCTGTGTAAATAGCGCAGATGGGAGTCTTTTTATCAACGGCAGACATAACATTACTTATAAAGTCAAAAATAGCCATGTTAATTGTTTTATTTCTCCGGAAACCGTTTTGTTCTTTGCACAAAATATTATATTTGTGAAGATATTGGTATAACGAGTTATATATAACTTTCTCAAAGATTTTGGAAAAAATAGGAATTTTGGCTATTGGGCGGTAGTTTTTTATATGCGTCTTGTCTTCCTTTTTGTGGATCGGTTTTATTATGACTTTTTTTAAGCCTTCGGGATAGATGCCCTCGATAATACCTATATTAATTATATGTGCTAGGGCAGGTGCGATAAGCTCAATTACATATTTAATTACTTTTGTAGATATACCGTCAATACCTTCAGTACTAGTATTTTTAAGTGTCTTTGTAACTAAAATAATATCGGATTTTAGTACAGGCTGCATAAACATTGATTGCATTGTCAAATTATCTAATTTATTGTTTATTTTAATGTCTTTTATTATATTATTCTCAATGTCATCTATAAAGTAATCATTAAATGCATTTGCTATGTCATTTGGGTTTGTGTAAGTCAAATTCCCTGTTTTTATTGTCATTATCTGTTCTTTAGGCAGGTTAGTTTTAGATCTGTTGATTATCTGCCATGTGGCTTTGGATTTATTTTGCGAGTTGTTTATAAAGTAGTTATTTTGTGCTTTCTGGGTTAGTCTAACAATTTTTTTATATTGCTTAGTGTATTTTTTAAAATCAATTTTAGCTTTTTTTGTTGGGTGCAGTCTGTAAGCCCACAATAACCGTCTCTGTTTTTTACTACATGTCTTTATACCATGAGAAATCCATTTAACCTGTTTGTTAGTGTTTATAGTTATTATTTTCTCTGGAAAACAGAGATTGTAAAACAATGAAAAAATGTCAATAAAGGTCTTGTAGGCTACATTAACATCTTTACTTTCGAAGACTTCTTTGTAAGATAGATTTTGTAGACATGATTTAAATTTATCAAGATTCTCTTTGGAGTAATTTTTTTTCACGATTTTCCAAAATTTTAAGCGACACGTTTTATTGACAGGTATTTTAAGTATTTGTGATGTGTGATCTGATAACATGAGGTCAATAATTTCTGTTTTCCATCCTTTTCTTAGATTATGCGCAAAGTTATCAATGCACGTTTTACTATGAGGCCTAGTAGGCTGGTTTAGAGCTAGAGTCAAGTTATAGTTAAGTAGGAAGTGTTCCAAATCCAGAGTAATCTTATTTCTTAACAGTACATTAATGTTAAGATCACCACACAACACAATTTTTTTATTCGATAATACACAAACTTTTTTTAATACAATGTCAAGTTTTTCATAAAATGTCAAGTAATTATATTTTGGTACTCTATACACACATATAACAATAATTGAATAGGATGTCAGTTCTATAGCACAAATTTCAAACACGCCTGATACAGACTGTTTAGCAACATCTGGTAGTTCCCTGTACTGGTGCCCCTGTCTAACAAGAATACAAGTTCCTCCCCGATTTGTGCTTCGTGAAAAAAGAGCAGCTAGGTGGAAATTTGGAATGTGCAATAAACTCTCATGTCCAGCTGTTATGAAATGCTCTGTTAAACACAGTACATCTACAGTTGTCCCTTGATTTTCCAAGTTTTCTAATTGTACAGTTAGCATGTCCGATTTATTTAACAATCCAGCAATATTTTGATGCATTACATTAATACGACTAAAGAAAAAACTGTCCCGTATCGTCTGATTCAGTTACTGTCTTCATTTGGTTGTCAGGTTGGTGAAAGTCGGTGTTTGATAATTGTATGTCCATAGTCATTTTGAAAATATCCTTGAAAATCGATTGCATCCCAGAGTAATTTATTACACCCGTGCGTTTGTTGAACATAGTTTCGTCATACTTTAGATTCATGTTGCTGTCCAGAAAATAGGCGTAGTCATGAGTGATAGTATCTAGATATAATAAATTATTGAAGGTTTCCACTCTTGAATTATATAAGTAGTTGTTTGTAAAAAATCTGTACGTCGGAGCGCAGATAATTATATTAGTGTTCGAGACTTCTTGCAACACTTGCCTAATTAGTATAATGCTATCAAAATATTTATTTGTTAATTTAAAGTCTTCCTCGCCTATCAATATAATACAGAAGTCCTGTAGAGTGAACTCAGACAACTTTTCTTTGATACCTTTTAACATAAGTTCTATAGTTCCATGAGGCGTGATGTAATGGCAGAGTTCATACTTCTCAAAAGTATTTTCTGCAATATGAAGCAATTTATTTTTGTTGTCTGTGCTTAATATGCAAATTTTTTTACGCATCGACTGGTTTTCGTCTGTACTATTTTTGCGTTGGTTTATTGGTGGTGTAAGTTTATCGCTTTTTCCCACCATTTTCGAGATTTTGCATTTTTCTTTTACTGGAGTTTTTTTATTTTCTACAAGCTTTATTGTTTCTGTTTGCGTGTGTTTATGATTTTTGTTAAGATTTTTTGCCTTTTTTGTGCTAGTTGATTTTAGTTTAGTTGGACTGTAAGTGACTTTCTTGTACAGCTCATTTTGTTTGCTCAGATTTATATTAATTGTTTTGAGATTATTATTTTCTAAACTTAATTTTTCAATTTCTAAGTGAGCGCTCTGCAGGTCAAGTGTGATGTTAGTAATTTGGTCTCTCAGTTTCTTGATTTCATCGTCATCATCGTCGGACATCTCCGGTACACTAGTGACCGTCTCATTTAACGTTGCTTGCGTAGCAGCTACCTCACTGTCGTTCAACATTGAGTCTGATTTAGTCCTAGTACGGCGGAAAGTAATATTTTCTAGGAAATTCATGTTGGATACAGTCGACTTAATTTGGTTTTAAACGTAAAAGATGGAAAAAGAATATCAAATTCTTAGATTCGAACTCGCTCACTTACGTGTTACGATGTACCAGTTGCGGCCCCTAGACCAAACTTGTCCTTATAATGTTCTGCGAAATAGTGATCCAAGTTCGTTAACGTTGATCCATTCACAGCGACACTTATTGGTCACTATGATATTCGTATGTATAGGGTCACACGCACGCTGAAGGATGTACGGTAACAATCAAAGCTCGAATCTTCGTAGACAGTACAAAATAAAATCGTTAGATGGCACTGTTACTAATTACATAGCGCGATTACAGTGATTCTGCATATTTGAATTTGTTTTGGATGTCACAACCGTTAAGTATTTTTCCACTATTTTGTTTTTTTGTACGTAATACTTCTTGGAATAGTTTATTTGGGCTTTAACAGTTCGGGAATTAGTATTTAGGGGCGATGTTCACAGAAAAAAAAAAAAAAACTAATCATAATGTTCACTGTTGATTTGTAGATATTGTCATATTTTTCACTGTTATTTTCACTTTATTAACAATTTTACACATTTTTATTACTATAGTCCGTGCGCCTTAGTTTTATTGTTCATTTGAAACACTTTTTTCTAAAGAAATAACACTTTTACTATTTAATAAACTTAAAAAATCACAGAGCCGAAGTTAACGTGTACATTTCGTTGTACCCACTAACCCGTAGTTTAAAACCTGATCGATCGATCAGGTTACTACTGAAGTCTTATAGTATTTTTTACTTAACTACAAAAAAACATTCGTTCTACATCTTTGTCCGACATCACTAGATCCCATTCCACCCCTTTCGAGAGAGCCCGCATTTAAAACGGCTCTAAAGCGTAGAGCACACTGCGAGTGCATTGTTTTAATTATTTTTTGAGTTACTAAGAACAATAGACTGATTGTTCAGGCGCCCCGTGTAGTATTATAAAAAGGACTCTTTTATGCAAATCAATTTTGTACGAATTATTATTTTATTTTTTGTTTTATTCATGCGGGCGATGCACGTGTAGATTTGCCTTTCGAATTCATGATGTGTTTTATAAATTATTCAACGGCTTTATTTGTCGTGTTTGCATGATATTCAATTTTAAATGGGAATTAAAGATGTTTAGGTTATGAGCGTAGGCTATGAGTTAGTATGTGAATAAGGCCTATTTATTCTTGTACCATAAATATTTTTTTATTCTGAATATTTTTTTATTCTGTAACGTATTCTAAAACCAATACACCTAAATAAATATTACCTTACGATCAAAGTAAGTCGGGTCCATAGGAGATGGATAAAAAATACTAGTTCATAATAAGATCAAAAATTAATTGGCGTTCGAAGTGACTGGTCTCTAAATAAAATTAAAAACCCGTTTTAAAAATAATTTATGACACGTACCCTTCGCATTGTTGCTGCTTACCCAGTTAAAAACCCACAAAAAGTTATAACACAAAATTCTAAAACACAAAAAGCAACTGTTTCCGCCCGGGATCGAACCGGGGGCCTTGTGCGTGTGAAGCACACGTGATAACCGCTACACTACGGAAACTTGAATTCCGCTGACGAAATACTAGATCTGTTCGGGAATACAGCGGTTGCATATTATCATAACTGATAAGGGAGTCGTAAATTACTTATAAGTGGGTTGTAAATATGAAATATATTATAAGTATCATATCTCTAACGCAACAGGGGGCATCGGGACTATGTCGTAAAGTGTTGGGTTATTTATAAACGGTTTCTGAAGTGCCGAGGAACGTATGATAAAATACTTAAAGCAAGATTCACAAATCGCTCTTTACTCTACTAAGTAAAGTAAGCATTTCATATGTATATGAACCGTTTCATTCGAATAAAAACATTAATGCTATGCAAATAATGCTAAAATTCGTATTGCACGCTTATTTTACCTAACTACAAGTAAAGTTAAAGTGCAGTCTGTGAATGTTGCTCTTATTGTTAGTTATAACAGAATGGGGACAGTAAATTTACTGAGTTCTAGTTGAACTAGTAATTTCTAATTAGGTGGCTAGCATTCTAGGAATCAGTTGGTTCTTTGTGATATTAAGTGTGTGATACTAGTTTCCACGCGCGACTTGGTCCGACGCACCTCGTCGCATTGCATCGCCTGCTCGCGTTATTATGATGTTTGTATGAGGTAGGTGTTATTTTTATCAAGATGTTAGTGTAAACAATTATTGGTGAATCAAATAAATAAATTAATTTTTAAGTTATCGAGGTTTTAAGCTTAGGTGTGTATTGCTGCAATGATATTGTATATGGAATATTTTGAAATAATGTCACATAAGGGCAAATATACCAATAGTTTTATGAGTCAAGTTGTATTACATAGAATAACGCAAATTTAGAGATATTGGGAAGAATGTGGGTTGAGTCCTTTCTGCTAAGCTACGTCCAATTGAACTAGTAATTTCTAATTAGGTGGCCAGCATTCTAGGAATTAGTTGGTTCTTTGGTGTGTGATACTAGCTTCCACCCGCGACTTGGTCCGACGCACCTCGTCGCATTGCATCGCCTGCTCGCGTTATTACGATGTTTGTATGAGGTAGATGTTATTTTTATCAAGATTTAGTGTAAATAAATAAATAAATTACTTCGTTTTCGCTCAGCGTTCTTTTAATTTGTTTTTGCTCAGCTCCGGGTCCTAGCGTGTTGCCTAAGGCCTTCCTCAAGAACAGGGCTATCAAATGCAGAAAATATTTTTCAAATCTGATCGGCCGGCAATTCCAGAGTTTAGAGCGCTCAAACAAACCAAAAAAGAAACAAACTTTTCAGCTTTAGGTATTATTAATATAGATTAGAAACACATATTAATACGTTCACCAATACCGCTGAGCGTGCCTGTCTGCTGGCTCTGGGTGAATGGAATTCGGGCACTATGCTGGGTGACACCAACTTTCGGCTTGAAGCCTGTCTGAGTGCTCCTTCCTGTGGAGTCCCCCACATCGCTGCCATTGCGGCCTCGGACACCATGGCCTATCCCGCACAAAGAGTAAACGCCGGCATCCACGATATCATCCTTCGTATTGCTGGATAGTACATCGTGCCTTTAAGCCCGAAAGCGGAGGAGCATCAGCCGGTCGATTCTGTAAAAAGCTCACCGTGAAAACTCAAGTGAAGTGAGCTTGATGTGAGTTGTCAGTAGTGTCAATCCCTAGCATTATTTGGAATGACCGCTCACTCGACGCTCACTTCACCTAAGCTTTCACGGTGAGATGGTTACAGAATCGCACTGCAGGTATAAAACACCGGACCATATTCGTATAAGAATTTTCATACCACTGGAATCGCCCATAAGGACTCGCTGGCAGTCGAAAACCGCTTTGCAAAACTTGTTATACCGGTCACAACTTTACATACATAATATATAGTATTTCTATCTCACGAAGTAACGCGCGCTTTACTTGTGGTAACCAACTGAACAAACACGTGGTGAATGTGTGCGTAAAGACATGTAGCGTCAGTACCATAGAAATGTAAAAATATATATATGGACCATAGATATAATTTTGCTGACCATAGACTATGGTCAGCACATAACACACACTTCCGACTTTGCCATTGACTGTACCGAGAGCTCCACGTCCTGCGCTTACACATACATTCACAGCGTGTTTGTACACTTGGTAACCACAAGTAGAAGGTGTCGCTTCGTGACATTAAAATACTGTCCATGTCTTATTTGAGTGGCAATAGCGGCTTATTTGAAAATCTGATAAGTTCTTATAATACTGATTTGATCTTTTTAATAAGAATATTAACTAATGAGTTTAATTATATTAACTTCAGAACGTGTTCAAAACGATGTCAATCAACTCTGAAACCGGTTTGTTTTATGGAGTGATTGAAATCAAGATTAATTTTATTACTTACCTGTTTGGGAATTTGGTGTAAACCACCTTATGCACTTATTATATTATTATTTATTATTAACACTGTTTTACATTATTTTATAGAGAGATCGTAAGAGAGCTAGGAGACGTGTGCACTCTGTTCATCGTGAAGTCAGAAGGGCTGAGCCAACCAACTGTCAAGTCCGTATTAGTTTGACAACTATGACGCATGTCGTTGACATTACTAAACATTACCTTTTTGGTGTGCCGGCGTTCTAATTGTGTCTTATTCAAAATGAAAATCGCTTTAATTAAGACCATCTACAACAAAACTAATTGATTCAAATCCTACTAATATTATAAACGCGAAAAATTGTATGGATGGATGGATGTTTGTTGCTCTTTCACGCAAAAACTACTGAACGGATTTGGATGAAATTTGGCACACATATTGTTTATAACCAGGATTAACGCATAGGATACTTCTTTTATCCGATATTCCCACGGGATCGTAACTTATGCGGGTGATTCCGATATCCGATATCCCGTGGGAATATCGGATAAAAAGTATCCTATATGTTATTAATCCTGGTTAGAAACCATCTGTGTGCCAAACTTAATCCAAATCTTTTCAGTGGTTTTTGCGTGAAAGAGTATCAAACATCCATCCATACAAACTTTCACGTTTATATTTATTTATTTATTTTATTATCTATGTACACACAGAAAAATACATATTGATATGACATAATCATAATATGAGTACAAAGGTACTGCTTATTTCTTAAGAAATTTCTTCCAGCAGACCTGCGAAAGGAGAAGTAAAACAGAAATGTAGACAATAGTGTGTGAGAACAAGAAGAGAAAAATATGAATGTGTGAAGTCTATAACAAAAATATTAAATATACCTACACATATAACGCAAAAAATATATAAACATATATATATATATACAAATACTCACGGTATAGAGATTTACTCACGGAGAGGAGATTATTATTATAATTACATACCTATATTATGTACATAATATGTAGAAACTTATATTGACATGAAACGAATTCGAAATTAAAACAGACCACAAGGTCCGTTTTAATTTAGGAACTTCTAGCTATTTTTACAGACAAGACCACACAGTGCCACAACATAACATGTCTATAAACTTAATCTATATATTTCAATGGACAAAATATGTAGTCGGTTTTACATAAAACACTAGAGCGGCAACATTAGATCGGTAATAAAAACGTCAAGAAAATTTATTTACTATGTATTTTATGACATTCCTGTCGACAAACTGTCATCGGAGGTGAAAACGCACTCTAAAAAATAAAATCGATGTACTTACCTAACTATAATTTTCGATTTATGTAAGTATTCAGTTTATTTATCTGGTACTGTGAGAGGCCTATGTCGTGCAGTGGACTGCTGTAGGCTGATGATGAATCATTTTCCCTATCTAAATAATAGAATGAACGGAAAAATCAACGGGTTGCACTCCGGGAGTGCCGGCAGAAGTGAAAACTTGAATATTAACGTTGTGCATTTTTGATATTTTAGAATGCGGTCTACTCTTCCTCCGTCCTACGAATTTTCGATCAGGTCACGTGTCCTGACGCGAGCTCCGTCTTACGAATTTTCGATCAGGTCACGTGTCCTGACGCGAGTTAACATTTTTTACCCATCACAACAAAAGTGCACAACGCCGCTAAAGAAGTTTTCACTTCAAAACTTTTCACCCATCTCGATTACAGTGTAAGCAAAATACGTAGATAATCGAATGTCCATCAAAGCGTTCATTCCGTACAATGATTGACGTATCCCACGTTCAACTGTGCGTGATTGACGCGGTGGGCAGTACTGCCGTACACCGTGCTATTTGAAAAAAGAATAGTTCAATTGAACGAGTGAATGACTGAAGGGTGATGTAATTCAGAAATGTCAAAGATTACTTGGTGAAGTCTTTTGACAATGAAGATGTTTATTTTTCTTGACTCATTGTATATTTTCGAACCTTACATTATGGCAGGGCTGTCGACTGCCATATCAACTTCAGATAAATTCTCATTTTTTCAGAAAAATCTATGTAGTGAAACAACTGCATCCTACATCTACTACTCCTATTAAACTTCCGATTCCAATATAATATGCCCAAAGAAATAAATAATCTTTAATCAAATCACGTTACCGACAACACGTCTTCCTACCTTCCTTCAATCGCAACGATCTAAACGTCTCCGACTTTATAGCATTTGACGCTTTCTTCGCTATAACATGGCGCCGCACTCTATGTGCTATGAATTTAAACTATTTATTATTTACTTACACAATCCAGCGGTTTTTGATACCATTACACCAACACGTAAGGCGAAACGAGTGTAAATAAATAGAAAATGGTGGGACGACAACTGGTCCACATACCTGACTCTAATCGTGATAGTCTAAAATGTTAACGATTTTATGGGTGTTGAGACACTCCGTGGTATGTACTGACGCTTTGTGGAACGTGTTGTGAATCTCTAAGTATAAGTATAAGTCTAATAACATGTGCTGGACTTTGTAAGTAGTCCTTCCTGGTGGCATTGAAATCTTAGAGCCTAATCTGGCGATGACTTGTGAATATCGAAATCAGGGGATTAACAGTAGAAGACAAAGTTACATAGTATCGCGAAGAACTTGAGTGGGATCTCCCTATCATCATCATCTGCCTAGTCTTTGCACAACTATGTAGGGTTGGCTTCCAGTCCAACCGGATGCAGTTGAATACCAGTATTTTACACTGCCTATCTGTCAACCCAGTTATTGGGTGGCATGCTACTTTTTGGTGAGACTGATTGTCAGACTTTCGGGCTTCTGACTACGCGTAACGACTGTTAGGTGATGACCGGAAAGTATTTTTGATTTTCATTCAGTTTTCAGAAATTTTGACCATTACAGAAAAAAATATCACGAACGACGGGAAGAAAACGCAATTTTACTCTCTTATTTCTAATTCTTCCTAGAATGATTTGTTCTTCGCAACACAGGCCCCCAAGATACAGGCGCTGACTAGTTTGGGGACCACTATTCAAATAACTATGTTTTATATTCTAGTTACAATAAGCATATACAATGTTAATAATTAGGAAATTTATTTTGTAACTATGGATCAACTAAATTATTTCTATTCTCTTCAGACATCGATCCTTAAATAGACACCACTCTATGCTACATCCTAGTATAATCGGATTGCTTATGCTCTTCGCATTTATTCGATATAAATCGTTTTCCGAATCGAGTCACTCGATTGGTCTACCGACCATCAAAGTAGTGTCAAGATCTTGAAGTTATTCTAGCGATATGTTACTGCCAGTCTGAAGAACAGCATGATGGGAATAGGAATTACTTTTTATAAAGCAGTAAAAGTAGGTGTAAACTATAGTCACTTTTTTGTTCAGGACGTATTTTACTATTTTCTTTCTTTTTTTTTTTCTTTTTTTTTCTATTACTCTCGAGTGAATGTCGAGTGTTCCAAACCGATTTTAAACGACTTCTAAAAAAGGATGAGGTTCTCAATTCAGATGTTTGTATTTTTTTTATGTTTGTTCGCACATAACTCCGTCGCTTGCCAACCGATTTGAAAAATTCATTTTCACAGATTTTTTTTTTGTTGGATAATTTTCTCATAGAAATTTCATCAAAAACGGTTCAGAAGTTTGGTTTTTAAACCAAAATTACTGGTAAAAATTACAACTTAAAAGTGAAAAATAAAAACTTTTTTGCAAAAAAAAAAACAACCGACTTCCGTCGGTCGCTTTTGCTAAAGACAAGAAAAAGAAAAAGTGGAATCTGAGATCCTAGATTATGGACGAAGTAAAATTGGTATGCAAAATGCATACCAATTTTACTTCTTCAATGTCCATAATCTAGGATCTCAGATTCCACTTTTTCTTTTTCTTCTCTTTAGCAAAAGCGACTGATATCTAAGTACTCGTATAGGTTTACGTAACACAATAACAGTAGCAATGGCTCTCATTTTTATGATGGATCAACAACATTTTTTTGCGTTATTTCAAACTCAAACTATTTATTTCAAATAAACCAATTACAGGCACTTTTGAATTGTCAAGGTCGGTCAGTCAAAAAGATGAAGCTAGTTGCCCATTCCAAAGCGTAGTAGGTACCTACGGAGAAGAACGGGCAGGAAACTCCATGGACACTCTTTTAAATCATAATAATATTGATACAAAGTATTGGTTACATCATTCATGTTTATTTACGTTGTTGAGCGGACAAATTTTTCGAAAAGACAATTAATTTTGAAGGATATTGCTTCAAAATGATTCAAATTGTGATTGATTGTGTGTTATGCAATTACGGTGTAGGCCTTGACTGCCGTGGGCGTATCGAACTGTCATTTAAATATCGTCAATATCGTGGAGGCTATTCTAATGAACTCTATTGAGTTTCAGTAAGACAAACAAGCGTTATGACATCTTACGTGGCAATGCACCTGCTAGCCTTTAATACTGCAGATTATAGGCCGCTGACCATCAGGTGGTCCGCAAGTTTGACTGCCGAAAAATCACTTAAAAAAGCTATGCTTTTAGGGAGTTTGTTGCGCCACTTCTTCTTCCCAGATGAAGCACTAGGAAGTGGTAAATGGCGGGCGTTTTGAGGGACTGTCTTCTGTCATTTTGACGTTCGAAAGGACTAACTTTAATAATGAGTTTTGATTTGATTGAAAAACATAAGACACCGAGTCCCCGAGTCTTATGTTTTTAAAACAGCTCCTGCGCAGATGCGTAGGAGCTGTTTAGCCACAAAAACCCTCCAAATTAAATATTAAATAGCCATTAATATCTCCACAATACTGGACATTTACAGGAAACTATTAAATTGATGTAGAAATTTACGATATCCCATCACAACGCGGGAGTTTCTGATCATCTCACGTTTTCTGATATTGTAGGATTTTTAGTATGTTGTCGTGTTTTTGTGTTAATTTATTTGACATTGTGATTTGATTTGGAAATGCGTTTTATGTATTACTAGCGTTTTTACGACTTGACAAAACATCGAGATTTTTTATAGTATTTCTTATAGATTAATATTAATGTTCCGTGCTTCTCGCACCCAACAGGTTCCTGCGGCTTAACAAGGTCGTCAGTCCACCGGTCGAAGTGGAGGTACTTGAGGGAGGCCTATGTCCAACAGTGGACGTCTTTCGGCTGAAATGAATGAATGAATGAATGAATATTAATGTATTGTACCTACACATAAACTTTCCGGAATTGTAGCAAGACGGACACGATAAGCGATTATGTTTGTATTCTATACAATCACATAAGTGATATTTAGGTTCCTATTCATTTTGTTTAAAAAAAAACGTGTGTGTTGTTTCAGCTTGAAATGAATAAACCAAAATTAAGTACCTGCCGATTCGATCGATTCTGTAAAAATCTCACCGTGAAAAGTTAAGTAAAGTGAGCTTAGAGTGAGCTGTCAATAGTGTCAATCCCTTAGCATTCGTTGGAATGACAGCTCACTTCACCTAAGTTTTCACGGTGAGATGGTTTCAGAATCGCACTGCTGCAAAGGCGATGGAATGACAGCTCACTTTAAGCTCACTTCAACTATAGTGCGGCCAACGAGAGAATGCGTTCTTGACACCTGTCAGTTTCATACAAACGAATACGCGTTTTGCGAATTTAATCTTTATTGGCTACTAGAGTTGTCGCACTGATAGGAGTCAGGAACGCATTCTCTCAAAGGGCCGGACTTTAAGTTTTCAAGGTATTTTTTTTAAATAGTCTCCATCGTCACACCTCTTTCGCAGGTCAGCATCTGCCTCGCCTCTTCCAGTCTTTCTGGATGCAGCTGAATACCAGTATTTTACGTGGAGTGACCGCCTATCTGACCTCCACAACCCAGTTACTGGATACATACAGTAACACGATATCCCAGTCCCCAGTATTACCGCGCCTTCGCAGGTACTCGTGTTAATTAATTTCAAACTTAAACAACAAAGTGTTTTTTATTTTTTAGATCAATACCTAAATACTTAGAAATCTTAAAAGATTTAGAGGTTTGAAAGGAAACACTTAACATCTTGAACTGTTTCTTCACTACTGATCTTCGTAACTGCGATGCCACACTATAGAATTCTTGATTTTTTTGTGCGAAGGTGCCCTGTGGCGTTTCATTGAGGTCTTGTAATCTCGTATCGGCACGATTTTTACTAAAATGTAGCATGCGATGTTAAAACGTGGGTAATCGTTTCATCACGACTTGAACATAGAAAGGTACCTATACAGGCTCCCGCAGACAGGCGCGACGCGACTCGAGTAGTCTCTATCAAAACTTCATGTAAATTGTTCTACCAAAATCGCGTCGCACCGTCACGTCGCGTTGTTTGCGGGAGCCTTAATGCGGTGGCCACATTGTCGCGATAAGGTGAACTATATTTCGCGCGCTCTTTCGCACACCGCTCGGCGTCTCGCTGTGCAGCAGAGAGCGCGCTAAGTGTAGTTCGCTTAATCGCGACAGTGTATTCGTAGCATTAAACATACCACAAGACCACTCGGTATGTAATGTGGGGACGACAATACATTAAAACACTAGGAATACTAATGCATAAGAGTATTTTGAAACTATCAAATAAATCGTAACATCGAAATTAAAAAAATGTTTTTGTCTACCAATTTAAATAATGGATTTTGCCGATCTTTGACTAGCTAGAGTGACTAAACTGTTGGATATATTTGACTGTTTTAATGTAAACAGGCTAGGAAAGTCATAAGATATACGCAGTTTAGTTTAATGTCGTGTCCACCTTGTATATTTAAAAAGATTTAGGTCCTCTTGCACTAAAAAACACACTATATACTTTTACCGCTAAATTAAATAAACATAGTACTGTTTCCGTCAAGGGTTTGTAGATGACAGATACAGAATGATACTCAATATTTCATATTCATGATCAGCCTATAAAGCGTGGCGCTTTAATGGCGATATTAATTTAACACACGTATACGGTTTTGCGTTTTCGTTTTATGGGCATATTTTAATTTCATTAAACGCTATTATTATTTTATTCATTTACTTACCAACGGCGTTTAAAAAAGGTTTTTGTTCTGACTCGTTTCCAGGAATCTCTTTGTTTGCATTGGAAGGTTGTCATGCGGCGGTCTCACTTATTTATTTATCAGTATTTTTTTCGTTATTTTTGCAATGTTACTCAATATCACACTATTTAGACATACCTATTCACATATTCGTTACTGTTTTTTATCTAACACAAATTTATTTTATTTATATATTTAAGCACACACGTCACGTTGCAGTATAAAACTGATTTACATCTGTCACCTCACACATCAGGTCCAGTTGAAAACCAACGTCAGGCACTAGCTGTCTGGCATTTTTGCTGAACTGGACCTTTTTGGCGCAGCCGTGAGGTGCCTCACGGCTGCGACAAAAAGGCCCAGTTTCGCTTTCCTGCGATTTTCTTACATCGGACTTCACACTTTTTATTTAATCTCTTATTTATTTATTTTTTTTATTGTTTGTCTTATCTGATGTATGGTGTATTGTGTGTTTTTTTAGTTTGTGCTAAATAAATGTATTTTTTTATTTCTTTTTCTTTCTATCATTTTCTAAAATAGCATCTTGGAGCAACCTGACTTAAAGAATTGTAGCGCAGGGGATATTTGCCGGGGTTATGGATCATAACACCGCATCAATGAAATTGAAACGAATAACGTTCAAAGAGTAGGCGAATTGAAGGAAAGAGAGAGCCATAATACGTCGGCGAGCGGCGCAGGTGGTAGTTTACAACTTACGAATTATTTTGTTTTTATTTTTTTATGATTACTGGCAACCAGTCCTAATCGTGTGTTAAATTAATGTCGCCATTGTAGCGACACGCTGTATAATGTTCCCACTGCACTGCTGAGACACAGGCCTCCTCTCTGTGAGAGGGAGCGGGCCATAAACCACCACCCAGTCAGATTTGGCAGACGTCACGTCACATGTCTTCAAATTTTGAGTTCTAAGACAAGCCGGTTTCCTCACGATTGTTTTTCTTCGCCGTTTGAAAGAATGAAAGAAAGAAAGAAAAAGTATTTATTGCGACTCGTACAGTATCATAAACTAAACTAAACACAGTTAAAAATAAAAATAAAACAAATTGTATAAAAAAGTAACAAAAGGAAAGAGAGCAGTGGTGATGAAATAAATTAAACAAAGTAAAGTGCCTGTTTGGGCTGATACTACTGGACACCAATCCGTAGATCCAGTGGATCTTCATCATCAGCCTACAGCAGTCCACTGCTGGACATAGGCCTCTCCCATTGCACGCCATTCAACTCGATTTTTGGCCACTCTCATCCTGCGAAGATCGTCGCTCCACCTAGCCTAAGGGCGTCCCACCTTACGTTTCCCGATTCGCGGTCTCCACTCAAGAACACATCTAGCCCAACAGTCATCGGTTCTACGGCTAATATGGCCGGCTCATTGCCACTTCAGCTTGCTTATTCTGTAAGCTACAACTGGGCACCACTGCTGCTCCAGAATTATACAGGATGGTGGTTATACTGTAACCATGGATTCAGCACATGAGTTTGGACTCCATAGAGTCGAAATTTTTCGTCGGTTATAAAAAAAAATAATATCGCTGTTCCATACATTTTGACCGCGTAGGTATTGAACAGAAGATTTTTTTTTATAACCGACGAAGAATTTCGTCACTATGGGGTCTAGTATCGTGTGATGAATCCATGGTTACAGTTTGCGCGTCGATGTACATGCCACCCTGTATTTCGGTATTTTATTTTAATTAATATTTAGTGTTTTATTTTTTTTATGTAATTTGTGGTGTATTTATTTTTTCATGGGACTAGTAAAACTTCTTGGATTTGCTAGCGGTGCACAAAAAGCTACTTTCTCATTTCATTCGTAGAGCTCCAAAAACAATATTTAAATTCAAATAAATCATTAACCCCATAAACTGTTTATCTTTATCTGTTAATAGATGAAAAACTCGCTAAAAGTGTGTAATAAACAAGTAACAAAAACTATCTAGTCAACATTGCCGCATAATTTACTATCCTCCAAAACTCTACTGATGATTTTATAAACATGGATTTCTCTCTCATTAAAATTTAATCATCCATTTTGATTGACCTTCCCTGCTTCATAAATCACAAACATTTTTTCCTGTCAAAGGGTTTTTAGGTCCAATTATTATTCAGCCGATCTATTCCGTAAAAATCTCACTGTGAAAACTTAAGTGAAGTAGGCTGTTATTAGTGTCAGAGGGGCATTTCTCGTAATTTTAAGAACGTTCACAGTCTGATCTTAGTCTCAATCTGTCAAAAATACCTCTAATTTCTCTAAATTTTTGACAATGATTACTGCTGAGATCAGATTGCGAGTTGCGAATAGATTTTGAACGTTTTTAATTATGGGAATTGGCTTTCAGGTGGAATGGCAGCTCACTTCAAGCGAACTTCACCTAAGTTTTCTCGGTGAGATTTTTACGGAATAAATTGGCATGGGTCTAAAGAGTTTGGTAGTAAAACTAATTTGGTCTCGCTTCTATATTATTGTCCAACTTTAGAGTCGTGGTTAGTAATAAAAGATAGAAATAGAAAATAGACTTTAGGACCGTTTTACGACCGAGTACGGCCCTAACAGACGTTGCAGCGTATTTGGTTATGTTAAGTAGGTGAAAGTAACGTGCTGTGTGTAATAAAGTTTATTGTGTACTAAATGGCAGTATGTGAATGCAACGCATACGTTTTACTGTGTGGTAATTCCGTTTTACATGTACTTAAAGGCTTTCACAGATTTTGATTCTAGATTTTAGTTTACAGTAAAGTCATACAATCCAAAAAAGGACTCTGTAAGTCATGACCGTGAGGAAGATACGAGATAAATATCCAGGCAGAGACATTTCAGAAAAAAAAATATTCCAAATAGATGAAATCTCACAAATTTCGGAATATCCAGCATATTCCGAAATTTGTGAGATTTCATCTATTTGGAATATTTTTTTTACATTTAATATATTATTTCATCTTTTCGTCATCAGCATTTTGACATTTACACCAGAATGCACGCTAACTTTATTAATGTACTGACGGCGTCAACGATAAAAGCCGTAAGTAATTCAAAATAAATTCCAAATTCGATTTGTAACCGACTTTCGAATTCGCATCATAAATCGTCGTTACCTAAAACGGGACGATTTCCATTCGATTTTACTCAGCTGATGCATTCGATTATGGAATTCGGTATCGTAAATCGTGGATGTGCCTCGGGTATCGAGTACTCGGATAATTTTCGAAGCAATTCGTGCGACAGGTGCCGCAAGCGATAGCATTACTCTGTTGCATGTCTTTATTCGGGCTTATTTGCCCGTGTTGACTATGATACTCGAATCGTCTTTTTTGTTGCCAAAGGATGCATTATTTGTAAGAGTTTATTGTGTTTTGTTCCTTTAATGCACGTCGTTTAAATGCGGTCCGATGTGTTTATTTGTACATGTTCAAATATAGCTTTTGTGACAGCATTTTAAACGTTGTTTGCACCTTTCTGCAGTGGACCAATAAGTAGTGAAAATTTACGGTATAGGGTGACCAATACCATTTAAGGTGGATGCTCCAAGGTAGCCCGCGAAAATACATATTTGTTATGGCCGCGAATCATATTTTAATCAATGTACAACTTAGTACTGACCAGCAAATTGCAAAAAACCTAAGAAAATTTGAATTTCGCGGGCTACCTTGGAGCATCCACCTTTTTTTTAATAATAATAATAATAATAATAATATATTTATTTGCGAAAAACACGGTATACATAGTTGTTGAAATAAATATAAGGACCCGCATGTTTTGCTTAGAATTAAAGCATGCAAACTTATAAGTACACTACAAACGTTACAATCTATACAAACAAAAGGCAAAATTAAAGTCTATGTTCCAAAAATTGCTTAATACTATAATAATTATTTTGAGTCAACCAATTATACAGTTTAATCTTAAACAGCCTACAGTTTAACGTTTTTAAGGTATTTGGTAATTTGTTAAATACACATACACACATAGCTAGACAGCTCTTATTGAATTTTGCTAGCCTACAAATTTCTTCTAGTACCAATCTGTGCTGGTACTGATCACGCCGACTACGTGAGCTTACTTCTTCTATTGTTTTAAATAACTCTATATGTTTTTTTACGAATATAGACACTTCATACAGATACAATGAAGGTAATGGTAGCAGACGAAGCTTTTTAAAAATAGGTTGGCATGATTCATCGGATGGGATCCCGTAAATAGCTCGTATACATTTTTTTTGGGCAACAAACGCTCTACTTTGGTCGGTACTATTTCCCCAAAAAATTAGTCCATACCGTAATGAGGACTCAACATATGCCTGGTAAGACATCACAGCCGTTTTTATATTAGTGACCTTCTTAATTTGCCTAAGAGCGTACGCGAATTTATTTATTTTATTACACACATGGTCGACCTGGGCTTTCCAATCTAAATGTTCGTCAATAACTACACCTAAGAACTTAGTTT
The DNA here is from genome assembly GCA_951799955.1 of Apamea anceps. Classification (NCBI taxonomy): domain Eukaryota; kingdom Metazoa; phylum Arthropoda; class Insecta; order Lepidoptera; family Noctuidae; genus Apamea; species Apamea anceps. The sequence continues at coordinate 4,326,648 of OX637516.1, forward strand.
GTGTCATTTGGGTAAGCTTGGGTATGTTCATTTTAAAATTAAATTTGTCATTATGAGATTGATTGAATTGAATGTATACAGATTTATTAAGATTAATCGATAAATTATTATTATTTAACCAGCTAATTAAATTGTCAATTGTATTATTTATGTCCGTTTCATGATCAATAATGGTTTTACATTTTTTGTCACCAGTAACAATAATAGAAATATCATCAGCAAAAAGGAAACATTTATGATTGGTTATATCTACTATGTCGTTTATGTAGATAATAAATAAGATAGGACCCAATATGCTACCTTGGGGTACGCCACATTGTACATTTTTATATTCAGACGAGTAGAGTGTTATGTCCCTCTTTTCGTTAAGCTTGGTGATGACTACAGTCGGTCGTCTATCAGTTAAGTAAGATGATAGCCACTGAAGTGGCAATCCTCTGATTCCGACAGACTCTAGCTTTTTCAATAATATGTCATGTGAAACTAGGTCAAACGCTTTTGACAAATCAAAAAATAAGCCCGTTGTTAGGTGATTGTTATTGATACTCGTCAGTACTGTTTTTAAAAGAGAAAAAATGGCTAAGGTAGTGGATTTTCGTTTTTGAAAACCAAATTGTTCCTTGTTTAAAATATTGAATTTTTCACAATAACTAATTAATCTTTGGTACATACATTTTTCATATACTTTTGAAAGGATGGGTATTAATGTTATGGGCCGATAATTGTCCATATTACATTTTTCACCCTTTTTAAATATCGGCTTCACAAGGGACATTTTTAGGGCATTAGGAAACACACCCTGTGAAAAGGATAGGTTGATTAGATATGTCAATACCCCGCTTATTTCATTACTAAATGTCTTTATTATTTTGGTGCTAAGTTCATCGTAACCCTCAGAAGTAGTGTTATTTAACGATAATATCTGTTCTCTTACCTCACTTTCGGACATTGGCGTGAGGTACATTGAATTGGCAATTAGATTTTTATTAGAGCACTTGGTGTTACAGTTTCGCGTTATGATAGTATTTGTATAGTGATTATTAAAGGCAGAGGCGATTTCTTCCGGTTTTGTAATTACGGTGTTGTCAATTTTTATGTGTTCAATATTGTCTTTGGGGTTCATATTGTTTATTTCATTTTTTATAACTGTCCATGTGGCTTTACATTTGTTGTCATTCTTATTAATATACTTAATATTAGCATTACGCTTGGCATTGTAGATACATTTTTGTAGCAGACTCGAGTATGTGGTATATTTTGTCTTGTTAGCTTGATTTTTATTTTTATAGTATTGGTATCGTAGCCAACGCTTGGTTTTAGAACTATGTTTTAGACCTTTACTTATCCACTTTTGTTTTGTTTTTTGATTTAAGTCTATTTTAACCCTTACCTTTGGAAAGCAGAGATTGTGAAACAGACGTAACAATTCATGGAAGCAATCAAATGCCCTATTTGCATCGTTCTCCATGTATATGTCTGCCCAAGACAAGTTTTTTAAGCATTCTCTAAACTTAAGTGTATTATCCAGATTGTTATCTCTTTTATAGATATGGTATATTGCCGTTTTTGCTGTCTGAAATCTTAAAGGGAAGCTTAGCATTTGAGCTGTATCGTGGTCAGAGAGATGAAGTGGTAGTACTCTTCCGATAGCATCAGGTATATTACTTAAAATATGGTCTATACACGACGATTTACGAGTGGCTACATTAATATGAATTTTAACATTGTAACTACGTGCTATGTCTTGAAATGCTTGAGTGATTTTCCCTTTTTTCAAAGTATTTATATTAAAGTCACCTGTTATAACAATGCGTGTTTTTGTTTTATATTTTTTGTAAATATCATGTAAGATATTATCTAACTTACTTAAAAATTGGTTGGGGTCAGACTGAGGTGCTCTGTATAAACAGATTATGATTAGTTTCTCATTTGTTAATTCTATGCCACAGGCCTCAAATTTAATTACGGAGGCATGTGTTTTTACAAACGGTAGTTCTTTGTAACATAGACCCTTTTTGATCAGAATGCAAGTGCCACCTCGTTGTTTTTCCCTGCAAAAATTTGAAGCCATGTCATAATCCGATAACTTAAGATATTTTTCATGTCCTTTTTTTATAAATGTCTCAGAGAGGCAGACTACATGCGGGTCGTTCTGCGAATCTCGCATCTCCTGTAATGTCAATTCCAATATTTCCTGTTTAGACAGTGCACTTGCAATGTTTTGGTGAAGTATCCTAAAGTTATGTGAGGTCGATGTCGCGGTTTTAGGAACGAAAAAACAAGTCATTTTTTGTAATTGTGGGAAAATAGTAAGGTATCGTACCTTTTTTTGGTTGCCCAGTACTAGTACGCACGTTGTTATTTTGTTCCGGTTCCATACTATTTTGTAAATAGGAGGGATTTTCTGTTTGAGTTTGGTTTTTACGACCAAAGTAGAAAGGAATTGTTCCTCTTTTGGGTGCATTTTTGGGATTTAGTTTAAGACTTGATCTGCTACTCGCTATTCTTTTCATGAGTTCTCTAGGATTCAAATAGTTTTCACTATAGTCATTACAATCTATGAGGTGGTTAATTTTAGTACATAATTCGGTGGTTTCAAAGGATTCGCTTTCCAGAAATTTACATTTTTTATAGAATTTACATACATTTTTCAAACGATAATTAAGCCTATTAGGATCTAAGTACTCATTCTTGAACACATTTAATACAATAATCATATTGTTGTAGAATGTATCAAGTACAATTTGTAGTTGGGACGAAATATATTTTAAATTGTGATCATTCTCCCCTACACAAATTACAATTTTATCGTTGTAGTTCAACTTAGCTTGACGACAACTCATTATTATTTGATTACATGGAGCATTTGGTTTTGTATCCGCTATGATCCCATACTTTTCGTACCTTGTGTTTTGTCTCGAGTATATCATGGCTGCTGCTAGACCGACGCATTGTTGGGAACCGAAGATGAGTATCTTATTCGTCGTTTCGTGCTTTTGCTCTTCAGTATAAGTAGGTGTTTGTGTGTCCATTTCCGATACCGACGAATTCTTGGGCTTTATGTTAGTATGTTTCAATGTGTCAATAATTTTCTTGCAAGCTTCAATTTGTTGTTGTGCTTCTTTCAGTTGATTTTGTAGTTGGGTTATTTTTTGTTGTAGGCCCGTTATTTCAATGCTTTTTCCATAGTCAACCTTCGGCAAAGGGGTAGAAGGCGAGAAGAATGAGCTTTGATGCAGCAACGAGTGTCTTTTTCTTTTAGAATTAATGGCTGGACTGTTTTCAGTGACTGATGAAGAATGGCAGAGTGATTTTAATATTTTTATTTCTGCAGTCAATTTATCTAATTGTTGACGTAGATTATTGTTTTCTAGGATTGTGTTTTCTAACTCATTTTCAGTACTATCCAGTTTATTTGTGAGTCCTTTTATGGTGTCTTTCATCTCTAGAACTGTCAACGTTTCAGATATTGTGCCGTCTACACTCTTAGATAGTTTATTGAGTGTGTTATAAGATTCGTCTGAAGTTTCGCATTCGGACAGGATGTGGGAGTCCAAGATGTCAGAGGTGTTTTGAACAGAGGCCTTCACGGCCGCGAGTTGTTTGCTATCTTTGACATTTTCACTTTGTACCGGAGATGAGCAGTTTGGACGTAGGTTTGTTTTTTTTCTGGTGGTAATATTGGATACATTGCTAGCATCTGGGACTTTCTTACTATTTTTTATGCATGTCTTACATTTCCATCTTTTCCTAGATTCCTGGTCCATTAGACGGTAAGTTCCTTCTGGGTATCCATCGCAATCCAATTCATATCGATGGTTACAAATTGAGCACAGGGCTGTTTCTTTAATGTCAACTGACTTCTTGCATTTAAAGCATGCAACTTTCTCTGGCCTCCTGCGCCGGCTTTTTGTATCAGTTTTAGATGACATCTTTACAATTATAAGTTATTTAATATAACATGCACTGTCATGTACAGAATGACCAGACTACCCAAGCTGAAGTCAGTGCTTGATTCGTTTGTAATGCATAAAACGGGACGCAGTCTCAAAAACCTAATGTCCAAGACTTATGATTTGGATTTCTGAACGACACCTTTACTGTCAAGTTCGTGATCAATAGTTGTGATTGGTCAATACTTTTGACAGTTAAACTCAATGAGTCAGTTGTGGTTTGTTTACAATATGCAAAATCACTTAATTCAAATTTGCAACTGACTGTAATTGAAATTTTTGTTTTAACAAGACTTTATTCGTGTTTTGCTGTTAAATCACACTCACTTTTTGTTCTTTGTATGTGTTTTCTCCTTGAGTATTACGTTGTATTCACTTTATATATTGCTTTTAGTCTTCAATCACCAACATTCACTACCTACTTATGAAGTTATTGCTTTATTTACTTTATCACAATATTGTTCACCGCGAAAACACTTTCACATATATTTTACTGTATTATAAGCGTATCTATGAATAGATGGAGCTTGTTAGGTGAAGAAAATTAATTAAAATCAACTAAAAACCGCAGAATGCGAGTGACCGGTAGTGTTGCCAGCCGTTTTTTTTCTTGCCTTAATAACGTTGCATAATCAGCCCTGCAGAGACACAGGCCTCCTCTCATTGAGAGGGGCTATAATCTGTCACGCGGGCCCAGTGCGGGTTGGTAGATGTCACATGGCTTCGACTTTTTGGTTCTAGGACATGCTGGTTTCCTCACAATGTTGTCCTTCACCGTTTTGAGAGCAGTGGTGATAAAATTATTTAAACGAACTAAAGTGCCCGCCTGGGCTCGAACCTACAACTCGTAAGTCTGGGCCGTTGCCACTGGGCCACCACTAAGTAACGTAACATATCTCAAATGTTGACATACTTTTTCTTTTACATATATGGGGTCGTCTATAAGCTATACTAAAATGCGGCGGAAGATAATTGTACAACTCAGACACGACTCAGTCTATTTGTGCCTGTTTCTGCTCTCATTTTCGACCTGAAAATCAATGTTCCCTATGACACCTTGATAACCGTATTGTGCGCACGCGGCACGACCGCGTCGTGTTCGGGTGCAATCGGACGCGCTCGTGACGGCTCGTGTCATTACGCGCCTGTTCGGTCAGCTTCGTGCGCACCCGTTTCGGCGTTACGATTGTACGCGTGGAGTAGGGTTAGCAAAAAGATGTACTGGAGGTTTAGTCTTTTTTCGATTTTATTTCTATGTAAACCGTCGTATACAGGGTTGGTAAGGACATCGACGGGCAACCTGTTACCGTGAATTCAATACATAATACTGCCGATCTATTCTTTAAAAAAATCTCACCGTTATAACTAAGGTGAAGTGAGCTTAAAGTGAGCTGTCATTCCACCTCATGCTAGCGATTGACACTATTGACAGCTCACCTTACCTATGTTTTCACGGTGAAATTATTACAGAATAGCACCGCTGAACCAACCTGCTGTGTTTATATTCTATTCTTTTCTTACGAGGTCAAACTGTATGGAACAGCAATTCTTTTTTTACCATCGTCGAAAAATTTCTACGAGGGATGTGCTGAATTCTGACAGTTACTGAATTTTAAGATTTCATTTAGGTTTAATGAAAGCTCTAATTCGTCAACCCTACCACCACCATCACATTCACTGACCATAACTGTCAAAATCGTGCACACGATTATTAACATTATTGCATACGTATAGGGAAGGTAATTGCTTGCTTAGTTAGCGTTGTTATTGTAACCTTACCTCGTGAGTGTAGGGCTAATGTTTGTCTGCAATCGTTTTGATTAATTGCCGTATATAATGATATGTAAGACACGAACAGCGTGACCTTTAGGCATAGATTGGTCCTATTATCGGTGTCCTATAATTGTCGGTAGGTAATAATTAATTGTGACATGCCCCTTTTCTGATATGTTTATTACTGGACTAAGTACAGGTTCTACTGGTCTAAATAAGTGTTTTGTCAAAGATGCAATTATAGTTTCCTTCTTTTTTACAAGCTTTTAATTAATGAATTACCTACACTTCGTACATTCAAAGGCGGAAATATCTGTGGAAATAATACGAAGTCTATATTGAATTAAATAGTTTTGGGAGGCCTACTCGCATGTCCAGCAGTCGACGTCTTTCGTCTGAATTAATGATGATTGAAAATATAGTTAAAAAAAAATCGAAAAAACTTTGAGATCCACCAACCTACACTCGGCCTTTTTTTTTTTTTTTTAGGATGGGAAATCATCAAATGACTCCTCCCGCTCTGGGTGGAGCAGGAGGGAGTGTCAGACTCTTACTGACTAAAACCCACCCGTGTTCCTTCCTTAGCCCTTTATGTTCCAGGGCAGCGGTAACCCTTTCGGACGATCCCGCTACCCTGGCAGGCTTCGGCCCTATCGGGCCCCGTCACTTCTGCTGACATCTCTTTCCGGCACGGGCCTGGTCCTGATCGGACGGTGAGTTACCCATTACTCACCGCCCGCAGGCCCGCGCCTACGGTGGCCGGGAGTCGGTGGTGTGTAGTCGGTTGACTACACTCGGCCTGCGTTGTGGATTACGGCTCACTCCCTCTCTTAGAGAGAAATCCGGTGTCCCAACAGTGGGAACATTATAAGCTTTTTATGGATTATATTTAGGCACGGTATAAATGACTCTAATTTAAAAGTAAATAAATTTATACTTGCCCGGCCTGAGAAATTAACCTAGAACCAAGCAGTACCGCCATATTTTATTCCTATTTCAAGATATAAAACACACCTGTCCCCAATAAACCTAGAAAAATCGCATAATCAGCGTTGGTAGTGAGAAGACATAAAATTACTTATATAATAAATGATTTACATGAAAATACAGTTTCATGTCGCTTTTTTATTCATTCACCATTTTGTGAAGTCGGGGTGGACTATTAATTTAAATATTATTAGATGCTTTAACATTTTATGGGTTGGGCTTAAAGTAGCTGGTCACACAGATTTTATAGTGTTAAAGTCGTTGCTTTTACTGATTTATTGCGCACGATATAAGATGGGATTATAGTTTTTATGTGCAGATTCAGACTTATGCCTATTTGGTTTTTAGTGCAGAACTAATATTTTTTATTAGCTTATAAGCTAAATTAAACTAAAAGATTATCAGTGATAATGTAAGATTTACTCAATATATTACTTTTTTTTATTGTTAAAGACAGTTGTCGAGAAAACTGAAACCATTTATCTTGCACGTAGAATTTATTATATCCTTCTGATATTTTATTTAGACAAAAGTTATTTATTAAAAAATACCCCGTTCCTTAGTCAATCTGAGAAAATAATGCATGTGTAAAATATTCCCAGGTACTAACCAGGTAACTGTAACTTAAGCTCAACTTAATTTATCTGACTTAACTTTTACAACAAGCGTGGAAATATTGAACCTTTTGTTTGCATGATATTCTCAGATCATCAACTTGGAAACTTATACCCTTTATTACCTTAACTTATTACTTATGATTGTCTTGTAGGAAATATTTAAATAAAAATATATTATTTCACTAGCTGCGCCCCGCGGTTTCCACCCACATAAGATTCGATCTCGTGGGAAAATCGGGATAAAAAGTTTCCATTGTGTTAATCCTGGTTATAAACTATCTGTCTGCCAAATTTCATTCAAATCCGTTCAGTAGTTTTGTGAAAGAGTAACAAACATCCATCCCTCAATCCATGCAAACTTTCGCGTTTATAATACTAGCTGCGCCCCGCGGTTTCACCCGCATAAGATTCGATCCCGTGGGAATATCGAGATAAAAAGTATCCTATATGTTATTCCTGGTTATAGACTATCTGTGTGCAAAATTCCATCCAAATCCGTTCAGTCGTTTTTGCGTGAAAGAGTAACAAACATCCATCCATCCATCCATCCATCCATACAAACTTTCACGTTTGTAATATTAGTAGGATATTTTATTTATTTATTTATTTCAGTCATCAAGGCCCATATAAACACATACAATATAATATTAGTATAACTTAAAAATACTATAAATACATACAACATTACACTAAAAACTAACTAACGCACACGAAGTGTCTGCGTCGTGTTTCGCTGACTGGTGTCATGTAGCCGGCCACGAAACCGGCGGTACACAACACCCTTCGGCCAGAACTCTTCCTTGAGGAAATTCTCGAGATGATGTGTCGGAACACGCACCACGAACGACTTGAAGTTCGTGTTGTAACGCGATTGCAACTTCTCGACCCTCAAAGTCCAGTTGGTCTTCACACGCATGTACTCCACGATCTCCTCAACCTTCGTGGAGTGGTGCGATCTGGACACGACAGCTGAGTCGTCGGGATTGCTGAACGCAGCAGCATGTTGGGTCCTGCCAGCGCGGTGGCGCACTGGTTCTGACAAGGAGGATATACAAGTAGGAAGTAGGATTAATAGACTAAAGTAGGATTACGTATGTGTAAATACACTATGTATATTATAGTCTGTAAGTTGCGTAAGAATACAAGTAACTTTATACCATTGAGTGATAACCACTTCTGATTTGTAAATGTCACAATGGCATACATAATCAGCCTATAGCGTTCCCAGTGCTGGGATACTGACAGACTTCCTCTCTAAATATGAGAGGGAATGGGCCGTAATCTAGCACGCGGGCCCAGTGCGGCTTGGTGGATGTCAAAAGTCATCAAATTTTTGGCTGGTAAATGTCAAATGTTTTCAATTTTTTGTCTGATTCCAGGACAGGCCGGTTTCCTAACGATATTTGCCTTCACCGTTTTTGGGAGTAGTGGTGATGAAATAAATTACTCAAAGTAAAGCGCTTGCCTTGGTTCGAACCCAAGACGAACAAGTCGTAAGTTGGGGATGATACCACTGGGCCACGATTGGTCTCATGCCCGCTCCATAGCGCTCCAAATAGTAGTTAACTCTTATCAAATCAGCTTGATCTACCCAAATCAGGCGATTTCGTCACACAATACAGTTGGTTTCCTTTCATAAGGTATAATCTATTTTGTATCGTGACGTACTTGAATACGATATACGATGGATGCTAATGTGTAAACATCCGAGGATTGGTATGTTCGTCACTGCGTGTAATGTTCTGTGGCTGGCTGGGATGTAGAGGTGGACTGGATGGGGTTGGTGTGTGTGTGTGGAGGTGAATTTGAATGTAGTTATGGATAGGTAAAGAAAATCGTGTAAATACGTTCATAAATTGCTACAATTTAAAAAAGCAAGGAACCAAGAAAGTAAAATGCGTAAGCTTATAATGTAATTTCAAAGCTAGGGTCAAAATAGGTCATTAGGTCACCTTCATTATAAACTGTGTGTTCGAATAATGATCATTTTCACTAAGAAAAAAAACATTTCAGGGTATGATCATATACATATTTAGCCTGTGATATTCCACTGCTGGGCAAAACGCCCCTTTTCCACATACATCTACCTACTGACATTACGGGCCAGTCCTTTCGGTAAGACTCAAGTTCACCCCTCTATCTTCATCTTGGTCTGCCGCGATGTCGTTTAGCATTTAATGGGACCTAATCAGTAGTTATTTCACCTCACAGCTCATTTGACAAGCTGCATGTCAAGGAATTATAGCGTCAAAAACGTCATTTTGATAATCTTAGTAAGTTATAGAATAATAAATGATTATGGATTGAGCCAATGCGGGTTGTTTCTACCAACCCGCACTGGGCCCGCTTGGTGGATTAAGGCCCACTCCCTCTCAGCTCGCCGCCCTGTAAGGACCAGGCCCGGGTCGACAGCGCGTTGTGTTCCACGCGCGCCTCAAAGAGATGTCAGCACGAACTGACGGGGCCCGCTGTTGTTGTTCAAAAAAGATACCGTGGCCCTTGGCACAGGCAACTGAAGGAAAACGGGTGGGTTTTAGTCAGTAAAAGTCTGAAACTACCTTCCGCTCCGCCCAGAACGGGAGGGGTCATTTGATGATATCCCACCCAAAAAAAAAGGCCCACTCCCTCTCCCAGAGATCAGGCCTGTGTCCCAGTAGTGGGAACATTATAGTCTGATTATGTAATATATGTATGGATTGAGGAAAAATAAGTCAAAAAATAACAAAGCCTCATCTAGTAACTCTACGACATTGTTTTAGTAGAGGCAGCGACCCGCGATAGAGTCATTTCCTGATTTTGATGTCGCAATACAATGTTCGATGTCAGTATATCGAAAGTTTTGACATCTTTATTACGTATATAAAATTAATGTGTTCGCAGGTAATATTATTATTTTTTATACCACTTTTATTATGGCAATGTATGTGGGAACAACGCTCTTTTGAAATGTGGATTATTATTTTTGGTGGCGAGTTAATTTATATTTTTATGAAAGTTTGCTTTATCGTTGATGCCATCTTGCTGCTTAGCATAAGCAGATGATTTAATGGTCAAACGCAAGCCAAATTAGGGTACCTATTAATTAGATTTTATTCGTTTTCTTAGAATCGCTTGTTTTTTATGACAGAAACGTTTTAGCAACGACATAACTTTAGTGAATTATATAACTGATGAATTGTGATCACATCTGGTTTTACTGCGATTTAGCCAAACTATTCTATGGTTATCTACTGTACCTAGATACATTACAAAGTTAACTAAATAAATAAAAGACTAGTTGTCAGACTTTCGGGCGTCTGACTACCCGTAACGACTGTCAAAGATTTAAAAAATTACATTCGTTACCAACGGCTTTCCGAAGTAGGGAGACATCTCGATATTTAATGGATGGTCACCCATCCATGACCTGACCTCAGCAAGCGTTGCTTAACTTTCGACCGACCCGTGCGGCTGTTATTGTTTAGTGTGTAAGTATTGGTTATACAATCATCCCGTTAATCATGATAGGTACCTGTGGCTAGACCCTAACCTTCAAACCTCCTGGTGGTCTTCATAATCCAGTTGAAGATATGTTAATCAGATTGCGTGTCGTATATCTTAGAGTAACTGATATCTATGTATCCAACCAGTTTTTACTGATACCGTAGCAGGTAATCTACTGTAGTAGTGTTATTTACAGAATCTTGGATTAATTAAAGTTACTATTGCATTATCTTGAATTAAGTAAGTATGACTTCCTGTGGTCCTTTTAATTCTTGCTTGCAGTTGTAGTAGATATTTGTAATCGAAGGACTGTATATTTTTTTAGTTAATACGTAGTTGTGTGAATAATTTATAAATTCTATTATGAAAAATCTAAGTAAAGTAAACGGTTGGAATTTCGATGGATTTATCCTATTTACAACAATTCGATTTACGATTTTATATTCGGTAAAAAAAGCAATGCATAAAATAATAAATATTCTAAATCATTCATTGTCCAACAATGCGTAATGGAAATATTTTATCTTACTTAAAACATCCTTATTCTCGATAATTATTTCAATTGTAATTCAGATTCGTCCTTTTTTTTTTGTGAATGATGTGCATGCCTATAAGTAACTTATTTACACAGAATCCCATCGTAAATCTCTGTACATGTCTTATTTGTAAATAAGTTGTTGGTGTGCCTATATCAAATAAATAAATAAATAAACATACTTTGACAGTATACACAATTTATTTTTAATCTGATTCCTTTACATATACTGCGCGATAGCAACAGAGCAAACGAGGATGTGGCTGGTAGGAGTGATGCCTAATTCCGTCTAATTTCATCCTATAACCGTGACAAAGTTATTGTTGCAGCTGTCAGGGTGATACCACACCATATAAATTAAGTGAAATTGCGGTGATAATATGGGTTATAAGTGAAATGTTTGTGTATGGTGAATATAAAAGGTGTTAGTGATTTCAAAGCAACGATGTGTGCAATTTATGCGAATATTTCAGTATCATAGTAAGGTAGTCTTGTGGCTAAGTAATAACATCCGCACGGCTCAATCTATCAGGTTAAGCTACACTTGCCGCGGTTGGTCCGTGGATGGGTGAACATAACAAGAATCCTCCGTGCCTCGGAAATCCCGCTAAGCCGTTGATCACGGATGTCATTCATGGATCTTTGACAGTCGTTGCGGGTCGTCAGAAGCCCGAAAGTCTGACAACCAATCTCAACTTGACTGTTGTGGTCTAAACCAGACTTTCTGACTATAGCAGAATTAACAGTAACTCGAAGGAGAGCATTGGTGGCTCAGTGGTGACGCCTCCGACTTACGAATTTTAGGTCAAACCCAGGCAATCCCAAGCAAGCCCTTTACTTTGTGTAATTTATTTCATCACATGTGCTCTAAAAACGCTGAAGGAAACCACCGTGAGAAAACCGGCATGTCCTAGAACCAAACATTTGAAGACATGTAACATCTACCAACCCGCACTGGGCCCGCTTGGTGGATTACGGCCCACTCCCTCTTACAGAGAGGAGGCCTGTGTCCCAGCAGTGGGAACATTATAGGCTGATTATGATTTTTTTTTTTTTAAACTTTGTTCACACTAGGAATTACTCCTGTATCGTGGGTGCGTTTACAAACATTTAATTTCACATACACAAAAGAGCAAGACCCGGAACAACTACCTGTAGGCAATACAAATATTTGTTCCGTGCGGGAACCCGCGACACGTAGCGCAGCAGTCGATCGCTCAGCCACTGCGCCAACCGTGTCATCAAACTGCTTTATATGCACACTAACCTTAGGCCAAATTCTCCACTACATTACTCCCTAAAAAATTCACTAAAAATATAAAAAGCACATATAACTTGGCCCAAAATAGTAGATAAGGAATTCTAATGTCCCAAATGTAACGCTTTGTGTGCGTGGGTCGTGGTGCGTGGCGCCATTGTATCGCCTTTTATTTGGACCAATTAGGGTGTAGGGTACTGACCGCATAGAACCAAGAAGGAAGAGAATAGGAATTCTACACATATTTTATTATTTTTATGAAGAAAATCGAGGTGATCCGGCAGAGAACCAAAGTTGTTGACATAGCTCACAGTAAAAGCAAGCTGGAGTGGCAATGGGCCGGCCATGTTACCCGTAGAACCGATGAATGTTGGAGTAGACGTGTTCTTGAGTGGAGACCGCGAATCGGTAAACGTAAGGTGGGACGCCCTCAAGCTAGGTGGAGCGACGATCTTTGGAGGATGGCTGGTAGCAGCCTGGATGAGAGTTGCCGAAAATCGAGTTGAATTGAGAGGCCTATGTCCAGCAGTGGACTGCTAGGCTTATGATGATGAAGAAAATTGAACATAAAAAAAGTATAAAAAAAGACCAATTTTTGGGCTGACAACACCAAAATCAGTGGGTGGCCATGTCAAAACATCAATTAACCCTAAACACATTAATACAGTGGTGGGCCAGTTGTGAATGGCCCCGACTTAACTGGGTTCAAACCCAGTCAGCTATTACTTTGTGTAGGTAATAATTTATTATATCACCACTACTCTCAAAACGGTGAAGGAAAACATCGTGAGGAAAGCGGTATGCTCTAGAACCAAAATTTCGAAAACACATGACATCTACTATCCCACACTGGGCCCGCATGGATTATGGCCCACTCCCTCCACAAGAGAGGAGGCCTGTGTTTCATTAGTTGCAACATTATAGGCTAAGTACAGACGCCAGCACTTCAAGCTACTACAATCTGTCAAATTTCTTTAATAGATTTTCAACTTTATCTCTAAAGCTTTAAGGTTCAAGGTTGATTGGACAATTTTGACAGTTTCGGGTAGCTTGACCTGCTGGCGTCTGTACATAATTATGTTACATTCTAACGGTATTCCGGCTGTCGCTGAAAACCAGCGCTGGGGCTCTGTCTTGCATAGGGTCGCAGCATAATGCTGAGCGATAACCATTTTGCGTGGATGTGACGCATATCAACCATTTCTTAGTATTTTTTTTTTCTTTATTTGTTTTTATGTTCTTTTTTGCGTCATGTTTACCGCAAATAAACGTATTTTCTTTCTTTCTTTCTTTTCTTTGTATGTTTTTCGCTTTAATAATAAACAGCTGCAGACTATTCGAACAAAGACTAACCGAAAGGCTTCGTTTGAAACGTCTGCAGTTTTATCAATCCAAATCGGTAGTTTTGACTCCATTTTAGTCGGCCAAGTCTTTCCCCAACTATGTTGGGGTCAGCTCCCAGTTTAACCGGCTGCAGCTGAACACCAGTATTATACATGGAGCGACTCGACAACCCAGTTACTGGCTAATATCTCTTATTGTCTTGGTAAGACTAGTTGTCAGACTTTCAGGCTTCTGACGAACCGTAACGACTGTCAAAGATTCATGAATGACATCGGGAACCAACAGCTTAACGTACTTTCCGAGGCACGGACGGGTCTTGGTATGTAAAAATCCATCTACGAACCAACCGCGGCAAACGTAGCTTAACTTGATAGATGGACCCTGGCTGTTATTACTTTGCGACAAGCCCATTCACCGAAACAAATATCCAATATATTAAACTATCTTGATGCCACCTCCAAATGAGTAAAACTAAGTACATTACACTTCTACGTTTTCTAACCACTACGCTTATCCCTTTACTTTGCTATGCGCACACGCAGCCTATTGTCCAATTTTATGGCCAAGTGTTATTACACGGAGATCTTATAAGTTAACTGTGATACCATGAAACAGCCTGCTTAGTTAGCATCTAATTATAATATCAGGCGTTAATGGGCTTCATTAAAAAGTACGGTTAAAAATTTTAAACCTTCATTAGCACGAGGGATTAATTAGATAGTAACGGAATATTTGATTGAAGATGTTTTTCGATGAGATATGAGTAGCTGCAGTTTGAATTACCGTCCTTGATTGAATGGTAATGTTACTAGTACTTAAGATGTAATTCCAACCTGGCAAAGTGGGGCTACCTTGACGGAACGGCCGCAGGGCATCATTTTTTTTTTCTTTTATTGTTATTGTTTTTTTTTTTGTAGCGTAAATGCTGTGTTTTTTCTTCTCTTTTGTTGTGAATGCTGTGCACGTCTGTGATTGACGTAAACACTAGTCCATGCCTCTGTTCTCTGTTATTTGTAAATGTTTGTGTTTGTGTTGTTGATGTGCTGTAATAATAAATAAATAAAATCAAAACATTTTATTTCACATAAACCTACATGGGCACTTATGAAACGTCAGAAGCTAGGTGCACGGTTCCAATTAATCGTTTCCTATGGAGAAGAGCCGGCAAGAAACTCCACGGTTACTCTTTTAAAAATAATTGTCTTTTACAATGTATTCAAATTACGGTAGGTATGGGAGGACATCGTAGGCCTGTTAACAAGTACCAGGTACTTGATAAAATAAAAAAATGGTCTACAGATCTAAAATCTGTAAAGAGCTATGTCGCAATCTATGCTCCACCCCACACATACTTTATTTATTATTTTATTTCTTTCTTTTTTTTTCTTTTCTTTATTTCTTTTCTTTCTTTCTTTTTTTTTGTCTTATTCAAACTCCACTGTTCCATCAAGTAACATGAGTCTTGGGCCCGGGAGATACTTGTACATTCGCAACCCCGACTGGTATGAACCCACTTTGCCTAGCGGGCCCCATCATCAAGTGGGGCCGTACGTCCTCCTATTCTGCCCTTTGTGTCCCAAAACTTGCAGTCAAAGTGACCTCTGCGCTTCTACCGCGATGCCGTGGAAGTGACGAAGTTTTAGGCCAACAAGGTCTGAGAAAACTCGACGAAGGAGAAGAAAAAGAATGTTACTAAAAGCCATAGTTCAGTCAAGCTCTATGTAAAACTGTTCTCAAGTAATAGTGGTATCACATGTTCCACTCGGACTAAAATATCTCAGGAAAATGATGATTCAATGTATTTAGGGTCAGCGCAACATGTCTTTTTCTTCCATACTCCTCTATTAGCCGCCATCTCGACAGTCACCCCCTTTCTAACCATATCATCATTCACACAGTCCATCCATCGTTTCTTTGGTCTTCCCCTACTCTTATAGCCATCGACATTCATACTCAAAACTCTCCTCACGACATTTTCCTTATTCCTCCGTATCAAATGCCCATACCAGGACAACCGATTTCCACACAACTTTTCCGTTACCGGTGCCACTTTCAGACTTCCTCTTATGTACTCATTTCTTATTCTATCCATTCGTGTAACATTACACGTCCCTCTTAGCATTCTCATCTCAGCTGCATGCAATTGCATGATGATTATGGTGTATTTTGAGAGATGTCTAAGAACCTCACCATTTTCACAAAATCTAGACGTCTCTTTTTCTTGCGAAAATATGAAAAAGCTGCGGTTATTATGAGTGATTTCATGTTGACGTTCGATTTTGTTGAGCAATTAGCTTTTTTCTTTGGCTTTAACGTGTGAAGTAGATTCGGGCTATTTTTGAATTGAAACTACAACAGCAGACCATAGAATTTTTTTTTTTTTTTGTCATACGCAATAAGTATCACGCATAGAAATAAAAGTCTTAAAACTAAGTAAATATAATGTGCGTATAATAGTAATATTTTATATGTAAAATGGTTCCAGTTTATGTTGCGTTTACTCCGCCCGATCGTGCTTGGCCCACAGAGTTCAGTTCACTACTATTATTATCATACACAACATCTAGTTTCTTTAAAACTGTAATTACTATTGAATTAAAATTTAAATCTTAATTTTCAAAAATTGAAAATCATCATCGTCATTTTCTTAATATTAATTAAAATTACAAAACAAGTATAATACAAAATTATTATTTATTACAAAACAAGAATAGTCAAAAAACATTTGCACAAATGAGCCAGGGTAAATAGATTTTTGATTGACTGTCAATCATTCACAATTTATTTGACGGCCGAAGCGGAGAATGTTAACTTAGGCAAATATTAAATAAACTATCCTATTTTTATTTATTTATTTATACTGTTTCAGTACTTTCTTGTCATTAGTTTCAATTTTGTTTATCCTTTAACATAGAGTTATGGAACGGACAAAGCGGAAATTGCCAAGACCCCCGCGAAAATAATTAGTTTCCATACTAAGAAAACGCTTTGGAGTACGTAACTGCGTCTTAGAAATAGTGTAGCCACAAAATTTAAATTGATAATTATTTACCTGGGTACCTACAGAAATATATTAACTTTCGTCTTTACGATGCCAATAAACAGGGATAGATGTCCCATTCATTTTCTAAATCCACCCGGAGTAAGAACCCAGAACTTAAATCATGATTTCGATTAAAAAAATCTCGTTTTTTCGGCTAAGTTCCTCAATTACATAACAAAGCATAACATCACGCTTGTTATTCCCCAAAAGCTAAGGCAGATTTGTACCTATAGTAAAGAGAAAGGAATAGTTTTTTTATTCTACACATATACAAATATACACATACAACGTAGTCAAAAGCCGTACTCAAGCATGTAAAATGGTGACAATTTTGTCCATTGCTTAATGTCAGGGCCAGGGACCAAAGAAAACACACATTTTTTTTTTTTAAATAAAAAAACCGTTGCCCCACACCAGGAATTTATCCTGTGTCGTGGGTGCGTTTACAAACATTTAAACTCACATACACAAACAGCCAGACCCGGAACAACTACTTGTAGGCCATACAAATATTTGTTCCGTGCGGGAATCGAACCCGTGACACGCAGCGCAACAGTCAATCGCTTAGCCACTGCGCCAACCATGCCATCAATTTTCATTTCATTTAATTTATTCATAAAAACAATTTACATTGTGTTGAATATAATATACACATGCAATTTACAAAACAAAGAACTATGAATTATTAATTAACATGCCAAGTGAAATTCAAAAACAATGCTATTACTGCTGCAATTTAAAAATAATGTCAAAAACAATTTAAAATCTAATGTCAAACACTTTTAAATAAAGATATAATGTCATAAAGTTTTCATTTTAATGTCATAAAATTCTAGATTATTTAATATCAAGTGATTAAAAATAAAAATAAAAATTAACATGTAATTCATTTAGGTACTATTGTGTTACATTAGTTCCGATATATTGTACAGACATTTTTCTAACAAAAACGCTCTTAATTTTGTTTTAAACAAATGGGTGTTATAAATCAAACCACCCACACATCACACCGCGACCCCTCCGTGCCTCGGAAAGCACGTTAAGCCGTTGGTCCCGGCTGTCATTCGTGGATCTTTGACAGTCGTTACGGGTAGTCAGAAGCCCGAAAGTCTGACAACCAGTCTGACCAAGGGGTATCGTATTACCCAGTAACTGGGTTGTGGAGGTTAGATAGGCAGTCGCTCCATGTAAAATACTGGTATTCAGCTGCATCCGGTTAGACTGGAAGCCGACCCCAACATAGTTGGGAAAAGGCTAGGCAGATGATGATGATGGGTGTTATAAATCAAAAATAAAGTGCCAATTGTACACTAACATTTCATCAATTAATTTTAGTCTCACGTAATAAGGAGCGACCCTGTTGCCACTGTTGTTATTGAAAAAATCCTGATGGAAAAATCCAATAACACTTCCACAATGAGGCTGAAAATACCTTTAATAAAACTTAGACAATAGAAAAGTATAAATCATACTCTACCGACTTATCTAAGACCATAATTTGCCAACTTAATGAACCGATGGTAACAAGTGATCCACTTATTGTGAGCAACGAGATTGATGCGTTTGTGCACAAAAACATGATAAGCGCTAGATTAGCTTCGGGCGGGAACTTCCCAACGGATAACTCTGTTGGGAAATGTCTGATGACACGCATATATTGGGAATTGTCATAGCTGAGTATATTCTTTCGTTTATTTATTAACTTAGGTACTTATTAAATACATTTTTAAATATTTTTATAAAAAACATTTAAAAATATAAATTATAGCATCGGGAGCAGGTTCCAAGCTAACGGTGGTTAGGGCTCCTGAGACAGGAACCTCCTCGCAATACGAGCCGTATCAAGGATTACTGACCGAGCTTCCTTCTGAATCAGGCCCTTGATTCAACCGCCTAACGAGAGCCTCGAGAGATGTTGATCAAGGCTTTTGGCCATCAGGCCATTGGCCGATACGATAATCGGCACAATGACAGCCGGGCTCACATTCCACATGTCAACAACCTCGTATGTCAAGATATTTAATTTGTTTTTCTTATAGCTAAGTATATTATTATGACAACTGTTTTATCTGTAACTAATTATTCCCTGACAAAATTGCCCGCCACTTTATGAAACAGTACTTATGCCCTCGACTTCATCTGAAGGCCATGGTCAGCACATGTGCCAAATGAAATCAAAATTCATTCAGCCGTTGCCATTGATCCTTAAATTAAAGGCACAGCGGACTCATCAACTTCGTCTCAGATGGGGCGGTGATTTTGGCTTTTACGCAATGGATTTAGGACATATCTTACGTGAACGTGACCTCATCATCTTTTCCCAACTATCTCGGTATCTCGGTCGGCTTCCAGTCTAACCGAATGCAGCTGAATACCAGTATTTTACATGGAGCGACTGCCTATGTGACCTCTACAACCCAGTTACTGGATAATACGATACCCCTTGGCAAGACTGGTTGTCAGACTTTCGGGCTTTTGACTACCCGTAACGACTGTCAAAGATGCACGAATGACAGCTGGGATCAACGGCTTAACGTGCTTTCCGAGGCACGGAGGGTTCTTGGTATGTAAAGATGGTCACCCATCCACGGACCTACCGCGGCAAGCATAGCTTAACCTGATCGATCGACCTGTGTGGCTGTTATTATTTAGCCACGGGCTTATGTGAACGTGACCTATGGTATGGTATTACAAAAAAAAATATACGCGTCGACTTGAGAACCTCCTCCGTTTTTTCGTCGGTTAATAACTAAACTTACGCTTTCTTCCCAGGCAAAAACTATATAATGCCACCTACTTTATCCTTACATGTGGTGCTTGTGGCTAAGTAATAACAGCCGCACGGGTCGATCGATCAGGTTAAGTTACGCTTGCCGCGGCTGGGCCGTGGATGGGGATCTTGACATACCAAGACCCCTCCGTGCCTCGGAAAGCACGTTAAGCAGTTGGTCCGGGCTATTCGTGGATCTTTGACAGTCGTTACGGGTCGTCAGAAGCCCGAAAATCTGACAACCAGTCTTACCAAGGGGTATCATATTACCCGTAACTGGGTTGTGGTGGTCAGATAGGCAGTCACTCCATGTAAAATACTGGTATTCAGCTGCATCCGGTAAGACTGGAAGCTGACCCTAGCATAGTTTGGTAAAGGCTAGGCAGATGATGACTTTATCCTAACATAGTACTCCTTTTCCTACTTAAGGTATTCTGGTTGACCAAAGAACAAACCTGAGGCGGTTACTTACCATGAACCAGCACCCTAATTGCGTATCACACAATCAATAGTTATCTGAATCATTTTAAAGCAAATTGCTAATCCATTGCTTCATAAGTTCGAAAAATTTGTCTGCTCAACACGTAAATAACGCAATGAATGTTGTTGAACTGTCAAAATGAAACCGATTCCGATTAATTGTGTGTTACGCAATTAGGGTGCTGTTCCCATCACTCATATGGAAAAAAATATTCAAACTAAAATTAACTCCACGTAATCTACGCATAAGAATGCATTAAAAAAAGCCACGCACCCGGTAAAGAACTCGAATAATTAATCCCAAATTATGTAAACATAATTAGGTGAACCAAACTAGAAAATGTAAATGAGCGGAATCATATAACGGTTCTGTGTTACGAAATTGGTGTGGTCATCGTTGAGAGAACACCAGATAAAGTTATTGTAACAAGGTATGTGTAAGCACGCATAGAGGTGGGAGTGACGGCGGGAAGCGTTTTTTTCTATGATCTGTTGCGTGGTAATGAAATTGAAGAGGGAGAATTGAAAAGCAGTGGTGGACCGGTGACCCAGTGGTAACGGCCGCGACTTACAAGTTTTAGATCGTAGGTTTGAACCCAGACAGTCGCTTTACTTCGTGTACATAATTTCATCACCACTGCGCTCAAAACGGTAAAGGAAAACATCGTGAGGAAACCGGCATGTCCTGGAACCAAAAATTCGAAGACATGTGTCATCTACCAGCACGCACTGGGCCCGCGTGGTAGATTATAGCCCATTCCCTCTCGAAGAGAGCAGGCCGGAGTCCCAGCAGTGGGAAAGAAAGAAAGAAAGAAAAGCAGTGGGAACATTATACGCTGATTATGTATTATATAGAAGACCTGCATCCTAATAGCGTTACACACTACCAATCATAATCTGAATCATTTTGAAGGATATTGCTAATCCATTGCTTCATATGTTTGAAAAATTGGTCTGCTAACAACGAAAATAACGCAATGAATGTTGTTGAACTGTCAAAATGAAAACCATTCCTACTCTTAGTGTGTTACGCAATTACGCCGCTGTTGAAGGCGACAGAAGTAGATTACTTGAAACTTGCGAGAACCATAATGTATCCACGAGTGCTCTACGATAAGCTGAGATGTTTCAGAGTCAAACCTGCTGAAACACATATACCTACACACATCACGCCTGTAACCTTCAAAGGAATAGATGGAAGTGTTCCTAAAATATGATTCCGTTGACTCCCGGAATGTAAGTGCTCAACGAAGCAAAGAATGAAGAGTTGTGGAACCATTGTTTAGCCAATTGTAGATCATGAAATCGCAAACTTATACAAATTCTGGCCAAGAAATAATAGCCAAGGTTTGTATACAGTAGCGGGATTGTCCGAAAGGGTTACCGCTGCCCTGGAACATAAAGGGCTAAGGAAGGAACACGGGTGGGTTTTAGTCAGTAAGAGTCTGACACTCCCTTCTGCTCCACCCAGAGCGGGAGGGGTCATTTGATGATTTCCCATCGTCAAAAAAAAAAAAAAAAAGGTTTGTATACAAGGTGGAGACGAGAATCCTACTAATATTATAAATGTGAAAGTTTGTATGGATGGATGGATGTTTGTTACTCTTTCACGCAAAAACTACTGAACGGATTTAGATGAAATTTGGCAAACAGATAGTTTATAACTAAGATTAACACATAAGATACTTTTTATCCCGATATTCCCACGAAATCGAAACTTATGCGGGTAAAACCGCGGGGCGCAGCTAGTACGTAAATGAAACTACGTGTATCGTGTAACTTTATAAATGACGTTCCCAGTCTGTATTCAAAAATTCAACCAACAAATATATCCAACAGTTCGGACACTATAGCTAATTAAAGATTGGCAACACCCATAGATACTAGAAAATTTAACTTTTTTAATGTCACTGTTAGCATTTATTTGATAGTTTCAAAATACTCTACTCTAACTGAACAGACAGCAGTGCCGCTGCAGCGCTGGGGAGTTTGTTGCGCCACTTCTTCTTCACAGTGAAAGCACTAGGAAGTGGTGAAGGGCGGACGTTTTGGAGGACTGACTTTGTAATTTTAACGTTCAAAAAGTACTGATTCTCAGCCTAATTTGAATAAATGACTTTTGATTTTGACTCCTATGCATTAGTATTGCCATTGTTTTCATTTATTGTCATATTATTGTTTCCACATTGTGTAATATAGCTCTGAGTTACGTCACCGTACGTAAAATATACCAATCGAAGTCATTAATCTGACTGGTCACCTGTATAAAAATAATAACCGTTGTTCCAGCTCTGTTATCTATATTAATTCCTCTATCCGCTTCCAATCGCACCATACAATCCATAATTAAATAAATGCACAGAAGCGATGATTTTTATCTCTTAACAACTACCCATATAAAAGCATTATCAGTCTTTGTGTGATTTCGATCATCGTACTTACAAACATGTAATTACGGACAATTTGACTTTTATTTCTTAAACAGTCCTCAGGTATGTCAGGAATTCTGTTGTTTTGGGTAGGTACTTAATTTTTTTTATAGGTGATGTTAACCGGTCATAGCGTGGGCCCCCACAGGTTGAACCGACGGCTGTGGAGCTCAAACTCAAAGCATTTATTTCAACTAAACCGTTTTCAGGCACTTTTGAATTGATAAGAAGTCGGTCAGTTAGTCAGAAAGTTGAAGCTAAAGCCAATTCCAAAACGTAGATCTCTATGGAGAAGGACGGGCAAGAAGCTACAAGGATACTTTTTTAAATCAAGATATTACAAAACTCTAGAGTATATTATTCTTGCTGCTTCTATAAGTCAGAACAAACTTAAAAGATCCGCGATTTGCATCTGTTGTCGGCGGGCAGCGCAAGACCGGTTGTTGTGGCGATATTTGGGGGAGATCTAAGTCCAGCAGTGAACGCTGAGATTATGATGATATGGCTGCTTGACGTATCTCTTCTACTGTCTTAAAGTCATCGCCAGGGTTGGCAAATGAACCAAAGATTGCACCATTGTTGAAAACTGTTGGTCATGCTACCTAAGCTCAAAGACAAAAACAAATGACGATTCATCATCATCTGCCTTTTCCCAACTATGTTGGGGTCGGTTTCCAGTCTAACCGAACGCAGCTGAATACCAGTATTTTACATGGAGCGACTGCCTATCTGACCTCCACAACCCAGTTACTGTGTAACACGATACCCCTTGGTAAGACTGGTTGATAAAAACAAATGACGATTATTCCGAAGAACAAATTCAAACTTCCAATAATCACGGATGCATAGCAATTAACTACACTTCCTTGCATTATTTTCCACCGCACTTAATTTTATGCCAGAATTATTAGACTCACATTTGCGGGTAGACAGTAATTGGAGCAAACGGTCTTCCATTACCCATTTCTTAGAACGGACTCGGTGCTGATTTAGCGTTCTCGCGAAAATGACCATGTTCGTCTACCACTATTGTTTTTTCCCGAGTAATATTATGAGTTATCGTCCAAAGCAGGTTCGAGTCCCGGGAAGTGAAACGGTAACAAAATACCGGATGTGTCGTGGGCGGTCACTGTGCGCATTGTCATACAAAAAGCTTTTGTAGTGTGGCTATGGTTTTTTGTTTGTCCTCGGATACAGTGAAAAACTTTTTTGGTCGTTAGTTGATAGCGTGGTCGTAAGTTTTCTGCTAATGAATACAGTTTTTCGTTAGTATTATGTTAGGTACCTACTTCGTAAAAGTGTTACTACTACACGGAAATCTCTGTTACTTGCAAAAAAGTGTTTTTCTGTTATAATTAATGTTCTTTGAAGATCTGTGGCTATCTAGAGGCACACGAAGTCATGTGTAAGTCTAATAATATTCACAATGACAGCCCCATGTGTCGGATTTTTCCGGAAAAGTTCGATAAAACCACCGTGACACACAATTACGTAGATTATGCATAAGAAATTGCCTTGTCTATTGTGCAGTTTCCTGGCGAAAAGCCAGTCTTTACTTTCTTTTGAGAAACTCTGTATACTTATTAGCAAGGTTAGTTACACAATAATGACTTTTATTGTGAATTTATGAATTTTGAACCATCATCTGCTTACCGTTTTCTCAACTATTTTTGGGGTCGGCTTCCAGGCTAACGGGATGCAGCTGAATTTTAAATGTAGCGACTGCCTATTTGATCTCCTCAACCCAGTTACTGGTTGTCAGACTTTCGAGCTTCTGGCGACCTTTAACGAATGTCAAAGATCCACGAACTAACATACTTTGCGAGGCACGGAGGAGTCTCGGTACGTAAAGATGGTCACCCATCCACGGACCGAGCTCGAGAAGCGTAGCTTAACCAGGTTGATCGACCCGTGCTGCTGTTATTACTTAGCCACGAGCCCCTTTTAGGGAGAATTTTGATTCGTGGCTTTTTTTTTTTTAAATGATAATATTATTATTATCATTTTTTTTTCACAAATACATAGTCACTCCAAACAGTTCCACACAAGCGCTATTGTCTTGGATAATGCTATTAACAAAATTATTGTTTGGCTCTTCTATAGCTCCTACCTACTTATTACTGAGGTTTCGCCGCTGCCCTTTCCGGTACAGTCTGTTATGCTGTTTTTAATTAACTTTCTATTGTCAGTGTAATTTTTGTGGGACACTTTTACATTGTTTAGTGGTTGCTCATTCGGAAATTATTTTTCCGGTAGTTTTGATGGCTGGGTCGATTTTTGTGGCTCGAACTGTAGTGATTTATGCCTAATTTTTTCTATGGATTTTTAGTTTCCGCACCGAATGGAGGATGCTAACGCACCTAAATTACTAAGGGCCGGGTTCTTTGATCCGTAGTTAAACTCTATAATATTAAATGATAATATTATTGCTAATGATCAAATTATTAACTATTAGTTTAAAAAATAACCCTTAGATAAACTTAAAACTTTCTAAGACAGATACCACTTAAAAATAAATAGGTACATCTTACCAAAATTTATTAATGTGTACGGGATGAGGGTTGCAGAATATTTAGCACCCTTTTATCTTATTAAACTTCCAGAAGACTTGCAAACGTTCTACAAAACGAGTTCGAAAAGTTATAAGTACAAATAAAAGCGTCTCCTTACACAAAATTTCTCCTAATGTATGTACCTATGTATTAATGTAAGCTATAAATTGTTACCATTGTTGATAGAATTGATATTAACGGTTCGCCAACATGCAGATAAACCCTGAGAGGATTTCGTTGTGTGGCTAAAACAAAAATTTAACCATTAGTTACTATTTTTAACAATTGGTTGAGTTTTACTACGGATCAAAAAACTGGCCCTTACGCAGCGTTGTCCGTCCGTCTGTCACGGGGCTGTATCTTTAGAACCGTAATAGGTAGACATTTGAAATGTTCACAGTGTGTGTGTGTGTGTGTGTATGTGCCTGACCGTCGCGTCGAGTGAATGTGTTCCTGATTCTTATCAGCGCGATAATTCTAGTAACTAATGAAGATTAAATTCGTAGAACACGTATTCGTTTATATGAAACTGACAGGTGTCAAGAACGCATTCTCTTGACGGACGGACTGTTATAGGACCGCTATAAAAAAAAGTAAAAAAAAATAAGTTTATTTATTTATTTATAAAAATTACTTTATATACCGATATAGATTTAAAATATCTTCATCTTTTTAATTGCCAACTGGAAAAACCAGTCAAATAATTATTAGTCAAATATATCAAATAATTATTAGTAATCAAATATAATTACCCACCTATGATATGTCAATAAGGTAGTTTGAACTATACTTATACTAAAAAAGTACCTTAGTTATGTACCTATAGAAAGCATAATTTACATAATATATTCTAACTACATAAAATAGTGTTGTTTAACCGGTTTTTATTACGAAAAGTTATGCGGTTGACATCTTCATATCAACCAAAATTTCTTTTTTTAACCGACTTCAAAACAAGGAGGAGATTCTCAATTTGGATATTTTATTTATATTTTTTTTTTTTATGTATGTTCAGGCATAATTCCGTCATATATGTATACATACGGAATTGCAAAATTTCAAAAAACAAAAATGCGGAACCAACGACACCGATTTCCGAAATTAAATTTATTTTTCATTTTGTAGTGATTTTTTTTTTAAGTAGATTGTTTTTTTTGTAAAAAAAGTATTTTTGAATGACATATTACTGAAAAAAAAAAAAAAAAGTTTTGTAACTTAAAACTTATATTTATCCTCACACATAAGCTGAGTCAATTCCGATCACAGATTTCGTCTTGGTCAGTTCGAGAAGTTCAAGTACCATACAACATTTGCTGGTAACAAACCTTTAGCTACATGATTTTCACCTTAACGTTGGTTGGAATAAGGTGTTTTGTTTAGTTGGTGGGTGTCAAAAATATGTTGGTAAAGTACATACGAGGGTTCAACAAACTTTAGAATGACGATTAAGAATTCTTCGCGCGTAGGCAGTGGCCGAAATGATAGGCCAGCCCTTGAGACTACAATAGTCCATAAAAATTGAAAAAAAAAGATAATCTATTACAATCGTTTTATATTCTAACACTAGAGTTACTTTGTATGCTTTCCTCTTCACTCTAAGTAGAATGACTACACGATGTTTGGATTTTGGAAGAGAAAAAATTTTTAGAATCCTTTAGTGGCCAATTAATGTACCTCACTGTCCTTTTTAGTTTAACTAAACGATTGTTTGTAAACAGAATTATATTCCCAGACATTTTGAACATTTTCTAGCACTTGACTTCCGATCTGGTTGTTTAGGTACAGACGCCAGCACATCAAGCTACCTGAAACTGTCAATTTTTTCCAATCAACCTTGAACCTAATGCTTTAGCGATAAAGTTGAAAATCTATTAAAGAAATTTGACAGATTGTAGTAGCTTGACGCGCTGGCGACTGTACGTACCGCTACCACTGCATTCTTTTGCCACAATCTTATATGAAAATTGACATCTCATCTCATTTTTTGCTCACCGCGCCTCCGCTCCGTCTTTTGGGCATGCTGGCCTAACAACAATGATATATAGTGTGCCAAAGACTTACCTACCTTGACCTTGGACTGATTGTTGCAAGACCAGTCATGAGCTTTTATAGTAGTCACTGTTTTACTTAAATAACTCTTCAATAACGCGCCATGTTTCTTGATACTTAGCTATATGTACTCATCCAGCTGCTAACAGCCACCGTGCAAAGGTCTTCGCTCCATCTAGCCTGACCATTCTTCCTCTCAAAAAATAAGTAACTCTCTGTTTGTATGACCTACATGTATTTGTTCCGAGTCTGGGTGTTTTTGTATCTATAATATGTATGTATTTACAAAAAAAAAAAAAAATGTATATAAGTAGTTTATCAGCCATCTTGTTACCATAACACAAGCATTAGGTTGCTTAGCTTGGGACTAGATGGCGCTGTGTGAAATTTCCAGGGATATTATTATTATTAAATCAATAATCAACTCATTGCTGGACATAGGCCTCTCCCAGGCTGCGCCACAACACCCTGTTCTTCAGACTTCTGCATCCAGTCTGCTCCAACTACCTTTTTAAGGTCGTTGGTCCATCTAGCTAGGGGCGTCTCACACTACGCTTGTCTATACGCGGTCTCCATTCCAAGACTCATCTTCTCCAACGGCCATCGGTCTCTCGACAAACATGGCCAGCCCACTGCCACTTCATCTTGCTAACTTTTCAAGCTATGCTGGTAATCCCGGCTCTTTCTCTCTGTTTTAACTATTCCAAAATTCCTAATCAATATTAAAAATATGGAGTCTCTACGTCCCCAGAAACAGTAAGGTGCGATGATGCGAAAACGTGTATAGTAAATGATTTGAATATCGGCATGAAATAATTTGAATATGAAGATGCTACTCGATTGGTACTTATAAGGAAAACAATGGGATAAGCTTATGTGTAGAACAATGTTGTAAGTGATGATGATCTTGAGTTATAAAAATTTTGAGCTACGTGCGTCAATCGATTGTGGTTTTCGGGGACTATTGTTTAAATAATCGTGAAATAATCAATCAAATTACAATTAATATTATTGTAATTTGGTACAGTTAGCAACATCTTTACATATCGAGACCCCTCCGTGCCTCGGAAAGCACGTTAAGCCGTTGATCCCGGCTGTCATTCGTGGATCTTTGACAGTTGTAACAGGTAGTCAGAAGCCCGAAAGTCTGACAATGGGTCTTAACTCATTGTCAGACTTTCGGGCTTCTGACTACTAAGCCAAAGGGTATCGTATTACCCAATAACTGGGTTGTGGAAGTCAGACAGGCAGTCGTTCCATGTAAAATACTGGTATTCAGCTGCATCTCGTTAGACTGGAAGCCGACCCCAACATAGTTGGGAATTGACTAGACAGGTGATGATGGTACGGATATCAAAAAAAGTTCGTTAACATTGTCACTTTTGAATGTAGAAAAAAGAAAGAAAGAAAATACGTTTATTTGCGGTAAACATGACGCAAAAAAGAACATAAAAACAAATAAAGAAAAAAAAAACATTAAGAAATGGTTGATGGCGATGCGTCACATCCACGCAAAACGGCTACCACTCAGCATTAAATATATCATCATCTAATAAATTAATCTAATCATAGAAATCATAGCCGATGTGAATCGTATCAACTACCTCCCCTCTCCAATCACCCCCCATCATCACCCCCATCCCCCATCTCCCCCCTCCTCTCTCTAATCATTAAATATAATATCATCAAAATTGACGCAAAATGATACGATAAACTGCCTTTAGAAATTCCTAATAACACTGCCCGACCTGGGAATCGAACTTACGAGGCAGTTTCAGAATCTAGAACGGTCAAATATTTGAAATCATTCCACTCTTAGTCATTGATAATGGACACTGGTACTTACACTCGGCAGCCTTTTCAACTTTACAGCTCTGACAACCACTTCCCCTACTTCACACAATCTAAGTAGATAAAATAGATTAGATAAGATACCAGGCCTTCTTCAGTTTGAGTCCAATATAGAATTCTAGGTCTAATTCAATATACGATCTCCGCTCCGCAATTCCAAGTACACACCCTGTATACGACCTTAATCGTCTCACACAACTGATAACAAAATTATAAAAGGCGAGTCATAGGTACATTGCAATAGGTACAGTCGCAAGCATACATAATACTCTATTTGTAACTTAAAAAAAAAAATGAAAATCGTCTTTTTTATAGTGTTTATTATATGTGTTTCATTTTTAATTCTATTACCTATTGTGGTATAGTAATTTTATTTTATTTTAGGTGCATCATCTTCGAATATTATTATTATAATTAATGTATGAAAAATATTCTAAAACATTTTAAAAAAGAAACGGTGTAGTTTCTTGCCCATTCTTCTCCGTACGAAAACTAACATTTGGAAGGGGCGACTAGAATCAATTCTATTTTAATGTAATTTTTGACGTTTAAAGGTGCCATTTATTTATATGCCTATCTGAAATAAATGTGTTGACTTTGACTTTATCATACACTCACGCAAGATTGAAAAGCGATTTTCTCCTAAAAAGGGAAGCGCCAGGGTAGCCCGCGAAATTAAAATTTTCTTAAAAGTTTTTTTTTTATTTTCTTATTACAATCAATCCCATTGATTGATGTTTCACGAAATAATCGGAAGAAGGATTATATTGATGGTTTTAATGATTATAATTCTGTAAATACATACTTGTTACGCTCGCGAATCAACAACCTGACACTGACCTAAAAATTGTAAAAAACGTTAGAACATTTATATTTCGCGGGCTACCCTGCGCATCCCCTTAAGAATTGTTAGATATTTTATGATGTTACAAATACTATTATGAATTAGGTTTTTTTTCCAAAGTTGTAATTTTTATTTGACGAGAAAAACTCTTTAGAATTTTGTGTAACAGCAAGGTATTTATGCTGGTGCTTGTACTTCCTTTTTATGGGCTTTACACTGCAAGATATTGTTGTATCTAAACGACGCACGTTGTCTAAGAAAATCTATCTGAATTATTTATAAATTCTATCTTAGATTACAACGGTTTTACTATTAAGTTGGAATCGAACGTCTAACGGAACTTCAGGGTCATACTTTGATAGCTCTCATGCCTACGTGCATCGGTATGGGACCGCTCCACAGCGGCCCACGACTAAGCTACACACATACACCCTTACACAACACCACACATACAAACACACTAGATTTAATTTGACTGCCCCGTTGGCCTCAAGGTCGAAAGCGCGACTGCTGAGGTTGGGGTCCTGGGTTTGATTCTCGGTTCGGGCAATGTGTTATTGGGTTTTTCCATGGGGAATTCCTAAAAAGTTTGGACGTTGGCGGTGTGATACCCCAGTGCCCCGGAAAGCACTTAAAACTGTTGGTCCTACGCCTGATCTCTGTCCGGTCGCGTCGGATTGCCGTCCCATTGGACAATGAAAGTGAGGGAAGGGAGAGTGCACCTGTGTCTGCGCACACTTGTGTACTATAATATCTCCCGAGCCGGAGGCCATGGCTGAAGTTCGGTCTGGAGGACTTTATTTAGATTTGATTTTAGTTTTGTATGAAAATGTACGAAGGATCGTCCACAGCGACACACGGCCACGCTACGCTGGCAAACAAATGAACACGCAGCTAACATGGCTAACTTCTCCGTGCACATCAGCATCACAGCAATGGAAGGTTGACTTTTCAAGCTCCCAGAGACTGCCGCGATGCAACGGTGCGACGCGATTCTAGTAGAACAATTTTCATAGAAATTGCTCTACTAGAGTCGTGTCGCGCCTGTCTGCTGGAGCCTTTAAGCGATGACAGCGCCCAACGACAACAACTTGAGTTTAAGTACATCCAAATTACCTTTCACACTATTTAGGGCTTTAATAGACCTTGAATAAAGCCTTTTTTTGGTTGTGTGATTTCGAAAAACGATTTCGTAAAACTTGTTTAATGGTTTTTCGATTTTTGCCGTTGTAAATTAGACGTAACTTCAACGCCAGAATTGTTGGGACTTGTTTCCAATGTTTAGACCTTTTTTGGATACTAATTGATCACCTGTTGTATTTTAACTGCCTGTTTTTGGTACATATGTTTAATTGGCGTAACATTTCAGTGTTTTTGGTTGTTGAGTAATTTTAGTTGGTTTTAACCCATAAAAATGAAAGCTGAATGCTAATGTTGGAGGCGCAAGAAAGAGGTGGCATTCATGTTTTGAATTTCAGAGGTTTTTTTTTTTAAAGTTGCCCCACACTAGGAATTTCTCCTATATCGTGGGTGCATTTACAAACATTTAAACTCACATACACAAACAGTCAGACCCGGAACAACTACTTGTAGGCCATACAAATATTTGTTCCGTGCGGGAATCGAACCCGCGCCACTGCGCCAACCCTGCCGCCAATTACAACGTAATGGATATTGATAGAAACATAATTTTGAATACTTGTTTCAAAATATGTTACATTTATGTTCTTGTAGCCTATCGACCATCAAAAAAACAAAGATGTAAAACCTTGGATTGGTCCTAATCCAATCCTAGATCTCGGGAAATTAATTGAAATCATGAAACGTTGTTTTCAATATATGACCTACCTATTAACGATTATTATGAATTAAACCAGTTATTACACTTATTTGATTTTCCATTGACTGCGACTCTTTACTAGGCACTGGGACCTGAAACTGCGATCAAATATTTTCTTATATTTTGTTATGTCGCTCTAGCTAAGTTATCATATATCTATACATAATTAAAAATTAAAGTCACATTTCATTTTTGTCTGTGTGTAAAGCTTACTATTTATTTATTTTTACAATTTTAAGAAAGCTTACAGACTAATAACTTAAATGGTAACGAAATAATAAACAACTGACAATTGCTAATTACAAGCTTCCACATAATATATTACAATGTTATAAAATAACATTGAAGAAAAAAAAAAAAGAAAAGGAGGCATGGGCATGGCATGCTTACTTAATACATTAATATTACACTTACATATAACAAAGAAATCTCCACGTCTTGTCATGTCGTAAAAACCGTGCAAACCAGGGGCAGGTTGCTAGTAAATTATAAATAACACATGGGGAATAGTTAGTACCCATCGGCCATATACAGTAAAAACATCAAGAATAAGTCACAAAACACTTTGTCACTTTACATTATCTATTCCATAATCCCATAAACGTATCATATAAGAGAAAAGTATCAAAAATGACACCCGATAGAAGACGTTGTAAAGTTTCTATTTTAATGGCCATTTACCATCTGCGTACACAAGTCCATAAATTGTGGATATCCGTCATAAGAGAGGTGTGATTAGCACTATTATAAGTTGCGAGGTAACTTTAGCGGCATTTTCCAGCTTTTGATTGTCGGTATCTGATAAGATCTGATTGGTTTATCTGATAGATAAATGTCTACTGCTGAACATAGGCTTTCGGTTATGGAAGCTGATAATTTTAAGTTAGTTTTCATTTAATGTTGACACTAACATAAGGTATAAGCTGCTGAATGGAGAATTATTTCCTCTTGAATTTTGAATGTATTTTTTTGACCCAATTAATTTACTCTGAATGTCGTCAATAAGATCAGCAGCATTAGCGTCTTTTCTGATCTTAAATCTGAGTGCCAAATGAGGTCTTTGTGGCAGGTGTAATAAAGTGTATACAGGGTGGCAGGGACATCGTCGCGCAAACTGTAACCATGAATTCAGCACATGATTCTAAACACCCTACCGCAGAAAATTTAGTCGGTAGTAAAAAAATCTGCTGCTTCATAGAAAAGTCCTACGCGGTCAAAATGTATAGAACAACTATTTTTTTTTTAAATACTATGAACGATGAAAAATTTCAACGCAGGTCTAGAATCTATACATATAATAAAACAGTAACGAAAGAAAAACTGTACATTGAGAATTTTCGAGAAAAAATAAGTGGCTTTTGTTAGAAAAACGTAACTGATGACAAAAAGTGACTTTTTAGAATTTTTGTCTGTTTGTCTGTTTGTCTGTGTGTATGGTACGGCTTCACGCCAAAACTACTGGATAGATTGAATTGAAATTCAGCAAAAATGTTCTTTGTAAACCAAGGAAGGCTTTAGGCTACATATTATCACGCCGTATGTTACGGGAGGTAAGCAATATTGATTTTAAAAAGTTTTTGTTCGAAATTGAATGCACAAAATAATTTAATGCACAAAATGACATGTTATTTATTTAGTTAATAATAATTTAACTCTGGGAACATAATAATCACGCTATTTTTATAAAGGAGCGGGGCAGTAATATTATAAATTGCAAGGGAACAGCTATTTCAACAATATGTCAACGGGAAATTTAGCGGTAAGGTTAGGCGACCGTTTACCGCACTAAATGGTGCGAGTTCAAATCTCATACTATTTTTTTTTTGCTATCATGTTTTAAACAATTGTAAAATTCTTTTTTTTTGTTTTTGCATTTTTTATGAGCATTGGGAACGATACTGTTATGAAATCTGAGAACTTTACATGTCCTATCTAATTGTATGGAGAGTTTCACACCAATAATACTAAACAGATTGGTGGTACAACAAGCTACACTATCATGAAGTCAAGTCAAACTTTTGGTTCTAAGTTATATCTTACCAAGCACATTTGTTGTAGGTAATTGATTTAAGTATGTAATTCTAAGTTTTGTTCCTTGCTGCTGTTACCATATTTTTTTTAATGCAAAAATAATGTAGGTGTCTGTTAAATTAACCACAATTTAGTTTTATTCATAATTTAATTAATTTGGGTAAATGATATTATGGTAGTTTCCGTTTTCTAACTGTATGGCGTTGGCGTCGAGTTAGGTCGCGCTATGGTTTCATTCCCAACAAGTGATGTTATAGGCGCCAATGTGCTCCGCTCTCATCCTATAGAAACGAGGGTTAACTTTGTTGCCTGTGTTGGTTGATGTGTTTAATTTTCCTGCGAATAATAATTGTTTTTCTACTAACTAGCAATTCTTACGTACTTATTCGATTATTTTTCATTGATTTGAATATCGTTAGTATCGGATTAAGAAGGAATTTTAGCTATGCTTTTTAGAAAAATATCAAATCTGTCTCTAAACTCAGTTCTAAGATGCGCAGGTTAGTTCGATCTCTCGAAACCGACGCAGAGCGTGAACAACGGCTAGATGCTAATCGTGAGCGTAATGCACTAAGTTTGTGATGTGTGGAACAACGAGAAATGCGTTTAGCTATCGACCGGGATCGTCATTCTTTGTCTCACGCATCCGAAACGGTTACACAGAGCGATCAGAGGTTGAGTCTTCAGAATATCCGCTTTGAGACTGCTCGATCACTTGAGAGCAGTCAGGAGCGTGAGATACGACTTGCGCGTGACCAAGAGCGTCATTCTTTATCT
Organism: Apamea anceps; assembly: GCA_951799955.1. NCBI lineage: Eukaryota > Metazoa > Arthropoda > Insecta > Lepidoptera > Noctuidae > Apamea > Apamea anceps. The sequence continues at coordinate 4,361,264 of OX637516.1, forward strand.
CGCGCTTCCGAAACAGATACAGAGAGAGAGCAGAGATTAAGTCTTCAGCTTTTCCGCACTGAGACTGCTCGGTCGCTCGAGAACAGTCAGGAGCGCGATACACGCCAAGCAAGCGATCGCGAGCGCCACTCAGTATCTCGCGCTTCGGAGACTTACACGCAGAGTGACTCGCGTTTAAGCTCCCAGCGTATTCGCACTGCCACATCTCGATCACTTGAGAATCCTGAAGAGCATGAGACGCGCCTTAGTGCAGACCGCTCACAGCATGCTCTAGCTCGGTCTTTGGAGACAGACGAGCGGCGCGAGCAACGCAACGCACTTGCTCGGCAAAGAAATCACGACATGCGTGTTGAGGTGTCTGTTCATTCCACGCAACAACGTGAGCGGATTCAGGAAATTCAGGCAAGTCAGTCGAACAGTGTGTGGCCCAAATTGATCTAGACCGTATAAGTCGCAATCTTCGCAATTCATCCTCATCTGATACTGAGTCTATGGTTTATGATCCTGAAGAGCAACCGTGGAACAATAAAGAAAGGAGCGCGTTTTCCTATAACCCATTTATTAATTACATCGAACGCGGAGACATTGGCACCATGTCTGAGGTGTGTGCACACTGTCACGCGCGTAAGTGGAAGGGAGAGACCAAGGGAATGTGTTGTGCGTCTGGAAAGTTACGACTAAACTCTATGCAAGAGCTACCGGAGGTCTTACGAGTTCTTTTGAATGACGAGCATCCCACGTCCAACCATTTCTTAAGCAATATTCGAGCCTACAACAGTGCTTTTCAGATGACTTCATTTGGAGCTCAACAAGTCACTAAATCTGGATTCATGCCGACTTTTTACAAAAATGAAAGATCTGGAACGTCTCGAATCGTCTCGCGCATCACGCTGTTTTCCCGTCCCCGGGCTCTTAGAATTCGACATCAGACGTTTCAGATCTTCGATTTTGACGACCTCGTTGTCGCTGGCATAAGCAACAGGATCCGCGTACAAAGTCGCGGGCAGAAGCTAGTCATGTACTAAATTCATGGGAACAGATTGCGCGCTGTTGTCCCTGACACCCTGTATATTCCTTGGATCATCCAGGGGAAGCCTTCTCATCAAACTCTTGCTATTATTCTTCTTATTCATTCTTCTTGAGCTATACGAGAGTTCTGTATAAGACAAGTCAGCCAGCAAGGAAGCATGCCGGAAGTAAGTTTAGTACCTCTGTCGTTCGTGGAGAAAAGGTCCTGGGCCTTTTCTTTGACAGAGAAAACAATCACCACGCTTGCTCAATATGCAAATGCAATGCTAATATACAAAAACTAGAGATCGTATCTTAGAATATTCCAAAGATAAAAATAAAATTATAAAAACATGGAAGGTTGCTACAAAACTTCACAAATAGCCACTCCAACTTGTTATTCTTCTAAACCTGGAAGTGTTAGCGCAGTCCTCAAAGGGGCTAACCCACACGACACTCACATACTAAGCTGGGGCCACACTGTACAGTTTAAATGCGGCACCATTCAACGGTTTCAAATCGCCCTGTTTATGCCAACACGCTTGTTCGAGCTTTCTATGTGAACATACGGAGAGTTAGGATAGAGAGCACATTGTAGACTTGAGCTCTTAAGAATTTGTTTGTTCGCAGCACAGTTCGGAGTTTCTTGTTTAAAGTTTAAACGGAAACCCAATTCTCGTACTTAAGAAACGTTGAAGTTCAAGTCGCAACCTCATCTTAGCGACAATCAAATCCGTCAAAAACGGGGTTTTGACAGATTGAGACTGATATTGTAATGTGAATGTTCTTAAAAATATAGGAATTACCTCTCTGAACAATGAAACAGGTTTATTTGATTGAAATTTTCATTAATCGACAAAAAATGTTAGAACTTTTTCGTTTTTGAAGAATAGGGTGCTTGCCTGGGTAAAAAAATCATTATTATATTTAGTCAGTCAGTTAGATTATCGAAAAATAATGGACACATATTTTTTCTTTTGTCAATCAAACAAAAAATGACAAAGATAAAGCGCGTCAAAATTTGGGAGTGGGGGGTCGTGACGTCACTTGCTTGCAAAAGTGTCGCAAGCAAGTGACGTCACGCGGAACTTTAACGGGCGATATCTTCATAATTTTTTATATGATTGACAAAAGAAAAAATACGGGTTCAATATTTTTTGATAATCTAACTGACGGACTAATTAGAATTTTCTAGGAAAATAGCCTATTGAATTTATTCTCCAAGAACGAAAAAGTTGTAATTTTGATTAAAATTCTATTTTATCTTAAGTTAGTTACAATAAGTAACAAGAAGTGAGGACGCTTAACGCCAATAGCCCATTTTCAACTAAAATTAAAAGTCTACCTGTCTGCCATTAATATTATTAGATCCCGTATTCTCCCACAGCAGGCCAAAATCTTCTGTACTCTCTATCATCTTCTCTCGATGTAAGACTAAGTCCCGTATTATAGAAAGCTCACTCAAGACTCCAGCAATACTTAAAACTAGTTTCAACCAATCAAATGTCCCTAAACTAGTTTGAAGTAATGCTTGACCATTGACTAAGGTTCTGTAATACGGGCCTAAGAACCAGTCTTTAGTCTTTGTTGAAGGAGTCTACCTCATCCCGCCATCTCTGTCTGGGCCTGCCACGATGTCGCCTGCTAGAATTATTTGTTTCTGATTACCTAACAACAAGCAAAACCATCGTGGCAGGTCAAACAATCATTCCAGAGTTACTACCACTAAAAACGATCTCTCTTAAAATCAGTTTCATCATCATTCTCCCGCCCATAACCCAATTTATTTGAGTTCGGCGCAACATGTCTTTTTCTGCCATATTTCTCTATTAGTCATCATTTCGGTAGTCACCCCCAATGTAACCATGTCATCATTCATACGTTTCTTTGGTCTTCCCTTACTCTTATAGCCATCGAAATTCATACCTAAAACTCTACTCACGACATTTTGCTCATTCCTTCGTATCACATGCCCATACTATGATAACCGATTTCCACACAACTTTTCAGTTACCGGTGCCACTTTCAGACTTCCTCTTATGTACTCATTTCTTATTCTATGCCTTCGTGTAACACCACACATCCCTCATCGTATTCTCATCTCAGCTGCATGCAATTGCCTTTCATTCATCCATAAATCAGTTTATTTTTAACAGAAAGTAAAACCTTTCTCTTTCTATTTCTGTCGCTATTATTTTTCCAAATCCAAAATAGAAGCTCTAAAACCAATCCAAACTCGCATACCAAAACGTCATGAAATGTAAATCAAATACCTATCCAATTAATTTTTATGACAACGTTGCTGTCTAATTTGGGGTCCCGTGCGTCAACACCGTAGAACAACTCGCCGCTAACTGTTTTGTAAAATAAGTGGTTTTAACTAGTAATTCGTATGCTCACCAGGCTGTGATGTTAAAACTAATTTTATATCGCCTGCCTACCCAATGGATTCTTCGCTCGCCGCTTTGAAAGTGACACGAATAATAATTCAATAATTGGCGGCTCAGACGAGATTTTTGTCGGAGATATTTTAGTGTTTGTTGAACACAAATAAATGTGTGTTTAGGTCAGTCTTTATTGATGCTTTTGACTCCTCTAACAGTTATGGCGTCGTCTTTAGTAGTCTTTATCGGTAGCCTGATAATGTCAGTGTTTATGCAAATAACCAGCAGTGCTATTCTGTAACGATCTCACCGTGAAAACTTAGGTGAAGTGAGCGTGGAGTGAGCTGTCATTCCAAATAATGCTAGAGATTGACACTACTGACAACTCACATCAAGCTCACTTCACTTGAGTTTTCACGGTGAGATTTTTACAGAATCGACCGGCTGATCCTATGCTATAACTAAGAATATGATCAGCAGCCTAATTACGTAACTCACATCACACACTATCAATCATATCCGAATCATTTTGAAAGATATTGCTAATCCATTGCTCCATTATGTTCCAAAACATTGTCTGCGTAAATAAAGCAATGCATATTGTTGAACTGTCAAAATGAAAGCCATTGCTACTGTTGTGTGTTACGCAATTACCCCCTGATTATTTAATATGCCTTTATTATCAAGTGTATAGTGTTTCAAATACAAGCGCAATTATATTATTTTTGTAAAAAGAAGAATTACCATCTTCATTTTTCTTGGCATCTATCTTTCTATAATCTATGATTCGGCTGCTGATAACGATAAATATGTATATTAAAAATAAATTTATCTTCTCTATAATTCACAATATTTCACTGCCTGTCCTCGTCTATGGTTCGCTCATTAGTAACCGCTTGACCAGTTTCTTCGCGCATATTTACGCTAAGCGACAGTCATGTGACAGCTTAGACATCTGACATATCTGACCTCCACAACCTTGAGTAGACTGTGTTGTACAAAAGTTTCTTACCATTCATCTTGTGTGGGTACACAATCCTTTAGCTGCCGTCTGCGACAGCTAGATAAGATAATAGAGAGATATTAGGAGTGTATGGCCAATTGTGTATTAGATTGGTTGTGAATAATTTTTTAAATTCATTTCGCCGTGTCATAACTTTCATGATTTTCAGATTCAATGTGTAATATACTTGAAAAGGTCTACTGCTGATTCTTCATAGAATAGTTCGTTACAACAAAAGTTATAAGTTGATAAGTATACATACTCGTATAACTAGTTGTTTGGTTCCTGTTACTTCGTTTGCTCAAATGTGTTCCTTGCATGATGCATCTAAATGAGCATTTTTCTTCCTATCTTTTTGTTTTACCCAATAAGCTGATTAAAGAATGATGTTATCAGTGTTATATATAAAATATTGATGCCTTAAAAACCTAGTTTGACATCTATGTACTTTTTTGAAAACCATGCGAGAATTTCTCAGCGGTAATAGTCGCAATTTTGTACGCTTTCAAAATGAATGCGGGACCAAACTCGGGACTAGTATTTACCCCATGTCTGCCCGCATTACACTGGTCTCCCTTTTTTTTGGGTGGGAAATCGTCTAATGACCTCTCCCGCTCTGGGCTGAGCGAAAGGGCGTGTTAGACTTTTACTGACTAAACCCACCCGTGTTCCTTCAGTTGCCTATGCCAGGGGCCACGGTATCTCTTTCGAACAACCCGCGGCCCTGGCGGACACTGGTCTCCCCAACTTGTTTTTCAACTGAAACTAACGAGCTAAAGCTGCAACTAGTTCACAACTGAAGCGGTAACATGTCTCCGGGTCGTCGGGTCAGGTCGCGACCGAACCGCTATCGAACAAGGTCGCAAAACTTATTCAAGGTCAACCGTGCAGGGCTAAATCTGTAGGGTGACTGTTGTCAGGGTTTTGAAGGACATTGTAACGGTATTTTAATCCCGAAAGTCTGACTACCAGTCTTACCAAGGAGTACTGTGTTACTCTGTAACTGGGTTATGGAAGTCAGATAGGCAGTCGTTCCATGTAAAATACTGGTATTCAGCTGCATCTGGTAAGACTAGAAGTGGACCCCGACATAGTTGGGAACAGGCTAAGTAGATGATGTATCGATATTCAAAAGACGACTCACGATAATAAAGTACTAAATCTTTTTTCACAATGTTGTTTTAGTTGGTGCCTCGTTAGTCGAGTGGTCGCAAGCGCTACTGCTGGGCATGAGGTCCTGGTTTCGATTCCCGGGTCGGGCAAAATGTGATTGGATTTTTATATCTGGATTTTTTAGAAGCAGGATGCTGGCGTCTGGATTTGTGTCCGGTTGGGGCAATAGGGTCACCCGCTATTACATGGAACTTAAACATAACCGGCGAAATGTGGGTTTACTGTGTATACTCGTATGTACTCACTTCTGCCTAGCTCTTTGGGGGAAAGAGGCATGATGTTATGTTATTTTAATAAATCCTGCCAACCATGTTTGTTTATTGCGTTCACCAATAGCAGTTTAAATCGGTTTCCTTAATATTTAATTTAATTTATAGGTAGCAGACTGTATTTCCTACTAATATTATAAACGTGAAAGTTTGTTATGGATGGATGGATGGTGGATGATGATGTTTGTTACTCTTTCACGCAAAAACTACTGAACAGATTTGGATGAAATTTGGCACAATTGAATTTGAAATTTGGCACATAACCAGGATTAACACATAGGATACTTTTTAATCCGATATTCCCACGGGATCGAAATTTATGCGATTGAAACCGTGGGGCGCAGCTAGTATCTTCATAAACTAATATCATAAAGAGAAAAGATTTGATTTTTTGTACGCTTAGTCGCTTTCACGCTAAAACGGCTTAACAAATTTGGATAAAATTTGGCACATGTCTAGACCATAACCTGAATTAGGACATAGAATACTTTTTATCCCGATATTTCCACAGAATCGACACCAATATGGGTAAAACCGCAGGGCGCATTTAGTGGCTAAAATAATTCTGAAATCGCCAACCCGTCCTGAGCAAAGTCGTAAGAGGAGAGGCCTTTTCTCTGGAGTTGGGCAGTAATAGGCTGGTTTTAATTAATCCTTTATAGCTAGTGAGATCTGAGATTAAGTTAGAAAGTAGCCATAAAAAGGTTCCATTAACACTTGTCAAGTTTAGAACCTACAAATTGGTACTTAAACAACGGAAACGTAAACCTACAGACCACCTCGACAACCACTGATTGATAAAGATAATTCTGCTTTATAATAACCTGAATACAACCCTAACTAGTTTATAACTAAAATTAATTTAACTAAAGTAATTTGCATCGTAAACCTAACTGTTTATAGAAGCCAATTTATTTTGATTAACACTTTGAATTCTTGTTCAGTTTAATGTGCTGTCATTAAATAAAATCATATTTGTTTAAAAAACCCAGCGGTCTTTATCCTCTATAGGAATTTACTACGTCATTTTTATTTTTTCCTTAAGAAAAACTTGATTATTATTCATCTCATCACTTGAGTTTGCTAAGCTACCGGTATTCTTCTATGTAATCTATCCAATCAAAACTTAATTGAAAACCATAGATCACTGGATAGAAAAGAGAATAAATTTAGAAGAAAAATATTAGAAAAAGTTACGTCAGAACTTGGCAAATCGTTTAGTGCGTAGGCATAATTATTTTGTCCCACTGACCCCTTTTTTATCATCAAAGGACCCCTCCCGCTCTGGGTGGAGCGGAAGGGAGTGTCAGACTCTTACTGACTAAAACCCACCCGCGTTCCTTCCTTAGCCCTTTATGTTCCAGGGCAGCGGTAACCCTTTCGGACAATCCCGCTACCCTGGCAGGCTTCGGCCCTATCCGGCCCCGTCATTTGTGCTGACATCTCTTTGAGCCGCGCATGGAACACATATGCGCCGTCCGGCACGGGCCTGGTCCTGATCGGACGGTGAGCTACCCATTACTCACCGCCCGCAGGCCCGCGCCTACGGTGGCCGGGAGTCGTCACGCGGCTCCCGACGCCCGGAGCGTCTCCCGCGGCGGCTGAGGCGTGAGGTTCTCTCCCTCATCCATCCCGCCACCTCCTTCGCTAGCATGACTGCTTCAGATTGCATTTATAAATGATAGGTCTTTTTGTGAGTAGGTTTATACAAATATTTCTACACGTCTATAATATTTGGAATGTCATTGCAATGTTCCTTCCTTCTTCCCACTAAGCCTGACCTGGACACTATTCTGGAGCTAATTCTTCAGCCTTCTAAAGGACGTGAGAGCAGTGGCTATAATATATAATATATAATGGCCGCGACTTCCCGAGTTGAAGGTCGTAGGTTCGAACCCTGACAGGCGTACTTTGTGTAAATAATTTCATCACCACTGCTCACAAAACGGCGAAGGAAAACATCGTGACAACCATATGACATCTATCGACCCGCACTGGGTCCGCATGGTAGATTATTAGCCCACTCCCTCTCGAAGACAGGAGGCCTGTGTCCCAGCAGTGCCAACATTATTGGCTGATTATGCTACTGACCTATCTAAATTAATAGTGTATGTAGTAAAGGGTAGATTTTGAGTTTCTATAAAATATCATGCCTCGATAATGAACCAGGACAAAAATAATAATGAAAACTGAGAATCTCCTCCTTTTTTTAAGTCGATTAAAAATGAGGACGTAGATGGCAATTTTGTCTTTATTTCCTAAACACTACACACCAAAGCTAGTTACTCTATCCAGTTATAATAACTACAATAGAAAATCAAGAGAGATTTTTGAGTTGCACTTACAGATACGATTACAATCAACAATTACTCAACAGTTCGACCATTTATAGATGACACGCAACGCAATTCTCACGAGGAACTTGGTTTGATTAGAAAAACACAAGAAAATAATTGTTTTTGTTGTAACTTGATAGGTGTGATTGTGCAATTGTGAGATTTTATCATATTTTTTTCAATGCTAGAAACAATACAATGCTAGATAAGCTTGCAACATATTTTTTTCTTATAAATGCATATCATATTTTTTTCTTATGTAATCTGACCTTGCTCAAAAATCCGCTAAGCTGAAGTGGGACTGGGCTGGCCACGTTTGCCGTATGCCCAATGAGCTGTGGGCCAAAATAACCTCTACATGGAGCCCCTGATACAGCCAGTAGACGTGGCGGTAGACCCCGTAGAAGATGGAGCAAACGAACGAAACGTAGTCCACTTTAGCCCTCGATCGAAAGATCTGGAATTAATGGGGAAAGACCTTTGTCCAGCAGTGGGGTGATGCTAAGAGTAACAGTTACTTATACAGTAGGCCACACGTCAGAAGAGACAAAACCAGTATAAACTGGTTTCTTATTCTTTTGAAACTTCGTACTACGTTAGACTAGAGGGGCAATTCTCGTAATTTTAAGACCGTTCACAGTCTGATCTGTCTCAATCTGTCAAAAAATACTTCTAATTTCCCTACATTTTGACTAGGTTTTGACATTTGTTTTTCGCTGAGATGAGACTGCGACTAGATTTTGTACGTTTTAAATTACGAGAATTATTGGCCTTCAGATCAGAGCAGAGAGTTCCACACTGGCTGTGCGCATAATAAGCAGCTATGCAATGTTGCATTGCATAGGCGGCTCATTTGTGTAACATTCACCAATCTGTCGTAGGCATTAGTAGCATATGTTCCTGAGTTTGTTTAGTTACAAACAAACCATCTTATATCCTTCTAGTGGGTTTCAAAGAATTTAAAGGATGTTTATAAATACGAATTGATTAAAATTAACTACATTGTAGTTGAACAATCAAGTCATTCTTTGAGCTCATGTGCAAAGTCTGTATGATTTGGATACTATTTTGCCCAAATTGCAGTATGTATTAAATCTTTATACATACACAAGCTTTGATACCGTGCCTAGATGACCGCGTAATGAGAAGAGATGATAGTTTCTCAGTAAAACAGTCTAAAACAGCCGTATATGCCTACGAAACGCTTCGGAAGAGGAAGACCCGCGCTACAGGGTGGTCCAGTATAGAGAGGTAAGAGTATAGAGAGGAAAGCGCAGAACCTAACTCCTATGAGAACCCAGGACAGGGCGTTCTGGCACCGCTGCACAAGAAGACCCGACCCTGGATAGAACTAGGCTTAAAGGATGGACGATGAAGAAGAGAACTCTCTCCGAATTCTCCTTTCCACATTTAACCCGTCTGCCTTCAAAGCAAGAGTGAACAGGCATCTTCTGGGCACGCTCGTTTCATCATAGACCTCATCCATCGCTTTCCATCAGGCGTGATTGACGTTAAGAGCAGCCATGCTATTCTGTAAAAATCTCACCGTGACAACTTAGGTGAACTGAGCTTGAAGTAAGCTGTTATTCCGCCTGATAATGCCAGGGATAGCTAGAGATTGACACTATTGCTAGCTCACCTCACCTAAGTTTTCACGGTGTGATTTTTCCATCTGATTATGCTGGGGATTGACACTATAGACAGCTCACTTTAAACTCACTTCTTCTAAGTTTTCACAGTGAGATTTTTACAGAATAGATCGGCAAGCTCGTTTAGTAATAAAATAAAAATGTTTATACACTTATTACTTTATTACTAAACAGCCAGTCATTTAAATTCCGTTTTATACACATCATCATCATTTGCATTTACATCTTTATCTTTTAGGTAGATATCTAGAAAGGGATCACCTATTTCCTTGACTAATGGCTTTAGTTAGTAGTTTTATTGACCCTAACAACAACATAATTTACTTTTCGTTGAAACTGTACCATTTATAGGCATTTTGCTTAGCAAGGAGGAAGTACAATCATTATGGCTTGTAAACATCGGCTGAACTAAGGAAGGAAGGACAAATAAAACAATATAACTAACGAGCATAGTCACTCCACCTTGCTCAGCTCCATGACTAAATGTTTTACTCACAACTTGATAACCACGAACGGTTTTAATACTTCACTAATTAATGAAGGAATTGTTTTCAATTCTTCTTCTATATATAATACACACACCGGCAAAGTTAGAGGAACAAAAATAAAAAGTACCTTTTTTTTAAAACTTGTGGGTATTTCGACAAGTTGTTCCGTTACAAGGTTTATTTTTAAAGACCAGCTTAAGACAAGACAAAAGGTGTGGTACAGACCATCAAACTGAACAACTTTCTGCATGGGACCAATATTGCCTTTAAGTAGGCACGAATTGTCGTCGTTCTAGTAAAAACGTTTTTTTTTTTTTAAGAAAATTATAGAATGAATTTTAGCGTGCGCCTGATAAGTAATGTATTCATCGCAGAGTTCACAACATGAAGCAAATTGGCAACGCATTGAACTAGCGGTATTTACTTAATTTTGACCGTTCCTATGAAAAAAAAGGGCGCGCGACGACGCGGACGTTGCTAAATCGCTCGCCTACGAGCACGCAGCCCGGAGTGGGCTGCTCTGGAAGAGGGGAGGTCCTTGCAATGGGAACATTAATAATAATAATAATATCCCTGGACATTTCACACAGCGCCATCTAGTCCCAAGCTAAGCAACCTAATGCTTGTGTTATGGTAACAAGATGGCTGATAAACTACTTATATAATTTTTTTTTTTGTAAATACATACATATTATAGATAGAAAAACACCCTGACTCGGAACAAATACATGTAGGACTTACAAATATTTGTTCTGTGCATTATGGGCCTATTATGCTATATCTATGTGTCGGGCATCCCTTTCTTTATTGAGATGCTCTAAATTTTCTTTACAACACGTTGAATAAGATATTTTAATTTGTCGCACCTATTCAATTTCTTCCTGTATAAATAAACATATTATTATAAACTAGCTTCTGCCCGCGGCTTCGCCCGCGTGGATGTCGGAAATGATCCCACGAGAACATTATTCTTTACTTTCAATCTTAGGTATAAATACTGAGTTTCGAGTAAATCGGACCGCGCGCTAAAATTTTTCCATACAAACTTTGAAACGCCCCAATCCCTTGTTAGGGGGTAGTTTAGAAAAAAAAAAACTGGCAAACTTCATAATTTATTTAGATAAGTATTATTGCCAAGTTTCAAATTTATTAACTCAAGAAATGAGATCTTTCATACAAACGAATTCCCCCCATTTCACCCTCTTAGGGGTGGAATTTCGAAAAATCCTTTCTTAGTGGATGCCTACTCTTCACGAAGAACACACCCTCCAAATTTCATGTCTCTAGGACCAGCGGTTTAGGCTGTGCGTTAATGTATTAGTCAGTCAGTCAGGACTTCGAATTTTATATATGTATATAGATTAAAATATTGTGCACTCGCCTCACATCAATAATTCAACAGACTGGGTCTGATATCGGTCTCATTTGCCGATTTTTGCTATTACCGATTTTATCATTGGCATCATCATCATCTTCATCCACAGCTCGACGTCACCCACTGCTGACCATAGGCCTCTTTTCTTGTGCTAATCTCTACACTCCTGTGCCAGCTTCATCAAGTTTCTGCCAATGGTAACAATATCGTCCGGCCATCTCGCGGCCGGAAGACGGACACTTCGTCTCCCAATCGTTAGACGCCACTCGGTAACTGCCTTACTTCACCTGTCATCACTGCGCTTGTCCTGGTTATTTCCCTGCCCAACTCCATTTGAGTTCCATAACTTGGTTTCCGATATCGATATCTTTAATACGTACTTAGGATCTCAACGTTTGAAACTCGGTCTTATGCCAAGCATGGAACGCTGCATGGCTCTCTGTGTAACTCCCACCCTACACACAGTCTCCTGCATAATTTATCACCGAGACAATATTCTTGATTCTTAAGTTGTGTCTGCTTGAGTTTAGTTTATGATCTTCCTGTACAAGGCCAATTCCCGTAACTAAAAACGTTTTAAATCTAGTCGCAATCTCATCTCGGCGATTAACAATTGGCAAAAATTTAGGAAAATCAGAGGTATTTTTGGCAGGTTGAGACTAAGATCAGACTGTGAACGATCTTAAAATTACGAGAATTGCCCCTCTGGTTAGCAATTTCACAATAACAAAAACGAGTATAATAAATTGTTTTGTAATTTATTATAGTCGCTTCAATGTAATTCTACCTTGATAAATTACTTCGATACTGTTTTCAACTGCTAATAAAATAAAACCAGTAATAAAATAATGTATGTCTTAACTTCCAATAAATCAATTACATTCACAATAGTAGTTCAGCTTCCTCCATCCAGTGGAAAGTGCCGTGTGTTTCAATCGGCATTCATTTTGCGCGCAATGTGTTACTGCGACGGCTACGTGTTTTAATCGAATCCTGCGCTAGTTGCGCAGCTTCCGCTATAAACGTGGCGCATAGTAACATAAATAAATAAAAAAATAAAAATGTTTATTTCATCAACTTAATACGTTTTACATAATATGTGTGTGGAAGCACCTTTTAAGCAACGACATATTTCAAACCGTTTTATAGGGTATCTTTTATTTTATTTAGATGCATTTCTGGTAAAATAATTATTCTTTCCCGATTGCAGAGAGGACGGTAACGTTTTTAAATAATGAATTAAGATCAACTTTATCTAAAGTGTCTTCATATTTCTCTATTCATAATAAATTATTTAGTTCAATAACATGATTGTTTAATTAACAAAACGTTTGTTAGAGGCAGGTAAGGATTGAACTCAGTATAAGAAAAACAAAAGTAATATTCAAATAGTTTTAATTCCGTACAAACTATAATGATCATGAAGGAACGATAAATCCTGTAGAGTTTTAGAGCTGCCAAAAACTTATTCGAGAATCGATACTCAATGAGCGCATTTATATTTTTTTACGTGGCGATATTCTCGTGGACGTTGACGTCCACGTGCATAAAATGTATGGAAATACGAACACGTTATAGTGGACGAAAATTTAAAAGCGTCTTCATATATTTACATACATTTTACTTCCCAGTGTTATCGTGATGCCGTGACGTGGATGTGGCGTGACGTCCATGCTAATATCGTCATGTTACTAATTATATCAGTGTACAAAAACAACCTAATCAACAAAATAGTATTTTTTCCGAGTTCTAAGACATTCTAACTATTTATTTATTTAAACTTTTCGCACAAAAAGGTAACAAGGCGGACTTAATGCCTTAGACATTCTCTACCAGTCAACCAAGGGTGGTGAAGAGATTAGATGGCAGGTGCTTTGGTTGAGAGGAACAATGACAAAAAAAATATTAAAACTAGGTACACAAATAGGTATACAAAGGTAGCAAGGCTAGGTAGGTGTACCAATTCAAAGGACACAGGTGTGTTACTATTCCCTTCCTAATCAACAAAATAGTATTTTTTCTTGGGTTCTAAGACATCGTAACTATAAATTCCCAACTGAGTTATTTTCTTCCATATTAAAGTAAATTATAAAGCTTGACAATGCTTCCTGAATCCTATTGGAAAGTAATCCATTCGTTGTTGGTTTCAATCGGCATTCATTTGGCGCACAATTTGTTACCGTGACAGCTACGTGTTTTAATCGACGCACGCGGTGCTTCCGCTAAAGGCGCGACGCACAGTGGGATGAACTGCATCTGTGGAAAAATAATGAAAATATTACACTTTGAATTTTTTTGCCTAGCTATATACGATTTGGTGGGTTTTTTGATAAAAAATAATAACAGAAAAAAGGACAATATTTTTTGTCACGCACTAAAACTCAAATCCAAAGCATTTATTTCAATTAAACCACTTACCGGCACTTTTGAACTGTCAAGGGGTCAGTCAGTCAGAAAGACAAAGCTAGTTGCCCATTCCGAAGAGTAAAAGGTTTCTTTGGAGAAAAAATTCTTTAGCATTGGTCAATCTAGTCTTTGTAGGAAATTGAACAACGATTTGTGGCTCAGATAAACGAGAAGATAAATATTTTTCACTAATGATTTTCAGTTTCATAAAACCGAATCAACTAAGCATTTTTTCCGATACATTTTATCACTTTATATCCCTCCCAACAACCCGCAGTTTTTATTATTTTACAAATAATCACTAATCGCCCCCTATTAAACCTAATTAGCGAAATACGGATGTACAGACGGCTGCAGGTCAAGCTACCCGAAACTGTAAAATTTTCCCAATCAACCTTAACGATTTTGCGATAAAGTTGAAAATCTATTAAAGAAATTTGACAGATTGTAATAGCTTGATGTGCTAGCGTCTGTACTATAGGTGCACCGCTGCCTAACCCCTTTGGGAAAACACAGACATGATGAGTATGTATGTTATGATAATCAGTCATTTTGTAATTTCAACAAGTAACTGGTTATTTATTTTTTTATTAGTCGTTAATGTCCCACAGCTGGGCAAAAGCCTATACTCTTCTTCCACCTCTCTCTTTCTAGAGGTGCCAAGGACCAATCTTTAATAAATAAGTCCAGTTACTTATTAAACAATTTTTTTTTTAAACCACACCTTTTGTATCATACATCCTCAGTGTGCGCTCAACCTTCCTGCGCACAGGCACTTAGTTTAGCCCGACAATATAGGTTATTGAATACAGTGTTGTCGACGTCACAGCAGCCATTGAAAACAGCGCTCAATAGCGCAAGGGAAATTGTTTTCACACGACAACATGCACTACGGTGTATGTGTTGCGGTAACAGTTGGAACAATAGTCAATGTATGAACTTACTAGATAAGTAGATGAATAAAACACTGCGCTCAATCAATCAATCAACTAAGCCTATCGCAGTCCACTGTTGGACATAGGCCTCTCCCAGGCTGCGCCACAACACCCTGTCCTGCGCCTTCCGCAACCAGTCCGCCACCTTCTTAAGGTACGCTTAAGGTAAGCTACTACGCTTGCCGATACCCGGTCTGTACTCCGGGACTCGTCTGCTCCTTCGGCCATCGGTCCTTCGACAAACATGGCCAACCCACTGCCACTTCAGTTTGCTTACTCTGCAAGCTACGTCGGTAACTCCGGTTCTTTTCCGGATAAGCGTATGTAATGTATGGTCTTCTTAGTTAAGTAGACAAATAGAACACTGCGCTCAAAGCGTAAGCGATTTTTTTTCACACGATAACGTGTACTACGGTGTCTGTGTTTAGCTGTTCAAGTTTGGATGGTGGTCACTGTAAGGCCTTATGTAGTTGATAGAGTGTAGGCTAATATGAGTTGTTGTTGTGATTCTTCTTCCAGAAAAAAAAAACATTTTAAGAATGCATGGTGACACTGAAAAAATATTCAGCGTATCCTGTGGAGTCAAGTCCCACTACCAACTTAGCTGACTTGTTAACCCTATTCACAACAGCAGGTATATTTTTGTCAGTACAGCTTGAATGTATCATCACTACACATGAAAAAGTCGTAAATGGATATTGGCACATGGGCCTCCGCATGATAACACAACACTTTTCTTTGCACCGTGCACCTAGCGTTTGACGTTTCATAAGTAAGTTTATGTGAAATAAAATATTTTGATTATTTTTTTAACCTTATTTCGTTTTTGGTTTGGTTTAGGGAACTATTTTCTTTTTGACAGGTGATTAAGTGTCAACTCCGGAAAAGAGATAGTTTTTTTTGGGCCCACTGTCTTGCAACGAACGTCTATTAATAGTATTATACTTAAAAAAAAAGTGGCCAAGTGCGAGTCGGACTTGCCCATGAAGGGTTCCGTTGAGTTGATTGAATGAAAGGTAAATTGCAGTTTACGATTTATGACGTATAAAAAAATAAAAACTACTTACTAGATCTCGTTCAAACCAATTTTCGGTGGAAGTTTACATGGTAATGTACACCATATATTTTTTTTTGTTTTATCATTCTCTTATATTAGAAGTTACAGAGGGGGGACAAACATTTTACGACTTTGGAAGTGTCTCTCGCTCAAACTCGCGAGTTCGAGTTACAAAAAAGTTCAGTTTAGAAAAAAAGGATATTAGAAACCTTAATATCATTTTTGAAGACCTATCCATAGATACCCCACACGTATGGGTTTGATGAAAAAAAATTTTGAGTTTCAGTTCTAAGTATGGGGAACCCCCAAAATTTATTGTTTTTTTTTTTTCTATTTTTGTGTGAAAATCTTAATGCGGTTCACAGAATACATCTAGTTACCAAGTTTCAACTAAAAAGTAACCAATTTATCATTTAAAATGGTCGATTTTTTCAATAATGTCTAATCGGAATCACGAAATCGTAATAAAAAGAAAATGTTCTAATAAAGCACTCAATTGATTCAATTCCAGATATGGTCGTCAACGTCATAATGCGTGTATTGAAGCGTTTTTAACGATTTTAAGAAAATAAAACAATATAATATACCTAATTACAATTCGAGGTGGTAACTGAATCTGTTTCATTAAGTAAAAAAATGTACAGACGTCAGCACATCAAGCTACTAAAATCTGTCAAATTTCTTTAATAGACTTTCAACTTTATCGCTAAAACATTAAGGTTCAAGGTTGATTGGGAAAATTTGACAGTTTCAGGTAGCTTGACCTGCTGGCGTCTGTACCATTGACGCTGTAGCAGGTCGTCCTGTGTTTAATCGTATTTTTAAGTTTACTTACTCTAGCATAAAGTGGTTTAAAAATCAACGTGAAATAGAATGTAGCTTTGCGTTGTTTGTCAGTTTGACTCTAGTGATGTTATTCAGTCATTAACGTTCAGGCAATCGATGGTCTCGATTATGTAATTTCCAAAACGAAGATACCAGCAGTGACGTAAGTTTGATACGCATAAAAAAAACTTAAAGAAAAGCATTATAGCAAGATCCAAAATAATACAGCAACCATTAAATATTGGTAGATTGAGGTTTAAGTCAGTGATATTCGGCTCAGATTGGCCCTGTTTGACTTTGCAAAGAGCGCCTTCTCCTGCTCATATTCCACTATCAATCAGCACCCTAATTGCGTAACACACGATCAATCGGAATCTGAATCATTTTGAAGCAAATTGCTAATCTATTGCTTCATAAGTTCGAAAAATTTGTCGGCTCATCACGTAAATAACGCAATGAATGTTGTTGAACTGTCAAAATGAAACCGATTCCGATTGATCGTGTGTTACGCAATTAGGGTGCTGATAAATAATGAATCAATGAAGATACGATGATGATTTTAATGCCAAATTACACGTGATCTACTGACAGCACTAACACACAGAATATAAATTTTTTACTCTTATTAAAATTCTGTGACTCTATACCTATGTACAGACGCCAGCAGGTCAAGCTACCCGAAACTGTCAAATTTTCCCAATCAGCCTTGAACCTTAATACTTTAGCGATAAAGTTGAAAATCTATTAAAGAAATTTGACAGATTGTAGTAGGTTGACATATATCTATTTCCTAGTTTATTAACTATCTTCGTATTGAGTTATAGAATAAAGAATGACACTATAACTAATGTGATATTTATGTAATCGCGGCTATATCGAGTGGCACCTCGAGAGAAAATGATTTGAGTCTTTATTTTATTTCTTCGCATCACTATCTGACACTGTCAGAAAGACAAATGTCAAGTGACAACACTTCATTCATTATATTTTTCCGTTTCTTTCGAAATGCATGAAATTGATATTTCTGTTTTCCTGTGTATAAATTGAAGGATTATAATGTAAAGTGAAGGATTAAATACACCAGAAGGATGTCGTGTTAATTGTTTAGTAAGATTTCCACGCAATGTGCCAAGACATTGTCTAAGACTGCTGCAGATGTGCGGTTACTTGTGTACGCATGGATTTTTTGCTCGTTTTAGTCAAAATATCTAGATGCAGTTTGAGAAAGTGCGTACTGATGATGAAAATATTGATTCATTGTGGAGATTTGGATACAGGAATATTTACATTCAATCTCGATCTGCACAACACATGCATAGTACGTCTGTTGACTGCGGAAAAGAACATTATTTTGCAGTGGATCATACCAAAGAAAACAATAACAATATTAGTTATAATATACTTATTTTCTAACACAAATCTATTGTTTTCAGGTGCATTTAGGTACCTAGAGCATCAATTTCTAAAATTAGAGCTACTCTTCTTGGATATTGTTGCAAATATCCAGCAAGTTGTTTGGTGGGCAGTCGTTGGTACTGTTAACTGTTGAGCACATGTAATGTTGAGCGTGCGGTATTTAAGTATTTTTATCTTGGACACGGTACCAAGATGAGTGGTGGAGCGAGCTGTGTCTTTTTAGATGAAATACTACTACGAAATACTAATACTGCTACTTTTAAGTCGCTTGACGTCGAAATTGATAAATACTTATAGTAATAAAAATGTGATTTTTTCGTTCATGAATCGTTCAAAACACCCTATATCACTACTATTTATTACTGAGCAGCGCACTATTCTACTACATTATAATATAGACTAGGCTAACCTACATACACACTGAACAGTAGCATTTTTAGTGATTTTTATGTTATGTTATGATCGTAGTTCTCAGAATTCCCGTTAGACGAAGTATAATTATTACTACCACTGTAATCTAGAGATCATAAGGAACAAATCAACATGCGGTTCATTAGTAGACGCCACACTTTTTGGTGGGCCTATTCGCCGAACAAAAAAACTATCTCTTTTCCGAACTTTCCATAGTTCACACATTTACAGTAACACATACACACAATGTTTTATGGAAACTGGTTCCAAGTAATATATCTAAAGTGGGGAGCTTCTTCTCTGATAAAATATGAATGTGAGGCTTGAAAGGCTGAACATGGATGCAAAGTGCTAAGGTCAAAGCTATTCAAACATATGACCTGCCGGACTTATGTAAAGACTTTAGGTTTATTGATTGGGACTACGTATGAGGTACTAGTGGTATTCGTGAGGTCATTATTTCTACTAACCTAAATACTGATAATAAAGCTGGAGAGTTTCTTTGGAAGTAGCGATCGGATTTTTAAAAATCTTTTTACATTTGATAGCCCGATTCTTGGGGAAGTCTATAGACTACCCTATAGCCTATTTAATATCACGCTAGGGCACTTAGAAGCTCAGCAAAAGAAAAAAAAGTTGGGAAGAATGCTAAGCGAAAATGAAGTAGGGCAGGCGATGTGATTTATACAATATTATAATAAACATATCATCATCATCTGCCTAGCCTTTTCCCTACTATGTTGGGGTCGGCTTCCAGTCTAACCGGATGCAGCTGAATACCAGTATTTTACATGGAGCGACTGCCTATCTGACCTCCACAACCCAGTTACTGGGTAATACGATACCCCTTGGTAAGACTGGTTGTCAGACTTTCGGGCTTCTGACTACCCGTAACGACTGTCAAAGTTGTCTTGTTTGCCATAAAGGTTGATTATGTATGTACATCATGACGTAACATAGCGCGAAAGATTTGAAAAGTATTTGACGTAGATGTAGCTTTTCCTCCTCTTTCAAAAGTTCGTAAATCATGTGGGCGAACCGGACGCACACCTTCCAATACTAACAAGGTACTTACCTAATTACGTCTTCCTATTTAGCTATCATAAAAAAACCATCAAGCTATTTGCTCGCAAAACAAGTCGTGTTTAGAATCATCAAGTAAGTAATGTTTAACATACGCACATGAAATTTTACACTTAGTTAACGGTTTTAGTGCATAGTGGGTGTAGTCAAATATGTAGGGAGCGGTCGTAAGCTATGCGCGACTAATGAGAAGTGCCTTGTGAACGGTTCGAGGCGAGAGATTCATCATTATCGTCACGTCCACTTTGAAAGTTTTGTGAGTAAGTTTCGAATAGCAATATAATAGTAATGAATTTTTTTTCTTTTTGTCTACGTATTGGTAAAGTATGCTTGGGTATTATCATAAAAATATGATGAGGTAGAGTCAGATATTAAATCCAGTGGATTTACTAATATAACATAAAATCCTTAGTATCTTTTCCAACAGGTTTATACTCGGCTACTAGAAAACACTAAAGCATGTTATTTTTTCTGTTTAAGAGAATCGGTTAGATGATGATGATGATCACATATACCGTACCGATAGTTACATGACTGTTCAGCTTGGTGTCTAATATTTTTAAATGCATCAGCAAATCTTTAAGTGCATATGCAGTGGTAACGTCTTTCAACGAAGTGGGTCGTTAGCCTGCAAACTAAATAAGAAAAACCATTATTTTACAAAAAATAAAATCTGAGGTTTTCTTTACTGTTTACTAAATAATTGTACACACGGCTACACATTAAGCTATACATTTTTCCAGTTTTAGGTGACCATTGTACAGGGTTTTCGTGTACAGGTGTACGTGTTATCTTAGAACTCAAACAAGGACCTAGGTATCGATTCATATTACATGACCGATCCTACACAGCGATATAACGTAAATCTCTAATAGGAATCCTATACAGGGTCAAATGAAATTAGCTAGCGAAACTGTGCAGACGTGGTTATCTTATTACATGATAAAACAAAAAAAATAATGATTTAATGATTTTGTTTTGGGGTTTGCTATCGCTTGTACAGTAGTTACTTGAAGTATTAGTTGAGAAAATCTGTTTTTTTTTGGTTTTATAGTTTTATGAAATCAATAATCCGATATCCATTAGATAGGTTCGTAATGCTTACATAAAAGCACTCTCTTAGCACTACAAAGCTATAATTTGGCATGGATATACATATTAATGACGCCGACAAAGTGGTGAAGTAAAAATTTTAAGGGGCGTCCCTCTACACGTAAAGTGGGGATGTTTTTGTTTTTCTCTTCTACCCCATAGTGTGGGGTATCATTGGATAGGTCTTTCAAAAATAGTGCAAGTTTGTGAAAACAATTTTTTGATTCAGGAATTATTAAGGTTTGTGAATTATTAAGCTAAAAAGTGCTAATTTTTGTTAGAGTTGTGCCCTCCCTGCCAGCGAAATGGTTGTTTTTGGATATGTAAATAAAATCACGGTAGTAATATATTACAACGAAGTTAAAAGAAAAATTATCACAGCTAAGTAGGCTTTACAAGTTTATGAGTAATAGTCGAGCAACTTACATTTGCAGCTGCAATGTATAGTAGAACATAATTTTCGACTACAATGTTAAGTTTGTTCTTAGGATAAATTCATTCCAACTACGGAAGCCTTCATTGTGCGTGGTCCGACACGCACTAGGCCAGTTTATAAACTGTTATTTCAAGTAACTCCAATAGTTGCCCAAAAAAAAAAATCGTCAAATCAAATTTTCCGCAGACGTGATACCCATGACGTGATCATTAAAAATAATCAATTTATTATCACCTTCACACTCCTTATAAAGTCTTTCTTATAGAACTGAAGGATACGAAGAGAAAAACTATTTTTTCTGTTTTCAAATACAATCGACTTTTATGGACATTGAAGTGTGTATCAATAAAATGCTTGTCACTGTGATTTTATCACTGTTATCGTAATAACTTTTATAAACTAGCTATGTCCTTGGCTCTGCCCACATTTTTATAAATCAAATTCTGGTACAAAAAGAACCGTACATCTTTTATCAGATTATTTTCCAGAATCTGTAAAATTAAATAAAGATGAAGACTTTGTTTGTTTAAATTTGAACGCGCTAAACTATAGAACACGGACGTCAGATTTAAAAAAATATTTTTTCGTTTGATAGCCTAATTCTTTAAGAAGTTTATAGGCTATTTAACATCACGCAACGACCCGTAGGAGCTAAGAAAAAAAAAAGTCACCATAGGGCGGGCAGGAAATATGATTGTTATTTTAGTATATTGTGATGTCTTACGACTTGCACGCGAATGAAGTCGCAGGCAAAAGCTACCGTAGTCTATTATAAAATAATATATGATATCAATTTATTATGCTTGCCTGAAAAAAATATTCATAGATTCGTAGTTTAGCTGTAAAACTTAGTAAACTAAAACAGTATTCTCCTTTTTAGTCACCGCTGCATTCAGGTAAAAAGAACGACTCACTGTCTTACTTATTTTTGCATTCTCATGCATATTAAAATTGTTTCATCAACCCTATAACCTTTATTGCTTTTCAGACAATCCTCATAATACCTTGTAACCCTTTAATACACTATAAACACACAATAAACACATAAACAAGTGTGTAAAACAAACGGACAGAGCCACACCACAGAGTAGTAATCTGTGGCCACGCGCCTCTCTCTTTCACCAAATGAGTGGCGACTTCGAACAATAAGCAGTAACTGTCAGCAATGACCGCTGTACATTTTAACGGGCAATGTGGTAAATTTATGTTTTGTTGTTAATGAAATATGTGGATGATAATTGCTTTGTGTGTTCTTATGTTTCGTGACGTTAAAAAGGTAGTAAATTTAAATGGCACCACCATTTAATTTTATTACCTACTGTAAACCTATAATTTCTGCTTATTTATTTATGTTTCACCACAAAAATACATAGCATAAAAGCAACGGGTTGCACTCCGGGAGTGCCGGCAGAAGTGAAAACTTGAATATTAACATTGTACATTTTTGATATTTTGGAATGTGGTCTAGTCTCCTTCCGTCTTATAAATTTTCGATCAGGTCACGTGTCCTGATGCGAGCTCCGTCTTACGAATTTTGGATCAGGTCACGTGTCCTGACGCGAGTTTAACATTTTTTACCCATCACAAAAAAGTGCACAATGCCGCTAAAGAAATTTTCACTTCAACAATACATTAAACACTACAAAATATACAACGGGCGGCCTTATTGCATTACTGCGATCTCTTCCAGGCCTTAGAATGGACAGTGATTTTCCTGGACATAAAATGGGACTGTCGTTGGTGCAAATATTATGTATGCTGCTTATGCTTGATGGGGAGGTACCGTTATGGTTTGCGCTGGGTGCTTTGGAGAATAGAACGGAGAGTACAGGAGCAGCTCGGTTCAGATTACGCTTAGATTTTTGTTTTTTTTTTATAACATTTGCAGTCGAAAAACTAAATTATGTGACACAAAAAAATGTGATGCAAAAACTTCAATTTCTTTACAGGTACCAATTTATCAATGCAATTATTTAGGGCAATGCTTAGAGTTTCCCCACGTGATCGAATCAGAAATAAAGAGATCCGCGGAGAACCAAGGTAACTGACATAACCTGAGGAATTGCCGAACTTAATTGGCAGTGGGCAGGGCACATTGCTCGCAGAATAGATAGCCGATGGGGCCGAAATGTTCTGGAGAGGCGACCGCGTATTGGAGAAGACGTAGCGTTGGAAAGTTTCCTACATGTTTGACCGATTACCTTGTGAAGGCCGCAGGAATCCGCTGGATGCGGGAAGCATAGAACCGGTCGAAGTGGAGGTGCTTGTAGAGGCATTATGTCCTTCAGTGGACGTGTTACGGCTGAAATGACGACCAATTTATCTGAATAAATTTTTTTCGTGATAAAAAAGATATTTCAAATCAAATTCATATTCCACAGAAACCATTTAACCCAAGCAATTCCAGACATAAGGTCAGTTAGGTAGTCAAGCAGTAAACTTCTTTACTACTATTTTGTTGGCCCTTTGACCTGTACTTATGCCAACAGTGATGTCAATTAAACCTGGTGCAGTAACTATATTCCGCATTCCTAGGGATCATAACCCCACTTATTTGATTTTATGTATAAAAAGCAATAAATGTAAATTAATATAAATACCGTAATGTCCAAGAGAATATCATTCGTATTCATAGAAGAACCTTATTACATCCATTAATGTTAACGAGGTAGTAATAGCCAGTATTACTGAGAGTGGCCGGTTAAAGTTGACACTGGACACAAATTTAGGGTTAATGTAAAAAATATGACATTTAATACTCAATTCTTTATTCCATTCCACAATGTAGGCTTAGGTGGACTTAAATTTCACCCTTGCGGCGACTCCAAGCCTCTGTGGACCCTGTAGGGCACAGGAAAAGAAAGATATGTGGAGAAAAGGACTTATCATCAGAGGTCGGAATTAGGTAGAGTTATTCATGAGTTTTTTTTTTTTTTAGAGTCTGGGTGTTTTTCTATCTATAATATGTATGTATTTACAAAAAAAAATGTATATAAGTAGTTTATCAGCCATCTTGTTACCATAACACAAGCATTAGGTTGCTTAGCTTGGGACTAGATGGCGCTGTGTGAAATGTCCAGGGATATTATTATTATTATTTATGTACTTGCATCGAAATGTTGATATTAATATATATCTTCCCGGGATTTCTAATAGACAATCCCGTGTGGTCAACAATATTACAAATAAATTATAATAAAAACTTCAGAGATAGACAAGACAAATAAAACAAAGAACTCTTACCTAATTACGACCTCTGCTTATCATTTACGAATCTTATAACCTAACTATATGTATATGTCGGAGTCATTCGTTTGACTATTCGGAACGCTAGCGCTATCTCGTGGCGCTAGACAGAGTCTAGCCTGAGTTCGTGGAGGTGGACGAGAGCGACAGCTACAAGAACGGTGTGAGCAGAGCTCTCGAGATGATCGAAACATTGGACATCGCGACTTCACGGCAGTTGGTAAAATTATACTCTTACTGGAACATCGCAAAGAGGACTACTAGCGATGTTACATTTAAAACAGCACTAGTAAGAGGAATTTAAGGTTGTTTGCCCTTAAAGCATGCCATTGCAAGTCACTTGTAAGTGTGTTTGTCATTATAAAAGTATCAGGCAAGAGTTTTGTAAGATTGAAATTAGTCTTCGCGAGACCCTTACAAGTCAATTGCAAGGGTGAATATACTTATAAAGTGCGCCCAAATCCATGCTTATAACAGTCTATAAGTGTGATACAAGACTGAAAAAAAATATGGTCTTAGGATATTTGTAGGACTATTTTTTGCTAGTTGGGCGATTGATGCCAATAGGCTCATCCCCCTAAAATATGGGACTTAAACATAACTGCTAAAATGTGGGTATACTATTATAGGTATACCTCTACCCAACCCTTCGAGGAAACAAGAAGTGATGTTATATTATTAAATTTTACAGCTGTGGCAAAATATTAAATCGATTTTTAATTCTATTAAAAAAACTAACAACTGACCACATGGCAAATTACTTCATCTGCCTAGCATTTTCCCAATTACGTTGGGGTCGGCTTCCAGTCTAACCGGATGCAGACGAATACCTACCTGACCTCCACAACCCAGTAACTGGGTAACACATACCCCTTGCCAAGACTGATTGTCACACTTATAGGCTTCTGACTACGTCTGTCAAAGACCTACGAATGACTACCGGGACTAACGACTTAACATGCTTTCTGAGACACGGAGGGATCTCGGTATATAAAGGCCACCCATCCACGAACTGACCGCGGCAAGCGTAGTTTAACCTTCAACCGACCCGTGCGACTATTATTATTTAGCCGCGAGCCCTACATGTCAATTCAATCATTACAAAACGAACACACTTTAATGGCTAGATAAAATATGAAATACACATTTTCCGTCCACAACTGAAACCAGAGATTATCTTTTAACTAGGCGATTAATCCTTTCATTCACATTCGTACATTATATGGGATAATAAATACGATCATTAGATGTATAAACCGGGGTAATTATGAGGAGACATTATCATAATACACGCCTTTCAAATGACTGGTGTTGCTAGGTGGAGGAAATATTATTAGTTAACTTGTCTTACTCGAATTTGTGGCTTGATTGTTAAGCTGATGCGTGTTTAGACCTTATACAGTTATTTCACGTCAAATTGCATGACTGTCAAAATGAAAGTGATCTTTGTTTTGTTTCAATAAGGTGCCTGTTGGTATTTGGCCGAGGTTCACAAGTCCAAACTCAAGGTTGACCAAAGAACGAAGCATCGTAAAAATCAAACTCACCGACAAAATTCGCAACACTATAACACGGGTCACACCTATAGGATGCATTTAGGCATCAGTAAAAATCAAATAAAAAGTGTAAAGTTCGATGTAAGAAATTAGGCAGAATGTGTGCCTCACGGCTGCGCCAAAAAGGCCCAGTTCAGCAAAAATGCCAGACAACTAGTGCCTAACACTGGTTTCCACACCCTAGTTGCGTAACACACTATCAACTTCAATCTGAATCATTTAGAAGGATATTGCTAATCCATTGTTTAATATTTTCGAAAAATGTGTCTACTCCACAGCGTAAATAACGTAATGAATGTTGTTGAACTGTCAAAATGGAACCCATTGCTACTGATCGTGAGTTACGCAACTACCCCGTTGATGTGTGAGGTGTGTCTAACTCGCTTCCGCTTACAACACACACTACGCAACATACCGGATTCATTTATAATAACCAAATAATGTTTGCCAATAGGCATACATTCTTTATGGTCCGTCGTAAATATACAACATTAGTAATGAAATATTTCTGTATGCCGTCGACGTCCGGCTGTGTTGAGACGTCTCCCAAGGTATAAAGTTTAACTGAATGCCTTTAGGAATAGTAGGTACCAGCTTTTAGTATGTCTATAAATTAAGTAGAGTTCCTAATATGTTGAAAAATATATCACAGCATACTTGAGTTTTTTTTTTTTTAATTTGAGCAATTACAAAGTTGTTACAAGTAGGTGCTGTTTTTAAAATTCTGCCACTGTAATACATTTCATGATTTGGATTGCAGAGGCTAACAGTTAGCATACTTTATTAGCTTATACTTACATGTTATGGTCAATCTTTTTAACCGACTTCAAAAAAGGGGGTCTTTTTGGCCATATAATGTGTTTATACAGCTTTACCCACAGTCGGTTTTAAAAGCCTGCGCAGGAGTTTCGCTTATTGTAACGTATGAATATGCAACTTATTTAATAAGAGCTTTCTTTCGCAGCTACTGTATAAAAATGACCAGTAAAAAAACAGTAAATACCTATCTACCTAATTATCTCTAGAGAAAGCCCGAATGATTGGTGTTAAAGGTCTGAAATTCTCTCACACCTTTCCTATCGCGATATTAAATTACAGCTAAAATAATTTCACAACCTTTCGACTCCACAATAGCCCTAAGGCAATTGTCACTTCAAAACTGTCAATAAATTCCCTCATTGACAGCCCGGCCAATTATATGTTTTAGGGATGGCCCCAAACACATAATTACATTTTAAATTCCATTTATCTATTTGCTGTCTACCCGTCATGTGTAATAAATTGGCTAAAAGTGTGAGTGTACGCACGGTGCATAGTGTCAAAAGTTGCCCCGGGGTTCTGAAGTCACCTGTTTCGACGGTCTAATGTGCTTAGGAGTTAATCGGACGTTTGAAGGGATAGTGATGTTTTTTTGAAGAATGTATTTGATAGTTTTGTGTTTACAGAGAGGGAGTGTGTTTTTACCTATATACCTTCAGTCAATGGTTTTGCTTGATTGTAGCTTGTGTTGTTTCTCTAAATACACATTCAGGTTCAGAAAAACAAATGATGTCACTACCTCCTTTTTTTTCTGGAACTGGGTGTCAGCATCATCATCTGCCTAGCCTTTTCCCAACTATGTTGGGGTCGGCTTCCAGTCTAACCGAATACAGCTGAATACCAATATTAGATATTATATTATTAATAATTGATAATAATAATTGATTAATTATAATAATTGTTTTTTTTATTTTTTTATTAATTATTTTGATTTTTATTATTTGTTATTTATTAGATATTTTAGGCTAGTGTTAGAATTTTCTAACTCTTGAAAGCTTCTGAAGCCGTCGGTTTATTTTCTTAAACCATACAGAAATTAATGATTATAAAATTAAATGAAAGACGGTATTAATATGAAGGCATGGAAAACGAAATCATCAAGTTTAATAGTGATAATTAGGTCGTAAACTCTGATTAAGTTAACGCCTGTTGCTGGATCTCGTGTAAAGGAATTACTCTTAGGAATTTATTTCTGTGAAATAATAAATAAATGAAAAAAAAAATTGGGTGTGCCCTAATATATGTACTCCGCAGCCTAAGCCTTCGAGCATTACAGGATGTTACGTGATTTTTTTTTCACGAAATCAAATCGTGCCATTGACTTAAGGGGTTTATTTATAAACGATGATTTAAGTAAAGCGACGTTTAAACGTCAAAACAGTCGTTAATCACTACTAAACTTTAACCAACGTTTATGAATAAAAGGATACCTATTTTTTTTGAAAGCTAGTGTCCATTTTGTTCTTTCCTAAAAAAAGCAGACAAAATGATTATAAAGTATTATCAATCATTGTGCGATCGTTGAAGCGTTGGTGTGTTGCTGTCACTCCAAACGAAGGTAATTATAATTACTATGATTGCATCACATTATTATGAAATTATATTGAATACAAATATTAATTAAGTATGTAGAAAATTTGATTGGTCTAATGTGAACAGCCGGTTTGTTCTTTAAAAATCCCATCGTGAAATTTTCTGTGAAGTGAGCGGTCATTCCACACCGGTCTATTCTGTAAAAATCTCACCGTGAATATTTAGGTAAAGTGAGCTTGAAGTGCTTCCACTTGATGTTAGCGATTGACTCTCTTGACAGGTCACTTCACCTCAGTTTTCACGGTGAGATTTACGAAAGTGATATTATGAAGACGAAATGAAAAAAGCACTACCTGCAAAGCACTTAAATAATCTAGCATTTTACTTAGTACAATAACAGTCACTTAGATCAACATATAACCTTTACCAACACTCCAGTAATGGGGTGCTAAAACTTTAATGACCGCGCCATGCGTTACAAGAAATATTAAACATTATTAGTACGTACACTGCTAATTTGTATTTCTCGCAACAAAACTCTGTCATTTCATCTCCGAAGTGCACGCCTTTCGACAATTTGTCCACTTTATCATTAAATTATGGATAGTATTACCTATCCGGCAATAACTATAAAATGACTTGACACCATTGAAATTTTGGTACGGGACATTTATTACTCGAAATGGTTGTAAGATTCACGCTGTGTAAGTGTGTAAGCCATTCACGCTGTGTAATAGTTCATCATCTGCCTAGCCTTTTCTCGACTATGTTGGGGTCGGCTGAATACCAATATTTTACATTGAGGAACCGCCTATCTGACTTCCACAACCCAGTTACTAGGTAACACGATACCCCTTGGTAAGACTGGTTGTCGACTTTGGGATTTTGACTACCCGTAAAGACTGTTAAAGATCTACGAGTGACAGCCAGGACCAATGGTTCCAAGTGCTCTCCGAGGCACGGAGGGGTTTGATAGGTAATGGATGGGAACCTATCCACCAACCGACCGTGGCAAGCGTCGACCCAGGGCGTCTGTTATTATTCTGCCATGAGCCCCTATGTTTAATAGTTATTCCAGATATTTTAATGTAATCGCACGACCAGAAGAAAATTATACAATAACAACCGCAACGATATTAGCTCCTGTCTATAAAAACATTGTAAAAAGTATGAATGTCAAGCGTAAGGGTTTAACCACGACATTTGACATTAACAACTAACCATTAATAACAGTTATGTTAACAAAATACGATTATAATAATAAAGTTAAAAAGGCATCGAAGAAATTCGTTACGATGTTGTTTATGGCTGCAGAAAATCATAAGTCAGAGCGGCTGTAGCGCTCAATTGATAAAAATTGTTATTTTATCTCCGTTTTAATTAGGGTCAATGGGTATCAGTTAGAATAAATTCAGTTTTAAGAACACCTGTTTCGATAAATTTGTGAGTAACTACAAAATAGCACAAGCAGGTGTAGTCTTTCGTCTGCACCTTGAGTTTTTTTTAACGAAAAAAGTCCGTTAAAACGACGTTTTTTCGGTTCGATTTTCGTAATTTGTATCTGGAACCGTGAAGATGGCCGAATAGATGACGTATTTATTAATTCGTTTGGACGGCGTCGAGCCGCCAGACCGTTTCTTGTTGGTAATCGGAATCGATTACAGAAATCGCTTATAATATAATCGATGGTGATTGTGAGAGCTCTCGATGTGAGATGCGCTGATTACTTTACTATTATGAAATCAATTTTCAACGGGTCGAGATTGTAGGATTAAAAAACCGCAATCCTTTGTGTTTTGATATTACATTTTTTATGCCTATCTGAGAGCAGTGGTGGCCCAGTGGTAACGGCCGCGAATTACGAGTTGTAGGTCATAGGTTCGAACCTAGACAGGCGCTTTGCTTTGTGTAATTCATTTCATCACCACTGCTCTCAAAACAGTGAAAGAAAACCTCGCGAGGAAACCGGCATGTTCTGGAACCAAAAATTCGAAGATATGTGACGTCTACCAACCCCCCGTCTGGGCCTGCATGATGGATTACGCCCCAGTCAAAGAGAGGAGGCCTGTGTCCCAGCAGTGGGAACATTATTGCCTGATTATGCTGTATGCCTATCTGGACGGAGTGGATCATAGGATTATGTAGCATAAGCTACTTTCCGACCTACGCAAGTTACTGCATTCAACTTAGAAATCAGGTAAATTATAACTATGAGTCCGTAGGCGAGGGATTGAGTACAATCGCCTGGTTATTTACACGTCCATGTTGAATTCATGAAGATTGAAACAAATTGGGGTAATATAAGGCAAGTAGCACTCGGCGGGTTAGCTGCTGCGGTTTGCGGCTAATCTGACGTATCTATGAGGCATATCAGCTTGGCAAACACACCAGCAGTGCGATTCTGTAACTATCTCACCGTGAAAACTTAGGTGAAGTGAGCGTGGAGTGAGCTGTCATTCCAATTAATGCTAGGGATTGACACTATTGACAGCTCACTCTAAGCTCACTACACCTAACTTTTCACGGTGAGGTTTTTACATAATCGATCGGCTGGTCTTTGGCTGTTACATTGGTTAAAGTCAATGGAAGCCAGGCTGGTTTTCTCGTGGCTTTTATGTTCCTTTGTCCATTTCGTTTATGTCATGAATAATTATTGTTATAAATACATTTTAGTCCATTCTCTCTGGTATGATCAGAATGTTGATCCTTATAGCTTGACCAACCTAATGCAGGGTGGTAGGGACATCAACGCGCAACTGAGGGCTTACCACCAGCTCGTATAGCAGGGCAAAAGTTGAACTGCACTGCTTTTTTGTACATACGTAGAACAAAGGAGCAGTGCAGTTCAACTTATGCCCTGCTATAAGAGCTGGTGGTACGAGTAAGCCCCCTAGTTCTTGGATTCAGTACAGGATTGACGAAATCACCTATTCCTCCGGTTATTAAAAAAAAAGTTGCTTGTTGCTTTATAACTTTTTTTTTTTATTTTAACTGAGTTGACCTATTGCACTTTTCTATAAAACAGTTTTTTTTTTTGATGACCTTCGAAAAATTGCTACGTTATGTCTAAAATCATGTGCTGAATTCATAGTTACAGTTTGCGCGTCGATATCCCTGCCACCCTGTGTATACTCGAAGATAATTTAAACAACAACACAAAATGAATTATTACCTAGCAATAATTTTGATGATTTTATGATTCTTGAAATAACTTACGTTGAGTCAATACTTTTACAAGCTTTGTTCCCCACAGGCATAATTATGAACACGGCTATATAATTATATTGCCTACACAGCATATCCCTGCTTATTTACTAATACTTTCTTGACCATTTTATTAGTACTGAGTACAGAGAATGTTACGATGCGACATTGTTCCCCTTCGGACTCCAGAATCATGGAGACCATTACAGCAGATTCGATTCCATGTAATGGCATATCTGAGTAGGATCTTGCCATAATCTTGGCTAACATGTATTGTACGTTTTGCTAATATATCCATGTCTGAGATTAATTACAATTAACGATACACTACAAGTGTATAGTGTTTCCGCATTTATCATTGTTTAATCGCCTGCTTGTTGTAATATTAGGAAACTTTAACCACGATTAAACCACGGTATAATAATACTGTGCTTTAAACATCGGGTTGTGTTACGACACGAGCTTGGAGTGTGAAGGGTTTGTTTTAATATCTAATCGACTATTGTTTCGAATGTACTTTGCAATATAAATAAATTTTATTTCGTATACTACCTTAGTGCACCTCTACAACATTTAACCGATTGAATGCCGTAATTTAAGAAATAAATAAAAGAGAGGGTCTTTGTGGCAATTACTTTCAAAGTGTTTCGCATATCTGTGGTAGCTTATATCTGTCCCATATTTTTTTTACTTTTCCATTATCATTGTCGCTGATAGCATGTCACTCTGTCTAGGTCCTCAGGTCTTTCATAGTGCAAATAATATTGCACGAAGGCCAGAAATGAGGCGAGGCTTCGTCTGTGCGTTAGCAATTTTAATTTCTTACACGTGTTAACGTTTCATAACTACTGCTGAACAAAAAAATCGTAGAGTTGTGACACCAATCCGCACTGAGCTCGCGTTGGTATTAGCTCGTACAAAAATATTAGTTAAATCATTCATTTTGACGTACATGTTAAAACCGTCCAGAGAATAGTAAATCGAAAAAACCAAAAAAATAAAAATAAGCTGTGACAGCTAAGAGATGACTAGTACCAACTGACGGCGCCCGTTCACGAACATGAATGGGTCAGCACTATTCCGTTAGTGGATTACGCTCCACTCGCCTGGAGGATGCCTGTGTCCCAGCTGTGGGAACATTATAGGCTTAATAAACTTATGCTACATGTTATACGTTACTACCTCTTAGAGCCTTCCTGGATCTTCCCAACTCATTCCCATATACACCTTCTCTTTCACCACACCTTCGATTAGCACCAACTACCACCAAGTCGTAAATCAATTCACAATTCTTAGCTTCCCATAGCATATAACGGTGCGGCCACATTATTCATTGCAGTCCGCATCGCCGTGAGTTGTCGCACTGAATTTTATAGTCAGGTCTTAGGTCATCGTATTTATGAACATACGAGAGAACGCAACTTAATAAATTGTTTTCTGCTTTGTATGATATATTGTTGATGGGCTTTCTGGAAACGGGAAGGTTCTAATAGAGCTGCGTCTGCGTTTAATGAGTCTTTGAAATAAGCGTTGTAGACACATTTTGAAGATGCACATTGTTCTTAAGGTTACAGTCGTCAGTCATTCTTCCATGCTAACGTCATATGGAGTTGACTCCACTGTTTCACAGTGTACATTAAAAATGATATCTATTCGTTTCGTCATTACCTAGCCCTGTAGAGACACAGAATTTAAAAAAATATTGGTTTGAAAACAATGAATAAACTTGCCATTAAGAGGGACCCATTGGGTCGTAAGTTTGGCCTATTGGTCTTCTGACATACGGCAGATGTATCCAACCCAATTCCATTTTAGCGTGGCAGCTTTCCCAGTCACATTATCTTTATTATGGAACGAATGGTCGCATTACTAGCCCGATCTATTAGTTTGATACCCAGAATACTCCATTCCATGAAAAAAAAATATCTCTGGATAAGTTTCAGTTTAGAAATATTTTAATAAAAGTTGTGCTCTACTATGGACATTGTAAAGCAGGCGATAAATTAGAATCTATATGACGGTTAATTTACACATAAGTATTATAATGGATACCTACTAGCGTTTTGCCCGAATAAACAATCCATTGCTTACCAATACATATTACCTCTCCCATCTTGTAATAAAGCATAATAACTCACCTCAGAGAGCCGCGAACTCAAACGTCGTGTACAACGGCCGCGGCGGTGGTTTACTCGCTTTACATGTTTTTGTCGCACGACGTGGACACATGTCGGTCGCCGCGACTTTTTTGTCGCGTGTTTATGACCCGGTTCGGCGGGTGTGCACGTCCCCTTATAGCCACGACCACTTTTTACCAACAATCGCCAATTACGTGAGGCATACGAAATTCATTGAATGATTTCGATTTTTTTTTTTTCCAAAGCGGTGTGGTCTCTCCTAGATACTAATAGGCCATTAGCCGATATGGGTACTTTATGTTGAAATAATGCTAACTGCTCTCCATCTTAGTGTTTATAGTTTAGCTAGAATAGGTCTTTCTTGTTACAATAAAACTTTTAGGGCTGGGCCATTTTAGATGCAGCTGCGGCGCGTGCGTTGACTTCTACGTGGGATACAGCGGGTTTAACAAGCATTGCCCTTAGCTAGAGTTTAGTCCTCAGTTGTATGATTGCCAGACGGATGTGTCTGTTCTGACGGACATGGTGTCCGAGACATTGCATTGTTTCGATCTCATGAAGGAATGTTCAGCGGGATCGACACTTGTATGCAAATACGTTCACATTAAGAGCACAAAAAATGGGACCTGACAAAATTTTAACAGCAAGTGACCTTCCCGGAGGCTTAGTCCCGTCGAAGTTCGTTAACTTTGGCTTACCTATGGCTTATCTCATCCGGACCCTTGATTTGTGAGTCGTCTGTCAATAGGGTAGTTTCCTGGGTAAAAAAACAATTATTATATTTAGTCCGTCACTTAGATTATCGAAAAATAATGGACACGTATTTTTTCTTTTGTCAATCAAACAAAAAATGACAAAGATAAAGTGCGTCAAAATTTGGGAGTGGGAGGTCGCGACGTCACGCCATGCTAAAAAGTGTAGCAAGGCGTGACGTCACGTGGAACTTTAACGGGCGATATCTTCATCACTTTTTATATAATTGACAAAAGAAAAAATACGGGTCCAATATTTTTTGATAATCTAACTGACGTACTAATTAGAATTTTTCAGGACACTAGCCTATTCAAGAGGCTCGCCCCCATCCCTAAAGGTTGTCTTCTACATCCTTGCCTCCCATTCGGGAAAACGGTAGGCCTAGCACAAACGCACAGATTAATAAAACGTAACATAAATTCGAACGATTTTAAAATTGAAAATACTCGTTTCGCACATATTTACTTAGTTTTAAAACTTTGTTAATATCTATACATATATAATCAGCTGCAGGTCTCGGCTGTTAATCGTGGATCTTTGACAGTCGTTACGGGTCGTCAGAAGCCCAATAGTCTGACAACCAATCTTACCAAGGGCTTTCGTTTTATCCAGTAACTGGGTTGTGAAGTTCAGATAAGTAGTCTAGAAGCAGACCCCAACTATGTTGGCATCTGCTTCTTCTTTAGTCGGTATTTTACATGGAGCTCAAAGGCAAGGCAGAAATCTCGATTAAATTTAAGGCGCGTTCGTGCTAGATCAGCAGTTGTGCTTCAGTTTGACCAAGCTTTGTCTCGTAGTAACTGCATTCATAATAATCAACGGTTAATGTGGTCCCCATCTATTGGCTAAAAGGCTATTAATACCAATGCATTATGGTGATCTTTCACCTTAGCGCCCACAGCAAGTGCAGTGTGGTTGTAGCACGCAATTAGCGTTCGAACAAGATGAGAATGCTGGGAATTCAACGGGACTGCCGATAATAGTTGTACCTATGGATAATTAACTACAATAGTCAGAAAGAGAGCTGTTGATAAGACACATGGAAATTTAGAAAAAATATGACTTTGTAGAGCGTTGTCTCTTTCACTGATACGTGTGCGTGATAACGTGATTCGGGATAGTGTTCATTCGGATTAAAGTGATTCCGGACAGCTTTCATTCGGCATACAGTTATTCGGGATTTCTAGTTTTAGCTTAACGTAAAAGAGTCGTGTTCCAGTCTGTCTCAAAGACTTCGTGTGCCTTATAAGGAAGGTATAGGTAGTATTAGCAGAGCTCGTTCCTGTTACCATGGATTCAGCACATGATTCGAGACCCCTAGAGAAATGCGTGGACAAACATATACATACCTATACATGTTTGTATGTTTTGTTTAGCAGCCCTAATAGATTATCATATGAGAATATATAGTAGTTCCCATAATATTACATACATACGTGTCGAATTGAAAACCTCCTTCATTTTTGAAGTCGGTTAAACATACTCGCAATTTAACACCTAAAACGTAATTAAAATTTCCAACATTCTACAACGAAACAACACACTAAAACAAAGAATTTTAAACATCTTACCAGATGTTTAAACTAATAGGTAATTAACAAACGATTTAACTGCCTGTCACCTAATCGAGTGTTTATAAATAACCTTTCGGTTGTGGGTACTTTGTAACGACTGACTTTTATACTGCTATACTTAAAATAATTACGAGTTTTCGACACCTAAGGATAAGGCTTAGGATCATGAAGTTGTTCTAAAGAGGTGCCTGAACACAGCCTCCTACGTAGGCTGCTTTTCCAGCAGAGATGTACTATGCCGCTATGCTGCGAGGCAGAGGTTAAGCTATGAAACTATGTAATCGTTTCCAGTAATGCGAAGCTGCGTTGCGGAACGAGTAAGATGTGCTATGAAGATGCGCCACCTCGAAGAAGCTGTGTGAGGAAGATGTGCAGCGCGAGCTATGCGATGCAGCGACATTAGGGAAGGCACGGTAGATACTCAGCACTGCACATAGGTACCCCACTCGCTCCCATCCATAGCAGTGATCCTTCCATATAAAAAACATAGTTTAGTTGAACCCGTTTCCACCAATGCTATGCTATGTGGAGCAATGAATATGATTGGTGGATAATAAACGCATCCATAGCAACGTAGTATTGCACATCTCTGGTAGAAAGCAGCCTTCATCATGTGCGTCCGGCATGGCTTTGAGTAATAATTACTCCTTGGTTTAATTATTTCTTAGACTTCTTTACTAAATGGTGATCGGCTTCAGTTTTCGCCACGATATACCCATAAGCTCATGTGTACAGCCGTGTGTGTATGACAATGCTTATGCCTGTGACCAAGTTAAAAGCCAGCTTTTGGGTCACGGGAAGTATCAAGTTCAAATTCATTTATTTGTCCGAATATGGTACAGACGCCAGCAGGTCAAGCTACCCGAAACTGCCAAATTTTTCCAATCAACCTTGAACCTTAATGCTTTAGCGATAAAGTTGAAAATCTATTAAAGAAATTTGACAGATTGTAGTAGTTTTATGTGCTGGCGTCTGCACATTACATGGTCTTAGATTAGTAAATGGTTTCATCACATTCTGCCACGCGGGGCGCGCAAATATCAGGTATACAAATAAAATTATTACAGTAAAAAAGTAAAAATATTAGGTTAATATTGAATTGAATAAATTATTAAGAATGAATGTTACAAAATGATGCCTCTTTTTGTAACATTCATTCTCAGTCAGTCACTTAAAAATATTATCTAGGTTAATGCCAAAGTATTATTCAATGTCAAACTCAACCTTCTTTCTTAAGTTTAATGAGCCCAAGAAACTGCTGAATATTTTACACGAAACGACCACAGCGAAGCTTCCTTTGTTGCGCAGTTAGACCGCGCAACAAAGAAACAGTATGTCTATAAAGTTTAATTGTAACTTATTACGATAATTATTATAATTATTATCCTACAGCGAATTTAATAACCATGCTAAAATCGTATTCATAACGGCCCATGGTCTCTAAACGGTAAGTTCCAGGTCGACAGTTTGACACCACGTCGTGATATCCATAAAAGCAGCAAAGTTTTCAAACCACCGTACAATATTTAACAGTAATATATTTATTTTAATACTTTCTTAAAAAAAAACGCGTTTTTTGTATGGGCAGCCCCTTTAATAGCTGCTCCTGTCCGCGACTTCGTCTGCGTGAATTTCTTGTTCCGCGACCCGCGTCGCATCGAATCGTCTGCCTGCGCTATTACTTTGCTAAGCATTCTTTCTGACATTTTTCTTTTCGCTTAGCTCCTAAAGGTTCTAGCGTGATGTTAAATAGCCTTCCCCAAGAATTGGGCTATCAAATGCAAAAAGATTTTTTCAAATCCGCCTGGTATCTCCTGAGGCTAGCGTGCTTAAACAAAGTCTTCGGCTCCATTATTAGCAGTGATAGGAATAGGTAGTGCCTATTTGCCTAAACTTCGAAGAACAGAGACAAGAAACGGAGACTTCCTTAGGACTAAATTTTTTCCGGGACATCTGTCCCGAAATTCGGGACAACACTTTTAAATACATTAAAAAAAATATGTTATTTGGAATATAAATTAATTAATTAATTAATTATTATTATGGAGTTATAAATTTTAAATGTAAATATAGACGAAGTAATTAATAATTTAAAATTAAAAAAAAAAAATAGGAAAAAATTTAGTCCAAAGGAAGTCTCCGTTTCTTGTCTCTGTTCTTCGAAGTTTAGGCAAATAGGCACTACCTATTCCTATCACTGATTATTAGTATAGATTTTTTCTTACAGTACACACTTTGTGAAAATTTCAAATGGCTACCTATTACGGTTCAAAAGATACAGCCCTGTGACAGACAGACGGACAGCGTAGCCTAAGTAATAGGGAACCCTAACAATATCTACAATATTTATTATTTTCATAGTTTCGACACGAAACGTGTGAAAATTTATTGATTAACATGTCATTGCTACATTAGTGTCGTCGACCTACTAGATATTTACATGTATTGCTCATTTTTCTTATATTATAAGATTAGTAATACTTATATTAGGTATAAATATTTCTTGTCATTGATTGCTGGGGAGTTCACAAGTTTGCGCTATTTCTTTCTTCCCAGTTATAGCACTAGGAAGTGGTGAAGGGCGGGCGTTTTTAGGGGACTGTCTTTTGTAATTTTGACGTTGGAAAAGTGCTGATTTTCAGCCCAATTTGAATAAATGGTTTTTAATTTTGATTTTGACCCACAGTTGGTTATATCATAGTTACATCTTTAGCCTCTTGTCCATTACAACTAAGTATAAATCCACCACCATTAACCACCATTGTTCTACTTAACAGGTTTTAAGTCATTTGTAATACTTACTAACATGCTATGGGCCTCCTAAGCCTGGAAATAATTTTTTTTTTTTTTGTTAATAATTTGCACACAACGCAAAATAAGTAGCCATTTTTTTTTAATATAAGAAATTTATATAACACCTGGATTCACCCAAGAATTAAGCAGTAGAGTATCTAGTACTTATAGTACACCAACATTACGTCGGTTATGTTTAAATCCCATGTAATATGTGTTGGTTCTTGTGGAACTTCTTGTACAGACGCCAGCACATCAAGTTACTACAATCTGTCAAATTTCTTTAATAGATTTTAAACTTTATCGCAAAAGCATTAAGGTTCAAGGTTGATTGGGAAAATTTGACAGTTTCGGGTAGCTTGACCTGCTGGCGTCTGTACAAGACCCAAGGCTACAGTCTTGTTTGTGTCATGAAGTAAAAAATTGCATAATAATGCATAACGGGGTTTAAACCTAAGCAGACGCTTTACTTTGTGTAAATTAATTTATCACCACTGATCTCAAAACGGTGAAGGAAAACATCGTGAGGAAACCGCTATGTCCTAGAACCAAAAATTTGATGACATATGACATCTGCCAACTTGCACTGGGTCTGCGTTGTGGATTACGGCCCACTCCCTCTCACACAGGAGGCCTGTGTCCCAGCAGTGGGAACATTACAGGCTGATTATGCTGTAGTGTAAAACTTATAAATTAAATAAAGAGCGACCCTAATGCCATCAACCGGGAACACATCCACTCTGAATTAAATATAAATTTCCTGAAAAATCTATAAATTCTATTTATTACATGTTTTGCTGTAACCGGCTGCAAAAATACTTACTCATATCAAATTGTTTGAAACCCAACGAGGCATAACATTAAAACATGGTCTTTTTAAACGCATATGAGTATGTTTAATGACTCAACATTCGTTACTACTAGAGTCGGTAAAGTTTGGTACAAAAAAATGTTACCTACATACACATATCAAACGTTCATAAAAACGAATAAGTACGGGCTTATAGCAGAAGTGTGACCAAAATTTTATAGGGTTGAGCAATTTAGATTTTTTAACCGACTTCTAAAAAAGGAGGAGGTTCTCAATTCGGATGTTTGTTTTTTTTTTTTTTTTTTTTATGTTTGTTCGCGCATAACTCCGTCGCTTGCCAACCGATTTGAAAAATTCTTTTTTTGTTGGAAAGGGTATACTTTACAAATGGTCCCATGGAAATTTCATCAAAAACAGTTCAGCAGTTTGGTTTTTAAACCAAAATTACTGTTAAAAATTATAACTTAAAAGTGAAAAATAAAAACTTTTTTGCAAAAAAAAACAACCGACTTCCAAAAATGACACTACAAAGTGAAAAATAACTTTAATTTCGGAAGTTGGTGGCAAACAACAAAAATTGTGAACCCAACGACACCGACTTCCGAAATTAAAGTTATTTTTCACTTTGTAGTGTCGCTTTTGCAAGTTGGTTGTTTTTTTTTGCAAAAAAGTTTTTTTTTTCCATAATAATAATTTCTCGGTGGAGTGCAGTGGTGGCCAAATGATAACGGCCACGACTTACGAGTTATAGGTCGTAAGTTCGAACCGAGGCAGACACTTTGTGTACTTAAATTATTTCAACACCGGTCTCTCGAAACGGGAAAGGAGAATATCGTGAGGAAACCGGTATGTCTTAGAACTAAACATTCGAAGACATATGACATCTACCAACCCGCACTGGGCCCGCGTGGTGGATTACGGCCCACTCACAGAAAGAAAGCCTGTGACCAAGCAGTGGAAACATTATAGGCTGATTATGCAATAATTTCTTCGCTTATCACTTTATCACCCCATCTCAATCGGTCTAGCCTTTTCCTATGTTGGGGTGCAACACTGTAGTCAGTGGTTCACATAGTAAAACCCCTTTTATTTCATCTCCGAAGTTCACACCTATCGACATGTCTAATTTATCATTAAATTATGGATAGTATAAGTATAATCCATCCGAAGCAATAACCGTAAAATGACTTGATAGGATTGAAATTTTGGTACGGGACATTTATTACTCCAAATGCTAGTAAAATGGCCATTCAGTTCTATGTTTATCATCTGCCTCGCCATTTCCCAACTATGTTGGCGTCGGCTATCATTTCGGTTCCGCTCCAACATCATTATACCCCTTGGTAAGACCGGTTGAGTACCCGTAACGACTCTCAAAAATCTACGAATAACAGCCGGCACCAATGGTTTATCGTGGTTTTCGAGGTAATGGTATGTAATGGATGGTTCAGGAACTGACCGCATCAACCCTTTGGCCGACCTGTGTAGCTGTTATTATTTCCCCACTGGGTTTAAAGATGGATAGGAAAACAAATGTTTCAACGAAGTACTTTGCAGCTATATGTTAGACACCATCTCCAGGGGCGAGAGCAGGAAGTGTGCTGTACTTCCACCACGTGGGTCCAATGCGGGTTGGTAGATGTCACATGTCTTCGAATTTTTTGTTTTAGTATATGCTGATTTCCTTACGATGCTTTCCTTCATCGATTTTGAACAAAACGGATTCAATAAAAATACTTTGTCTAACCAACTTTGTTATAATTTATATTAACTACAATAAAACTCAGGCTTAGCTAGTTTGGGAATGTTGTCCAACTGTAAAATAATAATATGTACAGGTATATAAAATAGGAAAGAATCATAGGGCATCAAAAAATTCGTCCACATCGTTGTCAACAGGAAAT
Organism: Apamea anceps; assembly: GCA_951799955.1. Lineage (NCBI taxonomy): Eukaryota > Metazoa > Arthropoda > Insecta > Lepidoptera > Noctuidae > Apamea > Apamea anceps. The sequence goes on from OX637516.1 coordinate 4,402,941, forward strand.
GTGCCCAAATGACTGGCAGTGTTGCCACGTTGTATGGCAAAGGCAATGCAGATTCTTTGGCCAAAAAATAGGCCAGCCCTCTGGTCACTTCAAGAGTCGATCAACCGCTTGGCGATGTCTCGATAAACCTGTACATAATTAATTATTTTAAGACTGTTTGCTTTTAAATTATGTAAATATTTTAAGATTATTAATAATTTAAATCACTGTAGAATATGAGTTATGAAAGAACACGTCCGTTTTATTTTAATTAAAAACAAAAGGTAAATCATAATTCGTTGCTTATTTTGAAGTGTAAATTCTATCATGGGATATTATCGTGTTACCATCAACTTTTGGCTTTTAATGCAAAATGATTATTTAACAGTAATTTGTTTTAAAAAAAGAGAAATGACGATTTTTCTTGATATTTACTGAAACTGTTTCGTAGCAAAGAGAGATAAAAAACAGAAAAATTTATAAAAACGAATAAGTTACTATTTGTTAGCCTGGCTTGTTGGTCCACTGATCTCAAGGGCTAATCGATTCTCAGGTCGACCAAAGTGTTATTGGATTTTTTCTATCTGGAATTTCTCAGTAGCAGCCTGTAGTCTGGATCTGTGCCTGGTTGATGGCTATACGCCCCTTGTTACATAGAGACTTAAACATAACTGGCGAAATTGTATGTGTACTATGCAGAGTGGCAGGGATATCGACGCGCAAACTGTAACCATGGATTCAGAACATGAGTTAAGACCCCATAGAGTCGAAATTTTTCGTCGGTTATTAAAAAAAAAAATTGCTGTTCCATACATTTTGACCGCGTAGGTATTGCACTTTTCTATGAAACAGAAGATATTTTTGATAACCGACGAAAAATTTCGATGCTTTGAGGTCTAAACTCATGTGGTGAATCCATGGTTACAGTTTACGCGTCGATGACCCTGCCACCCTGTATGTGCACCTCGGCCCAGCCCTTCGGGGAATACGTACGTGATGTGATGTTAAGTGTATCTTTTTACAAAAAAGTGCAAAGGCGGACTTAATGCCTTAGGCATTCTCTACCAGCCAACCAACGTTGGTGAAGAGATTAGATGATAATTGGGTGGTGACGAGATTCTCTTTCTGCTGTAAAAATGACTAAATCTTTCTTTCTTAATTAAAACCTGACACATCCCTAGCACATGCGCTGTTTCAAGGTTGTCAAAAAAATACACGCCTTAGCAACTAGTAGATTCTGTGAGAAGATGACGTAACCAGTCATTGACCCCTTGTTTTTACAAATGGCGCCAGAAGATATGGTGTGTTCAGTTAATATTGTTCTAATTAATTAGAGTTTGCGTCGACTCCCATGGCGGACTTGGTTCTGTAAACAATGTTAAAGGATTTACGATGGGTTTTATTGGTTTTTATAGAAAAATGTTTGATTATGAAGTTGATGATGTGTAAATGACAAGTTGCGGAGAAATATGATAATGTGTTGTGTCATCTGTAAAAGCTACGATTTCGTAGAAGAACGGTTGGCGCCACATAACGGTCGCAGTGAGGGCTGTCATGAAAATTATGGCAGCTGGCAAATTTATGGTGTATAAAAATTGCTCTCTAGGAAAACACACAACTTGCTTTCATAAATAACGTTTCAGTGACGTCATTCGACGGCCACCCCTCTTCTAAGAGACCGTAGGTGAAGGAAAGCTACTTCCAAACCGTCGTTCAAACTGAAATAGATTAAAAACCACAATGAAATGGACAGTGGCATTAGTAAGTTTTTAATTGTATGTATAATCAGCCTATAATGTTCCCACTGCTGGGACTGGGACACGGGCCTCCACTCCTCGTGAGGGAGTGGGCTGTAATCTACCACGAGGGCCCAGTGCGGCTTGGAAGATGTCACATGTCTTCGAACATGAATAGTAATAGTATAGAAAAGTGATACCTACTTAATAATAAAAAATAAAACTTTTAATTCAGGCAAAACCTATATTACATAAAATTAAATTAAATTTCACAATAATGTGACAGAATAGAACCAAATATCAATCGAATTAAAATAAACTAATGAGTACATAGGTACAAATTATAAAGGTTACATAATTGAAATTCAATGATGCCTAAGTATTAGAAAAGCTCACAAAGATAACACCAATAAAAAACTAACTTCAATGAAGTAAAATTCTCTCCAAGTAACACATAGCGTAAGAGAGCCGGTCCTAACATGACAATAGGCAATAAATGCGGCTTTATACTACCTATATTGTAAGACGAGAACATTAACATTTCTACAAACATCACAATCTACGAACAAGTTGCTAATGATGACATAAATTTCCCATCTATGGAAAATGTGAAATTTCATTGCTACGACATTTTTGTACAGATGGGGCCAAGAGAGTAGTAATCATGGTAAACGCGAATTTTAAATTTAAATAATTTCAATTTTGCGATTTCCATGTACCTAATGTGGTGCTATTTATTGTCCAAACAAATTAGTGTATTTGTTTAAAAAACGGCAGGTCCAATTCTAGCCCCAGATACCGTAGAAATTCCTGTTTTAAATACTCACTCATAATAAACTACGTTCCCAGACCGCATACGAAAATTCAATCAAATATATCCAATATACAGGCAATATACGCGCAAACTGTAACCATTAATTCAGCACATAAGTTTAGACCCCATAGCGTAGAAATTTATCTTCGGTTATCAAAAAAAAAATCTTCTGTTTCATAGAAAAGTGCAAAACGCGCAAAGTGCACCTACGCGGTCAAAATGTATGGAACACCAATATTTTTTTTTAATAATCGTCGAAAAATTTCGACGGTACGATATGGGCTCTAAACTCATGTGCTGAATCCATGGTTACAGTTTGCGCGTCGATGTCCCAACCACCCTGTATATAATATAGTCACTATCATATAGCTAGTCAAACATTGGCAAAACCTAATCGACCCATCACTACTATTTAGTTTGTTTGAAAGAATCACTTTTTTTTTTTAACGGAACGGCGGTAGTTTGTGGTTGTGGAGCTATGTCGCAAACCATTCTCCACCTCCTATCCTGCCCTCTGTGTCCCAAAACATGCAGTCAAAGTGACCTCCGCGCTGCCACCGACGACGCCGTGGAAGTGGCCGGGTTTTGGGCCAACAAGATATAAAATTCAGTCGTGCGACATAAAGAAGAAGACTTTTTCATTAATTTGATGTTAGGGAGGACCACTGGGTGGTGGCCCCGTGGTGGCCCCTTGGTAACAGCCGCGACTTACGAGTTGTAGGTCATGGGTCGAATTGTGGATGGTACAGACGCCAGCACATCAAGCTACTACAATCTGTCAAATTTCTTTAATAGATTTTCAACTTTATCGCTAAAGCATTAAGGTTTAAGGTTGATTGGGAAAATTTGACAGTTTCGGGTAGCTTGACCTGCTGGCGTCTGTACCCAGACAGGCGCTTTACTTTGTGTAAATTATTTCATCACCACTCCTCTCAAAACGGTGAAGGAAAATATCGTGAGGAAACCGTCATGTCCTAGATAATAAAAAAATCGAAGTGACATCTACCAACCCGCACTGGGCCCGCGTGGTGGATTACAGCCCACTTCCTCTCGAAGAGAGGAGGCCTGTGTCCCAGCAGTGGAACATTATGTATGTTATATGTGATCTTACTTTATGCTCACTAACTATTTCAAACAATACCCGCTATCTTTAAAGCCCAAAGCTATCACTGACGTAATAAATCGAAACTGCCAGTATTCTAGTGCCGTTGACTTTAATGGCTTTTAAAAACGTCCAACACAAAGTTTATGGTAAAAACTATTTAAACGTAAAACCCATACTTTGCTAGAAAGTTGATAATGTTACTTTAACCGGTGAGTAAAGTTATAGTGGGTATTAACCGGGTAGTGTTGTCACTTGACCCGATAGATCACGGGCTTGGGTAAGGTTTCGTAATCTTGGATTTTCTTCTTGTTGGGTCTTAAAGTACTCACTTATAGGTTTTGGAGAGCAAACTCTTGAGTAATGACTTGAGTAATGGTTTTACGTAATTCTTTGATCGTGAACGTCCTACCTTTTAGTGCTTTTTAAAATTACATCGATTTGTCAAAATAAATGAGCATCATCGTCGACTTTATTCATAAAAAAGCGGCCAAGTGCGAGTCGGCCTCGCACTCAAAGGGTTCATTACCAGAAGGCAAAAAACGCCAGAAGAAAACGTGAGGAAACCGGCATGTCTTTTTTTCTTGGGTGGGAAATCATCAAATGACCTCTCCCGCTCTGGGCTGAGCGGAAGGGCGTGTCAGACTTTTACTGACTAAAACCCACCCGTGTTCCTTCAGTTGCCTGTGCCAGGGGCCACGGTATCTCTTTCGAATAACCCGCAGCCCTGGCAGGCATCAGTCCTAGCGGACCCCGTCAGAAACCGGAATGTCTTAGAACCAAAAATTCGAAGAAATGTGACATCCACCTACCCGCACTGGGCTCGCGTGGTAGATTATGGAGCAGGCCTATGGTGACCCAGCAGTGGCTACATTATAGGCTGCTTATGATTAAACTAAGCTACCATTTTGATTTTAAACTAGGTTCACTGACCGACCAGTACGTATTAAGTAGTGCTACACTTCTAAATTCATAATTATTATTAATTAGCGGTTGCCCGCGACTTCGTCTGCGATCCAGGATGAAAAGTAGCCTACGTCCTTCTTCAGATCATGGTCTACCCATGTGTCAAATTTCATCTAAATCCGTTCAGCAGTATTAGCGTAAAAGCGTAATTTTTAAATTTTCTAATTTTCTGCGCAACTTTCTTATTTTTTTTCCGTAAGAACCTTCTACAAAGTATTAGAAAACTGAAAAAAAAAGACGGATGAAATCGGTAAAGTTGTTCTCAAGTTATGGCGTGACCAAGGGAAATAGGGATTAATTTTTATATAGGTACATAATATAGACTAGTACTTTTCCTATCGTCTGACCTTGCCAACCTATACACACCTATCGTTTGTCAAAAAAAGCAGTCGAAATGAAATAAAATTGTTTATCGTGTAAAGAGGATATCGGAATCACTTTTACACGTCATACTATAAAAAAAATATAAAAAATCTAGATGAAGTCGGCGTTTCCTATCTGAAAGGTCGAAACAAACTCAGAGGTCACAGTCTCTTTTAAAGTCCAGACATAATCTTGGTCAGATCATGTGAGTTGTTCTTATTTGCTTCGACATAGACACTTCCAGACCCATTTGAAGACATAATATGTTTACAAAATATGTGTGAGGTGCCCCGACGACTCCATCTTTTAACCGTTTTTGTAAGCTATTGCTAGAAAAAATGTTACTAAGTTGAAGTCAGAGGTGCGCAACATTTTTACAGCCTCGGTTTTTAACATTCATTTACCGATAGAGGAAGACTATGAAAGAAGACCCGACTCCAGATAGAACTGGGATTAAGGAAGAAGAGGAGGAGGCTTTAAGCATTCATTTGTCCTTTCTACATTAGCTACATCCTTAAATCATCATTTGACTGCCCCGTTGATCTCGTGGTTGCAAGCGCGACTGCTGGGCCCTATTTCTCGAAATTATTATTTTACTAGTATATTCGTTATTAGTTTCTAGTGTAAATATTACTAGTACTAATATTTCCTGTTTCTCAAAAACAAGTACTGGACTAATCTATACTTATAATAATCTATATAATTATAATAAATCTGTAGAAGTGAAAATTCTGTACATTGAAAATATCAAAAAAATAAATGGCAGGGGGTGTTACTAGACCGACACCGAACCCAAAAATGTGATTAAAAAAATTTTTGTCTGTCTGTCTGTCTGTCTGTCTGTCTGTCTGTTTGTTCAGGCATCACGCAAAAACTACCGGTTCGATTACGATGAAACTTGTTATAATTATTCTTTAATATCCTGGGCACCACACTGGCTACTTTTTATCCCGGAAAAGTATATACAATAAAAAACAAACTTAATTTTGCGGTTCGATCCCTAGATCCGATTACTGTACCAACCGCAAATAATAAGTTTGTCGTAGGTTAGGTCACAAGCAGTGGAGTTCATTTTTATTCCTTTTACTTTTTAGAGTTATTTAGGTTTATTTTTATATAAGTCGTAGGTATAGATTTTAATTTTAAAGTATAGGTAGTATATTTGATAGTGTACGTAGTGACCGTAGGTTATTTTATAATACTGTTAGGTAGGATAGTCATTCGTATAGATATTAGTTTTTAGAGATTTTGCTTATTTATTGAGTTTAGATTGAGGGGCCCGTGGCTAAATAATAACAGCGGCACAGGTCGATCGGTCAGGTTAAGCTACGCTTTCCGCGGTCGGTCTGTGGATGGGTGACCATCTTTACATACCGAGACACCTCCGTGCCTCGGAAAGCACGTTAAGCCGTTGGTCCCGGCTGTCATTCGTGGATCTTTGACAGTCGTTACGGGTAGTCAGAAGCCCTAAAGTCTGACAACCAGTCGTACCAAGGGTATCGTATTACCCAATAACTGGGTTGTGGAGGTCAGATAGGCAGTCGCTCCATGTAAAATACTGGTATTCAGTTGCATCCGGTTAGACTGGAAGCCAGCCCTGAACATAGTTGGGAAAAGGCTAGGCAGATGATGATTGAGTTTAGATTAGTTATCGTCATAAATAGGTTTATTTAGGTAGGTAGGTATTTTATTTTCTGTTATTGAGTTTATTTATTTTTTTAATTAGGTAGGTACTTAGGTAAAGATATCATATAAGTACCCTCTTAATCACCATTAATGAGACACAATTGGTTTTCTATTGTAATTAGCCACAAAGGGCCCGCGAGATAGATGGCATCCTGGTGCACATACATTTTATCCTGATGGCACGTTCCCGTGGGATAATTTCCGACATCCACGCGGGCGAAGCCACGGGCAGAAGCTAGTAACTAATAGTAGCAGACTAATAAAAAATATTGGGCTGGCTTGGCTGAATACACATATAACCCATGCAACTTTACTTATTAAAAAAAATACGGAAAAATTCGCGCCACTTTTGGATTCGTTATATTTTGTCGTTTGCACATTGGCTACTGCGTGGTACTGTGCTCTCGTTCCCATCCAGTGTACAGCAACTAAAATTATTCGTTATGGTGACGAGTCTTGATTTCTTTCGGTTAACCTTTGCAAACTAAGCCGGATAACAGCCATCAGGTTTTTCTATTTTAAGTGTAGTTTAAGTGGAATGTAGATTCGAATATTTCGTAAGTGTTTCTGGTTGAAAAGATTCGACGACAGCGAATTATTATTGTATCTCCTTCACTATCGAAAGTGTCCGAATCTGACCACATTTTATAAAATTTGTTGGTAAATTTAAGTCTAATAATTTTCGCTAATATTTTTTACAAGCTTTCTGAGACTAATAGCTTTATCAGTGTGATTTACAAGAGTATTTAATAACACAATTTTTTATGAAACCAATTTTAATTTACTCAGGTAATTTTAGCTAATATTTATTAGTTGGCAACTAGTAACTAATATTTTACTACCGTAGTTTCGAGAAACGCACACTAGCAAACTAGTAAAAAATATTCGTTCATGGACTCATATTATTCGTCTGCGGGGTCCTGGGTTCAGCACTAACAGCCCGGACTCCCAGAGTATGGAAGTTAGCGGTTTAAACCCCTGTGCCTCGGAAGCCATTGGTCCTATGCCTGATCTCTCCCCGTTCGTGTCGGATTGCCATCCCATCGGGCTATGAGAGTAAAGGAACAGAGAATGCACCTGTGTTTATGCACACACTTGTGCACTATACCTAATATCTCCTGTGTACCTGGCTAATCTCCGTTGAGATTCGCCACCGTGACCAAAATCGGTCGGGAGGCTATTATTTTATTTTATTATTACATCCTGAAAATGATACCTACCTAAGTAATATTCACTGCATGCAATAAAAAAAAAATGCCTGCAGAAATATTCTGCCTCTTCTAAACTTCTACAGTAGGTAAGAAGTACAGAGTGGTAAAAATATGACATTGATAGCGCCTTTATGTTGCCACCAAAGACATTCTTAAATCTCTTTAGTTGCCACCAACTTGCCGTCAACTATACGTATCAACATTGTCATAGGCAAATCTTGATGAGCTAGCTCAACACTTACTCACATCGACACTTTAATGACTCTTTAACGCGTCATTCGACCATTTTACCATTATAGTTAGATCAACTTTTGTAAAGCAATATCAATATAATTAATTATATCATGTGAAGTTATCTCTACAATAATCAAACATTCAACAAATAGGATTAACATAGGTTTTGGTTTATTGTAATATCTACATAAAGATCACTGAAAAAATGGCATACGGATTTAACAGAATCGAGATCACATTACCACACACATCACCATACGTTTGCGACCCCTGCCTGCGTAGGAAGGGTTGGTATTTCTACCTGCGCGATTTATGTGACCCTTGCACCTGTGGGGTAGGACCCTGCCTGGAGATTAGTTAGAATGTTTTGGCTATTATTTAAAATCGTATTTTGGATATTAAAAGGTTTCGTTCTCAGTAGTTTTGGGGATAAATAAACACGAAGTTTTTAATGAGTTAAATTTACACAATACGAGTATAAGCCAAGCTTATTTTTTTTGTTTTTGTCATCCTTTTTTCATTATTCTTTCATTTATTCGTTACTTTAAAAACAACTTCGTGCCGTTGGTCCCGGCTGACATTCGTGGATCTTTGACAGTCGTCACGGGTCGTCGGTAGCCCGAAAGTCTAACAACCAGTCTTACCAAGGGGTTTCATATTACACAGTAAATGGGTTCTGGAGGTCAGATAGGCAGACGCTCCATGTAAAATACTGGTAATTATCTAGGCAGATGATGATGAATACCAAAGGTTTAAATTAACGGTACTATAAGTAACACAATCTCCAAGAATTATCATTAAAGTTCCATTCATATCTGTCTAGTAATTTCAAGCCAGAACACAAACAGGTAAAAATTACAAAATATTTATTATACCTACCACTAATTTATTTTTGACGTATGGAGTTGAAAGATTTACACATTTCTATAAATTATATATAATAAATCTTGAGATCAACGTCTTTGAGCGATCGATCATAAATGTTGGGTGTTATAGCTGTCGTAAATCAATTACTGTCGAAATGCAACACATTTGTAGGAAATTACCTGCGAGTAAGGTTGGTGGGGCAGTGGTGGCCAGGCCCTAATTCACTTTGACCACTTATTGATTCCTTACTTCAAAAGCGCGTCAACTCCTTAGCTAATCACGACATCTGAAGATCAATTCCCATAATTAAAACGTTCAAAATCTAGTCGCAATCTCATCTCAGCGACAAAAAAATGTCAAAAACTCGTCTAAATGTAGGATGGGATGGAGAGTTTTCGACATTTGTTTGAAAAAAAAAAATACCTCTGATTTCCCTGAATCAGAGGTATTTTTGACAGATTGAGACTAGAATCAGACTGTGAACATTTTTAAAATTACGAAAGTTGCCCTTCTGTTTATAACGTATGCTCCATGACACAATGAACGAAACCGGGCAAAAAAACGCGAAGCTGGCGTGGTTTGAACTGTCAAAATATCACGCTTGCCAACCGTACGTGGTTTGCACGTGATACGATTACTCGGGGAGGCCCTAGTGGCCCAGTAGTAACGGCCGTAACTAAAGTGTTGTAGGTCGTGAGTTCGAAACCAAGCAGGCACTTTACTTTGTATAAATTATTTCATCACCACTGCTTTTTTTTTTTGAGGATGGGAAATCATCAAATGACCCCTCCCGCTCTGGGTGGAGCAGAAGGGAGTGTCAGACTCTTACTGACTAAAACCCACCCGTGTTCCTTCCTTAGCCCTTTATGTTCCAGGGCAGCGGTAACCCTTTCGGACGATTCCCTGGCAGGATCACCACTGCTCTCAAAACAGTGGAAGAAAAACGTCGTGACGAAACCGGCATGTCTAAAATAAAATAATCGAAGACATGTAACTTCTACCAACCCGCACTGCGCCCACATGGTGGATTATGGCCCAATCCTTCTCACAGAGAGGAGGCCTGTGTCCCTGTGGAACATTGTAGACTGATCATGAAGGATGGTCGGTCAGATTATAGTGCAATCGTGATATATGAGAAATAATCAGCTGCCCCCATACATTTGGGTCAAGCAGATATTGAAGTTTTGTATGAGACATCTGCCATTTTTTCTGTGATTTCGATATTGGTCCCATGGAGAAAGTTATTCAGTTTGATGGTCTGTACCAGACCCTTAAATGTGACACATTTCTGATACACAGCGTGTATATGTCGCAGCCAACTGGTTAAATTAGCCGTTTAGTTAACCGCCTCGCCTTTGGAAGTAGTGCTCGCCTCGCTTCGCTCTCTCGGCTCGCGCGTGGTTGATCACAGTTCTAACCTAACCCATTAGGTCGGGGTGCCCTGGCTTAGTTACTGCGATCAATTTCGCTCGCACGTGATTGGTTACACTTATACATATCATTCAGGCCCTTAGTTGAATGGCCGCCGTTTAGTTAAAAGGCTAGGCGGTTAACTAAACGGCCAATTAAACCAGTTGGCTGCGACATAATTATACAGGGTTATTTGTAAAACACCAGCAACCTCTTAAGAGGTGTTTGTACTCATCATTATGAACAACAAACTACGGGACCAAAACTGAAATCGCGAAAAAAAAATCAGCTGTTCCCTACATTTATGTTCGCATAACTCGTCCAAATGTAGGGAGCAGCTGATTTTTTTTTTTCGCGACTTCAGGTTTGGTCCTATAGTAAAAGTTGTTCATAATGATGAGTACAATTACCTCTTAAGAGGTTGTTGATGTTTTTCAAATAACCCTGTATATAACAATCTTCGATAATTCTGATTAAAAATTAACTGAGAAGCTTTCGGGAAAGCCTTGGAAGTTAGAGGTACCTAAATCTCAAGCAACTAAACACTTTGTGGGACGCTAACGCCCTTGTACTCGTAATTAACAATAAAACTTATTTTGTTTCTCGTTCAGCGTCCTCGAATGGTTAAGTTTATTGTTTTAGATTAAAATAAATAAAATAATAAATATTAAGTTTATTGTACAAAGAGAAACACTTACATAAAGTTAGTTATACACTAAACATGATTGTACAGACGCCAGCACATCAAGTCAAATTCAATCTCAAAATCAATCAAATCAAAGTCAATCAAGTCAAGTCAATCTGTCAAATTTCTTTAATAGATTTTCAACTTTATCGCTAAAGCCTTAGGTTCAAATTTTACAGTTTCGGGTAGCTTGATATGCTGGCGTCTGTACAAGTGGTGGTCAAAAGTTTGAACAGCTGGCTTCTAAACTAAGTAAAATAGTAGTATCTCAGGAGCCAAATCCCTAGAACAGATATTTGTAAAAAGCTGAATATTAAAACTCCAAAAATATGAAAAGAAAGTACAGTTTAAGTGCTGTTACTAGACTGGTTCAAAACTGCGCCATATTTAAATATTTTTTTTTATTAAGTAAGCCAAAAAAAAACCATTTAAATAAATAGCAAAATAGCATTCCAAAATATCAAAAATGCACAACGTTAATATTCAAGTTTTCACTTCTGCCGGCACTCCCGGAGTGCAACCCGTTTTTTTTTTTATTATCTCCGCAGTTGAGCATTTAGCTTCTTCCCGTAGAAGGCTTTTAGTAACGATTTTAAGAAATAATAACATCATCTTGAAAACCGAATAAATATGTAGTTTTTATACGTTTTTTTTTCCATTGATGACTTGTGTGAATGATTAGAGAAGTATGGAAGAAAAATACTGATGTTGCGCCGACCACGAATAAATTGGAATAACTGCTGGAGAATGATGATAGCACTAGGAAGTGATGAAGGGCGGGCGTTTTTGGAGACTGTCTTTTGTAATTTTGACGTTCGAAAAGTGCTGATTCTCAGCCTAATTTGAATAAATGACCTACACTATCCCACTTCTGGCCTCCCCAAAACCCTTCCAGGCATCCTTTTCCGGAGCCACCTCGATGCAACATTTTTTTATTTTTTTTTTATTTAATAGCTGTTAGTAATCATTATATTAAATATTATAAAATTATTGCCTATTGTTTTAAGTATTAAGAAATTATTGACTACTATATCAATTACCTACTATTAAATTATTGATTATTATTGACTAATATACTAATTAAGACTAAATTATTAACTACTATTGTAATGTTGCAAAATTCTTTAAATTATTGTCTGCCTAAAGGCGGGTCCTTTAGGCAGACAATAATTTAAAGAATTTTGACGTACTTCACTTTATAAACTGTAACACCATATTTTTACCCGTGTACCACAATAAACAATTTGAATTTGAACTCTTGCGTTCGTGTTTTATTTTTACTCAACTAAAACAAAAAACTAGTTACACAGAACAAATTTCTAAGTTACAGTGATTTAAGTATTTATGTATGCCACACATAAGTAAGTGGGTACGGCAACAATAGACGAAAAATTCCGAGCGGGCGAAGCCACGAGTAAAAGTAGGCACATAAATAAACTTGCAGTGGTGACCTGTACAAGCAGGCGTGGGTTATATGGCCCATTCACCATTTTCTTATAGGTAAGCACAAACTGAGCATCGTTCGAGTTTCATTTACATAATACTATACTAAACTATACAAATTATTATAAATGTGAAAGTTTGTATGTTTGTTTCTCAATCACGCAGCAACTGACGGATTAGGATGAAATTTGGCACACAGTTAGACCATGACCTGGGGTAGGTGGATAGCATGACACACAGGTTGATTTTTAACCTGGATCGCAGACGTAGTCGTGGTGGCTAATAAATATTATCAATGTGAAAGTTTGTATGTTTGGAGGTTTCTTACTCAATCACTCAAAAATGGTACAACAGATTTTGATGAAATATGACTAACAGATAGTTTATAACCTGGATTAATACATATATGATACTTTTTATCCCGGTAGTACGTTGCCATGGGGATATTTCCGAACTCCACGCGGACGAAGCCGCGAGCAAATGCTAGTACAATATCATAAATGTAAAAGTTTGTATGTTTGCTACTGAATCACGCAAAAACGGCTGAACGGATTTGGATGAAATTTGGCACACAGCGGGGTAATTGCGTAACACACAAACAGCAGAAGTGGCTTTCATTTTGACAGTTCAACAACATTCATTGCGTTATTTTCGTTATTAGCAGACCAATTTTTCGAACATATGAAGCAATGGATTAGCAATATCCTTCAAAATGATTCAGATTCTGATTAATTAGTGTGTGCAGGTGATTTATCACCTGATAAAGTATCCTATGTGTTACATAGGATACTTTTTATCCTGATTTATTTTATTATTTTTCATTTCTCTCGGGAACGAATTCTGAGGTACACGCAGACAAAGTCGCGGGCTAGTCGATAAATAAAATTGAACTTTTGCTGCGCAGGCACACCTTTTTAAAGAGGTACAACCACATTAAACCTGTTTTACACGCCAATAAATCGTAATATTTCATAAGTTATTATAACTAACTAAGATTACAATATGGAATTTATTACACAAGAAACGAACGATACGACTTGAAGCGTCTATACATCTAAATTATGTTATAAACTAGTATTTAATTTCTGTATATATGTAAATATTTGATAATAAATAAAGGAAATGCATATAAAATACGATAGACTAAAGGTAGAGTTTGATAAATATTGCTTTATTGCAAATAGGTTAATACGACATGTTTATGATAAGTTACTAATATAATGAAATACAAGTATACAATTCTACAAAGTTGATAAATATAAATGGTTGTTCTTAACTGCATACCATATTATATAAATAACATATAGCGGTAGCAGATTGAAAAAATCATAGATTTGAAATTTTTTTATTACTGTGAACTTAATGACATTTGTTTTTTTATTGCTGTAATGATAAAAATGTCACACTAATATAAAATTGACAAATTTCAACCGGGTTGACATTTGCCAATTTTATATTAGTGTGACATTTTTACTGTGGTTCAAACCATTTGACATTAATTTGTATTATTTTATTTTCCTAATTGTTTTTAATTATTGTATATATTTTATATTTATTTTGTGGAAATTAAATTGTAATATGATTTGCACGCCTATGTGACGGTAGAACATGGAGGAATCTTATAATAAAATATCTATGTACCTATGTTTTATGTTCATTTATATCAATGATTTATTTTAAGTAATGATTTTTTTTAATCAAGTCATTTATTTATTTTAAAAAAATATATAAATAGGCGGCTTTTATATATTTTTTTAAATAAATAAATGATTTGATTTGAATAAGTTTCTCCTATAAGCCAGCTCAGAATAGCTCAAAGTGTTCAATGGGCCATTGCTTCATATAAAAGAGGTCGTCTCAAATAGAGTTTACTTAATGCTATTACACAGTCATTGAACTGTAATTAATATAAGTTATCGGCTTTCACAAGTATGTTCAAAGTTAGCCTCAACGCTTAGTTTCTCAGCATTCATTGCCAAACACTTTTTATTTATTTTTTTAAAATTCTGTTTCCTACAATTTTTTTTAATTCGTAAAAAAAGTGCCCTACAAGTATCAGTTCCTATACATTATTTCATTAAAACTTGCAATACATTTCTTTTTCCGTTTGCTACTAATTTTATTTACCTATTCACAAAAAGATGTTACCAAAATAAACACCGTTAAATTTTGATCGTTTTAATCCTTAAAAGTTGTTCATAATGATGAGTACAATGACCCCTCATTGTACTCATCATTATGAACAACTTTTACTACAGGACCAACCCTGAAATCGTAAAAAAAAAATCTGTTGATCCATACATTATGTCAAGTTATGCGAACATATTAATAAATCTATGGATCAACTGATTTTTTCTCAAGAAATTAAAATACAAAAAGACGTTTTTAAATCCGACTGGTAGTTTCAGAGATTATCGCGTTCATACAAACAACCTCTTCAGCTTTATTACGTAACTAGCTGCGTCCCGCGGTTTCACCCGCATAAGTTGTGATCACGTGGAAATATTGGGATAAAGTATTCTATGTGCTAATCCTGGTTATAAACTATCTGTCTGCCAAATATCATCCAAATCCGTTTAGTAGTTTTTGCGTGAAAGAGTAACAAACCATCCATCCATCCATCCATAAAACTTTCGCGTTTATAATATTAGTAGGATAGGATAATCAGCTCATTGCATAAGTTTAAGTATCCAGAACATTATGTCACGAAAAAACAAAAAAAAATCTTTCACAATAGTGTGTCTGCACCACAATCCGTTGTGTATGGCCATTTAGATAGAGAAATTTATAGTACCGGTGGCATTCTCCAAGATTTTAGACAAGCCGACGGCAATGTGAGCGGCCACAGCGGCTGAAGATAACATAGTCTTATTTGTGGAAATGTGAGCTCGATTGCTGATTACGAAATAAATAATGCTGTGTGGATGGACAAACTATGTAGTTCGTAAGAGATTTTCTACGAGGTTTTGCATAATCGACCAAGGCTAGACTTATTATTATTGCCACTGCGCTCTGTTGAATTCGTAATCCTTGGGTCAACACCGAGAGTTGAAAATCCAATGCGCGATAAACTCCCGCCGCGATATTTTTACGTTTGTGCGAACGTCGCATATGGGCGATTTCTACTCCGTATCACTTATGGACATTAGATTAGTTTGGAGCCCAACCTAAAAATGATTGCCAACACAATTTGACAGTTGTCCCTACTTCTGATATGATTTTACCTGTACAAAAAAGTTGGTTAATCGGGTGTAGGGTTCACTCCGAAGTTTTGAACGATTGGACGGCTCCGTATATTCGTTAATAGACTTAGAGCGTAGGCCCTACTTCATGGCAAAACGGGAGAAGTGATCTTTAAGTTCTTGTGAACTAAAATACCCATACCTTATCTACTTATAGATGTCTTAACTTTATTCATACAGTAGCTGGTCTATCCTGTAGAAAGCTCACAGTGAAAAGGGGACTGTATTTTTATATGGAGCCTGGCATACCTAATTATCCGTCATTTTGTTTTTTTTTCCAACATGGCGGTTACAAAATATAGGGTTCATGTGTTGCTGCCATTTTGAAAAACACAACAAAATGGCGGCCATATAGGTATGCCGAGGACCTTTAAATTAAAGATCTTTAAGGTGACGCGAGCTTGAAGTGAACTATCATTCTACCGGACGCTAGGTAACCTAAGGATTGACAGCTCCCTTCACCTAAGTTTTCACGATGTCATTTTTGCGGAATGGAATGAATTTCTACAGTTATGTTGCTTGACAATATTTATGCTCTTTCAGCAATTCTAGTAAAAAAGCGTTGGTGGTTAATAATATAAAGTTTGAACGTTTATTTTATTTTATTTTATTTATTTGGGACAAAAAACAGTTATACATTACAGCATTTACAAAAAGTAGTTATATTACAGTCGAGAAAACGTATAACCCACACTATTGTCCACGAAGTGACATCGGAGTAGAATAACGAACGCGCGCGTGAACGCGAACTTTGATCGGGATAGCTTGAAGTTGTCGTTTGGTCTGCCAATAAGGATCGGTCACACTGCGGGGGTCTCGTGGGTTTCATTAGGCTATTGAGGGCTATACTCGTGTTTTTGAGGTTTGATGAGGCTACTTGGGTAAATGTGCAATGATGATAGTGTTTTGTAACGGTAGACGGCAATGGCCATGTCGATTTGCATTCACTTAGCAAGACACAACTTTGACAAAGGATTTTGTTGAGTTGTTGAGCCACACAGGTCAATCGATCAGGTTAAGCTATGCTTGCCACGGTTGGTCCGTGGATGAGTGATCATCTTTACATACCGAGACCCCTCCGTGCCTTGGAAAACACGTAAAGCGTTGGTCCCGGCTGTCATTCGTAGATCTTTGACAGTCGTTACGGTCCGTCAGAAGTCCGAAAGTCTGACAACTAAGGGGTATCGTATTACCTAGTAACTGGGTTGATGTGGTCAGATAGGCAGTCGCTCCATGTAAAATGCTAGTATTCAGCTGCATCCGGTTAGACTGGAAGCCGACCCCAACATATGTAGTTAGGAAAAGGCTTGGCATATTATGGCCATCATCGTTATCGCTGATAGAATAACACTTTTACTAGTCCTTCAGAACACAGAAATACTTGTTTGCGGCAGAGAATGTTAGGAAGACAGTATTCTTGATGACATCATGCCACTGTAACAAAAATCAAAAATTAATAATATTTAAAATCCTGGTCAGTTTCCCTCAGTCGTCAGTTTATTTAATTCGCCAATTTTGTTTATTAGTCAGTTTCACTGTTTCTTCAGTTTTCCCGATTAGACAGTTGCGTTAACTCGACAGTTTCCGGTATTTGACAGTTTTCGTCAATTCGTCAGTTTTGTACACTCAAGGGAAAAAGTTTTTACGTCTTGAAAAACACATATTGTGCATGCATGCACTTAAATGTACTAACGCAAAATATTTCTTTAAAATCGGCAGGTAATTTAAATGTCATAAAAATTTTAAAATTGACATCTGTGCTAGAAGTTAACAAGTATGTAGATCTCACTATCTATTTAAATTAGGAGACGTGTGTGCAGTGTTCTACCGACTGTACTTTGGCTGAAAAATTACATAAAACTGACGAATCAGTGAAACTGACTAACTGACCAGTGATACGCGGACTCCTAATGGCGTCAGGTTAGTGGTAGTAAGTAGTACCTAGGTTCTTACAACTAGGCATATAAATTATAAATAACTAACAAATCAGTCAAGAGACAGGTATTCGACCACTTTGAAGCATACTTTCCAAATAACGTCAACCCGACCATTTAAGCCAACAGCCTCTGAAAGCTATTCAATACGTCAATCCTTTAAGCATGTACTCGAGTAATTTATATTCTAACAAAACTTGTACAGTCAACAAAAGAGTGAAGTATGCTGCCAGTTTGTAACTAGTTTTATTCTATTCTACGTTCACTCAAGTTTAAAAGTAACAAATAAAACAATGTTTGTCAATATGCCTAGCCTTTTCCCAACTATGTTGGATTCAGCTTCCAGACTAACCAGATGCAGTTGAATACCTATCTTACATAGAGCGGCTGCCTACATGAACTCCATAACCCAGTTACTGGATAGCAGAATAGATCTAATACTGCATGTCAGACTTTTGGGCTCCTGACGACTGTCAAATTTCTACGCATGAAAGGTGGTACCTACCGCTTAACGTGCTTTCTGAGGCACGGAAGGGTTTCGATATGTAATGGATAATCACTGATCGACCACACTGAACCGAACGCGACAAGAGTAGCTTAAACTTCAATCGACTTGTGTAGCTGTTTTCATTTAACCACGAGCTTCTTAGAACAATTATGTCTGTGTCAGCGTGATAATCTTTTAATTTTTAGAATCATCAATACAATCCTCAAGTTAGAATTAGCCTCAAATATCATGATTTCATTAAATTGTCATTCAATCGACCAATTTGAACTTAGAGAGTTGTATTGATTATTTTGATGATTATATTTGTTACGGGCGCGTAAATACACACAAAGCAATGATGACGGGACTTACTTCACTTCCACCTCAAGGACTGGCCCGCATTGGCAGCGCAAAAAAGTTTATGTAAAAGGGAAGGGGGAGAACTGTGCCCTGGTTTAGAACAATACAGGCCACATAATGGACAGATTTTTAGTTTTTCCTGCACACCAAACTCTTTTGTCGACTATACGTAAACATTACCATAAACACAAAGTTGCGGACAGACAATCCGTTCTGTGTATGGCCGATGTTGAAGTGATTTCACATTGTAGGACATGCAAGAGACGGTACATTGAGTTGTCTATCACAGTGTAAGGATCAAGATTTCATTGTATCGGTGGAGTGGGACAAACTAAGGATAGGGTTGGTAGGGAGAAAACAGCACTTTTAATATTCAAGACGTTAAACCGAAACCCGTTTTGACCTTAGGTCAAGATGAGATGAGAGAGATCCGAAACAATCCTACTCAGCCGATGCCAAAGTCGTGGATTCTATCGGTATCTACCTAAACACGCTGTATGTTTTAGTTTCTTTCATTTAACTTTTATGAATAACTAGCTGCGCCCCGCGGTTTCACCCGCATAGGTTTCGATCCCGTGGGAATATCGAGATAAAAAGTATCCCATGTGTTAATGCTGGTTATAAACCATCTGTGTGCCAAATTTCATCCAAATCCGTTCAGTGGTTTTTGAGTGAAAGAGTAACAAACATCCATCCATCCATCCATCCATACAAACTTTCACATTTATAATATTAGTAGGAAGCAGAGTGTACCATAATGCCTCTCATGAGTGGCAGAAACTATTGGTTTTTCAAAAAGGCTACCTCCTGAAGATTGCTTTCATACCTACCGGGCTGGCGGCCGAGAGTAGTCACACCTTTGTACTTACTCGTTACATGTAATCAAGGCTGAATTCACACAAAATGGACCCGTCACCCTAGTTGCGTAAATAGACCATCAAACACAATTTGAATAATTTTGAAGGACATTGCTAATCCATTGCTTCATTTGTTCGAAAAACTTGTCTGTTTAACAACGTTATTAATGCAATGAATATTGTTGAACTGTCAAAATTAAAGCCATTTCTACTGTTAGTGTATTACGCAATTACCCCGCGTGATTTTTATCTTCTTCTTTCTTTTCTTACTTCTTCTTACTTACTTAACTTCAATAAATCGTTCCGCCACTAATACTTCTGTTTGTTTTGACGACCTTTCACACTGGAAACTCCCTGAGGTCTAACGGTCATATACCAAAGAACAAAATACAACCAATAATTGATTTGAACAACTATTCAAAGTTGTAAATACTCCATGAACAGTTCGAAACCATTGAATCGTTCGAACCTTACAAATACAAATAGTTTGTCGTAGTAAACCAGCAGAAAAGATATGTGTGGCTAATATTTCATTGTCCTAAGCCGTACGCGTTTTAAAGTTCACATGTTTCAATATGCTTTTAACTGATTAGACAAGAAATGAAAATTTAAATGCGTTTTGCCATTTTGGTCCGAAATATGTATTATCGTTAAATGCAACTTGTTATTTGTGACATTAGCGAAATAATACGCAATGGATTTGGCTGCAATTTGTAAATGCCATATTATGACAAAATGTTGTTGGTTTCTGGTAAATAGGTTGAAAAGCTCTAAGTGAAGGACCTACGATCTAAAACCATACCTCTTTTTGCAGTCAAACAGTTACTACTGTATATAGGCTGTTGAGGATGGCTATAGGATGCTTGTAATTGAAATACGATCACAGCTTTAGCGTATATTTTTAACCATTTTTCACACACAGTGACATTAAAAGACAAAGGAATAAATTTATAGAAAAATAAACAATCAATATAAAAAAGGTTGGTTGCTGGTCGTCAACATGGCCCCCGACGGTGTGAAGGCACCAATTTACTGGCAGGCGACCATCAACACCACCTTGCGAGTGGGTCGACGCAGCACGCCCCCCTTCGTAGTGAAGTCCACCACTCTCACTATTCCGTCTCTCCCCGGGTGCACTGCCGCGATTCGCCCACGAGGCCATTGGTTCCTGGGCAGCATGCCGTCCGCGATAAAAACTAGATCGCCCACCCTAAACGGACGAGCCTCCTATAGCCATCCTCAACATAGGCCTTTCCCAAACTACGACAAACCGTCCTCCGCCTTCCCCATCCAGTACGTTCCAGCCACTTTTTTAAGGTCACCGATTCATCGAGGCTGAGGGGCGTCCCACATTACGCTCGCCGATACGCGGTCTCCACTCCAAGATTCGTCTGCTTTACCGGCCATCAGTCCTTTGACAAATATGGCCAGCCTACTTCAGCTTGCTTACTCTTTTTTATGTCATGCCTTAACTGAAACCAAAAGTCAGCACGATAGAACTTCATACAAAGTTGTCAAAATGTATTGGAAATCATCTTAGGGACAAGTCCTGATGTCCTTTTAATTACATTGGTAATTACATGGAGTGGTCCTTGTAATTATTAATTGGAGCGTCTGCCTATCTGACCTCCACAACCCAGTTGGGTTATGGAGGTCAGATAGGCATTCGCTCCATGTAAAATACTGGTATTCAGATGCATCCGATGAGACTGGAAGCTAACCCTAACATAGTTGGGAAAAGGCAGGCAGATGCTGAATTACAAGGACAACACCTATGATGGCATCACATCTGAGATATCTCCGAAATTGCAGATTATCATAGGCGTATGTGACCACTTACCATCAGCAGTGCGATTCTGTAACCATCTCACCGTGAAAACTTAGGTGAAGTGAGCGTGGAGTCTGCCAGGGTAGCGGGATTGTCCGAAAGGGTTACCGCTGCCCTGGAACATAAAGGGCTAAGGAAGGAACACGGGTGGGTTTTAGTCAGTAAGAGTCTGACACTCCCTTCCGCTCCACCCAGAGCGGGAGGGGTCATTTGATGATTTCCCACACTGAAAAAAAAAGTGAGCATGGAGTGAGCTGTCATTCCAAATAATACTAGGGATTGACACTACTAACAACTCACATCAAGCTCACTTCACTTGAGTTTTCACGGTGAGATTTTTACAGAATCGACTGGCAGGTGGGTCGCCTGTTTATTGGTACCTACATCAAAAACTCCAAAAATGTCTATCGAAACTGCCGATAAAAATGCCGCTGGTAAAAATCTCACCGTGAAAACTGATGTGTAGTGAGCTGTCATTAGTGTCAACTGTCAATCACTAGCATTAGGTGAAATAACAGCTCACCTCACTTAAGTTTTCGCGGTGAGATTCTTATAGAATAGATCGGCTGCTTGCCTATAGATTAATGGCAGTGCTCTGCATAATTCTAACGACCGGAAGTTATAAAAGACTAAACTGACACTGCATTGGAATTCCATAGATTTGATCTCCTGAACTTATAGTTTTACTGTCAAGTTATTTTTTATATATGGAAGTTTGTATAAATTAAAATATTTTAGATACCGATTAGCCTACGCATCCCTAGTATAAGATGACAACATAAAATTTTAAATTTAACATACATCACCTTAATCACTGTCCCATTTAAATAAATCAGAATTTAAATAATACATATAAATTACAATTAACGACGTACAACACTAATAGATATCAATTTTCTATACGCCTTCGCTTGTCATGTAGGATGGCCAATGCTTACGAGCCATTTAAAAAAAGATAGATCACTCTACGGCACGGAAGTTTCTGAAAATGGTTAAAAGTTACAATCATTAATTTTCAATCCATACCTAACGTGTAGTGAGGGGCTTGTGGCTACGTAATAATAGCCGCACGGGTCGATCGATTTGGTTAAGCTACGCTTGTCGCGGTTGGTCCGTGGATGGGTGACATTTTCACAAACCAAGACCCCTCCGTGCCTCGGAAGGCACGTTAAGCCGTTGGTCCCGGTTGTCATTCGTGGATCTTTGACAGTCGTTACGGGTCGTCAGTAGCCCAAAAGTCTGACAACCAGTCTTACCAAGGGGTATCGTATTACCCAGTCACTGGGTTGTGGAGGTCAGATAGGCAGTCGCTCCATGTAAAATACTGGTATTCAGCTGCATCCGATTAGACTGGAAGCCGACCCCAACATAGTTGGGAAAAGGCTAGGCAGATGATGAGGCAGATGACCTAACGTGTAGTGAAATATTAGTCGGAGAGCTAGATTGGTAACGGGGCTGACGAGTGATACGACGCGCGCTTTACTTGTGGTCACCAAGTGTACAAACACGTTGTGAATGCGTATGTAAGCGCAGAAGCTCTCACAATGAGACAATGGTGAAACTTCACCATTGTCTCGAACGGTACCGAAACAAGCTATTTATTTATTTCAAGCGACGCAGGCCCATAGGTAAATGCTTTAAGGTGGATGCTCCAAGGTAGCCCGCGAAAATCAAATTTTCTTACGTTTTTTGCAATTTGCTGGTCAGTACTAAGTTGTACGTTGATTAAAATATGATTCGCAGCCGTAACAAATATGTATTTACAGAATTATAATCATTAGAATCAGTAATACAGCTTGTTAAGTTAGCATAATCCTAAAATGTCAAGATTTCATGAAATAGTCATTAATTAGGATTACTTGATCTTAGAGAATTGTGTTGATGACTTTTATGATTATAATTCTGTAAATACATATTTGTTACGGCCGCAAATCATATTTTAATCAACGTACAACTTAGTACTGACCAGCAAATTGCAAAAAACGTAAGAAAATTTGAATTCCGCGGGCTACCGTGGAGCATCTACCTTAATCTAAACATATATATTTTTATTTAAAAAAAACCGGCCAAGTGCGAGTCGGACTCGCCCATGAAGGGTTCCGTTACGTTACGATTTATGACGTATTAAAAAAAAACTACTCACTAGATCTCGTTCAAACCAATTTTCGGTGGAAGTTTATATGGTAATGTACATCATATATTTTTTTTAGTTTTATCATTCTCTTATTTTAGAAGTTACAGGGGGGGGGACATACATTTTACCACTTTGGAAGTGTCTCTCGCGCAAACTATTCAGTTTAGAAAAAAATGATATTAGAAACCTCATATCATTTTTGAAGACCTATCCATAGATACCCAACACGTATGGGTTTGATGAAAAAAAAAATTTTGAGTTTCAGTTCTAAGTATGGGGACCCCCAAAATTTATTGTTTTTTTTCTATTTTTGTGTGAAAATCTTAATGCGGTTCACAGAATACATCTACTTACCAAGTTTCAACAGTATAGCTCTTATAGTTTCGGAAAAAAGCGGCTGTGACATACGGACGGACAAACAGACAGACAGACAGACAGACAGACAGACAGACAGACATGGCGAATCCATAAGGGTTCCGTTGCCATTTGGCTACGGAACCCTAAAAAAGATACATTGCTTGCGTATAAAACAATATGATTGTCTAAATGGTTAGTAAGTATAAAGCTGCAATGTCTGAAAAAACTGTTCTGAATATGGTATATCGATTTTATTGCCCAGTGTTACTACTACTGCGCTGTCACTGTCAAATTCTTACCATAGACATGCTGTTGAATAGTACCTTTAATTTTCACGTTGGATATAGCTCGAAACAGTAGACGAAAATCGTGAAGAGGGTTTAGTTTCACCTACTTAATCCAATGTAGGGAACATTAGATAGAACCCTATAAAATCAAAAAACATATATTTCAAATATTAAGTCATTTTTTTTTTATTAAGTAATTTATTTATTTATTTATAATTAACTCAACAACTATCATAACAGGATTAACCTAATGCGATGGACGGATGCGACTTTACGAGTATAATCAATGCCACACTGCTTCCCAGATAAATCATTAGGAAGTCCAAGACTTATGAGGACCCGAGTTGATATGTATGAATGTACATAGGCATGGTTAGTTCCCTAGTATCGTCGTAAACCAATTAATAATAATAATAATAATATCCCTGGACATTTCACACAGCGCCATCTAGTCCCAAGCTAAGCAACCTAATGCTTGTGTTATGGTAACAAGATGGCTGATAAACTACTTATATACATTTATTTTTTTGTAAATACATACATATTATAGATAGAAAAACACCCAGACTCGGAACAAATACATGTAGGTCATACAAATATTTGTTCCGTGCGGGAATCGAACCCGCGACACGTAGCGCAGCAGTCAATCGCTTAACCACTGCGCCAACCGTGCCGTCAAAAATTGCCAGAGGTCTACGTTGGTAAAAAACTGTACACCCGTCAAGCCTTCTATCCTAGTGCGTACGTATCCTACGTACGCAACTAGAGAAGCAAATATAATGCATGCATCAAAATAGACGTGAAGTGACAGAAAGAACATACTTAGGTACAGACGCCAGCACATCAAGCTACTACAATCTGTCAAATTTATTTAATAGATTTTTAACTTTATTGCTAACGCATTAAGGTTCAAAGTTCATTGGGAAAATTTGACACTTTCGGGTAGCTTGACCTGCTGGCGTCTGTACATATTTTATTTGTATATAAAGTCAATGGCACCGATTCCCTTGTTCACAAACTAAACTAAATTTAAGTTCAATGCATCTTTTTCTTTCTATTTAGATTAGAAAAGGACAGAAGATAGCTATTAGTTTAGTCCTGTCAAACTAGTCAGCGCCTGACGTGATTAAAAACATGGCTGCTAAAAATACGTCAATTTACTGACGTATTTGTAGCAGCCATGTTTTTAATCACGTCTAATCTGTCTATGGAGTATCTTAATTTGACAGGAGTAAACTAATATTTTATCTTCTGTCCTTTTCTTAATGAAATACAAAGAAAAAGATGCACAGAACTTAAATTTTGTATAGTTTGTGAACAAGGGAATCAGGGCTATTACCTATTGTAGAAAGAACATTTACCTTTTCTTAAAGGTAATCTATGATCAGACATCGTAATAACATAACATCATACCTGTACTAACCGAAGGGTTAGCCAGAGTGTACCCTATATTTCGACAGTTATCTTTAAGTTCCATTTTACAAGGGTCGAGCTTATTGCCATCAAACGGGCACAAAACGTCGTAATATTCGGATTCAAATGAATTATTTTCATAAGGTGTGTCAACTTAATAATATTGTGCAGATGGTTGGATCTTAATCTGCGAAGATAAATCCTTTCTAATATACAAGTAGGTACCTAACGGCCTGCCTGTTGATATGTCAACCAGATATATTTTTGTCAAATAACTTGTTTTTTCTTGACATAAAATTAAGATTAATTTTAACAATCCATAACTTGAACAGATTAAATGAAGATCATGCAAATATTTTCAAAGAAATATTGTCAGAAGATAAATTTTAACTTTCCTTAAAAATATTTAGATTAATTCAAATTCACCATAACTATAATTTATTGCTTCCAATAGACTAATAATATTTCGATCGGAACATTGTTAAATTAGCTATTTTCTAAATTAAGTGTAGTGTCGGTGTCTTTTTGTGTCGCTCGTTAGTGTCAGACACTGATGTATACACAATATTTAAGTTATAAACAGTCGGTGACACCTACGTGATTTCACTCAGCTATGTGGCCCAATTTGGTTTGAGGTGATGGGGACAGTTGTCGTTCTCAGTATTCATTTTATTTTTAACATACACGTAACATAATATCACACCTGTTATCCCCGAAGGGTTAGGTAGAGGCTGGTAGAGGTGTACAGTCAACAGCAAAAGTAGATGATCAAAATCAGAAATTCAATACTAATGAACGGAGTTCGCAGCTATATGGCAGCTGTACTAGTAGTAAATGTTTGGTATAATTTATAATCACATACTTTTGAATCACTTCGACGCTACACAGTTCTGACGCGAACTCTGTTCATTAGTATTGAATTTCTGATTTTGATCATCTACTTTTGCTGTTGACTGTACCAATAATACGTCTACATTTGGCCAGTTATGTGTAAACCCCATGTTACAGGGGGCGAGCCTATAATTGCCATCAACCGGGCACAAATCCTGACTCCAGGCCGCTACTGAGAATTTACTGATAGAAAAACCTAATAACAGTTTGCCCAACCTGGGGATTTATTTTTATTCTAGATGAAAAAATACTTATCGTTTTATGGACCTTGGAAATATTAACCGCTAAACATAATGGTCACTCTTTTTTTTCTAATTCTAAATCTAAAAAAAAATCACACCTTCATCATCATCATCATCATTGACAGCCTTGTTGAGCCACCCACTGCTGAGTATAGAGCTCCTCGGGTGGGTGGACGTCCTAGCCCGACCTGGCCATTGGTCTATCAACGCTCCTTCTACCGTTTCTCCGTGACACCTACGTACTAGGTACCAATTCTTACCAGAGTCATAAAGGGCATATAATCCAGTGCCGAGAACTGTGTTCCCCACCTCAATACTCATTAATCTATAATGCTGTTGAGGGCCTGTGGGCGGAAAACATCGCCTGATTACAATCTGAAGGGAATAGGTACCTATCACAGTCATCTGGTAGATAATTTGCGCCAAATCTATACTAATACGAAGTACTTGTACTTGATTAATTAGACATATTTAATCGATTTGTGAAATTTAACCACTACCAAGCTGCGAGCACCACTGCCCACTACCAAGTGGGTAGTGGTGCTCGCAGAACAGATGGCCTATGGGGCCGGAAGGTGGCGAGTGGCGGAGTGGCGACCGCGTGCTGAAAGACGTAGCGTTGGAAGGCCGACCACAAGATAGACAGACGACCTTGTGAAGGCCGCAGGAACCCGCTGGATGCGGGAAGCACAGAACCGGTCGATGTGGAGGTGCTGGAAGGAAACTTATGTCCAGCAGTGGACGTCTTTTGGTTGAAATGATGATGATGATGATGAGTCGATTTGTGAGCAGTGGTGGCCCACGGGTAACGGCCGCGATTTACGAGTTGTATGCAGGTCGTAGGTTCGAACCCAGTCAGGCGCTTTACTTTGTGTAAATTATTTCATCACCGCTGTTCTCAAAACGGTGAAGGAAAACACCATGAGGAAACTGGCATGTCCCAGAAACAAAAATTCGAAGACATGTGTCAACTCCCAGTACGTACTGGGCCCGCGTGGTAGATTACGGCCCACTCCCTCTCATAAAGAGGAGGCCTATGTATTCCCAGCAGTGGGAACATTAATGATAAATGATAAATAATTTTATTTTGTAAGTAGGTTTGTACAAACACTTTTACACGTCAATCATATTTTAAAACTAGATGAGGTCGGCGTTTCCTATCTGACTAGTCTGAGAAGAAAGGCCGAAACAAACTCAGACGTCACAGTCTCTTTTAAAGTCCAGACATAATCTTGGTCAGATCATATGAAGACCATGAAGGTCGATGTCTGAGATGGTCTTTTGAGGAAAGAACCACACAGATTGAGAGGACCTGTCCAGTCAGTGCACGCATATGTCAGAAATCGTGCAGCTCAACTCAAAACTTAAGGAGCTCAACGGTTCGACGAACAATACCAAAGAAAGGACATTTGGGTAGGCCACATTAATTACTCAAACTGCCATTATAGGCTGATTATGTTTGTTTGAACGAGACTCTTTTATTTTTATAACGTCCTGGGAGTGTTTAGGGTTCAACAAATAGTTTAATAGGTTTTGTCATTGTTAGGAACTTAAATGTGGAAAATACTGTCTGCTAATTAAAGTTTACTTTGTTGTAACCGTATATGAATATGTGTCTTAGCTGTTTTAATGCTTTATAATCCTCTCGAATGGATTTTTACGAATGAATCTTAATACCATAATTAGTACCATAAGCACCTCATTAAATTGACACCATGTCATGTCTAGTCAAGAGTTATTAAATCCAAAATAATTCCCAACAAAAAATTAGAAAGCTATTTTTAATTATAGCAAAAATTGCAAATTAGAAACAAATAGTATTGGGAGATATATCCGCTTTTAATTCATTTAGAACTACACAAAATTGCAATTATTACACAACTATACCCTGTTCATTAGGTAAACCGTTTTTTGACAGATGGATTTAGCGATTGCAGCAACACACAATACATTGATTGATACACGTTCGGTATTATAATGTCTGTAAGAAGCCATAAATAAGATAATTCAATAACATAAGGTAGTTTATATATTTATTTTATGACGCATAATAAAGTTAACTTTTACGTAATCTGGAATAGTTACGTTCTAACACAGCTGTCAAAAAATGGTAAGCTTAATGTAAAGAGCCTAACTATTTGCATTACCTACTAAAATAAATGACCAAATTAATTATACAACAAAAAAAAAATGTCCACTTCACTATCATCCAAAAACGTGCTCAGAATACTGAAAATTAATTAATTTTAAGTCTATAACCACTTCATTCTATGAGCTTCGTAAAAGGAAGTAAGTCAGCTTTCTAGACTACCTAAAGACCTCACAATTTACTATATTAGTTTTAATTGCCAACTCTCCTAAGAACTCACAGATAGAGGCAGTTAACAACATTGTTGCTAACGTCCTTAGGAGTCTTTTATGTTAGTTCACTTACCGTATCTGAATCGTATAAAACTGAAGTAACTTTCGAACCACGGAAACATGAGTAAATGGAGTCTTAATAATAAACTCTTTAAGCCCTTGTTCCCACATGATATTTTTCATTGCGCACTGAATTTTCAACGCTCTGCTTAGCGCCGAGAGATGAAAATTCAACAGTGTATTTTTGATACACTGAGTTGCACTCTCACAGATTTGGATTCTCAATGCTCGGCTCAACACTGAGAGTTGCGTATCCAGTGCGCGATAAAATCGTCGCTTAAAAAAATTGCGTACTGGGCTTATTTGTTTATCACAGATTCATGATAATGTCTTCTGAGAGAGATCAATAAATCATCATCCCCCTGAGATGCACTAAAATGGCCGAAACAACTGGCTTTTGCGACAAGCCTATTTCCAACAGGATCGCATAATGTTTCTCATCCGCAAAGAAGTAAGTAAATGGAATCTACAAGGTAGTCCTAATGATTATTATTTCTTATACAATATCACAGGAAATATTTACTATATTTTATAGAGTGTACGAAAAAAGAAACACATGTCACAGATTAAACCAATATAGACCAACGGTTTTTTATAATCTTTGCTACTAGATAATTTTCGCGCCATTCTCGTGCTCATCACTCCATCCACTACCAAATCCGTGTCTTAGAAAGTGTATCTGTTTTTAAGAGGACTTTCATGATTATAATTATTATCAGATAAAATGAATTTTATAGGAGAAGCTTATTAGAAATTATATGGTTATTTTATAAGATAATCTATCGCGTACGGTCTTATTGGTTTAGAGTTTGAGTTCTGTTGGAACTTGGAATTGTTAAATGCTAACTTAAAACTAATGTTTTTTTTTGACAAAGCTGAATTTGAGACGTTAGTACCTTATCTTGTATTATAATCACCGATTTTCTTAACAAGAGCGTCCCTTTTTTAGTTTTATTTATTTTATCATTTATTATGTATTACTTGTATAATTATCAAATAAAAACTGTCAAACATCAATTTTATTTCACCGATATATACGATACTTGACGTTGGAAAATCCAGCTCTAAATCAGATACAGATCAAATACAAATACCAGGTGAAACTAGCTAGCGAAACTCCGCAGACGTGATGTGGATCGTAAATCTAAATACGATAAAACGAAAAAAAAATAGATTCATCGTTTTTTTTTTTGGGTGGTCAACGACTGTAGTTACTTAAAATATCAGTTTATGTTTTATATGTAACCTTCACAGACGTGACCCTGTATAGATAAATTAAAAGCCGACAGTCTGAGAGCTTATGGTTGCACAACGAGGTGACACAAAAAAAAACAACTAATAATTTCTTATAAGACGAAAATCAATAGAAGAATGGCAGAATGGAGTATTTTGATTAAAGGAGTAGATACGGTGAGTTACTATCTGACTTCTCTGAATCTGGAATTAAGAAAAAAAACAACCACTGATGTGATTAAGTAAACAAACTCCTCCAGACCGAATTTCGGCAGACCGAATTTCGGCCACGGCGATCAGCCTTCGGCGCGGGAGATATATAGTGCATAAGTGTATGCGAGAAACAGGTGCACTCTCTCTTCCTTTACTCTCATTTTCCGATGGGACGGCAATCCGACACGACCGGAGAGAGATCAGGCGTAGGACCAACGGCTTAACGTGCTTTCCCAGGCACGGGTTATCAAAAATAATAAAATAAGCAAAATAAAAAATTATTTATTTCTCCAACATAATTTACAAGAACAGATTAGTGATAGGATTGGCAGTGCACACTTATTACACTGCCAACATCCAAACTCCAGGCTGTTACTAAGAAATTCCCAATGGAAATACTCAATAACACTTTGCCGGAAATCGAACCCCACGCGCCAGGAGCGCGACTACTGAACCACTGAAGTACACTGGAGTCCTTAAAACTTCCGTGGTTTAAAGAAAAAACGATTACTATTTCTAGAACAAGTTCTCAAATACCTAACACATTTTATGTTTTATTTACAGCCCCAACGTCGAAGATTACCCTCAAACAAAAAAAGATATACCGCCGAGCAGCATTTCAGCCAGGACGGATGATCGGCACTTATTCCCATCCTGCTAAGTGAAATTATCGCCTGCGATATAGTTATTTTGATTGGACCTCTTAGCATAGTTTTACTTTGAGACGCTTCATCTTGAGATCTAGAAAAAAGATGGCGAGG
The DNA here is from genome assembly GCA_951799955.1 of Apamea anceps. Classification (NCBI taxonomy): domain Eukaryota; kingdom Metazoa; phylum Arthropoda; class Insecta; order Lepidoptera; family Noctuidae; genus Apamea; species Apamea anceps. Next base: position 4,434,097 of record OX637516.1, read on the forward strand.
TAGATTTGAGAGGGGATGGTTCCTTACATGATTTCTGAATTATTTTTGCTCTCACAGGAGGCTTAAGGTCATCCACGTGCAGCAAATAATCAAAGATACCTATGTAGAATAAGATCTTTTATGACGAAGATCTTTACAATTAAATGCAGTTTCCTATAGAACCAATTATTAATAATTTTTCGGATGAAGCTTTTCATTGACAGTGAGCAAAGTCAGGAAAATGTATTGTTTATTAAACTGCCATCGCCGTGCTATAGCCATTTCATACAACTGTCAAAGAATAATGGGTGGCCAATTCAAATAATAACGTCTAAACAAACAATGTCAAAAATGTGGGGAAATTAGAGGTATTTTTGACAGATTGAGACTGAGATCAGACTGTGAACGTTCTTAAAATTACGAGAATTTACCTCTTTTATGATTTGAATATTACACGTACAATTTTAGTTGGCAGACAATTAAATTCGTTACCTACCAAAACTTTATCACCTGCTGCATCCTAAACAAAATCTCAAAAGCTCAACTTATAGGACATAAGCACTAGGGTTCAACCTAAGCCTTAGGAACCCTAAAACCAGGTTTAAAAAGTAACTCAAAGAGCAATACATCTGTCTGTCTGTCTTCATACCATCCAGCTGATTGCACTTAGGCTTTTAAGTGTTTAATGGCAAAAGCCTTTGATGAATAGAAAAAAGATAGAAAAGGACTGGAAGAAAGTGTTCTTTTTTTCAATCGTATGAAGCCTTAAAAATATTGAGTTGGAATAGATAACTGGATCAGAATTCGCTTTTAATTTCTTGTTAAGAAATCTAATACTGCCTAAATCCTTAAATAATGAATTCCAAAATATAGGTCTAAAGACTTGTTAATAAGTTTTACTTATTATAAGTTAGAAGATCCAGATAATTATGTGGTTTACTTTAATTTAACGGCTTATTTTAATATCTGAATTGTTTTTATCTTTTTTATAACGGACGCTTTTAACGTGTACGTCTTTCTACATCGTTCTCACATGTATAATTTTAACATGAATGATGTAATCAATATTTTGTAACAATTTTATGTTTTAAAAGAGTGTCCGTGGAGTTTCTTGCCCGTTTTTCTCTATACGTACCTACTTCGCTTTGGAATTGGCAACTAGCTTCATCTTTCTGACTGACTGATCCCTTGACAATTCAAAAGTGCCTGTAATTAGTTTATTTGTAATAAAATAAGTTGAGTGTGGATGGAATTCTTTTAAATTTTGGTATTGTACATATAGGTAGTGGCTCGACCTATCTTTCATTGTTTGGAATATGAAGTGTATTGCACAATACAGATACCTCCAAGAAGCATAAGAAGGTGCAGAAGTCTAATCTCTCCAAAACTCGCTCTTACCCCACAGCACGAGCCACTCTCAGCCGACACGAGATAAAGAATTCACGTTGTGTTCACGTTCCCGCACGTACGGTCCCTAATTTGTATTGTCCGTCCCGTTCCGGAACAAGTCGTGAGAACGGTCAGTGTTGTCTTAGACCTATGTACATATCGTGTTGGCACTGTCCACATGACGCTATGGGTGATGGTATAAGGGATAGACTGAAGCGAATTCAAATTGGAACACTTCTAGACAAGGTTCCACTCCCATCGACCGCATTATTGCGTAAGATCTGGTGAGGTAGAGGTCAAATTCATATAAGAAAAAATAGAAGTATCAATGATGGGATTTGTTCTTGTTGGAATATAAAGAAACAACAACAGTCTTGGTGGAATATTCTGTTAGAATTTAAGTTAATCGTCATCTTTCTATATAAGTTCTACCATTCTTAGTAGGTACAAAATAAACCTTATTGGAATTTAATTTTGGCTAATTTACTAACAGAAAGTATATGAACGTAAAACCTTCCCTTAAACTGATTACCTCCTCAATTCACTCAATATTGCATTCCACTGCTTGACATAGGCTTTCCAAAAGCTGCGCCACAACATTGCCTTCCGCATCACGTGTCCCAGCCACGTGTTTAAGGTCGTCGGTCCATCTCGCTGGGCGTCCCACAGCACGCTTGCCGATATGCGCTATAGGTCAGTCAATCAATCTTCAAATACATCGGATAACAAGCAACGTTTAGATTTTGATCTCAGTCTCAATCTGTCAATTATTCCTTTTATTCGCTGTAAGCCATTTTAAGAATAGGTCCTATGTCTACTAAACCTTCTAAATTACCTACATTTTTTAAATTGACCATCGCTGATATGAGATGCGACTAGATTTTGTGAATGTGCAATCTGGAATTGGGAATTGCTCTTTTATTTCGGGCCAAACCTTCTACCCGCCTCCGCTCTTAACTTGGCCCACACAACATGTCTGTTTGTCCGGCGCGTTGACGGTTCGTCTGTTGACATACAAGGTCGTCGCCCCCCCTTCCGGCTCCGTTCGCAAATATTCACTTCAAACATCATGAAACTGGACAATCCTTTACACGTGTCGTTGACTACAATCCTGGGCTTTGAGGAGCCCTGGATTGTTGGTTGAGCGAAAGAAGTATACATCATCATTATCGTCCATAGCTCGACTTCACATAGCATAGGCCTCTCTTTTCTTGTGAAAATCACCCTGTTCCTGTGCCAGCCTCATCCTGGTTTTTCCCCGCGATGGGGCAACCACAAGTAAACGTATTGAAATTCAGTGGTTCATGTCGACAAGAGAATGAATGATAGTACAAATCTTATTGGGAGATACAAAAACATGATCTGCTTCTTCGTCGTTCCCTCAATACCGCGGATCGCGAACACATAAGTACGACGCGTCTCCAAGTTATGCGGTCTTCTGCAGTGTGGACCGCTCGATAGATGTTGTCTCCAACAGCATTCTTGATCGCGTCTGACCATCTTGCCGGTGCTCTGCCGCTGAGCTGCTGAGCGCGTTTCTCTCCCAGTCGACCCAGTATCATAAGCCTTTCGAGGCCATGGTTAGGTGAATGCATACTATATCCGAATAAGCTGAGGGTACGCTAATAACAATATTAAAATTATAATACCTACTTGTTAATATTATTTTTTTTTTTTTGTTGGCCTTCACTGTGTCCCAATTCTAGGTCTCTCCTTTTTTTCAAACCTCTCAGTTTTGTCCGATCTCTGGCCATGTTGGCCCAATGATGACACCATTTTATTTCTCCTAAAAGTAGGCATTTTAACATATTTTTTACTATTCTCTTTATCTCTGAATGTATGCAAAACATACATTTTCATTTTGTTAATTTCCAAATTATTAATATCTACTGGTTATCATTCTCCTGTTCTTATCCTTTATTTGGAATCGGCACAACATATCTTTTTCTTCCATACTTTAGTCGTTATCTCGATAGTCACCACCTTTCTAGTTATATCATCTTTCACACAGAAATATTGATATACATTCGCGAACAATGAAAAAGTTCCAGTGAAATAGCACCAAATTACTCCTAAACCGGAAAGGCTAGCTTAATAACGCCGTCTGCAATATTGAAGTACATTTAAAAGGGCATCAGAATATTACCAACTAAAAACGTAAATATTGTGTTCAAATTTTAAATGAAATGTTTTAAAAAAGCTAGGTTCTATGTCTTAGGAGATATTAAGGTGTTTGTCGGCATTTTGTGGGTGGAACTTTTTCATTGCTCGGCAGTGTATATACTCTTCTATGATAGAATAACATTGTTATTTTCACACACAAAAAAGATAACTCTTAATCAAAATAAATTGATTCAGGATACATAAATTAAAACTACGAAATGTCATTTCCTAGAAACTTTAAAAATATTGTGTTATTATGTTTTATGTGAAGTTTTTATTATTATAATATAAATGTGAAATAGTGCATTGACTACTCTTTGCCGCCAATTATTATTATAATTATTTTAATTGAATTTAAACGTGAGAAAATGATTAGATCAGCTGTCTGTTCGTATCCATTTCTTTGAGTTATAAGAATGGTTGATAATGATGATGTGTTTTCGCCTGCGACTCTGTCTGCGTAGAGAATTCAATTTTTATTCGTATTATAAAAGTATTAGGTACATTGCATTAAATGATACCGTAGTATCAATAACATGTTTTTGTGCTTTTCAGAACCAAAAATTGCTGGCAAATAAGAATCGGAAAATCAATGCATTATCAAGGAACAAACTCGGGTTTCCGAAGGTTTATTTGCCATTGAGGACTTATTAATTGGCCTCAAAGAGATGTCAGCACGAACTGACGGGGCCCGCTAGGGCCGATGCCGCCAGGGCTGCGGGTTGTTCGAAAGAGATACCGTGGCCCTTAGCACAGGCAACTGAAGGAACACGGGTGAGTTTTAGTCAGTAAAAGTCTGACATTCCCTTCCGCTCCGCCCAGAGCGGGAGGGGTCATTTGATGATTTCCCACCCAAAAAAAAAGGACTTATTAATTGTGATTTGCGTAATCAGCCAATAACGTTCCCACTACTGGGACAGTAAACCTCCTCTCTGTGAGAGGCAGTGGACCTTAATCCACCACGCGGGCCCTGTGCGGGTTGGCGGATGTCACATGTCTTCAAAATTTTAATTCTAGGACATGCCGGTTTCCTCACGATATTTTCCTTCACCGTTTTGAGAGCAGTGGTGATGAAATTAAATACACAGAGTAAATCACCTGATGGGTACTCATGATCTAAGTCGAGGCCACCACTGACTCTATGTGCTTATCGTAGTCTATTTATGTACTGCTGAACATGGACTTTTCCTCATTACGGCAGATGACGACATCAGAAAAGGTAAGTGCCTACTTTTCTTTCTAAATTTCTCAAATACAGACCCCATATCCTGTCCTACCCGCAATGCCGTTTTTCAAAGCCTAGCCTTTTCTTTGGGGTCGGCTTCCAGTCTAACCGGATGCATCTGAGTACCAGTATTTTACATGAAGCGACTGCCTATCTAAACTCCACAACCCAGTTCCTGGGTAATACCCCCTTGTAAGACTGGTTGTCAGACTTTTGGTCTTTTGCGTAGCGACTGTCAAAGATCCACGAATGACAGCTAAGACCAACGGCTTAATATGCATTCATCATCTGCCTAGCCTTTTCCCAAGTATGTTGGGGTCGGCTTCCAGTCTAACCGGATGCAGCTGAATACCAGTATTTTACATGGAGCGACTGCCTATAGGCTGCATTATAGGTATCTATATTATCACAAACACACACTTAGACAAACCAGTAAAGATTAGGCTACGTATTCACAGATAATCTTAAAATGATCATTTAAAATCATTTCAAGTCTTCAGAAGAAATAATAAAATTAGGCTTTACGATTATGTTTTAGACTCCCACGCGTAATGCCACACTTGAGGCTAAATTCACCATTTTGAATTAAATAATATCATAAGTTATGTGAGATGACTCAGAGAATCGGTATCACAGATATAGTGTGACTAGTCATCGCTGGCTTTGGACGGATATCTAGAATTCTAAAGATCTTTAAACAAAATTCATTGCTTTTTAACCGACTTCAAAAAAGGAGAAGGTTCTCAATTCGACGGTATGTTTTTTTTGTGTTTGTTACGCGATTACTCCGCCAATTGTGGACCGATTTTCAAAATTCTTTCGAAAGAAGATACTTCTAAAGTGGGCCCATAGAAATTTCATCAAAAACGGTTCAGTAGTTTGGTTTTTAAATCAAAATTACTGGTAAAAATTACAACTTAAAAGTGAAAAATAAAAACTTTTTTCCAAAAAATAACAACCGACTTAAAAAAACGACACTACAAAGAGAAAAATAACTTTAATTTCGGAAATCGGTGGCAAACTACGAAAATGCGAACTCAACGACACCGACTTCCGAAATTAAAGTTATTTTTCTCTTTGTAGTGTCGTTTTTGGAAGTCGGTTGTTATTTTTTGGAAAAAAGTCTTTTTGGTTAAAGAATTTGTATTGCTTTTCAACGTGGCAGTGCTGCAATTCTTCTGGACATGTAACCAATGGTAACCTATAATGCTAAGGCCCAGGGACAGGGTTCAGGCAAGAGCCAGGCCAGGCCAGGCTAGGGCTGTGTGTGCCTTTTTCTTTCTCTGGGAAATCCTCATGGATACACTCAATTGACACTGGCGTTCGAATGATTTGTACTTTGAATTCAGATCTAAAACATCATGTATAGAAGGGCCAAATCGTAAGTTTGGACCTGAATATAATACAAAAAACATGCCTTAATCAGAAAATAGGTACAAAAAAGTAAAAATGAAAAAACTACTTAGGCAGAAAGATCTCGAAAGATTTATAAATCTATTTATTATTAATTTTAATATTTTTTTATTAAAACCGTATCTTCCTTTACATCACAAAACAACGGCACCACATGAACTCGTAACTTAATTAAAATATTACCATAGGTAGTAATTAATTTAATATCTACCCACCACAACAATTAAACAGATATCTGACCCAAAAACTATCCGAAAGATAAATGACTAACAATAGACGTTTTTCAAAAAAAAATCCCTAAATTCTTGTAATCTCTTAATTTAGGCTGCTTACACACAATAATTACTACTAGAGATGCTGCGAATAGTGATTTTGCCGAATACCGAATATTTGGTCACGCTCTCGGCCGAAGCGCCAAATATTCGGCAAAATGTGTACATTTTGTGGGTGACAGGTTACAACCTATATCATTGTGGTGTGCATGGTAGCAACCCCGCAGGCGTATTTGTTTCATTTGCGAGTAGATCGTCCACGACACGCATTATTTGAAAACTGCTCGTCTCGATGGAACGTAAACCCACACAAGTGGTGATCAGCAAAGGCAAAACAGTATCCATTATTCCTGACAGAATTCGCTAAGATATTTCTATCGCCTTCCTGCAGTAGTTTATAGTGAGAGGCTATTTTTAGAAGCAGATTATGAAGAAAAGTGCAATTGTTTGCTAACAACAAATGCTGAAAAAATTGTTTACATTTATCACAACTTTTTAAGAATTAAATGTAAAAATGTGATTACAGTAAATAAATTATTGAGTAATTATCTGAATATGTATTTTCGTGATTTGTTATTCGTTGTTCATCCAAATACGCAACATTCGGATGTATACTAAGAGTTGGGAAATGGGCCGAATCCCGAGTAGTAGCCAAATATTCGTGGCATCTCTAATAATTACTACCTACTAAGTTTATTCAACGAATAAATTATTTTAACAAAGTGCGCATATAAACTACCCTTATTAATTTTGACGGACCTCGTTGGCTCGTTAATTAGGGCCACTTGAGCTTTAAATTAAGTATTTACGTCATAAGTATTGCGTCATATAGTTGTAATCTAGTTTTAGGTTTGTTTTTTTTTTTGTAATAATCGAATAAAGTAATCCGTTGGATTTTTAAGTTTGAAGATTGATACTTAAATCTAATAAAATAAAAATAAAAAAAAACAGTTGGTAGCAGAGCATTGTTCAAGTTATTAAATGATATACCGAAATTCTTCAAGCTTGACATTATAATATCTTTATGGAAATTTGAGAATGACATACGTTTTCTTTTTTTCGTTGCAAGAAAATTGAATGAAAGAAAGGAAATTACTTTTATTGTACATTTAGCACAGTGGCCTTTTAGTCAGTCTTCGGGGAGGTGTGGTGGCCCGGTGTTAACGGTAGTAGTAAGTCATGGGTTCGAACTCAGGCAAGCGCTGTGTCAAGCACGTTGTGTTAATAATTTTATCACCACTGCTCTCAAAACGGTGAAGGTTGGTCGTGAGGAAACCAGCATGTCCTAGAATGAATGAATTGCACCGATCCCAGCGTGGTTTGACCAGACACGATTAATCGAATGAACCCCAAGATTCGCACTAGCTCCTGTAGCCTCATGTTCATGGTGCTACAGCGACCGTTGCATATCAAGAAGTAGACCGGGGGGCGCGGTTTTTGTAAGGAAGACGTGCCCGTAGGAAAGGGTAGGATTTAAGAGCCTACCGGATATGCATCCTAGAGTAAGCAATGGATTAGCTAAAAATCCGAAAACACGTGACATCTACCAACCCGCACTGGGCCCGTGTGGTAGATAACAAACACCACCTTTCGGAGAGAGGAGGCCTGTGTCCCAGCAGTGGGAACATTATAGGCTGATTACCACTTATGCTCTTTACAGACAACAGTTTATCAAAGGGTGACCAAGAAACAAATCCAGTACAGTGAGTTGGCATTCAAAAAAATATAAATAATATAACAAGCATATACATAGTATACGACTAGATTTAATAAGAGATGACTCAGACTCCAGATATCGCATCAACAAGATCTCAAAACGGCTAGAAAACCCGTTTAGATCGTTGAATAATCAAATATCTAGAGTCTTGATATAAAATATGCCTAGAACGTAATAGGAATAGGATTGGATATGATGTCCATATAGAAATTACTTGTGTGGTCTAGTGCACCTATCAGTAGTTTTAATGGTTATTTGCTTATTTAGTATTAGTTAAGACAAGCTTCCTATTTGGAAGACGGCTCTATGTATACGGAAAATTAAATGGTTCAGTGTTTTTCTATACATATTCACCTACCAACGTTCTGCAAGGTAACGGCAATGTCAATTGTGACAGTTTAACAACATTCATTGCGTTATTTACATTGCTAAGCAGATGAATTGTTTAAACCTATGAAGTAAGGGATTAGGAATTTTCTTCAAAATGTTTCGGATTGTCATTGTAAGTGTGTTACACAAATTAGGATGTATTTTATTCACTCATATCTCAATAATTTTTTAGGTCTATCTAAAAGATACAGCTGTCTACTACATATTAACTTTAAATTAGAAGTTTTATGGGGATATTAAAAATACAGTTTACTTAAGGTGTAGGCAAAGCTATCAAATAATACATAATCGTAAAAATAAATTCCTTACAAACCTTATAAGTAAAAACAAATAAATAATTTAGATAAAACTGTTAAACACGATGCCGAACACCATAAAAAACTATATTTTTAATAGTGTGTCCCATAAAAGTACACTATTAAAAGTAACAAGTATTCAATAAAAAAATGCAATATACCTATTTAAAAAAAAAAAACGGTTTTTTTTAGGTGTCTAATTACGAAAAAAATCTCAACGAACAACTCCATAAAAATTTATAGCGAAAAACATATGAATACAGATATCTGTATATATAAAAATGAATCCCTATTTCCCTTGGTCACGCCATAACTTGAGAACGACTTTACCGATTTCATCCATCTTTTCAAGTTGGATCGCAGACGAAGTCACGGGCAACAGCTAGTTCTAATTAAAAATACATATTGTGTTAATTAAAAAGCTTCAATATCTGGTCAACGTACTGAGTTTTATTAATACAATTTATAATAATATCAAATGTACTTAGATACACATAAAACGCAAAGCAACTAGGCAAATGCGACATTCACAAGTATGCGTCGGGGCAACCATGATTCAGAAAAGTGTACGGACAGGTCCGAATAAGAATTCGTAATTAACCGGTTCAAACGAAGCGGATAGTGATATAAATTACAGTGATACTTGTTTGCTAACTGCGTAATGATACCTGTAATTCTTTGCGAGAAAATTATTCTGTAGATATGTAACTAGGTACTCTACATGTGACAAGGTTTTTAGTATAGAATTCAAAGGTTAACTACCCGTTTTTACGAGAATTTATTGGTGTATGTCATAAAATTCGAGTGTACATTCTTATAGTATGTTGACATGATACCTATACAGCTTTCTCGTAAACTGTAGAAAATTTTATTCATCCATAAATTGACTTCAACCAAATGTAATAGGCACTTTCCACTTTTTGTTACGTGTTCATCATAATTTATACATTTAAAAATAAAACAAATTACAACTTAATATCACCTCGTCATTCCTTACTAGAATAGCTCATACATCTACCAAGGCATAAATATTTAATAAGTTTTGAGAATTCCAATTCCCATAACATTAGCATTTTGCAAATTACTGACTAATTAATATGTCGAGGCAACATCATTGTGGACGCACGTCAGGATTTTAATATAAACACTTCACTTCCATAACTTATATTGGCGGTTTTAATTATATTATGCTAAAAAAGGGCTTAGTTCGTATAAAATAATAGCTGTGTTGCACTATGCTTGATCCTCTTTTAGGGTTCCGTAAACAACGAACGTATAACTTACGATAACACATGTGGAAGAAAATTATTGGTATGTTTGTACTCCAAAGGTGCTGTCAACGTTATGACTTTGACAGCACCTTTGGGGTACTTATTACGTTTATCTTTTATTTTAATTTTATTTATTCAAAAATCGCCCGTCGATGATATGTACTATAATATGTCTTTCTATAATTAAATAAAAACATCGTATATGAAAACTCAAACACGATTTTCCTAAACACAAACAATTTATGCATTTCCTGTTTGTGACATTTGAATAAAGTTATTTCCCACTTATCTAACCGATACTCCCATCTAATCAATCTACGAGACCAAATCATCTAAATCTCACAGAACCCACGTAAACACCTACTCACACACACAGCCTAGATACAAAAACGTTCTTATGGTCACCCTAATAAAGAGTGTAACACATCGGACGGACCGATGGACGGGATGCAATCAGCATGTAGATAGGCTCTCACTCGGCGAAGCAAACATCGAATATTGATCGCCATATTATGATAATGAGCGAATTTAAAATGTTGCCGACGAGCGGCCAACGCGCTCTTACACGTAACGCTGCCTGATATTTGTAGCGGTGAAAATGTTCTTTAGATTTAAGTGTTTTTAGTTAATAGATTTGGAATGGGAGTCGTTAGTAAATGTTTAGCTACTTGAAGTTACTGATCTGGCCCTTTATAAAATCTTGTAGATACTTTTAGTAAGGTGTTTATTTTCTGTGCGACTTATACGTGTTGATTGTGATGCATGCACGAATATCCCAAATTCAGACAATAATACGTATAATTATCCAAGTGAGTCATTAAATAGCGTTATTTTCATGGGTCGAATAATAACTGAATACCTAATTAGTTTCATTTACTGTCTTTTTTTTGTGTAAAGTGGGTACTTAACACTAAAGATATCTCTAAACCGATTAGAATTTCATAGGCAGGTATTATATTAAACAGGCTTAGAGTACCCTAATAGATTGGTATAGAAAATAATTCCCTTTAATATGAACACCATATGAACTACAGACATAAATGTAGAAATCAAATTATTTCACCAAATGCATAAAACACGATTGTTCACCAAGCTTTAAAGTGAACATGTCCCACCAAATTCTCAACATGGCCACCATACTAAACGGTCCTTCATAATCTCTACTATGTTTCTCCGTTTAATAATTTGTTACCGTCCCTTGTTAGCTCCGAGCCCTTACTAATTGAACCTGAGGTACACATTATCAGCTAGTTGTCATTAAGGATTATAGAATAAGGCTGTATAGAAGAGACACTATTGCACTATATGCAAAGATATGCACAAAAAACACCCTTATTTTGTCTAGGGCAATTGGCAAAATTCGGGTGAGGGAAGATTTTTATTGTGGCGGCGAGCAGCCGCGCGCTAATTAAAGAAAGTACTGTAAATTAATTGTTATTTAAACAGATAGGCAATTCCCATAATTTTTATAACTTTCGCATTCTAATCTGTCAAAAATACTTGTAATTTCAATACATTTGTGACAAGTTTTTGACATTGATTGTCGCTGAGATGAGATTGCGACTAAATTGTTAACGGTTTTAATTACGGGAATTAGTCTTCAGATCGACACATTAAGTCAATTTGAGTTTGAAGTTGATAGTCAATTAAATAAGCTGGTAAGCGGCCATTTTCCGTGAATTTACATGAGTTTCGCTTCTGGACAGTTTTCGTATTCTATCCTGCTATCAGTTAGATGACTTTAAGTACTCTCCTCGTTGATATCTTATCTCTGTCAAAGCCTGTTAACGTACCAGAGACATACAAAATAAGTGTATGGAATTCTATTTTAATAATAATTTCTAATGTCGTTTAAAAGATAAGACAGTGACAAGATACTCTGTATTTGAATATTAAAGACCTGCAGATGTTAGTTTTGTTGCATATAAAGTGGTTCGTTTTAACGCTCTTGCGATTAAATTAAAATAGCATGAAAAAATTGATAAAGGAATGTTTTAATGTACTGGAAAATCGTATCTACAGAGCAGGTTTTTATTAATAGACGGCTGCGTTAATGGGTTACCCCCTTTTCTAAGTTATTTTAATCTATTCAATATTAATGCAGCTGCCTGTACATTAGTGTTTTGAAATTCAGGCTGAGAGCAGACTTCAATATACCTTATTGTGATTAGGCTACACTGATTTTGATAGTGAGGTAATTAAAAACATCGTTACCATTTACAAATCTTTGATGCCAACACATTAGTATCAATGAAAAGGTACCACAAAGGAGTACAGACTAGTACAGCTTTTGTTTAGCATGCATCTTATAAAACTATGTTTTGGATAAAAAACAGCCGTGAGGTCAGTCGGTTCGTTTCAAACGGGTATTGTGGGAAACCTTTTCGCTTTTGCACAGTTGGCCAATGAAAAACAATAGGTAGAGCGAAAAATATTTCTTTCGCCAAGTGTGCAGACTTGTATAGTCATCAGCATCTGCCTAGCTTTTTCCTAACTATGCTGGCTTCCAGTCTAATCAGATGCAGCTGAATACTTTACATGGAGCGACTGCCTATCTGACCTCCACAACCCAGTTACTGGGTAATAAAATACCCTTCGGTAAGACTGGTTGTCAGACTTTCGGGCTACTGACGACCCGTAATGACTTTCAAAGTTCCACGAATGACAGCCGGGACCAAGGGCTTAACATGCTTTCCGAGGCACGGAGAGGTCTTGGTATGTGAAGATGGTCACCCATCCACGGACCAACCGCGGCAAGCGTAGCTTAACCTGATCGATCGACCCGTGCGGCTGTTATTACTTAGCCACAAGCCCCTCCAGACTTGCAGACTTGCAGAGTATAATGTACAAAAATAATTATTAATGACAAATAAGAATAATACAACTCAATTTATTAAATGTAACTAACCAACACAAGTCAGCACTCACGGCACAAAACACATTACCATCTTTTAATTACTCGACGCCACATATCCGTCATCACATCACAAAAACAAAAGAAACCTAACTACCTATCTGAATCTCAAGTTCACGATTCTAGAAACTAATCATATCACACGGAATTGCCTATAAACATCACGAAGGTACACGTCCCAAAATTCTAAGAAAGCACGTCTTACAAAAATCCTAGATGCGTGTGCGCATGTGCATGCGTATCACAGCTCTATTAGCATACAATGGAAGGAGTCGTGTTGGCCCGCGGCGGTAGGGTTGCCACTCGACAAATGAGTTTGTGGAAATGAAAGAGAAGGAGTATGTACATAATGTGGGAACCTTTGACAAAGTTCTGTTGGCAAATTATGTAGGTTTGAGACGTTGTGTGGCCTGTGCCTAAGTGGAGATTATTTTGTGTGTGAATCAAGTGCTGTGATGAAAGGTTGCAATCACAGTTTTTTTGAAGACTAATCTACACCATGGTTTGCTTGCTGCAATACCGTGGAAAACCTCAAATACCTCAATAGGGTGTTTTTTGATATGGTGAGGAAACCGACATGTCCTAAAACCGAAAATTCGAAGACATGTGACATCCACCAATCCGCACTGGGCCCACGGGGTGGATTACGGCCCACTCTCTCTCACAGAGAGGAGGCCTGTGTCCCAGCAGTGGGAACATTATAGGTTGATTATGAATACCGTGGCACAAATCCTTATTGAGGGGACATTAAAATGATTGTCGCGTTATATCATTTCCCTTTCAGCTTATAATCATCACAGCCAATCACCATTATTAGCAGTCCCTTGCTGGACACTGGCCCTCTAACGGCTCGCCATTCAGCTACATCTTCAGCTACGCTCATCCAGCTGTTTCCAGCCATCCAGTGAAGATTGTCGGTCCTCTTAATCTGCCTGTCTTCATCAAACATTCAATTCTACCCTCATATCCAATATAAATACTTGAGATGTGAGCCGTTCGTGAGCGAACCCCAATCTGGTGAGATTGACTTTGCTCCGGCCGACTTGGGTTCGAAATCTATTTAGAGAATTCCAAGTCGGCCACGGTAACGCGTACTCAGGCGGAAGACTCTCAGATCTCAAGTGCGTACGCGGCACCTCCCCATGGACAATGGCCCACCTTCCATGCTGTCCTGCATGTCCTGTCACCTGTGCACTTGATGATCTGACTGTAACTGTGTCAGCATTTTCGGCAGTTCAAACATCTTCGGCTTCAGCGGTGCGAATTCCGGTCGAATTCGCACCGCTGAATCCGAAGATGTTTGACCTTTTTGCAATCGATACGCTGAGAAGAACTACAAATACCCCCACTGTATTCAGAAACCAATCTACAAATAGTGTCCTGCCAACCCTGGCTACCGGTACCGGTGCGCTGTCAATCTTACACCTACCGTCTTTGAATTCAATTGTTCATTGACCAAAATGTCTTCATCGTGACGGCTGTTGTTAATCATCAAGTTGCTGGCAAATTGGATCGTTTGCACCATGTGAAAGTCGTTATGGTAGGAGTAGGACTGGGTACTTGTTTAGGAATGATGGGAGCTAGTAACTAAAGCTAAGATGGGACGGTCGAGTTGTCAGTGTATGGAGCATTATTAAGTGGGTATTTTTTGAGCAAGAATGTCCGTTGTATGTACCGTTGCAACGTTTTTTGGATAGATGTGTTCATGCATCGTTGTAATGTGTTCCTTGCATACAGTACTGTGCTAAATAAACATGAAAGCATTATCGACAAGGAAACTATCATTGGCCCAGAATTCTGCTACGTGTTTGGCGTCAGCATCTGTTCCTGTAACGTGAAGCTGACAGGACACACAGGACATGATATTATGTGTCCCATCGTTTGTGGAACAGCACCACATTTACAATTCAAGGCGGAGTCGTCTATGAATCTCCACCTGAACAGGTTTTCATTGCTTCGGTCAACCTGGGTCCTCAGTCTGTTTAAAAACTAAAACTTAACTGTCTGACTAAAATACTAAAATTTCAGGCGAGCCGTTTGCCATGGCGTCGCCATGCTTGCCTCATATCTTGGGGTTTCTTGAGATGTTCAGCTATACTACTTCAGTCCTCATAATCATAACTCTACCATAAACCCGAAACCCATTCTCACTTCCACTTCACATAACAGCAGCCCACATTCACGCATCCATATTTACGCTAGTGCGGTACCGTCACCGGTGTTACACATAATAAATAATTAAAGAAGGTTGGCTTAATTCAATGAGCTGTCACGCCCTTTATGCCTAGAGGCTTTTATTTAGGTGTAAAGGTTTTCATTAATTTTTGCTTGAGTGTAGATTTATTAGTAGGTATATTGGCGTGGCTAGCTGACATTATGGCAAATAGTTTAATGTAATTCTTCTTTTTCTTTTTAAAATGTAATGTTCTGTGTCTAACATTAACTATTTTATACTATTTTATAAAAGCAAGTTTTTTTTTAACTGAAAAGACAGCTGTGCTGCTGGGGAATTTGTTGCGCCACTTCTTCCCAAAGAAAGCACTAAGAAGTGGTGAAGGGCGGACTGTCTTGAATATGTAATTTTGACATTCGAAAAGTGCTGATTCTCAGCCTAATTTGAATAAATGACTTTTGATTTTGATTTCGAGCGAAAACATGCGCTTGCACACGCTGTACCTAAAGCTACATCTAAAATATGTTTGTCATCTTAAAGACTATTTTGGTCTGCTCTTTGCCCATTAAAACCTGCTTTACTGACTCAGAATTATATATTTCGTCGAAATGTCAATACCGCAGAATGATATTCAGCCATCTTCTTTATATGTCAGACCGAATTAAAAATGTGACACGTGACAGACTCTGTAAAATTAAAATATATATTGATGGTTGATGTCAACTTGTTATCGGTCAAAGGTGTATGCTATTTTGATCTTTTTTTTTCAAGTATTTTAATATAGTTTTCTATGCAATAGTCTACTCAGTGCCGTAGCTTCAAAAAGTATTGGGTCCTGACTTGATAAAGGAAACAATTTGAAAACTAACCAAGATATAAAAGACTTGACTGTGTATACTGTGTATTATTATTATTATTATTATAGCGATCTCAAACAAATGCCAGCCGCGCATGCGCTTGCGGTCGCTGTACATAGACGCGTGTCTATGTACGCGTGCGTTTTCGCTCATTGCATGGAGCCGGCCTTCTGTACGCATCTATACTGTGGGTCTAACATAAATACCGGTGTTTGAATACGTCATTAACGGTTCTCGACGGCTGCGAACCGCACAATAGACGCCATCACGGCTGAGCCGTTTACACCACTATTAACAATTCAGTGCAGACTTTATGACTTGGAGAATGTGCTGCTGGTTTTCTTTTTGTGACGGTTCGTAATATTGTTTAGAATTTTCAGTTTTGGGTGGTCAAGAAACCTGCTACTGAGGTAATGGATAATAAAAACTGCTTATAATTTTCCGACAACAAGGTAAGGCCACTTCTCATACAGAGAAGGATTGAGCACGGATCACAGTGGAATTTTAGATCAGTATTACCATTTGTGTACGATATAAGTATGTATATGATCCTATGTCGTCTGTAAGAGTAAAGTAAAAATCGTTTATATCAATATTAAAATTATAATATGGAGTTAATGTTGGTCTCTAACTAGGCTCAGTTTGTATCTTGGTAAAGTGTTGTCATAGATTTGTACTGGTCACGTACCGAACTACAAACTTAAGTCTTCTCTTCCCTTCTGTTTGACTACTAGAACACGCGTGATTCTGCCTTCTTCACTCACTGTAAGACTTTTCCTCATTATCTGCTTCATCAGCTACCCTCTGTCGTGATCAATCACAGCTGCATTTTTTTGCGACTTTTTACTGCATTTTTATAGTCTCGTAGATAAAATTTACATCTTAGCTTACCAGAAGTAACAAATCTAACTTAATAAACACCACACTAAAAAGTCCATCCATATGTCACCGATATTACATAATTCGACCAGCCTATTGGAGACCTGCATCCCTTCAGTTAAGGACTATGGGAGAGGTCAAGTAAACCTGGTAGCTATGATAATAAACATGTTTATAGTAGGAAAAGTGCTATTTCGCGACCGCCAACCATTCGTGGTCACTTTGTTGATGGGGTTTTCATATTTTATTGACGTGTCAAAGGTATTTCCTGGTAGCTAGTGGTTTATAAGTGCTTGGGACATAAAGATTTTAAGTAGCTGTGAAACAAGTAAAGTTTCAACTTAAGTGGAGAAAGCTATGGCGTATAGGGGCAGAAGAATTTGACAATAGCAAGCAATTCTTTATACCGTTGTACATATCATCTTTTAACTTAACACACAGCTGTGCTGCTGGGGTGTTTGTTGCGCCATTTCTTCTTCCCAGCTAAAGCACTAAGAACTGTTGAAGGGCAAGCGTTTTGGGGGACTTTCTTATGTAGTTTTTTTATTTTATTTATTTATAAAGGTACACCAACAATTTCTGTATAAAAAATATCAAAAACAGTAGAAAATTAATAGTCATGGGCTTATACAGTTGCCAATAACAGGTGAACCAACATTTTCAAATACAGTAATAACCTAAAGTAACTATAAAAATTAAGAAAAAAAAAAGTTCGAAATATATAAAAATTAAGTGGTAAAAAACTATATAAACAGAAATATAAAATGACACAAGAAATAAGTTACAGATGTTGCAAGAAATACCTACATATTAACACAATGAATCCTTAGATTGTGTGGATTGCGTGCAGTTTTAAAGATGTTTACGGAGTCACGATATGTCAACATCTGGAGTGGATTTTATATAAGAAATCGTCTCTCGGCTGAGCCTATTGAGAGGTGAGTTTACTCCTATATTTGTTCTCGATGCTTTAGTGCAGAATAAATGGGGTAATGGGATGTCTGGGTAAATTATAGGGGACTTTTAGTCCAATTTGTTCACTTAATTTATCGCAGTCCAATTTATTGTTAACTTATTTGAAAAAGACCAGTCGACGGTCGCGCAGAATAATCATTTTGTAACATTGAGTGCGTTGTTCGTATGGACACCGGGGAGATATATCACCGAAAGCATATGCCAGGGTCCCAAGTCTGCTATTTTTATAAATTCGTCATTCCAACACGATCCCATTCCCATCCCACTGTCATTTTGCTTAAAGTTCGTAATCTGCTAAAGACTCGTAATAGAATTGTGTCATAATGACATTGTCGTATTGTCATTATTATAAAACCCGTCAGCAGAAATGATTTTCGAAAAACTACCACTACTTTATTTATGTCAGATTTCATTTATATATATTTTTACATATTATTTATTAGTGTTTTATACAAGTCAAGTGTTTTATGTAAGTCAGTCATTCATTTATCATTATGTACGAGATTACCATTCTATGCCATTTCTTTCAATGGAGTGTCAGTGGTTGACCACTGGAAAGTCATAATGACGCCATTATGTTGGTAGATTACCAAACTTGTCAAAATCAACAATTATGAAATCAATGATAGACCATTCTGACACTATTGTAATAGCAGACTTGGGGCCCTGGTATTTTGTGAAGGCCCTTTGGATGCTTTCTACTCTTTGTGAGTGTACTGCATAGTGCGGGCTCCACACCACGCTGGCAAGTTCAAGCTGGCTCCGAACTAAGGCGTTATACTATAACACAATTCTTGTGTGTGTGTAGTTTTGATATTTAAAATGTGCTGATTCGCAGCCTAATTGGAATTTAGAAATGACTTTTGAGTTTGATTTTTAAAAGCCTGTGTCACAATCTCCAGAAACCAAATAGGAACTACAGATCAATGAAACAAAAGAATTTGTATGAAATTATCTGCAAGTTGGGGTTTGGTGTGGGGTAAAAGTTTACCTGAAATTAAACCATTAGAATACAATTTATTGTTCAGAAAAATAGTCCGGATAGTTTCTTCTGCCCTCGTAGACATGGTGCCAAAACGAAAAAACCGGCCAAGTGCGAGTCGGACTCGCCCATGAAGGGTTCCGTTACGTTATGATTTATGACGTATTAAAAAAAAACTACTCACTAGATCTCGTTCAAACCAATTTTCGGTGGAAGTTTATATGGTAATGTACATCATATATTTTTTTTAGTTTTATCATTCTCTTATTTTAGAAGTTACAGGGGGGGGGACACACATTTTACCACTTTGGAAGTGTCTCTCGCGCAAACTATTCAGTTTAGAAAAAAATGATATTAGAAACCTCAATATCATTTTTGAAGACCTATCCATAGATACCCCACACGTATGGGTTTGATGAAAAAAAAAATGTTGAGTTTCAGTTCTAAGTATGGGGACCCCCAAAATTTATTGTTTTTTTTCTATTTTTGTGTGAAAATCTTAATGCGGTTCACAGAATACATCTACTTACCAAGTTTCAACAGTATAGCTCTTATAGTTTCGGAAAAAAGCGGCTGTGACATACGGACGGACAGACAGACAGACAGACATGACGAATAAGGGTTCCGTTGCCATTTGGCTACGGAACCCTAAAAAGGAAGATTTTCTACCGAAATCTTCGAACCAAAACTACTAAGAAATACATCACCATTCATAGCATATTGCTTCAACACCAGAGGGGCAATTCTCGTAATTTTAAGAACGTTCACAGTCTGATCTCAGTCTCAATCTATCAAAAAATACTTCTAATTTCCCTACATTTTGACAAGTTTTTGACATATGTTTGTCGCCGAGATGAGACTGCGACTAGATTTTGAACGTTTTAAATTACGAGAATTGACCTTCAGGGATAGGATTAGGACAGCCCTACCCCTGACCACTGTCTTACTATCGATCTACCTACCTTTTTCCCAATTATGTTGGGATTGGCTACAGTCTAACCAGATGCATCTGAATACCAGTATTTTACATGGAGCGACTGCCTATCTTACATTCATAGCCTAGTTATTGGATAACACGATACCCTTTTGTAAGACGAGTTGTCAGACTTTTGGGCTTCTGCTGACTACCCGTAACGACTGGCAAAGATCTTCGTATGACAGCCAGGACATGCTTTCCGAGGCACGGAGTGGAATCAAATGACCCATCCACGAACCAACCGCGGTAAGCGTAGCTTAACCTAAGATGTAATTGTGTGGCTGTTTTTATTTAGCCACGAGCCCCTCGAAAGAAATACTAACCATCAAACTTGAAAAGCAGACCCGTCTCACGTTACCTCCATCTCAAAATAAAGTGATATTTCAAGTGTTTGAAATTATAACAAAAATAACGGTGTATTTACACAGAACGACGTGCTTCGTGTTTGTCTGACACGCGTCCGTTTTAATTAAAAAGCTGAATTTCATAGTCATTAATCAAACAACAATTAGTGGTAGTGTGGAGAGTAGTGTCGGTGTAGATGTGACAGTTTTTGAGTGAGGTTTCTGCCTCTATCAAATCAAATCAAATTATTTATTTTTGCAGAAAACACTAGTAAAATGTTGTTATTAAATGTACATGTTGTGTGATTCTCGTACCGTAAGGCATGCAAAGTGTATACAATCACGGTTCATCAAAAACAAGACACATTTGACATTAAAATATTATACAAAATTAGATAAAAATATTTTAAGATATTAACTTATTTGAATGTCCTTCTTAAAGTTATGTTAAATACTTATTAATTATTTACGTAGTAATAATAATAATTAAATTAGGTATTATAATCTATCAATACAGAACATGTTTATTATTTAGATAGGTATCAGGTGCTACCAGAATATCAGCGCTGCGGTATTTATTTTTTAAATATCGCAGCATTATGCTGAGGTAGGAGCCTTTTTGCCTCGCACAGGTCTCGTTGTTTTGATTGTTATTAATGTAACTTTGTTAGTTTTAAATGCTTCTTTTTACTATTTGTATTTCCTGTGTGTCCAAAATAATATAATTTTCTTTCTTTCTTAACTATACTCGAAATAACGTGTTAATTGAACATTCACTTACCTATTGAGTTTGACCTATTTGAACAACACACACAGAGAGATACAGATACAGGGTGTAAAATGACCCACCTCATAGCAGTAAATTACACATTCTGTATATCAAACTATATAGCAATGAGCAAAAGTTATGGCTGGGAAACGACTCATATGAAAAATAAAAAATAAAACATAATAATTTGGTATATCACCGTGATGGGGAATATAAATCAATCGGCTCTGTTAACCATATTTTTACACCCGTTGAAAGTGTAGGCATAAAACGATGGCAGAGAACAAAAGTCGCATCTGTATACAATACTCGAAACTCTTCTGTTCTTGTAGTAAACCCGACAGTGACAAGAAGACCGGCACACTTGGCTTCTATAATTAGATCAAAACATTTGACGAGACTATTTTAAGGGCGGACTTGTAGAACTTATGTTATTTGTGTTAGTTTGTAGTGCCATCATTTAGTTATAGTGCCGACAGCTTTTTCATGAATAGGGTGAGGAATTATATATATTACGTTAGGTACTCGATTTTTTTATTAGAGTTACTGCAGAAACCTGCTTCCTACTAATATTATGTACAGACGCCAGCAGGTCAAACTACCCGAAACTGTCAAATTTTCCCAATCAACTTTGAACCTTAACGCTACAGCGATAAAGTTGAAAATCTATTAAATAAATTTGACAGATCGTAGTAGCTTGATGTGCTGGCGTCTGTACGCGAAAGTTTGTGAGGATAGATGGATGAATGTTTGTTACTCTTTCACATAAAAACTACTGAACGGATTTGGATGAAATTTGGCACACAGATGGTTTAGAACCAGGATTAACACATAGGATACTTTTTATCCCGATATTTACACTGGATGGTAATTTATGCGGGTAAAACCGCGGGGCGCTGCTAGTCACACTAATATTATACAGGCGAAATTTTGTGAGGATGGATGGATATGTTTGTTAACCTTTCACGCAAAAACTACTAAACGGATTGACGGATTGTTGAAACTTTACAGCAATATAGCTTATACATGAGAATAACACATAAGCTAATTTTTATCTAGATATTTCCACGGGTTCGACACGTATGCGGTGAAACCGCGGGGCGCTGCTAGTATTTAAAAAAAAATATATTTTCATAAATTATCTTCCACCAAGCAAATAACGAACATTTTAGATTTGTCGAAGATACAGCGAATACCCTGTATGGCCATTGACACTATTAATTAATTTATTTAATACTTTGAGCACACAAATGTATAGAGGCGGACACTACCTTAATTAATTGGCAAAACTAAGTTCAGCATTGGAATTAGAAAACACACACACATTACATAACATCACGCCTGTAGGGGTAGGCAGAGCTGTACCTTCCTAGTCTTCATAACTTGTTTTAGGTGTAAACAATAAACGAAAACAATACTCATCATCTGCCTGCCTTTTCCCAACCATGTTGGGGTCGGCTTCCAGTCTAACCGGATGCAGCTGAATACCAGTATTTTACATGGAGCGACTGCCTATCTGACTTCCACAGCCCAGTTACTGCGTAATAAGATACCTACCCTTGGTAAAAGTGATTGTCAAACATTCGGCCTTTTGACGAGCCGTAACGACTGTCAAAGATCCACGAAGGACAGCCGGAACCAACGGCTTAACGTGCTTTCCGAGACACGGAGAGGTAATATACGAAAACAATTTTACATGTAAAATAAATCTTATATACCTTGGTGTAAACATGAGGATAGACAAACAGTTATGTCGGCGAATCGTACGTCGTAAAAGAGTCTGTCGGCAAAACATGGACAAGTGAATCGTTCAATCGTCGAACCGTTCATCGGAACAAACGACGGAGAACTGCATAATTGCATAAAGCACTATTACTCTAAATTTTAATCATTTTGAAGCATAGCATATTGCTAATCCATTGCTCCATAAATTCGAAAAATGTGTCTGTTCAACGACGTAAATAACGCAATGAATGTTGTTGAACTGTCAAAATGAAACTTGCTACTGATAGTGTGTTGCGCAGTTACTCTGCTGTTTCAGAATCCAATTCGCCAGTTATATTTTGTCCAACAGTGGACAACTGTAGGCTATGGATTGCATTAGTTAGTCGTTTCACCTGTCATTTCACGTGTGGGTCATTTAGCTTATTGGTCATTAAGCGTGTTGGTCATTTAGCGTTTGGTCATTTCGCGTATTTATGATGGTAACCATCATTGGTCATAATGCGAATTAGTCAATATGCGTCGTAACGTATTTAAGTCCCATGTAATTAAAAGTTCCGACTGAATCACACTCAAACATCACACTTGGCTAAACCAAAACCAATTCCCAATTATAACAGCATTATAAAACGTATCAAATGAATTTAATAACGCCTAATTACTTTTGAATCTAAAAACAATACAATTATGAGTTTTAACAAACGTATATAAAACCCGCTTCAATTGTAATTTAACTGAAGTTTCTTATAAAGTAATTAATATGACATCGCCTAATGTTTTTTTAATAATATAGCGCTGGGAGCCGCATGCAATTACTCTAATGCATGACTTGGTTTTACCAAGTTATCTTTGCACCACATTTGCAGTATTCTCGACTTTAGGTGTTACATACTAGGGGTGGTGTAAAATGCATGTTTTTTGGTATATTTGCAGTTAATTTCGTTTTCTAATTTGTGGAGTAGAGTCATGTTTTCCGACTCTCGCGTGATGTATTCAAATGGCTAAATGGATTGTGTGTATTGTTGTGTTTTATTTAAGTAAAAGGTACTTTAGCAATTAGTCTAGGGTTGGCTAAGAGAAGATATTTTAACTTAGTTTTTTCTTTTGTTTTTCTGTTATAATATTTTGTTAAAGAGTCTGTTTTTGGTACCTAAACGGAAGTTATTCTTCGAAGACAAGATTTCTTTTGACAAAAATTAAAACACAATTTAAAAAAAGCATTTTAGTATTCGGATAAAATTAATACAGAATGAGTATAGAATTAATTTATTTTCGGTCAAAAATCATCCATTTCTAAATTGTTTAATCTATCCAATAAATAACGACAACCTACTAACTACAAACAGCTGCACAGTTTTCTAAAGTCAATATCAAAACAAAACTATATAACTCCTTACTTTCACCAGAACAAAGAGAAAATCAAAAATTGTATTAAAAATCACACCTGCCTCATTAAATGTTAAAAAGCCTAAACTCAAATACAATTAGGGCAGATGTACACTAACGACACGACATAAAATGTCTTGATGCTTTTTGTCGCCAGTCGCAACACTAATACACCGTGCATGTCGCATTAATACATACTAACTTTTGAAATTAAAATAAAGGTCGAGTTTTTAACTGATTATCCTTTAAAGCTTTGTTTCCTTCATTATTATGATGACTAAATATTAAAATATATACTTATTGTACTAGGGGCGTGTGGCTAAGTGATAACAGCCGCACAGATCGATCGATCAGGTTAAGCTACGCTTGCCGCGGTTGATCCGCGGATGAGTGACCATATTCACATATCAAGCCCCTCCGAGCCCCGGAAAGCACTAAGCCGTTGGTCCCGTCTGTCATTCGTAGATCTTTGGCAGTCTTTACAGGTCGTCAGAAGCCCGAAAGTCTGGCAACCAGTCTTACCAAGAGGTATCGTTTTACCCTAACTGGGTTGTGGAGGTCAGATAGGCAGTCGCTCCATGTACAATATTGGTATTCAACTGCATCCGATTCTCTGACCCGATCTGCTAGGCAGATGATGCTTACTCGTAACTTTGGGCTTCGTTAAAAGGAAAAAATAGGATTATTTGTATAGGATACATTGATTGGGATGTTAATAGCAGGCCACCTCCTTCTGGTCTTGAGTACTATCATTCTGGGATCAGTGGTGGCCCATGGTAACGACCGCGACTTACGGGTCGTAGGTTCTAACCCTGACAGGCGCTTTACTTTGTGTAAATTATTTCATCACCACTGCTCTCAAAACGGTGATAGAAAGCAAAACTCCGCAGTCGTCAAGTTATCGATATCTAATAAGATGATAAAACAAAAAATAAATTAATTTGATGTTTTTTTTTGTGGGGTCATCGACCGCAGTTAGTGTAGTCACTTGAAATATCAGAGGGGCAATTCTCGTAATTTTAAGAACGTTCAAAGTCTGATCACAGTCTGAATCTGTGAAAAAATACTTCTAATTTCCCTACATTTTGACAAGTTTTTGAAATTTGTTTGTCGCCGAGATGAGACTGCGACTAGATTTCGAACGTTTTAAATTACAAGAATTGGCCTTCAGTTTAAAAAATCTGTTTATTTTGTGCAAACTTCACAGACGTGATGGGTTTCGATATATATGTATATATATAAACACGATAAAAAACTCAAATTTCAAGTAATAAATCTACCAGCGGTCGTTGACCCCTAATATAAAAAATTAAATCCTACCATATTTTAATTTCCTACTTCCTACTTATATTATAAATGCGAAAGTTTGTATGGATGGATGGATGGACGTTTATTACCCTTTCACGCAAAAACTACTGAACGGATTTGAATGAAATTTTGCACACGGATAGTTTAAAACCAGGATTAACACATAGGATACTTTTTATCTCGATATTTCCACGGAATCGAAACTTATGTGGATGAAACCGCGAGGAGTGGCTAGTCATTTTATAATTTTATTTTATCGTGTTTAGACATCGATACCCATCACATCTACAGAGTTTCGCTAGCTAATTTAATTTAACCCTGTATAGGTAGGTATCAAGAATTTAAAATCTAATTCAAGTAACGATTTTGTAATTCAAGAGTCGACCCTAACTCAATAAACCAATAAGTTTACGTGAAAGTTAAACCACCATTAACTCAAGAGGAAAACAACGAGATAATTGCAATACAAGCAACAGCTTTTCTTAGAAGACTACAAATTACAACCATTTCTTACTCAATCACCTAGAGGTAGGAATAACTCATTTCTCAGTACTAACAACCTGCCTAGGAAGACAGGCAGCTGATGTATTACCTACCTTTCTACCTAGATCTTCACGGAAGTCAAAACCATCTAGCCAAGCAGATTTACTTAACAATTATTTATTAAACACACATTAATTAGTCACTACAAACGATTTTCAATCTAAGTGTGGAGGAATAAGGGTGGGTTTGGATCGGGCGTTTCACAGCAGATGCTAAAACTAAGTGTCCGATATCTAAGTGTCCGGGTGATTGCGGAGTGGGCACGGTGCGGTCACGCGACGCTGTCGTCGCGTCTGGGCGGGGCTTTATGATTAATCGCACGTGAGTACCAAGCCTTAGGTGTGATGTGTACTGCGGGATATGGAAATTGGAAATGGGTTTCATAACGGTTGTAATTTCTGTGAAAAGGGGATAGGTTCTTGGTAGAAAGTGTGACTTGATTCGTTTCTGAGAGGTTTATTCAATGACTAACTCTTCGTAGTAACAAGAACGTTGCACATTTGAATGACTGGAAGAAATAGAAAAGGGTTTATCTTATTCCTACACGGTAGTCCTTATATCATACTTATAAACCTTATCATAGAAGAAATCCCATTTCCTTCCTGTGGCTGTTAAACTAACATTTAACATGTTAAGACTAGGAAGAATTCGAAAAAGTCAAGAAGTGAGTATGGCTTGGCTTTACAGAAAATACTCTATCTGAGAAAACAGTCTGGATTAGTGGTCGGTGGAGTGCAATAGGCTCACTCCCCCCTAGTTACGTAATGTGTATGTACAGGTGGCTGGTAGCTGTTAACAGCTGGATGAGTACATATAGCTAAGTATCAAGAAAAATGGCGCGTTCTTGAAGAGTTAGCAGTAAAGCAGTGATTACTATAAAACTCATGACTGGTCTTGCAACAACCAGTCCAAGGTCAAGGTAGGTAAGTCTTTGGCACACAATATATCAATGTTGTTAGGCCAGCATGCCCACGACGGAGCGGTGGCGCGGTGAGCAAAAAAATGAGATGAGTTGTCAATTTTCATAGGTAAGATTGTGGCAAAGGAATGCAGCGGCAGCAGTACGTACAGTCGCCAGCGCATCCAGCTATTACAATCTATCAAATTTCTTTAATAGATTTTCAACTTTATCGCTAAAGCATTAGGTTCAAGGTACATTGAGAACATTTGACAGTTTCGGGTAGCTTGATTTGCTGGCATCTGTAGTCTGTACTAAGGTACTCCTCTGCCGAACCCTTCGGGAAATACAGGCATGATGTTATGCTGCTTTGTATTATCGATTTTCTTTTCCACCTATTAACAACATTAAATCTTAAAACCCTCAACGATATATCTCAGCATAGCTTCCACTGCAGCACACATCCGAACCAAGCCTCGCTGCTTATCTAATCGCGATCGTACGAAAGCTCATTACAATGACCACCATGAGTTATATGATACAAAGGTCACTCTGACTACTAAACGCTATCCAACCTCATCTAGCAGTACTTCGTTAGCCAGTATTGTTTTGAAAAGCCTAATGATATGGGCATTGATATTCCATTCAGTATACACAATCACCTTACGAAAACGTTGATCACTTTTGGACTTAGTCACTTTAAGCTTGTTACCTATTTAATGTGCAGTCAGGGAAACTATATGTTAACCAAATTGACACCTTATAGTTACAGCCATTTCATACAACTATCACAGAATGGATTAGTCAATGAGCTTAACATGAGGGGCTTATGGCTAAGTAATGACAGCCGTACGGGCCAATAGATTAGGTTACGCCACGCTTGCCGCGGCTGGCCCATGGATGGGTGAGCATCTTTACATACCAAAACTCTTCCGTGCCCTCGGAAAGCACGTTAAGCCGTTGGTCCCGGCTGTTGTATTCGTGGATCTTTGACAGTCGTTACGGATCCTCAGAAGCCCGAAAGTCTGACAACCAGTCTTACCAAAGGGTATCGTATTACCCAATAGCTGGATTGTCGAGGTCAGATAGGTAGTCGCTCCGTGTAAAAAACTGGTCTACAGCTGCATCCGGGTCGACTGGAAGCCGACCCCAACATAGTTGGGAAAAGGCTAGGCAGATGATGAAATGCGATCACTTTTGGACTCCGCTAACGCTGTCCAAGTGTTCGAATTCTGCTCGAAGCTTATCTAAAATTAATAAATGCGAATCATCAATACGACGAAAAAGACCACTACCTACCTTTCACGGAACACAGGCTTGATGAAAAGCTAGTTAGTTAGTAAGCTACTCCTTCGGATCAGATCCACGGTGGCCAAGCTGCAAGATCTCCTACCAATATGAACGGTGCAGGTGCAAGGAAGGCTCTGTATTCACCACTCTATAATGAAGAATAAGTATCAAAAAATACTTTATTATACCTTCCTACTAGATATGCATCAGTTGACCTCAAAAAGTGTTAATAATCTCCAAGTGTTTAATTTATTATTTCGAATCCATAAATTGTGTCCAGATGTACGAGATAAAATCTAATTTGTATCCCAATTAAAAGAATCAATTTTATATTTCTAAGTTTCGAATAAATCATTGATAAGTGTGTTTAAATAATAAATTTAATCAGCTGATGAAAATCTAGAAAGCTTTAAATTAATGAAGTATAACGCCTATTTTAAACGTATTGATTTGTGAATACTAATATAGAAACACTGTTAACCCACTCCACTTGATTAACCGTTTTTGACACATCGAACTAATGAGCAATTAAATGTTTTTTTTTTTTTAACTGACTCATGTACGGTATTATAATGTCTGTAAGAAGTCATAAAGAGGATAATTCAATAAGATTAGGAAGTTTATATATTTATTTCATTACGCATATAAAAGTAAACTTTACAAAATCTGGAAAATGTACGTTCTAACACAGCTGTTAAAAATCGTTAAGTTATAAGTGTTTTTATTATTCTGATGCTATACCGGCTGACTTTTTTTTACCGTCTGGACAAAAACAGGGTATACAAGGTCAACGGAGTAGAAGCCTATGACACAGACATCTCTTTTTATTTTCTCAAGGAATAAAAAAAAATCTCTTTTTTGCAGTCAGTATTTTGATTTTTTATTTTTTATTCCGTTATTCCCACGAGATCGAAACTTATGCGGGTGAGAGCGCGGGGCGCAGCTAGTGTAGGAATATAATTACAAAATATTAGTGGGTTATTTACATAATTTTCTTACCTACGTGATAACCGCGGGAGAACTTCAATTAAAAAACACCAGTCACTTTAATGAACCTTAAACGACTGTAATTACATACTGTCTTGAGTTTCAAAATTGATTAATTCAATTTTATTCTCTGTTTTATGTGCAGGGCTTATTTATATGCACATACGCTTACAATATTATAACCTTAGTTTAAATTTTGTAATGAAGTAGGTAATAATATCTTCCCGACCGAATTTCGGCTAGCCAAGTTCGCAGGAGATATTATAGTGCACAAGTGTGTACGCAAACACAGGTGCACTCTCGGTTCCTTTACCCGTAACGACTGTCAAAGATCCACGAATGACAGCCGGGACCAACGGCTTAACGTGCTTTCCGAGGCACGGAGGGTTTGTGAAAATGGTCACCAATCCACAGACCAACTGCGGCAAGCGTAGCTTAACCTGATCGATCAACCCATGCGGCTGTTATTACTTAGCCACATGCCCCCCCCCCCCCCTAGTATTTAAAATATTTTAATTATTTTAAATACTAAGGATGACAAACCCTACCCATTTCACGGAGTGTCTATAAAGTTTCTTGCCCGTTCTTCTCCATAGGAGCCTACTACGCTTTGGAATGGGCAACTAACTTCATCTTTCTTACTGACCGAATCCTTTAATTAAGAAGTGCCTGTAAATGGTTTAATTGACATACACGCTTTCCGTCTTATTACAAAAATTAAATTTAAAATTAAAAAAACCCCCGACTACGAGAAACCCTACAAAAAGAAAAACATAACCTGGAAATTATGACCCTACGTAAGTACATATGAAATTTTTTGATTAAATATTGTCCTGTCGGGGGACCGCTCTAATTATTAGCCTAACGTTCTGTTAGAGTTTAAAATAGTAGCGGTCCCCCGACAGGACAATATTTAATCAAAAAATTTCATACGTACTTACGTAGGGTCATAATTTCCAGGTTATTTTTTTCTTTTTATAGGGTTTCTCGTAGTCGGGGGTTTTTTAAATTTTTAATTTAATTTTTTATTTCATGCTTTTTGTAGGGACTCCTTATTATTTCTTTTCTTTTATTTTCTTGCAATTTAAGATTCAGATAATCTGGTATTTAATCAGGTTTTTTGTAATTCACCATTTTGTGGTGGTGGCCACCTTGGATTTGAAATTTGTCATAGTGTATAGTATTCTACTAGTCAAGCCCTTTCGTTTGATACCCATATTGAGGGAGTTGGGAAAAAAGAATGTAATTTGCCATTTTGTGGTAGCGGCCATCTTGGATTTGAAATTTTTCATAGTGTATAGTAGTCTACTAGTTAAGCCCTTTCATTTGATACCCATATTGAGGCAGTTGTGTAAAAATATGTAATCCGCCATTTTGTAGCGGCGGCCATCTTGGACCGATTTTCATCAAACATAGTTAAGAACACTCCCAACAAATTCACCTTTCAAACAAAAAAAAAACAAAATTAAAATCGGTTCATCCGTTCGGGAGCTACGATGCCACAGACAGACATACATACACA
This sequence comes from Apamea anceps, assembly GCA_951799955.1. Taxonomy (NCBI): domain Eukaryota; kingdom Metazoa; phylum Arthropoda; class Insecta; order Lepidoptera; family Noctuidae; genus Apamea; species Apamea anceps. The sequence continues at coordinate 4,464,737 of OX637516.1, forward strand.
CACACACACATACACACACACACAAAGAGACACGTCAAACTTATAACACCCCGTCGTTTTTGCGTCGGGGGTTAAAAAGGAGTTATAACTTTAGACCCAAAACTAAGCTTTCGAGTCAATTACTGTATTTTGAATTTTATTTCGACAAACGCAAAATTGGCAACTTAGACTCGGCTTTAAAGTCAGTTTTTGTAATACGAACTTTAACTTTGTAGGATTATAGTACGAAAGTATAAAATGGTTTGATGGATTAAACATGGGTCTAGGAATAACCCTTGTTTTGTAATAAGGAACGATTGAGTTTGAGTTTGGAACTTCTTCAAAGACATTTTGTCACATACCTAGATCTACATTTCGCGATCATGACGCAATTTGACGCCTCTAAAGACACAGAATAACAACAACAAAAATAATCAAAGTAACATCACAAAACATTACTACTTTAGCCTTACAAATATAGCCATAAAAACACAAGATGTCGGTCTTAGTGATTTTTTTAATGATACGGGCACTTGCAGCTCTGTTACAGCCAATTCCTGGCCCCTATAATAAAGTTTGACCCGTCGTCGCTGGTCCTAATCGTCGTAATGGCTTGCGTCCACTTGACCCCGACTTAAATCCATTTAGGGCGTAGATAAGTGGCATAGAAAGGTACTAAGTGCTGGTGGGGAGCCAAAAGTGGCGACGTTTGTTTGTGACCCAAGGGAGATAAGTTTGAAGATGGATGGGATCGGGTTTCGTGAAAGTGTTGGGTGAAATAGTAGGGAATCTAGGGAAATTGCCTTAGCTGCATAAAGTATATAACAGTCTCATAATAACAATAATAGAACGAACATAAAAAAAGTAAGTGCCTAAAAGGCTGGCAGCATTACCACGTTGTATAGCAATGCTGATTCTCTGGCCAGCGTGAAGAGTCGACCAACCGGTTGGCGATGTCTCGAAAAACTGCAAAAATATGTACTTATGGCAGTTTCAATTCTCACTTGTTTCAGGCCTTTTATTACCTGACTAGCTTCCAGCCCGCGACTTCGTCCGCGTGCTATTTCGGCCCAAGACCCGTATGTCCTAGAGAAAACCGGTATGTCATAGAACCAAAAAATCAAATTCATGTGATATCTCCCAACCCGCATTGGGCCCGCGTATTGGATTGCGGTCCACTCCCTCTCACCAAGAGGAGGCCTGTGTCCCAACAGTGGGAACATCATAAGCTATGCTTTATGCAGGCACCTGTCCCACCGCCGGTGATTAACGAAAAGCGAGTGCGCGGCGGCGACGAACGCTTACTCGCTGGTGTACGTATGTACAGACGCCAGCAGGTCAAGCTACCCGAAACTGTCAAATTTTCCCAATCAACCTTGAACCTTAATGCGTCAATGATAAAGTTGAAAATCTATTAAAGAAATTTGACAGATTGTAGTAACTTGATGTGCTGGCGTCTGTACATACACCAAAGGATATAAGTAACGTCGGTCGTCGGATATAGTTGAAGTTTAGTAAGAAAACAATGGATATTTTCGAATAAAATATTTTTTTATTAATAGAAAACAAACAGTTCATTTATCAAATTTTAGAGGCATGAAGAACAGGGTGTAAAGTTCACTCATCCGCCATAGAAAAGGGAGGATCCTCCGACCAGACGGGTGTTGTGCCTGGTGGGCAATTCGATTCCCGCACGGACCAAATATTTGAATTGCCTACAGGTCCGTTGGTCCGGTTCTGGCTGTTGTTGTTAAATGTTTGTAAACGCACCCACGATACAGGTGTAATTCCTAGTGTGGGGCAATGATTAAAAAAAAAAACCTTACATGGGAACTAAATTTTTTTGTACCTACGTTTCTTGAGTGAACCAATCGTTGATAGCAAGTCACTTCCTGATGGAGGGACAGGTGCCTCAGGGTGTCAAATGGTGAAACCTCGAGACTAAACTCATTATTTTGTTTGTTGCGTTATCTGTTCATTTGAATGAGTACCTACGATGCCCTTGTTCTTTTTGAGATTAAGTTCCAGCGCGAACTGTGCGTTTTGTCGCTGTAAAAAGACGCAGACTTGTCGTTTTCATCTGCGTCTTTTATGCGTCTAGATGCAGAGCTGTCGTTTGCGTCTGCATCTAGTCGTTACGACAGATGTCGCAGTTGTGCAGGAACCGATCATTTTTTTTTGAGTATACGGTGAAGTTGTACACCTTGTGAGTGAATATAGAGCCTCTAGTTGCAGTAATCGCGACAAGTAGAGACAGCGTGCAACTACTCTAGCTTGTCGTTGCGACTCTGCAACTCGACGCCAAGTGTGCGAAGCCATGCACAAAATACACTGCTAAGCAATGAAAAAGTTCCACCCACAAAATGCCGACAAACACCTAAATATCTCCTAAGACTTATAATTTGGGTAGCGGGATTGTCCGAAAGGGTTACCGCTGCCCTGGAACATAAAGGGCTAAGGAAGGAACACGGGTGGGTTTTAGTCAGTAAGAGTCTGACACTCCCTTCTGCTCCACCCAGAGCGGGAGGGGTCATTTGATGATTTCCCATCCTCAAAAAAAAAAAGACTTATAATTTAAAATTTGAACACAATATTTACGTTTTTAGTTGGTAATATTCTGATGCGCTGTTAAATATACTTCAATATTGCAGACGGCGTCTTTAAGCTAGCCTTTACCGTTTAGGAGTAATTTGGTGCTATGTCACTGGAACTTTTTCATTGCTCGCGAGTGTATATGAAAATTTCGGCCGCAGCCTGTCGTTGCGTTTAGTCCCCGAGCTGTCGCAACCGCACGTCGCATAGTTTGCGCCTTGTCTAAAACAATTTATTGCAGGAAGTACTACACGTTGTTGATAGGCTGTCTCAATTAAGATTGATTAGAACTATTTTTGATGCCAACGAATTAATTCTGCTGTTTTCTGTTACGTCAATTGAACCAATTGTTCATTTGTTGTTGGAAATTGTCTGTACGTGAAGTTTTGTGGTTTCGTAATAGTTTTAGGGCTATTGAGGGCATTTTGTGTGGTGAAACTGGTATTGCGTAGTTGGTTTAAGAAGTTAAAGTACACGCTTCGTTACGTGTTAGATAAAGGTTTTTACCACACCATACCACTCCCCGCACCGCACCACACCACACTACTTCACTAGTACTCAATATTAATTCAAACTTTGTATATTTTATTTTATTTTTTATTTTGTCCCCTTTATTTTGATTTTACTCAATTCTCCTACCAAAGGTAATTATAAGGTGTTTATCTTAAGATTTAATACTCAATGGCTGGTAATCTGTGTGACAGGTCTTTCCTAGTGCAGATACCAGTCTCCTACAAAGGATTTATCAGATGTAGTGTCTTCATATTTTTAAGGCGTCTTTGTGGAAGAGAAATAAATGTTTATTATTATTATTTTCTGCCTGCGACTTTTTCCACGTGTTTCTTGTTGTAACATAATATATATCCTATGACACTCAGCAATAGTGTAGCTTCACATTACTGAAATAATTTTCGGAACCGGCGGAAAAACATAACACACTACCAATAGGAATGACTTCCATTCTGACAGTTTATCAACATTCATTGCGTTATTTGCGTTGTTGAGCACATCATTATTTCGAACAAATGAAGCAATAGGTTTGCAATATCCTTCAAAATGATTGATATTGAGACTGATAGTAGGTATGTTACGCAATTAGGGTACAGAATCAGATAGATAGACATAAATATTGGTTTCAAGAGTAACTCATGCTGATGTTTAAATAGTGTTTGCTTGTGAGAATCACTCTATTATTAACCGGAAAAAAAGGAGGAGGTTCTCAAGTCGACGCATATTTTTACGAACAGGTTGATAGTGACAGGTGCATAATCATTGATTGACAAATAAGCACAGCCATTAATTGAGACATTAAAATAATATCCACTTGCTAGAGCGATAAACATCAATATATATATATATATATATATATATATATATATATATATATAAAGCTGAAGAGTTTGTTGTCATGTTTGCCGCAAATAATTGCTTTTTCTTTCTTTCTTTCTTTGTTTGTTTGAACGCGCTAATCTCTGGAACTGAGAGCAGTGGTAGCCCAGTAATAACAACCCCGTCTTATGAGCTGTAGGTCGTGGATACCAGACAAATGCAAAATGCAAGCAATGGCAAAAGAACCAATAAGTATGTGACCCCTAAACTTTTGAATAATATCGACTGGCTAAGAAAAGATAATAGTGTAATTAGTAAGCGAACACTAAAGATTAAATTAAAAACTGAATTGCTTAATGAAATTGTCGCAACATGCGACAATAATTAATAATTAGTTGGGCTGCTGTAATTGTAATCTTCTTACCGTCCACTTAATGTATCTGTAATTCTGTATCTACCTACTTAGATGTTGATCAGATTGGCTAATCCTGCCGACAAACTGTCACTCAGTTTGGCAGGTTTATAAAATGTATACACGTATTTGGTTCAAAATAAATTATTATTTATTTATTATTATTATTAGACAGGCGCTTTACTTTGAGTAAACTATATCATCACCACTGCTCATAAAACTGTGAAGAAAAATATCGTGAGGGAACCGGCATATCGTGGAACCCAAAAATTCGAAGATATGTGACATCTACCAACCCGCACTGGGGTGGCCTGTGTCCCAGCAGCGGGAACAGTATAGGTTGATTATGTATCTCTGGAAGTACTTACTAGTCGAATTTGAAAACTTTTTGCATTCTTAAGGAAGGTTATAGGCTATTTACCATCACGCTACGATTCTTAGGAGTCGAGCAAAAAGAAAAATAATCGGAAAGCACACCAAGTGAAAACTGAAACAAAATCGCGGGCGGGAAATCTCGCGAACGAAGTCGCGGCCAGTAACTAATCTATATACATATATAAAAATGAATCCCTATTCCCCTTGATCACGCCATAACTTGAGAACGACTTTACCGATTTCATCCATCTTTTTTTTAAATGTTTTCTATTACTTTGTAGAAGGTTCTTACGGAAAAAAAATTAAGAAAGTTGCTTCACGCGGACGAAGTCGCGAGCAAAAGCTAGTAAATAATAAAAACGACGGCTGACATTCTCGTCACAATTAATTACAATCTTTTAGCTCGAGGACTTTAAAAGCGTAATGTCTACTTATTTACCAGTTTACGTATTTATGTGTAAGTAGTACAAAGTCGTTCTTGTTAACTCAACCATCAATTAATTCAATATTTTTCCAACTTGTTTTCAATTGATTTTGTTTCCACTTAAGTAAACAAATGTCAACTTTATACAAGTGTCAATTAAGTTGATTTCAGAATGACTAGAACGATTGAAAAAGCTATAAAAATGTTGAAAGTTGTAACGCAAACTAAACTGTATATGTGTGTAGTTACTTTTCCAAAAACACATATTAGCTTACACTTTTGGAAACAAAATTGCGAACGCAGTCAAGTCTTCTTTTATCTTTTAGAGCCAGACTGCGCAAGTGTCTCTTAAATTATAGCTTGTTATTTGTCACTGCTCCCAGCTATTTTTGTCGGCAACCCAGGATTGACAATGTTGCTAGATTAAATAATTATATACGAAATGGGCGTTTTAAGTGGCTAGTTGACTAGAATTATGATCTGGCTAATAAGTTTGTCTCATTAGTCTATTTGGTATGTCATGAAGGTGGAGAGATGTGACATGATTATTTCTTGCTCTTCGTTTGGGAGGTTAAGAAACGGTTTTGGATGTGGTATAAATATATTAACTAAAACTTACGCTACTACGTTTTATAGGACTGTCAACTTCTTCAAACTGACAGCTGTGCAGCTGGGGAGTTCGTTCCGCTACTTCTTCTTTCCAGCGAAAGCACTAGAAAGTCAAGGGCGGGGGTTTTGGGGGACTGTGTTGTGTTATTTTGAAGTTTAAAAAGTGCTGATTCTCAACCTAATTTGGATAAATGACTTTTTTTTCTGAACAAAAGCATATCCGAAAAAAGCCAATGGCTTCCATGTTTTCCATTAATCTCTGTCCAATGTCCAGTTTATTTTTTCTTCCATCTACATATATTCGGTCGTTTTCCTTTTCTCCTTTCATTGTCTCCAGGGTACCAATTCACTAATTGTGCGTTTTCTCTAATTTTCTCATATAATTTCTGTCCTGACCATTCATCATCATTTTCTGGCCCTTATCCCAATTTATTTGGGGTCAGTGCAGCATGAGAAGACATCCTTCTATATTCCGCTATTAGTTGTCATTCCGTACTGCTGGGGACTTTGTTGCACCACTTCTTCTTCCGAGCGAAAGCGCTAGGAAGGGACTGTCTTAGATAATTTTGACGTTCGAAAGTGCTGATTCTCAGCCTAATTTGGATAAATGACTTTTGATTTTTCGGTAGTCACCTCCTTCCAAGCAATATTATCATTCACAGATTGACATTGTTTAATGTCGGTTTTATATAGTATCTCCTTAATTTTGTGCCAGCATTTCTTTAAGATCTAATCCTAAAAGTTCCTTGTAATCTTCACCTTCCATTCCATTATACCAGAATAAACACCACAGATGATACATAACTGTCAATCCTGACTACTTAACAATCCCATAATCTATTCAGACTTATCCACACTTAGCTGTATTCCTAACCTGTTTTTGGCATAGATTACAAAGAAATCAAGCATGCCAAAACTTGCAATATGATGCATCGTGATCTGTACCAGCAAACATAACCTGACACTTCCCAAAATAGGTTAAACCTCTTATGACTGAGGCTTTATGGTTGATTTTCGTTTGTTTTCTAAGTGATGTAAAGGCGAATTAATTTGGTTGTATAAGAAACAAAGTACTGATCAATTTAGCAGGGATAGCAAGGATACATTTGTCATGTCGGTCAAATAAATCGGCTGTCGGATTAGGTACAAGCAGTGTTGATGGTCGTTGCTACAGTTATGTTGGTTTCTGTGGGTACTGTTATTAGTTATTTTGTTTATCCTGGATTAAGTGGTGTTCGGAATAGATGGTTGTTGAGCTGGGATTTAGAAGTTCGGAAGTTCTGGAAGTTATTACAGGAAGAGAAATCTTTAGGTAAAATGTATGGTTGGCTGATTTCATGGAAAACTTTTTCGGAAAAGGTTCAGATCAAGGTCTGTTCTTGTTGACTGAGTATAAAGTCCTTTGAAGGTCCGTGGCATCCATGGTCCGTGGCAGTGGTGTCCGTCATTTTGCTTTTTTTTCAAATTAGTGGCCACGTACGAAAGCTAAGCAAGTTAAAAAAATATGAATGTGACGTGATCAACTTTGAACGTTAATATCTCAGAAAAGTGACGCTTTCCGGGGTTTGGTTTTATTATATTTTCCGTTTGCATTGATGTCAGCCATCGATTTATACACGTTTAATGCGTGGCCACCATTTTGAAAAAAAAATAAAATGGCGCGACTGTATATGCCAAGTTCCTAAAGATCTTCAATCCCCTTTTCGTACAAATATTTTGTCCTTTTAACATTTTAATACAGTGTGTATTAAAATGTTAGTTCAACGCAATAAATTCCATACAAAAACTTTTATAAAAAATTGGTTAAAAAATAAAGAAATACCTTTGTAACACGTCGTGGCTAAGGATCCGCCGATTATAAACATTTACTTTTCAATAGTTTTTACTTCATATATAATTGGTTTAATAACACAGTCATTCAAACTGCAATTTGCAACAATGTTGCAGACTACGCCCAAGAAATCCAACAGAGAAAAGTAAAACAAGGGAAAATCAACTCTATATCTTGCATCCAAAGTGCATTTTCAACTGTAGGATATCACAGAATGATTCAGTATCGCTCTTCGTACTTACAATCCGAAAATACACTCAGTGTTTTTGAAAATAGAACACAGTATTGTTAATTCAGTTTGTGATGCGTTAAAAAAAAACAGGGTTGATAAAAAGTTGCTAATCAAAAAATTATTGGGACAGTAGCCGAGATTCCAGTAATCACTGAATTAAGTACTTTTAAAAGTCGATAATTTTTTTAATGAAGTACTCGTACTGGTTCGTGGAGGAATGATAATGTTATGTTACGAACATGACGCATTTATCATAACTAGCAGAAGGGGTGACCTCCGTGCACATTAGCAAAAGGGGATTGAAGATTTTTATATGAAGCCTGGCATTGGCATACCTACTACTGTCGCGCCATTTTGTTTTATTTTTTTCAAAATGGCGACTACGCATGTAACCTATAAAAATCGATAGCTGACATCAATGCAAACGCAAAATATAGTAGGATCAATCCCCGTAAAGTGTCATGTTTCCGAGATTAACGTCCAAAGTTGATCACATGACATACACAATATTTTTTTAATTTTCTTACATTTTGTTGCAGAGATTACTTTAAACTTTCAGAGTAATTATTTCAAACGAAAGTAGTAATAGCCGCACTGGTCGATCGATCAGGTTAAGCTACGTTAGCCGCGGTTGGTCCGTGGATGGGTGACCATCTTCATATACCAAGACCCCGCCGTGCCTCGGAAAGCACGTTAAACTGTTGGTCTCGGCTGTCATTCAGAAGCCTGAAATTCTGGCAACCAGTCTTACCAAAGGGTCGATACCCTTTGGTAAGACTGGTAAGACTGTCGTGTTTCCCAGTAACTAGGTTGTGGAGGTCTCAGATAGGCAGTCACTCCATGTAAAATACTTGCAATCAGCTGCATCCGGTTAGACTGGAAGCCAACCCTAACATAGTTGAGAAAAGGCTAGGCAAATGATGTGTAATTATTTTAAACAAAATCAAAATGGCGGACAGGTAGGTATGCCACGGACTTTCATAGCCCTTTAGGATACCCTTGTATTCAGCCTATCGCCGTCTGCTACTGGACATAATGATACACACCTAAGAATGGTGGGGACTGTTATTAAATATTTTGTTTATCCTGGATTAAGTGGTGTTCGGAATATATTGTTTTTGAGCTGGGATTTAGAAGTTTGGAAGTTCTGGAAGTTATTACACGAAGAGAAATCTTTACGTATAATATGTGGTTGGTTAATTTCATGGAAAACTTTTTCGGAAAAGGTTCAGATCAAGGTCTGTTCTTGTTGACTGAGTATAAAGTCCTTTGAAGGTCCGTGGCATGCCTACTATCCGTCATTTTGCTTTTTTTTCAAATTAGTGGCCACGTATGAAAGCTAAGTAAGTTAAAAAAATATGCATGTGACGTGATCAACTTTGAACGTTAATATCTCAGAAAAGTGACGCTTTACGGGGTTTGGTTCAATTATATTTTCCGTTTGAATTGATATCAGCCATCGATTTATACAGGCTTAATGCGTGGCCCCCATTTTTAAAAAACAAAGTGGCGCGACTGTTTATGCCAGGTTCCTAAAGTTCTTCAATCCCCTTTTCATACAAAATATTTTGTCCTTTTCCAAAACGTATTGCTAAGACGGTAAAGTATAAAATAAATTAGATTGCACACTGTATTAAAATGTTAGTTCAATGCAATAAATTCCATACAAAAACTTTTATAAAAACTTTAAATGAAAAATAAAGAAATACCTTTGTAACACGTCTTGGCTCGTGGCTAAGGATCCGCCGATGATAAACATTTACTTTTCAATATTTTTTACTTCATGTATAATTGGCTTAATAACACAGTCATTGAAACTGCAATTTGCAACAATGTTGCAGACTACGCCCAAGAAATCCAACAGAGAAAAGTAAAACAAGGGAAAATCAACTCTATATTTTGCATCCAAAGTGCATTTTCAACTGTAGGATATCACAGAATGATTCAGTATCGCTCTTCGTACTTACAATCCGAAAATACACTCAGTGTTTTTGAAAATAGAACACAGTATTGTTAAATCAGTTTGTGATGCGTTAAAAAAAACATGGTTGATAAAAAGTTGCTAATCAAAAAATTATTGGGACAGTAGCCGAGATTCCAGTAATCACTGAGTACTTTTAAAAGTCGATAATTGTTTTAATATCTTTATTAAGTACTGATTCGTGGATGAATAATAATTTTATGTTACGAACATGACTCAGTTATCAAAACAAACAGAAGGGGTCCGTGCACATTAGCAAAAGAAGATTGAAGATTCTTTTATGAAGCCCACTGTCGCGCCATTTTGATTTTTTTTTTCAAAATGGCGACCGTTGTGTTTCCTATATAAATCTTTACTACCATCAATGCAAACGCAAAATAAAGTAGGATCAATCCCCGTAAAGTGTCACCTTTCCGAGATTAACGTCCAAAGTTGATCACGTGACTTCAATATTTTATTAATTTTCTTACATTTGGTTGCAGAGATTACTTTAAACATTCAGAATAATTATTTCAAACGAAAGTAGTAATAGCCGCACGGGTCGATCGATCTGGTTAAGCTACGCTGGCCGCGGTTGATCCTTGGATGGGTGACAATCTTCACATACCAAGACCCCTCCGTGCCTCAGAAAGCACGTTAAGCCGGTGGTCCCGGCTGTCATTCGTGGATCTTTGATAGTCGTTACGGGTTGTCAGAAGACCGAAAGTCTGACAACCAATCTTACCAAGGGATTAGGCCATAGTTTTTCTATTTACCTTCACCATCAGTCTATGACCATCTTTTGCTTGGAAATGGCTCCATTATAACCTGACTGCTCCGAAATGTGGGAGCTTTTAATCATCATTCTTCTGCCCATATCCCAACCTACTTCTCTATTAGTCGTCTTCTCGGTAATCATCCCCTTTCTAGCCATAATATCATCATTCACACAGTCCATCCATCGTTTCTTTGGTCTCCCTACTCTGTCAAATTGATATCATAGACATGGTTATAATTTATTGACTTTACTTACTTGCAAGAAATTAAACCGCATTGTATTAGTCTTCATTCATAAATTAATAAAATAGCATACTGTGCAATTCAAGTTTTTGTGCTTTGCGAGGAATTTGAGCAAACAATTATTCGTTTAAGCATTTGGCTTCATAAATCTTGCTCTGTTTTAAAGTAGGGTCGGCAAATATTATGAGCTACAACAATTATAATTGGGATTGACTTTCTCGTAAGATTTGGTCCTTAATAAATAAATGGGCACTACAAGAGCAGTGGAGCTAGTATTTTCCCAACTATGTTAGAGTCGGCTTTCAGTCTAACCAATGGGGAAATTCTCGAATTTTAATAACCTTTGCGTTCTAATCTAAGTATCAATCTGACGAAAAGATCTTTATCATACCTCTAAATCTAAATAACCTTCATTGTTGACCAGTTTTTGTCATAGATTGTCTTTGAGATGAGATTGCTACTAGATTTTGAACGTTTTTAACTACGGGAATTGACCTCCAAATGTAACAAAATTCTTAATGAATAACAATACATTGCTGAGAAGTTGCAAACTATGCTTTACTTCCTATCCTGCCCTCTGTGTCCCAAAACATTCAGTTAAAGTTACCTCTGCTGCCACTGACGACACCATGGAAATGGTGTAGCTTTGGGCCAACAAGATCTGCAGCGCGATTCTGTAACCATCTCACCGTGAAAACTTAGGTGAAGTGAGCGTGGAGTGAGCTGTCAGTCCAACTAATGCTAGGGATTGACACTATTGACAGCTCACTCCACGCTCACTTCACCTAACTTTTCACGGTGAGTTTTTTACAGAATCGATCGGCTGTTATATCACCTGATGCTATGGAATTGATACTATTGACAGCTGACTTCATGTTCACTTCACATAAGTATTCACGGTGTGATGTTTACAGAATAGCACTACTGATAAAAGTTTTGCCAGCGACGCGAAGAAGAAGAAGCTGAGAAATTCAGTAATGATTTTATTGAACAGCAGAAGAAAAGCACCTGAAAGAGTTCCCTTATCATTTACTCGCTTCAAATAAATACACAAGCTTGTCATCGTTTATTAGAGACAATGAAAATATCGTTGTTTGAACATAAACTTACCTACATTGTTTTCGTAAACCGTAAGCACTTATGTGATAATGTCTTTATTAAACAATGATCGGAAGATGTCACATGTCTTTAATATTGTCTATCAAAACAATTATGCACACCGTTAAAAAAAAGAAAGAAAGAAAAAAATATTTATCGCATAGGATGATCACAAACTAAACTAAACAATAAAAAACCAAATTATATATTTTTTTAAGGTAACAAAAAGAAAAATGAAACAGAAAGTCCTACACAAGGCTAAATGGCTCCTATCTCAGCATATCGCAGCGCTTGTATTCTACTGTTAAAACGCTTGTGTCAAATAATACCAAAAGATTATAAATCTGTTTTCTTTTCAAAAAAATTATCTTGATTTGTAATAGGTAACGTTAGGTGTTTTATACAATGTTACAATAAAGTTCTGATGCTGGTAACATTTATGTAGATTTAAAATTATTATTAATGGATAAAGAAAAAGATTATTCCATAATTAATTCAGCTGGCAACATTTAAAACATTTTGTATTTATTTTATGCCAGTTTTATTGTAAATAGAAAAATAAAAGATTATGCCATAATTAATTTGGCTGATAGCATTTTCGTTCGTTGCTTATTGTAAAAAGATTTAAAAAAAAAACACATGATATCATGTCGTTTTTATAGAGTAAGTTAGTTCGCGCTTTTTTTTTTTTAAAGTTATAAATTGTAAAACTATCTCTGTGTGTTTTAGAGTTTTAGAAATATTGTGAATTGATCTGTAGTTGCAGTGTAATAAACTATTTATCTGTAATACGTGGACTTATTTCAACAAGTGATATAACACTACCTATATAGGTACCTACTTATATGATAGGTAGGGCACACTGTGATGTCACGCGCAGTTATAGAAATAAATTCGATCCGGTATCGGGTTCGGTTGTTCCGATTGTTATATTTTTGATAAAGTGTAATATTTTTCTCTATGAGTAGCGTAACTGTAAATATTAATATTATTTCGACGGCACGGCAGTGTAATATTTTTCTTTAGGAATAGCGTAACTGTTAATATTAATATTATTTCGACGGCACGGTTGGCGCAGTGGTTAAGCGATTGACTGCTGCGCTGCGTGTCGCGGGTTCGATTCCCGCACGGAACAAATATTTGTATGACCTACATGTATTTGTTCCGAGTCTGGGTGTTTTTCTACCTATAATATGTATGTATTTACAAAAAAAAAATGTATATAAGTAGTTTATCAGCCATCTTGTTACCATAACACAAGCATTAGGTTGCTTAGCTTGGGACTAGATGGCGCTGTGTGAAATGTCCAGGGATATTATTATTATTATTAGCCTGCATCATTCCACCACTGAGCAAAGGCCTCTCCCTATGACTTCCACCTCTTTCAATCCAGGGCTAACGTGAACCACTGGTCATTTGTTTTCTCCAGCTCGTACCGCCATCTTCTACGGGGTCTGCCGCAACGGCTTCTGGCTGTGTCAGGGCTCCTCATAGATGAATGAATAGCGTAATAATTATTCATAGGTATTTTTAATTGACGTTGATTTTACTTATTACTGTAAAATTTAGAAGTAAATTAACATGCATAGATGCATTGCATGCATTTATTATTATGTTTTGTGATTTTAATTTTAAAAAATTATTTTGATTTAAATTTATATTCATTTTAATTAATTTATAGATGTACTAAATGATTTTAGATTTTAATGAATTTAAAATTGATTGCGATTTTAACTGAATGAATTTATTTTACAATTTGACTTTATATATTTCAGTTATTTAATTTTAGTTATAATAGTATTATTGTGGCATGTATTTTAGTCTTTGGTTACTAACATAATTTTTAAGTATACTAACATAACTATGGATCACTGTGTCTGACTTAAATAATAATAATAATAAGATAACAAACAAGGGCGCGTTGGAGAGAAAATAACTCCTTTTAGATGGATTTTTAAAATAATTAGGTATATGCCACAATGCAGAAATATGTATAACAAAATGTTATGTTATTAAGGGCGAATTTCACCAATGAAAGCGTTCAAGAGCTGTCATTGTCATCTTGGTTGTGAAATAATGACAGTGACAGCATTTTTTTAAATTCTTGAATTTGTTTTAGATATGCTGATCGCGTTCAGTTTCATTGGTAAGTAAAGTAGTTTTGCTGTAAGTGAAGTAACTCGGACGACTTTTGCCACTAGTTTTTCATTAATGAAAACCCTAAGAAATGACCTGATCGCAATCATCGGAACTAAAAGGGCAACCTATCAATCAAAAAACACAAAAAAGATTTAATATTTTTTTTTGGTTACCCGGTGAAAGGTGCAAATCTCCTTACAATCGATAGCAATTCTCAAAAAAAACCTCCACATTGTATCCCATACTTTCACATCAACCTCTGTATTATTTATTAGCAATTATCCACCTGTTATAGCCCCCCATAATACATCCGAAAAGGACTAGACAAGCTATTCAACACCTAAAATATCTAAAGTGCACAAAAACTTAGCCTTTCCGGGCAAACTTGGCAACTCTTGCTGACGTTACTTTGCCCAGTAATTTAGCTGTCAAACTAAAGAGTGATGAATTGCCCAAGCGTCAACTTTGTCCATTGTACCTGACTGATTATTCGGAATAGACATGAGCTATTAAATGAATTATCTAGTTTTTACTATGACTTATTGCAGCATGCTTTTCGAGTGATTGGTGAGTTTTCTTCTAGAGTACAAGGATTTGATTGAGAAATAAATTACTGTTGCTTAAACGTTCCTTTGATTTATATTGGCAATTTTGTTTTCATGTTTTCGTTGGAGTTATTTGTCAGGTCCTTACTCCTTAGCCTAAGGGGTTCATTGTGTGGGTTCTTTATCGTGGCATATTCTTGTTGACTAGTTGTCTCCTGTGGCTGTGATTTAGATAATTTACTGAGTCACTGTTACAGGGTGTCGTAATTAAGAGACAATTTATGTGAGGACAATAGCATTGTGCCTCTGTGGCTATCTGAGAATGAATAAAATGTGGGCTATGAGATATGATTATGGCCTCGGCTGATTATGTAGGTAGACACTTTCAGCTAGTTGCAATATTTTTACTGCAGTTTTTACTGAAAGCCAGAATCATCAGTGGCGACCACCAGAAAACCGCCGAGGTAGTGAAACTTGGTGAGTTCTGGAGGGATGTTTCAACGGTCTTAGAACCTGCAACGGCATTATCAAGAAACAAAGCAAAGGGTGTAAGAAAAAACACAGTTTCCACGGATTTTGGTCACAGCAAACGGATCTGAAGGCATATTTTTATTGATTGAAGGGTTTCGTAAGCACTTCTGCAGATCACGAAGTCTTGGTTTGAATACCAGGTCGGGCAGTGTTATTGGTGTATTCCATCAGCAATTTCTCAGCAGCCCGGAGTCCAGATTTCTGCCTAGTTAATAGTAACAGGCTTGCTCTCTATTACTTGAGACCTAATCATAACTGAAGACCAATTCTCCTAATTCAAAACGTTCAAAAGTTAGTCGCAGTCTCATCTCGGCGACAAACAAATGTCAAAAACTTGTCAAAATGTAGGGACATTAGACGTATTTTTGACAGATTGAGACTGAGATCAGAAAGCCAATTCTCGTATTTAAAACGTTCAAAATCTAGTCGCAGTCTCATCTCGGCGACAAACAAATGTCAAAATGTAGGGAAATTAGAAGTATTTTTTGACAGATTGAGACTGAGATCATACTGTGAATGTTTTTAAAATTACGAGAATTGCCCCTCTGGTGGAATGTGAGTGTACTATCTATATGTACAGCTCTGCCTAACCTTTTGGGGATAACAGACGTGATGTTATGATATATTTTATGTTGTTCTCATAAATAAAATGCGGTAAGTACTTATGGGCCACTGTAAAACGGCGAATCGAATTGATTATGATCCTGGTTACTAGTTATTAAGTGAGGATTCTGTGGGCAGCTGTCATACGTCACGTAATAAATAAGTACTTGCGCAATGAACGGATTCTGCGCAAGCGCACCGTGGATGTGCGATGTTTGGATATGTCGGGAATGTTCAGACCGATTTTCGACCATAGCGACCAATCTCACTGGAGACTAGCCATGGATGTGGGAGATATTATTGTGCACAAGTGTGCGCGCAGACATAGGTGCACTTTCTCTTCCCTTACTCTCACAGTCCGATGGGACGACAATCCGCCACGACCGGAGAGAGTTCAGGCGTAGGATTAATGGAACGTGTTATCCGAAGCATGGGCGTCACACAGCTAACTTCCAGTCTGTTGCTGAGAAATTCCTAATGGGAATCCCAAGAACACTCACTTCACTCACTTGGCCCAACCTGGCAATCGATTTCAGGTCCTCACGCGCAGCAGTCGCGCTTGCAACCACGAGACCAATAGGGCAGTCGTCCTTAACGTAGTAATAAGTAAGTACTTGTCAAGACTTTGTCACAACTCCAAAGAAACAAGCACTTGGGTTTTAAAATTGGAGTCACAGCAAGGCATACACCAATGCACGTCTTAATTCTTATTGTTCAGCATAACACTCCTAACAAACAAGCTTAGTTGTGCGGTTCAAAAATAGGAAAAATTTTAAATGGAAAAATATATTTCCACAGGTATAAAAAAAAGCCTGCGACTTGCACTTTGCATAAAAAAAAATGTTGTTTTTGGGTTCCGTGCCTCGAAAGGAAAAAACGGAACCCTTATAGGATCACTTTGTTGTCCGTCCATCCGTCTGTCTGTTTGTCAAGACCCTTTTTCTCAGGAACGCGTGGAGATATCAAGCTGGAATTTATATCAAATACTCAAGTCTACTGACTGACCCTTGGAGCTGTGAAAAAATCAAACTTCTAAGCCAACGTAATCAAAAGATACGTCGAAAATTTGCAGCATAAACGGCTATGCCGCAAATTTCCACAAATTTTCGACACTCGCAAGGGAATCAAAACCTACAGGGTACTTCCCGTAAACTCAGAATCTTGAAATTTGGTACGAAGCAACTTCGAGTACAGATAAAGGTAAAATTGCGAAAACCGTAAATCTTTAGTTACATACCTACAAATTTGTACGGAACCCTCGGTGCGCGAGTCCGACTCGCACTTGACCGGTTTTTAAAGTTTTTTTTTCCAGTACGAGACTACATTATGCTGCCGGTTGTATTATCTCTATTGAACATCAAATATATTAATTAAAAACACCTCATCCATTCTACATCAGCTCGACGTCCAACCTGGGAGCGCCGTACCGCATCTATTCATTACACGGAGCAAGTGTACAATCACCAATTCTATGGGCCTGTAATGACCGACCACCGGCGTCAATTATCCACACATTACTAAGACCCGAATCGAACCCACACTGTTATGAAACCGAGGCCTCAGGCGAAATGAAATATAAAAAAAACCGGCCAAGTACGAGTCAGACTTGCACAAGAAGGGTTCAGTACAACAAGGCAAAAAACATCTAAAAAAACACGTTTCTTGATTGACCTTAAAGTTTTATTTACATTATATTATTATTAGTTGTTATAGCGACAATAGAAATACACGTTCTGCAAAAAAAATAACTGTCTACCTATTTATCTGTGTGGTTCTTTCCTCAAAAGACCATCTCAGACATCGACTTACATGGTCTTCAAAAATGATCTGACCAAGATTATGTCTGGACTTTAAAAGAGACTGTGACGTCTGAGTTTGTTTCGGCCTTTCTTCTCAGACTAGTCAGATAGGAAACGCCGACCTCATCTAGTTTTAAAATATGATTGACGTGTAAAAGTGTTTGTACAAACCTACTTACAAAATAAAATCATTTATTATTTATTTACGGGTCATGACCAGTGATAGGAATAGGTAGTGCCTATTTGCCTAAACTTCGAAGAACAGAGACAAGAAACGGAGACTTCCTTAGGACTAATTTTTTTCCGGGACACTTGTCCCGAAAAAAACACATAGAATATTGTTGTAACTTACAACAATATTTTATGTGTTTTATGTTTCCTTTAGAGCCCATAGAGGATAAGTTATTATTATGGAGTTATAAATTATAAATGTTATGTCTAGTCGCAAACTTTAGGTAAATATAGACGAATTAATTATTCCAAATAACATATTTTTTAATGTATTTAAAACTGTGTTCCGAATTTCGGGACAGATGTCCCAGAAAAAATTTAGTCCTAAGGAAGTCTCCGTTTCTTGTCTCTGTTCTTCTAAGTTTAGGTAAATAGGCACTACCTATTCCTATCACTGGTCATGAGATATGGTCCGCTGAAATAATGCACACAAAGTAAAGTGCCTGCTTGGGTTCAAGCACCTACAACCACCTACCCAGTACCAACAACTCGTAAGTCGCAGCCTGTACCACTGGGCCACCACATCTCTCCTCGTAGAACTGAACAGTATGACGAAAGTAGGGACAGAAAGACGGCGTAGGTTTTTTTTTTTTTTTTAAACGTTGCCCCACACTAGGATTTTTTTCCTGTATCGTGGGTGCGTTTACAAATATTTAAACTCACATACAGCCAGACCCGAAACTATCTGTAGGCAATACAAATATTTGTTCTGTGCGGGAATCGAACCCGCGACACGCAGCGCAGCAGTCGATCGCTCAGCCACTGCGCCAACCGTGTCGTCAGCTTCGTCCGCTTAGTTGCTTATGAACGGAACCCTAAAAATGCTATCAATAAATTGAAATGATAATTAGGTTTTGAAATAACACCCATAGAATAAAATTTGTTAGCCTCAAGCCATCAGTTTTGCTTTTCCATTTAACCGACATGTCATGATGAACACAAGACCCGCCAATGAATATGAATGCCATTAAAATTGCCGATAACTTTTCACTTAAGATCAGTTAAGTATTTATGGTCGATTGATAGTAATCGTACTGTCTGTCACTAATTTTAATGTTTTTATGGGACAACTAAAGTCGAGCTTTTATTTAATTCACTGCAGTAAAATGACAGCTTGTTACCACGTATTAATGTTTAAATATTGATGTGACAAAAAAATCGATTCATTCAATTAACATTCAGTTCAAAATCGATCAATGTTAAATTGATTTTATAAAAGAGCATTATTAGAGGATGATATTTATAATTTAATGTAATTTTAATGTTGGATTGTTATTATGGGACTAGGTACAGACGCCAGCAGGTCAAGCTACCCGAAACTTTCAAATTTTCCCAAGCAACCTTGAACCTTAATACTTTAGCAATAAAGTTGAAAATCTATTAAAGAAATTTGACAGATTGTAGTAGCTTAATGTGTTGGCGTCTGTACTTCACTAAAGGTAAACAAAAAACCACGTGGTACATGGCTAAACCTTTTGTTATTTTTTTAGAATCATTTTATTTATTGAACAAGGCTACAAGCATAAATACCGAAATTTCACTAAAGCCTATTCACACGCACTTTTAAAGAAGTTATTTTATAATAATATAATTAGGCATTTTAAATGAAAACGTCAAAAGTTACACATGATAACCGGCAATATTTTGAGGGAATTTATACTAAACAAAAGAAACCGACTGAACGTAATACCTGTCACTTCAGTTGTCATGCCACCCCACAGTTGTACTCTTCAATGTAGCAACGTTATCTAATTCGTTGCATTTTTTTAAAGGTTTAGAGAACTTGTCTTTTAAGTCTCTTTAGAATAGACATTATATTATTATTATAAATCTAACTAAAACATTGTGCATAAGCAAAATCTACGAAGAATAATTTAAGAATAAATGATAAAGTTGAACACTCTATAAAAGAGAGAATAATTATATAAATAATGATTTTTTACGATCGTGAATCATATTCGGATCAACATACTCGTAGAACTTGAAAATTGCAAAAAACATAAGAAATTTTTACCGTCGCGGATTACCCTCGTCGATCGTTGATTAATCTAAAGTCACAACAACACAAGCTTGTTTACCATATTTTACGAGAACTCTTTTCCTTAAGCTAATCCGGATGATAGCCATAACTCCCATCCTCATTACAAAGTCTTCCATTTGAATACCAGCTCCTGTCATTTGACATCGCATCAACATAAACCTATTTGGTGCTACTGACACCATGCCCCGCGTAAAACAGGACCACGTTACCTTTACCGTCAGACATCCCTAAAATTTCCATCAGTCTTCTCTATAGTTGGAAGGATAAGGTTGAAATTGGTGCGATAAAGAGTTTGAGGATGGTAGATTTAAGTTTGTATTTGAGTAACAACTGCTCATTTAGCTTGGTGCAATTTGTGCGAGGTCATCAACACTGGGTGGATTAGTACAATTCACTTCAGAGAAACTCAGGGCTGACGTTCAATGGACTGAGTATGTGACGGTAAATAATAGTGTGTCATTTATTTCAGGGATTGAGAACGGCTTCATCGGTTCGAGCGTTGGTTAATGCCCTTGTCCAGATTTAGTTAGCTGAAAAGATAGTGTACCTAGTGAAAGACTTTCGTTTGAGTACATCTACGACTAAAGAAAATAAAAAACATGTTTACAAAAAAAATATCACCTATAAACTACACACATAAATTACCTTCACCACCTCAAGTAGTTTAACTCCTATCTTGATCGTCAGACCAATTTGAACGTCACCAAGTCTCCATGTCACCATAATTCCTCCATCAGGTACACATTGCATCATCGCACCGTGTCCGTCACCCCTTACAATTAATCTGTCGGGCTCGGTGGCATAATTACCAAATGACATCAACCGACCGGCGCCGGCGCAATTGTCGCGACCTTCCAACGTCACTGCTATACTAATTATAATTAAATTTAGAGTAGTAGGGTCTCGTAAAAATATGGCGTGGTTAGAGTTAGAGGCATCTGGTTATATCGTGTAATTCCTAGTACTCATATTGTTTGTAAAACTTGAAAGTTGATTAGGAAGCAGATGCGTATATAATCAGCCTATAATGTTCCCACTGCTGGGACACAGGCCTCCTCTCTGTGAGAGGGAGTGGGCCGTAATCCACCACGCGGGCTCAGTGCGGGTTGGTAGATGTCACATGTCTTCGAATTTTTGGTTCCAGGACATGCCGGTTTCCTCACGATGTTTTGCTGCACTCTAACTTCGTAACATACTATCGATCACAGTCTGAATCATTTTGAAGCATATTGCTAATCCATTGCTTTATGTGTTCGAAAAATGTGTCTGCTCAACAATGTAATACTTAACGCAATGAATGTTGTTGAACTGTCAAAATGAAACCTATTCTCCGCAGATTTTTTAATACTCGTAGTCAGATAATTTTCGGTAGGGGTGACAGCTTTTGTATAGAAATTACGTCAAACTATCATATTTATTATTTAGATATAAGATAACTGACTATTGTAAAATCAGCCCTGAATAAAGTAATCTTTAACTTTTTTAATTGATTTCAAACTAGGGAGAACCAGCACTTTTTGAACGTCAAAATTACAAATAAACACTTCCCCGCCCTTCACCACATTCTAGTGTTTTAGAGGTTTAACACCACCAAAATCCTGAAGAAACCTAGTTACAACCTATTTTCAGATCTCCCTTCGGTCAATGACAAGACCAAAGACTTAAATAAAAGAAAAACAAATGCAAAAAACATGGCGCCACATCAGGATTCTTATGTCATTGCACACAAATCACGCGCACGATCATCCAGGCCGGAAGAAATATCTGTCTGGCCATAAAAATATCTGCTCTACGCGACGTTGCCACTCTTCAAAGTGTTTTGCTTTATTTGTATATCGTCTATCAAAGTGGGTATTTCATCCATCATCGTCAAATCGTCTGTGGAAGGTAGAAGTATCGCCAGCATCGGCCATTTTGTACCTTCAGTTGTAATATTCAGTGTTCTGAAATATTATTTCATAATCATTGGTATCGAATTATTAGAATTAGTAAGAAGCTACTCAACGCCGGGATAATACATTATCAGTACCAATGGGTTTTTGACAATATAGGCTAGATGCCTAAAAAAATCTAATTAGTCCGTCAGTTAGATTATCAAAAAATTATTGGACCCGTATTTTTTCTTTTGTCAATTATATAAAAAGTGATGAAGATATCGCCCGTTAAAGTTCCGCGTGACGTCACGCCTTGCTACACTTTTTAGCAAAGCGTGACGTCACGACCCCCTACTCCCAAATTTTGACGCACTTTATCTTTGTCATTTTTTGTTTGATTGACAAACGAAAAAATACGTGTCCATTATTTTTCGTTAATCTAACTGACGGACTAAATATAATAATCATTGTTTTACCCAGGCAACTACCCTATTCAACATTCACATTTACGTGGTTCAACACACACTTTTCTCGAACATATCAAGCAATGTATTAGCAATATCCTTCAGATTGAGATTGATATTGTGTTACGCTATTAAGGTGCCGATTGAGAATGACAGATTTTTTTTTTACACGTTGCCCCCCACACTAGGAATTACTCTTGTATCGTGGGTGCGTTTCCAAACATTTAAACTCACTTACACAAACTGATTAGTGAATGATTAAATGATAATGATAAATGATAAATGATTTATTTTTGTAAGTAGGTTTGTACAAACACTTTTACACGTCAATCATATTTTTAAAACTAGATGAGGTCGGCGTTTCCTATCTGACTAGTCTGAGAAGAAAGGCCGAAACAAACTCAGACGTCACAGTCTCTTTTAAAGTCCAGACATAATCTTGGTCAGATCATATGAAGACCATGTAGGTCGATGTCTGAGATGGTCTTTTGAGGAAAGAACCACACAGATTGAGAGGACCTGTCCAGTCAGTGCACGCATTTGTCAGAAATTGTGCAGCTCAACTCAAAACTTAAGGAGCTCAACGATTCGACGAACAATACCAAAGAAAGGACATTTGGGTAGGCCACATTAATTACTCAAACTGCCAGACCATGACAAAAACTAAGAGAACAAAGAGAAAAATAATATAAATAAAATGACCCACGTAGTCTTCACATTCACAATAATTAAAATAATAGAATACTTAACAAAGTAAGCAAATGTCATAGTATATGTAAAATTCATTAATGTCAGTGTATATAAAAAAAAAAAAAACAACAACAAAATAGAGCAAAAAAAAAAACATTCAATATGTAAAAAAAAAAAAAAAAAAATTGGAAGCAGCTCAATCCCAAGCCTTTTTGTCCTCGATATAATCCTTAACGGTATAAAAGGCTTTCTGGCACAACTTACGTTTAATGAATGATTTGAATTTATTAAGGCTTAGATCTTGAACGGGGCTTGGAACTTTATTATAAAAGCGTATACATTGGCATCTGAACGACCCACCTATTTTCTTGAGCCTTGTTGTAGGTACAACAAATTTGTGTTTGTTCCTAGTATTTATATCATGGATATCACTGTATTTTTTAAACAATTTTATATTTTTATGGGCATATAAAAGATTTTCATAAATATATTGAGAAGCCACAGCCATAACATTAATCTCTTTAAATTTATCTCTGAGCGAGTGTCTCGGACTTAATTTATAAATTGATCGAACAGCTCGCTTCTGCAAAACAAAGATAGTCTGAATATCAGCGGCATTTCCCCACAATAGAATACCGTACGACATTACACTATGAAAATAGCTAAAATACACTAAGCGGGCTGTCTCTATATTAGTTAAATTACGAATTTTTCTAACAGCGTACGCTGCGGAACTTAGCTTTTTTGACAATTTATCTATATGTGGACCCCACTGAAGCTTAGCATCCAAAGTTATGCCCAAGAATACTGTGCTGTCTTCAGGATTCAATTCTTCGCCCTTTATCAACACATTGGTTTTCACCTGCCTAACGTGAGGTAGCGTAAACTTAATGCATTTGGTTTTTTTCTCGTTTAACAGTAAATTATTAACATTGAACCAGTGTACTACTTTAGAGATCGCGTTATTTACATTGTCAGTAGCCTGCTGCTGACGTTTAAGTTTAAACAAAAGTGAAGTGTCATCTGCAAACAACACTATATCATGATTATCCTTTATGAGGTACGGCAAGTCATTAATATAAATAAGAAATAAGAAAGGACCAAGAATTGAGCCCTGTGGGACTCCCATTGATACTATAGATCCGGGAGATCTTTTTCCATTAACGTCAACGCTCTGAATCCTCTTACTCAAGTATGAAGTAAGAAGATCCAGAGCAGTGTTCCGGATTCCGTAGTGGCGGAGCTTCCTGATTAACGTTTCGTGAAGAACGCAATCGAATGCCTTGGACAAATCACAAAAGATGCCCAAGGCATCGCATTTATCTTCCCATGCATTATAAATATGTCCTAAAAGTTCAACACCGGCATCAGTAGTTGAACGACCCCTTGTAAAACCGAACTGTTTGCTATGTAATAATTTGTGTTTATTAAAAAATCTTTGCACTTGATCTAAAATTAATTTCTCAAAAATTTTACTAAAGGTAGGTAGTACAGAAATAGGTCTATAATTTGTAGGGTCTGATGTACTACCTGATTTAAACAAAGGAATTATTTTACTATTTTTCATAAGGTCAGGAAACTCCCCACTGTTAATACAACTATTAAAAATAAGAGCTAGAGTAGGTGCTACAATGTCAATAATAGACTTAGCAACTTCTACAGAATTACCCCACAGATCTGCAGTCTTTTTAACATTTAAAGTGTGAAAGGTTTTAATTATATCTCTACAGGTAATGTGTTCAAAATGAAATTCCGAATCGCAACCATTAACATTTTCCTTAAGCAGAGACTCAGCAACAGAAGGTGATGAGTTTAGGGATTTAGTAGTTGAAACGGGAATATCCGAAAAGAAATTTTCAAATGCCTCGGCGACTTGTGAGTCTGATTACTATAAGGACTCCTCGTTCCTATACTAGCGGATCAGATCAATAAAATACTTATTTAAAATTAAACTCGTTATTATTTAAATAATAAAATAAAATCATTTTATATGATGATAGGCACTTTATCATAATTAGCCTGGCCTTATCCCAACTATCTTGGGGTCGGCTTCCAGTCTCACCAGATGCAGCTGAATACCAGCACTTTTACATGGAGCGACTGCCTATCTGACCTCCACAACCCAGTTACTGGGTAATACGTTACCCCTTGGTAAGACTGGTTATCAAATTTTTGGGGATGACAGGCACTTGTCAGCAGGACAGTCAGCAGACCAGGATTAAAAGTACCTACCTACCTATTTGTTAATCCAAATTATAAACTATCTGTGTGCATCATTCAAATCTGTTCACCTGTTTTTGCACCAGACAAACGGACAATAATTCTTTGTTACCATATTATTATACATATGTATAGATAAATCTTAATTTTGTGTCCTAGAATGCATTTCCTTCGTTGATACTTACGTCAAAGAGAAATTGAGTAGTTTTCTCAGAATGTACGTCTGTCTATTTGATTGCTTGCACGTTGCGATGTGACTATGATTTCGTTGGAAATCTTAAATAGACTGTTGCGAGTTCCGAGAAAATGGAAGGAGGAAAAAATTGTATGGTTTTTTTTTTGTAATAGTGAAGTCACTATTACAAAGTGAACAAGTCTAGGAAACACATTTCTAGACATGTTTAAACCGTACGAGTTGGAGTCTCTGGTTATCTAGTAAAAAAAACATAATAATTGTATGAGCAGTGCAAGCCCAGACAGGCGCTTTACGTTGTGTAAATTATTTTATCACCACTGTTCTCAAAACGGAACATCGTCAACAAAACATCGTGAGGAAACCGGCATGTCCTAGAAACCATCAATTCGAAGATATGTGGCATCTACCAACGCACTGGACCCGCGTGGTAGATTACGGCTCACTCCTTCTCGCAGAGAGGAGGCTTTTATCCCAGCAGCAAAAAAAAAATAATAATAATAAATAAATAAAAATAATAAAAAATATATATATATTCCTGTAAAGAACAACTTTAGCAGCTGTAACTACAAAATCTAATTAAAAAAATTAAACTGAACTTTTACAGCCACTAAAATAACAATACCCAATTCGTCAACTGCCTCATTAATTAAAACTACAATCAAAGAGCCACAGTGCTGTAAAAATGTCCAACAAAAACTAACAATAAACCCGTATAAATTACATTAAAAACTTCTTACAGGCTACTATGAATATTAACACAAAGGACATGAAATATTCTCAAAGAAAACATCTGTTACTAATTATCTCGCTAATTACATCGCCATGTCGTACCGGTGACATTTCGAATAAATGTAATCGATCCCGATAATTAACGAGCATTCGATTAATCGGAATAAAAATAAAATGTTTAAAAATAATATTCATACTTGTATGTGGGGCGTTTTTTGTTCGAAAAACTTGTTGTGACAAGACGACTCTATGGTGGTTTTGTTTCTAAGAAAACTTGTGTGTCGTACTGGTTTATCGAGAATTGTAAAAAGAAATTTATGTTGTACAGACGCCAGCACATCAAGCTACTACAGTCTGTCAAATTTATTTAATAGATTTTCAACTTTATTGCTGAAGCATTAAGTTTCCAGGTTGATTGGGAAAACTTTACAGTTTCAGGTAGCTTGACCTGCTGGCGTCTGTACGTAATTACGTGAATGGCGGTGGTCCTTCGTTAAGGACCAAGAACATATACGGCTTGGTCTTTTTTTACGGGTTGGTAGTGATTATAAACGTTATTTAAAAATTAAAATATACACTAGTCTGTCTTTACAGTTCGATTCGGAATGCAGTGTAATGGCGCTAGTTGTCATCTTGAGTTTTCAAATATCAACATTGGCCCTGATTCCCTTGTTCACAAACTAAACATAATTTAAGTTCTGTGCATCTTTTTCTTTCTATCTCATTAAGAAAAGGACAGAAGATAAAATATTAGTTTTATTCCTGTCAAATTAAGGTACTCCATAGACAGATTAGACGTGATTAAAAAGATGGCTGCTAAAAATACGTCAATTTACGTTAGGCGCTGACTAGTTTGACAGGACTAAACTAATATTTATCTTCTGTCCTTTTCTAAATTAAATAGAAAGATAAAGATGCATTGAACTTAAATTTAGTTTAGTTTGTGAACAAGGGAATCGGCGCCATTGTCATTACAGCTTAAATTATACCCTGTACCCTGTGTGCGATACTGCTGCCTTGACATTATCACAACAGCTTCAACCACAGGAAGACAGAATAGTCTGTTTCCTTATTTTTAATCCCACTTGCACCACAAATGTATTTAACACTAAACGTACCTATCTAAAACATCATTCTGTCTCTAACATCTTTAAACGATTAACAGGAATAGAACGATGTTTTAAATTCGTTTAGCGTTACATGCATTTAATGGATTGTGGTGCAACTGGACCTTAGTATGTGAACCATATGAGATCTTAAAACTCCAATTATCAAAGATCTCTTAAGATACACATAAAACGATCCAGCTCACCCTAATAGCGTAAGCGTAAGTACCTAACACACAAAGAAATTCCTAATCCATTGCTTTTTATGTTTGAGAAATTCGTCTACTCAACAACGTAAATAACGCAATGAATGTCGTTGAACTGTCAAAATGAAAGACATTGCTACTGTTAGTATGTTACGCAATTGCAATTGCACCGTTAACAGTTAAATTGTGTTAATTGTGTTGTGTGTGTGTGTTATAGTTAATTTTACGTTTTTTTATTGTTTTAGGAACAATAATAATTTGAAATATATAGATATTTGAAGTTATTATTGTTCCTAAAACAATAAAAAAACGTAAAACGTTTTCAGTTTCATTATTACTATTTTCATATTACTATAGGCCCCAAAGTCAATAGTAAACTGAAAACGTTTGGCCCTCTACGTGACCAAATGACAACTGATATATTTTAACCCTCCATTTACCAAGTAGATCAAAGGCCCCGTAAAATATTGCATTGAATATTTTATACCCTGTGACAATTTCACGTGATGCATCTTACCTTTTAAAGTAGGTTTGAGTTGTCTATGCGCGTTACTCAATTACCCCGCAAGGTCTTCTAACAACACTTGGTTTATTGAATGTTTTTACTTTTTTCTCTTTTGCTGTCGTTTTTTTTTATGTACCTACACTTTGACATTAATGAATTTTATATATACAATGACATTTGCTTACTTTGTAAAGTATTCTATTATTTTAATTATTGTGAATGTGAAGACTATGTGGGTCAATTTATTTATTATTTTTTTATTTTTCTCTCTGTTCTGTTAGTTTTTGTCATGGTCTGGGAGTTTGAGTAATTAATGTGGCCTACCAAATGTCCTTTCTTTGTTATTGTTCGTCAAATCGTTGAGCTCCTTCAGTTTTGAGTTGAGCTGCTCGTTTCTGATAAATGCGTGCACTGACTGGACAGGTCCTCTCAATCAGTGTGGTTCTTTCCTCAAAAGACCATCTCAGACATCGATCTACATGGTCTTCATATGATCCGACCATGATTATGTCTGGACTTTAAAAGAGACTGTAACCTCTGAGTTTGTTTCGGCCTTTCTTCTCAGACTAGTCAGATAGGAAACGCCGACCTCATCTAGTTTTAAAATATAAAAGTGTTTGTACAAACCTACGAGTACTTACAAAATAAGATCAATTAAACTTCTCAAACTTAAAAAAAAGATCTCTCAATTCATCCAGGAAGACACACAATCCAGTCCACATTTTCATGATTTACTTTGCAAATTGCCCACAAAGTCATAAACAACAACAAAGGATATTCGCCGGTCGCAGTTCGCATACACACTTAACACTTTCGTCGAATCGTAACTCTTCGGACTGGTTGTTAAATCGCAATTTGTTGTAAATAATCGATTTTTGATGAGTACCACTCATGGTGTTATTCGAGTCTAGCCGATTATTTTCTTTTAAGTAATACGTTGTTGATCTTCCTTTTTAGGGTTCTGTAACCAAAGGAGGCCAACGGGACCCTATTAGTGTGCATACACACGGGTGACACGTGTCGCGACAGAGGCAACCGTCGACAACATGCCGCTCGTGTATTTGAGCACCGTACTCAAATAGACGAGCGATGCGTTGTCGCCGACGCATCGACGGCTGCAGTTGTCTCTGTCGTCAACTCGTGTCGCTCGTGTGTATGCACACTTACTAAAGCCGAATTTACAATACGAAACCATAATATTATATACAGTTATTCATTGATAGTTTCACGTGTACATAGATAGGTAATTATTTGCATGTGCCACTAATTTCGTAATGTAAATCCGGCTTTAAGCTCCGCTGTCCGCCCGTCTGTCACCGGGCTTTATATTTTAAACTGTAGTAGGTAAACACTTGAAATTTTCACAGAGTGTGTACTACTATGGTCGCTATAACAACAAATAATAAATAAAGTTAAAAATTAAAGTGGTATGGACAAAAAACGTGTTTTTTTACGAAAAAATAAAAACAATCTTTTAAATATTGAACGGTGGAACGGAATCCTTTGGGTACGAGTCCGACTCGCACTTGGCCGCTGTTTTAGGTCATGAAACCCATTTAAAAGTGTTTAAAATGCGATTAGCATGGTTTTAATGTCTTTATTGGTTGCTAGGTTCCCTGCAGGGTATGTTTGTGCAGTATTTAAATATGTAATACATCATTGCCTGTCTGAAAACTCTTTGCATGGCATTCCACGGTATTTAACTATTTATGCATAAAGATTAATTTGCAGTGTTTACCTGTGTTGTTAAATTATTGGGATTAAAATGTTTTTCAATGTTGATATAGGAGTAAAAGTTGATTTAAGAAAGGACAACGGAAGCAGAAAAAGAACATTTGTGATTCCTATCATCTTTGACAGGTCGTCAAGTCGACTATATAAAAACTTACTATATTTGAATGAAAAATGATAGAATTTATTTCTTTGAATTGGTTCAAAAAAAACACTTTTACACGACAAAAATAACTTCTATGTTTTAAAAAATTGTTGAGTTCGGAGTTTCTTGTTTGACTTCTCTCAGAAGAAAGACTAAAACAAACTCAGAGGTCATTTGAATTTGGGTAGACCACATAAAGTACACAAACTGCCAGATTTTTCTTAAAACCGATTTTTTTTAACAATATTTTTTTTTCCATATAAATTCTCTCTCTGCCTTTAAAACAAGTCTTACCCTTTTCTCTGCAGCATTTACTATTTTTGTAAAATGCCAGGTGGATGGTTAAATTAGGTTGGTCATAGGTCAACCTTCAAATAATAAAAACTTAGCAGCAGTCACCTTTTACAACACCTACAGGTGAAAAGGGTGAACCTTCTTTTGGCGAGCTATCCCATGGTAAAAATAATCTTTCTGTTAATAACTTGATATATTTAATTTAATTTTAGTAGGTACTATATACAGGGTTATTTTTCAAAGACCAGCCAAATTTAAGGATGTGGTACAGACCATCAAACTGAACAACTTTCTCCATGGGACAAATAACGTAATCGCGAAAATTTTATCAACTATCCCATAGAAAACTTCAATACCTACTCGACCTAAATGTATGGGACGGCTGAATTTTTATTCGCGATTACGATGTTGGTCCCATGGAGAAAGTTGTTCAGTTTGATGGTCTGTACCAAATCCTTAAATTTGGCTGGTCTTTGAAAAATAACCCTGTAAACATATTTTTTATGTTCTTTACATATTTATTAACTTTTTTCAAATTCTATTAAATATTAAGTTATTATTAAAATTTTAACTTTGTTATCAATTTTGATAAAATTTTATTGTGCATGCTGAGGAAACTTGAAGGTGAGGGGGGAATACACCTTCTTAATACCTGAAGGCCAATTCTCGTACTTACAAACGTCCATATTTAAATCGTAATCTTATCTCAGTGACAATCAATGTCACAAACTTGACAAAAATGTAGGGAAATTAGAGGTATTTTTCACAGAATGAGACAGATCAGAGGGGCAATTCTCGTAATTATAAGAACGTTCACAGTCTGATCTCAGTCTCAATCTGTCAATAAAACCTCTAATTTCCCTACATTTTGACAAGTTTTTGACATTTGTTGGTGGCCGAGATGAGACTGCGACTAGATTTTGATCTTTTTAAATTACGAGAATTGACCTACTGACTGTGAATGTTCTTAAAATTACGAGATTTCCCCTCCGAAGTTGCTCATTATTAAGAGTCAATTGTCATGTATTGTGCATATCTTTTTTAGAGACCCTAAATAAATAACTAAAGTTATTCTGGTTACTTTTTAAGGTTTATTTTTCAAACATTTGTCACAATAACTCAACACAGTGCAAACGCTAAGTGCATTCACTTCGAATAAATCTCTTATAAATTATATAGCTATAAAACGGGCATAAAAATGCAAAGTGCTCTTGGAATAAATCCAAAAATGACTGTGTAAAAATATATTTGCGTACTGCCCTCATTTTTGTCAGGTCCAAAATATTTAATGGTCGATTTGTTGCTAAAAGCTGAAGCATTAACAATTAAATGTGAGCTTTTAATTATTAGGTTAGCAGGCTAATTGCGTAACACACAAAGTGCCAATCGATCACAATGGGTTTCATTTACATTTTTTACATTCAACCCGCTTCAGTTATCCGAAATGTATAACATCGCTCTTTGCCAATCACTAGTAAGTAAACTATTGTATTTCCTGCTGGGGCGGAGCTGCAAAGACAGTGATGAAGCCTATAGAAATCGCTCACAGAGCCATCCTTAAAGTTGCCACCTTTCGTCCTATCTTATTTCCAACGACCGAACATTATAAATCCTGGAACGTTATAAATGTTCGACAACAGTACATTTTACATAATTACAGTTTTACTCCAACATTCCAGAACACCATACAGACACATCTCTAAACGTCGGAAAGACAGAATCTGCACTATTCCACCTCCACGTACCTCTTTTGTGAAACGATTCACTTTATAACTTGCTCGTTCTCTCTATAATAAAATTAATGCAAATGCCCAATCTTTAAACTTCCATTCTACAATTGTAAAAAAACTGTACGGACTCTCCTTTTGGACCTCAATTATGATTACACTGAATTAGTCCTCACAAACTAATCATGTTATCACACACAAATACACACGCAAATACTCAGATGCATACCCTTACACACTTAACACAATGCACCTACATATACCCAAACACTAGATATGTCTTGTATAAATTATAATAAAATATAATATAATTTTAAATTTGATTTTCATGTTGATTTTGATTTTAATTTTTTTTATAATTTTGGTTTGATTTTAATTTGGTTTTTGATTCTATTTTGATTTTGTTGTTAATTTTGACATTGATTGTGAATTTAATTGTGATTATGATTTTAATTTTAATTTTGGTTGAATTTACTGTCTTTTATCACATTTATGTATTGTTGCTGTAAATTGTTGTTTACATAAGTGGATGAAATGAAACTTATTTATTTATTATAGATAACTATTGTACAGTTGTAGCGGTATCTACAACGCCACATGCGAACAACGCGTCAAACTGAAGTCACGGAAATCCTACATCTCGCAAGCAGAGTTTACGGCGCAATTAGCATATATACAAACTTCCCGACATCATTCGTTGGGCAATTGCCCGCCAGACACAACATCCGTCTGGTTGGAGGATCCTCCCTTTTCTATGGAGGATGATTGGACTTTACACCCTGATTCCTCATACTTCTAAACTTCACCCAGCCAGCCAGCATCCACGACTTCTATGGCTATCCTGACCAGCATGCAGCATCACCCTCAGCCTCATCAGCAACCTCGGCACAGCACACTGCACTTTCGGCCGGTCAACAAGAAGAGCTTCCTCTCCTGGTCGACGCAGCAGCCAGCTTCAACCCGGTGCTGTACGACATCCGACGCACTGGAGTATAACTCAACGCCACCCCGACTCTGGAAACATCTCCGCAGACAGTTCCGACTCACCGCGAACTATGCGAAGCCAACCCGACTCCTGGGGCATCTCCGCAGACAGTTTCGACTCACCGTGAACTATGCAGCGCCTACACTTATGTCCAGATGCTGTTTCAAACATTAAATTTTAAACACACAATATTTATACTATAATAATCCGCCAATCAGGGAACCGGCACTGTCTCTCCTTAACACAGGCTAAATTCTAGCCTATCTAGGAGAACAGTACTTCACCCGTCTTTATTGTATAGTTGAACCTAAAAATTATATATATGCAACATTTGTAAACTTTGTAATCCCAGTTTGAAATAAACTACTATTATTATATTATATTTTGACAGTTCACCCATGTTCATTGCATTATTAACGTTGTTGAGCAGACGAATTTTTCAAATCTGCAATGGATGAACTGAAAATATCCTTGGTGACTCCCGGATCGTGACTGAAAATGTGTTGTGCAAATAGGGTGCAGGACACCGAACTCGAAATACACGAATCAAACGTTCATAAAGGAATAAACAACCAAAATAATTAAACCAGCTAAGCAATTTTACTCTTTCACCTAAAGATGAATTGTAGCAATGCATGTTTCCTTTCGAACTACCTAAAGAAGGTCGCTGGGACGGACTGAATGCGGAAGGCGGAGGAGAGGGTGTTGTGGCGCGGCCTGGGAGAGGCCTATGTCCAGCAGTGGACTGCAATAGGCTGAGTTGATGATTCCTTTAATCTGCATCCTAATTGAATAAGATATTGCTAATCCATTGCTTCATATGTTTGAAAAATCCGCCTGGTCAACAACGCTAATAACGCAATGAATGTTGTTGAGCTGTCAAAGTTAATGCCATTGCTACTGATTACTCCGCTGGTCACAGGATGATCCTCTAACCGGATCATTGGACAATTTTTTTAAACAGGAAATTAAGAAGTTAAGAAGTTGCTCGTATATATAAAAGCCACAGTTTTTTTGGTACCCATCCCTGCAACATTACGAATGCGTTTGAATTCGTTAATTAAAATAAAATTACTGAGTTAATCAGACGTGTTTGGCTCAGCTTTTAATGTTGGTAATCCTCAAAGTGCAGTAATTATGTTTTACGAAATACCAAGAGAAATAACAAAGGAAGAAAAAAAACATAATTTATTGGCATTCTGGTGTTAAGTGAACATTGTGTACGACAGTCATTTCTTTTCCGACATTATGTTAACATTTGTCCAGTGTGTGGAACGGCATTTTTATTTTTTTTGGGTCCTTATGTGGCGAAAATTAAACCTTCACTTTTTTCATTTATCAACTGCAGTTTTGACAGTTTGGAATGGTCAATACTATAAAGAAAAGAGTACACATGTGTAAATGGTATGTGTTCAACACATACCATTTACGAGTACCTACACATGTGTACTCTTTTCTTTTCTTTTTTTCTTTTTTTCTCATCATCACTCATCATTATTCTCCTGACTTCATCCCAATTTATTTGAGGTTGGCGCAACAATTCTTTTCTCCTCTTTTTATTCTTTATTTTCTTTTCTTTTTCTTACTTCTTTCTTTTCATATTCTTTTCTCTTAGTCATCATTCATCATCTGGCTAGCCTTTTTCCAACTTGTTGGGGTTGGCTTCCAGTCCAACCGGGAGCAGCTGATTGCCAGTATATCACATAAAACGACTTAGACAGTCGTTCTGACCTCCACAATCCAGTTATTGAGTAACACGATACCCCTCGGCCTGACTTGACTGGTTGTCAGACTTTCGGGCTTCTGACGACCCGTAACGACTGCCAATCTACGAAAGACAGCTGGCACCAACGGCTTGACGTGTTTTCCGAGGCACGGATCTTGATAATTGTAAAGATTTGGTTGAGGTTGACCACGGACCAATCGCGGCAAGCGTAGCTTAACCTGATCGATCAACCCGAGCGGTTGTTGTTATTTATCACAAGCCCCTATTAGTCGTCATTGTGTTCAGTAAATTAAGGAATTGAAGAAATAGGAAGCCTGCTAGGATGAAAGTAACGTTGCCATCAACCGGAAACAAATCCAAACTCCCGGGTGTTTCTGGGACATTCCAGATGGAAAAACCCAATAACACTGCTCTACCGGGAATCGAGTCCAGGATACCCAGCAGTAGCGTTTTCGACCACTACATCAACGAGGCATTAAAAAGAAGAAGATGAATGCTATTGATACATAAAAACCACCTAATCACCATGATCAGCCTACAGCAGTCTAGGCCTGTCCTATTGCACGCCATTCAACTCGATTTTCGACTACTCTCATTCAGCTTCTACCAGCCATCCTGCGAAGATCGTCGCTCCACCTAGCCTGAGGGCGTCAGTCTTACTTTACGTTTGCCAAATCGCGATCTTTACTTAAGAACACGAGAACTACTTAGGTACTTACTACAATTAAAACAGTGTTGTTTGTGTATCAAGAAATAGAATTCATGGTCGGTCATTCGCTTCTTGGCATTGAAACGAAGTTGAGAAATAATATTTTGTAGAGAATGCATTCTGCGAATGTTAGAACATAGATTTACTGTGAGAATAAATGCGGTATTGTAAGGTTAGTTTATCTTTTAGGTATTATTTTATTATTTATCCCTCTTTTTATTGTTAATGGTCATGGTTTAATGGTAAACGTTAAACATTGTTCTGTTATAATTTCAAATGATGGCGGCCTCTTCCAGTAAAATATTTATATTCAGCTACATCTCATTAAATTGGAAGCACATCCAGACATAGGTCACAGATCAATGATCACAATAGCTGTCTAATTAGGTTAATCTGACTTCCAGTCTAACCGGAGCGACTGCCTAACTGACCTCTACAACCCAGCTCCCGACGGGTATCATGTTACCCAGTAGCTGGGTGACACGATACCCGTCGGCAAGACTATGACCAGAATCCTAGGTAGGATGCAAAATTATTATACCTGCAAAAGCCCATTGTACCTTAACTTTTTTGTTTTAATAGTACAAAAAAGCTTTATGTTTAGAAGTTCCCATAAAATGCGACACACACTTAGCCGACATCTTAAAAAAACATCAAATTACCCACGACGGTGTGAGTGTTGCCCGCTTACAAATTGCACAGAATGTAAGTTCTTGGTAAATATTTCTGTGAGCAACCCGACGTTTTTGCTGCCTCTAAAGACACCGCGAGAAATCTCCGCGAACACTTTAATTTGACAAATTTGTAAATCTTTACATGGCTTCACATTTTTGTAATGGTCAGAAAAAGTTTTTAAAAGACATATTCGTATATCAACTGCCAAACGGAGCAGCCATTTTGGGGAGTTTGAACGAAATATAGAAAATGGTTACAGTTGCTTTTTTGAAATTCTCTTCGTAATTGAAAAGCGTCCAATATTTTTTTCCATCGTTTTATTTAGAAACTATTTTACTGCACAAATTGGTACTTATACAATTTTGATGCAGTTTTTTTATTTTATTTCACATAAACCTACATGGGCACTTATGAAACGACAGAAGCTAGGTGCACGGTTCCAATTGGTCGTTTCGGAACTCCACGGTTACTATTTTAAAAATGATTAACTTTTACAATGTTTTCAAATTACAGTAATAATAGGTACCTAAGGGAGGACAGTGTAGGCCTGTCAACAAGTCATCATAATCAGCCTATAATGTTCCCACTGCTGGGACACAGGCCTCCTCTCGGTGAGAGGGAGTGGGCCGTAATCCACCACGCGGGCCAGTGCAGGTTAGTAGATGTCACATGTCTTCGAATCTTTGGTTCTAGGAAATGCCGATTTCCTCACGATGTTTTCCTTCACCGTTTTGAGAGCAGTTTATTATAAGGGACACACACTTCCCTATGTGTTTGTTATTCCAGCTCATGGCACTCCTGGGTTGCAGCTGAAAATCAGCGTCAGGTGGTACACTTGTGTTGTCATCTGACATTATGCTGAGCTGAGGCCCTTTTGGCATTATAATCTTTGTTTTCTGTTTTTATAGTTTTAAGCTGTATTCATTTTGTGTAATTCCAATAAACGCATTTTTCTTTCTTTTCTTTCTTTCTTTCAGTGGTGATGAAATCATTTACACAAAGTAAAGCCGGTCGGGGTTCGAACATACGACCTACAACTTGTAAGTTGCGGTCGTTACCACTGGACCACAAGTACCAGGTACTTTATAAAATAGAAAATGGTCTACAAATCCACAGTATACTAGGCCTGCAATGTTCGTAATATTCACAAAAAGGTCTATAACTAGCCACAGCTGTCTTATAACAATAAAAATATGGATCATAAGACACTCAAGCCACGATACTTTAGCGACAAAAATAACTCGAAGCGACAAAAACCTGACACCTTGGTCGGTGAGATACAGGAACCAAGACGCGTGTGACCATAACACCTTCATGCAACTTTTTGTCCATGAATTAATTGCTGGCCTAAAGACCAATGGCCATGAAGGTACCGTCAATTTTAATTGTTATAATTATATGTACATGTAGGCAATTTTTTTCAAAGTTCACATTCCTGTCTTCACGCTCTTTTTCTTCGGAGGTGAGCAGAATTCCAATCAGCAGAAAGCCTTGTTTAGCAAGTGGACGCTAAAGATCGGAATAGTGTTTAATAAAATTATAATAATATGAAGTGACATGCCGTTGATATGCCATGACCAGTTTAGTCATATCTGTATAAGACATCGGTGGATGAAAGAACTTGAATTTATTATAAGTCGGTTGTTTTCAATTTGAGGATAAAAACATAATTCGAAGAATAGTAATAAAATAGGTTAAAAAATGGTTCGCCCCCTATTATGTAGGGTTTTACCGTAACTGGTGAAATGTGGGTGTACCTCTGGCCTTCAAATAGAAGCGTGATGTTATGTTATGTATAGCCAAAAACTGTCAGAATTATTAGGTACTAGCAACGCCCCGCGGTTTCACCCGCATAAGTTTTGATCCCGTAGTAATATCGGGATAAAAAGTATCCTATGTATTAACCCTGGTTATAAACTATCTATGTGCCAAATTTCATCCAAATCCGTGCAGTAGTTTTTGCGTGAAAGAGTAACAAACATCCATCCATACAAACTTTCGCGTTTTTAATATTAGTAAGATTAATGAGGCACTTACTTGGTGTTTTGTTTCTTCGTAATATTAAAGAGTAGGCTAGTACATAGGGCTATTCAACTTACCACTTCATAAAAATCGACTATGAATTTTACCGGGAACCACACGACGATGAACTGAATGGATGTCACATATTTCGTTACACCAGTGTCAGACCATCCTCAATGCCTGTTCACACCTTTAGGACCAACTGTCTCTTCATACCCAAAGGACCAAGAATGTAGAAATTAAGGTCCTTTTTCCATCGTGTCCAGTATCACGTTTCGAGACCGAAATACTGTAGGAGGCAGTGGAGCATAATGAAGGCTGTCCTTGTAACTCCTTTGAATGAACCTGCCCTTTTTATGTGAGCTAACAATAAGTAGAAGTTCATTGAGAGAATAAAAATGCACGTTATTGACCGGATGTCTTTTTAAGTCGAAATTATCTTTCATTCAGCGCTTGTTTCCCTCCAGCACCAAAGTCAAAGTCAAATCAATTTATTTGAAATAAGCACATAAAAGGCACTTTTGAATGACATTACAAAAATACCGGTCAAGTGCGAGTTGGACTCGTGCACTGAGGGTTTCGTACAAATTTGTAGGTATGTAACTAAAAATTGACGGTTTTCGCAATTTTTCCTTTATCTGTGCTATAAGACGTTGCTTCGTACCAAATTTCATGATTCTGAGTTCACGGGAAGTACCCTGTAGGTTTTGATTTCCGTCGGCTTTCAGTCTCATCGGATGCAGATGAATACCTGTATTTTACAAGAAGCGACTGCCTAACTCACCCCAGTTACTGGGTAATACGGTACCCCCTGGTAAGACTGTTTTTCAGACTTTCGGGCTTGTGACTACCCGTAACGACTGCCAAAGTTCCTCGAATGACAGCCGGGACCAACGGCTTAATGTGCTTTCCGAGGCATGGAGGGGTCTCGGATGTAAAGACGGTCACTCATCCACAGACCAACCGCGGCAAGCGTAGCTTAACCTGATCGCCCCATGCAAGCGTGGTGATCAATGCTCCACTTCTCGGTAGATAACTGTGAGGAAAGACCTTTGCTCTACCCTGGCAATTACTGACTGATACCATAATACTATATTACAGAAAATACCCACCTAACTAACCTGACGTTTAAATATAACCCCTTTACCAGTATTCACTGCTAAACAGCATCATATTTTCCATACACACAAGTTATTAAAGTTCAAACAGAGATCCTTGTTCCTGATAACCTTAACACTATCTTGGTACACACACTTTACTGCTGCATTGCTAGATCTTACCATAGATAAGTTACTATCATGTATGTCATATAACCTCATTGGTCCAGTTGTATTCGTAAGCGCATCGTAAAAGGGAAATCGTTCGTTTTTAAGAACTGATGGAATTTCTTAGAGTTTGGAATTGGACCACTGTAAAAAATGCGTAAGTTTTGCGACTCGTAAAGAAAGATCATAAACTAAACACTGTCAAAAATAAAGAATCAAGTTATATTAAAAAAAAAAATAACAAAAATAAAAATCAAACAATTAATTAATTAATTGTTTCATTTTTATTTTTGTTATTCTATGAAATAATTATTTTTTTAAATTTAATGTTCATGATGATACAGTCCTTTCAAAGTATATCTATTACCTCTGATTTTGCATCACTGTCCAACTCATAGTGATCTTTATTCTCAATCCGATAAGGTTGCTGTCAGAAGTAAAATAACTGTCAACGAACTGTAGACCATTCAGTTAAAATATGTTAAAATAAAGCTTATTCTACTAAACACCAATATTGTCTTAACCAAAAAAATAAACACTAATGATTAAATATTGTTGTTATCAGAGCATGCATGCCAATCGCTTTATTTTCAACTAGCAGCGCCCCGCGGTTTCACCCTCATAAGTTTCGATTCCGTGGGAATATCGGGATATAAAGTATTCTATATGTTAATCCTGGTTATAAACCATCTGTGTGCCAAATTTACTTTGTCCTACTTTTTCTGCAATAATCGCCAGTCCTTTCTAATAAATAACCTAAAAATATTAGGATCAGCATTAAGTTTAATGCAGTACTTAATTATAAAACCACAGCCCACCCATCTAATCCAATCATGACGAAACTTACATCAAACTTCATACTATAAAATTAAATTCCTTATTACTCAACCTTCCATAGACTATTCATCATATAATCTAAACTGCGCATCATAGACCTATAGATCCTAAGTGAGCTAAAATAATTAAGTGCGATGTACTTACACTTAATAGGCTGTACAGCTTAGTATAACGCAGCTAATTGAAATAGACGTAAAATCGATTAGTGCAGTGAGCGCGGGCAGCGTGCAGGCACCGCCGCGCCGTGCCCGACGGATTATTTCGGATTATGTAGTATATGGGTGGAAATCAGATAATTTTTTGGTGAAAAAAAAAATGGCCGTGTGTTATTTGGAGAAAGAATTCATTGAGTACTTTGGAGTTAACCGGAGTTCTTAATGTTGGTAAGGTCTGCGTTTTCTTTGATGTGAGAATAATGTCCATGCGTTTTAGAGGACAATACTTAGTTCAACATGCGAGTGTTAGTTTGACTGTATGCAACTAAATTGGATGTTGTTTTATTTAAATTCAAACAAAAAGCCTTGAACAACAATATACAAATAACACAAAAATATATTATGTATAAGTATATTAAAAAAAACCGGTCAAGTGCGGGTCGGACTCGCGCACCGACGGTTCCGTACAAAGTAGGTATGTAACTAAAAATTTACGGTTTTCACAATTTTTCCTTTATCTGTGCTATAAGACGTTGTTGCGTACCAAATTTCAAGATTCAATTTTTGAGTTCACGGGAAGTACTCTGTAGGTTTCGATTCCCTTGCGAGTGTCGAAAATTTGCAGAAATTTGCGGCATAAACGGCTGTATCTTTTGATTGCGTTGGCTTAGAAGTCTGATTTTTTCAGAGCAAGGGTCAGTAGACCTGAGTATTTGATATAAATTCCAGCTTGCTCCACGCGTTCCTGAGCAGAAGGGTCTTGACAGACAGACGGACGGACGGACAACAAAGTCATCCTATAAGGGTTCCGTTTTTTGCTTTCGAGGTACGGAACCCTAAAAAATAGGATTGGGTAAAAACAAGCAAAAATGGGAGTTGGTAATAACATGATGAGTCAATAGTAATCTCGTTTGATGCAAGTCAACTTTCTATAATAAACCTTTGTATTGTTTCAGTGATGAACTCATGCATTGCAATAACCTAACCTAATCTTGGATTTGAGCTGTCAAACCCCAAGTTCATCATCTATAAGAAATACCGCTTGCCTGTATTCCCGAAGGTATAGGCAAATAGCTAATAGTACACCTATACACTCAAACCCATTCGCCCATAGTTATGTTGCAAGTCCCATTTAATAGAGGGGGGTAATCGCCTTCAACCGCGCACAAATCTAGATCCCCAGGGTGCTGTTGAAAAATTATGAATGGAAACACTCAGTACCTACTACTCTACCTGGGGATCGATCCCAGGACCTCACACCTAGCAGTCGCGCCTGCAAACACTAGACCAACGAGTCAGTCAAGTTTTCAAGCACTGAAATAACAAAAGAAAAGTTCTGAAACTCACCCCAGGCTACTGATGAGAAATTCTTAATGGAAACACTCATTAGCACTATTCGACCTGGGGGTCCAATCCAGGACCTCATACTTAGCAGTCACGCTTGCGAACACTATACCCTGTCCATTAGATTAACCGTTTTTTGACAGCTATCTTAGAACGTACAGACGCCAGCAGGTCAAGCTA
Organism: Apamea anceps; assembly: GCA_951799955.1. NCBI lineage: Eukaryota > Metazoa > Arthropoda > Insecta > Lepidoptera > Noctuidae > Apamea > Apamea anceps. Next base: position 4,506,272 of record OX637516.1, read on the forward strand.
CCCGAAACTGTCAAATTTTTCCAATCAACCTTGAACCTTAATGCTGTAGCGATAAAGATGAAAATCTATTAAAGAAATTTTACAGATTGTAGTAGCTTGATGTGCTGGCGTCTGTACATATTCCAGATTACGTAAAAGTTAACTTTAAAATGTGTAATAAAATAAATATACCAACTCGCCACTTTAGACTCAGTGGAGCGCAGAGCTAAGAGACTCATGTGCGATAAAAAGCTGGTGGAGTCAAAGCTTTACAGTTTGGCTCACCGGCGAAGTGTTGCCTGTCTGTCCGTCTTCTACAGACTGTACTTCGGGGAGTGTGCTCAAGAGCTACATGAGCTCATCCCGCCTTCGCCTTTTTACCATCGGGAGTCCAGACGCACTGCGGGATACCACCCTTATTTGGTTAATATACCTTATATAAGCGCTTCTCCTCATCTTTTCTGATGCGCACAGCTAAGGAGTGGAATCGTCTGCCTGCGTCTGCATTCCCGAGTTCATACAACCCGAATCTCTTCAAGGCGAGAGTGAATAGGCTTCTTCTGGGCAAGCTCGTTCCACCGTAGATCTCATCCCTGCCTCTGGGTTGGATTGAGGTCAAGAGTGGCCCATTGTAAATAAAAAAAAAATAAAAAAAAACTGCCATCTTATTGAATTATCTTATTTATGGCTTCTTAGAAACATTATAATACCGTACGTGTATCAGTCAATGTATTGTGTGTTGCTGCAATCACAAGGTCCATCTGTCAAAAAACGGTTTACCTAAAGGACAGGGTATAGACCAACGAGGCAGTAAAGTTTCAACTAATGAAATAACAAAAAAACATGTTCTGAAATCTCACCATATACTGCAGACTAATGTAACTCTATCCCCCTGTGCGTTGCGTCTCACCTTTCGCTTTTCAATCATACCCGCTGGCGAAGGTAATTCGGGTGCGGTCCTGCCCCTGTCAGGCCATGTCCCTATCGCCGGTGTAAATACTAACGACCTTTAACGTGTCTGGGACTAATCGAAAGGTATTTTTGCGTATACTGTATTTACCTACTATATTCGTGACGGATCCTTTTTTGAAATTAGAATGGGGTATTGTCTGGTGAGTATTTTAAATTAGGAATTGGTACGAATTTAGTTTTGTTTGGGTTTGAATTGGTATTTTTAGATCAGAGGAGCAATTCTCGTAACTTTAAAAACGTTCACAGTCATCAGATCTCAGTCTCAATCCGTCAAAAATATCTCTAATTTCCATACATTTTTGACAAGTTTTTGGCATTGATTATCGCTGAGATGAGATTACGACTACATTTTGAACGTTTTTAATTACGGGAATTGGCCTTCTTGGTGCTTTTTTTTTTTTTGAGGATGGGAAATCATCAAATGACTCCTCCCGCTCTGGGTGGAGCAGAAGGGAGTGTCAGACTCTTACTGACTAAAACCCACCCGTGTTCCTTCCTTAGCCCTTTATGTTCCAGGGCAGCGGTAACCCTTTCGGACGATCCCGCTACCCTGGCAGGCTTCGGCCCTATCGGGCCCCGTCACTCATGCTGACATCTCTTTGAGGCGCGCGTGGAACACAAACACGCCGTCCGGCACGGGCCTGGTCCTGATCGGACGGTGAGTTACCCATTACTCACCGCCCGCAGGCCCGCGCCTACGGTGGCCGGGAGTCGTCACGCGGCTCCCGACGCCCGGAGCGTCTCCCGCGGCGGCTGAGGCGTGAGGTGCGCAAGGCGCGTTCTCTCGCCCACCCCGCCACCTCCTTCGCTAGCATGACTGCTTCGCAGAAGGAGGTGACTGCCTCCCACTCCCTCTCGCCCCGGACCATAGCTTGAACCAGGGCCGGACGCGAGAGGTCGCCGCCGCTGCCGATCGCCTCTACGAGGACACGGCGGTGCTCGCCCAAGCAGGGGCCTTCTTGGTGCTTAGGAAGGCTAATGTCCGGCAGTGTACGTCTTTTGACTAAATTGATGATGATAATCCATCCAGTTACTTTTAAATGCTAACATCATTAATTAGGTACTCAAACTTTTATACAAATGTTGTTCTTCGCACAAGCAGAGACGAAAACTATAAACACGTCCATCTTTATAAACCATCTGTCGCCTCCGAAAACCCAAATCTCTCTCCTATCAAATTCCGTTCACAGAAAATCTCCTAAAATAACCTTAAAACAAAAGAACACCAAAACTTCGTAACCTAAAGCCTATAGAGGCATGCCCCGGGCTGTGGTCCCGGGTAGTAACGTAACTAGAGAACCGTCCCATAGTCTCGAGTTACACTATCCATTTATTTGCCACACAACCAACGAGTTTTTATTTGTTTTAACCCCTCATTTCACTCGATGATTCATTCGCGACAGCTCTATTTTCAAACTAGGAATCGAATTTGAAATAGTCGATTCCCATGCGAACGCATTCGATTTGAATTGACTGTATAGTGTAGGTACAGTTATTATGATCATTGCTATGCTTTAAAAAGTTTTTAAAATAGTTTTCTTTTTTTTTTTGGTATAGCGTTGGCTTTAATTTCGAATGCGTTTCCTGTTTTTGAATAAAAATGTGGCCTGATTTATTTTGTGGGAGTTTCGTCGCGTGGATTTTGGTAGATTTATAGTTTCGCTTTTGTATCCGATACTATAGTTAATGCAACGAGTTATTTTTATTTCAGTGCTGAAATTAAAACGTCGAGTAAATTATGTTATAAAATATAACTTTAGAGTGGTAGTTAAAGAGTAATAAAGGATTTTCTATAAGAGACCTTTGTTAAAGAAATCTTGAAGCCTACACGTTAAAACATTAGTTAAAAGACAAAGGTTATGTTGTTAATTTAAATGCAAAATTAGAATTTAAATTAACCACTTTACGTAAAACGCAACATCGTTAAAAAAACCTATTCACTTTTTAATTAGTTAAGCTTTACAAAAATAAACTCGCAAAACAATTGCCGGCTAAGAATCCTTCCATTTGCCACTTGCAACTAACAATTACTTAATTCTACAAAACACTAACATTAAAGCCAGGAAATATAAACACGTCATTACGATTTTATTAATAACCCATTCGAAAGCATAAAGCAAATGTAACAAATTATAAACGGCTCAGTAATAAATGTGTACTTACTCTTTGTAAGATTGTAACAAAATTGTTCCAGTAAGACCATTTCGAACAATAAACGATGTCACAATGACACATGCACGGCTGATTTCATCATCGAAATTGAACGCGGTCAACACTTCTAAGCTGCGTACAAGAGCTGTCAGTGTCAATATTCCCCAAAAATGATGACACTGACAGCTCTTAAACGCGGTTTAGATGTGCTGATCGCGTTCAGTTTCATTGGTAAAAAGTTTCATGTTTTGGCTTGACAACGTTTGGGACTGTACCAGAATCAAGTCTGATGAAGAGCTTTGCAGACTTGCAAAAGAAAAGTAAAAAAAAAAGGAAAGTAAAAGCTAGTCCATTGGTTCATACAAAATAACAGCTTTTTACCAAATGCATATGAAAGTATAGTGTACTTCCTACTAATTATTATAAACGTGGAAGTTTGTATGGATGGATGGATGGATCCATCCTTAACAAACATCCATTGTTTGTTACTCTTTTACGCAAAAACTACTGAACGGATTTGCATGAGATTTGGCACACAGGTGGTTTATAACCAGGATTAACATATAGGATACTTTTCATCCCGATATTCTCACGGGATCGAAACTTATGCGGGTGAAACCGCGGGGTGCAGCTAGTATAACATAAAACATTTTTTTTTATTGTGTGTCTGTTTGTTCCGGCTAATCTCCGAAACGGCTGGACCGATTTTGAAGAGACATTTGCTGGCAGATAAATGATGTTATAAGGTGTAACTTAAGCTACTTTTATTTTAGAAAAAGAATTAGGGTTCACGCAAAAACAAAACCTATGAAATCCTATATGCACGCGAACGAAGTCGCGGGCAAAGCCAGTCTCGAAACTACACTCAGACCTGTTTCTTTTGTGAATCTCGCCGCCAATCCGATACGCAGGACTCTCAATGGGCCTGCTGCAACTTTTTATTTCAATAATACCCCAACGGTGTTTGACTAACGACATCCATTTGTAATTAAGCCTGCCCGCCCTACTTCGGCTCAGCGTGAAGATATGATGGTAGATTTTAGCCTATCATTAGTCAAACAGCTTCTGTGATAACGATATCAGATCGGTAATGTGAAAATGCATTTGAGTTGCATTTATTTTGCGTATGAGTGGGCGAGGTGCGAGTGACAGCGATCTCAATGGATTTTTATCTGAGTTAACACAAAAAAAAAACACTTCATGTATGTTTTAATGTATTCATTTCTATTTTATGTAAAACTGAGTTTTTATAGTCTTATACTTTCTAAACTTAGTTATTAGGCGCAAATTAAATGCAACTCAAATGCATTTTCACGTTATCGATCTGAGGGGGCAATTCTCGTATTTTTAAGAACGTTCATAGTTTGATCTCAGTGTCAATCTGTCAAAAATACTTCTAATTTCCCTACATTGTTGGCAAGTTTTTGACATTGATGGTCGCTAAAATGAGACTGCGACTAGATTTTGAACGTTTTAATCCTAAAAAGGGGTCATTGTACTCATCATTATGAACAACTTTTACTATGGGACCAACCCTGAAATCGTGAAAAAAATCAGTTGATCCATAGATTTAAGTTCGCATAACTCAACATAATTATGTATGGATCAACTGATTTCTTTTCACGATATCAGGATTCTCCATTTCATTCTTTCTCCGGCTTTCACTAAGCGGTTTAGTTCATCTAGCCACCATCGCTTGGGCGAATTAATGTAGAAATGTTTAATTCCATTTCCAGGTGCTCAGACTACTTTACCATGACTTTACAGCTACTCTGTAGCTGTAGCGAGTCATAAGTCATTATTGTTACGTTCCGAGCACTATTCCAATTTATTTTTTCAACATTATTATTAGTAAATCGCTTCCTCTGCCTTCCCCGCTCTCACTATCACCATGCCTAAAGTCAGGCCGTAGCTGTAGCGAGTCATTCATCATTATTGTACAGTTCTACCGAGCATTGTCCCGATTTTTAGTCTCGATTTCATCTCATCGAATTCGGGTTAATGGGCATCTCCACGTTTTATGTGCATTTATTTACTGACTGTGCTTCATTATGGATTTTATGTTTAAATTTTATGGTACGGCTGAAAAGTTCATAGGTGAAACAATGACATGAAAATGGTCGAGTTTTGTAAGAAAACGCAGGCTTTATTTGATCATCATCTGGCTAGCCTTTTCCCAACTATGCTAGGGTTGGCTTCCAGTCCGTCCCGAAAGTCTGACGACCCGTAACGACTGTCAAAGATCGACGAATGACAACCGGGCTTTCCGAGGCACGGAGGGGTCTTGGCATGTGAAGATGGTCACCCATCCATGCAGGTTCTAATTGCGTATTTACTATACGTATATCAATCACAATCTGAATTTTTTCGAAGGATATTGCTAATCCATTGCTTCCTATGTTCGAAAATTTTGTCTGCTCAGAAACGTAAATAACGCAATGAATATTGTCGAACTGTCAAATTCAAAGTCATTCTTACTCTTATGTGTGTTACGCTTTTACCCCGCAGGTCAATAACCAACGTATTTTAAGAGTAGGTACAGTCAGCGGAATTATTTGCTAAGTAAACATCTATTTACTGTGTTACAGCCATTTCATACAATTGTCAAAAATGACAGCTGCACTACGGACATTGAATTTGAATTGGAACAATTAATTTCCCTGTCTTTACATTGACAAGATTAATAACTACATAACTTAGGTGGACTTCATATATGATAAATCAGTATTCTGAGCACCTTAACACAAATCACAACTTAACTACAAGTACTAACAAGCTACAGTCCCATCACCCGTCGACCACAACTCATTCCCCTCACTAGCAACCCACAAACAAACTCGATACTCCCATACATTTACCTCTAACCAGCTCCAACCAATACCGTACATCACTAACTTCCGTGCTAAACTATTACATAAATACTATAAACACCGTTAATATATCGAATATCGATACTTATTTATATTCGAAACGCAATCCCTATGCTCGTGGACGTATGCAGTAGTCGATTTTTCAGTGTTCGCTCCTGAGGCAAGTGTCGATAAATTGTTGACTACATAATGTTTTGACATCACTAATAAATTCAGAATGTGAGACGGCTAGCGTTAAATCCGCTACCTTGCTTGGGTACAGGTGCATGGAGAAGTGGAAGGATTGTTAGTTATTTATTGATTTGTGCACTATAAATCTTGTGTGGTAAGTATGCTTGTGAAATGTGCTTCGATTTTATGATTTCTTCTGTTTTGTTGATAATCTTGATATTTTACCTTGTTTTACCATTTTACCTAAATGATAAATGATTTTATTTTGTAAGTAGGCTTGTAACAAACCTACCTTTTAGATGTTTAGTGATGGGCATGCGATTGAAGTGGAAGTCTTTTGTTGACCTTACTTATTTTTATATCGATTTTTGTCGTCATTCTAGTGAAGGAAGTGGCCGATATTCAATAAATTAGTTATCTAAGGGTTCGTAATTTCCAGAACTGCCAGTGACTGGGCTTTGACGGTCTTTTGTTAAAATTACATAATTGTTGGGAGCAGTGATGACCCCGTGGAAACGGCCTCGGCTTACAAGTTGTAAGTCGTGGGTGCGAACCCAGGCAGGTACTTTCCTTTTGAAACTATTATTTAAATGTTTAGGTAACAATCGATCAAAAATAGGCACAACAGCGTAATTCTATAACTGTTCCTCTCTGTCGTAGTCAGGTAAAAAAGTTTCGATCTGTGCATGGCTGCGTCAACTTAAAAGACTGGTCTAATGAACCAGTCTGTCTAGGTTCTGACTAAACTAATAATTTACAAACATAGTTGTTATTTGTTGTGAGCTGTGGTGGCCCAGTGGTAACAGCCGTGACTTACGAATTGTAGGTTCGAACCGAGACAGGCGCTTACTTTGTGTAAATTATTTGCGGTTTCACCCGCATAAGGTTCGATCCTCTGGGAATATCGAGATAAAATGTATCCTATATGTTAATTCTGGTTATAAGCCATATGTGTGCCAAATTTCATCAAAATCCGTTTCGTAGTTTTTGCGTGTAAGAGTAACAAACATCCATCCATCCATACAAACTTTCACGTTTATAATATTAGTAGGAAGTAGTTTTATTCTTACTTTTTAGGGTTCCGTACCCAAAGGTTGCCAACGGAACCCTATTCCTAAGACTCCCTGTCCGTTTGCCCGTCCGTTTGACTGTCAGCGGGCTATATCTCATTTAATTTTAATGAACTATATTTTATTTTTGTTAGAAGAAACGTGTTTTTTTCGGTTTTTTTTTTTTTGCTTTGTGGCTCGGAACCATTCGTATGCGAGTCCGAATCGCACTTGGTCAGTTTTTTATTAGATTTCACCAACATTTCAGTTACAGCGGAATCATAATGCATTTCAGTCCAAAGTACCTAGTCCCTTTCTATCCGCAACTGTACCCGAAGGCATGTAGCAAAAGTGATAGCATCTAACTATTCCGTTGATTATTTCATATCACTTTATTACTAAACACGTTTATAAATAGCGGGCGGAGCCTGGTGTAGCCGTTATATTGATGCGACCGCTTCATTAGAATTACATTAACTTGCATATTTTAATATAAACTGTTATACCTTTTCTTTGTAACTGTACTTTTTTATAGTAGGTAGGTACAACGTTTCGTTCCAAATTTGAATGAATTTGTGACCGATGCCTTCCGGCTGTGTATAGAAACTATAATTTGAATTAAGAATTTTAGATAATTTTCAAGTTATGGAACAACAAACTGAATGTTATAGTTAACAAAGTTCAAATTCCATTGCAACCAAAAACTTATTAGGACCTTTTTTGTTACAAATGGTCACTCGAAAATCAACTTAGAATACATTTTAATAAAGTAGATAACTGATTACGTGCGATGGAATGTAAATTATCTAAGATTATGAACACTTAAAATTTTAGAAAAATATGAGTTTTTCATTAAAAAGTTAATTAACGAAACACGCATCTTTGTGCTTCAGGGATAGGTTTTAAATAACATTAATTTTTTTAAACGCAACGACACATGGAGGTATATTTTGAACACACGATCCTGCTTCCCTCGTTTGTCTGTTCAAAATTATGGACAACATAATCACCATATAATGTTCCCACTGCTGGGACACAGGCCTCCTCTCTGTGAATGGGAGTAGGCCATAATCCACCACGCGGGCCCAGTGCGGGTTGGTAGATGTCACAAATGTCTTTGGATTTTTTTATTCTAGGACATGCATGTTTCCCAATCGTAAGGAAACGCCCGTTTACCGTTGTGAGAGCAGTCGTGATGAAATTAAATACACAAAGGCAAGGAATTCCTGGGTTTGTACTCACGACCTGCAACTCGCAAGCCGGGGCCGATACCACTGGAACCACCACTGCTCCCAACAATGAAAGAAAGAAAGAAAAAGTTTTTATTGCGACTCTCACAGGAAGATCAAAACAAAATTAAAAATGGAATAAAAAATTTGAAAAAAAAAAATTAAAAAGAAAATCCGAAAAAGGAATCGTCGTCGTCGTCGTCGTCGTTCGTCGTTCGTGAATGATGAATGGAATGATGTAATTTTAACGAAAGACGGTCAAAGCCCACTCACTGGTAGTTCTGGTAATTATATGAACCCCTTTTTTTGGTGGGAAATCATCAAGTGCTCGCAAAGGGGGAGGCGGAGCGCGTGAGGGAGAGGCAATCTCTGTGTCCTCACGCCCCTAGTCGCCGCAGGAGACGCCCTGAACGGGAGTCAATAGCCGACTCTCGGCCCTGGCAGGCATCGGCCCTAGCGGAACCCGTCAGTTCTTGCTGACATCCCATTGAGGCGCGCGTGGAACGCAACGCGCCGTCGACCCGGGCGTGGTCCTTCCCTGGCGGCGAGCTGCCCATTGCTCGCCGCCCGCAAGCCCACGCCTGCGGTGGCCGAGAGTCGGCTATTGACTCCCGTCCAGGGCGTCTCCTGCGGCGACTAGGGGCGTGAGGACGCAGAGATTGCCTCTCCCTCACGCGCTCCGCCTCCCCCTTTGCGAGCATTACTGCTTCACAGAAGAAGGTAAGGGCCTCCCATTCACTCTCGCTTTGTTCCATGGCCTGGACCTGAGCCGGACGCGAGAGATCGCTGCCGCCGATCGCCGCCACGAGGACACGGCGGTGCTCCGCCCAAGCCTTACCTATATGAACTCTTTAGATGACTACTTAATTGAACATCGACAACTTCCATCACTAGAATAACGACAAAAATCGATATAAATATAAGTAAGGTCAACAAAAGACTTCCACCCCAATCTTATGCCCATCACTAAAAATCTAAAAGCTCAACACAACACTAATACACCATAAGAACGGCCGTAAGCTTTAGTACACACTGTTTATCAATCAAAGTATCGGCGGGTGCGCACTCAATAACAAAGGATTATTGCGTCAGAACACGACGGATGGGCAGCGCAAGAAGTATTTAATAACACTTATAGGTTTTAAACTATCAATTGATTGAACTGTTGTGTACTGGGGTTTATAGCTGATTGATTGGCGGATTTGGGTATTTTTTTTTTTGGCTGGTTTTTTTATTGTTTTTGTTGGTGAACTGTTTAAACTTGTTAATGTTGTTAACGGTAACTTAAGCATACGCTATTTTTCGTGTGACTGTACGAGTAGGTGTATTTTTTTCGATTTTCACTAGGTTTTGAAAAAGATATTTTACGTGGGTTTGATAGGTTTAAACTTTCACATCGATTTGGGATAACTACTACCTACAGAATAATCACTTTGACCATTACTTAGTTAAACAATGGCGCCGATTCCCTTGTTCACAAACTAAACTAAATTTAAGTTCAGTGCATCTTTTACTTTCCATTTCATTAAGAAAAGGACAGAAGATAAATATTAGTTTAGTCCTGAGAAATTAAAATACTCCATAGACCAATTAGACGTGATTAATAACATGGCTACTAAAAATACGTCAATTTACGTCCGGCGCTGACTAATTTGACAGAACTAAACCAATATGTACCTTCTGTCCTTTTCGTAATGAAATAGAAAGACAAAATGCACTGAACATAAATTTAGTTTAGTTTGTGAACAAGGGAATCGGCGCCATTAAATAAAAAAGCGGCCAAGTGGTGCGAGTCGGACTCGCACACGAAGGGTTTCATACCACAAAGCCGAAAACGCCGAAAAAAACACGTTTCTTGTAAGGACTCCCTTTAATTTTTACTTATTTTTATTATTTGTTCTGCCTATTACGGTTCATGTTATTCAGCTCGCTGACACACAGGCGGACGGACGGACGGATAACCATCCAATGATCCTTCAACTTTATTTCTGATGAGCATTCTCTTGATTGAGATTGAAATGATCTTCTTCTTAGCTTGTCGACAGCAATCTTGTTTGGCGCCATCACCAGCGTCCATCAGTTCCTGTAACGTGCAGCTGACAGGACACGCAGTACACGATCAAACCTTTGGTAATCCAGAGGAGCTTTAATAATAAGCATTTTCGCTTAAGGACTCTGCACACAGCGGGCGCGGCGCGGCGGGACGGGACGGCGACGTGACGCTGAGCAGTTGTAATTTACTAGATATTACGGACACAGAGCCGTCCCGCTGGACGCGACGGTAACCGTCGTGCCACGCCGCCGCCGCGCCGAGCGGGAATACAAGTCAGAAGCGGTGGGGTGGGGCGTGGCGGGACGCGAGCGCAGTGCCGGCAGGACGCCGGCGCTTTGTGTTGTATGGTTTTCGTATAAATAGTAGTCACACTGCCGGCGGGGCGTGAACACGTCGCGTCTGACGGGACGGAGCGTGAATGTGATTTTGTATTGTTTTACAAAAATGGATGACAAAAAACTAATCGAATGTGTTCGTGCTCACGTATGTTTGTACGATCTGGGCCATAGGCAATATAAAAACACTGTTCTTAAAAATGAACTTTGAGAATCTAGGAAGAGAGTTGAATCAAAGCGGTTTCCACGTCTGAATCGCTTAACATCTTTTTGATGAAAGAATCGCGTCGCGACACGGTCGGCGTGAAGGGGCCCGGCGGGACGGGACATGACCGCGCTCGCAGTGTGACCGCTGCCGCCGCGCTAGCGCAGCGTCGCCGCCCCGCCACGCCGTATAGTTCCACAATTTCTAAAAACGTGCATTATATGTAAAATATCTCACGGAAAAGGTCAAAATGTAACTTCTTCCTTGCAGAAATCCTAACTTCGTAAAACAGGCAAACTTAATTAATGAACTACATAAAACCCATTGAGGCATCCCTTTTTTCTGTCAATTTGTTAAGAAATGCTAAATACAAGTAAAAGATTAAAATACTTCAAGTCCATTACAGAATAGACATCAACATCAGTCTCCAGCATTCCCGTTCGCAAATTAATTCATAAATCGTCCCCAGTGAATATAAACGTAGTAAAATGCGGACCTATTATGGAGACGATCCTTTTCCACGTTTATATACTTAGTTACTTGCCTATTAATAACTGGGTGGTCTTACTAAATGCGCAAGTTCATTTGTGAGAGAAAAAACTTGGCAAGTGCATGTTGGGTACGCATTTACCGCGGTTCCGAAGTCCCACTTGTAGGTAATTCCCAATGCTGAGCAAATCCTTCCAGACATACTTTTCTGGAGCCCCCTCGATCCAACCCTTGCGGTACGCGTCTAGTTTGTTTCACCACCTCCTCCTGGGTTCGGCGGTACCGTCCATCCTCTGGCACCCACCGTGTGGAGACTCTTGCCCAGCGGAAAATAATAATTTATAATAGAAAACAATCACCGAAAATCAAACTAGTCTTACCAAGAGGTTCTGGGTTGTGGAGGTCTCATACGCAGTCGATCTATGTTAAATAAAAAAAAAAAAACGAAAAAATAAAATCTGGTAAATACTGGTATCCAGTTAGACTGAAAGCCGACCCCAACACAGTAGGGAAAATCCGAGGCTGGTGACGAGTCCCAGAAAATAATATCGTTGCTATTTCTCTAATTAGTTTTTTCGTTTTCATTGTCCTCATTTCAGCCGAAAGATGTTCACTGCTGGACATAGGCCTCTCCCAAGCACCGCCACTCCGACCGGTTCTGTGCTTCCCGCATCCAGCGGATTCCTGCCGCATTCACAAGGTGGTTATCCAGATTTTTCATACATATATTCTATTCGTGCACCTTTCTAGCGCCTAAAAGTAGGCAACTTACTGATCATTTGGTATATATTTTACAGGTTTTATACGCAGAGGTCAAAATAAGTGCAAACTGGGGATTGATTAGTAGGCATCGATCTTGCAGAATCTTCAAAAAAAGGCAGCATCTGTGAGTAAAAAACACTTCTCCATTAACATAAACAATTTTAAGCTTAATATGTACTGGCACAGTAAGCAAATAAAAACAGTGTACACATTGCTGTGGCGTAAATCATAACGGTCCCCATTTAACGAACTACGGAACCCTAGAACAACTCCATCTTTTACAAACCAGCCATAAGTTTACAGCTACTTTACAAATAAGTATGCTCTTAACGCTCACGTTTACGAACAAAGCACTTAACAACTTTTTCGTAATGAGAAGTGACAGTTTCCATAGAAGACTTCTCATCAAGCCAAGCATGAAATGCCATAGCAGAACACTGCAAACCATTAATTACATATATCCATACAAGGGCCCTAGAACTTCTCTACTGCTTTCGGGAAACGACCAGTGTGGTAACGACTCAGGTTTTTCTTACACACAATCAATTTTCAACTTAGTTAAATGCAACATAAGATAGAAAATTGATTAGAAAATCTTCGATGACAACAGCCACACATGGTTGACCGTCGTGGGAAAAGACTATAGTGTTGTGCTGACGATGTAGACATTTAATGCACAAGCAATTTTCAATTCTAAGTTTTGACAGGTAAAGGTTAAATTGCTTTGGCAAATAACTGGCCCTTTCGACAGTTAATTGGAAAGTGTCTTGCAAACACAAGTGGCAATTTAGGTTCCGCAACGGTGCCAAGCCCAGAATTTCTTTTGACGTTTCTTTAATGTTTACGAAGATTTGTTTTGCTATTTAAATGGAAATGTTTGTTATGTTTGTTATTAATCTTGGAAGTCATTTGAGTATATGGAAATGAAGGTGTTATTGTGAACTTTTATTGGATGAAGTTTTGGGAATGTTATATGGTTATGGGAGGCAAAACATATGGGTTTATCTTATATGTTGGCTTTGTTTAGATTTAAAAAGTTTATGAATAATTCATCAATGTTCGAAAAGTTCTGGCTAAAGGCATGACATTTTTATGGATTCTAACATACAACGTTATTATCCTACTTAATTCTTAACCTACTGATATTAAATCATATTATAAACGTAAAAGTTTGTATGGATGGATGGATGTTTGTTACTCTTTCACGCAAAAACTATTGAACGGATTTTAATACCGACGGCACGAATAATTTTACGGTACACAGATGGTTTATAACCAGGATTAAAATAAAGGATACTTTTTATCTCGATACTCCCACGAGATCGAAACTTATGCAGGTGAAATCGCGGGGCGGAGCTAGTATTTCAATAATTTAATGACTGACTGCACTAACATTAATTAAAATTAAAACAAACACTCGTATCTTCTTCTATTCTAATGAAACCGTTTTCATAGCTTTGAGTCTTTTATTTCTTACCTACCTACTTAACTATTTAGGTAAGCTTTTTAGCTTTTTGTATCCAACCAAGAATTCCTTGACAGCCACAGCTGAACTGATGAATCAGTTAACTGTTATAAACCAGAAAATTTTACCCGATTTTTTTTATATTTACTGGCAAAAAAAAGTATCTTACTGTCAATGCAAACGGCCAGACCACTGCTAGCCAAAAACCTGTTTTATTAAAAGATTTAGACAAGTAACAAAGTACTTCACCTTTACTAAGAAACATCCGATTTACTAAGCGTCTTAGCTAGAACTAACGGCTCATAATAAAGGCACTAGATATATATAGCTCGCACATATTTCACTTACGATCTCAGTATACAATTATAGTTTCACCATCATTCATTTTATTTTTCTGCCATACTGACTTCTGTGAAAAACGTTAATGTGTCGTATCTCGATCTCTTATTGTTAAGGTTAGTGTACACGATATCATCGGTAAGCTCAGAACGGTTTGCTGCGCAATCAGCGGTGAGGCTATGGATGATTGGTGATCGCTAAATGTTTAAAGGTTAGTGTACAAGAGGTCATCGGTACAGTATTTTTATCTCACGAAGCAACGAGCGATGCGATCTCACGAAGCGATGCGCTTACACACACACGAAGCGACACGCGCTTTACTCGTGGTTAACAAGTGCACGAACAACGCTGTGAACGTGTGTGTAAGCCCGAGCCTTTCGTATCGTCCAAGACAATCGCGAAGTCGGAAGTGCGTGTACGTGTTTCTGTTATGTGCTGACACTTTTCGTCTTCACGCACACATTCACAGTGTATTTGTACAGTTGGCTACCATAAGTAAAGCGCGTGTTGGTTCGTGAGATAAAAACACTGTTAGCACAGCACGCTTTGCAGCGCGTTCAGCGATGAAGTTATGGATGAATGGTGATCGCTAGATATTGATAAAGATGGATCAAGCTTAAGTTTGAATGTGAATTTTATTTAAGACACTTAATTTTAGCAGATAAATTCAGGGATAGTGCATAAGTAATTGCGTGATGAATTTACTATCTCTAATTAATAGTTACTACAAGTGGATAGGAAAACGTCAGTTAAATGAAGATAGAAGTAAGTAATCTTTAAAACGAGGTAAGTAGTTTTTTGGGAATAAAACCTACAAAACCTTGATATAATAGATAAAAGTTCACTACTTTCAGTCCAAGTGAATGCGAAAACTTATCGGTATCATATATTTTGATTATCAAAACTAAACAAAAGACAATCGTCTTAGCAACATTAAATTGTGTTCTATATCTTAAAAAAAAAATTCTTTCAGCCATTTAATAAGTCGCAGCGGATTTCATACTGTATATTTTATAACAGTCCACTAATGGAGCCTGGAATGAGGTAGGTTCTAGGAAAACTGTATTTTCCTCTTACTCCACAAAGCTCATCAAATTACTTCTTAGCCATGAGTTAAGGTTACTTAGGTGTCCTAATAAGCGCACAAAGTATAAATATGGTGCTGTCCCAGAAACAATGAGTCACTTAATATCGTGTCCGGCGTGCCATATTGCCTGCACGTTGCAGGAACTGAAGGAAGCTACTGAAGGTACCAAGCTCGTAGTCAAATTCTAGGCTGGCTCTATTTAAATTGCCGGTCGATGGCAATATAAATAGAGTCAGCGCAGAATTTGGCTGCGAAGAAGTGCACAAACAAAACGCAACCGTGACAGCGCACTCGTCTAAACCAAGCCTTACAACATAGCTTCCGCGAACAGTCCCGACACTATTCGTAGAAATAATCACAGCTACGAGTGACGTTATTATCCACACAATTATGTCTTCGGGCTGAATTCTGTGGCTTTAACGTGGAACCTGAATAGGCTTACTGGTACTTATGAGGTTAGTGACAAGAAAAATGATTTCATAAGTACAGAAGATGTAGACACGACGCGAGATAAAGATGGAAGATGTTGTAAACTTTGCAGTGTTTATTTATATATTTAATCAAACCTCTGCTGTCAAAGTCAAATAATTTATTTCAAATAGGCACATAAAATAAATTAAAATAAAATTGATTCTAGTCGCCCCTTCCAAAAAGGTAGTTTTCGTATGGAGAAGAATGGGCAAGAAACTCCACCGTTACTCTTTTATATTACAATATTTTGCATACATGCATTAATTATATAATTATATGTGAAGACGATGCACGTAAAAATAAATTAGCTATACCACAATAGATAAAAGAATTAAAATGGATTAATGAAACCATGACATATAAATTAACTATGTGATAGATACATGGTGCTCACATATTTACAAACATTCATTTTTGTCCGTCTGTCTGTCTGTCAGCGCCCTACCGTTATAGGTAGACAGTTTAAATTTTCACAGAGTGGGTATTTCTATTGCCGCTATAACAACAAATATTAAAAATAGTATAATTAGAGGAGTCTCCATACAAGAAACGTGTTTTATTCGGTGTTTTTTGCCTTGTGGTACGGGAACCCTTCGTGTGCGGGTCCGAATCGAACTTGGCCGGTTTTTAAATTGGATTTTCTGTCCCTTTCTATTCGTTCTTGTTAATGAGAAAACATGTTTGTTAAAAACATTCGTCTCAAGTGCTGATGGGCCAATTTTAGTAATTTACAATGTCCACCATCTTTGAGGTATATTATAAAAGTAAAGTTCAGTAGTAAGTTGTAAAATGTAGGTAATAGCGGACATAAATCTTTGTACAATATATGAGATAAAAGCCAGCTATGATACGTTGCCTGTACGCATGTAATTATAATTAATTTTATTGTTTGAACAAAATCATTAGCATCAATGGCATCGTGTGATGTAAATAAATGTTTTTTCTTTCTTTCTTTCTGTGTAATGTGTGTAGATGGAGCACTGGTGGCCCAGTGATAACGACCGCGACTTACGAGATGTAGGTCATAAGTTCAAACCCTGACAGGCGCTTTACTTTGTACAAATTATTTCACAGCCATTGGTCTCAAAACGGTGAAGGAAAACATCATGAGAAGCATGCATGTCTTGGAACCAAAAATTCGAAGACATGTGACATCTAACAACCCCACTGAGCCCCCGTGGTGGATTACGGACCACTCGCTTTCGCCGAGAGATGGCCAGAGAATATTATAGGGTGTTTGTGATTATGACATCGTGTACCGGTGTACCTTAATATTTCTACTCATAACTACGTTATACTTATACAACGACAAAACTAAGATTATAAATTACTTTCAAAAGACGAAACTGAGCATATACAGGGCGGCAGGGACATCGACGCGCAAACTGTAACCATGGATGCAGCACATGAGTTTAGACCCCATAGCGTCGAAATTTTTCGTCGGTTATTAAAAAAAAATATTGCTGTTCCATACATTTTGACCGCGTAGGTATTGCACTTTTCTATGAAACAGAAGATTTTTTTTTTATAACCGACGAATAATTTCGACGCTATGGGGTCTAGTATCATGTGCTGAATCCATGGTTACAGTTTGCGCGTCGATGTCCCTGCCACCCTGTATATATACAACTTTTCTTCAAGTTGTGTATGACTATATGTATATCAAAAACAGTAACAAAACTACCTTTAAAACATCACGTTGTCATATTCAACCCAAACCATACAATTTTGATACAGGATCAAAGTACATACAGGATCTGTCCACGTCATGACAAAGAGTATAGTACAACAGAGGTCAGGTTCCAGTCACCACGAGTAAACTCAAACACTCCCTATAAAATCATGGATGACTAAACCAGACGTTCATTTTACTAAAGATCTCTCGACCAATCTACCGACCGATCCAGATCGACAAAAGGAGCTCGATCCTTTTGGCGAAGCCGACAGACTGACTGGTTGGAATACGGATAGTAGGTAGGTATGCAACGGTTGTTACATACAGTACAATATACATACTATAAAGCTACCCTTTACTGGGTACGTCTTTCATTGACTAGAATATGCCTTGGCGACTGAGAGTATGGCATGCTCACTCTAATGTCTCGCTGATGGTGGCACATGTGTTGGATCATTTAGCTCCTTTCAAAATGGTTGAGCTGAATGGTGCTAATTTATGCGTCATGTACGTGAATGGACGCCGTCAGTAGGGACTGGTCATATCTTAGCTGCCATGGCTGATTTGAATTTAATTTAATATTTGATTCGTTTTTTTTTTTTTTCAATCTTTTCATTACGGACGCTTTTATCGTTCTGCATCGTTCTCAATTTTTAATATGAATGATGTAACCAATACTTTGTAAATATCATTTTGATTTAATTAGTGTCCGTGGAGTTTCTTGCCCGATCTTCTCCATAGGTACCTACTAGGCTTTGGAATGGGCAACTAGCTTCATCTTTCTGACTGACCGACGCGGCGACGACCGCTTGAGAATTCAAAAGTGCTTGTAATTGGATTATTTGAAATAAATGCTTTGAGTTTGTTTGACGAATTTTTGTGATGGGGCAGTAAGAGTAGGTACAGACGCCAGCACATCAAGTTACTACAATCTGTCAAATTTCTTTAATAGATTTTAAACTTTATCGCTAAAGCATTAAGGTTCAAGATTGATTGGGGAAATCTGACAGTTTCGGGTAGCTTGACCTGCTGGCGTCTGTACCATAATCGCTGCAGTTACAGAATAACGGAACAAGACCATTTTCAAAAAACCTTTTTATGTTGCCATCCTTTTTCTAGAAAGGATAAAAAAAAATATAGGACTAACTGAGGTTTGAGTACTAGTCTACTCATACTACAGTTAAAAATATACCTACTGGCTCTAGATGTAGCGAAACGTTGGTGTTAAAACGTACATAAAAGTCATAATTAATTAAAACATATTTTTAGCGTTCGTGTCAAACGTTTACTGGAAGAGGTTATGTTTAATATGCAGTGGTAATGCAATATAAGTTCTGGTTCTAATTACTCAAGAAATTTAATATAATTATGAAATACGAAGGGAATGCTTGCGAAATTCAAATTTACATGAATCTCTCCGATCTAGAACCATGTGCTGAATTCATGTTTACAGTTTGCGCGTGGTTGTCCCTGCCTCCCTGTATACTCATAGACAATAATATCTGTAGCTACATACTTATTAAAAATTCCAGTGTGGGAAAAGGTTACTAGTCTGCCCACCACTTTCAATCTTCCTTTCAATTATAACGCCCTTCCACTAAAACCTTCAATTTCTTATCATTATTGTACATCAACAACATCCAGAAAAACGGATCGAGAGTACCATTTACCAATAAGTGTTTTGTCACAGAGTAGGAAGAAATGGAGCACACGTGTACCCTGATATTGAAGCATTGTATTCTGGTGAGGCTGTTGTATTCTGGACACACATTATCACTGTATGGCGTAACGCAATTATCAAAGTGTTTTATCCATATCACTACGCATGCCATGATATAATTTATATGTGACGGTACTCCTATCCATGTCAAAAATACACGGAGAATAGAGCAAAAATATGTGAGGTACCATACGCACTAGAAAGCCAAATGCATAACGATAAATAATATCTCAACGAAACATTTAGCCTCAATTTGTGTTCTTTATAATTATTATAAGCCTGTTGTATCCCAATACAGGGCAAAGGCTTCGCTTCCGTTTTTCATTTTTTCTCTCTAAAAAACCCAAGAATTATAACTAGAAACAAATGCATCTTAAATAATAATAATTATAAAAAATACAATAAATTAAAATCCCTCTCACAGAGTGGAGGCCTGTGTCCCAGCAGTGGGAACATTATAGGTTGATTATGCATTTTAAATTCTTACCACTCCATTCTGTACTTCTCCTGGTCTTAACAATCGCACTCTTTCAAAAAGATTGACCATCTTTATTCTCAGTTGTAATTGTGCACGATCGACTCTTTATATGTGAACCTGCGCCTGGTCACTTTTGCAACCAATTGCAACCTATGTTTAAAGCTACGTCTCAATATTGCCTTTTGGTGTGGCCAGTAGATCAGCGATTATGGCTGAAGCAACTTTATGAAGCTTGATCATACTTCCAATTTACGGGTTTTGCTCTGCGATCAGTATCAGATAAAAGTGCAAGCTTATAGTATAAATCTACTTCATCTATACATATTATGTAAATTGTAAAACAATATAAAGTAATTGCTACAAGGTGTGAGAACGAGTCTGATGCCGGAAATATAGTTTTTAAAATAGTTGTCCGTTTGTTTGCCAGCTAGCAAGCTAGTATTTTATACCTTGTTGTAATGTAGGTAATAATCATCGAAAATACCTTATTTTAGATGATTTTAAAATGTAGGATTAATGATCAGGTTACAACTTTTCAGGGCTTGTAAGAGTGATGAAAACCTCGTGTCTCTCAATTTCAACAGCCCCAGATAATGTACAATTTGACTGCGCCCGTATAAATCTCAAGCTAGGGTTTCCTAGAAAAGCGGTTCCGTTATATTATAATGATCGTCATGAACATGTGCCATTTTCACCAGTATTTGACATTAAGGTGCCAAAAAACGCTCTGTATTTGGACAGTCCTTATTCGTGACCATTCATGGCTTTTTTAAAAAACCAAAGCTTTACAAATTCAATCCGCTCACGCTTACCGCTTTTGTGAATTCCCTGCTAGTTTAGTGGCCCCACAATAACGGATAATTTCCCCACAATTAATGTTCATGTGTAATTATCCAATTATTTGTCATTGATCAAGCGAAATATCTGTATTTCTCAGTTTTTAATAATTTCACTCAATCAATTTGAACTTGCCTTGGGGTGTCAACAAACCGTTTATTTAAAGGAAATAAAAGTACACATTTATGAACGAAAATTTTATGTTACCAATTAAGTAATTGGTTTATTAATCACTGGGCCAGATGTTGTTTTACAGCCTTTGGTAATGTTTTTATTCATTTGTTATTATTTAACCATTTGAATGCTTTTACCAGCTTGCTTTTGTGTAATAAAGTTATTATTTCGATGCAGTGAAAAGCGGATTAATTTTGGGACATCACGTGACTTGTAAAATGTTATATGTATTATGCTTTTCTTATTTATTTTATAACCATTTATGTACATAAATGGTTAATAATTATAACCCAACCAACCACCAAACCATAACCATTTATGTACATAAATGTTTATGGTTTGGTGGTTGGTTGGGTTGTGGGGGTGGTCAACGTGGTTGGTGGTTTAAAATAATACTAATATATCATATCTGTATCCATTTTACTGTGTGTACATAAATTATAAAATAAATAAAAAGACAAAAAAAAAAACAGAACAATAGAAATCTCTTTCAGCATACCTGCGATAGGAAAGTAGATAAATAGGTGTAGACAGTGTGTGTACACATATATACATATAAACATACCTACATACTTATACAATATATATCACTAGAATGTTAATAATTATAATGTAATTAATATAATAAATACATACGTAAACGTAACTATGACGAAGTGGAAAGATATGTTAATGTTTTATTTCTTGTTGTTCTTCTGCGCGTGATTGTAGAAATTGAATGGTGAGAATTGCGGAACCATAGTCTATTGTTCTTTCCTTAAATCTTCGTAACGTGACGGTTCTTGGACTCTGTAACAAACAAAAAGCCAAATTGAGCAAAACGACAAAAATACTTAGAATAGCCGGCAGATTCAGATTCCAATGGGTACAGTATCCACCTATAGAACTCTCCTGAATATTAAATCCCTTAGCGATACCACATAGTTATCTTTAAACTTGTTATTAACCTATCATAAACAAACAGACGACTATAGGATAATATATCTTTTCCGAACTTTACAAAATGAATGCCTGAAATTAACAGCGCCGCGCGGGCGAGTAGGATTGTATGGCTGCAAAATCCCAATAAAACCACAATATTGTACATTCCAATTAAAACTAACAAAGAGACATACAGTGTACCTAGTCCTAAAATAGAAAAAAAAACAATGCTTTATACAAATAGCGTCCGCGTGAAATTTCTTGTTCCCTCAACAAACCCCATCGCATCGCATTACCTGCCTGCGCTATCACTTCGCTTAGCGTTCTTCCTGATTTTTATTTTCTTTTTATTCGACTCCCAAGGGTACTAGCGTGATGTTAAATAGCCTATAGTCTTCCTCAAGAATTGGGCTATCAAATGCAAGAAGAATTTACCAAATCCGACCAGTAATTCTAGAGATTAGCGCGTTCAAACAAACAAACTCTCCAGCTTTATTATTAGAATATAGATGTTACAAACCATCGTCAATCAGAGTATTCATAATTAATTTTCATATTGATTTGTGAAAACAAAAGCATATATTATTTTTAACTCTCGTTACAGCACGAAACACAATGAGATAAAAGGCGACAAATTAAATAAATATTGATTAATATTTTGGGTAATTAAATTGTGTTTTATTGATTTTTGAGGAAATTTCTTGAAGACTGACACCAGTCTTCAAGAAATTTCCTTAAAAGGAGTATAATTTAATCAATCCGTATTCAAATTAGACCTAAATAGATATTATATAGCCTGCGCTACGGGTATCTCAGTATCAATTAACTCCATCATCCTCCGTAACCAGAAGGCCAATTTTCGTAATTTAAAACGTTCAAAATGTAGTCGCAGTCTCATCTCGGCGACAAATAAATGTCAAAAACTTGTCAAAATTTAAGGAAATTAGAAGGATTTTTGACAGATTGAGACTGAGATCAGACTGTGAACGTTCTTAAAATTACGAGAATTACCCCTCTGTTATTGAATCATTATTATTGGCCCCTACAATGTCTTTGTGACACCCTACACCCATTCATTGCCCTGTCAAGCTTCGGGTGCATAATATCAGGCCGTTTCCCTGAATAATAGGCCTTCTTTATGAACGGTTTCTACTTCCAGTTATCATGGTAGCCTTTTCTTAAGTATAGCAAATATTAGACAGGTACCTAATATTTGGTGTACTTCAAAAATGGTAGGATTGCTATTACTTTAGCTTTCCGAGTTTTCAATTACTACGAGTATCTCCTATAATTAACGCTGTTACAGCTGAATATTCTGCCTAAATTATTGAAGTCATGAACCTAATCTACGTTCGCGATTAATTTGCCAAACATGTAAACAAATATGAGTAATTGGAAAAATAACTTAAATTCCTACACAATAAAGTTCAGTTTACGATACAACTTCAAACATTTTTCAGACATTTTAAATAATGTTTGTCACTCTTTAATCAACTTAATTACTACTGTAATAAAGTTGATATATGTTTAACTTGAAATAACATAAATTGGAAACGTAACTTTGAATAGACCTTAGATGTGTCCATGGAGCTTCTTACCCGTTCTTCTCCATGGAAACCTACTAAGCTTTGGAATGGGCAACTTCATCTTTCTGACTGACCGACTCCATGACAATTCAAAAGTGCCTTTAATTGTTTTAATTAAAATAAATCCTTTTAGTTTATATACAGGATCATATTAAAATAACTAGGGAACCTTCACAGACGTGACGGGGATCATTATCTAAACATGATACCCAAGACGTCTGCAGAGTTTCGCTAGCTAATTTAATTTCACACTGTATACTAGAAATCCTATGTATAGCATCAATAGCCATTTCATTTTATTGGAACCACTTTAAATTCGGCCTACCCCAACATGCCTGACGATGAACTTCATTGAGTACAAACAGATCGATAGACCAACGGTACACCGCACAATAGGCTCTCACGACACCCGCGGCGTCATTGTATCTACCGGCTTCGATTCCCGGGTGGTGTTAATGTGCCACTTGTGAATCTAACATGTGTGCAGTAATGAGGTTATTTAAATTTACTACCCTTTTCGGGGCTCGGGTTGCGATATTCGTATCTCTAGATTTAGAAAGCACCTCTAAGGCTTTGGCAGAGGCTTAGAAAGGTGGAGACTTTATTCCGATTTTCCTACGGATCGAGACTATTGTGGGTAAAACCGCGGAGTGCAGCTAGTACTCTATAAGTCTATATTTTGAGAAACCTAACTTTCATTATCAATAGTCCAAATACAGATAACTCTTCATCTTAACGCACGTTAATAAGACAAAGGATTACTCGTATCTATATTAAATTCAAACAAGTCTAATACAAACACCACTAAACTATGATATTTCATCTAAAATGTATGGCCAATTATGTGCACCATGCCTGGCCAGGTAAGCCCATCGTATTAGCAGTAAAATTTTCAAAGTGACAGTGGCCATTTGTAACGGCGTTATGTCCTTGTTCAGTCAACTGTTTTAGCCGTGACAACATATTGCTTTTACTGGTGAATGCTACGCACACGAGCGGTCTGTTAAGGCGAGTTTTCACTGGGCTAAGTTGGCCTTTAATTTTGAACAGGTGTGATCTACATCGCCACATGCGACTGCCGTCACGCAAAATTCTGCATCGCGCAAGCAGAGTTTACCGTACAACTAGCATATATACAACGTCCCAACACCAATCCTACCAGACACAACACCCGTCTGGTCGGAGGATCCTCCCTTTTCTATGGGAGATGAGTGAACTTTTCACCCTGTTCCTCATGCCTCTATACTAGTACCGCATATTCAGGATCTCACTAAGCAATGTTGCCACAAATATTGGGCATCGTGTCGGTCTTTTCATTGACCATGATATAGTAAATTGGTCGTGTCATAACACCGCTTAAGAAACTTGGTTAATATTAATGAAATTTTGAAACCCGAAACATAACTATTACATCTGCAGTTTTCATAAACATTTTCCTTAATGGTGGTGGCCGGTGTAAGAAATTATCAAAAAATTCGGTTACAAAAAAAAAAAGTGTGCGGTCAATCCCCGTCAGGAACGAAATTCCTTACGCGATACTCGCATCCACACGCACTCTCGTATATAATAGAAAGAGAGAGAGAGAGAGAGAGAAAGTTGCATGGAATGGTTTTTCATTACCTGACCATGGAATAGTTTTTCATTACGTGACGATTTGTACCAGTCAACTCCTACTGCAAGCAGCGTTAAGGAACTTCGTTCCAATAAATGATGCAGAAGTGAATCATTTGCTTTTGCCTCCTGTCCCACTAGTGGACTCTAAAAGATGATGAAGAAAAACTATGGGACAATTCCCGTCATTTCAAGTCTCAAGCAGACTGTTCAGTACTATACGGACAGAAACACACCAGTATATGCATGCTTCTTAGATCTTTCAAAAGCTTTTGATCTGGTGTGTTATGACAAGCTGTGGCAGAAGCTACAATGTGAAGCAGATGTGCCACATGAGATCGTATCTTTGCTCCGGTATTGGTACAGTAATCAGAAGAATACCGTTAGATGGATGGATGCGAGGTCGGACGTATACAGGTTGGAGTGCGGAGTAAGACAAGGGGGTTTATCCTCGCCTCGCCTTTTTAACCTGTATGTGAACTGCCTGATCGGTGAGCTCAGCAGCACTAACATTGGATGTTCCATAGACGGTGTGTGTATGAACAATATAAGTTACGCGGATGATATGGTGCTGCTGAGCCCATCGATCGGGGCCTTGCGTAAGCTATTGCGTATTTGTGAGTCATATGCGGAGGCCCATGGGCTCAGGTACAATGCTAAGAAGAGTGAATTCATGATCTTCAAAGCCGGTACCAAATGTTACTCATCTGTACCTCCTGTCACTCTTTGCGGCATTCCTTTAAAAAGAGTGCATCAATTCAAGTACTTGGGCCACTGGGTCTCTGACGACTTGTGTGACAATTCTGACATTGAGAGGGAGCGCAGGGCGCTGTCCGTCCGATGTAATATGTTGGCTCGCAGGTTTGCGCGATGTACTAGACCTGTAAAGGTGACATTATTTAAGGCATATTGCCAGTCGTTTTACACGTGCAGTCTGTGGACTAACTTTACGCAGCGGGCGTACAGCGCTCTGCGCGTGCAGTACAATAATGCTTTCAGGATATTGTTAGGGCTTCCGCGGTTTTGTAGTGCCTCGACTATGTTTGCTGAGGCGCGGACGGATGATTTTTTCGCGATCATGAGGAAACGGAGCGCTTCTCTATTATGTCGCCTACAAAGCAGTTCGAACAGTCTCCTGAAGGTTTTGTCCGAGCGGTGGGACCTGTCCCTGATACAGAGGTGGATGCAGCTTCATGTTAGCGCTTCTCCTCGTATTATTTGACATTGTGTGTATTTTTATATTGTGTATGTCTTATTTTGTAATGGATTATGTGTATTTTTATTTATATTTGATTATTTTTAATTATGATAATGTTAATGTCTGTCTAATTTTTGTTTTTTGATTAATTGCTTTATTTGATTTCAATTTTGTATTTTTGTAATTTTGTAATAGTTCAGGACTATGGACATTGTCCGAAATAAATAAATTAATAAATAATAATTAAGAACGTTCACAGCATGATCTCAATCTGGCAAAAATACTTCTAGTATCCCTACATTTTTGACATTGATTGTCGCTGATATGAGATTGCGACTAGATTTTGAACGTTTTAAATTACGGGAATTGGGGTTCAGCTCGTCTCTATTAAGCATTAAGCCATCTATTGTACACACTCCTTAACACAATGTATGTTACAAACAGAAGCTGTTTTCTAATAATTCGCCGTAGCGTTTTAAGTTACATTGTTTAAACCTGTTACCTTAAAAGAGATAGTTATCTACGCATGTTACTTCATGGTAGGCTTTCGGAAAATATGTGCCGACCGTGTCCACTTCCCTTTACAAGGCATTATTCCCAAGTAAAGGTTCATGCACACACGTCAATGACGTCACCGTCAAGTCACCGATCAGTCAGGTCACCGTTAGCGACGTGACATGTTGTATAGTGGTTGGTTTCAAATACATACGTATTTGAACTTTGGACTCGCCGGTCGCAACATGACTGACGTGCAAGCCCCGTGTTCCCAATGTCCTACGATTTCTCATCACCACCTGCCTAGCCTTTTCCCAAATTCTAAGTTGTGGTCAGCTTCCAGTCTTATGCATGGAGCCGCTGCCTATCTAACCTCCACAACTCAGTTACTGGGTAACACGATACCCATTGGATACACAAGTCTTGAATCCAGCGAGTCTACTCCGAAGTAGTATCGGCCGAATGTTCGGCCGTTTCCTGCTACGAAGTTACTATTTGGTTCGGTCAGTTCCGATCCTACACTCTTTCGAATATTGACTAAGGTCCCGACCCCACTGAGCCGATCCGAACTTTTTTCGCATTTTTCAATAACATTCGGTTTGGCCATGTGTCGGTCCGATCCGAACATTCGCACTTTGCACTTCGGAGTAGGCCCCCAGGCTTTACGGGTAGTACCCGTAAAGACTGTCAAAGATCTACATGACAGCCGGGACCAACTTTGATCGATCAATCCGATACATATCCACGAGTCCTCTTCTTAGCCACGAATTCCTCCGACTACTACAAGACTAAATATTTGGACGTGGTTGATCGGTGACGTGACTAATGTATGTGCATGAACCTTTATTCCTAACTTAACCTAACTTGAGTGAAATGTGGTCATATTGTGTGATATAAGGACGTTATAAAGTAGATTTAAAAGGAATTTAATGCGATATTCGAATGTTATTTGGTGATAATAATGAAGGAAGTATCCAGTGCTGGAGCCCAATGGCAGGAGCCCCTTTGTATGGGATAGTTAATGTGATGGGCAGTGTAGGAGCTTAGGTAAAGTTGACGTAAATTTCGATAAATTGGTAGAGATAGCGGGTAGATGTTGTTTGGTTTAGATTTTCAAGTATACCATTTTGTAAGTTGAAACTGTTGAACATGCTGAAACTGTGTGTACTCCCCGTCACTTTTCCCTAAAGGTTCATTAGAAAACCAGCGTCAGACAGCATCTGTCTGGCATTAATGCTGAAATGAACCTTTTTGGCGCAGCCGTGAGGCACACACTATTGTTGTCTGAAACATTATTATTTATTTTTATTAATTTTGTATTTTGTGTTTCACGAACTGTGTCCAAATAAACTTTAGTTTCTTTCTTTCTTTCTTTTCTAAGTTAAATAAATATACTTGTTAAGACGAAAGCGACCGGTGGTTGTTGGCGAAATTCAAATTTTCTTTATTTAATGCAATTTGCAGGTTGTATGTTGATCAAAATATGATTCGCGACTGTAACAAATATGTATTTGCAGAATAATACCTTATCATTAAAATAATCAAATTATGTATTGAATGACTATTTCAT
The DNA here is from genome assembly GCA_951799955.1 of Apamea anceps. Taxonomy (NCBI): domain Eukaryota; kingdom Metazoa; phylum Arthropoda; class Insecta; order Lepidoptera; family Noctuidae; genus Apamea; species Apamea anceps. The sequence continues at coordinate 4,534,164 of OX637516.1, forward strand.
GAAATCATGATATTTAAGGCCAATTCTTACTTAGACAGTCGAATTAATGATTCTAATGATATATCATTTTGTAAATACGAGTATGTATTTGATGCGGTCGTGAATCATATTTTGATTATCATACAACCGTTGGAACATTAACCAGCAAAATGCAAAAAACTTCGTGAGCTGTGGATTTTGAGAATAATAACTAAATAAATAACTTAGCGCATCCCCCTTAAACACCTTGTTTGAAAAACTTGGAAATATGACATAGAAGCTTTTTATCAGTTTACTACTTTATTGAACTGTCTCGCTAGCTCCAAGTCTAAATTGTGTCCTAGTCATATGGTCCTGTAGCGGTATCTACAACGCCACATGCGAACAACGCGTCATACTGACGTCACGCAAATTCTGCATCTCGCAAGCAGAGTTTACCGCGCAATTCCCATATGACTAGGACACAAATTTTTAGGTAGACAAAATATCTGGCGAAGTGTGGATGTGCTTTTCACCTCTGCCTATCCCTTCGGGGATACACAACGTGATTTTGTGTTTGATTATTTGTCTCAGATTTTGAATCAACAACTTTAACTTTTTGACAACAACTAAAGAAAAGGGTTTCCACGCCCCTTTCTTTCAAACACATAAGGGTGCCAACAAATTTTTTACCCCTCAGACTTCCAAAACAACGAAGCGTCACTCAGAGTCCTCAACATGCATGCTACACCAAGTTCCATTCCATTTAGAAGCAGCACAATAAGAAAATAAGTGTAACCCTCAAGACACCCAGTCGCGGTACCAACATGAGTGGATGCATGCTCAGACAACGGTTTTTGAGCCAAAAAGCTGTAGAGAGCACGAAGACTTGGGACGAAGACGGATTTTTACATTTTTGTATATGTTATATCGTGGTTTTAAAATCAGTCATAAGAGAGTGGTGGTGGCCCAGTGGTATCGGCACCAACTCACAAGTTGTAGGTCGTGGGTTCGAACTCTAGCAGGAAGTTTACTTTTTATAAATAATTTCATCACCACTGCTCTCAAAAACGATGAAGGAAAACATCGTGAGGAAAACTGCATGTCCTAGAACCAAAAATTCGAAAACATGTGACATCTTTGTTGTGCAATTCCTTCTTCCCAGCTAAAGCACTAAAAGGGAAAAGCGGGCTTTTTGGGGGACTTTCCTTGCAATTTTGACGTTCAAAAAGTGCTGATTCTCAGCCTAATTTGACTTTTGATTTCGAGTTTCGATTAGATGCAACAAATTAGATACAACTGTAGTTTGATTTAGACTAAACTAAATTGATTGAATTAAAATAAAATTAAAATTAAACTACCTAGATTTGGTGCCCATTGAGCTAGTGTTCCACGGCTGCTGTACATGGCTTGAAAAGATCACCAAATTGCGATAAAGACCGTTATACTCTTCAACGCGTCAGCTCATTAAATGAAGGTTTCATAAGGCCCATCCCGAAGGCCAACGATCTCTCGTCATGAAGTAACAAACCCTGAAAATGGTCGACAAACCTTATACAAGATAAGAGATAGAAGTATCACCTTGTTTCGAAGACAATGAGCAAGCATGTTTCTTTCTCTAAGAACAAAATGACAGTGCACCCTGTAAAGGCTCCCGTAGGCAGGCGCGACGCGACTCTGGTCGAACAATTTCTATGAAAACTTCATGGAACTTGGTCTACCGGAGTTGCGTCGCGACTGTTTACGGGAGCCTTAAGTCAGCCTAAGGCCTGACGGAAACCATTCAATCTAGAAAAAAAGTGTAACAATACAAAAATACGGCCTTACGAAGTGCTATTTCTATTCTATTGTCATAAGTTCGATAGTTATCGTTACAATTATATCTCGGAATCGCCAAGAACTAAACAATGGGCGATCACGAACATACCTTATCCGATATAATCGATAACGATCTATATCGAGCGATTATATCGATTCCATTGTTGTTAAATCGATAATTGGATAAACATTCGATTCAATAAATTAGATGGCTTAGCACGGTTACATTTGGAGTCGTGATCTATTGCCAATAAAATATGTTCTGGCGTTGTCTTCTGTGAGGATATTTAATACTAATTGTGTCTCACGACTTCGGTTGCTTAATTGTTAAAAATAAAAGCACGGTTGCTTGGTACTTTGTTGCTTGAAAGTAAAAGTGGTTTCTAATTGATTTTCGTGAGTTACGACGTCGCTGTCAGGCGTAATTCGTAAAAGTCAACTGAGATATTGAATTCGCATTTGTTATGTTCTAGAAATCTGTCATAATGCCTCGAGACACAATTTATAAGTTGACTAGCTTTTGCCAACGTCTCTACCCGGGCGGACGTCGGAAATTATCTCACGGGAAAATACTACCGCGACAAAAAGTATCCTTTGTTAGGAGAACGGATCCTTCACACTGGTGGCTCATGACCCGGGTACGGACCCAGATCATGGTCAACCAGTGTGCTAAATTTCCTCGAAATCCAACCAGCCGCTATCGCATAAAAAGTACCTAACAGACAGACGAGAGTTACTTTCACATTAATAATATTTCACTAACGCTCTAGAAGTAAAAAAAAATTCTAGCCGGATTTATAACCTCCACCTTTTCTTAAAGTCGGTTAAAAATAGTAGGTAGTTTACATAGTATTGAAAACTTGTAGTTAACAAAAAACTTTTTTGCAAAAAAAATCAACCACCTCCAAAAACGACACTACAAAGTGAAAAATAACTTTAATTTCGGAAATCGGTGTCGTTGGGTTCACATTTTTGTTGTCTGCCACCGACTTCCGAAATTAAAGTTTTAATTTTTCACTTTTAAGTTGTTATTTATACCAGTAATTTTGGTTTAAAAAACAAACTACTGAACCGTTTTTGATGTAATTTCTATGGGACCATTTGGAAAGTATACCCTTTCCAACAAAAAAAGAATTTTTCAAATCGGTTCGCAAGCGACGGAGTTATGCGCGAACAAACATAAAAAAAATACAAACACCCGAATTGAGAACCTCCTCCTTTTTTAGAAGTCGGTTAAATATCGGAGTCAATTTTGCCTTAGTTTTGCCAGATTCAGGTCAAGTCCACACACTCAGTGGCCACCCAGGACCAGCATCGCAGCTCCCACCATTTTCTCATTCAACATTCCTATTTTCTTTTTCGCAGCATTTTTCTTTTTAAATTATTTCTATACCACTCCCCGTGCGCCCAATTTTAAATGACCTGCCAGACGGAGCGTACTTCGGAAATATTCGGGAATTTTCGGAAAAGAGAGGGGTCAAGTTAGGATGGTTATTTTGGAGGGTAGTCAAAAACAAAAGGTTGGATGTATTGCTTGCTTTCTCGTCGGGCCGGTAACCGAACCCTCTCATTTGCACCTCTTTAAAAATTCACGGCGCCCTAAACAGTTTTCTAGTGATTTTTATGTTGGTTTTCTTGCATTAAAAATCGTTTAGTCTGCTCTGTGATACAGTTGGGAGCAAACAGACTGGTTGTGTGGTAAGGATTTTATACGACGTGGTGGTATACTTATGTGTGTGAGGCACGGTGTATCAAAAACTCTATAACAAAAATATGTAGTTAAGTAGTACTTAGACCAACCAACGCTGGGCCCGCGTAGTGTATTATGGCCCTGCTCCCTCTCACAGAGAAAAGACCTAGGTGTCCCAGCAGTGGGAACATTATAGGCTGATTATGTTGTATGCCAGTCAAAATACTGTGAATCTGAGAGTGGTTTAGTCGGACAATATGTCCATTCATTTTTTGGAGTGAAAACTTCTTTAGCGGCATTGTGCACTTTTTTGTGATGGGTAAAAAATGTTAAACTCGCGTCAGGACACGTGACCTGATCGAAAATTCGTAAGACGGAGCTCGCGGCAGGACACGTGACCTGATCGAAAATTTGTAACACGGAGCTCGCGTCAGGACACGTGACCTGATCGAAAATTCGTAAGACGGAGGAAAAGTTTTTTGTGATGGGTAAAAAATGTTAAACTCGCGTCAGGACACGTGACCTGATCGAAAATTCGTAAGACGGAGCTCGCGTCAGGACACGTAACCTGATCGAAAATTCGTAAGACGGAGGGGGAGTAGACCGCATTCCAAAATATCAAAAATGCACAACGTTAATATTCAAGTTTTCACTTCTGCCGGCACTCCCGGAGTGCAACCCGTTTTTTTTCCTTTTTTTTTATTAGTCATTATTTGCCCACTACTGGGCAAAGGCCTCCCTACTCTCCTTCCTCCTGTTCATTAATACCATATCATAAAATAATAAAAGCGGCATTGATGGTTTTCAATATTTATATACCCGCTCTGTTCCGCTTCAGCAAACTATATGAAACTCATGCAAAAATTAATGAGTGCTAACACTATATCCAGCCGATCTATTCTGTAAAAATCTCACCGTGAAAACTTAGGTGAAGTGAGCTGACAATAGTGACAATCCCTGCTAAGATAGATCATCCATCAGGTGGAATGATTGCTCACTTCACCTACGTTTTCAGGTGAAATTTTTACAGAAAAGATCGACTGGTACGCAATGCTAAGAAGATAGTTCTTAAACCATTAAAAAAATTCAGAATTAACATTTTAGTCGGACCTACAAGAAACAATTTTTAAAACCATACATTTTCAAAGAAAACCTCCATTGCGCGCATTTGGCGGCACGGTTGGCGGCACGGTTGGCGCAGTGGTTAAGCGATTGACTGCTGCGCTGCGTGTCGCGGGTTCGATTCCCGCACGGAACAAATATTTGTATGGCCTATAAGTAGTTGTTTCGCGTCTGGCTGTTTGTGTATGTGAGTTTAAATGTTTGTAAACGCACCCACGATACAGGAGAAAATCACAGTGTGGGGCAACGTTTTAAAAAAAAATCTTGCTCGGCATGACACCTACAAAAATCACGATTAAAAGTAATTCCCTTTCAAATCCCTCGTGAACCCGGCCGTAACAGACGGATTATAAGTAAGATTCTTCTAAAATTCACTGGATGAGCAGAAAAATCGTCAAGTACTCGCGTGTATCACAACGGGGGGTGGGGTGAAGGGGTTCACCCCCAGGTGGGGATGTTTCGGCATCTGTCGCGAACGACGAACGAATTGGATGTGATTTCGGCATTGTAAGAATGTTGAAATGATTGATGTTGTTTGTCGGCGAGAAAATTGTAGGTACAATGATCTGCAACGTTATGAACATTGTTTTCTTGTAACGTTCATATACGAGTACCTACTTCTCTTTTCTGTGTAACAAGAAGTTTGTATGACGTTATAGAACCATAGTAATTATTTATTTGTTTTAAATATTCAACTTATTATCGCTGTATTTGTAAAGTCCCTAAAGACGTTTTTTTTTTTCTAAAATATTGAAACTGGTCGCCTTTTTCATTTTATTTATCATTGTGGTTAAAAAAAATATCGTAAAAATGATATAGGGATAGGAATGATATCTCAGGTATGCTGGAATGAGATTTCTTATGAAATAAGCATCACCTCTGTACCTACTTTTTCTGTTCTGTTTTTCAATGTCTGTTTATATTTATGTGTGTACATAAATGGTAAAATAAATAAATAGTAGTCTTCTCATGGAGAACTTGAAACAGAATAAATAGTTCATGCCAAGTATTGCCAAGACGTGGTAAAAATGTCAGCTAGATGATGGTAGCAAGACTGGCAGTATGCGAAGAAACTATCATCACCGTCATTTCAGTCAAAAGCCTTCCACAGCTGGATATGGGCTTCCCTTAAAAGTTACACCGCATCGACCGGATGTGTGCCTACGCGGACCGTCTGGTTGATGTGGTGACACTTTAACGTCTCACATTGAAGAAAATATGATAATCAGATCAATTTCCCTAATTCACATGAGACTCAATTAAAACACCATTTGCCGCGTAATTTCCTTCATCCCTCACTTCCCGGGTCGGTGGGTCGGTACAGAGGTAGGGGGTGTTCTCGCGATAAGTGCGGAGTCAGGCACGGTCGTGACACCGCATTGAGGAATGACCAATCTCGCTTCCAGCTTACTCGTTTGTTGAGCCCAAGTGATTTTAATATGACGACATATTTTTGTCAAGATTTTTGTAACAAGGAATTTGAGGACAGAATACGTGGTTAATTTTGTAAGTGTTAATTGCTTAACTTGTCAATTTTGGGAGGTGTCGGTGACTCACTTTAAGGGTGGTTGCCAATTTGAAGTGTCAATTTTTTATTTCGCAAAAACATGAGAATAATGCTGATTGGTTTTGGTTTAAAACAGTACTTTTTTTTAGACTACGTTTTTTACTTAAGTACTTTTATATTCTACATAACAGCTCCAGTTTTCCCCGCAGGGCAGGCAGAAGTGTACCATTAGTACACACAGACTTCGCCAGTTGTGATTAAGTCCCATATAATGCTTATATTTAATTTTCTAAAAATAAAATATAAACATTATAAATATAAATTTAATAGTCCACAATTAAAATAAGTTTCTAATATGCTAAACAAAGTAGTGAGTTTCATATTTATCTTACTCATAGTTGTTTTACGGTTACGTTTCGAAACAATTTTACGGTTCAACAATTACAAAGTTTACTTGTAATAAAATATGTAACGTTACAGCATTTTTTTTTTTATTATTTATTTAAAGTTTAAAAGATTATGGATCGTAAACTAATAACAATTTGTTTTTGAATTCATAAAATTGTGAAAAAAATGTGTGTGTTATAATTAACTAACAATGTAAAAAAATCTTAGAAGTCAATTTTAACCTACTTCTAATAGTCGTATCAAAATGAAACTTTGTATGTATATGTAGTTCGGAAGACAAAACTGTAATTTGGTATTTTAGAGCTGATCTCATGATGGAGCGAAGAGATAAAAAATGTTAGTTAAAAAAAAAACACGCCTTTTATCACGCACACTGGCACACTTGTAATCAATTCAAAAATCGCTCCACGCTTTTTGAATTCAATTTAAATTAATTTAATTATTTTATAATTTTTAAAAGCGTGTTTTTAGTTTTTTTTTTTGGGTAATGTTCCATCCCGTAATATTATTTTGTCAAAAAACCATATTTATCACAACATGCCTGTCCCATCACACAATTTCCGCATTCCCACCTAACTCTAAAAATCCAATTTAACTTCCAAACATGCTTAAAACTTCACGTCACCGGCAAGCTCAAGTGTGCCCAGAAAATTGGGAGCATGCACTATCTACTGATCTCTAGGCGAAGTACCGCATCCGTCACCTGAAGTACCACCTAGTACCACGAAGTACCACCGAGAGTACTGGAGAATGTGAAGAACATCAGAGAACTCTTGAGAATGACGGAGACACTGATAGACTTTGCTTAGGGACTTTTAAATTTGAAGTCTCGAAAATAGATGTGGGTATTTATAGATTTGGCTTTAATTTTAGGTTAGATTGGTCTTGGTGGAAACCCTAATCATTGTGGGTTTGATTTTGTACCGTCTTACCCCTCGTAGATTCGATTCTCGCTCATACGTGTACCTACTAAACACATTTGTGTAGTTTACAGACTTTTGTTGTTCTGAAATTAATTTTAGTACTTAGCTATTCTAGCTAGAGCAACATTACAGGAATGACTTTATGACTCGCTTTAACTTAGAGGTTAAAGTTAAGTTAGTTAAAAATTATCTACCTATTTTTACTACAACGTCAATTTAACGTCACGTCAACGTCATTGGCCACAAAATTTATCGGGTTATAATGAAAACATAATTTTAAAAAAACAACGTTAACATTACAAAACAGTATGTGGCTATCTGACGAAATCAATTCACCAAATATATCTTTACAGCTACACATCCAACAACAGATTACTTACAACTTTATTACGCAATCAATAAGGTTGATATTAGGTGGGAATGATTATTCAAGTATATCTTAAGGTGGGCACTATCGGTTCTCACGTACTTCTCACGGTAGGTATGTGATTTATCGTGAATGGAGGAGCTAGGCGTCGGGATGCGTAGGCGTAGGCAACTCGTTACCGTGTCCCGAATACACTAGGTGCTTGAACGCCATTAAAATATTATGTTTGTGTCAGATTTGTGCGCGTGAGATGAATTATTATGAGGTTTTGAATGTCGAAGCCGCCAGTTTGGGGTTAGATAAATGTTGTCGTAATGTAACTAAGAATCGTTTTATAATGTTAATAGTCTGTAGACTTAGGCCCAATTGAACCAGGTATCACTAAATTCATAAGCGCTAAACGAATTTAAAACATCGTCTGTCAATCGTTTGAAGATGACAGAGGGAGGGGCTTGTGGCTAAGTAATAATAGTCACACGGGTCAATCAACCAGGTTAAGCTACGCTTGCTGCGGATAGTCCGTGGATGAGTGACCACCTTTACATACCAAGATCGTGCCTCCACGGATCTTTGTCAGTCGTTACGGGTTGTCAGAAGCCCAAACTCTGACAACCAGTCTCAAGGGGTATCGTAGTACCTAGTGACTGGATTGTGTAGGGCAGATAGGCAGTCGCTCCATGTTAAATACCAGCTGCATTCGGTTAGACTGGAAGCAGACCCCAACATAGTTGGGAAAAGGCTAGGGACATCTCCCTAGCCTTTAACAAACAACATTAACATTATAAAAAAAATAAAAAAATAAGAAATAAAAAAATATGAAAAAAATAAAAATAAAATAATGAATAAGCAAATGAATAATGAAAAAAAAATGAAAAACGAAATAAAAGAATAATAATAATGAATAATATAATGAATAATGTTTTAAATACATACGTGCATTTCGTGAATAAGTAAGTAAGTAATTCTGCAATGCAGAGTAAGCATTGTTACTATGTCCAGAAACTATACAAAGTCAACATACAGTTGCTGCCCTTCAAACGCTTTACTAGTAATCTCTTAATTCCTATGACCTACTTGAAAAGACATGCTTAGGTATACATAAGTAGCCAATTAACACCATTTGTTACCTAAGTGTTGTTTGCAGATTTATTACCAAACAAAGACTTATTCTATTCACCTCATTTTACTATGCTTCTAGTAAAGCTCAATTGATAACACCCACACTATTTTAAAACACTATTTATTCATTCGAAAAACCCAATATTTAACCTTAATTTTCATAAGCACTTCAGTCAATAAAAATGATTTATTAGTAAACATTGCCGCTGTTTGCCAATTTCAAAACATTAAAGATATCAAATAGAGAATTTCCCAAAGCACTCAATATATATGCCTTATTCGAATAAAACATGAAATAATATTTACTTTGGCTAACAGGTACACATTTACTATTGTTTATTTAGTTCCTCTTCATAAATGATATAAGCTGGTCGTTGTCAATCGCAGCCAGCCATACCATCTCATAAATCCATACATTATAAAAGTAACAGCCATACCATCTCATAAATCCATACATTATAAAAGTAAAGGCTGTTACTAATTACGCGCACCCAACGCCAGAAAGTCGCGCGTACGAGCGATACACAACAAGCTATACATGTTTTTTAGACTGCCTCGTGGGTCTAATGATCGCAAGCGTTACTGCTGAGCAAACTGTTATTGGATTTTTCTATCAGGAATTTCTCAGTAACAGCCCGGATTATAGATTTGTACCCGGTTGATAGCAATAGGCTCGCCCCCTGTTACTGGCGAAATGTGGTCAGGGCGCTGTTGCATCTGCCGCGCTTCTGCAGTGCATCAACAACATTCGCTGAGCCGCGCACAGACGGCTTTGATGCCACCTGGCGCAAAAGGACAGCCTCACTGCTAAGCAGATTGCGTGGGAACAGTAATAGCATCCTGAATGTAATAAGCATTAAACTAGACAGCCCAATGGTGTGGCGCCCCACCCAGAGGACAAAGTCTCTCTTAGTTATTAGGTACTAACATAGGTTTTAAGTTCATACTAACAATATAAATGTAATGTAATGGATCAATGGTTGTCTGAATGAATTAATTATATTAATTCATTAAGCATGTAGGTACACCTCTGCCTCATCCTTCGGGAAAATATGCGTGATGGAATATGTGTCTGTAGATTTTAATGAGGCTACGTTACATCCTGATTTAACGGAAGGAATGGTCCTTCCGTTATTTCAACTAAATTTGATTGCATGGGCAATCAAACTTTTGCTAGGAAAACGCACAGACGAGAGTACGCAACGTGAACGCGGCGCGGTTAAAAATTCTGGCGCGCTAGCGAGGTAGCAGTAGGAGTAGGTGTTAGTGCACACCTTAATTATGTCTGTTGCGATAAGTACCAAATAATATCAAATATATATCTTCTTATACCAAGTGTTAACAGCTACTTGATGATGCTTGAGTGTTGAAGTTTCAAAATACTTTTGTATGTACCGTTATACGAAGAACATATTTAGATGGTTGGAAACAAACCTTTTTAAATGTTAATGGATTTACAAACATTGTCTAAGTGAAGAGTTCAGGTTAAGTGGTTTGATTTTCATCGTGAAAAGTTGTTCGTGGGTTATTTTTTATAGGTCTCCTCTCGGTAAGAGAGAGTGACACGTCATGTCGGACATGCCGGTTTCGTTACGATGTTTTCCTTCACCGTTTTGAAAGCAGTGCAAAGGTGATATTTTTTTTTTTTTATTACGAAGACTAGTTTTGTATGGTGTAACTTTAAATGCTCCCATGATCCCTGTACCGTTGCAAGCACCGAATTTTCACACAAAAAGAAAAAACTCATTTCCCAGCAATTATTTTTGCACAAAGTTACTTAGTTCGATGTAAGTACAGAATGCGTAGACGACGGCTTCGTGAAAGGTGTTGTTACAACCTGTATATAAAACATATGAGAGTTGGTATGCGTTAGCGCAGTGCCAATAACAACAAACAAAGCCAAAGCATAAAGAAAACGTTCAACATTGTTTAACAGATAACATTGGTGTTAACGCGACAAGATAAGCGTGTTGATGTTGGATGCAGTCACACCCACATAACGATAATAGTTGAACATGTTGTTGGAAACCACCTCATTGTCGTCGCGGGCGCAGGTGGCTTTTAGATCTGGTTCTGGTACTCAAAGTAGAGTGAAGTGGTACTTCTCATCTTGTTAGGAAATCAATTTTGTCCCGGTATTCTGAATTGTCCGTTCAACCAAAATCAAAATATTTTATTTCACATAAACCAACATGGGCACTTATAAAACGTTGTGGGGTAAGATTCGTTCAATAGATATAGAGCAATTGAATCGAGTGAATGTCTTAGCACCCCGTGTATGCAGAGGTGAGAGGATCAGAGAGGCATATCTTATCCTCTCATTGAGATTTTTTTGAGATTTGGACATGTTAAGGAGATTGAAGGAGGCCTATGTCCAGCAGTAGACGTCTTTCGGCTGAAATGGTGATGATGATGATGAAACATGTTCATCCCATTTCCCCATTCTTCCCCGCATCTTTAAAAAAGGTACAACCTGTGTTTCGTCCCAATATTTTAATCTTAAGGGAGTTACTCCTGTTTTCACATGCCTTGACTTTCCAAGCACATACTATCACCCACCAGCTTTTTACTTGAAAATACTGTCTACAGAACCCCTCAAGTCTTACAGTCAGATTCTTATCTATCTAAAGACTAAAACTCAACAACACCATTGTTACGGACGCCGAACTCGCCATAAACTCTATGTAAAACTAGCATTATGCTTAGAATATAGTAACACGATTATGTAAGATAGGAAATGATTGTGATTGGTTGAAGAGTCTTGCCTCCAGCAGGTCGCGACAAGTCGAAACCTGTCGGAAGCCAGACACGAACCAAATTAACTGGATTGGTGGGTCGCCTAGTTTTGTAATGTTTTTTGTAGTAGTGTACCCACTACTTGCGCCTACGTGCCAGGGTATAATAAGAGGCGCCAAATCCAGTCGAAATGTATCTCAACAACGGAATAGCTGATTATCCTGAAAATAAATAAGAAGATCAAATGGAGTTTTAATTATGAAGAACCCGAACACTACAGTCCACAACACCGATACAGTCTGACCAATACAACCATAGATATTTATTATCCCAACGACAAGAGATTTATTTAGTATTGTGTAACAACACTAATAGCTGACAACACTAGTGTGAATGTCACAACACTACGATAAGCCCGTAGAGGCAGTCGCGTCGCACCCACATAGTACGTGATAATCGCTTAGAAATACTTGAGCTTTGTCGAGGAGCGTTTGCACCTAAGTTTAGTATAGAATCATTTAAGTCGATTTTTTTAGAAAGATCGCGAAATAATAGGTACTGACATGCACACATACAAAAATACATACAGACGAATACCGATTGTCCTTATGATAAAAGATTTTTAACATTATTCCATAACTCAAGTAGCGGATGTTGGAGAAAAAACAGCTAGGCTGAAGTGGGAGTGGGCCAGACACGTCGCACGAATGTACCCGGAGAGATGGGCAAGGATCGTCACTCACTGGACGCCTGAAGGAGGACATCGCCGTCGTGGTAGACCACGGCGAAGGTGGTGTGACGATCTAACGAGGTTTGCAGGACCAAAATGGCCAGAGATCGCTCAAAACAGGGAGGTTTAGAAGGAAAAAGTGGAGACCTTTTCCCAGCAGTGGAACACAATATAGGCTAACGAACATTACTCAAACTCAAAACATTGATGGCAATTAAACCCATTAAACCAAGACGGCACAGTTGGCGCCGTGGTTAAGCGATTGACTGCTGCACTGCGTGTCGCGGGTTTGTTTTCCGCACGGAACAAATACTTGTATTGCCTACAGGTAGTGGTTCCGGGTCCGGCTGTTTTGTGTGTGTCACCCACGATACAGGAGAAATTCCAAGTGTGGAGCAACGCATTTAAAAAAAAAACGGACATATTTGAATGTTAAAGAGTCGGTCAGTCAGAATGATGAAGCTAGTTGCCCACTCCAAAGTGTAGTAGGTTCTTATGGAGAATAACGGGGAAGAAACTCCATGGAAACTCTTCTAAATCAAAATATTGTTACTTCATGTCTGTAAGACCTAATTTCTGAACCAGCTCTTCAAATGCTAACACAGAAAACACGCAAAACCAAAAAAGATTTTACTGAATACCGTTTTGTAAATATTGAAGGGGTATTCTGTAAACATTGCCTTCAAATACGAATGACATCAAGATTTAATGCGTAAAACAAGTAAGTTCGTTTACGAATTGTGTGCGGTCACTTAAGTGAAGTTTGAAGTCACATTCGCACTGACCTTTACAGAATGACACTAATGAAGTATAGGACCTGTCAAATAACCATGTCCAAGTCACATAATGTTGTAACAAACTTCCGTTAACTAAAAGGAAGACATGTTGATGCTACTAGTGACATCCTAATGGTTGTGTTAAATATTGTCTAGAACCCAGCTGATTTACGAGTTTAAAAATAAACTAATTTATGTGCGTTACAAAGTATTGCTTGTCTTGTCAACACTAGGAGAGAGAAAATTGTGACTGATTTAATAGTTTTAAGTTGCCAAGTCATCTGCCTGCCTTTTCCCAACTATGTTGAAGTCGGCTTCCAGTCTAACCGGATGCAACTGAACACCAGTATTTTACACGGCGCAACTGTGTATCTGACCTCTACAACCCAGTGGGTAATACGATACCCCTTGGTTGGTGGTTGTCAGACTTTCTGACGACCCATAACGACTGTCAAAGATCCACAAATGACAGCCGGGACCAGCGGCTTAACGTGCTTTCTGAGGCGCAGACGGAGAGTATGTAAACATAGTCACCCATCCAAAGACCAACAGTGGCTAGCGTAGCTTAATCTATTAGCTTGACCCGTGCGACTGTTATTACTTAGCTCCAAGCCCCTTAGTTTTGAGATGCAAGTGTTGTGACAAATTCATGTCACACCACGACACACGTCATATCTGGGGCTCTACTAGGTTTTACTTTCATTCGATTGAGCTTACATATAACTGAACTTAACTCTTAAGTTATTTATTATAATAGGTACTATACAGGGTGGCAGGGACATCGACGCGCAAACTGTAACCATGGATTCAGCACATGATACTAGACCCCATAGCGTCGAAACTTTTCGTCGGTTATCAAAAAAAAAAATCTTCTGTTTCATAGAAAAGTGCAATACCTACGCGGTCAAAATGTATGGAACAGACTTTTTTTTTTAATAACCGACCAAAAATTTCGACGTTATGGGGTCTAAACTCATGGTTACAGTTTGCGCGTCGATGTCCCTATCACCCTGTATACATATACTATGTACATTATGTACTATTGGGTTCTCAGTAACAACCCGGAGTTCGCGGTGTGTTACTTCCGTGACTCGGAAAGCACGTTAACCCGTTGGTCCTGTGCCTGATCTCTTTCCGGTCGAGTCGGATTGCCGTCCTTAAGGACTATGAGAGTAGGGGAAGAATGAGTCCACCTGTGTCTGCATTTTTTTAGGTATTCTATATCTTTTAAAAAAATCCTAGGATCGAAATAAAAAAGGGATTTTTTTCAAACAAACTAAATAGTAGTGATGGGCCATAGTGACTAAACTATTGGACATATTTGATTGAATTTTAATATGTAGACTGGGAACGACATTAAATTATAAAAAGTTCATTTTAATAAAACAGCAGCAGTTAAATTTATTATCGTCTCCACCTTGTATTTGTATGTGAATAAATGACATAAAATATCTATCGAAAAAATGTTCATCCTAAATCAAATTCCAAAACTCAACTTTCGTATTCAATCCATAATATCAAAACAACCGTCAATTTTGAGGTTAGAATAACATTATTTTTAGAGAGTTGCTATGCCAGTCGTTTGAATGGGGCACGGCGCAGTACATCTGTTGCGCGTGGGCCGGAATAGTGTCAAGCGGAGCGGTGCAAGCGCAGCCATTAAGAAACACGATGTTACCGGTGTATAACAGTCTTTATTGGAAGGTTACTTTATATTGTGAGGCCTACCTGGAATGAAGGCTAAATGGTAATGCAATTAAACGGATATAGGAGAATTGATTCCCACAACCATCCTTTGATAAAGGCGACATGTTGCGAGTGACATTGTGGAAATAAATCTCGAGATTTATTGAAACGAAATATTGGCTATTGAAGACCAAGGAAATGTGTGAATGATGATATGGTTAGAAAGGGGGTGACTACCGAGATGACGACTAATAGAGAAGTATGGAAGAAAAAGTCATGTTCCACCGACTCTAAATAAATTGGGATAAGGACGGGAGAATGATGATATGATAATGATGACTTATTGAAACGAAATATTGAAGTTACAGGAGAATCAATCACTGTGTCATATTTTGATCAAGGTTTCATAAAAACCTTTTTCAAAGACATAACATACATTAAATTCCTAGTGTGGGGCAACGTTTAAAAAAAAAGAAAAAAGAAAGATTAATAACATAACATCACGCATGTTTTCCCAGGAAGGTTAGGCAGAGGTGTGGGTGAGCCTATTGCCAACAACTGGGCCCAAATCCAGACTCCAGGCTGCTACTGAGAAATTCCTGATGAAAAAACCCAGTAACACTTTGCTCGTCCTGGAAATCGAACCGTGTCGTGAGGCCCTACCTCACGACACGACACTTATGAATTGAAACTAAACGAAATGTGACGGTATAAATCTCAGTTTTAGAAAAAAAAAGTGTCTTTCCACCCTTGGCCCTGTTTCAGAGAGACTCCGGATGAGCACCAAATAAGTTTAAAAAAATTAACAGAATTTATCATTTATTATCAGCTAAGGTCAAACAATCCATAACTAAATAATTTAAGGCTAATAAAAGCCTTATAGTATTTAGTTATGCCTGTAGTTTTATATTTAACAGAACACTGCCGTAATGATTCACGGAAAATCGTGGGAACATGTATACTCTCTAGCAGAACAGGGATTATCACAAATCGCGAACAACCCAGTGCGATTCTGTAACCATCTCACCGTGAAAGGTTAGGTAAAGTGAGCGTGGAGTGAGCTGTCATTCCAACTAATGCTAGGGATTGACACTATTGACAGCTCACTCTAAGCTCACTTCACCTAACTTTTCACGGTGAGATTTTTACAGAATCGATCGGCTGGACAGAAACCTACTCACGCTAAATGGCAGTAAAACTAAATATATTGTTTTCTCCAAAACCGCCGCTTCAAACCCACTGGAACACCTCAAACTCAAACAACATCACTGCTCTTCTAACATTTCTACTTCCACTTGCGACTGTCCTCCTCTTGAACGCGCCTCTTACATCAAATACCTCGGTATTCTTATCGACGACCACCTAACATTTAAACAACCTATATCCAACCTTTCTGGCAGAATAACAAAATTTATTCACACCATGCGTAGACTACGAGACGGTCTGCTCACAGACGCACTACAACAAGTTTACCTAGCGATATGCCAAACGATAATTCAGTATTGCATCAGCGTGTGGGGTAGTGCTGGAAAGACCTACTTGATCGAAGCTGAAAGAGCACAGAGGGCGCTTCTTAAAGTAACTTTTAAGAAGCCCTACCGGTTCTCTACTGATCTACTCTACTGCGAAACGAGTCCGCCAGCTTTTCATTCTTTCTGCCTGCACAAAAACGAACAAAAATATTAAAAGGAGATCCGACTACACTTCTATTATAAGCAAAAGAAACTACAAAATCCCAACACCTGACAGCACCTCATTGCTAGCCAGACGCTCCCCCGGTCTACCTCTCATTAATACTTACAATAAAGTCTGCAAACTCTGCGAAATTAAAAATACTACTTCATTCAAATGCAAAAATATAGTAAAGGAAATTTTGCATAACACTAGTTATGATGACTCGGAACAACTAATATAAAGACCCTGACCTGACACCAAATAAAACGAAGCCCAATGGAATTAACACACACCCTTACACACACACCTACACGCACTCTCACCAGACACACACACACCACACGCACATCAAACACACACACACCACACAAACATCACACATACACACGCACCACACCATACCTGAAATCGCCTCTCTAGTCTCCACTCTGGAATTCGTACTCCGAGCCCCAAAATACAGATAAACTGTCTAGTTTGGGGCTCAGTAGCAAATACCATGTTGTTACCTAGCTGTAGGTAATATTTTAAGCCACTCATGTCGTTTTAACTTGCTGTTAACCTGTGAACCTGCTTACTGTATTACCTGAACAATACATATTTTCCATTTCTGTTTTCTATTTCTGTCGATCCCATCACAGTTAAACAGCACATTCAATTCAATAATTGAACACTAAACAGAAATAACGGAAACCCGTCGAACCTCCCGGTGTTGCCAGCGAATCGAAAATAAACATTTTACCGAACATTTTGTCATAAAATAAGGTTTACGTAATTTCCGACACGACACGGCTTTTCCATCGATTTCAAATGGCGGCGTTCAGAAAATAGTACAGAATTGTTTATTGAATGAATATTTGCAGCCACTGATTTCTATTTCGAATAAAATGCATTATGGCATCTTCCGTAAATCAGTTTAGGTCTCTATTGGTGCCTAAGTTGATTTTATGTTAAGATATTGGTGCCTTTTTACGGTTCTAATCTTTAAAGAAAAACGCGGAACCTCTTACTTTCTATTTCGTTTGTCAACAGAAGCCCAAACCCTTCGTCAAAAAACGTTCAAAATCTAGTGGCAATCTCATTTCAGTAACAATTAATGTCAAAAGTCCGATAACACTTTTGACAGATTAAGACAGAGATAAGAATGCGACAGTTCTTAAAAAATACGGGAATTCCCGCTCTGAAGTTTTTTAATTCTTCGGTCGAATAAAAAGAAAATAATACCTATATGAACCTAAGTGGCTTTTACATCAAACTCTAAGAAGTTATAAAAATCTATTCAAATTGGCTCAGGAAAACTATGTCAGTTTTTAAAACGATAAACACAACACGAACATAAATAAGTTTTAATGAATGAAAAATATCATACATGATACAGATTTTATATTAAAATACGATATTAAATAAAACTTTAATGTTCATTTTCCAGGTTCTGGAAAAATATGTCAGTTTTTAAAAGAATAAACACGACACGAATATAGATATCTGAGTTTTTATGTGTGGAAAAAGTCATAAATAATACAGATTTCATATTAAAATACGATATTAAATAATACTTTTTAATGTTCATTTTCTGGGTCACGAAAAAAAAATACATTCAGTTTTCTTTTTTTTCTTTAACACAGCATATTCTTGAAACACAAAACCTTTCACTCCACATGTTAGTCACACTCCATGTGTATGTCACACCCCCTATATCTCTACAAACCCTATCACTTTCTCTCACGTGTAGGTACTTAAATAAATTCCTCCAAACGTCTCCACGCCCTTCAGAACACCTAAGGCACATACGTAAGGAGTAAGAAAGGAAAATTGGTAAAAATCCACGAATGAAAGAAAGGGTGGCTCCACATGTCACAGTAACGTTAGGGCGGGGCTTCACACCCTTCAAGATATTTTTCTCATTCTTACGTAATTCCTTCTTAGAAGGAAAATACGGATAAGTAGGTATCTATCTATTATATCCGGTGATATGTACTTATGGTGTACCGAAGGACATTTCAAAAGAGGTTTTAATGCTTGGGCAATCCAATCTAATGTAAGCCAGATATTTACTAGCTGTGCCCCGCGGTTGCACCCGCATAAGTCTCGATCCCGAGGGAATATCGGGATAAAAAAACCATATGTTCTAATCCAGGCCATGGCCTACCCACGTGCCAAGTTTCATACAAATCCATCTAGCCGTTTTATCGTGAAAGCGTTACAAACAAACGTATAAAAAATCAAATCCTCGTTTCCTCTTTATAATAATTATTAAGCTTAGATTTGCGTTCGTTAATTGTTTGAGGTAAAGGACAACAAACATATCTATAAATTATTAAGCCATACTTACGTATGAAAATGGACTAATATTTTAACTGAAAAAATCACAACCAAAAGTCATTTAATTTAGGCTGAGAATCAGCACTTTCAGAACAAAAGAAAGTCCCTCAAAAATGCCCGCCCTTCACCACTTCCTAGTGTACTAACTTTTCCAAAGAGCCGATTCCAAAAGTATCTTTAACCATATTTATGGCGAACACAAATAGCCTTTTACCCTTAACAGGAACCTAAGGACCAAATCGTGGAATGCAAAAGTTAATTTGCAAAAACACAGCAACTGTTATTTACAATGTTGTTAACAATCAATTACAATTTAAAAAATATAATCACCATCGCAAATGTGTAGTCAACATCTCACTCCAAAGGAACAGGCGGCGCTGCGGGGTATGCGAACTTAACCCTGCGAATAACACACACATTTATTACCCAGCCTCCAAAGTTTTTACAGAGTTAAATACCAATTTATTATGCGTACATATATTTAGGTACGATCATTCTTTGCCCTTATTAAGTTGCAACAACAAAAACTCCATTACATTACACCCATGTAGAAATATTGTTAATACTTGCGAGTAACTGGATACAGTCATAACAAGCTTTTTAATTGACAGCATATATACGTATAACAAGCGAATTTTTATAAATTTTATACGACAAATATGTCATTGTGACGTAATATCATATACAGGGATAAATTAAATTATCTAGCGAAACTCTACAGACGTGTTGGGTATCGTATTTAAATAGGATAAAATAAAAATATAAAATATATGATGTTATTTTTTTGAGGATCGCTGCGGGTTTTGTTACTTAAAATAATAGTTGAGAACATCTGCTTACTTTTGTTTTATCGTGTTTAGATATCGATAATTCTGTGAAGTATACACAAAAAAAACTGATTTTTAAACTGATGTTTCAAGTGACTACACTAACTGCGATGAGTGACCACACAAAAAAGTCATCAAATTAACTATTTTTGTTTTATCGTGTTTAATTATCAAAACTCATCTCTAGTGCGGAGTTTCGCTAGCTAATTTAATTTAACCCTGTAGCAACATAAACAAAACTACTGTCTACTTATCAAAGCTAAGTTAAAAAAAACGGCTTTCATTAAATATGTCGAGCAAGGATATAAATAGACTTTAATTAATAGAAAACGATTGTAAAAAGACTTGACCTGGGTCAATATGACCCCAACCCAGCCGGGAAATCTTTATGTACTGACCCGTGTTTTCGACCTTTATGAATATTAGAATTATCATAGAAGGCGATATAATGCAAATTTTAGAAGTAAAGTTTCTCTTTTATTAGTCGTAGGCGCAACTTAGGTGCTAAATGCACAACGATACGTGGTACACTGAATGCTAGACTATGTGAGGCGATAATCATTATGTGGAGTTTCTTGCTCATTCTTCTCCGTACGAAAACTACAATTTAGAAAGGGCGTCTAGAGTCAAATCTATTTTACTGTAATTTTTGACGTTCAA
Organism: Apamea anceps; assembly: GCA_951799955.1. Lineage (NCBI taxonomy): Eukaryota > Metazoa > Arthropoda > Insecta > Lepidoptera > Noctuidae > Apamea > Apamea anceps. Next base: position 4,554,484 of record OX637516.1, read on the forward strand.
AAGTGCCTTTTACGAGTATGTGCCTATATGAAATAAATGCTTTGACTTTTTTTTTTGAGGATGGGAAATCATCAAATGACCCCTCCCGCTCTGGGTGGAGCAGAAGGGAGTGTCAGACTCTTATTGACTAAAACCCACCCGTGTTCCTTCCTTAGCCCTTTATGTTCCAGGGCAGCGGTAACCATATCGAACGATCCCGCTATCCTAGCAGGCTTCGGCCCTATCGGGCCCCGTCATTCGTGCTGACCATCTCTTTGAGGCGCGCGTGGAACACATACGCGCCGTCCGGCACGGGCCTGGTCCTGATCGGACGGTGAGCTACCCATTACTCTCCGCCCGCATGCCCGCGCCTACGGTGGCCGGGACTCGTCACGTGGCTCCCGACGCCCGGAGCGTCTCCCGCGGCGGCTGAGGCGTGAGGTTCGTTCCCTCGTCCACCCCACCATCTTCTTCGCTAGCATGACTGCTTCGCAGAAGGAGGTAACTGTCTCCCACTCCCTCTCGCCCCGGACCATGGCTTGAACCAGGGCCGGACGCGAGAGGTCGCCGCCGTTGCCGATCGCCTCTACGAGGACACGGCGGTGCTCTGCCCAAGCGGGCAGACCTCCACCGTATGCTCCACCGTGTCCTCTGATTTTTGACGTTCAAAAGTGCCTTTTATGTGCCTATTAGAAATAAATGCTTTGACTTTGTCTAAAAAGTTTCTTACGATGGAAACTAAAACAAAGTATAAAAGTGTTTAAATGTATCAAACTATTCCGGCAAATGCGCTAAATTATTATCCCTGCCATTTCCTGACTTGTATATTTTAATAAAGCATCCAATGCGGTTTCGCAACACCACACTTGTCATGTCCTGGGTGAAAACATGCATATTATTTACTTACTATTACTAGCCCGCGACTTTGTCCTCGTGAAATTTGTTATTCCCCCAAACCCACTTTTTTCTGACCTTTTTTTTCTTGTTGCTCGACTCCTAAGGGTTACATGAATAGCCTATAGACTTCCTCAAGAATTGGGCTATCAAATGCAAAAATATTTTTTAAATCCATTCCAGAGATTAGCGTTCAAACAAACAAACTCTTCTGCTTTATTATGAGTATAGATTTTTTTTAAATAGGCAACGCTGCAATAAATCATTCTGATACGAAAACTATTTCCAACAAATTAATAATGAGCTTTGTAAGCAAAAAAAAAAAAATGAAATGTTTTTGCTGCTATATATCGCAACAAAACCGCGTAGCTTCAAAAATGAAGAGTACAAAAACTTTTCTCACAAACCCATAATACAAGTTAGCTATTTATTTAACTGACTAGTAATATTTAACTGAATAATAAGCTGTTGTATCAGCTATAAAGCTAATGGGGTCGCGGCATTCAAAGTTCAAGTTAATAGACTTTACAGCCCTTTAGAGAAATCGAGGTTTTATTTCTAGAAGTTACTGAATGTCTTTGTTTTCGAACATAGTTTTAATAATTATAGGATTCTGATAAAACAATATGGCAACCGTTGTGGTTATGTAGTACCTATCTAGGTTCGAACTGCAGAAAATGGTTTCCAGATTTTCTTAGGCAACTACATTTTCAAATAGACTGTTTCCTTATTTTTATACATGACTTTTAAAAATACTTTTCAACTTAAAATAAATGACTTAATGTTCTCAAGATAAATTAGTCATAATGGAATCTCATCAACATCAAAAAGTCAAATTATCAAATTAAAGTGTTGAATTTATTTATTTTATTTATTTATTTTATTATTTATGTATACACAGTAAAATACATATTGATATGAAATAATTATAATATGAGTACAAAGGTACTGCTTATTTCTGAAATTTCTTCCAGCATTTATATTTTTTCCCGCCTTACCAATTTGACTTAGTATTTTAATAGTATGTGGTGCTTACTTATTAAAAGTTGTCTATGTTTCTGATTATCATGATTGGTTTATTTAATCTTATTAATATCAATCTCAGTCAATTACACCAAACCTATTAGAAAGTACCTACCTACACAGTCATTCAAAGTGTTTAGGTTGACACTCCCAGTAGTAAATAATTTGAATCGTATCTTGTTATTAATAATGTTATTCCAATTTTATTCCAATTCTATCTCATAATTATCATAATCAGCCTATAATGTTCCCACTGCTGGGACACAGGCCTCTCTCGGGCCCAGTGCGGGTTGGTAGATGTGACGTCTTCCAATTTTTGGTTCTGGGACATGCCGGTTTCCTCACGATGTTTCCCTTCACGGTTTGAGAACAGTGGTGATGAAGTTATTTACACAAAAAACACCCACGGCCACTGCTCTCGACAATTTTATCTAATTTTGTCTAATTCAATCTAATTTTGTCTAATTCTATCTTATTTTGTCTAATTTCATCTACTTTTATCACGTTGTTGTCTCATTTTATCTAATTTTTTTATTTTCATTTAATTTAATTTTATCTAGTTTTATGTTCTTTAACCTAATTTTACGATAGTAGTGCGTAATTACTAATATTGAACGATAACTTGTATGCGTGGTGCAAACTTTAATTATAAGTTGGTTATTAATAAATAAAAATAAATAAAGTTTAAATACTTTTTAATTTGCTCTTTTTAAACGTTTGTAAAACACATCCATTATCCATCCTTTTCATGTCCTCTCCATTCAAGCTAAATTGCTCCATACAGCGTTTAAATACAATATTAATATACCCATCTAATTGAGTCATCAGCCATTTGTCCATAAAGCTCTTTTACCACATTTCCGAACGTTTTCTCGATTTATAACATCCTCGGGAGCGACTCACGCGCACAAGTTATGATCGATAAATATCATCTTTTGTAAATTATTGACTCCTTGGCTCCTTATATGACAGGAGTTATTTTTGCGTGATAGTGTATGTAGATTATAGTAGATGGCTGATATGAAATAAACTAAAGTCTCACTCGTTAAGAGAACCAACATTAGAACATCTAGCATTAATACTAAAATGGTTGTTTGATCATCTCTGCCTACCTAGACAAGAGAGTATTTATGTTGGGATAAGTTCGGCGCTGGCTTGGCAATATTTTTAATGCTGAGAACATTGTCCCTGAGCCGCTTAAATACTTGAATCCGAAATGGTTGATATATAATCAAAATTATGTTCCATTTTTTTTTTTATTTGTTTGGCAGATAGGTAGTGTCCTGTGTATCTGTTCCAAAAAAAGAATTTAAATCCTCTCCAAATATAACTATGGGCTAATAAATGAGAACGTTGGGCAGATGAGATAAAACAAATTGACGGAAAGGACTGAACAAAAAAAGCGAAGGAGAGAACCACCTGGAAAAGTAGGTAAGCCAACCAAAGTAGGTATTCAGACTTGAACCTATGGGTACCTAAATGCCCAAGTTTTTTTATTTAAAATATAAAAAAACCTACTCAAATGTTTTTTATTTTTTCGTTAAGAAAATAAAGGCCTTATATTTATAATTGAATACAGGATTATTATAAAAAATCTAAGACTAGCCGGACAAACAGACAAAAATTTTAAAAATTGTTTCTTTTTTATAACTAGCGTATATACTTTTATATGCATTTATATCGATTTGCATGTTATTTTGACATTACAAACAGACACTTAAATTTTATTTATTTGTAAGTATGATATATATAGATTATATAAACCTTTGAGTTCTACAAAATATGCAGCACAAAATATCGTAACTCAACCACGTAGAAGGTACCACCGCAAGCTAAAGCTAGATGCAATAAAAGTGAAATTTCTCCGCCCAAGCGAAGCAACCGAACGCTTAACTACATTAATTTAGTCAGCCATACTTATTAACGATACTAAATAGCAATTTGAGAGTTAATGATCAACAGTAATGTTAAAAACATGCCAGTTTATCGGCAGCTTGTATGCGGGACATCAATTTAACGTTATAAATAAACCTTTTTGCCCGCCATCTTAAATTTTCGAGTTGTGATCTGAGATATCGTTGTCCAAAAAGTATTTTTATGGTTATTATCGGTGTATCAGATGTTTAAGTTTGGAGGGAAAGGAAAAGGTTATTGCAAAGATATTTTAAATCTAAATTGTAAAAGAACGGGGCTGTCTTGAGATAACTTTGAGGTTAAGTTTTGAGCTTAAAGAGAAAATTGTGTCCAATTGGATTTGTCAGTTTTATCAAGATTGGTCCTTTATTCACCTGTTACAGACCAATGTTGCCAGTAGCTCGAAAGTCTGACAACCGGTCTTACCAAGGGGTATCGTATTACCCAGTAACTGGATTGTGGAGGTCAGATAGGCAGTCGCTCCATGTAAAATACTGGTATTCGGCTGCATCCGGTTAGACTGGAAACCGACCCCAACGTAGTTGGGAAACGGCTAGACAGTGATGACTAAGTCAACCGTGTCTTTTCAAGTGAAACTTTCAGCACCCTAATTGCGTAATACACTATAATAACAATCTGAATCATTTTGAAGGATATTGTTAATCCATTGATTCATATGTTCGAAAAATTTGTGTGCTCAACACCGTAAATAATGCAATGAACGTCTATAGTTTGTTGAAAGATAAAGAAGAAGACAAAAAAGAAATCATTTCAAGTCTGTGACTTAACTGGATACTAGAAAAATAGGTTACCGACCTGATGAACTAACAGATAATCGGAACAGCAGACACAAGGTTGAAACCAGTCTGAGACATGTGTAGTGCAATGATATGGATTCCATAAAGATAAACTAGAAACAGTTACCGTCCATTGGCCCCCATATAACATAGCCCAAGTCATAACATATCACACGGCAAGCGATCGTCAACAAGCACAAGCTCGTACCCGGCCACAACACATCACAGCGCTCAATTTTCTCCGCTCGAAAAACTACAATGGCCCCCTTTATCCAAAAGTCACCATTCCTATCCCACAAGCTTACGCAAGTTGTAAACAAACGTGACCGTAGAAATACGATACTAACAAGAATTTACGACGAATCGTAAAAATCTTTGGTCATATCGACAGCCGATCTCACGAAATTTTTGACACCGAAAAGTAACTTAACTACCACCTCCGACACACTGAAATAACAACTTCACCACCAACTAGACAAAGTACAATTTTGAGTAACAGACAATTGTGGTTATAACCTTTTGTTTTTCGATATATATTTAACAAGAACGTATGAAAGGGGGCAGGAAAGAGGGGGTAACGTATGTAGGAGGGTTACGTTAAGAAAAATCGTGATATACTCATCTTTGCTACTATTGGCGTAGATGGGGTCACACGTGTACATATAGCAGGGAAGTGGGTGCTATAAAAATAATCCGATCGTGAGGGAATCGGGCACGTGTATGTTTTCAGGATAGTTTTATACAATGTAGGTTTATTTTCAGCTTTGATTTATGTTTAGAATTGCTGAAAAATTTTAGTAGAATGCTTTTTAAGACGAAGATTACATAGAGATATGGAAATCGTTGACCGAAGAACTAAAATTTCGTTGAGTGTAATCAACTAAATACTATATATACAAAGACATCCAGCTGCCAATCATGGCTCGCCTCTATCTCAGGCAAGATTGGACTCCATAGCACTCACATTGAACCATTTGAATATCAAGCCATCGAAATCTAATATTTGACTTCTACTGTGCTATTACAAATAGGTGATACTTAGGTAGGTTCCGTATCTTTCATGTCCTCTCAGTCTCAGACACAATCTTATAAGGTACTTCGGGATGAAGTTCTACCACTACAGTTAGGAGACATATTTCCTGAACAAGGTACCCCTCATCGAATCGCAGACCGTAGTCATCGGGACTGATAGTCATTGCAGCAGAAAAGTATATAGCATAATCAGCCTATAATGTTCTCACAGCTGGGACATAAGCCTCTCTGTGAGAGGGTTGGTGGATGTCACATGTCTTCGATTTTTTTGGTTCAAGGCCATGCCGGTTTCCTCACGATGTTTTCCTTCGCCGTTTCGAGAGCAGTGGTGATGAAGTTAAATACACAAAGTGCCTGCCTGGGTTCGAACTGGCGGCCTACAACTCGTCAGTCGGGACCGATACCATTACGCCAGCCCCCATAAAATAACAGCAGCCTAATGACCCATTCTGACAAATCCCATTTACATTCCTCTCCAACAATCCTCTCTCAATCATAACCAGCATTCGAATAAAAATAAATAACAAACGAAACTTTTTATCTTCAGAAGTGATATTAAAAACCTCTTAACGAATATCGAAGAGATTTTATTTTCAATACATCTCATATTTTTCATACTGCGCGGATGACATATCACCGTGGATCATAATTTAGTACTGTTGCCATGGAAAATTGAACTCTACGTACTAAAGTTAGGGTTGTTTTTCGAATGGGGCTGTGAACAATCCCTCTGTGATTCCATACGATTTCACCCAGTAATGATTTGGTTGGTAATGAGGGAGACGCGCGTAATATTCTGAGAGTAAAGTCGCGGAACACGGTAAGGATGGATAGGGAATGTTGTTTACTTTAGTCAAAAGTGTGGGCGTGGGTATATCGTTTTTTGTTAGGCTTTTGGACTGGTTTTCAGTTTTTTTTACCAAGTATACTGTCTGTTTTAAATAACTATTGAGGAAACCATATGTTCAGATTCTATAAACCTAAAGGTTAAAAAATTTTATTACCTAAAACTTTTACTGTACCTAATCAAACTATGATGATGGGAAAAAGTAGTGGAAATACACGTTAAAAGTCTGAGTCTGAAAGTCTAGTTTTGAAAACCCAGACAATACTGTAGTGGAAGATAACATAGTTGATATACTTTGAGTTTACCTACAATTAATTTCCCTAAAAAGTGAAATCTTTTCTACTTAAAAATATTTTAATAAACTCTTGTCCACGTTGCTACAATCCACGGAGGAAAACATTCGTGCTTCCGGAGTTTATTATTGCTGTTATTGCTTCCATACGTCAACAGACTTCTTTGCTCTATATAGGTATACTCGTAGATACTTATAATTTCAGCAAATATATTGGATTAACGAAATTAATCGTAAACAACCAATTGCAGAGTTTATTGGGCGATGAATTCAGCATTGAACTGACTTTTAAAGGAGTGAATGATTATATAGACGTTCGTTCAAAATATGATTAAAATTAAACATGTGTACTGGATCATTCAAGTTGGAAAATAAACGTGCGTCTAAAAACATAAATCTTATTTATTTACTAGCTATGCCCGCGACTTATTTCATGTGCATGCCAAAAAACAAATTGGATTAAGTATATGGGTTTTATTTTTTTGCACGCAACCCTAATTCTTTTTCTAGAATAAAAGTAAAGTAGCCTGAGTTACTCCTTATAACACCACCTCTCACCAGCAGCTATCTTTCAGTAAAAATCCCGTCAACATCGGAGATTAGCTGGACCAAACAGACAGAAAGACAGACAGACAGACAGGAATACAGACATAACATTTTTAAAATTTGTTTTTTTATCATATTTACCTACACTTTCATATACATTTAGGTACATACACTACCTACACTACAAAAATTTAATTGAGGAAAATACATAAACAGCACTGCTTATTTTAACAGAAATTTCTTCCAGCAGACTTGCGACAGGGGAGTTGTATGAGAAACATAGACAGTGGCGCCGATTCCCTTGTTCACAAACTAAACTAAATTTAAGTTCAATGCATCTTTTTCTTTCTATTTAATTTAGAAAAGGACAGAGGATAAATATTAGTTTAGTCCTGTCAAACTAGTCAGCGCCTGACGTAAATTGACGTATTTTTAGCAGCCATGTTTTTAATCACGTCTAATCTGTCTATGGAGTATCTTAATTTGACAGGAGTAAACTAATATTTTATCTTCTGTCCTTTTCTTAATGAAATAGAAAGAAAAAGATGCACAGAACTTAAATTTAGTTTAGTTTGTGAACAAGGGAATCAGGGCCAGTGTGTAATTATGAAAAGACACCTTTATTACCACTGAGTTAGGGTTTAAGTTTTTGAGCTCCATCAAATATCTGGAGCCCTATTCCCGTAATTCAAAACGTTCAAAATGTAAGTAGTCGCAATCTCATCTCAGCGACAATCAATGTAAAAGACTTGTCAAAAATCTAGAGAAATTAGAGGTATTTTTGACAGATTGAGACCAAGATATCAGACTGTGAACGCTCATAAAATTACGAGAATTGCCCCTCTGATCAGTGAAACAGCTGCAAAATCTCATGAGTCGATAAAAACATTAAAAACTAATACGTGTCTTGACTAAGCATAAAATTCAAAAGCCCTTAAAAACCTATAACAGGGTGTAAGTATCGTCATTTACTACACAGTCTTCAAGTAAAATACAGTACTTATAGTAAATATCCTCCAAATAACGTCATAGCATACGCGGACGCAGTACCATTACACTTAACCCTGCAACATTGTTATTTTATACGCCATGGATAATCCCAACGGGTTGTAAAAATTGACTCATAATCCTGCTCAAAGTATTCATTAATATTTGCTTAATTATTTTTAAGCTGCCTTGTAAATGTTTGTGGGGTCAGCGAAATAATTATGACATACATAGTACTTATGTTATGGGTGTTAGAGACAGTGTGGACAAAGTTACCGCTGCCCGGGCAGATCAGATATTTGCACAGAACTTGTGCCCAGCGGGGTAATCGCGTAACATACTATCAGTGGCCATGGGTTTCATTTTGACAGCAACATTCATTGCGATATTTACGTTGCTGAGCTGACAAATTTTTCGAACATATGAAGCTATGGATTAACAATATCCTTCAAAATGATTCAGATTGAGATTGTTAGTGTATTAGGCAATTAGGGTGCAGGTTGTATCCTGTTTAATGGGCAGAGTCAACTTTGCTGAACTAGGGTGAAGAGTTTCGATACAATTATTTTTTTGCAACAACATCTTTGCCGTACTGTTTGCATTCACTTTTGATCTTTTTGTGAGTGTAAACCTATGATGTTGCTGTCTGTACCAAAAGTTTCCGTAAGGGCCCTGTGTCCACAAGTTTTGTAACCGGTGGCAGCTCTCATCTCATTAGAGTTGACAACGGCGCATTGCTTAAAAAGCTTCAAGCATTGTCACAAAGGCGGTTACATTTTTCATAAAATACTTGTCAAAATGCCTCCCACACGGCGTCTCCGGCCCCAGGCTATGACGTAACGAGAGCTCGTGTATGGAGACTCTTAACACGAAAGCCACTCGACTCATCTATATCCCACTCTGGCTCGCTAAGTCAGAAAGGGAAGGCAACACCACTACTCTCCGTCATATTTTTCCCTTTACCACCCTCGCTTTCTGAAGCGTTCTTTTACATAAAAGAGGTTCTTCAGAAAATAATAACGGGACTGCTCAAAGGGCACCCAACTTTTGCTATTTGGATGCTTTGATTTTTGACTTGGCAAAGAATTTTGCGACCACAAAGGGAATTTCGATGCGATATTAAGCAAGGATTTAATTTTCAAGTTAATGCAGTAATACTCGTTTCAATAATGTTGTTTTCTTTTTATGTAAGTTTTACCTCAGAAGCTGAGGAAATAAGAACAAGTCTTAACTGGGTCAATCACATTTTTATAGTCATAATTTTGTTACAAGATATTCAATAGCTATACTAAATCTTAACATTCAGCACCCTAATTGCGTAACACACAATCAATCGGAATCGGTTTCATTTTTATGAATGTCTATATTACATAAATTCTGCTTTGGCTTGCACCCTCACTAACCTATTCATACTCATCAACTCAACCATAGCTGATGGTTTCTTAAGATTTATAATAATGTGCAGTACCTAGTAATTGTCCAATCATATTCACCACCCTCCATCGATTCAGGTGAAATAGGTACTAAGATTTCACTTATATTATCATCATTAGGATGATTCCCTTTTACAAATCAAAACAGAACTCAAACTTCATTATCTTCACAATGATAATGTTCTTCCTAGACATTGTCCCTTACATTCCCCAGTCAATCGACAGTCTCTAAAACTACCTTCAAATCAACCAAAAAATATTAACCAATACAAATGTTCATAATGAGAATATCCTTCCTGGATATTAACTCTTACATTCCCCAGTCAATCAACAGTTACTAAAACTACCTTCAAATCAACGGCAACATGTTCACCGAAACTTCAAGCCTAGCAACAACAACCAGCGAAAGGAAATGGTTCCCGTTAACAAATTACTGCAGTACATGCAAACCTATTTTGTAAGTATTTAATAGCTATAATAATAGCCCTCTCAATTGCTGTAACAATGGCGATACAATACTTTATTTAAATAGGGTTGGCGCTACAATGGAATCGATTTGGAATCATTAAGCTATAAATTGTATAGACGGATGTGTGGACATAGATTTTAGTCACAATTGAGTTGTTTGGATTATGGAGGGACTCCAAATTGATTTTGATATGGAACTTGCAATCTAAGACAGGAAAAGGAACAAAAACTTCGCAGTAACAGCGGAATCTGGGTGTGTGCCTGGTTGATGGCAATAAGCTCGCATGCACACACACATACACACCCCCACACACATGGGACATAAACATAATTGGCGAAATCATCATCTGCCTAGCCTTTTCCCAGCTATGTTAAGGTCAGCTCCCAGTCTAGCCGGATATTTTACATGAAGCGACTGCCTATCAGACCTCCACAACCCAGTTACTGCGTAATACGATACCCCTTGGTAAGACTGGTTGTCAGACTTTCGGACTTCTGACGACCCAACATAATTGCCCAAATGTGGGTGAACTATAGGTACACTTCTGTCTAACCCTTCGGGAATTACAAGCGTTATGAAACGTTTATGTGTTGGAAAAGGAACATCTCATCTAAGACTAGATTATTGGGAGCTTAGATTTGTGAAGAATGAGATATAGAAATCGCAAATTGTCTCATGTTTATAGCTTTAGTTTACTAAGAGTAACCCGTCGCCCCTGCCAACGATAGATTCAGAGATCAATGGCGGACGATTGATGAAAACAAAATTAGCTCAGTGATGACAAACTAACCGAGATGTCTCATATACCTTACAATTTGCTACTTGTTTCACGTTTTAATTCCCATACAGTTCAAGAACTGCTCGAGCGTTATCATCTGCACCATTCTCGGCGACAATATTAAAACTTTCATATGCAGTAACTCCGACATATCTCATAACTTGAGAACGGCAAAAACATTTCAACGCGAATTTTTCTTTAGACGAGAGATTTTATGACGACAAATGACAAAAATACTCAACGTTTCATTGTGGAACTTGGAAACGGCGCTGCGAGCATTTTTGTGCGCCCTCCGAGCCTCCTATACATGTGTACAGAAGGGCGAAGTTATTTGCCTTGCTTCTCTTCCGTCCATTTGCCCCCATCCTCCCCCGCGCTTCCGGTGCCGCCGCCTACCACCCGGCGCGTCCGCACGACACACGCCAAACAAATACCTACTCTAACACCTTCGCGAAAGGATTTCATTCTGGAGGTGACGCACCAACTATTTTTCTTTTACATCCGAGAGCAACGTGACATCGAACGCGCGGAAAAGAATGCCAACTTTAAATTCAGAGAGACACACTCGAATTTGGAGTGTTCAGTGTGTGGGACTTGAGACTTTTTGGAAGTGTAGCGCGGGGGGCAGGGGGGCGCGGGGCGATTGCGACCGTACGAAAAACATATTTTTCAGATAACGACAATGAGAAAGGAAAATATTCAGATGAAAATTCCCCGATACGGCGCGCCGGGTGCGGCCGCGTGGAAGATATTAAGGGGCGGGCGTGTGCTACTTAACGATATTTTTCGACATGCTTTACTTTTATTGCTAACTCACGGCTCCGATATCGGATACGGTTTGTCGTATATCAAAAAAGAAACTCGATTCAGACGTACATAAAAAATATATTACGTATTTAGCGGAGCGAACTGAAATCAGTGAAGATAGCGGTCGGTTTCCACGTCAACGGCTCCTTTGAATCATTTGAAGTCGGGCATTTTCGTGGAAACAAAAGAAAAATTCTTTGACGTATTACGGGAGCAATAATATTCTGGAAATTATTATCCGAGCGGTGTCCCAGTGGGATATTAAGTAACACGATATTAACATCCCGGGGGTGAAAAGGACAGCTTTATGGATTAAACGGTTAATTAGAGAGGGACGGAGGTAGAGAGGGCGATCTTGTCTAAAGGACGTTGGCCTCCGGGGCACGCGACCGTTGATTCGAACTCCTTTTTAATTCTTTTTTATTAATTATACTGCGACCGAGCAGTCTTGAGCGTTCCACTGAATATAAATGTGGAGCAAAAACTTAACCAATTTTGAAAGGAGCGTGCTGTTTTTAGAATTATTTGTGTGTTACAGAATATTATCGGAATACATTGAAATACTGCAATACAAAATTAATTATCTAACAATATATGCACATTTTATACAGTTAAACTAAGTTAACTCCTGTAAGTATACGAATTTAACACCATTTCTCTAACTACATAAATTCACTCACGTCTTCCTGAATACCAACGACAGATTCCATCATAACCATACCGACACAGATTACAATAAATCATTATCCCCATCTCAAACACGATTAACATATTTAAAGCAGAAAAAAAAACATCAAGCACCAACTCCGCACATCCCCGGCACATTTCTTAAACGCCCCATCTTCCTCATTAAAGAGCTTTTTCTCAACTAAGCGTCTGCTTTCATTCCCTACTTAATGGCCGAACGGTTTTTTCAATGTAAACTTGGCAATGAACGCCAGGGGAGAGCAAATTGGGTCAGTCTTTGACTTAATTTTTTTCCCCAAGGTCGATTATAATCAATAGGGGCGACGCTCCAAATTTACGCCTGCCTGTAATTAGATTTTTGTCCGATCGATTTTAGGGTAGGTCGCGGAAAATCGATACTACTTTGTGATTTGTTACGCAATTAGGGATGGGAATTAAGTGGGAGTGTTCTTTTTTTTTATTTGAAGATCGTGTTTTGTTTTTGGTTGGCGCGATGAGAAAGCTGCAGGGTGATTGTGTAACAAACTATCCGTAGCAATGGCTGTCATTTTGACAGTTCAACAACATTCATTGCGTTATTTATTCCCTTTTTTTTGGGTGGGAATTCATCAAATGACCTCTCCCGCTCTGGGCTGAGCGAAAGGGCGTGTCAGACTTTTACTGACTAAAACCCACCCGTGTTCCTTCAGTTACCTATGCCAGGGACCACGGTATCTCTTTTGAACAACCCGCGGCCCTGGTGGCGCGTTATTTATACCCTGTCCAATGTCCGTTGGGTAAACTGTTTTTTGACAGATGGAACTAGTGATTGCAGAAACACACAATTTTTTTTTATTTTTTTTTATTACGTTTTTAAAGTTAACTTTTACGTAATCTGGAATATGTGCGTTCTAAGACAGCTGTCAAAAAACGGTTAACTTAATGGACAGGGTAAGGTCTGTATGTTGTTGAGCAGGCACATTTTTCGAACATATGAAGCAATGCTAAGCTTTTTACTGTAGTTGTCATCATTACAACAGAAGGCCAATAATTCTCGTAATTTAAAACGTTAAAAATCTAGTCGCAATCTCATCTCATCTCAAACAAATGTCAAAAACTTGTCAAAATGTAGGGAAATTAGAAGTATTTTTTGATAGATTGAGACTGAGATCAGACTGTGAACGTTCTTAAAATTACGAGAATTGCCCCTCTGTTGTTGCTAGTCTAACTGATATTGTGCGATTACGCTTCGGCTAATAATTAGGTCGAAACCTATAATGTGAACCTAATTTTATACTGTGATTGTCACCTGTTGTAGTTGTTTTTACCTATGGGTACGCGTAATACACTATCAATCACAATCGATTGATAGTGTATTACGCGTTCCTCGGAAAGCACGTTTAGCGGTTAGTCCCGGCTGTCATTCGTGGATCTTTGACAGTCAAAAGCCCGAAAGTCTGACAACCAATCTTACCAAGGGGTATCGTTTTACCCAGTAATTGCGTTGTTGAGATCAGATAGGCAGTCGCTCCATGTGAAATACTGGTCCCATAGCTGCATCCGGTTAGACTGGAAGCCGACCCCAACATAGTTGGGAAAAGGCAAGGCAGGTGATGAGTGTTACGCAATTAGGGTCTATGGTGTATGGCAGTAAAGCCTTAGTAAAGACTGTCCAAATTCAGAGCGTTTTTTGACAACTTAATGTCAAATAATGGTGAAAATGACAGATTTTCATGACGGTTGCTTTGATAAGACGGCCACCGCTCTTCTAAGATACCGTAGCTTAACTAATAAGAAGGTTAGTGTTATTGGTCCATAAAAGACTTGATAGTTAACAGATGGAACAACTTGTTACATTACAATCTTTCCCTGTCCATCAGGGTATTTAAATATAGTATTGCTTGTTTTAGTATCATAGATAGCCGATTTTATCTCCGTGTAATGTATGCCTGTAAAAACTTTACTGGCCATACAACTATAAAATGTGAGTTTTCCTGTATTTTTGCATATTACTGCTTTAAGGGGTCTTTCGTTGGAATGGGATGCAACTTTCGAGCCAGTGTTTGCTTTGTAAGAATGAATAGTCTTTCCCATGTTAACGAAAAAGTTCCAACCAGACAGGCTCCACCTAGTGTGGAGTTTACAAGCGAAATGCTTCCTTTGTGTCTTATTTTTATTCTTTTTTTATATAAACCTAGTTAGTAATGTATAGTAGGTATAAGGAAATGTACAGACGCCAGCAGGTCAAGCTACCCGAAACTGTCAAATTTCCCCAATCAACCTTAATGCTTTAGCGATAAAGTTGTAAATCGATTAAAGTTTGACAGATTGTAGTAGCTTGATGTGTTTTGTGGCTAATAAAATTATATATCTTAGTTACATAACGACAAATGAAAGAAATAGAATTAGAAATGAACATAACCATAATCAACCTATTATGTGTATGTAAATAAAAAATAAATAAATAAATGTTCCCACTGCTGGGACACGGGCCTCCTCTCGATGAGAGAGAATGGGCTGTAATTCACCACGCAGACCCAGTGCGGGTTGATAGATGTCATATGTCTTCGAACTTTTGGTTCTAAGACATGTTTCCTCCCGATACTTTCCTTCACCATTTTGAGAGCAGTGCTGGGCAGTTATATAACGAAAAATAATAGAAAAAAGGATTAGAAATTGATTATACCAATTCAGATTTTATTCCAAGACCAAAACCGTTCTAATAAGTCCCGCTTCACTAAATCTGACAATAAAAAAAATCAATCTGGTGTCTATGGGAGCTGCATACTAATTCATAGCCGTCGGGACGAACTGGCTGCTAAGAACAAAGGAAAAGGTGGAATTTTGATAAATCCATCCATTTCTCTATTGATTTCAGATTTCAAAATGAAAGATAAATATGAGGGGAGGTATTATTAGTATAAGTCTGAAATCGCCAGCCCGTCTTGAGCATGCGTGGTGATCAACGCTGGTTCCTTCTCTATATGAGAAGAGATATTCGCCCAGCAATGGGACAATAAAAGGGTGGTATTGTTATTATTATGGCGGTAATGACTTGTTTCCTGCATAGAGTATGGTTCCTCACATTCCTTCGTTGGTCAAGTGGTCAAGTGAGAGAGAGAGGTATGTGGAATAAGTTTGTATTACAGCAGGAAGATGAACCTTTGGTGGTTGAGAGATCTGAAGGCCAATTCTCGTAATTTAAAACGTTCAAAATCTAGTCGCAGTCTCATCTCGGCGACAAACAAATGTCAAAAACTTGTCAAAATGTAGTGAAATTAGAAGTATTTTTTGACAGATTGAGACTGAGATCAGACTGTGAACGTTCTTAAAATTACGAGAATTACCCCTCTGGTCAAAAAGCTGGACAGTAAAATCTTAGAAACTTCTTCTTAACTACGGTTTAGGCGTTAGCGCATAAAAATAAAGTAAGTGCCACTCCGAAAGTGCGTCTCGGCTGTCAATCGTATGTCTTCGACAGTTGTTACGGGAAGTCGGTAGTCAAGAGCCCAAAAGTATGACAATCAGTCTTAGCAAAGGGTATCGTGTTACCCAGTAACTGGGTTGTGGAGGTCAGATAGGCAGTCGCTCCATGTGAAATACTGATACTCAGCTGCATCAGGTTAGGCTGGAAGCCGATCCCAAAATAGTTGATTGACATACAGACTTGTTTTGATAATTAATATAAGTATAAAATATACGTATTTAACTCTCTCAAAAATCAAATAACTACATACGCCGGATACATCAACTCTACCATCACAAAATCCACTATTCTCAAAAGTACCAACTCAAATATCTACTCGAAATCTAAATCCCTTACACAATACAAATTACAAGTGCTGCCTACACCGAATAGTACAAAGCACAATAATACTTAACATCATCATCTTGGATGATCCACTCGTCGGCCAAGCGTGTACGGTCGGCAAAAAAGCGAGTGTATGACGAAAGGTACAAAGCCTACTTAGAATATTTGTTTGGCAACGGAATGCGGTAGCTAAGAGTGCAAATATACGTTTGTGCCGACGGTCAATACACTCTCGGGAGATGCTTCACCGTTGCTTGGTTTGGTAGCGTCAGCAAAAAATATTTTTTTGGTTGATAGTTTTTGGGAAAATTGGAAATTGGGGGTGAGTGAAATGGTGTGGTGGAAAGGTTGTTTATTGGTTTCTTTTCACGGACTCACAGTTATAGGGACGTGGATGGATTTTGGTATTGTATTGCGATGATAGATAAGTTATACATATAGTGGGACATACGTACGTACTCATCTATTTTCAACGAGTTAGTATAATATTCCTTGATGTTTTTTAATTGAATGATAAGGAATATTAGACACTTACAAATCTTTAAAAAATCAAAATTATGATCGAGAAACACGTAAAATAAAAATAAAACGTGCCTACAGAGGGATGATCCACTATTTATACATAAGTGATAACAAAAACCATTTCTCTTTCTAATCATCTAAAAATCCTACACCTACCTACTTAAATGCTTGAACTAATAGTCATCTCGTAACATTCGTAGCCTTGTTCTAGGCCGACATATTTAATTTTTCCTGAGAAGAAGACATTACCTACCCTGCAGACCGTACCTGTCACCTTAAATTTCTCCGTCGTGTAAACAGACAGGTATACGCAAATTATTATGTCTAATACAGACTGAATGAGCCGAGTCGAGCGTTAATGTGAATCCACAGAATGACTCATGACTGCGCTAGTGTTTGCATACATGTACCCATAAGAACGGCTTGGTGAGAGCCCACACGCCATCATAACATATTTATAAGGATTTTAAACGATTTTTTGGTGGAATTTGACCAAGAGATCTCTCCTGGCCAAATTCCACCAAAAATCGTTCCACCAAAAATCGTCGTATCGATTTGTCGCATAAACCATCTGGTTTAAGCAACAAATCGCGCTACAAGAACGAGATACTAAATTAACATGTTGCATATTATTATTCAAGCCGTTCTGCGTTCTTTGCCGATCGAAATCACCTCATGCGAAATGAGTTAAAAAAAGGATGATAAAAAAACAATTCATTTTATACGTCAGTAATAAAGAATAATCATATAACGCGTTATTTTTCCAATTAACAGCTACTTAAGGAAACACAGGCACTCCATTTTTCTCTCGTCCTACTGGTACCAGATTTTCTGATAAAATTCTTGATTTTCTTATACCATGCATTCTTAACCATGCCCGAAAATAGTCTACAAAGTTATATGTGTGTTACTAACACAACATAAAACTAGGGCTAACCAAAAACACAGTCAAACGCGCGAAGTCACAAGCAAATCCAACTCAAACTACTCGACTAAATTCACCGCCAGATGTAGACAGTCCACTCGACCGTACATCATCGTGCCAGTATGGATTACACACAGAATATTGCGTAACCAAACACTGACAGAAAGTTAAATTTATCTTGTAAGACAAACAGAGATCGCATTCAAATACTAATCATCCTGAATTAAATGAATAAATATCCAGAGTAAATTGTTATGTCAAGTTCATTTCATATAGACATCTTTTTCTATTCGAAATCTTTTTTGTGTATTTCAAAATAATAAGTCGGTTAACAAGCCCGAGTGACGAGTTGTAGTTCGTGGGTTCGAACCCAGGCAGGCGCTTTACTTTGTGTAGATAATTTCATCACCACTGCTCTAAAAACGGTGAAGGAAAACATCGTGGGGAAACCGGCATGTCCTACTACTACTGTTAGCCTGCATTATCCCTCTGCTGGGCAAAGGCCTCTCCCCATGACTTCCAGGTCTTTCAATTCAGGGTTTTTTTTTTTTTTGAGGATGGGAAATCATCAAATGACCCCTCCCGCTCTGGATGGAGCAGGAGGGAGTGTCAGACTCTTACTGACTAAAACCCACCCGTGTTCCTTCCTTAGCCCTTTATGTTCCAGGGCAGCGGTAACCCTTTCGGACAATCCCGCTACCCTTCAATTCAGGGTTAAAGAAGACCACTGTTCGTGGTCTGTCCTAGAACCAAAAATTCAAAGACATTGTGACATCTACCAACGCACTGGGCCTGCGTACTGGTTATAACCCATTCTCTCTCGAAGGGGACCAGTGTCCCAGAAGTGGGAACATTATAGGCTGATTATGTAATTAATGTCTTGATGGCATATATAAAAAAAAACTATCGTCGAAATTCTTCGTAAAGTTGTAAGACTGCATGCACATTGATTACGTTGTCAGCAAGAAGTATATAGATAATCTAACCACAGCTGCACTGGTATTAAATGAGGGCTTTGTTTTTATTGTACCTCCCTTCCTGTGTAGTAACGGCCTTAGGGTCAACCCTGTCAATGAGTACCTAACTAGTGTTAATAGGCTAAAAGCTGTTTACGACTAAATGTTATGTGCATGCTGTTATTTTCAACTCAGTTAACGTCTATCTTACTGCTTTAGGACAAACGATCGCTTAGGTATGTTTGTATTACTTTAATTATTATTATTTTTATTGACATTATTTTTATATTTTTCCTTTTGACATTTTTTATTTACATTTTTAAATTTTTCTTTTTGACATTTATATACTTTTCTTTGTTTTTATTTTTATTTTTGTCAAATCAATTAATACTATAAGCATTCCATTAATCTGGTTATGTTATCAATTTTAATATCAATGACCTCTATAAATATTTGTACGCCTTCGGGTATAACATAGCGCTCTTCAAAATTTTTGTAACAACTATTTATTGTACCTGTGTTAACAAATGAATAAATGACTTATGACTTATGACTTCAAATTAAGGGCTTTCTGTTTTCATCGCCAGATAATTTTATCGGAGGAATAATTTTTAATTTTTGACAGTTCCCCCATACAAAACCTGTCAGACGTCAATTTTATTCTATGAATAAAAATTATATGTCGATTGAGAAATCAGCCAAAATAAAAACAAAAGATGAAAAAAAGGAACGAAGAAAGATTATAGTCAGGTAATGTCAGGTTGTACTGACTGATAATAACTTGGCTATTTCACTGTTCCTTCTAAGGATTGGGTCTGCTCAGGTGTGCCATATAGGTCCTAACTCTCGTATTACTTGAACCAACTTTAAACTTAATAAATAATATACGTTGTAACGTTAAGAAGTCCGCCGTCCTATCAGGCCTCTGTGGGGGGCTGTCACTATCGTGATGAGCTTGCCAAGAGGTACATGGACAAGTGTAGTGCTGTAATATGTATGGTGGAAAATATAAAAGTTTAACCCTCAAGAGAAGCCTTTTCAATAATTGGACCCACCCGACCAGACTTGCAGATTCCTACCACATGAAAACACTGTCTGACTGTGTGACGGTGGAGTTTCTTGCCGACTCTTCTCCATAGGAAATGATTAATTGGAACCGTGCACCTAGCTTCTGACGTTTCATAAGTGCCCAAGTAGGTTTATATGAAATAAATATTTTGATTTTGTCGAAGATCTAGAAAATTAAACAAAATAGGTATCTACCAACAGAAACAGTTAGGAAGCGAACAAACACATTTATTATAAAAGGTAATTGCTTATTGGAGTCTAGTTACAATCCTTTTATGTGAACAAACTCGGCTCCTCCGTAATGAGCCGACTTAGGTGGCCCAAGGAATGGTCCAAGAACAATAATGTGCATCTGTTAAGGCGTAGTGCACAAGCTAGCCACTTAAAAGAAAGCATTAACGGAACTAAAAGTAAATCCAGATTTCCATACTCTGTGCTGCGATTTCGTGTTATAGATTTTCGGGATTAATGGTAGGTATCTACCATGAGACAGAGGGGCTTGTGGATTTTTTTATTACTGGTCGTCAGAAGCCCGAAAGTCTGACAACCAGTCTTACCAATGTCACGGAAAAGTTTATCAAAATAATTATGATGAGTTTAGCGTCAAAAACATACCAAACATATGGCCAAAACAACTTTCGCATTAAGACAGCGTGATTTTCACTTGTTTAATGACGAGATAAATAAATCCTATCAATCACTGTTCATTCTCCAAAATACTAATAAGAACTTTATGAAAGTCCAAATATTTATTTTGGATTTCTATAAGTACTTGCAGTGGTGGCCTAGTGGTCACGGCCGACACTTACGAGTTGAAGGTCTTAGGGTCGATCCCAGATGTTCAAAATCAAAAAATCAAAATCAAAAGTCATTTATTCAAATTAGGCTGAGAATCAGCACTTTTCGAACGTCAAAATTACAAAAGACAGTCCCCCAAAAACGCCCGCCCTTCACCACTTCCTAGTGCTATCGCTGGGAAGAAGAAGTGGCGGAACAAACTCCCCAGCAGCACAGCTGTCTGTTTAGTTCGAAAGAGATACCGTGGCCCCTGGCACAGGCAACTGAAGGAACACTGGTGGATTAAAGGGTCGAACCCAGACAAGCGTTTTCTTTGTGACAATTATTTCAGCACTACTCCTCTCAAAACAGTAAAGGAAAACATCGTGAGAACTGGAACCAAAAATTCGAAGACGTGACATATCCCAACCCGCACTGAGCCCGTGTGGTGGATTACGGCTCCCTCTCTCTCACCGGGAGGAGGCCTGTGTCCCAGCAGTGGGAAAGTTATAAGCTAATTATGCTACCTACTTAAAGATATATTCCATTCGTCACTGTCTCAGCTAAGCTCAGACTTAAACACCAAGAAAAAATTCCACAAATTAACATAACACTTAACGAAAGCTGACATGATTAAACTAATTGAAAAATATAATATTTATGACGTACACATTTATTTTAATTAAGGCCAAGCCTCGTCAGTATGTACGATACTTGAATAAGTAGTGAAGCCAATTAAAATTCTGTTTCCCCCTTAAGCGGTAACTACACAACGATGCCGTTCCGAATACCTGCAGTTTTAATGAACGGACTAAGCTTAATAGGCAATTGGTTAATAAAATGAATTCGAATGTAGGTTTATTAAGAACTAGCTTTTGGCGGCGATTTTGCCCGCGTGGATGTCGGAAATTATCCCACGGTAACGTTGTATCGGGATGAAAAGTTTAATAAATATGTCTTAAATA
The DNA here is from genome assembly GCA_951799955.1 of Apamea anceps. Classification (NCBI taxonomy): domain Eukaryota; kingdom Metazoa; phylum Arthropoda; class Insecta; order Lepidoptera; family Noctuidae; genus Apamea; species Apamea anceps. The sequence goes on from OX637516.1 coordinate 4,575,972, forward strand.
ATAATAATAAATTATTTATTTCAGACACAATTCTAGTCCATAGTCTTTATTCGCTGCAAAGATCTCACCGTGAAAACTTAGATGAAGTGAGATGTCATTGCACCTTACGCTAGGGATCGCTAGAGATTGACGCTATTGACAGCTCACTTCACCTAATTCTTCACAGTGAGATCTCGTGGCTAAGTAGTAACATCCGCACGGGTCGATCGATTAGGATAAGCTGCGCTTGCCGCGGTCGGTCCGTGAATGGGTGACCATCTTTACGTATTTACGTATACGTATTACGTATTACACCCCTCCGTGCTTTGGAAAGCACGTTAAGCCGTTGGTCCCGGTTGTCATGGATCTTTGACAATCGTTACGGGTCGTCAGAAGACCTAAACTCTGACAACAAGTCTTTCCAAGGGGTATGGTATTACCCAGTAACTTGGTTGTGGGTAACAGATAGGCAATCGCTCTATGTAAAATACTAGTATTCAGCTGCATCCGGTTAGACTGGAATCCGACCGAGAGACAGCTGTGCTGCTGGGGAGTTTGTTGCGCCACTTCTTCTTCCCAGCGATAGCACTAGGAAGTGGTGAAGGGCGGGCGTTTTTGGGGGACTGTCTTTTGTAATTTTGACGTTCGAAAAGTGCTGATTCTCAGCCTAATTTGAATAAATGACTTTTGATTTTGATTTCGACCCCGACATAGTCGGGAAAAGGCAATGCAGATTGTTGTTTGATCTTTACAAAATAGATCGGTGGGTGTACCCGTGAACACCATGACATTCGTTTAGCCATTAAGGCGTCATTGATATACAAACCTCTAAAATCACAAACACAGAAACATACTGACATTTATAATATTAGTAGCATATTAGTAGAATTGCTAGCTTGCATGAAATGTGAGGTGTATTTCTTGACATACTTGCTTGCTAAAGATCACGTTTTGAACTCTTGGGTGAAATGTTGGCAAAGTTACTGCTAAAAGACTTTATTAAATGATGTGCACGTATTCGTTTGATTAGTTCGAATCTATTAACTCAACAGTAGTAGATTATTGAATTTACCAAGAACGACTTTCAAACATTTACTCACACATATACACAGACAACACACACCAGCAATCATTTGCAATTGTACCACGCAGACAATCTTTGCAATTTGATGTACAGACGACAGCAGATCAAGCTACCCGAACTGTTAAATTTTCCCAATCAACCTTGAACCTTAATGCTTTAGCGATAAAGTTGAAAATCTATTAAAGAAATTTGACAGATTGTAGTAGCTTGATGTGCTGGCATCTGTACCTATTTAGTTAGGAGCTTAGAGTTCGGCTGAGCGTAGTGTAGACTCCAGTAGGCCAATTCTCGTAATTTAAAGCGTTCAAAATCTAATTGTAGTCTCATCTCGGCGACAAACAAATGTCAAAAACTTGTCAAAATGTAGGGAAATTAGAAGTATTTTTTGACAGATTGAGACTGAGATCAGTCTGTGAACGTTCTTAAAATTACGAGCATTGCCCCTCTGATCTCCCACAAATCATAAAATTTGTTAAAAATACCTGTATACCTACTCCGTGTTGTGAACAAAACTTAACCATTTCATATTGAAACTCAATGTAAATGCAAATGTCAGAAAAAAAGTAATTTTGCAACTAACCTCTTAAATTAAAATGTTCAAACTTTAAGCAAGTACCTACTTCAGAACCTCTTTCAATCAAAAAGGTTCAAAGAATAGAAACAACCCTTTCAAATTAAATCAAGAACACGCTATGACACACATTTAAAATACCCAAAGACATCATAAAGAATACAAAACATTATAAAAGTCAAAGGTCAAACTATCAAAGAAATCATTAAGTATGGATCAAGTGATTACTTAAGTATTAAGTTACGCGAAAACTTTTCTGAAAGACCGTGTAAAAAGGATCAAGTCGTATTAAATTCCTACAAACACAGGGTAAGCAGCCTAACAGGCAAAGTTACTAATTTGTCGAAAACTCTCGTAAATTAAATGCCAAATATTTTTGCCTGTAGCTCACATATTAAGTTTCACAGCTAATATCTAAAGACGGTGAGACTCGGGGCACGAAATAAGCGTTTAGTAGTGAATAGTCGTGATTTTTTTGCTTAATTTTCATGTTCCGGCTCATGTTTAATTAGTATAATCAGCTTGTAATGTTCCCGCCGTTTGGACACAAGCCTGGCTTTGAAAGGAATGGGGCTGTAAGCTACCACGTGGACCCAGTGCGGGTTGGTGGATGTCACATGTCTTCATTTTTTTGTTTCTGAGATATGTCGGATTCCTCACGATAGTTTCCTTCACCGTTTTGAGACTGACGAGACGAATTACACTGAGTAAAGCGCCTGCCTGGGTTGGAACCCGCGACCTACAACTCGTAAGTCGGGGCTGTGACCACTACTCTCATGCTTGCGGCAATAAAGGAAATACTTAACCATCATCATCATCTGCCTAGCCTTTTCCCAACTATGTTGGGGTCGGCTTCCAGTCTAACTGGATGCAGCTGAATACCAGTATTTTACATGGAGCGACTGCCTATCAGACCTCCACAACCCAGTTACTGGGTAATACGATACCCCTTGGTAAGACGGTCGTCAGACTTTCGGGCTTCTGACTACCCGTAACGACTGTCAAAGATCCACGAATGACAGCCGGGACCAACGTCTTAACGTGCTTTCCGAGGCACGGAGGGGTCTCGGTATGTAAAGATGGTCACCCATCCACAGACCAACCGCGGCAAGCGTAGCTTAACCTGACCGATCGACCTGTGCGACTGTTATTATTTAACCACGGGCCCCTCTAAATAAAGGAAATACTTAACCATGATCGGTAAACTTATCGGTCACAAGTGTTTGCAGATTTTGATATTAGCAGAAGAATGGATGCTACTGCCCATTTTCTCAACTGAAATGTTAATTTATTTATTGGTACACCAACAGCAACATACATAAAAAAACAATAATAAAATAAAAGTGCACCACTATGCCCTCACTCTCATAGTCCGATGGGATGGCATGGCACGTACACGATCGGAGAGAGATCGGGCGCTGGACGAATAGCTTAACGTGTTTTTCGAGACAGGAGTGTCACACCACCAACTTCCAAACTCCAATCTGTTACGACATGATATTCATGACAGATGGTGATGATGGGTATAGATTCAAGGGAGATAAAGCATTCAAGGGTACAGACAACGATTCAGGTAAAATAAGACAGCATTTTTACAGAAAAATAAACCAAATAAGTACAGACGCCAGCACATCAAGCTACTACAATCTGTCAAATTTCTTTAATAGATTTTCAACTTTATCTCTATAGCATTAAGGTTCAAGGTTGATTGGGAAAATTTGACAGTTTCGGGTAGCTTGACCTGCTGGCGTCTGTACCTATTTTCGATTGCAATAATTTCTTGAACAGAAAATCCGCTTTGTCTTTTGACGTTTTTACACTGCTTAATCATTTCCAAATCAACATTGTAGTGCAAATTACATAGTAGCAAGTACCACATAATTGATGTGTCATTGTTCTGGCAGAGATCTAGGATTCATTCCTATTATTAACTAATGGATCATTAATTACTAGTTATTTTAAGATGTTAATTAAGATTAGGACACACTAGCGACAAGTTTTTGCAACATTAAAATCGATAGTAGTTATCACACTTTTTTAACCGACTTCTAAAAAAGGAAGAGGTTCTCAATTCGGACGTTTGTATTTTTTTTTTATGTTTGTTCGCGCATAACTCCGTCGCTTGCCAACCGATTTGAAAAATTCTTTTTTTGTTGGAAAAAGGTCCCATAAAAATTTCACCAAAAACGGTTCAGTAGTTTGGTTTTTAAACCAAAATTACTGGTAAAAATTACAACTTAAAAGTAAAAAATAAAAACTTTTAATTAATTTCGGAAGTCGGTGGCAAACAACGAAAATGCGAACCCAACGACACCGACTTCCGAAATTAAAGTTATTTTTCACTTTGTAGTGTCGTTTTTGGAAATCGGTTGTTTTTTTTTTTTTTCAAAAAAGTTTTCATAAAATAATGCTTTGGAATATCCTAACGGTAGTAAGGCAGCGAATCGCGACTTCGCAACCTCCTGATCTCACGAATAAGTGCTCCATTGGGGTTCAAAATTAGTCGGACAAGACCGAAACAAACATAATGAGTCCACAAGATTCATTCATATGGAACACGGTTAATCTAATGGACAGGGTACTGTCTTAGAACGAACTATTCCAGATTACGTAAAAGTTAACTTTAAAATGCGTAATAAAATAAATAAATCTTATTGAATTATCTTATTAATGGCTTCTTACAGACATTATAATACCGTACGTGTACGAGTACCACTAGTTCCATCTGTCAAAAAACGGTTTACCTAATGGAAAGTGTTTTTAATAGTTCTTAACTTGAATCGCTGTACCCAACAAAACCTTTGCGGTGATCAGTCCGCCATTTTTATAGCCCCATCGCAAAGTTCACGCGTCGAAATCAATTTGCGTAGCGGGCGCGTCCGCCGTCAAAGAAAGAATTTCTCATAAGTTGGATAGGGGGGGGGGGGGGGTAGTGGGCCTACATGAAACAAAATAGCATTATGTTGCGAGAAAGTATGTCTTATGTAACGTGTGAGGTGCGACCGTGTGAGAGTGTGAGATATGTCAATGTATGTCATATGAAAATGTGTTAGAAAATATTCGGTTTGGTTAAAAATGTTGGATGCCTAACTTGAACGATGATTATCGTTGAATTGAAAAGTATAGCAGTATTTTCTAGATCGCACGTAATCTTTCTTTTGTAATCTTTTTTTTATTTTTTATTCAAATCTTGTACTGATGTTAAATTAATTCACTATTCAACATTTACATTTTTTTTCATTTATCTAGCTGAAATGTTTCCAATCACTATTTGATTACGAAGCAATTAACCGTCCAAGCATTAAAACGAACATACCTTACAAAAAAACGAATACATTTAAAAAGGAACTGCACACAAGTAAAGTACGTTCCCAACATTCATCGAACATCTATAAAGGCTACACAACAGATAAAAAAATACAACTCTGCAAGCTAATAAAATGCTCGCTACATATCGCAAGAATCTTCACATCTCAAAGAAAGAATTCGCAATAAAGTCCGTGTAGCCCCGCCCTCCCCCACACACGTAGTCACTATTGGCGAATACAGTTATCGGAAAAATGGGGAAAATGGGGTAAAATGGACCGGTGCGCGAAAGAGTTGGGAGGAGCGTGGGTAAGATATGTGGAGTTACAGTGTAGACGTAATGTTCTACACGTTGAAGATTATTTTTATTGGATGCTGTCTATGTGTGTTGCCAGTACTAATCTGGGCATTGATTTCCTTCCTGAAGAAATGTTTTATTATAACTGATACAGGAAAATGTCTAGAGGGGTCCGTGGCTAAATAATAACAGCTGCACAGGTCGATCGATCAGGTTAAGCTATACTTGCTGCGGTCGGTCTGTGGAAGGGTGACCGTCTTTATATACCGAGACACCTGAGTGCCTCGGGAAGCACGTTAAGCCATTGGTTTCGGCTGTCATTCGTAGATCTTTGATAATCGTTACGGGTAGTCAGAAGCCCGAAAGTCTTACCAAGGGGTATCGTATTCCTGCCAGGGTAGCGGGATTGTCCGAAAGGGTTACCGCTGCCCTGGAACATAAAGGGCTAAGGAAGGAACACGGGTGGGTTTTAGTCAGTAAGAGTCTGACACTCCCTTCTGCTCCACCCAGAGCGGGAGGGGTCATTTGATGATTTCCCACCCTCAAAAAAAAAAAAAAAAGGGGTATCGTATTACCCAGTAACTGGGTTGTGGAGGTCTGATAGGCAGTCGCTCCATGTAAAATACTGGTATTCAGCTGCATCCGGTTAGACTGGATGCGGATCCCAACATAGTTGGGAAAAGACTAGATTTACAGATTAATCTAGGATTACAGGAAAATGTCTCTTTAATAATTCACACATGAATAATGTACCCAGGATTTTTAACATCTTGATTTAAAAGAGTGACCTTCGAGTTTCTTGTCCGGTCTTCTCCATAGATATCTACGTTTTAGAATGGGAACTAGCTTTAACTTTCTGACTAACTGACCGACTCTTTGATAATTCAAAATTGCCTATAAATGGTTTAATTGAAATAAATGCCTTGAGTTTATGTCTTGTCTGGTGTTGCACAATTAAGAGGATATCAAATCTCTAGCTCAGCACTAAAACTAATCTTATTGCAGCTTTGATTAATTTAATTAATTTCTTGGTTGCTTACCATTAAATCCGTATTTTTTTTAGTTCATAAAAAAAACATAACAAGGCGTATTCCCCGAAGCGTAAAGCAGAGAGGTTTACAGTCACCAAAAGAGATAAGTAATCAGGGCTTCGGATATAGTTGAAGTTTAGTAAGAAACCGATGGATATTTTTGAATGAAATTTAATTTGATAAATAAGTAAACTGTTTGTTTTCTATTGATTAGACCAAATTTTATTCGGAAACATCCATCGGTTTCTTATTAAACTTCAACTATATCCGACGATCCTGGTTACTTATCTTCTTTGGTGACCATACCTATGTACAGACACCAGCACATCAAGCTACTACAATCTGTCAAATTTATTTTATAGATTTTCAACTTTATCGCTAAAGCATTAAGGTTCAAGGTTGATTGGGAAAATTTGACTGTTTCGGGTAGCTTGACCTGCTGGCGTCTGTACACCTACATTTCGCCAGTTTTGTATAAATCCCTTGTAATAAGGGGCTTAAGAAACAATATGAAATACTCAATTAATACCTAATAAGTACTGCATATCTTACTACACTTAATATTCCAATACCTAACACTTAACCCCAGGAGAGCGTGTTGTTATACACTTATAACGTTTCACACCACACCCCTACATAAAACACTTTACACCCCAACACTACAAATAAATCCTAGTCTTAATTACACCCTCTTTGATTGCTTAAAAAAAAATACAGCAAAACCATAGAAAAACAGCGCACCAACAAAGTTTTTTAATTTCTTCCAAACGATAAAACTGCAAGGATTAAACACCCACTTCCGAATGTAAAGTGCACTGTTTAAAAGTCAAATGCATGCAAAACACGGCATTACACCAATTCAGAAAACGACGAAATTCCTCGACCAAAAAAATAAGAAAAAAAAAATTAAGAAGTTCCGTGACTTGATATGAATGAAGGTTCCGTCGGACTATCGCAATATTGCTAAAGTTTCATGGCGGGAAGTTTTTATTAATGGCCGCGAAGTCAGCTTTGTTCTATACCACTGCTTTTAACTCTCGCCGCGCACGAAACTTGTAAATTTTACACTTTATAGAGCCATCCTCTACACAAAATACTACTGGTATTACTTTGCTGTTTCATAAAAAGAATTCCCTATTAAATGCTTTTTTTTAGTTTCGATACTACAATCGTTAAATTTGTATAATTAACTAAACGTTTCGTTAGCACGAAATGTCTACCTACCACGTAGTCATTAGAAACAAAAGAAAGTACAATTACTGGTATTTTTCGATACTGAAATGGTCCTATTAGGTGGACCAGCAATGCGATTCTGTAGCTGAGTGAGCTGTCATTCTAACTAATGCTAGGGATTGACACTATTGACAGCTCACTTCACCTAACTTTTCACGGTGAGATTTTTACAGAATCGATCAGCTGGTATAGATATAATAAGTGCTATTACTGAAGGCATTAAAGAAAGCAAGAAAAAAAAGTTTAAAAGCAAAAAGCTAAAAGCATTCCACCTTGTTATAATTTTTGGCTAACACGCGGCGAAATTCAAAACCAGTTTGCAGGGGCTTACTATAACGTCTATTCATGGGAGCTTTTCAGGGAATTGGGTCAGATGCTTTCAGCGTTGAGCCTAGTCTATGTTACCGGAATAACTCAGGGCTTGAGCTCACAATCTCCTATGCAGAATGGTTTTGTTCATGGCACACCTGCCATTTGGAGGCTTGAATAATGAACTACGGCAGTTTCTTTTACCTAAATGCATTGTCCCGTAATTCACTTAGGGCTGATTTTACCAGACAGATATCTTTTGTCCTTGGAATAAAATTGACGTCTGACAGATTTTGTATGGAAGAATTGTCAAAAATTCAAAATTATTCCTCGGTTAAAATTATCTGGCATTGGAAAAATCAGTCCTAAACGAAATAGCTTATTTGTCTGCACAATCAAGTTAAACTTTACGATGACGACTACCTAGTACCTAAAGTATTCAGGCACCACAATCAGATCTATAAACATGCAACACTCGGATGCTATCACTATCTTCATCATAAATCTAACTATGAATATAACATTAAGCGCTTATCTCCCTCCTAGCTTCTTATCGTTTGATAACTGAATTTGAAATGCGACGTTGTATTTTGTCTGGGGTTTACAGAAAGTCTGCATTCCTAATTAGTGGGTTTCTAAGTTTAAAATTAATATTATATTAAATTCTCTCTCTGCGTAGCCTTGTCTCATTTCACTTGGTGTCTCTCGATATGTGCATACACACGAGCGACACGCGTCGACGACAGAGGCAACTGCAGCCGTCGACGCGTCGGATTGTCGACGGCTGCAGTTGTCTTTGCCGTTGACTCGTCTCGCTCGTGTGTATGGCCACTAAGTCTTTCTTTGTCTGTTCTGGGTCGTCGAAACATCTACTTGGATTTTCTTTATGTTGATACATAATTAATGGTTTTATTTCTTTAAGTAATTTTGTACAAACACTTTTACACATCAATAATATTTTTTTTTAAAACTAGTTAAAAATATGAATTTCTTGTTGAATAAAATACAGCCTCACAATCTAATTTAACAAGCATCCTTTTCCGGGGCCACTTGGAAGGATTTCGGGGAGGCTTTTGCTCAGCAGTGGGACAGAATAGGCCAACTTAAAATACAAGGAAAAGACATACATATAAATATACAAGGAAAAGGATTCCCTTCTTACACAGGAGAATCAGCTTATGAAGGGTCATTTGCGTAAACATCTGGGTCATTGGGACAAAGTATACTTAGGTATATTCCAAAATTCATCATCATTTTACAACCCTTTCGGGCCTATTATATTATTTTGGGCTCATTAGTCGCAACCCTTTGCTCCTTTTTCACCAGAGGTCCAATGTACTTACGGTACAGTTTTCGTTGGCAATATTTGTGTAAATGGGAAATGTTATAATTATAAACCCTTGCCCGAAATATTACATAAGCATCTTCGTTTTTTTTCGTCAATTAATTTATTTAACCGTATTTACTTGAGTTGTGGAGTGAAGGATGGTGTTTCTAATTCGGTTTGTACGATTCCTAAATGCTGCGCTCCATTGCCCGTTAGCAAATCTTGAGTTTGGACTTCTATTGTTCAGTGAGGAACAGGGTCAAAATGGCCAGCCATCGCACAAAACAGGGAGGTTTGGAAGCAAAAATGGAAGGCCTTTATCCAGCAGTGAGACACAATATAGGCTGACAAAAAAACGGTATTTACATACGCCAGCACATCAAGCTACCCGAAACTGTCAAATTTTCCCAGTGAACCTTGAACCTAATGCTTTAGCGATAAAGTTGAAAATCTGTTGATTGAAAATCTGTTTTGTTGAGATTGTAGTAGCTTGATGTGCTGGCGTCTGCACTAAAGTCTTAGTATTCCACAGTTTTTGTAAATATCTACAAATCTAAACCTAGAACATGAAACCCCAAGTTAAGTAAAACCAAAATAAAATACAACACCGTTTCCAGTTTGACCGAGCACACGAAAATAAAAACCTTATTTAACCCCGCAGCCACTACTTCCAATCCACTTAAACGAATCTAAATAAACATAAACAAACCAACATTGGCAAAGAAAAAATCATTCGTATTCAGGAAAAACGTTACTATAGTATATCCTCCGTCGCCTCCCACTTTTTCATCCGTCTCGCTCAAATAGATTCGATATTTAGAGTGGATTGTACCGGGTCGTTTAGATTCACCCCCCCCCCCCCCCCTAGCTAAGACAACCCTGTTTTATATGAAGACAATGTCGATTTATATTCTGTGTTTCCTTCTTTGTTTAAATGAATTGGGTCTGTTCTTAATGAGGTAGATAGTCTATTTTTCATGATGATGTGAGATGAGTTCTGAGGGGAAATTATCGTAAATTTAAAAACGTTCACAGTCTGATCTCAGTCTCGGTCTGTCAAAAATACCTCTAATTTCCCTACATTTTTGACAAGGTTTTGACATTGATTGTCGCTTGATGAGATTGCGACTTAGATTTTGAACGTTTTAAATTACGGGAATTTGTCTTCTGTTACTAAACCATTATGTTCATGATTTCACCTAATGATGCAATGGTATAGGTGCGTAACCCCATCTGAATTTAATTGAGGGGCGACTGTTCAACTGACAATTCATTCATTGTGACATACCACTAAAATAATATAATACCCAACCTAACTATTAATAACATTAACAAACTAAAATATGGCTTCAAATAAATCCACCGCATCGCTGTCGACTGGTAATGTACCCAAGAGATTGGTGACATTGCAACGTTGTACGGCAATGCTTAGCCTCAGGCCAAGGTAAAAGCCAGCCCTTGGGTCACGGAAAGTGTCATATTATGATATTAGTTTAATATTTTCAGAAATATGTGGGTCAGTAATATTAATATCTAAATCAAAGTATAATAAGTAAAGATTGGGGATCCCTCAATCAGCAAAATTCATATTATCTTTCAGTCCTTTTTTGCAACCCTCCTTTCTGTCTCCTTTCTATTTTCCTTCTGTTTTGCTGTGAAAAACTACTTTTGGAAAAGTTATCGTTCGTCCATTTCTTAAATAATCAACTAGCAATCGCTGTGCCCTTTGTTCTTGGTCTAATCTCCCACTCCATGTGATCGCAACGTTAAGCTTATGTTATTAAAAATCCGTGCTCATTCGTTATCAACTTGTATTCAATATCAATCTATATACCTCTACGCTTATGTACTTGCATTTCATTTACTCGATATCTCGCCTCTCTATCTGGCGCATCTGTTTTCTCTTTTCCCAGGATTTCCAAGCGCCAAATCCTACTTATAGCGTCTCTTGGTTGAGCTGAAATGGATTTTTTCTGATGTATGCCACTTAATATGTTTTGATACTTTTTCTATTTTCAGAGAAATTATTATGTTAATGGGTACGATGGCAATATTATAAATCATAACATATATTACAATACATATACATATAATTCCAAAGAAATGCAGAAGAGTATGGATATAGCTGGTTTTAAAACATCAATATTATCCTTTAAAAATACAATGCTGAAGGCAAACGACATCCAAACATTTTACTCATCAATTAACGAATTTCCAAACCCAGCCTTTCAAAGCTCGCCAATCAATGCACACGAAACGCAACAAAAGTCAAAACTCCGTATTTCCAATTGAAATAAAACAATGGCCGACGTTCCTAGTAAACTGAAAACGAATAGTGTTTTGTAACACGAGCCCAAAAACTTTGTACACGTGTAGGCGCGATGCCAAAATGCTGTTTATCCACAACAGAATGCCATTAGGAGTTGTTACTGGCGAAACGATCGCGATTTTTGTTTACAAGTAACTTCGGGAATGTATTTGCGGATTTACGAATGTATTTACGCTATTTCAATACGGTAGTTGTAAACTCGTGTGTAATTTCTTTATTATTAAATAGTATAGGAATATGTGTTACCATGTCAGTTACCATGAATAAGTTGCTGTTGTTCATAGACTTGGTATGCACATGCAAATAGCTTTGTTGTGAAGTTTTTACTGATGTTTTATTACAATGGAATATTTTATGGCATTCTGCAAAACGAATGATACTTTAAATTATATCCTAGAACTATGTATTTATGTGTATATACTTCTACACTGCAAAAACACGAACGGTCACGATCACGATCTTTTCAAAGTTATTCACGTTCATTAACTTTTATTTAAATTGTCCTAGGAACAGACCACAAAATTAGATTACCAAAACTTCTTGTTAATTTAAAACAGAGTAGCTCATCCTAATACACTAGGTGCTCTATGGATTCCCTGTGGTCTAAAATAAAGATTTATTATGAACCTAGAAAAAAAAAATGTTCTCACCCTTTTTCTCCAAGTATCAAATTGTCTCAATCGCAGTTTTAAAAGGAGCGACGCGCAACGCACTCTGAGTGATATTTCTTTACAGTCCGCGACACAGCCACTCTTGGGAAATATACGACGGTCTTATAATGTGAAACGCAGATGAATTTTGTATACGTTTTACGGTTAAATAAACTTAGAAGCATTTAGGTGTGTTCACGCACTTTTTTGATAAAAGAAGAATGATATTTGAACACTGAAATCTATTTTATTTAAGTACAATAACGTGCACAAAGGGTACACTTTTTACTAAGTCCTAACTTATCTATCGTTGTGACAGTCTTTAATTATCCATTAACCGGTTGAATGCGGTAATGATAGAAACAATTAAAAAGTCAATGTTTTTCGCGTGGTGGACCCACGCGAAAAACATTGACTTTTTAATCGTTCCGGCCATCATTCATACGAATGGTTAAATAATATACTTTGTATGTATTATAGGATCATGTCATGTGAAAATTTTCTCCTTGATCAGCTGCTTCGAATAACGAAGATGAGCATACCAAAACACATTTTCTTTGAACTCTCACAAAATGGTCGCAAAATTCTAAAAAGGGGGTGATTACTGTAAAAGCTCTCACTTTTACAGTTATCACCCCTTTTTACAATTAAGCTTTTTGAGTTACCATGTAGATTGTATTTAGTATTTCGGAGTGTCCATGGAGTTTCTTGCCCATTCTTCTCCGTAGGTACGTAATACACTTTGGAATGGACAACTAGCTTCATATTTTCTGACTAACTGACTCCTTGACAATTCTAAAGTGCTGTAAATGGTTTAATTGAAATAAATGCTTTGAGTTTGATTTACCTTTTGCGCAACAACACGCCTGTTATACCCGCAGAGTTAGGCAGAAGTGGACCTATGGGCATGGTACACCCACCAAACAAACCAAACATTAACAAAAGAATACCAAAATAAAGTTATTTTCTTTATTTTTTTCATCTTCCACCTTTCGCAGCAACCCTATACAATATTCATTTTCTACCAAAATTAGCATGGGAGCACCATGACCACTTTCCATACTCATCAATTAGTCACTTAAATTCAGACAATTTTCCAGGTAACATTGTTTTTTAAAGCTATTCAAATTGGAGTCGTGTATCATGTATCATTTAAGCATTATTTTTGCCTAGTCTGGTCACAAGCTTTCGTGGAACTAGGTGCAAAAATTCCTGTTGCCACTACAGAATTCTAAATGTGATGCTTACAAATTATTTTGGGTTCCTTCTATACGCTTGAACATTGTTTCTCGCTGAGAATGTGTTTTAATTGTGGAGGTTCTTACCAATGTGAGATTTTTTTTATTCTGAACAACTTTCTCCATGAGACAATGTTGGTCCCATGGAGAGAGTTGTTCAGTTGGATTGTTTTTACCACAATAATAAAGGATGCTCATGGATATACATAGTCAAACTTAGTTTTTTATCATATTAACTCCTACAAAAGTTCAGTTTTGTAAACAAAACCCGGGTTTCGGAGATTTTCAAACAAATCGATATACCCAAAAAACTGGGTACTTTATTTTGTTTGACATGTCATACACGAACGGCCATTATTGCTCTAAAAAACAACCAAAGTATAATTTTGCAAATGTTTTTTGAAAGACGAGACTATGACTCTTTCAAAATTGAAGGTTATATAAATAATACCATTTGAAACAGAACGTCATGTAAAGGGAATAAAACAATACCAACACATTTTTACTTTAAATTAAATTCTCTGTTCAAAAATCAAATCACTGACGCGTCATGTCGTAAAAAAAATTATGCAATTATATAATATTTGATCTTGATGCATGAGACTTTTTAGTACGACTTTTAGTCATACTCTTTTTACCACACCTTTCTGATTCACGCTGTATATAAATATGTAGTATTCTTAGAAATTCAAAAGAAATACCGCACAGATTCCGCGATGAACATTAAAACAAAACATCAAATCTCCTATTGTAATAAACTTGCAATGAAGTCCATTACATCCGCCTATCTCTTGGATTAAACGAAACGAACGAATCACAATAAACACCATTTTAGCAAAATTAAATAATGTTGTACAATACATATAACATATAAAGTAAATTATCAATGTAATCTTGGATTGAATTACTACGAAACATTTATTAAATTATGTACCATTTAGTATATATATTAGGTAAAATTCAGAAAAGGATTTATTTATATAATTTAACGAGTATCGGCGAGCCTGAAATTTGCCTGAATTTCCTGAAATTCTCATTTACATGTTAGTGGGTATCTAACCTGGGTTCAACTAGGTGGGATTTGAACCCGCGACCTCTCGGTTGCAAGCCGACTCTATGGCCGTTTGGCTATTACGACGTCTATTAGTGTTAGTTAGTTTATTTGTCAATGTTTTACGTTCATGTTCTGGTAATTGCCCAACCTCTAAGCTGCTTGTTATTTATTATAGCGGAATAAAGTCGTCGACAGTTTAGTAAAATATTGTTTAAGTGATAAACACTTGCTTTGAGTTGGCAAGAGTCTCCATGGCTTGTTGTAGGTACAATATAAATTATTCAGCATTTATTAAAATGACCCCATGCTTCCTACTAATATTATAAACGTGAAAGTTGTATTGTATGGATGTTACTCTTTCACGCAAAGACTACTGAACGGATTTGGATGAAATTTGGCACACATATAGTTTATAACCAGGATTAATACATAGGATACTTTTTATCCCGATATTCTCACAGGGTTGAAACTTATGTGGGTGAAACCGCGGGGTTCAGCTAGTATTACATAAGCACAATCACTCAAAAATGTTCTCACTGCGGAGAAACAGGAATCCTCTCTTGATTGGATCCGTAGTCCATCACAGTATCGTCTATCGTACCCAGTGCAATTTGGTGGAGGTAATGCCTGAAGGTCAATGCTGCCACTACGTAAAAAAGGTCCAAATTCAAGTAGCAATCTCATGTCAACTACAGTAAAGGTCAAAAACTTGTGAAAATGTACCTGAACTCCGATTTTTTATTTGCTACACCAAAATGTCAACTACCAGCTCGCGTCAGCCAGCGCCAGCGTCAGCTATCATATTGACAAGAAAAAGTAAACATCTGAATTTAGTGAATTAAAGATTTTTTTGACAGACAGAGAATGAGATTAGAATGCAACAATACTTAAAAGTACGGTTACTACCCCTCAGTATATCTCCAAATTTTTGTTTCTAAGATGAAAACTAGTTTTGAAATCTGAACACATACGGAACCACTACTTAACTCAAATCGCCATGCATATTAACAGACACCACTCATTCAATCATTCACCATTCGTTTTAACGATTAGCATACACTAAACGAGACAAATTTTAATCGAACTATGTTTAAAGCCTCCACTCTATCTTGACCCGCGGCGAAAAACAAAACTAAAATAAAAAATGTACAGAATTTGACGTTAAGTTGACAGTTGCCTTAGCCAGCAGCGCCACCCCGAAATGTCAAGTTATATTGGTCGAGTGTTACTATGCAGTTTGTATAGCCAGCATTGCCATTTTGTATGCCCCATTGTGTGTTAATATTATAGAGTTAATCCCTTTAGCGAAAATAATAATTTCTGTTACTATTTTGGAGTCGTTTGCACTAGAGTTATGGGTATTGCGTTTTAATGGTAGCTTCTGGTCACTTTTAATGCCTGGTTAATGGATAATAATGGTCATTTTTATCCTCTTGGCAATTTTTTTTATGATCATAATATTGTGTTCTGGCATGAAAGACAACATCTTTACGGTGCTATAAAATTCATGGCTCAAAATAAACTTATTTAAATTAGATAAACAAATGTTGAAGCGAAAGCAGTAAACGGGTTTTAAAAGCTAGACTAGGACATGTTTTCATTATTTAAAGGGTAATAAAACGCATAGAATAAAAATAAATACTTAGTGAATACTCAGGCACGGTTTCTTTACGGTACGGCGCATAAACTGCGCCGTAAAAATAACGTGTCCGTCAACAATCTTCCAAAGTGATCCGACGATACAACACTGACGACCGTGACGACGTGCGTTTCGACGTACATGGCGAATAAACCGTAGTTCTTCACGGCAAGAAAAACGAGTGTATACAGACGCCTACACATCAAGCTAACCGAAACTGTAAAATTTTGATAAAGTTGAAAATCTATTAAAGAAATTTAGCAGATCGTTCCTAGTAGCTTGATGTGTTGGCGTCTGTATAAAGGGCCATAGGCTTCATGCAATAGTCAAATCCACACACAGATTACCGGATCATTTAAAACAAGTCCGTATCTTCATAATTCGATATCAATTATTATAACTACTAGCTTCTGCCCGCGTGAAACTTCTCGTTCCCCCGACACACCGCGTCGCATCGCATCGTCATATGAAAAATAGGCCATATACAACTTTACAAAAGAAAATAATTTTCTTTAAAGAGTAATTTGTAGGTACTTGTAGCAAGCAAAAAAAAAAACAAGAACTATATATGTCCACTAGATTAACCGTTTTTTGATAGATCGAACTAGTTACAATTTTTTTTTTTTTTTGTCAATACTGATACATGTATGGTATTATAATGTCTGTAAGAAATCAGTAATAAGATAATTCAATAAGAATTTATATATTTATTTTTTAACGCATTGCAATAGGTACGTTGTAAGGCAGCTGTCAAAAAACGGTTAACCTAGTGGTCAGAGTGTAGCCTAGATATAAATGAAGTGTAACTACGAAGGTTGTTCAAAAACCACAAAGTCAGTTCAAAAACCCCACTGTATTTCCTAGACATAGACATAAAACAATTGAACAAAACTGTCGCGAACTCGACATCAAGTACCCGGCTAAATTGTTTGAGTAATTCCATCATTTTCCACCAAGAAATAAAAAAGTACGGACGAACTCCACCGTACGCCACAATATTAAACTAAGTTTAAAGACTTATTACGTTTTAATTTTTATTGTGTTCGCGATAAAAGTTGTAACTTTTCACAGAGGTTATATTCGCTGAACTTTGTTTCATAGTCCCGTGTGTGTGTCTTATAGTTGGGTTAATAATAATTTTGTTTAAGTTTGGAGTTACCTTTGTTTGTTGCGTATGAGTTGGGAGATTATGTAAGGTAGGGTTGCAAGTTTTCTTTACCTATGGCATTTGTGTCTGAATGGTCTAATCTATTGAAAGGACGGATATTAGTATTCGGGTTTTGTGCAGGGCGTAAGTGGTATTTATATAAATCAATATTTTATAGAGAAAAGATTTGATTTTTTGTATGTCTGTTTGTTACGCTTTCAGGCTACGGCCAAACGGATTTGGATGAAATTTGGCACATGTGGAGACCGTGGCCTGGATTAGAACATAAGATACTTTTTATCCCGATATTCTCACGGGTTAAAGACGTGTTATGCAGGAGAAACCGTTAGTAAAAAATACAGTCGGAAAAATCCTGAAGAATTATCGGACATAGAAAGCACAAGATTTTAATAAATGATAAGCTCGTATGAAAAAAGTGAACCCTAGCTACAGAACACAATTAATCAGTTTTGAACAAATTATTTAATACAGCCCACATTTTTAGTACACTTTACACGATACAGAAAATTGATATGGGAGCTTAAAATGTTGCTAAAAGGAGGCTCTAAAATTAAACACGAACCTTAAAAATTAAAACGTACCTAACTTAAAGGTTATTATTACTCCAAAATAATTTTTATTAATTTAAATAGTTAACACTTTAAAGCCTTAAATAAAGTGAAGTACACACAAAATGTCACGTAAAAAGATTGTATCAAGACTTCCAGCACTTTTTGACCGATAATTGCATTTTATATGCTTAACATTAAAAACATCTTTGACCTTTTTAATTCAGGCTTATGGTCGTAAGAATATGTTACGTATGGATAAGAACTTTGAAAGCTACATTGTAGGTTAAAGTTTTTATTTAATTTTAGTTTTTTATCTTTATTTATTTACAAGCTTTTACCTTACAAAGGAGGTTAAATTTTTACAATGTTAATTAGTATTTATTGCTTTTTGTTAATTATTTGAAATATTTTTCAGGGTGAGAACTTTAAAACTAAGTTTGTAACTTTTACTAGCTGCGCCTCGTGTGTTTACCCGCATAAGTGTCGATCCCGTAGAAATATCGGGATAAAAATTATTATATGTCCTAATCCAGGCCAATGGTCTACCCATGTGCCAAATTTCATCCAAATCCGTTCAGCTGTTTTTACGTGAAAGCGTAACAAACAAACACAAAAAATCAAACCTTTTTTCTTTATTATATTACTAGTTTAGATAAATTAATATTTAGAAACTTTCTCGAATAGTGGTGGTAGTTGGCTGTAACAGGTTTTTTTCAGTGATCAGAAAATTATCCTGGTGTAAAATGAAATCTAACCATACGTAATGTTTTAATTATTTTTTACCCATAAAGATAAGTTTTTACATCACACTTTCTGTAGGTTTGTACGCGTCAATCATATTTTTTTTAACTAAATGAGGTCGGCATTTCCTATCTACCTACTCTGAGAAGAAAGGTCGAAACAAACTCAGAGGTCACAGTCTCTTTTAAAGTCCAAACATAATCTTGGTCAGATCATGTGAAGACCATGTAGATTGGTGTTTAAAATGGTCTTTTGAGGAGAGAACCACGCAGATTGAGTGGACCTGTCCAGTCAGTTCACGTATTTGTCAGTAATCATGCAGCTCAACTTAAAACTTAAGAAGGTGTAAGAAAACATCGTGAGGAAACCTGGAAATATAATAAAACAAGTCTGAAATCACCAACCTGCCTTGAGCAATCGTGGTGGTCAACGGTAATGCCTTCTTTGTATCAGAAGAGGCCTGTGCGTCGGAATCAGACACTAATAGGCTGGTACTATTAACGTAGATACGAGCTTGATAAGCCAATCGGTTATTTCCTGAAGAAAAAGTCTATAAACTTCATAAGGGTACTTAAAGCAGGGAATGAAATTGATAACCATCTAACAAACTACCTACAAGACATTCCCTCAGTAAATGAGTCATAAATTCATCATGCAACATGTAAAATATGTATCTTAGTAGGTACATAAAGATAAAATCGACAGATATTTAACACCCCAATCAGCATCAACAATGTAAGAAAACATGGTCTTAGGATATAAGGTAAGTACGTGCATTTGCATAAGTTTTAAACAAGAAGTACCTACAATTTTTTTATCAATTAAAATTTGCATTTTTTAATGATTTTGTTGTTACTTTGTAAGACGATATCACCCAACATGGGGAGGTAATCATATCCTACAATATTATGTGTGTGTCATGTGCTCATTCAAGTTGCAATTAAAAGGAATTGTTAATTTTTCACCTGTAAAATGAAGTGGGTATGCATACTTTTGTATGTATGCTTACTTTTTGTCTGTACTTGTTATCCTGTCTGTATCCTTTTATGTATATCTATTTATTTATTATTCCCAACACAACTATCATTACAGGTTTCCCCAAATCGGTAGCGTGGTATTAAACAATATTTTTTCCATTGAGTACAGCTTATCACATGTAAAGTAAGCGCGTCAAAGGTACTTTACCCAGCAGGTTGGTCCGGCCGCGAGGCACCGCCAGTAACCGCGGTCTCGTCCCCGCGACACGTAATTATCCGGCACGTTTAGACATCCTTTAGTACACCCGGGTTAGAGATCTTTCCATGCAATAACTTAAGGTGGATGCTCCAAGGTAGCCCGCAAAATTCAAATTTTCTTAAGTTTTTTGCAATTTGCTGGTCAGTACTAAGTTGTACGTTGATTAAAATATGATTCGCGGCCGTAACAAATATGTATTTACAGAATTATAATCATTAGAATCGGTAATACAATTTCATAAGTTAGCATAATCCTAAAATGTCAAGATTTCATGAAATAGTCATTCAGTAGGATTATTTGATCTTAGAGAGTTGTGTTTTAACGTTACTTGGTCAATGTGGACACGTGCGCTGCTTCCACCACTCGCTGCTACTCTATCTGTGTGTGTTTCTATCGGTTTGTATATGAGTCGTGTTACTTGATTAAAATCATTTTATTTTCCATTTTTTTTATTTATGCATATTTCTAGATTAATATGCCTTGGATCTTTTATTAAATTCAGGGATGGGGTCGGCTTTCAGTCTAACCGGATGCAGCTGAATACCAGTATTTTACATGGAGCGAGTGTCTATCTGACCTCCACAACCCAGTTACTGGGTAACACTGACGAAACTCTTTGGTAAGACTGGTTGTCAGTATTAAATTTAGGAATATTGACCAATAATGATCTTGATTGAGACCTTTAAACTTTCCACATATGAGAGTGGCGAGAGGAGGCAAAACTCTCCAATGCCGCAAGAAATAACGCTACAGTGGACAGAGCTCCGGCGGGATTTCAAGGCGACATGGAGAGTGCGATTGTCGCAACCCAGTGCTGGGCACGCCACGATTGCGGCGATAAGTCCCCTCTTTGAGGAGTGGCTAGAGAGGCGCCACGGCGCCCTCGCCTTCCGCCTGACGCAGGTCCTCACCGAACACGGTTGTTTCGGGAGGTTCCTGTTCAGGATAAGGCGGGAGGAAACGCCAGCGTGTCACCCCTGTGTAGATCGCCCGGAGGACACGGTGGAGCATACGGTGGAGGTCTGCCCGGCTTGGGCGGAGCACCACCGCGTCCTCTTGGCGGCGGCGATCTCTCGCGTCCGGCCCTGGTCCAGGCCATGGTACAGAGCGAGAGTTACATGGGAGGCCGTCACCTCCTTCTGCGAAGCAGTAATGCTCGCAAAGGAGGAGGCGGAGCGCGTAAGAGAGAGGTAATCTCGAGAGTCAACAGCCGACACCCGGCCACCGTAGGCGCGGGCTTGCGGGCGGCGAGCAATGGGTAGCTCTCCGCCCGGTAAGGACCAGGCCCGAGCCGATGGCGTGTTGTGTTCCACGCGCGCCTCAAAGAGATGTCAGCACGAATTAACGGCGTCCGCTAGGGCCGATGCCTGCCAGGGCCACGGGTTGTTCGAAAGAGTTAACCGTGGCCCCCCCTGGCACAGGCCTGGCACTGAAGGTACAGGGGTGGGTTTAGTCATTAAAAGTCTGACACGCCCTTCCGCTCAGCCCAGAGCGGGAGAAGTCATTTGATGATTTCCCACCCAAAAAAAAAAAGACCTTTAAACTTACCTAGTTATTTCGCAACTTAAGCAACACTTGTTGTTACTAACAAGGGATTGTTAGTGATCTTTTTAATGATCTACATAACATTATGTTTATATAAATATTTAGAATTAGGCATTGTGTATTTATTTTATTTCTTATTTTGTAACTTTTATCTTATCGTATGCTACGCTGTCGCTGATATCCAGCGCTGGGACTCTGTCTCGTATAAGGTCGTAACATTGTGCTGAGCGATGGCCGTTTTGCGTGGATGTGACGCATATTTTCCCCTAACTTGTTCTTTTTTGTGTTTCTTCTCTGCGTCATGTTTACCACACATAAACGTATATTTTCTTTATTTCTTGACCTATCTCTTTAATTACCTCTTCAAAAATATTGACCTATGTTTAGCTTGACATCTGAAAATACCGTACATGTACACATTTTGTGATTCCCGTTTTTTTGTTGTGTGCATAATAATAGTCTCATCCCGACCGATTTCGGTCACAGTGGCCAATCTCCACGGAGATTAGCCAGGTACCTACGCAAGAGATAAGTGCACAAATGTGTGCGTAAACACAGGTGCACTCTCTATTCCTTTACTCTCATAGTCGCATGGGACGGCAATCCGACACGACCGGGGAGAGATCAGACGCAGGAACAACGGCCTTCGCTTTCCGAGGCGCGGGGTTATCAAACCGCCGTCTTCCAAACTCCGGAATGCAACTAAGAAATTTCTAATTGAAAACCCAACAACAGCGGGCTCCTGGACCCCGCGCTCAGCAGTCGTGCTTGCAACCACGAGATCAACGAGGTAGTTGTGTGCATAATTAACGAGTGGCTGACACGACATTGTATCTGCAATAAAGACAGACATGCCAAATCCTCCAAGAACCACTAGTTTATTACTGACAGACCTAGCTGCAAACAAACCTTCAGAATTTCCATCGTACTTCAAAAAGGTACACACAAATAAACACAGCAACCAGTCACGCCGCCGATAATTTATTTTATGAGCGGCCATATTGGATTTAAAGTCAATACTTCGACATTACGGAGGTACGTACAGTCGGGCTCAAGTAATTTTATAAAAAGTCAACTATTCGCCGCAATTTGTGCGCCACTGTACACAGCCTCGTCGTCCCGAGCTTTTTCTGTCTCATTCCATTTAAATTTCATTTAAACAGGACTGGATCCGCTCTGCAGGCATTTCCAGACATATTGGAACTACTATGCTATGGTTAATGCGGCGTTGTGGGTTTGTTTTTGAAATTGTTGCTCTTAGGCTTTTCTTACTTATTTATCTTACTAGCTTGTGGCTTTTTTTTTTGAGAGGTTTTTTCGGTTTGTGAATGAAGTTATGTACCAGTAACAGCAGCTAAGTTGCAGCAATTACAACAACCTAAGTATGCTTTTTACAACCGTTTGCATCATGAGTTTCAGTAGGTCGAAGTCATAAGCAGTAAGTATGTCCTTTACGTGTCATTGAACATTGCTTTTGCCACCCAGAGCAAGAGGAAAAATCATATTTTTATGAAAAGTTTATAGTTAAAACATGTTCAGGATGTTAAATATATGGGATGAGGTGGTACTATATGCTTTTATGTATCTGTTTGTATATGAGTCTTGTTACTTGAATTAAACTTATTTTATTTTATTTTTTATTTATTTTAAATTCAATTGAAAGATGGTATTTTTTTAATGTCATGCTTAAAAAAAACACTTGTTATAAAAATATGACTTTTGGCATTTTCAATCTCAAATAGCACCCGGGGGTTACTTGCAGAATTTCACTGTAGTAGTAAAAACGCTCTAGATGTTATTTTCTGAGTATAAAAAAAATTGTAAATACTATTTTTCTTGGTTTAATTTTTGGGTATAAAATGTTCGACACTTGAATGATGTCCTTTCTCAGTAGCAGCCTGGATTCAGGATTTGTGCCAAATAACCTCGCAGCCATCAGCATTGTGATGATGACATAACATGATTTACATGGGACTATAACATAACTGGCGAAAAATGGGTGTACCTACTAAACATAGATTGCCTATCCCTTCAGGTATTACAGGCGTCATGTTATGTATTTTAAAGAAGTGATTAGGTACCATTTTTATTAAAAAACCACTTTTGTCGTTATGCGACCGTCAATGTAAAA
This sequence comes from Apamea anceps, assembly GCA_951799955.1. NCBI lineage: Eukaryota > Metazoa > Arthropoda > Insecta > Lepidoptera > Noctuidae > Apamea > Apamea anceps. The sequence goes on from OX637516.1 coordinate 4,599,392, forward strand.
CTATCCTTTTTTTTTATCAGGATAGGAAATCATCAAATGACCCCTCCCGCTCTGGGTGGAGCAGAAGGGAGTGTCAGACTCTTACTGACTAAAACCCACCCGTGTTCCTTCCTTAGCCCTTTATGTTCCAGGGCAGCGGTAACCCTTTCGGACGATCCCCCTACAATGTAAAACTGTCCTCCAATGTGAAACAGGCAACGCTCTTTCCTCCACCCTAATAGCGTAACAAACTATCAATCACAATCAATAATTTTAAAGAATTTTGCTAATCCATTGCTTTATATGTTCGAAAAAATTGTCTACTCGACAACGTAAATAACGCAATGAATGTTTTTGAACTGTCAAAATGCTGACTTATTCCGCAAGTTATTTCCCAGACACAGTTCCATGAAAAATGATGCTAGTGCAAATGCTCGTCTGGCCGAAAGGTATTGATTTCTGAACGAACTGCTAGCAGAAAAATATGCTTACATCACACAGCCTTTGTCTCCGCCGCGGAGGTGTGAAAGCTATGATAGTGTGGAGAAGGACGTCTGAAAATAATATACAAAAAAGTCTAGTTTAGTGTTTTTATTCTTATTTTGCACAAAAATGTTGCACAACAATGTTGCACAACAAACACCACTATATGTCCAGGTAAAATCACTGTCCATTCTAAGATTGTCTGGAAGAGATCGCAGAAAGTGATAATTCAACCCATTGTATGTTTTGTAGTGTTATGTATTTTGTGGTATAATAAAGTATATTGTATAAATAAACAATGGTTATAAAGTTGATAATTATAAAATTTCCGTGTCAACAACTGTAGGTAGGTATCACAGCAATTCAGAATTGAGTTTATTATTTTCATTAAAACATAATAACTTTCTTCAGAGAAAACCAGACAAGAATTCTCTAATTCATCTCTTCCTTAAGTTTCACCAGACACGATATAATACAATAATAATAATTTCTCATAGAGGTGCATTGTGACCAAGCATTAATTAGTGCTTTCCACACAACTCGGCTTTCAGCTACATATTTATGTTAATCAAAACAGCTAATGTAGCTCCAATAATAAAATAAATTATGAAGTAATAAACACGAGAACTATAGAAACTGGATTTTATTGAAGTAACTACAATCATCGCTTTGTGCAAATGTTAATGTTATAAACTGTATATTACTTTCTATTAAAAGGTATGTTAGTATGTCGGTACCTAACAGTTGTATTTACTAAAAGTTGCAAATTATTATTAATTAATGTGAACGGGGCAACCATTCATATTAATTACCATTCTCACAGATTGATCAATCAGCAACGTCAAGGTTGGCTTATCACACTGTTTACTCGTAGATTTGTCTGTATATATCGTCAATGTGTCTTGTGATATTAGATTATATTGCAGTTGTCAGAAGTCTAAGACTCTGACAACCTTACTAATCTTGGATGTATTCATTTTCCGGAACTCAAAGTTCTTTTGTCATCGGTTCGACATTCCGATACCATACTTAAAAAACCATAGTGTATGTATATTGCAAAAAAAAAAAAACAATAAGAATTCATAACCACGGTATTAATTTATTGGTAAATATGACTTCACTACTTTAATTAATAATTATACTATCACTAAGAAAAGCAATTATAGGTAATGTTTCTCGAAAGGCTTTTACTATAAATTTTAATGAGAATATTATAATTTTATGGTTGCACACAATATTTTTTCAATGCATTCATTTCACATTTGCATGTTCTACATGCATTTATGAAATTATTATTCATATTATTATCAACTAATTACCGCGTGGGTTTTGCAGTTTCTTGTGCAAGATTTAAATCTTCAATATAAGTATGTTTAATCGTAAAATTTCTTAGCTATATGTAAATGTTATTGCTTATTTTATTACGGAACATCATAACTACATTGGCACATAAAATAAATTTTAAAGGTTTAACACTGTAGTCTTAATACAGTTAAACTTAACTTGAAAATTTTATACAGTTACAGATTTAATTAAAGCGAACTCCAAAAATATATTTAAATGTTTCTTTAAATTAACTGTATCTGTATCCCATGTTGTAATTTCTGCAGTACTTAGACAATAAATACAAATTATATAAACTGAATTTGTAAGAGGAAATGATGCATTTCCTGAGCTGATACGTCAACCACTTAATATTCTATTGAAACAGACAGCCGTTCAATGTTTATATGTGATGTTCTTGATTATAAGTCGGTATACTTGCTAATCAATATTTTATTTTAGCTACGTACTAACTGTTCTAGTACTGATTGATTGAAGAACCAGAAATGAATATTTAGGTACTCATTATTATAATCATAGAATATTTTTACCAAAAAGAAAACGCCCTCTCCGCACTCGGACACCCAGAGCATTTCAGGATTTGGCACAAAGGACAAAGTTATACGAGCGAGCGAGACGGCACACGTAATCCACTTATACGTCACGCGCGGGTTGTTCCCATACATTTTTACTGGAGAAAATTCGGGAATACCCTTAATGCATATTAAGCCGGGATCCCGAGTTATTTGCTATGAGGTATCGGGATACCTACTGAAATGAAATTTTCCGCAGTGTGGGTTTTTGGGATAACGAAGGTTCTGCACACTTTTGTAGGTAAGAATGTGACCCTTCCCGAGTTTGGCCAGCCGAATTATTGTTTCAAGTACTATATTTGGGATACCGCAAAGCGGTTTGGAAAACGGTCGACTATTCAATAGAATGTATGCGAAATTTAATAAATGTTTTGTGGAATGGGACATTTAATAGTTGCGGTTTCGACATTCATTATGTATGATGTACTTTAGTACGTTTGTACGTTTTTTTTAGTCGTATTACTCGATTCGCACGAATTTACTCGCCCGAAAAGTGCGAATCGTCACTTTTAAATAATATTATTTTTCTATTGACGACTCGCACAAAGTTGTTTTATTTGTTGGCAAGACGACAACGTGTACTTACTTTTTTTAACCGACTTCTAAAAAAGGAGGAGGTTCTCAATTCGACGGTATGTTTTTTTTTTTTGTGTGTTTGTTACGCGATTTCTGCGGAGAAATCGCGTAATTGGCGGCAATTGTGGACCGATTTTCATAATTCTTTTTTTGTTCGAAAGGAGATACTTCTGAAATGGTCCCATAGAAATTTCATCAAAAATGGTTTAGTAGTTTGGTTTTTAAACCTGAATTACTGGTAAAAATTACAACTTAAAAGTGAAAAATAAAAACTTTTTTGCAAAAAAAAACAACCGACTTCCAAAAACGACACTACAAAGTGAAAAATAACTTTAATTTTGGAAGTCGGTGGCAAACAACGAAAATGCGAACCCGACGACACCGACTTCCGAAATTAAAGTTATTTTTCACTTTGTAGTGTCGTTTTTGGAAGTCGGTTGTTTTCTTAACATAAAATTCACAATAAAATTAACTTCGTGCGAGTCGCTGTAGATAAAATATTATTTAAAAGTGACGATTCGCACTTTCGGGCGAGTAAATTTGTGCGAATCGACTAACGAGCCTATTTAACTTGTACAATTTTAACATTTATAACGAACGCCGTACTTATGTAGATCGCTGGATAAATTTAAGTATTTCTAACATTAATTAATTCCTGCTAGGCTTACGATCTCTTAGCGGCGAGTAGTGTATTTTATAGTGTCATTATAATAAGTGGCGAATGCGGGATCAAAACATCTAAACGCTTATAAGGAAGTGATAATATCTAATTACTTTGACCACGCATTGACTGGTTCTGCCTCTAATTTAATCGGAGTAAGCATATATATAATTTGTGTTATGACATTGCTTGGAATGATTATATTAGATATTAGAGGGGCTTGTAGCAAGTAATAACAGCCGCACGGGTCGATCTATCAGGTTAAGCTACGATTGCCACGGCTGGTCCGTGGATGGGTGACCATCTTTACATACCAAGACCCCTGCGTGTCTCGGAAAGCACGATAAGCCGTTGATCCCAGCTGTCATTCGTAGATCTTTGACAGTCGTTACGGGTCGTTAGTAGCCTGACAAACAGTCTTACCAAGGGGTATCGTATTACCCAGTAACTGGTTTGTGGAGGTCAGATAGGCAGTCACTCCATGTAAAATACTGGGATTCAGCTGCATCCTGGTAGACTGGAAGCCGACCCCAACATAGTTAGGAAAAGCCTAGGCAGATGATGATGTCATACCTTGAAATTGTTATCCTAGATTGTATATTTAGATGTTTGTTACTCAATCACGCAAAAACGGCAGAACGGATTTTGATGAATTGGTGCACAGGTAGTTTATAACTTGGATTAATACGTAGGATACTTTATATACCGAAACTTTCACGTTTATAATATAATATAGTAGGAATAGGAAATAGGATAGATAGATAGATTTCAGTCCGTAAGCAAACGTAAATAGGGGGACAGAATATAGCCTTATTCTAGTTATTGTGGCAATATTCCTCATATGATAGCCAAAATAGATTCCTTGACAAACGTATTGTTAACCACGGGTCGTCCTTTAAAATCACGTGATGTAAGAGGGGGGAGCGGATCAGAAAAAATCACGGTTAATCACGATGGGATGATGTGACGATCACGTGTATTTTTTTTATGGACAAAAATTTTTTAATCTGTGACTTGTAAAATATTTTTTACCAATAATGAATAAAAAATATCAGACGGGTTATTCCCATTTTTTTAAGAACGTTCACATTCCTATCTCACTCTGAATCTGTCAAAAATATAATCTATTCTATTCTATTTTTCTATGCCAATGGTGCCGATGTCGACAATTCTGCCAATGTCAGATATGATACGAGAAAACGTGTGGAGAAAAAAAAAATATATATATATAATCAATGTACGTCTACATGTTTGACAAGTTTTTGACATTGATTGTCGCTGATATGAGATTGCGACTTAAATTTGAACGTTTTTTAAGTATGAGAATTGGCCTTCTGATCTTTTCAATAATACAAAAAAAAACACGTAATGCTGGTAGGTTAACCTAAAACCTTACGACGTATCACCAAGAGGGAGGGGGGTATAAAAGCCTCACACGATTAAAAGATGGCCATAACATCCACAAAAGAATACCGCAGTAATCTACCTTCATTTGTCATTAAAATTAATACGTAAATCCGCTAAAATAATCACAGCCATTATTGTACAAGCAAGAAATGTCTTACTAATACTTATTAATAGCCATTACTATAGCAATATTAATTGCAGCCTCGTTGATAGTCAGGTTAAGACCTCTGCTAATCCGTTCAAAAACATAAGCATGAACGTTCTCTTTAACGATTTACATTAGTATACGTAAACTTATAAATAAGTATCATTTTAAGTCAGATATATATAAGTATTAGCTAGCTTTTAATCGAAGAGACCGTAGACTTCATTATCGTTATGCTAAATTAAGTATAAGTTTTGTAGCTTGTAGTATTTTAAATGAAAATAAGTAAACTATACCCTGTCTATTAGGTAAACCGTCTTTTTTCAGATGGAACTAATGATTGCAGCATCACACACTAAATTGTCTGATACACGTACGGTATTATAATGTATGTAAGAAGCCAAGTTTATATATTTATTTTATTACACATTTTAAAGTTAACTTTTACGTAATCTGGAATATGTACGTTCTAAGACAGCTGTCAAAAAACGGTTAGCCTAATGGACAGGGTATTCATAGAGAAGATGTTGTTGTTGTAAGTATAGTAAACATATTGGAGTTTATTTATAAACGTTGCTTAAAGTTCAATCAACTCAGCCTATCGCAGTCCACTGCTGGACATAGACCTCTCCCAGGCTGCGCCGCAAAACCCTGTCCTCCGCCTTCCGTATCGACGCTGTCCCAGCCACCTTCTTTAGGTCGTCCGTCCATTCATTATTAGCATTATGCTGAGCGATGGCCATTTTGAGTGGATGCGACGCATGTTTGCCCCAACTTGTTATTTTGTGTTTGTGTTCTTTTTTATGCGTCACGTTTGCCGCAAATATTTTTTTTTATTTTCTTTTTTTCATACCATCATCTTACTTAACATTACCCCTTCCTAATAAAAAGGTGACCCTTTCAACGAAACTCAAGATTTCACTTAATTTTACGATATGACCCTACATAAACCCGTTTCCATCGTGATTTATACCACCGGCAATAAGTACCATAATTAGAGACAAGATGCCAGCTTGATATATAAGATTTAATAACTCACTATAATATTCCTTAGTGGTACTTACGTTTACGATTCCCGGGAATATTTCATATTTTATTACAGGCTAATAATAGTAATGGTCAATCAAAGTCTAGATTTGCACAGATTATAAATGATAGAATTATCATTGCAATAATGACGTGATAAGGACAATTGAATGCTTTGAAACAAATTGTCTTGAAGACTAAGGGCTGATTTTTCAATCGACTGATACTTTTTATTCGTGGAATAAAATTGACGTCGGACAGTTTTTGTATGGAAGACCTTTCAAAAATTCAAAATTATTCCACCGATAAAGTTATTTATCGATTGAACGATCAGCCCTTAGACAAGAAGCGCCAAGTACGTAAAAGTCACAGAAACCCTGAAAGATGCTGATCAGCTCATCTGTACACGGTTTGACCGGGTTGTCAAGACCAAATTTGGTTTTGCAAGACAACAGAGAGCTCACAAAAGCAAGGATAATTTGTCTGGAATGCTGTCGCCGGATACAGTGAAAGAAGACAATATACAGAGAGAGAGAGAGAGAGAGAGAGAGAGAGTTACTCGTAATTTCATGTATTCCTTTCAAGGCGTGATAGTGACCCATTTGCAACAGTTAAGCCTAGACGACGAGTTTAGAGAAAAGTGATAGTTTTGTGCCAAAATCTAGGAAATTTTCAAAAATACATAAAATTTGGTTTTTCTCGAATGGTCTCACTGACAGAAGGCCCGTTTCCCAGCAGTGGTAACATTATAGGCTGATTTTGCATGTGGCGACCACCGCAGCAAAGAAGTGTGCTGAAATTAGTTAGCAAAGATCAATCTTAATATTTTTTTTTATTTTTTTATTAAAAAACTTTGTCCCACACTAGGGATTACTCCTGTATGGTAGATGCGTTTACAAATATTTAAACTCACATACACAAACAGCAGTATATTGTGTAAATAAAACCTTATACATGTTGCTAGCCGGAAACAAAGTCTTGTACTGTTGATTGAGTTGAAATAATACATTATCCCATATACAGAACCGTCAATAGTATGCTGATAACTGCATAGGTATTGACAGGCGGATAACGTATCGGCTGCAAGCGCCATAACAAGCCATTTCCTTAGTTAACTCTGACAAATAACTGGAATCGATATTTTCCTAGTTCGTTACCTAAATTACGAGTTAAATCTAGATACACTGTGTCGCTTTTTCCTATCCTACTACCACCAGTTTATAAGGACACTCGGTAATAGCTAGAATATAATAAATATAATAATAGCGAGCTGTAGCTTCCCATTAGTGAAAGAATTTCCGGAGGAGTATCAAACATTACCTCCTACATACAAACTCACAAATTATACTTCTTTATAATATTCGTATATAATAAAGAGTTATTCATCGTCATTGTTTTCTAATGTTATAAATGAAGAGATGACATAGCCTGTCATTTGCCGCTGCAACGGCTTTCTACAAAAGTTGGTAGAGTTATTTTGTATAGAACAGAGAAGAAACACATCGACCTAAAAGTAATATAAGGATCTCACCTTTATTTGATGGCAAAATAAATGTGACATTAGAAAAACTTTCTTCGATGTTGGGATCTTTCTCTCCTTTTGGGAGAATCTGATAGAATGCATGGCAAAGCATTCAACCGTCTCATTTTCGTCCTACCATAAGCACTCTCTCAGCGTCTTATTGTAGATTTTCTCCACCTTCAACATTATAATCCAGGACATCATTCAGCAAAGTTGTAAACACCCCTCAAACCAAAATAACATTGACCTTTGCTCGGACTCTAACTGTCGCCACATCACAGTATATAAACACATATACAATCACACCACAACTTGTTTATCGACAACCAAAGCACCACCAAAGACCACATCAGGACCACTAAACAGAACCTCCGAAAATCAATTAAAAATAACATTTATATGAGTTTAAAAAGATTTAAAATCAGGCAGTGTGTTCAGCACGACACCCCGACTTGCACTGGTGAGCTAAATGAGAAAGGTTTCCCTATTTCTTCCCATTCGAGAGAGAATATAAAACTCTTTTTCGCCTTTTTTTTTATTTCCAACTTCGTCTTAATATGCCACCCGCTCGGACCTTGGGGTGACGGCTTAGGAAGCGTATAGAAAGGAACAGACAGAAAAATTATAAAAATTCGTCCTTCGATCCATAAGTTCAAAACCACTGGTCGTTTCGTTCACAAAATGTTTATCAAATTACTAACTAATCCGGCAATGTAATTTAAAAATGTCCCAAGATTCTTTATACAGGAGTCGTTATAATTAAAGGGATTTCAAACCAAAACCGGTTGCATTGATCTTGTGCACCAATAAATACGGCTATTATCTTTTATGACATTTTTATGGTGATTTTATAGCCTCTTCGGCCTCGTGATGGCATGCATCGCTTTGGATCGGAGTCGCTTCGAAGATACCTTGTGGTGCGTAGGTAAGCTAACGTTTTTAGGAATGCCACTTAGAGAAAATGATCACACATTAAAAAATCTGGGATAAATTATTAGAAGCACCAATTGGAAATGTTTAGACTTATCATTAGTAAGGTCAAACTACTTAAAACGTTTACTTACTCCTATTTCTTCGTATATATGTATGTATTGAGGAACTCGTTATTTATATTACCCAGATTGATTGACCGAATCGATCAGAATGGGCAGAATTTGTTCCAGAATCCTTTCAACGACACGTTCACCAACTCCAACTCTATTGTCATTGATGATAACAATACTTTGACTTTAGAGCGCGTCCATAATTTCCTACCCATCTTCTCCATAGGAAACTGCTTCGTTTTGGAATGGGCATCATGCTTCATCCTATCTGCCCGACCCCTAACAATTCTAAAGGTGCCTGTAATTGTTTTAATTCAAATAAATGCTTTGAGGTTTGAGTTAAGTTTTTATGAAGGCCAGCAATTCCAAGATTCTGTTAACTTTTCTTTAGGAGCAAGACATTTCTCACCACAAACCATGACTGCAGATATTCTATCCTAGAATCCACATACATATATCTCCAAGGACCAACATCGAAAGTACTTATTTTATTGTTTTTAGGCACTAAAACAACTTGCATATCTGAAACCCTTGATCTCAAAAGTGCTAACGGACGTGTATTTGCATTTATTTTGTACAGCCCACGTGCATATCGTAAATCTGTCCCAAAAGACTAGCCACATAGGTAAAGATTTTCGAACATAAACAGGAGATTATACTGAAGTATTCAACAATCTCATATGACCTGTAACCTTATGTATGTCTATCTGATGTCTAAATGTCTAAACAGTCTGCCATACCCGAGACAATCTACCGTTAGATCCATCTGTAGACTGCATCGTCAGATTTTATTAGTGATATTTGTTCCCATGTATCATTATTGGTTGCGATGAAATTTTGTACGTAATTTTCCCAGTCAAAAAGAAATCTAAAGGCCGTTTCGTAAAGTTTCTTTTTCTCATAAAAATCATAATCAGCCTATAATGTTCCCACTGCTGGGACTCAGGCCTCCTCTCTGTGAGAGGGAGTGGGCCGTAATCCACCACGCGGGCCCCTGCGGGTTGTTAGATGTCACATGTCTTCGAATAACAAAAGTTTTAAAAACAGGTGTCAAGATGGCTGGGGCTGCTTTGGGCAGCCATTTTTTTACAATTATCAGTCTACCAATAAGTCAAACACTTGATCAAAAGTTGCACAGCAACTCAATACGTTTGCTATTGCTAACAATTACTCAAGCCATGGCTTGAGTAATTCCATAACATTATTTTATTACTGAAGTCATGACTTTAGCAATAAAATAAGTTATGGAACTTAAAACCGCATAAACTTCTCACATACATTTACCATTCACTTCGAATAAGTTATTTTACTTTAAAGTGAAAGTAAAACAAAATATACTTTGCACAATTCATTTACATCTTATAACCTACTAGCTGCGCCACGCGATGTCACCCGCATAAGTTTCGATTCCGTGGGAATATCGGGATAAAAAGTTTCCTATATGTTAATCCTGGTTATAAACCATCTGTGTACCAAATTTCATCCAAATCCGTTCAGTAGTTTTTGCGTGAAAGAGTGACAAACATCCATCCAACCATCCATCCATACAAACTTTCACGTTTATAATATTAGTAGGAACTTTGAGCAGTGGTGGCCCAGTGGTAACGGTCGCAACTTACGAGTTGAAGGTCGTAGGTTTGAATCTAGACAGGCGCTTTACTTTCCGCAGGCGTCCGTGTGAAATTTATTGTTCCCCCGACCCACCCCATTGCATCGCATCGCTTGCCCGCACTATTCATTCTCGCCTAGCGTTATTTCGTTTGTTTTTTCTTTTGGGCTCGACCCTTAAGGACCACTCATGCTAGAACCTGATGTAAAATAGCCTATAGCCTTCCTCAAAAATTCTGCTAACAAATGCAACAATATTATTTCAAATCTGACTGGTAGTCAGAGATTAGCGCGTCCAAACAAACTCTGCAGGATTATTATAGATATAGATTTTCAGCCTTTTCGACATCACTTTTTCTAAACGTGGTTCTTTGCTGCGCAGTCGCACCAGCTCCTCCACCAATGAGACGAAGTCCGCAGCCAGATCTAGCTGTTCGTCGGTCTACGTGAAAGGGGCGGTTGTGTTAATCGCGGCGCCACCCCCGGTCTTCGTTAGTCTAGAATTAATTCGTTGATAAGACGCCGCGCCTCCCAGCGATGTTGTCTTGAGAGCGCAGGGCTGCTACAACGAGGAAAACTCTCGGAAAATGCTTGTTTTTTTGGTAATAAGTTTTCTTTCTTTGAGTATGTTGGAGTTTGTGTGCTTCTTGAAGAGTTTAAGGCTTGTCTACATTATCTCGGTGGATCAATATGCGAGGTTAGTCGGGTCATGTTTTACGTATCTACGTAAGACATGACCCGTCATCATTGTTCATCGTTGTTTGGAACAAGGCTAGGCTAATAAATAAACCCTTTCAGTAAGACCGTGTCACTTGTAGCAGTACTAATGCAGCCAGATATTCAGTGCACCTCAAAGCAAAAATCTAACAGTAATGAAAAAACAACATCATAAACTGCTACAAAGGGAAACCCCGAAAACATTTCTCGTAATGGCACAAAGGATTCTTTTATTTATGCACCAATTTTCCGAAGGTAGCCATCCCTGAAATCCAAGAGCAAATTAAAAAGACGACCACAAAATCGCCTCAGGGGGGACAGGGGGAAATTACACCCCCAAGCCTACGTTGACCCTCTTTAATGAACATTGCACCGCATGCTGTCTCGCTCCCTCCTCCAGCATCCTCGCTGGATTCCTTTTTCTATCTCTCTCTGACGGTGGAGATTTCACTGTGACATCAATTGTCTGCGTTGCATTTTATACGAAAACATTTTCGTGTGGCGGGTTTGTTTCTTTAAATATTTAAATAGGATACGTTTTAGTATGAAATGTTGTATTAATAATACCTAGAAACCGTATACAGTTATTATTGGCAAAAAGTATAGAGATATTTAGCGAGTTTCGTGTGAGGTAGATATTAAAAAAAAATATTTTGTTAGAATGCCCGGTTGGTCTAGTGATCGCAAGCGCTACTGCTGAGCATAAAGTCCTGGGTTCGATTCTCAGATCGGGCATAATATTTGGGTTTTTCCATCAGGAATCTCTCAGTACAGCTCGGAATCGGAAATTTGAGCCCGGTTGATAGCAATAGGCTCGCCCCTAAATACATGGAACTTAAAAAATTACTGGCAAAATATCGGTGTACAGACGCCAGCAGGTCAAGCTACCCGAAACTGTCAAATTTTCCTAATCAACTTTGAACCTAATGCTTTAGCGATAAAGTTGAAAATCTATTAAAGAAATTTGACAGATTGTAGTAGCTTGATGTGCTGGCGTCTGTACGTACTCGTACTATAGGTAAACCTCTGCCAAACCTTTCGCGGAATACGGGCGTGATGTTATGTTTACAACCTGTGGCTTATCTTAGATAATCGATCCCTATGAAAAGATATCGGTTTCTAGTACTGTCCATATAGTACAAGTTTGAAACTGGCAAGATATTGACTTTTGGTTAAAACATCTGACATCAATGTAATATTAATTACCACAAACACGCCCATTGCCCTTTAAACAGACATTTCAAACTAATGAATCAATTAAAAAGTTCAAAAGACCATTTATCATCCCCAAGAAATATCTTTGAACCTTAGGACCAAAATGATATATGGTTCTAAATAGTGAACCTATTACTTATCTTTATACATATACAAATAAATAATACTGAAGTATCTGTGTTATGTAAAAATAACAGCTTTTTACTAAATTCATAATTATGATAAACGGTACAATTTTTTAGGGTTTTTGTATGTTTGTTCCAGCTAATCTCCGAAACGGCTGGACCGATTTTGACGGAACCTTCACTGGAAGATAGCTGATTTTATAATGCTTTTATTGAAGGAAAACAAATATTAATAAAGAGACACAATAATGAGTATTCTATTCTATTATTGTATCAGACATCCACGCGAACATAGTCGCGGGTCCAGCTAGTCTATACTAATAATAAAGCTGAAGAGTTTGTTTGTTTGTTTGTTTGAACACGCTAATCCCTGGAAGTGCCAGTCGGGTCTGAAAAAATATTTTTTTGCCTTTGATAGCCTTTCAATCCTTGAGGAAGGCTATAGGCGATTTAACATCACGCTACCACTCTTAGGAACCGTGCAAAACAAGAAAAGTTACAAAGAACGCTAAAGAAAGAAAAGTAAGAAAGAAAGAAAATACATTTGTTTGCGGGAAACCTGACGCAAAAAAAAATAACGCAAACGAAAGCGAAAACGAAGTTATAGCGCAGGCGATGCGATGCGACGGGGTGGGTTGGGGAAGAAGGAATTTCACGCGGACGAAGTCGCGGGTCCAGCTAGTTATCCTACTAATATTATAAACGTGAAAGTTTGTATGGATGGATGGATGGATGTTTATCACTCTTTCACGCAAAAACTACTGAACGGATGTGGATGAAATTTGGGACACACATGGTTTATAATCAGGATTAACATAAAGGATACTTTTTATCCCGATATTCCCACGGGATCGAAACTTATGCGGGTGAAACTGCGGGGCGCAGCTAGTTAGTGATATAAATGTGCCAAGTCAACACGCTAAAAACAGCTGTGTAAGGACCAAAGGCGGCCATAAATATAAGCAGGTAATAGGACACAGGACCACAATTTATTGGATTTAAGAATGTGTTCATGTAACGATTATTTATGGGTAACTTAAGGTACCTAGTGGTTACTAGATAAAAAGATCAAAGTAATTAACTTCGAGATAAGGTCACACTGAACCGTCTAGAGAAGAGAAATGTCTAGACTATCTTCCAACCTATGATGAGACTGTCTCTCTACAAGGTCAAATTAAATTAGCTAGCGAAACTCCACAGACTTGATGTGTAACGATATCTAAACATGATATAAATAGACATGTTAAAACCTTGTGGAAAACAATTTGCATTTAAAGGTTGTAAAGTCCACATTATTTCACTATTTCTGACTCTAAAAATATTCAATATTAACTATAGCCTTAAAGTGAATATAGGCCATTCACTTTAGGGCTGATTTCTCAATAGACAGATAATTTTTATTCGTGGAATAAAATTGACGTCTGACAGATTTTGTACGGTCAGCCAAAAATTCAAAATGATTCCTCGAATAAAATTATCTGGGGTTGGAATAATCAGCCCTTAATGAGTCTTATCTAAGCCATTAAAACGACCAATAGATAACAACTTGGTATGACACTAATGTCTATAAGAGTCATCATGATTATTCTACAATTATATCTTTAATTTATATGGTGTACAATGTGTAGATAATATAGAGTATTGTACCTATCTATCTTCTTTCCTTATCCTAATTTATTTGAGGTCAGCGCAACATGTCTTTTCTTCCATATTTCTCTATTAGTCACCGCCTTTCTAACCATATCCTCTTTCACAGTCTATAAGTCATAATCTTAAGGCCAATTCTCGTAATTTAAAACGTTCAAAATCTAGTCGCAGTCTCATCTCGGCGACAAACAAATGTCAAAAACTGGTCAAAATGTAGGGAAATTAGATGTAATTTTTGACAGATTGAGACTGAGATCAGACTGCGAACATTTTTAAAATTACGAGAATTACTCCTCTTGTCTAAAATTTCGCATACATTCTTTTACTATTAAAGTGTCGAACACATCACACACACACACTAATGAGACCCCTTGCTTAATAACATCACACAATAATTAACGATCTCATGTTATTTCCAAGTAGGTTAACACTATAAAACATGGACTATAGTTGCACGTCATACATACATATAATAAAATAGTAAGGAGATCAAAACTGTACTTTGAATATATTTTTGAGAAAAAAAGTCTGATGCCGAAAATATGTTTTTTAATTTTAATATTTGTCTGTTTGTGTGGATGTACAGACGCCAGCAGGTCAAGCTACCCGAAACTGTCAAATTTTCCCAGTCAACCTTGATCCTTAATGCTTTGCTTTGTAGCTTGATGTGCTGGCGTCTGTACAGACGCCAGCACATCAAGCTACTACAATCTGTCAAATTTCTTTAATACATTTTCAAGGGATCGGACTGATTTGGATGAAAGGGGATTGAAGATTTTTATATGCAGCCTGACAAATCTGTCCGCCATTTTGATCACGAGATCGATACGCTATTTTCCTAAAAAATTCTAAATAGTCCGTCAGTTATATAAAAAATGATGAAGATATCGCCCGTTAAAGTTCCGCATGACGTCACTTGATTGAGACATTTTTGCAAGCAAGTGACGTCACGACCCCCCACTCCCAAATTTTGACGCGCTTTATCTTTGTCATTTTTTGTTTGATTGACAAAAGAAAAAATACGTGTCCATTATTTTTCGATAATCTAACTGACGGACTAAATATAATTATTATTTTTTTACCCAGGCAACTACCCTATTATGAACATTCATATCTCGGAAACATGACACTTAACGGGGTTTGGTCTTATTATGTTGTCTGTTTGTATTGATGTCAGCTATCGATTTATATAGCTTTCATGCGTAGCCGCCATTTTGAAAAAAAATCCAAATGGCCGTCAGGACCACACAAACCACACACACACCTTCAAAAAGCCCTTTGGCACACAGATAGTTCATAACCTGGATTAACACTAAGGGTACTTTTAATCCCGATCGTACGATCCTGTAGGACATTTTCCGACAAACACGCAGACGAAGCCGCAGGTAAAAGCTAGTATTGCTAAAAGAGGTAACAGTGCACTATTTAACACCTTAGCCTTCTAATAAGTTTTAAAAGCGACAAACAGTCATTAATTTTAAAGTGAAAAACGTTTTTTGTTCCAGTAATTAGGACGCGTATCGAAGGCTTTTAATCTTGCGTCGTATAGACGTTGAAATTACTTTGTAAAGAAAGTGTTTTATTGATATTGTTTAGTTTTATTGTCCTTTTCTTTAGTCCAGCTGCTTATAGTTAATAGGCAACTAGTTAGTGGCATATTTCTTAATTTTTTTTTTTTTTTTAAACGTTGCCCTCACTAAGAATTTCTCCTGTATCGTGGGTGCGTTTACAAACATTTAAACTCACATACACAAACAGCCAGACCCGGAACAACTACTTGTAGGTCATACAAATATTTGTTCCGTGCGGGAATCGAACCCGCGACACGCAGCGCTTAACCACTGCGCCAACCGTGCCGTCGAATTAAAACACACTTCCACATCCAGTCTGTCCCAGCCACCTTTTTAAGGACGTCAGTCCATCGAGCTGAGGGGCGTCACACACTACGCTTGCCGACGCGGTCGCCACTCCAAGACTCGTCTGGACGACCGGCCATCGGTCCTTCGATAAATATGGCCAGCCCACTGCCCCTTCAGCTTGCTTACTCCGCAAGCTATGTATCTGATAACTTCGGGTCTCCGGTTTAAAATGTCACTATAGATTTATGAAACAAAATGATTGAAAATAGCCAAAGAATACATTGCTTGATTGTCATCAGCCTATGGAGAAGTCCACTGATGGACGTCTCTTGATTCATACGTCCTCAATCCTCATAACCAAATTGTAATTTCCAAGGTCTTTGAGAAAACGAGAAACTAATGAACGCCCAAGCGCATCCTACTTGTACTAAGCTTCTTGATCAAAATCAATGTGCCTAGCCTTTTCCGAACTATGTTGAGGTCAGCTTTCATTCTAACCAGATGCAGCTGAATACTAGTTTATTACATGGAGCGACTGCCTATCTCCACAACCCAGCTTACGAGTAACACGACACCCCTTGGTAAGTCTGGTTGTCAGACTTTTGGGCTTCTGACTACCCATAACGACTGTCAAAGATCTACGAATGACACCCGAGACGAACGGCTTAACGTGCTTTCCGAGAGACGTAGGAGTCTCGGTATGTCACCAACCCACTAAACGACCACGACAAGCTTAGTTATCGACCCGTGCAGCTATAATTATTTAGCCACGAGCCCCTCAGCTAAGCTTCTTGATCAATGTAACAATCAACCATTTTGTCATCCAACTTTATCAACTCCACTTATACGGATACACTTAACCTTACAACTCCAGTCATGTTATAAGGACCTAAGCAGTCATCTTATAAGGGGCTTTTTTTTTTTTTTTTTTTTTTTTTGAGGATGGGAAATCATCAAATGACTCCTCCCGCTCTGGGTGGAGCAGGAGGGAGTGTCAGACTCTTACTGACTAAAACCCACCCGTGTTCCTTCCTTAGCCCTTTATGTTCCAGGGCAGCGGTAACCCTTTCGGACAATCCCGCTACCCTGGCAGGCTACGGCCCTTATAAGGGGCTAAGTTTAACATTATAAGGTGAAGTAATAAATGTGTGTAATAAGCTGCATTCTCATTAAATTACATCTAATCTGTAAGGGTTATCATATGCCTTTCTAATGGCTTAGTTTTGCAGATCTTTACATTAGCATAACTGCTATAATTGGGTATGGCCACTCCTTTAGGTCATCTGTAACGTTAAACGATTCCCACGCCTCCCAGACGGAATCAATTTCATTTTGTATAGCTTTAGGTTGGTCAATAAAGCATGTAGCTACCTACTTTCGAAGGTGTGGTATTAGCCCTTTTGGGATTGAGTTATTAAGTGTTATACTGATATTAAACTGAAATTGCTTTTAGTCACGTCAGTTTTGAAGTGGAAGAATTGCCTCACATAGCCGGTGCCAGTACCTTGTTCATAGTGGATATTGGGAAAGAAACATATTACCTTGAAGTTGGTACAGATCACGTAAAACGCATTCATCATCATCATCATAAACAGGCTATACCTAACGTTACCACTGCTGGGACACAGGCCTCCTCTCTGTGAAGGGAGTGGGACGTAATCCACCACGCGGTCCCAGTGCGCGTTGGTAGATGTCATATGTCTTCGAATTTTTGGTTCTAAGACGTGCCAGTTTCCTAACGATGATCCTTCACCGTTTTGAGAGCAGTGGTGGTGAAATAAATTTACAAAAAGCAAGCGCCTGTCTGAGTTTGACCGTATAACCTAAGGCTTATATCTCACTAGGACACCATGGCGGCGCAACCATGGTCGCGCTACCAGCAAAATATACACAGCTTTATCGTAAGTATCTCATCAGACGTCCAATCGGTTGCGCAACCAACCATACATTTTTGGAAGTGCGACCATGGTTGCGCCGCCACTGGTGTTCTAGTGAGATAGGGCCCTAAAACTCGTTAGTCGCGGCCGTTACCACTGGGTACCACTGCTCACAAAACGCATTTACAAAGCAACTATAGTACCTGTGTCCATAGAGTCAAACTCAAACTCAAATCATTTATTTCAATAAAACCATTTACAGGCAGGAGTTTCTTGCCCGTTCTTCTCCATAGGTACCTACTACGCTTTGGAATGGGCAACTAGCTTCATCTTTTTGACTGACCAACCCTTGACAATTCAAAAGTGCCTGTAATTGGTTTAGTTGAAATAAATAGTTTGAGTTTGACCTAGTTGAGTTGAGACTCAACTAGGTCAAACTCAAACTCAAACTCCACACACACACACACTCTATTACTGTCACTTGAAACGTATTCGAAAACCAACATGGCGGCGTAAGTTGTGATTATAAAAACACGCGCCAAAATAACCTTGTAGCGGTATACACCATATTCCGGCCGATATACATAAACTTCGACCAGAAGACCAATTATCGTAATTTAAAACGTTAAAAATCTAGTCGCAGTCTCATCTCGGCGACAAACAAATGTCAAAAACTTGTCAAAATGTAGGGATTTTTTGACAGATTGAGACTGAGATCAGACTGTGAACGTTCTTAAAATTACAAGAATTGCCTCTCTGAAATAAGCATTTTTTCACTATGGACACATTAATGAATTTTTATTTATTATTTTTTGTTATTTTCCATATAAACTAAACTCTTTACTGGAAGCCGACCCCAACATAATTGGGAAAAGGTTAGGCAGATGATGATAAACTAAACTCTTTATCCGAAGCATTTGATAGATTTATCATTTTAATTGCACTAAGCGGCAACAGAGGCCAAACTAAGGAATATACCCAAACTAAGACCCTTTCTTACTGCATAGCTCAATTCAATTTCATTAAATGAAATTACAAATATATTTCTAACGAAGCCTTTTTAAGTACGTGAAGAACACGGTGTATAGCATAACCTGTGAATATAACCCACTCCAGGAACTAAACGCAAAAATAGAAAGTTTCATCAAAATCATATTACCTTTTTCAGCATTTAGATTTTACATTAATTTGGTTATAAATGGCCTGTTAGAGCTGGTAAATATATAGCGGCAAACCATTGCTAACAACCTGTTAGCCTTTAATTATTTATTTTAATATTCAGTAGGCCACACAATAGCCTCATTTTCTTCCTATGATCAGCAGATGAAAGCAGCTGATGGCTGATGGGCTCATTATTAATAATAAATATCGCATTATGATGTTAATTTCAAGCATCGCATCTATTAGATGTGTATCTCTTACTTTATTTGAAAGTGGACTAACTAGCCCTTAACCTTATCAACGATCTGATGGACGGAGGCGCAGGCGCATACGGATTAATTCTATTCGCAATTTTAATCAATTCCTTTGTAAAGGTTGAGGTAAGCGGACGTCGTTTATTAATATACTAGCTTCTGCCCGCGGCTTCGCCCGCGTGGATGTCGGAAATTATCCCACGGGAACGTGCTAACAGGATAAAATGTATGTGCTTCCCCAGGATGCCATCTATCTCGCGGGCCCTTTGTGGCTAATTACAATAGAAAACCAATTGTGTCTCATTAGTGGTGATTAAGAGGGTACCTATATGATATCCTTACCTAAGTACCTACATAATAAAAAAAAAAAAAAACAATAACAGAAAATAAAATACCTACCTACCTAAATAAACCTATTTCTGATGATAACTAAACTCAATAAATAAGCAAAATCCCTAAAAACTAATATCTATACGAATGACTAATCCTACCTAACAGTATTATAAAATAACCTACGGTCACTACGTACACTATCAAATATACCACCTATACTTTAAAATTAAAATCTATACCTACGACTTATAAAAATAAACCTAAATAACTCTAAAAACTAATAGGAATAAAAAGGTCGCACTGAAAAACACGGTTTAGAATTGCAAGTAGCAGTTAAAATAAGAACGAACGCTCGCCACTCAACACGTCCGTTCAAATCAAAGTTCAAAAAATTTCCTTAAATACGGTAGCGATCCGTGGCGACCGCGCGCCACGCGTGTGCTGCGAACGGTGCAAGCCAAATTCAACCTTCAGCACTACATTTAGAGCATAACCTTAGTGAACTCCACTGCGAGTGACGTAAACTACGACAAACTTATTATTTGCGGTTGGTACAGTAATCGGGTCTAGGGATCGAACCGCAAAATTAAGTTTGTTTTTTATTGTATATACTTTTCCGGGATAAAAAGTACCCAGTGTGGTGCCCAGGATATTAAAGAATAATTATACCCAGTTTCATTGTAATCGAACCGGTAGTTTTTGCGTGATGCCTGAACAAACAGACAGACAGACAGACAGACAGACAAAAATTTTTTTAATCACATGTTTGGGTTCGGTGTCGGTCTAGTAACACCCCCTGCCATTTATTTTTTTGATATTTTCAATGTACAGAATTTTCACTTCTACAGATTTATTATAAGTAATATAGATATAGATTAAAAATAGTAATAAAACATGAATGGTGTAGGTTAAATAATGCTATATTATTATTACTTGGTAGACTGGTACCTCTCTTTGTGGAACTCGTACTGCTCGTAGAACAGCCGAGCGGACCGAAAAAAGTGAGGTTAAGCTGCACTTGGCCAGGTCGGCGCATGGATGGGTGACCATTTTCTTACATATCACACTCAAACTCAAAGCAATTATTACAATTTAACCATTTATAGGCACTTTTGAATTGTCAAAGAGTTGCTCTGTCAGAGTTATGAAGCTAGTTGTCCATTCCAAAGCGTTGTGGGTACCTATGGAAAAGATCGGGCAAGAAACTCCATGGACACTCTTATAAATTAGGTTCTTACAAAAATATTAGTTACATCATTCATGTTGAATATCGAGACCCCATCTATTATGCAGAAAGCACGTCAAGCCGTCGATCATGCGCCTGATCTCTTAGTCGTGTCGAATTAGTAGGACGAAGTATTGTCACTAACTTTTAAGCTTTGATGTGTCTATATAGGTATGAGGAACAGGGTGTAAAGTTAACTCATCCTCCATAGAAAATGGAGGATCCTCCAACGAGACGGGTGTTGTCTGGCGGGCAACTGCCCAACGACTGATATCGGAAAGCTTGTATGTATGCTAATTGCGCGGTAAACTCTGCTTGCGAGATGCAGGATTTGCGTGCCGTCAGTATGACGCGTTGTTCGCATGTGGCGTTGTAGATGGCCGCTACATGGCTTTCGTGAGAGCAGTGGTGGCCCAGTGGTACCGTCCAAGACTTACGAGTTGTAGGTCGAAGGCAGACTTAGACAGGAGCTTTACTTTGTGTATTATTTCATCACCACTGCTCTCAAAACGTTAAAAACAAATAAAAAATATCGTGAGGAAACCGGTATGTCCTAGGTGCAAAAATTTGAAGACTTGTGACATCTACCACCCGCACTGGACCCTCGTAGTGGATTACGGCCTACCCCACAAAGAGAAGGCCTGTGTCCCAGCCGTGGGAACATTTTAGGCTGATTATGCTATGTCACTTCTCTCATCATCATCATCATCATCTGCCTAGCCTTTTCCCAACTATGTTGGGGTCGGCTTCCAGTCTAACCGGATGCAGCTGAATACCAGTATTTTACATGGAGCGACTGCCTATCTGACCTCCACAACCCAGTTACTGGGTAATACGATACCCCTTGGTAAGACTGGTTGTCAGAGTTTCGGGCTTCTGACTACCCGTAACGACTGTCAAAGATCCACGAATGACAATAAAACAAAATGAATGTGCGGCTGTTATTATTTAGCCACTTCTCTCATATTCCTGATATTTGTTCACATACATTTGTACTTTGAAGGCCATCGTTCTTGCGAAACACTATGATCAGATAAAGGCTGACTATTTCTGACTTGCGGCCCAGACGCTCTTCATTCATCCAAAAATAATTACCCACCAGTCCACCTTTACCAGTTAATTGAATTGTATCTAAGATTTGTTTTAATTACTAGGTATAAGACATGATCTGTGTATTTGATTGCTTATAATTACTGGGTGCCTCTATGTGGCCACTCCCAAACCACATCACGGGTCTGGTAGAATGCAGGTTGTATTCTGATGTTTATGTCAATGAAAACATAACGGTTTGTGTCGTAAATATCATTGTTATTTTATTTATTTTAAGTCCTTTTGGTGTGCTTTTCAATATTCTTAATACCATTGTTAGGTTGGAATTTTTTTTAATGATATAAACTAGTGCTTGACTGCGATCCCGCCTGATGGAAAGCAGTGATGCAATCGTTGATGGTAAAGCGCACTAATTTATTATGAGCCTATTCACTCTAGCCTTAGAATAATTGACGGTAGTAATGTAGGTACTCGTACAGACGCCAGCAGGTCAAGCTACCCGAAACTGTCAAATTTTCCCAATCAACCTTCAACCTTAATACTTTAGCGATAAAGTTGAAAATGTATTAAAGAAATTTGACAGATTTTAGTAGCCTGATGTGCTGGCGTCTGTACATCATTTAAGACTACTACAAGACTAAGTAATAACTGCCACACGGGTCGATCACTGATTGATAGACCCGTGCGGCTGTTATTACTTAGTTGTTATTACTTATTAGTTAAGCTACGCTTGACGCGGTTGGTCCGTGGATGGGTGTCTATCTTTACATACCAAAATCCCTCCGTGCCTTGGAAAGCACATTAAGCTATTGGTCCTGGCTGACATTCGTGGATCTTTGACAGTCGTTACGGGTCGCCAGAGGCCCGAAAGTCTGACAACCGGCCTTACCAAGGGGCTTCGTATTACCCAGTAACTGAGTTGTATTATTATTACTGGGTTGTGTTGGGTTGTACTCAGCTGCATCCGGTTAGACTGCAATCCGACCCCAACATAGTTCGGAAAAGGCTTGGCAGATGATGATGAAGTGGTGAGGAATCTTGTACTACAGCGATTGATGGTCTATCATTTACAGTCATCGTTCACAGTGTTTGAAATTAGTGGAATTACGGCGGCTCGTCAACAAAGCTACAAATCTAGTGGAGTTAAAATTTGTACTAAGTTATCTCGGAGTTGAAGGTCAGCTGTATTTAATTATGCTTCGAGAATGTTATCTGTCTCATACATAAACCCACTCACTCTCATGGGCTTCTACATAAAACCTTTACACCCTCATGACTCATCAAATCGAATGGGTGATCACTGATTTTGCTTGTCTCTTGTCTTGTCTTGATCGTAACAATAGATAATGCTGCCCATTTTACCCTAATTTCGGAACTAGCTTCTACGACATTCATTGTTGACGATGCTCCTGCCTACCGTTTTGACGTAACCCTAAAATCATCACGACACGCGATGGCACCGCATAATTAGCCTATAATGTTCCCACTGCTGGGACACAGGCCTCCTCTCTGTGAGAGAGTGGGCTTTAATCCACCACGCGGGCCCAGTGCGGGTTAGTAGATGTGCATAAATATGTAAGCTGTCACGCCCTTTATGCCTGGAGGCTTTTATTTGGGTAGTAAGTTTCTATATACATTTTAATTTTAATTAATTATTTTTTAGCTTGAGTACGCATAGTTTTTATTATATTTGTTGGTATATTGGCGTGGCTAGCTGACATATGGCAAATAATTTAATTTTATGTTCTGGTCTTGTAATGTTAATTACTGAACAAAGGTACCTAGTATTATATAGAATCAAGTGTTTTCTAACTGAACAGACAGCTGTGCTTCTGGAGAGTTTGTTGCGCCACTTCTTCTTCCCAGCGACAACACTAGGAAGTGGTGAAGGGCGGCCGTTTTTGAGGGACTGTCTTTTGTAATTTTGACGTTCGAAAAGTGCTGATTCTCAGCCTAATTTGAATAAATGATTTTTGATTTTGATTTCACATGTCTTCGAATTTTCGGGTCTAGGACATGCCGGTTTCCTCACGATGTTTTCCATCATCGTTTTGAGGACAGTGGTGATGAAATAATTTAAACAAAGTAATGCGCCTGTCTGGGTTCAAACCTACGACCTACAAGTCCTAAAACTCGTAAGTCTCGGAATTTACCACGGTGCCATCAGTGCTCTGATCTCATACATTTAACATACATAACTTGTATGTGTGGTGCAAACTATTAATATAAGTTGATTATTACGAATAATACATAAATAAATAAATAAAAAAATTACTAATCATTCTTTATTAAATGGTACATACAACAGCAATATTTGCTTTATTTTTTTCTGCAGCAGGTAATGAAAATCAAGATGAACACAAATGACAGTATCTACTTCAAATCCCTTATTACTACTAACTCACGAAGCACGTGCCCACATAAAAACTGAAACCGTAAAATCATGACAAGAACATATAAGCAACACCCAAACACTTCAATATTTTATTTTTAAGACTTCATTTCCCTCATAAAAGTCGGGCGTAATACACCGATGAAATCGCACTTTCATTGGGTAATCAAAATTTTAGTGTTGGCAACATTGTTAGTTATTATGCGTGTGGCGCGACCGAGATGTTCTCATGAGGTGCAGACCTCCCTGGAGCGAGCACGAAGGAGGGCAGGGGCGGAGTCTGTATTTATTTGTTTATATTTTGCTCGGTTATTGATTTGGTACCTTAATGATAGGAGTAGGCCAAAATAATTTCCTTTCCATTTAAACTTAGTTATAAGACCCGCTTAAAACGCTTTTTTCATGGATTCCTGTTAAATGCCGGTTTTTAAGGCTTAATTTTTAATATTCAAATCTCTTAATTAGTCGGAATGTAGGTGACACTTCGGGGAATTACAGGCGTTACATTATTTTATGTTAAAATCTACTGCCGATGACGTGGACATTTTAATTATGACAGTTCTTTAAAAGTGATTCTAAACAGTGCGGTGCAGTGCATACTCGTACAAAGATTTCATTAATTATTGAGCTATTTTATAATTGTCTAATTAATTATGCATCGCAAGTAGGCGCTCGCATGACAAAACAATAAACTGATACTCCATGTTTTTCTTCCCATATCAGCATGGTAATGCACTTCATAAATATAATGTTTAGCATAAATCACAATAACTTACAATGACTTGCAGTTTCACTCACAACTGTCAATCAAACTCCTCATTGCATAAAAATTATACGAAAATCATTTAGCAGAACGATTGGAGAATTGAGACAAGCATTAAAATTACCTGAAAAACTGCACTCGTCATTATTCCACACAAGTAATTGATATTTAAATATGAAGACACAATGTGATATGTAAATGATACCGTGTCGGTGCGTTTATAGCAATACTATTTAACATGCAGTCCGGCCCTGTGAGATCCTTATCAAAAGAAAAAAATCAAAAGCGAACAGAAAATAATTTTCGAAGATATTACAATAATTTATAGCTTCATTCCGATCGATTGCTCGCTCCTTGTAGGTATTACATTTTTATGGTAAAATCTTTATGTAATGAATTCACGTAGTTTATCAATAAACTCACTCGGGAGTTAATTTACTACAAAATAATTGACTGCTGGGAGGTTCGGTAATTTTAGCAGGAACTGATATGGGTCACGTTGCTTACATTATTTTAATTGAATATGGGTTTATTTATATAATTATAGGATGGGATCGCGCAGTGTGTTATAGGGAGTGGAAATTAAAATTTAAAACAAATCGCTGCATTTTAACTCGGTAGCATAATCGAATCGTGCAGTTCAGAATTGGACTTCGAAGATCGACCAAAAATCTTTTGAGGAAACTCATCACCTCACTATCGTAGAAAACGTGCTCTTTCACATCATTATGCGAAAGAGGAGGTTTCCTACGATAGTTAAGGTTTGGGTCCTAACTTTCTAGGACACAAAGCTTAACTATAGAATTCTGATTACACGAACATTTCTCCGACTAACCCTATTCACATCACGGCGCAAAACAGTTCCATAAAAAAAATAATCAATATTTAATTTACAATTCGCTTGCGTTCGCTCGATTTGATCACGAGCCGTTCACTTCCCCGTTCATCTTTCAACTGTTCCACACTTATTATAAGACGAAATCGATTCAGCGCAAACGAGATCTCGATTCTCGATTCCCGTTCCCATAAATCTTTTTACGGACGCTCCGGGCGCACCGTAACCGATTAGTAGGTGCACCACGGTTATCTGACGCGAGAAACAATTTTCAATGCATTATATAAATTATGACTTCATCGGAGAAACACGGGTCACGACTCACGAGGGTGAAACAACAGTGAGTTGTGCGCAAATAGTAGGGCTGGGGATGACTTGCAATTTTGAGGGATTTGAATTCAAAATTCGATTGTTTTTTGTTTATGGTCTTGATCGGCAGTTGGAGAAACTCGTAGAGCACCGTTAAGACGCTCAGTTTGGTGGAATAATTTCGTAAAAATTAAGATTTTGTGTTTCAGGGATCAGAAATACTTAATTAATTACTTACTGAAAAAACGAAATAGGGCGAAAACGAGCAGAAGACGATTCAATGGCTAAATCAACTGCACGCCTATAACAGAACAACACTAATAACTTTATTTATTTTATTATTTATGTACACACAGTAAAATACATAGGGATATAACATAATTACATTTGAGTACAAAGCAAACAAAGAAATTTCTTCCAGCAGACCTCTGCGAAAGGAGAAGTAAAAAAGAAATGTAGTGTGTGAGAACAAGAAGAAAAAATATGAATGTGTGGAAGTCTAAAACTAAAATATTAAATATACGAGTACCTACACATTTAATGCAAAGTAAAATTACATAAGTTTACTTAAATAAATACATACTACTAAAATATATATACATATATATATACCAATATTCACGGTATAGAGGAAAGGTAATGCTCTTTTAATCGACATTTAAATAGAGAAATAGTTTTTAAATCACGAATGCTAGGCGGAAGTGAGTTCCACAATCTTACAGCATGGACAGAGAAGGAATAAAAATAGTAGCTCGTTTTATGAGGATGAGTTGTAAGGATGGATCTTAAGAGGAGCCTAAGAAAAACTCTCACGCACGTAGGAAAGATAAGACGGGTTGTGCAAGATGTAGAGTAGACATAAAATCCGAGTGTTCCTGCGAAAACAAATTGGGAGCCACTTGAGTTCCTTGCGAAGGTGAGAAACATGGTCGTACTTTCGAAGACCGAAAACAAAGCAAATGCACAGGTTTTGCAAGCACTCAAGCTTGTTTAATAGCTCCTCAGTAGCATCCAGGTAGCAGGCGTCGGCATAATCTATAATTGGCTGAATAAGTGTTTTTGCCAAGGAAATTTTAGTCTTCAAGGGCAGAAGACCCTGAAGGCATTTCAGCGAATAAAAGGAAATATGTACCTTTCGGCTGACCTCATTGACATGGCTATATGGTTGCTTCTAAATGGCGCCTCAATTAAAATAATTAATAATGATTGAACTATGAAACTCTCTGACTAACCCTTGACCTCAAAAGTCTATTTTTAGTCGTCTCTCCTTTCACAAAAGACCAAATGCTTCACAATAACCTTTATCCTAAAATTACAAAATAAAACACCAATTCTCCGCCCACTTATCAAAATTATCTTGGCCACACACGTCGAAGAAAAAAGAACAAACGAAAAAAAAGGAAATCTGTATATTCTAAATTCAAACATTCTCACGATCATGTTCGGCCATCTTCGGCCATTCAAAAAGGATGGCGTCGTTTCCGGTTCCGCCAGACGCCATGGCTGGTGACATTATATTTGATGGCCGCGACAATTGATGTAATTACTTCATTAGTCTTACTTTGTTTGATAGTGGTTTAAACGAAAAACATGTGTGGTACAGACAGGAGGTTTTGTAGACTTTTGTTTATTTTTATGTGTGGGAAATGGGTAACAATGCGAGTATTTGGTACTGTAGTTGGTTTGTGACATGGTAAGAAAACTAATGGAAAGTCGTTACCTATAATTGTGACCAGCGAGGTCATTGCGTAACACACTAAACAGTAGCAATGGCTTTCATTTTGACAGTTCAACAACATTCATTGCGTTATTTACGGTGTTGAGAAGGCAAATTTTTTGAACATAATTATGAAGCAATGGATTAGCAATATATTTTGAAAATTATATTTCAATTTGGGTCGTAAGTTGCATCCCTTCAATTATATACCTATATCTGTGGTACCAGCACTGAGCAAAATCTATGAAAAAATCATGCTGAACCAGATGTTGTCACATTTTAACTCAAATGGGATTTTACATGGTCGCCAGTTTGGTTTCAAAGGTAGGTCGACGACAGACGCGGGAGTAAAACTTATCAGTCACATTTTGGAATCCTGAGAGAAGTCCCAGGATGCAATATGCATTTTCTGCGACCTCTCAAAAGCGTTTGACTGCGTCGACCCAAATACACTAAGCTGTAAATTATACCACTCCGGAATTCGTGGACAAGCCGCTGATCTTGTTCTTTCCTATCTATAAAAGAGGCAGCAAAAAGTAAACGTTAACGGGGCGACGTCCTCGGGGTCTCTAGATAGGACGTGCCTCAAGGCTCAATTCTTGGCCCTTTCCTATTTCTAGTATATATTAACGACCTCCATTATAACCTATCGGATATAATTTTAGATACAGATGTCTTACATGTCAACGATACTCTGCCTGTTCTTTCGAAATGGTTTGCACCTAATAATCTTTTACTGAATGCGAACAAAACTAAATCTCTTAAGTTCTCATTACCAAATGTACCTCAAGTAGGTCTAAATTTAAAACTTGATGGCAAGAAACTAGATGCTATTACGGAAACTGTATTTCTTGGAATTACTTTAGATTCATAATTACAATGGGGCGCACACATTAGAGTAGCAGTAAGAAAAATGAGGCAAAAGGCAGTTGACAGATATAGCACACACACAGCTAGGTTAGTATACTTTGCTTATTTTCACAGTATTATGTCATAAGGTGTTCTGCTGTGGGGATCGGCAGCTGAAGTAGATTCAATTTTCTATATTTTGTAAATGTAATGACTTTGTAGGCCTTGTAGACTTTAGATCTGTAGAACATTTTTTTATTTTATCAAGTACCTGGTACTTGTTGACAGGCCTACGCTGTCCTCCCATACCTTAACTGTGGAGTGTCTTGCCAGCTCTTCATAACAGCAGCTCGCCATAAGAACCGACCAATTGGAACCGTGCACCTAGCTTCTGACGTTTCATAAGTGCCCATGTAGGTTTATGTGAAATAATTGCGCAATTAGGGTGCTCCGTTGCTATCCTAAAAATATGACCGAAAAAATTTCGATGAATTGAGCTTGAAGTGAACTGTCATCCCACCTGACGATAGGGATTGATAGATTACTTCAACTAAGGTTTCACTAAGAGATTTTTACGGAATAAACTGACTGTACACACGGCTACACATCAAGCTATGCAAAACCAGTATTGGCTGACCGTTTATTGTGAGAAAATATCATACAAAGTGAGGCCAAGACAAACTGGATTTGTATAGCTTGACGTGTAGCCGTGTGTACATCATTCTGCCCAAAATTTGATCAACTCGGTTTCTGGTATCTTTCTACGTATATTATTCCTTATCTATACATACAATACATGCAAATAAATAAAATTGGAGTGTCCGTTTGTAATGTCAGCATTTTACTAAATCCATATGAAACTACATACGGTAGGTTCTTATAAAAACAAAAACTATTTTTTCTAATTTTTGTTTGTCTGTCTCTCTATTGGTTCCGGCTAAGCTCCGAAACGGCTGAACCGATTTTGATGGGACTTCCACTGGCAGATAGCTAATGTTATAAGGAGTAACTTAAAGAAAGAAAATCAAATGCTACTCATGTCACGCGAACGAAGGCGCGAGTAACCGTAGTTTAAAGTAGCTAGCTAAATAAAACTAGCTCTTACTACAGCCAATCGTTAATCATCTAAATTATATCTTTTGCTTACGCACTTGTAATTTTATAATGGATTATAGAAAGATTGTTCACTGGATAAGCATTTCCTTTTCAAAACTTATCCAGTGAGATCTTAAATTAGCCTCTTTTCCAGGGCATAACTCTGCTTCCTGTGCATTCTTAGTCATATTCTGAACCATACTTGCGTGGTAGGAAAATTAATAAATTGATTTATCTATAATTAGTTTTCTTGTTTACGAAGATTGTTGCTGTTTTACTAACGTCATAACTAACTGATAAATGAAAGTCAAATACCTAAAATTCGGGTTTTCAGAAAAAATTGAGAATTATGTCTGAACTCTATTATGAAATGACCTTTTAAATCAAAGTCAAAGATCTTTATTGTGAGACAGTGGTTACAGAGTTGTTATTATGTTAATTGGTGTGCTTTTGCACTGCTCCACCATGTTAGGCATACAATAGTTTACAGTTTGTTATATTAGACCTAAGTTCATGTGACTTTATTTTGCATCAAAACATAAAAACAGTTTGGCACTAACTCATCACGAATCTGTCGGACAAAAATTCATGTACTGTATAATATGGTCTGTTTACTAAGAAGTCACTTAATTTTTTCTTAAAAAATTTAATATTTTCAATTTCTCTTATTTGATTAGGAAGCTTATTATAAATTCGTGAAGACATTCCAAAGAAACTTTTAGAAAGTAGGGCTATATTTGAGGGCATATTATTTGCTATTTTGTACGTCATTATTATTAGAATTTGAGGGGCTTGTGGCTAAGTAATAACAGCTGCACGGGCGATCAATCAGGGTAAGCTACGCATGCCACAGATGGTCATTGGATGGGTGACCATCTTTACATATCAAGACCTCTCCGTGCTTGAAAAGTATGTTAAACCTTTGGCTCCTTTGGCTCCCCCGTTGGCTGTCATTCGTGGATCTTTGGCAGTCGTTATGGGACGTCAGAAGCCCGAAAGTCTGACAACTAGTCTTACCAAGGGGTATCGTATTACCCAGTAGCTGGGTTGTGCAGGTCAGATAGGCGTTCGCTTCATGCAAAATATTGGTATTCAGCTGCATCCGGTCAGACTGGAAGCCGACCCTAACGTTTCGTTGAGAAAAGGCTAAGCAGATAATTATTATTATTATTTATTTATTTCTAAAACACTTAGCCTATTTTACAATTTGGTTTTAGCCACACAACAAAAACCTCTCAGGGTTTATCGGTACGCTGGCGAGCCGTAAACCTCAAAATTAAATTCTGAGTCGTACTTAGGATGGTTTTCAACTTTCATATTTAAAGAAGAACCCGTTAACAATTAAAATACCTGCCTTTTAACCAACTGAATATTTTTGAAGCGAAACTATTTTAACTAACTGAATATTTTTACAGAAATAAAAATTAATGAACTGTAGAAAGTACCTACCGCGCCAAATGACCGGTCACATTATACCTTGATTAGTCAGATGTACGTAATTACACAAATTGGTGAACTCCAACTAATTGCCACGGTACCGCACAGGATCATAAAAATAAGCACAGGGAGGTATTCAACCGCTCCAGCATTCCGTCAATAAAAATTAATCATTTCATTAAAAAAACTAATAATATTTCTTCGGCGATTCCTCGACTAGTTGTACTACCATTATTGGTGTTTACATGTACAGTCTGATACGCAATTAACAGGTCTCACACCTTTTCTGCCGAGTTTGTTGGACGTCATTCAATTTTATCGTGTAATTAGAGTCCATAAAATCAGTAGATGCGATGCGATGCGGCGATGCTCCGGCATTTTTAGGATAGCGACCGACATTCCGTGTACAGGGATGTACTCACTTAGCTTTTATAATGAACTACGGTTACGGTTAATAAATCTTAGTAAGTAGGCACAGTTTATTGCACTGTGAAAATATTTTTTCAAACATTCGCTCGGTTAGCAACAACACAGCATGTCATTGCATTGTTACATTCTCGAAGCTATTTATTTCCCAGCGTGAACTACATTTTACTTGACCAGAGAGCGACCACATCTATGAAACTAGAACCACAGGCACGCAGAGCATGCAATTAGGTGCAACAATGTCAGAGATGTTACGGGCACAAAGCTCTCGAAGTTTATTGTCATTACCCTTTTGAGTGGACACATTGTAGGATAAAACGGGAAGATATAAATAGAATTACACATTTCTTTCTGGGTGTAAAAAGTTTTTGAATAAAGGTATAATTAAAGCATCGCGGCGGGCGATTGCACCATACTGCGCAGCCTTGATCCAGCCCTGCGCGCTCTAGGATGCCGAGCGCACCTTCCATGATATTTAAGCGAGTTTAAAACCAAGATTAAAGTTGTCGCCGCAACAGTTTTTGCACTATTAACAAGCGTACTCATAAAGCAGTTTTTCTTTGTCGACTCTTTAAAATAACAAGCTTAACCTTTTCGAAACCTGTCTATAAATAACAAATAGAAATCGTCGTCGAGATATTTCATGTTTTGCGTGGGATATTTATTATTACGATCAGTTTTTTTTTATTAATTAACGAGACTGTTCGCCCGTTAGAGTGTAGTTAGATTAAATCTGGCCCACCTCTTCCCATTTCTCGGCATGAATTATACATGATAGGTATCTAATTTACATCGCATCAAAAACGCATCGTGGCTCTAAATCGCCGATTTGGCCATGTCGGCCATTTAAACTGTAATTTTCCGGTTTAAGCGATATATTATCATAACCTGATAATTTAGTGTTGAAGAGTTAGCTCTCGGTCGGATTTGTAACATAAAAGCTTTCATTATAATGTGAATACGCGTAGCTTCAATCTGCGATACTGTGCTGTCACGAAATAGTCGTAAAAATCGCAAAAGAGACGGATATTGATTATTTATATTCTTTTTTATTCTGCACATTAACCCCTTTATTCATAAACGTTGCGTTAAGTAGTGATTAGCGACTGTTTAACCATACAAATCATCG
This sequence comes from Apamea anceps, assembly GCA_951799955.1. Lineage (NCBI taxonomy): Eukaryota > Metazoa > Arthropoda > Insecta > Lepidoptera > Noctuidae > Apamea > Apamea anceps. The sequence goes on from OX637516.1 coordinate 4,632,173, forward strand.
TTTATAAATAAACCCCTACCAGCCTTTCTCCGTGATACCAAATCCCATCACCACATACCTAAAACAATATTTTTAAAGTATCAAACTTCATAGTATTCTTATTTAATTTCCTGGTTCTACGCAGAATCATCGTTCTAAAATTAATTTAATTAAAGATAACGAAGCGCGAATGTAACAATACTAAAACTAATCTAACAAAGGCTACAACGTTACGACTCGCAAATTATACAAAGCATTACAAACGTGAACTATTGATATTCGAAACAATAAGTTATCGTCTTTCGACGCGCCCGCGCAACTAGGGTTGCTCGATTAGAAAATTAACAAAACCTGAATTTAAGATATATGTAGAAAGTTCTCACAATATTCTATTCTAAAAATCTGACATAATACAAACGCGTGATTAGCAGTTGTTTAGGCTAAACAAGGATTTAATATTTTATAAGTATGACAAATGACATTCCACACGATTTCAAGCTGATTTTTTTTTGAGACGTAGTTTGTTACCTATCGCACGTCATGCACACTTGGCGAATGAATATACTAGACTAAAAACGTGTAACATATTATTTAAAAGTATCGATTCGCCCGTTTCGGGCGTATGAATTCGTGCGAATCGAGTAATAAGCCAACATTCGACCGTTGACTTTGAAGACTTGGTTACGTAGCAAGTCATTATTCTCCTGTCCTTATCCCGATTTATTTGAGTCCGGCGCAACATGTCTTTTTCTTCCATACTTCTCTATTAGTCGTCATCTCGGTAGTTACCCCCTTTCTAACCACACCGTCCATTTGTTACGTAGCAAGTGTCGTCATTAAATTGTTTCAAGTATTTTTGTTGGCAACACCGTAATAATAATTGGCGACTCTGCTAGAGTCTTTCCGAAGTGTTTCAACATGTTCATCCAACTACGAATTAAACATCTTTTTAAACGTCTTCGTTAACCCTAGTTTAGTTGAACAGCTGTTCAAGAGGTCTGGTAACTCTGCACCTAACTAATGGAACTGATTAGTGCTCAGGGTATTGTTTAATTGTTATAAATTACAGCGTGGCGATGCCACTCGTGCGCAATCGCAATTACATCGCGTTCTACGAACTAGTGACGCGACCAGGCGTTGCTTGAATTTAAAAATAATGAAAATTGTCTTTACGATTTTATTGTAGAACCAAAATAGTGGTCAGTGGTCAGTGGTATCTAATATCATAATGTAAAGAAGGGGTTTTTTGAACCGTAAGGTACACTAGGGAGGCATTTGCCCAGCAGTGGGACGTTAATGGATTAAAAAAAAAGTTACATTAGATTTTCTTCTGTATCTCGTGTTACAAAACAGACACAATTCTGACCTCTAAAAATATTTCGATAGGACAGTTTGTTGGTTTGTTCTGCATGCGCCTGAACTGGGTAACCCATCGTCCATCGTGTTTCTTAAACATGTAGGTAACTAGTGTCACGCAGGCGGACATCATCTTTATTTTAAGTTTGAAGATGTTAAATTCAGGCAATAGTTTGAAGACCCTGTGGTTGTCATCATGCTTAGCAAATGGCGATCTCAAAAATCGACTAAACTACCATATGAGAACTTTAGCAACCAGCCCGTTTGTTAAAATATAACAAAGGGGCTGCTAAAGTTCAAAGAAATTCTAGTTTAAAGCTATGTTTACAATCTCAGATAATTTACATTCCATCGCCACTTAATCAGTTATCTACTTTATGTATGTATTCTAAGTTGATTTTTGAGCGACCATTTGCCAACCAAAAGGTCCTAATAAGTTTTTGGTTGCAATGGAATTTGAACTTTGTTAAATATGATATTAAGTTTGCTGTTCCATACTTGAAGAGAATCAAGTATAGATAATCGATATATTATTTTATTAAATAGTCAGTTGTGTACCTAAGGAAATTAAAGATGAATCATCTTACTGTTCACCATTAATACATAGCCGGAATGTGGGCTGTACTTAAAGATGCACACCTTCAATCTATGTTAAGTATAGGTACTTAATTACACTTATATCATCAACGAGATAAAACTCCATAATGATTGGACGATCGCAACTATCGTCGTTGAGAGGTGATGACGCAAGATCACAGAGTACAATTTTTACGCAAAATGAAGTTTAGAGCAAGACCACAAATTATCCATAAACATAGAAACAGCTGATGTATTCTGTAAAAGTCTTATTTATTTTATTTAACCGTTTATGTAGTACACACATATAAACAGACAAAAAGAAAGGAACAGAAAAATACGTACAAAGGTGATGCTTATTTCTAAAGAAATCTCTTACCGTGAAAACTTAGGTGATGTGAGCTGTCATTCCACCAGCAGTGCGATTCTGTAACCATCTCACCGTGAAAACTTAGGTGAAGTGAGCGTGGAGTGAGCTGTCATTCTAACTAATGCTAAGAGTTTGACACTATTGACAGCTCACTCTAAGCTCACTTCACTTAACTTTTCACGGTGAGATTTTTACAGAATCGATCGGCTGATTCTAGGGATTGACACTATTAACAGCTTACTTCAAGCTAATGTCACCTATGTTTTCTCATTCCGCCTGATGATAGGGATTGGCATTTATGCCAGCTCACTTTAAGCTCACCTAAGTTTTCACGGTGAGATTTATACAGAACAAATAGAAAAATTGGGGCTCATTTTTCTGTACCCATTTTGGGCTTACGACAAGTGCTACAAAACTAGCCATTCTTATTCTAGTGACTATAATTCCTATCGTTTTCTCAAGCATTAAGCTGTCTGTCTGTTTGTAGTGCATTTTGGTACTACAACTAAACTGAAATTCATCTACGCCACTTTTTATACCAATTAAAATAGTGACACCAACTTCGTATAAAGTGTTATTTACCCCCAAAGACATTAATCTACCAAGCTGGTCTTCAAAAGTGACATTGACAACACATAAATATTCCATCTGCACCACCACGGTTACAATTGAGCAATTTTGTAATTTAAAATCGTAATACAAACGTATGTACGGACAGTCAGACAGGTGCATTTTATAATGAGCTACAAAAATTGTTTCCGATATTTCATTTGGCACGATATCTTGATGGACGGTCAGCGAAATGAGGTGTTACATCCAACCTACACCTCCGTGTGGGAATCCATTTCTTTTTCAAATTCTCTTTTTTTTTCCTTCTTCCCGATTTCCCCTCGGTTTTGTTTTCTTTGAACTATTTTGTTCGGTATTCCGTTCAAAAGAAGTTGGTATGTGTATTAATGATTCCAGACTGTGTAGTGTGAGACAGGTGTGGGGGATTACATTAAATTAGTGGCGAATGTGTTAATGAGTGCAGATTTATTACTGTAATCTGCTGCAGTTGTAGGAAAGTTCGCTTATTTATTGCTTATTGGTAGTCGTTAGGTTTATTGGCTGTCGGAAAGAATTGCGAAATGATTTAGGCATCTGACTGACGCATTATAGGGCTGGTAACCGGCCAGGTGAGCGAGGTGTCCTGTTAATACCTACCTACATAAACGAACGAAAACCATAGAAACCACGGATAAAGATACCTACTGAAAAAAAAGAGTTGCAATGTCAACCCATAGGTACTCTGCTACCGAACATGGACATGCCGGTTTTCTCACGATGTTTTCCTTCACCATTTCGGGAGCATTGGCCCCGGAACGGTGAAGAAAACATCATGTCGAAATTAAATACACCACGTAATGACCTACAACTCGTAAGTCGAGGCCGATATCACTGGCCATCACTGCTTCAATGGACCACTACAGCTGCTCCATTATACGTATTTAAGTATTTCCTCACAATTACAACAAGAAGTCTGGTACTTCACCATATTCAAGCACTAACCTTTCCCCAACTTCGCGGTCGCCCAATATCTGTCGCCGCGCTAACCGAAGGCGTGTAAGCATTAAGTTTAGTGGTCACGACGCCTGCTTACGGCCCACAATACATCTGACGAAAGCCTTCAATGGGCCACTCGTTAACCCCACTACAGCAGATCGTGCGAAGTCCACTAGCGACCCCTACTAACTGTCTCTACTCTGGAAAGCTAGTTATAGAATTCTTTCGTGACTTTCAGAGGGGATAACAGTATGAAGAATCTTGGTCTTCAATGGACTACATTGGGACCATGCCGTGAGCACGAGAAGAGATAAGTGTAGTGCAGAATAGGTCTGTAGCGGCATCTACATCGCCACATGCGAACTACGCATAATACTAACATCACGCAAAAATCCTGCATCGCGCAAGCAGAGTTTACCACGCAACTAGCATATATACAACGTCCTGACACCAACCGTCGGGCAGTTGCCGACCAGATACAACACCCAATTTGGTCGGAGGATTCTCTTTTCTATGTAGGATGATTGAACTTTACATCTGTTCCTCATACATACAAAGGTCCTTCAATTATTTTTTTACCAAATATTTCAAGAGTTATCCGTTTCGCTTCTATATTATGTATGCAATGCAGTCTTTTCACAGGCTACGTAAGTAATGTAAGTGATACGACTTACTAATGAACTTAAATCAAGAAGGCAATTCGCGGGCATCTCGCATTCGTTATTGTTGTTCGATTCGTACTTTTCCCTCGTTAAAATCAAATTGAGCTATACTCGTCATGTCGATTCGAGCATTTCTAGCAGAGAAGCTCCGCGAAATCGCAGTTTACATGCGACACACAAAGAGTGGTCGGAACCAGTCGACACGTACATGACGTCATATCGACCAGAATACGAACGTCAGATTAGGTCATCATAAAACTTTTAGACAGTAATCATTCTGAAACACAATTTTAGTGCGTCGACCCATTGATACAGATACTTTGAAATACTTAATTTAAATCTTTTACAATTTTACAACCAAAAGCCAACTAATTTAGGCTTTAATCAAAGAACTAGTTTTTACTATACAGCAATATCCAATCACCCAGTCATCATTCAGTCTACAATCACCCAATGAGAACTGGTAACATAAACATTTAATTAGGAGCAAATTTTCACTTAACAACAATAATTATTGCCATAAACCGTAATTAACAGTTCATTATTTTTTATTTCCGACAAGCAATTAGAAGCGCTAACTAATTAAAGAAATCACTGCAATCCTCATTAATGATTTAGGTTTATTCGAGATACACGACTTTCATTATCTAATTGTGAATTTATTGAATTTGAGTCAATTACTTTTAATACATTTAAAAATAAATTAAAGAAGATTTTATTGGTATCTTAAATCGTCTGAACTGTGTGAAGCTTTCGATAACTGAGGAGAATTAATAAAATTTTCTTCAACTCGTTACAACTTGCTTGCCGCGGTTGGTCCGTGAATGGGTGACCATCTTTACAGACTTCTCCGTGCCTCGGATGGCACGTTATGCCGTTGGTCCCGGTTGTCATTCGCGTAATTTTTAACAGTCGTTACGGGTCGTCAGTAACCCGAAAGTCTGACAACCAGTCTTACCAAGGAGTATCGTATTTAATTTTATTTGGGAAAATAAACGGTTATACATTACAATGTTATGATATACAACTTAAAACTAAAATGGGAGTATAAATGTATAACCAACAACATTTTCCACATAATATAAAAAAGTTAAACAAACACGAACGGCGTGCGATGTACGAGTAAATTACCTACATTGAATACAGAGTATGGTTAAGTATTGCCCAGTAACTGGGTTGTGGAAGTCAGATAGGCAATAGCTCCATGTAAAATACTGGTATTCAGCTGCATCCGGTTACAGTGGATGCCGACCCCAACATAGTTGGGAAAAGGCTAGGCAATTGATGATGATCTTCAACTGGTTAAAAACCTTAAATTAACTAATTCATTGAGAGACAGCACCCAGCCTAAACCGCTGGGTCTTGAATCATAAAATTTCATACAAGAGTTCCTTGTATAACGAAAAGTGAGCACTATGGAAGGATTTTTGGAATATCGCTCCTTCGCGCGGAGACGGCTCGTCATTTTAGCTTAGAGAAAATCCAATCAGGCACATGGTGAAAACTTTCCATGGGTCGCATTAAGTAAATGTAAAGGTGAGATGGTCTTATGCTGTTATTTTGTCTTCGACTTTTGGCAACAAGGAGGAACGTAACAGTTACCTTTCAGTTTGACGCTAGTGACAATTGAAGGATGCTGATTTCCTTATTGGTCGACGAGGTCGGTCGAGACTATTCGACGGGAAAAAAAAAACAGGAAAGAAACTTCTTTTAAATCGACAAATAATTCTAAATAATAGGCATCCTACTCTACGCGCGGAAATTGTCAATGAATTCGTAGCAACATTCAATCAAAGGATGTTAAACGTAAAAAGAAAGTAATTTTTTTGTAATTTTTGTGCAATAAAAAGTGATTTCTGTTCCATAGGCTTCTACTCCGTTCATCTTTTATACCCTGATTTTGTCCAGACGGTAAAAAAGTCAGATATTACCATTTACCATAATTATCTATCTATTCACCATAAATTCACCCACATCCAATCATAGACCGTAATAACAAATGGTAGTGGACATTTTCCCATGAGCGTGTCGCGTCGTGTTGCCGATAGCATCATGTCGGAGCGATTTCGGTGTCCAACAACCATAAGTCTAGGAGGTCCTCACACTGCGGTATTGCTCAGCCATTACTTTCGGAAGGAACTGAGGTTTACGACTTTGCCGGCGAAGTAAGGAAGGATCTGTTCCTTTAAGATGCTCTGGATTCTTCGAAGGACATGGATGGTTGCCTCTTATATTTGTAGCAAAATAGATCAAACTGTAGCGTTAAGTAGACAATGTTTTTTAGAATGGGATACTGATCTCGTGACACCAAACTTCGGTACTAAAACCCCACCAGCAAAATCCCACTTGCCCAGTCAGAAAAACTTCTCTTCTTGCGGTTGAACTTCCTCATTTTAGTTTTTGAAAACCAGTATATAGTTACTCCGAAAGGATCTTTCATACATTGTATTCTTAGATCCAATTTGATAGAAATAATTTTTTTTTAAATTTAAATCGTAATTATTGTCAATAAAAGCTCTTTTCTTAATTCTTTCCGAGCTCGATGTCACCCCTAAATGCCCCTTATCTTTTCCACAATAGGTTAGAGACCCTTCAGAGTAAAGTTAGTACTTTCCCAAAGATATAAAACAATTGAGGATAATTGGGCAGTTTAGACGAACAATGATAGCGAGGAAAGGGTAACAGGAGAAAGGTAAGTTACCTCGAGCCGAGCCAAATGACGATGGAGAGATCGGGTCATGCCCACCCAACTACCACCAGCTAAATGACAAGATACATTGAAGATCTACTGATAATAGAAACATTGTAGATAATTTCTATAAAATATTGTGTCTAGATACAGTTATGGTGGTGAGTATCAGGTGGGTTCAAAACCTGGCAGGTACAGTCAGGGAAAATTAATTGTTAAGCAAATTGTCACATCCCAAGTCAAAGTGCCGTGTTTTAACTATTTCATACAACTGTTAAAACCAGTTTTATTGTTGTGTTGATGTTGTCTGTATTTGTTATTGTGTTAATAATAATTGTGATCTGAATATACTGAAAATTTAAGTTGGTAGTCACATTTAAGTTAGTAACTATACGACATTTTGACAAGCAATTTGCTGGTGCATCAACTAGTGACTTTTCTCTTTCAATGAGATTCGCAAGGATTGATCTATGATAAGCCTAATTACCTTTTAATGGCAACTGCGTAACACACTTTCAATCATAATTTGAATGAAATTGCTAATCCATTGCTTCATAATTTCGAAAGATTTGTCTGCTCAACAACGTAAATTACGCAATGAATGTTGATGAGCTGTCAAAATGAAAGCCATTGCTACTGTTAATATATTATGCGATTACCTCACGGGTCGTAGAGTCGTACTCCACCACGAGGGCCCAGCGCGTGATAGTGGATGTCACACTCACAACTACTTATTATCGATTCATTGGTTGTTAAACTTACCAGTTTCTTCACGATGTTATCCTTTACCTTTTTAATTGTAAACTACAACACAAAAGGACAAGAGCATTATAATAATAATATCTTGTAATAGAAACTACATTTTCCCTTCACATTATTAGCATACAAGCCACGCTTTCGATGTTGCCTGGATGTTTTACGCGACCATCAATAGTTTTATGTCCTGGGTAACATCAGAACGTTTCGTGGGAACGCACGCTATAACATTATTACGACCTTCACTGATTATTTCACAAGCATTTGTTTATATTATCTTACTAGCTATGGTGGTACCATTCGCATTTAAAGATCAAGTCTTTAGAAAATCTCAAAAATCCTTTTCGAGCGTCACCTATTCTACATTGAACAATTAATTCTATCTCTTATTTTTTGTATTATTATCTTCAGCAGTTTCGGCTTGCTCAGTCAGTCACATTCACTATTTTATCCGTGTAAAATGTCGTGTTGTCAACGCTTCAATCAATCAACTTAGGCTATCGCAGTCCAGTGCCGGATATAAGCCTCTCCCAGGCTGCGCCACATCACTCTGTCCTCCGGCTTCCACGCCCAATCCGTCCCAGCCACCGGTAAACGCTTAGGAGCTTCTTATACAGGGTATTGATGTACCCCCGTGCCTCGGAAAGCAGGTTAAGCTGTTGGCCCTACGCCTGATCTCTCTCTGGTCGTGTCGGATTGCCGACCCACCGGACAGTGAGAGTGAGGGAAAAGAGAGAGCACCTGTATCTGCGCACACACCGTGTCTCCGCTGAGATTGGTCGCCATGCCTGAAATTCGGTCTGGAGGACTTTATTGATGTCTGAGACACCTGCATCCATTAAGGGGTTAAATCTACCCGCCATAGGTACAGACGCCAGTAGGTCAAGCTACCCGAAACTGTCAAATTTTCCCAATCAACCTTGAACCTTAATGCTTTAGCGATAAGGTTGAAACTCTATTAAAGAAATTTGACAGATTGTAGTAGCTTGATGTGCTGGCGTCTGTACCTACATTTTCTCTATAAAGCCCCAGCAGCATGGTATGAAAGGTGTCAAACATTGCTGCGACTATGGCAACGGTACAAATCCATTAACTCTGTAACTACTACGTAATGCCCATAAACCGGTAATCAAATTGTCTTCTACACGGCAATTCCGATTGTCTCATTGTCACCTCGGATCTTGAGTGCGCCCGCGTCGTGATCAGTACTTAAACAGTTAGGTGACACCTACAACCGCCATTCTGTTGCCCACACGACTATTAGTACTTGAGTGTTGCCAGAATATTGTTCAGCTACAGATTTGTACGTTTTCGAGAAATCAAAATTCTAAGTGGCAATTCAACACATCTAAACTGTGTTCAAGAGATCCTGTCAATATTCCACAAAGATGATGAAAATGGCAGCTCGCGCTGACGCATGACGTGGTTTCGATGTGCTGATCGCGTTTAGTTTATCTGTAAAATTCGCCCTAAGTAAGAAGGATCAAAAGTGGTTATATGTATTTGTCTCTCCTCAATTACCATCTACAAGACCACTTCTTATCATCTGCCTAGCCTTTCCCAGTTTTTTTCAGACCAATTTCAACGTTATGGCAAAGAAATAAAATTACCTCTATAGTAAAAAAAATTACACCTACAAGATCACTTCTAAACAATGTAATGTGATGGAAAAAAACCACATTCAGATTGCTCAGTTATAGTAATATCCCTTTAACAAGATTAATTAATTAAGTTAGGGCTGATTTTTCAATCGTCAGGCAAGTTTTATCCGAGGAATGAATGTGACAGTTTGACAGTTTTGTTTTATTCAGATAAAAGTTATCTGACCATTGACAAATCATCCATATGAGAGCTGCTGTAGTTTTAACGAAATCATTTATCATCGTCTAACATCTAAGATACATAGACAAATTCGGATACTGCAAAGCACAACACTACGCCTCGTTCACACCATTCAAAACAATTGTCACATCCCACACAGGCTGTCGCAACCTAAGATAAATCCTACATTTGACACGCACTCCCTAACCTTTGTCGATATCAATCGTTTGAATATTTCGCCACAAGATTTATAGCTAATCCCGAATTTACTGCCAACACTATTGTCTCTAATTTGACTGGCGCAGTGTGGAACAAATCTTAGGCTGTATTCACAACTTGGATTACTTTGGTGTGCTTAAATGTCAAGTGATACTTAAGTGAGGATAGGCTAGGCAAGGTGTCTACGTGGACAAACGCAAATCTAATATCGAAATCAATAATGATGAAGGTAGGTATTTTCCCAGCTGTATCCTAACTAATATTATAAATGCAAAAGTATGTCTGTGACGCTTTCACGCTAAAACGGCTGAACAGATTTGCATGAAATTTGACAGATAGGTTGATTGACACCTGGAAAAGAACATAAGCTACTTTTTATCCTGAATCGCAGACAAAGTCGCGGTCAACTACTAGTAGAATAATATAAGGACAGCCAAATTCCCACAGTTTTACACCCGCGTAATTACCTGAAACTGTTTGACGTTTAACATTGCAGCCGATAGATGACCTCTGTAACACATCAACAATGGCTTTTGATAGAGGTTAATATGATAATAATAGGCACACACAAAGAACCAAGAAATCGTCAAAAAATAATCGAACACAAAAATATTGCCGAGTACGAATATCATTTAAAATCTGACAAGTGCTTTCGGATATTTGGCACATCTCTATTTTTCGTTCAGACCATGTAAACAGGGGCTTGTGGCTAATTAATAACAGCCGCACGGGTTGATCGATCAGGCTAAGCTACGCTTGCCGCGATTGGTCCGTGGATGGGTCGTGGTGGTGTGGTGGCCCTCCGTGCCTCGGAAAGCACGTTAAGCTGTTGGTCCTGACTGTCATTCGTGGCTCATTGACAGTCATTACGGGTCGTCAGAAGCTCGAAAATCTGACAACCAGTCTTACCAATGGGTATCGTATTACCCAGTCACTGGGTTGTGGAGGTCAGATAGACAGTCGCTCCATGTAAAATATTGGTATTCAGCTGCATCCTGTTAGACTGGAAGCCGAGCCAACATAGTTGGGAAAAGGCTCGACAGATGATGACCATGTAAACACAGCTTTACAGATTAACATAAGCTTATGGTGCGATTTCATAATGTTAATGTAACTTACCCATGTAATGTTTTGTAAGATATCTGTAATTTTATTCTCACAAGCACTGCGTAGGTGACTTGGTAGCAAGTCGCAAAGTAAATCATTCTCAACTGGGTTGTTCAAGAATTAGTACGGCCTTATTATCTTGTAGTTAATTTGGCTATAAAGTGTGTGAGTCTAATTAAGGTTAATGCTTTCTCTTGGTTTATTACATAATCACCTATAATTTTACCTTATAACGTTTAGGACAGGTATCTTTTGATTGTGCAATGCAGATATAGCATATTATATCAGCCTACAGTGTTCCCAATGCTGGGACACAAGCCTCCTCTTTGTGAGAGGGAGTGGGCCGTAATCTACCGCACGGGCCTAGTGTGGGTTGGTGGATGTCACATGTCTTCGAATTTTTGGTTCTAGGACATGCCGGTCTCCTCCCGATGTTTTCCTTCACCGTTTTGAGAGCAGCGATGATGAAATAATTTATACAAAGCAAAGCAGGCGCGACGTGTTCTTGAGTGGAGACCGCGAATCGATAAACGTAAGGTGGGACGCCCTCAGGCTAGGTGGAGCGACGATCTTCGCAGGATGGCTGGTAGCAGCTGGATGAGAGTTGCCGAAAATCAAGTTGAATGACGTGCAATAGGAAAGTTCTATGTCCAGCAGTGGACTGCTATAGGCTGATGATGAAAGCAGGCGCTTTGCTTTCCCTAGCCACACAACAACTCGAAACTCGCGGCGGCGGTTACCACAGGGTTTTTTTTTTTTTTGTGGGTGGGAAATCATCAAATGACTCCTCCCGCTCTGGGTGGAGCAGGAGGGAGTGTCAGACTCTACTGACTAAAACCCACCCGTGTTCCTTCCTTAGCCCTTTATGTTCCAGGGCAGCGGTAACCCTTTCGGACAATCCCGCTACCCTCCCTGGCAACCACAGGGTTACTACTGCATCCCGCTTTTTTTGACGTCTTAACTTTAAGCAACGTTTATGACTAAGAGGGTATAACACCCATGCGTTATGCCCCCCTTAGGCCTCCTAGTCATGGGAAAGTTAAATATTTCTTATATATTTATTAGATATACACAATAAAAAACATTGACAATACATTACATTGACCGCATGGAAAACATTCAAAGACGGTTCATAAAATATCTCTGTTTTCATCAAAAGATACCATATCAGTCAACCGATTATCTTGGACTTTGTAAGAAGTATCATCTGCTACCACTGGTAAATCGACGTAAAATTGCAGACTGTTTATTCTTGTTGAAAATCCTCAAGAACCATATTGATAACCCTGAGTTATTGTCAAAATTTTATTTTAATGTGCCAAGTAAAGCACTTCGTTTTAATCCACCCATACGTGTACCTCGTACATCTTCGAATTATAGGCAGAACAGTTACATTATGCGCGCAAGCAGTAGTTTCAATGACATATGCAAGGAATATGATTTTGATCCATTCACAATTAGTGTGAATTCGGCCAGAAGGTGTTTAAGCCTCAAATTTTTCAAGTAGCGGTAGGTTATATTATTTATTTTTGTTATTTTATTATTTTCTCTGTTATTTTAGACATATAATTGCAAAATAAGTATTTATATTGCTTCTTACTTCAATTTAGACGATGTGTTTTTTGTTTTGTGCTCACACCATAAATTATTATTATAAGTCTATACGTGAGGATTTGTAATTGGCTTTCGGGTGACTATGATTTCCTTTTGTGTTTGTTTTTATTAGCTGTAAGTCCTCCATGTACTAAAATAAAAATAAAAGTACCTACACAACAACAAACCTATTCTTGAGGATCATCATCATTTACGATACATTAACACAAATAGACATTAAAAGCCACAATGTAAGAACAATTTATTTATTTCTTAAAAAACCTAAGAGGCTCACAATTTACCTGAATTACCGGTAAACTAATAATAAACACATAACCATTACCCTTGAAGTAATTTGACATGATTACTAAACTAGCTGTTCACCGGGTCGTACCTGCGACTGACTGCGAGTACTTATCGGTATAAATAACGATCGCGTGAACGAACGTTTCTCTGACTGTCGCGGCAGAGTTTGTCAAACTTGTGCTATAGAGTAATAAATTCGTTTAGAAGTGAAACTTGTGTGCAGTACCCGGCCGTAAATATGATATACTAACTGTTGCCCGCGACTTCGTCTGCGATCCAGGATGAAATGATGATCCAGCCTATGTCCTTACCCAGGTCATGGCCTATCTGTGTTCCAAATTTCACCCAAATCCGTTCAGCTGTTGCAGCGTGAAAGCGTAACAAACAAACTCATTTTCGCATTTATAATATTAGTTAGGACTGAGTTTTAGAAAGACACTGTCGTACAGTTATGAGTTAGACATGTAAACAAATGTGTTTTTGGAAAACCCACTTTAGCTCCCATAATAAAAATTCAATTCGCGCTAAAACTTCAAACATTTTATGAGTTTTTCAATAGTACTAGTCATTCTCTTTTAAGTCTTTTAAGAACTATCTGACCTCCAAAACCCAGTTACTGGGTAACACGATACCCCTTGGTAAAACTTGTTGTCAGACTTTCGGGCTAATGACTGACTACCCGTAACGACTGTCAAAGATCCACGAATGACAGCCGGGACCAGCTGCTTAGCGTGCTTTCTGAAGGCGGGTAAGATGTCGGTATGTAAAGATGGTCACCCATACCTCGGCAGGCCTTTTCTCACTTAGCCACGAGCCCCTCGGTAACTCCCTAGGGATATAAATTTTATAAATTATCAAGCACGGAGAGCGTAACGCGAATCAATCCTGAAGTGTTGAACGTTTCTAACGATCTAAAACTATAGAAATTTTCAATGAGAAAGAGGGTCACTTCTATACTATTCTTATTCTATGCCAGCCCCTAGGGATATGACTACTTTGTTGATTAGTGGGCACGGCTGGGAGACAAAGAAATGTTGGATTACGAATGTTTTTGTATTCCATGGTTTTTGAGTTATCAGCTAAGTTATGTGCTTATGTTAATCCTATTATAAATGAAAAAGTTCGTGTGTGAAAGTTTAGTGTTTGTGAATTAATTCGGATGTTATTTTTCTTCGATAAATCTTTTGATGACGTCTATAGGTAATATGACTAACTTCTGCCTGCGACTTCGTCTGCATGAAATTTCTTGTTCTCCCGACCCACCGCGTTGTATCGCATCACCTTCCAAGCAATTACTACGTTTTCATTTAGCGTTCTTTCAGCCTTCAGTTCTTTCAGCGTGATTTTAGATAGCTTATATCCTTCCTCAAAAAATGGGCTATCAAATGCAAAAAAAAATCTCAAATCCGACTGACATTTCCAGAGATTAGCGCGTTCAAACAAACAGACTCTTCAGCTTTGTTAGTATAGATGTGAATTATGAACCAAGTCGTGGAGATAGATAAAAGATAAGGTTACAAAAGAGCGTTTTCTTGTGAATTTAAGGTGTGTCTTTCATTTTACGTGTCAGTAAAGAAACGAATATAAATATCGCCTTATGTGGTATTTTTCCGGGAGCTTTGTTTTTAACACAGTCAACATCTCCATAGAAATTTCTAACACCTTTCTTGGCTCTAAGAGAAAACTTTCTTTAATAAAAATGCCTACGGTTATAGTTTAAGAATATCTGTCTACGAACCGAATGAATTACTAAGAAGCACCGCGCGGGCCGAGTGCTCCCCATTCCCTACAATACCCTACTCTTAAGGTAATTACACACTAGCCAGATAAGTGACTTGATAACACGTCATAACCCGCATGCACTAAAAGTACTGACAACAAAAAAATAACGCCAAATTATACCCATAAATAATTAAGTTATTTATGTCCGTTTTAAAATTTTAAACGGACAATGTGAAGTTTGTTTTTAAATAACGACTTCCTGTACCAAGGTAAATGTTTAACAGCCTACTTTAAAATGAGGTGGAATTCTTCAATTAGTTGTGCACATCGTGGCAGGCGGGTAGGCTTTACGAAATTCAAAATAATAATTATACTTTTAATTATTATATTCAACGGTATGACTCAACGGTACAGCAAACCTGTACTTCTTCTTCAATACAATACGGTATAATGAAAGTAATCAAAACACCTGCTAGACAATGCGCCTGATCAGAGCCGGGGTCATAAGCCACCCGTTCCGACACTACTTGACGTAATAAAGCGAAATATTACCCAACGAACCATACGTAGATATTAAAACATGGGCGGGGTTTAATTAGAAATTTAACCTGTTAATAAATTACCGATGGTCTGCCGCCACCCAGGGTGTGGCAACACTCAGCGTATTTCCCTAGAGAAATAACCACGGTGTTGCCAACGCAAACTCGAATTCTGGATATTTTCGGAACACGTCCGTGATGTTTATTATGTCATTTCCTCCAAAACGAATTGTTACCCATTAGTGTCCTGCGCGTTTGTATATTTCCATTTTTATTTTCACTTAAAACTAATTTAAATTTTCTTATAAACGACACTATTTTTATTATGTATACGGTCGCTATATTTTTAAATTAATGGATGTCACTATTATTAGTTTATTTAAATGAATAAATCCATCAGGAATGTTCTGGAAATAAACAGAGAATAATGGGATCCATTTAAGAACTTAAATTGTTTAAGGTTAGGGGTTAGAAGTTAATGCCATTGTTAACTAATAGAGAAACCAATTAAAATAGTAAAAATCGGTTGTAAAACTGGATTTAAGGCACAGATTAAAATCTAATAAAACATTATACGACTGCTTTATATTGTATTTTGGAATTATACAAGGTGTTTCATTATTATTTTTATGTGAAGTCTTTTTCTATGCCTTGATTTAGATCTTTAGAAGAATTTTAAATATTTTACTTATTTGACGTTTCTTTACTGCTCTTTACTGCTTGCTGTCAAGTAATTTGAAGCAAAAAATTTAAATAAAAATTGTGATTATGTACGACTGAGGGCTGATTTTACGAAAGTAAGATATCTTTTATCCGCGGAATAAAATTGACGTCGGACAGTTCTAGTATTCAGAAACTGTCAAATATTCTCAGGACAAGACTTTTGGTGGAATCGCCCTTATTGTTTTAAATACAGAAGCAAAGAAAAAGCGATTAACTTATTTGCCACAAATTGCTTGCTTTGCTCATAGAATCACATCTCGGATATTCTAAATATCAGATTAAAACAACAAATAGGTAACTCGATTATAAAATTCCTATAAACACACCTAAGCGAAATCAAATGCATAGTCATTTTAAAATCAAAATGAATAATCTAAAAACAAAGAGACAAAAATACCATTCTATTCTCGAACGACATTCAAACTTGAAAAAAAAAAAAACAATTAAACATATTCCCGCGGCCAGTTAATTAAGTACCGGTATCGATTATTCGTTAAAATCGATAGTATCGATACTACATGTTATCGAAGCGCCTCTAGCTTCGTTAAGCACGGTGTAATCGGCTTAGACATGCATCATGGCTAATTCATGTGTTATTCGATTTCAAGAAACGATAGTTGATGGGTTTTGGGGTTCCGCTGGAGATGGTTGAAATCGATTTATAGTAATTTACTGGTTTTGATCTAGTATTTTTGAAAATGGAAATGTACTAATTTATAGAAGAACATAACCTAACATCTCGCTTTTAAAGGCAGAGGTATAAGTCGATTTCTATCCTAGTAAGTAAATATTTCACTATAGGGAATGAGCTGTCATTAACCACGTATATATCCAGACGCCGGCACCAGGCTGCTACTAGAAAAGTCTTAAGTCTTAATGGAACAACCCAATAATAACCCAACCAATCCAACCCAGGATTCAACAATATATTTAAAGTGTAATCCTAATCTAAATACTAACCTATCACAATATATAAGTGGCAAGTTCACCAAAGAAACTCAGTCATCTAAACTGCGTTCAAGAGCTGTCAATATTCCACAACAATGATGACACTGACAGCTCTTGAATATGATTTAGGTGTGTGTGGTGGGCTTCACCGATGAAACTGAACGCAGATCCCGTTCAGTTTAATTGGTGAAGCCCACTTTATACAGGTAAGTTGAGTCTCATTTGTCACCTACGAAATGTATGGGAAAAGTTTTTGAGAATTCTGACTTTTCTAGTCAAACCTTAATTGGTTCACTATTTTTTTAATCCTTATTAGAAACAGGACAAAAAAGTAGTATTTATAGTTTATGCGGAACCCAATCACTTCACACACGAGTATATGTACATTTTTTTAGCGTTACCTCAGTGTGGCCACATATCGCTTAGCTACACGTAGTCCAACTCGAATCAAATGCAATTAGAGTAATAACATGAAGAGGAATTACAATAATAACACATTTCGTATAAATATAGTGCTAGCGCTGAGTCCAATGTGTCATGGAATTCATTTGTTGGTAGGTTTTATTCTATACTAGCGACCCACCTCCGATGCTTCGCATGGTTTTTACGACTTGACAAAACATCAAGATCTCTTTATTTATTTATTAAAACTTTATGCAGAAGTAAAAAACAATACTGTATAAACGCAAACTTAATGCCTGAGGCATTTTCTACCATGACAACCTTAGGGTGATACCGAGGTGGCGTGGCGGGTGGTAGGGTAGTTTTATTATAAGTAAGTTCAATATTAAAATGTATTATATCCATAAACCTTCCGGAATAAACTAAATTATGATGGAAACCGCATCAAAATCTGTTGCGCAGTTTAGAATGACAATGCGGTCACACAAACAGACACGAAAAGCGACTTTATTTTGAACTACATTACTATAGATATGGAAGATAAAGATTCATGTGCTCATCTCCCTAGCCTTTTTCCCAACTATCTTGGGGTCGGCTTCCAGTCTAACCGGATTCAGCTGAATACCAGTATTTTACATGGAGCGACTGCCTATCTAACCTCCGCAACCCAGTTACTGGGTAATACGACACCCCTTGGTAAGTCTTACATTGTTCTCACATATAGAAGCAATAAGAATAATGTACCCAGGATTTTGTAATAATATCTTGATTTAAAAGAGTGTCCGTGGAGTTTCTTGCCCGTTCTTCTCCACAAAGATCTACGTTTTGGAATGGGCAACTAGCTTCAACTTTCTGACTAACTGACCGACAATTTAATTTTGACAATTCAAAAGTGCCTGAAATGGTTTAATTGAAATAAATGGCTTGAGTTTGAGTTTGAGTTCTGGTTGTCAGATTTTCGGTATACTGACGACCCGTAACGACCGACAAAGATCCACGAATGACAGCCGTGAGCAACGGCTTAACGTGCTTCCCGAGGCACGGAGGGGTGGCATTTGGTATGTGAAAATGGTCACCCATCCACGGACCAACAGCGGCAAGCGTAGCTTAACCTGATCGATCGACCCGTGCGGCTGTTATTACTTAGCCACAAGCCTGTCTATATATACTTTAAATTCATGTGCTATTGTGTGCTAAAAGACGTATTGTCTTATAATTAACGTCAAAGTCAGGCATTTCTTGTTTATTCTCATACTCCGATACTTATTTTAAAAAGAAAATAAAAACATTCACACAGAAACATACGCCATACTCTGCAAAAATGAATCACTGGAAATTAAAACGTAGTACCACGAAAAATCCGTATTGAAATGGAATTCAAAGGATGTAAAGGTTTCCGAGAATTTCAGAATTCCAATTTCCAATAGTTTTTGTTTATAAAGCTCCAAACTACACAAATATATCGTCCGGTCCCGGCACCGGCCTTTAGGCACCAGCCGGTCGATTCTGTAATAATCTCACCGTGAAAACTCAAGTGAAGTGAACTTGATGTGAGTTGTCAGTAGTGTCAATCCCTAGCATTGGAATGACAGCTCACTCCACGCTCACTTTACCTAAGTTTTCACGGTGAGATGGTTACAGAATCGCACTGCTGCACCCTTATTGCGTAACAAAATATCAATCTCAATCAGAATCATTTTGAAGGACATTACTGATCCATCCTACTTCCTAATATCCTACTATATACTATAATATTATAAACGCGAAAGTTTGTATGTATGGATGGATGGATGTTTGTTACTCTTTCACGCCAAAACCCGCCAATTTGGATGAAATTCGGCTCACAGATAGTTTATAACCTTTTTATGCCGATATTCCCACGGAATCGAAACTTATGCGGGTGAAACCGCGGGGCGCAGCTAGTTGCTTCATATGTTCGAAAAATGCGTCTGCTGAATCACGTAAATAACGCAATGAATGTTGTTGAACTGTGAAAATAAAACCCCTTGCTACTGATGAGGTGGCAATTACCCCGCTGACCCACCGCCAATGAGGAAGCGACTCGCTATCGACTATTGTCCAGCTCAGGATACGTAGGTACAAAATCAAAAGTCATTTATTCAAATTAGGCTGAGAATCAGCACTTTTCGAACTCAAAAACGCCCTCCCTTCACCACTTCCTAGTGCTATCGCTGGGAAGAAGAAGTGGCGTAACAAACTCCCCAGCAGTACAGCTGTCTGTTCAGTTAGAAAATACTTGATACGCTATATACAATAGTGGCAGGCCCCGTGTCAGTAATAGAGATACATAATTATACATGGTGGCATCACATCGACGCGCATCCTGTTATCATGGATTCAGTACATGATTCTGAACTGTCAGTGATCACAACGCAGGGGTTTGTAATCACTGACAGTTCACACTACGCAAGAACTCTCTCCCCACTAATTTAGCGCAGCGACAAGAGCTATCCGCCGTTACTCTTTTGCAAGTTATGACTTGAAAGTAATAATAGCAATCTGTTAATAGTTTAATTATGACAGCAATAAAGATTTTATCATTACTGTCTTTTGTGAAATATGACTGTTACTACAATGAAATACCAATAAATCATATTCTATGAACGCTGATTTTACAATCATCCCAAAAATGTGTAAACAAATTAATTTTATCAGCGTTTTAATGATTGATCAATAAATCACTTTGAAACTTTAACATGGTATCTATACCTACATTTAATATAAAATGAATTCCGTTTTCTTGTCTGTGTGTGTGACCGGCTTCACAGTAGATTCGCACGAATAAACTCGCCCGAAAAGTGCGAATCGTCACTTTTTAATAACATTACTATTTTCTATAGGCGACTCGCACGAATTGGCACATTTTGAATTTTATACAATAAAGTATAAAAAGGTTTAAAAAGGAAAAAGAAAAACGCGCAGAAGTGATAAGAGTTAAATATTATAAAACGTGTACTTTTTCCTAACTTCGTGCGAATCGATTAACAAGCCGTGAGACTACGTGGTTCTTCTAAATTACGCAACTGATTTTGAAGCGGTTTTATTTTGTAAATGTAAGAACCATGGATCGGTTTTTATGATATTTCGATGTTGACTTGAAAGAGCATGGCAGTTGAGAATATGTCATGCTCACTTAAATGTCTCACTGGTGGTGGCGCGTGTGTTGGATCATTCGGTTCCCTACAAAATGGTTGAGCTGGGTGGTGCTAACCACGCGTCATGTTCGTGAACGGGCGCCGTCGGTTTAGACTGGTCATCTCTTAACAGCCAGGGCTTATTTTTAATTTTATATTTTAAATTGTTTCTTTTTTACATTGTTCACACATATAGAAGCAATAAGAATAATGTACCCAGGATTTTATAATAACATCTTGATTTAAAAGAGTGTCCTTGGAGTTTCTTGCCCATTCTTCTCCATAGAGATATACGTTTTGGAATAGGCAACTAGCTTCTTTTCAACTTTCAACTTTCTGACTAACTGACCGCCTATTTAATTTTGACAATTCAAAAGTGCCTGAAATCTTTTAATTAAAATAAATGATTTGAGTTTGAGTTTGAATTTCGAATGGTGTATGTGTATCATAATCATTTCAACCCACAGACCACTGCTCGACATAGGCCTCCCCAAGCACCGCCACTTCGACTCGGTTCTGTGCTTACCGCATCCAGCGGATTATGTGTATAAAACATGAATAGAATAGAATAGAATACTCTTTATTATGTGCACCATATAAATTACAGATATATAATAAATATAGGCATTTAATGTCTGCGGAGGCGCGCACAGACGAGTTTACGCCGTAATAAGAAAAAGGACCGCCTCCATAGCCGGCCGGCTACGCGCCACCACCAACGGTCTCCTGAGCGTCTTCTCAGATCGATGGGATTCTCTTCTGCTGCGTCACTGGGTAAGAATCCATACCAGCTGATAATTGTATTTGTGTGTCTCTTATTACTAACACTAGTTATTATTTTGTTGATACTCAGGTCTCAAATAAAGAATTTGAATTTACTTTAACTTTTAAAGACAACCTTTGGATGGATAAATTAATAAATATGATACACAACCAGAGGTCGGATTAGGTAGAGTTATTTATGTGCTTACACTGATTTCATACAGCGAAAGAATAAAGTGGATATGCCTCAAATCCCGAGATTAATTTTAAAGAGCAGAAAAATCCCGTGATTTATTCAATAAAAAAGTTATTTACTTTTACACAATTTAAACCACTGCACACGCGACTTTGCCAAATTTACATCAACGACATCGGATGTCCGAAGTTGCAAAATTCAAATGCGCACACGCGCGGTGTTGCCACATTTGTAGTTCGCAAAACATAAATTGTAATAACAAAAGAAAACAATAACGGAAATGCGGAGCACTGCCCGCTTAACGAAATGTAGTAAATTTTGTCTCTTCGCCACACGGGATTGTCTATCAGAAATACCGGAAAGATCCAGATTAATATCAACATTTCGATGTAAGTACAAATACAAATAACTGTACCTAATTCCGACCTCTGTACATAACATAGTATTAATATTAAACTTACATATAATAAAGAAATCTCGGTGTTCTGTCAAGTCGTAAAATCCGTGCGAAGCCGGGTCGGGTCACTAGTTGATTAGTAAATCACGGTTAAACTTTAACAACAATGATTAATAACTAAGTATTCGATATTTATTGGAATGCTAGTGTGGCGCCACAACGAATTAGACTTTAGACTAATAAATTGTTGTTTAGAGTTAATTGGCTAAGCTTAGGTAACTTACCAATGGTTTTATAACTTCAGGAGCATGATATTTTCTATTGATTAAATGTAATATTTTAGCTTAAAATACTACAAGAGTGTCGTAAAGATTGCACGGTTATGAATATCACCTCTTCTGTCTTCATTTTGATTATGATCCTACTAATATTATAAGTGCGAAACTTTGAAAGGATGGATGGATGGATGGATGTTTGTTACTCTTTCACGCAAAAACTGCTGACCGGATTTAGATGAAATTTGGCACACAGATATTTTATAACCAGGATTAACACATAGGATACTTTTATCCTGATATTCCCGCGGGATCGACACTTATGCGGGTGAAACTGCGGGGCGCTGCTAGTCATTTATATTTATATTAATAATATTCGTAAACTTTCGGTGAATAAATAACTAAATGATTACTAGAAAACGATATTTTCAGGACCGTCAGCAGATCGAGAGGACGATCTTAAAGGCATGGTCGACAAGAGTGAACGATCATCAAACAACGTGAACAGAAAAAATCTCATAATTGGGTAAGGAAATGATTTCCTTTCTTTGAAGATCAATGTCTATTTGAGAGGGATAGTAAGTAAATACCTAAAGAAAGAAAATATCTAAATTGATGCAATTGCAGTCAGAGTGCTACATTAAGTTAATAAGGCGTTAAGGCTCCCGCAGATAGGCGCGACGCACCGATGCAACGCGATTTTGGTAAAATATTTTTTAGTTTTCATAGAAATTGGCGCCGATTCCCTTAATCACAAACTAAACTGAATTTAAGTTCAGTGCATCTTTTTCTTTCTATTTCATTAAGAAAAGGATAGAAGATAAATATTAGTTTAGTCCTGTCAAATTAAGATACTCCATAGACAAATTAGACGTAATTAAAAACATGGCTACTAAAAATACGTCAATTTACGTCAGGCGCTGACTAAATTGACCGGACTAAACTAATATTTATCTTCTATCCTTTTCTTAATGAAATAGAAAGAAAAAGATGCACTGAACTTAAATTTAATTTAGTTTGTGAACAAGGGAATCGGCGCCATTGTCTAATAGAGTAGTTTCGCGCTGTCGCGTCGCGCTTGTCTCCGGACGCATTTATTTAGGTTAGGTTTACTTAAGTCTCGATCAAGTTATGCCTCTACAGCCTATTATTAATTATTTTCAAAGTAATGCCAGCTTTCTAAGCGAAGCTTTTCTCATCAAGCCACAATCTATACATCTATACAAATAAATAAAATTGAAGTGTCTGTTTGTAATGTCAAAATAACAGCTTATTCATTTTTTTTGTTTGTCTCTTTGTTCCAGCTAATCTCCGAAACGGCTGGACCATTTTGACGGGACTTTTACTAGTAGATAGCTGATGTTATAGCTGTTTTAATTTAGAAAAAGAATTAAGGTTCCGCATAATGCAAAATAAAAGAAATCCCATGAAATCCAATAATGTTTTCCGACGTTCACGCGAAGGAAGTCGCGGGCACAGCTAGTCATGCATAAAGTTGTTGTAAAAATTAAAAAACTAAATAAGGAGTATTGAATAATCAAGATAATACTCGCTACTAGTCTTTTGGCCCACATTTACAAAAGAAGCGAACACATTACATGTTACAATGAAGGAAATATACTAGGGATCCCTTCTTTTCGCATAATATTCTTTTTCCTAATATACTTTGGCATAACGATTTTGGCGATTTTGGCATAATTTGTTTTGCCATATTTTTTTTTTTGGCATACAGTTTATGTTGGCATAATTACCTTGAAGGCTAATTTGTTTAGGCATAAATTTAATTCGCATAATATTTCTAGAGCTAATGATTATTAGCATAATAATATTTAGACATACAGTTAATAGAAATAACGACGACGACGACGATTTTCACTCGATTCTGAATCACTTTTTCCAAGAGTCGGGGTGCCCCAAGGTCTAACACATCTCGATTTAGTAAAAAGGCAATGAGAACTTAGGATGCAAGAGCGAGCGAAGCGAGCTCGGGAATTGGGGCACCCCGGGGTTCCTTTAAACCCTGCAGACAGAAATAGGGGCCCCGCGAAGCGGGACTCCGTCGACTATAACTTATTATTATTGTTATGCTTAATAAAGTTATGCTTTAGAATGTTATGCTTAATAAAGTTATGCTTTAGAATGTTATGCTTAAAAAATGTATGCTTTAGAATGTTATGCTTAATCATTATTATGATTAGAGAAATTATGCGTAAGCTGTTATGCGTAAATAATTTATGCGAATATATAATTAGGACAAACAAACGTATGCCAAGTTATATTAGGTCTTAAAATTTTATGCAAATGGATAGGAAACCAATATACTATAAAACGTACCAAGCTAAGTATTATTACGTCTCTAGACAAACTCTAAGAGCGACCACGCACTACGACTTTTGATCGCACGATTATTTTGTCGCAGAAATGCAACGTTTTAGTGATTAAAAATCGCGAGGATTTTTTTTTTCGTGAATGCGCGCGCTGCCGTATAAACCAATACGTTGGATTTCTGTAACAAATTAAAAGCACGATAAAAAGACATAGTGCGTGCTCGCCCTAAGCCTTCGTACCCACGGGCGATTTTCTAGCGACGATTTATTTATCACGCACTGGATTTTCAACGCACCGCTTAGCGCCGAGAGTTGAAAATCTAACAACTGACACGCTGGGATGCACTCTGTTGGATTCTCAATGCTCGGCTGACCACAGAGAGTTGAAAATCCAATGCGCGATAAAAAATCGTAGCAGGAAGAAATCCCGCGTGGATGAAAGCTAACAACGATTCTCCACTCAAAGCGATGGCTGGTCCCAGAAATAATTCGGAACGCGTATAGAATAGGCGCCATGCAGCTCATTAGGCACTTCTAGTGGCTGTAATATGTGTTGTGCGAGTCATAACCGTTGCGTAATGGACGACGTAAATTTTATATTTTGTAGCTTTTCGTCAAATGGCGACTGCTTATTGGTTTGCATAAAGTAAATGACAGCAGAAGCATACAATTCTTCTGCTGCAGGGACACAGGCCTCCTCTCTTCGAGAGTGGGAGTAGTCTGTGGCCACGCGGGCTCAGTGCGGATTGGTAGATGTCACATGCCTTCGAATTTTTGGTCCAGAAATTCGAAGACAGGTTTCCTCAATGTTTTCTTTCACCGTTTTGAGAGCAGTGGTATTGAAAATAAATTACAGAAATTAAAGTGCCAGACTGGGTTCGAACCCACGACCTGCAACTCGGAAGTGGGGACCATTACCACTGGGCCACCGAAAAAAAATCTCCATATAGAAAAGACGACGTATCTACAGCTGCTAAAACACCAACGAACCAGATTTAAAGTCTTCATTGTTCATTATGTTATGCACATGAGTATGCCAGATGGCACTGCGCAACATATTCACACAATCTCAAAAAAAAAACAAATCAGCTCCAACTACTGTTACAAAATACAATTTATAACTGTTATAGGTCGTAATATTCTACCTAATTGCGTACAACAGCGCCTGGGGGCAACTATCATAATCTTAGTGACGCACGGGAACAGACAAAGAAAAATCATCCGCTGCACTCGCGACATGACACTTACAATAAAAATAAATTAACTGCGCACTCTTCTAATGAGCGAATAGGGCTGCCATGCGTTTGATATCTTTTATTTTCTTTACTTTTGTTTTCGAAGTACTTGTCCGTCGTGCTTACAACCAGACCAGAGTGTCTTAAAAACTGAATTGAAATTAACTAAATTTCAATTCAGTTTTTAAGACACCCTTAAAAATACCGCAGTTTCGGATTTCCTAAAAAAAATCGCTGGCTTACTTTATTGTCAATCTGAAAGCCAATTCTCGTACTTTTTTTTTCTTCTTTTTTGAAAAAAAGGGGTTTTATCCATACGGATATGCCAACCCCATCGCTTAAAAACATTCAAATTCAAATCTCATCTCAGCGACAATTAATGTAAAAAAATCATAGGTAATTCTACTAGGACTCAAATTAGTATGTACAGACGTCAGCACATCAAGCTATTACAATCTGTCAAATTTATTTAATAGATTTTCAATTTTATCGCTGAAAATTTAAGGTTCAAGGTTGATTGGAAAATTTTGACAGTTTCGGGTAGCTTGATCTGCTGGCGTCTGTGCCGTTCTTAAAAATACGGGAATTGCCCCTCAGATGTCAAATGATATTATTTACTCTTGTTACCTACTTATTCCAGTTTGCTAATCACAGCTGTGCCAAAACAATAACAAGAATGTGACAACCTGTTGTCTTGATTGACCTCTCAGAAATCGGGTGTAAGTCTACTGACAAACTTTCATGTTTGCACCCCTGACACCTGCTCGTGTAAAAATAATGACAAAGTAACGCATAGCTGGCAACCCTAAGTAGTGTCGCCAGTCATCTTTGATGGGCCGAGACATTTCCCGAAGCATGTTGTAAGAAACGAAGTAAGATGCTTCTAATTTCGTCATTAACTCGTCCCATATACACGTTCCCACACTGATTTTGTGACGAACGGGAACATGGCACATGGCGCGGTGACTGATGGTCATGACGTCTTGTTCGAAGCTACTGAGATACACAGATGAAGCTATTAAAATGTTCTATTGAATTTCTAATAGGTTTTTCAATGACACTGATTAAAGGCATCTTTAAGTAGGTGCTTCATTTTGTGATGTAACTGAAAGAATTAAAAAAGGGTGATTCAGCTGTCATGTGACAAACCTTTTCATTAATTTTCGATTTTTCATGCGATTAGTTAGTCGTTGGTAAAAGTATTGAGCTAAAGTTTGACAACCCACTACGCATAAAATTCTTACAATAGTAACCTTTTTGGTAAATTCAATTTTAAATTATTATCCATATACTTACCAACCTTCCTGCCTTCATCTTAACATCCCAGTTAAATTGAAAGTTCTTTCCAGAAATACAAACAGCAAAATCGGGGAAGGAAAACATCGTGAGGAAACCGGCATGTCCTAGAACCAAAAATTCAAAGACATGTGACATCTACCAACCCGCACTGGGCCCGCGTGGGGAGGCTACTCTCTCTCACCGAGAGGAGGCCTGTGTCCCAGCAGTGGGCACATTATAGGCTGGCTATATAAACAGCAAAACAAATAACTTGCCAATAACCTATTCCATTGCGCATGTCACAAATCATACTATTACATATACAAGTCACATTTATGCATAACATAAATGACAGTGAGTGCCCCAAGCCAGTGATTCATCAACCCTGACTCACAGCGGTCTATCATATTAATATTACGTATAACAAAGAAAATACTACGTGCCTTTGTTTGTTTTATGTTCTTTGTCTTCGCTCAAAATAACTTATTATCATTTGTTCACTTGAAATTTACTGTGTTGAGTTATGTCAGGAGTAGGAAAGGGGTCAAATCTTTTTATGTAACTATTTTAGGGTTCAAATGCTAGCTGACATATGTATATATTATTATCTGCCTAGCCTTTTCCCAACTATGTTGGGGTCGACTGGCAGTCTAACCGGATGCAGCTGCATACCAGTACCTACTTTACGTGGAGCGACTGCCTATCTGACCTCCACAACCCAGTTACTGGGTAATGCGATACAGACTGGTTGTCAGAATTTCGGGCTTCTGACGACCAGTAACGACCGTCAAAGATCCACGAATGACAGCCGGGACCAACAGCTTAACGTGCTTTCCGAGGCACGAAGGGGTCTTGGTATGTAAAGATAGTCACCCATCCACGTACCAACCGCGGCAAGCGTAGCTTAACCTGATCGATCGACCCGTGCGGGTGTTATTACTTAGCCACAAGCCCCTCGAATGCAGCTAGCATTCGAGGGGCTTGTGGCTATATGGAAATATGGCAAATAATATAATTTGATGTTTAACACCTGTTTAGCCTTGGGGTCCGAATGCTCATCGAATATTTCGGGACATCACCAAGCGGTTGGTTGACACTTCACGTGACCAGAAGGCTGGCCTATTTTTAGCCCAAAGAATCAGCATTGACATCCAATGTGGTAATGCTGCCAGCCTTTTGGGCACTTATCCCATTGATAGCGATGCGGACAAATGTTTTAATCCCCATTGAGTTCTTCCCTTTTTCTTTTATCTTGTATATGTATCGTAAATTATTAGTAGTGTTGTCGTTGTAAATAAATAAGGTAAAGCGAAACACAAAACATTAAATTTAATGTTTTGTGTTTTAATTTAATGTTTTGTGTTTCGTAATGTTAATTACTTATATATCTACTATTGTATAGCATCAAGTTCTTCTAACTGAACAGACAGCTGTGCTGCTGGGGAGTTAGTTGCGCCTCCCCTTCTTCCCAGCGAAAGCACTAGGAAGTGGTGAAGGGCGGGCGGTTGGAAGGACTGTCTTATGTAATTTTGACGTTCAAAAAGTGCTGCCCTCATCCTAGTTTGAATACACGACGTAATTTTGAATAAGTGGCTACAGGTATTAAAAAAAAAATAATCAGACCAAGTGCATTTCTGAAGCCAATCATTGCAAAACCTGAATATAAGCCACAAACCTTTGCTTATAATGTTTCGCATTACAATGACGTAAAATACAATGTAAACTGTTGATCTTTGCAGTTTTGCACAAATGGCTACGTAACTCTTACTTTTTACTGACATATGTACTCCATAAAACGGACACCTAGGTACCGATCATAGTTAAAATGCCATTAAATATTCAATAGTTATTATAATTATCTCTTTGATCAGTATCGATGGAGTCTAGAAAATATCCTGGCGATATAAGGTAACCTGGGGAAGTAGACCTGGCCATACCTTGTGGGGATGATAAAAAACATGTAGATATCATGGGCAATCGATCTCAACTTGTGCAAATAAAATTATAAACATAAGGTGAAGTAATTTGTATCCTGTTTGTGTATTTTTTCTTGGTAGGAATATGACTATGCATATCGGATTGAAACTAAGATAGGTACCCATAAAGTTATAACAAACAAAATATGAAGATTTTAGATAATAGAGGAATCTTTATCATAATTTCAGCCCGAAATCACCCGCTGTTGAGTGTAGGGCTCCCCTTTTTTCAGTCATAACTTCCCGTTTCCATGTGTCCCTCGTCCAGGTGTTTCCCGCGAATTTGATGATATCATTAATCTAACTAATTTCTTTAGTCTAACTTTCCTCATAAATGATCGACAAAATTAATTTTATGTATCCTAGACTTGAATAGAATACTATTTATTATGTACACCATATAAATTACAGGCATATAGTATGACCTTTTTTTTAAATATTTATGCCCTTTTAAAGTCTCAGATACGTAAGCCCATTTAGTCAATGCAAGTTTCTTGCATGGCACAAAAGAGAGGAGGCCTATACAGCAACCTAATTGTTTAACACACAATCAATCGGAATCTAAATAATTTTAAAGCAAACTGCTAATCCATTGCTTCATAAATTTGACAAATTTGTCTGCTAAAAATGTAAATAACGCAATGAATGTTGTTGAACTGTCAAAATGAAACCGATTCCGATTGATAATGCCAATGATGATGATGATGATGATGAAAAAGTTTCTTGCATGTGGCATACAATAAAATTGAAGCAAGAAACGACTGACTGACGGTCTGTCTTTAGGTAAACGCCGCCGCAAGTGTGTAATAAGTAGACAGAAAAGCTCATTTATTTGACTCCGCGAAACATAAGAAAACATTGTAGGACACAATATCTGTGAATGTTTTTATTGATTTAAATTGTTATGACAAACTATTTACACTAAGGCACTAAATTGTAAATGTAAGTGGATTCAACCACTTTCTTTACTAAGCAATCTAATTCCCGATTCTACTTTATAGGTTCCTTTAAGAAAAACAGTTATCTGAATATTCACAGTACCTACAATCTACAATGTAGATTCTACATAATATAGGAACTGTTACCTGTTAATATTTTATTGTGCATAGAGAAACGTTTTCCAATATTTCCTGAAATTCTTCAGTCTGTGAGTCACATTCTAGTGTAGCCATCTTTTGTTCAGCAATGAATCAGACTTGTACACAATGGTTTCTGTATTGACAAAGACAACATTTATTACTTGCAGTATTACGGAAATCGTTTTAAACAATAAAAAGATACATAAAACATTTTGTCTTATAATGTTCGTTTTATCTATGAACTCAAAGAAATTGTATTGGGAAGGTACTAATTTCTTAGAAATTACAAGGAAGAAGTGAAGTAATAAACTAAGCGACATTAAGGAACAAAGACAAAATAATAGAAACTTGTACAGACAGAGCATATCAAGCTACTACAATCTGTCAAATTTATTTAATAGAATTTCAACTTTATCTCCAAAGCATTAGGTTCAAGGTTGATTGGGAAAATTTTACAGTTTCGGGTAACTTGATGTGCTGGCGTCTGTACAAGGTGTAACTGAAATAACTGAAAATCTAAAAAGAGGTCATTGTACAGACGCCAGCAGGTCAAGCTACCCGAAACTGTCAAATTTTCCCGTTCAACCTTGAACCTTAATGCTTTCGGGATAAAGTTGAAAATCTATTAAAGAAATTTGACATATTCTAGTAGCTTGATGTGCTGGCGTCTGTACCACGCAACCTTTTGAACCATGTATAAACACTGATAAACTTTAAATACGCGTTTTATTGAAATAGCTCTCCCACAGTACCAACTCCCTTCCACATATAACCAGCACCCTAATTGCGTAACACACGATCAATCAGAATCTGAATCATTTTGAAGCCAATTGCTAATCCATTGCTTCATAAGTTCGAAAAATTTGTCTGCTCAACACGTAAATAACGCAATTAATGTTGTTGAACTGTCAAAATGAAACCGATTCCGATTGATCGTGTGTTACGCAATTAGGGTGCAGGCAGCCTTCAAAGCAAGAGTGAACAGGCATCTTCTGGACACGCTTGTTCTATCGTCGACCTCATCCTTTGCGATCATTCTCATCAAGCGATTTCGAGGTCAAGAGCAGGCCCAAAATAATCAGCCTATAATGTGCCCACTGCTGGGACACAGGCGTCCTCTCGGTGAGAGGAAATGGGCCGTAATGCACCACTCGGGCCCAGTGCGAGTTGGTAGATATATCTTCAAAGTTTTGGTTTAAGGACATGCCGGTGTCCTTACAATGTTTTCCTTCGCCGTTTTGAGAGCAATGGTGATTAAATAATTTACACAAAGTGAAGCGCCTGTCTGGGTTCGAACCAACGACTTACAACTCGTGAGCTGCGGCCGTTACTACTGGGCCACCATTGTCATACTATGGGACGAAGTCTGAATTCACGAAAAAAAAATCTGCTGTTAAACATTTCGTAGAATTAAGTTATAACTATGGAACAGCTGATTTTTTTCGCGATATCCGTCTTGGCCCTATAGAAAAAGTTGTTCATAATGAAGAGTATAATGACCCTATTTGAGGTTTTCAGTAGTTTCAATTAAGCCTTGTATTTCAAACGTTTTAAAAACCATTATACAGCAGTTGCAACATACAAATTCAACTTCAAAACAACTTAATCCAATTCCGTTGTATCTTTGCATCTCAAACTGCCTACATTCTATCCAGACCTATAATCATTGACGCGAGCGACGTCGCCGTGAGCTCCAGTCCTAATATACAGCTGCAACCGACCGTAATGACAACAAAGCTAGCTATTTCAAGCTTCATCGATATTTGCCATCGTGTTGAGGCAGAAGTTGTCCGTAACCGTCTTAGTTAGTTTCATGATGTCTGTCTGGTAGTGATCGATAAGTAGGTATGCGTATGAGATAATTAATTACTTTTAGTAGGACTTGTACATAGCATAACTATTATAATGAGCCCACTGCTGGGACACACTCTTCGAGATGGAGTTGGCCGCAATCCAACACGCGAGCCCAGTGCGGGTTGGTGGATATCACATCTCTTCGAATTTTTGGTTCTAGGATGTGCCTCACGATGTTTTCTTTCACCATTTACCGTTTTTTTTAGCTACCTAAAAAAACGCTAAATCTAACCTAGTAAACCTACGTATATGCTAGGTTTAGCACAGATGTTATTTATGCAATGTATGCTCCATTGTTTATAATAACAAGATAAATTAACAATATACATTTAAGACTATTATTATTAATACAAGGGCTTGTGGCTAAGTAATACCAGCCGCACTGGTCGATCGATCAGGTTAAGTTATGCTTGCTACGGTTGGTCCGTGGATGGGTGACCATCTTTACATACCAAGACCCCTCCATGCCTCGGAAAGCACGTTAAGCTTTTGGTCCCGGCTGTCATTCGTGGATCTTTGACATTCGATACCGGTCCTCAGAAGCCCTTACCAAAGGGTATTGTATTACGCAGTATCTAACTAGGTTTTGGAGGTCAGATAGGCAGTCGCTCCATGGAAAATGTCTGGTTAGACTGAAAGCCGACCCCAACATAGTTGTGAAAAGGCTAGGCAGATTGATTTAAGACTATTATTATTTCCTATAATCATGACTAATATTCAATAACTGCTTACTGCTTCACAACAGTTTTCAACAGAAAAATTATCTCAAGTTTGCGTCGAGTGCTCAGTACTTACACTGTGTCTGAGTGTTGCATGCGCTACCAAAATGATACATTGCAGACACACTTGTGACTATTAATAGACACGACAAATTAAAACGACACTAAACATACAGTACAGTCACCATTGAATATAACTGACCATTGTTTTTATAGAGTTTTAAATGAGTGATCTTGTTGTAGTTATGCTAATTTCTTGGACTGGTCAAGTTTAATTAATTAATTTATTGCCTCCAACTATTCATTTTATTACTTCCAACTATAAATTAAAAACAATGGTGAATTAATTTACGTTGCTGCATTAATCACATCCAAAATTTGTTAGACATGAATAGGAATACACTTAAAAAGTCAAGCAGTTATAGGTAATAATTACTAACAATCACTTAATGACAGACAATGCTCAGCCTAAACCTCTGGGTCTAGAAGCATGAAATATTGTACAAGAGTTCTTTATACAGGTGGCCCATTTATAGCGGTACAATTTTTTTTTTTTTTTTGTTTCTAAGAATTTTTAATGATTCATCTAAATGCTACATATGTTCCGCGAAAATCAGTAGTCCATATTGTACCACTATAAATGGGCCACCCTTTATAACGAAAATGGGCACTAAGGAAGGATTTTTAAAAAATCCCCCCTCAATAGGGTTAAATAGGGGATTAAATTCCACCGGGCACACGGTTAGTCATATGTTTAGCTTGAAATAAAATGCAAAGAAACAAGTGTGTCTAGGTTGGTTTGACTGTACCCTCGTCCACAATGTCAATCAACAACAGATTCTGCGAAACATTACAATTTATTACGCGTCGCATACTTGACAGTGCCTCAGTAGTTTCTAGAAACTGCTCTATTACACTAGCTCTAACCAGTAGATAGGCAATTTACTTTTATGAACAAACATTTGCTCGCCATTGCTGCTTCGCTTGCACATTATAGCTGCCAGTAACTGTATCTTGGAAGACAAGGTCGGGCAGGTTAGGGCCTATTCACATATTTGTTGATTGCTGATTGGCTGATATGGGTGATGGAAATTATTTGTGCTTTAATTACCTACGTTTGAGGTAGGCATTTACATTAAAGGGAAAGCGTCAGGGTAGGCCGCGGATTCAAATTTTCTTACGTTTTTTGCAATAGACAGGTCAGTATCAGGTTGTATGTTGATCTAAATATGATTCGCGACTGCAACATATATTTATTTATAGAATGATAATCATAAAAATCATCCATACAACTCTCTAAGTTCGTATTACCTTATTGAATGACTATTTCATGAAATCATGACATTTGAGCCTAATTCTAACTTAAGGACTTGTATTGCTGATTCAAATGATTATAATTATGTAAAGCCATATTTGTTTCGGTCGCGAATCATATTTTAATCAACATACAACTTGATACCTACTGACCTGCAAATTGCAAAAAACTTAAGTTTTGAATTTTTCGGGCTACCTTAGTGCATCCCCCTTAAGGGCCAAGTTCACCGAACTCTACTAGTTACTTAATCTGCCCATTTTGAAGTACCTACTATGTCACTATCTGAACTACCTATCCTACCTATTTATCTGAGCTGAATGAGAAATTGGACCTAAATGTTGAATTATGAAAGTAGCGTATGCTGTACATTGGGAACAATTCAGGATAACAATACAATACAGCAATATTACAACAACATTTTTGTCAATCATATAGTCCACTTACTGACAGTAGATATAATATAATCATACTGATCTACAGATATAGATTATTGGGACGTTAAAAGTTAAAACGAGAGATAGATTGATTTCTCTACCTCCAGTATGGCAAAACTGATGATAATATAGGTAATTGGGTTCGGTCGTAAGTCTGTAGATTTGTATTGGGTAGGTACTTGACCAAGTTGAACCACTCACTATATCAGCATACTACAGACTTTGCTTAAGTTTTTAAGTTTGGTTAAATCCGTCGTATGAACAGTCATGAACAGAAGATGCCATACCCACGAGTTAGGAAATTCTTTAGATAAGCCAAGTAGGAAGAACACCACAAAATAAATCATTCGTAGATGCATCTTTCTTTACCGAAGGTATTTGGTTTCCTACACATGATCATATAACTTTCAGAACATATTCCTCTGCTACAAAATTTTCTCCATAAGTTTGGATGTTGCAGCTCGTACATTTTTCTCTTTGTAACTCAAGTATGGCCGCTTCTTTTGCGACTTCCTTAGTTCTAAAGCTCTGCTTACACCAGGCTGTACAGAGAATTATCTGGTATAAATTCTTCAAAATGCGAATTGCCCCACCGATACAGCTTTGCTGCGTTTGCGATGGATCTAATGCTGCTGATCCTGGTATGGTAATGGGGAATATTGCTTTAACCACAACATTTTCAGTATTTTTTTTAAAATATTGCTAAGATATGAATAGACCCGAATAATTAAATACATTCAACGTGATCTACTGCAGAAAATACTTCGTTTAGTATTAAAACTACGAGTATGCCCCGAACCTTTTACATTGGAAGTGCTATTTCAAAGGCAAAGTCTTATTTATTTTTCTACGAGTCGACACAAGAGCATAGCTAATAGCCCCATTAAGACGAACCATTCAATCACTCCCCAGATTCCATACATTGTTTCCCACAGGCTCCTCTAGGCATTTCTTAGGCCCAGTGTAGCCGCGGCTTACGGCGAGCGGCGGCCGGTGTGGCGGTGCCGAAAGCAAGCGGTCGCTTTGATCGCGATAGCGGCACCTCTGATGTCCGCACGGTCCGGCTAACGCGATGTATGGAAGCCTATTTACTGGCCAGGGATGGCACTGTTTATGTTACTGATTTGAGTGGGACTGATAGTGATTGTAAAGGCTGGAGTGTAACAAGAGATTTCGCAACGTTGTCTAGAGTATATTTTACTTGCCACTTTGTTGAAACCGCCTGAAGGTGTAACCGACACTAAATAGTATTAAGATGGCATTCACACGTTAAGCTGTTGGTCCTGCGCCTGATCTCCGGTGGTGCCGGATTGCCGTCCTATCGGACTAGAAGAGTGAGGGAAGTGAGAGTGCACACACTTGTGCACTATAATATCTCCCGCGCCGAAGACTAGTTCTCCGTTGAGATTGACCGCCATTGCAGAAATACGATCTGGAAGACTATATTATAAGATAATCAGGTACTTACTAAATTATAAAGATATATACTTCGAGATATTGCTCCTTTGAGTTCCCCAGATAACATATGTATTTAATTAGCATACACCGATTAATTACTATTTTTACAAGCTAACACTAAAATGTATATACAATGATATACAAGTATGATACCTACAACAAATGGTGCTGGTGCTGTTCAAATCTGTGCTCTAAGTGGAATACCTCAAAACCCTTACTCCGGAGTCTCTATTTTCCGAAATCTCTGACATTCTAAAACTATAAGACTGGGGTAACTGGGCTGTGGAGGTCAAGTAGGCAGTAGCTCCATGTCATCATCATCTACCTAGCCTTTTTCCCAACTATGTTGGGGTCAGCTTCCAATCTAACCGGATGCAGCTGAATACCAGTATTCAGCAGTCGCTCCATGTAAAATACTGACTGCCTGATATGAAATGCCTGAATGAAAACTGCCTTAATATTATCCAGAATTACAAGCTTACCAGCCCTAGAACTCTAAACACGTGTAAG
This sequence comes from Apamea anceps, assembly GCA_951799955.1. Lineage (NCBI taxonomy): Eukaryota > Metazoa > Arthropoda > Insecta > Lepidoptera > Noctuidae > Apamea > Apamea anceps. Next base: position 4,668,456 of record OX637516.1, read on the forward strand.
TACTTACGTAAGACAGTCATGCTAGTGCCAAAAACATATATGTTATATAGATATAACGGTACAGATCGTTGACACTGCAAGAAGCTTGCCAGACCGACTGTACTCCGATCGTGTGTGATAGCAGGCATTTGCTTTTTTTTTATCTTGAAGTTGGAAGTAGCTGTTTTTTTTCTTGTTCATCCAGTGGCTGGTGGCTAGAGGCTACTGTTTTCTGATACCCTTTGATTTGCGAGAACCCATCATGTATTTTTTATAAATGTGAAAGTTTATATGTTCAATCACGTGAAAACGGCTGAACGGATTTGGACGAAAGTTGGCGCACAGATAGACCATGACCTGGGTAAAGACATAGGCTTAGACTTTTGATCCTGAATCGCAGATGAAGTCACGGGTAACAGCTAGTCAAGGCTTTTTTTTGTTGAAAGATATGAGAAATAACAGAGGTTGGTGCACTGCACAAGGGTTGTTCAAATTAACCAAGTAGATATCTTAGTGGACAGTAGAGTACCATTTCGTTAAGCTTCCCTTATCCCTTATTTTATGCAGAAAGTGTAAGAACCATGTAATTATAAGTTTTGATGACGTCTATTAGGTGAATGATGCTATCGAAGTAATACTTGTAGAAGTAACGTTTACATTGGTAAACGTCATAATTAACAATCTGAAAACCCAATATTTGGATCATTCAAACAGATTTCCAATTAAAAAGAACTCCTCAATAAACTCAGTCAGCCAACTCCAATCCCAATAAAAAATGTTACCGTCGCCAGGTCGTTACCAATTCCCTTCGCCATAAATTCGTCTCCTTAATAAATATCAATCAAAACAATCAAAAGCACAGTTTCCAATCAGTTAAATTAACTGCTTCATTAATCTCTTCACACTCGGCGGTTTACGACACACGCGCATTAACGCGCCCCATAAACTCCAACCAGAATCGGCAACACAAACGAAAGGGTCAAACCGAGATCAATATCAAATCGATTAAAACAAATCGATAAGCTTATCCTGAGAATTCTCCTTCTGCGGGATTCGTCGCAATAAATACAAGTAGCCTCAATTTGTCGACCATAAAGTCCTTTAAGATGCAATTTGTCAACGTCAACTCGCAACGCGTATCGATGCATCGGAATGGAGCGATCGAGATCGATATCTCGTCTTTGTATCGATGCTGACGATTATCCGATTGGCGATTGTGTAGTTGATTCTGCGCGCATGCAACATGAATGGTAAATCGAGGAAGCTATATTCAAATGCAAAGGGGACTGTTTTGTTTATTCAGATTTAGAATAACAATAACTGTTGTTAGTGCGTAAGGAATACAGATGTCTGTCTGTATGTTGATCGCATCGGATCGGATAATTGTTCACTATTATATAAAGATATGACAACTCCGAGGTAAGGTTGATGATGTTTTAATTACATCGCCGTGGCAACAGATATCATAAAGTTTTATAATAATGAGGTTTATAACAATTATACGTTACTGTTCGTAAAGGCGAACTGTATGTTTTGCTCCCTTCTAATTCCATAATGAATAGGCATAACTTTTCCTGAATAAATATGCCACCTACATTGCATCCTGCCAATCAGTCTGTTTCTCATTTGCATTTAAAAACAATACCAGAAATAAGTATCTAACCGACGATGACAGTCATTTCCCAGGAATTTATCGCTTACACGTGGATGTGGACATCACATAATGCAGTTAGAACCATCCAAGATGGCGTTAAATCACATCTCATTAATACTTAACTCGTCAACTATCCATTTTATTAATACTAGCTGCGCCCCGCGGTTTCACCCACATAAGTTTCGATCCCGTGGGAATATCGGGATAAAAAGTATCCTATATGTTAATCCTGGTTATAAACCGTCTGTGTGCCAAATTTCATCCAAATCTGTGTAATAGTTTTTGCGTGAAAGAGTAACAAACATCCATCTATCCATCCATACAAATTTTCACGCTTACGATATCAGTAGGATTGTCTTACCGGAAGATTAATTCCACAACAAACAGAAAGTTGAAAGTTTTATAAATTACTCTAGCATCTGCCTGCGACTTCGTCCGCCTGAAATTTCTGCTTCGCCCGACCCTCCCCGCCGCATCGCATCGCCTGCCTGACTATTACTTCATTTTCGCTTAGCGTTCTGTCTGACTTATTTTCTTTTTGCCCGGCTCCTAATCGGCGTAGTGTGATGTTGAATAGCATATTGCCTTCCTCAAGAATTGGGCTATCAAATGCAAAAATAATTTTTCAAATCCGACTTGTACTTTCAGAGATTAGCGCGTTCAAACAAACAAACAAATAAACTCTCTTTTTTATTAGTATAGATGGATGAATACACATCGTGCCGTTTGGTTCATTTTAACGATAGTAAATATCAGTCCTAACGTAATTAGGTGGTAACGGAGTATCAACGATATTTATGTTAGACTTCAAAGGCCGGTGACAACGTATGCGAGGACCTCGGCTCTGATCAAATTATCACAAACTAACTTAAAACAGACTGGACATCAAAGGAGGAAGGAAGCGAGTTATTAGTACCTATCAAATTATGACCTGATGGAAATTGGCGGGAGGCTAGAACTGCATCGGCGTGATGATGTTACCTAGACTTTTCAAAAGACCCACCTGTCTTTAAGTTAGTTATTAGATATATTGTGCTATTTTAAATGAAAGTTATGTTGGTGTTCATTTGAAGATAACTACTCCTGTAGTTATCTTCAAATGAACACCAACATAACTGAGAGGAGACATATTTGACGACGTGCGATACAAATTACGATTAACATATCACTAACTTAAGGTTCACTTAACATGTTCCAGTAACTTATCATTTCACGAAAGCATCAATTTATCGAAACACGTGATTATTGTTAGGACCAGGGAGCCTAAAAAGGCCACTTTGGCAGAATCATAATAGGATAACAATATGAATCATGTTAAAAATCGTAAAATGGTCATAAACTGACAATTCATAATATGATCTGTGTGCAGTTCATGTCACAATGGAATAACATTTAAACTAGAAATACAAAAATAAAAAACCAATTTGATTAATAAAAACTAATGAAATATTTACCGATAAAATTACGGCTTTTTTTTTTTCATGCGGCAATGTTTACACCAAGTATGAAATGAAAGTTTACGAATGATCAGCTGGGAATTCAGGAAAGGAATAGCTTTTAGAGGTATTGCTTAAAGTGGCCTTTGTAGGCCCCCAGATATTAAAGTGTAGATGAAGTACCTACCTCCCAAACACATTTTTTATTTATGTTTATTAGCCTGTACTGTCCCACTGCTGGGCAAAGACCCCCCCCCCCCCCCGGACCGTCCAGGAGCTCTTTTCCCACGTCACTTCGAATCAGCCGTCGCAGTTCGCATTCAGGTCAAATCGCCACCTCTTTCTGGGCCGAACTCAGCGGCCACATCCATCTTCAGGCACCCATTACACACCGTTAAATTTTAATCGTTTTAATCCTTAAAAGGGGTCATTGTACTCATGATTATGAACAACTTTTACTACGGGACCAACCCTGAAATCGTGAAAAAAATCAGTTGATCCATAGATTTATGTTCGCATAACTCGCCATAATGTATGGATCAACTGATTTTATTTTCTCTACCTAACCCTTCAGGTGATACAGGCGTAATGTTATGTTATGTTCTACCTCTACAGGATAATTAGCCTATAATGTTCCCATTGCACTGCTGGGACACAGGCCTCCTCTCGGTGAGAGGGAGTGGGCCGTAATCCAGGCCCAGTAAGGGTTGCTAGATGTCACTTCAAAATTTTGGTACTAGGACATGCCGGTCTCCTCACGATGTTTTCTACGCCGTTTTGAAAGTAGTGGTGATGAATTAATTTACACAAAAAGTAAAGCGACTGTCGAATCTACAACTCGTAAGTCGCGGTCGGTATCACTGGCATAAAACGGCTTATGTTTAACTTACCACCAGATATAGTAACATATAACAAAAATAATAAATGATCACCAAAATTAAACCCGCATTTTAATGTAAACTTATAACCAAAGTTTAACAACAGTTTAACACAAGCAAAATGACTTCAAATAAATCATGTTCGGTTCCCGACAGCCTGCAAAAAATAATCTCTTTTTTTCCATATTTTTTTTCTATACAATCTGGTCGTTTCTGGCACTTGCCGCCCGCTGCCGCGGCGCCGCTCGCTTCGCTCGCTCGGCTTGTGCGTAGGAGGTCACAGTTTTAACCTAACCTTTTTTTTTTTTTTGTCGCTGAGAAATGCTTTATGCGTCTCCCGGGGGACGAGACGGGGTATGTGGGACTCCCTGTCGGAATGACAATATACCCACTAAAACTCAGCGGTGTTCCCGCGTCGTTGTGATGGGAGGGCCATGGGAAACCGGCATAGCCTTTACTTCCACAGCCCTCCCGGCGCATGCCCGCCAAGATGGTATGGCGGGCCCCACAGGTTGGGGGGCTACGGGAATGGCCGAGAACACCTGGCCATTCCCGTCCCACACTGGTGGAGGCCTGTGCAATACAGGCAACGGTGCCCCCGCACCCGCTGGCCTGCTGGCCTCCACGCCCGCCTAAGAGGCAGGCCCCGCATGCCCCCCCAGGTTGGGGGAGCTACGGCCGCAGAGGATAGGGAGAGGGGCAACGAAACACCGACACTCCTCTTCCCCTGCGGCCCCACCGCGTCCGCCATCTAACGGTGGCGGCCCCGTCAAGGCCGCGGAAGGTAGGGAGAGCGGCAACGAAACACCGACACTCCTCTCCCGCCGCGGCCTCCAATCCTCAGCCGCGATGTCTCCTTCACGGGGGACACCGCGGCCCGCCTCAGGTAGGCTGCGATGTCGCCCAAGCGGCACCGCAACCTACCCGGTGGCCGCTACGTCGTGGATTTCTCCGCCAAGCCCTGACGAGCGACCCCGCTGGGGTTCCTCTTAGCTTCACCGTGGTCCAGCCAGCCACGGCTACTGAGCCCCCCCGCCTCGACAATGCGGGAACCCTCCGGGGGGGGGAGTTTTAACCTAACCTAACCTAACCATTTTCTTTTTTAATCAACCTCATCTATCTAGTTTGCAGCAAGCCGGAGACATAACTTAATATGGCATCATAATACTTTATTTGGTAATAAACCTACATTTTATAGCAATCATAGTGGTTACAATACAATTTGAAGTACAAGAACTAAGGGTATCAAAGCATTTTATGGTGGTCATTATAATAGGGGTTAAAGTATGAAATTGCCGTTTTATTATAATAGGTACTTCGAAATGACATAGAACCTTCATGGTTTGAGATTTTTGAGTGAAACTTTTTTCACACGGTACCTATGAAGTTCTTCTTTTAAAAAATGTGCAACATTCAATTATTGACTTTCAGTTTTTTTTTAATTCAGCTTAGACAAGAAAGATCGAATACTTCGAAAATTCGAGTTATTTTTTAATAGGAGTTCCGACGCGGAACTAACGCGGCAGAAACAGCTCGCAATATCAATTTTGCGTTTGGAGAGGGGACTGCTAATGAACGCACCGTGCGATTTTGTTTTAAACGCTTTCGTGATGGAAACTTTGATTTTAAGAACGAACCACGTGGAAGACAATGAATTGAAAGAGATGGTGGAAGCCGATCCGAGCCAAACTACCCAGGAATTAGCGACATGGTTTAACGTTACCTTATCAACAATATTGACTCATTTGCGTCAAATCAATAAAATAAAAAAATATGAGAAATGTGTGCCTCATGATTTGACTGATCTGCAGAAAAAAACGCGTGTTGAAACTTGTGTTGCCTTGTTGAATCGATACAGAAATGAAGGAATATTGGATCGAATTGTGACATGTGATGAAAAGTGGATTCTTTATGATAACCGTAAGCGAAAAATGCAATGGCTGACCCCAGGTCAAACGCCGCAACAGTGTCCTAAAAAGCAAAGTCGTAGGAAAGCTTACCAATAAAAAGGTAATGGTAACTGTTTGGTGGTCTCCGCATGGTGTTATTCACTATAGCTTTCTCCGATCTGGTCAAGCAATAACGGCAGATGTCTACTGTGCGGATAGCAAAACTAGCAGTAAACAGCCCCGACTCATGAATCGATCTTCACCATTATTGCTCCATGATAACGCGAGACCTCATACAGCACGAGAAACCGTTTTAACTCTACAGGACTGCAATGAAACTATTCGTCACCCTTCGTATTCGCCAGACCTTGCTCCAACAGACTACCATTTTTTCATGATTTGGACAATTTTCTACGTGATAAAAAGTTTTCTTCTTGGGAGGCAGTACATAATGCTTTCACACAGTTTGTCGAATCTAGATCACGAGAGTTCTATCGCAAAGGCATATATGACCTTCCTATTAGATGGCAACAATGTATAGATAATAATGGTAATTATTTTGATGATAAATAAATATGTTAGATTTAAAAAAAAACGAATTTCAATTCAAATAGGCAATTTCATATTTTAACCCCTAATATTTAATTCCGCATAAAACAGCATTCTAATTGCGTAACACACTATCCATCTTAATCTCAATAATTTTGAAGGATATTGCTAATCCATTGCTTCATATGTTCGAAAAATGCGTAGGCTCAACAACGTAAATAACACAATGAATGTTGTTGAACTGTCAAAATGGAACCCATCACTACTGATAGTGTATTACGCAATTACCCCGCTGATTATTTAAAAATATCCGCAACTAAATCAAAAGCAATTTGTATCCAAAAAGCAATCACCAAGTCATAATACGGGGTTTGACTTAAAAGGCAGTTATATCTGTTTAGCAAGACTCGTGCAGGTATGTACGTACCTATGTAATATGCATAAACATACATGTTAAGTGCACACATAAGTATAGAAGAAAGAGCTCGTTTGAATTCCATAAATTGAATTAAGGCTTGAGATCCTTTTAATTAAGGCGTAAGAATTCTTTATGAGCGGAAGTTGGTAGATTTTGGTGTGTGGTCTGGGCAACTTTAGCATTTATCATCAGAGTAGGAAAAGGTTCTAATGCTAAGCAGTAGCATCCACTTGGATCATCACAATTCAGATGATGTAGGAGTTATGTAGCTGTTCTTTCTCTATTCTACCTTATAAATAAATAAATAAATAAAATAAATAGACAAGGTTATTTCTATCCAACTCAACATCTCTTCGCCCGAGTACGGGGCGACCCCGTAGACTCGCGTTTCTATGAAGACAAAGACCAAAAAAAAAGGGAGCAAATTTAAAAAAACAATATTTGTTGAAGGGGCACAACTGTTTAATGATTTACTGGAGGATTTAAAGAGCTCTGACAATATAAACATGTTTAAGGCAAAACTTAAGAAACATGTATGTACCCTGTAAAGTAAACAACACCCCAGAGGCAAATAATTATGATTTTATTATTTATCATTTAGATACCACTTTGTATCTCATTTTAAGTGAACTATGTTATTTAAGTTCTTATGAGGAATTATCTAATTATTAATTAATTATCTTTAACCATATTATAGATTTTGTGTCTAAGTCCAATGTTATGTAGACTATTTGACACTTGTTGAGAAGAAAGAGTACCTATAAAGAGTTTCTACCCCCAAGTGTCAAACGTAGAGAAAAATTGGTCGGCATACTTGACATCGTAGACTTTTGTTGATTGAAAAATAGAAACATTTCTCCTCTTCATCGCGATGCTTAAGACGGTAGAATATTTATATAAAATCTTTGTACAATTTGTCATTTTGTTTATTCTTCCCTTGACAAAACCCCTTTTTCTATGAAGGTAAAGCTACGCCAGCTGATCTATATTAGAAAAACTAATGTGGTGATGGAAACTACTCGTATCTCATAAAGCAAAGTCAAAGTTTTTATTTGTTAAACATAGGTATAAAAATAGGTGTTGGGTATAATGAGTACAGAGATCTCTATGTTTTGCCGTTAACGGCGCACAAATATCAGTAGAAATAAGCATACGAAATTATTATTGATTTTTTGTTAAAAATTAAATGACTAGCTAGCAGAGCTAAACTACATCTAATATCCTAAAACAAACTTAACAATATTGCAAAATTTCTAGTATTAGTTTACCGGCTTTCATCTCCTCGGTCCACGGTACTGAGAAATTAATCAGGAAAATCCTAGCCTCCACACTGATTAATTTTGATGTGCCCTGCTTCACCGAGGCTATGGATGCCTGGAGACTCGCTTGCCCGAACTCAGATCTACCCGATAATCCATTTTCCCAGAGACGGTGGGATGAGCCGCTCTGCAATGTAGTTCAGGATAATTTACTTAACACGTCTGTTACTACTGCAGAGCGTGCGCGCCTGCTGGCTGTGGGTAAATGGGAGTCGGGTCTATGGCTTCATGCACTTCCGTCGTCGAACATAGGCATTTTGCTCGACGACAATACTTTCCGCCTCGCTGCTTCCTTACGACTAGGAGCACCATGTTGTTCTCCCCATCGCTGTCACTGTGGCGTAGTTGTCAACAGCCTCGGACACCACGGCCTGTCTTGCAGCCGAAGTGCGGGTCGCTTAGCGCGGCACGCAAACATTAACGACATCATTCGACGAGCTCTTGTCACCGTCGGCGTTCCAGCTGTATTAGAACCCAATGGATTGGCACGCGACGATGGCAAGAGACCGGACGGCATGTCTTTATTTCCATGGAAGGTAGGTAGGCCTTTAGTGTGGGATGCAACTTGTGTCGATACTCTTGCGCCATCCCATCTTCCAGGGTCAGCGTGTTGCGCTGGTGCTGCTGCTGCGGCTGCAGAAAACCTCAAGCGGCGTAAATATAATAACCTCATTAATAATTATATTTTCGAGCCGTTTGGGGTTGAAACCCTCGGGCCGTGGGGTCCAAGTGCGCATGGTCTTTTTAAGGAAATTTCAAAAAGACTGGTTGACACTTGCCATGACCCAAGGGCTGGCTTTTACCTTGGCCAGAGGCTAAGCATTGCCATACAACGTGGCAATGCCGCCAGTGTCTTGGGTACTTTACCAGTCGACAGCGATGGCGATGAATTTTTCGACGCTATATTTTAGTTTGTAAATAGTTTTATTTAATTTAGGGTATTATTTTGTTATTTTAGTGTTATTTAGTTAAACAAAACAGTAGTATATTAAAATAAATAGAAATGTCTCTTTCACAATATTGCAAACAAAATTTGTTTCTAATATTTAAATTTTTAGAATCATAATAACATTTCTTATAAATATATTTACGAATATCAAATATAGCCAAAAATTAATGCTGTGAGAATTAGTTACGCACACATTTATCCACATTTCTTGCATTATCTTCTAGGTATTGGAGTAAGTATAATGCCTTTTGAGTTAGGAAATTCTTAAAATGTTTTTTTAAATGTTTTAGTTCGTGTTTTTCTCTTATAAGCTTCGGTATTTTATTATAAAGCCTAAACACAATAAGATATTTTACAGTCCTTTTTTTTTCCAGGAAATTGCCATAACATAACATCACGCCTGTGATACCCAAGGGGTTAAGCAGAGATACCTATAAAACACCCACATTTCGCCAGTTATGTTTAAGCCCCATGTAGGGGGCGAACCTATTAGAAAAGTTAGTCAAACAAATACAATATACACGTAGCCATCACTGTGACCGTCGTCGTAAAGTTAAAACAGCTTAAGGGGCTGAAGACAAACTTTAATTGCCAGCCAATTGCGAATCACGAAGTCACGAGTTCCCATTCTATATGCAACATGACAGCAAAACATTTAAGTGTAAACATAGACGAGCAGCATGCATCAACGGCAGAGACAACTGCAGCCGTCGACAATATGCCGCTCATGTATTTCAGCACCGTACTCAAATTTACCAGCGGCACGTTGTCGACGACTGTAGTTGCTTCTGCCGATGACGCGCGCTCGTCTATAAACACACTTAAAGTGTACTTAAAGACAGAAACACAGACTTCAGCGGCGCCATGATATATAATACCCAGTTACCCAGTGATTAAATCCGTAGCTAAATCTGAAAAGGAAACATTAATTTACAATCAGCTGCAGATCATCCATCATGCTCTGCAACGAAGGGAAACAGTCATAATCCATTTCCTATGACTACTATATTAATTATCAACCTAAGGCGATCGGTAAGCAACCTCATTGTGGTATTTACGCCACGGAATAACATGCAAATGGAGAGTGAAGTGTAAATAAACGGAACGATTTATAGCTTCACATTCACTGCAGATAATCGGTTCGACAGTCAGCCATCATTTTCATACCGTATGGCACTTCAATCAAGATAAAAATAATTTATTACTAACGGTTTGCTTTTTAACAGCCTATGTCGATCTCTCCCCAAAAGGAAATATTGCAGAAAACCGTCTAAGATTGCTCTGGCTTATCTAGACAGATGGCTCCAACTAGACAAATATAGACTAGTCCAAAACGGATCCACCGGAGCCCCGTTGGTTATCGCTGGTATGCACCGCTTGTCGATAAGTCGTAAATTATTAGATAAATAGGTATAAAATTGAAATTTTCTTCCTTAAGTCCTATTTGCACGCAAGATTTTTGCCTGCTGTAGCACACAATAAAATTGAAGCAACAAATAACTTGATCCTCCAAACAGGGTTTAGTCGGTGCAACTTTTGCTGTTGTTTCAACTTATGGTATGCCACAGACAATTAAATCGCACCGTGTAAATCAGACTTTACAAGCACACACTCCATTAAATAACTCATCCGTATTCAAATCGCTATTATGATCATAAACTCTATACATTATTGCAGCTGCCTCTAAGCTATTCTATAATATATCGCAATGAACGAGCAAAATTTCCACTGTTGACCATAATGCAATAAAAATTAACGCCCAAATAGATCTTGGGACTCGACTATTTGAGAAATGTTCATATCCTGCCATTGAATCAGTTCGACCGCCAAACATCTTACTGGCACCGTACGACATTGACATAAAGATTAAAATCATTAATTACTTCGTCCTTCCCCTATGTCAGACTGCCTTTATAAGGAAGTGTTGATATATGCCAGTACTGTAACTTGGGATATTGAGACAGATATCCTGAAGTTAAGATACCAAGACTGATCCTAAATGAATCCCGTTGGTCAGCCGAGGGATGTACACTTGCACGTGAGTTAAATGTTTTTGATATAAGGTCCTGTGATCTTCATCCGCACATACTCCATTTAATAACTCATCCATGTCCAAATCGCTATTGTGATCATAAACTCTATACATTATTGCAGCTGCCTCTAAGCTATTCTATAATATATCGCAATGAACTAATGAACGAGCAAAATTTCCACTGTTGTACATAATGCAATAAAAATTAACGCCCAAATAAATCTTGGGGCTCGAGTATTTGAGAAATGTTCATATCCACCCATTATTTTTCTTTATGTCGGGGGCAAAATCCTAAGTATCGGCGCCAGTACTTTAATGGCTTACAAAGCCAATATGTAACTAGGATAGAACCGGATTGGAGATCACAATTGCTCAGGGAGGAAGAAATATTAACTTGGTAAAATAACAAAATAATACCCTAAATTAAATAAAACTATTTACAAACTAAAATATAGCGTCGAAAAATTCATCGCCATCGCTGTCGACTGGTAAAGTACCCAAGACACTGGCGGCATTGCCACGTTGTATGGCAATGCTTAGCCTCTGGCCAAGGTAAAAGCCAGCCCTTGGGTCATGGCAAGTGTCAACCAGTCTTTTTGAAATTTCCTTAAAAAGACCATGCGCACTTGGACCCCACGGCCCGAGGGTTTCAACCCCAAACGGCTCGAAAATATAATTATTAATGAGGTTATTATATTTACGCCGCTTGAGGTTTTCTGCAGCCGCAGCAGCAGCACCAGCGCAACACGCTGACCCTGGAAGATGGGATGGCGCAAGAGTATCGACACAAGTTGCATCCCACACTAAAGGCCTACCTACCTTCCATGGAAATAAAGACTTACTTACTTACTTGGTAATAAGATAAAATAAATAGTGGTAGAAAGATGAACATTTAACACATCGTGCGATGTTGAAATTGTACTGTGCAAAGTTGGTTTTTAAAAGTCCTTCAAGGTCTATTGGTTGTTACTAGTTTTCATAAAACGTAACAAGAAATTGATCAAATAGATGCACATCTAAACGAACTTTAATACACAGGAGCTGTAGACAATAGTGTCCCACGCTAAGGTGACCTAACACAGTTTTCTCGCATTGATAGGATATTGTAAAAATTAAAGTCTCGAATTATAAGGATAAGGAAATAGCTGTATTGAATCAATATAACACTTAGTTACAAGAAATGGTAAAAATGGTAAACTATGTAACTAACTTATTAGTAAAATGTATGGTAATATGGTAATGGTTTTGAGTACATGGTGTCTCTAACGAGATCTTAAAGCGAACTGGTCCACATTTTGGTGAACGAGGGAGTGTTCATATTTGTGTTCGATGCAATTAGGCATTTGCGCTGAGCACATAAACACCAAAAGCGGATTTCGATTAGGGAGGGATATTCACCCAAAATGGCGATATCCTATTACTGCAACAAAATTAATATCAACTCCTACAAAGTCGATGAGTCCCATAAATCCACAACAGGTCCCAGAAACGAGATATCTCATAGCCAATCGATATCGTCTATATCTAGATACGTTAAATGCAAATTGCGAAAAATACGCCATCGGCATCTCAGAGATTTGTCGGAAGATATGCGCCGTGTCAACGTTAGCCGCGTTTCTCTATTTTGCGCATCTGCATATTTTGCGTATACTACATTATATGACAGCAATTTTCAGCTTTATCCCAAAATAGATAGAGGTTATTTTCGTGTGGAACTGTGTTGCCAGTGTGGATGTATAAATTTGTTACTTTATATCCAATATCGGAATGATACGGAGGGTAAACTAGCTGCATCAGATAAAATGCAAACGGAGATACTCGAATAAGTTATGTGTGCCGCGCGTACGCAGCCTTGAGGTTCATATTACTCTACAATGTAGCACAATAAAATATGCTCTTTTTTAATTAGACCAGAACTAGGTTTTCTACTTTGTCACTTTATTCTTTATAATAAACCACTGCTCTAGTTATCGTGAGACATAAAATAACAGATAAATGAGGTGTAAATACGAAAATTGACATACAAATGGAGATTAAGTTATTCATAGTGTTTATTCAATCAAGCGTTTATTTACAATGCATCACGGTTAATTGTAGCTATTAAAATGAGTAACCAAGTCAGGGTGACATGTCCACTTAACTCGACCTTGTCACAGTCTACTTTTATCTGACTGTATCGACGTTGTCCACTGGCAACATAGAAATGTCGCCTTTAACGACAAAAAGATGTATTTTTTCAGAACACAGATATTTTTCCGAAAGTAATGTACAGTCTTACTAAACTTCAACTATATCCGACGACCCTGGTTACTTGTCTCTTTTGGTGACTGTACAAATAGCACTAAAAAATGAAAAATTATTCTGAAAAATGTCATCGTGTGGTGCCAGCAATCCCTAGCATTTATGGTGACAGCTCACTTCAAGTTCACTTCACCTAAGTTTTTTCGGTGAGATTTTTCACAGAATAATCTGGCAGTTTTCTTACCATCTAATAACTAATATTAGAAATACGCTGAGCAACAATAAGTCAATGTGAAAAACAGTCAAATTATTTGCATTGTTTTTCTTTTACACTTTCTTTTTTTGCAATAAAGAGGACCATTTTTTTTATATAAAAAAACATTGCCCCTCACTAGGAATCAAATTATGTTGGTTATTTTGCCCTTTGTCCGCTTATTGTAGCGATCTTTACAAGGGATATACATGTAGTTCGCAGTCTGCCGACGTTCACACTTTGCCCACTGTTTTAAGTTTGACTGGTTATGTGCCCGGTTGATGGCAATAACCTCGCTCCTATTATATGGAACTAAAACATAACTCCCACAAGGTGGCCCGATGAACTTGACACAGAACCGGTCGAAGTGGAGGTGCTTGGGGGAGGCCTATGTCCAGCAGTGGACGTCTTTCGGCTGAAATGATGATGATGAAACCATAACCGGCAAAATGTGGGTATTACAGGTACACCACTGCCTAAACCTTGGAAAACAGGTGTGATGTTATGTGTTTTATTTTGGAAAATACGTGTCAGTGGGATCACTGACTGAAGACTGACACATGCAAATCATAAAATACATAATTCACATCAAGAATTAGGTAATGACTCACAACAAAACATGCAAGCGTGCACCACCGTTAACTTGGCAATTTAGGGAGGTTACACACTTGTTCGGGTCGGCTCATTCGATTCGGCAGTATTTATTGCACAACCAACCCGGCCCGAAGCAATTACTATACATATTCGGATTTCGTTCTACTCGTGCCGACCAGCATATCCGTTCCGGCTCGGCACAATTGCACAAGAATGCACAAGTAAAAAAAATACTGTACAAAGGCGGACTTAATGCCCGAGACATTTTCTACCAGTCAACATTACGGTGATGCAGAGACAAAACATGGCAGGTGCAACATACGGTATAAATTGCCGGAAATGACTATAAAATACAAGAATAAATACTAATACATAGAATATAAACAAAATAAACTGACAGGAGAAATAACGATCGGTAGAGGAGAAAACGAATCCAGTAAGTCAGCGCTGAGATGTTTTGGTTAACTTCTGACGGAACTTTTGAGTATTCGATTTTGCCGACCTAAACAAGTGTGTAGCTCCCCTTAAAAACAATATGCACTTAACTGAACTGTCACTTGGCATGTTACCAATACTACCTACTCGCATGATTCAGGGATGCAAATATATTATTAAAACAATAGTGTGACGCATGCGCATCCCATCTTCCTTGTTTACCATGATGGTACAATTTATGGCTCAACAAGTGTCGGGTCTACAAGTAGGTAAACCGGCTCTGATGTATCTTTAGATGGAGTAAACAGTTGTGTGATGCTAGTGATGTGCAGATGTCGACAGGATGCGGGCTTTTTTTTTCAAAGAAGTGTCGCGATTTAGAGGGATTGCGTGCAGCAAGGGTTTCCAAAGTCGTGTAATCAAGGGGGATTCACTAAGGTAACCCACGACATTAAAATTTACTTACGTTTTTTGCAATTTACAGGTCAAGGTCAGGTTGTATGTCGATTAAAATATGATTTGCCGTAACAAAAATAATATTCCTACTATCCTAATTATAAATGCGAAAGTTTATAAGGATGGATGGATGGATGGATGTTTGTTACTCTTTCACGCAAAAACTGCTGACCGGATTTGGATGAAATTTGGCACACAGATAGTTTATAACCAGCAATAACACATAGGATACTTTTCATCGCGATATTCCTACGGGATTGAAACTTATGCGGGTGAAACCGCGGGGCGCAGCTAAAATATACTGATTATAATAAACTGATTTCCTGAAATAGACATTCATTAGGGTAATATGAAATCAGAGAGATGTATTGGTTATCATCTAATTGTACTTCTGTGTGTTGTGCTGTCTTTTGTGTGCGCCAAATAAATGTTTTATCTATATATTGATAATTTTTATGATTATAATTCTATAAATAAATATACATATGTTACCGCCGCGAGTCTGAATTGTTTTTTCTTCTGTTTTTTTATCTTTTCGTTACGGGCGCTTTTAACGTTCTGCATCGTTCTCATTTTTAACATGAATGATGTAGTAACCAATCCTTTGTAACTATATTATTGTGATTTAAAAGAGTGTCTATGGAGTTTCTTGCCCGTTCTTTTCCATAGGTACCTTTTACGCTTTGGAATGGGCAACTAGCTTCACCTTTTTGGTTTACTTGAAATAAATAATTTGAGTTTGAGTCATATTTAGATCAACATACAACCTGATATTGACCAAATTGCAAAAAGCGTACGAAAATTTGAATGTCGCGGACTACCCTGACGCATCTTCGCTAGTGCAGAGTTGGTAGATAATGGTTTTCATATTCAAGTGCCCCTTAAAATATTTGTCTTTAATTGTAAGACTTGAGACTCTGCTGAAAGCTTAAAAATGTACTGAAACACCCCATAAAAATACCTCCGATAGTGGCAACACCGCAGAAGCGCGTTTTTTTCTGCCCAGATGATACCGACTTTCACAATTTTTAGGGTTCCGTAGCCAAATGGCAACGGAACCCTTATGGATTCGTCATGTCTGTCTGTCTGTCTGTCTGTCCGTCCGTATGTCACAGCCGCTTTTTTCCGAAACTATAAGAGCTATACTGTTGAAACTTGGTAAGTAGATGTATTCTGTGAACCGCATTAAGATTTTCACACAAAAATAGAAAAAAAACAATAAATTTTGGGGGTCCCCATACTTAGAACTGAAACTCAAAATTTTTTTTTTCTTCAAACCCTTACGTGTGGGGTATCTATGGATAGGTCTTCAAAAATGATATTGAGGTTCCTAATATCATTTTTTTCTAAACTGAATAGTTTGTGCGAGAGACACTTCCAAAGTGGTAAAATGTGTCCGTCCCCCCCCCCCCCCCCCCTGTAACTTCTAAAATAAGAGAATGATAAAACTAAAAAAAATATATGATGTACATTACCATATAAACTTCCACCGAAAATTGGTTTGAACGAGATCTAGTGAGTAGTTTTTTTTTTAATACGTCATAAATCGTAACGTAACGGAACCCTTCATGGGCGAGTCCGACTCGCACTTGGCCGGTTTTTTTTATACATGCAGCGATAAATACGATATTGTTGTACAGACGCCAGCACATCAAGCTACTACAATCTGTCAAATTTCTTTAATAGATTTTCAACTTTATCGCTAAAGCATTAAGGTTCAAGGTTGATTGGGAAAATTTGACAGTTTCGGGTAGCTTGACCTGCTGGTGTCTGTACCTATGACAAAATCTTTCGCAGAACTGCACGTGACTACGCCCAGATCTTCTACACATGTAGGTACTATAAAAGTAACTCACTGAACCCATTAAAACATCATAAAAATAAATCACGATATTACTCAACTCGTGTATCGCTAACCGCATGCGTACGCGCATCCCTAGAGTGCAGTTATAGGTAACACGTGTAATGTATCGGTGACTAACTGAGCTCAGTTTATAGAGCAGCTCGTCAGTACCTACTATGAGCACTAAGAGTACCTACCTACTCAGATCCACTCATGAGTCGTTTGTGAGATGATTGATGATTTTTTTGATGATGATTGATTGATGATTGACTAATTTTCAATTTGTATGTTATTCTAATTTACCTAATATTTAATTCTATGTTATATATAACCAAAACCCTGAAAATGTATTTGTACGCCGGAAACGGCAGAATATTATGAACTTTTAAAATTATGTAACAACTCTGTAACAATATTCTGACAAATAAATGGACTTTGACTTTGACTTTGACTTTAAATATTTTGATAGACAAGGAAGTTGTCAGAGAGTTCAAATAATACTATGATGTTTTAATTATTTTTTAATTCATTATTATGTACTTTTTAATAACTGCCCCGTTAGACTCGTGGTCGCAAGCACGACTGCTGAGCGTGGGGTCCTGGGTTTGATTCCCGGGTCGGCCAAAGTGTTATTGGGTTTTTTACATTGGGAATTTCTTAATAACAGCCCGGAATTTGGAAGTTGGCGTACACCGCCAAATTCTGAGGGGCAATTCTCGTAATTTTAAAACCGTTCACAGTCTGATCTCAGTCTCAATCTGTCAAAAAATACTTCTAATTTCCCTACATTTTGACAAGTTTTTGACGTTAGTTTGTCGCTGTGAGACTGCGACTAGATTTTGAACGTTTTAAATTACGAGAATTGCCTTCTGGGCTGACTCTATATACAGGCTGTTTTACAATATAGTCTGTATATAGACTCAGCCCAGAATTTATCTACAAGCTTGGCACCTTCAGTAGCGTCCATCAGCTCCTGTAGCGTGCAGACAGCAGGACACGCTGGACACGTGGGACAATAGTACTATTATGGTGTTCAGTTAAGTTATTTCAGTTACTATGTCAATAACACGTGCCCGTCATTCAGCTATGAGTTTTAAAAATAGAAAGTGTTTTTTTTTTGTTTAATAAAGCTGCTCTGCCTAGTCAAAAGTATAATTTTGTGAATAAATAGTTCAATAAAAGCATATGAATTATTAGTACAATTATGAACTTACAGAAATATAAAGAAAAGATAAAAATATAGAAAAACAAACGAAATATACATAGACCAGGTATATATTGAAGTACATGGTTATCTAAACTTTGAGCTTTATGCTATTTGTAATGATTCCAAGAAACAACGAAATGCATGTGCCTCTTTAATTGAATATGCTATTATCTTCGCTATTAAAAACAATAATATTTGTAGGATTTTTGAATAAGTATTTTCTTTGAACTACGTGGAACTGTCTTGGGGGCCTTGTTATGTTTTTGGGGTCGGGACTTCTCATTTTCAGCTTATATAAAATAAAAAAGTTATTGATACTTTAACATAAAAAATCATTGGTTAATAAACAGTGCACGGGCAATAACAGAATTGTAAGTCAGAAATTTAAAGGACATTGCTCGGCTTCCATACATTATTTGCCTAAGAACCGTCGATGCCGTGAAATTATTTTTTGTGTTCTAAATAATGCATATTTTCGATTGAAACTTAATTTAAGTCACGGACACTTCAGCGAAATGTGAAAAATCTAAAATTCTTTCTGATTTTGAGGTTATAACGGGCCAACATAAATAAACACGGCACGGCACGGCACGGCTTACTCTAACTTATATAAAAGCTTGTAAAAAGGGAAGTTGTTGTGGTTTTACTTACCAAACGAGGAGCAGTCCATTGTTGTATACAATGAAGAATTTGCTCATCTTCCAATACCATGGAACCAGAAGCTGACCCGCAGTTAACACAAAATACATTATCGTTTTCCAATTCCATGTTACAATAAAAGTCCGTTGAGTAAATGCCGAGTAGTCGTTCTTAGTAGGTCCGTACGAAATCACAGTCCTTTGTTCACGCCAAGTTGTTAGATTAAATCAGAATACAAAAATAACACAAACGAAAACACAACCAACAATCCGTATGCGAACACAGGATGCGCGCGAGGGTAGATATCAACGTACGTAGTGTCAACTAAATGTCATCCGTCAATTCATCAACTGTCAGTCATAGACTTTAGTCTATGGTGTCAATACTGCTCGATAAACATAAAATCGTAATCAATAATCTGTTTGTAAAAATAATAACCTTATTTTATAGATGAAACGCTGAGGGTAATTATAATTAATTGCTTTGTATAATTACGATACACACTGTTAATGGATCAATAATTTCACAAAGTGTTTATTTAAACTACTCTGTAGATGTGGCTGTATGAGCTTAATACCTTTGCATAATCAAAACCCAAAGTGAAACAGAAAAAACATAGGAACATATATTGAATTACTATTTAAAATGTTTTTGATATCAAAGAGTGTCCGTGTTATTCTAATAACTGTAAAGTAATTAAAAAAATAAAATATAAATTATTGTTAAATTTAAATACGTGACGATTCTTAGGCCATTGCTATACATCTCCTTTCATTATTGCACGATACCTAATTGGAAACTAGTTTACATAATGATATTTAAAAATAAGACTGTTAAACAGTAATCGTAGTAAACGGTTGTCATCCGATATTTACTATTAACAACAATAAACATTTTTATTTTTAGCAGTATTTTTAGGGTTCCATACTCAAAGGCAGTTCCGTAGCCGTATTACCTCTTATCTTTTGAACCGTAATAAATAGGAGGACATTTGAAATTTTCATAGAATGGGTATAATTTCATAGAGTGGATATAACAACAAATAATAAAAATTAAATTAAAAATTCAAGGGTGACCTCATACAAGAAAAGTTATTAGGGTTCCGTACCTCAAAAGGAAAAACAGAACCCTTATAAGATCACTTCGTTTTCCGTCCGTCTGTCCGTCTTTCAAGAGTTTTTTCTCAGGAACTCGTGGAGTTATTAAGTTGAAATTAATATCAAATACTCAAGGCTGCAATCCCTTCAAACCATGAAAAAATCAAACTTCTACATCAACGCAATCAAAAGACATTTTTGGGCGTTTTAGCCGCATATTTTGACACTCACAATGGGATCAAAACCTATAGGGTACTTCGCGTTGACCTAGAATCATAAAATATGGCAAGAAGCAATGTCATGTAGCACAAGTAAAGGAAAAATCCGAAAACCGTAAATTTGTAGATACATTACTAAAAAAAACCCGTGATAAACTATTTACATACATACTTTGTACGGAAACCTCGATGCGTGAGTCCGACTCGCACTTGACCGGTTTTTTTATATTTAGCGTTAAATATTGTACGGTGGTACCTACTGATAAGGAATCATTCGTGTGCGAGTAAAACTCGAACTTGGCCGCTTTTAAGCAGTATTTTTACTATTCTTAACCGAAGCTAAAATAAAATTCAAACCGTAAACCCTTTGAACAGCTCAATAAACTTAATTTTATGTCACTGCAATGAAGTGTGAATATAAAATATGTGTCTGTTATTTTATAAAACGGTTTGCTATTAAAATATAAATAGACTTCTCCAAACGTAGGTAGTAAAATCATTTCTTTTGCTTTTTGTACTTAAATTAAAATAGAACGCTCAAACAGAGATAGAACGACGGACGAACCAGGTGATAAAGAATATTAAATTATTATTAAATACTAGCAGCATCCCGCGGTTTTACCCGCATAAGTTTCAATCCCGTGGGAATATCACGATAAAAATTATTTTATGTGTTAATCCTGGTTATAAACTATCTTTGTGCCAAATTTCATCCAAATCCGTGCAGTAGTTTTTCGTGAAAGAGTAGCAAACATCCATTCATCCATCCTCACAGAGTTTCACGTTTATAATTTTAGTAGGATATGATAAAAGTCCCACCGACTGGCAAAGGCCAAAGGACTCTCTCTCCACTTCTCTCTGTTCAAAGCTGCTAAGGACCAGTTCTTGTTGAAGGAGTCCAGCTCATCCCGCCATCTCCGTCTAGGCCTGCCGCGATGTCGATTGCCATGAGGGACCTATAGCGTCGTAAGTTTGGCCCGCGGCAGATGTGTCCAGCCCAATACCATTTTAACGTGGCAGCCTTCCAACTGACATCAGTTATCTTTGTGATGGAACGTATGGTCGTATTCCTAACCCGGTATGTTAGTTTGATACCCAGAATACTCCGTTCCATAGCCCTCTGGCAAACCTCGAGGGAGGGCTCCTGCTAATTTGTCAAAGACATATGTGAGAATATTAAAGAAGATTGGTAATGATTATATCTTAATTCGTGTTTTGAGATCAAATTCCATAATTTCCATTTTTAATCCATTATCCCTCTGGCAAAGCTGGTGTAATAAATCATGCAATTAGCTCAAATAGGCAATAAAAATGCAACTCTTCTATTGTTTTATAATTATTTATTCAACTGAAGTAAATCATTATTCGACGTGAAAAGCATTCTAAACACAGTACGACGAAACAAGTAACATTATAAACCGCATTAATATTCATAAATTAATAGATAAGGATCGCATCCACCACGTCGTTTGCATGCAATATGAGATGTCGTCATTTCCACTTGTAACTAGGATGATGTTCTAGGGTTTTCATACCTACCTTTAAGCCCTGTATTTGTTGAATGTAATAGGAACTGGTGGACGCTACTGAAAGCGCCAAACACTTAGCCTAATTCTGGGCCGACTCTATTTACATAGATGGCCATCAACACGCTAAGATGAAGAAGATTGAAAACAAAGCTGATAAATTGTTGCGCAGCTTTGGTTCCGCAACTTTTGTTTACAATGGACACTAAGCTTTTACTAGTTGCCATTGCCATCAGTGCAATATTCCATGTTGCCAGCAACATGTGTGCCGCATCATAAAAACTTTGTTTCCCAAACCTTTTTAACATTTGATTATTATTTAGTCTTTAATATTAAACTGGAAACGTTAACTGTGAAATAGGGGCTCTTATAGTCACGCGAGGTGTCGCTTGTCAAACGGATTCTGTTGTCCATCCGCTTGTGGTAATGATGACAATTCGAACCATCATATTTTGTTACCCTGCAACAAAACAACCCGTTTTAAGGATTTCCGTTATCTCTACCTTGAGTTCTGACACCCATGGCCATAGGGAGACAACTGGCCTATTTTTAGCTAAGAAACTTGTACTGAGGATAAGTGTCAGTTTGAGAGCTAACTTTTAGATCTCAGTCCCTGTAAGTTTGGACCAAATTGGCACATTTAAGTGACATAATTGCAATCACAGAAAAAGATCGAAGCAAAAGATGAACTGATTCCCGCAACCGTTATTTCAAAACGTGAGCAGGGAAAGTGTGACAGACGTACAAACAAACCGACGGGGCCCTTAAAAGGAGCGTTTTACCAATCGCTGTACGGAACTCGAGTTAAGTTCGATGATATCAGTAACTCTTGGTATTAGTGCCTCTAGATCAGATGGCTGTAGTAAAATTAATAGCTTAAATGTACTGTGAGGCAAGTTTACGATTAAATGTAAGTAGGGAGCTACATAATGCTGTAAATGGGTATGGATTTATCGTAGTTTGATGGGTTTAGTTAAGTTCACAATGCAGCAATGTTAAGCAATCGCAGATACGGTTACCAAAGGAAATAAGTAACCAGGGCCGTTGGATATAGTTGAAGTTTTGTAAGAAACCGATGGATGTTTTCGAATAAAATTTAATTTATTTATTATAGTTAAGAAAAACACTTTTACTCGTCAAAAACAATTATGTTTTAAAACCACATAAGTACGGTGTTTCCTAACCAACTCCAACTAATCTCAGAAAAAAGACCGTAACAAACTCAGAGGTCACATTCTCTTTACCCCTTTATCCATAAACGTTACTTAAAGTTAAGTAGTGATTTACCTGTAAGCCAGTAAACCATACATTTTTGACGTTTGAACGTCACATAACTTTAATCATTGTTTATAAATAAATCCCTTAAAGTCCAGACATAATCTAGGTCAGAGGGGTAATTCTCGTAATTTTAAAATAACAGTCTGATCTCAGTCTCAATCTGTCAAAAATAATAATAATAATATAATATCCCTGGACATTTCACACAGCGCCATCTAGTCCCAAGCTAAGCAACCTAATGCTTGTGTTATGGTAACAAGATGGCTGATAAACTACTTATATACATTTTTTTTTTGTAAATACATACATATTATAGATCGAAAAACACCCAGACTCGGAACAAATACATGTAGGTCATACAAATATTTGTTCCGTGCGGGAATCGAACCCGCGACACGCAGCGCAGCAGTCAATCGCTTAACCACTGCGCCAACCGTGCCGTCAAGTACAATACCTCTAATTTCCCTACATTTTTGACATTGATTGTCGCTGGGATGAGATTACGACTAAAACGTCTTTGAAAGAAAGAAAGAAAATACATTTATTTAGCACAGACTAAAAGATACACAATACACCAGATATATACATCAGATAGCAACAAATAAAAAACAAATAGAAAGTGTAAAGTCCGATGTAAGAATTAGCAGAAAAGTGTTTGTTGTGAGAGTTGTTTGATTACGAGAATTGGCCTTCAGGTCATATGAGGACCACGCAGATTTATGTATGAAATGGTCCTTTGAGGAAAGAACCGCACGGATTCAGACCTGTCCACAACATCAATTTAATTAAAAAATAAAGGAGTACATGAACTGATTGTGTGTGCATTATTGTTACTAACATAGTATCTAAGTACCTTTAGTGCACTAACAATATAAGTTAATTTTTTTTTTTTTTTTTTGTACTAACATAGTTTCTTAAGTCGTGGGTAATACTAACAAAACTATGGATCACTGAGTCTGAAATAAAATATATTTTTTTTTTTTTTAATCACTTTTGAATAAATCCGAATGTATACATACTTTTGCTCGTGACTGTACATCTCCTCGTTGGTCTAGTGGTCGCAAGCGTTACTGCTGAGCATGAGGTCCTTGCTGGGTTCGATTCCTAGGTCGGGTATAGTGTTATTGGGTTTTTCCATGAGATATTTCTCAGGTGCAGCCTGGAGTCTGTATTTGTGCCCAGTCGGCAGTAGGCTCGCCCCCTAAGACATGACACTTAATACTACTTAATAACTGGCGAAATGTGGGTATAATGAAGATACACCCCTGCCATCTCCAGCTCCACATTACTTATGCTATTCAGGGACGCAGCTTTTACATTGGGTGGGGGGGGGTGTTCCTTAATGATGCTGCCAAATTGGGCGTATATAGGGTTGGAAGAGCGAACGAAGCAAGCTCAAAAACTTTAACAACCCGCTTCGGTTTGGTTAGGTTTTGTTTTATAGTTTCATGCAGAAATAGGAGTTACATTGTCGACTTATACAGGCAAGCCCAAACAACTATCAGAATGTAAAATGCAAGAGCGAGCGAAGCGAGCTCGAAAGTAGTGCTCACTCTCGGATAGATTCGATTTTCTTTCGATTATTCCAAAAGGACTAGGAATTACTTGCTTTGTCGACATATTAAGAGAACCAGGATCAACAGAATGTAGATTGCAAGAGCAAGCGAAGCGAGCCTGAAAATTTTAGCACCCCACCTTGAATAGACTCTGTTTTCTTTTGACCATCACACAGAAAGAGAACTTACTTTAATAAATTATGACGAAAAGCTTAAGAGCGTGTACAACGGTCCACTAGCGCCACTCCTTTAAAAAAATATTATCTCGTGACTGAGAAGGAATTATGAAAATCTGCTCAATCAGCGACCTCGGTAAGTGTGTCTAGAATTTTCTAATACCTTTTATTAAGTTTCATATTGAGACACGAAGCAACTAAATACGACATATAGGAATGTGGCCGCTTTTCTTTAGATCGAATTTTGTTGCTTCGTGTCTCAATATGAAATTTTATAAAAGGTATTAGAAAATTCTAGACACATTTACCGAGGTCGCTGATTGAACAGATTTTCATAATTCCTTCTCAGTCACGAGATAATATTTTTTTAAAGGAGTGGCGATAGTGGACCTGTGTGCACCCTCTTAAACTCGTTTTACAGCAGTTTAGCTTTTGGAATCTGGCCTTTACCTAAGCCTTTCGATGTTTCGAACGTTACGTTCGAGCGGGGTGCCCAATATCCCGAGTTTCATTGGCTCGCTCTTGCATCCTAGATTCTACATTTTATAACAGGCTTTTTAAAGTTAAACTTTTTTAAGCGCGTTAAAAATCCCACTGTCATTTCATATTTTTAAGTTTTTACTTCTGTCAACAGTCCCCATGTCTGCATATAACCTTATAATTTCGGAGTTTTCGTGGCTCGAGTCCAATTTGACAGCTTGTCAATGATTTTGCGAGAGGTCATGACCCCACGAACCCCCCCCCCCCCTCGGTCCGCGCCCGAGTGTTGCTCAACTCAGAACTTAAAGATTTGACGACATTTTTCATAGTATACATATCTATTTGATCGAAGACTGACAGTCCTTAATACTGGGTAAGACTCGACAAGAGAATCATTCAAGTAAGTATTTCTCCTGTCATTTTAAATACACTAATCAATGACATTCCTAATTGGCTTTGTAGAATGGTCTGTCGTCCGTCCAAGAGTAACGAGCCCGTCAATTGTCATATTATCATGTTTAAAGTCGACATTTCGACAATAATTGTGTCGCCGACAGTAATTGGTAGTCTGCCGAACCTGTCAATAGGTGAAGATGTTGTTGAAGAACAATAATTGTGTATAAGTAGCGCCATGTAAACAGCAATAACCAATTACTACCCGTCTGCTTGTACACAGCCTAAAAAACACATTCCCGCAGTCCAACAATTACAAAAATTGCCTTTTTTCGCGAACTCACCTTTGGCTTTTACTGATCGTTTGCACGGCGGGACATTTCGGCCGGACCGAGACCATGGCGGTGGAAGCGAATGCTGGTCACGTCAAACATTATCCGCACCGCTGGCCTAAACGATCTGCACCATAAAAGGCAACAAAACGATACGAACAAATAGCCATATTGTTAAAGTAAATTGGTATTTTACAACGCCAACGTTAGTGTCGCGGCACCTTATAAGACCTTGTCAATTTTACTTTTACACCTGTACTGTATAATTTCCACACAGCATTTTCAAACTTACACCACAAAAAATAAGGTCGCTTGTCAGTTTTTCTTTGGGAATTTTATGCAAGATAAAGGGTTTCTAAAAGTAAATGTCATTTTGGATGACAGTTGTTAAAGCGACATCTAGCGGTCAGATCACGAACGAACTTTGAAGGAGTATTCATAATTTCCGCAATGACAACCGATAATTTCAGTTTGTGTTTAACTTAAATTCAATTTTCTATTTTAATAACAACAAGTAACCTGCGGACAGGTTAAGTATACTTCGCACCCTGTTATTATTAGCCGTTAACTACGTACTTAGACCCAGGCAGACATTTCACCACTGGTCTAACAATATAGCTACCTCGTCTCGCATAATTGACACACACGCATGATCGATTTGCCTGAACTACCTCATGCTTACAAATTACAGTCGCATAATTAGGACGACCTGGTAAAAATTTGTACCGTTTGTGGTACACGTGTGTACCAGCTCGTCCTAAAGAAATTAATAAAACCAAATAATTAAAGGACCGATCACTTTGGAGTTTCCTGACCAACTGCCTCGTGCCAACCTTTGATTGGCCTACATCTTGCATGGCCCTGATAATGTTCTAGCATAAGATACAGAAATCTGTATTCAAGTCAAAGTATAAACATTTATTTCAATTAAAACAATTAAAAGGCACTTTTATAAGCCAGGAATTTCAGAAAAAAAGACACGAATTTAGGCCATCCTCTGTTGGAAGTTGTACCTACCCGGTTTCTCCATCTTTAAAATATCTCCTACTAACAAGAAAACAGAAGCCACATTAAAAACTACAGATATTTCAATAATAAACGAATAAACTACTTCGCTGCATGTACAATGAGTGGTTTACGATCAATTTTTTACTCTCTCCATCGTAACTCAACAACTGGAAGTCGCGGTCCCCTGCAAATTGTTACCGACTCCTGAGCAACAAAAACATACTTTATTTCGACGCCTCATACATTAAAACTTCTGAGTATGAAACAGGATAGGTATAGAAACACCGTGTAGTTTCAAGCTTGGCTAAGATTATAAAATCCTAAATTTCTGGTGGGTTCCGAAAGAAGATTCTGGTGGGTTCCGTCAGAGTCTTCTTTCGGAACCCAACAGAAATTTAGGATCATGTATTCACATCTCAAGTTTGGTCAGCAGCATCAACAGTAAAATGTGATGCTGTTCCACAGACGACGGTACGAGATGAGCGAGTCCTGCATGTCCTGTTCTCTGCTTGTTACAGGAACTGATGGACACTACTAAAGACGCCAAACTCGTTGCCAAATGTTGGGCCGACCGAATTTAAATTGCCATCGACACGCTAAGAAGTAACTACTTACTAATTCATAAGTGATGAAACAACACACCGCAATCATCCACAGTTCATTTGCGCTGTGGTATTCATGTCGTTTATTGTATTGGAGTTTTGGAAACCCTATGGTCAGTAGTAGTTGATAATGATGATGAGGCCTCAATTTTGACTTATCTGTGTCAGAGAAACTGTTAATGTCATAAATCATAAATCATTCATTTATTTGCAAACATGGGTAAGAGATACATAGATATTTTTGCTTATAATAAAGCTCTCCATATTTTACCATCACATGGGTATGCAAATAGTGTAATACAATTCAAAATTAGCAATAATGTAAACTTTTTATTTTGTTTTAAATACGTTGCCCCGCACTAGGAATTACTCCTATATCGTGGGTGCGTTTACAAACATTTAAACTCACATACCTACGCAAACAGCCAGACCTGGAACAACTACTAACAACTAAATATTTGTTCCGTGCGGGAATCGAACCCGTGACACGCAGCGCAGCAGTCGATCGCTGCGCCAACCATGTCGTCAAAAAACTAAATTCCATAAATCACAATTCTAAAAACAAAAAAAAAATCAAAATAAAACAATAATAACTAAATTAAATGATAATAAATAACACATACCTAACAATTAAATTCAGAGTAATCAATATTAATTAAGTTCAAAAATAATAAATAACAAATAATTTTTCCTAACAGGGATTTTTGTAGAAAATAACTTTTTTTATGTGGTGTTGCGCATATTTTATTTTTGTGTCGTAAACTCTTTGGGTGGTTATACAGGGTGTCCCGAAACTCAACGATAACCTGGTACAGTCAACAGCAAAAGTAGATGATCAAAATCAGAAATTCAATACTAATGAACGGAGTTCGCGTCAGAACTGTGTGGCGTCGAAGTGATTCAAAAGTATGTGATTATAAATTATACCAAACATTTACTACTAGTACAGCTGCCATATAGCTGCGAACTCCGTTCATTAGTATTGAATTTCTGATTTTGATCATCTACTTTTGCTGTTGACTGTACCAGGCAACAGGCCAAGGTATACCAGTTATGAAAAAAATAAGAAAAAAAAAATTTTTTTTCCAACATGGAGTGTCAAAGTTGACTGACAATAATTTTGTAAACCATAACTCGACAAAACATAATTTATTTCACTTATACTCCATTTATAATAGCATTAGAAAAAAGAGGCTCGTAGAAGCAGGAATGCAAAACATTTTATTTCAAAGTTGTGATAAAACAATTTTAAGGGAGATGCTTAAATTCTAATTTTCTTGCGTTTTTTGCAATTTGCAGGTCAGTGTAAGGTTGTATCTTAATAAAAATAATATGATGCGCAACAATAAGAAATATGTAGGGAATAATACAATTTTAACCTTAAAAATCATCAATACATCCCTTTAAATTAGAATTGCTCCCAATTCGTCTGATTTCGCGGGCTACTGCAGCGCATCCACCTTAATTAAAATAAAATTCGGTAGAATTATAGTGAAACAAATAACGTTCCAAGTATTGTTCATCCCTGCTTCTTTTAGGTTTTTAGCATTGACACTGTAATTTTAAATTTGAATTATATAATATAAATAAATGAAAGCCACATAATTTCATAAGATAAATAGTTAAAATGGTTACAATTAAATGTGACAGCTGCTGTAAAAATAGATCATACTAAATTCGGCGTCTATCATAATGTAACAATGTTTATTGTATTTTTGTTACAAAGTGTGCATTAAAAATAACCTTTTTTAACTTCTTTCTAATGCTATTGTAAATGGACTATAGTTAACAATGTTTATTACTTTGATTTGTGGTTGCGATTAATAGCACTGTTATTTAAGATTAAATTATTAAAAAAATCACTGTAAAATTATAAAAAATTGTGATCACAGTACTTAAAAATGTCTATTATCGCTTGACTAAGTGACATGGATTTTTTTTCTTATTTTTTTCATAGCTGGTATACCTTGGCCTCTCGCCCGGTACCAGGTTATCACTGAGTTTCGGGACACCCTGTATAGGTGCATATTTGCTTTAACAGTTAACATAGCTTGCTACTTCGTAAATGTAAAGACAGACCAATCCATTAGGTGTACTCTAATTCATTGTCCCAGTGCCTCGTTGGTCTAGTAGTCGCAAACACTGAACATGAGGTCCTGGTTCGATTCCCGAGTCGGCCAAAGTGTTATTAGGTTTTTCATTTGGGTTATATCAGTAGCAGCCCTGAGTCCGGATTTGTGCCTGTTTTGATGACAATAGGCTAAGACCCCCCCCCCCCCCCTATTACATGGGACTTAAACATAACTGGTGAAATGTGGATTACAGGTGTGATGTTAATTAACTATTTGCGCCCCGCGGTTTTACCCGCATAAGTTTCGATCCCGTGGAAATATCGGGATAAAAATATCCTATGTGTTAATCCTGGTTACAAAATATCTGTGTGTCAAATTTCATTCAAATCCGTTCAGTAGTTTTGGTGTGAAAGAGTAACAAACATCCATCCATCCATCGATCCATACAAACTTTCGCGTTTATAATATTAGTAGGATTGTACCGAGAGTTTCAATTTAAGCTATAATACGAATAACGATCACTCAATCTTTTCATGCACTACTGACTCGCGCTCTACAACTTCTTCATACTTTAAGAACGTGATTCCCTCGCCTGCTGTGCAATGTTTAGGTAAAATTTATTCATGCTAACATACTAGGAAAACATAAATATAATACAAGCGTGAAATGAGGCAAGATCATAAATAGGGAACTGTGTTGCCAATTAATGTAAATTTCTCAATGTCCTCTTGTAATACAGTTAGGCGAGGTCTTCACTGATATGTAATAATTTAGTTCCTCCTAACTCGAAATAATGGTGGTTCGCATTCCTGCAAATCTCTAAATTAATTAGGAATACAGTAGGAACCTGTCGGGCTGTTTTATATTTTAGGTTTACTATGCGGAGTTTCTAACCACTTGTCCGAGATTTCAGATTTTATTTAGTGTGATTGGAATTTTGTGTCCAGTTTTTGCATTGTAATCTCGAAGAGCGGTCTTAGGTTCTCAACCCTCTTCCATTCCAATCCCAGCACATAGAAGCAATTGATTTACCTACTGCTCGTGTCTGATGATGATCATTATCGCTTGTTTTAAAATCATCAGATTTTTTTTTGGTGGATGTTGAAATTGGTCAAACTTCAATTGGTCAATGGAGCACCGACGAAGATTTTATGGAAATCCAGTATCCATCCATCATGGAAGTCATGATAGTAGGAAGGGTTGAGAGAAAAGCGTTTTAGGCTGTATTTAATTGCAACTCTTATTATTGAAAAAGTGCGAATTCTCAGCCAAATTTTAACAAAATTATGTTGAAATATTTCGGTAACTTCTAACTTTCTGAAAACTTTTCCGCTAGTTTCCATAAGAATATTTTCGTAGCCGTTAAGACCACCATCGACGTCC
Organism: Apamea anceps; assembly: GCA_951799955.1. Classification (NCBI taxonomy): domain Eukaryota; kingdom Metazoa; phylum Arthropoda; class Insecta; order Lepidoptera; family Noctuidae; genus Apamea; species Apamea anceps. The sequence continues at coordinate 4,699,348 of OX637516.1, forward strand.
ACTCAAACTGTTTTCTCAGCTAATCTTTTCTGCTACGCTATTTACATAGATTTTCCTAATTCCTACCACCCAGCCCGCCACATCATGGCGGCCTACCGGCGCACGAACACTGGCTGAACTAATAATTTCGCTCACACCACTATTTCATGTTCCATTTCACCCGTCATTAGCCGTACTTCGTCACTTCCGTATTACCGACATCTATTGTCTGTGCTGTCGTTACAGTTTCGCTAGTAAATGTTTTAATACAGAGTATAGAGGTGTTAATAACTTTCAAGATAGATTATGTGGGGGAAATTATGGATCGAAAGTGATCTGAGTGACGGCACAGTTGGCGCAGTGGTTAAGCGGTTGACTGCTGCGCTGCGTGTCGCGGGTTCGATTCCCGGAACAAATATTTGTATGACCTACAAGTAGTTGTTCCGGGTCTGGCTGTTTGTGTGTGTGTTTAAATGTTTGTAAACGCACCCACGATACAGGAGAAATTCCTAGTGAGGGGCAACGTTTTAAAAAAAAAAAATACTTAAATAAAAATTTCATTAAACGTAGTAGTGCGTTTAATACTCTTCATTTGTTTACAAAAATACTTGCTGTATACCATCGTGTCTTTGCCGTATTCTATGCGAAGTGATCACTTAGATATGTCATAATCATGTCACATAATCTTCGAATTTTTGGTACTAGGACATGCCGGTTTCCTCACGATGTTTTCTTTCACTGTTTTCAGAGCAGTGGTAATGAAATATGTTTTCCTTAAATTAAAGCATCTGTCAGGGTTGACATATGACCTACAAGTAAACAATGACCTACAAGTAAACAATGACCTACAAGTAAACAATGACCTCAAGTAAGTTGCGGCCGTTACCACTGGGCAATCACAGCTCATACATACTTACAGGGATTTCGACAATTAAAGTTATCAAAAAATAAAAGTCCCGTTTTGACATTGACAATTCTAGTAGTAATATAGATCAAATTCGCAAAACACGTATTCGTTTGTATGAAACTGACAGGTGTCAAGAACGCATTCTCAAATGTCAAAACGGGCCTTTTATTTTTTTACTACTTTAGTGGCGGACTTGCTGACAACTAAACACCAGAATAGCGAGTGGAATTGTGGCTTAACTAAAGACTAATCTATTCTATTCTACACCTGCATGTGTTGTCGGATTTCCGTTTGTTACGTTACGTATTATTCTCATCAGCTTCTGCCCGCGACTTCGTCTGCGTGAAGTCTTTAAAGGTCCTAGCGTGGTGTTAACTAGTCTATAGCCTTTCTCAGGAATATGGCTATCAAATGCAAAAAATTTTTTTTTTCAAATCTAACTGGTATTCCCAGAGATTAGCGCGTTCTATAACAAACAAACAAAGAAGCTCTTCAACTTTAATAATAGTATAGATATATAGATAAATACTACACATGCAAATATTATTCATATATTGATCATTCTCATTGCATATCTAAATAACTTCGTAAACACAACAACGCGTCACACAGCTTACTCGTGCCGCCACTAATTAGCTAATAAATCCTCTTAACGTTAATTTTACTCAACACGTGGTATTTAACTTAGCTATTATGTTGTTCTTATAAGCACTTGATACATAACAAATAGGTATAACTATGGTAGATAGGTACAGACGCCAGCACATCAAGCTACTACAATCTGTCAAAATTCTTTAATAGATTTTCAACTTTATTGCTAACGCAATAAGGTTCAAGGTTAATTGGGAAAATCTGACAGTTTCGGGTAGCTTGACCTGCTGGCGTCTGTACATAGGTACTAGATGTTTCAAAGGGACTCCAATTCATTTTCTTTTCAAAAGTTTTACTGAAGTAAGGCGGTCAAAGTATGATTAGTTAGACTAATCAGTATTTTCTCAAGTAATTGTACGATTTCATACATAACATCACGCCTGGATTACCCAAGGGATAGGCAGAGTTGTACCTACACCCATATTACACCAGTTATGTCTAAGTCCCATGTAACAGTGGGCGAGCCTATTGCCGTCAACCGGACACCTCCCCATGCCCATGGGAATTCAAATTCAAATTCATTTATTTTTTGTGAACACAGGGTACAATGATCTTATGTTGTATAGTATAGTGTGTGGTCCAACCTATGTTCCGCCGACAGGCATACAAAATAGTGATGCTATAATCAAAATTAAATTATTTGTAAAAAGAAAACATTCTCTAAAACGAAAACAACTCACAATGTCAACAAATAAGAATTTTCAAAAGTTTAATAAAATAGTACAGAAAGATAAAACAATGTCAGCAATATTAGTCGTCAAAATTAATTAAATTAAAATAGTCAAAAAATGAATAGATAAATGTCAAAAAAAAAATACAATGTCAGCAGAGATTAAAATTATCAAAAATTACAATTGCATTATAATAAAATAAAATTAAATAATGACATAATAATAATTCCAAAATTATGATTAATTAAATTTATCATTCAGAAACTGGTCTAATGTATAATAGCAGTTTTTAAGTAGCAGCTTCTGTAGAGTGTTTCTGAATTTTTCTAATGGCATACATTTAATTGCATCGGGAACTTTATTAAAAACTTGGGGAGCAATACCAAAGAAACTTTTCTTCATCAGTACAGTTTTACATTTTACATGGCATAATGTGTTCATATATTGAGCACGTATGGGTAATTTCTTGACTGTGGCCATTTTTTTAAATAAATGGGGATTATTTTTACAAACAAAGAAGTTTCCAAGATGTACAAAGCAGGAAAAGTCAAAATATTGTATTTTTTAAAATACGGCATGCAACTGTCAGTCCTTCTTAGAGCTCTTACACACGAGCGGCATGTTCCCAACGGCAGAGGTAACTGCAGCCGTCGACGCGCGTCGGCGGCAACCGTCGACGCGTCGACGGCTTCCGTTGACCCGTCGACGGCAGCCGTCGACATTTCAACGTCGAAGATCAGCGGATGGCGGACGCGGCACACTACAACTGCAAGTGTCGCTATAGGTCGACGGCTGCCGTCGACGCGTCGACGGTTGCCGCCGACGCGCGTCGACAGCTGCAGTTACCTCTGCCGTTGGGAACATGCCGCTCGTGTGTAAGAGCTCTTAAAGCAAACATCGACCGTATACATCTCTTTTGCATTTTAAAAACAAGTTCTCGGTTTGTTGACTGTCCCCAAAAAACAACACCGTAACGCAAAACCGAGGCTACCAATCCATGATAAGCCGTTAAGAGTGTTTCAGTACTTACTTTTTTTGACAGTTGAAATAGAAGGTACGCTGATCTGCTTAATCGTTTACAAACTTCTTCCAGATGTGGTTTCCAGGTCAGTTTGCAGTCTATAGAGATACCCAAGAATTTTGCAATGCTAGCTTCTTCTATTCTAGACTGATTATAGGTGACATTAACTGGAGTATTTAAAAGCCGTTGGTGGAACTGATGGAAAAACCCAATAACATTTTGCTCGACCCGGGAATCAAACCCAGGGGCTGCAGTCTCGACATTCATAGCGATCGCTTTACGACCGAATTCGGTCACAAAGTCCCGGATTGACAGGTGTAATGTATGGAGTGACAGGACTTTGCGACCGAATTCGGTCGTAAAGCGATCGCTATGAATGTCGAGACTGCAGCCCCTGGACGCTAAGCAGTAGCACTTGCTGCCATTCGACCAAAGAGGCGGTTTAGTTTTTTATTGTCTAGCTATACTACTTTAAATATCTTAGTCAAAGTAGTAAAGGACTAAACAGTATTTTCTGAAGTAATGGTACGATTTGGTCAAAATTGAAAGTACCTAGCTCATCATCATCTGCCTAGCCTTTTCCCAACTATGTTGGAGTCAGCTTCCAGTCTAACCGGATGCAGCTGAATTCCAGTATTTTACATGGAGCGACTGCCTATCTCATCTCCACAGCCCAGTTACTGGGTAATACGATACCCCTTGAAAGTACCTAGCTAATAAATACATAATCTCTCTATTTTTGCCGACTATGATAAAATCTAAGTACCAAGGGGTAATAGAAAGTAACATTTTACATAACAATAGCATTACGTCACTGAAAAAAGCTCACATCGCTATCAACATCACATTCAAGAAAATTATGCCTTCACGTATAAGGATGTCAATTTCCAAAGTCATAAGAATAATTTTATTTATTTTGAGTCCTGAGCCTGAAAAAGAAAGGCAACTGCAGAATATTAGAATTAATTGTTAAAACACTATACTCACACACACTACATTAATTTGCCGTGTTATAGCCATTTCGTGACAGTTATGATTTAAATATTCGGACAAGTTCGTAGTCAATTTGACTAACAATTTAATTTCCCTTTACAATCAACAAATGAAATGTAGACGCCCTGGACGTCGGGAGTCAACAGCCGACTCCCGGCCACCGTAGGCGCGGGCTTGCGGGCGGCAAGCAATGGGCAGCTCGCCGTCCGGTAAGGACCAGCTGTGCGATTCTGTAAACATCTCAACGTGAAAACTTAGGTGAAGTGAGCGTGGAGTGAGCTGTCATTCCAACGAATGCTAGGATTAACACTATTGCCAGCTCACTGTAAGATCACTTCACCTAACTTTTCACGGTGAGATTTTTACAGAATCGATCGGCAGGCCCGGGTCGACGGCGCGTTGTGTTCCACACGCGCCTCAAAGAGATGTCAGCATGAACTGACGGGGTCCGCTAGGGCCGATGCCCGCCAGGGCCGCGGGTTGTTCGAAAGAGATACCGTGGCCCCTGGCACAGGCAACTGAAGGAACACGGGTGGGTTTTAGTCAGTAAAAGTCTGACACGCCCTCCCGCTCCGTCCAGAGCGGGAGAAGTCATTTGATGATTTCCCACCCAAAAAAAAAAAGGCTAAACATTTCGCTAGTTATGTTTAAGTCCTATATTAGAGTCAAGGAGTCTACACACACATATAAAAAATCCTGGGAAACATTAGCTCTGTTGGTAACCTACCTACTCAAATTGATATTTTTAGAGTCCCGTTCCTCAAAAGGAAATGGAACCCTTAAGATCACTTCGTTGTCCGTCTGTCAAGGCCCTTTTACTCAGGAACGCGTGGATTTATCAAGTTGAAATTAATATCAAATACTCAGGGCTGCAATCCCTAGAAGCAGTGAAAAAATCAAACATCTAAGTCAATGCCATTAAAAGATACGGGCGTTTATGTCATGTAGCAAAAATAAAGGAAAAAATCCGACAACCGTAAATTTGTAGTTACATACCTACTTTGTACGGAACCCTCGGTGCGCGAGTCCGACTCGCACTTGACCGGTATTTTTCCTCGTGAGGGGACCTTTCAAAACATTTGCATGAACTTTCACAAGACGTTGATGCAATATTTCCTTTAATCCCACCAGTGACCAGCACGGATAAGAAGCAGCTGTGCATGATTCTCAATGTCAATTGAGGGTAACTGATTTAATGGTGGCTCTGGCAGATGGCTCACGAATTCCATTCCTCATGGACTATTTTGATCTTTAATCTGTGTGACGTTGTTGCAGATGGACATATGTTTCAATGTGTCTTTTTATGCATACAGTTGACGTATTTGCACTTGAAATCCACTTACATATGAATCTATTCTGCAATCGACGATTTTCATGATCATCTAAGGTCTAGTTTCCTTCCTTTTCCTTTAAATTAAAAGAAAATACTTGAGAACCTAATAGCCTAAGCATTAATTATATTTTATTAATTAAATAAAATATGATGATGACTATAATCAAATGCAAGTTTATATTAGTCCTGCCAGTGATGAGACCAAGACATTAGGGCATAGATGTCACAATTTATTAGAAAATCTAATTTTATTTTTAACACATTTTTATATCGGCGAAAAAGTTTTACCCTAGGAGTCTGTCTAGGAGCATGTGCTGAATTCATCATATCAGATGAAACAGCAGATTTTTTTTTTTACCGAACAAATGTGTGCTCCCTTTGGCATCTAGGATCATGTGCGTCGATGTCCCTGCCATCCTGTATTTCCCCACTGCTGGGCAATACTCTCTCGCATACTTCCTGCCTTGTCTTTACCACCAATCTTTCTGGCACATTTCACACAATAAATTTTATCTTTCAAACATTTTCAGCACAGCCCTATACCGTTGGATTACAGTATTTATGTAAACAAGTATTCACTAGCTGCCGACCCCTGGTCAATGATAGGTTGAGATAAGCGCTCATAATACCATGTCGGCTTGCAGGTGTGGACCTAACACTAAAGCTGCGCTTGCGACACCGAGGCTTTCTCTTTGGGAGATGTAGTCATTGTTTTGTTATTGTTCGTGTATTATTTTTCCATTTTTGTCAATGTAGTTTCTTGCCCGTTCTTCTCCATAGGAATCGACCACGCTTTGGAATAGGCAACTAGAGGTGGTCGTTTAACCGGTGTCATTTTTTCGACTTAATGTCATAAATTTTACACCTTTAATAATAATAATATCCCTGGAAATTTCACACAGCGCTATCTAGTCCCAAGCTAAGCAACCTAATGCTTGTGTTATGGTAACAAGATGGCTGATAAACTACTTATATACATTTTTTTTTTGTAAATACATACATATTATAGATAGAAAAACACCCAGACTCGGAACAAATACATGTAGGTCATACAAATATTTGTTCCGTGCGGGAATCGAACCCGCGACACGCAGCGCAGCAGTCAATCGCTTAACCACTGCGCCAACCGTGCCGTCCGTGCTTTAAATAAACTTTCCGTGAAAAGAGAGCCCATGTTTTTCATTTCCAATTCACATTATGACAAATGCTATGAGTTTCAGTTTTTGTCAGTTACCATGAATTATGAGAGAAGAGAGAGAGAGAGAGAGACCTCTCAAACGTCATAGTCTAGGTTTAATGGCTGTTCACCATATAGGCTTGCAGGTGTAGACCGTACACTAAAGTTGCGCTTGCTACACTACGTGTGACACTTCTTTTTGTGAGAAGATAGTGAAACGTATCATTAAAAAAATAGTGCTTTTAATAGCTGAATACAGGAGTTGGGTGCGGCGAATGTTGGTACAAGCATATCCCGCGTCCCCAGACTCATGGTACTGGAAGGGACAGTGGGGTTTTAGTCGGTAGGAGTACGACATAACCCTCCGATCTGCCCAGACGAATACCTGTATCCGAGAAAATCCTCTTTTTTTGTTAATTTTCCGGCATGACAGGAGTTGGAGGAAACATCCAAATAAATAAATAATACAAAAAACATACCATAAAAACGTTAAGGCATAGACAAATTTTAGCTTCCTTATAGGAAATCGGAGAGCAAGCGCGTAGTCATCTGTAAATGAAAATGATGACTGGCATATACCTCCTCGTATACTGACGAAGTTTAACCAGTGACCCCATAAATTAAACATTTCAAACGGATATTACAAATGTGTATGACCGGCCATTAGTGACCAATAGCTTTCCCTTACATTATGAGTACAACTGCATATTTTCTGACTAAGACTTATCACAAGGAATCATCCGTAATTTCAAAAGTAAAGAATCCCCTAGACACCTTTACAAGAAAATCCAAAACCATTTATAACCTACCAACAACGATTCGTCTATTACCATATTGAAATAACTGCCTACAATGATATTATTTGCAAGCTACAACTTTGATATTTACTAAAGGTGTTTGTATATCAAAATGATTGAAGTCTTTACGCCCCATGACAGCGGCCCGACAGCCATCGACCCTCACTCATTAAGCAACACCATGTACATAAATAAGTCTCGAGGTACACCGAGAGCAACAATGCTTCAATACTTAGTTATGGCCGGTATAGGCTGCAATCTAACCGCGCCCGCGGCGACGATTGTTATCTGTCATTTTCATAGAATCGAAGCGGTAATGGAATGCGTCAACTTCTACATTATTATGGTACCCTGGTAGCCAGACAATTATTTCTCATTTATATATTTATTTTAAAAGTTCCGCTGTAATTGCGGTCATTTAAAAATATTAAAATTCCCAATAAATTGGTCACGTTTCCGAATGTAAAGAAGGTGTGTACAAAGAAACGTACATGCATGTGCCTTGCAATTGGGCATCGCTTAAAACGATTTTCGATTAATAAATAATAATTTCCAACTGCAATTATTATTAAATGACAATACAGCATTCAATATAAACACGGATGGAGACCTCACACCTTTGGCCTTTGACCTCTTAATGGATCATTTTCACAGCCAACATATAGCGTAAATATGACCCATAAAAGAGCGATCAAATTCCGATAAATCCCTATAACTGGCACCTAGTGTGGCTTGGGGGTTAATAGACAACTAACCTGTGACATTGAGTAGGGAGGCCGATGATTATCGCGCCGGCAACGCCCTGAGGACTATGGGCCATGAGGCACCACGTAATAATGCAACTAAGATCATAGCTGCATCATCAAGAATGATGACCTCGCTTCCAACGTATGTTCTGCATAATAATGAAGCTTTTCAATCGCTATTGACGCTGTCTGCACCTTTTATGGTAACAACTAGTTGCATGTAAATTGTTCGACAATTATATTTGAATATTTTTTCACCTAGGTGTGCCCTTGGCTTCGCTTCTTCAACTTCAGATGTACTCTGAGGTTTTAATTAAACTCTGTGTGTAATTCGACCCAGAAACGTTGTTGTATGATAAATTGTATGGGAACTAAACGAATCATTCTTAATTGGAAAGAAACTAACTGCTTTCTCAATAGACAAAGGAATTGGATTCCACTAAATTAACATTTGATGAGCCGAATGGGCTCATCAAATGTTAATTCGAGAAGCATCTCGCTGTAATAATGCAACAAAAGTAACAAAACAAAAGAACACCGGTAGTTTACCTTCGATGCTAACATAATCGTATCACAAATCGCCAAAAAGGAGAACTAAAAAAACGCAAAGGAAAACAATTTAGCGTCCCGACTACCTAGAACGTCATTATCTCCGGTCATAAATCTTCACGGAGTCAAATTGTTCTCATTTCACACCAAATAAGTTACGGGGAAGAGCCCTGCGCGTACGCAGGCGGCGTGCAATTACCCATGGTAATAACGCTGGGGGCGAACGTTGAAATACAATAATTCATTGTAGCACCGTCCGGCCTGTGGTTACCGCCGATTCGTTCAAACCTAACGATAATTGGGCTGTACTTAGCTCCTTTAGTTCGCCTCAATATCGGTCAGTTTCCAGTTTTGGTTGGAAGGTTCTGTTGGTTTTTTGTAGACGGAAATATGGAATATGGAAACGGATGACGAAAAATTTCAACACCATAGTATTGGCTTCGTCATTATCAGGGACAGGCGAGGAAATAGGGAGTGAGAGGATTTCCCTCGAGGGTCCTGCAATTTTTCAGAAGAGAACAATGAGATTCTTTGTTCTTAAAGGAATCATCATTTTCCTGCCCTTGTCCCATGTTACTTGGGCCGTAACAAGTTTTCTTCTTCCCTATTAACCGTCACGCTATCATTCACTCTCTTCTCCAACTTCCTCACACAATCCATCCAACTTTTCTTTGGACTTCCTCTCCCTCTCCATCCATCCTCTTAAAGGAACACCATATTATAACAGTTTTAACTACTCACACAGAAGCCAATTAATGTTTTATGCTAGACTCTTTACTATCAAGAAAGCGTGAAGAAATGCACCAAAAACATGTATTTTAAAACCATAATTCGATCCACCAAATGATGGATTAACCAACCTTTAGCTCGATATCTCCATCTGACCGTAAAGGCGAATTTTTTTCGCAACCAAACAACAATTTTTAAATCTAAATGATAATTAGATTTTAATCTTTAAATTCGTCTTGTCCATTTTAATTGAAACGCACGAAAAGGTCACTTAAAAGTTTTGAGCTTTTAAGTTTAAATGACGACCTAGGTTTAAATGCACAATTATGTAAAAAGAAAAAAAATGGTAACACGTCACAGTTTAAACTTCGTTTTAATATTATCCAGGTAATTATGTAGTGGCAACACTGGCTACCGAGTATTATATTGTAAGCCCGGCTGCCAACAAATTGATAAGGCTCATGAATAAAGATGGTCGGTCATGCGCAAGAGGTGCTTTCTTTGTCCAGTATATTACACCTCAGGACTCGTTCGGAATGGCATGCAAGGTGCACAGCGACCCACATACTCATACATTTAACTGAATTTCGCGTTTATTTTCGCCTCTAGATGTGATTATCAAACGATCAGGTCTGTTATCCGCACACGATCTTGTAAACGCGTGTCATATCCATTTATCTGTGTTCCACGGAAAAAATATGGTCTTTAGATAGTGAGCAACGCAGTTTTAATTGGGACTACCATTTAAAGTATTTCCAGTACATAGCTTATTTAAATTTTTTTTTTGATATTTTACGTGTTTCTGGAAATAGCGTAAAATTAAAAATACAACCAACATAACATCACACCGGTATTCCCCGAAAGGCTAAGCAGTTTAAGTTCCATGTAATAAGGGCGAGCATTTTGCCAGTAAAATACGACAAATTGAATAAATAAATCATTTGGATAGAGATACAAGACTTGGTGAAAGATATTTATTTTGGTGTAAAATAGCCAACCGTTGACAGACCCTCGTTAAATAAAAACGTATAATTCATTACCCACCACGATAAATAAAAGAATACAGCTTGCCCATCAGAAATTTAAAACGCGTATTTGTTCAGAATATGAAACAAATACGACTGTCCCGAAATAAAACATCGAATGGGGGGAATAAGTAAACTAAAATATAGTCCGATTTTAAATGCAGCCGGTCAATAATAAGCGAGACATAGGATTATTTCATCGTCCTATAAGTTTCCGCACGTAACCGCGATCAGTCAGCCTGAGCAGGTGCGCGCAGAACCGATCAAAACACATGATTTATACAAAACATCTTACATTCACCAACAATTCAATAAAATACAGACCTTACAAGCAACTAAACAAAGTTTAAATTCAAGTATAGAAGGAACGGTCGTTGGATAATTTAAATTGCGAATTATATATTTTATCGACGTACGCGCACCAAGCAATTGCGGTAGCGACTACCGTCGGTATATGCGTGAAGAATGACAAACTAGTATAGTTTTATACTAGTGACACGCCCCACGGCTTCGCTGCGTATTTCAACGTTGACTTTATTTCATTTGGGAATTGAAAACAATGAGAACAACTTCCTTTTTTGATATCGACTAATTGACGGGTCGACGACAAATGAGTTGCTTTGGAAAAAAATGTTTTTACCACTTGCTGCGTGTGCGCTTGTCGATAGACTCGATACAATTAACTTGAACTACGTTTGCCAAGTTAGGATAGGGCAACACTCCTTTCAGATGTTGAAGCAGTTAGTAGGTAGGTACGTACCTAGTAAGCTGATGTTTTGAAGTTTGTTGAAGCTTGTTGCTAAGCTTGCCTGCTTCTTATGTTCGGTAAGATTAAAATCACCGAACTTGTTCAGACACTGAACAGAAACTGTAAGAAAACAAGCTATATTTGCAAAATTACCCGCATGCTTGTCCCGATTCTTGACTAAAACACACTAAACTTTAATCGCGCTAATCCTGCCGACAAACTGTCACCCAATATGGCAAGTTTATGACATGTGTACAAGTGTTTGGTCCAAAATAAATGATTTATTTTTTATTTCACTTACCTAACCTACTGATTTTTCGATTGATTATTATAACGACACTATAGAAATTGGCATAGCATCTCAAGAAATAGCTAGCTACCCAAGTAGCACATGACAGCCGTACAGTGACTTGATTATAGAATTAGTGTCTACTCAACGCTGTTTTAGTTTCCTGCATAAGGGCTTTGTAGTTAGCTACGCAGCCTTTGTAATTCCAATTTGGGCCCCAAATTAACCAGCCTTGAGCATTAAAGTGACTGGTTAACGGCAGTATAATCATTCAAACAGCTGTACAAGGCCTGTACATTGGCTTATACAGCTATACAACAGTCATTACAGCCTAAGATTCAGCTTCTTTAATTCTCTTCAACAGCTTTTAGATGTTTTGAAGCTTGGCAACAGCTTTTATTAAAGTATAAATCGTAACCAAAAAATATTTTTTTTTTATTTCTTTTGTGTATTTATGACAGACGACAGTTACATTGTTTGTTAAAGTACCCGGGCCGACCATATTTAAGGTAAGATATTTTTAATAGTTTTCACGTTGATTTTGAGTGTCCTTGTATGTAAATTGAGTTGCGAGTACCATTTTACTGTAAATGTGTATAGGTAATTACATCAAATATTTCACGCGCCATCAGAATAATACCGCTTTAACGAAAATATTTCACAAGATAAATGGTGTACGAATATTTAATAGATTTATCACTCAATTTATTGCTTTCTAACTTATTATGTTCCATTAGGAAATAAGTGGAAAATATATTGTTTGAATTAAAAGCTATCAAATATCCTTGAAATCTATAAGAAATCATCTGGATATTTAGTAACAAATCGTTTCTGTAATGCTAAAATGGTGTCCATTTGTTATCCAGCACAAATTCTCCATAAATGCTTTTGAAAAGTTATTTACTGTAACAGTGGTGTTGCCAAGTCTATATACCAGCTTAAAGCATTACGCTGGCTGGACAAAGGATTTTAATAAGCTTTCTTACTGTGTATTGGTATAAAGTGAGAGCATACAATAGGTATTCAGGGATAAAGAAATCTCGACAGAAAACCATTTCATTATCTACAATGTTTGGCTTCCGAAATACCCTTGCAGGCCCAGAAGATATGATTTAAGTTTTTTTAATAACACGTTAAGAGACGGCTTGGCTCGCTCAACAGTCGCACAAAAAGTTGAAATAGTTGTGTTTCTTTTGCATGTTTCCGCGCTTCTCGTGAGGTAGTGTACTTGACGCGTTTTTGAACATGACTTTTTGCTTCTGAACATATCTTTCGGATCTGCAAGGGTATTTGGAGAGCCAATCGTACATAATTTACATACAAACCTTCAGTTCATTTGATTTGTTTTTATTTTGCTTTTCCCTTTTCGTACTATATTATGATTGCTAATTACATTAATATTGTTTTCAGGAATAATAATGCTGTTTAAAATAATCAAAACCGTTGAAAAAGGAAAAGAAAGATTAACAATTGTTCCAAGTGGACCATAATGGCATAATTTTGAGATGGCCAGGAAAAAACGTTTCTTTAAAATTGCTAGTAAAAAGTGAAAAATTGACGCCTCTTCCAGACCGGACTGATTGCGTAGTCAAACGGTCGTCTATTCCCACTTACAATAAAGCTGAAGAAGTCCTTGAAACATATATGATCACTATACACGCAAAGTTGAGGTACCTAGTACCATCAGCAGAGTTGTGCTGGCCTATTTATTTTTTTGTGTTAAGACTAATAATGGCATAAGGTTTTTATTATAATATCGATACCAAATCTGGTGGCTGTGATTAAAAGATAATTCAGATTATGAAAAGTAGCATTTATTCGTAATTATGTTGTATTTCCACAAATTATATTTCATATTGATTAAAAAACAGTAATTACAAATTTATAAAACGATTTTTATTTTTTATTATTATCCTTATTAAGACTGTATAAGGCTCAGCAGAATTACATACACTTTACTTGAAATAATAGTATTTTAAAAATAAATCTATTTCCATAATGAATAACAAAATATGTAAAAGGGGTATGAAATACAAGTAGTTTTTATGCTCAATACATGTAAATTTAAACATCACATCCAGAAAGTGTGTTTTCACTTCAATACGTTCTGCGTTAGGCCGTTTTGCTTCAAATATGCCAAAAGTAGATGACTTTACTGGGTAATCAAAAATGTCTATTAAACCTGTAGTTTTGTAGCCTATAATTAAATTTTTATCAATATTTTGATCAAAATCTGTTTGTCCGGAACCCTCACTATACGAAAACGACACTGGCTTGTAAACATAAGCTGCATCATTATTATAAGCCAATATTTTGATCAAAATCTATTTGTACGGAACCCTCACTATGCGTAAACGTCACGTACATCAACTACATCAGTACTGCTCCTTTGCAATTCGTTCATAGAAAGCGAGCCTTAGCGTATTCTTTTGACAGTTTTCTTTTTACTCCACCAGTTATTTTTCTTTTATTCCATGGTTTTAAGTTGTTGATTTTTTATTTAAAGTGTATTAAAACATGTGTAGAGTAACTCTTGAAGTCGTGTTGCAAATTATGCAAAAAAAAATCAAATCTGACGTAATTTAAACACCAATAATCTAGATTTACTTTTAAATAATGCCGAAAGCTGTAAAATAGCTGTCAGCTACACTTTATGCATTGGCATTAAGATGGAGTACACCTACTCCAATTTACAACTCAGGGTGAATTAATGATTCTCTTATAAATGTAACGGCATTTGTAGAGATTATATATTCACTTTTAATCAGCTATTAACAAGCTCGTTGAAGTAGAATTAGAATAGAATTAGTGTACACCAATTAAAAGCCAGTGGCATTATTCGATACTTTAATGCAGTCAGATAGGCAGTCGCTCCATGTAAAATACTGGTATTCAGCTGCATCCGGTTAGACTGGAAGCCGACCCTAACATAGTTGGGAAAAAGGCTAGGCAGATGATGAATGCAGCCCGTAACATTACAAGAGAGGTGAATTTTTCGTATTAAGCAGTCGTTAACAAGCTTTGGACTTCTAAGCCAGCTAGTAGTTTCACATGCAGCCAAAAGCTGGACTAGGTCATTTTCAAATTCTACTTAAATGCTTTTAGTATATTTTTTCGCCATCATAAAGTCATTAGTCAGCTATGCTGTTTAATAGTGTATAATCTTTCCTTAATACAGTCTAAAGACTCGTCCTATCCTTTAGTACATCTGCATAAAAGCTGTAGACTATATTGTCGCTTGTTTATGACCTAATTCATCGCTAATGTGCTACTTGGGTAATTAATATTTTATGAACTGTCATAAAATTAGAAAACCAATCAATATCTCCTAGTAACTTTGACAAATATAGAAATCATGGTAAATGGTATTTATTTACACAACTTGACTTTTAATGATAAATACTATTTCATTTCATTTCAGCACAACATTAAAATCCTATCAAAATTGTATTACACAATACAAAATCTAATCAAAAATAATTGCCACCAACACATTGGAAATGGACGGACAAACTGATGTTTATCTATTAATATGGTAGTGATAATTAATCGGTAAGAGTCGACAGCGTAGGTAGCCACCGCATCCTGTATTTGCTATTTATTTTATTGGCAACACACAAGGCACGCACACATATCATAGACACCGTAAAAGTCTAGGACTAAACACGGGCCTTCTTCTAAGATTGACTACGGAACTGTGAAGGAAAATGTTCTTTGTGATTTGTGTTATACAGTTTGGCTATATGGCCGTTTGTTAAAACAGTACCCAGTAAATAAATAAAATAAAAAATGCTTTATTCTACTACTTATATATTTTTGTTTTCATGATTGTAAGTGAAATTAAATATAACCTCACTTTTGTTGTCCTTTTCCTATTTATACGCACGTATGCATGTATGCACGCCCTGGTCCCGCGAGATAGATTCCAGCCCACTCTCTCTCACTGAGAGGAGGCCTGTGAGCTGTATCTCAACAGTGGGAACAATCATCATCTGCCCAGCCTTTTCCCAACTATGTTGGGGTCGGCTTCCAGTCTAACCGGATGCAGCTGAATACCAGTATTTTACATGGAGCGACTGGGAACAATATAGGCTAATAATGCATATATTATTTCGTTTGCTACAAATTGGATGGATTACCTACTCTACGCAAAAACTACATGGAGCACTTTTCAACGTTAATCTAATTTTAAAAAAAACCGGTCAAGTGCGAGTCGGACTCGCGTACCAAGGGTTCCGTACAAATGTGTAGGTGTGTAACTAAAAATTTACGATTTTCGCAATTTTTCCTTTATCTGTGCTATAAGACGTTGCTTCGTACCAAATTTCAAGATTCTGAGTTCACGGGAAGTACCCTGTAGGTTTTTATTCCCTTACGAGTATCGAAAATTTGCGGCATAAACGGCTGTATCTTTTGATTGCGTTGGCTTAGAAGTTTGATTTTTTCACAGCTCCAAGGGTCAGTAGACCTGAGTATTTGATATAAATTCCAGCTTGATACCTCCACACGTTCTTGAGAAAAAGGGTCTTGACAGACAGACGGACGGACGGATAACAAAGTGATCCTATAAGGGTTCAGTTTTTTCCTTTCGAGTTACGCAACCCTAAAAAGCTTTCCAAACAAAGGAAGTTTACAAAATAAGAAGGTTTCAAAATACATAAATTAAAGCTACACAACTTCATAATTTTAATAAAATATTGTTGTTACATGTATAAAATAACAGAATTTAAAAAATAATAATACGAGTATATCAACAGAATTGATCATTCCTCTTTAGACTTTAATTGGCCATCATTTTATCATTCGTAAAAGAAAGCTTCTAAGGAAATGTCAGACTTCACAGAGTCCATAGATTCAAGTCATTTCAAGTGAATGTCTAGTTAATAACAAAGATAGTTCCGTAAACATTTATTTAATAAGCTGTAGGACCTGCTCCCGGTTCGCTGTGAAATATCACCAACATTACATTAAACCTGCCAACTGCCCACGCGTAAAACAGGATTCTGTACAAATAAATAAGCTAACTAAAAAAGAAAAATATTTTATTTGGGACATGCACAGGAAATACAAATAGTAAAAAAGGAACATGGAAATAAAAACATTGAGAATGATTAGACATTTGTTGAATAATTGACAGAGAAAGGCAGGTGTTCATACAGTAGGACAATTGAACTGATAGATAACTTAGCCAAACATTTTCTATATCTACACATATTATAAATCAAATTTGAATTTATTATAAATTAATGAGAATTTATTCCGGAAGGTTTATTTATAGTATGTAGTGTAGTGATATCTACGAGTACAACGCCACATGTGAACAACAACATACTGACGTCACCCAAATTCTGCATCTCGCAAGCAGAGTTTACCGCGCAATTAGCATATATACAAACTTCCCGACATCAGTCATTGGGCACTTGCCCGCCAGACACAACACCCGTCTGGTTGGAGGATCCTCCCTTTACTATGGAGGATGAGTGAACTTTATCACCCTGTTCCTCATACCTCTAAAGTATCATCATCATCATCATTTCAGCCGAAAAATATCCCTCGGCCATCAGTTCTGCGAGCAATATGCCCTTCCTACTACCACTTAAATTTGCCAATCTTATACGTCATAATCATCATCATCTGCCTTGCCTTTTCCCAACTATGTTGGGGTAGGCTTCCAGTCTAACCGAATGCAGCTGAGTACCAGTATTATTAAAGGTACATATAATAAAGATCTCTCGATGTTTTGTCAAGTCATAAAAACCGTGCGAAGCAGGGGCGGGGCGCTGGTGTAATACAAAGAAACGCAGGTATTTGTGCAATAGAATAATTGGACTTAACACGTTAAGTGCGGAACGAGGCCTAAATCACCCCTCATGCAACTTCCTTGTGCTGCGGCAAGGAAAAACGTGAACATCTCTGTCGTGCGAAGGGCATAGCTTTGGTTTGGTCCAGTATAGAAAAGAGATAAATGTATATTTGAGACGCGCTAATGGTCCCGGACTCGGTGGTATACCTACCTTGGTACCGGATGTCTTAGGCCTCGTACCGCACTGAATTAATATAATTTGAATGCAGTGCGGAACGAGCCTAAAACGTCCCATATCCCCCCGGACCTCGTACCGCACCCAACGCGAGCTTCCCGCGACTAGTGTTGTGCATCACGTCGATTGGAGACAAAAAAAAGTACTCTTTGATTGGAGAGCACGTCCTTTTACATCGCCGAACATGTCTAACCGATCAATAACGATATAAAAACGATAACGATAAATATATATTGCGATTTTTTATAAAAAAGTA
Source organism: Apamea anceps (assembly GCA_951799955.1). Taxonomy (NCBI): domain Eukaryota; kingdom Metazoa; phylum Arthropoda; class Insecta; order Lepidoptera; family Noctuidae; genus Apamea; species Apamea anceps. The sequence goes on from OX637516.1 coordinate 4,717,257, forward strand.
TATCGTTACTGATTTTTTTATGTTAATTCAAGTTCTAATAAGTGTATTTTTAAAGCCCGAGGCAGAATACATAGGATAGTTTCTTTTCTACTTCTGGTTTTCTTTTTTTCTATTCTGTGAACCGCATTAAGATTTTCACACAAAAATAGATAAACGTCGTTGCGTCGATATTATTTTTCCCATCACTAATCTTATCGAAAATTTACCCTAATTCAGTGCGTTACGAGGTGTATAAGATCCCATATTTTGTTTTGCCAGTAATTCCTAAACTAGCTTTCAGATCCCGGGGCGACGGTAGATTAGGGTTCATCAATTCACTGTCTATATCGATAAGGACAAAATTTTTCATCTATCTTTGATTTCGCGCCAGAAAATGGATTTTAGTCTGTTAAAGGAGGTGGGGTCTAATAGACCGCGTGTCGCCCTAACGTCTGGTCACGGTGCGGGCCGATAATACCTCGTGCCGCAGGAACGGAAAGTTTGCAAAAATTGGTGCCGCAGCTAACGTGTTAAAGATAACTTTCGACACACATCACTTCCTGATAGTAAATGGTCATTAAGATCACAAATGCCCCAAAACATGCAGCAAAAGTGACCTCTGCGACGCCACTGCTCGGAAGTGGAGAAGCTTTGAGCCAACAAAATGTTTTAATAACTGTCGTGCCAGCGACACGAAAAGAAGGAGCCGCCTATTGTATATTTTTTGCCGTCGATCATTTTATTTTTTGTTATGGCTTTTGTGGTGTACAATAATATATAAATAAATAAGAAGGATCACAAATGCAAATGCCAGATTTGTAAAGAGAAATTCCTAATAGAATCCCCAATAACATTGCCTGACCTAGGGAATCATGTAACAGGGACGAGCCAATTAAAATTATTATTACCAATCAAACACAAAGGCCGCTACTGAGAATTTCCAACTGTAGAATTCCTGAAGCATAAATCCTGTATTACATGTGAAACTAAACAAATAACGTGGCTACACCGCAGGCTTCGTTAGCGACGGGTCAAAGGGCAGTATTACACAAGATCGTTAATGTACAGTCGGAAGCAAACATAATCCAGGGGCGAACGGTTCAAAATAATCAGAGAGAGAGAAAGAGCTCTTAAAGCAGACCCATTTGAGACAAAAATTGAAGGGTCAAGCGATTTTGTACCATTATTATTATTATTTGGTTAGACACAAGAGTAGCTAATTAGCTGATGCGTCTGTATCGCATAGCTTGGAGATATTTAATCTGTCCAGTCGATTCTTGAAGCAGTTCTGTGTGGGAGCCGTCACAACATTGTATGGTGGTCATTTATTAACTGGCATCTTGACTGCCCTATTTTGGGCCTAAACAAGTGGCAATCGCATTCAAAGCATTTCGTATTTCTGCAACGACTTTCACTACAATACATTTTTCCTTACCCGTCATCGTTTTCATTTATAGAATGTCACTTCTAGGTCGTGCAAAGTCAAAGTATTTATTATCATAAAAGGCACTTATGAACAACAAAAACAATAAAATAGAATTGATTCCAGTCGCCCCCGTCAAAAGGTAGTTTTCGTACGGAGAAGAATGGGCAAGAAACTCCACCGTTACTCTTTTAAAATATTTTCCAATATTTTGTACACATTAATTATGCCCGAAGCTTGCGTGAAAGCACGTTAAGCCGTTGGTCCCGGCTGTCATTCGTGGATCTTTGACAGTCGTTACGGGTAAGTAGTCAGAAGCCCGAAAGTCTGACAACCAGTCTCACCAAGGGGTATCGTATTACCCAGTAACTGGGTTGTGGAGGTCAGATAGGCAGTCGCTCCATGTAAAATACTGGTATTCAGCTGCATCCGGTTAGACTGGAAGCCGACCCCAACATAGTTGGGAAAAGGCTAGGCAGATGATGATGATGAATTATGCCCGAAGCTTGATAACGCCCTATGGTAGAAAATTAAACTATTTCATAGTGGCTGTATGATAAAGTCTTATCGGTTGTAACTCCTTGAACCGTTACCTGAGTCTTACTTAGGCACAGCGGGTCAATATTAGGCAAAAAATGAAGTATCAAGTTTTTTCTAGTGCGCCTGCAGTTATTAATTACCTTGACTTCCCGTGCACTGCAAGTTATAGAGAGCACTGGATAATTTCGACATGTCCGTTCGTCTGTATTTTTGCCGCTGTCTGTAACTGTACCGTCTCTATTCACCGCACTAATGTCCTCCTTAAGGAGCCGCCGAGATTTACTACGTGTTGCTACAGTAACCGCTTTGTATTGCGTTAAGTTAAGGCGTAGTGCTAACAGTATTGTAATGTGATGCTGCTGTTTATTCTGTGTGTCCCACGGCCTTATTGTGGAGTTTGGAGAGTGGTCATGTTCTCATTAGTAGCAGTACAGACGTACTTAAATGCGGAAATGGTGATAATGTAGATCGTGAAAGGACATGTCGTCTTATCAATTCTGCCCTCGGGCAAGTCGGGCAGGTCAGGGCTAAATACTTGCTACGAAAAACAGGCTAGTGGCTAAGGGATTTACGTAGTTGGCCAGTTGCTAAAGTTATCACGAACCCTACCCAGCTTTGTGAAAACGATGTCAAAGTGTCTCATCGGTTTTTCTTCACCTGTTGTCATGCGAATACCAATTTGCAGTCATAGGTAGGTAGGGTAGTTACCTACAACTGCAAACTGGTATTCGCATGACAACCGGCGAACTAAATTGAATTCCCGGAATTTCACAAGTTGTGAAGAATAGTGCAAAGGTTAGCATTTAAATCATCTATACAGCCACACATAAACAACTAATTTAAATTAGAAAACCCGTAATAAACAACGGCAGACTGACAGCTTGGACAGCCATTGTATTTAATACTTCATAGCAGACTAACTTTCGTTTCATCACACATCCCATTCACTACCAACTAACACATTACACATGTAACACCCACGTTTCTCGCACGTACGAATAAACCTATCCTATTACTTTATTTGTACGCGTTTTTGCGTCGGATTACAACACCGTTTGAATGGCGACTACGTGTGAAAAAGCCCTAAGTGTCTGCGAAACGATCCGTTACTGTTATAACGTAACTTAGCTATATTAAATAACCGTTATTTCCGACTTTAACACATAAATAATAACGCGTGTAGGGTTACCAGTGCAACGATAGTTGTGGGAAAAAGAAATTGCCCACAGTTCAAGCTTATATATAACTGACAATGTGATATATTTTTGAAAATATTATTTCAGAATATTACAGAATTGACACATTTTCACGACAGGTAATTTAATAAAGCAGAAAACGTATGAGCGATATTTACAAAATAATCAGATATTCGCCTTGCACCTACTAATTTAGTTTTCGCAAGCGCGACTACCTACTGATCCTGGGTTCGCTCCCAGGTAATATGTTATGAGGGTTTTCCTCGAGGTATTTCTAGTCCGGAGTGGTCTCCAAATGGGTCTTAACGAAGCTAGTGCCACCTCTGACTAACCTTTCGGGGAATACAGACGTTCTAAGACAGCTGTAAGTTAATTCCCTTGTTCATAATAAAGTTCTAACTTGTAAGACTGGCAAAGGTAATATTGTACAGACTGAACAAGTGTGACATGACACAGCTTGAAAACAAACCGTAAAATGTTAAAACATTGTACAAGAGGGGAAGTTGTAGAATGAACTTACCTATAAACTGGCCAAAACGTGCATATTGGGATTTGCTGAGATAAACTTCTCGGGACAACCTGGCTTCTAAAAAGAAATACCAGTAGAAGTTAAAATTTTCCAGTTAAATCTATATATGTAAATAAAAAAAAGAGTGAACAGGCATCTTCTGGGCTCGGTCGTTCCATCATAGACCTCATCCATCGCTTTCCATCAGGCGTGATCGACGTCAAGAGCACGCCCATTTAGCAAATTTTTTTTTTATTTTTTTAAAGTCGGGTTAGTTACACCATTCAAGAACGGCTGGACTGATTTTTATGATCTTTGATTTGTTGGATTTGTCTCTGCCTCGAATAGCAGGATAACTATTAAAACATGAGAAAAATTAACGAAATTAATTTTGCATTGTCGTCCGATTTACACATGCATCCAAAATTTCAGCTCAATCGGTAAACGAGAAGTGGATCAAATTTAACTTGCAAGATTTGACTACAGACAAACATCGGGACAGGTGAAACTAAAAAAAAAGAAATTAATTCAAGGCGGTACGAAGTTTGTCGGGTCAGCTAATTTCATATAAAAACATGTACTTATAACGCAGTTTCAGAATGACTGACCGATTCCCTGAAAAGTATCTGCGTTGTCAGATCTCGATCATATTTCAGTATTTTGAAAGATGGCCTGTGTCCCAGCAGCAATATAGGCTAATTATGGTGTTATGCTAACAGATGACGACTAATAGAGAAGTATGGCAGAAGACATGCTGCGCCGACGCCAAATAAATTGGGATGATGGCAAGATAATGATGACTACAGTAGGTTGGCAACAATAACAACAGCCAATCAAATATCTGCACAAGAGATTTTAGCTTCAAGTATACCTATTCCCTGTCCATTAGGAAAACCGTTTTTTGACAGATGGAACTAGTGATTGCAGCAACACACAATACATTGATCGATACACCTACGTTATTATAATGTCTGTAAGAAGCCATAAATAAGATAATTCAATAAGATAAGGCAGTTGATATAGGTATTTATTTTATTACGCATTTTAAAGTTAACTTTTACGTAATCTGGAATATGTACGTTCGAAGACAGCTGTCAAAAAATGGTTAACATAATGGACAGGGTCTAATTAAATACATAGAGCTTCAGAAGAAAGTATGGTGTCGCTCGATACTCGAGAAACATAGTTGCACAACGAGATCCCTCTACCAAACGCCACCCCTAAGCCTGGTACACACTTATCTTGCTGCCTTGCAACTTATCGATTCGCAATGGTAAGTACACTGGTGGCCGAGAAATTAACTGCATCTAAGACAATAAATAATTGTTCGAAATTATCGTCCGCAATGTTGCCAACGCTGTTGCGTCCAGTGTGCCCCGCACCTAAGTCGAGCCTGAGAAGTAGATAGGAAAATTAGCCTATATTTTGGCTTTCACCATCGATAGTTTATCTTAGAACAATAATTTAATGATCAGTGTAATAATTTCTTGTACCTATCTATTTTTGTTTATATTTGTTGTAGAATCTTGTTATAATAATTCACGTTTATTTGCAATATATTTACTGCAAAAGGCTGTTATTTAAACTTAGATGTCATCTAAATGGTTTCTGTTGGTAGAGGTACATTCAAATGTAAAATATTTAGTACAAGAAACACCTGTGCCGTTTATGCTTCTAGAATTTATTTTACATGAAGATATTGTGTGCTTAGTACATACTGTATACTCTGGCGTTAGGATACAGACCCTAATGAATAAATTATGGAAACCGCTGCTGGCCAGATGATAATTATAATTATTGTCGAAACAAAGTAAAGTCCATATTAATTGCAACTTTTGCATAGAGCCATCTACAGTATAACCTGATTAAGTGGGCCCAACTGATTTATTCTTAAAAAAATCACACCGTGAAAACTTAGGTGAAGTGAGAATGAATGGATATGTGAGAAACCTCTACTACTGGTAATTACAATGAGGTCCCGACACTTTTGTATGGAATACTTCTGTCATTAGGAATAATCAAACCTTTATATCTGAGAATGTATATTTTAGATTTTTCTATTGTTAAGAACCTCTATAATTGGGACTTTGTAGTTCAATAGCCTAAAAGTAAGTCAACTAATAATATGTTCTCATATCGAATATTGGTCTGGACAGGTCGTGACACGTTTGTTTACAAACATTCGATTATTTTTATGAAATTTTTCTAAATGAAAAACTGAACATTTCGACCTGTCTTAGTGGGGGCTTCAGCAAATCGGACAACTGTCATGAAACCTGACTAATTGGGAAACTCGTAAATGAAAAGCCTCTTTAAGTAATAAATAATAGTTCCTAGATCCAAAGAGACTTCACTTATCTAGATTACACTGCATCAGGTATACAATACATACATTTCGACGCTAAACTTTGGTACCTAGATACCTTTCTTTTTACCTGAGGGGCGATTCTCGTAATTTTAAGAACGTTCGCAGTCTGATCTCAGTCTCAATCTGTCAAAAATACCTCTACTTTCCCTACATTTTTGACATTTGTTTGTCGCCGAGATGAAACAGTGACTAGATTTTAAACGTTTTAAACTAAGAGAATTGGCCTTCTGATTAAAATCAACTTAACTGCTATGTCTGAAACACTTTATCTTAAGTAAAATCCCAACAATCTAACTTAACATTCCACAAAGACGTTTTCATCTCCCATCAAATACCTCACACTTAATCTATGAAAATAATCTAGCGAAAATTGTTTATTTTCCTGTTTCCCTATTCCTTTATACTGCGCTGACGCCTGGCTTTAACTCGTAAAGATAACCACTACGAACTTAATTGAATGTCAAAGTCGTTGAATTTATGTCAAACATGCATACCATGAAAGCAATCAGCCTCTCAGAGGCGACAGAACAATAGGCAGAATACTGCAGTTACAACTTAGGGGCCATCCATTAATTATGTCACATTTTAAGGGGGAAGGTGGTAGTCAAGAAAGTGTGATATCGTGTGACAAGGGGGGAAGTGTCATAAGCTTCGTGTCATCAGACTGAGCTTGTCGCATCAATGCTGGATATAGGCCTCTCCCAGGTACGCTACGACACCTTGTCTTCCGCCTTCCGAATCCAATCTATCCCAGCAAAAAAAAAAAAAAAAAACTCTGAACTTCAACTCTAAGGAAAAACTTTAAAATATTACCATCTCTATCAATATAATTCTGAGATTTTATTTTAAATGGTAAAATATGTGGCAACACAACAGGAGACATATAAAAATGCCCACCTGTGACAAAGACACGGGGACTCCAAAAATCATGAAATTCGTGTGCCATAATTTATAGATGGCCCCTTACGATGTTCGTGCTTTATGCGACAGAGAAGGGAACCCACAACCTCGCGGTCAGAGGTCGAATCTTTATGAGTCGTGGCCAGTAGGATGAGTTATGTTCCCCCATAGATGTGAGCGAGGCTCGCTTGATAGATATTTATTGTTTCTCCTTTATAATGGCGTCATTAACTTCGCTAATTTATGAACTTAGCTTCGAGAAAGCTCGTTCTAAGAGTTTTCTAGTTGTACTTAATAATGAGAAAGTGTGAGTGTTAAGTTAGTTTACAAGTAGTGATAACTTAATTGTGTAACTTAAACTTAAAAGCAACAATAACTAAGTCCACTTTTAATAGTGGCTCTTACCATAAAACTGTGCTTTATCAAAAACTTTATTGCTAATGCTTTAAAGCTTGGTTTACACTGCCTCTTTACACTAATTTGCTCTAAGAAGGCGCTATAATGATCCCGTTATATCGGAGTTATAAAATTAACACATTTTTACCCGACTACGCGACAGTAAAGACAGGGTTATTTTTTTATGCGTATATCTATATCTTTGTATTAATTTATTTAATCATTTATGTACACACATATACATATAAACAGGCAAGAAAAAAAATAGGTACAAAGGTGATTGTATGTAGGATTCTTAATACTCTCGAAGGAATGGCTGGTTAGGATGCCCTAACGACAGCAATGTTTGTAGAAATGGATTCTTAGATCGTACATTTTGGTTTTAGAAACATGCTTCTCCTCCATAGCGTATCGATGGCAAAAAGTTCTAACATCTTTGGCCCAAAATGCAACTACACGTACTACGCTCACTGACGTTGTCATAAGATCTTCAAGGTGACAAGGCATGCGGCGCAGGATGGAAGGTGGGCCATTGTTTGTGAGAAGGTGAGAAGGTGCCGCATACGCATTTGAGGTCTGAGCCGTCCGTGACCCCCATCATCTGCCTAGCCTTTTCCTGGCTATATCGGGGTCGGCTTCCAATCTAACCAGATACAGCTGAATACCAGTATTTTACATGGAGCAACTGCCTATCTGACCTCCACAACCCCGTTACTGGGTAATACGATACCCCTTCGTTCCCATCTGTGAAGATTGTCTTAGCTCCGGTCGACTTGGGTTCGAAGTCTATGCTAAACCTACTTAAAAACTGCTGAATTCAGAACCAACTTCTAGTTAAAGAGGTGTCAAAAATAAATAGAAAATAAAATGTTTTAAATTTTATTATGTTTCAAATTGACGTTATTTCAAGTTAGACCAAAATCAACTTTATTTTAATGGTAATTAAGTTGATTTCAGAGTGACTAGGACTATTGCATAAGTTATAAAAATGTTTGAGTTGTAGCGTAAACTGAACTAAGGTACTAAAGTTATTTTTTACTGTAGGAATTAAAGTTATTTTTCCATAAACTCATATTTGTTTACATTTTTGGCGAATATGTAGCGAATGCAGATATATGTAGTTACGTTACGAAATTGTCACATAACAATTCACCTCCATTCACCATCTTTACATCAATTTTCCCCATCGATTGATCAATGAGTTCCAGAAAATATATTACTCTCCCATGGCCGAATTTTACGAGTTTTTTACGTGGGAACGTAAGTAACTACCAAACATAATCTATTTATCTTTCCCTTCTCGTCTGGAAAGCCAGTGGGACATCCAAATTACGTAGATAGCTATAAATATCAGCGGCCATTACAGAGCTTTATGTCATCAACTATAAATCGGACTGTCCGCGCGTGATTTGAATATCATCAAAGGTCGTCACTTCTTCAAGTCCACGTGTAACATAAAAATAACTACCGCCTACAATGTTATTTTTATGTACCTACAGTCGGGGAAATTATTTGTTTATCAAGTTGACACAATGTACCAATTTGCCATTGTATACCCATTCCATACAACTGTCAAGGAATGACAGTTATGTTTGAATATATAATTATATATATATTGTATATAGGTGCTAGGGGAGGCCTATTCTGACAGCAAAGTGGTCTAAAGAATAGGGTAGTTGCCTGGGTAAAAAAATGATTATTATATTTAGTCCGTCAGTTAGATTAACGAAAAATAATGGACACGTATTTTTTCTTTTGTCAGTCAAACAAAAAATGACAAAGATAAAGCGCGTCAAAATTTGAGAGTAGGGGGTCGTGACATCACGCCTTGCTAAAAAGTGTAGCAAGGCGTGACGTCACGCGGAACTTTAACGGGCGATATCTTCATCATTTTTTATATAATTGACAAAAGAAAAAATACGGGTCCAAAGTTGTTTGGTAATCAACTGACGGACTAATTAGATTTTTTTAGGCATCTAGCCTATTGGTTAGTCAGTGTAATGTGTACCTACCTCAGTCCTATACGGCTCAGCCCTATTCCTATACGTTTGTACCCTTTATCGTACGTAGCCTAGAGTGAGATACAAAGTGTAACAGATAGCTTCAAGTACAGGAATGAGGAACGAAAAGAGAAATCGAATATGACAAAGTAATCTTAAGTAATCTAAGTTATCGTGACAAAAACTCGATATGGTCAATATTCAATTTAATGTATCTACTTATGTGGGTATTCAAGCTAACTTGACATTTTTATATGCACGTATACTAAATAAAAATTAATCCTTTCTCTTTTTCTGTCTTTTAACTATTTACTGCCCTCAGTGTGATATGTACAGTTCCCGAGGGGCTTGTGGCTAAGTAATAACAGCCACACATGACACTGATTGATTTATCAGCTTTAAGCTACGCTTGCAGCGGTTCCACATACCATCTTCACATACCAAGACCCCTCCGTGCCTCGGAAAGCACGTTGAGCCGTTGATCCCGGCTGTCATTCGCGAACAGTCTTTACGGATCGTCAGAAGCCCGAAAGTCTGACAACCAGTCTTACCAAGGGGTATCGTATTACCCAGTAACTGGGTTGTGGAGGTCAGATAGGCAGTCGCTCCATGTAAGATACTGGTATTCAGCTGCATCCGGTTAGACTGGAAGCCGACTCCAACATAGTTGGGAAAAGGCTAGGCAGATGCTGAGGTTTACAGTTCCTAACTGTAATGCCTGTAATTTTATTACGCCCTAGTTAAAAGTGTGAAAAATGGAACTTTTTCTTTGTTCACCAACTTCAAACCCACTTAATCGCAAAGAATAGTGCAATCAGACAGAACCGATATAACTACAATAACATGTTATCAAAGGTAATATAGTAAACAACTTTCTTGGCCGACCGTACATAAGTACTGGCAACAAAAAAACATAAGTGATGATGTGTAAGCGATAGGTCACCATCTATTATTACACAGTTAATAATACCTACATACGTGTTATTTCTACCGGCTTCGCTTCTTGCAATTATTTTACTAGAACTTCTTATGTATATATAACCTACTTATAAACTTTTTTGTACATATACGCTATGTGTCGGTCACTGAACGTGATTATCGTCAAAACAAGCTAATATGTTAGATAAATGTCAAAATACACTGAAAACGCTTACAACAATTACTTGACTATAGTTAGCAATTAAATTTACCCAATTAGTAAAAACATAACATCACGCTTGTAATCCCCAAAGGGTTAGGCAATGGTCCTATAGTACATCCACATTTAGCTAGTAATAGCGGGCGAGCCTATTGCCATCGACTGGGCACAAATCCAGGCCTGCTTCTGAGAAATTCCAGATGGAAAAACAACACACGATCAATCGGAATCATTTTGAAGCAAATTGCTAATCCATTGCTTCATAAGTTTGAAAAATTTGTCTCCTCAACACGTAAATAACGCAATTAATATTGTTGAACTGTCAAAATGAAACCGATTCCGATTGATCGTGTGTCACGCAATCAGGGTGCAGGGATCTATTATATTTAATCTAAAATATCTTTTTAAGTTACTAAAAACGACAAACTGTACGTGCAGCATACAGCCAGTACGGTCTAATCAACGTCAAAATCTTTAAACTCGAACTCAAACAAAGCATTTATTTCAATTAAACCATTTGCAGGCACTTTTGAACTGTCAAATAGTCGCTCAGTTAGTCAAAAACTTGAAGCTAGTTGCCAATTCCAAAACGTAGATCTCTACGGAGAAGAACGGGTAAACTCCAAGGACACTCTTTTAAATCAAGATAATATAAAATCATGGGTACATTATTCTTGTTGCTTCCATATGTGAGAACAATGTAAAAAAAAAAACAGTTCTCAATATAATATTAAAAATAAGCTCTAAGTCTTAACCGACGACGCCCGTTCACGAACATGACACGTGGATCAGCACCATCCAGCGCATAATCTACACACCGCTACTAATTTCAAAGGTTCACTATAATATCCCCGGCAAAACACCCGGTCCCACACAAAATGACAAAACAGACAAACTCTAACTCCTTTGTGTGAAGCAGCCATTACAGTTATTGCTTGCGCCCATAAGCTGAAACTATAAGTGCTTGAAACATTAATAACTCGCAGCATGTAATTGCATTAGCTTCTAATCTGTAATTTATTGTGGATCCGGATGTGCAGACCTGTTCGCCCTTAGGCGCTGTGCACACGATACGTGTAATCGCAATCGACGGCAGCGACTGAACGATCTTAATAGGATAGTTTCCTGGGTAAAAAAAATATTATTATATTTAGTCCGTCAGTTAGATTATCGAGAAATAATGGACATGTATTTTTTCTTTTGTCAATCAAACAAAAAATGACAAAGATAAAGCGAGTTAAAATTTGGTGTGGGGGGCGCCATGCTAAAAAGTGTAGCAAGGCGTGACGTCACGTGGAACTTTAACGGGCGGTATCTTTATCATTTTTTATATAATTGACTAAAGAAAAAATACGGGTCCAATATTTTTTGATAATCTAACCGACGGAATAATTAGAAATTTTTAGAAAACTAGCCTATTATTTATTGGATCTCCAACAGAGGCTATACAATTACAGGCCAGTTTACAAGAAGACAAGAAGAACACAAGCAGTGGTGGCCTAGTGGTAACAGCCGCGACTTACGAGTTCGAAGTAATTCGAACCCCAGACAGGCGCTTTACTTTATAGACCGGCTGTAGTCTTCAATCTTCTTCTACTCATTCCTATGATTTATAGCTGTACCTACCTAATGCTACCATGAAAAAGTATTCATAGTTCAAGATGTAGCATAGGAAGAGCTTTACCAAACCATGAAGAAAACAGAAGCACCGCTACTCAAGAAACTCCGAAACATCGACGACTCTACACAGTCGCAAATAACCGACGCCCGTATGTAACACGCCTTATCAAATACACGACCAGCTGTTGCTCGCGGCTTCGCCCGCTTCAATTAGTCCATGCACTTAATTTAGAGCCGTGCATCGATTTGTAATACGTTTCCTTAATTATGCACGAAATAATTGCTTCATTCGCCGACATTAAGCTTAATTTTCATGCAAATCTAAGGAATTACTTACAAGAAAAATGCAATATTGACTTTTACGGCGACCGCTTAGACCATAAACTTTGTGGTTTTAAAGCATTAATTAGATAGTTGATAGTTTGCCTGGAAGAAATACACTGGTTTTACGATTAGAAGGTAATTGATTAGCGTAATGACTCAACAGTTATTTGTAGGTTAGACAACAATTTATTTTCTGTAGAATAAATGTGTTTACGATGGCTTGGACATTAATTTGTGTTTATTTCTGTCTAATTGGCTGATAACAATTTATATAAGAAGGGAAGAAGTAAATAAATAAAGAAAAGAGGTTCTGTATTTTTTTTTAATCTAAACGTATGTATTTATTTGTTCAAAAAATTTACTTTTTAGCTACTAGCTAAACTCCGCAGACGTGATAGAGAAAACATGATAAAACAAAAAATGATTTGTGGAATCATCATCGAGGAAAACTACCAAATCTGTTTCCAAGTTCAATCAAAACCGAACAAATCTACTCACAAGAACCGCAATCGAAAACTTCGATAACATTTTCTATCTCTAATCCCAGAAGGCGATGATAACCGTACTTAAATTGTATAACTCTACGACATTAAACGGAGCCTCTAAAAAACCTCAGTCAAGCATTACGATAGCACTATGCATAGCAGTGAGCGCTTCGATTGGAGGTAACAACTGGTCATCACCACACCTTCGTTGCGTAGCATCATAAGGAAAGGCAGAAGGTTCACCATGAAAAAGAACGACATTTAAAAGAGTAACGGTGGAGTTTCTTATTCATTCTTCTCCATACGAATACGAAACTCCCCTTTGGAAGGGGCGATTAGTATCGATTCTATTTTGTGGTAAATTTTGACGTCCAAAGGGGCCTTTTATGTGCCTATTTGAAATAAAAGATTTCACTTTGACCCAGACTTATTACAGCGCAGTAATTGCGTAACCACAATAACAATAGCAATGGCTTTCATTTCGACAGTTCAACGACATTCATTACCGACGTGATTTACGCTGTTGAGCAGTCAAATTGAATTGAACATTTATGAAGCAATGGATTAGCAATATCCTTCATAATGATTCAGATTCTGACTGAAATTGAGTTACGCAGTTACGGTGATGATCGATATCAATTATCAAGCAACGTTGCTACAGACCTTAATTAAGTAAGAGATTGATCAACTCTTCGTGAGAAGCACAAATGCAGTTTACATCCGAAAACTAATAACGTCGTAGTTTTATTAAAAGAAAATTACAGATACAAATAAAAAAATCTATGTAGAAAAGGGTTATAAAAATATCCAAAAGACGACACGACTAAACGGGCATCAATATTTCAGCAATTAGTCAAATTCACTGCTCTTAAAACAGTGGAAGAAAACCGTCGTGACGAAACCGGTATGTCTAAAATCAAAAAATCGAAGACATGTAACTTCTACCAACCCGCACTGGGCCCGAGTGGTAGATTACAACCCACTCCCTCACAAAGAGAGAAGGCCTATGTCCTAGGAGTGGAAATTTAGGCTGTTTATGCTTACTGGAGATAGGAAGTTCAACAATCGAGCGCAAAAGCTACGAGGAAACTGACAAAGTAGCCATTTTCAAACGAAAACGAACAAAATACATCTCTAATACACTTTTAACAAAGTCAACCTTCTGTCCATAAGTTTTTAGTATGATTATACTATGCAGTAAGATGTTCTAGATAAACATGGGCGTAAACGCGGCCCGTTAATTTAAACATAACTGTGTGTAGAACAATACGAGTAACGTGGAAATATGCGAGATGAGTAGAGAGATAGTAGGACTTTGTCGAGCCGGTCTGTGAGGCCGCGAGTGCACTGAGTGGGTTAGTTAGAAACTATAGGTTAGAGTTTTTAGGAAATGTTCGGGTTGATGACATGATAATACTTGTAGGTCAATTGCGTGGGTGTTCTACATGAAATTGCATTAGGAATAAGCCTTTACTTTAGATTTGTTCGGCGCCAACTATTTACAGTAAATCTGCTTACCATTATCAGTCTATAATGTCCCCACTACGGGGACACAGACCTCCTCTCTGTGAGACAGAGTGGGCCGCAATCCACCACGCGTGCAGGTTGGTAGATGTCACCATGTCTTTGATTTTTTTTTATTCTAGGACATGCAGGTTTTCACACGATGTTTTCCTTCACTGTTTTGAGAGCAATGGCGATGAAATACTTAATTTACACAAAGTAAAGCGCCCGTCTGGGTTTGAACCTACGACCTTACAACTCGTAAGTCGCGGCCGTTACCAGTTGGCCACCACTGCTCCCGTAAATCTGCTTATCACCAGAATTTTCTAATGGAATTTCACTATGGAAAAGAGGGAGAGAGTTTAATTAGAATTCAGAAAAAATCTATAGTCAAGAGCTAATGTTACTCACTACTTGAACTTAAAAAAGTAAACATACAGTCCGTGCGAAGTATTTTTACAGTCCTCCAGACCGGATTTCGGTCATAGCCAATCTCAGCGGGGAGTAGCCATCGATGCAAGAGATATTATAGTGCACAAGTGTGTGCGCAGACACAGGTGCACTCTCTGTTCCCTCACTCTCATAGTCCGATGGAACAGCAATCCGGCACGACCGGAGAGAGATCAGGCGCAGGACCAACGGCTTAACGTGCTTTCCGAGGCACGGTGGCATCACACCGCCAACTTCTAAACTGCGGGCTGTTACTGAGAAATTCCTAATAGAAAAACCCAATAACACTGCCCGACCTAGGAATCGAACCCAGGAGGACCCACGCTCAGAAGTCGCGCTTGCAACCACGAGACCAACGGGGTAGATATATAATACACAAATACACAAATCTTTTACCTTCCCATCACACCAAAACTATTTATTATTTTGAGTATGATATAATTATTATCATTCTAGTAATATTTATTTTAGATGTATCTTTATTTGTATGTATGTTAGTATATTCTCGTAATTTTTGTTTAGTTTTTAAGTGCACTGTTTTTTGATTCTATGTATTATTTTTTGTCTCCTTTGCTCTATCACACCCTGTCTACATCACTGTATCTATTGTCCTATCTCAGGTATGCTGGAAGAGATTTCTTATGAAATGAGCATCACCTCTGTACCTATTATTTCTGTTCTGTTTCTCATTGTCTGTTTATATATGTGTGTACATATATGGTAAAATAATTAAAATAAAACTCTACAAGTCAAATACCAAGCTGTACAGCAAATGTATTTCCCATAGAATCACAACAAAATGCCTTTAACACTTCCCATTACGAATAATACACAGTTTATTAAGCAAACACTCATTGAAAGGTCGCAGCGCCTCGGCACTCGGCAGTGATTGCATTAGAACCATGATTTCCTTCACCACTCGACTAACAGATGACATTGACTCTAAATTCCTTCGAAACCCCATTTATTCCAATTAGCAGCTGTTAATGCTGCTTGGTAAATACTCGGACATAGATCAAATACTTCCATTTAAATTATTACCAATTCAATATACATGGCCGTTTCTGTGGCTTGCAATGAAAAGTGCATGTTTGTTCATTAACTTTCATTTTGGCTTATTTTCTTATATTTTCTACATATTTCTGGAGTTGTCGACTCGCCCACAAATAAATTGACTTCGGGCGAGACGCCTATAGAAAAAATTATATTATTTAAAAGTGACAATTCACCCGTTTCAGGCGAGCAAAATTCGTGCGAGTCGACTAATAAGTCTTCGTTTCTAGTATTTTGTTAATGGAAAACTATAAATTACTTAAAAAGTGTTGATTAATTAAAACATGTGTAACGCCGACCCCAGATAAAGTGGGAAAAAGACAGGAAACGCGGCGCCACCTGCGGAGTGTTTTCTTGGATGAAAGGCCTTAATACATTTAGTTCTTTAACCTACCAGGCAAAATCAGCAAAAAGGTTAACAAAAAAAAACGGTCGTGACGTGTCGCGGGATACCGCGATACACTTGGTGAATGAGTGTGCAGAACGATAAGGAACTTCGCTCCAAGAAAAAGTCAGGAACACTCACTTTCTCACTCATTATTACTGAACAGTATCCCAATTTTTCTCGTAAAAATGACCCAACCCTTCCAAACCCAGTGGGTAACCCTGACCACACCTTGCGATGTCTCACAGCTAGATACGCGAATATTTCAATGAATACATTACATGGACGGTCCTTATACGTGCATTATTCACTAACGGGCTGTAATAAAGGCTTATCTTCGATCTGCGTATACACACACACAATGGTCGGTGCGCGTTGCTTGACGGAAAAACTCGATGGCCACTTGTGCCGGCGATTATGGTGATAATAATGATGATTAATGAAGGAATAGGCGAGGGTTAGGATTCATTTGATAGCGGAAAAGGTACATGGGACTTAGGTGCGTTCTCAGCAAGTGTGCCTAACGGAATCTTGACAGATTTACTAACGGGCTAGTAGTGTGCTAAAAGCACAAAAGAATAATGAGTAGGTAATTCCTATTTATTACCAGCATCATGATAATAAATAGGAATTGTCTACTCATTATTTGCGCCTAAAAACTAGAGAATAATAGGGTAGTTTCCTGGGTAAAAAAATATATAAAATAATAATAATATATAAAATATATTTAGTCCGTCAGTTAGATTATCGAAAAATAATGGACGTGTATTTTTTCTTGACAACGAACTCGAGGTCGTTGTGGAAATACGAAACGCTTTAAAAGCGATTCTCGCTTGTGTTGGCCCTCTTCTCTCCTTTGTTTGTCTTGGAGGGAGCTTTTTTATGTAGAAATCCTCACATGATACCCCCACCAAGGAAAGACCTACCTATAGAAAGGCTGAGGGAGACTGTATTTTTTTTTTCGGAGAGATCAGTAACACCTTGGAGGAAACACAACCTGTTTTGTTGCAATTAATATAGCAATGCTAAGCTAGAACTAAGATTAGTCGCTACTTCGCTAGTTCTCTTAAGATAGGCGTAGTAAACGTCTCCTTTGACTAATTGAAGTCATTAATAAAGTGTGTAGCGATCTGAGCAAGTACACAATGGGCCATTGTGTGACGATGCTGGAATTCGATGGTCATTTGTGCCTGTAACACGTAACGGGTTGATCGCAATTTTGCGATTATAAGAATGCCGAAGTAATAACCATAGGATGCTTAGTTTACTTTTAGATTCAGTAGAAGATATAAGAAGTATAGAAAAAGACATCAACGAATTTTAAGTAAAAAATTTTTTTTTAAAGAAATATTTTTTTAGATATGTAAGTATCTTATTGCAATCTAAATTCTGCTTCTAAATTAGCGAGAGTTAACAAAAGGCCCAAGATTATGAGACAATTGTGTCTTTCATCGATCATTTTCCAGAACGGAGCTCCATAGTCGGGCACGACAATATGGTCGAAATTGATAAACGTTACTTAGCACGTGATTTGACAATTATGTGACAGTGACATGAATAATGCACAGTCAAGGTACGTGCTATGTAACGTTCACCATCTCGTCCAAAGTTCTTACTTCTATTAAAAAAAAACGTAACCATCTCTGGCTTCAACTATTAAGTAACACAAAAAAAACCCTCATTACCATTGCTACTCACCTGTACCTACTCATTACATATCAGCCAATCAGCCCATCACGGCACCGACACACGTCGAAGGTTCGTGGCCTGAGGCGCAATTTCCTTATATTTAAGAACGTTAACATTCTAATCTCAGCCTCAATCTCTCAAAAATACCTATAATTTTCATACATTTTTGACAAATTCTTGACATTGATTGTCACTGAGTGATTATGACTAGATTTTTTACGTTTTTAATTACGAGAATTGGCCTTCTACTGGCAGTTTGCACTTGTAGTTTGACAGTTTTACGATAGTCACAGGAATAATGTGCACCCAAAATGTGCTTGGTAACGTTTATCGATCAGAGCCCAATTTTTCCAAAAGAAAAGAAACCATCTCGTGCCTCATCTATTTGTAACATAAACAAAACCCTCATTACCATTGCTACCCACCTGTACCTACTCATTACACTATCAGCCAATCAGAGGCTATCAGGCCACCGACACACGTCGAAGGTTCGTGCCCTGATGTCATCACCACGCGTGACTTCCTGGCCGCATGGAAATGGACGCGACCTAGTGGGTGGATCTGATAGGCCGAGATAGATGTATCTATCTACTATCAGAGCTTGGTACGGTTTGACTTGTTAAGATTATCTGTGGTGGAAGTTTATTTTAAAATAATTATAGTTGTTTTGGGTGGTAATACCTAAGTCGTGCGAGATACATTGAAAGATCAAAATAAATGATTCAACTATTTATTAGACTACTAATACTATTTATCCATTGGAAACGGCTGCGATTTACGAGTTGTAGATCGTAGGTTCGAACCCAGACAGCCTGTTTGCTTTGTGTTAATTATTTCATCACCACTGCTCTCGAAACCGTAAAGAAAAACATCGTGAGGAAACCGGCATGTCCTAGAACCAACAATACGAAGACATATGGGCCCACGTTGTGAATTACGACCCACTAGAGAATACCTATGTCCCAGTAGTGGGAATATTATAGGCTGATTATGCTTGCTTATACTATTTTCTTTAATTCATGTAATTTGATATCTTTTCATTGAGCTTCTGTTTGTTGTACTACATATTACTGTTTATTTTGTGTGCCTTAAATAAATGATCTATCTGTCTTATCTATGTTATACTAGTTTGACAATCGGATACAAGGATGCACAGTAAATGAAAATACAATATGGGATTTCAAAATAAACGATCACAATTCTCTCATTTTCGTTTTTCTCGCCCAACAAAGGGATCGCCATTACACTTAACAAACAAACACGCTACCTGCATCGACTAAATTTTTAAACAAAGTCCAACACTTCAGTCAGCTATCAAACGTAACTACATTAGCTTCGGAGCATAATTACAGCAATGGCTCTACAAACACTGCTAATTGAACATTGAAAAAACAAGAGTGGCAGTCGCGATCAACCCTCAAACGCCGCCACGCCGGCGGGCCACGGGTTGATCCGTCAGACCTTCGTCAAGTGAACAATTACATCGGTCGAACGTACCCAACATTGTGACCTTAAAAAGTTAAAATACTCCAGTAACTGTCACCGATTGAACAATATATATGAGATAGCGAAATGTACGGGTTATACATATTTTATAGGTGTTAACGCTTAGGCGACAAAGGGTTAATTGTAGGACGTCACCGGTTATCCGACCTGTCAGAGGCGAGTGCATTGTCATCGGGTTTTGATCGATCAAAAAACCCTGGTGATTCAACGGATTCTACTTATGACGGACCCAATTATTGGCAATCAGCTCGAGAATCGATGACTGATCTGAATTGGGTTACGGAGAAGTCAGGTCGGAATTGTTCCAGTTTAAATAGTGACACAATTTAACTTTAATTACTTAAACACTACTGGCGAAATACGGGTGAACTATAGTTCAGTTAACTTTTAGGTACACCTCTGTCATCCTTTCATACGTACGTGTAGGCGCAATGTTACGAGTATGTCATATGTTATATTATGTAATAATTTAACTTTTTAGGCAGAGATGATTTATTTTCATTATAGGTACCTATTCATATTTTTAACTCAAAAACTAACTTTAAAATCTTGGCGTGTCCAGATGACGAAATAATAAGTGATACTAATTTTGAGTTTCACCAACTGGGCACACGTGTATCTCTGTAGTCTCTCGTGTCGGGTTGGTGAATAAGAACCCAACTTTTCTGCGTGATGAGAGAATATAAACAAAGAAAATAAACAAACTTAACGAAACTCTTAGTCATGAGGATGACTAAGAGTTTCGTTAAGTTTGAAATTACTTGGACAAACCCGTGAGAAAAGCCGTAAACATTATAGAATTATCCATCATCATCATAAGCCTATATTCCGTAGTCCCCTGCTACTCCTGCTAGATATACTGCTTCTTCACACAGGCATCATCATTCTCACACCATTCATCTCGATTCTCAGCAACTCTCATCCAGCTGCTACCAGCCACTATACTAAAATCGTCACTCCACCTAGCCCAAGCCTAGCCTGATAGATTTATTTCAATGTCACGTAGCGGATTACAAAAAGAAATCAAATCGGTTTTCATATCACCGGAGTCATCCAGAGTAGTTTAGGAGTTATAGGAGAACAGATGAATACACATACATACTTACATAGCCTGATAAAATCGTAACCCTCCCTTGGTTTTACCGTAGTCGGGTAACAATTGACAGAATACGCAAAGCTTGAGCAGCACCTCACAGTTGTCAAGGTACTAGAGTTAAATTTAACTTTGCTAGGTTTAAGCAAAAAGCAACCAACAGTTACGAAATCCTGTATCTGACAAGTATCTGCATGGAGTGTCGACGACGATTTTATGTCTCACTATAACTCAGAGATACAATCCATGCAGTAAAATGTTTTGCCCGTAATTCAAAACAAATGTGTAATTCATTACCTCACCATCACTATTGTAAAATATATGTTTCTAAGCTTTGCTAAAGTGTGAATATTATCATAGCTTTGTAGATTTTAAGCACCTTGTATCATTTTCCAAGTAGATTCTAAGTATACACCGTTAAATTTTGATCGTTTTAATCCTGAAAGGGGGTCATTGTACTTATCACTATGAACAACTTTTACTACGGGACCAAAATTGAAATCGTGAAAAAAAAAAACGTGAAAAAATCATTTGATCCATAGATTTATGTTCGCATAACTCGGCATCCGCATAATGTATGGATCAACTGATTTTTTTTTTCACGATTTCAGGGTTGGTCCCGTAGTAACAGTAGTAGCGGCGGCCATCTTGGACCGATTTTCATCAAACATAGCTAAGAACACTCCCGACAAATTCACCTTTCAAACAAAAAAAAAACAAAATTAAAATCGGTTCATCCGTTCGGGAGCTACGATTAAAATAGATTAATGAAACCATGACATATAAATTAATTATGTGATAGATACATGGTGCTCACATATTTACAAACATTTCTAAAAGTAGACGATTTATCTTTATCCGTCACTATCTGTATCCCTCGGTTAGCCGCCCCTTTCTCAACAAAAAACAAAAATAAAGTCTGTACAGCTACAATTAGTGAGCATATATCATATATTTTAAAAACAAAACAAATATCTCCCTTCCATGACCTGATTAGCCCCCGCGCCCCGACCCCGCGCCCGCGCCGCCATCCATTGGTTTAATTGATATTTCCCCGTTAGGTACGCACCTAATTTACTTTAATAAACTCTAACAATTACGTTTTCGCCGCCATTACACAATATCGCCTATTATTATTTACAGCTAACGTTCAACAGATATTATTATAGGTAATTTGCTCTAGTAAGTACTAAAAGCTGCTTTTTAAGGTAGAGTTGGCAACAAAAACTCTTGATGATGATGATAATCAGCCTATAATGTTCCCACTGCTGGGACTCAGGCCTCCTCTCTGTGAGAGGAAGTGGGCCGTAATCCACCACGCGGGCCCAGTGCGGGTTGGTAGATGTCAAATGTCTTCGAGTTTTTGGTTCTAGGACATGCCGGTTTCCTTACGACGTTTTCCTTCACCGTTTTGAGAATAGTGGTGATGAAATTAAATATACAAAGTGAAGCGCCTGCCTGGGTTTGAACTCACGACTTACAAGTCGTAAGTCGCGGCTGATACCACTGGGACAAAAAAAAAACAAAAATTGGAAATCCTTTTTTGTATTATGAAATACATTTGGGCATAAGTACCTAAAAAGCTTGCTAGCTTGACTTAGAAAATAGAAACAAGCTAAGAGATTACTTAGTTACTATGAAGTGCAATAAACACCAGATCAGACGGGCAGTAAAACGTTTTATCGTCATTTTGAAGTGACATTTAGATAACGATAATATCGACAACAGTTTGCATTTGATGTCTGATATGACGACGCGAGTAATGTCAGCAGGTAATTATTTGTCGGACTTCACTGTTAACAGTCATGAAAACTTAAATCCACAACATTTTAAAGTAAAAGTACGTTATTGCTCTCTCAATCTTCAATCGATAAAGTCTCAAAGTTGCCTTGTAACAATAGCATCCAGTCGTGCAGTAAATAAATTGATAGATACGAACCGATTGAAATATCGTGTTCCATAACCTTTGAACAAATATGGTCAAAAAGACATGCAATGCATCGATCACTAAACCCGTAGATAATATTCATTTTACAGTCGTTCTGTCAATGTTTAACCTTTTGAACGGCGGAGTCATGTCTTTACGACAAAACGTAATCACGACACCAACTCCGCTTTAAAAAATATCACGACATAGGTTTTGTACTGAGAATTTCTGCCCTCGATCATTGTTACTAGGTTGTACAGCTATTATAAGCCGATGATCGATTGTAGGACGCACACGCTGACACGCCCGATGTTTCCCAACAGCGCATTCTCGAAGGGCTCAAAATTCACAAGTCGTAAAGGTCACGCCCACCAGTCGTAACCTTTCTATTTGATCAGTCTATCGACTCAGAACTTGGACCGCAAACAAATGATACCAACTATAACGCCCAGCACACTATTCTCGACTTTGTGCATTAGAAACTTTGATGTAAGTACAAGAAAAACTAAGTTTGTACACGTTGAGAAGTTAATGTCCGTGACGCGAGCAGGCCCGTTCATTAAACTGACAAACGAACAAACATACAGACACGCAACAATGCTACGTGTGTGTTTATAGCACACTTTTATACTGTTAGCTTTAGAAAGCTCTATTGCCTTGTCGAAAGGGAAATGCAAATTTCATAAATTTTGAGCAAATAATAAATGCAGCCAAGAAGTGACACCGTAAAGTGGAGGGCGATTGCATCAGCCGCTGAGAGGCAACGACCGAGGTGAGAATGCATAAGATCGCACTAAATGGAGAGGTAATCATTAACGAGTAGTAATTTGGGAACCGGTCGCTGGTTACCGCTGGACAATGTCCAAAGGGAGGTGATTATCGCGTTCCGTGTGCGAAAAGGAAGTGTGGGGAATCCGTTATTGAGTGAACGGTACGCAGAGAATTTCCGCTAAATAAATTACAAAAAATACCTCCTACTGATTACTCGAGAAGCTTCGATTTGTGCACGTGACGGTGGCCGTGTGATGCGTCCGTCGCAATTACGGGAAAATCTCTGCTACCGACCTAATGGATCTAAACTAACTTCTTTTTCTTGAGAAGATTGTCGGATAAGTATGTCGATTAAAGACGTGCCCGAACATGGATGGATGAACTGGCTCCATCGACACGTGAGAACACAGAATCTCCTTGCATTCCATTAGATACGTATTTTTAAATTTCACACTAGTTTTCTCATGGATTGCTTTCCCGTTAAGCAATAAAAGCACTTTCTTTGGCGATAGAATCCAATTAGTGAAAACGGGTATTCAAGTAATGTAAAGCGATGACCGTGTGAATATCATTTAAGTATGTAAATGAAAAGTACGGTTAGGTTTCACGAGGTTTGCAGAAAAGGTGACATCGCCGTGCACATACACATTTTTATCATAACCTGTAGCACATAGCTATTCGTCCTCTAAAAGGTCATAATGTTTCAAAGCTACTAATCTGCATTGTGAAATAAAATAAACCGTTCTACCTACGACAAAATCACCAAAATCATAAACAACAAAAGCCAACAAAGACCAAAATAAAGACGACCTCAACGAAACACAATTGAAGTCAATCACCACAATTAATCTTCACAACGATTTCATAACTGACCATCGAACTACCCGCAAGCCTAACAGTACGGCTCTCGATCGGCAACCGGCGCAAGCGCAACTAATCTTCCTAGTGTAGGAGCCAGTCAGAAAGCGACAAATAACTGTGCCAACGGCTATCTGTTCTTAATCGCAGGCCGTAAGGAAGCTGTTCATGCCATTTAGAATAGTCTGGAGCATTTAGTTCACTTCGTAGCATGCTCGATTTGTGCCACTCCTGGACAATTTCGATCATAATTCTTGTATATAGTTCATTGGGCCCGCCTGTACTTTGAACACGAAGTGCACAAAATCACGGCTTTTCAACGACAACATCTTCTAAAGACGGTGTTCACTCAGCTTTCGTCGAATAAATTTATCACCATCAAACGTAAACTTCCACTGTCCAACATGACCCTCGGGTAGATAGACAGATAAGACCTTGACGACTGACAAGACGTAGGATTACTGTCGAAACTACAGGTCAAACAGACAGCTGGGCATAGTACGTGAGATTTGTCATACTGTTCATTTGAGTATCGCTATTCGCTATCCTAGCTCAAGTAGCTTATCAATTACCAAAATCATCATATTTATTATTCACAACTTTCACCAAAAATGTTGTCATCAAAATCTTCTTCACGATCATCACATCTAAAAACAAAACAGCATCGCTCAACGCTTTTTCCAGACTCTGGAGCACACGCTTCTAGCCGTCAGTTCCACGACAAATAGTCGCGCTGCCGGCTATCATTATTTAATCGCAGCCTGTAAGGAAGCTGTCGGAGCCATTTAGAAACGTTTTCCGATGATTGTGAAAGCGAATAGCTAATTATTCCGCAGAGCCGTGATGGATGGCCCGCGTCGAGGATTCGCTTATGCAAATACATGTTGCATTAGATTGATGTATGCGTTTGTGTGCTGCAGGCTTTATTTATTGGTTAAAGCTTTTAACGGAAGATTTATTAGCAATTTGTCATATTGTGATATGAATCTAATAGCTACTGTGTGCCGTTCTGAAGCCTGGGGAAGAATTAACTTAATGTGTAATTAAATTAAATACGTCTATGGTTGATTGGAGTCAAGTTTTGAACTTTAGAATGAATATAACTAAAGTTAGTAGGAAATTATAATTATTTATGAGAGTTACAGACTCATTGTAAACAGAAAAGATAATTACAAATTATGAATAACCTATTTCGAAGTTCGTTTAGTTGGCGAAGATATATGAAAGTGGCAGTCATCATTGCTCCCTTCCTCGATGGCCAAGTTGAAATGTCTGCGGTGCCAGTTATTTTTCCAGTATCAGCTTTAACCGTCGAAATGAAATAAAAGGAAATGTTTATTTATGTAAGTAGATCTTTTAAGACACTTTTACGCGTGAATATTTTGTCGTTCAATATTTTAAATACTAGATGGCGCAGACATTTCCTAACTGACTAATCCCTAGGAAGAAATTCCGAAGCAATTAATATGTCATGGTCTTTTTTAAATTATTTTATGTGAGTCTAACAATGCAGGGCCCTGTCTGGAAGGGTCTTTTGAAGAAAGATCCTTTGCAGCCTGTTTCAACAGAAGGCATGCTTGCATCGGTCATCGTGTAGGTCAACCCTACTGTAGGAAGCTCAACGACCCGTCACACGACGCTACCAGATCCGCAGGACATTTGCGTAGGCCACAAAATACTCGAAACTCTTTCCAACCAAACAGAAACCAGATTTCTGTTAGACGTAGGTAAGATTACGCTGGCCTACGGTAAAATATTTATTTATATATACGTTATTGTACACCACAAAAATACATAGCATAAAAAAGCGTAAAAATATAGCAGATAGCAGATACTAGCTTCACCTCTCGCACCCTTCGATAATTACAAAATGATTTACTACTTTATTAACTTAAAACATGACAGCACTATGTTAATAAACAGGTTTTGTTCATCGCGTACAATCGCTAACGTAACCTATTTTGAGAGATAAATAGCTGATGCAATCTACCAATCAATATGCCAATTATCGTAAACATCGAATTAGGTGCAGCTTTAGGCTCTTGAATACCAGTACGTTATTGATTTACCCATAATAGAGGACCATCAGTCACTCGTGTTTATGGTTGAGTAAAGTTTTTTGCGAAAGCACAACACAGCTAAGTATTTAACATCGTTATATGTGTGATGATAAAGACATTCGGTAATTGAGAATGACCGCATGGATGCGCGAAATATGTTGGGTAACTCTTCAAGGACCACAGATGATGATCAAAGAATGCAGCACTTATCTAATATCTACGAAGTAGTCTTACTTACTAATCCTTTTTTATTAGAAGATTTACAAAGCAATTTACACAGTTTAACAAGGTTCATCCAAATGATTCACTTTTATTCAAAGACGCAGAAATTGCCGACATTGAATGAAACATTTTTAAGTTTTCATTCCTAAACGAATCAATTTGTTTTCTCAACCAACCTAATCAAATTGTAAGGCATAAGTGAACCATGTAATATTACCATAAGTATAAGTACTGCATAAACTCATACATAAGGAACTAATGATATTGTCCTCTACAACACAGGTAACCACTTCGACGATCGACGTAAGCGTGATAGTGTTATTGATACTATCACGAAATATTACTATTGCGATCTTTGACATGACTAATGCGATAGTTCTCAGCTTACTCGCAGCTTGAAACTGATAAGGATATACCTGGATATTCAGACATCCATCATTTGTTTTAACGGAGTTGTTCCTTCTTGGGTTAGATTAGATCTGGATGGCGCATAGGCACTGCCTATCAGGCAGGCATTAACTGCTTATTATAGTGTTCTGAATTCGATTTCTAGAAATGATGTTTCCCCTCAAAAAAAATTCTAAGATTCGATTGCATCCAGTTGTAGGTAGTAGAATTGTGTTATACAGTCGTGTAGCTTATCAATTGATTACCTATTTACTGAAAGAAAAAGAGAGAAAGAAAAGTTTATTTTGCACAAACAAAACGCAAATTACCATTAAAAAAATATATATATATATATATATATGTTACCGGCAATCTGTATAATCCGGTATTCTATACAATACCTAGGCAATGTATAGAATGCCTGAGGCGTCCAGGCAATGTATGAAATATTATTTATTTTATACTTTGCCTAGGCATTCTATACAGTACCGAATGCGCAGCCGGCAATGTGTGAAAAAGACGAAAGCGGGGAAAGGGAAGACGTGCGAGCAGCCAGTACTATAGAGGAAACTTACATCTGACCAATTTGAGAACCTCCCCCTTTATTTTCATCGGTTAAAAATCACATGCACACGATGAACACATCTGATTAATATAGCGGCCGTGTATTTCAAGCAAGACAGTCCTTACGGTGTATAGATGGTCGTTTCACCCATGGTACTTACATAACATTGATAAATATAGACCAAATCTATTTACTTTACACATTGCCGGTGAACCAGCAGGTATTCTATACAATCCCTAGGAAATGTATACATTACCTAGGCAAAGTATGTAACGGACAATAATATTCATAATATTTCATAAATTGCCTGGACGCCTCAGGTATTCTATACATTGCCTAGGTATTGTATAGATTACCTGAATTATACACATTGCCGGTAACTTATACATACAAAGTAGACTACCACGGTACTTCTAGAAATAGGTCATCTTGCTTCCAATTTTTTTAAAGTTCTCTTTTTACGCAGTCGGGTTTTTAGTTTCATTTTTTTTATTTTATACTTGTTTATTATCGACTGGAAGCCGACCCCAACATAGTTGGGAAAAGGCTAGGCAGATGATGATGACACTTGTTTGTTATTATTTTTTTTATAAGTATATTATTAAGTAACGCGTAACGGTCGTCAAAATTATCTTTCAAAGCCCTAACATTCTGAGTTTGTCAGTCGATTTTAAGAATTATATTAAAATTATTATTTTTCACGTTAATAAGATAGATACATAATTATACGGCACCCTAATTGCGTAACACACGATCAATCAGAATCTGAATCATTTTGAAGCAAATTGCTGATCCGTTGCTTCATAATTTCGAAAAAAAATTCTGCTCAACACGTAAATAACGCAATGAAAAATGTTGAACTGTCAAAATGAAACCAATTCCGATTGATTGTGTGTTACGCAATTAGGGTACAGTGGTTCACTTGAAGGACCAAGTGACCCATACCCACATAGAACATACTTTTTATTTATTTATTTTTATTTATTTATCATCTTTACAACTTATACGATTATAATAATAATAATAATATCCCTGGACATTTCACACAGCGCCATCTAGTCCCAAGCTAAGCAACCTAATGCTTGTGTTATGGTAACAAGATGGCTGATAAACTACTTATATACATTTTTTTTTTTGTAAATACGTACATATTATAGATAGAAAAACACCCAGACTCGGAACAAATACATGTAGGTCATACAAATATTTGTTCCGTGCGGGAATCGAACCCGCGACACGCAGCGCAGCAGTCAATCGCTTAACCACTGCGCCAACCGTGCCGTCAAGATTATAAAAGAGCTTTATTAAAAGTTTTGAAAATATATGTGAAAATGGTTGCTAACCAACTTGAAATCGTTATGGATCCTTAATATGGTCATTCAAAATGAAAAATGATTAGAAAAACATAGAGATAGAATACAAAGCCCTAAGTATTCAATGATACCCGACTTGACATAGTTCGTCGACTTTATTTTTTTCTTTTTCGCAATAAGGTTGGCTGTCTGGTTGTCGCCATATTGAATTCTGATTACTGTCACGTCTTTAGCACACACAAGATTAAGACAAATCGATTGACGTTGGAATAATCAATTTCGGCCCACGCGTATGGTCTCTAGAACGCCTCAAAGGAACAAACATACATACATATATAGGCTGATAAACACAACACTCTCATTTGCGTCCCGCAGTCGGGTAATTACCGGCACACCTCAAGAGTATAGTAGATTATGATATTATCTGCTTTTGTGGATGTTTTTCAATTTGTTCGTCTTCCGTTCCAAACCTTATCATTATACCCCACACATAGCTATTAATTTTATGTAAAAACAACAGTTTTCAATAGAAATCAATTTACTTATTCCCATGGAATATCCATAACGTATTATTATAACCTTTTTTGTTTTAAACAGCTTTCAACTCTGCTACTTTTTTCAATCGTTTTCATCGCAGGCGCAACCACATATTACTTCTGTAATTACTTGTTTCCAGTTATTTGCACTAAGAATAATATTACGGACCTAGATTCGTTTGGCAGGAGGTGGCCTGGGTGGTAATTCTGCCTGAATTATCAGCATATAGCTAAGACTTAACCATAAAACTTTTAAATTCGTTTTTAGGTAGATAATTTTTACATCGAAAGCCATTAACAATACCAGGGTAATTGCGTATCACACTGACAGTTACAATAGCTTCAATGTTGACAGTTCAACAACATTCATAGCGTTATTTACATTGTTGAGCAGATTTTTTTTTCAAACATATGAAGCAATGGATTAGCAATGTCCTACAAAATGATTCAGATTGTGTTTCAAACATTAGAACGGTACAAACGTAGTCGTAACGCTCAAAGCCTCCCAAATTCATTCAAACTTCTTACGAAAAATATATTTCGGGCTCATACGAAAGACAATGCCTAACGGACTTAAATACGGTTCTATTTATTTTATTACTCCTCGGATATTTTGTTTAAAAGTTCTTGCCTCTACATATGGAAATCTGTGCAGGTTTATTCATATACCAGCTTCCGTCCGCGGCTTCGGCCGCATGGTATGTCGATAAAAGGTAGACTATGTCCTTCCTCAGGGTTGAAAGTATCCCCGTACCAAATTTCATCAAAATCGGACCAGCCGTTTCGGAGATTAGCCGGAATAAACAGACAGTATTTTTTTTTATTGTTTTTTTTTGTAATAAATAAGAACCTACCGTATATACAATCATATGCATTTAGTAAAAAGCTGCTACATATTTTAAAATTATAAACCGACACTTCAATTTTATTTATTTGTATAGATATATAATAATAATATCCCTGGACATATATATACTACTTAGATTCCTCAGATATTTTGTTGAGAAGTTCTTGCGCTCTACATATAGAGCGCCTGTGAATGTTTATATATACACTAACTGCGCCCCGCGGTTTCACCCGCATGAGTTTCGATCTGTGGGACTGTCGGGATAGAAAGTATTCTATATGTTAGTCCTGGTTAAAAGCCATCTGTGTGCCAAATTTCATCCAAATCCGTTCAGTAGTTTTTGCGTGAAAGAGTAGCAAACATCCATCCATCCATACAGGATAAATTTTTATTCAGTGCGTAAATTTTCACAGGGTGTTCTACCCATGAATATGAACAACTTTCACTATGGGACCATCTCTGAAATCACAAAAAAAAAATCAGCTGTTTCTTATAAAAGTTCAATACCTACTCGACCAAAATGTATGAATCTGCTGATTTTTTTTTCGTGATTTCAGAGATGGTCCCATAGTGAATGTTGTTCATATTCATGGGTAGAACACCCTGTAAAAATTTACGCACTGAATAAAAAATTATCCTGTATAAACTTTCACGCTTGTAATATTAGTAGGATATACTAAATAGTGGCTTAAGCTTCCTCTTCAAATTACATCAATATACAGTGCCATTTCCAGTACCACCAGCATCTTCAAAGCAAGCAAACTCGTCGCCGTTAAAATCTCAACAGATATAATTATGTTCATCTGTAGTGACAAGTTATTCATTTGCTTACGTCTTATAATTTATGAGGGACGTGTACCTAGGCCCTAAGTCTTACGTATAAAACATGGTCATTTGCGAAGTCTCGAGGGGACACTGAGCGATCTCTCGGCTAGTTATCACTTATTTTAATTTATGTTTGGACGTCCAGAGGTATATCTTTACTTACATCCCAGGTATTATGTGTCTAAGTAGTACTGTTAGTATCTACAGAGTAGCTTCTTTTTAGAACGATTGCACATATTTATACCCCAGTAGCGTCGGCTCGCGGCTTCGCCCGAGTGAATGTCGGAAATTATCGCACAGGAACGTGCTACCGAGACAAAAAGTTCCTATGTCCTTTCTCAGGATTGTCTATCTCCTTGCCAAATTTTATCGAAATCCGTTCTGTGGTTTAGACGTGAAAAGGTAATGTATACATAGAGTTACTTTCGAATTTATAATATTAGCATATGAATTACATAAACTCCATGGATTATTTTTTGTAAAATTGGTAATAACTTTTCTGGTTACAAAAATAATTAGCAATCCATTGTCGAGCTATGAGATTTTAAAAAGTGCAATTTCTCACAAAACATGTAATTTCACATACATATCTTCAAGTGGGGAACATTGCAATGGAGCTTTTGGAACGAAGTTCTTAAACGGAACTTTCGGTAGGAGTAAACTTGTAGAAATCGTCACGTAACAAAAAAGCGACTTTTTATACAATAGAAAGAGACAGAGAGTGAGAGAGAGATAGATGAGAACTACCTCTCTCGGTTCGTATTGGTTTTCGAGGGTACTGAAGCCAATAATGAGGTCAAAATTAAAATTATGAACTTCGGTCCCCGGACCACACGTTTTTTTTAGGTACGCCAGACGTCATTTAAAACTAAAATGTGTAAAACTTCCTAGTTAAGAATAAGCTAAACCTTGTGAATATTCCTAAGAAGCAGGGATAAGTTAACTATACCTACCTACCGGCAAAGCCGAAGAATTACAGGATGGTAGAATAGATAAATATCTAACCAACGAAGTAGAGAGAGTTATGGATAAAATGATGCATATTTATGTAGAAATTACACAATAAAGTAAAGTGTTAAGTGAGCAACGTACTAAATCATTCTCATCAAGCGTTCGCGGTAAAAGTAAATACTACCTGTATTTACTTGCTTATACTACAGCCGTTCCCCGCAGCTGATTCTGACTTTAAACTACTTCTGACCATAAACGGTTATCTTTCAAAATCTCCTTTGGTAAAATACCTGGTTAATGAAAGCGCATAGCTACGTCTTTTCAACACCATTCTGATGTTTTTACGGTACACCTTTCAAGAGATATGGCCATTTTATTTTTGGTCTCCATTTAGCTGGTAAATTGGTTTATTTTTATTGCCTTTTACGATAAAAGAGATGGCTAAATAGAAGTATGGACGACTTTTCAACAATGAATAAACATGGTACCTAGCAACATGTAATTCTGAATAGCTGGATATTAGTATTTCATATAAAAAAAGTTTCAGGAACTTTTAGTATCTTTTTATTCCTGAAAATTAAATCGTGTAACTCCTACGTCAATAGGCATACAAAAACTGCAAATAAAAGATATTGCTATGAACTTTTACCTAGGCGTTTAGATGTATCTGCGATAATATTGATAATTGTATTTTTGCCTAACGACCCACCCCGATTTCGCATGGTGGTACTTGAGTAAATATCTACAAAAGGGTAATTGCACCAAAAACCGTGATACAACGAGCATTCTATAATCCGCGTAAAAATCACTCCCCGCCCGCGTGTATATAAGTATTAAACTCTTATAAATCCTAAACTACTTATTCAAATGAGTTGAAATAAAGACAGTTTTCACAGACAATATAAGTAGTGGTTGAAATGATGAAAGTATTTAAAAATAAGGATTAATATTAACTGAAAATAAATGGACTCGAGAGGCGGATTCTGGGCGCTGATTAGGGCAACGAGCGCAAGAATAACACTCAGGCGGCAGGATTTTTCTGACTTGAATTACATTGGTCAATACAACCTACACGAATGTATACCTAAACCTTCCGGAAGAACCAATCTACCTACTAGTGACAACCCCATTAAAATCTGTTTGTCAATACATCCGTACAGATAGACTGACCAACAAATGCACCTGGGGGACTTAGTTTAATTAGTATGTGGTGATTGTTAAATCCTGGGAGGACATAAAAGATATTGAAATAAAACAACAAAAATACGATTTATTTATTTATTCTGTGAATCTTATAAGAACATTATCTAAAAAAGTTAGTTTAGGTTATCTGTCCGTTTGATCAAATCATTCAGATTGGATGCTAGCCCATTAACACAACCAGAGAGAGAGAGGGACAGTAGTTCTGACGATTTATAGGCCGAGAAACTGAATATCTGAAAAGGAAGATGATCCATAATGCTACCGGATGGGCATGTAAATATAAAAGAACACACTGTATTTAAAAAACAATTTATTTACTTGATGGAAAGCTGGATGTGACGTTGGTAAATTCTGTAACATTGAATCGTTTCTTTCCACTGCATTGTTTAATTCTCACAGAACGGCCACAAGTTATGCGCACCATTGTATGGCCAAATAAACGTACATCACTAGTTCATAACAAGGATGACAAATGTTGGCATTCCTTGGAACCTACAACAAACTTAATTACCTTAGTACCCACATGAATTATTTATAATAAATAAAGCAACTAGTCTGCAAGCAACCACGTCTTAGTTTCAGAAAATAAATCGTTTTGATACCTGTTATCAAAAATCGATATAAGTATAGTTTTGATTTGACATTCTAGAAAAGCGACATGACCCGTCCCTAGTTTGTAGTACTGTATTATTATTCTCTTTGAACTTGTCATGTCAATCAAAAAAAGCAACTAAGATACTTTTTTATGTCTAACAGTTCACGAAAGTTCTAGGAAATTATTAAACGCTTCATAATTCATGAACGAATATTTAAATATTACGAGTTAATGTGAGGTTACTATTCATGCTTGGGGCAGTCATTTAGCCATGTCCTTTAAAAGCTAATAAGTAGGTTGTTTTTTTCTTTCGCGTTATCATTAATCTTAGTGGTAGCAATTACCTAACTACCCCTCTATTTCAATTATTATCAGCCTTTAACAGTGCTGGACATAGGCGTCTCCAATCTCACGCCATTGCAACTCGATCCTCGGACATTCTCAACCAGCTGCTGCCCCACCATACGAAGATCGTCGCTCCATATAGCCTAAATATACCTCACCTTCCATTTGCCGATACACAGGTCACACTACTATTATTGTCTCTGCTCGATACAGTCATATTTATGGCCCGAATGGTCACATCGCTCGATACTCGAACTATTTTTGGGGACACAAAAATAGAATCCTCGACAATTAAACCAGTAAAATATTAGAAATAGAATAATTTATGGACTGTGAAAATGGACGCCTGTAAATAAGACGTAAGAAGCCACTGTAAATTAGTCACAGCGAGCTCTTATAAAAGGTATTTTATGTCCCTTTTATTTTGTCTTGACAAGATGCTGGATTTCGAAAATAACTCCAGACTTCAGGTATTATTTGTATCACATGAATGCCCTCGGGAAGAAACGATGTAGGTACCTATCTATTGTCGCAAGAGCTAAA
Organism: Apamea anceps; assembly: GCA_951799955.1. Classification (NCBI taxonomy): domain Eukaryota; kingdom Metazoa; phylum Arthropoda; class Insecta; order Lepidoptera; family Noctuidae; genus Apamea; species Apamea anceps. Next base: position 4,751,761 of record OX637516.1, read on the forward strand.
TAATGTAGGAAAATCTATTATTATGATCAGGTCAATCCAAACACATTAGCTCCAGTCCGAAGAGTCGAAAATTGATGGGAGAATACCCAAGTGCGGTAGATAGATATGAAAAATCTTGAAGAGTGATACAGTCTCAGTCAAGACAAAGTAAATACATAAAATCAAGTTATGTTTCTTATTTTTCACTTTACCGAAATGTGGCCATTCAATCAAACTGTTCTGCACACCATCAATGTCTGTAACCAACAATAACGACAAGTTATGCAAATCAAAATTTCACAGCTAACTCATAATCATGGGAACGGGAAACCTGACATCCTTAATAGCACCTTGATGAGGTCATAACAGCCCACAACATATCCTTACCCAGTCAGAGACCAGTAGTTTCTCTCTATCATACTAATTTAATGTTATCACTACATAGTAAAGCTCACGTTTCAGAACACCGCAATAAATATCCAGCTGACCTTTCAGCCAAGGTATTTATAGCACAACTCTAATCGCATTGAAATATTGATATTGGACAGTAAATTTCATGCTAATGAGGCTGGCAACACCGGCTAGAGGTGCGACCAGCAACTAGTGGGTATTAACAAGATGGCCCGTTTAGAATAATAGCATAGATAATATTTATTGGAGCATAGAGAATGAGTGAGTGGTTCGACGGACTGTTATGTTTAATCTATGCATTCGATCAACGATTACTGAATAATTGACGATTTTGAGCTTGGAATAGCGATACAGCTTAGCTTTGCTAGCTGTGTTGCTGCTACCACTGCACAGTGACGGGCGGTAGATATTCATATAAATTAAGAGACAGAAGATGCTACATAGTTTGGCTGATAATGTAGGCTAGCAGAATAATACCTGCTGCCGCATACGTATAAATCCGATTCAAAGTCAAAGTAATTTATTCATATTTCATATTCATATGCAATGCTACATAATGTTCATATAGATGTTACCTGAAGTCACACAGTCGGACTAAATTTTAATGTCTCTCAAAAACAGTGAATTTCTCAGTCATTTAGCTACAGAGAATACCCATCCCAGAATAAAAATAACAAAATTGCTACTATTTTGTAATCAAAGCCGAGCTTCTGTTTATCACCACTTTGCTCCAATTAAACCAATGAAGTAACTTATTGAAGCATATCATATTTTAGCTGTAGATATAGGCCAATAGTTTAAAACAATTTACAGATTCTAAACAACATTCTCACAATAATAATATCGTCTAAAATACACTAATTATTGCATTAGCGAGCCAAGGTTGGAATGTTAATACTATCATAAGGGCTCCTACATAATGCCAGATAATTATCACTTAACAGAGTGAACAGATTGTGCTGATAGCCGAAAATGGCTACCACATTAATTTACCAAACTGTTCGATTAAACAGCTATCAACAATGTATAAATCTACGGACAAAATTCTCGAATGGCCGACCCTTTGTAAATTATATTATAATAGAAGCCAGAATGGAATATGGAGAGCTTCAAAGATGAAAGGGCTCGTTAGGGACGTGTTAATAAACATGTATGTTACGTTAACTAATGAAAACTGTTTCTATAGTACCGTAAGCAGGGAATATGATCAATGTATGAAATATTAATTAATCCCCATACTGAAACAGTTCAGAAACATGTTTGAACTAGACGATTTTTTCTTCGGGTTGACTTAGATTGAATATTTCGTAAACAACTTCATATGTCCATCCTTGATTTTATAAAAGAATTTCGTAAATTGTCTGATCCGGCTAAGCGTCCTTATCTAATAAGTAAGTAATAGTAAGTATATGCTTGAATATATATATTTCTTTCATCATCACCATCTCGGCTATCAGTGGCAAGAAAGTGCATTATATAAACAGATGAATTACAGTAGCTATAGAACCTCCCACCCATCAATGTAACCAGAATCAAAATCAAAAGTCATTTATTCAAATTAGGCTGAGAATCAGCACTTTTCGAACGTCAAAATTACAAAAGACAGTCCCCCAAAAACGCCCGCCCTTCACCACTTCCTAGTGCTATCGCTGGGAAGAAGAAGTGGCGCAACAAACTCCCCAGCAGCACAGCTGTCTGTTCAGTTAGAAAACGTAACGTAACGTCCTTAGTATCCATGGAGTTTCTTGCCCGTTCTTCTCCATATGAACCTACTACACTTTGGATTGGGCAACCAGCTTCAGCTTTTTGAATGACCGACTCCTTGACAATTCAAAAAGTGCTTGTCATTGATTTAAGTGAAATAAATGCTTTGAGTTCTGAGTGCCTAGTTTGATCAGCTATAACAAATCACTAATCAGCCCAAACCCTAACGGAGCAGCGTACAAATTATAACCGACCCAGTTCTCAAGCCCATCCCACGAACACATTCTACGGGCTCGTTATTGGAGAATAACTATTGCATTTACTATTAATAGCTTCGTTTATATATGATTGATACTGCACAGTATAACCTAAATACCGGTTGCTACGTCTGAAGAGATTTGGTTATTGTTACTTAGCTTCCATTTCGGTTCATTTGTTTATTAATTGAGATGCCTCTCGTATCATGTGAGGAGGAATGGGACAATGCCGTGACGAAACTTTGTAGTATGGATGTAGGGGAAGGCCAAAGAAACTATGGATGTGAAGGACGATATGGATAGAAAGAGGGTGACTACCGAGATGACTACTAATAGAGAAGTATCGAAGAAAAATACATGTTGCGAATACAGGATAATGATGATGCCTCTCGTGGTTAATTTCTCCGGCAACAAGACAAACAATACTATTTATTTGTCAATATATATTTATTTGTGAAAAACAAGGTCTCCTCTTGAGAGAAATAGTATAACTTACTAACTTAGTTGTCTATATCGACGCGGCTGAAGACGAATGCGACCTTGATACAGACAATCAAAATGATGATGACATTCATGACCCACCTATTATACCAATATCTAAAATTACACATGTGTTAAAGGAACCGATAACATCAACACAACATCATAATCATGAAATATTAATGATGTCGGCATCACATTGCAAATGACGTTCTCTTTATCTTAAATGTTAAACAATTCCAATTATCATCGAAATTGCATGATTAGAATGTTAGTTATTGGCACAGAATGTTAATAGTTAAATATTAATATGTGGGAAGGTTTCTGTAAGGCATTTGTGTGTTCTAAGTTAATATTATTATTAATAATGGAAGGATAGTTTATTATAGCCGTTGGTCCCGGCTGTCATTCGTGAATCTTTGCCAGTCGTTACGGGTCGTCAGAAGCTCGAAAGTCTGACCACCAGTCTTTACCAAGGGGTATCGTTTAACCCAGTAACTGGGTTGTGGAGGTCAGATAGGCAGTCGCTCCTCGTAAAATACTGGTATACAGCTGCATCCGGTTAGACTGGAAGCTGACCCCAACATAGTTGGGACAAGGCAGGCAAATGATGATGGTTTATTAATAGCCTTGAACATAAAGGAGGGCTAGGCTAATTGGTATTTACCAGGTTTTTTAATTGGCTTTATTCCTAATATATTTCATTAAAATCGGTCCAGTAGTTTAATCATTGCAAGACATACCTACCTGACAGACTTTCGCATTGAGAAACATCCGTTTTAACTTTAACATCAAACGGACTGGGGCATAAATAAAGAGACATGGTCAAGAATTAAATAAAAACCATTAAACCAAGCCGTCACTTGTTTTATATTTTTAATCAATTAGTAATATATCAAGTAACATCACTAGTAATAACGATACACACCGTTATTTCTGCAAATACCTATGATTTTTCAACGATACTATCTGCTACGGCTAAATACAGTTATTAATCGATTCCTCTGACCTTTAGTTAAACTAGCACTTAACTTTTACTATTGTATTTCAATTAAAACAAAGCAATAAATTATTCGAAAGCAAATATTTGTTCACAACTACCTTTTATTGTTTTATTAGAGTTGTTTTAATCCGCGGGTATGCTTGTTCCGTTTTAAAAGACATGACACACATAAACTTTAATTATTATTAAAATAAATACCTATGCTTTTAGTAATTATAAAATGAATAAAGGACTATCATGCGATATAATATTACAGCACTTCAAAATTCAATTTATAAAGCATTTAATTTATAAGTTTTTCCCTCAAGCAAATGCATAAGTAATTGACAGCCAGGACCAACTTAATTTGATTAACTAACAAAGCCAGGTGTCCCTAATTGCCTTAAGTGTTTTTTCTGTGTTACTAAGAGCATGTAAATTTGCCCTTAACTATTCGCCGAACAACCAATCTTTGCATCTAATGCATGTGCTAGCCGATATTCTGTTAATCATTCCAGTCTTTATCCAATTCCATTAAGTTTTCAGATGCGAAAATCGCACCAACTTCGAATCAGCAATTTTTTCAATAAACCAGAAGGCCAATTCTCTTAATTCAAAAGGTTCAAAATCTAGTTGCAGTCTCATCTCGTCGACAAACAAATGTCAAAAACTTGTCAACAAAAATTTAGGGAAATTAGAGGTATTTTTGACAGATTGAGACATCACACTGTGAACGTTCTTAAAATTACGAGAATTGCCCCTCAGATCATACAGACATACACACAAACGAGATCGGCAGCTTTGTGGTATAGTCTAGAGAAGATCTAAAGGTGCTGGTCGATTTACAAAGTCAATTCCGTTAATCGATAATTGTATTTTATTTTGAATCGATAAGATCAGCAGTTTTGTGTCGAGGGAGTTCTAAAGCGCACAGCGATTAGTCAAACGCCTCTACGCGTCGAAACAAAGATCCAAAATGAAATATTTTAAATTATATATTGTGACAGTATCAATTATTACGAAACAATAAATATTCCACAGTTTTTATTAACGAATTCATTTCGTTCTGTTTGTTTACTTTTAATTATAGAATGTTTGTTTAAACCCGTTTATAGAGCTGTGTAATCGAATGTCGCATTTTATTTTCATTTGATAAAATCGGTAATGTGGAATATTTAAATTGCTAGCCGATTTATTGTTCCTGATTATATGACACGATTTAAATATATAAAGAAGTATTTTATCTATCTGCTCGTGTGCAAGAGCAGTTTAAGTAGCACGCCTCGTAATGGAAATAATGAATAAATCGTGAATTTTGTTCTCATTTCTCGTTCGCTACCCATATTTGCATCCATGATTATGACAAAGCTTTTCGAAAAGACTTAATTTGGTTAAACATTATCATTTGGCCGACATATCGGTATAATGAGTCGAGTGTGACTGTCACGACTCGCGCATAAGTTGAGTACTTAATACCGTATTACCGTGGTATTACAAAATCTCGACGATATTTAACGGTGGTTCAACACATGGTGGGCAAGGCAGATATTCAATTTATAATCTCATAAATGGAATAAGGTCGATGCGCCTGCGGCGGCGGCAAAGGTTAATCGGAACACGGCTGAACACGTCACATGGTATTGTGTCGTGGCGCCCTACTATTGAGAAACTGAAATCTGAACACGATTAGATTTATTGCGATATTTCGCTACGATTGATTGCTATCGATTTTCTGTGCTGTACTGTGTGTGACTGATCGCTTCGGGTAGTTCGTGTATTATTGTTTGTTTCTCTTGATTGTGTGGGCATTCTATACCTACGGATCCACATATAATCAAAAGGGTAATGTGCAGGTGCCAGCTTTTAAATATAAATGGAATTCTACCATTCCGCGTAATCATTTTCATGTTTTTACCCGAGCTACCGCATAACTGTCAGCACATTGCCAGCAAAAAGCATGAATTAGATGACAATAAATGAGTCGTAAAAGATAGTACGCTCTTACACCGAACATTTTTTAACATCCGCTCCAGACAGACTCCCCGCCGCGCCACGATCGATCATCCGTGGAACAGCGCTGTTTTACCATAAAAAAAGCAATTGAATAAGCACTTTTCTATTGTATGAAAGCAGCATTAAGGTGCCATTAAATGGCATTAAACATATAGTTGTCGTTAAGACTGTTGACCGCCGGGGGTCGTGCGCGTGTAGAGCCGCGGCGCGTTGTATGCGGCGCTCGTCGCGGCCACATCGGCATTCTGGCAGTGATCACGCGCACAACTGCATTATTCAGCACAACTCACGCGCCGCTGTCGCATTATACCGTACGATCCTTAACGCCTCGCCTCCGACTCAACCCGCATATGGAGTACCGGAAAAACTAACAATGTCGTACCTATTACATGACAAATTGCGACTATTAGCGTCTCAGCCTCGACGCACCGGCTTTGGCATCGGCTGCTCTAAGTCTCCGATGATTATGGAAACGTTGTTATGCAGTTCGCGGAAACCTTTTTACTGGATGTGCCGTTTGTCGAAGTTGTGAGGAGTGCCGGCCGGTAAGGCTGTCACAAGCGAGTCCGACTCGGGACGCCATTTGTTGAGATGATGCCACGGGAGCTGTGGACTAGATACTGTAACATCCAACAGCAACGTTTAAAGATCTTATCCGCGTACAGGCGTCCAATTGGCGTTATTGTCTGCAGTAACAATGCCTACATTATCGCAGAAATAGTAGGAATGAACGGCGAATTAACTTTGACATTAGAGACCGACAAACGCTTGTTAATACGACGAGCTATGATATTAGTATGCCATACTTACATGACATTTAACAATCATTAAAGTAATCGATGTTTCGTAGAACAATCAAGTAGAATTTTACCTTGAAGCCTTAACTCGTATAGATTGATCTTATGGAAGGTCAAGAACGTAGTGATGAGGTGCAACTTGAGCAAGAACTACGACAGGTAATCCTCACTCAAGCTCAAGCTACTTTCAGTAATAAACAAAATTGAAAACGTCGATTTTCATTTAAAAGTAGCTCACACGACAGACGTCGTCTTGTCCATAATTCATTTTAAAAATCTATTGAAAAAATACTTAAAGTTTTTCCTGATTTTCCTATTTTTCGGGCAACTGTTCCCATTTTTACCGACTTCACAAGAAGGAGGAGGTACTATGTTCAGATGATTGCATTTTTTTTTTTTTTTTGTATGTTTGTTCATCGAATACTCCGCCATTTGTTGACGGATTTTCAAAATTCGTTTTTTTCTTTCCTTATAAAACTCATTCTGACTAATACAAATATTTTAAAACAATAAAATAGCCAAAACAGTCCAACCTTTCTCAAGCAATGCGCTTACCATTTTACCAACGAACTACATTTCATTTTTATTATTTATATAGAAGAAAGACAGAAGATACTTTTACAACCACAAACTTTTTGCATCCAGACTCCCGACCTAACAAAACCCTTTCCGGCACACAACCAGATACATATTACCGGTGACAAAAACATGACTTTATCTTCTAAACCGATGTTCACCTGTCTATACCATGTTCGCAAACCCTTGCTAATGGCACAAAAGTGTACATTCATTTTCATCAAAACTAACAATGGGCTGCTAAAGTCGCCTAATAGACCATTACACGTAGATTTATGCCGGTAACAACGTCTCAGGATTGAGGCATAGTTGACTAGCATTACCATATAAGAAGGGGGAATAAATAACATCGATTTCTGTTGGAAAATTATTCGTTAGATGTTGAAGCGAGTAATCATGAGCGGTGAGTAGGCTTCGATGCGAACACGCGTTTGAATTTAAATGGTTAATTTGTCTTATAGGTAGCTGCTTTGTAACGTAGGTATGTGCTTTGTCGTGGATTTATATCTTAGTCTTGTGCATGCGGGGTTTTAGGGATCGTGTGACTGCTGGTTTTGAGAATAGTAGGGTGATTTAGGTTACCTCTTCTGTCCAAGGTGGGAATGATCAAAGGTCAAAGAATATTTTGATTTTCATCAGGTAAGGCACTTCGTAAGTTAGCCGAGTTCCGTTACATGGGCAATTCCTAAGAAGGCCTGCATCTTACACACTTGTATTCACAATCTGAATTTTGAAGGATATTGCTAATCCATTGCTTCACATTTTCGAATAATTTGTCTGCTCAACAACGTAAATAGCTCAATGAATAATAATAATAATTTATTTTCTCACCACAATATATGTACATTAGAGAGGTATCAATACAAAATACGTATCACCAATAATTATACCTACTGTGGGAGACTGGTGCCTAAACTAGACGTGAGGTCTGCATTTCAGGTCACCAGAGTGGCAATTATCGTAATTTTAAGTTCGTTCACAGTCTGATCTCAGTCTCAATCCGTCAAAAATACTTCTAATTTCCGTACATTTTGACAAGTTTTTGACATTTGTTTGTCGCCGAGATGACACTGCGACTAGATTTTGAACGTTTTAAATTACGAGAGTTGGCCTTCAGGTCTCCAACCCTTGGGTAGTGCTTACATTTTAATGTTAATGTACTTTGATTAATCAATGCGGTAAGAATTTAGAAAAATCATCAAATAATAGAAAATAGAATGTTGTTGAACTGTCAAAATGAAAGCCATTGCTATTGTTAGTGTATTACATAAATACCCCGCTGAAGAATTACTAAGTTAAGTTCAGTGACAAAAGTGTGACAAAATTAGCACTGGTTTATTACCCAATAATTTAAACCTAGGTATGCGTGGAATGCAGTGCTCTCAATCAAGCTAGATCGTTCCGGAAAACAATGTGACCTGCAACATATTCACGCAATAAGATTTATTATTCAGGTTGATCTAATCGAACCTTAACAAGAAACGCGAATCGACAGATTCGACAGAAAAAACCTAAGCGAAACCCCACCCAGTTCCATAGATCAACTAGGAATTCCAAACAAAAACTGAACCAAGTTTTAAGTTTAAAAAACCCGTAAGTTTAAATTTTACAACTGCTATTAGGAAACGTCGTGTAGTTTGTGCTGATACGGATCTTGAGGGTAACAGTAAGTACTCGGAGCACGGTTAACTGATTTTCTAATAAGCCATTAATAATTAATTAATCGTTTGAGTAGCATTGGCAGCTGTGTAATGAGTGTTGCGACTTGTGTGGCCATATTAAAAGTGTGGTAGGTACATGCCTACCCACATACAGTTCCGCAGAATTAGGTATTTGGTTGCGTATAATTTTGTATGGAGGTACCGAAGTAGGTAGGTAACCTACTGGTGCATAAAAACTCGCTGAAATGATGGTGCTAATCATTCATCGCTGGACATGATAGAGTTCTACTTTTCCCGTAAAAAAACAATATATGTATACTGCAGTGCGATTCTGTAACCATCTCACCGTGAAAACTTAGGTGAAGTGAGCGTGGAGTGAGCTGTCATTCCAAATAATGCTAGGGATTGACACTATTAACTGACAACTCACATCAAGCTCACTTCACTTGAGTTTTCACGGTGAATTTTTTACAGAATCGACCGGCAGGATGACAGGGACATCGACACGCAAACGTTGGCCATGAATTCAGGACATGATTCTAAACCCTCCAACATGGTTCAAATATTTTATCGGTTATCAAAAAAAAAACAGTTGTTTCATGGAAAAGTGCAGTACCTACCTCCGCGAATACACGGTAACACGTTGCACGTCGATGTTTCAGCTGCCTCTCTGTGTCCAATAGTCATCACAATCACGTACCTATCATGCTCACGTAGGTGTTCTGTTGTTATCAATGCACTTTAGTATGCGTCAACGTCTCATGATGTGGACGTATCTAATCCCTGATTCGCATATTGCGACACGCGCTTCACTGATACCAGGGGAAAGGGCAGCATTGCTGTCCAAAATAAGGTTCCATTTGAATTTCTGAACATCGGCAGAATGCAAACTTTATAGATAGCTCCTTTATGCCTTTAGCTTAGCATATCTAGAAAGCAACTCTCACGTTTCATATTGAATAAGCATAAGCAGAGTCAAAGATATCCAGTGATTTATATTCAGAATTACATATTTATCGCACCGTCCTTTCCAATTCAGAAAATGTAGACGTGTAATTTGTCATCTATTCAATTAACATTACGATGGTGAGTTGCCACTTTAATCAAAAGTGCTGGTACTTTAATTTACCCTGTCATAGTAAGTATTAAATTTCATCCAAGGTATAACCCCACGCGGCGCATGTAAATGAAACATAAATCACTCCTACACTTGGATACACGTATTTATATTAACTTCACTATAGCGGTATTATGCAAAAGTTTTAACGTGGAGTTGGAGTAAAAAAATGCAATGTAAATGTGTACAAATAGGTGTTTCGCCATTACAAAGTTGGAAAATTTGATGTTGTTAAAAAAGGCGTACAGTCATGAGGTGATGTTGTTGTTGTTGTGTTGTTGTTTTTTTCAGAAAGTGAACACGGCTCAATTTAGGTATATCAAAACGATATTATGAACACTTCCGATATTTGCTATACTTAGTTTCCTGGACCTAGATCATATGAAAAACCAGAGGGTCCAGAGGAGTAGGGTAGAGGTGAAACTGAGACTAATGCTTGTTTCCTGATGCCTCCCATCGGGAAACTGTTTTGCAGAATTAGGTACAATAAAACCTATCTATATCTGTAGACTGCATCGGCAGTGACATCTTCAGATAATCAGACGACCAGAAAACTTCATTTTGATTTACAAAAATTATATATTAAAATAACTTTGATAAGTTTTGCGTCTAAAGGTAACTAGAACATGCGCTATTTATTAGAGCTGCTATATCTGGTTGCAGACCTGTGCAATTATGCAACACGAAGGAGATTTTAATTTTCAAGAGATTTATCAGAATAAAAAAGCAGACGACCTGAGGATTATGAGGCTTAAATCTACTACAAACGTTGCAGCGGTCTCGCCAGTATCGTGAGTTTTTGATAGATTTTATATGGCAAATCTGTCAGAAGATCACAATGGAGAGACCAGAACGTTTATAAATTAGTAGAATCTATTAGCCCCTCATTTGTTCGCATGCCATTAATTTGTGATGAATGAAGATTAGTTTTCTGTAACAAGCATGTCCAGACAATAATAATACCTATGGCTATTCGCGCCTGACCATTGGTTTGGAGCAGAACACGCTGGCACGCCCAAAGAAGATGGCTATTAGCGCCTGGCCATCGGACCGGAGCAGACTGCGCTAACCGATCTCTGACGACTATGACGATTAGCTTCTGGAAAATGTGGATGAGATTTCAGTCAATTCAGTTCGTCAGTCTACTGCCCGAGAACATAATCAGCGTACAACGTTCCCATCACTACTGGGACTCCGTACTCTTGTCTGCGAGAGGGAATGGGCCGAACCGCCGAACGTAATCTACCAAGCGCAATGTGGGTTGGGTTGACGGATGTCAAATGATTTCGAATTTTTGGTTCCAGCCGATCGATTCTGTAAAATCTCACCGTGAAAAGTTAGGTGAAGTGAGCTTAGAGTGAGCTGTCAATAGTGTCAATCCCTAGCATTAGTCGGAATGACAGCTCACTCCACGCTCACTTCACCTAAGTTTTCACGGTGAGATGGTTACAGAATCGCACTGCTGGACTTGCCGGTTTCCTCACGATAATTCCCCAAAATTTTCCGCGGGATGACGGGCAATATAGACTAGACGTTGGGGTTTGTCCTGAGTCAAGTTTCCATAGGATGACCGACGTTGCAGACGAAAAGACTAACAGTTTAAACTCTACAAACATTCGCGAGATAACCCCAGATCTTCGGCGTAATAAGGCAGAAGGAACTAATGTTTTTAATCAGTTCCGAGTCTGGAATAACCCTCAGGCCTCAGCTCAGTCTTGTCAAGGCAATGAGACCCAAAAAGGGCAAAACAGGTTACGCCATCCACTCGTACGCACAACAACATACTCGTTTCGCAACTGATAAATGATTACGATAACCCACGTTACCCACGTATGTTATTTGGCTCCAGAGAATAGAAAAAGCGACCTTGCTGTCTAAAATCATATAGTTGACCTACTGATTCATAAGCTTATAATAACGACCTTTGATACTGGAGCCACCAGAGGTCAGGAACCTTCAATCAAGTTTCTTATATTGGTGAATGTCTTTAATAACGTATTTTCGTGAATTATGAGTGAAGTTCGTTAATCATAAGATGTCACTCAAATTGTAATATCAGCCGGTCGATTCTGTAAAAATCTCACCGTGAAAATTCAAGTGAAGTGAGCTTGATGTGAGTTGTCAGTAGTGTCAATCCCTAGCATTATTTGGAATGATAGCTCACTCCACGCTCACTTCACCTAAGTTTTCACGGTGAGATGGTTACAGAATCGCACTACTGAACTGTTTAGCTCGGGAAGGTAGAGCAGAGAATGGCAGCAGGTATAAATTTCGGTTAACTTATCTGGCAGATAATTTCATACATCTGCTCCATTTTTTTATAAAAATAAAATCTGGTAAGTAGATAATTAATATCTGCGGGGTAATTGCATAACACACTAACAATGACAATGCCATTTTTTTGTCAATTCAACAACTTTTATTGCGTTATTCAACGTTGCTGTCGAGCAGACGAAGTTTTCAAACAATTATTATGAAGCACGCGTTTGGGAATTTTCTTCAAAATCCTTCGGATTGTGATTGAAAGTGTGTTTAAAGGGCTCTATCTCAGAATACCAGTTTCTCAAAATACCAGATTCGCAATATAACAGAAGTACAGAAGGTTGCTGGATTATGTAAAACCTATGTGTAAAACATTTACTAACCGTAATATTTATACTTCTTTTAATACCTAAACTTCCGCATGCCGCAGGTCGTGCATATCTATCTACCATAAACCGCTAGTGTTTTTCTCTATATCTGTGCAACAACAAATTCTGCCACTTTAACAAAATATAAAACCACACAACAACTCATACGTCAAAAACTGCATTCCCAACCACTAACCAATAAATAAAACAACAAATCAATTAGAAGTCCATATAAATAAGATATAATAAAATAAAATCCATTAATAATGCGCTAGTCCTGCACTAGGTTTACGTCAACATTGAACTGTCCCTTCACAAGGTCGCAGGCCACTTGGTACCGCCATCTGTAAGTGTTGCTCGCGTCGTAGGACTTTTTCTGTGGAATAAGATAAGTGTATTAGGTTTTTATTGCTATGTTGGTATAACTTGAGTACGGATGACGAAAGAGATAGATTAGCAGACATGTATCCAAAAAATATGACTATAGAACTCTGAACCGCCCCTTGTATTTTAAACAATGGGCTTTCCGGGGGCAGATCAGCGCGCAATCCAATCAAGATAAGACTGGACTGGAAGATGAGTAAATTGCATGAAATAAGGACAAAAAAAAATACCAAAAAAGACTATTCGAGTCGATTTTAAAATAGATAATCCCATAAGGTTCCGACCTTAAAAGGAAAATGGAACCCTTATTAAATCCTTTTTTTTACAAATAGACTAAACTGAAAAATACTGAAGTCGGTGTCGGTGGCTTAGAAGTTCACAAAACCCTAATTGCGTAACACACTATTAATTTCATTGTTACTATAGTGTGTGTGTGTGTGTGTGTGTGTTACGCAATTACCCCGTAGACATCGATTTCCGAGATTAAAATGATTTTTCATTGCAGTCGTAGTTTCAATTTATGTTTTATCGTGAAAAAAAAACTTTGCAGAAAACTTTTAATGTCATTTTTTATTTTGTCGACTGTACTTGCATTGCAGTTGCAATACATACAATAATGAGTCAATTATTATGTGTACCGCATATATAAAACAGATTGTCTAGTAAATACACAATCAGTTTTATTACCTGGCAACAGGGAAATCGGCTGCAGTAATTATTATGCAAGCTAGATTGCTGGTCTAATAAATGAATGTAGGTCGTAATTGTTTTTATTATACTTCAGTTGCTGACTGCGTTTTGCTATGATAGATCTTATAGAGCTGTAAAGGTGTCACTCTCTATATGGCATTATCCCTATAAAAAAAGTAGTTATACAATGCTCATTTCAGTGGCTAATTGGATTATGGAGGTTGTCTATTTATACCCTGTCCAGTAGATTAACCGTTTTTTGACAGCTGCCTTAGAACGTAACTGCAGATTATGTAAAAGTTAACTTTAATATGCGTAATAAAAGAACTAATGGACAGAGTATAAATATTTTTAAAGAGAATGCAAGTGTATTTTTAATACATGTTTTACTATGGAGGAAAGTTTTGTGTATGATTGTGGATGGCTATAAGAGTATGGGAAGACCAAAGAAACAATGGATGGACTGTGTGAATGATGATATGGTTAGAAAGAGGGTGAGTACTGGGTGACTACCAAGATGACAACAAATAGAGAAGTGTGGAAGAAAATTACATGTTGCGCCGACACCAAATATATCGCGATAAGGGCAAGAGTATGATATTTATTTATTTATATATACTTTATTGTACACCACAAAAATACATAACAAAAAAAAATTATCCAGCACTAAAAATATGCAATGGGCGGCCTTATCGCTTTCTGCGATCTCTTCCAGGCAACCTTGAAAATGATGAATGATAATTATGGAAGTACATATTTATTTTTCCACCGGCGATAAGCAGACAGACCATCAATTTGTGGCATCCTAGCTCACAAACTGGTGGCCCCATTTCACTACAATTTTTATTTTTAAATTCTTGAACGGACTTCTTCTTTGAACGAACCAAAAAGTAACCAAGCTTACTCTAATGACGCCATAAACCAATTAAAAGGATAACTAATGGATAATCTGTAGTTTGACTTATGTAATTCAATCTAAGCTCGGGGCTACGGTTTTGTGATCCATTAATCTCTAGCTAAGTGTAGTTTGCAAGCTTACATTATTGAGGAATCTATTCGTTACGGTTTTATTAAATTGACTGCCCCGTTGGTCTCGTGGTCGCAAGCGCGACTGCTGAGCGTGGGGTCCTAGGTTCGATTCCCAAGTCGGGTAAAGTGTTATTGATTTTTTCCATTCACAATTTCTCAGTAACAGCCCGGAATTTGGAAATTAGCGGTGTGATATCTCTGTGCTTCGAAAAGCATGTTCCGTTGGCTCTGTGCCTGATCTCCCTCCGGTCGTGTTGGATTGCTGTCCTATCGTACTATGAGATTGAGGGAAGTGAGAATGCACCTATCAGCGCACACACTTGTACACTATAATATCGCCTGCGTTGATGACTAGTATCCGCTGAGATAGGCTGCCAACGCCGAAATTCAGTCAAGAGTTAACATTTTTTTTATTATTATTTTAAATGATTATGCAAACATCGTAATTCAATATTCCGTTGATGGCACTATAGCACAAACAAGAAATGGTCAAGCGTGTGTTACACTTTTTTCATTAGGTTTTTAAAGCAGATAGTAAAATGTAAAAATGCCTGTTTTGTTTGTGTCCTATCAATGTTCACATTTATATGATAGAAGATGGTACTCACATACTGAGATCCATCCGTGCCTCGGAAAGCACGTAAAGCCTACTGCACTGGCTGTTATTCGTAGATAACAGTCGTTACGGGTAGTCAGACGCCCGAAAGTCTTACAACCAGACTTACCAATGGATATCGTGTCACCCAGTATAATTGTGTCGCTCCCCACACTTCTTCACTTGTGTATAGTTTATACTATTATGATGATGCTATTCACCAATATCTTGACAGCTTGGGGCCTAAAAAGGCCTCTTTAAGCAATACCTCTAAAAGCTATTCATTTCCTGAATTTCCAGCAGATCATTAGGAATTCCTCTAATTTTCGTAAAATTTCATTTCATATTTGGTGTAAACATTGCCGCATGAAAAAAATAAAAACCGTAATTTTATCGGTAAATTTTTCATTACAGTTTTTATTGATCAAATTGGTTTTTTATTTTTTATTTCTACATTTTAAATGTTAATTAATTGTGATATGAAGTGCACACAGTCTGTGTGCACTTCATATCACAAACTGACAATTCATAATATGATCTGTGTGACACAGATCATATTATGAATTGTCAGTTTGTGACCAATTTTCGATTTTTAATATGATTCATATTGTTATCCTATTATGATTCTGCCAAAGTGGCCTTTTTAGGCCCCCTTGTCTATGAGGGTCCCATTACGCTCTCTCTCTTCCACTGCTGGTGGTTTTATGGGCTCCGAACTTCCTCACTAACTTGTTTATACAACTATTATGATGATGATACTCACTGCGTGTATGAACGTAAAGGAAGCAAAAGGAGTGTGTAAGGATCATAGCAGGTGGCATTGTGTTGTATTTGCCTACCCCCATGGGGAAAAGGTGTGAATTTAGGTAGGTATGTAAGTACTCACCAATATCTTGACAGCTTGCCTGGTGTGAGGGTCCCATTCCACTCTCTGCCCCACTACTGGCTCCTGTATGGGCCCCGAACTCTGTTGCCCGCCGACTTTCCACACCATCCAAAGTGCGAAACCGTTTAATAGCTGTTGCTCTTCTGCTTTCGGTTTACTAGAAATATTTAAATAAAATAATTTTGATTAGGTATTTTATAATTATATTTTTTTTTTAATTATGTCATTTTTCGCCTACGTGACAGAAAGAAAGAAAAAAGTTTATTTGGACACAGTTCGTGAAACACAAAATACAAAAATAATAAAATAAAAAATAATGTTTCAGACAACAATAGTGTGTGCCTCACGGCTGCACCAAAAAGGTTCATTTCAGCATTAATGCCTGACAGATGCTGTCTGACGCTGGTTTTCTAATGAACGTATGGAAGTCATTGGAAGTTAAGCAAGAACACTTTATAACTAAAATCCATAATGATAGTTTCATAAATTAGTATTTTTAAAAACCCGTATAAAACAGGGACCTCAAATCGTAGCCTAAAGATTGACGAAGATTTGGACAGGCCACAACGCATTGCAAAAATCCTTCTCCATCACTTTAGCACATTTGGTATGAACCAGGAGCAGCACTCTAAAGGAGGGCCGCACCGTACAAATAAAGTATTGAATTGCTATACATTGACTTACAGCACTTCAATGACGCCGTCGACCGCGTACGACGGCTTCAGTAGGGTGAAGATGATCGACAGCAGTCTGACCGGCTCCCCGCGACTCTTACAAGGATACTCCCACAATGGCTGCGCCTCTATCTCAGCGTCGCTGATTGTGCTCGCTTTCTGAAGATAATAAATGAATAATAATAACACCAGCCTGTTAATGTCCTAGTGCAGGTCAAGCGCCTCTTCTCCTACAGAGAAGGCATGAGCATTGATCACCACGATTCCTCAAGATTTGGCATCACATGCAAAAATAATTTTTCAAATCCGACTGGTGGTACTATAGATTAGCACGTTCAAACAAAAAAAAACCAACCTCTTCAGCTTTATTATTAGCAGTACTAACAGATTAATATTAAAGTATTTCATATAATTATACTAATTATTCGTTTTTATTTCTGAAGATAAACAATTTCAATTCTACATTTTTTCTGTCTTAAATGATTCATCTCAATTGAAGTGTTAAGTTAAGACCATCTTGATTCTGTTGTCAAAAGAGACGCTGCTATTCGTCCTGTATACCACCATCTCTTTCTCGCACTGCACAACTGATCACTCTATTAGCATGTCATATTATCATAATAATAACTGATGACTCTATTAGCATGTCATATTATCATAATAATAACTATATGCAATATCTTTGGAATTATTTTTTTGCATTTCAGGATGGCTTTGCTTGTTCAGAACATTTGACAAGTATGTTGAATTCGGTACATTCATAAGTAATATAATTGTCACCAGTGCTTATTTAGGTGGCATGTTGTCATATTGAATAAAGCCCCAGCCCAGCAGTTTTAAAGAATAGTAACTGTATTGAAACAGGTCACTCTTTGTCGGTGTATGTTGACAAAAGAGGTCATGAAGACTTACCTATACTGTAAAAACGTTGCAAGTCGGAGGCTTGCACAAAAATTGTGGCAGCCGCTTAACACGAAGGTAAAACAATAAGTAAATATACCTCACCCACCTCGACTAATCCGTCAAACACTGCCATATCAATTCCTTCACATTTCCCTAACGGTGTTGAGATCTTATGCAAGTCTTGAAACTCCACCGGCATGGCCCAAATCTCACAACACTCAGGAATGATCGACACACATTCATAGAGTTGAGTCTTATGTTGAAACAAAACATACGCCATCTTTAGGTTCTCCCAGGGCAGTATTGCACTCGCGAAATTAGGATCAGCTATAAAAGTCGTCACAGTCTTTACTATTTCATCTGTGACTTCAGATATAAAATGTACATTTTCTAGTTCATTTGTAGTAATATAGTCTTTTAGAATCCCGAGATTCAAGCTCAAACTTTCAAGTATATAAACAGCCTTAGCACCAAATTTCGATGCGGCTAACCCCATGAAACTGCTTCCATTTAAGTCTAACACAACAGAATCATTGTTGATTTCTTCTTTCAATTGTGCTAGAAACTTCTTGCTTCGTTTTCCATCATTTAGGTACGAAACGTGAGTTCTTGATAAAGCCATGTGGACTCCACATTCGCAGTTAGGTCTTTTGTAGTTTTTTAGTTTGGTGTTTTCGTTTTCTAGGTAGAACCAAAGTGAGTATTCGTCTTGGCATGAGATGAGGGTTGCTTCGGAGTCTTTCTCTAGGTTAAAGTCTTGTGGTAGGTAGTAGACTGCTTGCATCCAGTGGTCCCGCCAGGGTATAGTGTCTTGTGGTCGTTCAGATGATGTGTTAGCGTCAGGGTGACACCACCAGGGTGCACAGCTGAGGCAGATTCGACCTGGAATCAAAAGTTTTATGGATCATATTAAATAAATTCTTCTTTCACCTAAATAATATTAAATGCTCAAGTTTCAGTTTCAAAAGGATGTATTTTAGGTCTGACATGTTTGTGTTTGGCAACGATGGATTAGGTACTGCGATAATTTAACTAGCTTCACACTCTCGAGTTAAATCGTCGGCCACATTTTTTTTTTCCTTTTTTCAGTATTTTTTCTTTTTTATGTCTCTCAGTTGATGATACTTTATTCACATTACAATCTTGCCTATTAGGTAATAAATAATTTAAATATAGGGCGGATTATTAATCAACAGAATTTTTTTATTTTATTCCATGAGAATAAAATTGACATCTGACAGTTTTTGTATGGATTAACAGCCAAAATTATGTAGCTGACTTGGACAATGTTTCTAAACTTGAAGCTAAAATCCAATACACACACATACATACTTCCGTAGATTTATACTTACGTATATCATAAATGCGAAAGTAACTGTCTGTCTGTCTGAAACCATTCCACGTCAACACCAAGGCGTTTTTGGCTTTCCTTGAAGAAATGAGGTGGATTGAATAATCAATTTTCTCACTCGTACGCAAAATACGAATTACCTTTTCATGCCTTACTAGCTGAACGGATTTCGATGAAATTTGGCACCCAGGTAGACCATGACCTGGGTTACGACAGAGGATACGTTCTATGGTCACCAGGCAAAGCCGCAGGCAATGCTAGTATCCATACATTTTAAAACTCACCTTCAGTATCCATATTAAGTTCCCACCACATGAAGACAACCTGTGCCTTCCCCGTACTACTGACATTAAAGTCTTGCTTCACTGTCCGCTTCATAATGATGGGTGAACGTCCTGACCAGTCATAGTAGAACACTGGGATCTGGTCCGATAGCTCACGGAATGCATGACGAGGTAGTTGGGAGAGTTGCAGGTCATGAACAGCGGCAGAACCGGGGCAATCAATCATCTGTAGCAGAAATATGGAGACATTTATTATCAGTTATTTTGGTTTCAAAACTCAAGATATTTGTTGTGATTATATGTGTAAAAGTATCAGCAAAGCTATTCGAACAATTTCAGTTTGACAGCTTTTGCATAGAAATATGTCAAACTGTCATATTTATTCTTCAGATATACAAGTCATCGGACTATCAAAAAATCAGCCCCTAAACTGACAAAATTTTCGAACTTCCTATAGATTTCCGATTAGATTCGTAACTATTCGATTCGGCACGCTAGTCTTAAATGAATTTAACAGTCAGAAAACATTAAAAAACTCAATGTGTGATTTTGAGTTTTTAAAGTTTTCTGACTGTTAACTTAAGTTCATGTAAGACTAGCCCCTGGTTTTTAAAACAGTCTATACAATTTATTTCAATAAACCAGTTACAGGCACTTTTGAATTATCAAGAGGATGGTCAGTCAGAAAGATGAAGCTAGTTGCCCATTCCAAAGCGTAGTAGGTTCTTATGGAGAAGAAACTCCACAGACACTTACTCAAAATTAGATTTAAACTATTGTATCCATTTTCTACCTTTTGTGGAGTCTTTAGCACAATATCCAGTTCAGCATCAGCGAGATCATTGAGTTTGTTCCACTTCCACAAGGTCGGACACTCCACCACCTGTGCATATATGACTGCAGAGTCTGGCACCACTATGCAGTCTGACTCTAATAGGCACTTGTGGGCATGTGCAAACGTTAACAGAGCGCCTGAAAATAACATAAAATTATTGTTAGTATTGTTCCAAGACTTTTATCTTTCTGTCATGAAAAATATGTAAACAAAAATTACTGTGACTGAAGTCTGAAGTACTTAAGAAAATACCTACAGTATAGAGGAGATGACCTCTTCGTTGCTGGAATCTGGTATTCCATAAAACAAAAACAAAGTACACTAATTTTTACATGATATTAGCAAGTTCTCTTCTCAAAAAATTACAAACAATAGAGACAAGGTTTATACAAAACTATCAAAAAGCATAGTATTTATCATTTGATAAAATATTCTAACAGAAAAACTCCGTACCTTCACCAATCAACTCTGTATCAAACACCTCTGTGACTAGAATGTTAGCTTTCTCCTTCATATCACAGTCTTCACCTACAGTCAGCTCTGTAGATCTCTTCGGTATCAATTTTATCTTGTCAGCAACACCGTTTATATGGAGAATCTTGGCACAGCACTCTGCCATTGGTTTAAAAGCTTCACAAGCGACTACTGAGTCAGCACCAGCGCGAGCTGCCATTATTGAAAGGAGACCTGTTCCTGTGCCTAAAATTAAACAGCTAGTCAATTATTTAGAGCAATGTGGTATTTTTTTTTATAGGAGATTATAAAGCAACTCTGTTTAAAATTCATGAGGAATGCAATGAAAATCGTAATAAGTACAAACCTATATCCAAAACATTTGCTTTCTTTCCGTTACTATGCATTTTGTCTATAGCAAGTTGTAGAGCTCTTTCATACTTCTTATTCCTCTCAGTATCGTGCAGCATATCGGCAAATCCAGAACGCGCTATTTCCTGGTGAAAATCATAGTTCTCATCCTGAACATCCCACTCCGTACTCCCCGTAATAGGGTTTCTTTTTTGGGTAAAAACTTTCATCTTCGTCGAGACGGAGCTTTTTAACCTAGAACTGAATCACCGAAACTTTAGATTACTTACATGTTAAGTGATAAAAAGCCGACAATCACAAAAGTTATTCACAAACATACCTTTTCACGGAATGAGTTTTAAAAAAATTACTTAATCTCACTAAATGTATTATTCTCATTTAAAGTAACATTATTTCACCATTAATCTTCAACTTTTAGTACAATAGTACTTGAGCACAGAACAACTTATATTTGTTTTAACCTAAAAATTCAGAGCTTTTCGTTTGTTTTTTTTTCTGAAGTGACATTGACATTTCGGTTCGGAAATAGAAATATTTTTTACTTTCTTAGTTTTGAGGATATTCTATATGCAGAATTAATCTAGAGATATATAATTTATATAAGTAATTGGTGATACTTGAAGTCGCTAAGGTAAATTATTTCAATAAAAACAAAATTCGGGTCACTGGCCAGTTATTTGAGGGCTGATGTCAATAATATATTATGTCGTTTTGATGTGAGTTGTCAATCAAAAGTAAGAATATGTTTATGTTTATATTCCACGAAACTAGAATAGATTAGAAATCTATAATGTTTTTATAACATTTTTTACAAATTAGTGCATTGACAATATTATTTTCGAATGGCAGCATGACTCGTAGTTGTCAGCGGTTTGAGCTTTCATTACGACGTTTTTCTATCATGGCGGCCGCCGTCGGTAGGATTTGTGGGGCACGTCTTTTGAGAAATAATGGCATAGTTGTTCCCCAGGTACTGGAAATAGTTCTAAACAATTTGTTATGTAGTCTAAATTGATAGTAGGTACCCTTACCGTGTTCAATATGTTACCAATGACAGAAAAGTTCAAGTTCGAAGTGTCATGGAAAACTGCTGTATTTTATGAATTTGTGCCATACTATGAGCCTCGTAACGTGTTAAATGCGATGATGTGTAGTCCAGGACCCTCTGGAGCGAATATTAGCACCGAGTGTTTAAAATAAATTTTCATGGGCAAGTGATAACCTATTCTGCATTATGTAACAAGTACATAAGAAATCTAATGGAGGCTGTCCCTTGCAGGTATGCCAGCTGTCCACCAGAGCGCAAGGATGGACAAGGAACAGAAAAATGGTAACTTCTATTCTATTTATTTTTAGCAAAAGGAAATATTTTGAAAATACACCCACGTAATCTTCGTTGATACGCGTTCGAAGTTCTCAGTATTGATTTTATAATGTTGTGGTACTCCCAAGAACACCAGCAACGTTAGGGTTTTTTTTTTCTAAAACGTGTAATAATAAAAGAAAAAAATAAGCAAGAACTTGAGTCACAAATTATAACTAAAAAATGTATTGTGTAATAATAACAGTATATTAGAACAATAGTTGTATTGCACCATAACTTAATTTCATGGATACTTCTTGTTATATTCTAGCCTTCTTGCCATATCAAGTTTATGATCAATTATCACTATATAACAAAATATTTCTACATTAATTTTTATTTATTTTTCTGTACAGTGGCTGTCATCCTTGGGAGTCATTGGCGGTGGTGTGGGAGCCCTCCTGTTCGCCCTAGAACAGTCAGTACAGGCTTCAGGATCTGAAGCCCATGCACCACACCATCCTTGGAGTCACGACGGCTGGTTCAAATCAC
This sequence comes from Apamea anceps, assembly GCA_951799955.1. Taxonomy (NCBI): domain Eukaryota; kingdom Metazoa; phylum Arthropoda; class Insecta; order Lepidoptera; family Noctuidae; genus Apamea; species Apamea anceps. The sequence goes on from OX637516.1 coordinate 4,774,679, forward strand.
TAGATCATGCCAGGTAAGTTCATAACTAAGGATTTTTAGCCAAAAAGAAAAAGTTTGGCAACATTACCACATACCAAGTCAAAATTAAGTTCATACCTGACATAATATTTTAATTTATGGCTCATGTCTTGGTCTCCAGATAGAAAATCTATTTATTAGATAATTTAGAAAAAGGTACAGAAGTTGTATGGAATTTTCTGCCAGGCAACTTAACCAGAAATGATAAATGATTTTATTTTGTAAGTAGGTTTGTACAAACACTTACCTTAATGGTGGTAACCTTACATAATACAAAATAATTACCATATGCACTTAGAAAGTAGAACTATGTTTATAATTTTACAGTTATTCTTACTAAAAAAGAACAATTTATTATTGAATTTTGAATCTTAAAAATAATGGAATTTAGTCTCAAATTCAAAGTATATAAATTAAAAATGTCTTTTGGGGTAATATTAAAATAAGGGTTTTTCATAACTTCCTCACACCACACGGGGAAAATATACAACACACATTTAATAATTTCATATTATCATCAGGGTGTTTTATCTGTTATCTATTTAGATAGTTATCAGAGCGCATTATAATGACATTGTAATAAAAATGTATTAATCTGTGAGTGATACATCTATGGTTGTGTCAATTCAAACACAAAAATCACTCAATTACTGCATTTATCTAATGTAAATATTGATATTATCAAGAACAGATAACAGGATTTGCTACACTTTACTGCAGTTACAAATTAGGACAGCTTTAGAAAGCATGAATCAAAAATATGCATTAGCTGTTTTTTGTCATTATTACTTAAATTATGTCATCATCATCCTCCTACTTCCTACTACCCTTATCTCGATTTATTTGGACCTAGCTTCCGCCCGAGGCTTCAACCGGTATGTCGATAAAAAGTAGCCTATGTCCTTCCCCAGGGTACAAAGTATCCCAATACCAAATAAATTTCACCAAAATCGGTCCAGCTGTTTCAGAGATTACCCGGAACAAACGGACAGACAAACATTAAAAAAAATGTCAGCATGTCTGTTTTTCCCAAACATCTCTTATCAGCCATCATCTATCTTTTCTAGGTTTATTCCAGAGTATTGAAATTCTGATAATACCATGCTTATCTCTTCATACCTAACAGCGTCCGTCGCGGCTACGAAGTGTACAAGCAAGTGTGCAAGGCCTGTCACTCACTGCAGTACATCGCCTTCCGAAACCTCGTCAATGTCACCCACACTGAGGAAGAAGCGAAGGCCGAGGCTGCTGATGTGAGTATCACGAGATTAGCTAGTGATGTTATACAAAACACCATTCCACCATTTACCATTCTTATTCTTAACCTTGTCATATTGTAAATGGTGAAGTTAAAAATGACGCGTCAACGCAAAAACGTGCAACAAATAATACACATTTTGATATGGTTTAACAGAATGAAAGGACAACTACTCTCCCATTTCCTGATAGGTAATCCAAGTAACAATCAGTCATGTAAATCATCAATCAAACATGTGTTGTAAAAAAAAAACCTAACTGCTCTTATCAACCGCATGGCATTAACATACAGTAAAATTAGCTCGCGCGGTTGCGAAACCGTGCGATTGATTGTTTTTCAATCTGATGGAAAATTGTTTACCATCCTCACGCAGCAATAAATCAAATACTGTGAATGATCAATAGTTGATTATGATATATATAATTCAAATGCTAAATCAAATTCCTTTGATTGCATATTACAAAGCTATCCACGAAAACTTATGTAACAAATATGGCAAATATTTGGAGGAAGCGCCTCCAATAGCCTACCCCAATGAAAAATCCTCTGAACTAGATACTCGTAAATACTGGCATTAAGCCAGAATAGCAACAAACTTAATATGTGCGAGTACACTTGATGTACATTTATGTGAAAACTATGCCTTGACAACCAGAGGTGACATAATGCAGTCATTGTATTGCACTGCAGACAATTTTATCTACTTTCATTGCCAAATAGTATTAGTGCATTGACCCCAACTCAGAATGAGAATTCACGCCCACACTTTCTTTAAAATCGCCCTTAGTCGATGCAAAAAGTCTACCCTATTCTTCAGAACGTGAGGTATCAAAGAGTTGTCAATAGGAGGTATCCTATTATCAAATTTTGTATACTTTAAAAATGTATTGGGTCACGTTTTAGTAGGATGTACATTTTATAAGTTAAGCCAAAAACTGAAAGAAGTCGAAAATTTCGAGGTTCTTCGAGCACGCAGTTAGCACAGGTCTTTCGAAGTTGCAAACTTGGTTTTACAATATTGGTATCTATACTAACAAGTCTAACAACATCCCAAAAACTTAGCACAATGCAATTTTGTGCGACCTGCGTTATTTTAAATGACTAGCAGATCTTTATAATGTCTATTTATAAACGCTTAGCAAAGATCGTAACTGATAAAACTGCCTATTGTACTTTATACACTATTAAAACTAATATACAGTTCAAAGTATCTTCTGAGTCAAATTAACTTAGCTAGCGAAACTCCGCAGACATGAGTATCGATATCAATTTGACGTTGTATAAACTAGAATACATTACTTTTTTTTACACAGGTGATGATTAAGGATGGTCCTAATGACGAGGGTAACTACTACGAGCGGCCGGGCAAGCTGTCTGACTACCTGCCGTCACCGTACCCTAACGAAAACGCTGCAAGAGCAGCTAACAATGGTAACACTTACTTTTCAAATAGACATAATGGACAAAGACAAACATGCATCTATAGATAAATAGCTTTATTTATCTATAGATGCATGTTTGTCTATGTCTAAATTGTTTTTCACTATATTTAAGTCGTTTGTTAGTTTTTTTTTTTTTTTTTGTAATAATAAGAAATAAAACCACAATCATACATAACACTTATCATATACGCTCGTACGAAGTTGTGAACGTAGAATGATGTCATCAGACGATCTAATCGAGATCTACACAACCATAATTATGCGTCTTCGCATACCGCCTATCGTTCTAATTTCCTTATAAATATGTTGGGCTTCTTTCTCTCGTTTTTAATCACGAAAACATTGATTAAGCGAAACAATTAAGTATCTTTTTTTTTTTTGTAACTTGTCCCACTGCTTTGCAAGGGTATCTCCAATATCCCTCCAGTTTTCTTTGTTTTGCCATCTTTGACCAATCAAGTACTAAATTAAATATTCTTAATTAGGCATTATTATACCTTGACCCACCCGTTTTTGTACATAACATAATGAAACCCACTCGATCTACGACATTACTTACCATGCATTGATTGCTCCAGTCTCGCTTGAAAAACAAATGATCTGCATCTAATCATGCTCTAGATTCCAATTTAACAGCGTATGTTTAGAATACTAAATGTCTGACCTAGTATCAGAAAAATTAATACTAAACCGTAGGCCTTGAAGCAAAACATAGTAGAACGTATTTTTTTTTTTTTTAAGAATTGTACTTAAAGAATTTCGATTTATTTTGCGGTTTTTATTGTCATAATTTTTAAACGTTAGTTAATAATGCACTGGGTTAGTTAGTCAATGGTTCAATAAAGTTAGGTAAATTCGAATAAATGAAACTAACTATATCCATACCATATCTTGCCTACTTTGAAATCGCAAGTTAGTTCTTTTCATTTCTCTTATTAATCCCAAAAACTGACACATTGCTAAATTATAACTGTGCCAAATGTACGAAGTATTTTATGAGGAAAGTACTCGGTTACAAAGAGCAGATAATAGTCGACACCTACGATATGAATCATTGTGATTGCGACAAGCCTTTACAATGGCTACTTGAGGACTAGCTATATAGTATATTAAAATTAATTGCCTACCACACTATGTACACCATAATATATAAACTCCTAAATTATAATTATGACAAATACATCTCTGCATTTTGGAAGCAAATATTGATCTTGCATATTGGGTACATCAGGATCATTTCAATTCTGTTAGGCCAAGGATTTAAATATTTAGTGGGGAAGTGTAAACATCTAGTTTCAATTGTTTTAATTACTGGCTTGTGTTTTACTCCGTCCCCAAGGTGCAATCCTTCGAGACTAAAATGTTGGAGATAACATTCCAACTGGCCAGCGCCCCAGCGGCCTGATTTATTACTGAGAGAAGTTACAGCAAATATAATAATATGTACTAGAGAGAGAGCAGTGCTTGTAAGTTTTTTAATCGCCACTGCTCTCAAAACCGTAAGGGAAAACATCGTGGGGTATGTCCTAGAACCAAAAATTTTAACACATGTGACGTATACCAACCCGCACTGGGCCGCGATTACGGCCCACTGCCTCACTGGAGGAGGCCAATGTCCCAGCAGTAAGAACAACACAGGCTGATTATGCTATGTACAAATTCGAGAGCAATATTGATGATTTTAATTTAGTAATTATTTTATCATAATTGCTGCGAGTTGAATTTTGATCAACATTCAAATCAAAATAACACTACAATTAGCAAAGAAACGTTGAATTCACTCACCTTAAAAGTAAACCCCTCATGCAACGCTACAAACAAAAGCCAGTTCTTATCAATAAAATATTTCTCGTTGTCCAGGTGCCTACCCTCCAGATCTATCGCTGATCTCCTCGGGCCGCAAGGGTGGCGAGGACTACATCTTCGCGCTCCTCACCGGCTATATGGAGGCCCCTGCCGGAGTGGTATTGCAAGAGGGACAGAACTATAACCCATACTTCCCTGGCGGCGCCATTTCTATGGCACAAGTACTTTTTGATGAGGTATGTATGGAGTTTTTGTGCAAAAGGTATAATTTAATTTGGGCTTGCGAACCCAATGAAACAGTCAGGACCCTTACCATAATCAATCATGGGGCAGTTTAAAGTGCAAGGGGCAAGTCAAGTTGACAGTACAGCTGTAGAAGAATCTTCCGGCGCGTGGCCAAAAACAGAACTAACGCTGCCATCTTGTTTTTTCAATACATTACACAAAACAATTTCACAAATGTTTACCAACAGCGCGACCCTATCGGCACTGTATAGTGCGGAATCACTTGACGCCCCACTATTTTTCTAATACCAGCATTCGTAATCTATTTTTGTAAAAGCCTTTTAATGACCACGAATAACTGATTCCAGGCGGCTGAGTACAGCGACGGCACGCCAGCGACCGCGTCCCAGCTCGCCAAGGACGTGGCCACGTTCCTGCGATGGTGCTCGGAGCCGGAGCTCGACGATCGCCGACTTATGACCATCAAAGCCATCGGCATGTTCTCCATGCTCGCCGTAGTCGCCTACTACTTCAAACGACACAAGTGGTCCACGCTCAAGTCTAGAAAACTAGCCTACAAACCTGTCTCTAAGAAATAAACCGCCACCATAAAAACAGTAGTATAAACAAACGTTTTAGACAATTTTTTTTCTATAGGCACAGTAACATGTTAATTGATTATAATATTAAATTAATTTATTTTTTATTTCATCGCGTTTATTTCTTTCCTCAAGTTTCATTTTCATGTTGCTTCGCTGTGACCCGTTACCATATGTATAAGGTTTGCATTACACACATAGGGCGGAGAGAGATAGCCAGGTGCAATTATAATAATATTGATTATAGAGCATTTCGTCATCGCGTATGTTGGATGATGTAGCACAGTCAAATTACTTAATGTTAGGTAATCCGACTATAACAGCAGTGCTTGTGATTTTCCATTGAAAGTTATAACTGTGAATCAGTGTACAGTTGAATAAATGAGTTATTGAAAATCAGAATTACTGGCCTTTTTTTTCTAATAATTTTTTTCCCTTTCCATGATTCCCAATTTCAACAGTCCCGATTTCAAAATTTGATTTTTTTGAAACAAAGACATTAAATTATTTGAAAGAACCAAAGGTTTCAAGTTCGAAAGTAACAAAGGGCAGCCCATACTAACATTATAAATGCGACAATTACTCCGCCTGCCACTTTCACGACTGAACTGAAGAAAGGCACACAGGTAGACCATGAGCTGGGTTGGACACAGGACAGGGTACTTTGTTATCCCGATAATACGTTCCAGTAGTTATCCGGCCTTCACGCGGTTTGAATTATAAATTTATAGTCTATGGTTGAAACCGCGGGCAAAAGCTAGTACATACTTACCTATAAAACTCAAGTGTTTGTAGGTCTGAACAAGATTTTTTTCAGAATTTAATCGCAATCGTTGCTAAACCATGGTTCGATATCCGAACTGTGTTACTAAGGATTTTCAGCAGCAGCCTGAAGTAGGGATGTGTTCCTGGCTAGTGCCAGGCTTCCTCAATTACAATAATACTCGCGAAATATGGCTAACACCATTGCCTCCTAATCTTAGAGGAATATACAGGATGGTTATTTCCCATCATCAGCCAATAGCAGTCCACCCACTATTGGACGTGATATCCATTTAGCTCGATGCACGGCCATTCACATCCACCTGCTACCAATAACTCATCGAAGTTTCACCTCGTCGCGAGTCGTAGCCCTAGCTTGTAGTACCTTTAATAGCCCGAAATGTGATAAAACAGACTCCCTAAGAGCCATAATAATAATGATTTTTATTTCGGACCAAAGTATCCAAAGAGTGTTAGTAACATAATACTTGACACTAAACTTTTAACATCGGTAACAATAACAATATAAAAATGTACTCTGTGATCGGTAATCAGCGATTTAATCGCTTATCGCAATTTCGATACAGACAGAGTCGCCAAATTGCTGATTCTTAAACTAGCTATGGCCCTTACTTTCTTACTTATTATTTTACAAAGAGAAGGGGCCACTTTCCTTTCACGTTACATCAACGGGAGTCAGTATAAAGACCAAAAATCTGTGTCTGGGATTTCTGTTTCATACAATTTTCGTAACACCAAAATTAAAGTTATGAAATAACAATCCGTTCTCGAACGTAAAACGTAACACATTTGTTAGGTTCCATACGAAGAGTAAAGTTAGTATAGAGAGATAGGTATCATAAATTACTCTTTGTTAGTAGTGTTCTCCTTTAGTATTCTGTGGTAGTGTTGGTGCCTTGTCAACTGCAAAGGCGTAGCGCTACGTTAAGGCGGTATGGTCCAAGACCTTAGCCTGCCCAAGAAGGGCGAAGGAAAAAAAAAAAAAAGCGCTACGTTACTTCTAGCAGCCATAGCTTTATTTTATAGTTACCGTAGCAGCTGGAGACCTCGAGTCGTAGCAGCAGTAGCACGTAAGCATGAAGCAGCTAGTAGCAGTGGTAGCTATATTTTGTAATCTTCCTCTCTTTTCTCCTGTAGAAATAACTGGCAACACCTGTACTCAAAATTGACAACTTTACGTGTTTGTGTATATGTCAATTTAATTTTTGACATTCAAATGTCAATATTGTCAATTTATCGCACAGCTGATGCTGATGGTTTTGCTTGCGATTTAATCATAAAATTATTAATACAAGCCAAAATCGTAATGAAATGAACGCAATAGTAGGTTTGTGCCATTTCTGCGAGGCTCACGGACCGCGCCCATTATTCTGCACTTTCACCACGGACAATGATAAGAATACGACAGAATCTTCAAGAGCCAGTGTTCAGTGCAGTGGTTGTACTTCCCTCGGTCCAGAAACCGTATTTGTGTCACGAGAGGACGATGGCACAATATACTGCAGCAGGGAATCAGTTCCTAATGCTGATGTCACATCGTTTTTGAGGCAGGCCGCTATCAGGAGTATAACTTGTGAGGTAAGACCTAACATACTTAGTTTCTACGATAATTTAAATTCTAATGAGGTTGACAGACAATAGCGTTGAAAGAAGTGTATATTATAACACAACTTTCATAATGTAACTGTTTGCTGTTCCTCTTAATAAAACTTTTAAAAAATCGAAATAAATTTTGCTATCATCAATACTATCACTTATTCAGAGTAATATTGAATTAATGATCACTGATTTTCAGGTAAATTGGAATAAAGAAGGTGGAGTGGTGTACTTCAATGACACACATGGCCATGTCTTGAGCCTTACATTCCAGGTCAAAGACACCTGGGCCAGGGGCTTGAAGCGGTGGTTCTCAATAGTTGTGCTGATGAAGGACAAAATGCTGTTGTTGAACATAACACCGTTACTCTCTGAACATATGCAGGTCTTACAATAATTCTTTTTGAATTGAATACTTGTCCTTATCGGTTTGATTAATGCAAATCAGAGAGGGTAACTACACTGCTCCTTCATATTAGAAATGAAGGAGCAGTGTAGTTACTGTGAATAATAAGACTAAGGCTTAAAATTATTCACATTAGTTATAGAAAGCATTCGATTCACTTTCATACAATGATTATACTTTGCTACTAAGCTCTGTATTGTGCTTCAATACACAGGGTGGCAGGGACATTGGCACCGATTCCCTTGTTCACAAACTAAACTAAATTTATGATCAGTGCATCTTTTTCTTTCTACTTCATTAAGAAAAGGACAGAAGATAAATATTAGTTTAGTCCTGTAAAATTAAGATACTCCATAGACAGTTAAGACGTGATCAAAAACATGGCTACTAAAAATACGTCAATTTACGCCAGGCGCTGACTAATTTGACAGGACGAAACTAATATTTATCTTCTGTCCTTTTCTTAATGAAATAGAAAGAAAAAGTTGCACTGAACTTAAATTTAGTTTAATTAGTGAACAAGGGAATCAGCGCCATTGAAATGCAAACTAAAACCATAAATTATTCAGCACATGATTGTATCATTGAAATTTTTTGTCAGGTATTAAAGCATAATCAACTGTTTAATAGAAAAGTGCAATACTCATACGGTCAAAATGTATAGAACAGCGTTTTTTTTAAATAACTGTCTAAAAACTTCTATACAGTGGCCAGAATCATGTACTGAATCCATGGAAACAGATTGATGTCCCCTGCCATCCTGTATAAGATATTATACCATAGATATAAGAGATTGTAAAAATATTTTGTTATCTTTAATAATATTATTGCCTTTTTTTTAGAAAATATCAAAAGAACTGCAAGAGTTAGCTGAGATTGTATTTGATGCTGAACAAAAAGTGTGTTCCCAGAGAGCTCTTAGACTGAAGACTGGTAGAAATGACTTTGTTCAGTCTAGGTCACTGATGCACTTGACTGGTAAGACAATTATCTACAAACTGCTTGAGCTGTAAGCCGAAGTTTGCATGGCATTGTATTTCCCGCGGCAATTTATTTTCGTGCTCTGGATTTTCAACGCACTGCTTAGCGCCGAGAGTTGAAAATCAAACAGTGGTTTTTTTTTGACGCGCTCTGTTGGATTCCCAATGCTCGGGGCTCAACACTGAGACTTGAAAATTCCGTGCTAACAGTTGTTTCAATAAAAACAGTCAAATCATCCTCATCATCTTCATTGCCATGCTATCATTCACTGCCTTTTTAACCGACTTCTAAAAAAGGAGGAGAGACTTTTTTTTCGAAAGGAGATACTTCTGAAGTGGTCCCATAGAAATTTCATCACAAACGGTTCAGTAGTTTGGTTTTTAAACCTAAATTACTGGTAAAAATTACAACTTAAAAGTGAAAAATAAAAACTTTTGCAAAAAAAAACAACCGACTTCCAAAAACGACACTACAAAGTGAAAAATAACTTTAATTTCGGAAGTCGGTGGCAAACAACGAAAATGCGAACCCGACGACACCGACTTCCGAAATTAAAGTTATTTTTCACTTTGTAGTGTCGTTTTTGGAAGTCGGTTGTTTTTTTTTGCAAAAAAGTTTTTCTCTCATATCGTTTGGCCTTCCTCTCCCTCTCCATCCAACAACATTTATATTCAATGAAAACAGTCAGTGACTTGATGACTTCCATTGAGCCAAGTCACAAAGCAATCAAAGTCAAAGATCAATACATCTAGCTACATAAGAGCTTCTCTATAATTTAATACCTTATTTACAGGCGATGAAAATGTATTCAAAAGGCTACACTCCCACTTCACATGGATGCTCAAAGCTGGTGCCCACACATACTCAGAAACATTGTACACTAGTCAGGATTTACTCAAGAAATTGCAACCACATTCTGCCAAAAACTCTATATTTGAACCCAGCACCTGTTCAGTGTCTGGTGACAAAGATTGTGTATCACTCAGACTGTTGGAAAACTTGCTGTCAAAAGCAGTGTTTAGGATATTGATGTACTGTACTTTGACTGGAGTTTATGTAAGTTTGGATTTTTTTTGTTAGTAGTTTAAGAAAATAAAACCCATAAAATTCCGACATACACGCGAACGAAGTTGCGGGCACAAGTAGTAGTAAATAAATATCTTGATGTTTAATTGAGTAAGCAACCAAAGTAAAGCTACTCTTGAGAGTACCTACTTTAGTTGTTGCTCTGCTAGGGATGCGTGACGAACATATTTATATGTAAGCAACCTACAATATTATCTTTGAATGAAAAATGTCCTTGTTTCAGATAGTTATAAAGGCAAGTAATATTGATGCAGCAATCATTATAAATGGCTTGTTTAGACTACTACCAGTGAATGTTACTGACAACCCTAGAATAAGGAAAGGCAGAGTTGAAGACCAGTTGCCACCCACTGTATGCCTTTTAGATGAAACTGAAAATAAAAATTTTTGTATCAAGTGGGCAGGGTCATTGCCTGCTAAATGTGAGTTTATTTAATGTTATGGTAAAGAAAGGGTAGTTTATTATGTATGAACATCATATTCAATGTGAATATTTTTATTTCAGGTCCAACATTGATGAATAGAATAGAAAATTCAATGAATAATGATAAGTTCAATGATGATGTTCTGCACCAGCATGTCAAATCTTTACAATTGGAGTGGCTTGGGTAAGTTATTCACTAACCAAACCATTGAAAGAATCCTTCTGTCTGCCATCACCCCATCTTTCTTAGGGTCGGCGCATGTTTTCCATTGAAACACCCGAAAACCATGAAGAATGAGTACTTATCGTTATTGTGTGATAAATGGTTTTATTTTGTAAGTAGGTTTGTACAAACACAGGTCAATCATATTTTAAAACTAGATGAGGTCGGCGTTTCCTATCTGATTAGTCTGAGAAGAAAGGCCGAAACAAACCCAGGTCTCTTTTAAAGTCCAGACCATAATCTTGGTCAGATCTGTTCTTTTCTTAATGAAGTAGAAAGAAAAAGATGCACTGAACATAAATTTAGTTTAGTTTGTGAACAAGGGAATCGGCGCCATTATTCCCTACGCAAACTTCCTGTGCAAGAGTACAAGATGTATTCTTCTTTGTTACAGAATATCAAAAGCAGTGAAAGCAGCTATAGATTCCTCAGGATCAAGGTCTGATGCTGTTACTAAACTAAAGCAAGTGTTTGGAGTGGCTCAGTATGATGAACCTCTGTTGAATTATTGGATGTGCGTCTTTTGCAGCTAGATGTAGATAGTAGTATTTATTTTATTGTAGTAATAAATCTGTGATATGAATGTAGTCGTTTTATTGTTTACAATGTTTAGGTAGCAGTAACAGCAGTTGTTCAGTGTAGGTCAAGAATAAATATTATGTCAGTGATTCCTTTTTTTTTTGGTAAATAATTAAGATAATTATTAAAAAGTTACATTTGTCTTTTTGCAGTTGAAGCCTGAGTCATATAGGCTGATTATTTTAGCTTTAGGCTCGAAATGGCCAAGTGTACTGTCAGTGTAAGGTTGTGGTTTCTTACAATCTAGAAATAATACCACCAAATTAGATTTGTAGTCCTTATATTAAAGATTACACGTTAGAACGACGGCTCGGCCGCGCGCGCTCGTGTCCCTTTGTGCGCACGTATGGCTTCGTGTGCGAGCGTGGTGCTCCAGGCGCGGGCCCGAAGTGGCGGACTGCCTCGCGCGCGTTGCGGCGACCCTGCAGAAGTACGGTCTTGGCGCCAGTGGGGGCGCGCAGAGCCAGTTGATCAAAAGTCAGGATCTCTCCTGAAAATTACAAGGTTTGTGTTAATAATAAAATCTTATGGTTTTTTATTCGAAAATCATAGTGAATTAATTTAGAAGTTATGCACTTAGTGAGCAGTTGAAGTAAGAGAAGCCAGCAGAGTAGCATTTGCAGAAAGACATTCTTATTTATAACAGACAGGCATTCCAAAGCAGATCTACCCTAGCAGTTTTCATCATAGATTACTGTAACATCAAAATAGGTAAACTCTTACTATTGCTTTTACTATTTATTCTAGTTATTTTTAATTAATGTAGAATCTGCAAAGTATAGTTTTTGGAACGTTCCTTCTCAAGTTTTTTTAAAGATGTGATCATGAACACTTTCAGAATTCAAGGTTATATTTATCATATCATCTGAAACTGAACGTCATATATAGGGAATGAAACAAAATCAACACTTTTTTCCTTTAAATTAAAATCCCCGTTCAATTATCAAATCCCCCACGCGCAATGTCATAAATCTTATGATTGATGCGTGAGACTTTTGATACGACTTTTAGTCATTGTCTTTTAAATTGAATATATTGTCTCTATTGCTAGAGTTGCGAAACTTTGACCATTATGAAAAGCATGGATTAGCTTGGTACAGCCATTCCCATTACTGGGACTTGGCCCTCCCCCTGCGAGTTGAAGAATGTGTTACATGGCATGAGTGGTTCGGGGCTTTGGCTTAGCGGAGATGATGAAAACTAGACATGAACTTCTAGAAGTGATTTATCTCAGAAAGGTTAATTGCTCATAATCATTGTTGTCACATTTAGTACTTTTGTTGTAACTGAATTTTGACCTAAATCAAGACTTCCTGACCTTGTAATATACATTTGAAGAGGTCATTGACTGAAGTTAAGAATGAAACAGAAACTCATTACCTACATTTTGACATTGCAAAAGTGAGTAACAGCAATGGATGGTTCAATACAAACAAGAATTCTGTAGAAATGAGATTATGCAAGCCTTTTGTTGAAAATCAGGTCTAAATAGGTACCTATATTATTATATGAATGTTGTCTCAAAAAGTCACAATAGAGAATGGATACTCTTTGTGTTATATTCCATGTATTGTCATAGTTATATTATTTACTTGCATGCTTCCTAACCTCACTCAATAAATAATAACAACAGTACATACCTCCAGCAGCCAAGATGCGGGCACGGGCCTTCTCAGTGACGTGCAGAGCGGCGACTGACATCTTAGGCACTTTGTAGAGCCTGACATCGTTGGTGATGCTACCAACCACGACGGCAATCATGCCCTCGCGAGTAGGCTTCTTCATGTGACGAGCCAACCGCGACAGCGATAGCGGAGGTCGGTTGATGCGGCTCATGAACAGCCTACGAAGAATAATTGTGTTGAACTTGGCATTTGTACGCCTAGCCAAGTACCTGTATAGCTGGAAACAACAACAAGTTTAGGTTAGAAACTGCAAGTTTCTCAAAGTATTCTGGTATTTTTTTGCAAATTGATAGAAACGGAATAGAGCTTGGTTAAGATGTGATAAAAAAGTTCTACTTACTTTTACAAGCAATCTCAGGTACACATCCTGAGACTTGACTTCGGTGCGCCTAACTTTCCTATCGTGTTTATGGTTGATGTCGATACCCTGAAATATGTAAAGGAACACATATTGATAACACTGCTCTAAGTAAAAACCACCATGAACTCACACAACACTTTATAATTATCACGATTTTCAAAGATTTATTTTATTTTCACGGTAACGAAACTCACCATCTTGACAACCGGAAGAAAAAGAGACTATAGACAAAAATTATTGTTGACAGCTGGGTAGAATGCTGCCAGTAGTGAAAAAAAAGATTCTGAATTCTTTTTTTACTCTGGTAAAGATTACACCATAAACTAGTAAAGGCACCCAAGGAGGCAAAGAAAAACGTATTTATACGGAAATAATTATAGCGGTAATGTGAGGTCAGTCTTTACATTTCTATGACTAAGTATGTATGTACAAAAAAAGCAGTGTAGTTCAACTTGTGCCCTGCTATAAGAGCTGTTGGTAAGCCCTCTGTTCACTCTGCTCATCGCCAGTCTTTCGCAGTGGAATATAGAGTATACTATTGTTGTCTTTATTTCAGAGCGCCAACCGCCAACAACAGCGCAGACCATAATAATTTATATACCCTAAAGGGAACAACAGTTACATCGGTAGAATAGTTTTTTCGCATGTTGGCAATGATATTGTTAAAGAAATCGTCAATTTCAACTACAAATTCATCATATTTGTATTATTTTAATATTATTAGCGTTCCTTAGTTTCTTGCCGATTTAGTAATGGCAAAAGTTCGCTTAGGAAAATAATTTCATGTAGCGTTAGCAAAAACAGATATGAACAAGCTCACGATTAAATAAAAAGTGAAAAATATGTTATACCCGTGGCAATTGACTATTTTAACAGCTTGCCAATGTCATGCTACTGCTGTTATTCTTATCCCTTTTGTTGATCGACATTATTCTCAGCTTTTTTGAGAAGTTGAACGTTGAACTAAGAATGGAATGTTGACTAAGACCGCAGCTGACCGCAATATGAATTTCCAGGTCATCATGTAAAATATGTCAGGCAGCAATAAAATAGCGTAGAAGGAGGTAGAAAGTGAAATTTGAATTTGTATGCCATAGGGAATTTAACAAATGAATCACAACTGTCTCCAAGCCTGTCATCGCGACAGATCAAGTTTCGACCGCCGTTTTTTCGAAAGGAATGGAATTTAATTCGAAACATCGAAAATTATCAAAAAATAAAAATTCTGTTCGTACTCCTTCATCCTCGAAACCCAGATTAAGCAAAAAGAAGATAGTTACGCGAAAACGAAAATGCGTGTGCCTCCCTGAAAATTATTCAGTTGTAGAGTTCCCTACGATATGGAATGAACTAAGACAGAACGGTCAGTTGTGCGATGGCACTATCGTCTGCAGGGATATGAAAACCATCCGAGTGCATCGGGCAATACTCTCTGCCGTTAGTCCATATTTCAAAGCCATATTTATTAATTCGTTGAAGAAAGGAGAGCCAGAGGAAACGGAGATTTTTGTCGATGTCCCCAGCTATTACATGACCTTGATTCTCGATTATGCTTACACAGGAACATGCACAGTTACAGCAGAAAACGTTGAATACCTATTGCCATATGCGGATCAATTTGATGTTGTTGGTGTTATTCAGCTATGTTGTCAGTTCCTTTTGCACGAGCTGAGGCCTCACAACTGTCTCGGAATATTCAAATTTGCAAGATATTATTTCTGTAGTGAGCTAGAAAAAAAAGGGAAGTTGTATATAAGACAACATTTTAGCAGAATACTTAAGGAATGTATTGAATTTAAAACACTTTCATATGATGAATTAGAAGATATTTTGAGAGATGATGAACTGAATGTTCGAAACGAAGAAATAGTATTCCAGGCAGTTAAAACATGGGTGGAACATGATATAGAAAGCAGAAGAAAATGTATTCCTCTGTTACTTTTGTGCGTACGGTTCGGTCACATCAGCTATAAATATTTTAAATCGAAAATATTACAATGGCAGCCAGTTGCCGAAGACGAGGTAAGTAAACTAGACATTCAATACGCAAATCAATAATTTCTAAATGAACTCAGATTTTCTTTTTGTTACACAGAAATGTCAAGAAGCTTTATATCCCGCCGTGGTATTTCTCACATTGTTGGATTCGAGGCCGGGTACAGAAGCTGATCTCAACGATCCACTAGCAAGGCCTCGAATACCTTTTGAGATACTTTTTGCAGTTGGTGGCTGGAGCGCTGGAAGCCCCACTAGTTTTGTCGAAACATATGACACAAGGTACTACGACATTTTTTACTGAGTTGCATTCATGGTGATTTTAATTCATTACATCTTGTTCAAAAGATTATCGATTAAAGATGAATCCCCTCTAATATTGTCTATGCCATTTATCGCGCGAAATTAAATTTTTTTTAGCCCTGTTCCGGCAGTCGGCACGGGTTCCGGGATTATCCAGATAAGATCATTTGTTTTATTTATATAAACCATTTATTATCACGAACAGGGCCGACCGATGGTTTCTTTCGATACACATGGACCTGACGCCTCGCGCGTATCACGGTCTTTGCACTTTGAATAATTTGATCTACATGATCGGTGGTTTCGACGGCAGTGACCATTTCAACACAGTCCGGTGCTACGACCCAGTGGCGAATACTTGGCATGAACGCGCCTGCATGTATCAGGCGAGGTGCTACGTCAGCGTTGTGGCTCACGGTTAGTTGCACAGAATATGTAGTACGGGTTAGTTTTGGTTTGCCTTTGCTTGTTTTTTTCGACTGAATGCATTATTATGCATTCGATAAAGTAAATAATACAATTATCTATGAGTACGTACCGAGATCGGCCTCTTGAACAAAGATTTTGGAGTTGCCAGAATAATGAAACCCTTTGAAACTGTATTCAAAAACCATGTATTTTTGAATGTTTGCTTTTTAATTTCCAAGTCAACATCACATTTCACCAAATTGTATGACAAAAAAATTCAACAAGTTTACCCGTCTCTAGTAAATCATGAAAGGATTGATCTTTCTTTATTTAATCGTTTAATTAGATGGTCTAATCTACGCGTTGGGCGGGTACAACGGTCGCACACGCATGTCATCCGTTGAGCGCTACTATCCCGACAAGAATCAGTGGGAGATGACCACACCGATGAACAAGCAACGGTCCGACGCCAGCGCCGCTTCCCTAACCGGAAAGGTAATTAGAAAACTGTCGATGTACTTTTAAGTTTTGTTTGTGATATGGTTCTGAAATAGAGAGGGACTAACTGAGCCGGTACCGCGACTCGTATATACGTGGATGCGGTACTCGGAGGACATGTTAAAATAAAGATGGTAGAATAATGGATGGTGGATTGATTAATAAAAAGAAGAGAGTAAAGCAAGTCAAGGAAAGTTATTTGTTTCGCTTGTCCCAAAGACTAGCATTCTACTAGTCCCCGATATTTATTATTATGCTTTTCAACAATGAGTACATTAATCTCAAAGTTACGCTCATACACCGTTGTGTATGAGCGTAACTTTGAGATTAAACGGTAGGACTAGCTGCTAGCTGGGGTCGTTGACCCCAGCTAGCAGCTAGTCCTACCATTTACTTACTTACCTCTCCACTCCTTCCCATTTGTCCAGATATACATCGTGGGTGGATTCAACGGTCAGGAAGTTCTAAGTTCTGCCGAAGTGTTCGACCCTGACACGAAACAGTGGAGCTTCATCAGGTCGATGCTCAGTCCCCGCTCCGGCGTCAGCCTCATCGCTTACAGAGACTGCCTCTACGCGCTCGGAGGGTTCAACGGATACAGTCGGCTAAATACCGGTACGTATTTGTATGTTTTTTGTGTAGGCTCTGCCTTATTTATTATAGAACATCATTACCGAAAATCACCATAATTTGCCTTAACATTAGTGTAAAAATTCAAATCTCGTCCGACTACATGGGCAATGCACGATAGTGCCCAGTTGGCTTGGTTGGAGGTCTAGAGCACGGAAATCGAAATGGTACAGCACCAGACGTTTATATTGGTGTGTATTTATTTTTTCAAAGGCGAGAGGTTCAACCCTCAGCGCGGCGGGGATTGGCAGGAGGTGACGGAGATGTTCAGCGCACGAAGCAACTTCGCCACAGTGCTGCTCGATGACATGATCTTCGTTATTGGAGGATTTAACGGTAATCTCCTGATTCTTTAGGATAAAACCAAATACTTTGTAAAGTCTCATTAATGTAGACTCAAGAAGGTCCTAAGTTTACTTTTCAGAATCCCTCGGTGATTTTTTGTTTCGTTAACAGCCAGTCCTCCACAAGGTAGACCGGCAACGTGGTGAAGTTCGCGGGAATCCGCTGGAAGTGAGAAGCATAGCCGGTCGACTCTTGGGATATATCTCCAGCAGTGGACGTAACGACTTCGGTTTAAATGATGTTGATGAAACAGCCCTGTAGCTTCATTATTATTTTCGCAGGATCAACCACGATACCACACGTGGAGTGCTATGACGGTGACACGATGGAGTGGTACGACGCTGCACCCATGAACCTGAACCGCTCAGCGCTAAGCGCCTGTGTTTTAGCTGGCCTGCCCAACGCGCGCTCCTTCTCATACCTCGCCAAGGCCGTGCCCGCCGCGGGCGCAGACCAAGCTCACCACTCCTGACTCCCACAAACCCACATACATTCACTCCACATAAGATGCAGCTGCTCCCCATCAATCCTTCGCTTCACCAAAATCTACTAAAACACCAAAGATCATCAAGATAATTTTCAGATACATTTTCAAGTACCCAAATTGGCCGATTTTTGCACCTATCACGGCGGCCATTGCGTGCTTTTGTGATTGATAGTATGCACTGTGATATTTTGATTGTACATAGTTTTGTGAATCTTATTTTATGTATCGTAAATCATGGTAGTATGGCCTTATTTTATTGTACAAATCATGTCCGATCATATTTTGTATTTTATAATTGTTTTATGTAAGAATTAATAACGTAGGTAGAGACCTTGCGTTAATAATATAAAAGGAATGCGAGTCCCTCAAATAATATTGGTATTTTAGAAATTGTTTTAAAGCGAGGGATTTGTTGCAAATTTTCAAGTTTTTTATAGTATAGTTTGTGAAAAATTTTATTTTCGTATATTTGTGTACAGTACGCGTCCGTGGGAAATCAGAGTGGTCGCGTTTTGGATGATGTGTGTACGATATTGCGGTGGGCGGAACCTTCGTGATATTGTTGTATCTGTGATATTTTTCACTTATTACTAGAGAAAATTCTAAAAAATGTAAAATTATTAATTTAATTTAATTTACTGAAAAATTTACTGTACCTGATTGAAACTTAATAAATTGACAAATAAAGAAAAAACTATAACTATTTTTGGTTTTATTTGCTTACAAAAATAATCAACTGTCCGTGGGTCATTCATTATTTAATGTAGGATAGAACAAACAGAACATGAAACATTCGGCACAGCTGTATCTCAGCTACATTAGGCATAAAGCCATACCTACATTATCCACCCACATGACCGTGTATAGAAGTAGCCGGCATCCATACATCCGTACACTAGCCTGATCAACGGGCAGGCGAGAGTGGAGTGCAATCGTGCGTATATTTACTACCGAAGGGGGAATTGGGGAGAAAACGGGAGACCGCCCCTCCCGCCGTGCGGAGTTTCCGTCGCGATCGAACCACAACGAAGGCGGTAGTGAACGCGGTCGCTTCGGGGCGCGGCGCAGAAATCGACAGAAAATAATCAGACATGGAGCTCAAGGGGAAGGTAGCCCTCATCACCGGCGCCGCGGCCGGCATCGGCCTCGCTTACAGTCAGGAATTGCTCAAACAAGGAGCCAAGGTAAGCAATATAGAACGCACATCCTCCCAAGATTTCCTCTGCGCATGGCGTAGTTCTAAAGTAATTTTAAGTTCAAGGTAAATAACTGTTGAATGAAGTGTACTGGATATTCGCCAATATTGTCCAAGTGTCGTACTTATGTGTGTAACAAATGTAGATAGTTGATGGTAGGTGGATCACTCTAGAGCCGGCGCTCATTTGTATTGATTTTTGCCGGCGCCCCGGTCATTGGCGTGATTGTTTTCCTTTGAAGTTTCTTTGTGCCATTCTAGATGCTATGCATCGATAGGATTTACTTATTCATCCAATGTAGTTATTAATGGTATTGTCTCAGAGACTTTCTTTTGTTTATCTTAAGCATATACATATATATATATCTTTAGTATATAAACATGTTTTTATTTATAGGATGATACGCCTCCAAGACGCACGAAAATATTTTTTCTTTTTGCCTCCTCGCCTCTCAGGATTTATTTGTATCAGCCTCAAACTCTCTCGATCTATTGATCTGTTTCTCATAAATAGTAAGTAATTCATCTCAATTACCTACCTACTGCTATTTGTGCGCAATTAAACTTCGCGTTCCGATCTAAACACACTAACGGAAAAACAATGCGAACATGAGTCAGACTATCGATAAGACTTTACGTCTCCACACCTTCAATATAAATAGACACAATGTATAGTTATTTATTTAATAGGATCATTTCCGTTCTGATAGCTTCCGACTTCATAGTAATCGTGCAGACAAGATTAGATAGATTCTTGTCTACTCGATACATACATACATACGAACACGGGAGCGTACGTACCCACCTTGTTAAGTTGAAATGTTTTGGAAGTAGATTAACATAATATCACGCACGTGTTCCCCGAAGAATAGGCAGAGGTGTTACCTACTATACCCACATTTTGCCAGATAGGTTTAAGTACGTCCGGGGATGAGCTCCAGACTCCAGCTACTGAGAGAAACTGGATCAAGATTACAAATATTAAATATTAAAAATCGAATGTTAGTAGATCGGGCAAGCTTTCGTATTGTCACGATACTAGTAGCACCCACAACTGATCTGACTGTCCTGGCTGAGTATAGCTGAGATTGACTATGGACTACTAGAGTGACTGGCGAAGCTCCCTGCCTCATTTTGGTTTTACTTTGGTCGCAAACACGGCTTCTGAATTTGAACTTCAGTTTCTCCATTGCGTTCTTTTCTCTTGGTATTCCACAGGTTTCGATATGTGATATCGATTCGGAGATCGGCGAGCAGGTGGTCGATGATCTTGGCTCCAAGTATGGCCGGAAGAACGTGTTGTTCTGCCGCTGTGACGTCACTGACTACCCCCAATACGAGGGTAAGTTCGCGGCATCGCGTGCAAATTTTAACCCTTCACTTTGCTGTTAGGAGAAAGTTATTTTTAGACACATTGTCGTTGTTATAAAGGGGAACACTACCCACCAACGTAGCGTTTAAATGTATTCCTAAACTTTTGTTGGAAATACGTGGTCTAGAAACTATTAAATTCCCTATATTTGGACGCGCTGAAATTTTTATCTCCCTTAGACAGATTATTACAGCACAGCTGCTATGTATCTAAACTATCTTCACAATATAACACTATTTAGAAGTTCCATAACTTTGTATTTTTTCCAAAGTCGATAGGTCAGTTATTCGCTTTGGAAAAAATACGAAGTTGGAACTTCTAAATAGTCTCATAATTTATTTATTTACACGTCATAAATACTGGGTGTAAACTGAAAAAGAAAATATCCCCGAACATTTTTTTACGACACTTCTGCGCTTATTAAGCCTGTAAAATCAAATTATTGCTCAATTACAGAGGCATTCGAGATGACAATGGAAGTGTTCAATCGCCTGGACATAGTGATCAACAACGCGGGTGTAATGAACGACAGATTCTGGGAACTCGAGGTGGACGTTAATTTAGTAAGTTTTATCTAATTATAGAAGTCACTTATGACTTTATAGCTTCCCAACGATATTTGTGAGCGGCGGAAGTCGCTTCTCTGTTCCTTCCTCCATACCTATTAATTTTGTTTTAATTTTATTTACAACGAATTTTTTTATAAAGTGACAATAATATGTTTCTATTGCAAAAACTGTATAATTAAAGGATTAAATAACTATAAGTAGGTACATCATCAATATCAGATCAGAATGTTTTTTTTTATTTTTATTTATTATATTTCAATAATTGTTGACGTTGTCAATTGGAAAATCAAAATATCGTAGCACTTTTGAACAACACCGTCATTCTTACCTCCTCAATCTGCCCCCTTCCTCCAGAACGGCGTGATACGCGGCACGCTGCTGGCTTACCGCTTCATGAGTAAGGACCGTGGCGGCCAGGGCGGCACCATTATCAACACTGCGTCCACTGCCTTCATTAGACCGCAGGTCTCCACGCCCATCTACACGGCCACTAACTACGCCATCGTGGGACTCACCAGGGCTTATGGAGTAAGTTTGAAATACCTGCAGGCTACCATTTACTACAAGTGTTCGTTAGGGTGCCAAACTATCCGCTCCGCTGATGCATCATATTATTTTACGGACTGACAGAACCGTCATCTACCCGTATAGTACGGTGTTCCACAGGGATTCGTGCTGTGGCCACTTTTGTTCTAGGTCAGTCCTAAAAATCTCTTGCACACCCTTTGCTACGCTCCAACGGCACACAGCATTATAATGATGTCGTAAAAATTCTAAATCTACATTTTCGTTTCTTAGGATCAGTACCACGTGAATCTGACTGGAGTTCGAAGTATGGTGATTTGCCCGGGCCTGACCGACACGGGTCTCGTCAAGGAGATCCGCAAGCAGCTCATGTCATCAGACTATGAAGCAGCTTGGCAGAGGGACAATGCTAGCTGCAAAATGCAGAGGTAAGCTTTTGGTTGCGAAAAGAAAACAGTTGAAAGTTTCTTTAAATGGTACAAAACGGTGTTTTTTGAAGATGATAGGGAAAATAACCTCTACATTTTCTTAAATCCACTTACAAACAACATACAGCCTAAAAAGCTGGGTCTAAAAGCATAAAAAATTGTACAAGAGTTCCTTATACAGGGTCAAATCAAAATAGCCAGCGAAACTCCGCAGACGTGATGAGTATCGATATCTAAACACAATAACATAAAAAAGATTTGATGATTGTTTGTTTTGGTTCAACGACCGCTGGTAGTGTGGTTACGTGAAGTATGAGTTGACAAAATAAGTTTATTTTTTGTTTTGTCGTGTTACTCTTCACTCCACAATTATAAAGTTTACACAAAAAAAACTGATGTTTAAACTGATATTTCAAGTAACGGTAACTACACTACTAGCTGTTGTTGATCCCAAAAATGAAATTAATCAGATTTTTTTTTTATCATGTTTAGCTAGCTAATTTAATTTGACCCTGAATACCGATAGTGAGCACTAAGGAAGGATTTTTGAAAATTCATCCCTAAAAACTTTTTTGCAAAAAAAAAAACAACCGCCTTCCAAAAGCGACACTAAGTGAAAAATAACTTTAATTTCGGAAGTCGTGTCGTTGGGTTGGCATTTTCGTTGTTTGCAAAAGCGACAAGCACTACAAAGTGAAAAATAACTTTAATTTCGGAAGTCGTGTCGTTGGGTTCGCATTTTCGTTGTTTGCCACCGACTTCCGAAATTAAATTTATTTTTCACTTTGTAGTGTCGCTTTTGGAAGTCGGTTGTATTTTTTTACAAAAAAAAAATATTTTTCACTTTTAATTTGTAATTTTTACCAGTAATTTTGGTTTAAAAACCAAACTACTGAACCGTTTTTGATGAAATTTCTATGGGACCATTTGGGAAGTATACCCTTACCAACAAAAAAAAAATTTCAAATCGGTTGGCATTGACGGAGCTATGCGCGAACAAACATAAAAAAAAACACAAACATCCGAATTGAGAACCTCCTCCTTTTTTAGAAGTCGGTTAAAAAAGATTTGACCGGCTTTAGCCGGTCAAATCTTTCTTTCTTTCCTTTTCTTTTTTTCTTTCTTTCTTTCATCCTTTAGGATGAATGCCACCTTGCTGAAGCCTTTCATCCTAAATTTCGACTGCTGTGGCTGCTAAAATATGATAACGGCAAGGTGTCGAGAATTAAGAAGCTTATGGAAGCAAAGGTTGAAGAAGCTCTGGCAAAAGACAGAGATGCAAATGAAACAGATAATGTTAGTATCAGTGGAAGTAGCAACAATGAAGAAGATGATTTCTTTAGCACTATTACTCATCAATATGGGGTCAGAGGCAGAGGAAACAAGTCTTTTAAAAATAAAGCGCAGAATTTAATAAGAACTTGGTTCGATTTTAAATCCAAAGACTGTGTTACTGATGTAGCATTTCTGGGTGAACCGGTTTTTATAAAATATAACACGGCTATACCGTCAAGTGTGGCAGTCGAAAGACTTTTCTCAACAAGAAAAGGCATTTTAAGAGCAAAACGATCCTCGCTCTCCGACAATTTTAATATGCTGATGTTCTTAAAAAGGAACATGCACCTACCTAACCTAAATAATTCATAACTTTACTGTTGATTTAATGTTCTTTTAATTTAATTTGAGTTATTAGGTTAAATAAATACTTACAATTATCACTTATTTTATTTACTTGAATAGCAAAACCAAGTTCCTTCAATTATTAGTAACCATCTAGGTAAAACTATGTAAGCATTTGTTAACTTTATCGAATAACTTGTAACTTGCGTTATTTTTTTGTACAGACGCCAGCAGGTCAAGCTATCCGAAACTGTCAAATTTTCCCAATCAACCTTGAACCTTAATGCTTTAGCGATAAAGTTGAAAATCTATTAAAGAAATTTGACAGATTGTAGTAGCTTGATGTGCTGGCGTCTGTACATAACGAAGTTAACTTTTTTTGTAACGGATTAGCGACTAACGAAGTTAATTATTTGATTAACGGTGCCCAGCTATGTTTACTTGTTAAAATTGTTTCGCCAAATCTTTCCAGTTCAAACACTAGTAAGTGCTTGAAGGTCTTTAATGATCTATAGTTGAAAGGCTTGGAGGCTCTTTTGCAATAAATTAAATGTTGAGAATATAAAATTAATCGGTGCCCATTCTTAAGAAATTTTAATTGTCTTTGGTAACAGTTGTAATATATTTTTCAGCTCAGAACATTTGGGTCGCTCGTTAGTGGAGATCCTGGCGAAGGGTCAGAGCGGCTCCGTATGGGTGGTGGACAACGGAACACCCGCGCGGGAGTGGCGCGGTTAAACTAAACTTGTGAACCCCTTATTTTATCACTATGCGTAATTCGCTATTTTCCATTGTGGGTCGAGACGTTAGGTAGCTCGTGAAATTATTGTTGGTTACTGTAGGTCGTTCAAGTATTGAGAAATGAGAAACCAAGGAGAAACGGCTGGGTTAATGAACCCTCGTTTGGTATTGATTAGTATTTAATGTATTCGATCTATTTTACACTTCCGCAGGTTTTGATCACAATGGAAACTAAACAAATAATTAATTATGGCACTAAGGACACATTCAATAATTTTGAACTACAATTAACAAAACCTTACTCATTTAAAATATCGTAATTTTCATACTGCGAATGTGCCTAGTATACAGGATAATTTTTTATTCAGTGCGTAAATTTTTACAGGGTGTTCTACCCATGAATATGAACAACATTCACTATGGGACCATCTCTGAAATCACGAAAAAAAAATCAGCAGATTCATACATTTTGGTCGAGTAGGTATTGAACTTTTATAGGAAACAGCTGATTTTTTTTTTGTGATTTCAGAGATGGTCCCATAGTGAAAGTTGTTCATATTCATGGGTAGAACACCCTGTGAAAATTTACGCACTGAATAAAAAATTATCCTGTATTTTATTTTGTAAAATGTAAAACTTAGAATTTGGGGCATATAATGTAAGCTCAAGGAATACGATAGAATAGGAATATGCTTCGGATCTACTTATAAGTGAATTCGTTATAACTCTTCATGTATATGATTGAAAGTGGATACATAACACGTAATAAAGGATTGGTCGTGATTGTGTAAATATTTCGTTCACCTAGTCGTACAGCCTACTCGCGGAAGGCATTATATTTTTTAAGATTTACTTTTAAAAACAAAAAAATATTATGTAATATGTATGATGTCGTGACATATATCGTGTACTTTAATCTACTTATATTGTATACAAGCAAGTATGTATATTATTAAGCGCATACTTTGTATTTTACCCGCTTTGAACTGCAAGTTACGGATGTTAAACATTTTGTTTATCTACAGACGCCTGCATTAATAGGGTAACTCATTCTTTTAGGAATTTAACCAATTGACCGCTTGGTACTAATAAATATCTAGACGAATAGGGTCGTGCAATGAAATAAAAAATGAACGTAGGTTTACAGTCGTATAAATACGACAGGCGGCAGGGGGCACTAAAACATTTGTCGTATTAATCCGACTGGGCGGTCAATAGGTTAAATTTGCAGAAGTACGCAATGAATGCAGGTATCTCTCGTCCTAAATATTATTGTATGAATGATTAGTTTAATGTTTTGTAACATTTTGTATGACATATTTGTTGATTTATTTGGTGACATAGTAAAACTACGATGTGCGTGTGGATTGAGAGATCTTTTCGGAAAACTCTTCCAATCCCAACCAAATTATAAGAGGATTTAGGAAATAATTGTGAAAACTGCATGGTAAGGTATAAAATTTGTGAAACGTAAACAAAGAAAGTTAGAACTCATTAACTGGATCTCTCAATCGGGACAACTGAAGAAAAAGTCATAACGCGTATCCAAGAATATACTGCCTATGTGTTTATAATTTGCATTTTAATTAATTGTGAAGGATTTGTGAAGGCTGCTAAACAAAATTTCGATTCGTTTCAAAGCCACGTTTAAGATTTATAACGGTTTATATGGATCTCTCAGAGTGGACAATTTTCAATTGAGTGATCTTGTAAAACACGATCTAATACTGAAAAAGTATGAATAATTATCATGTTTATTGCAAATTATGCTTCTGGGAAAATTTGTGAAACAAAAATCGTGATTGAAATCTTAATGGTTCAAGAGAAAATGAAAATCTTGTTTTTTGTCGATCGTCCCAACTGAGAGATCTCTATTTTGAACTATATTTAATAAACCAAAACTTATAGGTAGAAGGTAGATACATCAGAAATTGTGAAAAATGTTGTACTAAAATTTGACGAATCAGTCGTCCCTGTAAGTGTTATACTTAAAAAGATATATCATTTTTTACAATCCTTGAGGAAAACGTTGAGTAGGGTAGACATACTTTTTTATTTTGTCCGATTTTTTTTCGACTACCCTATTCATGCTTAAATTGTGTATATTCATTGCGATTTGCGAAGCTGGCGTTGGCGCGTTTTTTCTTGGAAAGGGGGTACTGCAGCATTGGCAAATGCTACATTATAATTTTATCACGAACAACCTTCTTTTATAACAAATCCTACCTTATTTGTAACCAGAAAGGATTTTTCTTCATTTTGGTTTTTTGAATCAAAAATAAAATAAATAAAATAAAAATTCATTTATTTTCCACACTAATCAAAACACTGTACTGACTTAGAATAGATGGAGTGGACTGGAGCCTAAACTAGGGGGGCAGCCCTGTATTTCAGGACTCCAGGTCCTAAAGGACCAGGGTTTCAGGTCCACAGAGATCTACGTTTTGGAATGTGCAACTAGCTTCAACTTTCTGACTAACTGACCGACAATTTAATTTTGACAATTCAAAAGTGCCTGAAATGGTTTAATTGAAATAAATGATTTGAGTTTGAGTTTGGTCAAAAAGTGTCATTGTCTTTTCTCTTGCCGAGATTTTTTCATTTGAAGTTTTATTTGGACACAGGACGTAAGTCTTTGATATAATTTTTTCCGCTTGACCATGTACAGACGCCAGCAGGTCAAGCTACCCGAAACTGTCAAAATTTTCCAATCAACCTTGAACCTTAATGCTTCAGCGATAAAGTTGCAAATCTATTAAAGAATTTTGACAGATTGTAGTAGCTTGTTGTGCTGGCGTCTGTACCAAATACAATTTATGTAAGAAACAGATGCTACAAATTGTTAGGCGGTGTTGAATTTATTCCTGCATTGAGTCCCGATAATATTGGCCACTACAGAGGACATGGTGTTCATAACGACCAAATAGTCTGTAATGACGATTTGATGGGAAAAATGTATAACAGCAAGGAAGAACCAGTTATTTTACATACTTTGTCCTACGGACTTATTGATTAGGTTACATCATATTATGTAATTGTGTGTGAAATTAAAAAAAGTTTAAATTAAAAAAAGATTTTTTTTTTTTGGTTACCTTTAAATTTCTGAACGTTTTGTGTGTAAGAATTACTTAGAATTAGAATTACGAACTTAGAAATCCTTCGTAAGAGCACTACACATACAGTACCTAACTTTGCAGAAACTTGTTATTTAAAAACGTAATTTTATATTATTTAAATTATGTAGTGAAACCAGACACAAATTACTTGTATAAAATGTTTAAAGTGCATCATAATTTGAATTGTACCGGTAATGATTCCGACCGGCGATATGGTCACCCTACTCAACGTTTTCCTCAAGGATTGTAAAAAATTATTTATCTTTTTAAGTATAACGCTTACAGGGACGACTGATTCGTCAAATTTTAGTACAACATTTTTCACAATTTCTGATGTATCTACCTTCTACCTATAAGTTTTGGTTTATTAAATATAGTTCAAAATAGAGATCTCTCAGTTGGGACGATCGACAAAAAACAAGATTTTCATTTTCTCTTGAACCATTAAGATTTCAATCACGATTTTTGTTTCACAAATTTTCCTAGAAGCATAATTTGCAATAAACATGATAATTATTCATACTTTTTCAGTATTAGGTCGTGTTTTACAAGATCACTCAATTGAAAATTGTCCACTCTGAGAGATCCATATAAACCGTTATAAATCTTAAACGTGGCTTTGAAACGAATCGAAATTTTGTTTAGCAGCCTTCACAAATCCTTCACAATTAATTAAAATGCAAATTATAAACACATAGGCAGTATATTCTTGGATACACGTTATGACTTTTTCTTCAGTTGTCCCGATTGAGAGATCAGTTAATGAGTTCTAACTTTCTTTGTTTACGTTTCACAAATTTTATACCTTACCATGCAGTTTTCACAATTATTTCCTAAATCCTCTTATAATTTGGTTGGGATTGGAAGAGTTTTCCGAAAAGATCTCTCAATCCACACGCACATAAACTACGCTATTTTGCTTATTTGCAATAAAATTGGATATTTCAATATGGTTGTTTTAAATAAAATTACCTTTTGGAAGATTTGTAGTAAAGTTATATTTTTATATTGATACAATCACCAGGTACAGCTTTTGAGTTACAGGTTTTTACAAATATCATGTTCCTTGTCAAAGTTTATTTAAGAATTTTGCACGAAAAGGACTCGCCAATATGAACACATGTAGGTAAAATTAATGATTCCAAATTAACTACAAGAAAATACAATAGTCCTTTTCTAGAACTAAATATTACAAGAATTTATTGAATTGAATAAACATACACTTTACTAGTGTTGATAGTGTGTTATCAATCAGTTGGTGGAGCGCACGGCCGCGTGAGATCGCGGCCGGGCCGTCAACACATCTCCTACATTACAATGTGGCAGCAGTCCTTCTATCACATTTATTTAGTACTAACTACAAATGAACGACAGTCAATAAACACTTTACATTTAATAACATGCCGAGACAGCCTCTAACCCACAATGATTTATATAATTACACATGAAAACATCTGGCCAGCAGGTATTAGAAACTAATTTATCCTCGTATTATTAATTTCCTAATACTTTAGCAGGACTGCTGCGTAGACTGTCGCATGTCATCGCAAGTAAATAAATAAAATGGAGGCGCAATGACCGTTCGAGTGATAGCAGACCATTTTAGTACTTTAAATATTATATGGTTAAACCTAAATAGGCACAAATAATCATAACAGGTGAGGAGGTAAGCTTTATGAAAATATTTATAATTAATTGCATAAATAAAATGTCTCCTATGCAACTTTCATTGCATAGCCTCCCTGAAATTTACAAGTGGCCTTTATCTCACTCACCGATAACATTGGCATCTTTGAATCACATAAATGAGCCTAATATAATCCAGCTATTGGTCGACTTGTGACATTATACAATTCAATTTAGCTGATGCCAACGCTCTGCCTAATTGCGTTATCGCTCACGACACTCCTATACTTACACTATACTAACTGTGAGCCTTCTCAGTGTACCGACATTCTGTTCTGTCGCACGCTTACGGGAAATTCCATCTTTTTCCTTCCATTATATTGGATACAACACTATCACACCAAAACAATGTCCATCAACTACAATCTGCTCAACATTAAAACTTCCCGCAAAGACATTACTTTTCGAATCAATACAAGACACTTCATCACCAAACTAACACTTTTCCGTCACTTATCCATTTTTGAATAGTCCCTGCTGCGATAAAAAATTCTTTCGGTGTAGCGGACGCTCTCCAACAAATCCTACTTAGCTGTAAACAAAAAGAATAAGCCTAATTAGAAACTTGTCGGTTAAACACTTTGCAAAAATAAAAGTTACGAGAATGGAAAAATTTGGGTCGAAATCGCAAAAGAATGAAACACGAATGAGAGGTAGCTCAAAGACGAAAGTTTAAGCAATAATTTCGAAACTTGGTTCACAATATTACAGAAGCCTTACTGTGTCTGGAAAGTTTAACAGGGTAGAAACAATTGACGACGAAACGTGATCACCCAGTTGACGACAAAATGTGATCACCCTTTGGCGCATGTATGTTGTAGCAAATAAAATAACGAGATTTGAAGCGAAAAGTACCGTAACATACCTGCAGTGGGTGCTGGCTGCGCCATGGCGGGCGCGGGCTGCGTGCTGGGCGCGGGCCCCACGCGCGGCCCCCGCGGGCCCCCGCGGGGTCCCCCTCGCGGGCCCCCGCGCATCGCGCGCCACCTGCCGTCGTCCGAGAAGTTGTGCACGTAGTTGCTGTACAGGAAAAACACACATGTAATCTACTGCCCTTGATGAAGCAAATTAACTCGAAATGAGTTGAAAATCTCGTTGTTTCAGATGTGATCAAATGGCGAGACATTCGAAGAATGTCGTGATATTTTTAATATCCATAATATTGAGGAAATGTTATTACAACTATTCGCCGATATTTCGATCAGACTACGAATTTTTTACCGAATTTTAATACGGCAACTAGGCGATCGATCTTACTGCCGTAAGAAACTCTTCAAAAAGATTTAGTCACCTCCAAAATAGACGATATGGCTAGAAAGGGATTAAACTACTGAAATGGTCGCTTATACAGATGTTTGGAAGAAGACATCCCGTAAGGATGTCGCGACGCCCTCGTCCGGAGGCATGGCAAACGGTCACGGGGCGTCGCTTCTTCCCGCAGGAGCTACGTGTTCCGTGAATACTGGCCCGTCCTTTTGCGTGTTCTAGCGGCGGAAGAAGACAAGCTGCGCCGGCACGAAATAAATCGGGTCGGTCGGTAGACGAGCAGGAGGATGATGAGTAGTAACTCACGTTCGATAAACATTATGTTTTAAATATAGCAGCATTATGCTGAGGTGAGACCCTTTTTGTGTTCGCACAGGTCTTTTGTTGCCGCTTGCGCTCCTTTCGCCAGCCTGTCCTCTCGGTAAGCTACTCACGTGTACTGCTGGTGCTGCGGGTTGTGATGGCGCCAGCCTGTGCTCTCGGTAAGCTACTCACGTGTACTGCTGGTGCTGCGGGTTGTGATGGCGCCAGCCTGTGCTCTCGGTAAGCTACTCACGTGTACTGCTGGTGCTGCGGGTTGTGATGGCGCCAGCCTGTGCTCTCGGTAAGCTACTCACGTGTACTGCTGGTGCTGCGGGTTGTGATGGCGCCAGCCTGTGCTCTCGGTCTACTCACGTGTACTGCTGGTGCTGCGGGTTGTGATGGCGCCAGCCTGTGCTCTCGGTAAGCTACTCACGTGTACTGCTGGTGCTGCGGGTTGTGATGGCGCCAGCCTGTGCTCTCGGTAAGCTACTCACGTGTACTGCTGGTGCTGCGGGTTGTGATGGCGCCAGCCTGTGCTCTCGGTAAGCTACTCACGTGTACTGCTGGTGCTGCGGGTTGTGATGGCGCCAGCCTGTGCTCTCGGTAAGCTACTCACGTGTACTGCTGGTGCTGCGGGTTGTGATGGCGCCAGCCTGTGCTCTCGGTAAGCTACTCACGTGTACTGCTGGTGCTGCGGGTTGTGATGGCGCCAGCCTGTGCTCTCGGTAAGCTACTCACGTGTACTGCTGGTGCTGCGGGTTGTGATGGCGCCAGCCTGTGCTCTCGGTAAGCTACTAACGTGTACTGCTGGTGCTGCGGGTTGTGATGGCGCCAGCCTGTGCTCTCGGTAAGCTACTCACGTGTACTGCTGGTGCTGCGGGTTGTGATGGCGCCAGCCTGTGCTCTCGGTAAGCTACTCACGTGTACTGCTGGTGCTGCGGGTTGTGATGGCGCCAGCCTGTGCTCTCGGTAAGCTACTCACGTGTACTGCTGGTGCTGCGGGTTGTGATGGCGCCAGCCTGTGCTCTCGGTAAGCTACTCACGTGTACTGCTGGTGCTGCGGGTTGTGATGGCGCCAGCCTGTGCTCTCGGTAAGCTACTCACGTGTACTGCTGGTGCTGCGGGTTGTGATGGCGCCAGCCTGTGCTCTCGGTAAGCTACTCACGTGTACTGCTGGTGCTGCGGGTTGTGATGGCGCCAGCCTGTGCTCTCGGTAAGCTACTCACGTGTACTGCTGGTGCTGCGGGTTGTGATGGCGCCAGCCTGTGCTCTCGGTAAGCTACTCACGTGTACTGCTGGTGCTGCGGGTTGTGATGGCGCCAGCCTGTGCTCTCGGTAAGCTACTCACGTGTACTGCTGGTGCTGCGGGTTGTGATGGCGCCAGCCTGTGCTCTCGGTAAGCTACTCACGTGTACTGCTGGTGCTGCGGGTTGTGATGGCGCCAGCCTGTGCTCTCGGTAAGCTACTCACGTGTACTGCTGGTGCTGCGGGTTGTGATGGCGCCAGCCTGTGCTCTCGGTAAGCTACTCACGTGTACTGCTGGTGCTGCGGGTTGTGATGGCGCCAGCCACCGCGGCCGCGCCACGCACCGCGCCTCGCCGACGCCACGCCGAACGTCTCCGAGTTCAGCTTGCGCTCCGTCCGCCAGTCTGTCCTCTGGCTCCTGCCCTTGGACCTGCAAATGTTTAACAGCTATAAACATGTTCTATGTAACATCTATAGTAGGCTCTTCCTCTTCGTCGTGTCGATGGCACGACAGTGAATGAAATTTCACTGGCCCAAAACTATGCCACTTCCACTGTTTCGTCGGTGACAGCGCAGAGGTTTCTATTTTTGAGGCTCAGAGGGCAGGATAAGATGTGGAATATAGTTTCCGCCTCAGCTCCTCACTCTGTTGCCATACCGTCGATGTGTTAGGGTATTATAGCTGGCTACGAGCTATATAATAAGGGTGCGATCATAGAACTAAACTAGACATAGGACCAAATTCTCAAAAGCAACTCGATTTTAAGTCGCCATGTCTCGTACTGTCTTTCTTGGGACACATTACGGGCCATAGCACTGACTGTATAATGGTGGCTAGGCTAGGTCATGAATCATGTAAGTAACTAGCGACCCGCCCCTGCTTCTCTCGGGTCAAATGGCGACATTTCAAAACATCGATATTTGTATGCTATACAGGGTGGCAGGGACATCGACGCGCAAACTGTAACCATGGATGCAGCACATGATACTAGACCCCATAACGTCGAAATTTTTCGTCTGTTATAAAAAAAAAATCTTCTGTTTCATAGAAAAGTGTAGGAACAGGAATATTTTTTTTAATAAGCGACGAAAAATTTCGATGCTATGGGATCTAAACTCATGTGCTGAATCCATGGTTACAGTTTGCGCGCCGATGTCCCTGCCACGTTGTATCCAAGGGGTATCGTATTACCCAGTCATTGGGTTGTGGAGGTCAGACAGGACTGGTATTCAGCTGCATCCAGTTAGACTGGAAGGAGAGCCCAACATAGTTGGGAAAAGGCTAGGCAGATGATGATCCAAGTTAGATACGAAATTATTATTATACACACACAAACCTCCCAAAATAAATACTCTAAAATATCGTGAAAATAGCATCACAAATACCTTGTGTAGTTTACAAGATCTAATTGGTCATACAGACAGACACAAACAGCAACTTGGTTTTATGCTATGTGTAGATTATTAAGTTCAAATTTATATCTCACCTCTCAACAGCCTCGCAGGAGATGTTGTCAAAGAAACTCTTCGTCTTGTCATACCCTGTGTAACCATTCTGGTCCTCGTCTACTTCCGGTTCGCCTGCTCCAGTTTCATTTCCTGAGTCATCCTTCTTGTCAACTTCGCCCTGTGGTATGATAATTACTTCAGATTCCTGCGAGGAACGAAAAATAAAAAAAAACATTATTAAAATTTTTGCTAAATAGTAAATACATACAAAACAAATTAAAATAACAAAATAAGAAGTAAAATAAGGTATTCTCGAAATAACATCAATTGTGAAAATGAAACAGGTACTCCCAAAACTTGAATAGCTCATTATTTCCGAATTCTATACAACTACAAAATTGTTGGAAGTAGTTTAAGAGCACCTAACTGTTAAGAGAAAAATCTGTGGAAAAATGACGCGATTTTCGCGTGATTGCGTTGATCGTGCAAACGACGCAATCGCCCTGACATGGTTCTTCGATACGTTTTCTGTTTAGATTTTACCTTAGCGTTTAATTCATGCTGATATGCAAGTCAAACCACGATGGTTTTACTTAGATACTGAGAATTAACTGCCAGATAAGAGAAATTAGACAACAAAGGAAAATACGCTTCAGCTAAGTCAGTCAACATGGTCTAGGAATGTTTGTAGCCAGTTCCCGTAATCAAATGACCTATGTTTACCAAAACTATGTGTTTACAAACTGGCAAGACCATGATGAATATTTTAGCTACATCATTACGTAGAAATAGGGCATTAGAAAATCACTTCAAGTCCATAAAATAATGCTTGTTGTATGGTTGTGGACGAATTCTTCGTATTTATCTTATTATGCAATTGTAAACTCATTAGGCTGACAAAAAATGTCCGAACTTAAAACGGTTGATTGAGCGTGACGAGAATTCGCGGTGAATTGAAAAACAAGAACAGGAAATCAGATTGTTATAGTTAAACCTGAAATTCTCAGTTTTAAAGTTTATACTTATGCCTTTTCCCCATTGGGGTTAGCAGAACTTACCCGGTGGTGCGGCTGAAATCCCGAAAGGCCCCGAAAAAAACATACCGCGGAACGGCCGATGGGAACTTTCGGGCCTCTGCGGCAGATTGACGTAGTGGTGTCAGTTTAGTCGGTTTTGTTTTGCTCTGAAGTCGTACTTTCTAGTTCCTTATATTAACTGTGGTTCGATAATAAATTCCGCACATTTTGATGTATGACACTATGGGTGCGACGAGTCTATGATTTAAAAATAAAAAGTTTGTTGTGACATTTTCGCTAATGGCGGTTGTGAAGTGATTATGTGTGTTATCGGATAAAAATAAAGTGTTTATAACGAGAAAGAGTGCTAGAAAACTATTTGTGAGTGTTAATAATGTTATAAGCAATAGGAAATAACACAGGATTCAAGTCGGTGAGTACAATAATACGTAATATTTGTATTTTTCTTCAACTGGTACGCGGCCATTAGCGTGGGTTGAAAATGTTTTGTGTATTTTTAGGTGTAAATACGTTGATTTCTTATAAGATTCCTTTAGATCATGGAACAATTGTTATGTTAATGAATATTCTGTCAATTAAACACGAAAACATTACAATAAAACTACAAAAATTTTAAAAAATATTCACGCGTCCCGGCACAATGTTTTGAAAAAAATAACCGTTATTTTTATATATAATTTATGTTTTGTTTTTATCTTTTTCCAATTATGTCGTATTTATAAATGTAAAATCTCTTTGGAAAGGGTATTTAATGTCGCTAATTAATATCAGTTTTTTAATTTTATTATCTTTTTATCAAAATTTAGAACTTTTTTTGAAAACAAATGCCAGTACTCCACTTTTTTTGAAACTTGAAACCTTATTTTAGTACAGTGTTTGATTCTACTGCCACAATTTTTACAAATTTATTGAAGTATTAAATAAGCTAACTACAGGTACCAATATTTTTAATGTAAGTATCAGATAAACGTAGAAAAAAAATATTTTGTCTGGGCGCAAAATTTCCTGCCCGTCAAAAATTTTGTCTCCACTTGGGATGCTTGTAAATAATATATTATGTACTGTGCATTGTGGTTTTATTTTTTTTTATGTTAAGCATAAATACACCATTCATTTTAAACCTTAAAACATATAGGTCATCGCTTGTTTTTTTTTATTATAGCCATTTATTTGAAATCTAAGATAAAAATTATCTTTGTTAATGTTTACAAACACTTTTGTGAATGAAAACCATCATAAATTTAAACGAAATGAACACCACTTCAAAGCCCCATTGTTTACCATTACAAAAAACATTCAACATTCAAGCACCACTCAAAGAAACAAGTCGTAAATCCTTTGTTTATAAACAGCGGGCGCCCGAGCGACGACTCGGTGCGATGACGTAATCGGGGCCGGCCGTTTAACGGTTTTATTTTTTGCGTGTTCTAGCTTCGTGAGCGGTTACAGAACGCCGTCTGCTACGATTCTTATTTTTTCTTTTTGCTTTGGCCATATCACGTCTGGTCATACGCGACGTTTTTATACATTTATTTATATAAAAGGTAATTTCAAAAATATCCTACGTCGCAGATTTATAATTTTTACTAGCTTCTGCCTGCGACTTCGTACACGTGAAATCTCTTGTCCCCCAAGCAGCGTCGCATCGCCTGCCTGCGCCATTACTTTGTTTTCGCACAGCGTTGTTTCTTTTTGTTTTTGCTCGGCTCCGAAGGGCCCTAGCGTGATGTTAAGTAGCCTATAGCCTTCTTCTAGGACTTTTTCAAATTCAACTAGTTCCAGAGATTAGCGCGTTCAAACAATCGAACAAACTCTTCAGCTTTATTATTAGAATTGATTACCAGGTGCAAAAATAAACACAGTTATATCTTAAAACAATGTGCTATTTAGGTTCGTTTTTTTTTTTTAATAAAAAGCATTTTGTTATTGCGTAATCCTACCGCCATTAATTTCCGTCATCAAACGATTGTGTAATTGCTTGAATTCCCGTTCAAACGTAAGCTCAAATCAATTAGAGATCGTAATTGGCATGTAACATAATATATCGACTATCTATACTTATAATAAATCTGTAGAAGTGAAAATTCTGTACATTGAAAATATAAAAAAAATAAATAGCAGGGGGTGTTACTAGACCGACACCGAACCCAAAAATGTGATTAAAAAAATTTTTGTCTGTCTGTCTGTTTGTTCAGGCATCACGCAAAAACTACCGGTTCGATTACGATGAAACTTGGTATAATTATTCTTTAATATCCTGGGCACCACACTGGGTACTTTTTATCCCGGAAAAGTATATACAATAAAAAACAAACTTAATTTTGCGGTTCGATCCCTAGACCCGATTACTGTACCAACCGCAAATAATAAGTTTGTCGTAGGTTACGTCACAGTATCTTAGCCGTGTACAGTGTCCCTAAGTTATGCTTTAAAAGTAGTGCTGAAGGTTGAATTTGGCTTGCACCGTTCGCAGCACACGCGTGGCGCGCGGCCGCGCGCGCATTACGTTAGTACTTATCCTTACCTATGGCATTACATTTTTTGAACTTTGATTTGAACGGACGTGTCGAGTGGCAAGCGTTCGTTCTTATTCTTATTTTAACTGCTACGTGCAATTCTAAACCGTGCTTTTCAGTGCGACCTTTTTATTCCTTTTAGTTTTTAGAGTTATTTAGGTTTATTTTTATAAGTCGTAGGGATAGATTTTAATTTTAAAGTATAGGTAGGTAGGTTATTTTATAATACGGTTAGGTAGGATTAGTCATTCGTATAGATATTAGTTTTTAGGGATTTTGCTTATTTATTGAGTTTAGATTAGTTATCATCAGAAATAGGTTTATTTAGGTAGGTAGCTATTTTATTTTCTGTTATTGAGTTTTTTTTTTAATTAGGTAGGTACTTAGGTAAAGATATCATATAGGTACCCTCTTAATCACCACTAATGAGACACGATTGGTTTTCTATTGTAATTAGCCACAAAGGGCCCGCGAGATACCTAGATGGAATCCTCGGGAAGCACATACATTTTAACCTGTTAGCACGTTCCCGTGGGATAATTTCCGACATCCACGCGGGCGAAG
This sequence comes from Apamea anceps, assembly GCA_951799955.1. Taxonomy (NCBI): domain Eukaryota; kingdom Metazoa; phylum Arthropoda; class Insecta; order Lepidoptera; family Noctuidae; genus Apamea; species Apamea anceps. The sequence continues at coordinate 4,812,449 of OX637516.1, forward strand.
CCGCGGGCAGAAGCTAGTGACATAATAAAATTGTAACGCCGCGTGATTAACGATTATGAATAGGACCCTACTTGTTAAGTTTCATATAAAGGTACAACAAAGTGGATAGGGCGATAGGTAATATTTTGATAACAATGTTTTATCCTATAAAAAGTTTTATAGGCTTGAATTGTCTCCTCATTACTTCTAGAGTGTATTATGTTTAAAAGCTTAATAAATCTAACTGTTGTCTTCAGGTGCCTGATCCTGATATCTAATTCTGAAGCCTGAACCTGCACCCTAATTGCGTAACACACGATCAATCGGAATCGGTTTCATTTTGACAGTTCAACAACATTAATTGCGTAATTTACGTGTTGAGCAGAACAATTTTTCGAACTTATGAAGCAATGGATTAGCAATTTGCTTCAAAATGATTCTGATTGATTGCGTGTTACGCTATTAGAGTGCGGATCTTAAAAAGAGCCAAAAAAAATTTCTTTGCAAATGATTTTACTTCAACACAACTTTTTTAAATCGTCATTTTTTGGGCTTCCTCGATAAGGCCGCATAGTTAACGACCATTGTTCTAGGCAACGTGACGCAACAACGCGACCTAATAAAGTTCGAAGGGAATTGTGAACAAAATTGTATATCTCACCTCAACTTTCACCTCGCCGCCTTCAGAAATCTTGGCCTTCGCTAGCTGGACGCGCAGCTCTTCAAACTCAGTATTGGCTTGTTCGAAGTCATAGTCCTTATCGAACTTGAGCGTATTTTTGTTGCGAGGAACGAAGCCACGTCCGCGGCCACGGGGCCGGCCTCTCCAGCCGCCGCGGTTGTAGCCCTGGCCCGCGCCGGAGAAGTTACCTAGGAACAAAAGCATTTGTGAGGATTCGAAGAACAAAAGAAATGAGTTTTGAGTTTGAAACTTATATTATGGCTGTTTCATGATGGGACACTTGTATATTCATACAAATATTTCGTGCTAAATATTTCATTCACGCGAGAATGGAACCCTAAAGGCTTTGATACTGCTGCAAAGGTCACTATGCTTGGTAAAATGACAACAACAAAAGATGAATAAGCAAACGGAAAGCTTGCTGATTGATCTGTTGCAGCTGTTGTCTCCTATGCTTCTTTAACAAAAACCTACACATTTATTGTACATAATGAACATAGCACATTAGTGTAGCTAACATGAAAGCACTGTTTTTGTCGGGTTTTTTGCGTCCTTCCATTACAAACAGCGCCGCAATTCTATTCAGATTATAACTTACCAGACTGGTGATGATGATGCGGCTGCTGGTTGGTTTGCACCTGGTTGTGCTGATTATGCTGGTTGTGCTGGTTATGCTGGTTATGCTGGTTATGTTGCTGATGCTGCGAGTGCTGCTGCTGCGGCTGGTGCTGATGCTGCTGGTGCATGGGCTGCTGCGGCTGGTGCTGCTGGTGCGGCTGGTGCGGCACCGGCGCGCCACCGCTCGGGTAGCGCTGGCGGTTGCGGGAGTTGGTGCGGTTGCGGTTCTGTGCTGGACCCTTCTGCGCCTGGCCGTTGCTGCCACGTCGGCTGTCCCGTTGCTGGCTAGACCCACTAGCCACAGTGCCAACCTATACGCATATGTGTTTTAGTGTGGAGTCATATAGATGTAGTGAATGTAGCCCTGAGATTACAGTGATGATACATGATTGTTTGGTATAATATAGAAAAGTAATGTGTGACAACATAAATGAGTGCAGAATGCAGGTCAACAACAAAAAAACAAAGCATCAGAATTGAAGTTTCAAGAAAGGTTAAATTTTTTTGTAATATTTTTTTTTTTTTTGACAGAACAGTAATGTATATAATTTAATGTTTATTTGTAATGGTTGTTTTTATTATACAAATCCTTTGAAAAAACCTATTTCAAAATAACTCTTTAGCAGTTATTCTCGTTCTAAATGGAAACAATAACTAAATAACAAAATCAAAGTAATTCAGGAATGCCAACTTGCCTCAAAACATTGATTAACATTCACACCACTGCATGAATATACAAACAATATTTAAATGCGGGTCAAAACATAACACTAATTTATAAACAGATTCTCCAGCTCATCCTTTCCAATAAAATAATATCAGAAATGGAAGATATCTAGTCTAACTGGGATATAAATAAATAAGCAACAATCAATTCACTTGCCACATGTAATGATTGCGAGAATATCCCTCCAGAATCTGCTGTTGTGGTCTATGGCAAGGCCGCATCCAGAAAAACATTTATTATATATTTTAAGTCTTAAATATTGCTTAATCAACTTAATGTATTGCCTACAATTAATTATGCTAACTTATTGGGACTATTCAGACCCTAAGATCCTAACTTAGTTTATTTATTGACAGGTTTATGGTATGGAAGTGGATATTTTACAATTAATATATGTTAAATTAGTTTATAGTTTATGAGCATACCTGCGTGCCCTGGTCAGCAGTAGGGCTCTTCCTGTGTGCACCGACAGCCGGTGTTCCTGACCGCGAAGCGCTTTGCTGAGATCCTCCTCCAATGAGGTCAAGCATCGAGCCTACAACACATTTTCTTGTACACACATAGTAGAGAAAAAAAAAAAAATAACACTTTACTATGCTATGCCATAAGCTTTGGTGATTTACAAATTGCTTTTTCATTGTATTTTTTTTTTTTTCATACAAGCTACAGACCAAGGAGAAATGACAATGCATGTTGCGATTTTTTTTCTGTTATTATTGTAAACACATGCTGTTGTTGTTAGTTTTATTAACTTTGTTGCAAGTTTGGGAAATTATCCACCACCACAATATAATCTTATTAGAATTTTTAAGGTTTTTTTCTGTCTATTTATGGTTCCTAAAATTCCCAATACCCATAATGAATAATGTAATAAAATTAATACCTTCTCCCATCTTAGAATTATAAGTACGTAAATAATTATTATTGTTATATTTATTACATGAATATAAACTGAACTGATCTCATCTAGTAGTGTTAAGATATATTAGTTTTTTATTTATATTAATGAGGGGATTTAACAACACATAAGAAAATAAACCTTAATTCAAGATGTAACAAGAATTAGTAATGTTAGAATAATGTTATGGATTTTGTTATTGTTATTCAAGTTACAAATAATATTAAATTGTGTGAATTAAATGTAAATAAATACAAAAATATACAAACATAAATATGCGAGTTCTTTGAACTGTCTTATATACATATATCCCATATGAGATTAGTCTGCATGCAAGTTTGGTGAAAGCACAGGGAGTTGGATCATAACTAGATACTTTATTAGTTACAAAAACCAAATCATAACAGAAAACTACCTGGACAGGTTAGCAAAGTATCTTTTTATGACACTGCAAAAATCGCAAAGTAGCATGTTGAAGCAGAAGCTAAAATTATCCAAGAGCAAAAACCTTGGTCTTTCACTTGATTGGCGTGATGCGCCACTCCTGAGCCAATCGGACCCGTGACAGGCAGGGGCTGGGGTGCCAGCTCCACAGAGGTTTGCGGAGACAACTCACTGGTCTTGTTGAGCTGAGCATGGACACCTCCGGGAAAGCCAGCCATCGGGTGGTACTGGGGGTAAGGCGTCTGTCCGACAACCGGGTGGTTGTATTGCGCCGTGAACTGGCCCGGTGCACTGCCGGCTCCGAGCGTCGGCGGCACGGACATCTGCATGATGGCCGGATCATTGGGTAGAGAGGGAACATTGTTCAGCACTCGAATATCCTTGATGTCAGAACCACGAAACAAGATGTAATCATACACCTGGCTCTGGGGCGCAACAGGGTACTGAGTCTCTCGATCCTCCGTACCAAATGAACGCACTGTAGAGAAGAAAAAGTGCATTAGGATCATTAACTTAAAAAAATTTAAATGTAAAAACTTAAATGTTATAAATTGTAGGTAGTTAGATTTATTTGAGAAAAAAAAAGAGATTTACACCAATTTAAATACTACTTAATCTTTTACTCTGAAGGTAGTCTAGATATTGTTTCGAGTCATTATTTTTCACATTGCACAGTGGCATCTTGAACTTATTATGAAAAAGTAGGTAGATTGATCTAACTGTTAGCCACCTACTCATCTCAGAATAGTTACAAGTAGAGATTAATTTTTAGAACAAAGACGGTGTACCGTCAATTTAACACCTGCTGAATAAAACAAAATTGTAGCATAAATAGGACGTTATCAACGTCATCAATGTGAAACCGCGGTCATAGGCGGGACCAACAATTTCACTTTGAGGGTAGAAGAAAAACAATGAGCTACATTTAACTAAAAATCATGGAAAATTACAAGGAAAATGCCCAACAATAAACATATTGGACGCTTTACCAAACAATAAACAAAGATATGCTTAAATCGGGAGGGAAAAAGAGAATAGCTTTCTAGAGACGTCGATCGATGTTCCTACTAGAAAAAATAATTATCGCCAAGAAATACAATAAGAAAACATTAAATTGATGATTACTGCGAAAGAGGCCTTGTAATAAGATAACAGTATCCATTTGTCAACTTACCGCTAGCCAAAGCGATGGTACATTCCTGAGGATCGACGGTGAAAAGCCGGCCTTCGTAGCGAATGTCAGCTTTAGATATTAGGCTTATCTTGGAGCCCAATTCAGGCATTCCAGAACTCATAATGTCACTTTGGAAATTACTCGCCGATGTTAAAGATTTTTAACGATATCGTCGACCATAGAAATCAGCCACCGAACAAAATGACTGACGGGAAGTTGGCAACAAGCGATGCGTTTACAAACAGCTGTAATGAGTGGGGGGAACTTTGGAAACACACTATTTGGCTATTAAAAAAAAAAAATCAGTATTTTATTATTTTTTAGTATTTTATTTAATATCATATTTAGAAATATGAAATTATCTCATATCATACTATTACAAAAAGTCATCGAATAAAAGCTCTTATCAATACTTTATTATCAAAATCACCGAATCATCAGTAATCCGTCAGATTAACATCAATAATCTATTTATTTATTTATATCCAATCCAACTTATGTTATGATTCGAATAAGATGAGGCAAACATTTTCAGCAATTGAAATCCTTGTTTAATTTTATTATAGTAAAGTAGGGAATAAAATGTAGGAGATGGTTGACTGGTACTACATACGTCTATCAAGAGTCAAGACCTTTTTTGTTAGAAAACTAGACGACTTTCTGAGATTAGCCAAAATTGCTAAAGATCGGAAAACGAATTCGGGAGCTTTTAGATTGAGTAGGGTTGGACATCTGGCAAGGCGCAGTAATAACAAATAGAATAAGGCTGTTACCATGTGGCATGCAAAGACTGAAAGACGAGTTGTCGTGTCGGTCGTTCGGAGGCGAAATGAGTGGACGACATTATTGCCATTGCGGGAAATACCTGGATGCAGCTGGCATAGAAGCGTGGGGAGTAGCACAAGAAAAGAAAAGCCATGCAATGGGTGAAGTCCGTTTGTGGTTGATTAAGTAGATGAACTTATATTCACAGTTTGAATCACACGCATAAGTTCTGTGCTAAGATTTTGTAAGATTTTTGTTGATTATCATCATTATAATTTTAATAATACAGTTATTATAACTTTGAAAATCATATTATATTATGCTTGATTTAGTCGATTTAATTTTTTTACCATAGACAGGAAATGCTATTTTAGCGATATCTTTCATTTTGAAAAAATATCACCATCGTAACATCTCTACATAGATGGTAGTATAATATTATCTGTGCCAATTAGTCTATGATCTGTGCTACAAGTAACCGTTGCGTTTTGATTTGACGCTTGATTGACGGAAAATATTGATTTTCGTAACTTTAGATCTTGGTATTTTGTGATTGACCTCCTCCTCCTCCTTTAAATTGTGTACAAAGTGGTGTATGTATGCTACGTATGCGCAATGATGATAGACACTCCGATAAGTTCTACCCCTGGGCTTGCCAGGATAAGTGTTGGCGGGAGTAGCAATAGTTCTATTAGAAGGCGAAGTCTTATTCCGCAGATACGACCAATTGGCTCTAAAAATGAGGTTTGTGGCCTACGAGACTTTAACATTTTACCAAGCTTGTTATAAACATCTTTGACCACATTCGCCTTCGTTGTATTAACTTACTGAACTTTTAGCTTGTACAGACGCCAGCAGGTCAACCTACCCGAAACTGTCAAACTTTCCCAATCAACCTTGAACCTTAATGCTATAGCGATAAAGTTGAAAATCTATTAAAGAAATTTGACAGATTGTAGTAGCTTGATGTGCTGGCGTCTGTACAAACCGGCTTTTTCTGAACGTATTTTGGCGGTTTCGTCGACTTAGTCGTTATTGTGTACCATTATCCTGAGTGTCTGCTATCACACAGTATTAAGTTAGCTCACTACTAAATTTTCGTGTAGTCCCACTACTTTTCTGACATAAAAAATATCAAATAATGTGATGCTACTTACGAGAGGCTTTGTAAGACAGAACAACCAAACGGAGAATTGGCAATAATCTGAACTGACAAAAATATATTTTCTGGTACCTATTTAAATTTATTATGGTGTAGCAATAAAATAACAAATTCAAATATGACCATAACGGACTGATAATCATAGTTACACAAAATAATTAGTATTTTACTAATAATGTTTTTAAGTTATTGCAAAAAAATTACAAATATATTTTATTATTTGAAACTGTATTTTACAGGAATGCAATGATGATGATGCTGAGAGGTCATCATTGGTGGCCTCTGAGCGTGCCCTGGCATCATCAACGCCACAAACATCATCACCCAGACGAGCCAGGGATACCATGTCTTCATCACCACAAAAAGAACACTTTCAAGGATGTCTCAAACTTTATGCTGAAAATGTAAGTGTATCATTTGATTTTGATAATTTAAAATGTATTTTTAATTATTTTTTTACTACCTTGCCGAATTTGCATATGCTATGCTATGTTGGCCTTAAATTCAGTTTTACATACCTCTGAAAAAATTAACCTGGATTAATCGGTTTAGTAGCCATAATACTAAAAAGTTCCCTTACATAATATTTTTTTATTTCAGAAAATAACAAAAGACAATGCGTGGAACCTGCAGCTGATAGACTTCATGACGTCAATGTTAAGGAAGCACGATTCTCGCATGGATAACTTACAGACGGCTTCTACGGTAGTGGATGCGTCGGCTAGGATATACTCATTTAGGGTGGATGCAGTGCATTATGATGTGTTGAAGATGGCTGGGGGACTCAGTAAAGCTGCACAGGTAAATTCCCTTTATGATTATCAACTAAACTAATAAGAGATTCACCTCAAGAATTTATTGTCATTTTAATGTAAAAAAAAATAACAATAATCGCAAAACAAGTCTTTCTCTTTAGTTAATCTTCGCGAATTACTGTGAGCTTGAGATAATAATATGATTTGTTAACTAATTAATGTTTTTTTGATCTGACTTCCATAAACCAAGTGTAATATTTCGTAATCCAATCAATCAATCAATCAGCCTGGCCTTTTCCCAATTATGTAGGGGTAGGCTTCCAGCGTAACTGGAGGCAGCTGAATTTATATGGAACAACTACCTATCTGACCTCCAGAACCCAGTTACTGGGTAAAGGTTTACCCAGTAAATGGGTAAAGGTTTACCCAGTAACTGGTTAAAGTTTTACCCAGTAACTGGGTCAACACAAAAAGGGTTATCCACAACCAAGTTGGGTTGTGAATAAGACTTTTTGGGCTTCTGACTACAAATAACAACTATCAAAGTTCTACGAATAATAACCAGAACCAACATCATAACGTGCTTTCCGAGGCACGGATCGACCGCGGCAAGCTTAGCGTAACCTGCGATCGACCCGTGCGGCTGTTATTATTTAGCCCTGTTTCGTCCAAACTTACTATTATAAATGATGTCTGTGTGTTTTTTTTCCTTGTCACGCATAAACCACTGAACCAGTTGTTATGAAAGGAGAACATTCACCCTCCATACCTTTTTGGGCTAAATGTGAAAGCCAAACAAAAAAAAGCTTTTTTCCAAAAGAACACGTTTTTCTCTTTAATATTTACTAAGGACCGAACCTATAGGGTCATTCTCCAAAGGTTGTCTTTAAAAGATCGCTTTTAGCGATAGGACCGCCCATTGTGTCACCCCGTGTAAAATGTCTACACTCATATCTGTAATATTTATGGTGTACTTATAAAGAATATTCTATTTTTTTTTTTTTCGTCAAGTTTCATGAGTTAAAAATTCACTATATCATACTTATTTCATACAGGCTTAAGAATGATTATTTAATTAAACCACTCTTAAGCCCGTGGATGATGATTTAGGAAACATGGATTTCTCATACCAACAGTAAAAGTCGTTTGATATCAAAGGTAAGCCCAGTCCATGATTTTGGCTCAATTTGACTAATTGTTTGATGTATAGATTATGTATACAACGGATATGTGATGGGTCTTTTGAAATTGTCTATTTCGCTGTATATTGAAATATACTACAAAGATGAAAAGAAACTCTGCTCCAAGCAGAGCCAAGCATCAGAGTCATCTGTTTCAAGCCAGTGTGGATGAAAAAGAATGACTAATTAATTGCATTCAGTTTAAGATGACCGTATTATTTCAATAATTCGGCTGTTTAAATGCACAGACGCCAGCAGGTCAAGCTACCCGAAACTGTCAAATTTTCCCAATCAACCTTGAACCTTTATGCTTTAGCGATAAAGTTGAAAATCTATTAAAGAAATTTGACAGATTGTAGTAACTTGATGTGCTGTCGCCTGAGATTTCGTCTGCATTTAATATGCAAAGGTATGTCTGTCTCTCGTTAACATCAGGTATATTTTAATAACTGTCCGTACTATGGGTAGTGTTGGTTATAGCGCAATAGAAAAACGGTTTGCAATTCAAATCAGATTATAATTTACGAACAAGTTAGTCACACTAGCGAATCACACACTGTAGGTACACAACTCCACAATACGGAACGCGAGACAGACATACCTTCTCCGACATCAGAAGTGGGATAAATCGTAGGTACTCACAGACGAAATCTCGGGCGACAGCTACTTACATATTGGAATCTAATATACTTTAAATATGACCATACTTTTCTCTCCTGTAGACTAAAAGAGGCAAGAAAGACGATGATAACAACACGCAAGATGAAGGCGCAGCCGACGGGGAGGCCGCGGCGCCCATCAAGAAGAAAAAGAAGAAATCCAAGGGTGCCATCGCTTCTAACCCTGCAGTTTTCAATGGGGATTTTGATACTAATGACTGTATAGGTAAGGTTTCTTTGTCATTACAAACTGAGCATATTATATGCCTTGACACTCATCTCTTCAGTTTCCTGCCCGTATTCTCCTCATGTTATTTGTTGGCGCGTTTATTTTTCCCATTCTACCTTGTCAGTCGTTACTCTATCATTCACTTCTTTTTAGGGTTTTTATCATGATATTCCCACGAGATTGAGGGCGCGCAAACTGCGGGCCGCAGCGCAGCTGGTACATAATAATAAAACAAATGAGAACTCGTTCGGAGCAGAAGTTTCGCTTGTGTACAAAATATCGTTACTTTTCTATTATTTCGATTCCCTTTCCTATCTTCTTCTTAGCGTATCGATGGCAAAATATTCTTCTTAAGACATAAGATAAGATCATCAAGTGGACAGGTGACAGGGCATGCGGCGCTGGATGGAAGATGGGCCATTCCTATAGGTACTAAAGTTTAAATCAACCTGTCTAATTATCATGTCTTTTTTTTTCTTTCAGATCCATTTTTCGAGCGGTTGGCGGCGACGACCGGCGATGTGACGTCATCAAACAGAGCGTTCAACGCGACTCTGCCCATACACGACAGAACACTCGCTTTGATATTGAGGTACAGTCTGAAATCACCAGAAATCTAATTTATTGAAGTAATGTTTTTTTTTAGTTTTTGATGAACTTTGACGAATAATGTGTGGTCTCAGGATGGCAATTTCGCACAACGTAAAGCGCCATACGAAATGTTTTGTCAAAATTCAGTAAGTTAGTAAATGTTGGGCCAGCTAATCTCGTCCTGCATCTTGCTGACCAGTCGAAAATGTCTGCTTGATAATGTATTGAAATAAACTATTCCTTATTCTAGAACTGACGACCAATTCTTAGAAGAAATAAAAGAGATCATTCCAGAAGAACAAAACATAGATCTATCTGAACGTATCAGTTTATCTGCCAAGCTACTGCCCGCTTTTACAAACAGCGACCATATTTGTGAACCCTTCACCGGGTTCTCCATCTCCAACTGGGATCCAGATACTGAAGACACGTAAGTTTTATTTTTCTCTTATAATAAAATAAAGAAAGTTTTAAGTTCAGTAGACCTGTTGAACAATTCGACAAACTTTTTACATAGCCTACATTGTCCTTACCCAAATCCTTCCAGGCATCCTTTTCTATAGCCACCTCGAGCCAACCCTTGCGGTACACGTCTAAGTCGTCTCGCCACCTCTTCCTGGGCCGGCCTCGCCGGCGCCGTCCATCCTTAGGCCCCACCGTGTGGAGACTGTTGCCATGCGGCCGACGTGACCTGCCCTATCCCATTTCAGCTCGGCAGTCTTGCCTGCGTCTAGGGTCCCCGTTTTGGAGCGCAGCGTAGTAGTTCGTATTCTGTCGGTTTGTTTAACGCCTAAAATTCTGCGCTCCATTGCGCTTTGGCAAACCCCAAGGCAGAACTTTTGCGAGTCAGTGAGCGACCAAGTCTGAGTACCGTACGTTAGGACAGGTCGGACAGAAACAAATAACAATATTATTACAAAACCCAAAAGAAAATCATGAAAAGATATCTTCGAACTATGCTGAAAATTGTAATGTTTCTGTTATTCAGTGACAATCGTGTAACCAACTGGGTGGAAGAGAACCGGCTGAACTTGTCGCAGCAGGCGCTTGCGTTTGATGTGAACGCGGAGGTGGAGCCGATACCACAGGATGAACAGCATAACGACTTGTATGGTATGTGTATTTTTCCTTCGAAAGATTTCATAGCATTTGAAATTAGAGTTTCATAAGATAGTTGTTCAATTTTGTCTCTCTCAACAGCATTCATTGGAAAAAGCAGGTATCTATACAGGATAATTTTTTATTCAGTGCGTAAATTTTCACAGGGTGTTCTACCCATGAATATGAACAACTTTCACTATGGGACCATCTCTGAAATCACAAAAAAAAAATCAGCTGTTTCTTATAAAAGTTCAATACCTATTCGACCAAAATGTATGAATCTGCTGATTTTTTTTTCGTGATTTCAGAGATGGTCCCATAGTGAATGTTGTTCATATTCATGGGTAAAACACCCTGTAAAAATTTACGCACTGAATAAAAAATAATCCTGTATAGAGGAGGTTGTTTTTTTTAAAAGAAAAGAATTTATATGTGAGTGAGTTATTTCACTGCAAACACAATCCTCTTTATTTCTTTATATATTATGTCTTCCAACAAGATGTATTGTTTTTTTTTAAGTTAAACCTTTGTCCACGAGATAGAGATATATGCTTTGTCCATAAAAAGCATATCGCTCTAATAAAATGAGTGATTATTTTCAGCTTGCATCACTCTACTGCTGGTAAAAGGCCGTCGCCTGGCAGTGGCTTCGGTCCAATATTTCTAACACAAATGTAAAAGACGTGTTTCTGCGATTCCAGACGACGAGCCCCTCGGCGGCATAGAGAGCGAGGAGGAGGCGGACGTGGCCGTGGCGGCGTGCGTGGCGCGCGCGGGCGCGGGGTCGGCGGCGCGCCTGGCGGACGCGCGGCCCGGCGCGCCGCGGGACTCGCGTCTGGAGTACTCCTACTGCGGCGCCATCGTGGCCGCCTGGGCCGGGCCCTCGCACTGGCGGCTGAAGAACAACAGAGGTGAAGGCGGAAACACGCTCTTATTTTTAGGAATTTAGACTCCTTGACTACCTTCTTTGCTAAAATTTACTAGATTCGAACTAAGCCAAAAGATATGTTCTTGTGCTGGGGTTGAATTAACCTCAATAGTGCAAATCTAAGTAAGTTCCAAGCTTACAACATTTCATGTACTCCCTGTTCCTAATGTTACAACTTCCTCAAGTCGTAATAATTCTATATTAAAAATAAGCAATTATAATGCAATATATTATCCAAAATCATATACTGATCATTACTGAAAAACCAAATATAGTGAAACCATCTGTTAAATGAATGTCATATATACCTATATTTTGGCAAATGAAACATTCATTCATCCAAGCTTATTTCCACAGCCTCAAAAATGTCTGAACGCACCCAATCAGTAACCGGCCGCCTCACCGTCGAAGGCAAGAAGCCACCTCGAACGAAGCGCCAGCTAGACTTCCTAGTAACTGGCTTAGCGTTTGACTGCCGATCCGAACCCGTCGGAGAGTACGAACCGACCCAGCCAGCCAAGATCATGATCAGTAGGAAGACGCTAGCGACTGGACATACGTGGAACGAGGCTAACTTTAAAACTCCTATTGATAGGTAATATTGTATATTTTGATTTTTAAAGTCCACTTGCATCACAAATAACTAAATGCATTTAACGCTAAACGTATTTAAAACATCAATCTGTCTCTGTCATTTTCAAACGATTGACAGCTATCTGTCATTTTCAAACGATTGACAGAAATAAAGCTATGTTTTAAGTTCGGAGTATGCATGATAGCATGTAGCGTTCTGTGGTCTTTACCTGCATGCAAGGGAAAAACGCGTGAGATTAGTAAAACTCTCGCTGATTTATCGATTCTGTGTGGCTTTTGGCAATAAGGTTACCTTGTAACCTGCCGGCTCCAAATATTTCAACATTTCAAACAATATTTTTTATTCTGGACTTACTGCTTACATATACAGCGTACTTAAAACATACGAAAAACATTCAAATTAAAACGAAAAATCCCAGTACAAAGTAACTACCACCAATATGCTTACGCCGACATAAAAACTTCGAACAATATCTTCTTTTGGAAAACATCTATGTCAAGCCACAATATTCTTGTAGTTACATTGACTGTATGAATTTAAAACAGCGTAAATCGTAGCCAATTTAAATTCAAGCTGATAATTTAATCCGCGATCATGCATCACGCAGCTCATTCTCGCCCACAGGAATCCTTTCACTTTATAACATAACTCTATTTCTTTTACAGAGGCCTAGACGAGTCCCACTTCCGGAAACTCTTCCTCCGTCAAAACGTGATGATGATGCGCAAACGCGACCTCGAGCAGAGCAAGCAACCTGAACCGGAGCCAGTCACAGTGGAGGAAGCCAGGGATTATGACTATAACAATGAGAACGATGCGTCCTACTGTCCTAATAATATTCCTGTGAGTATTCTACTTCGGCGAAATAGTAATCGATAAAGCAGAAATAATAATAATAATAATTTATTTATTTAAGTAACAATGACTCATTGTGTTAGTAAACTTAAGAACTATGTTAGTTTATTGTATTTCAAAATTATTTCATCCCATGGGAGATGACTGCAGTGTAGAAATGAATCTTTCAATCAAAGATATAAAATAATTTTGCGACTTTAAATTGTCTACGACGATCATCCCCTTCATGTATACGGCGGTGCTGATGTGAATGGGCCGTTAGCGCGATGATTCAAACGCCCACTTGTTACAACCCGATTCAAACTTTATGGTGGCTGTGTAGTGAACCCCGCTGAGAGGTGAATTTGTTACTGCACAGTGACTCGCCTCGATATGCCAAGCAGTACGATTCACAATCCCTCGCCCTTCACTTGCACCGTGTGTAGCTATGTCTCGGGCAATATTTGCTAATGAGTCTTAAATTGAACGCTATATGGGGCATCCCACGGTTATGCAACATGGAGCGAAACTACCTTGAATATTGTAGATGGAACATTTTACTGAAAGAAGACATTATTTTAATTTAAAAAACAATTTAAACTGCATTCATAGATTTTTAAATAATTACATGGTTGAACCGGGAATCGAACCCGCTATTCGAGAAAAAAATTATCCAGTAGCTTTCTCATACCGATCTAAAGGTTTCATCATAAGGATTGTTCTTTGCTAAATAACATAGTTGCAGAAATAAAAGGAAGACCATGAATTTTAACATTTTTAATACAAAATTAATCAATTTATCAAATGCTCAAAATGAGTCCCATACTGTAGAATACAAAGTCGCACTCTATTGATTCTTTCACTCCCTGTCGATTTTTTGATCTTGTTGTGGTGGATATTTGTGTCATGCTCTGCCGCAGAGCCACCATTTTAGAAACCGATCAATTATATCTTAAAATGATGTACGTCAAACGTACATAATGTACGTATACCCTTTATCGCTGAAATAACGGCCGTTTATCAACTATTTTAGGATGGCGATGACTGGGGTAATGAGGACGCGACGGCAGCGGGCGACTTGCACGACCAATTAAAAACGGCCGAGCCAGAAGAGATTACCGACATGTTGGAGCCACCTACTAAGGTAATATATAACACTCTTATATTCTTTGTCTCGGAAAGCACGTTAAGCCGTTGGTCCCGACTGTCAAAGATCCACGAATGACATTCGTTACGTGGATCTTTGATAGTCGTTACGGGCCGTCAGAAGCCCAAAAGTCTGACAACTAGTGCGATAGGGCCCTCTATGTAAAATACTGGTATTTAAGCTGCATCCGGTTAGACTGGAAACCGACTAGCTGGCCGATGATGACTATAAACAACTATAATTCAATTGAACATAACTGCCGATAGGGGGTGTAGGCGTATAACCTGTTCCGATACGGGCGTGATAGTATGTTATGTATCTTCAGATCTTACTAAATCCAATTTTACTGCAGGTCGCAAAAATCTTCATACCCTACGCGATGCGGGCAAAGAAGGTGGACATGAAACAGCTAAAACACTGCACATGGAAAATGCTAACAGAAAACACGCCAGAAGGAGAAAAGGAGGATGTCACAGAAACTAGTTTCTTTTCAATATACCAGCGGCTACCGGAAAAACTTTCACCCAACATGCGAGAATCTCTTAGTGTGCCCCTAGCCTTACTTTCGGTCCTTCATCTAGCAAATGAAAAAGGGCTGATTTTGGAAAAACACGAGGACATGAATGATTTTGGAATAAAAGGTCTCATAAAACATTAGTAAAGTTGGTACTACGTTTTTGTTATGTATGCATAAATGTAGTGCAATTTTTGTTAAAGCGCCATTCACAATGAATTTTTATGAAGTACCAGCGGCCGGACCCTGCTTCCGACGAGTGAAATGGCGACATGTCATAATATGGAGATTCGTGTGCTATGTGATTTGTGTGCATATCTTAAGTTCAATATTAATGTATTATTCATAAACCATCCGGAATAAATCCTCTTAATGAAGCATCAAAATCCAATGTAATGTGTGTGTGTCTTAGAAGATCTAAGTGTGACAGTGTAACCACAGGCAGACACAAAAAGTAACTTTGTTTAATACTATGTATTGAATTGTATGATCACTAAATCCTAAATAACAAAAATGAGGCCGGGTTCGCACCACCATTAACCCTCGAAACGTGCTCGAAGTATGAGTTTTACGGTCCCATTACCAAAGAGTTGGTCTACTGATATATTTTAGCAACAATAATCGTAAACATTTTCACAAGCTGACGCATGACGGTGCGTAATGCATGAAAACATTGCATGTTGTTGGTGTCGGTAATTAAATTATTCGGAACCGACAAGCTAACTCGATTTCACTTACTACAACCGGGAAGAATCAGGCCTCATTTTTGTTTGCAATGCAGGACATTGTAAATATAATTGATTTTCGTATATTTTGGTAGCGTATTTTTTCTATGAGAACATTGAGATAACTGCCATAGTAACATTGTATAGATGTTTTGTAATATTCTCTTTATATTTTGACTTAATATTTTAGAATAAAACATCTTCAACAAATACGTCTTTTTATTTATAACATATCACTCCTGTAACCGACTGCCTTGTTCATCTAGTGGTCGCAAGCGTTACAGCTGAGCATGCGGTCCTAGGTTCGATACCGGGTCAGGTAGTGATAATCCATCTGGAATATCTCAGTAGCAGCCTGGCTGTAGTCTAGATTTGCGTCCGGTTACTGGCATATACATTATACATATACGAGGGTGACACTGAAAGTTCATGTGATTCAGGCTGGCTGGACAAATCTTCAAAATAGCTCTCATTTAACTAGGTCAATAGGGCACTTTATGTGACGGCTAAACACCCTTATTTCAGAATTTATAACGCTACAGAATCTTAGTCGATCGAAAACGTGTCCAGCCCAGCTTGAAAAACCGAGCGTGGAACCTAAGAAACACGCTTGTACGATATGATTACACACAGAAAGCAGAGCTAATAGAAATCTCTATTCCTAGACAGCACGTTTCGCTGAAAACTTTGTTGATAGAAAACATCGTTCGTAGACATCTCGGTACATAGGAAGCACTGTTGACAGAAATCACTGTCCTTAAATAGCACTTTTTGTCGTAAACTTTGTTCATAGAAACCACTGTTTCCAGATACCTCGGTTCACAGAAAGCGCCTCTGGAGAAGAAACTATTAATATTTATTACATTACTAAAATTCGGTTTTCTGACTCTGACAGATATTAATAATAAAAACACATTCATTTCATACAAAAATGCCATTTTAATAAAAAATGAAGCAAAACGAAAGCAATAGATGGAATTGAAAAACAAAACAACTCTTCAGCTTTATAATATTTCTGTACATTTTTTCTCATTTCTGCATTCATATTATTGTTAAACTTCTATAATACGACGCGACGCAATATGCATAATCACATTATAAAAATAATTATCAAATTGGTTTCCGTAAATAGATAATAATTTATTGACATGGTTATAATTACATGAATTAACGGTATGAATACTATGTAACGCAGTGTTTGTATGGGAAAAATTAAATGATCAATATCTTTGAAACCACGCAGTTTCTCCGTTACAAATTCAAGTTATCATTATCGTCCCCGTCACAAAATTTTGAACACATTTCGAAGGTCGTAGATCATCAGGCAGCGGAGCTTGAATTCAGGCTAGCTGGACATTAAGTTTTTATTGATTTCTCGTAAAGCCTTACATGTGACGCCATAAATCAAACGTTATTACTGTTACACATTGCGTCACTAAAATAATGTTAGCAATTTGCCGCCAAATCCTAAATAAATAACAAATGAATAAAATACATACACAATAATATTGGCAAGTTCCGTTTTCAAAATTTGAACTTATTTTTTTATTATATCGTTTACAAGTGGCCAGTTCTAAAAACTTTCAGTGTCGCTCTCGTAGGCTCATCGCCTATTACATGGGACTTAAAAAAAACAGGCGTAAATGGGGGTTTACTGCGTACACCTCTGCCTAGCCCTTTAGGGAACACTGGCGTAATGTTATGTGAAGACCACCCCTGTATTCCCAAGGATTAGGCAGAGGTGTGTTACAACAATAGCACAAAAGCTTCTTAATAGAAAGGTAACCTTAACCTCCTGAGTGTGACCCCTAGGTCTGACAGTGCTATTGGAATTTTAGAAAATTCACGGCCGCGTTCAAGAAAACTAGGATAACGTGACATCCATCAGAAGTATAACTAGGCAGTGGGGGCGCATTAGGTTCAACGCACAATGAGCAGCAAAAAGCTTCGAGAATTGATAATGAAGACAATCTAAACTGAAAATAGTACGCATGATAAAATTGCTTATGGCACGCGTATATTTTTACTCAAAACTTGACAGCACAGAAAATGCTCGCGCACTTGGCTGCTCATTGTGTTGACGGTTAGCAGAAATCAGAGGTTAGTAAAAACGATGATGTAATAAAAAATCCATTCGTTTTCTACATAGCTTTAATTAATTGAAAAAAAAAAAACGTAACATCTTTCTTTTCCTGAATCTTACAAGATGATTAAACAAAAAATAACGACAATCAATATACCTACCTACGGTATTCGTGGTTGTGGTGACACGTGAAACTAATGTTAAATGAAGGGAATGTGTTTAATTACAATAAGTTATGTCATGTATGTACATTATAAAGGCCACATACTGTTATGAATGAACTCCTATATTAGTAATGAAAATCTGTGCTTTAC
This sequence comes from Apamea anceps, assembly GCA_951799955.1. Classification (NCBI taxonomy): domain Eukaryota; kingdom Metazoa; phylum Arthropoda; class Insecta; order Lepidoptera; family Noctuidae; genus Apamea; species Apamea anceps. The sequence continues at coordinate 4,830,554 of OX637516.1, forward strand.
CCAACGATACCGATAACATTAAACAAAACTTAAAAAAATGAGTATTTATAATAATGTTTTATAAAATACTTTAGAGCTACAAACTTTTATACTCTGTACATTAGGTTAACCGTTTTTTAACAGATCGAACTAGTGAGGAATTATATGTTTTTTCTGCCACACGTACGGTATTATAATGTCTGTAAGAAGTCGAGGAAACGTTATTCAATGCTATCAGGGTGGATTTCACCAATAGCACTGAACGCCGTCGCGTTTAAAAGCTGTCAGAGTCAATATTCCACCATAATTAAGACACTGAGAGCTCTTGAACGCGGTTTAGATGTGCTGATAGCAATAAGATAATTTAATAAGATTAGGTAGTTTATATGTGTACTTTATTACGCATTTTAAAGTTATTTTTTACGTAATCTGGAATCGTTCTAAGGCAGCTGTCAAAAAATTGTTAACCTAGTTGACAGAGTATAATGGTACAAAAGTTATTAATTATTTTCTTTGTTATTTTAAATCTCTCACTCAAATCATAACAATAAACACTGTCTCTGGAAACGTTCAACATGTCCTAATAACCGTCAGCTATTCGAGAAGCGAATAAATCAACAAAACTATATTTAAAAAAAAAAACACCTAAAACTATACGTCAAACTTTATAACACTACTCTTTAGGTACTTCGTACAAAAAAATATAAAAAAAGCTGCTTGTTAGCAATTATAGTTATTGGCTCATGGTCTAACCAAAAGACGATGCAAAATATAAATTATTGCATGTTACAAAGCAGTTCTAAGAAGACACATTACATCGGTTTAAATCTTTGATTAATATAATACGATTTGTCAAAGTTTTTTCGTGTTGTCTTACTAGAAATACTTCTTTTTTTCACTTATTTACAACCTCTTAACTTGAATTGACGACCTCTGTCTTAACTTCACTGGGTTCTGTAACTTTTTCTGCTGAATCTTTAGATAGCTCTGGCACTTTTTCGACAGAACTTTCTGTGGACTCTGGTACTTTGTCTGCACATTTTTCTGTCTCAGTTTCTTTGACAGCAGGGTTTTCAGTCTCTGGTTTAATAACTGTGGTTTCTATTGCTTTTTCTGGAAGACTTTCTGCTTCTTCGACTGCAGGTTTTTCCGTTTCTTTTTCGACAGGACTTTGTGTTACTGCTTGGCTTGCTTCTTCTGCAGACTTATCTGTTTCTGCTTTCTCTACAGGTTTTTCTGTTACAGTCTCTGCTGCCTTTTCTGTGACAGTCTCTGCCGCCTTTTCTGTGACAGTTTCTGCTGCCTTTTCTGTTATAGTCTCTGCTGCCTTTTCTGTTACAGGCTCTGCTGCCTTTTCTGTTTCAGCCTCTCCTACCGTTTCTGTCACTTCCTCTGTATTTTTTTTTGATTCTACAAATTTCTGCTCAGATTTGTCAGTGTCATATACAACTTTCGTTTCTGGCAGGGCTTCTGCAGATTTCTCTGCTTCTGGTATTTTTTCTAAAGGTTCTGATTTTTCTGTTCCTTCTTGTACATTATCTACAAACTTTCCAGAATCCGCGCTCATATTTAATGACGTATTAGCAGTTGAGACACAATCGCTAAATTCGTCTTCTTCCGACGTCTTTACAGTGTCGAATGTGTCTTCCAGAGTTCCTGACGGTATATCTTTCTCAGGACTAGTCGAGGTGTCATCTTTCACTTCATCAATTGCCGCAATTTCTTCACTCAAACTGTCAGCCTTCGCCTCAAAAGATTTGTTTTCAATAACTGTGTGGTTGCTCTCCATACTTTCGTCGAGATCAGCTTGTGATGTATTGTGTTCAGACTGCTCATTTACTACTTCCTTAAACTCATCTGCTGCGTTATATAACCCATCTACTGCTTTATGTAACTCATTAGCTTCTTCTATAACTTCTTTAGCTGCTTTATCAATTTCTTTTTCGACAGACGTGTTTGGTTCTTCTGTCTTGTCTGTTGTGGTCTGATCAGCAGGTTTAATGTCCGAATAAAAATCTTTTCCATCTGATGTCAATTTAACTAGAGCCGGGTGAGTTGTGCTATCCAAAAATTCTATACTAATTGTAGCGTCATCTAAAGTAAGCTCGTCCAGTTTGGTTTTGCCGCTTTCCATTAAAGCGGGATCGTCATTTGGTACGACCAGACGGCAGCATCTTGCTAAAGGTTCTATTGCGGCGAGATCTTCAGGCAGTTGCCTGAATTCTTCGCATTTAGCTTTATTGCCATAGTCGATAAAATGCACGTGACAACCGACATCACAAAACTCCAAGATTCTCGCTCTATACCATTGTTCGTCTTCAGCCCAAAATCCAGCACATATCGATCCTACTTTAAGTTCTGAGACTGGCTCAAACTCGGGGCTTTCATTCATCTTCACCGTAACTTTGTCAAGATTTGAAATGACGTCATCGAGGTGTACATAGAATTCGTCCACGCCCGTGACGTAGCAGATTTTGCCCGTGCCGTATGTTTCTTGTCCGACGGGAGCGATTCTTACCGACGCCACTGTGTCGCACAGTCCGACGAGCTCTTCAGTCACAGATGTTCCTTCGAGGAACAATTCCACGATAGATATATCACCAGACGCGATGAACTGTACATTAAATACAGTTGCTCCTTCTGCGGCTAATTCGTTAAATTTAGTCTCAGACTGACGCGACCATTTGATGTCGCGAGGTTTCTGCAAGGCACATTTTCTAGAAAGAGCAGGCTTTACTTTGAGTTCATCTGGCAGACTTCTCAACTCGTTAGCAATGGATGCGTTGCCGTAATCCATAAAGAGGACTTCAGTTCCCTCTGATCCGTCCACAATGACTTGCGCTCTGTACCACGCACCGTCTTCAGGGTACTTGGCTGCGCAAATAACGCCTTCCTCTTTATCAGTCAGTTCCGGGAAATTTTCTGCGTCAACCATTGCTGCTTCCATTGCTTGTAGCTCCGGGGTTGCTGTTTCTAACTGAATCCAGAATTCAGAGGGCGAGTTTACATGGCTGGCGAAGCACGACGGCAAATCGCCGCAGTCAGTCTCTTCAGATCTAGTCGCATAACCTTCAGATACTAATTTATCAGTCAAGTTCTGGCCATTAACAAAGATATCGACATACGTTGTAACATCTTTCAGGACAATCAGAGCATCTACTGGATTTGCTAAATCACCGACAAGTTGTGTGAAATAGTCTGATGAGGATTCGGACCACTGGCCGGTACCAGTGGGGATGGCGTTAACGCTGGATTTGACGGCGTAACGTTCCATTGCCTTGAACTTCTCTGGCATCTCCTTTATCAAACCGGGCTGGTTGTCGAGTACGTCTGTGTTGCCGTAGTCGATGAAACGAATTGTGGTGATATCAGAATCGGAGTCAAGTATTTCGGCACGGTACCACTGGTCGTCGGCCAAATACTTGGCAACACACCACGTACCTAACTCAGTATTCGCAATATCGGTGTATTTGCTCGCATCGCTTTGGAGCTCAGCTTGGATCGTTTCGATTGTGTCTACTTTGTCGGCCATTTGCAACCAGAAGTGTCCAGGGGTGTCAATATGGCTGATGTACACTTGAGTACAACCATCAGGCAAGGATGTGGGCTCAATATGTGCCTGGGGAGCCTGCACCTCTTCAACTTTCTGTTCTTCTTCTGAACTTATTTGTGGCGTGGCCAGCTTCTCGTTTACCAATTTCATGGATAAGTCCACGCCGTCTAAATGCAAGCTCGCGAGCCACCCATCGGTGCCTACAGCCAGTGTGACTTGGACTTCCATTTCATTGGTCCATTCCTTAAGCTTCGGAAGTGCGTCTTCTTGCAGGGCTACAAGACCTAGACTGGCGACTAACGCGAGTGCGCACGGTTCATAGAACTTAGGATCAAGTACTTTAAGAGATTCCTTGGGTAGAGTTTCTGTGTTGCCGTAGTCAGGATACTGTACTTTGACTTGCGTATCTTCGACGCTGATAATTGTGGCGCGGTACCAGTTGCCGTCGGCGGAGTGGGCCACACAGATGCCGTCTACTTCGAAGGTTGACAGGGCCTCGGGAGTACCTGTTGAGAAGACAAAATATCCTGAGACTAGATCGAACAAGCACAAGCGTGGCAGTTGCGACCTATTGGATAGGCCTAGCTCTAACAATGGACTAATAATAATCTACAGGCGCATACATAGGGCCGACATACACGGACTGATCGAGCAGTTAGCGATTGATCAACATAGACGGACCGCTCTTGCAGTCATAGTCAACAGCTTGAAACTACCATTGATAACTGCTGGAGCAGTTGATACCAACTGCTCGTCATTTAAATCAGGTAACTGCGCGAAAGCAGTCGACAGCTCGAGCAGTCAGTGTATGCCTGGCAGTCGCGAGCCAGGTCTGACCGCACGACCGCCCGAAGCAGTTGCAACTGCTCGAGCGGTTTCGTGTATGTGTGTACGTAGAAGACTGTAGTTCACTATGCAGTCGCAGCTTGAAGCAGTCCATCCTGACTGCTTCAAGCAGTCCGTGTATGTCGGCCTTTAGTATAAAAATAACTAATTATGTCCATTCTTTTTTTTCTCTTGTTTCTGTGCCTTGATGGGTGCCATAATTTGTGTCTAGCTATAAGCCTTTTTATACCAACTTTTTATCTATACTAATGATAAAGATGAGGAGTTTTTTTGTTTGTTTGAACGCGCTAATCTCTGGAAATACCAGTCGGATTTGAAAATTCTTTTTGCACTTGATAGCCCAATTCTTGAGGATGGCGATATATTTAACATCACGCTAGGACACTTAGGAGTTGAGCAAAAAGAAAATAGTCAGAAAAAACGCTCAGCGAAAACGAAGTAATAGCACGGGCAGGCGATGCGATGCGATGTGACGGGGTGGGTCGGGGGAAAGAGAAATTTCATGCAGACGTAGTCGCGGGCAGAAGCTTGTACATTATAAAACACAATAAATAAATATGAAAGAAAGAAGAAATAGTTGTGAGGTTAAAGATTGAATGTCGATATATTAAAATCATTATTTACCTTCTTCATAGTACTTATAAAGGTCATCAAGCAACAGAGCGATCCTGTCACCATCGCTGGCCTTCTGCAGATAGAACTCGTTCAAGTTCTCCATGTGAACGATGTAGGCCATTCCGAAGTTGTAGTTAAAGACGGCTCTCATGCAGAACTGGATGACTTCGTCGTACGCGCCCTCATCAGGCTCGAACACGGCGATCTTGTGGCCGGTTACGCAGTCGTATAGAGTTGTGACCAAGCTGAAACAAGTCAACACTCTTTTATTTAGGCTTTAATTCACAATCTTAGATAATTTATTTGTTTATGAAAGTTAAAAAACTAAGGGATTTATTTATAAATAATGATTAATAGTTAAAGTGACGTTCAAGCTTCAATACTGTATGGTTAAATACTATTAACTTTAAAAAACGTTTATAAATAAAGGGGTAAATATACATATACACGGTATTAACCCACAACACAGATTACTAAATAGTTACTACGTAACAGATACTTCACTCAGTAGAAAATTTCCAATACCTACTGCTATAATAGCCTACTCCGTCGCGTCAGCAACCGCTGCATGCTAAAATGTACCTAAATACTCAAGCGTACAATTGTGATTGCTTCGCACCGCGCGATCCCACAGCAATCGCAGGGCTGCCTCTTCGATAAAATTAAATTAACATAACTTTTTGTGTCTATGTTATTGAGAACTGTGAATATGCCTAAGGCATTAAGTCCGCCTTTGTACCTTTTTGTGCAAAAAGTTTAAATAAATAAATATGTTCTGACTGGTGGTAGTTAAAATTGTATCGTTTATAAAATATTTTTTTTATAAATTGGTGCTGACTAAATCTTTAAAAGTTATATGTGTTTTATTTTTATATAATTTTTTCGTCATTGACAGCTAAATGGAAAAATGTTAGGTGTTTATCCCTTCTTTTACTTGATTTGCACCCATCTACAGCACATAAGGCACCAGACGGCATCGTAGGTACGCGTACGAACGAAAGGAACGATTAAAATTCAACAACGTGCGTGTGCTTCGCTTGCGAAAACCGCACTGAATTTGGTCCGCAGATGGCCCGAGACCGCTCGGCCGGGCGGTCGGTAATTATAGCGCGCAAGTACATGGAGTGACGGAGGCTTGCCCACAATCTTTGTCATAATTATAGAGTTGCCATGTATCTAAACATCAAGCCTCTCGCATGTATAATAATCAAGTTTTGTAACCAACTCATTACCATACATGACAAGTTTCAAATTTCATTGCAACAAAATCTTATTTAGGATCTTTTTAGTAGTAGTAAGTACAATGGAATGAAACATAATGAATGATTCTGATAAAAAAAAAAATGCTTACCTGATCCCCTCCACATGGTTGATGTACACAATGACCTTGTTGCCAGTGAGCTTGGTCTGCAACTCCTCAATAGTCATCAGCTGCTTGGACTCAGCCGTGTAGTTGTTCAGACAACACTCTAGTGACTGGTAGTAGTACACACTCAGTTCCGTTGGTAAGATCATGATCTGAAATAATTATGTAAAGATCGTAAACCAAAGATTCAAAAATTCAATCCATTTGAACATTGAAATTTACGAAAAAATTTAATTGATTCTAGTTGCCCCTTCCAGAGATAATTTCGAATGGAGAAGAATGGACAAGAAACTTCGGTTACTCTTTTAAAATGTTTTACAATTAATAAAAGTGCAAATATGTGTCAGTCCAAGCGAAAAGGGTCCAGTGCGCGGCATTTAGTTTCCGAGATATAAGAGGTTTTGTAAAGTTGGGTATAAAAATTGCATTTCGCGATTTTAATTGGTTATAAATAAATGCTCAATTATCTACAATTTCATATAGTAAATGACTATATACGATGTTTCTAAGTACCAGAAACTTTATGAAAAAAGTTTACTAAAAAGGTACCAGTGGGTGGCATGTCGATATTCTGGGAATAAAATACGTTTCAATACCCCGTACTGATCACTTCTAATAATTTAATTATATTTTAAGATTAAAATGTTGAAACTACGTGTAAAAGGTCCCTTAAAGCGGGGAACTCCCTGCTACTATGCAACTACTAAGGGGATTTACTTTGCTTCACTTCGACATAGCGGGGATTTCCCTGATCGTTTTTTGCTACCTACGTGTCCTATAAATAGATCTGCCTGTGATGCAATAATTTACCCGCCCGATCCTTCTTAAGTGAAGTGCCAGCTCGCGCGGTAGCTGTGCTTAATGTAAATGTAAACTCATGACTATGACCTCTGAGTTTGTTTCGGCCTTTCTTCTCAGAGATAGTCCTAGGAAACGCCGTGCTCATCAAAGCACTAATAATTATAATTCGACCCAGCCGAATCCCTTTTGCTGCCCTCTCTCAGTGACACCCTAAGCCGAGGTTCGTTCCCCACAGGGGGAGCCCTTAGCGTATAGTCACTTAAAAATCTAGTTATAAGCCCTGGCTGGAGGCTTTAAGTTTTCTTAAGGCAACCACAGGATAGTCCGGTTAAGTAGTCACGACCTCTCAAGGTCAACTACGAGATGCCATTTATAAAAAAAAAAAAAAAAAAAAAAAAAAAAAAAAAAAAAAAAAAAAAAAAAAATGCAATAATTTATTTGTCATTTGACACCGGAAAGGAAACAATATCCGACAGTTCGTTCGTTTTTCGACAGTTTTTCGTAAGTTCGTTTTGTACGTAATTCCTGAACCCTGTGCTACTGGGAAAGGAGCTAATGTAATAATTTCAATGCTACATCATTTTTTCGAAAATTTTGGTATAGGCGAAAAAGATGTTGTTTGTCATGCAGATAATTGTGCTGGACAAAATAAAAATAACTATGTCATGCAATATGCAACATGGCGAGTTTTAACAGGCAGACACCGAAGTTTCCGTATATCTTTCCTTCCCGTGGGTCATACGAAGTTTGCACCCGACATGTATTTCGGTCTATTCAAAAAAAGTTTTAGAAAATGGGAATGCAATAACTTAAAGGATATTCTTGCAGCTGCTGTTCAAGCTTGTCCGAAAACAAAATCTATAGTAGCTGTTCTAACTGGTGATGAGAAAGGAGAAACTTTTGTGAAAACTTACGACTGGGCCAATTTTTTTCAACCTGATTGTGTAACTATTAACCAACTTCTGCATTTTAGTCATTTTGAAACAAATGAAGATAATAGAGGGCACATGTTATGTTACAAAAAATATACTGACAGTCAACCAACTGTATCAAAGGTTTTGAACCCGAATAAAGTATACGGTTTTCCTTTAGAAAAATCCCCTGCAGGCATGACGTACGAAAGAAAATCGTATCTTTATAATAAGATTCGTGAATTTGTACGTGAAGAATCTAAAGACATTTTATGCCCGAAACCCATTCCAAATGTTGATGTTGACCACAACTCTGTCCCAACAACATCTGTCGAGTACTCTTTTCAGAAACCATCAATTGAAAAGAGTATTCGACAAAAACCAACATGTTCGTACTGCAAACAGGTTGGTCATAGGAATCAGGTGCGAGGAGGAATTTATTTTTGTCCAAAACGTAAGTTGGAGTCCCAAATAGAATAAGTTTTATTTTTATGTTTGTATTGGCTTTTTTCAAATATTATTGCAACAGAATAATGATTATTTTAGCCACTGGTACCTTTTATGACATTACATAAAAGGTACCAGTGGCTAAAATAATCATTATTCTGTTGCAGTAATGTTTGAAAAAAGCCTGTCTTGTTATTTTGTTAGTTCCTAAATAGAGTAAGAATACTTAATTTTAGTTTTTTATTGTTAATTACTATCGCAATAACTAACTTTTTATTAAATATCGGCAAGTGGACCTTTTTTACTAGACTGTGTATCCTTCTTTTATTTTGATAATAATTGTTTTAGTTTTGATGTCAAAAGTATAATTATAAGTTGATTCTATGGAAAACATATCAATCTACAATAATGAATAAAAATCTACGTAACAAGCAAGTAAAAGTGTGTTTTTTTTTCACTCAAACTTTCAAAATGCTTTTTCTCAAATCAAGCTTTTTCAGAATTTCAACTTCAAATGTCTGATAAAAAAAAACGTGTGCTACTTTTTGATTATTTTTTCAATCCATACTATCAATTGACTATTCTAGATACCGAATCCAGTCTTAACTCAATACCCCACTACTGGACCCTTTATGCCTGGACTGACACATATGTGTGTCTAATAGCATCTATCACCTTTTAGCCCTGTCAAATTAGTCAACGTCTGACGTAAATTGACGTATTTTTAGTCGCCATGTTTTTAATCACGTCTAAACTGTCTATGGAGTATCTAAATTTGACAGGACTAAACTAATATTTTATCTTGTGCCATTTTCTTAGTGAAATAGAAAGAAAAATATGCGCTGAACTTAAATTTAGTTTAGTTTTTGAAGAAGGGAATCGGCACCATTGCCTGGTTTCGAAAATGCTGATAGAACTAATAGAAGAATCTAAAGACGCGCGCTTCGAAAGTTTTTCTTCGGAGTCACATTTTATTTTTGTCTTAGAAGAAGGACATTAATTACTCCATCGCAACTGTTGTTCTTCACACTATACGCTGCTTTAATCATTGAACTCTAATTTATTTCGCATAAACCTACATGGGCACTTATGAAACGCCAGAAGCTAAGTCCACGGTTCCAATTGGTCGTTTCCTATGGCGAAAACCCGGCAATAAACTGCACTGCTACTCTATAATTTTAAAGTCAGTCATATTGGTTATCACTTACATTTTCCAAAGCAGTGGTGACAGATTTCCCGTAGTCTGGCATCACAGCCTTGATGTTAGCTGGGTCGGAGACATCTTCTAAAATGGCGCGGTATATTTTACCGTCGTGCTTCAACGTGCAATGGACACCGTCTGCGAGACTGTCCGCGGTCAATGGTGTCAGCTAGAAAACAGGGTTTTAATTATTTAAGTTAAATCTTTTATAGAGTAGCTAATGTATGATGTTAAAGTTCAATATGTTTTATTTACACGAAGAATAAAAACAGAAATGTCTTATAGCAGCCGATCAGACCGCCCGTCTTATCGGCTGCGAAAGCCGTTAGAAACAAACCTTTAAAACCAAGAACATTGGGGAATTCAAAACAAAAAGAATCTATAGATGTTGCGCTATCGTATATCCAGCAGCCTTCCATAATCCATCCATATTCAGCCTATGATATTCTCACTGCTGGGATGTAGAACTCCTCTCAGTGAGGAGTGGGCCGTAATCGAACACGCGGGCCAAATGCGGGTTGGTAGATGTCACATGTCTTCGAATTTTTGGTTCTCGGACATGCCGGTTTCCTCATGATATTTTCCCTCACCTTTTGAGAGCAGTGGTGAAATTAAATACACAAAGTAAAAGGCCTGCCTGGGTTCGAACTCACGACAGTCGGGTCGTTATCACTGTTCTTTAGTAGCCTTAATTTGTAAAAATAATCCAAATGAAAATATTGTTAATTCATTCATATTATTGAATTGACAAAATAATAATAATAATATCCCTGGACATTTCACACAGCGCCATCTAGTCCCAAGCTAAGCAACCTAATGCTTGTGTTATGGTAACAAGATGGCTGATAAACTACTTATATACATTTTTTTTTTGTAAATGCATACATATTATAGATAGAAAAAATGAAAGTGATTTGTACGTAATACAATATCCTGTCGACCATAACTTAATTTATGAAATATATTCTTAAGGAAGTAGTTAGTATGCCAAAATATCAGTACTTACTTTGCTAGTGTCAAAGTTGGCGATAGCTTCCTCAACCAGTGTTGCCTTGTCCATGTCAAGTTGTACATAGAACTTCTCGAAAGACTCCACGTGGGTCACGCGGCAGAGTATCTGCTGACCGACGATGATTGTCAGGTCGATAGCTTCGTCTAGAACAAACGTGTTAACTATTAAATACCTACTGCAAAACTGAGGAATGAGAGGAATCTTTTTAGTTTTCTTATTGAGAATGGAGGCAATTGTATTTTTTTAAATCCGTGGGGGTATTTAAAGTTGTGTTATATACATTAAAAACTTGTTTTCGTAAAAAATCCTCAGTAAAAGTTGAAATTTTGACCTTCAATATCTCCGTAACCAGAAGGTTCCCAGGTAATGTTCAGAAAAAAAAAAATACTATGACGGGGAGTACAAGTGACTCTCGGCTTCGTTAAGTGTCTTTTTACACCTGTTATATGTCTTACCTTTCAAAGTTACAGACGACTGGTGCTCAGATAGTTTAGCGAGCTCCTTCTCCACCAACATATCGGCGACACTCACGCCATTGTTCCACAGCGATACCTTGTAAACATCATCGACATTCTCTTGGAATACGCACTGGTAACGTGGTGCATTGAAGCACAAGTCCACAAGGTTATTAGGTTTCCATTCCCCATCAATGGGAACAACGCCAGATAAAGAACAACAGACGGCCATTTTCGGCAATTCCAACATCTGTCTATCCATCTGCCAAATGTCTTTAGCATCGACTAACTGCTTGTTGCCGAAGTCGACATAACGCACGATAAACTTCGAAAATGGCTGCACCGACTCTATTGTCGCTCGGTATAAGACTCCATCAACGGGGTAACGAGCTAAAACGGATGCTCCTATGGGTACCTCACCAGTAAAGGATTTCACACCTTTGTATATCTCTGGGATTTTGTGCATCATTTCGAGGAATTTGGGTTGTAGCGACATAATTTGGGCGTAGAAGTTTTCGGGGGATATGATCCATGTGACGGAGACCTCGTGTTGCGCGCCAGGTTCTATTGGATCTGACGGAGGGAACGGGGTGTCGAGCGGTACCGGTTCCGCCAGTTCCTTGTACTGAACCTGCGTGAACTTGCTGCGGCCCTTGTACGGAGGGGCCCGGCCACTGTCCTGAGACCTAAAGCTCTTGTCAGACTTCTTGTCATCAGATCCGAACGAGCGATCAGCGCGGTCTCTAGGAGTGAAGTTGCTGCGCGGCGGTCTATCAGAGTTTGGTCGGAATTCTCTCTTTTGATTCCAGTTTTCTTTCTTGTCTCCCCAGTTGTCGCGCCTGTCGCCGCGGTTGTCTCTGTTGTCACGGTTGTCTCGGTTATCCCGATTGTCGCGGTTGTCACGGTTATCCCGGTTGTCCCGACGATCAGGGCGATCAGGGCGGTCATTCCGGTCGAACCTGTTATCCCGCTTGGGCCTGTTCCCCCAGTCATCAGATCCTTTCTCTGTACGGTCATCATGTTGACTGTACTTGTTCTCCCTGCAACCAGGAATAAGATTGTAGTACAAGCAAATATTGCTTTGAAATGTGTTATAGCATGTTAAATATTATTTTAAAAAAAACAAAGCATTAAAATTAATTATTTAATTTTAAAAGAAAAACGCTAATTCTACTTTTTACATGATTTATTAAACATTATTGTGCTGACCACACCAAGCATCTAAAGTATAACAAAACCTGAAGAATTAGTCATGAAACTGTACAATTATTACGATGGAATGACGAAGGCAGTACAAAATGTGCTGAAATAAAAACTTACAACACTGTAAGACATCACTGTGCAATGGAATGTTATAAACAAGAGCCGACAGATATGCAACGTATTGAGAACACTCGATACGAATGTGCGGCGCAAACCAAGCGTGACAAGCAAATAGGGCGAGACAACGAGGACGACGCTGATTCAACTATTAATGCTTTACTTATAATTGCTTGGCATCGCGCAATCTAACGTGCTGCAATGATCATCTGTGGTAACAATAAACTATTGACTCAGTCAAAGTTAGAACACAAAATCAGCAGGCATATTAAGTAAATAAAATCCACTACTCATAATAAAATCGCAAACAAAAATTAAAACTTGGGTAAATAGGAAATAAGGACACAAACAAAGACACACAATGATCAATCAATAAAGCATTAATGTTGGTGAACCAGTAAGCGCAACAGCCGTTGTCAACAGGTGTGTGATGTGTCATGTTACATACACCTGTAACATCACAGTACCGTTTGAGTCGATCCTGTATCGAAGTACCCTTGGCTTGGGCGTTTTGAGCGTCGAGGGAGGCGGCTTCCGCGGCCTGCCTTAGCCTTTTTCCGACCCCACTCGAGTCTTTCTTCCAACCAGGCTTTTGCCCCGGTTTATCGTGCTGATGTTCCGACCTAGGCTTTCTTCTGTCGAATCATTGCAACTGTTTTATCCAACAGCCTAATTCGTAGTTAACGCATTGCATCGGGGAAAGTGGCGAGCTGAATTTTTAACTTATTATGCGTTCAATTTTTTTTTTGAAAGTTACGTGTAAGTAAATTGTAAATGGGCAATTTATGCTGTCGGAAACAAGTCTACACTTTTGGATCGAATTTTAAGTGTTTGGTAAATAATATTTGCAAATGAAAGTAAACTGAATAATGTACTGTTGGGTGTTATATACCTTTCTCTTGGGTTATTGTCCCTGTCTCTGGGGGTGTATTCTCGTTCTCTAGGGTTGTTCTCCCTGTCTCTATTTTGCCTGTGGTGGGGAGGCTGGAATGTTGGTTGCGCAGGAGGCGAGTCCCACTCGTCGTCGCCTACTGACGTCGGCGCCGCGTTCTCACGAGGTTTCGGGGGGCCTCCACGTCTTTCATTGTAAGGAGGACTGTTTAAAAGGACAATGTTATTAATTTAAGTTATCATTAGCACTTATAAACAATAAAGTCACCTACCGAAATCGGAAGTTCATTACTGTGTAGGAAATATAAATGTGATACACCAATAGCAGCAGTTTTCCTTATTTTATCTAAAATATCGTGATAATCTTAAATATAAGACTTTAATACTACATTAAGGAACAATTAGAAGAACTTCAGCTCAATACACGTTTAAAATGAGCGTACAGAGCCGTTTAGCACGACTGATCACTTTTTCTACTGACAATTTCTCTTGAAACGTACATATTAATGTATGTATAGAGCTGTACGTTAGTAACTAGATATTACGCATACTTTGCGCGGCGCGCATTATGAGTAGAATTTCATTCCATTAAAGTACTTCTACTTGTTTACGTGAAAATATTAAAGATTTTTACTATACAAAGACAAGTGTTTGAGAAGACAAGATTGTTACTGTACAACAATTGACCAAAATCATAACGGGGTTCGCATAGACACGTTTTGGATTGGTTAACCCGCGATACAAATTTACCTAATCCTCATTAAAACCACCAATGACATTTAACTAACTCATGAAGACAATTATTTAAACAATTATTATTTGCACAATTATTTAAACTGAATGTGTCAATTAGATATGTAGGTGACGCAAGTGCGGCCCGCTCTATCGATCGATATTCCGCCATTAATATCATGAGTTCCGAATAAAAATAGAACTAAGGTAGAATCAACATGCAACAAGGTAAATATGTTGTTATTTTATGCAGTAAGCATTAAAATAGTATGCAGGACTCACCGTTCGCCTCTCTCCGGTCTGCCGCCAAACTTCTCGCTATGTCTGCCGGGCCCAGACCTATCGAAACCTTCCCTGTTGTCTCTGCACACAGAAAATAGAACCACACGTTACAAAATACACTGTCACACGTAACCACGTTCCTTAAGAACACACGAACTAATAAATCATAATTTTAATCACTAAATAACAGGTTACCTATACATTTCCGTAGCTAGACTGGCCGCAACTAAACTCATGGGTTCAAAGAACCGACATGAAGGTCAAACCATCCATGAATCCTGACTCATGCTCTGTTATTACTTTTTTGTTAGAAAATAAAAACTAAACTATTACGTATTGTGTGAGATTGCATAGACTAGATGGTAGTAGTAACTCGATGTTCTTATGTCGATTCTAGAGCTGTCACTTTGGGATTCTGTCAAACGGATGAAGGTACAGAGAAAAGCGAGATAAGCAGGTAGATCTGACCTAAATTATGATGAGTTCAAAACTTTATTTGTTTTTACAGGTTGCCAGCGTTACAGACGATTTCTGGGTGACGTCACTCTCTCTGTGATTTCATGAATTTATTTTTATATAACCATTAACCATTAATAAATTCTTCTGAAAACTCCGTCTTCCTTCGAAAGACAGCTATAGCGTATTCGTTGTGGAAAAGTGGGGGGCCGGATGTTAAAGCGTCATTTAAGAAAGGCCTTTGTAAAGAATTACAGCAGTAAGCTGAATTTAAGATTTAAACGCAGATTGAATTTTCGGTCACGTTTCATTAAATAATAAGCAGTTGTTATATGAAACAAAAACTCCGTTTACCAAGAGTTAGTATTTATAAACATACACGAATTATCAAGCGATTGATTATTCCGATTATCTACTCAAAAAAAAAGATACTAGCAGCTGAATCATCCAACGCAACTCTATTTTAGATTAGTCTCTTATTGTTCCTGTCACTTCAAGGTGTATTAAAGCAACAGAAATACTTAAGGTGGATTCCTGTCACTTTAAGGAAGCAACAGCAACAGAAATACTTAAGGTGGATGCTCCAAGGTAGCCCGCGAAATTCAAATTGTCTTACGTTTTTTGCAATTTGCTGGTTAGTACTAAGTTGTACGTTGATTAAAATATGATTTGAATTATAATCATTAAAGTCATCAACACAACTCTCTAAGATCAAGTAATCCTACTGAATGACTATTTCATGAAATCTTGACATTTTAGGATTATGCTAACTTAACAAGTTGTATTACTGATTCTAACGATTATAATTCTGTAATATTTGTTACGGCCGCGAATCATATTTTAATCAACGTACAACTTAGTACTGACCAGCAAATTGCAAAAAACGTAAGAAAATTTGAATTTCGCGGGCTACCTTGGAGCATCCACCTTAAAAGAATGTCGTGTTAAACAAAGTGGATTATCTTCATAAACGTCGCCTTTCGTCTCGTCAAAACGCGGGACACAACAGAAATGTTATTGTGTCTATAATTGCAGTCAACCGAGGATTAGAATTAAAATAATGGAGCAAAGAGAGTTCATTGTGCTGAATTTCTGAAAGTTATAATGACATCCAACGAAACAGCTGAAAGCCACTTAAGGGATATTTCATCGTGGTCACATAAAACAGTTACACCAACACCGGTAAACGATATAACACTGGCCAAGCATTGATTTCATTAAAAGGGTACTTACTAGCTTTATCATAATTTATCAAGCATCGTTGGGAAACTACTATACACGTTTACAAACCTAGGTAAAAAGATGTTAATCCACATAATCCTGTCTTCGTCACTCAAAGCCGTTCAGCCGTTAAGCCGTGATCGAGTAATAAACGTCCACACTTTCACATTAACTATAACATTAGTGTTAGTAGGGTGCCATTACTTGCAATCCGCTAAAACATTATTAAAGTCTGTGGGGTCTACTTTCGGTCGATTAGACTTCAATTGGTATAGAAATGGCGAAAACAGACAGTAAAACGAAACGACCCATGAAAGAAACGCATTTAAATTTTAAATTTCATACTTCGTGTTAGCAATGAACAAATAATTTGATAGCGTTTTGTGCTGTCTCAAAGAGACACGAACGACTTTCCTAAAATACTTGTCTAATTTCTTTTTTTAATAAAAGTAATGATTGTTTTCGATAACATTGCAAATAAAAGCGAATATAGTTACCTACAAAGAACGATGTCGGACTATGTGAAAGATGATATGGCTAGGAAGGGCAACTACCGAGATAACGACTAATAGAGATTATGGAAGAAAAAGACATGTCGCACCGACCACTGACGTTGATACAGCTCGTTTATTCTATTTTAGTTATTTTCACAGCGTTATGTCCTACGGTATTCTGCTGTGGGGCAAAGCCGATATCTATCTATACTTATAATAAATCTGTAGAAGTGAAAATTCTGTACATTGAAAATATCAAAAAAATAAATGGCAGGGGGTGTTACTAGACCGACACCGAACCCAAAAATGTGATTAAAAAAATTTTTGTCTGTCTGTCTGTCTGTTTGTTCAGGCATCACGCAAAAACTACCGATTCGATTACGATGAAACTTGGTATAATTATTCTTTAATATCCTGGGCACCACACTGGGTACTTTTTATCCCGGAAAAGTATATACAATAAAAAACAAACTTAATTTTGCGGTTCGATCCCTAGATCCGATTACTGTACCAACCGCAAATAATAAGTTTGTCGTAGGTTAGGTCACACGCAGTGGAGTTCATTTTTATTCCTTTTACTTTTTAGAGTTATTTAGGTTTATTTTTATTGTCGTAGGTATAGATTTTAATTTTAAAGTATAGGTAGTATATTTGATAGTGTACGTAGTGACCGTAGGTTATTTTATAATACTGTTAGGTAGGATAGTCATTCGTATAGATATTAGTTTTTAGAGATTTTGCTTATTTATTGAGTTTAGATTGAGGGGCCCGTGGCTAAATAATAACAGCCGCACAGGTCGATCGGTCAGGTTAAGCTACGCTTGCCGCGGTCGGTCTGTGGATGGGTGACCATCTTTACATACCGAGACACCTCCGTGCCTCGGAAAGCACGTTAAGCCGTTGGTCCCGGCTGTCATTCGTGGATCTTTGACAGTCGTTACGGGTAGTCAGAAGCCCGAAAGTCTGACAACCAGTCGTACCAAGGGTATCGTATTACCCAATAACTGGGTTGTGGAGGTCAGATAGGCAGTCGCTCCGTGTAAAATACTGGTATTCAGCTGCATCCGGTTAGACTGGAAGCCAGCCCTGAACATAGTTGGGAAAAGGCTAGGCAGATGATGATTGAGTTTAGATTAGTTATCGTCATAAATAGGTTTATTTAGGTAGGTAGGTATTTTATTTTCTGTTATTGAGTTTATTTATTTTTTTAATTAGGTAGGTACTTAGGTAAAGATATCATATAGGTACCCTCTTAATCACCATTAATGAGACACAATTGGTTTTCTATTGTAATTAGCCACAAAGGGCCCGCGAGATAGATGGCATCCTGGTGCACATACATTTTATCCTGTTAGCACGTTCCCGTGGGATAATTTCCGACATCCACGCGGGCGAAGCCGCGGGCAGAAGCTAGTACAAAATATATTTGTCCTTCAAAAACGAGCTGTTCGAGCAATTTACCAGATAGGTACCAGAGTTTCTCTAAGAGATTTTTTTAAAGATATTGGTATTCTCACGGTTGCATTACAATTCATCTTCGCCAACATCTTATATATTAGGCAAAATTTACACTTGCACACTAAAAAAAGTGATATTCACAGTGTTTACATTAGAAATAAGGACAAACTACGTGCCCCCTTTCACCGGCTTCATAAGATTCATAACTCATTTGTTGGGCTTGGTATAACCTTTTATAACAACTCTTCTTTGCTAGACTTGCCTTTTAATGCGTTTAAACTTCAAGTAAAATCAAACTTTTGTTCAAAGGCTTACTATTCCATCAACGACTACTTACACGATAAGAATAGTTGGTCGCCCTAATTAACTCAAGACAATGTTCATGTTCTTTCTCCAGAATTAGCTTACTGACAGGTTATTGTTATTAGTATTAACTTATTTATTTATTTATTTTACTTCGATGGTCCTAGTTTATCATCTGTGACTCAAGTGACGGCTATGTGACCAGAGCCCAGCAATGCATAAATATGTAAGCTGTCACGCCCTTTATGCCTGGAGGCTTTTATTTGGGTAGTAAGTTTTTATTTACATTTTAATTAATTATTTTTCGGCTTGAGTACGTATAGTTTTTATTATATTTGTTGGTATATTGGCGTGGCTAGCTGACATATGGCAAATAATTTAAGCTTCTTGTAATGTTCATTACTGAACATAGGTTCCTAGTATTGTATACATGCAACTATATTCTGACTAAACAGACAGCTGTGCTGCTGGGGAGTTTGTTCCGCCACTTCTTCTTCCCAGCGATAGCACTAGGAAGTGGTGAAGGGCGGGCGTTTTTGGGGGACTGTCTTTTGTAATTTTGACGTTCGAAAAGTGCTGATTCTCAGCCTAATTTGAATAAATGACATTTGATTTGATTTGATTGACTTGTAAAATTTGTTGTAAAGTTGTTATTCTTTAGGCAAAAAAATAAAGATAGGTAGAGAAAATATCATAATTCTCAGTTTTATAAATAATATGACGGTTGTAAGTAGGTAACTATTTGTATAAGTATCTGTACTTCGATAAAATCAATTTATCACTTGTTATCCTCGTCGACGAGGCGAAATGATGACGGTGAAACAAAGAAAAAGTAACAACACACAAGCATTCGGTCCAGATTGCTCTCAATCATTCGAGCGATATACGTGAAAACGCAATCACCAACTTTTCCTTTTTGTTATAACAATGATTGTATAATTACTTTAATTATAATTCATATCATTGCTATATAATTAAGCCGTCAAAACATAAAGACTGATTATCTAATTTCTACGTCCGCTTAAAATAATGACCGGAGTTCATTAGATAATTATGTGTAGGTAGGTTCTCTTTCCAATCCAGAATATAGTAAACATTTATTTTTAGAATAAGCTCATTGTTTTCGTCGAAAATCTGGTGCAATGCGTATTTTTACAGTGCAGCACACGTGTTCAAAAATAGTTTATGTTGCGTAATAAAAGTACCGAATTCTATACAAATTAGTTCAGGTGCAGAGATGCCGCGATACGATAAGCATTGAAATAAATTAGGGGGTAAAAATATAAACGGAGGGTCTTGGATTGTAAACATTGGTGCCGGTGGAAAGAGAACACTCACTCACCGATCTACAGGACCGTCTTAATTCATATAATTTATTTTTTCTCTTCACAAACAATGTCATCATATTGATTTGGAGACACTTAAAAACTATGTGACACTAGTTTGTGAGAGACTGGTGTCTGGCTGCACTAGGAATACCTGTATTAGTACATCACCAGTTATAATAGTTGTAAAAGTGGGTTACAGGGACAAAGACAATCGGCCACTTGGGCTGTGCATACACTGATAACTAGTTTGCCTCTTTACACGAATGAAAGTATCCCTATAATTTTCTTCATGGACTGTTTCTTTTGTACCATTCTCGGCCCGTGCTAAGGGCACGGGCGTATCAGTACTGTAGATTATTCAATCTCCGAAGACTGACTGCGAAGGTTCCGAATATTTTGGAATAATAATTATGTCGAACCATTTAACACGTTCAACGCCATGTCGGACAATGCGGTGCGACCCTTGATTTGACCCAGGGATCACACGAAATTT
Source organism: Apamea anceps (assembly GCA_951799955.1). Taxonomy (NCBI): domain Eukaryota; kingdom Metazoa; phylum Arthropoda; class Insecta; order Lepidoptera; family Noctuidae; genus Apamea; species Apamea anceps. The sequence goes on from OX637516.1 coordinate 4,850,718, forward strand.
GTAAAATGTCAAAAAAAAGGTTTGTTTTTAATGATTGCTACGATTAAATTATGCACCTTTAACCACTGACGCAATGATTTAAGTAATAACAATCAAAACAAAAGTAGGAGATTATGTTTTTCCCCGCTATTATTTAATATTGAAAGTATTTACTTCAATGAATGAGATTGAGAGTGTTTGATTATCATATTTTATAGATAGGAATAATTTTACGAGACTCTTCACTCAATATCACACGTATGTTCCATTTCATTACGATATCATTTTAGCGGCATTCAATCAGGTGGAATACTTCTTATAGCTCATTGCTCGTCTGAAGAACAAATCAAGAAAAACCCGTTTAGTGGTTTTACTACAGTTAAGACCACCGTGCGTTATAAATAATGTTATTACCCGATCATTCGTTACGATCGATAAAGTCAATCAAGTGGAAATCACTAGCTGTAGAACTGAATTTGAAGTAATTTGAGCGATAAACACTTAGCTGGTCAGTCAGGGACATGAGTACTTTAGAAGAGTTTTATGAATGTAAACTTGCCAATTCTTCATGTTTCTAATAACAAAATATTGAAGAGTGGGCAACGTTTTAAAAACTAGTCATCATCTGCCTCCCCTTTCCCAATTATGTTGGGGTCGGTTTCTAGTCTATCCGGATGTAGCTGAATACCAGTATGCAGTAATGGAGCGACTGCCTATCTGACTTCTACAACCCAGGGGCTGCAGTCTCGACATTCATAGCGATCGCTTTACGACCGAATTCGGTCGCAAAGTCCTGTCACTCCATACATTACTCCTGTCAATCCAGGACTTTGCGACCGAATTCGGTCGTAAAGCGATCACTATAAATGTCGAGACTGCAGCCCCAGTTACTGGTTAACACGATACTATTTGGTAAGACTGGTTATCAAAATTTTGGACTTCTGACTACCTATAACGACTGTCAATGTTCCAAGAATGACGTACCTGTAAAAACAAACAATACTCAACACCTGCCTAACCTTTTTCCAACTATTTTAAAGTCGGCTTCTAGTCTAAACGGATGCAGCACAATACCAGTATTTAACATGTAGCGACTGCATATGACCAAAAAATACTAAAAGTACAAACCTGCCGCGGAAACTGCCGCCTCTTTGCGGTAACTCTTCACTATTGGCTTCTCGCGGTGGCCTCCATTCGTCCTTGAAGCTCTTCTCGCGTCTGAAACTCTTCTTTTTTCCGTCATCAGAGACGCTTTCGGGAGAACTGAAGGACTCCGGAGCGTCTTTGCGTACGGGCGTAGTTGCTTTGATCTGGACAAAAATGTTGATGATGATTGTAGATTTGTGTGTTTTATTAAATGTGGTCCCCCGACGGGACCACATTTAATAAAAAAAAATCATACGTACTTACGTAGGGGTCATAATTTCAATGTTATTTTTTTCTTTTTATAGGGTTTCAGGTTTATACCATTTTTGTTCTATTTGTGGCTATTTTTATTTATATCGATATAGTTTCGTCGTTAACTGGTTTTTTTTAAATTAATTTTATTGAATGCCCATTTAATAAAATGTTGTTTTTAGAATACCAGTTACATCAATATCTAAGATCTTACAGACAACCTGAGTCATCATTGATTACAAATTATGCAAATGAGTTTCTATTCTATGACTAATGATAACACAGTTTCTATATTATGTCTAAGCAACTTGATACTGCTAATATTATTAATATCTTTCTGCTAATATGCACAGTAACATGGCAAGAAATACGGTCAACAGATAAAGAGCATTGTACACAAGTAAGCACTAGGTAAATGTGTCAATATTTTTGTTTAGCTTGACAAAAACGACTTTACTACAAATATTTATTTGGGAAGCCAAAAGTTCTGCAATGTGGATAAGTAGTAATATTCAACAGATTGTAGAAGTACATTTTAACTAAACAAATTTATTGGAAAGGGACTTTTTTCATTAAATGGTTAATTTCATGTATTATGAATCCTGTTGCTTTCAAATTCTAATATTGAAAATTACTCTAATTAGATCTTTCTTACTTTGCATACTATGTTTGCCAGGCAGGAAGAGATACATAAATTAACTTCAAGAAACAACTTATATTTAGGCTCTTACTCTTTTTTATAAAAAACTTTGGTTTAAGTTGTTGTTTAAAATGCATAAAAAATAACTTAGACAAAGTCTAATTAATCCTAAGTGGGTTCTTGTTTAACAGAGTTTAACTCACCTCATGAGAGCTCCTAGGTTGTGAAAGCTGGGTCATCTTCCTGGCTACATCCAGCGGTGGAGAGACAGTCTCGTCAATCAGGGACACAACCATGGTAGTGGACAGTATGCCTACTATGTGAGCAGTCAGGGTCTTCTCTAATGCTAACATCTCCAACTGGTTTGATGTTTTAGTTTCAACAGGCTTGTTCTCATAACCCTAAGAAGGATAGACAATTATAATATTCATCACTTTGATTATGAATTTAATATGACAGTGAGAAAGTGATCAAATTCTTCTGCTTTGAAATAAAGAAAGGGTATTTTCATCATAGAAATATGATTGCAGGCTAAGAGGGAAAGGTACACACTAGAAATTTAGTAACAACTCACCTTCAAAGCGCATTTCATAGCCTGAGCTGGGAGTTTTATCAGTTCTGGAGTAATGGTCCTCAGATCTGATACCTCAACCTCTTGCTCATTACCGTAGTCCACGTAAACTACAACCACCTTGTTTCTTCTAGTGTCTCTGACCCTCGCTCTGTACCAGTTGCTGTCATCAGGAAAGCGTGCACAACATGCTGCACCCACCGGCAAGTCTCCAGGAGAGGAGCTGTTCTCACAGTGTGCACGCACAGCGTCCATCACAGCATTCAACTCATCAATGTGGGCAGACAACTGCACAAAGAACTTGATGCAGCTATCCACGTAAGACACAAGCACTGAATGCCGTGAACCCAAGGGAAGCATTTCAATCCATTTAAACTGCAGCTTGTCTTTCATGTTAGCCATCAACAAGTCAAGAACATTCTTATTGTCCAAGGAAAGCTCACCATACTGTATCAATGGGGGCCCTTCAGGTGCCACCACTTTCAGAACCATCACCTTCCCATTGACTAGCTGTTTGAAGGCTTCATTCAAATGTGGTCCCTTCTCCAATTTCTTCACTCCAGATAAACAGAATCTCATAGCAAAGACATTTGGCTTTACAAACTCTTCAGGTATATCAAAAATGTCATAGTATGACACCATTTCAGTATCACCAAAGTCAACAAAGAATAACTTACATTGAGATCCAGAGAGATTCATCACAATAGCTCTGCATATGATGCGGTCACCAGACATCCTGCCCAGGCACACTGTGCCAATCATCGGTGGCTCAGTCAGACTGCTGTGAGGTCTTTTGTTAATGTCATCCATCATATCCTGCAGTTTCTTAGCATCAGTCACAAGCTGCACTGCAAATAATTCTGGACCTTCCTCAGCATATGACACAAAAACTTTATGTTGAGAGTTGGCTTCCAATAGTCTGCTTTTATAAGTAGAGGACTTCTTGGGAGAAGCAGGTTTGGCAGCTATCATTAGAGCAGGGGGTGGTGTTGAGACATTCACCATTGCACTTGCAGGAGCATGCTGCGGTTGGCGTACTGGAGCTCTTAGGTTCACTGGGTTCCTAGAGGCCTTATTGACTATCAATCGTTGACCAATAGCTGATGTACCCTGTATACTTCCATTAAAAGGTAGAGATACATTTTGCTGAATGCGCATTGTTGATGCAGGGTTTGATGGAAAGTGTTGATTCATTAAAAATGGATTATGTTCTGGATAACTTGCAGATTCATTTATAAAACTGGGCTGCCAGTTCTGAATTTGTTGGTTTTCACTTGATATCTGAAGTAGTAGCGCCTCTTGCTTGGCTAGAGATATAGCTACGCCAAAACGGATGGATATAATATGTGCAGACAGATCGGTGCCTTTGAATTGAATCGAAATTATAGGTGCTGTCCGAGTATGAGCATCATATGTCGCCGGATATTCTCCGTAGCAAAGTAGACTCTGAAGTTTTAATAAAAGTGGTTCCTCCCACCTTCCGGACGGACTTATAACTTCAGAGAGGTAATATTCAGTTGCTTGACCACGTAGCTCCAAGAATAGTGGATCGTAGTTGTCGAAGAAACGAATAGCGCTTAGAGAAATTATATCTTTGTTTCCGTAGTCGATAAAATGTACACCAACCAAGCCGGTGGTCAAACTATTCGTGTTAATAACTTTAGCTCGGTAATACGTTCCATCTTTGTATTTGGCGGCACAAATGACACCTTCGTGAATAGCCGCCGGTGACACGGCTCCTATGCCTTTTTCAAGATTTTCTCGGGCAGTGTCAAATAGGCTTTCTATCATTAATGAAGCCTGATGATCGACCTGCCCACTTATTTTAAGAAAAGGGCCGTCGCTGTCCACGTGGGTCACAAAAAGGCGAAACGCCCGAAGGGTTTCAGGAGGCATACCCATTTTTGAAAATTTAGCTTATTCGGACCTACAAAAGTACGGCTCACACAACTTATTAGTAACAGAATTATCAAACTCAAGCATATAGCATCGCACTTTCGCTAAACTTATTTATAAAAAAACAACACAGCCAGCTTTCTTTTCCGTTAACGTTACGTTTTCAATAAACATGGCGCTTTGTCCGCCGCCTTTCAACTTCAACAACCATTTTGTAAATAGAGATGATACTTGAAAAAAGTAGATACAAAAACTAATTTAGTCGATTTACTTCCACTAAGGGCAGTTTTTCAAATGACAGATAATTTTTATTCGAGGAATAAAATTGAAGTTTGAGAGTTTTTGTATGAAACAACTGTCAAAATTTCAAAATATTCCTCAATTAAAGTTATCAGATGATTGGAAAATCAGCCTTAAGATAAATAAAATTTCAAATAACCTCATCTATCGCTTACTTAGATAGCCCGCGGTCTACTTGCTGAAGCTTGCCTAAGGTGCTGAACAGCGACCTGCGATTCCCACTACACTAATGATAGATAATACCACTAATAACTTTTTGAAGTAATCAATCGATACATAATGAAACGAATCATACGGCTCTCCTCTATTTATGGAAAGATTTTTACTACGGAATTAGTACTATTTGTCTATGGCCTACTAGTATCCCGCGAATGCAAAATATTACGTTTTACGTTCAGGGTTCCGTAACACAAAAGTTCCGAAAAACGGAACCCTTATAACTCAAACTCAAACTCTTTATTGCATTCATGTGTACATGGGCACGGCAACATAATAGTAATTTTAACATGATTTATCTATATTATTATATTTATATAAAAATGAATTGACGTTTGTGTCTCATAAACAAAAAACTCGAGAACGGCTGAACCGGTTTGTCTAATTTTGGTTTTGAAATATTTGTTGAAGTACAAAGAAGGTTTAAAAGGTGAAAAAAAAAAAAATATATATAAAGTTCAATGGAAGTAGTAATGACAACTTTAATTGGCGGTATGAAGTTCCACTAATTTTTGAATATAGCTAGTAATTATTTTGTTCTAAGTATTCTGCGACCGAGTAAAAGCATTTTTGTGTTAGATATTCTTTTAATTTTCTGTTAAATTGATTAAATTTGGTTTCTTCTTTTATTTGTTCCGGTAATTTGTTGAAAATTTTGATTGCCATGTAATATGGGCTATGGTAAAGCATTTTGATCCGAGAGGGTGGAAGATGTAATTTGTTTTTATGTCGTGTGTTTACGTCATGAATATCTTTTGTTTTTGGAAAAAATTTGCTATTTTTAAATACAAATATGCAAATGTCATGTATGTATATAGAAGGTAAAGTTAGGAGTTTTAGTTTAACGAAATAAGGCCTACAGCTCTGGGTATTATCAATATGGGCTAGTATTCTGACACATTTTTTTTGTATTATAAATACTTCACTTGCGTTGACGCTGTTTCCCCATAACATCACTCCATATCTTAGCCACGAGTTAGCGTAGGCGTAGTATAAGATCACTCGTTGTGCGGCGGTGACCTCTTGCGTCCGGCCCTGGTTCAAGCCATGGTCCGGGGCGAGAGGGAGTGGGAGGCAGTCACCTCCTTCTGCGAAGCAGTCATGCTAGCGAAGGAGGTGGCGGGGTGGGCGAGGAAACGCACCTCACGCCTCAGCCGCCGCGGGAGACGCTCCGGGCGTCGGGAGCCGCGTGACGACTCCCAGCCACCGTAGGCGCGGGCCTGCGGGTGGTGAGTAATGGGTAACTCTCCGTCCGATCAGGACCAGGCCCGTGCTGGACGGCGTGTATGTATTCCACGCGCGCCTCAAAGAGATGTCAGCAGAAGTGACGGGGCCCGATAGGGCCGAAGTCTGCCAGGGTAGCGGGATCGTCCGAAAGGGTTACCGCTGCCCTGGAACATAAAGGGCTTAGGAAGGAACACGGGTGGGTTTTAGTCAGTAAGAGTCTGACACTCCCTTCTGCTCCACCCAGAGCGGGAGGGGTCATTTGATGATTTCCCATCCTCAAAAAAAAAAAAAAACAACCCACCGGGTTTAATCCCGGTAATTTGGTAAACACCCAATTTTCTGAAGTGCCGTGTTTGGCCGACGCGATGAACGCCTGGAAAGTGGCTTGCCCGGACACGGTTCAGCACTAGAACCCGCCCCAGAGACAGCGGGATGAGCCGCTCTGCAGGTTGGTACGGAATAAATTTATTAACACGTCCACCAATACTGCTGAGCGTGCCCGCCTGCTGGCTGTGGGTGAACAGGAGTCGGGCCTCTTGCTTCAGGCGCTACCGTCCCCCACTAGAGGCACTATGCTGACACCACATTCCGGCTCGCTACATGTTTGGGCGCTCCTTGCGGAGTTCCACATCGCTGTCAATGCGGTGAAGCAGTCGACTGTCTCGGACTCCATGGCCTATCCTGCAGCAAGAGCGCTGGACGGATGGCAAGGCACGCCAGCATTAACGATATCATCCGTCGGGCTACTATCAAAGCGAAGCGAGTGCCCTAAGTGCCCTTCTACACTATCGTATTCGCTCAACTTCGACCAACTTCGCGAGTAGTGTAGAGTAGGCTTAATACGGAAGCTGTCACCTGTCACCCCCACTGTCAACACCACAGAGTACATTTTTCTATAGGACCAGACCAGCACCATTAATCATCAATCGAGCAATTTTGTTGTTTTTGTGTAAAATCGAAATTCTCCTTGAAAACATTTAAATTCTACAGAACATATGAGTTGAATGTACCTACTTTTACCGAAGCGAATTGTTCTTTTAACAAAATGATTGAAACTTGTTCGAAAAAATGCATGTTATTCGGAACCGTCTGTTTAGGAGTGTAAGTTTTTAATTTGTTACTGTTTCTGGTTTCTATCCTCGCAAATCTGTTGTTTATATAATTTTTAAGCCAGCGTTTCGAATCTTACAATGTAATGTCCAAGCTCAATGTGTTTTTGTGCCACAATCCTTCTGCCTGTCCTTGGGAATAGGCAAAATGTTTATCACTTACATTACTGAAATAAACGAATGAACTGTTTTTACAGGTTGACGATAGTAGTGCTAATATTAGAGTCTCATTTAGCAGACTCAATGTCTGGCAGTTACAGAATGAAGAATAAGACATTTCCAACTGAAAACAACTCAACCTGCTGGATAACTCAACCGTATTCTATTATAAGTGAATGTCATCCTTGTTCTGGTAAGTTGAATCCATTCCCTTGTCATCCTCTTAATATAACATCAGCACCCTAACTGAATAACACACTACCAATCACAATCGGAATCATTTTGAAAGATATTGCTAATCCATTACTTCATATGTTCGAAATATTTGTCTGTTCTACAATGTAAATAACACAATGAATGCTGTTAAACTGCCAAAATGAAAGCCATTCCTATTGTTAGTGTGTTACATAATTACCCTGCTGATGATGGTCATTGATAAAATCATGGGAATTCAGAACTACTTCATTTGGTACAGACGCCAGCAGGTCAAGCTACCCGAAACTGTCAAATTTTCCCAATCAAACCTGAACCTTAATGCTTTAGCGATAAAGTTGAAAACTTATCAAAGAAATCTGACAGATTGTAGTAGCTTGATGTGCTGGCGTCTGTACTTTGACAGTTTATGTTAATTATTGTATCATATGCATAATATGACTGTATTTAACCCTACAGTGAACCTATTTCCTTGTATTGTAGGATGATATCTTGATAATGATTGTTTTTGTTTCAGACTTTGAAATACGAAGTAAGAGCATAGGAGTTTGCATCCATACAAGTTTTAAAGAAATACTAAAATGTCAAAATGGTGAAACCGTTACGAGGAGGTGTGTAAAATATGGTTTTTTTATTATAAATTTAGTTAATACAGAGGTGAATTTTAGTCGACCGGTCTCATACTAAAATTTAATTCTTTTCTGTCTCTTTTGTTCAGAAAGACATTATTTTATGTGACTCTTACTAAAAATTAATGTTTTATCTTTTTCAGTTGTGATCGTGTGGCCTACTTAGATGAGAGAGCTTATTGGAAGTTTACAATATGGTCATTTGCAATTGGAGCAGCTTCTTCAACTGCAGTCATGTTAAGATTACGAGTTCTCAACTACCAAGCGAAACGACGAGCGAGACAAGTTCTGAGCAATGGCGCTATTTAAATAGAAATTTGTGTGATCAACATTGATTACGAATATCTTGTAAATATCATTAACACATCTGAAGTTGGTATTAATTACCTCATCAGCCTATTATTGTTCTTAGCTACTGGCTATTTTAGGCCTAGTCAGACGTGTAATATAAGTATTAATGGCATTTGGCTAAGAAAGGACTGATGTTAGACTAAAGACTGTGTGACTATTCATTGTTTGCCAAAAGTTAGTCTGTTAATCATAGCGTGCAATTATCATCATGAAAGCCAATAATTCCAAACTATTGTCATTCAAACTACAACACTGTATCAAAATTTTATCTATACTAATATTATAAAGAGGTAATTGTTTGTAAGTTTGTAAGTTTGTATGTAGGGGGTAATCTCCGGAAGTAATGAACCAATTTTAAAAATTGTTTTAATGGTAGAAAGCTACATTATTCGTGAGTGCTATAAGCTATAAACTATAAAGATATCATGCATATTAGCCGAACTACCTCAATTTTTGTCTAGCCAGGCGGAAAAAAATAGCTCTTACAACAGAGTTAATTGCATGCGCTGCTTTGACAGTTGTATATAATTGAAAACAATGTATAGCAAACTGGTCCGCTTTGAATAGTTCTACAAAAAAGTCCGCGACACCATATTTCTATCTTTTATATTTTAGCAGATATAGTAGCTTTTATGTGTTAAAAAAAGTATTTTTCGACGTACTTACCTTCGGACGATTTTTTAAACAACAAAATATTAAAGCTTATCGAAAAAAATATTATTTTGATCACAAGAACATCATAGAGACACGATTTGCCCAAAACAGTATGTCAATTGGTTAAATAGTTTCGAAGATAATATAAAATTACCTACTAAATCGCAAAATGCCGCCGTCCATTCACGAACCACATTATAACATGCTCTGTACGGACGTTTTATCTATTTACCCATAGATGGCATTGTGCAATTACGTCATTTTTCTGAATCGTGGTGTAAAGATTCCGCGGATTAATGACCCTCTCCAGTTATAATTAAATTTAACTTTTGTCATTAGGTAGGTGTGTTGTACGCGGTTGGTTGGACGTCGTTGTTGGTCTTCAAAATTGTCTTGGTTGCTCGGTTTCTTAAAACACAAACACAACTTCGTTCTCATTCTTCGAGTTCGAAGCTGTGGTATTTCTGTTTTTGGGATATCGGACAGTTTCAGCGATTGTTTATCATGCCTAAAAGGAAATCACAACTTTCCCGTCAGACATCCCAGACAAGAGCAGCTCGAGTACGCCGTACCCGTACGGAAGAGTCTGCTCTTGAAAATCATCAGCGCCTCTCGAGGAATAGAGAAAATATTTCGCAAGCACGCGCTGGGGAATCTAGCTCCGAGCGTTCACAGCGGCTTGCTAACCAAAGCTGGAGAACATCGCAGGTCCGTGCTCGGGAATCTAGCGCTGAACGTGCGCAGCGCAGCATGTCTCTGCAACAAGGGATAGGGAGTCTAGCGCTGAGCGCTCGCAGCGGCTCGCTAGCCAAAGCGCGAGAACATCGCAGGCCCGTGCTCGGGAATCTAGCGCTGAACGTGCGCAGCGTCTCAATGATTTAAGGCAGCATGTCTCTGCAACAAGGGATAGGGAGTCTAGCGCTGAGCGCTCGCAGCGGCTCGCTAGCCAAAGCGCGAGAACATCGCAGGCCCGTGCTCGGGAATCTAGCGCTGACCGTGCGCAGCGTCTCAATGATTTAAGGCAGCATGTCTCAGCAACAAGGGATAGGGAGACTAGCGCTGAGCGCTCGCAGCGGCTCGCTAACCAAAGTGTAAGAACATCGCAGGCCCGTATGCTCGGGAATCTAGCGCTGAACATGTGCAACGCCTAGCAACAGAAAGACAGCGGGCAGTTACAGTCAGAGCACGATAGCACTCAATACTAACCGAACCACACTCATAATTTCATCACAAGTTAAAATGTTTACCGCCCAACGAAGTGGGCGCGGGTCAGCTAGTAACTTATAATTTTGTAGCATTAAAAAATCATTGTAAAAATGTTATAATAAATATTTATTATTCAAAGAGTAATTTTAACAGTTCACTTATAACTTTAACATTAACGCTATTACCTAACAACCGATAACATTGCTTCATAGATATATTTGTAGGTAAACTATAACCCTTAGGGAAACACATTAACATTAAAACTTCTTTAGGAGTAAAATACCTTAACTTCAATTCCTTCAATGATTCAATAAAGTCAACACTACCAACTTCATTTAAATTGGCTTTCTCATAACATATTTGTACCATTTCTGGACTTTTATCAGTAAATACAGATCCAGTGCCTTCAGTATAATGAGTGTAAGCTTTTGTAAAGCAGCAAGATCTCTTAGAGTTTCTGTAGCAGATATCCAGTACATTTGCACGTCTCAGTTTTTTATCTGGTACTAAGAAGTTATCAGGAACATCATCTTCAATTATGGAGACTAAAGTTTCTGGGACACCAAAATCTTTTGGTAGACATGTAATCTGCAAAAGATATAACAGCATGTAGTAAAGGGTAATAACTTTTTCTCTCTAAATAAACATGGTATTGAAACTTACAATTTCATCCTTTCCTTTGAAAGGCCAAGTCAAGTTCTTCTTCCTTGCTATACAGTAATACCTAAGTCTAGAATTAGGCACACCAACGGTCGATGGACATAGTAGGAACTCTTGGTAAATAAAGTTGCATTCTTCTAACTTGTCTATAAATATATTCCTAACAGTGGAGCTTTCAAAACCTTTAACATTTTCCATAAGAATATAATCTATATTGTCTAACTGTTCTAATATTCCAATTAAATATAAAAAAGAATTTGTTCTTGGGTCATTGTCATCCAGGTATTTACCATTTCTTGTAAATGGCTGGCATGGTGGAGACATAAGTATTGTATCAATGTTCAATTTTTTTAATTCTTGAAGAGACAATTTCTGAATGTTTCTGTTCAGTAAATTAGTTTCTGGAAAGTTATGTTTGTAGACTTCATTGGCTACTGTGTTTATGTCCACTGCAGCAACTATTTCTCCTTGTAAACCAGATTCTGAAATTAATTTAGTGTAAAATATTAGGAAAAATTTGTGGGTCTAAATATACGGCTACAGTTACTGTTAAGTCCCATCTCAATAATTATTCACAGCTACTGATAAAATGTTGTCAGTCCTTATTATTGAAGATTGTGACTCACGATCTTCATTAATGGTTACTGACAAAACTTGTGATGCGTTTCTATCTTAATTTTATGTAGGTAATTAAAAAAGCATACGTGGTAAACGTAAACATTGAGTAAACATACCTTTCCATGCACAGTGCATGCCCCCGATTCCACTATAAAGTTCTAAAATATTGTGTGACATGGTTACGTGTTTAGTAAAAAAAATTGTACTCTAACACATTTCAACAGTATGCTATTTTATTCTATATTATTTATTTGTTTACGAAACCAAAAGGTTAGATTGCAATGCAACGAGTGAGCGTGATGAACCTGTTGCCATGTGACATTGACAACCTAAAATTTGACAAGGACAAGTGCAATGACATGACATTTTGCATGCTATGTCTTGTTGGCCAAATTGCCAACTTTACCAAACATAATTTCGCTCACAGTGTTGCCATTTCCCTATTAAGCCTAGGGTACATTTTGGTAGGCCACAATGCATTTATAAAATTGGTTTGATTGTATTTATCGTAAGATCGATCACACACTATCCACATGACTATTATGAGAAACGATGTGCCAAATTCTGAGGTATGTTTGTGGCTGTTGCTACAACTATTATTAGACGATTTATAGTTTTTTGGTAAACTAAACCTCTTCCATAAAACTAACGGGATCTCTTCAGAGATGCACAAACCACACCAGGATACACCGCAAGTGTTTGTCGCGAGTTTCCTAAGGCTTTTAAACAAAAATCGACACTCGATCGAGTCGGCAGATTCGCAGCAAGAGCTTGCGCAAGCCCACTACAAGCCAACGCCCTATACGTATGAATTTCTGACTGATGGTTCGGCAGGCGTGTGGAGCAGGCATAAAGAACTTTGACATTTCAGTTAGTTGTTACTTGTTGTCGTTGATGAGTGAACTAGTGAAGTGGTGAAGTGATAAGACTATGCCTTATGGTGAATTGTTGATAGAAAAAAGTAAAAAAATCAGTCATGGCGGACCTAAAGAATGGGAAGGACGTATCAAACGTCGGCGAGGGTGACTCTGTTTCGAAAGATGTTGTTTATCTTGAAGAAACATTTTACATTCTTTCTAAGAAGAATTCTGTATTTCGCGTTCGGTTGACTCCCAAAGGTTTGTCCCTGACAAAAGAAACGGACGGTAATTCAAAAGAGCAGACTATACTGTTGGGCGATATCATTGGTAGCAAATGCATGAGGAGCAAAAGACGACGCCCTGGAGCCGGCTCATGTGTCTGCAGCTCCTTCGTCGGAAACCATCAGCTTAAAGTTGTGGATGAGAACAGCGGCGATCTCGACGAGAACGATATCAGTGCTTATCTGTACATCTACGCTTACATATTGAAACGAAGCCGCCGTACTTTAAAAAGAGAGAGGACAACAATAACACTGCGCTTCAGATCTTTCGATAAATATGAAGATAATAATAAGGAAGCACAGAAATGGAGATCTACAATAAAATGCTTGATAGCCTGTCAGCCGATTACGTCCGTGCCGCCGAGTAACGATAAGAAGTTGCTTGTGCTTCTAAACCCGAAGTCAGGGCCGGGGAAGGCTAGAGAGCTGTTCCAGTCTAAGGTGGTGCCTATACTGCAGGAAGCCGAGGTATCTTTCGACCTTCACGTTACTAAATACGCTCAATACGCACGTGAGTTTGTGCGCACTCGTAATGTTTATGGTTGGCGCGCCATCCTGGCTATTGGTGGTGATGGCGTCCTGTATGAGATCATGAACGGCATGTTTGAGAGACTGGACTGGCAACAGGCACTGGTGGAAGTGCCTCTAGCCATATTACCTTGTGGCTCTGGCAATGGGCTGGCTAGAACTATATGCCATCTGTATAAGTGAGTACATTTTTATTAATTCAAGGTAACTAGGCCAATTTAGTTTAGGGTCAGAAGTTTACAGGAATACACACCCCATATAGCTTTTTATTTATTTAAATTAGATGCCTTGTGTGTCTGCTTGTGCTTTGTTTTTTATTTGCCATTCCAAATTATTTACAGGTATTTCCCAGCTCCCACTAAGAGTAAGATATTCATAATATCAGGTAGATCTAATTTCAAATTAAAAATAAATTAATAAGCTATAATGAAAAACCCAAATCATCACTAATCTAAATACACAACTTGATAAATAATAATAATAAGAAACCCTGTATATCACCCTACAAAAAACTGCAATAATTAATACATGTCGCATTGTCAGAAAGTTCACGCAAATAGATGAAAACGAAATAGGTCCTTATCACAACACATCTTTAACATAACACATCACACGCTTCATTTACTTGACTTCGGTACGTAAATTTTGCAAAAACCAGCCAAAGAGCTGAGAAGAGAAAACACTCTAAAAAATAATAATAACGTTTATTTATAAAAATTGTGCAGATTTACAATAACTTCTCTTAAAAATTATAGAGGACACAGTTGCGCATTTGCTCTTGCTCTCAGTTGCTCTGCCATGATTCCTACTCTATGTTATCCATACAAATAATTCTTATTGGCAACAAGTACCTACTGCAAGTCTAAATTATTTACAAATACCTGGATCTCTTTGAATACCATACCACAATACCATCATTCATAGGTATTCTAATGAATGAATGTATTGTGGTATTTTGTTGTCCCCTAAGGAATAGCCTTAATTAATTTTAATTAAGGCTATTCCTTTAGGGGCTGATTTTTCAATTGACAGATAATTTTTATTTGTGGAATAAAATTGACATCTGGCAGAGTTTGTATGAAAGAACTGTAAAAAATTCAAAATTATTTCTCAGATAAAATTATCTGGCATTGGAAATTTTCTGAATTAATTTTAATTTCTAGAAAAATATTTCTATCTATTAAGTTATTAAATTTCCTGGTTCAGAAAATGACCATGAAATGTTAAAATCAATCATTTGATAAATTTAAAAAACGGGTTTTATAATTATCTGATAATTTGTGAACTCATAACTTACTGATAACATTGTTCAAATTCATACTTATACACAAATGATATGGATGAACTATAAAATAGTGAACCAAGGAGATCTCATTGTGTTAATCATGCATGCGGTTTATTGACCTTGTGTAGGTCTTAATGGTTATACCAATGACCTGAAACACTGAAGATTTCTATTGAGGTATTTGAATGTCAAATATCTTCCCCTTTATTCATAAACATTGCTTAAAGTTAAGTAGCGACTAGCAACTGTTTAACCATACAATGATAATGTTTGAAAGTCACATAACTTTAATCATTGTTCATAAATAAAACCCCCATATTTACCCTCGCAGTATGTTCAGAAATCAATGCGGTAAAACACGAACAGTTGACACTTAACGATAATAAATTGATATTGAACAATTTATTTGGTTAGTTATGATAGCTAGCTATTAAATGGATGACTCAATATATTAACAGATGGCTAAGCTCCGAATTTTGTGTTTCATTGATCTAGTTTCAAGGGCTGTTAAAAAATAAAACACAGCTGTTGTTGATATTTATGGCTCCAATGGTTTTGGTATCTTCGTTAAAATACCACATTCTAATTTGTAAAATAAATTAATCATGCTTTGTCAGTATTTACCTGTTTTGAAATCTACAAATTGCTTGATAAGAACATATTGAACTGATTAAAGCTTAATAGTTTCGCAACCAGTCTACAATGGAATTACTAAATTATGAAGCAAGATTATGCAGAACATAGTAACACAATGCAGTTGTGTAGTATTTATACTGGTAGATATTTCTTTATAATTCATAAATAATATAGGGGACATTGACGCGCAACCTGTTACTATGGATCCAGTACATGATTTGGAACCCCTGCATTGAAACTTTTCGTTTGGTATGAAACAGCAGATTTTTTTTTCATATTACTCAAAATTATCCTGCACTAAGGGGGGTCTAGAATCATGTGCTGAATTCCTGGTTACAGTTTACTCGTCTATGTCCCTGCTGCCCTACATTGTTGTAACGGTAGCAGATAAGATTTGAATAATTTAGTTATTATTTAAATATATTTTATACATTGCATTCTTTATAATTCCAAAATAATTTAAGTATGTTTAGGTAATTTTAATTTTGATATAATAAAAAACCTGTCTCAATATTAGTAAGTATTGTAAAAACGTAGAGATCTGACAAAAAGTAGTAGGCATTCCTTAAACATTCGCTTTTTTTTTTATTGGTATAAACTAGCACTCACACTCGCTTAGTCATAGCACGTAATATTTTTGGTTGTAAAAATATAAAATATAAATATTTTTGGCTGTGTTTTGCAAATGTTTGTTGCAACCGGTAATAAAACTTCCAAGTTGCACTAAATCTTTTTGTTGTAATGATTTATAACTTGCATTGTATTCTCAATAATGGTTTATCTAACATTGCAGTAAGTCTCCAAGAAACTAAAAACTTACAATATTAATGTTATAAATCATTAGCTGGACTCCTTTAATAAAGAGTGGCCCTTGGCAGCTCTGGACAGAGAGAGGTGGATGGTGAGTAGGGAGGCTTTTGCCCAGCAGTGGGACATTAATGGCTAATAAAAAAAATCATAAGTCATCTATTCATTTGTTTAACATAGTTATAATAATTGTGGTAAATAAAAATAATAAAGAGTGTACAAATTTTTGTAGTTTATTAATCAGCCAGCCAAATCTCAATAATGAAATAAAATGAACCTGGACAATAAAACAAAAAACAATTAAAAAGAACCAAATTCCATTTTTTTATTTTTATTAAATAGAATAGCAATAGAAATCAATGTCAACAAATAGAAAAAACCTGCCCGCGACTTGTGAAATTTCTTGTTCCCGGACTCATCCCGTCGCATCGCATTGCCTGCTCGCACTATTACTTCGTTTTCACTCAGCGTTCTTTCTGACTTTTTTTGGTCTCTGAGTCCTACTGTAATATTAAGTAGCCTTCTTCAAGAACTGGGCTATCAAATGCAAAAATATTTTTTTAAATTCGAACGATAATACGGGGATTACTCCCTACGTACTAGCTTTTATACAAACAAATTTTACCTGTTTATAATATTAGTAGGTATAGACTAATTTCAATATACAAAATATATGTTATGGACAACAATACATGTATTTAATTAGCGTGTCAACATTTTGTCATCATATTTTTGTCTGTTATAATTTCCCAAATAATGTTATTTACAAGTACATATTTGTATTTTCCGCAATTAAACATAAGTACAGACGCCAGCACATCAAGTTACTACAATCTGTCAAATTTCTTTAATAGATTTTCAACTTTATCGCTAAAGCATTAAGGTTCAAGGTTCATTGGGAAAATTTGATAGTTTCGGGTAGCTTGACCTGCTGGCGTCTGTACAATAACAAAAATGGTTTTTGTTATTGTAGTTACCTACATTATGTATTCAAATATATAGGTAAACAATAATTTTAATGTAGACTTTGGTTACAAATTATTTAAATGAATACAGTGAGGCCCTTTATTTCTCAAGAAGGTACCAGAAGGGCTCTTTGGTATGATGTCAGAGTCACAGGCCCAACTGCTTGAAATATTATTGTACAGATTATAGTTTCTGTACATATTTATGACTTATATGTGTCCTTGGTCTGTTTCTGGAAAAGACGGCCATATTGCAGAAATCCCAATCAATAACATACAGACAGACATAGAAATTAAACATGACTAATGCTGGATTTCTATATCTACTTTCTGCTTTCGGTTCAATAGGGTACTTAATATGTACTGAGAGAGATGTATTTATGATTATAATTTTCTATAAATAAATATTTGTTACGGTCGCGAATCATGTTTAGATCAACATTTATCCTGATGAATTGCAAAAAACCGAAAGAAAAAAATTAACAGAATCGGACTGTGTTATAAAAAAAATCTCTATATCTATTGTCCTATCGCAGGTATGTTGGAAGAGATTTCTTATGAAATAAGCATCACCTCTGTACCTATTTTTCTGTTCTTTCTCGTCTGTTTATATTTATATTATGTGTGTACAGACGCCAGCACATCAAGCTACTACAATCTGTCAAATTTCTTTAATAGATTTTCAACTTTATAACTAAAGCTTTACGGTTCAAGGTTGATTGGGAAAATTTGACAGTTTCGGGTAGCTTGACCTGCTGGCGTCTGTACATAAATAAATAAATAAATAAAAATCTTCACCTTCAATCTGACATAAAAAAACAGGAAAAACACTGCGCCGCCGCTAGTCTTGCAGGGCAACAAAAAAAAACTATAGCTCAATCAGGAATTACTAAGTGCTTTACTAACGAACGTGTTGCTTCTCTTATTCCTAAAGGCAGAACATGTTTATGAGCTCATCTGTCACTAATGAGACACAGATTACTTTTTAATTGTTACCGAATTTAATAAGCTTGCCTAACGAACGAGGGGTTATGATGACTATTGTAATTACTAAGTACCTAATTATGTTTTCGACATAGTTACCTATTAATAATAATGATAACCTAGTTTGTAACGTTATCTAACAGTTATTGTTTCCAACTGATTTATGAACACTTGTTCCAAATTACCTACTCAAATTTTTTTGTTAACCTTGAACACCTTGCGCTTACAAATTATGATAATTGTCAGCCACCGTTAAGATACATTACTAAGTACCTAATAGATATTATTTTGTGTTGTCTAATTGGTTTCAAGTGGAATATGTTCTCACTCGTTTTTTTGCGTGATTGTTACGTTGTCAGCGTTGTGCGCAGTAGCATATTTTAAACTTGAAAACACACGAGACACATCATTGTCCAAAATAATATGAATCATGTTAAAATCCACGTCATATGTCAACCAACCAGTCCTTTATGAGGATGACACAAGATATCTTTGACAATAAAAACGGGGTGCACTCCGGGAGTGCCGGCAGAAGTGAAAACTTGAATATTAACGTTGTGCTCCCTCCGTCCCGTCTTACGAATTTTCGATCAGGTCACGTGTCCTGACGCGAGTTGTAACATTTTTTATCCATCACAAAAAGTGCACAACGCCGCTAAAGAAGTTATCACTTCAAAAACGGTGTGAAATGTTCACCTAAGATGTTGATGACTTCTTTGTGCAATTATTTGCAAGTCTAAATCTGTTCACTGGCTTCGAGTCAATAGTTCAAATCCGTATAAGAATTATAATTATCTATTCAATAGCGAAATCTCGTCAACCTTAGTATACTGTTATTTTGGGAAATCGCACAACCAATTGTGCTTTTGCCCAAAATAACAACTCGAACACAAACAACACAAACCTCTAATGAGATGTGACAGATGATCACAGACTCAATCACGCTTTCAGTATACATAGGTACGGAATTTAATTACGGAATTTAATATCGGCACAAACGCGATTTGGTACAGAATTTATTTATTTATTAATAACCAACAGAACCCAGAATTGTATCAAACAGTTGTCCTGCTGGATTAAGTTGTGGCCGCATATTATGTAATCGTCACTTGTTTGTTTCTATAGACCGCTACAAATTGGCCGTGCTATCAAAAAGCGCTCATGCAATTATGGGTTATGATGCAAGCAAAAGGCGGAAATGAAGCGAAGGAAATTGCTTGACGTCGCGCAGTCATGGTCGCCTGCTTGCTACAATTTTGTTTTGCTAGTATTTATACTGTTCCATTAAAAAAAACCCGTTTTATTTCACTACCATTTCGATTTACTTTAAGAAACGAGTTACTTCAGATCATAATATACTAACAGCGAATATTTTTATCTATTTTGCCTTGAAAACTAGCATTTATGCAAGTTAGCTGCGATTGCGAAAACTAAAACTAGTTTGGAATTTGGCTAGAATGAGAGAATTTGGTCGCTTGTGTTTTGCTGAGAACGCACTTGTCCTCATACCTACCTTGCCAAACGTCAACCATGGCTGGGATGCATGCATGAAAACCTGATTGATAGATTGTGAGTGGAACAATACGTTAGAAGGTATCATGAATCCGAGAATAATATTTAATTACACTTTGCTACTATTTCACGGACTGGGGCGCTACCTGGATAACCTGAAGTAATACCTAGAATCTCTTAGAACAAGTTTTTTGGCGTGGCGGGAAAGAGTTTATCAGTCGATGGGTGTTACATGTAGATTAGGTACGCGACGAGTTAATATGACAGTTTCACAACCCGCACATACCTACTGACTAACAGGTAAACACAGATTACCTGCATGGCAGATATTAAGTTGAACGTTGTTTTGTCAAGTATTATTATCTTCTATAGTAGTGATATCCATTTCTAGGCATGTTTTTTCAATTACAAATCTTATCAATTAGGGATTATCTACAATTATCATTCTTATTACGGTACCCAAATATAATTATGTATTCGTAAAATCGTCTCTAATTTTCCTATTAATATTTCGCGAAGCGAGTATCGACCGTTTAATTTAAAACTTCATGCACTTTAATGTAATGTATGCGAATTGCATAGATTAGTACTGGCCCTAAGTATCACAAGGACATATTAATAAGAGTAATAATATTCTAACCGGTTGCTTGAGACAGGAACCCCTTAAGTACACTAACCTCTATGACCTTGGCGAGGATAATACGTAATGTAAAACTGACTTATACATAATGTATGAGTCGTGCAAGCTGAGAATAGTCTCATGATTTCCTGTTTATTAAAAAAAAAATGCAACGCAGCAATTAATTAAACTTAGCCATCCATTATTATAAATTTTCCTCTTTTTCTAATGGTCAAGGTAGTCAGGTCAGCGAAAGTACATTATCCGCATTAGTGGTTTCAACTAGCAGAAATGAGCTAGAAACTGGCTTGGCAAAATAACTCGAATTCTTTTTTATACAACTAGTCGTTTCACAAATTAGTTTCAACTTTATGGTTTTTGTCTAGCATTAGGACGTCAGCAAAAATCTGCTCCCAATATTAAGAAATAATCCATAGATTACGGTCGCCCTTGAAGTCGTATCAGTATCGCTTCGCCTCGGACAGCTAAACACTCAGTCAAGTCAATGGCGATGTGGACAAAAACGGAACAGGAATCTTGGATATTTCGTGGACAAGGAAGCCAGTCCATTTTTAATAGCGAGGCAAGATGTATATTTTTCCCCTTCACTTATTCAGCCCAGTTTATTAAAATGTACTGAATGAAGGCCTTCACCTTTTCGCGCCTTGTTATATTTTACACCAGATTGGTAAGAATAGTAGTTTGAGATCTACATTCAGATTTCCTGTTCATCTTGGTTAAGTTCATTTTTCTATTATTTTTAATCATCACGTTCAGTTTTCATATTATTTCGCATATAATTAAAATCAAACGACCAAATCATGACGTGCGTCACTGAGGATAGTAGGCAGGTGTAAAGTAAATACCTATCGTCCAAATAGGGTCAGCACCGACTTCATGGAATATCTCCAACTAGGCTCCTAAAACCAACATAAATCAGCTTATTACCATAATACACAACAAAAAACTAAAACTACTTCAATGCTTATGCGGTACAAAGTCTACATATAAACGAGCAAAGGTCTACGATGTCAATAAAAAATAATGGCTTCATTTGAATTACTCATTTTTGTTTGTTTTATTAAGAGAGTATTGGTGAATAAAGCCGTGGACGTGTACTTTACAAAAGATCTTCAATACGAAATATTAATTAACTCCATTGTTACTGCTGGTAACCTACTTAATAGGTATGAAAAAACTAGCACATAAAATATAGTTGACCTCAAACGGTTAAATAATGCGCAGTAAGTAGACTGAGTAGAAATCAAATCAACCGGACGGTAATTACGATCTGATAAAAACAAAAATACTTAGCGATAAGAATTACGCAAGACGCAAATAAATAGTTTAAAAAAATATATGTCGTTTAACTAAAGTCCACGTGTATGAAACCGCTGCCCGTGGGTCACTATCTAATCTTGAACATCATCATAATACATCGGACGTTCATATCGGTCAAAAACAATAATCATTATTTTGAGCTTCCCTCCACCAGTACATTTTCTTTTTTGTGGCCACCACCAAAACTTCTTTATCGGTTTCTGAGTGCTAAAAATCCCGTCCATATATACAACGCGTTATAAAGCTAAGCAGTCTTCCGTGATCTCTGGACTGCATGCAGTATAGTAGGTACATAATTATGCAGCCTTCAACAGTCTCCTTTATTGTCTCTGACCGAGTACGTCTCCCTGCCAACCGGGCAAGTATCCAAATTTCCAGAGTATCTGCAGGTAACCACTTAATGTGTCCAAAATTCGTCTCATGCTTCTGGTAGATTGTGGAAAATGAACACCTTTACATCGAGTCAGCAAATGTCTCGATTGTTAATCGAGAATTCTTGAGAAAGTAAGAAAAGATATCATCCTTGACAGGTGCACTTAGAGGAATTGTCTGATGTCTCCCATTACAAGTCAGATATATTATTTATAATTCGATGGTTAAACCACATCTCGATTATTTAATAGAGATTGGGGAAGTGCTGCCAAAACTCACCTTAGAAAACTACAAACATCTCAGAACAAAATTATGAAAGTCTTATTCAATTATGATTATTTAACATCTTCTCAAATGGTTTTTAAAGAAACCAAATTAATGAATATTGATCAAATTTATAAATATGACACTTGCATACTTGTACCTACGTGAAATAATTAATAAAAACATTCATACACAAATAACATTTACAAAAAGAATGTAAATTCAAAAGCGCATGACGAGACAGGCTAACCATATAATTTTAAGAGCACCGGGGACAAACTGCGGTAGAAAGACTGTCGCATATGAGGGGGCTCAACTCACTCTTATAGGTACCTAAAGTAATTAAGGAATCAAAATCACTTCCAACTTTTAAAAGGCTATTAAAGCACCATATTCAGAATAATGTTTGAATTGTAAATCTGTACCCTTTTTTATTTTAGTTTTTTAATTTATTTTTAAACTTAATTTTAGTTTATAACCCAGCGAAACCGTCGCCTATCTTAATTTTTATGTTTTTTTCCTCATAGGAGTGAATAATCCTGCCAGGGTAGCGGGATTGTCCGAAAGGGTTACCGCTGCCCTGGAACATAAAGGGCTAAGGAAGGAACACGGGAGGGTTTTAGTCAGTAAGAGTCTGACACTCCCTTCTGCTCCACCCAGAGCGGGAGGGGTCATTTGATGATTTCCCATCCTCAAAAAAAAAAAGGAGTGAATAATTCTATTCTTTTTGAGTGAAATAAATTATCTTAAACCGTAAACCGTAATCTGATTCAACAGTTAGGTAATCATTAGGTTAAAATACGGTTCGTTTTATTTTTGTTAGAGGATAATCATGAACAAAAACAGCTTATCTTATTTGTGGTTATGGACCATTATTTAAAAAGAATTGACAGGAAGGAAAAATTCCAGTTCAGGGCGCGTTCACATTTAACGTCCGTTTTACAGGGCCCCAAGTCTGCTATTACAATAGTGTCAGAATGGTCTATCATTGATTTCATAATTGATGATTTTGACAAGTTTGGTAATCTACTAACATAATGGCGTCATTATGACTTTCCAGTGGTCAACCACTGACACTCCATTGAAAGAAATGGCATAGAATGGTAATCTCGCACATAATGATAAATGAATGACTGACTTACTTAGAACACTTGACTTGTATACTTGTACTAATAAATAATATGTAAAAATATATATATAAAACCCTATAAAAAGAAAAAAATAACTTTGAAATTATGACCCTACGTAAGTACGTATGAAATTTTTTGATTAAATATTGTCCTGTCGGGGGACCGCTCTAATTATTAGCCTAACGTTCTGTTAAAGTTTAAAATAGTAGCGGTCCCCCGACAGGACAATATTTAATCAAAAAATTTCATACGTACTTACGTAGGGTCATAATTTCAAAGTTATTTTTTTCTTTTTATAGGGTTTCTCGTAGTCGGGGGTTTTTTAAATTTTTAATTTAATTTTTTATTTCATGCTTTTTGTAGGGACTCCTTATTATTTATTTTCTTTTATTTTCTTGCGTTTTAAGATTCAGGTAATCTGGTATTTAATCAGGTTTTTCGTAATTCGCCATGTTGTGGTGGTGGCCACCTTGGATTTGAAATTTGTCATAGTGTATAGTATTCTACTAGTCAAGCCCTTTCATTTGATACCCATATTGAGGGAGTTGTGAAAAAAAAAATGTAATTTGCCATTTTGTGGTGGCGGCCATCTTGGATTTGAAATTTGTCATAGTGTATAGTATTCTACTAGTCAAGCCCTTTCATATGATACCCATATTGAAGGAGTTGTGAAAAAATATGTAATCCGCCATTTTGTAGCGGCGGCCATCTTGGACCGATTTTCATCAAACATAGCTAAGAACACTCCCGACAAATTCACCTTTCAAACAAAAAAAACAAAATTAAAATCGGTTCATCCGTTTGGGAGCTACGATGCCACAGACAGACATACACACACACACACACACACACACACACACACACACACACACACACACACACAGACACGTCAAACTTATAACACCCCGTCGTTTTTGCGTCGGGGGTTAATAAATGAAATCTGGCATAAATAAAGTAGTGGTAGTTTTTCGAAAATCATTTCTACTAACGGGTTTTCTAATAAAGGCAATACGACAATGTCATTATGACACAATTCTATTACGTGACCATTGACTGACCAATGATCGCCATTAAGAATTTAGCAGATTACGAACTTTAAGCAAAATGACAATGGGATGGGAATGGGATCGTGTTTGAATGACGAATTTATAAAAATAGCAGACTTGGGGCCCAGGTCCGTTAAAACATGTATGTTATTAGCGTATGTAGTTGTATGAGCGAGTTCACACATAATATAGTATTCCGGATTCAGTAGAAAATACCGATCCGACAAAATAAGCAGCAATCCGTTTTACAGGTCCGTTTAAACGTATGTGTTATTAGCGTATGTAGTTGTATGAGCCAGTTCACACATAATACAATATTTCCAGTATACTGATCCGATCTCTTAAAATCAGTCCTGTGTGAATACTATCTCCAGTAGCGACGGATCCGTTAAAAAGGATCTTATAAATGCTGTGTGAATACTGTCTCCAGTAGCGACGGATTCGTTAAAAAGGGTCCTGTAAAAACGTACGTATGTGAACGCGCCCTAACTCGACAAAACCGTAAGAGATTGTTAGTAATTTTGGTAGTTATGTATAGGAATATTGTACCTAAATCAAATCACTGAACAACGGTGCATGACTGTGTATAATGCCGTATGCGGTGAGACGAATCTTGCGACAGGTATCACGCAATGTTACCTCTTATCGAATTAACTAACCCAAGGCGTCAACAGACTGGTTTTATGTGCACATAGTAATAATAAGGTAATGAAAAGAGTTTCATTACCATATTGCTGAGACTTGTAGTAGTCATTAGAGGTTCGGCGATTTTGTCCCATGCTCATGCATCGTTTTCCCTGATTTAATCAATAAGGACTGTATATTGTGCGTTCCTATAGATGTGTTCTTAATAACTCAGATTGTCAAAAACACTTCATAATAAAAGACGTTACCATCACTAATCATGTCTTTATGATAAAAGTGTTAAATATTTGAGCCAGCCAGTAAAATAAAAGGATATATGTATCTCATAAAGTACGAGTCTGCCTCAAATGCAGCAATATATCGTAATGTTTTCTACTTTGTCGAAACAACCGGTTTATCACGTGTGGTGTACTTATACCTACCCAGAAACGATAATTTGCGGAAAATAATGTAGTCATTTTTTAGACTTTGCAGGGAACTTTGCCCTCTTCATCTTCAATTCTTCTATCTTACCTGTGCGATGACATATCATTAAATCTGACTCGTGCGTCATTTTGTAGTCTCGTTTGTTTATGAGATTTACCTTATTTTTCTTTTTTTAAACGTTCATTCCAATTCAATGACCCCAATTGAAATATACCCACTAAAATACCGCGAAAGCAAAAACGTCTTGACAAAATGGCTAAAGTCTAAGACCTATGACGAAATAGAAAATATAGTACAAGTGATGAGAACATAGTATGCATTTAATACATGTACCACATTACGCTATGATACTGCATCCGCTAATGGAACAACCCTCACTCCCACACTCACACTCACTACTCAACACACATTCACCCCCACACATAACACACACAACCCAGCGCGTTTTCTTTCTTTCATTTTTCTTTTTCTTTTTTCATTATATTTTATTAGGTTTAATTTTCTTTTTATTTTCATTTTTGCTTTCATTTGTGTTTTCATGTAGTTTAATTCTTATAATTTTATTGTATAAATTTACATTAATCCTGAACGAGCTTGAGACAACCTTGTAGTCATTATTATAACAAAACTAAGAGAATGGCAGAGCTTCCTAACACAAGCAAACTATTTGCTTAAAAGGATGCTCCATATTGTAAATAGAAATAAGAATTTTAGTTGATGCAATAAACATTTTTATTTATTATTTATTTATTTTATTTAATTCCAATGACCACTTCGACTTATGTTGAAGTGGTCAGTGGATGTCGAAAACAAGTTTTTTTCTTAAAAGGATTTGATTTTTCCTTCGGGTTATAATAATGTTAAGCACATTTAATTTTTAAATAGTATTTTTATTTTCAAACATATCCATCGTTATGGTAATCTTAGGTCATTCATACAATAATTTTTCCTAAGAACTTCTATGTTATATACATAACTTGGTTAAACATAGCTTGGAAAATTCAAACTTTTGACATTGAAATAAATATTTTGTTGCGGTAGGTAGGTAATTAATTGTAATCTTACGAGTATTCACGTGTTTTAAGAGTTGTTTTTTTGTCGAAATAGCAAACAGGCACCTATTAAAAACCGGCTAAGTGCGAGTCGGACTTCCACATACCGCCAAAACATACATTTTGACCTCTTTTTATAATTTGCCATGATAGAGGCCCTTGTAACACTGTTATGTGAGTACGTACACCAAACTGAATATTCACAAGTTCCACTATGGATATTGGATGTAAGGTTTCATAATCGGATAAACTAATTGTGTGATCTACTAACCTACTATTTCTAAGCTGCCTTGCTTCAAATATTAGTCCCTACTAACTATTGACATTTTAAGTACATACAAACTGTATTCAAGCTGGTATGAAACGGCGACGAATTTTGAGACGGCGCGCGGTCAGGGCAGCTTGACCGTTGTATCTACAGGAAAACGTGAGACTGTCCCCAATTATTTTAGTGATTGCTAACGTTAACTGTATTCACAGAATTTGGAAAAATGGTACAGTCCGCTAGAAAAACGTGATTACGTTTTATTTTTATGATGACAATCGATGCATTTTCATATAAGGGGTGATACACTGGTGTGCCAACTGAGATTACACTTTACAGTACTATGTAGAAAACCCAAAATCCTTTACCTTTTCCATACATTTCGTACTGCCAGTGTCTCCCACTGCAGAGCAAAAGCTTCTAACTATTTTCTTGCTAATGCTGTCCAGTCTTTTTGCTAGAAGTCTAGTCCATCGGTTTTGATATTAGGTGTAATGGTATAGTCTATACCAATTCAGTCGTAAAGTAATAAGCAACTACCTACTAAGTTATCTACTACTGCTTACTTGACGAATAGTTTATGAAGACTAGGGACCCTTTAGACCTTGGGACAGAGCAGTGGTGGCCCAGTGGTAACGGCTGCGACTTACGAGTTGTAGGTCGTAGGTTCGAAACCAGACAGGCGCTTTACTTTGTGTAAATTATTTCATCACTACTGCTCTCAATACGGCAAACTACATCTCTTTAAAAGGTCCCCAATCTCCCAGGGAAATAGGGATACTTATACAAATAAAATCGGTGGGTTTACGTGCCTGCACATTTCGTATCTAATGTTAATGTACATTATACCTGATAATTAAAATTAGATAAGAATTTATATCGTCGCCGTCGCCGGTAACCAATTAATTGTGTATGTGGGCAAAACCATTTTGTCTGTCAGTAATCAAAACATTTATGAGGCCTCTCTGAGATTAAGACGATTCCAAATGAATGATTATGGAAGACTTTAATTAGGTTTAAGCTCTTAATTTCTTTATTATTTAAGTATTATTAGCTGTAGCAAGTACCGACTTTAGGACTGCCTGACTACGAAATGTTTTACTGGATTTGTTCCGCATTCGCCTCGGTTCCATCCATTTGCATAAAATTGTAAGACCTAGTATAACTTGGCATACTTTTGTTTCTCCTAATTATATTTTCGCATAACATTATTTACGCATAACAGTTTACGCATAACAGTTTACGCGTAACAGTTTACGCATCATTTCTCTCATCATAATAATGATTAAGCATAACATTCTAAAGCATAAATTTATTTACGCTAAAATGTTGTTTTTCTAAGTGGACGGTGGTGTCATAAAACTATTGTGTCACTGAGTGTATTATTGCAAAGTTGTACCTAATTTAATCCTTTACAAAAAATTCTAAATTCTGTAATGAATAAGTAAATATCAGGAACCATCATACTGTTATAACGTCAACTAACCCAAATGATTCACCAACAAATAGAGGGGATCTGCTGGCGCTTGGCGCCCGCTGCCGCGGCACGCTCGCTACGCTCGCTCGCTGTTCTAACCTTACCCAACACATATGATTCAATAACAGTAGTAAATATCAGGAAACATCATACCTGATAATTGTGTGCCTAAATACTATTATGCTAATAGTCATTAGGCCTAGTAACATTATGCGAATTAAATTAATGCCAAAACAAATTAGCCTTCAAAATGATTATGCCAACATAAACTGTATGCCAAAAGAAATATGGCAAAGTATTATTATGGCAAAACAAATTATACCAAAATCTTTATGCCAAAGTATATTAGGAAAAAGAATATGCGAAAAGAAGTGATCCCTTCATTGGTTTGCTACGCTGACGACACGCTGGTCCTGGCGCAGGGAAGGTCGCACCAGGCGGCGGCCGCAGCAACGATACGCGGGGTTGCGACAATCGTCGAGAGGATCCGGCAATTGAGACTCGAGGTGGCCTTGCACAAGTCAGGCCATGTGTTTTCATGGTCCTCGGGACGCGCCACCGTCGGGTTCACAAATAACGGCGGCAGGGGTTCACATCGGCGTCGAGCTGATGATGAAGTACCTGGGACTTGTCCTCGACAGCCGGTGGAACTTCCGACGTTTGGCACCCAGACTGGAGCGGGCCGGGGCTGCCTTGAGGCGGCTCCTGCTCAATCTAGGGGGACCAAACGCCTCCTGCCGGAGGCTCTATGCGGGGGTCGTGCGGTCCATGGCCCCTTTACGGGGCACCGGTATGGGTGCGTTCCCTGAGGCGGCGACCAGCCCGCTGGTTGAACGCGTCCCAAAGGGTCATGGCCGTCCGGCTGCTCCGAGGATACCGCACGGTCTCCGCTGAGGCGGCGAGCCTCCTTGCCGGATTGCCGCCATGGGATCTGCAGGCCAAAGTCCTCGCCCACATATGGGAGTGGCGAGAGGAGGCAAAACGCCGGGGCGTAACTCCGCTGCCGCGAGAAATCACGGTACAGCGGGCAGAGCTCCGGCGGGATCTCATAGTGGCATGGAGAGTGCGATTGTCGCAATCCAGTGCTGGGCACGCCACAATTGCGGCGATAAGTCCCCTCTTTGAGGAGTGGCTAGAAAGGCACCACGGCGCCTTCACCTTCCGCCTGATACAGGTCCTCACCGGACACTGTTGTTTCGGTTGGTTCCTGTTCAGGATAAAGCGGAAGGAAACGCCAGGGTGTCACCACTGCGTGGATCGCCCGGAGGACACGGTGGAGCATACGGTGGAGGTCTGCCCGGCTTAGGCAGAGCACCGCCGCGTCTTCGTGGCGGCGATCTCTCGCGTCTAGCCCTGGTCCAGCCATGGTACGGAGCGAGAGTGCATGGGAGGCAGTCACCTTCTGCGAAGCAGTAATGCTCGCGAAGGAGGAGGCGGAGCGCGTGAGGGAGAGGCAACCAATGCGCCCTCACGCCCCTAGTCGCCGCAGGAGACGCCCTGGACGGGAGTCAACAGCCGACTCCCGGCCACCGCGGGCTTGCGGGCGGCGAGCAATGGGCAGCTCGCAAATAATAATCAGTTTATTAAAAAACACTTATCAACAACAAAAATGAAAATGATGTCATTATTATAGAAATAATTCGAAAGGTACAGATCAGTAATTTTCAATTTTTTTATGGGAAGCCCCCCAAAAAAATACTAAAATGGTTAAGTATAAAGGAATATTTTATGTTAAGGTGGATGCTCGAGAGAGTTGTGTTGATGACTTTAATGACTTAGTACTGACCAGCAAATTGCAAAAAAAAATTGAATTTCGCGGGCTACCTTGAAGCATCCACCTTAACGTAACCGAGGGAAAGGAATGCCTTTGCTAGGTAGATTAGATTAGAACGTAACCTACTATAAACCTTAAGTTATATATAGAAGGTTTGATAAAAAGCTAACGGTACTTGCTCTTTATTAGGTGAAACCCCGAAACTTATGATTACATCGCCACTTCGAAAGATAATCGAAATTGTTTTTGTTTGTCAACTGTTAGGTTGTTTAGGGTAAACTTTGAATCTGCTTAATTTTTTATTTTAACAATAAAAATAAAAGAGAATTTATATTACCTATTCTAAAGGTCAAAGTCATTGTATCTGTCGTAAAACATGATAATCGAATTTTCCACTTACAACCCTCGATGTATAAAGGTTGCAACAGTAGACCAATTTAAGGCACTTTATTTTATTTGATTGAGTTTTAAATCAAACATACAACTATCCTAAAGCATGTACGCCAAATCTTACCGAAGCTAGAGAAAGTGGGCTTTCAAATCAGCAGAACCAA
The DNA here is from genome assembly GCA_951799955.1 of Apamea anceps. Taxonomy (NCBI): domain Eukaryota; kingdom Metazoa; phylum Arthropoda; class Insecta; order Lepidoptera; family Noctuidae; genus Apamea; species Apamea anceps. The sequence continues at coordinate 4,881,367 of OX637516.1, forward strand.
AACCAAATAATTTTCTTCGATTTCGGCAGTCACTTCAGCCGATCGATTCTGTAAAAATCTCACCGTGAAAAGTTAGGTGAAGTGAGCTTAGAGTAAGCGGTCAATAGTCTCAATCCTTAGCATTAGTTGGAATGACAGCTCACTCCACGCTCACTTCGCCTAAGTTTTCACGGTGAGATGGAAACGGAATCGCACTCCAGTTCTGGAGCACTAGCGTGTAATTGTGCTTCTTTCGGTCTGGTCTGATTTTTGGCATCTCGGTTCACTCGTGCATGGGGATGACGAAATAAACCGAACTGGAAAGCACCGAATTAATAAAGAGTAGATAAAAATTGCGGCGGGTCACAGGAACTACTTGTAAATAATTCCTCTTACAATTTTACTGTATTTGGATGAGTCCAAACACTAAGCCAAAGCAGTTCTAGTATTGAATTTCAGGACTATTTTGACCATCTCAATAATATTTTATTATTTTGTTCCAGTGAACCATACATTCCTCAAAACCTAACCGGGCTTACGATGGGAATAGTGAAGGGTCAAACGGCGCCAATGGACGTAGTCAGAATTGAAACGAGAACCAGTGTAAGTACACGTCAGATTTGCAGTTTATGCAACATTGTGGCACACGTTGTCTCGAGTCTCACCAACGACGCCGACGTACGGGGATATGTTACGTTACAATATTCAATTGAGTACGTCCGTCACAACAAACAACGAGTGTCGTTTCGCGGATACAATTAGCCGCACGTTGATACGGCGCTGTTGATATCTACACTTGCCATTATCTTATAAATTAACTTCGTTTAAACGCCAACCCATTCTCAGCACAACCGACTAACACGTTTTCTCGACCCAATGATGTCATCAAATTTACTTCTTTCTTCTTTAATAATAATCTGATTTTTTTTTTAATTTGCAGATTATGTTTTCGTTTCTGTCTGTTGGCTGGGGCCTCCTATCAGACATTGATATCGAAAGCGAGAGATTACGAGCAATCGGAGGCCAAAGGTTCGCTGTTTGGGCACTCGCAAGACTCGTCGGACTGAGGACATATAAAGGTGTAGTGAGTTACGCGAAAATTAAGGATGTGACCAATCTGCCTAAACCAAAACAACCGCTCACCCTCAGTCATAGCATCAGTCAGGACGGCGCGCTCGACTCCCCTGATGCGGAAGCGTTCATTGATGCCGACGAACATTCTGAAGTGTTCGTCAATGCTATTAACGGGAAACAACACCAAAGGGTGGATTCGTGGTATTCCGTCAACTCACGGAGGAGTGCGTTCTACAGCACACGCGGGTCAGAGTACCACAGCGTGACGAGTAGCGGCTCTGAAATGCGGTCACCTGTGCACGCGTGCATGCACGGACCTGCTTCCCACCTACCCTCGCTCATGTCACATTTGCCGACGCACTGGGTTCACGAACATGGCGAATTTGTCATGGTTCACGTATCCTATCAACCTTACATCGGGGAAGACTTTTTATTCGCTCCGCGGTCACAGCTTTCCGATGGAATCATGTGGATGTTGATCATCAAAGCAGGAATTTCCAGATCTCAATTACTATCGTTCCTTCTGGGTGTGGGCCAGGGCACGCACGCCGATTTGAATAATGAATACGTAAAAATGGTTCCTGTCAGTGCGTTTAGAATAGTTCCGGAGGGGAGCACGGGGAACCTCACGGTCGACGGCGAAGTTGTCGAATACGGACCCATACAGGCCGAAATATTCCCAAACATTGTTAATTTATTAGTGCCAGAAATGAAATAACGTCACATTTAAATAAGTAAGAGGTATTCATAAAATGACTGATATAATTATTTGAACCATAACCGAGCCGATGCATGTGCAATATAAGGGAATATTATGATTCCAAGCAAAGGTGGGAAATAATGGTTGTGTGAGAGTTATCTAAATTATTTAAATACTTACCAAAAGTTTTTGATTGCAGAGGCAATTGAGTTGATCATTCCATGAATGTTGTGATTTATGTTATACAATTTTATTTTAAATTGGTTCAATAACTGAAAATGTGATATAATTTTGTAAGCGAATTACTAAAAGCCTAAATGTGAGCAAATAGCAGCTAGTCGTGGCTTGCACGAATACAGTGAATAAGTGCCAAATGTAAGCACTCTAAACACATTCATTTTAAATTCTTACGAGGAATTGATCATTTACATTACTTGCTCAATTGTAGAGCAAATTGTTTGCACTTTTATTCCTACATAGGATATTATTTCAGCAATCGTGTTACTTATAAAACTGTTTTTAAAATGTATTATCTAATAATATTATAGTACGTAGCTCAAAGCAAATTATATTAATTATGTAATACTTTATAATTGCATTTTAATGTTACAGAGAACATAATTTACGCTCTCGTAATAGCATTATTTAGAATATTTTAGAAAATCTTACTTTTATGTTCAAAGTAAATTTTCAAACAAAGTTACTAAGAGAATGCTGTTGCATGCTTTGTATAAGTAATTATCTTTTTGGATGTTCAATTATTACAAAAAACTGTCGACTTTTGATAATTTGTTATTATATTACAACAATAGCTTGCCATACTTATAAAGTTGAAAATAATTATTTAACTTGCCTTTACCTTTGCGGTGTATAGGAGAATGGGGTGCGGTAACTATTTATACATTATAGTTTATGAAAATGTTACAATGGTTTGGGACTGCTGGTATAACTTAATATAATTTATTTAGCAGTATTAATTATTATAGCAATTATGTTTTTCTGTGATAATAACTTTTCTGCCATATTTCATTTGAATGTTCCAATGTAACTATGTATACGATGAGAACTGTAGCAAAACCCCATATACACAAGAGTAAAAGTTAATTTTCTTAAGATTTTGTGATAATCGCAGTTTGTATACTTTTGAAACAGTTACATTTTCTGGTTTTGTCCATTTTTATATAAAGATATAATGTACAAAAATAAGCAGTTGTCTATAGAATTTAGAGATGTTACAGTTGTAAGGTTCATTGTACATATTATGTCTCTAAGCATTGTTTCAAAGGCATTCACTACCAGTTTTCTGTATAGGATTTTATGTTATGCACAAGACAATTCATACTATTTTATATAATAAAAGATCAGTGTCATTTGCACATTTAATAACTACTTTATATATTGATGGTTTGTTACTGGATTATAAATCTTTTATTTTATGCATTCCATAGTTTTAGGTATCTGGGCTTTTTAATACTTATTGAGTGTAATATATAATTCTAGATATAAAATACAGTAGTATATTAGCAAATTTTAATGGATAATGTTGTGAATAAAAGTTATATAATTTTCAATTTTATGAAACTGTTGTTAATAAATGATTTCAAAGATGTTAGAGTTTTTTTTTTAATGAAAAAAAAAATGCCATATTTATTATAATCTATATTTTTGATAGTTAACTAAAATACACTTAAAACTAAAGTGACATAATTAGTTATTCCAAATGTAATTTAATGAAAAACCAACACACATTACAAAATCAAAAAATAACTGTGATTATAGTTAACTTAAGTACATGGCAATTCACATACATTAACTATACTAAAATAATTATAAACAAATTGCCAAAGATTAAAGTTAAACATTCAGTTTTATCTTATTAATTAATAAATTCTCAGTTCATATGCAGAAAAAACATGTTTAGAATATCTAAACATTCAACTGAGCTCTTGAGACAGTTAACAGTAGACAGTTATATTGATAAACAGCCTTCATAAAAATTTATAATAACTAGGTATATAATTTATCTCAATTTGAGAGAATCTAGACTGTCAAGTAAGTTTTGTACTTCAGAGTCCACCTGTTCGCGAGTGCTGACACGCTCCAGTCTCTGGCAGACTGATTCCAAGTCTCCAGCATCAGCTTTCTGCATCTTCATATACTTCACCATCATTTCAACAACCATACAAATCTCTCCAATCAGATGTCTTGTCTCCTCATAATTTCCAGCCCCACTTGGACGCATTTGAATAAGTTTCAGCTTGCTCTGTGCCAACTGTATTGGGTTGTGTCCATTCTTATCATGTGAACTCACATCAGTACCTGCATCAAGTAGTTCTATGACCACTGGAATGTGATTGGTGCAAGCAGCCAAGTGCAGCGGTGTATTACCCAATGTATCCTTGATGTTAGGGTTGGCACCATGTCTCAGCAACGTTCTAATGACATCAACGTAACCACGACATGCAGCCAGATGCAGTGGACTTCTTTTGTGTTCATCTGAGGAATTTGGGTCAGCCCCTGACAACAGAAGTTTCTCAACCAGCTCCGTATTATTAGTAGAGGCGGCAAAGCGCAATTTATGGTTTCTTGATGAACAAATAGTGCCTCCGTACCTGTATTTCAGCCTACAGTGTCTAGCTTTAGTAGAACACTTGATTTTTCCGACATGATCATGAGGCTCAGACATAAACTCGATTGGCATTGGCTGGCCTGCTTGATTTATTGGTATAGCTGGTGGACTGAATTCTAAAATACACTGGGAGTGATCAAATATTGGATTATCACTGCTCTCATTACTGGTGTCTACCCCAGAGTCGGCCATAGTATTTGTTCACGAAAGTAAATGTAAATACATATAGTAACGAAAACTTTCAACTTAGCTTGTTCGTCACACAATTTATGATTAACACACAACAACTAAAATAATGGGTAAGGGAATTGAAGAAAGTTATCTACTCGACTTGTTTATACTTGGCGACGAGCTGTCATTATTTCCCTTTCATCTTTCTTTCACAGAAAGTTTCACCTATTTATTTAGTTTTTTACGGTTGTAACACTGGAAACAGTCAATTTTGGACAATGAATCATTGTGATGGCCAACTGGACCCATTGTGTGGACCCAGCCGTGACACGTGCAACATGCCGGTCGTGTATTTGAGCACAGTCAAGGCTACCGCCGACACGCGTCGACGGCTACCGCCGATACGCGTCGAGTCGACGCGTATTGGCGGTAGCCGTCGACGGTCGCAGTTGTCTCTGTCGTTGACGCGTGTCGCTCGTGTGTATGCACACTTAAGTCAGATCATGACATGTATACTAAGTAATGTAATGTTTCATGTAATGTAACGCGCGAATTCTGCGTGTGGACGGCACTACAAACATTACATGTAACGCCCAGGCTGGCTCTCGCACTGATCCATTGGCTGTCGGTTTTCCTCTTGCAGTCGAACTCGAACATATACTTCGCGTTGAATTTGTTTGTCGTCTACGTTCACATTATTCGCATTACATCAAAGTACACGATGCAAATTGCAAAGCATTAAAATTACACACGTCTGGATCCGGCTTTAGAGCAGTTAGCTGAGCGCATTCACTTCATAACCAAAATATTAGTAATTCTGTTGCCAAAACACGCTGTAAAATCAAGTGCTTGGCAAGTTTACAAACGAAATCACCACTTAAAATCAAGAAAGGAACGCATCCTTCTTCATCAATGAATGACAGGTGGCGAAGTGACAGAGTATTCGGCCTCGGAAGAAATTTCGAACGTTATTTTTACCAACAATACTGCGTAAATTAAAGATAAAAACATGCAACAATTAACAGTATTCATGGTAAGTTAATGAATCAGATGTAACCATCTGGGAGTATGTTTTGGTTTATGTTCTTAACCTAAAACGTTTTTGCCGATAGGATATTGAAAGTTCACGTTCTTATATCGACGAGCTGTATTCGTCAGATGCTCCGAAGGTTGTGGACGCATTAGTGACACTGAAGAACTCAGTGATAGGTAGCAACAGACAGAAGAGCTCAGTGATACAGCAAGGAGTAGTGCCGCGACTTCTGCAGTTAATGTCTGATGAAACGCTGGACCCTAACATAAGACTGGAAGCAACTATCACAATCGGTAATGAACTCAAGTGATTGTTTGTTTTGCTTATTACTTAGTATTTGACAAGTGTTTATCAATTACATTAGGCTGATCTGAAATTGGGTTAAATCACAGCATGTCCTGACCAATTAGGTGCCCCTTTATAATGTTTTTACAAAACACGTTTTCTATGCTTCACTTTTTAGCTTTACCCACAGAATAGTTAGAATATTATTTCACTTAGGTTTATAAAACATTGAAGCTGCATTTCATCATTATTGATTTTATTTTATTTTCATAGTCTGTAAATGTTTATTTATCATACCAGGTTCACTGGCAAAAGGCACACCAGAAAATGTAAACTTACTGGTAGAGCAGGGTGCAGCGACTGCTCTAGTAGAACTCCTTAAAACGGTACCCATTGGAACAAAGTTGGCAGAAGCAGGACTATGTGCGCTACGAAGTGTGTTCTTGCATCCACCTGCTCCAATAGCCGCCTTACCAGCCGACATGCGGCTACTGACGAGGCTGACACGTAAGTTTCATTCATAAAACTTTGTTTCAAGTATGCATTTTGTTTTTGGGAATCATATAAGCATGTCACTTACTATATATAAATCAATCCTTAATTATCCTTGCTAATCATATGTTTTAGAACAGTTCATTATTTTGTTGAATTCTGACCTAATTTCCTTTTTAAACATGACTTAAAGTATTTAATTGCATAATTTGATTTACATGATAGTAGCAATTTTTAATAACATCTAATATTTTTGCCTATTTCTGTAATTAAGAACTATCATCATCATAGATATTGTAATATTGCAGATAGATCTATGTGCCTCTGAAGGTTATTTGGGCTTATTACAGCCAGCAGTAAAAGTTTCTATGCTACAAAGGTCATTTGCAATACTCCAACCTTGCTTAATCAACAGAATACACAGTTTGAAGTGTTGTTATGAAATCTTACAGACAACAGAAGGCAAATTCTCGTAGTTTAAAACGTTCAAAATCTAGTCGCAGTCTCATCTCGGCGACAAACAAATGTCAAAAACTTGTCAAAAAGTAGGGAAATTAGAGGTATTTTTGACAGATTGAGACTGATATCAGACTGTGAACGTTCTTAAGATTACGAGAATTGCCCCTCAGTTAGCCTGAATGAAACTTAGTAGGAAAATCTTTGAAATGATTTTATCTAATGTTTTCATGTTTGTTTCATTACTCTTCACAAATTTCTTTATTAATCTGTGTCTTTGGCTGAAAAAAAAAACAAATAATGCATGCTCAATGCATAACATAATTAGCCTAGTGCGGGCCCAGTGCGGGTTGGTATTGCATGCTCAATAAGTTATTCCAATTTTAAGGTAAATAAAAGGTGGCACCCAGGAACCAAAACCAAACATTGACATCCATTTTGTCTCTTCGAAATTCCAATTTGAATATGTGCAAAGAGTATTTAATACACATTTATAGAAAAATAATGATATCATCGGTGTATAATGGATGACTTGATTAGCTTCTAGAAAAATAGGGTATAATAGAGGCGGATACGAAGCCTTCGGGGTAGAAATTTTGCATTTTTTTTTTCATAAAATATTGTTTTACATATAATGTGATCTATTAATAACACCACTACTTTGGAGTCAATTTTTCATTATAATAACATTAATAATAAATAATTTAATATAATATAATGTTAATGATAATTAAATTAAAAATAATTTAATGTAATTATAAATTGTAACATTGATTACCCTCTGAATTTAAAATTCCTACAACCACATCACTAAACCAAATTATAATAAAAATACTAAATATCAAGCAGCCTTTGTTGTTTATATCTTTGGCTTATTTAGAATGACCATATATACAGGGATTTATAAAAACTTAATAACCAAGGTGTTGCATTATGTAAGAATCATAACAAACAACAGCTTACAGTGATTATGCTAATTATTACAGAGTATGAATGGGTGAAAAGATCCACATAATACTGCTGCTTGTTTTATCGTGCAGTAGTATTATGTGTTCAATACCATGGTGTTTATTGTTTGAATTCTAAGTAGGCGTTAACTGCACGCGCGTCGCTACACGAACCACTAAAGGCTAATTTACACAAGACCAAGTTTCTTGTCCGTCGAAAAACGAGAATCTCCAAGTGAGTCTTGTAGACGAGTAGCGATTTTTATCTATCGATATGCGAGTTTCGTACATACAGTTAACAACTGCCCCAGCAGTCTCGACATTCATAGCGATCGCTTTACGACCGAATTCGGTCGCAAAGTCCTGTCACTCCATACATTTCACCTGTCAATCCGGGACTTTGCGACCGAATTCGGTTGTAAAGCGATCGCTATGAATGTCGAGACTGCTGGCTTTGGTATGTATTGTAGGAATGAAGGAATTAAGTCTGATTAGTCACACCTGCACCATGAACGCACCAACACATGGGAGGATGCTGCATTACAATTTTCCAATATAATCGATGATATTGAAATAGTGATGATGTCTATAAAAACTTGTATAGTTTACGACATTTATTTCTCAAAAACAGAATACAATAATATAATTATAAACATTCCTTGGAACGAGTATCGGAACGGTATGTTTAAAGTTAGACGTGGGTACAATATTGCTAGTCATAAACTTTTCATTATGTTAGTGAAATAAACTATGCTAAACGAAATCGAGTTTAGAAGGTATTTTTTTAAAATTATATTTTCTTGGTGTGGGTAATCTGCAAAAACATTGAGACTATATTTTACCGCGACCTGTTTGACCCGCAGAAACTGTTTACTAAGTAACTGAACTAAGCCCTTCGTCAAAATGAAGGTACTATCTAAATCAGCGCCGTGCTGTGGGTCCCCCCATAGTACAGCATAATGCTGAATGGAAATCTTTTGTCTTTTATAAATACACGTTTCTGTGACAAAATAAACATGTTTTCTTTCTTTTCTATCGTTTTTAACAACCGTAATGTTTTTGTCAGAAATAGCTTGCGAAGGTACATCAACAGCTCGCGCATGCGTGGTCCGGATCCTTTCCATCTGGTGCAGCACGGCGGGGGAACAAGAGGCGCTGTGTGCGGCCGGCGCGTGCGGCGCGGCCGCTGTGCTGTTAGCGGGCACCCCACTCGGTGCGCCCGCGCTTCCTGCGTTGGATCTTTTGGCCGCAATGTGCTTTGAAAATGCTAAAGTGTCGCAGATTGCATTGAATACGAGGTGAGTTCCACAGTCATACTGCACACATCAACAAGCCGTGTGCCCGATGGTATTTCCCATCAGCAAAAACGACCTTTAGGGGATCTTTAAAAAAAAAAACTTTCTTCGTGCTCACTATAGTTATGTGAAGGAAACTGTCACGTTTCTAGACTCAGTTACTTGTATTATTTATTCTGTGACTCAGTGATTGAGGCTGTGCGGGGTGATAGTACAGAAGAATCTATTGCCAGATGTCCCAAAATGTTTTGGTCATATGTCAAGAATAAACGTGGTGGAGAAAGTTCATACCCAGCATCAATGACTAATGGTCCGATAACATCCTCGAATGGAGGGGGAATATGTGAGCTATTTGCTTTAAATTATAGCAGCATTTATAAAGAAGAAACAACATCGTCTTCAGGTCAAAACTATGTAGCCTCCGAATACCTGGAAGCAATAGCCACACAGTCAGACAGTATAGCTTCCGTGGACATCGAATATGAAAATGTTGAAAAGAAACTAAAAAGCCTTGATATTACTAAGGGGGCAGGTCCAGATGATATACCGCCACTGTTTATTGCCGAATGTACACCTAGCCTGGCTGTTCCCCTGGCGAAGATATATAGCGCCTCAATTAGATCTGGTCAATTCCCTAAAGAGTGGAAACAGGCGAAAGTAGTACCGGTCTACAAGAGTGGAGACCCTTGTGACGTAAAGAACTATAGACCAATATCAATCCTTTCGATTTTCGGTAAAATATTGGAGTCGTTGATTTATCCACATATTCAACGCTATTTTTCCAAGTTCTTAAGCGACCACCAGCACGGCTTTGTAAAGAACAGATCCACAAGTACAAATCTGGTGTCCTTTGTGGAAGCCGCATGCGAAGCCATGGATAAAGGTATACAGGTTGACGCTGTTTATACGGATTTTAGCAAGGCGTTTGATAAGGTTTCGCATAAACTGCTTGCTGAAAAACTAGCTACGTACGGTGTCACCGGTAGTCTTTTAAAGTGGTTTGGTTCCTATCTAGCTGGTCGGGAGTTTTATGTGGTTATCAATGGGTTCCGTTCAGGCAGGTATGCAATTGCCTCGGGTGTCCCTCAAGGTTCTCATCTGGGCCCAGTATTATTCAGCATATTTATAAATGATGTGACATCGTGCTTTTACAATACTAGCATATTCCTTTTTGCGGAGGACCTGAAAATTTCAAGAGCCATTAGGTCCCAACAAGACGTAAACTTAATGCAAGAAGATATCGATCGATTATCTGCATGGTGTTATCGGAATAAAATCACGTTGAATAGTTCGAAATGTAGCCACATAAAATTCACTAGGAAAGTTAATACAGTGAATTCGGCGTACCAAATATGCGGAGCGAACTTGTGCGAGGTGGATGTAGTACGAGATCTGGGAGTAATCTTGGACTCAAAACTAACATTTGTACCACATATTGAGAACATAATCAGTCGATCCCAACGTATGCTTGGATTTGTCATTCGTAATGGAAAGGTATTTCAACGCCCACATACTAAATTAGTTCTCTACAATAGCCTTATAAGAAGTATCCTCGAATACTGCAGTGTGATATGGAGGCCTCACTACGCAACCCACTCGCTGCGGATAGAACGTATCCAAAAAAGGTTTATCCGATACCTAGGGTACTCAAAGGGAAGGCAATTTAAATATCTCTCCTACCTTGATAAACTAGGCTGCTACAAAATGTGTACCCTGGAATCTCGAAGGGAGCTCTTGGATCTGAGATTCGCGTATAAACTGCTCAATAACGCCATTGACTGCCCACAATTGTTATGTAGGTTAAATTTCAGAGTACCCCGTAGACCACCTCGCAAACCTATAACACCCTTAGCTCCACCTGTTCGCCGTACAGTGTCTGGTGCTAATTCGCCTGTACCCCGCATGTGCAAACTCATAAACGAACGCAGCGACCTGGTTGACGTCCACGCAGACTCAATATCGACGTTTGTCAGACGCCATTAGTATTATTATTTTATTTTATTTAATATAACCTAGAATTTTAGTAAATACATTGGGTTCTATAAGATTGAATTTATAATTACATGAGCATTTTGCATGTGGTGTTTGCCTGTAATTGGTTGTGCAGTTAGACTTAAGACAGTTACCTGTATATAACTATATACCTATATAATGTCTGTAACAACTGTTGGTGAACCTTAATTAAATAAATAAAATAAATAATCTTAAATTCATTCACTGACTGAATGAATTTAAGATTATCTTTATTTTTAATGAAATAAAGATATACATAGACATTACACAAGATATACATATAAATTATATTTTAAAATATTAAGGTTGACAAAATATAAAAAAAAAACATTTAAAAATATAAAAAATAGTAGCCCACCGGTATCGGGAACAGGGTCCTAACTACCGCCGGTCAGGGCTCCAGAGAGAGGAACCTCGTAACACTGCGAGCCGTTATAAGATATTTATTATTACGTAGATGATTTTGATAAAATTCTTTTTCTATTCCATAGCCATGTCCCATATTTTGATAAAATTCTTCTTCTATTCCATAGCCATGTCCCATATTTTGATAAAATTCTTCTTTTATTGCATAGCTATTTCCCATATTTAGGGTGTCCTCCCTCTCTCCTTGTTTAGCACTTACACATGATGAAATTGACGCATAAAGATTAGGAACAATACAACCATTCCCTGGCACTTCCCCCTGGAAATAAAACGAAGTAACATTTAAAAAAAATCGACCATATTGTTTTATCAGATTGCGCAAATAAATAATTGGTAGGAAGTTCGTTTCGAAGAATTTGGCCTTGGGAACTTACTTACTGTTTAGAGTAGGTAGGATATATTTAGAACTGATTCATAAAGTTTTTATAACAAAACTTATAGTGACCTTGACCTTGAATAAATGAAGAACAAGTGTCTAAAAGATTTGAACTTGATTAACCTTTTCTGTGTTGAATTTAATCTATGCATCTTCTATACAAATACATACAAATCAATAAAATTTAATCTGTTTGTAATGTCCAAATAACAGTCTTTTAGGGTTCCGTACCTCAGAAGGAAAAACGGAACCCTTATAAGATCACTCGTTGTCCGTCTGTATGTCCGTCCGTCTGTCAAGACCCTTTTTCTCAGGAACGCGTGGAGTCGCGAAAATAGTTTTTTATCTTGTGTTTAGATTGTAATTTGAAGAAAATATGCTTGACTAACTTACATTGAATCGTTCGATCTCTACAGGTTGTCATAACCGCGAAAGTTATTTAAGTTCAAAAACTCGTGTATTTATAAGTGTTAGCCCTGTCCCAGTTGTAATGCACAGCTGGAAAACTTAAGATAATGATTCACTGATTCCTCATAAGCCAAAGGTGACATCGTCATTCGACATCAATCTCTACAAAGAGTCTCTCGACACGTGTCAATGGGATAAAGACCGATCAGCGATGTAGCAGGTGACACTTGTCATGCAAGTTTGAACTTTGTCAGAAAGGTCACAAGACACATTTCTAAACATTATAAAACTGTTCCGTGGCTGACTGACAGGCAACACAAACCGCCTGACCAATCAATCTATGTTCTAGCTAGAGGGTATACTCGCAGAAATACATTGGGAAATAACCTTTCGAAACTCCACCCCTAAGTGGGTCCAATTGAGAATTTAAGTTTATAAACTCTGATTTTAATTTGCTAGTCTAAAATGACAGAGGCGATCGACCTTTTTTGTCAACATGACATTGTTCAGTATACATTTTGATTTAGAAAATAAAAAAACTTTTTTGCAAAAAAAAAAAAACCGACTTCCAAAAACGACACTACAAAGTGAAAAATAACTTTAATTTCGGAAGTCGGTGTCGTTGGGTTGGCATTTTCGTTGTTTGCCACCGACTTCCGAAATTAAAGTTATTTTTCACTTTGTAGTGTCGTTTTTGGAAGTCGGTTGTTTATTTTTTTGCAAAAAAGTTTTTATTTTTCACTTTTTAGTTGTAATTTTTACCAGTAATTTTAGTGTAAAAACCAAACTACTAAACTGTTTTTCATGAAATTTCTATGGGACCATTTGGGAAGTATACCCTTTCCAACAAAAAAAGAATTTTTCAAATCGGTTGGCAAGCGACGGAGTTATGGGCGACAAACATAAAAAAAAAAATACCAACATCCGAATTGAGAACCTCCTCCTGTTTTAGAAGTCGGTTAAAAATTAGTTTATTTAGTTATTTTAAGACCACGTGCTACAATTACATATTATTTATTTATACCAACAGCATAGAAACATTGGCTGACATAGTATTTAAGAAGGCTATTACTGCAATTTTTTTTTAGTAGCTTACGCTTTCCCACTTATGGGCAAAGGCCACTCCCTCCAGTCCTCCCATCTTTCGCGAGCCCGCGCGTCCTTCTTCCAGTTTTAACGGAACCTATCCAGCTCGTCCCGCCTTCTCCTACGTGGCTCACGGTCTCAGGGCACTGCTAATGTATACACAAATTATGGCATTCAAAGAGAAAATACTTTTTTTTATTATACTGATTGATTGCCAACATTTTTTGCCATCTTTACACACCGAGACCCCTCCGTGCTTCGGAAAGCACGTTAAGCCGTTGGTCCCGGCTGTCATTCGTGGATCTTTGAGAGTCGTTACGGGTAGTCAGAAGCCCGAAAGTCTGACAACCAGTCTTACCAAGGGGTATCGTATTACCCAGTAACTGGGTTGTGGAGGTCAGATAGGCAGTTGCTCCATGTAAAATACTGGTATTCAGCTGCATCCGGTTAGACTGGAAGCCGACCCCAACATAGTTGGGAAAAGGCTAGGCAGATGATGATGATTGCCAACATTTACTTAAATATGAAGGTTTAGCGAAAGGAATCTTAATATTTCAACTATTTTAATGTTTTCTATTGAGTAGAAACTCATTAGGTTCATACCGTTCATATAGAAATCCATATTTTCCATCTATTAAACATTACGTCAAAGTTGTTTACGTTATTCGATTAATTAATGTTGATAGTTTTCGCCATTGACACCACATTATTATGATAACACTGCAGTTACTAAGTCGTTGGGTTATTAGATTACGCTATAACTTTATGTCACTGAATATAATGAGCGAGTAAAAGTAAAAGTGATTATAAAATATATCAATAAGCATTCATCATTAAGCCTGACTTGGTTTTCGTTCGCCCTTTTCGGGTGACCACTGAAAATCAGCGCTGTACTGGGTCCCCCATAAGTGGTCCATCATGCTGAGTGGAAGCCTTTTTGTCACAGTCATGACGTGCATTTCTATTTTGTGCTGGTGATTATTAGATCTAATTTGTTTTACTTTATTATTCGATTTAATTCTCTTTTTCTATGCACGTGTTTATGTGACAAATAAGCTTATTTTTCTTTTCTTCCTGTCACGTTTTTATTTAAAAAACTTTTTTGCAAAAAAAAACAACCGACTTCCAAAAACGACACTACAACGTGAAAAATAACTTTAATTTCGGAAGTCGGTGTCGTTGGGTTCGCATTTTCGTTGTTTGCCACCGACTTCCGAAATTAAAGTTATGTTTCACTTTGTAGTGTCGTTTTTGGAAGTCGGTTGTTTTTTTTTTGCAAAAAAGTTTTTATTTTTCACTTTTTAGTTGTAATTTTTACCAGTAATTTTGGTTTAAAAACCAAAGTTCTAAACCGTTTTTGATGAAATTTCTATGGGACCATTTGGGAAGTATACCCTTTCCAACAAAAAAAAGATTTTTTCAAATCGGTTGGCAAGCGACGGAGATACGCGCGAACAAATATATAAAAAAAAAAAAATACAAACATCCGAATTGAGAGCCTCCTCCTTTTTTAGAAGTCGGTTAAAAAACTGATCATTTGATCAAATAAATGCAAGATTTCGAATTTCCATTCAGCTAACACGTCCAGTTTATGACTAATATTTTTTTGAGAAACGTCTTTACATCCGGATATGTAGAAAAAAAAAATACTCATAAACTAAGTCTGATACACACAAATGATGTAAGAAGCATCGATAGCATCGCTTAAGCTGCATATTTTAGAGCACAAATGAACCTACACATAAACATGGTAGCTAAATGGAGATATGAAATCTTGCATTTAAATGATTATATTTATCAGATTTTTTTATATCCGAAAAATGGATATCTTAAAACACTGTACAGAAGTAGCTGGCCAACTGCCACTAGCTAGCTCTGCAAGCTATGTCAGTATCTCCGGTTTTTTTCCTGATAGTTTAATTCTGGGCCTTATTCTTAAAATAAATTCTTGGCATAGCTCCTTAAATGTTGTCCCGTTGGGGGACCGCTACTATTTTAAACTTTAACAGAACGTTAGGCTAATAATTAGAGCGGTCCCCCGACGGGACAACATTTAATCAAAAAAATTCATACGTACCTACGTAGGGTCATAATTTCAAGGTTATTTTTTTCTTTTTATAGGGTTTCACGTTTATACTTTTTTTTGTTCTATTTGTGGCTATTTTTCATTGCATTCTTATTTTGTCATTGATATGACTTTGACAAAGTACAATGTTATTTGCCAAGAAAAGGAAGCGATTTGAATAACGATTGGCATATGTAATAGTATATTATGTATGCTACACAAAGATTATGTGATGATTCCGTTTTATGTAGAGAATTATGTCAGGTTATTAGCACTAGAGTAGTTAGACTGGAGTCCGACCCAACATAGATGGGAAAAGGCAGATTATGATTAGTAAAATGTTTGTAATTAATTAGTAATACATTTTAAGATACACTTCAGACTTCATGGATACTCTAAAAGTTAACGTGAATTTGTGTAACTTTATAAAACAGTTAAAAGATAATATTTGCGCGAGATTCGGTCTTGTAATGTATAGGCGACCTCATAATTGCATTACCGCCTTAACATCGGAATACCATTTTTATGTCAAAAAACTTAAGGGTTATTTTTGCTTTAAGACACATATAACAGAAAGTTTCCACCTTACTGAAACAATTTACAACTTAGTAGAGTTTATAATTTCTCAGTAGCCGCCCGGAGTATGGATGTATGCCCAATTGATGGCAATAGGCTCTCCATGGAACTTACAAACATAACTGTGAAATGCAGGTGTATCTACTGTGGGCACTCCTTCGCCTAACTGTTCGGGGAAACAAGTTTAAGTATGGTTTTTATATAAAGTGCTACAGCAATTACGAGGTCGACTATACTTGTACAATAAAGATGATATCCTTGTGTGCGATTCGGGCGATCGTGCTTATATGACGCCGGCGTAGCCTCTGCTTGCGTGTTTCTCGTACTTCTAAAATTAATCTTGTTTCTTCCCCGCAGGCACGAGGACAAGTCAATCCCAGAGCTGTTATCTACCCTCGTGAGTCGCGATAAGCCGCTGCCGGTGGCGATGGGCGCCGCACGCTGCCTCACATTCTTGCATCGTGCGGGAGCTTTACCTGCCGACGACGCGAGGTAAGTACGTGATACTACTGGACAAACTGCTAGTCAAAAGCTTCTCCTAAGTTCTTTTTTAGGGTTCCGTACCTAAAGGGTAAAAACGGGACCCTACTACTAAGACTCCACTGTCGGTCTGTCTGTCTGACACCAGGCTGTATCTCATGAACCGTCATAGCTAGACAGTTGACATTTTCACAGATGATGTATTTCTGTTGCCGCTATAACAACAAATACTAAAAACAGAATACAATACATATTTAAGTAGGGCTCCCACACAACAAACGTAAGTTTTTGCCGTTTTTTGCTCGATATTAATAACGGCAGGTAGACGCTTGAAATATTCACAGAATATTTTGTATATTCACTTTAAAAATAAATAATTAAATTAAAATAAAATAAATATTTAAGGGGGGCTCCCATACAGCAGACGTGATTTTTATAGATAATGGTACGGAACCCTTCATGCGCGAGTCCGACTCGCACTGGGCCGGTTTTTTTTTTCAGGAATTATTTTCCTGCGCCGCCTCGAACTAGCCCTCGTGGTGCGCATCTATCCTGCGATCGCCATTTAGTTTCCAAACATACATACACTCACACCTTCTTCCCATGGAGGTAGACAGAAACTTACAGATCGTCACCTGTTACGATCCTTACATACAAACATATAAAGAAATTATATGTTTTTGGAAAAATTAAAGTTCAGTCATTTTGAAATCAACTTAATTTACTCTAATTTAAAGTTGCCTTTTATTTAAGCGGAAATAACATGGTTTGTAAACAATGATAAAAAAAAAACTATTGTATGCCTAACATGGTGGAGCAGTGCAAAAGCACACCAATTAACATAATAACAACTCTATAACCATTGTCTCACAATAAAGATCTTTGACTTTGAATGATTTGACTATGTAATAATAAATCGTCTCGTACAGTATTTCTAAACCAGCCTCAGTGGCGCCGGGGCACCTAATGTATCATAAACGGAGACTCTTGTTCATTTATTTATTTAACATAAAATATTAGATAAATACCAATTAATAACATAAAGTATACAACTACTCGATAGTCATACGCCCATCTCACAATACTCCAGACATACAAAATCTTCGTCACAGACAGGCGTAGCGTCCAAAAGAGCGTTGAGCGCAGACAGTGTGCGAAGGACAGCAGACGGGGCTCGACTTCATGTACAATCACGAACGTAGCATGCATTTGTTCTGATACCACTCAAAATAAACCAATACAAATCGGATTGCCAATGCGCAACCATTTAGTCCCAGCATTAATATTTCAATAGAGGCACGGTGATACTGATTTGTAATTAGTCATAACGTTTTATTTGCCTTAATTTTTTTTTGCGTTTTATTGGACTTTTACTTTGTTATTGCCACTTGTATTGCCAAAAGGCAATACGCTGCCGTATGCTATGTTAATATCGTGTTTTGTCTAAAGTTCAGAATAGTGCAGACATTGGATAGGTCAAATGTTAGGTTATCTATTTAATACCAAAACAAATATTGCCACACTTTGCCATTTTATTACTTGCTACTTAGTATTAAATTCTTGTTTGAATATAATTACCACAACCATGTAATACTATCTATCTGTCTAGCTCTTTCCCAACTACGTTGGGGTCGGATTCGAGTCTAACCGGACTATTTGTCTATCTGACCTGCAAAACCCAGTTACTGTGTAACATGATACCCCTTTCCGAGGCCGGAGGGATATGTAATGGATTGTCACCCATCCTCGGGCCGGCTGCGGCAAGCGCAGCTTTACCTTCGATCGACCCGTGCGGCTGTTATCATTTAGCCACGAACCCCATTACTTGCTAATTAGCAGTAAATACTCTGATTTTAATATATTAGGTCATGTAATGCATTAAATAATAATAATTTATTATAAAAAATTAGGTCTTTGGCCAGTTTTTCTCCATAGAAAACGACAAACTGGAACCAAGCTCTTAAATTGTGACTTGTCTACAAATCTTATTTTATAACCTTTTATTTTACAATTTCCTCATATCTCTTTACTTCTTCTGTACCATGAGGATCTAGAAAAGAATCTCTTCACGCCGATATGAGGATGTCAAAACGATATAAAATCTAGGATCCACGGGTACATGGGCATTTCCGATCCAGCCTGTCCCTTGCTGCCCTCTCCTAGCGACGCCCTAAGCCGAGGTCCGTACTCCACAGGGCCCTTATCGTGTAGTCGCTTAGTTTTTAAGTTTTTGAAGCCCTGGCTGGAGGCCTTAATTTGTTGAGGCAACCACAGGCAAGTCCTCCTAGGTTGAACTGAGAGAAGCCATTAAAAAAAAAAAGAAGTACATGGTCATGATATTATTTGACGGCACGGTTGGCGCAGTGGTTAAGCGATTGACTACTGCGCTGCGTGTCGCGGGTTCGATTCCCGCACGGAACAAATATTTGTATGACCTACATGTATTTGTTCCGAGTCTGGGTGTTTTTCTATCTATAATATGTATGTATTTACAAAAAAAAAAAAAAAATGTATATAAGTAGTTTATCGGCCATCTTGTTACCATAACACAAGCATTAGGTTGTTTAGCTTGGGACTAGATGGCGCTGTGTGAAATGTCCAAGGATATTATTATTATTATGTTGTTATCCGACGCGGACGCACCCACGGTACAGTTGCGCTACCACCTAGTTCATCTTTGTAAAAGTCATGAGGTTCTTATAAGTATAGCTCGTGCGTATCCGCGGAAAGAACATTAAGGTACTTACTGTATTTAAATAAACCCTAATCTGAATATTCCGAAAGCATCGGTGGCCCAGTGGAAACGGCCGCGACTTACGACTTACTCTCAAAACGTTGAAGGAAAACATCAAGATGTGTGTATGTCCTGTAACCAAAAATTCGAAGACATTGACCAACCCGAACTAGTACAGCGTAGTGGATTAGGGTCCACTCTCACAGAGAGTAGGCCTGTGTCCCAGCAGTGGGAACGTTATAGACTGATTATGCTTATGCTTTATATTCCAGAGTGGTGTTCGGAGCCCTCCCGTGCCTGGCCCGACTCTGCACGAAGGACATGCCAGAAGAGATCCGCGCGTCGGCGGCCGAGACCTTAGCTTACTTAGCAGAGGTATGCGACAGTTGCCTCACGTAAGGGAACACATTATTCATGAATACGCTAAACTACACCTTCATATTTACTACGTACGTTATTTATCATAAAGTGTCCGCACTCTGGACTTTTTATAGAGGCTTCGATCCAGTCAAACCTCCTAGTTAGATGAAGAAGCGTCTTGTCTTTGAGTTTAAAAACAACTGACTCGAGTGATCCAAATATGAAACTTAGGGACATTCTTGTTAAATAAATAGTTTCATTTCATTAACACTGATTCTCGTTATTTATTGAATCTTTGTACTCCGCCTGCTAATGGTTTAAATTAAACCTATTAATATTCTCGCGAGAATAGTCATGCGGTCATCCATTGTACCATTAAACACATTTCTGACATAATAATTCTATATTGTGAATCTGAGTAAGATGTAAGTGATCAATATTGAATTGACGCTAAATTATAAAAGGTTAGTTTTTTTTCGCAATGCGCCGACGATAAGTTGATTACGGAAGAATGATTAAATATACTGTAGGGGTTTATAATACACTTGTGCCTACCTCTTCCGCGAATACAAGCGTGGTGATATGTGTTTCATTTCCTCTACTAATTGTAAGCATTTCCAACATTCTAGGTAGACACATCCCTGCAAAGGCTGGCAGCAATCTCGAACCACCTGATGACGTCTCTAGCAGAGATCGTCAACTGCCAATCACCGGCCGCCAAGCAAGGCGCGTTCAAATGTTTCGCTTCCCTGGGAGCCAATGACGAAGATATACGGAAGAGGATCATAGAGACTCATGGATTGATGGTGCATGTTGTCAATGGAATGAATAACCCTGAGGCTTCGGTGAGAATATTTATTAAAATTTTAAGTAAGTCTTGAGATCATACACAAAGGGCTTGTTATTTGTTTAATAGTATACAGGGTGGCGGGGACATCGATGCGCATACTGTAACCATGGATTCAGCACATGAGTTTAGACCCCATAGCGTCGAAATTTTTCGTCAGTTATCAAAAAAAATAATCTTCTGTTTCATAAAGTGCAATACCTACGCGGTCAAAATGTATGGAACAGCAATATTTTTTTTTTTAATAACAGACGAAAAATTTCGACGCTATGGGGTCTAAACTCATGTGCTGAATCCATGGTTACAGTTTGCGCGCCGATGTCCCTGCCACCCTGTATACAGTAGATAACAAGAAAATTTTTTTTTTTTTTTTGTGTTGCAAGTGTGCAAGTGGTCTGTAGAGTAAAAATAAGCCTTTCGTTAAATCAGCTTTTATTAGAACAAAAAGAAATCCAATTTAACGAAACGAAATTACGTTTTATTTCGCAATGGTAAATAAAAATAAAACTGTACTGACATAAAACTGATATTTTTTTTTTCTTTTTAGGTAAGATTAGCAGCTGTAAGATGTTTACACTCACTTTCAAGATCTGTGCAACAATTACGAACGACATTTCAGGTAAATATTTCAAAATTCTACAATCCCATAATCACGGGCAAAACTGTGACTTATTGCTAATGACATAAGGTTAAAATTAGAATGAATCGAATAGAATATAATTATTTTTTAGGACCATGCCGTATGGAAGCCTCTCATGCAACTGTTAGGCGACTCGCCTGGAACAGAACTACTCACAGTCGCGTCATCAACACTCTGCAATTTACTCCTCGAATTCTCGCCGGCCAAGGAACCAATGTTGGACCAAGGTTTGTAACACACTTTATTGTTAAACATTGGCGCCAAATGTTTGTAATTTTGGTAACTAATTGGTGTATTTTTCGTAGGTGCAGTAGAAATGTTGTGTAATTTGACGAAGATGCCCGAAGCTGCGTTGAGATTGAATGGAATTTGGGCGCTTATGAATATGGCTTTTCAGGTAAAATACTGTATGCTCAGTCTTAAGAATATACGCTATAAGTTGGTTCTTGAAAAACTGGGAACCTTCCCGATTTTATTCGATTACATTTCTAAATTAATTTTATGAACATTTAAAAAACATGAGTACCATTTGTTAATGCCAAAGTCGTGACAGTCGCTGTTATAAAACGAGGGAGCAAGACAACACGGAAGAAATCTCGTTAATACTCCTTCCTGCTCTCATGTTTTATGACCGTTACTTCTAGAAATCGCGGCGTATAGTTTATTGGTTAAAAATACTTTTTTAGTCATTGTAACACCGTATTATTATTCCAGGCTGAACAAAAAGTAAAACAGCGCATCCTAAGCTGCTTAGGCACGGAGCAGATGTTTCGGTTGCTAGGCGACAGTGATACGCGCGTCATCATGAAGACGCTGGGGTTACTGCGCAACCTGCTGTCAACCAGGCATCATATAGACGCCATCATGAGCGAGTACTCCTCACAAGTTATGCAGGTATGTCGCTCAATAATATTTGGATTCTCATGGTCACACCACATGTGTAAATTGTATAAATAACGTAAACAGAACTTGAGTATTTCTGCAAACGCTTAAATTCTGAATGAATTTACCAAACCACGCTATGGTAGTTTGGTAAGTGGCGGTCAGGTTCTTTCTTAGCGCCCCATTGCACGCTTGTCATATGATGAATGCAGAGTCTACTTCTATTATACTACTATTTTTGTGAATGCTGTAACGTATACAGTATTTTTATTTCACGAAGCGGCGCGCGCTTAACTTGTGCTACCAAGTGTACAAACACGCTGTAAATGTGTGTGTAAACGCTGGAACTCTCGGTACCGTCGAGAGTGTGTTATTTGCTGACGCTACTCGTCTTCGTGTACCAATTTATAGCGTACTTGTACACTTGGTTACCACAAGTAAAGCGCGAGTCGAGTAAAAATACTTACTATAGTTGTCATTTGTCACAAAAAAAAAGTCAAAATCTTCGGTCATATTAAAAAATATCCTTTTCCTTGTCACCAGGCTGTGATAGTAGTGCTAGAGGGCTCGTACCCGGCGGAAGTGAAGGAACAAGCGTTGTGCATCCTCGGCAACATCGGCGACGGGGAGAAGGCAAAGGATCTCATTATGGCCAACGAAGACGTGCTCAGAAAACTGGTTGACTACCTGGTAAGAACATTGTTTTGTTTTTTTTTTTTTATTTACCTTCCTTCTGGTCTCTGTACCGTCGAGGCATGAAAGGGTTCACCTAATAAAAAAAATATCTAGTTAAATTTTCACTAGTAACATGTTTGAGGCATTTTAAATTAAAGTGACGGATTGGTAACACCATATACTCGCTGTGGAGGACGAAGATTGCGTTGAAAATGAGTTGACCTTTTTGTTCTGCATGTGTGGTATAGATCGACGCGCAAACTGTAACGACGAATCAGCACATGATTCTGGAACCCCGCGAAGAAATTTTTTGACAATTACAAAAAAAAAAAAATCTGCTGTTCCATAGAAAACTGCAATATCTACGAGTATATCGAAATATCCAGGGATATTATTATTATCATCTCCTTTATTTCATTTAAATACTTACAAAATACATTTTTAAATATTTTTATAAACAAAAGGATAAAAAAACATTTAAAAATATAAAAAGTAGTAGCCCACCGGTATCGGGAACAGGGTCCAAGCTACCGGCGGTCAGAGCTCCAGAGAGAGGAACTTCCTGACAATGCGAGCCGTGTCCAGAAGTACCGCATATTATTATTATATCGTCAAAATGTCCAAGGCACAGCAATTTTTTTTAGTTGAGTTTCAGAATTGTGTACTGAACCCATGGTAACAGTTTGTGCGTCTCTGCCACCCTGTATTTGAATTGGTATTTGTCTTTGAATGATTATTTTGTAATGATTTGAATCTCATATGCTCAACTTGCATTTTACATGCCAAATGGACAGCTTTAAGTAGTATTAAATCGTAAATTATACGATTTTTAATTTAATTTTTTTTAGAAAGATTATCGATATTGATTTAACATGATATAACTTAAAACGTTGTGTAATTAAATCATCAAAGAACAGCTGGCCAATTCCTGTAACTAAAAACGTTCAAAATCTACTCGCAATCTCATCTCATCTCAGCGACAATCAATGTTAAAGATGTAAGGAAATTAGAGGTATTTCTAACAGATTGAGTCTGAGATCAGACTGTGAACGTCCTTAAAATTACGAGAATTGCCTCTCAGAGTAAACAGAATGACCAGTCATTATCGAATCATTTCTCTCGCTATTATTAAGATGCATTTCTTGTGGCGGGCATTCAAACTAACAATGGTTTATTACACTTATTTCGTTTTTTTTCTATTTTAATTTATAAGCTTTTAGGAAATTCACTATCTGGGGAGTATTATATCACAGAGTCGAAGAATGGAAGGGATAATTAAAGCACCTTTACAACCGTTGTTAACTGCATGGTGCGTGAGACCTAAGTTTTTCGACTGTTGCCATTGAACATTGCACAACCTTTTCGTTTTACGACCGTATCTGCTACTTATAGTGGGTCAACGCTCATACATCAAAATAGTACATTACGATACGTGTACGTATTGTATAGGATTTTATAGCTCGTGTGACCTAAACCTGCACTTAGTCACGCTTTTTTGCTTACTTAAGTCACAGAAAAGCGTGACTTGAGTGCGGGTTTAGGCTACACATACGTGCTATAAATACAGTTTAAAATGTCGTCCACTTTTCCGAAAACTCGAAAAAAAATGGTCAAAAAAAAAAAAATGGTTGATTTTGGATGCCATACGCGACCTCAATAATGATCATCTTACGTCCTATTAGAGAGTGACCACTCTTGTGGAATCGGATTGAGCCGGTCAGAAAGAGCCATGTTAATGTCCATGCAATAAAAGCCAATAAGATATCATTCGCCTCGTTTCGGGTAAGACGACATGACTCGACACCGTGTCGAACTTAGCCATGGCTGACTACACGCAACGATAGGCTGTGGCGACAATTTTCATATATTTTGTGCAAGCGTCGAGTTACAAAGTCGCAGCGACAGGCTAGGGGCGTCACACGCACTCGTTACTGGGTCGAAGCTTGTGCATCACAGTGCACACGCACACCTGACGACAGTCACATGCAGGTCAGCATCAGTCTTGCTGTGAGCAAGGTGCACGTGCGTTTTTATTGAGACTCTAAAATCGGAGGTGGAAGCGGTTCGAATACTGAAAGAAAATGAACGCTTCCTGCACGACGTCTGTCGTAACATCTAGTCGCAGCGATCAGACGCAGATGCAAACGACAGCTCTGCATCAAGTTGCACCGACAAGACGCACAGTTTGCGCTGGCACATAATGCGACAAGCGTGGTGATACGTGATCGGCTCAAGCTGATTCCGCGTCGATAAGTGTGGTCACTCCATTAGTCATTTCAATTGAAAATTTGAATGCGAAGACTGGTAAGGCCTAAAGGGTACCCATCCTGCATGATTGCTTCGCGAAAACATGCGTTGACCCACTGTAAGGAATAAGATAAACATATATATCCTACTTAAATAAATATAGGTAGGTGGGCTATGTTTATATTAATGCCTTTTATTTTGCGAATCTCGCTTTCCAATATACAAAAATATACACTGCTTTATTTATTTTTCCTTAGATTTTTCCTTCTAGATTTGGCTAACAAACATGACATGTGTTCCAGTGAATTCATAGTACCTACTGGATGGAATGAATGAATTTATTTTATAGATTCTATACCATGCAGAATACTGCTTGAATGTGAGAAGTGTGACTGTGATTACATATTTTTATTAGCTAGCACCTTAGTCCCGTAGTATATGGAAAAATGAAGTGAGTTTATAAAAAGAACATACTTATATTTGATTGAAAAAGTAAAGATGTGAATGATGAAAACGATGCTATGAGCAAACATTTTAAGGATGATCTTGCAAATTACTTTTTCATAGTAGTCCACAAATACTTTTGCGACACTTCCGAATTTAACAAAGTTCCTTACCCTGCAATCATAAAACCTATTAATCGAAAGTGATGTGACGTTTCTGTTAAAATGACTCAACGTTCATTTTTGCAAGAATGTCGCAGATCATATTGGGATGTTGGCCCTAGGTCCAAGCATCAAAACGGTCCTGGGGACAAACATCGACCGAGTACGTGACGAGAGCGATTCAATGGGCGATTGAAAAGACGACGGAAGGTATGTGCTTATGTAAACAGAGTGAGAGAGCGTGGATGAATGAACCGTGACAACTATGTTTGCCAAGCAAAAATCGAGCTTAAACACGCTCTTGATTGGCATGTAGTTCAACAATTTCAAAAACTCAAATGGAAAGGAGTAAATTACACTGACAGCGAATATAAAGTTGCGTATGGAGCGAGTGTGTGTTGCTTTTTGTCTGTGATTGTACTACAATGTAACATAATTTAGGCCAAAATCTGGCTGCGTAAATTTTAACTTACAATTCGACCTAGGAATGTACGCTTCAACGTATTCGGAGGCTATGGCACCATGTCGAAAATTACGCGTCGTAATTTCTAAAGGAATTCGAAGTTCCGGCGAACCGGTTTTTACGCTTACGTTAAATCACGACGTAATTTCGATCAAAATGTTGCTGGTCATTACAAAAGCATTGCAGGTGTAAACACGCCAAATTTCCGTCGCTTAATTTCAACAGACTGTCATGGCACTAAGGCTTAATTCACATCGAGATGGCAGCAGTGGCGAGCAGTTTCAGTGCCAAATTCAAGTTCAGTTGAGTTGGGAGACTCGCAAAGGTCTAGCCTATTCTAGCTATCACACGTGACGGTGGCGTGCGACTGCCAGCGCAGACGCAACCTGTTGTATAATGTAAACTATCCTTGTACAGACGCCAGCAGGTCAAGCTACCCGAAACTGTCAAATTTTCCCAATCAACCTTGAACCTTAATACTTCAGCGATAAAGTTGAAAATCTATTAAAGAAAGACAGATTGTAGTAGCTTGATGTGCTGGCGTCTGTACATAACGCGAGACCGCGGCCGCGCGCCTTGTCTTGGACAGCCACTGCCGGTCGCTGCTCTTTCACTGTGAATTGAGCCTAATGAATTTGGAAAATACGTAATATTACTGGTTGAGCTACGCATACTTGTGTGTTGTCAATCAAGAACAGTGATTTACGTTGTGGTTTGTATGGGCGTACAGGCCCATCCGGAGAGCAAGCTGCAGGAAGCGGCGCTGTTCGTGGCGGGGAACCTGGTGTGGCGCGGCGAGGCGGGCGCCGCCGCTCGGCAAGCGCGGCTGGCCGAGCTGGGCGTGTTGCGCGCGCTCAAGCTGCTGCGCGCAAGGCACGACGCCGCTCATCTGCACGACAAGTGAGTACACTACTGATACTAAGTGCCAATTTCACCAAGGCACATCTTAACAGTGTTCATGAGCTATCATTGTCAATAAATAATAATAAATTATTTGTTGACATAAACCAGGGTAAAGAAAAAATTGAAACCCTGGCGCCGGAGCTAGGTTAGAGTACTTAACTGTATTTCAGGACCAGTGATACACTGTAGTGTAGTTCATTCGTTTAAATAGTGACGCTCCATAAAAACAAGCGAGGGCCGTGTTTTAGAAAACGCTAACGGCCTAATTTGCAAAAAAAAAAAACATTTTATATTGGCGTGCCACAGTGATAATATGAAGGGAGCAATTCCTGGATTTCAAACCGTAGTAATATTACATTCAGTATTTCTATTACATTAAATTCCTGTACACCGTTTGGGTGTTCTGCCACTCTTTGAGCAGATAGATTTCACATTCAGATTACAAATAATTTTTTAGTGATTCATATACATCGTTTTTTTTTTAAGTTAAAGTGATAAGTTTGTTTCAGAGTGAAGACGGCTCTGGCGCAGTTTAATGACTTCACATAATGCCGCAAGGGCCACAGGCACAAACGTATGAGACGATAGTGTCTGGTTAGTTATAGTAACGCTTGTGATTCAGTCGAATGTCGACAGTGAGTTATCCAGTCATAAACCTTATGATATTACGACACTATGTGTAGATGTAAGTATTTAATTGTACATAAATAAGTTCACAAATTGTTATATCGACGAGGAGTGTTATTGAATTTATTTATTTTTTAATTTAACCTGTTAACGTCATCGTTCATTGTCAGTAACTGTATATTTCATAGCGTGTATGTAACATTTTGACGAGTATCTCTCCCAAAGAAATGGATACGCGTTTCCAACGACAGAGGTGCTAGAACCCCTCGCAAAATGGATATTTTTGTGAAACTAGTGAAATGTAGTTAAACTACAATAGTGTATATTAGTTGGATGTTGATATAACGGGTGTTTTATATTCGTATGTATATTGGAATCATGTTTATTGGTGGTCGTTGTCCGACAGTGGATATCAAATTATTTGGTATGTCCTTGCTTTGATAAAACCTGTATCGATTACAATCAATACAGATAAACGGTTCTTTTACCTTCCGTTTACTTTCTTACAATACAGTGAAATAAGATTTGGACCGTTTGGTTTTTTTAAAATAAGCGCGTGTACTTTATTGTATACTGATAGGGTATGAAATGGCTCATATTGGTAAAAATTCTACGTTTATTAATTATTATGGTATTGGTATTATTGACCAAAGTGATAACTGTTGAAGTGTGGTAACACAAATTAATTTTACAATCAGTGTTGCCAGTTGACAAAAATATTTTTAATGAATAAATTATAATCTGGAATGTTTTGTGCCTGTACATGCCTGTATCAGCTTGGTTTGCTAATGTTTTGAAGATATAAGACTCGAAACTTAGCTATCTTATTAAATAAATTGATCTTTGGCCGCTAGAAACCACTTACGTCATTTAGGTAATGCGTGAGTGATTTATAGGCGAATGAAATCAGACTCGGAGTTTGGGGTAACAATTTTAGGATCGTCCATAACGATCAATGGGTTAGTAAATATTATATCAATTATATCCACGGTCGGACTATACCAAAGTAAATTGAAAACGGAAGTATGAACACTCCATTACTTGTTGTATCCTTAATATTGAGGCAAATTCCTCAATATTAAGGATACTATTATTAAATAAATGCCATTAAAACAAAAACAAGAAAAGAGTTTCGTACTTTCTTTAGAATGAGTCTCAATAAATGGCGGTGGTATAGAGTCAGGTAGCTTTTGATAACGCATTCATTGTATTACTGTCTATGTAGATAACGAATTGTAATACTTTTACCTTCGGAGTAACTGCTTATGGGCTATATTTTAATAGATAATGTACTTGATGCCAACGCTGTGCAAATGTAATCTTCCATTTCCATAAAAATATATTTTGACGTAATTTGGTTGGGCTTCGAAAACGTGGAGGAATGATAGACGCTGTGTTCAAGACAACCAATATTTTGAACATTAAGATGCTCTAATTTCGAAACAGGCGAAATTTTCTTCGGAAATAACCTCAATTTTAGGTGGAGAAATGAACATTTGATTATTATTTTTGTGATCAACTGTCCATGTTCCTTCCCGCCTTTTTCGAAGCCAAACCTATCAGTTAGACTGATGTGATATCGACTAACATTGATGTATCTGATGTAAAGGCTTTTAATTGTCTTTAAAAACAACTTTACATATTAATTCACATCGTTTTGATAATCCCGATATTGTGAGCGAATACACACGGCGTATAATTTGAACACGGGTAGATTGGTAACTTAGTTCTAATAAAAGCTCCATATATCGGAAAATAAATTGTTATTAAACTAAATGCTAACGACCGTGGCAGGTCCGGACATAAAATGAGGGAGCGAGATGCCACATGACTGTATGAAGTTTATTTATTTTAAGGATTACCAATGAGAGATACAATTACAATTTCTTCTTTAAAATAAATACGTGTACAGTATAAATTATCCTGTAATGCACACTCAATTACAGGTTTATAGCTTACACATTATCGAGTATACTTGCTCTGAATATATTATAATTAAAAGTACTTAAAAATAAACAATTTTCATGCTAATTAAAATGACATAAATACAATGTAATAAAATCAAATGAAAATTTATTTTATTATTGAAATAAAATTATCTATAAAGTAATTAAGATTAAAATAATATAAATTAAAAGTGACAAATTAATTATTCGTATGATAAATCAAAAATGTCCTCTGTTCGAAACTGCTTCTACAATTTTCCTTTTAAAAGTGAAAAGTGACTTGAAAGTGACTTCGTACAGATGTCATTAATTTATGCAGGACACAAAGACTACTTTTCTACGATTGATGAGGCTTTGGAATTTAAAGTGATGATCACGGTCTTCGGAAACTTCTAATTGAGTTTGTAGAAACTTCCTCCTACTGGCACATTTGAAGACCGCGACAGCCGCGAGTCTTCTTGGTATTTAGTAAAATGTGAATTAATCTGAAAAGTTGTCAAAAACGCTGAAAACCATTATGAATAATTAAGTATTTTGAGCAAGGTAGCTTAATGTAATTTTTCGCTCATTTGATTATGTTATATTTTGAGCCATCGATCGCGATGGTCGAATTTTGTACATTATTTGGTATTTTTATTGGTGTAATTATAATTTAAAAATGTTAGTGCTTATAAAAAATGTTTCGTTCGCTTTAATATTCTGACGTAATATGTGTTTTCACACTTGGTCGCTTGCCAAAAGATGGAAGAGTTGTCTAAACTGTTGTTTAAAGATTACCTAACCTTTGTGCTACTAAATTATGTGACTGTGTGTTCAATGTTCGATCCCTGTGTACCTGTATCTGTCATTTTTCTAAATCGTCTGATCATTAGTGAAACGTACTATAGAATAAGAAGTACTTTTTATTTTTCGAATATATAGTCACAAAAAGAGATAACTAACCAGGGTCGTCGGGTATAGTTGAAATTTAGTAAGAAACCGATAGATGTTTTCGAATGAAATTTAATTTTATAAATGAACTGTTTGTTTTCGATTAACTTAATTAATTTTATTAATAAGTAACGACCGGTTTCTTACTAAACTTCAAATATATCTGACGACCCTGGTTACTAATTTCTTTTGGTGACTGTACCTTATATTATACACAATTACACAGGGAATATTATAATTAAGGTGAACTTGTATCGTGTTCATTATGTTAATGTTGTAGGTCACAGGCAGATCCATTTTTAGTCGTGCCATAGTTGGCTCGGAATTGCCCATCGATTCTGTAAAAATCTCACCGTGAAAAGTTAGGTGAAGTGAGCTTAGAGTGAGCTGTCAATCCCTAGCATTAGTCGGAATGACAGCTCACTCCACGCTCACTTCACCTAAGTTTTCACGGTGAGATGGTTACAGAATCGCACTACTGGACATAGTCCCTTCCACATTTAACCCAAAGCAAGAGTAAACAGGCATCTTCTGGGCACGCTCGTTCCTCATAGACCTTATCCATCGCTTTCCATAAGGCGTGATCGAGGTCAAGAGCAGGCCCATTCAGCAATAAAAAAATATAAAAAAGTAATTTTCGTCACAATACAACGGCTAACAAGTGTGAATACGCAATATTGATATCGATGTTTTTCTTTTATAAATTATATACAAATTATGTTCAAATGACTGATAGATTAGGCAAATTCTTTGAAGAATATATGAGTTTTGATTATTTCAATGAATGAGTCCTGTCCCCATCCATTTAATTTTTGCTCTATTTATTACTGTAATCTCTTCTGTAACCAAGATGATAATTTTCGCTCATATTTTTGACATTGCGAGTTCTGAAATGTAAAATAATATAATTTATAACAAGTTACGTTTTTCATGTTAATATGAAGATAATGCGAAAACTGTTTTTGTTTTATTTTCTACGATCACCAATCCATTTGCCAGTCGTAATGATGATCTAAAAATTATCGTGTATCAGTTGGATAGTGTTGAGTTCAAATAAACAGGTACGTACAGAAGTATAGAAAGGTAGCAAGGGAGTACTAATCAGTTATCGATACTTTTCTGGATCTCTAGTCATAGGTTTGAGGCTACCCACGTATTCGGTATGTACCTAACTTTAGTTTTCATTTAATAACAATAAATCGTTTATTAACCAAATAGTGTTCTTCAATTTCCTTATAACTAAAGTACAATTATATTACACATATTATTTATATTATGTAAATAAAATAAATAAAACAATCATTTTAGGAGTACCTAAGTTGAGTAGGGAAAACAGTTAATTATTGTTTACACAATTTTTTCACAGTTTCTTCAATTATTTTAAATAATTTCCTTAATAGAACGCTTGGAAGTGCAAAAATTACGTACAGGCTAACAAAATTTATGGTTTTACATAATATTACAAAGCCAAAAAGGATATTTACAATTAAAGTCATAGATTAGGAAAGAAGATGTGCCCTGGTTGTTCAAAATGTATCAGAACTCAATGTCGTTACGTCGATCCCACCACCGCACCAGTAGGTACTACACATTTAGTTCAGTAAAAGCAGTGTTGCCATTCTACAAATTTAAAAAGCGCTAAATTATCTGAAAATTCCACCAGATATGAAAAAAATATAGTAAAAAAAATCCGCTAGAAAGCGCTAAAATTTTTCATATGTGTAACACGACCAGTTTTATTTTTTGTAGGTACTAATTTATACATATTATAAGCATTATGTTATGCTAATATAACCAGGTAATCATTACATAAAAGGCAGAATGGAAATAAAGTATTTAATAATTAGTTTAAAACAATAAAAAATCAACAAAAACTTCAGTAAGTAATTAACGCTTAAAATGTGATTACTTATTAATTTAAATGTTCAAATCAAATACTAAATAAATAAAAAACGATATGTTCAGAAAATATTATATTATAAATCAATAAAAAAATAGCAAAAAAAACTTTTTTTTTTACATTATATTACCTACATCTCAAGGGTCTTCCAACCGGATTTAAACGCCATCTTTTTAGGTCTTCCAACTGGGTTAAAACGGTTGACAAATTTTAAAATTAACTGTATATTCGTTGGGTAATCGACTAGTCGTCGATAGCCTACGTTAGTGGATTTGCACAGCCACATCACTAGCTGGCCGCAGCAAGCAGCGGCCGTATCATGCAATGTACCGCATAAATAAAGTATCGTTTTGTGATTTTTACATTGCTTGTCTCGTCACTTAGTGACATATTTAGGCAGTGGTTAAGGAGCAATGTATTTACTGCGAAAATAGTAGGTACAGTCGTTGCGATATTTGAAAACAAAATTAACGTAGTAAAAGCAAGAAATATTTTACAATTTGGGGTTATTCATGATTTTAAAGACAAATATAGTAAAATACTTGTATTTATATATGGTAAGTGATTCCACGATTTACAAAGTTTTGGTTTTGGCTTCGGTTTTTACAAGAAACCACTGAACATCACGGCATTCGCATATTTTTTCCGGTCGAAAGCGCGCTAGTTCGCGGAGACGCCCATTTGCCTAGTGCATGATCATATTGATCATTTCGGGCATGCCGCGACGACACAGTCACGCCTCCTTGCCACTTCTCCTGTTTTTTACATTTCTATGATTAAAGTTATTCAAACATTTTTGGTAATTCATACGCAACAATGACCGTTGTCATTGATGGCACGATGACAGCCAAGTGTCAATAGTCTCGTGTTCTAAGTTGAGATATTTAATTTGTTTCTCTTTCTCACCTTTCACGAGGTTCCCGTCATGTGGAATGGTAACATCGACAATCATTGTGCGGCGCGCTAATCGATCTATCAGCACTATATCAAGCTTATTGGCGACAATAGTCCTGTCGGTAATGATAGACCGATCCCAGTACAACGTGTCATGGTCATTTTCAAGAACTAGGTCGGGAACATACTTGTGATACGGTACTTCAGAATCCACAAGTTTATATTTCAAAGCAGAAACAGATGGAAAAAAACCTAAAAACACTACTCGACCTGGGAATCGACTTCAGGACCTCATACTCAGCAGTGGGACGCGCGACCACTAGATCAACGAGGCAGTCTTCATACTTACCTACATCGAGTACCTACTCTAAATTAGTGTGAACAATTAAAAGTATAGGTAACCATAACTTGTCAACCTATTCAAAATTTAATCGTTTACCTGCTCTAAACACCGGCCAGCCTCACATCAAAAACAAAATAACTGACAATATTCCTACAATAACATAACTGGCATTCAACAACTCTACACCTATATATGCAAATAGAGTATTCTGAAACAATACGCGTTTATATCCATTGCCCCACCTTTTATCTGTATTGACCAGGTATAGCCGCCATATTTTTTCCTCTATGTCAATAATGGCGGGGCCGTGGAAGGAGGAAGCGATCGTCACGTAGAGTATTATCGGACTCGGCGTGTACCCACATAAATTAACAAACGCAGGTAAGTTTATTTATTTATTTCTGACGGTATTTCATCGTTTTCAATGGTTTGTTTTGTTGCGATATGTTTTTGTTTGACTAGCTTCGATCAACAATACTCTGCTAGAGTCTAACCGAATAGGTACCTACTTCCATTCTTATAAGTTAGGCTACCGGTCACCGTCATCATCAGCCTACAGAAGACCATTGCTGGCCATAGGCCTCACGAATCGTACGCCTTTTAATTCGGTCCTCGGCTACTCTCATCCGGAGACTTCCAGCCAAGGTGTCTGGTTACCTCTATTGGAATGTCCTTAAACGTATATGAGTTTTCTATTCTAAAAATTCTTCGGTCACCTTACCCCACGTATCTATGGAAAAAATATATAAGTAGGAGTATTGCTCGCATCTAAAAACAAAGAAATTAAGTTTCCAGATTTGCAGAACGTAATTTGTATAAGTACCAAACTATGTTATGGTGTTATTATTAGTCTAGATAGAGAGGTGTTAGCCCAGAACTGGCCCGAAGTCGGCACTAACCGCAAAAAGTTTAATTAGAGATTCACTGAATTCAGTTTTCCTCGAGAAAGTCTGGGCGGAAACCTTTTAGAAGTGTGGTTGAAAGATTTGAAAGCGAAAAAGGATTTTGCAGAAAGTATCATGAAAAAACTAAACTAATTAACTAAATTCCGTTATGGTTTAAAACGGAATTTAGTTAGTTACTTAATTAGAACTGTCTTTTTATGTTCTATTTTTGACTGCGTACATTCTATTTCTATGACTACAAATGGCTTCTACGCGTTAGCTGCGTTGGCATAGAAATGTAAAAAACTATGTCTGTGTGCGTTGGTGATCTTTTTAGTTCTGTTCTGTGGCTTGGCTACAAACCTTTGAGAAGCGTCCATGATAAAATAACATCTTATGTGACTTCAGGCCAGTGGCGTAGCTCATCCTAATGGGGCCTTGTATAAAATTTTTTTGGGGGCCCTTTTTACCCAACTGTGAAGCTACAGAGGGTATTGTTTTTACAAAATAAAGAATATAGCATACTGACTTAGAAGGTGAGGAGCTCGTGGCTAAGTAATAACAGCCGCACGTGTCAATTGAAGGTTAAGCTACGCTTGCCGCGGTAGGTCCGTGAATGGGTGACCATCTTAACATACCGAGACCCCTCCGTGCCTCGGAAAGCACGTTAAACCGTTGGTCCCGGCTGTCATTCGTGGATCTTTGACAGTCGTTACGGGTCGTCAGAAGCCCGAAAATCTGACACCCAGTATTACCAAGGGACATCGTTTTACCCAGTAACTGAGTTGTCGCGGTCAGATAGCCAGTCGCTCCGGAGGTAAAATACTACGTCATGCTCCCCAGACACCCCATCATCTATTTTGCTGTTTATAAGTTCATACATCAATTGTACGTAATATGTACCGAATTAGTACATATTTAAAAAAATAAGTACCTTAACTGGTTAACAGGTACATGCAACTGAATTATGGCTTGCTGTAGAGTATCTCCCCAGCAACCCCAAGTAATATTTGAGTAAATTTTACGTAGACACTTACTTATTAGGTAAACAAGTGGTTGATAAAAATTGTACTCTTATTTTTACCACGGGATGTGTTACATATGGCTACTGAAACCTTCATTTTAAATCTCGATTACCATTTTGCTGTTTATAAATTCATATAACAATTGTACGTAATGTGTACTGAATTAGTACATACTTAAAAAAATAAGTAGTTTAATAGGTTACCAGGTACAGGCAACTGAATTATGGCTTGCTGTAGAGCATCTCCCCAGCAACCCAAAGTAAAATTTGAATAAATTTTACGTAGACACTTATTTATTAGGCAAACAAGTGGTAGATAAAAATTATACTCTTATTTTTACCACTGGATGTGCTAGCTATAGCTAAAACCTTTGTTTTAAATCTCGATTATAAGCGCCTTAGAAAAATAAATAGCAAAGTCTATTTCAAGTGTATTACATCTATCATAAAATCTCTCTTTCCTTAACATAAAATCGGTAGGTTTCAGTAGCCATATGTAACACATCCCGTGATAAAAATAAGAGTACAATTTTTATCAACCACTTGTTTACCTAATAAGTAAGTGTCTACGTAAAATTTACTTAAATATTACTTGGGGTTGCTGGGGAGATACTCTACAGCAAGCCATAATTCAGTTGCATGTACCTGTTAACCAGTTAAGGTACTTATTTTTTTAAATATGTACTAATTCGGTACATATTGCGTACAATTGATGTATGAAATTATAAACAGCATAATAGATGATGGGGTGTCTGGGGAGCATGACGTAAAATACTGGCATTCAGCTGCATCCGGTTAGATTGGAAGCCGAGATCCAATAACACTTTGCTTGACCCGAGAATCGAACCTAGGACCTCATGCTCAGCAGTGGCGCTTGCGACCACTACACCAATGAGGCAGACACAGTTTTCTTCCATACTTCTCTATTAGTAGTCATCTCGGTACTCACTCCCTTTTTAAACATATTTTTGAACCAATTTACAGAAATAAATATCATGTATCGACATGAATTTTAGGTTCTGGATATTATTATAAAAATTTTTGCTTATACACCTCACGTCGGGGGCCCCTGTAGCTCAGGACCCCGTATCGTTGATACGGCTGATACAGCGGTAGCTACGCCCCTGCTTCAGGCCATCAACTAGGTTTTGGGTGACTTGGGTTCTGAGTTGAGCTACACAACTACTGACAAATGCGTGCACTGACTGGATAGATCCTCACAAATCTGAATGGTTCTTTCCTGAAAAGACCATCTCAGATATTAATCTGCATGGTTCTCATATGGACCAACTCATATGGTACCATGATTATGTGTCACAGTCTCTTTAAAAGTCCGTTGTTTGCCATCAGACTACACTAAGAAGAAAGACCTATGTCTTCTCGGAGTAGTCTGATAGTAATCACCGACCTCATCTAGTTTTAAAATATAATTTATTTATGACGAGTACAAGGGTTTCTTTCAACCAATTTACACAAATAAATATTTTTTACCACTTATCAAAGACCTAACCTTCAAATGAAGCCCTCTAGGTATCCAGACTATAGGCTCGTAACCTTTACAATCTCCAGATCTGCATCCACTAGAGAATGGACACGTTTTGTGATCCATCGCTATTGTCGAGTAGTGCATATCGAGAGCTTTTCGCAAATCTTGACCTTCGATGAATATCGGAGAATGAAACTAGCGATGTAAGCTGTTTTATCATGTGATCGCATATAATCAGAAGGTCAATTCCCGTTATTAAAAACGTTCAAAATCTAGTTACAATCTCATCTCAGCGACAATCAATGTCAAAAATGTGGGGATATTAGAGGTATTTTTGACAGATTGAGACCTCATCGAGATTTAGCTCAACGCAACTTGAGGAGCATCGACGGTCGTACGCTGAGTCATCGATCTGCGGGCTAATTGCATAACACCCTATCAGTAGCAATGGCTTTCATTTTGACAGTTCAACAACATACATTGCGTTTTTTACGTTGTTCAGCAGACACATTTTTCAAACATATGAAGTACTGGATTAGCAATATCCTTGAAAATGATTCAGATTTAAATTAATAGTGTGTTACGCAGTTAGGGCGCAGACTGTGATCGTTCTTAACATTACGAGAATTGACCCTCTGATTATAGGTGCAAGCGGCAAAGTTTGATTGTTTTAGGGGTAGGTAGGTAAGGGGAGTTGGTTCATAAACAAAATGTGTGCAAAAATTCATAGATTGCTTTTGCCCGCGGCTTCGCTCGTGTGGAGGTCAAAAATTGTCCCACGGGAAAGTACAACCGGGACAAAAAATATCGTGCGTCCTAACCCAGGTCATGGTCTACCTGTGTGGCCATTGAACGACATTCGTTCAGCCATTAAAGCGTGAAAAGGTAAAAAACAGACTATACAGGGTGTTAAAGAAATTGTGTGCCATAGCTTCGGGGTGAGTTCAGTATCGATAAAGGAACCTGTAAAAAATAAAAATAAAATACCTTTAAAAAAGTTAAAAAAAAAAACGAAAATTATTATAAGATGAACCTAATGTAGTAGCTAATAATTAAATAGCAATCGTTTAGAATTGATTAAAAAATTGGTTAAAATAAGTTTGTATTTTGTTTAAATGCTAATTAATCATTTCCTAGAGTTACCTACCTACTATCGAATGCGATGAAATACCGATAACGCCAGGTGAAGGATAGGTATAACTAGGTACGTACATTTCAATTCCAAGTATTTCTCCTTCCTACTTTAGCGTGCTTATCTCCTTCAAAATTAAAACCTATTAATTAAAAAAAATTGTTTAACTAGTAGGTATTCAGCAGCAGTAGAAGAACGAGTAGTAGGTAAGTAATTAAAGAATTTACACAATTAAAATCATTTTAATTTTAAACGATTGCTATTTTTAAGTTGGTAGGTACTAAATTACGTTGATCTTGCAGTTTTCTTTTTTCTTTTTCTGGGTTCCTTTATCGATACCTACCCCTAAGCTATGACACGCAATTTCTTTAACACCCTGTATAATAATAATAAAGCTGAACAGTTTGTTTGCTTATTTGAACGCGCTAATCCCGGAAACTACCAGTTGGATTTGAAAAATTCTCTTTGCATTTGATACCCCAATTTTTGAGGAGGCTAGTTAACATCACGCTAGGACTCTCAGGAGGAGAGAAAAAAGTCAGATAGAATTCTAAGCGAAAACTAAGTAATAGCGCGGGTAGGCATAACATTTCACGCGGACGTAGTCACGGACAGTGGCTAGTATATTAAGATAACGAAGCCAAAAGGTTTTATTATGTAGAGTAAACACCGTTGTTACTAAGCGACCTGCGGTAGCTATTACAGAATCCATATAACAGGGTGAGAAACTAAATCCCGGGGCGTAATTGAGACTTTTAGCCGAAAAATTGGTCCATGTCCGTAATTGGTTATTAGGACCAGCCCATACATCCATTAAGGCGGTTAAGTGCGGTCTACCAGGCAACCGTATGTACTTCAATATTGAATACCTCTGTAGGTACCTGAATACCTTTTCGCTAATGAAACAGCTATTATTAATTTATTGCTTGCCTAACTTCAATAGCAACCGAAGATCTGACATTCTATACTGTATAGTTCAAGTTCGTAAGTTCTTGGAGAACTTAAGTAGTCAGCAATGTTAAATTGAATAACTAAGTTGTGACTAAAACGAGTTCAATAACTATGGGCGGTGCTTGCGGGTGTAGACGAACATTTTGAAGATAACTTTAGAGTTGTGGCAAAGTTCACGATCCTATGTCTTGAGGATTTGAATGTGAATTGGGTTATGTAATAGCCCCCCCCCCCCCTCCTACCTGACTACATGAAATTCATTTCATAGTTAGAGGTCGCTCCTTATCTAATAGATAAGTTCAGTTTTACCATTAGCCCATGTCCACACGGGCGCCTTGTGCCCGCAGTAATTTTTTTCGGGCACTGGATTTTTAACGCACTGCCCAGCGCCGAGAGTTGAAAATCGAACAGTGTGTTTTTTAAACGCGCTGGAATGTGCTCTGTTGGATTCTCAATGATCGGCTCAACACTGAAAGTTAAAAATCCAGTGCGCGATAAAATCCCGCGCCATATATCTTTGCGTCCGCGTGCACGTAGGCTTAAGGGGGGATTCGGCCAAAGTTTTAGTTTATGTTTTAACCTGCGCATCCATTTTGAGTTTTTGACAGATCAGACAGACCACAGAGATTTATCCTTCAAAAAACTGTTAGAAGTCAATTTTATTCTTCGGATGACGTATAAATTAATATTATATCTGACTTTGCTCAAATCAGCTCTAAATAGCAGGTTATTACACACCTACCATCCATTGGCAGTTATTTTACCTCCGATTTTGCATCACTGTCAATATCACAGTGATCTTTAATCTCGTGATAATAACGTTGGTGTTGGATTACTGCAACTGTCAATTCTGTCAAAATCACAGGGATCTTTATTGTTGTTGTAATAAGGTTGCTGTTGGGTTGCAGCTGTCAGAGGTAAAATATATAACTGTGAAAGGACTGGATGCTCCCCATAAGGTGAGTATACACTACAGCATTTTCTCGAGCATTTCCACGTAATGTAACGTAACGGGTGGTGTCAAGTCAAGGTGTCACAAAACATCGAGTGTCAATTTTACCATTGTACAAGTATGCAGCATTATAATGAATAGTACCCTACCTTTGTATCAAAAGATATCTAAATCTATCTAACTAACTATCTAGGTATCCAAAGGCGCTTTGTGCGCATAAATCTACTAGTGGTCGGTCGACTAGTCCGAGTTTCAGAGTACCTAATGATATCCGACCATCTTGCTGCCGGTACTCAGTGCGCCTTTACGTCTACTGGGTATTTCCTTTGACCATCTCCTTTCTGTTGAGAATGTAGGTATAAGTATAGCTTAACACTTTTTTCGACATTCTTTGTAGACTTATTTACTTTGTATACTACTTATTTACATTAACAGTGATGTTTTCACTTCTAGGTATTCAAAGGATTGATTTCAATTTCAAAATAATAGACACATGTTTTTCAATCGAAATTCAACTCAACAGCAACATGTTTCAACAAGCGTATTTCTTCAAAATTGCACCCAAACTAGCCGGTTCTTGACAGGAATGAAATAACATTGATTTTATTTATTAAGACGTACATTAACATAATGTTACAAGGCACCACTTGTAAAATTATGTTAACGGCTATAGCTAATAGGTCAGTCTTAGGTATATGAGCTAGGTTCTACATACATCATTCATGTCCGTCTAATGGTGTGTGCAGCTGATAGACGAATATTCATTACGTAGTGTCGTGTAGTTAATTAGTCAGTAATTGAACGGACATACCTTCCTAATACCTACAACATCGGCTATTAAAAGTTTGATTTTATATCGCCATGATAAAGCACGAGGTAAATCACAAAATGTTAAAGAAAACAATTACAAATGATTTACAAGGTATTCTAAAAATTCGCGCCGTTTTTCTTGGTTGCCATCTGTTCTTTTAAAAAAACTGTTTGGCCATAAATAATAATACAAACTTTTATGAACAAACAGAAGCGCTGTTCAATCTACTTCCAAATCGTTAATAGCAAACGTTATCACCACAAAGCATATAATTTCTTTGCCACAAAAAAAAAAACCGTCTAGCACAGACAGAAAATAATCGTTGTTTTATGCAGCCACACAAAGTAAAGTGATTTTACTCAGGGCGTGAAAACTAAGCTTTATAGTGGCGCAGCTCCAGTGCTCGCTAATGGAGTACCGGGTGACTCTAAGCTGACTAACGAATGATGCAGCTAAGTACACCTAAGCCGACTGAGTAAATGTGAGCATTATGCAGCTCAGATGAACGGATAATTTATGGCAATACTTGTAATTGTATCTTTGAGAAATAGAATTGGATTATAATTAGATTGATATCAAATTCCATTCCTAGTTTAAGTGTTTCTGGGTTGTGTAATGTGAATTTTGATTTACACTGGCAGGTTTCACAATCTTGCAAAATAATTCGCTTCGTTAACACACCATTTAAGCGAATTATTTTACAAGACGATGCGATACATAAAGTAAATGCTAACAACTAAGGTGGGTACAGGAAATCTGATGTATTGTTATTTTAGAGACTAACCCTAAAATAGATTATTTTACATATAATTGTGTTGATTCTTAGGGTTAATAAAAAAATTTATCGGAAGAAAATTTTTGATTTTTTGACAATTCTTTCATACAAAAACTGTCAAACGGCAATTTTATTCCTCGAATAAAAATAATCTGTCGATTGAAAACTCAGCCCTTAGATAAACGAAGTAAGTTTACCTAGACTATTTATACTTAGGTTAGCTTACCTATTTCGAATTTTAGGGCTTCAATAACAAAAAGTTAATTAACGTTTAGTGGGCTGAAGAAAGGTAAATACAAACTTTTGTTCATATTTAACTTACTCATTTATATAAAATTTCAATTCAATATGAACGAAGCGAAATCTATATTTAAACCCAAGCCGACCTTTTCGATGATTGGGTTAAATAAAGTTTCCTTATCAGTCAGCTTACATAATCAGTCTACAAAGTACTCACTGCTGGGACACAGGCCTCCTGTCGGGTAGGAGTAGGCCATATTTTTTTGTTATTTAGATTCTATGCTCTTTTTCTTTTTTACATTATTTCACGAATAATAACACAGCCATAAATGACAACATAATGTCTGCATAGTCAGTTATTTTGTTGAGTAATCTGTGGAATACGTAGTTGATATATATGTAGTTGGTAATTCCAGAATTAAGAAAACAATCTAACCCATACTATACTACTGTTTGTTTTCCCTGTTGTAATAAATAAATAAATTATCCATCACGCGGGTCCAGTGGTTGGTAGATGACACATGACTTCGAATTTTTGGTTCTGCAGATTTTCCTTCACCGTTTTGAGAGCAATGGTGATAAAATAATTTACACAAAGTAAAGCGCCTGTCTGGGTTCGAAACTACGGCCTACAACTCGTAAGTCGCGGGGGCACCACTGCTCATCAGCAATCAGCTTATTCAGCCGAATATCGATAAAAACAAAACCGGTTTTCTTAGCTTTCGAGCCCTAATTCTGCCAGTCAAACTGATGTCGTCAGTAAAAAGCTTTTGGTCATCATTTTTGCCAAAGAATTCCCCATTAATCCTTTTGTTGTTTACCAAAAGGCGTGGGTGCTATCCTCGATGGGCCACAGCCATTAAAATAACGGCTAACAATATTTTTAACGAGCTGTAATGGTTAAAGTTAGCTAATGCGTTCAACTTTCTTTAAGTTCGTTTTCTCTCGACCTAGTTTTGCCGATTTTCTCTATCGGATTACAAAAAGTTTGTTGTTATATTTTTTCCGATTAGTTATGAAAGTTGTTAGTATTCGAT
This sequence comes from Apamea anceps, assembly GCA_951799955.1. Taxonomy (NCBI): domain Eukaryota; kingdom Metazoa; phylum Arthropoda; class Insecta; order Lepidoptera; family Noctuidae; genus Apamea; species Apamea anceps. The sequence continues at coordinate 4,924,146 of OX637516.1, forward strand.
ACATTTGGTTTCTATAGAATTTCTCGTCAATAGGGAATTGTTGAAGTGAAAGCCGATTGGGTTTCGAGTATTTTTATCTCGGGATATTGTATGGAAAATGTTTGTAGTCTTCTATGTCCTAATATGATGTAGAGATCACATTGAAATATTTTTAGTTTTTAAATGTAGTTTATCCTGTCAATATCTCTGTTGCTACGGCGTAGCACACGCGGTGACGCAGCACTGCTACGCTGGCTAGTTTCGTAGCAGATAAGTACCTATAATTTGCTACGCATCGTATATTACTTATCTTTCTAATAACGAAACCTGCCTGTTTATCTTTTTTCGTTTCTATCGATAGATATAGCAAGTTTTTTTATCAAAGAACACAGAAATTGAATTCGATTTATTGACCGTTGGCGGAAGGTAAGTGCACATAGGAAACACGTAGGTTCGCGAGCGTATCGCGCTACGTGTACCGCACGTACGTGCGACTACCCCCGAAGGATCGTGTCGTGTCGTACGTAACTGGTCTGGACACGGAACCTCTAGTGGGAGAATATTTGATGCTGTACTGTTCTTTGTTTATATACCTGCACTTTTAGTAAAGAAAACATGGATGCTTTACATTTCTTATTTTAACCGTCTGGTTTACCTATGTTACCCCACGTTTACACCAAGGTATCAAACATGTATTCTTCACGTTGTCTAATGCTTTTGCTTATCATTTACACTCTTATTTATAAACGTCGCTTAAATTTAAAAATGATTAGCGACTAATAAACCATACATTTTTGACTTTTAGACATGTCTTATCTTTATGTTTATAAATAAGGGTAGCTGTATGTAGCGGGATCGTCCGAAAGGGTTACCGCTGCCCTGGAACATAAAGGGCTAAGGAAGGAACACGGGTGGGTTTTAGTCAGTAAGAGTCTGACACTCCCTTCTGCTCCACCCAGAGCGGGAGGGGTCATTTGATGATTGCCCATCCTCATAAAACATGTCTGGAATAACGTTAATACATGTTTTAATATGGATGTAATCGCAGGGTTAGGTACGAGTATACATATATGTCGACATGTTTTAATGCATCTGAGTGTTTTAAATTGTCAAGAAGTGGAATTTAGTATCAAAACTTCGAAGATATGCGATCTTCTCTACATCTACAGCGAAGTTTAAGCTTTTGAAACTGCTTCAGAACTAAGAGCTCTTATCTTTAAGAACACATAAGTATGTCACAGTTGTTTTCTCAAGTAAATATATCTGAAAAGTCTAACTCGATTTGGTTTCTTCTTACGGGAATTTACCATGTGGCCTGATATGGTACTGCTACCTGATTCGTCAAGCTAAGCGCACATTACAGCCGCAACGAGTCGCAGAGGAACACATTTTCATACAAAAACATGCGGTGCGGCCCGCCCTAATTTGGGTTCTCATACCAGCCTGGCTTTTTTCCAACTATGTTGGGGTCGACTTTCAGTCTAACAGGATGCAGCTGAATACTAGATTTTACATGGAGTGACTGCCTAACTGACCTCCACAACACAGATACTGGGTAATACCTTGCTTAGACTGGTTGTCAGACTTTCGGGCTTCTGACGACCAGAAACGACTGTCAAAGATCCACGAATGAAATCCGGGACCAACGGCTTAACGTGCTTTCCGAGGCACGGAGGGGTCTTGTTACGCTTGTGATCCACGGACCAACCGTGGCACAGTTGGTCCGTGGATGGGTGAAACTTCAATCTCAAACGAGCTATGACGACCGATTTCCCTGATATGTACTTAATCCTGAAGTTGCCATTAGCCTACAGCTGCTCTGGTCATGCGCAATAATCACTGCGGTCGAATCCACACAGCTGTGACGTCACTTCTGTATTTAGCACGTAATCCTACGTATCGCGCTCGTAAACAAGGTACCGAGCACATAAGAGCCGTTACAGTGAATATTCACCGCAGTAGACAGTATGCAAATGGTTGCAAGCAGTCCGTGACTGTGCATAGCCTGGTTGTATCTGTGTGTACCTGGGACTCTGCCTACCCGCAGATTAATGTGCCGTGAACATAGCCCACGTCCGCAGAATAACGCTGAGTTAGCACGTGCCTACCAGCTATCTGAAATATTGCAGCGTTTTTTGTTTTGAGGCAAAATGGTGGTACAATTTGTGAGAGGTTTTGTGTTTTGACTTTCATTTAGTAGACTGGCGTTAGGTCTCAAATTGTCAATGCTTTGTATTCCTGATCTATATATTTTAATCACAGTTTGAGGACTCCTGCAACTTATTGAATTAAATGCAGATTATATGCGAATTTATAACGAAAACAAACTTTTTTTTAAAACTTGGGCGTAATAGATAAAACTATCTTTAAAATCTAATCATTTACCTACATAGCCAGAAGCTTGGCATCGCGACACAGAAATTACTGAGCTATGTTACTAGCAATGGCTTTAATTTTGGCAGTTCAACAACATTCATTGCGTTATTTACGTTGTTGAGCAGACAAATTTTTCGAACATATGAAGCAATGGATTAGCAATATCCTTCATTGTGATTTAAAGTGTGTTACGCCTTTAGAGTGCGGATTCGTGCTCGTGATTTTAGATCTGTATTTTTTTTTTCGAGTTAACTTATATTTTTTGTAAGCCTGTGTTTCCGTGACAAATACCCTTAAACCTGATTTTCTTTTATTTTCTTTCAATGTTCAAGATTGGTGTTTAACCTGGAAAAGTTAACGCTAAAAAACTACTTTTAGCTCAATATTATAAACAGCATCATTGCGATAGAATTTAATATATTAGAGAGCTTACCTTTCAAATACGGCCAGCTCCGGTTATTTCAATTTCTTGTGAGAAACTCGCAATCTGAGAGGAAAACTGCGCCATTGAGTATGAATATGACAAAGCACTTTTGGGGACGGCCTTGGTCCCAGAATCCCTCTGCTCGTGACGTCAATCTGGCAGATAGCATCAGAGGTGTCCTCCAATGTCAATTATCTACTTCTTCTTCTTAGCGTGTAGATTGCAAACTAGCCTAAAATATTTATGTTTTTAATTGTTTTGGTCCAAAGTTTAGCAACTAGATAACGTAAAAGACTCTGCGTAAAATAAAAAATAAACACATTGATATCGACACGTTGGCTCTCCTTCGGGCTATAGCATAATTATTCAATAACCAAAAGCTATATAACAATTAACAATACCTGCGATGAAAATAATGACTGAGGATAAATTACGAAGCAATTGTTCAACAAACATCCAAATATCCTTGAATGTAAAGTTCGACGGCTCACCTCTTTGCGTTGCTGTTACCACATGACGCTGGCAGAATAGTCGACATCAGCTCAGTAAAAAAAGAAAAAAAAAAACTTTGAATTGAACGCTACCCAAGCACTCCATAGCGAATTCATACTCCAACTAGTATATAAAACATAGGTCACGTGTAGGTAATATGCAGGCGCTACGTGACGTCTACGTAGCAGCCACATATTGGGGCGTAGGTAGGTACTCGCGACCGATTGCCCTCATAAAATATTAGGTAGCCTATGTGAACGGCATGTAGGTTATGTCCTACAGAAGTGTGTTTGCGTATAACTTTTGATAAAGAGTTTATTGGAATATTTCCTTTTCTATTTCCGTGTAGTGGTTGCCCAGTGGTAGCAGCCGCGGCTGACGAGTTGTTTGGTCGTAGCTTCGAACCCAGACAGGCGCTTTACTTTGTGTAAATTATTTCATCACCACTGCTCTCTAAACGGTGAAAGAAAACATCGTGAGAAAAATTCGAAGATGTGTGACATCTACCAACCCGCATTGGGCCCGCATTGCCCCACTCCGTCTCAAAGAGAGGAGGCCTGTGTCCCAGCAGTGGGGGCAATATTGGCTGATTATGCAGATGTACGTAGTATCTAAGACTAGATCAGCTGCGTCATTGTGTTATCATGTTCCTTATGGTGGTCATGCAAGAGCTACTTTTCCCATGTCCAATACGAGTATTGCGCCGGCTAACACATTAAACCAATTGAACGCCCCTACCCCTTAATCTATTTTCAGAGTCAAAAAAAGCAGAGACAGGATAATAACTAGACAATACACTAAACATTTTCCACTCCACAATAAAAACACACTATCAAAAACTCCTGCGATTTCTTATCCTCTGAGCATCCGAAGCAGTTGCGTGTTATCTTCAACTTTCCGCCGTTTGCGACCGCTTCCGATGCAATAAGTCAGCTCGAACAAAAAACCCGAGTCGAGGTGTAATGGTCCATCAACGAGATAAAAGGCATTCGCTAGCGACAACGCAACCACAACGCAACTACAAAAAGTTGCAGCGACACTATTCACACGTAACCACTGGTTGGGCGTGCCCACATTTTGTAGCTGCGATGTGATGTGGTTGTGGTACGTGTGGTCGGGTCCTAATTAATTAATTTCTCCTATAACTACAGAAACCTTTTTGCTTTTGCAAATCGCTACCGCTGTTGTTGTAATATAATTTAACTAATTTACGTAGGTTGTATCCGTATAATATGTAGAGTATGTAGTATCCGCGCCCGGTCTTTGTATAAACATGGTAAAACTATGGTATGGTATAAGTGTACAATATACCTGAAATCTGACATGGAGTACATACAATTATAAATCTATGGTTTACGTATTTTTAAGTGGATAATTTGTAATTACTAACGTCATCTATTCATTACACAAGAAACACAAGAAAATAGTACAGTCGTGCCACTGCTAAAAGTATGATTTAACAAATATAATAATTGAGTAGGTACAAACAAACTTATTATTAACAGTGAGCATACTGTGCATAATGAGCCTATTTTTATCCTATAAAGTCAGCGGAAAACCAGCTTGCTTTTGTTTTAATACCTCAAGTTCGGTCACCGGCGGTGGACGCTCCATCTACTCGTACCTCTGTTGAAACAACTTAGTATTTCTGAAGGACAAAATGTGTAGTGCGCGGTGTGTGCTGGCGTTGGTAGCGCTGTGCGTGGGGCTGGCGCACTCCTGGGGTGAGTATGAGAGGCGTACTTTATTTTTAACTTACGTTACGACTTAAAAGGCGGAGGTTTTACATATATTCAACGTTTTTTTTTTATTGTATGTAACCAATTACACTGATTTATACAGCAATTGCTTAATTCTATGATGTAGGTACACACAAACACTTGTTTTATACAGGAATTGCGCCGAATAGTAAAAAATGCATGTAATATTTTTATTGTAACAGGGCCCAAAACGTTGTGATATAATTTCGAAGTAATAGGTCTTTACCTATATAATTGGAGATTCTATAACCAGCATTTTCGAATTTAAAATATTATCTGTGGATTGGCGCGCAAATCCAAATTCGAATAAATTTTATTTGAAAGACGTGTTAATTTAATTTCAAATTCAATCATTTGTTTTTAGATAGTTTTGTTGTTTTTGTGACATTGTGGTAGTTTTTGGCGCCATGGATAAACTGAAAATTCGTACAATTTTCGAATATGAGTTCCTACGTGGAAATACCGCTGCGCAAACAACACGAAACATTAACGACGTGTACGGGCCTAATACTGCTTGCATTAACACGGTCCATTATTGGTTCAATCGTTTTAAATCTGGAAATTTTGAGTTGAAAAACGAGTCTCGCGGTCGGCCGGTAACCATTGTCGACAACGACGAATTGAAGGCGATAGTGGAAGCGGATCCAACTCAATCTACGGCTGAGCTGGCTGCGGGCCTTGGAGTTAGTGTCAAAACAACATTGAAGCACTTGCGCCAAATCGGAAAGATAAAAAAGCTAGATAAGTGGGTGTCACACGAACTAAGCGACCAACAGCGAGATTTACGTGTCGAAGCATGCATAGCACTACTGAATCGGCATGACTCCACAACAACGCGCGAGCTCACACTCACGACAGACCATCGCAAAAGCTACAAGAGTTACAGCTGGAAGATTAAATTTTTATAGACTTGTACATTATAAGCTAACAGTCTTATAATAATAATATTTTTATTTTTATATTTCTCGGGACCCTGGGGTCCCGGACCTTTGGAAGGCGTACGAGGGGCCGAAGCCAACTCGCAGAGGCCCGTTAGACGTTTTTAATTAAATGAGGCACCAACCGGCGATTATCCCTGTTCGTACTATGCAAATGCACCCAAGAACAACCCCCGGTTGATGGTTGATGAGGACTATTGCAGGATATGGAAACAAAGATATTGGATTATGGGTTTAGGTGGCTAAAGTGAACTGGTTATTTAGGACTATGGAAAGTCTATAGCCCCTGCCTGACCAATGTTTTATATAAATAAATTACACATATAAAATGGCACGGGATGACCTGCACACTCAATAATGGGCCCCCGAAAACGGTCGCTAGCACATAGTGTCACCATTATTATTATTACTATATTATTGATTTACTATATTTTTTTCAAGAAGTTTTCCTTATTTTGGATTTTAAAGTAGTTATACACGAGTATAAGTATTAATTAATTTTCCGCATTTGTCATCTCTTAACTGGGCGTGCTTAATATAATTCGTCTTTCGTTTAGGTATTACGTGTGGCATGTAATTAACTGAACCAGCTGTCATGCAAAACAGGAAAGAGGATAACAACCCAACAAACAACTCTAGATGGTAGGTACAGACGCCAGCACATCAAGCTACTACAATCTGTCAAATTTCTTTAATAGATTTTCAACTTTATCGCTAAAGTATTAAGGTTCAAGGTCGATTGGGAAAATTTGACAGTTTCGGGTAGCTTGACCTGCTGGCGTCTGTACTTTAATATAGGTATATCTTCCAACAGGGTTGCCAACATGACATTGGCTAAATGCACAAACCGTGCGAAGCCAGAAAAAAAAAAAAAAAACAGGGTTGCCAACTAGGATGTGCCAATTTTAAATTACGATTATTGTTATTATAAACGAAAAAAAAACATATTTGTCCATCCATACCAATATTATTCAGGTATCGTATGACCCAGTAACTGGTTGTTGAGGTCAGATAGGCAGATGCCCCATATAAAATACTGATTTTACATGAAGCGACTGCCCAACCCAGTTATACTAGGTCCATCACTATCGTCGGTTAACCATCCGGTTAGACTGGAAGCCGACCCTAACATAGTTGGAAAAATGGTTAGGAATATGATGATAATGACTTATGTTCAGGCAACAGTATGGTAATTATAACATCTGCCAAATTTCCACCTGTTTGCTACTGAAAATGCGATCACTTTTCATCGTGTTTTTACTGACTTCATTAATCTTATCGCCTACTTTATTAGGTATCCCTCTACAAAGTCACAAATATTCTGCTTTTATTTATCAAGGTTGACTACGATGCATATCCCTTAAGTTAACCCCCCAGATAAAAATAGGACGCGTGGCGAAAGTCTCTGTGATCAAAATGGCATTCGTAATACGTAATAATATGTAAAAGAATATCGTTTTTCAATCAGTTTAGAAACTTCAGGATATTATTACTAATACGAGTAGAATTCCGTGTTTATGGTTCGAAATGCATTTGCCGTGTTTTAACTATTTAATGGAATGTACAACTGCACGGCGCTAAATCAGAATGGTGCCAAAAAAAGTTGTATACTTCCGAGCTGGCGACCCTGTATGAAACTTTATATTAATTAAGCTTTAAATATTCTATCAAACTCAAACCATTTATTTTAATTAAACCACTTACAGGCACACTTGCGTTGTCAAAATTAAGAAAGAAAGAAATAAGTCAGTCAGTTAGACCCGAAAGTTGAAGCTGCCCATTCCAAAACGTAGATCTCTATGTAGAAGAACGGGCAAGAAACTCCACGGACACTCTTTTAAATCAAGACATTATTACAAAATCCTGGGTACATTATTCTTATTGCTTCTGTATGTGAGAACAATGTAAAAACAAATGAAGAAATAATCCAAAATATATGATTAATATAAAATTCAGACAAACTATCAGTAAAGCAAAGTAAGCATTTAGGTATTTGCAGAGATGTGACTTATTTTAGATACAAGTATTTGAATAGAAATACAGCGTGCCGCTGATGATTGATTATAATATTATTTAATGAATTATAATTTTATAACAACGGAGAAGACATAAAAAAGGCAAACGAACATAAAAAGGCAATCTAAATTTTATTACAATGTGTTTTTAGAGGAGCCTGATCGCTCTTTTGCAAGTAGCGGCAGCACAATGTTTACTGGCAGCACCACTGACTATACGAAACACTTCACCTAAATAATTAAGACACCAGTCTAAATAGTTTAATTATGTGTCCTACAATTTAGGCAAGTATTTAATTTTTATAAGCCGCCAGTTTGCCGAGATCCGCCCCTGTGAACTGACACTTAAATATACATAGGAGGATGATTATGAAGAAGAAGAACTGCCGATCTATTCTGTAAAAATCTCACTCGTGAAAACTTAGGTGAAGTGAGTTGTCAATAGTGTCCATTCCTATCATCAGACGATCGAAATATAACATAGAAAATACACTGTTTATTCCCAAAAAATAGTGAATGTATGTAATAAGCTAAATAAACCTTAAGGTTTACCTAACACTAATACAAATATGTTTTCAAAAACTACTGATATTACGATACTTGTTTTGTATCTAGTATTTTGTAATTTTATTATATTAATTAATTAATTAGGTTTTACATAATAAATAAATAACTCATATCTTATATCTCAAATACTTTATTTAAAAGTGTCTTGTAACTTATATTCCAGATACTTTTTATGAGGTAGGTATTTATTTAAACTTTTCGCACAAAAAGGTACAAAGGCGGACTTAATGCCTTAGGCATTCTCTACCAGTCAACCAAGGGCGGTGAAGAGATTAGATGGCAGGTGCTTTGGTTGAGAGGAACAATGTATAAATAAATGATAAATGAAATGAATGAAAAAAAAAAAAACTCTTAAATCTAGGTACACACACAGGTACCTTGTACATCTCTGATTATTTGGCTATTATCTTGGTTAAGTTAATTGTTATTTTTTTGTTTCAGACATCGCCGTAAGCCTAGGACCAGACCTCGTATTTTATACCAAAGGATCCAAAACAAATACTGTACGTTTTAAGTCCCAAAACCTCACAGCGTTAACTTATGATGAAGTTCACAACATGATGCTGTACGTCGACAACCAACGCGTCGACGACGCTATATGTAGTTATAATTTATATTCCAAGGAAAACAAATGTTTCATCAAAAGGAACAGTAGTAACATTCACAGTATTGCCTTCGACCCGGCAACAGATACACTATTCTTCACGGATACTGATGAAAGAAGCGTTAATTGGGTTTCATTAAAACCTGGATCTAATAACAATGTAAACCTTTTAATCAAGATGGATGTCCAGATCCCCACTAATATTGCTGTGGATAGCTGTAGAGGGTACGTTAAAAATAATAGTTTAAAAAATTAAAATGAAGCATTTCGTGATATTCAATAGTGTCATTTAATTTCCAGCTACATTTACTGGACCAACACAGACGATACAGACAGTAGATACATAGAGAGAGCTCGATTTAATGGTTCCGAGAGAGAAGTTATGTACGAGTATTTGCCAGTAATCAGCATGGCCATGGACCCACAAACACGGAAAGTTTATTTTTTTGACGGTATTCAGGATTGTTTTTTGAACGGTATGAGTTTGGATGATCATAACGAAGATTTTTTAGTATTAGATGATACAGATCCCTCTAAAGCAAGAGAGTTGACGGTTTCGAATGGTTACTTATACTGGATGAACAGTAGCGTGAGCTACAAAACCGTTTGGCAAATACCAAAAAACAAGATGAATGTTGCAGAGATAAAAGAGATTAGTAAGTTCTATAATGAAACACCAGTCGGTATAGCCGCCAACTACAAAATAAAAGATCAAATTCAGAGACTTCAGGATTGCGAAGCACTGTCTAGTTTATTACCAACAACCACAGTAGCAGAAACAGAAGCTGTTACAGATGACACTTTAACTTTCATCAACACCACTGCGAACCACTCAGCAAACAGAAACCTTACTCTTGCTGATTTAATGTCAAATTGTTTTTTTTCTTTGCTGGCAATATTGGCAGCCGGCCGTCAACATTTTTGGCGATAGAGCGGTTTAGCACTACGTCCGATCCGACTTCAATTCGAATTGAGAATGTTCTAAATTAGGACGGACTGAGTTCGGATGCAGTGCGCAACCTCTCATACAAATACTACTATGGCTACTTCGGACCGCCATTTCTCGGATTCGGATCGGACGCAGTGCGAAACCGCTCTTAGAATTAAGTTGAAAAATTAATTTATTTCGCGTATAATTACCAAAAAACGTGCTTAATTTCGATACATTTAGTTATAAATAATAAGGATTTGTGTTTGTGAGTTATTTCGTTGAAAAATCAATTACCTAACTAGTACCAGCTGTCATCCAACGGACGGATTTGAAATCACCACCTAAATCGGGGAGTATTTCTTTAATTTAAGCCTATTTATATAAAATCTTATTAGTTCGAAAGATATATCTATGAATAATCTCATTTTCATTCCATAACTGAGATTACACTCGTCATAACTTTTATTCCTTTGTTTTTGTTTACTTCATCCTAGTACTTACTATCCACATCTCATCCCTCTCTCTTTTTCCTTTTACTCACTTAGCTTTCTTTTCTCTCATTTCAGGGTGCCTCTAGGTATGGCCAGTCAATATGTTGATCCATAGAGCTGTATCCTTGGATGAAAAACTGAGGGCTACATTGAAAGAATTGGAATCTAGTCAAAAATAGTGCAAACAGCTGCTAAGTACAGGAAAGGGATGACAGCGAGGTAGACATACAGTTCATTAATGACAAGAACACTGAGCTTAAGAACCAGTCAGCTGAACTACGTGTACTCATACAGCATATGAACATACTTGACTAGCATCAACACGTCCGTCAAGTTGTGTCAAATTTCCAGGAATGTAGCGACACCCACGCTGGCTTTGAGACGCATATCTGAACTAGAACTGGAATTAAGCCAGGGCCGACAACAAAATAACCCATTTGGAATCTCTCAAAGCCAGTGAAGAGTTTGCAATCGCCTGCAGTCTTTATGATGAGTTGGTTAGTAGCGGTTGGTTGTGTTGAGCCAATTGTAACAATAAACTTAACTAATGATACTATCATTAAAAGCAAATTATTTACTAGTCACAATATGATAAAAAATATATTTTAAAACGGCGACCAACTTAAATTAGGGATCCAATTTCCTACTAAGGAAATACTGAAGATAATACCTAATTAGCTAATAAATGAAGAAAACAAAAATTTCGAATCAATTGGCTCCCTATAGCCTCAATTGGCTATAGGGAGCCAATTGATTCGAATTTTTTTTATTTTCCCCAGATTGTTCATAAAAGTCTCCAACTTTAGGTTTAATAAATGAGCTGGTTAGCTTTTTAGGTTAAAGTAAAGTATTTTACAGATGCCCTTTGTGTGTGAAGTAATAGGTAGCTATTTTAGGATCATAAAGGCTCGAGTATTCAGGCCACTGAGCTACAGTACACACATTCCGGTGTATGGCATTACCTACACGTGCACACTGATGTGTTTCAGGCATGCTTAATGTTCGGTATAATGGTTCAGTTCCCACTTATGAAACTGAATATTCGTGTGATTTCCTTACGGAGAGAGAAACGGAGCTTTTATCAAAAGCATCTTTGAAAATATTTTGTAAACAATTTTACTTGTAATCGCATGAAAAGCATAAAATAATAGAGTTTGCTTAACATCGCTATTTACATATGTACACAATATTATAAACATTTTCACACGAAAACTTTTCCAGGAGGTGTGTACGTACGTAATAATAATAATACGTGTGTACGTAAAGTAGATGTGTACGTGCAATCGGTCGCGTATTTACATAATCCATAATCGCTTGAACATCTACGGGAAGTAAGGGGTTCAATAATACGCGTCCAAACGGACATTGAACCCGTCATAATCCTTGTACAATACAGATCTACGGGATAGGCTTACGTGTTAGAGGTTTTACTGTCCCCATTGGCTTATTAAGGTGTTAATCTGTGTTTAAATCATAGGGGGATTCGGAATTGTGGGCAAGTTGTGTTTGTTAAGCCTTGCTTTCGCTTTTGAAACTAAATCTTTCGTCCGAAGGTCGGTTCTACATCTAAAAGTGGATCATCTTGTAATCCAATTATAACATTTTGGTAATACCGTGACTGGCCTATTGGAAATTTTGCATGTACAATCGTTTCGTAAACAGTGTACTCAGGTACTGATGTCGCTAGAATCCTGAATAATTTGTTACATTTATTTATTTATTTTTATGTTTTAATATATCTCGGGATCATGGGGTCCCGGTCCTTTTGGAAGGCGTACGAGGGGCCCAAGCCAACTCGCAGAGACCTCTTAGGAAATTTTAATGAACTGCGGCACCAACCGTCGATTATTCCAGTAAGCACTCTGCAAGCGCACCCAATTATCCTTATTACTATTATCTTAGCCGTTAGATGTCCACTGATGGAGACAGGCCGCTCTCGAGAATCGCCACAACGACCGACTTGCGCTGCCCCGTGCCCTGCGGGCCTTCTACTCGTATATGTTTAGTGCAGCAGAGGAGCAGTGGTGGCCTAGTGGTCGTATGTTCGAACCCAGACAGGACAAAATTATTTCATCACCGCTGTACTCAAAACGGTGAAGGAAAACATCGTGAGGGAACCGACATGACCTAGAACCAAAAATTCGAAGACATGTGACATCTGCTAACCCGCACCGCGCTCGTGTGGTGGATTACGGCCCACTCACAGAGAGGAGGCCTGTGTCCCAGCAGTGGGAACGTTTTAAGCTGATTACGTAAAAAATAACATAGAGATCTTCTTTGCAATATTTCCTTCGTCAATATCGTACACAACAACACAGTATTAATCAACAATTTCGGTTTCGGTTCCGTCGTCTTATAACGACCGCCATGAAAATCTGTCATTTTTACCAGTATTAATTGTGTAACAGACTAGCTATCACAATCTGAATTAATTTGAAGGATATTGCTAATCCATTGCTTCATATGTTCGAAAAATTTGTCTGGTCATCACCGTAAATAACGGACTCGTTCGTCAACTCGAGACCTGCAGTGCGATTCTGTAACCATCTCACCCTGAAAACTTAGGTGAAGTGAGCGTGGAGTGAGCTGTCATTCCAACTAATGCTAGGGATTGACACTATTGACAGCTCACTCTAAGCTCACTTCACCCAACTTTTCACGGTGAGATTTTTACAGAATTGATCGGCTGTTGTCGATACGTATTTTTAGCTTCAGTTTCATATAATTACCTACTTATTTTCATATTTTTGTTTTAAATAATTTAAATGATAATAAGCAAAATGTTTCCCTGACAAATTGTGATATTGTTGACTGATTTTGTTTTATTTGATTAGTTTTAGTCAATTTACATAATATGTAATAAGCCAAATTCTCGATTTATTGTTGTTTTGCGACATCTTTAATAATTATTAGGTAAATAAGCAGTTTTATATTATTGTCATGTTAATTTATATTAAATATATATCTCAAAAACGATATTTCTTTTAGTTTAAAGTCAAGTCGTATAAAATGTCTTATACATTTAAAGTGGGTACAGTTATATTAAACATTGTATAAGACGTTTATGTAGCTGACTGTTCATAAATACATCAGACTTTCACGGACGAGCGAGTTGACGACCAGAAAAACAGGTAAAATGGGAAGTTGTCAACTCGCGCGCGGCTCGCGAGTTGACGAACAAGTCAAATAACAATGAATGTTGTTGAACAGTCAAAATGAAAGCCATTGCTACTGATAGTGTGATACGTAATAACCCCACTGTATTTGACATTAAGGTGTCAATAAATGCTTTGTATTTGGTGGACAGCCGATTGCGTGACAGTTCACCGCTTTCTTAGAAAAAACTTTTTTTGCAAAAAAATACAACTGACTTCCAAAAACGACACTACAAAGTGAAAAATAACTTTAATTTCGGAAGTCGGTGGCAAACAACGAAAATGCGAACCCAACGACACCGACTTCCGAAATTAAAGTTATTTTTCACTTTGTAGTGTCGTTTTTGGAAGTCGGTTGTATTTTTTTGCAAAAAAAGTTTTTATTTTTCACTTTTAAGTTGTAATTTTTACCAGTCATTTTGGTTTAAAAACCAAACTACTGAACTGTTTTTGATGAAATTTCTATGGGACCATTTGGGAAGTATACCCTTTCCAACAAAAAAAGAATTTTTCAAATCGGTTGGCAAGCGACGGAGTTATGCGCGAACAAACATAAAAAAAAAATACAAACATCCGAATTGAGAACCTCCTCCTTTTTTAGAAATCGGTTAAAAACGATAGCTTTACCAACCCTTTCGCAAACTAGAAACACGCTGACGTGTTAAAAACTTTTAAAATCTTAAACCTAGCTACACAAGGGCTGTACTTAATATCGACAGGCGTAGTGCACTCTTCCACTACAGTTGCTAGTTATTAGAACTGGGTCACGCTCGCCACCTGCGCACGGGACACGAGTGTGTGTATACATGTAATGTAGTGTGTGTGCCTGTGAGGTGTGTGTCCGTGTGTGTGTGTGATACGAGATTTGTTTTGCTCTTCATATGCTAGTGGAAATGGAGGTGATATAAGTCCGTATGAAATTATGGTATTATATATATTACATATTATCGTATTCCGTACGTAACGACACGTGTGAGTTGGCCATTATTAAATATATACAGGATGGCAATAATAGAATATATGTCGCAGCCAACTGGTTTAGTTAGCCATTTAGTTAACCGCCTAGGCTTTTAACTAAACGGCTGCCGTCCAACTAACGGCCTCAATGATATTCAATAAATTATAGTTTAGGTTGGAAATGTAACCAATCACATGCGAGCCGAATTGGTCGCAATAAATAAGCCAGGGCACCCCGACCAAATGGGTTAGGTTAGAATTGTGATCAACCACGTGCGAGCCGAGAGAGGCGAGCACTCTTTCAAAGGCCAGGCGGTTGACTTAACGGCTAATTTAACCAGTTGGCTGCGACATATACACCGAATTCCTAATCCATTGCTTCATATGTTCGAAAAATTTGTCTGCTCAACAATGTAAATAACGCAATGAATGTTGTTGAACTGTCAAAATGAAACCCATTCCGACTGATAGTGTAACGCAATTACTCCGCAGATCACATCATGATGTGACCAGCCAGCGGTCGATGTTTTATTTCATGAAATACAACCATTCCAAGAAATGATCGAACACTTCATGAAATTATTAATTCTAAGATCCGGCCACGATATAGACATTATACCAAACATTCTCCACTTCTATACCATAACTAACTTTATTTTAATCAAAGTCAGTAAAATGCAGTACTATTATATGACACGAGCTAGTAGCCGGAGTGCTGGTACTCAAGTATCGATGAGGGTACATTATCGAGCCTTGTGGCGCCTCCCTGCTCGAAACTCAGGCAGAACTGCGGAGGCTGTAATCTCGTAACAAAGAGAGTGGACAGAGTACATTAGAGGATATGAAGCTATAAGATGTTTTGTTGTAGCTATGATACGTACTTTGGCGCTGTCCGTCTTCCACCATATTTATATACCATGTTTTATTTCTATTTCTACCTTTGTACGCCTGCACCTCTGAAATCGGTTCAGTGGTACAGGCGTTATGAAATTTCACCTCTTTGGTATACTACTGTACTTCTATGGTATTCTAGGACCTGGAGAAGGACAGAGGCTACTTTTCATCCTCCATATTTGTATAAACCAATACAAAATACACGCAGGCGAAGTCGCGGGCAACAATTAGTTAAAAATAAGATATCTACAGAATTTTGTGGTGTTTCTGATCACGTGCTACAAGACAAATTCCCGATTTCCAAGACTTTTTTTCACTAAATAGGTGTTTTTTTTTGTGGCCCCAGCTGATCAGCTTGAACCATTAATTATTCAATACAGATCTTAAACATCAGAATCAACCAATCTTGATTAATTAGGTAGGTTTTCATTAGCACGCTAATGTCAATTGCCGCGATTCGCGACACTAATATTAACGCACAGTGCTGTAGCAAATCGAGCGGATTTGTAAACAAACCGGAAGAATAATTAGATGCAGAGCTGGGCCCTAATTCAATATGACCATTTAACGATTCCTTACTTCGGAACCACGTCAATTTCTTTGCTAATCCCGGCTATCTCGCGTTAGGTAATTTCGCGCGGATTCGTTCATTGTGTCATAGAGAATTACAGCCCTACACGTATACAGGCTGTACCAGAAAGGTGTGGTCAAATTTAAGGATATGCTACAGACCATTGGACTAAACCACTTCCTCCAAAAGACCAACATCATAATCGCGAAAAAAAATTCAACCGTCCCATACATTTAGGTAGAGTAGGTATTGAAGTTTTGTATAGGACAGTTGATAAATTTCGCGATTACGATATATTGGTCCCATGGAGAAACTTGTTCAGTTTGATGGTCTGTATCACACGCTTAAATTTGACAACACCTTTCTGGTACGCGATACAAGAATTAACTAAAGTTCTAATGTGTAGCAAACTCTTTAGTGGATAGAAATACTTGACATTCAGAATAAAATGTAAAATAAACCAAGCATGAATTAACAGTTCAAGTTATTTACACAAAAAATATCATTTATATTGTAAATTAAATAGGTATATAAATAATAAAATTCGACATAGTTAATGAGACAGAGCTGTTGCAAATAATGTTATCTGACAATCTTTTCAAAGAATAGTGTTAGGTACACTATTCTTTGAAAATATTGTCAGGTAACTTAGACCTTTTTGCCGATTTTTACGTAATTTTTTCGTTCTCTGCAGCACTGGCATCTGGTCAGATTCAATCTTGAAGCCACATTGGTAACTGAATGAGGATTTTGAAAGAACCTTGAAGGGTTTTCACTGACACTACGTCCCGTGGTAACACCATGTAATATACCCTCAAGCAATGGAGTTACGTACATTTTTAATGTTAATTTTTCTCAGTTGTGTGCAATTAAAAGGTAGGTCCCTCTTAACTATAGTCCATTTACAATAGCATTAGAAAGAAGTTAAAAAAGGTTATTTTTAATGCACACTTTGTAACAAAAATACAATAAACATTGTTACATTATGATAGACGCCGAATTTATTATGATCTATTTTTACAGCAGCTGTCACACTTAATTGTAACCATTTTAACTATTTATGTTATGAAATTATGTGGCTTTCATTTATTTATATTATATAACTCCAATTTTAAATTACAGTGTCAATGCTAAAAACCTAAAAGAAGCAGGGATGAACAATACTTGGAACGTTATTCGTTTCACTATAATTCTACCGAATTTTATTTTAATTAAGGTGGATGCGCTGCAGTAGCCCGCGAAATCAGACGAATTCGGAGCAATTCTAATTTAAAGGGATGTATTGATGATTTTTAAGGTTAAAATTGTATTATTGCCTACATATTTCTTATTGTTGCGCATCATATTATTTTTATTAAGATACAGCCTTACACTGACCTGCAAATTGCAAAAAACGCAAGAAAATTAGAATTTAAGCATCTCCCTTAAAATTGTTTTATCATAACTTTGAAATAAAATGTTTTGCATTCCTGCTTCTACGAGCCTCTTTTTTCTAATGCTATTATAAATGGAGTATAGTGATTTTGAAGTTAAAAAGATAAAAAGTTTTCCTAATTATAACTGGAACCACGTGCGATGGAACTGTAACCAATGGAATTGGAACTGTAACCAATCACGTGCGAGCCGAATGGGTCGCAGTAACTAAGCCAGGGCACCCCGACCAAATGGGTTAGGTTAGAATTGTGATCAACTGCGTGTGAACCGAGAGAGCGAAGCGAGGCAAAAACTACTTCCAAAGGCTAGGCGGTTGACTAAACGGCTAATTTAACCAGTTGGCTGCGACATATACATGACACAACTAGTATATGTACTAGTTCCAGGTAGTTACCATGACAATTGGCATGCTTTCGATCCAATCTGGATGGATAAGATCTCTAGGTAACGAATGGCGTCGTGCCAACAAGAAAATCTTTCACTATGCCAATACTTTTCCATATCTCGATACTTCAAGCTTCATGCTCCGTATTCCATGAGTACGGAAACAGTTTTTGTTATAGCTATTTTAGGATTAAACCAAATAAATGTTATTGCAGTTCTCGCCAGTTAGCACAAGACTAACTACAGAGGTTTAGCCAATTAGATAGGAATTAGCTTTGAGACCTACAACCTAGCTAACTTGTACTAACCACAACGTAATTCAGGTTTTGGGCAAAACATATTTCGTTGTCATACTCATTGTGTTGTTGTTGTTATGACTGCGTTGTTGGTCGCAAGCACTACTGCTGAGGATGAGGTCTCGGGTTCATTTCCCTGGTCGGGCAAAGTGTTGTGTCGGTTTCTCCATTAGGAAGTTCTTAGTAGCAACCCGGAGTCAGCCCGCAGTAGCAAGTCGGAGATAACTGTGCCCGGTCGATGGCAATGCACTTTGGTCACTTTGGTGATATACTTTGGTCACATTGCTCGTCGGGAACCATGATAATCTAGAAAAGTTGGTGGTGATGGGCAAGCTAGATGGGAAAAGACCTTGCGGCCAGTCCTAACCGGTGGTCGGTCAGAACAAGTAACAATATAGGTATTAACAATAATGGAGCAGTTGTGGCTACCACTAGGGTAGCGACCCCGACCATCGAGTTGTAGGTCGTGGGTTAAAAACTTGGGTTTATTTGGACTCCACCAGACGATAAACAATGTTTTGGTTCGGAAACTGCGCACTTTCTACCATCTATTGTTGAATTTAGTGCTTTAGGGTAGGTCTAGTATTGTGTTTAGTTTTTGTAGTCTTTATAAGGATACATAGGAGAGCAGTGGAGGCCCAGTTGTACGTAGTAGTTGCGAACCCAGTCAGGCACTTTACTTTGTGTAAATTATTTCATCACCACAACTCTCAAACCGACAAGTCCTAGAACCAAAAATTCGAAGACATGTGAAATCTACCAACCCGCTTGGGCCCGCGTGGTGGATTACGGCCCACTCCCTCTCACCGAGGAGGCCTGTATCCCAGCAGTGGGGACATTACAGGCTGATTATACTAACAAAACATAAACAGAATAATCCATGACGAAAAGTGTCACCAAAGTTAGACATATTTTAATATAGTAATCCTTTAAATTAAAGTGCAAAGGACTGGGATTAAAGTGTTTGAGGCAAGTCTGGGTGTTAACAAATAGCCGTGGAATATTCATAGGAAACAAACGAGGTGAGACCAAAATGTATTTAATTATATTTTTAATGGGCTTGTGGTTACTGGCTGGCTGTGAACCTTGTGGCTATTGCAGGGATGCTGTTATGCCTTTGAGAGAAAAAATATTGAAACTTTAAATTAGAACGTGCTTGATTGCAGTGTAAATAGTAATAGAAATGGTAGCTATAGAGTACCTTCAAGAGTAGTTAAGGAGATGAGTAGAACGGTGAATGTGGCTTATTATTTGGAAAATAATAATACTTCTTTACCGTACGTAAAATACGCGCATTGACGTGGGGTTGTGGACACCAGCCCGTATTAACTATACCTAAAACTTCTTTGACACAGCCAGTGAGGAGATTTTGTCCTTGCTTCTTGCCAAATTTCAGTATTGTGAGTTAACGGGAAGTATCCTATAGGTTTTGATTTATTTGCGAGTTTCAAAATATGTCGCATAAATGGCCGTACTTTTTTATTGCGTTGACTTAGAAGCTTAAGTTTTTTAGACCTCCAAGGGACCGTAGACCAACGTATTTGATACTAATTTCCACTTGATACCTCAACGGTATCATAAATACGTTCCTGAGAAAAAGGATCTTGACAGAGAAACCGACAGACGGACGGACGGACATCGCAGTGATCCTATAAGGATTCCGTATTTTTCTTTTGAGGTACGGAACTCTTAAAATGACCACTATGATCTTGTAGACGATTTCCATTATGTTCACGTTACTTAGCGTACCTACACATACAAAGAAAGCTTTTACGTCTATTGCGCATCCCATAACCCTCACAATGCTGCCAAGACGACGCAGACAAATCCCTCACTCAAAACAAAAGATCGCAATAACGTGCCCCAGAAAAATATAACCATAATTTGCACTTAAACCCGAACCAACGCCGGGTCCCATGAACTTTTACAACAAATCATGATAAAATAAACCTCAAGAACGGGCCTATAATTTTTATTAAACCTAATTATGTGCCATTCCCCGGAACGGGCTCTCTACCGGTCCCGAATTATTTAAATTAACCCGCTTTCAAGCCCTCAAAGCATTTCCTCTTCCGGTTAAGTAGCATGAGCCGTAAAAGCCATGTTCCGGATTTGTTCTGTTGTTACCTATATGAATGTTTTATTGGGGTCTTTTGTGACGACAAGATGAGCAAACAATGGATATGTGTACATATATGTGTACGCGGCTAAAGAGTTCAGTGTGTCGGTTAAAAGTAAACATCTCTGCATGAAAGCATTCATGGTTTATCATCATCATCATTTCAGTCAATAGTAGTCCACTGCTGGACATAGGCCTACCCCAAGCACCTCCACTTCGAACGGTTCCGTGCTTCTCGCATCCAGCGGATTCCTGCGGCGTTCACAAAGTCATCGGTCCACCTTGTGGGAGGTCTTCCAACGCTACGTCTTTCGGTTCGCGGTCGCCACTCCAGAACCTTTCGGCCCCACTGGCCATCTGTTCTGCGAGCAATGCACCCTGCCCACAGTCATGGTTATTGCGAAGATTAGAAGCTTGTTTCATCTAAGATACTCTCTAAAAGCCATATCACCCTTGGCAAACGCATAACATACGTTAAACAGCAGCTCTAGGTGATTACTATAGTTGTCGCGTTTTAGCATGGTAATAACGGTCATTGCCCTTTCCCTAATATCTCTCCAGCATGCCATAACAGCATGGCATATTCACAACGCTTCCGTACCGTATCGAACATCAATAAATGTTATCGTATTAATCCTCTAAACATTGAACACAAGTCCAAAACCCGAAAATGCTGTCAGTTTAAATCAAATAGACGACTGCTATTCTTCCGACAGCTATATGCTGTCGGGGGCAAATCAGGTTATCGAAATGTGTCATTTTCGATACGATAGCCTGTCGGATGGTTGTGAATAGCTATGCTGGACAGCTTATAGCTGCCTGTATACCTACTTATCTCTTTTGTCGACTGTACGTGGTATTTCGAGCTAAGCCGGAGAGTACTAAGTTGTACTGTGAGCCGCGTTTCACCCCACATTGAGATTTTACCCCACATTGCTTTGACAAACGGGTCGTAACTACATGGGGGCAGAGAATCATTAATGTGCAGCATAAAGCGAACTTTCCTAGAGACTTCTCTTTAGAAATCAGATTTGGTTCCGACATACTAAGTCATAATGCAATGGGCTTGATGCTAAAGTTATCAAAATCCTGAAACATAAAGAAAGAAAAAAAATCTCGTCCAATTCTTGTAATTAAAAACGTCCTAAATCTAATCACAATCTCATCTCAGCGACAATCAATGTCAAAAACTTGTCAGAAATGTAGGGAAATTAGAGATAGGTATTTTTTAAAGATTGCGACTGAGATCAGACTGTGAACGTTCTTAAAATTACGAGAATTGCCGCTCAGATGTCAAACTTTAGTATTTATTCCTGGGATAAAAGTTATCGACTATTGAAAAAAACTTTTTTGCAAAAAAAAAAAACAACCGACTTCCAAAAACGACACTACAAAGTGAAAAATAACTTTAATTTCGGAAGTCGGTGTCGTCGGGTTCGCATTTTCGTTGTTTGCCACCGACTTCCGAAATTAAAGTTATTTTTCACTTTGTACTGTTTTTGGAAGTCGGTTGTTCTTTTTTGCAAAAAAGTTTTTATTTTTCACTTTTAAGTTGTAATTTTTACCAGTAATTTAGGTTTAAAAACCAAACTACTGAACCGTTTTTGATGAAATTTCTATGGGACCACTTCAGAAGTATCTCCTTTCGAACAAAAAAAGAATTCTGAAAATCGGTCTACAATTGGCGGAGAAATCGCGTAACAAACAAAAAAAAAAAAAAAACATACCGTCGAATTGAGAACCTCCTCCTTTTTTAGAAGTCGGTTAAAAATCAGCCCACGCAAGAAAAGTAGGCCACGCTTCGTAAAACAAATAAAAATGCAGTTCCATGAAAACATTTTAAGTAGATAAAGGAGATTATTCCGCCATGTTGGATTTGGAGCTACAGCTCTAATAGTAAGTGACCCAAACCGCATTACATTAGAGACGGCATCGGTCGGTGTCTGTCCGCACAGTGGAATTGGGCGACGGCTTAATTTAATAACAGCCTGACCTCCCCGGTACTGAGAAGAAAATTTCATTAAAAATGTGCTCCAAGTGGGAATACCATTTATTTTTTATTTCAGAGGTTATGTAAGTACAGTCGCCAAAAGAGATAAGTAACCAGGGGGTTTTTGAATGAAATCTATTTAAATAAATGAACAGCCGATCGATTCTGTAAAAATCTCACCGTGAAAAGCTAGGTGAAGTGAGCTTAGAGTGAGCTGTCAATGGTGTCAATCCCTAGCATTAGTTGGAATGACAGCTCACTCCACGCTCACTTCACCTAAGTTTTCACGGTGATATGGTTTAAGAATCGCACTGCTGTTTGTTTTCTATTAATTAAACCAAATTTCATTTGAAAACATGATGGATATTTTCGAATGAAATTTAGTTTAATTCGTTTAATTAGGTAGTTTTCGAATGAAATTTAGTTTAATTAGTTTAGTTTCTTACTAAACTTCAACTATATCCGGCGACCCTGGTTACTTATTTCCTTTGGTGACCGTACATGTAGAATCAAAAAAATTTATTTCGTGAGTGACTCAAGGTTCCTATCAAATACCAGTTAAGGGGGATGCGATATCATCAAAACAACCCTCTAAGGTCATGTAATTCTATTAACATTAACAACAAACAACAACAACAATTCTTAACAATTCTTTGAATTATATGAACTTAGAGGGACTTTCCCAACTATGTTGGGATTGGCTTCCAGTTTAACCGGATGCAACTGAGCACCAGTATTTTACACGGAGCAACTGCCTATCTGACCTCCACAAACCATTTATTGGGTAACGCGATACCCTTTGGTACCTCTGCTGGTTGACAGACTTTCGGGCTTCTGAATACCCATAACGATTGTCAAAGATCCACGAATGACAGCCGGGACCAACGGCTTTACGTGCTTTCCCAGGCACGGAGCACTTGGTATGTAAAGATGGTCACTCATCCACGGACCAACCGCGGCAAGCGTAGCTTAAACTGATCGATCGACCCGTGCGGCTGTTATTACTTAGCCGCAAGCTCCTGCAATGTAAGTATTATATAGATTAGCGATTTTTCCTGATATCTTGTATGGTTATATTATCCTCTACATTTACTGCTTCAAACTAGGGTAATGTCGCGAGAAGTTTTGAGTACCAATGTGGATGGCGATGGGAGGAAAAGTCCTATAAAGAAACTATGGAGCAATTTCGTGAAAAATAATGTGGATCGATGCAGCAGTATTTTTGTTCAGGAAACCTTTCCTGAACAAAAATACTGCTGCATCGATTCCAATTGAATGGCATAAGGGCAAGTGAGAAAATGATGATGATAGCTGGGTTTTCTATTTGAGAATTCGATACTAGATAATATTTCTTGTTAATTAGCCTACCGACCCTTTACGGTAAGTCTGGTGGTCTCTGATTGGTATTGGATCAATTTCTCGAACATTTATCTAGTAATATTATCTATTCTTTCTATACTTATAATAAATCTGTAGAAGTGAAAATTCTGTACATTGAAAATATCAAAAAAATAAATGGCAGGGGGTGTTACTAGACCGACACCGAACCCAAAAATGTGATTAAAAACATTTTTGTCTGTCTGTCTGTCTGTCTGTCGGTCTGTCTGTCTGTCTGTCTGTCTGTTTGTTCAGGCATCACGCAAAAACTACCGGTTCGATTACGATGAAACTTGGTATAATTATTCTTTAATATCCTGGGCACCACACTGGGTACTTTTTATCCCGGAAAAGTATATACAATAAAAAACAAACTTAATTTTGCGGTTCGATCCCTAGATCCGATTACTGTACCAACCGCAAATAATAAGTTTGTCGTAGGTTAGGTCACACGCAGTGGAGTTCATTTTTATTCCTTTTACTTTTTAGAGTTATTTAGGTTTATTTTTATATAAGTCGTAGGTATAGATTTTAATTTTAAAGTATAGGTAGTATATTTGATAGTGTACGTAGTGACCGTAGGTTATTTTATAATACTGTTAGGTAGGATAGTCATTCGTATAGATATTAGTTTTTAGAGATTTTGCTTATTTATTGAGTTTAGATTGAGGGGCCCGTGGCTAAATAATAACAGCCGCACAGGTCGATCGGTCAGGTTAAGCTACGCTTGCCGCGGTCGGTCTGTGGATGGGTGACCATCTTTACATACCGAGACACCTCCATGCCTCGGAAAGCACGTTAAGCCGTTGCTCCCGGCTGTCATTCGTGGATCTTTGACAGTCGTTACGGGTAGTCAGAAGCCCGAAAGTCTGACAACCAGTCGTACCAAGGGTATCGTATTACCCAATAACTGGGTTGTGGAGGTCAGATAGGCAGTCGCTCCATGTAAAATACTGGTATTCAGCTGCATCCGGTTAGACTGGAAGCCGGCCCTGAACATAGTTGGGAAAAGGCTAGGCAGATGATGATTGAGTTTAGATTAGTTATCGTCATAAATAGGTTTATTTAGGTAGGTAGGTATTTTATTTTCTGTTATTG
Source organism: Apamea anceps (assembly GCA_951799955.1). Taxonomy (NCBI): domain Eukaryota; kingdom Metazoa; phylum Arthropoda; class Insecta; order Lepidoptera; family Noctuidae; genus Apamea; species Apamea anceps. The sequence continues at coordinate 4,948,998 of OX637516.1, forward strand.
CGTTTATTTATTTTTTTAATTAGGTAGGTACTTAGGTAAAGATATCATATAGGTACCCTCTTAATCACCATTAATGAGACACAATTGGTTTTCTATTGTAATTAGTCACAAAGGGCCCGCGAGATAGATGGCATCCTGGTGCACATACATTTTATCCTGTTAGCACGTTCCCGTGGGATAATTTCCGACATCCACGCGGGCGAAGCCGCGGGCAGAAGCTAGTATGTAAATAAAATAAATGAGAGTACAGTCATATGACTGAGCTCTTGCGGTCTCTGGTCTGAATTGATTCAATGACTCGTTTGGACATTTCATTTGCGTGCATCCCTCGGTCGCTCCCCACTACACGCTCCTGTAAAGCATTTTACGCTGCCCGAGAAGTCTTGATACTTTGTGCGAATAGTATTTGACTATTTTTTTTTTTCATTTTCACATCATGTAACATAATCACGCCTGTATTTCCCGAGAGCTTGAGACAGAGGTGCGCCCACTTTTTGCCAGTTATTTTAAAGTCCCATGTAATATGGGGCGAGCCTATTGCCATGAACCGGGCACAAATTTAGAGTCCGGGCGGGCTGCTACTGAGAAATTCCAGATGGAACAACCCAATAACACTTTGCCCGACTTGCACCCTAATTGCGTAACACACGATCAATCGGAATCGGTTTCATTTTGACAGTTCAACAACATTCATTGCGTTATTTACGTGTTGAGCAGACAAATTTTTCGAACTTATGAAGCAATGGATTAGCAATTTGCTTCAAAAAGATTCAGATTCCGATTGATCGTGTGTTACGTAATAAGGGTGCTGGTCCTCAGCAGTAGCGTTTGTGACCACTATACTAAAGAGGCGGATCATAATTATACGAAGTGATTCGTTCGAAGAGATTAGTAACCTGAAATAATAAACCTATTACTTATTTACACATGTATTATCACCCAGGATTCACCACATAGCACTTTATATATTATATAAGCTTTTGTCCGTGACTTCGTTTGCGTGAAATTTCTTGTCCCCGAACCACGCTCCCGTGCTTTTACTTAGTTTTCGCTTAGCGTTCTTTCTGCCCTTTTTTCTTTTGGCTCAGCTTCTAAGCGATATAGTAGCGTGATATGTTAGATAGCCTTCAAGAATTGGGCTATCAAACAATAGAAGATTTTTTTAGTTTCAGAGAGAGCTCAGCTTCAGAGTCTTCAGCTTTATTATTAGTAGGTAAGTATACGAGTAAGTATAGATTAGCGTATCCGCTATGTGAGAGGCTTAGTTTTATTCTATTCTCTCCATTCCATTTCTTGCTTAGTAGCGATAAAGAACTGTAACACCTCTGAAACTGTCTTTTCCTTTGAACCTACAAGTGAAAGTCTCTTATCACATTTTTTCATTCGATTTGTGATGCAGAGTAATATTGTGAAAAATTACTTTACAGCAATAAATTTAATCAAGAATAAACCTTTGACCATTCAAATAGAAGTTCATCATTTGCCTAGCCTTTTCCCAACTATGTTGGGGTTGGCTACCAGTCTAACCGGATGCAGCTGAATACGTTTTTTACATGGACCTAGATTCCAATTCCATCAATGTAGACATTTTTCCATTCAAGGATGCCGCTCTACGGGTCAACATGGCCTGGCCAGGCCTGTGACCCAGCAGTGGGAACGTATAGACTGAGTATATAAGTATCAATGTCTTTCAATCGTAGTACAAATTGCATCTATTTTGGTGATGGCAACGGATTATAGGATTGGAATCCAGATTGATTATTGGAATTTCCGATCGCTTTATTCAAGTTGACGTCGCCCACTAGCGATGTCAATATTACCCACGGCTTATCCCGGTGGAGAGCGACTGCATAATAAATTGATAGAGAAACACCCTTGCGTTGCAACTCTCGCGGAGAATTGGATAAAAGCAATGCTAATGGGTGAAATAACTGTATTTGTTTCACTGTATTCGGTGTTAAGAGTTGATTTGATGGCCTTTATTTTGATGATCAAGATATTCGAGTGTTGTTTTAATAAGGTTATAGGAAGCGTCTCTATTTTCGTGAAATGTGTCAAGGATTTGATCTTGATACTTGACATAATAGACAAAGGCGTCTTAAGGTGAGTATACACTAGAGCATTTTGTCGAGCATTTTCATGTAATGTAACATTCCTGCGAATGCTCGACGCTGCGTTCGACGCAATACTCACGGCGGCGAGTGAGCCTTTACCTGTAACATTTCTTTCTACCTTGCGTTCATTGTTGATGATTGTGCGTTTTTGCGTTCGGACTTTGGTCGATAAAATTACTCCAATACGCTTCGTGGTTTTTAAAATCAGGTTGTAACAAAACATCGAGTGTAGTAGCGAATGCTCAATGTTCTGTTACATGTAAATGCTCTAGTCTATACTCACCTTTAGACAAATATTTTCAGTGTGTACTTACGTGTTAATGACAGCCTGAAAATCTCATTGTTCATAAACAAATACAGATCTAATTGAAACCACAAGTATCAGCACTTACCTACCTACCTACTTCAGTTAAGTAGGTGCGTGTATCCGAATTGTGGTGTACGTTAATTTGGCGCGAAATCCGTCAGATGAGAGGATCTGCAGATGACGTCATGTCTCGTCAAGTGGGCGGTAATAAACAGCTACTTTTAACCCTTTGATACGTCGCCGCTATTAATTTAATGTTACAAGAGCGTGTCATATATTTTAATATACATTTATAAGTGTTATGACGGAGTTATATTTATGTTATATTTATTTTATGGCAGAGAAGGTTCGTGTCTCTAGTTATCACGAGCCATATTTTAACTATTGTGGGCGTACTATGGGTAGTGTTGGTGTGACTGTCTGTCACTTACTCCTAATTTATTAACAAAATACGTTATTCTAAATTCTTATCTTAACACGGTCCCACGATATCGGCCGTCTTAGAAACGCATTAAATCTCAATTTTATGGTCTGACAGCTCGACATGCTACCCTAATAAATAACAAAACATTCTTTTTCTTTAAAATAGTAAAACAATATTGCTTACAAACCCATTCCGGCAATTATGGCCAGTCATCAATAGAAAGCGATATTTCACGTCGCTTAAGATGCAATATTTAGTACGAATTCTCAGAACGCTGACGCCCTTACATGTAATAGATAATACGAGCTGCACATCTGTTGAGCATAACTCGGGCCCATAGGCCGTGGGACGGAGGTACCTGAAGAGCCCTTGAGAAGGGATGGGCGAAGGCTGAACTAAGCATGGTATTTTGTGGGAATTGTGGAGAAACTGATGTAATAACTTAGGGCACTTAGTTTTGAGACGCGGCAGAGGGCAGTCGGGGTCGAACCGCTTTAGGATACGGGCTTCCGAGCCCACGCTAGTTATATTAGGAGATTTGGCAAACGCCAAGCCAAGAGGCCATGTCCACGTGCGTTAGCTGTCGTAAGAAAGCGATTAGTATTGAATAAGTTAAATACGGAAAGGTCGAAGCTCAGATTAGACTAATTTAATATTAGCGTATATGTGTGTGTGTGTGTGTTGGTGCGACCGGGTGAGTCCTTATTTATAATAATTATCCTAGGCTGATAGAGTTATTAAAGTTCTTATAACTAATCAGACAGAAAGGTGTTGCTGGGGAGTTTGTTGCGCCACTTCTTCTCCCCAGCTTAAAACACTAGGAAGTGGTGAAGGGTGGGCGCTTTGGGGCTGTCTATAGACCTTCAAGAGAGTTGATCCATGACTCTATTAATCAATAATTCTTAATTTTTGACTCTGCTCTATTATCTAGTAAATCCTAGTACTACAATTCCTGAACGCTGTGTTATTGCCTCCGGCCAATAATAGTGCCTTAAGAGAGGTTATTCAAAACTCTATTAAATGATGGTTCTCGAGTTTCGAATCTTAATTAATTAATTCTTGAATGTTGTATTCTTTATCTCAGACCAATAATTCGGTCAGACTGACATGAACACGTGTCTTGCAGGTATGCTTGTTGTGCAAAGGGTAAACTTCCAGGGGTTTGGGTGACCACATCTACTATCTAATATTCAGTCCAAGGACTGATAGGGACCATGTCTCCTTATGAGCATGATGCCGACGCAATGCCGCTGGAACTAGCCGCTCCATAGTCAGACAAGGACAGTCGCTTGGTTGCCGCAGGAAAAGCCGCTTCGTCACGTTTATCAGTTCGAAAGAACTGCTAGGGACCATGTCTCCTTATGAGCATGATGTCGACACAATGCCGCTGAAAAGCCGCTTGCGTCACTATATGGAAGTGTTTGCTCTGAGTGCTCCGAGTATAGATGTGAGGTATCGTGTGAGTAATGACTGATCAAATACCTATTACGCTAGCGTATGGGTTACTCACAATTTAACAATAATAATATACTTTGTATCCCTCTATTATTACTAGCTTTCTAAAACCACATTCAATCTATGTTCATAACTATGAATTCCTAAGTTTTATTTAACATTTCTTTCAATCCTTTCCTTGGTCTATTGATGAGACAAGGCATCGGACTTCTTCATAATTTTGGAATTCATTTAATCTATGTCGGTGGAAGGGTGACCAGTCTGGAGCCGAACCCTACAGAGCAGCACGGCGGAGGGGTGCTGCTCTCCTCGCAAGGGGACCTGACCTATTTTACTGACATTTCCAGATAATTAGGAAAAACGAAAATTTTATCAGCCTAGGGTAATTTAGGAACAGTCACATGTGGTGCCGTGACCAGGATTCTCGTCATTAAATGTACTGATTCACTTCAGTGCAACGAGAAAGAACAAAATATGGGTTACTACGAAAATAACGCAACGTATGTACACAGAAATAACACAAAACGTAAGCAATAACACAACGTAATTTTATGGGTCTATTAATTGTTAGCGACGGCAAGCGTTACAGCGGTTACAATACTTGTGTGTACGTTACGGTTGATAATAGTAGTGGTATTCCTCAACTATTGGTAGCGGGTTCAATCCCCGCATGATTTAATTGCTGATATGCTTAAATACCATTGTCATGGGTCTCGGGTTCGAATCCCGTCTAATGTTATTGGTTGATACAATAACTTATGTTTAATTACATAAGTCTAGGTTTAATAATGATGATTGAATTCTGTAAGTACTCGTAATGGGCCCGATTGCCACCTGATATTCTTTGTTTATAAGCGTTTGATTATTATATATTGGGTTCGATTCCCGTAAGATGTATTGTTTTTATGATTTTTGGAATTCCTGTGTCACGGCTTGTGGGTTCAATTCCCGCAACAATGGTAGGGTTTTTGGTTAAGACGCTACTATAGGTAATGGTGCGATTGTTGCTTGGGTGCGTGTGCTACTGAAATAATAGGTTCGACTCTCTGCAAACGAGAGTTTAGTATCTGGCAGCATGTCTATCTGTATTAATAGGTTCAACTCCCTGCAAACGTGAGTTTAGTAATTAACAATATGTGAATACCTGTAGTAATAGGTTCGACCCTCTGCAAATGTGAGTTGAGTGTCTGACAGTATGTGAATATGAAAATGTGTTTGTGAGTTTGCAAATATGGTTGTATTTTGTGTGTGTATGTGGAATGAGTTTAGGTATAAGACACACCCTTATTACGGGTAAATCTAATATTATTAGCGAGTAAGACCTACAAAGCGCGAAGCTTATATAATGACAATTAATTTACCAAGAAGGCACATTGACTAACGTCATAAAAAGTAAACATGAATCTTTCCATCTCTGCAGTCAGGGACGTATGTCGTATAATTGAATAGATACTCGTTTGGCCTTATTTTAAATTCCAGGATATTTAAGACTTCACTCGGCTGCGACTACGCTACGTCTAAACCTTTGGTTTGTGAGTTGCGCTTGGTTAGAAGTTCCTTCTAAATAGGCTGACATCGGCTGACTTCAACAGCAGTAGCCATGGGTGGCTTGGCTCCTGTTACAAAGCTAAGTTTCACTTTTATTACACACTTCAGTTACCCGTAGTTACGTGGTATGATTTTTGTTATCTCGTGAGATATTGTAGATTTATGTTTTAGGGCAATGGTCGGTACTATGGTTATCGGTTCAAATACCATAGAATGTACTTGTCAACACCTTCATAATCTGAAGGAATAGTTAACGACATTGTGTGCTAGTAAGCCAAAAATTGGTTCCACAGTCTAGGATGCTTATATCTTCTAATCAGTTTAACTTCCCAACTCTTATTAGAATTCAAAACTGCTCTAACCTCTTAGAATCAGAGGGGGGCGTCTAATTGGAATCAAATCTAATATGTTTATGTGCGGACTATTTCAGCTACTCCTGGGTATGATTGCGGGGAGGTGATTAAGCTGACTCTGCATTGAGGTGCATAAGGAGAGACCTCTGTCCAGCGGCAACTGCGACAGGCTGAGTTTAGAACGAGGGAGCGCCGTAGGTAGTGTTGCTGAATAGCATAAATACTCTTAAAAGAGTCCCTGGTATGTAAAACTAAATAATAAGCATGCACGGGATTACAGAGCTTAATTGAGGCGCGGTAATGTTATTTAAATTATCTTGGAAAGTGTATTTGCAAGAACAGTAATGGTTCAAATATTATAGAGCAATTATAAGAGTCTTAGTCGAAGATGCTTCTGCGAAACCGAATTACATTATAGCAGACATTGCATCTTATTGGGATCTTGTAGGATTGATACTAGAATACTTATAATATTCTGGTAGGTATTTGATTAGATAAAATCATCAAATAAGTATAGGTATATGATCTGTGACACTTTCAAGGAAAGGCATAGTTCATCCTATTGTGAAAGCTCATACGCTGTACTGCGTCACGCGTCTGATTTTCAGAGGGGGGAATGTGACTGTCTGTCACTTACTCCTAATTTATTAACAAAATACGTTATTCTAAATTCTTATCTTAACACGGTCCCACGATATCGGCCGTCTTAGAAACGCATTAAATCTCAATTTTATGGTCTGACAGCTCGACATGCTACCCTAATAAATAACAAAACATTCTTTTTCTTTAAAATAGTAAAACAATATTGCTTACAAACCCATTCCGGCAATTATGGCCAGTCATCAATAGAAAGCGATATTTCACGTCGCTTAAGATGCAATATTTAGTACGAATTCTCAGAACGCTGACGCCCTTACATGTAATAGATAATACGAGCTGCACATCTGTTGAGCATAACTCGGGCCCATAGGCCGTGGGACGGAGGTACCTGAAGAGCCCTTGAGAAGGGATGGGCGAAGGCTGAACTAAGCATGGTATTTTGTGGGAATTGTGGAGAAACTGATGTAATAACTTAGGGCACTTAGTTTTGAGACGCGGCAGAGGGCAGTCGGGGTCGAACCGCTTTAGGATACGGGCTTCCGAGCCCACGCTAGTTATATTAGGAGATTTGGCAAACGCCAAGCCAAGAGGCCATGTCCACGTGCGTTAGCTGTCGTAAGAAAGCGATTAGTATTGAATAAGTTAAATACGGAAAGGTCGAAGCTCAGATTAGACTAATTTAATATTAGCGTATATGTGTGTGTGTGTGTGTTGGTGCGACCGGGTGAGTCCTTATTTATAATAATTATCCTAGGCTGATAGAGTTATTAAAGTTCTTATAACTAATCAGACAGAAAGGTGTTGCTGGGGAGTTTGTTGCGCCACTTCTTCTCCCCAGCTTAAAACACTAGGAAGTGGTGAAGGGTGGGCGCTTTGGGGCTGTCTATAGACCTTCAAGAGAGTTGATCCATGACTCTATTAATCAATAATTCTTAATTTTTGACTCTGCTCTATTATCTAGTAAATCCTAGTACTACAATTCCTGAACGCTGTGTTATTGCCTCCGGCCAATAATAGTGCCTTAAGAGAGGTTATTCAAAACTCTATTAAATGATGGTTCTCGAGTTTCGAATCTTAATTAATTAATTCTTGAATGTTGTATTCTTTATCTCAGACCAATAATTCGGTCAGACTGACATGAACACGTGTCTTGCAGGTATGCTTGTTGTGCAAAGGGTAAACTTCCAGGGGTTTGGGTGACCACATCTACTATCTAATATTCAGTCCAAGGACTGATAGGGACCATGTCTCCTTATGAGCATGATGCCGACGCAATGCCGCTGGAACTAGCCGCTCCATAGTCAGACAAGGACAGTCGCTTGGTTGCCGCAGGAAAAGCCGCTTCGTCACGTTTATCAGTTCGAAAGAACTGCTAGGGACCATGTCTCCTTATGAGCATGATGTCGACACAATGCCGCTGAAAAGCCGCTTGCGTCACTATATGGAAGTGTTTGCTCTGAGTGCTCCGAGTATAGATGTGAGGTATCGTGTGAGTAATGACTGATCAAATACCTATTACGCTAGCGTATGGGTTACTCACAATTTAACAATAATAATATACTTTGTATCCCTCTATTATTACTAGCTTTCTAAAACCACATTCAATCTATGTTCATAACTATGAATTCCTAAGTTTTATTTAACATTTCTTTCAATCCTTTCCTTGGTCTATTGATGAGACAAGGCATCGGACTTCTTCATAATTTTGGAATTCATTTAATCTATGTCGGTGGAAGGGTGACCAGTCTGGAGCCGAACCCTACAGAGCAGCACGGCGGAGGGGTGCTGCTCTCCTCGCAAGGGGACCTGACCTATTTTACTGACATTTCCAGATAATTAGGAAAAACGAAAATTTTATCAGCCTAGGGTAATTTAGGAACAGTCACATTGGTTATTGCGCAATAGAAAAACCGTTTTCAGTTCAAATCAGATTATATTTTACGAACAAGTTAGTCACAACAGCGAAGCACACACTGTAGGTACATGAAACGACGCCGACGGTACGGAACGCGTGACAGTTTCTGAGCACGTGTTGGCCGTACGATGTCCAATGGTCAAGAGAGGCTGCACAGCTTCATGGGCTGCACACCGCTAATGTAGCGCTCTCGTCGACAACCACGAACTCAGGCTAGACTCTTTCGAGCGCCCCCAGATGGCGCTGTCGTACCGGATACGACTTGTTGCTACATAATTCTTCTGTAAGTGTGTTTGACACCTAACTCTTCCTAAGCGGCTGGGCCGATTTGGATGAAATTTTGTGTGTACATTTCAATGGGTTCCTGGATGGTTTGACTTTGAACACACAATTGGACCCGTTCGGGCAGGACGACGTCTGCCGGGTCCGCTAGTATATATATAATAATTTACGCAAATTAGAGACACATCTAGGATTATGAGGGTGAAAATGTAAGTTTGTAACATAACATAACATCACTTCTGTATTTCTCGAAGGATTAGACAGCGGTGTACCTAAAGTACACCCACATTTCGCAAGTTATGTTTTTAAGTCCCATGTAAAAGGGGGCGAGGCATTTGCCATCATCCGGGCAGAAAACCAGACTCCAGGGCCCCAAGTCTGGGTAGCGGGATCGTCCGAAAGGGTTACCGCTGCCCTGGGGGCAAAGGGCTAAGGAAGGAACACGGGTGGGTTTTAGTCAGTAAGAGTCTGACACTCCCTCCTGCTCCACCCAGAGCGGGAGGAGTCATTTGATGATTTCCCATCCTGAAAAAAAAAGGGACCCAAGTCTGCTATTTTTATAAATTCGTCATTCCAACACGATCCCATTACAATCCCATTGTCATTTTGCTTAAAGTTCGTAATCTGCTAAATTCTTAATGGCGATCATTGGTCGGTCAATGGTCTCGAAATAGAATTGTGTCATAATGACATTGTCGTATTGCCATTATTACAAAACCCGTTAGTAGAAATGATTTTCGTTTGAAATATATATAAATGATTTCATTTATATATATTTTTACATATTATTTATTAGCGTTTTATACAATTCAAGTGTTTTAGGTAAGTCAGTCAGTCATTTATCATGTACGAGATTACCATTCTATGCCATTTCTTTCAATGGAGTGTCAGTGGTTGACCACTGGAAAGTCATAATGACGCCATTATGTTAGTAGATTACCAAACTTGTCAAAATCAACAATTATGAAATCAATGATACTCGTAGATCATTCTGACACTATTGCAATAGCAGACTTGGGGCCCAGGCTGCTACTGAGAAATTCCTGACGTAAAATCCCAATAACACTTTGACCGACCCTGGAATCGAACCCAGGCCCTTATGCTCTCCAGTAGCGTTTGTTAATACTAGACAAACGAGTTGATATTGTTTTGGTCAACGTCGTTCGCCGCCATTTAAAGAGTTACTTTGTGTTACCAAGCCGAAAGCACCTACAAACTTACATAAATTGAAAACTTCAATCACGTTAGTGGGGACTTTATCAATAGGTTATCTCTTAACTAACTAAACACCTTTCTATTAACACTGGACCCATCCCGGCAGATATACAGAATGAGATTTAAACTTGCAGACTATTCGTCGAATCCCTGATTGGATTGGCGCTTCAAATTAAATCGACACTGACGCCAGGTGTGTGTGTAAAGGTTTACATAGACGAGGTGTGTGTATAACGAGTGTTTTGTTGATGACAGCGCCAGCGTCGTCTGACGGGGCCTAATTAAACAAACTTTTGGACGGATTGCGCTTGATGTATGAGGTGTAACACATTAGCGAAACGCAAAGTTTGCATGTCGTGCATCTGTGGTGTTTGCTAAAACATTTAATAATAATGTTCGTTGGTGTTGCCTACATATTAATTTTAGCTAAGTTTAAAAACAAAGTTTTAAACGTCTGTTATGAATGACCTCCGAATTGCTCAGAGCCCTGGTTACTGAGGTATTCAAATTAATCATACTATCCTAGTTCCTACTATTCTATCTTACTTAATAAACGCAAAAGTTTATGGATGTTTGTTACTCTTTCACGCAAAAACTAGGTACTGAAGGGATTTGAATGGGCACAGAGATAGTTTATAACACATAGGATACTTTTATCCCGATAGTCTCCATCCTGTGATAAGGATCGAGATTTATGCGGGAGAAACCGCGGGGTGCAGCTAGTCATCAAATCTCATGGAGTAATCAAGATGATGAAGATCAAGGATGGAATCTAATTTTCTAAAATAACTTATATTTTCGTTTACAAACGTTAAGGCGCTGCCAAAATATAGGACGCCGTAAAACGCTCAGTTTTTTGTCGCACACTTAGGTGTATTGGTACATATTACAAGCCGGACAAAAATGAGTGTATTGTCGATGTTAAAAGGCGAGACTTATTCATGAATATTTCATAAAAATAAAAGAGTATCATTATAAAACAATCGTAAAACAGAGTTCAAACAATTTTTTCATCGCATTGTTCTCAAAATTTTGAGCGTAAACTATCGTATTTTATGTAATGATAATAAAGGGAATTCAATCAACTAAAGAAATAATTATACTTACAAAGTATTCCACATAACCCTTAATTTATTTTTAGTTTGAATTAAAACTGCAAAATTTGTTTTATTTTGGTGGTCTGTTTAGAACTTTATTTGTTGCCGCGATGCGCTATTGTCAATTATCTAAGAACTTGCTTCTTACCGCGCCTTAACATGCAGCAAGATATCTGAAACGGTTATCCAAGATAAAGTTACAGTCTTCGAGAAACTGTTTGTATTTTGTTTGTAAACAGCAATTGTTGTTGACAGCCTGGTTTTTATTCCCGTCTTTAGTGCAGTAAGAATGGACTGGAGAAGTGTTGCGCCATTGTCCTTTCGTTCTAGGATTGACAAATGTCCGGTATTAGTCGGCCATGTTTGTACTTACCTTTGTCCGGGCGAAAATAAGTGCGTCCGGTTTTGCTGAGGTGGTTTGGCTTATTTATTAAGGACATTTGTAACCGTAATAATGTGTTTAGGGTTCTGGCTCCGCTGTGCGTCCGTCCGTCTGTCACGGGACTGTATATTTTTAACTGTAATGCAGTTGACATTTTTACAGAGTGGCCGCTATATCAAAAAATCACAAAAAAAAAGTTATAAATTAAAGGGGATGTGTGGACAGGAAACGTATTTGGTGTCAAATATTGTACAGTGGTACGGAACCCTACGTGTTCGCACTTGGCCGCGTTTTTGCCTATTCATGAATTAGTGGACTGTTAAGATTAAAAGTAGCATTCAACTAGTTCCAAGGCTAGGGAAGTTTTGCTTTTAGGGTGCCAAAAAGTTGATAACATTTACTTTGATAATAACATTTACATTAAATAAAAATTTAGATGTATATCGTAAAAATATAGACACGTAGTACGCGTTAAAATAACCATAGACATTTTATTCATAAAGAAAATATTTTACCAACTTAACAGTATTTCTATCAGACCAGCTTTTGTTTTTGCATCTAGCAACCCTGAGAGAAAGCAGGGATTTTACAAGGATACTAGATAGTGTCATTACTTGGTAGTCACTTCTCCTTTATACCGGAACTGGTGCCCCCACGACTGTAGTGCCAACATCCTACGGCGAAGGCGCTTGGCCTACATTCGGACTAAATTAATATTTATTTAATTCTACTACATACCTTCATTTAGAAGTGAGGATAACAAAGCACGAGAGGTGACTGAGATGTGAGAGGATTCAGGTGCCGTTGGTGGCGGAGGAAGAAACGGGGGGTGGGAGGTGAGAACGTATTTTATAAGGGGATTTTTTAAATTCCGTGTTTTGAAATTACCTCTTTACTTTCGATTGTGAATTCTGAATTTAGTTAAACGGACACAGTAATTAGTTTAGCTGAAAGGCTGTGTTTCGTATTATTTTGTACCTAATTATCAATTTGATCAATGATATCACTAAGAAAATAGAGAAGTTGACCCGAACGTGTGTCGTTCATAGACCATTTAATTAGGTACATTCAACTTTTCGATGTAACTACACACACAGTGACATTGAACAAGACAAGTTAACCCAAATTCAAATGATTCCGTGAATTATTAAAAACACACAATAATACCAAAAATATCTTGTGTCGTCTAAAACATAAACCATATTACTACATCTCTATGCATAGCTGCATATAGAGATGGGCGTCGGGTAAACCTCCATAAGAAAAATATCCAGGTAAATTCCCATTTGGTAAATACCGGGTATTGCGTAGCATGGCGTAGCACGGCGTAGTACGGTGTAGCACGGCGTAGCACGGCGTAGCATGGTGTACCACAGCGTAGCATGGCATAGCGTGCCCATCATCTGGGAATTTACCCGGTATTTACCCTTTGAATTTACAGGGTACTTCCATCTTTACACCTGATACACCGCAGTACATCGTCGCCATTGTTTCTCCCACCTGCGGGTAGTCGCGAAATCATTTTTATTATTTGAAGTCGCGCGACTCCTGAATACATTTTAATGCATTATGTGCGCGTTATGCATTGAGATGTGGTTGTTACCGGCTGGGTGTGAAGGGATATGAGAATATATTCAACGTGGCGGTGCATCAGTTATTTATTATAACTGAATATTGATGTTTATAGGCAGGTAAGTTTTCTGAATACAAATAGTTACTGCTGCTTTGAATGGTTGCGTAGTATGGTTGTTGGCTAAAATAAGCCTTATTTTCTCGATCTGAGGGTTTCGTATATGACAAAATAACTACCCTTTGCAATCACTCATCTATCGCCCATAGAAACAGTTTTGAATGAATAGTTTTATGCCACTGCTTGTAACTTATAAAAACTCGGATTAACTGAAAGATAATTTATTTAACAAATATAAAAGTTGCAACAAAACATACTGCCGCGCACAAACTAACTACCTATAGACTAGAGAGCGGGGCATTAATATGTTGGTTTATTATTATGATTATGTCAAGGATGCATTGATAATATTGGTTACATGATATCAAATGTTGTCGTTAAAAAATTCTAGAATACTGTAATATGCTTTCCCTTCAAGGAGTATCTTTAATTTATTTTTTAATAGACGGACATTAAGCTTCTTCCAACTACTTGGGCGTTTTTTGAGAATTTTAGGGGCCATACAGAAAACACTTTTGTGCATTAGTTTTGTTTTCTATCTATGTAGACAGAAAACACTGTCATCGCGTCTGCTATGACGATTGACGCGGAAATAAATGTCGATTAGATTTTACAAACATGGCCATTTCTACAATGTAAAGGTAAGGCAGAGTCAATATTTTATATGATTCAGTGCTAAGCACTAAGACTAGTTTGAACAGTGCGTAACAAGAACTACTATTTTTTTAACTTAGTTCTTCTATGTGTGCCTTCCAGTAAAGCTTTTTGTCAATCGTCACTTTAAGGAATTTAGTACTGTCAACTTCTGTAATAATTCTATTATTGTAGTGGATGTTAAGATCAGTCATAGTTGATAAACGTTGACTAAAATGCAATACGTTGGTTTTTTTTTTTTGAGGATGGGAAATCATCAAATGACCCCTCCCGCTCTGGGTGGAGCGGAAGGGAGTGTCAGACTCTTACTGACTAAAACCCACCCGTGTTCCTTCCTTAGCCCTTTATATTCCAGGGCAGCGGTAACACTTTCGGACGATCCCGCTACCCATACGTTGGTTTTATTAAGATTAATTTTTAAATTATTATTATTTAGCCAATTTATTATTGATGTCAAAGAATTATTAATGTTATAAGTATAGTTATTTTTAGTATAACATTGAATTGTGATAGTGCTATCATCAACAAAGAGTGTCACTGGTTGGTCTACATGTTTAGGTAAGTCATTTATATATACTATGAATAGTGGGGGACCCAGTACTACCCTCGGGGACTCCATACTTAACTACCCGTTCGTGTGAATGAAATATTTCTTCACGTTTAGTTTTAACATTTATCGTAGATATTTCTGTGACTTGCTTTCTGCTATTAAGATATATTTTTATTAATTTTCCACCATTGCCTCTTATACCGTATGCCTCCAACTTGTTTATTTACTGCAGGTACTGATATTCTCTACAGGTCTACACCGCACAGCCTTTTTTTATCCCACTGCTGGGAATAAACGTCCATCCTATTACAGGCTTATGAAAGGAAACTCATATCAAATGGCTTTTAGCCAACTACTATCGAAAAAGTTGTAACCACCAACATTTTTATGTAATAGTATAAGAGGAAGTCCGAACACGAACACGTTTCCGGTCCGCGCCGGCCCGCGCGGCTTAACTAGTTAAACTAGTTTCGCCAACTTTGAGGCCTTCCAATTTGTCCATACTATCTACCTACCCACTTAGGCATAAGTTTTAGTTTTTTTCCAAATCTACACAATGTGTAACCAAATTAATGCACATTATGAAAGTAATATGTTCAGAATCATTTACTGAATCGATTTCTGTCATTTTTAATATAGGTAATTGTTTATCTAAAACTACGTAAAATACCTAAATGGACTGCCTACTACGCTAGACCCTTATACGTGTGCGACTGTGTGCGTGCATGTACGAGTATTGTGACCACAATTTTACCCCACAATCAGTATAACTAATTTAATAAATAAACAATGTTTTATACCTAATAGTAAAAATCACTATGTATTATGGTTATAACATAACATTCTAATAGGGTGTCTGGTAGTGTGCAGTAATTTTGGGACATGTTGTTTAAGAATAAGTTACAGTTCTGGCACTAGACGACTCGTTGTGAAACGTCAGTGGGCGCCGACGGTACTCATCGACTACTACTATTGGATACAACACTACCTAGGTAGGGTCGCTTAGGTAGTGCTGTATCTACTCGGCAGTTTGGTAGGTAGCTAGGTACTTATGTTCATGTATCTTCCGGGCCCCCTGACTTATGGTACTAGAAGGAACAGTGGGGTTTTAGTCGGTAGAAGTCCGACATAACTCTCCGTTTTCCACAGGCGGAGGATATCCATGAGGATTTCTCCAAGGAAAACAAAAAGGCAACTTTACTGTGATTTTTAATTTGCTAGACTAAAATGACAGCTGTTACTATCGCATAACTGTCATGTTGACAAAAAAGGTCGATCGCAGCTATCATTTTAGTCTAGTAAATTAAAAATCAGAGTTAAGATACTTCATTCGTAGGATGTGATAACTAATTAAACCAGAGGGATTGAAATTCAGATTATAGACTTATCGTTGCTTATAGAAAAAAAACTAATCGACATGAAATACTCGCGAGTCTTTTTTGATCGCAAAATTAATATAAGTTACAATGGCATGATTCTTCAGTTGATGGTAGATGAGATTTCTGAAGTCAATTAAAAGCCTGCACTATCATTGAATAACATTTCAAAATGTCAAAATCGCGCATCGCTTACTTATTGACCATCCGCAGTTGCGTGAAAGTTTCTCCAAATTCTTCGGGCGCTAGACGGCCGGTCACCGCGGATCGATGCCAAGATATTTTGAAGGTATTTTCCGTTTTGTGCATCATAGCTGTGTAGGGTTAAGCCATGGGATTGATGACTTTTCTCAAATCGTAGTGGTTGGTATACTGCCATTACAACAAACGTAAAGATAACCAATAATCTTGAAACAGCTATGTACGTTTCTTATGATTACTATTGAGTATTTTTTTCGTATATTTTTGCTGGTATTATGCCACCAGCTAATATGTTTGAAAGGGTATACTTATAGGTTGGTCACATTTAAATTTGTGCAAGTTCTAATGAGTGGTTTTTCAGTTAGCTTCAATAATTTATGATTAAACGAACTTACCTGTACGTGAAATTCGATCATAATTATACGATGGCCTCGTCCAAAGAGATTAGCAACCCCACCCTCCCTTATTTATTTTTTCCCCGAAAAAAGAAATATCCTTTGGCATTCCTTGAAATATAAAAAAAACAGGAATTGAGGATCTAGGCTCTGAACTAAATGAGCAATAGAAGAGGGTATCGAGCAAAGGAGCGAGGACGAAGCTGAGTAGGTATAATTAGTGTTTTTTCCTCTTAATGGATGTTGATGATGTTATAATAACTTCCTGTCATTGTGTTACTGTTATTTACTTAGCAAGTCAAGGTATACGAATTTGTGTGGGGTAGGTACCATCACTACAAAGCGAAAAATAAATTTAAATTGGGAAGTCGATATCTCTGGTTTTGTATTTTCGTTTTTTGCCACCGACTTCCCAAATTAAAGTTATTTTTCACGTTGCAGTGTTTTTTTTTTGGAAACGGTTGTTTAAAAAAAAAATATTGAACGTACAGTTTTGACTTCGTTATTACATGTATGTATACCACGTTTTCGTCGCCAGTCCGACTCCAGCTGATGAGCTATGGCCGCCTATACCCTGTACATTAGGTAAACCGTTTTTGTTAGATGGAACTAGTGATTGCAGCAACACACAATACATTGATTGATACACGTACGGTATTATAATGTCTGTAAGAAGCTATAAATAAGATAAAGCAGTATATATTTATTTTATTACGCATATTAAAGTTAACTTTTGCTTAATCTGGAATATGTACGTTCTAAGACAGCTGTCAAAAAACGAAAAACCTAATGGATAGGGTGACATTCGTCGTGTCGTATTTGACATTTGGCACCAGCGTGTATCGACTTAATAGGTACCAGGAGCATCCTTAAGGTTAAGTGGCCCACCTCAGGCGATAGTTAGGCAACGAGCCAAGTTTGACAAAAGTAATATAAGTTAGTGAAGGCCAAGCGTTGTTGGCCTATGCTAATAGTTTTGTTACACTTGAACTTAACTGCCATTTGCATTTTGTTGGCGGTCGAGGCTCCATTGAAGGACACAGCAGTTAAATCAAGAAAATGTTAAAAGCTTTTCCTTCTGTCATTCATGGATCATTGATAGTCGTTACGGGCAGTCACAAGCCCGAAAGTCTGACCAAGGGGTATCGTATTACCCAATAACTGGGTTGTGGAGGTCAAATGGCAGTCGCTCCATCTAAAATACTGGTATTCAGCTGCATCCGTTTAGACTGGAAGCCGAAAAGGCTAGGTAGATGATGGTGATGATTAAAAGTGTTTCCTTCCTATTTCTTAGAGAAAGAAGTCTTAGGGTTGATTTTTCAATCATTTGATAACTTTATTCGAGGAACAATTTCGAAAGTTTAACAGTTACTTCATACAAAAACTGTCAAACGTCAATTTTATTCCACGAATAAAAGTTATCTGGCGATGAAAAAATCAGCCTTTAGTATTATTCAGTTATGTTCACTAATGGATTGTAAACATAACGTTTGACGATGTAGTTACAATATTATTTTAAACTTTTTAGGGTCCTGTACCCAAAGGGCGCCAAGGCTAGGCGAGGCTAATACCAAGCCTCCGGTGTCCGTACTGTCATGAACAATATTAATAGGAAGACAGTTGAAATTTTCACAGTTTGTATTACTACTATTTTTATTTTCATTATAACAACAAATAATGAAAATAAAATAAAGTTAAAAATCAAAGGGTTCGTTTTTTGTCTTGTGGTACGGAATCCTTCGTGTGAGAGTCCGACTAACCCTAAAAAATTCCTTTTTAGGGTTAGTCAGTGCAAAAAAAAAAATGCGTAGACTTAAGTACAGGCCAGTGTAATTGATTTAGAATTTGGATTTAACAGTATTTACTAAAGTGGATGGCTTTCTAGCGATACTCGTACATCGCAAAAGAATTGCGTCTCTGATGCGCCGCATACGGGGCAGCCCCAACAGCTTCCTGCAGCTTATTGCAGGGAGAATGGATGTGGATTGCTCATTCATGGAGCATTGGACAAAACTCCATGTACGAGTAGTGCGATCCTGATCTAATATTTCGATTGTATAGTTTGTGAAAGGTTACTAACATAGTTTTTAAGTCATTGTCACTAACATTATATGGATTATGTGTACTTGTATGTGTAGTCCGAAATAAAGAATATATTATTATTATTATTAAGCCTAAGCCGAAAAAGCTCAGGCTTAATTAAACTACACAAAGCCTACTAAGGCTGTTTGTATTTGTGTGTATACCATATGTACATATTTTAGTACGCACGGTTTAATGAGGCATAATGCTAACAATCATGGCGTAGGTACCTAATTGCAATGAGAACATTATTCTCGGTAGTAAACAACATCTGATACACACGCAAGTTATTTGTATGCCATTTATAATGTTGAATGTGAACCGAGAAATGGTTCTGAGGAATAGTAATTCCTCATTTTAGCGGAAATATTGTATTTTTAGATAACTAACTATTTACACTACGACTAAATTAAAAGACCAACTAACTAACTAGACAAAGAAATACAAAAACAACAGGACATTTAGGCGTCGAAGTACTCGTCCGCATCGCTGTTAATTATAATTAAGAAGATATATTTTTCCACAAATCTCAATAATTTTTTTTTTTTTCATTCTGTTGTTTCTGCCTACCATGCCCATGGGAATAAGGTGTTCATGTATGTGTCAAGGATAAATCCACCTGCGTTTTTAAATACGGTATACATACTTATTGCCTAAGTACTTATATGAATAATTGAATATCTTTTACGAATGCCGTCAAACTAGGTACGAGTGTCATCATCTGCCTGCCTTTTCCCAACTATGTTGGGGTCGGCTTCCAGTCTAACCAATTGCAGCTGAATACCAGTATTTTACATGGAGCGACTGCCTATCTAACCTCCACAACCCAGTTACTGGGTAATACGATACCCCTTGGTAAGACTGGTTGTCAGACTTTCGGGCTTCTGAATACCCGTAACGACTGTCAAAGATCCACGAATGACAGCCGGGACCAACGGCTTAACGTGCTTTCCGAGGCACGGAGGGGTCTCGGTATGCAAAGATGGTCACCCATCCACAGACCAACCGCGGCAAGCTTAGCTTAACCTGACCGATCGACCTTTTTTTTTTGGTTCTTTATTGATTTGTAAGGATTTTTGTACATAAAAATGACGATGACAATCCCATCGTACCTTATGCTAATCTTAGTTCGCTAATTAATTATATACTATGTACTCAATCTTAATTAAATTTAAATGAGTAAAGCACTTTAGCTGCGTCCGACTTAGGCGCAGCTAAAATACTTTGAAAAACACCAACATCTACATAATTTATATAATATTGCCTTACCAGCTGTTCTCTCTTATTAGCATTGCGTGCACATTCCATTAATAAGTGTTGACCGATCGACCTGTGTGGCTGTTATTATTTAGTCACGGGCCCTTAACTAGGTACGAGTATATGCCCGTTTAAATAAGGCAAACCTTGAAATAATTTATTTTATCTTGTCCAGAACTTTATTTTTATCAATAGGCTGAATTTGAATTCAAATATCTATAAGTTATTGTTTTATATTATTGAAATTTGGAAATACTTGACTCTATTTTGCACTTTATTACAAAGCTGTTAAGACTGTTAGTTGTATGCACTTTGGTTCCATACGAACTTTGAACAAAATTTTAATAGAACGATTACGCCGACAAAACTTTGTTGTACAGACGCCGCCAGCACATCAAGCTACTACAATCTGTCAAATTTCTTTAATAGATTTTCAACTTTATCGCTAAAGTATTAAGGTTCAAGGTTGATTGGGAAAATTTGACAGTTTCGGGTAGCTTGACCTGCTGGCGTCTGTACAATAGGAAGCAATTAATTTTGTTAAGAGTTAACGCTCGCTTGTCTTATTAAGGCGAAGGCGTAGGTGGGTAGCCCGCGAAATTCAAATTTTCATACGTTTTTTGCAATTTGCAGGTCAGTGTCAGAGGGGCAATTCTCGTAATTTCACAGAACTTTCACAGTCTGATCTCAGTCTCAATCTGTCAAAAAATACTTCCACTTTCCCTACATTTTGACAAGTTTTTGACATTTGTTTGTCGCCGAGATGAGACTGCGACTAGATTTTGAACGTTTTAAATTACGAGAATTGACCTTCTGGTTGTATGTTGAACTAAATATGATTAGCGGCCGTATCAAATATTTATTTTTAGAATTATAATCGTAAAAATCATCAACACAACTCTCTATGTTTATATTGAATTGAATGACCTATTCCCCTATAGAATGACTATTTCATGATATTTTTTTTTTTTTTGAGGCCAATTCTAATTTCTAACTAAAGGAATGGTATTTCTGATTGTAGTGATTATAATTCTGTAAAGTTATAATTTGATTTTCGGGATCTACCATGGCGCTTCCCCTTAAAGCCAAATACCCAAAAACCCTCTCTGGGTAGTCTCTGTTACAAGAGAACCGTTCTTTTGTGATATGTTTTCATTCTCGCAACTTTTACGGGAATTTTTCTAAAGTACTAATTGCGGGGAATTTTATATGGGATATTCATAATTTTATAAGTTACTTATGTAAGTTGTTTGCGAAACTGCCGGCACTACTGCTAAGCATGAGGTCCTACGTTCGATTCCCAGGTCGTACAAAGTGTTATTGGGATTTTTCCATCACGGGTTTTCTTTGCTTAGTTTGGATTTGTGGCCGGTTGCTGGCAATAGGCAATAGTCCCATGGGACATGGGACTTAAACATAACTGGCGAAATGCGGGTGTAGGTACTAAGGTAAACCTCTGCCTAATCCTTCTGGGATTACTGGCGTGATATTATGTTAAGTTATTTCGCGAAAGTATTTTTATAATTGTAACAAACAGGCCGTTATCATTGCAATTTTATGATTATTATTGTTATCGCTATTTGTTTTTAATTTAATATTTTATCTTATTTTAAATTATTAATGAAAATGATGACCCATTTTATTGTTCTTGCCCTTTCTTTTATTATATTAATGACAGTTACTTATTTAAATAACAAATGATGGACATCTGATGTACATGTTAAAATTAATATTTTTTACGTAATATTTTTGTTTAAGCACAGTGGTTTTGTTTATTATTGTGACACTTTAACACTTAAAACTATTTATATTGCTGTGCCCTAGCAGGGTTCACGTATGAAACCTATATAACTACATGAATGCAATAAATGATGAATACTTATGAATCAAGAGGTAAACATTTCAATCCGATTAATGTTTTTAATCGCCCCAAACATTGTTTTCCGCAGTTAATTATCGATGAAAAAACTACTTTTACCAAAAAGAAAAAAGAATTGTGGGCTGAACATTGAAAAATGGCCGGGATAAACTGAATCGACAGCGTTGCTTAAATCGAAGCTTTTTTAGTTTTATTTATATACAACTAGCTACGCCCCGTGGTTTTACCAGCATAAGTCTCGATTCCATGAGAATATCGGAATTAAAAGTTTCGTATGTCCTAATCCTGGTCATGGGCTAGCCATGTGCCAAATTTCATCCAAATCCATTCAACTGTTTTAGCGTGAATGCGTAACAAACAGATAAACAAACTTACTTCCGCATTTATAATATTAAGTGAGGATAGTTAGGATCAGGATGTTACTCGAGGACTACTATTATAATTTGTATTATTTTCTTAGATCGACTACTTTGTACAGAATGAAGATCGAACACGACAATCAAGAACGATTGATTGGTTCTTGAGTTCTTGACTGTACCTACTTTTGACGTAGAAATAACGAATGATGTGTTTGATCGACATCAAGTTAGTTACCTAAAGTTAATTAAAAGCCATCGAGTATTTAGGGGTTGATCGACTCTTCACGTGACCAGAAAGAAGGCAGGCCTATTTTTTGGTCGAAAAATCAGCATTGCCATCCAACGTGATGACGCTGCCAGCCTTTTGGGCACTTTTCCCACTGACAGCGATGCGGACAAATTTTTTGATGCCCAATGAGCTTTTACCCTTTTTTCCTTTATTACTAGTACATAATATACATACATCAGCCATCTTGTTACCATAACACAAGCATTAGGTTGCTTAGCTTGGGACTAGATGGCGCTGTGTGAAATGTCCAGGGATATTATTATTAGTGCTAGATTGTTAATTGTATTTAAGATTTATTATTTAAAACCATAATTTCATCATTCAGATAGGAAATGTCGACTCCATCTAGCATTTAAAAAAATATATAATTTTTAAAAGTGATACCGATAAGTATCTTATAATTACAGAATAAACAATTTCATTTAATTTCAATTTAATAACCTGGCAAATCATTTTTTGCTAACCGACCGCTTTAATATTATAAATCCTGAGGTCGCTCAGTTACGAAGGTACAAAGCGACCACTGCGCAACCGCAGGGCAACCTTCTCGCGTGACCACCAGGTAAAAAATGCCCGGATGTGCCCGGGCATCCGTCGACCTTCGCCGCTATTCACCGCATAAAAGGTAGGAAACAATACAAGCAACGGGGAAAAGTCGACTAGGTGTGGACGATCGATTTTGCGATTTGTCAGACCACGACTGAAATTATTAGTGTTTTGATTTACGTTATTTAAGAAGATAGAATATATGGTTTCATGCATTTTAATAATCAACTCAGCCTATCGCAGTCCACTGCTGGACATAGGCCTCTCCCAAGCTGCACCACAACACCCTGTCCTCCGCCTTCCGCATCCAGTCTGACCCAGCCACCTTAAAGTCGTCGGTCCATCTAGCTGGGGGGGCGTCCCACACTACGCTTGATATTAATAAAGTATGTATTAAGTATTTAATATATTCCGGATCTAGGCTTCTTCTGAGCATTTTATTTTGAAACCTCCTTTTTGTCATACACTTTGCTTATGAGGAGTATAAATGTGGTTCATGTATCTAGTTAAAAGACATTGTCAGCATTTTTAACCAACTAAATTCAATCGAGGAGATCTCAAGGAGGTAATGAAAAGCCATAATTAGCCACTTAGAGTAAAGAGAAAAATATTAAATTCCTGCATTCCTATCATGATGTGGTGAGACATGGAGCTTAGCAAATCAAAATACACGTAAACTTGAAAGTTGCCAGCATAGTATGGGATGAAACATACTCAACATCAAAATAATAGATAAAATAAAACTATATAAAACAAGAAACTAAACGAGAATATCTGACGTTACTTGTCTAAATGTATTTAAAAGCTGAAATGAAGATGGGCAGGAGAGTGGTGCCCAGTAGAACACAAAATGCAAATGAACTCTATTTTTAATATAAATTATTGATTTAAATGACTAGAATTATATCTATTTAATTTAATTTAATTTAATTAATTGCATTGTAATCCAAATTTAAATTATGAAATTATTATTAGTATTTTTATGTTATTGATAATTACTAAATGCGCGCGATAAGTATAACCAAGATGAAAAATATAAATATTTGCACGGCAGAAATGCCGAATATAGTGAAACCTATAGATCTTAAGAACTTATGTTAGCTACCTATATTCTTGCAAATATATCTATCATTCATTCATTTAAAAGAAAGAAAGGGATACAGCGTCGTAGATGGGACGACAACTTTCGAAGAATAGCGGGTCTTACTTGGAGAAGTCAAGCACAGAACCGCAAGGGTAGTAAGCTCTGGGGGAGGCCTATGCTGAAAAGCAAGACAATCTTCACGTACCGGTGTCAAACAATTTCATAAGTTGAGGTGTAATATTTTCATCACAATGCTAATGTAAAAAGTCGTCATAACCTCTAATTTTCACTCCAAAAAACGCAAAATCGCGCCTCACTCGTTGGCCTAACTCACAATTTATGCGCGTACATAGGCAGAGGTAACAAAGCGAGCCAACAGATGGTTGCATGAATAAAACAGTGGAGGCCGCCCTGAATATTTGACGTAGTGTGGACCGCGCCGCTTCCGAACAACAGTCGCATGATCTTACAGGGGAATCTTTTTGTTTTTCGATATTTTGTGTTACAGGTGTACATATTTGGGAGTCAAATGGGATACTAGGAAGGTACTAATATTGGAATTACTAAGTTTATTTTCGATAAAATGGACGAAATAAAGTTTTTCTGAGACAGTATTGGACCCCAGCACGCGTATTATAACCATTTTTATCTCTTCTCTACCTTCGCTTCGTTATGCTCACTATGTTTATTTTTGACATCGCATGTTTCCTACTGTGGTCATGCTATACGAGGACTCTGCTGTGTCTACCGCATAGGTTCTCAACCTTATTTGGCCCACCAGCCACTTTGAGTTGGTTTTCCTAGACCTCTCCCAATTTTTACTTACGTTCTGTAGCGTACCTGAAACAGCTGTTGCCACGATTATATTTAAACGTGTAATATTATGTAGTCTAGTCGTAAGATAGGATACATAATTTTCTCTTGGTCTACTCCCCTGAAAGCGAACCTAGGTCTACCAGCTGACTTTAAATTCACTAGCATCCTTTCAGGGGGTGAGGGTGTTCATGACTATGAACAATTGCTGTCAAAGAACCAACTTAATGCGACGAAATATTTTATTAAATTTTGTATTCACCGTATTGAATTCTTGATTCTAGCTGAGAATATTTTTTAACAATGTCTCTGAAGTTTAAGAAATAAAGAATAAAAAATCTTTACGTTTAGTGAGAAAGAAAAATGATTTATTTTCCAAGTTAATGTGAAAATAAATTGCTAAATCACTTTCAATAGATAAATACCTACCTAGGTATAGCAGAAGGCAAAAACAAACAACTACACTACTAAAACAAACAACACAAAAACAAATAAATAATTTGTATTTTAATTTAATTTGTAATTTAATTTAATTTGGTTTTATTTGGAATTTAATTTAATTTGATTTTATTTGTAATTTATTTTAATTAAATAAATTTTAACTATTTGCATGCCGCTGTGTCGGCGAGACATGATGATCCTTAACTACTTTATTACATCTTTGTACCGTGTTTCTGGCAAATAAACGAATTATTATTATTATTATTAACAATATAAGTAGGTACACTACAGGGCTCTTCTATGTGTCCTTTCAATAATCCTTATATGCATAATCAGGCTGTAATGTTCCCACTGTTGGGACACCGGCCTCCTCTCTGTGACAAGGAGTGGATAGTCCACTACACTGGCCCAGTGCGGGTTGGTAGATGTCACGTCTTTGAATTTTGGTTCTAGGACATGCCGGTTTCCTCACAATGTTTTCCTTCACCGTTTTTGAGAGCAGTGGTGATGAAATAATTTATTTACTGGACCACCACTGCTCTCCTAAATATCCTTATAAAGACTACAAAAACTAAACACAACACTAGACCTACTCCAAAGCACTAAATTCAACAATAGATGATAGAAAGTGCGCAGTTTCCGAACAAAAACATTGTTTATCGTCTGGCGGAGTCCAAATAAAACCGTTTGGCATCACACGGGTCGATGGGTTCCAATCCTCGGCCAACAAATCGACGCCTCGCCAAAACTTATTAATTTCGCTTCAGGTACACTTTATTTGGGCCATTGGGATTAAATATAGGTTGATAAAAATGGCTTTTGAGGTGTCTGGATTTTGAGGACGTCCTCAACACCCAGGTATTTTTACAAACAGTATAGTCTTGTATGTCGTAGTGTAGTAGAAGTCTATATATACATTTTTTTTTGTTAGCCTGTTTTGTGTCCTACTGCTTGGCAAGGCTGCTCTCAAAACGGTGAATGAAAACATCGTGAGGAAACCGGCACGACCTAGAACCAAAATTCGAAGACATGTGACATCCATCAACCCGCATTGGGCCCGCGCGGTAGATTACAGCCCACTCCCTCTCTAAGAGAGGAGGCCTGTGTCTCAATAGTGGTAACATTATAGGCTGATTATGCTGGGCAAAGGCCTTCCCTTTTTCCTGCCAAACACCCCTGTCTTGTGCGATCTCTGACCATGTTGGCTCTGTAAACTTTATCAGATCGTCACACCACTTTCACCGAGGTCTACTTCGACGACGATATCCTCCCTCAGGCGTCCAGTGAGTGACGATCTTTGCCCATCTCTCCGGGTGCATTCGCGTATTTTCCTTATTGCACCTTCCACTGTTTGTCTCTGCATCACCACAAGTTTGACTGGTAGAAAATGCCTTTTGCTCTAAGTCTGCCTCTGTAGGTACAGACGCCAGCAGGTCAAGCTACCCGAAACTGTCAAATTTTCCCAATCCATCTTGAACCTTAATGCTTTAGCAATAAAGTTGAACATCTATTAAAGAATTTGACAGATTGTAGTAGCTTGATGTGCTGGCGTCTGTACAATTGTGTGCTTACTTGCTAAAAATATTGAATAAATAAATAAATGTAACAACGATGTTACACTCGTGCTGTTTGTTTTAGGGTTTATTTAGCCTGACACCTACAGCAAGGTCACTTAGGAGAGTAGGTCAAACATGTGAGTAGGTAGGTGGATTATTTTTAGGAAAGATTAAATATATGTAATCTACCTGTTTATTCATTGGGTCGACTGGTACTTAAATTAGTTTGATATTGAAACAAGCTACTTATGCCGTTTTAGTCATTTATACTTATAATTCATCATTTTCTTTCTCCAACAATTTGTCACGATAACGAATGTGTCAAAATTACGGACTCTCAGGGACACATGTGTACCACAAGCGGTACAAATTTGTACCAGCTCGTCCCAGAGCTTGCAAAATGAGGTGGTGAGCCCATTATGTGGTTACCCCGGATACCATGATACTTAAGAAAGTCTCCTTTCACAACACCGACGCGTATGAGTTGTTTCATATTCGCTGGAAAGTAATAATAAACAGGAATACACAAGCAAAATGATGCTTGAAAGCAACAAAATCAAACAAGCATATTCACAAAGCTCTGTAACTTTAAAGCTTATGATTTGCGCATCGGTCTAGACTTAGTAAACAGCCATAGCAAATATTCGAAGAGACAATACAGACAGTTCCCATCTCTATCCTATGAAAAAGTTTAATTACTTACGACGGTCATGGAGTAAGTGAGAACAGAGTGCTAAGATGTTCCTCTCAAAACTGCATTGCAATATATATATATAATATTAAAGTTGTTCGTCTGTCTCACAATACAGACGAACATCTTTAATATTAGATGACTTATGAGCAATGTACTCATAAAGATAATGTCGTGTAGTGGTATATTTTGTTTGATGATATTTAATTCAGTATTTAAAGGAGGCTCTTCAAATGTAGACGAGTCACAGATCCCTGCACCGCAGTGTCCACAGTGAACGATAATACAATTAATTTGCCTAATTAACTTAACGAGCACATGTTGAGATTCTTAAGTTCTGAGCTGAGCTGTACGATTACTGACAAATGCTTCTTTCTTTAAAATACCATTTCAGACTGTAATCTACATGGTCTTCGCATGATCTGATTAAGATTATGTCTGGACTTTAAAAAGGACTGTTACCTATGAGTTTGTTTCGGCCTTTCTCTTCAGAGTAGTGAGACAGGAAGAGGCGCCGACTTCATGTAGTTTTTAAAATATGATTGAAGTGTTTGTACAAACCTACTTACGGAAATAAAATTATTAATTATTTACCATTCCATCCACACTGAGAAGCAGTTGGTCGAGTGTGCATAAACACTCCATTTCTTCATACTCCATATCTTCGCCGACGATGCCCAGGAAAGCCGGTAACTCGATGCGGGCAGTAAATATTGCATCTCACGTGGAGACAGGGGACTCCCAGGACAACATCCAAGGGAATATCAGGTTTATACCTATTAAAATAACGTCTAGACTTTAATGTAAATATGCTGCTGGTCTTACGGATAAAATAAGACGATTTCGGGTGACTTTTGTGTGTAATCATGCTGGCAATTGGATTTGAAGCAGTAGTGTTAGATGGGATGAAATTGAAGGTTAAAATTCCAACGTTTACTGACATTTTTTTTACAAAAACAAATTTTAATGTTATAACACAACTTTAAATACCACGACCCATGTACCGTTGCACACACCCGTAAGCACAATGTTTTGCGTGCGTTACGTTGCGCACTACCGTAAACGGCGAATTTTCACACCAATAATGAAAGATTTCCAGTTTCCCAGCATTATTTTTGCACAAAGTTACAGTTTGATGTACAGACGCCAGCAGGTCAAGCTACCCGAAACTGTCAAATTTTCCCAATCAACCTTAATCCTTAATGCTTTAGTGATAAAGTTGAAAATCTACTAAAAAAATTTGACAGATTGTAGTAGCTTGATGTGCTGGCGTCTGTACAAAATGCATAGTTGACAGCTATGTGATGGGTCTGTTTATTAACCGTAACAACAAACAACCTACGAGACGATAGTAGCCACTATCATGGGGGAGTAATAAAATGTTTAATTACAGCCCCCGAGCGCACGTGATGCCGTCAATAAATATTGAAACACACTTGTGGACAGGGGAGGCGAGCTCGTAAATATATGAACATCTCTGTTGTTGTTTTTCGGTTAAATCTGGACTGAATTATGTACATGGTTTGTGTATGCGGGGGTTTATGAGGTTAAGGGCCTGAGTCATAGCAGGGTTCACATAGGCATTCTAGATAAATAAAAAACTGGACAGAATGCGTATGAAAAATAATCGAAACTCGTCTTAGTTGAGAAACTGGCTCAAAAATCACAATTTATATAATTGGCTGTCCTAAATGCCTACGTTTATAATGAGCCAGCCAATGATATAATTTATTCAACGAACGTAAAAGGGGTTAAAGTATGAAATAATAGGGGTTAAAGTATGAAATTGCCGTTTTATTGTAATAGGTACTTCGAATTGACATAGAACAGATGTCTACTGTGCTGAAATCCAAACAATGATAACAAAACTAGCAGTGAAAAAGCCCCGACTCATGAATCGATCTTCACCATTATTGCTCCATGATAACGCGAGACCTCATACAGCACAAGAAACCGTTTTAACTCTACAGGACTGCAATTAGAAACCATTCGTCACCCTCCGTATTCGCCAGACCTTGCTCCAACGGACTACCATTTTTTTCGTGATTTGGACAATTTTCTACGTGATAAAAAGTTTTCTTCTCAGGAGGCAGTACAAAATGCTTTCACACAGTTTGTCGAATCTAGACCACGAGAGTTCTATCGCAAAGGCATAAATGAACTTCCTATTAGATGGCAGCAATGTGCCTATAGATAATAATGGTCATTATTGTGATTAAATAAATATGTTAAATTAAAAAAAAAAACGGATTTCAATTTTTCAGTACAAATCGGCAATTTCATACTTTAACCCCTAATATTATTATTGGAATTGAACCAGAAAAATGGTACCTAATTCTATGGAATTAATTATTTTACAATTATTAGAGACAGATGTTGATGAGAGGCTCGTGGGATAGTAATAACAGCAGCACGAGTCGATCGACCGCGGTCAGTTCGTGGATGGGTCCATTACATATCAAGACCCCTCTGTTCCACGGAGAGCATGTTATGCTGTTTGTCCCGGTGTCATTCGTACTCGTAGATCTTTGACGGTCGTTACGGGTAGGCTGACAACCAGTTTTACTTACCTAACCTAGGGGTGTCGTGTTACCCAGTAACTGGGTTATGGAGGTCAGATAGGCAGTCCCTCCATGTAAAATACTTGTATTCAAATGCATCCGGTTAGACTGGAAGCTGACCTAAACATACATAGTTGGGAACAAGCTAGGCAGATTGAGAAATGGATGTTTATCTGCAGAGAAAACAGCTAAACAAAAACCATCGGGAAATAATAATACCCGCAAATAAAACAATTCTGTGAAGAAAATATACTGACACGAGTCGCAGTATGTATGAGTTTGCCAAAGAAAAGTAAACTGTATGTCAATAAATTACGGTATATGGAGAGACTTTGTATCGGATCGATAATACTTATGAATTTGTTTGCTTGTATAAGAGTAAAATGGTTACTATTTTCCATGGTAACGACAGGGAAATCTTGAAGGTAAAGCATTATTTACCAGCACCGTAATTGCGTATCACGAAGTTGCTGATCCATTTTTTCTGAATACTTATATATGTTTTTGAAAATTTATCCAGATATGTGAGTGGGAGAATGAGCTAATATGTGCATGCTTGCGCGCGTGTGTGTGCGTATACGTGTGTGTACGTACGTGTGTCAGTATGAAATACATTACTATATTATACCCATGTTTGTATGTATGCAAAAATCAAGAATCAAGAAATCATCTCAATCAAATTTTCAGTGTCAGTCTAGCTTAATTCAAGTAACTCAAGTATTTTTTTTTTTGTAATAAATTGAATAAGTAGGTAGGGAATAGGGGTGGAGAATGATGATGACTTATAAAAAGTAACTTCTTTAAAACAGATAAATCTAATCATAAGAAGACTTCTTATTCAGTTTTTCTCCATTTCTTTTCCAACAAACGGCCGGCAGCCGAGTGTTTTTTACTAGTTAATCTCCAGTGACTGAAGCACGGGGCACAGATAATAAAATTTGGACCTAGTCCTGCCAGTGTCTGCAAGAAACAATGAGATTACCAGGATTTATTAGCGGCATCGAAAATTGCTTGTCTGACGTAACAAGCAAAACTTACTTTGTAGTAAACCTGGCTAGTTTGTGTGGAGCTGTTTGTTATATCTTTTTTAACTGACTTCAGAAAAGAGGAGGTTGTCAATTCGACCGAATGTTTTTTTTTTTTGTATGTACGTTCAGCAATATTTTCGCCATTGTTAACTATTTTTGATTAGGTATTCTGTTTTGTAGATTTTATGTAAATCGTTCTGTAGGATTCCAGGCTTTGGTGTGAATTGAGGATTTTTTTTTGCTTACAAGAGTAGTCACCATTTCAAATACTGATTGTATCCAGAAAGTAGGAATTCTTTTATATATAACAGACTGTGACCACCGAACGTAATGATATCGCACATTACAGCCGCAACGGGCCGCAGCGCAACGCTTTTTCATACAAAAAACGTGCAGTGCGGCTAGCGCCTGTAGTGTGCGTAGTTCATTGAAAATGTACGAAAGTGATGAACTACGATTTTTGCAATGCGTTGCGTTGCGGTTGGCCCGCCCCAATCTGCGTTAGCCTTTATGGTTAACGCAGATTGGGGCGTTGAGAATAAGCATGGTAATTATGGTATTTGACTGCCAATTTTATTGAAGTACATAAGTTATATTCAGTAGCGAACAATTTTTGATTATGGAATTACTTGGCATAATTTCGTAATTACCAGATCCGCACGGTGAAAATATGGAAGGTTGCACAAACATTTTTCTACAGTCTTCCTTTTGCAAGCTTTTCAATTAGCCTTAAAATGTCCAAACACTAAAACAAATCCTAATAGCAAAAATAAAATAAAGATGTAAATCCACTGGCACAAACCAACAGCTAAAATTAAAAATAAAACACTTAAAAAAAAATGCAGAATCCAAATAAAGCTTCCTATGTACTTTGCATTATGAAGCAAAAAGGTTTGAATGTAAAATGTTTCTCTCCATTGCTTTAGTTGGCCCGTTCGAGTTTTGTCCTGCAATTTGCTGGGACAGTGGCGACCGCTTCTTAGTGCGAACATGGCGGTTGTATCATGGAAACTCGACGCGAATGCTACCATGGTTTCAAGGATATAAATTTTGTTTAATTAAAGGGAAAATAGTGTCATAAATCTTGGAAATTCTTGCGTTCGCTTCCAGTAGCATGTCTGAATTAAGTATATGTGCCACAAGTGAACAATGCTGATTTTTTTTAACGTTTATATATGTTCACAGGTTTTGTTCTTCTTGGGTTACTTGAAAGACAAATTATGACAAAAACTCTATTGCGGAGATACCCTTACAATAATTTTGCGTCTGTGAATTCTGTATCATCATCGGCACCAATAGTCATTAGCCATAACTACAGGATCAGCTGTTTTGAGTTTGACTTTTGAAGGATATTTCTAATCGTAGTTTGATGAATTTGTCTGCTCAACAACGTAATTAACGCAATGAACGTGGTTGAATTGTCAAAATGAAAGAAAATGCGATCAATTATCATTGTTTGTGTGTTGTGCAATCACCCCGCCGCGGCCGTAGAAAGTAGCATCTGTAGACACCAAAAGAATATTTCTTGAGTTTTGGAGTTCATGGCTGCTTACATTTTCGATCTTGATTACACTACAATTATTTTCAACAACCTACAAGAAATCAAAAAGAAGATTGAAAGAAAATACATTAATTTGCGAAAAATATGACGCATAAAAAAGAACACAAACACAAAAAAAAAATAACAAGTTGGGGGTAAACATGTCACATCCACGCAAAACGGTCATCGCTCAGCATAATGCTAAGACCCTATACGAGACAGAGTCCCAGCGCTGGTTCAGAAAATCACTCAAGACTGCGTTGGTACTTCAGGTTAAACCTAGTTATAGAGCTGCGACAGGGGAATAGTTAACGAGCGCCATAGTAATCGATCCCCTCAATTAACAGTCACTCCTTGAGGGGTGATCAGCTGACGCACAGTTTTTCCTTCATTTTCCCATCACAATTAAAACGAACATGTTAGAAATAATTATTTTGAGGCCCTTATGTTTTGATTAGTAGTTATGGGTCTGTTATTGCAAAGATAGTCGTCAATGCTAACCCTCCTTCTCTTTCTCTTTTTTTTGCGTTTTATTACAAACACTGACTGGATGTGTTGAATAAGTTGGGTTATTGCGGCTGTCGAAGGACCAATAAGCGTTGTGTAATTATTTTGGAACGAATGTCATGTCGCCTGCACACAAGGGGGTAGGAAACAATTAAGGACTTACTTGGTGGTTTTGCATGTGCCGTGCTGATATGCAGACCGGCGTCCGGTAGCTTTTGTTTCTCTGCTTCTTCCTGGTTCTGTGTCGGCCGACACTCGTGAATTGGTTTAATTTAATTTATGCGGTTTTGGTATGTTCCGCGGCGCGAGCGCGTCGCGAAGCTTAGCGGTTAGCTTGCGGTGCGAGAGCGGTAAGTGTTCGATTACAAGTGAAGTTGAATCTCTGTCCCTCCGCTGGTGGTTTGTTCCACGTAGTCCGGAAGCGGTAGTCGGTTGGCGCTTTCTCTTTCTGTCGCGTATGGACGTAATGATAGGGAGAGGGATAGATGGATAGGCACTTGGCGACATGACGTTGACGTTTTCGTTCGGATATTTAATAGAGAGAACCTTGTAATATAGAAACTTGCGTAAGCATCCTGCCCGGGTTTGAGGATATGTAGTATTCTCAAAAAAGGGAAAGAAATTGCGTTAAAGCGGATTAAAAGAAAGAGAGAGAAGAAAACAATTGAAATATATTAATTACGACTAAAATTACGTGATATTAATTACGCGGTGAAATCATTGGGAAGGCAACGGGCAGAGCTTAACAATGGGTCGCTTGAAAGAGCCACTGCATGTCTTCACCATAGCAACGCGGGTTGTCCCATCTTTGCCGGGGAAAACCTCGGTGATTATGCCCATTGGCCAACGTAAAGGAGGGACATCATCTTGATGCATGAGAACCACTGCACCAATCCTAACATTGTCCACGGCATCCAACCATTTTTGCCTAACTTGTAAGTTATGTAAATATTCTATCCGCCATCTTCTCCAAAAGCTGCAAACCATTTGGTCAAGCAATTTTTTGCGGCAAGTTAGAGACTTCGTTGTTTCGGGAACGTTCACGACAGGCAACGAAGTCAACGGAGAAGCCATTATAAAATGAGCGGGAGTAAGCGGTTCTGGGTAAGGATCCTCAGTCAGGACACAGAGCGGTCTCGAATTCAGAACTGCCTCAATTTCAGTGAGAACAGTCGAGAGTTCCTCATAGGTAAGAAGCTGAGAACCGATAACACGGTATAAATGAGTCTTAATAGATTTAATATTAGATTCCCACAACCCTCCAAAGTGGGGGGCGCGGGGTGGAATCATTTTCCACTCTATGCGGTAGCGGTTAGCAAGTAGTTCTTGCAATTGAGCCTTGGCTCCAACGAAATTTGTTCCATTATCGGAGTATAAATTGGAAACAGGTCCCCTTCGGGAAATGAATCTTTTAAAAGCGGAAATGAAAGTGTCCGATGACACGTCAGTAACCAACTCAATATGAACTGCTTTGGTAACGAAACAAATAAATAAGCAAATGTAAGCCTTCTGACTTCTTTGACCTCTGCGTCTACATAACGTGACTTTAATGGGACCAGCGTAATCCACACCCGTGTGCACAAAAGCTTTAGTCTCTTGTACGCGACAAGCGGGTAAATCAGCCATCTTTGGGCTGGGGTGAGAAGGTGACACTTTAAAGCAAAAGTTACAAGCGTGTACTCTTTGTCTGATGACACCTCTAGAAGAGAGGATCCAATATTTTTGTCGTAGCAGACTGCTAAGAAGGCTTACACCAGCATGACAATAAATGCGATGGTAATAGTCTATTAAGACATGTGTAAAATTATCATGTTTAGGTAAAAGAGCGGGATGCTGAGCTTCATAAGGAAGGTTCGCATTTGACAACCTGCCACCGATTCTTATTATGTCACGCTCGTCTATAAAGAGATCTAGTTTTTTAAACTGCGAGCGAAGTTTTTTACCTTTAATTTCGACGTAAATATCTAAAAAGTGAAGTTGTTGAATGCAACGAATTAAATAAATTTCAGCGGTACCTAGTTCCCGGACAGTAATTGTCTTATTTAACTTGTCATAAGGAATAAAATGCAAAAATCTTAAGATGTAAACAATTATGCGCAGTATCTTATTTAATGATGTAAATTTTTGACTAACACTATATATTAAGTTAGGTTCTGATACAGTAGATACTAAGGTTAGCGATTTATTATTAAACTCAGGCAACTGCTCGCTACATGAGGAAACAAACGGACTGATAGGCCATTCAGCAGTTGGGCGTAGAAGCCACTCAGGTCCATGCCACCACAAATTGTGATTTAGTAGCTGCTCAGGTAGAAGACCTCGAGACAAACAGTCACTAGGGTTTTCTTTTCCGTTAATATGGAAAAAATGCTTAGGATCAAGGTTTTCTTGACATTTAGCGACGCGGTTGCTAACAAAAATATTCCATTTGTGCGGTGAGGAATGAATCCATGAAAGAGTAATTGTAGAATCGGAAAATGCGAATATTTTATTAATAGCGGTACGAGAGCGGTAAGTGTCATAAACTAACTTAATTAAGCTTGACAAGAGTACAGCGGCGCAAAGCTCTAGACGAGCCAGAGATACGACCTTGACAGGTGCAACCTTGGATTTAGCACACACCAAAGTTACGTGTGCGTTGCCATTTGTGTCAGTAACATGTAAGTATATGACGCAGCCATACGCATTCAAGCTGGCATCAGCAAAACCTACTATATTTGTCACGCAACCCTTAGTAACGGCTACATGACGCGGCAGTTTTAAAGAGGAAAGTAAAGGCAGTTGCTCTTTAAACTTTTGAAAGAGAAGTACAATAGAATCGGGTGGAGTTTCATCCCAATCTGTGTTTAATTTCCATAATTCCTTTATGAGTAATTTCGCGAATAAAACCACGGGAGCCACTAGACCCAGAACATCCCACAGACGGGCAACAGTGGAAAGAATGGAACGTTTAGTACAACTTTTATCCAAGTTAGATGTAGTAAAGGTGAAACAATCCTCGGAAGGAATCCATTTGAGTCCAAGAATCTTTAAGTTATCCCCGTCAGAAAAGTTAATAGAAGAGCGGTTGGAGTGTGGAATAGAATCTAGTAGTTCCAAGGAATTACTTGCCCACTTAGTAAGGTCAAAGCCCCCAGCCTTAAATAAGGCGATAAGTTCAGCGGAGAGAATCTTGGCTTCCTCCAGAGTGGAGGTCGAGTTAGCCAAGTCATCCATGTATAACTCATGCGAAGCGACAATGGATGCGCGCGGGAATCGATGTTTTTCATCCTCTGATAGTTGACGGACTGTTCGCATTGCTAAATATGGGCTGGGCTTAAGGCCAAACGCCACTCGGTTAAATTGAAATTCGCGAACAGGTTCAGCGGTATTAAACCGAAACAATATTTTCTGATATTTTCGATGCTCATCGATAACAGCAATTCGAAGATACATCTGTTTTATATCAGCTGTGACTGCAATAGGGAATAATCGGAAATTTAAAAGTAATAAAAATATGTCAGCCTGTAGATTAGGCCCTGTGTGTAACAAATCGTTCAATGACACGCCATTATGAGACTTGGCGCTCGCGTCAAGGACGATGCGAACTTTAGTAGTTTGTTTATCATTCCTAATAACAGGGTGATGCGGTATATAATAACCTACAGTCTGATCAGCCGCACTAGGTGTAGTTTCAGTTAAATAATTTTGATTAAGGTATTCTTGGATTATTTCGTTATAACTAGCGCGCAAAGCAGGGTCGCGAAGCTTAGTTTTTTCCAAGTGAATAAAACGTCGATAAGCGACAGCATAAGAATTTCCGAGTGAATCTGGATTCTTACAAAATGGTAACGCAGTACAGTACCTACCGCTGGAGTCACGTGACACCGTAGAAACGTACAGCTGTTCACATTCCCGTTCAGCGGGACTCATAAAAGATTTTGAGGGTATTTCTTCAATGTTCCAGAATTTATGTAAAGATTCGTCTAACGACAGAAAACAATGAGAATCATCTATATTCAACGCGGTAGAAAAATATGAAGCGGTATTTAAATCAGCGATATTATTTTTATTATTAAACGAACTAGTGGGTACTTCGTTTTTATTATTAAATAAACTAGCGGGTACTTCACCCATAAGAATATAACCGAACACGGTTTCAATAGCGGATGGCGCGGTAGGTGAAATAATTTTATTGTTGAGTAATAAATATGGGAACAGCTTTGCCCCTAGAAGTAGTTCAACATCACCAGGCATATGCCACAGGGGGTCGGCTAGCGGTAATTTGAACAAATGTTGCACTGCAGAGGTATCAACAAAGTGAGATGGTAATTTGTCAGTTATGCAGTCAACCACAAGAGCGGTTATTTTAAAGGAATTATTTTTATTTTTAGCAGTAACTGTTATCTCAACGTAACCTATAATAGGCCGCGAAGAGGTTCCTACTCCTTTTATAAATGAATTTGAAAGCGGTATAATATTTAATTGAAGTCTCTTACAACAAGCTGACGTAATTATGTTGTTTTGCGAAGCGTTATCGATCAAACATCTTACAGAAACATATCTATTATATCTGTTGTCAACGTATACTTGTGCGGTCGACAGTAATACGGTTGTGCGCGGTAAATCTGTACCTACGCGTGAACATGCACACAGCGCCACCTGTTGTGACTGCGCGGAACTAGGCACAGCGTCGCTCGATCCCGACCGTTGAGTAATTTGCTCCAGATGTAAAAGCGAATGATGTTTCTTGTTACATGTCCTGCAAGTATGTATTGACTTACACTGTGAAGCCGTGTGTGTTGAGCTAAGACAGTTTACACATCCACGTTTGTTTTTAATAAAGTCCAAACGTGAATTGGCTGATAGTGCTTGAAATGTTGGACACATATAAAGCTTCCAATGATCACTTCCATTACAGTGTGAACAAGTTTGGTTATTGTCACAAGCAACAAAGGTATGCACCGTACTATCACGTGACTGATTACGATAATTATTTTTGTTCACTGATACAGTTCGAGACGAAACAGTTCTATCCAATATTTTAACTTGCGATTTTATGAATTCAACGAAATCCGTATAAGTTGGAATCTCCTCCTCTCTCATATGCATCTCAAATAAATGTAAGGTAGCGGGGTCCAATTTTTTCAAGGCTAAATTTAATAGTATGAAATCCTTTAAGTCGTTAATTTTTAATTGTTCTAGTGCCGAAACAGACGCGTGAAAACTTTCAATAAAACTATTTAAAGAGGTGGAATTATTACTTGCAGGTTTAATGTTTAATATGTTAGACATGTAATGTGACCCTAGTGTTCGTTTATCTTGATACTTTTGAACCAAACTGTTCCAAATGGATTTATAATTTTCGCCCGATGGAATAATTCCGGCAGTAATTTGTAATGCGTTTCCTTTCAGATTACCCATTAAGTATTGCACTCGTTGAGAATCTGTAAGATTTATATTACTATGGATGTTCGACTTAAATGATTCGTAGAAAACAGGCCAGTTTTCAATCCTACCATCAAAAAATGGGATCTGAATTGGGGGTAGTTTGATCGAGTATTTAGATTGTTTCACGATATCACAAGTTGAGTCATCCGTTGACCTTGCAGACCTCGCGGCGACAAGTGAACGAACTCTTTCGACACGGGTGTAAACGCCGTCAAATGATATTTGACTGTTATAATCGATTGTATAATCAGGATTTATTTGTAAAGAATATGTATTTATTTTGTCTAAGTTAGCACTAAATTCCTGACGAGTGATCGAGAGTATTTGAGTGTCCGCCATGAACGTTTCCGCCGAACGAAGCTCAATATTAATTGTATTTATTTTCTTTGAAGTTTCATACAATGACGATAAACGCTCAAAGATTGCTTGATTTTTAGCTTGAAGTAATTTTATCTTCATTTTTAGTTCTTCCATAATGGGTTATTGTTGAAAATACAACGGATAAAAATTATTAAGTATAGCGGGTAGACTTACAACAAATATTTTTATTGTAAGTGAGTAAGAAGTAATTGGTTATAAATAAGTTAGTAGGCAAGTTTGCCGAACTAACTCACGATAATAAGCGGTTTTTTAATATTGACCTATGCTATTGTAATGCAGTAGGAGCAATATTAAGTTGGCACAATGGTTCTCAGTGAAATATGTACCTAGCGGAATGAACGAACGTTAGTACGCGTTCGTTTAATATGGCGGTTTTACGAACTTAGGTATTTGCCTAAATTCTTAGGTATGGGACCTATGAATGCTGATTTTTTGAATCCGGCTCGAAGGACCAAAAACTTATGTTGAATAAGTTGGGTTATTGCGGCTGTCGAAGGACCAATAAGCGTTGTGTAATTATTTTGGAACGAATGTCATGTCGCCTGCACACAAGGGGGTAGGAAACAATTAAGGACTTACTTGGTGGTTTTGCATGTGCCGTGCTGATATGCAGACCGGCGTCCGGTAGCTTTTGTTTCTCTGCTTCTTCCTGGTTCTGTGTCGGCCGACACTCGTGAATTGGTTTAATTTAATTTATGCGGTTTTGGTATGTTCCGCGGCGCGAGCGCGTCGCGAAGCTTAGCGGTTAGCTTGCGGTGCGAGAGCGGTAAGTGTTCGATTACAAGTGAAGTTGAATCTCTGTCCCTCCGCTGGTGGTTTGTTCCACGTAGTCCGGAAGCGGTAGTCGGTTGGCGCTTTCTCTTTCTGTCGCGTATGGACGTAATGATAGGGAGAGGGATAGATGGATAGGCACTTGGCGACATGACGTTGACGTTTTCGTTCGGATATTTAATAGAGAGAACCTTGTAATATAGAAACTTGCGTAAGCAGGATGGTTAAAACCACGTCAAAAGAAAAACCTTGTTTTGTATTAATTACTGCTTTTTATGTGTCCTATAAGGGAGTGCCCAAAAATTCTCCACTTTTCGGTGTGGTAAACAGGATAATCAAAATAATAATAATAGTCTTCCAGATCGTGGCGATCATGGCGGCCAACCTCAACCGAGACTATCTTTCGTCGCGGGAGATATTATAGTGCACAAGTGTGTGCGCAGACACAGATGCCCTCCCTCTTCCCTTACTCTCACAGGATAATCATATTTGTAACTAAATTCGGTATGAACGATATGACAACCCTTTTCTATTTGGGAAAAGCCACTACAACACTATGCTGCAGCACTCATGTAGCTTTGTCAACAAAATGATATAACATCACTGCTAAAATAATTGTCAAATAATAAAGTATTTGTTAAAAAAATAACCATCAGATAACCTAAAAATTTAACAAAATACACATTTGTCAAAAAATTAACCATTAGTTACTATTTTTAACAATTGGTTGAGTTTAATTACTAATTATATTAATTACTAAACGTGTTAAATCTAGAGCTAAATGTTACTCTCTTTCATATCGAGACTGCAGAAATGCTCTGACTGAGTGGCTTAAGTCCAAAACTTATGATGAGATTGAGAAAATAGTCCAAACGATAAGTTTATAAGTTATTTTACTTAACCGGTAAAATATCCTTTGAGACTTCTCCATGTATATAATTTAAGCTATTCATACAGAAGCTACTATTATTAAACGTACATATTCACACACCCACATACACCCCCACACATACACACACTCTGACTCAACAGCGCGTCTATGTAATTTGTAATTTTTATTTTATTTTTATTTTTCTGTGTATTTTTATTTTTTACTTTATTTTTTTATTTGATTTGTATAACCTTTTTACGTAATCAACTGGGCTGTCTATTCTATAACTTGCACTGTAACGATTGGATGGGCGGAATTTTCCTAACACAAGTAAAATTAATACTTAAATGGAAATTCATTTAAGAATATGTAATTTAATTGTACCTAAGTTTTTGAAATAAACATTTATTATTAAACATTTATTATTATTATTAATTACGGATCAAAAAATCACCCCTTAGTAGTGGTTCAACACGACAGCACCGTATTAACATCAACGCAGACAAAGAAGTAATCCTGTTATGTGTTGCCATTTTATAAATGAATTCACGGCGACGTTAATGTCAGAAGCGACTTGTTAAAAGATTTTTATAGAGAAGAGGAATAAAGTAGTGTGTGAGATCAAGTAAGTTGTGTGTGTAAAAGCAGCCGCACGAGCGTTTTATAAAAGTGTTTGTGGCGTTTTTTTTCATTCAATTGCTTTTTTTAATGCAGTTAGGTCTTTCTTTTCTCCTAATAAATTGTGTTCGGTTATGTCAGGTCTTACAATGATCTTCATATGTACCTATAGTGTCTTACAAACGTAATCTATATATACTACTTTCTACACTATCCTACTAATATTATAAACGCGAAAGTTTGTGAAGACGGATGGATGGATGTTTGTTACTCTTTCACGTAAAAACTACTGAACAGATTTGGATGAAATTTGGCACACAGATAGTTTATAATCAGGATTAAGACATAGGATACTTTTTCTGGTGACATTCCTACGGGATCGACACTTATGACGCTTATGCGGGTGAAACCACTGGGCGCTACTAGTCAAGTTTAGTTGAGGAATACTATTTACCATCACGCTAGGACCCTTAAGAGACGAGCAAAAAGAGAAAAAGTCAGAAAATAAACGAGGTAATAGCTGGCGGGCGATGTGATGCAATGTGGTGGGTCACAAGAAACTTCACGCGGACGAAGTCGCGTGCAGAAACTCGTAGTTTTATAAGTATTGTTAATTGAGCAACCACTACGAGCGTGCAGTTCATTCATTGTTCATACTATGAACCCTTTTCAATCCATTAAACAGTGTAGTCTTCTGAAACAAAATTAGTTCCAATTTAGTCCCTAGTAATACCATCAGTTACTGCGAAGCCGGCAGTAGGTAATTAACCAGTGCAATACCGACTTGGAACAAAACCCATTAATTTCACTAATTCTCTACACTACTGGCACGAGCTAGTGACCTAGTGTGTAGCTACACTTGCGACCATTCCGACACTCGCGACCATTCCGACATTTGCGACCATTCCGACTGTTGCAACGGTCGCCTCACTATGCGGCACTTACAAAGAGACATTGTTTCTTAATTTAAACGGAATTAGGGCACGTAGTGTCTTTGTAATGAGAATTTGGGTCTGTTTGCTGGATGAAATACCGAATCTTGTGTGTGTAGGTAAAGTAGCTTTTATAACTAAACGACATTTAAATCTACAATAGATTTAAATAACCAGGAGTTCTCTTGCTGCAGGGTTCGGCAGTGGTGTACCTATAGAAATTTTGAGGTTTATGATCATTTTTATTCTCATAAGAATTACACTATTCACTTACATGAGAATATTTAAACTAATTACTAAATTTTAATAATAAGGTACTATTACTTAGAGATCTAAATCTTCTAATCATAGTCTTATGTCGGTGTAACTAAATAGGTACAGTCACGAGCAAAAGTATGTATACACTCAGCTTTATTCAAAAGCGATTTACTCCTTTATATTTTTTATGAAATTTTATGTTGTTACGAACATATCATTTTCGAACCCATAGGTTTATGTAATGTGTCGTATTTCAACTTTGCATTCGTTATTTCACAAAAAATCGCAATTGAAAGTTGCCGAGTGCTATTGGTGCTCGTGACTGTACACCTACATATACCCAATTTTGTTTAAATCCCATGTAATAGCACGCGAGCCCATAGAACTTAGAACTAAGTAGTCTAAATAAAGTGATTTGATACACGTCAGGCCGATCGAATGTATTTATTTCTTCAAAAGCAGCAAACGATAAGGCCAATTCCGCTAATAAATAATGCCAGTTCAGGCCAATTCGTATTTTAAAACATTCAAAATCTAGTCGTAATCTCATCTCAGCGACAACCAATGTCAAAAACTGGTCAAAAGTGTAAATTGGAGGTATTTTTGACAGATTAAGACTGAGATCGGACTATGAACGTTCTTAAAATTACGAGAATTACCCCTTTTGACTCAGTTTTCTACCGTAACATAACATGTCACAATAAGCGACAACGGCATGAGTAGGGTTGAATATGTTGAACAAGTTGAATTGTTGACGAAATCACTACCATTTGTCACGCAGTATCATTTCCAGGGATTATATAAATTTTCGCTTAATTAACTTTACCCGTTCGCAATAATTAAATTGTTAATTATGAATAGGACCATTAGACCGTTTTAATTGGTTTTGTCGTGACTAAAATGGCGCCGATATCGGAATATTTCGATGTAACTAATATAGTAGGTAAACTAAGTTACTGAAATTGGTTATTTCAATTTCCACTTTGATTGTGTATTTTTGATGGGTCTCCCTTGTTTCATAAAAAAAAAATTGACAAATTATCACTTCCCAAAGAATTTTCATTTGCTAAATTATTACTTAGCAAATAAACTCTTCACAAGTAATTGTAACGCAAACCTAATGTTTGGCAAGTGAACGTTTAAACAATAACTTGCTTACCTTGAAAACTGACGATACTAAATATTTGGCTTATTTTATTTCGCTTAAAATATGTTATAACAACTGAAATATTTTACTACGTTACGTAATTTTAACGTAGTTAAATATTTCAGTTGGTATAACATATTATAACATAACCTATTTGGTTAATATACCATATATACGCACTAAGCGCTTCTCATCATCTTTTCTGATG
This sequence comes from Apamea anceps, assembly GCA_951799955.1. NCBI lineage: Eukaryota > Metazoa > Arthropoda > Insecta > Lepidoptera > Noctuidae > Apamea > Apamea anceps. Next base: position 4,992,805 of record OX637516.1, read on the forward strand.
CGCACAGCTAAGGAGTGGAATCATCTGCCTGCGTCTGCATTCCCGAGTTCATACAACCCGAATCTCTTCAAGGCGAGAGTGAATAGGCTTCTTCTGGGCAAGCTCGTTCCACCGTAGATCTCATCCCTGCCTCTGGGCTGGATTCAGGTCAAGAGTGAGCCCATTGTCAATAAAAACAGTTTATACAAATTAATCTTCCGGAATAAATTCAGTAAATGGTGGTGAAAATTGCGTTATTAAATTGTTTTACGTGTCGTAGTTTAGAAGAACAATGCGGATCACACAGACAGACACGAAAAGTGACTTTATAATAGAGATGATAAATAGAGATCATTTGCCTAGCTAAAAACCAACTATGTTATCTTCTACCTGTCGCAAAGCAATAAAAAAAAAAATTGAAAGTATGTGCGATGGTCAAAAACAAAATCAAGTGTAAGTGTGTGTGTGTTAGTAAGTAACTAAGCTAAAAGTTTAAGATACCTACTTAGTATTTAAATGTAATTTGTACTTACTTATCTAATTAATAATGTACACAAGTAATCTGTGGAACCGTCGTTGATTGTACATTTACACATGTGTCTATAGGTATATATATGTGCATATATTTTTTTCCTTTTTGTAAAACATACTGTACAATTGTTTGTTTTCCCAAATAAATAAAATAAAAAAAAAACAAATGATGGGGTTGGCTTCCAGTCTAACCGGATGCAGCTGAATACCAGTATTTTACATGAAGCGACTGCCTATCTGACCACCACAACTCAGTTACTGGGTTATATTATAATACCCCTTGGTAAGACTGGTTGTCAGACTTTCGGGCTTTGATGACCCGTAAAGACTGTCAAAGATCCACGAATGACAGCCGGGACCAACGGCTTCACATGCTTTCCGAGGTAAGAAGGGGTCTTGGTATATGAAGATGGTCACCCATCCACAGACCAACCGCGGCATGCGTAGCTTAACCTGATCGATCGACCCGTGCGGCTGTTATTACTTAGCCACAAGATACTTAGAGATCTGCAGATGAAAACTATAAACGCAGCGCGCAGTCACCACTACAGCCGCATCTGACCTTCCTACTTGCATAATGAACTTGCATAATGGAATGTCGAAAAAAAAACCAGCGACAATTCTTATTTATAAGGTTTTTTTCTGTCTTCGTCCTGCAAAGTATCGCCTAGTATTTTCAGTCACGTTCTCAATCACAGGATTGCTTGCGGTCGGCTCCGTCCTTATTTATTTCCCACTATATTTTACTACAATGCAGTAGGGGGTTGGATGTCGTACTTCGTTGTGCACTAGTGTTTGCGCCTTGATTTTTATTGTAGTTGTTAGTTTATTGAGATGCGAGCGCTTGTAGGTTTCTGTTAGTGTTTTGCTTTGACTGGTGTGGATGGTTTTATGTGTGTTTTTGTTTCGTGGTTTGCGATATTTATAGATTGTACCCGATCTTTCATTTGAATTTTTTGTGACTTTTGGCTAACACAGCTGTTATTAATGTCTAACCATTGTGTTATGTGAATTGGATAGCTGTTGTAAAGCAATTTGTAAAGCTTTAGGCACTCAGTAGCTAGGTATTTTTAGTAGCCATGTTTTTAATCACGTCTAAACTGTCTATAGAGTATCTTAATTTAACAGGACTAAACTAATATTTATCTTCTGTCCTTTTCTTAATGAAATAGAAAGAAAAAGATGCACTGAACTTAAATTTAGTTTGTGAACAAAGGCATCGGCGCCATTGTGGAATACGTGGTTTCAATTAATGTGATAACCTAACGCCACACTGTGTACATATATATATATATATGAATCATAAGATTGCTATATAAAATTATCCTAATGATTTAGCAACAAAAAATACGAATGGGGCATTCTTCGAAAGATTTACGCGATCACTTTTTGTTCGTTGGAGTAGGTACTTGAAGTGTGGTGCCTTGCTAATCGCGGTTAAAGCCCGTTGTCCACGGCACGATTTCTGTACGGTACGGCGTATTAACCGCGCCGTATCGTAAAGAATCAAACATAGTGTGACCTAAATTTACTTATACGTCGTCGTCTGCGCCGTGCCGTAGTACCGCCGTGTCTGTCAACAATATTCTATAGTGATCCATATAACACTGACGACCATGCCTGCATACGGCAAATTAACCACAGTGTGTGTGAAATGCGACGTGCGCACAATTTAGTGGTACCTGCAATAAAATTACATAATGTTTTAGTTTTAATGATAGATCTAAATAGGCATGCAAATAAAAATAAAAACAAGAAATTATAAAAACAAAATGTCACAGCAATAGTCCAAACAAGCGAGCAAGGCCTCTAAATATGCAGTTGCAACACATCGCAGTTGAACCAGCGAAGATTATTCCTAATGATCCATTTTCAACAATTGCTTATTGATAGGCATTTCATTTCTTGTCGTATTGCCGTCTCCGCCTTATATTACACTTTTCCCACCATATTTCTTTAAAAAACTTACTCGTGTTTCATGCTATTTAATTTTTTATTATTTCTTTTTCCTAACAAAAAAATATACTACCCTTTACATTTTCCACAGATTACTTAGATACTTACAAGCTATTATGATTCGTGTAGCGTCAAACATCATCAACTGCCTACCCTTTTCCCAACTACATAATATGTTGGGGTCGGCTTCCAGTCTAACCGGATGCAGCTGAATACCAGTATTTGACATGGAGCGACTGCCTGTCTGACCTCCACAACCCAGTTACTGGTTGTGCGATTTTCGGGCTTCTGACGACCCGTAACGACTGCCAAAGATCCACGAATGACAGCCGGGACCAACGGCTTAACGTCCTTTCCGAGGCACGGAGGGGTCTTGGTATGTAAAGATAGTCACCCATCCACGAATCAACCGCGGCAAGTGTAGCTTAACCGGATCAATCGACCCGTGCGGCTATTATAACTTAGCCCCAAGGCCTTCGTGTAGCGTCAAACAATGATCTCATTATAACACATCTTCACAACAAAACCAAAACAATCCCACAGAAATCGGATTGCTCATTAAAACGCTATGTAATCAGATCTCAAACCGAATGAAATATTCGCGAGAAGGAGATTAAGAAACAGGATCGCTTGCCCTAGTAATCTCGCAAGTTTCGCCCGAAGATAACCGGAGACTCCGGAGAGGTTCCGCTTAAAATATTCAATACAGGTAAAGTGAGATAGGTTCTGAACACGTTTTCAATTTCCCGTTAACTTTTCGAAAAGCATTCCCTGTGGCGTTCACTGTATTAGGTGGTCTGCACAGGAGCGTGCCGATGGCAGCTTGCGACTGAATTTCCTGCTGTTCGGAAGGCGAAGGGTTAGATGTCGTATTGAGCTCGGTGCGACCGGTATTGGTCTGTCGGCGTCGCATTGCGGGTGTGCAGACAGCCTTATGACACTTGACCTTTTGGTTTGCGTAGTGGTGTACTAAGTGGTTGTTGAGACGTCAACCCTCATTAGTTTAAAACGTATAGTCTTTATGAGCAGTGGTAGCCCAGTGGTAACAGCCGCGATTTACGAGTTGTAGGTCGTAGGTTCGAACCCAGACAGACGCTTTACTTTGTGTAAATTATTTCATCACCACTGCTCTCTAAACGGTGAAGGAAAACATCGTGAGGAAACCGGCATTTTTGCCGATAGAGAATCCCATCCGGCACACGGCTTGTACGGTGTACAGACGCCAGCACATCAAGCTACTAAGGCTACAAACTGTCTAATTTTCCCAATCAACTTTGAACCTAATGTTTTAGCGATAAAGTTGAAAATCTACTAAAGAAATTTGACAGATTGTAGTAGTTTCGGGTAGCTTGACCTGCTGGCGTCTGTACATACATATTTTATTTAGCTGACTTATATTCAGTACTCATTCCTTCTCAGTATAAATACATGATGTTTGTGCAGTTACAGACCGGTATGATTGTGTTATCAACCGTACAAAACAAGATGACGTACAAGTTTCGACAATCACTTAAAAGCTGCTCCTTTCTCTGTTTCCCTGAGCTTGGAGAGACGTCAAACTTTATGAATCAGTATCACAGACGGACAAATCGGCTAATGGCCTCTACAACATAGCCCGTGGATATTGCCAACAGCTCGGCAATATTGCCAACGTTACAACGTGCCTCCAACAGTTGTGCATTCATTCGACGTGAGCGGAATATAGATAGTTTGTTTGTTCAGTTTACGTTGTAAGAGGCCCCTCTCCTCCCCCCTACGTAAGGAAAAATAAGACTTGAATGAACCCCCTCCCCTCCTTTGAATCTTACGTAAGATCAGTATCTACCAAAATTGCAAAGAAAAAATAGCAAAAAAAAATTAAAACTTATAATGATTTCTTACTTTTGTGATCTTAGGTAAGAATAATCGAGACCCCTCCTCTCTCTCATTTCTGAACAAGTCTTAGTTTTTCTGACGTGGGGGCGACGTCAGAAAAACTAAGACTTGTTCAAAAATCGTCTTACGTAATAAATGAACAACCTCTAATTCCACTTCAGTTGGTACAGCCAGCACATCAAGCAACTAGAATCTGTCAAATTTATTTAATAGATTTTCAACTTTATCGCTAAAGCATTAAAGTTAAGGTTGATTGGGAAAATTTTGGAAGTTTTGGGTAGCTTGACCTGGTGGCGTCTGTACAGATGTGGCTTCTATAAAAATGTTCATTTGATAACAGGTATGAAGAATTTCATGTACAAAAACTGAGATAAATGTTTCTCTTGCGCTTTTCTACACAATATTATAAAAGTTCCCAGTCCGTTGGTGCGGCAACCTACTTACCTATCAGGATTTACGTGTTCTTTTTTAATCCACAAAAATGTGCTCTGGCTGGAGTTAAGCAATTCAGACCTGCCTATTACGAGGTAAATCGGTCATCCAATTCATAAAAGATAAAGAGAAAATTAGAAGTTGTAGTTTCACGTAGGTATGTACGGACGCCAGCAGGTCAAGCTACCCGAAACTGTCAAATTTTCCCAATCAACCTTGAACCTTAATACTTTAGCGATAAAGTTGAAAATCTATTAAAGAAATTTGACAGATTGTAGTAGCTTGATGTGCTGGCGTCTGTACATTGTATGTTTAATCTGAACAGGCCAGATTGGTTGGAACGGATGCGGCAGCATATGACAGCGGTAGCTGTAACATATTTTGTACAAAAAATAATAATAATCTTTATTTTATTTACCATTTATGTACACACATATATAAATTACTCTCTTCACAAAGGTTCATATAATTATAATTAAACAAAAAAAGGAGTGTTTATGTACTTACGAAGGTGGAGGTGTTTTTTCAAGGAGATTCGAACCACATTAAAGCTTCATGCAAAAAAGCGCATTAAGTTTACCTCCTTGCTCGATAGATGGTATTGTACCGTGTTCTGAATCGCGCTATGGTTTCGTTACGAGCGTTTCATGACACCTCCTCTGTCCTTGTAAAAGAAGCGACGTGTACTCTTAAACACGAATGAACATTTTTTTTAAAGAACCTCTGGAAGTATTTAGAGATTCTTGTATAAACGGCTGTAAGCTGGTAAGGGACATCGACGTGCATGTCCCAGCGCAGAACTCTTGAAGGGAATAAATAACATTAATTTTTTTGATGTGCACGGTCAAAGTGTGAAACTCCCTGCTAGCGTCTGTGTTCTTCCATATATAACCCACCTGCCTTCAAAGCAAGAGTGAACAGGCATCTTCTGGGCGCGCTCATTCCATCATTGACCTCATCCATCGATTTTCATCAGGCGAGAACAACGTCAAGAGCAGGCCCAAATCTTAATAAAAAAACAGACAATTACTTTCGCATTTATAATATTACTAGCTTTTGCCCACGGCTTCGCCCGCGTGGAGAAACGTATTACCGGGATAAAAAATAAACTACCTGTGTGCCAAATTTCATCCAAATCCTATTAAAAGCATAATACTAATGATTGGAATACTATCGTGAATTCATGCAAGCCTAGTACTTTTTGTTAGAATACTGCTCAGAAGGATATTTCAATCATGACTCGAAAGACACGTAGCGCCATCTAGCGTCCTAAAGCAATTGTTATTGTTATTTTCCTCGGGAAAGATATTTTTTTTCTGAATGAAATGTATCCTATGTCCTATACCCCTGGCAACGTATATGCAAAATTTCATGATGATCGGTTCAGTGGATTAGGCGTGAAAAGGTAACAAACAAACTTAATTTCGCATTTACAATATTAGTTAGGAATAATTTTTTTAACTATTAATTTATTTATTTACATTATATAAGCTAACATTTAAAATAATAATACATATGTACATGTGAAAAAATAAGCAAAAGAATCAAAGGGCATCATTCGTCCGCATCGCTGTCGCTAATTCTTTGGCCAAGAAACAGGCCAGCCCTCTGGTCACGTGAAGAGTCGACTAACCGCTTGGCGATATCTCGAAAAACCAAGTGGGCACTCGGACCCCATAGCCCTAGTGTTTCAACCCCAAACGGCTCGAACATATAACTCCCAATCAGGTTGGAATATTTTCTTTAGGATATTAAGTGTGGATAATGGACAAGTACCAATACTATGAGATTTACTGATCGTGACAAGCATTTTGTTCGTGTCTTCTCCCAGCATGATCGCTTTTAATAGTTAATACCCGCTGACAATCGGATAGTCAGCACGGCGCAGCGTGTGCCGAGAATAGGTCGTAGAGCTTGCCAGTTGCAAGCGTGGCACCCGGTGCATTTTAATGCCTTGTTTTATAGCTTATATCTACCCTTTGATTTTTTACCGTAAAATCCAGGAAATAAGTCGCTAAGCAAATTGATAGTCTATGTCAGCCTGCTGGGTATGGACACGGACACATGGGTGTGCCATTTCATGCAACTGCCAAAGAATGACAGTTGTGATTTGAATATAGCTTTAAGTAGCCTTTTGGGATCGGCTTCGAGTCCAACTGGATGTAGCTGAATACCAGTATTTTACATGGAGCGACTGCCTTCTCAACTTCACAACCCAGTAACTGGGTACCCCTTGGTAAGACTGGTTGTCAGACTTTCGGGCTTCCGACAACCCGTAACGACTGTCAAAGATCCAAGAATGGCAGCCGGGACCAACGGTTTAACGTTCTTTCCGAGACACGGCCCCTCCGTGTCTCGGAAAGAACTCTCGGTATGTATAGATGGTCACCCATCACGGACCGAGCGCACTTAATCTAATCGATCAACCCTTGCGGCTGTTATTACTTAGCCAGGAGCCCCTCTTTTATTGTTATGATTTTAATTAAGTATTAATTTTATCATTATTGCTGCGATTTGAATGTCAACATGTAAAGCACTGCAATTTGCAAAAAGGGTTCGCAATTTTGAATTTCGCGGGTACCATGACGGTCCCCCTTAGGCCCTTAACCTTTATTTCAAACAGCATTCAACTCTAAAACGTCTACTAACAAAACTTTATAAAAAGAAGATTAGCTCCCACTGAAAAATTACCTAGTTTATATGGTTTCATTCATAACCTGGGAAGTACGGACAGATCCTATTTCTTTTATATTGCGCGTAATAGATCAACGGTTTAGGGGCCAATAGTGATCAATAAGTGAGTTAGTGTTGAGGCGATTGGCTCGTAAATCACTAGTTATTCACATCTTTTGTGATGTTTTTGTAGCATAACTCTACTGTTATGAAATATACGCATAGTACAGTGAGATTCATCACTAGAACCTGAACCATTGAAGCATGGTTCACGTACTGACGGCACGGTTGGCGCAGTGGTTAAGCGATTGACTGCTGCGCTGCGTGTCGCGGGTTCGATTCCCGCACGGAACAAATATTTGTATGATCTACATGTATTTGTTCCGAGTCTGGGTGTTTTTCTATCTATAATATGTATGTATTTACAAAAAAAAAAATGTATATAAGTAGTTTATCAGCCATCTTGTTACCATAACACAAGCATTAGGTTGCTTAGCTTGGGACTAGATGGCGCTGTGTGAAATGTCCAGGGATATTATTTATTATTTTACTGAGCAATTGCAGTTTGTAATATGAGCATAATAAAAATAGCATAACCATACCAGCCTATAATGTTCCCACTGTTGGGACACAGACCTCCTCTCTGTGAGATCGTAATCCACCACGCGGGCCCAGTGCGGGTTGACAGATGTCACATGTCTTCGAATTTTTGGTTCTAGGACATGCCGGTTTCCTCACAATGTTTTCCTTCACCGTTTTGAGAGCAGTGGTGATGGCATAATTTACACAAAGTAAAGCGCCTGTCTGGGTTCGAACCTACGACCTACAACTCGTAAGTCGCGGCCGTTACTACTGAGCCACCACTGCTCCCAAGTTGATATATTTCTGTTAAAATAATAAAATAAACAATTATTAAATTCTTCGATCTACTAGTATCTCTATGCAATTGACATGATGTTGTTACATATTAGGTAAACCAAAAAAAAGTAGGTGCCGCGAAAAGAATTTTAATTTATTTTTCGACGGGAAAGCTTCTTTAGGCTCATTAATCATTGAATTTTTTGTAAGAGAATATCTAATACCCAAGCAGCACACAAGCTTTTTCAACATCAATATTCCAACCTATTTAGAACTTAGAGTTCTTTTAGAGACGTACAAGAGTGTCATAAAATGCTTTTGTCTTTATAAGAGTGATTTATGAGTTATTATACAGCTCAAACTGTATAAAATCTTTATTGAGGGATCTGCGTAAGCTTGGGGTGCTTAAACAGAATATTAAAATTCTACTATACAGCTTTAAGTATTTTGTGACACTTCAATCTGGTTTCATCGTTAAAGCTGTATACAGGCTGTATTTTACATGTGATCACTTACTTATTACAACTCTAAGTGTTATTACAGTATCACTTGATACTTGTTTCTGTACAATGGTGTATGCAAACTCCGTTCTCAAACTTATTTTTATGGCGTAATTGTACACTATTGTAAATACAGTGGTTTTATGACTTCTGTCTATGAGGGTGTTTTAAAACTAAAAAAATAAATGACAGCTATAGTACAGCTTTAGTCTGTATTACTGACACAGTCACTTGATTGCATGACGAATAAAATTAATGTTTTCACTGTGAAGAAATGCAACATGTGGAAAAAAAGAAAAAGATCTGGTGTAGTCAAGAGGAGGATTGAAAGGGAATATTTGAATATTACAAATTATCAACCAAGTAACAGTTATGATAGTGAACCATCATTTATTGAGGAAGCAAGAGAATCATTAATAAATCGGACAACCTACAGTCAAGCGTCAATTCCATCGACGTCCAACGAAGAAGGTTCCGTAGCAAAAACATTAAACAGTGATAATAATGATCATAACAGTTATATCAAATGTGTAGATTTAGTACACCTTCGGAACCTGATAATGAAGTTTTTTCATTATGTGCGAAAATTAGTGTGATTTAAATAAAAAGGCAACAGGCACATGTAACGTGTATGAGTTTTTAATAACAAGTAAAAGTGACACATGAATGATGTGCGTACGAGCACATAACAAAAACATAATACATAGTTTAGGTAGGACGGAACACTTAGAGCTATGATCAATGTCGTAGGCGCTCCAACATTCCCCCGAGCGTTGAAAGTCGAGCTTTCAACCAGACTTCGATTCTGGTAATGGGCATATCCTGTTGAAGGCCCTCCGGATGACTCCAGTAGAGGTCTTTATATCTGCTACCCGGACAATTCCATCAGTACCTGAATGTATGGCGATGACTCTTCCTAGTCTCCACTTCAGAGGTGGAAGATTCTCCTCTTTCGTGACTAGGAAGGCTACAAAAACAACAATAGAATTTTTTGTCTCCGGGACAACCACAGCCACGAGATTACGTGTTTCTCTTAAATACTAACAAGCTCGTATAAACAAAATTTAATAACAAATAACATTTACATAAACGTTGTGACTTAAGGACAATGGACAATCAAATTAACATGATTATTAAGTGTTTCTCTATGAAAGGTTTAAAAAGTAAATTAACCACTTGAAAGGATCACCCTATAAAAGTTCATTATTGTAAAACTAACAAAGAGATTCCTCCTCCTCTTCTTCAATAATTTCTTTTTCGCCTGTAGCGTTTTTGTCGATTTTACCTTTTTCATCTGTATCCATTTTATTTTGATTCCTCTCGATTTCCCTGATCTGATTCATTTTCAGCTATATTTTTTTTAAGCGCATCTTTTTTGGTTCTCATCCTTTTAGTTGCTCTTTCATTCTTACTGAGTTTCCTCTTCACAGAATTTTTCAAGACGTTTCTATGATTTTAAACGGCATATTTTCCTGAAAATAAAGTAAAACAGATATAATATACACAACACACTAATAATACTTTGCAATAAGTTTACTTAGGTATAATAATGTTCATACAAAACAATGTATTTTATATGAACGAGTTATAAACTCTACTTTTCACTTCGATTGCGAGTAAATCAAACAGTGATATAGCAAGTTAACATATATTTTAGTTTAAATTAACAATTTTTGGAACAATTTTTCAACTTTTTTACCTGAGTAAATAAACATTAGGCTTGTGTGTAGGAGAACTATACTGCCAAATCACAAGTGCGTTTTAATAAAATATTATTGATAAAGTGAGGAACGGATCAAAGTAATTTTGAGCTCAGGGTTTTTCATTTCTTTAAGTAACTCTAAAGAGCATTATAAGTTATGCATAGAGAACTAATATACAGCCTAAGTAATAAACATATTCTATTATAAAGCTGATTAAAAGCCAATAGCTGTACAATGTAATCCATAACTTACTTAGTACAGCTATTCAGACTATAATACTCTCCAAATATCGTGTAGGCTGCTTAGCTAATTGTCGCCATTTTCGAATGTTTAATAACAAAATTTAAAGTATAATTAAAGGATTTTTTTACAAAACCTTAAGACGCATCATGATAATCAGCTTGAATAATGATCACTGTGCCCTTATATCTATTACTTTAAAATTATTTTTTTATTCTAACCTTAAAAACAAACATTTACATACCGTATTTAGTATTTTTCTTTATGTCAGCTCGATTATTTTGCTGGCGCGTGAATATTTTGAAGGAAAACATACACAGGTTCACAATAAATTTAATTTGCACTTTCAATTCACCAAATAACAACATCAGATATACAAGTCTACGGTTATCTTTTACTTCTAGTAATAAATATTAAATAATAGTGTCGCCATTTCTACTACACGCATAATGTCATCGAAAATAGTTTTGTTTTATTTTTATTCTTTTGTAATCCTCTTCAAAAACCTATTTAGAACACTTTTCGTTACAAAAGAATTATAAGATAATATCTGTAGTATAATGGTTTCTTTGTACACCGAATAACAGCTTTAATACAGCTATTGTACAGCTTCTCTTTTGCTTGTACAGCTACTATACAGCTCTACTAACGACAAAAGCTGTATAATATGGGCCCTTTTTTTACTTACAGGGGCTGTTTAAGCGCTTAAACAGCCTATATACAGCCTGAATATGCAGCTTCTAGTATAAAAACCAACTTAAATACAGCTTGTATACAGCTTGCAATGCTACTTGGGTAGGTTCGCGTCACCGACACGCTATTGTTAACAGTATATCTGCGGGTTTATTTCGTAAAAATCTCACCGTGAAACTGAGGTGAAGTAAGCTTTAAGTGAGCCGTCAATCCCTAGCGTCAGGGGGAACGACAACCGATCGATTCTGTATAAATCTTACCGTGAAAACTTAGGTGAAGTGAGCTTAGAGAGACCTGTCAATAGTGTCAATCCCTAGCATTAGTTGGAATGACAGCTCACTCCACGCTCACTTCACCTAAGTTTTCACGGTGAGATGGTTACAAAATCGCACTGCAGCTCACTTTACCTAAGTTTTCACTGTACTCGTAAGATTTTTACAGAATAGACTGGCTGTACCTATGAGTATGATGGGTTGCGCTTGCTCAGCAGCGAAAGCATAATGTATACTTTAGTTATTCATTAATAATTTTCATTTACAAATAATGAAATGTTCATGAATTTGAAAAAAAAAACATTAAGTTTAGCTCCTTGCTCGATAAATGGTGTTGTACCGTTTTCTGAATCGCGCTATAGTTTCATTGCACACGTTTCATGACACCTCTTCATACATTATCGTTGCGAAGAGATGCGACGTGTCCTTCTAAAAATCATGCGAATAATATATTTTTGTAAAGAATCTCTGGAAGTATTCAGATCCCGCCTAGGGTATTTGTGTTCTGTGATTCAGATATTCTTATAAACAGTGAAAGGGATATCGACGCGCACCCCCCGGCGTTGAAATCTTGAAGGTAGAAAGGCGATACATGATGTCATCGCCACTCCGGGTAGTATGATAAAATCTGGGTGTACCTGCGAAGACGAGTCAAAAACAAAAAGCACTAGGTAATGCTGCTGCTGCTTTTTTTACCTTTTCTCGAAGCCTTTGAGACCTTTGACCTGGAAAATGCCAGAGAGCTCAAATTCTCAGGATAAGATGTAATTAGCAGAATTATAAAACACAGTAATACACGGGTATTACTGTGTTTTATAATTCTGCTAATTACATTTTCACAAACATTACTATGAGGTCTCAAAGTGCGCGCGGATGCACAGGGTTCCAAAAACCTATTCATAACAATACTTGAGTGGCGATCGGCATTATGCGTCCCTTAACGTTTATAAAAAAGGCTTGTCATATGGGACGCATTGAGAAATTCCTTACTTCGCATAGTATTGCTACTTTAGATAGACAAGGATTGTTTGTGAATACAGGTGTAAGTTTCACCCGTCTAGTTTTGTACTTCGGATTTTATGAATACCTAAAATACATCAGTTCCGTCACTGACTGACTGATTCATTCACTCATCAAAAACTCTAGGGCACTTTCTGAAGTCCTAGAAAGCTGAAATTTGATGTACAGGCTATGATTTGCCCACAAACAAAAAAAAAAAAAATTAAGATATCTGTAACTTTCACCCTATTACCTCTGTAATGGGGGGTTCAGGTCTGTATATAAAATAAAACCTCTAGGGAACTTCCCAAAGCCCTAGAAAGCTAAAATGTAAAGTATTAAGCTGCATTCGGTGAATCTAGAAGTCGGACCAAAAGGCTAGGCAGACGATGAGTTTGCGCGTCAATGCCCCTGCCATCCTGTATAAGGGACTTGTTTTTAACCCTCAAAGCCGCAGAGGTCCATTAGTCTTTGCCAGAGACACTAGATGGCGCTAAGTCGTGCATTACACAGAGTGAGAGCAAAGTTATTGGTAAAACCTATTGAGGGATTTTTTAAAAGTTTTTGAATAGAACGTAATTGATGGTTTTCAGATGTTTTGTAGACGATGAAAATAGCCGTGATTAAAAGCTTTTCTATGATTATTTTTTGATCCTTTTCATATTGATTGATCACCTATTTGCGTATTTTAGGGTCAACTAAAGCGATATTATAAAAATAAAATCTTTTGTAAAGTCCATTAAGAGTAGCTTTGAGAGCTCTTAAGTAATAATGCTAGAAGCACGGTTATCAGATAAGGGTACTACCCTTCTGCACACACATTGGATCAACATAACCTAATTCTGTGTGCGGTCGTATGGAAATATTGACATTATCACCCTAACCACACAAATTGGTGAGTCGTATCTACACCGAAAACATAAATTAACTAGTCCCTAGTTAAAAGGTTGTAAAAGTGCCAACTTTAGCAGCCGAGCGCAAGCTAATGACATTACAACTAGTGCCTTTAAACTTAACTTATATTAAAAGTCTGAGGATTTCTCAAATGTACGTTGGAAGAGAGAATTTCAATTAAAATAAGTAAAATGCAAATGGTCAGGCATCCATGGATTCTCAATAACCCCCGTTGAAAAGCGTCGTTAACAAAAGTCACGTAGTTGCCAACAATAAGGAAGTTATCTTCACAAGTATATACGTACGCCTATAAAACCGAATAGCCGCTATATTCTGACCCTTATGTCTTTCCTATAAGGTTGTTAATGCTTACCTGTTTGAGAACGAGAACCCTTGATGTCCTTTGAATGTCTAGACTAAATGCGACTGTTAATTATTTGTCATTGTTATTCAGAAATTAATGAGTTATATTTAGTTTTCAACACTAAATATGTTTGAATGGAAACCCTGTCAAGTAAAGAAAGAAAGAAAGAAGAAGAAAGAAAAGACATTTACTTGGCACAAACTAAAAGACACAATACATCAGATAAAACAAACAATAAAATAAAAAAAAGATTGAATAAAAAGTGTGAAGTCCGATGTAAGAAATTGGCAGGAAAGTGTGCCTCACGGCTGCGCCAAAAAGGCCCAGTTCAGCAAAAATGCCAGACAACTAGTGCCTGACGCTGGTTTGTGTGAGGTGACGAATGTAAATCAGTTACACCCGCTCTTGGTGGAACTACAATCAAGGTTATAGAGTAGAAAAGCAGTATATCTTTGTCTCTTACTCCATTTTCATTAGTATGTCGCATCACTAGCTTTCACCCGTGGCTCCTTCTACCTGTCATGTTCTACTTGTGTGCCAAATTTCATCGAAATCCGTTCGGCGTGAAAAGGTAACAGACATACAGACAGTACTTTCAAATTTATAATATAAATATGGATTCCAGAACATTTTACGCCCGCACCTATTATCAGTTAAAACACAGATCCTACTGATGGTAGCCAGTATAATCATAACTGCCAGTATAATATAATTATACAGATCGCTACTGATGGACGTTAAAATCAGAGATAAATGGGTTTTTCTACCTTCAGTTGCCAAAACTGGTGACAGATAGGTAATCGACGGCACGGTTGGCGTAGTGGTTAAGCGATTGACTGCTGCGCTGCGTGTCGCGGGTTCGATTCCCGCACGGAACAAATATTTGTATGACCTACATGTTCCGAGTCTGGGTGTTATTCTATCTATAATATGTATGTATTTACAAGAAAAAAAAAATGTATATAAGTAGTTTATCAGCCATCTTGTTACCATAACACAAGCATTAGGTTGCTTAGCTTGGGACTAGATGGCGCTGTGTGAAATGTCCAGGGATATTATTATTATTATATTATATTATTATTAATTGGGTTCGGCCATTAATGTATTTGCTGTCTTGGTTACTTTTGACCCGTCGATTCGATTCGTTTTAGTATAGACGGAATCCTAAAAACAAAATTCTCATGAAATATTTTGATGCAAAGTTTTCCGATGCCGTGCATAAAAGTTGGTGGAATCGAATTCTGAATATCTTTCAGAAGTTTGAAAGTCGAAGCATACGTTCAGAGGAAAGCACCTAATTACATTACAAATCTTTCCTTTTTTACCTGAAACTCAAAGTCAGAATTACTTATTGAAATTGGACTCGGAAAAGTACTCTCAAAGTCGACAAATCGTAAATAGTTCATTACTGTAAAAAAAAAATCTGATATAGTAAATGGAAGAATGATAGGTAAATAGTTTGTTTTATTGGCACTCAAAACATTAAATACTATTTTTACAAGCTAACACTAAAATATATATATTATATACAAGTATATAATAAAAAAAAATAAAGAATAAGGCAGGCGCTCATTGGGCATCAAACAATTCGTCCGCATCGCTGTCAATATGATAAGTGCCCAAAAGGCTGGCAGCATTACCACGTACACATACGCATTACTTCGAAAATATTACCTGGAAAAGTTCTAGTATCCAGTTTTAAAGCAAAATTGCGCGTCTTGGAATATTTAAAAGTGCGATTGATGTCAATTTTCTTGTCATTTACTTCATCATCATCAAAGATGCTCACTGCTGGAGATAGGCCTAAAAGCACCGCCACTTCAACCGATTATTTTTTTATTCGACACAGTCCTCATTGTCAAAGTCAAAGTCAAAGTTTTTTATTTGCTAAACATTGGTGTAAAAAACTTTTTTGCAAAAAAATACAACCGACTTCCAAAAACGACACTACAAAGTGAAAAATAACTTTAATTTCGGAAGTCGGTGTTGTTGGGTTCGCATTTTCGTTGTTTGCCACCGACTTCCGAAATTAAAGTTATTTTTCACTTTGTAGTGTCGTTTTTGGAAGTCGGTTGTATTTTTTTGC
Source organism: Apamea anceps (assembly GCA_951799955.1). Lineage (NCBI taxonomy): Eukaryota > Metazoa > Arthropoda > Insecta > Lepidoptera > Noctuidae > Apamea > Apamea anceps. Next base: position 5,008,860 of record OX637516.1, read on the forward strand.
AAAAAAGTTTTTATTTTTCACTTTTTAGTTGTAATTTTTACCAGTAATTTTGGTTTAAAAACCAAACTACTGAACCGTTGTTGATGAAATTTCTATGGGACTATTTGGAAAGTATACCCTTTCCAACAAAAAAAGAATTTTTCAAATCGGTTGGCAAGCGACGGAGTCATGCGCGAACAAACATAAAAAAAAAAAAAAAAAAATACAAACATCCGAATTGAGAACCTCCTCCTTTTTTAGAAGTCGGTTAAAAAGGTGATAGAGTATAATAAGTACAGAGATCTCTATGTTTTGCCGTTAACGGCGCACAAATATCAGTAGAAATAAGCATACGAAATTATTATTGAATTTTTGTTAAAAATTAAATGACAAGCTAGCAGAGCTAAACTATATCTAATATCCTAAAATAAAGCTACAAACAAAATTTGTTTATAACATTTAAATCGTTAGAAACATAAGAACATTTCTTATGTGCCTATAAGTATTTAAATTTTAAATATATTTACAAATATCAAACATAACCAAAAATTAATGCTGTGCATTTAACTAACTAATTCTTAACGCACATATTTATCCACATATCTTGCATTATTGTACTATCGCAGTTTACTATTCCATAGTAAAAAACAACCTCGATGAATGTTATACCCGTATATAAACAAAAATAATACTTGCCAAAAAGTTCTTATAATATTAAGAGCAAAAAAAATTGTTATTATAACTCCACAACCTCTTTCGTTCACATACTCGCACGAATTCGATAAATTATTTTTCTTGTGAATCAAATTCAATTTCGAATTCCTTCGACCCAGTTTCTTTGGTTCAAACGGAATGACTTCCTTTATTTTTATTCGTATAAAGAGACTTCCATAACGTAAGAATTAAGTTATTTTGATTATGTGTATAGCAGATTTTAAAGAAAAGTTCTAACAGTTACGTTGACTGTAGTGTATTTTCCTCATACTTATTCAAAGATATGATTGAATGCATTCTTTTCAAAAAAGCATATTAATACAGGGTGGCAGGTACCATGGATTCAGCACATGATTCTAAACACCCTCACGTCGATAGATTTCACCGGTTATTTAAAAAAAAGTTAGCTATTCTATACATTTTGACCGCGTAGGTGTTGCACTTTCCTATGAAACAGCAGATATGTTTTTTGTAATCGACAAAAAAAATCTACACTAAGGGGTCTAAAATCATGTGCTGAACTCATGGTTATAGGTTGCGCGTCGATGTCCCGCCACTCTGTATAAGTTATAAGACATGAGTATTATATTCATCATCATCACCATCACACACAGCCCGATTTCACCCACTGTTGTGGGCACAGGCCTCTCTTTTTTTGTGCCAATCCCCATGGTCCTGTGCCAGCCTCATCCAAATTTTTCTCGTCATGGCAACAATGTCGTCTGCCCATCTCGCCGCCGGACGACGAACATCTCCTCTCCCAGTCCTTGCACGCCACTCTGTGACAGCCTTACACCATCTGTCATCACTGCGCCTTGTCAGGTGTCCTGCCCAACTCCATTTGAGTTCCATAATACGTGTTTCGATATCAAAGACCTTCGTACGTCTTCATATCGGTATATTTATTTATTTTATTTACCACTTACATTTGCTTTTAAAGGTATAACTAATACAACAATGTAGTCACAATCAGTGACGTCACCCAAAAAATAATTAAACACCACAAGGTTTTCAATCTAATATGCGACAAATAAAATTGCTGCACGTAATCATCTACGGCGTAGCGGCCTACGTCGTAGGCCCTCGTAGCCAGCTATGTGAACCAAGCGTAGAGGTCGTGAAGACCTAGGATTTAATATAAAAGTGACTTTTGAGTCTAGTTTTCTTCTCGAATGTATTTTTGTCTGATTATTATTTAAATAAAATGTAATGAAGTTTTATGTAAATTGGCGTCGTAAACTTTAATATGTTTATGTTAATATTGTCTGCAGGCTAAAGGTGTTCTTGGAAAGTTTTATTAGTTGGTTTTTCTTACTGGAAAATATGAATCCTCTTACTTTTTATATTAAGATTTACTCATAGCAAATACTTACTAATAGAACGTAAGAGGCAACGTCTAATACGGGTTTATGACGACTAAAGAAATGATATCGCTAAGCCAATTTTATTTGCTCTGGTACCTTACTATAAACTTACATCAGTTGAATACTTAAAAAAAAAAACTTTTTATACACACAAAAAACCACACAACACAATAAATAAAATAAACATTTTTCGTTACACTATTCATCATTCTGCAGTTTCATTTCAGCACAAAAATATGTTAACTACCGTCCGATATAATCGACTTGACCTCAATACCGGATAAAGCCGGTTCGGTCCGGACGAAACCGGTTATCTTTTGATTGCAATCGTCTGCGCTCTGCCTTATTGACTATAGAGGGCTCAAAGGATGTACCAAGAATTTGTTTTGAATGGGCCGTTTAGAATTTTATTCCATGTTTGGTTGAGTAGGTAGGTATTAGTTTTCAGATAGCTCGCACAAATGCAGTGCAATAAAAATGTAATAGCGAAATGAGCCTGCAAAAGTCTATCTGCAAAGAAATGAGGGTTCATGCTGAGGATGGCTATTGCTCACAACGTTAGCTGACTACTCGTTAGATATGTCAAATCATCACGCCGCGATTAATTTACTTAACCCATGTACAGTCACGGGCACCAATATGTCAACACTTGGCAACATTCAATTGCAATTTTTTCGTGAAATAACGAATGCAACGTTAAAATACGATGCATTACATAAACCTATCGACATACAACATAAAATTTCATTAAAAACTAAAGGAGTAAATCGCTTTTGAATAAAACCGAGTGTATACATACTTTTGCGCGTGACTGTAAGTCTTAGAAAGAGCAGTTACGTTACCAGTGGTAACGGCCGAGATTTACGAGTGGGGTCATAGGTTCAAAACCAGACAGCCCTTTACTTTTTGTAAATTATTTCATCACCACTGCTCTCAAACGGTGAAGGAAAACACCGTGAGGAAACCGGCATGTCCTAGAAATTCGGAGATATATGTGACATCTACCAAGCCGCACTGGGCCCGCGTGGTGGATCTGTGTCCCTGCAATGCAGATAAACTAGTCAAATATAGTCAGGGAAATATCCTACCTTAATTTGTAATGTTACAGCCGTTTTATACAACTGTTATAGTTGTGATTTGAGAATACGGACAATTGAAATTTGTAGTCAATTAGCTTAAGATTTTATTCCCCTGACTTCACAGCATTACAAATGATAATATCACATCGTATTTGTAATAGTCACTAGAATATGCATAAGTTACCACGACTTTATTTGCTCATGAATTCTTAAGTATTACAAATGTACCTACAGCCCAAGTTTATCATAACGAAAACTAGTTTATCGACATCCAAGTTATTTCCTCGCGTAGTAACTACAGGCAATATATACCTACTCACATTTTGAGAGGGACGTATTTCCGATTGATTTGTTACTTAGTAACTTGTCAAACCCTTGTCATACATCGATAGTAATTTCCTTTGTGCTGAGCTGAGATATAGATTGTAGAAAATGTACGACTATCTAGATTTATAACGTTACATAACATTACGCCTGTAACCTCCGAAGAAATAGGCAGAGATATACAGTCACGAGCATAAGTATTTATACACTTGGCTTTATTCAAAAGCTCCTTTATTTTTTATTGAAATTTTATGTTGCTACGAACATTCTATTTTCGAACATATAGGTTTTTGTAATGTGTCGTATTTCATTGTTGTTTTCGTAGTTTCCAAGTATTGTCCATATTAGTGCTCGTTATTGTACACACGGCTACACATCAAGCTATGCAAAACCTTTTTCATTGAGAGAAAATATCATACAAAGTGAGGCCAAGACAAACTGGTTTTGTATAGCTTGACGTGTAGCCGTGTGTACTTACAGTACATACACATTTCTATAACGGGTATAAAAAGACACTTAGCGAAGTCAAAACTTACATGTTCTTTTCGTCATTGTGGTATTTTGTAGTACTTACTAGACTATACCTGGGAAGCATCAGGTTTTTTACTTTTTCTACGAAAGCGAGTTTTAAATGTTATAACTGTACTTTAAACACTCCAAAACCCACAGTACCCACAGTACCGCACAGTTGCATGTAAGCACAATGTTTTGTGTGCATTGCTTAGGTGAGCAGCGATTTTTCACACTAAAAATAGAAGTCGTTTCCCAGCAATAATATTTGCATCCTTTTTACACCCTGGATGATCTTCTTCTTCTTCGTTTTATCGATGATTCTATTTATACCTATACTAGCATCTGCCAGCGACTTCGTCTGCTTGAAATTTCTTGTTTGTTCTTCGTTGTCGTTTAGCGTTATTTCTGACTTTTTCATTTTTGCTTGGCTTCTAAAGGTCGTAGCGTCATGTGAAATAACATTCCTCAAGAATTGGGCTATCGAATGCAAAAAGATTTTTTCACATCCGACTGTTAGTTTCAGAGATTAGCGCGTTCAAACAAACAAACAAACAAGCTCTTCAGCTTGATTATTAGTATATATAGATTTTAAATAAGCAGACAGACTCCGGACGCAGGTTGGCCATAGCAAGGAAAAACTGTTCAGGTGGAGATTCATAGACGACTCTGCCTTGGAGTGTAAATGTAATGCTGTTCCACAAACGATGAGACACTTAATTCTGCATGTTCTGTCAGCTGCACGTTACAGGAACTGATGGACGCTGGTGATGGTACCAAACAAGTAGCCGGATTCTGGGCCGAGGCCATTTAGATTGCTATCGACACGCGAGTGTTGACCAGAATTCGATGGCCTCGCGAAGGCTCAAGATGGCTATTTTTTTATCATACCCTGGCTGTTATAATAGCCCTCAAATTTGAATGATAATTGAAAGCTAAGTTAAGCTAAATTATTTAATAGAAAACGGACCACAACATACTAAAATTAGATGGCTGTTGGTTAACAATTACGTGATATTGAAACCGGCACAATTTAGATTGCCTTCAAACTAAGGCGCTCTGCATACAGTTAGGGAAAACTGTTTATCAAATTGACATACAACGTCAATTTGCCGTGTTGTAGCCATTTTATACAACTTTCAATGAATGGCAGTTGTGATTTGAACATACAGACAATTTAAGTTACCAATTAAGTGGGGGCCAAAAGCAAAATTACCTATAGAAAAAAAGGAAGGATTTTTATAAAATATATAAGAACAATATGAGTAACTACATGATATTTCCAAACTTTATGTGGAACAGAAAGATAAAAAAAGTTACCTCTAATTTTTACACATTTCTGATGCTAATACCCCCTTTAAGACTTTAAATAGTATGGTGTGCTGTGATCAATGTGCTTGTATTTATTTTTGTTGTCACGACATTTCAAACTCAAACTCAAAGCATTTATTTCAATTAAACTACTTACAGGCACTTTTGAATTGTCAAAATTAAATAGTCGGTCTTTTAGTCAGAAAGTCGAAGCTAGTTCACGACAGCTGTCATCATGCCTCTACTTTTCGTCACAGCTTTTCGTTTTGTATACTGCATTTCTATGAACGTTAGAAGTCCGTCGAACCTTCACACATTGCAGGCGTGGTGCTTTACGGCGTAGTTGTAAGCATTTGTTTTCATTGTTATATGCTGGGCTTCGTACAGAAACTACAAAAAAAAAAACCGAAATAATAAAACAAAAACATAACGACCGCACCGCGCTCTGTGTGCAGCGCCCCTTACAGCTTCATTATACATAGTGACTCTGTTTGGTTGTGTTTAAGTTTAGCCTGTTGGTTTGCCTTGTGTTGTAATTCTAAACGAACTCGGTATTTTGGACAGATCTGAGAGAGATGGCATAATCATCATCTGCCTGCCTTTTCCCAACTATGTTGGGGTCGGCTTCCAGTCTAATTGGATGCAGCTGAATACCAGTATTTTACTTGAAGTGACTGCCTACCTGACCTCCACAACCCAGTCATCTGGTACTATGATACCCCTCGGTAAGACTAGCTCATTCATTCATTTATTTATTCATAAACAATTTGCATTGTGTTGAACACAATATTGTCAGACTTTCGGACTTCTGACGACCCGTAACGACTGTCAAAGATCCACGAATGACAGCCGGGACCAACGGCTTTCCGAGGAAAAAACATCCTCGGTATGTAAAGATCCACAGACCAACCGCGGCAAGCGTAGCTTAACCTGCCGATCGATTCTGTAAAAATCTCACCGTGAAAAGTGAGCTTAGAGTGAGCTGTCAATAGTATCAATCCGTAGCATTAGTTGGAATGACAGCTCACTCCAGGCTCACTTCACCTAAGTTTTCACGGTGAGATGGTTACAGCATAGACAGGCTGATCGATCGACCTATGCGGCTGTTATTATATAGCCACGGGCCCCTCTTCCTAGATGGCATAATGAGAGTCTTTAATTGTGGCCTTTATTATTTATTAAATACTATAATGTACACCACATAAAAAGGACAGACATAATAACAGGGTCAGCGTGTTGCGCTGGTGCTGCTGCTGCGGCTGCAGAAAACCTCAAACGGCGCAAATATAATAACCTCATTAATAATTATATTTTCGAGCCGTTTGGGGTTGAAACCCTCGGGCCGTGGGGTCCAAGTGCGCATGGTCTTTTTAAGGAAATTTCAAAAAGACTGGTTGACACTTGCCATGACCCAAGGGCTGGCTTTTACCTTGGCCAGAGGCTAAGCATTGCCATACAATGTGGCAATGCCGCCAGTGTCTTGGGTACTTTGCCAGTCGACAGCGATGGCGATGAATTTTTCGACGCTATATTTTAGTTTGTAAATAGTTTTATTTAATTTAGGGTATTATTTTGTTATTTTAGTGTTATCTTGTATATAATAAGGCTAGTAACTGACATAAATTAACCTAAAGGAATGTCAAGTTCTGACCATTAATTTATACATCTCTCTATCTACTTTCCCATCGCAGGTATGCTGGAAGAGATTTCTTATGAAATAAGCATCGCCTTTGTACCTCTTTTTGCTGTTCTGTTTTTTTTCTTGTCGGTTTATATATGTGTGTACATAAATAAATAAATAAGTTTACTCAAAAAATATTAATCGAATAACCCATACAAAGTTGGCCCTTCTCACGAAAAGATTGTGCTTTACAAAGTCCGCGATCTTTGCCATTTCGTCAATCCTATAAAAGGGTACTCTATTGACATTCACAAAAAACGTCAAAGAAAGGACATTCAAAAATTTATATGAAACAAGATAATCCGTTCAAAGCGGAATAAATCGTACACAAAAAATCTAAAAGCAATATTAGGCTGATATTGTCAAACATCGTTATATGTTCCCGATATATACGAGTGGTTGAACTTTTCATATTGCCTTTATCTTTTTATTTATTGGCACAGAGTAGCACGTACCAAAATATCAATATATAAAAACAATAGAGGGCGAATGTTCGACCATAAATCCAAGATACGGCGATTTATCAAAATGTCAAAAGATGCACACACACACACCTGTGCTGTGTAGCTTCGACCTAATTCTAGTTAGAGAACCATCCTTATTGGTAACCCTTACAAGCGAAAAGGGACCTTATTACCACTTTATAACGTTTCTAATGTATTTTATGGGGCGTGAAGAGGAATTTGGGACATGAAATGTTGCCGTGAACCCCTAGAGATGAGCATCGTCATCATATTTCTATTTTGACGTCGATTCTCGAGGTAGATCGGTTTGGAAAGAAGGTAAACAACTTTTTTTTTTGTGTTGCATTAGGAGATTGCCGTACAGCGTACCCTAACGACCGATGTTTAGGTCAATGTAGGCTCGTAGATCACTGTATTTTTGAAGATTAAAATATATTCAGACTACAGTTAAATTTGTAGGTATCCTACCTTTGAAAGGTCTGGGGAATATGCTGTCCGAAGTAACGTAGAGGTACGATAGTAATGGTTTTGTTTCGTCTTATTCTCTTAGGGACGATTTTCCTCTGGCAACCGTATCGTGTAATTCCCGAAACGTTGGAGAACTTATTACTGTGCACGCAGCGTTCTCTGTGTTCTTAAAATATTAGGCTCCATATGATCTGGAGCCGGGGTTTTTGAAGTAAGCACATACCTGTTAGGAAGTATTCTTATATTATGTACTACCATAAAAAATGCCATTTTCCCAAAGTAATGAATAGAGGTATTTTTAACTTTCCTGAATTAACAATACTTACATTTTTTTTTTCTAAAATAAACATTTTCTTCATTTCAGCCGAAAGTCGTCCACTGCTCAAGCATCGCCTCTTCGACCGGTTCAGTGCTTCTCGCATCCTGATTTCTCCTGATTCTCGATTCCTGATTTTAAAATAATATCTTCCTTAAAAGTTACGACAGTGTAAAAATAACCGCCATTAGAAATCAATTTCGCTCATTCGTACACTTCAGAACTTAAATGCATCGTTAAGCAATTGATTCAGTTCAATTCGATTTTCTCTCATTCTCTGCCAGCGGATGCCAACATAGAAACTTTTAAACGTTACAGTACAAATACTTGTACGAGAAAATAAAGTAAGAAATCTTTGAAATATCTTAAGTGCACTGTGAGGCTGCGGGTTGTAAAGCGACAGCGGGTTGACAGTGGCTTTGTGGCGACGAGCGGTACGGCGACTCCTGAGTAAATATCTAATGTACATCTGAGTTCAAGCTTCATACAGTCACAAACTGAAACTTAAACAATTAATTTCAATTAAACCATTTACAGGCACTTTTGAATTGTCAAAGGAGTCAGTCAAATAAATTTCAGAAAGATGAAGTTAGTTGCCCGTTCCAAAGCAGATCGGGCAGGAAACTCTATGTACACTCTTTTAAATTATATCTATTGTTACAAAATATTAGTTATATGGTGAGAATGATGTAAAGAAACGTGCCCTTAAAGAAAGAATGAAAAGAAAGAAAAAGTATTTATTGCGACTCGCACAGGAAGATCATAAACTAAACTAAACACAGTCAGAAAAAAAAAAACAAACTAAACACAAAAAGAAAAAATAAGAAATTATATAAAAAAAGTAGGTAACAAAACCAAATTATATATAAAAAAAAAGTTACAAAAACAAAAATTAAACAGAAAGTCCTGTAAGAGGCCAAAAGGCTCCTATCTCAGCATGATGCTACGACATTTAAAAAATACATGTCGCAGCGCTGGTATTCTGATAGGGCCCGCTGTGATGTCACGGGCAATTACATTAATAAATAAATAAATAATCTATGTTATTATTTAAATATATATAATTATGTAAATATTTATCAAATAACTATGCCTTATATCCTGTATATAAATGTACTCTGTGCCTTGTAACTCAGAAGCATTCTGTGGCATTGCTGGCTTACTACAACACGAGTTAGTGCAACGCTGACTCGTGTATAAAAATATAGCCTATATCCATCGGAGAGAATAATCAAATGCAGTGGAACTGTGCTGGCTGCTGTTCTACGGTACAAAGCGTGGTTATATGTGTTGTACAAACCGGCTAGAACTGGAGAGCTAATCATAATCTGCTTGGCCTTTTTACAAAGCTGTTTTTGGAATCGGTTTCCAGTCTAACCGGATGAAGTTGAATATAAGTATTTTACATGGAGCTACTGCCTATCTGACCTCCACAACCCAGTTACTACGTAATACGGTACCCTTGGTAAGACTGGTTGTCAGATTTTCGGCCTGTTGACGACCATTTACAACGATCCACGAATGACAGCAGGCATCATTCTGAGGCACGGAGGTGTCTCGGTATGTAAAGATTGTCATCCATCCACAGACCGACGGCGGCAAGCGTAGCTTAATCTGATCGATCGACCTGTGCGACTGTAATTTATTTGCCACGAGCCCGCAGTATGATTGAATGAAGCCAAATATTTACACATGTGGCGGTAAAGAAAGATATGTGCAATTGTGTACAGCTCGCCATATTGTCATCCAGCCATCAATAGATCTGTGGCCCCCTGTGCTCTCCACGTATGTATAAATACGAAAATTAATTGCAGTGGCACCCGCGTTTTCCATTTCGCAGCACGCAGCCTTAAAAAGTTGTTCAGTAAAATGAATTTGCAGTATACACCAACCTACCTAAGTAGGGTATTTTCTAAAGGAGTATCGCAAACTAGGAGTCACGTGGATTGCGCATTTATTATGGGCTAAACAAACTGCAGGCTACTTGTACATGAATGAGTTGCTGGGGAGGAAACTGGACCGAGTGCCGTGCTGTAATGTTGTTAGGACGAAGAATAATTATTGCAGCAGCTGGATTCGTTACTTATGTAACGTGTTCGTCTTGAGATGGAGTGTAGCCTGCTTGAGATGGTTTGAATACTGTGGAGATGTTATACTTTGAAAAACATCTTTATAAAAATGGTAAACTCGTCCCATTTTCATAAATCTTCTTTAGCCATACGCCCGATAGGTTTTCCCATCTGTAAAAATGACTTCCTGTGATCCCTCATTTAACCCCTTTCGGGGATGAACTTTCAAAAACCCTTCCTTAGTGCTCACTCTCATTATATAAGAAACTCTTACGCAATATTTCATGCTTCTAGCCCCAGCGGTTTAGGCAGTGCGTTGTCTGTTAGTGATTGAATTTAAGATTTAAGTAGATAGCTATAAATCATAGAGAACTAAGCAGAAATAAGAAACATAATTCAGGAAAATTCCTCCTTGTTATTCGAACTCGGTAGATGGTTCTTTTTATTCTAGTCTTTCTAATTTCCCTAGGGAACTTATATTTTTGTATGATAAATATGATCTACCTTAGTTTATCCTTGGCAACATTGCAATCCATTTAATGATTGTATAATATTAAAAAGGAAAATGCGTCGAGTTTTAATGTCTCTTTTGGATCGGAAATCTCTCAAGTGACGCCAAAATATACTGAAATGCTTAGTCATGAAACAAACCTTTTAATCATTTAAACATTTTCCCCAGAAATAAACGAAACGATAGAAAATCTGTTTCCCAACTCACTTGTGAACACAAACAAAAGTATTCGTCTCAAAACATAGTTTTTTTAACCATCGCTCTAGCATGTCATGGCCCTGACACGGAATACAGAAGAAATCAAAGCGCGAATGCGCGTAGAACAGGGGAAATAGAAACTACTCTTAAGTAGTGTGTGTAACATTAATTTTTCGACCCTTTTTTCTTAAAAAGCAGTCTGTATTTTATACATATAAATTTCTGCGTATGACAGAAAGGAGAAAATATACATCCCCATTTATTTTAAAAAATCCCATACTAGGCTATACGCGTGTGGAAAGAGAGACAGCTGGGGGATGTTTGTTTTGTTTTTAGTCAGATTTGAAATTATTTAGTATGCGCCTTCTGGTTTGTTCTCTATTCCGTGGGCTAGGTATGCCAGCCCCCCAACGATTTCATAGGTCCGCCAGACTATTGCAATCGTCCGAAGCGTCTGCCAATCACTTCAATCAGCTTTCAATCATTTTCGAGCCTCCCTCCCTCGCTAATACGTTTTGACGGCAATTTTTTCTATTTCTCTTTTCACATTCCGTTGAGTTTTCTTTTTCATTTATAATTGAGATTCATTAAAGCACCCGTTTCACGTCAATTCGTTGGAATAAACGCGAATTGAGAGTTTTTGTGAACCGTTGTCTGACCAAGTGTAATAATTACGGGAAACTTTTTTTGTGGTTAAAAGGGATTGTTGTTTGGATAATATTTTAGCGGCTACGGTACCTTAATTTCGGATTCAGATTTTATTTAAAACTCTAAGTATTGTAGCGATAATACGAACATCCAATTAACTTTAATTAAACTTATATTATTTTTGTCACCGTATGTATGGTTGTGAACAACGTTAGTTTATAATCTATCTCGCGAGATTGTTCACTGCCAATATAACGTATTATTATTCGATAGTTTATTATCTATCCATATCAAACCGTCAATTTGTCAGACAGATTATAAAGTATCGAAAAATAATGTTTTCAATTGTAAATACATAGTTTGTGGCAGTTCAAAATTTTTCGATTGTTTATAATCTCGCGAGATAAATTATACACTAACGATGTTCATAATTATACGGTGGGCGGTGCATATACAAATACATATAACATTGATGGCCTGATATACGTATTAGCTCTTATCTCTACCAAGCATAAACCACAAATCCTGACATAGGTCTGAATGGGTAAGTTAAGAAGGCTAGTCCGGGTATCAGGAGGCTCCATACACGGCCTTTAATTAAATATAATTGCCTTGCAAATAGGACATGGAATCAAGAAGTCAATCTGTTGCCTTCAGGCGTCTTTAATAGATGCTTTCGGAAAGTCTGAACTTCTAAGCCACGTGTAAGTTATATCAGACCATATTATCTCACACGTGGCTAGGAAGTTTAGAGTTCCCAAGTTAAGTGCTAAGAAAGAAATAAGTGGCTAAGTATTTCCACTCATATCTTAGGAAGATGAAAAACTATATGCGATCAATATTGCTTGAGGAATGGAATGAAAAAAGAGCATGTGAATGATAGCGTGACGGTATAGATAGGTTGAATAAAACGTGTTGTGCCGACCCTAAGTAACATACCATCTACATGGGACAAGGGTAGGGAAATGATAAGTATTCTGTCTTAAGGTGGATGCTCCAAGGTAGCCCGCGAAATTCAATTTTTCTTACGTTTTTTTGCAATTTGCTGGTCAGTACTAAGTTGTACGTTGGTTAAAATATGATTTGCGGCCGTAACAAATATGTATTTACATAATTATAATCATTAAAGTCGTCAACACAACTCTCTAAGATCAAGTAATCCTACTGAATGACTATTTCATGAAATCTTGACATTTTAGTATTATGCTAACTTAACAAGTTGTATTACTGATTCTAATGATTATAATTCTACAAATACATATTTGTTACGGCCGCGAATCATATTTTAATCAACGTACAAGTTAGTACTGACTAGCAAGTTGCAAAAAAAGTAAGAAAAATTGAATTTCGCGGGCTCCCTTGGAGCATCCACTTTAACTTAGGGCATCGCCCATTTGTGCGTTGAACATCCAAATCTAACCAGCAGTATACATTGACCAAAAAACTTCTTCACAAACTTTAAAAAATATATACATGTAATTTCACAAATTAAATAGTAATAGAAGTACGTATAATATTCGGCCCGTTCTTGTCGCAGAGAGCAGGGCTTTTTTTTGTTGCTCGCTGGAAATCCTCATGGACTTCCTCCATCGTGGGGGTGACAGAGGGGTATGCCGGACTCTTACCGACTAAAACCACCGCGATGTTCCATCCCTGCCTATGGCCGGGGGTGCGGGATTCGCATAAAGCATTCACCGCTCCCCCTACAGAAGAGAGGAGGGCTGAGTGAGCTGAGTCCCACCAGTGGGACATTATTCTTATGGTATGCACAGCATTATATCTTCTCTTTGTCAACTTTTTGTCTGTAATTTTTTTAAAGGCCTTTCCTAATGTTTCGCCAATACATGACTATTACCAATCAAAAGAGCAACTATGCTTCCAACCTCGTATACCGGTATGAATGGTTCCACCGAAGTATATCAGATTGTAAGAGTGCCACAAACATTTACAAGGGCGCTAATTGCTTGATCGAGTGTTCCTCTCGAGATCAAAGCGATACGGTTGCGGTGCCGCTCTCGAGATGATTGGCGACTCTCAGGTGAGCGGCTACGAATGAGACTGTAGTATGTCGAGTATTTGAAGGGAAGTTTTGAGATGAGTTATATATCTGAAGGAAAATATACAGGTTGTACCAGAAAGGTGTGGACTGAACAACTCTCTCCATGGGACTAATATTGTAATCGCGAAAAATTGATGAACTGTCCTAGACAAAACTTCAATAGCTATTTTGGGGTCGGCTTCCAGTCTAACCGAATGCAGCTAAGTACCTATATTTTAAATGGAGTGACTGCCTATCTTACCTTCACAACCCAGTTACTGGGTAATAGGACCCCCCTCCCTTGTAAGACTGGTTGTCAGACTTTCGGGCTTCTGACTACCCGTAACGACTGTTAAAGATCCACGGGCACACACAGCCGGGACTGACGGCTTAGCGTGCTTTCCGAGTCACGTAGGGGTCTTGATGTAAAGATGGTCACCAATCCACGAACCAACCGCGGCAAGCGAAGCTTAACCTGGTCGATCAACCCGTGGGTCCGGGTGTTATTACTTAGCAACAAGCCCCTCAAAAACACAAAAACCCATTCCCGGAACAGTAATCAGCTGTCAGTCCATCCAAATATTTTTTCATGCAGTATATTTTTTTGCACGAAATACAATTGCTCAGTGGCTACGTCAGTTTTTCAATAACTATTTTCCTTAACGACGCATAATGATAAAATCCCAGTATTATCTTCATTAGTTCTCCTTGTACTCGAAACAGTTCAAAGCCTAGACGTAACGATTAGTGTACTTGACATGATTGTATCTGTGTGTGTATGTATGTATGTCCCTACCGATGAAAGTAGGGTTGTTCAAAAGAGAGTGTTCTTCAGATAAGTTGTTTCTTTTATGTATAGGATGCTAGAAATGGTACGGATTAGTAAGGGTACGGTAAACTCTTGCGTTAAATTGTTATGTAAATGTGAGGGATGTTTTTTTCCTGTGCTGATATCAGGTTTTTCTAAAAATTTCTTCTCCATACGAAAACTACATTTACAAGGGGCGACTACAATCAATTCTATTTTATTGTAATTTTTGACGTTCAAAGGTGCCTTTTATGTGCCTATTTGAAATAGATGCTTTGACTTTGACTTTGTCCGACTAATCAAAGTCAAGTCAGGTGTAACTCTTTTATGGTGATCTTCCTCAAGAGCTGAACACGCGGAAGGAGTCGAACTCAGTATGGCTGCTAAGCCTTCTTTCTCAACAGAAATAAAGATATTTATTCCCGTCTACACGTCTTTGTGGTTTACTAAAGTGTTCGTAGAAGTAGCACAGCGCACGTGCAATGTCTTCTATCGCGTCCTCGCTTCATTACACAAGTCATTTATTATCACGAGTAGAAGTTTCCCCGCGATGTTTTCTTACACCGTAAGACGGAAAACCAAGGGAGGAAAACATGTAGACGTTTCTTATTAAATATACAAGGTGTCGTTTTGCATCCTCGTCAAATTCAAGGAGGTAACTATGCTACTAATTCTCGTCACGAATC
Organism: Apamea anceps; assembly: GCA_951799955.1. Taxonomy (NCBI): domain Eukaryota; kingdom Metazoa; phylum Arthropoda; class Insecta; order Lepidoptera; family Noctuidae; genus Apamea; species Apamea anceps. The sequence continues at coordinate 5,024,028 of OX637516.1, forward strand.
AATAATAAAATAAGTAGGTATTTTGTTTTTATAATTTTCGGAAATGTGTGTTTTAAAACGCGGCCTGTGTGAGACCGCACTGTAACTGCCTTTTTACACACACATAAAAACGAGGCTGCTTATACGATACCATAACGCGATTCCGTTCTTTGAAAGTCGTGTACCTATTCTGAAATACTGTTAAACTTAAATAACTAAAAAAACAAGTATGTATTCATTATTTACCAGGGATCGTAATTTTATTTGATTATTTATGTCTTTCATAACAGCCACCTGAAATTTGACGAGGATGCAAAACAACAGCTTGTATATCTGTATAATCGGACCATAAAGTCTAGAATTCCATTGTTTTATAGTAGGGTTTATACAACGTGCCGCTACAATGGCGACGTTAATTAACACGCGGGTAGGCTAGTGGTCAGTAGTCATAAAAATTGAATAATTCGTAATTTGAAAACTACCGCCTGCGCTGCTCGCCGACATATTTTGTAAGGCTCTCTCTTTTTCCTTCAATCCAGCTACTCTTTCCACATTATTCGTTTTAATTTCATTGATGCAATGTTATGATCGCTGACCCGGCAAATGACCCCTGTGCTACAGTTCTGGTTGCTCCAAGATGGTATTTTAGAAAATTGTAAGTAATTCATAATTTAAAATATGTTCATAAAATGAAAACGTGAAATTGTATACGTGTGTTAATGTCGCCTGTATAATATTCTATTATTTTGCTTTATGATTTTAATGAAATTCTTGATTTTAATTTATATTCGTTATAATTAATTTATAGATTTAAATGATTTTGATGAATTTAAAGATGATTGCGATTTTGGCTAATGAATTTATTTTACAATTTGATTTTATGTATTCTGGTTATTTAATTTTAGTTTTAGATAAAGTAGTATTATTTTGGCATGTATTTTAATCTTTGGTTACTAAAATAATTTTTAATTATACTAATATGAATATGGATCACTGTGTGAATTAAATAAATAATAATAAGAATTTAATGCGGCACGTTGTATAACGCCAGTAGGTATAATCATGGTGTTGTGATTCAACTGCTTTTGCGTTTTTGGTTTCATTCCCTGGTCGGGCAATGTGTTGTTGAGTTGCTTTTGCGATGGAACCTTTTTGGTTCCATCCCCGGGTCGGGCCATGTATTGTTAGGTTTTTTCCACTAGGAAAATCTCGGTTGCAGCTAAAGTCTGAGGTCGAGATCTACTCGTATAAAAGTCTCTTAGCTTGTGCTTTGACTTATGTAGGATTGATTTTTCAATAGTCAGTTATCACTATTATCTGAGGAATAAATATTGCGGTTTGACAGTTTTTGTATATAGAATATGTCAAACTATCATAATTATTCTTCAAATACAAGTTATCTGACTATTGAAAAATCAGCCCTTAGACATATTCCCGTCTCTGTCTTGCACTTGTAGTTTGACAGTTGTGTGATAGTGACAGGAATAAAGCTAAGCCACAGTATGTGCTCAATAACATTTATAAATCTCAGCCTTACTCTATGCCCGGTTATTGGCCTTCCTGAGTTAATAACACTGGCATAATCTAAACTTCTAAAGATTTAATTCAACCTGGTACACTCAAATAATACGGCCGAAATAACAGTCTTCTTAAAGAGTGATTCGCGGAGTTTTACGAGGTAAACGATTTTTTTTACGTTTCATAAAATCTGTTCATATCCAAGGATTAAATCTTTGTGTGAACTGTGTGGAAAGTAATGATTTTCTTTGCTTTTACAACTGTATTTGTATTCATAACGGGTTTTAGAGACTTCTTAATAAGTTTGTGGGTGAATGGCTTTTATGGAGCAAGGAATCTATTAAGGCTTTGAAAATGGACAAAAGAGGTTTTTAGTGTTTTTGGTGAGTGGTAGCCCGGTGGTAACGGCCCCGCCTTACGAGTTGTAGATCGCGGGTTCGAACCCAGACATGCGCTTTACTTTTTTTAAGTCATTGACTGCCACCACGGCCACCGGTGTCCACCAACAATAGATTTTCTATTGTGTCTGTTGTCTGGCAGTCATCCTATTAAACTACACACACACACAGGAGTAAATACTAGCGTGGGACAAAGTTTAAAAAAAAATAATAATAACTATAATATCATCACCACTGCTCTCAAAACAGTGAGAGAAAACATTGTGAAAAAACCGGCATGTCAAGGAACCTTAAATTCGAAGACATGTGACATCTACCAACCTCCATGTTGGATTACAGCCTCCCTCCCATAGAGAGGAGGCCTGTGTCCCAGCAGTGGGAACATTATAGGCTGATTTTGCGCTTTTGCTATTTATTTGAGGATTACCAACGAGAGATAGGTAGGTTACAATTGTCTTGTACAATATTAATACTTGTATAGTAAACATTATTCTGTAATCCGCACTCTACCTAAATACAGCTTACTCAGTATGAAAATAAAAGTGTTAAATTATACTTATTTTCTATTCGTACCCAACTGGCCATCCTCAAGGGTTTTTTTAATCTGAAAAATACCTAATAACTGTCACACGACTATATCATAGTATATTTTATGTACTTATGGACAATAATTTTCTACTTTTTTAAGTCCAACACCCTAATTGCGTAACACTATTAATCGTAATCTAAATAATTTTGGAAAGATATTGCTAATCCATTGCTTCATTATTCGAAAAAATTGACTTCTCAACCACTTAAATAACGCAATGTATGTTTTTAAACTCTCAAAATGAAAGCCATTCCTACTGTTAGTGTGCTACTCAATTACCCCATCGTTAACAGTTATATTGTTGTAGGAACAATAACAACTTCAAATATCTATCCCCCGAGGTCAATATGAAACTGAAAACGTTTGGCCCTCTACGTGACCAAATGACAACTGATATATTTTGGGATCTCCATTTACGAAGTAGGTCAACGACCTCATAAAATATTGCATTGAATATTTATACCCTGTGACAAGTTTACGTGATGCACCTTACCTTTTAAAGTAAAAGTAGTAGTTGTCTATGGTTGGCTATAAAGTATGTTGTTTAAAGAGTGCATAAGTAATGAAGGGAAGCTGACCCACAACCCTCGGGCCACATACAACGTTTTTACGAGCATGGCGGAGAAACTACTGAAATATTCCGTTTGTCATGTTTTTATTTGACACAGTTAGGTACCTAACACCGACTTACACTTTAAAAAACTCGCCGTGAATACTTCGGTGAAGTGAGCTGTCAAAAGTGTAAATCCTAGAGCATCAGGTGGACTGACAGCTCACTTCACCTAAGTTTTCAGGTGAGATTTTTACAGAATAGTCTCGAAACAGGTTACTGTTCTGAGAGAATAGGCTGGCTTAAGATTGACACTATTGCAGCTCATCACATAAGTTTTCACAGTAGGAAATTACGGAATAGATCGGCTGTAAAGAAATGTCCTTAGAACTGCCTAGAAAATCCTCTGGGCGATCCTTACAGTGGTGACACCCGGGCGTCTCCTCCCGCCTGATGATGTGCAGCCTTAGAACTGCCTCAAGTTTAGAATATTTAACTTAACTTAACTCGTAATTCAAGAATTTTAAACGTCACCAATGGATACTACTGTTGTTTACGGTAGTAACACGGGCTATTTATTTTTTCCCATCGAACATCTCAATACTGGCGTAGTAGGAGGGGTAATCAAAATTAACGGTATTACAACTGGTAGTAAAATTGGTAGTAACTTAGGCAACAAAGGGTTTCTAAGACTTATTGTTGAGTTCAGAAGACCGGTGGAAGGTGGAACTTCGATACTCGACAGTTATCAAGATGTGAGGACGTTGTCATTTGGTACTATACTGTAATTTAGTTTACTTTAATAACAAATGTGTTGCCCTTCGTCATGTGTGTGAGAGACTCGAAATGGGGCTTACAAAATAGTACTTCTGATTTCCAATAGGCCAGAGAAAACTTACGTTTAGGAGAAGATAATCCACGGTCCACGGTTTGTTCACTGACCTCATATACACGAGATCTTATTTCTGGTGACTAAAATTTGATTTAGTAATAAATCTCTCCGAATTTGGCTCAACTTCTATAAACGTAATGTAAAACCTTGCTGTACATTAAAATGCTCTCCCATGATTTTTACGGTCTTACATTTACAACCCAAGATACACAGTCAGTGAGCAACCCCAGTGTGTGTTTATCTACCGAGCGGCCGTAGCTAATTATTTCAAGGACAATGCTGGGACGTTATACTGCTTACTTTATTACACTGTGATGACGGCATCGACACGCTAAGAAGAACATAATGTAGATTTATATCCATGGCACAGTGAGGGCATGGCGTAGGTAATTTGTTTCCGGTTGTAAGACGACACATGTTGACGTGGTGACGTGTTGACGTGGGGGTCGGCAGAAGGTGAGCTTAATTAACTGCGTGACTGATGACTGACCGCCCTTATAATATGTCAGTGTCTACTTGTGTATATGTATAGTATAATATTTAGTCAAATATCAGAGAGGCAATTCTCGTAATTTTAAGAACGTTCACAGTCTGATCTCAGTCTCAATCTGTCAAAAATACCTCTAATTTCCCTACATTTGACATTGATTGTCGTTGAGATGAGATTGCGACTAGATTTTGAATGTTTTAAATTACGAATTGGCCTTCAGGATCAAAAGACGATGATCTACGAGTATATAGTCTTTATCTTAGGTATAGTGTCGGGAACGTAAAAACTACTTCGTGTCTCGGAAAGCACGTTAAGCCGTTCATCTTTGACAGTCGTTACGGGTAGTCAGAAGCCCGAATGTCTGACAACCCGAAAATATGATTGACGTGTAAAAGTGTTTGTACAAGCCTACTTCAAAAATAAATCATTTATCATTTAACCAGTCTACCTTACCAAGGCACATCGTATTACCCAGTAACTGGGTTGTGGAGGTCAGATAGGCAGTCGCTCTATGTAAAATACTGGTACCCAGCTGCATCCGAATAGACTGGAACTCGATCTCAACATAGTTGGGAAATAGCTAGGCTAGCTCCATCAGAATTGTAAAATAATACGCTCACATTTCACACCAGATAGCTTCATGAAAAATATTCCACAAAAATATTTTAACTTTTTAAAAGCATTCGCGCACTTTACATGTTTACCATCAAAAAGGATAACACAACATGTATTTTTTTTTTCATGAAAAGCTTTACTATACAGGTACCGTACCTATTGAATAAAAATCCGCTGAATGAATATAAATCGCGATGGGAGCAACAAACTTTTATTGTAAACCACTCTATGAAAGGTTTATTTGCCATTTTCTGAAGCTTTGTTGTCAATGGTATCACACGATACGCTGAACTATGTAAGCATTTATTTGTTTAAATGTAGTTGAATCAACTTCAACTAGCAACGGTTTTTTTTTTTAATTTGCCCCACTCAAGGAATTTCTCCTGTATCGTCGCAGCAGTAGCATAGAGCTGGTGCCCTATGACAGTAAGGCGGTTTCGTGGCAAGCCACTTTGGAGACGGCGCGGGATGAAGGATAAACTACCCTAAAACTGGAACGAGGACGCGCGGAATCGCGAACTGTGGGAGGAGTAGAGAGAGTCCTTTGCCCAGGAGAGGGACAGCGCAGGCTAGCAAAAAAAAAAAAACACTTATCTCGACTGCCTTTCTTTGACAGTTGTATTAAATGGCTATAACACTGCAAATTGACGTAGTGCGTTAATCTGATAAACAATTAATACCCTGACTACCGAAATAATTTTGAAATGTTCTGGGATTCGCCAAACTTCATTATATAACTTTCTACCATCTAACCTTGGCCACCGATAACCTCTACTAGGTATTATGTTCGTTAATTACCCAAAAAGAAGACTTACAAGTCATGGCTTTACATGCGAAAATAATTAATTACTTTGTTGAACTATATGATGCCATATCTTTAAAGAAAACACGAACACCCTTCGTCAATTGGTTAGTATAAAAACCTAAAGGGAAAAACAACGATTTATAATTTTAAACCGTAGAGTTAAATTTAATTATAATGTATTACAAATTGTAGCCCTTTTGCCGACAAAGTGAATGTTTGTGACGGCTGACCGCGGCCCCCATGAGCGGAATTATGCGATTCATACAATATTACAAGCTTTCCGTTCGTTTGTAAATTTTATATGAGGCAGCCATTACTCAGGTTTATTTTATTTTAATTATTATTAAATGAAATGAAATTGTATATCAACGAGAGTTTTATTAATCCTCTTGAGTGTTTCCATTGACGCAGGCATAGAAAAGATGAGATTAAATAAAACACTGATTTCGTTGATCTGCGGGGTAGTTGCGTAACACTATGAGTAGCGATTTTTATTTTTATTTTATTTTATTTTATTTTATTTGGAACAACAAACAATTACATAATCTAGAATACAAATAAACAAACTTAAGAGCTACTTAACAATTATGCAATCAACAGCGTTGTCCACAGCATATATAAGTAATAATAAATACGCGTTAGGAAAGAAAACGATACAATAATAAAAGCTTTGCGATGATCGTAGAAGCGCTTACATTTTTACAAACATAGAAACGTCTAACTAAGGATACAGCAGTTCAACTATAAGCTTATTATACTGAAGAGGATAAGAGTACAGTGTCTGATTTCATGATCGTCTTGAGGACGGAGTTTCGAAATTTTCCGCGGGATTCACAGAACAAATCAATGTCTTGAAAATATTTATTATAATTGTCGGCAAGCCGTTGTAATGGTGCTCGTACTCCCGAATTTGTTCGACATGCTCGTACTGCAAAAAGTGGTTGCTTACGTACTGCGCGTGTATGTGCAGCTCTTGGGACGAGATAAAATATCTTGTTACAGATATCCGGACAGTCATAGACATTTTTACAGAGATCGTAAAGAAAAGTGACCTCGAGGCATGTACGCCGGCTAGTGAGGCTTATAAGATTGTATTTCCTTAATAAATCAACGTACGACGCAGAATGACGCACGATGGGTTGCATTTTGACAGTTCAACGACATTCATTACGTTTTTTACGTTGTTGAGCAGACACATTTTTCGAACTTATGAAGCAATGGATTATCAATATCCTTAAACATACGAGTAATTCAGATTGAGATTGATGGTGTGTTACGTAATTAGGCTGCTAGTCTAGAGATGGTTATCTACCTTAACAACAGAGATATTTATGAATTCCTTTAATAGATACCACTTGTCGCTTCGTAAGAAGAGGGCAAGTCGTCAAGGTTACTGAATATCTACGAGTGGCGCCATCCACTTATCATTATGTGATTTTAACGGAATGAAGATGTTTTCGGAAAGTAACCCGAGAGCTAATCTGTACGAACAATCTAATATTCGTCTTAAGGCACGGCATGGTTTCTTTACGGAACGGCCGCGGCGTATAAACCGCTCCGTAGAATAAACGTGTCTGTTAAGAAGCTTCCATATGATCTACTAGCTGCGCCCCGCGGTTTCACCCGCATAAGGTTCGATACCGTCGGAATATCGGGATAAAAGTCCTATATGTTAATCTTGGTTATAAACCATCTGTGTGCCAAATTTCATCCAAATCCGTTCAGTAGTTTTTGCGTGAAAGAGTAACAAACATCCATCCATCCAAACTTTCACGTTTATAATATTAGCAAGATATAACCATAGAAATGTAACCTATATCTATGGATACAACACTGATGACTGTGCAACAAAACAACAAACGGTTTATTCGCCGTGTGTAGCGGGGAATAAACTGTTGTTTTTCATAGCAAGAAAAACGTATGTGTACAAAGGGCCGAACTTTTACTCAAACGGTCACTATCAGGGGCGTAGCTACCGCCGTATCAGCCGTATCAATGATACGGGGCCCCCGGGCTACAGGGGCCCCTTAACGTGTGTAAACAAAAAATAGTAAAATGTTATCCACAATGTCACTTAATCTAGTGCTTCCCGGAAAAAAAACCATATAAAAAAACTGTCATATGTAACTTTCCAAAACTGGACCAACTTTCTGTAGTTTTTCAATACATCTCGATAACAGAAAATGATGATATTGTATCGAAAGAATTAAAAATCTGTGAGTCCTTTTTGGGGTTTATAGCAGTATCCGATTGCAGTGCAGAAGGACTTAAAACTGAAATTTTTCATTTGGCCCCCCCAACTAATTTTGATACAGGGCCCTCCCAAGGGACACTACGCCACTGGTCACTATCCATATTCACTACGAAGGTACCTTTGTTTTCTATGCCGCTCAAATAATGGACACAATGTTATGTATATTCTGTAGTTTTTGTCTACCCCCATGGGAAGAAGGCTGGAGTTCATGTATGTAATATACATCGTCATCATCTCTTGTTCCGCCCACTGCTGGGTATAGCATAATCAGCGAATAATGTTCCCACTGCTGGGACAGAGGCCCCCTCTTTGTGAGTGGGAATGGGTAGTAATCCAACACGCGGATCCAATGCCGGTTTGTAGAAGTCACATGTCTTCAAATTTTTGGTTCTAGGACATGCCGGTTTCCTCACGATGTTTTCCTTCACCGTTTTGAGAGATGAATAAATTTACACTAAGTTAATAGCCTGTTAGAGTTCGAACCTACGACCTAGAACTCGCAAGTCACGGGCGTTACCACTGGGCCACCACGGCTCTCTGAGTATAGGCCTTCCTTTTCTCTTTTCTTCGAAATCAGTGATGAATAGATTGCTTATCGGGCGCGTGCTAAAACTGATACTTTAATTTTCTTCTCTGTTTTGGTAATTTTGAAAAAAAAAATGAATCGACGATAATTCGTGTCTACTTGAAGGCAATAACATAGTTTGCACTATCTAAGACGATAATTACACGATTTTTTTCAAGAATTTAGATTTGGGAAATGACAATTTATTATGATTACGTAATAGTTACTGCACCTCATATTTCGATTTGTCGCAAGTTTTCAATTCCATCCTGTATACTTACATATCTACAATGAAAAGTTACTACAACTTCTTAGTCTAAATATCATGTAACATCTACTGCCTACTACTAAATACTAGGTAAGTATATTATTATCAGATCTGATCAACATACAGCTCCATCCAATGGGAAAATATGCGAGTTTTCCAATCAATGTTACACTCGGCCATAGACACGGGAACAGTTTGCTATCGGCATAACTGAAAGTTGTTTGTGCCGCGAAGTTGGTCCATGTTAGTGCCGTCATGTTGGCTCGCCCGTCGTGACGCTCTCTGCTGAATGCTGCAAACATGTCAGGGACACACGGGGAAAAGTTTGTAGGAACACGCTCGTTGAATTTTGCAGCGATCGCAATATTGACCTTATTGACCAGCTTCTGTGAGTGTTCCTATAACTTTTTTTTTTTTTGCTTATTTATTTATTTATTTATTATGTTTAGAGTCAGGGCATAGATTTTATAAACTATGCTACTACACGCTAAGGGCATCCCCTGTGTGTAGGTACGTCAAATAGACTCAAAGAAAACAGCTGTAACATAATGTATATACTCACAGTTATCTTCATTCATGCCTCCAGGTCAGAACAAGCATTCTGTTACCGTTAGACGTTGCACGACACGACACGATAAATGAACATAACTGTGAGTATGTACATTATGTTACAGTTACTTTAATCTCTATACAATAAAGTTCAGTTTACGATACAACTTCAAACATTTTTAAGACTTTTTAAATAATGCTAGTCACTCTGATATCAACTTAATTGCTGCTAGAATAAAGTTGATATTTGTTTAACTTGAAATAACACCAATTGGAAACGTAAATCTGATTAGCCCTTATGTAGGTGGTCTTACTTAGGTACAAACGCACTCTTATACATAGCACTGGTCGTAAATTCAAATAGCTACGTCGTTAAAGATATACATACCCATGTGAATTTAATAAGCGTCACCTGATTGTGTGATGGCAAATAAAACGGAATTGCATTATTAACTTATTACGTATTCAAATTCCGCCAGCTGCCGTAATTACCGTAAATGCACAGTCACCGCATATTCGTTCTGCACGTACAGAGGCATTACCGATAACTGCATAATGTCGTTGGTTAATTGTGTCGGATGGTAACTGAAATAATAATTTAAATATCAATTGATTAATAGCCAAGAGCCTCCACCAACATCTGAGGGGGCTCTCGTTGGGCAGCTGGATCAGGGGCTTGTTTCAAGAAGCGATACTTCGACACGCTCGCATTGTTAGGAGGTTCCTGTCTTTATTTTATTTATTTATCCATTCATTTCAGGCATCAAGGCCCATATAAACACATACAATACAATATTAATATAACTTAAAAATACTATAAATATATACAACATTATAATTACACTAAAAACTAACTAACTCTTTAGAGCCCTGACTGCCTGTAGCTTGGACCCTGTTCCCGATACCGGTGGGGTACTATTATTTTATTATATTTTTAAGTGATTTTATATTCTAATGTTTAAAAATATAATTAGTATGTACAGTAATGAAAAAAAGGAAATAATTGCAATATTTAATAAAAATTAGGAGCTTTTTCTCCTTCAGTTTGCGCGTGTACAGGTGACACGCGCAAACTGTTACCATGAATTATTCAGCACATGATTCTAGACCACCCAGCGTAGGAATATTAAAAAAAAAAAATGCTGTTTCATACAAAATTCCAAATATATGGAACAGCTGTTTTTTATACTTGTATCATACTAGCTCGAGACTTTGTCTGTTTTTTTTTTGTATCATCGATATGTATTCAGGATGAAAAATACCCTAGATCCTATGTCCTAACCCTCTCATAGTCTATTGCAAAATTTTATCTAAGCCCTTTCAGTGGCTAAGGCGTGAAAAGGTAACAGACAGACAGATATAAACAGAGTTAGCCCAGGTACGCACGGGTGTGTTCTTCCCGCGGCGATTATTTTTCACGCACTGGATTTTCAACGCAACGCTTAGCGCCGACAGTTGAAAATCCAATATATTTTTTTGACGAGCTGGGATGCGCTCTGTTTAATACTCAATGTTCGGCTTAACACCGAGAGTTGAAAATCCCGCACTTTCGCAATTATAATATTAGTAAGGATTAGTATGGATCTCCATCAGGCGGCGTTAACCACTTACTACAAGATAGGCAACTAACATAAACAACACTAGTTGCCTATCTTGGTTACGGCAATATAAACTTAGCCGTACCTTCTATAATAAATCATAAACATCAATAAAAGCCGAACAACGTCCCGAGGCGTGTCCCTCTTGTTTAAGCGTGTTTTCAGCCGAAACGCACACAATTCTACCTCGTATATTACCCAGGTAACTGGAGCCACGCGAGACCGACGATTTGGTAAATAACGTCTTGAGACGATCGCTTGTTGTGACCAGCGTTTAGCGAAATTACAGAACTTAGTTATTCAGTTATCGTCATTATTATTGTGACATGAAGCTATAGAAAGAAGAGGGGCTTGTGGCTAAGAAATAACAGCCGCACGGGTCGATCGATCAAGTTAAGCTACGCTTGCCGCGGTTGGTCCGTGGATGGGTGACCATCTTTACATACCAAGACCCCTCCGTGCCTCGGAAAGCACGTTAAGCCGTTGGTCCCGGCCGTCATTCGTAGATCTTTGACAGTCGTTACGGGTCGTCAGAAGCCCGAAAGTCTGACAACCAGTCTTACCAAGAGGTATTGTATTACCCAGTAACTCAAACTCAAACTCAACTCAAACTCAAAATATTTATTTCAATTAAACCATTACAGGCACTTTTGAATTGTCAAGGGGTCGGTCAGTCAGAAAAATGAAGCTAGTTGCCCATTCCAAAGCGTAGGTACCTATGGAGAAGAACGGGCAAGAAACTCCATGGACACTCTTTTAAATCAATATAATATGGTTACAAAGTATTGGTTACATCATTCATGTTAGAAATTATGCATGTGAGAACGATGCAGAACGTTAAAAGCGTCCGTAATGAAAATTTTAGGAAAATAAAAATAAGAACAATTCAAATATTAAATTAAATTAAAATAAGCCATGGCAGCAAAAAGATGACCAGTCCCTACTGACGGCGCCCGTTCACGAACATGACGCATGGATTAGCACCATTCAGCTCAACCATTTTGAAGGGAGCCAAATGATCCAACACATGCGCCACCGTCAGCGAGACATTTGAGTGAGCATGACATACTCTCTGCTGCCAGGGCACATTCAAGTCAATGAAAGACGTACCCAGTAAATGGTAGCTTTATAGTATGTACATAGTACTCACACATGTGCTATACAATTATACAATACTAGGAGATTGAGTTTATATAATGCAAAAAAAAGTATTTTAAAATCTTCAGCAGCTCCAACAGTATTTTCAAATGCTAATCAATTTATTTATGCGTCCTTATGGAGCAGGACCAGCGTTTAGCCAAGCATTTTTATCAGCGATGTAATCCCCCAATTTATAATATGCCTGGCTGCATAGTGTGCGTTTTATACAAGATTTAAATTTCGTTTCATTCTGTTCTATTATGTGGGGAGGTATTTTATTGTAACATTTTAAACAGTACCCCATGAAAGATGAATCTACTTTAGCCAGCCTGAAACCTGGTTGAACTAATTGCTCCCTATTTCTAGTGATATAATTGTGTCTTTCACCTCTTTTACTAAAAAGATGTAGATTTTTCCTTACGTACATAATGTTTTCATAGATATATTGACAAGGTACCGTCATGATGTTAATATCTTTAAACAATTCCCTTAGAGAATCACGCCTGCGGAGGCTATATATGGCTCTGATGGCTCTTTTCTGCAGAATAAAAATAGACTCGATGTCTGCAGCCCGTCCCCATAGCAAAATACCGTACGACATAATACTATGAAAGTAACTAAAATAGACTAGTCTCGCGGTATCAACATCAGTAAATTGACGGATTTTTCTCACAGCATACGCTGCTGAACTTAGTCGTCCTGCAAGGGATGTTAAATGAGGACCCCATTGAAGCCTTGAGTCAAGCGTGATCCCCAGGAAAACAGTTTTATCGACGAATTCTAGTTTCTCTTGATTCAATTCTATCGCACAATGACTACTTTTGACATTTGGTAAAGAAAATCTTATGCACTTCGTTTTTTTCCCATTTAATACTAAATTATTAGCAGTGAACCAGTTTTGGATCTGCAGTAGGGCGTTATTTACGTCGTCAAGATTTGATGCACGTCTATTAATTTTAAAAATCAAGGAAGTATCGTCAGCAAATAACACCATCTGTGGTTGGGTTTTTAACAAATGGGGTAGATCATTAATATATACTAAAAAGAGGAAAGGACCTAATATCGAGCCTTGTGGTACACCCATTTTTACTTTTAAACCGAGTGAATTGACACCATTTATTTGAACTTGCTGTTGTCTATCATTTAAATAAGATTTTACTAAACTGAGCGCAAGTTTTCCAAGTCCGTAATGCTCAAGTTTTAAAAGTAAGGTTTCGTGGTCGACGCAATCAAAAGCCTTGGAGAGGTCACAAAAAATTCCTATGGCGTCTTGGGACTCTTCCCACGCCGTAAAAATGTGTTTTAATAAAGTGACACCGGCATCAGTCGTACAACGTCCCTTGGTGAAACCATACTGTTGGTCGTGCAATATTTTATTGGTGTTAAAATGATTAAAACTGTAACTGTAACTGTAAATGTAACTGGGTTGTGGAGGTCAGATAGGCAGTCGCTCCATATAAAATACTGGTACTCAGCTGCATCCGGTTAGACTGGAAGCCGACCTCAACATAGTTGGGAAAAGGCAGGCAGATGATGATGAAGCTACTTGTATGGCAAGAGCAGTGGTAGCCCAGTGTTTACGAGTTACGAGCTATAAGTCGTGGGTCCGAACCCAGGCTGGCGCTTTACTTTATGCTAATAATTACATCATTACATCACCACTGCTTACAAAACGGTAATGGAAAACATCGTAAGGAAACCGGCACGTTCTAGAACCAAAAATTCGAAGACATGTGACATCTACCAACCCGCACTGGGCCTGCGTGATGGATTATGGCTCACAGAGAGGAGGCCCGTGTCTTAGCAGTAGGAGCGTTACAGGGTGATTACGCATTGTTTCAACAAATGCTAGAGGAGGAATACAAATACTATTTATCCATTTATTATATGTTAATGGTTTTGCGCTTAATGTAATTAAATCCGCTTAATGCATGGCAAACGACATCGCGGCAGGCCCAGACGGAGATGGCGGAATGAGCTGGACTCCTTTGATGAAGATTGGTCCTTGGCACTAGCTACAATTTTCTGACTAACTGACCGACAATTTAATTTTGACCATTCAGAAGTGCCTGAAAGGGTTTAATTGAAATAAATGATTTGAGTTTGAGTTTGAGTTTGAGTTTGGCAGCTCTGGACAGACAGAGGTGGAAAGAGAGTATGCCTTTGCCCAGCAGTGGGACATTAACGGATAAAAATAATAATAAATATAATTAGTGATTTTAGGTGCAAGCGGCCATTAATATTAATTTTATTTAGTCTTAGCAAATACAGTTAGGCAGTCGCTCCATGTAAAATACTGGTATTCAGCTGCATCCGGTTAGACTGGAAGCCGACCCCAACATTGTTGGGAAAAGGCTAGGCAGATAATATAGTCTTAGCACATACTATAAAAAACCGGCCAAGTGCGAGTCGGACTCGCCCATGAAGGGTTCCGTTACGTTACGATTTATGACGTATTAAAAAAAAAACTACTTACTAGATCTCGTTCAAACCAATTTTCGGTGGAAGTTTATATGGTAATGTACATCATATATTTTTTTTAGTTTTACCATTCTCTTATTTTAGAAGTTACAGGGGGGGGGGGACACACATTTTACCACTTTGGAAGTGTCTCTCGCGCAAACTATTCAGTTTAGAAAAAAATGATATTAAAAACCTCAATATCATTTTTGAAGACCTATCCATAGATACCCCACACGTATGGGTTTGATGAAAAAAAAAATTTTGAGTTTCAGTTCTAAGTATGGGGACCCCCAAAATTTATTGTTTTTTTAGGGTTCCGTAGCCAAATGGCAACGGAACCCTTATGGATTCGTCATGTCTGTCTGTCTGTCTGTCTGTCTGTCTGTCTGTCCGTCCGTATGTCACAGCCGCTTTTTTCCGAAACTATAAGAGCTATACTGTTGAAACTTGGTAAGTAGATGTATTCTGTGAACCGCATTAAGATTTTCACACAAAAATAGAAAAAAAACAATAAATTTTGGGGGTCCCCATACTTAGAACTGAAACTCAAAATTTTTTTTTTCATCAAACCCATACGTGTGGGGTATCTATGGATAGGTCTTCAAAAATGATATTGAGGTTTCTAATATCATTTTTTTCTAAACTGAATAGTTTGCACGAGAGACACTTCCAAAGTGGTAAAATGTGTGTCCCCCCCCTGTAACTTCTAAAATAAGAGAATGATAAAACTAAAAAAAATATATGATGTACATTACCATATAAACTTCCACCGAAAATTGGTTTGAACGAGATCTAGTGAGTAGTTTTTTTTAATACGTCATAAATCGTAACGTAACGGAACCCTTCATGGGCGAGTCCGACTCGCACTTGGCCGGTTTTTTCTTTTTTTGTGTGAAAATCTTAATGCGGTTCACAGAATACATCTACTTACCAAGTTTCAATAGTATAGCTCTTATAGTTTCGGAAAAAAGCGGCTGTGACATACGGACGGACAGACAGACAGACAGACAGACAGACAGACAGACATGACGAATCCATAAGGGTTCCGTTGCCATTTGGCTACGGAACCCTAAAAAACCCTTTACAAGGTTACAACTTCATTAGCGGTACCAGGAATTTTCAAGAAATGAAGAGACTATTAATTCAAGCTAGAACACAAAAAACAGGAGGTCAATTTCCGTTATTAAAAACGTTCAAAATCTCTCAGCGACAATCAATGTCAAAAATGTAGGGAAATTGGAGGTATTTTTGACAGATCAGAAGCCCCTCAGAAGTGTTCATTTATATTTTACGTTCAAACTCCAAGATAACAAAATTAACCATTAAGTTATCGTAAATATTTGACGCAGAATCGTCACCTTACTAATATTGATCAAGTTGGCGTTGTAATTATAAAGTGTCATTAAGGAGAGTGACTATGGGTAATGGAGATGAGAAGGTGTCTCGTCTAATCAATCTTGTGTTGTTCGCTGACACGTGACGTCTTGATAAGTTACTGTTTTTTGTTAAATATTTAGTCGCAGATATTTATATTACACACAATTTTTTTTATGAGGCCAAGGCTTTAGGGGGCTTGTGGCTAAGTAATAACATCTGCACTGTTCAATCGATCAGGTTAATCTACGCTTGCTGCAGGGTCCGTGTATGAGTGACCATCAGTACATACCAAGATCCCTCCGTGCCTCGGAAAAGCGCGTCGATCCCCGGTTTTGTCCCGGTTGTCATTCGTGGATTTTTGACTGTCACTACGTGTCGTCAGAAGCCGAAAGTCTGACAACCAGTCAGATTACCAAGGGGTATCGTATTACCCTGTAACTGGGTTGTGGAGGTAAAGATAGGCAGTCGCTCCATGTAAAATACTGGTATTCAGCTGTTTCCGGTTAGACTGGAAGCCAACCCCCACTTAGTTGGGAACAGGCTAGCCAGAAGATGACACATTTTTTTATGTGGGTAATTGTTTACCAAATTCTTTTTGGCAGGGGTCAAAGCAATCATGTCGGTTATAAGATTTGAAGTGCAAATTAAAAGTACTTGTTTTTTACCAAGATAAAAAAGTAGTACTTATAGATAGATAGATCATTTATTTGTTCAAAACATAAAGATGTTACATAAAATTATAGCATAGTCATGTGGTATTAGTTTAATAATTTCCCGGGACTTCCGTTTATTTATTTATTTATATATACTTTATTGTATACCACAAAAATACATAGCATAAAAAATACATGAAACACTACAAAATATACAATGGGCGGCCTTATCGCATTACTGCGATCTCGTCTAGGCAACCTTACCGTCCGTTCCGTCCGTTCTAAAATCTAAAAACCAACAATTTCAGACACTCTAATTTTAATCTTTATTAAGGTCCCGTTCTATCAATGAGCAGCCTTCTTCCCCGAAACTCAGCGAACTAAACAATGTTACACTAAAACAACGTGTATGTAATCTATCCAGGACTATCCAGAGACCATAGCCCCCCTAGCCCGCATCTTTTAGTCCGCAACCTCAGTGCGCGTTTTAGATAAAGCAATCGTATTAAAAGCTTTATTTTCATTCCCTTCTTACTTTGCTTAATACAACTAATTGTGTAGACATAGCGGTGTTATTTATTCATTTATTAAAACTTTATGCACAAGTAAAAGAATACTGTACAGCCGGCCTTAATGGCTGAGGCATTTTCTTCCAGTCAACCTTAGGGTGTATTAAATAACTACGTACGAAAGAATGTTGGAAACGGAAAACAGGACATTTTGTTTCTAAAAAATGCTAAACGTTTTAAATATATAGAACTAACCATTTGAGGATCAATTATGTACAGACGCCAGCAGGTCAAGCTACCCGAAACTGTCAAATGTTCCCAATCCACCTTGAACCTTAATGCTTTAGCGATAAAGTTGAAAATCTATTAAAGAAATTTGACATATTGTAGTAGCTTGATGTGCTGGCGTCTGTACAAACAAAGTAATCTTATACTTAAGTGTTTTTATTTTTGTACACCTTTTCTCTTCCTTCATCTATTTTCAGCTATTCTTCCGCTCTTAAGTGTGTAAGTGAAGTTCTTGTAAGCCTTAAGCGGAAGCCCAAGTGACTTGTTAATTACATCGGCCCACGCCATGTACTAAGTATAAACTTAAGTCAGTTTTCTTACATTCCACGGCCAGCCGATCGATTCTGTAAAAATCTCACCGTGAAAAGTTAGGTGAAGTGAGCTTAGAGTGAGTCAATAGTGTAAATCCCTAGCATTAGTTGGAATGAAAGCTCACTCCACGCTCACTTCACCTAAGTTATCACGGTGAGATGGTTACAGAATCGCACTGCTGATTAGTTTATAAATAGTCAAACCACTTCGAATAAAATTGAACACTATGAAAAGGAGGACTGTGTGGATGCCTAATAAAAAAAATAATAAAAAAATAAAAATCTTATATTTCAGACAATGTCCATGTGTGTGTTGTAATGCTCTGGCCACACTGACGTGATTCCACACGGGATGGTGGCCGCGACAAATCCTGGAAGAATTTGGGGGGAGGCGTTTGCCCTGCAGTAAGAAAGTATACCTAGGCAAAAAAAAGAAGTCGCATCTTTTCGCGCCCATTTGAATAACTATTAAGTCCTTAATACAATCGGCGCGAGCGTTTTTTTATAGTTTTTTTTGTTTTAGTATCAGCTTACCCAAATTCTATGCCCTGCATAGCTTCCTACCTTTTTAATGCTATTTGGTGGCAAGCATTATATGCTTCCATTGTACAGTCACGAGCAAAAGTATGTATACACTCGACTTTATTCAAAAGCGATTTACTCCTTTATTTTTGCATGAAATTTTATGTTGTTACGAACATAGCATTTTCATATTTCAACGTTGCATTCGTTATTTCACGAAAAAAATCGCAATTAAAAGTTGCCAAGGGTTGACATATTGGTGCTCGTGACTGTACGCGTCCATTGTTCGTCAAGATCGACAATACCAAAGGGTCCAAAGGCACTGCAAGTTCATTAACATACAAAGCTGAAATGGCCCGTATCCCATAGGATATCCATCCTTTCTCCTGCCATTATCCCAATTTACTTCGGGTCGGCGCAACATGTCGTTTTCTTTCATACTTCTCTATAAGTTGTCATCTCGGTAGTCAGCCCTTTCTAACCATATTATCTTTTATTCACACAGTCCATCCATCGTTTCTCTGAATTTCCCCTACTCTAATAACTATCGAAATTCATACTCAAAACTTTCCTCACGACATTTTTCTCATTCCTTCGTATTCTCCTTCGAAGTCTAAAAATGGCATCGGTAGCTGAAAATTTAACACAAATTAGCACCAAAAAAAAAAAAAAAAATTAGCACCAATTTTTAGACTTCCTCTTATGTACTAAAGAATGTGTATGGAAGCTTGATGATTGAACGGTGCCTACACACCTAAAAGCCGCGCGGTAGAAAAAACGTGTCCATGAACAAGCTTCCATTGTGATCCATACAACACCGACGACCGTGCCTACACACGGAGAATAAACCGTAGTTTTTCACGGTAAGAAAAACGTGTGTGCAGAAATAGGTAGGTAGGTAGGCACTCCCGGCTCCCCAGCTCCTTCACAAAAAGCTCAGCTACTTACTACTAAAACTTACCCCCCGCTGATCAGAATCACAAATAAGTACATGTTTCCTTTCAAATTGATTGTTATGTAGAGAGAGTTTTATTGTTCTCTCGCAGTCCGTATACGACCCAGTGTGTGACGTTATTGCTTCTTTATCGCAGATTTTAGCCGCGCTGGCTTGTTTGGGTGCGTTGTTTGTAATATAAAGAGTAAATATATGCAAGAACAGATATAAATAAGAGAGACTTGATGATAACGTTAGAGAAATAAGCTGTACCTATAATGTAAGAACTTCGCATCCAAGATAAGTTTTATGAATTGCATTGTTTCAACGGTAAAGGAAAACATCGTGAGGAAACTCGCATGTATTAGAACCAAAAAATTCAGGGACATGTGTCATCCCACCCACACTGGGCCCGCGTGGTGGGCCACAACCCATCCTCTCTCACAGAGATTAGGCCTGTTTCCCAACAGTCGGTACGTTATAGGTTTATAAATAATGCTTTGAAACAATGCATTATTTAATACAAATACTACTTACCCATTTATTATATTTTTATTTCAATAGTTGGTCTGTATGCAGTGCTGAAAGTGGCTTCAGGAGCGCTCATGTTGAACATTGATAGAGCATAGCGTGCTAATTTTTCAATCGAAAGATAATTTTTATTCGTGGAATAAAATTAATATCTGACATATTTCGTATGGATTAACTGTCAAAAATTCAAAATTATTCCTCGGATAAAACTATCTGGCGTTGGAAAATCAGCCCTTAAACTGTTAAAAGTGTAGCCGGCAGTGTCCATAACCACACGATAGCACACTAGTCAAGCGGTATTACAAATCTTTTTAAGAGTCTTACAAGAATTGTCTTCTACCCTTGACAAACATAGCCTTTAATAAAAATATTACACAACAAAGAACCAATAAATATAGCGGATCCGATAATAAACCAGCAAACAGAGACATGTTTATGTCACCGGCATCGGCAACAGGAAACAATAATCCTCTTCCAGCACCTATTGGTACCTCACCCGAAGCCGTGATTTAATCGCTATCTTTGTTTCACGTGTGTAACCCCCAGAGACGTCCTTCTATTCCAGAGCTCACGGGCAACTCGTGACCCACAATCGCCAAACACGATGAAGCAACTTGTTGTTGACCATCGCAAAATCAAAAGTCATTTATTTAAATTAAGCTGAGAATCAGCACTTATCGAACGTCAAAATTACAAAAGACTGTCCCCCAAAACGCCATTTCTCCATTTCCTAGTGCTTTCGTTGGGAAGAAGAAGTAGCGGAACAAACTCCCCAGCAGCACAGCTGTCTGTTCAGTTAGAAAATACTTGATTGTACATATACTATACTAGTTTAGTCCTGTCAAATTTATATACTCCATAGCAAGTTTAGACGTGATTAATAAAATGGCTAATTTACGTCAGGCGCTAACTGAATTGACAGGACTATAGTAATATTAACTTCTGTCCTTTTATTAATGAAATAAAAAGAAAAAGATGCACTGCACTTAAATTTAGTTTAGTTTGTGAACTAGGGCATCGGCGCCAATACCATTTGATGGTTGTCCTTACTCCCGATGTATTTTTGTCCGTTCAAAAAAGTGAAATATTCAGAACTAGGGTTCATCCGATGTATCGAACTACTTTTGGATAGGGCCGTGTCTTCATTGACGGACTTAGAGTAAGCCCCCAGACAGCAATCTGCATCATCATCTGTCTAGGCTTTTCCCAACTATGTTGGGGTCGGCTTCTAGTCTAACCGGATGCAGTGAATACCAGTATTTTATATGGAGCGACTGTCTATCTGACCTCCACAACCCAGTTACTGGGTAATACGATACCCCTTGGTAAGACTGGTTGTCAAATTTTCGGACTTCTGAAGTTTTGACTACCCAACGACCGCCAAAGATCCAGCAGCAGATGTAGCATCCTCCTTTAAAGAGATTAATGTTATGACTCAATATATTTATGAAAATCTTTTATATGCCCATAAAAATATAAAATTGTTTAAAAAGTACAGTGATATCCACGATATAAATACTCACACGATATAGGCTCAAGAAAATAGGTAGCTTGTTCCAATGCCAATGTGTGCTTTTATAATAAAGTTCCAAGCCCCGTTCAAGATCTAAGCCTTAATAAATTCAAATCATTCATTTAACGTAAGTTGTGGCAGAAAGCCTTTTATACTGTTATGGATTATATCGGGGACAAAAAGGCTTGGGATTAAGCAGCTTCCAATTTTTACGTATTGTATGTTTTTATTTTTTTCTGTTTTGTTGTATTTTTGTATATACACTTTGACATAAATGAATTTTATATATACAATGACATTTGCTTACTTTGTAAGGTATTCTATTATTTTAATTATTGCGAATGTGAAGACTATGTGGGTCATTTTATTTATGTTATTTTTTATTTTTCACTCCGTTGTTAGTTTTTGTCATGGTCTCTGGCAGTTTGAATAATTAATGTGGCCTACCCAAATGATGGTCACCCATCCAAATGGATGGAGCAACCGCGGCAAGCGTAGCTTAACCTGATCGACCAACCCGTGTGGCTGTTATTACTTAGCCACAAGCCAATCTGCATGATCAAGATAATGTCTGGACTCTAAAACTCTGAAGTTGTTTTGGTGTGTCTTCTCAGAGTAGTCAGATTAGAACGACCACGACCTCACCTAGTTTTAAAATATGATTGTTTCTTTTGACGTGTATTGTAGGTACTCTTGCCAGCGTGGGTTGTCAGTGGGTGTGGGCTAGATGTCACATGTCTTCGAATTTTTGCTTCTAGGTTTCCTCACGATGTTTTCTTCCACCGTTTTGAGAGCAGTAGTGATGAAAAATGTACACAGTGTCCTGTCTGGGTTCGAACCTGCCTACAACTCGTAAGTCGCGGCCGTTACCACCACTGCTCTCTGTGGACTATTAACTATTATAATTTTATTAGCCATTAATGTCCCACTGCTGGGCAAAATCCTCTCTATTCTTTGTCCACCTCTTTTGGCCCAGAGCTGCCAAGGACTAATCTTCATTAAAGTAGACCAGCTCATCCCGCCTTCTCCGTCTGGGCCTGCCGCGATGTCGTTGGGTACCCATTGCCCGCCAATTTATGCCAATTTACAGAAATAAAATATTTCTTTATCTGCTGTAAACTGCTTTCTATCGTTCATGGCTAAACGTAGGGCTCGGAAATTGACCGCATTTGGCAGAAGTTTTGATGATCTGTAATAATCAATACTTATGCATACGATTTCAAACGAAACAAATTGACGAAGGCAACTAGTACTTAAACCACTCAATTTTCAGTAAGTAATTGTTGCTACATCTCTAGGTATTTACATTGCGACTTTATGTGGCTGTAATTTAATGAAACAATCGTCACAAACGCCACAGTTCGCCAATTTAAATCGCCCGTATAATAGGACCATAGAACGTGGGGCTCAGATATCGCTAACATCTGCGGTCTTTGTGCCGAATGCCGAGCGGTTTCAAATCCTAGCAGAGTCTATTTTGTGTGAATGGATGTATACTGGTTGAATTGGGTAAGGCGTTAAGTAGTTTACGAGCATACGAGTACATTGTGGTGCTAAAACCGGGATGTGTTGAATTGAATGCATTCATTACCTAATTGTCATGTGTATTCTCCTGCTGAAAGTTATTCAACACCTATTTGGTTCCTGGGTCGTCCAAAGTATTACTGGGATTTAATAAAATTTACATAAATTAAACAGTCTCAACGGTTTAATTGTGATTCTAAGACTATGAAACTGTGAAAAAAAACTACATGTACAGACGCCAGCACATCAAGCTACTACAATCTATCAAATATCTTTAGTAGATTTTCAACTTTAACGCTACAGCATAAGGTTCAAAGTTGATTGGGAAAATTTTAAAGTTTCGGGTAGCTTGATGTGCTGGTTTCTGTACTAACACGTATAGTTTTTTTTTTTTTTTAATGGATTTGTACCCGTTTGATGGCAATAGGCTTGCCTCCTGTGACATGGCACTTAAACACAACTAACGAAATGTTGGTGTACTATAGGTACACCTGCCTAACCCTTCAGGAATTACAGGCGTGATGTTATGTATGTGTTATTTCGTATATTTGGCACGCCGGGAGAGGACGCCCTAGGAGGAAAAAGGTCTGAGGAGCAATTCTCGTCATTTTAATAACGTTCACAGTCTGATTTCAGTCTCAATCTGTCAAAAATACTTCTAATTTCCCTACATTTTGACAAGTTTTTGACATTTGTTTGTCGCTGAGATGAGACTGCGACTAGATTTTGAACGTTTTAAGTTACGAGAATTGGCCTTCTGGTGCGTAGTTCTCGCAGCCGGCGTGTATACGTATACGTGTATTGCCAGCGGGGTAACTAACAGTAGGACTGTCTTTCATTTTGACAGTTCAACAACATTCATTGCATTATTAACGTTGTTGAGCAGTAAATTTTTTCGAACATAATTATGAAGCAATGGATTAGCAATATGCTTCAAAATTATTCACATTGTACCTAATTGATAGTGTATTACGCAATTACGGTGCAGATGCATGAACGTAAACGAAACAAAAGGAGTCTGTAGGGATTTGATAAGGATCGAAGCAGGTGACTTAGTAGTTTCTTTCTACCCTCATGGGAAGAAGTCGTGAGTTTATGCTACAGTGGTCAAGAACTTGCTAGACTATTATTTTACACTTCTCTTTCTCCAGTTGATTAAACTGGCTTTCCTTAATATAACTTGTATCACTAAATCAATATTGAATTTGACTTTTTGTTGTTTTAGGTTCAGTATCGAAGTATTAATTGGAATTACATAAGAACCGACAGTGGTGATTAGACTTACAGTAAGTACCTGAGTTAAAATTGGATTATGAAACTATGTTGTAGTGAGTATACAAGGTGGCAGTAAACTGTTAACCATGGATTCAGTACATGATTATGAAAGCCCTGAAATTTTCCGCCGATTATAAAAAAAAAATAGCTATCCGCGACCGCGTGTTATGACAGAGTAGGTACACTTTTCTATGAAACAGCAGATCTTTCTTATATATATTTTATTTCAAAATTTCTACGCGAGAGTGTCTAGAATCATGTACAGTGTGTGTGTGCAGTTTGTTAGCGACTGAGACGAAGCCATCCCTTTTTCCCATCCTACATGACATTACGTGAAAACTTATAAAATCTTTATAAGTAGTTTCAAATACAAATTGTTCTGTTCCACAAATAAATCTAGGCATCCCACCTGTTCATAACCGAAACAATAGCGCACCCTGTGATTTAATCTCCTCCTGTCAGTCTTCGCGGGGGTCCCATAGGCCTGCTATGGAGTATCGATCACGTCACGGCGCATCTCATGTCGTGTCACGTTGGAATCTACGAACTACGTCAGGGGTGCTACACTATACTTATATGTATTTTATGTTTTTTTTTTTTTTTTTTCTTTTTGGCATAGGAAAAATTTTGCTGCGTGAGCACTTACTTACAAGAGATATATTTTTAGCTCCCACAAAGTATAATAAGTGTGTTTCTGTAGTATAATTTTCGTTAGCTCTAAATGAAAAGAGCTCTAAAGGCGGAGAAAATAAGAAAAGTAGAAAGTCGCACATTTACTTTTACTATTTTCAGTGGTATCGGCTGCGACTTATGAGTTGTAGGTCGTAAGTTCGAACCCAGTCAGGCGATTTTCTTTGTTTAAATGATTTCATCACCAGTGCTCTCAAAACGGTGAAAGAAAATACCGTGAGGAAACCGGCATGTCCTAGAACCACAAATTCGAAGACTTGTAACATCTGCCAACCCGCACTGGGCCCGCGTGGTGGATTACGGCCCACTCCCCTCTCACCGAGAGGAGGCCTGTGTCCCAGCAGTGGGAACATTAAAAACTGATTATGTTACGTATTTTCACGCTGGTAGGTATCGTTCGTTCATTCCATAACAACAATAAACCCATTAACCGTAACATATGAACCTCAAAATAAACTTATCCCAAAGTAATATTGAAACTTCAAAGTAGGGTACTATTAGTATACTCAAAACTGCAAAGTTACAAAGTTTGTGTGACAGACAACCCTATTCCCTTAGATGACTTATGCTGGGTCCCAGGGGAACACAAGTAGTTCAAGTAAATACGTTATTTTAACCTCAATCACTCCGGGGATCTACGCTGTGACTTCTGAGAGGCTGGGAGGTTGCATGGGGCTATTTTCTTTTGAAGAATGAAAGTAAAATGTATGTATAAACCGAGTGGTATTTTGCCTTCATATATAAAAGATAAAACTTTTTTGCAAAAAAATACAACCGACTTCCAAAAACAACACTACAAAGTGAAAAATAACTTTAATTTCGGAAGTCGGTGTCGTTGGGTGCGCATTTTCGTTGTTTGCCACCGACTTCCGAAATTAAAGTTATTTTTCACTTTGTAGTGTTGTTTTTGGAAGTCGGTTGTATTTTTTTGCAAAAAAGTTTTTATTTTTCACTTTTTAGTTGTAATTTTTACCAGTAATTTTGGTCTAAAAACCAAACTACTGAACCGTTTTTGATGAAATTTCTATGGGACCATTTGGGAAGTATACCCTTTCCAACAAAAAAAGAATTTTTCAAATCGGTTCGCAAGCGACGAAGTTATGCGCGAACAAACATAAAAAAAAAAAAAAAAAAAATACAAACATCCGAATTGAGAACCTCCTCCTTTTTTAGAAGTCGGTTAATAAATAAAAGAAGGCAGATTGGATCTGATATCGTTGGACTATTAAAAATTGACCTGCACAGACTTTTTATTAAAACACTAACTGTGCCCGCGAGTTTTTTTTTTTTTTTTTTTAAATAACGTTGCCCCATACTAGGAATTACCCTTGTATTGCGGGTGCGTTTACAAACATTTAAACTCACATTCACAAACAGCTAGACCCGGAACAACTACCTGTAGGCAATACAAATATTTGTTCCGTGCGGGAATCGAACCTGCGACACGCAGCGCAGCACTCGATCGCTCAGCCACTGCGCCAACCGTGTCGTCATTTTTCATTTTTTTTCACTTTGTTCGGAAAACAAATTGGATTTCATGAGTTTTAATATTTTCAAACGAACTTATTCTTTTTCTAAAATAAAAGTAGCCTACGTTACTCCCTATAACATCAGCTATCAGTGAAGTCCCGTCAAAATCGGTCCAGCCGTTTCGGAGATTAGCCGGAACAAACCGACAGACAAAAATGAGTAATTTTTGTTATAAGTAGGTACCGTATATGCATTTAGTAATAAGCTATTATGTTGGCATTACAAACAGACACTTCAATTCATTTATTTGTATAGATGTTGATGTATAAATTTTGGATTTAAGTACCTACATTCATTTGTTTATTTGTTTTTGCATCTCATTGGAATTTAGAAACGAAAAGAGCACCTGCCGTCTTATCTCTTCACCACCCTTGGTTGACTGGTAGAGAATGCCTAAGGCATTAAGTTCACCTTTGTACCTTATTGTGTGCAGAAGTTTAAAAAAAAAAATAGATATATTTTTATATTCGATCTAACAGGTTCTTATCCTTCATCAAAACTTATTTACGTACCCCTAAGCTTGTCTACTAAACGCACTTTACATGTAAAAGCTGCTTAGTCAAATTGCTTCGAAGTACGTGACGCACCTTTACATGAGTCGTGACAAATCTCTTGCATATTGAGATGACAGCGTGACAGGAGAGATTGACGTGTGTCACGGCAACTCACTTGCAAACACGTGACATCTACGAATAGGCTTAATTGTACCTATTGGCGTGGCGGTAGACACCTTCGTTTTTCTAGTCTAGAATTTTAAGATTTATTTCCTCATTTGGCCATGGAAAAATCAACCTTTAATAAATAACTTGAAATATAACCATGTCCGAAAGTCTGACAACCAGTCTTACCAAGGGGTATCGTATTACCCATTAACTGGGTTGTGGTCAGATAGGCAGTCGCTCCATGTAAAATACTGGTATTCAGCTGCATGCGGTTAGACTGGAAGCCGACCCCAACATAGTTGGGAAAAGGCTAGGCAGATGATGATGATAACCATGTCAAAGCAACACCCAGACATTGACAGTCATTTGAGATTACAGAAGTCGCTCATTATTAAAACACGCCTTTTACGGCGCCTTATCTGATTTTTAATTGCAAGACCAAAATGACCAGCTTAAAAATAAATAATGTCCTCTTGACAAAAAAGGTCGATCACAGCTGTCATTTTAGTCTAAAAAAATCAGAGTTTAAATGATTAATTTGTTAAGCCAAGTAACAGATCACGATTCGTTAGCGCTAACAAATACAACACTGATGTAAACAAAACACACACACAGTTGAAGCAAAAGGCTTCAACTGTGTTAACATTTTAGAAAGTCAAATAACAAAATACGGTTCACAGATTGCACTAAATCCCGCCCAAAAGCGAGCCTACAGCGTGACGCGTGACACGAGATTGATATGTGTCGTGTCACGGGAACTCACTGCAACGTGTTTTTAGAACATGATTGCTACATAGAAAGCTTTCAAAAAATTGTGGAATCAATGGTTTAACTGATTTCACGCGTCATAGAATGAAATTACGGTTACTGGCTTGTCGATAACTACAACAGATTAAACACATGAAATAATCACACTTATATGAACGGTTACAAAGCTATTGCGATAACGAAGTCAAAATTATACATTGCATATCTTTGAAAAAAAACAATATTACGAAGTGGGAGGAGTAGGAGTCAACGAGTCTGATGCCGAATATATAGTTTTCAGAATTTTTGTCCATTTTTCTGGATGTATATTCAGGATTAGCGCAAAATTGACTGAACGGATTTTAATAAATTAGGCACACAGATAGTTTATAAGCTGGATTTAGAAGTAGGGCAGGTACTTTTAATCCCGGTAGTACGTTCCCGTGGGATATTTTCCGACATCCACGCGGGCGAAGACGCGGGAAAAAGCTAGTAAAAGTAGTAATATTATAGTAGTAGTAAATAACATAAATCCTAGAGTGTAAGCACCGAGACATGACCCTAGAGAATTAATTTAATCTAATTCAGCTTTATTGGCTTATTTCCTGTACGTAAACCAGGACCAAGGTCACCATTACGTCTGTTCACCTTTATGACATAAATTATAATAATTGCCATTTACATAAGTGCTCATACACACGAGCGACACGCGTCAACGGCGGAGGCAGAGGCATTCGTCGACCAGTTGACGGCCACCGTCACAACATACCGCTTGGTTATTCGAGCACCATACTCAAATACAAGAGCGGCATGCTGGCGAGGGCTCCTGTAGTTGCCTCTGCCGTTGACGCGTGTCGCTCGTGTGTCATCATAATCTGCCTTGCCTTTTCCCAACTGCGTTGGGGTCGGCTTCCAGTCTAACCGGATGTAGCTGAATACCAGCATTGCTCGTGTGTATGCACACTAATGTGTTAGTGTAAAAATATTATACAATAAAGTACTGCGCTTTCGAATCCTTTACATTATTTATGTACACGTTAAAGTGCAAAATCAAATTGGACCGCACTTTGCTTATAAAATCTGATTTTATATTAAAAATATCAGATCTTCTCCTTCGTTTCTTTACGTGTTATTAATATTTTATAATTTAATCAAACATGCAACTACGTTATGCGGCGCTTTGAAGTTGAAGTCGTAGTTTTGTTAGCATAGTGCTCAAAGGAGCAAATATTGCTAATGCTATTAAGTTATGTACTAACGTAATGCAGCCTTAGAGTGAGTTACGTTTTCATTAAAGGTTCACGATCTTCTTTTGAATTGGTTCAAGCTGTACTTTAAGAATGTTTAGCATAAACGTGAATTGCATAATCTGCCTATAATGTTCCCACTGGTGGGACACAGGCCTCCTCTCTGTGAGAGGGAGTGGGCCGTACTCCACCACGTGGGCCCAGTGTGGGTTGGTAGATGTCACATGTGTTCAAATTTTTGTTTTAGGACATGTTGGTGTCCTCACGATGTTTTCCTTCACCGTGTTTGAGAGCAGTGGTGATGAAATAATTCACACAAAGTAAAGCGCCTGTCAGGGTTCGAACCTATAACTCGTAAGTCGCGGCCGTTACCGCTGGACCAACACTGCTCCAAGGAATACGTAACCATATGGAACCTTAAAATAATTCCCAAATAACAATTTTCTTCCGTTAGAAACGTTACCGTTTATTCTAAAGCATCGATTTTATTTATTCCTTTCCATTCATTTCTATCTACGATTCAATTTCGTTCAATAGCCCAGTACCGCTACATTCCAATTTTAAAAGTTCTTTTTCAAATCTTGCAACGGTTATTAGGAAAAATCTGTTTTTCCCCGCTCTTTCTACCGGTTGTCAGTCCCGGGGAAATCAGTTCGCAGCACTAATTACAGCGTCCGGGCTCCCGGCCGGCTATAGGGACGTCAAACGTGGCGCCTGTTCCCGGCGTTTTTATAGAACGGCGGTGAGCGTTACTGCTTCAATGAACGCTTTCAAAAGATGTTTTTATTAGGATGTTATGATTCAAAGGTTCATCAATCGTTTTAGTGTCAACATAGGTATGAAGTTTAGATTTAGGTTTGTTTATTCTCCATTTTGTAAGGTATTATGTGTTTTAGAAGGTTTAATTTGCTTTTCGTGAATCTATCTATACTAATAATAAAGCTAAAAAATTTGTTTGTTTGTTAGAACGCGCTAATCTCTGGAACTTCCTGTCGAATTTGAAAAAATATTTTTATATTTGATAGCTCAATTCTTGAGGAAGACTCTGTAGCCTTCCTAGATATTAAATAGCATATGCTATTTAATATCACGCTATAGCCCTCAGGAGCCGAGCAAAAAGAATACAAGTCAAAAAACGTTAAGCGAAAATGAAGTAATAGCACGGGCTGGCGATGCGATGCGACGGAGTGGAGGGGGGGGGGGGGAAGAAACTGGCGAAGGAAGTCGCGGGCAGATGCTAGTAATGTATAAAGTCCAAGAATATGTTTATTGCTTCACAAAAAAGCTTTTTCTCTTTAAATACATCCTACTAATATTATAAACGCGTAAGTTTGTATGGATGGATGGATGTTTGTTATTCTTTCACGCAAAAACTATTGAACGGATTTGGATGAAATTCGGCACACAGATGGTTTATAACCAGGATTAACAAATAGGATACTTTTCACCCCGAAATTCCCACGGGATCGAAACTTATGTGGGTGAAACCGCGAGGCGCAGCTAGTATTTTCATAAACAAAGACGATTTTCCATTATTAAACAACTACCAATCTTGATTCATATTTGTATATAATTCATCGTAATAATCGTTCTCAATATTTATTTCTTTTATGTATGTCTTTTTGTAAAAGTTAAAATGTTAATTAACGCTATGAACAAAAAATATTCTTGCAACGATTCACTGAACAAAAAAAACCGGCCAAGTGCGAGTCGGACTCGCCCATGAAGGGTTCCGTTACGTTACGATTTATGACGTATTAAAAAAAAACTACTCACTAGATCTCGTTCAAACCAATTTTCGGTGGAAGTTTATATGGTAATGTATATTTTTTTTAGTTTTATCATTCTCTTATTTTAGAAGTTACAGGGGGGGACACACATTTTACCACTTTGGAAGTGTCTCTCGCGCAAACTGTTCAGTTTAGAAAAAAATGATATTAGAAACCTCAATATCATTTTTGAAGACCTATCCATAGATATACCACACGTAAGGGTTTGAAGAAAAAAAAAATTTTGAGTTTCAGTTCTAAGTATGGGGACCCCCAAAATTTATTGTTTTTTTTTCTATTTTTGTGTGAAAATCTTAATGCGGTTCACAGAATACATCTACTTACCAAGTTTCAACAGTATAGCTCTTATAGTTTCGGAAAAAAGCGGCTGTGACATACGGACGGACAGACAGACAGACAGACAGACATGACGAATCCATAAGGGTTCCGTTGCCATTTGGCTACGGAACCCTAAAAAGATACATTATAAATGTTTTTGTGGCGAAGTTATTTTTACTAAAAATGTTTTCTCCTAAAATTTTATTAATAGACAGACGGCTTGGGATTGGGTGAAGTTTTGCAATTTGCCAAGAGGTTCTATTTGTACTCCACGTAAGAAGTTTACTGTGGAAGTTGGGTTTCGACTTCGGCTTCTTATTTGATGAATTCATGCCTCAAAAGACTAAGACTTTCGAGTTTTAATTGAAATGTTTTCTGGGTTTGTGGTTAAAGAAGAAGTTTAGATCATTAATGATGTAACTAATATTTTGTAACAATATAATTTAAAAAAGTGTCCATGAAATTTCTTGCCCGTTCTTCTCCATAGATACCTACTACGCTTTGGAATGGGCAACTAGCTTCATATTTCTGACTACCGACTCCTTGACAGTTCAAAAGTGCCTGTAAATAGTTTAATTTAAATAAATATTTTGAGTTTTGAAACAGTTTAAAACAAATAGACGAAACCACGTATTTAACATTTTACGATAAGCCAGAATATTAAAAAAAAGCTAAATTAAATATTCCATTCAAAATATTGACCCAGATCTCCGTTTTTTCAACTCAAAAATATTTTCATAAAATATTCATTGAAACGTGACGTCATTAAGTCAGATTTCAGCAGCGAGTGGCCGTAGATTACATTAATGACTTGTCATCTGACGCCCCAAGTTTCCGGAGGCCCAGTTTTGATACAAAAAACGGCCTTTAAATTTTTATCCGGGCCTTCTCGATTAATTATGTATTAACTTCGAAGAAACTCAGTAAGCCAATAATTCTTTGGGAGTGCCGCTTTGGGTTTCTCGAGGCGACGAATTATAGAAACATCGTCATTCATCTTTTGTTCACTTCAGCTTTCATACACTTTGAAGGTACCTACTAGTGTGGGGTATTTAGTGGGTCGTGTGGGGGGAACAAGTGATCCTTCAGACGGGAGGGGACCCCGGTAAAGCTTCGTGTATTTTGCATAATGCTCACAAATAAATATAAAGCAAGCTCTCGAGCACCTCCCTACGCAAGTCGGAGCCGCACGGGTAATACTTTTATACTAAAATGAAAAAAAAAAACTTAAAATACTCGGAAATATTTTTATGAACTTTGATGTTTTCCCGTGCGAAAATATTATGAATATCACTGTAAAAGTTTATACTTTCATCCGTTTATCATCTGCCTTTTTCCAGTGAGTTTTTGATGTTACATAGATATGCGTGCCTACTCGTTGTAGGTACTTATATTAGTCAGTTTAAGGGATAAAATATCATTAGTAACAACCACGAACTGATAAGCTAACGTTTATAAATAGTTCTATAGGAGAAATGTGATCTAATTTTAACTTCAGTAACTCTGTTCTATTAGTGAATATATCTTTGCTGTAATTAATTATTCAGTTTGCGTTTGACAGGATTAATGATCAATCGTTGGATTTCGAGTAAGAACTAAGGTTCGCTGAGAAGATTATCATTAAGACAACCACATTACCCTTAGACCATTCCACCACAGAACATAACAGAAAATAGTTGTTATAAGTATTTCTTAGAGAAACATTATAGAATAATATTATTTTGATGTGAAAATATACATACACATATATACATAAACTCATGCCTTCTTCCCAAGGGGGTAGACAGAAACTACAGAACGCCATCTGTTGCGATCCTTACATACTCCTTTTGCCTCGTTTAAGTTCATACACCCGTTCATACACGCATGCCAGTTTCGAGTACTTACTACCTACCTGACCTTTCAGAAGAAACTAATAAGGACACTACATGTATTCCTAGAACGTCCCCTCCCGGTGTTTCCACTCACATCTTTTGTTAGTCGCCTTTCATTCATCCTCTCAACATGACCGCACCATCCAAGCATACTCTTTTTAATTTCTGTCTTATTAAGACAAACTCGCAATAGAACCACATAATGAAAAAATAAAGCTACACAACAAAGCATGGGAAAAGAGAGAATCCTTCATACATCATATAAATAAGTAACTTATATGCTGTAGAAATATTTCATTTAGTTGCGTAAGAAAATACCGAAATGAGGACAAAGATTAGGGCAACCCGAGGTGATCCTCCTTCCGTCCTCGTTTCAGGCGGATGATACGCGCACGACCAAAGTACCGAAGATTTAATCGCGAAACACCCTCCATCAAGCAGAGATAAGTATATGTAGTAAAATATTACCAAAATATTTCATACGCTTACAGTTTATATCATGTATTTTTTATACAGGGTTACACATTTTTAGGACAGTAATCGGTTGCCATTTTTGCAGGATTCTGGGTAGTGGATTCCACATAACGATAACGTAAAGTACGTTATCGTTATCGTACTTAGAATATGTGACGTACGAGACAGTTTCGAAAGCTAGAAAAAAAACCAAAATAATATTTGTTAAGCTGAGCTTTCCTAATAGACCAGTGGCCGCCACATGGTGACCGCAATTAACCGGCGAATGACGTCACGGAAACGTTACTTTTGAAAGTATGTTGGTGTTTTCCTAGAGAGCGTTTTTTGACACCGTATAGTCAATCCCCGCTGCCATAATTTTCATGACAGCCGTCACTGCGGCTGTTGTGTGGCGGCACTGACCTACATATAATAAACAAGTACGCTGGACTTTATACTATCGATGACAAAATGAAAACATTTGATTTTCGAGCAACGTGAGCGTCCGTGGAACTAATATTTTTGATAGCGAGTACTCGCAGGATAAACATGTTCTAAATATACATTTACTAGTATTTTGTGTTTACTATTTTCTGTTTATGAGTATTTTGTGTTTACTACGAGATCGTAGTAAACACAAAATACACAAAAAAAGTCTAATTCCACGATTTAGACCTAAATAATCAGGGACGTACCAAAACAAAACGACGCCCATTTGCGGCAATGTGTCAATTTTAGTTTCTGAGACGCTCGAGCGGGGCGCTTTGAATTGGCACAAAAAACAACTGTCATTTCGTATAGTATAATAAGTCCAGCGTACTAGTATACTATAGGTCAGTATGTGGCAGTAACCGCTCTTTTAGGAAACCGTAGCTTGAGACACGAGCGGCGTAGCTCAATATGTAATATCGTGTCATATAATAACCGTAGCCGTGTTGTAGTAGGTGTTGTTGTGTTATAACTCGCATTGAAACACAAAAAGGCTTTATCCCACTGACCCGAGCGCAACGACTGACTGGCTGGAGCGTCTCAAGAACTAAAATTGACACATTGTCGCAAATAGCCGTTGTTTTGTTTTGGTTCGTCTCTGATGATAAATCAGACTTTTTTGTGTAGTTTGTGTTTACTACGAGATATTGAGAACATTTTTAGGTCAGTGTTTTCCCCCCTCCCCCACTTAAACCATTGAGCAAAGGCATTACAGATATCTTGCCAAAGAGCACCATTATTATCTACCAACCTACACTTCACTAGACCACACACAAAGAAAACTCCACAATAGACCCTTTAACATTATTTACCAACCAAGCGTAAAGGTGATTCGATAAAAAGCTTAGTTACAGTGTTGCCAGTAATCTCGGACCATCCTCCCGCAATTTACCCGGTAATGAGAGGAATCACCCCTGTACTGGGGAGCATTGTTGATGAACGAACGAAAATGATTGAACGCGGACATTGCAGCGCTCGCAAAGTTTAGGGGGTAATGGGATTCTGTATCCTGTTTGTCGTTCCCCTGAAATAGGTGTTGACTGTAATGAGTACGTGATTTATTGAGTGGTCTGTAATTGGTTATTAGATGTCATGATTTCAAAGGATGTTTGAAGCAAATAAGAGAGTTTTGTCTGGATGTTTTGACAAATAAGTATTTTTTGAAGTCATGACGGTTTACTTCACAGTGGCAGTGCTTCTATATTATTCTTTTTAAGTTTCAATATCGCTATAATTGGATCTTTTAAAAAATAATGACTAGGTACTTGGAAAATTAACTAGTAATGTTGTTTACCACAATTTGTTTAAATATTATTTTGGTTGCTCTGCAAGATGGTAACTTGCTTTTAAATGGTTGCCAATCTCTTCATATGAAGCAGTAGTATAGAACTACTAGTATCGTAAGTAAATATTCTAGTCAACAACATCATTCTCCTGGCCTCATCCCGTAACTGCCCGTGACATCACAGCGGGCCCTATCAGAATACCAGCGCTGCGACATTTATTTTTTTAAATGTCGCTGCATCATGCTGAGGTAGGAGCCTTTTGGCCTCGTATAGACCTTTTTTTATATGACTTGATTTTCTATTTTTGACTGTATTTAGTTTAGTTTGTGATCTTCCTGTACGAGTCGCAGTAAATACTTTTTCTTTCTATCCCAATTTATTTGGGGTCAGCACAACATGTCTTTTTCTTTCATACTTTTTAACCGACTTCTAAAAAAGGAGGAGGTTCTCAATTCGGATGTTTGTATGTTTTTTTTATGTTTGTTCGCGCATAACTCTGTCGCTTGCCAACCGATTTGAAAAATTCTTTTTTGGTTGGAAAGGGTATACTTCTCAAATGGTCCCATAGAAATTTTATCTAAAACGGTTCAGTAGTTTGGTTTTTAAACCAAAATTACTGGTAAAAATTACAACTTAAAAGTGAAAAATAAAAACTTTTTTGCAAAAAAAAAACAACCGACTTCCAAAAACGACACTACAAAGTGAAAAATAACTTTAATTTCGGAAGTCGGTGGCAAACAACGAAAATGCGAACCCAACAACACCGACTTCCGAAATTAAAGTTATTTTTCACTTTGTAGTGTCGTTTTTGGCAGTCGGTTGTTTTTTTTTTGCAAAAAGTTTTTCTATTAGTCGCCATCTCGATAATCACCCCCTTCCTAACCATATCCATCTAGCCCATCTAGTATCCATCACTAGTATCTTAAAATAATTCACAATCACTACAAACCAAACGGCCATGACAGTGACGTATCGGCGGCCATACTGGAACAGTGATCGCTCGAATCGTCCGAATCTGTCGTCTGTTACGATATGAAGCGAATCCCCCGGGATTTTAGTAACAACACTACAAGTTGGTCCGGAATTGCAGTTCCCAAGTACAATTGGCAGTGATTCAGTTGGAATGCCGTAGATACAAGCGAGATGTGGTTGATTTAAACTTTGTAACAATGTAAGCAAGCCGAGAATGTGTATTAAGAAGGGAGGGAGGATGTTGTAGTTAACTTCTGCATTGCAGTTTAATAAACGAAAATAATGTTCTTCAAAAGGCTTATCTGTGGTTGTTCCAGTATTATTCGAGTGAAAAAAACAACAAATACCTAGTTAAAATTCGCGTAATTTTCTAATAAAAAAAAACAAAAAAACACACAAATTTTCTTAAAGAGAACGTGAAACGTTTGTATGGATGGTTGGATAGATGGATGTTTGTTACTCTTTAACGCAAAAACTAGTGAACGGATTTGGATAAAATTTGGCACACAGATAGTTTATAACCAGCATTAACATTTTTTTATCCCGATATTCCCAACTGGATCGAAATTTATGCGGGTGAAACCGCGGGGCGCAGCTAGTTCATTAATACACTAACAGAAAACGTACACAGTAAACTGCTGGGTCTAAAAGCGAGACATTTTGCACAAAAGTTCCTTATGTAACGAAAGAGCTAAAGAAAATACATTTATTTGCTGTAAGCATAAGCATAAGGTCTCGGTATGTAATGAGTGGCCACCCATCCACGGATCGACCTCGACAAAAGCAACTTAACCTTCGAACTCTCCTTGCGGCTGTTATTATTTAGCCACGAGCCCCCTTCATTTTACATAGATAAATATTTCGGGCGAATATTTATTGGTTTTGGTGAGCTCATCTCTCCTCAGCGCCATTCCATCAGCATCAAGGATTTTGATAAACAAAACAAGAGACGTATTTGCATTTTCTGAAATAACATCGCTTTCAAGCTCTCATCGTTAGGAGACTACTTGCTTTCCCTTATCTTCCCATTCCTTTCAATGCTACCAGATAATTATGTGATTATAACGTTACATAACATCACGCTTGTTTACAATCAGTAATACAGTTTGTTATGTTAGCATAAACCTAAAATGTCAAGATTTCATGAAATAGTCATTCAGTAGGATTACTTGATCTTAAAGAGTTGTGTTGTTAACTTTAATGATTATAATTCCTTAAATACATATTTGTTACGGCCGCGAATCATATTTTAATCAACGTACAACTTAGTACTGACCAGCAAATTGCAAAAAACGTAAGAAAATTTTAATTCCGCGGGCTACCTTGGAGCATCCACCTTAAAATTGAAAAACACGGATTTTTTTTAGCTCCCAGTTAGTTTAATGCCCCACAGGGGGCAACCCTAATGACATCATCCGGACACAAATCCAGACTACGGGCTGTTGCTGAGAAATTCCTGATGGAAAAACCTCATAACAGTTTGCCTGTCCTGGGAATCAAACCCATTACCTCACGCTTAGCAGTAGCGCTGGCGACCACTAGAACATCGAAGCAGTTCTCTGATTATCAGATCATACCTATAATATAATTGGAAACTATCTAAAAAAAAAAACGCAATAAATACTTTTTCTTTTTTTCTTTTCTTTATCTCCATAGATTCCTATTACTTATAGTAATAAGTAAAGAACAAGAATACGAAAGAAGAAGAAGAAGACAAGATAGGTAACATACAAAGTAGTATTACACGTTTGCAAAAAAACAAAGTAAAAGGCACGCCGACCGACGAAACAAATTAAATTGAAACACTATACCTAGGTAAGGCGATGAACAAGGGTATTGGCCAGGATTACGGGCGGAATGTCAAACGGATAGCCTCAGGGGAGGGCGGACACAACCGACCCTCATTTTATCATGCCCTGAAACGTATTTCCAAAACTTCAGAAAATTATGGTCTTTACCATAGCGTAATCGTTTTACCGTGTTTGTTTTACACCGTAGGACAATGTATTATGGCTTATGAGAATTGATTGTTAGTAAAGTATTACAATGTTTCAGTTTCAGCTTCTTGTGTAACGTACTTGTTTACAGTCGACTCAGGTATTGCATGAAATGGCCCGTAAGCTGTAAATGTAGCGTGTTGTAGAATGTTCTAGTGTATTATGTGAATTCGTAGTCGCTTCGTAGCGGTGTTGCTACGGTTAATTTGCTACGTCGTAGCAGATGCTACGGATGTCTACGAAAAGATCAGTCGGTCGGTTCAGTTCGTAAGAGCATAACGGTTTGGTTAAGAGTATTTCTATAGAAATTATATTTTTGTTTTGTAAAGTAGGGAACTCCATCTATTTGACTTGAATCTATGTATACTAGTTACAAAGCTGAAGAGTTTGTTTGAATGTGCTAATCTCTGAAACTTCCAATCGGATTTGAAAAGTATTTTTGCATTTGATAGCCCATTTCTTGAGGCTACACACTTACATCACGCTGAGACTCTTAGGAGCCGAGCACAACGAAAGAAAGTAAGAAAGAACGTTAAGTATAATGCAGGCAGGCGCTGCGATGCCACGGGGTAGGTCTGGGGAACAAGAAATTTCATGCGGGCGAAGTCGCGAGCAGAAGCTAGTAAGAACTAAAATTAGTGGTCGAAGTACGAGATTTAACAGCCACGATGTAATCCTACTTCCTACTATCCTACTGATATTATAAACATCAAAGTTTGTATGGATGGATGGATGAATGTTTGTTACTCTTTCACGCAAAAACTACTGAACGGATTTGGATGAAATTTGGCACACAGATGGTTTATAAGATACTTTTTATCCCGATGTTCCCACGGGATCGAAACTTATGCGGCAGTACCCCGCGGGGCGCAGCTAGTCTTGAATAATCAGTAAAAAGGTTAAAGAAACTCAAACTTTACTTAGCTGTATCTTTTTCAGCGAATTTAAGTAGTACCAGTGCAGACTTATCTTTAAACGAGTTTTATTATCCGCCTGGGTTACTAAGCTCCAACATTAATTCAAGTAAACCCTAAAATAACATCATAAAATAATCCAACAGGCTTACCAATAAAGTAATAAAAAATTTAGGCGCTGTATATCAAGCAGGTAACCCTCGCACTCCTCGGGGTACCATCGGGGGTATATATTGTCGCAGGTAACGGGCTGACTATAACATTTAATATTTATAGCACTACAGAGAGATATTGTCCACTATTTATATTTAAAAGCTATTGTCTTAGTATTTTTTTTTTTTTTTTGTATAAAATATTGACAGTTGATTTTAGACAAACTTTATAAGCAAAAACACATTTTTCGTACCCCCGTGAGAAGGAGACGGTGAGTTTATGTAGGTATGTAAAAAAAAGAAAAATATTTCATTTGAAACACGCCTAGATAGCATAAACAGTAAGAAACGATTTGAAACTTACAAAATTAACAATAAAAACAACCAAAAAAAAAAATAAACAAGAAAAAAAGACCTGCGGGGTAATTGCGTACCACACTATCAGTAGCAATTGGTTTCATTTTGACAGTTGAACAACATTCATTGCGTTATTTACGTTATTGCGTAAACACATTTTTAGAACATATAAAGCAATGGATTAGCAATATCATTCAAAATGATTCAGATTCAGATTGACAGTGTTTGACGTAATTAAGGTCTTGTGCGAGGCCAAAAAGACTCTGTCTCAGCATAACGCTGCAATATTATAAAAAATAAATACCGCAGCCCAGTATTCTGATTAAGGTGCCGTTGTGAGGCCACGGACACAACTACGAACATTTGAGATAAATTCAACAAGGGGACCTAAAAAAAAGAAAATAAAGCAGTAACATATAGTTCAGAAAAAGCTAAAATAAATAAAACCACAATTACTTACAATAATTATTACGATCGACCAACACCCGACGCTCCAACATTACTTGTCTTTGTTAAGGACCAGTGTTTCCCAAACATTGTTCTGTCATGGCCGTGTAATTTTCATACTGCCCCTCCGTGATCTACTCAATAGTTTTAAACCCATGGGGTTAAGTAAGGTTACATTAAGTAAAATAATAGATATTTATTGTTTTTAGAAGTATGTATGTATATATTACAACATTTTGTGTATTCTTGGTCGACAAGATAACCAAAAATCTATCAGTGGTCTTGTCTCGAATCTATCTTTGAGTGCTATGTCACATGAGTATTATTTTAAAACAAGGCGGGAATGCTGCGACCCGCCAATCGATTCTGTAAAAATCTCACCGTGAAAAGTTAGGTGAAGTGAGCTTAGAGTGAGCTGTCAATAGTGTTGATCCCTAGCATTAGTTGGAATGACAGCTCACTCCACGCTCACTTCACCTAAGTTATCACGGTGAGATGGTTACAGGATCGCACTGCAGGTGTTTTATTTTTATGGCCCGGTACCAGAGGGGCAGTTCTGGAAATTTTAAGAACGTTCACAGTCTGATCTCAGTCTCAATCTGTCAAAAAATACTTCTAATTTCCCTACATTTTGACATTTGTTTGTCGCTGAGATGAGACTGCGACTAGATTTTGAACGTTTTAAATTACGAAAATTGGCCTTCTGCTCGCGACCCATCAAATGGGTAACGCTGTTAAAGACTAGTATGTAGGTATTTACCGATTTTCAGCGTAAATAATATTTTTTTCCTTAAAAACATATATCGACCCAAATCACAATTAAAGGAAAATACGATTTCCAGCAAGTTTTTTCTTCTTAACGAATAACTTCTACAAATTTCCTGCAATCGTAGCCCAGAGAGGAAAAATCCATAATTACTCCACCTTAGTAGCTATTTTTACGTAGCTATAATAAGGAAAATATTAATCTTTTTCTGCCTCATCACCAGACTTGAGATTAGAATATTAATCATTTTAAATCGAGCTCGCGTTGTAAGTAGGTCATCAGAGGTCGCAGTGCCGACCGGCGCTGGAGGAAAACGAAAGGTTGTAATATGATGACAAGCTTTTTAAAGAGACGCTTACTTGCAACATTTTGCTAAGAAATTACGAAAATCAAATCAAATCATTTATTGGTTTGCAAAAATAGGTATTTAGTTCATAGATGTTTTGTTATAAGAGTCCTCCACGTTCTACCGTCATATGGGCATGCAAATCATATTAAAATCTATGTAATTTACACAAATTCAAAGGTTTTATAATTTTCAAAACAATGAGGAAAGTTAAGAAAATACAAATTAATCTTTTTCTCGTCTTCTGAATCGTTTGAATTGCAGTAAAATGTCACAACAATACAAAAAAAATATTAAAAATGTAAAATTTCACTTGATGACATTTTTTATTTTTATAAAATATTAATTAAATGTTTAATGGTATAATAGCATGCCAATCAGGCAGTGATTAATCATTAAAGAAACGATGGATGGACTGTGTTAAAGATGATATGGCTAAAAAAGTAGTGACTACCGAGATGACGGCTTTGTTCACAGCCGTCGAAAACGCGCCGCTCGTGTGTTTGAGCACCGTACTCAGCTGCCGTCGACGCGCGTTGACGGCTGCAGTTTCCTCAACCGTTGACGCGTGCCGCTCGTGTGTATGAACACTAATGGTTTATATTGGTGAAAGATTTTCCTTATTGACAACGAAATTCTTCTATCGTTTTTTCCTTCTCGTGTCTCTCTAATTTTGTTATTGTTAACAAGAAAATCCTCTGTCATGAATTGAGAAAACATTGCGGTACTATTCTTTTTGATTGTCTGTTTTATGTCAGTGAAGATTCTATTCAACTATTAATTGGCCTTATTTTTAATAGGTAATACGGGCTGGTGTCCGCAACTCCACGACAATGCGCGTATTTTGCGTACAGCCTTATTTTTATAGAAACATCCTATACTAAACAGTAATTTGAGAATGTCGTACAATTCATTACTTATCGATACTTCTACACTTGGAATAACCCTAATCCCGTACTCAAAACGACCTCGAAAGTAAAGAGTACTTTTAATATTAGATGTTTTCAGGTCTGAACTAGACCCGATTGTAAATATGTCACCCGAGGCAGTCCTACATTTACTGCTCAAGCATTCAAGCTTCGATTTAAAAGGTCGCAGCCCTGACATAATGCTCGGACACACTGAATGCAACTCGGGTGTAGCGCAGCACGCGTATACCAGTAACATATTGCTAAGTTAATAGATATGATTAAATTATATAGTATAGCTGAGTTTATGGTTTTCTGACCAAGGCGGTTTTATCGCGATGCTGTCAGTAGTTTGTGGGACTTGCATCTCACGAAGCAAAAATTGTTTTAGTTGTAAATACGTACACTGAATGGACAGGTTTACTCAATTAGCTCTTTGCTCAAAATACCATTTCAGGTACCAAAAGAGACTGTGATCTGAGTTTGTTTCGGCCTTTCATCTCAGAGTAGTCAGATAGGACACACCGACCTCATCTAATTTTTAAAATATGATTGACGTGTAAAAGTGTTTGTACAAACCTACTTACGGAAATGTTGCTAAAACCGTTTCTTTATTCGTATAAAGAAAAAAAGAAATATATGTTTTACTTCCCTTTTAGATCTTTTAGTGGTTCATACTAGTCACTATACATACTTATGTAGTGGGTCCTTTCATCTCTCAAACTTTTAGATCTACCCTTCCGGGTAATTGCATAACATACTATTAGTAGACGCGCTTTCATTTTGCCAATTCAACAACATTCATTGTGTTATAATGCAACCTCGATATAACAAATCGGAAGGGAACAAGTAAATATTCGTTATATCAAGTAGTTCGTTAAACTGAGGTTTACTACATTGAGGTTAGGTTGGTCTGAAATTTGTTATAAAGAGGCAACAACGTGTCGAAACCTGTCGCGACTGAATCACGTACTATTGGGAATGTTATATAAAGGTTTTGGGGTGGCAAAATTCGTTAATTGGAGGTTTACACTTTTTTTGATAGTTGTAAATTCGTTATAAATAGGTTGTTCGCAAAAAATCTTCGCAATACCAAGGTTTATTTTACATTGACTCTTATGGACAATTCAAGGGGATTACGAAGAATTCGTTAAATCGAGGAATTCGTTATATTGACTCAATATAACAATGTAAATACATTGTTGAACATTTATTTACATTGTTGAACAGACAAATTTGTCGAACATATGAAGCAACGGATTAGCAATACCCTTTAAAATGATTCAGAATGAGATTGTTAGTGTGTTACGCAGTTACGATGCCACTATGTTGCAGGTGCAGGCAATAGGTACGTTTAATGTGAACCAGGTTTATAAGTATTAATAACCGATGAGAAACGACGTATTAAAAAACTACCTTTTGGAAGAGGCGACTAGAATCAATTGAATTTTTTGTAAATTTTGACATTATAAGTTATTCATAAGTAATTTTTTCAAAAGTGCCTTTTATGTGTCTATTTGATATAAATGATTTGACTTTGACATGAATTAGGGCTGATTTTTCCATCGCCAGTTAACTTTTATTCGAGGAATAAAATTGATGTTTGACAGTTTTTGTATGAAATAACTGTCAAAAACTGACGTCTAACGTCAATTGCTTTTTTTTTAGTTGTACCTTTTTTT
Source organism: Apamea anceps (assembly GCA_951799955.1). Classification (NCBI taxonomy): domain Eukaryota; kingdom Metazoa; phylum Arthropoda; class Insecta; order Lepidoptera; family Noctuidae; genus Apamea; species Apamea anceps. The sequence continues at coordinate 5,067,765 of OX637516.1, forward strand.
ATTAAGGGCTAATTAAAATTAGCCCTTAATTACAAAAAAAAAAATGGCAAAGATATCAATGACTGTACCTTTTTCTGCAGTATTTTTAACTCGTTCTAAGAACTGTTCCAATTATTTCAGTTGAAAGTATTTCTAAATTAAATTCCAATTTCTAGGAACCCAAATAGACGTCTATTTTACGTTCCAAAGCGATGAGTTCTTTGTAAACAGTTAAATAATATCTCAAAGTCTATTTCTGTTAACAAGTCAATAAAACTTTACTGAATAAATGTTTCTTAAATTGAGTTTTCATAAAAATGTATCTCTATTTAGTAAAAAAAAACAAAGTCATGAGTCAAAGTATTTATTTCAAACAAGCTGTTGCCCGCGACTTCGTCTGCGATCCAAGATGAAAAGGAACCAACGTCCTTCTCCAGGTCATGGTCTACTCATGTGCCAAATCAATCCTAATCCGTTCAGCCGTTTTAGCGTGAACGCGTAACAAACAAACTTACTTTCATAAATTTTTATGTTAATAATATAAATTTTTGATGTTTAAAAGTACCTTTTATGTAAAAGGCAATTTTAAACATCAAAAATTTACAATAAAATTGAATTGATTCTAGACGCCCCTTCTAAAAGGTAGTTTCTTATGGAGAAGAATGGGCAAGAAACTCCATTGTTACCATTTAAAATGTTTAATAATATTTGCTCATTGTATTATGTTTATTGGAATAAAATTCGATGTAACTAATAAAACTATGAAATTCATTCACTGACAGACAATACACAACCTAAACTGCTGGGTCCACCAGAAGCATGACATTTTTCACAAGAGTTCCTCATACAGAGTCGCAATTAGGTGTTTTTTTTTTTTTTGGTGGTAAATCATCAAATAAGCTCTCCCGCTCCGGAGCGGGAGATGTTAGACTTTTACTGACTAATACCACCCGTGTTCCTTCAGTTGTCTGTGCCACGGTAACGGCCACGGTAACTCTTTCGAACAACCCGTGACCCTGACAGGCATCGGCCCTAGCGGACCCCATCAGTTAGTGCTGACATCTCTTTGAGGCGCACGTGGATCACGAGCAATTAGGTGATCACATTAAATAATACAGCGGTTATTACAAGTAGTTATCAGACTTTTGAAATAATAAAATAAACAGTTTTATTACAAAAAGAAAACAGAATTTTTCAAACAAAATAAATAGCGTAAAAATTGGCACGAAATAAACCACCCTTGATAATAAGGCACCAGGCAGGCGCGGGGCGATGGTATCAACAATTCAACACAAACTTTATGATACCTATTGTTACAAATAATTACAAATTACACGACTAGAATGTTAATTGTTATTAATTATTTTAATTGTGTATGTTTAAAATCTGTAAACGTGGTTTCAATTAATGTGTTGGTGGTTGTAATGACAATCATATATATCACTTGGTTTTAATAGGTTTCCATATTTTATTTTTTATTTATTCTTCTGATCTGTAGACCGTTTTTTTATTTTAGAAAGTACCTGGTACTTGTTTAAAGGCCTTCGCTTTCCTCCCATACCTACTGTAATTTGAAAATATTGTTAATGCCAATTATAAAAAAAAATGACCGTGGAGTTTCTTGCCGGCTCTTCTCCATAGAAAACGACCAATTGGAACCGTGTACCTAGCTTCTGTAGCTTCTGACGTTTCATAAGTGCCCATTTAGGTTTATGTGAAATAAAATATTTTGATTTTGTGATAACGTAATCGGCACACTGTATGTAGGTAAAACGAAAGTGAGCACTCTATGGAAGAATTTTTGTAAATTAATTGAAAGTGTAAAGGTTTGTATGGAAGTTAATCATTTTTGCCGGTGGGAAATCCCGTCGGGCACACAAGTTGTAGCTATACAAGAAATAAAAAAGTAAAACCGAGTACCTTCGAGTCTAAGAAAGACATGAGGACGTATAACGACTAAATTGAGGTTGGTAGCTTGTCACCTCCAAGTGTTGCCAGAAACCAATTTACTTTCGCACCGTTTGATACTTCTCTGCGGTTTGACAGTTCTAGTCACCTACTGTCGCGAATTTGGTAGGTACGAAAAAGATTAATAAAATGAAAATGTCACGTACTTTTTCCACATGGGTAAATATTAGTTCGTTGAATTAAAGACATTTGCTACTCCATAATAGGTACATAGTTATTAAACAAATGCATGCTTATTGGCACGCACACACATGCCAGGTATCGAGGTAAACCCCCAAACTGCAGCCTGCGATGTATCGCAGTGAGGTATCCTTCGGCATGTGCGCGCGTGTTTATAAGCATGCATTTATTTTTCATGGAGGTGACATCGAGGTACCGTATCGCAGTGAGGCATCTTCGACACGTAATTACCCTTACTATACCACATTTTTATGTACAATCAGGGAAATTAATTGTTTATAAATTTAACACACTTCGCCAAAGAATTACCCTTGTAATGTGAATATGCGGACAATTTAAGTTGGTAGTCAATTTGATAAAAAAATAATTTCCCTATAGTAGAATGTACGGTCAACCGCAACTCAGACGTAACTTCAAAACCCACCCTTAGCAGTTTTTAAAGGTAGTTTACTAGTCATAAAAGCGAGGCCTGCATTTACATCCAGGCCACGCTGGCAAATCCATGGTAGCCCACGGATGTGCCTGTACGTCACAGAAATGTCTGCCATTTTACCTTTCAAAAATTGAAAGTATAATTTAATTTTTGCTTCAAAAACAGTGTTTGTTATCTATCACGATCTTAATTTTTTTGTAATTGTCTAGCAACACGCAGTTCTGTGGTGGATAACTTAGTTATAAGACTTTTGAAAGCTTATTAAAGATAAAAAATATTTTAACACTAGCTTCTACCCACGATTTCGTCCGCGTGAAATTTCAGGCCCCGACCCGACCCACCGCGTCGCATCATACTTCCTTTTTTTGCTTTCTTATTATTACTGGGCTCCTAAGGGTCGCAGCGTGATGTTTAATAGCCTATACCCTTCCTCAAGGATAGGGTTATAAAATGCAAAAGGATTTTACAAAGCCGACTATATAGGTCCTGAGATTAGCGCAAACAAAAAAAAAAGAAACAAACTATTCAGCTTTATTATTACTATACTAGCTTTTGCCCGCGGCTTCGCCCGCGTGGATGTCGGAAATTATCCCACGGGAACGTGCTAACAGGACAAAATGTATGTGCTTCCCCAGGATGCCATCCATCTCGCGGGCCCTTTGTGGCTAATTACAATAGAAAACCAATTGTGTCTCATTAGTGGTGATTAAGAGGGTACCTATATGATATCTTTACCTAAGTACCTACCTAATTAAAAAAAAATACCCTACCTAAATAAACCTATTTCTGATGATAACTAATCTAAACTCAATAAATAAGCAAAATCCCTAAAAACTAATATCTATACGAATGACTAATCCTACCTAACAGTATTATAAAATAACCTACGGTCACTACGTACACTAACAAATATACTACCTATACTATAAAATTAAAATCTATACCTACGACTTATAAAATTAAACCTAAATAACTCTAAACACTAAAAGGAATAAAAAGGTCGCACAGATAATACTGCGGGTGACGTAACCTTCGACAAACTTATTATTTGCGGTTGGTACAGTAATCGGTCTAGGGATCGAACCGCAAAATTAAGTTTGTTTTTTATTGTATATACTTTTCCGGGATAAAAAGTACCCAGTGTGGTGCCCAGGATATTAAAGAATAATTATACCAAGTTTCATCGTAATCGAACTGGTAGTTTTTGCGTGATGCCTGAACAAACAGACAGACAGACAGACAGACAGACAGACAGACAGACCGACAGACAGACAGACAAAAATTTTTGTAATCACATTTTTGGGTTCGGTGTCGGTCTAGTACACCCCCTGCCTTTTATTTTTTTGATATTTTCAATGTACAGAATTTTCACTTCTACAGATTTATTATAAGTATAGATATAGATATATAGATTATCTAGTAAGGAGGTAATTATGTTTAACATCAAGTCTGTCCTCTTTCTAACTTTGACTTAGTTGTGTGGAGAAAAGTAATTTGAACTCAATTTAATTTAAAAAGTTTTGTTCATTTTAATTACCTAGTCGAACCGAAACCCTAACCTATAATTTCGTCATGTCCATCTGTCTGTCACACCCTCGTAAAGTTAAACTTTTTAACAATGCGTCGTATGAGAATCCGGAACCACCCAACAGTGTGCGTAGTTCGAAACGCACTTGTCATGTTTTTTTTAGGCTTTTATCAAGACTGATTTTGGATCATTTATTTTAGATCATTTAGTTTGGAAACTACTCGTGACATTAAAGAGATGATTTGATATTTTCTACGTTTCTTTGTTGCGCTTTCACGCTAAAACGGAAAACGAATTTAAGTGAAATTAGGCACATGGTGGGTGAAACCGCGGAGTGCAGCTAGTGTATAATACATTAATATTTAATGAAGAAAAGCGAAATCTCGATGTTTTGAAATGTTGCCACATGAGTAGACTGTACCCGTGAGAAGCCTGGGTAGGTCGTAGAAATGTATAATAATATAGTAGTTGATAGAAATGATACCCTGTCCTTTAATGTAACACGAAACTATTTTAAAACTTTATAATAGCTATATCCTTCAAAGGTGGAACTTAACTTCAAAGTCTATCAAAGAAGTTACTTTAGAACAATAGTTTACCAGAGTTATTATAATATCGAGGGGCTCGTGGCTAAATAATAATAATAACGGGTCGATCTTCAAGGTTAAGCAACGCCTGCCGAAGTCGGTTCGTAGATGGATGACCATCTATTACATATCGAGTCCCCTCCGTGCCTCGGAAAGCACGTTAAGTCGTTGATCCTGGCTGTCATTCGTAGATCCTTGACAGTCGTTACGGGTAGTCAGAAGCCCGAAAGGCTGACCACCAGTCTTGCCAAGGGGTATCATGTTACCCAGTAACTGGGTTATGGAGATCAGATAGGCAATCGCTTCATGTAAAACACTGGTAATCAGCTACATCCGTCTAGACTGAAAGCCGACCCCAACACAGTTTGGATAAAGCTGGGTAGATTGATGGATTGAGTTATGCACTACAGCTCGCTAATCCCTCGCAGATAACTCAATTTCGATAAAATTGTTCGAAGCTTTCAGGGTGGCACTATGTTTTAACCCTCGAGCCTAGAAATAAAGAAGATGCCAGGTATGTCCTGTTATTGCAAACAAAACGTAGTTTAGCGATTCCATTGATTTTAAACATTGTTTGTAATGTTTTGTAGTATGGCAAATGTAACCATGTTTGATTTGGTATTGATTTTGATATCAGTGTCCTAAATTACTAGAAAGATAAACATTTTCTTCGGAGTCACTATCTGCGCTATTTATCAGAATTACCTAGCCACTTTTGATACTTTACCAAGAAAAACCATTCGCAAAGAAGTGTCAGTACACGATCTTTTGTAAGGTTACGCTTGTGAGATATTTACTTCATTGTTACTCAGATATATTATGGAAAAAACTTAAAAAAAAAAAAAAAACACAAACTAAAAAAAACACTACATAGGTACATAGTGTCATTGCTTTCATTTCTTGCCACCAACTTCCATAATTAAAGCGCCCCGCGGTTTCACCCGCATAAGTTTCGATCCCGTGGGAATATCGGGATAAAGAGTCCTAAAAGATCCTTTGTGTTAACCCTAGTTATAAACTATCTGTAAGCCAAATTACATCCAAATCCGTTCAGTAGTTTTGACGTGAAAGAGTAACAAACATACATCCATCCATCCATCCATACACACTTTCGCGTTTATAATATCAGTAGGATTTAATCTTTTGCGTACGCAAAAAGGTACAAAGACGGACTTAATGTCTTCGGCAAGCACTTCGGCAAAGAAAATAAAAATCGAAGTCTGCTAAAAATTACGTTAAGTACTTCCTCACAAAAGTGCCTATTCTTTGTGAAAACAAAGTGAGTTGACACTTATCACACTTCCATGCCACATCTCCCTTATACAAGCATCTCCGCCATAACCCTCGCATGATACAGAGCTACATGAGAGATATCCAGCTACAGGCATTGTTACTTAAGGGTTAATTGATCCAACGTGATTGGTGCTTTGTCGTAGCTCTGTGCCTAACCGCAAAATAATTGATTTATTGGCTGCCGCTGTATATTGTTTGGTTCTAGCTGGGTTTAATGGAGGATAGTGAGTTGTTTGTAGGATAGGATTTAGACGTGAAGTATACTTATACTGTTAAGATGAATTTGTATACCCATACAAATTCATCTTAACAGTAAGTATACTTTATGTCTAATTGATTGACTCTGATTGTGTAGTGTTAGTGTGGCGTAGTAGAGTATTGGTAGCCGAGTAACAGCCACGACTAATTACTTTGTGTAAATTATTTCAACACCATTGCTCTCAAAACGGTGAAGGAAAACTGGGCTCGCGTGTTGGATTACGGCCCTCTTCATCTCACTGAGAGTGGGGGGGGGGGGGGGGGGCATTACAGGCTGATTATGTGATTGTGTAGTGTTGAAATTTTGTACCGAATGCTTATTTTTAATAATTTCAGTCGGTTAATGTTAACCGCACTAACGAGGGATAAGATTCATGTAGAATCTTAGATGCGTTTTTATGCAAAATTCAATAGAACTTTAACTCAACGAGGAATTCTAGATTCACATTTTCTGCTGCACACTTACTATACAAATTTAGAAAATATTCTAAATTTCTCTAATACGGAGACAAAACGAAAATAATTTTAGTTAAATGTAACTCTAGTTTAAAAGCACTAGAGTTACATTTTAACTAAAATTATTTTCGTTTTCTCTCCGTATTCTCAATTCTCATGTCGCTAACTTGCTCCCAAAACATTACTTAAATTCAAACTAAAAACAACAATCATTTCATTGTGAAGACGTTTGCATGTAACGGGTCATTATTAGTAATGGGACTTTGGAACAGCTAATGGGTTTGTCTGCTATTTGTATTGTTGAGCTGCTTCAAGCGAAACAGCTCGTTTTCATGATATTTATTATTATGGTTGAATTGTCCCATGAACTAAGTTTGAGTGGGAGTTACTACGGGTTATGGAGTTATAAAGAGGGTTGAAATGTTTTAATCTATTAATTTCTAAAACTTTTGTTCTGTCGTTCCAGATTTCTATTGTTACGATGTACAAACTAAATTAATATTGAGTTTTAGACATTGTTACAAGTTAAATATTTTTGTACACCTGATTCGATTTTATAAACGGTATGAAGGGAAAATTTCCTTAGGCGCGTTGAGCGATTTTTGGTAAGGGAAAATTTTATGGCTCCGCGTCACCGAAATGCCCAATATATCTGTAGCCATGAGTATAACGATGTTGCTCTTGGCCAGCAGTGACATAATGTTTTAGTTTTAAATTATTACTTCTGTCGGCAGTCCCCATGACTGTTTCTGTTTTTTTAGCCATCATATATCGCTCGGGGGAATTTGTATTTAAGGAGAGAGGTATAGTCCTTGTAAATCCTTTGGTAACTGCGACATAAAAAGATCTATCTGTAACGTCTTTAATAAGGCGCTGCCCAAACGTAGGACACCGTAAAACTCTCAGTTTTTTTTCGCACAGTTAGGCGTATTGGTTCATATTACAAGCCAGGAAAAAAATTACTGAATTGTCAAATGTTCAAAGACTTATTCAAAAATATTTATTATATAAAAATAAAATAATATCTTGATAAAACAATCGTAAAACAGAACTCAAAAATGTTTTTTTTTTGTCGCATAACTCTCAAAATTTTGAGCGTAAACGTATCATATTTTATGTAATGATAATAAAGGGGATTCAATCAGCTAAAGAAATATCTAAAAAATTACACTGAGTCGTGATTTTTTTTTAATTTAATTAAAACTGCAATATTATTGTTATTTTGGTGGTCATTCGATTCAACTAACACCAAACGCATCGCTGTTTTGAACCTTATTTGTTGCCACGGTGCACTATTGTCAATTACCTAAAAATTTGCTACTTACCGCGCCTTAATTGCAGGACCTACTAGTCCAAACTACTTACACAGCTCCCTCTCATTAATAAAAAACCTTTCCTCTTATAAGATTGCCCTATTTCCCGATTCTCTTTACCAAATCTCTCCTAGGTCAATTTATCAGTTCAACGTAGATTAGGATTAGAAGTGAAGTGCTAGCCAAACATGGGGCAAGCCACGTTCAAACCCAGTACAGGCTTCCAACGAGGTTTTAACTCTTTTTTTTTTCACGTAACTAGTGCGCAGTAAAACTTGTACATTTCGATTCCACAGGCGGCTGATGTGTACTACGTTCGTGTACAAAGGGAATTTTAGTGAAAGTGGTGTTTTTTGTGACTTTGCACTGCTTTTGGCGCCAAAAAATGTTTAATGCTAGTTGTTTTCGAGAACGACGAGACGTCGAGAAGGAAATATTAATTTGAGAGATTTTCTTAAAGGGATTTTCTAAAAGGATCTATGTTGAAAGTACGTATGTATAGTCAACCGTAAATCAGCGGGAAGAATTTGACACTGACAGCGCCTTTATGTCCTTGCATTATGAGCAGTTTTCGTAGTGCAAATGTTACCATAAATGTGCCACAGTTCGTATAATTATTATATTTTCCGATCTAACATTTATTTTATTCTTTTTACACCAGACTTAAAAGTCTTTTCAAAATTGCAAATCATATAAGGAATTTCTGTTAATTTCCTTACAAATAAACCCTCATAAATACCTTCTTACCTCCTACAAGTAGACATAGCATCTAATTAAGACCCCCATAGATCGAAGACGCTAAAAGGCTTAATTTTCACACGATAAAGGAAACAATAACGTTCACAAACACTGTCTCGCATTTGCGAAGTGCAATAAAAGTCTACATTAACTACAGTAACAATCAATTAACGGTGGCAACCCCAAGATTACTTCCCCTTAAAAAAGTAATCAAGCGAAAATAAACTTTGAACTTCAAGTTTAAAGTTCAAAGTTGAATGAGGAAAGAAATATAATTTCAATTGATTTTCCAGCCTTTGATTGCACAGTGAGCCTTTTAAAGCCAAATAGTAAAGCTGTCACTATCCTTGGTAGAGATTTAAGCGTGGTTGGGTTGGAAATTTTCTTTTGTTCGATGAAAGATAATACCTAATTATAGGCTAGATTTTCTCCTGAGAATGTTCAAAAGTTACTGTTACTGTTAGCCTGCATCATCCCACTGCTGGGCCTCTCCCCATGACTTCCATCCAGCTCTTTCGATCCAGGGCTAAAGTAGACCACTGGTCGTTTGTTTTGTCCAGCTTTTCCCGCCATCTTCTACGGGATCTGCCGCGATGCCTTCTAGCTATGTCAGGGCTTCACGTGGTGGTTATTTTGGCTCACAGCTCATTGGGCATACGGCAGACGTGGCCAGCCCAGTCTCACTTCAGCTTAGCAGCTTTTTGAGCAACGTCAGTAATCTGTGTTTTGGAGCGCAGTGTGGTGTTGCGAATATGGTCTGTCAATTTGACGCCTAGAATACTGCGCTCCATTGCAGATTGTTCAAAAGGAAGAATAAAAAAATCCTTTCTAATTATGTTTATGAGACTTACTTATTGCAAGATTTATCTTGAAAGGCTTTTTTCTTATTTTTACATTAAAGTAAGAATATGAAAATTATTTCTTATGAGGCAGGATTATCGTTCGGATTATCAATTAAACTTGACTTAGGTTGGCACTTTTGCTAGATCTATCTATATGAGACAAACATAATGACATGCTCGGGCCGAAGAATTGATGTTTATTTATTTATTTGAAGCAACAATTTCAAAGCCATTGAAAGTTTGTTATTATTATTATTTCTTATTATTAGGGAGGTTTTTGCCCTGCAGTGCGACAAGCCACCCACCCACCACCTTCCACTTTTCCCACCTTTCACTTTTCCCGATTATGGAATCGAATTTAGTAGTTTAGTAACTTAGAAATTGTGCGCTTGTGGGTCAATCCTTTGAGAAGGAGTCCAGCTCATCCCGCCATCTCTTTCTGGGCCGGCCGCGCTGTCATTTCCTGCCATTTGGAATCCACTGAGTGGTGGCTTTTACTTTGTATGTACCTATGTATTAATGTAACCCATAAATTGTTAACATTGTTTATAGCGGCTCGCCAACATGCAGAAAACCCTGAGAGGTTTTCGTTGTGTGGCTAAAACTGAATATGAATTAGGTTAAGTGTTTTAGAAATAAATAAATAAATAATATATATATATATATATATATTACTGCTCCGACATGCGACAGATATGGCCAGCCCAGTTCCACTTTTGCCCAGCAGCTGTGCAGCCAGCGTCCGCTATTTGTATTTATCCATATTACTAAGTACCCGTCATTGCTTCTCACCGGTGCAACATTTCAAAACATCGAGATTTACGTACTATATGTAAGTGTGTAAAAAAAAAAAACGCAAAAAGCTCTGCCTCTCTCCTACTTATTTAAAGTTTTGCTGTGCCCGACAGGGTCCATAATTGATTCTATTGATTTACCACCTGTATTATGGATGCAATAAAGATTTCATTGAATTGAATTGTGTATATATAAATCTTCCAGAATAAATGATGGTGAAAACCGCATCAAAATCTATTGTATAGTTTAGAAGATCTTATCTGCCACACAGACAGACATGCCACTTTTTTAATACACTTTTTTTATTTTTTATTTTAGTGTAGATACACTAAGGTGTATCTATCTACACATAGACGACCTAAATAAAAATAGATAAAGGTCTAGATAGACCTTTATCTATTTTTATTTAGGTCGTCTACAAGAAACTCCTTCAAACTCTTCAAAAACCAAAGAAAACCTCAGCCAATTTGAAATACGACAAATCAGCTGTCTGTAGGTGTGTAAACTAAAAAGAATTGTCAGCAGCCCGGGGCCGTTGTCAACACACTTTGATATGCAAAAGCTACTTAACGAGGGCAAGTCTTAGACGCTTCGTTTTCTCCTGCCACAGTTTGTGTTTGAGTAATGAATTCCAGAGTTCAATTTGGTTAGAGGAAAATCGAGGTGGTGGTTGGTGGGTTCTTTAAATGAAATGAAATAAGAATAAAATCGTTTATTTCCAGATATAGATCCAACTTATGAAGATAGCGAAAAAATAGCACTATCGAATAGATAAACACCGGTTAAGAAACCTCAGAAACATAGGCAGGAAATGATTAAAACCCCAATGGCACAAGTGCAGTTGGTAGCACAATGAATAATAGAGTACAGTGTTGTATTTGTACTACACACTTAACCCACGTACCTATTCATCTATTAGAACCTCCAGCCTTTTTGCTCAACCTGTAGGATAATTCAAAAAGTATTTAGGTTGGGCTATTCCGTATCTCCCGAACACTCGTCCCAAAGCCTCCGAGCTCCTCAATTTGCCCTCTATTACCGAACTGAATGCGCTGTTTGCGCTCGCCGTACTTATTCTTAACGTATTTGTCTGTACAGGCATTTCTCTCAAGAAATAATAGAGATTTTCCGACGAGCCTAGGATTGGCAATATTGGCTTGTAAATAGATTGGGCTGAGCAATATTTTGTGAGTTAGATGGTCGTCTTTAAGATTTTTTTGTGTCTAAGGGGATAAAGAAAGGGGTAAAATAGTGAAGTGGCCGAGCTGACTCAGATGCGATTCACATTAATGTGTTATAAAACCTTATGTATTACTTCTTTAGTAATAGCTGCGTCTGTGTATGCTTCATCAATGTTTCAACTTTATGAAGGTACACGACGTACAAGACAGTAATAACACTTTTAAATGACGTAGACATGTAGGTATACAGTTCATTCACAGGTATTTTACCTCTGACAGCAGCAACCCAACATCAACCTTTAAAGATTACTGTGATAGTGACAGACTTGTCAGTGGCAGCAATCCAACAGCAACCTTATTACAAGGAGTATAAAGACCACTGACATTTTGACAGTGATGCAAAATCAGAGGTAAAATAACTATGAATTACCATATCAAAATGTACCTACATACCATATGTATATAAAAATGTAAGCATATATTTTATTTTTATTCAAGGGGAAGAACAAACAGCTACAATATAAAACATATAAACAAGAAAAACACAAAATATAAAGATAATATTGCAGCCCACAACGCTGTTCACAGATTAACCATAGGATACAATACAGTGAAAACAATCGCTAAGGTTACAAATACATTTTTAAGTTATTAAATTAACTCTCGTGTTTAAGATGTATATATGAAGAATTTACTATATGAAAGAGCATGTTACAGTATAGCATAGTTTATGAAAGACGACACGACTTTCTTCGTTTTTGAAATGACAATGTTATATTTTTGACATGTTGTTGTAATCTATTGTATTTTTTTGAATAATTGTAATTTGGAATTGAAATTTTTAATGACAGTAAGTAATTTATATTTTTATTGACAGATTTATTTAATGATTACTTTGACATTTGAATTGTATCTAAAAAATATGCTTATTGAATTGTAATTATACCGAATCTTTAATGAATAATGATGAAATGTAATTTTTATGCACCATCTCTTCCTATCAATTTGTACGCCACGATATGCGGCTGAATATGCTATAACTTTCTGTATCCCACTATTATCCTGCATGCGCACCATGTACACCATGTTTAAACATATAATATTATACTATTTTCATACTAAGCAAGAATAGAGCGAAAACAACACTTAATATCAATGAAAACATTCACATAACTAACAATAATAGCCATATAATAATAACTACAAAAATACACGTAGTTTCGTCCTGAACAGACGATCTTATCTTTTTTCAGTACACAGCCTAGAATATCCTGCCACACAAGAGCAACAAATTAGGCAGTGCACAAAGTTATAATGAAGGCATTTTGTTACACTATGGTATTTAAGTTATGTGGGTGTGTCATGGCTGTAAGGGGACTTAATAAAATGGCCGCATGGTACAGTTTGTCGTGGCAACTCTCGCAGAATATTGATGAAAATATTGTGAATAGCGCGAATGTTGACGAAATTGCACGATTTTTGTTGTGTTGTGTATGACTCTTATGGTAATATGGTAATATATTTGTGCCAGAGAAATAGGAACCTTGTTGAATAGGTTATTTTTTTTTTTTGCATAATCAGCCTTTAATGTTCCCACTGCTGGGACACAGGCCTTTTCTCTATGAGAGGTAGTGGACTATAATCCACCACGCGGGCCCAGTGCGGATGGGCAGATGTCACATGTCTTCGATTTTTTTTTCTAGGACATACCGGTATCCTTACGATGTTTTCTTTACCGTAGTGAACGCAGCGGTGATTAAATCATTTACACAAAGTAAAGTGCCTGTTTAGGTTCGAACCCACGACCTACAACTCGTAAGTCGCGGCAGTTACCCTTGGGCCGCCACTGCTGCCATTCCATTGATATCTCTAAATTAGTGATGTTAGTTAGTTTGAGTAGAATTCGCATTTCTCTCAGGCTGCTTATTTATTTGAATGTACAGACGCCAGCAGGTCAAGCTACCCGAAACTGTCAAATTTTCCCAATCAACTTTGAACCTTAACGCTATAGCGATAAAGTTGAAAATCTATTAAAGAAATTTGACAGATTGTAGTAGCTTAATGTGCTGGCGTCTGTACCTTATAAGCACTGCATATATCTCTATATACCTACGTCCACATTTGATCTTTGATGAGTTCCGTAGGTACGTCTATTACTTTGACAAGGTGACGTTAGCGTACGAAAGCCAGCCACAACAAAAAAAAACATATAAAACAAAACTGCAAATCTAATTATACGCCAGTAGAATAAATAAAATATTTCACCACAAATCTGTTAAAGTAACAGACCAATCAGAATATATTCCACATTTATATTCCGAAAGACAAAACTCCTCGTTCGAATGTACGGAACTCATCCATATCTATATCTATATTTTAATAATAAAGCTGAAGAGTTTGGTTGTCTGTTTGAAAACATACTTTTGCATTTTATAGCCCAATTCTTGAGGAAGGCTATAGGCTATTTAACATAGCTTAGCATAACTAGGAATCTTATGGACCGAGCAAGAAAAAAGGCAGACAGAACGCTAAGCGATACCAAATGACAGCGCGGATCGATTATGCAATGTGACGGGGTGGTTCAGAGACTGAAATTTCACGGACAAAGTCGCGGGCAGATGCTGGTTGGTTTATAAACATCATGAATAATTACAGACACGTCCTCATTTAATGAAACTTTTGCGAGGTAAACATCTTCATTTATGGGTCTACCGCGATTTGGAAACAAAGGAATGTCGGAAGAATGTTAAGGAGAATCCAACATACAAACCGGTAGATATTGATTTCTGGGAACGTAAAATATTCCTTGTTGTTGTTATGGCTGCTATTTTGCAATATTGAAGGCAAATAATTCTGGGTTCACGTTGAGACAATAAACCAAGTGCAATCACATGTATCAAACCAATGTGTGTTTAATGTAGGTACATTAACTTGACGGCACGGTTAGCGAAGTGGTTAAGCGATTGAATGCTGCGCTGCGTGTCGCGGGTTCGATTCCCGCACGGAACAAATACTTGTATGGCCTAGTAGTTGTAGTAGTTGTTCCGGGTCTGGCTGTTTGTGTATGTGAGTTTAAATGTTTGTACCCACCACGCAACCACGATACAGGAGAAATTCCAAGTGTGGGGCAACGTTAAAAGAAAAAAATTGTAGTCCTTGAATATGCAACAAGAATATGGCTTTAAATTTCTCCACTAGTGGTCGCAAGCGCTACTGCTGAGCATGTGGTTCTGGGCTCGATACCCAGGTTGAGCAAAGTTTTATTGGATTTTTCTATCAAGAACATGGTACAATGTGGGTGTACCATAGGTGCATCTCAGCCTAACCCTTCGGGGAATGCAGGCTTGATGGTATTTTGTGTTATGTTATATCATTTCATTTAATTCTGTTTCAATAGAATGGTTCAAGTACCGATATGAATCAATTTAACCGCTACAGCACATACTAATATTGAGTATAAATGCGATAATAACTCTGTCTGTTAGATGAAACTTGGCACACAGGTAGACCATGGCCTGAGTTAGGCCATAGGCGTAGGATACTTTAATCCCGGTAGTACGTTCCGATGGGATAATTTTTGACCTACATGCGGGTGAAGCCCCGGGCAAAAGCTAGTTTTTAATATTCTCAAGAGTAATGTCCTCCTGACTCAGTTTACAGATATGAATGGTTCATAAGTAGGCTTTGTTGAATAAAAATGGATCACCCTGGCTAGAGCTCTAGAACTAAACTATATTAATAAGTGCAATCTCGAATGCTATTTGTATGACGGCGCAGAAAGTGGCGCCGTCTAGATTTGTTACGAAATTACAGGAATCACCGAAAAGGTCTGTTAAGAGTGACACTAACTGGTGACAATCACTCTAGGAAAGCGTCACATCGACGGCTGCGTGGCGTGGCAGCAGTCTTTTGAGACGCAAATCTCATAATTTCAAGAACGTTTACTTACAGTCTGAGGGGTAATTCTCGTAATTTTAAGAACGTTCACAGTCCGATCTCAGTGTCAATCTGTCAAAAATACCTCCATTTTCCCTATATTTCTGACCAGTTTTTTTATATTGATTGTCGCTGGGGTGAGATTGCAACTAGATTTTTAACGAAAAAAAAGTCTGATTTATTAATTTTTTTTTAGATATTGATCACGTCAACGAAGTTTAGCTAGGCAATTTTTATGTCAAATAACTCTGTACACAGGGTTATTTGTAAAACACCAGCAACCTCTTACGAGGTCATTGTACTCATCATTATGAACAACTTTTGCTATGGGACCAAAACTGAAATCGCAAAAAAAAAAAATCAGCTGTTTCCTACATTTGTGTTCGCATAACTCGTCAAAATATAGGGAGCAGCTGATTTTTTTTTCGCGATTTCAGGTTTGGTCCTATAGTAAAAGTTGTTCATAATGATGAGTACAATGACCTCTTAAGAGTTTGTTGGTGTTTTACAAATAACCCTGTATATTTCTAACCAGACTATGATCATTGATGGCGACCGTAATAGGTCAATAAACGTCACGTCGCTCATGTCCTTTTTATTAGGTACTATGATTTTTTATCTATGAGATAAATTGCTGCGCGACATTAATTACGTCATACGTGACTCCCAATATTTGAAACTGCTACAATTTTAATATCACGGTTAATAAATAATATTAGGTACCTACCTACAATGGTTTTTACCGACCCAAACAAGATATTAATATTCGGCTGATGCCAAAGAGTTTTCATATGTAAATTCTTTCACGCCATTTATCCGGAGGGCAGGGGAACGCAAAATGTAATAAAATGCAATAAAAACGATTTAGTGCACTTTTACCACCCTTTCGAGCACTCGTACACACCCCAATATTTTGGATGATTGTCGTTACTCAACCCTTATCCGCTGAGGATTTATTTATCTGCTAAGAGGTTTCGCGGGTTTTAGGGAAACGAGAAAGCTGTAAAACAAATGTGGAAAACGGACTTGGAAAAACGTTCCCGTACAGTACAACTTATAGCGGTGTCGTGGGAACGTTTAGTGACACATATATCACAGAGGCCTGTTTCGGCCTGTGTGATATATGTGTCAGGCTCAGGCCCAGAATATCAGGCAGGTTTTACCTATGTGCCTTTACTTTGCATTTGTTCCGTGTGAGAATCGAACTCAGCAGTATATTTGGATAAGCTAACGTTATATTTTACTGCCAATACTTAATTATTTATACTGCCTCGTAAATTTGGGAAATTACAAATTATAATTCAATTCAATTCAATTTATTTATTGCAGATGATAAAAATCCATAATATTACATAAAAACAATATAAAACATAAAGAAGAATATAAATTGAAAAATAGAAATTAAAAAAAATTTGATTGATTGATTGATTATGATTATGTAACAGACTGCAGCTCCTATTTCGATTTGGCGGATGTTTTCAATTTCATCCTGTATTGTACAGGCGCTATGAAATATAACGAACTGTGAAATGTTCGTGCAAAACAGGAAGGAGGACGTAACAAATCAAAAGGAAACAGTAATACTCGTAGCATATTTATAGGTGAGAGGATAAGGTTATTTAGGTACTAGCTGTGCTCGCGGCTTCGCTCTCGTAACTACGTGTTTTTTTGATACTAAAAGTAAAAGCCCTCAGCAGCAGCCCCAAGTCTGGATTTGTGTCCAGTTGATGGCAATAGGCTCGTCCCCTGTTACATGTGGGTGTACTATAGGCACACCCCTGTGCTCTGCCTAACCCTTCGGGGAATACAGCCGTGATGTTATGTTATGTCATGAAAGAGCTTTAAAGCCAAACTTTAAGCACGTCAAAACCATTACTTATAAAAGTTTACCAAGATAGATTTTTATCTTCTTATCCTGAAAAAGTTTCACTACTTTTTCTCAAGACTAGTCAAGATAATACTTAAATAAATCCATTTATCAACCTCTATGGCCACGCGGAACCCGAGGTAACTTCAACTAGCACCATTTTTCTTTTAGCTAATGACGCGTGAGAATTAGACAGATGCGAGTACTCACACAAATATTTATATCGCAGGCTGTACCTGCGAGCTAGACGCGGGTTAGGTCGGTGAGATAAACTGAAATTGCTTTCCCAAATACCTGCCCGCAATAAATATAGAGTACTTGTCTGCTTTATGAGTATACGTCCTACAAAATGCCGCGCCCACTCGAAAATAATGATGCAAAATGGAATTTCATGCACACGCCGTCTTCCTGAGCCCGGCTAGACAGAAAATTTGAAATATTGACTGCACCGGGATGCGCCCCGAGCCACAAGAACGACCTAATATATCCGCGGTATTTCATGCAAATCGCAAAAATCCGTTTAAAGTCTCCAATTGAATTCATGGCGATTGTGATTGAAAGTCCCCAGGATTAAAGTCTGGGGAGGTTCCATCAGGATTTTCGCAGGAAATCAAATAGTATTCATGATATGCAAACAATATTTTATTCAGACATAGCTTTTAGATTTCCATGTTGGGTTAGGAATGAAAGAAAATCGAATTGATCGGTTGCAGTGTCTCCTAACTTATATTGAACTGTCAACTTTCTGAAAGTCGGTCAACAGGGGGGAATGGGGTTAAGGGACACTATGCCGGTGCATAAATGTTTAGTCCTGCGCTAGAAAACTGTCATATAGAATATTCGCACTTCGAACACTTGCATACTGAACGAAGTTTTAGTTATAAAAACACTTCATCACCATCATCAATTTAGCCTGGAATCACCCACTGCTGTTTATGGGCCTCGCCTTTCTTCTACCATACTTCTCGGTTCCGTGCGTCTCTCATCCAGTTTCACGTTTCACGTTATCGTCAACCCAGCGCGCTTTTGGACGGCCCTGGTTTCCTTTGCCTTACCTCGGCCATTCGGTCACAGCTTTACTCCATCAGCCATCTCCTCGTCTAGCTAGATGTCCTGCCCAAATCCACTTGAGGCCACGTGGCAAACACTTCGCTTTTTAGCAAATATACTGATGTAAACTAATCTTCGAAATGAAAAAAAAACAAAACCTTTGTTAGTGCCAACCTAAAGAATATCCTCACAGCAGAAGCCATGGCCTTAAGCTAGTAAATCGTAAAGAAGACGGACATTAGTGGAATTTCATCGCTTTATTGAGCCATCAAAGTGTCAGCGGCAGGAAATTTCCCTACCGCAGGAGGCCGCACCTGCCCGCAGGATACTATAAAGTCGTGCAAAGGGTTGGCTGTTAAGGGCGGTCCTACATATCGGGAGATATTCAAATCACGCAAGCTAAACGCACACTTTACGAATACATCACTCAGTTTTTCGAACTGCGTGCGAAACCTGAAAATGTTTGTTCGTGTACCAATGTATCCGCACCCTTATACTCCATTTATTCTCCATCCAGGGCAGGAATATTGAAAATAATATTGTCCCCTGTTTCCCAGTGGATGCAGTGATGGTGCAAACGACGTTTTTATGCAGGTTAAATAACTTCTCTGCATAATGCGGTACGTTTGTTTTTGTTACGAGAGAACGTTTATTTTTGTTGCATCGCTGGTAGTTCCGGTTTATACACGGTGGAATTTTAAGTGTCTGTTTGTAGAATAAGCGCCTGCCAACGGGTCATTTAGGCAACTGTAAAGTTTGCGTGTAGTGGCTATGGAGTAAAATAAATAATAAAATATTATTTTATTAAATATTATTACAATTCATTACCTGCCAAGCCTTTTCCCAATTATGTTGGGGTTGGCTTCCAGGCTAACCGGATGTAACTAAATACCAGTATTTTACATGGAGCGACTGCCTATCTAACCTCCACAACATTGTTAGATTTATTGTTCGTAATTGTTGGTGATCTTAATAATTATACCTATGCGGTGATCTCCAAACTAGGTGGCGCCTGTATCTTGGGGACCTGAAATAATAGTGAATGATAGATAAGCAACAATACTTGAATTGTAAAAATGCTAGCGAAAAAATATCTCAGATTTCTGATTCGATTAACGAGTTACTTATTTACTTTTCTGTAACGGAGTCTTTTGAACCGATATAGGTTCTACGATCATGATTGAATATTATTTATACAGACGGTCAAACTTATAAGTAGATCCAAACAAAATCCTATATTAAAAATAGGTATCTATACCCTGTCCGTTTTTTGACAGCTGTCTTAGAACGTAGTTACTTATTCCAGATTACGTAAAAGTTAACTTTAAAATGCTTAATAAAATAAATATATAAACTTTCTTACGAGTATCTCATTGAATTATCTTATTTAAGGCTTCTTTCATACATTATAATACCATACGTGTATCAATCAATGTATTGTGTGTTGCTGCAATCACTAGTTCCATCTGTCAAAAAACGGTTTGCCGAATGGACAGGGTATAACTGTATTATCATGTTTCACAATATAACATGTGTTATTGAATTGTTTCTGATGTTACATGTGAATTGAATGAATGATTTTTTTCTGAAACATACGAGCGAACCTCGTTTCGTATATTAAATAATTTAGTGAACCAATCTGATCGTACGGCAAAGTCCAAGATAATGGAAAATTTTCCCGGGAGCATTTCAATAAAAAATAACTACATAGTTACTGGAGTTTTTACGGTACGTGCGGGAATATTTAAATGAGAAATTAAGCTAATGAAGTCGCATTTTCTCGCTAGCAATATTATCTAGCTAGGTAAAGAAAATATGTGTGTACATATAAACTTTCTAGTAATATTTAAAGCCTGAATGAAAATAAAAGGCCGTTCCGTCCCACCGTATAATTATTTTTTTTTATTTGATGGTATAGCGGCCATAGTACTAGATACTAAAGATTTCCAGTACCTACCTATTACGGTTCAAAAGATACAGCCCTGTGACTGACGGACGAACAACGGAGCCTCAATATCTAGTATGGTACCGTTGGCATCCTTTGGTTACAAAACCCTAAAACTACCCAAAAGCTTAAAATAAATTTACCGCCTCAAGAATATCAATAATTAAAAAAGTTCAACAAGAAAATTCAAATATTGGAAAACTTTCCTATCAACTAGACTAGAATAATGAGTTCCAAAACTTTTTCCAAGACTTCGCTTCGTAGCACCACCGTGCATTTGCATGGAAACAAAACGTAAAACGTTATAACTATGGTTAGTTGAGTTCACACGCGGCGCCCGGTGCGCTTACATAACTGTGCGAGTTATAACGTGACTCATCCAGTGCCAGCCGTGCCCACTCTCCTCTATTATATGAAATCAATATTAATTAACGTGTTGTTCTTTGCTATTTGTTATTTTAAATAAACATTTCATGTGGTTTTTATTTTAAGGTGAATGCAAACTTATACTTATAAAGGTATCTATTCGAAAATCGGCATTCATGATATGTAGGTACCTATTCTAGATCCGATGTTTATTATTTACTTATAAGAAGTTAAATATTATTTTTTGATTTAAAATCTAGTACTTAAATAACAAAATTATACCCTAACTTAACTAAAACTATTTACAAACAACTCCGATTAACTAATCTGTGAATACGTAACGGTCAAAATGTAAAATTATGAACCTTACAGTTACGATACTCCAAGTCAAGTAAACCCCATCGAGAAAAATATAGATACCCCTACATTTCAAATACATAATGTACTCGTAAGTTGGTTCATCACGATGTCATCGACGAAAAACTGAAAAAGTGACTTACATATTACAGATTGATTTATCTGAAACCTTTATAAAACAGTTCGCAAACTGTCGCTTGGCTTTGTAGATTTTCTCTGATGTTATTGGGTATTAATTGAAGTCGCTCTTCGTGTCTGCCTGTGCGACCGCGTCGTTCTTCTAAACTCCGCAACGGATTTTGATGCGGTTTCAAAATAATTTAGAGAACTTATTCCGTAAGATTTATGTTTATAAAACATTAATATTAAAGTTACATATTATAGTAAATAAATCTCGATGTCTTGTCAAGTCGTAAAACCGTGCAAAGCAGAGGCGGGTCGCTAGTTTTCAGTATAAATTCCCAGTACGAATCGAACAGGTCCTTTGAGGCTTACATAATTATATGACAGTCACACAAAGTTCTCACAACTCATGGAGCGTGACTTAAACCGACTCATTTGAACTCCTACCATGGCGGCATCACGGTAGGTACACTCAGCTAAGGAGATAAGTAATCAGGGTCGTCGGATATATTTAAAGTTTAGTAAGAAACCGATGGATGTTTTCGAATAAATTTTAATTTAATTAACAGAAAGCAAATGATGGCGGGATGAGCTGGGCTCCTTCAACAAGAACTGGTCCTCAACAGCTTTAAATAGATAAAAGTAGAAAGAGAGTAGTGAGGTCATTGCCCTGCAGTCGGACAACACAGGCATTTATTCATGTCAGGCAGGGGACAGTTCTTCCATAGTTCAAGGTAACCAATCCATTATAGCCACCCAAACCCATAGTACAATATGTTTTGTATCTATGTTCTGCGATAGTCCTGCACCAACCGGGGGTGGTCCTTGGAACACCGCTCCAGGGGAGTACTTGCATAGTACATAAGGGATAATCGTCGGTTGGGGCCTCTTCAACATTTAATATTATCTAAGGGGCCTCTGAGAGTTCGTTCGTTGAGCGAGCTTCGGCCCCTCGTACGCCTTCCAAAGGTCCGGGACCCGAGAGTCCCGAGATATGTCAAAGACATTTTTAAAATAATACCCAATAATAACAGTTCATTTATCAAATTAAACATTAGAAACCATCAATCGGTTTCTTACTAAACTTCAACTATATCCGAAGACCCTGGTTCTTACCTCTTATGGTGACTGTACATGGGTAACCCTTCCTTTTGGTGACATCTTAATTGGGTCACCCTCCCCGTGACACGGAGAGGATTTCACGGAAACTTGTCTGTGGGAGATCAAAAGTTTTTTTTCGCAACTCAAAAGTAAGATTAGATTACAGTTTTATTAAATTGAGTTGAAGACAATTTTTGTTTGTGTAAAATATGAATATTTTTCGTTGGTCAGTCGTAAGAGCGTTATTGTTTTGTTTTTTTTTTTTCAATGGTCACATAATTTTAATCTTCAAAAAATGGTAGGTACCTATCTATTTTATGTCCATAGGACAAGTCAGCAGCCGAGGCCGAGACATGAGCCGATATCTGAAGGTGTATGAATGTTTGTGATTTTTGTATTTTTTTTTTTTCAGTTTCTTCTAAAACCTGCTACAGTCCTAATAACTTTTATTGTTATCGTCATTTTTCTGCTTTAACCTTTTTGTCCTGTACGCTAAGAACAATTCGGATGTCCTGTTTAAAAACACTTTGCTTTTATTATAAGCAGGAAGATCTATGTTCAGTTTCAGTTATTTCGGTTCATCATTTAATTTTCCATTTAGCCAATTTCCTCTCTCTTGCTTCCTTCGGTTTATGTCGCAACTGGTAACAACAACACAGGCAACACAGGGATTATTATTTTTAATGTTTGAATTCCTGGAAAGATTTGGGGGAGGCTTTTGTCCAGCAGTGGGACAGTACAGACTATAAAAAAAAAATTGTATTAGCAAAATACGTGAAATTATGGATCTATATAAAAAAAATACAACTTGCAAATTTACCATGGTGGAAAACTGACAAAATTGTAAAATTGTACCTATAATTTTACATATTTCTGTTACAAATATTTATTTACATTATACATATGAGCTAACATTTAAGATAATGATATGTACCTACATGTGAGAAAGCAAAATAATCATAGGGAATCAAAAAATTCGTCTGCATCGCTGTCAACAGGAACAGGGGTCTAAGTATATTAAATACAGGTTTAGACAACCTGTATTTTCCAAAACCCTGCACGGGCATGTAGAATGTTTGTGTAGGATTTTGACAAAAATGGCGCTATTGCTTTTCATTCGCACTCGTGACCAAAATTATGAGTAAAATGAATCTGTAACAGAAACTTAGTTAATAGTCAATGTAAGTATCAAACACTTTCCACAACAAAGTTACAGTTACATCATCTTGCTAGTGTCCCAAGGGCTCGTTCACCTGTACCTTGGATGACCTACTGATGCCACATGACCAGTGGCATTTTTCAGCTCAGTAGCTCAAACTATACGACAAAAAAATAACGAGTAAGATCGACTCGAAAAGAAGGAAAAGAAGTACTTCATCACAGACTTATCACAAAGCAATTTTTTTTCTAAAATTTCCCTCTATTTTCTTATCATCATCTGCTTAACCTCTTCCTAACCATGTTAGGGTCGGCTTCCAGTCTAACCGGATGCAGCTGAATATCAGTATTTTACAAGGAGCGACTGCCTATCTGACCTCCAAAACTGGGTAATACTATACCCCTTGGTAAGACTGGTTGTCAGACTTTCGGGCTACTGACGACCCGTAACGACTGTCAAAGATCCACGAATGACAGACGGGATTCCGAGACTTGGTATGTTAAGATGGTAACTCATCCATTTTTTTTTTGTCGCTGAGAAATGCTTTATGCATCCCCGCCTCCCGGGGGACGAGACGGGGTATGTGGGCCTCCCTGTCGGAATGACAGTATACCCACTAAAAAGCGGTGTTCCTACATCACCGTAATGGGAGGGCCATGGGAAACCGGCATAGCCTTTACTTCCACAGCCCTCCCGGCGCACGCCCGCCTAGATGGTATGGCGGGCCCCGCATGCCCTCCAGGTTGGGGGGCTACGGCCGCAGAGGATAGGGAGAGCGGCAACGACACACCGACACTCCTCTTCCCCTGCGGCCCCACCGCGTCCGCCATCCAACGGTGGCGGCCCCGTCAAGGCCGCGGAAGGTAGGGAGAGCGGCAACGTCACACCGACACTCCTTTCCCGCCGCGGCCTCCAATCCTCAGCCGCGATGTCTCCCACACGGGGGATATCGCGGCCCGCCTCAGGTAGGTTGCGATATCGCCCAAGCGGCACCGCAACCTACCCGCCGGCCGCTACGTCGTCGGCTTAGCCGCAAAGCCCTGACAAGCGGCCCCCGCTTGGGTTCCTCTTAGCTTCACCGTGGTTCTGCTAGCCACGGCTACTGAGCCCCCCCGCCTCGACAACGCGGGAACCCACCGGGGGGGATGGTAAGTCATCCATTTTTTTTTTATTTTTTTGTCGCTGAGAAATGCTTTATGCATCCCCGCCTCCCGGGGGACGAGACGGGGTATGTGGGACTTCCTGTCGGAATGACAGTATACCCACTAAAACTCAGCGGTGTTCCCGCGTCGCCGTGATGGGAGGGCCATGGGAATCCGGCATAGCCTTTACATCCACAGCCCTCCCGACGCATGCCCGCCAAGATGGTATGGCGGGCTCCACATGCCCCCCAGGTTGGGGGGCTACGGGAATGGCCGAGAACACCTGGCTATTCCCGTCCCACACTGGTGGAGGCCTGTGCAATACAGGCAACGGTGCCCCCGCACCCGCTGGCCTGCTGGCCTCCACGCCCGCCTAACAGGCAGGCCCCGCATGCCCCCCCAGGTTGGGGGAGCTACGGCCGCAGAGGATAGGGAGAGCGGCAACGAAACACCGACACTCCTCTTCCCCTGCGGCCCCACCGCGTCCGCCATCTAACGGTGGCGGCCCCGTCAAGGCCGCGGAAGGTAGGGAGAGCGGCAACGAAACACCGACACTCCTCTCCCGCCGCGGCCTCCAATCCTCAGCCGCGATGTCTCCCTAACGGCACCGCAACCTACCCTACGGCCGCTACGTCGTCGGCTTCTCCGCCAAGCCCTGACGAGCGGCCCCCACTGGGGTTCCTCTTAGCTTCACCGGGGTTCCCCCATACCACGGCTACTGAGCCCCCCCGCCTCGACAATGCGGGAACCCACCGGGGGGGATGGTAAGTCATCCATGGACCAACCGCGGCAAGTGTAGCTTAACCTGATCGATCGATCTGTGCGACGGTTTTTACTTAGACAAGCCCCTCAGTTTCCTTATATTGTATCCAAATTCATAGTGATGGTTTTTTCCAAATGTAGTTCAACAGTGCGCACACAAATGACACACACAACCAATTTCATAATCAGCAAACATTTCACTTAACGCCTATTATACGTGTACTGACTGACACAGAAATAGCTCTATTCGTCACAAAATAGAATGGAAATCAATCATGTAAACTCACCTACATTGATTTGTCATCTATGTATATGTAGAATTATTGTGTTTATTTGTGGCATTCGCAGGTACGTTCACACCGGTGTAAAGTTATTTAAATACATGTTCTTGTTTGGTTTGGTGGAGCCTCGAAATAGGCGAATAAATTATAATTTGACTAGCTTTTACCAGCGGCTTTGCCCGCGTAGATGTCGGGAGTTATCCCACGGAAACTTCAATCCATCAATCAATAGCCCTTTTTTATCCTGAAACTCCTTTCTTGTGCTAGTTTAATAGCTGTTTTTTAGGGTTCCGTTTTTTGCCATTTGGCTACCCTTATAGATTCGTCATGTCTGTCTGTCTGTCTGTCCGTCCGTATGTCACAGCCACTTTTTTCTGAAACTATAAGAGCTATAGTGTTGAAATTTGGTAAGTAGATGTATTCTGTAAACCGCATTAAGATTTTCACACAAAAATAGAAAAAAAAAAAAACAATAAATTTTGGGGGTTCCCTATACTTAGAACTGAAACTCAAATTTTTTTTTCATCAAACCGATTTGTGTAGGGTATCTATGGATAGGTCTTCAAAAATGATATTGAGGTTTCTTATTTCTTTTTTTTCTAAACTGATTAGTTTGCGCGAGAGACACTTCCAGATTGGTAAAATGTGTGTCTACCCCCCCCCCCCCCCCCCTGTAACTTCTAAAATAAGAGAATGATAAAACTAAAAAAAATATATGATGTACATACCTACATTACCATGTAAACTTTCACCGAAAATTGGTTTGAACGTGATCTAGTGAGTAGTTTTTCTTTACGTCATAAATCGTAAACCGCAATTTACCTTTCATTCAATCAACTCATGATTGATTTTTATAGATAATGGTACGGAACGATTCGTGCGCAAGTCCGACACGCACTTGGCCGGTTTTTCTTTTATGAGTTAAAATATATCTTGGAGTTCAGAGCCTCTTTCTCTCTCGCTTTCCGGAACTTTCTAACCGGATAAAAAGTAGGTAGGTACCCTATGTCCTAATCTAAGTGGTGGTCTATCCGCGAGCCAAGTTTCATCCTAATCCGGTCCAGCATTAAGGCGTTAAAAGGGAACAGACATACAGGCAGAGTTACTTTCACATTTATAGTAGAATTGAGTTTGATTCTGTAAGAAAAAGCTGGCTTACCACGACCCGCGGTGCTATTCTGTAAAATCGCCCAATCAAACATTACTACTTCGTGTTGTGTCGTGACTTGGAAAACACCAATCATACCAATCTGTTCAGAACTACGTCAAATCACAACGAGTTTTGATTGGCTAACACTGCGACAGAGGGCGTCACGACACGACACAACACAGTAATGTGAATTTAGGTGAACTGTTCGAGAGTGCTGCTATCATCATGTAATTTTAACAACAATGAACCCTAGTACGAGGTGACAGTGGAGTGATGTGAGTGGGGCTTTGATTTACAGAAGTCACTAGCTGAATGATAGGTAGAGTGAATGTTCAACGATTTGAACAAAGATGTCGTAAACTGAAATAGCGGAAATACAGGGTGGCAGGGAAATGGACGCGCAAACTGTAACTATGAATTCAGCACGAGATTCTAAGCCCCCAAGCGTCGAAATTTTTCGTCGGTTATCAAAAACAAAATCAGCTGTTTGATGGAAAAGTGTTATACCTACGCGGTCAAAATGTATGGAACGGCAATTTTTTTTTTCTCGTTTAGTTGAAAAATTTTAGGGCATCGAAAAATTTCAACGGTCAGAATTTGAATCCGAAGTGACAGGTTGCGCGTCGATGTCCCTGCCACCCTGTATTCTGAGTGGCGCATCTTGAAACAGGGTTATTACACAGGAAATAAGAAAATGTAACACTTTGGAATATGACTAAGTTAATAAACAGCTCGATTGGTGCAGTGGGGTGATTGAGTTCTGCACTACAGCAGCCGGTTCAATTTCCCAAAGAAATAAACATTTCAGTGTAGCCAAGAGTTTCCTGGAAAGTCGGTTTTTCCCTGAAATGCAAAATAATACCTACAGGAGAAAAACCTGTTGTGGAGCAACGTTTGAAAAGATAATAATTAAATAAAAAGTAGAAGCAAAATAATTGCACTGTTCTTTAACTTTCCTGTTCATTTTAATTAAATGGCGACCTAGTGCACTTGTTACTAGAACTTTGCACACAAAAATAAATGACGGCTATGCAGTGAATTTATCCTTGAAAGTTTTTATTTGAGTTATTCTAGTGCATTTTAATGCAGGTTTTTATCCAAAGCTCAGTGAGTTTTTATGATGAAATTAAGTAGCTCTTTGAGTTTTGTGGCCCTGAACGAAACGGTGAGGTTCAAACAAGATAGATTCTTCATTGAACATCAACGTTTCATTCATGGATATCTGAAGCACGCTGTATCAGGTTTTATCTGAAATTCATATACAACAGATTTGCTGCCGAAATGGCCCAAGCAAGTACTTGTTTTCCAATGACACCCATAATTTAAGTGATGTTGGCACATCAACATCTGCCTCACCTTTTCCAACTATGTTGGGGTCGGCTTCCAGTCTAACCAGATGCAGCTGAATACCAGTATTTTACATGAAACGACTGCCTATCTGACCTCCACAACCCAGTTATTGGTTAATACGATACCCCTTGGTAAGACTGGTTGTCTCCGTACGCAAAATACGCGCATTGTCGTGGAGTTGCGGATACCAGCCCGCTGTACCTAAGACTGGTTGTCAGACTTTTGGGCTTCAGACGACCCGTAACGACTGCCAATGATCCATGAATGACAGCCGGGACCAATGGCTTAACGTGCTTTCCGAGCCACGGAGAGGTCTTGACATGTAAAGATGGTCACCCATCCACAGACCAACCGTGGCAAATGTAGCTTAACCTGATCGATTGAACCGTACGGCTGTTATTTCTTAGCTACAAGCCGCTCTTGTGCGCTTACAGATATTCAAATAATATCGATATTTTTAGCTCTAGAGTGAAATCGCTGTATCTTCCATTTGTTATATTATCGCTAGTTTAGAAGCCCTACCAAAGGATTGATCACGTAGCAACGACGTTCAAGCGACCACTTAGCATGATTAGTACTTGGGAGCGGATTCATTACCGCTGCTCTTTTCTCTACAGCAATCTCTTCCGATTAATGGTTGACCAATACTTGGAACAGAAGAATAGGGAATGCCTTTTGTTGTGACAATGACAATGAACCTTAGGTAGGTGATACAAACTGTAAGATATGAGTTTTAGATGAAAATACCTCATGTACAGTCACCAAAGGAGATAAGTAATCGTCGTCGAAAATAGTTGAAGTTTAGTAAGAAACAAATGGATTTTTTCGAATAAAATTTAATTTAATTTATAGAAAAATAAACAGTACATTTATCAAATTAAATTTCATTAGAAATCATTTATCGGTTTTAACAGTAAACTTCAACTCTATCCGACGACCCTGGTTACTGATCTCCTTTGTTGACTGTACATAGCCTTAGCGTCAATAAATATATTTGGGATCGGCCTCTAGTCTGACCAGCCCCAGCAGTCTCGACATTCATAGCGATCGCATGACGACCGAATTTGGTCGCAAAGTCCCGGATTGACAGGTGAAATGTGTGGAGTGACAGGACTTTGCGACCGAATTCGGTCGTAAAGCGATCGCTATGAATGTCGAGACTGCCGGGGCTGATAAGGCAGGAGATATTATCTGTATTTTACGAGGACCACCTGCCATTTGACCTCAAAACTGATATTCCTAAGTTTAGGCTGCTTATATTTTAAATATCTGTAAGTCGTGGACTCGTGGTTCTAAAGACACATTTACTGCAAACGACTGTTATAATACCCGCAATAAAACAATCTTATTCCTTATCAACTGCCGAATAAGCCTTTTCTCACCCATCCGGAATTTCAATCAAAATAACATTAAAAACAAATAACTTCCCCGGATTCAAAGATTTATAAACAGGCAGACATCTAGGAAGGGAATATTTCCTGTCGTTGATCGATTCAGCCAACAAATTGAATTATGAGGAGTACACGAGCACCAGGCGAGACGCCAAATTAAATGCTCAAACCAATTTTCACGCTTCGATAGTTCCATAAAGGATTCTTAATATCTAGCACAACTTTCTACCGTACTCGTAGTACAAGTAGTGTGGAGTGTAGACAGTAACTTCGTCGGGCTGCCCAATCTGAAGCTATGTTTACATGACTTCAGTGTTTGGATATAGAATTGGACTTTTATAAATAGTTGATTTAGTAGCATGTTTTATATTAATATTTATATAGAATCGCCAACTAAAAAGGAATTCATGAGTAAACATTACTATCGTAGTATCTATTAAATAAATGTTAGTGGCAAAAAGTTTTCATAATTTTATTCATTTCATGCAAAAACATTCAATACAGACAGCCAACTCAAACCTATTGTGTACAGCAAAATATCTGTATCGCAAAACTTCTCGTTTCAAATTCAATAGGGTTGTATTTGCATATTTTTTGTGTACCAATAAGAGTTCCCATTCATCCCTTTTCTATACACTTATCAGAAACAAATTTCGCGTCAGAGGAAAATACATTTTTCGTATCCAAGGGAAGAAGGTGTGTTTTTTTAAATTTCTTTTATTTGCTCCGGAAAGGTCAATCCATAGGACGAGTTGTGCGGAAACCGTTCTTTTACGGACAAACCTCCCTAATTTTCGCAGTCAAAGGTAAATAATACTACCCGCTCTTAATTATTATGTTTCTAATTAGGATTCAGTGTTTTAACTTTTGCCTTTCACAACTAGGCATATTAAAAACGTCTAAAATTATATTTATTCTAAAAAACCCGGTCAAGTGCGAGTCGGACTCACGCACCGAGGGTTCCCTACAAATTTGTAGTTATGTAACTACAAATTTACAATTTTCGGATTTTGTTCCTTTACTTGTGCTGGTATTCAGCTGCATCCGGTTAGACTGGAAGCCGACCCTAACATAGTTGGGAAAAAGGCTAGGCAGATGATGACTTGTGCTACATGATATTGTCTCTTGCCAAATTTCATGATTCTAGGTCAACGGGATGTACCCTATAGGTTTTGATTTCCTTGCGAGTGTCAAAATATGCGGCATAAACGGAACATAAACGCCCGTATCTTTTGATTTCGTTGACTTACAAGGTTGATTTTTTCACTGCGTTTAGGTATTGCAGCTCTGAGTATTTGATATTAATTTCAACTTGATAACTCCACGCGTTCCTGTGAAAAAGGGCCTTGACAGACGGACAGACAGACGGACAACGAAGTGAGGGTTCCGTTTCTCCTTTTTGAGGTATGGAACAATAAAAAGGTTTCTTTTTATTTTCCTACAGTTTGTTAAACGTATTAAATCGCCGGAACTTTAATGTGGGTCACATTTCACCTACGCAAAGAAAACAATCACAAAATTCGAAGTCAAAATGCGAGAGAGACTCCCGTTTTATATTATAACAGATTATCACAGTGAGGACGAAGAGTAATATCGTCGTAATTACGAAACTACGTTATTCACATTTTGACCAACTTTGACGCCAACGTTGGCGTGTTGGTTGATTAAAATTTTATTACAAAACGTCGTCGGCGTGTCTGAAGTTTGGCGAATTGCCTTATAATTGAGTTCGTCGTTAATTTGTACGTGATGTAATTATTACATTATTTCTGCATTGTTTCTGGACACTCGTCACTCTAGCGGGTATAGTCTAGTAATTGTGAGGACAGCTGCGAGTTTGGTTTGGTTTCTATTGCCGTTTTTTATAATTTTTAGCTCTTGATGACTTCGCTATTGATGATTCAGAATTGTAATTGTAAGCCTAACTAGGTGCAATTTTTAACCCCTGACGCAAAAACGACGGGGTGTTATAAGTTTGACGTGTCTGTGTGTGTGTCTGTCTGTGGCATCGTAGCTCCCGAACGGTTGAACCAAATTTGTTTTTTTTTTTTTTTTTGTTTGAAACGTTGATTTAGTCGGGAGTGTTCTTAGCTATGTTTGATGAAAATCGGTCCAAGATGGCCGCCGCCACAAAATGGCGGGTTACATGTTTTTTCACAACTCCCTCAATATGAGTATCAAATAAAAGGGCTTGACTAATATAAAAAAAATTAAAAAAAATAAAAGAGAACGGAAAAAAAATCCAAATTTCTATTTTTAAAAATAGAAATTTGAAATCCAAGATGGCCGCCACCACAAAATGGCGAATTACATAAAAACCTGATTAATCACCTAATTAGCTGAATCTTAAAACGCAAGAAAATAATAGAAGAGATTTTTTTTAAAATTTAATCCCTACAAAAAGCATAAAAAAATAAATGATTAAATTTAAAATTTAAAAAACCCCTGACACAAAACAAGTTAAAAAAGCTATAAAGAAATAGCCACAAATAGAACAAAAAAGGTATAAACGTGAAACCCTATAAAAAGAAAAATTAACCTTGAAATTAAGACTCAACGTAAGTACGTACTTATGAAATTTTTTGATTAAATGTTGTCGCGTCGGGGGACCGCTACTATTTTAAACTTTAACAGAACGTTAGGCTAATAATTAGAGCGGTGTTATTTTTAGCAACTGGATGCAACCTTAAACCAAACACCACATCTACGTACCTAAAACCTGATACTAGTCAACGAGCTTATCATGGAATCTCAGAAAGTTATCTCTTAGCATAAAATTCTCTACCAAAACCTTAGGTAGGTACTTAGGTACCAACTACATTCTAGAAGAATATAAAAAGGTAGGAAGGTACCAATGTTTCATGAAAAAAAGGAAATATGAACGCAAAATAAGTACTCAGATAAATGCAACCTGGCAAGTAATAGCTACTGAATAGCGTCGCTCGTAAGTCGTCCAGTACGCGAGAACCCTCGGTACCCCCGGGGCGATGCAGAACCCAGTGACTTACAAAATACTAAGAATAAAATCATAAATAAGTGAACAGCAATCTGCACACCGACCTTCTTTCCTGGTTTATCATTAGTCTGACCGATTTACAGCTCCAGGTATTACAGCTAGGTACATTCATGAATGTGAAGATATTTTTCTCGGCAGCCTAAATAACCGATTTCTTGCGTAACACACTTGCAATGGATTTCCATTGCAAGTGTGTTACAATGTGTGCCTTTCAATGTGAAAATTCAGTATTGCTCATTGAGGTATAAAAGATAACGCAGGTAGTTATGTTGAATTTTGCTACCGAGCAGGCAAATTTTTTAAATGCAATGGGTTATTATCATAGATATCTGTGGTTATTAATTTCCTTCGGATTATGATTGTAATTAAACTGTGTTATGCAATATCTACCAACCCGCACTAGGCCCGCGTGGTAGATTATAGCCCACTCCCTCTCGAAGAGACGAGGCCTGTGTCCCAGCAGTGGGAACAATATAGGCTGATTATTATGACGCAATTTGGGTGCAATAGGGAAAATCTACGAATATTGAGGTTTTTTTTGTATGAATAAGCCCCCAAAAAATCTGTCTAAAATAACAACAAAAGTTATGGCACCCCCGACTAGATAAACCACGCCCACTAGATTGGTTCTGGATAAACTATACGTACTTATTTCACTTATTCATTCCTGAAAATGCGTGGTTGTAACTTTGATAGTTCTATCACCAACATAAGTAGTTTCAGAAAAATAATTTTCCCGAATATATTTCGGTAAAATTATCGTATTAACAAGAGGGAATCTTGTTAATTCGCTGTGTGCGTGTTATTCAGCTATCAAGAGAATATCTACGCAGGATTAACGACATGTTCTAACCTCCAACTCTTTATTAGTTTGTGTTGCCATTATATTATCATCATAATGGGAATAGGTTCGTTCGTGTTGCCAGTAAATGGGTTGTCCGTTAAACAAACTACTGCAATCGTCACCTGGAGAGTTCTGAACCATAATAAAATGAATTTATATCCTGCTGTCATCGTGAAAAATGTGGAACTACTTTCGTATTACACATTTCGTGTTTGGTGTTTTCTTTATTTTTTGCTTTCGCATTGAAAGAGATTTTTTCAAGTAAGTACGAAAAGTGGATTTTGATAGAAATGGCTTTAAATTACACTAGACATGTATTGCAGCCAGCAGCCACTAGCCGAGATTTCTGCCCTTTCTCTACAATGATTCTACCATTAGGTACAGACGCCAAGCACATCAAGCTACTACAATCTGTTCTTTAATAGATTTTCAACTTTATCGCTATAGCATTAAGGATCACGGTTCATTGGGTAAATTTGACAGTTTCGGGTAGCTTGACCTGCTGGCGTCTGTACACCGGATTCCTAAGACAATGCCACAATGGTTCGCGTCAATCCAGTTAAGCTTGGAACAAATTGGACTTCAACTAGCAACAAGTAGGGAGGTTACCGGGATTTGTAGTGTTACATTTGGAGTTGTAAACATTGCATAGATAAATATATATATAATAGGCACTATTCAAAGATCTGGGCACTCCAGTAGGTAAACCAAGGAATAATTTCAGTTACCTACATACATAGTTTAGTTTGAGTACTTACATTGAGGCCTTATACAGCTTAGGTGTAACGTAACTCTTGATTATATCAGCGTGATCCAAACGTTATTGTTTAGCACTAAGCAGAAAAATAAACATTAGGTAGTAGGTAGTATTAACGTTTTGGTTTTTTACACAATACAAGGATAAAATATCCAAATAATTAAATAAGCTGGCAAAACTTCAGATACATGCTGATTACCCAATATGGGTATCGATATCTAATAACGATAAAACAAAATATACTTAGTCTTTTTAAACTCATAATTTCAAGTAGGTACTCTATCAGCGGCCTACAGACCACACGAAAGAAATAAAGCCAAGCTCTCACTTATTAGTGACATTAGTCACAGTGAGCGAACTTTGATCTACTTATCTTAAAGCTTTAGCAGATACAAGACGAAATGAGAGACTCGCCAAAGAGCTCAGCGAACTGGATTAGCCACTATCTCCTCTATCTGTGAAAGTTAGGAGTTAGGAGCCACTTGAATAATTATGTTCAGTCAGACTCGTTAATTTAAAAACATCTATCTATATAAATAGAAATTAAATGCTGTTCGCTGGTATTGCATCCTTTGACAACGGTTGGACCGATTTAGGGAAGTCGACAGCGGCGACTTTTTGCAGCGATACAGTCGCATAAAGACCCCGATACAGTCGCGATGTTCGACCACGTAATTACGATTTTGCATCACGACTGTATCGATACACAGTCATGCGCTGTAGTGACCACATGTGAATGCCTGTGGTGCCGATTCCCTTGTTCACAAACTAAACTAAATTTAAGTTCAATGCATCTTTTTCTTTCTATTTAATTTAGAAAAGGACAGAAGATAAATATTAGTTTAGTCCTGTCAAACTAGTCAGCGCCTGACGTAAATTGACGTATTTTTAGCAGCCATGTTTTTAATCACGTCTAATCTGTCTATGGAGTATCTTAATTTGACAGGAGTAAACTAATATTTTATCTTCTGTCCTTTTCTTAATTAAATAGAAAGAAAAAGATGCACAGAACTTAAATTTAATTTAGTTTATGAACAAGGGAATCAGGGCCAATGTTTTTCGCGTTGTCTTTGTTGCTGCTTTTACGGAAACAGCCACAGCGTAGGCGTGGGCGACCTGCACCCTAATTGCGTAACACAGACACACGATCAATCGGAATCGGTTTCATTTTGACAGTTCAACAACATTCATTGCGTTATTTACGTGTTGAGCAGACAAATTTTTCACTTATGAAGCAAATGGATTAGCAATTTGCTTTAAAATGATTTGGATTCCGATTGATCGTGTGTTACGCAATAAGGGTGCGGCACCCATATAATAAAGAATGGTAACGTGGTGACCAATATGTAACAACGTTTTAAAAACTAATATAGTACCTACTTACTAGGGAAAATTTAGAGAATGTCATAGAATGACATAGATATTCAACATTTCGTTCTGTTTACCCGATGTCGCCCAAAACGGTCGCGAGATAGTCGCGATGTTGAATCGATACAGTCGCGCGTTTACATCGATGTAGAAGCGATACTGTATCACTACTGAATAGCTTCTGTCACGCGTTGCAAATGCGACAAACGGCCAAACGTAGCGATGTAGTCGCGCGTTGACGAAACGCGCTACTGAATCACTGCAACAAGTCGATCTCGTTTTTTTTTATCCGTTCTTAATAATCCGAATAAGGTTTATAGGAAAAGAAAAATTGGAAAATTCGATGGAAAAATGGATGTTACTATGGGATTTTTTTATTAATTATTGTTTGGACAGGACAACGTCTGTCGAATCAGCTAATTGGTAATAATAATAACATCAATCACTATCAGTTCTTGTTAGCATGTTGAGTAATGGAGGACTTTATAAAAGATTTAAGTAATTACATGATCGCGATTTTGTGCAAGAAGATTCCTTCTAGCCGCTTTAAATAATTAGATAAGCTAACATTGAAAATACTTTTCACTTTAATAAAGTATTTACTGACGTTTTTCTAACCTAACCTAACATTGAAAAGTATTTTCAATGTTAGCTGGATTATACTGATATTTGACCCAATTTTCCAGGCCTAAATATAAGACTAGATACAGTACCTATGAACTGGTGTATCGTGTATGCCTACAAGTATTGACAATCACTTAGGCACATATGTGGTTACCTACCAACGCTCTATGCTTATCAAATATTTATATTACTTTCTAACATACCGACGTCAATCGATCGTTATTAATGAGGTACCAGTTTTCTTGGAAAAGCGTCGTCTACCTATATTATAATTGAAACCAAATAACTTCCCTCAAAAAATATTACGGGCCGAAATATAATGAAAACCAAAATATTTTTTCAGTTAAGTAATAACTGCATTTTCATCGCCCTCTCCATAATTTCGAGGGGTGACAATTAGGGCGGAATATCATGCAAATTTCTTTGGGTTTTGATTGATAATGTCGCACCCCTGCGTGGCCAGAAGTGTGATAATACAATACTTACCTACTTTTAGTCACAGACTGGTAGATTAAACTCAGGAATTGTTGGAGTAACTGTGTAGACAGGAATGTAATTTAATCGTTGCTAACAGCTACCTACTTGATAGATATTAAGGAGAAAGCGCTAGGGTAACCCGAGAGAATCTTTTTATTCCCGTTTTCTTGTAAAATATTCGGAACAAATATTTGTATTTTCGGAACAAATATTTGCATTGCCTACAGGTAGTTATTCCGGGTCTGGCTGTTTGTGTATGTGAGTTTAAATGTTTGTAAACGCACCCACGATACAGGAGTAATTCCTAGTGTGGGGGGGGGCAACTTTGTTTCCATACAACATATTGACCTACAAATTGCAAGTTATAAAAAAGTAAAAACAAAGAATTTCGCGGACTACCCTAGCGCGCCCCCCTTAACGTGCAACTTATTTGCCATTTAGTAATTACGACACAACTTTTGTGGAATGATTCCTTTATGTTTGCACGTCGCCGAGCTCGTTCAGTCAGGTCCATGAGTCTGCCAATTTGGATTGGCACGTTGGCCACATTGTACACCCATTTAAAATTCTATAGCATTTTCAAGCACAATTCAACTCGTTCAAATTCTGAACCAATTAACTTCTTGATAATGTACCTACGTAGTAGGTTTTCTTCGCTCTGATTTTATGAGTGTGTGCGGTGAAAACCTAATAAAAAAAGATACCGTTTTGGTTCTCAGGATGAACAAAATTGAAAAAATCCATGATAAATTTAGTAGGAGCTTATATAGCACCTGATACTTACAATCGGCAACCTGCTTGCTACCCCTTCATCGTCACCAATATTTGAAGGGCGATACCGTGTGTGACCACTATGAAGATTAGCAACATTTATACCAAATGACTGACCTGACCTGTTAAAATTTTATTTATTTCAAATTGACGTTATTTCAAGTTAAACAAAATCAACTTTATTTTAATGGTAATTAAGTTGATTTCAGTGAGTAGCACTATTGAAAAAGTAATAAAAATGTTTGAAGTTGTAGCGTAAACTGAACTTTATTGTGTATGGAAT
Source organism: Apamea anceps (assembly GCA_951799955.1). Classification (NCBI taxonomy): domain Eukaryota; kingdom Metazoa; phylum Arthropoda; class Insecta; order Lepidoptera; family Noctuidae; genus Apamea; species Apamea anceps. Next base: position 5,105,436 of record OX637516.1, read on the forward strand.
TAGTTATATTTCCATTATTCTAAGTATTATGCTAATTTAAGAACTTTTAGATAAGCTTGGCATGTAACTGTTTTTTGTCCCTAACAAATAAAATAAAAATAAAATTAACTCATATTGGTTTACATTTTTGGCATATAATATGTCGCGATTAAAATTTAGGTAGATTTTATAGAAACTTACCTCACCTAATTAATTCATTATATATACCGTAATACGAAGGGTTCAGCGTCCATACGACAGAGCCCTTAGCTGATGTAATATGTAGGGCTCAGATGGCTCAGACTATAGGTTTATTTTATACGTGGCGCCGACTTTCATCGGCCGAATTATATGGCTCAAGCCTTGGCGAACAGCCAGCAGGCGGCGCCAGAAATTTCACGGCTCTCTTCACTTTGTACGAGAATCAAACCAGACATTATCATTTTATTTTTCATTTTCCCTTTTAATATTATTCACGCTGTGGTTATCCTGCTTTAGCAAGTCAATGGCAAAATGAGGTCGGAAACGAAGTACCAGAACCAAAACACGTTGTTTCAGACATGTTTAAATAACAATTTTTTTATTGATAAGTAGTCTGTACAACTTGTTTAAGGTGTAAACGGTAAACGTAAATAGTAGATAGTTATCAATAAAATATAGTTATGTAACAACGAAGGTCGCAACGTTCCACGATGCGGCGTGTATCGTGTGTGTTTTGGCCCTAATACTAAGAGATAAACGTTGATTAAAGTTAAGAGATGTTTAAACATCAAAATGTATGGTTAAACAGTCACTGATAATTACTAAACTTTAAGCAACCTCTTTATATAAAGGTGTAGGACTATTATCTTAACTTTTACGAATCTCATTTCACCGTAGCATCAACTTGTTAAACTGAATTTAATGAGAGCGTCGATAAGTCGCTCTAATTAAGCTCTTTATGAATGGAGCTTCAATCACGCAGGACTGCGGGGGGGGGGGGGGAAGAAAAACGAGGCATTTCATTAAGAAATAAAAACTTTTATTATTATCAGTTCAAATATCGTATTTACATTCTTTTAAACGAGTAAAAGCACATTGTTTATACATTACAAAAAAAAATATTTAAAAAATCGTAAATAAATCAGTAGCGGGACAATTTCGTGATACGTAAAATAATAGAACATAGTTAATCGAAAATAACCTATGATAGTTAAAAATTAAAATAAATCTCATATCGTCCGTGTACTTCGGAACTCATACAATCGGCAATGGCAACTCGTATAGGACTGTCGTAACTAAGAAACCGTAACAACTAACTGATTAATTAATAATACCTATATACAATTCGTTCCTTAGCAACGAACGCGAGCCTTGCGGCCTCGGTCAGTACATCGTACAAATGCAAATTATTATGTATACAATAGAATTTTCACTATCCTCAATATAAATGCTCGACGTAATCTCGTATCGTACATCTGTGTGCCTCACTCAACGGGTGAATTATTTACTTTGCAACCCTTACTCACTAGGGCCGCGAGTGCGGCTGAACCACGAGTGCGCTCCGCAAATTCAATTGCTAGCGAATTTTATTATTACTACCTTAAAACGGCGAATTCTGAAGACTTTCATTGTATATTAGGATATATTCTATACATATATTTGATTAGATTAATGGAATTAAACTTCGATATTTGACAGTATCTACACACTTCACAAAATAACACACTATCTAAGGCAACGGGCGGCGGGTTGCGTCGCTTTGCTATTACAAACACGTCAACAATTCAACAATCAAATAACGAACGTATATAACGTATAGAACGTATACAATAATCAATTATTTGACGAACCCGCCTTTAACACCTTCAAGATTCGCAGACTGTAGGTATCTACCACACTCGCGTTTCAGCTACACGTCGCCGCCCTCCCTAAGCTACATACATTAAAACTCAACAAACCATATACACTGAAAATATTGCGTTTCACATATTATACAATTTACGTACTATTGGTGTTCGGAACCGTATTATGAATTAACTACTCGATAGTGCCGGGGGCGGCGCTTGAGATTGTGACCTAAAAATTTTGTGCTCAATTTAGTTAAATTCTGTTTAATTCCGCTAAGTGCAGCCCCCGGCACTCAGTGTAAACATCTCTAAAGCTCGGTAAGGACTACACTAAGTTGATCTATGCTCACTAGTGTTTATTTTATCTCCGCGCACACTGACAACTCGATTCTACTACACGATTCCTATTACTTATTATCGATTTTTGTCGCGTATTTTGGCAGTGCGTTCAGTGCGATTCAATTGTTATAAGGCTTTATTCGCTTAGTCTTAGCGTAGGTAACATTTAATTGATTTTTATTGCTATTCGTCACCAATTTTATTTACATAAATGATATTTAATTCGCTTCTAGACTAGCATTATTTTTATTAATACTACGTACGAAATGACTTTTATGCGATACTAATGTCTTGATTAATTTTTAAATTCCCGGATTCTATGAAGCGTTTATTTTAATTGTTGGCACAATTTCCGTTCACGTTTCAGTAGGGCTTATAATCTATTTTGAAATCACAGATAACTTGTTTGTGTCGCTATCTAACAAGACGTCGATCAACATAATATCGCATCAACATGTCGTCTATGTTAACCTGTCAAGTTGCCAATGCGCCGGTCCTACATTACTTACACTGCACTCCTAACCTTACGTCGTGGGGACCACTAAAATTTCACTAAACTGGTTAATTTCACTAGTCTTTAGTATAGACGGAACCTATTTCCATCTACTCTACGTCGCCTCGCTCAGAACAATGATTAGTACATTATTTATAAATCGTCGAATTTCCTATCACGTTACAATTTACAGTAGGACGGTCCCACACTTGATTATATTTGAGATCTGCGAAGATTAAATAATTTTGGTAATAGATGATCTCCGTTCAATTCACATGGTATCACTGGAGGCGGCGCGCGGGCCGCGACATACTCCTCGCCACACTAACTTTACTATTTGAGCACCGTGGAAGGAATGTGTGCATAAGATTTAGATAAACGCCAAGATTCAATGGAAGAACCCCTACCATGAGTATACGATAATTCGTTATCCGCTAGATCTGATAAATATCGGAAAAATAGCCAATAGCAACCAATATCTGATTCATGTCCAATCAAAAATCAACCGTAAACTCATGCTAGAAGCTCTAATGATAAAACCGTATAGTTTTCATAAGACTGCATTAGTTAACTTCATCGACAATTATCCCTTAATAAATATAAATAAACATCTTCAAAATTTTTACCAAATTATGAGCATATATTTCCAGCATAAAAATCTTTTAAAATAATACGTCATACTCTTCTCAATTATAGATATACATGGCACACTGCTCTGTTTATATATTTATAGTTATAATTCATACACTCGTTACCTATCAGTTTACCTTGTCACCATAGAATAATTGAATTATATGGATGGATATTCCGTTGGAAGCTTAACAAGCACTAATAGAATAATAGAAAGGACAAAGCAATCGACAGACGAACAAACAATGACTGGGAGGGTTTTGAAATCAACTGAATACTGTCGGCATTCGATGCCAGTTCGAGCGATTCTTTTTTTTTTATTTTTTTAATCTAGACGATAGAACTATCACGAAATGTTGGTCCGACGGAGCGAGTCAGTCAGAATGTGACGCCTCCTGGTGCAGTATAGGGATCGCGGCGTAGGCGCCGGGCAGAACGTAAAAAGCGTAATTGATTCGACTAAAGGGCTCGTGGGCTAAGTCTCACTTGATGGTCGCGTGCCGCGTCTCGGGGTGCAGGCACACACCCTCTACTGTGAATATTGATACCTCTGTAACAATGGAAAATACGTTTTAGTCGAATAGTTTTATTTGATCATTTCAAAGGTTTCATTTTTTTCAGCTACATTTTATAAATGTGAAGTTAGGCTCTGTTCATAAAATTTGGAGTCATGTCCTTTTACTCTTCATATGATTGAATACATATTTCGCAACATTTTAGTTATACAATGATTACTAAACATAAGGGTCGTCGGCTGCACTAGGCGGACGTCCGCGACCGACGATCCGCGTGCGGGTCTGTGTGTTTTAAAATCAAAGGAAATCGGTACGCGGTGCGGACCGTCCACCGAAGGAAGAATAGGGAAGCCTTTCTTCAATCCGTCCCTTTCAATTCCGCGTAACGCTGCAGACGGCCTCACCAATAAGGGGCACGTCGCTGTGCGTGCACTCACCGTCGGGCAGGTCCCGGAGCCGCGGCGGCAGCGCCGCGAAGTAGGCGTGGTGCAGCGCGCGCTGCGCCGGCAGGCGGCGCGCCGGGTCGGGCTGCAGCAGCGCGGCGGCCAGGCGCTCGGCGTCGCGGCCCGCGTCGCGCAGGCGCGGGAAGGCGGCGCCCAGCGCGCGCGCCGGCGCCGCGCCCCAGCGCGCCACGTGCGCGCGCAGCCCGGGCAGGCGGCTCACGCCCACCCAGCTCTCCTCCGTGGGGGTGCCCACCACCTGCGGGGCCACGGGGTTACTCGTTAGCCGGTCTATTAAACTCGTGAAGCATCGCAAGGCGCTGTGAGGTGCATTAAGCTGGTGAACTGGTGAATATAGAGGGTCTCGTCTTCGTGCTCCTTAAAAATTATGTGCAAAAGTAAGAGTCCACGATTAGCTTACACGACAGAAAAATTCACACCATGTCGTTTTGCTAAAAGTAACTTAAAGTACACAAAAAAATAAATACTGTGCATCGTTCTTGTCTATGTAACCTGTATTAAAAAATTGCCAAAGTGATTGTGTCAATAGAAGAAATACACAAAAATTATTCATACCTTAAATATTTTATCTAGTTGGTCGTGTGTGTCCCTAACTCCAGGGAAAGTGGGCACTCCGCAAAGCATCTCCACGAAAATGCAGCCGACGCCCCACATGTCCAACGACGTAGAGTACTCGGTGCTGCCCAGTAACACGTCTGCGCAAAACAAATGCAATTGGTAAATCGTCTTAAAGAAACTATTGGCTCTTGTAATAACTGTTGGACAAGTGTCATGTACTTAATCAAAATAGTAAATTCGCTCAGAGACAATGCATAGCCTAAATCGCTGGGTCTAGAAGCATGAAATTTTGCACAACTGTCTTATTTAGCGTAGATAAGCACTAAGGATTTTTGAAAATTTATCCCCTAAAAGGGTTAAATTGGGGATGAAAGTTAATAGGTAAGTTCGTCAGTTTTGCCGATAGCATGGATTGTACCAATAATATTTCAGTTCAATATAGATCAGTGCTAGAGGAGTTTCACCACTTGGCAGCATAAAAAGAAAGCAAGTCAAAAAAATCAGTTAGTTCCTCGGTAAGTCCAGTTTTTCAACGGATTTACTAAGGTTGTATTTGACGAATTTCAGTCAGTTATCTAGGAAGCCACTGAAATGTTGATTCCGTACTTAATATTACCTACTTAAAACCTAAACCTTACATTTTTCAGAAAAATAAATAAACTGTCTACAATACACTCTACAACCATTTAGCAGACTCTTGGTAAGGGTCGTGAAAATGGCGAGCTGAATATAAAAATGAAGATAAATGACGGCTCGTGATGGCCATAAAAGTATATTTAGGAATAGTAGGCGACATTCAATTCTCACTGTGCCAGTATACACCGTAAATTCACATTATATTGTTGACAACAATATATCACTATTCTTGATATGTTTTCAGAAACCGAAAACAAACTATAAAGTATTCTTAATAACAGACAGCTTTAGCAAATGTTTTGTAAATTATCCAAAAACATGGAAAAGAATCAGGGCTAAATCATTACGCATTTTTTGCAGCCAACTGGTTTAATTAGCCGTTTAGTTAACCACATTGGCTTTTAACTAAACGGCGCGACTATTCAACTAACGGCCTGAATGATATTCAATAAATTATAGCTTAGGTTAGAACTGTAACCAATCACGTGCTACCCGAATTGATCGCAGTAACTAAGCCAGAGCACCCCGACCAAATGGGTTAGGTTAGAGCTGTGATCAACCGCGTGCGAGCCGAGAGAGCGAAGCGACGACGACCACTACTTCCAAAGGCCAGGCGATTGACTAAACGGCTAATTTAACCAGTTGGCTGAGACACATTCATGATGATTCAGAATGGGAGGTATAGAGTGATCAATATTTTTGACTTACACATATGCTGTTATAATTGTCACAAAGTTTGGGGTTTGCTAAGGGTAATTACATGTCGAAGATACCTCACTACGATACCTCGCAGTCGCAATTTAGCTCGCTACTTCGATGTCACCTCCATGAAAAACATACCTCACTGTGATACATCGCGGGCTGATTGGGGATTTACCTCGATGCCCGGCATGTGCGTACGTGTCTATTAGCATGCATTTGATTTTCATAGAGGTGACGAGGTAGCGAGATAAACCGCGACCGCAAAGTATCGCAGTGAAGCATCCTCGGCATGTAATTACCCTAAACCTCTGATTGCGGCGACTAATTACAGTAAACAATAAAAAATCGTTAAATAATCGTAGTGTTTTTAAGATTCTGACCTTAAAAGGAAAAACAGAATCTTTATCAAATCACTTTCTTGTCCGTCTGTTACAAAGGTTTTTCTCTAGACCTATGTTTGGTATCGTGTATGGTCGCTTGAGCTTTATTCATGAGTACACTCTCATATGTGTCTAACAATTCTTTTGCCGCTATTCACAACAACCACTGCAAAATATCCAGAGCTGTTCTCAGCTGAAGCTTTTTTAGAGCAGTGGTGGCAACTTACGTGGCACTGTGTGTAAAATATTTCATCACCACTGCTCTCAAAACGGCGAAGGAAAACATCGTGAAAAAACCGGTATATCCTAGAACCAAAAACTCGAAGACATGTGACATCATAGATATCCGGAGATATAAGGAGAATTAGTGCCGCCGCTAATCTCCCACCCAAATACTTACAACATTAACAAATAGTGTACTTACGACACACACTTAAAATTTGAACACGCATACTAAGAAGAAAGCAGCTACACTAAGTCAATTTCTAACAGCACACATGCATAGAATGGGCGGGGCATTCACTTGTAAACATTTGCTATTCAATGCACACGCATGCAATTAGGGAGTCGAAAGCGATGGTCGATAATTTTTGTCGATATTTAATTATAGCACATTCTTGTATTATAATAACTTCGTTTAATTTTCTTTAAATAATTTCTTTTTTTTTTATATAAATACCTATCCGAAAATATAGTTTATTTTTTTTAAAATAAAATGGGAATAGTTTTTTAATATTGTATTACCGGTTAAATTGAACGCTTATTTAACACATTTGTAAAGAAATAAAATGTTAAACCCTCAGTATTATAGACAAAGATTTGACAAAATAGCGACGGACCGCGAATTTTCTAATTCAAATTTAGAACTTTGGCGTCTGCTCGGCCTTATGATTGACATGAATTGAGTGCTTGCGATTTAGTGATATTGCGCAAAATATTTTTTTTATTTTCAAAAATATTTATTTTTATAATTTTTTTTTCAACGATGTAATATTAATTTGAGTTTTTACATTTCACGAGTAACTGTAAGTATTGAAATAACAATGTCTTAATTTGGTTCAAACAACAATTAATTAATAACTAATTTAACTCTTTTACTATACATGTAATACTGTAGTCGCTCCATGTAAAATACTGGTATTCAGCTGCATCCGGTTAGACTGGAAGCTGACCCCAACATAGTTGGGAAAAGGCTAGGCAGATGATGACTATACATGTAATACGAGAATATCCATTGAGTTCTGTAAAAAAATATTCAGCTGCAATAATACGCATATCGATAAAATCAGTCGCACGCACTCGATTGCACCTCTCTAAATTCAAAACGTTCGTTGCGTTCGGGAAGATTCGGGCTAGTTCGTGTCGCTCCGGACGAAAGTTAATAAAACATTTAAAAATTGATTTAAAATATAAAACACTGACTTAATTGGTTACTTACCGGTGGTAGGACACACCATTTGTTTTCAGGTTGATGGTATTTGATCTATTTTTACATATAATTACTGCACAACTCGGCATTTTGATTTTTTACGCATCAATAGTACACTGTACGCAGTTGCAAAGCGACTGAATGAAGCGTACAGCCGCCGTTCGAACATAAGAACAATTTTATAATATTGAGGCGCCACGTGCCACGCCCCCAAGGCATATCCCGTGATATCCGTGTGTGACATCGACAAACCCGCACTGGGCCCGCTTGGTAGACTGCGGCCCACCCCCTCTCACAGAGAGAAGGCCTATGTCCCTGCAGTGGGAACATTATAGCCCTTATTATGCAGATATGTACAAATATTTCAACAGTGTTCTATAACACATCACTTAGCACAAATACCGCAGTCAGACTAACAAATAATGTTGCACTTCCCCAGTTCGCGTGACAATATTACGAGCGACAACCGTTAAACCATATTACAGTATAGTTTTCAGGGAAAGCATTAGTTCTAAATATAAACAGAGCCTGTCACTTCTAATTTTACTAAGTCTGTTACTAGAAATTTTCATAATGGTTCTCTTGTTTGGTCCAGGAAGCTTTTAATAGTTGACTGTAAAATATTAGTGGCCTATTAACGTTTTAAGCCAAGACGATTTCGTAATTGAGTTTCTGATGAAAGAGTAATTGGTCTGTTTGAAGACTGTTTTCAAAGGCAAAAGAAATATTGCAATAAAATATACCTCGCAAGTTGACTATCTACCTAATATCTCGTCTGTAGGATTCAATACAAAGTTGTATTAAAGTCACTACTATGAAACGGGACAATTTCCTTTTGAATCACCGCGTTTGACGTCTTCGTCCTTTTTAAGGTTCCGTACCCAAAGGGTGCCAACGGAATCCAATTACTAAGCCTCCAATGCCCGTGCGTCTGTCTGTATGTCAGCGGGCTGTATCTCATGAACCGTAATAGGTAGACAATTGAAATTTTCAGAGTGTATATTTCTATTGCTGCTTTCGGCGTTTTTTGCCTCTCGTACGAGGCCGGTTTTTTATAATATGTCCCTTAATTCTATGAAACATAAAATAACATCACGCCTGTAACCCCCGAAGGGTTAGGCAGAGGTGTACTTCTAATACACCCACATGTTGCCAAGTTATGTTAAGTCCCGTACAGTAAGTAAAAAAATGTTTATTTGGCACAGTAAATGTAAAGAACACAGTTAAACTAATTAAAAAGACACGTAACCCAAAATATAGGATTATGTATACATATGTGCCTCGCGGCCGCGCCGAATAAGTTCATTTCCGCAATAATCCCAGACAGACGCTGTCTGACGCTGATTTTCAAAGAAACCTTTACGGTGAATGACGGATCTGTAATAGGGATTGAGCGAGCCTATAGTTATCAAACGGGCCAAATTCAGGCTCCGGACAGGTACTGAAAACTGACTGGCTAGCGTCCTTTTCATGAAATCCTTGTACAATTGCTTGTAACTATACTCCTTAAAAAAAATCATCTACATGTAAACCAGAAAAGGTATCTGCACCCTAATTGCGTAACACACGATCAATAGGAATCGGTTTAATTTTGACAGTCCAACAACATTCATTGCGTTATTTACGTGTTGAGCAGACAAATTTTTCGAACTTATGAAGCAATGGATTAGCAATTTGCTTCAAAATGATTCAGATTCCGATTGATCGTGTGTTACGCAATTAGGGTGCCACTTCGGTAATCTTCGTGTTTCCGAATTAGTACGAAACTCGCGCCACAGAGTAACCCCCCATAGAGGCAATGCTTCTAAGTTTTGTACTACCGTGCTTTGTAGTAGTGCACCTATCATTACGCGTTTGTATGAAGTTTTCTCTCTGTCGGATTACCTACTCCGGTCTCTGATCGTCATTTGTCACTCATAAAGTTTTGAAAAGATTTGTGGAATTTCATAGAGTTGTTAATCTATTTTGTTAACATAGCAATACAAAGTAAACAAGTAGTTCGTATTTCCGAAGTAGGACGATGATTCCCGAAGCGCATACTTTTCTTTGGAAAACTGTACTTACCAGGTGGTCTATACCATAGCGTGACGACTTCATGCGAGTACGTGTGGCTCGGCACGGACTTGGCGCGCGCCAAACCGAAATCTGCTAGCTTCAGCTCGCCGTGAGAACTTATTAGTAAGTTCTGAGGCTTCACGTCCCTGTGACAACAAAAAAGAATTTTTAGACACAAAGTAAACTGATAGAGTAAGTAAAGGATTAATGAATCTGCTGTCAAATGTTATGTAAGCTATAATGATTGGTCGTAGAAAGAGAATATTATAGATTAGCTACATTGCCCTATAATAAACAAGTACGCTGTACCTTCATACTATCGATGACAAATGAAGACATTTGACTTTCGCTATTTTGGCGCTGACAGCAACGTGAGCGTCCGTGGAACTAATATTTTTGATAGCGTGTTTTACAAGACGCGCATACTCTCATGATAAAAATGATCAAAATATCTCGTTGTAAACAAGAAATACACAAAAGTCTTATTCCACGATTTAGACCAAATTCGTCAGAGACGTACTAAAAACAAAATGACGGCCATTTGCGGGAATGTGTCAAATTTAGTTCCTGAGACGCGCTTTGAAAAAAACACAAAAAACACCTATCATTTCGTATAGTATATTTAGTCCAGCGTACTTGTATAATATAGGATAGGTCAGTGAGTGGAGTGAGTGGTTGTCCCTATGAGACAATCAAAGACTATCTTTATGACTGTCACTTGTAAATTGGTAAGTATTATCTATTCGTCGGGTAATTCTTTCCAAAGAAATCGTGCCGTGACAGCCATTTTGTTGGGCCAGTTGATGGGGTTGTCGGGGTCAGAAAACGAAGTGAGACAGAGAAATAAGTAGTTAACTACTGGATCTCATAAGTGTATCCTGCTCTTATTATTATTTTTATTAATGAATGGCCTATTGCTCATACTCTGTTTACGTGATTGGTTAACCAAAAAACAATAAAATAAGTTTGCCATGACAGCAGAGAAAGGAGGATTAGTTATTATTCTTCGAGTATCTACAAAATATGATGATGTGAATGTATGGTACGTTTTCAATGAACGAATGAGAGAAAAAGGTCGTAATTTTATTACGAAGGGAACGTGGTCCAGGTTACCGTCAACGGCTGTACTTAAATTGTTCCCTAAATTCTAATCCTAATATTGTTGAAAATTACCGTCAAACACACTCTGATTTAAACTCTAAAACCAACGCCAATAGTTACAAACATTACATAGGCAGTCGCTCCATGTAAAATACTGGTATTCAGCTGCATCCGGTTAGATTGTAAACTGACCCCAACATAGTTGGGAAAAGGCTTGGCAGATGATGATGAGTTGCAAACATCAGACGTTTTAAACATGCAGCAAAATTTGAGCAAGAGAATCTCAGAAAAGCAGCGTTCCGAACTGTTCCCCCAACTATCCCATGTTTCTCATCTCCGCATATTAATAACAATATAAGCTAATACTCTCGTTATTACAGGAAGAGCATCTATTTATTGTTATAAACAGCGAATGCACGGTATATGCACGCCATTGTTTGCCTTCGCCTCTAGCAGACGATATTAAAATAGCCGAGGAAAACCTAGGAATAAAATTTTATTAAACCAGACTGTCTGGCGAAATTGAGAATAATTTTAAAGTCAATAGCTGAAAAGACGTTGATTGTTTTGTAAATGAAAATTGTTGGCATGCAGTGAAAAATATTATCTACACGTGGAATAAGAATTTAGTAAATGTTTTTGGGTCTGTTTTCTGTTAATCTTTTACAAATGTATACACTAGCGTGCACATAAAATTATCTACAAACAAAATCCAACAATTCGTTTCAGTCTAGATAAGTATATAGAATCGCAATAAGATGATTGTCTGCCAGTAAGGACTTTTAAAGAGGTGTTAAGGAAGGAAGAGAGGAACAGGAGTGGTGGAAGGACTTTTTTGTGTGTTGGTCTTATTTTTTTTATCGTATGCTGCACCGATTGACGTTATCACGTCAACGCCAGCTATCGCTAAAAACCAGCGCTGGGGCTCTTATTTCTCCGCGTCATGTTTACCTCACTTTTTTTTAAAGAAAGTAAACTTTTACAAAATAAACTTATAAATCATGATAATTATCATCCTAAAACACAACCCTAGCCCTTCACTCCGTCTCCCAAAGTATGTAAGTCGAATATCTACTTTCCTCGAGAAGAAAAGTCTAGCTCTAAATAAAAACAAAGCGTATGACATACCTGTGTAAAACTCTTCTCCTGTGACAGTATGAGAGTCCTCGCAGCAACTGGAACATGTACAGCCTCACATTGTGGTGATTCAGCCCCCCAGGATGCCTCTCCATGTATTGTGATAAATCCGTGTCCTGGTTGAAGAAAAAAGGTTTCAGTATATTTTGTCCCATAGTGTCTACTGTCTATCACCACGTCAAAAGGGACAGTGGATATTCTAAAGAAGAAGAATATTGAAATATGTTCCGTAGCAGATTGTGAATTTGTGATAGGCTAGTTCAGTGATTAAGTCCCGATCTCACCACAAATCATTAAATTCGTTTAGTGCTAAACGAATTTAAAACATCGTTCTGTGTCTACCAATTGTTTGAAGATGACAGAGAGTGATGATTTAAATAGGTTTACCGTGAAACGTATTTAGTCATTTTTGGTGGAAATGGGCCTTAAATCTTACCACAATCGCACAGTATACTGAAGGTTGTCTATGGATTTCTCATGTCATAGATAAATCGGTGATAATGTCCTAATTATTTTTATATACTAGCAAGTTCTTTATATTGGCACAGTTTTATTGTCAAACAAGATGGCGATTTTCGATTTTGGCCACGCGCTTAAACAGACGCCCGCACATCAAGCTACTACAATCTGTCAAATGTCTTTAATAGATTTTCAACTTTATCACTAAAGCATTAGGTTCAAGGTTGATTGGGAAAATTTGACAGTTTCGGTTAGCTTAACCTGCCGTACAAAGATAATCTAATCGAAGGTAGTGAAGACTATGCTTTTTACAAACAATAGTCAAGGTTCTCGTCATATAGAAGCTCATACAAAAATAAGCATTGAGTGTGTCGCGACAGTATAAAAAAGTGAAACTTGACGTAAAGCGTCAATTCAAACAAAAACAGTATTTACCGATGACATCAGCCTGAACACTTTAGTTTCACTTTCAAGAACTACAAAGACGAATTTAGTATACAAAACGTAATAAAAACGGTGAAGTAAAAACAAAACCCCATTTACATCGAAGTGCGTCATCTTGAAGAAAAATAACTGCCAGAGGGGCAATTCTAGTAATTTTAAGACCGTTCATAGTCTGATCTCAGTCTCAATCTGTCAAAAAATACTTTTAATTTCCCTACATATTGACAAGTTTTTGACATTTGTTTGTCGCTGAGATGAGACTGCGACTAGATTTTGAACGTTTTAAATTACGAGAATTGGCCTTCAGAGGGTCGTTATACACGAAATAGGCTAGATTTTCAAAACGCCAAATGGTAATAGAATTTCAATTGATATTGGGGAAAGAAAATACGTCAAATGAAATTGGATTCTTGAACAGACTGCTGGATAAAGATAAGTAATTGTTTTTATTATATTTTGGAGATAAAAGATCTATGAACTTTGAAAATCGAGGAATTTTGTCAGCTGTTATGCTCCTATACCAGCGGCATCCAGGTTCCACGTTTTCCCTTTAGTCTTTGCAATTAAACTTAACAGGAAAATATCTGAATTTAATTGTGTAAACCTAATATATTGCATTTTGAGCTCATTATTAATGAATCGTAGAGGTAAACATAAAGTTCAAAACAAGTGCCTATTACATTTTACACTGGACCAGCACTCTTCTGGAATACATTGCATGTACAGTAAATATTTGATGCAGTCACCGATGCTTTCATACTTTGGAACAATAAGAAATTCAATTTTACCTACTGAGCCCCTCTCAAATTGAGGTCTTTCTTTTCCTTTATCTATTCTTCTTAACCTAATGTAAGTAAAGAATCACTCACCACAAATTCAAACACGAAAGTTAGTGTCTCCCTGGTGTGCACGATGTCATGTAGTGTCACAATATTGGCGTGCTTCAACTCTTTGAGTAACGAAGCCTCCCGGATGGCTGTGAACGGCGCCCCCTCTTCTTCTTGCAGTCTGATCTCTTTCAATGCTACCACTTGCTGCGTTAAACTGGGACAAAAGGAAGACTTTATAATCGTGATTAGATACTTAGGGGTTTATTTATAAACGTTGTTTAAAGTTAAGTAATGATTAGCGACTGTTTAGCCATAATTTTGTGACGTTAAAACGTCTCTTACTATAATTATTTTTTTATAAATAAAGAGGATAAAGTAAGGGTCATAGCAGAGACGATTCTTTTAGCAATGGTGATAGATTTTTGATAGCTCGATAAAGCGAGTGAACGCTTAGTTCGGATGCCAGTCGCGGCGTATACCTCTATACGCCGCGACTGGCAGTATCCGAAGTAAGCTTTGGCATAACACTATCCGATACTCAATTTTTTTTTTACCGTGACCGATCTCAAAGTGTATTCAAATCGCGAAGTAGCATAGATGCATTCGCCAGAACGCCGATGTTAAAAATATCGTGTCGCTATGGCCCTAAGATAACAAGAAGAGAATTCCACTAACATTCCGTTTGTTTCTGGGACCTTCTGAAGTAGAGCTCCCTTTGATAAAACTCCTCATTATAATTGTCAGTTCATGAAAATAGTTATAGCCTTTCTGATGCCAGACTCTAGAAACAATACTAACTACGTCCATAGCGTTTTGTGCTAATGGCACGTTTGATAAAACAAAACAAGTGTACGGATTATTTCACATTGTTTATACCGGTCGTGGTCACGACTAGGCTAGTTCACACGTTAGTGTAGGTAACATAAATAATGCAACGCTATGCCTCATTTGCATCGCATGCTCTAGCCATTGAAATTGGAGGCATGGAAAAGTAAACAATTTATCGCACCTGTCGACCTACGACAATGTATGAAGAAAAAGTAGGATAGGAAGTCCTCGAATGTTTTATTACCGGATATAAGTAATTATGTCAATGTGTCTGGCGCCCACTGATCAGGAAACTACGCTCGTTAATATGCTAGACGTCTTGATGTCGTTAAGCTAAGTATCATGACACCATCACCCTGATTATGATATTACAATTTAATAACTTTCCGTCGAGAGACAAAATTAAATCCCCTTCAAAGCTTTTTGTTAATGTTGCTTTATACATTAATTCCTAGTTAGTGTCAACGTAAATTCTTATACGTAAGTGAAATATAAAGCGGCTGCAAATTCCTTTCAGCACTTGCTTTTAGCTTCACAAATAAGGCATTTATGAGGTACGAGAATGTAGTTACCCGATCTTAAGGCATTCTTGGACTAATTTTGTAAGAGCTAGTTCAACTACTCTTGAACAAAGTACAGAAGACGGTGCAGAGCTCGCGTTGAAATTGTAATATGTTGTCGTCTCACGTTGTAAGGAAACTTGTAGCGCTATGAATACGACCAATTTGGAGTGGAACACGCTTATTACCTGCTTACGCAAGTTTCTATATTACAAGGTTCTCTCTATTAAATATCCGAACGAAAACGTCAACGTCATGTCGCCAAGTGCCTATCCATCTATCCCTCTCCCTATCATTACGTCCATACGCGACAGAAAGAGAAAGCGCCAACCGACTACCGCTTCCGGACTACGTGGAACAAACCACCAGCGTAGGGACAGAGATTCAACTTCACTTGTAATCGAACACTTACCGCTCTCGCACCGCAAGCTAACCGCTAAGCTTCGCGACGCGCTCGCGCCGCGGAACATACCAAAACCGCATAAATTAAATTAAACCAATTCACGAGTGTCGGCCGACACAGAACCAGGAAGAAGCAGAGAAACAAAAGCTACCGGACGCCGGTCTGCATATCAGCACGGCACATGCAAAACCACCAAGTAAGTCCTTAATTGTTTCCTACCCCCTTGTGTGCAGGCGACATGACATTCGTTCCAAAATAATTACACAACGCTTATTGGTCCTTCGACAGCCGCAATAACCCAACTTATTCAACATAAGTTTTTGGTCCATTCGAGTCGGATTCAAAAAATCAGCATTCATAGGTCCCATACCTAAGAATTTAGGCAAATACCTAAGTTCGTAAAACCGCCATATTAAACGAACGCGTACTAACGTTCGTTCATTCCGCTAGGTACATATTTCATTGAGAACCATTGTGCCAACTTAATATTGCTCCTACTGCATTACAATAGCATAGGTCAATATTAAAAAACCGCTTATTATCGTGAGTTAGTTCGGCAAACTTGCCTACTAACTTATTTATAACCAATTACTTCTTACTCACTTACAATAAAAATATTTGTTGTAAGTCTACCCGCTATACTTAATAATTTTTATCCGTTGTATTTTCAACAATAACCCATTATGGAAGAACTAAAAATGAAGATAAAATTACTTCAAGCTAAAAATCAAGCAATCTTTGAGCGTTTATCGTCATTGTATGAAACTTCAAAGAAAATAAATACAATTAATATTGAGCTTCGTTCGGCGGAAACGTTCATGGCGGACACTCAAATACTCTCGATCACTCGTCAGGAATTTAGTGCTAACTTAGACAAAATAAATACATATTCTTTACAAATAAATCCTGATTATACAATCGATTATAACAGTCAAATATCATTTGACGGCGTTTACACCCGTGTCGAAAGAGTTCGTTCACTTGTCGCCGCGAGGTCTGCAAGGTCAACGGATGACTCAACTTGTGATATCGTGAAACAATCTAAATACTCGATCAAACTACCCCCAATTCAGATCCCATTTTTTGATGGTAGGATTGAAAACTGGCCTGTTTTCTACGAATCATTTAAGTCGAACATCCATAGTAATATAAATCTTACAGATTCTCAACGAGTGCAATACTTAATGGGTAATCTGAAAGGAAACGCATTACAAATTACTGCCGGAATTATTCCATCGGGCGAAAATTATAAATCCATTTGGAACAGTTTGGTTCAAAAGTATCAAGATAAACGAACACTAGGGTCACATTACATGTCTAACATATTAAACATTAAACCTGCAAGTAATAATTCCACCTCTTTAAATAGTTTTATTGAAAGTTTTCACGCGTCTGTTTCGGCACTAGAACAATTAAAAATTAACGACTTAAAGGATTTCATACTATTAAATTTAGCCTTGAAAAAATTGGACCCCGCTACCTTACATTTATTTGAGATGCATATGAGAGAGGAGGAGATTCCAACTTATACGGATTTCGTTGAATTCATAAAATCGCAAGTTAAAATATTGGATAGAACTGTTTCGTCTCGAACTGTATCAGTGAACAAAAATAATTATCGTAATCAGTCACGTGATAGTACGGTGCATACCTTTGTTGCTTGTGACAATAACCAAACTTGTTCACACTGTAATGGAAGTGATCATTGGAAGCTTTATATGTGTCCAACATTTCAAGCACTATCAGCCAATTCACGTTTGGACTTTATTAAAAACAAACGTGGATGTGTAAACTGTCTTAGCTCAACACACACGGCTTCACAGTGTAAGTCAATACATACTTGCAGGACATGTAACAAGAAACATCATTCGCTTTTACATCTGGAGCAAATTACTCAACGGTCGGGATCGAGCGACGCTGTGCCTAGTTCCGCGCAGTCACAACAGGTGGCGCTGTGTGCATGTTCACGCGTAGGTACAGATTTACCGCGCACAACCGTATTACTGTCGACCGCACAAGTATACGTTGACAACAGATATAATAGATATGTTTCTGTAAGATGTTTGATCGATAACGCTTCGCAAAACAACATAATTACGTCAGCTTGTTGTAAGAGACTTCAATTAAATATTATACCGCTTTCAAATTCATTTATAAAAGGAGTAGGAACCTCTTCGCGGCCTATTATAGGTTACGTTGAGATAACAGTTACTGCTAAAAATAAAAATAATTCCTTTAAAATAACCGCTCTTGTGGTTGACTGCATAACTGACAAATTACCATCTCACTTTGTTGATACCTCTGCAGTGCAACATTTGTTCAAATTACCGCTAGCCGACCCCCTGTGGCATATGCCTGGTGATGTTGAACTACTTCTAGGGGCAAAGCTGTTCCCATATTTATTACTCAACAATAAAATTATTTCACCTACCGCGCCATCCGCTATTGAAACCGTGTTCGGTTATATTCTTATGGGTGAAGTACCCGCTAGTTTATTTAATAATAAAAACGAAGTACCCACTAGTTCGTTTAATAATAAAAATAATACCGCTGATTTAAATACCGCTTCATATTTTTCTACCGCGTTGAATATAGATGATTCTCATTGTTTTCTGTCGTTAGACGAATCTTTACATAAATTCTGGAACATTGAAGAAATACCCTCAAAATCTTTTATGAGTCCCGCTGAACGGGAATGTGAACAGCTGTACGTTTCTACGGTGTCACGTGACTCCAGCGGTAGGTACTGTACTGCGTTACCATTTTGTAAGAATCCAGATTCACTCGGAAATTCTTATGCTGTCGCTTATCGACGTTTTATTCACTTGGAAAAAACTAAGCTTCGCGACCCTGCTTTGCGCGCTAGTTATAACGAAATAATCCAAGAATACCTTAATCAAAATTATTTAACTGAAACTACACCTAGTGCGGCTGATCAGACTGTAGGTTATTATATACCGCATCACCCTGTTATTAGGAATGATAAACAAACTACTAAAGTTCGCATCGTCCTTGACGCGAGCGCCAAGTCTCATAATGGCGTGTCATTGAACGATTTGTTACACACAGGGCCTAATCTACAGGCTGACATATTTTTATTACTTTTAAATTTCCGATTATTCCCTATTGCAGTCACAGCTGATATAAAACAGATGTATCTTCGAATTGCTGTTATCGATGAGCATCGAAAATATCAGAAAATATTGTTTCGGTTTAATACCGCTGAACCTGTTCGCGAATTTCAATTTAACCGAGTGGCGTTTGGCCTTAAGCCCAGCCCATATTTAGCAATGCGAACAGTCCGTCAACTATCAGAGGATGAAAAACATCGATTCCCGCGCGCATCCATTGTCGCTTCGCATGAGTTATACATGGATGACTTGGCTAACTCGACCTCCACTCTGGAGGAAGCCAAGATTCTCTCCGCTGAACTTATCGCCTTATTTAAGGCTGGGGGCTTTGACCTTACTAAGTGGGCAAGTAATTCCTTGGAACTACTAGATTCTATTCCACACTCCAACCGCTCTTCTATTAACTTTTCTGACGGGGATAACTTAAAGATTCTTGGACTCAAATGGATTCCTTCCGAGGATTGTTTCACCTTTACTACATCTAACTTGGATAAAAGTTGTACTAAACGTTCCATTCTTTCCACTGTTGCCCGTCTGTGGGATGATCTGGGTCTCGTGGCTCCCGTGGTTTTATTCGCGAAATTACTCATAAAGGAATTATGGAAATTAAACACAGATTGGGATGAAACTCCACCCGATTCTATTGTACTTCTCTTTCAAAAGTTTAAAGAGCAACTGCCTTTACTTTCCTCTTTAAAACTGCCGCGTCATGTAGCCGTTACTATGGGTTGCGTGACAAATATAGTAGGTTTTGCTGATGCCAGCTTGAATGCGTATGGCTGCGTCATATACTTACATGTTACTGACACAAATGGCAACGCACACGTAACTTTGGTGTGTGCTAAATCCAAGGCTCAATTGCAAGAACTACTTGCTAACCGCTACCGCATAGAGTGGAAAATGATTCCACCCCGCGCCCCCCACTTTGGAGGGTTGTGGGAATCTAATATTAAATCTATTAAGACTCATTTATACCGTGTTATCGGTTCTCAGCTTCTTACCTATGAGGAACTCTCGACTGTTCTCACTGAAATTGAGGCAGTTCTGAATTCGAGACCGCTCTGTGTCCTGACTGAGGATCCTTACCCAGAACCGCTTACTCCCGCTCATTTTATAATGGCTTCTCCGTTGACTTCGTTGCCTGTCGTGAACGTTCCCGAAACAACGAAGTCTCTAACTTGCCGCAAAAAATTGCTTGACCAAATGGTTTGCAGCTTTTGGAGAAGATGGCGGATGGAATATTTACATAACTTACAAGTTAGGCAAAAATGGTTGGATGCCGTGGACAATGTTAGGATTGGTGCAGTGGTTCTCATGCATCAAGATGATGTCCCTCCTTTACGTTGGCCAATGGGCATAATCACCGAGGTTTTCCCCGGCAAAGATGGGACAACCCGCGTTGCTATGGTGAAGACATGCAGTGGCTCTTTCAAGCGACCCATTGTTAAACTCTGCCCGTTGCCTTCCCAATGATTTCACCGCGTAATTAATATCACGTAATTTTAGTCGTAATTAATATATTTCAATTGTTTTCTTTTCTCTCTTTCTTTTAATCCGCTTTAACGCAATTTCTTTCCCTTTTTTGAGAATACTACATATCCTCAAACCCGGGCAGGATGCTTACGCAAGTTTCTATATTACAAGGTTCTCTCTATTAAATATCCGAACGAAAACGTCAACGTCATGTCGCCAAGTGCCTATCCATCTATCCCTCTCCCTATCATTACGTCCATACGCGACAGAAAGAGAAAGCGCCAACCGACTACCGCTTCCGGACTACGTGGAACAAACCACCAGCGTAGGGACAGAGATTCAACTTCACTTGTAATCGAACACTTACCGCTCTCGCACCGCAAGCTAACCGCTAAGCTTCGCGACGCGCTCGCGCCGCGGAACATACCAAAACCGCATAAATTAAATTAAACCAATTCACGAGTGTCGGCCGACACAGAACCAGGAAGAAGCAGAGAAACAAAAGCTACCGGACGCCGGTCTGCATATCAGCACGGCACATGCAAAACCACCAAGTAAGTCCTTAATTGTTTCCTACCCCCTTGTGTGCAGGCGACATGACATTCGTTCCAAAATAATTACACAACGCTTATTGGTCCTTCGACAGCCGCAATAACCCAACTTATTCAACATTACCGCTCAACTCAGTGAGGCGAAGCACTTCATTCAATATTCACGAGCAATGAACACTGTAAGTTCCGTTTGACTTGGCCTACTCGACCTGACCCAGCCGCGAACCACCCTAAAATATACGAGAATTTTTAACGTAAACTTTTATTTGGCGTGAGTCCTATATTAAAATTAACAAGCCGGAATGTTAAAGGCTGTAGAGATAAATAGATCCGCAAAATATTCAGCTGATATGGCCGTTGGATTTTTGTAAACATTATTTTTAACAGCCTAAGGCTCACATTCGATATGTTTGTTGTATTTTGATAAAAAATTGAATAACAGCTCTGTGCTTTACATATCGAGTGACTTCAAAGGCCCATTTCAAAGTGGAAACGCAAGAGACTATGTGAACAAGTGCGCCACAAAGGCGACATTGTTGCGCAAAGTACGAACTCGGATGTGGATGTCGAGAAAACGCAAGAAAAGAACTTTTTTTTTTCATGAATACGAGAATTGAACAAATGTGACGATTCTCGCCATATAAAGGATAAAATGAAAATGCGAGATTGTATGAATATTTGATTAGGGATCTTAGAAATGTAAAGATGACTCCGTGAAAGGATGGATAAGATTCCAGAAGACAAACTAAAGATTGTTCAATTTGTGGTAAAGATTCAAACGAATGTACAATCTATTTGAGTTAATAAAGTCATTAAAATCAAGGCTGTTTGAAAGCTATCAGACAAGGAACTATTTAGTAACGCGAGTGATAGCGAAGGCTTGCTACACTGTGCCTCGGTCGCATCCACTCGAGTTACTCCCCCAACGCATATTTAAATATTTATTTTCGTTACGAAATGCATAAAAATTTATAAAGCTGATTACTTTTACCGTGCATTAATTTAATTTCCTTGTGTCAATTAGGCAATTTCCATATTATGCTGTGTGATTTTATTCAGACGAAAATATTGCCTATGGTTGTTTTTGTTTTGGTAAAACGTGGCATTCTTCTTCCATTGTATAGGGGAACTACATGAGAATAGCTCATTGTTCTGTGATAAAAAAAACATTCGCAGGTCACCAAGGTGGTACTGGGGTTACCCAGGATTTTCTGGACGTAGGTATCGACACTATTGGACCAAACATTACTGATTCTATGGAAGAAGATCAAAGTAGAAAAGGATTCCGACATAATGATAGCTATATACTAAGTTACAATTAGCTCGTCAGACTGCTCTGTAACTCCCAAAGGAATCGCTCAATTTCCCTGGACATGAACAACCGTATACGTTAGTTTTAGTTTGCTGTAAATATTATAAAAGTACGCTTTTGACTCACTCAGGGAAGTTTAAAAAAACCCTTTTTTAGTGCATCTCTCTAAGGCTGAAATATATCTCGTGATCTCATGTTTTAATCTACAGAGGTTTAGAATATGCGTAATTAATTCTACCCGCCATTTATTCTCACAATTCTGCGGTATTCTTAAACGTTATTTATCTAATAGATAGTGCTATGTATTCGATATTCTGACCAGTTGTGTCTAAAAAGTCACTCATAAAAAGATCTTCACTTAAGTAGATAACTTTTGTTAAAATTCAGAAACTGTGCATCAGGCATACAGGCACGGAATTGTTTTGTACCTTAAATGAAGATAGATAAGGTCGTAAATAGAATAATATAAGATACTCACTTGCTATAACCTTTATACACTGTGGCGTAGGAACCCTCACCAAGTTGCTCGAGTTTTATGTAGGCTTCGGATTTCCCGAAGGGAGAGTCACCCTGTTGACAGACAGAAAAATTCATTAATCAACTGAACACATTGAAATAATCCTGTAATTTACGACAACGGAAACATGCTGATATTAGGATTATGATACAAATTGAGCAAAGTTATTGCAACGTTTCAGTCGCCATTATAAATCGAATACGATGTAACGAGGGATGTTGAATAAGTTTGTTTCATGTAAATAATAGCAAGTACTTTATCACGCATTTGTATCGTGCGTTGAGAAATAGGAGTTAAATGATCGTTTGTCCTCTATCAAACCTTCTGCGTGTAGCTGAATAATATTGAATAGCCGATAATAAATAAAAATAACGAAATTTTCTTGTATCAATAAATAATCATTGTAAGTAAAACAGCATCGTAAGAAGATCGTGGCTGCGAACTTTGCCCATTTTATTACCACATAAAATCCCAGGCGGTAAGCAGAAAAGAGATTATTTATAACTATTAGTTTATATTGTGAAGTATTGCCACTTAGAATACTGTAAATACCGTCTACACAGCACTGCTTTTTCGTCCCTAACATAGCGGGTTAATTACGTAACACACTAACAGTAGGAATGGCTTTCATTTTGACATTTCATCCACATTCATTGCGTTATATACGTTGTTGAGCAGACAAATTTTTCTACCATATGAAGCAATGGATTAGCAATATCCTTCAAAATGATTCAGATAGTGTATTACGCAATTAGGGTGCTGTTTTCAGCAAGAAAAAAATACACCATTAGAATTGCTCCATTTTGAAAATGGACCAATACTATTGGTGGATTTTTGCATCACTGGTGGAAAGCCAGCCAGCTCTAAATACCTGGCTTAGCTTATGCGCTTACGCAGAGTTGCATGCCCGAATAGAATTCTAATTATTAGGTGAACGCCTCGTAAACATAACTGACGGTTATCGGTAACTAAAATACTTGTGTTCGTGTTAGAAACGTTAATTGGACGATTTCAAGTGGTTTACTCTATGATCGACGAGTTGTTTGTAGATACCTACCTAGTGGATTTAAATCGATCGCTTAAAAGTGGATTTAAACGAGTAGGTATGATGGTGAATTAGTGTTGCATGTAGCTAAAGAAATTGTTCTCATATACAATGTGTAACTGAATTAATGCACATTATGAAAGTAGTTTGTTCAGAATCGTTTACAGAATCGATTTCTGTAATTTTTAATACAGGTAATATTTTATCCCAAACAATTAAAACTACGTAAATTACTGTCACACTTCCGCTGTGCAGTCAAAACAAACCAAAATGGATGAAATACACACTGAGCTAGACCCTTATACGAGTGCGAGTGTGTGTATGCGTATATTTGTAATGTGACTATAATTTTCTCCCACAATCAGTATAAGTAATTTATTAAAAAAACAATGTTTTTTACATAATAATAAAAATTCAGTGTATGTATTATGATTATAATATAATATTCTAATTGGGGTGTCTGGTGGTGTGCGTTAATTCCGGGACATGTTGTATAAACAGGGATTGCTTAGCCATTTAAAATTCTAATTGGAACTGTTTTTTTTATTAGCCATTAGTGTCCAACTGCTGGACAAAGGCCGCCTCCCTACTCATTTTCCACGTCTCTCAGTCCAGAGCTGCCAAGAATCAATATTTATTAAAGGAGTCCAGCTCATCCCGCCATCGCCGTCCGTCCGTGACATCACAGCGGCGGGCCCTATCAGAATACCAGCGCTGAGACATTTATTTTTTAAATGTCGCAGCATCATGCTGAGATAGGAGCCTTTTGGCCTCGGACTTTCTGTTTCATTTTTGTAAGTTTTTTTTTTATATAATTTGTTTTTTTTTATTTTTGACTGTTTTTAGTTTAGTTTGTGATCTTCCTGTACGGGTCGTAATATATACTTTTTCTTTCCGTCTGGGCCGTGGTATTTGCTAATGCAAAAAACCTTAATTCTAGTTTCTTTATTTAAATGGCCTACATAAAGTCAACAACAAACAATGACTGTTTACCAACGACCGTATAAACGAAATTGCAGGCAAAAGCCTTTTTCAAGCACAAAGTATCACAAATGACTGGTATCCCAGAATTACTCCGCGATCTAATCGCACGATCTATCAAAGTCGCTGTTGGTCCTACTCGGCCTTTTGTAAGCTAGCAACACTACGCCCCACCGCCGGCGAACATACACTAACATTTATCATTATTCTTTTATATTTATGTGCATACGGACGTGCGAAATGGAAGTGAAAATAAATATGGAAGTGGGCGTACAATCTTTTTGTGTTTACGCTGATATAGAAACAATAGTAAACAGTTTTAGAAATTCTATCTGGCTGAGATATGTAAAGAGAGTGTTTGTAGGTAATCAAGTTTGTGTAGTTTACGTTGTTTGCAAACAAATTGACTGTAATACCTGAGATGAGCCTTTCGTTGTGGTTTTCTCTTTGCATACCTTTGAAGTATTTTACTTTTGAGACGTTTTCCTTATAGAAGGTGGCAGAGGGGACATCCGATGCGCAACCTGTTACCATGGATTCAGTACACCATTCTGCATTGAAATTTTTCGTCGGCTATTAAAACAAAATTGCCGATTAGGTATTGTTATTGGTACATTTTTCTATGAAACAGCCAATTATTTTTTTTTTATAATCGACGCGTAATTTTTCTCTAGGGTGTTTAGAACCATGTGCTGAATTCATGGTTACAGTTAGTCGGTCGATTTCCCTGTCACCCTGTATTAAAACCTTCAGTTCTTTTACATAACACACACATAATTAGCCTATAATGTTCCCACTGCTGGGACACAGGCCTCGTCTCTTCGAGAGGGAGTGGGCTATAATCTACCACGTGGCCCCATTGCGAGTTGGTAGATGTCGCATGTCTTCGAATATTTGGTTCTAGGACATGCCGGTTTCCTCACGATGTTTTCCTTCACCGTTTTGAGAGCAGTGGTGATGAAATTATTTACACAAAATAAAGCGCCTGCCTGGGTTCGAACCCACAACCTACAACTCGTAAGTCGCGGCCGATACCATTGGGCCACCACTGCTCTCACAAAGCGCTGCGCTCTTTACATAACACGCTTTTACACAATTCAAATGTTACGTAAATTATGAGTCCTCTTACCCCAAAGGCACTAAACCGCTTGGTCCGTCGGTTGGAGTGTTCGTGAGGCCCTAGAAAGGCCTCGGACTTGGGCCTGGGCGGTCGCTTCGGCCTCATGACTACCCTCGCGTCCTCCCTGGCACCTTCGTCGAGGAGTTTCGAATCCGAAGACACGGACAGCTGTCTTCTTACACGATACTCGCCGTTACCGCCGCCGCTCCATTCTGTACAACAAAACATAAATTGTGTTCAATATAAAAGAAAATATACTCAGATTTCTTAACAGAGATCGTTTGATATTTTAAAGAACGTCTTGGTTACGTGGTACGTTAAATTCATGTGGGACTTAATCGGGAATTCCGACATTTTTTGTTGGAATATCTATCCTGATACAAATCCTGTTCACGTGTTTCAAAATTACAGCTAGTGTGTA
The DNA here is from genome assembly GCA_951799955.1 of Apamea anceps. Classification (NCBI taxonomy): domain Eukaryota; kingdom Metazoa; phylum Arthropoda; class Insecta; order Lepidoptera; family Noctuidae; genus Apamea; species Apamea anceps. Next base: position 5,131,755 of record OX637516.1, read on the forward strand.
AAAATATCACTCTTTCGATAATCCTATTACACCGCACCATCATTGAAATGTTCGCTTCCCTTACGTACATTTGAGGTAGCTATTAACCTCCCCCGCATCAATATGCCTCACGATACAATTGTAGGTTGGGTATGCGTGTGTATTTACTAAGCAAATTATCATAACTATTTTATTTAGATTTTTGATTTTTTATAATACTAGCTGTGAAGTTGCTTTGTAAATATGTATATAAATTATTATTGATTTTAATTTTAAGCAATTACATAATTTATATTTAATTTACTAAGTTAATAAGTAAGTAAGTAATAAGTTTATTGGAGTAGGTCACTACACAATCATCAACGGCACTCTAAAATACAAAAATTTTCATTGAAAGCTTCGTCAATTTACAGAATGAAAATCCTGCCAGGAAATTCCCCGCAAGCACTTTAGTAAGTAAATTAATTCACGAGAAAATAAAAAATGGCGTGTTGATGCGACGTTGTTTGAAAGAAGCCATTTTTCTCGCGGCCGTCAATATCCCGGTATGGGGAATTGAAACACTCTGAAAGCCCGTTAGCGTCACAAAGACGCGGCATCGATGCGACGGATGTAAACGCGAAACGAATAAATCATTCACAGACATAGAATCGTTTGAGAAGAACAAATCGATTATAGGCAATCGATCACTATGATTGAAAAGAGTAAGAGTAAACGATAGTGACCATTTGTATAACGTTTCTCAAAAAGTTTTCAGCACCTTGACTTAAAGCACGCTGAAGCTCTGGCGATAACTTCTTATGATAAATTTTATATTAAGAAAGTTACAGAACTCAAGTAACTTCCTCTTGTCGCGCAAATATAATTTAGGAGCTACATACCAATGATGGGTACGTCAATTTTGCGTGCGGCATAACGCGTATCCAGAGTAATGTATAAGTGGGTCACGGGGTGGCATGGCCGGGCGCGGTATACACCCCCGTCGGGGACTCTGGACCGATTCAGGCAAACCCAACGATAATTTTATTGGCGAAGTCCCTATTGCCCGCTTCTATTAACTCGATTCAAATATCGGGACCAATTCGATTTGAAGGGACAAAAAATTAAGAAGATAAACAGGCGATGCCAATTAAAAGCTCTCGGAATTTTCATTTAGGCGCGTAATTTTTATTCCCATCTCCTATCTCTCCATTATCTGACCCCTCTCGATTAATGATTCGACGTACATACTGTTTTGAAGCTTCTGTTGACTACTTAATTAGTAAAAAAAATGAGCTTTATTATTTTGGGAGTAACCACTTAAGGGTTCAAAACAGACGTAGATTAATTATAGAAATAAATTTGACTGTAACAAACAGACATTCAAAAAACGTATAATTAAAACTATAAACGGAGATAAGTGACAAGCAACCAATCTTCTTGTAAAATATTTTTATGTATCGCTGTTGGTTATCTAAATAAATAAAATAAAAATAAAAAATGCAGAACAAAATACCATTTGAGATGAAATTACAGCCCAGAGGTCCAAAGGGCGTTTCTGATCTACACATTTCATGTACCTTTTTACAAAAGGTTAAAACAATTCTTACGTTTTAAATAAAAAAAATGTCGCGTAGGCATACAAGCTTAGCATTTTGACAATTACTGACACAAACGAGAAATTCAGCATGACCGTAAGATACTTGTCAGTGCTTTTAATTCTATCAACATAAACAATACAAAAGATTATGTAAGTACACACACATAATTTATTACGACAAGAGCAATAGAACCGCTGTTGCGGTTTACTAAACGCCAGAATATCTGTTCTGAAGTAATTTTCTTCGAAGGTTCCGGGTTATAAAACAGCAATATCGCCATTATGCCTCCATTTAAGGGTCATGTGTCGTATAATCTCGTTTTACGAGCAGTCTTTCATGTTGGTTCGATGCATATTGGGTATTTACTATGGTACGAAATGAGCGTATACATCATTTTTCATATGGCGAAATAAAAAATGTTTATCGGGCCCTAAATCCTCGTGTCATTCCGACCACTCCTCGCTCAGTATTTCCGTAATTAAAATGGACAGGGATCTTTTACGCTATGACACGCGTTATGCACGAAACAGTAAAGCAATTAGGTTAATAGTTAAAGCTTGTTAATGCTTGCAATGTTATGCTTGGGTGTGAATTCATTCAGCAATCATGTTGTGAGTAGTTACACTAGGATAGACGCAGAAGTGTCCATCACGACGAGTATTATGACAGATTGTGTGACATGACAGACAGGTTTACGCGGCAATGTCATTTCAAATAGCCACTTAGACAGGTAAAATTGTGTTTTGTTTTCGTATCACGTTGTTTTTCTTTTTAGGCCTTAGGGCCCAGAAACAGGTTTTTGAATTGCTAGTTCTAGTATTCATTGAACGCTCGATAACTTGTCTTTGAACTCTTAACTTGTATTTATCAGGCGCAGAAAAATCATCAGGATATTTCTTTCAGAAGTCATAGATATTATTCCTTATGATCGAGTTACACTTACTAGACACCATACAGGAGTTTCCTCGCTAATTGAATAAACGTGTTACTCCACACGATGTGACCCAATTAGAAAACTTTTCGAATTATGTGGGAACAACATACCAGGGTGGTTTTACTTGATCTACATTATGTAATATTAATAACAACTTTCCTGACCTTAACTAGATTAAATGTTTTACAAGCGTCAGTTAACTTGAAAGGACCGACGTCGTTAGACCACAAAGTATAAAATGAAACAATAATTAATTAAATTACACCAGCGACTGTGGGTTAAATATTGTTGATCAGAATTGTATTTTATATTACAATACAATATAAAACGAGTCACAGACGTACAGATATCCAGAATCGTAAATCCCTCTTTAATAATTGAGCACATGTAATGTGATTAATTATAACAAAATTAACTGTTGCGGCAACACGCAACGGTTACATTTCATGTTCGCTCGTGCGTTCAATTTACGTACATTGGCATTATATTGTCTGTCTGATGCGTTATTAGAGTTGCGTGGAAAATGTATATTTTTTTTAAATAAAAGTAATAACGAAAAAGATCTACGGCTAAAGCGAATTCCACCAAACTTTTATACCTAGAATAAGTAACTTTAAGAAAAAGAAAATTATTTTTGTCTGTTTTCCATACTAGCACTGTCGGATTTTCAATTTTATTCCACGAATAAAAGATGTCTGACAGCCCTAAGTACATTTTTCTGGCTCATGAGCAGTTCACCAGATTCGTAATTTCCCAGATTCGCCAGAGACGCTATAGCATCACGGGTAGCGTGGCCGAGCGACATGAAGGACGATCTCGCATCACCACTCGCAGACGGACCGGTATATCCAAAATACTGCCCGACGAAATCGTACCATGACCGCCATGATGTTGGCTACGAAGCTCCACAGCTCTTCAGGCTTGCTGATAAGCGAACAAACCATCCGAAAACGTGAAGTGGGTCTGCGTTCTCGAAGGGCGCTGAGTTCCATCTATAGCACCCCGCAATAGTAGGGCCCGTTTACAATGGGCTCGCGAACACAGAAATTGGGAGGAAGAAGACTGGCGTTGTGTTTGCTTTTCCAATGAATCTCATTTCGGTATGAGGCTGGATACAAGACGTACTCGAGTTTGGAGGACCTCTGGCTGGACGTCAAAAACGTTTGAAATTTTGTCAGGAAGTTCATTCATATGGAGGGGTACAATAATGGTTTAGGCTGGTATTTGGATCGGTGGAAGAACCGATCTCATTTGGATCAGGGGCAACCTCAATGCTCAGATTTATGCGAGGGGATTGTTTCAGACATAATCATCCCTTTGCGAAGCCGGTTGGGTGATTCGTTTCGACTAATGCACGATAATGCACGTCTAGTCTACACACGGCAAGAGTCGTAACAAGCACTCTTGCCGATGCTCGCATCAACGTTCAGCCGTGTGCTGTTCAATCGCCAGACCTCAACCGCATTGAGCACGCATGGGATATGCTCCAAAGAAGAGCTCTGCCGAGTAAGGATGCCGTGCATACCCCACAACCACTTTTTGACTTGTTAGAAAGAACGTGGTCGACCATTCCTCAAAGTGGTTTTGTTGAACTGATTTTAAGCATGCCAAATTGCTGTGATTGTGTGATTCGTGTCAATGGTGGAAACACAGATTATTATTTTTTTTAACTTCACAATAAAAAAAATCAAAAATCCTAATTTTTCCTTTTTAGCCATTTAATTGACGACATTAACTTGGCTAATTTCTCACAATTTGCAAAAATTGCGATTTTTCTTATTTTTACAAAATATAGGGATAAGTTGTTAACTTAAACAGGAATTAAAGTAAAAAGCCACAGTCTGGGAGACTAGATTTGGTAAATATTAATTGGATATTTTTTTATAGTTAATAATGTACTTGATCACTTGATGTGTGTAGTTAGTTCGAAGCAGTTTTGTCTGCAATTTCATACCAAACAAATCAATACAAAACTCATGATTTTCGTACCATGTTTGTTTACCAAATGGGATATGTAAAGAAACATACACTGTAGTACAAAGCCTGTTTGTCTTCTATACTGCTCCCTTCCCGACGGTCTCGCATGGAAAGTGTTATAAATGGCCAGATCCGTAATAAGGTTCACATTACAGGAAAATTGTAAGGGGACTGTTTGTTTTTATTTTTTTTGCAGAAACTGTTTGTTTACAAATGCTTTCTATTTGCTTTGTTTATTATATACGGAACGCTAGCTCGATTCGCACTTGATGGTTTCTTTTAAACGTTATGCTGTTTTAAATTGTGAATTACGAGCAATTAAATTATACAAAGTGTAACCGTGTAACTGCGAAGTAAACTTTCACCGTCTTAAGACGAATTTTAGAGCCAGAAAAAAATAGAATCACGCTACTCCCTCCACAACCCAGTTACTGGGTAATACGATACCCCCTTGGTAAGACTGGTTGTCAGACTTTCAGGCTTCTGACTACCCCTAACGACTGTCAAAGATATACTTTCAGAAGCAATGCAATCATATGGTTTTTTAATAAGATGTTCCTGACCGTCAAAGGATTACATTTGTGTTCGCCTTTGAACTCAGATTTCGTGTACTTACCTAATTTTACCTTCTACATATTCAAGCTATAATAATAATAAAGCTGAAGAGTTTGTTTGTTTTTCTGTTTATTTGAACGCGTTAATCTCTGGAACTATTATTTAATAAATTTGAAAAACTGTTTTTGCATTTGATAGCTCAATTCTTGTGGAAGTTTATTTAACATCAGGCTACGACCCTTAGGAAGTCCTAAGTGTCGTAGCCAATCTTTTTTCTTTAAAACGTAAAAAAAAAAACGCTAAGTGAAAACTAAGTAACAGCGCGATCGATGGGATGCGACGCGGTGGGTCGGGAGCCGAAATTTAACGCGGACAGCGCTAGTTCAAGCTAAAAACCAGTGTCCAGTGAATTCGCAACTGTCTCGAGACTCGCATTGTGGTGGTTCTTAGAGCCTGCGCGTACTAGCGATTTAAGTTGGCCGATAGTTCAGTCGCAATCGTAATAGTCGTACAAATGTTAATCTTCAAGTGCGCACACTGCCATATAACTCTATACTGATCCTCTGACCGATCAAACTATCGGCCAACTTAAAATCGCTAGTGCGCGCAGGCTCTTACGACAGATAATCATCTGGTTTTTATTCTATGACCATGTGTGAAGAGGGTTTTATCTCGTATGCATTATTCAGAGAATATTAGATCCCGATACTTTTAGATAGAGTGCTGTTTGGTAAGAATTTAACGTCATCTATCGGCTCAAAATGTATTTTACGAGTAGTTAAATTTTAAACATGTCACAACACCAATAATGGTGTTTGTTTTTTAAATGGTGATTTAGTATACATAACATAACATTACTACTGTATTTCCATGGGTCAGGCAGAGGTGTACCATAGTATACCCACCAGCTACGTTTAACTCGCATGCTAGAGGGGGCTATCCTATTGTTATTAAGGGCTCAAATCCAGACTCCATGCTGCTACTAAGAATTCATAAAAGAAAAATGCAATAACACTGCCCGACCTGGGAATCAAACCCAGGACCTCATGCTCAGCAGTAGCACTTGCAACCACTAGCCAACGAGGCAGTCATTGGTCTAGTATTTAGTATACTATACTAATAAATCATTGTATATTAATTTCTTTTATTTCAAAGTGCTAGTTGATATATATATAAAGCTGTGCGTGCAAAATGTACATTAAGCGACAATATCCCTAAGGCTACCGGAGTGGCCTTTAAATTGAAAGGTCATCGGTTCGATTCGTTGAACCGTTGAGGTGATCACACTCCTACAAGCACATTCACCTATTTGAAGGCTAGCTTTATTGTAGCTTTTTTTCATTAGAAAGGGTATTTATTATTAAAACACTGTATGTTGATATGAGCGCTCGTTAATTTCATTATTTTTAATGAGGATAAATTATCTATCCAACCTGTAAGCAACCCGATATTGTTTAATTAGAATATTATCCTCTCTGAAAAGGAAGGAACCCTACTTAAAAAAATGCTGCGTCACCACCCATTAAGGTCATCTGTTCTTAAAAAATATTACAAACCGGGCTAACTCATTAATACCAAAAACATAATACATATTTTGCCAGTTTGACCTGACCTAAACAACACATCAATTACAATCAACGTTGTATTTTGCCCTGGAGCGCTATAATTTGGTCTAATTGTATCATTTCCTTGGCCAAAGCCATTCAGGAATTCCAATTAGGTTACCATTCATAACTGGCATTAGTATCTACGTATCTAACTAGGTGGGTAACTGGCAACACTGATTAAATTATCTGGATCGTTACCACAAAACGCGCTGGTTTCTGGAGTATCTATCAATCAATGGGATGGTATAATTTGTGGGGGGAGACTGGGTATAATACACTGGGGAAATGTCAACGAGGATGGAGTTCTACCGTCATATGATTAACAATTAAACAGAATGTTTGAGATAGGGCAGTAAGGGCCTTACCCGTTGCAGCTATAAGAAAACGTTCTTGGGACGTCCCCAATTTTTAAAGTATTTAAATTACATTTTCAGATTTTGGAAAATTGTACAGACGCCAGCACATCAAGCTACTACAATCTGTCAAATTTCTTTAATAGATTTTCAACTTTATTGCTGAAGCATTAAGGTTCAACATTGATTGGGAAAATTTGACAGTTTCGGGTAGCTTGACCTGCCAGCTGGCGTCTGTACAATTAATTTTATAATGAGAGATTAGATTCCATATAACATCGTTGACTTATTTTTTTTAACACAAAAATTGCACATGAAAGAATGAAAGAGTTTAGGCATTACAGCAAAAAAGTAGACAGTAAAAAGTAACAATAAACAAAAAACAATGATTATAATGCCAAAAGAGCCTCAGCTCGGCATAATATCAGAAGACAACACAAGGTGTACACACGGCTACACGTCAAGCTATACAAAACCAGTTTGTATTGGCCTCAATTTGTATGATATTTTCTCACAATGAACGGTCAGCCAATACTGGTTTTGCATAGCTTGATGTGTAGCCGTGTGTACTACCTGACGCTGATTTCAGCTACAACCCACATGATCATGTCCATAGATTAAAATACTTTCCCTCGTAAAATCAAAGCTAACGTCAGAAGAGCACTTGTAACATAATAACACTGCATTCTGAACCACACTAGAACAACAAATCAGTGCAAACAAACATAAAAGTGAAGCATCACAAGACAGTGGGTGACGTGAAGCACTTGTTCTAACGCATGCCCCGTGGTTGTTTACTCATTCATGAAGTTTTATAAGAACTCCCTTCGGCGGGAAACCCATAAATTGTTTACATAAACAGGGCTTAGCAGCCGAGGGTTGTCTAGCAGACTTCAGGATTTTATGAAAAATAATCAGGAGTAAATAATTTTACAAATAGAGCGCTGACCTGACCAGTCTGTAGCAGTCTTGCCAAAATACGTGGAAATTGCAAAAATAAACACGAAAAAGTTTTAACGAACGAGTCTCTTGTTTCAACAAGTTTAAATTGGGATCTCATTCGATATAGTAGTTCTGCTAGTATCATATGTACCGATGTACATTTAAAAGTGCACAGAACTGTCGAGAACCCTATTCCCTCATGTTACGTTGCTAAAGTTGTATGTGATAGTGAAGCAAACGATTATAACTTTAATAGTTTGAACTAACATGTTTAGAGCAAGGGTACTCCTTAGATTTAATACAGATACTGCGATGTGCGATTTACTTAAAAAAAGTTAAAGTTTTCCCTGTGCATTGTGGTGGAGAATGGGATAAAACAAACTTTGAAATTGTGTAGCCCGCGTCGAGAGGCAGGTCTGTTGAATACATTTACTTTGCTGAGAAAGACAAAATATTTGTCGTACTTGTCAAATCTTTGCAGTTACAACATAAAGCCATTAGGGAGGGAATGATTAAATTAATCTTCTAGTCTATGATTTTATACAGGATTATAGTATTACGAAATCTACTTAGGAATAAAGTGTAAGATACTAAATTGAAGTGGCCTCTAGAGGATTAATTCTCGTTTATCGTTTTAGTAACATGGCACATGTTTCCAGTACCTACAATCTTCATGTGTGGCTAAATATTGTATCCGTTTATAGCACAGCTCGGGTGTGTAAATACTTGCTTTCGTTACATAAAACATGGCGCATGTATTATGTAACTTTGATAACGGTATTTCGGTAACAGGTAATGTTATATTTGTATCCGCATGTGCTAACACTTTGACCTTTTGTGGTTTTACTTATCATGCACACGGGTATACCTATACAGTGCGCTATATTTGTGAAACTAGCTTCTGTCTGCGACTTCGTCCGCGTGAAATTTCTTATTCCCCCGACCCATCCTGTCGCATCGCATCGCCTGCCCGCGCTATTACTTAGTCTTCGCTTAGCGATCTTTCTGACTTTTTTTCTTTTTGCTTGACTCCTTAGTGTCCTAGCGTGATGTTATATACTCTATTGCCTTCCTTCCTCAAGAATTGGACTACCAAATACAAATTGATTTTTTTCAAATCCAACTGGTAGATTCAGATATTAGCGCGTTTAAATAAACAAACTCTTCAGCTTTATTATTAATAATAATAAGATTTATTTTTCTCACCACAATATTACAAACAAATATATATTTTATATGGTATCAGAGTTGGAAACACATTTTAATATTGTGGGAGACTGGTGCCTAAACTAAGCTCTAGGCCTGTATTTCAGGACACTAGGTCTCCGCCCTTTTACATAAAGATGCATTTTATTTTGTTATACACTTGTACACTGACAATCCAAAAGATAAAAAAATGACTCGAGTGGCAATTTTAAACTATATTATATACACTAAACTTTTGTTATTTACATTATTTGTGTGTGGGAGTCTGTGTGTGGGGGTATGTGGGGGTGTGTGTGCGTGTGTAAGATGGTGTTGGTTGGTGTTGTGTATGTGTTAGGTGCTTATTTAGGGCGTGCGTGACTGAATGAGAGTGTTTTATTACTATGTGACTTAAGGGTAACTGTTGGAGTTGGGAATGATGACGTACGAGCAGTTATTTTGTTAGGTTATTGCTATTAGTATAGATATAGATAGATAGATAGTGGACGCAAACTCTTTGAAGCTTTTGCTAGTTGCATTGCACACGAGAGGATCATTCCTTGTTGCCATAATCCTAACGTATGGAAGGCATGTGCCCTAAACCCTAGACCGCGTATTTACCGAAGTTTATTTACACGTGTCATACATCTTCGGCGCCATACGCCATGCTTCATTTCGACGCCATTTATTTCAACAAACTCGTTTGTACAGACATACTTAACTGGTTGATAAATAAATCCGGTAAGTTATGTATTTTTGTGTTGAAACTAAGTGACTTTCGCAAACAAATCATGCTTTATAAGTCAGACGATGACAGAATGAGGTAATGCACTTTTTAAGAGTAATCGATTTACATCAATCTTTATATGTTCTTTTTTTTTATTCAACAATAAATCAAAAATTACTTGTATCGTATTAAAAACAAAATAAACATGAATTTTCCTTTCAAAATGAAAGTAGGCTGGTAAACCTAATCGGTCTTCATATTGCATTCGTCCATATTAAAATGTCTTGATCTATCGAGTAGATCCCAGTTTTATTTACTAATAAACGTTAACAATAAAAGTCTTACGGCATGCTGAAAGAATTATTAGTAAATAACGAACGGCTGAAGTCACCCAATTACGCCGACATCGAGACTTTGAAAGCAGTTAACCCATAATCGAATACCCAAATTATTGAACACGTTGTATAACAGCATTAAAAACTTTTTCATTGATGTCGGTGGGAATATTTCGAATAAGAACCGTTATTTAATACGTATTATATTTTTGGTGGAGTTTGAGGAATTTATGATTCAGGGAGGGGTATGAACTTCTAATTCTTCTAACTCTTACTGTTGTATTCCTCAATTTTATTTAGAGCAGCTTCAAAGACGAAGAAAACCGACGCGTGCCTATCTTCTATACTAATAATAAAGATGAAGAATATGTTTGTTTGAGCGCGCTAATCTCTGGAACTGCCAGGCGAATTTTAAAAATTCTTTTTGCATTTGATAGCCCAATTCTTGAAGAAGGCTATATGCAACGCCCACGCTCACATCACGCTAGGACCCTTAGGAACAAAACGAAAAGATAAAAAAGTTAAAGAACGCTAAGCGAAAACTAAACTAAGTATATTCAAATTGTGTTTCAAATGACGTTATATAAAGTTAAACATACATATCAACTTTAATAGTAATTAAGTTGATTTCATAGTGACTAGCACTATTGTAAAAGTTATAAAAAATGTTGAAGTTGTAGCGTAAACAGAACTTTATTGTGTAGGAATTAAAGTAATTTTTCCATAAACTCATATTTTTTTACATTTTTGGCGATATTAGGTAATAGTGCGGGCAAGCGATGCGATGCGACGGGATAGATCAGGAGAACAAGAAATTTCAAGTGAACGAAGTCGCAGACAGAAGCTAGTTATAAAATATGTTTGTAATATATCACTTACAATTTTCTCCGTTAGCCAGCAAAGCTAAAAGCTGTACCAATATTAGAAGTAAATAGTGGTTAATATGTAAGTGTAATGATTAGTAACAAGCAGGTAGGTAGGTGGGTAACATTTCTCTAATTATCTTAATTAACAGCTGCGTGTAAATGTCCGCCGTAGACCGTTACCCTCTTCTCGACATATCTCCATCAGGAGATAAACCGGTTTTTATCTTTAGCAAAAACCGGGAGAATTATTTCTTGACGAGATTACGTAAACAAGGAATATAAAGGGAAGCTCAGATAAAAAACTTTCTTTCAGCAAAGAAAAATGTTTTATGAATTTATCGCGGGGAACACATAATATTTTGTACACGAATGCGCGTGAAATGAGTTTCTCTCAAAGGATATCGTATTCAAAATCAAATTCCCTATTGCAGAAATGTAGACAGCGGGAAGGAAATGATGTAAATAGCTGATTCAGTAGAAATGACAATGAATTCTGCGACACTGTGACAAATAATTTTCATCGTTTTATTTTTATTTTCTTTATTACCCGAACGCGGCAAAATGAGGGATGTTATTGAATTTCATAAGGTTTCTACACTGGCCAAATCTGTTTTCTGTATTATTTTGTATAATCTATTCACAATGAAATGATGTAAATAGCTGATTCAGTAGAAGTGACAATGAATTCTGCGACACGCTGTGACAAACAATTTTCATCGTTTTATTTTTATTTATTACCCGAACGCGGCAAAATGAGGGATGTTATTAATTTTCACAAGGTTTCTACACTGGCCAAATCTATTTTTTTCTATATTATTTTGTATAATCTATTCACAATAATTTCTTCTTGAAAAAATATTTTATCACATCGACCGCTTTTAAATTTTTTACATGCATAGCATAGCAAGCATAGCATGGCATGGTGAAAATCAAACAAGTCCGATTTAAATCAAATATGTAAATCCTTTTTTTTGCATGTTTTTTATCAACCCTGTACGTAAGTGTAAGTAACCATTTACCTTCGGCCTTCATACCTATGTCAAGTCTAAAGGGCCGTTGTGTACCCAGTTATTTGAGTGTAATTGCTCGTAATAACACGCAAATCAACGTGGACTGTGTTGTATTCATGAATGTATCTAGAACGACCATTAACGCGATTGTGCCCTTATGCAGTTTGCCATAGAGTAGCTAGTCAGCTAGTGTAGTTACATTACAAGTGTACTCGACGTTCACGGTGACATGTGTTCGAAAACAGAATGCGTAATTAAGGCGAAGCAAATTTTTAGGTAATTGACAATAGCGTATCGCGGCAACAAATAAGGTTCAAATAGTTTTTTGTTTCGTTTGGTGTCAGTTGAATCGAATAACCAGCAAAATAAAAGTAATTTTGTAGTTTTAATTAAATTAAAACATAAATGCACGGATCAGTGGAATATTTTTTAGGTATTTCTTTAGTTGATTGAATTCCCTTTATCATTAAATAAAATATGATAGTTTACGCTCAACATTTTGAGAATTACGCAACGAAAAAAAATTTTTGAGCTCTGTTTTACGATTGTTCTATCATGAATCATGATATTATTTTTATGAAAAGTCTTTTCTCTGAACATTTGACAATACACAAAGTTTTTGTGCGACAAAAAACTTAAGTGTTTTACTGCGTCCTACGTTTTGGCAGCGCCTTAATGCAACATGGAGCAGGAAGGAAATTGAATATTCATTTAAATCCCACTCAAAAATTAATTTGTCATTGGAGAATCATTGACGAGATGATGTCAACGGGATTTCCAATTGACCACTGTCGCGGTCCACAGTTTGAGCATAATTGTCTCCGACTCCACTTTTCTTATTAATCCTTAGAGTTCACTTATTTTGTTTTAGAACACTACACTTGCTGATATATTAAAACAAACCCTTGTTCAAATGTGGGCCATTTCAGTACACTGTAGTGTAACTGTACAATCACTTACAAATGTAGAACAAGGAAACCACTTCTGAGCGGTAATTCTCGTAATTTTAAGAGCGTCCACAGTCTGATCTCAGTATCGATCTGTCAAAAATACCTACAGTTAATTTTCCTACATTTTTGACGAGTTTGGCCTTCTGGGTAATTCTACGTATTTGTTACTCTGGAGATTTTGAGAGTCGATTGAATTTTGTAGCAGACGAAGATGTCCCAACTTTTGCGTGCTCAGTAATTAAGTTGTAATAATTTTATTACTAGACTTGGCAAAGTCTCAAGTTTCTTTAACTTTGAATAATTTAGTTATGTAGATTATGAATCACTCTGCTTAAGTCATGATTCAATGGCGGATATTGTCATCAAAATTCATGAGAATCCTCATTCACAAAAGGGTGAAATCACAAAATAATAGGTGAAGAAATTGAGGTTAACTAACAAGAACAAAACCATGCTCATCATTTCCTACTACCGACACTCTGCTGTGAATTTTACCATGACGTTAGATGAAGTGTTATTGGGTATTTCTATCTATAATTTCTCAAAATGTGTGCCCGGTTGATGGCAATAGGCTCGCCTTTGTATACCCCTTGTGTTCCCAATAGATGGGACTTAAACATAACTGGCGAAATGTGGGTGTACTGTAGGTATCTCTGCCTAACCCATGGGAGAAGAAAGCGTGATGTGATGTAATGTAATCTATTCAAGCAATGTTCAATATGCGCCCTCTAAGGTAACGGGAGGAATCAAACAACGGTACGACTCCTTTAAGATTATATTGTAAGACCGTCTCTACATATTTCTGACTTAATTACCACCCTTGGTTCTAAACCAAAATCCTAATTAATTTATTTGACACTAGCTTGAACGTTCGAATGTCATCCGCGCTAAATTATATCCGGCCTGCAACATATGAGGTTGCCTTCGGCAGACAAGCCTCTAGAGTACTGACCATAATGGGGATCTTTATCGTGTGGTATGTTCCCGTTGGGTTCGAGCCGGTCGAGGCACTCCTCGGAGTACCCGTTGTAAGGCAACTTCCCACGACCGCCACCGTTCTGCTGACGCCCACGACACTCGCTGCCGTCGCCGTCAGGCTCGTCTTTAGTTGCTGCAACAAAATGAACACACTGTTAATAAAAATCAACTAACACAAATCAATTTTTCCCACGTCCATACAGCGCTTCAGAACAGAACCTAAATTAATTGAAACGATTTTCAAAAAGCTTAAACGGAAAACGGTTAGCTCTGCTGCAATTTATTTTATCCCATCGACTACCGAAACACATTCAGAATTTGGAGAGTAGAGTCATGAATCCGTATATAAAACCGTTAATTAATTATGTACACGTAGACACACAGTGTATAATGGTATAACTTCCCGACGCGGTTCAAAGCCAAGATCATTACGGGTTGACAAACGACACTCCGGTTTCAATTGAGAGAAACTTCGGCAAAGCCCTTTTCGGCCACTCGGCAGATGAATTTAATTGCATTGTGAACCTAACAATGAATCTAACTACAAATATTTCAATGCGGCGTCGACACTAAAATGCAGAGCTGTAATGATGACCGGGGACCCCTACAAAGACACAGAATTTACAAGCAAACTTTTACAAACTAGATTTACTGAAATAACCCCGGAAACTACAAACAGTAACGAGAGAAACGGACAGTAATTTGTCTGCATCTAGAGACTCATTAGTGGAAATGGGAACTAGAGATGGAGAGTAAAAAGATAGAAAGGGCCAACTTGACCTAAAAATGTGGATGAAATGTACAAGTGCAAAAAATAGGAAAGAGTATGGACCAGTTGGCGAATTTTATAAAAAGGAAGCAACAACAAATAATTAGGGATCGTAAAATTGCAAGAAATTGTTGACAGAATAATTCTGTTAGTGTTGCGGTAGGTTGTGGTAAATAAATTACACATCACGATGTGCCAGAGTTCCCGATCGAACTCAATTGTCGTAGTTTGAGTAGCTACCGTTTTGACAGGTTAATTTATTGAATAGCATCAATGAATATATTGGGCAGCCAGGCGCGACCGCGACATATTGCATTTACATCATGAATGTTTGAATTCAGCTTCATTCTTGATTGTTATTAATTAAATTGGCGACTGCGGTGTTCTTCATGAATAATTAATCGATCTGTTAATAATAACCGGATGCCTAATATTTATTTTAGTCTTATAATTATTGTCTAGCGTTAGAGGAGTCAAAAGATTTTTTTCTCACCCAATCGAAATATATACCTGACTTGACCCAGTACAATAACCAATGTTCAGATAAGTTAGCAACTAATTTGCATATAACAAGCCTCCAACTTACCCTGGAGCCATACTGTTCTAAAGACAGGATATGAAGTGACAACTGGCGCCAAAGGCCACCAAACTTTAATTAGCTGCACCCCGGAACTTAGGCGGCAACTTGCTATGGCTGTCTTATTATTTTATAGCACATAGTTAGAACATAAATTGTCTGCAAATCATTTTATACTATAAAGGGGAAACTTCACCTTTGTTGAAACTCAAAAAATTTGCATAGTTTGACAGTAAGAAAAGTTGTGAACAATGTAGAAAATTTATCAATTTTACGGCTCAAATTCTATTGAAAATAAGTGCCACGTCCTTCTGAAATATCTCATTTATTCTCTAATCAATATGCAGGACCGCAATTACATGTGGAACTCCATTATTACAAGGGACGTACACTTCAGCACTTATTCATGACAAATTACGCGGACAATTTGCCGCGGCCTCGATTGCAAATTAGTAAATTAAGTGTGCGCCTCGTGCATATTAATTATGCATTCCCCACAGTTCCGTACATTTCCAAAACAAGAAGTAGCCATCTGGCGTCTCAAGGCAACACGGGCATACTTTCTTGACCAAAATATTATCCATCATTTTGGCGCCAGTAATAACTTTATACATTGTTTTAAGCGCTGCCCATATTCATCTTGAATGCAAATTAGTGAATACTTGTGCGGTTGATCTTTATACGCACATAAAGCCAAGAACATGTGGAACACGAATATAACTTCCATGCAAAATTTGCGTCGAGATTGCGAACACAATCCTGGAACAACGAGGCTTAACTTTTGTCTCAAACGCTCACAATTCACATGCAGCTGTTTGCTGGGGAGAGAGAGACACAATTTCTATAGCACTATTTTACGTAGACACAAAGTAAGGCGACAACCGGTGCCCCGGGGCGGTCGGGTTTAATTGAGACGCGGTTGTGCATTCCTCTTGCGCAACTCACGTGAAACAATTTTACACACACAATTTATTCTCTTTAGAGCCACGTACCGTGCATTGGCTCAGCCTCGTAAGCCTCGGGAAGATCAGCACGAGCGGAAAGTTCCGAGTGGAATAACTCACGAGAGTCAGATTATGTTATTTAAATAGTAACAGCACAGTGTTCACACGGATAATCCGTGCAAACATCCTATGAATGTAGCGTAAATATGCTAAGAAAACAATGGTTATTGGTTTTTTCCGGGTTGGATTATCGTGGGATTAGAAGTGAGTCGGCTAACAGCACGTGCGGCGGCGATAAGCTCCCTCTTATATGTGGTGTTGTTGAGAACAATGTGCACAGTGCGCACGTTCGTGCCGACGCTAAAGTCCGTCGTTCGTCTCGATGCAATTAGATAGGTGAGCTTTGTTTCCGTGTTTCACCTTCCCCAGTTCCGGCAGAGAAACTCTTTATCACTCCCGACGATCAATCACTATTTCCTCGAGCCAGATAAGGGATCGTCTGCGATTTGTCAAGTAAGATTGCATTTTCGGAAGGGGAAATCCCTTCCGAAAATGCAAACTAAATGAATGAGATGTAATTGCGAATCTGCGACACTGAATTAGAACTAGGGAAACTCGAGTTCACTTCGCCGCTCCCTCGTTACAAAATTATCGTTCTCATCAAGACAGCTATCTTGCATCAAGTGGCAGTCATGGATGTAATAAAGCGAAGATTTGCTCTCGGCTCCAGCTCTTGGATAAAACGGCTATTCCGCCGCCGCATTACTGCTGCGTCGAATACGAGAAATTCCGGTACACACGCAGCACAACGCGGTGCTTTCTTTTGTAAAATCACGTCTTTGTCTTAAAGTTAAATTAAACGCAAGTTCTAGTAGCGTTACAAGCTCGTTATGTCGCCGTGACTCATAAAATATAATACCGCGATCACGAGCGTAACTCGGAAATTATTCGACTTGAGGTCATAACACATAACTTAGGTGTTTATTGTCGTATGAAACAAAGGCACCGTATCGCAAGTAACTTAATGTTTGAAAACACTAAATAAACGCAGACTCCACCTACAAGTTTGTACTAAATCTACATGCTACGTAAATATTAAAACTACTATTCCCCGGTGTGTGTAACAGCAACAATTTGTGATTCTGTCCCGAAGCTATTTCATAAAACGACAAGACTTGCAAATTCTAGAGCAAATATAGTCAGTTGGCTGTTATGAGTGACAATTTGTTCTGCTAAAGTGGACGAGGAGCGGCCATAACACGGTAATATTGCATTTAATATCGAAGATGGTGTCCTATTACGGAAATGAATAGCATGACCAACGAGCTGCGACCTTGCGTACACTGCGGTTTCATCATTATTATCTAACTGAAACCATGTATTTTATTGTAATGGTTCAGGTAAAGGGTAACACATTGTAATATTCCCTGGATATTAATTTGGAATCACTATTGAATGAAAATGAAAACATAAGTATTTGAAACTATGACTCCATGAAGTTTTGCGATACCGCATTAGACGAAGGACATCGTCATTCTTAAATACATGTAAATCTTTGGGATTAACTGGATTCTAAGCCGTTTTACATCCATGGACACAACAAAAGCTACACTTATTCGCTTTGGTGTAAGTACACCAAAAAAAAAAAAGGTGTATCATTATCATAAAGTCCGCTCAAAAGAAAAAAAAACATACACTGGAGATTTAAACAATGAAACCAAGTTTATTCGAATCTTCAACCAGCCATTACTTAAAACAGTAACGCTGGTTGAAAGAGCAAACTTTATAAGTTTGTTGGAAACACTTTCAAGAAAAATAACACGCCGACAATGGGCGTAAAAAAAAACAAGTTCGCAACAAAAATTTTCTCCTTCAGCATAGTAGGCAAGATGGGTTTCCGCAAGAGATTGCATTTTTACTTGGTTTAATATTAAGATGAGTTCCTGCAACATTCTACGCCACATATTATTCTCAAATATCCATTCGTTTGCCCGCTGCCAGATTGCATTTGCAAGTAAAAATGTTAACGTTACGAACGCTATATCAAATGTGACTCATATACAGTTTAACGATCTAAAAAAACTACCCATATATCATAAAATGAATAACTACCGTTCATTTTAGTTTATTTCCTCGATCCATGAAGCGAACAAAATTGATAAAATGTTACTTCGATGTTGATGTTGCGATGATGCTGTAGAAAACTTTAAAATGAGTAAATATTTTCAAAGAAAATAGGAAATACTTTGTCAGCAGTTTTTTAGTCATTAGCAAGTTTGCGTCGAAGGAACTAACGAACAGTTAACGTTAATTAATGAATCACTACGTCGACGTAATAGCCAGTTTTAGCGCTTTTAATGAAGAAAAAATGTTCTAAGTTTTATGCAAAGGGTTTTAGAGGGTACAATATCCATATTCGTTCATGTCTGCGCCAGTGGGTTGTAAAATTTGAGTAGGGTTAGACACGCGTCATCGTGTCAAAAATCGAGTCTCGGTTTGGATCTGATTAAAGCATGGATATTTGCATGCATAAAAGTAATCACCTATCAGTTAGTATTATTGTCAGTTTGATATCAAGATTGAACTCATCCGCTGGAAAATATCTGCTCACTATCCAAACGTAGAGCGTCCGTGATCTAATCTAATCTTTAACATGCCTTATACAATGTGGAGATGATAATACGATCATAAATGAAACTTCGTATAAGTCATGATATTCCCAACCTGCACAAAAAAAATCAAATGAATATATCCAGTAGTTTAGCCACAGGACATTATTTTTCATTTTAAGTATTTTCTACATGATGTATTGTAAACAGGAAAGCACGCGACAGGTTAACGACACACGTTGCCAGCTCGCTACCAAGTAATCTCTGTCGCTACTTCAAAAACCTACGCCTTTTCTTTAAAATTTATTTTCTCAATGCAAATTATACTTTATGCCTGAGCCCTAAGAGTCATAAAAGCGTATCATCACAACTAGATAAAAAAATGCATGCGGAAGTCATAACTTTCTGTTACGCACTCATGTCAATCGCAAAATATGTATGTGCGAAAGAGATAAGTAAATTTGCTTGTTTCTACTTTGCCTACTTGTCGCAACCTGCAGGTTACGCGGTCAGTGTGTCACCGGACTTCCTTACTGCCTGTGACACGTTTTGTTCCGCTCTGGAATTTCGGATGCGCCCGCTCGTTTGAAGTCGCCGCGCGAGTGTTATCGTATCTTTGTTGTTGTGTTGTGCGAAATTTGACGCTTTGTTTTAATAGTGACAGGACACATAACGTATTATAGGTACTTAGTTAAATAGCTAAGTAAACTTTGCGAAATTAGACGCTTAATACTTGGTGTTTAAAGGTTTTATTATTAAATAACCATGCCTCGTTACAATTACACAGCTTCGGAGTACACCGATATGATTTTAGTGTATGGGGAGTGTCACGGAAATGCCGCTTTAGCTGTACGAACATACCGTGAGAGGTATGGGAACACCCGTATGTGTCCGACCCACGGGCGCACTATTGTACAAGCTGTCCAGAGGATACGGGAAAATCAATCCTTGATCCCGCACGTAGATGGTGCTCCTCCACGTGCAAATGTGATTCCAGATGAAAGAGTTATTAATTATTATGATCGCAATCCGACGTCCAGTCTGCGTAATGCAGGTCGACATTTTCGAGTAAATCACAAAACTATTCAAAAAGTTTTGAAACGTGACAAACGCAGACCTTATAAGTACAAGAATGTACAAGCATTGTTACCGAGAGATAAACCAATAAGAGAAACTTTCTGTCGCTGGTTAGAAACCAAACATCTCGAGAATCCTGACTTCCTGTACAATGTGATGTGGACTGACGAGAGTACATTCACAAGGAATGGTTTATGGAACCGACAGAACCTTCGGTACTGGAGCCGCGTGAATCCGCATCTAGTACGGGAGACTTCGCACCAGTACAGATTTGCTGTCAATGTGTGGGCTGGCATACACAGAAATACCATTATTGGTCCGATATTTATTGATGGCAATTTAAATGCTGTAAAGTTCATTGAACTCCTCGACGGATCTGTTTCCGAGTACACGGACGAACTTTCGCTGGACGTGTACAGACAGATGTGGTACCAGTTAGATGGAGCACCAGCTCATTCAGTGGTGTCTGCAAGAGAGCGTTTGACTCAAATGTTCGGACAGCAGTGGATTGGCCGTTTTGGACCAGTGCGGTGGCCAGCGAGGTCACCAGATCTCACGCCCCTGGATTTCTTTCTGTGGGGTCACATAAAGAATGAGGTATACTCAACAGAAGTTAATACCGTTGAGGAATTAAAAAATAGAATAATAATATCCTTTAATAAATTGAAAGAAATGGCTGCTAATGGTGGCCTATTATCAAGAGTGAGAAATAACATTATACGTCGGTGTAGTTTGTGTATTCAAGAACACGGCGGACATATTGAAAATAAAAAAATTTAATGACTGGCGACATAACTAACTGGTCGAAGTGATTGTGAATAATAAATTGATTAGTGAATAACTCGCGGGTGAATGATGCCCAACTATTTGGTTAATAATCTGTGATTTGATATAATTGAGCATTAATAATAATATTAATAATGGCGCCAAAACATTCCGTCGCTGCGTCGGCCGTCGTCGGCGTCGCCGCGCAACCCCGCGAGCGGCCGCGCGCTGCCTCGCGCTTTATCATGAATGAAACCACGCGGCGTTGCCATTCTTACCGCAGGTCAGTGTACCAATTTTATAAATGGTGTTTTATTTTGTTTGCAGTTTTAAGCTATTTAGTTTGTTAGAAATTATTTTTTTTTTAATTTCGATGTTCGGATATATTTGATAGTTGACAAATGTTTCTATAAACCAGTATTGCCAGTGTTTTCATTTAAAGTCATATTGTCATCTCCACATTGTATATGAATAACTGGTAAAATAATTCGCATGTCAGGTTTGCAATTCCTCTCGTTTGATCGAGATCAGTTTCATCGACATCAGAGGGGTAATTCTCGTAATTTTAAGAACGTTCACAGTCTGATGTGTCTCAATCTGTCAAAAATACCTCTAGTTTCCCTACATTTTTAACAAGTTTTTGACATTGATTGTCGTTGAGATCTGAAGGCCAATTCCCGTAATTTAAAACGTTCAAAATCTAGTCGCAGTCTCATCTCAGCGACAAACAAATGTCAAAAACTTGTCAAAATGTAGGGAAATTTGAGGTTTTTCTGACAGATTGAAACTGAGACTGGACTGTGAACGTTCTTAAAATTACGAGAATTGCTCCTCTGATTTCCACTAGATTTTGAACGTTTTTAATTAGTTCTTGGCCATATTGGTACTTAAATATGGCCAAGAATTATTAAAGTCAAACAAGTATTTATATTATCTGTCATTTTCCAAGGAAATAATTCCACCTTGAAATTACATAAACTAATGTAATAGTTCATTGCGTATAAGATAAGCATAATGATACTTAAGTTGATGACACATAGATTAGATTAAAAGACAATTGCATTTAAGAGTAATGATACTGATGACGACATACTCTTAACATACATTCCTGCGATTTATTCAAGGCTTATATGTAGATTTGAAAGAGAATAATACTGAAGAATACAATACAAATCAAATTGTACAATAAAATCCAAGCTGTTTGCTATAGGCTGGATTACACGAAGTCGTACGACAGGATGTCAAAGTTGACGAGGGTTGTAGTCGCGACCCCTGCGGTCAGCGTCGCTTTCAACGGCGACGACAGCTTATCGCGAATTTCCGATTCGATCGATAGCCTTAGCGATCTACCTTACAACAGTTACAACTCACTTTATGGATTCTGCCACAGTTGACAACATTGTTTGTTTCGATGGCAAGGATTTGTTTTCGATTGTAGTGTCATAACTTTTGACATTGCTGTAATAGTTTAACGACTTCGGAGTTTCCGAAAATAGAGGGGTCGGGATTGTCTATGACATACCTGCGTAATAAAACTAAATATTCAGTACCACCAATGTTTGGATTTAATGGGAGGTACAGTGAGTGACCGGCACAAATCTTGAGCTCGATGAAAGATCCGATGGACTTTTTTACCATAGGTTTAAAATGCGCAAATCGATCCCCACTCTTATATCAAGCGCTCAACATTCGTGCCAGTCACTGTAGAAGACTTGAAGCATTTAGGTACTCGAATAAACGTGCACTGTTATAGGGATACTTTAAACCTTCATTTACCACAAGCCTCAAAGTAATAGTCATAACAAATACAGGTAGTTGTACTGTAGTGTGTAACAGGAAGAAATAGCTATCATTACTCATGAACTAACAATCACATGTTTCAAAATACGAACTAAACAACGAAAGCTGCATTTTTCTTTCACGGCATTAATTCACCGTGGAAATTCCAATTAGCGCTACATTGACGATCATTGTGACCAAGGTCTAATAAATATTCTAATAATACTGAAACAAAAGCGTTCAGTATTTTCACGGGTCAGGGCGTCGGAAAATGTTAACAAAATTAGCTCAGACGTTTAACGGCTTGCGGCATCACAATTGGGTGGCACAAAAAGGCGGGGGGCGACATTTCGAGCGCTTTCCCCGTCACCGGCGATGTAGGTCGAGCCAACATCTAGACTAGACCTGTTTGCCTTACTCTATCTGGAGTGTGACGGCTCACTTACCGCTATTACAAATATTTTCCAATAACTCTGACGTGCTAAATGTGTCCGCATTGTCGTTTTTGTAAGTGAATTAATTAGTACCTAGTTGTGACGCTGGAAGGCAAACACGATCGTTAACTGGTGTATACTATCATTTATCAACGATCTCACCCATTGTTTCCAAGATATCGTAAACAATTTTCACTAAAATAAAAGAACTTATATCGTCGGTGCCAGATCTCTCTTAGTGATTGCTATGTTAGTTGGTATTGCAATAAAAATGGAAAGTTTAATAGCTCTTGATAGTTTTTCCCTTTCCTACGCACTAAACAGTCGGATGCCTCCGACTGACCTGAGATATCAGTCACGGGAAAGTGACTCACTTAAAATGAGATTTCTTTCATTTTCACATCTAAATTAAAATGTGAAAGAAGATGTCGATGTGAAAAGATTAGCATTATGAGACCTTCTTGACAAGATAAAAGAGATAATGGAACCGAACCATTTCGACCGTTCTATTTTCCCCTTTTTGAAACGAACTCCCTGCGCAATTAGGAAGATGCCCCAAATAACCCTTCCACGGACGCGTCTATTCGATAAGAGTGGGGACTATTCAGAAAATAAGCGTCAACAAACAATAATACGACAATGTAAATGCCGGACGATAAAAAGTCAACTGGGAGTTTCTCGTGTTAGGGTAACGGTGAAAAGCTGATTGTTCAGCATTCTCTACCCAAAATATACGTAAAAATAATCCAACATAAAATATCACAACGTAAACTCTAAAACGAAGGACGAAGGAAGTACGTCATGGAACAGCACACTTTCCATATCTGAACACATTACCATACGTCACATAAATAAAACTGGTCTAAGTATACACCCCTGAAGCATCCCTCAAGTAGCTTGTGGCAATACTAAAATCCATTACGTAATGTAGCCGACCTATTTCCCAGGAAGGGTGGGGGACCCAATGTCGCAAACGAAAAGGTTAAACTTCACACAAACGCCACCCGTACGACTTTAAACGAGCGGCACGGCTTATCTAGCGCAAGTGTGAGTTTGGGTAAGTGGACAAATTTACATGGGAGTCATATGATTACCATAATTAAATTTCATGTTACCAAACGTTGTTGATGTAGGAGAAATTGCATATTAGAATAACGAGCAGTAAAAATTAAATTTGGATTTTGCTACTTAAACGCAGAACCATTTAGCATCCGGAAATGGAGCATCTGGTGCGACGTGTTTTAATATATGTATATGCTGGTTGTCGTAGAAGATATACAGGGTGGCAGGGAAATCAACGCAAAAACTGTAACCATTAATTTAGCACATGATTCTAGACCCCCAACCGTAGAAATAATTATTTCGTCGGTTATCAAAAAAAATCTGCTGTTTCATAGAAAAGTGCAATATTTATACGCTCAAAATGTATAAAACAGCAATTTTATTTTAGTAACCAAAGAAACATTTCAACGCAGAGGAGTTCAAAATCATGTACTGAATCCACGGTAACAGGTTGCGCGTCGATATCCCTGCCACCCCGTATTATTTTAAATTTTGGAGAGATGAAATGTTTTCTTAAGGGATATCTTTAAGAAATCAGGAACCTAATTGGACAAACAACTAACCGTCTAATATGCAAACAGTAAGATAAGATAGGCACATACACATGGTTGGCTTAGCGCCTACCAAGCGATGGATCGAGGTATTTTTACAATGTCTATGGAATTTAATTTTGTTTTGCCTTGAACACCTACGAGACAGGGTAATATCGATTCAACGAAAGGTCAGATAAGGGCGTGTGGACAACGTAGATTTACTATGTTCATCATAATTTCATTAACAATAATCAAGGTAGGTGTAAATGATACACACGCTAGGGATTCATAATAATTTTTTAATTAATTAATTAATTGTATATCTTGTATGTTTGTGTTGTTTTTGAAACTGAGTGCCAAATAATGAGTCTTTTTTGTTACTTGATCATAAATAAATAATAATAATAAATAATACCATGTATAAGAAATTAAGAATCTTAATAGTTGGTGAAGTATTATGTGTAGTAGGTACGTAAACCTATTGCTACTCTCGTGTGATCGACAGTTAAGGGCCGTTTGTGGGCCAGTGTGGCATGTGGACCTTACCTTTGAATTGTTCAATATATTACATGGAAGCCACGCTCCAGTGATTTGGAAACTCGTCTCCTTGATATTGATATCTAGCCATGTATTGAATTTGCTTATTGGAATAACTCTATTCTGTATCTTTCCAAGAAATAGTTGATATTCCTTTTGCAGAGACTATACAAGAAGACTATTAAAAATCACTCTTGGTATGTCATTTTCCGATAAAATTACGTGAGAATTTCCTTTAACACTCAGTAATGGCTACAACGCAAAGTAGTGATTATATTCGTTGTGTAATTAACTGACTAATTTGATGAGTGATAGACGTTTAATGACATGCGTGACAACAATTGGTGTCGAGAAACTAATAAACTTTCCCAAGAAAGATGCGCGTAAGAAGTCAGGGACAGTCATTAACCCGGCTGTAAACAATTCAGGCCAAACAATCGGCTCGATGATGGGAGGGGACACTTGGAGCAAACCGACACTATTACCGGAGCAGACGAACATGACTCACCAAATTAAAACGCACTGACAGACGGACGTTTGTTCCACACAGAACCTCGTCGACGAAGTTAATTTCATCAAAGACATGCTCATAATTGCCGCTAACATTTAAATAACAAACGCAGAAATGCAGCAATGATAGACAATTTGATTCGAAGCTAATTTTGTACTTTGTTGATGATTTGCCAAGCAAATAACGCAAGAGCAAAGCAAGACACAAAGTACGATGAACTCGATAAAATGAAATCGACGCAGAATATTACGATCGTAGCAAAGGGTAACCATTTGTGGAAAATTATAGAAGAAATAAATCAAGTAACGATAATTCAAGAGTAAACTGAGTAAGTTATGGAAGCAATAAATTCCGCTGGCCGGCGGCGATCACTTAGCGATTGTGCTTTGTTATCGTGCGAGCGAATAACAAGTTACAAGATATAAACACTACGTGTGACCTGTTACTTGATTCATATCGACTGTTCATTACATTTTGATATTATTGACAGAAATGCCTGCTAACACATCACAGTGCATAATGATAACTGTCTGAATATCATTCATTTCTATATCAAGACCATTAGTCAAGATAAAGACCATTGTAACATGTAGCGGTTTGATCATCAAAAATGATGTCAGTGCATCGAACCCTACGCACAAGACATTACAAGGTGCTTACGTAATGACCGACAGTTGAGCAACAGACAATTGACTCAATAAAGACGAAAACAATCTCAAGTGGGCAAGTATCACTATTAATGTAGCATTAGGGACACAACCGCTTCTCAACAATTGCAGGGAATTGAACACGCTGTCGTAACGCATTGTACTTTGACTAGGAAATTAACAAGCGAAGCTGAACCGCCATGAAATGCTAAAAAGTAAAAAATACAGTAGGCGCCTTTACAAAAGTATCTGAATAGGTTGAAGACAATAGGGCGGGTCGACAAAAGGCCGTTCGTCCAGGCTTCGCGGTTGTGATGCAGGGAACACAATACAGTTCCTGTGCGGTCGAGTGACTCAATATACCCGCATATTGTGATATAATAAGCGAAGAACATTATTACAACATAGTGAAACGTTTCCCTTTTAAATTATTGCCTTGGAACTAATCGTTGGTGTGAGCGTGCATTAAAATTGAAACAGTTATCTAAACAATTAAAATGTTGACGTCGATGTAACGAACGATGTTTAAGAAAACATCTACGATTACAAATACTGGAAATAGAAGCAATCCGATACAGGGTGTCAAGGAACTAATAATGCGAGTCGGTGTCTCGTCTCGTCCACCGGCGACGTGGCTCCGTCGAGCAGAGCACGTAGGGCAAATAGGGCAAATAACTATTATCAATGGCCCGCGCGGAAGTCTGCTATCAATCAACGACCAGATAATGGAGATGTTGAACCCCCGTGACGCACACCGGAAGCTGGCTATTCGACGCTTCGTCACTACTTTTCGGCAATTTTATTATATGTCATGACGATACATTTTGATAGCTTTTTGTAGGGCCCAATTTAGTAGCGAAGAACAAACAAATGCAAATGCATGCAAATTGTCACTTTGAGCAAAAACTAAAGAGCGTGTTACTCTTCTACTTGACCAAGAATTTGCGTACTGTGTTAAAAGCATTACTGTTACAATTTTAATAAATTCAGATGCAAGTATAATTAATTCTTCACAATTAGTCGTTGTCACCGGCAGGCGGTTCCGGAGTGCCCCGACGTACTCCGATGTCTCCGTTTATGGAACCGGGGTCTAGTAGCGTCGCACGGCTGATTCACGACTCGAAGGTCACTCCCACTACAACGCTTCCGTTATTACTCAGTGGGCTGAACACGTTCCGAGCACAGCATCACGCCCGCCATTGACAAAACGACAACAATAAAATTAATGTAGTTGCATGTAAATTCGATATGAAGGAAGCAGGAGACGAAGCGAAGTGCGTATACGAAATCGGCTCGAAAGACACCAGAAATATTTAAAGCGTTGTTTGTACGTCAGTACTTATTAAATATGTAATGCAATGCGAAGTCTCATTTATTTCCTGCCGAAATGCGATGGTAAATCATTCGATACACATGTAAAGTAAGAAGTGCAGTAAATTTTTCATGTCAAAGATTACAATCGCATAAAAATTTCGGAAATATTTTTGTTTTGTTGTATGCTCGGGACCGTTTTATTGCGGGATGTATAATTATATATTTTATGGCTTTATTTCTTTACCGAATACGAAATACGCTGAGTGCAGAGTGTGTGGCGCAGCGTAGGTAGTCGTGATGCGATCGAGCCTTACATTACATAACCGCCATGATTCATACGTGGTTTGTGTCGCCTAATTTTATTATAGGTACTATACGGCTGTTTACGACAAAATAAACGTTAAGTTGTTAATAACTGTCAGTTTACAAACAATAGCCATGGCGAAACAGCGGCTAAAGAATATAAATAGAACACTCGTCACGAGATTAGAATTGAACATTACAGCGTGTATTTTAACAATAGGCCCCCAATTAATTTAGCACGGTCGATTGGTATTACTGGCACTGTTTTTGCGAACTCATTCCAATCTACTTGACTTGGAATGAGTTGAACTACTAGTACTATCAAGATACGCTCCTCATAAATAACTAACTACTGAATGATCACATAAACATTAGCAAATAGATTAACGTGACAAATGTAACAGCCAAACAATTAGTAAACCAAACAACATTGATATTCAACAACTATTTATTAGTTACTTAGCAAACCGTTTATTTTTTCGTCAAATATATAAATTGTGAGCGCAGTGCTGTCCAAACAGTAGGAAGCTAGCCGGCGTTTAATAATGTTATGTGTAAATAACATGCGACAGCTGAAAAACATTTGACGGAATAGTAACCAGCGAGTGAAACGTTTCAAAACAGGTCGTTTTGTTATGTAATTGACAATCTCAATGTGTCAAATCTCAGCTTGGTATATTACGTTTATGAGCATTGAAGTATTATTGTTATTGAAACTGAACAATCGAGACAGCTACTGCAGTCATCCAAAACGTATCAATTTTAATTTCAAATTCTTCGAAATGTTACTCTATAAGTCTATGGCCTATAACTAGACAACCTTCCCCATAGTATTATGACAATAATAGTATTTACCTAAGTTAAACTACCGGAAAAAGCCTATGTTATCAATACCTCGGAATTCAGCTCTTAATGTCAAAAAGCGTGTCAACATATTTACACTGAATGTCGATAACATTCATCAACAATGCGTGGTTATCAACTGTATCGGGACGGATTGTTTTCTGCGAAACAGAATTCCGTCTAAAATCGTGCCACAATGCTGTTTGTGTTATCATTTTAATGACTGTTGTTAAACTGTTCAGCTGATCACAACGGATATAGCCAATAATAACATTTAAATATTTGTCTCATTTGAGAAGAATGCTGTTTTTCTTGATGGCGACGCTACTCATACAACAGAGACTGAAGACAGAGTAAAGATTGAAGAAATACTTTAAAGATTTGCATTTGCTGCGAATGAGACCACTGTTATTAGCTTTAAAAAGAAGCTGAAAATGGGAATCAAGTAGATACACTGCCTGTATATCATTTCAGCGGACTTCATAATGAGATCTGAATCCATCAGTGGCGATTTTCTAGATATCATCATTCTCATTCATCATTCTCCTGCCCTTATCCCAATTTATTTGGGGTCGGCGCAACATGTCTTTTTCTTCCATACTTCTCTATTAGTCGTCATCTCGGTAGTCACCCCCTTTCTAACCATATCATTATTCACACATTCCATCCATCGTTTCTTTGGTCTTCCCCTACTCTTATAGCCATCGACATTCATACTCAAAACTCTCCTCACGACATTTTCCTCATTTCTCCGTAACACATGCCCATACCATGACAACCGATTTCCACACAACTTTTCAGTTACCGGTGCCACTTTCAGAATTCCTCTTATGTACTCATTTCTTATTCTATCCATTCGTGTAACACCACACATCCCTCTTAGCATTCTCATCTCAGCTGCATGCAATTGCCTTTCATTTATTCCTTTTGTGGCCCAACATTCTGATCCATACAAGACAGCAGGTCTAACCATGGTTTTATATATCTTCCCCTTAAGTTTAAGGGGAATGCGGGAGTCGCAGATTGTTCCCGTGACCTGCCGCCATTTCATCCATCCAATGTTAATTCTGTGCATAACCGTCCGATCTACTTCGGCATCGCTTTGCACGAGTGAACCGAGATACCGAAAGTCGGAGCAGACTGGGAGAAGTGCGCCATCAAGCGCTATGGTTCCAAAACTGGAGAGACCGCCGAAATCGCAGAACATATATTCCGTTTTGGTTCTGCTGATTTTCAAGCCAACATTCTCCAGCTTCTGTTGCCATTTCTCCAATCTGCTCTGGATCTCAGGTCCATCTTCACCGACGAGAACAATGTCATCGGCAAACAACATGCACCAGGGTGCCTCCTCCTGGATGTCCGACGTAAGAGCGTCCATAATCAACAGGATGGCGATTTTCT
The DNA here is from genome assembly GCA_951799955.1 of Apamea anceps. Classification (NCBI taxonomy): domain Eukaryota; kingdom Metazoa; phylum Arthropoda; class Insecta; order Lepidoptera; family Noctuidae; genus Apamea; species Apamea anceps. Next base: position 5,161,838 of record OX637516.1, read on the forward strand.
AGATAATGACGATGATATCAGTTTTGATATTAGACCATTAGAAACGGTTGAACTAACGTTAATGATATTGCCATCTTATAATGGACTGTAACAAGACATTGGAAGATTCTATAATGAAAACCTTGGTGAGAGGAAATTGCTTGGTGCAATAAAATATACGATAACGACTATACTGAAATATAGATGCATCAAATCTGTGGTTGGGTAGATATAGGGACAGAAAGACTATTTTATAAAGTGTAACACACACACACAAACATGATCCTTTGAAAAGTCTTCATTAGCTGATGGATTTGCTTCCCGCAAAGGAGTGAATCGTTCATATTTATCACGCTCGTCTGACCGTTGTCTGCATGTTATAGCTTTACGTTTACGCATTTCACGTTTGAATATTCTGAACGTGCAGTCAAAGCTTTGACGCTTTCAGACGCGACTATTTAAGAGTACTTGATAGTGATCCTGCTCCCACCAACTTTGTACCTACCATAAACAAATTCGTACTTGAATAGTTGAACGATTCACAGTCGACTTCCTGCGTCACGTCACCGTATGCGATCAACCGTGTCACTGCTCTGTTGATACTTGTGACTGATAAGGGAGGGCCGAGGCTACAGCCAATGGGTGCCTAATCTGTGATCATTGATCTATTACGTGATTCAGTTTTTGGAAGCTGAATATTAAATAGTATATATTTAAATGAAACAATAACAGGTTTGATTCGTGATATGAAGACGAAATTGGAGGAGTAGCCTTTGTCTGCCTAAAGATTCTAATATCGCGTGGAATCAAATATTTAATTTTGTAGAGTCGACTGATATCCGTGAAGATTATTAATGTTCTACAATGTGCATGATAAGTTCAAATACATTTTATGATTGGTTTATTATACCCGGGAAGAGTAAACGATTACGCTAATAGTCCCTAGCTGGATAAACAAAGGTTAATTTGTTCCTCAGCATTACCATTACTCGGAATTTACATTAATTATTTTTGTTAATTTTGACGGCTTGGCTTATCCATTAACAAAATAGGACACGGACGTTTTAAAGGAATAACAGCCCCTCGTAAATCTTCCTTAGAAGATCATAATTGTTTTAAAATGTTTCTATATTGTCGGCAACAATACCGTAATGTAAGAAAAATAAAAAAACGGTAAATAAGATCAATTTAGGACAACACAAGGTAAAAACGGAACGAAATATTAGTAAAGGTCGTAACATTCAATTTAAGGCAATCTCAACAATAGAGAGGAAAAATGTTTGTTTAAGACAAAAATAGATATAACATTGACTTAAACGCCCACTTTATTTACCGTTTACAAAAATTTACATGGACGTTGGAATGAAAAAACCTATGTCGGATCGATTCAGTTTCTTATATTTTTAGATTCTAACGGTACCTACTAACGAATTGATGAACCAATAAAACGCTATAGTCTAAACTTCATGTTGACTTTTACAGAACAAGATTTTTCAAAATTCGACGAGAAATTAAAAGTTTTCCGAACTATAAATAGGGTATAACAAATCGATGAGAACTTCAACATATGTACCTGTCTGTTATAAATATACATACGAAAAGAACCGACGAAGGCCAGATATAACAGCCACGGGTAATTCAAAACATCAGATACCATCATTTGTAACATATCGTTGGCAGTTGAGAAACTGCCAAATGAAGTAATGGACGAATGGTACACTGGAAACCATAATTAACTAACTGCTAAGTGACGAACAACCTACTTCCATCAGTTTTCGGAAACGATCCGTTTCTATATTAATTCAGCATGGTAGGAAGACAAGTGAAAACCATTTCATACTTACGAACATAACTGCCTGTGAAGCAAATGGCAACAAGTATTTTAAATGAGAAATGTATCAATGAGGAAGCCCAGTTTTTAAAAACAGAGGCCTTACCACGAGCTCTTAACGCGATCCAGTTTAGGCTGTTGGAAAGAGACAGAGCTATACAAGTCGTCTAGCGCCATCTCGATCCCTGAGCGTAAATTTAATCGTTAAGAACTCGCGGTAGGCCACCAGACTTTGATTAATAAGAAGATTGCTAAAACAACGGAAATGAACACTAAATGTGCATTGTCTTTTATTGAAGCGACGTTAGATAACACAAATGATGAATAGAACGTATAATTGGTCACTTCATTATTCATTCTGTAAAAGGAAGTAATCATAATGACACTTCACACTTCCTAAAACAGATAGCACATAAACAGTCCTAATGTAGATCATATTGCACTACAATGTGTAGGTAAGTATGTGAAATACCTTTATTGTTTTCACAGCTGTAGTCCATTTCAATAACACAATACAAAATGCACGACTGTATTGATATTAACTGACACTTATAAAATACTAGTATTATGAAGTAAATGTTAAGTTGCCAGCTAAATCGATTTAACAGCAAAAATTACAGTAAAATTTTAATTAGGACCAAGTACCTACGTAAATATAAACGAAATGCTTGTAAAGGATGCCTGAAACAGTCTCAATTATTAAAACGCGAAACCAGTTTACAAAGTCCTATACAGTGGTATTCGAGTTCCTTTTAATTGTTTTTTTTTAGATAAAGACTCCTGATGTTTAAATCTCTTGGGGGTATATGGGCCTTTGAGGATAACGACTTCATATTTAGCTAATGGCAGGGTTTGAGAAAAAACCAGAACAGATTGTGTTGTGAAAAGATTAAAAACTGTTAATCTACAAAGGTTGATTAACAGTTTAATAATAATAACAGTATAATAAATCTAGGTTAAAGAACCTAGATTTACTATGATGAAAATCTTCGCAAGGTAGATAAGGCGGTCATACATCTAGAACCTCTAGCCATCTATAACAATGTTGGGAGAATAACCGATGAAAAGGCTAGTGCCATCTCAAACACTAAAGTGACTTAAACAACTCGCGACGAGAAGACAAAACTTATTTTTAACTTAAACATCGAGACAAAATCAACTGTGGCAACTGAGAAACGAGAGCTGAGTAAAATATTCTCTTCTCTTTACATTGGAATACGGAACCGTCAATATTAGGAAAGGTAAGTATACTATAACATCAATAGAAACGAAGCAAGGTGCATTAAACTATGCACGGCAGAAGTGAGGATCTAAAAATATCACACAGGAGAGTTTCATAACAAGGTTTCAGTAGGTACTTCAGTACTCCGATATCCGAGTAATGATGGTGTACTTTGTAACACTAGTAGACAGTACGGCTTCGCTCAGGAAATCCTTGGAAAAAGGTAGGAGGCTATATGTATTCTTAGAACTTTTTCTGGTATATCCTGAGAGTTTGATATATAATATCACAAGTGAACATAACAAAATAATGAATCACGACAAAGTCGATAAGTCATGGAATAGATAAGTGTCTATTATGAGCCAAAGGTTCAAATGAATACAGCATTCATTATGACTTACACAATCTCAACTGGCCCTATAAGGATAGCGATAAATCGATTCATTACACACTTATTAATAGATTTACATATTAACTTCCCGATGACGAAAGAATTACAAACAAAGATGAATCAACTGTTAGAAACAATTGATTTATCTTAAGCAAGCAAAAAGCAAAGTTGTAAATGTACTGAGCATCAATTTAGGATAAGAATGAAATAGGGGTTATTGCAGCTTTAGTAGATGAGAACAGACAGGTTGTCAATTTCGTTACTGAATTCGATTTTATCAAGTTTCGCCTTAGAATATTTGCCTGCACCAATCCTAGCTTCGATAACCGCTTTAGCCCTAATGACAGGAAGTTGGGGAAACTCTTTTGGTATCTTATACATGTAGATCTGTCCTATACGTACCCTGACAGGCAGCAATATGTTTCCGTTCTATGTAAAGTGTTTTTCATGGTATACCTACAGTTATAAGTACTTACGAACGATCGAATCGAATTACTGTACGAACATGCCTGTTAAAGTGGCGTGGGTGATCGAAGATGTTTATGTGCATCGTAGATTGCGAGCATCTAAGAAACTCGCCCACGCTAGGTGAGCTTGCCGCGTATAGTAATATTCATATGAGAACAAGTGTACCAAATGATCCCTATTGTGTTCATCCTGCTATGGAAATAGAAGCAAACGAGAAAATACAAAGCTGAAGTTGCGCTTCGTCGGTTTCATAAAATGAAAGCTAATGAACGATGACATTCTTTATTGTATGACTTTTGTTATTTAATTTAATGGATAACGGGTAAATTTTATGTGCGGTATAGATGTACTAGTTTCCCTTATGCTCACTAGTGTTAATAATGATCGTTATAAACTCAAACACAAAGGATATATTTAAATTAATTCATTTACAGGCACTATGAAATGTCACACTGACCGACTCGTCAGTCAGCAAAATGAAGATGATAAGATTAGAGGACGGACAAAGAAACAATAGACATTTTGTGTGAAAGATGATAAGGGTAAAATCGGCGATCAATGAAAAAAGAAGACTGCGCTAATATAATACCAAAAAAAATTGGCAAGACGGTGATGACGAAGGAGGATAAAGACTCGTCTAAGACTAGATTACGCGACTTATTTGATTCGCAAAAGTGCTCTCTCCCAAGTTGCGCCACACGCAGCGTAGTATGTGCGTGACATGTGATTGATTACTTTAATTATCAAAATTAGAACAAGAGATAGCTAATTTATCGTGGCTCTAAAAGCCGATTGGAATGTACCTTTGGCGTACCACATACCGGGCTAAATTGGGAGTTTCTTGCCCATTCTTCTCCATACCATATCAATTTTATTTTTATTTTATTTTTGACGTTCAAAAGTGCCTTTTATGTGCCTATTTGAAATAAATTATTTGACTTTTACTTTGATTGTTTTATCTATATTCCTCTCATCAACACGATACAAGAATTTACGATCGCAACATAGGAATGTTGCGATTTTCGGTACTGAAAAGTAAATAAGACCCTGCAATACCAACTAGCTCACTGAAAACATCACATTGCAATGGTCACAACCTTTGCGACATATTAATAAGGGAACCGTTTTAATTTGTTTGTTGTTTATCTTTTCGTTGTAACAAAACATTATAAACAAACACATCAACGATATAAATAAGCGTTATTGTACAATAGTTGACGCAAACCGACCGAATGATCACGAACTATATTCATGACTATACGTTTTATTACAAGTGCTTTGTAATGACCGCATTAGTGTCATTAGGCGTTATTTTTAACGTGGCCAGAAATAACGCTCTAATTAACGCGTCACGCGGTCATATTTACCTAAGTCGACTGTCACTGAAACTTATTTAATTAGCGCTTGTTAAAACGCTATATTTAACAGCTGCTAAATAAGATTACTTGGTGCTTACCCATTTTGAAAGTATTTTTTTACTCGAGATTTTTCTTTAATTTTTTCTTAGTCTCCTGTTGATAGCGGGAATTAAAAGTTTGCGTCTGCTCAATCAAGTTTGCTTTATGCTAAACAACCGATACCGTTCGCGCTATTATTTTAAGTGGCAATAAAATACAGCACCTACTTAGTACTTAAACAAGATACTATATTGAATAGCCTTATCAACAATAATAAAACACCTTATCTTTACTATGCACTGAATCACTGCAGTAAACACTTTTTGGCGCCAACGCAAACCATAAATATGTAAAATAAAAATAAATCCTTCCTATTTTAAATCCTAACTTTTTAAACTTCAATCTTTCACGAAGGAATTGAACCCGTCCCGCCATTTCTCTCGGGTCCTAACGTCTATGCGGTGTTTGATAAAATGCTTTTTTAGACTTACTCTTTTCCTTTTAGTTGCGGCCTGCAGGGAAACTTCACTATGTTGAAGACATTCACACGAGGATGCACAAAAAGGTTATAATGTTAGAAAAAAAAATTTTTTTTGAAACCAAAAAGTTTAAAGTACTTTCGAAAAAAAAATGTATTTCTAACGCGCGGAGGTGTGAAGATAACCTACTTGGTACAGCACACAGAGATAACTAACCGGCAGTGCGTGCGAGATGTAGATGTAACTAGCCGTATCTTGTACGAGTGCTATAAATAGGTAATCTGTGCTAATCGTTACGGAGTGACGCTCGCTTGTATATCCACTGAGCCGACACTGATACGATTTTACGGGGAATACCTAGGGAACACCCATTGCTCTAAGGAATTTTTTTACATAGAAAAAGAATATTTTTTGGGAAATTGACGAAGAAATAATTTTGTGAAAATCCAAAGACATCGGTGAGATTACAAGCCAGATTTTTCGAATTACTAAATCAGTGGGAAAACCTGAAGATAACGCAGATATAATTCGGGGCGCAGAAGAACATTTATAAGTGAGTAAATATCGTCACTGACTTTCTTGTCTTGTGATTCAGTCCATTGAGTTTCACGTCCATTTGAGACGCAAGTCTGAGTTGATTGATTTTACTAATAATTTATTAACACATTTTCCACTTTAAAACCCCATCACGTCAATAATCAATTACATCAACATGACGAATCTCCATGATAATTCAAGGCAGTATTCTATTTGCATCGTCTACCGGTTAAGTAAAAATACTTAATTGATTTCAACCCGCGTGTGATGAATGCTTGACATCCCATAGACACGTTATGCCGTTAATACAAGCCAGTTCCCGCCAGGTGACGTTAACTACATCCAATCAATATCCATAGCTGTGGAACTCACTAGCTTTTTAATTAGCAGGCCGATCCGCAGAATTAATTAGTGTAATTAACAGTTCTATGTAGTGCTTTTACTGGGATAATTGTACTGTGAGATTTAGCCTTAGAAAGCATTAGGAATCAGTTCTCACGAGAGCTCTATGACTTGTATTTTGGTTTCTTGTGAGAAGAATGGTTAACATTGGAGTACTATTGTCTTATTAGCGTGTTTTCCTTTGTAATCCTTATGGCGCCCCATTCAAATTTATAACAGCGGAAAATTTGAATTGTATAACGTCAGACTTACTAAATGAAACGCTAATTTCGTTTCGTCCAATCTAAAATTTGATCCCTATTTCGTACAAGTTTACGATACAAGGTAATACGAAATATTTTACATAGAAAGCTAAATCCATTTAAGCGACATTCCTTCATTGTCGCGTAGACGATCGATTTCACAGCACATGCTACACACTCATGGGCAATGGCTTTATTAAACTTATACAATGTCCTCCATTGTTAGCCAAGCATCAAATTAACTAGATACGAACACTGATCAGGGAGTATCAGTAGGAATATCTTAGGCACCTGTCCCACCAGCGATTAACGATAAGCGAGTAGAACTAGCAAGTAAAAACGAGTAGGCGAGAGATGAGCAGTGAGTGCGCTCTCAGCGAGTGTTGGATGGATGTTTGTTACTATTTTACGCAAAAACTACTGAACGGATTTGTATGAAATTTGGCACACAGATGGTTTATAAAAAGGATTGAACCATAAGGTACATTTTATCCCAATATTCCCACGGGATCGAATAATAATAAAAATAATATTCGGAATAATATTTGGAATACATTTCTTTTAGTTATACAGACACTAAAATTTTATGTAAATTTTTTGAGTGAGAAAACCGTTGATCGCTTCCTCGTGGGACAGATATGGGTATTACAGACGATTTCACATATATGAAAGAAATATTCACGGTCTGCCAGACTTTCAATTCTATCTTTCACTTTCATATGATATAGGTGCTTGGAGGATGAGCGCCTACTGAAGTTGAATCGCGCCGGATATTGGCACCCGTTTCCGAAGTATCCAGCTTTGAGAAGGGATCTTTTCTTTTCTTTTCTTTTTTATCTATATTAAAATGACTTGTAGTGGCACTAAAAATGTATGATATAGGATGATACTTACATAATCTACCGAAGCTAAGGGAGAGGCGCTTTCTAAGCTTTTGCATTTTGCTCATTGCACCACCCCTTTTTTCTCTCATTGTCACGCCTGAAACAAAATAGAAATGCGTTTAGTTATGGCGAAAAATGTGAACATTGAAATATATGATTCATACGTGTCATATGTATCTAATCTGCTTGTCTTGAATTGACATGGCATCATCAATATAAAACAAAACAATGATATAGGTACACCATACAACCAAAACCCCCGGAGGTCCTTCGACCTCAATATAACACTATAAATCTAGGTGTGACAGTACTCATTTTCTGATATTAATTATTCATTATAATCGCCCAGCAACTGGAACGCTTAGGACTAGAACTAATGATAATCGTCCATTACGATAATTAGATAAACCGTAAGAAGTGAATAATTCAGAATGACGTTCCGAGGCATGACGTCAGCTTGCATTATCGTGAACCGTTTCCACCAATCGGGATCCGGACTGATACAGTTAACAGCGACTTTAATTAACATAATAATTGCAAACGTATTAATTAATAACATGGTACGATGTAGAGGGGGTAACAAGCGTTGCGGATAACGGTTAATTACTCAAGTTTATAAGCCGCACTCACGCCAGTCCTCTGGTTAAAGCCCGTCTGACATGCGGCTAGTTAGCAACCCTATAATATACTAAGCCAACTCACCATACATGAACGGATGAGCCAGTACGCTTATCACAAGACACTGGCTTCAAAATGCATCTTATACTGAAGGCTAGTAACGAGCTAGTGACTGTCTCGTAACTGTACTGGCTTGCTTATTGGCGTCGTGTCCGACGAACTTAAACGATCGTTGAACGGCACTTTACTGGCGTCGCGTGTAAGCTAAAATTCCACGTTCTAATTAACTTAAGTTACCTCTCATGTGTTTTGTACACAGATCACATGTTATACAGCATGTAACACATAGTTAGCGACTATGTAAACTGTTTTGCTAGTATTTAAAACGTCATTATGATAGAGATGGCCGTAGTCGCTGCACAAGAGATCGGAGAGGCAATTCTTGTAATTCTAAGATCTCAGTCTCAATCTGTCACAAATACCTCTAATTTTTCTACATTTTTGTCAAGTTTTTGACAGTGATTGTCGCTGAGATGAGATTGCGACTAGATTTTGAACGTTTTCAATTACGGGAATTTGCCTTCTGTTATGCGATAAATCAAGTTTTAGGTATCGAAATATTGTTCCTAAATTAACTTCCGTGTTTCTAAACTAACTCATTGCAAAGTTCCAAAATCGCAACACGAAAACGCCATCAGGGGCAGCAGTCTCGACATTCATAGCGATCGCTTTACGACCGAATTCGGTCACAAAGTCCTGTCACTCCATACATTACACCTGTCAATCCGGGACTTTGCGACCGAATTCGGTCGTAAAACGATCGCTATGAATGTCGAGACTGCAGCCCCAGTTGGAATAGTTGCGAAAACAGTAAAACTACAAAACAAGTAAGAAAATCCATAATTGTTTTTGGTAAGTAATTGAATTCAACAAAAATGAAGTAATTATACCTCGGCTAATTGAATGTTTAATATAAACACTGGCTTAGGTAGGTATTTTTTATTTTCATGGACGAAATAAATAAAATAAGTAAAAAATCCATAATTGTTTTTGATAATTGATTTCAATAGAAATGAAGTCATTTTACCTCGGCTAATTGAATGTTTAATATAAACACTGGCATGGGTCGGCATGTTTTATAGACCAATAGATGAGTTCGGCGTTTCCTATCCGACTACTCTGAGAAGAAAGGCTCTTTTAAAGTCCAGCCAGATTGGTGTTTGAAATGGTCTTTTGAGGAAAGAACCAAACAGATTGAGTGGACCTGTCCAGTTAGTGCACGCATTTGTCAAAAATCGTGCAACTCTGAACTTGAAGAGTTCAACGATTCGACGAACAATAACCAAAGAAAGGACATTTGGGTAGGCCGCGTAAATCACTCAAACTGCCAGATCATTATTAAAACTAACTAAAAAAAACATATGAGACATTTAAAAAAATAAAATATGAAAGATACAAATATGGTATCGCGAACTTTTTTGTAGAATTATTTCATTGTTTTTACCTAAATAAAACTTTTTAGGCAGCGCATGCAAATAATTCTGTTTTAAGAGGTATTTCTTTCCGATTTGCTAGACAAAAATTGTGATAACTCAGGACTCAGGAGAAAATGCAAGATATAAATATAATTTATACCCCATAGCACCAAGGAATAATGAAGCTTGCTACCAGTGAAAAAATTTAGAATTGGATCATTAAATCCGAAGATTACCCCCTACATACGTTAACATATAAACAAACGAACTTTTACCTCTTTCATTTCATTTCATTTATTTTCTCCCACAAGATACATACGGTTCTTAAATTTAAATATAATGCTAAAACATGGAAGGGAGACAGGAGCCCATACTAAATAAAGAACTTGTGTCATGGGTCTCCTGGCCTCCCCGGACAGGTATACGTGCTAGAATCTCGTCTCCTATCGTTTATAATATTAGTATGGATAATAACAGTGGAACATGTTCAATAGTTATTTTAACAGATAAACAAGAAGTCTTATTTATGTCCAAAACATGTGGCATTGAGATAAGTGTGATAGTATTAGGGGTTAAAATATGAAATACCATTATTATCTATACATTGCTGCCATCTAATAGGAAGGTCATTTATGCCTTTGCGATAGAACTCTCGTGATCTAGATTCGACAAACTGTGTGAAAGCATTTTGTACTGCCTCCTGAGAAGAAAACTTTTTATCACGTAGAAAATTGATCAAATCAAGAAAAAAGAGGTTTTCCACTTAGAGCACAGATTTGAACGGCACTTCCGCGAACGGCACATGAGCACTTCCACTAACGGCACCGAAACAAAATTTCATAACGTGCGGTTCGGAGGAATGGTAGTCAGTTGGAGCAAGGTCTGGCGAATACGGACGGTGACGAATGGTTTCTAATTGCAGTTCCTGTAGAGTTAAAACGGTTTCTCCTGCTGTATAAGGTCTCGCGTTATCATGGAGCAATAATTTTGACGGCACGGTTGACGCAGTGGTTAAGCGATTGACTGCTGCGCTGCATGTCGCGGGTTCGATTCCCGCACGGAACAAATATTTGTATGACCTACGTGTATTTGTTCCGAGTCTGGGTGTTTTTCTATCTATAATATGTATGTATTTACAAAAAAAAAAATGTATATAAGTAGTTTATCAGCCATCTTGTTACCATAACACAAGCATTAGGTTGCTTAGCTTGGGACTAGATGGCGCTGTGTGAAATGTCCAAGGATATTATTATTATTTCCTTTATTTCATTTAAATACTTACAAAATACATTTTTAAATATTTTTATAAACAAAAGGATAAAAAAACATTTAAAAATATAAAAAGTAGTAGCCCACCGGTATCGGGAACAGGGTCCAAGCTACCGGCCGGCGGTCAGGGCTCCAGAGAGAGGAACTTCCTGACAATGCGAGCCGTGTCCAGAAGTACCGCTTTCTGAATCAAGCCCTTGATCCAGCTGCCCAACGAGAGCCTCCTCAGGTGTTGGTCGAGGCTTTTGGCTATTAAGCCATTGGCTGTCACGACTATCGGCACAATGATCGCTGAGTCCACATCCCACATGTCGACAACCTCGCGAGCCAAGTCAAGATACTTGTTTTGTTTATCTTTCTCGGCTTTCACGAGGTTCTCATCATGCGGGACGGTTATGTCAACAATCATTGCGCGCCGCTCTGATCGATCCACCACCACTATATCAGGCTTATTGGCAACAATAGTCCTGTCAGTGATGATGGATCGATCCCAGTACAATGTGATATTTCCATTTTCGAGAACTGGGTCGGGCACATACCTGTAGTACGGCACCTCAGATTCGACAAGGCTGTATTTCAGAGCAAGTTGCTGATGGATTATCCTGGCTACAAGGTTGTGTCTATGCAAGTACTCTCCGTTAGCTAGACGAGAACACCCGGAGATAATATGCCTGATTGATTCTCCCGGCCGGTGGCATGCCCGACAGATGTCAACCGTGCCGTCTTTCACAATAAATCTCCGGTAATTGTTCGTCATCATAACTTCGTCTATAATTGCACAGACAAAACCTTCGGTTTCTCCAAAGAGGTCACCGAAACGCAGCCAGGCTACGGACGCTGGTAGATCTACATCGGGTCCATGTAGGGCCCGGTAAAAGCGTCCGTGAAGCTCCTTACTCTGCCATACTTCCATGCGATTATTGGTGTCAAGCACTACCGGCTTGCACCAGTTCTCTTTAGCCAAGGAGAGTGGGGTGAGGCCCTTGTCCACTGCGACTACATCTCGATGCATCCCCACGTCGGTTTCTAGGAAATATTCCCTGAGACTGCATATCTCGCGATTGTGGAGGGTCTTAGCGTTTAAAAAGCCTCGACCTCCACACTTTCGCGGGATATACAGCCTCATTACCGATGACCGTGGGTGATGCATTCGATTTGCAGTCAGCAGCGTCCGGACCCTCCTATCCAGGGCGTCTAGTTCGGTTTGAGTCCATTTGAGTATGCCGAAAGAGTACATCAAAACCGGCATGACCCAACTGTTGAAGGCACGCACCTTGTTTCCGCCTGATAGAAGACTATTAAGTACTTTTTTCAGGCGGCCAAAGAAGCGCTCCTTCAGCGATTGCTTCATGTCAGTTACATTGATGCCTAACGCTTCCGACATACCCAAATACTTATAGGTTTCGGATGCGGAGAGGGCTCTAAGGTTTGCGGAATCCGAGAGTTGGGTTCCCACGGATTCCACAATCTCTCCTCGCTTTACATGCATGACCGCACATTTGTCCACACCAAATTCCATCCTGATGGCGCTACTGAAAGTTTCAGTAATTTTCAGTAGCTCCATCAGTTGCAAATTGTTGGGGGCAAAGAGTTTAAGGTCATCCATGTAGAGGAGGTGAGATATAACCTGGCCACCTCTCCTCAGCCGATAGCCTAGACCTGAATCCTCCAGCAGTGTGCTTAGAGGATTCAAGGCTAAGCAGAACCAAAGCGGGCTCAAACTATCGCCCTGAAATATGCCTCGCTCGATCCTTATCGGTTCGCTATTCCTCTGAATATTTCGACATCCTGGATAGCGAAGGACCGTCCTCCATTGCCCCATACACGACCTCAGGAAGGTTCGCAGAGTTGCATCTACTTTATACAAATCCAGAACCCTCATGAGCCATGTATGCGGCACCGAGTCATAGGCCTTCTTATAATCTATCCAACATGTCGACAGATCCTTTCGGGAACGACGAACCTGTTGGCTAATGGCCATATCAATGAGGAGTAGCTCCTTAGTACCGCGGGACCCATTCTTACATCCATTTTGAGAGGCAGACATAATGGAGTTGTTGTCTATGTGGTTGTTAATTTTAGCTCTCAAAATGGATGTAAGAACTTTATAGACCGTCGGTAAACACGTGATCGGCCTATAATTTTTGGGTTCCGCGGTGCTACCTGATTTATGGAGCAGGTGGGTAACTCCTGTCGTTAGGAATTGGGGTAGCGAACCAGACTCCAAAGCAGTCTGGAACTGAGATGCCAAGGGGGCGTGCGACCTTTGGAACCACTTTATCCAAAAGTTGTGCAGCCCGTCCGGCCCTGGAGATTTCCAGTTAGGCAACGGACGGACTGCACGAGCCACATCTTGGGGGCTGATGATAAGTGCCCCCATTTCTGGTATTAGATCGCATGCTCGCTCGATCTTCCCAGTCCAATCACCTTCGGTGTGACTGACAGGCACCGACCAGATGTTTCGCCAGAACGAACACATGGCGTCATCATCCGGTAGGTGCGTGTCAGTCACACATTGGTCCGGTCGCTCCCAAGCCCTATAAACCCACCTTTCATCGTTCTGGAATGTGCGATTCTGAGTGTACCGCTCCACTCTCCGCCTGTACCGACGAATACGGTTTGCCCATGCACAGATCTTCTGCTTCAGGAAGTCGATACGCTCTGTGACGCGGGACAAATAATCTCGAGAACTAATATCAGTCCCCGAGAACGCCCGCCTCACAAAGCGCATCACTCTAGGGCGAGTATTGCCCTCCCTGAAGCAGATTAGTTTGCCGATGAGCGCTCTGGCCCCACCAATACGGCGCTCAATTCTGCACGTGAGCTACACGACATGCCGCTACAGCCGCACAGTACAGAATAGAATGAGTATCGGTGAGGTCTTCGCAGTCATCAAAATGACTTGACAACTGCGAATCCAGGACCGCCACCAGCGCCCTATTTTTGTTATGCATGGGCAAACGAGGTAAACGTGGTCTGAGTTCGGGCGACATGAACCGATATTCCCGAATCGCACCCTCCAAAGCATTCCTCAATTCCTCATTGCACTGGATACTTACATTTGTAGCCCTGTCATTACTCCCCTCGTCAGCATGGCCAGTGTTAGACTGCGGAAGTACTGCAGTAGTCTGCGACTGGTGGGCGATGACATGGCTACTCTGCATTTCACTTCGCAGGCGATCAAGTACAGTGTCATCTAACATATGATTACGTTGAATAACCCGCACCTGATCCGATAGTCGTTGTGCCGAAACGTTGACAGCTGGCTCAAGCACCTGAAAAAGAGAGAGCATCCGAACACGGTACGCGGTCAGATTGTTTCTCCCCTCTGTAGCCCCATAGTATGAGCGCATGACATTTTCATTGATGGATCGTGTCCATCTCATGCGCTGCACACTTCCGCCGGGAGCTGGGACCCTATCAGAGGCCAGTGGGCCTCGAGGTCCTAAGCCGTCCGGCGGCCGGCGTCCTCCCCGTCGACGAGCAGGTGGTGGCGTCGTGGGCGGAGAGAAATACTCGTCGCTCGAGCTCGACGCAACTACCGCGGCCGGTGTCGTCACAGCGCTCACAGTGGGGCTGGGTACCGGCGGCGGCGAGGCGGAGCTGAGCGAAGAGTCCGGTGGTGGTGGGCGTGCACGTCTTGCGGCTGATCTTGTCAACATTTCATTCTGATATTATGTTAGTTTTTGTGTTTTACCGGAGGCAACATGACAGATGTCACCTCCGGTACGGCAGTTTTTGGTGAGAGTTTATTGCATTCATATTGTTCAGATTATTTTTTTAAAAGGAAAATTGGTTGGAATATTTGGTTTATGCTTGATAATTCACAATAACTAGGTATAAAAACTGCTTCTAAAAATGTATTTAACTAAAAATATTAAAATATCGGAACGTTGACTTGTTGACGTTGGTGTTGCCAGTCTTATTATTATTATTATAATGGTGAAGATCGATTCATGAGTCGGGGCTGTTTCACTGCTTGTTTTGCTATCATTGTTCGGAGTTCGGCACAGTAGACATCTGTCGTTATTGCTTGACCAGATCGGAGAAAGCTATAGTGAATAACACCATGCTGAGACCACCAAACAGTTACCATTACCTTTTTATTGGTAAGCTTTGCTTTAGGACACTGTTGCGGCGTTTGACCTGGGGTCAGCC
Organism: Apamea anceps; assembly: GCA_951799955.1. Classification (NCBI taxonomy): domain Eukaryota; kingdom Metazoa; phylum Arthropoda; class Insecta; order Lepidoptera; family Noctuidae; genus Apamea; species Apamea anceps. The sequence goes on from OX637516.1 coordinate 5,177,190, forward strand.
ATTGCATTTTTCGCTTACGGTTATCGTAAAGAATCCACATTTCATCACATGTCACAATTCGATATAATTCAATATTCCTTCATTTCTGTATCGATTCAGCAAGGCAACACAAGTTTCAACACGCGTTTCTTTCTGCAGATCAGTCAAATCATGAGGCACCCATTTATCATATCATTTTATTTTAGTGATTTGACGCAAATGAGTGAATGTTGTTGGTAAGGTAACGTTAAACCATGCCGCTAATTCCTGGGTAGTTTGGCTCGGATCGGCTTCCACCATCTCTTTCAATTCATTGTTATTCACCTGTGTGGTCTTCCACGTGGTTCGTTCTTCAAATCAAAGTTTCCATCTCGAAAGCGTTTAAACCAAAATCGCACGGTGCGTTCATTAGCAGTCCCCTCTCCAAACGCAACATTGATACTCGTATTGCGAGCTGTTTCTGCCGCGTTAGTTCCGCGTCGGAACTCGTATTCAAAAATAACTCGAATTTTCGAAGTATCCATCTTTCTTATATAAGCTGAATAAAAAAAAACAAATGAAAGTCGATACTCGAATGTTGCACATTTTTAAAAGAAGAACTTCATAGGTACTTACCACGTGAAATAAGTTTCACTAAAAAATCTCAAACCATGAAGGTTCTATGTCCATTCGAAGTACTTATCACGATAAAACGGCAATTTCATATTTTAACCACTATTATTTCATTCAAGATATTGTGAACCTTTTTGTACAGACGCCAGCACATCAAGCTACCCGAAACTGTAAAATTTTACCAATCAACCTTGAATCTAATGCTTTAGCAATAAAGTTGAAAATATATTAAAGAAATGTGACAGATTGTCGTAACTAGATGTGCTTCTGTGCTTTGTCCACAGATTTTCTTCATTTTCATTCATTTCGACATGATTCGCCAATACATTCATGATCCTTGCGTATTACTTCATTTTATAGATTCCTTAATACAGAGATAACAAGTGTGAGATCAATAGGTATTATTATTTGAGACCTTTCAAAATAAACTTTTCGAAATAAAATCTACATACTTAAATAAAGAAAAATACAGTTGAAAAAAATATATACAGACGAATGGAGTTCCTCTTCCTTTTTTTAAAGGGCGACTTCAAAAAAAGTCACTTAATCTTGCTTTTAAGGCTTTAAGGTATTATTTTAAAATTTTACGCCTTTAAAAACGCAAGATCTTACCATTTCATTTACCTTTTTCTTTTATGCGAATTCGAATAGGTACAGATTTCAGCCAACACCACAATTTATTGCAACGCAATGAATATTTTATCACCTCACAGGTAGTTTTACGTCATCATCGAATTGACGCAACAACGCACCTTGAAAACATATTGAATGCACTAACCTATGATAGAATAATCAATGCAATCGCACTCAATCATAACCCAAGGTTTACAGAATAATTAATCGCATAGTACAATATGTCTACCTAATGAACGAGACATGAATTACGAATATTACGAGACATGTGCCATAAATCAGTCGAAGGAAAAGAATCGCTTAGTTGAATTACTTGGCTTTATGATTTATAGATATTGGTAAAAGTTACAGCCATAGAGTTCGATTCATTCCAAAAGCCATATACCTAAATGCATTTTTATAAAGCTAGATTTCAGGTAGGTGACACTTTTTTATCTTAAATTCTATGATAGATATCACTTTCTTATATGGCAACATACTTACAGTATCGAGTAACTTTAGTTGCCACTGTTCGAAAGTGCACGTATTATCGATGAAACGTAAGCAAACAAAATAGTGAGTGTGTGCGGTACGCGTTCAATGCTCCTGTGAATGTCAGGATGTTATCGTACACAGTTTCACGACAACTACTACGGAATTACACTATTGGTGTCGTAAAGCGGTGAACTTTTCCAACTTTAACGTAGTCGGCGACATTTTCTTTGTAATGATTGGGCGCATACAATTGACGGTGTGCCAAGAATGCCGGGCGCCGCATCGTTGACGCCACACTGCCGCCACGCCTTGTCTTCGTCAATAACAACATTGTCAACAAAAACTTTACTTCCATTTAATTTGCCGCAAATTCGGAAGACTCGACGCAATGCAATATCAATAACATATAATTTGGAATTTGGAAATCTAAGTCAACATTCAACGACCATTATTTATTTATATGGATGTTATGATGCAAGGTTAGCGTTCTGAAATAAAATTTCCCGAGAAACGAGCGTAATCCGTAAAATTGAATCGTAAACTTTACTCTCAAGAATTCTGTCTGGTTTCCTTCAGTGTGTTGGCTCAGGGCCCAGTGTAAGTCCAGACCGCAGTCCGCAGTCATCAAGCTCTATGAGAGACGAAGCGAGCAGGTCTTACTGCACTGACCTAGAAAGGCGAATTACTGCTGTATATAACACCTACTCTCATCTCACGTCAATGATAAAGACAGATTTTATGAACTTGGTAAATGGGAAATTTTATAGATCCAGTTGGATTTCCAATTTATTGGACAAGCTTCTTACTATCTTCACTGTGAAAACGGATTTAATAGTTCTTATAAATCACAGCGATATTACTCCTCTAGGGACAACGAATCGCCTGTTAGATTATACCTCGAGAGTGCTGGAACCGAATTTATTTATAGCAATGTTTGCACACGTGGGACATAATAAGTTTTACCTGTCGGACCAAACACGACAAACAATGTTCGAGCTGGTTGTGCTATGAGATTATTACGGCGTGTTGATTTATGATCGTATTATCGAACGATAAGGTTCAGTATTGTATGACGAATGGGGTTAAATTCGTCCGGCGTCAGTCAACAGCCCTACGCTTCAGGCTGCTCAAACATGACTACCATGGGCAAACAGCCACGATGTCAACGCTATCTAATCTGGAAAGCGTCAGGAACAATGTGTACAGCGTGGGCTACACAAACATTACCAATATACAGTGTTACATCACACAGGCATGCCTCCTGGGCACGTGAAATCGTTGAATGTATCGATAATTTCTATACCTAGCAAATCGATCGGTAATCGCAAATGAATTATATAAGGGCTTCAGAAATGCTGCTTTGGATACTATACAACAGTGCAGTATCGACGGATAAGGTCTCTGAAATGCGAATATTAATATTCTGATAGAGCCCGTTATTAACAGGACGATAAACAAGCTCATTATTCATGTGTGTGAGTGCACATGATAATCTGCGCTCATATCGTATTTCATTTAACAGAACATCTACCTGCCAATTGAAGACTATTATCCATTATAAACGATGTTAAAAGCTCACATACGTTTCAGTGAAAGTCGTTTATGAACGGATTAACGATTCATAAATCAAACGCAGTGTAAGTACTCTTCATTTTGCCGCAACATCCTGGCCACTGAGAGAAACTGGGCCACATACACTGCTCGCTGGTAGCTGCACAGAAAACTTGTCGAAATACGACACAATTGAATAGGTACGCATCCACTGATGGTTTCGTTACTGGATGGTCTTAGGAACACTCAATCCACTTAAGTCAATGCAACCGCGCTGGTGAAATTCTTGGAAGGGTCACGTTGAACGTAAGGAAGTATATCGTCGCTCTAGATGTGATACCTCGTAACTGCAATTATTGGTCAATTTTACATTTTGATGCGAAATTGTCTATCACACAATTTTCCATCTTTCTGGTGATACCTTGTATGTACAGGAGGTATAATTCACTTAAAAAAACTGACTTTTAGTGACGTCTCGTAACAAGACTGAAGCACTTTGTAAGGTGGGACCTCGTAAGTTTAATAGACACCAAGCATGCCAAGGTGATTTTTTATGTACATACAAGAAAACATACGGTATTTTATTTAATATTCAATCAAATAACCAAAAGCATGCAATATACATAATTATCAAAACAGTGTTTTGTATCTCCTGGAAAATTAACAGGTTCGTGTTTCTTAGAAAGAGGGACGGTTTCGTGACATGTGACAATATTATGTCTTAAAGTATTTTTCAAAGGGATTTAAGAGTGATTCATTCTAAATTGAAGTACTTACCTACCACCTAACATGTTGGCATAGTTTTAAATATTACGTAAGTATTCATTTCGAAGTAAGTGTTATAGAAATCAGTAAATAGATGAAATGAACTAATAACAGTTCCGCATGCCGGGACTGTCCAATGAACTCATTCCCGACGCCCACGCCCTGTCGTCCACGCCCGTATTACTATGCGACAAATATCAGAATAGGCCCTACAGATAAACATTATTTCCGTGAATACTGCGCGATTTATATGAACGCTAATGTTAGTATCGTAACGCACGAATGCGGCGTAAAAATATGTCATATCCTGATTAAAATTATCATATTTCAATGAATTCGCAGGATAGCTTACGTGTACTCTGTCACGTTACAAAAAACAATAGATGACAATCTACTGTGCTAAAATATTTTGATTTCGAACTTGCACAAATCTGAAAAAACATGTTCAATACTTAGGCGTTTTGATATTAACCAAGGACTTATGAAGGCGACGAAACAAGAAGATTGTGAAGAGAATTGAAGACAAGCGCGTGGGCCTACGCCTACGAGTAGACCATAAAATAAACAACATGCTGTTACAAGAATTACAACACAAAATAAACGTATATAGAAAATATTGTAACGTTGACAAATATGTAATCATTGTATGTCCGATAAACGAACATATTGATTCATATTCAATTTAACTGATGATGACACCGAATATTTGTGCAGGCTTATATCATCGATACTGAGAACCTTATCATTACCTATAGCATTGATACCTATGATTCAAATTTTGACCATTTGTACACGAGAGCTTCAAAGTTAGTAAGCGATACTAAAGGTGGTATTTTCATGAACTTACAAAGTATTGGATTTCAATATTATTATGCTCAACTAATGTCAAATCGTTATCCCATCGTCTGCAATTTCCGTAGTGACCTATTTCCCTCCAGTTCTATCGAGTTCAGGAAGATTAAGCAGCTGTTACCTCCCGTCTTTGTCTCTTTAGCAGATGCTACTCAGAAGGTTAGGCACTATATATGCCGTTTTATGTGAGCAACTGTATTGTAAATATGATATGTCTTGTTAAATAAATATTTTGATTTTTTATTCAATCTTATCTACAAATAATCAATCATGACAACAGTTTTTGAAATCCATTCGTTCTCATATTTTTTTAGATAAACTAACCCAGTTTTTCGACATTTCCACTGGTGGTATGCAGCAATAGAGCTTGACTAAGTAAAGCCAGCCGATGTGAAGCCAGCGAGTATGACAAAACGCGGCGGGTTATCGTGGCCGACGTGCGAAAGTCGTTCGTCGACCTTGCCGTGAGCGTCGCGGACCGCGCTGCGCCCGCGCATGCCGCGTGCCATTCCGCCTACTGCACACGGCTGTACACCTAACATAAACTTACCAAACCGCCTGCGCATACTATCCTAAGTGACCGAGAAGAAAAACTGAAGATTAATAACAACGCGCAAGTGTTTCATAACCACGATGATTGAGTTGTGTAAACAAAGCTAAAAATAGGTGCCAAAGCAATCCATTATAACAAAGAATTTCCTGCATTACGAAGACGTGCATACACGTCGTTATATCGCAATGTTTAATGACGTTCCGACACGGACAAGCGAACTCGATCAATCAACGACGTTGATACGTATTTTCTCACATAATGAGTATTTTTCTTTGCAGTAATTATCGAGTTGACCAAGACAGCACGTCAGTCAATCAGGAAACATTTGCATGAAAAAATATTAATTGTTAAATGTGTTGCAGGCCTTGAATAAGAATATGTAACAAATAAATGAGGTTATTTTAATCTCTTGGCCATAAATTACCTACCTCAAAAATATCTTCAGCCCTCGGGATTTGTTCGCGGGGTTTGGAATTCGGCAGAATATAAAAATAAATTTTTATGGCACTAAACGCACGTTAAAAATAAAATCAGGCCCTCTATATCGATGACGTAATATTATTTCCAACTTTTACTGGCATTTGATAGAAATTCCGATCTTTGCTAATGTTTTCAGATGTAAGGAAAAAATCACAAACAAAGCTTATTTACGATATCTTTATAGAAGTAGATGAATAGTAAGATATTGTGACAGAGCTAGCACCAGTAATGCCAGCAACTGAAAGAGCGTTTGAACTGAAGCCAAGAATACGATTTCAGTAACAAGCACATAGGAACAGAAAACCTAATACTATAACTATATTAACGTGCCCCAGAAGTTTATTTTGTTGCTTTATGGAATAGCGATGATCGCGCAGTCAGACGGAATTATATAATTTCTTTATTGCTTTCAAAATTATTTTCCTCGTTTGTTAGGAGAAACAACGTCCCTAATCCAACAGTATTTTCACAAACCGCAGTTTTACCTCAGAAGTGTTAAATAACAACACGCTATTACGATTTTAACCTTTATTTAAATCTATACTAATAATAATGCTGAAGAGTTTGTTTGTTTGTTTGAAAGCACTAATTTCTGGAACTGCCAGTCGGATTTGATCCTAAAATTCCTTATCCATTTGATAGCTTAATTCTTGAGAAAGGCTTAGGCTACGACGCATAGGAGCCGATCAAAAACAAAAACGTCAAAAAGAATAGTCATGCGAAATCGAAGTAATAGCGACGGGGAGTTTTATAAAAAATGTGGCTGTTATTTTAGTTTCTATAGGCATTGTGTATCTTACGACTTCCACGTGATCAAAGTCGCGGGAAGAGTCTAGTTCTTTATAAATCCCCTGGTGATTCATCACTAAAATATGTATCACTTTTTATTTTCTTTATTTAGGCAACCAACAGCGATACACTTAGTATTTTACAGAATATGTCTATTACAGTAGTGTATGGCTAATAGTGGGTTTTCTTGTATAAACTATACAAACTAGGGTAATTATAAAACATGCGAATGGACTACAGATTAAAAAAATATTTAAATACAAAAGGTTCAGTTTTAGATAATATATAACTTATATTTAAGATTAAATATTAGAAAAAAAAAGAGTTTCATTACGTATTAAGAAAAAAAAGTTTTAATAATTAATAAGAGATTAGTTTCCATTTCTCTGTTTGTGTATGTATATAACTTGTTTACAAAATCGACAATTACTACAACAAAATCAACATAACTATCTCAATGAAGTTTTACTCATTACAAATCAATATAAATTGTTGGTTTCTTTAACTTTTTTCTTTCCGTTCATACGAAGTGGGAATACCGTATTTAAATTAGCTGATATCATTATCCACAGTCATTAAATGAATATTCCAAGATGTAAATTGGCAACAGTGCCGGTGAATTGGATTTCCTGAAAGTCCATTGACAAAGACATTACTAATTTTTCTTTAGGAGAGTTTTACATTAAAAATACTGAGAATTAGTGAAAGCTCTCAAAAGTAGAACTTTTGGAAGTAAATAAATAGTAAAAAATAAATAGTATTTTTATTTAGCCCTCTTCTTTCAAATCACAGTGCATTTCGCAATGTCAAATTGCGAAATGCACTGTACACACTGTACAGCTCTAACCAAAATTCTCTTCCCTTAACAAGTGATCGCTAGACAAACAAAGCTTATGGCCGCATGTATCATTCGCACGAAAATAAAGTATGTTAGAGGAAGTAACAAATGATGAATGTGCTAAAAAATTATGATGTGTCAAATTGGTTTCATTGCGTGGGTCAAATCCAGATCTTGAAGGAGGCACATATTCATTTCAAAACGAATGATTCACGCAAACGGTATTCCAAATAATGTAATACTGATTGACCTGAGTCATGATGACTTAGAAACATGGTGATGATTCCCTTCAATCATTGCACGATTCCGTTTATACTTTTTCTAACATTAGTCATTTACACACAGACTAGTTTACGTGGATACAAATCTACCGTTCAAATAAAAACAACGCGAACACTTTGCTTTTAAAAATGTTGTTGATCCTGGTACTAAGATTCATAAAAAGTTGAACAAATTAGCTCCATTGAATGAACACGTTTTCAGAATTGCTCGAATAGTAATTGTATTTTTTAGTTGCATAAATAAACTGTAAATTAAAAAAACTGTACAGAGTACAGCCAGACCTTGCGCAGTTGTATATTATTTCAGCCAAAATTGTGTGAGAAAAACTTTATTATTTATGTGATTTCGCAATACCATCAAGGACATAAAGATAGCATTGTTTCAGCAATGGCGAATACTACGAACGAAATATTACATTTAGAGTTAATAAAAACAAACAGTTGTTAACAAACACGGTATTATTATCAAGGTCTTAAAACCCTTGAAGGATTTAATTTATTATTTGGTCAGTGTATCTATTACCACATTTCAAGTAAATGAAGTTTCAGTTTTTTGTTAACTAGTGATTAGATTTTAAAATGAGTGCCTAAACCCAAGAGCGAGACCGACGAAACAATATGGAAGAGCCAATAATAACAGCATAGAACCAATTGTCATACATAATTCTATATACCGTCCATTAGGAGCAAGGTGACAACAGTACAATGGTTGAACGATAAAACGAAACGACCCATTCTTGGGGAGACCATAACTATAATAGAAGATGAAGAAAAAACGCAATTCAACTCGAAATCAGACGCCGAACGTTACGTGAAATACGCCCGAAGAATATTAATTCGCTTCCATTTTAATTTCTGATTGAGTTGCAGGTGTTTCGGGGCCTCAACCTTTCATTTAAATCGGCTAGCGCACCACAATCGGTACCTGATAAGAATTGCTTAAAGGAAATGCTAATGCTCGCACACGTATCGGTGCGTTTATATGGTCAACGACCGACCGATTGATTTCACGAATACGGAATTACGGACTTTATCAACACTAGTAACAAAAAGTTTGATAAAGATATGATAACAGTGACACACAAATATGAATAACAACAAAGTAGGAAATTACAGATTGTTACTCTACGATCTCATTTTAAATTGAGGTCAATCCACATAATATCTTCTCATATCGCACAAATCAAGTTGCGCAAAAATTAAGAAGACGAATGTATTCGTATTCGTATGCTAAGCTGAGCGAGATCTAGATATTGCAACTTTATCTTACAAAGGAGCCCATTGAGGCGCGAGTGCACGAGCCGCGACCTCGAACCTGTGACCCTGCACACAATGCGAACAATTGTAATGTAAATGCGGATTGAACCCGTTGTGCCACTCGTACTCTGGTACCGATTGTTGTAGAAGTTCGCACCGACTGAGCTCGTAAGTCATTTCACGTGGAAAACGACGTTGAGCCTCGTGAATCGCAGATACGCACACGTATCACTACCGTTACATCTCTCTTATAGCGGAAGCTAAGCTATAACTCACCGACGGCAGATATGAATATAACAATACGTAGCAGTTGTTAGTTGGTTTGCACCTGGTTTCCCTGACGTAGAAATAAGACTAAGATGCAGCTCAGGTTGCTGCAAGAAATGATGTTAAGTTTTGTCAAAACTATACGATTCCTTTCATGGAAATCAAAGATTGATGATATACCGCAAAATCGGTTATAGTTCTCAATGCCAATAAACTAAATGACCTCAAACATTCAGTGCAGACAAACAATTAACTACACCTGCTTCCCAAATACACTCATCATAAAAAAATCGACCTACCCATTTTTGTTCAATAATGATCGGTTGTTTCACAGATAAGCTGTTTCACATGTTTGTTTACTATTTTGAGGGTCGATATTATGATGATTGACGTCTTGTTTGTCATTAATCTTACTGAACTTGAAGGTAAATCATTTCTTATACTTACAGAAATACAGGGTGCCTAAAAAGGCCACTTTGGCAGAATCATAATAGGATAACAATATAATATTAAAAATCGTAAAATGGTCACAAACTGACAATTCATAATATGATCTGTGTGCAATTCATATCACTATGAAATAACATTTAATTTGTAGAAATAAAAAATAGAAAACCAATTTGATTAATAAACACTTTAATGAAAAGTTTACCGATAAAATTACGGTTTTTATTTTTTTCATGCGGCAATGTTTACACCCAGTATGAAATGAAATTTAACGAAAATTAGAGGAATTGCTAATGATCTGCTGGGAATTCAGGAAATGAATAGCTTTAGGAGGTATTGCTTAAAGTGGCCTTTTTAGGCCCCCTGTTGTACTGATTTGACGGTTAAACATCGGACCAAATCATCCCGTTCTTTCAGTCAGTGACAGATTTTTCTAGGGAGTTTATGTGAATATCGTTAAGTTTAATTGCTGAGGCAGTACTTTTGACTAATTCTGTCTAAAAATAATAGACACTTCTGAAGCTGAGGCGGCCCAAGTTGTGCTTTTGCTGCAACAAGGCTTAAGTCAACGTGTAGTCTCCAAGAGGTTAAATCTCAGCCGTTCTGCAATTCGGCGAGTTTACCAAAGGTTTCTGGAGACTAGGCAGTATCGAAGAAGTTCTGGATCTGGAAGACATAGGGTGACAACTCTAAGGGATGACGTTTTATAGTGATATCCGCTATACGAAATCGACCCCTTTCTGGCGTAGATCTCCAGCGACGCTTACGTGAAGATCGGGGTGTGGCTATAAGTGACAGTACTGTAAGGAGACTACGTGAGCAGTATTTAAGACCACATAAGCCAGCAACAGGGCCACAATTGACCACAGCTCATCTACAAGCCAGACTTCAATTTGCGCAGAATCACCTCTAATGGACTATCGGCAAATAAAACTTGCCCCAGACTAGAAATTTCTTCTGAATCGTGGGTGCGTTTAAAAACATTTAAACTCACTTGTAGGTCATACAAATGTTTGTTCCGTGCGGGAATCGAACCCGCGACACGGAGCGCAGCAGTCAATCGCTTAACCACTGCGCCAACCGTGCCCTCAAAGTGTAGACACAACAGAACTTAGTAAATCTGCATTCTCAGTCACCTCTCGGGCGCCATCCACTTTCACAATTCCCACCAGCTTGCTAATAGACTCAATAATTGTTAATTAAGTTTTTCATTCATTCTCAGATCGGTGTGGAAAGTCACGGAGAAATCGAAAAGTAACTCTTTTCTCATCTTGAATAATAAAAGGCAAGACTGACGTGCTTGCATATAAAATAAAATAATACTCGTAATTCCATAAATACCAAAGCTTGTAAAAACTTTTTAAATCCGATTATATTTAGACAGGTTTAAAGAACAGTCAAGAATGTTAAATGAAATATCGTCATAATTATTACGGAAAGATATTTATAAATTCTTAAAGAAGTTTTGAGACGCGATTATATATGGATTTGGATGATATATTGCGCATTTGAAATGAAGAAAAAAATAAAGCAATGAAGTCGGGTGAGATGAACACACGAAAACCAAGAAAGCGAAACAACGTGCATTAACTGTCGTTAGTCAAGATCATTAATTATCACGCGAGCAATGTCATTATGATAGGCGAGGCTCATTAACTGTTACTAAGGCTGATTTTCTATTAAAACATTACACAGATTTACTTACTTTACTACCACTTAGATAAGATAAGACAAACTCTCGTAAAATATGCTACGTTATCTTAAATATTATATTATATTTAGAATGGTAACAGCACAGTCATTTGCTTAACCTAAAAATGTTACGAAGCTATTTGAGCACACGAATTCGCTTAACGACTAAACTGCAAAAACTTCGCCGACTGTGAAAGATAAAATATGAATGCCAGACATTGAATAGCATACGAATAGTAATTCAAAATAGATACAACTCAATAGAAAATATACCTACACTATCTAAATATAATAAGGCTGGTGTAGTATACGTAGCATTATTAACAAATCACGACGAGAAACATTGCGTTGATTTACAGCACAATCTACGGCCTGTCTCCGTCCGTGCGCTATCTCAAATGCAATGTGCATTCGAACAAGCCGATTTCGTGACTAGAGCAGATATAAAGTATAATTAATGCAAGTGGTACAATAGTTTCCATATCATTGTCGGTTGCCGGCGGGCCCGTCGAGGCGTGGCCAAGTCGACGCCGCTGCGTGCCCAACCGACCGTTCTGCGCTCTCCCTATGGATTTCAGAATTATGGGATTACAGCGTTTAGAAATCCGAGGAGGATTACTCATTTGTAATTGACTCTTGTACGTTAGCGTGATTTCGATATATTTCTCATTTCCGTCGACCTTCTCCGTGTAATTCATATGATTATATAAAAGAAATCTAACATAATTTATTAAATGTTGCGTTAATCGCGTTTATATTGTGTAATGAACGAAAGTCACGTAAAAGAGCAATAACACAAAAACTGGACGGAAAATTTCAGTTTTATTTGTTTTTCCTTGAACTCTAAAAACGAAATAAAACAAGCGTAGGTAGACATCCAAGAATCGACCCTATTTTACATACCACATAATACCGAAGTTATAAAGAGTCCAAAATAGTACGGTCTGTATTCGGACTATTCCGTACGCAAAGGGACATTCGCTGTAGGAACATTCCAATAGTGGGTCCTTATTATGTCGTTACAATATGTTCCACACTTGTGTAATGTGGGGACGTTGTTAATATTCCATGCTACAAATAAACATTTGTACAGCTCGTACAGAACTATCTTCAGTATTTATTTTCTTATTCGTTTAGCTGATACATCATTGTTGTAAGTAACGTAAAACTAACTGCACATCGGATGAAGCACGAACGAAGTAGTTTTTGCTGTCTTGAAAATTACCTATAATTGCTTCTAACAACTTCCTAGAGTAACGTAAACGCGTGTCACGGACAAACAAACCATGCAAACCTCTCTAGATAGGTAGATACCTGACTGACAACGTTGATGACTACAGATTGTTTCGACCTGCCAAGGTCTAATGTAACGAACATTTTTAAATCTAACGTTCAGAACTTGTTTAGATCACAGTTCCAATTCATGCATAATATAACAATTTTTTTTACACACCTAAAACAAAGCTATTTCATTGAAAACAAAGATCGTTAGTATTCGGAGAGGCTGTTTCAATTGAATGCTTTTTTGCATAATATCGACGTACAATTCGTAGGATATTATTCTGTGAACGGTGCTATTTAATTTACGATTTGTTTTTCATTTGCATATGCGATTTCTGGCCATCGCGAGCGTTTTGTCGGATAGGAAATACTATTAGAGGAACCTTGATTTACTAAACAACACGTAACTTGTAAATGTGTGACTTTATACCACAATATAATAAAATTGAGAAAAAAATTATTAAATTGAAATTGAGAATTGAGCCTTTCTATGTACCGCACTACCGCACTCCTTTTTGAGTGGTTAAACTTATCCTAAGTATTTAAATGTTTTCAAGGAGCCTCAGTCTCGGCAGGACTGAAGAAAAGCAAACTGAGACCAATCCTGCCGAAGAAAGACTGGAATAGAACTAATAAGGTTGGTATTATTATCTTGAAAAAGGTAAAAACTACTAAAGCTTGCAACAACACATGTGTGTCGAATGCAACTGTGCAACTTCTTATTAACGGTCGGTATGGCAGTGACAAAAACTTGTCGTGGCGGGAACTCGGCACAAGGTAGCGGCCATTGGGAACGGCATGCGAGAATCTTTAGAAACAGTGGTGATTACAGCCGCCTCACACTTGCGTAACCACTGTGTAATGGAAAACTTACCGTTTTGCGATATTAGTCAGAAGCGCATTGCAGTAACATTAAAGATTATCTGAGAATTCCTTGTTGAACAAAGTAATTATTATTGAAAGATATATATCTACTTCAAAACGACTTTAATGGTATATATTTTTAAAATTCAGATCCATTACCTGAGGATCGTGATAAGAACACCTGATTGAATTACAGGAAAAAGGAATTAATCGTTCTCGTCCTCTCGGTCGTCGACCCAAGGCGCCAGCCGATCGCACCTGCGCCTGCGACGCCTGCTCCGAACTGCCGGATAAGGCGGATGCCACCAAGGCCGCGAGCTTTTTAGCCGCTGACTCACTCTCTACCAACTCCTGCCGTACAACAAGTTTTAACCATTTCCGCATAGCATCATAAGGTTATGTATTCTTTGGGACCGTCTTTCATGCGACAAAACTGGCATCGGCGTGAATTAACTTAATGATATTAGAAAAGAGAGAACATTATGAATTATTTATGCTCTCGTGTTCTTTTATTTATTTTATCTGGTCAAAGGGATAATGCTCGTTTGGCTCCAAAGAAAATACGAGACGTAAATATACTTTTGAGTCGTCCGCACTCCCCATCCTTTTCCAGTCGCTTGGTATTGTTTTAGAGTAGCTACATAGTCCTTTCCTTGTAATACAAACAATACACCATTCAAGAAAGCGTTTAAGTGTACCCACTTTTGGATTCTCCTTTTGACAGGTAACACCGTAATGAATGAACGTTGTTTGCAAAAAAGAAAGTACACTTTCACGGACATTTCAACCAAGAATATCATCGTTCACAGAATACTACGAAATAATTAATTCGGTTTCTAACCAAACAATTTACTAGCTGCTAATAGATGCGAAATTACTTAAAACGAACATTGGCTAACAGGGAATGTCTTCAAATTTAGATGTAAAAGCAAGAGCTATAAAATTTGGCCTTCACGGAACAAGAAATGATACATTTTATTTCTCATTGTAAATTATTGTAGAAATCGCGAACAAAAACTCCGTTTCTACAACAATAACAAACGGTCTGTAGTTCTATTCTAATAATAACGCCGTACATTTTCACGGTAAATCATAATATTATTAATAGCTGAATTATGGTTTATCAATACTACATTTACTACACTTATATAACGTGAGCAGTATATTACGTAAATAAAACAATAAACACGAACACGGTTCTGTTCAGTATGTAGGTATCCGTATGGTAAGTACAGTTTGACACGTAATACTTGTAATAAGATAAATACGCATCGGGTATTTGAATCACCATAAGTGCAGCAGTAAACTCAACATGAAGGGGAGCTACGTAAGTATACGTGCATCTAAATAGCTACCTACCAAGAGATTGTTTTACAATTCACGCAGTAGTGCAGACTGCAGACAGGTTTTTAAACAAAAGAACTACAATGAGTGTTATGATTGAGTTATGTATAACAATCACAATGCTGCATCACACTGATGTGATGTCAATACATAAGGATTACTTACAGTCAACTGTTGGGATATTAAAATAACAAGCAGACATCTTAATAGCCCAACAAGCAAAAATTCTTTTTACAATCAAGTCAGAACATTTCATATTACCTTCGGAAATCGTGGGCAGCACGTTGACAAAGTTAACAATTCCGACGCCTGTTAGCTGACTCATTCACCAAAACTAACTTAAAACGAACACTTGAAAGTAACGTCTGCCTACTAACGGCGATTCTTGAAAACAAACAACCGAAAACGGTAACACACTTGACACCTTATCACGTAGCCCACATAGATAAAGTGGTAAATTAAGTTTTTGGCACTTCAGATTTTTGCAATCATGTCAACAATGGTTGTAATCCTCAAAAGAAAAGTACAGTAAAAATTAGAAATTACTACAGTGGCTGACCACTGCGCACACTTTTTCCATAATAAGCGGGAGAAATGGTAAACTATCACATGAGAGCGGCCTAGATTTTTATGTAGAGTCGCGTGGGATGCGCGTACGCCGTGTTGTCGGTGCGAAGCGCCGGGGCTTACTGACCGGCCAGACAGACAAGTCAAGCCAACGCCCGTTTACCAGTTCACCTACTCTTATCTTTCGATGACTGTGTATGTGGTGGTACTTGCTTGCTTATTTCTCGCTGCGCTTACTTGACTGGTTACTTATACTGCATCGAATGTATGTGTATGTTTATGCTGCCGCGCATGGATTGCAGTACGTCCAATATTATAGGAGAAAGGCACAAAAAGGTTTCTTTATGACCTTTATTTATCACGATGAATCGACTATAAAATTAAAGGAATTTGTACGTAAAGATAAATAGCTTGATTAAAGTATCGATTCTCCAATTCTTTTAAACGCTGCTTTGCTGTCATCCTAAATTTATGTGAAACGGTTTAATAAAACTTCCAGTAATTCGTTCCATTCATTCGAGATCGGAGATCGTTTGGAAAAATTGTTGAAGTTAAATCACAGAGAAGATTGATTACTCAAGTCTAAGATTTAATGAGGATAGAAATGGTTGTGCAAGCTTCCTCTTTATAATCTCATCGTTACAACCAAATCAAGCTAAGTAATGGACGGACGATTCGATAAAGCAGCTCATCGGGCAGAGAATGAATACAATCTATAAATTCAGCAGTTATGCAATCGATTAATCAATTAAGCCTATCATCATCGGAGTCTACTGCTGCTGAACCTGTGCTGCTTCCAAATTACACTATAAGAGCGCGCAAGGGGTGCTGAGGTACTTACTCTAGAAATTACTGCGATTTAGGCCAAAAATAACTACCTACCTATCAGATATTAGATACGATTTTTGAAAAAAATAACAGTTTTCCTTATTGACAATTTGTGGGAGATTCAGAATTCCCAGAAACGTTATCTATCCAATAAAGTAGTTAATAGGACGATAACGCGAATCAGTCATGAACAATCACAGAGATCGGAATCAATAAGATGATTAAAAATTAAAGTGCAGTTAATATAAGGCCGATAGACTCAAGACTACGTCAATTTTAAGACTATTTACTCACAATTAGACGATTTTTTCACAAATCGCTAGTGCGAGGTAAGAATGGGAAACTAAACGCTAGTATATTAAATGCTAATATTATAAAATAAGGAAAACATTAGGTATAAGACGCAAAGTTAAACAGCTCTATGTAGGTACAACATAATTGCATCTAGTAATTTTTATTGCGATCGTTATGATGATTCGTTTCTAACGTATAGGGAAGTGAAAGTACAAGACACGTTTGGCTTTGACATTATTATTCCTTCCTTAGAGCGTGGCTGCACCGTTTGTGGTTTATTGGGCTAAGGCAGTAGTCAGATTTTTTCATGAAAAGAAATGCGTTTACTCGTAACCGCCATCCCAGCGGAACGTTAGTGATGTGATTTTAACACCTGCCTTTTCGCTGTACTTGAAGAATCCCAAGTCGCAATGGTCCGGAAATACAGATGCAAAGAGTTTCTTTGTTTAGTTGTGCTGATGAGAAAGGCGGAGGTGAGCAACCTGGTTCATCTTCCGTCCTACACATGAATTGAATGGAGGAATTCATAGCCAAGTAAATGTTCATATGAATTCATTCATTGTTAGCTAATCTACAGAATCATTGATCACGAAACCGAATCACTTTGTTGTGACATCGATTCAGGAAATCGTAAAGATAGCGTCGGACGACACATTATTGAGGAAATGTCAAAAAGCTCGTAAAATTCAGATTCGATTAGCTCATAGTCGTAACTCAGAATGGACTAACTGTTACATAAAGTGGATAACGATACATTAGATAATGTTACGGTTAAGAGGAGCTCAAACTAAACAAGGAAGAAGGTGAGTGAAGCACTGAGTCCCATGCATGTCTCATTGCAAGGAGCGACATCTCGCAGACCAAGGTGTAGATGCTGAGACAAGTTTGACTCCTACCGAAAGAATCGACGTAACCAGTGAATTGAATTCATGGAAAACGGAGCGCGAAACCTTTGCACCTTTGGGAAAAAGCTCATACCTAATTCATTTTTGTTGTCTAAGGAAATGGGCGCAAGTTCATTAAATAAATGTTGGCGAAAAGGAAGCCAAAAGTTATATTTTATTGTCATTCCAAAAAAGGCAAAGCAAAGCCGAAGCGGCTAACTAGAGTAGGTACGTGAGACGGAGAACCGATGCGATGTTAACAATTTGATGAGAAACATAACCGTTGTTTAGTTATCGATCGCCGATACATTTCATAGTATCATTAAACTTTCATGAGACGTAGAAGTGGCGGTGGCAAGATATTCCGCCTCTGGTATACAATATGGGGCAACAAGAGGTTTATAAATATTTTATTTTCATTTGGTTTTTGATGTCTGGATGGTTCAATATGAATATATTCTTGTTATTGGCATTATAGAGATTTCTAATTGTTAAGTTTAAAAAAGATGAGACTAACCAGGCACCGATAATTATGTCACCGTCCGCATTGTAATTAACTGTTTATTTCTGATAAATAACGCAGAGAAATCAGCAACAACGCCATCAATCAGTTCTATTTTTATCGAACACACAACTGTTAGTATGATGGGAGAATTTACAAATCTAAACTTTAGGTGCTTCAATGTCTCTATAAACTAAGTCCCTACTACTAACTAATAAAACTTTTTTCTTTAGTTACAATGAAGAATATTATTTTTAGTATCCATAATTCTAAAATGACTACGTCTAGCGCCGGCTTAACAATAAATAACATAAGTATCTACATAACTCAATGGAGTAAGTACCTTCATATTTTTCCCCAGCAATAATTTAACGATACATCAAAAGCGCATCGTACCTGTAGGATAAACAATTTCAACATAAAATAACTTTATGGCTCCATAAAAGCATATACTACTCACTTCTCTTCGAAGTGCCGAACCCATCTTCGTGGCCATTGCACGTCCTATCTTCATCATATTCGTAAACCTTGAAACTTTCGAATGAATACAGTTTGACGCCTTTTCTTCTCTTCCTATTCACAAAAGCTTTCCCGGTTTAAAGTGCTCGTAACAAATAGCCCGAATCAGCTAATTACAATTCGATGTTCTGTTTACCGCACAGTTCAAAAGTACACACAACTTGACCCGGGTTTCAGTTCCACAAACGACACTGTTCACTGATAATGTCAAAGAGAACTTTCGTCAGCTCGCTACACCACTTGGAGCCTCCAAAATGTTTACAATTACCTCGACAACTTTACTAAGTTGGAAACCGGCTTACGCACAAACTATTGTCATAACAGAACAATGGATCCGACGATAATGTTTGATATCACAACAGGAACGTTCGGAATTCCAAAGAAGTTATAAGTTCGCGATCATAGGGGCTCGAGAGCTCTCAGTAGGGCGGGAGCGCTCAGGAGGGCGACCGCGTGTCGTCTGGCTGGGCTGCAGTGCCCCTGCCCGCCGCGCCGGCGCCCGGAACTGTGTCAGCAGACGCGGCGCCCAGAGTACCCCAGCACCCCGGCCTTTCATGAATACACCTCTCTCTATGTTTGACGCATCAATACATTCGTTGCCGTCGGCTTGGCAAACTATAATTGCCGCATCAACGTGAATATCTTTGCGGTGAATTAGAAATGTTAAAGGTAAATACTAACGTACGTTTAATGCTTCAATTAAACTTTAATAGAGGGATTACAGTCTATTCAAAGCCTAAGAAAACAAAGCAGTATATCTCCTATAGAATCAATGACCGCGGTAAAAGGGCCATTTAAGTCGATTGATTGCCTAATAATCACCCTCGCCGGTATTATACCTCAACCATTTTGAGTTTGCCTTCCCAACTGTCATATTTATGACGGCTTTAAGCGGAATTCTTCACTGAGACTTCCAGAAGCCGTTAAGTGAGGTACTTTTCGCGCCATTCCCCTGCCTCTCCTTGGCTTATTATGTACTATTTTTAGACCGAACTACCGAAGAAATCTCCTGTTCATTTTAATGAATGCGGCTTCTTCTGCAGCTTGATTTTGTAAAGCTAGGCAATCATCCGTCAACCCACCAGACATATACTTAATGACGCTAGATGTCATGAGTTACTTTACTTACTTACTTCAGTACAGGTAAATACAATTTCAAGTATCATTCACACATGATCAGATGCGTTTTAATCACGTCAGACACAGATTTTCTTAATATTGACGGTACATCACATGATTGTGAGCAAATAGGTTGAATTAGGAGTGCTTTGTCAAAAAATAATTTTCCCTGAAGCAGAATGTAAATGCGAAAAAAGTGACATAACAAAAAAGTTGCCATTGTCATTCCCACTTACTCACTTTTTTTATCACTACAGAATGAAATTAAATTACCGCTTGAAAGTGTTATTAAAAGACATAAAATTATACTCTTTCTCGTTCATTAAGCAACCATTAAATAAATTCTTAACATGGAATTCATGGGGCTACTTGTCGTTGACTGTAACCATAACGAGTTTATTGGAGAACCGTTAAATAAGTCTAAAGAGCAATTTTATAGAGCAATATAATAGATCTAAAGAAATTAGTTCTACAATAATTAAACCAAACAGGGCTTACGGTTGCCAAGTGCTTTTAGTGTTGTTTTAACGACTTATTTGATGTTTACAAAATTAAAAGGGTCTTTATCGATAACAAATTAACGACTGTTACCTCTTTTTGTCTACACCTGTGTAGCTAAACATTGAGCATTAAACAGAAAAACATGTCTGTCTGTACTTACATATTTCTTTATCTACTACAGACTACTTTGAAACCATCACATTTTTTTATCTGACTAGAGGCAAAAGAACTGATTCACAGAGTATAGTGCTCTAGTGAGGACGAATGTGTCTACATAGTCTGCTGAAGTTGGAATGGATAAGTTTGATAGCACCCAGTAATTGTACACACTGTCTGACACAGTCCATTGTTGCCGACTAAGCACCGACAATGACGTGTCTAGGCTATTCATTGTCTTTCATACAGACATATTCTCGGGTATATGGATATCTAAAATAGACTGTACCTTTCGAAATTTAAGTTACTTCGCTCTATTATTCGTATAGCTTACTTGTCGATACTTGAAATCCGAAGAGGCTGAGTAATTACCATTTTCTTCATAATTTTTAAGCTAAAAAAAAACCTATAAAACGTCCTACATTGCCACTTAAGCATTAATTTGTATTGCAAATTCATGTTACTGCTTAGAAACTTTAATTACAAGAACTATTCCAAGCTCCTGAGCGAACAGGATATAACCCAAACAAATTGGAAAGCTCCGTCCAGCCGAATAGCTAGTGCTCTTTCTTATAAATAAATAGCAATCTTGCCAACCAACCGGCCTAGATTGTATTACAGAGAAATATCAGAGCAATGAAATAATTTGCGGGTAAACGAGCTATATGTAGGTACAGTCGCAAAGCTCTTTCTATCTTATCAGGCTAACAGATCGACCTCTGACATTTTGAAGCGAGCATACAGGCCACCAACCTGGGAAATGTTATTTCGAACTGGGACAAACGCAGTGTTTACGTTAGCAAGTAAATGTCGTCTTATTTTATACGTAAAGCTAATATACTTGGAATTTCAGACTGGAGCGATACATTAAATATTTAACGACTGACAAAGCTCTTTGTGTAACATACCTGCTTTTCACTTGCATTTCAGCCGGATCTGTGGTTACCGTGTTATAAATTATAGAACAAGTTAGTTAGAAAATGTTTTATAAACGTGATGCAACAAAAATGTAGGAGCAACTTGTACAATTAAAAAAACATAATTTATTATTATTATAGATACGCCATGTTTTATAGGTATTCCGGTTTTTAAATAAGCAAATTTCTTAGTGCGAAACTTGAACAGACTTTGTCCCATACCTGCGCGCAAGGTCGACAAGTGTTGCGGCGACTATACTGTGCACCACGACAGGTGTCTGGGAAACCGCAACACGAAATCAGGTGAGGGGAGCAGTTGTACCCTCTATTATCATTATTATTTTCTTCACATCTAAAGGGAACGAGTTATGGTATTTGTATACTAGATAGCTATTAAGTTAAGCGATCAGACAAATGGTTTGGCGGTGCAAAATGACGGGTTTAAAGTGTTGTTCGGAAATAGCATAGTCTATAGTCCCCAGGTCGTAATAGAATGGCACATTCAATTTGGGCTTAGTATGGTCGAATCGGCGCTGGAATCGACGATTATTGGGAACTTAGTGGCATAGATTTCGAAAGCTAAATTCGAGATTTAGGTGACTTAAGTGCAAGCAAATGAAAGATCTACATTTCCGACGAAGAGACCTTTGGTCGGCCACATATTATAAATTGTCAATATGTCAACTAAATACGTTCAACCCGTGATGCAGAAGTGGAGATAAGTGATACTGACGTAAAAGCGATAGAATTTAATTAGCTAGTTCTTGTTGCACATACGTAATGAAAGTTCACTATCTGAGCTGCTGACCTTACGTGCCTTGCTTTGTTTTCTTTATGTAATCAAGTTGACGTACTTTACTAATTACTATACTAGAATTATATTATAATTATGTTTATTTCCGCAAAAGACGTCAGTACTTGTATACTAGTAGTGTGTTTTATACGCCTCGTTAAATGTAGAATAAAGATAAAGAACTCGCGAGATTAATCTAAGTCCATCTTTTGTTCGTTATTCCGCGGTCTATCTTACAGCTCTTCTGATCCAGAGGGGTAGGCTGCACGAAGAGGGTTCATCTTCGTGTAAAGTTTAACGTGGTAAGTTACGTTAAATACTATATTTGAGCTTTTAGTAGTTCTTTTATACCTTCGGTGCCAGTTGAGGAACAGTAAGATTCTCGTTAGATAAAAGACACTATAAAATTCTGATATTCTGCCGCACCTGAAGTAAAGTCGACCCCAATAAAGCTTGAAAAGCCTGGGAAACTTTAACTCTTAGTACTAAAACCCCAAATATGTTCGTGCTACCCTTCGCCTATGCTAATTCCGCACTAAAAGCCAGTCGTGATATAGAGCCTTAGGACCCGACCACACGTACCACACCACAAAGACAACACGTGAACGGACACAAATTTGAATGAAAATGAATAATCTATTCACACAGACCAAATTTGGCTGTCAAAATTGTGGGCGATACCGTCCACACTAAGGCGACGTCGCAGCCACAATGCAACCACAACACTACGACACTGTCACAGCTGGAATCGATCTGTCTGAAAACACCATAACATTACCACAGCGATCGGAACTTCGCAGCGACACTATTCACACGTAACCACTGCTTGCCCACATTTGCAGCACGTGGCAGGCATGACGTGGTGTTCCGTCGCTTCCGCGGACAAGTACCACAGAACAGCTCAAGAACAAGCTAGTGAAGTGAAGTTTTTATAATAAAAATATGTATGTTTAGGTTAAGGTATTTATCTACGGGCCTGCGTCGCCTGAAATAAATAAAATAAATTTTGTCGCTGCGGTGTGGTGTGGTTGTGATACGTGTGAATGTACCTTATGAGCTGTAAGATCGATATGTCGGGAATAGACATGCGACGCGAATCAAACGGCCACCTTGACCCGGTTACCGCCAAATGTTACCCTCATACGATTCTGTTAACAATGACGCGACCGATGTGACTAAAGAGTATTTAGCTGTCTTTTGCGACCTGCCAGTCACTTGCCTCTTGTAAGGTGACTTTGCTTTGCTATTGTTTGGATCTTGTTTATCATACAGCCATAAGAATAGTGTCTTTAGATGATTTAGGTGATCAGAGGCACTGACTGATCAATCCAATGTTAACCTAAAAGGACACAGCATTGAATTATTCAACAAACAAATTCTGACAGTTGTTATCAGACTACAAATAGACTAATTATTCATTAATAATAATTCAATCAATTGTTTCTATTTACAATTAGTCAGAAGCATAAATCATAAACATGATACCTATGGAATATTGTGAAAAGAGGAAATAATATTGATGACCTGCAATATGCAGCCTATTTTTTTTTTATTGCTGATAGGGCCTGCTCTTGACCTTGATCACATCTGATGGAAATGATGATGACTAGGTCTATGATGGAATGAGCTTCCCCGGAAGATGTTCAGTCTTGCTTTGAAGACAGACGGGTCAAAAGTGGAAGAGAACACAGATGATGGCAGAGTATGTGATTTGATAAGTACATAATAGGGAAGCACGGCATGACTAAAGGAAGGAGGTCAGTTTTATAGTATGAAGAATGAGACCTTCAACAAATAAATGTTGCAGTGTACAACCAAATTTTATTATAATCCCTAATTACTTTATTTGCTCAACATAAAAGATATCAAATCATATGACTTGACCGCAACATTGTGTTATTATATTTTCTTATTATCAATGCTTTTAATAATATTTTACTAAATACCAAGTAATGAATTTTATCACATGGTTTGTACTTTTAACACCTAAAAGGTATCAAATCATATGACTTGACCGCAACATTGTGTTATTATATTTTCTTATTATCAATGCTTTTAATAATATTTTACTAAATACCAAGTAATGAATTTTATCACATGGTTTGTACTTTTAACACCTAAAAGGTATCAAATCATATGACTTGACCGCAACATTGTGTTATTATATTTTCTTATTATCAATGCTTTTAGTAATATTTTACTAATACCAAGTAATGAATTTTATCACATATTTGTACTTTTAACACCTTAAAGGCAGCATTTTGGCTTTGTTAAGCTTGTAAATAGTTTCTCACATGACAAGTCGCTAAATAATATTTTTTTGGTCATGTTTACCAAAGGATTGTATTCAGTACATAATTTAGCCCCAACTAAGCTGCAATATCTGTAGTGAAAAGGCTGGTTTGATCACATGGATTTATCTTTCATGTTCAACCTAAATAATAATACCTCAATAGATAGATACAAAACAACTTTATTAATTATACTGAGTAAGTAAATAATCATCAGCAATTTGTTTAGCATAACAGAACAAGTCTGTTTTTATTTCTCTGAAAATGTTTGTACCTACAGTGTTGTCACTATGTCCATCATTTAATTAATGAACAGTTAAAATCACATCTTTCTAAAATTTAAAAATAGAGTATTACCATAACTTGATTCATAATAAAGCAGCAATTTATCTGGCAAGCAAAAAAAAATCTTGCATTACAATCCACTATGACCTGAATATTCAAAATGTGAATCGGACGTTAATCGCGTGCGTTACATTTTGAAAGTCTAGTGCATAGAGACGAATGCCTAGTAATAATAATAACTAGGACATTTATGATCGAGATGTTTTAGCACTTGTCGTTTAAAAACACACAATGCATTTACTAAATTAATTTAATCCCTAGTTTATAGTTGTAAACTAACAGCAAGTGAACTGTTTAATGTTATCTATTCGACAATATTTTAAACATTAGTAAACTTGAAAAGTATCCTCAAACTTTTGGCATAATCAAAAAACAACAAGATCACCGGGTATTACGAACATCGGAAGCTATCCAAGACGACAAATGTTTAAAATGACCAAGTGTAATCAAAATTAACTAAATATTACATGCAATAGCAAAATAAAAAGCACATATTATGTGACAACCAAACTTACCATCTTTGACGTTCTTCGAAGATTGTGACGATGACACACCGGGGATAGTTTTATCAGCACAGTACATTATAATTATTTCCACACGATTGTGTTAATAAGTCACTCTCACCTAATAAAATTGTACATATTATTATCAAGACGATTTGTTATCACAATACATTCGCACTAACGCGAAACGCGGCGGCCATTCCACATTCCGGTTGTAAATATTCGTGTCATAGACAATACGACAAATTAGACAATCTCATTTCTCTCCTATCACAAATTAAACTGATTTTGAAAAGTTTCTTTCTAAGTTTGATGATGAATTTCTTCACTCTAAGGGCTTTAGATATTTTACAATATTTCATTTTTATTTATTTTATATTTTTTAAATCTGTATCTCATCTGAAATCAGGCTCACAAACCATAGCAAAGTATATGTTGGATACAAAACCATAAAATTATTCGTAGAAAAATACATACTCATTTTTTATTAATTTCCACCGAATCCTGTTATCCAAGTTGCATTATTTTTATATTTATCTAATTTAAAAAGCATAAGCTATTTTTCGCACTCTTTGAGCAGAAGGTGGCTCACACTGCAATAGAACCATCACCAGCTTCATTTCTAGAAAACGATGTCATATTACTAAGATATACTCTACCTAAAATTATATTATAAGAACACAATGCGCGATAATAAACTTGAATAGTAAATAAATAAATGTTTTTCTTCCTATTGTTTAAAGACTTCATGTGACTTTATGGAATAACGTTACAAAATGGAAAAAGCTAGAAAAACTTGATTCTTGGCAACATTCTTTCAGCTCAGCTGTCAAAGACTATTTTAAATGTCAAAAGTGTCAAACAATTCGCCTTCTAGTAAATTATTTCAGTTTCAGAATTTTATTTTACAGTGCTTACAGTGAAAATTCGTTTAATTTCCAGTAAAATGATGCAACATCATTACTGGGTAACAAAAAAGACTGTGCTAAAAAAACTAGGAACCAAAGAAGATGAGTGTATTGTTGCGTCTGATGCCGAGCTTGATGCTAAACTGGAATTATTTCGATCAATATCGGACAGCTGCTTACAATTACAGCGAGTATTGGACCAATATCAAGAAAGATTGTGTCTTTTGGCTCAAGAGGAGAATGCTTTAGGGAAGTTTTTGCGGGACTCTGGAAAAAATGCGGACGCGTCGGGTAAACATATGGTATCTGCGGGCAAAGCAATTTCATATTCTGGACAACAGCGCTTATCAGTGCGTGGGCCGCTATTGAGGCTTTATCACGAAGTGGAGACGTTTCGAGGTCGCGCTGTGAGCGATATGCGGGCGACTGTATCTGCTATGGAAAAAGCCCGAATCGAGTACCGTGCCGCCCTCAGCTGGATGAAATCGACGAGCGCACAGCTAGACCCCGATACAGGACGCGGCCTGGATAACTTCCGGAAGGCGCAGCGGCAAGTACGCGAGAGTAAAAAGGTGTTTGATAAACTGACACTGGATGTACTTCAAAAAGTATGATTTAATTTAATTATTTTATTAATAAATTATTACGCAGAAACATAGCAACCCATATTCTGTATCGGTAAACACATTGAAGGACACTGAACAAGACACAATAGAAGTTTTATTGTTATTATGTAGAACATTTAGTGTCCTGCAAAGTGTAAATGCAGCAACAAATAAATGAAAATAAATTTTGTATGATAGAATTGGTTTAACAATGCAATGAACACAAACAATACACACATACAATTAACTAAATATTCCCTACTTTCAGATTGACTTGCTCGCTGCAGCAAGATGCAACATGTTTTCCCATGTCCTATCTAACTACCAATCTTCCTTCGTAACATTTGCTACTAAAGTGGCACAAACTTTAGTAGCAACCGCAGACACAATGAATGCTGCACCGCTTTATGAATTTTCTATACTGAAGGAATTGTCACAGACCCTGGGTGACGCGGAAAGCAAGCAGGATGTCACACCACAGGATAAGGATCAAATGCTGTTTTTTCAGGTGGGATTTACAGCTTCTGCTTATTTTTTTGGCTGTTACATAATACTGATTTTATTTCCATTTTGTTATTCCTCCTTAAACATGTTGGCAAGGCAACCTTTAATCATTTAGAAGTACTTCCTCTTCTTTAGGTGCTTGTAATACAGAGCTCTAAATTATTAAGAGGTAGGTACAGAATTTCAAATCTTATATTTGCGCATCTACTACTTACTAGTTTATTTAGACCTACCATTCTTCATAGGTTTGTGTATCAAATATTAACATTAACTTGTATTCCATACAAGTGAATTGTATTATTTTTGAGGAATAAATGTCTTAAACCATAATAACATATAAATGAATAACCAAATTGCATCAATTTTAATAACATGTTTTTTAAATCAAAAAATTGAATAATATAGTTGTAAAATTAAAGCCCTCTTCTTCTCTCCTACTTTGTGGTGCCCGACAGGGTCCACAATGATCATTTGTCTTTGTAACTTACCCCCTAAATGGGCCAGGCTTTTGAGGCACTGTATGAAATTCAAATTGTGAAATTTAATATTGAGTATTGAGAAAATATCAACTACTGTTAATTCCAGGATGAATTCAAAGATGAAAATCCAGAAAAAGGCAGTGAACCGAAAAATGTGAAACCCAAAGTAGACAACGAAAATGAAAAGCAACCGTCCAATGAGAAAGTAGCCAAGCCAAGCACTTCAGTGAACCTGATTGATACAAGTTGTTTGGAATCTGAGTTATCTAGTGGAAACACTGTAACACTTTCTGAACTAGCGGGGCTACAGATGGATTGTGGAGAAGGGCAAGGGAGTTTCGGAACATTTTTGCCTTCACAATTGTTACAGGTAATTTATTTTTATTATGATTGGTCTTTTAGCTTTAGAGGGGCTTGTGGCTAAGTAATAACAGCTGCACGGCTCGATCGATCAGGTTAATCTACGCCTGCCGCGGTAGGTCCGTGGATGGGTGACCATCTTTACATACCAAGACCCCTCCGTACCTCGGAAAACACGTCAGATGTTGGTCTCGACTTTCATTCGTGGATCTTTGACATTCGCTACGGGTCATCAGAAGCCGAAAGTCTGACAACCAGTCTTACCAAGGGGTTTCGTATTAACCAGTAACTGAGTTGTGGAGGTCAGATAGGCAGTCACTCCATGTAAAATCCTGGTAATAATAATATCTTGATTTAAAAGAGTGTCCTTGGAGTTTCTTGCCCGTTCTTCTCCATAGAGATCTACGTTTTGGAATGGGCTTCAACTTTCTGACTAACTGACCGACTATTTAATTTTAACAATTCAAAAGACTCTGTAAATAGTTTAATTGAAATAAATGATTTGAGTTTGAGTTTGGTACTCAGCTGCATCCGGTTAGACTGGAAGCCGACCCCAACATAGTTGGGAAAAGACTAGGCAGATGATGATGGTCTTTTAGCTTCCACCATTAATGCATACCCACCACATGTATTCTACAAGCCAACCTTTGGATTAAAAGGCCAACATTGTGACAGGTGCACAAAAAATAAATTAACACTGCAGCACTCTGAGCAACCCCCAGAAGTAATAGCAATAGAGCTTTTATTGTGCCTCGTTCAGTGTGCTTTCATGGGTTAAAAACAGTCTTATAAAATTGTAAAAATTTGCTATAAAAAATCTGAAGGCCAATTCTCGTGCTTAAAAAACATTCAAGTCCCAATTTGGTGGTACTTTTGGCAGATTAAGACTGAGATTAAAATGCAAACGTTCTTATGAATACGGGAATTGCCCCTCAGGTAAACACCGCTTCATTGCGGGTAATAAATTAAAATTGAAACGAAGCTGACTCATTAAAATGATATGTAGGCCAGTCCTAATTCTTATCTAGATTGCATATAGTACATGCAAATAGTTACACTGCACATGTTTGACATGTGATAGGTTTATTTGAACTTGTTATCTGAAGTATAAAGTATGAATCATAAAAGTTGTCAAAAAATAAAAGGGCCGTTTTGACATTGACACAGCTCTAGTAATAAAGATCAAATTCGCAAAACACGTATTCGTTTGTATGAAACTGACAGGTGTCAAGAACGCATTCTCAAATGTCAAAACGGTCCTTTTATTTTTTGATAACTTTATCTAACTCAAATTTTAACTCTATCAAGACTGCAGTAACATGAATCTAAATTCATTATTATGGACTAATTTTAACCAATTGGCAAGTACTGATACAGTAAATATCCCAGATACAGTAAGTATCCCAGATACAGTAAGTATCCCAGATACAGTAAGTATCCTAGATACAGTAAGTATCTCAGATACAGGTTTTTACCTTGTTGGTTTTTAGGGTTCCATTAGCAACCTTCGCTGTCTGTCCGTCTGACTGTCAGTGGGCTGTATATCAGGAACCGTAATAGTAGGTAGACAGTTGAAATTTTCACAGAGCGTGTATTTCTATTGCTGCTATAAAAACAAATAATAAAAATAAAATAAAGTTAAAATTTTAAGGGGGTCTCCCTACAAGAAACATGTCTTTTTCGGCGTTTTTTGCCTTGTGGTGTGTGCGAGTCCAACACGCACTTGGCCGGGTTTTTTTTAAATTCAGGAATTCATATTGTTTTAGCAGTCTACTCACTTACATTACTTGTATCCTAGTTCCTTAATATTACTGTATTAGGTTACATTTTATTGAGTCCAAATAAATTTTATTATTTTTAATTACAGAACTCATCCAGCTTATTGCAAGGTCCAATGGCTCCCATCATTAGAAACAACAATCAGGTATCAGAATCTCCGAGGAAAACTTCCAAGCCCACTCCAAGTAAAGCCATCCCAAAGAAAGAAGATAAAGCAGCCTGGTTCAAGCTGTTTGCTGAACTAGATCCCCTTGCTAACCCAGACAACCTCCCTGGATCTAACGCCAATCATAGCCATGCAGCCTAATCAGTTCAAAAAAAATTTTTAGGCTAGAGCTTAGATTTTATGTTTAAACACATTCTATTAGCAGAACACCTAAATAAAATACATAAAGTATTTTTGGTTAACTTTCTATATGGCACTATTTTGAAGGGTCATAATGTCCTTTGCTTCATCCAGGTGGTTATGAGTATGACGCGTCAGCCAAGATAAGTTATAGTTAGGAAATTTCTTGAAAAACTATACACAGTGATAAATAAGTGATTTAATTGATGTGAAAGGAGGTTTTAATAATATATAGGAGAATTTTGAGAATATGTAATGGTATAAAAAAATGTATTTGGTTTTAGAGATAACTTCAATTAGAACAATGAATGTATTACGTAATATGCTCATTAGCTTACACTATTTATAATCATGTATTTTATGTACATTTTATATATTGTACTACGCTCTAGACATGAATATCTTGTTCACAATAATCCGTTAAGGGGGAAGCGCCGGGTAGCCCGCAAAATTCGTATTTTATAACGATTTTTGCAAATTTGCAGGTTGTTTGCAGGCAGTTTGACAGGACTAAAAAATATTAGTTTAGTCCTGTCAAATTAGTCAGCACCTGACGTAAATTGACGTATTTTTAGTAGCCATGTTTTTAATCACGTCTAATCTGTCTATGGAGTATCTTAATTTGACAGGAGAAAACTAATATTTTATCTTCTGTCCCTTTCTTAATGAAATAGAAAGAAAAAGATGCACAGAAATTAAATTTAGTTTAGTTTGTGAACAAGGGAATCAGGGCCAATGTCATGTTAAATGTTGATTAAAATATGATTCGCGAGCATAACAAATATGACTTAACAGAATTGAAATGACTATTTCATGAAATTTCAATCAATAGGATTATATTAGATAGATAAACCATTTATTTGGCGCACACAAAAGACAGAACAACACACAAAAGTACATGAGTATAATATAAAAAAACAAGGTGCCGATTTAAAAAAAAAAGAAAAACATACATATCGAAGTATAAGTGACACAGTGAGTATTAATGAGTATAATTCTGTAAGTCATATTTCTATAAGTCATATTTTGTATGCTTGTGAATCATATTTTAATCAACATTCAACATGACACTGACCTGCAAATTGCAAAAAACGTTAGAAAATTTGAATTTCGCGGGCTACCTCTTGATAATCGAATATTTATTATTTATAGTGTCTAAGTTGTATTCATTTTGTGTGATTGAATTCATGTATAAATTATTAATTGATAGGTCTAGAATTAAATATTGTCATGACGTACTTAATTTTGTAACCAAAGATTAGTATTATTCACTGAATTATTCGTATGCTGTAGCACAGATTACTAGCTATGGTAGTTATTTAAAACTCATTTAATTGTGTCAAATATCTGAAGCGAACTATTTTGATACCTAATATCCAGGATCTACAAAGATTCACAATTCGTTTATGCACTGATTTTTTGTTTGAAAACAATCTAGACCAAGCATATCTGACAATAAATACACATTATAGATCTAATGCTGTATTACCTTGTATAACTTGTAAAACGTCAAGGAAAGAAAATCGTATTATTGTGTGAATGATCTAGTTTTAATGAATCCTTTTTATAATCAGTTTTTAAATCTGTCTAGTCATTTGAATTTTATGTTTTTAAACTTAGTTACTTATACCTAAAATGTTGATGCTTTATTATTTATATTCTTTCAAGAATTATATTGTTTTAGATGTAGACCTTCGTATTTTATTTAGTTATTAGTGTTATGTGCATTCCATTTTTGATCTATAAATTAAACATAAATATAACTGCGGTAGTGTTTATCTTATCCACATATCTTAATCAATTGATATTGTTCTGGGGGCTTACCACCAGCTCTTAAACTCGATACTAGTCGGGAGTCTGGATCCGAAATAGAGGAAGATAATTTAATAGTAAATTGATTACTGCCATAGTGCGTTTATTAAAACACTACGCAACGTAGTGTATTTCTACAGGTTCTTTATTATAATTTTATTGTGCCTGACAAAGTAGTCTCAAAGCATAAGTTGTTACAAAAGTTGGAAGAAATCTCTTTGGTTTAATCACTTTGAATGAAATGAAAAAGGGCCTATTACAGGCATATTACCAGCCGCACGGGTCGATCAGTCAGATTAGTCAGTGCTAGTGGTTGGTCAGGCTACGCTTGCCGCGGTTGGTCCGTAGATGGGTGACCAATTAACCATCTTCACATACCAAGACCCCTCCGTGCCTCAGAAAGCACGTTAAGCAGGTGGTCCCGGCTGTCATTCGTGGACCTTTGATAGTCGTTACGGGAATACGGGTCGTCAGAAGCCCAAGTCTGACAACCAGTCTTAACAAGGGGTATCCGGTATCGCATTATCCAGTAACTGGGTTGTGGAGGTCAGATCGGCAGTTGCTCCATACAAAATACTGGTATTCAGCTGCATTCGGTTAGACTGCAAGCCTGCCCTAACATAGTTGGCTAGGCAGATGATATTGTTTTATTTTTTTAAAGTATTCTCTGGTCGTCTATGTACGTACGACCATGCTTCAGTGTCACTGTCAACTTTACTTGCCAGTCTGTCGCCGTTAGGGTATATATATTCTGTGGTCTGTCGCTGTCAGTCTGTTGTCAATCACATCAGCTGGCTGACCTCTGAGCCAGAATTGTGCGTTTTTTTGCAAATTGTGTAAGCTGTAAAATAAAATAAAAATTGGAATTACGGAATTTATTGTGGTCTGAAATTCCAAGATTATTTCCTACATAATGCTGAATTCAAGTAAGTCTTTTATCTCGTAAATTCTGAGTCACACGCAGTGAGCTTCTTGTAAACATTATTTTTCTCATGTCTGAAGAAAATATTTATCTTTGTATAAATTGTTAGTTTTCCGTGGTCTTCTGGGGACGGAAGAACCTCCTACTAAAGTAATGGAGGTGCGGTCCGACAACTACATTTCAAGGCCGATACATTACCGAGAAGACTCTATTTTACTGTATGGACCAAAGAATGATGGGAAGAATTCAAAAGACAAATACTATGAAATCGTTCTTCATAAGCCTTTTACCGAGAGCTTACATCAGATGTACAGGTATGTTATTATTCATGGGCTTGACTCATTGATTTTATGCTAATTGCCAATTGTTTTTATGTTTTTGGCAATCTCTATAGCTATAAATGAGAATATTATTAAAATTTTGCTACTTTATAATGAGAAGACAAAAGCCGAAGAGGCCTTAGTGAGGCTATACCATCTAGTGATGTAAAATATTTTCTTTCACCAAGGAAGCTATACTCCTCAGCTTCCTCCATGTCTTGATAATGTTTCATACTATTATTCAAAATTAAGAATGCACATGCACATACTACCCGTGCGCGATAAGTTGAGACCTGAGCGCGGTGACGTCACTGACAAGTACAGTTCAAACAAAAAATGTAACTAGCTTCCGCATGCGGCGGTATCTGCGAATTTTAGGTAGTCATCTTCCATAGTGAAATTATTTACAATATTAAGTTATTTTATAACAATAATTAATCGTAATTGTCAGACTATAGATTTATTATGTATCACTAAAAGTGAAAGCCGATAGGTGTTATATTAAATAAAAGATGCTTTTATGTATAAGTATTTATTAGATTATTTTCAACAATAATTTAGTCGTCATCATCATCCTCCTACCCTTATCATTCATATCACATAACTTTTCAGTAATTATTTAGTCGTCATCACTACTAATTATTGCTATTCCCTCTGGTAGTTGTTGAGGTTCGCTCTCACTTTCGCTATCTGAGCTGGTGGTGTCAGACTGCAAGTTAATAATTAATTGGGACTCAATGTCTTCTTGCAGGTGATCATCTTCCCAATACTTCTGTCTAAGCCTGTCAACATGGTTTATTTCCTTTTTCCAGTCACTCTCATTTATACTATTAATAGCATCACGTGTTAATTTTTCTATGTCTCTTTCTAGCTGGCTCACATTTTTATCGGCTACTCGTTGTTTGACCAAATTCCAAATGTACTCGATGGGATTGAGGTCACACATATAGGGAGGCAAACGAACAGCTTCGTGGCCATGCTCTTTTAAAAGATCATCAATAATATATTTTTTTGGAGGCTTATTTATGTACAATAGGTGATACATCTCGGATTTCGTCATTCGCTCGTCGAATTCAATGTTGTGGTCTAACAGCCATTGCTTTATTACCGCTTTCGTTGCTACACTTGTAGGTGGTTTTTCTACTTGTGTAGAGTGGTATGGTGCGTTATCTAGTACCACAATACTATTCGGCGGCAAGTTGGGGATCAGCTTCTCGATAAGCCATTTTTTAAAATTTGTTGTATCCATTTCGTGATGGTAGTCACCTGTGTTGCTTTTACATTTATAAAGCAACTCAGCCCCCTTCACGAAACCATTTTCTCCCCCTGCGTGAACAATCACCCATCTTTGCCCCGGACTGTGATTTTTTCTAATAGTAGCATCAGTACTATTTTGCCAGCATTTGCTAACTGTATAATGAGAGTGAATCCATGTTTCGTCAATATAAATGACTGGCCTTTTTGCCGAGCCCAAATCATCATTTTCTTTTAATCTTCTTAGATATCTCGCTCTCCACGCTCGAATGTCTGGTTTTTGAACGAGAAAGTGTCTCGCGTCTTTGCATTTTTTAAATTTGTATCCTAGTTTGTCCACTAGCACTCGTCTTAAATACGTTTTCTCCCCTTGAAAGTTAAGGTCTCTTTTAGCCAAACTGAGTATCTTATTCAAGGTAGGTATTTCCTTCCTGACCGTGTAGAAACTATCAACTATATTCCTCAAGGCACACATGTCAAAACTGTCTAATTGGATGCGGTTACTCTTAGGTCTACGTTTCTTGCCCGGTGTTGATAAATTCACATCACTTAGTGCCGAAGACGAACCTGGTGTTGGTGAAGCAGTTTGCAAGCGCTTAGCTTCAGTTTTGATCCTCATCAACGTCGCCTTGGAAACTCCCGTTGCCATGCAGGTTCTCTTGATTGCCTGGTCAACAGGTAAACAAAACTGCTGGTTTCGCTTTTCGTTTTCGAAAAACTCGAACACTTTCAGCACGAGATTTCTTTCTCCACTACGCAAAGCTTTACCCCTCATTACAATGCTTGTTATTAAAAAAATAATAACAATAAAACAGTCAAAAAACGTAACAGAAACTTTAACAATAAAAAAACGTAACAGGAGCAATAACAAATAAACTTAACACGGACTATTATAACAAAACTAACAACTTATTCGGAGCGCGTCGATACGTGACGTAAGCCAGTACGAAACTAATAGATAAAAAATGTGGCTTCAACTGTACACCGCGGGCGGCCGCGGGTAGGTGCGCGGGGATGGGGGAGGAGTGTCGCATTCCACGCGGGTCTCAACTTATCGCGCACGGGTAGTACATTCTCATGCAGCCTTTTGTGAACAATATTTTGGAACATTTACAACATAAAATATGTATTAGTATTATGTAAGAGGACACTGTCTTGAAGTTTTCTTAAAAAAGTGTGTAGAAAATTTAATTATCTACATATTTACTAATTTATTTTATTAGGTTTGTACAGATTTGTATTAGATCACATAATATTAACAAAATTAAAATTTAATTAATTACAGTGCAACAACTAGAAATTAAGGAGAATCATAATTTAGATAAAATAACTTACATAATAATGATCGCTAAATATTGATTAAAAAAATTGTATGAAAATAAATTAAATGTTATGTTCCTAACAATCTCATTTCATCTGTCAGCTATCAGATCAATATACTTACCTAATTTTATTTACCATCATGTCACTGAATGATGATAATAATTATTAGATGCAATAATATATGGCCTTGCCCCTCGTATGCCTACCAAAGGTCTGGGACCCATGATCCCTCGATATGCGAGAAACTAATACTATAAAAATCAATTGATGTTTGTTATTCTCGCAATTGGAATGAAACTTTGGTATGTTGTTGTGTGAGCGCCGGGACAGGTTACAAACAAAAAAAAAATCATTGAAAAAGGCATTTCAACGCATGCCAGGCATTCGCTAGTTTCATATAATAATTATTCTGTTCGGTTCTTTCTGTTGCAGTTTGTTTCGGGCTAAAACCTTAGAAGATGCAGAAGGGAAATTCATTGTTTACAAGGAGCGAATACCAATATTTATCAAGATTACCAAAGAAGTAAGTATAATTAAACATTTTGCAGGACGCTCCCCCAAACGTAATAACAATAAAATTTCTATTGTCAAAATCAAAATCAAAAGTCATTTATTCAAATTAGGCTAAGATTCAGCACTTTCGAACGTCAAAATTACAAAAGACAGTCCCCCAAAACGCCCGCCCTTCACCAATTCCTAGTGATTTCACTGGGAAGAAGAAGTGTCGCAACAAACTCCCCAGCAGCACAGCTGTCTGTTCAGTTAGAAAATACTTGATTGTATACAATACTAGGTATGCAAAGTAATTAATATTGCAAGACACAGAACATTAAATTTAATTATTTGTCATATGTCAGCTAGCCACACCAATATACCAACAAATACAATAAAAACTATCTGTACGTACATGTGTCTCATTCAGTGTCCTTCAATGGGTTAATAAACAAAATATTTAAATACTGTATCAAAATTCGTGATTTTTATATTCAACCGATTATATTGCAAAAACTTACTTGGCACAAGCTATATTTTGAATAGCTCAGTGATAAAAATAGAAAGCAGTTTGTAAGGTTGCCCAGTGGGTAATTCATTACATATTTATCTTGTCAATCAGATTTTTTTTTATGGATCAGGCAATTCCTTCAAAATTCTTTGGATTGTAATAGAAATTGTTTTATGCAATTGGGGTGCAGGATCTAAACTAACAGTGGTCAGGGCTTCAGAGTGTGAAATCCCTTGAACTGCTCTTTGCATGAAGCCCCCAGGGGTGCTACTATTTATTATTTGCCCAACCATACTAATAAATATTAATATCATGAAGCCATTGTCTGTAACAATTATCACAGTGCACAACAACTAATAATAATTTTACAGACATAGTTCATGACATAACATTAAATAAACAACGTAAACAATTAAATTTAATGTTAGCTTTTAAATTGTAATTCTGTGTGTTGTTGTTAATTTAACTTCAATAATTAAGTAGGAAGATGTGACCATATACGAAATTAATTAAATTTAATTAAAATACTGAACATTCAAATCAAACAAAATAAAAATTTAGCACTAGACTAAGCATTATATTATTATTTAAGGGTTGATTTTTCCGACGCCAGATAATTTTATCACAGGAATAATTTTGAATTTTTGACAGTTCTTCCATACAAAAACTGTTAGACATCAAATGTATTCTATGAATAAAAAAACTTGAGAGGTGTCAAGGGACACCCGGATGGAACGAAGTTCCTTTCGATGAACTTGTAAAGGGATTGTAATAAAATGTTATTACAAAAATAAAAATGTATGTTATAAAAAAGGAACGAAAAAAAATTAAAAAAAACAATAAAAAATAACTGGCTTGCTTTCTATGAGAGAGAGAGAGAAACACGTGCACGCTTTAAATTAATACTAATTTAAAATCATCCTTTGCAGTGCACAGTGCCAGTTCTTCAGAAACTCTGCGACACATTATCAGAACATCAGTCATGGACTATCGCTCACATGGTGGCTCACTTTGGCCTGAATGAGCTGTTCAATGAACCTGAAGTCCAGAAACATATTGATAGCATTGATCCATTGACTGGAGCCACACCTTTGATGGTAAGTAAACGAACAGACAGCATTATCATTTGGCAGTATAGGGTTGGCCATGTATTTGTTGCAAATGCAGTCATAGCTGCTACTCTCAAATAGGCTGATGTAGTCAGAAACATGATTGATGAATTTGACCCAAAATGACGTCATCGAAATCATCCTAACTATACTAATGTTATTGAGCAATGGTGACCCAGTGATCACGGCTGTGACATACGAGTTGCAGGTAGTAGCTTCGAACCCAGTCAGGCGAATTACTTTGTGTAAATTATTCTAGTTCTAGAACCAAAATTTCGAAGACGTGACATCTACCAACGCGCACTGGGCCTGCGTGGTAGATTATAGCCCATTCCCTCTCACCGAGAGGTAGCATGTGCCTGTGTCCCAGTAGTCGGAGAACATTATAGGCTGATTATGTATACATATAATTCTGTAAAGAGGTAAAATTGGTTTGTTATCTAATTGGGTCTCATTCTTGGACAAATGGGTTCAAATCTTAATAGTTTTTTCGTTACTAATTAGAGGAGGCAAGTAATAGATGAGTAATTTCTACAAGCAAGTTACCGGTTTTTTTATTTTTCAAGGCGACTAAAGAGGTCAAATGAGTTTCGGAAAACACTGTAAAAATGTGTGTCATAAAAAAGGTCAAGTAAATAAAATGGGTTTTAGTTCTCAGTATATTATGTAGTTATTTTCCTAAGCATCTAAAGGTCAGTTCAGTCTCAGTAATGACTATGACTCAGCCGAACTTGGTTTGGTGTAATTCCTTATGGTAGGTAGTTATAGGTAAACAAATTTGTTTCCTATTCCTTTTATCAGTAACTAAGTAGCTTCTGACTAAATTTCTTGCGACCCACTGCGTCGCATTGCTTCGCCCGCCCGCGCTTTTACTTCGTGTTCGCCTAGCGTTCTTTCAGACTGTTTTTTCTTTTTGCTCGCTCTCAAGGGCCTTAGCGTGTTGTTAAATAGCCTATAACCTTCCTCAGGAATTGGGCTATCAAATGCAAAAGATATTTTTATAAATTCGATGAGTAGTTCCAGAGATTAGCGCGTTCAAAATCAAAAGTCATTTATTCAAATTAGGCTGAGAATCAGCACTTTTCGAACGTCAAAATTACAAGAGACAGTCCCCCAAAAACGCCCGCCCTTCAATGTTAGTAGGTATAGATCAGGTGCGGTTGATAAAGGTAATAAAAGTAGGCATATTTTTTGATTCACTTAATGAAAAATCTTCATGTTATGTAATATTTATTAAAGTCGAACAGAACTTATTGATATTTATGAAATGGAATGAATATATTTATTATTTCAATGTTTAATAAATGGGAAATTCCCTTAAGTCCTTTTTAGTCTGTTACCCCCCTGACTGTTAACCAAGAACAAGAACTAAGAAGTCTTACCAAGGGGTTTTGTATTATTTACCCAGTAACTGGGTTTTGGAGGTCAGATAGGCAGTCACTCCATGTAAAATACTGGTATTCAGCTGCATCCGGTTAGACTGGAAGTCGACCCCAACATAGTTGGGAAAAGGCTAGGCAGATGATGATGACCCCTGACTGAAAATAGCGATTAGCGTTATACTTTCAGAACTGGACGAAAACCATTAGAATTAATTATAATTATTGTAATCAACAACACAGCATGACGTCACGCCTGTGCTTCCAAATAGGGTAGGCAGAGATGATAATGATGATGTCATGTTTTGGTTCATACAATATTTGCGTTTCTGTATAAGTGTAGTATAGTATTATATGAACTATGAAGTATAATAGACTACGACAATTATATACTAAGTTCTAATAGCCTATGTATTAGAACTTCTGATACATAGGCTATTAGAACTTAATATATAATTGTCGCTTTCTGCCCTTTAATAAAACCTACAGGCGCCAGGTGGGATTACGAGATGCCGACAATTCTGCAGGTTCCTTTTATACATTTTCTGCTTTATTAAACAACTAGCTGCGCCCGCGGTTTCACCCGCATAAGTGTCGATCCCGTGGGAATATCGGGATAAAAAGTATCTTATATGTTAATCCTGGTTATAAACCAGCTGTGTGCCAAATTTCATCCAAATCCGTTTAGTAGTTTTTGCGTGAAAGAGTAACAAACATCCACCGATCCATCCATCCATACAAACTTTCTCGCTTATAATATTAGTAGGATTTAAAGGATATGTGTATAACAATGTTTAGATTTACAAGAATGTCTATAGTCTCTTGCCCGTTCTTCTTAGGAATGGGCAAAAAAGTGCCTGTTAAAGGTCAAAATGAAATAAATGCTCTGAGTTTTTTTTGTTTTCAGGTGGCCGTGAAATCATCTAAAGTGCGCATGGTTCAAAGTTTAGTGTCTCTAAACAGTTCCCTCGACGTAATCGACCTTGAAGGAAACACTGTGTTCCACTATGCAGCTGCAAGCAACAAAGAAATTATTAATGTGAGTTATTGGTTTTCTTATATTAGTTATTACTACATTTCTTGGTTTCTTACTCACCTACACTGTATAGCAGGATCTACATTAAATGCATTGGATTAGAACCCTTATTTCTATTTGATAAGATTCAGGTTCTATTGCCATTTAAACAATCTTTTACGCTCTTTTCAGTACGGCAAGTTTCGTCGTTTTAAAAGCAACTTTGTTACAATGGCTTTAAAATTGA
Source organism: Apamea anceps (assembly GCA_951799955.1). NCBI lineage: Eukaryota > Metazoa > Arthropoda > Insecta > Lepidoptera > Noctuidae > Apamea > Apamea anceps. Next base: position 5,217,733 of record OX637516.1, read on the forward strand.
ATTTTGTGTAAAAAAGTATAAAGTATCTATCGGTGAAGATATACAAACCTATACGACATTGATTCAAGTTTCCGCTTACATTTGACTATCGGGAGATGTTGTATTCTGTTTGCTATGCGTTGGAATTTCAGTTATTTGGCAAGTGGCCACGTTTCGGAACACTAAGATTTATACTAAACTGCACGGAAGGACAAGGATTAGTCAAGTAATTGATTCCCGATTTTAGCTGTGACCACCAATTACGTCGACCGTTCACTGCAACGTAGGCACCTTCGCTGCGCGGTTCATTTGTTTTCTAGACATGCATTCGTGCTTAACTTGCCCGTAGGTAGCAATGGACGATCCTGCCTACATTTTCATACAAACCGAAGCTAAGTACACGTTGCTGGCTTAGCCCTGGGCTGGTGGAGCAGCGCCTTGCTAATGGGAATCGAAGGGGTTTTAAACTTTGATAATTATTATTTACGTTTTAAGTGCGGATTTTCCAACGCCAGACAACTCTATCGGAGGAATAATTTTGAATTTTTGGCAGTTCTTTCATAAAAAAACTGTCAGACGTCAATTTTATTCCACGAATAAAAATTATCAGTCGATTGAAAAATCAACCCTAACACTTATTTCGAGATTGCCAGTCTATTTTCGCGATACAACGATCCCTTATCCATTCGTTTATCTAGCAGCATTGTCGCCAGTCTAATGTGAACGTGTGACTATACAATAAGTAACATAATTCAGCACCCTAATTGCGTAACACACATTCAATCAGAATCGGTTTCATTTTGACAGTTCAACAACATTCATTGCGTTATTTACGTGTTGAGCAGACAAATTTTTCGAACTTATGAAGCAATGGATTAGCAATTTGCTTCAAAATGATTCAGATTACGATTGATTGTGTGTTACGCAATTAGGGTGCTGTTTCTTCATCATCTTCATAGTTTCAGCCAACAGACATCCACTGCTGGCATAGGTCTCACATCAAGCATTGTCAAGCATCACCACTTCATCCTGTCCGGCGCGCATAACATAACATACGTTTGAATTCCTTGAAGAAGAAGTCAGAGGTGTATCGTTCACCCACATTTCGCCAGTCATGTTAATATTGGACGACCCTTAAGGATAATTTCCACCAAACGGCTCACATCGCATCGGATCGGAAAGGATACGAACGGATGCGGCGATAGCCGATCGCGTCCGGCAGGATGTCGTCGCATACGATCGGCTCCGTACCGTCGCTTGCGATCGTATCCGTTTCTGCGCCTAGTCAAATAGTTTCATTCTTACCGTGTTGACGTGTTCTAATGCCGAAAGGATTCGATCGGACATGACGATAGGCGAACGGAGCTGATCGCACGTCGCAGCATACTTTCGGCTACGATCGCGTGTCCCGGAAGACGCCCGCGGTCAAGCTGCTGTGTGCGGCTTGGTAATATTGACTTTAAATACTGTGTGCACGATTTAATATCGCTTAAAGATTGTAAAATCCGTTTCGATCCGATGTGATGCGAACCGTTTGGTTGCAATCATCCTTATTGCTATCAAGCGGGCACACCACACTCCAGGCTGTTCCTATGCGAATTTCCCTCAATAAAAATGTTCGCACCATTGCTATGCGATTGAATACTGTCTTTATTGAAATTAATAACAAAATCGTGACAGAGTCGGAATTAGGACTCGCACTATAACGGGTGTAAAAAGACTTAACGAAGCCGAGACCCACTTGTACTCCCTGTCATTGTAATTTTTTTTTTGTACTGGTCCATGCCTGGGAACCTTCTGGTTACGGAGATATTGAAGATCGAAATTCCAACTTTTACTGACGTTTCTTAACGGAAACAAGTTTGTAATGTTATAACACAACTTGAAATACCCCCAGGACCCCTATACCAACCCCTGTGCAAACAGCAAATATTCACACCAAAAATAAAAATCGTTTCCTAGCAATTATTCAAATCAAATCAAAGTCGTTTATTTGCATAAAATGTGGTAGGTACAAATGATGATAAGATAACTTGTATATAAAATTGTACTGCAAAGACACATTCCGCCATGTAATGATGGCATACAAATATACATGAAGTAGGTATGTTATGTGGTTTGTTGGCACGGTTGGCTCAGTGGTTAAGCGATTGACTGCTGCGCTGCGTGTCGCGGGTTCGATTCTCGCACGGAACAAATTTGTATGACCTACAAGAAGTTGTTCCGGGTCTGGGTGTTTGTGTATTTATTTATTTTATTATTTATGTACACACAGAAAAATACATATTGATATGACAAAAACATAATATGAGTACAAAGGTACTGCTTATTTCTTAAGAAATTTCTTCCAGCAGACCTGCGAAAGGAGAAGTAAAAAAAAAGAAATGTAGACAATAGTGTGTGAGAACAAGAAGAGAAAAATATGAATGTGTGAAGTCTAAAACAAAAATATTAAATATACCTACACATATAACGGAAAAAAATAATAATAAATACTTGAGTATACTTAAATAAATACATAATACAAAAATATATAAACATATATATATACAAATACTCACGGTATAGAGGAAAGGTAATGCTCTTTTAATCGACGTTTAAATAGAGAAATAGTTTTTAAATCACGAATGCTAGGCGGAAGTGAGTTCCACAATCTTACAGCATGGACAGAGAAGGAATAAGAATAGTAGCTCGTTTTATGAGGATGAGATTTAAGGATGGATCTTAGGTGTGATCTACACGGTGCGGCGCTAGAGCGAGCGTAAGAAAAACGCTCACGCAGGTAGGAAGGATAAGACGGGTTGTGTAGTATGTTGAAGAGTAGACATAAAATCCGAGTGTTCCTGCGAAGGCGGATTGGGAGCCACTTGAGTTCTTTGCGAAGGTGTGAAACATGGTCATACTTTCGAAGACCGAAAACAAAGGAATGCACAGGTTTTGCAAGCGCTCAAGCTTGTTTAATAGCTCCTCAGTAGCATCCAGGTAGCAGGCGTCGGCATAATCTATAATCGGCTGAATAAGTGTTTGTGCCAAAGAAATTTTAGTCTTCAAGGGCAGAAGACCCTGAAGGCATCTCAGCGAATGAAAAGAGAAATGTACCTTTCGGCTGACCTCATTCACTTGAGCACGCCACGAAAGATTGGAGTCAATAACTACACCCAGGTCTTTAGCGGTTTCAGTATAGTCAATACGAACACCATCGAGAAATAAAGGCATGAGAGATGTAACATCAGCCACATTGCGAACGAATCTGCTGCCGATGATCATGGCCTGGGATTTAGTTGGGTTAATTTGCAAACCAAATGACTTAGCCCAAACGCTGACGCAAGCCAGGTCATGATTCATTGCAGCAATTGCAGAATCCGCGTTAGCTACAGTAAAGTGTCGATAAAGCTGCAGGTCATCTGCGTAGAGATGGAAGCTAGAGGAGATTACTCTGGTAACAGAGTTTATGAAAATTGAAAAAAGAAGAGGAGAGAGAACGCTACCCTGAGGAACACCCTCAGTGAGACTACACCAATCAGAGAAGGACTCCTCCAGGCGAACACACTGAGAGCGTCCCCGAAGATAAGAACTGAACCAGGCTAAAGTGGAAGAAGAGAAATTGATAGATTTGAGGAATCCTAGTAAAATGTCGAAATCCACCGAGTTGAAGGCGCTACTAAAGTCGAGCAATACTAGAACAGTAAGTAACTTATTCTCCATTGCCCAGCGGATGTCATCAGTCACCTTCAAGAGCGCGGTTACAGTACTGTGACCCGAGCGAAAACCGGATTGAAAGGGGGATATTATCGAGTTTGACGCCAAGAAAAATGATAATTGTCTATGAACTATGTGCTCAAAAACTTTAGAGAGAAATGGGAGAATAGAAATAGGTCTAAAGTGGGTTAATAAAGTAGGATTATTAGTTTTAGGTAAAGGTATTATGTGAGCCTGTTTCCAAACTGACGGAAAGGAGCGAGAGGAAAATGAGTGATTGAAGATGTGAGTGAGAACAGGAAGTAATGAGGAAAGGATAAGAGTTATCATTCTTGAACACAACTTATCATTACCGACTGCTGAAGAAGTTATCGCAAGTATAGACTTCTTAACGTCATCCTCAGTAACATCGTTGAGCTTGAAGTGAGAATATTGTGGTACCGGCAAACTAGCAAGACTCTCCAGTGTCGCAGCCTTAACAGACGGATCAAGAGAAAAGGGAAGGAGAGAGAAATGCTTATTGAGATCATTGAGGTTAACATCCTTACACTGGTTGGCAGGAGACTTGCCTATGCCTACAGATTTGAGAAATTTCCATACATCAGAAGAACTGCGGTTATTGAGTTGGTCGTGGAAATAGCGTCTCTTAGCATCTTGACACAGGTGCCTGCAGCGATTACGTAACGATTTGTAGTAAGAGAGATTCAGCTCTGAAGGTCTGCGCTTATATCTGCTCTTAGCTTTATCCCTGCGAGCCATAAGCTCTTTAATTTGTAGTGTTATCCATGGTGCAGGGTTATGTCTAACTTTGACACGACGGATAGGGGCATGCTGATCATATAATTCGAGAACGGTTGCGTTAAAACACTTCACCTTATCGTCGATATCATCGAACTCCACCAGAGGGGTCCAGTCGAGATCGCCGGCATCACGCTGCAAAGCTTCCAGATCTATGCCCTTGTAGTTACGGAGATATAAAAGCTGGGACTTACGCTTGGGAACACGGATACGATATGAAAGGTAAATAAGATCGTGGTAAGAAAAAGTAGCCGTAAGTTGACCATGGTAAGAAACATTACTAGGAGAGGAGACAATATAAGATCTAGAAGCGAGGGTGTACAATTAGGAAAATAGTGAGTTGCAGAAAGAGGCAAAACCTGAAGATTGAAAGAAGACAAGAGTGAAAGGAGTTTAAGGGATCGAGTGTCATTTTTAATCAAGCAGGTATTAAAATCACCCATTAAAATATATGTATGTGAGTTTAAATGTTTGTAAACGCACCCACGATACAGGAGAAATTCCTAATGTGGGGCAAGGTTTTTATATAAAAAAAATAAAAAAAAATGTTGTAACAACATGCAGTAATATACTAATAACATAGTTAACTAAATCAACAAAGGAATCTAAATAATTAAAAAGTTATTACAATGCATTTCTAAAGTGGTAGGACTATATTGTTATATCTATCTACCTATACATTGGCTGTATGCTGTTTGCTGTAATGCTAGTTAATTTGATGTACAGATACAAATACATATATGTAGATAAGAACGTATTAGATAGATATGACTTATACCAATGTGTCGTCGATGACATGATAGTATCGAATACGCTCTCTCTTTTTCTCCCGATAAATGATCAGTGAACATTGGACTTTGAGTTTTAATTATTCTAACTGAGATAAGACAATGTTCCGTAAGTTAATCCGAATAATGTTTTGAGTATACTCACACATTACCCTTTATTCATAAACATTGCTTAAAGTTAAGTAGTGATTAGCGACTGTTGTAACATTTTTGACGTTTAAACGTCACTTGACTTTAATCATCGTTTATAAAAACCACTTAATCAATGTAAAGTATTTAGTGACGAAAACCTCCTATTCTGCTTCCTTCAAGTCAACACGACTTATACGAGAACTTGATGGCTTGATGGTAACTGGTGTGTCAGCCCTCATTATCCCAATGCTGGGCAAAGACTGCCCATGACTTCCAGCTCTTTCGATCCAGGGCTAATTATAGACCAGCAGGGTAATCGCGCAACACACTTGCAATACTTTCATTTTGACATTACGACAACATCAATTGTGTTATTTACGTTATCGAGCAGACGATTTTTTCAAACTTAAAAACCAATGAATTAGGAATTTATTTCGAAGAAAGTCTGTTACGCAATTAGGGTGCAATAGTTAATACGTAAAAAAACATCGTGAGGCAACGCGCATGTCCTAGAACCAAAACTCGAAGACATGTGACCTGTGACATCCACCAAACCACACTGAGCCCGCGTGGCTGATTACGGCCCGTTTCCTCTCACAGAAAGGAGGCCGGTGTCCCAACAGTGGGAAAGTTATAGGCACTTAGAAGTTGATGTCGTGGTAAAAATATTACCCAGTTATTATGGGGAAGCAGTAGTGGCCCGGTGGTAGCCGCGATTTACGTGTTCGAAGGTCATAGGTTCGAACCCGGACAGGCCCTTTACTTTGTATAAATTATTTCATCACCACTGCTCTCAAAACGGCGAAGGAAAACATCGTGAAGAAACCTGCATGTCTTAGAACCAAAAAAATCGAAGAATTTGACACCTGTCAACCCGCAATGGGCCCGCGTGATGGATTACAGCCCACTCCCTCTCACCGAGAGGTAGCATGTGCCTGTCCCAGCAGTGGGAACATTATAGGCTTTAGCTATGAAAACTAAAGCAAAAGGTTTAAATAAATAAAAATTACAACGGTTTGATTATTTATCTTTATTATATCAGAAAGCCAATTCTCGTAATTTAAAACGTTCAAAATGTAGTCGCAGTCTCATCTTGGCGACAAATAAATGTCAAAACCTTGTCAAAATGCAGGGAAATTAGAGGTATTTTGACAGATTGAGGCTGAGATCAGACTGTGAATGTAGACATCAGAGAAGCAATTCTTGTAATTTGAAGAAAATTACAAGAATGGCCACTCTGATGCCTACATTTAAATGTCTACTGTAGGTTAGCGCAGCAAAAAGTTTAAATGACAATAAAGAAGCACATTTATTATTTAATACTACGTTGATTACATTTAATACTTAATACCTTACAGATATAATTTTTAAATACGTTTCGTAACCGTGACTCGTGAGCATTTGCGCGGAACACATAATATACTATTCCTTATTTCAAATCTTGTTTCCAATTGATTTTATTTCCACATAAACAAATATCAACTTTATTGTAAACTAAGTTGATTTCAGAATGACTAAAACTATTGAAGAAGTCAGATTTTTTTTTGAAGTTGTAGCGCAAACTGAACTTTATGTGTGTATATCATAGTTACTTTTCCAAATACACGTATTTGTTTACACTTTTGAAAACAAAATTGCAAACGCAAGAAAAATACACTGCGAGTGACGGTTCCTCAGCAAATGCTCACAGGCAATCTAGAAAGTTAATATTTAGGTTTTACTTGATAATTTAACATTTGCGTAATTACAAAACCTGAAACCGCCAACCGATCAAACCTCGTGCCTTCTCTGTATAAGAAGAAGCCTACACTGGTACCAAGAGGCTGGTATCGTGGTACTAATAGTGGCCCGGCTTCTCAAATACATTCATACAACTAGTACCCTCCTTTTCATTCAATTTTACAACCTGAGAATGTTGCCAGCTCAACAAACCTATTTCCAAAATACATTTAAAAGCGAAATAACACTCTTATGACTAAATCTTCTAAACTAATATGCCTTCCAGGGTTTTTATATAATTATGAGATTTATTAAAAACATTTATGCGAACGATGTCGCGTAGATAAGTTAGTACATTATAATAAACGCTACTATTTAAATGAATCAATGCTTATATTAGGTAAGTAATTTGAGTATGAATATTATATGGGACCAAGATGACGACTAATAGAGATGTATGGAAAAAAAAATACATGGTGCGGCTACTCCAAATAAATTCGTATAGGAGTAGGAGACTGATGATGATCAAGCAAATAGTTGTTGATAATTAATTTCTTTAGCTTAGCCAGGGCAGGAGTCGAACTCGCCCCTTCATTAAATCCATGCAAAACTTATACGTACACACACAAAACGGGCAGGTTGAGTAATTCTAAAAAAAAAAAAAACATAATTTTCCTAAAAAATCATGCGTTGCGTTGGTTAGGTAGAGTAGTCGTAATAATAATAAACGATATATGAGCAAGAAAAAATTAACTTCTTAACGTTTCAGTCTGCGACAGTAAATAAAAATAAGATAGGTATTTTTTTAGGGTTCCGTACCCAAAGGTTAAAAACGGGACCCTATTATGTACTAAGACTCCGTCCATCTGTCTGTCTGTCACTAGGCTGTATCTCATGAACCGTGATAGCTAGACAGTTGAAATTTTCACAGCTGATGATGTATTTCTATTGCCGCTATAACAACAGATACTAAAAACAGAATTAAATAAATATTTAAGCTCCCATACAACAAACGTGATTTTTTTGCCGTTTTTTGCTCGATATTAATAACGGCAACAGGTAGACGCTTGAAATTTTCAGAATATTTAGTTTTATATTCACTTTAAAAATAAATAATTAAATTAAAATAAAATAAGTATTTAAGGGGGGCTCCCGACCTGCAACAGACGTGATTTTTATAGATAATGGTACGGAACCCTGCGTGCGCGAGTCCGACTCGCACTTGGCCGGTTTTCGTGTAATCGTGATGCTTGAATATAATGAGACCTCAATATAAGTACGAATTAAATCTGCTGACTCGAATTTCAAAGCACCTCCTACGCAATCTGTATTCTTCAGGTCGCATCAGCCTCCTGATTCGCTGAGCGTGTGTTTCAGGCTGAGGTACAAAATGATAATTGAACCGACGTCCGAATAAAGGTTCACATATCAATACTGAAGTTACAAAACGTACTCCAGGCGGCAATTCATCAGGATCGTTTACAGACTGGTCTGTAGGTTGTAGTATATCCACTTGTGGCTAGAAATAAAATTTAAAAAAATTGTGATATTCATTCTGTTAAGTATATATATTTGAATCACTATTTAGTATCATAAATTTTGTTCAATGTTACTTAGGGCCGGTTTTTGATCCGTAGTTAAACTCAACCAATTGTTAAAAATTGTAACGAATGGTTATTCTTTTTTTTTTTGTTATATTTTTCTTTCTTTCTTTTTTTTTCAAAATGTGTTTTTTTATCAATTGTTAGTTTATCTAATGGTTATTGTTTTAACTAATAGTTAGTTATTTGACCATTAGCTATGATATCATATCATTAGATAAACTAAAAATTTATCAAACCGGCCCTTAGTTTGTACAGAATGATAATATGTGATGGATTGTTTTACACCCTGTATTTATTGGCACTTATATGGCGGATTGAGCGGAAAATTTAGCTTGTAGTAACTGTACGTGAATCACGAATGCGCGACTGGTGTCGGCTGGCGTACCACCCACTGTTTGAAGAGCTCGTGGCTTAAGGCTCTGTTCGAGTCCGGAACCAGCCTGATAATCATCGAATCTGTATATACTAAGGCCCGCTTACACCACAAATTAATAAATGCGTTTAGCGCTAAACGAATTTAAAACAGAGACAGAAAAACGGCTGCAAATCATATTTAATCGATCAACATACAACCTGAGGGGCTTGTGGCTAAGTAATAACTGCCGCACGGGTCGATCGATCAAGTTAAGCTACGGTTGCCGCGGTTGGTCCGTGGATGGGTGACCATCTTCACATACCAAAACCCCTCCGTGCCTCGGAACGCACGTTAAGCCGTTGGTCCCGGCTGTCATTCGTGGATCTTTGACAGTCGTTACGGGTCGTCAGTAGCCCGTAAGTCTGACAACCAGTCTTACCAAAGGGTATCGTATTACCCAGTAGCTGGGTTGTGGAGGTCAGATAGGCGATCGCTCCATGTAAAATACTGGTATTCAGCTGCATCCGGTTAGACTAGAAGCCGACCCCAACATAGTTGGGAAAAGACTAGGCAGATGATGACACAACCTGATACTGACCTACAAATTGCAGAGAAAAAGAAGAAAAAAAATTGTGAAATAAGAAAATTTTAATTTCCCGGACTACCCTGACACTTTCGCCTTTACGATAAACGTATTTTTAGTGATGTGTGATCTAAGTGTTCCTGAATCATAAATGACATAAACACCGATACTTACTTCATATCTTGGACTCGAAGGCTGCTCTTCTGGTGTCGAGGGCAGTGGTACCGGGTTCAAAAACTGTAAATAATAAAAAATACACCCTTGGTACATTGTAGATATGAATGTCCCATCAGCAAATTTTGTAGAAAGTATTGTAGGGGTATCTACAACGCCACATGCGAACAACACGTCATACTGACGTCCGCAAATCCTGCATCTCGCAAGCAGAGTTTACCGCGCGATTAGCATATTATAGACAAACTTCGCAACATCAATCGTTGGGCAATTGCCCGCCAGACACAACACCCGTCTGGTCGGAGGATCCTCCCTTTTCTATGGAGGTTGAATTAACTTTACACCCTGTTCCTCATACCTCTATAGTATTGTTTATTGCGTACAAAAACAACTGGATATCTAAGGCCATATTTTTAAAAATTGGTCAATATTTTGACATCGCTTTTACATTATTTGTGAAAATAAAACCTAATAAGTTGCGTAATTAAATCGCATCTGAGGAGATAGTAAAAGCAACGGAAATCAAATAACTTTTCCTTTTATTTTTGGTAGGGTTTGGCAATGATATAGACCATATACATATTTAATAAGCAGAAAGCATAATCATAGTCATTTTAGTCTAATCATAGTCATCATAGTAGTCATTTTTATTTATAATCAGCCTATAATGTTCCCACTGCTGGGACACAGGCCTCCTCTGCGAGGAGTGGGCCGAAATGAAACCCATCACGCGAACCCAGTGTGGGTTGGTAGATGTCACATGTCTTGGAATTTTTGGTTCTAGGACATGCCGGGTTCCTCACGATGTTTTCCTTCACAGTTTTGAACATTGGTGATGAAATGATAAAGGAAGTAGATATTACCTGAGTTGGAGCAGCACCAAGCTTCAGGCGTTTCATCCCATTCTCTTTTATTTCAAAGCAAGAAGGTTCAAAGTGTTCGCTACACACTTTGGAATCTTTTCTTGGACGCCAGTAGCTACGACCAGTGGCGCGTATCCAAGGTATACAATATTGGTGACTTTTCGGAAAACTGTAATAGAAAAAGGCTTTATTAAAAAATATAAATATAAACATCCGAATTGAGAACCTCCTCCTTTTTTTGAAGTTGGTTAAAACTACACTTATGTAACTAACAAAATCACAAGCAAAACTCTTCTTCTTCTAACTAGGGTTCCGTAGCTATACTACGATCCTTACAATTTCATAATGTCTGCATCTGTGACCAAAGCCATCAGTTGTCAGCCTTATTAGAGCACCCTAATTGCGTAACACACTAATCTATCTCAATATGAATCATTTTGAAGGATTTTGTCAATCCATTGCTTCATATGTTCGAAAAATGCGTCTTTTTGTGTTCCTTTCTTAGAAAAGTGGTAACCCAAAAATAGACAGTGTGCACCGACCCTAAAATTACCAATTTTTTGTAATTTTTTGTGATCCTTAAAAAATAGAAAATGGGTTTAGTATTTAGTATCAATTTATTTAATAAGATAAGGCTTTTATGAAGAATCCTTAAAAAAATCATACAAATAAACTATCGCATGCTTTTGTTAAGTAAATTAATACATAGTTATGTTTTTTATGTCTCGTATGTATCAAAATCCTTTGCGTAGTTAAGAAGAACAACGCGATCACACAGGCACACACGAAATGCGACTTTACAATATGTAGATAGATATTATAGATGAGAAACACTTGCCACAATAAAAATGGAAATCGAGACCATTTATTGCATTGCATGTATTAATTCCAGTTATAAACTATCCGTGTGCCAATTTCATCCAAATCCCTTCAGTAGTTTTGGAGTGAAAGAGTAACAAACACCCATCCATCCATCCAAGCAAGCTTTCGCGTTTATAATATTAGTAGGATATGTGAGAATAATGTACAAAAAAACGTACAAGTTAAATGCGTTCAGAGTACAGCAGAAAGTTGGATAAAAAAGTGTAATTTACATGTTAACTGGTTTTAAAATGATGGATTAAAAAAATACTCACGAAAAGAAATATATTCCTTCAGTCCGATCGTCAGAATTATTTTCGCAGCCAATAACAGTGCACCGCACCATTGTCACCGGTGTAATTAATTACCTTCAGATATAATACGAAAAGAACGCGACGGAACCCTCCAAATTATTAAATCTTTATTATCAAATCTTCAGAGTGTGAGCCAAAGGTTTTCCTCCCCAACTAAGAGTGCCTCGTAAAATACGCCCGCGTACGATGTCAGATGCACTCCAAATGGTGTTGTGCTTTCTCTGTTCTACGCATGCGATGTCCCTATTTGCGTCCTTTTAGTTCGGGTGTGAGAGGGGTATCAATCAGGCCTGCATTCGTTGGGAGGGTAATAAATCAATATCCAGGGCGCGCCCTACCTCTTGGACCTTGATGTCGGAGTACTAGATATGCTAAGAGCGTGCATAACCTATAAAATGTTAGTATGGACGGGAGATGTCTGGGATTAATTTAAAATATTGGAAATATGTAAAGATAAATGTAATTAATTTATAGAGGTATCAGGAATAGGGTGTAAAGTCCACTCATCCTCTATAGAAAAGGGAGGATCCTCCGAACAGAAGGGTGTTGTGTCTGGCGGGCAATTGCCTAACGATTGATGTTGGGAAATTGTATCTACATAATTATGCTAATTGCGCGGTTAACTCTGCTTGCGAGATGCAGGATTTGCGTGACGTCAGTATGACGCGTTCTTCGCATGTGGCGTTGTAGATACCGCTACAAATTTAAATGTCCCGTATATTCTCAAGAATGTATAATAATTATATTTTTTTGTAAACGTGCGGCCGTTACAGACCAATTTGCCAATTTTGTTGATTTTTCATGATAGAGCTGTCATTGTTACTTATGCCTCATCATAAGTTAACTTCTAATTTTTTACTTGAGTTTCCAAGTGGGTTTTAGAAGCTGATATGAAACCGCGCTTAATACAGATAACTCTAAAGGAGATGGCTAAATTGAAGTATGGACAAATTTTCAGCAATGTATAGACATGGTACCTAGCAATATGTAATGCTGAATAGCTGAATATTAGTATTTCATATAAAAAAAGTTTCAGGAACTTTTTATATGTTTATAATCCTGAAAATGAAATCGTGTAACTCCTACGTCAATAGGCATAAAAAACTGCAAATAAATTACATTGCTATGAACTTTGCCTAGGCGTTACCCAAACAACATTAGATTTTTGTCCAAAACCAAATCCCTATAGTAAATGTACTCGAGATATGGGTTCTGGACGCTGAATGGGGCGCTGAACGCGCGCAAGAAAACACTCAGGCGGTAAGACTTTTCTGACTTGATTTACATTGGTCAATACAACCTACACGAATGTTTAGCTAAGCCTTCCGGAAGTGACAACCCCATCAAAATCTGTTTGTTGATACATCCGTACAGACAGACTGACAGACAAACGCGCCAGGGGGACTTAGTTTAATTATTATATGGTGATTGTTAAATCCGGCCTAAACTAGATAACAAATACACTGAGTAACCAAGGACATATAAGATATTGAAATAAAACAACAAAAATTCGATTTATTTATTTATTCGGTGAATCTTATAAGAACATTATCTAAATAAGAAGCCGGAGCTGATAATGTGTTCTGGTGTCTCGCCCACCCCAGATCCCAGATCACTGTCATGATATGACAGCAACAGCCCAGAGTTCTGTTCCCCACTATACAGCTGCAGTAATATGACAGTATGTCGTCTAAAGCATTATTTGTGGATTGGCTTTCATATAAAATATACACATAGTATATTCTTTGGCTAATATGCCTTGATCTTATTCGGCCTCTTAAAAGTTGAGGTCTTGATCCCCTTAAACGAATTACTCTTTCAAGATCCGGGCACACTTCGATATTATAAGTACCATTTGCTCTAATATGCTCTTCGTAGTATGACCGGGCTTGTTTAACCTGATATGGTCCTAAGGCCATCAATAATAACGCAAATAATAATAAATAATTTATTGCAAATCAAGTACGTGTCGAGTAGCAAGAGGTCAGTAGGTAGGCGAGCACACACAATAAGTCCAATAAACAAGCGAGGGTCAATGATAATCCAAAATGAAAAAGCACAAGGAACAAACACAACAGCAACAGGAGCAAATGGCAGAGCGTTCAAACGATGTCTAACACCTGACGTTTGTTTTGTCATAGAAATGGGATTGAACGTCAAGTGTAACAGAATCAATAAAATAATCGATAGGGTTGAAAGATAAAAATATAATTAGCTTTTGTTGACCACTCTTCAGTTAATATTTTTCCACGCAAAATAGGTTAAGATTAAACGAAGAAACTCATTCCGAAGCTTTCAGTTATTTTTATTTGATTTTGATACGAAAAGAGTGAAATTGAATAGAGTCCATTGTCACTTTAAAAACAACTCCATTTTCCGAATCAAATCCCTGTAAAAACACAATAACAAGCAACTAAACAGGACACCGAACGGAACGCCATTGATTCCCGCCAAAAACTCTCGATTGCCACTTCTTATTTTCAGAAAATAAATCGTTTTGATACGTTATCAAAAATCGATATAAGTACAGTTTCGATTTGACATTCTGGAAAAGCGATATGACCCCTCACTAGTTTGCAGTATTGTATTATATCCCCTTGAAGTTGTCATGTCAATCAAAAAAGCAACTAAGATACTTTTTTATGTTTAATTGTTTACGAAAGTTCTAGGAAATTATTGAACGCTTGATAATTCATGAATGAATATTTAAATATTTCGAGTTAAGGTGAGGTTACTATTCATGCTTGGGGCAGTCATTTAGCCATGTCTTTTTAAAGCTTTTAAATTGCTCTTTTCGCATTACATGTAAGCTCGCGTATCCGTCCTTGATGGCTTAGAACTCCATTAACGACTGCCGCGATGTGATGCCGGCAAATTCGCGCCTGCGCTTTAGGTACTAAAAGCCACCTTACTAAAGGTGACCTTAGGTACTGTATATACAACCTACATTTTCTAGATGTCCGGTTACGTAAAGTAAAAGGACCGAAGGAGAAATATTTCCCAATGCTAGATATCGAAAGTCGGAAACGTGTACTTACAAACCACGTAGCTTTTTTAATTAAGTTTATACGTAACCCTCTAATTATTTTCTTTCATTGTTATCGTTTCAGATGATATTAATAAATACTTATCGTTGACCTTTGATATTAAAAACTGTACGTGAACTATAATTTATTAAATATTCACCTTTAATTTTTTTGGGAAGCCTGCTTTTTCTTAACACAAACTTCGACAATTGACATTGTTTTTTTTTTTTAAATTTTTAATCGAAATATGTAATTGATGATAATGATTTAGAATAACTTTGTACATCGTTAAATCATGGGCTTTTTTTATCCACAAACTTCGACAATGATTTAGAATACTTAAGTTCTTTCTTCTTTTTTTTTTAATTTAAAACCAGGTTAGATTATTTTTATCCTTTTCCAAATACATTTTCTAATTTCGTTGCGGGGTCAGGTCAGTTGAATTACCAGGGAATTACCCATGAAAATTTTAGACAAACCGAGATTCATTGTCTTGGCGTGTGTTCCGATTGTGGTTGTAGATTATGAAAGTTATGAAAAGAATCGCGGTAATCCAAACTATCATCAAAATTTAAAGACAACGGTCATGTATGTATATATCACCGTATGCTTATAAAGTTAGTTTATAATCTATCTCGCGAGATTCTACACTATCGAGACCTCTCCGTGCCTCTGAAAGCCGTTGGTCATTCGTTGATCTTTGACAGTCGTTATGGGTAGTCAGAAGCCCGAAAATCTGACAGCCAGTCTTACCAAGGCGTATCGTATTACCCAGTAACTGGGTTATGGAGGTCAGGTAGGCAGTCGCTCCATGTAAAATACTGGTATTCAGCTGCATCCGGTTAGACTGGAAGCCGACCCCAACATAGTTGGGAAAAGGCTAGGCAGATGATGATTAATTGTCCAATTTATTCGTTGTTCAAATAAAGCGTTGCTTGTTCCAGGCGTTAGCAAGCAAGAGTCCTACATCTCTGAACGTGTACAACAAACAGGGCTACACCCCGCTCCACACAGCATGTCTGGCAGACGCACCCGACTGCGTGCGCGCTCTTATGTTAGCTGGCGCCGACGTCAATCTGTCGGCCGCTAAGAGATCCACAAGCTTACTACCAGGTATTTTGGTAGTAATATCACCGTTTTTTTTTCTCATCCTGTAAATTTACATTCGCAGAAAGCTAGGGTAAGCAGTAATAAAAATACTTAAGAGTGCTCGTTTTCGTTCTTCGACTGTACATACGACTGAGCGTGATGCAGTGAGCTTTAGTCAGGCGTTGTCCATCCACAGGTATTTTTTTTTTTTTTTTTGTGTCCGTTACAAAATATCTTATGCCTGCTTACTTTTTGGTTTTGGTTAACTTTATTTCTTCTTTTGTATCGCAGTCCTGAAGTAAATAATTTCACCTCTTGGCACTTACCTGTTTGCACTTGTACACTTTGTAGTTGTGCACTTTTTCCTTTAATCCTCAGCTGCTAATACCACAGTACAACTCCTAACAGTAGTACAACGGAAGCTGGTTTTTGAAACAGTCAATCGTTGACCCACTGTTTAGTAGTTGCACTATGCTTTAACGCTTTGTATATGCTTTCTAGTTCGCGACGAAGGCAGCATGACGGTTCTTCAGAAATCTGCAACCATGCTGTCAGGTAGATAGTCTATAATATTTATTTATTTAGCATCAGCTCTAGGTATTAAACAAAACCTGTCTATTGAGCAGGTACAGTCACCTGCACATCAGTGGTAACAATTTGACACCGACAACGCCTTTATATCGTAGTAGTAAGAGCGGTTTTCGTGGTGATTTGAACATAAACTGTGTGGTACTGTAGCCATAGGTGTTCAACCTTTTCACTCCGCGGCTGTACATGCTTTATTTGGTGTGTGAGCTTTAGTCAGGTGATATCAACCGGATGAATGCTCAAAAATCTACGACACACGAACACAGTCGCAGGTTGCAGGTTGTTTCCTATCGGGGGAGCAGTGAATGCTTATGCGAATCCCGCACCCCCGGCCATAGGCAGAGGTGGAACACCGCGGTGGTTTTAGCCGGTAAGAGTCCGACATACCCCTCCGTCACCCCCACAATGGAGGAAGTCCATGAGGATTTCCACCGTGAAACCAAAAAAAAAAAGAAACGTATGTAAAGAATCATAGCAGGTGGCGTTTTGTATTTTCTGCCTACCCCTAATGGGAAGAAGGTGTGAGGTTATATTTGTTTAATTAGTACCCGTTTTCTTGCTTATTTTATTGGTCTTGGCTAACTTAATTTCTTCTTTTCTAACGTAGTTTAAATAAAATATCTCACCCTTTCTTAACTTATGTGTAGGAAAAATCGTATTTGAGCACTTTTTTGTAAACCTGTAGCTTAAAGGTACAACTCCGATGACAACGGCAACAGGCGACAATTTCGCCATCTACTGAAGTGTTTTCACACTACTGCAAGGATCTTTAGGCATTCGAATGACGTTGATATGTATATATGTATATATATATATATGATATGATGTTCTCACTGCTGAGACCCAGGCCTTGTATCGGTGAGAGAGAGTAAACCGTAAGCCACCACCACGGGCCCACTGCGGGTTGGTAGATACCACATGTCTTAAATTGTTTGGTTCTAAGACATGCCGCTTTCCTAACGATGTTTAGTTTAATTTACACAAACTAAAGCCTTTGTCCGGGTCCGAACCTACGGCTTATAACTCGTAAAGTCGCGGCATTTACCACTCGGCCACCACTGCTCACACCACATCGCAGCGACAAAATGTCGGCAAGCTGTTTCGTTATGTGTGAATAGTGTCGCTGCAGCTTCTTGCAGTTGCGTTGTGGTAACTACAAAATCAAATCAAACGGTTGTCGCAACTTTATGTTTGCGACGTGGCCGTCTGCTAGTACCCGGTCTCGCCAGTGGTAGCGTTTTGGCTGCGACGGGGCCCTGATATTTTCATTTTCATACAAATTGACGCCCGTCCACGTGTTGTCCTTGTGGTGTGGTTGTGGTACATGTAGTCTGGCCCTTAGTGCAATAGGGGTGATGACATTTTATTCATTTTAAACTCAAAAAAAATTACCACAAACAGTCTAAAAGCTTAAAAAATTGCTAAGTTATAAACGTTTGAAAATAACTACTTACAAAGACGGCATTACCACAGAAGTGACGTCACGACTATCTAACTTCATACGAGCGCCATACATTGTCAGTACCGCGCAACAAGGGCGGGAATAATCCCCACCAAAAACTTTTAAAGCGTGTATCTTCTCCAAAATTCCATTTTCTTGATTATCTCATTGTCATTTTACCCTTCCGTGAAATTACATTATTGTTCGAACGTATCTAAAATTAGTCATCATCCCTATCGTTGTGTGAAATGTATTAAAAAAACAAAATGGCGGAATAATTCCGATTTTGGTCACACGCTAAAAGATCCTGTCATTGCAATCGGGTGGCATTGTAGCAGCGGTTTACGGTTGCGTTCGCCTTCGGTATTGTACCTTAATCCAATCTATGTAATGCTAAAACCACAGCTCCTTGCACTTGTAATATAGTTGCACTATTATGCTTTAACGCTTTGTTTTAAATGCTTGATGATTTCTAGCTTACGCCGAAGACAGCAGGGCGGCTCTTCAGAAATCTTCACCCATGCTGTCAGGTAAGGTAGATAGTCTTAAACTATTATTATAATAAAGAAAAAAGATGTCTGTTTGTTACGCGTTTAAGCTAAAACGGCTGAACGGATTTGGATGAAATTTAGCACAAGGGTAGACCATGATCCTGACTAGGACATAGCATATTTTTATCCCGATATCCCCACGGAATCGAGGCGTATGCGGGTGAAACCGCGGGGCGCAGCTAGTCTATAATAATGTTTTTTTAGCAGCACCGATGTATCAAGAGTATCAATCAAAACGTTTTTACTGTTCAGGCACCGGTAAGCCATATGAACTGTGTGTCTGTGTCGTAATGTACCTAACTAAAGGTGGAGAAACTTTTCATTCCTCGATTGTAAATAGTTTATTTCGTGAGTGAGCTTTAAGTCAGGTGATGCCAACGTGATAGCTGCTCAGAAATCTACGATTTACGAACACATCAGAAGGTAAAAGTTTGTGTGTCAGTAACTAAAGTACCCATTCGTGCTTAGTTTATTAGTTTTGGTTAACTTTATTTCTTCTTTTTTAACTTAGTTTGATTAAAATACCTCTTCTTTTCTAAGAGGCCATTCATAACTTACGTCACAAGGTTGAGAGGAGGCAACAAAATGTGACATCATATGATATGGGGGGGTCGAAGGCTTCGTGATGTTTAAATAAAACTATGCTCTAAACTTCAATTGTAACGAGAACTTGATAATACTACAAAATTGCAAAAATATGTGTCGTTACACCTGAGGACGGGGATTCACACAAATATGACTCATCTGTGGCAAGGACAGGGGGGTCCAAAAATCCACAAATTCGTGTGACGTAATAATGGATGGCCCCTTACCTTAACCGTTAACGCTTAGAGTGGCTTAGGGCTGATTTTTCCATCGCCAGGTAACTTTTATTCGAGGACTAAAATTGACGTTTGACAGTTTTTGTATGAAATAACTGTCAAAATTTCAAAATTCATCACCTAGCCTTTTCCCAATTATGTTGGTGTCGGCTTCCAGTCTAACCGGATGCAGCTGAATACCAGTATTTTACATGGAGCGACTGCCTATCTGACCTCCACAACCCAGTCACTGGGTAATACGATACCTTGGTAAGACCGGTTGTCAGACTTTCGGGCTTTTTCAAAATTATTCCTCGAAAAAAGTTATCTTGAAAGACAAGTTACAAGTTAGTAGACAAGTTCCTAGTTGAGTACTTTTTTCTTAAATGTAATGCTAAAACCACAGTTCCTTGCAGTAGTACAATGTTTGCTGCTTTATTGAACCACTGTATCGGTAGTTGCACTATCCAGATGCTTTAACGCTTTCTTTGTGCTTGATTATTTTTCTAGCTTGCGCCGAAGGCAGCGTGATGGTTGTTCAGAAATCTTCAGCTATGCTGTCAGGTAGATATACGCCTTTATTTATAAACGTTGCCTAAAGTTAACCTCTATGGTACTGCTGTCACGTCACCCTCAGGTGGTGGTTACCTTGTCCACGTTGCCGTGGCGCAGTGGAAGTAGCTTATTTCACGGAGTGTCGCGCGTTTTAACGGTACTTGAGGGTACGTCGAAAATGTTTGGTCAGCAGGGAATAATAACGTACTTAACTTTAGGTAACGTTTATAAATAAACCCTATAGTCTTAATTTCATTATTTATTTATGAAGCAGGAGCGTCATGTATCCAGGATCATTGGCAGAATTCATCAGCTCAGGTCTTTAATTAGTGAAGTATTTTTTTGTTATCTTATCATACTATTTTGTGAAGGTTTCAGGATAACAAAGTGCAGTAGAAATGTGAAATGTCCATTGTTCTATACAATAACTGATTTATTCTACATAATTATTTACTTTGAGTCCCTCACATACCAAAATTACCTATGTCATATTTATAGCTGCTTTTCCTAAAATTATTAATCTTTTCAATTACAATACAATGGCGCCCATTCCCTTGTTCACAAACTAAACTAAATTTAAGTTCAGTGCGTCTTTTTTTTATTTTCTATTTCATTAAGAAACGAACAGAAGATAAATATAGACTAGTTTAGACGTGATTAAAAAATTGGCTACTAAAAATAAGTCAATTTACCTCAGGCGCTGACTAATTTGACGGGACTTAACTAATATTTATCTTCAGTCCTATTCTTAATGAAATAGAAAGAAAAAGATGCGCTGAACATACATTTAGTTTAGTTTATGATCAAGGGAATCTTCGCCATTGTCTTTTTTTAATAGTTTGCCTAACTTCAGACACAATTTGGTACTATATATATGAACAGCTTAAACAAAATCTGCCTATGAAGTTTCACCAACCAATTTAAAAAACCCTGTATACAATCTTTTAGAATAATTTAAGAATCTTAACTTTTAATTCCAGGCATAGTAGGCGACCTTCTTCACGACAAACAGCCCAAATTGTACCAACAGGACATGAAGCACGGAGGCACTCCCATACACTGGGCCATTTCCCGCGAAGTTATCGAAGCTCTAGTGGAGAAAAACTGTGATATAAACGCCCTCAACTTCGATGGGAGAACAGCCCTTCACATAATGGTGTTACGTGGCCGTTTAGAGTGTGCCATAGCCTTACTGTCAAGAGGTGCTGAACACTCCATTGGAGACAATGAAGGCAACACACCTTTACATTTGGCCGTGAAACAAACGAACATCGCAATAGTCCAAGCGTTGGTCGTATTTGGAGCTGATTTGGAAGCGAATAACAATGCGGGGAATACTGCTAGACATATTTTACCGACTGAGATGTCGAACAGTAACTATGATAGAATATTGTATGTTTTGCATGCAGTTGGTGCTAGAAGGTAAGACGGATTTTGGTTTCTTTATTTTCCCATCTTAACTAATGCAGATTTGTCATTCCGCAATATGTCATGCGTTTTCAATAAACCATTCATCTATTCCGGATGGCATACTAGGAAATCACAGTTTTTTTATGTGGCTAAGCCAGTAGAGTCCTTTTAATTTTGAGTAACAGCGAGACTACAGTTGCAGCCTGAGTTTTGTTAGGTTTGCAGGTGGAAAAAATCTCACATGTGTCGAATAAATTCAAAATAATTTATTTCACAAAAACCTACATGGGCACTTTGAAACGTCAGAAGCTATGTGCTTAGTTCCAACTGGTCGTCTCAATAAGTTTTTAAACCTGAAGTTGTTCCTCAGATGCGCCCCAGAAGTGCCAGGCTGTGGTCCTAGCTGTTCAGCTCGCGGTGACTACAATGGAGTGCCCCCACCGCCTGTGGCCAGAAGCTCCACTCGGGACCTCGTCATTCAGATGCTGAATGTGGCCGCCATGGAGAGAGCTGCCTGCTTCGATTCTAAACAGAAACAAGGACGGTAAGGCTCTAAAAGCAGGGACCATCTCTGGAGCATCTATGCGACCTTCATAAAGGCTAACTCTTGTCAATGATCGCCTGAGAACATCTCAAATCAAGTCATTTATTTAAATTAGGTTGACAATCAGAACTTTTCGAACGTCAATATTGGATAAGACATTCCCCCAAAACGCCAGCCCTTCACCACTTCCTAGTGCTTTCGCTGGGAAGAAGGAGTGTCGCAACAAACTCCCCAGCAGCACAGCTATAGTCGCATCCTAATATTCCTAATATCGTAACTGGGGGCCTACTCTAAGATATGGGTCCGTCCGAAAATAATTCGAAACTTCGGAGTGAATCCAACACTTGATTAATTAACTTTTTCGAACGGGTAAAAACACATCAGGAATAAGGACAACTTTCAAATCGTGGTGTCATTAATTCTTAGTAGGTGATACAGAGGAGGAATCGCCCGTAACTGCGGCCGAAACTACGGTTACCTTCTGACTTACTATCAAAAGCACTCATTTTGACGATGAAAGGTCTGTCCACACATATGAGGGACTAGCTTCTGCCCGCGGCTTCGCCCGCGTGGATGTCGGAAATTATCCCACGGGAACGTGCTAACAGGATAAAATGTATGTGCTTCCCCAGGATGCCATCTATCTCTACGCCAAATCAGAAGTTCAGTGGTTTAGGCGTGAAAATGTAACATACAGTTTCAAGTTCAAATCCTCCCCTTAAAAACTGAATTACCCCTTTTTGTCCCGTCAGTGGTAAATTTTCGACAACTTTACATACTTATTATTGATTATTTTCTGTCAAAACTATCAATACTGAGTTTCGAGTTACTCGGACCGCGCATTCAATTTCTTCCACACAAACTTCACACCTCTATATCCCCCTTTGAGGGGTAGTTTTGAAAAACTTATAATGATAAACTTTATTACTTACTTAGGCAAGTATTCTTGCCAAGTTTCAAGTTTATTAACTAAATGAATACGATTTTTCATATAAAATGCATCCCCTGCTTTTCACCCCCACAGGGGTGGAATTTTGAAAAATCGTTTGGGATTATTCATAACTTGATTCAAAGATTATTTATACCAATTTTCGAGTTAATCAAGCCACGCATTATAATCCTCCCTTGTAAAATAACAACCCCTTTTCAACACGTTAGGGGTAGATTTTCGAAAAACCCTGAATTATGTTACTCTTTATTTTTGGTCTTAAGTATAAACACTGAGTTTCGAGGTAATCGGACTGCGCATTCAAATTATTCCAAACAAACTTTCAAGGGTTCTTTTCAGGGGTAGATTTTCAAAAAACTTTGATACACATTATTCTTTACTTTCAATATTACGTATAAATACTGAGTTCCGAGTAAATCGGACTGCGCACTAAAATTCTTCCATACAAACTTTGAAACCCCCCAATCCCTTATTAGGGGGTAGTTCAGAAGAAAAAAAAACTGACAATCTTCATAATTTATTTAGATAAGTATTTATGCCAAGTTTCAAGTTTATTAACTCAAGGAATAAGATTTTTCATACAAACGAATTCCCCCCTTTTCACCCTCTTAGGGGTGAAATTTCGAAAAATCCTTTCTTAGTGGATGCCTACTCTTCACGAAGAACACACCCTGCAAATTTCATGTCTCTAGGACCAGCGGTTTAGGCTGTGCGTTGATCTATCAGTCAGTCAGTCAGTCAGGACTTTGAATTTTATATGTATAGATGTGGACGGATCGTGCTCCGATCAAAAAAATATCGGTGCGTACATTTTATATGAACTCGTTCTCACACATCCGTGTCCGAGACGGCGACCGAGCTTCAGTGTCTGCATTGTGTGTCCCACGGCCTTGTCACGTGCTGGACACGGTCCTGATATGCGTGGTATAATACTAAAATATTATATTCTTTATAACATTCAATGGTTATCTTATCAACAAAATAGAGTTTAGAAACAGGTGCGCTGATCGGCTCAACATCTGTTACAGTTTGACCAAAACCGCTGTACCGCGCCTTCGGTATGTGCGCGGCGAGACGGGGGGGCAGTGCAGGCCGCTCATTCGTCATCGCTCACGGAGTCCCGTCCCCCGCCTCGCCGCGCATTCCTAAGGCGCGGTACAGCAGTTTCGGTCAAACTATAATATAAAGGTTTTACGATTCGTGATATCAGTGGGCCAATACTCGTATTTAATACGTTTCAATTTTAGTTGCGATGAGAATCAATGTCTAAAAAAGCCTAAGAAAGTGACATTGAGATGAGATGATGAAATTTTCAACAATTTTAAGTCCAAAAATTAGCTCTGTTCTGATCGTCTTTGATAGCTAATTATAACCCAACAACTCTATTCGAGCTCAGACGACGGGAGGAAGTTAATGCATCCACCATACTTTGAAACATAAAGCGCCCCCACTCCAAAAGGGGATTGAAGATTTTTACATGGAGCTTTGGCATGCCTACTGTCGCGCCATTTTGTTTTTTTTTTTTTTCAAAATGGCGGCCACTCATGATTCCTATAAAATCAAAATGGCAGACAGTTCGGTATGCCATGGTCCCACGGATCTTCAAAGCCCTTTACCTATCATTTCTTCCTTTCTTCTTCTTTCCTTCTTCTATTTTCTTTTTCTTTTTTTTCAGATTACTCTGCCTAGATGGCGGTGGTATCCGAGGCCTAGTCTTAGTCCAAGTGCTCCTCAGCTTAGAAGAAGCCGTTGGCA
Source organism: Apamea anceps (assembly GCA_951799955.1). Lineage (NCBI taxonomy): Eukaryota > Metazoa > Arthropoda > Insecta > Lepidoptera > Noctuidae > Apamea > Apamea anceps. Next base: position 5,242,310 of record OX637516.1, read on the forward strand.
GGCCAATCGTGCAGTGTTTCGACTGGGTGGCAGGCACAAGTACTGGAGGCATTCTAGCCTTGGCTTTAGCCTGTGGAAAGTCTCTGAGGGACTGCCAGAGACTGTACTTCAGGATGAAAGAGTTCGCCTTTGTTGGCATGAGGCCGTATCCTTCGGAAGCGCTGGAAACTATTTTGAAGGATTGTTTGGGTAAGTTATTTAAATGCATCCATATTATTTTTAAGAGCAGTGGTGGTCCCGAGTTAAAGGCCTCGACTTAGGAGTTGTAGGTTATGGGTTCGAACCTAAGCAGGCGCTTTACTTTGTGTAAATAATTTCACTGCCACTGCTCTCGAAACGGTAAAGGAAAACATCGTGAGTAAATCAGTCATGGTCAGAACCAAAAAAATCGATGACATGTGACATCCACCAACCCGCACTGTGCCCGCGTGATTGATTATGTCCCAGTTCCTCTCACAAAGAGGAGACCTGTGTCCCAGCACTGGGAACATTACAGACTGATTATGATGTGATGTGGGCCCTGAATGTTTACCCTGTCAACGTTATTCGAGCGATGTTTGTTCCGATATTTTAAGGCCTTGGCATTATTTGATGACAAGTCATGACATGCCGGAATCGCATAGGATACGTTGCTATTTAAACGATTTTTTGTGTTATTGTGCATCTTAATGTGTCAAGTCTCGAGTACGTTGTAATATGTAACTTACATACGAGATGTAAAATGTTAAAGGTCTCAAAAAAAGGGTTTAAGGAAGAAGGTATTTTATATCCACGCAATCACTGTCCGTTCCAAGGTTGCCTGGAAGAGATCGCAGAAAGTGATAAAGCCGCCCATTGTATGTTTTGTATTCATAATCGTATTTTTTTGTTATGTATTTTCTGGTGTACAATAAAGTATATATAAATAAACTAGCGGACCCGGCAGAAGTCGTTCTGCCCGGTTGAGTTATCATATACCGACAGTAGCGCCACGTACCGGGTCCAATTGTGTTTTCAAACCATCCAGGAACCCATTGAAATATACACACAAAATTTCATCCAAATCGGTCCAGCCGTTTAGGAGGAGTTAGGTGACAAACACACAGAAGAATTATACGTATATATAATTGTAATTATACGTAAGGTCGTAAATTTTCTTAAGTGAGCAGGATGAAGCTAAAAAAACTTGTAACTAGATCGGAAGCCACAAATTGAATTTTGTAAATTATTATTTTTTTTATAATTTTGAATGAGCATCAATTAGGGATTACAATTTATAGATGATTAGTTACTTTTCAAGTTACACAAATTAATTATTCTCCGTCAATTTTATGAAGGTTAGGCTTTGTATTCAATCGTTTTTCCTGCCATCGTTAAAAAAACTTAAAACGGCAAAAAATTCAAGTTTAAACATGTTTTTGTTTTTTTTTGTTTTCAGGTACAGAAACAGTAATGGCGGATATTAAGCACCCAAAGCTGATGATTTTAGCTGTACTGGCTGATCGAAAACCTGTGGATTTGCACATATTCAGGAATTACAAGTCAGCACAACAGATACTCGATGACCACAACGGAACTACAAGTAAATAACTTCACCCATATTGTTTTTTTTTCCTAATTATTTTCAGCGCTCGTTTTTGCCTTGCGTTTTATACCTAAACAAAATGACGCCACTGCTCTGAAGTTGTAGATATTAAACTTTTAAATGACATTTGGTCATTGACATTGACAGTTATGATCAGTGTTGCATGTATCGAATTTAAAAATTATTTGTAGTTTTATAGTTATGGCCCAGGGATCAAGTGTCCTCAGTCTCCCCTACCTATACTCAAAATCAGAACTTGAGGAAAAATGCTTAAAGATAAGACGGTTTTTTTTGGTCATAATTTTTATAATTTTAACAAAAAAAAAAAACCGTCTTTAACGTCTATATTGTTATGGATTTACTAGTTACATCCGAAGTTGTCACACGTTAAAGACAAAAACGGACGTTGCTCCAGCTTGCTTACAACAAGCAAGCTGAAGCAACGTCCGTTTTTCAAGGGGAAGTTGTGCAAGCTTGCACAAAATAAGTGTTCATGCATTCTTGTCTAGCCTTTAATTTTGTATCTTGTCACCTTCACGCGGTGCACAAAAGATGCTGCGAATGTGGTACCCTGCTCTAATAGCTCTGTGGAATAGGTACATCGTTTGATAGCTATTTTTGAGGATCGCGCCTAAGGGAATCTCGAATTCCTTACCGTTCAGAGTTATAATGTACTTATACATGTCAGTTTTTTTTTAGTTTGTTTAGTCGAATTGCGCAGATCAAGCAGATTAAGAATGAATTATTTATTTTATTTGATATTATAATTAAATAAATTATTTATTTATTACTGTAATTGCCCGTGACATCACAGCGGCGGGCCCTATCAGAATACCAGCGCTGCGACATTTATTGTTTTAAATGTCGTAGCATCATGCTGAGATAGGAGCCTTTTGGCCTCGTATAGGACTTTCTGTTTCATTTCTCTTTTTGTTATTTTTTTTTTATATAATTTGTTTTTGACTGTGTTTAGTTTAGTTTTATGATCTTCCTGTACGAGTCGCAATAAATAATTTTTCTTTCTTTCTGTTTTCAATTGTATTGTTTGAAATGTCATTTTTCTGTAACCTTAATTGTAGCCCCACTAGTTTTATATTTTTATTTTTCCGTGTCAACACTAATTTTTGAGAATGCTGGTTAACCAACCAACCAGTTTAGCGATTGCGTAAGTCTAAGGCTAATTATTACCTATACTTATGATATACTGTATACAGAAGCTGTTGGTATACCTATATTAAGGCATTGACTGCCACTACGGTCACCGGTGTCCGCCAAAAATAGATTTTCTATTGTGTCTCTTGTCTGGCAGTCAACGTGTTAATAAATAAATAAACTTTGGTTCCAGGTCATCACGGCGAAGCTGGTGACCAGGCCTCAGTGGTGTCCCTGGCTGCCCCGCCCCCTCCTTCTGAACAGCTGGTGTGGCAAGCTGCCCGGGCTACCGGCGCTGCGCCCTCCTATTTCCGAGCCTCGGGCAGGTCAGTAAGGTTCCTAACAGGTCAAAATCCCGCTTGTTTAAAATTAGTAATCAGTCCAAACCTATATAATATGTAGTTATTTGTAGTTAGTTTTAGCATTAGGTTGCGTAGCTTGGGACTAGATGGCGCTGTGTGAAATGTCCAGGGATATTATTATTATTATTTATTTTTTTGGCGTCTTCCATATAACTTCTCAAAAGTTTTAATCGTGCCTTGTCGCCTGTCATGGCGACAAGGCACGATACTTTATTCGTATTACTGCAGGTTGCGTGAACGCATGCTGCGACGATTATTTAAATTGATATTAATATTCGTTACACTGTCATTTGAATTATAATATCCCTAATCCTAACTCATAATTTAATTTTAAATGCCATTATTGTTGCGATTATTTTGTATTAAAAACATACTATTTCCCAACAGGTATTTAGATGGTGGTCTGATGGGCAACAATCCGACATTGGACGTAATGACAGAACTGACGGAATTAAACCTCGCGTTAAGAGCTACGGGACAACAGGAAGCCGCGCAGAAGACCAACCTCAAAGTAGTTGTGTCGTGCGGCACTGGTAAGTACAGATTTTCTTTATGTAATGTCATAAAGAAATGCACAGAGGGCTTGTGGCTAAATAATAACAGCAGCATTGGTCGATCGATCAGGTTAAGCTACGCTTGCCGCGGTTGGTCCTTGGATGAGTGATCATCTTCACATACTAAGACCCCTCCGTGCCTCAGAAAGCACGTTAAGCCGTTGGTCCCGGCTATCATTCGTGGATCTTTGACAGTCGTTACGGGTCGTCAGAAGCCCGAAAGTCTGACAACCCAGTCCAAGGGGTATCGTATTACCCAGTAACTAATTTGTGGAGGTCAGATAGGCAGTCGCTCCATATAAAATACTGGTATTCAGCTGCATCCGGTTAGACTGGAAGCCGACCCCAACATAGTTGGGAAAAGGCTAGGCAGATGATGATATTGCCATTAAACTGACAACCTTAATGCCTAACATAAGCATTACTGTATTCTGGTTTAAGGGGTGTAGCGGGATCGTCCGAAAGGGTTACCGCTGCCCTGGAACATGAAGGGCTAAGGAAGGAACACGGGTGGGTTTTAGTCAGTAAGAGTCTGACATTCCCTTCCGCTCCACCCAGAGCGGGAGCGGTCATTTGATGATTTCCCATCCACAAAAAAAGGGGTGTTAGATACTAATGCAATTACAAGCACATGAGACAGTTCTACTTCATGTCTAAACACCTTGGCGTGTCAAGCTATTTTACGCGACCTTAGATTGACACTACACCGAGATGGAGCAGAGGAAAATCAACCAAAAGGGTCCCTTTATTTTAATCGACGCTTCTACGCTCACGATTGACAAGAAACCCTAATAGATCATTTTTTTCCGGTCCACTCCGAACCAATGGAACGTCAGCCTTACTATCTACCAGCTGGTTTTATGACAGCCCGTTCGTTACCATAACATACCGGTAAAACGGGGTGAATAGGGATGCAGGGGTGAATCGCAACGAAACTTTAAAATGGATTTGAACTTTAAAACAATACAGGAATAATTTTTATTCAGTGCGCAAACTTTGACAAATTAAACTTAAATGAGTTTTATTAAACACCTATTTTTTATTTTGATAAGTCTTAGTACAAAAAAATAAAGTTATCGCTAACGAAAGATGTCTATTTTGAAATTGATTTTCTGGCCACTACGCGCCGCCCGGCGCGGCAGCGCTCGGTCGTTTTTCGTGCATAGGCGTGGGTAGATAGATATTTACGTGGGTTACATACAATGTACTGATCGCAGATTTTATCAGGTTCGAATCAGACTTTTTTAAGATTAGGCCGTGATCTGAAGTTATTTGAAGAGTAATTCCAATTTTTCCTTCATACTTTCATGGGCTTAGGACCATCAAAATGCAGAAAATAACGCATTATAATCAATTAAATCAAGGCACTTTTAAAAACTTAATACTTACATTTACCGCCAGTCGAGGTCTGCCAGACCCTAGTGCGTGATTAGGGGGCCCTGAACTGACCGTGATCAAGCAGCCTCTGAGTGGCTGCTAAAATGGTCCTTTCATTAGGGACTGTGGGGTCATTACCCCCTACCCCCTAGCATACATTCTGCGAGCTGCTCGTAGGCTTTCACCACATAATAAATAGACCCGCACCATCACATAGAACTCGCGGTTACTAAAATCGCGCGGGCGCGCGCGGGTTGCGCACTACGCGGGAAAGCGACTAGACGCGACGTAACGACAGCGCAAGCGCATGCCTTGAGCAGACTGTCGAGCGCCCGGCCGGCCGCCGCCGCCTGGCGCCACCCTGCCGCACAGTGGGCCCATACTGAAAATTTGTGGACTTAGGCAAAAAAGTTCCAATATCGATGCGATTTTTTTTTATATGACGTGTTATGATATTCCTGACAACTTTTATTCTTATGAAATTTCTTCTAAAGTTGATAGTTTGTCTTGAAAAAAAATAATTAGATTTTTTTGTATGGAGCGAATCACGTTTTTTTTTTTTCTTCAATTGTACAAATATGTCAGGTGTGTGGCGTGAGTATATGATAGCTAGAGTCATTCTCTATCCATGAAAAAAAAATCAGCGCCGGCCATCCGCGGCAGCGCGAGTAATCATTCGGTAAAAAAAATTATATTTTGTATGAACATTTTTGGCATTTTAAATAAATTCAAAGTATATTTTTTGTATCATTAGGCTGATTGATCTTCTCTTTATTAAATATATAGTTTTAATAATGCATAGGTACTTATAACTAATTATTCTGGTAGAAATTTAGTTATTATTGCTATGTTATCGGTAGCACCTGCATTGTGATTGATGACTCATTTGTTTATGCGCTCGGCAAAGCGCATAAGAGTCACAGAAAAATGCTTGTCTCTGATTGACTGTGTTATTTTTTGTAACTGCACGTTATCTATTTTTTTTTTTACCTATCTACGTAATTCATATTTAGTAAAATCCTCTCCACAGTGTGGTCCAATAGCGCTTGCAATTTAATGTGAACTCCTTTTTCGGTAATCTCCTGTGGTGGGTAACATCTTTTCTTGGCATTTACAAGCTTTGGATAAAATGGAAAGCCAGCACAGTTTTCTTCTTTCAGAAATTGTCAAAGAGTTAAGTACTTCTATTTCGAGAGCGCAACTGATGTATAAAGAGCTAAACACTTATCTTCAGAGACAGTACTTAAGCTCTGCTTTTTGAATAGTCGCTCTTCTACTTCGGATAGCGCATCTGGAATTCTGGAAAGGTATTCGACCACTTTTGCCAGATTCGTTTTGCCGTTGTCTTTCAATTTTGTTATGTACCAGTGCTGCAACTCTTCCTCGGAATTTTCTTCTACTATGGAAGTAGAACGTCTTTTTTTTTGCTTATTACTTAACTCTTCGAACGGTTTTCTGTGCTCCTTTTCTGTAGATGTTCCCGCTTCCGCAGTACATACTGCAAGAATAGGAACATGGTAATCTATATCCACAGGCTCAGATAAGGCTGCGTCCGAAAACCCCATCTCACTTCTCAGGTCAACACTGTCACAAACAGGCCAGTTGATGTTTTTTACAACGATTACTTACACGATTCATTAAAGTTTTTTGATTTCTACTTGACTCTATCCACTTTTTATTTAGATTTACGCAAAAAAGTCGACAGAACTCCTTGATTCGGTTCTTGTCTTCTTCAGAAACTTTGGTAGTCAAGATAGAAATGATACTTTCATATAGAATCATATGATTTTTCAGATCACCGCCACTTCTTAATTTCACAAAAAGATCTAGATATTTCACTGTGTTCACAAATAAGCGACAAGAGCGAAACTACATGGACTTATTTTTTTATTTTTTTTATAAATGGCATCTCGTAGTTGACCTTGAGAGGTCGTGACTACTTAACCGGACTATCCTGTGGTTGCTTTAAGAAGAAATCTTAAAACTTCCAGCCAGGGCTTAAAACTAAGTTAAACTAAGCGACTGCACGCTAAGGGCACCCCCTGTGGGGTACGAACTTCGGCTTAGGGCGTTGCTGGGAGAGGGCAGCAAAGGGACAGGCTGGATCGAAAATGGACTTAATGAATGTCTTTATATTTATAGACAGTGTTAATTACTCAAGTAATGGACATAACAGTGAGTGAAAATTATCAGCCAATCAGAGACGAGCATTTTTCGACGACTCATTAGTTAGGTATGCGCTTTCGGCTAAGCGCACAAACAAATGAGTCATCAATCACAATGCAGGTGCTACCGATAACATAGCAATAATAACTAAATTTCTACCAGAATAATTAGTTATAAGTACCTATGCATTATTAAAACTATATATTTAATAAAGAGAAGATCAATCAGCCTAATGACACAAAAAATATACTTTGAATTTATTTTAAATGCCAAAAATGTTCATACAAAATATAATTTTTTTTACCGAATGATTACTCGCGCTGCCGCGGATGGCCGGCGCTGATTTTTTTTTCATGGATAGAGAATGACTCTAGCTATCATATACTCACGCCACACACCTGACATATTTGTACAATTGAAGAAAAAAAAAAAACGTGATTCGCTCCATACAAAAAAATCTAATTAATTTTTTTCAAGACAAACTATCAACTTTAGAAGAAATTTCATAAGAATAAAAGTTGTCAGGAATATCATAACACGTCATATAAAAAAAAATCGCATCGATATTGGAACTTTTTTGCCTAAGTCCACAAATTTTCAGTATGGGCCCTCTGTGTGCCGCCCGGAAGGGGGTTTCACCCCCTCTGCAACATCACTCGTAAGCCGCACGGCGCCCGCGTTCATTGATATTATTACGAATAGATAGTGTCCATATTTTGCTGATTTAAAGTCGGATAAATAAATATAAAAAAGTTTTGAACAAATAATGGAAACGTGTTCTATTACTGATACTGAACCACCAAAATTTTTTTGCGCATTGCTTAAAAAATATTCCTGTATAGTTTGTTGCTAACAGGGACACTTAATCTTTAATTAAAAAATAGTAAACACATTAGAGTCTTTTCAGGCAACAAGCTATATTATTTCAACGATAAAATTCATTTTAAAGTTTCTTCCCGATTCACCCCTGCATCCCTATACACCCCGTTTGACGGTACTCAATAAACCACCGCATGTTTTCATATTCGCAGGTCTGATACCCGTATCAAAGTTAAAAGATATAGACGTGTTCAAGCCTGAGAGTTTGTGGGACACCGCTCGGCTCGCTTGGGGTTTGTCAGCGATCGGGGGCCTACTTGTTGACCAGGTAAGATGACACTTATTTTGACTACTTCTACTCTGACGGCACGGTTGGCACAGTGGTTAAGCGATTGAATGCTGGGCTGCGCGTCGCGGGTTCGATTCCCGCACCGAACAAATATTTCTATGACCTACAAGCAGTTGTTCCGAATCTGGCTTTTTGTGTATGTGAGTTTAAATGTTTGTAAACGCACCCACGATACAGGAAAAATTCCTAGTGCCAACGATTTGTAAAAAAAAAGCTTCATGGGTAAAAGTGGTGTTGATGGAATATACGAATGGTGATTTGTAAGCCGTCAATGTATGAGGACTACCGCGACCGAGCTGACGGTGGAGCGTAACCAGGGGCTAATAGCTACGAGTATATGACGACCAGCACCTCACGACGCCTGACGAGTCGTGTGGAAAAAAAAAAAAAAATTCCGATGGCAGTTATCTTCAGACACCCGGCTAGATATGTATAGGATCCATATTAAACCTTCATCTTCAACTTTTTATATTTCCGATCTTCGTTTTGGCCTCACATTTTCTGTTGTTTCCAACTTTCATAAAGTCCCAATCTTTATACAGAGTGAACTGTGCGCAAATAGATCAAATATTTGAAAGTAATTCAAACATATTACCTGCTCCTTAACTATTCTAATATCTTCAAAAATCTAATAATACCGGCCTACTTTTCATCAAAATCGACCCTGAAACTTCTTCGAATATATATCGCTATTTCTTATTTTCTAAGTATGCGCACTTAAGAAATTAATTCTGTATAGTCCACACCTTCGTATTGTCTCCAGCTTCTTGTCTGAAACAAGTGGCATGTCCCCAGGCGACCCAGTCGGACGGGCGCGTGGTGGAGCGCGCGCGCGCGTGGTGCAGCGCGGTGGGCGCGCCGTACTACCGCTTCGCGCCGCAGCTGTCGCGCGAGGTGGCCATGGACGAGCGCGCCGACGACGTGCTGGTCACCATGCTGTGGGAGGCGCGCGCCTACATGCACGCGCACCGCGACCGCGTGGCCGAGCTGGCGGCGCTGCTCAATGACACTGAGCGTGGTGAGCTACTCAATATATAGGTATGCTCCGATCCAAAAGTATGTCAACAAAATATAGACAAATAGATCAGAAAACGATGCCAATTTGTAGTGCCACTTACAAATTGAGTGCTTTGATAATATTCTTTTAATACCTGAGATTTTAAATGACCGGAGGGCAATTCCTATATTTTTAATAGCGTTCGCATTCCAATCTCAGGGTCAATCTGTCAAAAATACCATCCTTTTACCTACATTTTTGACAAATTTTTGACATTGATTGTCGCTGAGATGAGATTGCTCTGAGATGATTGAGACTTGAATTTGAACGTTTTCAGTACGAGAATTTAGAGGTTTTTCATGTTATGATTGAGGTTAATTTTATAACCTCAATTCTGTCGGTGATATTTTAATCATGGTGATATTTGACGCCATGGTTGGCTCAGTGGTTAAGCGGGATTGACTGCTGCGCTGCGCGTCGCAGGTTCGATTCCCGCACGGAACAAATATTTGTATGACCTACAAGTAGTTGTTCCGGGTCTGGCTGTTTGTGTATGTGAGTTTAAATGTTTGTAAACGCACCCACTATACAGGAGACATTCCTAGTGTGGGACAAAGTTAAAAAAAAAATAGAATTAAATAATGTTATCCAAACAATAATTGCTACAAAAAGTGGTGAGATATTAAGTTGAAGCCTTAAGTGATTGCCTAGAAATATAACCTGCATTGCTATTCACAACCACTCGAAACGCTTCCGTGCCGTATCGAACATCCACCAATGTTATCGTAGGAGTCGTCTGAACGCTGCACCCTAATTGCGTAACACACGATCAATCGGAATCGGTTTCATTTGACAGTTCAACAAGATTCATTGCGTTATTTACGTGTTGAGTAGACAAATTTTTCGAACTTATGAAGCAATGGATTAGCAATTTGCTTCAAAATTATTCAGATTCCGATTGATCGTGTGTTACGCAATTAGGGTGCTGATCACAAGTCCAAAACTCGAAAATGTTGTCAGTTTAAATCCAATAGTCGCTACTGCTATTTTTCCGACAGCTGTTTGCTGTCGGGGGCAAGTCATTTTCGATACGATAGCCTGTCTTCATCGTCATCATCACCTACCTAGCCTTTTGCCATGTTGGGGTCGGCTTCCAGTCTAACCGGGTGCAGCTTCTTCTTAGCGTCTCGATAGCAATCTAAATGGACTCTGCCCAGAATTCGGCCACCAGATGCAGCTGAATACCAGTGTTTTACATGGAGCGACTGCCTATCTGACCTCCACAACCCAGTTACTGGGTAATACGATACCCCTTGGTAAGACTTGATAGCCTGTCGTATGATTTGTGAATAGCTATGCGAACAGGATTTGTTTACACGTTCATCAGATCCTTTTGAAACAGACATTATGAGTTAGAAAAACATTATTCACACATAGATCTGTGAAGTTTCATTCATATTGTAAATTGGAAGTATTTCAAGCTATATTCTTTTGTTACAGATCAACTTTAAAGAATTGATCTACACCATAGAGCCATGCAAAGCTGTACGTAAGTACGCAGAACATAGCTTTTAGTGAAATATGACGCATAATATTGATATTTGTTATAATAATGATAAAATTTTGTCTGACCTAAGATTTATAAAAACGAACATAAATTGGCAGGGTTTAATTAAGTAAACATATTAGTTTATACATATTTGTATAAGAAATTCTTTTTTTTTTTGTTTTGCTCTGACAACTAGAACGAATTTCTCGTAAACAATATTTGTTAGTTTCTTACCATTCCTAGTAGGAATACGAGGCACTTATTTAACTTTTTTTCTGTTTTATCTCGATATTTAATGTAGGTACCACTTTTGTATCGATATCGATAGTTTCACATCACTAAGCTGTCTTAACAACAATGACACAACGCACATCTTAAGAGTCTTGTTTTTCTTCTTCAAAGCAAAATTGTGGAAGAGCCAACTGAATATGGTTGTTGCAAAGCGAGCGCGCGTTATGTGACTTATGGACATTGTCATAAGATTCAAATTACAATGATTGACGGGTGCTCTTGGAATATAACAACTATACTGGCTTACTACTATCAAATTTGTTTAAATGCAGTTTTATTTTAAGCAGCTTTCGTATAGTCGAAAATATATTGTTAGAGTATGGTTGCTTAGCAAAATAAGTCACAATATTAATATGTGCAATATTTTTCTGTTATATTAATTAAAATTTTACATTATTTATATGCTTAGTATTTATATAACGTTTAATTAATATATTCGGTTGTTACGTAAACAAATAATAATATAGAAATAGTTGATGTATTATTTTATAATTCTTATGATGTATAAATTTTATTGTATATGGCAACACTGCTTAGAATGTCATATGTATCACAGTGTTGCTATGCTTTGTTGTTATGTAACTGTGATTATAAAATAGCATTCTTATGAGATTATTTTGTATGTGTTGACATTATGTACAATATAATGCATTCCTAATAGATTCATACACAAGCATGTATTTCGCAATCGATCTTAGTTATTATCTCATAATATATTATATTGTCATAATACAGGGTGTAATAATAGACATCACATAGCCATCAACTACACATTCTAGACATGAAACTAAGTAACATTAACATTTTACATTATTTAACATAACATTAGCACAAAAATAATTGCTGTGAAACGTCTTTTATTTTTGGAGTAACAATTTGCTGTTTGCGGTAGTGCGCAATGTAAGCACGCAAATCATTGTGCCTACGGGTGCAAGCAAAGCAAAGGTGATCGTGGGCGTATTTAAAGTTGTGTTATAAAATTGAAAAATGGCTGTCCTAAAAAACGTCGAGAAAATATGGAATTGTAAGCTTTAATATCTCCGTAACCAGAAGCTTCCCAGGTATAGTCCAGTACAGAAAAATTATCACAATGACGAGGAGTACAAGTGACTCTCGGCTTCATTAAGTGTCATTTTACACCTGTTATATTGCATTTTATTTATTTATAAAATTAATTGTTAGTTACCTATGTCAATAATCCTTGACAAACTAGAGTAATAATATATAATAAGACGCTTTCCTTGTAATGACTTAGAAAATAATAATGATGGTCTTCATTAAGAGTAAGCGTGATTGTATTTTATAAAATGGCATATTTACCGATATAATACAATAATATAAAAACTATAAGTAATACATTTATGTACTAAAAATCTATGCAACCTTTTGCACATAATTTGAAGAGAAAAAAAAAAATTTAGTCACGACTAGTTACTATAAAGCAAATTAAAATTGAGATTTATTTTTATTAGTGGCAAATGTTAATGCAATCTATTGGGCGCTATAAACTGCGTTTTTTTTAAATTATTGAATGTAGGCACAAAATTTATTATGTAGAATTAAGAAAAAAATAAATTAATATACCACTGGTAAATATAGTAGAATGTTGAATTTGCAATTAAATTATTAAAACACAAAATTTATGATAATACCAGTATATTACGAAAAGTTTTCCTGTATTTAATTAATATACAATGTGTAAAATGTTGCTTGCGAAATCTGATGCGATGTATTTCTGAATTATAAATGAAATATTAATAACAAAGAAGTTATAGATGATTGATGTTACATAAGTGACGTTTGACGTCTCATAGTAAAAATATCTGTGTCTATAGGGTGACCGCACAAGACCTCCAAATCTAAAAGATGATACGATTATTTGGGTCACCATTTTTTCTCCGAGAGATGGATTTCAACATGTAACAACAACAATGAAACGCCTGTTTTTCCCTGAGAATTAGGCAGAGGCATAGCTATAGTAAAAGCAAACAAGTAGGACATCTTCATACATTCGCACCGCGCACGGTTTGCATGTGAGCGCGCTCGTACGTATGCGTCGTCGCACGCACACACTGACAAAATTTATCGCTGCTAAAGGTGTGCCAGTCGTGGCTGTGACGCCGTACGGTAATATCGCCCGCGCTCGCGCACGCTTCGCTGCTGCCCCGCTGCTCGTAATAAATAATTTGTACGTGTACCTACCTACCTCCTTTAACTACAAAGATGGCTACAAATTCGAGTAGCTATAGAAAATATTGCAGTGTTTATGGATGTCTTAATAGCAGTTTGTCAAATCGAGAATTGTCTTTATACATGATTCAGTAAAACCACGTTTTTATTAGTCATATTTCGATCGTATTTTTTCAAATAACTAAACAGATAACATGACGTAGGCAATGAAAAAAATGTAGTCAGCTCCTGGTCTATGTAGAAAAAATAATTTAAAAAAACTTTGTATTAAAGGTCCCTGATGCTTACCCTACAGGGGAACATGGTTTTGTATAGAGTTTGACTATGCATTTTTAACGATTGAATAAAGTATAAGTGACAGCCCTACGAGTTTAGGCTATTATCGCTCGCTCGGGGCTTGAGCTGGCCTACTTGTTTGCTTTTACTATGGCATAGCTCTATTACACACACAGATGCATTACATGCACTGTACATATGTTTGTAAAAGCAGGTCTTTTATTCGTATAGGAAACAAAAGTTGCACATGCTGTCGGTCGTTTCGCATAAACATCCTGTTTAGCAACAATTGTTTACTGCTCAACTTTTGTTTCCGATGAATCCAGAAAGGTCTTATAATATTACTTTTCTTCATTTAAACTTTTTTTAAATGCTATCTTGTTTGTCTGCGGTCTCCATGTTTGTCAATAGCGGTAACTGTGTTGTTACGTGATGTCTTGTGCCTGGTCGTTGTTTATGTAAACATATATGTATATGGGAACATGTTTATTATCCTAGTTTATCGTTTCACGCCAATATATGTGTCAGTCCAAGCGAAAAGGGTCCAGTGCGCGGCATTTAGTTTCCGAGATATAAGAGGTTTTGTAAAGTTGGGTATAAAAATTGCATTTCGCGATTTTAATTGGTTATAAATAAATGCTCAATTATCTACAATTTCATATAGTAAATGACTATATACGATGTTTCTAAGTACCAGAAACTTTATGAAAAAAGTTTACTAAAAAGGTACCAGTGGGTGGCATGTCGATATTCTGGGAATAAAATACGTTTCAATACCCCGTACTGATCACTTCTAATAATTTAATTATATTTTAAGATTAAAATGTTGAAACTACGTGTAAAAGGTCCCTTAAAGCGGGGAACTCCCTGCTACTATGCAACTACTAAGGGGATTTACTTTGCTTCACTTCGACATAGCGGGGATTTCCCTGATCGTTTTTTGCTACCTACGTGTCCTATAAATAGATCTGCCTGTGATGCAATAATTTATTTGTCATTTGACACCGGAAAGGAAACAATATCCGACAGTCTTTGTGTAAATATAGCAGTTTTTATTATCTTAGCTGTTTTAAATTGAGTGAGTGAAAAGTGCGCATAAAAATGAATAAAGGTAAGTCTTTACGTTGTCTATTATATCTACTAATACTATGTTTGTTGTTACGTGTTGTGTTATGTATCGAATAAGCTCCAAAAGTACTGAACCGATTTTGAAAATTCTTTCTCCAATACAAAGCTGCATTATTCAGTCATAGGCTATAATATTATTAACGTTATTACGCTTAGCGGGGCCGAGGTCGAAAAGCTAGTTCTATAAACCGGGGTATCGGAATGTTACGGAGTTCTTGTGTGTATCTACAGCTGTTACCTACTTTTCATATTTAGACCTCGACAGGGGCGAAGCCTCCTACAGACAGCAGTCGTCTTTAAATTCGATTTTTTATGGATTTTAGAGATTTAGAGATTTATGGATTAAGCGTAGATTACGTTACGTTCCTACTTATTTATTACATTTTAAAAGAGAGCAGCTTTAATCATAATAATTCGGCTGCATCCACATAGACTGAAAACTGACCGCGACAAAGTTGATAGGCTAATGAATCTCAATTAGTCATAATTTCATCCCATTTATACTAAATTCAAATTTGTTTTTAGGTAACATAATTATTGAAGATTCAACCGAAGGTTCCAGCTCTAGTGATGAATCTAAGCATTCTGATGGACCTGTACCACTTTCTATGGAGGTGGAAGTAAACACACTACCTGTTTTGGCCTCGACCGCAACAACGCCGGATTTACCAACAGAAGAAGAAACCGTTGCACCTTATTCAGGTACTTACAACTTAGAAAATAATTTCACAGAGTCGACATCTGAGATGGATGAAACGGATCAGTATTATGAAAAAAGCACTAATACAGAAGCAATCAGTGAAGATGAAATACATGAGTGTTATGATTTTGCTAAAATAGTTAGCCGAGCCTTGTGTAAAATCAAAAAAGATCGACGTGATCATTGTATGCATGCAATAGTACATATTCTTTATGACTACAGCAAGGACTCTAATACCAATTAAGAAGTTGTGTTAGGTACCTATGTCATAGACATAGTATGAAAAAATGACCTGTGTAGTATGTATATTTCAACTATTTGTTTTCAGAGTTTAGCTATTCAGCGTCTGTAGAACATGAAGACTATGAAAATTTTAATTTAGAGTTCAAAAGTCAACGGGGTACAGAATTATCGTGTGACATCGAATTTAGTGCTTGTGAGCCGCTCGAAGAGCGGCAAATTGGTAATATTTTACTAGATGATGATCCTTTAATTCTAGACGATGTAACTCAGGCCTCATTCTTAGATACTGGCTGTGGATGTAATAATAATTGTGTGTCCAAATTTCAAAAAGATGTAATATTAAGTAGTAGGTTAGATTGTATCGAATTAAATTCACGTTGTAATGAAGGAGTCAATCATCATCACTTGGTCTTGAAAGGAGCTTTAAATGCTCTCTTACGTACAAGTGAAAATACATTACATTCAAAAAACAGAAACTTGCAACGAAAAGAATACACGGTAAAGTATTTCTTTCGAGGTGTTTCAGTATGCAAGATTTTTTTCCAATATGTATATGCCACTGGTTTGAAAAGGTTAAAAAATGTAAAAAAGAACTTTCTGGACAGCGGTGTTGCTCCAAAGGTCCACGGGTCACGTAAACGACCTTACAATTGTATTAATTTGCAAACTAGATCAGACGCAATCACTTTTATAAGACAGTTTGCTAATGAAAACGGTTTAGTATTGCCGGGCCGATTACCAGGCCACCAATTTAAATCTGATTTAATAATTTTACCTTGTAGTATGTCTAAAGCGTATGTGTACAACAAATATTTGGAAACTATAGCTTTACTCGATAAAACTCCTATTAGTAGAAGTAGTTGGTATGATCTTTGGGAAGATTTTTGTCCATATGTCGTTATACAGAAACCGAAAACAGATCTATGTGCAACTTGTCAGAAAAACGTGACCACGTTGGGACGAATGGGTGGTTTAGATGAAAAGGAAAAAATACAGCTTGTAGAAAAGTCGAGGCAGCACCTTGATTTAGTGCAAAATGAACGAAAATATTATAACAATGTAATCAAAGTTGCGACTGATTCAATAACGGACTCTACTCTTATTCTTGGACCTCATGAACCATGTTCTTATGATGGCGTCATGCATTACTCTTTTGATTTTGCCCAACAGGTGCATTTGCCGCACAGTTCACAACAAATTGGGCCACTGTATTTCTTGACAGGATTTAAAGTCAGTTTATTTGGTGTTGCTGCAGAGCCTTTGAGAAAGTTCGTTTTGTACGTAATTCCTGAACCCTGTGCTACTGGGAAAGGAGCTAATGTAATAATTTCAATGCTACATCATTTTTTCGAAAATTTTGGTATAGGCGAAAAAGATGTTGTTTGTCATGCAGATAATTGTGCTGGACAAAATAAAAATAACTATGTCATGCAATATGCAACATGGCGAGTTTTAACAGGCAGACACCGAAGTTTCCGTATATCTTTCCTTCCCGTGGGTCATACGAAGTTTGCACCCGACATGTATTTCGGTCTATTCAAAAAAAGTTTTAGAAAATGGGAATGCAATAACTTAAAGGATATTCTTGCAGCTGCTGTTCAAGCTTGTCCGAAAACAAAATCTATAGTAGCTGTTCTAACTGGTGATGAGAAAGGAGAAACTTTTGTGAAAACTTACGACTGGGCCAATTTTTTTCAACCTGATTGTGTAACTATTAACCAACTTCTGCATTTTAGTCATTTTGAAACAAATGAAGATAATAGAGGGCACATGTTATGTTACAAAAAATATACTGACAGTCAACCAACTGTATCAAAGGTTTTGAACCCGAATAAAGTATACGGTTTTCCTTTAGAAAAATCCCCTGCAGGCATGACGTACGAAAGAAAATCGTATCTTTATAATAAGATTCGTGAATTTGTACGTGAAGAATCTAAAGACATTTTATGCCCGAAACCCATTCCAAATGTTGATGTTGACCACAACTCTGTCCCAACAACATCTGTCGAGTACTCTTTTCAGAAACCATCAATTGAAAAGAGTATTCGACAAAAACCAACATGTTCGTACTGCAAACAGGTTGGTCATAGGAATCAGGTGCGAGGAGGAATTTATTTTTGTCCAAAACGTAAGTTGGAGTCCCAAATAGAATAAGTTTTATTTTTATGTTTGTATTGGCTTTTTTCAAATATTATTGCAACAGAATAATGATTATTTTAGCCACTGGTACCTTTTATGACATTACATAAAAGGTACCAGTGGCTAAAATAATCATTATTCTGTTGCAGTAATGTTTGAAAAAAGCCTGTCTTGTTATTTTGTTAGTTCCTAAATAGAGTAAGAATACTTAATTTTAGTTTTTTATTGTTAATTACTATCGCAATAACTAACTTTTTATTAAATATCGGCAAGTGGACCTTTTTTACTAGACTGTGTATCCTTCTTTTATTTTGATAATAATTGTTTTAGTTTTGATGTCAAAAGTATAATTATAAGTTGATTCTATGGAAAACATATCAATCTACAATAATGAATAAAAATCTACGTAACAAGCAAGTAAAAGTGTGTTTTTTTTTCACTCAAACTTTCAAAATGCTTTTTCTCAAATCAAGCTTTTTCAGAATTTCAACTTCAAATGTCTGATAAAAAAAAACGTGTGCTACTTTTTGATTATTTTTTCAATCCATACTATCAATTGACTATTCTAGATACCGAATCCAGTCTTAACTCAATACCCCACTACTGGACCCTTTATGCCTGGACTGACACATATTTATTACTAACCTATTGATCGCCCCCATTACTACGACAAATGTCTTCGATTCCGTGCCGCCTGTCGTATTTATACGACTGAGAACCTGATGTACGTTTGCCCCGCACGGCCCCCCAGAATTTGTGTTTTAGGTGTGCACTAATGCAATGTACTCGCCTCTAGGAGTATATGTACCGTTTTCTTTTTCAATGTACCTCTGTACTTTTGAAGATATTTGCAAAAAAAGGGGGCCGTGCCAGCCAAACGTTTTCAGCACGGCCCCCGTGTAACTTGAAAAATATATAGCGTATTAAAAAGTTTCTTAAACTCAAGGAATGTACTCTATTAACACGTTATATGTACCGCAACAGATATTGTGAATTCGTAATGACAAATAATATATAGAAGTGGAGAGGGGGCCGTGCTGGAAAAAAAAAATTATAAGAAAATATCTAAAAAAGACAAAACAATCTTAGCCAAAAACTATTAAAAATAATTGATGTTTGGCAAGTAACATATGTACCGCATTGGTTTCTCATACAACTTGCTAAATTTGAAAAATAAACCAATTTTAGTTCATTCAGCACGGCCCTCTATAGTTGCCTATATCTTTTTAAATATGACATGTTTGTTTACGAAATTCGTCTTTCTGAATTATGTATAGGAGTACATTCGTTCCAAATAAATTGCGAAACTGCAGTATTAGTACTTTAAGAAATAAATAGGATCAAAAATATCATATATTACAACTGATAGGGTGACCATGATTACATATATTAGGTACATATTTTCTATCCTACCTATGTATACGTATATTAATTAAATTATGTGACTACATTGAAATAATAGTAGATTGTACAACTAATGCATAAAAGATGGGATAAAATAGCTCGTTTATGCCCGAGTTAAACACTGCTTTTCACTTCGATTGCTAGAAAATGAAACAGGCATAAAGTATATAGGTACCTAACAGTATTTTTACTGTTCAAAAATGTTGCTAAATTGAAGATGAGAATAGCTTTTTTTTTTTTTCCTTCGCCCTTCTTGGGCAGGCTAAGGTCTTGGACCATACCGCCTCGTCTTCAGTCTTTATTGTCCTTCTTGACTAAAAGTAAGGCCAAAGCCTCGTCTTCAGTTACATCCTTCTTGTTCAAAAATAAGTAAGGCCGAAGCCACGTCTTTAGTTTATGAGAATAGCTAATTCCCGCCACGAAACTTTATAAAAGATTTTTTTTTTAATTTTCATCATGATTTAGTTGTGTCATTCGACTTGGGTACCTACTTCATACTGCCAAGTCATAAAAAATGTTTCTTTGCGTTTTTAAATAATAAATGACCACTATTTTATCTGGTTTTATTAAATTAACGATACAAAACACGGAAGTAGAACAAAATAGGTGTAAACGTGAAACTCTAAAAGAAAAAAATAACGTTACGTTACTCGTCGGGGGACCGCTACTATTTTAAACTTTAACAGAACGTTAGGCTAATAATTAGAGCGGTCCCCCGATGGGACAACATATAATCAAAAAATTTCATACGTACTTACGTAGGGTCATAATCTCAAGGTTATTTTTTCTTTTTATAGGGTTTCACGTTTACACCTATTTTGTTCTATTTGTGGCTATTTTCCATTTTTTTTTTTGAAATTGTTTTAGGCTTTTTTATATTCGTACTATTTTTATTATTATTTTGTGTCGAGGGTTTTTCAAATTTTTAATTTCATTTTTTTATGTTATTAAAAAACGGTCAATATAATGTAGTAATTATTTTTTATACCCTAATAATTATTCAACATTTTTTTATAATTACTACTCATTATACACAAATACTCGAAACGCAACAACAAAGTGATGCCCTACAAGAGAAACAATTAGCAAGCAACCGACTATTAGTTAGTACAAATAAATTATATTATAACTTAAAACTTACCTGTTTATTTTAGCAATCCATTTCCGTGCTAGTTTTTTTTTTTTTTTTTTCTAAGCCAAGATAATCGAGCCCAACAGCCACACACGTGCAATAAAGCGTCGCAGATTAAGTCGTTATTTTATTTCATTTGCTTTAATTTATATCACTTCCGTGTTTTGTATCGATAATTTAATAAAACCAGATAAAATAGTGGTCATTTATTATTTAAAAACGCAAAGAAACATTCTTATGACTTGGCAGTATGAAGTAGGTACCCAAGTCGAATGACACAACAAAATCATGTTGCAAATTAAAAAGAAATCTTATATAAAGTTTCGTGGCGAGAATTAGCTATTCTCATATTCAATTTTGCAACGTTTTTGAACAGTAAAAATACTGTTATATACTTTATGCCTGTTTCATTTTCTCGCAATTGATGTGAAAAGCAGTGTTTAACTCGGGCATGAACGAGCTATTTTATCCCTTCTTTTATGCATTAGTTGTACAATCTACTATTATTTCAATGTAGTCACATAATTTAATGAATATACGTATACATAGGTAGGATAGAAAATATGTACCTTATATATGGAATCATGGTCACCCTATCAGTTGTAATATATGATATTTTTGATCCTATTTATTTCTTAAAGTACTAATACTGCAGTTTCGCAATTTATTTGGAACGAATGTACTCCTATACATAATTCAGAAAGACGAATTTCGTAAACAAACATGTCATATTTAAAAAGATATAGGTAACTATAGAGGGCCGTGCTGAATGAACTAAAATTGGTTTATTTTTCAAATTTAGCAAGTTGTATGAGAAACCAATGCGGTACATATGTTACTTGCCAAACATCAATTATTTTTAATAGTTTTTGGCTAAGATTGTTTTGTCTTTTTTAGATATTTTCTTATAATTTTTTTTTTCCAGCACGGCCCCCTCTCCACTTCTATATATTATTTGTCATTACGAATTCACAATATCTGTTGCGGTACATATAACGTGTTAATAGAGTACATTCCTTGAGTTTAAGAAACTTTTTAATACGCTATATATTTTTCAAGTTACACGGGGGCCGTGCTGAAAACGTTTGGCTGGCACGGCCCCCTTTTTTTGCAAATATCTTCAAAAGTACAGAGGTACATTGAAAAAGAAAACGGTACATATACTCCTAGAGGCGAGTACATTGCATTAGTGCACACCTAAAACACAAATTCTGGGGGGCCGTGCGGGGCAAACGTACATAGAACCTGGGGGTCTACTCCGAAGTAGTATCGGCCGAATGTTCGGCCGTTTCCTGCTACGAAGTTCCTATTTGATTCGGTCGGTTCCGATCCTACACTCCTACACTCTTTCGAATATCGACTATGGTCCCGACCCAACTGAGCCGATCGGAACTTTTTCGCATTTTTCAATAATATTCGGTTTGGCCATATGTCGGATCCGAACATTCGGAGTAGGCCCCCTGTTCTTTTTTTTTTGCATTGCACGACCCTATCCGTCGTAGATATTTATTTGCCGATTATATAAAACCTTAGCGGTCAAAAAGTTTAACAAAGAAAGTATTTATTAAATGTGATAATAGTTCGAGGGTCAAGTCGTTAGTCGAAAAATGTTGGTTGTGTAAAGCACAACTTTGTATAATTTCTAAGTGATAGGACATTTTAGAGCCTATAGTGTTTGCACTGCTTTATGTTAATACTATTTAACTGTCCTCCGACCAAATCGACCGTGTGTCCCCTAAGAATCCCTCAAGTTTGTATCTTCTTAGCTATATGGAATAAATGAAGTTGTCAAGCGAAAACAGGTTTTATTACAATGAAACAAAGTGGTTTATGCAAGCTCTTTAATTCAATATTACTAATCACAATATTCACTAACTTAGGCTTATACCAAGACTCAATAATATCACATTTCTCATGTGGATATTATCAATCCACGACTAAAACTAACTACTAAAAAAGTAATTTCTAAATTGTCTAAGTACTTAGCTAAGTACCACCAATATAGGGTGAATTAAGTAATGGTGCCTCTTCATAAGTCCAGCTGCAATTAGGATAAACTATTTAATTAGTGTGGCAATTCAGTAACTTGGTAAGTACAGTCTACAAAAAATGTTAAGTACCAAACCACATAGGTTACTCTGTTATTAAAAGTTATTTTTATTTTTACAAATATAAAATACATATTTTAATTGTTTCTCATATCTAGGAGGTAAGTACAAACCAATTTTAAATAACTTGAGATTCCGTGCTTAACAAATTAATGAATAAACAGTTCGCACCAAAATAATATAATAAAAAGCCAAAATAAAATAACCTTATTCTACAACTGCATTAAAATATATATTTGTCACTAATTTGCAAAATTTACTAAATAAATCTTTTTTTAAATAAATTTTCTATATTGAGGTACTCCGATAAATATTTTTAGAACTACTATAGGAACGCAAATTCTTACACTAAAAGCCTAAATAAGGGTTACATCGTTCAAAACGATCCGAGGCTTGACCCGGACTACGGACTTATCGGCACATCACTAACATAACTTCTTAAGGTCTATCCACATATCAGGGTCCACAAGGCAGGCACAGAAGCTCCGTCGCCGGCCCGGACACGGACGCGTGTGAACGAGTTCATATAAAATGTACACACCGATATATTTCCACGTCCCGGCACGGCCTTGATATATGTGGATATATACGATGCATTCGTCCTTTATCAAAATTATAAAAAGGCCGATACAAATCAGTAGTCCAGGCAGGGTAGCTAACATTAAATCGAGACATGAGGCACCGAGCTACAAAAAAAAAATGAAACAAAACTATTCACACTGCTTACCACCACTTTCAAACTAGTATAAAATTTAGAATTTCTCACTCACTTTTTCACATATTTTGGCAAAAGAAAACTGTCTGCAAGCAGCTGACATAGTTTCATTCTTACAATGACTACATACTAAATGAACAACCTCACACGTCCCATTTGTTTCTACCATCAGTTTAAAACGTCGCTGACTGTACTAAGACTTTCGAGCCACAGTTTGACGTTCTAAAGGCAGTATTGTGTGACCTTTAAGACAAGCCTAGGTTGGCAAGTTCCTAATTATAAAACATTATGAAGTATTACTGCTATCACAATTCCAGTCCGAAAAAAGGATGGTGCTATCGGTATTGATTAGCTCCGTCTCGGTCTTGCACTGGAATCATGATGGCATTAAACCGTCATAATACGGCCCGTGCTCGTTATTGGTAGCCAGGAGCATTTACAGTCACTGATTGAGATGATCCTAATTAACTTTCACTGTCAATTTAACTTTATAAGTTCGTCTAAGTGTTTTAAGTTCATGAAAATTAGAAAAGATCATTCTCCAGGTAAAAACAGTGTTGTTCAAATTTTATTAAGTTTATAAATAGTCAACAATCGCTGTAGGTACTTTCAGAATCATGGAAGAACACATTTTGTTATGGAACACATAATGACCATGTACGGTGGTATTATTTCGGTGCTTCTTGGAATGGCCGACGTAAAATGGGCCATTATGTGCACAAAAACAGCTAAAAGCTACATCATGATGTCAAATTGGTGGTTTTAACATTGAACACAGAAACGGAATAAAACGTTTAAAAATAAAAGTCTCAAATTATTCTTAAAGGTACAATACAACCCATTTAAATAGTTTCTTGAGAATTTTCAATGAATTTCTACAAAGACATTCGAAAATAATCAAAAAAACATTAGATAATTAAATAAAAATGTCAATAATTACTAAAAAAAATTTGGTAACGGTAATTACAAAATAATAACAAAAATCTGTACAATTAGTACACTATTTTTATTTCTTTATAAATGCTACGTTATATTTTGTATCGAGACCATTTCACGTTATTGTAGAATAGTGTTGCCGAATATATATTTTCTTTTAAAATATCGTATAAGGAAGCAACCAATTCGTTATACGAAACAAGTAAACTTTGGCACAAAGTCACTAGAACTTAATCAATAAAGAAAAGAGCATAGAATTCGACATATTTTTCTGAGGGCCGACTTTTCCATCGCCAAATAACTTTTATTCGAGGAATAAAATTGACGTTTGACAGTTTTTGTATGAAATAACTCAAAATTTCAAAATTATCCCTCGGATAAAGTAAACAGATGATTGAAAAATTAGCCCTAAGTAACATGTTTGAATAGTATTTACTTACTAATAAAATAGCAAATATAATTGAAATGAAAATGGAAATAACGAAAAATCGACTCAAATGCCCATTTCGATAGGATCGCTGCTAGAATGAACATGTATCGATAAGTTTGGGTGAACTAAAACATCGATATGTTAATCGTTAGTTAAAGCACTACGTTAACAAGAAGGCACCTTGTGAATGCTAACAAAATAACGACCCACCGAAGCATGAACATTTTAGCCAGGATTCTCAAGGTTTACGTATTCACGATATGCGTCGATCACTTTGACCCCAAATAAATAATAACACCTAAAATCTAGTTTCCATGCACTCAGATTTTAGCAATCATACACAGCCCTTAGATCACACACAAAGATTAATGTAATCGTTTATGTGTATCTTTTTCTCCCTCCTTAATCAAATATCACATATATGTAAACCTTTAGCACAATATTATAAGGAATATATTCGTGTCGGAAGAATTCTATAGGTACCAAGAAACTTATGTCTATATCTGCCTAGATATAAATTGATATCATCCAAGCATGCCTATGCTTGGATGATATTCTCATATGGATTTCTCATTGTTTTCTATAACTCTTAATGCAATGATTTCTTATCGTCGTTTTGATTTTCCTAGACACATTTTATTTCCAGGTAAAATTCAAGATAAATAAAGTAACTAAAGTTTAAGTACACAGTGTAACAGTCTGTATAAAATACAGTATGGTGGATTTGTGCTTTGGACGCAAACTGTCATTTCTTTCTATCACATTCGCTTTAGCACCAGTAACATCACAATTTGACTATAAAAAAGTGGTCAAACTTTGTATTTCGTGATTTTTCAGCAAAATTTTTGGCTAGATGCTAAAGCCTATATTCCCGTAATTTCAGAATAATTCCTTATGTATATTGTGCCTTAGTGTTATAGCCCAAAGTATTGTACGCCACTCAAAAAAGATCCATTGATATTAGTATAGGTCGTCTGGATATTCCATGTTCGCGATCAAGTTCTTCTTTTCTTCCTTGCCTGGTTTTGAGTCTAGTAAAGATGGCCGTATCGTTGATCTTGGTTCGAAACAAGGCTGTAACAAAAAAAAAATGAAAATTATTACTTTTAGTTCTTGAAGTCTAGGTGTTTTTGTTCGCTGCAGACCACAGAGCACGTAATCACCGCCCCGGTCGCGTCTAGAGAAGGCAGTACCAATACAGGGACGCAGGGAAATCGACGCGCTACCTGTTACCATGGATTCAGTAAGTAAATGATTCTGAACCCGCTCGAGTTGATTTTTTTTTGTCGGCTATTAAAAAGATAATTAGCTGTTCCATACAGTTTGACCGCGTAGGTATTGCACTTTTTTATGAAACGGCCGATTTTCTTATTGATAACCGACGAAAAATTTCTACGCTACGGTCTAGAATCATGTGCTGAATTCATGGTTTCAATTCGCGCGTCGGGGTCAGTGCCACCCTGTATAATTCGTGGTGCCGATTGTGCATTGAACGCACAATTTCGACTTCGGACCGCAGGTCAAAGCTGTCAGTTTCTATTCGTCTTTTATTTCGAAACGCTTGGTTTTTAATAGAGAGTGTTGACAATGTCGACTCTAGCAGCGGCCGCCGAGGCGTCTCCGTGGTCTGTGCTCACATATCAGGGCTGTGTCCGGACGTGACAGGGCCATGGCACACACAAGGCAGACACTGAAGCTCCGCCGCTGTCCCGGACACGGACGTGTGTGAACAAGTTCAAATAAAATGTACACACCGATATTTTTTGAGCCTCCGACGGAGCGCGGTCCGTCCACGTCTCAGACACGGCCCTGATATGTATAGATAGACCTTTACTGCGTAAGCGTAAGACCTCATACCATAGATGCTGGTTGCTACAATCACCTTAATTTATGAGTATGTAAAGTCAGAGATATTAATTGTTAAGCAAATTGAATACGATCTTAAATTGTCTGTATAATCAAATGTCATTCTTTGACAGTTGTATGAAATGGTTATATAACACGGCTAATTGGCTTAGGGTGTCAATTTGCTTAATTTAATTTCCACGACTGTACTTAAAACTTAGTTTGTAATATAGGTTCATATATCTTTTATGTGATTATGTGTAGAATCATAGGTATTTACAAATGGAGGCATTCATTACACCTATATAAATGTCATATATAAGTAAGTACCTACTTATATGTATGAAGTACTAGATGGGCTCCGCGGTTTCACCCGCAAAAATTACGATTCCGTGGGAATATCGGGATAAAAACTATAAATTCCTTCAGTAGTTTTTGCGTGAAAGAGTAACAAACAAACATCCATCCATCTATCCATACAAACTTTCACGTTTATTATAAAGTAAGAAGTAAGATTTTTTGTACTTAAATATGTCCTGCTACAAATACTACCTACCGACAAGTTTCTTTTTATAATTATTTAATACCTTTATGTAATATATACCCCTTTATTCATAAACGTTGCTTAAAGTTAAGTAGTGATTAGCGACTGTTTAGCCATACATTTTTGACTTTGAACGGCACTTAAATTTAATCATCGTTTATAAATAAACCCCATAAAACATAGTAACGATCAGCATTGGGTGAATTTGTTATTAAATTTAGCACATTCCTAACGTACTTTGCATTTTAGTGTTAGGTACATTCTTGTTAACAAACGCAAGACACCTGCATCTTAAAAAAAACATGGGACAACCAAAAAAAAACTGTGGATCCACAATTTAACTAAGTACCATTATTTTTCAAGAGTTTTTT
Source organism: Apamea anceps (assembly GCA_951799955.1). Taxonomy (NCBI): domain Eukaryota; kingdom Metazoa; phylum Arthropoda; class Insecta; order Lepidoptera; family Noctuidae; genus Apamea; species Apamea anceps. The sequence continues at coordinate 5,269,651 of OX637516.1, forward strand.
AGGCAACATCAATAAAATGAAAGACTAAAAAAGAGAAAAACAAAATGCTATCGTTAGGTGTACAAAAAATATGTAACATATAAGTACCAACAAGTATGTCATTGAACCATTGTAACATAATGATTAGTGGCAAATTTATCAAAAACTCTAAAAAAAAACAACGGTAATATCTATTAATAGAGTTAGTGAGCAAGTGTACCCAAACCATGCGGGGCTAAGCAGTAAGATCAAAATGTGAACCTTAAATGGACGGCTCAAGGACCAAACTTCAAAAATCATTGCAGCTTGCTATAGCATTATCAACCTGTAGATATGGAATGTCATGGGCACATTAAAATCTGCATGCTAATAATATAGCACACTGGTTAAAAAAATAACTAAAAAACATCCCCCTTTAATGCTCCCGCAGACAGGCGCGACGCAACTTAGTAGAACAATTTTCATGAAGTTTTTATATAAATTGCTCTACTAGAGTCACGTTGCGCCTGTCTGCGGGGAACCTTTAAACAGTCACACAATCAACCTAATTATACAAGGTGTAATTGAAATAACTGAAAACCTGACAAAGGGTCGATGTGCTCATCAATAGGAACAAACTCTTATTTATGGCTTCTTACAGACATAATACCGTACGTGTATCAATCAATGTATTGTGTGGCTGCAATCACTAGTTCCATCTGTCAAAAAACGGTTTACCGAATGGACAGGGTTTAGTGTCACTACGACAGGTACTATTTTTCAAGAATTCAGGACAAACACAATGAACAAAACAAGATACGAACATAACAGACACAGGAAGCCGTGACTATTAGCAAAATACCAGATTACCCAGTATATCTCAGCTGCATCCTTATTCAGTAACACACTTGTCATTACAATCGCTTTTATTTTGACAGTTCAAGAAAATCCACTTCGGTGAGCAGGCCATTTTCTCTTCTGAGTGTCAATGGCAAACATAGCACGAAAAAATAAATATCGTTTTTTAAATTTGTTTGGCTCAAAATTCAACAACGCGGATACCATTCACAGACGCTGCCATTCGGTCCTCACAAGTGCAGGTGACAGCATGCGGTGCAAGATGGGAGGTGAGCCATTGCCTGCGGAGAGATACCGCATACACACCGGAGGTCTGAGCCTAAGCGGCGATTGAAACGGATGTCGATTTGTTTATGAAAGCTATTGAGGAGATTGCAAGATGCGAGTGTGAATGTGACAATTAATTATTTGTTTGTTTTGTTTTTTTAAGCTACCAGGAAATACTGGGTCCTCTGTAAAATTATTGTAGGTGCTGTATTTGTGAGCGTGCGGTTCAAGAAACGTAGGTAAGTACTAACTCACTTCGCATTTAATTTGAAGTGGTGTTTGTATCTTTTTAAAAACTTAATTATTAGGTGGTGAAGTCGTAGATAGTGTTATCTCGTTTTCAAGGATATCATTTTAATCTTCTCATGGTATGAGTGATTGAAAGTGTTACGCAATGCCAGTATCGATTCCCGAACGCACGAAACAAAAAGGCTCGTGCGGCGTGCGCCATTAAATGTAACAACAACATACGCCTAACGAAATTTTATTTGAAAAATACGACACGATAGTTGACTAATGTACGTCGCGTGGGCAGCTTATACGCGACACGTGATTATATTAAACAAATATGAAAGCGTGGCAACAATAGGTAGGTGCGGATGTGTCCAAACATTGTTGTATCAATGATAGTACAGCATACTATGCAAAATTGTAAATAGGCCGACCGTTACCCTCATTGGGTTAGTGGCAAACTGCTAACGGGTGTCAATGCGTCCTAAATACGTCTACCACTGTCTACAACTTATGCGCAGGTCTATTTCTTACGTCCTCAGATAAATGGCTATTTAATCGACCACAAAGCTTTGAATCAAAGTAAAGTTCTTATGGCGATCATCATCTGCGTAGGCTTCAAGTCTGGGAATACAGCTGAATACCAGTATTTTACATGGAACAACCGCATTTATATGACCATCACAACCCAGTTACTGGGGAACGCGATACCCCTTGATAAACTCCGTTTAAATACCACAGAATCCGAGCAAAAAGTGCAAGTTTTAAGCGCATATTTGCAACATACAACTACGGACTACCCATAAAGAAAACTTTGTAAAATACAATTGCCGGCACGCGTGTCTGCAACAGTCGTCGACGGCAACCGATGTCGCGTCGACGGATGTGCAGTTGCCTCTGTCGTCGACGCGTGTCACTCGTGTGTATGAATACTAAACGACACGTGACTTTTTTTAAACAAAAACGAAAGTCAACAACACGGAAGCGATCAAACATAGCTGTATCAACGACAGTCTCACAAATAATGTCTGATATTTGAACAAGTGATTTCGTTGTTAACTGAATGTGCGCATCAATTTGTATTAAGTACCTACTTAATTACTATTAAATATTAATTCATGCGATTTCTCTTGTTATCTGCTGTTTAATCAAAAATACGTCGAATCATGCTTACGAATTTTATTGTTCTTTAAATCAGTAACATTTACGATTATATTTCATATTTATAATCCGATTTTTTGAACAAAGCTTCCCACAGAATATAATTAATTCGCTATAAAAATGGATCGTATACCTGGGTAAGATTGTGCAAGCATTATTTTTTATAATTAAATTCAAATTAAAAATTATTTATTTTGGGACAACTAGATCCAAAGGTTAGTATATCAGTCCCAATCAACCATGAACCTTAATAATAATAATAATAATTTATTTATCTCAGACAACCTGTAGTCCATACTTAACACTCATACATTAAAATAATATAATAAATAATGCTTTAGCGATAAAATTGAAAATCTATTAAAGAAATTTGACAGATTGTAGTAGCTTGTTGTGCTGGCGTCAGTACGTCTTCAGCTATAGTTTCAGGCAATATAGTTGCATACATTTTCGCAACTAAATAATGACATAATTATGTAATGAAATTATTTTATCCAACAGGATATATTTTATTTTCATTCCAAAAGATTGAGTTATGTCATTTGTCATGATGAAACAGTGAGTATGTTGTTCTTGTTACACTATCTACGACTCCATGCCATTTCATTTAATCAGTTTTAGTAATAAAAAAATTTTTTTTGCAAAAAAAAAACAACCGACTTCCAAAAACGACACTACAAAGAGAAAAATAACTTTAATTTCGGAAGTCGGTGTCGTTGGGTTCGCATTTTCGTTGTTTGCCACCGACTTCCGAAATTAAAGTTATTTTTCTCTTTGTAGTGTCGTTTTTGGAAGTCGGTTGTTTTTTTTTTGCAAAAAAAATTTTTATTTTTCACTTTTTAGTTGTAATTTTTACCAGTAATTTTGGTTTAAAAACCAAAGTACTAAACCGTTTTTGATGAAATTTCTATGGGACCATTTGGGAAGTATACCCTTTCCAACAAAAAAAGAATTTTTCAAATCGGTTGGCAAGCGACGGAGTTATGCGCGAACAAACATAAAAAAAAAAAAAAAAAAAATACAAACATCCGAATTGAGAACCTCCTCCTTTTTTAGAAGTCGGTTAAAAAACACAAGCAATTACCATAATTATTTAGATAACTAAAATATCTCAGGTTTTGTGCTGACGTGAAGTCAATTAAGGCGCTAAAGGTTGTACTCACAGTTTCACAAATGTTCATGTTACAACAGTTTTCAATGGTGATCTCACACTGGTCAGGTCGCGCCGTCATTGGAGTTACATTTTTGTTCACTATGATACGCTTCTTGATCCTGGAAATAATAAAAACATGATGTTTTAAAGTTTTAGGTTCGCTTGCACCACTAAATAAACAATAATTAAAGTTAAGTGAATACACTAACAGCGGTCGATGACCCCACAAAATAAACCGGTCAAGTGCGAGTCGGACTCGCACACCGAGGGTACCATAGAAAGTATGCATGTAACTACAAATTTCCGGTTTTCAGATTTTTTCCTGTACTTGTGCTACATACCATTGCTTCTTGCCAAATTTCATGATTCTAGGTCAACGGGAGATTCCCTTGTGACTGCGAGCGTCAAAATATGCGGCATAAACGGAACATAAACGCCCGTATCTTTTGATTGCGTTTACTTAGAACTTTGATTTTTTCACTGCTTCAAGGGATTGCAGCCCTGAGTATTTGATATTAATTTCAACTTGATAACTCCACGCGTTCCGCGGTTTTTACAGACAGACGGACAACGAAGTGATCTTATAAGGGTTCCGTTTTCCCTCTGAGGTACGGAACCCTAAAAACATCAAATTAATTTATTTTTTGTTTTATCATGTTTAGATATCAATGCCCATCACGTCTGCGGAGTTCCGCTAGCTAATTTAATTTGACCCTGTATTCAATTGATTTAATTAGGTAGATACTCCTTTTGTTGAAGGCAACGTCATTAAATTGAAGTATTTATTAAGATAAAAGCAAGGAATAAATAAACATTTAACAATGAAGGACGATTTCGTGAGCAAACGCCACTTGCGTCACGTAATTTCTGCATTTCCAAGATAAAACCTGCATGCATTAAAATAAACTATATTTGGATAAAGTATTTGAGATAATTTTCAATTTAAGGAACAACAAACTGAACATACTTAACAAAGTTCAAATTCAATTGCAAACAAAACTTATTAGGACCTTTTTGTTACAAATGGTCACTCAAAAATCAACTTAGAATACATTTCACTAAAGTATGTGACGATGGAATGTAAATTGTTTGAGATTATGAACATTATGAATCTTATTACCTTCTGCCATAACTGATATAAGTAAACATAATTATCTAATTCTAAGTAATTTTTGGTGAGCATCAGCAAAAACTACTTTTTCCCTCGTACTTTGCCTATCTTTACTTGTGTTTAGGTACTCTCTCCCTGACCTTATCACATTCAAATATGAATGACCTGCATAATTATAATAAACTAGCTGCGCCCCGCGGTTTCACCCGCATAAGTTTCGATCCCGTGGGAATATCGGGATAAAAGTATCCTATATGTTAATCCTGGTTATAAACCATCTGTGTGCCAAATTTCATCCAAATCCGTTCAGTAGTTTTTGCGTGAAAGAGTAACAAACATCCATCCATCCATCCATCCATACAAACTTTCACGTTTATAATATTAGTAGGATTAAATCGCTATCTAGTCCTTTTGTTTGCCCTTGTGGCCTTATTCCATGTTCCTTGGGGTCGGCAAACGTCTACTTCTTTCATTCTCCCCTAGCCAGCTGTAACATTGTCATTCACTCCCGTTTCATTCATATTGTCAACCTACAATAATTGTCTTCAAATAAAAAAAATTACAAACCTTGGCCTTCTCTTCAATTGTAGAATTTTGGTGATGAGCACCGCACAAGCCAAACACAGCATTCCACATAAAATACCCAGCATTATGATGATAGGGTCTCTGACGGGGTCCCAGCCATCGGCACAGCCCTCTATGACTGTCTGAGTCGAAAGTTGATCCGAGTTGGAATTATCTGAAGGCACTGGTGACCTCGGGATTGCTTGAGTGTCATTGCACCTGAAATTAAGGAATAAAATGTTACTTGTTTCACTGGCTGACGGGGCTTAGCTGAAACAACGGAAGTCAGGAGTGAAATGGGAATCTATGGACAGAACGTCTGTCCATACACCTGCACCATTGACGATATAAACGACGCCTCTGATGCTGCAATTAACGTGGCCACCTTCTGCCACTGGGCCCAAACAGTATATTTAAGAAACAATGAGGTGGCGCTAGAAAAGAATGCATGGGAGGATTTGGGGGAGGCCTTTTCTCAGCAGTGGAACAGTGAAGGCGAAATAAAATAATATTGCGTTCGCAATTTAGGTTCCAAACATGTAAACAAATATAAGTTTTTGGAAAAAATAACCTCAATTCCTAAACATAAAGTTTACACTACAAGTTTTAGTTTTTTATGACGTTTTCAATAGTACCTACTACTTATTCTAAAATCAACTTAATTTACATTACCATAAAGTTGATATTTGTTTAAGTAGAAATAACATCAATTGGAAACAAGAATTTGAATAGACTATAGATGTATCGTCGAAACGGTAAGAAGACAAGTACGGTACGTAACTGTAGTGACACACGCAGTTTTTAACATAGACTGTCACACATGGATGAGTGAACGAATGGACATGCAAAGCCTAAAATATTTTATCACAAAAAGTAAATAGGACGGCCACATCAACAGTTCGGTAGTAGATATTTGTATACATAATTGCGAACAATCAAATGACTATTTGTTAGCAAGAAATTATAAACAATGTTATTAAACATTGGATGCATTGCTCAGTGTCCATTCAAACTGTCCACATTTCTTTGTTGATTGAGGTTGATGATTGTGGTTCTTTTTATCTCATGCTGTAAACAAAACTAAGAAATACCACGTGAATTATTTGCTCTACTTACTGGCAACTTTCATTTGTTTCCGTAGCTGGCGCCTTAGAAGTAGTAGAAGTGGTGGCCTCGGTGGTGGTGGTGAAAATTTTAGCTGCCTCACATCTTGAGCCTTCGTAATCTCCAATACATTGGCACACAGGCTCACTCTTCTCGTCCAAGGAACAGGCACCATTGTTCAGGCAATAGCCATGGCACGCGTTGACCTCACACCTCACTCCAGAATAACCGGCATTACATCTGTAATAATGAGAAACATGAAAGATATTTTGTATGCCTTTTGGCAGGACATAGTATGGACCAACATTTTTTTATATAACTTCTGTATAATCAATCGTACCCTATATTCATAAAATGAATAAATGAATTTGAACTTAATTTTAAGCAAGGGGGGGGGAGCTTGCTTAAAATTAAGTTCAAATTCATTTCAGAATGTATAAAAATAAAAAGTTTTACCTGCATTTAGGTTGTCCCTCATCACTGACGCTACAATCCCCTTGGAAACAATAGTTTTGGCAGACTGAAATATCGCATCTCTCGCCGGTGTAACCAGGTGTGCATTTACATAGTGACTTTCCGCTAACTTTCATGCCATGGACACAAAACAGGCCTGCGTCAGTAGGAATGTTGAAGGAATCGTTGATCGCCGAATTGTTTTGTGGTAGACTTATTAGTGCTTCGCATTCGTCAGTTCCTGCAGTCTGATCCTCAATTTTATAATTGGCAGCAATACCGAAAGGTGTTTCACTTTTAAAGTGACTTATATCTCTCGGTTCCTCATTAGTAACTGGAGTCTTCGGTAATTTCCAAACTGATTTGTAGCCCCAGTCCACCCAGTAGATGGAATCTTTAGACACGGTCAATGCATTCGGTTGATGATGTATTCCAACAAATAAAGTTGTTCTGTTCTTTCCATTTAGATCTGCACTTTCAATAGAATAGTGTATACCTTCCCTATCATCTGCCCAATACATTCTCTTCGTGTGTTGGTCAATGGCCAAGCTGACTGGCATGTGAATGTTGCTGTCGACAACAACCTCCCTCTCAGAGCCATTAAATCTAGCTCTCTCTATTGTGGGCTTATTGGTGTTTGTGTTGGTCCAGTAAACATACCTGTAATTTGTAAATCACTATAAATTATCACGCAATTCAGTATGTTTTTTTGAGTTATAAAACATTCATTAGGAACGTACCCTCTACAGCTATCCACGGCAATAGCTCTCGGAATCTCATCATCCATCTTGATCAAAAGATTTCCGTAGACATTGTTCTTTGATCCAGGCTTTAACGAAATCCAATATATGCTTCTTTCATTTATGTCTGTCCAGAAGAGTAATCCTTTGACTGGATCGAAAGCGAGCCCCTGTATATTTTCGTATGCTTTTCTTTTGACTAATGATTGGTATTTCTTACTAGATATGTTAAAACTAAAAATAGAAGCGTTGTCGCTCTGTTTGTCGACGAATAGCAGCATGTTGTGTACTGCATCATAAGCCAATGCTGTGAGGTCTCTAAATTGAACGCCTTCAGAGTGGGTTTTGTTTCCATTGGTAAAAAATTCTAGTTGATCTCCTGTGGTCACGGCAATATCTGGAACAAGAAAGGAAAAATAAGTATCTAAGTTTAATTGTTTTATATGGGTTTAGTTACTTTGCATTGAGAAATGGCGCCGATTCCCTTGTTCACAAACTAAACTAAATTTAAGTTTAATACATCTTTTTCTTTCTATTTAATTTAGAAAAGGACAGAAGATAAATATTAGTTTAGTCCTGTCAAACTAGTCAGCGCCTGACGTAAATTGACGTATTTTTAGCAGCCATGTTTTTAATCACGTCTAATCTGTCTATGGACTATCTTAATTTGACAGGAGTGAACTAATATTTTATCTTCTGTCCTTTTCTTAATGAAATAGAAAGAAAAAGATGCACAGAACTTAAATTTAGTTTAGTTTGTGAACAAGGGAATCAGGGCCACTGACTTAGATAACGTCTATTGGCGCTATTCTAGAACATTTGAAGTATCGTGGAAAAATAGACGAATAAAAAATCCGTTATGTAATTTTGTGAATGCAAGTGCCAATTCTCGCATTATTTGGCAGCGCTGCAGCGGCTATCGCGTGACTTACAAACGCTGATTGCGGAGGTTAGTTACATCTTACATAATGCCACCGTCTAGTTCGAACTCGAGTGGCGTGTGACTCAGATTTATGATGAGTGAATAGGTAACTAATTGTCTCTATTACATCGCAATTGTTGCTATGGTATCTGTGAAGTTAACTACGCCTTCTGCGTTGTAACGAGCCCTTAGAAATTACCAAGTACTAGTATCGTATCGAATTGATTATAATATAATGTGCGACTGATAGGTGGTCCGGGCATAATGGTTCCTACTTGGCTGCAAAACACAAAAACCTCAAAAACTATAGCAAATCGTGTCCAGTATTTGGCATCTTCACGTCTCAACGAACTTCTGACATTCTTTTTTTCAATAGTGTTCGACAAAAATATCTTTGTGAGAATAGGTTATATTATTTTTGGGTCTAGATTATATATATATATATATAAGTAAGTCTATGTTTGCGCAGATCATAAATGGGAAGGTATGTATGTTTGTGACATTCTTGAGGTTAAATAATACCGGGACGTCACACGATGACGCGTGCATATCTTTATATTTTCTTCACGTCAGAATCTTACGGGTTTTATTTGCATATAGCGTTTATCTTGGCGGAGTTTTGCCCGGAGGAATACGTTTGTGGCAATTTCTTACTATGTATTTGCAAACCAATAGCTGCACTTGTATCGGGGGAAAAGTTATTACATTTTTGAATACTTATAAATAGATTCCTCGTGTTTCCCGTACACGTAAGCCAACAAAGCTAGGTAGGTATATACAAATACATTTCATACAAATCCTTGGATGTTCATTTCCCAAGTTCTGCCGTTAATAAATTGGGACGAGGGCAGGAGAATGATGAAAGGTTCGCCGTTTTACTTAGTAAATAGATAAGTTACTTACGACTAGTGCCGATAAAATCAAACATGCGAAAATGTCCACACAAACGTTGCATAGATTTAAATAAATCGAGTGTTGAGTATCATGACAATGATTGTCTTGCAGATTTAAATCGTGCTAATAGTTACTAGTGCCAGTCAAGTATGTATTATGAATAAATTAGTAGTGTTGATATTATATTATATTAAAAGCCTGTGATGTCCCACTGCTGGGCAAAGGCCTCCCTACTCTCCTTCCACTTCTCTCTGTTTAAAGCTGTTAAGGACCAGTTCTTGCTGAAGGAGTCCAGCTCATCCCGCCATCTCCGTCTGGGCCGCATGTCAGACGACCAATGGGCCAAACTTACGACCCAATGGGTCCCTCTTAATGGCAAGCGACATCGCGGCAGTGTTGATAACCGACGAATAAAAACGGAGGAGGTTCTCAAGTCGACGCGGATATATTTTTTGTAACTTTTTACAGAATAGTCCGATTTTGATAATTCTCTTTTTATTGGAAAGGGTTTAGGTACCCCAAAGTTGGTCCCATATAAATTTAGAAAAAAATTCAAACGCTAAGGGTGGGAAAATAGGGGTGATTTATTGTTTACTCACAAATTTGAATGCTGAGTTTGTATTATTTACTCTACTCAGTGCCACATATGCCCTTTGGCAAACAACTATTAGATTATAACCACAAAAAAATAAAATAAAAAGGTTTTAACAAAAAAATTAAACCGCCGAAAAAACTGAAAAGCATAAAATAATAAACCTTTTTTATTTAACCTTAATAACTAAGTTCTTAAACTAATGTAAATATGTATACCTAAATAATTTTGAGTCGCCGGTCAGTTTTACCAAGGGTATCGTATTACCCAGTAACTGGGTTGTGGAGGTCAGATAGGCAGTCGGTCCATGTAAAATACTGGTATTCAGCTGCATCCGGTTAGACTGGAAGCCGACCCAAACATAGTTGGAAAAAGGCTAGGCAGATGATGATCAAAAGTAAGTAAAAAATAAAAGTTCAATAATATTGGTTTACTTTACCGTTCCTATCAAGTAGTCACGTTAATTTGCCAATAGTCAATTGATTCCTCTTATCAAAACATGTCGACCGTCACGATGCGATGGTCGCCAATCTTAACGATCAAGGTCGCAGGTCACTGACGGTATGTTGATAGTCTCCTTATAAATAATAAAGGCCTTATGAAGTCAATATTTTATGTGAGTAGCACGTAATTTATGGAAACGGAGAAAAAAAAAATTAGCTTTTTAGATAGCAGTGGTAGCCTAGTAATAACGGCTGCGGCTTACAGTTGTAGGTCGTAGGTTCGAACCAAGACAGGCGTTTTACTTAGTGTAAATTATTTCGTAACCACTGCACTGAAGAGGGTGAAGGAGAACATCGTTAAAACCCGGCATGCCCTAGAACCAAAAATTCGAAGACATTTATGACATCTACATCTACCATCCTGCTATGATGCATAATCCACCACGCGGGCCCAGTGCCCATGTGGTGGATTACGGTCCATATTCCGTCTCACAGAGAAGAGGCCTGTGTCCCAGCAGTAGAAACATTAATAGATTGATTATGGTAAATGACAAGGATTCACCTGTTGTCGTACCCTATGTATGTTAATTGTATGTAAAGTATTCGTGGCCCGAAGGTTTGCAATCCCGGGTTTTAAACACGAGCTGAGAAATCGCGATCGGATTAATTTTCGACATTTCAGCAACAGGTTACACTTGCAATTCATTGCGATGCCTTTCAACTGTCACTGTTGAACTTATTGCATTCAATAAGTTCAACAGTGACAGTTGAAAGGCATCGCAAAATTCAATGTGTGTCAAAAATGACATAGTCATTTTGACAGTTTCATTGAACAGTCAAAATGACATTGCGATTGCGAGTGCTTTATTTACGTGTTTAAACTTGAGTAAAATTATTATTGAAGATGTTTGTGTTAAGTGATTATAGCAAACATTCATATCTTCGGTATTACAATAAAACAATGCATCAAACAGATATTATTGTATGCAAGTTATGTTAGAGCCAATAAAACCTTAGTTTTAACACCGTGGGTGGCCAGTGTGCAATGTGCATGTTTATTTTACCTTCACGATCGATTTATCTGCAAATCGTTCTCATAAATAATATGAAATGACTAATTCTGTTACTATGGTTTTAGTTTCTGCTACAAGGCTACAATGACTTTTTGGCGCTTGAATGACACTGGCAGGGGCCAGGGGTTTTGAAATACTTTTGGGACTTTTACATCATTAGTACAGTTCGATTCAAACTTTACGCAGCGGCCCGGAACATAGGCGAATCGCTGCGCAGTACCAAGAGTTCACGTGTCAGCGGGGGTGAGGGGTGAGGTACTGCGCAGCGAGTAGCGCACTTAAGAGCCGCCATAAAGTTTGAATCGGGCTGTACACAACATCACGCCCCTAATCCCCTAAGAGTTAGGCAGAATTGTACCTACCCACATTTCGTAATGTTTAATTCCCATGTAATAGGGGCTAATCTATTACCATCAACCGGACACACACACATTATCAACTGTGGACATTTTATTGATAAAGCAAGATGGTGGCGTTAGTTCCGATTTTGGCCACACACCAAAAGATGCTACTACAGACGCAGCACATCAAGCAACTACAATCTGTCAAATTTCTTTAATAGATTTTTAACTTTATCGCTAAACCATTAGGTTCAATGTTGCTTGGGAAAATTTGACAGTTTCGGGTAGCTTAATATGCTGGCGTCTGCACACTACAAAACTTATATTTCTTTTTTATTCACAGGGGAAAAGATTTTGCGAATAATAATTTTTACTTTCTCTTTCAATGTAATTGTTTGTTTAGGTATCGGAAAAGGTCAGTCTGTATCGTCGTAAAACTTCATTTACCTACTTAACATCTTGAAAAACTTGTTAGGGGTAGGTAGACCATAGAAATGTAAAGTAGGCACCTACTTTAGAAACTCCTTATCCGTAAGTTTTGTATGTGCATGCTGCACCTATTTATTGCTACGTACCAATAGGAACGGTAAATATGATAAGTGATAAACTGATAACAATAGAGATTGTATCTACACGTAGCTGACACACCTACATGCCCTTCATGTGACAAGTACCTACATAAGAAGTAAATTATGTGTGAAGTCTTTCATAATAATCTATACTAATAATAAGACTGAAGAGTGTTTGTCTGTTTGAACGCGCTAATCTATGTAACTACCAGTCGGATTTGAAAAAATATTTTTTTCATAATCTTTTTATGCTGATAATAAAGCTGATTTTTTTTTTTGTTTGAACGCGCTAATCTCTGTTACTATCAGTCGGATTTGAAAAATTATTATCTTTTGCGTTTAAGAAAGGCTAGGTATATAGGTTACTTATTAACATCGCGCTAGGACCCTCAGGGGCCGAGCAAAAGTCAAAAAACGTCAGAAAGAACGCTAAGCGAAAACGCGGGCAGAATCTACATAGTAATATGATAAAGTGGTCATTTTTCCATAAGCAACCGCTTCCTAGAAGAGAGGTGGCTGCCACATAACGGTCGCATTGATGGCTGTCACGACAATGATGGCGCTGTGGGGTTTATCACTACGGTGAAGAAAACGCTCTCTAGGAAAACAACACCTGAATTCCAGACGCTATGTGGCGGAAATATGGATATTTCCATATTTATACTGAAAACCGTAGCTTTAGGGGTTTATTTATAAATGATGATTACAGTTAAGTGACGTTTAAACGTCAAAATGTATGGTTAAAATATAAATAAATATCGCTCAACGTTTTTTGCCAGTTCTTCTCCATAGGTACCTACTACGCTTTGGAATGGGCAACTAGCTTCACCTTTTTGACTGACCGACCTTGACAATTCAAAAGTGCCTGTAATTGGTTTATTTGAAATAAATAGGTTTGAGTTTGAGCACAGATTACTGAATAGTTACTACGGTTTGAGTTTGTACAAGTAGGGCGCTGCAGACACAACTTGTCGAAATGGGGGATTAGATTGCTGACCCATCCAATACCCAGTGCGAGTGCGGTGTCTCTAATCAGACCATGTCCCACTTGCTGGAGTGCTCTAAGTGCCCGTTCACCTGCACCTTGGATGACTTAATGAATGCCACTGATGCCGCAATTAACATCGCCACCTACTGGGCCCAAACAATATAAAATATCAAAGAAGACTACCATCGACACGATAAGAAGAAGAAGCTACGTTTATAAATTGACACAAGGGTTACTGCCCAACAGTCAAGCCATGACGCTGGTGCCCCTAGTCATACAAAAAACATAAATGCCCCCTATAATAATTAACTACTACACCAGCCGATCGATTCTGTAAAAATCTCACCGTGAAAAGTTAGGTGAAGTGAGCTTATCAAATAGTGTCAATCCCTAGCATTCGTTGGAATGACAGCTCACTCCACGCTCACTTCACCCGAGTTTTCACGGTGAGATGGTTACAGAATCGCACTGCTGTACTTTAAATACGAGGTCAAATTAAATTAGCTAGCGAAACTCGCCCAAACGTGGACATATCAATATTGAAACATGGTAAGTAAAAAATAAAACATAATATTAAGGTCAACGACCACACGACTACTACGTTTAAAAAAAAACAAGTTATACTGCGATCTACGAGACTTGCGAAATCAATAAATTTTAGACATAGTTGACATAGTCTGTTGAATTTAAATATTTTGATCTTAGCCTCTGAAAGTAGAAACTTGCAAGTGAAAACCATACGAGCGACCCGCCCCTGTTTGCAAGGTTTTTACGACTTGACAAAACATGCGAGTTTTTTTAAAGTATATTAAGTAAAATATTAATTACCTACACAGACACCTTCCAGAATATTTTTTCTAGATTTTAATGAAAACCGCATCAAAATTCTTTGAAGAACAACGCGGTCACACAGACAGACAGATAACACGGAAAGCGACTTGTGCGATTGACTTTATACCTACAGACTTTATATCAAGTAATCAGGTTTGTCATTATGGACAATACACCATTTTTTTCTTTATAATTCACATCATTATTCTTGTCGTTTGTTGTTATCTGTAGTAAGATGTTTTGCTGAAGATTTCATTGTAAATCGTCAAGGTAGGAAACAATACTGTGAACGTGTACGTTGCCATGCGTATGCGTACGCGCATACTTAGAAAATGTAACGTCACCGGGGCTGCCACCATATTTTATTTCGTCGTAAATTGTGTAAAACTATCACCTCTTATCTCATACAGATAGGTTTTTGTTGGTGGTAGGATTGACAATTTTAATTAGGTACTTACCTACATGATCCTGTAAAATACTATCTGAGTATCAAATAAGCTGACAGAAGATTACAATTATCATGAGAGGTATTAATTGATTTTCGCTATTCAAGATTAGGAGAAAGTTAAAGTAAGAACCTAACAATTTTTTATATAGCTGCATGTTGACATACAAACTCATTTTTTGTGAGTTTTTAGTTTAACTCTGTTTGAAATTCAAGGTGTGTGTAACAGTTAAATACCTACTTTATGGGTACACTTTTGCTTTTAGACTAGTGCGCACTGAGCATTTTTAGCAACGTCTGTCTCAATGTCAAACTTGTACGCAATGTCACAAGCACAGATAAAAACAAGATTACAAGTTATTATTGACAATAAGTACTGAATTTGAAATCACGTGTCTAGAAATAAGTCTGCTTATCTGCAGACTTGTTTCTAGACAATGTGCTGCATTCCAGCTCCAAAATTACATAAAAAGACAACAAGGCCAGTTTATCTGGGTAAACGGTGATGTAGGTGACTGATGTCAAGGTGACATTTTTTGTGCATGTAGGGTGCTTGACAACCCTGAGTTTTGAGTATTGAGTGGTACTGACGATCCTGTCGTATTCAGTGGGGATGCGCTAAGGTTGCCCGCGAAATTTATTTATTTTGCAATTTGCTGTTGCTGGTCACTGTCAAGTTGTATGTTAATAGTTATGTCGCAGTCAACTGATTAAATTAGCCGTTTAGTCAACCGCCTGACCTTTGGAAGTAGTGCTCGCCTCGCTTCGCACTCTCGGCTCGCACGCGGTTGATCAAAGTTCTAACCTAACCCATTTGGTCGGGGTGCCCTGGCTTAGTCTGCGACCAATTCGGCTCGCGCGTTATTGGTTACAGTTCCAACCCAAACTATAATTTATTGAATATCATTCAGGCCGTTAGTTGAACGGCCGCCATTTAGTTAAAAGGCTAGGCGGTTAACTAAACGGCTAATTAAACCAGTTGGCTGCGACAGTTATATATTAAAAGTTGGTTGGTTCCCAGTACCAAGAGATAAGTTAAAACCTGCCTACTACCTCTTAATTAATAAGTATGTAACTAACGCTACTCTGCTAATCACATACCTAACGCTTAGTGTAGGTAACACCTACGCTTCGTTAAGTTAAATCACAATAACTAAACTACTATTTGATTACTGCCAGCGGATTTGTAGCTAATGTAATAGGAAAAAAGGTTTTCCTGTTTGTCGAGTAGTTACCTAGAAATGGATTTTTTAATAGAGAACCGTTATCGATATAATAATTATGATCTAGGTTACCATGTTATGCGACTATGCGTAGCATAACTTAAAAAATACAATTTAAATAAAAAAATATCGATAGCAAATTTCTTAAACAGGGCTAATTTAGCTAGCGAAACTCCACAGAGGTGATGTGTATCGATATCTAAACATGAAACAAAAAAGAAATTAATTTGATGACTTTTTTTGTGGGGGCTCAACAACTGTAGATAGTGAAACTAGTGTCTAATATCGGTTTGCAGAATCAATTATTTTTTTTGTGTAAACTTCGCAGATCTGGGGTCTACTCCGAACTGCAAAGTGCGAATGATAGGATCGGACCGACACATGTCCGAACCGAATGTTATTTAAAAATACGAAAAAAGTTCGGATTCAGTTGGGTCGGGACCATAGCCAATATTTGAAAGAGTGTAGGAGTGTAGGATCGAGACCGACCGAACTTAATAGTAACTTCGTAGCAGGAAACGGCCCAACATTCGGCCGATACGATACATTTACCACTTCGGAGTAGACCCCCCTGATTGGCATCGACGACGATCTCAACACGACAAAACAAAAGAAATCAGATTTTCTCATCTCATACTTCAAGTAAGAACACCACCAGTAGTCGTTGACCCCCAAAAATACATCAAATATTTTTTTTTATAATGTTTAAATATTGATATCTATCACGTCTGTAAAGTTTCGCTAGCTAATTTAATTTGACCCTGTAATTATACTGTACTAATTATAAAATTGTATAATAATGTTGATAGATAAAAATAATATAGAAGACTTTATTTGATGTGTTACAGGTACACTTGTTGTTACTTGAAAAAAAAATAGAAGTTTCGGTAATTATACATAATAAACTAAATATGTAAGTGTAAAACGTATGAACAAATATCGTAAACCGCTAAATGTGTTGGGTAAAACAATAAAAATACTTAATTAATGTATGTTTTTGTTTAAAAAAACTGCAAGTCATTTTGTTTATTTCATTTTTAAATTCAATGTACATAGGTAATTGTCGACTTTCGCTTAAAATTTTTGCAGTCATATTATTCAGATACTTACCTAATGAATGTATTCATCAACATTATTATTATATTTTCAAATACTTACTAACCTCGGCATAAAAACAGCAAAATAGCCCACGACAGCCTACCTACCTAGTTTAAGGCCATCTGAACTTCACACTTTTGACGGCACGGTTGGCGCAGTGGTTAAGCGATTGACTGCTGCGCTGCGTGTCGCGGGCTCGATTCCCGCACGGAACAAATATTTGTATGACCTACATGTATTTGTTCCGAGTCTGGGTGTTTTTCTATCTATAATATGTATGTATTTACAAAAAAAAATGTATATAAGTAGTTTATCAGCCATCTTGTTACCATAACACAAGCATTAGGTTGCTTAGCTTGGGACTAGATGGCGCTGTGTGAAATGTCCAAGGATATTATTATTATTTATTATTACACTTCTACCTACCTAGGTACACACGGATACTCATCAAGTAATACATTTCCAGTTTTAGCTGACCTCGTTTTGTATAGATTTTTCGTACAATCAGAAGTCAGCTTATACTGGTTATATATAGATTGATGTGTAGCCGTGCGTACCTAATAATAACAAATCAGCCGTAGCGGACTAGCGGTAAATTACATAATAAATAACGTAATATATAAATTATTTCATTGTAAATAAAATAAAGTAGCCGAGTTTTACAGTTAAGTAGGGTTACAATTTCGAAAGGGCTTTGAAAAGTATTTTACATGGAGCCTATCTGATCTCCACAACCCAGTTACTGGGTAATACGATACCCCTTGGTAAGACTGGTTGTCAGTCTTTCGGGCTTCTGACTACCCGTAACGACTGTCAATGATCCACGAATGACAGCCGGGACCAACCGCTTAATAATTAAGTAACATGCGTACGATTTTTTCCCCGGATAAAAGTGGTCGATAGGCAAATATGTTTTTTTGAAGTTTTTTTTAATATTAATTTTCAAGAAATCTGTGTATTTTTTGTAATTATGAAGAAACTAAATCTAAAATTGACGAATGCCGAAATAGGTTTGTGATGTCTGAAATAAACATACAAACTTATTAATAATCGCTTTGTTCCTTTTTTCTTTGACTGTGCCACCTTGATTTCGTCTGATTAAACGGGATTATAAAGTAATGTATAACTTTTCGGGTGGAAATAAGAACGGGGGCATCAGTACTAACCCAACTATGATCTGCATTAGTATATAGGACACTTTTTTTATCCCGATATTCCCACAGGATCGAGACCTATGCGCGTGAAACCGCGGGGCGCAGCTAGTTATTTATAATTTTATTTCAAAATCCCATTACCAAATCCTTATAAAATACCTACGATTTTGATAACACTCAATATTTTACTTATTCATTGAGGAAATAAAACTAATAATTCATTTCATAATTATTATTACCAAATTACCGGCATCAGTGCCTACCTACCGGAAATAGTCTTGGTTTTAGTAGTCATAAAAACAAAAGTCATATTCTACGCAGGTACAGTACAGTCACGAGCATAAATACCTTACAGTTACGCAAAATTCAGAAATGATAAATGATTTTATTTTGTAAGTAGGTTTGTACAAACACTTTTACACGTCAATCATATTTTAAAACCAGATGAGGTCGGCGTTTCCTATCTGACTAGCCTGAGAAGAAAGGCCGAAACAAACTCAGACGTCAGTCTCTTTTAAAGTCCAGACATAATCTTGGTCAGAAGGAACATGTTTCAAAAGTATTGATAGTGTGATGCTCAAAACCTTAGCCCAGGTACGCACGTCCATGTTTCTCCCGCGGCAGCGCCTTGTTTTCAACGCACTTCTTAGCGCCGAGAGTTGAAAATTCAAGTGTGTTTTCTAGATGCGCTGGGATGCGCTCTTTTGGATTCTCAATGCTCGGCTCAACGCCCAGAGTTGAAAATCAAGTGCGCTATAAAATCCCGCCGCAATATTTTTAAGTCCGTGCGAACGTCAAACGTTATGGAATAGGTCTTTTCTCGATGTTGAAATCGTTAAATCACGAGAAAATCGCATTTGAATGTTGCGTACGTGTAAGGTAAGTAGGGTTTCATTTTTAATTATTTTACCTATTGTGGTATAGTAATTTTTATTCTACATAGGTGCATCGTCTTCACATATAATTATAAAATGAACTAGTTTCCGCCCCCGACTGTCCGCGTGAAATTTCTTGTTCGACCCACCCCATCGCATCCCATCACCTGCCCGCGCGCGCTTAGCGTTTTATCAGACTTTTTTCTTTTTGCTTGGCTCTTAAGGATCACAGCGTGATGTTAAAAAGCCCTTCTCAAGAATTGCGCTATCAAATATGCAAAAAGAATTTATCAAATCCGACTGGTAGTTCCAGAGATCACCCCCCTACATACAAACAAATTTTACCTCATTAGTTTATTAAGTAAGTATACAGGGTGGCAGGGACATCGACGCGCAACCTGTAACCATGAATTCAGCACATGATTTTACACCCCTTAGCGTATTAATATTTTGTCGGTTATCAAAAAAAAAATATACTGTTTCATAGGAAAGTGCAATACCTACGCGTTCAAAATGTATGGAACAGCCAACTTTTTTTTTAATAACCGATGAAATCTATCGACGTGAGGGTGTTTAGAATCATGTGCTGAATTCATGGTAACAGGTTGCTCGTCGATGCCCTGCCACCCTGTAGGTGTATGCAAAATATTATAACATTTTAAAAGAGTAACGGTGGAGTTTCTTGCTCCGTACCCATATGTACTTATACTACGTTTTGGAAGGGGCGACTAGAAGTGAAGTGCCTTTTATGTGCTTATCTATATCTATACTTATAATAAATCTGTAGAAGTGAAAATTCTGTACATTGAAAATATCAAAAAAATAAATGGCAGGGGGTGCTACTAGACCGACACCGAACCCAAAAATGTGATTAAAAAAATTTTTGTCTGTCTGTCGGTCTGTCTGTCTGTCTGTTTGTTCAGGCATCACGCAAAAACTACCGGTTCGATTACGATGAAACTTGGTATAATTATTCTTTAATATCCTGGGCACCACACTGGGTACTTTTTATGCCGGAAAAGTATCTTCTAAATAATATAAAACTCAAAGGTGACTGACTGACTGACTGACATAGTGAACTATCAACGCACAGCCCAAACCACTGGAGGGATCGGGCTGAAATTTGGCATGCAAGTAGATGTTATGACGTAGGCATCCGGTAAGAAAGGATTTTGATAAATTCTACCCCCAAGGGGATGAAATAGGGGATGAAAGTTTGTATGAAAAATCTTATTCCTTGAGTTAATAAACTTGAAACTTAGCACGAATACTTATCTAAATAAATTATGAAGATTGTCAGTTTTTTTTTCTTCTAAACTATCCGCTAATGAGGGATTGGGGGGTTTCAAAGTTTGTATGGAAGAATTTTAGCGCGCAGTCCGGTTGACTCGAAACTCAGTATTTATACCTAATATTGAAAGTAAAGAATAATGTGTATCAGGGTTTTTTGAAAATCTACCCCTGATGGGCTGAAATGGGGTATTCAATTTTTCAGGGGAGGATTTTACTGCATGACTTGACTCGAAAATTAGTATAAATAATCTTTGAGTCAAGTTATGAATACATCCCAAATGATTTTTTTTTCCGATTCCACCCCTGTGGGGGTGAAAAGCGGGGATACAGTTTATATGAAAAATCTTATTCATTTAGTTAATAAACTTGAAATTTGCCTAAGTAAGTAATAAAGTTTATCATTAGGTATATTATGTTTTTCAAAACTACCCCTCAAAGGGGATATAGGGGTGTTAAGTTTATGTCGAAGAAATTGAATGTGCGGTCTGAGTAACTCGAAACTCAGTATTGATACTTTTGTTAGAAAATAATTAATAACAAATATGTAAAGTTGTCGAAAATTTACCACTGACGGGACAAAAATGGGTAATTCGGTTTTTAAGGGGAGGATTTGAACTTGAAACTGTATGTTACATTTTCACGCCTAAACCACTGAACTTCTGATTTGGCATAGATATAGATGGCATCCTGGGGAAGCACATACTTTTTATCCTGTTAGCACGTTCCCGTGGGATAATTTCCGACATCCACGCGGGCGAAGCCGCGGGCAGAAGCTAGTTTGAAATAAATTCTTTGACTTTGGTATTTAGGTATGCTCGTGACTGTACTAGTAATATTTTACGCTGGGTTTCAAGAACAGGGTCCTATTTGTGTCCGTTTCTTGTAATACATACGTAGGTATATATTACAGTAGTCGTCACACGAGTGTTTCCACGTACGTATTATGTTAATTAGAGCTGCTAAAGTACATAAGATAAAAATAAATTAAGATAATTGCGCGTAAGTTACTTCCAGTTAGTTTTTTGCTGTTTTTTTTTGTATTTTACTTAAATAAAAGCGCTCGTTGTTTCTGCCTACATCCCTTGGAAGAAAGCGTGAGTTTATGTATGTCAATCGATCTGCCTTTTCCCAACTACATTGGGGTTGGCTTCCAGTCTAACCGAATGCAGCTGAATACTAGTATTTTACATTTTCGGGCTTCTGACTAACGACTATCAAAGGTCCACGAATGACAGTCGGGACCAGTCTTAACGTGATTTCCGAGACACGGAGGGGTCTTGGTATGTAAAGATGCTCACCCATCCGTGGACCAACTGCGGCAAGCGTAGCTTAACCTGATCGATCGACTACTTAGCCACAGCTTCTCGCGTGAGTTTATTTATCACATTAATATTATAAAAGCGAAAGTTTGTGTGTGTGTGTTTTTGTTTGTTACTTCTTCACGCTCAAACGGCTGGACCAAAATGATAATGAAAGGACATTGCCCGGAATCGCCCTGTGCACAAGAAATATCGGACATACACGATAAAGAAAGAAAAGAAAGAAAGAAAAATATTTTATTCTGCACAGACAAAACGCACAGTTACAAATAAAAAAAAAAATAGTAAAAAATTAACAAAAAAAAAACATAAGATACACAGAGACACGTAGACTCGTACTCGATAATTAATTGTCTATTTTATTATGTTAGTTGCAAATAGTTTTGTAACACAGACTAGCTGCATGCCAAAATTATTATTTTAAAGTATTTTACGCGACTAATAACATTAATCGCCGCCAGCTTCGCCAAACGTCTTGATGTATCGAAAAAGAAAAAAACTGCATAGATACCTAATAATCTAGGTAGGTACAAACAATAGCTAAATGTATTATGTTATTGTTTTTTAGTTTCTTACAAATCACTCGGAGGTATGAAAAGCTATACTTAATATTCATTGTTATGGTTCGATTATAACCTCAAAATCTGATACTTTTTTTTGAAATACGTACATATATCTATTCTGTAGCTAGTCCGCTATGCAAATAGGATCTTATAGGAGTTTACTAATGATCGACAATACGAGTACGACACATAATTTTCTGATGCTCTTGGTTCCAGGGCGAACAATGTATGGGCGCAGAGCGCAGAGCAATGTCCTTTGGTATGGATGTAGCTGACACCCTGGACACATAGGATACTTTTTATCCCGATATTCCCACGAGATCGAAACTTATGCGGGTGAAACCGCGGGGCGCAGCTAGTGTATGTATAAAAATATACTCATCTACTAATTATAGAGATTAAACGTAGCTGTTTTAAAACAAGATATTCTCAAGATTTCTAAACATTACGCAATTATTTCCTGCCTTCAAACCTAACGTTACATTTGATCGTCTAACTAAACACGCTTCAATTTTATCAATTACTAGCATCTTGCTGCAACTTCGTCTGCGTGAAATTTGTTATTCCCCGACCCACCGCATCGCATCGCATCGCCTGCCCGGGCTTGTATTTCGTTTTCGCTAATGTTCGTTCAGACTTTTTTCCTTTTGCTCGGCTCTTTAGGGTCCTAGCGTGATGTTATATAGCCTAATAACCTTCTTCAAGAATTGGGCTATCAAACGCAAAAATAATTTTTCTAATCCGGCCGGAAGTTCCGGAGATTACCCTACATACAATCAATCTCAATCTGAATCATTTTGAAAGATATTGTTAATCCATTTGCTCCATAAGCTCGAAAAACTTTTTAACAAAAAAATTAAACCGCCGAAAAAACTGAAAAGCAAAAATTAATAAACCTTTTTTATTTAACCTTAATAACTAAGTTCTTGAACTAATGTAAGTATACCTAAGTAATTTTGAGTCGGCGTCGAACAATCAATAAACAAAAATCACTAAATTGCCTTAAATTTAAACGGCGCCGACTCAAAATTATTTATCGTTTGAATTTTTTTTCCAAATTTATATGGTGGTCCCATATTACACTTATACACTTTGGGGTATACCCTTTCAAGAAAAAAGAATTATCAAAATCGGACTACTCTCTAAACAGTTATGCGTGGTCATACATAAAAAAAATATATAATATAAGGTCCCATTAAAATAGGTGGACAAACTTTTAGAAATCATTCAGACCACCAAAATAAGGACAATGGTAAAAAAATATATAAGAAAAACGCATTAGATACTTATACGCTTTGACTTGAGAACCTCCTCCGTTTTTTTCGTCGGTTAAAAAATGTATTCGCTCAATAACGTAAATAACGCAATGAATGTTGTGGAACTGTCAAAGTGAACCCCATTGCTACTGATAGCGTGATACGCAATTACCCCGTAGAATGCACTTTCCGAGTTGATTTTTAGACATTGTTGACATCGGTGAAGGAAAACATCGTGAGGAAACGAACTGAAGGCCACTTCTCGTAATTTAAAACGTTCAAAATCTAGTCGCAATCTCATCTCGGCGACAAAGAAATGCCAAAAACATGTCAAAATGTAGGGAAATTAGAAGTATTTTTTGACAGATTGAGACTGAGATCAGGATATGAACGTTCTTAAAATTACGAGACTACTTGCCCCTCTGATCTATTCTGTTAAATTTTCACAGTGAAAACTTCGATGAAACGAGCTTGAAGTGAACTGTCAATAATCAAAACAGGTGGAAAGACAGCCCACTTCAATATCACTTTACCTAAGTTTTCACGACGAGATTTTTACAGAATACACCGGCTGGAATTAGCTAAACTTCTAAACTAAAATAATTATTACTAGCAGCGCCCTGCGGTTTCACCCGCATAAATGTGGATATAGGGATAAAAAGTATCCTAAGTGTTATTCTGATGTACAAGCTATATTACTGTAAAGTTTCATTAAAATCCGTTCAATAGTTTTTGCGTGAAAGAGTAACAAATATCCATCCATCCTCACACACTTTCGCGTTTATAATAATATATATATATATATATTATAATATGTATTACGAGTAGTAAGAAGTAGGATAAAGAGAAAAGATATGAGTTTTTTTGTATGTTTGTTTGTTAAGCTTTCACTGAACAGTTTTGTTTGAAATTTAGCACATGGGTACACCATGACCAGCAGTGCGATTCTGTAACCATCTCACCGTGAAAACTTAGGTGAAGTGAGCGTGGAGTGAGCTGTCATTCAACTAATGTTAGGGATTGACACAATTGACAGCTCACTTCACCTAACTTTTCACGGTGAGATTTTCACAGAATCGATCGGCTGGATTAGGAGATAGCATATTTTTTATCTTAATTTCTCCACGGGATCGAGACTTATGCGGGTGATCTATACTAATATTATTAAGAGGTAAAGTTTGTTTGTTTGTTTGTATGTATGTAGAGGGTAATCTCTGTAACTATCAGTCGGATTTGAAAACTCCTTTTTACTTTTGATAGCCCAATTCTTAAGGAAGGCTATAATTATAGGCTACTTAAATCACAATAAAACACTTGGCAGCCAAACAAAAAAAAAGTCAGAAAGAACACAGTAATAGCGGGCGGGCGATGCGATGCGACGGAGTGGGTTGGGAAACAACAAATTTCACGCAGACGACGTTGCGGTCAGAAGTAGTTAGTAAAAGTCTGAAATCGCCATCGCGTCTTGAGCACAATTGCTCAAGACGGGATTGCGATTGTGTGTGTGTGTCCCGTGGTGATCCATTCTCGTGTTTTCTCTGTATGGAGAAGAGGCTTCTTCTCGGCACTTCACGCACTGCAGTGGCACAATAATATGCTGGTATTGTTATTTTAAATCAGATATTTGTTCGACCAATCAATTGAAATATTCAACAGTCCTACTTACGACTATTATGATAAATTATTCAATCGACGCGGAACTGTTCAATGAATAAATTCCGTATCAATCGAGCTCCTGTATCTACAATAGCCGGAGAGTTGAACAACCGGACATGGGCAAAAAATAACTGTAGGTATCATAAGTTTATCTCGTTTTAATACTAGTTTGATGACGCTGTCGCGAAACCCTGGTGAATAAGCGGAAACCACAGACAGTTCCGAAGACATTATTCCGGTTTTCGGGGGGCTTTGATACTCCTATCTGGTAAATCCAGAGTGATTTGATTCTACCTGGTAAATCCACGGCGATAAACAGAATCGTCGATGGTTTCTGCTTATACAATAGTCGGTCAGTTAGTCAGAAAGTTGAAGCTAGTTGCCCATTCCAAAACGTAGATCTCTATGGAGAAGAACGGGCAAAAATCTCCACGGACACTCTTTTAAATCAAGATATTGCTACAAAATCCTGGGTACATTATTCAACAAGGTTTTTTTTTTTGATGGCTTCTCCGCATAAGGAGGAGAGAGAAGGAGAGGTTATTCCTTGTTCCAGATAGTTAATCATATAATATAAGAACTGTATTATGTGTATAAAATGATGTAAGAAACGGGGCGACATAGTCTTCTTGCCCAAGCTCACATTAAAATTACGGTTCTGGGTGTCTATTCCCTAAGCACGAAGTCCGTATTTTCGGCCGAAATTACGGGATTTTATTTCCCTCTATTACTTATGGACATAAGATTAGTTCGGGGCCCGGGCTAAGAATGAACGGTTATAGAATTTGACGGTTGTCTCTAAACTCTACTGAAGTGTTTCTGCCCCTCCGAATTTGTTTACCTGTCACATGTTTTGACTGACCTACAACTTTCGGACGGGCCCGTATCTTCGTTGACGGACTTAGAGAGTTGCCCCTGCTTCATCCCTCAGGTAATTTTTACAAAAACTTATAAGTACATAATTATGTTCTAGAACCAAAAAATCGAAGATATATGACATCCACCAACCCGCACTGGGCCCGCGTGGTGGATACGTACGGCCCACTCCGTCTCACAGAGAGGAGGCGTGTGTCGCAGGAGTGGGAACTTTATAGGCTGATGCTTATAATATTATATTATTAACATCCATAATTATGTTATTTTTCTTTGATTACGCTGTACCGGTACAGCGTCCTGATAATTGTTTGCTGCACCAGACGACGTCATTACGTCGGCACCGGCTGTCGCTGAAAACCA
Source organism: Apamea anceps (assembly GCA_951799955.1). Lineage (NCBI taxonomy): Eukaryota > Metazoa > Arthropoda > Insecta > Lepidoptera > Noctuidae > Apamea > Apamea anceps. Next base: position 5,296,022 of record OX637516.1, read on the forward strand.
GCGCTGGGGCTCTGTCTCGAATAGGGTCGCAGCATAATGCTGAGCGTTAGCCGTTTTGCGTGGATGTGACGCATGTTTCTCCCAAACATTTTTTTTTGTTTTATGTTCTTTTTTGCGTCATGTTGATCGCAAATAAACGTACTTTCTTTCTTTCTCTATGTAAAGTCGCATGTTATTTATTATTTTATCGTGCATACAGTTGTCTTCCAAATACTTTAATAGTTATTTACCTTCGTAAATTCAACGTGTAGCGATTAGATAACCGATGTACCTAATTATGTTTTACTCACTTTTATTTTCGTGTCCACAACCTGACATAAATTATGACAGTCAGTGTCGATAAGATATGTGCTTAAATACATTTGTAGGTATTTAATGCCATATTGTAAGAATAACATATCCAGCTGTAAGCAGTAGGTAGATAAGCTGAATATATAATTGCTCCCGTCGCACAAAATCTAGATTTCCACAAACGCAAAATTATGATTAGAAAATAGAAAAGAAATAAACTATTTATTGTACAGGTAATACAGTAAGCAGGTTCACTGGTTAACAGCAAGTTAAGACGACATGAGTAGCTTAAAATACAACCTACAACTGGTTACAATATAGTATTTGCTAGTGAGCCCCAAACTAGACAGTTATCTGTATCTTGGGGCTCAGAGTACCTACAAATTCCAGAGTGGAGACTAGGGAAGTGATTTCAGGTATGGTATGGTAAGTGTGTATGTGTGATGTTTGTGTGGTGTGTGTGTGATTGAATAGAAGTTGTAACAAAATCCAGCAGTCGGATATGGCCTACGATTCTATTACAAGAGTGGCTGACATCGACACAAAACCTGTTACCATGGATTCAGTAGCCGCCTGCGTTGAAATTTTTCGTCGGTTATTAAAAAAAACGGCTCTGCTATACATTTTTGTTGTTTGCACTCGTGCACAATTCGCTAATCACTCATTGGCGCGCTTTCCTGACATCTGTCAATATAAAAGAGCTATTTTTTTTTTTATAACCGAAAAGAAAATTCAACGCAAGTGGTCCAGAATCATGTGCTGAATTCATGCTTACAGGTTGCGCTTCGATGGATGCCATCCTGTATATAGGAAGGAAAGATATGTAGTAGGAAATTCCCATATTCAAATCTTAACTTTTTCATAACTTCTAACTCTCAAGTCCTATGAAGATTTTTACAGATTGATATAGGTAGGTGAAAACACTACATTGTTACAGTCAATAATGTTTTAAGACCCTGAAAATTAAAGACAGAAAGTATGCAGTTTTTTTTTTTATAAATTTAAATCTTTCTCAATGAAAAACAAAAGTAAAAAATTAGGTACCGTCGACTCAATGTCACGCGCTCCGTAAATATTTGTCTCGACTCCAAACAAAAAACAATCGGAACTAACGTATAACCGGTATAACGGTACCTATACCCTGTCTAGGTAAACCGTTTTTAGACATCTGCAACTAATGATTGCAGCAACACACAATACATTGATTGATACACGTACGGTATTTTAATGTCTGCAAGAAGCCATAAATAAGATTAAGTATTGAATAAGATAAGGCAGTTTATGTATTTATTTTATTACACATTTTAAAGTTAACATTTACGTAATCTAAATATGTACATACGTTCTAAGACAGCTGTCAAAAAACGGTTTACCTAATGGACAGTATATACATAATTGCACCACCTCAATCTCCTACTGATTAAGGTAAAATAATGGGATAAGCTATTTCAGGATAATTTTGTACTGATAATCAGGCCATGTTTCGGCTCCATAAAAGCCTTATTAAACTACGCGCTGTTCAATGACCCTATCCCTAAATCGGGATGGTGTGATAAGATGAAGAGTCTCTATTATAAAAACACAATCATCACCTAAATATCGTGTAGTGTACTAGGGGTTTACTAATTACATAATTGCATGTTTTTGTTTTTTAATTGCCCCGCTGGTCTCGTGGTCCTAGGTTCCTAGGTTCGATTCCCGGGTCGGGCAAAGTGTTACCTATCGAGTTTTTCCATTAGGAATTTCTTACTAACAGCCCGGAGTTTGGAAGTTTTTGTTTTTTAACTGCCCCGCTGGTCTCGTGGTCCTAGGTCCTAGGTTCGATTTCCGGGTCGGGCAGTGTTACCTATCGAGTTTTTCCATTAGGAATTTTTTACTAACAGCCCGGAGTTTGGAAGTTCGCGGTGTGATACCCTCGTGCCTCGGAAAGTACGTTAAGCCGTTGGTCCTGCGCCTGATCTCTCTGGTCGTGTGTTTGGCGTCGCATCGGACTATCAGGGTGAGGGAAGAGGGAGTGCACCTGCTAGTCTCAAACTCAAACTATTTCAATTAAACCAATTACAGGCACTTTTGAATTGTCAAGGGGTCGGTCCGTCAGAAAAATGAAGCTAGTTGCCTATTCCAAAGCGTAGTAGGTACCTATTGAGAAGAACGGGCAAGAAACTCCATGGACACTCTTTCAAATCAAAATAATATGTAACAAAGTATTGGTTACATCATTATGTTAAAAATTATGCATGTGAGAACGATGCAGAACGGTAAAAGCGTCATTTGAATTGGCCGCGTGGCCGCAATATGGTCTGGACTAAATAAAAGAGATAAAAGATCCATTATATCATATACTAAAGTTCAATTTTGATTGCATGTGTGACTGTCAATTCAGGGAGCCTCCTCTTAATTTGCATGTTCCATTCCAAGTTACTTTCTTATCTTAATAGAAGCAAAAGCATTTATACGATGGCACGTATGTCAATCAAACAGTCGAGACTAGCTCCCTGATAACATGGATTAAAATTGGGAAATAATTGATTTATACTTGTTACGAATGTAATTAAACATTACGTAACAAGTATAAATCAATAATACTAAAACCTTATCCGTGTATTATGACTTTTTATTGCTCGCTGTGCTAAATAAAACCTTGACTTAACTGTCTGTGACATATTGAAGAATCGATAGGACAGTATGTCTGAGTATGTAATCATGTTAACGACTTCCTAAGAATTGTAGGTACATACCTATTTGATTAATTTATGAATTAAAAGCTTGTTTATCAGCTTTTAACTGGCCCAGCCGCCCAGTGGGCGATTACGAGTATGCTATATCGATTTAAATCAAAATTATCAAGAGCTTTGAGAGTAATTTCATTTTCCCATGACGACTTACTTACTCAGTCATCAAAAATGTAGTTATTATTTGTCTACTACATATAAGTCTTTATCTAACCTCTATTGAGAATTATGTATCGTCGATAAATAAAAAGCATCTCCTGAAAAAAACGCGCGTCGACCTTGACCGCAGAGTAATTGACCCACAAATATAATGAACAAGTGACGGTCAAGGTCATGCGTCAGACTTCCTTTCAGTACATATAATCGTGTATTATAGCATGACGGTAAATAATATCGCACTTCGAGCTTTTGTAGCTAAAAAACTTACCTATTTTTAATAAATGAAGGTAGTAGGATAAAATAAATAAGATAAAGGTAAATAAACGTAAAAGAAAATGCAGTAAAAAAAAAGTTGAAGGTAACTAATGTACTATGTGTAGGTACTTATGTATATCTGTCCGTCTAAACTAAAATACTTCGTTTAGGAAAAGGAAAATCACCTCACTAGATCGCATCCCTTGTGCCCGGGACTTTGTCCGCGTGAAATTTATTGTTCTCCCGACCCACCGCATTGCATCGCATCGCCCGTCCGCGCTGTCACTTAGTTTTCGGCTCTTTCATTTTTTTTTTCTTTTTACTCGGCTCCATAGGGTTCTAGCGTGATGTTAAATAGCCTATAGTCTTTTTTCAAGAATTAGGCTATCAAATGCAAAAATATTTTTTCAAATCCGACCGGTAGTTCCAAGAGATGAGCGCTTTCAAACAAACTCTTCAACTTTATTATTAGTAGGTACCTATAGATATTTATTTTATCATTTATGTACACACAGTAAAACATAATATAGGGATATGACATAATTACAATTTGAGTACATACAAAGGAAAGGATATTGTAAAAATAACCCCATTTTTTTTGTTTCTAGGTCTGTAGGTATTCACAGTAGGTATATGTACGCTAACTTAACAAAAGTAGGTAGGCATTATTAACAAAATAACATTCCTTTCTTATCAAGCTACAGATTACAGCCAATTAGCGTCTAAGGAAGAACACTGCAACCTCTTATCAGAGTGAACCATTCTTTCCCGTTTCCCATCGATCATGGGCCACGATGGCCCGCCGTGGCGTTGGCGTACGTGACTAAGCTCATGTACACCGTCTGGTTTCATCTTCCAAGCTTTTGCTGTCGTTAAGAAAGATATTCAATTACATCGAGTCAACTAGCGGGCCACAATCAGTGCTCACGGTGAGGAATTGTCTGTATTGAAACAATGACAATTAACCACTGATATAAATATCATTGCTATTCAAAAGTTTTGTTACAAATTTTGACCTCTAAAATCATAATTTAGCTCACTACGAGTATATCAACTACATTTCACGAATGTCGTGACTCGATAGCACAACGGACTACGAGACGATTCGGCATTCTAAAGAATGTTGTTGTTGTTGAAATTACTGTTGGCAACACAGAGTAAAGCTACTTCGAGTAATGGCAATGAAGTTTTTTAACCGACGAATAAAAACGGAGGAGGTTCTCAATTCGATGCGTATATATTTTTTTTTTTTATCACCACGCATAACTTTTTGCAGAGTAGTCCGATTTTGACAATTCTTTTTTATTGGAAAGGGTATATCCCAAAGTAGGGCCCATATAAATTTGGAAAAAAAATTCCAACCCTGAGGGGGGAAATAAGGGTTTATTGTTCACTCACAGATTTGAATGCTGAGTTGTGTTTTATTACTCTACTCAGTGCCGCATATGCAGGCATATGCAGGTTTAATTTTTTTGTTAAAAAGATTATAAAATAAAAACTTTTTAACAAAAAAATTAAACCGCCTAAAAAAACTGAAAAGCAAAGCGGTTTATGAAGGAAGGAACTTCCCGCCATTAATATTTTCGCATGCCGCGAAACGCGTTTGATTTTGTATGGATTGTTATTATTTTTAGATTAATATAATGTTTGTATAAATAGCTAATACGTGTTTTGAACACCTTCCGTAAATAAATAGGTAAGTACCTAGTTAACATTAACTAGTTACAGTTTTGTTTCGGTTTTTATGGGTCATAGTTATCACCCCCTGGTACGACATAATTATGCTGTCTAGCTTTTACCACGAACTATACGGTTACAAAGTTGCGGGCAAACTGTTTATGAGGAAACGATAAGGTAGCCCGCAAAATTCAATGTTTTTTTTTTTTTTGCCATTTGCAGGTCAGTATCATGTTGAATATTTTTACAGCCCCTAAAACGTATTTTACACCTTATGAAGAACTTGGGAGTATTTGCGTCAGTTGACATTCACCATAGTGACGCACTTTTCCCCCATTTCAGATAACAGCCGTCGAGCATCGCCCGACCGGCCTGACAAACACGACTATCTGCAGCCTGTGACGTAAGGTTGGTTAGATTCTTACTTACGTACTTAAATACTTATCTGCCATCATATAACTAGTATCTATCTACATCTATTTATGCATGATCACGGAAATGGAAACATTACATAGGTCACAGGCCTCCTCTCAGAGAGAGGAAGTGGGCCGTAATCCACCACGCGGGCCTAGTGCGGGTGGTAGATGTCACATGTCTTCGAATTTTTGGTTGTAGGACATGCAGGTTTCCTCACAACGATTTCCTTCACCGTTTTGAGAGCAGTGGTGATAAAATATTTTACACAAAAGCGCCTGTCTCGGTTCGAACCTACAATCTACAACTCTACTACCGTATAATGAAATAAGTCAACATTCTCCTGCCCTCATCTCAATTTATTTGAGGTTGGCGCAACATGTCTTTTTCTGCCATACTCCTCTATTAGGCCTTTTATACATGGTACGGTTTCTTTACGGTAAGGTGTATAAACCGAGCCGTAGAAAAAACGTGTCTGTCAACAAGCTTCCATAGTGATATAACACTGACGCCAGTGGTCTAAACATGGCCAATACATCGTAGTTTTTCAAGGCAAGAAAAACCTATGTGTACAAAGGGCCTTAGTCGTCACCTCGGTACTCATTTCACCCCCTTTCAATAGCCAGTTACCAAGATTATCTTTGACACAGTCCATCAATCGTTTCTTTGGTCTTCCTCTTCCCCTAATGCTATAGCCATCCTGAAATAAGTATTTGCAGGAATAATTTTATTGTAATGTGCAAGAGTAGTGTGTTAATTTGATGACCTGGGTAATCTGTGACCTGGGTTAGAAGTTAGGACATTACTTTTATGCCCGGGTAGTACATACTTATGTTCTTGTGGGATAATTTCCAACATCCACACGGGTGAAGCCGCGAGCAAGAATTAGTTAAGATAAAAAAAATCTTAATTCAATAAAATTGTGGTCTCTGTTGGATTTGAACCATTTCTGTTATTTTTAAAGTTACCCCTAATCATACCTATTTTTAAATAAGTACCTATAAGTATGTAAGCGAAGAAGAACAGTCATAGCAAAAATACTTTTATATTATTTAGTTTGTTTATGTAAATCTATACTTTAATCATCTTTACACCTACTAAAACTTTTAAAATGTTATTATTATTAATTGTGTGATAGAAGAATAATTATTTTTATCAAGAAAAATTAAAATCATCACAAAAAAAAAACATTAAATAAAGTTTATCACAAAGAAACAATTTCGCTGCGACTCCTCGGGACCGATGATACACTGTAAAGTGGTAGGTATGTAAAAGACGGCACATATAACTATATACATAATGTACAATGATAAGGTTGAATAAACATAAGGCTACGTCAGAGTTACACAACATAAGTTAGGGAAACACGGCTTCTTTCTCATGTTTAAAAAATTCAGTAAAAATAAAAAAGTTACAAATAAAAGGCAATTGGCACATTTTGAATGTTGTGCAATAAAGTATAGAAAAACTTTTTTTGCAAAAAAATACAACCGACTTCCAAATACGACACTACAAAGTGAAAAATAACTTTAATTTCGGAAGTCTGTGTAGTTCGGTTCGCATTTTCGTTGTTTGCCACCGAATTTTCCACTTTGTAGTGTCGTTTTTGGAAGTCGGTTGTATTTTTTTGGAAAAAAAAATTTTTATTTTGTAATTTTGGTTTAAAAACCAAACTACTGAACCGTTTTTGATGAAATTTCTATGGGACCATTTGGGAGTTACACCCTTTCCAATAAAAAAAGAATTTTTCAAATCGGTTGGCAAGCAACGGAGTTATTTGCCAACATAAAAAAAAAAATACAAACATCCGAATTGAGAACCTCCTCCTTTTTTAGAAGTCGGTTAAAAAACAACACTAGCGCACAGAAGTGGTAAGAGTTAAATATTATAAAAAGCGTACTTTTTCTTAACTTCATTGCATAAAATTCAAAATGTGCCAATTGCCTAATACATATTTCTGACTGGCCCACAAATAAATTAACTTCGTGCGAGTCGCCTATAGAAAAAATAATATAATTTAAAAGTGACGATTCACATGTTTCGGGCGAGTAAATTTAAGCAAATCGACTAGTAAACCAAATAAAATGAGGCATGGAAAAATACAAATTATTATTAGATCCATAGTATAACATTGTAACTTCGACAGTAATTGTCTGTATGACCTTTTACGCCTAAACGATTGAACAGATTTCGATAAAATTTGGCAAGAGATAGATGGCATCCTGTTGAAAGAGACAGGTTATTTTTTGTCCCGGTACCATATTTTCGTGGGATTATTTCCGACACCCACACGGGCGTAGTCGACGGCAAAAGCTATCTAACCTAAGTTTTTTTAGGTTTCAGTTTGGAATAGAAAAAAAGGGAGTAATTACAGAGATGACGACTAGAGATCGTCTAATTTAAAATGGCACGCCCCTCCACTGCTTGTTGCATGTACACATTTAGAATGTTTGTATAGAAATTTTAGCGGAGGGGCGTGCCATTTTAAGTTAGACGATCTATACTAGTAAGTATGTAAGAAAAAGACATGTTGCGCCGACCCCTTATAAATTGGGATAAGAGTAGAATTATGAAATTCAAATAGAAAAAAAAGTGTATTACAAATAGATATTCAAAGAGACTGCGCATGCGAAGATGCTATGGGTAAGTTAACCCGATATTCGCTCGTAAAGCTTAATAACAATTATGTAAGATTTAATTAGTAGTTTTTAGTTCTCGAAGAAAATGTACGGACGAACAAGAAACAAAAGTCAACTTAGAATTTATGGAAATATAATGTCCGTACACAGCACGATATAAATATAGACACAGAAGGAGTAAGGCAGAAGAAACACAATAGATAGGACGAGATCACAAAACAACAATAATAATATTAATTCAAATTACTGAAGAAAAGTCTATAGACGTCTATCTCAGCCATGACAGAGAGTTGACATCAGAGCAGCGCTACTGGTGGCGTATTTCTGTACTAGGTGTCTGGTAGGAGTGAAACCTACAAGTTAAACACATATTAACCCCGATATCATTAGTGATCTCAGCGTTCAATAATCAAGCTTGTGAACGTGATCAGAAACAAGGTGCAAATAAATAATGTTTACTTACAAGTCATGTTAAGTTCTTGCTATCAATAATATGTGTTATTTTCCTTATTCATCAATTTTTGAGAGAGATTTTACCCCATTATAAGACGTGGGGGGTTATCATGGGGCCGTAAGTTCAACATCTATCTTTAGGAAAAGGTATTTATATGTGAAAGCGTCATCATCTTGCCGTTGACATTATTATAATATACAGACAATTCTAATTTCAACTCTTTAGTAGTAGTTGTAATGGCAATCATATCATTTTGGTTGTAATAGGTTTTTATACTTTTTATATTTTATTTATCTTTTTGATAGATTCTTTTATATTTTGTAAATATGAGGACTTTGTAGGCCTTTTTTTAGATGTGTAGACCATTTCTTATTTTATTAAGTACTTGTTGACAGGCCTACTCCTCCCATACCTATTAAAACAGTAATTTGGAAATATTGTAGAAGCTAATTTATTTGTAAAAGTGTGTTTGTGGAGTTTCTTGCCGGCTCTTCTCCATAGGAAACGAGTTGAAACGACAAATTGGAACCGTGCACCTAGCTTCTGACGTTTCATAAGTGCCCATGTACAGACGCCAGCATATCAAGCTACCCGAAACTGTTAATAATATTAGGTTTTCATTATAAATCTACACTTTAATGCGCTTGAAAGTTTGTGCCTTAAAATCCATTACCTATCCAGATACATATCCTATACAGATGAACCTTTAACACGCTCAGCGCCAAGCCCCATAATTATGCCAATACCACTGCACCAGGAAAATTCCCTAGGCCAGAGCAACATTTTTTGTATACAAAATGTATAGAAAGTGTGCGCGTTAGCGATACACGGCGCTTAGACTGAAATGGGGCTTGTGTATCAAAAAGGATGCACAAGTGTTTAGACAGTGTGTATCGCAAAAGATACACATGGCGCTGAGCGTGTTAAATATATCCGAGGCGAAAACATGGTTACTAGAAGATCACTTTATAATAATAATAAATTCTTTATTGGCATAAAACTTGTGTACAAACAAAGAGATGAATCGTGCGCTGCCATTCATTAGGTTTTGGATTAAAATTTACAAAGGTTTATAATAGGTATGATAGGTAGGTTTTTTTTTCTAGGATAAACCTGTATCACAGGCGGCAGGAGCTCATATGCTACGGATTTTTTTAATACTTTTAATGAAATAAATAGTATAATTAGTTAAAAAAAAAATATTGTTTTTTATTGTATGCACCGTTGCAATTTACATTATGACAAAAATAAATGAAAAATATGAAAATAGCAAAAAACAAATTGAATGTAACTACTTTCTTTCATTTACACTTCAAAGACAGTCTTTACCCATCATGACACATTGACGTGACAGTCATAGCAGGATCATTGGGTTCAAAGAAAAGTTTTGTGTTACAACTACAAGTCACATTTTATTTGTTGTTGACCTAGGGAATAATAATGATAGCTAGGCCATAGTAATAACAGCTCCCCTTTTTTTTTTTTGAGGATGGGAAATCATCAAATGACTCCTCCCGCTCTGGGTGGAGCAGGAGGGAGTGTCAGACTCTTACTGACTAAAACCCACCCGTGTTCCTTCCTTAGCCCTTTATGTTCCAGGGCAGCGGTAACCCTTTCGGACAATCCCGCTACCCATAACAGCTCCCCTGATACTGCCATTGCGCACATTAGATAGTGTTTTATTTTAATACACTTTGAGCATGTATTAGAAAGTAAATAACCTGTCAGGAACATATGTAGAGAAATATTACCTATATAATATAATAAAAAAGAAGAGTTTTTTGTTTGGGCGCGCGCAGCAGTCTCTGGCACTGTCGGATTTGTTTTTTTTTTTATTTGAAGCTGATAAATGATAATATAGTACCTTACTTTGGTAATAATCTACTCGGAATACTTTTATTATACGTATTAAGATTGTAATCTGTTTAAGAATATATATTTAATTTATTGTTTAAAATGTTTACCTACTCTAGGAATACTCGCTTCAGACTGAAAATGTACCTTATCTAATAAATATTTTTACCTAATTATAATCATAGAATCACTTAATTAAACTTCCTTCATATTTCAAGAGCTCTTTATGAGAACAAGTTAGTAACCTTGCAACGATTAATCCCAGATTTTTTAAAAATAAATGTCTACTGTTATCTCTTACGAGTATCTATCACTGATAAGTGATAAGAAATAAATTGCTTGATATGTGAGTAGATTCAACTTGACTATGGAAGTACTGATAAGATGCGATTACAAGTAGTTATAAAACGTTTATTTATGAATCAATCATTGCTTTTTGTAAAGGCACGTTCAGATAACGCAAATATGCAGATGCAAGGAAATACGAATAGGCGCAAAGTATACATACCTTAGTGATTTACTTTCATATATTATATAATTATTATTTAATATATAATTATAAGTAAGTATATACCTATTATTGATTTCTTTTTTTTTATAAGATGTAGCACTTTTGTTTGTCACAGTACCAAAGTCAGTACACTGCCTCAATATTTTTAATGTACATAGTTAGAAAAATAACTGGGAATCTATATATTATATTATTCTTTAATTTATTTCATTTTTATTAATTAATTGAGATAAAGTCTAGTATTTAAGTATTCCTAGTTATTTTAATAGTAATATAATTAATGTTATAAGTTAATATTATTCTATCGGGTCTGTTGTTATTTCCTTATGAGCGTGTATTATATATTTCTAATATTAATTTAATTAGAATTTCAGATAAAATTCTTCACATTCCTCGTTAACTAGTTTTTCAATCATTCTGATTAGCTCCACAGCCCCCTTAATATTTCCACCGATTAATACACGAACAGCATAGCTATTCACAACCATCTGACAGTCTATCCAGGGGTGTAGCTACCGCTGTATCAGCCGTAACAACGATACGGGGCCCCTGAGCTACGGGGGCCCACAACGCGACATGTTTAAGCCATTTTTTTTTAAATAATCATTTAAAAATATTTAAATTAAAACCTGAAATCCTTATTTATTTATTTAAATATCTATGTAAAAACATATATAAACGAAGAAGAAGAAAATAACAGAAAAATAACGGTGATAGATAATAAGCATGTTCCCACTGTTGGGACACAGGCCTCGTGAGAGGGAGTGATTCGTAATCCACCACACATTTTTTATTCTAGGACATGTCGGTTTCCTCACGATCTTCGCCTTCACCGTTTTGAGAACAGTGGCGATAAAATTATTTACACAAAGGCAAGCGCCTGCCTGGGTTCGAACCTACGACCAACAACTATGTAGTAAGTCGCGGCCATTACGACTGGGCCACTACTGCTCTCTTCACCACTAGTCGGGTAAAAAGGGCCCCCAAAAAAATTTGATACAGGGCCCCTTTAGGATGAGCTACGCCACTGAGTCTATCGTATCGAAAATGAAACGTTTCTATAACCTGATTTGCCTAGCCCCGGGGCCCGGACAGCAAACATCTGTCGGAAGAATAGCGATCGTCTATTTGATTTAAACTGACAACATTTTTGGGTTTTGGATTAATTAACAGCGTTTAGAGGACTCCTACTATAACATTGATTGATGTTCAATACGGTACGGAAGTGTATCGAGTGGTTGTGAATAGCTTTGCTAGAAAGATAATCAAATTCTTCCAGTTACCGCTATCATAGGTATAATTATTGTGACATTGATGGCCGAGAAACATCGCGAGCACGCGAGGCGTCCTGATTTTAGAAATCCGTATTTAATTGCTCAACTACCAGTCTACAACCTTTAGCTTTTATTGTCATCAGAAATCATTAACTTAGAACTGGGGCACGGCCAGTGCATAACATTTGTGTGTAGTGTTTATCATTATCACTGAAGTCTTACAATAATCGTTCAATTTTGTACTTGTGCCAATTTTTTATGTAACGAGTGTCGTGCGTGGTCAGCGTGACCGCCACTCGATTTGCGCGAATACAGTAATTCCACATTTTAAATTACGGTCGGGTATCATCGGAAATTTTCGGGCATTAACTGCGGGGTAATTGCATAACACACCTACAATGGCAATGTTTTTCATTTTGATAGTTCATGAACATGCATTGCTTTATTTATGTTGTTGAATAAACGAATTTTTCAAACAATTATGATGCAATGGATTATCAATTTTCTTCAAATTATTCAGAGTACCTACATATTTTAATAAAAGCTACTCAGAGGAATAGGTTCCTTTAGGAAATCGAATAAAATACTAATCGCCAGTGTACAGTCAAGGAATTATATTAATATTTTAATTCACTTTAAGATTAATTTTCACGACTGTATTATGGAATACCTTTTGCTCAATTTAAATATAAAAAGGAGTAATATATATTTTTTTAATCAATCTAACTACGCCAAAAAACAAAACAGACATTGCAGTGGTATATATACATTATATCGTAACAATATTTAGACTAGTATCATTAACCTGGGAGAAAACAGCACTGCGATTCTGTAACCATCTCACCGTGAAAACTTAGGTGAAGTGAGCGTGGAGTGAGCTGTCATTCCCACTGATGCTAAGGGATTGACACTATTGACAGCTCACTCTAAGCTCAGTTCACTTAACTTTTCACGGTGAGATTTTTACAGAATCGATCGGCAGATGCATACGTTAGTTTGGACTGAACGTCAACGACCACGTGACCGCGTTTCCTCTTTAAATTTTTCATTGTGTCAGTAGACGGTTGTAAGTACTTACAGTCTTACATATATTATCTGTATATCGAGTACCTACCTACTAAGGTACATATATATATACATATGGTCTACTATGGAGCAAAATGTCGCGAGTTCAACGACACGCATTGCAATGAAGAAAACTTTGCACTTTACCTACCTAGTTCTGAAATTGGTTTCCATTTCATGTTTATTACACATGTAAATAAATATATATATTTTTTTTATGATTTAATTCTTTAAATAATTTCGTTATTGTAGTGCTACAAAAAATGTTTTTTCAGTGATACAACTTATAGGCGAAATGTAGGTAAGTATTTAGATACTGTGTAATTTGTCATCTTTGACCATTGCGGAAAATAGTCCGCCGAATAACCATCAACCTTTTTTTTCATTATTTTTACTTAGAACATTATAAAGACCAAGAAAACTTATTTAAAAAATAATTCATAAGAATTTTTGGCAGAAACTTGACACAGCCACGAGCCAAAAAATTTAGAACTATAAAAAAATATATAAACATCCGAATTGAGAACCTCCTCGGTAAAAATCGGTAAAAAATCTACAATCTGACGTTTTATTTCGCGCTGTTTTACATAACATCTAATCGTCGACTCCGACATTGATAAATTCAAACCTTTTATGCAATTCTGTGTGTCAAAGCCAGTATTTATGCAAAACCGCTAAACGTCATTCAGTTGTTTTACAAAACGGAGCTGTTTTGTAAAAAATCTAGAGGTTTTGTAAAAAGCGGTTTCGACTATCCATCTGCGACATAGGTACTGATACGATATGAAAGGTAGCCATAGATAATGAAAGAAGATATATGCTTTTTTATATTTCTATGGAGGCCGCTTTAGCTTAGAGTTTAAATAGAAAAAAAATATACATAACTATATCTAGGATTTGGATTGATAATATGACTTCCTACCACGTGGGATTATAATGTTATAGCTGGTATCTATCACACTAATATTATAAAGGCGAAAGATTGTGAGTGTGTGTGTTTGTTACTTCTTCACGCTCAAACGGCTGGACCAATTTTGATGAAATTTGGCGTGGACGTAGCTGACACCCTGGATTTACACATAGGCTACTTTTATCCCGAAATTCCCAAGGGATCGAAACTTATGCGGGTGAAACCGTGGGTCGCAGCTAGTTATAAAATAAATCCACGCCAGAGACACTCAAAATGATTATTCGAAGTGTAAATGGATTTATTTTAAACAAGTCCTTTAATTATAAATACTTAAGATAACAACATAATTAGATACCTATTTTAAGTATTTATAATTGAAGGACTTGTTTACATTGCGATGACCTTGACTTGTTTGCTCATACATACATACACGCCTTTTTCCCAGGGGGTAAAAGTTAATAATAATAATATTTATTTTGTAAATTGGTTAAAAAAAATACCTTATCTCGTAAGTATTTTAAAAAAAATTGATCATTTCTAGATTCGATCAGAGGGGCCTGTGGCTAAATAATAACAGTCAAGAAATCTACATATTTAACTGTAAAATTGAACTGATTTCACAATCATCGGTTAGTGAAGTCTCCTTGAACACAAAATCGCAAGGTTCTGTTCGCAGACCGTCACGTTTAGTTCACCTGACATAACTCGCGTAATTGGCAAATCATTAACTAAATTCTGTAAAAACATACTAGTTAGGTACAGTCGCGACTAATATTATAAAACGCGAAAGTTTGTGAGGAAGGATGGATGTTTGTTACTCTTTCACGCAAAAACTACTGAACGGATTTTGATGAAACTTTACAGTAATATAGTTTATACATCAGAATAACATATAGGATACTTTTTATCCCAATATTCCCATGGGATCGACACTTATGCGGGAGAAACCGCGGGGCGCTACAAGTATTACATAAAATAATAATTATTAGATTCATTACGCCTGCAAGTGAAATCAATAATCACGTTGCATGCAGTGAATTGAGAGAAATTTAATTGAACGTTTTTCAGTTTATTTAGAACTATTTTCTTATATTTCGGGGATAACCTTCCGATTCCTATATCCTGTTTATTTGCAGAGATTTTTTTTAAACGTAGCCGACTGTATACCTTTGATCAGCAAATAAATGATTTTATTATTATTATTATGATTAGATTCTTGAAATCGGCCATTCTGCAGTCTAATAAAAGCGACATAAGTATTCGTTTTGTTTATTTAAATATGATTCCAATTTCCAAATGCAACACACATCGTGTATCGTGAAGGGTGGAAAGGTCACAAATAAAAAAAAGCGGCCAAGTGCGAGTCGGACTCGCCCATGAAGGGTTCCGTTGAGTTAATTGAATGAAAGGTAAATTGCAGTTTATGATTTATGATGTATTAAAAAAAAACTACTTATTAGATCTCGTTCAAACCAATTTTCGGTGGAAGTTTACATGGTAATGCACATCATATTTTTTTTTTTTGTTTTATCATTCTCTTATTTTAGAAGTTACAGGGAGGGCGACACACATTTTATCACTTTGGAAGTGTCTCTCGCACAAACTATTCAGTTTAGAAAAAAATGATATTAGAAACCTCAATATCATTTTTGAATACCTATCTATAGATACCCCACACGTAGGGTTTGATGAACAGACAGACATGACGAATCTATAAGGGTTCCGTTTTTTGCCATTTGGCTACGGAACCCTAAAAACCGTCAAAGTGTGTGTCGGTGGCGGACCGATCGTTGGGACTCGGAACGCGATCAGCATCCTAATTGCGTAACGCACTATCAATCTCAATTTGAATCATTTTGAAAGATATTGCTAATCCATTGCTTATTTGTTCGAAAAATGTGTCTGCTCAACAACGTAAATAACGCAATGAATATTGTTGAACTGTCAAAATTAAACCCATCGCTACTGTTAGTGTGTTACGCAATTACCCCGCCGCCGCAACCAGAAACCCAAAAGTTGGGATGAATACTTACGCACAGTAATGATTTTATCGACAGCAAAATTAAGTTTGTATTTCTGGAAAATATATCCCATATCTCAAAAACTATTGAAACTTACTTGGAAATCATTATAATCTTTTTGTTATGGGATCTAACATAATGTATTTTTTCATCCGTCGGTCACATGTTTATAGAGACCCACCCCTAATTGTATTTTTTATAATAATAATAATCATTTATTTGCAATAAGTATTGGTACAGTGTTGGTCTTAAATTTAAAATAAGTTTCCTAATACATAGTCAGACATCTGACATGCAATTTTTTTAGATTTGAGTATATTTACGTCCAATGGCATGCTTTAAATACAAATTTCTAACAATCATTACTTACTTTTTACAATACATTCAAAATTCATTAACTTCAAAATAATGATAAAAAAAAAAAAAAAATGATGATGTTAAATAATATGTTTTAGATCATGTATAATACATGATCTAAAACATATTATTTAACATTATTTATTAATTAATTTACAGAATAAAGTCGTTTTTCCACCAGCCATAATTTTAACTTTTTTTAAAAACAAATTATTCGGTAAGTCTTTAGAGTTTTTAGGTATTTTATTATAGATAAGTCCACTCATATTATAACAGTTCTTTTTATACAGAGCAGTCCTTGGTGCCCTAGGCAGAACTATTCTATCTGGATCTCTTACTTTTCGAGTGCAACGGTCTTCAGCCTTTTTAAACAAGTCAAAATGTTGTCGGACAAATTTAGCACATTCTAAAATATACATACTTGGTAATGTGAGGAGTTCGTAACTTCACCATTGTTAAGCGGTGAACAGAATACACCTTCTTTCCAATTTCCATGAATATAGTGCAAATAATCTCCGAGTATAATGACTGCGTAATATCCGGACCGACATACAGACATAACGAAATTATAACGGTTCCGTTTTTGCCAGTACTAGGCTACGGAACCCTAAAAAGGGACTTTGGCACTTGCAGAACCAACATTACCGCTTGATGTCACAGATGTTACTAGTAAAGGGTGATTTTTGTTATCCATGGTTGCTAGGCGACGGAAATTAATCTGTACCGGTCGGCAAGAGAGGTAATCTCGGTTTTTTTTTTTTTTGGTACCTATGTCGTTTCGCAAACATTGGCTTTGGGCTTCCAATACCGGGATCCCGGACATTTTTTTGTCATTTTTCAGTACCAGTATTGAAATTTCAATACCGGAATTCCGGTATTGGCGATTTTATTTTATTTTCAGTAGAAACTACAGTGACACATTTTCGTTCTATTGCACATTCTATTTCGAACCAATTTTTTATCTGGGTAAGTTTCTAAATAAACCACGAGATTTAATTATCACGTGGTTTATTTAGACAGCTAGTTACTTTTTTATTTTACTACTACTTACGCAGGTAAAGAATGGGATTTAAAAAAGGTGGCATAGAACAATAGAAGTACTATGTAAGTTGTAAGTGTAAACATTTTTAAGCTATACCATATTTGGAGCGCTGCCAAAGCTCTGTAGGTCTAATAAAACTCGAGATATAGTTTTGTATACTTTAAAAATTGATTTGGGTGACTTTCCCGTAGGATGCTAGAAGTCATAAGACAAAAACTGAAAGTTCGAAAATTTTGGTTTTTCGAGCACCACGCAGTTAGCGCAGGTCTTTCGAAACTGATAACTTGGTTTTACACTATTGGTATCTGTCCAAACAACAACGCAAAAAATCAGTACAGTGCAATTTAAAAAAAGTGATTTTATATTTAAAAACTATATTTTATTGTTTGTGGTGAAACTTAGTAGTTATTTAATAAAAAAAAAGAATTGTGGAAAAAAATGTGTCTTATACCGGGTTCCCGCTATTGGAAATTGTCTATGCGGTATTAATACTGATATTGAAAAAATCCGGTATTCCAAATCGCTAAATTTGACACCCACACCGATCCAACGGGAACAGCAAATCTTTGCGGTAGACCATCATCATTATCATCATCAGCCTACAGCAGTCCATTGCAGGAAATAGGCCTCTCCAATTGTACGTTATCAGCTCAATTCTCGGCAACTCTCACCTAGCTCTTTCAGCCACCCTGCGGAGATTGTCGCTCCGCCTAGCCCGAGGGCTTCCTATCTTACGTTTGCGGATTCGCGGTCACCACCCAAGAACACGTCTACCCCAACGGTCATCGATTCTACGGCTAATATGGCCGGCCCATTGCCACTCAGCTTGCTTATTCTGTGAGCTATTGCTGCTGTGAGCTGTGAGGAAACAAAATTTTGCTGTTTCTCTAGTCATTATTAATTATTGTTCTAAGAGCTGTAAGTACTTACTTATAATTAGCCTATAATGTTCCCACTGCTGGGACACAAGTCTCCTCTCATCGAGAGGGAGTGGGCCGTAATCTACCACGCGAGCCCAGTGCGGGTTGGTAGATGTCACGTCTTTCAATTTTTGGTGCTAGGACTTGCCGTTTTCCTCGTGATGTTTTCCTTCACCGTTTTGAGAGCAGTGGTGATGAAATAATTTACACAAAGTAAAGCGCCAGTCTGGGTTCGAGACTTCGAACCCAACTCCCACGTGTGCACTTACATACCTATATATATTAATCTATTCAGCAATCAGAAAAAGTTTTTTTCTCGAAATAGACCTTTTTTCTATTAAACTGTCTTTGATTATATTGTAATTAGCCATAGGTAAACCCTGCATGTACCTACATGTATTTGTTCCGAGTCTGGGTGTTTTTCTATCTATAATATGTATGTATTTACAAAAAAAAAAAAAATGTATATAAGTAGTTTATCAGCCATCTTGTTACCATAACACAAGCATTAGGTTGCTTAGCTTGGGACTAGATGGCGCTGTGTGAAATGTCCAGGGATATTATTATTATTATAGGTGTGTTATTTCACGGTCAGCAATTATTATGTAGGTAGGTAGTAAAAAAAATCTCACCGTGAAAAGTTAGGTGAAGTGAGCTTAGAGTGAGCCGTCAATAGTGTTAATCCCTAGCATTAATTGGAATGACAGTTCACTCCACGCTCACTTCACCTGAGTTTTCACGGTGAATGGTTACAGAATCGCACTGCGTGTGGTTAGGTACAAAGATCGAATCCACTGATTTGTATTTACTAAGTTGGGTAACCATTTAATAACGCACATCATATAATAAGTGTTTAAAAAAACACTTAATTATTTCGTGCCGATTTTACTGATTATAATTAATTAAGGAAACGATTCATTATTTTAAACTGAGCTTGAGGATAAGAGCTCTAATAATCTATAACTTTTATAAAAATAGCCTTTCTGTGTTTTTACATACGGACTATTTTTAACTACAAGCAATAAAGACGCATTTGGAGATACGACTTTTCGTATTTCAGTTCATGACTTTAGTGGAAATTAATTAGTTTGAGTTTTAGGCAATACAAATCAATCAAGATAGTGCAGGCACTATCTTTATTGATTGTTTTAACTCAAATATCTTAGTGATTTTTTTACTCAATCAGTCTTAAAATGGATTTACTGTTACTGTTAGCCTGGATCATCCCACTGCTGGGCAAATGCCTCTTTTCCATGACTTCCCGCTCTTTCGATCCAGCGGGAGACTTGTATAACGCACTAACAGTAGGAACGTCTTTCATTTTGACAGTTCAACTACATTCATAGCGTTATTTACGTTGTTGAGCAGACAATTTTTCGGACATATGAAGCAATGGATTAGCAATATCCTTCAAAATTATTCCGATTTAGGTTATTTAGCCACGAGCCCCTCCTACAGCCCCTCTAACTCTTACTACCTACTATATAATGATCAACTGGTCGTAGGAGTTTATTTATAGTATACATTCTTGGTAAAGTTTGTTTACTGAATACCGTGACGTTACACATTGTATGCTTCTTTCTAGAGTCATAGTTATGTCGCATGTGTTATGTTTATAATAATATTATGTGCAAAACAGCAAATATTAAACATTAATAACGTGAATACTTAATTAAATCAATAGGTACCTATTATTACTTCCTGTATTATTGATTTGTCATAATAAAATTTACATATTACTTACTACTCGTATATCGGGGAATATCGGGATAAAAAGTATCCTATTAAAATAATTTATGTTAATCCTGGTAATACAGGGACATCAACGCGCAAACTGTAACCATGGATTCAGCACATGAGTTTAGACCCCATATCGGCAAATTTTTCGTCGGTTCTTAAAAAAAAATTGCAGTTCCATACATTTTAACTGCGTAGGTACCTATAGCACTTTTCTATGAAACAGAGGATTTTTTTTTATAACCGACGAAAAATTGCGACGCTATGGGGTCTAAACTCATGTGCTGAATCCATGGTTACAGTTTGCGCGTTGATGTCCCTGCCACCCTGTATACTAATAAAAATTTCATCGAAATCCGTTCAGTAGTTTTTGCGTGAAAGAGTAACAAACGTCCATCCTTCCATCCTCACAAACTTTCACGTTTTTATTATTAGTGGGATAGGACGATGGGTACATTGAGCGGTGGTGGCTCAGTGGTATCGGCCCTGACTTACGAGTTGTAGGTTTTGAGTTCGAACCCAGGGGCTGCAGTCTCGACATTCATAGCGATCGCTTTACGCCCGAATTCGGTCGCAAAGTCCCGGATTGACAGGTGTAATGTGTGGTGTGACAGGACTTTGCGACCGAATTTGGTCGTAAAGCGATCGCTATGAATGTCGAGACTGCAGCCCCTGGCACAGGCACTTTACTTTGTGTATTTCATTTCATCACCACTGCTTTCAAAACGGAGAAGGATAACATCGTGAGGAAACAGGCATGTCCTAGAACCAAAAAAAATCTCTACCAACCCGCACTGGGCCTGCGTGGTGGTTTACGGCCGGCTTAGAGAGGGCTATGTCCCTAGCTAGAAGATACCTAAAGTCCGCCAGTTTTTTTTTTGGGCAAAAACCAAATACAGATACAATTTTTTTTTTATTTAATGATAACGGCTTTACCAATGTATTATGGCCTAAGAAAATCTAATAATACCTACCTACCTACTTAGAATTAGAAATGTTTTAAGAATTTTAACATTAGGTGACATTATTTCAAGATTAACGTCTAAAGAATACCCGCCCGCCCATAGTCTGTAGATTTCCCGCCCGCCCGTGACGCCCTACAGTTGCCCTCGCTTTATTACATAGTAGTTTTTCTACACTACTCCTAAATAATAGGTAGGTACAATATGTTTAACCTATTTAAAACCTAGTACTTACTAGGTACTAAACTAGTTTCATTACGTTTAATTTAATACCCAAAAATAACTACAGTTATTGAATAATCTACGATTGATGTAACGTAGAAGTTAATAAATAAGCTGCCATAGCTAATTTATTTTATGAACGTATCTAATACTCTAAACTAAATAGACGTATAATAAATACAATACAACATAATTACTACCTACGTCAGTGTTCAATCTGTGTTTTGCAGCTGTAGATAATTCTAATCATTTATTTCCAAATTTCAGCAATGCAATACGGCTAAATCTAATCTGCTACCGCACCAATGTTTAGCGACTCTTCGGAGAACATCTTCGCGCGGCAGGGTTCCCGCGGTACGCTAAAAGTGGCCTACGTGACTGAGGGCAACCGTGCAATGGCGCCCGATGCCAAGCGAGATACACCCTTATCGACACACTCGTGGCCACAATATTTGATACAAAAATTCCGTACGCAATTAGTATAGTAACCTTAACGTAATAATATCACTCGCTCTTGGAATAAACCTCAAGATGTTATATAACGCTGTAAAATATAAAATAACACGTGTTTGAAAAGGGTCTGATCAGCTGATTATCCCCTTGTACTCACCCCAGGAGTGCGCCAACCCCACGGACAGCGCTACCAACGCCAGCACACACTGCGTTCTACACATTTTATTTCATAAAATTCTGATCCGTACCTACAGATAAATGCACATTTAGTTTGTAATACGTTGTACGAGTTTCACTGTAGATAGATGGCGCGCGCGACACTCGCGACCACCTCCGTCTGTCGCTCTTGAGAAACTGAAGCAAAACGCCGGTTCGGTTTGCCGCGTACACCAAACGAAATCTAAATAGGTCCATTGAAAAAATCGCGCATGACAGTGATGACGATTATCAGGGTTTGTCAACTAAAAACGGTTTAATAATTGTGTGGGAATTGGGATTTCAATTAAATACAGTGTCGTCATGAGAACTTTAAGACTAAAGTCAGTACTTACCTACCTAATATTTTTCATAGAGGTGAATTGAGTCTACATAAATATTAACTTATTTAATTTTCTTGAGTGTTGTTCACAGTTTTCATTAAACATTTTAGTAGGTAGGTAATCGTTATAATCCTAATCCGGCAAAAAATGGTAACTAGGTCATATTGATGGTCACCAATTAAAATAACATAAAACGGATCACTATCATTACAATTAATAAGCGGAAGTAAGTGAATGTTACCTACTTTAAAACAAATGGACAATGGTTAGCAAAAAAATCAAGGACTCGTGAAATTGCAAAACATTTTGGTGCAATGAATAGGGTAGTTGCCTGGGTAAAAAAAAATATTATTATATTTAGCCCGTCAGATAGATTATGAAAAATAATGGACACGTATTTTTTCTTTTGTCAATCAAACAAAAAATGACAAAGATAAAGCGCGTCAAAATTTGGGTCGTGACGTCACTTGTTTGCAAAAGTGTCGCAAGCAAGTGGCACGCAGAACTTTAACGGGCGATATCTTCATCATTTTTTATATAATTGACAAAAGAAAAAATACAGGGTGCAATATTTTTTGATAATTTAACTGACGGACTAATTAGTTTTTTTTTAGGAAAATAGTCTATTGCAGTTTACTTTATTTTCCAAAGATTTAATACTTACTACTGTTATTAAGTATATTTGGGGGAAATAACAATAGACTTTTAAACATTAGTACCTAGGTAAGTACCACGGATATCTATGATCATAAAGTATATATTCCCTTCACTGCAAGAATCTGCATATATCATTTACATAGCAATCGTTGGCATGAACTAGAAGCCCCATATTCAGGTTTCACTGGATTTCAAGTACTTAGATGATATTTTCACAAAACTTGAAAAAGCCACAAAAGACAGTTAGACTTCAGTGACATAAACTCCATGGATTCTTGTTTATGCCATTATTGGCTGGGACTTACTGCAGAGCAATTTAATGAGCTTCAAGTTGTAACCCTGATAGGGTTACAATGTGGGGTAGGTTACTCTATGTTATATGATCACTTTCCAAATCCTTCTGTTGCTCTCAGCATATTGTTAGTAAAACTCGGAACAGGTAACAGTAATCAAAGACTGTCAACTCTTTTTAAAATGCTAAGATCCACTTTGGAAAGACAAATGAATGTTGTGAGAAATTGTTTAAATGAACAGTTTTTTTTTCTCGACATTTAGGAATAAATCACAATGACGGATTTTCGGGACCGATGTCCCGAAAAAAATTTAGTCCTAAGGAAGTCTCCGTTTCTTGTCTCTGTTCTTCGAAGTTTAGGCAAATAGGCACTACCTATTCCTATCACTGCTTATGATTGATTTCAAAATAGCTTGTTTCCTTTTGAATAAGTTCCACCCCACAATTGATGACAGACCCGATGCTATGGAGTACCTAAATATTGCTCTGTCGAGATTAGATACACTAATTATTTATCGGAATTGATTCAAAGGGAACATATAAATAGAAGACGTACGATTTTCCAAAGCATAAACAGCAGTGCTCCCCATCTAAATAACTTTCCAAGATTATCATTAATCGAATTAAGAAGATTTGCTGCTGAAGATTGCCGCCTGCACAAGCGGGGAGCATGTGCATAATAGTATGCACATGCTCCCCGCATGTGCAGGCGAATGGTACCTACAGTGTAGAAATAAGCAATGAACTAATAGAAGAAGATTTACACTTAATTCAAAACAATTATCTAGTTAGGGCCAGAATCAAATCGAGACATGTGAGTAGCAGGATTTATTACACATATTTATTGATAACTAGAGAGCAACATAGGGCAAATTCTTTAGACTTTAGAGAGTATCATTGCTTATTATTGTAGTAGCTTAGTGGGAAATCGTACAGTAGGGTGCTGCGCTCATACTATGACCGTATTGTGGTACTTAAGCTGGGGTCAAGCGGGTACAAATTTGTACCGTTTGAGTTAAAAGCTTAATAAAATTACCAAAAAAAAGGAAAGAAAGAATTACCAAAACTTTTTTTTAAGCTATTATTATAAAGAATGTCGTGTTGGTCCCAGCATCATTTTATGCATTTAAAATTGATTCTTATTGCCTTTATATAAGTTTATATATAGTGTATAACATGTGATTGTACTACTGTTTTTTATCCCTAAGAAATAAATAAATATAAAATTTAATTTTCTTTGGCTGAATCGGTGGTCAGTATGGTAACATACATAATTAAAAAAAAAAACCAACCTTTATCAAAAGTTACTGAAATCGATTCAGTAGTCAATTATGAAACTTTCAGGTCTTGCGTTTATCTGTTACACCTTGTATTTAAACAATATGTGCCCCACAGATTTATAACGGATATAGGTAATGTCATTACTAAACGTAGGACAATGTCGCAAAACAAGATCTAGATCACATCGATAATGGCTGTCGGACTTCCGGTCACGATTCAACACTTCCGGCTCCACTTCCCTATTGCTCCGAGATTTCCGAGAGCCGAGAAACTGGCTATAATAAGTAACTAAAATAAAATAAAAGCTGCGACAAGTTCTTTGTGAAGGACTTCATTACGAACCAATTACTTCACCATAAAAACTGTACACAATCATTTTAAGCTAAACTTAAAAACGCAATATAAATCAATGTATACCCAAAAAACTGCGTTTAAACATTTACAATTCATTTATTAAATCACATTTATTATATCTCATAGAAATTTGGGGGAACGCCAGTAAAACAAAACTACAGGAATTGCAAAGAATGCAGAACAGGATCATAAAGATACTGTTTCTCTATCCATACTTGACACTAACGCACAAAATTTTTAAAGAAACAAAGCATATGAATATCAAACAACTCTATATGTATTACATTTGTATCTTGATTAGAAAAGTAATGGATGGAACCATTCACGCAAACGTAACATTTACCAAAAAATCTCAAATATGTAAACGCAGTCTTCGTCGACCCAGCTTACTTGTCCTGCCAAAGACACGTACAAATTATGCTAAAAAGAATATCACCTATGAAGGAGCACAAATTTATAATAATTTACCATCCTACATAAAAAGTGTAAGCTCTTTCTCTTTCAGTGGTTTTAAATCAAAACTGTCACATCACATAATGGAAACCACTCACTAATAATATTACTAGCCCTAACTACATAGTTAAGAATTAAACCCAACAAATTTAAAAACAAAATAATTCAAAGCCTATTGTATTGACCTTTACCTAGAATAAGTTAATTACAATATGTTATCTTATGTAAGTGGCTTTTTTTTGTCTTTTTGAGAATAAAGTATTTAAACCTAAACTTCGAGCGAATTTTTGCAATGAAACTAAATGAGACCTAGATCAGCGGGGTAATTGCGTAGGTCATTGCAAAAATTCGCACAAACCTTCAGTTTCCCCGAAGAAATCTACACCGGGCTCATGAAGAGACCGATAGAGCGTGAAACTCCTTGCTTAGCCATACCTTCTTGCGGTCATCGGTAGTAAGACTAATTAATACCTTCTTCAGGCGACAAAAGAAGCGCTCCTTCAATGATTGCTTCATGTCAGCATCGTTGATGCCTAACGCCAACGCGTCGGTATACCCAAATACTTATAGCTTTCGGATGAGGAGAGGGATCTAAGGTATATGGAATCCGAAACTGGAATTCCCTCGGATTCCATAATCTCGTCCCCCCCCCCTTTACATGCATGACTGCACGTTTGTCCACACCAAATTCCATCCTGATGACCCTACTGAAAGTTTCACTTATCTTCAGTAGCTCCATCAGATGAAATTTGTTGGGGGTAAAGAGTTTCAAATCATCCATGTAGAGGAGATGAGATGTGACCTGACCACCTCTCTTCAACCGGTAGCCTAGACCTGAATCCTCCAGCAGTGTGCTTAGAGGATTCAGGGCTAAGCAGAACCAAAGAGGACTCAAACTGTCACCCTGAAATATTCCCCGATTTATCCATACAGGCTCATAATTCCCCTGGGTCTGTTGACACCCTGGATAGCGAAGGACCGTCTTCCATTGCCCCATACACGACTCAAGGAAGGTGCGTAGAGTTGCATCTGTCTTGTACAACTCCAGCACCCTCATGAGCCATGTATGTGGCACCGAGTCGTAGGCCTTCCTATAATCTATCCAACATGTCGATATACCCTTGCGGAATTGGGATTGGCGAACCTGTTGGGCATGTCTATAATAACAATAATAATATCCCTGGACATTTCACACAGCGCCATCTAGTCCCAAGCTAAGCAACCTAATGCTTGTGTTATGGTAACAACATGGCTGATAAACTACTTATATACATTTTTTTTTTTTGTAAATACATACATATTATAGATAGAAAAACACCCAGACTCGGAACAAATACATGTAGGACTTACAAATATTTGTTCTGTGCGGGAATCGAACCCGCGACACGCAGCGCAGCAGTCTGATCGCTCAGCCACTGCGCTAACCGTGTTGTTATGAGGAGTAGCTCCTCAGTATCGCGGGACCCATTCCTACATCCATTTTGAGACATAATCGAGTTACTGTCAATGTGCGTGCGCTCTCAAAATGAATGTAAGAAACTTCTTACATTCAAAAACCGTCGACAAACACGTGATCGGTCTATAATTCTTGGGTTCCGCGGGACTAACTGACTTATGGAGCAGGTGGGTAGCGCCTGTTGTTAGAAACTGCGGTAGCGACCCAGATTCTAAGGATGACTGGAACTGAGATGCCAGGCAACTAGTGTGAACTAATTAGCCATTTCAACCAAAAGTTGTGCAGTCCGTCCGTTCCCGGTGATTTCCAATTAGGTAACGGACGGGCCGCTCTGGCAACGTCTGATGGCGTAATTAGGACTGCTTCCATTTCTGGTATAGTCCCACACACTCGACATCCTGCATCCAGCCAGACTCAGTGTGACAGACGGGCACCGACCAGATGCTGCGCCAGAATGCACTCGTGGCGGCATCATCCGGGCGACACACATCTATCGCATTTTGTTCAGGTCGCATTTATTATTATCTCCTTTATTTCAATGTAATCATATAAATTATATTTTTAAACATTAGAATATAAAAAGTATAAAAACATTTAAAAATATAAAAAACCGGCCAAGTGCGAGTCGGACTCGCCCATGAAGGGTTCCGTTTTACGATTTATGACGTATTAAAAAAAAACTACTTACTAGATCTCGTTCAAACCAATTTTCGGTGGAAGTTTACATGGTAATGTACATCATATATTTTTTTTAGTTTTATCATTCTCTTATTTTAGAAGTTACAGGGGGGGGGACACACATTTTACCACTTTGGAAGTGTCTCTCGCGCAAACTATTCAGTTTAGAAAAAAATGATATTAGAAACCTCAATATCATTTTTGAAGACCTATCCATAGATACACCACACGTATGAGTTTGATGAAAAAAAAAATTTTGAGTTTCAGTTCTAAGTATGGGGACCCCCAAATTTATTGTTTTTTTTCTATTTTTGTGTGAAAATCTTAATGCGGTTCACAGAATACATCTACTTACCAAGTTTCAACAGTATAGCTCTTATAGTTTCGGAAAAAAGCGGCTGTGACATACGGACGGACAGACAGACAGACAGACAGACATGACGAATCCATAAGGGTTCCGTTGCCATTTGGCTACGGAACCCTAAAAATAGCCCACCGGTATCGGGAACAGGGTCCAAGCTACCGGTGGTCAGGGCTCTAGAGAGAGGAACCTACTGACAATGCGAGCCGTGTCAAGAAGTACCGCTTTCTGAATCAAGCCCTTGATCCAGCTGCCCAACGAGAGCCTCTTCAGGTGTTGGTCGAGGCTCTTGGCTATTAAGCCATTGGCTGTCACGACTATCGGCACAATGATCGCTGAGTCCACATCCCAAATGTCGACAACCTCGCGAGCCAAGTCAAGATACTATACTTTATACTTATTATTATTATGACATATAAAAAACCAGCCAAGTGCGTGCCGGATCACGTAAAGTTAAAGGTTCCGGTCAGGATAAATATTTACGAATACACATGGTTGATTTCATCGACGTCAAAAATAAGTTTGTATTTTATAGAATTTGTTACAGAAACAGCATTATTTCCATAATATATACTATGTTATTTCTGCTTGTTGTAACCGTAAATATCCCATGTATAAGAAAAAGTGTGTTTGTAGAGAGTTTTTAACATTATTAGGCCTATTCCTGAACAGTAGATTAAATAGAAAACTAAGCATCTATAAATAAAATTACCATTGCTGTAAAATAACCATCGATTATGCACAGACAGAAGATTTATTTGTCTGCAAATAGAACTGCTAACATGCTATTTTACTTTTTTTTTAAGTTTTAATTTAGTTTTTACTTTAAGATACTTATTGTTAATTTATTATGCACTTTCTAGTCTGAATCACAGGTTCAACCTAGTTCCGGCAAATTAGCAACTGTGCTCTATTTTAATTGTTCGGGTATTTATCGTTTCTGCCAGTATACCCTGGCCAGTAGGTTAACCGTTTTTTGACACCTGTCTTAGAACGTACCTACATATTCCAAATTACGCAAAAGTTAACTTTAAAATGAGTAATAAAATAAAAATATAAACTGCCTTATCTTATTGAATTATTGTATTTATGGCTTCTTACAGACATTATAATGGGTACCGTACGTGTATCAATCAATGTATTGTGTGTTGCTGCAATCATTGGTCCCATCTGTCAAAAAACCGGCTACGACACCCTAAAAAGACATATCAATCATAATAAGGTTAGTTACCTAATATAACTTTAAGGACATTGAACTTTGTATCTACTTGCATAGTGAGTATGACGTATTTCCTACTTGAATTGCCAATTAAGGTTATTTCTATATGATTGTCGCGTAAGATTAAATATATAACACGGAATTAACCGCGGAATTAAACTGCCACCATTTCCTAGGTTTAGATTTATTAATAACCGACGAAAAATTTTAACACACGGGATTCAGAATTATGTACAGACGCCAGCACATCAAGTTACTACAATCTGTCAAATTTCTTTAATAGATTTTCAACTTTATCGCTAAAGAAGTAAGGTTGATGGTTGAATGGGAAAGTTTGACAGTTTCGGGTAGCTTGACCTGCTGGCGTCTGTACCTACTGTACCCATGGTTGCGCTTTGATGACCCTACCACCATACATCAAGTATACAATTTAGAAAATTGTCTATTTGTAGGTAGCTACCAAGACTATAGGACCAGTGGTCTACTTTAGCTCTAGATCGAAAGAGCTGGAAGTGTTGGGGGAAGGCCAGCGGTGGGATAGTGCAGGCTAACAGTAACAATATTTTATCAAGATCTAGATTTTAAATATATCAATCGAAAGAGCAAGAAATTCTGAGTTAAACGGTATAGGTAGGTATATTAAATTATTATAATTTTCGATAAAATGTCCCTTTCCTGCCACAACGGATATTTAAAAAAAATCTTCCAGTAGGTACTTATTTTTAATTAATTATAGCCATGAACATTATTTAGCATCCCATTTGCAATATATTTATAAACATATTATTATTTTTTAGGTCATCCGGAAAAAAGAGGATGGATCTTACTTCGAGTTCTAAAGCATTTGAAACACTGAATGTTGATTGATGATGACTATGATTACATTTGAAACTACTAACGCCATCTATTTATTACATATGAAAACCGTATCAGCACTCGCGCCATTGCTGATCGAACCTACGGTATGTACCAACACACGAACCCAAATAACTGACTAATGAACTAACAGATGTCGCTTTCATAAATTAAACGTATAATGGGGAATTGTGCGATTATTATTATCAAGAGGATACGGATACAGCCTCCGATATTCTAACGCAATATTTTTAACCGACTTCATAAAAGGAGAAGGTTCGATTTTCATCTGTAAGTATTTTTTGGTTTCCGTACCTCAAAAGGAAAAACGGAACCCTATATTTTGCAGGCCTGTCCACAAGTACCAAAATAATAATTTTATTTATTTATTAACTTACATGCCTTTGCTTAGAATTTCAGTTTCTCAATTCGTTTACCTAAGGCCCAACTATACATAAGCCATTTATTTGCTCTAGCAATCTGCATTTATTATTTAAATAAAACTGAGTATTTGTCTATTATTTCTGTGTATTATTATTATTCCTCAATCTATAAATAATTAATAATATGATAAGTGGAAATAAAATAAATTGAAGCGCAAATGAAGCTTTCTCATGATAATCACCCTAACAACCCCGTTTGTGCTACTACACTACACTTCAACATTAAAGCACACCGTCTTGGCCATTAAATAAAAATATTGCGATACTTGTGCGCAAACATTTTTTTTTACAATTCCTTGCAACTGTTGCATAAACAAGGTTATCTCCGCCATTAGGCCGTAAGTAGGTGGAAAATAAACTGCGTCTCACGTAGTTACCCCAGGAGTGCGCCAACCCCACGTACAGCGCTGCCAACGCCAGTACACATTACGTTTTATACATTTTAAACTTCAGAAATACAAAGTTGTTTCAACAGCGGAAGATCCACCGCTGGTGATTGCTCTTTTGATTCTGTAGCCGCACGGTGGTTTCTCACAACGTACAGACGCCAGCACGTCAAGCTACTACAATCTGTCAAAATTCTTTAGTACATTTTCAACTTTATCGCTGAAGTATTAGGTTCAAAGTTGACTGGGAAAATTTGACAGTTTCGGGTAGCTTGATGTGCTGGCGTCTGTACCTAAATAGGTCTTTTTGGAATGGTGTTAAGTGATTGGGAGATAAGAGTTCCTATTTATATAACTAAATGGATCTGGACTCATCACAAAAATTACTCTGTGGCCTTTCTCCTGTTATTTGCGATATTTTCCTTGTTATGTTTACGTTTTGCAAAAACAAAACAAGACAAATATCGCAAATAACAGGAAAAGGTCATAGAGGAATTTTCGTGATGAGTTCAGATTGCGAAAACAAAACGGTATCAAAGACAAAGGCATTTATTCGTCGGATATAGTAGGTACAAAGATGGTTGGTACTTGGTACATATGGATAAAGTTCGACACATACGCCGCTAATAGCGGCATACGAATATTTACAATGTGAACCT
The DNA here is from genome assembly GCA_951799955.1 of Apamea anceps. Classification (NCBI taxonomy): domain Eukaryota; kingdom Metazoa; phylum Arthropoda; class Insecta; order Lepidoptera; family Noctuidae; genus Apamea; species Apamea anceps. The sequence goes on from OX637516.1 coordinate 5,327,604, forward strand.
AACGTACACGTGGTGGGTATAAAACCTATACCACTATACTTTATATACTTACTAATATTCTAATAAACCATACAATACACTTATACTATAGACATTATTCTTTAGGTACTCTAATATACAATATAAAATAAAATAAAAACACAACAATAACAACATTCCTGTTAGACAACTAAATAAATCTACCTTATTATCAATTATTAATAAAAAGGACTATAAATGATAAATGATTTTATTTTGTAAGTAGGTTTGTACAAACACTTTTACACGTCAATCATATTTTTAAAACTAGATGAGGTCGGCGTTTCCTATCTGACTAGTCTGAGAAGAAAGGCCGAAACAAACTCAGACGTCACAGTCTCTTTTAAAGTCCAGACATAATCTTGGTCAGATCATATGAAGACCATGTAGGTCGATGTCTGAGATGGTCTTTTGAGGAAAGAACCACACAGATTGAGAGGACCTGTCCAGTCAGTGCACGCATTTGTCAGAAATTGTGCAGCTCAACTCAAAACTTAAGGAGCTCAACGATTCGACGAACAATACCAAAGAAAGGACATTTGGGTAGGCCACATTAATTACTCAAACTGCCAGACCATGACAAAAACTAAGAGAACAAAGAGAAAAATAATATAAATAAAATGACCCACGTAGTCTTCACATTCACAATAATTAAAATAATAGAATACTTAACAAAGTAAGCAAATGTCATAGTATATGTAAAATTCATTAATGTCAGTGTATATAAAAAAAAAACAACAACAAAATAGAGCAAAAAAAAAACATTCAATATGTAAAAAAAAAATTGGAAGCAGCTCAATCCCAAGCCTTTTTGTCCTCGATATAATCCTTAACGGTATAAAAGGCTTTCTGGCACAACTTACGTTTAATGAATGATTTGAATTTATTAAGGCTTAGATCTTGAACGGGGCTTGGAACTTTATTATAAAAGCGTATACATTGGCATCTGAACGACCCACCTATTTTCTTGAGCCTTGTTGTAGGTACAACAAATTTGTGTTTGTTCCTAGTATTTATATCATGGATATCACTGTATTTTTTAAACAATTTTATATTTTTATGGGCATATAAAAGATTTTCATAAATATATTGAGAAGCCACAGTCATAACATTAATTTCTTTAAATTTATCTCTGAGCGAGTGTCTCGGACTTAATTTATAAATTGATCGAACAGCTCGCTTCTGCAAAACAAAGATAGTCTGAATATCAGCGGCATTTCCCCACAATAGAATACCGTACGACATTACACTATGAAAATAGCTAAAGTACACTAAGCGGGCTGTCTCTATATTAGTTAAATTACGAATTTTTCTAACAGCGTACGCTGCGGAACTTAGCTTTTTTGACAATTTATCTATATGTGGACCCCACTGAAGCTTAGCATCCAAAGTTATGCCCAAGAATACTGTGCTGTCTTCAGGATTCAATTCTTCGCCCTTTATCAACACATTGGTTTTCACCTGCCTAACGTGAGGTAGCGTGAACTTAATGCATTTGGTTTTTTTCTCGTTTAAAAGTAAATTATTAACATTGAACCAGTGTACTACTTTAGAGATCGCGTTATTTACATTGTCAGTAGCCTGCTGCTGACGTTTAAGTTTAAACAAAAGTGAAGTGTCATCTGCAAACAACACTATATCATGATTATCCTTTATGAGGTACGGCAAGTCATTAATATAAATAAGAAATAAGAAAGGACCAAGAATTGAGCCCTGTGGGACTCCCATTGATACTATAGATCCGGGAGATCTTTTTCCATTAACGTCAACGCTCTGAATCCTCTTACTCAAGTATGAAGTAAGAAGATCCAGAGCAGTGTTCCGGATTCCGTAGTGGCGGAGCTTCCTGATTAACGTTTCGTGAAGAACGCAATCGAATGCCTTGGACAAATCACAAAAGATGCCCAAGGCATCGCATTTATCTTCCCATGCATTATAAATATGTCCTAAAAGTTCAACACCGGCATCAGTAGTTGAACGACCCCTTGTAAAACCGAACTGTTTGCTATGTAATAATTTGTGTTTATTAAAAAATCTTTGCACTTGATCCAAAATTAATTTCTCAAAAATTTTACTAAAGGTAGGTAGTACAGAAATAGGTCTATAATTTGTAGGGTCTGATGTACTACCTGATTTAAACAAAGGAATTATTTTACTATTTTTCATAAGGTCAGGAAACTCCCCACTGTTAATACAACTATTAAAAATAAGAGCTAGAGTAGGTGCTACAATGTCAATAATAGACTTAGCAACTTCTACAGAATTACCCCATAGATCTGCAGTCTTTTTAACATTTAAAGTGTGAAAGGTTTTAATTATATCTCTACAGGTAATGTGTTCAAAATGAAATTCCGAATCGCAACCATTAACATTTTCCTTAAGCAGAGACTCAGCAAGAGAAGGTGATGAGTTTAGGGATTTAGTAGTTGAAACGGGAATATCCGAAAAGAAATTTTCAAATGCCTCGGCGACTTGTGAGTCTGATTTTATTATGTTGTCATTAATAGACAGGCTGTAGTCAGTATTTCGGTTACTAGATCTTCCCGCTTCACTATTAATAATAGACCAGGTCGTTTTAATTACATTACTGCTGTTTTTAATCTTTGAACCTAAATAACGTGACTTGGCCATATAACAAACTTTTTTAAATAATTTTGAATAATTTCTAACATACAAATTAAATTCATCAGTGTTAACATAATACCTTTCATTGTACAGTTCATAAAGCCGTGTTCTACTTTTATGAATACCAATGGTAGCCCAATCACTGAAAGATGCGTTACTATTAACCGAGATAGTCTTGGGAATAAAGGTGGAATCAAATTGTTTACAGTATATATTAAAAAAAGTATCATATAGATGATTAGGATCAGCATGAGTTGACAAAACTGGTAATTCATTAATGAGTTTAACTTTAAAAGCCTCCAAGCGACTTGCAGTTTTGGGGTTAACAGTAATATCCTTTTTAGCCACTTTTTTGTTTTGGTTTTGAATAGTTATCCTTTGCCCGCAGTGATCCGAATCTAGTAAATTTATAATTTCTTTGTGGCTTGGTATAATATCTGTATAAATATTATCTAGGCATGTGGCACTAGTAGGTGTTATTCTTGTGGGCTCCAAAAACAGGTTTACAAGATTGTAGGACTGAAACAGACTTATAATTTTACTACAAGAACCTGAATTTTCTAATAAATTAACATTAAAATCACCACAAATGATAACGGACTTGTTTGAGTTACAAATCCTGTGTAACACTTCATCCATTACCTTTTCAAAGCAGTCATACAATCCTGAAGGGGGTCTGTACACACTTAATACAACCAAGTGCTCCAGTTCTATACAGGCAATTTCAACTGTACGCTCAACAGATAGGCTCACAATATCGTTACGATCTTTAAATTTGAGCTGGTTACTTACTAAAATTAAAGAGCCACCATGTATAGCATTTATTCTGCTGAACGAACTACCAACCTGGTGATTGTTAAAATTGAACAAGAACTGGTGACTTTTCAGCCAATGTTCTGTTATACAAAGAATATCAATACTATTAAGATCCATAAATAATTCTACTTCTAAATCTTTGTTCATAAATCCTTGAATATTTTGATGCACCAGGTTGATACTATTTACTGTTTTTAAACTTTTTATTGAGCTGCTTTTGCAATTTTGTACATTATAGCTAGAGATTGCCTCTATTGTCTTAATTTCTAATTTAAATTATTAGCAATGTCATGAGTTGTGACTAAATTGTTAGCAGAATTATTTATGATGTCATTGCATTGCTCAAAAGAAGCAAATTGTTTAGCCAAATTTTTGGCTGTGATAGAAAAAAAATATGATAGCGACACAGCTATCTGTCTTTTATGATAGTTAGAAAGATAGTACATAACAATGTTATATCTATCTTTTGTCAGATATAAATTATTACTAACATAATTGTTAATATCAATCAAATGGAACATGTTATTATTAAATGTCAAGTTATGCATTGTCATATTCAATTCGAATCTTAAGCTATTTTCTTCCTGTGGCAAACTGTTACTATAAGGGAATGTAAACAACACAACTTTTCTTAAACTAAGATTACACAATGTTCTATAATACTCAAGTAGTTCTCCTTTGTTTACATTTCCCCTATTACCCATAAAAATTAATAATGTTGTATCCTGGGAAAAGTTACATTTAGTAATTTCTTTCATAATATGAAACAAAGAACAACCAGGCATACAGTAATTTAATATTGAGTGTCCTGGATACTCATCTGTCAACAAGTGACCTAAGTCCTAGATAGATTAGATTAGATTCTTTATTTGCCTTACCTATCTCATCACAAAATAACACAATATCATTATTTAAACTTTGTTTGCAAGGTTTATTGAAACTATTAGTAGAAGGAATTAACAAATCAACACAGGGCTGCAGTAAGGAGGTGTTGCATGTTGTCAATGAATGATCCGGTGTAGGCGGTGTAGGGACTAAAAAGTTTAAAATACTTAATTTGAAAAAAGCGGGTTACATTGTGTTCTAAATGTTGTTTACCAAATGTTCCATCAAAATGTAACACGATTTTATTTATTTCTTATCAGGTTTAAATTATTTTTAACTTTTTAGTTCTTTGTAATAAAAGCTTATTTTTTTAAAGTTTGTTTTTTTCTTTTAATTTTCTTTCTTATCTTTTTTCTTTTTATTCCTTTTTTTTATTCATTTATTATTATTTATTTATTTACCTAATAAAAGCTTGTTCTTAAAAAGTTTTTCTTTTCTTTTAATTTTATTTTTAACTTTTTAGTATTTTTCATGCGAGATTGACTACGGCGTAGTTCGTAGCGCGTAGCAGTATTTTTCCGTTAAGTATATGCGTTTACTGCACTTAAGCTACCTGTTCATCTTTAGTCCCTGATTACCATCTAGCACTAAAGTACTCGTCAAGACAAATCATACGAGCCCAAACTCGATGGGGTTGTGTCGTTTAATTACCGAGTTCCTATGGCCATCTTCCAGCTCCATCATCAGATCCTGGTTACCATCTAGCACCAAAGTACTCGTCAAGACGAATCATACGAGCCCAAACTCGATAGGGTTGGGTCCTTTAACTACCGAGTTTCTATAGCCACCTTCCGGTTCCATCATCAGATCAGCTCCATGTCATAATAATTTTGCATTGTCAACCGATTTACACATGCATGCAAAATTTCAGCTCAATCGGTTGAAGATATCTGCTTCAAAATTGAGTTGCAAGAGTCCACCCGAACATTCATACATACATGCATCGCAAGTTAAATAAAAGCTTGTGAAAAAATATTTTGATGTGTAACAATTATTTTGGAGAAGCCAATTACATAGTTTTTTTTTTTTTGTAAAAATGATATGTAGCTCTCTTATTAGCTTTGCAATATGGTTATATATTTTAATGGACATAAGGTAGCTGTTTCTGTAGTGAAGAGTACTATTCCAAAATTGGTTTTTTAACTTGGTTGGGTTTCTTTTTGCAAACCTATTGTTTTCGGCTACTGTGGAGAAGAAGTGAGAGTTTTTCCTGACAAATATTGCTATTTCTAAGATGTAAGTAGAAGATAGAGATAGAACCAAAGCTTTTTAAAAATTGGTCTACAGCTCTCTTTTATATTTTTTTTTGGAAATATTTTCAATGTATACAGAAACGCCTAGTCTACAGATTTAGAAGATATAGATTGGCGAAAACCTACCTCAAAAATGTTTATAACTGTTGAAGCATAAGCTAATATTCCATTAGTTTTTTTTTCAGCAATTTTGTTTATAACGCTCCTGGTTATCATTTATTTATGTAAATATATGTACCTACCGACTGGCGTTCTGACGAAGAAGGCTCTTGTACTTTCAACTTCGTCTTGCATTCATTCAGTTTATATTTTTATAAAAATCATTATTACTCAATGATAATTTACGCTAAAAATGATATTTTATTTTTTCATTATTTTATGTTGCCTCTGTCGACGACGCGTGTCGCTCGTGTGTATGCACACTTAGTTATATAAATGGGAACTCTTATCTCCCAGTCACTTATCACCAGTACAAAAAGACCTATTTATGTTGCGAGAAACCAGCGTGCGGCTTCAGAATCAAAAGAGCAATCACCAGCGGTGGATCTACCCATGTTGAAACAACTTTGTATTTCTGAAGTTTAAAATGTGTAAAACGCAATGTGTGCTGGCGTTGGCAGCGCTGTACGTGGGGTTGGCGCACTCCTGGGGTGAGTATCGAGAGAAGCAGTTTATTTTTCACCTACTTACGGCCTAAAGGCGGGGATAATTTTGTTTATACAGCAGTTGCAAGGAATAGTAAAAAAAGAATGCTAACGCACAAGTATCGCAATATTTTTTTTAATGGGCCAAGACGGTGTGCTTTAATGTTGAAGTGTAGTGTAGTAGCACAAACGAGGTTGTTGTTGTAATTATCATGAGAAAGCTTGATTTGCGCTTCAATTTATTTTATTTCCATTTATTTCTAAGATAAGGTAGCATATTATTAATATCTATGTTATTAATTATTTATAGATTGAGTAATAATATACAGTGACACATATATTATTTTTATAATACTCAGTTTTATTTAAATAATAGCTAGAGCAAGTAAGTGTGGTTCGGCCTTAGGTAAACAAATTGAGAAACAGCCGATCGATTCTGTCAAAAATCTCACCGTGAAAAGTTAGGTGTAGTGAGCTTAGAGTGAGCTGTCAATAGTGTCAATCCCTAGCATTAGTTGGAATGACAGCTCACTCCACGCTCACTTCACCTAAGTTTTCACGGTGAGATGGTTACAGAATCGCACTGCTGAAATTCTAAGCAAAGGCATGTAAGTTAATAAACAAATATATATTAATTAATTTTAATTATTATTTTGGTACTTTTTAACAGGCCTACACTGTCCTCCCATAAATATGAACACAGTAATTTGAAAACATTGTAAAAGCCAGTTATTTTTAAAAGAGTAAAAAGTAGTAAGTAAGAGTAAAGAAGTGACAAATAACGTCAGCTCAGTCCAATCATACGATACATAGATCAATGAGTTTCAAGGGACACTTATCAGGTGAACAGATATTTTCCCCTCATTTAAGTTAACAAAAAAATCACAAGAAATGTCACTGACAAAGAAACATGATGCTGGTGCAAAACATTTTATCACCCAAGTCAAATGAGATTTTCATACTCTGCGGCAAAGCAAACACCTAAGCGCAGAACATACGCACGAAAAGAAAAAAAACATAAAAGAAGTCGCTTATGAAATTCTGTAAAAACGAAAAAAAAAATTAACTAGAAAGTCCTTATAAAGTTCTACTTTTCAGATTTTTTTTTTATATTTTCTAAACTTATGGTTCAAAAGTTAGAGAGGGGGGGGGGGGACACATTGTTTTTACTTTTGGAGCGATTATTTCCGAAATTATTGACATTATCAAAAAATGATTTTAGTAAACCCCTATTCATTTTTAAATACCTTTCCAACAATATATCACACGTTAGGGTTGAAATTAAAAAAAAAATCACTCCCCACTTTACATATAGGGGGGCTACGCTAATAAAACATTTTTTTTCCAATTTTTATTTTACCACTTTGTCGGCGTGATTGATATACATACTGGTACCAAATTTCAGCTTTCTAGTGCTAACGGTCACAGAGATTAAGCGAGGACGGAGAGACGGACGGACAGACAGACATGGCGAAACTATAAGGGTTCCTAGTTGACTACGGAACCCTAAAAAAGTTCAGAACCCCTCAAACTCCGTTAAAACGGAAATTTATCTAAGTTAAGTAAAGCACAATTGTTTTAAAATTATAAGAACTTGTCTCAAAATACAATCTTAATTTTTGTTCGTAATTTGAGTGCAGCTATTTCCGATATTTATACAGGGTGGCAGGGACATCGACGCGCAAACTGTAACCATGGATTCAGCACATGAGTTTAGACCCCATAGCGTCGAAATTTTTCGTCGGTTATTAAAAAAAAATATTGCTGTTCCATACATTTTGACCGCGTAGGTATTGCACTTTTCTATGAAACAGACGATTTTTTTTTCTGACGGTCTAGTATCATGTGCTGAATCCATGGTTACAGTTTGCGCGTCGATGTCCCTGCCACCCTGTATAAATCATCGACTATGTCGACTAGTCCTCAGTTGCTGGCAACAGGCTCACCCCCTATTAGGTAGGTAGGTATAAAAGACTTAGATTACAAAAGGCATACACTCGAGAGCAATAAATTAGGGTCACATAAAGATACGTGAAAGTCTCGGAAACTAAAGGGCGATTTTTTAAACCGTAGTTAAACTCAACCAACTGTTAAAAATAGTAACTAATGGTAAAATTTTTGTAAAATGTGTTTTTTGGTCAAATGTTAGTTTGTCTAATGGTCACTAATTGTTATTTTTTAACTAATAGTTAATTATTTCAAAAAACACATTTTGCAAAAATTTAACCATTGGTTACTATTTTTAATAATTGGTTTAAACTCAACCAATTGTTAAAAACGGAATCGAAAAACTACGGATCAAAAAATCGGCCCTAAGAATTCTAGCTTAATGAAATAAATTGTGTTTAATAGACAATTAAATGTTCCTTAAATGAAAGTAATAACTTCTTAGTTACTGTAAAGTTATTCTATCAAAAATGACAAAATAAAAAAATTGAACTTTTGTAAATGGAACTACGAATTTTCTGCATCTGTTTTTGCGTTTGTTTCTATTCTGTCATATAAAAAGGTATGCCAAGAGCGTTTCTAATGTTTAATATTCATTATGCAAGAAGACTATCGATAAATATTTGAAAACACTAGACTACAATAGCACTGAAAATCTACTAAGAAAATTGGTACAAACAAGGCACATAAATAATAAAGCACACAGAACAGCACACACACAAAAACATCCATATAACATATACACATAACATATAAATATACATATACCCACACCCAAAAACAAAACGACACAGACTATCCCAATCATGTAATTTAATTAATTAATACAAAATGTCCTATGATTTGATTTATGATTTGATTGATTTTATTTTCTTTTTATTTATTTGATTGGTACTTTGATTTGTTTTATGATTTATTATTTTTTTTTATTTTTTTTTTATTATTATTTTTTTTGATACATAATATATATATATGTAACTAGATAACTTGTGACTAGAACCTTGATCTAAGGTTGAGGAAGACTATCCGCTGGTGATACAGTTTTATACTAGTACGAGGGGATAGGGCGAATCAGTCCAAAGACAACCAAACCATTGTTACAATCTGCCATTTCAAGTTCTCCAACTGTCTAAATTTATTGTCAAAATAATTTTAAACGATTATTGTATATCCTGGGTTTATTTTTAAGTTGCTCTGTATGGTTGTCTCATATTCATGAATAAAGATTATTATTATCTCCTTTATTATTATTATTATTGAAGCTGTTTTAATGTCGCTTACACCTGAATAACTATTTAGTAATCTGTGCCTGAAGAATGCACCAGAATTCTCACAATGCTGGAAATCGACGGGAGTCAAGGTGATACAGCAAGAACTGTTGGTGTATCGCTGTCAACCGTACAAAGAGATCTTCGATGTTACGAGGAAACCGGCTCTAACCTACGCAGACCAGGAACAGGCAGGGCCAGGTGTACCACTGCACGAGAAGATCAATACTTGGTCAACACAATGCTTCGAAACCGCTTTCTCACAGGAGCTGCACTTACATATCAGTTCCGACGCCTCGGAGGAAGTAACCCAAGTGCATGGACTTTAAGACGACGACTTGCTGAAGCAAAGCTCGGCCTACCATCGGGGCGGGGAAAACCTAATCGTAATAATAAGAATATAGAGTGTCAGCCTATCGAGGGACATTCTTTTAAGGGACATGGGTACTTGTGAGAATGAACAACTTTTACCATGTGATGATGTGACTAACTCTGAAAAAATGACCGATCTCTGCATTTTGATCGCGTAGACACTGCACTTTGTTTTGATCAGCAGATTCCTCCTTTAAAGTACCTACTCCTTTTAAGTACGGACCCCTCGTTAAACTTATTAACACACTAACTGCGCCCCGCGGTTTCACCCGCATAAGTTTCGATCCCGTGAGAATATCGGGATAAAAAATCCTGGCTATAAACCATCTGTGTGCCAAATTTCATCCAAATCTGTTCAGTAGTTTTTGCGTGAAGGAGTAACAAACATCCATCCATCCATCCATCCATACAAACCTTCACGTTTATAATATTCACAGAACAGATAAAAGAGGTTTTATCTGTTCTGTGGTAATATTAGTAGGATTGTATTATTCAATTCACGAGTTCAAATAATAATTCATTTTAATTTTCCGCATCTGTTATCTCTTGTTTGGACGTTATTAATTAATAGAATTCATCGATTTATCGAAATACCTGTATTTATACAAAACAGGAAAGAGGATAACGAACAGAAAAACAATTAATAATTATGTCGTGTCTAAAAGGGTTTTAGTCTAAATAACTGATAAACACTGTTTTGTAGTAGTATGGCTATTCTACTTTTCTATTATGGTATTTTGTATAAAATCAGGGTCCTAAAATCTGATTAAAAACTTCACGATAAAATAACGGTCTCATTGACGGATTATAACGTATTTGTCGTATTTTATTTTAACTATATACCGTGTTCTTCACGTTGACCAAATACTTTGGCAAACGCTTCTATAGCTTTTAAAAATCGAATCTAACAAAAGGAAGTAGCATTTAAAAAGGCTTCGTTACAAAGATATTTTTAATTTAATTTAATTGAGCTATTCAGTAAGAACGGATCTTTAATTTGGCCTATGTTGCCACTTAATACAATTAAAAATGATAAATCTATCAAATGCTATTTGCATTTCATTTGCACGTAACATACGGGAGGAACCCGAGAGTTAGCGATCATTTTTGATAACGAATCTATCAAAGAGATTATACAGCCGATCGATTCTGTAAAATCTCATCGTGAAAAGTTAGGTGAAGTGAGCTTAGAGTGAGCTGTCAATCTCTAGCATTAGTTGCAATGACAGCTCACTTCAGCCAAGTTTTCACGGTGAAATGGTTACAGAATCGCACTGGGTCTCTATGGGTAGGATACCTAAGTTGTTATTTGTCATGCATGATTTTAACTGTCAGGTTTGTTGTTTATTGTAATTTGCTTTTGGGTTTCCGATTAATTTAATCAATCATTATGATTACAACATTCATTATGCCGTACGAGTATTCGGCTCAATACCAAGCTGATATTCATTTCGTTTACGGTTTCTGTGACGGAAATGCTACAGCGGCTATACTAGAGTACCAACGGCGATTCCCTGGTCGGCGCGTCTCTGATATACTTTGATTTTGTGATTTTGTGAGGTCGGTATTAGACCACGCCGACCTGAACGAGCAATCAATTAGAGCGTCGCTCAAGAAAACAGAATAATGAACCTTATTATTCATAATCCTAAACTCTCGACGACGAGTCGCATTGGGAGAATCGTGAGTGTATCCCATAAGCTAGTGTGGAAACTGTGGAAAAGATATTGTTTGCATGCCTACCACTACAGAAAATCTCAAGGCATATAATACCACCTCATCGCTTCTCAAGAATTGTTTTTTGCCAGAGAATGAACCAAGAACTGATAAATAATCCAATAGTGCTTCAAAAAATTCTTTAGATGGATGAAGCCCAATTTCCAAGAGCGGGAGGGAGTATTCAATTCTAAAAATCAAGTGCAGTGGCATGAGAGCATCCAGAATTTACATCGGCGGGCGTCACATCAACCTGAATTCTCTGTAAACATGTGGGCTGGTGTTTTTAACAATCAGCTGACCGGCCTATTGAGATTCCCCACCGCCTAAATTCTGACAATTACTTAGAGTTCCTTAGGAACGTCACTTGTGTGAACTAGTGGATCTTCAAACTCTGTGAACCATGTGTTCACCGTGCATGAATATTTAAATGCATCGTTTTCTGGCCGTTAGATTGGACGAGGAAGCACAAATATCGCATGGCCAGCTAGGTCCCCAGATCTGACTTCTTTAGATTGTTATGTCTGGGGACCTTGAAGGGGAAGGTGTACTCCGTACAAATTCAGAGCCGTGAACAGCTCTTAGAAAGAATATCTCAGGCTGCTGAACAAATGAGACAAATGTCTGTGAATTCAAATGGCCAAATTAGGACTCCTTTGAATATTTGTGTCGAAAAAGAAGGCGGTCATTTCGAAAACTTTTTACATTATCATACGTAGGTATGACACTCCCCGAGAAGTGGTTACTAGGACTAAAGTGTACCTACCTACTAAATGTTATTCAAACATTTTGAGATTGAAGAAACGGCAGAAGGAAACTTAATAAAAAATAGTTTTTTCCAAAAAAAAAAAAAACAACCGACTTTAAAAAAAAACACTACAAAGTGAAAAATAACTTGAAAGAAGAAAGAAAATACATTTATTTGGCACAAACTAAAAGATACACAATACATCAGATACATACATCAGATAAAACAAACAATAAAATAAAATAAAACCGGCCAAGAGCGTGTCGGGCCACGCTCAGTGTAGGGTTCCGTAGTTTCCCGTCCGTCACAATAAGTGTTCCCACTTATGAGTTTAAAGGTGGGTATCCATTATGTTCGCACTCCAGCAGCGCTCCGCGCTCCTGCAACTGCTCCCGGTAGTGGGTACGTGCGCGAACACGGAGCGTGCAACATTGCACGCTCCGCGGCAGGCGCTCCGACTCGTGACGGTTTTTAGCGCGAACACAAAGGGGAGCGCAGTGTGTCAAAGGGGAGCGCATGTAGAACTGCGCGCGACGTATCAATTGGAGAAGTTGCAGGAGCGCGGAGCACTGCTGGAGCGCGAACATAGTGGTAACCCAACTTAAAAAAGGCTATTTGTTACGGAACTCTAACAATTACGGAACACTAAAAACGGGCCCGGGCTTCCGAAATTATTGACATTATCAAAAAATGATTTTAGTAAACCCCTATTCATTTTTAAATACCTTTCCAACAATATATCACACGTTAGGGTTGAAATTAAAAAAAAATCACTTCCCACTTTACATACAGGGGGGCTACCCTAATGAAACATTTTTTTCCAATTTTTATTTTACCACTTTGTCGGCGTGATTGATATACATATTGGTACCAAATTTCAGCTTTCTAGTGCTAACGGTCACGGAGATTAAGCGAGGACGGACAGACAGACATGGCGAAACTATAAGGGTTCCTAGTTGACTGCGGAACCCTAAAAAAAGATTAAATAAAAAGTGTGAAGTCCGATGTAAGAAATTAGCAGGAGTCCGATGTAAGATATTACAGGTAACTTCAATTTCGGAAGTCGGTGTCGATGGCAGCAATCGAGTTTGATTTGCTGGCATTTATTGAAGAGTTCCGTTTTGTGTCTCCGAAACTCATCATCAGATCTTTACGAAATTTAAATGGGACCATTTCAAAATAAACCTCCTTCGAAAAAAATAATTTTGCAAATCTGTTCATATGTATATGACGGAGTTATGCCCGAACATACATAAAAAATATATGTATATAATATGTCAATTTTACACATCCGAATTGAGAATTTCCTCCTTTTTTGAAGTCGGTTAAAAATAAAAATTGAGAATTCATTATGTGTCCATAATGAAAAATGCTTATTTCCATGGTCCGAACATCTAGTCGAAGTTTATGTACATCGTCCGGAACACGGTGTAAATAATGTACCTAATGGATATGAAACAACATAAATAAATGCTGGGGAGTTTGTTGCGCCACTTCTTCTTCCCAGCGATAGCACTAGGAAATGGTGAAGGGGTTTTTGGGGGACTGTCTTTTGTTCGAAAAGTGCTGATTCTCAGCCTAATTTGAATATATGACTTTTGATTTTGTTTTTAAAAGTTGTATTCTGTTGAAAAAACTGTTGTGTTCTTGTGAGCTGGCCACCCGGCCAGCTCACAAGAACACAACAGTTTTTTATAGCTACAGCCTAGGGTTGTAGCTATATTAAAAAGTGCGGAGCATTATGATTTTCTATCAAGCTATCATTTTTTATCGTGTGTTACCCAGTTTAAATTAAAAACTTATTACACAATTCTGAATTCGCGATTACTTCACATACTCAAGCCATGAACTCGCACTCACGACCACAGACTACAATATCTCACGACTTCTCTTACTACCAAACGAGCCGGTAGCAACTGCGGCCGCCGTGACTAGCCACTCAGTGAAATCGATCGTAAACGAATTAAATGACCATTCTAACTTTTTATTACTATATATTCGTTTTTTAGGGCTCCGTACCTCGAAAGGAAAAAACGGAACCCTTATAGGATCACTTTGTTGTCTGTCTGTCAAGACCCTTTTTCTCAGGAACGCGTGGAAGTATCAAGCTGGAATTTATACCAAATACTCAGGTCTACTGACCCTTGGAGCTGTGAAAAAAACAAATTTCTAAGCCAACGCAATCAAAAGATACAGCCGTTTATGCCGCAAATTTCCGTAAATTTTCGACACTCGCATGGGAATCAAAATTTACAAGGTATTTCCCGTGAACTCAGAATCATGAAATTTGGTATAAAGCAACGTGTTATAGCTAGCTTATAAAGGAAAAATTGCGAAAACCATAAATTTTTAGTTGATCATTATAATAAAAATATTTTTAATAATTTTAAATTGTACGAAAACCTCGGTGCACGAATCCGACTCGCACTTGGCCGGTTTTTGTATCTTAACCTATTATATCCTGGTTGCATTCATGAATATTTCTTATCAGGTTCTGGTTTTAATTTCGCCAGTAAAGTGTAGTGGTTCATTTAGCTTTGAGCTCGTTTCGTTAAATATTTTTCTCTCTTGTTTCAGACATCGCCGTTAGTGTAGGAAATCAACTCATATTTTATACCGACGGAATAAGGACAAACACTGTGGATTTAATTTCTCACCGCCCCACAGCGTTAGCTTACGATGAAGTTCATAACATGATGCTGTACGTCGACAAACAGAGCAACAACGACGCTATTTGGGGTTATAATTTATTTTCCAAGGAAAACAAATGTTTTATCAAAAGAGTCGGTAGTAACATTCACAGTATTGCATTCGACCCGGTTACGGATACACTATTCTTTACGGATACTAATGAAAGGAGTATAAATTGGATTTCAGTGAAACCTGGGTATAATAATACTTTTACCGGAAATCTTTTAATCAAGATGGATGACCGGACCCCCTCTGATATTGCCGTGGATAGCTGTAGAGGGTATGTTACCAATGTCAATTTAAAAATCAAAATCTATAGCATTTCGTGATATACAATAGTGTCATTTAATTTCCAGCTACATTTACTGGACCAACACAGACGATGCAGACAGTCACCATAGTATAGAGAGAGCTCGATTTAATGATTCCGAGAGAGAAGTTATATACAAGTATTTGCCAGTATTCAGCATCGCCTTGGACTCAAAAACACACAAAATGTATTTTCTTGACGGCAATGGTGGTGTCAATCGGTTTTTGAACGGTGGTAGTTTGGATGGTCTAATCGAGGATATGATAAGATTACATGATACAGAACTGTCTAATCCAGGAGAGTTGACTGTTTCAAATGGTTACTTATACTGGATGAACAGTAGCGTGAGCTACAAAACCGTTTGGAAAATACCAAAAAACAATATTAATGTTACAGAGATAAAAGAGATTAGTAAGTTCTATAATGAAACACCAGTCGGTATAGCCGCCAACTACAAAATAAAAGATCAAATTCGGGGACTTCCGGATTGCGAAGCGCTGTCGAGTCTAATACCAGCAACCACATTTGTTCAACACACAACAGAAACAGAACAGATAGTTGTCGAACTGTTTTGTGTTCACGGTACAAAACTTAGTGAGACGTCTGTTTGCAAATGCATACCTGGCTACATCGGTAATAGATGCGATGTTTCAGTCTGTGAGAACTATTGTTTGCAAGGTGACTGCAGTTTCAACCATGAGGGACTTCCTAAATGCAGGTAAAATATCTTCTACTACTGATGGTTTGCATAATCTGCCTCTAACTTTCCCACTCCTGGGACACAGGCCTCTATGAAAGGGGAGTGGGCCGTAATGCATCTCACTGTCCCAGTGCGTGTTGGTTGCTGTCACGTGTCTTCGAAATTTTGGTTGGAAAGAAGACATGCCGCTTGTCTCACGATGTTTTCCTTCGCCGTTTTGAGTGCAGTGAGAACGAAATAAATTTTACAAAGTAAAATGCCTGGTTTTGAATCAACGAGCTGCGAATCTGCGATACGTAAGTCAGAGCCGTTACCACCGGGCCAGCGCTGTTCCCAATTTTTCCTTTTTCTCAGTTTTCTTGTTAAATTTTGTTTTAATAACCATGTGTGACACTATCACTATTTCAGATGTAATGCCGGTTATTCAGGGGACAGATGTGAAGTGTACGCGTGTCATGGTTTTTGTCTGAACAACGGTGTCTGTTCCCTAAACGAGGATGATCAGCCAGTCTGCCAATGTGATGGCAATCACGAGGGAACAAGATGTGAAGCTGGTATAAGTAACGCGTACGTTTGACTTGGTGAAAGGAAACCTAACTCTAGCTGATTTGTTGTCGAATTGGCGAAAACTTCCTCAAAAATGTTTAAAACTATTGAAGTATAAGTTAATAATATTCAATTCGTTTATTTTTAAAGCAATTTTATTTATAACGCTCCTGGTTATCATTTATGTATATAAATGTATTATGCATTGCATTTATGTATTATGTACCGGCTGCGTTCCGATGAAGAAGTCTCTTGTACTTTCGACTTCGTCTTGCATTTACTCAGTTAATATTTTTATAAAAATCATTATTACACAATGATAATTTACATTAAAAAATGATGTTTTATTTTCACATTATTTTATGTTGCACACAAACAGATCAGTCGGTGGGATGACTTGTTAGCACACATAATCAACTGTGTAAAGCTAAAAAGTGTGAACGGAACCAAATGGCAAATGCAAAGGGGATTATTGGACTTTTCCCCGCAAAGCTGTCCCACCAGTGGGAATGTGACAAAGTGGAATGTTGATAATTTTGACGTCTACTGTGTCCTACTGTATTTTGTGGGCAAATTACGCTCGCGTAAAGTCTTCCTGGCATGATTTTAAACGTTTTTTTCGTCCTGGGGTCCCCCAATACCGTGTACGTCAAGTATCTGGCGTCACACCAATGCGAGATTCGTCAGAAAAACACACAAAACGCTACTTTTCTTCTGCCCAATTTCTGTGTTCACGAGCCCAATGTAAACGGGCTCTGCGATGGTTTGATCGCAGGGCTTCGGGGTTACTCTGAACCACGATGATGTTGGTAACGAGGCTTCATAGCGCTTCATCGCGGTCATTGTACGATTTCGTCGAGCGGTAATTTGTAACGATCTTGTCTACGTGTGGAGATGCGAGCTCGTCCTCCATGTCGCTCTGCCACGCTAGCAGTGATGCGGTAACGTGTCCAAGGTCGACTTATAACACTCTTCATAGTGCCCAGAGCGATTGCCACAGCACGTTGCCGAGAACCAGCTTCCAACATTCCCACGGCTCGGATAATTTCTTCTCGGCTTATATTACAATCTTCTCTCCATAATAACGTTCTTTTGTATTGATTCCATTCAGAAGTATGGCAGAAATTTTACAGATTTTGCCTCAAACGCGGTGCAGGATTGTATAGGAATACGACTTGACAAAATAATTTCGTCTTTTGACCGAAATTCTAAAACTATTCCGTATTGAAATGATGATATTTACGAAAAAGTATGCCATAGGAGTTACAAAAATATAATTTAAAAACCAGATTTTTAGTAACTAGAAAAACGTGCTTGATCCCCAGGCACTTTTGATGTGTGTAGTATCATACGGAGAAGAATGGTCAAGAAACTCGAGGCCGTATGTCACGCCATCTATAAACTTTGACCGAACTTCCTCATCTGAGATGACGGCCAATGCGTGGAAGAAAAATCATGCTGAGCTTACCCCTAATGATTTGAAATATTGGCAGGGGGATGAGTGTAATAACCGCCTCCACAGGATTGGCGTAGTTTATGATCAATTATTATCTATTTTAAACGCGGTAAATGATCACAATATTATATGAATACTGGTGGTAAGTTCGCACAGAAAGAAAAGATAACCAGAATTTAAAATAACTACATGAAATTAATATGTAAGTACCTATTTTGCGAATCTACTTATCAATGTAAGAGTGGGTAGTGCGACTATGAATAATCTACAAAAAAGATTTATCCGTTTTCATTTCTTGAGAAATACCTAGGTGAAATGTTGCTTGGTTGTTGCATTTTCCATTTCCGGGGGTCACCTAAGCGGTGACGCTCTGTAGTTCTACTTCTACATTATGAGCAGTATTTTTAGAATATCGAAGGTGAACGTCGACGTCGTGAAGGTGAAACTTCGAGATAAGCTGCGTTGCTTTGCGACATCGCAGCGCTCGTGCGGCACCCACAGCGTCGAAATCACTGCGCTGCCGCGCTGGGACGACGCAACGCATTGGCAACGCGCGTGTGGCATCTCTCTGTCTTGCTTCGAGGAAAATCTAAATCAACTAACAACTGAAGGACATATTAAAGAATTAAGGCTGAATTGCTCCATTCACAGAATAATTCTCTCTGCAAAAGCCTAGACATTTCCGTATTCTGATCGCGTGAAGAATTTAAAGACCAAAAAAGATTGCATGCATTACATTACCTATCAATATGTTACTACGAGTATAGCATCCGCAGATATACATATTATGTACATAGAGAACCATTGATCTAAACTGATCAAATTATATTAACCAGCATCACATGAACTTCAATAACATACAATTGTTGAGTTAACAGGGGTCTGGATTCTTTGGACGGTACAGCCCATCCGAGGTGTCATAACTAACGCACGTACCCAGAATTTAAACGAGTAATATTTGGGAATGGTAGATTCAATTTCCTTGCCAGTGTAGTTACGATGTCTTTGTTTACATTCTATTCTTCGTGTAACTAAAGATGTTTTCTTTGATTTCATGGAACGAACAGACATTCTGGGGCTCGTGGCTAGTAATAACAGCCACACGGGTCGATCGAAAGTTGAGCAGCGCTTGTAAATTATTGCGAATTTGAGGACTTTATGGATCATTTGAGCACTATACAGGGTAGCAGGCACATGAGTTTAGACACCGTAGCGTCGAAATTTTACGTCGGTTATTAAAATGGGGACACCGAAAGATGAGATGTTCTGTTACGATGATTACAATTTTAAAATTCGTCTAAGCACTATTCAGCCAATATTCATTCATTCTATAACTTATAGCGAAATTGATTGCTAAATAACCAAATCGTAGGTACGATAGATATAACCTGTTATGAAAATATAAAAATAAATAATTTATCCTGGTTTCATTATTACGAGTATAATATGGTCACCCTTCACACTGAATTTACAAGAAAATAGTAATGTATTGTTTTTTCAGAATCCAAAGTATATAACATTGCTGAACTGTGCAGATATATTTAGCAGACATTTCTGCTAAATGTTAGTATCTCTGGCTTTAGATTCCGTTGAGATCTCAGGTGGCTACAGTCAAACATATATAATTAGAACGTCAGGATTGAGGAGCCAAAGAAAATGCGTTTTTCTAGAAAATTTACTCAGTTTTACTATGTTATTCCTATACTGCAAAAACAAACACAACACCTGCTAAATGATCATTATGTCGAATATATTAATTGATCGCTCACATCCAATAGAAATTCACCTCTTGAGTTTAGATTGAGGAGCCATACTAAAAGTGTTGTACTTTCTCTCATTTTAGCGCTATAGAAGCTAAATTTTTAGAAGGTAATATGCACAATTGCTGCTAAATGATACAAAATTTTCAAAAATATTCATCTATTACTTTACGAGTTCCAGGTGGCTCCTCAATTCAGACGTTTAGATTGAGGAGCCACTTTTGCATTAATATAACTAGTGATATATTTTGCTGCTAAATCTAGAATTCGTGCTGCAAAATCAGCTACATTGCTGCTAAATAATGGTGAGATCAAATTTAAAAAATCTGATGTGGCTCCTCAATCCTTACGGATATGTAATTTTTACCAGTAATTTTGGTTTAAAAACCTCTAAACCGTTTTTGATGAAATATCTATGGGACCATTTGGGAAGTATAGGTACCATTTCCAACCAAAAAATGATTTTTCAAATCGGTTGGCAAGCGGCGGAGCTATGCGCGAACAAACATAAGAAAAAAAAAAAAAACATACATCCGAATTGAGAACCTCCTCCTTTTTTTCGAAGTCGGTTAAAAATCGCCTTCGCCGAGGTTGTTCCGTGGAGGGATGGCCATAATTAAATACTTATAATAATAATAATAATAACCTCACCGCCGTATCTCTGGAAATAATAATAACCTCACCGCCGTATCTCTACGTTGACGTCGTGGTGCGGCTTGCGCGCTCTAAACTCTAGGTCTGTGACGAAAGAGTTTACTTTGCCAGATCAGGTCTAGGGTGAGGAGCCAGGTCAAGAGAGATACAGGAACCCGCAGGGCCGCATGTGGCGAGCTGTTGGCCAGTAGCGACCCCACGGACCTTATCTCCCGGGCGAAGCCTTGTTCCTCACCTCTGGCTTACCTTTATTAGCCGGCTGGAGTGAACACTGATGAAGAACAGAGCTCCCACCTCATTCTTGCCTTTATTGGCTGGCTTGAGTGGAGATTCGCAAAAGCAAACGGAAGAAGGAAGTATTTCAGTAAGATTCAGGTAGGAATCTTGACCGTACTTCCGGGATTGTCCTGATAGGCGTGGAATACCTCTCCACTCCTCATAAGCACCTCAGGACATGTTGCCCCCTTGTCGCTACGACACTATGTGCTAGCGACCGTTTTCGGGGGCCCATTATTGAGTGTGAAAGTCACCTCCTGCCATTTCATCTGTGAATATTATAATTATCATTGGTCAGGCAGGGGACATAGACCTTCCATAGTTCAAGGTAACCGATCCACTATAGCCACCCAAACCCATAGCTTTGTTGTGCATTAGTCCTGCACCAACCGGGGGTTGTCCTTGGGTGCACTTGCATGGTGCATACAGGTATAATCGTCGGTTGGTGCCTCCTCATCATTTAGAATTGTGTAGAGGGCCTCTGCAAGTTGGCTTCGGCCCCTAGTACGCCTTTCAAAGATCCGGGCCCCCGGGGTCCCGAGATATGTCAAAGACAACTAAAATAATAATAATAAGTTTATTCCTCTCTCCACAAAGGTTAGCTTAATATAAATAATACCTTAGGACTAAACCATAAGTACAAGACAGAAATAAGTATAGGGAAACCCTGTGTTACAGATCTACAGGCCCACCACAGTGTTTAGGTGCTGTACTTACATTGCACTAGTTTTAGGACAATTAACAAACATTTTGTAACTTCTATGGAAGAGAAGTAAAGAAAATTAGGTTAAAGTAAATGTTAAGTACCTAATAATATCATGCAAATAGGTTTGTTTATCTGTATTGAGGTGAAAATGTAGGGGAAGTGAGTTTCAAATGAACTGACACCCTACACGCTAGGGAATCTAGCGATTGTCAACTCACTTCACCTAAGTTTTCACGGTGAGATTTTATAGAATAGGTAGATCGACTGACGCTAGGGAATCTAGCGATTGACAGCTCACTTCACCTATGTTTTCACGGTGAGATTTCTACAAAATAACACTGCTGTACGGTTTACGCCTTAAGAAAAGACCTTAGCAATGCCGCGTGACAATGTAATCCGAAAAAAATCAACATCGATGACTTGTTTCTACCTTTTTAGTAGGTGCTTCTGTTGTTGTCGGGTTCTAGTTTTACACTTTCTTTCAAACATACACACTTTTATTAAACAAGTGTTACCACAGAATAACTATTAATACTAACGACCTGGGTTCGGACTCACGACCAACTCGTAAGTCGGGGCCGTACGTCACCATTGGATCACCACTGCTGTAGTGTGGACTTCTGCCGATTTTTCAAAGTATATTTGAGAACCTTATGTGGACCAGGATGTATTTAATTAGTTTAGTGTTAACTAAGTTTCATACACCATACCTTCGATAGTATTAAAAAAACAACGAATAGTTTTCCTTGCTTAAACTTTTTTTTTATCCATAATTAAAAAGAACCAGCGGGGTAATTGAGTAACACACTATCAGTAGCAATGGGGTTTTGACAGTTCAACAACATTCATTGCGGTATTTACGTTGTTGAGCAGACACATTTTTCGAACATATGAAGCAATGGATTAGCAATATCCTTCAAAATTATTCAAATTGAGATCGTTTGTGTGTTACGCAATTAGGATGCTGGTTCTTAATAAATTAGGTAATTACAAGCTAGTCTATAAGACGCCGAGGCTGATTTTTCCAACGCCAGATAATTATATCGGAGGAATAATTTTGAATTTTTGACAGTTCTTTGACACAAAATCTGTCAGACGGCAATTTGTATTCCACGAATAAAAATTATCTGTCGATTTAAAAATCAGCCATTAGTTATTATTTTGTATTTGTACATAACCAGTATAAGCTGCTTCTGATTGTACGAAAAACCTATCGAGGTCAGTAATTCGTAACAAACTAACAGTTAGGAATGGCTTTCATTTTGACATGTATTAACAATGAAACTGGTAAATCTGTTAAACAAGAAAAACAACTTGAGATTATGGTCGACAAAAAATTAGTTAATAATGCAGCTGACGTAGCTGAGGCATTTAATGAGTTTTTGCCAACATACCAATAACTACGACTCGCTCCTTAAATTCGTCCCCGTCTAAAGCTGAAAACCTTTTGCATAGTAGTGTACCTAAATGTAGTCCTTTATTTAGTTTCGAACATGTAACCCCGCGTGATGTAGTTAATATTTTTAATACACTTAAGTCTAAAAACACCGGTGATTATTGGGGCATCTCCATTAAACTTTTAAGTAATATAATAGCCATCGTAGCCCCCTATCTAGCTGTTAGGTACTTTTAATAAATGTGTTGATTTAGGAACTTTTCCTGACCTCATGAAGAGTAGTAAAGTCATACCATTATTTAAATCAGGTAATAAGAATGACGTCGGCAATTTTCAGGCCTATTTCTATTTTACCTGCATTTAGCAAAATATTTGAAAAGTTAATACTCAAGCAGTTGCTAAGACATTTTAATTTAAACAGCCTCCTCCATAATGAGCAATATGGCTTTACAAAGGGTCGTTCAACTACAGACGCGGGTGTTGCTCTGCTGAGACACATATTTGACGCATGGGAGAAATCGCAAAATGCTATTGGAGTTTTCTGTGATCTCTTTAGAGCCTTTGATTGCGTGCACCATGACACGCTTTTGCGTAAGTTACATCATTACGGTGTCAGAAACGAGGCTCTCAACATAATAATTTCCTATTTACATAATAGGGTCCAATGTGTAGATGTTAATGGCGCGAAATCTTCCGGGCTACCAGTTCAGTTAGGTGTTCCGCAAGGCTCAATATTGGGTCCATTCTTGTTCTTAGTATATATCAATGATTTACCATTCCATTTGAAGAGGGCATCTGTGACGTTGTACTGTTTGCAGATGATACCTCTCTTATTTTTAAAGTAGACAGGAATAGACAAGATTTTGACGACGTAACAGTGCACTCTCAATAGTTACAGATTGGTTTACGACAAATAACCTAGTTCTCAATGCCAAGAAAACGAAATGTGTAAAGTTCGCCTTACCGAATGTCAGAAATCTAGGACCCAACATCGTCTTAAATAAAGAGGTGCTTGAAACAGTAGGCTCGGCAATTTTTCTAGGACTAACAGTAGATGCCAAACTTCAGTGGGGACCTCATATATCAAGTCTAGCAGGAAGGTTCAGTTCGGCTGCCTACGCCGTCAGGAAAGTAAGACAATACACTGACGTTGATACAGCTCGTTTAGTCTATTTCAGTTATTTTCACAGTGTTATGTCCTACGGTATTCTGCTGTGGGGCAAAGCCGCTGATATACAAAATATATTTGTCCTTCAAAAACGAGCTGTTCGAGCAATTTACCAGCTAGGTGCCAGAGTTTCTCAAAGAGATTTTTTTAAAGATATTGGTATTCTCACGGTTGCATCACAATTCATTTTCGCCAACATCCTATATATTAGGCAAAATTTGCACTTGTACACTAAAAACAGTGATATTCATAGTTTTAACACTAGAAATAAGGACAAACTACGTGCCCCCTTTCACCGGCTTCATAAGGTTCATAACTCATTTGTTGGGCTTGGTATAACCTTTTATAACAAGATACCCTCTTCTTTGCTAGACTTGCCTTTTAATGCGTTTAAAGCTCAAGTAAAATCCAACCTTTTTTCAAAGGCTTACTATTCCATCAACGACTACTTACACGATAAGAATAGTTGGTCGCCCTAATTAACTCAAGACAATGTTCATGTTCTTTCTCCAGAATTAGCTTAGGTACTGACAGGTTACTGTTATTAGTATTAACTCACTTATTTATTTCACATCGATGGTCCTAGTTCATCATCTGTGACTGCAAGTGACAGCTATGTGACGAACCCAGCAATGCATAAATATGTAAGCTGTCACGCCCTTTGTGCCTGGAGGCTTTTATTTAGGTAGTGAGTTTTTATTTTTATTTTAATTAATTATTTTTTAGCTTGAGTACGTATAGTTTTTATTATATTTGTTGGTATATTGGCGTGGCTAGCTGACATATGGCAAATAATTTAAGCTTCTTGTAATGTTCATTACTGAACATAGGTTCCTAGTATTGTATACATGCAACTATATTCTAACTAAACAGACAGCTGTGCTGCTGGGGAGTTTGTTCCGCCACTTCTTCTTCCCAGCGATAGCACTAGGAAGTGGTGAATGGCGGGCGTTTTTGGGGGACTGTCTTTTGTAATTTTGACATTCTCAGCCTAATTTGAATAAATGACTTTTGATTTTGATTTTGATTTTGACTGTTCAACAGCATTCATTGCGTTATTTACGTTGTTGAGCTGATAAATTGTTCAAACATAGTCGTATGAAGCAATGGATTAGCAATATAATTCAAAATTATTCGGATTCTGTTAGATAGTGTGTTACGTAATTAGGGTGCAGGAAATGTATAGCTTGCTTGTGGCTAAGTAATAACAACCGCACGGGACGATCGATCAGGTTAAGCTACGCTGGCCGCGGTTGGTCTGTGGATGGGGACCATCTAAACATACCAAGACCCCTCCGTGCCTCGGAAAGCACTTTAAGTCGTTGGTCCCGGCCATAGATAACCGTGGTCCCGGCTGTCATTCGTGGATCTGTGACAGTCGTTACGGGTCGTCAGAAGCCCGAAAGCACCCGAAAGTCTGACAACCAGTCTTACCAAGTCTTTCGTATTACCCAATAACTAGGTTGTGGAGGTCCGATAGGCAGTCGCTCCATGTAAAATACTAGCATTCAGCTGCTGCAGGTTAGACTGGAAGCCGACCCTAACATAGTTTGAAAAAGGCTAGATAGATGATAATGTGTAGCAGTGTGTAGGTACAGAAAACGATCTAAATTCTCCACTGAAAGAAAAAGAAAGAAGAAAGGTTTGTGAGGTCCAACCTTCAACTGTTTGAACGGAAAGATAACACAAATAAAAGGAAACCTACACATTTAGATTTTAAAATGCCCGTTCCAAAGCTAGAACTTTTTCGGCGGAGGTGCGTTTAAGTACATGGCTCCCCTAATTTACAATGCTTTGCCTAGGTCAATTACTCAACTATCCTTCAATAAGTTTTGTGTTGCGTTGCGGAAGTGGTTGTTACAAGAGTGTTTTTATTCGATAGATGAGTTCTTTCAACTGTGTCCCTGTAAATTTTGTACTTTAAAGCACAGACATATTAACTGTTAAGTAGACAAAATTAATTAATATATTAACTGTAAATGCTACATATTGGCCAAATGTGTGTTACCAAATATTGTTACGGCCGCGAATCATATTTTAATCAACTTACAACTTAGTACTGACCAGCAAATTGCAAAAAACGTAAGAAAATTTGAATTTCGCGGGCTACCTTGGTGCATCCACCTTAATTACCAATATTATCAAGAGAATACGGATACGGCCTCCGATATTCTAACGCAATATTTTTAACCGACTTCATAAAAAGGAGATGGTTCGATTTTCATTTATTATTTGGTTTCAGTATCTCAAAAGGAAAATAACGGAACCCTATATTTGTTGGCCTGTCGACAAGTAACTACCAAAATAATAATTTTATTTATTTATTAACTTACATGCCTTTGCTTAGAATTTCAGTTTCTCAATTCGTTTACATAAGGCCCAACTATACATAAACCATTTAAGTACTTGCTTTAATAATAATAATTTTATTTCAAGTAACAAGACTCATAGTGTTAGTAACAACATACTTACAAACTATGTTAGTAATACACTTACAAAACAAAACCAAAAACAGAAAAACAGATTGTGACATCACTGCTGCAAGCAGCAGCTGCTGCTGCTAGTAGGTACCTACCTATTATTTAAAACTATGAATAACTTAAAAAACTAGTAGTACAAGTATGCACGAAATTCACTAAATAAAAGAAAACAAAATAAAAATAAAATAAAAACAACAACATAAAGCCTACTCTAATCTACATTATAACATAAAAGGAACAGCAGTATTTTTGCGAGTTCACACAAATGGCCTGTAAATACATCGATCTTCACGTGAAGACCGTTAATAACCCGAATAGCGCGGGTCAATGGTGTTTTGGCGAGAAGGTTGGTCCTGGCAACCGGCACGGCCAACAGTGGCGGGCGGCGCCGCCTCCACACGTAGCGGTCTGGAACACATAACTTCAGGCGCTGCAGTACTCCTGGGTTATGTTCAATGCCACGAAGTAGCCTAACCTGATATGCAACAAGCGTGAATTCCCGTCGTACCCTCAGTTGGTTGTACCCGACCATACCGAGCACAAACAGAGTGGGGTACATCAGTGGGGTAAAACGGATATACCCCATATTATAGTCTCTTGTACAAGTGGCGCGTGAACTTGTTCTGCACGCGTTCCAGCATTGCTGAGTACTTGGCCTCATGCGGAGCCAAATTGAATTAGTTAACAGGAAAAAGGATACAGACGCAATGTCAGCTACTCTTAAAGTCGGCAGGGGAAATGACAAGCCTGCTCCTCTGTATATAATCAACTCTCACATCAACAGTCGTACATCCGTAGCAAAATCCTTTACAGGCTTATTAAACTTGATCGGACAAAAACCAAGGAAATGTACGTTAATAATTCTTGGCGACATTAACGCACATATTGATCACCATGATACACAAAATTACCAACGCAAAGGGCTGATTCAACAAAATCTACCCCATGACTTCTCGAACTGCAACGGGGAACTGTTAATGGATATAGCCAACAAGGAAAAATTGCAAATAGAAACGACAAAAGCGAGATTATCATGCAGGTTATCATGGTCAAAGAGCACTCAAAAGTCCCAATTGGATTACATTATAACGCCACACGCTACAGAAAAACTGTTGGAATTTATTAAAGGTGAATGGACCACTAGGAGCATATCCGACCATAAAATAATGTAGGGTTTACTAAGGACAAAACGAATTTCAAACAAAAAAGAAAACAAACCACAATAATACACAAAGGCAACAGCTACCCGCGAAGGAGGCAACAATAGTGGCCAAGGATTTCAACTATAAACAATGCTATTATGCCGCCCTCAATAGCAAGTTCACCAAAACAAAATACCAAGATTGCATAACAAAAAAGCTAAAAAATATAGGAATCAACTCAACGGACGAAAACATCGAAATACCATGGAATACCATAACGGACTGCCTAGGAAACTTTAATTCTTCAGCCAGCTCTCTCCAGTGATCATCGATTAGCTCTTGCTAACCTACAAAAGGCTAAATTCTTACAAAGCAGGCAACCAGATAATCTAAATAGCCGCGTAAAATAATGTCAGGCAACACTTTAAAAGGTTAAATATCAGTAGGAATAAATAACATGCAGGGCCTGCCTCAGCGGACTGCGGAAAAACCACCCTGCAAAACGCATGCAGATGTTGTACGTTTTTTACAGAACAAACTGCAAAAAAAAAACTTCGAAAAAGATCTACCGATGACCATCAAGGGAATCGATTTTTGGATGGATACGGCTGAAGACAAAAAAAAGATCAAGATCGCTGCTAGTGAAATATACAAAAAACCGGAAACGGATAGTAGCGAGAACTCCGACGACTACATTGAAAACAGAAACATCTACCACAACATAACACAGCAGAGCAAAGACATACAAAAGAACCGAGAAAGCAGAGAACCTCGCCAAAAGATTCACGGGTGAAGCTCGACCTGAAGCACCTGGCCGCGTAGTCTTTAGATGCCCATCCATAGACAAATATCACCCATCTCTCCACTAATCCAATGCTTACTCTAGGATGCATATCCGGTAGGCTCTTAAATCCTACCCTTTCCTACGGGCACGACTTCCTTACAAAAACCGCGCCCCCCGGTCTACTTCTTGATATGCAATGGTCGCTGTAGCACCATGAACATGAGGCTACAGGATCTAGTGCGAATCTTGGGATTCATTCGATTAATCGAGTCTGGTCAAACCACGCTGAGATCGGGGCAATTCATTCATTCATTGATTTTCAACTTTATCACTACAGCTTTAAGGTTCAAGGTTGATTGGGAAAATTTTACAGTTTCGGATAGCTTGACCTGCTGGCGTCTGTACACGTGGGTATAAAACCTAATACTGTACTCTATATACTACTTAATACTCTAATAAACCATATAAAACACTTATACTATGGACATTATTTTGTACTCAAATATACAATATAAAATAAAATAAAAACGCAACA
Source organism: Apamea anceps (assembly GCA_951799955.1). NCBI lineage: Eukaryota > Metazoa > Arthropoda > Insecta > Lepidoptera > Noctuidae > Apamea > Apamea anceps. The sequence goes on from OX637516.1 coordinate 5,356,500, forward strand.
ATAACAACATTTTTTAATGTGTAACAATTATTTTGGAGAAGCCAAATTCTTAGATTTTTTTGTAAAAATGAAATGGTAGCTCTCTTATTAGCTTTGGAATATGTTTATATATTTTAATGGACATAAGAAAGCTGTTTCTGTAGTGGAGTACTATTCCCAAATTGGTTTTTTGACTTGGGTGGGTGTCTTTTGGTTTGCAAACCTATTATTTTCAGCTACTGTGGAGAAGAAGTGAGAGTTTTTGCTGACAAATATGGCTATTTCTAAGATGTAAGTACAAGATAGAGTTAGAACCTTTAGCTTTTTAAAAATTGGTATACAGCTCTCTTTTATATTTTTTTTTGGAAATATTTTCAATGTGCAAAAACGCCTCGTCTACAGATTTATTAAATAGACGTATAGAAGAAGATGTAGAATATAGAATAGATTGGCGAAAACCTACCTCAAAAATGTTTATAACTGTTGACACATAAGCTAATATTCCATTAGTTTTTTTTTCAGCAATTTTGTTTATATCGCTCCTGGTTATCATTTATTTATGTATAAATATATGTATGTACCGACTGGCGTTCTGATGAAGAACGCTTTTGTACTTTCAACTTCATCTTGCATTCATTCAAATTATATTTTTATAAAAATCATTATTACTCAATGATAATTTACGCTAAAAATGATGTTTTATTTTTTCATTATTTTATGTTGCCTCTGTCGACGACACGTGTCGCTCGTGTGTATGCACACTTAGTTATATAAATGGGAACTCTTATCTCCCAGTCACTTATCACCATTCCAAAAATACCTATTTATGTTGCGAGAAACCAGCGTGCGGCTTCAGAATCAAAAGAGCAATATCCAGCGGTGGATCTACCCATGTTGAAACAACTTTGTACTTCTGAAGTTTAAAATGTGTAAAACGCAGTTTGTGCTGGCGTTGGCAGCGCTGTACGTGGGGTTGGCGCACTCCTGGGGTGAGTATCGAGAGAAGCAGTTTATTTTTCACCTACTTACGGCCTAAAAGCGGGGATAATTTTGTTTATACAGCAGTTGCAAGGAATAGTAAAAAAAAATGCTTGCGCACAAGTATCGCAATATGTTTATTTAATGGGCCAAGACGGTGTGCTTTAATTGTGTAGTGTAGTAGCAAAAACGAGGTTGTTATTGTAATTATCATGAGAGAGCTTCATTTGCGCATCAATTTATTTTATTTCCACTTATTTCTAAGATAAGGTAGCATATTATTAATTTCTATATTATTAATTATTTATAGATTGAGACACACACACACACACACACAGATTAATACACAGTTACACATATCCTCAGTTTTATTCAAATAATAGCTAGAGCAAATAAGTGGTTTATGTATAGTTGGGCCTTAGTTAAATGAATTGAGAAACTGAAATTCTAGGTAAAGGCAAATAAGTTAATAAAAAAATATTAATAAATAAATTTACTTAATTATTATTTTGGTAATTTCTAACAGGCCTACACTGTCCTCCCATAAATATAAAGGGGTAGTAATAAAAGCTCCGAAAAAAAAATTAAAATATGAGCATACCTACTCAAAATATGAAATTTACTGCTTTAAATACTAACTTTTCGACAACTTATAAGCGAATACAAATAAAAAAACGACCGAATAAAATGCTGAAAGTTCCGAAAAATTAATACAATATTTGCTGACGTTATATTTTTCCACCAGCTTAAATGGCGTTTTACCGAAATCTACAGGTCACCATTTTTATCGTAACTTACCTATTTTCAACCGACGAAATAAAATGGAGGAGGTTCTCAATTCGACACGTATATATTTTTTTTTTTTTTATGTATGACCAAGCATAACTTTTTACAGAGTAGTCCGATTTTGATCATTCTTTTTTTATTGGAAAGGGTATACCCCAAAAGTTGGTCCCATATAATTTGAAAAAGAAAATCCAACCCTAAGGGTGGGAAAATAGGGGTGATTTATTGTTCACTCACAGATTTTAATGCTGAGTGGTGTATTATTACTCTATTCAGTGCCACATATGCCTCCTGCCCTTTGGCAAACTTTTAGACAAATTAGTAGATTAGCAGTGATAGGAATAGGACTACCTATTCCTATCACTGCTAATCTACAAATTGTAAATAAAAAAATTGGCAAATAGGCACTAGCCTATTTGCCTAAACTTCGAAGAACAGAGACAAAAAACGGAGACTTTCTTAGGATTAAATTTTTTCCGGGACATGGGTCCCGAATTGCGGGACAACACTTTTAAATACATTAAAAAAATATGTTACCTACTTGGAATAAGTAATTCGTCTATATTTACCTAAAGTTTGCGACTAGACATAACATTTATAATTTATAACTCCATAATATAACTTCTCCTCTATGGGCTCTAAAGGAAAAATAAAACACATAGAATATTGTTGTAACAAATTTAATTATGTTTATTTATATTATTTTTTAAATATGACGTAATTGGAAAGCATGAAACAAAATATACAGACGGAAAAAACTTAAGTTACAAATTTATGTTTATCTATGTCATATTTATAGTTCAGTATCAGAACCGAAATTTTCTTTGTCAGATGAGTTATCTAAGTAAACATTTTATTATGTTATGTCCCGCGTGATGGGAGGGCCATGGGAATCCGGCATAGCCTTTACATCCACAGCCCTCCCGGCGCACGCCCGCCAAGATGGTATGGCGGGCCCCGCATGCCCCCCAGGTTGGGGGGCTACGGGAATGGCCGGGAACACCTGGCCATTCCCGTCCCACAAGGTGGAGGCCTGTGCAAAACAGGCAACGGAGCCCCCGCTACCATTGCCTGCTGGCCTCCACGCCCGCCTGAAAGGCGGGCCCCGCATGCCCCCCGCGTTGGGGGAGCTACGGCCGCAGAGGACAGGGAGAGCGGCAACGAAACACCGACACTCCTCTTCCCCTGCGGCCCCACCGCGTCCGCCATCGAACGGTGGCGGCCCCGTCAAGGCCGCGGAAGGAAGGGAGAGCCCCTCCCGCCGCGGCCTCTGTCCTCAGCCGCAATGTCTCCCTCACGGGGGACATCGCGGCCCGCCTCAGGTAGGTCGCGATGTCGCGGCACCGCAACCTACCCGTGGGCCGATACGTCGGGCTAAACCGCACAGCCCGGACGAGCGGCCCCCGCTGGGGTTCCTCTTAGCTTCACCGTGGCCCAGCTCGCCACGGCTACTGAGCCCCCCCGCCTCGACAATGCGGGAACCCACCGGGGGGGCTGGCAACCTAACCTAACCTAGCTCTTTCGATTTAAAGAAGACTGCGTGTTACGAGTACGTTGCATATTTCACTAAACTATAACTTTTCGGAAACTTAGTATTTTTTTCGGAAGTTAAGTATTTTTTTTGGAAATTTAGTTCATTATTTGAAAATATAGACTATTTTTCGTAGAATTATAATTTGAATAACAAACAAACATGAAGTGTTTTACAACATTTTTTGTCGGTTACTTTTGTATTAACTTTTCGGTAATTCAACACAGCTTAGTTAGTATTACAGTCAACCACAGATCGCTGGAAGTTAATTTGTTTTTCGGAAGCTTTATTATTTTCCAATATGAACACAGTAATTTGAAAACATTGTAAAAGCCAGTTACTTTTAATTAAAAGAGTAACCAAGGACAATCTTTGGGCACTTTTGCAGGCACTTCTCCAAAGGAAACGACCAAAGGGAACCGCCCAAGTAGGTTTAGTGAAATAAAATAATTTAATTTGATTCGATTATAACCCGATTAAAGTGGATAAAATTAACTATGAGTTAATAATTTGTTCACAAAGTCGCGATCGTTTATTTGTACGTATTCGTAGTGACACTGACAAAAGTAAAGTGACAAATAACGTCAGCTCAGTCCAAACATACGATACATAGATCAATGAGTTGCAAGCGACACTTATCAGGTGAACAGATATTTTCCCCTCATTTAAGATAGCAAAAAAATCACAAGAAATGTCACTGACAAAGAAACATGACGCTGGCGCAAAACATTTTATCACCCAAGTCTAATGAGATTTTCATACTCTGCGGCAAAGCAAAAAGAACGAAATGGAAAAAAAAAACATAAAAGACTTATGAAATTCTGTAAAAACGAAATTTAAAAATGTTTAGAACCCCTCAAACTCCGTTAATACGGAAAAGAGCACAATTGTTTTAAAATTATAAGAACTTGTCTCAAAATACAATCATAATTTTTGTCGGTAATTTGAGTTCAGCTATTTCTGATGTTTATATAAATCATCGACTATGTCGACTACGTGATTACATTAATAAGCTGACATGCCCAGTTGCTGGCAACAGCCTCACCCCCTATTAGGTAGGCAGGTATAAAAGACTTAGATTATAAAAGACATACACTCGAGAGCAATAAATTAGGGTCACATAAAGTAGGTACTTGAAAGTCTCGGAAACTAAGGGCCGATTTTTTGAACCGTAAATTGTTAAAAATAGCTAGCTAGCTAGCTATATTAAGCTAGCATTCTTAGGGCCGATTTTTCGATACGTAGTTTTTCGATTCCGTTTTTAACAATTGGTTGAGTTTAAACCAATAGTTAAAAATAGTAACTAATTTTTAAATTGTTGCAAAATGTGTTTTTTGATCAAATGTTAGGGTCACTAATTGTTATTTTTTAACTAATAGTTATTTATGTGACCATTAGAAATGATATTATATCATTAGATAAACTAAAAATTGATCAAAAAACATATTTTGCAAAAAAAATACAATTAGTTACTTACTATTTTTACTATTTTGAACTCAACCAATTGTTAAAAACGGAATCTAAAAACTACGTATAAAAAAATCGGCCCTAAGAATGCTAGCTTAGTGAAATAAATTGCGTATAATAGACAATTAAATGTTCCATAAATGAAAGTAATAAAACTTCTTAGTTACTGTAAAGTTATGCTATCAAAACTGGCAACATAAAAAAAAGGAACTTTTATAAATGGAACTACGAATTTTCTGCATCTGTTTTTGCGTTTGTTTCTATTATGTCATATAAAAAGGTTGCCAAGAGCTTTTCTAATGTTCAATATTCATTATTGAAGCTGTTTTAATGTCGCTTACACCTGAAGAATGCACCAGAATTCTCACAATGCTGGAAATCGGCGGGAGTCAGCGTGATACAGCAAGAACAGTTGGTGTATCGCTGTCAACCGTACAAAGAGATCTCCGACGTTACGAGGAATCCGGCTCTAACCTACGCAGACCAGGAACAGGCAGGGCCAGGTGTACCACTGCACGAGAAGATCGATACTTGGTCAACACAATGCTTCGAAACCGCTTTCTCACAGGAGCTGCACTTACATATCAGTTCCGACGCCTCGGAGGAGGTAACCCAAGTGACTGTAAGACGACGACTTGCTGAAGCAAAGCTCGGCCTACCATCGGGGCGGGGAAAACTTAATCGTAATAATAAGAATATAGAGTGTCAGGCTATCGAGGGACATTCTTTTAAGGGACATGGGTACCTACTTGTGAGAATGAACAACTTTTACCATGTGACCAACTCTGAAAAAATGGCCGATCTCTGCATTTTGATCGCGTAGACACTGCACTTCGTTTTGATCAGCAGATCCCCTTTAAAGTACGTACTCGTTAAACTTATTAACACACTAGCTGCGCCCCGCGGTTTCACCCGCATAAGTTTCGATCCCATGGGAATATCGGGATAAAAAGTATCCTATATCCTTTTGAACGCCATTGTCACATATACGTGACAAGCAAGCGCGTGCCCTGTACGCCAACGACACAAATATGTGACAAAAAATTGCGGTGCACTTTATCACGAAATAAACAATCAAGTCATTTTGGAATCCCTATTCTTCTTGTAGGTATTTGCGGTGAAATTGTGGCTTGGCGTGGAGGGCACGCGCGTGCGTTTATGCTGTGGCGTTCAAAAGGATATGTTAATCTTGGCTATAAACCATCTGTGTGCCAAATTTCCTCCAAATCTGTTCAGTAGATTTTGCGTGAAGGAGTAACAAACATCCATCCATCCATCCATACAAACCTTCACGTTTATAATATTAGTAGGATTGTATGAATACTAGTTTATTCAATTCACGAGTTTTAGTAATACTTAATTCATTTTAATTTTCCGCATTTGTTATCTCTTGTCTGGACGTTATTAATTGATAGAATTCATCGATATTCCTGCATTTATGCAAAACAGGAAAGAGGATAACAAACAAAAAAACAAAGCAGCACCCTAATTGCGTAACACGCGATCAATCGGAATCGGTTATTTACGTGTTGTGCAGACAAATTTTTCGAACTTATGAAGCAATGGATTAGCAATTTGCTTATTCATTGAAGTCGGTTAAAAATAAAAATTGAGAATTCATTATGTGTCCATAATGAAAAATGCTTATTTCCTTGGTCTGAACATCAGAAGGCCAATTCTCGTAATTTAAAACGTTCAAAATCTAGTCGCAGTCTCATCTCAGCGACAAACAAATGTCAAAAACTTGTCAAAATGTAGGGAAATTAGAATCATTTTTTGACAGATTGAGACTGAGATCAGACTGTGAACGGTCTTAAAATTACAAGAATTGCCCTATCGTCCGGAACACGGTGTAAATAATGTATTATGTACATAATATATAATGGATATGAAACAACTGCTAGGTGCTAAATCAGAATGTAGCCAAATAAATAAATGCTGGGGAGTTTGTTGCGCCACTTCTTCTTCCCAGCGATAGCACTAGGAAGTTGGTGAAGGGGATTTTGGGGGACTGTCTTTTGTAATTTTAACGTTCGAAAAGTGCTGATTCTCAGCCTAATTTGAATATATGACTTTTGATTTTGTTTTTAAAAGTTGTATTCTTGTGAGCTGGCCGGGTGGCCAGCTCACAAGAATACAGCAGCTTTTTATAGCTACAGGGTTGTAGCTATATTAAAAAGTGCGGAGCGCTATGATTTTCTATCAGGCTATCATTTTTTATCGTGTGTTACCCCGTTTATATTAAAAACTTATTACACAACTAGCTTCTGCCCGCGGCTTCGCCCGCGTGGATGTCGGAAATTATCCCACGGGAACGTGCTAACAGGATAAAATGTATGTGCACCAGGATGCCATCTATCTCGCGGGCCCTTTGTGGCTAATTACAATAGAAAACCAATTGTGTCTCATTAATGGTGATTAAGAGGGTACCTATATGATATCTTTACCTAAGTACCTACCTAATCAAAAAAATAAATAAACTCAATAACAGAAAATAAAATACCTACCTACCTAAATAAACCTATTTATGACGATAACTAATCTAAACTCAATCATCATCTGCCTAGCCTTTTCCCAACTATGTTCAGGGCCGGCTTCCAGTCTAACCGGATGCAGCTGAATACCAGTATTTTACATGGAGCGACTGCCTATCTGACCTCCACAACCCAGTTATTGGGTAATACGATACCCTTGGTACGACTGGTTGTCAGACTTTCGGGCTTCTGACTACCCGTAACGACTGTCAAAGATCCACGAATGACAGCCGGGACCAACGGCTTAACGTGCTTTCCGAGACACGCAGGTGTCTCGGTATGTAAAGATGGTCACTCATCCACAGACCGACCGCGGCAAGCGTAGCTTAACCTGACCGATCGACCTGTGCGGCTGGTATTATTTAGCCACGGGCCCCTCAATCTAAACTCAATAAATAAGCAAAATCTCTAAAAACTAATATCTATACGAATGACTAATCTTACCTAACAGTATTATAAAATAACCTACGGTCACTACGTACACTAACAAATATACTACCTATACTAATTAAAATCTATACCTACGACGTATAAAATTAAACCTATATAACTCTGAACACTAAAAGGAATAAAAAGGTCGCACAGATAATACTGCGGGTGACGTAACCTTCGACAAACTTATTATTTGCGGTTGGTACAGTAATCGGTCTAGGGATCGAACCGCAAAATTAAGTTTGTTTTTTATTGTATATACTTTTCCGGGATAAAAAGTACCCAGTGTGGTGCCCAGGATATTAAAGAATAATTATACCAAGTTTCATCGTAATCGAACCGGTAGTTTTTGCGTGATGCCTGAACAAACAGACAGACAGACAGACAAAAATTTTTGTAATCACATTTTTGGGTTCGGTGTCGGTCTAGTAACACCCCCTGCCATTTATTTTTTTGATATTTTCAATGTACAGAATTTTCACTTCTACAGATTTATTATAAGTATAGATTCTGAATTCGCGATTACTTCACATACTCAAGCCATGAACTCGCACTCACGACCACAGACTACAATATCTCACGACTTCTCTTACTACCAAACGAGCCGGTAGCAACTGCGGCCGCCATGACTAGCCACTCAGTGAAATCGATCGTAAACGAATTAAATGACTATTCTAACTTTTTATTACTATATATTCGTTTTTTAGGGTTCCGTACCTCGAAAGGAAAAACGGAACCCTTATAGGATCACTTTGTTGTCTGTCTGTCAAGACCCTTTTTCTCAGGAACGCGTGGAAGTATCAAGCTGGAATTTATACCAAATACTCAGGTCTACTGACCCTTGGAGCTGTGAAAAAATCAAATTTCTAAGCCAACGCAATCAAAAGATACAGCCGTTTATGCCACAAATTTCCGTAAATTTTCGACACTCACAAGGGAATCAAAACCTACAGGGTATTTCCTGTGAACTCAGAATCATGAAATTTGGTATGAAGCAACGTGTTATAGCTAGCTTATAAAGGAAAAATTGCGAAAACCGTAAATTTTTAGTTACATCGTATAATAAAAATATTTTAAATTGTACGGAACCCTCGGTGCGCGAGTCCGACTCGCACTTGGCCGGTTTTTTTATCTTAACCGTTTATATCCTGGTTGCATTCACGAATATTTCATACCAGGTTCTGGTTTTAATTTCGCCAGTAAAGTGTAGTGGTTCATTTATCTTTGAGCTCGTTTCGTTAAATATTTTTCTCTCTTGTTTCAGACATCGCCGTAAGTGTAGGAAATCAACTCATATTTTATACCGACGGAATAAGAACAAACACTGTGGATTTAATTTCTCACCGCCCCACAGCGTTAGCTTACGATGAAGTTCACAACATGATGCTGTACGTCGACAAACAGAGCAACAACGACGCTATTTGTGGTTATGATTTATTTTCCAAGGAAAACAAATGTTTCATCAAAAGAGTCGGTAGTAACATTCACAGTATTGCGTTCGACCCGGCGACGGATACACTATTCTTTACGGATACTAATGAAAGGAGCATAAATTGGATTTCAGTAAAACCTGGGTATAATAATACTGTTACCGGAAATCTTTTAATCAAGATGGATGACCGGACCCCCACTGATATTGTCGTGGATAGCTGTAGAGGGTACGTTACCAATGTCAATTTAAAAATCAAAATCTGTTGCATTTCGTGATATTCAATAGTGTCATTTAATTTCCAGCTACATTTACTGGGCCAACATAGACAATGCAGTCAGTAAACGTATAGAGAGAGCTCGATTTAATGGTTCCGAGAGAGAAGTTATATACAAGTATTTGCCAGTATTCAGCATCGCCTTGGACCCAAAAACACACAAACTGTATTTTATTGACGGCAATGGTGGTCCTGGTGTCAATCGGTTTTTGAACGGTGGTGATTGGGATGGACTAATCAAGAATTTTGTTGTATTACATGATACAGATCTGTCTAATCCAAGAGAGTTGACTGTTTCAAATGGTTACTTATACTGGGTGAACAGTAGCGTGAGCTACAAAACCGTTTGGAAAATACCAAAAAACAATATGAATGTTGCCGAGACAAAAGAGATTAGTAAGTTCTATAATGAAACACCAGTCGGTATAGCCGCCAACTACAAAATAAAAGATCAAATTCAGGGACTTCCGGATTGCGAAGCACTGTCGAGTCTACCAACAACCACATTTGTTCAACACACAACAGAAACAGAACAGATAGTTATCGAACTGTTTTGTGTTCACGGTATAAGAGTTAGTGAGACGTCTTTTTGCAAATGCACACCTGGCTACATCGGTAATAGATGCGATGTTTCAGTCTGTGAGAACTATTGTTTGCAAGGTGACTGCAGTTTTAACCATGAGGGACTTCCTAAATGCAGGTAAAATATTTTCTACTACTGATGGTTTGCATAATCTGCCTCTAACTTTCCCACTCCTGGGACACAGGCCTCTATGAAAGGGGAGTGGGCCGTAATGCATCTCACTGTCCCAGTGCGTGTTGGTTGCTGTCACGTGTCTTCGAAATTTTGGTTGTAAAGAAGACATGCCGCTTGTCTCACGGTGTTTTCCTTCGCCGTTTTGAGTGCAGAGAGAACGAAATAAATTTCATAAAGTAAAAGGCCTGGTTTTGAACCAACGAGCTGCGATACGTAAGTCAGGGCCGTTACCACAACTCACCGTCCCATCAGGACCAGGCCCGTGCCGGACGGCGCGTATGTGTTCCACGTGCGCCTCAAAGAGATGTCAGCAGAAGTGACGGGGCCCGATAGGGCCGAAGCCTGCCAGGGTAGCGGGATCGTCCGAAAGGGTTACCGCTGCCCTGGAACATAAAGGGCTAAGGAAGGAACACGGGTGGGTTTTAGTCAGTAAGAGTCTGACACTCCCTTCTGCTCCGCCCAGAGCGGGAGGAGTCATTTGATGATTTCCCACCCAGAAAAAAAAAAAAAAATGGGCCGTTACCACCGGGTCAGCGCTGTTCCCAATTTTTCCTTTTTCTCTGTTTTCTTGTTGGAACGAAGTTCCTTATCGCGCGTTGCAAAGGGGACTAGACGGAAAAAATTAAGACCAAAAGTTGTAACGACACTTTTTCCTATAGTTGTAAGCCGTGCGTGCGCGTGTTTCTCTGTCTGTCTCTCTCTCTCTTATAGAAAGCAAGCCAGTTATTTTCGTTTCATCGTTCTAAAAAAAAAAAATTTAATAATTATTACAATTCTTTCACTAATTAATCGAAAGGAACTTCGTTCCATCCGGGTGTCCCTTGACACCTCTCAAGTTTTTAAATTTTGTTTAAATAACCATGTGTGACACTATCAACTACATATTTCAGATGTAATGCCGGTTATTCGGGGGACAGATGTGAAGTGAAGGCGTGTCATGATTTTTGTCTGAACAACGGTGTCTGTTCCCTAAACGAGGATGATCAGCCAGTCTGCCAATGTGTTGGCGATCACGAGGGAAGAAGATGTGAAGCTGGCATAAATAACGCTTGCACCAACACTCGTACGTTTGACTTGGTGAAAGGAAACCTAACTCTAGCTGATTTATTGTCGAATTGGCGAAACCTTACCTCAAAAATGTCTAAAACTGTTGAAGTATAAGATTCAATTCGTTTATTTTAAAGCAATTTTGTTTACAACGCTCCTGGTTATCATTTATGTAGAAATCAAAAATACATATTATATACATTGCATTTATGTATTTTGTACCGGCTGCGTTCCGATGAAGAAGTTCTCTTGTACTTTCGACTTCGTATTGCATTTAGGTACTCAGTTAATATTTTTATAAAAATCATTATTACATAATGATAATTTACACTAAAAACTTATGTTTTATTTTCACATTATTTTATGTTGCACACAAACAGATCAGTCGGTGGGATGACTTGTTAGCACACATAATCAACTGTGTAAAGCTAAAAAGTGTGAACGGAACCAAATGGCAAATGCAAAGGGGATTATTGGACTTTTCCCCGCAAAGCTGTCCCACCAGTGGGAATGTGGCAAAGTGGAATGTTGATAATTTTGACGTCTACTGTGTCCTACTGTTTTTGTGGGCAAATTACGCTCGCGTAAACTCTTCCTGGCATGATTTTAAACGTTTTTGTCGTCCAGGGGTCCCCCAATACCGTGTACGTCAAGTATCTGGCGTCACACGAATGCGAGATTCGTCAGAAAAACACACAAAACGCTACTTTTCTTCTGCCCAATTTCTGTGTTCACGAGCCCAATGTAAACGGGCTCTGCGATGGTTTAATCGCAGGGATTTATTCTTATGGTTTGATCGCAGGGCTTCGGGGTTACTCTGAACCACGATGATGTTGGTAACGAGGCTTCATAGCGCTTCATCGCGGTCATTGTACGATTTCGTCGAGCGGTAATTTGTAACGATCTTGTCTGCGTGTGGAGATGCGAGCTCGTCCTCCATGTCGCTGTGCCACGCTAGCAGTGATGCGGTAACGTGTCCAAGGTCAACTTATAACACTCTGCATAGTGCCCAGAACGATTGTCACAGCACGTTGCCGAGAACCAGCTTCCAACATTCCCACGGCTCGGATAATTTCTTCTCGGCTTAAATTACAATCTTCTCTCCATAATAACGTTCTTTTGTATTGATTCCATTCAGAAGTATTGCAGAAATTTTACAGATTTTGCCTCAAACCCGGTGCAGGATTGTATAGGAATACAACTTGACAAAATAATTTCGTCTTTTGACCGAAATTCTAAAACTATTCCGTATTGAAATGATGATATTTACGAAAAAGTATGCCATAGGAGTTACAAAAATATAATTTAAAAACCAGATTTTTAGTAACTAGAAAAACGTGCTTGATCCCTAGGCACTTTTGATGTGTGTAGTATCATACGGAGAAGAATGGTCAAGAAACTCGAGGCCGTATGTCACGCCATCTATAAACTTTGACCGAACTTCCTCATTCTGAGATGACGGCCAATGCGTGGAAGAAAAATCATGCTGAGCTTACCCCTAATGATTTGAAATATTGGCAGGGGGATGAGTGTAATAACCGCCTCCACAGGATTGGCGTAGTTTATGATCAATTATTATCTATTTTAAACGCGGTAAATGATCACATATTATATGAATACTGGTGGTAAGTTCGCACAGAAAGAATAGATAACCAGAATTTAAAATAACTACATGAAATTAAGATGTAAGTACCTATTTTGCGAATCTACTTATCAATGTAAGAGTGGGTAGTGCGACTATGAATAATCTACAAAAAAGATTTATCCGTTTTCATTTCTTGAGAAATTTATAGGTAATGTTGCTGGTTGTTGCATTTTCCATTTCCGGGGGTCACCTGAGCGGTGACGCTCTGTAGTTCTACTTCTACATTATGAGCAGTATTTTTTAGAATATCGAAGGTGAACGTCGACGTCGTGTAGGTGAAACGTCGAGATCACTGCGCTGCGATGTCGCAAAGCAACGCAGCTTGTTGCTTTGCGACATCGCAGCGCTCGTGCGGCACCCACAGCGTCGAAATCACTGCGCTGCCGCGCTGGGACGACGCAACGCATTGGCAACGCGCGTGTGGCATCTCTCTGTCTTGCTTCGAGGAAAATCTAAATCAACTAACAACTGAAGGAGAATTAAGGCTGAATTGCTCCATTCACAGAATAATTCTCTCTGCAAAAGCTTAGACATTTCCGTATTGTGATCCCGTGAAGAATTTAAAGACCAAAAAAGATTGCATGCATTACATTACCTATCAATATGTTACTACGAGTATAGCATCCGCAGATATACATATTATGTACATAGAGAACCATTGATCAAAACTGATCAAATTATATTAACCAGCATCACATGAACTTCAATAACACACAATTGTTGAGTTAACAGGGGTCTGGATTCTTTGGACGGTACAGCCCATCCGAGGTGTCATAACTAACGCACGTACCCAGAATTTAAACGAGTAATATTTGGGAATGGTAGATTCAATTTCCTTGCCAGTGTAGTTACGATGTCTTTGTTTACATTCTATTCTTCGTGTAACTAAAGATGTTTTCTTTGATTTCATGGAACGAACAGACATTCTGGGGCTCGTGGCTAGTAATAACAGCCACACGGGTCGATCGAAAGTTGAGCAGCGCTTGTAAATTATTGCGAATTTGAGGACTATATCGATCATTTGAGCACTATATTATGGATCATTTGAGGACTATATTATGGATCATTTAAGGACTATACAGGGTAGCAGGGACATCGACGCGCTAACTGTAACCATGGATTCAGCACATGAGTTTAGACCCCATAGCGTCGAAATCATCTGTGAATATTATAATTATCATTGGTCAGGCAGGGGACATAGACCTACCATAGTTCAAGGTAACCGATCCACTATAGCCACCCAAACCCATAGCCTATTTTGTTTCCATGTTCTGCATTAGTCCTGCACCAACCGGGGGTTGTCCTTGGGTGCACTTGCATGGTGCATACAGGTATAATCGTCGGTTGGTGCCTCCTCATCATTTAGAATTGTGTAGAGGGCCTCTGCAAGTTGGCTTCGGCCCCTAGTACGCCTTTCAAAGATCCGGGCCCCCGGGGTCCCGAGATATGTCAAAAACAACTAAAATAATAATAATAAGTTTATTCCTCTCTCCACAAAGGTTAGCTTAATATAAATAATACCTTAGGACGAAACCATAAGTACAAGACAGAAATAAGTATAGGGAAACCCTGTGTTACAGATCTACAGGCCCACCACAGTGTTTAGGTGCTGTACTTACATTGCACTAGTTTTAGGACAATTAACAAACATTTTGTAACTTCTATGGAAGAGAAGTAAAGAAAATTAGGTTAAAGTAAATGTTAAGTACCTAATAATATCATGCAAATAGGTTTGTTTATCTGTATTGAGGTGAAAATGTAGGGGAAGTGAGTTTCAAATGAACAACGGTGCTATTCTGTAAAATTATCACCGTGAAAAGTTAGGTGAAGTGAGCTTAGAGTGAGCTGTCAATAGTGTCAGCCTTAGTATTAGTTGGAATGACAGCTCACTTCACCTAAGTTTTCACGGTGAGAATTTTACAGAATAGACCGGCTGACACCCTACACGCTAGGGAATCTAGCGATTGTCAACTCACTTCACCTAAGTTTTCACGGTGAGATTTTACAGAATAGGTAGATCGACTGACGCTAGGGAATCTAGCGATTAACAGCTCACTTCACCTATGTTTTCACGGTGAGATTTCTACAGAATAACACTACTGTACGGTTTACGCCTTAAGAAAAGACCTTAGCAATGCCGCGTGACAATGTAATCCGAGAAAAATCAACATCGATGACTTGTTTCTACCTTTTTAGTAGGCGCTTCTGTTGTTGTCGGGTTTTAGTTTTACGCTTTCTTTCAAAAATACACACTTTTATTAAACAAGTGTTACCACAGAATAACTATTAATACTAACGACCTGGGTTCGGACTCACGACCAACTCGTAAGTCGGGGCCGTACGTCACCACTGGACCACCACTGCTTGAGTGTGGACTTCTGCTGATTTTTCAAAGTATATTTGAGAACCAATTTTAATTTTTAAGATAAATAGGCGTGCATCAAATCTTGACGACGTAAATGACGCCCTACTGCAGGTACAAAATTGGTTCACTGCTAATAATTTGGTATTAAATGGGAAAAAAACTAAATGCATAAGATTTGCTTTACCAAATGTTAAAAGTAGTGATTGTGCCATAGTATTGAACAAAGAGAAACTAGAATTCGTCGATAAAACTGTTTTCCTGGGGATCACGCTCGACTCAAAGCTGCAATGGGGTCCTCATTTAACATCTCTTGCAGGACGGCTAAGTTCAGCAGCTTATGCTGTAAGAAAAATCCGTCAATTTACTAATGTAGATACCGCGAGGCTAGTCTATTTCAGTTACTTTCATAGTATCATGTTTTACGGTATTTTACTATGGGGACGGGCTGCAGATATCGAGTCCATTTTTATTCTGCAGAAAAGAGCCATCAGAGCAATATATGGCCTCCGCAGGCGCGATTCTTTAAGGGAACTGTTTAAAGATATCAACATCATGACGGTACCTTGTCAATACATCTATGAAAACATCATGTACGTAAGAAAAAATTTAAATCTTTTCAATAAAAGAGGTGAAAGACACAACTATAGGACTAGAAATAGGGACCAATTAGTTCAAACAGGTTTCAGACTGGCTAAAGTAGACTCATCCTTCATGGGGTACTGTTTAAAATGTTACAATAAAATTCCTCCCCACATACTCCAACTGAATGAAACGAAATTTAAATCTTGTATTAAACGCACACTATGTAGCCAAGCATACTATAAGTTAGGAGATTACATCGCTGACAAAAATGCTTGGCTCAATGCTGGTCCTGCTCCACAGAGGCGCATAAACTAATTAGCATTCGGAAACATTGTTGGAGCTGCTGAACATTGGAAAAGAAAAACTATCTTTGCATTGTATAAACTCAATTGCTTAGAATTGTATAATTGCATAGCACACGTGTGAGCACTATGTACTTTCTATAAAGCTACCATTTACTGGGTACGTCTTTCATTGACTTGAATGTGCCCTGGCAGCTGTGAGTATGTCATTCTCACTCAAATGTCTCGCTGGTGGTGGCGTATGTGTTGGATCATTAAGTTCCCTCCAAAATGGTTGAGCTGAATGGTGCTGATCCATACGTCACGTTCGTGAACGGGCGCCGCCAGTAGGGACTGGTCATCTCTTAGCTGCCTCGGCTTATTTTAATTTTTAATTTCTGAATTGTTTTTGTTTTTTTTTATAACGGACGCTTTTAACGTGCACGTATTTCTACATCGTTCTCACATGGTTAATTTCAACACGAATGATGTAATCAAATATTTTGTAACAATTTTATGATTTAAAAGAGTGTCCATGGAGTTTCTTGCCCGTTCTTCTCCATAGGTACCTACGCTTTGGAATGGGCAACTAGCTTCATCTTTCTGACTGACCGACCCTTTGACAATTCAAAAGTACCTGTAATTGGTTTAGTTGAATTAAATGATTTGAGTTTGAGTTTGAGTTTGAACCTTATGTGGACCAGGATGTATTTAATTAGTTTAGTGCTAACTAAGTTTCATACACCATACCTTCGCTAGTATTAAAAAAACAACGAATGGATTTCCGTGCTTAAACTTTTCTTTTATCCTTTATTAAAAAGAACCAGCGGGGTAATTGCGTAACATACTATCAGTAGCAATCGGTTTCATTTTGACAGTTCAACAACATTCATTGCGTTATTTACGTGGTTGAGCAGACACATTTTTCGAACATATGAAGCAATGGATTAGCAATATCCTTCAAAATGATTCAAATTGAGATCGTGAGTGTGTTACGCAATTAGGATGCTGGTTCTTAATAAATTAGGTAATTACAATCTAGCCTAAAAGACTAGGTAATAAGCAATTTTAATTTAACTAAGGGCTGTTTTTCCAACGCCAGATAAATATATCGGAGGAATAATTTTGAATTTTTGACAGTTCTTTGACACAAAATCTGTCAGACGGCAATTTGTATTCCACGAATAAAAATTATCTGTCGATTTAAAAATCAGCCATTAGTTATTATTTTGTATTTGTACAGACGCCAGCAGGTCAAGCTACCCGAAACTGTCAAATTTTCCCAATCAACCTGGAACCTTAATGTTTTAGCGATAAAGTTGAAAATCTATTAAAGAAATTTGACAGATTGTAGTAGCTTGATGTGCTGGCGTCTGTACATAACCAGTATAAGCTGACTTCTGATTGTACGAAAAATCTATAAAATGCGAGGTCAGCTAACTGCGGGGGTAATTGCGCAAGACACTAACGGTAGGAATGGCTTTCATTTTGACAGGTCAACAACATTAATTGCGTTATTTACGTTGTTGAGTTGATACATTTTTCAAACATAGTCGTATGAAGCAATGGATTAGCAATAATATTCAAAATTATTCGGATTCTGTTAGATAGTGTGTTACGCAATTAGGGTGCTGGAAATGTATACTTGCTTGTGGCTAAGTAATAACAGCCGCACGGGACGATCGATCAGGTTAAGCTACGCTTGCCGCGGTTGGTCTGTGGATGGGTGACCATCTTCACATACCATGACCCCTCCGTGCCTCGGAAAGCAAGTTAAGCCGTTGGTCCCGGCTGTCATAGATAGAACCCGTAAAAACAATTGCCACCGAGTTTAATACAAATCCTAAAATAAAAGTGGCCACCACTATGAATACTATGACAGATGACAGAGTTCTAAAATATAAAAATGTACTGCCGAAATACTACGTGAACTCCAAGTTAACTCCGTCATATCCAGAAATGCAAGTGCACCGAAATGCAATTTCGTGGGCGCACCATGAGATGGTCTGTTTGTCTCTTTCTTACGCAAAGGTTTCTGACGTGTGGGAATGCGCTAGAGATATCAGGTAGCCGCTCGTCGCAGGCTACGCTAGCACGCGCGGCACGTCAGTTAGTGCAGTGTCGCGGCCCGAGGTGGAGGCGCTGTTTGTTAGTCATTTTTTCGTTCACAAATTACGTATTTACAAACTTTACCGTGTTTTGTTTTTGATAGTGGCTCCATTTATTTATGAATGACAACCTGAAACGTGATCACAGTTACTTTTAAACAGTTTGATTTCATTTATAACTTCTTTACGACGTTAAACTATTGTTTTAATTTCAGTGTCGGTTAGTTAGTGTTTAACCTTGTGTTTGTTGATTGACGTGTGTTTTTTCGGAGGGAGTTTATTTTGGCGCGTATGATGTAAGCGGCGCGGATGGTGCCGGGTTTGACTCCCGTGTCGATATGGAACAAGCGAGGTGCTGAATACAGAATATGCATACTTCAATTATGATGGTGAGTACTTTAATTAATTGGATCAGCTGCACTATATATAGGTATTGCAAAGCAATAAATAAATTGTGTTGCGTACTTAACATTTATCTGCATAAGTGTAACTTAGCAAGTGGAATGATATGAGACAATTGTGTCCAAAGCATACAATTTACATTGAACATCGTTTGAAGTTAAGTTTAAAGCCACTTTTACTTCTAGGCCAGTGACCTTGATAATATTGATTTCTCCAACAATAAATTATCATTCTTTAGCCAGACGGTGACCGTGGTCAATGAATGGGTCGGAATTCCAATATTAAAAAAACCCTAACCTACATTATAGTATCAAAACATTTGAAAATCGAAACCTGTTTGGTACTGGCAAACGCAAAGTTATTTGTAAACACGGTGTGGCAATGGAATTGTAAACAACAACCTAGTTTTACCTGAAGGCCAATTCTCGTAATTAAAAACGTTCAAAATCTAGTCGCAATCTCATCTCAGCGACAATCAATGTCAAAAATGTAGGGAAATTAGAGGTATTTTTGACAGATTGAGACAGATCAAACTGAACGTTTTTAAAATTACGAGAATTTTCCCTCAGATATTGGCGGTACATGAAATAGTGCCCCGTTCTACGAACTGATGTTAACCAACAAGGACGTGACGTGCTATCGTTCGCAGGGTTATTTAAAAAATTGCGACCGTTCCATGTTACGTTCAAATATCAACAACGTTACGTTAGACCACGGTATTTGTTCTTTGTAGAAACAACTAGGAACTCACTGACATGTGTACCTAGCTAGGTAGGTACTGGCGCCGATTCCCTTGTTCACAAACTAAACTAAATTTAACTTCAGTGCATCTTTTTCTTTCTATTTTCTAATATTTATCTTCTGTCCTTTTCTTAATGAAATAGAAAGAAAAAGATGCACTGAACTTAAATTTAGTTAGTTTATGAACAAGGGAATCTGCGCCACCATCACCAAAACCTATATCTGACCATTTTGCACATGATGACCAAAGCTGCGTCCATAAGTAAAAAAATAAAAAATAAATTAAAATAAGCTTTTATTACTTATTAATAAAAAGGACTAAAAAGTTACATTGTGTTCTAAATGTTCTAGATAGTGTTCCATCAAAATGTAACACGCTTTTATTTATTTCTTATCAGGTTTAAATTATTTTTAACTTTTTAGTCCTTTTTTTACTAATTTATTATTATTTGAGTATTGTTTATTTATTTGCCTAATAAAAGCATGTTTTTAAAAAGTTTTTCTTTTCTTTTAATTTTATTTTTAACTTTTTAGTATTTTTGATGCGAGATTGACTACGGCGTAGTTCGTAGCGCGTAGCAGTGTTTTCCAGTTATATGCGTTTACTGCACTTAAGCTACCTGTTCATCTTTAGTCCCTGGTTACAATCTAGCACCAAAGTACTCGTCAAGACGAATCATACGAGCCCAAACTCGATCGGGTTGTGTCGTTTAATTACCGAGTTCCTATGGCCATCTTCCAGCTCCATCATCAGACCCTGGTTACCATCTAGCACCAAAGTTCTCGTCAAGACGAATCAAACGAGTCCAAACTCGATGGGGTCGTGTCGTTTAACTGCCGAGTTCCTATTATGGCCACCTTCCGGTTCCATCATCAGATTAGCTCCATGTCATAATAATTTTGCATTGTCATCCGATTTACACATGCATGCAAAATTTCAGCTCAATCGGTTGAAGATACCTGCTTCAAAATTGAGTTGCAAGAGTCCATCCGAATATACATACATCGCAAGTTAAATAATAATAATAATGAAATAATAATAAAAGCTTGTAACAAAAGAGGATCCTTTTTAGGTTGACTAATAATATCTGTGAATAATATGCGCTGCAAGCAGGAATACGGTAATCCTTACGGTGCGGTGGTCAGATATAGATTTTTGCGATAGTGCCTATTTTAATCATATAAATTAAATTAAACCTTCTAGGTAAGGTAAGCTAGGCTGCAGGCAAACATAGAAAGGTTTAATTTCAGTACTTACCTATTTAAGTTTTAGTATCGAAAGTTTCGACTACAAAAAGGAAAGAGGTTCTCAATTAGAAAATATTATGGTCCCATATAAATAGGCTATTTTCCTAAAAAATCTAATTAGTCCGTCAGTTAGATTATCAAAAAATATTGAACCCGTATTTTTTCTTTTGTCAATATATAAAAAATGATGAAGATATCGCCCGTTAAAGTTCCGCGTGACGTCACTTGCATGCGACACTTTTGCAAGCAAGTGACGTCACGGCCCCCCACTCCCAAATTTTGTAATTTTTTGTTTGATTGACTAAAGAAAAAATAAGTGTCCATTATTTTTCGATAATCTAACTGACGGACTAAATATAATTATTATTTTTGTACCCAGGCAACTACCATATTTAATTAAGTTTGGGTAGTTTTTAATTTAGCGTCCATAATACGTATTCTTTCTACTTAGTTTATATTGATGATGTTATAATAACTTCCTGTCGCTGATATTTACATAGCAAGTAGTGTTATACGAATTTGTGTAAGTCAACTAAAAAGTAAAAATAAAAACATTTTTACAAAAAAAAAAAAAATACAGCCGACTTCCAAAAAAACACAACAAAGTGAAAAAAACTTTAATTTCGGAAGTCGGTGGCCAAAAACGAAAATGCGGAACCGACTATATTCTGGTAAAAACGTTTTTTTTTACTAAGTATTTCTCCGATGGCATTAAAATGTTTGGGTTCCCAAGTCTGAAAATATACAGCTTTTGCCCGCGTATTCGTCTGCGTTTATTTTGCATTTCATCATAAATATTCGGGACTAGCTGACCGAACAGACGCTGTCCTGTCAAAATTTCAATCAACCACTTTCAGTTTTTTCCCGAGTTATCCAATTTTGCGGGCAACTTTTTCCGAATTTCTTTCCATTAAAACCTAATTCGGCCGAACATTTTTTTAAACAAAAAAAGCCAGCGGGGTAATTGCGTAACGCACTAACAGTAGCAATGGCTTTCATTTTGACAGTTCAACAACATTCATTGCGTTATTTACGTTGTTGAGCAGACACATTTTTCGAACATATGAAGTTATGGATTAGCAATATCCTTCAAAATGATTCAGATTGAGATCGATGTGTTACGCAATTAGGGTGCTGAGCGGTCCAGGGGCTGCAGTCTCGACATTCATAGCGATCGCTTTACGACCGAATTGGGTCATACATTACGCCTGTCAATTCGGGACTTTGCGACCGAATTTGGTCGTAAAGCGATCGCTATGAATGTCGAGACTGCTGGAGCAGGAATTCTCAAGTGATGTGACTACCTATACCATCGAATAGCATTTAATTTTTAAGTATAATATACGAGATGAAAAGTAGTTTATATCCAGCGGGGTAATTGCGTAATCAGTAGCAACGGCTTTCATTTTGACAATTCAACAACATTTATTGCGTCAGTTACCTACGTTGTTGAGCAGACGAAATTTTTCGAACATAGAAGTAATGGATTAAAAAAACTTTTTTGCAAAAAAATTTTTCGAACATAGAAGTAATGGATTAAAAAAACTTTTTTGCAAAAAAATACAACCGACTTCCAAAAACGACACTACTAAGTGAAAAATAACTTTAATTTCGGAAGTCGGTGTCGTTGAGTTCGCATATTCGTTGTTTGCCACCGACTTCCGAAATTAAAGTTATTTTTCACTTAGTAGTGTCGTTTTTGGAAGTCGGTTGTATTTTTTTGCAAAAAAGTTTTTATTTTTCACTTTTTAGTTGTAACTTTTACCAGTAATTTTGGTCTAAAAACCAAACTACTAAACCGTTTTTGATGAAATTTCTATGGGACCATTTGGGAATATACCCTTTCCAACAAAAATTTGAAGAATTTTTCAAATCGGTTGGCAAGCGACGGAGTTATGCGCGAACAAACATAAAAAAAAAAAATACAAACATCCGAATTGAGAACCTTCTCCTTTTTTAGAAGTCGGTTAAAAATATACCACAAAATGATTCAGATTGCGGTTGATAGTGTGTTACGCAATTAGGGTGCAGGTCCCAAGCTACCTCTTTGACTTCTATTTTTAGGTACTAAATACATAGACAAACGAGAGTTTTAGTTTCGTATTCTTCTTAGCGTGTCGATGGCAATCTAAATGGACTCCGGAGAGATGAAAGTAACGAAACGAATTCAAACTAATGTTTCAAATTGATGTTATTTCAAGTTAAACAAATATCAACTTTATTTTAATAGTATTTTAGTGGATTTTAGTGTGACTAGCACTATTGAAAAAGTTATAAATTTTTTAAATGAAAAGTTCTTTAGCGGCGTTGTGCACTTTTGTTGTGAGGGGTAAAAAATGTTAAACTCGCGTCAGGACACGTGACCTGATCGAAAATTCGTAAGACGGAGCTCGCATCAGGACACGTGACCTGATCGAAAATTCGTAAGACGGAGGGAGATTAGACCGCATTCGAAAATATAAAAAATGCACAACGTTAATATTCAAGTTTTCACTTCTGCCGGCACTCCCGGAGTGCAACCCGTTTTTTTGAAGTTGTAGCGTAAACTGAACTTTATTGTATAGAAATTAATGTTATTTTTCCATAAACTCATATTTGTTTACATTTTTGACAAATAAATCGCGAATTCAGTTTACTGTTGCTATTAAAATGAAAGTAAGTAAGAAGGTAAAGATAGTCACTATAAATGCATTAAAAAGACACACTGATTACTGTGATGTGATACAAAGCTTGAATAAATAATGCCTACAAAATGAGGCAGCCACTCGCTAATGTAGGTCATCGTATTTACATAATGTACGTATTCTAGCTAGGTACATACAGTTGGGCAATTAACACAATAACGTTTAATTAGGCAGCTTAAGCTACGCTTGCCGCGGTCGGTTCGTAGATGGGTGACCATCCACTACACATCGTGACTGAGTCCCGGATTGACAGGTGTAATGTATGGAGTGACAGGAGTTTGCGACCGAATTCGGTCGTAAAGCGATCGCTATGAATGTCCAGACTGCTGGGGCAGGTAGCCTTCTGGAGCCGTATTCTCTATGACACAACAAACGAAACCGCGCGAAATGAACGCGAGATTGGCGGGATTAGCTAAGGAATTGACGTGGTTTCGAAGTAAGGAATCATTGAGTGGTCATAGTGAATTAGGGCCCTGTAGCTTCTGCTGACCTCCATACAAAGATGGTGAGAGTTTATGTTTATAAGTATGTCTTCTGTCAGACGTTAAAAAGAACACTGACACAGCTAGAAGGCGTCGCGGCAGACCTCGTAGAAGATGGCGGACAGAACAAACGACCAGCCAATCTATTCACGGTGAGATTTATACTGAATAGCGTGGCAGTGGTCCACTTTAGCCCTGAATTGAAAGAACTCATACTCAAATCATTTATTTCAATTAAACCATTTCAGGCACTTTTGAATTGTCAAAATTAAATAGTCGGTCAGTTAGTCAGAAAGTTGAAGCTAGTTGCCTTGTCTTCCATAAGAGCTGGAAGTCCCATGACTTCCAACTCTTTCGATCCAGGGCTAAAGTTTAGCACATAGTAGCATAGCGATGCCTTTGCCCAAAAGTGGGATGATGCAGGCTTGTAACCAGTAAGTTTCACAACACTACCAAAGCGACAAGTAATAGTTAAAACAACTAAGATTAAAGACAACCGCGCAATTACTGCCTTTTTAAGTTACGTAAGCCACGTCTGGGCCGCCGGTTGTTGAAACTTGTTGTATAATAATGCAATGACACAGAATAAATAGGATGTTGCCATAAACTAACATCTAGATAGAGCTAACATAGGGTCAACTAACGACAGACTAGCCTATTCGTAAAAAAACTTAATGCGCTGCCTAAAGGTGGACACCGTAAAACATTCAGTTTTTTGTCGTAAAGTTAGGGGTATATTGGTACGTATAATACAAGCCAGAAATAAAATTGAGTATTGTCAAATGGCTTGATTCCCAGTAGTTCCATGTAGCTAGTTCCACATGGAACTATTGCAACCTAAAAAATATGATATTTTGTACCATTATGTATGTAAAAAAAAAGATTTAAGTGTTCAAAAATATTTCATAAGAGACCCCATCCAAATCGGACCAGTAGTTTTGGAGAAAATCACGGCCATACAAACATACGGGTTGAATACAAAGCCTCCTTTTTTGAAGTCGGTTAAAAATAAAATAGCATTATGATAAAACAATCGTAAAACAGAGCTCAAAAACACTTTTTTTTCATCGCATAATTTACGTCCGCGTAGTTCGCGTGATCGCTGTGTATCGTATTATTGCCTTGATAAATAGTTTAATTAACACTTTATTGAGCTGCAAGGTTACTTGTGGTAACGGCGTTATACCAGGTGTTGCGAAGTGGGAGGAAACTACTATCATTATGGATATGTGGCGTCATCTATACCATCCATAGAAATGTAAAAATCTTCTTTCTTATATCTACAGTACCATCACAATCATACTTACGACGACTAATGTACAGACGACAGCAGGTCAAGCTACCCGAAACTGTAAAATTTTCCCGATCAACCTTGAACCTTAATGCTTTAACGATAAAGTTGAAAATATATTAAAGACATTTGACAGATTGTAGTAGCTTGATGTGCTGGCTTCTGTACCTACATCGCGATATAAATTTTCCGCGCGAAAAAAAACAATCAAAATATTTTATCACACTAATATTGGCGAAAGTTTGTGACTGAGTATGTGTGTGTGTGTGTTTGTATGTTTTTTTGTTACTTCTTCACGCAAAAACTACTGAACGGATTTGGATTAAATTTGGCACACAGATACTTTATAACCAGGATTAACACATAGGACACTTTTTATCCCGATATTCCCAAGGGATCGAAACTTATGCGGGTGAAACCGCGGGGCACAGCTAGTTTTACATAAACCTGCTTGTGCTTTTAAGAAACGTCAGAAGCTAGGTGCACGGTTCCTATAGGTTGCTTCCTATGGAGAAGAGCCGGCAAGAAACTCCACAGTTACTCTTTTAAACATAATTTGCTTTTAAAATATTTTCTAGGTACAGACGCCAGCAGGTCAAGCTACCCGAAACTGTCAAATTTTTCCAATCAACCTTGAACCTTAACACTTCATAGATAAAGTTGAAAATCTATTAAAGAAATTTGACAGATTATAGTAGCTTGATGTGCTGGCGTCTGTCTGTACGTAATTGTATCCGTCAATCTTTCATTTCTACAAGGGCAAGGAAAATGACAAAGTTATCATCTGCCTAGCTTTTTCCTCGTTCCTGGGTCGGCTTCTAGTCTAACCGGGTGCATCTGCAAACCGGTATTTTACATGGAGCGACTGCCAATTTACCTCCACAACCCTGACTGTTACTGAGTAATACGATACCCTTCGGTAAGACTGGTTGTCAGACTTTCGGGCTTCTGACTACGCGTAACGACTGTCAAAGATCTGCGAATGACAGCCGGGACCAACGGCTTAACGTGCTTCAAGCATGCGTTTAAGGAAAAAGCAAAGTATAGTAAAGTATAACTTAGAATGGAAACAATGCCAACAGTATGTCACACACAAACGTTTCTTACGTTTCCGGACAATTAAATAATAAAAAAATACTACAGACTCCACAATGGTGAGATAAAAAGGAAGTATGACCTTACGTACTCATTTGTTGGCAACACTGACCAGAACAACAACACAGTGTGTTACGTAACACAGCATACAGATGGGAATCGGTGCATTATTTTTCTTGGCAACATCGGTTTTTGTTTCCTCTAAAATAACTCAAGGTATAACTGAGCGTGATGGGTGTTAGAAACAGATAAGGTTGCCGCATTAGAGTTTTGATGACAGGTATTTGTAAAAATATCTGAACGCCAATGCCCGTAATTAAAAACGTTCAAAATCCATACGCAATCTCATCTCAGCGACAATCAATGTCAAAAACTTGTAAAAAATGTAGGGAAATTACAGGTATTTTTGACAGATTCAGACTGTGAACGTTCTTATAATTACGAGTATTGCCCCTTTGCAAATGTTATTATTATTAACATTTGCAGTTACCTAGAATAAGTCTTAAACTGAGAATAAATTTTGAATTTTAGAGATTTTTTTTTTTCTTTTAAAACGTTGCCCCACACTAGGAATTTCTTCTGTATCGTCGGTGCGTTTACAAACATTTAAATTCACATACACAAACAGCCAGACCCGGAACAACTACTTGTAGGCCATACAAATATTTGTTCCGTGCGGGAATCGTACCCGCGACACGCAGCGCAGCAGTCAATCGCTTAACCACTGCGCCAACCGTGCCGTCGAAGTAGATTTTTTCTATACTAGAACTGCAAGACGTCAATTTTATTGCGCGGATAAAAGATATCTGACTGGTAAAATCAGCCCTAAGAGATATTGAAATTACGGAGGAAAGAAGAAAAGTGGTGAACCTATAATTATGTAGTAAGTATACCTAGATTTTGCCAATTAAAGTCCAATCTAAAAAGAGGCGAGCCTATTACCGTCAACCAGGCACAAATCCAGACTGGACTGCTACTGAGAAATTCCTAATTAATGGAAAAACACAACACTTGGTCCAACCTGAGAATCGAAACCAGCGGGGTAATTGCGTAACACACAAACAGTAGAAATGGCTTTCATTTTTAACCGACTTCTAAAAAAGGAGGAGGTTCTCAATTCGGATGTTTGTATTTTTGTTCTTTTTTTTATGTTTTTCGCGCATAACTCTGTCGCTTGCCAACCGATTTGAAAAATTCTTTTTTTGTTGGAAAGGGTATACTTTCCAAATAGTCCCATTGAAATTTCATCAAAAACGGTTCAGTAGTTTGGTTTTTAACCGACTTCTAAAAAAGGAGGAGGTTCTCAATTCAGATGTTTGTATTTTTTTTTTTTATGTTTGTTCGCGCATAACTTCGTCGCTTGCCAACCGATTTGAAAAATTCTTTTTTTGGTGGAAAGGGCATACTTCCCAAATGATTCCATAGAAATTTCATCAAAAACGGTTCAGTAGTTTGGTTTTTAAACCAAAATTACGTATTAATTATTAATTATTATTACCTAATTATTAAATTATTATTTCGAACATATGAAGCAATGGATTAGGGATATTTGTCAAAATGATTCAGATTCTAATTGGAAGAAAGAAAGAAAAGAAAGACATTGGCATTACACAAAATGAATACAGCTTAAAACTATAAAAACAGAAAACAAAGATTATAATGCCAAAAGGGCCTCAGCTCAGCAAATTGATAGTGTGTTACGCAATTAGGGACTAACCACACTTATTCAGCTCTGTTCAGCTTTTGTCCATAGAAAACATCGATTTACGATGGCGTAGGCATTCCATACAAAATCGTTGTTTTCTATGGACAAAAGCTGAACAGAGCTGAATAAGTGTGGTTAGTCCCTTAGGGTACAGGGCCCAATGTTTAGCAGGAACGCTTGCGACCACTACGCTAACAAAGCGGTCACACTCGGTTTCAAAATTTATTTGACGTAAACGTAAGACTTTTTGGAAATCGCGACTTACATAGCACTTAGAAAGAACCCTACTCCATCACCTTATGTAATGCTAAAGTAGAGTTGACAACCGGGCCTAGGAATTCAAAACTTTTAAAGAAAGTAAGGAACCCTTCATAGTCTATGGAACATTTTAAATCCTAGTCTCCAATTGGTGCTTCTTCTATTTTGTATTAATATCAACTTTAGTTCTAGGGTTCATTTCAGGATGACAAGTAAGTACTATAGAAAAATCATTGAAATGATTGAAGTTGCAGTGTAAACTGAAGTGGTACGGTATTAAAGTGGTTTTTCAAAAAACACATATTTGTTTACTTGTTTGGGAATTAAATCGCAAATGAAATATATAAGTAGAAGTTACATATACATGCTCAAACTAGATGAGGGTAGTACCTAAGGATGATTGATTAATCTTTACTGGGACACTAGCAATATTCGAGACTTGAATTAGGGTACCGTTCAAGCACTTATAAGCAGTGATAGGAATAGGTAGTGCCTATATGCCTAAACTTCGAAGAACAGAGACAAGAAACGGAGACTTCCTTAGGACTAAATTTTTTCCGGGACGTCTGTGCACCGCGAGAGTGCATGGGAGGCCGTCACCTCCTTCTGCGAAGCAGTAATATTCGCGAAGGAGGAGGCGGAGCGCGTGAGGGAGAGGCAATCACTGCGCCCTCACGCCCCTAGTCGCCGCAAGAGATGCCCTGGACGGGAGTCAACAGGCCAACCAACAGGCCACCGCGCCGTAGGCGCGGGCTCGCGGGCGGCGAGCAATAGGCAGCTCGCCGCCCGGTAAGGACCAGGCGCGGGTCGACGGCGCGTTGTGTTCCACGCGCGCCTCAAAGAGATGTCGGCACGAAGTGACGGGTTCCGCTAGGGCCGATGCCGCCGGGGCCGCGGGTTGTTCGAAAGAGATACCGTGGCCCCTGGCATAGGTAACTGAAGGAACACGGGTGGGTTTTAGTCAGTAAAAGTCTGACACGCCCTTCCGCTCAGCCCAGAGCGGGAGAGGTCATTTTATGATATCCCACCCAAAAAAAAAGGCTATCTAGGCTACTTAACATCACGCTAGGAGCCTTAAATTAAGAAAGATCACTAAGCCAAAACGAAGTAAGCAATAGCGCGGGCAGGCGATGCGAGTTGGGTTGGGGGAGCAAGAACAAAACACGCGGGCAGATCAGAAGCTAGTCTAAGATATCGTAGATTCAATTACAAAATTCACTTCTAACTAAGAGAATTAATTTAAAAAGTTTAACTGGATCCATTTAGGGGTGCTTAACGGGTCATAATTCACGATTGGGGAGCCACGAGCACCCCCGATACAATAAAGAGCCCCCTCGGGTGCTACAACAAGGTTCAATGGAAATATTTCTTTATACAGATGTTTAGGGTTCGCCTCTTATTCGGTTGCTTTTGAATTATTATTAACTTCCAGTTATTCGCCGTTATATGTATTTTGAACTAGCTGTTCCCTGCGACTTCGTGTGCGTGTATTTTGTATTATGACTGCCAATCACGACGGAGACTAGCCTTCGCCTCGGGAGATATTATAGTGCACAAGTGTGTCTCCAGACAAAGCTGCACTCCCTATTCCCTCACTTTCATAGTCCGATGGGTCAGCAATCCGACATGAACGGAGAGAGATCAGGCGCAGGACCCACGGGGATCACACGGCCAACTTCCAAACACCGGGCTATTTTTTAAATTCCTAAAAAACCCAAACATTTTGCGACCACGAGACCAAAGGGGCAGTGAACAAAATAATATATATTATAGAAAACCCAAGTGAGCATAATAATATTAAGCTCTTGAAATACTTATCGTTCGTTTCGTATTTCAGCAGTATTCCTGTATATTTTACATAGTGGATATTCCAACATAACAGAATTTCCATATCGAATAAGAAAAGCAATTCCACAAACAAGTGTTTGTCTAAGGATTGGTCCAGACGCGCAGCTTTATACCAACTTTGTGGCAACGGCATCTTTTTCTTAAGGCCAATTCCTAGTGATTAAAAACGTTCAAAATCTAGTCTCAATCTCATCTCAGCGACAATCAATGTCAAAAACTTGTCAAACATGTAAGGAAATTAGAGGTATTTTTGACAGATTGAGACTGAGATCAGACTGAACGTTCTTACAATTACGAGAATTGCCCCTCTGATGCATAGACGCTAGCACATCGAGCTACTCGAAACTGTCAAATTTTCCCAATCAACCTTGAACCTAATGCTTTAGCGATAAAGTTGAAAATCTATTAAAGAAATTTGACAGATTGTAGTAGCTTGATATGCTGGCGTCTGTACTTATCTTACTCGCTCTACGATAATAACTTTGTGTTCATGCACACGAGCGACACGCGTGACGACAGTGCACAACATGCTGGTCGTGTATTTGAGCACCGTACTCAAATAGATGAGCGATAATATGCTGTCGACAGCTGCCGTCGACGCGTGTCGCCGGTTGCAGTTGCCTCTGTCGTCGACGCGTGTCGCTCGTGTGTGTGAGCACTTTGACAACAATTCTAGTTTACCCGTATATCCATATTTTACATTTCTATGCTATGTTAGACTGGAAGCCGATCCCAACATAGTTGGGAAAAGGCTAGGCAGATGATGATTACACATACCTGGGAGAGCTATTAGCGCCGATTCCCTTGTTCACAAACTAAACTAAATTTAAGTTCAATGCATCTTTTTCTTTCTATTTAATTTAGAAAAGGACAGAAGATAAATATTAGTTTAGTCCTGTCAAGCTAGTCAGCGCCTGACGTTAATTGACGTATATTTAGCAGCCATGTTTTTAATCACGTCTAATCTGTCTATGGATTATCTTAATTTGACAGGAGTAAACTAATATTTTATCTTCTGTCTGAACACGACGTTAAAATCGAATGCGGATAGCGATGCCTATGAAATATGCAAATCCTACTAATATTATAAATATGAAAGTTTATATGGATCATATGGATGGATGTTTGTTACTCTTTCACGCAAAAACTACTGAACTAATTTGGATTCAGATGGTTTATAATCATGATTAACATATAGGATATTTTATATCCCGATATTCCCACGGGATCGAAAGTTCTGCGGGGGAAACCGCGGGGCGCAGCTACTACATTTATAATTCAAATCAAGAGCTTTACGCGTGGCATGGCGCCTCGATGCTAATGCTCAAGTGCCTAAATGCAGGCATAATTAACTTTTCATGGATCAACTGGCATCATTCTTTTCTTATGCGTCATGTTTGCCGCAAATAAATGCATTTTCTTTCTTTCTATTTTAAATAGCCTATATATAGCCTTCCTCAAGAATTGGGCTATCATGTGAAGAAGAAGAAAAAAAAACTTTTTGCATTTGCAAAAATAATTTTTCAAAACCGACTCCAGAGATCAGCGCGTTCCAACAAACAAACAAACTCTTCAACTTTATTATTAGTAGGTATATAATATAGATAAACAAAGAGAAAATATTTGAAAAGTAAATTACAATCTTCAAAGTAATCTTCAGATATTTTCGCATGAGAGCTTATTCGAAAGAATAACAACGTAAATCTAAGTTTACCTTATAAATGCCGTACAAAATGCTGTTTGTTTTGAGTTTACTCATGGTGTAAATCTTCTCTAAGTAAAATGTTTGATTCATGTTATGGCCTCTCGCTACGTAAATCAGATGAATCACCAGACAATTCACCTTTACCGATGTAATTTTCGTTTATAACTAACACCTACGCTTTAAATTTCTCTCTAATGAAATTATTATTAGACTAGCTTACGCCCGCGGCTCGCGTGGTATGTCGATAAAAAGTAGTCTATGTCCTTCCCCAGGGTTCAAAGTACCCCCATGCCGAATTTAACAAAAATCGGTCCAGCCGCTTCGGAGATTAGCCGGAACAAACAGGCAGAGAAAAAAATAAAAAATTGTTGTTTTGTTATAAGTACCGGAAATACTTTCATATGCATTTAGTGAAAAGCTGTTATTTTGACATTACAAACTGACACTTCAATTGTATTTATTTGTATTACAGGGTCACATTTAATTAGCTAGTGAAACTCCGCAGACGGTACGGCAGGACAGAATTCTATAAATACATATATTTACGTCCGCGAATCATATTTAGATCAATTACAACCTGATACTGACCTGTAAATTGCAAAAAACGTAAGAAAATTTGAATTTCGCGGGCTACCATGTCGCTTGTTCCTGGACACTTTTCTCACAGCGTGTACACTTGGTAACCACAAGTAAAGCGCGTGTCGCGTCGTGAAATAAAAATACTGTAGTACCTAACACTCAATCACAATTCCCAAAAGACTGCGGCCGGAGGCGGATGATATATCTTTATTACCTTATTTATAAAGAAAAACGTCTCCAGGAACAATCCTCTATTACATCTATTCGAGAATATTTGTTACTCACAAATTCACAATACGATCATTCCTTGTCAAGCAATAAAACTTAGGTACTATCGCCAAAATCTATATCTGACCACCGTAAGGACTATTCCTGCTTGCAGCGCTTATTATTAGTCGACCTAAAAAGGTTCCTCTTTTGTTTTACTTAAGGACGCTGCTGTGGTCATCATGTGCACGGGATTTTGTTTTCAAAATTGTCAGATTTAGGTTTTGGCGATAGTACACCTCGATAAAAGTACAAAAGACGTGTGTATCCATTGCTCCATATCTGATAAAGATTAAAGATAAAAACATTAAACCGAAGAATTTTATTGAGGCGAAAGCAACAGGGTTACCCAGGGTTACCTCTTCAAACCTATTTCTTTTAACTAGTGCAGATATGAAGGCCAATTTCCGTAATTAAATAACAAAAAAATTAAACCGCCGAAAAAACTGAAAAGCAAAAAATGGTTTATTATTTTTTGCTTTTCAGTTTTTTTTTTTTATTTAACCTAATAAAATGTAAGTATACCTAAATGTTTTTTTTTTTAAGTTGTGTGGTTATACAAAAAAAAAAAAAAAATTATATACGCGTCGACCTCATCTCATCGTCAATCAATGTCAAAAATTTAGGGAAATTAGAGGTATTTTTGACAGATTGAGACTGAAATCAGACTGTGAACGTTCTTAAAATTACGAGAATTGCTCTGACTTTGGCGGATTCGTCATGTTTGTGGGTTCTGTAGTACCTACATGTACACATAAGAGTGTGGTTTTCCGCATGGAAGATCACCCTAACCCTAGAACAAGTTGTATAAATTAAAAGCAAAGGGTTGTTAATGGAATGCCCCTGTAGAAAGATGTTAAGAGGACATTGTTATTTTAAACGGGAAATTGAGCACGACGTCTAGGTAAGCTGACTCACGTGTGATAATAATAACATCACGCCTTGTTTCCCAGAAGGGTTGGGCAGAGGCGAACCGATAATACACCATTTCATTTTTAAGTTCCATGTAATAGGGGCGAGCCTACTACCATCAACAGGGCACAAATTAACAGACTTAGGTAGGTAGAAAGTTTAGGTGCAGTAAGTAATATAATAAACGTCGATAAAATAGTTGACTTAGATAGTGCAGCCCTTATGTAAACGTTTACCTGTAATTTTTATCGTATCGATAACTCAGTTTTGGGTGAGTCTGATAGATAAGACAGAAGTCGCCAAGGACATATCGATAAAGTTCTTAGACTCGTGATAAGAGCACCATTAGTGTGTTTTGTTGGGTAAAACAAATATTATTTGAAGTAAAAAGGAATAAGTAAACTAAGTTTCTCGTTAAAAAGTAGAACATTCACTTGGATCGGATAAATGACGATTTCTAGATTGTAGACGTAATTAGGCTGCAGGCCATGGCCTGCACCCTAATTACGTAACACACTACATATCAATCTCTATTTGAATCAATTTGAAGGATATTGCTAATCCATTGCTTCATATGCTCGAAAAAATTGTCTGCTTAACAACGTAAATAACATAATGAATATTGTGGAACTGTCAAAATGGAACCCATTGCTACTAATAGTGTGTTACGCAACTACCCCACTGATTAATAAAATAGTGGCGTATTAGTAGATTCGTACGAATTTACTCGCCCGAAACGTGTGAATCGACACTTTTAAATAATATTATTTTTTTCTATAGGCGACTCTCACGAAGTTAATTTATTTGTGGGCGAATCGACTTATAAGCCAAAACAGTAAATTACATTGGTAATGAATCGATTGACGTTAAAACGCTCTAATTTGAGTTTTTGGTATGTGATTTTACTACTAGGTATTAATTACACTATAATTATACTTTTTAGGTAACTCAGTGGCAACGGCCGCGACTTACGAGTTGGAGCTCGTGGGTTTGAACCCAGGCAGATACCTACTTACTTTTTGGAATTTATTTCATCACTACTGCTCTGAAAATGCTCTGCGAATGGATAGCATTAAACATAAGTAAACTGTATTATGTATAAGAGCAAGTCTGAAAGTGGCACCGGTGACTGAAAAGTTGTGTGGAAATCGGTTGTCATGGTATGGGCCATGTGATGCGGAGGAATGAGGAGAATTTTGAGTATGAACGTGGATAGCTAAAAGAGTAAGAGAAGACCAACGAAACGATAAATGGACTGTGTCAAAGATGATATGGCTAGAAAAGTGGTGATTACCGAGATGACAACTTAAAATAGAAGTGTAGAAGAAAAAGACATGTTGCACGGACCACAAATAAATTTGGATAAGGTGAATGACGAAGCACTCAGAATAGTGAAAGAAAACAGCATGACCTAGGACCACAAAAACGGAAAACGTGATGTGACATCTATCAATCGCTAGGTATCTTTTTGAAGTGAAAACTTCTTTAGCGGCGTTGTGCACTTTTTTGTGATGGGTAAAAAGTGCTAAACTCGCGTCAGGACACGTGACCTAATCGAAAATTCGTAAGACGGAGCTCGCGTCAGGACACGTGACCTGATCGAAAATTCGTAAGACGGAACTCGCGTCAGGACACGTGACCTAATCGAAAATTCGTAAGACGGAGCTCGCGTCAGGACACGTGACTTGATCGAAAATTCGTAAGACGGAGGGAGTTTTTTGTGATGGGTAAAAAATGTTAAACTCGCTTCAGGACACGTGACCTGATCGAAAATTCGTAAGACGAAGGGAGAGTAGACCGCATTCCAAAATATCAAAAATGCACAACGTTAATATTCAAGTTTTCACTTCTGCCGGCACTCCCGAAGTACAACCCGTTTTTTTCTTAGGGGCAACGGACCGTAGCCAAATCGGCTATGTTTTGAACAAGAATAAAAAAACTTACTCGAATTTCAATAACACGAGTACAACAAAGCGAGCCATTTAAAATCAAACAGCTAATAAGTAATTGGACCCGTCGTACAAAATAAAAACACATAATCTGCATTCGCGATTTATTTGAGAAAAATGAAAACAAATATGAGTTTATGGAAAAATAACTTTAATTTTTACAAAATAAAGTTCAGTTTACGCTACAACTTCAATAATTTTTGTAACTTTTCAAGTGCTGGTCACTCTGAAACATACCTAATTATTATTAAAATAAAGTTCATATTTGTTTAACTTGAAATAACATCAATTTGAAACATTAGTTCGAATAGACTATAGGTACAAATTATTTGGCTACTTCATTGTAGCCAGGTCCGTTTTTTGTCAGCGATTTTGTTGCATGCGTTTTTGCTTTAGAATAAAGTTTTAGGTGGTTCATAGTTACTTTTGCTAGGTCAAGTTATTTAAGTTAAATAAATTTATTTGGTGTGTTGCTTTTTATTAAGACTGATACTAGAAATGCATGCTAGCTTAGTCCTGCTAGGTAATTGCGTAACACACATGAAATGGCAGTCGATCGCAATCCCAAACCTCTTGACAGTTCGGCGATGTTCATTGCTTTATTTAAAGAAAGAAAAATAATTTATTTGCGACACGCAAACGATAAAAAAATAACAAAATCATCTAACAAAAATCATGAAGCCAATAAAAAATAAAATAAAAAAGAACATTTAAACTTTTTTTATCTGATAGATCTGAAGCCAGTCCAGCTCATCCCGTCATCTCCCTGATGGCGGGATGAGGTGGACTCCTTCAACAAGAACTGGTTCTTAGCTAATAGAGAGATGTGGAGAGTAGGGAAACCATTCCCTGTAGTGGGACATCACAGCCTTTTAATAGTAATATAATAATTACACAAAATGTTATCTTGTTTTCTGTTTTGAGCGAACATTGGTAGAACAGCAAACATTTGCTCAAAACAAAATATTCCCTCGTCAGGGCAGTGAAAAGGGTAGCGGGATTGTCCGAAAGGGTTACCGCTGCCCTGGAACATAAAGGGCTAAGGAAGGAACACGGGTGGGTTTTAGTCAGTAAGAGTCTGACACTCCCTTCTGCTCCACCCAGAGCGGGAGGGGTCATTTGATGATTTCCCATCCTCAAAAAAAAAAAAAAAGGCAGTGAAAACACCGCTTTATAAGGAGCATTACTAATACAGATCACGCTTATCTACACAGTACACTAGAGGATACTGTGTTATTATCAATTGCTAAACATGCCATGATTATACTACACACACACGCACACACCCCTGCATACGCACTCACCACACCTTTTCATACTAGATTAAAGCACACTAGATTTGTATAATGGACGGATGGATAATAACCCCTGTAACAGGTTCCACCAAGCATGGGGGGCATTGATCAAATCTCTGGCCAAGTAATAACAGCCGCACGTGTCGATCAATCAGCTTGCCGCGGTTGGTCCGTGGATGAGTGACCATCTTTACATGCCAAGACCAAGACCCCTCCGTGCCTCGGAAAGCACGTTAACCCGTTGATCCCGGCTGTCATTCGTGGATCTTTGACAGTCGTTACGGTTCGTCCGAAGCCTGAAAGTCTGACAACCAGTCTTACCATGGGGTTTCGTATTACCCAGTAACTGAGTTGTGGAGGTAAGATAGGCAGTCGCTACATGTAAAATACTGACACTCAACTGCATCCGGTTAGACTGGAAGCCGACCCCAACATATTTGGGAAAAGTGTATTCTGATGACGACTTGTAAGTCCTACACTGTAAACGCTGCGCATACCTACTTTGTACAGACGACAGCACATCAAGCTACTACAATCTGTCAAAAATGTCTTTAATAGTTTTTCAACTTTATCGCTAAAACATTAGGTTCAAGGTTGATTGGAAAAATTTGACAGTTTCAGGTAGCTTGATGTGCTAGCGTCTGTACATTACTTTTGGAAAATAAATAATTTCCAAAGCACCCATCCCATCACACCGCTAACTTCCAAACTCCGGGCTATTTCGGCATTTCAATATGAGCACATGATGAAGACTCACACTGCATGATCTATATCATGTATAGGTTATGAGTGGTCTTTGACCGGAGTGATGAACCTTTTACCTATTTATAAAAATAAAACTAATCCTGAAGAAATAAGCCCAGCATTTAGATTTCGTCCTTTAGTCAATATGGGTGTCGTACCTTTATTTTGTGCTTAACTTTTCGCCAGCGATACGCTAAGAAGGAGGTGTCGTGCCTAGAATGTCATGCCAAAGGTTTGCGATCCCTGGTCCATGAATTATACTAATTGTCAGCAAGCTAATTAACAATGAGTTGTGGTCAATTAAGTTAGTGATGTTATTTATTTAGATTTCGATAGTACTGCTGGTAGTTAGGATACAATACTGGTTTCTGCACGCGACTTCGTTTGCATGAAATTTCTTGTTCCCCCAACCCACCCCATCGCATCGCATCGCCCGTCTGCGCTATTACTTCGTTTTCACTTAAGTTCTTTCTGACTTTTTTTCTATTGCTCGGCTCCTAAAGGATCCTAGCGTGATGATAATATGAATAGCCTATATCCTTCGACAAGTATGGGGCTATCAAAAGCAAAAGGATTTTTTCAAATTCGACTTTTAGTTCCAGAGATTAGCGCGTTCAAACAAACAAACAAACTTTTCAGCTTAATTATTTTAGACTAGCTGCGCCCCGCGGTTTCACCCGCGTAAGTTTCCATCCCGCGGGAATATCGGGATAAAAGTATCCTATATGTTAATCCTGGTTATAAAACATCTGTGTGCCAAATTTCATCCAAATCCGTTCAGTAGTTTTTCGTGAAAGAGTAACAAACATCCATCCATCCATATATCCATACAATCTTTCATGTTTATAATATTAGTAGGATTATGAATATTGACTGGACTGTAATTTTAACAATGATGATATAATATAACAAATATTTTGTTTTAAAACAGCGCCCATGGAGTTTCTTGCCCGTTCTTCTCCATAATATAACCAACTTCAACTATGCTTTGAAATGGGCAACTACTTAGCTTCAAGTTTCAATTCAATTCATTTATTTAGACAAAGTCAATAGTCCTTAACTATTACAAAATTAAAATCAAATAAAACATTAAAATAAATCAATAAACTATTTTTGACTGACCGACTTCTTGATAATTTAAAAGTGCCTGTAAATTGTTTAATTGAAATGAATGCTT
Source organism: Apamea anceps (assembly GCA_951799955.1). Lineage (NCBI taxonomy): Eukaryota > Metazoa > Arthropoda > Insecta > Lepidoptera > Noctuidae > Apamea > Apamea anceps. The sequence goes on from OX637516.1 coordinate 5,395,080, forward strand.
TGTGTTTGCGTTCCTGTTGATCGCAATTTGAACTGATCTGTTCCTAATTCTACTGCATCCCCCAGGGTTTACATTGTAACAAATTGTCAAAGATTCAATGAATCAACACAACTTTTGGCAACCACAGATGGACATACGCATCTCGCAAGTCGCGTCCATAACAAATTTAAAGTATAATAACTTCAACTCGAAACTAACGTAAAACTCAACTCAAGCTTTAATTAAAAATTGCAAAATCTATGACGTCGCACATATTATGATCTATGTGACAAAGGCAGGGGGTTGCTCCGGACATCATGAAAGTGGTGTGACGTAATTTATGGATGGCTCCTAGACGTGAATCAGGTGAACGGAAGCGCCGGCGCACCCGCGCATCTAAAATTAACGCATTGCCAGTAAAAACCGCGCGGCAACGTAAACAGTTTACATTTAGCTGGTGGTACTTGGCGACAGGAAATCGATTGATATACACAGTTATTAATTACAAGCCGTGTAGCATAATCGGCCCATAATGTTCCCACTGCTGGGACACAGGCCTCCACGACGTGGGCTCAGTGCGGGTTGGTGGATGTCACAAGTCTTCGAATGTCGGTTATTAGAAAAAAAATGCTGCTTCATACATTTTGACCGCGTAGGTTTTTCACTTTTCTATGAAACAGCTGAGGGTTCAGAATCATGTGCTGAATTCATGGTTACAGTTTGCGCGTCGATGGGGATGTCATTCTGTGTACTTAGCTCCTATAAACCAGTAGCAAGTAACTAAGTATTACTTACTTAAAATATTTTCTAACAATTTTTTTTATTAAGCCCATATTATTATAATTTTTCTAGTGACTTAACAGTTTAACTTATATTTAAATAACTTATTAGCTAATAGGCTAGATTGTAATGTAAATGAAATATCACCAATTGTGTGTATAAAGAAAAAAAAATATTATTATCTCCTGTCGATTCCTTTGGGAGCAATCAACAGTAGTTATCCAACAAAGTTCAAGAACGTTATCAAAGGGTGTCAGAGATGAAAGGTCCGACTTCCATCCCTCTCTAACTTCCTAGAAGAGCGCGTAAATACAATCATGCGCCTGGGCCACCTGCAAGTAGGGTTAGCATCCTTCTGAATTTGTCGGGACATGTTAGTTAGATGTGCTTGGCCCCCCGTCCGGACTTGGTCCGCTCTTTTCAGTTAACCGGACTTTCCGACTTAATAAAAATAAAATAAATAATTCATTTATTTTCACCCATAGGCATAAAATAACATACAATCAATCAAATTTAATCATATTAAATCATTTTTTTTTATGTAACTTATACTTTACTAAATATTTGCATACTTAAAAAAGCTAACAGACTTGAAAGTAATAATATGTACAAGTATATAAAAAGGAGCGAAAATAAAATTGAAACAAAAATTTCAAACAGATCAGTCAGTTCAAAATTCAAATTGGAAAAAAATATGAGTTAGATTTCTATAGAAAATTAAAAAAAAAAACCATCATCTCTACCTAGCCGTTTCCCATATCACAGTCTGCTTCCAGACTAACTCGAAGTAGCTGAATACCAGTATTTTACATGAACCTTTCCGACCAAAAAAATAAATGATTACTGAAAAAAGAGAGATTAAAACGCAAAAATGTCCGTCTTTTCGTTAGGACTTAAGGACATCATTTATGTCGTACCCAGAAAAAAAAGTTCAAATTTAGTTTAAAACTTTTTAGTTACATTTTTTAGGTGTAAAAGTATGATTTTTGACATTGTCAATATCAAATAGCAGCTGAGGGATTAATTTTAGACTTTCGCTGTAATAGTAAAAAATGCTCAAGATGTTATTTTCCATACGAAAATAGTACTTTTTTTTTCTGACTAATTTTTGGGTATAAAATGTTCGACACTCGAATGATGTCCTTTATAAATGGTGACCATATGGTGACCCTACCGGCAAGTGTACCTTCGTTATGCGGATGCGCCGAATGCCAAGCATTCATTATTTCCATTAATATGCATTATCAGGTGTGATGGTCGTTTACATTGCATTCGAATGAGTTCTTTAATAGGTTTGTAACGGAAAACAATTGAACAATTATTACTCGAGATGTGATTATACTCCATTTATAATAGCATTAGAAAAAAGAGGTTCGTAGAAGCAGGAATGCAAAACATTTTATTTCAAAGTTATGATAAAACAATTTTAAGGGAGATGCTTAAATTCTAATTTTCTTGCGTTTTTTGCAATTTGCAGGTCAGTGTAAGGTTGTATCTTAATAAAAATAATATGATGCGCAACATTATGAAATAGGCAATAATACAATTTTAACCTTAAAAATCATCAATACATCACTTTAAATTAGAATTGCTCCGAATTCGTCTGATTTCGCGGGCTACTGCAGCGCATCCACCTTAATTAAAATAAAATTCGGTATAATTATAGTGAAACGAATAACGTTCCAAGTATTGTTCATCCCTGCTTCTTTTAGGTTTTTAGCATTGACACTGTAATTTAAAATTGGAGTTATATAATATAAATAAATGAAAGCCACATAATTTCATAAGATAAATAGTTAAAATGGTTACAATTAAGTGTGACAGCTGCTGTAAAAATAGATCATAATAAATTCGGCGTCTATCATAATGTAACAATGTTTATTGTATTTTTGTTACAAAGTGTGCATTAAAAATAACCTTTTTTAACTTCTTTCTAATGCTATTGTAAATGGACTATGAATAGAGTACCTATAAAGAAGGTCAATTCCCGTGATTAAAAACGTTCAAAATCTAGTCGCAATCTCATCTCAGCGACAATCAATGTCAGAAATTTAGGGAAATTTGAGGTATTTTTGACAGATTGACACTGAGATCAGACTGTGAACGTTCTTAAAATTGCGAGAATTGCCCCTGAGGTGTAAGGGACATCAACCATGTCTCATGTCATCATGCACTCTAACCATGTCTTCAGTAGGTACATGATTCTAGAACCGCTAGAGTGGAAAATTTCGCAGGTTATTTAAAAAAAAAAAAAAACTACCTGCTGCTCATTTTGACCGTGCAGGTATTGCAATTTTGTATGAAACAGCAGCCGGTCTGTTTTGTTAGAATTTCATCGTGAAAAGTTGGGTGAAGTGAGCTGTCAATCCTTAGCATCAGGTGGTATGATAGCTCACTTCTTCTTAGTTTTCACGGCGAGATATTTACATAATATACCGGCTTGATCTTTTTACATGGGCTTAGACTTGTTCCCGTCATCCTAAAGGGTCTTAAAAAATCAAGCGTTGTACTTCACCATCCTTGCCCAATCCCCTGTATGTTCACAATCTGCACAATTATTTAGCACCTATATCCTGCGGATATACCATAATTATACAATATTGAATATGTACATTATTACGTACCTACATAGCGAGAAAATTATTTCTTTCCGTCGTGGTTTCTCAACCGCCTTCTGCCGTCTGCGTTGATTACGTTCATATTGGTCGAGTATATATTTTCCCCTTTATTCAAAAAGTAGAATCAACCTATAATGTTCCCACTGCTGGGACTCAGGCCTCCTCTCGGTGAGAGGGAGTGGACTGTAATCCACCACGTGGGCCCAATGCGGGTTGGTAGATGTCACATGTCTTCGAATTTTTGGTTCTAGGACATGCCGGTTGCCTCACGATGTTTTACTTCACCATTTTAAGAGCTGGGCGCCTACTCCGAAGTGCAAAGTGCGAATGTTCGGATCGGACCGACACATGGCCGAACCGAATATTATTGAAAAATGCGAAAAAAGTTCAAATCGGCACAGTTGGGTCGGCACCGTAGTCAATATTCGAAAGAGTGTAGGAGTGTAGGATCGGAGCCGACCGAACCAAATAGTAACTTCGTAGCAGGAAACGGCCGAACATTCGGCCGATACTACTTCGGAGTAGACCCCCAGTGGTGATGAAATAATTTACACAAAGTAAAGCGCCTGACGGGGTTCGAACCTACGATCTACAACTTGTAAGTCGCGGCCTTTACCACTGCGTCACCACTGCTCTAACTGGTAGCTTAAAGTTAAGTAATGATTAACAACTATTTAACCATACATTTTTGACGTTTAAACGTCACAGTTACAGTTTACGCAGTCTTCTGAGTGGTCGAGGCTTTTTGCTCTGTCAACAATATTGTAAACCAATATTGTATTAGTATTCGCAGAAACTTTGTTTTAAGGGCTCCCGCAGACAGGCGCGACGTGACAATGCGACGCGATTCTTATAGAACAAATTTCACAAAGGTTTCATAGAAATTGTTCTACTAATGTCGTGTCGAGCCTGTCTGCGGGAGCCCTTAAAACAAAGTTTCTGAGTTTCCAATCAATAAAAAAATAAAGTCAAGGATTGTTATCTATTTATTATTATAGCAGCTTATCCCCCATTACCCCAATTAATACAATAAACGACTACAAATTAATAATATTACAGACAGATTAAATAATATCAACATAATGGTTGACGAATTATTTTATCTATTAGGTGCTTAAGTTTGATAAAATCGTTCACATCTAATTTGACCTTATTGATTTAATTAAAAAGTCGTTTGTCTACATCTACAATATACTAATTTAGGGCTGAATTTTCCAACGCCAGATAATTTTATCGGAGGAATAATTTTGAATTTTTGACAGTTCTTCCAACAAAAACACATTATTAATATAAAGGTTTATGTTAATAATGTGTTCTTATTTTACATATGTCCATAAAAGTATATCAACATTAGATGTATGCCTTCGTTACGTGTTCTATCTCCCATAACTTTTATAGGCATCTTGACCAAACACTCCACAAATGCAATACATATTATTTTACGGTAGCTGGGAGCCCCGGGTCCATAAGTAAACACCCCATATCCACTGGGCTATCGATTGCGTGTGACGTCACTGCTTCCGACTGTCCGACTCCATCTTTGATGTCACACATATCTGCATGTCAAAGTCGAAGGCACGTTTGAATGTCAAAAACAAGAAAATATAATTGATTCTAGGCGCCTCTTCAAAACTTATTTTGGTGTCGTGTTTTTAGTGATGCCTACTCAGTGAGGCTACTTGCAACATAATTCCTATACTGTTACTGTTAGCCTGCATCATCCCACTGCTGGGCAAATGACTTCCAGCTTTTTAGATCCAGGGCTAAAGTGGACCACTGGTCGTTTGTTTTGTCCAGCTCGTCCCGCCATCTTTTACGGGGTCTGCCGCGACGCTTTCTAGCCGAGCCAGGGCTCCACATAATTCCTATAAACAATTTTATAGGTTGTTTATAAGTAGGTACAGACAGACTATCAAAGCAACATAGAAATCGCGAAAAAATTACCAGCCGATTTTTCGATCGTGTACCTAAGTATTGAAATTTTGTATGGGACTGTTTGATCCCACGGAGAAAGTTGTTCAGTTTCATGGTCCGTACTCCGTAGTCCGTACCACACCTTTCTGATAAATGCTGTATAGTCCTAGTGGATAACTACACCTTTCGTAAGACATATCCTAGAATCGTTTGAGTCTAGATATCTACTAGTATAACGCGTCAACTTGCCAGGTTTTAAGATTGCAACAGAGCTCACTATGCTAATTGCGCGCAAGTCCACAACTGGGTTACATGTACTGAATACTCTTGGCTATCATTTACTGACTGATATTTTAAACATAATTTCACGCCTGTAATTCCCGAAGGGTTAGACAGAGGTGTATCTACAGACTACAGTACACCCACATTTCGCCTTTTGTGGCGAAACATGGTGCAAGAGCTGCAAAAATGGTAAGATTGTTGATTCCTACACCTCAATTTTCTATCGGCCTTCCAAATAAGTAAAGTGTATCAAAAGCAATCTTACGGGTAACAAGAAAACATATACCTTATATCCAACATCCACCAAAACATGTGTGCTATACGCCATCCGTCATCATCCATCATTCCTCAGCCGGTCACTTCCCCACACTAGTGTTACTGTGTTATATTGTAACAATGCTAGTGTTGTGACTTACACAACCGGCCATTGTTTTGACCAGAAGTTAGGTTGTTTAGAAATTCCTGGGTTTGAAAAGAAAGAAAAATAGGTTTATTGGTCACAGAAACACGTGCATACATAATCAGCCTTTAATGTTCCCACTGTTGGGACACAGGCCTCCTCTCAGTGAGAGGGAGTGGACCGTAATCCACCACGCGGGCCCAGTGCGGGTTGGTAGATGTCACATGTCTTCGAATTTTTGGCTCTAGGGCGTGCCGGTTTCCTCACGATATTTTGCTTGCTATTTGACATGCGCACGCGGGTTCTAGGGTTCATTCGTATCCCTTATAGGAATCGAGCAAAAAGAAAAAAATCGGAAAGAATGCTACGCGAAAACGAATTAATAGCGCGGGCAGGCGATGCGTTGCGACGGAGTCGATCGGGGGAACAAGGAATTTCACACGGACGAAGTTGCGAGCAAAGGCTAGTTATTTATTTATAACTAGCTGCGCACTGCGGTTTCACCCGCAAAGGTTTCGATCCCTTGGGAATATCGGGATAAAAAGTATCCTATATGTTAATCCTGGTTAGGTATAAACCATCTGTGTGCCAAATTTCATCCAAATCCGTTCAGTACTTTTTGCGTGAAAGACTAACAAACATCCATCCGGCCATCCATCCATACAAACTTTCAGGTTTATAATATTAGTAGGATTTGCCTACCCTTGAAATTATTTCAGTATTTTAACTGCATTAAGGCTTCACTTCTGAAGTGTTTCGTGGAATAAAGTAATTATCAACAATGTTGTTCTCACGCTATCGGAATAGTCGCGTGTTCTATTGCAGTTTGCGATGCCCTGAGTAAGCCATCTGTATTTTAATCTTTATTTCGCGATGTTTCATGTAAGGTCAGCTTGGTTCTACTTGCATTATTGTTTTAACTAACGTCCAGGGAACTGAAAACTAAAAGTTTTCCTTTTTTACCTACCATGCATGTTTCTGTACTATTAAATTCAAAGTCAAACGAAACTGAAAACAGTTAGTCCACGTTCGCACGTATGTACGTACATACGTAATAATGTCGAGGCGGGAATTTATCGCTCACTGGCTCACACAGCACCTCTTCGCGACAAAAAATCACATTGTTGGATTTTCAACTCAGCGCTAAGCAGTGCGTTGAAATCCAGTGCGCGAAAGTTACAATATTTTGTTGCTAGCTAGCGACCCGCCCCTGCTTCACACGGTTTTTACGACTTGACAAAATATGTAGATTTCTTTTTAAGTAAGTAGTACATATAAAACTTCCAGAAATAAATGTGTTTAAATGTTAATATAAAATAACATAACCACTAATAAATATTATTAGATACATTACTTTTTCATTTCTCCTTCCGCAGGTCTGCTGGAAGAAATGTCTTAAGAAATAAGCAGTACCAACAGTAGCCTTTGTACTCCATACATATATTTAGCGTATCCTTATCTGTTTTACTGTGTATATGTCGCAGCCAACTGGTTTAATTAGCCGTTTAGTTAACCGCCTAGCCTTTTAACTAAACGGCGGTCGTTCAACTAACGGCCTAAATGATATTCAATAAATTATAGTTTAGGTTGGAACTGTAATCAATCACGTGCGAGCCGAATTGGTCGCAGTTACTAAGCCAGGGCACCCCGACCAAATGGGTTAGGTTAGAACTGTGATCAACTGCGTGCGAGCCGAGAGAGCGAATCGAGGCGAGCACTACTTCCAAAGGCCAGGCGGTTGACGAAACGGCTAATTGGCCAGTTCGCTGCGACACATACATAAATAATGCGATACTTTAGCTTCCCATTAGTTTCTTGCCCGTTCTTCTCCCTAGAGATCTACGTTTTGGAATGGGCAACTAGCTTCAATTTTCTGACTAACTGACCAAGTCTTTGACAATTCAAAAGTGCCTGTAAATGGTTTAATTGAATTAAATGCTTTGAGTTTGAGTGTGAATGATGTTGAAAAGCTCATGAAAATCCGTTGTATAGTTTAGAAGAACAGCGCTGCCACATAGACCTACAAGAAAACCCACTTTAATCCTACAAGTCCTACTAATATTATAAACGTGAAAGTTTGTATGGATGGATGGATGGATGGATGTTTGTTACTCTTTCACGCAAAAACTACTGAACGGATTTGGATGAAATTTGGCACACAGATGGTTTATAACCAGGATTAACATAAAGGATAGATACTTTTTATCCCGATATTCCCACGGGATCGAAACTTACGCGGGTGAAGCCGCGGGGCGCAGCTAGTTTATAGAAATAGAAGATTTATTTTATTGCCTATATTAAAAAAGTTTCCAAGATATTTAAGAAATTTTTTTTCATTTAATACAGATTTACATGATTGCTAAAAAATACTGTCCTTCCGCTCGTATTTTTTTCATTGTTAAACCGTTTGTCTCATTTTTTTTCGACAGCGTCCAAATTTCTACAAAATACTTAACTATTATCGGCAATAAACGAGTCTTATTACGGCTAGTTATCCACGGTAGAGTAACCGCGAATAATTCCACTATCGCGTTCGATTTCACTGCATTCTCCCGCAGCGCGTGCGCCGACCGAACGGAGCGAAATGTGCATGAAAAACCATTGTTACTCTCGTTTTAATGTGTGAAATCATGTATACATACGGTAGTTATAAGTTTTTTTTTGCAAGCTACTTTGCGGGTCTGTGCGGGTTGGTAGATGTCACATGGCTTCGAATTGTTGATCCTAAGACATTCGAGTTTCCTCACGATGTTTTCGTTTTTGAGTGATGGTGATGATATAATTTATACAAAGTAAAGCGCCTGTCTGGGTACGAACTTATGACCTACAGCTCATAAGCCGCGGCCGTGACCAAGCGACTAGGTAGGTATTATCACATGAGTAGACAAACTCATGTGATAATACCTACCTCATGTGTGTGTGTGTGTGTGTGTGTTATTCTACTTTGCATTATATTTGCAAATATTTTTATTTTGACTGTTTGGAGATATGTATTGTATGTATTGTATTGTTATGTATTTTCTAGCTTTCTCTCTCAAATAAGGCTGTGTTACCAGCACAATAGAAAAGATAATTATCAGCGTCGTTGTACAGGTATTTCAATAATTGCCAATCAGTCCCCAGCGACCTTTAGTCAATTACTTTCGGTTCAACGGTCCGGAGGACTTGTGAAAGACATCGATGTATACCGCCTGATGTACCTTTGTATATAAAACCAGCCTTATATGGTCCCACTGCAGCGTATTGGCCTGTTCTCATACAGAGAAGGCCCGAGCACATCATCACGCTTTCTCAAGACAGCACCCTAATTGCGTAACACACCATCAATCGTAATCTGAATCATTTTGAAGCAAATTGCTAATCGATTGCTTCATAAGTTCGAAAAATTTGTGTGCTCAACACGTAAATAACGCAATGAATGTTGTTGAACTGTCAAAATGAAACCGATTCCGATTGATTGTGTGTTACGCAATTAGGGTACGGGTTGGCGATTTTATACCGGGTGTAAAAAGACGCTTAGCGAGGCTGAGACTCACTTATATTCCTCGTCATTGTGATCATTTTTTTGTACTGGACTATAACTAGAAACCTTCTGGTTACGGAGATATTGAAAGTCAAACTTCCACCGGTCTCCGGTCTCCTTTTACTTTTTGTCTTTTCTTCATGAAATCAAGTTTGAAATCATCATAACTCTAAATATCTAATAACCCCTGTACCGTTGCATCAGCTGCACACACACATAAGCACATAATTTTACGTGCGTTACATTGCGCATTGCCATAAACAGCGATTTTTCATAAAAATAAAACTCGTTTTCCAGTAATAACGTATGCTCAATATTACTTAGTTTGATGTGCTTACAGAATGCGTAGATAACGGCTATGATGGTTCTTAACAACCTGTATATGTGTGAATGTCTCGACTTTAGTAGAGTGTGAGGGAGGGGGTGTGTGGGGGTGTGTAGGGTGTGTGTGGGTGTGTGGGGTGTGTGGTGGAATTGGTAGTTTTACCACTTGCTGATAAGTTTACATAACATCATGCCTGTATTCCCCGAAGGATAAAGCAGAGGAGTACCTATTGTAGTACACCCACATTTCGCCAGTTATGTTTATATCTCATGTAATAAGGGGCATGCCAATGGTCGGTGAATTTTAGCGTAGTTAGTTTTTTCGTGAAAGAGTAACAAACATCCATCCATCTTCACAAACTTTCGCGTTTATAATGTTAGTAGGATTTTTTTATCATTCATTCCCTGTTGGGTCATTGTCAAACAGTGCACACGACTGTCGGAATAACTGGAAATTACTAAAAAAAAATCTATAGAAATTGTATTTCCCTAGAAAGGCATACTTCTACTGGTTAGTAATACGGGTATTCAGCTATATCCGGTTAGATTGGAAGCGGATCCCAACATATTTGGGAAAAGGCTCGGCAGATAATAACTGGAGACGTGTAAACGAGCTCCGAAGATACTTCACAAGTTTCTATTCACAAGTCATCATTCTGTTTGCTTGTCTTAAAACACGTGTAAATCATAAAAGAGCCGCCACTTAGTCACACGATAATTACTTCCCATTGACTGAGAATCAATAGAATACTAAATTGGACTCTGTTTACATGCCCGTTGTCTCGTAGTCACAAGCGCGACTGCTGAGCGTGAGGTCCGGCGGTTAGGCGTCGCCTAGTGTTAGTGAAACTGGTCATATAAGCAAATGAACTTGACAATTTTCGAGGTCGAGAACACGCGTCTGACTTATATATGTAACAGACTTCTGGCTTAGACTTAGAACAGAGACATTATGTTAATTTTACATGCATATTCTTTGCATTTTACAAATATATTTTGTTAAAGAAACTTGTGGAATATTTTTGTTAGAGAAAATAATAATATATTATTATTGTCTTGGCGACGTAAATGTACGATCTATAGTAGGTAAGTATATGCTTCCTTAAATAAACTTATCCATAAACACCTTTATTAGCATAATCAGACTCTAATGTTCCCACTCCCAATGCTGGGATTCAGGCCTACTCTCTTCGAGAGGGAGTGGGATGCCACCACCACCACGCGGGCCCAGTGCGGGTTGGCAGATGTCATATGGCTTCGAATTTTTGATCCTAGGACATGCCGATTTCCTCACGATGTTTTCTTTCCTGACTTTTGATTTGATTTTCTACAGGTATTGCTTTTTGTGAAACTTACAGTTACACTGTACAGTCTCCAAAAAAGATACACCAGGGTCGCTGGGTATTGTTGAAGCTTAGTAAGAAACCGATGGATGTTTTCGAATGAAAATTCATTTGATAAATGAACTGTTTGTTTTCTATTAATTAAATTAGTTTTATTCGAAAACATCCATCGGTTTCGTGCTAAACTTCAACTATATCTGATGACCCTGGTTACGTACCACTTTTGGTGATTGTACCTAACTCAAAATGTAAAACTATTTTGGAAAAAGTAGTAATAACTTTGATTAGTGATCACAAAAGAGGGTCCTACTGCCTATGTTTTAAAAATTACCTCTCCTACCTTTTACCTCAGGAAAAACGCCCATTTTTTGCGTCACTTGTGTAACTACATAATATCTCCGAAGACAAAAGAAAAATTGAACAGATGTTTAGAGTCAATGGTGCTTGATAACCTTGAGAAGCTCTTAGCGAAATTCGATTTTATATACGACGGAATGTAGGTTTTTTGGAAGATCAATGTCTTTCATTTGTTTGTAGAAGAAAGCGTTGTTTAATTCAGTATGTTTAAATGCAGGTTCTCTGCAGGGTGTCTTTAGATTAATCGTTTTATCAATTTATTATTGTGATACTATGTTATGCTTGTTACCTAATGCTACGACTGCTATTCCTACTGGTGGTCCTGACGTAGTAGTTACGTGTCGTAGCTAGTGGGTTCGAACCCAGCCAGTCACTTTCAATCATAATCAGTCTATAACGTTCCCACTGCTGGGACACAGGCCTCCTCTCTGTGAAAGGGAGTGAGCCATAATCCACCACGCGGGCCAAGTGCGGGTTGGCGGATGTCACGTGTTCAAATTTTTGGTTCTAGGACATGCCGGTTTCCTCACGATGTTTTCCTTCACCGTTTTGAGAGCTGTGGTGATGAAATCGAATACACACAGTAAAGCCTGCCTGGGATTGAACTCACGACCTACAACTCAGTATGTTGGGGCGGATACCACTAAGCCACCACAGCTCTCTACTTAACTCTTTACTTAGGCACTTTACATTGTGTAATTCTAATTAATATCATCATAGTGGTGATCACATTGTGAGGGGCTTGTGGCTAAGTAATAACAGCCGCGCGGGTCGATCAATCATCGACAAAGGTTAAGCTGCGTTTGCCGCGATTGGTCCGTGTATGGGTGACCATCTTTACATACCAAGACCGCTCCGTGCCTCGGAAAGCACGTTAAGCCGTTGGTCCCGGCTGTCATTCGTGGATCTTTGACAGTCGTTACGGGTCGTGAGAAGCCCGAAAATCGGACAACCAGTCAGTATATTATCCAGTAATTGGGTTGTGGAGGTCAGATAGGCAGTCGCTCCATGTAAAGTACTGGTATTCAGCTGCATCCAGTTAGACTGGAAGTCGACCCCAACATAGTTGGGAAAAGGCTAGGCAGTTAATGAGTGGTGATGACATAAATTACGCTAAGTAAATTCCTTACTCAAAACGGTTAAGGAAAACATCGCCAGGAAACTGGTGTTGCGTAGTGATGGATTATGGTCCAATCCATTTTCTAACTACTAAAGTCGAAGTTATAAAGATCCCAAAGTTCGAATTAAGGTGAAAAATCCCCTAGTTTTATACAAAGAAATATTAGAATCGTTACTAAAAAGAGTATGAACAGAAAAACTGCCCGTAATACCAATCGTAAGTACGAGAAGTAATAGAGTGACCTTGCATTGTTCTTAAAATAATAGTTAAAACGATCTTTAAGGCTCCCGCAGACAAGCGCGACGCAACTCTAGTAGAATAATTTCTACTAAAACTTCTTGGAAATTGTTCTGCCAGAATCTCGTCGCGCCTGTCTGCGGAGCCTTTAAACATTTTTAACGATCCGGTTGGTTCTACCATCAGTACCCTATTTATTTCTGATTCTTACATCTGTTCTTAATATTAGCTTGTGATACTTTTGTAGTTTTATTAGTAAAACCGGTATTCATCTTGATACTGACCTGTCGTAACGGAAACGTAGCGGATGTATCTTGTGTACAAGACTAGTTAACTAATTCGGCCTAGTTTAAGAAATACCATTCATGGTATCTATGTATACATGTAGTTATGTGGAATGACGATGTTGTTTTAGTTTTAAATGGAAAATTAGTTTTGAGATTGACTCTCTTTTGTTCGTTTTCAAGATCTGTCATCAGAGGGGCAATTCTCGTAATTTTAAGAACGTTCACAGTCTGATGTCAGTCTCACTCAATCTGTAAAAGTACCTTTTATTTTCCCTACATTTTGACAAGTATTTGACATTTGTTTGTCGCCGAGACGAGACTGCGACTAGATTTTGAACGTTTTAAATTACGAGAATTGGCCTTCTGTTCATCTTCCAGTTTGTTTACTCCAACTTTTCGGAGAATTTCGGGACTTTTAACAATTGTTAGGCTTTTTTTTTTTTTTTTTTGCTTCAGAGTTAGTTAACGTTTCTCTTTCTCTATAGAATTCGAGAGACATCTCTATGTCTCTGAATCTAGAGAGTCCGGTGGCTATGACGACTAGGATTCTGTCTCTACTAGCCTAGTACAAAAACCTAATTAATTGGGTAATTGCGCAAGAAAATTACTACAGGGTAGCAGGTACATCGACGCGCAAACTGTAACCATGAATTTAGCACATGTTTCTAGACGGTAGCATAGACAACATTAGTCGATTATCAAAAAAAGGAGTGCAATACCTTTACCTATGCGGTCAAAATGTACTGAACAGTTTTTTTAATACGTTCAGGAATCTATGGTAAAAGTATGCGATTCGATGTCCCGCCACCCTGTATAATCCCCATACTTATTAAACATGCAAGGTACTGAATATGAAACCCCAAATAAGCTACAAAAGGTTAATGTGAAAAGTTTTTCCATTACGGTATTCCTAATATTAACATGTAGGCATGTTAATATTAGGAATACCGTATATAGTATATTATGGCTAAGTAGTTGTCGGTCAACCTTGACAGTCGCTGACGGTGGGATTCATGAATTAGTTAGTAAACAAGAAGTTTCTTAGAAGTTAAATATTTTGACCTTCCTCATAAGCATTAGGATCGTCTGTCCAGTGCAGCGGGGTAACTGCGTAACACACCTATAGTAGCAATGACTTTCATTTTGACAGTTCCACAACATTCATTGCGTTTTACGTAGTTGAGCAGACAATTTTTTCGAACATATGAAGCAATGGATTAGCAATCACACAACATTGCAAATCGCTTATTGGCAATAGCATGATTTCTTTTTCAGTTACCTATTTAAATTTGAAGTACAAAAATGAAAACTTCATGCAAACTTTTCTACCGGAATCACGTCGCACCGTCGGGTCGCGCCTGTCTGCGGGGGCCATATACTTGGACCTTTGTTAGGCACACAGGCTCCTCCTGTCACAATATCTATATAAAAGAACCTGTGACACGTTCCTTGCGGGGGGTGCCAGCAGGTAGGTATGTAGGAGGTTCGTAAATAATAAGAGCTCGAAGATTAGGAACACTTATCATTTATTGCCTAAAACTTCCATGGCCATCTCAAGTCCTGATTGCAGAGGGTAGTAATGGAGTAGGGAACACTGGCCTGAACCGTCTCCAGGTGATGATGGTCCAGTCTCAACTTTGCCCGCAACTGACGGCTCCAGTTCCAGGTTCTGTATATGGTGTGAGTTCAGTGTAGGGTAGGCGTGAATCACTCTGCGACAGAGGATCTTCACGAGCGTCCTCCTTGACGCCGGAACCACGACGTGGCGGAAGGTTTGAAGGGTAGACTAGAATCCTGGAAATCCAGACAGAACGGAAGCGTAAGCAAGCTGTCGGAACCACGTTTCGTAGGTCCAACGGTCAGTGTCCCAGATAGGAAGGTAGGAAGAAATACAGCAGAAACTACTTTTAAGAAGTTCCAGAGACACCTTACAGTTAGCACTTTTACTAAAATACACGGAAACTTACCCTAGAGGGATTTCGCGACGTATTTAGCAAAATTATTTAAGTACGTTCAGATCGAATGACACAGCCTTCGTCTCAAGCGCTCTCAATTTGACTAGTCATCATCCTTACCGAGCCCAACCGAATCGCCACCGTTCGGCGCCGCTCGGCAATGATCGGTTTAGAGATGCGCGGGCGCATAGAACGAAGACCCTTTAAGTTAATAACCGCTTGAAGGTTCCGTATAATATTATTTGATTTAAATGTTGTATTTAAGTGTTAGGTTTACTTTTAAATATTATACTAGGTTATTTTTATAAAGTTTATGTGTAAATATTATAGTTTTAAATGTTATTACTTTGGATACCTAGACTAAACTCTTTTAAATTGTAACTTGCTAGGTGCAACGTTACAGTACCCCGCCAGAAAGCGAAGGATTTTGCGTACTAGATGCAAAATCCGACTACTACTACTAAACTAAACTGACTAATACGTGCAGACTTTACTTTCATACCTCACGCAATTAATCACCTTCCATAAAATCATCCAGTCTAAGAATAAAGACTGGAGACCATATCAACAGAGTAATAACTAAATTTTAAAATAATCATACTCAATTAGCAAGTTTAAATGTATTGAAACAGCCATAATTATTTAACACATTAGAGTTTAAGTAGTAGGTTTTAGTATTAATTTGGGCTAGATTAGGTACTAATAAGCTATGTAATGAGTTTAATCTTTATAGTTGTTAAGTTTGATATCTTTGATATGCCATGACCCTAGTGATCTTCCAGACATATCAGCAAGTTCATAAACTAGTGGAGACTTTTTACCAATAACTTTACATTTTATGAATTTTGCAGCTAATTTTTTATTAAAATATTTGTCCTTATCACTCTGATAAAAAGTTCTTCTCCAAACAACATCACCAATATTAAATTCTGCAGGTCTTCTGCGTAAATTATAATGTTGACAATTCCTACTATGAGCCTGCAGTAATAGTGCTTGAACCTTATTAAATATACCAGACAACACTCCTAAGTTCTCAGCGTAGGAATCGCGAGGCTGAAAAACAAGGTCCTCACCGTTTTCCGTATCAATGTAGTGCGATCCACAAGTTATTAGTTCACGCCCGTACACTAGAAACGATGGAGTAAAACCGGTTACTTCGTTAACAGAACTATTCACGGCGAATTGTATTTTCGGTACCAGTTGATCCCAAACACGTTGATCGGTAGTTATAAACGTTGAGATAGCGGTCATTATTGTTTTGTTATAACGCTCGACTGTATTAACCTGTGGTGAATATTTTGGAGTAAAATGTAATTTAGGTACCTTATATTTGTCAAACATTTGTCTTAGCGTAGCACTTACGAATTGTTTACCATTATCAAGTATCACTGTAGAAGGTATGCCATGTATTAGAAATACTTGTTCCTCTAGGATCTTAGTAACAATTTCGGCTGTCGCGCGCTTTATTGGAAATAATAAGCAGTACTTACTAAAGCAACAAGTCACGACTAGGATGTAGGAGTTTTGTTTTCTAGTAGTCGGTAGTGGTCCTACTAGATCTACGCTAATAATTTGAAAAGGTCTAGAACATTGCTTGGGTCTACCCATTTCACCTAAGGGAGCGTGAGTTTGATGTTTATGTGCAATACAGATATCACATGACGTAACCGCTTTCACAACATCAGCATGCATTCCAGGCCAGTAGTACCTGAGACTTACCCGCTTGTAGGTTTTAAATATACCAAAGTGACCAGCGGTTGGTTCTGAATGGTTTTTTAAGATGATTTCTGTTCTAAACTCTGCAGGAATCACCTCCTTCCACTCGAACTCTTTATTTAGGGGATGTTTGGTTTGCGTGTATCGGAATAAGCGATTATTTTTTACTTGATAATTAGGAAAAGATGTAGGAGAATTCTGGCAGCCGTTATATATATTTAAGTACCATTGATCATGAGAGGTTGCAGTGTTACTATTAGTGTCTATAGCAGAAACTTTGCATGCACGAGACAGTGCATCAGGAATGACATTATCCACGCCACGACGGTGTTTAATTTCAAAATTGAACGCTGAGAGACGAACACCCCAACGAGCTAGGCGACCAGTAGGGTTGTTTAGGTTAAGGAACCACTTGAGAGCCGAATGGTCCGTGTAAACGATAAACTTTTTCCCATTATCAAGATAGCATCTCCAATGTTCTAAGGCTACTAATACAGCGAGAGCTTCTCTTTCAGTGATGCTGTAATTCCTTTCTGAACCAGTCAAGGTTCTACTTGTATAGGCTATAGGATGCTCGACTTCGTCTATAGTCTGAGTTAATAGACCTCCAACACCATAATCACTAGCGTCGGTGTGGACTTCAAACGGTAGGTCAAAGTTAGGGCATGAAAGAATCGGAGCAGAGACAAGGAGTTCTTTTAGTTTCGTAAAAGATTCCTCAGCTTCTGAAGACCAAAGGAAGGGATTGGTTTTTTTACTAGTGGAAGTAAGCTTGTTTAAAGGGCCAGCAATAGAACTAAATTTAGGTACAAACTTACGATACCAGGACGCGATTCCAAGAAATCTCTTTACGTCTTTTTTGTTTGTAGGTGTAGGGTAATTTAAAATAGTATCGATTTTATCGGAGTCGACATGAAGACCTTTTGAGTCAATGACGTAACCTAGGTATTTAAGTTGATTACGAAAGAAAACAGATTTTTCGAAATTTATGGTTAGATTAGCCATAGTTAATTTCTTGTGTACCTTCAGAAGAAGAGAAATATGATCCTCGAAATTGGAGCTTATTATAACAATGTCATCGATGTAGACGAAGACAGAATTTTCAAACTCGGGGCCATAGAATAATGAATCGACGAGCCTTTGTTGAGTAGCAGGTGAATTCGTCAACCCGAAGGGCATAGTAACAAATCTAAAAGTACCGCGATGTGGAATATAGAAAGCAGTCTTGTTCCTATCGTCTTCTGAAATCGGAATTTGCCAGAAAGCTTTTGATAAATCGATACTACTTAGATATTTAGCATTACTTAAATTATCCAAAATCTCTGATATGTAAGGCAACTTGTAGGCGTCCTTTTTAGTTACCGAATTCAATTTACGGCTGTCTAAACAGAATCTGAGTTTACCGTCCTTTTTAGGTGTCAATAGTACAGGTGAAGACCATGGACTCTCGCAGTCTTCAACAACACCCAAAGATAACATTTCGTCTAGTTGCTCAGATAAAATACGTTGTTTCTCTGGAGAAACCCTGTAGTATCTTTGCCTAATAGGTAAGGCATCCCCAGTATCAATATGGTGCGTTATCAAATTAGTTCTACCTAAGCCACGTTTTTCAGACGAAATATTTTTAAACTGTTCAATTATGTTATCAGCAGTTACACGCTGCGCTTCAGTTAATTCATTATAGGAATATACCACGGTAGCAGTTTCAGACACTGTTGATACTGCACTAATATTGTTTGCGGCATCATGAATAAAAATAGAATTATAAAACTTAGGGAATAGTTCAAATTTTGTCCAAAAGTCAATGCCTAGTATTAGAGTTGTTTTTACCGAAGGTACGACGTAAGCCTTCAATATATGAAATTGCTTTTCGAAATTTACGGGAAGATTAATGAATCCAATAGATGCTAACTTCTGTCCACCGGCTGCTGTAAAAGTTTTAGCAGCATCCCTATGAAGTTCCAGGCCCAATGAAACAAAATGTAAGTGAGAATTATTACCTAAAATAGTTACTGTAGAACCGGAATCAAGTAAACCACAAATATTTGTGTCACGTACTTGGATAGTCGCGTACGGACGTAGATCATCCTTAGGTTTTTTATCGAAGATTGTTGTAATGAAATAGCTAGAAAAGAAAGTTTTAACCGTCAAAAGCCAGTCCTTCCAATCCTTCTCATCAAAATTATTAATTTTATTACAATTTGTAGTATTAGGTTTTAACGCCTTTTCACTACAGCAATCTTCACTAGCTAGTTTTTTTCCTTTGTCTTTGATTGACATTTAGGGCAATTAGGATATTTGACATCTTTTGTTCCACATTTAAAGCAAATTAGAAACCTATCCGCTTTACACTGTTTCAAGGAATGTTCAGAATTACGACAACGAGGACAGTAAACCGGTTTAGTATTAGATTTGGATGTGGTAATAGCAGCTACATCTGGTTTATCTTTAGACTTATAAGAAGAATTATGTTTAGAGTTATTATTGTACTTATGTTGATTGTAGTTGTTCGATTTAGTAGTATCCTGTTCAGAAGAATTAGAAAATGCTAAGTCAGGAGCCAAAGTATTAGACGACACTCTTGGTGGTTCTCTAAATTGAGAAGACAGAGACTGTATTTTCTCAAAGTTCCTACATAGTGTTTTTAAATTTTCCATAGTATCGATTGATGACGTATTTGAGGCCAATACACTAGAATAACAAGGTCTGATGTTATGCATTAAGATGTCTAGTTTCTCCTGTTCTGATAAATTTTTAGTTAATCTAGAAAACAACTCTGACATTTTTGCAAAATATATAGTTATGTTCTCTGTATCACCCTGTGTTCTGTTACGTATCTCGGATAATAAACGGTAGTCGTAATCAAACTGACTAAAATCCTCTATTAGCAAAGCTTTCAGCTCATCCCAAGTAGTAATAGAATCCTTAATACTACGGTACCAATGTAACGCATCGCCTGTGAATATTTCTGTACTATACAATAATAATTTATTAGAGGGTATATTACGCGCAGTACTATACTCGTTTACTCTCTGCACGAAAGCGTGTACACAAGATTTACCGTTATATTTTATTTTTTGTAGTTCACCAATGTGCGAGCGGTCACAATACATCGATACGTTAGGCATGGCAGCATCCACAGATGTTTGAACACTCACAACAGGCTCACTGGTAGTGTTAGCAGATTTATTAAATGCATCCAATTTATTCATTAATGATGTTAAACTTTTTGACAGAGTTTTTACTTTCTCTGAGTGTTTGGAATCAGAACAATCAATTCTTTTTATGCGGTGATACAAATGATTGCATAAAGCTTTAGTACGTTCGAAAAGATTAGTATCAAACTTATCCTCTAAAGTTTTTACTCGAGATGTAAGTTCGATCATAGAAACACCAGCGCCAGAAATATCGACATCTGGTTCGATTCCAGATTCACAAATATCAGTGGTAGGTATTGTAGGTGTTAGTTTATTTATTTGTTTTCGAAGTTCGAGTACGGTTGATGCTGGTTCTTCGCCTCTAATGAGCACTTCATACGTTAATTCATTTTTGTTGAGAACAAAAAATTTTATAGGGTAGGTCTCCATGTTTTCCAGAAGAATGAAAGATATTAGTGAATGAATACAATGAAATAATAGGTTATCAAGAGATATATATGGTGCTCTTTACAATTATGCAAGTATCTAGCTACCTTTTACGATAGGTGACAAGAGGAAATGCTAGAAATAGAAGATAATAATGTAAATTAAAGAAATGAAAATTAATAAGTGGTGTGAAATCTATGGATTATTTAGCTGTGCGAACTGTTACGTATAACAAAATGGCTATTTAACGTATAGTTGGTTTTAATTTCCAAAGTTCTTAATTAGTGTAGGTAGGTAGGTACTGGACGAGATAAAAAATCCTTAGTTTTACTCCGTCACAATTAATAGAAATAATACGTAACAGCTTACAATAACCAGACACTAATAGGCATAGAATAGTAATGAATAAGAGTAAACAGAATTATAAGAAAGGTACGTACCAGTTCGCTTTGCTGTTGATTGTCACCTTCACGTTCACAGCAACAATGTAGGTAGATTGACCTAACAGCTGTATTTTGAAAAAAAGAATCAGGATATGATTAGGCCACTGGAAACACACGTAAAGGGCGCCACTGTGACACGTTCCTTGCGGGGGGTGCCAGCAGGTAGGTATGTAGGAGGTTCGTAAATAATAAGAGCTCGAAGATTAGGAACACTTATCATTTATTGCCTAAAACTTCCATGGCCATCTCAAGTCCTGATTGCAGAGGGTAGTAATGGAGTAGGGAACACTGGCCTGAACCGTCTCCAGGTGATGATGGTCCAGTCTCAACTTTGCCCGCAACTGACGGCTCCAGTTCCAGGTTCTGTATATGGTGTGAGTTCAGTGTAGGGTAGGCGTGAATCACTCTGCGACAGAGGATCTTCACGAGCGTCCTCCTTGACGCCGGAACCACGACGTGGCGGAAGGTTTGAAGGGTAGACTAGAATCCTGGAAATCCAGACAGAACGGAAGCGTAAGCAAGCTGTCGGAACCACGTTTCGTAGGTCCAACGGTCAGTGTCCCAGATAGGAAGGTAGGAAGAAATACAGCAGAAACTACTTTTAAGAAGTTCCAGAGACACCTTACAGTTAGCACTTTTACTAAAATACACGGAAACTTACCCTAGAGGGATTTCGCGACGTATTTAGCAAAATTATTTAAGTACGTTCAGATCGAATGACACAGCCTTCGTCTCAAGCGCTCTCAATTTGACTAGTCATCATCCTTACCGAGCCCAACCGAATCGCCACCGTTCGGCGCCGCTCGGCAATGATCGGTTTAGAGATGCGCGGGCGCATAGAACGAAGACCCTTTAAGTTAATAACCGCTTGAAGGTTCCGTATAATATTATTTGATTTAAATGTTGTATTTAAGTGTTAGGTTTACTTTTAAATATTATACTAGGTTATTTTTATAAAGTTTATGTGTAAATATTATAGTTTTAAATGTTATTACTTTGGATACCTAGACTAAACTCTTTTAAATTGTAACTTGCTAGGTGCAACGTTACAAACCTTTTACCAAGAACTGAGAAACTCTTCCGTTGTTTTCACTTATTTCATCACGTTCTCATTGTGGTTAGTATAAATTACTTTATTAACTGTATAAAATAACAAAATGATGCTCAATTTTTTCCAAAGTTCATGAGAGTTAAACAAAAAACTATTGGTCGTCTACTTTTTGCTAGTATTTATTGTGAATAGCTGTAGGTACCTACCTAGTCATTATTTTCAATGTCACTTACATAAAGACCTTGATGATATCCAACGGATTTTGAAGCAATTACTCAAGTATGTATATTAAAACAAAATAAAATGATGTCAATGACAACCGCATATTTTATGCCTAACATTAATAGTGTTATCTCGAAGATTTAACAAAAGGGTCTAAAAAGCGGCTAAGTGCGAGTCGAACTCGCAGTTGGCCGCCAGGGTTCCGTACCAGCAGAACTGTGCATTTATTACGTAAGATAATTTTAACCAATATCCAACCCGGAGGGGGTTGGATATTGGTTAAAATTATCTTACGTCCTTCGAAAGACAAAATAAAAATTGAATGAACCCCTCTTTGAATCTTACATAAGATAAAGAAGATAGAGAAGATACAATATCTACCAAAATTGCAGAGAAAATGTAGCAATTTTTTTTTTTTTTAAACATTGTTTTTGCATATTATTTTTTATTTTTGAAACTCAAGTACATACCTACAGTCATCTCCTTCTCGTCTCTGCCCTTTGGGTGACTTTCAGCTCCCAGCCAATAGTTCAGACTAACTTAGTCACTCTAAGTTACAATATAAATAGCCATAAACATACGTGACGTGAGTTATAGTTAACTTCAGTATTAATTACTAGAACACAATACGATATTGTCGCAGTTACCGTGATTTATATCAACTTAACGTACTTTAGATCCAAGTTAAGGCAAGTAGAGCCTTTTGTAAAATGTGTCAATGTGGACCGCATGCGCAAGCTTATGTACTTGTTGTAAATCAGTCTATGTACGTACCTTATTAAGTGATGTTGGTGCACTGTTGCATAATGGTGAACTCTTTGAAAGCGGAGATGACGTGTGCGCTGCATTACAGTGCATTTATAGGTAGATCAAGCATAAAAACTTGTTTTTTTTTTTAGAAAGAGATGTTTATGAGAAAACCTAGATAGTCTGAAGTTGTTTTCGTTCAGTAAGTGAGCGTAGTGATTGTTCCTCTAGTAGTTGATCTCCTTAAATTGTGAGTTGAGCTGCAAGGTTACTAACAAATGCGTGCACTGACTGGACTGGTCCACTCAATCAGTGTAGTTCTTTCCTCAAAAGATCATTTTAGACATCAATTTACATGGTCTTTACATGATCCAACCAAGATTTTGTCAGGACTTTAAAAGAGACTTGTGACATCTGAGTTTGTTTCGGCCTTTCTTCTCAGAGTGATCAAACTCAAACTCAATATTTATTTCAATTAAACCATTACAGGCACTTTCGAATTGTCAAGGGGTCGGTCAGTCAGAAAAATGAAGCTAGTTGCCTATTCCAAAGCGTAGGTACCTATGGAGAAGAACGGGCAAGAAACTCCATGGACACTCTTTTAAATCAATATAATATGGTTACAAAGTATTGGTTATATCATTCATGTTGAAATTATGCATGTGAGAACGATGCAGAACGTTAAAAGCGTCCGTAATGAAAAGTTAAAAAAAATAAAAATAAGAACAATTCACATATTAAATTAAATTAAAATAAGCCATGGCAGCAAAGAGATGACCAGTCCCTACTGACGGCGCCCGTTCACGAACATGACGCATGGATTAGCACCATTCAGCTCAACCATTTTGAAGGGACCCAAATGATCCAACACATGCGCCACCATCAGCGAGACATTTGAGTGAGCATGACATACTCTCTGCTGCCAGGGCACATTCAAGTCAATGAAAGATGTACCCAGTAAATGGTAGCTTTATAGTATGTACATAGTACTCACACATGTGCTATACAATTATACAATACTAGGAGATTGAGTTGATCAGAAGGGCAATTCTCGTAATTTTAGTAGGAACGTTCACAGTCTGATCTGTGTCAATCCGTCAAAAATACCTCTAATTTCCCTACATTTTGACAAGTTTTTGACATTTGTTTGTCGCCGAGATGACACTGCGACTAGATTTTGAACGTTTTAAATTACGAGAATTGGCCTTCAGATAGGAAGCGCCGACCTCATCTAGCTTTTAAAAATATGTTTGGCGTGTAAAAAAGTTTGTTCAAACCTTCTCACACAAATAAAATCATTTATCATTAAATGGTAGGTAGGTTTATGAGGCCTTCGTGATTATCATTATCATGTCAGCCGAAACATATCCACTGTTGGACATAGACCTCCCCCAACTTTTACATTGCTTTGGAATAACTATTACAGGGTCAAGTTATTAATTATTACAAAAAAATTATAAAATCACGTCACCGTTTTCTGTGAGTACACAGTTTAAAAAAATGCTATATGCTTAATGTTTCTTACTAGAAACTGGTTTATAATAAATAATAACTGTCTTTAAGACATACCTAAATCAAGACATGGGTTTTAATGAATACGTAGGGGAGTTTTTTATAATGTTGGGGATTGCCCGAAGATGTTAGTCATCGGTCAAGCAACCGTGTCAAGAAACACGTAATAGACGGAAGGACTAACACTCAGGCACTGGACCAGGACACAAGTATTGTCTTCAAGTCATGCCTCGAAACAGCATTGTTGTTCGTGTACCTATTGCGTTTTTGATTATTGATGTTGTATTGTATTTGGTTATGGTATTGTACTGTTAATGATTTTGACATAATTGATGGTAGTTTTGACATTATTAATGGTGATTTTGACATTTTTATTGGTGATTTTGACATTATTTTTAGTTGTTTTGACATTATTAGTAATTATTTCCACAATATGCCAAATTTACTAAGAACCAACACTAGTGTTTAAGATGTGCATGTTATTACTAACAAATTAGATTACATGATCTGGATAATAAATTTGAATTTTGCTGGCTACCTTGGAGCATCCACCTTAAGACGGGTTGGCGATTTTCAAGTTCTTGAGATGATTTTTCTTAATTAAATTGTGTTTTTTGTTACAGGTACGTTAACTCCAGTTGAACAACACAACAGCAAGGTTTCTATTTACACTCCTGTAGGAGCAGCGGTGAGGTTTGTGAAAACTTAGGTTTTTATGTTGTTTGTGTTGAGGATTTTATAATGAAACGATGCGGTAGGTTTAACGAGAAATTCTATATTGGCCATCTTTTTTACAAAACTCAAGGGAGGGGTAAGGGAACAATATTTTTGCCTAACCAATCATGATTGCGTGTGATATGACGTAGCGTGTGGTGTCGTACTTTGCCTCGAGATGTCGCTTTGTGAAAGTATGGAGTACAAGTTCACAACACTCCAATCTATTTTAAAACCCACCTTACATATTCAAAAGATGCACTGTCTAATGCCGAACAGGCAACGTACAAGTGCATACAAAATTTACCTGATAAGGAGGTGCGCACACTGTAAACAGTCTCATGTTGTTAAAAGATAATGTGTACCCTATCTTGGAGCAATTTACTTGAACATTACACGGTAGAGCACAAAATAATTGATGTCAACGGATGCTCTTGTAAGGTAACTTGAGGTAAATAATGTAAACTTGAGGTAAATTATGTAGTTAACTTGGCTGAGTTTATGGTCTTACTTAATTTGGTTTAATGTTAGGATTATTAACTTGGAACTTGGTTAGGTTAAGAGTGGTTGGACGTCTTGATATTTTTTGGAATGATGAATGCCCTTATCAGTTAAGCCGTGTGTAAAACCCTCTAGGGGATTTTTTTTTTTAAAAGCGAAAGTTAGTACAAAAAAGAATTTAAAAACATTTGAAGGTGTAAAAAGTCCCATCAAACTAAGTAGTAACATTGCGCAAAAATAATTGTTGGGAAACGACTTTTATTTTTGGTGTGAGCTGTTTTACGGTAGTGCGCAAAGTAACGCATGCAAAACATTGTACTTATGGGTAACATTCTACGGTACAGGGGTCGTGGGGGTACATAAAGTTGCGTTTAACATTCAAAACTTGTTTTCATAAACAAACGTCAGTAAAAGATGGAATTTACACAGAGCGTTTTTGGACAACTTAATGTCAAATACTGATGAAAATTACAGTAAGGGGCTTGTGGCTAAGTAATAACAGCCGCACTGGTCGCTCGATCAGGTTCAGCTACACTTGCCGTGGTTGGTCCGTGGATGGATCATCTTTACATACCAAGACCCCTCCGTGTGTCGGAAAGCACGTTAAGCCGTTGTTCCCGGTCGTCGTTCGTAGTTCTTTGACAGCAGTTAGCATTCGCAGAATCTCGTTCCTCGTTTCCAATCATTCATTAAAATTAAGTCCAAGTCTATCGGCGCTCCCTCCAATAGATTAATCCAGCTTATCACGTTATGATTAAAAGATAAGATAAGTATTGAATTACACTGACCGGTTGCCAAGCGATTAATCTGTCCAATCTCAATAAATCTGTGTCGATAAGGGCGTTTATTTATTTAATTAAGTCATAAATACGTCACAGGCACGTGGTTTGAATGGAAAATGTTTTTCGTTGTAGGGTTATGCGACAATCTTAGTAGCTAGCTGGCTGGCTTTAGTATTTAAAAAAAAATCGAAAGTTTGTATGGATGGATGGATGGTTTTTTACTCTTTCACGCCAAAACTACTGAACGGTTTTGGATAAAATTTGGCACACAGATAGTTTATAACCAGGATTAACATATAAGATACTTTTTATCCCGACATTCCCACGGGATCGAAACCTATGCTGGTGAAACCACGGGGCGCAGCTAGTATATATATATTTTGAAGAATAAATGATAAATTCTTTCTGTAAGTAAGGTCTATAAGGTTTGTAAGTAAAATTACCTAAATAAAAGCCACCAGACATAAAGCGCTAGCGCTAGCTTGTGCCCAAAGCTTAAGACGTACCGCAGAACAGATCTAAACTTTTAGAATTGCCAAAAGATGCGTAATACCGGGGATAAGACACACATTCTGGAACTACGGTTTCTTGTTCTTTATTAGATATATTATCCAAAGTACTGTTAAAGTTAGCTTGCTCTGAAAATTTTACTTTTCTTCGTATGCGGAAAACAGGTTGTTTATGAAGAGCCTGCTGTCCATGTATTCTTTCGTTACCGGATATGGCATACAACAACACCCTAAGCTTTGAACCAGTTAGATACTATGGTATTGTAGAGCTTCAAAAGGCCTACAGCACAAGGACAAGAGATAGCAGCTGCCAGAAGACAGGCTCTGCTGATTTGATCTCATAATCAGTTCCTTCTGCTGGGACACAGACCTCCTCACTTCGAGAGGGAGTGGGCTAATAATCCACCACGCGGGCCCAGTGCGGGCTGGCGGATGTCACATGTCTTCGAAGTTTTGGTTCTAGGACATGCCGGTTTCCTCACGATGTTTTCCTTCACCGTTTTGAGAGCTGTGGTGTACAAATTGCAAGTGGCGGCCAGAGCCACCACTGCTCTTTGCGTTTACTCATGAATTACAATTTTATTACCAACACTAACCTCTGCTTGCAACTTTGTCTGCGTGAAAGTGGTCCATCTCATCGGCTGCCCGCGCTAGTATTTCGTTTTCAGCTCGGCTCTTGAGGACCCTAGCATGATATTATATAGCCTATAGCCTTCTTCAAGAATTGGATTCATCATCTGCCTAGCCTTTTCCCAATTATGTTGGGGTTGGCTTCCAGTCTAACCGGAAGCAGCTGAATACCAGTATTTTACATGGAGCGCCTGCCTATCTGACCTCCACAACCCAGTTACTGGGTATAGGAAATTAGGTTATGGACGAGAATTAAAAACAGAAACTTTGAATTTAAATAATGTTCGTTATATTTATTTTAACGTTACACAGGGAAGGTTTTATGTCTGACTCCTATCACAGCGAATATAAAAAGGAACGAGCTGACAGGAGTTGTTGGTTTTATAGGAATCATTAAGTGACAGTGTTGCCATTATTAAAAAGTAAGAATCAATTAATTTTTGCACATTTAAATCGACTAAATACCAACACGCCCCCTCAAAAATTAATTATTAATCACAAACACAACAAGCTAATTTGTTACAATATACATGAAATAACCTAAATAATCAGAACATAAAAGCCTTCCAAGTGACTCCTGGGAGAATAACAATATATGATCCAACATTTGTTGCTAGGATTAGGAAAACCAGGAAAACCTAATCAGACCATTTCATAAAAATCAATAAATTAATGCAATTGACAATTATAAACATAAAATCATTGTTTACATAAACCAATTTCATCTCTATGCTGGTTAAACGTGACAGCTGGTAGCGGTTTTGTCAGCACATCCGCTATTTGTTTACCTGTGGGTACATAATACAATTTTATTACATTGTTTTCAACTTGCTCTCTAGAAAAGTGATACTTGATGTCAATGTGTTTGGACCTTTTGTGACTAGTCGGGTTATTTGCTATACTAATACAACCATTATTGTCTTCATAAACAGGAATTGGACTGACAATATCAAGTTTAACACTATTTGCAAGAGACTTTAGCCATAATGCTTCTTTTACAGCTTCAAATAATGCCATGTACTCAGCCTCAGTCGAAGAAGCCGCTACAGACATTTGCCTCTTTGTATTCCAGGTTATTGTACAACTATTAAATAATTTAAATAAATAACCTGTTGTACTTTTTCTATCATTGACATCATTACCACCCCAATCTGAGTCTACATATCCACATAAAATATTATCAAAATTATTACACCTGTTGTAAGTTAATTTTAATTCTATTGTACCTTTCAAATATCTAAGTACTCTTTTGAGACATTGCCACAACTCTTTATTATTGTTGTTTGTGTATCTGCTCAAAATATTAACACTTGCACTTAAATCTGGATGAGTACACAACATAACATACATTAAACATCCAATAAGATTGCGACAAGGTGCGTTATATTCACTGTCTATGTTTAGAGCTTCGTAATTAGGTTTAACTTCTAAAGGGATACTTACAGGATTGCAATCAGACATACAAAATTTGTCTATAATTGTTTTTATATAAGCACTTTGATCTAATGTTACTTTATTTTGATGTTTAGTAATTCTAATGCCAAGAAATAATTTGATTTCATTTAAATCTACCATTTTAAATTTACTCATAAGGTAATTCTTAAGACTGCTCATTACATGCTGGTCAGAACATATCAAAACTAGGTCATCGACATAAAGTAAAATGTAAATATTTTTACTAATATCACCCTTATCTAAAATATAAATACATCTATCAACTGATGAATTTACAAAGCCCTTTTCTTTAAGACATTGATCAAACAATTCAAACCAACATCGTGCAGCTTGCTTTAACCCATATAAAGCTTTATTTAGTTTACAAACATAATCTTCTTTACTAAATACCCCCTCTGGAACTTTCATATAAATTTCTTCCTTTAAAATTCCATTTAAAAATGCAGTTTTAACATCCATGTGATGAACTAATAATTTATATTGATTCGCAAAACTAATCATAAATCTAAAACTGGCTAAACGAGCAACAGGGGCAAAAGTTTCATTGTAATCGATTAAGTACTCTTGACTAAATCCCCGAGCAACAAGACGTGCTTTATATCTTAATGGATTACCAAATTCATCATTTTTAATACTAAAAATCCATTTGCAATCAACTACATTTTTATTATTAGGTCTAGGTACTAATGTCCAAGTATCATTAGCTAAAAGTGAATCTAATTCAACCTTAATCGCATCTTCCCAATGAGTTCTATCGCCCCGATTTTTAATTTCATAAAATGAAGTAGGTATTTTGCAATTGATTGATTCAGCACATAATAAAACATCAGCCATTTCCTTATAGGATATAGGGGGACGACCTTTGAGCCTATCACTCCTCCTTAACAGACTAGAATCATCGATATTTTTATTAGTGCAAGAAGTTTCATTAGAACTTTGTTTATTATCAACATTGGGCTTTAGTATGTTATTAGGGTCATTTAACTTGCGAATTTTACTACAACGACCCAATTCATCAGATTTAGAATTATCTGATTTGCAATCATGTACTATTGAACTATCCGATTTTAATTCCACTGATTTTGAACCATCCAATTTTGAATCATTGGATTTAGTTCCATCAGTTTTTAAAGTACCAGATTGAGAACTGTCAAAACTTTGAGAATTAATTGGCACTGATTTTGACGTCACGTCGTTATTATCAGTTGTGTTATGAAAATGTTCGATTTCATTTCCTTTCAATTTTAATGCAGGCCTCGACTGCAGAAAACTATTTTCATCTACTATGACATCTCTAACTGTTTCATATTTTTCACTTTTTATGTTCCATACTTTATAGCCATTTGGTACATACCCTACCAGAATACCCTTCCAAGACTTTTCATCAAATTTGGTTTTAGTGGTCTTATTATGCACATACACGGTAGAACCGAAAACCTTTAAATATTTAATTATAGGTTTTTTATCGTGCCACAATTCAAATGGTGTTTGAGTTTGTTTCAAAGCGCGGGTAGGTGTAATATTTATTAAATATACTGCAGTTAACACTGCCTCACCCCAAAAACACTTGGGTAATTTAGCACCGTTAATTAGAGCACGGGCTTTTTCTGTTATTGTCCTAACCATACGCTCTGAAACGCCATTTTGTTGTGGTGTTCTAGGAATAGTAAAGTGATATGAAATTCCTTTAGAAACACAATATTCTTTCATTTCATTGGACAGGTATTCCCTTCCATTGTCACAATACAAATTAACCAATTTTAAATTAAATTTAGCCTCACTTTTTGCTACGAAATCTTTAAAAACCGGGAAAACATCTGATTTATATTGTATCAAGTATGTCACACAGTAGTGAGTAAATTGATCAACAAACAAAACAAAATAACATTTATTATCGATTGTAGAAGGAGTGACGGGCCCACACACATCAGTATGCACAACAAATAACGGTCGTTTAATGTAATTTTTATCTTTAGAGGAATTAAATGGCAATCGTGTCTGTTTCCCGTTTATGCAAGCTTCACAGAATTTGTTGTCAGGCGATACTGTTTTAATTAGGCTTACGTCATCAACCATAGAGTTATTTTTCAAGTCAATGTATTTTTGCTTACTTATATGACCTAACCGTTGATGCCACAAATCGTAATTATTATCATGACTTTTGCATAATTGAGAAACATATCGATTAATCTTCACTACAAAATCAGTAGAAATTAAATTGTTCACAGCCATACCTTGCATTATGATTTTACCGTCTTTGCTGATGTGGGTACCTTGTTGATCGAAGGTAATTGTCATACCGGCCTGTTGCATCCTCGTTACCGACAGGAGATTGTAGGGTACATCACGGCAAAATAGCACGTCCTCCAGCGTACCATGAATGCCAGTGTTGCTGATGACTTGCAATGTGCCCTTTTTGGTGGCTGAAATAAAAGCACCGTGCTTAGCAACTGAAATTTTTAAAGGATTATTTAAATTTGTGTAGGTACTGAAAAGGTCTTCCCTGTTAATGATGTGATCCGATGCTCCTGAATCCAACAGGAAAGTTATTTGGTTACCCTTCGTGACACCTGGGTAATTACCAAGCATGAATGCAAACCCAGAAGCTTGACTAGTGAATGTTGCTCCTTCTGTAAGCTCCACTGCTTGAATAGTTCGCGGTTTGTCTTCAGGTTTACGTTGATTCATTCGTTTGTAGTAGTAACAATCATTTTTGACATGACCTTTACGTCCACAATGGTGGCATTTGACGAAAAATTTCTTCTTAGCCTTGAACTTTTGCTGGTGGTTTTTAGGCTTCTTAGGCTCTGGTTTTAGTTGGTTGAAATTTTGAGCAGTGTTTTCGACGTGTAGAATCTTGTTAACTGTATCACTACCCTCATTTCTTAATTTAACCTCGTGATCCAATAATCTTGTTTTGACAAATGCTAAGGTCAAATTATCTTCAGATAATGTCTCTATTGCAGTTATAACACCGTCATATGAAGTTGGCAATGTGAGAAGTAAGTGAGACACCTTGTCGGTTTCTTCTAGTTTCGCTCCAGCCGCCAGCAATTCCGTAATTAGATCATCAAATATATTGAAGTGCTTTACTAACGTAGTGTCACCTTGAAGTTTTAAACCCAACAGCTTTTTCCGTAGCGCCAACTGAGTCGCCAAACTTTTTCTCTCGTACAATGCGTCCAAGCTTTTGAAGATTTCACGTGCCGTATAATCGTCTTTCGCGAAACCGAGGAATGAATCTGCCAAATATTCAACAATGACACTTTTCGCGATTCGGTTGCTCTTCACCCAAACTTCCGATCGTATTTCTGGTTCCATGTTGATATCTTTCATAACGTCCATCTCGGTCAACAACGATTGAACCCGAAACTTCCAAACGCTATATTTCTCACCGTCGAACGGTTTAATGTTTCGTTTCACTTTCAAATTCTCCATAATGAAAAATATAGTTACTAAATATAATAGCCAGTGAGAATCAAATTAAACACTTACTTAATTAGCGCAGTACTTAACAAAGTGTAACTGGGCCCATAACCTATAGGAAATTAGGTTATGGACGAGAATTAAAAACAGAAACTTTGAATTTAAATAATGTTCGTTATATTTATTTTAACGTTACACAGGGAAGGTTTTATGTCTGACTCCTATCACAGCGAATATAAAAAGGAACGAGCTGACAGGAGTTGTTGGTTTTATAGGAATCATTAAGTGACAGTGTTGCCATTATTAAAAAGTAAGAATCAATTAATTTTTGCACATTTAAATCGACTAAATACCAACACTGGGTAATACGATACCCCTTGGTATAACTGGTTGTCAGACTTTAAGGCTTCTGACTACCCGTAACGACTGTCAAAGATCCACGAACGACAGCCGGGACCAACGGCTTAACGTGCTTTCCGAGGCACGGAGGGGTCTCGGTATGTAAAGATGGTCACCCATCCACAGACCAACCGCGGCAAGTGTAGCTTAACCTGATCGATCGACCTGTGCGGCTGTTATTACTTTTCTTCAAGAATTGGACTACTAAACGTTATAAGAAATTTTCAAATCCGACTGGTAGTTCCGAATATTACTTTTACCTCTATATAATATTAGTATAGATATAGACTAGTACGTACTAACTGTTATGTACAGACGCCAGCAGGTCAAGCTACCCGAAACTATCAAATTTTCCCAATCAACCTTGAACCTTAATGTATTAGAGATAAAGTTGAAAATGTATTGAAGGAATTTGACAGATTGTAGTAGCTTGATGTGCTGGCGTCTGTACGTTCACACTCGTACCTACGTCACATAATATTTATTACCCGTTCATAATACCGTATCGAATCGGCATCAAATAATTATAGTTGTTGGCGTACTCGCCACTAACACTGAGCTATTAGAAGGTGAATGTTAACCCCAATACCGGCTAATAGTTCATGTAACTAGCAGCTGTGGACTACCAATAGAATGATGGCAGAGGGTCCATTGTACAGTCAGGGAAATTAATTGTTAAGCAATGTGACACCGTACGTCAATTTTCCGTGTTATAAATATAGCCATTTGATACAACTGTCACAGATGACAATTGTGATTTGAATATACGGCCAATTTAAGTTGATAGTCAATTTGCTAATCATTAATTTCCCTGGATTTACAAGTTCACATGTTGGTTATATATCCCCTAGGTTGGTACATTAAAAGGAAATCTATAAACCTACAAAACCATGAAATAATAAAATAGCAAAGTTCTCACAATATCTGATATACGATAAACCCAAAAAAGGATCAAATTGAATTAGCTAGCGAAACTCCACATATAACAAAAAGAAAACAGATTTTCTTAACTACTTCAAGTAATAACACCAAAGGCGGTCGTTGTCCCCAACAAAAAAATAACATCATTTTTTATTTTGTCGTGTTTTGGTATCGATACCCATCACGTCGGCGGAGTTTCGCTAGCTAATTTTATTTTATCCTGTCATCATCCCAACTTATTTGCCGTCAGCGCAACATGTCTTTTTCTTCCATACTTCCATACTTCTCTATTAGTCGTCATCTCGGCAGTCACCCCCTTTCTAACCATATCATCATTCACACATTCCATCCATCGTTTCTTTAGTCTTCCCCTACTCTTATAGCCATCGAAATTCATACTAAAAACTCTCCTCACGACATTTTCCTTATTTCTCCGTAACACATGCCCATACCACGACAACCAATTTCCACACAACTTTTCAGTTCCCGGTGCCACTTTCAGACTTCCTCTTATGTACTCATTCCATATTCTATCCATTCTTGTAACAAATTTTACCCTGTATATCTAGTTGCGCATATTATTCTTCGACTATGCCTTCTGCAGTAAATTATTTGACGTTATTGAGGACACAGACTTCCTGTCGGTACCCCACCGTTATTATATTTATGTTTACTGTATACTTATGTATGTTACGTTAACTAGCTTATCATAGGTTTCCTTCAAGGGGAAATGACTACTTACTATATTTGTCTCTCCATAGTTTTTAATCCATTCAAAGGTTGTCTTTAAAAGATCGCTCTTAGCGATAAGACCGCCCATTGTGTCACCCTTTGTAAAATTTTATATATTTATGTTCTGTAATTTGTATGGTGTATAATTATAAACATACTTATAATATTGCCCGTAATAATAGACATGTTATGAATGACTTGTTAACTCCTAAGTATCACAATATTGTAACGCTACTGGTGTTAATGACACAGATGCGATAGCCTATAACCTTATGCCGTATTACGTGTCAAATAGCGCTGAGGTACCTGCCCCACCGCCGGCGATTAACGAGAAGTGAAAAGAGCTAGCGGCAACTAAAACTAACTACTTGTGTGTCTTTTAGTCAGTGCTAAATCAATTTATTTTCTTTCTTTTCTTACTATTCTTTCTTTCCTTTTTTTAAAAACGAGTTGGCGAGCAGCGAGTTCGCGACGGTGACGAGCGATTACTTGCTGGTATGCGTACCTACCAAGCGTGAGCTGAGCAGCGAGTGTTCTACCCGGCAAGCAAGAGTCGTCGCTGAGCGAGTACTCTTTTTGATGGCTCTTGTCTCTACGACAAACGAGTACTGGCCGGGGGTGAGAACAGTCAACGATCAACCATTAATATACGTATAACTGACATAACGTCACGCTTGTAATCCCTGAAGGGGCAGGTAGAAGTGTACCAATAGTGCACCCGCATATCGCCAGTTATGTTAAAATCCTATGCGATAGGGGGCGAGCCTATTAACACCAACCGGACACAAATCCAGACTCCGGGCTGCTACTGAGAAATCCCTGAAGGAAAAACACAATAATACTGCCCGACCTGGGAATCGAACCCAGGACCTCCTGCTCCACAGTAGCGCTTGCGACCACTGAACCAACGAGACAGCATTGTATGTATGTCTTTTACTTACACGGAACCTTCAATCTTTTGTACGATTTTTGAGCGAGAAAATCATTGATAGCTATAGGCCAACCGCTTAACTGAGACGTTGCCTGAGGGAGGAGCGCGGTGCGGGAGGGGTGTGGTGACGAGATGCGAGAGCTCAGTGATTTGTCAACTTGTGACAACTATTACCCCTCCCGCACCGCGCAGCTACCTCAGGCAACGTCTCAGGTAAGCCATCGACCGATAGTCGCTTCCTCGTTGGCGGTAGGGCAGGTGCCTAAGGACGGTAGAAATCGTGTTACTTATTCACGATTAAGGACAAAGGAATATAATGACTCGGTTGAAAGGTCATTACAATATGTAAATGTTTACAATACGATGCAAAGTGCATGTTGACTACTAAAGTTACAGTTTCTTAAACGAAATGAGTACATTTAATCAAATCAGCCTATCGCAGTCCACTGCTGGACATACTCGTAGGCCTCTCCCAGACTGCGCCACAAAACTGTCCTCCGCCTTCCGCATCCAGTCTACCCCAACCACCTTCTTTAGGTCGTCCGCCGCCCATCCGTACAATTAACCTAAAGTAATATTATAAAGAGATAAAATTGTTTTTTTTTGTAAGAGATAATCTCTGAAAGTACTGATCCGATTACAAACATTATACTCAAGCTTAGTCCGAGATATCTTCTATATTCACTGTGTAGTTTCACAATCCTCGCATTGTGTGTGCCGCGAATATTTAGAGGAAGCGAAAAGCTTCGTGTCCGAAAACAGAAATAAGGCAGTCTGCTGGCAACACTATATCTGTAACTCATTCCTGTTTTCGCGCCGTGCGTGCTTGTCAGTATAAAATTTTATTTCTGCTTTTTAAAGTTTTTAACACTAAAAATGCCGAAAAGAAAGTGTGAATGTAAAGAAGAAAGGTACCAAAGGAAGATTATGAAGTTGAAAAAGAAATTAAAGAAAAATAAAAACAAATTGAGTGAAAATCGTTCACCATCACCGGGGTTTTCATCGCCAACGACGCCAACACCGGTATCGTCGTACGAGGCAGAAAGTGATGTCGATGTTATTGAAATACCTGACACAGAGCTTACAGGCAAGTTTTTTTCTACAAGAAATAAACTATCTTTTGATCGTCCCTGTTTTCTATGATACGTGGTACGTGTCATTACAGGCACTCCGGTGGAGTGAGATCACTACCGGGGGGACATCGGGGATGTCCCGCCGTATAAGAACGTCGTTCTTGACTCACTGCCGCTGGCTGTTCGAGTCGCTTGAAGCGTTTTAAAAAACGCTCACGATGTGTTAATATATCACAATTTACTAAACTGCCACGAGGTGGCGTTATGTATACTCGTAGTACCATAAAGTACATCCAGCTGGTAGCTGTGTATATAAATCAAACATGGTTTGGTCTTTTTGTAGGTGCTGAGTGTGTAAACAACACACATGATAATCCTTTGACTGAAGTGTTAGATGATTCCATAATTCGGGCTCTAGGCCAGACTTTATCTACAGAAAGGGAATATGGACCAGAAATTCATGTGGAACTGGTAAAAAGGGTTGAAGGTATTATTACCCAAGGTCTTAAACAAGACATGAAAGATGAACTCTTTAAGAAATATTTGATACCCTCTAACATCAAGCTTTTGGATGCACCAAAGCTTAACAAGGAGCTGGAGGGACTATTAAATGATGCGATGAAGGCCCGAGACAAGCGAGTAGAAGAACGCCAACAACAGATTGGTATTGCAACAGCGGCCTTGTTGTACGCTACAGACAAACTGGTCAAAAGTGATGTTGACAAAATAAGTCTCATTTCAACCATCAGTGATGTCACTCGCTTATTGACAGACCTCCATCATCAAGACACAGTCACCAGAAAGAAGCTAGTAATTCCAAATCTTGACAAAAATATAGGAAAGACAGTTGAAAACCAAGAACGGGATCAATTCCTTTTTGGAGAAAAATTTAATGACAATGTCAAAAGTGCCACAGCGATTAAAAAATCAGCTAGCACCATCCTAAAACAAAACAACCCTCAGCGAAAAAGTACCTCAGCTAATCGACCAACTCAGTCTCAAAATTATCCCAAGAAACAGGGAAACTTCAGAGGCCCTCCTCGTATGAGTATGACTCAGTTCAAACAGGGGGGGGGCAGATATCACCAACAGACACAGCACTACAAGCCGAGACCCCCACAACGTCCTCCAGCCAAGGCGCCTGTTCGACAATCTTAGAGGTAAATACTTTTGCTGGTAGACTTAAGTACTTTTACTCCTGCTGGTTAAGGATAACACAAGACAAAGTTGTCTTATCTTGGCTGAAAGGTTATAATATCCCATTTTTAGAGGCTCCTCACCAAGAATATGTTCCTAAAAATGCAAATTTTTCTGTATCAGATAATTTAATAATATTGAAAGAAATAAATAGACTTTTACAACTAGGAGTACTTACAAAATGTGTAACAGTTAATGGACAATACTTCTCAAAGATTTTTACTATACCTAAATCAAACGGAGAAGTTAGATTTATTTTGAATTTAAAATGTTTAAATAGATTTATTTCACCAGAACATTTTAAAATTGAAGATATGAGAACACTTTGTAAATTGATTTCAAAAAATAATTTTATGTGTACCATTGACCTAAAAGAATCATATTTCTTGATCCCAATGGGTGAAGATAAAAAATATTTAAGGTTTTGGTTTCAGAATATAATGTATGAGTTCAAATGCTTGCCATTTGGTCTAAGTACTGCTCCTTTCACATTTACTAAGTTACTGAAGCCAGTTATAAATTTTCTTCGAAGAAAAGGTTATAAATCGGTTGTTTATCTCGACGATTTTATATGTATTGGTAATTCTTACCAGGACTGTCTAGAAAACTGTCAGATGACCATAAGTCTACTGGAATGCCTAGGCTTTATTATAAATAAGGAAAAGAGTACCACTGTCCCAACCAATATTGCAGAATTTCTAGGTTTTATAGTAAATACAAAAGAAATGTCATTGTCAGTGACTTCTAAGAAAAGGGAAGCAATTTCTTTATTGATTAAGAAATATGCCCAAATGGATCAATGTCCAATAAGAGAATTTGCAAAACTTATTGGCACCCTTGTAGCATGTTCCCCAGCTGTGTCTTATGGGTTTTTGTACACTAAAACATTTGAACAGCAAAAATATCAGTCTTTGTGTGCAGCAAACAATGACTTTGATGCAATTATGAATATCAATAGTGATTGTAAAAATGATTTAAAATGGTGGCATAATCAAATTAAAATATCAAAATATCCAATACGACAATACAAATTTTTTTTGGAAATAAACTCAGATGCATCAAGGACAGGTTGGGGAGTATACTGTAATGGTAAAGTTGCAAATGGATTTTGGACTTTAAAAGATAAGGAAAACCATATCAACTTCCTGGAACTTTTAGCTGCTTTTCTGGGTTTGCAATGTTTCGCCAAAGATTTACACTCTTGTCAGATATTGTTGAGAATAGATAATACAACTGCAATTGCATACATAAATAGAATGGGGGGTATACAATTTCCAAAACTTAATTCTCTAGCTAGGAACATATGGCAGTGGTGTGAGATCCGTAGAATATGGTTATTTGCCTCTTATATTAAGTCAAAAGAAAATAAAGAAGCTGACCAAGAATCCAGAATAAATAATATAGATTCAGAATGGGAATTGTGTGACAAAACTTTTCTAAATATTACCAAGTCACTTGGAGAACCCGATATGGATTTGTTTGCAACTAGAGCAAATAAAAAATGTTATAGATACATATCGTGGCATAGAGATCCATATGCAGAGAATATTGATGCTTTTACTGTAGACTGGTCAACATTCAATTTATTTTATGCTTTTCCTCCATTTTCTTTAATTTCTAAATGTATACAAAAAATCATTTCTGATGAGGCAACAGGTATCATGGTTTTCCCTCTATGGACCTCACAGCCATGGTATCCCTTCATAACCGAATTGGCAACTTCAGAAATGTTACAGTTAAAACCATCAAAAGATTTGTTACTATCACCTTTCAGAACACTACATCCCCTGTACAACAGTCTTTCCCTGGGAGCCTGCATCTTATCAGGGAAGCGTTCCAGAAAAAACTAACCCCTGATGAAACAATAGAAGTCATGGTAGCTTCCTTATCACAAAATACTATTAAACAATATACAACAGCGCTTAAAAAATGGTGGTCATTTTGTAACGGAGAAAATATATATGAGCTGTCAATACCTAGAGTTTTAAAATTTCTCACAGAAATGTTTTCACAAGGCGCTTCGTACGCTACCCTTAATACGTGCCGTTCAGCGCTGTCTCTAATCATAGATACAAGTTTAGGAACAGATATACAGATTAAGAGATTTTTTAAGGGAGTTTTCAAATTAAAACCCTCTAGACCTAAGTATAACGACACGTGGGATCCATCTGTTGTCCTAAATTATATTCAGAATTGGTCACCAAATAGCAGCCTTACCTTAGAAAAATTAACCAAGAAATTGGTAATTTTGTTAGCTCTCACAACTGCTCAACGTATTCAAACATTGTCAGTTATCCGATTGAGCAAGATAGAGTTCACGGACAACAGTGTAAAAATAACGATTACTGATTTTTTAAAAACAACGGCTCCATGTAAAGATCAGGTAGTAATAAAGCTTCCTTCCTTAGATACGAATCCGGAAATTTGCCCCGTATCGACACTTAGGCATTATATAGACCAGACTAGGGCACTAAGAAAAGTAGACACAAATAACTCTGATAAGCTATTTCTTTGTTATAAAAAACCATATAACTGTGCTAGTAACCAAACAATTAGTCGCTGGATCAGGCAAGTTATGGCTGAGTGTGGTATTGATGTAAAGAAGTTTACCCCTCACTCCACGCGTCATGCGTCCACGTCTCTGGCGTGTAGAGAAGGCGTAACGTTAGATTGTATCTTTAAATCTGCTGGTTGGTCTATAGGATCTAGTGTTTTTGCTAATCACTACAATAGACCCTTGAATACAGAAAATGATAGCTATACCTTTACAAAAGCCATTTGTAACATTAAGGTCTAAGTCTGTAATTACTACTTAAGTTTTACTTTTAAGTTTGTAACTAGTACACTACCTTTAAATTAGGTACCAATTGTTAAATTGATGTGATAAATATCATTAAATGGCTGATTCTTAAATTCTGTTTAAATTGTATATTACTTATACCTTATTTATGATTTCCAACAAGTCTCTAAACATCTACACAGTGAATATAGAAGATATCTCGGACTAAGCTTGAGTATAATTACATAATTAAACGAACTTACCTGAAGTGAAGTTCTATTGTAATTATACGAAGGGCTTAGTCCGAGATATCAATCTCCCACCCGCCCTTTCCATAATCATAGATTATGATGTCCCTAGAGTCAGGTTGGAAATCATGCCTTTATACTAATGCTCTGAAAAGAATGAGTTACAGATATAGTGTTGCCAGCAGACTGCCTTATTTCTGTTTTCGGACACGAAGCTTTTCGCTTCCTCTAAATATTCGCGGCACACACAATGCGAGGATTGTGAAACTACACAGTGAATATAGAAGATATCTCGGACTAAGCCCTTCGTATAATTACAATAGAACTTCACTTCAGGTAAGTTCGTTTAATTATGTAATTATTCACTGATAGAAAGCTACACTACTGCTGAGTGCCATAGGATAATATTTTATTGTATAGCTAACTTCCACGTGGACGAAATCAAGGGACCTTTTGTTTTTTTTTTGAGGATGGGAAATCATCAAACCGTGTTCCTTCCTTAGCCCTTTATGTTCCAGGGCAGCGGTAACCCTTTCGGACGATCCCGCTACCCTGGCAGGCTTCGGCCCTATCGGGCCCCGTCAATCGTGCTGACATCTCTTTGAGGCGCGCGTGGAACACATACGCGCCGTCCGGCACGGGCCTAGTCATGATCGGACGGTGAGCTACCCATTACTCTCCGCCCGCAGGCCCGCGCCTACGGTGGCACATATATCACATCCATGGGCACTTATGATACGTCAGAAAGCGCACGGTTCCAATTGGTCGTTTCCTATGGAGAAGAGCAGGCATGAAACTCTACAGTAACTCTTTTAAAAATACTTGGCGGTTACAATGTTTTCAAATTACAGTGTTAATATGTATGGGAGGACAGTGTGGGTCTGTCAATAAGTATTTACCAGGTACTTTACAAATTATAAAATGGTCCCCAAGTCTACAGTCTCTAGGTCTACAAAGTTTTAAAATTCACAAAAAAAAAAACTATTATAAAAGCTAAATAAAACATTCTTTGAAAGGGAGAATATTTCTCCCCATTTTGATACTTTGTTACAATACTGTTCGTCCACGTAATCGATTGTATGCTTGAATTAGAAAGTCAACAAGAATTGTCTGTTTTTTCTTCGTAATATAATCAACACATCTTTTGTAATATTCGTCAACCTATCTGGTAGTTTGTCTTTTATTTTGCTTAGATATTGTGACGGCATCTACATTGCCACAGGCGAACTACGCAATACACTGACGTCACGCAAAATCCTGCATCGCTCAAGCAGAGTTTACCGCGCAACTAGCACATATCCAACGTCCCGATAACAATCGTCGGGCAGTTGCCCACCAGACACAACGATTGATTTTACTGTCATTTAGGAAAGGCTAAACCTGTGGCGAGATATTGCTTTCCTGCTCATCCCATTAGTTCCACCCGCTGAAAATCTCCCACCCGGACATAAGCTGCTTTAGCTTGCATGAAAGTTTTGATATTTTTTTTTTCTTAACAAAAAGCGCCTTAATCCTCTCTCCTATTAAAAACTAACTTTGCTGTGCCCGACAGGGCCCATAATTGATTCGATGTTTTGACATACCAACTATCATATGTACACATTATGGAATGCAATAAAGTATTGAGTAAATATACTCCAGAACCAGGTTGGCCGAAGCAAGGAAAACCTGCTAAGGTAGAGATTCTCAGATAACTTTGCCCTGGAGTGTAAATGTGGTGCTATTCCACAAATAACAGCGTGTCCTGTTGCTGGCACGTTACAGGAACTGATCGACGTTACTGAAGGTGCCAAACTCGTAGCCAAATTCTGGGCTGACTATAGATTGCCACCAACACGCTAAGAAATAATACATTATATTATTTTATTCTGTATGTAGTTTTGCACAAACACTTTTACACGTCAATAACGGTCATTGACCTACATTTTCCAACATTTTTTATTTCAAAAACTGAAATAAAGTTCGCTAACATCCTGAATATATCTATCGCGATCTTCAATGTGCTCCAATAACGAAAAACCATACATAGGTTATTATCATAAATGATATTTTTTTTTTTCTGGGTGTTTGCACAAACCCTTTTACACGTCATTCATATTTAAAAAAAAAAAATAGATGAGGTCGGCGTTTCCTATTTGACAACTCTGAGAAAGGGCGAAACTCAGAAGTCACAGTCTCTTTTAAAGTACAGACATAATCTTGGTCATGTGAAGACGATGTAGATTGGTGTCTGAAATGGTCTTTTGAGGAAAGAACCACGCAGATTGTACAGAACTGTCCATTCAGTGCAACGTATTTATCAGTAATCATGCACCTCAAAGCAGAACTTAAGGAGCTCAACGATTCGACAAACCATACCAAAGAAAAGATATGCCAGACCTCGATTAAAACTGACTAGAAAGAAATGACCTAAGTACATAGAAAAAGAACAAAACTATTTCTTGTAACAAATAATACTAAAATAAATGTTTCAGTTATGATAATGCAGTACCTATGAGACAGTACGAATGCATTAACATTTATGCAAAAACAACAAACTGCGATGATTCATAGCTATCCGTGACGTATCTGTTCACTGTTCCAAACTTTTTGTGATAAAATGTGAAATCTGTCACAGTGCGGTGACTATAAACTATGCCATTCAGTGTTTATAGTAATTCGGTGAAAGGCTTTTAATTTTATTGCCGTTCAGCGTCAAGGCTCCCGTAGACAGGTGCGACGCGGTTCTAGCAGTACTTTTCATAAAAATTGTCGCGTCGCGCCTGTCTGCGGGAACCCTTCAAACGTCCAAATCTGAAAAATGTTTTTTTTTACGAGTTTTAAGTAAAATAACTGAAAACCTCTTAAGCGGTCATTGCACTCATCATTATGTAAAACTTTTAACCACCCTGAGTTAAAATAAAAAAAAAAAAATGGGTTTGTCCCTAAAAACACTAAAATCGCGGAAAAAAGTCTGTAATTCCATACATTTACGTTCGCATAACTCGACAAAATGTTGGGTTTTTTCGCGATTACTGAGTTGGTCCCATATTAAAAGTTGTTCATAAAGATGAGTCTGAGTCATTGGACTCCGTTTAAAGGTTTTCAGTTTTTTCTCCTTGTAGAACTTCACTTTCTTATCGAAGGTGTAATATAGATAAGTTGTGAGAAGAATGACCAAAATCACCATGGCCATGGCAGATGAATTGTTACTAAACTGTTTTTATTTTAATTTTTAAGGTGCTAAAATGCCTTAAAGAAGCTAATAAAAAAGGCAATCAAGGCTTTGTTTCCTAGCATCATTTACCTTATTTTCCCATTTAATTGGGTAGGTAATTACAAGAACTACTAAAGTGCTACTTTGTTACATGGTTGCAAATATTAATGATCACTTAGAACTATAAATCCTAGTCGACCTCTTACCGTATCAGGACAATGAGAACGGATACAAAACACGTGACCTCCCGTCAGCTAAAACAGGTGCTACTATTGTAATTACAGCCATAATGAGATAAATGAAGACCTGGATCAATTATTTCATTCCTTAATCAGTCAATAACATGACTTAGCTGGTAATGGTGATGTTTATTTAAAAAACAAATAAATCTACCTAGCCTTTTCCCAACTATGTTAGGGTCGGGTTCCATCGAAGGGCGGGCGTTTTTGGGGGACTGTCTTTTGTAATTTTGACGTTCGAAAAGTGCTGATTCTCAGCCTAATTTGAATAAATTACTTTTGATTTTGATTAATTTTGATTTAACCGGAAGCACCTGAATACCAATATTTTACATGGAGCGACTGCTTATCCGACCTCCACACCCCAATTACTGGGTAACACGATACCCCCTGGTAAGACTGGTTGTCAGACTTTCGG
The DNA here is from genome assembly GCA_951799955.1 of Apamea anceps. Classification (NCBI taxonomy): domain Eukaryota; kingdom Metazoa; phylum Arthropoda; class Insecta; order Lepidoptera; family Noctuidae; genus Apamea; species Apamea anceps. The sequence goes on from OX637516.1 coordinate 5,439,624, forward strand.
GCTTCTGACGACCTGTAACCATTGCCAAAGATACAAGAATGACAGCCGGGAGTCCGGGACCAACGGCTTAACATGCTTTCCGAGACACGATTTCACGCGGATGAAGCCGCAGGCCGAAGCATAATTTTTAAAGGAAACTTTTTAAGAATTCTCGCTACGTAATCCCCATATCTTCCAACAATAGTCTAGTGTTACAATCTTTGTTTATGTAGCTCAAGTTAGCGTCTGATAAACAGTGAACTACGTTTAAAGTTCCGAGAAAGTTGCAGTACTAACCTCGACTGATAAGACCTGATAAGATGGAGTGCTGTTCAACGTGTTTATTTGTTGTAAGCCCACGTTCGGAACGACGGAAAAATATCGCGACGGGATTTTATCGTACACTGGATTTTCAACTCTCGTTGTTGAGCCGAGCATTGAGAATCCAACAGAGCGTTGAAGAAACATCAAGCAGTGCGTTGAAAATCCAGTGCGCGATAAAATCCCTCTGCGATATTTTTTTTTAATTGCCTAACACGCTAACAGTAGGAACGGCTTTCATTTTGACAGCTGAACAACATTCATCGATTTTTTTTTTTAAATTGCCTTTTTATGGTTTTCGAGGGTGCCGAAGCCGATAGTGAGGTCCAAATGAAAATCCAAGATGGCGGCTGCGAATACTTTAAAATTTTTCGACATTTACAAATTTTCCTGCAGCCATCTTGGATTTTACTTTTGAATATCGTTCCTGCCGGGGGCCCCCGACCCCACACTTTTTTGTTGTGCATCCGTCTAGATGATCAGAAGGTAGATGAGAGTAGGTTATATCAAACTAGAGCCAATTAGCACTATCAAATCGAGTGTAAAAATCAATATTAGGTTATTTGATGACCGCTGTCCGCTTGCGTGAAATTGTCAACGACACGGGACAGTTACTAAGAGATACTACGTGCTAAACTCACCAACCTTTCACCATATAAATGGTGTAGGTATTTAAAATAACTGTAATGTGGAAAAGAAACAAAGAAAAGACGTATATTTGCGGTAAACATGACGCGGAGAAAGAACACAAACACAAAAAAAAAAATACAAATTGGGGAAAATAATTATGTGTCTCATCGCTGCGTGCGGCCATCGCTCAGCATGATGCTGGTTTCAGCGACAGCCGGCGGTGACGTGATGACGTCAACCGGTGCAGTATACGATAAGATAAAAAAAACAACAATCAAAATAAGAAATAGGTAAGATAGATACACAATAGCTAGGGGTAAAGCTGGTTACTGAACTCATCATTACGAACAACTTTCATTATGGGCCCAATCCAATAATCGTGAAAAAGAAATCTGCCGCTCCCTTATTTATTTATTTATTTATCCTCACACTGGAACGCCATACGGCAATTACACCAATGGACTGGTTGTCAGACTTTCGGGCTTCTGACTACCCGTAACGACTGTCCACGAATGACAGCCGTTACCAACGGCTTAACGTGCTTTCCGAGGCACAGAGGGGTCTCGGTATGTAAAGATGGTCACCCATGCACAGACCAACCGCGGCAAGCGTAGCTTAACCTGACCGATCAACCTGTGCGGCTGTTACTATTTAGCCACGGCCCCCTTATACATTTTGCCGAGATATACGCTCCTGACGGCTGATTCTTTCTCACAAATTCCGGGTTGATTCCATAGTAAAAGTTCATACTGATGAGTTCAATGAACCCTTTTCAGGTTTTCAGTTTCGGTAGTTCAGTCAGTTCAGTCAACCCATTTCAATTACACCTTGTATAATTTTTTTTGATAACCTGATGGGGAATTCGATCACGACGAATACCAGTATTTCACATGGAGAGATTGGCCCGTGCGGCTGTTTTTACTTAGCCACGAGCCCCTCCATGAAAATGAACTGTAGTAAATATATAAATAAGTGGTAATTTAGTGCAATTAGAAAACTCGACATTAATATTTTTATGGGAGAACTATAAAAATCTCATTCCAGTAAACATAAACGTCAACCACCATTAATTTTAATAACTAGAAAAGTGAAGTAAACTTGTGCCCGTAAAAGTGGAGGAATAGTGCAATAACTTCTGCATGATTGCTGGCGCTGCATCGTGACCTATATTCTTAATGCATTTATACCTAAGTCCAGGATGCCGTTTTAATTTTATGAAGTCCAGCAGATTGGCTAGTTATGAATTAATGATGATCGGCGTTTATGCACTTTGACCTTTCACCTTTTTGAGCTGTAAAAGCACAGTACTTTTATGAAGGGAGATTGGCCGATGTGAGTTGGAGGTTGGATGTACATACACATGTCATGACTTTTCAGTGCTGGGAAAAGCGGAGAAATAAAACACTACACTGTTTTGTTTTTAGATTATTGGAGTAAGAATAATGACATCACCTTCAAGAGATAGACAGTCAAATTCATGAGTAAATAAATACAGAGTGGCAGGGACATCGACGCGCAAACTGTAACCATGGATTCAGCACATGAGTTTAGACACCGTAGCGTCGAAATTTTTCGTCGGTTATTAAAAAAAAATATTGCTGTTCCATACATTTTGACCGCGTAGGTATTGCATGTTTCTATGAAACGGAAGATTTTTTTTTTATAACCGACCAAAAAGTTGAGTTCATGTGCTGAATTCATGGTAACAGTTTGCGCGTCAATGTCCCTGTCACCCTGTATAGCTACAGTCATACACACAAATGTGTTGAAAGAATGAAAAATAGGTTTATTTGATACAGAAACACATGCATACAAAAATATAATTACATAACTGTAATCAATCTGCAATCTGCCTAGCCTTTTCGCAATTATGTTGGGGTCGGCTTCCATTCCAACCGGATGCAGCTGAATACCAATATTTTACATGGAGCGACTGCCTAACTGACTTCCACAACCCAGTTAATGGGTAATACGATACCCCTTGGTAAGACTGGTTGTCAGACTTTCGGGCTTCTGACGACCCGTTACGACTGTCAAAGATCTACGAACGACAGACGGACCAACGGCTTAACGTGCTTTCCGAGGCACGGAGGGTCTTGGAATGTAAAGATGGTCACCCATCCACGGATCAACCGCGGCAAGCGTTGCTTAACCTGATCGCTGGACCCGTGGGGCTGTTATTACTTAGCCACAAAGAAAAATAAAATAGAACTCGATTACGAGCACCATAAGATCACCATCTGTAGACTCATGAATCATGATCCATAAAGAAAAAGGCAAAAAAAAAACAAATGCTAACTCCGACCTAAAATCGAATCCAAAACTTCACGTTCATCCATCGACCCATAAACCGGTGATATTTCATCCGAGTAAACTAATTTCTCCATATTTTGGCCGTGTCCCAGAAAAAGATAAATGAATAATACAGTACATCACCTGGTTTCTCGGTAATATGGCCGTAACACATTGTCGGTGGATGGGCCATTATTTATACTAGCCAGCTAAGCTAGGTGGGCCAGGACAGGACATATATTACCTCCATGCTACGCCTGCTCCGAGTAATAAAACCTCTAGCTTGACATGTGTAAATATTCACAAAGCGGACATGTTTTTCCTGGGTTTGGATAAAAATGTGGACAAAGGGCTTTGGTTAGGAACTTTCCTGAGTATATTAGGAGCTAGAAAAAGTAGGTTTTATCAAGATATTTAAATAGTTTTTGGAACAAAACCTACAGTCACAAGCACCAATATGTTAACACTTGGCCACTTTCAATTGTGATTTTTTCGTGAACTATCGAATGCAACGTTGAAATACGATACATTACATAAACCTATGGGTTCGAAAATGCTACGTTCGTAACAACATAAAAATTTCATTCAAAAATCAAGGAGTTAAATCGCTTTTGAATAAAGCCGAGTGTACACATACTTTTGCTCGTGACTGTACATAGGTTTTGGGACGCTACTTTAAAATTATCCAAAATCTGTGCAGCAGAAATTAGTCGACCCTTTATATTTCTCCCTCCCTTTCCCTCTCACAGAGAGGAGTCTTGCGTTCCAGCAGTGGGAACATTTTAGGCTGATTATGCTATGCTATGCTTCATATTTCTATGGTCAACCCTCTCTTCCAGTACCTAGATGTTATGAAAACGGAACTAAGGTATTATTCAATCACTAGTTCATCGTGATTACCAGCACCCTTATTGCGTCACACACTATCAATTATAATCTGAATCATTTTGAAGGATATTGCTAATCCATTACTTCATAATGTTCGGAAAAGTCTGCTCAACAACGTAAATAACGCAATGAATGTTGTTGAACTGTCAAATTGAAAGCCATTTCTATTGGTATTGTGTTATGTAATTACCCCGCTGATTACCTTCGTGTATTTTATAAGCTTTAAATTTATTGTAAGGGGGACTATCTTTTATAGAAATGTGATAGATTATGTTGTCAGAAGATTTCAATAATTAAAATACCTACTTTCAATGTTAACACAATAAACAAATAACCTTGATTGAGCCGAAGTTCAGATCCGAGTGAGTTCTCCAAATAATTACGCACGAAGTCGTTGCTGATTCAAAAAGTAAAGTTGTTTCCTTGTTAATAATCTGGGAAGGAAAGCAACTTTCAAGGTTCTTGAGGTTTCGAACCTCATCTTATGCAACAGTTAAAGGAAGTTCAGAAAATTAAAAAAAAAATGTTCAATTTATCCCAATACATCATCATCTGCATGGCCTTTTCCCGACTATGTTAGGGTCGGCTTCCAGTCTAACTGGATGCAGCTGAATACCAGTATTTTACATGGAGCGAATTCCTATCTGTCCTCCACAACCCAATTACTGGGTAATACGATACTAGGGAATGCAAAACCGGCCAAAATGAAAACCCGGTTTTTTTTTCGGGTTTCGTATTAAAAAAACCGGTTTTCGGTGAACCCGGTTTTTTTTTTCTTTGTCTAAGTTTTTTTAAACTACTTGTGAAATTCAGGCCGCCTACATCTTGCATATTTTCAATAATTAAATAAAAACGTATTTATTAAAAATAAATACATAAGTATTCAAAATTTCAATGAAAATGCAGAAATTTGTTTAAGTAAAAGGTTTATTTGCTTTTGTGCTTCACCCTAGTAGGTACAATATTAATCAACAGTATTAAAAAGATGAAGTTGAACCTCCAGACCACAAAAGTATTTTATTGCAATACTTGTATTTTGCTTCCGATTTTGATTTTGATTTAAAAAAATGACCCCACACGCTGTTTTTATCCTCAGTTTTTCTGATCTTTTCTACAAAGTCATCCATAGTAATCTGAAAGCGACAAGCAAGAACAATAACTTGATCTGTTTAATTATGAAATTAACAAGAATTATACTGGACTGGGAGAGGAAGGAAATTATAATGTTCCAGGCTGATCCAGGCACTTCCTGGGCATACTGTAAAAGTTAGGTAAGGAAACAAAGGCAAATCAGTTTCGTAGGCGATGGGCAGACGGCCTATGCCTATCCTTACAAAAACGTTGTTTTATAAATTAACTACTACCTTACCTTCTGCCCGAGACTTCGGCAGCGTAGAATAAGTGGAACATCATTTTTTCGGGATTAAAAGTAGGCTATGTAGGTAGCCTTATAGCCTAGCTATCTCTATTCCAAATTTCATCCAAATCTATCTAGATTCTAGCTGTTTCTGCGTGAAAAAGGAAAAAACATGCTAACAATCAAACTTTCACAATTATAATATAAAGCATTGTGTGGCACACTGTGTGAATATCTTAACATTTAAAAATAGCAATTTGTACCTAACATAAGTACATACTATAAATGTCAAATACTTACAAAAATAACTGAATTGCACGACAAATTCACTAAACACCTTCACTCAACTATTGAAAACAATTAAATGTTACCAAATTACTAATGCTACAATAAACAACGTACTTTCCATAAATAAAAAAAATTGAATCTTGAATCTTTTCACTAGCAACCGTTGGCAACGGTTGGTAAAACAAAATGGCTGACACCAAATTCATAGTTTTGACTGACACGTGGTGTTGGGTGTTGCCATTTGAAAACAATAAAAAACTCGAAAAACCGGAAACGTGAAATAAAAAACCGGTTTTTTTAATAATTTCAAATATTCCGAAAAACCGGGTTTTCGGTTTTCGGTGAAACCGGTTTGCATTCCCTATACGATACCCCTTGGTAAGACTGGTTGTCAGACTTTCGGGCTTCTGACGACCCGTAACGACTCTCAAAGATCCACGAATGACAGCCGGGAACATCGGCTTAACGTGCTTTCCGAGGCACGGAGGGGTCTTGGTATGTAAAAACGGTCACCCATCCACGGACCAATCGCGGCAAACGTAGCTTAACCTGATCGATCAATCCGTGCGGCTGTTTTACTTAGGCACAAGCCCCTCACTTAGCTACGAGACCCTCCCTTTAACCCGATATATACACCATCGAAATAAAAACGAAATATCCAAACACTATTTGAAAAAATATTTATGGCTGTTTCACCAACACCAGATATACATACTGATTAATATCTATTTCATCTTAATTAATAAGGTAGACAGGTAGCCTATCTGGGCATAGCTAAGCAGTCTGATAGACTTCGGACATTAAAACCGACTAAACTTCTTGTTTATCAATGGCACATTACACTCGGTATCCTCAGTGAACAGTTTATCTAATGAAATACCCACAGGTTCCCTACGGCTTGAGTACAGACGCCAGCACAAGCTACTACAATCTGTCAAATTTCTTTGATGGATTTTCAACTTTCACTATCGCTAAAGCATTACGTTCAAGGTTGATTGGGAAAATTTGACAGTACGTGCTGGCGTCTGTACTTACCTCAAACACAGTACAATAAGGGACACCTCGTTGTTGTGTTTCATCTTATTCTGTCTACGTGACCCTTTAAAGGTGTCTGAAGAGGTATCTAAAGAAAAATGGCGATGGGTCTTTATCATGGGATTTTTTATTAAGAAAGGAGGAAGAAAGAACAACTTTTTAACAAAAAAATGAAACCGCCGAAAAAACTGAAAAGCAAAAAAAATACAAACCTTTTTTTTATTTAACCTTAATGAATGAATGATGTTCTTAAACTAATGTAAGTATACCTAAATAATTTTGAGTCGGCGCCAAACAATCAATAAACAAAGATCACTAAATTGCACTAAATCACTAATGCGTAGAGTAATATACACAACTCAGCATTCAAATCTGTGAGTGAACAATAAATCACCCCTATTTTCCCACCCTTAGGATTGGATTTTTTTTTCCAAATTTATATGGGACCAACTTTGGGGTATACCCTTTACAATAAAAAAAGAATTATCGGACTATTCTGTAAAAAGTTATACGTTTATACATTAAAAAAAAAATATACGCATCGACTTGAGAATCTCCTCCGTTTTTTTTTCGTCGGTTGAAAATGTATTTATTGCGACTCATACAGAAAGACCACAAACTAAACTAACACAAAAAAAACAAAAATAAAAATGAAACAGAAAGTCCTATACGAGGCCAAAAGGCTCCTATCTCAGCATGATGCTGTCTTGATTAAGACGGTAAGGCTGTATACAGAAAGAAAGCTGGAAACTTATAAGGGCTTACCGGCGCTTGAGAGCGCTGGTAACCCGCGCAGGAAAATATATGAACGCGCGCCGATAAGCACTGAACGATGCCGACAAGTTCCGACAAGCTTCAATACGCGCTGGTCAGCGCTGGGCGCTGAATCTTTCATCATCAAATTTCAATTTATTTGCAAATAAATGATGGTACTCTCCGAAATGTTTCCTTTCTCTATTAATGGGATGTATAGCTTCTTTTCGCATTTTTAAATACACATTTTCTAACAAAACCAAATCATCGTCCGATGAGTCCGACATTTTGCTTGGTCTGCTTCAACCTGCTTCCTTTGTGTAGAACGGACCAGCGCTGTCAAGCGGCGGTAAGCGCTTATATGTAAGTTTCCAGCTTTCTTTCTGTATACAGCCTAATACTTGGATATACAGCACATATCAAAAAGGTGTTGTCATATCCTGTATATACAAACTGTGTCTTTAATTTCTGTAATTGGTTTTAAACCGTTTTAATTAAAGAAATAAATGTGATACACTTACATATTTATTTCTTCTTAATGGTTCAAACTGAACAACTTTCTCCATGGAACCAACATCGAAATCGCGAAATAATTATCAGCCATCCCATATGCATGGGTTGAGTAAGTATTGAAGTTTTGTATGCGATATTTGAATATTTGGTTCCCATTGGTCAGTTTGATGGTCTGTACCACACCCTTAAATAAGACACCTTTCTGATATGCTGTATATTTAATTATACATAATTTGCCTTTAATGTTCCCACTGCTTCCCAGCAGTGGGAACATTAAAGGCAAATTATGGCCTGTGTCCCAGCTCCCGCTGGGACACAGGCCTCCTCTCTTCGACCGGGAGTGGGCTGTAATCCACCACGCGGGCTCAGTGCGGGTTGGTAGATGTCACATGTCTTACACCATCTTCCATCATATTGACTGCACCACCACTGATCTATTCAAGTATAGTGTTCAGAAAAAACACCCATGATGAAGAGCATCTAGGTTTTTCATTTGGTTCAACAACGAGGTGGGTTGTATTTTCATTTGGTTCAACAGCGACGTGTTGTATGTTTTTTAATACTTCGCCTTTACAATACAACCATTACCAGACCAGCCTTTATGTATACACTCAGGAAAATCTTTAGGATTGTTCTGAAATCATTGTTGAATGTTAAATGCCTATTCATTTTGACATTTCACAGGGAATTTAGGGTAAATTAATGTGACCACGACTATGTGTAATTCTTTCTTTGGAAGCACTTCATGAATAATTTACTACCAATTTAAACGACCTAAATACTACACCTGTTGGTTGTATAGGGTTTTTCTAAAACTTTAGGGATAGTTCAATGTGTGGCTGTGGAGGTACTGAAACTTTTTCTATTTGTGGCTGCGGGTTCGGCTATGTCCGTCCAAGTTCCTCTAATCTGTAAAACATTTTAGCTGTACGTTACAAACTCCCTACAAAAGAATTTAAGGCTCCCGCAGACAGGCGCAACGCGTCGCGATTCTAGTAGAACAAACTCATGAAGCTTTCATAGAAACTGTTCTACCAGACTAGATTCGCGCTGTCTTGTCGCGTCTGTCTGCGGGAGTCTTTATTTAGTAGTGTTGCTCCGGTATTTAGAACACAGAAAATAATGTTACAAAAGCTGGAAACTTGAGAGCTGTATTTATTTGATGCTAGAATTCCCAGGTGAGTTTCTATGTGTACGAAAACGTTTTGTTTAAGTGTACAGCGAGAGAGCTGTCCCGTGTGAATAACCCGATACGAGTACTCGTACATATGTCGCGTATTTTTAACCGACCTCAAAAAAAAGAACGAGGTTCTCAATTCGGTTGTTTTTTTATGTTTGTTACTTCAGAACTCCGTTATTTATAAGCCGATTTGTAAAATTATTTCTTTAATGGATAGTGTGATACCTCAGGGGTTGTCATATAAATTTTATTAACTTTGCTTGGTTAGTTTTTGAGTCAGCTTCAATAATATTTTTTTTTTTTCCACTTAGCTTATATTGATGATGTTTTAAAACCACTTCCTGTCACTGATATTTACATAGCAAGTAGTGTTATATGAATTTGTATGGGGAAGGTGAAAAACAAAAACTTTTTTATAAAATATAAAAACTTTTTTGTTAAATCGTTTTTGTCTGACTGCCTCAATGGTCCAGTGGTCGCTAGCGTTACTGCTGAGCTCGAGGTCCTGGGTTAGATTGCCGGTCCGGGCAGTGTTATTGGGGTTTTTCATCTGGAATTTCTCAGAAGCAGCCCAATGTCTGGTTTGTGACTATATATGACATAAAACTGGCAAAATGTGGGTTTACTTATGTATGTTTTTACATGTGATTGCAGAAACACTTACCCAACAAAATATCACCTATTGCTGTCGTACTTTTGACAAACAGCATTTGTGTCAACTCATTATAGATATTAAGTAGCTGTTTACAGTAGTAGATACAAATTCGACGACTGCCTTAAGTATAACGTTTATTGCCATTCTTGTGCTCAGCAATTGCTAGTCACTTGTCAGTAATTCACTCAGTAAGGGCCGCGTTCACTCTCGTTTTCCCCCGTTTAAGTACTTTTAGGGCTGTGTCAGACTCATTCCATTACGATGCAAGTGTATTTTCTACCGCCAACGACGCCTAATGACCATTATCAAACCCTTGCATCGGATAAATATTGTTTAAAAGCCTCTCGACGGTCCCACGAATTTTGCTAAAGGATACTCCCGTTAAAATCTGTTTGTTCCCACTTCCCAAGTTTTACTTGATAAAAGTGATTTTTTTTTCTGTTTTTTGTCAAAGAGATCTTCAATGTTTTGGCTGGTTTTGTACCCACATTTTGTTTAAATAGTCTAACACTTTTGTTTTTATTTAAATTCTTGCAGAATACATAATTTTGTTTAAACTCGTGATTTTTTTCGTGAAGGGGTATCGTATTACCCAGTAACTAGGTTAGATGCGTAACACACTATAAGTAGAGATGGGTTTTAGTTTGAAGGATATTGCTAATCCATTGCTCCATATGTTCGAAAAATGTGTCTGCTCAACAACGTAAATAACGTAATGAATGTTCTTGAACTGTCAAAATGAAACCCATTGCTACTTAGTGTGTTACACAAATACCCCGCTGCACGCTGGTGTCATATTTGAAAAACGAATACACTCATACAGTTGGCCGGTTGCTACCGAAATCGATGCCGTATTAAAAATAATATTTAGTTCGCCGGAACCCTACAGCCGATGCCGAAATCAAATATTCAAAACAGAGCAAAGTAAAATGCAATATTCAAAGAGGCAATATTGAAGATAGCAAGCATTATACCAGAGGGACAAGCGAATAATGAGGGTCGAAAATGCCCCAAGGAAAGACATTTTCACGGCCTGGCGCGTTTATGGGTTTATCCCATTAAAATTTAATTCATTTCTCACTCTTTTTTAGATTACTAGTTTTAAAAGGGGTTCTGTAGACATTAGGGGAACGCGGGGCATTGAGAGCGGTCGGGCAATGGGAGCTATGGCGTTTGAATGGAACGCAGACACATTTGCGCGTTCGTAGGTACTCGGCTACTTCCGTCAACAATCGGCAAACTTCGCCTGACGCGCTCGAACCGTTAGTGCCATTCGTTTAGTCACCAGGGACGGTTGTGTGTTTTTCGCTCCACGCTTACAAGAAATTTCCGATTGTCAGGATCAAGGTAAGCATGAAAACATAATCTTATTTTATTGTAGTTATGCTTATTATATCACTAGATTCGTTAACTAACAAGTACAAGTAGTTGAATTGTGATTGAGAATACAATTACATATTTATGTTATTACTTTTCAAAATGGTGGTCAGCGGCTAATGGTAGCCTAGTTAGGCTCTTATTACCCGACATCGCTCCCATTACCCCATTTAGTCAGTTCAGAGATATAAATGCTTATTTTTTCTTTTAGATGCCACGTAAAAGAACTCGGACAACCACAAAAGCTTCTTGGACAGTGGATTCATTAGAAAATGCGGTATCTGTTCTGAAAAGAGGAGGAATTTCGGTGTACAAAGTATCGCAACAAACTGGTATTCCTTACAGCACTCTTAAGAAGCGATATAATTTAGCGAAAGCCGACGACAGTAGCTACAAAAACTCGCCTAAGCTGGGAAGACGTACTGTATTTAATGTTGCCCAAGAAGAAATACTGGCTAACCACCTTCGAACTATGTCAAGCAAATTTTATGGTTTGACAAGAGAACAGTTTCGCAAAGTATGTTACAGTGTAGCAAAGCAACTAGGTATTGAGAAACGGTTTAACCAAGTCAATCAAACTGCAGGAAAAGATTGGCTGGCTGGATTTTTGCAGCGTCATCCAGATTTGAGTATTAGAAAGCCTGAAGCCATCAGTATCAACCGAATCCTTGGATTTAATAAGACTGAGGTAACGCTTTTTTTCAATAACTTGGAGAAATTAATGGAGCAACATAACTTCGAGCCTCATATGATTTACAACGTAGACGAGACTGGTATAACGACCGTCCAAGAGACTGAAAAAATTATAGCTCCCAAAGGACAAAAACGCATCGGGTCTGTAACGTCATGGGAAAGAGGTAAGACGGTCACTGTTATATGTGCTGTAAGTGCTTCCGGATCGTTCGTTCCTCCGCTTTTCATATTTCCCCGTCAACGTCACTCACCACAGCTGGAAAAAGATGGACCAGTGGGAGCCGTTTACACATGTTCACACAATGGCTGGACTAACGAAAAGATATTCGTTTTATGGCTTCGTCATTTTATTAAACACACCAAGCCTTCTGCTGAAACACCCGTATTACTAATATTGGACAATCATAACAGTCATGCTACTCTCGAAGCTTGGGAATTGGCAAAAGAGAACCATGTCATAATGCTAACCATTCCTCCACATTCGTCCCACCGTCTACAGCCCCTTGACGTTGCATTTTATTCCCCGCTTAAAACTGCTTATAACAAAGAATGCAACTTGTATATAAAATCAAGAAATTTGATAAAAATTACTCCTTACGACATTGCTGGACTGTTTAATAAAGCTTATACTAGAGTTGCTTCTATAGAAAAAGGAGTATCGAGCTTTAAAGCAACGGGAATATACCCTCTGAATCCTGGAGTTTTTTGTGATGAAGACTTCATAGATGTGGAATCTAGATCATCTGTGCCGGTGGCTGACGCACAACAGCAGCCAACTAATGTCCCTCCTATTCCATCAACATCACATCAAGCTGGGCAACCATATGCTAGCCCTGCAACAAGTCCATCTATTTTTTGTGATCTGCAATTTGAACCGGAAATTATTCAGAGGGAAGCTGCTGTAACCCCCGCTCCAATTCCATCCACATCATATTCAACACCAGAACTGCCTGCAATTCCGGAGACACATACCGTCACATCTATCGCAACTCCATCTAATATTGACTTTGCTGATGCTGTTTCCATTGTCAGCCCACTGCCTCAACAACTCATATCTCAAAAACAAAGACCGTTGAAGAACAAACAGCATTCTGAAATAATAACAAGCACTCCAATGAAAGCAGTATTTGAAGAAAAGAAGAGGAAAAGAACTGAAAAGGAGAATAAGGCAAAGGCAATTAAGAAAAATAAAGGAAACTGTGGTAAAGAAAATTGTGTCAAGGGAAAATGTACCAAAGGCAAATGTATTAAGAAGAAAAATACCAAAGATAAAGAGCTTAAAAGTAAGAAAACTACAACCAGAAACACAAGGATAAGAAAGGCAACAAAGTTTTTGTTTCAAAGTGATGATGAAGACTCATCAATTGATCAAGTAGACGAAAATGCTATCTGCGACGATGAGTCAGAATATTCTGAAGAGGATAATTTATGTGCCATTTGTTTAGATACTGGAAAAAGTGGAGAGATGTGGTACCGATGCAGAAGTTGCGGAAACTGGGCCCATAAGGAGTGTTCTGGCAGTGATAGTCCAGATTCTTATATTTGTGCATTTTGTTTGGATCCTTAAAGTCGGGATCTTTTGCTTTTAGTTATTATTTTCATATTTTATCTCCGTTTAGTTTGAATTTGTTTTCATTTTAACTTGTGTTACCAAGCGTTTTATTATATTGATAATTGTAATAACTAGATCTCATGCATAGTACGTTTTGTTATTTTTTTTTCTTTAAGAGTAATTATAATGGCTTCCATTTTCCGTATGAGCGTTAAATGGGCTCTCATTAGCCGCATTTGTCGGGTAATAGGAGCGACTGACTTTTTTAGTAAAATGCTAACTGTACCTTTTTACGTGTCTGTAGTTGATTATAACTGTGATTAAAATATTCTCTAATAATTAAACTAAGAGTTTATAATAAAAAAATACAAATATCTCGACTAACGTGACTTTTATTAAAACTTTCCCTTAATAGGCTCTCATTACCCAGTTCTCCCCTAATACTGATTAGAATGTGTGTGGGAAAATAATGCGGTCTGCAATCAGTGATACATACATGTTTACATGTTATTCTTGTAACGTTATGCTTCAGCTGGGACTAGGGTTGCCAGGTCGCCAAACCTAATAGCCGGACAGACCAGCCACTTTCGCCGGACATTTGCGTAGAAAGGCCGGACACCCTACATTATTGAGGATTTTGTGGCCCAGTATTAATAGGTACGACAAAAAAAATGTATGTAACATCAAGCTTTTTTGATTATTGTAATAATTAGTCATCGGCGCTCGCTCGTTTGCGAAATGTAAAAAGCCTAACAAAAGCCGGACAAGCCAGACACCGTTTATTTTGGCCGGACACGCAATCAAAAAGCCTACCTATGTCCGGCTTTATCCGGACGCCTGGCAACGCTAGCTGGGACTATAGTAAAATTATGTTTTATTGTTCAGAAACTCAACCGATTCATTTATGGAGGGATTAAAAATCCTCATTGTAAAGTTACTTTGTCGATTTATTTTGTACAGTCACGAGAAAAAGTATGTATACACTCGGCTTTATTCAAAAGCGATTTACTCCTTTATTTTTGAATGAAATTTTATGTTGTTACGATCATATCATTTTCGAACCCATAGGTTTATGTAATGTGTCGTATTTTAACGTTGCATTCGTTATTTCACGAAAAAATCGCAATTGAAAGTTGCCAAGTGTTGACATATTGGTGCTCGTGACTGTACTAGCAGCGCCCCGCGCTTTCACCCGCATAATTATCGATCCCGTGGGAATAATGGGATAAAAAGTATCCTATGCCTGTTTATAAACTATAACTAATCCTGGTTATAAACTATCTGTGTGCCAAATTTCATCCAAATTCATTCAGTAGTCTTGGCGTGAAAGAGTAACATCCATCCATCCCAACACAAACTTTCGCGTTTATAATATTATAGTAGGATTAACGGATTAACTTCTGCCCACGACCTTGTCTGGATTTCAGAAATTGGCGGAATAAAAACAGGGTCAAATTCAATTAGCTAGCTAGCCAGAAACTCCGCAGACGTGGTAGGTATCTAAACATGATAAAAAAAAATTATTTGATGAGTTTTTTGTTGGGGTCATCAACCGCAGGTAGTGCAGTCACTTGAAATCATCTTTTTTATCATTTTTTGATATTGATACCCACCACGCTCGCAGAGTTTCGGTAGCTAATTTAAATATGACACAGTATCATAATAATTTGTGTTAATCCTGGTAATAAACTGTCTGTGTGTCAAATTCATCCAAATCCGTTAAGCCATTTCTGCATTCACCTTTACAATATTAGTAGGATTACGAAAAACAATAGCCTATCGGCCACAAACGGCAATCTTCCCGTCAAAATAACCAACCACCTTTCTGAACTGATAATACCGTCTAAAGGCCGGTTTTTTGATCCGTAGTTAAACTCGAGGACTTGTTAAAAATAGTAACTAATAATGGTTAAATTTTTCAAAATGTGTTTTTTGATCAATTTTTTGTTTATTTAGTGGTTATTTTTAAGGACGCTGTTACATTTTCGACGAACTCAAATTTAGGTATCTAAAGTCGCACACAGCAACATCACACGTACGCACACATTGAGTCCTCGATTTTATACATCTCATATAATCTTGGTCCTTGATATTATTTTTTTATTTTATTGAAATTGATTCCGGAAGATTACTTGGATCTTTGAAAATGCATTTGGTAACTGTTACTATTAGTATCGTCATCAAGAAAACGAAAATACAAAACCAAAGACACCGACTTCCGAAATCAAAGTTATTTTTCACTTTGTGGTGTTTTTTTTTTTTTTTTGGAAGTCTGTTTTATTTTTTGTGAGAAAGTTTTTATCACTGTTTCGGTTTTAGCGGGAAAACAGATGTCAACACCCAATATGGAGTACCAACCAAAACTAAAAGGAAAAAAACTGTCCTGTGTCGAAAAACAAAAAACAATAGATACCGACACCGACTTCCGAAAAGAAAATTTATTTTCATTTTGTAAAGCACGCTATGTGAAATAAGTAGGTACTTAAAATAAAACAATTTCCAATTGGCGGCACGGTTGGCGTAGTGGTTAAGCGATTGACTGCTGCGCTGCGTGTCGCGGGTTCGATTCCCGCACGGAACAAATATTTGTATGACCTACATGTATTTGTTCCGAGTCTGGGTGTTTCTATCTATAATATGTATGTATTTGCAAAAAAAAAAATGTATATAAGTAGTTTATCAGCCATTTTGTTACCATAACACAAGCATTAGGTTGCTTAGGTTGGTTGCTTGTTGGTTGGTTACATGGAACATATAAAATATTATTATCTAAAATTTTACGAGTATTACATAGTGAGCTAATGAGTTGTGACATACTAGCCTGGGAATTTAGTTAAAATTTTTGGTAAAATAAATCTCATGATCTTCTTTGTGACTGTGGTGTAGGCTCAGCATTTTTGATGGAAATTAAAACACACGGAAGTAGTAAAAATCTATAATATATTTAATAAAGGCATGTTACAAAAGTACACCAACTTATTGCTACGTTTGTAGATTTTTTTGGTCTATGTCCAAATTTCCGAATACGGGGCATCTAAAAAATAAAGGTAAATATATTAACAAAATAACCTACATAAAAACTAAATGCTACACTTGGTGGCAGAGCTCACAAAGTACAAATTACAAAGTTCCGCTGCCAAGGCCTGTCTTTTTTGTCAAACGATATTTGTGACATCTACCATGCCATATTTATGAAATTGACACCCATGACGAAAAGTGGCCAAGTTTTTGTCGGTGCCATTTTGGATTTTGGTTTTGACCCCATATTCGTTATTAGCTACCCCAAAAACCATGAAAATGACACCTATGACGAAAAGATGTCTAATTTTCGTAGGCGCCATCTTGGATTTTGGTTTTGATCCCATATTCGTTATTAGCTAACCAAAAAACCGTGAAAATGACACCCATGACGAAAAAATGTCAAATTTTCGTCGGCGCCATTTTGGATTTTGGTTTTGATCCTATATCCGTTATTAGCGACCCCAAAAACCATAAAAATGAGACCCATGACGAAAAGTTGTAAAATTTTTATCGGCGCGATCTTGGATTTTGGTTTTGACCCCATTTTCGATATTAGCAACCCCAAAAACCATGAAATGACCACTTTTTGTCATAGTCTTGGTTTTGACCGCACATTGGTCATACATACATAACTACATACAAACCGGTTAAAATCATAACTCTCCTCCCGCCCATCCACTTCCAGACCTCACCGCCGACAGTTTGACCTTAGCCATCCAAATCCTAACCTTACTAAGAGCTCCTTAAACCCATCCATTTCTCAACCTTGTCCACAGCTGCTTAACCCCACCCATCCAAATCCCGATCTTACACAACATAGTAATATTTTTTTATACTTACAAAATAAAAATAATTTAAGTATGAAACTCGTACTTACTTTTATTTCAGTCCAAAAGTATCAATTCCTTCCGATCACGATAACCAACGACGGTACTCACACAACAATCTTTTTCTATTACTTTTATCGTATTTATTTTTTTCGAGAGAGCGATATACCCGTCCTTCCATGAGCGCTTCTGAGCGCGGAATGATGAACCGTGAGTGCAAAATGTATGAAAAAGTCTGCAAGTGTTTTTATTTTAGCTAATAATTGAAAAATATATTGATTTATATACAAAACAATTAGCTAAATCTATAAAGGACTATATATACCGCAATTTATTATAATTTTGAAGATAAAATATGCTGTAAATTTACCTAAACTGGTACCTGTTGGGACACCTATTTTTTTAATTTTCTGCGGTTGTTGAGTAGGGAAAAACGTATTTGTGCGAAAATTTTGTATGACGTCATACAATTTTTGTGATGCCAATGTGGAGATGAATATATTACCTTTAAATTAAGACTATGATATGTTAACATTTGTGATTGCTTATACGTTAAAATGGTACCTGAAAAGCACTGTTATTTGTAGAAAAATGTAAAAGCGTCCTTAACCGACTTCTAAAAAAGGAGGAGGTTCTCAATTCGGATGTTTGTATTTTTTTTTATGTTTGTTCGCGCATTAACTCCATCGCTTGCCAACCGATTTGAATTTTTTTTTGTTGGAATGGCTTTATTTCCCAAATGGACCCATAGAAATTTCATCAAAATCGGTTTAGTGGTTTACTTTTTAAACCAAAATTACTGGTAACAACCGACTTCCAAGAACGACACTACAAAGTGAAAAATAACTTTAATTTCGGAAGTCGGTGTCGTTGGGTTCGCATTTTTGTTGTCTGCCGCCGACTTTCGAAATTAAATTTATTTTTCACTTTGTAGTGTCGTTCTTGGAAGTCGGTTGTTCTTTTTTTAAGTTTTTTTTAGGTAATAGTTTTTTTATTTGACCATTAGCAATGATATTATATCATTAGATGAACTAGAAATTGCAAAAATTTAACCATTAGTTACCATTTTTAACAATTGGTTGAGTTTAACTACGGATCAAAAAACCGGCCCTTTGTAGCACTTAGTCAAATGTCGTTAACGCAACCTCCAGACATCTTTGTGTTCCCATTCACCGTCGAATTAACCAGATTCCCGTTTCTTACGGGAAGATATAGCTGACAGTGCCGTCCTTAGGGAATGCCGTATCTTGGAAGACGTTCTTACTGCTTCATCTGTTTTTCTGGAATGGAGATTATCGGCTGTAGGTTACCTAACGAGGCGGCTGTTTTCGCGAAAGTTTTCTGAATAGACGAAAAAAGGATGAAAGATTCCCAAAGGTGTGTCGTCCTGGCTTTTCCTTTTTGGACGAAAAAAATGATAACGTAGCAGGATAGGACCTAGTGGATTTTTCTTATTTCAAGCCCGCAGTTATAAAAACCGGTTATTATTTGAGGTGTCCATTTGAGGTCTCCTCAGACGGTGATTTTAAATACGGACCTCAATCCCAATAGTGAAATTTTGTGAGGATGGACGGATGTTTGTTAGTCTTTCACGCAAAAACTTCTGAACGGAATTGAATGAAATTTTGCACACAGGTAGTTTATAACCAGAATTAACACATAGGTTACTTCTTATATCAATATTCCCACGGCATCGAGAATAATGCGGGTGAAACAGCAGGGCGCTGCTAGTTTTGTATAATTTTAAAATTCTGATGTGTTCATTTTGACAGCTCCTTTCAAATTCTGACAGCTGCAGCATGTTGGATAGACTGGTATATGTATTTGTAAAGAAGTCAGAAGCTGATTTTTACACAATTTTCTAAATCTCCTATGTCTAACCGAATACCATTAAAAATCTTATGCGAGAAGGTTCCAACTAACACAATCAGGATAAATTGTTCTGTTTATAATACAGAAGTTACAAGCTGTTGTTTACCCAATATTAACTACCTACGTCTTACCCAATACCAATAAAATCTCATGCGCGAAGGTTCGAACTAACACAAACACAATTTCTCATGCCAATCACAAGAACGCGCAATAGATCTCACAACAACTCATTGCGCAACTAATTCTCAAAAGCACAGCAAATTTTTTTCTAATAAAACTAATGCGTATTTATCAGGATACAATCAATATGGCCTCGCGTCCAAAATCGGACACACACAACAATCAATCACAATTTAATGTGGACCTTTTTGGCCCCTATTGGTCGATTTAAACCGTCCAGTCACATTAGACCCTTGTATCGATGTACTTTTGTTTAATTAAGGACAAATTAGGGAGCTCTTTATGCTGGTTGGTCATCGTTAGTGATAACGTGGACTCCTTTTCAATTCGGAATGCGGTTGGTCCTAAATGCTTTTGTGTCATAGTAATCAGACCCTAGCAGGCGCTTTACTTTGTGTTAATTATTTCATCACCGCTGCTCTCAAAACAGTGAACGAAAACATCTTGAGGAAACCGGCATGTCCTAGAACCAAAAATTCGAAGATATGTGACATCAATCCACTCGCACTGGGCCTGCGTGGTCGTTACAACCCACTCCCTTTCGAAGAGATGAGGCCTGAGTCCCAGCAGTTGGGTCTTATAGGCTCATTATGTAATCAGACATCATAATGAGTCCTTTACAGATGTGATGACCCTAATCATACAGTGTTGTTACACCTTAATGTTATTTTATCTTTAGTGGGGTTTTGTTTGCCTTCAGTAGGTTAACTGTTACAACATAAAGTTCATTAGTTTATCTAGCTAATGTAAGTGCTTCCATTAGTCAGATTAACTTACTCTTTACTGCTAACGATCTTAAATATTTTCTCGTCTGTGTTTCTGCCTTTCTAGTGGTAATATCTTCTAGTAGCTTTTTCTCTTTAAAAGTGAGTAAGAGCAGTGGTGGCTCCGTGGTAAGCCGCGACTTACGAGTTGGTCACGGGTTTGAACCCATTTGTGTTAATTATTTCATCACTAAGTACTGCTCTCAAAACGGTGAAGGAAAACATCGTGAGGAAACCGGCCCTGCTGCCCTAAAACCTAAAACTCGAAGATATGTGACATCCCCCAACCCGCACTGAGCCCCCGTGGTGGATTTCACTGAGCCCACGTGGCTCTTTTACAGAGAGGAGGCCTGTGTCCCAACAGTGGGAACATTAGGCTGATAATGCTTATGCTATGCTTTATAAGTATTGAACATCGTATTTCTATTCTTCTTCTTAGATTGTCGATGGTTTGGGATGGATTGTCTAAATATAGTCGGCCCAGAATTTGGCTCCGAGTTTGGCAATGTCAATAGCGTCCATCAGTTCCTGTAACGTGCAGACAACAGGACACGCTGGACACGTTATTAAGACGTGTTCCATTGTTTGTGGAACAGCAGCGCTTTTATAGTTCTGCAGGCCGTATTTCGGCCATAGCGGCCAATGATAGCGGAGCCTTCAGCGCGAGACATATAGTGCACAATTGTGTGCGCAGACACTGGTGTAATCTCTCTTCCCTCACTTTCATAGTCCGATGGGACGGGAATCCGACACGACCGCAGAGAGATCAGGCGAAGGACCAACGGCTTAACGTGCTTTCCGAGGCACAAGAAATTCCTAATGGAAAAATCCAATAACACTTTGTCCGACCAGGGAATTGAACCCACACTGAGCAGTCGCGCTTGCGATCATGAGACCAACGGGACAGCACCACATTTGCGCTCCAAGGTGAAGTATTTGTATTTTTCACATAGAACTAAAGGATTGAATAACATTAAACTGAGAGACAAAGTTTTAAACAACTTTCAAGACCACTGCATTTTCCAACTGAAACAAAAGAACTAACAGAACAAAACAATGTTACATGTACTTTTCTTCTTTTAGCGTAGTGCAAGTAGTGGTAGGTTCGGAAAGGTACATTTTTTACAATCCGAATTTACCTTTACCCCGCAGTTAGGCGAGGGATGCACGGGTGGAACGGGGCGTTGAATAAAACAGTGGACTTAGCAACAAGCCTTAAAATACGGTGTTGCCTTGCTTAACCGCAAAAACGATTTGTGTGAGAGTGTCCAAGGAGTTTCTTGCCCGTTCCTCTTCATAGGTGTGCCTACTACGCTTTGGAATGGGCTTCTTACTAGCTTCATATTTCTGACATTCAGAATATATTCTTACTGGCGGACTCCTTGACTATTAAAAAGTGCCTGTAAAAATGGTTTCATTGAAATAAATGCTTTGAGTTTGTGTTCCGAAAAAGGTAATGGATTTGTTCTTAACCGACGAAAACGAGCAGTTTGCTTTCGACGAGTTTTTTGTATAGTATTTTTGAGGCTTCAGTCATTACCATACGGAATGAATACCTGCTTATTTGCATTCAATAGTCTCGTTTTTTTTAAGTAGTGCCTGACTTTAAATACTTGTATCACTTTCTAAGTTTCCTGTAATAAATAACTTTATTGCTAAGTTGCTAAATAAGAAAAATAACTCCACGCGTTCACTGAGAAAAAGGGTCTTGACGGACAACGAAGTAATCTTATAAGAGTTTTTTCTCCTTTTGAGGTACGGAACCCTAACAATGGTAAAGAACTAAACACCAAAACTCGAAATATCAATGAAATGTAGGTCTCAAGAATTCATACGATCCCAGAATATTCTAACATCTGGCAACCCTCTAACTTCGCCAGTACATTTATACGCTTAGCTTGCTTTCCTTCCTTAACACGGTTTGTTTCGGTCTTTTCCCTAAGGTTGTCAGCTACAAAAATATATGGAAACCCTTCGTGAGGAAAATAAAATGTTAGCATTACTTTATTTGGGGAATTTCGTTTCTTTTTGAATACTGGAACTTGTTTTATCTGGGCCGTAATTCTCTATGACACAATGAGCGAAACCGCGCAAAATGAACGCGAGATTGGCGGGATTAGCTAAGGAATTCACGTGGTTTCGGTCAGGAATCGTTAAATGGTGTGTATAGGCCTCCCCTTTCTTCTGCCATACTTCCCGGTTCTGTGCGTCCCTCATCCGGGTATTTCCCGCGACTTTGCCGATATCTTCAACCACGCGCGCTCTTGGAAGGCCCTGGTTTCTTTGGCCTAACCTTGGCTACCATTCGGTCTCAGCTTTACCAAGATTATCGAAGCCCATACTTTTTCTGGTTTACTTTCATACCTTTGTGCCAGTTACAAGGATGTTTATTTGCAGTTCATCCTCTTTGGCTTTCCAATCCTTTGATTATCGTAAAAATGCAGTTCAAAACAATCATCGTCATTAGGTACTATCTTAAGCTTTGGTATCTTGAAAAGTCACGATTCCATCTTTATATATTTCCATTATTCAAAACATAAATCATTCATAAAATTCACAGTTACACTCAATCTAGCATGAATAAGTAATTCTCATCTTGGAATGTTCACATTGCGTATACAATATTAATTTTAGTCATGCTTTAATCTTTCAAAGATTCTTCAGCACCAGTTATTTTGTTTCGTTGTCAAGGCTACTGAAGATTTATTATCATCAATATGTGTTTAGGACAAAGTACGCAGGGAGGATAATATTTTATTACCTACTAACTTCTGGCCGGGACTTCGTCCGCATGAAATTTCTTGTTTTCCAACCCACCCCGTTCCCCGCATCGCCTGCCCGCGTTTTTACTTGGTTTTCACTTAGCGTTCTTTCTGACTCTTTTTTTTTTTTGCTCGGCTATCTCTCAAATCCGACTGGTAATCTTAGAGATAAGCGCGTTCAAACAAACAAACTCTTTAGCTTTATTATTAGTAAAGATTGCCCATACGGTATAGGTATTTTAACGATGTGCTTGGCAAGGTCTTTCAGATTATCTTTAGGTTTAAGGCATAAAAGTTTTTAGCACATAAAATATAAGTTATTTTATGTGCTAAAGACTGGCATGGTGTTGTTTTATGATTTCTCATCATAAATTCACACTTATTTCTTCGCCTTCATTCGTCATCGCACTCCTGCCTTTATCCCAAATTTTTGGGGTCGGCGCAGTCTCCATAACAAATTATTAAACTGAGTTTTTTATACATTCCAAATAAATTACAAAAGTACCATCTGGCTACTTAAAATTTTGTTAATCCTATCGCTGTCCCCTTCTCTACCATTCCCATAGAAAAGGACGGGCTTCTCTATTATAATCGAAATAGTTGTCGCGTTTTAATTCCTCTTTTATGTTGGTAATCGCGTTTCTATGAGGGTACAGGTTTGATGTGACCCTAGCCCGTATAGTCTGCGTCCCTATTATTGCGAGAAAATTAATAAGTATTCATTTTGGACTTTGTTCACCATTATCATTGGCAGCGGAGCGTTGTTAAGCGTTGGCCGTTTTGCGTGGATGTGACGCAAAGAATGATGGGCAAATTTGTATGAAACCTGGGCGTAAGACCAACAGAACTGCAACTAGTACCAATTGTTCGGACGTAATGCCAGAATCGTAATTATGTAAATAAACCTAGCCATATCCACCGGGTTTACCTGAAAATATTAAATAAAACATATCGTTTTATTGTTAATACAACGATACGTAACTGTTAACAGTTGGATATAACTTAATAATAAAAATGTTATTTGAACGGTTTTTAAATGAAAAGCATGTGTATAAAATAAAAAAAAAAAAAACAATCAAATCAAAATAAAGTCTCAACTAAACTAACGCAAATGACGTGCGGGGGCGATAAATGGCTCATGTCGCCCCAAACCAAGGTACTTACCATGT
This sequence comes from Apamea anceps, assembly GCA_951799955.1. Taxonomy (NCBI): domain Eukaryota; kingdom Metazoa; phylum Arthropoda; class Insecta; order Lepidoptera; family Noctuidae; genus Apamea; species Apamea anceps. Next base: position 5,463,732 of record OX637516.1, read on the forward strand.
TATCGAAACTATATGAGCACAAGTGCAATTCATATCGATGTTCTTCCAGACATCCAACGCTGTCTCTAAATCCTCTGTCTAGTATAATCACATCATTTTGGTGAAACAACCAATGCCAGGCGCTTTCCTCATCATTGAGAAGTCCTTGCATAATAGTTGCATCAGACATTGTCGCGGGATATGACCGACGACATCAATGATGTAAACGTCGCTACAGACAATCATGAAAGGTTTCAGAAGGTTCTCGAATTTGTGTAAGTTTGTGTATTGAAACAAAAAGTTGCTGCTTTTTTCTATAAAAATGTATGTACTCGTACCATCGCAGATGATTATTGTCTTGGTGTTATTTTCATCACCAAAAATACCCTTTGGTATCATAAGATTTCTAGTAATCAAAAATCTGTCAAGTAAGCCAGCAATCCAATCAGTAGTCCAATAACGAGCAGGGATCAAGAAATCGTAGCCAGCAATCCAATCAGTCGTCCAATAACGAGCAGGGGTCAAGAAACCGTAGCCAGCAATCCAATCAGTAGTAGAATAACGAGCGGGTGTCAAGAAATCGTAGCCAGCAATCCAATTAGTAGTCTAATAACGAGCAGGAGTCAAGAAACCATAGCCAGCAATCCAATCAGTAGTCCAATAATGAGCAGGGGTCAAGAAACCGTAGCCAGCAATCCAATCAGTAGTCCAATAACGAGCAGGGGTCAAGAAACCGTAGCCAGCCATCCAATCAGTAGTCCAATAACGAGCAGGGGTCAAGAAACCGTAGCCAGCAATCCAATCAGTAGTCCAATAGCGAGCAGGGGTCAAGAAACCGTAGCCAGCCATCCAATCAGTAGTCCAATAGCGAGCAGGGGTCAAGAAACCGTAGCCAGCAATACAATCAGTAGTCGAATAACGAGCGGGTGTCAAGAAATCGTAGCCAGCAATCCAATTAGTAGTCTAATAACGAGCAGGAGTCAAGAAACCATAGCCAGCAATCCAATCAGTAGTCCAATAACGAGCAGGGGTCAAGAAACCGTAGCCAGCAATCCAATCAGTAGTCCAATAACGAGCAGGGGTCAAGAAACCGTAGCCAGCAATCCAATCAGTAGTCCAATAACGAGCAGGGGTCAAGAAACCGTAGCCAGCCATCCAATCAGTAGTCCAATAACGAGCAGGGGTCAAGAAATCGTAGCTAGCAATCCAATCAGTAGTCCAATAATGAGCATGAATTCGGAATCAATTGATGATACCGAAAAAACACAACGCAGGCATGTAGTAGTAATGAAATATAAGTCTGGATGACAAGTGCTTTAATGTCACTATTGAAAATAGACAATCCACAACAAGGGGATACTCTTAAATAAGATAAAATAATAATGAAGAACTAACAACAAGTTTATCTTATAGGTGGAATTAATGGATTTTAAATCCATTAATTCCACCTATAAGATAAACTTAAAATAATAAACATACTTAAAATAAATAAATCAATCAAACTTAGTTCTAGGTAAATTATAAAAATACGTACACAAATTGTTATTAAGTCTTACTACGGTAACAAGTAAACACCGACTGAACTCGGGGCTTACCATCAGCTCCTAGAGCAGAGCAGAAGTTGATCTGCACTGGTTTTATGTACTTAGTCATAGAACAAAACAGCGGTGCAGTTCAACTTCTGCTCTGCTGCTGGTAGTAAGCCCCCTGAACCGCGCGTGAGGCGGCTTACGCGCGGAGTAGTGAGAGTGAATTCGAGCATACATTGTTACCTGCGTGTGCGCCATGTTTATAACACGACCTTTTGTTTTTAAACGTGACAGATGCAGTCAAATCCTCGGTATTATACAGAAAAATGCAATTTTTTCAATTGAGTCTATCTCTGTTCTCCGGCGACTTTGGTACTTTTTGCCATAGTATGAAATATAGTACTAATTGAGAGCTTTAATTTGAGATATATTTCAATTCTGTTGGACTTACGCCCATTTTGTCCCATCATCCTTTTCCCCCAACTTGTTATTTTTTTTTTGTGTTTGTGTCAAAACTGCGTCATGTTTACCGCAAATAAAGGTATTTTCTTTCTTTTCTTCCTTTTTCTTTCAGCCTCGTTCCACCCACTGCTGAGTACAGGCCTGCTCCCTTTTGTGCTATGTTTCCCTGGTCTGTGCGAGTCTCATTCAGGTCTTGTGGACGACGTCCACAAGACCAATTCGTTAGTGATTCAAACATTTTTAAAACTATAAAATAGCTTGTTCATTAATAGCATATATAGACCTCCAGACCAAGTTTCGGCCATGGCGACTAATTTCAAGCGGAAACTAGCCATCGGCGCAGGAGATATTATAGTGCTCAAGTGTGTGCACAGACACAGGTGACCTCTCATTTTCCGATGGGACGGCAAACCGACACGACCGGAGAGAAATCAGGCACAGGACCAACGGCTTGACGTGCTTTCCGAGACACGGGGGTATCACACCACCAACTTCCAAACTCCGGGCTGCATTAGCATACATATATCGTCTAAACATAGAAAGGATTTCTATACCCTTCTCCTTCTCCTTCTCTTTTCCTTCTTCTTCTTTTTTTTTTTTTAGTGCCTGAAATGGTTTAATTGAAATAAATGATTTGAGTCTGAGTTTGAGTTTGATAGCAGTAAGTCGTCTTTTAATCGTTCGCCTATCCTTCACCGAAATCCTCACACACGTACCTACTTAGCTTAACTTTTAAATCTACAGCTGCAATAAAGTTTCTATCACCTTACAATTAGGTACTAAATTTCTAACACGCGCATCAAATTCTAATTTTATTAGCACCCTTATTTACAGAATCGAAATTGATTTGACGATAAATTGTGCATCTGAATCGTTAATCCAACATTGAAGTCTCGCGCCCCTCTGGTAATATAACTGACCTTTTCATCGATATCCCCTAATTTACACTTAGTAATGGCAGCTGGCCTCGTTAGTCTAGAACTACTGCTGAACATGAGTTCTATGGGTTCGATTCCAAGGTCGAGCAAAGTGTTATTGTATTTTTTTATCGGGAATTTCTCGGTGTCAGTTAGCAGCCCGGAGTCATGATTTGTGCCCGGTTAATGGCGATAGGCTCGAACTGGCGAAATGTACCACTATAGGAACACCTCTGCCTAACCCTTGGGTGAATGAAGGCATGATGATATGCGTGTTATATGTGGCAGCCCTAGAATTTTGGGAATGCCGCATTTTGCACACACTTCCTCTTTGTGTTTCGAAGTCGAAAGTAATTGGAACGTGGAATATTTAATAGCTCGGGTCGTTACTTTATTTACGGATTTGCTTCAAGAGGCGTTGTTTCCTTTCTCGGTTTTAATGAGCAGTGAAAATAAGGAAAAACAACTAAGTATTGTCATGCCAATAGCCATTTTTTCTAGTCTATTCTAGTATTCTTATGTTAAAGTCTGGATTCAGAATTACAATCAAAACCGACACAGGATTTCTTTAAACTATTCATTCATACTTAATCAAGTCCAATCGCAATTCAGCTAATAGAATCAATATTCTATTAAGAAAATAGCGTTCATAAAGCCAGAGTCAAAATAAAAAGCAATTCAATTCCAATATAAATGGGACCATAATAAAATCACATCTGAAGTTAAATATTAACGGATCGAAATCGGAAGGGGAATGTGAAAAGCAATAAGAGCCAAATATTAACGTATCCAATTTATGGAAGGGAAGGTATGGGAGCAGATTATTTATTCAGGAGAGTTTCGTGGCTCCTCACCGTATGCAGATTAGGTTGGTACTTCAAGGCCTCGTCCATATACTGAAATGCGCGGTGACAAGGGCGGGCGTGATTTGGTGACTGCAGTACATCGCAAGTTGTTGTAGCAGACAGTAGAGGGTAGATGTGTTTCCACGGGGTAAAACATTAGACGATCGCTTGGTTGCTAAAGGAAAGTACATGCCGAAATTGCTTCACATTGCGATACCTCCCGGTCGCGGTTTAGCTCGCTACCTCGATGTCACCTCCATGTCAAACAAATGCATGCTTATAGACACGCACGCACATGCCAGGCATTGAGGTAAACCCCTAAGCAGTGGTTACCCTTAAGAGGGCCCTTCCCGGCGCATCTATCGTCAACGCGAGCACAGTCGAAAAGCTTGTTGTTTCATACAGCGCAATGTTTGAAAAAGAGGCAAAGCGAAAAGAGTGAGATAGCGCCTGAACGCTCGGTATCCATTCGGTAACTTTCGCACCTCATACCGCCTTGTTGACTACGAATAAGTGAGAACGCGATAACATTGAACGAAAAATAGTGTTCCAAAATTTCATAAAACTTGTTCCAGGAAATACGTGTTTTTGAATAACCCTTACAAGTTTTTGGAAAAAATATTTGTCATTTAGAATCTCCATTACATGTGCAAGGCTTCTATCGATATGATTTCTTTACTTTTATAATTTACGAGTACATTATGAACGGCCAAAGTTCAGGTAAAATTTGTGCAAAAAAAGCAGATTTTTGGAGGCTCTTACTTAATTCGTTTCTTCAAATTTTTTATTTTTGCTTTGATAGAAGCCTCGATATAGTGCACAAGATTCCTATTAGTTCAAAAAATTCAAAGATAGATGCCTTACAACGACATAATCACGCATGAGCGTTTGTATGAAAAGTACGACGGGTTGGCCGCTCTTAAGTGTGTAGAGGCAACTGTAGCCGTCGACGGCAGCAGCCGACGCGCAGACGACTGTCAACGGCTGCCGTCGACACTCGTCTTAGCCCCATCCCGCCTCAGTCGCTCAGTCCCATCAAGTGCTATCACTACACTACACTTTGGCTAAGCGTTATTCCTCTCTTTGTCGCACAACTGTCAAACTACAAGTGCGAAATAGAGACGGGAACATGTCTTAGCCAAAGCACGTTCTACTTCTAAGTAACGTTTATAGATCTCAGTGTTAGATCGCAAACGGCGCTGTCATAGTTATACATAGATACTTCGCGTCCGCCTCAGCATCCGCTAATCTCCCCACCCTGGACGAGGCTCAAGCTTATCAACTTATCGTACTGAATAATATCTTGCACATCTGTTAAATGTTCGGCCAGTAACTGGAGGGGTGTAATTTAATGAAAGCTTGAGGGTGCATGATCAGTAATGTTTTCTCCTTCATTTTTAACCCCCGACGCAAAAACGACGGGGTGTTATAAGTTTGACGTGTCGGGGTGTGTGTGCGTGTGTGAGGGTGTGTGTGGGTGTATGGCTGTCTGTGGCATCGTAGCTCCCGAACGGATGAACCGATTTTGATTTTGTTTTTTTTTTTATTGCTGGCTGTTAGTAGGGCTTTGACCTTTCCTGTTATAGTTTTTAATTTCCTATAGAATGGGCTACGTAGTAAGTAATTGTTGTTTTAGTATAGTTGATGCGTTTTAGCTTAGTAATATCGGTCATTGCCCTTTTCCTAATATCACTCCGTAGGAACCCAAATAATAGTTGGGCTCCTTAAGTTCTGAGTTGAGTTGCGTGATTACTGACTATTACTTGCACTGACTGGACATGTCCACTCAATCTGTAGTTCTTTCCTCAAAAGACAATTTCAGACACACTGACCAGGATTACGTCTGGACTTTAAATGATACTGTGACCTCTGAGTTTGTTTCGGCCTTTCTTCTCAGAGTTGTCGGATAGGAAACGCCTACTTTACGTTTTTAAAATATGATTGACGTATAAAGGTATTTGTAGAAACCTACTTACAGAAAAAAAATCATTATCATTTATGATAATAAACTATGTATGGTTTATTATCATTTATAAACACGCATTATCATTTATGATAATAAACTGTATGGTTTTTCGTTATTGGAGCACATTGAAGATCGCGATAGATATATTCAGGACATTAGCGAATTTTATTTCAGTTTTTTGAATAAAAAATGTAGGAAAATGTAGGTGGGTCAATGATCGTTATTGACGTGCTAAAACGCATACGTTATAATAACATCATTGACTTACCTTTATAGCATACTAGACTAAAATTCTGCTCAGCAAACTAAATCATCACTGATATTGAAGAAAGACCCAACTTTATCTTTATAAAAGAAAAAGATAGAAGTCTGAAAGTTAGGCAAAGTAAATCTGGAAGCATCAGTTAAATTAATGCTGTTTTTAAAGTAAGTAACTTAAGTCTATAACTTAGTTGAGGTAAAAGCGGTCGTTCCATCAAAAACTCTTTTCATCGCGAACGTCGATGGTAAAATTATGTGAAAGGAGGCTAAACTTTTGGAACCATTTTGCTTAGGGTTTTGGTTTTTATGGATCAAAGGCAACGTGTGTAACCACGGAATTTTGAAATAGAGGTTTTGCCCGCGACTTTGTTGGCGGGAAATGTCTTGATCCTCCGACTGACTCCGTTGTATCGCATAACCAGCCCGCGCTATTATTTCACTATCGCTTCGCGTTCTATCTAACTGTTTGTCTTTTTGCTCGGCTCCCAAGGGCCATAGCGTTATATTAAATCGCCTATAGCCTTCCTCAAGAAAAATAATTTTCCAAATCTCACTATTAGTTCCAGAGATTAGCGCGTTCAAACGAACTCATTAGCTTTATTTTATTATTAGTCTGGATTATAAAGACAGCGAAGGGCTTTATGCGCTATGGTGCGAAATATGATCATCAGAAAGTTCACCAAGTCGGCTCATGACGTAAAAATAACACTCTATAGCTTTCAAAAAGTGGAATTTTTCCTACACTTTGACTAAGTATAGTAAGTATTCCCAGGGCTTTAATATAAAACCAACTTGACGACACAGTTGGCGCAGTGGCTGAGCGATCGCTGCGTGTCGCGGGTTCGATTCCCGCGCGGAACAAATATTTGTATTGCCTACAGGCATTGATATATAAAAACATGCCTACAGGTATTTGTTACGGGTCTGGCTGTTTGTGTGTGTGAGTTTAAATGTTTGTAAACGCACCTGCGATACAGGAGTAATTCCAAGAGTGGGGCAACGTTTAAAAAAAAAAACCTTAGGTGACATTTAAAACCCAACTTCACTCAAATTTTACTTCAATACCAACTTTTCGACGCCATAAATCTTTTGACTTAAAAAGTTTTAAAACCAGATACGCAAGCGAAAGTAAACCACAGATCACTCTGGTATACAAACCTAACCGGTTAACAGGTTAAGAAATCGTTAACTTAGTAATAAACTTGATTTTATGGACCCAATTGACGGCTGACACGAAAATAGGGTGACACCATAAACACGGTAACACCTTTGCGACAGAAATGTACTTGTTTTAATAGTCTTGTTTTCCAATTGCTATGTCGAAATGGAGGTACAGTCCGGTCGTCAAGAGAATGCGTTCTTGACATCCGTCAGTTTCATACAAACGAACACATTGTTTTGCGAATTTAGCAACTAACAGCGTCCCGCGGTTTCACCCGCATAAGTGTCGATCCCGTGGGAATATCGGGATAAAAAGTATCATATGTGTTAATCCTGGTTACAAACTATCTGTGTGCCAAATTTAATCTAAATCCGTTCAGTAGGTTTTGCGTGAAATAGTAACAAATAAACATCCATCCATCCATCCTCACAAACTGTCGCGTTTATAATATTAGACGGATCCCGAGTGTCAGGAACGCATTCTCTCGACGGCCAGACTGTGGGGTGAGACACTTTTGCGGTGGGTCTGATGAAAGGGTAAAGGAATATTGTTACATAGTTAAATATTATTAATTTAAATGTTTTTTCGCCACATAATCCATTATCCTTATGCCAGTTTATTTGGGGTTGATGTAATAGGTATTGCATCGTACAGACGCCAGCAGGTCAAGCTACCCGAAACTGTCAAATTATTCCAATCAACCTTGAACCTTAACAGTTTAGCGATAAAGTTGAAAATCTATTAAAGAAATTTGACAGATTGTAGTAGTAGCTTGATGTGCTGGCGTCTGTACATATTTTTCGTCAATAGTGAACGTTTTTATTAGCCGTCATGTCCCTGAGTAAAGAATTAAATTCGATGTTTTATCGAGTTTTGGCAATTGGCATCCTTAAATTAAATAAGGTATTCAGACAATCAATCTACTCAGGCTATCGCAGTCCACTGCTGGACATAGGCCTCTCCCAGGCTGCTCCACAACACCCTGTCCTCCGCCTTCCGTATCCAGTCTGTCCCAGCCACTTTAAAACTTTTACCTTTTTGGCTTTTGAATTTTCAGTAAATTTTTCCTAGGTACAGATATTTTAATTCTATACCTAGGAATTGTTGATTCTATACCTTTTTCTAAAAGTAGAAACTAGTAATAACGTTTCGTTACAATCATCGCGAGAACATTAATTACTTTTTAAAATTCCCGACTTTTTGGTAGCTGTAAATTGTAACGCTGAATGATATTAAAAATGTAAAAGCTTGTTCGCTGCAGGATATTCAGATTCAGTTCATTAAAATAATGAAAGCGGAAAAGGTCTTTTGAAAAAATGTGGGGCGAATAGGTATTATGCATGCGCCAAAGGCTTTCTTTAAAATATCGTGAATGAAACCAATGATATTATTTTATGTTTATACCTACGTCACATTTGACACTAAAACTGGGGTTTTCTCAGAATGTGGTGGCCCCACCTTTTTTTTTTGGTTTCGCGGTGGAAATCCTCATGGACTTCCTCCATCGTGGTGGTGACGGAGGGGTGTGCCGGACTCTTACCGGCTAAAACCACCGCGATGTTCCACCTTTGCCTATGGCCGGGGGTCCGGGATTCGCATAAGCATTCACCGCTCCCAATTTACTGTCGAATGACGTTTAGGAAATGGTATTTAGGTATAAAAGTAAATTGGCGTGTTTCCCTAGAGAGCATTTTTTGACACCGTAAAGTCAAACCCCTTTTTTTTTTTTTTTGAGGATGGGAAATCATCAAATGACTCCTCCCGCTCTGGGTGGAGCAGGAGGGAGTGTCAGACTCTTACTGACTAAAACCCACCCGTGTTCCTTCCTTAGCCCTTTATGTTCCAGGGCAGCGGTAACCCTTTCGGACAATCCCGCTACCCTGGCAGGCTTCGGCCCTATGGGGCCCCGTCACTCATGTCAAACCCCTGTGCCATCGTTTTCATAATGGCCGTCTGTGAGCTAAATACAGCTTTTTCTGTATGACAGTATTTGTTATGTATTTATACTATACTAGCAGCAGCTCAGAACCTGAATTTGTGCCAGGTTGATGGCAATATGCTCACCTCTTATTACATGGCACTTAAACATAACTGGCGAAATGTGGGTTTGCTATAGGAACACCTCTACCTCCTTCGGGGGGATTACAGGAGTGATGTTATACTATACTACACATTACTGATCTCTATATCTTCCTCAGCCAGTCTTCGACGGCTTAAGGCTAATAGGATGTCGATTAAACCGATTAGAAAGTCGTTTACCTCACCCATAATTAATCGATACTAACATCTTTACTTGCATACAACGTAGACTTAGACAAGATATACGTTGGACCAGTTTCTGTCAGATATTTTTGTCAACGAAGTATCGTATTCTTCTGTATCTAACTGCATAAGCAGCAGAGGCCTCCTCTCGGTGAGAGGGAATAGGCTGTAATCCACCATGCGGGCCCACTGCGGGTTGGTAGATGTCACATGTGTTCGAATTTTAGGTTTTAAGATATGCAGGTTTCCTCACGATATTTTTTTTCACCGTTTTGAGAGCAGTGGTGATGAAGTAATTTACACAAAGTAAAGTGCCTGTTTGGGTTCAAACCCATGACCACTCGTAAGTCGTGGCCGTTACCACTAGGCCACCACTGCTCTCTGAATCTAACGGAGTTGGCAGATATTTATAACATGCAATAGTAGCGAACATGTCGTCATGCACGACATGTTCGATATTATTGCATTCTTAGAAGTGACACATCTTTTTGAAGTCGATGCAGATTCTTTTCTCGTCAGATAGTTCTGGTGATACGTCATTGTTACATATTTGTACTGCTGCTTTTATATGCTATCCACAAATGATCACATACATAATATTTGCTGTTATCTTGACGACAGATATTAATAAATGCGTCATGAAACCAGATATTTTTGCTGTCCATCGTAATATATTTATGCTTGTTGCTTATAAATAGTTAAAATTGTTTGTTTGTAAGAGATTATCTTTGAAAGTACTGATCCGTTTACAAAAATTATATTACTGAAAGAATTCAACACTGTTACTGAGTACCATAGGGCATGTTTTATGGTATAGTTTGTCCTCAACACGGACAGGGAAGCTGTTGAAATCTGCCGAGCCTTTTCTTTACTTAGTTGGGGTCGGCTTCCAGTCTAGCCGAATGCTAATTGTTTTATATGGAGTGACTCCCTATCTGACCTCCACAACCCAGTAACTGGGTAACACGATACCCCTTAGTAAGACTGGTTGTCAGACTTTCGGGCTTCTGGTGACCCGTAACGACTGTCAAAGTGTCCAATAATTACAGCCGGGAATAACGATTTAACGTGCTTTTCCGAGGCACGTTATGCCTATACCATCTTTACATACCAAGAAGGGTCTTGGTATGTAGATGGTCACCCATCCACGAACTAACCGCGGCAAGCGTACCTTAACCACAAGCGCCCGTAATTACTTAGCCACGAGCCCCTCGCAGAAGAAGAGGTAGGCAGAAGCTAATAATACAAACCTTTCAGTTATTAATCGATTAGATGAAACTCACTCAATTTCGCTAACATTAAACAGGTGCTCCATTAATGACTGGTGACATGTGAATGAACTTCAAGAGATTAGTTAGCTCCTAAATGTTACGTGGGGTCGAGAAGGCCAGTACAAAAAATATTTAGAAATAATTTTATCGCGAGTTTCTGTTAAACTTTTTTGATTTATTATCGCGGAGTTCATGTCATGATCCTGACTTCTGCCTGTGTAATTACCGAAACATATTTTATCAACATGGAAGCCTCCATAAATAAGTTACTCATCTATACTAATAATAAAGCTGAAGAGTTTGTTTGTTTGAACGCGCTAATCTCTGGAACTTCATTCATTATTATTGACATTTAATTTTGACATACTAATACTATAATTTCTCAATTTAATTGTACTAATATAAAATAAAATAATTAAATAATAATAATGTTAAAATGCGTGATAATTTACGATGATAAGGACAGGCGAATGATAATTGCAATGCTTGTAAAAGGCTGCTAAGGCCCTTCGCCGACGGCGACTTTTTGTAGCGATGCTGTCGCGCGTTCACATCGATACAGTCGCGATGCGGTCGCTAGCTGGTTACCCTCGCCCACACCAAGATTCTCAGTCGTGATGCAAACGTGATACTGTCGCGCTTCTGTCGCGATGCCAGCTGCACTGATGCTCGGTTCTCCACTCACGCGCCACCCTCCCTCCGATCTCTCCCCGATGTCGTCCGACACGGTCGCGCGTTTGCATCGATAAGAGTCGCGATGCTGTAGCGCGTTGGCATCGCTTCTGTAGCGCGTTGCGACTGACGCGCGTTAGTAGCATCGCTACAAAAAGTCGCCGTGGGCGAGGGGCCTAAGTCATAAGTTCTAACATAACATAACACCAACATTGTACACTTACTTCAAAATAAATGTTTTGACTTTGACTTCCAGTCGGATTTGAAAACTTCTTTTTGCGTTTGGTAGCCCAATTTTTGAGCTATGTAACATTACGCTACGATCCTTTGAAGCCGAACAAAAAGAAAAAAGCCAGGAAGAATGCTACGCGCAGCGAAAACGAAGTAAAACCACGGGGTGGGCTTGAGCCGCGGGCAGAAGCTTATGTTTAAATAAATAAGCAACTCTCTCAAGTTTGACAGCTGATTAATAATGAAGTGGCTTCAAATTGGTGATGAATGTATTCTTCTTGCTCGCCATTAATTTGAAAGCTGGCTGTTTATCGAGTTCCGAGTTTGTTGAATTTTCGAAGACATAATAATGCCATTACCGGTTGTGTTTTGCTTTCAAGCATGCTTTTGTGCACGTAAAATTGAAAGTAGGTATACAAGATCAAATAAAATTAGCTAGCAATACTCCGCAGACGTAATGGGTATCGTAATGGGTATATCTAAAGGCTATTCAAAAAAATTGGGTCAATGACCGCTGGTAGTGTTAAGAAAGAAAGAAAGAAAAAGTATTTATTGCGACTCGTACAGGATCATAAACTTACACAGTTAAAAATAAAAATAAAACAAATTGTATAACAAAGTAACAAAAGGAAGAAAATGAAACAAAGTCCTATGCGAGGCCAAAAGGCTCCTATCTCAGCTTGATGCTTCGACATTTAAAAAATAAATGTCGTAGCGCTGGTGTCGTTATTAGTTTGAAATGTTTCATCGTATTTAGATATCGATGCTTATTACATCTCTGAAGTTTACACAAAAAAACCTGATATTTTTAGTAATTACACTATCTACGGTCGTTGACTCCAATATAAAATAACAGAACATTTTATTTTGTACTATCATGTTTAGATGTACACCCAACACTTCTACAGAGTTTAGCTAGCTAATCTAATATGACCTGTAAATTATGGTTAGTAGATCCTTATATTGTTTACACGTACCTCGAATATTTACAACACCAATGAACGAGTTTGATTTACTTTTGAACTGTTTACTTTAAACTCAGTATTGATTCATCGAAATTGGAAAATTGATTGCTGTTCACCAGATTTTACAATATTTTATATTGTTAATTACATCTGTTGATTAAACAATTTGCAACGAGATTTAATAGAAGAGCTGTCGAAAACATAATTATATTTACATTCATTGTTACTTATGTAAACTAGCTTTGTATTTGATCATTTTCGAAACAAACTACTCCATTGTATACCTCCATTGTGGAAATCAGGCTTGACATAAGCCAACATCATCTGCCTAGCCTTTTTCCCAACTACGTTGGGGTCGGCTTCCAGTCTAACCGGATGTAGCTGAATACCAGTATTTTACATGGAGCGACTGCCTATCTGACCTCCACAACCCAGTTACTGGGTAATACGACACCCCTTGGTAAGACTGATTGTCAGACTTTCGGGCTTCTGGTGACCCGTAACGACTGTCAAAGTGTCCAATAATTACAGCCGGGAATAACGATTTAACGTGCTTTTCCGAGGCACGTTATGCCTATACCATCTTTAACGACTGTCAAAGATCCACGAATGACAGCCGGGACCAACGGCTTAACGTGCTTTCCGAGGCACGGAGCGGTCTCGGTATGTAAAGATGGTCACCCATCCACAGACCAACCGCGGCAAGCGTAGCTTAGCTTGACATAAGCCAACAACCATGATAATTATAATTAGCCTATAGAGTTCCCACTGATGGGACACAGGTCTCCTCTCGGTGAGAGGGAGCGGGCCGACGATATGTATGTCTTCGATATTTTGGTTCTAGTACATGCCGGTTTCCTCTCAATGTTTTCCTTTACCGTTTTGAGACCGTTTATACCGTGAGTACCATTTTGGCCTATGTCCAGCAGTGGACGTCTTTCGGTTGAAATGATGATGATGATCGTTTTGAGAGCAGTGGTGATGAATAATTTTTGATCCTATGACCTATTACGAGTTTTAATTTAAAGTATGGCCATTTTAATAGGTAACATTTGACGTCTGTCAGTTTTATCTTCATAGTGAGGTGACCTGCTTAAAAACATCGATTAAAGTGAATGAATCGATACGGACTTGAAACATATGTGAATTTTAAAAATCATCAGGCGAATCCCTGTCCGATTATTATTTTATGCCCGCCGTTATAAGGTTACGTTGTTGAATTTTTATGAATTGTCAAATGTTACCTATTAAAATGGCCACACTATAGTTATATTAGTTTTACCTATTCGTAAGTCGCGGCCGTTACCACTGGGGCCACCACTTCACCACTAATACCATGATAATACTAAGCAAATAGGTTTTCCTTTCAGTAATTAACCACTACAGGTGACCTATCTTATATCTATAAACATTAATCTGGTGATTAGAAATAGATACGAATTTTCTAGTACCAGTGACTTATTGCAGTAAATATCGAAGTGAAAATTTATCAGTACGCCACAAGTTAAAGGTTACATCTTTGTACGGACGCCAGCACATCAAGCTACAACAAACTGTCAAATTTATTTAATAAATTTTCAACTTTATCGCTAAAACATTACGGTTCAAGGTTGATTGGGGAAATTTGACAGCTTCGGGTAGTTTGACCTGCTGGGGTCAGTACGTCAACTAAAACTAGTATCGTCCGTTTTCGCTCCACCAAGTTATAAGGAACATGGGTCTGTCACTGTCTAAGTTCGTTTAGACAGTGCACAGAGTTGAGAGTTGAGACTGACCACCGCTTTATGGAGGTGTATCAAAAATATAAACGAAAGATGTGACGCACACTAGAGCAAAAACGGTCTCTAGGTCATAGTTGTCAAAAAGTTTTGTAAGAACCTTTTATGTATCAAGACAAGTTCTGTTGCGATTGAAAATAGTTAGTAGTAGTTGTTTTGTTCTATCTAATGATTGACACAATTGTTTATAGTGTGCTCAGTGTCTTAAACTCAAGTCCACTACTTCGGAAATAGTCGTGTTAACTAGTGTTGCAAGAGTTTTCTCGATGTACCTTCTAAATTGTGTCGTACTGTATCGTAGGTTTCACTAGCACTAATATATAATCTCCGACGGCGGGCGACTCGATCTGTGACATTTGTCATCAGTGAGTGAGTGAGTGTATGAGTGTGGGTCCACGAGACCCGTCTCACCACTTTCACGTTCGCACTTACGGGTTAATTCGAAACCTATATACCTACTTACAGATTACGTAAGTATTAAGAACCGATGGGATATTTATGACCAGATGCTGATATTAAATTAAGAATTTTGCATAATTGAATTGCAGTTTTTTAATGTCGATTCGTGTTGGTTAATTATGAAATTGAATGACGATGTCTGACGTTTATTTTGGTGTTTCAAGATTATAAAAGCCACTTAATCATTATTTTCATTTATCATCTGAACATTAATTGCCCCTGACAGCTTGTCAGGACTCGCTGTCAGTTCCACAGGCTCTGCATATTTGATAAAGACAGGATGGCAGAATGACGTTAATCATTCAAACCTCTGCGACATGCGACAGACAGACAAGAAAGTGATCTTATAAAGGTTCCGTTTCGCCTTTTAAGGTCGGAAGTTCGGAACCCTAAAATTATGTGGTTGTAAGTGAAATCTGTAGGCACTTACGCGAAAAAGGGATTACTGCTGAAAGTTTAGTGTAAAATATTATACAGGGCTATTATCCAGACCATCAAACAGAACAACTTTCTCCATGGGACAAATAGCGTAATCGCGAAAATTTTATCAACTGTCCCAAAGAAAACTTCAATACCTACTCGACCTAAATTTATGGGAAGGCTGGATTTTTATTCGCGATTACGATGTTGGTCCCATGGAGAAAGTTGTTCAGTTTGATGGTCTTCACATCCTTCAATTTGGCTGGTCTTTGAAAAATAACCCTGTATAATTATGTATATTTCCTCTGATTAAAACTTTCAGCGAATCATGTTCATCCCTTAAAAATTCTGGGGTCCTAGACCAATTCCTTTAATTTACCGGTAAAAATAAAATTCTAAAAACTGTCTAGTCATTACAGAATCAGGTTCCTCAAATAGAGAACTCAGATGCTTATTTTCATTTATTGCTCGAGAATTCTGATCCTTTTTGCTCCTACAGTGCTGTGACGACGTAATTTCGCAGTTAACTATTTATAGTTTTTAAAGACATTCCTGAATTTAACGAGCACTTGCATTGTTAGGTGCAGTCAACTTTATGGGAGGAAATATCAGAGTGACTTAAGTTCAGAAAAGGAACTTGGAAATACACTCGAGAGCAATGAATCCGGGTCACTTGAAGAATCCTAAAAATCTCGGAAACTAAAAATGCTAGGTTAATGCAATAAATTGTATTTAATAGACAATGTAATACTCCTTAAATGAAGGTATTAAAACTTCTTAGTTATTGTAAAGTTATATCATAAAAAAATCAAATTTGAAAAAGGGCCACTTTCGAAGATGGAACTACGAAATTACAGCATTTGGTTTTGCTTTTGTTTGTAATCTGTCATTTATGTGGGTACATAAACCATGTTGATAGTGCTCTATATTCATTATTCAAGCTGAAATTATGTCGCTTACGCCTGAAGAATGCACCAGAATACTTACAATGCTGGAAACCGGCCGGAGTCAGCGCGATACAGCCAGGACTGTCGGTGTGTCGCTGTCAACAGTACAAAGAGTTCTCCGACGTTACGAAGAAACTGGTTCTAACCTACGCAGACCAGGAACGGGCAGAACCAGGTGTACCACAGCACGAGAAGACCGATACTTGGTGAACACCATGCTTCGAAATCGCTTTCTCACAGGAACTGAACTCACAAATCAGTTTCGACGCCTCGGAGGAAGTAACCCAAGTGCATGGACAGTAAGACGTCGGCTTGCTGAATCTAACTTAAAACCCCTTAGACCTGCAAACGGCCCTAAACTGGAGCGTGGGCATCGTATTTCAAGACTAAGATATGCCCAGAGCCACGTAAATTGGAGTATTGAAGATTGGTCAAAAGTTATGTTCTCCGACGAATCAAAATTTATGCTCTACAAGCACGATGGAAGACACAGAGTGTATCGAAGACCAGGGGAAAGATTCAAGCAAGCATGCATCGAAGAAAAAGTAGCCTACGGTGGTGGGTCTGTACTTGTGTGGGCCGGAATTTCTTCTGAAAGTCGCACAGAGCTGGTGATCATAGAAAACGGCTCTTTAACTAGCGTAAGATATGTGGAAGAAATCCTCAATGATCACGTTGGTCCATTTATGGTCAATTTAGGTGAGGATGCTATATTTATGCATGGCAATGCCCGACCTCATGCAGGTAGGATTGTGAATGACTACCTTCAAGAGATGAACATTACTCGTATGGAGTGGCCAGCGCGCAGCCCGGATATCAACCCGATCGAGCATGCTTGGGACGAGCTAGGCAGATGCGTAAAACAACGAAACCCTCCCCCAATCACGCTTCGTGAGCTCAAAATTGCTCTCACAGAGGAATGGGAGAATATTCCCCAAAATCGTATAAGGAACTTGGTGTACAGCATGCCAAACCGCGTAAACGCAGTAATGGAAGCACGAGGAGGCAATACGAAGTATTAAAATTCAAGAAAATCGTAATAAAGTTCAAAAATTTCATGTTTCCTATTTTTGTTTTAAGGAGAGATCAGCAGTTTTTTTCTTTATGTAATTTTGTGTTAATAAAATGTATGGTGACTCATATTTTTTTTACTTTCATTTAAGGAGTATTACATTGTCTATTAAATACAATTTATTGCATTAACCTATCATTTTTAGTTTCCGAGATTTTTAACATTCTTTAAGTGACCCGGATTCATTGCTCTCGAGTGTAGATGCTAATACTTCCTGTGAATGAAACTATCCGGAAAAGAACCGGAGCTACCGACATAGCTTGCAGAGTAAGCAAACTGAAGTGGCAGTGGGCTGGCCATGTTTGTCGAAGGACCGATGGCCGGTGGAGCAGACGAGTCCTGGAGTGGAGACCGCGTATCGGCAAGCGTGGTGTGGGACGCCCTCCAGCTAGATGTACGGACGACCTTAAGAATGTGGCTGGGACAGACAGACAGAGATGCGGAAGGCGGAGGACAGGGTGTTGTGGCGCAGCCTGGGAGAGGCCTATGTCCAGCAGTGGAGTGCCATAGGCTCAGTTGATTGATTGATTTCTTGTAGTAAAGACTGAGCCTGAAAGTCTGACAACCAGTCTTATCAAGGGGTATCTTGTTATCCAGTAACTGGATACTCTGGCCGTCGCTCCACGTGAATTACTGGTATTTAGATGCATCCAGTTAGACTGGAAGCTGACCCCGAAAATAGTTGGGAAAAGGCTAGTTAGACGATGAGTAAGGAGTGAGGTTTGTGTAAGTTAGGAGAGAATCTTCCGCGTAGATACTAACTATAAACGATCATCAAACGATGCCTTACTCCTGGTCGTAGTTCTTGCTTAAGAACATTTGCTCATGCAAACTCATCGACATGAGTATCCTGCCTGTCCAAACCTATGGTGCTTAGATCGGCTGCTTTTAGGCGCACATACCCTACTAATAATCCATTGCAAGTACCTTTTAATCCTACTACCTACTTAATGAAAGTTTGTTTGGATGGATGGATGGATGATTGTACTCTTTCACGCAAAAACTTCTGACGGATTTGGATGAAATTTGGCACCCAGTTTATAACCAGGATTAACATGAGGATATTTTTTCATAGGGTATCTTTGTATCCCGATATTCCCACGGGATCGCCACTTATGCGGGTAAACCGCGGGGCGTTGCTAGAAAAAAAAAAGCTCACGACCTTCTAAAATGAACAAATTATTCCTATTTCATCTAAAAGTCCTTCAAAACTCACTCGCACGATGAAGCTACAAGCGACAATAACACACCAACTTTTGGTCCCAATTGCAACCCGTCAGATTTACACCCCCATTCTAATATACATGGTGATGTAATAAATGGGTGTGCTGCGATCCACGCTCTCCGCCCTACTAACTCATTCATGGCTCCCTGCGTTTATGAATGGCTAAAGTTGACTGTTTTACCCGCGTTTGCGCAAATTTTATGGGAATGACGCCTCGCGGGCTAATGTCGCTGTGACGTACGGTTTGCTTTTTTGCGCTTGAGTTTTGTTTTTTTTTGTGGAATTCTTTATTTTGTTAGCAGTTTTCTTGTTTTTGAGATTGAGTTGGTAGCGTCGTCAA
The DNA here is from genome assembly GCA_951799955.1 of Apamea anceps. Classification (NCBI taxonomy): domain Eukaryota; kingdom Metazoa; phylum Arthropoda; class Insecta; order Lepidoptera; family Noctuidae; genus Apamea; species Apamea anceps. The sequence continues at coordinate 5,482,495 of OX637516.1, forward strand.
TAGCACCTATTTGGCCAAAACAAAAATCTCTAAACTCAAAGCATTTATTTCAAATAAACCAATAATTACAGCCACTTTTGAATTGTCAGTCAGAAAGATGATGCTAGTTGCCCATTCCAAAGCTCTTTCAAATCATTAATTTGTTATACAACATTGGATACATCATTCATGTTGAAATTATATTTGTGAGAACGACTGTAAGGTTGCCTCATCTTACAGGATTTTAAGAATCTGATTAATGAGCCAAAGATTTCCAAATTCCTTAATTACGCAAGTACATACTTTCACGACCTTTCTCTCATCTTGTATTTCTCCATACTAGAAGTTACCTAATATCTTGCGTCATTTGCTTCTGTAGCCCGTTTAAAATTCTCGGAACATTAAATAGCCAGAACTTTATGAACATTTATGAGGGAAGATTATTGAGTTCGCGAAACTGGACTAAAAGTTTATAAGTGGTAGGTACCTAATTGACCTTTTTTTTGTTCGTGAAATTGCCTCAAGCTATTACTATTAGCAGTTAAGAAAGAAATTACAACTAGCGAACCCTCGACAATCACAAAATTCATCAGCTAATCAGCTGGCAACCATCCTCCCCTAAATTCATACGTTATCAAACATAAGGCAGAAATCCTTCTTCTTATGTCAATAATGAGACCTGACGGATTAGCTGACGAAGTCTTTTGTTAGTAGGTAGCAGACAAGATTTGCTGCCCATCTTATTCGCGTCATCCCTTTTTTTTTTTTTTTTTTGAGGATGGGAAATCATCAAATGACTCCTCCCGCTCTGGGTGGAGCAGGAGGGAGTGTCAGACTCTTACTGACTAAAACCCACCCGTGTTCCTTCCTTAGCCCTTTATGTACCAGGGCAGCGGCAACCCTTTCGGACGATCCCGCCACCCTGGCAGTCGCGTTATCCCTTAAGTATAATCAGCCTATAAGGTTCCCATCGCTGGGACAGACCACACTGCTATGTGAGAAACGCACGTGGGCCAAGTCATTTCTTCATCTCCTGTTATGATACCCTGGACAGGTTTTTAACATTCGGCAAAAACTGCAAGAATATCAAGCAAAAGGTGCACACTCGAAACAGTCTTCTCATCGAAATGGGGTGCTTCGCCTGACGTTATGCGGACTACTGGATTGGCGCTGTCTTTTTCTGCGGGAGAATTCGCGTGCCCCGTGTGGAGTCGTTCCGCCCATGCAAAGTTAGTGGATACAGCTTTTTATGAAACGCTTTGATTATCACTGGTTGCCTGAAACCGACCCCGGTACAAATGCTGTATTCACTGGCAGGAATAGCGCCACCAGTGATTCGCAGAGCGGTGGCAAGCTCCAGGGAAACAGCCAAAATGGTTTCGACACACGACACCCTTTGCACAACAACATACTTGTGCCACAAAGGCTTAAAAGTCGAAACAGTTTTTAACGTGTGTCGTCCCATTCACTGGCGATCAATCGCAAGAAAGACTGAAGCTGTGGCGAGACTGTGCTTCCTTACCCAAACCTTTCGTCCCACCCGCTGAAGACCTCCCACCTGGACATGAGTTGCCTTGGGTAACCTGGAAGTCTTTAAATAGACTCCGGACCCAGGTTGGCCGAAGCAAGGAAAACCTGTTCAGGTGGAAATTCATATCTTGATATCGTGTCCTGAGTGTCTTGTCAGGTGCACGTTACAGGAACTGATGGACACTGGTGATGTCAGAGTCCATTTAGATTGCTATCGACACGCTAAGAAGAAGATGATAACCATTTTAGTAAAGTGTCAATAAAAGCCGCTACAGCGCTAGTAAGCGACATCCCACCAACAAAACTAAACATTTATTTGGCAGAGTTTCGGCAGAGTACTGCTGCTCTAAATCCGCTTCAAGCGTCGGTTTCGCAACAAATCTGTCAGACGCTTGCATTCCGTAAGGGTCGTGTTACGCGGAATATGTCACGGACGATGAGAATACGAAGTGTTTTTATACATATGCACACGAAATAACATAACTAAGTATTTAATAGTTACGTTCTGGTACAAAGTTCGAACGGTAAAGGTGAGAATCGTGAATGGATTCACGTTGTTTGAACAAAAAATTCTATAGACTGATACAATAAAGTATATAATATAACAATTTAACAGTCTTCAGTCTACCACACGTGGCCTACTCACACTATTATAGCCAGTTCTACGCCTCCATTCTAATTCTTTTTTACTGCATCTATTGTCTGTTCTTCAACGTCATGTAGCCTGCCAACTTCCACTGCCTGCCAACTTCGCACATACTGAATATTGAGTTATTTAAACACGATACTACCATCTTGCAATACTATCAACTTTGACCATGAACTGTGACATCGAGACGAGTTTGATGCTCACTGAACTGAAACTCTTACGTATTACGTCATATCATATTACCATAGTGACTGCCGTCACTGTCCTCACTTCCTTATCATTATCAATATCGACGTGCCTACAATCAAAGACGTTCAGTTCGATCGAGTTTATACAAACTTCTAGGTAACTGTCAATTTTTTAAATGAAACTGCCATAGACACAAACATTCCTAAAAATAGTTTTTCGAACACATTCTAACCGGCCAGCTTCTTAATTGTTGTAATTGTAAATGATGCTGTGTATGTCATCGCAGGTGGCACAAAAACGCTTACTGTAAGAAGAATCTTGCAAAAATCTGCGAATTCCGCTGACTTTCCTGCTTATACTGCAAAGGAATATGAGCCAGAAGATACCGCATACCTCAAAGGTCATATTACTTGGATATGTCACGGACGGTTGAATAAAACGAGCGCTCTTTCCTTCGGCCTTGTTCGACGATATAATTGTAATGTGAACTTTGATTTATAATAGTATTGTTCTCATCTAGCAAGGTGCTGATTTGTAAAGAAATAACACTGTACCGGTTGATGATATCTGATTTTTGGAATATATCTGCTGTCATCACTAAGTGGCAAGAGCAGTGGTCATGGCGGGACTTACGAGTTGTAGTTCGTGGGTTTGAACCCAGGCTTTTGTACTATTACTTTTGTGTAAAGAATTTCATCACCACTGCTCTCAAAACAGTGAAGGAAAACATTGTGAGGAAGCCGGCATGTCCTAGAACAAAAAATTCGAAGACATGTGACATCTATCAACCCGCACTGGGCCCTCGTGGTAGATTATAGCCCACTCCTTCTCGAAAGAAGAAGAGAAGAGAGGAGGCCTGAGTGTCTCAGCAGTGGGTACATGAACGGGATAATTATGTTATGTTTATCCTTATGCATGATAAAAATATTGTGAGAGTCAATTGATATTTTATGTTTTCTAAAGTGAACGCGATCGACACAGATATCAATTATGTACTAGGTACTTGCGGTATTAGGGTGTTTCTCTTAAAAGGGACGTTTTATAGCCCTTATCTTGTTATTAACTACTACCCTACTACTTGCCCTATATAAAGGGTACGTTTTATTATATATCATGCCCAAAGGAACAGCATTTTCTTCAGATTATTACATTCTTCTAGGAAATTATCTATAAATCTGATCTGGGACTCTTGCAACATAAATAACTCAGCCACTTGGTTTAATTTCGTTTCCTCCTTCATTTACATCTCAGGAATTGTCTCTGGATGTTTCGCTACGCTTGCGTGTGTACGCTGGCCTGCTCTACCCAGGAACTTACCAACTCAAAATTTTACAGTTTTATTGCACATCAAATTCCGTTTTTATGTAGTCTCTGCGAATGATGCTGCTGTTAAAGCCAGCAATGTATTGTGTTGTCGAGATAGTGTCGTGATTCCGTCAGTATTCACGGTTACGTAAAGTGTGTGAAATATAGGGCATTTCTCAATGAAACTGCATATATAGATGTTGGTTTTTGTTGTTAGCGTCTCGTGGTTCTTATGCAACAGGCTTTTTTGTTCTGCCGATGGATGTTAATAAGGGCGATTCTCACGGAGACTACTGCTGCTGATTTGATGGCATGACATTTTTTTTATATGAAAGTCCTTCGTAATTGACTAAGCAAGACGCAAGAGACTAAAGGTGTGTTCAAGTAGAAAGCTGGTAACCGGCGCTGATATGTGCTTAGTGTCGACTAAAGGCGTCCGTAGACAGGCGCGACGCGACGATGCGATGCGATTCTACTAAATCATTAAATTGCGATTATTCTACTAGAGTCGCGTCGTGCTTGTCTGTGGGAGACTTTATTCTGATAGAAACTTGTCAGCGCTTTTCGGCGATGGTTCGCGCTGTTTGGAAAAAGTATGAAAGCTGCCTGTGCTGACCAGCGATGGCAACCAGCGCTGGTCGGCGCTGAGAAACGCTGACATATCGGCGCAGGTTACCACCGCTCTACATGAATACACCCTAGTGCCTTTTAATATTGCAGTGACACACAAAATTCTTCTTTTTAGCATGTTGATTTTCTGGCTCCTGTAACACAGGTGTTGTTACCTAGCGCAGGATTCAGGGCTTCACTTTGTTTGCACACATTTTCTTTTTTTTTATGCCAATTAATTGTCTATTTATTTATTTAATTAATTTTATAATTTAGAATATTAATTAGTAATTCCATCAAAAATAAATCGTCAGTTTCAACTACATAACTTCAACAATTGGGTAAGAATTATCGATTCTTATCCAATTGTTAGATAAGAATCGACATCAATCTCACGAAAAAGGGCAAAGCTATTTGCATTCGAATAAATTAATGCTATATTGCAAAACGGTGCTATATTGAGGGTGGAATAATTATATATTCACGGCACGGGAACGCTAAAAATGGTGTAAGATTACCGACTACAGTTTCGACATCGATCGATTTAAAAAAAATCCCATCAAAACAGGAAGTGGGTCTTTGCTCCCAAATCGGCGGCAATCGGGAGCTCCTCAATTTATTCGGTTATTACTCTTGGGACCCGTTTCATGAGAATGTGATAGTGTAAATGTATTGGAGATTTGATCTGTGATTTTCCCTTTTTATTACAAGCTTTTATTTAGTTTCACCTGTCCCGATGTTTGTCTGTAATCAAATCTTGCAAGTTAAATTTGCTCCACTTCCCGGTTACCGATTGAGCTGAAATTTTGCAAGCATGTGTAAATCGGACGACAATGCAAAATTATTATGACATGGAGCTGATCTGATGATGAACCGGAAGGTGGCCATGGGAACTCGGTAGTTTAACGACACAGCCCCATCGAGTTTGGACTCGTTTGATCCGTCTTGACGAGTACTTTGATGCTAGATGGTATCCAGGGTCTGATGATGGAGCTGGAAGTTGGCCATAGGAACTCGGTAATTAAACGACACAACCCCATCGAGTTTGGGCTCGTATGATTTGTCTTGACGAGTACTTTGGTGCTAGATGGTAACCAGAGTCTGATGATGGAGCTGGAAGGTGGCCATAGGAACTCAGTAATTAAGCGACACAACCGCGTCGAGTGTGATTCGTCTTGATGGGTGGTGAGTGGTGGTGGTTTGGTGGACTTGAATATGCGACCCCATCATTGGGAAAATAAGTTCGTTCGTTCATTAACGCCGTAGTCAATCTCGCATCAAAAATACTAAAAAGTTAAAAATTAAAATTAAAAGAAAAAAAAAACTTTTTAAAGACAAGCTATTATTACTTGGTAATAAAAATAAATAAAAAGTTAAAAATAATTTAAACCTGATAAGAAAATACCATTATATCGGGTACCTACAAATAAAAGCGTGTTACATTCATCATCTTCCTAGCCTTTTCCCAACTATGTTGGGGTCGGCTTCCAGTCTAACCAGATGCAGCACAAAAAGCGCGTAAAAGCGTGTTACATTGTGATTACAAAAGAAAAATAATGAAGGTGTAATATGCTAAATGTTCAAAATGCAGATAGGATATTCAATAGGCAGATAATTTTTATTTGTAGAATAAAACTGACGTCTGACAGATTTTATATGGAAAAACTGACAAAAATTCAAACCTATTCCTTAGATAAAATTATCTGGTTTTGGACAAATCAGCCCTAAATCTAAATAGGCATTTAATATCACATAGGTACAACTCTTCTCATATCAGAAAACAAACAAATGAAACCCATAAAAAGTGACCAAAAATACAGAACGAAATTAAATCAGGAACAATATGGACGGAGCAAAAATTGCATTTAAATTGAAAGCGTCCAGTTCGCTTCAATGGCAGCCGGCCATCGTTTCCATTCGCGCGAAAGTTATGAATTTTGTTAACTAGTGAACCAATTATATTTCCATGAGTAGTAAAAAATATAGACGCGGCCCGTATTACCCAGTAATTTGGTAGTGGAGGTCAGATAGGCAGTCGCTCCATGTAAAATACTGGTATTCAGTTGCATTCGGTGAGACTGGAAGCCGACCCCAACATAGTTGGGAAAAGGCAGGCAGATGATGAATAAAAATATAGACGTCAAAGTTGGTTTGAGGTTTTGGTTGACTACGTTTATTGCAGTTTTTTGACAACTGTGTTTTTCTGTCAGTCTGTATGTGTCGTCTGTTCTCCTAAACTGCTTAATTACAAGACAGTGTGTTCGTGTGAAAAAATATATATTTTTTTAAATTAATACTATAAAGAGAAAAGTTTTCATTTTTTGTATATTTTTTGTTACGTTTTCACGTTAACTGGGTGGTGGAAGTCAGATAGGCAGTCGCTTCATGTAAAATACTGTGTATCGATGCATCCGGTTAGACTAGAAGCGGACCCCAAAGATAAATGGGAAAAGGGGAGGCAGACTGATGTAGGTACTATTTATTCACCTCTTGCCAACAAAACAACTTTGACAACTTTTTTCTTTTCCCAAAAAATAATTACTTAATCACAAAATCTCATATATTGTTAATTGCCAATCGGTAACCACGCAAGTTTATTACGAAACAAAAATTACGTAAATAACGCAACAGTCTCAAGTCTTCATACTTTTTCTCATTATTGACATTATTACTTACGTCAACGCTGTCGTCATGGGAATTCTTGTCCGTGGTCAATGGGACCGGTTCCCACTCAAGTGCCCAGTAGAAAGGGACAGGGGTCACTTTACCATGAATCGATGGGTTTTTGCTTGAATATTATGGCCATATAAGATTCTGGCTACGATATCTTTTTCTCTACATTGTCGGGATTGGCGTGGGATCGTGAGATATGAAAAGATGGCCGACAAGTGGCAGTGAACGGGTTATTTGGAAAAGGAGTAGGAATATTTTGATGACACTTTTTACACTCTCTTACGATTTTTCTTGAGCTTGACTGCAATCTATACTAAAAATCAAGCTGAAAAGTATGTTTATTTGTTGGAACGCGCTAATCTAAACAGATTTGTTCGCATAACTCGACGTAATGTATGGATCAACAGATTTTTTTTCACGATTTCAGGGTTGGTCCCGTAGTAAAAATTGTTCATAATGGTGAGTACAATGAATTAAGGATTAAAACGATCAAAATTTAACGGTGTATAAAATTTCCAGTCGGATTATAAAAAAAGTTTTTCCTTTGATAGCCCAATTCTTGAGAACCGCTATTTAACATCACGCTAGGATTCTTTAGGACCTGAGCAAAAATAAAATAAGAAAGAAAGAACGGTAAGCGAAAACGATGTAATACGCGGTCAAGCGGTGCGGTGGATCAGGAGAACGAGAAATGCGCGAATTACGCGTACGAAGTCGCCGGCAAAAGCTAGTTACTGATATGTGGGTATGTATGAATCTGTGTAACCTTTTAAGTACAGTATTCAATATTTTTATTCGACAGCGGCGCCTATACTTACCTTATTAAAACCTCCGTATGTCGACTATAGACACTCCTCGATACTCCTCGATATTCCTCGACTACTCTCGCTAATGCAGCAGCGTTTATTTTAACAACTTAACGAGCTATTGTCTCTCCATTGCTACGATAGTTGTTGCCAAATATGTCAGATGTGTCTACAGGCTTGTCTGCCAAGTCTCTTGGTACCATAGTCACCGTAGTGCCCACTAGCTTTTCATTACGTTAAGTAGGCAATTTTATACTTATAAGAAATATAAGAAACTGGCTGAGTAGATTGAAATGGGCAATTTATGGTTAAGGGAGTAAAAATCGGATAAAGAAAATTACACCGTCGGGGTAGTTGCGTAACACGCCATCAGTAGCAATGGCTTTTATGTTGACAGTTCAACGACATTCATTGCGTTATTTACGTTGCGGAGCTGACAATTTTTTCGAATATATGAAGCAATGGATTAGCAATATCCTTCAAAATGATTCAGACTGAGATTTCAATATTGTGTTACGCAATTACGTTGGTCTAGTGGTCGCAAGCGCTACTGCTGCGCATTGTGTCCTGGGTTCTATTCCCAGGACTGGCAGTGTTACTGGGTTTTCATTTGGAATTTCTCAGAAGCAGGCGGGGGTCTCGATTAGTGCCTGGTTGATGGTGGAATGGTCGCCCAGTTATGTTTAAGTCCCGTGTCATGGACACGGGACTTAAACATAACTGGCGAAATGTTGGTGAAGTATAGGATGTTATGTATCATATTATACCTATCTTTTTTTTCTTTAATGAATATGCCAATACATAAGAAAACATTTATGACATAACTCATACATCCATTATTATCTCATAATAGTAGGTACATTAGCATGTCGTATATATTCATTCATAACATCACACATAATATACGATTCGTCATATATATCAATTTTTTATATTGAACCATTTAACCAAACAGGCTTCTGATTAAAAGTTCCAATATGAAATACACAGCTATACAATTTGAAGCCATTAAAAATATTTCAATACTGGTCCTTGTGTATTGAAAAAATCATTTGGTGAGGCCGTATGTAACAACCTGTATGTTATTTGCGTAATAAAAATTAGAACACACGTGCGGATAAGATTATTCTAATAAAATAACCTTGCCATCGTAATTAGGCCTCTGGGCGTCGACTGGTTAATATAAAGCTCTTAAAGTATCGTTACTTGACCGTGTACTAAGTTGCTTGTAACTTGATTGGTGATCAACTGGTCATCTTGCTGTAACCGTATATGCCGTGAAATGTTTTCAACCCCCACTACAAATGTATGAGGGATTTTCAATGGAATGGCAATCCTTATTTCTTTATTACAAGTGCAGTAAAGAAATAGGATAGGTACCCAAAGAGGCCTATTTTCGGATGGGAGCTCATCTCAACCAGCGCTTCTCGTATAGGGTCTTAGCATTATGCTGAGCGATGTCCTATTTGCGTGGATGTGACGCATATTTTCCCCCAACTTGTTCTATTTTGTGTTTGTGTTCTTTCTCAGCGTCATGTTTGACGCAGAGAACGTATTTTCTTTCTTATCTGAAAAACCCAACTCATCATCATAACCTGCCTAGCCTTTTCCCGACTGTATTGGGGTCGGCTTCCAGTCTAACCGGGTGCAGCTGAATACCAGTATTCTACATTTTATTTTACCCAACTATCTAGTCGAATGTAACTATTTTAAATTCAACCACTTCTTTCTCTCTCTCTCCTAATGTAGAAATCTTGTAGTATCTATCGGAAATAGAACAGATTTTCTGTTCCTTTACGACGTGCTATGACCGTATAAGACCGTACTGAATTGTTGCTAGTTGATGCACAAACAATGCGTCATTCGTGAGTGTAGCTTGCACTTTTCCCACAGATGGTCAGCATACGTAAACGGCGCCAATACTAAAACATACAAACGTTGTTGCTATAAATAGCATATGCTATTTAACATGCTTTTATTTAAATTACACGTGTTGGTCTATTATTAAAGAGGAACAAGTTTTTAGATTATCACTGATTTTTCTCTTTTCCTACTAATATTATAAACGGGAAAGTTTGGATGGATGAATCAATGGATGGATGTTTAGATGGATGTTAATTACTCTTTTACGCAAAAACTACTGAACGGATTTGGATGAATTATGGTACACAGATAGATTATTAGATTAACACATAGGATACTTTTTATCCTAATATTCCCACGGGATCGAAACTTATGCGGGTGAAACCGCGGGGCGCAGCTAGTAAAAAAATATGTATGAAAAATAAAGTATTAACATTGTAGTAATACGAACTTTGATCCATTTCATATAACATAATTTCATAATATATTATATGAAATTGAAAAGAGTTAAGCACAAAAGTACTGGCATAGAATGAAGTGATTTATTTCATCTGAATCTTTCAGCAGACCTGCAACAGAAGTGTCGAGATTTATATTGTGTGTGGTCCTAATCAAATCTGAAGATCAATTCTCGTAACCTTAAGCACGTTCACATTCACAGTCTGATCTCAGTCTCAATCTGTCAAAAATACCTCTAATTTTGCATCATTTTTGACAAGTTTTGGACATTGGTTGTCGCCGAGATGAGAATACGACTAGATTTTGGACGTTTTTAATAACAGGAATTGACCTTCTGACGTTTCCACCACAATACATGTTCTACGCAGCATCCTAAAATGAGGTCAGCTGTAGCTAAAAACATGATAATCCATTAAAGAATTATTATAACAACATGTTCTTACTCAGTAATCTACGAGGCGAACTATACATGTTACCTAGAACTTCATACAACATGTTGTTAGTAAAGTATTCAGCGATGTAGTACATTTAGCACTATTTTTAGTATGTATAGTATAATATATGTTTCAAGTGTATGCCTTCAGGCGACGTCAGTGTACATGTTAATGAGTGCGCAGACGGACTTATACAGGGCTGTCACTGTCAGTTTGGGTGATTTGACAATCTAAAGCAGTGTTCATAATCTCAGATTTCATCGCTATTTAATCAGTTATATACTTTAGTGAAAAGTACTCTAAGTTGATTTTTGAGTGGCCATTTGTAACAAAAAGGTCCTAATAAGTTTTTGTTTGCAATGGAATTTGAACTCTACATTCAGTTTGTTGTTCCATAACTTGAAAATTATCTTAAATTCCTGGCTCTAATATAGTTAAAGATTAAACGTGAGCACGTGGTCGTTGGCGTTTGTTCCATACTAACTTATTCCTCTGTTTTCTTCCGTGTTAATGATACTAGTCAAAATATTTTTATATAATGTTTATCTGTCACTATCGTGTGTATTTTGTTTTTCGGCGTAGTAGTATATTAGAAAAAAAAATACGCACACGACCACGTGACTGTGGTCTCCTAAGGGAGTTAGATGGGGGGAAAATTTGTATAAAAGTTCGTCATTTTTGCCGATTGGAATTCCCTATTGCTTGGGTTGTATTTCATGAAAGATTATGTAAAAAAAATAGAATACGTCACTAATTTAAAAAATATTCTGTAATGACTTTCAGCCGTTTCAGAGTACAGTTAATATGTAAATAAACAAAAAATCAACGTTCGCATTTACTGTTTCCAAAAAGAAATCATTTGAAGTACATACTTTGAAAGCAGAAATAACCAAACTTCTTAGATGGTTTCGTAAAATTTTCCCCTAATGATCCCCAGAAGTCGATTAAGTAAACTGACGCCCTACGTTTTAGAAGCCTAGCCTATTTATCAAACTAGGACTAGACTCAAGTTCCTGATTACTTTGTCTAAAAGAACAAATCTCGAGAACTTCGTAACTTTATTTACAGCCGAGATACTTTACGTCTAACTTAGGCATCTAGATAATCTAGCAGAGTCGCTTTTCTGAGTAAATCTAGATCGATTTAGTATTTTGAATTAGGATTTATGACTTCCTAGATTTCGTATAGTTCTATACGATAATGTAAAATCATTGGTGATGGTATTCTCCGCAATTCTTCTAGGGAACCTGTTCGGAGACGATGAGTAAGGAAAATTAATTAATAAGCAAATTTACACCCTACGTCATTAGACATTTAATTCAATAGTAAAAAAAAGTTAATATAATTAGGGACAATTAAACATGTAATAATTAATTTCCCTAACTTAACAAAATATTGGTACATAGACGAACTTCATTCAACATCTCTCATATCTGTGCTGAGTGAATCCTCTATAAAAAAATTCAAACATACTTTCAAGTGCGATCACTTCGCATAAGCAGCCTATAATGTTCCCACTGCTGGGACACAGGCCTGCTCTCTTCGAGAGGGAGTGGGCTGAAATCTACCACGCGAGCCCAGTGCGGGTTGGTACATGTCACATATCTTCAAATGTTTGGTTCTAGGACATGCCGGTTTCCTCACGATGTTGATTGATTGTGAATGTGACAGAATAATTAACACTAGTTCACTACTAAATTGGTATGAAATAGACTGAACTACTACTTTCTCACACTGAGAATATTATTAGTAAACAACGTTAGTAAATGTCAACAGTACCTAATGTAGGAAAGCGTAAGAGCGGAGTGACTGTTATTACTTTGGAAATTAATTATAGCTAAAGTGCGGGCCGAGTACTCGAGTTGCGGCTAACGTAGACAACCCTACCACACCTCAGTACGATAATCAAATGAAAGGGTCGTTGACCCACAGACCGTATTCATATCTGTTTTTGCCATACGCTATAGTTTTTGTATATAATTTTTATATGAGCAATTATTACAATGATTTATTGTTGTTGATTGGTCAAAAATGGCTTTGGCGTCATCATGTGGTTTGAAGGTGTTTGGGGTTTATTTCTACGTACGAATCTATAAGTAAATATTTTGAATAATGGTTTTGATATTTTGTATGGCATTTGTGGTATGTATGTCACATAATCTCCATTTGTGAATTTCTAAATGATAAAACTTTATAGTTACATAATTAATCCTGACATTTTTGGTTCTTTATTTTATTTTATTGACCATATTGTTAGAATTTTTCATATTGACAGTGTTTTAGTCTATTAAGCACTTGCATAATTTAAGGTAGAATGTACAGTGATTTATAATTATACATGCAAACTTGATAATATTTGACATTTTTGTATTAATATGACACATTGTTACTGTAATTTAAGCGATTTGGCATCTTTTGTATTAATATATAATTTTTTTTGTGTATTTCAGACGATTTGACATCTATTGCAATTTAAACGATTTCACATTTCTGGATTATTATGACATTTTTACTGTAGTTCAGACGATTGGACATTAATTTGTATTTTGTTATTACTTAAAATTATAATACGATTTGCATGCCCATGTGACGGTAGAACATGGAGCACTATTATAAAAATAACACATCTATCTATATGTAAACTATATGTGTACCCATGTTTGCAAATGAAATAATGATTTCATTTGATTTTTGATTTAATACTAAAATATGTATTATGTACAAGTATACAAAAAAAAAGGAAGACTTCATTGGGGCATCCGACCCACTCAATCGCATGGTATCGCCTGTTCGCGCTATTACTTCGTTTTCGCTGAACGTTCTTCTTACTTTTTCATTTGCTCGGCTCCTAAGAGTCCTAGCGTGATGATAGCCTATATATAGCCTTCCTCAAGAATTGGGCTATCAAATGCAAAAACATTTTTTCAAATTCGACCTGCAGTTCTAGAGATGAGCGCGTTCAAACAAACAAACTCTTCAGCTTTATTATTAGTTATATTAATGGCTTAATGGTGCCTTCAATCTACTCTTACATCAACCCATTGGAACAAAGCATGTTCAGGCTCTATCAAATTAATGAAACGAACGAGTGAGCTGAAACGGGTGCTTCAATTAATTCTGTAGTAACCATTACTAAGTGATTGGCTGGTCGACCTGGTAGGCAGTGCGCACAAGGGCACAACAGTTTTGTTGAACTAGAACAGTTTTTGGTACACTTACATAAACTCTCGTCTCCTTCCCATGGGGGTCGGCAGAAACTGCAGTAAGCCACCTGCTCCGGTAGTTACACGCTTTTGCTTCGTTTATACTTTCATAAATCAGCACCCTAATTCCGTAATACACTATCAACCTCAATCTGAATCATTTTGAAGGATATTGCTAATCCATTACTTTATATCATCCACCCACATCTCTACACTCATACAGCACACCCTTCAAAATACACTTCACACCACATACTTACTGTACACTTACATGCCACACTATTCAGCATACACCTACACGGTACACCTCCCTCGCATACGTACTTTTCACACACCACTTTCATAGATATACAAACAAACACTTTCAGTACCGAATTTCTAAATAATAGCAGTGGCACTCGGTAAAATGTGCATAACCCATGGCTGAACACTACCTCCTGAGATACAGGTCATACAGGTTCCCACCCAGTTCAGGGGATAGGGTCAAAACTTCATGGCAACCATCAGAGCCACCACGTTATATTATTGTAGACTTGTAATAATATTGTTTGGTTTTGTAAAAGTATTTCGAAATGATAATTCTAGAAACTGTAAAATGTATTGAGGTGAGAAATAAACAATTTTTTTTTATATGTTCGAAAAATATGTCTGTTCGACAACGTAAATAACGGAGTGAATGTTTTTTTCTTGAACGTTGAATGGTTTCCTTCGACGTTTTGAGAGCAGTGGTGATGAAATTATTAAATACACAAAATAAAGTGGGTTCGAACGGTTCGAACTCACGACCTAGGTACTCGTAAGACGGGGCCAATATCACTAGGCCACCATTGCAGATCATAAAAAAACTTTTTTGCAAAAAAAAAAAAACAACCGACTTCCAAAAACGACACTACAAAGTGAAAAATAACTTTAATTTCGGAAGTCGATGTCGTTGGGTTCGCATTTCCGTTGTTTGCCACCGACTTCCGAAATTAAAGTTATTTTTCACTTTGTAGTGTCGTTTTTGGAAGTCGGTTGTTTTTTTTTTGCAAAAAAGTTTTTATTTTTCACTTTTTAGTTGTAACTTTTACCAGTAATTTTGGTCTAAAAACCAAACTACTAAACCGTTTTTGATGAAATTTCTATGGGACCATTTGGGAAGTATACCCTTTCCAACAAAAAAAGAATTTTTCAAATCGGTTGGCAAACGACGGAGTTATGCACGAACAAACATAAAAAAAAAAAAAAACAAACATCCGAATTGAGATCCTCCTCTTTTTTAGAAGTCGGTTAAAAATCCTTAGTCATAATATACTAGATGTTGCCCGCGACTTCGTCTGCGATCCAGGATGAAAAGCAGGCTATGTCCTTCTCCAGTTCATGGTCTACTCATGTGCCAAATTTCATCCAAATCTGTTCAGCCGTTTCAGCGTGAAAGCGTATCAAACAAACAAACTTACTTTCGCATTTATAATTTTACTAGCTGCGCCCCACGGTTTCACCCGCATAAGTTTCGATCCCGTGGGAATATCGGGATAAAAGTATGCTATATATTAATCCTGCTTATAAACCGTCTGTGGACCAAATTTCATCCAAATCCGTTCAGTCGTTTTTACGTGAAAGAGTAACAAAAATCCATCCATCCTCACAAACCGCGTTTATAATATTAGTAGGATTATAATTATGTAAGTTAGGAAGGTCGGTGGTCCAGATGCAGGTCTGCGCACAGCCTTATGTTGGAACCGCGAGCAGTACAGGGAACTAAAGGGCTCGCCAGAGCTTAGAATATTCAAGTATGTAGTTAGAATTGTCAAGTGCGACGGTGTTAATTTAGGTCTCTGTGGCTTCGCCGGGTTAGGAATGTGAAATTGACACATCATGGTTCGAAATCCCATGTGGGGCGATAATGGATCTTTATTAATTGAATATTTAAGGTCTAACGGGGTTGTGGAGGTCAGATTGGCAGTCGCTTCATGTAAAATACTAGTATTCAGCTGCATCCGGGCAGACTGGAAGCTGACCCCAACAAAGTTGAGGCTAGGCAGATGAGGTGAGCTTTAAGCTCACGAATTCACAATAGATATCAACTATAACACATCTTAAGGCCAATTCTCGTAATTAAAAACGTTCAAAATCTAGTCTCAATCTCCTCTCGGCGACAATCAATGTCAAAAACTTGTCAAAAATGTAGAGAAATTAGAGGTATTTTTGATAGATTAAGACTGAATGTTCTTAAAATGACGAGAAATGCCCCTTTGGTGTCAACTAGGTGGTCAATAAAAATAAATGGTCCCGGCTGTTAATCATAGGTCTTTGAAGTCAGAAACCCAGAAAATTCTGACTACCAGTCTGTCAGTCCAAGGGGTATAGCCACTCAGTCACTTAGTAGTGGAAGTCAGATAGGCAGTCGCTCCATGTAAAATACTGGTATTCAGCTGCATCCGGTTAGACTGGAAGCCGACCCAACATAGTTGGGAAAAGCCTCGGCAGATTGATTGGTAGAAAACGGCAGAATGCTGATACGATAAAGTGCTCAATAAAGGATAAAACCTACATTAAACATACCCTTAAACAAACAAAGCTCTTTAAATTACATTTAAAATAATTATTGTAATCGAAATAAAATCCACTATTAAAATATTTTGTTTTCATTTCAGGTAAGGAAACTCCGGTAAACACTGCTGTATTTGATGCTGTTTCTAATAAAATAAAGGTAAACGTTTTATTTGCCAAGTTTTACGGTTCGTTGTTTACAAGGATATTGTTCGCGTTGCTTTTTTACAGGTACAGTCAAACAAAGACCTACAGCCAATCTATTCTGTTAAATCTCACCGTGAAAAATTTGGTGAAGTGAGTTGTCAATAGTTTCAAACTATCAGACGGAATGACGGCTCACTTCAAGGTCATTACCTACATCTCAGTTTCCACGGTGAGATTTTTTAAGGAATACAGGTGGCTAACTTGTAGTCAGAGAAATTAACTGTTAATTAAATTGACACATTACGTCAATTTGCCGAGCTATAGCCGTGTCATGACAGTTGTGATTCGAATACAGGTAGGTACTAGGTTTGTTTCTAGGTACCGTAGACAATAATATATTTAAGTTGGTCTTGGCAGCCACTTTGGTACCTAATCAATTAATTTACCTGATTTTACTTAAAAACATTTCTATGAGTGTACTGAGAAATCAAGTTTTTTAAAGTAATTACGCATAGAATGATAATGAATATTGGCAGTGTAGTGAAAAAATAATATTTTGAACTGTACACCTAACTCTATTGTTGACTGTACGTAGTAAAATAATGAAAGTGATTTAGGCTCTGAAAAATCAGTAACGACAATTTTATTGTTGTTGTTGAAAAGCATTTTATCAAAGATACTGTTTTTTATTTCGTATTTTGTTAATATTCGCTTCTGGTTATTAGTGCGGATCTACGGAAAAAAGTCACAATACAGTTTTACTGAATAATCAAGTCAACATGTGTGTTTTTAATACTATTGTAGGTGGCTTCATAATAACAGCCGCACGGTTTTGCCGCGGTCGTGGATAGGTGACCATCCATTATATACCGAGACCCTTCATAAACATGTTAAGCCGTTGGTCCTGCTGTCAGTCGTAGATCTTTGACAGTTGTTAAGGGTAGTCAAAAGCCCAAAAGTCTGTCAACCAGTCTCACCAAGGGGTATCGTGTTACCCATTGACCGGGTTGTGAAAGTAAGATAAGCATTCCCTTCATGAAAAATACCGGTATTCAGCTGCATCCGGTTAGACTGGAAGCCGACCCCAACATAGTTGGGAAAAAGCTTGGAAGACTGATGTTGAAGAGTATTTGTATATAACCTACTTACGATAAAAGGTTCCTCATGAATATTCTGATGTGGTTTTGGAAATGGCGAATTTAAATACCAGTGTCTTCTTTGAAATAATTGTGTTATCAAATGAATACGTCTTCTTGAATCTTTGTGCAAAGTGGATAGGATTATAATTAATCGTTTTTCCGAGTAGGTACGCTCAGCAACGAAAGTTAGAATTGATTTTTAATTATTTTTTTAACTTTTGTTGACTTTTTTTTATTGTGCTAAATAATTACTGTGACTCTTAGCTTCTATCATCCCAAAGCTAGACAAGGGCCTCTTCCCATGACTTCCAGCGCTTGCGATCCGGGGCTAATATGGACCACTGGTCGTTTGTTTGGTCCAGCGCGTCCCACAATCTTTTACGGAATCTACCGCGATGTCTCATACTTCCAGCAACTACAATGCCAGACGACGTTGAAAAAAAAAAACAATTCTTTCTTGTTTTATCGTGTTTAGATAACGATACCCGTGACGTCTGCGAAGTTTCGCTAAGTAATTTAATTAGACCCTGAATTTTAAGAATATAAAACTATGCTCTATTAAGATTTACAAGTATGTTTAATTAAATATATTCGTGTCGTGATACGTCGTTAGTTATACGTCGTGCTCTCCATTGTACGGGCGTCCGAATAAGAACATTATCTTATTCGTCACGGGCCTTCAATGCCATGGGCCAGATGGTATACCTTGATACTTACACGTACTTACCTATCTACATTGAGTTTAGAAGATTCTGTCGCTGGATACGGCATTTAGTATAAACTGTAGAGTCTTAAGAAGAATCATTTTTTTTTCGTTGATAACCTGCGATGATACATATCTCGTAAGGTAATTAGAAAAATTTAATCTAATCATCAACATCCTAATGTTTGAAAAATACTATTGGAAAAACCGGACTGGATTTTTGCATAAATCCTGATATTATATTAGCTCGCATAACGCATTCTTACGAAAATCTTTCACAGTTTCCATCAATTCGTTCTGGCAAAAATCCTAGAATTTTCACAAAGATTCGATTTTACCGATTATCCTGACTATACAAATGTAAGTAGACCATACATATTTTTAGTTCCATATTATATTTATTGGTTCAAAAATCTACAACTACATATGTAGCTACTGGTTTATGATAGGTATTTTATTAATAGCTTGGCAATGTTCCATTTTATACTAGTAGTTAATTTGTTAGAATATTTATAATTTTCATAAAATCTGTTTATTTTCATAAGTCTTATTAGAATATCAGTTTTGATACAAAACATCAATATTTATATTTTTTTTTAACAAATATCTACTTTTATTGCAAAATGAACAAGATACATAACAAGCAACAAAATTCCAAACACTTCAGTATTTTAAATTGAATTCATGAGCTAAATCATTAATTACTAGCTGTTGCCCGCGACTTTGACTACGATCCAGGATAAAAAGTAGCCTATGTCCTTCTTCTCCAGGTCATGGTCTACCCACATGCCAAATTTCATCCAAATCCATACAGCCGTTTTAGCGTGAAAGCGTAACAAACAAACTAACTTTCGCATTTAGTTTGGATAATCAGAACCGAAGGAAAATTTAAAGAATATTAACCCTTAACTATGTATTACACAAAAGCTAATACGAGTTTTGTGTCCATTTTGTCCTACACTCTGTTCGTTTTTTCTAGATTTATTAAAAACTAGCGACCCACCTCTACTTCGCACTGTTTTTACGACTCAACAAAACGCTAATATATGTAATGTTAATATTTTTATACATATAAACCTTCCGGTATTAAGTCTCAGTGTTAGTGAAAACCGCATTAAAATCCGTTGCGTGGTTTAGTAGAACAACGCGGCCACACAGACGGGCACGAAAAGCGACTTTAATTTATAAATAATAGAAAAAACAATGAAATATCACATCCATTCTTTCCTTCTCTGTCAATAAGAATTCGGTCTCGGTCGCTCGTGTCGAAGTAATCACAAGCAATTGTTATTGTGAACACATACATACACACAGACACGCTATACATAGGTACTCGTATCGTGAGGTAAATGAACTCCGAATCTATTTTATAATTTATAATCGAAGCTACGTCGTGGCGTGCCAAGTAAAACAATGTATCTGGCGTATCAAATGCTATTATAGCTATTAACAGAATTATCTACCTACTTGTATAATTATATTTATTGTCAATTCGATTAAAATTTCGGTATTTTTTTATTATTTTATAAGAGGGGCCCGTGGCTAAATAATAACAGCCGCACAGGTCGATCGGTCAGGTTAAGCTACGCTTGCCGCGGTTGGTCTGTGGATGGGTGACCATCTTTACATACCGAGACCCCTCCGTGCCTCGGAAAGCACGTTAAGCCGTTGGTCCCGGCTCCCGGCGGTCATTCGTGGATCTTTGACAGTCGTTACGGGTAGTCAGAAGCCCGAAAGTCTGACAACCAGTCTTACCAAGGGGTATCGTATTACCCAGTAACTGGGTTGTGGAGGTCAGATAGGCAGTCGCTCCATGTAAAATACTGGTATTCAGCTGCATCCGGTTAGACTGGAAGCCGACCCTAACATAGTTGGGAAAAGGCTAGGCAGATGAGATGAGATGATGGATAAAAACGACCCAGTGTAAGAAATAAATAGTTAGATATTGCGACAGTGGAATATTAATGGCTAATAAAAATAAAATAAAAACTGGGGGAGAAAATAGTATGTTTTTAAGAGATTTTATAATGTTCAAACCACTTTCGCCTCGTTCGTAGGCGATGTCTTCCCTCAGGCGTCGCGATCTTTGCCCATCTCTTGGGGTATATTTATTCAATTATCTTTTTTTTTATGAAATGACAGACCTTTTATGCTTGTGTCCCCGCAAGCATAAAAGGTTTCCTGTCATTTCTTGTCATTCAATCATTTATTACCAATTTGCACAGTTTTTATAAAGTTACTAGCTTCTGGTTGCGACTTCGTTCGCGTGAAATTTCTTGTTCCCCCAAGGCCGACCCACCCCGTCGCATCGCATCATCTGTCCGCGCTACTACGTCATTTCCGCTTAGCGTTCTTCGTTCAAACAAACAAGCAAACTCTTCAGCATTATTATTAGGTAGTACTTATGATTTGTAAAAAAAAGCCCACCTACTGAATAATTCAGTACTTATCTGTTGTTATTTACAATTCTCTTCCCCATGCCACATGGTCATTATCTCTCAATATATTTCTATAAATACATCATTATTAACCTATCAGCAATCAAGCTGTTATCGCGTTAATGACAGCTGATAGAGTGATAGTACAATCGATAGTCTGTGCGACGTTCAGCGAACTCGAACAAAGGACTAAGAATTAATTGATAAGAGTTATCTGTTTATTAAATTTTTTGTTAGTCCACATCGTGTCTCGCTGGCCTTAGTCTTGCGCGATATCTAGGTATGCTAGCCCTGCAAACGTTATCAAAAGGCCAATTCCCGTAGGTAATTAATTAAAAACGTTCAAAATCTGGTCGCGACAATCAATGTCAAAAAGTTTCAAAAATCTAGGGAAATTAGAGGTATTTTCGACAGATTGAGACTGAGATCAGACTGTGAACGTTCTTATAATTACGAGAATTGCCCCTCTGATTTATTTAAACTTTTCGCTCATTAATGTACAAAGGCGGACATAATGAAGACTGATTGTGAAAAATAATAATTAGTTTGCAGTCAAGGAAGTAATTTGTAGTTTCTTTGTTTGCATAAAGTAACGAGAATTATTTATCGTAACTAAAATAATACTTACGTCCCAAATAGGGACTTATGCACATATTGGTGCCAATTGATAACGAAAATTGTATTGAATTCATATTATTGTGAAGCTTTTGCAATCACTCAGTCTGATGAGGTACTTATTATGACAGAATTCGCGATATTTCATGTCGAATTAATCATTTAAGAGCCGTTTATTTATGAAGTACCATTTCGCTAAGTACCTACTTACGAGTCGATATTTCAAGTAAGCAATGTAGTTAAATGTATTTTGTGAAAAAGCAAGTTCAAGTATCTACCTTAGTATGTATGTAGCATCGACCATCGTATACTATTATAAACCTTCATTATATTTACTGAACTCTCTGAAATAATTAAGTATATAAAAATTTGTTCTCTTTATTGTACAGTCACGAGCACTAATATGTCAACACTTGGAAACTTTCAATAGCGATTTTTGCGTGAAATAACGAAACCAACAATGAAATATGACACATTGCAAAAAAATATGAGTTCGAAAATAAATAATATCTTCGTAGAAACATGAAATTTCATTAAAAAATAAAGGAGTAAGTCGTATTTGAAATTAAGCCAAGTGTATACATACTTATGCTCGTGACTGTACATACACCAAAATAAGAACAGCAAGATAAAATTAAACTTAGGTATGTATTTAAGTTATACTACCACTAGAATCATTTTAAATTCATGATAATATTACTAAACCAATGAAAATCATCATCTGCCTAGCCTTTTCCCAACTATGTTGGGGTCGGCTTCCAGTCTAACCGGATGCAGCTGAATACTAGTATTTTTACATGGAGCAACTGCCTATCTGACCTCCACAACCCAGTTACTAGGTAATACGATACCCCTTGTTAAGACTGGTTTACTGATTACTAAATCAATGAAAATGTTCATATTATTCATTAACGTAAAAATAACTTGCACAGACAATCGCTTCTAAGGACAAAAATATTAACGTTAGGATTTAAATTATTAATATAAATATCACGAATAGTCTGCAATTAACATTACAAATATTACAATCTAGAAAAAAACACGTAAGATACTATCCTTTATGCCCTTCGTCCACGACGCTCCGTAAAAGTAACGTGATACAAACTGAAATCACCAATGAGTATTTTGCACCCAGTATCCAACATAATCTAAATCATGTCGACAAAGAGATGTCAGCACGAACTGACGGGGTCCGCTAGGGCCGATGTCGCCAGGGCCGCGGGTTGTTCGAAAGAGATACCGTGGCCCCTGGCACAGGCAACTGAAGGCACACGGGTGGGTTTTAGTCAGTAAAAGTCTGACACGCCCTTCCGCTCAGCCCAGAGCTGGAGAGGCCATTTGATGTTTTCCCACCCAAAAAAAAAAAGACTGCAAATCCATTGCTTTTTATGTTCGAAAAAAGTGTCTGCTCAACAACGTAAGTAACGCAATGAATGTTGTTGAACTGTCAAAATGCTACAGATAGTGTGTTACGCAATTATCCCGCAGAATGTCAGAGCGTTAGTATTTCAATAGACTGCCTTAATGGTTTAGTGGTCGCAAGTGATACTTCTGAGCATGAGGTTCGATTCCCAGGTCGGGCAAAATGCTATTGGGTTTTTCCTTTTTGAATTTCTGAGTTGTTGTTTCCAGGTGATGGTAACAGGCTCGCCCGCTATTACATCGGACTTTAAACATAGCTGGCGAAGTGGGGGTGTACTATACTTTTTTTTTTAGGTCGGGGAGTGTGGGATTTTTACCTTACTAACACCACCCCGGTGATCACCATCCGTACATAGGGGTGGTCCCGGTTCCTCTTAAAAGACCATTTCCGATGCCTAACTCTTGTAAATATCTCAGTTTTCAATGATAATACGATCAATACGCGACGCGACGATTACTTACTAGTTTGTGGTTGAGGCGTTTTTTATTTTCATATATGGCATCTCGCAGGTCAACCTAGAAGTTTGCCAGCAGCTTTACCGGGCTTGCCTGTGTGCCTCAATAAATTAATGCATCCATCCAGGGTTTAAAAAACTTTTAAGCGATTACACGCTAAGGGCACCCGCTGTGTGAAGACTTCAGCTTAGGGCGTCGCTGGGGCACGGCACCAAGGGACAGGCTGGATCGGATTATTTTAGGACGAATTTAAAGCTCACCGGCGCGGGCTAGCTTGAGCAAGGCTCAGGGCAACGTGGTTGAGTCGTGTACGATCCGCCATTGAAACCAATGCTCCACCTCCTATCAGTCAAAGTGACCTCAGCGCTGACACCGACAACGCCGTGAAAGTGGCAAATTTTTGGGAAAACCAGATTTAAAATATAGTCGTGCCAGCGAAAAAGCAAGAAGAAGAATTCTATTGCTTGGATCTTGGTACTCAATGTTGATTTAAGTTTTTAATTGGTTCTTTATGAGTAGTGTCGTGGACGATGGGTCTTAGTCTAAAGCTAGTCTAGACTAGTAATCTACTTTATAAATCTTAATTATCACGGCGGGGTGTAAATTAGCTAGCACAATAACTTTCAGAGTTAAGAACAAAATAAAATACAAGTACATATTTGTATTTTAATTAAAGAAACAATTAAAAACAATGATTTTCATTGTACATTTTGCAAGATATAATCTTAACAATCAGAGATTCAAATACTTTTTTTATTTTTCTACAACAAGCTATACCTATAATATACAGGGTCAATTTAAATTAGATAGCAAAACTTTACAGACGTGTAGATATACCTATAATGACGATAAAACAAAACAAAAAAACCTTTTTGGTGTCGTCAGCTAATTTAATTTCATCCTGTTTTATTTATATACTTAATTATGTAGAAAAAACCTAGGCCTGCTGTAAGTCTAATAAAAAAAAAATCAGTACTTCTTTTTTAAATTACTTTCGCGTTTAGACCATAAGAGTAAAGTTTTTTATCATATGGCTATAGCAAAAGTCCAAAACAAAAATAATGTTCGCCTAAACTTTCAGAGTTAAGAACAAAATAAAATACAAGTACATATTTGTATTTTAATTAAAGAAACAATTAAAAACAATGATTTTCATTGTACATTTTGCAAGATATAATCTTAACAATCAGAGATTCAAATACTTTTTTTATTTTTCTACAACAAGCTATACCTATAATATACAGGGTCAATTTAAATTAGATAGCAAAACTTTACAGACGTGTAGATATACCTATAATGACGATAAAACAAAACAAAAAAGCCTTTTTGGTGTCGTCAGCTAATTTAATTTCATCCTGTTTATATACTTAATTATCTAGAAAAAACCTAGGCCTACTGTAAGTCTAATAAAAAAAAAATCAGTACTTCTTTTTTAAATTACTTTCGCGTGTAGACCATAAGAGTAAAGTTTTTTATCATATGGCTATAGCAAAAGTCCAAACCAAAAATAATGTTCGCCTTACTAATCCCTTTATACTCGTAGAATCTCGTTACGCTCAGTTTTCTATAAAAACAATCCAATACTGCCTAGCCTTTTATTGTAATAGCGTGATTTTATCGCCCATTTCGCCATTTGTGTTTACGATAGTGCGATTATGTGGGTGAATAATAATATTATATTTCCTACTACTTATATTATTATTATACTCCGTGTAATGGATACGGAGTTTACAACTTATTTCTTGGTAGGTATAGCTATACTTCTCCTACTCCGGCTCCGGGTGTCCGAGTCAGCCTCAAACATCGGCCAGCATTCATTTTCGATAATGTTGTATCATTGTGTAGCCGCAAAAAACGTATTCCACGTTGGGTACTTATCTACGTAGCTACATATCGATACAGTATTATGGATCACACATTGTAGACAATGAAATTAATTCTGGTCGATATACATCTGTCTTTTTGTACAATCATTTGGTACGTGGCGAAAATCGCCATCTTGAAATACAATTTCAAAAGATGTTTAATCAATTATAACGGCACGTCCAAAGGTTTTGCGATGCTAAACTTACAGATTTGTTTAGAGAACGAGTTTGACAGCTGTCAACTTGACGTAACCCCGGATACTGAGGCGACGGCCCGGCAAAAATGAAAAACAAATGAACATCAAGGAGATCGATCGAAAATCCGGCATTGATTTATTAGGACTGTAATATTGGTATATCATTGTTTTGCATTGCAGTCAGTTGATTGATTTGCGCTCGCACCTCACGAACTCGCTCGAACTTTTTTCACACACATTATTGTTCATTCCGCAATGTGATCATAGACTTGTAATTACTCGTACATAATCAGCCTATAAGTTTCCCACTGCTGGGACAGGGACAGAGTCTCTGTGAGAGGGAGTGGGCCATAATCCCCCACACGGGCCCAGTGCGGGTTGGTAGATGTCGCATGGCTTTGAATTTTTTGGTTCTAGGACATGCCGGTTTCCTCACGATGTTTTCCTTCACCGTTTTGAGAGCAGTGGTGATGAAATAAATTACACAAAGTAAAGTTCCTGTCTGGGTTCGAACCCACGACCTACAACTCGTATGGCGGGGCCACCACTGCTCCTCTTGTAATTATTCTCTCACTTCCACTCTCTTATATTATTGAGTTATTGACTTTAATTTACTTACACCTCCTCGCCCGCATACCCACGAAGAAGATATAATAAGACCTGTTCTAATAAAGACGACGTATTGCCTTTAGATCGTTGTAGCACTTTATGTGTGCCCTCGACCCACCTCGTCTCATCCATCGTCTGCCCGCGCTATTACGTCGTTCTCCCTTTGTTTGCTCGGCTCCAAAGTGCCGTAGCGTGATGTTAAATAGCTTATAATCTTCCTCAAGAATTGTACTATCAAATGCATTTTTATTTTTCAATTCTGCTTTGTACTTCCAGAGATTAGTGCGTTCAAACAAATTCTTCAGCTTTATTATTAGTATAGATAATGATTATTTATTAAAGTGTGAAAACTAGATTGCTGCCAGTCAATTTATATTTAGAAAGTTTTATTTAAATCAGTCAGTGCCGTTAGGTACACCTGTCATTGCATTTTATTGCCTGAATTTAAATTATAGTCACAGTAGTATTGGATGTAAAAAGTATCTTCAATTTAAATGAAAGTTAAAGAGAAGAACAAAAGTTACAAATACTGATCGTAGTCCAGGGTCTAGTGCTCTAGTCATGGTTAGATTTCTCATGTCTAAATGTGTTTGTAGAGTTAAGCAATCTGAAGTAAGTGGCAGTAGACTGTTTGTTGGAGGACCGATGGCCGGTGGAGCAGACGAGTCCTGGAGTGGAGACCGCGTATCGGCAAGCGTAGTGTGGGACGCCCTCCAGCTAGATGGACCAACGACCTTAAGAAGGTGGCTGGGGTAGACTGGATGCGGAAGGCGTAGGAAAAGGTGTTGAAAGGCCTATGTCCAGCCGTGGACTGTGATGGCTGAGTTGATTAAAATGTTTTTTTATTCACCAGGATTTGTTTCCAATAAGTGATTTTCCAAGAAAATTGAGTTGGGAGCTGGGTTTTAGAGGTCAAATAGGCAGTCGCTCCACGTAAAATACTGGCACTCAGCTGCATCCGGTAAGACTGGAAACCGACCCCAACATAGTTGGGAAAAGGCTTGGTCATCTACCAAGCCTTTTCCCAACTATGAAGTAATTTTCCAAGACCGTTTCTCTCTTTGGGTTACACGTTAATTCACTGGCTTATAAAAACAATACCTATCATGATTGAAATCGCTAATTAAAACAACATCTTTCTACATCATGCAATCGTTGCGTTTACTGGCCAGACTAATTAATCAATTAAATATTTATTCAGAAACAATCAAACACACGAACAAACAAGTTATTTGCACATAAGAAGAATCGTAATATAATTGATCACGTATCGAGCGCCGCCGGTTCGATGTATTTTCAGTACCGCTTTCACTTCAGTGCACGCGGCGATGTCAATGCCGCTGATTGGTTCGTGGTATTACTTATGTCAGTCCTTAATTTCTAATTCTTATTGATGACAGCAGTTTTTTTTTTATTCAAAATCAAAATCAAAAGTCCTTTATTCAAATTAGGCTGAGAATCAGCACTTTTCGAACGTCAAAATTACAAAAGACAGTCCCCCAAAAACGCCCGCCCTTCGCCACTTCCTAGTGCTATCGCTGGGAAGAAGAAGTGGCGGAACAAACTCCCCAGCAGCACAGCTGTCTGTTCAGTTAGAATATAGTTAGTTGCATGTATACAATACTAGGAACCTATGTTCAGTAATGAATATTACAAGAAGCTTAAATTATTTGCCATATTATGTCAGCTAGCCACGCCAATATACCAACAAATATAATAAAAACTATACGTACTCAAGCTAAAAAATAATTAATTAAAATAAAAACTCACTACCTAAATAAAAGCCTCCAGGCATAAAGGGCGTGACAGCTTACACATTTATGCATTGCTGGGTTCGTCACCTAGCTGTCACTTGCAGTCACAGATGATGAACTAGGACCATCGATGTGAAATAAATAAGTGAGTTAATACTAATAACAGTAACCTGTCAGTACCTAAGCTAATTCTGGAGAAAGAACATGAACATTGTCTTGAGTTAATTAGGGCGACCAACTATTCTTATCGTGTAAGTAGTCGTTGATGGAATAGTAAGCCTTTGAACAAAGGTTGGATTTTACTTGAGCTTTAAACGCATTAAAAGGCAAGTCTAGCAAAGAAGAGGGTATCTTGTTATAAAAGGTTATACCAAGCCCAACAAATGAGTTATGAACCTTATGAAGCCGGTGAAAGGGGGCACGTAGTTTGTCCTTATTTCTAGTGTTAACACTGTGAATATCACTATTTTTAGTGTACAAGTGCAAATTTTGCCTAATATATAGGATGTTGGCGAAGATGAATTGTGATGCAACCGTGAGAATACCAATATCTTTAAAAAAATCTCTTAGAGAAACTCTGGCACCTAGCTGGTAAATTGCTCGAACAGCTCGTTTTTGAAGGACAAATATATTTTGTATATCAGCGGCTTTGCCCCACAGCAGAATACCGTAAGCCGTTACTGTCCCACTCCTGAGCAAAGCCCTTCCTACTCTCCTTCCGAGGTTGAGGGTCTCTGTCCAGAACTACCAAGGACCACGGTTGACTGCAGTTGCTTTTTTTAAAATAATACAAACACATTTAAACAAAATAAACACACACAACAACGACATAACAAACATAACATAACATTATAAACGTGAAAGTTTGTATGGATGGATGCATGACAGAGTAATAAACATCCATCCATCCAGGATGGATGTTTATTACTCTTTCATGTAAAAACTACTGAACGGATTTGGATGAAATTTGGCACACAGATGGTTTATAACCAGGATTAAAGTATAGGATACTTTTTATCCCGATATTCCCACGGGATCGAAACTTATGCGGGTGAAACCGCGGGGCGCAGCTAGTATATTAATATAATAACCGATAAGGCACTTCATTCCAAAATCAAACTGATACCTCAGCAGTCAGCACCGCGCGCAGGTCCATACGATTTCAGTAGGTACTCTAGCCACAGGTACAGCTTTCACTGCGAACATGCGCACACGACGGCGCGGACGCCCGCGCCGGTGTCACTGTCACTGATTGCTTCGTGATACCGCTTGTAAGTAGTCATCTCGGTCGAGTTTCTATTGCTAATCGCTTATTTGAGAGTTGCCTACTTGGTCTTGGTATAGACAACAAAAGAGGTAAGTGTTCAGGCAGCTAACTTGCAACTAGAGTCCGACCGAGCGGATTTCGTTTTTGGTTCGGCCATTTTTGGCAAATTCGATTTGAACCGAATAAAAATACGTTTTCGATCGGACTTCACTTGCAGCTACTCCTATCCAGCGGGTTAATTGTGTAACATATTAACAGTAGGAATGGCTTTCATTTTGAGAGTTCAACACAAATCAAGCTATACATTTCCAGTATAAACTCAGACTTCTCATCGTACGAAAAGCCTATACAATGCGAGGTCAGCTAAAACTGGAAATGTATAGCTTGATATGTCGTCATGTGCACCATCTAACTGTTTTGCTGTCTGTACCTACTCACCATAATCATTGTGGTGATTTGTGTACCTAACGATAGTTTCTCCATGATTTGAATGTAATGACATTTCTGACATTTATGGGAAAAAGATTGTAAATAAATAAATAATAAATGATTTTATTTTGTAAGTAGGTTTGTACAAACACTTTTACACGTCAATCATAATCATTGTGTTTGTATACAATGGGTTTATTTACTTAAATGATACGGTTTAAACGAAGTTTAATGATTAGTAACTAACGCGACTACTTCACTTTTTTATCTTAATTGCAATACCAGCATTAGATCAGATTCATATTTCGTTGTGTTTAATGGTTTAATTATATGTCAATTTCCCACATATTTGCTGGTACTCTGAAAGCGATTTCCTATAGTGAAATGAGATGTCAATGATAGTTCACTTCACCAAAATTTTCAGTGACATTTTTACATTATTTGCATTATATTGGCAGGATTATAATTTTAACAAGACTTTGTCACACTTGAGCCATTTGAAACCGAAGCTTCGGTAACCATGGAGATACATGAAATAACACGAAAATATATCTTACGCCAAAAGTCAGTATCTTCAATAAGGAAGAAATCTGAAGTGAGAAATATCGTTTTCCATTTTGGGGATACGACCGTCAAAATCTCCAAATTTATTATGTATGAATAAAATTCGTAAGTGGTGAATCATTTCTCTCCGCGAATGTACACTGGGATACGCACACAGCATACTTGCCAAATATGAAATGAAGTATCTCTAGATTTTTTTATGAGCTGACATACATTTTATAAACTTGGTCATCTGCCTAGCCTTTTCCCAACTATGTTGAGGTCAGCTACCAGACTAACCGGATCCAGTTAAATACCAGTGTTTTACATGGAGCGACTGCATATGTGACCTCCACAACTCAGTGACTGAGTAATACGATACCCCTTAGTAAGACTGGTTGTTAGATTTTCGGGCTTCTGACCACCCGTAACGACTGGGGACCAACGGCTTAACGTGCTTTCCGAGGCACGGAGGGTATTGCTATGTCAAGATGTCATCCATCGACGGACCAACCGCGGCAAGCGTAGCTTAACCTGCCGATCGATTCTGTAAAAATTTCACCGTGAAAAGTTAGGTGAAGTGAGCTTAGAGTGAGCTATCAATAGTGTCAATCCCTAGCATTAGTTGGAATGACAGCTCACTCCACGCTCACTTCACCTAAGTTTTCACGGTGAGATGGTTACAGAATCGCACTGCAGATCGATCGAACCGTGCGGCTATTATTATTTTATAGACTTGGTTAATGATAAATGATTTTATTTTGTAAGTAGGTTTGTACAAACACTTTTACACGTCAATCATATTTTAAAACTAGATGAGGTCGGCGTTTCCTATCTGACTAGTCTGAGAAGAAAGGCCGAAACAAACTCAGACGTCACAGTCTCTTTTAAAGTCCAGACATAATCTTGGTAATATAATAGGTTCCGAGTAGTCTTTAAATTTTCTGAATATCGACCAGTTGGACTTGAGATTTTTCTAAAACAAATGAGGACTACATTTTTCAGTATGACCTAATTTGAATATCCTGCCACTTTTTTTCTGTGGGGATATCCTTAAAGAATTCTACCAACTGGTATCAGCCCACCATCCCTAGCGGGCCCTACCACCACATGGAACCCTGCGCGCACCTCTTCAAATACCCTACACCTACAACAAAGTCACATCAAAAGATGAACAAAACCATTTTGTTTTTGTTTCCACACGCACAGACACAAGGCACCATTAAAGTGCGTAAACAGTGTGGAGTTACGTCAATTTCCTTAAGGTTGCTCGGCGGAAATGTCCCGATATGGGTGGCGAGCGAACACGGCTTCGCTCTCAGCGGGAACGGCGGCCAGTCGTTAGTAGCCCGTGAAACTACGCAGGAAAAGAAAAAAGAAAATTTTGTCATTATTTTAGTCGCACAATAAGATTGCGTGAAAAGCTGTGTGTTGGGGTTTCTCTAAGCTTTTTGTAGTTTGCTAAAGAGCAATGGAACGGAGTGTTCTGGGTATTAAACTTTCTACAAGTTTAATACCCAGAATACTCCGTTCCATTGCCGGGTTAGGAAAACAACGATCTGTTCCACAATAAAAATTACTGATCGTCATCATCTGCCTAGCCTTTTCCCAACTATGCTGGGGTCGGCTTCCAGTCAAACCGGATGCAGCTGAATACCAGTATTTTACATGGAGCGACTGCCTATCTGACCTCCACAACCCAGTTACTGGATAATACGATACCCCTTGGTAAGACTGGTTGTCAGACTTTCGGGCTTCTGACTACCCGTAACGACTGTCAAAGATCCACGAATGACAGCCAGCACTGAGGGGTCTCGGTATGCAAAGATGGTCACCCATCCACAGACCAACCGTGGCAAGTGTAGCTTGACCGATCGTCTTGTGCGGCTGTTATTATTTAGCCACGGGCCCCTTACTGATGACACTCGGAAAGCTGCCACGCTAAAATGGAATTGGGCTCGATACAGCTGCAGCATGTCAGACTAACGACCCAATGGGTCCCTCAATGGCAAGCGACATCGCTGCAGGCCCAGACGGAGATGGCGGGATGAGCGAGACACCTTCAACAAAGACTGGTCCACTGGTCCCAGTAATATCCCTGGACATTTCACACAGCGCCATCGAGTCCCAAGCTAAGCAACCTAGTGCTTGTGTTATGGTAACAAGATGGCTGATAAACTACTTATATACTTTTTTTTTTGTAAATACATACATATTATAGATAGAAAAACATCCAGACTCGGAACAAATACATGTAGGATTTACAAATATTTGTTCTGTGCGGGAATCGAACCCGCGACACGCAGCGCAGCAGTCCCATCGCTCAGCCACTGCGCTAACCGTGTTGTCAGTTGCCTTACCTCGAGAGAAGTGAAAAGAGAGAGAGGCATTTGCCAATGCACTGGGACGATACGGCTTTTCTTTCATTATTACCACTATACCCTGTCCATTATATTAACCGTTTTTTGACAGCTGTCTTAGAACCTACATATTCCAGATTACGTAAAAGTAAACTTTAAAACACTTAATAAAATAATTATATAAACTGCATTATCTTATTGAATTATCTTACTTATGGCTTCTTACAGACATTATAATTCCGTACGTGTATCAATCAATGTATTGTGTGTTGCTGCAATCACTTGTTCCATCTGTCAAAAAATGGTTTGCCGAATGGACAGGGTATAGTATCGTTAGTAGGTGATTATTTTATTAGGTATTTGTCTTTTAAAAGTAAACAGCACGGTATTATAGTTTTTATTGCGTGTCTAATCTATGATACGTTAGTCTAAAAAATGCTAGAGGTCGTAACCAGCCGTCCAGCATTTAATCGAATCAGACAGAATTAGACAAGTAAAAAACTTGACACGATAAAAAGTTAGCACGCAATGAAACTCTTTTTATAATTAACCTAACGTTTTGTTAAAAAGACTTTCTTTTAATTATTTAATTTAATAATACAATTCTTTTCTTAAATAGGTCAACTTTTTTACTCATTAATGTTTACACAAATTATACCAAAAAAGTCACGTAACTTATTTCCAAAGACCGATATCTAGTTAGTTATAGATATACCTATTTATTACTAACCATCATCATCATCAATTGCCTAGCCTTTTCCCAACTATGTTGGGGTCGGCTTCCAGTCTAACCGGATTCAGCTGAATACCAGTATTTTACATGTAGCGACTGCCTATCTGACCTCCAAAACCCAGTTACTAGATAACACGATACCCCTTAGTACCTAAGACTGGTTGTCCGACTTTCGGGCTTCTGACGACCCGTAACGATTTTCAAAGATTCACGAATAACAGCTGGAACCAACGGCTTTCCGAGGCACGGAGGGGTCTTGGTATATAAAGATGGTCACCCACCCACGGACCAACCGCGCCTTTTTTTTTTTTTTGTCGCTGAGAAATGCTTTATGCATCCCCGCCTCCCGGGGGACGAGACGGGGTATGTGGGACTCCCTGTCGGAATGACAGTATACCCACTAAAACTCAGCGGTGTTCCCGCGTCGCCGTGATGGGAGAGCCATGGGAATCCGGCATAGCCTTTACATCCACAGCCCTCCCGACGCATGCCCGCCAAGATGGTATGGCGGGCCCCACATGCCCCCCCGGGCTGGGGGGGCTACGGGAATGGCCGAGAACACCTGGCCATTCCCGTCCCACAAGGTGGAGGCCTGTGCAAAACAGGCAACGGAGCCCCCGCACCCGTTGCCTGCTGGCCTCCACGCCCGCCTAAAAGGCGGGCCCCGCCTAAAAGGCGGGCCCCGCATGCCCCCCCAGGTTGGGGGAGCTACGGCCGCAGAGGATAGGGAGAGCGGCAACGAAACACCGACACTCCTCTTCCCCTGCGGCCCCACCGCGTCCGCCATCGAACGGTGGCGGCCCCGTCAAGGCCGCGGAAGGTAGGGAGAGCGGCAACGAAACACCGACACTCCTCTCCCGCCGCGGCCTCCAATCCTCAGCTGCGATGTCTCCCTCACGGGGGACACCGCGGCCCGCCTCAGGTAGGCTGCGATGTCGCCCAAGCGGCACCGCAACCTACCCTACGGCCGCTACGTCATTGGCTAAGCCGCAAAGCCTTGACGAGCGGCCCCCGCTGGGGTTCCTCTTAGCTTCACCGTGGCCCAGCTCGCCACGGCTACTGAGCCCCCCCGCCTCGACAATGCGGGAACCCACCGGGGGGGGGACCAACCGCGCCTAGCGTAGCTTAACCTGATCAATCGACCCGTGCGGCTGTTATTACTATCTATAATATAAAAATCGGTAGCATCAACGACAAAACACAATTTACAAAACAAACAAAAATGAAAAACCACTTCTGTACCCAAGGTTTTAGCATCCAAGTATGTAGGTATTCCACGCGGACTATACTCTCTGTAAAACGTTCTATGTGGTTTTTAAATAATTCATGAGAGCTCAAAAGGAGTTAAATCCACGTGTATCAGTACAATTGTTTCAATATTCACGACGGTGTACCGAAGTGGGCAAGTAGGTGACCCTGTCAGTGCGAAGGATTTTAATTTTTGAATGGACTTTGACACCCTGGCCGTTAGTAAACAGTTGCTGGCTATTGGAGTTAACTGCTTTTTTTACGTTGGGCGTATGAGTAAAGAGTTTGCACCACTTCTTCTCAGCTAAAGCATTAGGAAGGGGTGAAGGGCGGGCGTTTTGGGGCACTGTCTTATGAAATTTTGACGTTCAAAAGTGCTGATTCTCAGCCAAATTTGAATAAATGAATTTTGATTTTGATGAATAGATCTGCAGATTATGGACATTATGCAGTTTTATGGTGCGTTGGAAGTTATGATGATGATGATGTAACCAATGTTTCGTAACAATATTTTGATTTATAAAAGAGTGTTTTGGGAGCGTGGAGTTCTTGCCCGTTCTTCTCCATAGGAACGTCTACGATTTGGCATGGGCAACTTGGACAATATTCATCGTTCTAACTGACTCCTTGACAATTCAAATCAGCCTTTTTGGCATTTTTTTTCGGAAGTCTGTCACAAAATACAAAAATGCCGAACCAAATGACACCGACCAACAAAATTAAAGTTTTTGGAAGTCAGTTGTATTTTTTTTTTTAGTAAAAAGTTTTTTTGTTGTAAAAAAAAAACAACTACTGCGTGGTAGTGAAAACAGTAGCTATTGGAGTTAAAACCTTTTTACGTTCATCTGCAGTGCGATTCTGTAACCATCTCACCGTGAAAACTTAGGTGAAGTGAGCTGTCATTCCAACTAATGCTAGGGATTGGCACTATTGACAGCTTACTCTAAGCTCGCTTCACCTAACTTTGCACGGTGAGATTTTTACAGAATCGATCGGCAGGTCTTAGAGTTATGTGCATTACGTGATTATGACTTATCCACATTATGCAATAGAGTTCAAGGAATTAGTTTTATGGTGCATTGGAAGTTATTATTTAATTTGTTTAAACAGTCAATGAGAGATGACGTAAACTAGACTATGTCATGCATAGTGCGTAGGCTTAGGTGTTATTCTTCTAGAAGAGGGAAACATTTATTTGTTATTAGGTATTCTCATCGTGGTGTAACCGTTAAGTATCAAGTAAAAAAAATAATCTAACATTTGCAAAATCATAGAACCTCTTCTCAGTATTCCTTGATAATGATCCAGTCTAATTCGGGGTAATTGCCTGACACAATAACAGTAGAAATAGATTTAATTTTGACAGTTCAACAGCATTCATTGCGTTATTTACGTTGGTGAGCAGAATAATTTTTCGAACTTATGAATCAATGGATTAGCAATATCCTTCAAAATTATTCAAATTGTTATTGATAGTGTATACTAGTTACACAATTAGGGTGCTGGTTTTTGAATTTAGAATTTTAAGTTCAGAACTGCCCAGTAATTAAAAACTTTCAAAATCTAGTCGCAAACTCATCTCAACGACAATCAATGTCAAAAACTTGTCTAAAATGTAGGGAAATTAGAGGTATCTTCAACAGATTGAGACTGAAGTCAGACTGTGAACTTTCTTAGAATTACGGGAATTGCCCCCCTTATCTGCTAAAAACGTGAGATTTTTTTTATGGCTACATCAAATAGGAGACTTTAAAAAGTTCTCAGTTTAGAAAACGAGTGTAAGAGATGTATCCGATACTTAGTTACTAAAGAGAAAAGAGAGTCGTCGCACTGGGATCCCGTTCAGTTTTTTTTTTTTTGTTTTTTTTATACAGTGCAAGATATCCTATCCAAATGGGAATGTTGTTTTATGGATTAAAACCTTTGCTTGTCCCGTATACGCTTACGAGCGTCGAATAGCGATTATTCGATGAATATTTAAAATCACTTAAAGGGAACTGGGTCCAAGTCTTGTTCCGTTTTCTGTATATTTCAGTTATTTTGTTTTTACCTTCACGTACACCTCACGACCCCAGGATGTATTCCCAAAGGAGGTTAGCTAGAGATGTACAGTTTTGCACCAATGAAAGCTTAGTCTTAGTATTTAGGTAAATAACATACAATTAATAAAACTTTAATTCAGATTAGGTCCATAATTTTGTTAGTATTTTGGTGTTAGTAACAATAAGCGCTAACACAAGTTTCCATAAATTAAACTAATGCTACAGTACATTATGTACATACGAATTGATACGTTTCAGAACATAATTCATCTGTTTAATGTTAGTCGTAATTTCATTTATTACTAAGGGCTGAGTTCACCAATGTAACTGAACGCGATCAGCACATCTTAACCATGTTCAAGAGCGATCAGTGTCATGTCATCAATGTTGTGAAATATTAGAACAGAATAGACAACTTTTATTTCAGATTGGAGTCCATATTGTTAGTAACAATTTTACTTAACTTCTAGTGTAATTTGTTTTTTTTTTTAACTGTGTTTAGTTTATGATCGATGAGTCGCAATAAATACTTTTTCTTTCTTTCTAATGTTCCCGCTGGTGGGACACAGCTCTCCTCTCAATAAAAGGGAGTAGGCCGTAATCCACCACGCGGGCGGAGAGCTGTGTCCCACCAGCGGGAACATTAGAAAGAAAGAAAAAGTATTTATTGCGACTCATCGATCATAAACTAAACACAGTTAAAAAAAAAACAAATTATATAAAAAAACTAACTTACAAAAATTAAACAGAAAGTCCTATAGGTACGAGGTCAAAAGGCTCCTATCTCAGCATGATGCTACGACATTTAAAAAATAAATGTCGCAGCGCTGGTATTCTGATAGGGCGCGATTATAAGCTGATTATACAGACACAGATATACAATTAAAATTCAGCGTAGAGCTGTATCCACCTCCGCAAAATCGGGGAATCCCACCGATATTAACGTTGACAGCTCTTGAACGTAGTTTAGATGCGCTGATCTCGTTCAAATTCTTTGGTGGAATGGACCCTAAGTACTTAATATAATCAGTTAAGTGGATTAGTAAGTAATAAGAGCAAACGTATATAGATCAGATGCTTCATACATGCTCTCACAACAAACTTTGTTTTCATAGGAGCTAACGTACGAATATCAAGCTTGTGTTCACTGAAGGGGTAAGTAGGTATGTATAGGGCACGTTTTCGCCACTTCTATTATCTCTAGCTATGATAATGTAATACGGGACTACATTAATTCATTCACTCAACTAGGGAGTGTCATTATTTAATCAAATCATTGGCAGATAAACACTGGGTCTAGAAGGTAGAACTTTTGAAATTCTTGCCCTAAAGGGGATAAAAGGCGATGAAAGTATGTACCTACGGAGGGTAATCAAAGGAAAATCCAAGGAATTTCTCAGTTGCAGCCCAGAGCCTGGAATTATAAGATGCCCGGTTGATGAAAACCTGGCGAAAATGTGGGTGTACTGTTTAAACCTCTGCCTTACCCTTCGGGTGAAACAGCTCTGATGTTATGGTATGTATTCTGTTAATAGCTGCTTATTTTGTGTGTCAAAGTTCCTATAATATATTTAGGTTTGAAAATGTTCTCAAGTAGGTAAGTGAAATCTTTGTAATTTCTTATTGAGAAATAAATTTCTTTAACCTTATTCGAGGAGTGGTATTCAACCAGAGATCGATCACCAGCTTCAGAATATAACAAAATAAAATCCACCTTTGAACTGTCAAGAAGTCGGACAAAAAGGTGAAGCTGGTTCCCGTTCCAAAGCGTAGTAGGTTCTTATGGAGAAGAACGGGCAAGAAGCTTCACGGAGCACCACATACCACACCATATTGGTTGCCATAGTAAAAAAAAACCTTGGCAGTTAAGAGATGACCAGAAGGCCAATTACCGTAATTTAAACGTTTAAAATCTAGGCGCAATCTCATCTCAATGACAATCAATGTCAAAAACTTGTCAAAAATGTAGGGAATATAGGTAAATGATTTTTTGACAGATTGAGACTGAGATCAGACTGAATGTTCTTAAAAAAAAAAACAACCGACTTCCAAAAACGACACTACAAAGTGAAAAATAACTTTAATTTCGGAAGTCGGTGTCGTCGGGTTCGCATTTTCGTTGTTTGCCACCGACTTCCGAAATTAAAGTTATTTTTCACTTTGTAGTGTCGTTTTTGGAAGTCGGTTGTTTTTTTTTGCAAAAAAGTTTTTATTTTTCACTTTTAAGTTGTAATTTTTACCAGTAATTTAGGTTTAAAAACCAAACTACTGAACCCTTTTTGATGAAATTTCTATGGGACCACTTCAGAAGTATCTTCTTTCGAACAAAAAAAGAATTTTGAAAATCGGTCCACAATTGGCGGAGAAATCGCGTAACAAACACACAAAAAAAAAAAAAACATACCGTCGAATTGAGAACCTCCTCCTTTTTTAGAAGTCGGTTAATTACGAGAATTGCCCCTATGTCCCAACTGACAGCGCCCACTTACTATCGCCAAAATCTATATCTGACCATCGTAAAGACTATTCCTGCTTGCAGCGCATATTATTAGTCGACCTAAAAAGGATCCTCTTTTGTTTTATTTACGGACGCAGCTGTGGTCATAATATGCACGGGATTTTGTTTTCAAAATGGTCAGATATAGGTTTTTGCGACGAATGTATCAGCAGCCAGAACAAGCCTAATTTCGGTAGCAAACCTAACCAAAACCAGCTAAGCACACGTTTTACATCTAAAACCAACATAGCAAAGACCAAAAACACGCGCACATTACAATCTGGCTGAATTGCAACCCCGAAAAAACACCGAAGAAATATGCGGGTCATAGTATCGTTTAAAAATCGTATCACGTGCTAACGCCGACATTTGGGAAATGTCAGCTGCATAAAGGGCGGGAAAGTGGTTGTACAATAAGAACTTATGTTGATAGGACAAATGAACATTAATGGAACAGAAGTATTGTTTGGAAAAGTATTCAGATAACTACCGATCTATTCTGCAAATATCTCACGGTGAAAACTTAGGTGAAGTGAGCTGCCATTCCACCTGCACCCTAAATGCGTATCACACTATAAATCATCTGCCTAGGCTTTTCCCAAGTAGGTTGGGGTCGGTTTCCAGTCTAACTGAATACAGCTGAATACCGAGCGACTGCCTATCTGATCTCCACAACCCAGTGACTGGATAATACGATACCCCTTGGTAAGACTGGTTGTCAGATTTTCGGGCTGCTAGCGACCCGTAACCGGTAACGACTGTCAAAGATTGATTAGAATGACAGCGGGCTTAACGTGTTTTCCGAGGCACGGAGGAGTCTTGGTATGAAAATATGGTCACCCAAGCGTAGCTTACCCTGATCGATCGACCCGTGCCGCTGTTATTACTTAGCCACAAGTACCTCAACCTCCATCTAAATCATTTTGAAGGATATTGCTAATCCATTACTTCATATATTCGAAAAATTTGCCTACTCAACAACCTAAATAGCGCAATGAATGTTATTGAACTGCCAAAATGAAAGTCATCGCTACTGACAGTGTGTTACGTAATTACCCCGCTGATGCTAGAAATTGACAGCTCACTTCATTTAAGTTTTCACAGTGAGATTTTCATACAATAGATCGACTATGTAGTACAATGGTTTTTGTTAAGGTCGAAGAGAAAATATTAAGGTAAATTGATTGCTATCGATCCGCTTACATACTATTCATTGTTTACGGTTTTGTCTACATCTATCAAATGATGTAGCTAAGTTTATGAGTGAGGAGCTTACGTCAGGCTGACTAATGACTAATCACCATATTGATGAAATTAACAGTAAGAAAGGGAATTGTTTCGCTTTGCAATAACTGCTGCATCATCACTTTATTATGGAACTCAAATTTGGCTTGGCATTTTGGAGACTAAATGATCTAAAGGCCAATTCTCGTCATTTAAAACGTTCAAAATCTAGTCGCAGTCCCATCTTGACGACAAACAAATTTCAAAAACTTGTCAAAATTGTTTGGAAATTACAGGCATTTTTGGCAGATTGAGACTGAGATCGGACTGTGAACGTTCTTAAAGTTACGAGAATTGCCCTTCCCCATTATTTCAGTCCCCTTTATTCCTAAACGTTGCTTAAACTTACCTAAGTAGTAATTAGCGACTATTTAACCATACATTTTTTATGCTAAAACGTCACATTACTTTAATCATCCTTTATGTTTGGAAGAAGCGCTGTTTCATCAACTGAACTTATTCGTTCAAGTAAAGAGAGAAAGAAAAATGCGTTCGTTGGCATTACAGCAAAATAAATACACCTTAAAACTATAAAAAAACAGAAAACAAAGATTATAATGTCAAAAGGGCCTCAGCTCAGCATAATGTCAGATGACAACACAAGGTGTACAGTCACGAGCACCAGTATGTCAACACTTGTCAACTTTCAATTGCGATTTTTTCGTGAAATAACGAATGCTTCGTTGAAATATGACACATTACATAAACCTATGGGTTCGAAAATGCTATGTTCGTAACAACATAATATTTTATAAAAAAATAAAGTAGTAAATCGCTTTTGAATAAAGCCGAGTGTATACATACTTTTGCTCATGACTGTACCACCTGACAATAAACAACATTATGTAAAAAAAATTCTACCTACGTTAAACTACTATGTTACCTGTCCTCGGTCATCAATTGCCACCCAAGTGACATTGCTAGATGTCGGACACTGTGACAATTCCATGATAGTGCGTGACTTTATTCTCTAAGTTAACGGACTCCCAGAATGTGTAAATTACGCTTTTGACTAAAATTCCTAGTATTCTGTGGACAGACAGATTTCTTTAAAAATCTAAGATAGATTTTTAAAGAAGTCTGTCGGTCCATAGAATACTAGGAATTTTAGGTATTTTCTATGCATGGACACACTATGTTTGAATTGTTATGACAAAACAAACTGAATGTTATACTCAACAAAGTTCAAAGTCCATTGCAACCAAAAACTTATTAGGACCTTTTTGTTACAAATGGTCACTCAAAAATCAACTTAAAATACATTTCTCTAGAGTAGATATGGCGATGGAATGTAAATTATCTGAGATCATGAACAATGCTATAGTGTGTCTCTTCGTGATTATGATCTCATCTTTTTCTAACGGGGTATCAGCTGCAGTTTCCTTATTTGTCAACTTCATCACGTATATTGGCTTAAATAACCAACTACCGCTTATTTCCTTAACAAAGAATACTACTGAAGATATCGGAATCATTGAACATCCAAACCCAAAACCCGAATGACTTTGTATTCATGAAGTAGTCAGACTTTCGGTCTTGAGTAGGTACTAACTACTGTCAAAGATCAACGAATGACAGCCGGGACTGACTTCTTATCGTGCTTTCCGGGGCTCGTAGGAAGCTTGGCTCATAATGGGTGGTCACCCATCGACAGACCGACCTCAGCAAGTAATCAAATTATCATATTTTGTTTATTAGCCTATATTGTGTCCTACTGCTGGACGAAGGCCTCCCCTTCTTCCTTCCAAACCTCCCATCTTATTTATTTACCATTCCACCAACCACTATACCACCACCACCACCCTACCATACCACCACCACCACCACCATACCACCACCACCACCATACCACCACCACCATACCACCACCACCATACCACCACCACCATACCACCACCACCATACCACCACCACCACCATACCACCACCACCATACCACCACCACCACCACCACCATACCACCACCACCATACCACCACCACCACCATACCACCACCACCATACCACCACCACCATACCACCACCACCATACCACCACCACCACCATACCACCACCACCACCATACCACCACCACCACCATACCACCACCACCATACCACCACCACCATACCACCACCACCACCACCATACCACCACCATACCACCACCACCACCACCATACCACCACCACCACCATACCACCACCACCACCATACCACCACCAC
The DNA here is from genome assembly GCA_951799955.1 of Apamea anceps. Taxonomy (NCBI): domain Eukaryota; kingdom Metazoa; phylum Arthropoda; class Insecta; order Lepidoptera; family Noctuidae; genus Apamea; species Apamea anceps. The sequence goes on from OX637516.1 coordinate 5,524,679, forward strand.
CATACCACCACCACCATACCACCACCACCACCATACCATACCACCACCACCACCACCACCACCATTACCATACCACCATTTGACGGCACGGTTGGCGCAGTGGTTTAGCGATTGACTGCTGCGCTGCGTGTCGCGGGTTCGATTCCCGCACGGAATAAATATTTGTATGACCTACATGTATTTGTTCCGAGTCTGGGTGTTTTTCTATCTATAATATGTATGTATTTACAAAAAAAAAAATGTATATAAGTAGTTTACCAGCCATCTTGTTACCATAACACAAGCATTAGGTTGCTTAGCTTGGGACTAGATGGCGCTGTGTGAAATGTCCAGGGATATTATTATTATCTCCTTTATTTCATTTAAATACATATAAATTACATTTTTAAATATTTTTGTAAACAAAAAGATAAAAAAAAACATTTAAAAATATAAAAAATAGTAGCCCACCGGTATCGGGAACAGGGTCCAAGCCACCGGTGGTCAGGGCTCCAGAGAGAGGAACCTCCTGACAATGCGAGCCGTGTCCAGAAGTACCGCTTTCTGAATCAAGCACTTGATCCAGCTGCCCAACGAGAGCCTCCTCAGGTGTTGGTCGAGGCTCTTGGCTATTAAGCCATTGGCTGTCACGACTATCGGCACAATGATCGCTGAGTCCACATCCCACATGTCGACAACCTCGCGAGCCAAGTCAAGATACTTGATTTGTTTATCTTTCTCGGCTTTCACGAGGTTTTCGTCATGCGGGACGGTTATGTCAACAATCATTGCGCGCCGCTCTGATCGATCCACCACCACTATATCAGGCTTATTGGCAACAATAGTCCTGTCAGTGACGATGGATCGATCCCAGTACAATGTGATATTTCCATTTTCGAGAACTGGGTCGGGCACATACCTGTAGTACGGCACCTCAGATTCGACAAGGCTGTATTTCAGAGCAAGTTGCTGATGGATTATCCTGGCTACAAGGTTGTGTCTATGCAAGTACTCTCCGTTAGCTAGACGAGAACACCCGGAGATAATATGCCTGATTGATTCTCCCGGCCGGTGGCATGCCCGACAGATGTCAACCGTGCCGTCTTTCACAATAAATCTCCGGTAATTGTTCGTCATCATAACTTCGTCCATAATTGCACAGACAAAACCTTCGGTTTCTCCAAAGAGGTCACCGAAACGCAGCCAGGCTACGGACGCTAGTAAATCTACATCGGGTCCATGTAGGGCCCGGTAAAAGCGTCCGTGAAGCTCCTTACTCTGCCATACTTCCATGCGATCATTGGTGTCAAGCACTACTGGCTTGCGCCAGTTCTCTTTAGCCAAGGAGAGCGGGGTGAGGCCCTTGTCCACCGCGACCACATCTCGATGCATCCCCACGTCGGTTTGTAGGAAATATTCCCTGAGGCTGCATATCTCGCGATTGTGGAGGGTCTTAGCGTTTAAAAAGCCACGACCTCCACATTTTCGCGGGATATACAGCCTCATTACCGATGACCGTGGGTGATGCATTCGATTTGCAGTCAACAGCGTACGGACCCTCCTATCCAGAGCCTCGAGTTCAGTCTGAGTCCATTTGAGTATGCCGAAAGAGTACATCAAAACCGGCATGACCCAACCGTTGAAGGCACGCACCTTATTCCCGCCTGATAAAAGACTATTAAATACTTTTTCAGGCGGCCAAAGAAGCGCTCCTTCAACGATTGCTTCATGTCAGTAGCATTGATGCCCAACGCTTCCGACATACCCAAATACTTATAGGTTTCGGCTGCGGAGAGGGTTCTAAGGTATGTGGAATCCGAGAGTTGGGTTCCCACGGATTCCACAATTTCCCCTCGCTTTACATGCATGACCGCACATTTGTCCACACCAAATTCCATCCTGATGGCGCTACTGAAAGTTTCAGTAATTTTCAGTAGCTCCATCAGTTGCAAATTGTTAGGGGCAAAAAGTTTTAGGTCATCCATGTAGAGGAGGTGAGATATAACCTGACCACCTCTCCTCAGCCGATAGCCTAGACCTGAATCTTCCAGCAGCGTGCTTAGAGGATTCAAGGCTAAGCAGAACCAAAGCGGACTCAAACTGTCGCCCTGGAATATGCCTCGCTCGATCCTTATCAGCTCGCTATTCCTCTGGATATTTCGACATCCTGGATAGCGAAGGACCGTCCTCCATTGCCCCATACACGTCATCAGGAAGGTGCGCAGAGTTGTATCTACTTTATACAACTCCAGCACCCTCATTAGCCATGTATGTGGCACCGAGTCATAGGCCTTCTTGTAATCTATCCAACATGTCGACAGATCCTTTCGGGAACGACGAACATGTTGGCTAATGGCCATATCAATGAGGAGTAGCTCCTTAGTACCGCGGGACCCATTCCTACATCCATTTTGAGAGACAGACATGATGGAGTTTGTGTCTATATGTTTATTAATTTTAGCTCTCAAAATGGATGTAAGAACTTTATAGACCGTCGGTAGACAAGTGATCGGTCTGTAGTTTTTGGGATCCGCGGTACTACCTGATTTATGGAGCAGGTGGGTTATTCCTGTCGTTAGGAACTGGGGCAGCGACCCTGACTCTAAGGCTGACTGGAACTGGGATGCCAGGGGGGCGTGCGACCTTTGGAACCATTTTATCCAAAAGTTGTGCAGCCCGTCCGGTCCTGGGGATTTCCAGTTAGGCAACGGACGGACTGCACGAGCAATATCTTGGGGGCTGATGATAAGTGCCCCCATTTCTGGTATTTGTTCGCACGCTCGCTCGATCTTCCCAGTCCAATCACCTTCGGTGTGACTGACAGGCACCGACCAGATGTTTCGCCAGAATGAACACATGGCATCATCATCCGGTAGGTGCGTGTCAGTCACACCTTGGTCCGGTCGCTCCCAATCCCTGTAAACCCACCTTTCATCGCTCTGGAATGTGCGATTCTGAGTGTACCGCTCCACTCTTCGCCTGTACCGACGAATACGGTTTGCCCATGCACAGATCTTCTGCTTCAGGAAGTCGATACGCTCTGTGACGCGGGACAAATAATCTCGAGAACTAATATCAGTCCCCGAGAACGCCCGCTTCACAAAGCGCATCACTCTAGGGCGAGTATTGCCCTCCCTGAAGCAGATTAGCTTGCCGATGAGTGCTCTAGTCTCCCCGATACGACGCTCAATCCTGCACTGCCAAGCTGGTACAGCTGGTTTTGGTCGTGTGGCTCTGTCACTTTTCGGGAATTTGACATGAGCCACACGACATGCCGCAACAGCTGCACAGTACAAGATTGAATGGGTATCGGTGAGATCTTTGCTGTCGTTAAAGCAATTTGACAGCTGCGAGTCTAGAGCACACACCAGCGCCTTGTTTTTCTTGTGCATGGGCAAACGAGGTAAACGTGGTCTGAGTCCAGGCGGAATAGAGCGGTACTCACGGAAAGCATCCTCCAAAGCACTCCTCAATCTTGCATTGCACTGGGAACTCACGGATATAGCCGCATCATCATCCTCTTCATCAACGCGGTTGGGTCGCGATGAAAAACTGGGTAAATTTTGCAGTTGCACCGCGACCAACGACGAAGCAGGCGTAACATGGCTATTCCGTGATTCGAGGCGGAGTCGATCAAGTACAACGTCATCCAGCATATGGTTACGCTGGATGACCCGCACCTGATCCGACAGTCGTTGCGCCGACACGTTGACAGCTGGTTATTATTATTATTATTACCATACCACACCATACCACACCACCACCACCATTACCATTTTTATTTTACCATCTTTTGCGATCTATGGACACGTCAGTCCTGCAAATTACCTATACCCAGTCAAAATGCATTATACCATACCGACGAAACTCTACAAGTCAAAGACGAAGACAAGGAAGTGCCAAAACATAACCTAACCAGAAACACACGCATCACTTAAACTTAATTACTATGCTTATTGTTCTAATTAGGTTGCTTCGTTACACACTCTAAGATTACGCCTGTGGGCTGTGGTCGCTTGGCGGGCTCGGTAAGTGTGTCACAGGCCGCAACACAATGTAGTCACAAACTTGCATTGTTTAGGACAGGGCCCGAGGGGGTAAGCAGAGTGCAGCTGGAATTTTTAATCAGTATTAAATCCCATGTGGCAAACTTATCGGGTAGATGGAATAATCTTTATTGCACAACAAATAAGTACAGGAAAAATTAAGACGTAGAATAACACTAAATATTGCTTGGGACTGCGGGCTGGCTAAGTCTTAAATAAACTCTGGGGCCTAGACATGGAATTTCCAAATCGGATAATTGATATATCAATATTAAGTACTTATCTACTACCTTGGTGATACATAGCATCCAGGGTTTTATGCTGAAAACCATATCAGGTAAAACTAATTAAAAAAAAAAAACCGACAAAAAAGAAACTGCAAAAACGGAAAATAAAAAACAGAAACTAAGCTAAAGTAATCTATCTAAGTACTACCTAACTCATTTTGAGGCGTTATAATTGATCTGCTATGTATGTAATTATGTATGTATGGCTTAAACTTTAATTCACCGCAATTTTAATTAAACAAAAGTACTTAATTAACAAACATAGATAATATTCGAAATATTTGATTTTCGTTCAATTTGAGATTCCCTGCGGACGTCAAATTATTGTTCCAATAAAGCAATAATTGTATGTCCATTAAAATCTGTTCCCACGGGCTTGTTCAGCTGAGAGGGATGATGGACGAAATGTCGTATTTAGTTATTGCTGAATGCAATAATGTCCGAGTATTCGGGCTGTCTAACTAACATGTAATGAATTCTGATCAGATATTTAAAGTACTAAAGCCGCTCGCGGATTCACTCGCGTACCTATTTAAAGTTTTCATTGGGGAATGTGAAGGGTTGTATTTATTTACTTTATAAGATGGACATCGTTTAGTGAGAGTAACACTAGAATTCCTGAAAAAATTTAGCGGTTTCATACATTTAGGTTGCATATAGCCAATCTAGATATACTTCTATAGAACATCAAATTAATTCTGATTGGCTCCCATACTACAGCTAAAGTAATAGTGGCGCCGATTCCCTTGTTCACAAACTAAACTATATTTAAGTTCAGTGCATCTTTTTCTTTCTATTTCATTAAGAAAAGGACAGAAGATACATATTAGTTCAGTCCTGTCAAATTAGTCCGCGCCTGACGTAAATTGACGTATTTTTAGTAGCCATGTTTTTAATCACGTCTAAACTGTCTATGGAGTATCTTAATTTGACAGGACTAACCTAATATTTTATCTTCTGTCCTTTTCTTAATGAAATAAAAAGAAAGAGATGCACAGAACTTAAATTTAGTTTAGTTTGTGAACAAGGGAATCAGGGCCATTTTCTGTCATATTTGTAACTAATCCTACTTCATTAGAAGTTTGCCCAAAACGGTCCTTCTTCAAGAACCCTACTTTGTAGTCAAAACAAGCATGGAGGTTGAGAGCAGTGGTGGCCCGGACGAAACGGCCACGAATTATAAGTTGTAGGTTATACTGCACCCTAATTGCGTAACACACAATCAATAGTAATCTGAATCATTTTGAAGCAAATTGCTAATCCATTGCTTCATAAGTTCCAAAAATTTGTCTGCTCAACACGTAAATAACGCAATGAATGTTGTTGAACAGTCAAAATGAAACCGATTCCGATTAATTGTGTGTTACGCAATTAGGGTGATGGTTGTAGCTTCGAACCCAGACAGGCACTTTAATTTGTGTAAATTATTTCATCAACACTCTCAAAACGATAAAAATATCGTGAAGACACCGACCGATGATGATGATGATGATGAAAAATCGAAGGCATGTGACATCCATCGACACTGGGTCGCGTAGTGGATTACGGTCCACAGGATGCAGGTCTTCCAGAGTGGAGGCCTGCATCCCAACAGTTCGAACGTTATAGTCTGATTTATGTTTCTGCAATACGAGAATGAAAATAACACAAACGGACGGATAGGGCCACATTTCCCATTAACCGTGTGTCTGCTATTGCGAATATTTGCTAGTAAAATGTTCTAATACGGAATGTTTATTTCGAAATGTTTCATTTTGGAGCTAACTACCACAAAGCGAAGAGAATTTAATTTAGTTTTGCGTTGTTTCGTTTGGTTTACATGTGAATGCTGAAATTCGCGTATATGAGTTGAATGGGACGACAAAATATGCACATACTCGTACATGTAGCCCTCACTTCTTTATTTCTTTGCATCGGCCATATTGATACATAAACTTACTTTGTTGTTAGTATTCTTATTATTAAATTCTGCGTAATATTAGAACAAAGAAACCTAATTTGGCCACAAAATTATATTTAAAATAGTTTTTGTAGCATAGTAATAATACAAAGTATGACGTACCTAGTCACACGGCCTCAAACTAAGTGCATCAAATTTTCGATAAAGGGTCTTCCCAATAGAGTTGCTCGAAATTCTGATAATATATTATTAAGATTGATTTTTCCACTTTATTATTCTTGAAGCACCATAAGTTTTATATTATTTTCGACTTCTAAAAAGATACGAAGATACATAGATACGCGTGGAAAAACATAACCCCGTCTTCGGTTGAGTAAAAAACAAGCCAACCGGAAACTTTTCCACGCAACCCGTCTGTATAGTACACGACGAAAAATTCAAGCTATACATTAAATTCCAGTATCCTACCCCTAGCTAGTGGTTCAACCACGGAGTACGAACACGCCTCGGCGGCCGCTGGCAGAGGTGGCATTAGCGCCGATTTCTAAATTTTAGTTCAGTGCATCTTTAACCTTTTATTTCATTAAGAAAAGGACAGAAGATAAATATTAGTTTAGTCCTTTCAAATTAAGATACTCCATAGACAAGTTAGACGTGATTAAAAAATTGTCTACCAGAAATACGTCAATTTCCGTCAGGCGCTGACTAATTTGACAGGACAAAACTAATATTTATTTTTTGCCCATTTCTTAATGAAATAGAAAGAAAAAGATGCATTGAACTTAAATTTAGTTTAGTTGTGAACAAGGGAATCGGCGCCAATAGCTAGTAGCTGCATCTTATAAAACTAAAGAAAAAGATAAGCCACGAACCCCCTTATCCTACTTACCTTTATCACCCGTCCGTGATAGAAGTTGTTCGGCGCCACCAATACTGCCATATCTAGACGCTGCGATTTCGTGCTCTGTGGGTTCAACCGTCCCGTTGTAGCCAAGACTGTAGAGAACGTGATTTGGGTCCCAACTGTGTCCATGGATTGCTGACCAGGATTCTATGATCACTGTGAACTCTTTGTTTTGCCAAAACCCTTCGTTGGCTAACAAACGGGATTATCTTGGATCTTATAGCTATGTTTAGGGTTGCCATGTCGCCAAACCTAATAGCCGGACAGATCAGCCAGTTTGGCCGGACATTTGGGTAGAAAGGCCGGACACCCTACATTATTGAGGATTTTGTGTCTCAGTATTAATAGGTACGACAAAAAAATTGTATGTAAAATCAAGCTTTTTTGATTATTGTCATAATCAGTCATCGGCGCTCGCTCGTTTGCGAAATGTAAAAAGCCTAACAAAAGCCGGACAAGCCAGACACCGTTTATTTTGGCCGGACACGCAATCAAAAAGCCAACCTATGTCCAGCTTTATCCGGACGCCTGGCAACGCTAGCTATGTTACAGTCAGCCTCAAAAAGCTGTATACATTGACAAGAATTCATTTAACTGTCGACAATTTTTGTTTCATAATATTGTATCATTGTGTGACTTCAAACAAATTGATACAGTATTATGAAACACAAATCGTAGACAATCAAATGAATTCTTGTCGATGTACAGGGCCCTAATTCACTATGACTACTTCACGATTCCTTACCGAAACCATGTTAATTCCCTCCAATCCCGCGTTGATATCGCGCGATTTCGTTCATTGTGTCATAGAGAATTACGGCCCTGGTACAGACGCCAGCACATCAAGCTACAACAATCTGTCAAATTTCTTTAATAGATTTTCAACTTTATCGCTAAAACATTAAGGTTCAAGGTAGATTGGGAAAATTTGACAGTTTCGGGTAGCTTAACCTGCTGGCGTCTGTACTTACATCGTTTGTTGGCCGACTGTTCTGTTTTAGGGTCTTGGTAGTCTATGGTATTGAAATTATTGAAAGGGATTATGTATCACGGGCTTAGGGCCGTAAGATCAATCGTAGTTTAAGCCAAGGAAGAGAAGATTAATCTCTAGGCATCGATTATTTCATAAGTTCAATGGTAGTTGATCGAATATTGGCAGTTTAAACCATCGATTAGTTTAAAATAGCCCAAAGGGTTGGTTAAACTCGTTTGTATAGATTAAACTAACCAGATAGCATAGATTGTCGTGACGGCCTTTCAAAAAAACTACAAACATGCCTGTTTCAAATCTACGTATCTATTCATTGAAGGTTTGTTTTGTAGTTATTAAAATGGAAAGTTATAACTGTGATTCAGATTCAAATATCGAAATAATACATGAGTTGAACGACATAAATACTTATTGTAGTAGACCGTATGTTGTTAGAACAAGATAATATCATGAATCAACGGGTTGGTATAGAATTTATAAGTCATTTTCGTGGCTCCAAAGCTTCGAAGAATATAATACCACATGAAGACATAAATAATAATAAAACGTCAGCTAGACGTCAAATGTCAATGTCAAATAGACCCATTTGTTGCCATTATTTTAATGAACGGATGAACGAACTTCGAATAATGTAGAGAATGTTGCATTGTGTAAAAGACTAATGGAAGTTTAACTAATCGTTCATATTTTCCATTTTAACTTAGGACAGTAGATTAAACCATCGATTATATTTTATCGTAGATTCCGACATCCATTGTTTAAACTGCTTTTGATCATGCGGCCCTTAGAATAGGGGATCGAAATAAATATTACGACTGTAATATTTTACAATAACGTGAAATTATCCCTCATGAGCATTAACTTTTTCATGAATTTTTGTAACACTGGAAATAAGTGAACATTATTCTGTCCGTACTTTTATTTTGCAAGTGTTATCTTCAGGTGATAACATACGGTCGGTATGTGTCCAGAATAATGATGTATATTTATATCTATCACGTCTGCAGAGTTTCGCTAGCTAATTTAATATATTTAATTTGAACCAGCATCGCCATACAACGTGGCAATGCTGCCAGCCTTATTTGCACTTTTCCCGCTGACAGCGATGCGGACAATTTTTTGATGCCCAATGATTTTTTAACCTTGTTTTGTTTTATACATATGGCTAAGCTAGGGCTTGTGGCTAAGTAATAACAGCCGCCGGGATCGATCGATCAAGTTAAGCTACGCTTGCCGCGGTTGATCCGGGGATGGGTGACCTTCACATACCAAGACCCCTGCGTGCCTCGGCAAGCACGTTAAGTCATTAGTCCCGGCTGTCATTCGTGGTTCTTTGACAGTCGTTACGGGTCGTCTTACCAAGGGTTATCGTATTACCCAGTAACTGGGTTGTGGAGGTCAGATAGGCGGTCGCTCCATGTAAAATACTGGTATTCAGCTGCATCCGGTTAAAGGGAAAAGGCTAGGCAGATGATGATGACATGTACTTACAAACAAAATAAAGAAATTGAAACATCGATAACACGAAGAAGAAGTAACTAAAACATGATGTTGCCTCAATACCTCTTAATAACAACGATTTGCTCACTTAACAGCCATTTTTAAAGCGATTAGTTAATAACTATCAAAGTTGCTACTACGTTCTAGTTCGGCCCGACTAACATTTTCCCTGAACTCAACTTTAAAATAAAACTTTAATAGCCCAACTTTGCCAATTACCGGGACTCCGTTTTATGGTAACCCTGGGATAGGGGCGGACACTTTGGTAAAAAAGGTATGCGGAACATGCATTATGCAAGTTTTTTGTTAGCGTACTCACTTTGGCGGACTATCATTTAATTTAGATTACGGCACATGTTTAAATGTGCCGTCGAACTGCCGAGGACTACGAGAGGACTGTCTGTTGCAAATAAGTAACTATGTAAGGTACTTGCATGACATTGTGATGTTCACAAATGTGCCGGTCTATTCTGTAAAAAGCTCACCGTGAAAACTTAACTGACGTAAGTTGTAATTCCACCTGTCGATCTGCCGATCGATTCAGTACAAATCTCACCGTGAAAAGTTAGGTGAAGTGAGCTTAGAGTGAGCTGTCGATAGTGTCAATCCCTAGCATTAGTTGGAATGGCAGCTCACTCCACGCCCACTTCACCTAACTTTACACGGTGAGATGGTTTCAGAATCGCACTGCTGTTCTGTAAAAGTCTCACGGTGAAAACTTTGGTGAAGTGAGCAGTCATTCCACCTGCCGATCGATTCTGTAAAAATCTCACCGTGAAAAGTTAGGTGAAGTGAGCTTAGAGTGAGCTGTCAATAGTGTCAATTCCTAGCATTAGTTGGAATGACAGCTCACTTCACCTGAGTTTTCACGGTGAGATGGTTACAGAATCGCACTGCTGATGCTAGGGATTGTCACAATTGACAGCTCACTTCACCTAAGTTTACACGGTGACATTTTAACAAAACTGACCGGATGAAGTAGAAGTTGTTACGCCATGGCCTGCAAGCTACTTGCATGTATGTAAGTACCTTGCAGGCCACGGCAAAGAAGTATACTTGTGTGTTTAAGTTACGGACGCATTGACTTTTTTCAAGTGGAAATGGCTATTGCTAAGGATTTTGAAAACGCCATTATACGAGGAAGTAGGTACATCTACTGCTTATCATCATAGGTATACCTAACGTAATCTTTTCTGATTGTCCTGAAGAGAAACACATCCTCCTTTTGCTTTCCGCCTTTCTGACATGTCTACGTACAAAAAGTCCAGTATGCAAATGGCAGAGGGAATGCCGGCCGGTGTGATTTATACTGTGACGAGAAATGTAAAGTTAGAATAACTCACCCGTAGCACGTGTGTGACATGCTTTATAGTTTTAGGTACAGACACGTCCAGAGTGTTTTTTGAGTCGATAAAGAGAAAATAAATCGAGTATATTTTATTAAAACTGTGAGGTATTGGCGCCGATTCCCTTGTTCACAAACTAAACTAAATTTAAGTTCAATGCATCTTTTTCTTTCTATTTAATTTAGAAAAGGACAGAAGATAAATATTAGTTTAGTCCTGTTAAACTAGTCAGCGCCTGACGTAAATTGACGTATTTTTAGCAGCCATGTTTTTAATCATGTCTAATCTGTCTATGGAGTATCTTAATTTGACAGGAGTAAACTAATATTTTATCTTCTGTTCTTTTCTTAATGAAATAGAAAGAAAAAGATGCACAGAACTTAAATTTAGTTTAGTTTGTGAACAAGGGAATCGGGGCCACTATGAAACAATTAAGAGATTACAATCAAATTCATAGTTACAGTATTGATTTTAATTGTTTATAACGATACGTCACGAGCATTTTTTTAAAATCGGTACCTGTATATAAACGAGTAGGTAATATCCTATCCTACTAATGTCCTACTAATATTATAAACGTGAAAGTTTGGATGGATGGATGGATAGATGGATATTTGTTACTCTTTTACGCAAATACTACTGAACGGATTTGGATGAAATTCGGCACACAGATGGTTTATAACCAGGATTAACATATAGGATACTTTTTATCCCGCTATCCCCACGGGATCGAAACTTATCCGGGTGAAACCGCGGGGCGCAGCTAGTACAACATAATAATAATATTATGAGCTATGCGCCTTCATATATTTTATTCAGGGTCAGAATATACCATTATGAGCAATCGGTCCCAAAAGTTTGGGAACCCGCTGAAATAGTAGTGTAAATTAAACTTTCCGAATCACATAACCAAAATATTGACATAGCTGTATCGGATTTTGGTAACGTGCGGTTTAGGTCAACTGTTACATGAAATAATATTTACCTAGCTTTTGCCTGGGACTTCGCCCGCGTGGATGGAAGTCGGAAATGATTACACGTACTGCCGGGATAAAAAAATGGTCGTGGTCTATCCGTGTAGCAAATTTCATCCAAATCCGTTCAGGTAACAGATATACTCGTACACACAGGCGGAACCAAGAAGGTGGTGGTGCTGGTGAGGTGTATGGTATAGCGGTTCATTAGCCATTTGCAGCACCTATTCAAATTGTATAAAAAATATTATTAAGTTATGTGTATACAGGGTTTATTTTCTAAGACCAGCCAAATTTAAGGATGTGGTAAAGACCATCAAACTGTACAACTTTCTCCATGGGACCAATATCATAATCGCGACAAATTTATCAACTGTTCCATAGAAAACTTCAATATCTACTCAACCTAAACGAATGGGACGGCTGAATTTTTATTCGCGATTACGATGTAGGTCCTATGGAGAAAATTGTTTAGTCTGATGGTCTGTACCACACCCTTAAATTTGGCTATTCTTTGAAAACTAACCCTGTGTTTATAAAGATACAACAAAGAATGAATGAACAATATTTTCCCTTCTTCCTGTTTATTCCAAACTTTTTGATTCTAAACACAACAATTTCTTTCGACCATTTTCTTATTATAAAACGTTAAATAACCAATTTCCTTATTAAGCACGTAACCATATCAATAAAGCAAAACAAATAAGGAATAAAACGTTAAAACTATGCGCTAACTTAATATGGACAAGACGCGCACAGCAAAAACTGGAACGAGACGTGATCACCGTCTTTATTGCTTTTCATATCATGTAGATTTAAGCTAAGCGCACACTACAGTCGCGGCGGGCCGCACCGTGCCGCATTGTAAAAATGCGCCAACACTCATTGGGATCCGCAGCGTGCCACACCGCAACGTAGTCCTTGGTCCCGATTGCGGTAATTTAAAATATGTTTAATACGTGCGCGTTTCATCTCCGCTTCAGTTCCAGTAGCGGTCCAGTCGGTGCGGAGTTTGGTATCGCGGTAAAGTTCACGTGCTAACAAAGATGAAACAAAGCTGGAACGCAATTGGGCTGTAAGCAAATATAAAATTTTTAGAGGTGCGACTTTAGTATGGATGAATACTGTGCTTTTTAAGTATAGTCGACCGTCGATTTGAAGATTTATGGGTTAGCTCTACTGCGTTTTGACAGATGCTTCAGATGTTTTTAATTTTTTTTGTTTGTTTTTGTTTGCAACTCAAAAGTATGCGAGTGTTTCGAAGACATTTCTAACTTTAATTTATATCCTACTTGGAAATGATTTCAAGTGGAAGTGATTCAAGTGGTTTTAACGATGAGGAATCTAGTGAAAGAATTTTGTGCCAGTTGTATAGTTAAAATCATTTTAATTGTTGATGTTTTATTTGTAACTATTCATCATTACCAAATACAGGAAGAAAAATCATCAATTACATCTTGATTGGGATACTTAATTAGCAAACAAACAAGATAAATATACATATATTAATGGAAAAAATAAACACTACTTTGTTACTCTTATTTTTAATTTTAATTGGGTGCACTTGATTATTATTAATTTATACATTTGATAATTTGAAATCAATTTTATAATTCCAATAAATCTTATTTGTCTAGAACATGAATTTGCTTTTTTATGAAACAGTACTAAAAATTCTGAATTAATGACCTTTATAGAAATACTATTTCAAATGTAAATAAAATGTAAAGCTATATATGTCTATCTGCCCACAAACGTTGTACAAGGGCATGGCGGCGCGCGCGGCCTAGCTCCAACTCCGAGAGGAGGCTGGCTCCGCCGCGCCTACGTTGTCCCTGTTGCGGCGGCGCCAGGGACCTCGCGCCCTCTGTCAACTCGCGCTCTCGTGCCGCCTCGGCCGGTGTTAGGCGAACGTAGGGGAGTCTAGCCCTGTGTGCTATATTATGTAGCACACAGCAGGCATTTGTTATTTTTGCTGCTACGCCCGGGGAATAATGCAGCTTTCGGTCTACCAATAGGCATCTGCAAAAGATAATATTAGAGTCATAATATTTACTATTAAGAATTATTAATAGTATTAAAAATTGTATGTATGTTAGCCTAGGTTGTACATACCTAAATCTTGCCTTTAATACACCTATACAACGCTCCACTACATTTCTGGCAGATAAATGCAGATCTTGATAATACTCCTCAGGTGTATCCGGAGCTGGGTCTGTCACAGGTATCATAGTATTAGGCCTCAAGGCATACCCTGAGTCTCCTGTAATTGAAAATAGTATTTGAAAAGTTTCTGGTTTAAAAAAATTAAATAAACACAGTAGAAAGTTACAAGCAACATAAAAATAAAATGGGTAATTAATTTAGGTAATACTGTATACCTAAAACATAAACATCTTCTCCAGTAATCCTGTGAATCCTATCAAGATATGCATTTAAGGAGTGTTGAGCCCATATAACACTATCATGAGTAGACCCAGGGAAACTGGAATCTACACATAATATATTTAAATTTGAATCACACATCTGAAAAAACAAATATATTTTACTACAAAAGAATTATGAGAGATACTAATTAATGAGCTTAATATTCAAAAATACTTATAGAAATGTCTATAATCTGTAATAGTTTATCATAATTATTTACATTATTACTCACTATTAAAACATTTAGGGAGTGGTACCCTTTTCTATTCATGAATCTCTCTTCATTATGCTGAGGGCACACTATGGCCACATGGGTCCCATCGACACAGGCCAGCAGTCCCGGCATTTTATAACGTCTGTAAAACCTAAAAAACAATTTCAATCAATATTTTCCTTCTAAAGGTATCAACAATTCAGTATCAATAAATTCAAAGGTATTATTTATACTTACTCTCTTATAACTTGTTCCCTTTCTTGTCGTTGAAAGGGGAAAGAAACATATTTATTTAAAATAGAGGGCTTGTTTAAAGCCATTACCACCTCCCGGATTGCTTTGGAAACACTGGCTTGAGAAACACAGTGATTCCGGTTATCTCCTACAAGAGTCTGATAAGACCCAGAAGCAAAGAATGCTAGTGCAACCAAAACCTAAAACAAAAATACATAAGTAGGTAATGGAGTTTTAGTATCATAGTTTATGAGGAGCATTCCTTACATCAAATAAATGGTTTCTTACCTTAGTTTCCACGTCCAAAGCATCTGAACGTACTGTAGGTAGAAGGTGAGGAGTTAACTCGGAAATCAGCTGCCGAGTAAGGTCCTTGGACAACCGGTATCTTTTTACAAACTTTCGATCACTGAGATCGAAAGCCGGATCACTCTTCCTCGCCAATACGTTCAGCCGCCTAGCCTCCGCACGAGCTACGGCTACGTCGTACGCGTAAGCACATTCTAATAAGTCTAAATATAACATTTTTACAGCAAACACAACAAAATAAACAATTATCACACAAAAACACAGCGAATGTTCGTGAAACGTTTGAGAAAAAGCAGCTTCATTTCAACTATTCCACAAACGCGCATTTGCGTTCCATCTGCGTTTTAACTTCGTTTGAAGTAGATGTCAAAACGACACCGCGATACGAAATCACGTAACGTTTGAACTTCGTTCGTGCTTCATTTGCGTTTCATTTGAAAAAAAATACCGCGATTCGGGCCCTTAACTGTTTCAGACAGATTCGAATTTCGAATCTGAATTTGAACTATTTCCTTGAGGCTCACACGTAGACACATTTGGGAGGGCCGCATCGCAACAGTATACGTTGCAAAAATCGTCCTGCATCACTTTAGTACATATGGTATAAATCATAGCAGTTGCACACTACATCGCAACGCAAAACAGGGGCCTTACCACGAGCTCTTAACGCGATTCAATTTACGCTCAGGGATCGAGATAGCGCTAGACGACTTGTATAGCTCTGTCTCTTTCCAACAGCCTAAACTGGATCGCGTTAAGAGCTCGTGGTAAGGCCCCAGTAGCCGCAAAATTACTCGGTAAGCGATCCGCCATTGCGTTGTGCTGCGCGCAAGGAAAACATCGTGGGAAAACGTGGTCCTAGAACCAAAAATTCGTAGACATGTAAAATCTACCAACCCGCACTGGGCCCGCGTGGTGAATTACGGCCCACTCCTTCTCTCAGAGAGGACGCCTGTGTCCCAGCAGTGGGAACATTATAGGCTGATTACGTTGCGTTGCGGCCCGGTGCGGCCGATATGTACGCGAGCCTTTATATCGCAAGTTGTATTTATTACAGCACAAGCCCGTTTATTATATTGTTAATAAAACATTATTCGATGGAGAAAGATATGACGTTATTGATTAAGAACTAATGTGGGAGAGTGTGTGAATGTGATGATTTAATATAATTTATTGAGATTTCTTTTATAGTTATGGGAAGTATTATGTATATAATAAAAAAAAAAAAAAATTGTAACATCGGGATCTTATTGTGAATGAAATTACCTACTTGTAGGTACTGAAACGTTTGCTGGTACGATTATATATTCGCTATGATAGTAAATCTTCTGGGCTTGTTCGTTCCATCATAGACCTCATCCATCGCTTTCCACCAGCCGAGATTGAGGTCAAGAGCGGGCCCATTTTGCAACAAAAAAAAAATGAAAAGGGTACTTACACAATTATTGAAAAGAATTAACACACGCCATTATCTTTAATTAATTCATTTTATTAAATGACAAATCGAGAGAGTGAGAAAAAGTAATTCATAAAAGTATACGAGTATGTTTAATTAAAAATAAGAGTGCATATTTTTGTTTTGTTTCGTAAAATGATTATAATATTTTTGCTCCCGTGAGAACGTTAACAGGAAGGATACTGTTCACATTCTCATCATGCTGTCAATGTTTCCGTCAATGTTTTTCCTTTTATTGTTCCATTCCAATTCGATAATATTTTAATGCAGGAATCAACAAGTAACACCTGTGAGGAATATCGATTATTACACAGTGAACACTGAATAACATCACAAGATGCTAGCACTAGATAGTCATATCGAAATCGGTTGAGTGCGAGTCGAAAGACGGATAGAGTTCCGTAGGTTTATACAGGGTGTAAGAACAGTGGTGGCCCAGTGGTAACGGCCACGACTTACGAGTCGTAGGTTCGAACCCAGACAGGCGCTTTACTTTGTGTAAATTATTTCATCACCAAACATCGTGAGGAAACCGGCATGACCTAGAACCAAAAATTCGAAGACGTGACATCTACCGACCTGCACTGGGCCCGCGTGGTGGATTATAGCCTACTTCTTCTCGTAGAGAGGAGGATTGTGTCCCAGCAGTGAGTACATTAAAGGCTGAATAAATATATACAGGGTGTAAAAGACCCATCATATAGTCGCTATCTACGCATCTTTACATCAAACTAAGTAACATTGAGCATAAAATATTGCTGTTCACCAGCATTTACTTACTGAGTTTTATTTTTGGTGTGAAAAATCGCTGTTTACGGCAACGCGTAATGTAACACGCCCAAAACATTTTGCTTATGGGCAGGCAAATGTACAGTACGGTAATTACGTAACACAATAACAGTAGCAATGGCTTTTACTTTGACAGTTCAACGACATTCATTGCGTTATTGAGCAGACAATTTTTCGAACATAATGAAGTAATGGATTAGCAATATCCTTCAAAATGATTCGATTGTGATTGGTAGTGTGTTACGAAATCAGGGTGCTGTATGTGTTCAAAGGCCGAAGGGTTCTGGATTGGCGACCGCGTACCGGAAGACGTAGCGTTGGCAGGCTTCCCACAAGGTGGACCTTGTGATGGCCGCAGAAACCCGTTGGATGCGACCAACATAGAATCTGTCGAAGTGGAGGTGCTTGGGGGAGGCCTATGTCCAGCAGTGGACGTCTTTCGGCTGAAATGACGATGCTGATGATGTGTTCAAAGGCAAAAAAAACTTTTTTTTGCAGGCGATATCCACGGAACCCTATAACCATAAGACGTATAAACAGTAGTGTTATATCAAAATTATGTAAATGACATAACAATGGATGTTCCTATGTGTTACGAGGACTGAATAGGAATGTGTTGCCTATTATCACATAATGGAGCACTAATATGCAGTTGCATTGTTTCGATATTTGTATGAATGCGTTTGAATGTTAATCTGTATTTTTCATTGATGTTCAAGAAGACATTATGGTTAATAGTATTATAGGAATGTGAGGGGCTTGTGGCTAAGTAATATCAGCCGCACGGGTCGGTCGATCAGGTTAAACTGCGCTTGCCGCGTTTAGTCCGTCGATGGGTGACCATCTTCACATACCAAGACCCTCCGCGCCTCGGAAATCACGTTAAGCCGTTGGTTTCGGCTGTCGTTCGTGGATCTTTGGCATTCGTTACGGGTCGTCAGAAGACCGAAAGTCTGACAACCAGTTTTACCTCCATATCGTATTACCCGTAACCAGGTTGTGGAGGTCAGATACTTAGTCGCTTCATGTAAAATATTGATATTCAGCTGCATCTGGTGACACCGGAAGCCGACCCCAATATAATGTGGAAAGGCTAGGCAGACGATGAGTATCATAGGAATGTATTTATTTCCGGAAGATTGTATAATAGGGTAGTTTCCTGGGTAAAAAAAATAATTATTATATTTAGTCGTCAGTTAGATTATCGAAAAACAATGGACACGTATTTTTTCTTTTGTCAATCAAACAAAAAATTACAAAGATAAAGCCCGTAAAAATTTGTGAGTGGGGGGAGGTTGTAACGTCACGCCATGCTAAAATGTGTAGCAAGGCGTGACGTCACGCGGAACTTTAACGGGCGATATCTTCATCATTTTTTATCATCATTTGCCTAGCCTTTTCCCAACTATATTGGGGTCGGCTTCCAGTCTAACCGGATGCAGCTGAATACCTGTATTTTACATGGAGCGACTGCCTATCTGGCCTCCACAACCCAGTTACTGGTTAATACGATACCCCTTGGTAAGACTGGTTGTCAGACTTTCGGGCTTCTGACCACCCGTAACGACTGTCAAAGATCCACGAATGACAGCCGGGACCAACGGCTTAACGTGCTTTCCGAGGCACGGAGGGGTCTCGGTATGTAAAGGTGGTCACCCATCCACAGACCAACCGCGGCAAGCGTAGCTTAACCTGACCTATCGACCTGTGCGGCTGTTATTATTTAGCCATGGGCCCCTCCTTCATCATTTTTTATATAAATGACAAAAGAAAAAATACGGATCCAATATTTTTGATAATTTAACTGACGGAATAATTAGAATTTTTTAGGAAACTAGCCTGTTGTACCAGCTATCATGGTACAATTCTGGGTAGATTCAATTGAATCTAGGGAGGATTTGATGTATGTGTCTGGTGTATTGTGTGTCTTTTAGTCTGTGCTAAATAAAAGTATTTTATTTATTTATTTCTTTCTAATTGTTACACACCGTTAACTGGCCTTACACAAAGTAAAAGTAAATTCGAAATACCTCATTGAAATGCAGTATGCTAAAGATAGATTCATTGGATACATAAATTATGATAGGTACCTAATTAATTATAATGATAGACTTACAAAGAACCACCTACGTTTTATTACTGTTAATTTCTAGTTTGTTCGGCCTTAACCTAGTTCTTGAATTTCGGCCTCCGTCAATGACAGTCTGATTTTAAACTGGTTTTCTAACTTTTTGTTAGAACTTGTTTAATGTTATTTTATTATGTTTTCAATTAAATCTTTATATGTATATATATACCAATAATAAAGAGAGGAAGTTTGTTTGTTTGTTTGAACGCGCTAATCTCTGGAACTACGAGTAAAAAAAACTTTTTGCATTTCATAACCCAATTCTTCAGGAAGGCTATAGGACACTTAACATCACGCTACCCTTAGGAGCCGAGCAAGAACATAAACGAAGCAATAAAGCGGGCAGGTGATGCGATGCGACGCGGTAGGTTGGGTGAACAAGAAATTTCACGTAGACGAGGTCGCGGGCTGAAGCTAGTTATAAATTAAAAAGAATAAAAATGTTGGTACAGTTGCGTACAAGATGCTTATCAAAATTCCAAACATATTTTAATTCTATATTCTTTTAATGTCACGTTTTATTGTAATAATGAATAGATTTCTTAAGAATTAATAGAGATAGGTCATGAACTATGTGAGTACAAGATAGCTAAGCAATCAACAAAGTGTTTTTAAGGCCATGGACGAAGTATTGTGTCCTCATCATATACCTACAGTTTGTGATAAATGAAAAATGTTTTTATGTAAGCATATCCGCCAATTAATGTAAAACAAAGTAGATACAAAATTGTTAAATATTTAAATACGTAGCCATGACCATCTGTTGGCAAAATTTATGCTTTACAAGATTTTTTTTATCGCAATCCCATCAAAATTATGTGAAAAAAACTTTGAACCGATATCACATTAATATTCTACACACAACCAATAACTTGACGTCAGCAAAAATCAACTTCACGTAAATTGATGGCATGTCTGGAGATTCGATAAAATCGTCTCAGAATTCAATGAGACCTACTGCATGTCATCGCTTGATGCCCTTCAAGGCTTATCACAATCAATTACGAGTGTCAAGATGTCACTCCACTTGATTCGGATTAGCCAGTTACTCCAGTTAGCCACTTCGCGTGATAGCTGGCCAAGGTTGGGACAGCTAAAGAAGCTCTTAGAAAATTTGCGTAATGTAAAGTCTAAAATTACTTAAAGTAGGAGATTTAGGGCTGTTTAAGTTTGGTAATTTGAACTTCCGAATTGGTATGTGCGGTACTTGTATTTGTTTGTGGGACCATAAATGTTAATGTAGGTACCTAATTGTAATTAGTGCAGAATTTTAAGTCCCATCCAGTCCCAGTGGTAACTGGTGGCTGCGAATTACGAGTTAGTCGTGGTTCGAACCCAGACTGACGCTTTAATTTGTGTACTTGACCACTGTTCTCAAAACAGTGAAAGAAAATATCGTGAGGAAACTGGCATGTCCTACAACCAAAAATTCGAAGACATGTGACATAAACCAACCCGCACTGGGTCCGCGTGGTGGATGAATGACAACTCCCTCTCACGGAGAAGGAGGTCCCAGCAGTGGGAACATTATAGGCTGATTATAACATTCATATCGCACAATTCTTGGAGAAAGTGGAGTTAGATAAAAACTACACAATCGACTTCACATCTTTATAATCGAATCCTAACTAATATTATAAATGTGAAAGTAACTTTGTTCGTTATCATTTCACGCCTAAACCACTGAACCAATCATCCTGAAATTTTGCATATACGTTGTCAGGTGTACAGAAACAGACATACACCTTTCATCCCAAAAAAAAGTGCTGTTCCCGAGGAAAACAACAATAACGTTATTATGATAATAGATGGCGCCACGTGTCTTTCGAATTGATTGTCAAATTCTACACTAACGCGAGCGAAGCCGCAGGCAAAAGTTAGTCACAAATAAATCTAGATATTTTATTAGCATGGTAGCTTCAAAAAGCTTTTGCGGTATGTACTTCTTCTATTTCAAACTTAAACAATGACCTAAGAACTCGCTAGACTTCCTTATTTCTCATTCCTGAAACTAATTTAACTGTAAACAATACTAATAATATCCAAGTTACGTCAGAAGCCGCGGCTCTTAACGACGGACAATTAAATCTTAGTTTAATGTATTAACCGTCTGCCAGTAACGGTTCTTTGAAAGTACGCAGAAGTCGCGAATAATTATAGGATTCAAGCATGCAATTTATTATATGTTAATTATTATTTTCCCACGTATGTTTATGTGTCGTTATGAGATACGACGAGGACTCGTGGCTAAATAACAACAGCCACACGGGTCGAACAAAAGCTAAGCTACGCTTGCCGCGGTCGGTTCGTGGATGGGTGCCCGTCCATTACATACCGAGACCCTTCCGTGCCTCGGAAAGCACGTTAAGCCGATGCTCCAGGCTGTAAGTCGCAGATCTTTGACAGTCGTTACGGGTAGTCAGAACCACAAAAAGTCTGATAACTAGTCTTACCATAGAAATGTAAAAATGTCTATGAGTCTTACCAAGGGGTATCGTGTTACCCAGTAACTGGGTTGTCGAGTGACCTCCACCACCTGGCGATAGACAGTAGCTTCATGTAAAATACTGGCTTATAGCTGCATCCGGTAGGACTGGAACCCCAACATAGTTGAGAAAAAGCTAGATAGATTGATGAACTATGTGCAGTTAGCATTTCGTCATTCTTTAATAGATATTGGCACACTTGTATTCTGCATTGCCTAAATGTTAACTAGATATTTAACATATGACAAAACACGAATAAAGGCATGAAGACTTCATTTGCTTGTCGCACCCATGTATTAGATTTTCTCACGGAAATTACGTCTTCAAAATAATAGCGAAAACAGGAAATGTAGAAATTATCACGCGAAATGAGAATTTTATTAAATAATTGGTATTTATTTAATTTCCGTAGTTGTTCATTATTGTAATATTCGCTGTTGCCCGCAACATCGTCGGCAATCCAGCATGAAACTATCCTATTTCCTTACCGAGGTCTTGGTTTATCTGCCTGATCTTTGACAGTCATTACGGGTCATCAGAAGCCCGAAAGTCTGACAATCAGTCTTACCAAGGGGTATCCGTATCGTATTACCCAATACTTAAGTGGGTTGTGGAGGTAAGATAGGCAGTCGCTCCATGTAAAATACTGGTATTCAGCTGCATCCGGTTAGACTGGAAGCCGACCCCAACATGGTTGGGAAAAGGCTAGGCAGATGATAATGTCTTGGTTTATCTGTGTGCCAAATTTCTTCCAAATCCGTTTAGCCGTTTTAGCGAGAAAGCGTAAGAAACTAACTCACTTTCGCATTTGTAATATTATTTAGGATTCAATTAATTAAGACTTTTAACATTACCTCGTACCGATAGCTTTGTTTTATAGGTACATAAAATAACAAACCACAAACAAACCAACCTATACAAAGCCACACATGGTCAATATGGTCATAGAAAAAAAAAAAAAAAAAAACATTTGCCATTAATAATATTCCATTCCAGTACATCATTCAAAATTAATTACCTACACAGTGCTCATCTAACCATGACAGCTGGCAAAAAAACTTAACGAACAGTCGATTCATAAGTTTTTTGTAACACTTTTGTGTCCGACTGCCCTTGAAGGTGTTCCATATTTGGGTCTCTTTGAATCATACGATCTCGATACAACCGGCCAGTGTTTGATATAATGTTGGTACAATATGTTAAGGGGAGGGCACAGTGATGTATGGGATTATTTTTAATTGTGTGTATGGAAAAATGGCACATCTGGTGTTAGGAGAAAATCATTGATTTTGCAAATGGGTTACAAAAATAAAAAAAATATCCATTTTTTTTTTATTTGATATTTGTAAATTCGACCTTTTTTAGTGATTATAATGTCCATGAAATGAAACTGAGAAAGTGATGTCACATTTTTTTCACTTTAGCCTATTTTGTGTCCCACTGCTGGCCACAGGCCTCCCCTTCTTCCTTCCAAACCTGATGTCTTGAGCGATCTCTAGCCATGTTGGCCTTGCAAACCTCGTTAGATCGTCACACCACCTTCGCCGTGGTCTACCTCGACAGCGATGTCCTCCTTCAGGCGTCCAGTGAGTGACGATCTTTGCCCATCTCTCCATTTATAAATGTATTTATAATAAAGTTTATGAATAGCCTTAGTTTTTAACTTTTTATGTTATTACTAGCTGCGCCCCGCGGTTTCACATTTATAATTTTAGTAGGATTGCCAAGTAAAAACAGTTACAGGGCCTATGTTATTGTAAACTAGACCATTGTTTAAAGAAACAGTGGCGCTACTTCATAATAAAACAACTAATCCCTTTTGTACTGACCTTCGATAAATGACGTAATGCTCAGTTGCAAGTATTAAACTTGTCCGTCCTTATTTAGAAGTCTAGGCATTAACCACTGAACTAAATACTGGTTAATAGTGACTACCATGTTTACGTAGTCCCTCGCTGAAATATGCCCTGTTCATTATAATTTAAAATGCTGTCATTTTTATGACAAATACGTTTTCAGCGTAATTTCCTTGATAATAAAATAACGTAAGCGTCCTTTAATATTTTAACCTACAACACATTTGTATTCTATCATATAGATATTACAATATTTTCTAGGTACTAAAAATATCTAAATTGCTTTAAAATTACTTTTTCAAGCATTTCATATTGTACAATATTTTATGTGTTATATAAAACCTTATGCTAATCCGTTTTATGTAAATGTTCATTAAAATAATTTTCCTTTATAAAATATTCGTTCAGTGTCTGTTTGTAATGTCAAAATAACAGCTTTCTATTAAATGTATAAATTAAAGCATATACGTTAATTATAACAAAAAAAAAAAAACAATTTCCCATTTTTTGTTTGTCTGTCCTTCTGGCTGATCTCCGAAACGGCTAAACCGATTTTGACGGGATTTTCACTAGCAGATAGCTGATATTATAAGAAGTAAATAAAGCTACTTTTATTTTAGAAAAAGAATTAGAATTCTGCACAAAAAAAATTAAAACCCATGAAATCCAATTTGTTTTCCGACATGCACGGGATCGTAGTCGCGTAGTCGTAGTTATACTTACAGTATAAATAGTTACTAATAGATAGTAATTTACTATCTTACTAGCTGCGCCCCGTGGTTTTACCCGCATAAGTTTCGATCCCGTGGGAATATCGGGATAAAAACTAATATATGTTAATCCTGGTTATAAACCATCTGTGTGCCAAATTTCATCCAAATCCGTTCAGTAGTTCTTGCATGCAACAAACATCAACAAAAATGCAACAAACATCCATCCATCCATACAAACTTTCACGTTTATACTCGTAATATCAGTAGGATTCTACTTCATTTTACACACAACGTAAGGTTCTGTTGAAAACCAGCGCCAGGCACTAATTGTCTGTCATTTTGCTGAACTATAATTCATATATTTTTTAATTAAGTATTTTTGCTTCTGTGTTTATATTGTGTGTATTTACTTATGTACCATATTTTCTTTCTTTTTTACTATTAAAAGTCATACAACTCCATACAAATCTACACCAGTGTGTACAAAGCGTTACAATGACGTACGAACGTTAAGTTTGCTTTTAATCTTAGCATGTGGTTGTGGTAGTCCCACTCCCACGTGGGTCCCATACAACGAGTGTTTAGTTTGTCATCACTGTAGTTATTAACATGACGGTATTTTATTTGTTCATCTTGGTTCGGTTTTGATATAGTGTTTGTATTTTTAATTATGAGACGAATTAGGTACATGTTGCGCCTTGAGCAAAAAAAAAAAGAAAACATACGTGAAGCGTACAACAACACTAAATATGAACACACGCAAGTAACAAATATAAAAAAAAAAATGAGAATGAAATGAAATGACCTTATTGACCCTTTTTTTGAGGTTGGGAAATCATCAAATGACCCCTCCCGCTCTGGGTGGAGCGGAAGGGAGTGTCAGACTCTTACTGACTAAAACCCATCCGTGTTCCTTCCTTAGCCCTTTATGTACAGACGCCAGCACATCAAGCTACTACAATCTGTCAGATTTCTTTAATGGATTTTCAACTTTATCGCTAAAGCATGATGGTTCAGGGTTGATTGGGAAAATTTGACAGTTGCGGGTAGCTTGCCTGACCTGCTGGCGTCTGTACCAGGGCAGCGGTAACCCTTTCGGACGATTCCGCTACCCTGGCAGTCTTCGGCCCTATCGGGCCCCGTCACTCGTGCTGACATCTCTTTGAGGCGCGCGTGGAACACATACGCGCCCTCCGGCACGGGCCTGGTCCTGATCGGGCGGTGAGCTACCCATTACTCTTCGCCCGCAGGCCCGACCTTACTGACCTGTAATTTTATTAACTCCCTAAAAGAATTCGTACTTATTTTCACTTAAAATCTTAAAATGATTATATTATGTATAAGAGAAAAAAACAACTCAAGACGTCGTATGATACTGCACCATGACAACGCAAGTTCGCACACCGCCCGCGATACAAAGATGTTTTTGAGCACCCAAAATGTCAAAATTTTAGATCACCCGCCTTACAGCCCTGACTTGAGCCCTAACGATTTTTTTACGTACCCCAACATTAATAGGTCAACGTTTCAGCTCACCCGAAGAAGCTTTTTTTGACTACCCCCACTTCGGAGTGGAATAAATGTTTTAAAAACTGGTTTGTACGCATGTAAAACTGTATTAAATATCGCGGAGAATTCTTTGAAAATCAATAAATGGTAATAATCTATTAGATGGTCTATACTTATTTCAAACGACACAACTTAAAAGGCAGCCCTCGTACATTATTTTATACTCGGCACCACACGGAATGAAAGCCCGTGAGGAGGTCGGAAATTATCCTACGAGATCATAACTACCGGGATAAAAATTATCCTTTGTACTAACCCAGCGGGGTAACTGCCTAACCAACTATCAACAGCAATAGGTTTCATTTTGACAGTTCAACAACATTTATTACGTTATTTACGTGGTTGAGCAGACAGATTTTTCGAACATATGAAGCAATGGATTAGCAATATCCTTCAAAATGATTCAGATTATGACTAACAGTGTGTTATGCAATTAGGGTACAGGTCAAGGTCTATCCAGAGCCCTTCATCTAAATCCTTTAAGCTGTTAAAGCATGAATCGACACACTACAAGAAGTTTAGGGGCTCCAGTCTCGACATTCATAGCGATCGCTTTACGACCAAATTCGTTCGCAAAGTCCTGTCACTCCATACATTACACCTGTCAATTCGGGACTTTGCGACCGAATTCGGTCGTAAAGCGATCGCTATGAATGTCGAGACTGCAGCCCCTGGGTCTTATGAATGAACCATTTGCATAGCGTAGGTGATGCACTAGAATTTGCGTCTACGCATGCTTTATTATTCAGATAATCTAAATACATAACTGAAAAGGTCAACTGCTCAGAACCTTATTATGAGCGAAAAGTTTTAATACTTAAATAAATAAATCTAATATTACAAACTGATTCGAAATTACTGCCTTATTGATCTAGTGGGCGCTAGCGCAACTGCTGAGGTCCTGGTTTCGATTCCCAAGTCGGCCAAAGTGTTATTGAGTGTTTCCATATGGAATCGTCAGTAGCAGCCCGGAGTCAAAATTTATTGCTGGTTGATGGCATGACGGTCGAAATGTGGGTGTACCTACTGTAGGTACCTACTCTGCCTTATTTTTGCGGTAATACATGCGTGATGTTATGTAAATTCGATTTTTTTTTACCAGTGAGCTCACTTGTTTTACAAAGAACAACTTACCTACTTAGTTATAGTCCAGCCGCTTAACTGAGACGTTGCTTGAGGTAGCAGCGCGGTGCGGGAGGGGTGACGTGATGTGAGAGTTCAGTGATTCGTCAACTTGTGACAACTATCACCCCTCCCGCACCGCGCAGCTACCTCAGGCAACGTCACAGTTAAGCGGTCGGCCTATAGCCAATAATCGTGATCTTATCTTTTATCATTTTGTACTCTAACAGTACATGACATACTTACATATGCGTAACATTACCATTTAATGCCCTACAAAAGATTACTCATTATAACATTTTGTATCATATTTTTCCTTTTCTATTGTACGTTTACAAGTGTGTATGCCACTTGATAACAAATGTAGGCATTTGTCATCAAGTGGCAAACACACTTGTACACACGGCTACACATCAAGCTATGCAAAACCAGTATTGGCTGACCGTTCATTGTGAGAAAGTATCATACAAAGTGAGGCCAAGACAAACTGGTTTTTTATAGCTTGACTTGTAGCCGTGTGTACACGCACGGCTCGTGGCTAAATGATAACAGCACGAGCGGTCGATCGACAGGGTTAAGCAGCGTTTATTCGGGGTCGGTCCGTCAATGTGTGACCATCCATAACATACTGAGTCTCTCTGTGCCTCAGAAAGCACGTTAAGCCGTTGGTGCCGGCTGTCATTTGTAGATCTTTGACAGCCGTTTCGGGTAGTCAGAAGCTCATAAGTCTGACAACTAGTCCTACAAAGGATCGTGTTACCCAGTAACTGGGTTGTGGAGGTCAGATAGGCAGTCGCTCCATATAAAATACTGGTATTCAGCTGCAGACTGGAAGCCGACCCCAACATTGAAGGGTAAAGGCTAGGTAGTGTGATGGATATACACTTGTACGCGAATACAATGCGTTGTTTGGGCGATTTCCAAACGGCTATGTATTCCACTTGACCTGCAAGTAATGCTGGCTCTGGACGGCTTTTGTTGTGATGTAAATTATATTGTAATGAGGAAGCGATAGCTTTTTATGGCTGTCTGTCTTTAGATTGATGTTATTTTTGTGTAGCTGGATTCTTTGATATTAATATAAGCCCGTATGGTTTCCTCTGGACGGCACTTCTAAGATCATTTCACGCATTCTTTTCATTATTCTTCTTCGTGTCGCTGCACGACTGTATTTTAAATCTGGTTTTCCCAAAGGAGGAGG
This sequence comes from Apamea anceps, assembly GCA_951799955.1. NCBI lineage: Eukaryota > Metazoa > Arthropoda > Insecta > Lepidoptera > Noctuidae > Apamea > Apamea anceps. The sequence continues at coordinate 5,553,110 of OX637516.1, forward strand.
AGCTTCGGGCTAAAGTAACCACACAATGGGTCCCAAACAGCAGCAAACGACAACGCGGCAAGGCCCAGAATGAGATGGCGGGAGGAGCTCGACTCTTTCCACAAGGATTAGCATAAATCTGTAAAGCATAAATATGTAAGCTGTCACGCCCTTTATGCCTGGAGGCTTTTATTTAGGTAGTAAGTTTTTATTTTAATTAATTATTTTTTAGCTTGAGTACACACGGCTACGCGTCAAGCTATACAAAGCCAGTTTGTCTTGGCCTCACTTTGTATGATATTTTCTCACAATGAACGGTCAGCCAATACTGGTTTTGCATAGCTTGATGTGTAGCCGTGTGTACGTATAGTTTTTATTATATTTGTTGGTATATTGGCGTGGCTAGCTGACATATGATAAATAATTTAAGTTTCTTGTAATGTTAATTACTGAACATAGGTTCCTAGTATTGTATACATGCAACTATATTCTAACTAAACAGACAGTTGTGCTGCTGGGGAGTTTGTTGCGCCACTTCTTCTTCCCAGCGATAGCACTAGGAAGTGGTGAAGGGCGGGCGTTTTTGGCTTTTGATTTGATTTCATTGGCGTTTAACAGCACTGGATAGGGATAAGTGGAAGGACGGAGGGGAGACCTTTGACAGAAATGGCTGAATAAATAAAATTTAAAAAAAATCCCAAAACCACCACCGACAACGCCGTGGAAATGGTTCCACGACGTTGCCGGTGGCAGCGCGGAGATCACTGTATTGTACTGTACTGTACAGACGTGACTGCATGTTTTGGGACACACAGGGCAGGGTAGGAGGTGAAGCATGGTTTGTGACATAACTCCACCATCACACACCTCTTTAGCAGGTTGGACTTACATCTCCATCTATTCTGCATCATCATATTTTCTTCTTCATTGTGTGACTGTGTTTTCTTCTTTAGGTACAGTAAGTTAGTGCGAGTGGTGTGTTAGATCGACTATAAAAATATCCTTCTTTTTTATGTTATAGAAAAAAGTCCCTTCAAACCCAGTTTTTAACAGACAAATGGGCTGTAGCTAGCCCTATAAATCCTTTATCATTTATCATAAAACAAAATGCTGATTTGAGAAAAATATGAAATTAAAACGCAAAAAGAACAGGGTCCGTATTCCCGTAATTTAAAACGTTCAAAATCTAGTCGCAGTCTCATCTCGGCGACAAACAAATGTCAACTGTCAAAATGGAGAGAAATTAGATGTATTTTTGACATATTGAGACTGAGATCAGACTGTGAACGTTCTTAAAACTACGAGAATTACCCCTCAGGTATCGTTGTGTTCGTATTTCCTTACTATTATCGATAGCCTCGGTACTTTGACCACTATATCATCAGCACCCTAATAGCGTAACACACGATTAATCACAATCTGAATGATTTTGAAGGAAGTTGCTAACCCATTGCTTCATATATTTGAAAAGAATGTCTGCTCAACAACGCAAACAAGGCTATGAATGTTGTTGAACTGTCAAAATGTAACCCATTGCCATTGCTAGTGCTACTGTTACTTTGTTACCCCGCTGGCAAGGTGGTCACAGATGGTAATCGACGATGTGGTTGACGATAATGCACGCTTGCCTAGTAAGTAAATAACCCATAGTGTCCGATTCACGTAATAACAGCTATCTAATATCACACGTAGAAAGATATCACGTTTATTCGGAGTTTCATTAAAGTCCAGAGAAGATGGAGAAATCTAATTTGGTGTGCACGAACGAACAATCTCTTAGTCGGACGTGCCTTCCGTGGCGTGTCGTCTTAATAAAAATATTTGTAATTAACACGTACGTGTTATTTATTTTGTTTTCGTGTTAATTTATGTTCCAGAAGAACTACTTTTATATCATCTTTTCAGCCGAAAGACGTCCACTCAAACTCAAACTATTTATTTGAAATAAACCAATTACAGGCACTTTTGGATTGTCGAGGTCGGTCAGTCAAAAAGATGAAGCTAGTTGCCCATTCCAAAGCGTAGTAGGTACCTATGGAGAAGAACCGGCAAGAAACTCCATGGACACTCTTTTAAATCTAGTATTGGTTACATCATTCATGTTCAAAATTATGCATGTGAGAACGATGCAGAACGTTAAAAGCGTCCGTAATGAAAAGATAAAAAAAAACAATTCAAATATTAAATTAAATCAAAATAAGCTATGGCAGCAAAGAGTTGACCAGTCCCTACTGACGGCGCCCGTTCACGAACATGACGCATAGATTAGAACCATTCAGCTCAACCATTTGAAGGGAGCTAAATGATCCAACACATGCGCCACCATCAGCGAGACATTAGAGTGAGCATGACATACTCTCAGCCGCCAAGGCACATTCAAGTCAATGAAAGACGTACCCAGTAAATGGTAGCTTTATATTATGTACATAGTACTCACATATGTTCTATGCAATTATACAATACTAAGAGAATGAAATTATAATGCAAAAATAGTATTTTAAAATCTTCAGCAGCTCCAGCAGTATGCAGGTAGGCGTGTGTTAAGTATTTTCAAATGCTTATCAATTTATTTATGCGTCCTGTGGAGCAGGACCAGCGTTACCACGGCCGCGACCACTACTGGACATAGGCCTCTCCCAAGAACCTCCACTTCGACCGGATCGACTTTTATATAGGTGATCGAAAACAATTTATCAGAAGGCTCTCTCCAAAGGCTTTCTGGGAAACCCCCATGTATCTGTAGCCACTATACAGGGTGGCAGGGACATCGACGCGCAAAATATTGCTGTGTCCCAGTAATGGGAACATTATATTGTGTTAGTTTCGTTTCGTTTATTTATTATGTAATTGATCTCACACTGTAGCACACTTTGAAAACGTCGCAACTCTGACTCCCAAAATACAGGCAAATGCCTAGTTTGGGGATCACCGTCTTTTCTATTCTTGTACAAATTGTGATTATGCTGTAGAATGTAGATACAGCAATGGAATGTTTTTCATTGAGGAAGTGAGACCGCAACATGATCCTTAACTCCTTTATAAGTGTTGACCCCACCTACTAAATCAATCAAAAAGCTATAAATAAACATGCCAACATCACAAAGGAGCAGGTTATCTTATGAATGGGTAACGCATAGATCAGACGGAACCTACTAATATTATAAACGTGAAAGTTTGTGAGGATGGATGAATGGATGTTTGTTACTCTTCCACGCAAAAACTACTGAACGGATTTTGATGAAACTTTACAGTAATATAGCTTATACATCAGAATAACACATAGAATACTTTTTATCCCGATATCCCCACGGGATCAACATTTAGGCAGGTGAAACCGCTGCTAGTTGTAAATACAACTATTCTAGAATTTTAAACTTTTGCGACAAGTGCAGTTTACATTTGTTCCGTGCCGTGCGTTACTTGCACGTATTTCCATACATTTTATGGACGTGGACATGGACATCTACGATAGTATAGGCACTTTAGATATTTAAAAAATCGTAAACTGGTAGGACGCCAACGAGTCGACCGTTGCACCAACTGTGTCAACAAAGCGAAGTTTAACACTTAACACTGATTTCAATAATTACTTTTAAATTTAACAAATAAATTAAAATGATTAAAGGAAATAATTAAAATGACTTAGAGAGGTCATGTTAGGTCAAAGCGTCATTCTATTTAGAGATAAATTTTTCCTCATAATTATTTATGAGGAAATTAAATTCGCTCATTGTTAAATTACCTGCGTTGATGAATGGTATGTAGGTTTTCAACACGGAGGTTAATGACTCTTTTATTGCATTTGTCTTGTTAGATAAATAGATGCGTCATTTTTCTTCCGTAACTGGGTAATAACCTACTCTTCTGGTGAGATTAAAATGTCTGTACCATAGCATCATTTACTTGTTATCATTAGACTTATTAACCTGTAGTTATCATTCACTTGGAGGAGGAGAACCAAGACAACCGACAAAGCCCGAAAAATTGCCAAACTTAAGGGGCAGTGCGCAGGGCATATTGCTCGCAGAACAGATGGCTGATGGGGCCGAAAGCTTCTGGAGTGGCGACCGCGTATTGAAAGACGTAGCGTTGAAAGGACACAAGGTGGACCGATGACCTGGCGAAGGCAGCAGGAATCCGCTGGATGTGAGAAGCACAGAATCGATCGAAGTGGCGGTGCTTGGGGGGGAGGCATTTGTCCAGCAGTGGACGTCTTTCGGCTGAAATGATGATGATGATGATCAATCGTTTAGACTTTTCCCATTTACTAGTAGGCTGATCACAGACCGTACTTATATATTTGCCAAATAACTTTAATTTTTTATAAGGTGGGTACTATCGCCATCATCTATATCTGACCACCGTAAGGACTATTCCTGCTTGCAGAGCATATTATTAGTCGACCTAAAAAGGATCCTCTTTTGTTTTACTTACGGACGCAGCTGTGGTCATCATGTGCACGGGATTTGGTTTTGAAAATGGTCAGATATAGGTTTTGGCAATAGTACCTGCTACTTTCGCCAAACCGTGAAAATTATGCCTAGACTCCTCTAGAGTTTAGGTCGCCTGCACTCATGGACAACCTCCCCTCTTTCAAAAGGTTCATGAAGAATTATACCTGATTTATCAACCTTGACGTCATCCCAACACCAGTAATTACTCTACCAAAAATAAATACTGCAAAAAGCAAACCAACTAGGCCAAAAGAAATCGTCGAATGCATAACCTCCTTCTTTTTTTGTAGTCGACTAAAAAGTATTAACGGCATCTCATGCCGATGGGCAGACGTATTCCGGGAATCAACCGAAAGTGTCTCTCTAATCATCGCTCAGGAATGTCGCAGGCGCACGGACAGACGATTGTTCATACTAACCGTCTTTATTTACATTGACATTGTCTTTGAAGAGATAACATGTCTACTGTCTGGTAGGTGACGAAGGTCTATTGAGCAAATACTTGTGTAATACTTATGGCGCCAATGTTGATGCGGCGGTCGTGAAGAAGAGTAAAATGGCTGTGTCTCATTCGCACTCTAATTGCATAATACACTGTCAATCATAATCTCAATTAGTTTGAAAGAATAATAATGCTAATCCATTGCTTCATATGTTCGAAAAAATTGAATGTTGTTGAACTATCAAAATGAAAATCAAGGAATACTGTCTCGTTGGTCCAGTGGTCGCAAGCGCTACTGCTGAGCATGAGGTCCTGGGTTTGATTCCCGGGTCGGGCAAGCAAAATGTTATTGGGTTTTTTCATCAAGAATTCCTCAGTAGCAGCCCTGGGTCTGGATTTGCTGGAGCCCGCCTTGCCATCTATTACATGGGAGCTAAATATAGCTGGGTGTAATGTAGGTGTGTACACCTCTGCCCTAACCCTTCGGTGATTACAGGCGTGATGCTAAGTTATGTTAAGTAATCATCAAATAATTTCTCCCGCTCGGAACATAAAGGGCTAAGGAAGGAACACGAGTGGGTTTTAGTCAGTAAGAGTCTGACACTCCCTCCGCTCTACCCTGGGAAGGCGTGTCAGAATTTTACTGACTTTTACTCTTTTACTTTAACTTTTACAGAACAATCTACCTTGATTGAGGATATTGACGGCACGGTTGGCGCAGTGGTTAAGCGCTTGACTGCGGCGCTGCGTGTCGCGAATTAGATTCCCGCACGGAACAAATATTTATATGGCTTACAAGTAGCTTTTCCAGGTCTGGTTGCTTGTGTATGTGAGTTTAAATGATTGTAAACGCACCTACGATACAGGAGAAATTAGTAGTGTGCGGCAACATTAAAAAAAAAACGAACTATTAAACTAAACTAACTAATATTTGAAGAAAGAACCCAGTCTTCCTGGGGAGTAATTGGGAGACTTGCCTTAGCGTAGCGATTTAAATCGACTGAATGCTATGTATAACTAACCTAATTTATAATATTATTTACACGAGTGCAAAATTTACCAAAAGTGACGTATGAACAGCTTTTCCACATTCCTTGCTTGACAACACGAAGTAGACGATAGTTCTGAATACAGTACTAACTTAATAATTCATTAGGTACCATTTTTACGATCGATAGTGTCTTTGTCAGGCTTAGTTATTGGTAGTAACCTCCTTCTCATCACACGTAAGGATATTTGAAGCCATTTTAAAGAACTCTACGAGATATTTCGTCCGTTTTTTAAGGAACTCTTATTTATAAGACGTAGCTACGAAGTTTCAATTGAGGCATCCTGACGTTGGTGTCTCCTGCCCGGTTGATGGCAATAGATGTTACTCGTATGTTACATAGTTACGAAAGAATCTGTCAAAACAATACACCATCGATTTCTTCACCGCGTATAAAAATTTGAACCAATTCTGCGAAGCAATATGTTCGCCACGAAGGAATGCACTGTTGCATAAGGTGCAATGTTTCTAGCAAACGTAAACAAAACCCAGCAATATGATACACGGCTTGTAGTCTCGTGCTTTGGTTAAACAATTACTTATACAGAATTGTATAACAACGGATACTGTTACTGTCTTTGTAAAACAATTTTGGTTGGTCGGAGAATGAAGGTATGGCTAACATGTATTAGATTGTTCACGTATTGAAGTGTAGGCAGGGACATCTTTGAGTTGCAGAAGACTATGGACTACTTACCATAAGGTTAGCCAACCTACAATGGACATGGAAACATTCTAAAGTGCATTCTCTATACTTTGTTAGTTACTAAACTATATGTGGAGTTTCTTGCCTATTAGTCTCCATACGAAAACTATCATTTGGAAGGGGCGACTAGAATCAATTCTAATTTATTGTAATTTCTGACTTTCAAAAGTTCCTATTCTGTGTCTATTTGAAATAAATGATTTGATTTTGACTTTGAAATGTCTCATTAAGGTGGATGCTCCAAGGTAGCCCGCGAAATTAAAATTTTTCTTACGTTTTTTGCAATTTGCTGGTCAGTACTAAGTTGTACGTTGATTAAAATATGATTCGCGGCCGTAAAAATATGTATTTACAGAATTATAATCATTAAAGTCACACAACTCTCTAAGATCAAGTAATACTACTGAATGACTATTTCATGAAATTTTGACATTTTAGGATTATGCTAACTTAACAAGTTGTATAACTGATTCTAATGATTATAATAAAAAAGAAAAGAACAAGAAAAGATTCGACAGTCAGCTTAAAGAGCTGGCAGCCCGTCCTGTTCTAAAATAAGTAGTTTTAATAATCCGAAGTTTATATTTAAAATACGCCTTTTATTGATCCGGTTACGAAAGAATCCTGAGTTCTTCCAGTACTGACGCCCTATCACATAAAACAACTAACAGTTTATTAAATGAAATTGGGTCTTAGGCGGCAAAATCAAAAAAGGCGTTATCAGAACAATCGTCTGAAATATACCTGAACTATCACAGATTACGTCTACTAGACAGTTGTATAACACCCTTGGAGACGTAGCTTATGTAATATAATCACACAAAAGAGCTATATTAAAGCAGTCCTAAGGTTTCAACCAAGTGTTCATGTACTAGGCTAGAAGAAATATATCGTCAGCTGCATATTTTCTCGCAGTTTTACGAGAAAACTGAACGGTCTCGGAACCCAACGGACTAAATGGAAGGTGATAATCATAGAAATAAAGAAGGTGCAGGTAAATACTAGGTTAGGTACCTACTTCTACTAGCATTTGAGCAAACGGCACGTGTTGTTTGTTCGTAAGGATACCTACTGTAGACAAGGAATTTTGTAGAGATGTGAACCTTATTGCACACTCGTAATACCCATATGATAATTTCGAAATATTGTAAAGAACCTACGATACACAATGCAACTGTGAGTTCATCGTATCCCGCTCCTGGGAAAAACCTTTCCTCTTAGATCTGCTAAATCACGTGTCATCATAGTAATCTCTATACTTCTAGTGTGTATTATGTCTATCAACCTTATAAAAAAGTCCCTTAAAACAGGATATTGAAGACAAAGGAGAACACAGATAAGCGACAGATATTATAGGATGTAAAGAAGGAGTGAAGGTGAGTGAAGTGTGTTAGAGATGTATCTACAAAGATAGATATAATACTCTTTACTGTACATCGTAACAATCACAAATAAGAACATACGATGACGTAGATGACATACTCAAAATAACTCATTGACGGAATGCTATTGCAAAAGGCGCTAATACTAATAAAAGCCATGAGTCTAATTCGTAACTATAATTCCTACTCCCAACTGAGCCCTTACAGCAATATTACCAGCTATAAAAATAGGAACTGAAACTATAAACAAGAATTACTCACCAACCAGAGGTCAAATTGTGTTCTTGGAGAAAATCTCGGCTGTGTCCATTGACGCCAATTTATTGTTCTCCATAAATAAAAGCCGGCCACTGTATCAATTAATGTTAATTTAGACAGTTCTCGGCCTGTGGCTTTGGACGAGTTCCTCTGACGTTTGTTGCTTGAGTTGTTACTACTTGGGGGCCTGTGAATTATTGAGGTGGATTATATTATTAATTGGTATTTGGGAGTAGATAAGGTTCTTGGTGTTGCTAGTAAAATGAGAATGATCTTGCAAGAATCATGCTTTTTAGCAGACACAACTTGTCGAAATGTGGGATTACTGACCCATCTAACCCAGTTCGAGTGCGGTGCCTCTAATCAGACCCTGCCCCACTTGCGAGACTGCCCTAAGTGCCCATTCACCTGCACCTTGGATGACTTACGACTTAATGAATGCCGCTGATGCCGCAATCAACGTGGCCATCTACTGGGCTCAAACTATATAAAGTATCGAAGAAGAGTGCCTAACTTAATCATGTTCAAGAGCACAGGCCTGTGTCTTAGCCGTGAGAAGATGTCGGCTGTATTCAGCCGACGTCATATTTGCTGCATAGCATATTTGCTGTGATGCATGTTCATGTTTTAAGACTTATCTTTGAACTTTCCAGGTTTAACGTTTTCCGATATCTTAAGAATTTCAGAAAACTGAACAACACGATCACTTTTTTTCTTCTATTTTTATTTTTATTGCTGAACGGGCGTGCTCTTGACCTCGATCACGCCTGATGGAAAGCGACTGATGAGGTCTGTGATAGAACGAGCGTTGTTCAATTCTATTGTTCAGTTTAAATTTATTAATTACTCTCCTAAAAAAAAGGCTGTGGTTAGCGACAAACTGTTTATTCGGGTCACAGTATCCGACACTGTATATACTGTTCTAATATAAACATACTTCGGTCGTCACAAGTGTAGTGTTTTACAGCATTTTACTTATATATGTAGTTCCAAAATCCGTTATTTTCCTAGCTTCATGTACTTGTAAGTGTTTATTATAATCTCTATTAGCTTGAAGCTGAACACAGGTAACACCTATAGTAGATCACCCAGTCCTATCTACCTTGGCCCTCAACGGGTCAGACCTAATTACCAGCGTCCGTTCTAATAGCTCCGAATGTTTTGTCCGTCCGTTCGGCTTGAGCTAAATAAATTGTAGGCTCAACTACTTCAACTGTCGAATTAATCCTGTTATGTCCAATAAATTGATACACTGTGGCTACACCATTAGTTATTTTATTGTTTTCTGTTTTTGGTGTTTTAAAGGATGGAATTCAATACGTTTCACGTATGACCAAATTGATTAGGAAATTATCTTGTTTTAGTTTTGATTGTAATTTCTTATACCGTGTTTCTATGTAGACTTATCGATCGTCATTGATAGAAGTCGACTCGAGTTACAAAAAAAATGGAGCTTTTTTTTTATCGCAGAGAAAGAAATTATTTTCCTGAGATATTTCATATACTAGACCGCACATCAGGGCCTCGGTGTAAATCCTACTTGTAATTTTAACAGAATTTGTGTGTATTACTTCAATTCTTTACCTCATAGATAAGTTTGCTAATTTGTTTCTTATCTTTCCAGGTATGTTGGCTTCACTCATTCAGAGGTTTGTTTTTACGACGCTAGTAGATAATGTTCCAGTGACATGCGACTACCTATCAGTACATTGTTGCCGTCAAACTATCGACGCGTTGTTTACTCCCTGCACTACTTACAGTAAGTCGAAATTCATTGTTCATTCTTACAAAGAAACAGGTCTACCTATTTAGTTAGTTTGAAATAACGAAACTGGAATAGTAGCCAGTTTTTGCGCTTGATATGTATACAGTTCTGTATACAAACGCTCAATATGATCGCGACATTTCGCCAAGTAGTATGTGCCCAAAAGGGGATATGTACTAGAATACAAAAACAAATACAGTATATACCTACAATATGAGATAATAATAAAGTTAGGAAGCAGTAAAAGTTAATAAAAGAAGGCCAATTTCCGTAATTAGAAACGTTAAAAATCTAGTCGCAATCTCATCTCAGCGACCATTAACGTCAAAAACTTGCCAAAATGTAGGGAAATTAGAGTTATTTTTGACGGATTGAGACTCGGGACAGACTCAGCGTTTAAAATTACGAGAATTGCCCCTAACATCTAATTTGTAATTTAATTATAGTTTATCATAACTGATGAGAGATTATTCAAATTGCATTCTCGTAACTATCAAACATTGGTACCCACATAATAATCTGTTCAAAAATCTAGATTAAAATGGCTAATTACATTTTAATTCAGTTACATCGATCCACGTAAAATATGTAAGTTAAGTACGTTCGTAAAAGTAGGCAGTGTAAAATCTGCATGTAACACATACAGGTTGTTATCGTGGGAATGTCTGTACTATTGTTAAGTTGGTTATATAATTACATTACTGCCTGCTTGAAGGTTATGTACTAACACGGATCGATAAGAGTTTTATAAAGGTAAAGGTACACTGTACACGGTACCACACAGATTTAAGTAGACTGGCCCACTCAAATCTGTGTGATACTTTCTTCAAGAGACCATTTGAGACTTATCATCATTTATGTGGTGTGCATAATAAAGAGTATTCTATTCTATTCTACATGGTCTTCACATGATCTGATCAAGATTATGTCTGAACTGGACCTTAAAAGAGATTGTAACCTCTGAGTTTCTTTCGGTCTTTCTTCTTTGTCAGATAGAAAATGGCGCCGATTCCCTTGTTCACAAACTAAACTAAATTTAAGTTCAATGCATCTTTTTCTTTCTATTTAATTTAGAAAAGGACAGAAGATAAATATTAGTTTGGTCCTGTCAAACTGCCTGACGTAAATTGACGTATTTTTAGCAGCCATGTTTTTAATCACGTCTAATCTGTCTATGGAGTATCTAAATTTGACAGGAGTAAATTAATATTTTATCTTCTGTCCTTTTCTTAATGAAATAGAAAGAAAAAGATGCACAGAACTTAAATTTAGTTTAGTTTGTGAACAGGGGAATCAGGGCCAATGTCGACTCCATTTAGCTAATTCTTTTTTTTATAAGGCCTGTTAAAGTAATTCCGATATCCTATTAACAGAATTTTGTTTCATTTCATAGCCATCGGACCAAAGTGTACATAGTGCAATAAATTGTTTGTTTTCTTGATAGGAAGGCTAGTAGAAAACTTTAATCTTCAAAATGTCTCATATTTTTCGGTAAAATTGCGTTTTTGGGCCAGCAAATGTAATATCTTGTAGTGCAGGCAACGTTTCAAATAAAAGGCTTAGCTTTAAAACGACTTAAAGAGAGTTTTAAAAGACAAACTCTGCCAAATTCTGAAAACATGGACGCTATGCCAAAAAATTGGAAAAAAAGGACACTGCAGTTGATGTGGCACAGTTTCTCTTAAAGTTTATTGTTCTTAAAACTTGTAGGTACATGTTTTCCTACTACTGTACAGCTTAACGATTGAATCTTCAATTTTCCGTATATTCCTAACACAACTGTCATTATTTGACTCTTATGTAATTTCTATAACACGAGAAATTGAGCTAGGTTATCAATTTTCTTAACAATTCCCATTACCCTGACTGTACCTACATGCAATTTCAATGTAGAAAGCTCATCGAACCATTGTATATATTTTTGCACTATTAATTTATTTCTTTATAAAAATGGTTTAAAATGGAACGCAGTTCTTCATTAGTTTAACAATAGATGCACTTCCCAAGCATTAAAAATATCAATTAAACTTAACTTTGTATTATACAACAATCAAGTCACTCTCGTTCCCCGCAGCATCTGCTGACTTAAATCAGATTAAATTGAGGAAATTGTTTCATTTATAATCTTTGTGTTCTGTTACTTAACGAAGTAATTAAGACAAAACAGAACAGGCAGCCCAACCAAAGCTTTGAATAACATTATGAATACGCGATATACGGAATTGGCTATACTTACAACATCAATTAACACACCCTACCGCAGTCCACTCCTGGACATAGGCCTCTCCCAGGCTGCGCCACAACACCCTGTCCTCAGCCTTCCGTATCCAGTCCGCCCCAGCAACCTTCTTTAGGTCGTCCGTCCATTTAGCTAGGAGGCGTCCCACACTACGCTTGCCGATACGCGGTCTCCACTCCAGGACTTGTCTGCTCCTACTTCTACTCTACATACAACATGAAACATTAGAAAATGGCCACTGCTATGAGAAAAGAAAATTTCAAAGCCATGTTCTATTTAAGTATCGAAGTCTTAAAATTGCCTATTCTTACCATCATCCGCATCAGTCCGAAAGTCGCACAAATAGTTTTACTGGGTATCGTGTTACCCAGTAACTGGGTTGTAGAGACCAGGTAGTCGCTCCATGTAAAATTCAGCTGCGTCCGGTTGGATTGAAAGCCGACCCAAACACAGGTGGGAAAGGGTTAGGTAGGTGATGATGACCTTCTGACAGGAACGTAAATCATGAGTAATAATCATGCATAGTCATGAATTTATACTCAAATTTGTATTCAAATAAATATTCCGAAATAAGCACAGTGCCTAGTTGCCTGCTGCTCAAAAATGGTGCATTTTGAACCAAATGCCAATGTCAATTTTGACCCGATTTAGCGGCCATGTCTCAAATAGAATCCCTAATACGGATCTGTTCTGAGCGAATTGGCGATTCGTTTTGATTGGATGAACGGGTGCAGCGGAAGAACGAGTTTACAAGGGATGAATAAGTCATGTCCTGCCATGCCTTTACAAAGGGGATTGAAGATTTTTATATGGAGCCTGGCATACCTACCTGTCCGCCATTTTGATTTTTTTTCAATATGGCGGCCTTATATTATACTATAGGTACAATGCGTGGCCGCCATATTGAAAAAAAAAGCAAAATGGCGGACAGGTATGTATGCCAAGGTCCTTCAAAGCCCTTTACGTTTCAGAGAAATGTTTTATATAGCTCCAAACACCTAAATTACCATTAACTTACTTGGGGTGTTTAAATGGCCGGTGGCTCAAAGCGATCTTTTACTTACCAATGGTCCAACGGACCAATGTTGTCTAACATTGGTCCTTGAACACCTTTAATCATTTACTTCGTTGATTTAAATAAAACGTCGTACATTTTTTTTTCTGAATATTTATGCAAAATCCCGTAGAGCAAAAATCAAAAGTTTTTCTATCGTCAAAAACAGATATATTAAAGATCTTTTTTGTATTCATTATGTTCCAAGTTAACAGTTTCTTAGTAAGTACAACTCGTTTTGGCGAAAAACCAGATAGCGCTTGAAAATTAGGTCCTAAACACTCGGAAAACCAAGTCTAAATCAAGACATTTTCTGTTATCAGCTTTACAGTCAGTTCTAGATTCGGTACGCACCTCAAACTGAGATTTACTCAACGATTTTCCCAATCTGGGTTCCTAATAAATGCCTAAATTTAGCTCGCTGTTGGATTTTTAACTTTCGACGCTGAGCCGAGCATTCAAAATCCAACAATGCAATATTATTTAGGCATTCATTTAGGTGTTTCCCAGTGTTAGTGAAAATGGTGATAAGCGTTCCTATCTCCAAACCGTTTAGGCTGTATCGTGACAATTCCTGTGCTCGTTTTCGAGATAAAACTGATATAAAAATAAACGAGGACGTCAACGTATTTCCTAAAAGTTGGAATCAGGATTTTCGCGTTCATATCGTTACCTCGTCTTTGACTGAATACAAATGTCGCATTTCTGATTTTTAGCTCCGAATTCTTCATTTCTGGAACTGAATAAATTATTGGGATTTTGCATATGTGGTGCGATTTTTTCACAGGATATTTTTCGCAACATTGGAAAAAAAACCGGCCAAGTGCGTGTCAGGCCACGCATAGAATAGGGTTCCGTAGTCACCCATAATGGCACTTTACAAGTTAGGCACAACTAACAGTTAACATAATAACTCCTGAACTAACAAAGTTATCTAAGCTGTTATAGTTTTCCTTCAAAGTTCATCACATGGACTACCATCATGAATCATTTTAACAAAAAAATGCGCTTTAAAGTTGAATATCTCGCCAACGGATACCTAAATAAAAAAATTGTCTTAGCAACCTCTCAATGTTTTTAAAAGACCTATCTAATAATACTTCACACTATGGGGAACACGCGAGAAAAAAAAAATCATCCCCACTTTACGTGATTGCTTCACGTAAAGTGGGAATGATTTTTTTTAGGTACCCCAAAAAAAAATTTCGTGAATTTATTTTAGCACTTTGTCGACGTGGTATATACACATATCTATGCAAAGTTTCATCTTTCTAGCACTAACTGTTTGGAAGGTAAGCCGAGGACGGACGGACATGACGAAACTATAAGGGTTCCGAGACGTGAACTATGGAACCCTAAAAAACGTGAAACCGCTTCTCTATAATAGTTTTACTAGGCTAGACTACTAGTGTTGTGGTGTGACATTAGCGTTGTCCATGTAGACCAGACAATTAACGCTGTTCACTATTATAACTTATATTTATATTATCTAAAAATGATTTTCTGATCAATAAAAATATAATTACAGTTACGACTTGAATTTATTTATTTATTTTATCCATGTAAAATACTGGTATTCAGCTGCATCCGGTTAGACTGGAAGCCGACCCCAACACAGTTGGGAAAAGGCAGGTGATGATGACTTTATTTTATTTGAAACATTCCTGAAATGAAATGTAACCATGAATAATAATTTGGTTCTTAAGTATTCTATTCGGACTAATTTCTTTCTGAATATACTATAACTTCAAGTTTCCATTATGTAAATTCAAAATTAAAACAAATTGCGGACTTAGGACGAATCTATACGTATTGCGGTGTCTCTCCACAGACAATGGCTCACCTCCCATCTTGCACCGCATGCCCTGTCACCTGCACACGTGAGGACCCAATGGCCGCGTCAGCGAATGGTATCCGCGTTGCTGAATTTGGGCCAAACAAATTTAAAAGCCATGTTTATTTTTTCTATTTATGCCATCGACACGCTAAGAAGGATACAAATTAACGCGAGCGAGGCCACGGGCACAGCTAGACAAAACTCGCCCATGTGATCCCTCATCAAACCGCTCTCCACTGACAGCAGTTCTATCCTCCCTGATAAAGTTATACAGTCATTGTGTCTAAACTGACACGTGTAGTGACACAGGTGCTCTGAGCTACGGAACCACCTTCATAACTATTTATTGACAGGATCTTCCTGTGCCGCTTTATAAAGTAAAGTTACATTTTTATACTTTTATGTTGTTGGCTTGCCTCGTGTGGTTTAGGGTTCCTTGGAGAAAAAATGGTTATCGTTTTATATTTTGGGTCTGCAGTGTTTGGCATAATCAGCCTATAAATGTTCCCACTGCTGGGACACAGGCCTCCTCTCGTTGAGAGGGTGTGGGCCGTAATCCACCACGCGGGCCCCGTGCGGGTTGGTCATACTGCTGTGTTTGTACCTACTGAAATATGTTTGTTTAAAGCAGGGTTTTTTAATTAGATCAACTCATCATCTGCCTTACCTTTTCGGGGTCGGCTTCCAGTCTAACCGTAATCCGTATGCAGCTGAATACCAGTATTTTACATGGAGCGACTGTTTATTTGACCTTCACCATTTACTGGTTAGTACGATATGGTAATTGAACTATGGTACGTTCTCTGCTACTCTGAACCTTTTGGTCTTCAGATATCGGTTTAAAAAAACAAGTGAATACTTTATCTTGATAGACTCTTTTTCAAATAATGTAGACAAGTTTTCTCCAGTTCAGTCATATAACAAATCCGTCAAAATCTTCTCATAATAAGGGCTGATTTTACCAATGTCAAATATGTTTTATCTGTGGTATGAAATTGACGTCTGCCTTTTTTTCTTGGAATAACACTTATAGGTCTAAAAGTTTCATAAAATTCGCCTTCAGGGTTTATTTTAGCATCAGCACATTCTGCACCAAAGACACAACCACAAAACACTTGCTTATAAAACATATTGAACCACCATCGTCCTCACAAATCGTCCTTACCAGGATATTTATAGCCCGTGCAATATAAACAGTCCTTGTGTCGTGTCCCGGTCCCGACACGGACCGGGAGCGGGCCGGACGGGCGGCTTCCGGCACGGCTTATCGGTCCTGTAGTGGTCGCGTAGACGCTTCTGTATTTCTGTAATACTAACCCTTCCCGATATCCGAGCTTCCGATACGCGCTCGTAAAAAAAACGGGTTGAATGGTGCTTCGTCGAACTATATTTGGAAAGAAATCTAAAAGAGGGTTCGGGGTTGCTAAATAATATTTTGTTTTCGTGGTAGCAGGAATAGATTTGCGCTACCTTTTTGTTTTATATAACAGAAGAACTAGTAGAGTACTTACTAGTGACTTTTAATGGATCTTACTCAACTCTAAGCATTTATTTCAAATAGCTGCGCACCGCGGTTTCACCCGCATAAGTTTCGATCCCGTGGGAATATCGGAATAAAAAGTATCCTATATGTTAGTCCTGGTTATAAACCATATGTATGCCAAATTTCACCCAAATCCGATCAGTAGTTTTTGCATGAAAGAGTAACAAACATCTAGAGTAATGTTACCTTTTATGGCTAACATATATCAGACATCCAAGTCAATCTTCTATACATATATATACAAATAAATAAAATTGGAGTGTCTGTTTGTATTGTCAAAATAACAGCTTTTTACTGAATGCATATGAAATATACGGTAAGTAGATAACAAAAATCAATTTTGAATTTTTTCTCTGTCTGTTTGTTCCGGTTAATTTCAAAAACGGCGGTACCAATTTTGACGGGACACTCACTGGCAAATAGCTGATATTATAAGGAGTAGCTTAGGTTACTTTTATTTCATTAAAAATAATTAGGGTTCCGCGCAAAAAAATTAAAACACATGTAAAGTTAACTAAAATAAATATTATTATTATTAAATATTATTATTACATGAAATCAACATTCACGCGGGCGAAGCAACGGGCAGAAATAAGTTTTCATATAAACACCGTTTCGGGACTCACTCCCGGTGACGTATGATAGGGCCTTATCCGAAAAGTAAACACACTCAAGACCTCACACGTTTTTCTCCAAAACACCATACACGGATCAGAAGAAAGTGAAATTCGCAGCATTAACTCTCATAAGAGTCAATCTTTCACAATTTCCTGTACTACACAGTAATCCCATTACGACACCCGTCCTACATACAAACAATGAGACCTCACACTTTCGCACGTATCAAATAAAGAATGATTACATGTCGTGCCGGTGACTCAGTGCCACATTTGTTTGTAGAACACCGCGCGCATTGTATGCAAATCAATGCGATACATTAGAATTCGCGAGCGATTCGTGATAATGAGTTTTTAATAGCTGGATTGATTTTATAGGGTACGTACAGATTCGATACGTTTCGTTTAGGAAATAAATTTACGAGTGATACGTGATTTGATTTTGGGTGTATTAATTCTGAGATTATTGGTTTTATTTCAAACCGGATTGGCACGTAAATCTTAGCTTAAATTTTTCTTGAAAAACAACTTTCTTTACTGAACACATCTATACAAGGTACTTAAATAAATGAAGCAGTCTTCAAATTACCCGTGTTTCATTACCATTTGAAGAAAAACATTTAAGGATCTCGTTTGCTAATGAAAACCTCCAATCCGTAAGGAAGACGATTAGCCATTACACAAATAACCAGGCATTACAATCCATAATATAATCCTCCATTACTGACAAATCCGTGTACTGACTGGACACGTCCACTCTTTGTTATTTCGTCAAAGGACCGTTGCAGACACCAATATACATGGTCTTCACATGATCTGACCAAGACAATGTCTGGACTTGAAACGAGACCTCTGAGTTTGTTTTGGCCTTTCTTCTCAGAGTGGTCAGATAGCAAACGCCGACCTCATCTAGTTTCTAAAATATGATTGATGTGTAAAATTGTTTTTACAAACCACCAATTTATTATACACAACAATTTAACGTTCGAAGAGATTCTCAGCTTAATTTGAATAAATGACTTTTGATTTTGATTTAACCAACTTTCTTCAAAACTTCAAATTAATACTTTTTCCCATAAAAAAGGCCTAATTGCCTATAAACAGGCAGATACCACTTCTAGGATCAACGAGTTCGTTCATTACCATTTACAAACGATCATGGTCTCGACAATGCAATATTGAGTCGAGTCTCGTGGCTGCCGTCTGCTTCAGAAAGCTAGTAATGAGGTTTTAGTCGAACGACGTCGGGGACGAATACTGAGGGCGGTATTATGCCAGCCTGACTTTTCTTCGCGGTTTTTGGATTCCGTACCCAAAGGGTGCCAACGGGACCCTATCACTCCTCCGCTGTTCGTCCATCCATCCGTCCGTCCCTCCGGCTGTCTGTCAGCGCGCTGTAAATCATGAACCTAAGGTAGACAGTTGAAATCACAGTGTGTATTTCTATTGCCGCTATGGCAACAAATAATAAAAAATATATCAAGTTAAAAAATAAAGGAATTCTCCATACTCGTACAAGAAACTTTTCGGCGTTTTTTGCCTTGTGGTACGGAACCCTTGGACTCGCACTTGGCCGGTTTTCTCGTTTGATCTGAAGCTCTGTCACTAAGGAACAAGCTTTGGGATCACTAAAACAGCTTTGTTATTAGGTAGGTTCACCTTTTATAAATTATTTTGGGTTGGCCTAGACTACATATATTATATAGTTCGGGATTATCGTTTTTGGTTACCTAGGTTTTTTAGCCGTCAACCCATTTTCACTTTTACCCAGCAATGGGTAATAGTGAATATGGGTTGAAAAATTAGAAGAATTATAAAGTCTCTTATGGGTGTCAAAGTTGACCTATGTTTAAACTTTAAACTAGCTAGCTAAGCTATGTAAGTTCTAACTGAGCTTAGCTTACTAACTAGAACATAGTGTTATAACAGTACTAACTTATTTTTCTAATGCACGAAGTATTTTCCATTGTATCTATTTTAAAGAAAATTCAGTCATTGCTGTTGTTTGCTTACCTGATGATGATAACAAATGGACAAGGAAGAAAACATTTATGAATGCTTTATAAAAGTTGTTTTTGTTAAATATCTTATACATAATCTTTTTTATTGAATTGGGAATTCAGGAAAGGGTACAAATAAGTGTAGAAGGGTTACCTTCTACACTTACATATTTCCGAAGGTGCTTCCAGCAAACTGTTTACAATCCATTATTGTTACATTACCCCCAGGGGCCTAAAAATGCCACTTTAAGCAATACCTCTAAAAGCTATTCATTTCCTGAATTCCCAGCAGATCATTAGCAATTTCATTTCATATTAAATTTGGTGTAATGATTGCCGCATGACAAAAATAAAAACCGTAATTTTATCGGTAAATTTTTCATAACTAACAATTTTTTATTTCTACAGTTTAAATGTTATTTTATTGTGATATGAATTGCACACAGATCATATTATGAATTGTCAGTTTGTGAGCATTTTACGATTTTTAATATGATTCATATAGTTGCAGAGCTCACAACCATGATTTTTATGGAATTCGAATTGGGCACATACTTCACATTCCTAATTTCCCAAATGTGCAAAAGATATATTCATTTCTTCCCGAACGACTTTCCTATATACTCGTACCTCAAAGGAAACTACTTGTCCTGGAAAAGCATTACAAAAGTTTTGATGCATTAAAGTAATGGTTATGTCGCTTGGTAAATACAGTCGAAGAGACAATATGTTCACGCCTGTAATGTGAGTTAAGAGGATTGTATGTAATAATAAAATGTGAAGTAGACCTTGCTTAATGATGAGTAATATGATGAGTTACTGCAGATATTATAAGTATTTAAGGCAGAATAAAAAACATACCTTACTTGTTATATCCACAGTATGTTAAGTTACTGCCGATATTCTAAGCAATTAAGGCCAAATAAAAAACAAACTACTTACTATTTATCCACAGTATATTTAGTTACTATTACTGCTGATATCCTAAGTGATTAAGGCAAAATAAAAAAAACATGCTTTACTTATTATATCGACAGTATACACAGTTACTGCACATATCTTAAGTAAAAGTAAAACCTAAATGATAGAGCTTTACATGCAAAACCGGGGTAACTAACTATATTACTGTTGTTATGTTAAGAAAGATTTCTCATTTATTGGACTTACTGCTAAATTTACCGGTTCCCGATAAGCTATTAAAACAGCTGTCAGCACATCTGGTAGAGCTCATTGCGCTGATTCAGGATCAATATTTAACTCATTTTGTCAAAAATTGCACTTACTGCTGATATCGCTAGCGCGGCAGTATTGTTATCCTATTATGATTCTGCCAAAGTGTCCTTTTTAAGCCACCAGGTACTTAATTATGTGTTAAAAACAACTCTCTTTAAAGTTATTAAACCTTATGATAATTTGTGTCTGTGTTCTTATATGTGTGTGGAGGAACTTGAACAGACAGCTGTGCTGCTGGGGAGTTTGTTGCGCCACTTCTTCTTCCCAGCGATAGCACTAGGACGTGGTGAAGGGCGGGCGTTTTTGGGGGACTGTCTTTTGTAATTTTGACGTTTGAAAAGTGCTGATTCTCAGCCTAATTTGAATAAATGACACTTGATTTTGATTTTGATCTTGTTGCTAATTATTAACAGCCGGCCAGCTCGGGTCGATTGATAAGGTTAAGCTACTCTTGCGCGGTTGGTCGTCAACGTCATCATCTGCGTAGCCTTTTCCCAACTATGTTGGGGTCGGCTTCCAGTCTAACCGGATGCAGCTGAATACCAGTATTTTACATGGAGCGACTGCCATTACCCAATTAAAGAGCAATTATACCGCTGTATAAGAAAAGGAAAACCGACAACAAGTAGCATAAGGGACAGTAAAAAAAAAAAAACAACGGAATTGAGAACCTCCTCCTTTTTTTGAAGTCGATTAAAAAGATCTAGAAAGACAAACACCCGGATGAGAGAAACTGGTAATCCGCAAACGATTTAAGAATAGTGTCGAATATCCATAAAGTAGGGGAGAATTTTCTGGATAATAACAAAAGCGGGGCAATTTATCATTATATTCCTGTAGACATCGGCATATAGGCCACAGAACGGGCTTAGCAGGGATGTAAAAATGATTTAATGGCTATCTGCCTCATACAGCCACACGAGAGCAAAGGCATTATTTTGCAATCTCACTCCTGATCTGTAAAAGATTACAGATCAGAATCGATCGTAAGTAATGTGATCGAAGATATAATGGTTGGCTGGAAGGCTTTTAGATGATATATCATAATTTAAGCCACCGGCACATTACTGTGTTGTGTTGTGTCGTGACGCGGAATACACCAATCAAACGTATCTGATCAGGGCTACGTCAAATCACAACGAGTTTTGATTGGTTAAAACTGCGTCAGAAGGCGACACAACACATTAATGTTAATCCGAGATGAGGTTAGTATTTACGTTGATTATTTCTGTAGTTTATGAACCATATTATAACCATAACATATAGCACCACGCCTGTTATCCCCGAACGGTTAGGTAATAGTTACCCACACTTCACCAGTTATGTTTAAACTTAAGTTTAACCAGTGTCTGGCATTTTTGCTGAACTGGGCCTTTTTGGTACAGCGTGAGGCACACTCTCCTGCTATTTTCTTACATCGGTCTTTATACTTTCTATTTGTTTTTTTATTTGTTGCTATCTGATGTATGTATCTGAGGGGCAATTCTCGTAATTTTAAGACCGTTCACAGTCTGATCTCAGTCTGAATCTGTCAAAAAATACTTCTAATTTCCCTACATTTTGACAAGTTTTTGACATTTGTTTGTCGTTGAGATGAGACTGCGACTAGATTTTGAACGTTTTAAATTACGAGAATTGGCCTTCTGTGTATGTGTGTGTGTGTGTGTCTTTTAGTCTGTGCTAAATAAATATGTCGGAGAAGGTATGTCTGTCTCTCTTTAATTACTGTGGGCGTACTATGGGTAGTGTTGGTTATAGCACAATAGAAAAAAACGGTTTGCAGTTCAAATCAAATTACAGTTCACGATCAAGTCAGTCACACTAGCGAATCACACACTGTAGATACACAACTCAACGATACAGTTTCCAAGCACATGTTGTTCGTACGATGTCCAATGTTTCGATGATCCCGAGAGCTCTGCTCATACCGTTCTTGTAGCTGTCGTTCTCGTCCATCTCCACAAACTCTGTCTAGCGCCACGAGATGGCGCTGGCGTTCCGAATAAACGAATAACTCCGACAAATATATTTTCTTTGTTTCTTTCTTTCTTTAAATCCCATGTCATAAGGGGCGTGCCTATTGCCATTAACTAGGCACAAATCCGCTGCTACTGAGTAAGTATTCCAGATGGAAAAACCCAATAGGAAGCTATCTAGTTAAGCTTATAGCGGAACCCACATAATAACATAATTAAGTAGGTAACATAAACATTACGCCCGTATACCCCGAAAGGGTTAGGCAGAGCTGCACCTACAGTACACCTACATTTCGTCAACCGAATCGAAACCAGGACCTCATGCTCAACAGTACTGCTCGCTACCACTAGACCAACGAGGTAGTCTAGGCTTTTATTACTGTAGCAGTAAAAGCCGTTAGAGATTAGATTTCTGTTCAAACCTAAACTAAAACTATCAAAACTTCATATCCTTATACGCTTAAGAACAACCAGAGCGGAAACAACCAAGTTCACTCTAAGTAATGATTGAACAGTACTATTAAAACTTCAGCAAGAGCTAACTTGATGCATTTGAAGTTTCCCGCATCAAAACTTTTCCTTTACTCACAGGTAACGTAAATAGCCAAAGTAAAAAACTATTCCGTAATGCAGAGAGAATTCTGAAGTTTCTCTATCATTTTTATTCTAACAAATAATACTAACATTATAAACGCGAAAGTTTGTGAGGATGGATGTATTGATATTTGTAACTCTTTCACGCAAAAACTACTGAACGGATTTTCATGAAACTTTACAGTAATATAGCTTACTAGCTGCGCCCCGCGGTTTCACCCGCATTATACCCGCGATAAGTTTCGATCCCGTGGGAATATCGGGATAAAAATATACTATGTGTTGATCCTGGTTATAAACTATCTGCGTGCCAAATTTCATCCAAATCCGTTCAGTAGTTTTTGCGTGAAAGAGTAACAAACATCCATCCATCTATATAAACTTGTGCATTTATAATATTAGTAGGAAGTAGGATACATCAGAATAACACATAGGATACTTTTTTATCCCAATATTCCCACGGGATCGACACGTATGCGGGTGAAACCGCGGGGCGCTGTTAGTACCCATTATAAAGTAGTCTTCAGTCTATTTACAAAGGCTATGATAAAACAAGACTATTTGTATATTTATTAAGAACTAGCATCTACCCGCGACTTTGTTCGCGTCGAAGTCGCAAAAAACCGCAATACTACATTTTATAAAAACTTCCTTGTACGAGTATACTACGTTTATAGTTTTGTTTTCAGCAGGTAAAATGTACAGAGAGTCAGTACTGGTGATGCCGACAGCTATTTAATAATATTTGGTAACAATACGAGTATTTTGATTCAGAAGTGTCCATGGAAGTTCTTCTCCATAGAACCTCCTATAGAGAAATATTGTTACAATATATTCTTAAATAGCTGTCGACCTCAGGACGAGCTGCTTCTCACACGGACAACTGTACGTCGCTTGCTCCCTACGCTTTGGAAGGGGCTACTAGCTTCATCTTTCTGACTGAACGATTCCTTGATGATTCAAAAGTGCCTGTAATTGGTTTAAATGAAATAAATGCTTTGAACTTGATTTAAAGGCACTATCAAACTACTAACCTTTTTTCTAAATGACCAATAAAGTAAAACCTAAATTAGATCTTAAGTAATTTATGTCTAGGAAAGGTCTTAAGTGCTGGGAAATAAATTCTCGTCCAGCGTTATTTTTTCTACAAAGCTTTGAGAGTTGAGCTCACTTAAAACAAAATGCTGAAAGCTCCAGTATAACGTTGCTAAAGGAAATGATCCGATTAGGGTTAGCTTGTGTTTATCGTGTCTAAGATGTTTCTTGTTATGATAATTCTTAATTCGTTATAAGAACTTAATAAAAGATACAGAAAGAATTGAATACGATTATCTTTAGGATATGCGTAAAAATAGAAACCATGGATGGACTGTTTGAAAGATGATATGTCCAGAAAGGGGTGACTACCGAGATGACGTATAGGTCCCTAATCACTGGTTCCCAATCATTAAATATTATAACAACAATGTCGATGGCTATAAGAGTAGGGGAAGATCAAAGAAACGATGGATGGAATGTGTGAATGATGATATGGTTAGAAAGGGGGTGACTACCGAGATGACGACTAATAGAGAAGTATGGAAGAAAAAAGCATGATGCGCCAACACCAAATAAATTGGGATAAGGGTGGGAGAATGAATGAATGATGCGTAAAAATACAAACATTACACTTAAATATGTCTGTTACGGATAAGATTCAGCACACAATGAAAAAAGTAAACCAAGAAAAGGAATACAAAACTAAGCGAACTTAGAAAGGTACAGGAAAAGCAGCTAATAATAACAAAACAAAAACTCTCCCGAGAAACAGAAAATGGCGTAAAATTTTATATTCTCTATATAAAATGGTACATATATATCTTTCATAGACTAATAAAGAAAACTGGTTCTGAAGGTTCCGTACCTAATTTGAAATCACTTGAACGTGGAAGTGAATTACCTTATGGAGTACCAAGGAGAGTTGCACAGGCGGTAGGACTAATGCATGTGATCAAAGTGTCGTTATTTTTAAATCACCAGTCATCAGTACGACGGAATAAATATAGTATTAACGAAATTACCGTTTTTCGCAACCAAATCGACGATGTATGTATATTATAAAGTTTCCTTTCTTCAAAATTATATTTTGTTTGTGTACTTGTGAAAATTTTTGCGATAAGCAAACCTTCAGATTTTTCATAAAACACAGCTCGGAAATCTCGCAATATTTTATTTCTCATGCAATATGCAAGCGAGACCGTAATATTCTGAATGCAGAAAACCTGACTCCGGAAATACTAGCTTATGCAATGTCTTATGGGAAGGAGAAAGATAAAACGTAAGCATTGTGAAATCATATTGGGTATACCATCATCATCTGCCTAGCCTTTTCCTAACTATGTTGGGGTTGGCTTCCAGTCTAACCTGGTAGAGCTGAATACCAGCGTTTTACATGGAGCAATTGCCTATCTGACATCCCAACCCAGATACTGGGGAACAGGATACCCCTTGGTAAGACTGGTTGGCTTCTGTCAACCCGTAGGACGACCGTTAAAGATCCAAGAATGCCAGCCGGGACTAACGGCTTCACGTGCTTTCCGAGGCACGGAGGAGTCTCGTTATGTAATGGATAGTCACACATCCACGAAACGATCGCGGAAAGTGAAGTAGAAGAAGGAAAATAAACCGTAGGCATTAAAATCATATTGAGTATATCAACGGGCCCCTAAAGGCGGGGTTTCGCTTCACATTTCGCCAATAATTTTTATTTGAAGAACAATTTGTGAGGCTGATACGTGTGCGTTACATTTACGGTTGTTTTATTATATTTTGTGCTTGAACAGTTTTGGTAATTGAACACTTTAGCTATTTGGGCAGTTTGGCGGTTTTTTTGTTGTGTCGTTACTTTTATTGTTATGGAATTTTGTTATGGTGTAACCTACCTAATCACCGTCCGCGATTTATTTGCCAAACATGTAAACAAATATGAGTACTTGGAAAAATAACTTTAACGCCCACACAATAAAAGTATGTTTATTTGTATGTATATATTCTCGTAATATTTGTTTAGTTTTTAAGTGAATTGTTTATTTTTGATTCTATGTATTATTTTTTGTCTCCTTTGCTCTATCACACGCTGTCTACATCTCTGTATTTATTGTCCTATCTCAGGTATGCTGGAAGAGATTTCTTATGAAATAAGCATCACCTCTGTACCTATTTTTTCTGTTCTGTTTTTCTATGTCTGTTTATATATGTGTGTACATAAATGGTTAAATAATAAATAAATAAATAAAGTTCAGTTTACGCAACAAATTTAAACATTTTTATAACTTTGAAATAGTGCTAGTCACTCTTTAACTTAATTAGCATTAAAATAAAGTTGATATTTGTTTAACTTGAAATAACAGCAATTGGAAACATACATTTGAACAGACCTTAATACTACTGCCTCGTCGGTGTAGTGGTCGTAAGCGCTACTACTGAGTATGAGATTCTCAGGTCGGGCAGTGTTATAAGATTTTTCTATCTGGAATTTCTCAGTAGCAGCCCGGATTTTGGAATAGTGCCCGGTTGATGGCTATAGACTCGCTCCCTATCAAGTGGGACTTAAATATAATTGACGAAATGTGTGTGTGTGCAGCTCTTCCTAACCCTTTCTGAGTATACAGGCTAAGAAGATGTTATTGTGCATGCTGTGGTCTCCTATAAATGAAGGAGTGCACCAAGTTAATACCTACTTGATGTTACCCTTTATTTTATGTGTCATGTATTGTGTACATCTTTTGTTGGAGATCCTAAAGGAGTGCTGCAGCGGTTGCACTTGTGCGTACCCGACCGTTATGTGTGGAGGCGACGGCCCCCGCCACTGTTGGTCGTACCATCAGCCAGGACAACTTGCTGGCCAAAACCCCTCTGACTCGAGCAATTCGCACCATCAATTATATTCAGGTCGAAACTGATATAATTACTTGTCATTTGGGTGAATTCGCAAAATTACTATTGTTTACACTGTGTTACAAACAATGATCTTTATGATCTTGAGATTTACTCGTAGTTTGTTTTTTTTTTTTTTTTTTTTTTTTTTTTTTCTTTTTATAAAGTATCGCAATTGGTGACACTTTATTTACATTACAATCTAGCCTATTAGCTAATAAGTAATTTAAATATAACTTAAACTGCTAAGTAACTATATAATTAAGAAATACAACTTAAACTGCTAAGTAACTATATAATTAAGAAATTGACTCGTAGTTTGTGACTTATTTTTAATTTTGTGTGTGTCACTTGGCTATCACATTAGGTTAAGTAAGACTTGTAATGATAGATTTAAGGTATTTAAATAAATAAATTAAGAAACAAATTAAAACAGCTTACCTGCTTTAAAATATGCTCTCACTTCGTTCTTTACACTCAACAACGACGAAACCTAAAACCTTCTCGAAATAAAGTGCTTACAAGTTGCTGCAGTGTGTAAAATTACTGCTTTTATACGCAAATTCACTTGAAATATAGCAGCCATAATGAATTCCTTTTTGCAAAATGCTTCAAAATGAAAATTCTAGAGATTTATGTTGGTGAATTGAAGTAATAAAGTAATTTTGGCAACGTAACAGCTGCTTCTATGTCTATGTCATCTATCTTCGTCGCTTGTCTGTCTCTGGAACCAGACCGATGGCCGGTGGAGCAAGCGAGTCCTGGAGTGAAGACCGCGTATCGGCAAGCGTAGTGTGGGACGCCCCCCAGCTAGGTGGACGGACGACCTAAGGAAGTTGCCTGGGACAAATTGCGGATGGCGGACGACAGGGTGTTGTGGCGCAGCCTTGGAGCGCAGCCCATGTCCAGCTGTGGACTGCAATAGTTTGAGTTGTTGATTGAATCTCTGGAACTACTGGTCTAATTTGAAAAGTTATTTTGCATTTTATAGCGTAATTGTCGAGGAAGGAGGAAGTTTCGATCCTATACTAGCTGCGAGATAAAAAGTATCCTATGTTGAATACAACATAGGATACTTTTTATCCCGATATTCCCAGGGGATCGAAACTTATGCGGGTGAAACCGCGGGGCGCAACTAGTATTGCATAAAACAAAGTCGCTTTTCGTGTCCGTCTGTGTGACCGCTTATATCTACTAAACTGCACAATGGATTTTGATGCGGTTTTCACCATAATTTAGAGCATTTATTTCTGAACGTTTATGTGTATAATTATCATCATCATTCAGCCGAAAGACGTCCACTGCTGGATATAGGCCTCCTCCAAGCACCTTCACTTCGACCGGCTCTGTGCTTCTCGCATCCAACGGGTTTCTGAGGTCTTCTCAAGGTCGTAGGTCAACTTGTGGAAGGCCTTCCAACGCTGCGTCTTCCGGTACACGGTCGCCACTCCAGGAAGGCAATTCTCGCGATCGTTATTGACGTTCGACTCGAACTTTTCCCTCGACAAAATCAAGCCGAGCTATTCTCGTCATGTCGATTCTAGCATTTCTCGCAGGAAAGACACGCGACATGCCTTAGTTTACATGCGACATGCAAAGAGTAGTCACAACCAGTCGACACGTGACGTATGACCCATCGGCCATCTGTTCTGCGAACAAATGCATGCAAGCATGTGTATAATACATTCATATTAAACATAAATATGATGAAGAAATCACGATGTGTTGTCAACTCGTAAAGACTGCGCGAACGGCGGGTCGCTAGTAGTTTAATAATAATGGGAAAGGTTTACTAAGAAATTGGATAACGTGTTCTATGATGGCATAATGCAGATTACTACCAATTCACTGAAATCTTGCAAATCTTTATGGAAATTGACAAACATTATGGCAGCATAGATGCTCTCTCATTTCGTTCTCTTGCGTACCCTTTGGATATTACCTATAAGTTATTTGATGGGAAAAGTTTTTGTATCAATTGAATAGGTAAGCAATTTTATGGGATTGCGAAGACTGTATGAAGAAAAGTTTTTCTTTGTTATTCTCATCGAGAGGTCTCTGTTTCTACGAACGTAAGTGTGGTGCAGGCCCGGATTGACGCCTCAAAGAGATGTCAGCACGAACTGACGGGGTCCTCTAGGGCCGATGCCTGCCAGGACCACGGGTTGTTCGAAAGAGATACTATGGCCCCTCGCACAGGCTACTGAAGGAACACGGCTGGGTTTTAGTCAGTAAAAGTCTGACACGCTATAAGATGTTTTAAGCTTTTTATTAAGAACTTTATTTTGTATGTTAAACTCTTTTCAGCTTTTTTTTTCAGTTTTACATTTAGACTTATCGTATTACCCAGTAACTGGTTCGTGGAGGTCAGATAGGCAGTTGCTCCATGTAAAATACTGGTATTCAGCTGCATCCGTTTAGACTGGAAGCCGACCCTAACATAGTTGGGAAAAAGCTAGTTAGATGATGATGGAGGTACATTTTGCAGTATCCCATTCGTAAAAAATGTCCCATATTGTGTTCCTTGAGACCGGAGACGCGCCTACGCCGCCATTCGAACCGTGTTACGTTTTATGTGCCCCCTTAACCTACTTCAATGGGGCATGCGGCGACAATATAAATATTATAATAACTTTTACATTGTACAGCACCACATGTGGGTTCGGGACAATGCAGCCGTTGTTTTATTCATACATTTTTGTGTTTTGACTGCCAAGGAGGCCGGAGCCCGGTTTACGTGCACTTAAGTGTACTGTCCATTTATTTTTACCTCTTATTTTGCATCACAGTGACCTATCGGAAAGCACGTTAAGCCGTTGGTCCCGGCTGTCATTCTTGGATCTTTGACAGTCGCTACGGGTCGTCAGTAGCTCGAAAGTCTGACAACCAGTCTTACCAAGGGGTATCGTATTACCCAGTAACTGGGGTGTGGAGGTCAGCTAGGCAGTCGTTCTATGTAAAATACTGGTATTCAACTGCATCCGGTTAGACTGGAAGCCGACCCCAGCATAGTTGGGAAAAGGCTAGGAAGATGATTATGAGTGACCTTTATTCTCTTCACCATAAGGTTTATGTCAGAGGTAAAATGTTTTTTTATAGACTGTAGGCTTGAATGAATACGTGCGAGTGAAAAAATTAGGTGTTAGCTCTTGACTAGTTTTAGAAATAGAACTGGAAGATTAAAATAGCCGTAATAACAAACAACGGATTCACACGTGTATTCCAAAGGTTATAGTTTGAAATGAGGGCAAACTGCGTTTATTTTAAAATAGTTGAGTTTACATTCATGTTACGTTCAGCGTTATACGGGCATTTTATAGATTAGTATGGTAAGCACACATGTACCTTACTTACAATGGAAGGATTAGAGTTGTAAAGCTTTAGTCAAAGCGTAGCGACAAGTAAGCGATAAAACTGCAAAAAAAATCGCGACCGAATTTCCGCGTGGTTACGCTTCCTATAAAGTTCACGACGTAAATTCAGCCTGATATGTCACACTTACATAGTTTAAACATCATTACTTTCATATATACGCTGCCGTCGCGTGCGTAATATCGGCAGATATTTTGTTACTTCTTCACCAAAAACGATCCGTAAAATGGAGGGACCCGGCAAACAGAAGTCATGCATGAACTTGTAAGATAAAGTTGGAACAGTACTAAAGCCTAATTGGCCCTTGTTTCTCGCACTTTACAGTTTTATTATTATCTCCCAGATCCTTTGGATACTTTACGTCTCAACAACGTATAAATGCGCCATTTTCGACAATTATATCAGTGTGGCTGATACATTATAGGTACTGAGTTTGTTTGTTTTTATTGTTTGAACGCGCTCATCTCTGGAAACTTCTAAACATTTTTGAGTATGATAGCCCAATTCTTGAGGAAGGTTATAGGATTTAGCATCACGCTACGAACGTTAGGAGTCGAGCTATAAGAAAAAAAAGTCAGAGAATGCTCAGCGGAAACAAAGTGACAGCGCGGACGAACTCGCGGACAGAAGCTAGTATTTCATAATAATGGCGGTAGGAAGCGTCGTCTGGCTTCGTAAACATTAAGTCGATGCTTAATGATTATGATGATACTGGAGACCTTAATGACGAGATGGTGTAGTATTGTCAATGGCTGCCGTAATGTGGATCGTAAAACCAAATCTTAGACGCATTTAAATTTGAATACGAGTAAGTATCTAACAGAGTGCAAAAGCTGCATAAGCATAATTAGCCTTTAATGTTCCCACTGCTGGGACACATGCTTCCTCTCGGTGAGAGGGAGTGGGCTGTGATCTACCATGCGAGCCCAGTGCGGGTTGGTACTCGTAGATATCACATATCTTCGAAGTTTTGGTTCTAGGACATGCCGGTTTCCTCACGATGTTTTCCTTCACCGTTTTGAGAGCAGCGGTGATGAAGTAATTTACACAAAGTAAAGCGCCTGTCTGGGTTCGAACCTACGACCTAAAATTCGTAGTCGCGTCCGTTACTACTGGGCCATCACTGCTCCAGCTGTATACAGCCAGGGAAATAATTGTTTATCAAATTGACAAATTACGTCAATTTGACGAGTTTTCAAACTTCTGTCGAAGATTTCAATATACGGGCAATATAATTTGGTAGTGGCTCGTGGCTAAGTAATAACAGCTGCACGGGGGCGATCGATTAGGTTAAGCTACGCTTGCCACGGTCGGTCCGTGGATGGGTGACCATCTTTACATACCGAAACCCCTCGGTGCCCCTGAAAGCACGATAATCCGTTGGTCCCGGTTGTCATTCTTGGATTTTTGACAGTCGTTACGGGTCGTCAGAAGCCAGAAAATCTAACAACCAGTCTTACCAAGGGGTATCGTGTTACCCAGTAACTGGGTTGTGGTGGTCAGATAGGCAGTCGCTCCATATAAAATATTAGGTGATAATAAATAGATGGTCACCCATCCACCAACCGACTGCGGCTAGCGTAGCTTTACCTTCGATTGACCCGTCCGGCTGTTAGCATATAGCCCCTCTCAACCACAACACTACATATTGATTTAAAATGACACACTAGTTACCAAACCTATTTATCGTGCCAACAAAACTGTCACAACCACGGACTAGCTGAAACCGTTATCAACTATGATTTATAATTTAATGCAGATTGGTTTATACCGATATCGTCTACGCTGGCTATTATTCAGAGCTGGGAACTACGAGCTAGTTTAATTAATATATTATGCAGTTGATACGCCTATTTTGGTATTGAATTTTAGGAATAGAGAGCAGACGGAACGCTGTAAACTGTTGATAACGATACTATGGAATAAGAACTCCAACCTCACCAGAATCAGTAAACTGAAGCAGGGTCTTGAATGCTTTTGTCGAAAAGAATAATGGATTAAACTTAATACCTTCCATGCCATAATCACCGGACGTGATAACAGATTTGAGAGACAGAGAAACATGTCAGTCACGATGATCTTTTCTTTGCTGGAAAGTACAATTCCAAGAATAGGACAGCCGAAAGTCACCGATGAGGTGGACCAATCAAATTGTATGTAAATAAAATAATGCATTATCAGCCTATAATGTTCCCACTGCTGGGACACAAACCTCCTCCCTGTGAGATGGGGTGGCCCCATAATCCACCACTCAGGCCCAGTGCGGGCCGGTAAGTAAGTAAATAAATAAATAAAAAATCTGCGGTTGGAGGCCCTGTTAATGATTGCACCAAACTGTCATCTAAAAAACCGGTTGGAGAGAGATCTTGAGGCAATCTACGACTACACCAGTGATTGGAATCAATTCATCGATCGCGACCGCTTTGTCAAAAGCGAAGCGAAGAAGAAGAACAAAAATGTCAGCTAAAAACAACTTGCTTTTAACCAAAAGTTATTAATTCAATTCATTATTGTTCCTAAAGAGTTATAACCTAATAGTCACCACACGGAAATTCACAAAGTGGTAACGGACGCAACAGTTGCATCGCAAACGTCGGAAGCAATCGATTTGCGGCACACTGGGAATGCTGTGGACATTCGGCCGTTTGAACAGAATTGGACCCACATAGGAGACCGGGGCGAGATGAAATAGCCCATATAGCTTCAGACGGAAATTCCCTCCATTACGGATGAGTTTTGCTGAATGCAAAGCAATTAGGTAACGATACGATATAGTCGTTAGATTATGGGTATCAGAGGCTTTAGCTCGTGGTGTTCTGTAATCTTCTTGATGTTCTTATGAGCATATTACAATTTGTCGAAATACTAGAAGTATATCGTTTAGTTTAATAAATATGTTGTGTTATTTATAGGAAGTTAGTGATGGTTTGAAAAAAAAAATGCACTTTCTTATTACCTATGAGAAGTGCATTTTCTAAGTGTAATACAGAGGGCCATATTAAGCCTATCACTTTTTATCAGAACCCAACCCTTCTTCTAACCTTCTTTTTAGCTCTTTTCGTGGTCATTCCATCATCAGTAGTCATCATTCTCTTGACTCCATCCTAATTTATTTGTGGTTAACACAACATGTCATCTTCTACATCTCAATTAGTCGATAGTAACCCCCTTTTTTCTTAAATATGATCGGAGATCAGCGCATTTTTCTATTTAAAGTCCCAGCTCCAATATTTGGTAACGCCAACTCATTAGCAAGTCGATTGACGTCAACGATACTAATATCCGATCAGGATATTTGCTATGTTAATTAGACTCGTATCGGAACTACCGATACCCGGAGAGAATATCAATGGATTAACAAACATAGAGCTTTATCGAAAAGTTAGAAAATCTGCCCTAAACGTCTACTGCCTTACATGCAACGGACCGAGGGCCTAGCTAGACAAATGACAATCGCTATCCAACCGTTTTGTATATCAAAAATTCTACAATTATTTTCAACAGGATTGACATTGACAATTATCTTTGCGATAGCTTATGTCAAAGCAATTAATTTTAATTTTTCCATCATCTTTATTGCTGAATAGGTATTGGCGCCGATTCCCTTGTTCAAAATATAAACTAAATTTAAGTTCAGCGTATTTTTTTCTTTCTATTTTATTAAGAAAAGGACAAAAGATAAATTTTAGTTTAGTCTTGTCAAATTAGTCAGCGGCTGACGTAAATTGACGTATTTTTAGTAGCCAATTTTTTAATCACGTCTAAACTTGTCTATGGGGTATCTTAATTTGGCAGTACTAAACTAATATGTATCTTCTATCCTTTTCTTAATGAAATATAGAGAAAAAGATACATTGAACTTAAATTTAGTTTAGTTTGTGAACAAGGGAATCGGCGCCAGTGTCTACACTATGTTGGGTTTAGTACAACTAACTAGAATTAGAACCTCCACCTTTTTATCTCCACTATTCGACGCAAAAAGAAAGAAATGGGATGAAGTGACGTTTATTTCTATACATAACTTTTACTCGCCAATTTTATGGTCAACATAATAAAACTAGATGGTGCAAAAAAGCTTCAGACTGGCACATAAGCATACTAGTGACACCAGAAGGGCAATTCTCGTAATTCTAAGAACGTACACAGTCTGATCTCAGTCTCAGTCTGTCAAAAATTTCTCTAATTTCCCTACATTTTGACAAATTTTTGACATTTGTTTGTCGCCAAGATGAGACAGCGACTACATTTTGAACGTTTTTAATTACGAGATTGGCCTTCTGATATCCAGAACTACCTATTAAATTGAAAAGGTTTTAGAATGTCGGAATGTCGACCAGCCAAGCTACTCAAAAACTTATTAAAAAAAATGTAGATAGGTAAGTGCACTGTAACACGCCATCGTGTCTCACACAACAAAAAATTGGATTGTATGAAGAATTTTCAATCTCAACCTAATTTTTTACCGACAGACGACGATGCTATTATATGCAAAAGATACAACAAAACTTGTTAACGTTAAATCAAGTAAAAAGTGTCGTACCGTTTCCTTATGGCCCTCGCCCACGTTCAGCTATGAAAGTAGATTAAAAGCACAGATACTTTAGTGTACCAAGATTTTCGACGCAGCCCACTCATTAAGCTTAATTTGACTTAAATAAGGCATCTCTCTCATAAATTTTGATGGGCGAGTCCGGGCGTGTATAATTAGTTGGTGTTGTGTTAAGCTGCCTTTACATTTGGGATGCTGAAAGTGCATTAAACTTATTTAAATGCTATGATGGACTTCACCGCCTGCCAATGTGCCAATCAATAGTATCATGCAGTGCTACAAAAATCTTTTGGCGATCTTACTAAACTGTTTTTAACTCACGAAAAAAGGTGCAGGTTTTCAAGTCGGCACGTTTTTTTCGCAAAGTCGCATCGTATGTAAAGAGATAAGTATGCAAGGTCGTCGGATATAGTTGAAAGGAGATGGCTAAATAGAAGTATGGACAACTTTTCAGCAATGAATAAACATGGTACCTAGCAATATGTAACTCTAAATAGCTGGATATTAGTATTTCATATAAAAAAAGTTTCAGGAACTTTTAATATCTTTATAATCCTGAAAATGAAATCGTGTAACTCCTACGTCAATAGGCATACAAAAACTGCAAATAAAGGACATTGCTATGAACTTTTACCTAGGCGTTTAGATGTATCTGCGTTAATATTGATAATTGTATTTTTGCCTAACGACCCACCCCGATTTCGCACGGTGGTACTTGAGTAAATATCTACAAAAGAGTAATTGCACCAAAAACCGTGATACAACGAGCATTCTACAATCCGCGCAAAAATCACCCCCCGACCGCGTGTATTTAAGTATTAAACTCTTATAAATCCTAAACTACTTATTCAAATGAGTTGAAATAAAAACAGCTTTCACAGACAATATAAGTAGTAGTTGCAATGATGAAAGTATTTGAAAATAAGGCTTAATATTAACTGAAAAGAAATGGACTCGAGAGGCGGATTCTGGGCGCTGATTGGGGCAACGCGCGCAAGAATAACACTCAGGCGGCAGGATTTTTCTGACTTGAATTACATTGGTCAATACAACCTACACGAATGTATACCTAAACCTTCCGGAAGAACCAATCTACCTACTGGTGACAACCCCATCAAGATCTGTTAGTTAATACATCCGTACAGACAGACTGACAAATAAATGCGCCTGGGGGACTTAGTTTAATTAGTATGTGGTGATTGTTAAATCCTGGGAGGACATAAAATATATTGAAATAAAACAACAAAAATGCGATTTATTTATTTATTCTGTGAATCTTATAAGAACATTATCTAAAAAAGTTAGTTAAGGTTATCTGTCCATTTGATCAAATCATTCTGATTGGATGCTAGCCCATCAACACAACCAGAGAGATAGAGAGCTAACCTCTCTCTCTCTTACAGGACAGTAGTTCTGACGATTTATAGGCCGAGAAACTGAATATCTGAAAAGGAAGATGATCCATGCTACCGGATGGGCATGTAAATATAAAAGAACACATTGTGTTTAAAAAACAATTTATTTACTTGATGGAAAGCTGGATGTGACGTTGGTAAATTCTGTAACATTGAATCGTTTCTTTCCACTGCATTGTATACTTCTCACAGAACGGTTACAAGTTATGCGCACCATTGTATTAACGTACATCACTACTTGCTTCTGAATTCAGCAGTTCATAACAAGGATGACAAATGTTGGCATTCCTTGGAACCTAGAACAAACTTAATTACCTTAGTACCCACATGAATTATTTATAATAAATAAAGCAACCAGTCTGCAAGCAACCACTTCTTAGTTTCAGAAAATAAATCGTTTTGATACCTGTTATCAAAAATCGATATAAGTATAGTTTTGATTTGACATTCTAGAAAAGCGACATGACCCATCCCTAGTTTGTAGTACTGTATTATTATTCTCCTTGAACTTGTCATGTCAATAAAAAAAAACAACTAAGATACTTTTTTATGTCTAACAGTTCACGAAAGTTCTAGGAAATTATTAAACGCTTCATAATTCATGAACGAATATTTAAATATTACGAATTAATGTGAGGTTACTATTCATGCTTGGGGCAGTCATTTAGCCATGTCCTTTAGTAAGAAACGGATCGATGTTTTCGGATAAAATTTTATTTAATTAATAGAAAACAAACAGTTCATTCGAAAAAATTCCATCGGTTTCTTACTAAACTTCCTATATCCGACGACCCTGCATACTTTTCTCTTTTGTTGACTGTAGCTGTACTGTGCCTATATCTAACTCTAAATTGTGACGCTAATTCTAATTACACCAGCATAATACATCCAGCATAATATAGGCAGCTTTATAAAACGGTGCCAGATTAGGGCGCAGTGCGGGTGCTAAGAAAAATCAGACTTAATGAGCTGAGACCACGGCCACGGCGACGTGCAGGTGAAGTGGAGTTGAATTGTCTTCGTTAGTTTCCTTGTACGTTAAGAACAGTTCACAAGGGTCTAGCAGCATTACTAGGTCAGTCAGTAGTCTACCTAGGGGCCAGCCGTAAATTACTTCACACGATTTTCATGACTTTTGCCCCCCCCCCCCCCCCCCCGGCCTTGTCCCTGTCCATCTTTGTTCATAAGTAAAATGGAATGAAATGTTTCTCGTGGAGTTACGTCACATATTTTGCTATTTAAATGAACTCTTATAATAATATCGATAGAGTTGATAATATTTTGAAGTTTTTCGTTAGAGTTGAAGATTAGAGTTTAACATTTAAGATTCTTGACACAATGGACCGATGACCTTGTAAAGGCCGCAGAAATCCGCTGGATGGTAGAAGCACAGAACCAGTCGAAGTGGCGATACCTGGGGAGGCCTATGTCCAACAGTGGACGTCTTTCGGCTGAAATGATGATGGTGATAATGGGATATTCTGCTTTCCTTTAGATGACTCCTCTCCGTTAAGGTGTGACGTAACTTATAGATGATGATGATGTCTATTGGTTTGAAGTCTGCAGCCAACTGGGTACAGAAGGGATTAAAAATCGGTCCGTTGAACCGGAATCTGTACCGAGAATTCTGGACGGATGGAATGCCTTTGATATTGACTAACGAGACGTTAGTTAGATTTCCTGAGGGGTCGTAAAGCAAAATTGACTGACTACAAGATGAATCATGATCGAAGTGTAATAAATGCAACTAGTGCGTAAATAATTATTTTTGGAACGAACTTCTTTAACGCAGCTTGCGGACTGCGGTAGGAGTAAACTGGTGGAAATCGTCACCTACCAAAAAAGCGTTATGTGACTTTTTATAAAATATATAATAGAAAAAGAGACAGAGAGAGATCGTTTTCATGGTTTTCGAGGGTGCTGAAACCAATAGAGAGGTAAAAATTAAAATCCAAGATGGTCGCCACGAAATTTTTCATATTTTTCGTAATTTTAAAATTGTTTGCAACCGCCATCTTCAATTTTCATCTTCAACTTCGTTCCTGCCGGGGGTCTTTTGTTAATTCTAAGTACTTAGTAGTGTAGGTTCCTAGTCAAAAAATGAAAATGTAATTTTTCTTATAATAATGTTAAATGATTTCAACCTGCTGCAGATGCTATATTTTTTTTAAAAGCAGAAGATGGATGACATTCTAACAATATCAATACTTAGTCATATTCAAACAAAGTTAAGTTTTCTCAACAACTTCACAAGAACCGTCAAGCTCTCAGTGACAAAAAACATTTCAGTTTTACAGCAGACGGCACACTTACAAAAAAAAAACGCCTTTAAAAAACGGAGGAACGTCTACTTTCCTTTCTTTTTTTCAACCATAAAGTATTTTAAACTTTACGATGGGCCCGACATTATAGGAAGTGGTCGGTGGCACAGGTTCACCGAGATTATCTCTGGTTAAATTGTGC
Source organism: Apamea anceps (assembly GCA_951799955.1). Taxonomy (NCBI): domain Eukaryota; kingdom Metazoa; phylum Arthropoda; class Insecta; order Lepidoptera; family Noctuidae; genus Apamea; species Apamea anceps. The sequence continues at coordinate 5,591,951 of OX637516.1, forward strand.
CATAACCATAAATATATTTTTTCTGCGTTTTATACGGAGGGTTTTTTCTTATGCATACTTTTTAGAATATTTGGGTTTGAAGAGAAGAATCTTTGAGAATTATGTTGGTACTTCGTTTTCTTCTAGAGTTACTTTACCTTATATAATTTCATGAATGTAAGTAATAAACCCTCACTTCTTTAGATCTAGACTGCCTCGTTGGTGTAGTACGTAATTTTTTTTTTCTCGTCTCTTAAATAAATTGCGAACTATAGTTTTGTATAATTTAGAAGCATTTTTTAAATTTTGTAAATCCGTTTTCTTATGATATTTTGTTGTTGACTTGGAAGAGCATGGCAGTTGAGAATATGTCATGCTCACTTAAATGTCTCACTGGCGGTGGCGCGTGTGTTGGATCATTTGGTTGCCTACAAAATGGTTGAGCTGGGTGGCGCTGATCCACGCGTCATGTTCGTGAACGGGCGCCGTCGGTTGAGACTGGTCATCTCTTAACTGCCGGGGCTTATTTTTAATTTTATATTTTAAATTGTTTCTTTATTTGTTTTTTTTTTACATTTTTCTCACATATAGAAGCAATAAGAATAATGTACCAAGGATTTTGTAATAATATCTTGATTTAAAAGAGTGTTCTTGGAGTTTCTTGCCCGTTCTTCTCCATAGAGATCTACGTTTTGGAATGGGCAACTAGCTTCAACTTTCTGACTGACCGACCGACTATTTAATTTTGACAATTCAAAAGTGCCTGTAAATGGTTTAATTGAAATAAATGATTTTACGCTACTGCTAAGCATGAGGGCTCGATTCCCGGGTCAGGCAAAGTGTTATTGAGTTTTTCTATCTAATTTAATACCGACTATTTAATTTTGACAATTCAAAAGTGCCTGTAAATGGTTTAATTGAAATAAATGATTTTACGCTACTGCTAAGCATGAGGGCTCGATTCCCGGGTCAGGCAAAGTGTTATTGAGTTTTTCTATCTGAAATTTCTCAGTATCATTGCCGTATGATGGCAATAGGTTCGGCCCCTATTACATGGCCCCCTAAACATAGCTGGCTTCGTGTACTCTCTGTCTGACCCTTCGGGAAATACAGGCGAGTTGTTATGTTATAACGTTATACGTAATAATTTCCTCCTTTCATTAGCAAATGTCAACAGCAGTTCCTGTTCATGACGAATCCCTTTGGTTTGAAGCAAACGGAGTAAAGCGATTGTCAATTGTTACGAAGCAGTTTTCTTCAAAACGTAACTACGCGTATATGCAACGTTGCCATTCCGTATTCGCAATTTAAACATAAGAACATTGACACTGACGATTGATGGTCAGAAAACAAGAGAAAGAAACAGGTCGCAAGAAGGAGGTTATCTATGTTCACAGGTTACCTATTCATCAGTAGCTACGTATAGAAAAGGCCTCTTGACGCAATGCTAAGATGAAGATACACAGCAATAAATAACTACAAAAACCGTTTACTCAGCGCCTTGCACCTGCACTTAACAGCGTCTTCCATCATCGGCCATAAAACAATGAGTGTGCTTGTATGGGTAGCATTAGTGTTAATGGGCTTATGACGTCACCCTTCCTTCCTGTCTGGACGTCACACCTTATTGTGGACGTTGGGGCTGCGGACGTCAAAGTTTTAGACAGGTTGAGAGTTGTTAAGGCAACACTGGCAGTTGGGATTGCTTTAAAAATGGAACAGCTCGAACTAAGCGCATTCATTTCTTGGTGTATCCGACGTTGGAAAAACGGTTTCCGAATCCAACCTTCTTCGATTTGACGTATTTTGTTTTTAAGACTTAAGCCCGCTCACACATTGCAAGTTTCTTGTAAAAAACAAAATAAACATCAAATGACATGCATCGCCTAAGCACTGTTTAGCAATTAAAGTGCACCACATAGACTTATAAAAAAAGATGGCGTACCTATGTGTGCGTGATTTTCAATTAGTACCTGCCACAGATATAGATAGACATATCTGTGATACCTGCAAAGACGCTGTCGTGTCACGTGATGGCGGCCGGTCGGCATACTATGATGTAAATGTGAGCGTGAGACGTGTTCGTACAAACGGTCCCGGCATACTTACTGTGCTTCACTTTCGATATGCGTGGCGCGGAGTCCATTTTTTTTTATAAGTCTATGGTGCACCCGTGCACCGTATAAATCTGACTTTATTCAGGTGATTCCTTGATTGCTAAATACTCAGCTATTTACAAATGGTGGAATACTCATAATATGGGCATTCTCTGTATGATCATGGCGTCAGTTTGAGTTAAATTAGAAAAAAAACAACACAATGTTAGCAAAATAAAACAATGAACTTTTATCCTCAAAGAAAATACGCCGAAATAATTCGTGTTTTATAAATCCCTAGCCACTAATAGTGTTAGGTAACTATACACTCGTCTAGACTACTCTAGAAGTCTAGACATAAGAACTATCGCCCCTTTGAGAACCACTGGTGTAGACACATTAAACACGTTACCAGCGGCTTGGCAAAGGGTTCGCTTTGTTCCTACCTTGTGAAGTTGTGATACAATGCATCGTTGTCTATGGCTGCCGATCGATGGTGGAGATAAGCGAAAGGAATGGAAAGTAATATTAGAATACATTGAGTCATGCGTTATTTATTTTATTAGTTTTGTGAAAAAAAAAATGTACCCACTGCTGGGACACAGGCCTCTTCTCTGTGAGAGGGATTGGGCCGTAATCCACCACGCGGGCCGTGCGGGTTGGTGGATGTTACATGTCTTTGAATTATGCCGGTTTTCTCACGATTTTTTTCTTCACCATGTTATGAAATAATTTACACAAAGTAATGCGCCTACCTAGGTTCAGTCGGGGCCATTACCAATGGGCCTAGACTGCTCTACCCATGCATGAAGGAAAATCTCTCTGAATTCAGATTATTATTTGATTTCAGTGCTCATAAAACCTTGTAATTTTGAGTTCTGACCATAGTCATAATAATGATGTTGACAAAATAATTATAGCCCGAGCGACGCCTAGGCCAGAGACTAATAAAGAACACAAAAATAGCACAAAATAATACTTTGGTTTTGAATTTCTCTAGCCATGACAGATTTGGACGAGTCCGAGGATTTTCCCAAATGAGAATTATCTGATTAGGCTCTATGTAATAATGTCCAAAACCAAAGGTTCCAGTTCTGGCTTCTGCGGTTACCTGCTAATGACATAATTCGACCCTTCTTGGTCAAAAATATAATTGGGCCAACGAATAATTGGATCTTTTCCCGCTCAAAACACACTGGCCATCTTTGACGGTTAAAAAGTTTATGGAGTCCGCTAATTTCCAAATGCCGTTATCTATGTACGGCTATAAGTTAATTCGAAATTCAATTTATTTTGGAATACATTTTTTTACTTTGTTTTTACGAATGCTTTTGTTTGTTCCAGGTATGATATGTTTGAAAAGTCTTTGGAAAGTGAAGAGCATCTTCGAAAATTCCGAAGTCCTGGGAGCCCCTTCCACATCTACATATACGAAACCTCATTCCGTTGCGTTCTTGCCTGCACCAAACAAAATAATACACCAAGAGGCACTGGGATCATTATTTTAGGAAATGGTAAGAGGCTGGAGAGTTCTTATAGCTACGTTAATTAAAATTCATTCTAGGTATTAGGTAGGGTCATAATAAGCACCTCAGCTGTCATTCATAGATCTTTGACAGTCGTTACGGGTAGTCAGAAACCCAAAAGTCTGATAACTGGTTATCAGACTGAACCCAGTAACTGGGTTGTGGTGGTCAGACAGGCAGTCCATGTATGTACAATACTGGTATTTACATCTGGTTAGACTGGAAGCCGAGCCAAACATAGTTGCGAAAAGGCTAGGCCAATTGATTGATTTGCACCCCAGCATAACAGAAAAACAGTAGATTTTTCGAGGTCATCAATACTTTAAAGTTGAGGGTCTGCAAAATCTGCCAATATTGCCAATAAGAGGGTGAGGATAAATTCTGCAGGTACCATTTTAGATGTCTTTAGATTTCTTCCCGTTTCTGTAAAGACATTTATTTTGTCGTTCGATAACGGTAAGTACTTTTATTTAAATGCTAACAAATATTTCAATGTCTTTTAACTTTTTGCATAAATTCGGATTACAGAAATATTAGAGCTGCTTAAGTAATTTATCTTTTTTCATTCTTTCTTCCATGTTCTGAATAATGTTTGAATTGTAAGTTTTTACTGTTTGTTTTTTTTAACTTAATTTAAGTTTATAACCCAGAGAAACCGTCGCTTATCTTAATTATTATGGTTTTCCTCATAGGAGTGAGTAATTGTATTCTTTCTGAGTGAAATAAATTGTCTTAAACCGTAAACCGTAATTTGGACTTACACACAAAATAAAACAGTTAACAGTACTTTGCAATTTAACTATATTTTTCAATATTAAATATTTTCAAGCAGTTTTTTTATGTTGTACAGACGCCAGCCCATCAAGCTACTACAATCTGTCAAATTTCCTTAAAAGGTTTTCAACTTTATCGCTAAAGCAATAAGGTTCAAGGTTGATTGGGAAAATTAGACAGTTTCGGGTACCTTGACCTGCTGGCGTCTGTACATAAAAAAAAACTGCTTGAAAATATTTAATATTTATTTACAAGTTAACTAATTATAAGGAAATGCTAAGTCTCGTATTTACGTGTGACTTCATTTCTAAAGGTTCTTTTACGACACTTTTATAATAAAACACTACTGGTTGTTCAATTAGTAGAATTTTCCCGTTACATTCCTCAAGTGCCGGGGGGAATAAACAGTTCTTTTTGTTTATATATGGACCAGGACCACGCAACCCTAGTTAGTTACTGAAAAAAGGGGGAAAACTGTAATATTAATTAACGTACTGCCCTGCGGACCGCGGTGCAGGGGCCCGGAGGGATAATTATGAGCTGATATTTACTAATTACTTTTAGTAGATTATTTTTCAGTAGAAGCTTTTTAGCTCTATAGATAAAGATGTAGAGGAGACTCGTACATATAGTATACCGGGGTAGAAGAGTATAGCATGGTTATTCTTGACAATAATTTAAATATCATATTCAAAGTGTTCAAATAGTGTTCAATGTCAGATAGGCAGTCGCTCCATGTAAAATACTGGTATTCGGCTGCATCTGGTTAAACTGGAAGCCGACCCCAACATAGTTGGGAAAAGGCTAGGGAGATGATGTTGTCAAATAAACGAAAACCTGAACGTAGTTTTTTCAGAATCGGCTTCTGAATAGATTTCTGAACCTAAAACTAACTTACTGTTTCTTTATTTCAAGGCTCCTTCAGACAGGCGCTACACGACGGGACGACCCGATTCTGGTGGAACAATTTTCATGAATTTTTCATATAAATTGTTCTTCTAGAGTCGCGTCGCGCTGCCGTGTCGCGCCTGTCTACGGGAGCCTTGAAGTGAAGCTAAGGACTTATCTTTAAAGCTCCGACCGAATTGAAAAAAATAAAAAATAATATAGACTCTAGTAATCAACCCTCAAACTTCGAACATCAAAAATTCCCGTAATTAACACTGTGGCCGCGACTTGACCCAACTATAGCCGGGTCAGCTCTAGGTGCGTGCGACCACGCCTGCACTTTACGGTTTCTTTATCAGCGGTCACTGGCTCACCCCTAGCACAGACGGAATAGGTCATGGACAATTACTGAGACGCTTGCTATTGAAAGGGTTTTCGTGTTTTTGTTTGTGGGCTATTATAATATGTAACATTGGGTAAATGTGAAGGTAATTAGCAAGTTACAAAAGATATTATTGGGGTTAAGAAGCTTCCGTTGACCGCTTCATTGTTATGATTGATCCATATCTTTTCAGAATCTTAAAACATACACAAAACAAAGCAATTGGTAATTTCTTGTCGCACTTTAGAATTTACGTTTATTTCTACAAATATATAAGTAATATAAAACAGTTAGAACAGGGTAGTTGCCTGGGTAAAAAAATAATAATTATATTTAGTCCGTCAGTTAGATTATCGAAAAATAATGGACACGTATTTTTTCTTTTGTCAATCAAACAAAAAATGACAAAGATAAAGCTTGTCAATATTTGGGAGTGGGGGTCGTGAGTTCGTGACGTCACGCGGAACTTCAACGGGCGACATCTTCATCATTTTTTATACAATGTGTAACTGAATTAATGCACATTATGAAAGTAGTTTGTTCAGAATCGTTTACTGAATCGATTTCTGTAATTTTTAATATATTATTACTATTATTTTATCCCAAAAATAATTAAAACTACGTAAATTACTATCACACTTCCGCTGTGCAGTCAAAACAAACCAAAATGGATGAAATACACCCTGAGCTAGACCCTTATACGATTGCGACTGTGTGTATGCGTAAATTTGTAATGTGACCATAATTTTCTCCCACAATCAGTATAAGTAATTTATTTAAAAAACAATGTTTTTTACATAATAATAAAAATACAGTGTATGTACTATGATTATAACATAATTGGGTTGTCTGGTGGTGTGCGTTAATTCCGGACATGTTGTATAATTGACAAAAGAAAAAATACGGGTTCAATATTTTTTGATAATGTAACTGACGGACTAATTAGAATTTTTTAGGAAAATAGCCTATTTCAGTAAAACGGAATATTATTTCAGGGTTAGGCTCAACAGTGCTCTTATTAACAATTTAACCCTAGGCCTAAGAGTAATGTGAAATATGGATAATAAGGTTTTTTTTTCTATTCATTTGGCACGTCTATGCAATGATGCGATTGACATTATTTCCTGCGCGCTTGCTATAAAACTAGCCTACCTATTTATGATTGAAAAACTTTCAAGTTTGATATATTAGGAAACAGAAACGTGGCTAAATAATAATAGCCGCACTGGTCAATCTAAGGTTAAGCTACGCTTGCCGAGGTCAGTCCGTGGATCACCATCCATTACAAATCGAAACCCCCTCCGTGCCTCGGAAAGCACGTAAAGCTGTAGGTCCCGGCTCTCATTTGTAGATCTTTTACAGTCGTCATGGATAGTCAGAAGCCCGAAAAACTGATAACCAGTCTTACGAAAGGGTATCGTATTGCCTAGTAATTAGGTTGTGGAGGTCAGATAGGCAGCTGCTTCATGAAAAATACTGGTATTCAGCTGCATCCGGTTAAACTGGAAGCCGACCTCAACATAGTTGGGAAAAGGCTAGGCAGACGCTGATGAAGCTTGCAAGGTACACTCTGACCAAACTGAACAATGCCTATTTTGCAAAAGAATCTCAAGCATCTCTGCAACTCGTAATTAAAAAACTCCAGCTACAACATTGATGTCAGTAATACAAACAAAATACTTCTTGTGAAAGATATATATAGTTGATTATCTAAAACAATAGGCCAGGTGATAATACTCCCACGAATCCAATGCAAGTGACTGGAGTACATAATGGTGCCCTAATAAATAACTGCATTCTTACACTACTATCTTTCTTAGTAACATAAACTATGCCAAACTCAAACTCAAAGCATTTATCAAAACTAATACATATTATAATAAGAAAAAAAGATTTGATTTTGTGTATGTTTGTTTGTGAGAAAACAAAGTTGTCGACATAGCTCACAGAATTAGCAAGCTGAAGTGGCAATGGGCCGGCCATACTAGCCGTAGAACCGATGACCATTGGACGTGAGACGTGTTCTTGAGTGGAGACCGCGAATCGGTAAACGTATGGTGGGACGCCCTCAGGCTAGGTGGAGCAACGATCTTCACAGGATGGCTGGTAGCACCAGGACGAGAGTTGCCGAAAATCGAGTTGAATGACGTGCAATAGGAGAGGCTTATGTCCAGCAGTGGACAGCTATAGGCTGATGATGATGATGTATGTTTGTTTGTTACGGTTTCACGCTAAAACAGTTGAACGGACTTGGATGACCACGACTTAGGATGGACGATGGACACAGGATATTTTTTATTCCGATATTCCCACGAGACCAAGACTTATGCGGATGAACCCAGGCAGGCAGTTTACTTAGTCTAAATTATTTTATCACCACTGCTCACAAAAAGGTGAAGGAAAACTTTGTGAGGAACCCGGCATGTCCAAGAACCAAAAAATCGAAAACATGTGACATCTACCAACACGCACTGGGCCCGCGTGGTGGAGTACGGTCCACTCCCTCCTGCCGAGAGGAGCCCTATGTCCCAGCAGTGGGAACATTATTTATAGGCTGATTGTAGGTGACCTCTTGACCGATCATTCTGACCGATTCTACATATTTCATTGCTCTCTATAGGTACCACTTGTATAATAAATAGTCTCTTGATAATAAGCTCATCTTTACATCAAGTAGAAAATGTAGTATCTCTTCTTTTTATGTTCCTACCTACTTTAATATTAGACCTAAGAAATATTTTCTTCTTAGAAAAAAGCTCTAGGGGTCTGAGTAGTGTGGCTAGAAGTTATAAAGTAGATGAAATTATTAAGGTACTTACGATGCCGGGCTCCGTTAGACGGTCAAACCCTAGAGCGCCTATATTTTTCCTGAATATACGCTGGTTAAATATTTATATGTGATAAATATTAATATCCCGAGTTGCTAGTTTGTCTAGGCTCTAGGATAAATACTGTCGCTTCGGCGCTGTTTATTAAATATGTAATATATGTCACAGTCTGTGTATATGTAGTAGTTTGGATACCCTTTTCATATTTTAATATTCAGGACGTGTATCGATATTTTGTCAAAGATGGCGGCTTTTTTTAATGTTACCTATAAGGTGTAGGTAAGGTAGATAACAACGGCGTAGGCTATACTAATAAGACCTATATTTATGAGATAAAACGTTTTGTGTAAAGTCTGGAATATTAATTGTTATAAAATACTTTGAGTGATTGAAACCCGAAAGTCTGACAACCAGTCTTACCACGGGGTATCGTAATACCCAGTAACTGGGTTGTGGAGGTCAGATAGGCAGTCGCTCCATGTACAATAGTGATATTCAGCTAAATTCAGTTAGACTGGAAGCCGATGATGAATTGACCTACCTACCGTGTCAATTTGTTAAACAATGAATTTCCCTGGCCGTACTTTTGATATAAATTAAGCATAAGTATCTTTTATATATAAAGACACCAGATTAACCCTAATTACTTACCTACATCAAAAAAAATTCAACCTCGAACATGACTAAAATTCGCTCTCATAATTTTAACTTACATTTTTTCACTTTCGTCAGTCACGGCAGTTAATCTTAGTAATTCATACAAACATGTCGTGATTTCGCTTCATTATACATGAGTGGCCATAATGCCAACGAGAGACACGCGAAACAAAATGGAGTGGACACTAGTCAGTTCTATTGTGAGAACGCGACGGCTTACCGTGGCTATAAAGGCTCGCGCAGACAGGTGCGACGCGACAGCGCGACGCCATTCTAGTAGAACAATTTCCATGAAGTCTTTAACCGACTTCAAAAAGGAGGAGGTTCTCAATTCGGTTGTTTTTTTAATGTTTGTTGCCTCAGAACTCCGTTTATATTTATAAGCCGATTTGCAAAATTCTTTTTTTATTTGTAAGGGTATACTTTCAGATTAGTCCTATAGAACATCAAAAACGGTTCAGTAGTTTGGTTTTTCAACCAAAATTATTGGTAAAAATTACAATATAATAGTGAAGAAAAAGCACATATGTCGCACAAGTCTGCGGGAAGCCTTAACGGCGATTCAGAGGCTGATAAGATTTTAGTAGCACTAAAGTTTAGCCGGCTCTAGTGCTACTAATATTAGCACTCAATCTAATTAAATTATAACAGGGCACTGTGATTAAAATGTCAAAGACTTTACTGTAAGTAGATATGTAATTTGCATTTTACTTCACTTCAAAAGCACCCCTGGGTTAGACATAATTTTATTTGAAGTTAAAATATCTTAATATGATTTTAAATGTTTTATCAATCTGGCTTACCCAGAAATCTTCGTACCGCAATTGAAAAATATTATTGAACACTCTAATATGACTAATTATTGCGCCTTTTTTTGTGAATTTCATATAGTTTCTATTTTCGGGTCGTAAAGCGACTAAATAGCTAAGAAACTGCGGCTCACTTATTTCTAACTTAGCCTAACCCATACAACAACAATTTACTACTAAATTCGCAATGAATTAGGGTTGATTTTTCAATCGAAAGATAATTTTTATTCGTGCAATAAAATTGACGACTGACAGTTTTTGTATGAAAGAACTGCCAAAAACTCAAAATTATTCCTCCGATAAAATTATCTGGCGTTGGAAAATTCTGCCCTTAGATACATTGGATTATTCACCAACTCGACACGAGAGACTGGACACACGTGCGGTGAAACTCAAAATTAGTATCACTTATTATTTCGTCATCGGGACACAAAGTGAAACTTAAATTAAATCACTTTTATGTTATGGCCAACTGGACACACCCAGTTTTTTTTTGCAAAAAAAAAGTCAGGTTAATAATGCTCGGTTCCTATAAAGAAAAACGAACCGTTTTGCTTACCAATAGATAGATTCGTACTCGTAAACTAATTTTACCAGTGACATCTACTTCCATATGGGAGGGTCTACTATACAAAACTATAAGGCCTTTGCTTCATTATTGGTAAAGATAGAGGCTTTCAACCAATAACGGTCGATAAATTATAAGATTCGGCCATAAGCCAACTACACAGTGTTCGGCAATCCCAAGCTCTATTGGTCAAAGCCCGAAACCTTTCGGCCTAGGATAGGCAACGCAATACCCGAGAGAACCATTTACTTCCTAGCCTAAAGGCATTCTAGTTACGTAGGAAGTGTTCTACAGCTCCACTGATTCCATTTCAGCAAATCTGATTGGTAAGTCGGTTGTAGACGTTTTAAGGTGCGTCCAGACAGGGCGAGGCATGTGCTTCAAATGTTATTTGTATTGAATTGTATATCGATCTTGTGTCTGCCAACTCCACGTCCTAAGCGTGTAATTGTTAAGCCACGCAATGCCCCATGCCTCAGGCTGATCATAATATGATATAATTATGAAGAAGAACTAGTTTTTGGGAAGTCGGAAATTATCCAACGGGAACCTATTACTGGGATAAAAAGTAAACTAAGTGCAAGCCCAGGTCATGGTCTACCTGTGTGCTCTATTTCATCGAAATCTGTTCAGCCGTTTAGGCGTGAAAAAAACAAACAGAGTTACTTCCACATTTATATACTCGTAGTATGGATACCTCAATTAATAAACATATTTTGTTTCTTTCCATTTGCGGCGCAAGACTCGCAATCTCTGTACGCAACCTAATAGATAGTATGTATTTCAGCTGCATTTTTCTAAGTACAGACGCCAGCAGATTAAGCTACTACAATCTGTCAAATTTCTTAAATATATTTTCTACTTTATCGCTAAAGCATTAAGGTTCAAGGTTGATTGGGAAAATTTGACAGTTTCGGGTAGCTTGACCTGCTGGCGTCTGTACAGTTAGTATAATACACCCGTCGTTTTTGCGTCGGGGGTTAAAACAAACATACAATACCTAGTTTCTACAGGACTGTGGAGTAGTGAATACAATTGTGTTTAAAATTGGATTAAAGACATGATTAATATTTTTTTGCATAATGTATGCAAAAAAATCCAATCTAATTCCAATCCAATTTTTCCACAAGGTTTTTGCTAAAAAAACTCCTGTGCGAATTATGAATTCAGAAATACAGCCTTTTTTTGTAAACATAATACCAAATACCAATTTTATTCCAGCCACAAATTCTTTTAATGAACCCCGAGAGCCTTTAGCAATATATTTACAAAAAAATCATTTGAAAAACATCCGTATCGTGTTTCGAAAGAATCATTAATTGTAACGTGTTTTCGTCGAACCTCACATTCGTAATGAAATCAATACAGATACGAAATGATACATTTTCATTTCCACATTTTTCATTAAAGATATTTTCCAGCAGTTTGTTTATAGAACAAACGATAGGTACACTTATAAAGTGGTGGCAAATGCTAAGATTATTATCCTTGTAGATTGAGATTATTTTTAATCCTGTGTAAAGGGCTACCACCTCCACTCCTTTCATCTTTAAGTAGACAAAATTTTAGCTGGCCTATGTCCAAAACTGGATGTCTTTCATCCAGTTTTGGACATAGGCCAGCCCCAAGCACCGCCACTTCCCTCATCCAGCGAATTTTTTCACAAAGTCATCTGTCCATCTTGTGGGAGACCTCCAACGAATTTTATTAGTACTGCCGTCTCTAGATGCTGTCAACGCGGCGATTCCCTGCTCTGTATTATCAGCTAATTCTTAGTAGTATCCGACCGAAGGTACGGTTTCGGTTTCGGCCAGTTTCGTCCAAAAAACCGGTTTAGGCCAGTTTCGTCCAAAAAACCGGTTTAGGCCAGTTTCGTCCAAAAAAGTGACTGAACCTTTGGCCCGACTGGAATTAAATTGTTTGTAACACATCTACGAAAAACAACTGGTCTCAGAAAATTATGTCATGTAATGAACTAACTTAATCTTAACTAAGTACCGAAGTTTTGGTTTTGGTTTCTGCCGAAACTAGAAGAGGAGCCGAAGGTTTGGTTACGGTTTCGGTTTCAGCTGATAATCGACACTAATTCTTAGTGGAAATTATTGGTGAGTGAAAAGATCTACTGGTAGGATTAAACGGACTGAATACAGCAAAGAGTTGGTGTAGGTACTTGAAATTCTAAAATGCGCATCTATTTTGGACGCTGACAGTACAATAACAACAGTACATTCACCTCTGCAAACTTCCTTCGGGAAAACATGTAGGATATTTATATATTCCAGAACTTTATCCAGCATTCTTTCCGTACCTAGTCTGTTGACATTGCAGACTTGAAAAATAACAGGAAACATGTTCCTGAATCGTAAAAAGTTAGTGTTTTCGTGGCTTAGATTTGTTATGTAAGTATAAGGCATTGACCTTAGGATTCATCTCGCGTACACGTCACATGCGGGCTTGTCATTACAATATTGATCGGTGTGCAGGGATGGCAGAGTTCAATCTCAGTGCATGAAAGTTCGAGACCAGTGGTCGCCCAGTGATAGTTTATATATTTATTTAAACTTTATGCACAAGTAAAAAAATACTGTACAAAGGCGGACTTAAGAGCGTGTACAACGGTCCACTAGCGCCACTCCTTTAAAAAAATATTATCTCGCGACTGAGAAGGAATTATGAAAATCTGCTCAATCAGCGACCTCGGTAAGTGTGTCTAGAATTTTCTAATACCTTTTATTAAGTTTAAAATTGAAACACGAAGCAACTAAATACGACATATAGGAATGTGGCCGCTTTTCTTTAGATCGAATTTTGTTGCTTCGTGTCTCAATATGAAATTTTATAAAAGGTATTAGAAAATTCTAGACACATTTACCGAGGTCGCTGATTGAACAGATTTTCATAATTCCTTCTCAGTCACGAGATAATATTTTTTTAAAGGAGTGGCGCTAGTGGACCTGTGTGCACCCTCTTAATGACTGAGGTATTTTCTACCAGTCAATCTTAGGATGCAGAGACAAAACATGGCAGGTGCAACATTTGGGATAAATGTCCAGGGATATTATTATTATTTGTGTAAATAATTTCATCACCACTGCTCTCAAAATGGTGAAGGAAATTATCGTGAGGAAGCAAGTCTTACTAGAAACAAAAATTCGAAGGCATGTGACAACTACCAGCCTGCACTGAGCACGCGTGATAGACTACAGCCCACTCCCGCTTGACGAGAGGAGGCCTGTGTCCCAGCAGTGGGAACATTATAGGCTGATTATGCTTGAAATTTTTAGTGGGTAGTTTTGTATTGGGTGTTATTTTTTTTGTAGTGCTGAGGAGCAGAAGTCTCCGATGTAAGTTTGCATGTATTTGAAAAACTTGATTTCAGGATTTGTAAATGATCTGTGTCTAAACCTAGTTTTTTATTACTAAGTATATAATACTAACCTACTCACATCCCACTTCGTTTCAGATAAACAGATTTGTATTGAAACTTTAAGATGTTCCTACAATGCAGCAGTTTTCAGCTCAGTCCACCGATATAATATCTAGAAATGAAATCGAAAATCCTATTTCGAATGGAAAAATCCTTTCGCCAACCCTATCGATATCGCTTCCAATACGCGTGGGAGATATAAAATTTTAACAGACCGCTTTGGGACGGTTTCTGAAGCGACTCCACGGCAAATATGTCGGGATAACACCGGTTTACATCCGGTATCGATCTCTAACCGGGGAACTATTCTTCTCTCGTACCGACTCGAGTTGTACGAGTATAGCACGTCTGCAAGTAAAGCAGCCTGTTAGATATTAGTGCTGACTGCACTATTATGCTGGGACATTTCAGTTTTGTCTCTGGGTGCAGCAGTGATATCGGCCCTGACTTATGAGTTCGGTCGTGGGCTCATAGGTTTGGGCAGGTGCTTTACTTTGTGTAAATATTTTCATCACCACAGAACAGATAAAAGAGATCTGTTCTGTGTTCATCACCACTGCTCTCAAAATTGTGAAGGAAAACATCGTGTGGAAACCGGCATGTCCTGCAACCAAACATTCGAAGACATGTGACTACCTACCCGCACTGGACCCGCGTGGTAGATTATGGCTCACTCCCTCTCACAGATAGAAGGCCTGAGTCCCACCCTCACAGCAGTGGGTACGTTATCGGCTGATTATGTTACGTAGTTGCATGTCAACTGTGAGAGTCAATTGAGAGAGATTAATTGTAATAGTTGTTAATTATAGGCATGCGCTAATTTTAATTAGGTCAAGTCGAATTGATTCTCGTTGTAGGTAAGATATTTTTTGTTTTAAATGACTTTGCCCCACACTAGGAATTTCGCCTGTAGTTGCGTTTACAAAAATTTAAACTCACATACACAAACAGCCAGACCCGGAACAACTGCTTGTAGGTCATACAAATATTTGTTCCGTGCGGGAATCGAACCCACGACACGCAACGCAGCAGTCAATCGCTTAACCACTGCGCCAACCGTGTCGTCAAAAACAAACAAATATGAATTAATAGTTCGGCAAAGAAAATATTGCCTTGTTGGTATAGTGGTCGTAAACGCTACTGCTGAGCATGAGGTCCAAGGTTCGATTCCTAGGTCGGACAAAGAGTTATTGTATTCTTTCATCAGGAATTTCTCAGTAGCAGTCCGGAGTCTGTATTAGTGCCTGGTTTACTACATGGGACTTAAACATAACTGGCGAAATCTGGGTGTACTACTCGTATAGGTACACCTCTGCCTAACCCTTCAGGGATTACAGCCGTGAAGCTATCTAGAAAATATTGTAGAGAGACTCTTGTGCGTCTTTGCTATTGTATATCAATTTAACAGTTTTCTAACTCTACAATGCTATTAATAAACAAATAAATAAGTATCTAGATGTTCAGTTACGATGAAAACCCATAATATTTTCTTACTGATTTCAGTAAAATTCAGGAAAAAATTCCAACCAAAACCCGCTTATAAAATTACATACCCCGTGAAAGAAAAACGCACGATTCATATACCAAGTATTCCAATTTGATGCTAACCCGGAGCCTCTTGAAGGAAAACAAAGTGTCCCAATTTTATATAGGGTTACTATCTGTGGAATCTACGTGTGTTTTACTTGTATACACCGTGCCTTATTTATATCCCTATTATACGGCGAGCCAGATTATGTATCCTATGTCTTTTTTTTTCTGTTTACTAACATTATTTATTTTATGATATTAAGGGCTGATTTTTTAATCACCAGAGGGCAATAATCGTAATTTTAAGAACGTTCACAGTCTGGGGGCCTACAATACCTCTAAAAGCTATTAATTTTGAATTTGAATTCCCAGCAGATCATTAGCAATTCCTCTAATTTTCGTAAAGTTTCATTTCATATTTGGTGTAAACATTGCCGCATGAAAAAAATAAAAAGTGTACCTAATTTTATCGGTAAATTTTTCATTACAGTTTTTATTAATCAAATTGGTTTTTTATTTTTTATTTCTACAGTTTAAATGTTATTTCATTGTGATATAAATTGTACACAGATCATATTATGAATTGTCAGTTTGTGACCATTTTACGATTTTTAATATGATTCATATTTTTATCCTATTATGATTCTGCCAAAGTGGCCTTTTTAGACCCCAGATCTCAGTCTCAATCTTTAAAAAATACGTCTAATTTCCTTTCATTTTAACAAGTGTTTGACATTTGTTTGTGCGACTAGATTTTGAACGTTTTAAATTATGAGAATTGGCCTTCTGATTATTCGCGGAATATTTTTGAAATTTTGACAGTTTATCATACAAAAACTGTCAAACGTCAATGTTATTTATTCCTCGAATAAAACTTATCTGGCGATGGAAAAATCATTAACTTACTTTTGCAATTTTTTTAGGCTTTTGAATTGTGTTAGGCTTTTGTTTTTGTTTGCCTGCATTGCATCCCACGGCTGGGCAACGGCCTCCCCTTTTTCCTTTCAAACCTCTCTATTTTGTACTATCTCTGACTGTGTTAGCCCTGCAAATATGATTAGTTCGCCAAACCACCTTCGCCGCGGTCTACCTCGACGGCGATGTCCTCCCTTAGGCGTTCAGATATCATAATCAGAACGTAACGTTCCCACTTCTGGGACACAGAACTCCTCTCTATGTGAAGGTATCGGCCGTTATCCACCACGCGGGCCCGGTGCAGGTTGGTAGATGTCACATGTCTTTAAATTTTTAGTTCTAGGACATGCCAATTTCCTCGTGATGTTTGCCTTCATCGTTTTTGAGAGCAGTGGTGATGAAATAAAATACACAAAATAAAGCGCCTGGCTGGGTATGAACCCACGACCCACGTCTTGTAAGTCGCGGCCGTTACCACTGTGCCACCACTGATCTACACAGTACTGATACTAGTGAAACAAAAACTACACTCTGTAGCAATCTCCAGCTAAATGATTCTGTAAAAATCTCACCGTGAAAAGTTAGGTGAAGTGAGCTTAGAGTGAGCTGTCAATAGTGTCAATCCCTAGCATTAATTGAAATGAAAGCTCACTCCGCGCTCACTTCACCTAAGTTTTCACGGAGAGATGGTTACAGAATCACACTGCTGAGACAAATTTTTGAAATCTACATAATAAGATCGGATACACTAAAGGGCTCACCGTTGGAAGACGATAAAAATGTCACGGTGTTTACGTGAATTTCCCATGCGTATGTGTGCGTGCTCAAGGCGAAAAGCGATGGCTGTAATATTCATTCATTAGTGACGGCCATCCGTCTTACTTATAGGGATGGGCGTGCGTTATCGATAGACGATTTTACTGTAGGTAATTATGTTACATTATTTTTGACATTTTCATTTTATCGTGTTTATGTAATGACCCGCGGCTTCGCCCGCTTGGATGTCGGAAATTATCCCACGGGAACGTGCTATCCTAATAAAAAGTATGTCCTTCTCTAGGAGGCCATCTATCTCTTTGCCGAATCAGAAGTTCAGTGGTTTAGGTGTGAAAATGTAACATACAATTTCAAGTTAAAATCCTCCCCTTAAAAACCAAATTACCCCTTTTTGCCTCGTCAATTTTCGACAACTTTACATAGGGATCCCTTCTTTTCGCATAATGTTCTTTGTCCTAATATACTTCGGCATAACGATTTTGGCACAATTTGTTTTGGCATAATAATACTTCAGCATAATTTTTTTAGGCATACATTTTATGTTGGCATAATCATCTTAAAGACTAATTTATTTTGGCATAAATTTGATTCGCATAACGTTACTAGGCCTAATGATTATTAGCATAATAATATTTGGGCATACAATTAATAGAAATAACGGAAACAAATTTGAGTTATTTTTACGTAAATATTTTCACTCGATTCTGTATCACTTTTTCCAAGAGTCGGGGTGCCCCAAGGTCTAACACATCTCGATTTAGTAAAAAGGCAATGAGAACTTAGGATGCAAGAGCGAGCGAAGCGAGCTCGGGAATTGGGGCACCCCGACTCGGACAGGTTAGGTTCGAAGGGGATGACGGGGGCTCAAGTGAGCGAGCGGAGCGAGCGAACGAGCCCCCGTCATCCCCTTCGTGTTAGGTTCCTTTAAACCCTGCAGACAGAAATAGGGGCCCCGCGAAGCGGGGCTCCGTCGACTACGCCTTATTATTATTGTTATGCTTAATAAAGTTATGCTTTAGAATGTTATGCTTAATAAAGTTATGCTTTAGAATGTTATGCTTAATCATTATTATGGTTAGAGAAATTATGCGTAAAAAAATTATGCGTAAGCTGTTATGCGTAAATAATTTATGCGAAAATATAATTAGGACAAACAAAAGTATGCCAAGTTATATTAGGTCTTAAAATTTTATGCAAATGGATAGGGAACCCTTTACATACTTATTATTAATTATTTTCTGTCAAAACTATTAATACTGAGTTTCGAGTTAATTGGACCGCGCATTCAATTACTTCCACACAAACTTCAACACCCCTATATCCCCCTTTGAGGGGTAGTTTTAAAAACTTATAATAATAAACTTTATTACTTACCTAGGCGAGTATTCTTGCCAAGTTTCAAGTTTATTAACCTAATGAATAAGATTTTTCATATAAACTGTATCCCTGCTTTTCAACCCCACAGGGGTGGAATTAAAAAAAAATCGTTTGGGATGTATTTATAACATGACTCAAAGATTATTTTTATACTAATTTTCGATTTAATCAAGCCATGCAGTAAAATCTTCCCCTGTAAAATTGACTACCCCTTTTCAGCCCGTCACTGGTAATTTTCGAAAAACCCTGATACACAACTCACTATTTATACCTACGAATACGTAGGTATAAATAGTGAGTTTCGAGATAATCGGACCGCGCGCTAAAATTCTTCCATACAAACTTTGAAACCCCCCAATCCCCTTTTAGGGGGTAGTTTAGAAAAACATAAAATGGCAAACTTCATAATTTACTTAGATTAGTATTGGTGCCAAGTTTCAAGTTTATTAACTCAAGGAATAAGATTTTCCATACAAACAAGGGGTGGAATTTCGAAAAACTCTTTCATCTTCGTAGTGGATACCTACTCTTCACTAACAACACACCCTCCAAATTTCATGTCTCTAGGATCAGCGGTTTAGGCTGTGCGTTGATATATCAGTCAGTCAGGACTTTGAATTTTATATATATGGATTTTAAATCTAAAGTTACAGTCTTGAAACATATTCAAAAACCAATAATAAGGATAGAACGCTATAGGTAGTAGCTAGCAAGTAGGTATTAGAATGATCGGCATTGCCGATTAGTCGGCCGACTAATCGGCATTTTGAAAACCGATTAGTCGGCTAGTCGGTTAGTCGGTAAATACTATAGTTGGCCCATCTCTAATCTTAAGATAAAATATTATAGTATCTTAGCCGTGTGCAGCACCCCTTAGTGAACTCCACTGCGGGTGACGTAACCTACGACAAACTTATTATTTGCCGTTGGTACAGTAATCGGGTCTAGGGATCGAACCGCAAAATTAAGTTTGTTTTTTATTGTATATACTTTTCCGGGATAAAAAAGTACCCAGTGTGGTGCCCAGGATATGAAAGAATAATTATACCAAGTTTCATCGTAATCGAACCGGTAGTTTTTGCGTGATGCCTGAACAAACAGACTGACAGACAGACAGACAAAAATTTTTTTAATAACATTTTTGGGTCGGTTTCGGTCTAGTAAGATCCCGTGTCGTTTATTTTTTTGATATTTTCAATGTACAGAATTTCCACTTCTACAGATTTATTATAAGTATAGATTACTCTATTCGTTTCAGTGCGTGTTTGAATTCAGTGGTATTTTTAACAGACTTAAAAAAGGAGGAGGTTCTATGTTCGTTTGCATGCATTTTTTTTTTTTTTTTTTGTATATTCTATTGTTTTTTTCATTTGGTAGAGGAAACTCGCGTTATAGTCCCTTACGAATTTCATTAAGTTTGCTTTGGTAGTTTTTGAGTTCGTTTCAATAATTCATATTAAATCTACTTTTGTGTATGTTGATAATGTTCTCACTCCTGTCACTGTTGTTTACAAAGTAAGTAGTGGTATAAGAATTTGTGTGGGTATAATAACTAAAAAGTGAAAAATAATAAACAAGATGGTTGTTTTTTTTATGTAAAACATTAATTTTGAAATAATCACCACAAACCGTTTAATGTAGATCACCCCATTTAAATCTACACTAATATATTCAATTACTTTAAATTAAACAATCAAACAACAATGATTGAATAACAGAAAATCCAATCAATTTTATTCATTAATTAACTTTAAAACTTTCTGAATTTAAATTTTATCCAATTTCTAAGGCAAACAGAAAATATATGGAACGTTTCATTTTACCTGATTTACAGCTGTAGTTGAGGCGATGGAATGTTTTCATTCGTTAGCGGGCTCAAGTACCTAGTGCACTGGGTCACGCCGTCATGCGGACTATGTCCCACTTCCCACTACTGAAATAACTTTGGGGTTCGTGATTTTTTAAATGGAAATGCTCGTCGACATTGGTGAGGGTTTTAGTTGAAATTTTTTAACTGAGAGGATTTTGACTTTCTTTTTCATCGAAAACCGCTACGCACCGCCCATAAGCCTATTAATTTCGATTCGTTGTTTTAGAATTCATTTAGACCTACGTGATTTTTTTACTCGTGCTATTTATTGCTTAACTTTTTCTAACTTAATGTGTTCCGTTAATAATACGTAGGTAATAAAAATGAATAATTGTTAGACATTAATGAAGTAGTCTCCTCTCTGTTATTCCATTGAATCCATGAATGTTATTTTGCTATTAATTAATATTGTGAGTACAAATGATGTGTATACCACACAGTGCAACTAAAAAATTACACGCACATCCCCTCATTTCCATAAATACGATGTAACTACATTTTCATGACAATATACGTGCTAACAAACCAATCGATAAACAGCTCGATTCGGCACATCACTACTCGCCACAGTCATCGGGTCGAATATAATCTCACCTTTTATTCCTGGCGCGCGACAAGAATGCGTAAACAAAAATTCCCGCTATCCCACCAATTCGTGGAATTGGACCGGGATCATTTGGGGGTATCCCGGGATGGCCTTGCCACATCCCTAATAGTCAATTCCCAAGGACATTCCAGTCGACCTGAGCTGGATTATGCTGGTATTAAACGAAAAATAACTGCGATGTGTAAGTGCCAAATTGTCATGTTTTGCAAGTTTTTATCGTGTGAGAAGATTTTGGCTTCAGCTTTAACGTTTTATACATAGTGTTGAATGCCTAGAATTGGAGATTACATAGTAAGCTTTTCTTTTATTGGCCGATTGGATTTCTTTTACCATCTAGGTGTAACGTCAGCTTACGTGAGATAATTTTAACACGTCGTGTCTGCCAAACGAATTGTATTTTCTGCCTTCGTTTTTACTTCTAAAGCTTCGCAAGTACGTTATAAAATATTCATACATTTGCCTACAAAACCGCTTGTTGTCATTTTCTGTGTGCTATTTGTTGTGCCATTCAAATAAATCGTTCCGTCATTAGTGGGCCCGCTAATGAGGGAAGCCGAGTCGTCTTAAAATATGACATGCTTTCATAACGCGACACTGCGGAGGAATGCCCCGGGATTGTGCCCTTTTCTTTATTAATTAACAGGGAATTATGAAAGGTTTTAGTAGCCATGTTTATAGGCTTGAAATGAATACTTAGGTTGGGTTTTTGGGAATGTGCTTTTTATTGAGAGAATGTATTACTTAATCTCCTTTAAATAACAGAACTCCTTACGTTAATTTCCCTTCATTTTTGACATTGATTATCGCTGAGATGACATTTCGACTAGAATTTGAAAGTTTTTAAGTACAGTAGTGCGTTTTTAGTTAGTAGTGAATTGGCCTTCAGTAAATTGGTTTCTGAGCCGCCCTAAAATGAATACGAA
Organism: Apamea anceps; assembly: GCA_951799955.1. Lineage (NCBI taxonomy): Eukaryota > Metazoa > Arthropoda > Insecta > Lepidoptera > Noctuidae > Apamea > Apamea anceps. The sequence goes on from OX637516.1 coordinate 5,613,884, forward strand.
TGAAACCGACACCATTTTAACAACGAAATATATACAGTGTCTGTTTTTGGCTCAACATTGCAAGCTGGGCTTGACTCGGTTGTTAAAGGTTCAAATATGTACGTGTTTTATCCATCACGAGTTTTAGTCACTATCAGTGCTAACTGTTAATCCCATATAGAATGCAATGCATGGAATTAACAGTGGATCAAAAGGATTTTTCGAGCAACGTAAACTTTTTCGTCAGCTCTACTCGTAAATAGTTTTTATTAATAAGCAACGCCATAATCAGCCTATAATGTTCCCACTGCTGGGGCACAGGCCTCCTATCTGTGAGAAGGGATGGGCCGTAATCCACCACGCGGGCCCAGTGCGGGTTGGTAGATGTCACATGTCTTCGATTTGTTCGTTCTAGGAAATGCCGGTTTCCTCACGATGTTTTCCTTCACCGTTTTGAGAGCAGTGGTGATGAAATTATTTACTCAAAGTAACCTGACTGGGTTCGAACCTACGAATTACAACTCGTTAGTAGGGGGCCTTTACTTCTGGGCTACCACTGCTCTCAAGTAACGTGATATGAACCATATTCAGCAAAAAAAAAAACAAAATAATGTTTATTTTATTTTTATTCAGGATAGGTATTTAAAACTCTTTACCTATTCGTTTTCCACTTTAAAGGCATCCGCAGGCAAGCGGGACGCGACTTTGCTGAAATAATTTCTATAAAACTGCATGCAAATATGTAGTTTTACCAGTAAGATCGCGTCGGAGCGTCGCGCCTGTCTGCGCAAGCCTTAAATAAATTCGTGTAGACTATTCTGTGGTATAGATCTAACTTTTGAGCATTTTGTACATGACCACAAACGGGGCAGCGTTTTCAAGAAGCGTACGTTTTTCAATTTGCGAACCGTTTACGTCCTGAAAAGGCTCGAAGAAGACACTCTTTTGCAGGCACGGTTTTTTCGTGTATATTGTAAGAAATAAACGAAAGTCCAAACTAACATATATAAAGTTAGAACAGGAAATATAACTCTTCCGAAATTGTAACAAGGGTAGTTATAAATACGTGGAACAACACAGATGTTTGGTCAGCCCTATTGGCAAGAGATGAATGCGCGTGCGCCCGGTTAAAAGCCGGATATGTCAATAGGAAGCATTGTTATTTTTTACAGACTGATTTATGTTACTTACGTTAAGGAAATACTGTGTTTATTAGCGAAACATTTGCATTTGAAAATGATTTTTTTTGTGTTTTTGAACTAGTTAATATTTTTATATAGGTAAGTAAGTTGAGTATTTGCATAAACGAGGTGGATTTCAAAATAGATCGTAGATGGTATCATCAAAATAAAAATATGTAAGTATTTAATTTCATAAAAACCTAATGGGTATTTATAAAACGTCAGAAGCTAGGTGCACGGTTCCAATTGGTTGTTTCCTAAGGGGAAGAGCCGGCAAGAAACTCCACGGTTAGGTACTCTTTTAAAAAATCATATTATTATTATTTTTTTTAACTGTGCTCACTAGGAATTATTCCTGTATCGTGGGTGCTTTTACAAACATTTAAACTCACATACACAAACAGCCAGACCCGGAACAACTATTGTAGGTCATACAAATATTAATAATTGTTCCGTGCGGGAATCGAACCCGCGACACGCAGCGCAGCAGTCAATCTCTGAACCACGGCGGCGCCAACCGTGCCGTCAAAAAAAAAAAAAAGTTATTCATACATAGAAGTCCATACCATAAAACATATTCTATGGTACTCGGCCATAGCTGTAGCTGTCGATCAGTGAACAAATTTTTGTAATAGGATCAGTAGGCCCAGAGATTTCTTACTACCTCTTACAAACAACCAAACAATTTTACGTCTTAATGATATCAGTTTAACGGCTTAGATTTAAATAAAGTTCTATAATGGCATGGCAATGCACGGGGAAGACTATCTCCAGCAGTGAACGACTTCTGTCTGAATGATGATGAAGATACTTTTCTACGCAAATTAGTAATGAATAATCATAAAGTTCGTGTCGCTTAGGGTTGCCATCGGTACTAATTTGTCCGGCCAAGCCCTTTGGGCCCTCATCCGGACTTTTGGAAAATATTTTTTTTAAATGTGTTCTGAACAAAAAAGTATTGAAAGGTAAAATAACTTTTTTAAACGAAATAATAAGCCTACCCTGTCCATTAGGTAAACCGTTTTTGGGTATAGTAAACACAAATTGTTATATATTACGCGATGATGATTGTGTAGAAAGCAATTCCAGGTGCAGGGGACGCGCAATTATATTTAATTAAAACATTTAAATTCTAGCCAAGTCTCGCCTGTAAATAGATCAGCTTGTGAGTTCGTGGGTGGCGTAAATTGTGAGTCAGGAACTATGACTAAGGACGATGGGCCAACAGCACCCACCACTGTCTAGCAATATTATTCATTAATACGAGAATATAACTATAGAAATAAGAATAGGTTACCTATTCCCATTTTTTTTTTATTTTACAATCTGTTGTAGCAAAAAATTCCTTTAGACATTGTAGTGCATAGAAACTGGGTTTTGTTTATTCGAGTACCGAGGAAGATGATGTTTATTTACAAAATATACAAGCAATAGTCTTTAAATAGTTATAATAATATGTAGGATCATGTATATAAAAAAGCGGCCAAGTGCGAGTCGGACTCGCCCATGAAGGTCTCCGTTGAGTTGATTGAATGAAAGGTAAATTGCGGTTTACAATTTTTGACGTATTAAAAAAAACCTACGATCTCGTTCAAACCAATTTTCGGTGGAAGTTTACATGGTAATGTACATCATATATTTTTTTAGTTTTATCATTCTCTTATTTTAGAAGTTACCCACACACTTTTTACCACTTTGGAAGTGTCTCTCGCGCAAACTATTCAGTTTAGAAGAAAATGATATTAGAAACCTCAATATCATTTTTGAAGATCTATCCATAGATACCCCACACATATGGGTTTGATGAAAAAAAAAATGTTGAGTTTCAGTTCTAAGTATGGGGAACCCCCAAAATTTATTGTTTTTTCTTTTCTATTTTTGTGTGAAAATCTTAATGCGGTTCACAGAATACGCCTACTTACCAAGTTTCAACAGTATAGTTCTTATAGTTTCGGAAAAAAAGTGGCTGTGACATACGGACGGACAGACAGACAGACATGACGAATCCATAAGGGTTCCGTTTTTTGCCATTTGGCTACGGAACCCTAAAAATGGGGGTAAGAATCATAGGCCATCAAAAATTGTCTGCATCGCTGTCAACAGGGGAAAATTTACAATCTGAAATGAAAATGTCGTGACAAAATTACTTACCTATGACGAATGACTTACCTATGATTAATGACGAGAGCAAATGGCATGCGACATCAAAATAATAACAACACTTTCTAAAAATTAATTTTATATGGACCTAAGTATCCAAAATAATTTTCCTTTCTCCCTCTCATTTCAAAACTCTGACTTTTCATAACATCCTCACATCTCTCACGTTATAAAACAACAAGACAACAATATCATAAAATATGGTTACAATATTTATAAAAAACCATACGTCATAATTACAACATACTTCCCATGAACTATAAATAAATCTGAAACTTGTGTACATTCTAACGCTGCATGGGAAACTGCACCGCTTCCTGCAACGTCAGAGAATGGACCCACGTCCTACGCGATGCACGTGCGGACATACGACTCCTTTATGATATATGGACGGGAACGAGGCAACGGATGCGCATGACCCGGCGTAATGTGCGTCACGAAAAATTTGTCACCGAAATTACTCAACAATCAGCATTCGATATCCCGTTTCATACAATATATACTGTTTCGGATTTGATCGTACGTACCGGATACCTACGTAAATTCGTTTGCTCATTTTTCAGTGGCATAAATTACGTGTTACGGCTCAATATTGTACTACACAGACCGCAACGTAATTTCGGCGATTTGTTTACCTACGTTAGACCAATTTAGCAAACAGTCCAAGTAGTATTGTGTAAACGCGCAAACATTGGAATTTTATGAATTTGATTTCAGTGACTCTCCGTTTACGCTCATCTACGGGGTAATTGCGTAACACATTAACAGTAGGAAGGCTTTCATTTTGACAGTTCAACAACATTCATTGCGTTATTTACCTACGTTGTTGAACCGACGAATTTTTCGAACATAATTATGAAGCAATGGATTAGCAATATTCTTCAAAATTATTCAAATTGTGAGTTAGGGTGCTGGTCCCACCCTAAATATGAATCAACAGAAATTCAATGTTCTCAACTTTGATGTTTGTTCTCAAAGAGTTCAAAGAATTAGCACGCTTTCAAAAGTGACACTTCTTTGTTCACAAAATATTTCTCTGTCTACAGAAGGGTTATTAAGAATTTGTGACAAAGAGGCCCAGTTTTGCTACTGAAGTTTTAAAAATAAATAAAGCTGTTATATTAATCAATTCGTTGAATGCGTCTTTTTGGGTGTTTTTTTAATGTTCTGAGACGGTAGCCAAAACATGATTAAGGCGACTTGATAAATGGATTTCGGGGAAATCATAATGTTTGACAGTGACTCTGAAAGTTTCGTGGTTTTGGTTACAGCATCTTTTTGTCATATGACAATATTAGAATTATAAATTGGGATAAGGGCGTCGGGCGGGAAAATGGTGGCCAATCTTAACGGAGATTAGCCAGGCACGAGGAGATATTATAGTGCAGAAGTGTATGCGTAAATACAGATGCACTCTCTGTTCTTTTGCTCTCATAGTCCGATGGGACGGCAATCCGACACGACCGGGGAAAGATCAGGCGCAGGACCAATGGATTTACGTGCTGTTTTAGCATACGACACTTATATAATTTTCAAAAAAAGAAATAAAATACGTTTGTTTGCGGTAAACATGACGCAGAGAAAGAACACAAATACAAAAAAAAACCTCGTTAGGGGGAAAATATGCATCACACGCAAAACGGCCATCGCGACACAATCTGCAATGCTTTATCAAGCCAAGTTTTCCCAACTTCCCAAGAGCATCCAGAAATTTATGGAGTTAAATTCTGAAATCTCATCGCGCAATGTCCCATCCATTATTTAAAAGTACCAAACCATGGAAAACAAAAGTCATGGGAAGTGATAACAGCCAAACACCAGAGATAACACCACCGGGGGCTACATTTAACAGAAACGTTAAGATCGAGATGCGAACGATAAGCACAAACAGAAGATTAACTTTCACTTGTTCGCTAACTTGATCCAGATTCGGTCCAGTTGTAACTGAAAGTAAAATTAATTTATTGTTTTTCTTATCTATTCGCTATTATCCTTTTTCTCAATAACTCCTACAGAAAGTCACCTCGCCTGCTCACAAAATGTTCAAAACTTCTGATTCTCTGCAGAAGCGGTCTTTACTTTGGCCATCGAAGTTCTAAGTGTGAACACGGTACAATGAAAACTATTGATCAAAGTTGGATTGAGAGAAAATGATCCATAAACCACATCGAGTCTGGATCAACCTTATGAAACTACTTTCTAGTCACAGTTTGCGCATCGATCTCCCTGCCAGCCAATATAGCAAAAATAACACAACAAAGTTGTGAACAAATCAATATGTCAGTCCAGTTCAATACACTTAACTTTATGGAAGCGAGAAACTTCGTAACATTATCATGAAAGGAATCCGGATTGTAGACTGTTGTTTAACTTCTATACGAGATCCAGCACTCACGTATATTAAAACAAAGAAAAAACTTTCAAACAAGTTCCTTCCTAAAACCATGATCAGTGTTGCCGTCGAAAAAATGAAAAAAAGCAATAAATAAAAGTGATTCTGTAGCGGAAATGCGAAGTTGCGTGTGACGTTTGTCACTGGGCGGTCGTGTCCATGTCCCGGGGACATCAGTTAGGGAAGACAGATTCGTCTTCAAGATGGATCGGTGAACTTTCACATGACGATGTTCATATGGCTCGGAGGAAATATTATTTTGATTTGATCGAATTATTTACACGCAAGAGTAGATTAATGGACTAGGTGTGAAGCATGTGTGGGAGCACGAATAAGATATAGTGATATATTAAATAGATGATATAGCTCAAGATAGACTACTAGATGGATGTATGAATATGAAACAATGACAGCTACTTTGAAATAGGTCAATAAAAAGTTTAAATTAAAATGTTTGGCTCAGGGAATGAAAAACATACCTGACTATAGCAATCTACACTAATATTAAAGCTGAGGAGTTCGTTTGTTTGTTTGAACGCGCTAATCCCTGGAAATACCAGTTGGATTAGAAAAAGTATTGTCGTAATCGGTAGCCAAATTTTTGAGGAAGTATATTGGCATATACGCACGCTAGGACCCTTAGAAGAAAAAAGCGAGAACTAAGCAATGGTGCGGACAGGCGATGCCATGCGACGGGGCAGGTCGAAAGCAACAAGATATTTCACGCGGTCGAAGTCAGCGCTAGTCCTATATTTATGTAATTTAGAATATTTAATATCACATTCCTCCTCGCATACATACCGCGAATCAAAGCCATAAATGTAAACAAATATCCACAGTTGGATGCACGATACATTGTTTTAATTGGACCACTGGCCTCTTTACACTAATGAAACAAGTGTCAGGCAATCTGTGTTCATACATCTGCTCAAATACTAGATCAACGACGGTCAAACAAAACGTTACATCACTACAGAACAGCTCATCTATTTTGGATCGCGGCCTCGGCTGCTATCACCTGAGTTTGCCTACATAATGTGACGACAACTCATTTTACTCTCTTCTTAAGTATAATAGGCATTTATTTTTACTTCCTCAATAAAATTGTTACGGAATTGGGCACGTTGAGTAGATGGAATCGGTTCCCAATTTTCTGCAACATCAATTTGTTCTTTACTTTCCCTTCGAAATTATGCCCATTGTGATAAAGTATGAGTAATAAAACGATGTTGAATTTACTCGTTGATTAAAAACAATAAACGATAACGATATATATATATATATATATATCTGTGTATGTATTTTAGTGTATACATAATATTTGCACCAACGACAGCCCCATTTTATGTCCAGGAAAATCACTGTCCATTCAAAGGTTGCCTGGAAGATATAGCAGAAATCAGTAAGGCCGTCTATTGTATATTTTGTAGTGTTTGATGTATTTTTTATGTTATATATTTTTTGGTGTACAATAAAGTATAAATAAGTAATAAAATCTAAATGCATATCCACGTAGCCAAAACACACGCAAGATCCTTTGGTCACAAGGGTTATTAATATGTGTTCTGATGTAATAACTCGTACTAGTTTTACGCACCGTGTGTTAACTGGCCTTAACTTCGGTTTGATTGCGCTCTGCGGCTCCTTAATTATCCCGACAAGGTATAAATCGGTCCCCAACTCTGTCCTATTTTTAATGGAGTGTATCTGATGTGGTTCTCCCGTACAGCCCGCCATTTTTCAGGCTTAATTAAATAGTGTCTATTCCAATGGAGTTGTTGGGTTAATTTGTTAAGACGTCAGTCCAACGTGACGGATACGGAATGAGATTCTAAAAATAACCAATCATTGTTGGACCGAATTAATTTAGGAGTTTCCCATCTATTACAAAATTAAAAAGGGTTTTCAAATTCCTGTTAGAGAAAGGGAAAAGGAATTCTGTATATTTGAGACAACCACTTAGACAGAGTCGTTTGCAGCTAACTTCACCAGCATAGAAGGCATTCCAGGCGATATTGTGTTGTTCGTGATGCATTTTATAGCGAATAAAAAGAACGCAACCAATGCTTCGACGCGGCGTATTTTTGGCACAAGAATCGCATTCACATTCGTATGTTTTGGACGACTGCAGCTTTGGGGGATCGTTTAGCAATACGCCAGTGTAACAAAAAGCTGCATCGTTTGCGCGTTTTGGTCATATACATTCAAAGTAAGTGCTGGCAACAAAACATTTGTGATACTAAATGGATTCCAAACGTTACATGTAATTCGAAATGTTTTGCAGAATTTGCTTTCTTCTGAAGGCATTAAGAGAAGAGATTTTGTCTTTAGCCCCCATTTTCTTAAAGTCTATTCGAAGTAGTAAATCAAGTGATTTGATTGGCTGTTGCTATTTCACTATCATAATAGGAAACAACAGTTATTGTTTTGGCAGCAGATTTTCTGATCAAAGACTACCAGGCTTCCAGAAATCCGATAGAGTCTATCCATTGGAATATCCATCATGTACCCGCACTTCTTCAATCGTTCGGAACTATTTTGGTCGGATGTTCGCAGTCGTATATTTGCAGTCTGTCCTATAAATCTCCTTGAAGTCGTTACGATCCCAAGATTGATACTTATAGAAACAATTCCAACTAAACATCCGTTTTGCATTTGAAAAGTAAAATGCTACTGCTAGTAAATGCTAGTAATATACTTTTCAATGTCCTTTTTATCAGCGTACAGAAAAACATGTGTTTCGCAGATGTATAAAACTGTTTCAATATTAAATTTATCATTTCTGAATGCTCGATTCGTAACACATTTTTTTAGAAACATCGTTAGTCCATTCATTCAGTTCATAAATGTAAATCATAACATGCATAACTAACACTCAATGAAATATGGCGGCTCAATCTAAATTAAGATAACCTGCTATTTAGTTTTGATTTCACAACCTATTGCGTTTTGCCTAACAGTCAAATTATAAACGTTGCAGCAGATACATCAATGGTTCGACACGTAAACAAATTATCGTTAGTCTGTTTTCGTGATATCCGCTGTTCTCAAATAGTTGTCTGCTAGCAGTGACCTCGTCTATATCTCAAACGTAGTTAGAGCAACTCTATACTGAATAGTGTTTCAAAATCAACATCGTGCACTTGACTCAGCCGAGTTATATTTGGATCTCCCTTCGGTGCTTTCTTCACTTCATTTGCTCCCACCTTTTGCAGTAACTGAACTTGTTTTGCATTACTCTTCACCTATTTAGGAGCGTTCGTTTAAAACATTTTGCCGACTGCTGTATTTTCAAATTCAAACGTCGCTTGATTAAGAAATTACGTGTCCGCTTCTAGTTCCTTCAGGTATTAGATATTTATATCTTTATTGCGTTCCAAATATTTTTATTGATACGTTAAAATGTCGCACGACTTTTTTTTAGTTTAAGGTCTCTGATCTTTGGCCGAAATACATAGAAAAGTCCGTAAACATTCGAACTTAGTAATCATAATAATTTTCTCGCACTTCGTGTTATCTTTGAAACCTAATGAACGCCTGTCGACATCTGAGCTCGTTATCAATAACATTTAAATAAAATTAATATAATGCGAGTCATTCAGCGCTAACGGCACTTCCTATACACACGTCTATTTTCATAACAAGAGTCAAAAAAAAAAACATCTGAAGATTCCTTTCGACACGAGAATTGCATCTGAATAAAAAAAATGTTGTGAGTGTATTAATAGCTAGATTTGTGGAACATCGGGCGCCTGTGTTATTATAGCGAAGAAATATAGGATAAGACGCGGATCTATCTGTAGTTGGCCGAAATTATCGCGAGGCGACGCGCGCGCATCGTTGGCGAGTCGCACGCGTAGCGTCCGCGGTGCGCCCGCGCACCCGAAGCTTCCAAATAAATATTTGTTTGTGTCTTTCGTTGTGATATAACATATACATACATGTTTTCTTGCGTGCCATAATAATGTTACATTAATGTTCCTACAGTAATTACACAGTGTACAAAATACTAAAGATTTGCAAAATAGATGGGACGAAAATAATATATTACGTGTGGTCGGAGTGTTAGTTTTAAGCAATATTTTAGTTCTAATTAAGAGACTAATGACGATGCTCAAAGACTGAAATAGTGGAACACGGTGGAAGTTTTCAGTGCAATAAATTAATAATAGTACCTACCTATGAAATTCTGTATATTAACGTGGTTGCTAGTGTGTGTAATATTGTGTTAAAACATACGGTAGGACTGCCGTGCCAAAAGTACGCAAGTGGGTGTGAATATTTGTAAATGTTCTTTAAATAAGTCTTTATTTTATAATACTTAATAAAATATGGTCGCCATGCTCGAAGTCGCCGAGAGGAGAAACAATGAATATTTTAGATCTTTCTTACCTGTAAGTTTAATTTTTAATAATCCGTATAAAACACTGGCATAAAATAAAAATAACGATCTACAAGCTTGTTTTTAAAATTCGAATAGAACAAGCCTCATTTGAATTGTCATATTCTTTTTCAAACGCTGGCCTTAAGATTCCGAAGCCACGGTCAGTATTTGAAAGTGATGGTGAGGTGTGTAACCCTGGTTTCAGTCGAGCTTTTGATGAGTTTCGAATAGAAATCAAGTGGCCGACCTTTCAGTAATGTTAGTCTATACTTCAGTCACGTAGAATGGTCATTCGACTAAGGTTTGTTTCAGTATCCAGAGAGGCAAGATCCAAGAAATAAACTAAAAAATATAATGTTAACTGCAAAATGGGTCAGATTTTTAAGAACTTATTAGTGACACAATGAGACTGACTGAGCTTGTATTTTAAAACACTGAAATCTCGAATGTAATCTGAATGATTTCGCACGAATATGTAGGTACTCAAATCTAGTTTCTAAATCGAGGTTCATACTTCACCATATATCAGGAATACAGGCCTAAGACCATTGTTTAGGTACCGGGTCCACATCCACAATCATCTCTATATTACGCAGATGGCGTTGAAATCCACGATACTGTGTTGCCATAACACATTTAAAAGATAAAAACACGTAAACGTGACATAATTTACGCTAAAGATAACCAGCAGATACACTTCGTTTTGTTTTCATTATCCTCTGCTAATTAATGAGCTTTCTGATGCAAAACAAACAGATTAAAACACTGTGTTTTGGCAAGCAAACCGCTGAATCAGTTATTGTTTCCATTACTGGCTTTCATCTGCAGTATATGAGGTCATTGTAGAACTAATCACAGTCCTACGCATTCCTAATATAGGCTATACAAAGACTGAATTGTCGAGCGTAATATACTAGTGAGTATTAAGTGTTATGTATTTATTAGCTTCCGCCCGCGGTTTCGCCTGCGTGGTATGTCGATAAAGCGTCCTTCCCCAAAATGTATCAAAATCGATCCAGCCGTTTCGGAATTAGGTGGAACAAACCGACAGACAGACAGACAAAAAATTTTTTTTAAATGTTTTTATTTGTTAGAAGTGCCGTATGTACTTTCATATATTATTTCATTTAGTAAAAAGCTGTTATTTTGCTATCACAAACAGACCCTTCAACTTTATTTTTTTATAGATCGACATGTTTGATTTAATGGTTTTTTTGGTGATTGATTGTTTCTTTGTTTGTCTCTCCTAAATACAGATTACTCAGTAATCTAGCTAGGAGAGCATACTTTGTAAGTCCCTCATGTACGGTCACCAAAGGCGATAAGTAACCAGTGTCGTCTGATATAGTTGAAGTTTAGTAAGAGACGGATTGATGTTTTCGGATAAAATTTTATTTAATTAATAGAAAACCAACAGTTAATTTATCAAATTAAATTTCATTCGAAAACATCCATCGGTTTCTTACTAAACTTCAACTATATCCGACGACCCTGGTTATTATCTCTTTTGGTGACTGTACCTTATAAATATATAGATGTTAATGTTTCTATGTTTGCACTCTATGTAGTACAGTATTTTTGAATTTCTCAGATTTTGTTATTGTTTCAAACTTCGTTTAAATAACTTCACAGAATTAGACTTCCGTGAAAGATATTTAAATAAAAGAGACTTTATTGTTTACCACTGCAGATTTATCGTTCTCCTTGGTCGAAACTACTCTGATCTTTAACCTAAGATAAAATTATTTAAAAAAAAAAACAATTATAACGTTTCCGTTATCGAGTCTATATACAATACAAATTCATAGTATTCATAACTTTGACACCATGCCAAACTAGCGACCTTCGCAAATTATACAACTAGACAGCAAGGCGAGATACCATTTTTTTTTGTAAACTGTCGTGACCACTTACAAAACACACGAAAATATTTTTTACTGGCCTCACAATTACTGTCTAGGTTGTAAAAACGAGTTTTTATAAATGCTGTAAAACGAGGACAAAGGAAACATTAGAATTAAGTTTTAAATTTCAGTGTGCTCTTGTGTCCACTTCACCCGCAACATAATTGTAATTCAGTTTTTCTCTCATTCCAGGCTGTCAACTCCCCCCCGGTCCCTCACCGAGACATATCGGCAACAGCGGCGACGTACCGTCCCTACACAGAAGAATATGCCACCGTCCAGCGCCGCGTGGAGCGGCCCGCACAACCAGAAGAAACTGAACGAAAGAAAGACAAGAAATGGTCCATTGGCAAACTATTTCGACGAAAGAAGAAAGAAGACGAAAGTGAAGAGTCCTCGGAAAGCGATGAAGGAGTCAGCACACGCTCCTCATCGAAAAGAAAGTCTAAGAAGAAAAAGAAGACTCCAGCAGTTAATAATTTTGACCACATAGTTATAAGGGATTCAAGACGAGCGCAGAGCTTAGCCAAACCGAACCTTAGAGATGTTACCGATGACGGTGTGCTGTCCGACCCATCGGCTGGCTTCATCAACTATCGTGCTAAAACTCAAGAACTGTACGGAGCTTCCAAAGAATCCCTCAGCTTAAGAGAAGACAATTCTAATAGATCCTTAGGACCATCTTTGGAGACAGCCTCTAGAAAAACAAGAAAAGGCAGATTGAAAGCCAGAGTCGAAGCACTAAGAAATAGTTTGAAGGGAGAGTCGAGCAGTGAAGAAGAATCACTCAAGTCATCAAATTCATCATTGATGATTCGATTTAGAAGTGAAGATTCCTTAATGCGTTCACGTGATAGCTCATTAAACAAAAGGTCGAGAAGTGCAAGAAATGAGAGATATATCAAAAGGTTATCTCGCGATGAAGAGAATCAACTGAATAAAGAAGCTGAGTTATTACAACAAGGTTACACAAAAGCTGAAGTTGAAATGTTGACCAGAACGCCGACGAGTCAAAGCAGTGGTTATGGGACCTGCAAACGTGACCAAACACAAAATATCAAAACGGAACAGTTATATGCTAATGATGCTAACCGCCGTCCTATGAAATCCGAATCAATATCATCATTCCCTTCGACACAAAGTTACCCATCATCCATCAACTTTAACGCAAAAGTTAACAATGAACATATTAACTATTCCATACCTACTAGTAACATGAATAGAGAAATGCTTTATGCTAATAATAACCGAGAAAGGAGTGTCAGTAACCAATATGAGAACCCGGAGAACGTCATGTGTGTCAAGTTTCCTTTGGGAAATGTAACAAATGTTAAGAGAGAAGAGAAAGCGCCTCCTGTGCCACCCCCTCGTGACATGCATCGAAAAGTCGCAACTCCTATATCAATGTACTATGAAAATAACCCCATGGTAGCAGATAGGATAGTAAATACACAGCAAAATACTATGCATGGCGTCCCTAATAACGACTTCGAAAGAGTTATGAGACGAAGTCAGGAAAGGTCACTAAGTCACAGCTTCAATGGGTTGCGACGACCTATATCGAACTCCGAGGACCACATTGCAATGCAAAATAATGAATACATACAGAACTTCCAGATAAGGAACGAACAACCTCGAAGGCCAGCTTCAGTATCAGCAGAACCAAACCATTATGGGCTCTACGCTAATTCACCGCCTTGGAGAAAGTCTATAGGTCCCACAAATATAGTTAAACCAGAACCAGTCCAATTAAAACATGACTATCTCTACTATGCTGATCAAAGCCCTAGATCTCGGAGGCCTATTAGCGTTAAAACTGGTCAAAATGGTTATGAACATCAATACATGAGCGACTCTCAAGCTTCTCAAAACGTCGCTGAGAGTGTGTATCGGCGACCTCGCAACGCATCTGAGTTTTGGAAAAAAATTGACGATGCCGAAAGACAGAGACGACAGCAAAGTATATACGCAAACTCAAGAAGCAGCAGTGACTTTTCAAATAGTGCGCAAATGAACAGAGTAGCTCCGTATTTAGAACAGAATAAACTGGGGCAAGAAAACACAGACATTCAAAATAAAAACAAGACTCCTTTTAAAAGTTCTTCTGTTGACACAACCGACGGTGCTAAAGTTTGGAAGGCGACGACAGAGTACAAGCGATCTGTTACAGTTGACCCACCAAAAAATGTTACATCGCCGACTTCAAAAACACATGTTAGGCATAAATCTGATACGTATGTTCCCAATACTTATCAAATGCCATCTGACGATGAAAAGAGTTCAGAGAGACGAAAATCCACTAACCTTGACGATGCCCTTAATGAATTAGAAGCCATCTACAATAGTTTAGGTTTAGGCGACGAAGATTTGTTAGATAGAGCTGAACGTCGTGAGTTAATGACGCCGAAGTTCAACGACCATTTTAATGATTGGAATGGAAACGATGACGAGATCCAACTGCGAAGTCAACCAACGACGCCTTTGAGACGTGTGCAAAGAAGGTCGACATTACCTGACAAACTGCAAGATGATATGGCATTTAGACGGATGAATTCCTTAACAAAGGAAAAACCTAATTATAAAGATGCACAATCGCAAATAAGTTATATGTTAGCTTCTCCTGTTTATGTGCCCTACGCGTCCGACGATGACAGGCATTCCGAACGAAACGAGCCAGATATAGTTTATGACGACGTTGTTTACAGAAATATAAAACAGACTAACAGTCGGTTAAAAACAATGGACCCTCAACCGCCATTTGGCATACCAATAGGGCCAGTATCACCTGCTCCACAGAGTGACTACCTTCATGCAACACCAGAAAATAAGGGCCGATCACGATTTATTCCAAGAAGATCACCGGACCTTGTCTCTGATGATTTAGCTTATAGAAGTTTGAGGAAGGACAATAGGCATTCCTCACATTTTAATGGTGAAGATTATACTGGTCTAATCAATAACAATCATTCTTATAATGAGTATCCTTACACTAAGGAATCGGCCGCTAATCTTAAGAAGAAAAGAGCTGTCAGATCCCTGTCTGCTAACATATTCACCATGATACAAAAAGAAATTGACGATGCGTTGAACATGAGTAAAGTGGCTACGTTACAAAAAACACACAGTAACAGTGACGTCATGAAAAGGCTGCGTAATACATTCGAAAATAACGACAACGAGCAGGAGCACTACCCTCGCAACAAGGTAAAACAAAGACACAACACTGTCAGTCTATTTGTCAATAACACCCATGCACCCACCCATCATTTTGCAAAAGACGATTCATTCATTCATAGTGATGATAAGCACCTTGCTAAGCCACCATCTTGTGATAAGTCCAAAAGCTCATCACCATCAAACAGATCTCCCCAAGCATCGAAACGTTCATCAAAGGATGAGTTTCAACAGGTTCTTAGCATGCTGGCGCAGGAAGCCATGGACACAAGCAATAAATTAGGAGTAGCGTTAGCAGAATTGGATAAAAATAGAAACAATAATGAGAAGAAATCAGACGTCCAGAGCCGAATTTCTGATAGTCGGCAAACTTTTTTGAATGGTTTGACATGTAAATCTTCAGAAGATATTGCACCTGAAGTGAAGCATGTAAACGTTCATTCTGAAGTGATAAGTGAACAGAAAGATGACAGAAAAGTGACAAACGTTAACGGAGTCAATAAAGATTCTAAAGGAAGGAAGACTGAAGATAGTCTTTTAGCCATATCAGATCAGTTACACAAAGTCGAAGACCAGCTCAAGCATAGTTTCGAAAAAGAACTTAACTTTGAAGATGAAAGTATAAAACTTTCAAATTATATAGCAAAAGCTGAAGAACAATTGAAGGCTCAAGAAACAACGGTTGTGATACCAGAGAGTAAGTTGATACCTGACGTTGTCCCATTGACGATAAAAGAAGATGCTGTGAAAATAGAGACGGTAAAGGAAAAAGAAAATAATATAGAAAATATGGAACTGAAACCACCAGTTATCAATTCGTTAAACCCTTTCTTGAATACTGACGATAAAATTAAAGAAATTAATGAAATTAACGCCTTTAAGGAGTTAAAAGACGGAATATCTGATTTAATCGCTGGTATTTGTCAAGTAAATGAAAAATTATTTACACAGAATAAAGGACCAAAATTGGATAATTGTAATAATACTAATACAGAAAAAATGACTGGAATTACCGAAGCCACTGAAAAGCTGAACCAAGTTTCACAAACTATACGTAATCAAGAAGTTCCTAATAGGGCTTCCGTTAATCTGTCTATTTACGAAGACGATTTAGAAACAAAGAAGGATGCTGCTGATTCAACAGAATATAATTCTTCTGAAGAACTGGCGACGATATTTAAATTAGACAGTAACGCCAAACAACAGTCGCGGACTGTCAACGAAAGTCAGAATGGCTCCGAAAATAAAATTCGCGACGATTTAAGTTCGCCTAAATTGGTTCAGAATATGAATCAACACCTGAGAAGGTTGTCTGTAGACCAGACAGATGATTGTACTCCTCCTAGTCAAAGCAACTCACTGCCAACGAACGCAGTTCCGTGGAGAACTAAAAGGCAAACTCATACATCACATTCACAAAAAGAAAATAGAGGTACGTGGTCCATTCTCAAGCACGGTGTTCTGTTTTCACTGTAACCATTTTGCATCCAGCTTTTTGTTATTCATTTTGTGTTCACAACCCCTTTGATTTTTAGTTGCCTGTACTAACTAGTTTTTTTTATTGTATGCCTTGTTTTGTTGTTTCGACAGGCGATAACACGCAGTCGAAGCGCGATTGGCACGACTCTGGCACGTTGATGTTAGCTTGTACCTACACTATGATGATCTCCCAACACCTGGCAGATTTGGACTGGCTGACACTCCTCGGTTTGCTGCTCGCAATGATCACAATTATCGCTATGCTAATAATATAACATAGAAGTAACAATGTAACCACAAATTCCTAGAGATATTCCGGTTTGCAGACCATCGATTGAGGAGTATCCTTGTTATTAAGGCTTGTTGTTGAAAATCTGAAGTCCAGTTCCCGTGCTTAAAAAACGTTCAAATTCAGGTCACAATCTCATCTCAGCGACAATCAATGTCAATAACTTGTCAAAAATTTATGTAAATTGATTGTAATTTTGACAGTTTGCGACTGCGATCAGAATGCGATCGTTCTTAAAAATACGAGAATTGCCCCTCTGTTCTTGCGTAGGATATGTTTTCGGAGGTTCCCTATCCATTTGCATAAAATTTTAAGACCTAATATAACGTGGCATACTTTTGTTTCTCCTAATTATATTTTCGCATAACACTAAAGCAACATAAATTTATTTACGCATAATGATATTAAAACATATTTTTTATAGGCATAACAAATAAGCATAATAATTTTATAGGCATAATAACTAACTCCTAAAATGTCAGACACTAATACATATTTTTATAATAATTGCTCTAATGAAATTTGTAGGCACTTTACATTGTAGGTAGAACAAATAATTTTTTATTTTTTCTTAGTGGACGGTATCATAAAACTATTGTGTCACTAAGTGTGGTATTGAAAAAATGTAATATAATCATTTAAAATACTTCAAAATCCTGTAATGAATAAATGAGTAAATATCAGGAAACATCATACTGTTATAACCTCATCTAACCCAAATGATTCACCAACAATAGAGGGGATCTGGCGCTCGGCGGCCGCTGCTGCGGCACGCTCGCTTCGCTCGTTCGCCTTCGCGCGCTAATGGTCACTCTTCTAACCTAACCTAACCCATATGATTCAATAACAGTAGTAAATATCAGGAAACATCATACCTAATAACTGTATGCCTAAATACTACTATGCTAATAGTCATTAGGCCTAGTGACATTATGCGAATTAAATTTATGCCAAAACAAATTATCCTTCAAGATAATTATGCCAACATAAATTGTATGCCAAAAAAAATACACAAAGTATTATTATGGTAAACCAAATTATACCAAAATCGTTATGCCAAAGTATATTAGGAAAAAGAATGTTATGCGAAAAGAAGTTTTCCCGTTTTCAGACGTTTGAATACTTTGCATAGTACGTTACCATACGCATAGAAAGTTATTTCTCTATGCTCTGCTACTTATTAATTATTTGTTCGAGGTCTTATCCTACGTAAATAAGTAAATAGTAATTATAATAATTCTAAAGATATTATAAGTTGGTCTGCTGTAGGTATATCTCTAAGCAAAACGCATTTAATGGCCTCTTAAAAATACACTTATCATTTATTTTTTAATTTAGTTTACATCATTGACATAAGGTAAAATTAAATTGTATAAGTATCTTATTTTAAACCATTATTATTTTTAGAAGTTTTTGCTGTGATGTTCATTTTACCTTTTATTAGTAATATTTTGTATGTAGCTACCTAAATCTTACATTTATAAATTTTTTGTGCCAAAATCCACGATCAATTTTTTTTTTTAATATTTTGAAAATAATTGTTGCTTTGATTGTTTGAAGATTTTTTTATGGAATTGCATGATTTTTGTGTATTTTCTTTATTTGTGCTTACAACATTTTTTAATGTAACGTGTATACGACAATAAATAAGTTTAAAATAGTGTTAATCACAAGAGACTAATTAATTATTCTATTACAAGAATGAGATGGCTAAGATTAGTAGTATGTTGATTTACATGTACTTTTACCTCTAAGTATATCAAAAATCTAATCAGCGACATTAAATAACTAGACACGTCACACTGAATTTTTTACCTACTGTACTAATAACGGTCAGTTTCAAATTTGGTTAGAGCTGCGGTGCCTGCACCACACACAATAATATGAGAAACATGATATTCTTCATCCGAAACAGCTCGATTTGTTATTATTATTATATACAAGATAACACTAAAATAACAAAATAATACCCTAAATTAAATAAAACTATTTACAAACTAAAATATAGCGTCGAAAAATTCATCGCCATCGCTGTCGACTGGTAAAGTACCCAAGACACTGGCGGCATTGCCACGTTGTATGGCAATGCTTAGCCTCTGGCCAAGGTAAAAGCCAGCCCTTGGGTCATGACAAGTGTCAACCAGTCTTTTTGAAATTTCCTTAAAAAGACCATGCGCACTTGGACCCCACGGCCCGAGGGTTTCAACCCCAAACGGCTCGAAAATATAATTATTAATGAGGTTATTATATTTACGCCGCTTGAGGTTATTGATGTTGTCATCACAGAACAGAAAAAACATGTCATTAGCCCAGTGATATTATAAAAAAGAAAAAATAAAACACAAAAAAAAATGAAGGTAGAAAACCATACTTAATGATAGATTAGCATTAGCACTATCCATATTCATAAGCATAATTGAAAAGTAAAAAAGCGTTCTGTAAATTTATATTCCCATGAAAAATGGCGCGAGAATGCATAGGTACTAATCACTCCATTCAGTCTATGGTCAGTGAAGTAACCACAATTTGTTTTCTAGGTGAACATTGATTGCCTGCAGTGATCTACTGGGTGACTTCGTTCAATTTAACCTGCGTACTTCGACGATATTTTTAAGCTAATTTTAATTTTTGTCTAAGCTATCTTCTGTATTTTATCCTGTACCTAGTTGTATGACATTTAAAACTTTACTATGTTTATGTAGAGGCTTCCAGATACATTTAAAGAGAGCGTTATTTATATGAAGAGAAGAGTTATAATTTAAATAAAATGTTTCAGTTTTATTTGGTGTTTTATTACCTATCCTATCATCATCTAATTGGCTCACAGACCAAATTAACGGTCATAATCATCAAGCTTAGGAGACTGACTGGTGATCGCAGTACATAAGATTGTTGATCCTCTTGAAATAAACCTCAAATCTTGCCCTACGTAGGTACCGTCAACAGTAAAAGTAGATGATCAAAATCAGAAATTCAATGCTAATGAACGGAGTTCCCGTCGGAACTGTGTGGCGTACTAGTAGTAAATGTTTAGTATATTATTTACAATCTCATAATTTTGAATCACTTCGACGCCACACAGTTCTAACGCGAACTATGTTCGTTAGTATTGAATTTCTGATTTTGATCATGTACTTTTGCTGTTGGGTGTACGTAAGGACAATAATCGATTAAAATATTACGAAAAATATTAAATAAAAATGAGCGTTTAGAAGATCTACGAGAATCATCTCATCCAACTTCTGCAGTTTTTTTAACATTGCAAACTACCCACTTAAATGACTAGTGGTTCTAGTCATTTCTTTGTCTACTTTGGTATGTAGTTGATTGAAGACCAGTGAACGTAATATTGAACTACGGCAACCTGGCAAAGCCATCTTGATTTTAATAAAAAGCAAATACGGGTAGCGCCATCTATTTCAACAGTAAAAAACTACTTAAGTACAACCTGGTAGCGCCATCTGTTCAATATTGAACGAACTGCGCAAATAATAGTATAATGTATTCTGTGGGGTAAACTGTGTGACCGATGAAAACTTGGTAAATGGTGATAGATGGCGCTGTACAAAATTACCGATTGTCAATCATTGACTGGTGATGGTACTGTCGGTTCGGTGCTAAAAATAAACTAACTTCTTTTTGTTTGTTATCATTTCACAAACTAAATAAATTCATTTAAATGTTACTTATGGTTTCAATAATTTATAAACAAAAACAATAATAAATATTTTTTTAACATTTTGATTTCACTCAGTCACTGTCTGTGCGTAACGTGCGGTTTCGTGAAATAATGTGGAACGAAAAAAAATTCCCAACTGTCACTAATGTCAGATTTTCGCAAGAGTGTATCGTATGCGTGTTGTGAATATTATTTTGCAAAAAGCCTTTTATTATTTTTGATTAAAATTGTTATAACTAGTTTGTGGAATTGAGCTATTGCGAAATTTTAGTCTTTAGTGTTTTACTCTTGTTATATGGTGCCGTTGCACGTGTAAATTCGTACGAACGCTGGATGGCAACCTACTTTGTTCCTGTTGACCTGTGTCCGCAATGTGATTGTTTTAAAAGGTAACGGTTTAATTATTTCTATTGTTTTGCCTCAAAACTATTAAAAAACCTCTTCTAGAAGTTAACATAGCTCATCTTGTTTCTGCAATTGATTTTTCCCAGTGAATTTTAGTGTTTTTCTCTAATGTTTTCCTCCGTTATTCAACGGTTTTGCCGTGTTATCTTTATTCGTTTTGTTTTATTATTATGATATTGGCGACATTCTGAATTCGCCCACGTTATCATGTTGCAAAATCTTTCCGTTTCGGTTAGTTTAGTCGAGAACTTTCATTAGGTTTCATTCATTTGATTACTCATTCCGTAAGTTGTTTGTTTGTTGTCATACAATTAATAATAGCACATTGGTTTGAAATGGCGCAAATATTTTACCTTCAAGGGAATGGTTTCATAGTGATTTTTTTTTATTCAACTTAGTTTAGACAAAACTTGCACTTAACCCAATATTGTTATGATTATCCTTATGCATCCTAAATGGTTATAATTATTATAACCAGAAACCATAACCATGTAGGTAATAATAATAATCTTGAGTTAAGTTTATTAATATCAAAGTGATGTAATGATGAGATATCAATGAATTATTCATGACTACTACAACTAAGTAATAACATGGCATTCATCATCATAATGCATTCATTTTAAGTCAAAACAATACTTATTTATACCTGTGTAATTTTACATTAAGTAAGTTTGTTTTTTTTTTTTTTTGATTATTATTTTGATACCTAAGTATCTTAAAACATGTTCTGCTTTAACATAAGTAAGTATAATAAATAGGTACTTTAAATACATCTACATCTAAATTATTCCTAATAAATAATTCTTCATTAAGGGTGGATAGAATCGTTCCTTCCTCGTGGTCTAACTTAGTAGTCAAACTGATTTGACCACGAGGAATTTTAACATTCTTCGTGGTCAAACTATCAAATTTATTAAAAAATTACACCCTGTGTGACAGTCTTGAAATAAAATTGTACAGTTATAGCCAAAAGTTTCGTTTAACGTAATTTATTTAAAAACCGGCCAAGTGCGAGTCGGACTCGCCCATGAAGGGTTCCGTTACGTTACGATTTATGACGTATTAAAAAAAAACTACTCACTAGATCTCGTTCAAACCAATTTTCGGTGGAAGTTTATATGGTAATGTACATCATATATTTTTTTTAGTTTTATCATTCTCTTATTTTAGAAGTTACAGGGGGGGGGGGGGGGGGACACATTTTACCACTTTGGAAGTGTCTCTCGCGCAAACTATTCAGTTTAGAAAAAAATGATATTAGAAACCTCAATATCATTTTTGAAGACCTATCCATAGATAACCCACACGTAAGGGTTTGAAGAAAAAAAAAATTTTAGAGTTTCAGTTCTAAGTATGGGGACCCCCAAAATTTATTGTTTTTTTTCTATTTTTGTGTGAAAATCTTAATGCGGTTCACAGAATACATCTACTTACCAAGTTTCAACAGTATAGCTCTTATAGTTTCGGAAAAAAGCGGCTGTGACATACGGACGGACAGACAGACAGACAGACAGACAGACATGACGAATCCATAAGGGTTCCGTTGCCATTTGGCTACGGAACCCTAAAAAGTAACCTACACCTATATCGCCATGTATAAATTCCATTTGACCCTTTATTATGAATTCGTCTCGGAATATTTGTTCTTAGTTTTGGATCAGTATTTTCTTTTTTCAATAAAGTTGCCAGTAAACGAGCAATCGCGATTGGATGATATCGTTTCATCGATTTGTTCAGTTGTCCATTCCATGATTCAACTATA
This sequence comes from Apamea anceps, assembly GCA_951799955.1. NCBI lineage: Eukaryota > Metazoa > Arthropoda > Insecta > Lepidoptera > Noctuidae > Apamea > Apamea anceps. The sequence continues at coordinate 5,636,675 of OX637516.1, forward strand.
TTATTTGTACGATGTCGCTGACCATATACGGACCATTGTTTTTAAATGTTTTATTCTTCATCCATGTAGTCACGAAATATTTATAAGATTAAATATTTATCAGATTTAATATACTCCCATCCTTCCTCTATTTTGTCTTCAGGTAATAAGGCGAGTACAGCACATAAGCCAACAACTCTCTTTTCATCTTTACTTTTCAAGTTCAATTTCTTTGCTCTTCGCCATTGGCTGTTTGAGAAATGATAAAAACAGTTTACAATTTGGACTTTAGGAAAAATTTGTAATAGTGCATTGCTTGAAGCTGTTTCGAAGTCCACGTGAAAAATTTTTGGCGACCAATTATTCAATCGTGATTTTATCATCGAAAATAATATATAGTAAGACTCTTCTTTTTAGAGATTGTAGTAGCTTGATGTGCTGGCGTCTGTACAATAAGACTACATCGTATACAGTATGTTCAAAGAGGTTATTAGTTACAGTTTGACCACGAAGAATGTTAAAATTCCTCGTGGTCAAATCAGTTTGACTACTAAGTTAGACCACGAGGAAGGAACGGATAGAATGCCCCTTTATGTGACTGATCAAACCCTCTAGAAAATGACTAAAGATTAGAAAATATAAGTAAGTATATTCTTCACATAAAACAGAAATCAAAGTAGAACATTGTCATTGCAATCCATAAATAATGACAAATAAAATTCCACTACTAAGAGCCGGTTTTTTAATAGTCAGATAACTTTGATCTGAGGAATATTGCAGTTTGACAGCTTTTGTACAGAATATTCATGTCAAACTGTGGTTAAAGATATTTATTTCTCATAAGAACTTAAATAACATAGTTCACTTAAAATGAGATACAAAGTGCTTATATCTAAATGATAAATAATAATATCATAATTATTTGCCTCTGGGGTGTTGTTGACTTTACAGGGTACATACATGTTTCTTAAGTTTTGCCTTAAATATGTTTATACTATCACACCTCTTTAAATCCTCCGGTAAATCATTAAACAGTTGTGCCCCTTCAACCAATATTGTTTTTTTCCGTAATTAGTCCGTGCATGTGCAGTCATTAGTAGGAATTTGAAACTGTCATATTTATCCCTTTTTTGACTATTGTAAAATTGACCTAATTTGTTGAATCTAAAATTGTTGAGAAGCAAACAAATGAATGTCAGATGCCACAATCATCAAGGTCAGCAAATGATTGGCTGGAGTGAGGAAATGACAAATCTTGACTGCCACTGGTTTGGACAAGGGACCCCGGTTCTATATTTAGCACCAAATTGACCGCTCCTGTACTAAGATCCTGTTGCACAAGCTTTGTTTAAAGGAAATCCTTGGATCTCTTCCTGACTTGTGATTGGCTAACAGCTATTTTTGTCTTTTTTCAGTTTTAGTCTTCTTCAAAATCTTTATGATGTTTTTTAAATATAATATTAAATCCAATGATAGATTTGTTGGTTATCTATTTTGTTGAAGAATTAGGTCATAATCATCTCAAGGAGTTCAAACTTCCTTTTCAAGTAGTTATAATGAGCCCAATTATAAATAATTATTTACAGATATTTGCATTAAGTCAAAAGCTTCAGCAAACTACTGAAATCATTGTGTTACTGCATACCTTTGCCACTTTATCAAAAAGTACTCACAACCACATAAGGACTGGAAGACTGCAACCAAACATTTAAATGTTGATTTTTTACACATTCTGATAATAAAACAATAAGTACCTACAGTACATAACTAAACAAAAAGTTTGAAGTCCACGTGGCTTGTCTGACTACTAATATATGTCTTATGAGAGTTGGGTTTGGTACTAAACTTTCCAGACAGTATAGTTCTTTAGAGACGAGGTATTTTCATAATATTGTAATTTATTATTACCCTAATGCTATTTAAAAACACTGCAATTGTTTCACCATTCCATAAAGTGATTATAAAAAAAACTAATTGGTTTGTCCTAAAACAAATTATTTATTCACAAAGACACAACAATTACAACTTACAAGCTAACACTAAAATATATGTATAAACATATTAAGTATATCATAAACAATTGAAGAAAAAGGCAGGAGCTCATTGGGTATCAAAAAAACAATTGCTGACGAATAACTTAACAATTCACTGCTTCATACATCCATTCCGTTCCATTTCTATATATCTGTATTTTTTATGGTGTACATAATAAAGAGTATTCTATCTATCTGATCCGTAAAAGTAGTAGTAGGTAAAAACTTATATCTGTAAAAAAATAAGACGCCTCAGAAAATACCACAATATATTCTGAAGTATGTTTGGACACCCAAACATACTTAGATTGTCTAAAGTCCCTCACCAAACCCTTGATATAAAAATATTTACCAAAGAAATCAAATAAAAGATAAACTTGTGATACAAAATACAATCTGTCATTGTCTGCCACTTCTGTTGAAAGAAAGAGGTGTCTGACTTCATAAGAAATACTTGAGAGCACCCACATGATTGATAAGAGAGTAATCTTATCATTCAGCCAATTGAATCTGTTTCTTAATTCCAATACCAATAATGTATTATTATTATAGCCAGTATATGTAATCTGGTTCGAATCAAATAAAATTATTTTATTTTAAATAATGGGCACTTATGAAATGTCACAAGCTAGGTGCATAGTTCGATTTGGTTGTTTTCTAAGGAGAAGAGCTGGCAAGAAACACCACATCACTCTTTTACAAATAAATTAGCTCCTAAAATATTTCCAAACTACAGGAAGAGTAGGCCTGTCAACAAGTACCAGGTAGTTAATAAAATATAAAATGGTAAACAAATCTACAGTCTACAAGGGCTACAACATTCTCAAATTAACAAAATAGAAAAGAATCTATATAAAAGAGAAATAAAATAATAAAAATAAAACCTATCTACACCAAATGACATGAAAAAGTTATGGAAAAACACTGAATTTTAAAACAAACAACTCTAGGTGTCATGCTGTCACTGTCAACTTAAAAGTTTGAAGAGTAATGTAGATACAACTTTCTTAAAATTCAGTGTTGTCTGAGAATTTGGAAGTAAGAGGCATTTGATAAATTATGTTATGCAGATTTCTTTACACAAAAATCCATTTGTTATCTAAATGTGACGAAAGATAAAATAAAAATTTCTTCATTCAACATACATTTATAATTAGTATTGTGATGTCATTTTCGCATAGATAAAAGGTGGGCCATTTTAATTGTATGGCAGTTAAAATAGAAATAACAAATTCTTGATAAGCACTAATGATTTATTACTTACTATTGTTTACACGTACTATTGAATTTACTGGACTACTAAATAATATGTTGTAAATAAATTCCTATCTAATTATATCAGCTGTAGTAGCAATCAGTAAATATTTTGTTGTTTATACAAAAAAAAAAAGAAAAATGCTCAATACCTTACAATATCGTCTTAATTATCAATTTGTTAATAAATCGGATTATTGGTAAATATTATTCTGTGGAGAATTTCAATTCATAAATAGATGAAATTGATTATAATTATGTATCTTATATCTATTTAAGTTGGGGTCAGCTTTCAGTGTAACCTGAATACCAATATTTTACATGGAGGGACTGCCTATATCACATCCACAACCCAGTTACTAGGTAATACGATACCCCTTGATAAGACTGGTTGTCAGACTTTCGGGCTTCTGATGGATGACCCGTAACGGTCAAAGATCTGCGAACGACAGCTGGGACCAACGGCTTAACGTGCTTTCCGAGGGGTTTTGGAACAGATTAATAACAATAAATCATAACAAACATGACAATGCCTACAATACACAAAAAAAAAAGATTTCACCATAAATGTAACCAGAGATAAAAGTTGTATTGTTGTTATTAATACCAACAAAAAATCACGCAATACAAGATGAGATTGTCTTCCTTCCGTAATAAGTGCTCACTGCTCATAATAAAACAAAAGACGTTCGCTATTAAACAAAATGGAGAGTTCTAAATGTACGTTTAATTTGGAGTCTTAAGGAAAATCTTCGTGTAATGCTTGACTTTCTTGTAAAAATGCTAATTGTTTGTTGAACTTGACCTAGACCCGGCCTCGTTAGTTTTACTACTATCTTAAAAATAGCTTAGTAAATTGATTATTATAGGTATATGGGTATTTAAGTATTTAATTTCCTGCCATACGATTTTATGGATTAATGAAAAACTGCAATCAACACATACCTACAACATTATACATAGGTAATGGCTCTAGTTGATGACGTCATGAAAACACGCAGTGCATAAAAAATACAATTAAATAGTAACCACAGACCGCAGGAATTCCAAACAGCACAAGCTCATTCTGTTGTTTTATTGCTGTGGCTTTAGCTTTATAAACTTACAGGAAAAATTCGCTACCGGTACAGACGCCAGCACATCAAGCTACTACAATCTGTCAAATTTCTTTAATAGATTTTCAACTTTATCGCTAAAGCATGAAGGTTCAAGGTTGATTGGGAAAATTTGACAGTTTCGGGTAGCTTGACCTGCTGCCGTATGTACATTAATACGTATAAAAATCATACTGGCAATAAAACTATTCAGAGACATTCAAGTACAGCGGGGTAATTGCGAAACACACTAATAGTAGGAATGGCTTTCATTTTGACAGTTCAACAACATTCATTGCGTTATTTACGTTGTTGAGCAGACACATTTTTCAAACATACGAAGCAATGGATTAGCAGTATCCTTCAGATTCCGATTAATTGTGCATTACACAATTAAGGTGCAGATTGAGAGCAGTGGCGGCCCAGTGGAAAGGCCCCGATTTACGAGTTGTAGGTCGTGAGTTCGACCCAGGCAGGTGCTTTACTTTGTGTAAATTATTTCATCACAATTGCTCTCAAAACGGTGAAGGAAAACATTGTCATGAAATCGGCATGTCCTAGAACCAAAAAATCAAACAAACACGCACTGGGCCCGCGTGTTAGATTACGGCCCTGTCTTTCTCACTGAGAGGTGGCCTGTGTCCCAGTAGTGGGAACATTCTAGGCTGATTATACTTAGTACAGATTAAGTGCACTGAACTCATCAAACGTCTAGGCCCAGACGCGCACAATCGGTCAAAAGAATGTCCTATAAAAAACATATTTAGAATTTCTTCTCCGTATAGATGAGGCGGTCGAGATAGCGATAACGCAAGGTCTTATCTAATCATCAGTTTTGTTCCGACGATGACTATGTACACTCGAATGCATGCGACCGTTACGAGCATACGCCTCCTTGGCGAAGAAACCGTTGTAATGCAGCTGCACGAGCTGTTCCACCAGAATATCGGTGTTTTTAATAACATCGTACTAATGTAATAAATGAAGATGGTATTCTTATGGGTTCACGTTAAGACGGCTGGCGCAGTTAAGGTAATATATACCCTATTACCCACACCCGTCCCAGCAGTGGGAACATTATAGGCTGTTTATGCTTCTGCTAGGCCCTATTAAACGCATTTGGGGCTGTTAACTTCCAAAAGCTCAGCTTAGTCATTTAAGGTTTGTTCTTTTTGACTTTACTGCCTCCAAAACTGGTTTTCGCAACTACAGGACCGCTAATCCCGAGCTGACCAATTTATGGTCTTTGTCACTGGCCAGAATGTTTTCTTTAAAAAGCAATTTACTTGTAATGTGCCTACTTTGGATGCTTTCGCCGACGTTTTGTCATTTGTAAGCCAAATAAGGGAGTTTATGTTGAGGCTTTGTGTCCCGAATGGATGTCGTTTTGCCTATGACAGGAAAAAAATGCAGATCAAAATGGTTTAACTAATAATAAAATTCCGCTTTCAATTAAAATTGATTCAGTGCGTTTTAATTTATCCGAAAATATCTCGTATCTCGCAGTCCAAATTAGCACTCGGCTGATAATGTCATCTACAAAAGAAATGCTTAGATTCTATTTCGATTGTCACTGAAGTCTTTTATAACAGGCATTATGACGCGCCTATTGTTAGCTTATGTTCTAAAAACGTCACAAGAAACTGATTTCATCTAAGTTTAGTCTTACGGCGGCTTGTGGCTCTTCAGACAATGAAAATGTCAATGCCATTTAGCTAACTGGAGCACTTGCGGATGGAGGATTAAAGGGATGTCCAACTATAATTTGTCGAATTAGAGCTAACTTGGAACAGCTGTCGCAACTTTGCCAGAGGAGGCGACATTACGTGCAAGTTCTAGCTTCATTAATTTTCTTCTGTATGTTTTCGCGACGCAGAATGGAGCGACTTGCTTCCTTATTGCTTCTTGCAGTAAGATAAAAACTCTACTGTTAAAAATAAAAGATTGAAATCGGTTTGATTTATTTGCTACTGAGGAATTCGACTAACGCGGTTGCATTTTAATTATGAGTTGAGTTGGCCAATATCTTTTAATAATCCTCTTTAGATAAATACGCATCCATGAGCCCATAAATTCAACAGTGATCACACCGTTATGTGTTGTTTCGTCTTGCGCACACGGCCAAACTTTCAGATAATGCAACAATACAACCTCAAAATCAGGGGGCCTAAAAAGGCCACTTCGGCACTTTGGCTAATAGGATAACAATATATATGAATCATATTAAAAATCGTAAAATGGTCACAAACTGACAATTCATAATATGATCTGTGTGTAATTAAATATGGGAGGTTTTGTGAAGAAATATTTATAGTTATAATTATAATGGCAGATTTAGGCCTTTATAAAAAAATAAATGGCAATGTTTACACCAAATATGATTATTATATGAAATTAATTGTTGGTGATTAAGCTATTGTGTAGGTAACCATTTTACGAAAATTAGAGGAATTGTTAATGATCTGCTGGGAATTCAGGAAATGAATAGCTTTTAGAGGTATTGCTTAAAGTGGCCTTTTTAGGCCCCCTGAACACATCCAATTAACTCAAACAACATCATAAGCCTTCTGTAATTACACCCCTCTGGTAATTCGCGATACTTGAATAACGCAATAACCGATAGATAGGTATATCGATAAGCATGCAGTGTTGTAGTGGTCAGTGCAATGATCGCAATGGCCGACAGACCGTAAACTCACAACATGTAGGCAATAATAGCTGTTTCCGTTCGAACGTTGCGTTTTCTTAAGTTCTTGACTGGAGAAATCATGTTTGTTTGTCATGGAAATTGCATCATTAGTTGATGAATGACTATAGCAAAAGCTTATATCAAATGAACCAAGTTTGAAACCGTCTGTGTTTTTTTTATTTGTTCGTTCTTCAGTCTGCACCCTGATTGCCTAACATATCAATCTCAATCTGAATCATTGTGAAGGATATTGCTTATCCAATGCTTCATATGAAATAACTTTAATTTCGGAAGTCGGTGGCAAACAGCAAAAATGCGAACCCAACGACACCGACTTCCGAAACTAAAGTTATTTTTCACTTTGTAGTGTCGTTTTTGGAAGTCGGTTGCTTTTTTTTTTTGCAAAAAAGTTTTTATTTTTCACTTTTAAGTTGTAAGTTTTACCAATCATTTTGGTTTAAACACCAAACGACTGAACCGTTTTTGATGAAATTTCTATGGGGCCATTTGGGAAGTATACCCTTTCCAACAAATAAGAATATTTCAAATCAGTTGGTAAGCGACAGAGTTAAGTGCGAACAAACATAAAAAAAAAATACAAACATCCTTTATAAGTCGGTTAAAAATATGTCTGCTCAGCAACGTAAATAGCGCAATGAATGTTGTTGAACTGTCAAAATGAAAGCCCTTGTTAGTATTAGTGTGTTACGTAATTACCCCGCTGGACTGGGTTGAATTTCCACACTTATATGTACTTGTCTCGCCCCAAAACCTTGAAACTGACACTTCGCGCAAACATGCTAAGCCTAACTTTGTGCGAATTTGTTCTCGATGCTTTCTCGGTTACTCTCATAAGTCTACAAACCTAGTAACGGAAAAAGACGTTAAGATACAGCTACTAAGTCATAACTTATTTCTGAGCATATGACATAGAAACATACATACATACTCGATAATATCTGCCTTGTTTACCACTTATCACGGAGCTACAGTTGCCAGTCATTTGAGGGATACGTGCTACTTGACTTCTGATTGGTGATGGGCTAATAAAACCTGCCACCTTGCGTTATCGTGATCTTTGAACTTAACTGGCTAGAAGTCGGCGAAAGTGATACAAATGTCTGACTGTCAAGCTCTGCCAGACGATTTGACAGTGATCCGGAACGAGTGAAAATTTTATCGTCGTGTCTGCTAAATATAGAATTCTTTATTGTTTTGAAGGTGAAGTTAATAGCGATTATGTATACCATGTCAATGGACAACCTTGACTAATTGATTACCTGGGTATTGGTGATCTCACTGAGAAGATCCATCCATATTCCTTTTTGGTTAATCAATCTAAATATATAAAACTATATACCTTATGCCTGACAAAGTCTTTTCCACAGATTCCATATCTCTCTCTGCCTCCGCTGCCTTCTCTAGCTAATCCGTTACGAATTAATCAAAGTCAAATAATTTATTTCAACTTATCCTATGGTTAAGTACTTCTGTTTCTATATGTGTTTTTAATAACATGGGTACACTTATTGATCGTGCTTAATGTGCAGGATCTTCTATTGTATCAGCTTTTGTTGAACTTAGATGCCTTTCCCATTGTAAGAATTCGATTAGTTTTAGGCTACAATGAGGACCTCTGCGGAATACTTGAGCTATTCTATAAATAGTTGATCCCAGAATATATTTCATGTTAAATTACTCTGATATTTAAGCTTTTCTAATTATGTTGCAGTACTTAAGTTTCGCCATGGCGAGAAGATCAATGTACGTGATAAACGACTTTGTCTATTTATATTTATGTTTCTCTGCGTAACTGTCGCTCACCACAAATTGGTGAAATTCCATCTAACGGTAGAAACTGCCTGGCGTTTATCTTGCTGCTATTAAATTGAATGCCTACTTGATAACTTACACTTAGCGATACCACTTGCGAACAGCGTCTTGAGTTACGGATACGAGAATGAATAATGTAGTGGCTTATCTCTGGATATTTTCACTCTTCTTGTGATTAGAATTTATTGATAGTTTTTAGCCTCGATCCATATCTAATAAACCAGTTGGTATCACTACTTACGGCCGTTGAAACTAGCTTCATCGTCTCCTATTTATGCACTAATCGCTCGAAACTGCCGTCTATGATCCGTGTCCAGTTGGCACGCTACAACGATTACTAAGATGCCTTTAAACAATCTAGACTGTAACTACGAATTGTCCATAAAGTTTTTTTGTTTTAAAAGACAAAATTTTTTTTTTCTGTAATTGCTGTAGGTATTCGTTACGTGGAGTAAAAGGTCAAATGGATCTTTAAAGAAATAAAATGTAAGTTTGTTTATTTACTCAACGTTTAACGTTGAGTAAATGTTTGAAGGTATCAAATGAAGACTGTGTCGTTTCGTCTCGAGTGGTGAGTCAACAGTTCTGGGTCGGCGGGCGTCGCGGAGCTATCCCGGAGAGCGAAGTTGGCCACGTAATTGGCTCCTCGGAAATTGACTAAAAAGTTGATCGCAAAATGAATCGTTATGTGAAGACTGTTCTTTTCAAGCGCTCTCTATACTTAGATTACTTTGAAGAGGGCTTTGTTGGTTTATTTTTATGTATTCTCAATTCTGAATCATACAGGATACGGCGTTTTTAAAGCAAATAAGTCAGTAGCAATATTGAAATTGCAATTCTGTTCAGAAATTCGTGTATTGAAGAATTAATTTATTGATGGCCCGTTTCCACTTTCATTATTTTAGTGCGAATTTAAGATGAGAATACAATTAATGTAGTAAACGACACAACGTAACAATCACAAACTTGTGTAATTCCTAATTCCGTTCATTGTAATACAGAGAGGGCCCGTTGTTAGAAAGTAAGAATTCTCAAGGGACGGCCGGACGTAATAGAACAAATTGTCGCCTACCCTCCGGGGATGTTTAGCTAGTTTCACACAGTTTTCTACCAATACTAATATAGAAAGGAGAAATTTCTAGAAAGACGGGACGAGCTTGGAGCATTTAAGGACCAGTTTGAGATAAAAATAGAAATTTACATGTGATTTCAATTGAATCATGCAGAAATTGCTATTTTGAAAAAGAATGTGTTTCTATGTGAGTGTTATCATTTTCTACACTACTATTAATATCACTCTAGGCGGGTATTCCGTTCATAGATCAGTGACGTGCGAACAGCATTTTAGAGAGTCTGATTCACTGAGGAAGGTGACACTTAAATCAAGTGGCTCTTGATAGGATATAAATATTTAGAAATAATACTAATTATAGACGATTGCATTATCCACTTGAGAGTCCACGTCGTTGAATTTCATTTAATTCAGTGTCAAAAATTGTTTGCTTATAATAATCAAGCCTTCAGCAGCTTCATATTCGTCATTGTCATTATCATTTTTTTACATTCATTACCAACTTAAGTTGGTATCCGATATAGCTCACAGCTAGATAACATTACCGTGTCACAGCTTAGTGATTGTCCAAAAGTTCAATTAAAAGTCTGCATAATTATGTCACAATCTAAAAACAAATTCAACAAACATGACATCAACAGAAAACATATATTAGTATTGATCGATAATCCGTTCTCATTGATAAATATGGATTTGATCGATTAGCTACGATTACAAATGAAAGAGTCTTTTATTTATTCTCATTGTCATTGCCCACACGAGCAAAAACCTGTCCAATATGATAATCAATTGGAGTTGAATGAATTTCTACATGTTTGTTGGCCAAATGTTGGCAACACGCTTTCTCCTTTTATGTATGTGCCGCTATCCTCATTTTCTCCCTTATGTTATGAATATGATATCCCAGAGAGCCCGAAATTTTATATAGTTAATGGGTTACTGCTTCGCTTGGTCTACATTACATGTCATGTTAAAGTGGTTTACTTTTTCGCTTAGAGTAGACCATTACGTTATAATGCGGCGAATAGAGAATACACATTCTCAAGATTATGTGAATGTGAACTGAGAAAGATGCTAGTTAGGGAATATAATTGAGAAATCGTCTGTATTGGAGACCCCAATTCCAGAAGTGGTAAAGTTAAAGATGATAGAAGCACTCCATGAAACCGAAGAGAACAGAGTTATAATGATATGTGTGGAAGCACTTACGGTATTCATGGTCCTGGTATGAGAGAAGTAACTAGACCTGCAATCATTATAAATAATTCGAGGAAAAAAATATTTAAAATCCACTAGTATATGGCGTATGAAATAATTTGTCCTAAATTAGCTATTATTTTACTTTTGTCTACACACACTGCAATAGCATGTAATAAAAAGGCATTAACATTTTTATCATTTATGCATAAGTAAACAGGTGTATCCCCTCAGTTGACTTACTTGATAAGGGTTAGATATATTCTGTTTTTCTTTAATCCCCGACTCGGTACGGTAACTTTTTCCTTTTATCTTTCGCAAGCCAAATGTATTATGCTTTTGCGAAACAAATATTCTCTCGAAGAGCAAAGTTTGGTCTTTAAAAGTAAATGTATCTGATAAAATTCGAAATTTATACCTCGTGTTAAATATGTTGATGTTTTCATCATCTTTAAATGGTCGGTGTGTCATTTTTGCGTATTCGTTGAGTGTAGAATGCATCTTTTATCGCGGTTTTCTTCGAAGGCATCGGTGTCCAGCAGAACCGGCTTCCGCATGACGTGTGCCGTGCGACTAATGGACCGCTTCGTGCCAGTAACGCTCCTCGCGTCGCGGTAACAGGTGCGCTCAACCTCCGGTGCTGTTCTGCCTCCCTGGTAGTCTGACGGCTGACGAGACATCCATAACCTAAATACGAACTTTGTGTCTGTGTTTTGTGTTGAATAGTGTTTATTTTTTTCTTGTTTCTTTACTCAAAAGGTACAGTTTACTTTCTTTGTTACAACTTTTTATTAATCATCAATTACTAATTTATATGGATCATCAAGTCGGTTATCCTTATGTAATTGATCAATCGTTGACCCAATACGGCCGGCTCTTCGAGAGAAAGTTGCCGAAGTTATATTTTGCTCCCCCTTCGCCGATATGTTTTTCTTAGCGAAAACGAGTTGTGTTTGTTTGATAACTCCGATATTAACTTAAAGGAGTCTTTACTTGTACTTGTTTAAGTTGGTTGATTGAAATAACTTTGGTATCTAGGCATTTCGCAATTCAGTTAGCTGCAATGTTAAAAGTTTTCAATTTATTAGAAGTCTGTTTGTTTGCTCGTTGTGAAGGCCATGTGTGTATGTTGTGTATAATGTTATTTAAATGGCAAACATTCCATGTTATCTCCAACCCAAAGTAAACAGTTGGAAATATTCTTAGCTCACGCATTATTATACTTCATTAATATGAATTTCTTTTTAATTTTCATATCTACAAGACACGGTTTTCACGGTTTTTGTATATACTTATACAAGATCTGACTCTAATATCTTATCAGCCAGTTCGTTCTCATCTTCCTTATCAGTTCCTGCATATTATGAAAAATAAACATTCATGTAAAACAGAGCATTAAATCAACAGTTTTGTATCAAGTCGCGGCCTTAAAGGTTACAGAGAAAAAAATTAAACACGACCAAAAGTGAGATGTCGCGTTGTTACTTAAATAGACGTGTCGTTGAACCTGATTGTTGCTTGATGAATGCATTAAATAAAACTTACGGTAATATTTATTACATATTGTGCGAATGCAGCATTGAATATAATGAATTCATTAAAAATACATGTAAAGAACAGGTGAAAAACTACCAAAATGTGCTAAGGAGTTTTTGGGGCTATTCTGCGACGTATACAAACAACTGGGGTCGTCGACATGGTTCTCAATTTGCATTGAACATCCTAGAAGAGACTTAGATATCCTGCAATGCAGTTTGTCTGTAAGATATACACATTTTGAGAAAGTTGTATTGTTTTGGCTCGTGCGAAATAAATGAATACTATATTTAAATTAAGCAAAGTGTATGCTAAACTACTACTCCATGTGGCTTTTAGTACCGCTCTACTACGATCTCGTAACTCGGCCTACATGGAAGCAGTCCTGTAAGAGAATATAAGCAGAATGTCGTCAAAGCCACCTCTTAATACCTCTCGCCTCGACTCTCTCGCCTTATTAGCGTAAATGTACTACGCGACGTAAGTGCCCGATTGCACCGCTCTAGCGATAAGGGGTGAGAAAAATTGTATCAGGTGCCTATCTACATGCTGGGTTGGGTTTATGGCCTTAAGTGCACTTGGAATGCGAAAGATATAGGATAGAATCTGTTGTCTGGGCCAATATTGCAGTTTGAAGAGGATTTTAGATAAGAAATGGTATTGATTTTTAGAAAGCATGGGGTTTTTCCTAAGCCATCCTAGGCAGTCGTCGGTTTCTTAGTAATAAGAGAGGCATACACATCGAGTCACTACAATAAATGTTGGGGTAACATTGCCATAAATATTACTAGCATTTAAGTATTCCAATATCATTTTTATAGCGGAGGTAATATGTCAGTGACAACCCTTCAGGGCAGATCCGCTTAACCGATACAGGATTATAGCCTGACCTTTAATACAGATTTTGATAATGTTAAACTACGTAAGTACATAATTATATCTAAAATAGATCAATAATATGGCTTCCCTTGCCAAGTGAAGTGAAATATACGATATCATGATAGCTACCAATAATAATTATGTCTATCGTAACAATTATTATGAATTGCCAGTATAATATACGGTTGATAGTGACTTCCTCATGCCAGCCATCGAAGTAGATCAAGTAAAAATTGCTCGTTCAAATGAAAATCAGGTTAATGATAATTTACGTTTGATAGATAGTTTAATAGGCAATAATGTTGAGCCTAAGGTTGTAATTAATATCCAATACATAAAATATTATGTTTATGGATATATCGTGTGTTGCTAGCGCGTTAAACATGACTTTGTATAGCTAATTGGGACATCTTTTAATAAAGTTTTTGTGCAGAAAACAATATTTTGTATCTTTCTCTGTGAATTCTTCTGTACCTACATATATATATATAGCTACAGCTTAACGGCCATTCTTATAGTATTCTATGAATGCCACAAGAAGATACTTGTGGTTTTGGAGGATGGTATCATATGACATTCGAATCCTACAAAAACCTGGCATATTTTCGTTCAACGGTTCTTGGCTGTAGTGGATCGTCTGTCTTCATTCTGTTACCATTAATACAAGGCGTATCTAACCTATGCTATCTTGCTCGGTGTAGATAGTTTTAAATAAGTTGCCTCCCTTGGAGGCAGTTGGAGGATCACAAAGTATAATTATTGTATAGCTTACGTTCCAAAAATTTTTTTCTTGGAGATCATCCATTCCGAAAATAATGTCATCCAAGATATTCTCATATAATACCTCATTCACACAGTTTACATAGCTAACATGAATAGAATAGATCTTTATTTGCACAGAAAGTAGGTACAAGTTACAGATGTTAAGTTTAAAATGATCCTTATACTAACTGCCTTACTAAGGCATGCAAACAGTATTAGCTATAATAATAAAGACTAATTAATATATATTATTAACACATTCAATTAAATAAATATAAGTTTACCATGTCAAGATGAAATTCAGTACAACTTTGAATCAAGTTCAGGGTCAATACAATTAAATTGAAAATATAAATGATTTAGTACAAGTCAGGAATACAGAGATGTCATAACTATCAATTTAAATTCTTATCGGTCAGAAATTCGCCAATTGAGTAATAATATTTATTAATATCAATCAATCTGTCAATTTCTTTTTGAAAAGTGGAAATGTCTCATTTTTTGTTACATCAGGAATTTTGTTAAAAATGATCGGACCCATACATTTTAATACTTTTCTTTAAAAGGGCGGTTCGGAATCACTAACAATTAGCAATTTTTTATACTGTCTCCTGATTGGCCGGTTTCTACTTTCGGACACTTTATTAAAAAGATGCATTTTTGACTTAACAAAAACAGCCACCTCAAAAATATAAAGTGATGGAAATGTTAATAATTTTAGGGACTTAAATACAGGTACGCAGCTAATCTGTTGCTATTAAATTGCACATAGCCTTTATACAGCTTTTATGAGGCTTGAACACCTGTTCCCTCAGACTACAATTTCCCCAAAATATTATACCGAATCTCAAATTCGATGCGACTAACCCGTGGTATGCAATTAATCTTTGGCCATATTTACTTTTTTAGACAGGTTAAAGAGTACATAAGCAGATACACTAAGTTTTTTGCATACTCGTACTTCTTCTGCTTGTGACCTACCTAACGGTGCAACTTCTAAATAATTGTCAACGGTACAAAATCTAAATATACACAATGATTCGGGTCATGCTGAATCATGATGCTGTTTTGAATATATTGTGTGCTTCACACCGTTTGTTTTACGCCAATTGTTAAATTAGGATGGCATTCATTAATGTAATTTTTGTGGCCATTGAAATGTTTCAATTCTAGGTTGACACTTGCGCAAGAGCAAATATTGTTTTTAAAATTCTTTGCGATGTTGCATAGATAATTATCATACAGCTTCTATATTATCTTTTTTGCAAGTTGGATACACACAATTTTAGTTACATTTCCATATTGTTATGTTGTAACTGCACTCGAGTTTTCAATTGGATACTTCAAATGTGACTCCTCGGGTTAGGTAGACTCTGTGCTTATAAGATGGAATCCAGCCAAAAACTGCATCCACGAAGTTAAAGTTAGTAGTTTTTGAGGACAAAATGTTGTTTTCTACTTACTTGGTGGAAATAGAGCACGTTCATGTTACGTAACGGCTTGATTTTGTATTTTCTATGCGATCCTATGGGAGTATTAAATCATGTCAGTTTGAAATTTTGCCAATGTCGCAGAACAGTAAAAACAGGTCTTTAAATGTATAGACCTTGAAGAAGACGTGTCGCCTTATGCAACTCTAGGTCTCCCAATAAAGGGTTATCGGGTTTTGGAGGCTGCGTTGCATGTTGCATAAAAGAAGCAAGGTGCACAGACAGCTAGCAAGGACAATATTAATATGTTGTTTCAAAAATTTGCAATCAGAATATTCCCATCAACATATTGTCTGAAAGATAATCAAAGCATATTTCACTTAACAATACAAATAAATTGTATCGCTTCGTAAAGTCGTTTGAATGGCGGCATTTTCATATTGAATAAGAAACCAGATTTTCAATTGTATCAGAATTACCATTTCAAAGCGTGATTTAGTCCTACTTTGACTAAATTTGACAAGGGTCTTTACGTGACTTTAATACTGGGTTTAGCTGTTGTCTCCTTCGATGTATATTTTTTATTTAAATTTAAAGTAGGTACTTTAATCCACTTCAGCTGCAACAGTATTGTTGGTGTTGTTCCTTGCGTCACTTACGCAACTTTCGTTGTGCAATTGCGTTGATCATGTGCGGTAATACTTTTTATTCGTTCATTGACCAAGACACAATAAAATTGAGTTGCTTAACAAACATAAGTACCGTACATAAATAACATTTTATCCGTGAATTAAAATTGACGTCTGACAGTTCTAGTATGAGCAAACTGTCAAAAATTAAAAATTTATGCTCAGGATAAGACTCTTTCGAAGTATAAAAGTTTGACGGACTTCACCTTCAAATTATTTACCACACCAACCCTACCCGCCCCGATGCCAGTTACGATTGCCGATATTTTATTTGTAACTTTTCTACAGGTTGAGGAGTCTGTCTAACAATACTACTTTCTTCTCCGTCTATTATCTATAGATCTACGCCATTTTATTTTATTAATAAATTCTTTTTAATCGATCAGGCTTCGATGCCTAATATAGCCAACGGCTGCGCCATTCAATGCCTTGTGCCAAAAAAAGTCGTGCCCACCACTTACTGTAAGTTACCGTATAAATTAAGCGAGATCTTCCAAGGCGAGACGGGCTTTCGATAAAATCCGGTCCGACTTTACTTTTATTTGTGGATCCTCATGTCCACTCTACATGCCTTATGACGCCCGTATTCGACACTCGGGAATAACTAGCTGTACCAAAGTTTACCGCTTTTACAACAAGCGAAACGAGACGGTGCTCCCGTCTGCAATTTGCAAAACAAATTCTCTGAGATTCTGTTTTAATATTTTCAGATGTGAAATTAAATGCTGTTGTCTTGAAAACAAAAGTTATATTTAGTTGTACTTTTTTGTCTAATTCTGAAAAGTATTTCTTGTATACTGGAAACTTTCTATGACTTCAAGAAATTCTTTTGCAATGCCTTCCAAAAATAATGTGACTTGAGACTGACTACATTAGGTGATACGAACCAGACCATTATTCTCATTCAATTGTGTCCACCAGATACAAAATTACTTCATTCATTCTTTAAATGGTTGGGTGTTATTAAAACATTGGTATTTTGGCTTCGATTTCAGTTCACTTAGAGCGTAAACACTCGGAACAAAACGTGATTCGGTCTTTAACGATGTGTATTACTTTGATCAACATGATGTTTGGCGCATGTCGCGAAACGAATCTATGTTGCAACGTGCCCAGCATGTTGGCTGTCTTATGCTCTCTGATCTAAGTAATGGTCCTGTTTTCTCCAAGCAAAAAGTCGAGCAACAAGTATCTCTGACTCATCGGCTCGGTTTGTTTAACAACCGCGGTTTCAGCTACGTGATCCACTGACTTGCCTATACGTATGATTTACATATTCATTTTATGAGATATATGATCTGAGAGAATATTTCGTTGTGGGATGCTGCCATCTCGTTTGAGCATCGTCGCAATATTACAGCGAAATTCATGCTTCTAGAAATAGCGGTTCGTTGCGTGAAGGCTTAACAGATTATTGTTGAAATATAATCTTTGAACAAAGAAAGCAGTGGCGTTACATAAACTTGGTGTTTGTTGTTTTAAACGGAAGAAGAAAGTCCGTTGAGTGGGTAGCTTGCGTCCGTCTTAACTTTTATGATACGTGCAAATATTGGCGAGGAGCATTATCGCTTGTGGCGTGTCACGACAGCGGCATGTTAGTCATGTCTCAGTTTTAAATGGAACAGTGATAACAGGTGACACAGAAATATAATACAGCTGTGAGTGCTGTGACATATAAATCTAGTAAACAAAGACTTTTTCTAAAAATAACTTTGGTCTACTTAAGTTTCTTGAAGCATGCTGAAAGATAATCTTTAGCACTGTATATACCTACGTAGATATTTGCTTAGTGCATTTAAAAATTCACGGCATGTGAGTCTACAGGTAGAATCTAATGTGAAAGACAAATAAACGACAATTATGAATGAGACAGATTGATTTCGCTTTTCAATAGATCACGTTCGTCTCTGTTGACTCTCAATATTTGATTTTATCATATGTCATATTGATCTTTATGACGTAATTCCTTTCTTACATAACTTGGTTTGCTTAAATTTTACTTGGTAGGTACACTGGGTAGGCTTAAATTCGCCTTTCAGCTATCAAATGTATTCGAGCTTAACGTTTGGTATTGATGTTTTTTTCCGAACGAACGTGGTTTGAATACCAATTTATTTCATCAACCGCTGTTGCTATCTAAGAAGGCTTTTTAATCTCTAGGCTTCTTATTTTATCCTTTGAGTAAGATCCAGTTACCTTTATGCAAACAGTTAATGCCCAAAGATTTATGTTAATTTTATTATGTAAACGTTGCGACAATTTCTCTTTGGCTTGCATTATCATTAAGCCATTTGACTTTAATGGGATCGAGTTAAATGTCTTTTGATTGGAAGTGACGTTTATTCTTTCCGGGTGGTCGCCGGCTAAAGTCAGTTAGCCTTTCTCTCCCGTGGATGTCGTGTATTGCGGAAGCATTCACATTTACATCAATGACATCATCCGTGTTGCAGAATTTTCCTTTCATCTCTATCATTATTCGTTAATCTAGTATCTGCTCATTAAGATCAAATTCCTATAGTATTGTTGGTGGAATCCAGGCACCAGATCTAGATCTTGGTTCATTATTTCCGAAGATTGTATCTGTTTCATTTCAGTCGCAGTTTTTGTCCAATTTTGCTAATGCAGCAGACAACAGAGCTTTTTGTTATCTCGAAAACTGTTCAATAAGTGTTTTGCTTTGGTAAACAGAACTGAGAAAAAGCCAGAAAACATTTTGAACATTTTGATGCCCAAGAACAGTTTTATGGTCAGTTCTTAAGTTTTAGTTCGGATCGGATATAAGGAAGTTTTAAACCATTTTTATCGCAGCAAAATGTGTTTGCTATTTTTCAAAAGTTATTCTGTTTGCAGCTACTTTCGTTAGAATAATTCAGTAAATGGTTAAAAAGATATTACAGCCCAAAACATCATTCATGCCTAGAAATGTCTAATTAAGGGCTACAAATTGCTCTGATGTTTCATGTTAGTCAAGTAATAGATGCGTAAGCTTACTTCAAGAAAGCAATATCTCTTCTCTCATTCAGAAAAAAACTAGACAAATCATTGCTTGTTCATCAGTTTTCTGCACTATTAAACATGTAAGTTTTTTCAAATGTTATGCATTGATGTCATCTTCGTTCAGTGTTCTAGCAATGCACATCCGCGTGGTTGTTGCCCATTAACTATCCTCATAATACAGTCTTGAGCCGTGTGAATCAGACTGTGAGAACAGCACGCTATATTGATGCTTCGTATGGGGTTACACCAGTAAAACAGGAATTTTCGCTATTAATGTATTGTATTGTTAGTTCTTCTAAGGTTCGTGAACTGTCTTTGAGAAACACTAATTTCTAGAAGCTTCGGTTAACTTTATCATCTACAAAGTTACTATTTGTTTTGCTTTGTGAGTAAATCTTGTTAGAAAATGTATCAGTATTAGTGATCATTCTCCTGCACTTATCTCAATTTATTTGGGGCCGGCGTAACATGTCTTTATCTTCCGTACTTCTATTAGTCGTCATCTCGGTAGTCACCCCCTTTTTAACCATATCATCATTCACACAATCCATCTATCGTATAAGTGTCTTAAAATATATTAGTATCAGATATTTATTGATCTGAAGGTCAATTCCCGTAATTAAAAACATTCATAATCTAGTCGCAATGTCATCTCAGCGACAACCAAAGTCAAAAACTTGTAAATTATACATGCAAATTAGAGGTATTTTTGACAGATTGAGACAAGATTTTAGTGCGGACGTTCTTAAAAATACAAGGATTGCCCCTTTTATGAAAAACTATTGATTTTATTTCAGCAAAAAAAAAAAAAACTGCCACAAGTAACTCTTCAAGGTTTTCTTAGCAAATTGAATCAGATATAACCAAGCATGTTCGGTGGTATCCATAGCTTTCCTACGGTATCGTAAACTAGTTATAATGGAATAAAACCGAATTGACCTGTATTCTAAGTCGATAGACGTCGTCGATTTTGATGAATTGCTGTTGAATGTTATGTAATAACCAGCTTCTGGCCGCGACTTCGTCCGCGTGAAATTTCCTACATCCCCGACACACCCCATCGCATCGCATCGCCCGTCTTACATTTTCGTTTAGTGTTATTTCTGACTATAGTTATTTTTTAGGCTCCTAAGGGTCCTAGCGTGATGTTAAATAACATATAGCTTTCCTTAAGAATTGGGAAAGGAAATCTGAATGCAAGAAGATTTTTTCACATCTGACTGGTAGTTCCAGAGATTACCGCGTTCAAACAAAATTCAGCTTTATTATTACTTAGTATAGATATAAATTAGTCGAATATAAAAGAAACATTTTAGAAACGCGGCTTCTCGAAATCAATTCTGTGTATGACCTTGAAAGTAGAACACCATTTTAAGGGCTTTGAGTCTCTGACACGTATCCAATCCATTAGCATCCATTTAGAAAAGACTTTCTTCGTTGAAAACTGAAGCGCACGGATGCGTTTGACGAAGTTATTTAGATTATTCGGAAGCGAAAGGGTTCATTGGTATTCAGTAGTGCGGGTGTCCGTCAGCACTTCTCAAGTGGGTGACATAGCTTCCGACGGTAGCCGGACGCAGACGAACGCGATTGGTTGAAAACTAATGCGTGAGTGATTCCGGTCTTCGGAGAGGATACCTATTGGCAGTTAATTGAAGTGTCAGTTTGTCATGTCAAAATAACATCTTTTTACTAAATGCATATGAAAGTATATGCGGTACATATAACAAAAAACAATTTAATTTTGTTTTGTCAAATCGTTGGACCGATTTTCATTAAATTTGATATAGGGATGCGGGCGAACCGGCGAAGCCGCGGAGTACGCTAGTATCTCATATCTATCCTGAACTTTATAAGAAGTCTTAAGGAAAGCACATAAATGAAAGCTTTATGTATCCGAATCCGAACTGCATATACGTGAAATGCCTGTAAATGGGGAAACTAAAACTGATCAGCTCATCCTTTCTCCTCCCCATATTTCATCTAATGTAATGTTGACAAACTATCACTCTGGTATAATGGATACACGAGTGATGGCCGAGTAAATAGCGTTAGATATAATTATGTGTCAGTTTATGATGGATGCTCTATGGATAATCGAGCTTTAGAAACTAGGGCCAGGCCATACCTTGTGATTAAGCTTACTAACCTTGATAGGTTGAATAAAGTTCTAATTGATGGTAGAACATCATCTTATATCATATGTATGTCAGTATATACAGGATGGTTTGATGTATACATTGACGCGCTATCTGAAACCGTGAATTCAGCACATGATTCTAGCGTAGTAATTTTTCGTCGGATATTAAAAAAAACAGCGTTTACCTACGCGGTTAATATGTAGGGAATAGCTAAAAATCAAAATCATTTACTGAATCTGTGGTAACAGGTTTCGCGTCGATGTCCCTGCCAACCTGTATATGATAAAACGGCAACTCCCTTTTTTTGAAATCATTTACTTTATTTAAACTTCTTTATTTTACTCTTCCATCTTCAACAAGACGAGTCCGGAAAGCCCTCATTTTTATATTCAGCAGGAAAAACAATGTTTAATAATACGGTTCCATCTGACGTAACTTATTTTCGCCGTTTCTGCTCCACGTGGCCAGAATACTCCCTATCTCCCTTATTATTACAGATATTGTAGCCGACAGATGTTGCTTTTCGTTTACCTATAAAACCTTCCAGAACTTTCCTCGAGTTATGTAAGCCATAATGCGAAGACTTTAAAGGCTCTCCCCGGAGGTTGTACCGCTGTAAGTTCGCATAAGACAGTTTCTGTCAAACTTTTACGCTGCTGTTTTTTTTCATGATTATAGAAATTATGATATTTCTCTTGGGAAATTGTAACAACAGCTTTGGGGAGTTTGGAAATTTCGTTGATGTCTCATCTATTTTAGGTTATTTTAATTCACATTTCAAGAGACATTTCCGGTTTTTGGAACCTTTAGAATTCTATGTTCTGCCATCTAATGATGGCTTAGCTTCCTTGGACTGCCTACAGCCTGGTGTCGAGATTCCGCTTGTGTGTGGGTGTACTCCTGTAGCCACCTGCGTACACCTGTGTAGCTGGTTGAAGGGGATAGGCACGGTAGGCTCGGGTCCACAGACTGACGCGCTGGATGCTCTTCTGGCCAGTTCGTCAGCTGCGTCGTTACCTAGCGATCCACTGTATCCTTTAATGCATTGCATTGTCACTGTGTTGCAGTTAGATAAAAACCTTTAGTATTAGTAAGAAATACAATTTTATCATCGCTTTTTACCTTTAAATAAATATTTGCATTCATTTCACATTTGACCCCTCTCCCACCCGTTGCCTCCCCCAAATATTCAGTGGGGAGAAGGTCGTTTACTTTGAAAACCGCTGTGTTTAAAATAAAGATACGGTATTACGGTCCACAGTTTCGAAGCTGTCTAGACTACGGAATAGCTCTCGGCAGGAATATTTGTTCTGCTTAATACCGCAGAGCTTAACTTGTGCTAAAGCCATGTAAACATTGGGGATTTGCTGATGCACGTTCAGTAGCTTAGTGCCACGTATTTAGCAACCCTTGCTTGTTAAAGATTAGAGGTTCTCGTCTAAGCTTCTTTAGGGCTTTTCGGAAACTATATAACTCGTGTATACATATCGTGTTTAACTCTTTCCAAAACATAAAATTTGATCGTTGCGGATAACAATCGCCATCCTGTGAACAATACCAATATACTAGAGTCCGCGTATTGCGGTAAATAATTGCTTGAAAAATTATATTAGCGTTCGCGATTTTATTTCGCAGGAAGGCGCGCTTAGCCGTACCTTTTCGTGTGGAGTCGGCTACAACAAATACGCCGTACGGTGTCCTTTCATGTCATGCATTTATCTTTTAGGTATGTTTAAACTGTTTATGCCAATACACATTATTGTCTTCTTTATTCTCTCAAATACACACTGGCCCTTTTCTAAGTTTTAGGTCCTTTACATTATTTATGTCAAACAATCCAAAGACGTCACATAACAAGGGTCATACCGCCATACGCGTCTTATCATAAAATTCCTAGCCATAATACATTTTTACGACTGATAACAACACATTACTTCGTGCTATTTGTTTGCGACTCACGTTAAAGCACAATGTCAATGTCAATTACAGTTTGTCGTGTAGACACTGCCGTTTCTAAGCCTAGCCGAGGTCGTGACTGGAAACGTGGTCTTGCTTAAAGGCTCCACCTGTATCAACCCATCAAAGAAAAATAACCTCTAATCTGCCAGCTCCAAGATCGAAATTCCCATGTAAGGAAACGAGTAAAAATGTCTCATCAGTATAGTCACGAGCAGCAATAAGTTATCATTAAAAAAATGGGATTAAAGGGTCTGTTTTATGTTACAATAAAAGCTTAACGACATGTAGACAAGCGGAGCTTTTCTTACAGTATTTTTTGTTTGCGATTGTACCTTCTTGTTTTGCATGCCTTGATATTTGTGGTAGTAAAAGTGTTTTGGTTCGAAATTGGCTTGGATTTGCGTAAAGCTCATTACGGTTAATATAACTCGTATCGGTTTTAAGTGTAGACCGCGGTTTTGGTTTCGTAAGAGGGGTAGAATAGATTAGATAATATGCAGGTAATCTCTGATTCTGTCCGTAAGTTTGAATCAATTAGAAAATAACATTAGGAAGATAGTAAAATTCTGTTTCTTCATCTTTTCTGTGATCTTGAAAATATCTGATAAGTAGTATATTGGGTGGCAGCGAATGATTTCAGCACCCCTTGCGTAGAAACTTTGCGACGGTTATAAAAAGAGAATCAGTTGTTCATCATAGAAAAGTGTGATGCCTACGCGGTCAAAATGGATGGAATAGCACCAGAACCTTGAATCCATGGTAACAGGTGCGTCGATGTTCCCCCCCCCCCACCCTGTATTATTTTCTCTTTAGAAAACTTTCCCTTAAAATACTTGTGTACCTACTCGTAAAACTTACAGAAGATCATGTAAAACTTCCAATTATAAAGCTCTGAACTCGGAATTTCCTAGAATCAACAAAATTAGAATTTATTGTAACTTAAGCATTGATTGCTCGATTGTCAAGAAAACCGCGAACTTAGTCCTTGCTTATCTATATTCTACTATTTATTTACATAGTAACGATCGTATAATATTGTAAATAGTACTGCAGCAATTTAATTCATGGTTGCTCATAGATAAACTTATCCTGTCTATAAACCAAGGCGATGGTGGATAATAATATCGATACATATTACTTACTGCCACGCTTAAATGGAATTGGGCTGCACACATCTGCCGCATGTCAGACGATCAATTGGCTAAACAGTCGATCCAGTGGGTCCCGCTGAAAAGGGTGCACACAGGTCAATAAGCGCCACTCCTTTAAAAAAATATTATCTCGTGACTGAGAAGGATCTATGAAAATCTGTTCAATCAGCGACCTCGGTAAATGTGTCTAGAATTTTCTAATACCTTTTATAAAATTTCATATTGAGACACGAAGCAACAAAATTCAATCTAAAGAAAAGCGGCCACATTCCTATATGTCGTATTTAGTTGCTTCGTGTCTCAATATGAAACTTAATAAAAGGTATTAGAAAATTCTAGACACACTTACCGAGGTCGCTGATTGAGCAGATTTTCATAATTCCTTCTCAGTCACGAGATAATATTTTTTTAAAGGAGTGGCGCTAGTGGACCGTTGTACACGCTCTTAATGGCAAACGACATCGCGGCAGGCCCAGACGGAGATGGCGGGATGAGCTGGACTCCTTTTCATAAAGATTGGTCCTTGGCAGCTCTGGACAGACAGAGGTGGAAAGAGAGTAGCGAGGCCTTTGCCCAGATGTGGACATTAACGGCTTATAATAAAAAAAATACTTCGTTTACTTGGCTTACTTAGCTTAGTTACTTCGTTTTCGCTTAGCGTTCTTTTGACCTTCGTTTTACGCGGCTCCTAAGGGTCGTTGCGTGATGTTAGATAGCCTATAAACTTCCTCAAGAAGTGGGCTATCAAATGCAACATTAGTAGTGTAGTGGTAGTTCCAGAGTTTAGCGTGTTCAAACAAATAAACTCTTCAGCTTTATTAATAGTATATAGATTTGTGGTGTAAGTGAGTCTTAGTTATATTATGTTGGTCGAGGTAAGATCAGACCTGATTTCAAACGGTCCTTCCCAGTTAGAATGTACTGTTTCAAATGTCAAAGTCTTCAGTGTGGGTGGTTGAGGCCTCGAAGAGAGTTAGATGTGATAGGAGCCGTTATAAATCTAGCCCAGTTAAGTCGACCCTCGTAAATATGGTCCTGTTCGGGGCTTTAAAATACAATCGCCCCAAAATAGGATCATACGAGGGTCAAGCAAGTTTTGACCAGTCTATCATTAATAAGAACTGCTAAATAAGAACATGACCCACCTGCTGGTTAAACTTGCAGCAGTATTTTTTCCTTTATATTATTTAGCCTCCTTTACTTAAGATTTTGATAGGTTGCTATATAGATATTTGTAGAGGGGCTCGTGGCTAAATAATAACAGGCTCACGGGTCGATGAAGGTTAAGCTACGCTTGTCGCGGTCGATTCATGGATTCAGGTTCAGCTGTATTCGCGTAAAAGCGTAACAAACAAACTTACTTTCGCATTTATAATATTAGGTTGGATAACAAAAGTCCCAAGTTAGTACAGACGCCAGCACATCAAGCTATCCGAAACTGTAAAATTTTCCCAATCAACCTTGAACCTTAACGCTTTAGCGATAAAGTTGAGAATCTATTAAAGAAATTGTAGTAGCTTGATGTGCTGGCGTTTGAACAATACAATTAATCCAAAATGGTTTTTTCAAGATCCTTCACTTGTTATTATATGTCCACTTATAAACTTCTGTTGAAGTAAGTCCATCCTAATATCAAGTTTCTATAATTAGTCGATGACTTTATGCGTTGGTGTCAATCATTTATTCAGTCAATCACCTTTTCTTTGAATATCAAATTATATTTTTGTTAAGCATTTTTTTTGCTGTTTTTAGACACCATAAATATTCATAAGTAGGTAGGTAAACTAATATTTTGGGTGGCTTACGTCATATGTTTGTATTTGTGGTTTGGTATCCGTCAAATATGGCTGCTTCCAAATGCATACTAATTAATTAATCCTGAATAATTAATGTAACAATGTAGAGTAAGCAAACTGAAGTGGCATTGGGCTGGCCATGTTTGTCGAAGGACCGATGGCCGGTGGAGCAGACGAGTCCTGGAGTGGAGACCGCGTATCGGCAAGCGTAGTGTGGGACGCCCGGCAGCTAGATGGACGGATGACCTAAAGAAGGTTGCTGCGACGGACTGGATGCGGAAGGCGGAGGACAGGGTGTTGTGGCGCAGCCTGGGAGAGGCCTATGTCCAGGAGTGGACTGCGATAGGCTAAGTTGAATTAATGTAACCACAGCATATTCCAAACATTGTGTAGTGGCCAATTATGAGTGAAAACACGGAAAACATCACTTTAATTATAGGGATTCATAATTGCAATGTTTGTGTACTTATGTTACAGACGCGCACGTTTATGAATACTCCTTTTTTATTGACATTCTTATTCTAGGGGGGTATTCATTTAGATTGTGCAGGTATCTGTAGGTCCATACCTACCAGGTGCACATTTTTTTAATCACATTATATATTTATTTTTCCTTAATTATACTGTAAAGTCACGCCCTAAATCTGCTACGATTGCGAATAGACACATAAGACTGATATAATAATATACACATCTCACTTATTGACAAGCCAAATAAATAACTCCTTTCAAATCAGAGTCCTATTCAGGTTCATTTGGCAGACCACAAACTAATCAACGGTAATTAGATGTCAGATGCCATGTCATATCACAACGCTACGGTAGAGATTTAAGGCGCAGTCCCATTTCCGCGCAACGATACGCTACGCTATGCTTCGCTTTAATGAAAATTATGGTAGGATCGTCCACTTCATCTCCCTCCTCCATCTACCTCTTTCAGTCGGTTTAGTGAATATCCCACAACCACACTACGTACAGATGCGTGAATTGATGACATCACCTGCACCCGTACACCGTTTGTCCACCCGCCACCAACGGCCAAGAACGAGAAACGAGATTATTCGAACCGAGCGTGACGTTCCGGTGACGGCGTGGGGTGAACACGCGGCCGTAACCTGCTCGGAGGTGTCACCGACGCGGTACACGCTTTACATGCAGTACATAGAGGTGTAACTTCCAGATGTAGTCGATTGTTTATTCCGCATATCGTATGAACTATGCCGTGCGCATGCTGCCGTGAAGCGGTAGACCCACTCTGCCAGACAAATAGACCCGCGGACCTAACTTGCGTAGCCCCTGCGTGAACACCCTACAAAGCAGTGGAACTGCACCTTTATACCGAGGCCACAGAAACAGTTGCCCAACCATATTGGCTATTAGTTTAATTAACGGCGGTTAAGGGTTACGTTGACCATAACCGATTCCAGTTAACTGCACTAAGTAGAGTTGATGAAACAGTCACTAAGCAGGTTATGCGCAATTTGGTGGATATAGTTAAGCTCAGATATGTAGATTTGTGCCACTATGTCATCCTATGTAAAATTTCTACATTTATATCTGTAATTCGTATAGTGCACATAAATAGTCGGCCTATAATGTTCCCCCTGCACACAGAGACACAGACCTCCTCTCGGTGAGAAGGAATGGGCATCTACCACGGGAGCCCAGTGCGGTTTGGTACCTATATGTCACATGTATTCGAATTTTGTGTTCTAGGACAGTGGAAACTTCTATTACATGTTAAACTATCACGTGGGGTGTTGACTAATTATGAGACACGGAACGCAAATTACAATAGCAACCGTGAAAAACAGCAAAGACGTTGTAAAGCGACGAAGACGTTGTAGAGCAAACAAACGGAAATGTTTTCGTTCTCAAAACATGAATTCTAGGATATCTGGAAGTATCTTTTCTTTCTTGAGAATAGAGATAGATAGGTACCTAGAATGATAACACACGTGTACTTTCAGGGCAATTGTTAGTTAGTGTAACATTCTCATTTCATGACAATAGAACAAAGCCTCCAGGCCCGGTCACAAGAAATGAAGCAACCGCGATCCAATAAATCAAACATCATTGTTTGTGTTCTGCGATTTGCCCCCGACCTTACATCTGCAGTCATATTACTCACGCTGATTATGATAACAATTCATTATGGATATAGTGACTAATATATTCTATTTTCTATTTCCAGGTCACCACAACGCAAGGCTTAGTCTGTATTCATCACTGCCAACTATTCCGCCCTATAGCGCGCTTAATGCCGCCATGCTAGACAAGATTTATAAAAATTATAATAAAGAAGCTCAAGGGTTTAGAAGGTTTGAGAGGTACTGGCGCACGTGACGTCGACGGGAGCGCAAGGAGGCCGACATGAGTCAGTCGCACGACGAGGCCCGCGCGGCCAGGATACAGAAGTATAAGGAGGAGAGGAGAAAACAGCTGACGGCTAGAACAGCGACGCTATTTTCTGCTAACGTAACTGAGAGGTGAGTTTCTTCTGATACAGGAGATTTCTGAAATTTTAATGTTAATAAACTCAAACTCAAATCATTTATTTCAATTAAACCATTAACAGGCACTTTTGAATTGTCGAAATTAAATAGACGGTCAGTTAGTCAGAAAGTTGAAGCTCGTTGCCCATTCCAAAACGTAGATCTCTTTGGAGAAGAACGGGCATGAAACTCCACGGACACTCTTTTAAATCAAGATATTATTACAAAATCCTGGGTGCATTATTCTTATTGCTTCTATATGTGAGAACAATGTAAAAAAGAAACAATTTAAAATGTAAAATTAAGTATACAATCATTACTTTTGGTAACTAAGAATTGCTAAATGTATTTTGATGTTAATTACAGGCGCCCGAAAAGATCACCCGACCTGCCGCCTCCAGACGACGTTGCTGCTCATCTTAAGTCTTCCTCGGAGCTAAACCTTAACACAGCTTCAACTTCAGTGCCTATTAGAACAACGCGTACGTCACGTCTTAGAGCTGCTGCCGCAAATCTTTCCGATTCCTCGCCGTCTCCAAGAAAATCTACTAGAAGCTCATCAGTACAATCCTTACTTGAAGACGCCAAAACGAAATCACCTAAAAATTCCAAGTTACTAGATAGAGATAAACGATCGAACAGAAGACAAAGCAATGAAAAAGAAAATTTAAAAAGTACGTCTTCGACACGCTTCGATAAGGAAATTGGTGCTATTAAGACGAAAACTAAACATTCCAATAATAAAACTATTTTAGAAAAAGACAAAAATAATTTTATAGTGACTAGTCCTAAAGGGAAGAATGTTGACGAAAAGCGCAGTTCTAAATTAGATGAAAGTAAAAACAAGAATTCCATAATCGAAGAAAAGAAATCGAATAGTGATATATACGAAAGAAAAAACGAAAAACCATTACGAGTCAATAGTGAAGAATTTTTTAACGATATTGTAAACGAAAAAGACATGTCATGTATAGATGACGAGAAAATCGACGATTTATTTAATGATCTTGTTGTTGATGATGTTGAACACCAGAATGGTATCGAAATTAAGATTAATGATCAGATTCTGGATCATGATGGGCTCAAATATAGTCACAATAGTTATATTCCTGCCGCTGATAAAGCAATAGAAGTTAATAATGTTGATTATGTAGAAGATAGTGTAGTGCCAAAAGTGAAAGAGGATGTAGGGGGCTTACTAGGGGCTGTGTGTGTGCGCAAAGTGGAAAGGTTCAGTGAATTGCTCAGCAACTTGTGTTCGCCGTGTGAGGCAGACATATTGTTCGAAGACATCTTGGTCGAAAATGGAATTGACGGTGACAATGATCTGGTAAGTTTAAGTTTCAAATCCGTACATTAGTTAAGCCCATTTTGTAGTTTATTATTATGATATGGTATAAATATAAGCATAAAAAAAATATAAATATTAGGTTAGGATTTTTCTCATGAGAAGTAAGCGCTACTATGCATAGTTCATTGCAAAGACTGTGAAGTTGTTTGAAACGAAACGGACTAAGATGTAACAAATGGATGTTGATTTAAAATATTTACATGTACCATCTCACTTTTATATTTGACTATATACGAATACCACAATAACACTAGAAAAATCTACATAATTTTATCCGTGACCAGTAGCCGGTGTTTCTAATCAAGCTATTGTTTTAATTCACAGCAAATGTAAAAAAAAAACATTTCAATTGTGTTTTCAACGAATACAATATTAGTCATTTCACACCTATTATCTGTGGCTTTTATAATAATATTACTCAATGCCATTGCATATTTCATCATCGTAATATACTCGAGGCTTCGCGTCTACAAAATTTAAGACGCACTTTGTGGGAGATTGATCGTGTGCGAAATTGTCTTCATTCATCAATATTGTTGTCAGCCATCAATCTTATCAATTAGTATCAATCTTTGTCTAAAAGGTACTAGCCTTATGACCGTCATAAGTTTGATACAATATTGTACATCAATGCCCGATCTTCCTCTCGCCTATCAGTTCTTGGAAAGTTTTATAATTATATCATCGGCCTCCTTGCATTTTATTTGTTGTTTCTGCATGTCTTCTTGTTCTACAAATCTACAGTATTAGCCGTCATCTCAATGATCACCCTGTTTCTAGCCAAAGTGGTCTATGTGTTGAACATATATACAGTTTACCTCCTCATTCAAAGTCGTGCATTCATGTTCAACTCCAAGGTTTTGCATGTATAACAGTAGTCAAATGAAATAACAACCTGTTTTGGCGTGTTTCGAATGGGCCTGTACAGACAGGCCCATTTGAAACACGCCAAAACAGGGTGTTAAGTAGAATGTCAAATGTCATTTTAGTGAAGACAGTGCTGTCACTGTCTTCACTAAAATGACGTACTACTTAATTCCAATATTCTATAGGATAGATAGAATACTCATTATTATGTACGCCATATAAATTACAGATATAAATGTGGAAACTTTACAAAGGCTGACACAATGGGCGGTCTTATCGCTAAGAGCGATCTTTTAAAGACAACCTTTGGATGGATTAAAAGTGTACCATTTACATAATACAATAAATGCATACATAAAGCGTATAGCATACTATAAACCCACAATAAAAAAATATACAATTTAGTTCTTCTTCTACACACGAAAAACTGTTTTAAAACTGTATAAGTTTAAAAAAAAAAACAATGCTTCTCGAACCTTTTCAATAACAAATTCGTCGGTATCTAAATCAAACGTCTCTATCTACACGTCAATGATGAAAAGATTTAAAAGACAGATGATGATTAATTTCATTCCATTGCCAAATAACTTGACTGAAGCTTTTATTGGCTAGTCTACCAACGTCTGGTTTCTAATCCTAATTAATATTATTCTTCTACACTAGTACAGTTACTTTCTCCACTAACAAGTTTATCTAGATTCTACTCAGTTGATTACTTATCAGACTCTTTGACTAACTTTATTACAAGTTTCGCGGGCAACTATTTCTTCAACTCATCTTATCTCGCTGCTCTGTTTATTATGTAGAAGTTAATATTATTTTTGTAGAAAATTGTTGCTTTGAGTAAACAAATTGAGTTCAATTAAAATGATTTTCGAGACGTTACTCATTGAAAATATCATATTTTTTGCGCGTTGAGGTGCCTTAGTCACTCGTATAGTCGTACTCATTGTTCTTCTCATAATTATTTAGCTTAGTTACCTATTTATAAGCTTTTGATTATGGCCGGTAATCCTCTACTTGTTAGCAGGTATAATATTATTGTCTATTGTAAAATTCCATAACAGACAAAGGTTGTGGGGGAATTTCGGACTTTTGTTAAGGCACCTCGATCCTTGATCGAATTCTTCTATTTAAGACGGATGCGCTAAGGTAGCCGGCGAAATTCAAATTGAAATACGTTTTTGGCAATTTGGAGGTCAGTGTCAGGTCGTATGTTGATTAAAATACGATTCGCGACCGTAAAAAACAGGACTTTATAGAATTAGAATCAGCGATAGAAGTCTTTGTGTTAGGATTGGCCTCAAATGTCATGATTTCATGAAATGAAATAGTCATTTAATAGGGTAATGAAGTTAGATGTATTAATGATTATTATGATAATAATATTCTATAAATAAATATTTGTTACGGCCGCGTCATATTTAGATTAGCATACAATCTGATACTGATCTGCAAATTGCAAAAAACGTAAGAAAATTTGAAATTCGCAAGCTACCCTCCAAGCACACAATGTACAGAGGTGAACTGAATTGACGTTGGCATTTTCTACCTGTCAACCTTTGGGTGCTGCAGAGACAAACATTTTTATTATGTTAGTGCCCTTCTCATCTAGACTTAATTGTAGACTTACTCACATATTACTAGTTAGTGTATTCTCATTATACTTACAAGGCCATCAATCATTTTAGTTTTAGTTTAATGTAGGTTCATAAATTAGTTCTATAGTATTTTGGATTTTCAGTTACGAAAACATTAAACTATCACATACTAAAACATGTCTAGTCTAGACAGGACCAATTAACAAAACAGAACCACCCATTTAAATATAAATAACATACAATTTAATTAAAAAGAACCGCACCCACTGTGCTATGACTTCAAAAATGGCAATAATACCAACACGCCTTCACCTCTGCCTTTGATTATCTACTTGACAATCTTGCCATGTGGAAACGTGATTATCATATCAATTCTTTCTTGGTCCTCTCTCGTTAAAACCAAGGTTTTTTTGGTCGTTCTTATGTAATTACCTGATTTTCTTGAAAGCTTGTTTTTTCTTTCATAATGTTTGTAATATCTCCGAAGCTTTCCTTATTGCCAGAATTACTATTATTATGTCTTAAAACCTTTTTGGTATGTTAATTTCGATTGAATGTCAATGGAAAGTATGTTTTAATATAAGTTTTTTTTTTGTAATAAATTCTCTTGAAGTAATTGACGCGTTTTTTTTTTTTTTGTTGAGTCTTTTATCTGAAAATACTTTATAATATAAGGATATTTGCTTTTGATGTATATTATAAATATCAAGACGAAGTTCCTGAATTCTGAATCCTACTTCGAAATTCAATACCTAAGAATTTTGCATACATACAGCATGTCATATAATCCCGATTTCCATTTCAATTTTCCAAGAAATTCTATTCCGTCCGCTCAACCGTTCAAAGATCAAGGAACGAATCCCAGTATAATATAATATGATTAAATCAGTCAATCGTTCTTCTAGGTAAACCACTTAATGTCCCCGAACGCACATCTTGGTTTAAAGGTGCCTGTCCATTGGAGCTGAGGGTGCAAAGCCAGGAAAACATTACCCGATAGACCTACGGCTATATTTTCCTAAGGTCAAGTGTCAGTACATCCCTTATTTCGCCAGTTACTTTTAAGTCCCATGCATCATGGCGCGAAACTATTGCCATCAACCGGGAACAAAGCCAGACTCCGGTCTGCTATTCAGAAATTCCTTATTGAAAAATCACAATTACGCTTAAGCTGGATTAAAATCTGAACCAGGACTCTCAACGGTAGCAGTCGCGCTTCCAATACCAATAAGGTTCTGCTTTCCTGGAGTGTACAGGGACACTCCGCCATGCACTCTGGCTTTTCTGTATTATCAGCCTAAAATCTTCCCACTGCTGGAACAAAGGTTTCCTCTCTGTAAAAGGTAGTGGGGCGTACCCACCACGTGTGCCTAGTCCGGGTTGATCGCTTATTCATCATCAGGATATAACGTTCTGTGAGAGGGAGCAGGCCGTAATCAACCACGTGTGCCCAGTACGGGTTGATCCTTTACTCATTATCAGGGTATAACGTTCTGTGTGAGGGAGCCGGCCGTAATTCACCACGTGTGCCCAGTGCGGGCTGGTCGCTTACTCATCATCAGGATATAACGTTCTATGAAAGGTAGCGGGGCCGTAATTCACCACGTGTGTGTGTCCACTGCTGGGGCTGAGATATTCTCTGGGAGAGGGAGCGGGCTGTAATCCACGACGCGGGGCCAGTGCGGGTTGGTATCGCGTACTTGCTCCTTTCAAATAGACAACCAGTCTTACTTCGCATATTGGGTCAAGTACCCATGATTGCTGCATATGGCGTTGTCGTGAAATTACATGTAAATTATCGACGCTTCATTTTAGCTCCATTTATGGGTGACGAGGCCTAGATAGTACGGCTTGTGAGAAAACCGGTGTTTGAGCCGTGAGACGAGTGTACGAGATTTTCATTGTTTGAAGTAAATACTGATTTGTAGGTGAACGAGTTTCTTGTAATTAACTTAGTATGGAGGTCTCCAAATAAGTAGGCTAGGTAAATTTTTTTTTTTGATGTTTAGAAATATCATACTAAGTTTGAGGGGATGCGATAAGGTGGCCCGCGAAATTCAAATTTTCCTACGTTTTCTTTTTTAATTTGCAGCATGATTAAGTCCTGTTTTTACTTTTGAGGTGTTTATGTTCAAGGTCTTCGACTTTTCGACACAAAAGAACCTTTTTTGTGATTTTTACAAAGTCTGTAACTTTCTCCTGCATGGACTCCAAATGATCGCAAATTAACTTTGAATTTCTGAAAGTTTCCGGTTTGTATAATGCACAAGATTGTTTCCTTTTAAAAATGCTATACAAAGAAATGTTGTTCAATTACGAAAGATGTACAATTGATGTAATTTTTCTTTTGTACCTACGTATGTTTGTGCAGTGCGATTGTGTAGTGTCAGTTTTTTGTAGCATTGCCAACAAGTATGCTGACAGACCACCACCATTGTTCGAAACTCGGCCGCCTTGATTCAGAATCCCTTAACTTCTTAAGTAATTCCATGGAATAAAATTAAACATTTTTTAAAGCATTGTAATTTCATGACATGGCCTCCCACGCTACCGAATGCTCCATCGACCTTAAACGGTAACTTTCGACCGGCGCAAAAAAAGTTGTGTCGCTATCATTTGTATGTCTTATTTCATATGTTAATAAGGACGTTTCCAGCGTGTTACGTAAATAAAGAGGTGTCTTAATAAACTGGTCAAGTGAAACAACACCAATTTTGGTAGTGCCTACAGTGTTAATCGATTGTATTGTGTTGTCTGCAAGGAGTCCGGTTAATATGCCGCCGACCTCGTCACCCCATTGCGAGATCAATTCTTATTTGGTTACGATGCTAAAGAATACGGCCTCTTACTTGCAACGATATGTTTACTTCAATTTTGTTTGAGAATCACTTCGCTGAGCGATTCGGTATCGTCTGCAGTGTCAGGCTCTTTGAATACCATTGATGACCATGAAATGACATAAAAAAACAAATATTGATCCTGTATCTCTGTCAGCGACGGTTCTTAACGCACTTGCTTCATATTTAATTAGCTATGTTCTACTAATGATTCACACTTATTAGGCATGAATAAGTCCACCTTCTCACTGGTGTTTAAGTGTATTAACTAAGTGCACTCTATCATTTAAGAGTTAAATAAATGAAAACCGAATGAGCAACGACGAATACAACGGTAAGAAATCATTATCATCATTTGAGCCGAAAGACGTCCACTGCTGTATACAGGGTGACTGGTAATTTGACGTGTTCCTTCTAGGACGTGACAGTGGGACCCATTTGCAACACATGTCTTCCCCGAAATTTGTACGCTTAATGTCATAGTAAAATTTTAAGATAACGTGTCAAAGTTCATGTATGTAGATGATTTATGAAAATAGTTAATAAACTTCTTCCTTTAACTTTTAACTGTTTGATGTTTAAGGTGGATGCTCCAATGTAGCCCGCGAAATTCAAATTTTCTTACGTTTTTTGCAATTTTCTGGTCAGTACTAAGTTGTACGTTGATTAAAATATGATTCGCGGCCGTAACAAATAATTATGTATTTACAGAATTATAATCATTAAAGTCATCAAAACAACTCTCTAAGATCAAGTAATCCTACTGAATGACTATTTCATGAAATCGTGAAATTTTAGGATTATGCGGTAGTGGTATTACTGATTCCAATGATTATAATTCTGTAAATACATATTCGTTACGGACGCGAATCATATTTTAATCAACGTACAACTTAGTACTGACAAGCAAATTGCAAAAAACGTAAGAAAATTTGAATTTCGCGGGCTACCTTGGAGCATCCACCTTAAGAGAATTTTATTACATCTTTCGTCGGTTCGTCAAAGTATTAGGTACCCAATGGAATAGCAATGAAGGCTATTTAAATTGAGAGTTAAGAGAAAAGTGAGTTAAGAGTAACGAATTCTGGGGAATTTTCAAAAATACATAAAAATCAGAAAAATTATTTACTTATTATATGAATTTTTTGATGCCCATTAAGCTCCTGCCTTTTTCTATATTTTTCGTATTATATACTTGTATATAATTGTATATAGTATATATTAGTGTTAGCTTGTAAAAATAGTAATTAATCTGTGTATGTTAAATACATCATAAAAATTGAGTTTTCCCAAATTCCATGAATGTTCGTCTAGGCATTATAGGGTGCATAATGTTGCAAATGGGTCCTACTGTCACGTCCTGCCCCAGCAGTCTCGACATTCATAGCGATCGCTTTACGACCGAATCCCGGTCGCAAAGTCCTGTCACTCCATACATTTCACATGTCAATCCGGGACTTTGCGAACGAATTCGGTTGTAAAGCGATCGCTATGAATGTCGAGACTGCTGGGGCTGGAAGGAATACGTCAAATTACTCGTACAAGTCATCCTGTATAGGCCTCCCGACGCACCGACACTTCGACCGGTTCTGTGCTTCTTGCACCCAGCGAATTTATCCAGAGCACATTCCTGTCCTGCGAGCAAGAAATAAGTTCAAGAAAATGCATCATTTATTTTTACACAGTTCCTTCCACAATAGGATTCTTTGTCCCGAGAGGGCGGGCCAGTGTCGTATCTAGTTGAAATATTGCAAAATTTTTCAAGCCACTTATGTACTGCTTCACGGTTCGTCTATGGAGCTTTGTGCTATAAAGCCCCTAGTTCTGTCGGCTACAAGTTGTCCATTACATTTTCACCGTATCCTCTGCATGGCATGCATGCCGTTACAGATGACAAAGGAACTTCACCACCGCTTTGCGAATTTTCGAGCACTAATCCGCCTGTTGTCATGTTGATGGCAATACAGAATGTACACAAATTGCCGTGTTCGATGTCAAAGGAGTTGCGATCTATTTGGAGGAATATGTAGACTATGTTTTGATATTGTGCAGGCTTAATAATGCAATTTTGCTCTCGTAGATCGAAGTCCAAAAGAAACTGTCAGGAATGCACTTATTATTTTTAGGGAATGCATTGGTATTTCAAACTGTTGAAAAAGCAAGCTTGGGCATAAGCATAGCATAACCAGTCTATAATGTTCCCTCTGCTGGGACATGGGAGTCCTTTCTTCGAAAGGGAGTGGGCTGTAATCCACCACACGGGCCTAGTGCGGGTTGGAGATGTCACATGTCTTTGAATTTTTGGTTCTAGGACATGCCGGTTTCCTCACGATGTTTTCTTTCGCTGTTTTGAGAGCAGGAGTGATGAAATTACATACACAAAGTAAAGCTCTTGCCTGGTTTCGAATCCACGACCTACAACTCGGTAAGTCGGGGTGGCTACCACTGGGCCATCACTGCTCTCCAAACTAAGGATCTTCAAAAAAAATAAACCAGCGATCTACTGTAAAAGCTTATAATACCAATACTTCTCCATTGCAATGTCTACCCTGTCTGCCAAGCAATCCTTTGCTTCAGTTACCAATAAAACAATTCACTGCTGTGACTTCGTACAGTAATAGACACTGTGACTTTATTGGTTTGTCTTTTGTTCTTTCAGGGCAGGCAGTCCCGGCTTTTCATACCCACATTTTTGTCAAATGAATGATGTTGTATTTTGTATCGGAGACCAAATTTTAGTTCTATCTTCTTAATTCTTGTTTGCCAAGAAGCCTTTTGACCCTCCGATCAATTAAGACATCACAGTAGTATCAAAATTACACATTCCCACATCCATCACGAAAACTGTCACTGCAAATATTTTAATCAAATACTGCGTTTGTGACTTGCGTGATTTCATGTCTACCCGCTTGGCTAGACATGTTGGCAGCTTGTCTTTAATTGATGTATCGTTATTTGGTATTGATTCAGCCTGCCTCGGTAGTTTTATTAAAGAACTGGTGTTTCTAGACGTGTTGATGAATTTTGATTCAGTTCAGATTATATTGTGCATGACTAAGATGGCAAGTGATTCCGTATTGTTTCATAGGTATCTGTTGTTTTTTCAACAAAGAACATGTTTATAGAAAAGTATTTAGCGAAAGAGTTGATTATAATGTTGCACATCTAGAATCATTATCATCATTCTCCTGCTCTTTATTTTGTAAGCCTATATCGTGTCCCACTGCTGAGCAAAGGCTTCTTTTTTTTCCTTCCAAAACTCCTTGTCTTGTGCGATCTCTGGACATGTTGGCTGTGCAAACGTTACCAGATCGCCACACCACCTTCGCCGTGGTCTACCTCGACGACAATATCTCCTGCCTTCGTCCCAATTTATTTGGGGTCAACGCTACATGTCTTTTTCTTCCATAATTCTATATTGCGCATCTAGAATAAACTCCAAAATTAGTGGGTGATGCTCAATATTTTTTTATAAGGATCCGTCTGGCTCACATTTTGAATCATATCCAAAATTAAGACGGGCTTAAGTAGTTCATCATTCGGGCTTATATTCGCGTTAAACACAGAAGGTAATAAATGTTCATATTTTTGATGCCGTCCAACGCACATGGGTTTTACTGAACGGTAATTAATTGCATTTTATCTCTGACGTTGATCCCCCGTATTCATACCATTGTATCCCAATTTTCACATATTACGCTTTCGACCGTAGCTCGCCTCAAATATTGATCGATGCGTTGTCCTACCAATTCTATCACAATTACTCAAAGGCACTATTTCACAGATAAATTTATCGCAATTATTTCGCTTTTAAAAAAACCTGCGCGCATTTTGACTAACAAAAGGTTTCATGAAACATTAGTATAATCTTATGAATACTTGATTACGCGTGGGTTTGGAATAAAATAAAAAAGTTTCGTTTAATCTTCGTTTTGAGTTTATCTCATTTCTTTTCTTCTGCTTGAATATAACAAGCCGACTAGAAATGTAACAACTTGAATAATATTGTGTCATTCTCATTACTTATGCAAGAGATTTTTTTTATGTTTTATGTCTTATGAATGAAGTTGTTACGCACTTTTACTTTTTTAATCTCTCTTGAGTCATGTTTAGGTATTTCTTCTAATTATTATAATGATGAACCCAATGAAATGAATTTAGTAGATCTTCTGATCTCTGTAGGCGTTTTGTTATTCCTTTCTTACTGAAAGCACGTTTATCTTCTCTACGGACAAAGTATAAGTATCGATTTCACTTTAGTCATGAGTTAACATCTTGAGATTAGTCAGTTCCTTTTTTTTTTTTTCATTTTATTTTACAGAAACTCGTCGTCCGTTTCCGTCCTGCAGTTTCTCAGACTTTTTAACAAAGTCACAGTCATCTCATCTGTTATTCTTGCTATACTAAGTAGCTGAGATCACTCTAATATAAATGTATTACGATTTCGTATTAGTTGTAGTGTTGAATCATTGTTATTTACGATGATGATCATTACCGCGTAGGCGAGAAATATATGGACGTAGTCAATACTTGAGGTAAACCGATTGATACGTTTCTAAATATTGATAAAAGAGTTATGGCATGAACAAATTCCAAATCAACACATACGGGGCACATCTATCTAAGTTTTGCATCCGGCCATCTATGTGACTAATGCAAATCGAGGTGTCTTATCTAATCCCATTTGATAACGTGATTTCGGATATTGAACATTTCGACCTCGGGTAGATTAGAAAAATGACATTGACTTTGATACATCTGCCTTGGGGTCTAGCCAGACCGCAATTTGTTGACGACATTGGGATATATTTTCTAGCTGTGAAAAACCAAAATGGTCACCGTATATATTTTTTTTCAGACTTATGACGTATTAAGTGACATATATTGGTGGTCGACGAGGTCGGTTTGCGCCCTAATGCTTGTTGTCGGATTGTTCGTGTCGAAGGTCTGCATGCCGATGTGATTGACCACTTAACCAATAAAATAATATTAGAAACGTATACTTAGTTGCTAGTACACGTTCCGGTTTCCGTGCAAGTATCTTGAATGCTACTTTTCACTCGTACTAGGAAGTAGTATTTTAATTGCACGCCATATTAGAATAATTAGCCGGAGCGTGTATTAAGTTTAGTGACATTTTCACGAGCTACGGCTTACATGATGATAATTGGCATGATGTGTTTATTGTTGAAGGACACGGTTACAAAGCAACAAATTCGCAAATGTAGTAGAGACTTATTAAGGTACACCAACAGCTTCTGTGTATAATATATCTTAAGTAGGTACTATCGGTAACAATAGCCTCGGTCTTACACAGTCGCCAATGACAGGTTAACCAACAATCTTAGAAATGGCTGATAATGATCTCTTGGACTCTAATCCAACAAACGATCTATTTGCGGACGAATGGACGAAGATATTGTCGGCATGTCAAAAGTACTGTGAGAGGGATTTATGAAAGTGTTGTTAACTTTTTACTTGATGATTTTATATTTTATCTTTTATGTAAACAATAGTAAACATACAAACTGTGTTTTTAATTTCTATAATTGGTTTAAAACCGTTTTAATTAAAGAAGTAAATCAACACATAATTATTAATAAAACGAATGGCTCTAGAATTTAGAAATTATGGCAGAATACTTCTTAAACTTAAGATTAATAACAAAAACTTGCGTACTTGTCCACTAGGTGTCGCGGTATGACGAAGTGAGTTTATTCAATCAGCCCTCTCCCATCCAATACTGGACAAAGGTCTTTCCAAAGTACCAAACTCTATAACACTAACACAGTCAT
This sequence comes from Apamea anceps, assembly GCA_951799955.1. Taxonomy (NCBI): domain Eukaryota; kingdom Metazoa; phylum Arthropoda; class Insecta; order Lepidoptera; family Noctuidae; genus Apamea; species Apamea anceps. The sequence continues at coordinate 5,678,112 of OX637516.1, forward strand.
CCCTTTTCTTGGAGTTCCGTAGGGATGTATCGGATGTTTACCATCCGGACGAAACCGTAAACATTTGTTAAGTCCTGTAGACTCATTGTTAAAAAATTACGCACCTACCTTGTTAAATAATTACGTACCTAATTTTCCATTATAGTTTAGGTTCTAAATCTGAACTCTACAAAATCGATACTCATCTATTACTTATAAAATCGATTCTCCCACGCGGTTAACCAGACTTAGTATAACTCATTTGATTGTCGACATCATATCTGCTGCACTAAAGTACTTTGTGGGGAAAGTGCCAATAAAATCATTTATTTCGTTTGGCATCCAGATTGCTGATTGGGAATACCCAATGATACTATAAGTATTACGTAAGCAGTATTGAATAATTTACGCAAGTGTCCTATATTTGCGTAATGTTGTCTTATCTTAGGGACTGTTATATGACTGCTATACGTCACTTTTGGCTGGATTTGCTATATTGGACCAAATTATTTCCTTATCTCTAGTGTCTCATACCTACTGTTTCAGAAAGGGATTTCATTACATACCTTATAGGAGGGAGAACCTTGTCATATTAGAATAGGAACCAGGTGTTCAAATCAAAGTAATGACCATACGGCACATTATGAATGGTCGTACCGAAATCGAAGTGAAAGAAGTTGCGCGGGCGCTGTTCGTGAGCCTATATCGCAGTTGCGAACCCACTTCGCGCGTGTTTACGCGCATCGGCGTCTGCGCATGTCTCTATTGTCGTTTGTATCGTGATTAATGTGCGATTTTATTTTCTATTCGGTTTTGTGTAATACTTGTTACATCGTATTGTGATTTGATCCGTTGACGAACCAGTGATTGAAAGTTATGACCGAGTTTTTCCATTTGGAGGTTTTTGTTGAAAGTTGATGGCGTTGAAATCGTTGTCATGAGGATTTCTATTAATACTTACGTCTAAATATTGCTCATTATCTCTAATGATGTCACTATAATTAACACCTTGGCTCTTTAATTTACCCGCTTCTAATTTTGCCTCCACAAATAAACGTGTGCACTTAATTAACTATTACAGTTTCAGTTGAACGTTTCCGTTTAGTGAGACGACATTGAATTAACCGATAACTAAATACGGGCATTGTTGTCGGAAGTAGGAGTTAATCAGTAACCTCGCGAATAGCGCCTTGTATGGTGAATTAAGTATGGCATCGTGACGCTCTTGTTGCTTGATGCAAGGAAATGAGTTCGATCATGCAGTCTATCCTATATATCAAATAGAGTTTAATCTTGTGTTGTTTTGTTATCTTATTATTTCACTCCAATAAATTCGTTATCTAAACTACTTTGGAAGACAGCGCTAGATTGATTGACGTGACCAATTTTTATTAGTGCAGTCTTGCAAACCAAAATGGCCCAAGTAGTCGTCCTTGCAAAAACGGCAAGGAGGCACATCACTTACATTTCATCTTGTCTGTTAGTTATATCTTTATTACTACTTTGTTTTCTTTAAGGAGTGCCTAGCCTAGGTCTCGTACAGCATAGGGACATGACTCAATTTTTGAATGCAATAGGTTACCGTGGGTTGAATTGTATACTCTTCTGCCCACATGCTTCCATTGATGAGTAGGTACATCAAGTCTTCATTTACCCGATACGACTCCTTACTGCTAATAAACAGGTTACTTTTAGTTTCACCATTTACATGTTCATTCGAAGTGGCATCCTCTCCATTCAGTTCATCTGTGTAGCATCCTCTCCATCCAGTTCATCAGTGTCGCATACTCAGCTTTCATTGTACAGTCACGAGCAAAAGTATGTATACACTCAGCTTTATTCAAAGGTGATTTACTCCTTTATTTTTTAACGAAATTTGATGTTGTTACGAACATAGCATTTTCGAACCCATAGGTTTATGTAATGTGTCGTATTTTAACGTTGCATTCGTTATTTCACGAAAAAATCGAAATTAAAAGTTGCCAGGTGTTGACATATTGGTGCTCGTGACTGTACTCACTTGAAAAGTCTTTCACAAGATCTTGCTTTGCCACTTCGTTGACCTTTTATTTAAACAAGCTCCTTGTTCATTTAGTCCTATTTGGTATCAGTAGTTTGTATGTATTTTATAGTTTATTGTCCAACGAAGTGTCATTTAATTAGATCGTGATAGGTTAGTTGAGCCTCTCGCCACGAGGTTGATCATAAATACTTTCAAGTAGTGAATGTTATGTCCATACATTCATTTATTTTTGCTTGAGAATTCATTCAAGCTTGTTATATGTACTTACTAAAAATTTGTGAAACAATCAAGTATTTGTTTAGAATTAATAATGTATGCATGCAAAACATAAAATAACAAAAAATAAGTTTAGTCGGTTTAGGGCTGATTTTTCAATCGACAGATCATTCTTATTCGTGGAATAAAATTTACGTCTGACAGATACTGTATGGAAGAACTGACAAAAATACAAAATTATTCCTCCGATAAAATTATCTGGCGTTGGCAAAATCAGCCCTGAGCTAAATAAATTCTTGTTTATTATTCATAATAATTATTTCATGAAACCTGCGTCGGTCCATGCAATTAATAACCTACCTAAGTATCAGGGATACTTTGTCACAGCCCCATAATTTTAGTTGCTACTTACTAATTATGTAAGTAATTTATTATGGCAGCTAATTACTGAAAAGACTACACCGCCCTATTCGTCATTCTATTTAATGCTTCAATGGAACATGAAATTAAGGCAATCGTAAGAAATAACAACAGCGTTATGTGCGTACTTTTTACGTACCTATGTAAAAGTAAATACATAAATGAACGCGTTATGCGTAAAGCATAAATGTCGATATCAATCACTCTTTAAATATAAGGCTCCTGAATCTACCACATTTTTATTAGGTGCTAATGTTGAAGCTAAATCATATTTACACATACAAGTTTTTGTGTTATAACGTAAAAAAATTGACCAGGTCCTAATCTGTCAACTGTTGGACATGGGTCTTTCTCAAGTTAAGCAGCCTTCATCATGTTTCGGCCATCAACTGCGTAGATCCTCAATGAAGTAATCAGCTTGATTAAAATTACGATCACCATTTCCCAACAGTGATTAGCCAAGCAAATGACTATGACTGTGTTAAGCTCTTAAGAGTCCCATTACTTTATAAAAGTATTTTACACTAGGTACGAAGATTGTTAATTCTGCAAAATCCTTATCTCAAATTTGTTGAAGTACCTAAGAAAGACTGATGTCAGGAGAGGAAAGTCATCCGTCAATCAGTTACTAAACTTATGTAAAATATGAATTCTTCTTGGATTTTTTACAACGTGGGTCTATCAATACAGGCTGACTTGTAATTTAACGTATTATTCCTTCCAGGACTTGATCGTGTGACCCATTTGTAACAATTAAGCACCCTATAAAGCCTATGCAAAAATTCGTAGAGTACGGGAAAACCCAATTTTCATGTATTATTTAAAATTTCCCCGAATTCGTCACTAAATATCACATTTTTATTTAAAAAAAATGGATTGTCCATGAAACAGTCGATAATGTCGAATAGCTAATTGTTCAAATATCTGAAAATGGCGTGATTTCAAATTAATGAACTGGTTTACGTCGTCCCAATACCTTTTTACAATGAAATCCATTCAATTTGAGAGATTGAGTAACCCGCTTCTTATGCCATTCATAATAATCATTGCATTGTGCCGAATTGTTTGTCCTTCAGAAACCAATTTAATACATTTATTAAACGCACAATCGTTCAGTTCAATTCGAATGAATGTGTTCAAACTTCAAGAATAATACTTGATATCTAAGTTTAGTATTACAAATTTGCATAGCGCAGATAGTTCGTTGGCTTAGGTTACGTAGATCAGACAATCTATCTAGTTGTTGAAGGTTGTCCTGCCACAAGACCGAGATATAAGCCGTTTCGAAACATCTAGTTTGCCAGTTTACATTGTTCTCTGATTTAGAACTAATTTAACTTGTTTGCACGCTTCTGGCTATGATATATGTACGTCAAATTATGAAGAGTATATAGCTTAAAAGTAGCTATACTCTAAAGAGTTGGATTAAAACCTGGTTTGAACTTGTTTAAAAAATATTAAACGAGAGTTTCGCATGTCCGCTTTGCTGTGCAAACTACAATCTCTGTATCTACGAAACCCACATTGTCCCACTGCTAAAAGTTGTGCTTCTAATCGACCTTTTTGCCTTTTCTGAACTCAAGCCAGGCTTTCTCTTTTCCACTTACTGATTATTTTTTAGATGTCTCGTCGAGCATAGTTTTATATTATACTTGCATCCCTTTCGTGATCCCGTCTAGCTTAACGCTCATATCCACTCGATCCATATCCACTTAAACCGTTGACACAAACTTTGATCAATCTCCATCTTGTAAATATTCTTTGTACCTTAGAAATTAAAGTTTTCAAATAGTCAAAAGGACTAGCGACCTAGAAACGGTGGCTGCGTATCTGAACCAACGTCCTCGGCAACTTCGACAAGTCTTTGTCTGGTAGTCGGGAATTTGTGCCAACTTTAGTGGAAAATTAGTAAACATAACATTCAAATAAACGCTTGTAACTTTGTCCGATCCTTCAAACTAGTGTATGACTTAGTGAAATTGTGTGTTTGTTCGGCGACCCTGTTATATTCACACTTGAAGTTTTTTTTTTTACTTGGATTATAATTATGTCATTTCTATTCTTGGCTATCCCTCTATTTTTGTATTCTGAAAGCTCTGTTCGTTGTATTGTCCTTGATTTCTTGACATTTGATTTCTCAAAATCGATGCCGTTCTTAGAATCTGAATATACCTATGATTAGACAAAGCTAAGATTTTAATTAAATTAGTGATAAATTAAACCAAGTTCCTAGAATCTCTTGCTAGAAAGCCGCACTACTAAAGTAATCCAAATTCGTTTAACTAAAAGCTTTGTTTATCCTACAGCCCGAATTAACGCCTTTCTGGGCGCTGGGGTTAAGCATTTCCGAAAAACCCTTAATAACACAGGTTCTTTCATTGTTTCCTTAGTAACTTAGTTGGAGAGGCAATATGGGAAACCTTTTGCAGAAAGGACTATTCTCTGAAGTTTCCGTAAACGCTTGCTGTTCTTATTGTTTTCTGGAGTTCTTTGTAGATTGTCTTAATTTTTAAAGGCTCTAGTTATTAGCTACTCCTTTTCGTTTCGACGATGGTACATTTATGTTTCTTATATTATTTGGGCCCAGTAGGCCACGTTAATCGCGGCGTCAGAGGCCTACTTCAGATCGTCAAGTTATTAGCTACAATGAATACTATATATTTTTATCTCCCTTAATTACGTACGAATGTACATTTTGTTGCCCAGTTCCTTAGTTAAGTAGAATACTTGAAGCACTATCCAAGTTCAAGTTTCCAATCAAACCCTATGCACCTTCCTACTCAAACATAGACGCTTTCTATCAAGCGATGCTAACAAGAAACCTATACCGAACAAGCGCTTCACAGCTGTTACTTTGACTAACTTAGGATGGTTCTGGGAGATTACGAAATAGACTAAGAATTATTGTACTCATCTTTTACTAGTAGGTATTGTTACGCAAAGCTTTCCTGGAAATCAATTATGTTCTGAATAATTAATTATTTGTTACTTTGGTATATTGCAGGGACATCGACGCGCAAATTGTAACAGATTCAGATTTAGCACATGAGTTTAGACCCCATAGTGTCGAAATTTTTCGTCGGTTATTAAAAAAACTTGCTGTTCCATACGTTTTTACCGCGTAGGTATTATTACACTTTTCTATGAAACAAGATTTTTTTTTTTGGTAACTGAAGAAAAATTCCTACGCTATGGGGTCCAAACTCATGTGCTGAATACATGGTTCCAGTTTGCGCGTCGATGTCCCTGCCACCCTGTAACTGTATATAACTTACTGCGTTCTGAGGCCTTACCACGAGCTCTTAACGCGATCCAGTTTAGGCTGTTGGAAAGAGACAGAGCTATACAAGTCGTCTAGCGCCATCTCGATCCCTGAGCGTAAATTGAATCGCGTTAAGAACTCGCGGTAGGCCACCTGGTGGCCTACCGCGAGTTCTTCGTGATCGAGATGGCGCTAGACGACTTGTATAGCTCTGTCTCTTTCCAACGGCCTATACTGGATCGCGTTAAGAGCTCGTGGTAAGGCCTCTGCTCTGAGAAATGGATCGCATGGAGAATGCAGTCTGTGTGGGCTAAGACGATCCAAGTTAGCCCCCACAAGTGACTATGTACCTTAATATGACCGTCGTATCCTGGGTAGCCTATACTTTGTTCGCGATTTGGTTTCTAAACATGTAAACAAATATGTGTTTTTTTGAAAAACCACTGCACATTTTTATGGCTTTTTCAAACCATTCTGAAACGAACTTTTTTAACCCTGCAATAAAGTTGATATTCATTTAAGTTGAAATAAGGAAATAATACCAATTGGAAACAAGGATTTTATTACTTAGCTGGCTTTTTATCACGGCATTCACTATTCTCATAAACATAGCTTATCCCTAAACGTGTAAAGAAAAATCTTTGTAACCCAGAGCCAGCTGTAAAACAGATTAAAGGATTACAGTCCGGCGGTCTACAGTTCTTTTCTCGCGAACCGCTTACTAAAAACTAAAAGTTTAAACCTTCAAAGCCATTTTATGACATCATTAGGAAGAATTATGAGCAATTTCAGTTGGATTTTAGGTGAAATCGTACCTTAGTTGAGACGTGAAGTGAATAAGTGAATTGGATTCTTAATTCTATGTGAAGCATACAATTAAAGAGTCGTCCAGATATTCAATATGAGGATTTATTTCAAGGAATATAAGGTTAATAAAATGGTAAGTTGTTTGGAGTTATTGATCGGGGAATTCGGAGATATATTATGGCTTACATAGGCAGGTAAAATTAATCAGAATCAGCCTATAATGTTCCCGCTGCTAGGTCACAGGCCTCCTTTCTCTGTGAGAGGGTGCGGGCCGTGAACCACCACGCGGACCCAGTGCGGGTTGGTAGATGTCACATGTCTTCGAATTTTCGGTTCTAGGAAATGCCGGTTTCTTCACGATGATTTCCTTCACCGTTAAAAAGTAATCCATCCTTGGCAATTCGAGTACTATCGTGCCATTGCCGTAAACTGCTTAGTGTTTCTGAGACGTCATAGTAGAACACAGTTGCCAGAAGTTGCACATTATTGCGCAATAAAGTTATCCGTGAAAGCAAATCTTAATACTACTGATTTACATCCGTCACCTCACACATCAGGTTCAGTTGAAAACCAGCGTCAGGCACTATTGTCTGGCATTTTTGCTGAACTGGGCCTTTTTGGTGCAGCCGTGAGGCACACTTTCCTGCTAATTTCTTACATAGGTCTATAAACTGTTTTCTATTTGTTCTTTTATTTGTGTTATCTGATGTAATGTATCTGGTGTATTGTGTGTCTTTTGGTCTGTGCTAAATAAATGTTTTTTCTTTCTTTCTTTAATACGGTTTTAAGGTGAATGTCATAAGACTGGCCATGTTTGAAAGTCGTAACTTAATTAATTCTTATTACTTGTGGACTGACTTGTTGTTGTGACAGTTTAATATTTTATTTTATAAATCTGAAAAGAGCTAATCTTATTACTTGGCCATATGTATATGTCGTATGTCGGAGCAGCAATACGCAAAAGCCATCCCTAAAGGGATCCCAATTGGCAGGAAACATCTGCGCGGCAGGCTCAGAAAGATATGGCGGGATGAGCTGGACTCCTTCTTAAAGGATTGACCCACAATCGTAGTAGATCGGGAAAAGTGGAAAGAGGGAATCCCGACCTTTTGTCCTACAGTGGGACAACACAGGCTTATAATATATATATATATTATTGACGTGTAAAAGTGTTTGTACAAACCTACTTACAAAATAAAATCATTTATCATTTATTTTATAATAAATAAATACATAGGTAGTAAATTATCTTATTACGGTAAAGCCTTTTCCCAGCTATGTTGTGTTCGGCTTCTAGTCTAACCTGATGCATTTGAATACCAATATTTTACATGGAGCGACTGCCTATCTGACCCCCACAACCCAGTGGTAAGATTGCGGGGTAATTGCGTAACGCACTATAAGTATCACTGGGTTTCATTTTGACAGTTCGACAACATTTATTGCGTTATTACGTTGTTGAGCAGACACATATTTCGAACATACGAAGCAATGGATCAGCAATATCATTTAAAAGATCGATAGTGTGTTACGCAATTAGGGTGCTGGTTGTCAGACTTTCGGGCTTCTGACGACCCGTAACGACTGTCACAGATCCACGGATCAACCGCGGCAAGACTAGCTTAATCTGATCGATCGACCCGTGCGGCTGTTATTACTTAGCCACAAGCCGTTTGGTAATAGTTAATAATATTCTAACTAAATGAAGGATGTTGGACAGGATTCAAGGAGAATTTCTACTTTGTTCAAGATGCTTAGTTTACATTCTCAGTATGCAAATATACAGTTTTGCACACAGACTGTTACTGAGGTAAGGAGTTTCCCAGATTTCCACACATATTGAGCTGTTCGCAGATCCTTGAAGTTCAGTACCTAAGCTTTTGTTATGTTAGCAGACTGTTCTGAAAACTTCGCAGTATTAAGTTAAACAGTTCCTAGATAGATAGATAGATTCTGAATTCTGAGGAAATAGTTTCGCATAATCGGTTGAGACAGCCTTCTAAGTTCGTCTTTATTTTCCTAACTTTTTATGTTATTGTGGTTGTAAGAACACACTTGAATAGCCTTGGGGATCCTTCACTTGCAATTTTTTATCCGCTAAATTTTGATCTTTAAATATTTACTTTTCTATAGATACTTTTTCAAGTCGATGATCACATTTCACGTATTTATGAAAGCTTTTTGTTACTCTGATGTATCTTAATACTATCATCTGTCTGCGACTTCGTCTGTGTTGACTTCAGAATATGTCAATACTGAGATAAAAAGTCCTATGTATATTTAATGCATAGGACTTTTTAAATGACTACTTTTTTAATTAAAATTTTTAAATCTAGTCGCAGTCTCATCTCGGCGACAAACAAATGTCAAAAACTTATCAAAATGTAGGGAAATTAGAGGAATTTTTGACAGATTGAGACTAAGATCAGACTGTGAACGTTCTTAAAATTACGAGAATTGCGCCCCAGGTTATAAACTATCTGTACAGTCATGAGCAAAAGTATGTGTACACGCGGCTTTATTCAAAAGCGATTTACACCTTTATTTTTTAATGAAATTTTATGTTGTTACGAACATAGCATTTTCGAACGCATAGGTTTATGTAATGTGTCGTATTTCAACATTGCATTCGTTATTTCACGAAAATATAGCAATTGTAAGTTGGCAAGTGTTAACATATTGGTGCTGGAGACTACGTATGCCAAATTGTGTCCAAATCTGTCCGTTTTAGCGTGATCGAGTAACAAATATCCAAACATACCCACAAACTTTCACATTTATATATACTCGTATATTATTTCCGTTAACCTGTATTGTACTGTTGTTAACCTGTCTCACTGCTGGGCAAAATCAAAATATTTTATTTCACATAAACCAACATGGGCACTTATGAAACGGCAGAAGCTAAGCACGGTTTCAATTGGTCGTTTCCTATGGAGAAGAGCCGGCAAGAAACTCCACGGTTACTCTTTTAAAAATAATTGGCTTTTACAATGTTTTCAAATTACAGTAGGTATGGGAGGACAGCGTAGGCCTGTAAACAAGTACCAGGTACTTGATAAGACATAAATAAATGGTCTACAGATCTAAAGCCTACATGGCCTACATTGTCCTCACATTTACAAAATATAGGTATGTAGAAGGATCCATCAAAAGGACAAAATATATAAAGCTATTAAAACCAAGTGACATGACTGCTATTACAACCACTAATAAAGAGTTGAAACTAAAATTGTCTGTATATAATGTCAAATAATAAAAATATTTTGTTAAAGAAGTTTGTAAAAAATAAATAAACATCGTACAGTTAATAGACATTTACATAGTTATGCCGTTAATGAGGTGCCAGGAAAGCCACATGTGCAGAAGAAATCATTGCCAAACTACCTTGTCTTCAACGTAGTCTTTATCTTATAATATGCTTTTTGATAAGGACACGTTTGATGAGGGTTTTGAACTTTCCATCGCTAAGTTCTGTAACCGGCTTTGGCAACTTGTTATAAAAGCGGATGCTGTTTATAAGAAATGACTTGCTAGTTTTAGTTAAGTTAATCTAAATTTAGGTGTCACAATTTCATTTTTACTACGTGTATTTATATTATGGAAATCGCTTCTTATTTTAAAAAGTCCTAAGCTTTTGCGAACATAAAAAATACTTTCTAAAATGTAAACAGAAGGCAGAGTTAGTATATCAATTTCTTTGAATTTGTTTCTAAGAGACTCGCGAAATGAAAATTGAATCTATGTCCGCTGCCGATCCCCACAGCAGAACACCATAAGACATAATACTGTGGAAATAAGCAAAGTATACTAGCCTAGCTGTGGCTATATCTGTCAACTGCCTTATTTTTCTTACTGCATATGCAGCTGAACTTAATGGACTTCAACGGCTTCTTCCACCTTTCTTTCACTTTTCTCACTTTTCACATTTATAATATTAAGGGCAAATTTCACCGAACTCTTATACCTAGAATAAGTCTTATCCTGAGAATATATTTTGAATTGTTGACAGATTTTCCATACTATAACTGTCAGACGTCAATTTTATTCCACGTATAAAATATATCACACACTTTGGTCCAATCAGCACTTAGTGTTAGGATACTCTAGTTATGAACAAGATGTACGTATCGAAAATATGTAAAAACTTAGTCACGAAATATTTCGACAAGCACGTGATCCTGCTTCGACTCAATTAGAACTTTAGAACACATTAATCTTATTTAGTGATACCCACCGAGAACTCGCAACAACGGAATGGATCATCAAAACGACTTGATTAATTTCATTCCAGTATCACGTAGCGAGACATTATTATCATCAATATTTAATTAAAGCCTTTTATTTTCGTTTAATTAGCCGAAGGCTGTTCAAATTTGTAAGTAATGCTTACTTGAGATTATGTTAATATTTTACAAGTTCAATGTTGGATGTTCTTATTAAGTTAAGCAAATAAGCCTACAATTAAGGGTGAAATGTTGAAAGAATGTATTTGCACTATACAGGATTTTTTTAACCAGTGTGCAAACTGTAACCATGAATTCAGTATATGTTGCTGAACTCCACTGAGTTGAAATTTATGGCCAGTTATTAAAAAAAAAGCATTACCTACCATACATTTTGACCGCGTAGGTATTGGACTTTTCTATAAACAGTTGATTTTTTAGACAAAATTTGTTTCGGTGCGTTTAGCGGAAGTGCTTAGGTGCGGTTCGGGCATGTAGTGTTGAAACCAGTGCTCTGAGTGGAATACCTCAAAACTTCTCTGGAATTATGTGCTGAATTCATGGTTACAGTTTGCGCACTGGTTAATTTGTTTACCTGTATTTTGCTATGTCAAGAATATAATAAACGAAATTGACACTATCAACAAAAGGAAAAAGTGAGAAATTCAAGCGTACAGTATAAATAAATCTTTCGTATAAGTACGCAATGTTCACTGATGTTTTATAATAGCAATTAATGTAATTACTAGAGCTGCTGATAATTATATATAAAGCCTATAAATAATGCGTTAACGTTTCTAAGCTAGAAACATACGATTTATAATACTATCAAGTAATATGCCACAAATCATAAACTTGTAGGCACTCATGTGCAATTCGTTATTTAATACACTGCTCTAACCACTGGTTTACAATATCGCGATCTTGCAACGTAATGATCCAGGGACCTCTGACGTGGCGTTATAATCTTTGTTTTCTGTTTTTATAGTTTTAAGGTGTATTCATTTTGTGTAATGCCAATAAACGCATTTTTCTTTCTTTCTTTCTTTTTTTTCAGCGAGCTTGACTGGCAAGACACCACAGAAAAGCTCTCTGGTGTATCAGCACCCCAATCGCGTCTCATTTTCTATCACAATTCGAAGGATCTTGAAGGAAATTCCTAATCCATTGATTCATATGGTTGAAAAATTCGTTTGCTGGACAGTGTCATTAACGCAATGAATGTTGTTGAATTGTCAAAATGAAAGGCATGGCAATTGTCAGTGTGTTACGCAATTAACACGCTGGCCCAAAGGGAAATAAATTAGTTGGGAAATTTTGTTTTAGTATCATAAAACAAATAATTCTATCTCTTATTAATTTCAAATGTGTCTTATTGTTCCAGCGTTCCAATGGCCCGGAGTGTACTCCTCCGTGCCGGCGAGCGCAGCCATCACCGCGAACCACCAGCACGCCAAAGCGAACTCTTGCGCAGCCAACTGTCAACAATGATGCTTCTGGTAAGTACCTAGTAATTTAAGTTAATTTTGATTGTTTTCTACTTATTGATTGAATTTATTTTTCTATGAGTTGACTGAAGTGGAAGGTACGAAAAACAAATGAACCCAATAAAAATATTGGAATTTATCCTAAAATTAATCTCGGTATCAGTGAACTTACACTAGTAAAACCACAACTCAGGACGAATACACCTACCACTGGTTGTTTCTGCATTTCCTAAAGGTTGACTGCTAGAAAATGCCCATGGCATTAAGTCCGACTCTGTACACGTGCTTAAAGTGTTCAATAAATAATACCAATAATAGTGGACGTTTTTACATAAAATATAATTTGCATGTGAAAGTTCGGAATACGGCCAAGTATCAAGACAATTAACTTTCATGTTAAGAAACGGCTCTAAACGCGACAAAATAAAAGGTATAACAATTTACATGTACGCATATACATTGTGAAATACACGGCGATTAACTGGTAACATGTAGACGCATTAACAGCACAATATTCACGAGTTTTCACTGTCACCATTTGTCTCGCAGTTAATTTGGTTTCGTTTCGACAAAATGGTACTCTTGACGCTGCACGGCGTAAAGGATTTCGTAAATTATCACAGAGTTTAAAATTCTTTCGTGACAAATCGGTGCCGTGGCGGCTTTTACTACTTACGCTTTCAGCCCCCAGAAAAATCATTAAAACCTTCATTTGTTTTAATACTATAAGTAATTAGAATATCTCGTAATTTTTTACTTTAATGTTTCTGTGGGTGTTATGGACTTTCCAGTGTTCAGTTTAGGGTTGAGATTACACAGGGCTCTGCTCATTTACTATAACCGTTGGATTTCATGCGTAGGCAATGCAGTTTAGCGGGTTACTGCGGAGCTTAAGAACCTTTGTACACGGTACGGCGTATAAATTGCGCCGTAGAAAAACGTGCACGTTTACAAGTTTCCATAATGATCCATACAACACTGACGACCGACCGTGCCTACACACGGCGTGTAAACCGCGCCGTAGATAAAACGTGTCTGTCAACAAGCTTTCATAGTGATCCATGCATCGAATAAACCGTATTTTTCACGGCGAGAAAAACCTATGTGTACAAAGGGCCTAACCCTTCATTTGATTAGCAGGTAAAGCTCGAATTACGTTAATGATCTGAAATTTGAATCCGCATGAATTATAGTAGGTGTCTACTCAATAACGACACAAAAGTGATGATGTCTGGTTTGATAATACTTTAGATATTAAAATCAAAATAATCCTATTTGGTCACAATTAAATTATCATTTCTAACTGTTCTATTTCAGCGAGATGTTTCACTCACATATCTCTCATCTGGTATAATGACATCACAATAACAATGCGTTTCGACCTGTCAAAGATACGCCCTCAGTCTATTTCTGCGTACTACCGACCGGCCGTGACCGCAGTCACGTTGACACGCCAAACACCCGGTCGGCACACGTAGGGTTGAAAGTTCCACCAAATGTACCTTCAACCCCCTTTTAGACGGGGACATGTTGATGTCCCACGCACGTCCCTAAATTCCGATCCTTAAATTAATCGGCCCGATTTGTTAATTTTATTATGCGGAATTTGTTCCCTGAGTTTAAAGTAGGGACGGATTAAACGAATTGTTTAAACTTTCAAGTATTTATCAAAAGATCGTTGAATAGCTATGCAGGGTCTCATTGTTGTTTAGCTTCCTTTCGCTCTCGTTGCTGTTTAGCTTTGACGAATACCTTTTAAAGGTTCAACAATTCTTGGATATAAATTGCTCGCGATGTATTATTCCGTGCAGCTTCAATCAAACCATCATCATCTGCCTAGTCTTTTTCCAACTATGATGGGGTCGATTTCCAGTCTAACCGGATGCAGCTGAATGAATGAGCTGATATTTACATGGACCCTTTGTAAGACTGGTTCTCAGATTTTCGGGCTACTGACGACCCGTAACGGCTGTCAAGGATCCACGAATGACAGCCGGGACCAACGGCTTGAAGGTGTTTCCGAGGCACGGAGGGGTCTTGGTATGTGAAAATGGTTACCAATGCACGGACCAACCGCGGCAAGCGTAGCTTAACCTGATCGATCGACCCGTGCGGCTATTTTTACTTAGCCTCAAGCCCACGCTTGTGGCTAAGGTGGGCTTGAGCTTTGCCTTCAGCCATGCCATGGACATTAATTTACACAAAGATATTGCTTGTTATCTTTCCCAGATAGACCAGCGATATCTGGATAAGGCAACCCTATTGTTACCGTGATTATTGGCACACGTTACCTTACCTTTAGCCTCGTACTCTTTGCATTTGAATTCGAACCTTACAAAGATGTAATCTTCTACAAATACGTTTGATTCGTTCGTAGCTTTGCTAATGGAAAGTATCAGTCTGTTTTCACTTCCAGCATACCTAGTTTGAGGAATTAGTTGGTTATGGATTCTCAATGTCGTGTTCGTTATTATGTGTAATTGTTGACTGAAGAAACGGTATCTCGAAAAATACATTCCTTCTGATATTAATTGAATACCATCGTTATGCTCTCTTTCGCGCTTATTGCTTACTCTGGGAATAACCAGTGTTTTGCTAGTGTCTGTCAAGTAATCATCGATTAGATTTTATTTACATAATAGTATAATCAAGCACGTAACATCGAAAAGAAGATGATCTGTCGTAACGATAGCATTAGTTCTCGGAAAGTGTAGCGTATCGTGTCACTATATATGAATCGAAACAGATTAATTGGATAGAAAATTAAACTGCGTGTCTATCAATTTCGCTTCGTTTAACGTATCAATTAGAGCCATCGATTGCCGACGTGAGGTGCGGTTCTTTCGCGGTTTTATACCCTGAAGTGAAAGGGAAACTCGTGTTAAATAATATAACTATTTGTAGACGTATGTTTCCAGATAGTACAATGTGCAACCACGTTAGCCACTCTTAAAGAATTCCGTGTTCGTGTCTATACTTTATCCATCGAAGATTTTCGTGTAGTCAATTTATTATTCAAATGAGCTCAATTTATAGGCCACAGGTAGAGCTAGCGAGTTGACGTGCAGCCCAGTTCCGAGCCACGTCGTACGTGTGAGCCACCTCACCATGAATTATTAAGGAGCAGCGGAGCAGGAATATTATGATCGTGGTCTCTAGGCTGCCAGCCTTACGGAGCAAGGTTGTTTGTCTTAGAACGATCGTTTCAAGTTTATGCATTAGTTTGCAACGGGAACAAGAGCTAAGGCGTAAGGCGTCGCTAAGTACGTTCCGGTGGAGTAAGTAATGTTTCATTAAGCAAACATCGTCCCACAAGTGCTTGGCTTTATCGTATACATCGATCTTCCCTTCCTCTTCGTCCCGTATGTGAACAAATTAAATTAACTATGCCGTCTAGGAATATTTCTAGAACGTCAGAGCAATTTACTTTTCCGAATATGGAATACTCGTATACAAATCTACATATTGCCTTGACACGAAATAGGAATTGAGTTTGTTTGATAATATCCGTCTGGGTAGAACCGACGACGTTGTTGGAGTTGTAAAGGGTACGAAGTGTTCGAGAACTTTGATACTGATGAAAGATATTCAGCAAGAAAACTATCTCCGCAAAACGCTTACAGAGTCTCTCTCTAATTAGAAAGAGACAAAAGTAATATCATTTTTACAGCACGCAGCGGCAGTAACCCTAGTCAAAAGTAACTGAACATTTTTGCCATGGAAGCATTTCAAAGAGTAATATAAAATGGATATATTTTGGCTATAAAATATGTCCGCCGAGTGTCCTTTTACGAGTGTAATTTAATAGCAGTCCTGGGGCATAACGTGGTCTGGATGTATCATGATATTAAATATTATTATCGTCGGCTTTATGGAAAGGGAAGCGTGTTTGATAGGTCTAACCTAACTAAAAGTTGGGCCTTCTAAAAAAAGCTAGTCTTCTTTGCCTGAATCATAATAAATACTAACGGAGAATCTCTGTTTTCCCGTCATACAAATGCGAGTTCTACAAATAAAAGTGGTAAACTGTCAATCCAAAAAATTGCTAACAGGATCTTTCAAGTAGTGAGTGACCTACGGATGTCTCATGCATCAAGTCCTAAGGTCAGTACAGGATGGCCACACAAACGGGGCAAGGCTGTGGCCCTCGACCGAAACATTGAGAATTAAAAAGGAAGAAATATGGAAGACTAAAAAGGACTACTGTGGTTTTCTATTAAAATCGTGTTATGTGTGAAGATAAAAAGCTAAACACCCTACTTCCTACTAATATTATAAACGCGAAAGTTTGTGAAGATGGATGGATGGATGGGCGGATGTTTGTTACTCTTTCTCGCAAAAACTACTGAACGGATTTTGATGTCTTTATAGTAATATGTCTTATACATTAGAATAACACATAGGATACTTTTTATCCCACGGAATCGACACTTATGCGGGTGAAACCGCGGGGCACTGCTAGTGAACCATATTCTTGTAACGAGATGGTCCTTAGCGTGGTAAGCATTATGTCATTGCAGTTAAGAGAAAAGCACTTATCCATTATGGAAAGTAGACTCATAAAAACATACCTTTCAACCCACCACAGCTGGCAAGCAAAATGCCATCTGTTTTAAAATTTTCAGCTCTCCCTAGCATGAAACACGAGCAGTTAACTACACTGCGGGACATGTTAAAACTGAAAACCAATTGACTGAAAACACGTAGAATACCGCACCAGCCAGCGTATTTTACGTATTTTAACTCTATTGTATACTGGGGTCAGTGGGGGTGTAGCAAAATTATGCACGCAAAACCCGAGCACGAGCTGGTCAGGCGTTAAAAGCGGGCCAAGGTCGGGACCTTACCTGGCTGGTCCTTCACAATAGAATGGTGCATACGGAAAAATATGAACTTTTACTTGAGTATATTGTATGAACTTTTACGTGTTTGTGGTAGGAATGGATTTCTAAGGACTGACGGGGGTATAAGCTAGCTGGTATATATGATATTGAGCGCTCCATGAAAAAACACGAAAATCCGCTCCAAAAACTAGCATAAGTAAGATAGATTATTACGCAAGATATTTTGGATATAATGGAGTCGACGTGAAATCAAAACCAGTCGATCTATTTTGTAAAAATCTTGCCGCAAAAACTTAGGTGAACTGAGCTGTCAATAGCATCCCTAGCATCTGGTGGAATGATGGCTAACTTCACCTAAGTTTTGAAGGTGAGATTTTTACAGAATAATAATAATAATATCCCTGGACATTTCACACAGCGCAATCTAGTCCCAAGCTA
This sequence comes from Apamea anceps, assembly GCA_951799955.1. NCBI lineage: Eukaryota > Metazoa > Arthropoda > Insecta > Lepidoptera > Noctuidae > Apamea > Apamea anceps. Next base: position 5,695,814 of record OX637516.1, read on the forward strand.
AGCAACCTAATGCTTGTGTTATAGTAACAAGATGGCTGATAAACTACTTATATACATTTTTTTTTTGTAAATACGTAGACCGGTAGAACACAAAGCGACTTGAAGGCGATGATGTAACGTCATATTATAATCATACTAGCTGTTCCCCACGACTTCGTCTGCGATTCAGGATGAAAAATAGCTTATGTCCTTACCCATATCATGGTCTATCTGTGAGTCTAGATCAGTCCAGCCGTTTTTGTGAGATAGAGTAACAGACAAAAAAACTTACTTTCGTATTTATAATATTACTTAGGATTGCTCCGAATGACAACAATACCCATGTTTACCAGCCATACTCCTTTTGCTTTCCACAACATTGATGATTAGGGACCTTCCTACGTACAGCTGTCAACGCGAACAGACAGGTTACATGTACAACGTTCAGTCCGGGGGTCCTGTCAAAACCCAAACGCTTGACAGGTGGATTAGATACAACAGGTAACTCTGGCCTTAAAACTGGGCCAAGGTCTTACCTGCGTCGTCCTTCACATGACTGCATACGTACTAACAGAATAAACGTTAACCACAAGGATAATGTTCATGGATTATGATGACGTTACTTTTCACTTAAAAGCTCATTTCATGTAATCCTTACAGGGTCGGTTTATATTGCAAGGCTTTAGAGAGTTAGGAATCTGCTCGTTATATCTTAAAGAAAAGTGTATGCTGGGACTAAGGTTGAAATCTATCGCAACGGGAGAGTGACTGATGATCCCAGATTTCAAAATGTTAAAGGTTGCGGCTGAAACATTTTTAACACATTTCTTGACATATTCTTGGATTGGTCGTAGGACCGTCTGATCCAGAAACAGTTGGCAGCAAACAGTTGGCTTCACATACCGCCATAATTTTAAAAACTAATATTCTACAATGTTTGCTATATTCAAAATCTAAGCTTTATCTATCCGATCTGTGAAAAAAGTTGGCTTCACTTTAATCCTAAAAGTCAACATTATTCGCTCCTGAATTTTTCCATCTCCAATATTCAAACAGCATGTGGGTGGAGATAGGTTGTTGGTCAGGTAAACTGTTTATCAGCACCCACGGCCTGACATTTACCGGAAAGATCTCTAGCTCAGTGACTACACAACAGAGGGTGGTTAGGAATTTATCGTTGTATGTATTGCCTCATTAGTCAAGGGTTCTAAAGTTCAAAGGTATTGAAAAACATACAGTGCGATGCTTCCAAAGTTTTTGATTTTATGACTGTTCGATGAAATGGATCTCATTCATCTGGAAACATATAAAATATGCTATTAAGTTTCAAATTATTATCTTCTTTCCGAATGTATTCTGTACGGATATAAACCCACGGAACGTGCTACCGGGACACAAAGTAGCCTATGTCCTTCCTCAGGACGCCATTTATCTCCGCCAAATTCTATCGAAATCCGTTCAGGGGTTTAGGCGTGAAAAAGTAGCATAGTGACAGTTACTTTCGAATTTATAATATTATTTAAAGGACGTTATACAGTATGATTAAACGTGAATGGATTCGCTGGCACTGGCTGGCAGGTCAATATGTATGTTCTTTATGAAAAAGTTTCCACTAGCATGTACGGTAGTAGTTATTTCAAGTAGCGTGTCAAGTAACAGTGAGCGATGTTAGTGAATGTTGACACGTAATAATTCAGTGTTTAGTCCCCTTGAAACATTGATGTCTCATAAGTTATTGCTAAGAACTCAAGCGAAACATTATATACAAACATGACTAGCTGTGCCCGCGACTTCGTTCGCGTGCATGCATGGATGCATGAAAACAAATCGGATTTCGTAGATAAATAGATAAAAGTAGCCTAAGTTACTCCTTTATGACATCAGCTAGACAGACAAACAGAAAAAATAAAAAAATTGTTATAAGTACAGTATACTTATTAATTTAGTAAAAAGCAGTTTTTTTTACATTAGAAACAGACACTTACATTTTATTTATTTGTAGATGTTTTATTGTCATAAAAAAGCAACGGTTAATAATTCAAAATGTGATATGGATATCCAGATACATATTATACTTTTATGAAGACGCTTAATGTGCCTCACGACTGCTCTCGTCTGAAGGTTCTCCGAGAAAACACGTGTAACATTCAGTAAATAAGAATTTTCTTCGCTGAACTGGAAAGAGTTCTAAAGACATGTACATAATAGCGAAAATTATATAATTTTTGACAATCATAATACCTTTTTTTTTTTGAGGATGGGAAATCATCAAATGACTCCTCCCGCTCTGGGTGGAGCAGGAGGGAGTGTCAGACTCTTACTGACTAAAACCCACCCGTGTTCCTTCCTTAGCCCTTTATGTTCCAGGGCAGCGGTAACCCTTTCGGACAATCCCGCTACCCTGGCAGGCTTCGGCCCCCGTCACTCATGCTGACATCTCTTTGAGGCGCGCGTGGAACACAAACACGCCGTCCGGCACGGGCCTGGTCCTGATCGGACGGTGAGTTACCCATTACTCACCGCCCGCAGGCCCGCGCCTACGGTGGCCGGGAGTCGTCACGCGGCTCCCGACGCCCGGAGCGTCTCCCGCGGCGGCTGAGGCGTGAGGTGCGCAAGGTGCGTTCTCTCGCCCACCCCGCCACCTCCTTCGCTAGCATGACTGCTTCGCAGAAGGAGGTGACATAATATCTTGGGGGTTAAGAAATTAGCACGTTGCGACTGTAACCTTTACGTGACTGAATTAAAAGAGTGGGACAAAAAGCTTTACCCCAACAAAAATAAAAATGATTCCCAAGAGGAAGACGAACTACTGTCACATTTATTTTGTTAATAAAATATATATATTTTTATAATTATTAGCTTGTGACTATCCACTGTTGAACATGGACGTCCTCAAAGACCATACTAAGGCTGTAATGTTCCCACTACTGGGACACGGGCCTCCTCTTGGCGAGAGGGGGTGGGCCTAAATCCACCATGTGGGCCCAATGCGGGTTTGTCACATGTCTTCGAATTTTTGGTTCTAGGACATGCCGGTTTCCTAACGATGTATTTCTTCACCGTATTTTTAACAGTGGTGATGAATAACTTACACAAAGTAAAGTAAGTCTGGGTTCGATGGTTATACATATTGCGATAATAATAGAGATTGACTATCAGTATAATGACATATTCCTAAGAAGAATGGAAATCTATTTATTTATGTCTGAAAAAAACTGGTAAATTTCTGTCCAAAAACACACGCTACGTCCTCATTACGGAAACATTAAAAAGTTATTTTAGCAACTCGAATAAAGCTTATCACTAAGATCTATTGTTTCTTTCTAGACGCCGCGAAATAACACATAAACACAGGTTTCCACAAAGCAATATAAAAGTACACCTTTCGAGTTTCGCTCACGTGTTTCATTGATTCTCCACCGCTTTTACCGCTAAAGACCAGGAGTCTTTAGCAGTAAAAGCGGTGGAGAATCGGGATTCTTTTCTATTAGGTACCTGCACTCAACTATCTCGATAGAGTTACGGCTGATCTTAACAACAAGTTTACCCTTTACATAATAGGATATTAAAGTTTCAGGTATACCTTGGCTTCGAAGTATTAACTTAAGTACCATACAAACTTAACTTCCTATAGGAAACTGCGATAGGTTTAGTCTTCACCGTTATACAAGTTTGTAAGTCTTGAGTGAGCTGTATCTTTACATTGTAGCGTACTTGACGTTTTAGGTAGGTTACCTGAGCAATTGAACGTTCACAGTCTGATCTCAGTCTCAATCTGTCAAAAATACTTTTAATTTTTCTACATTTTGACAAGTTTTTGACATTTGTTTGTCGCCAAGATGAGACTGCGACTAGATTTTGAACGTTTTAATTTACGAGAATTGGCCTACTTTTATAAAATGTACTGTAATAAAAGTCGTTCAAGGAAAATTATGTTTCTAGCTAGGTCATTAAAAAAGCACAAGCAGATCCGCGGGGTAATTCCGTAACATAATATCAATGTAGCAATGGCTTTAATTTGGACAGTTCAACATTCATTGCGTTATTTACGTTGTTGAGCAGACAAATTTTTCGAACATACGAAGCAATGGATTAGCAATATCCTCAAAATGATGCAAATTGAGATTGATAGTGATTAGTGTGTTACGCAATTAGGGTGCTGGCTGTAGTACTGTTGGCTGGAGAACGCCTTCTCTGGATTTTCAAAACTCGATATGCCATTTTAACGGTTGCTGAGCGATTTATTTTCTAATAGTAATAAGCACATAACTAATAAAATTCCAGTTTCGGCCGTTCAATCCTTTCCCAGAAAATCTATTCACCGCAACCGAAGGCTTCCCAAAAGTATCCCTACCCGAATATCAAAAGATCAACCTGATCGTAACTGACGGATATTACTTTCTACGGATAACGAGCCGTAGATCGGCGATCTAATCAATGGATTTTGGCTGTCTGGAATACCTACGCTTCAGTAGGCCCAAATCGATTTCGTGCTAGTATGTGCATAAGTAAGTGGTGTAAACGGTATAATAGCATAATGTTGTTCCGTTCCGTGAATTCGCTCAGTTCCTTTATGAATTTTAAATCTTTGTTCGTGTTGTTTGTCTTTGTGTAAAATTGCCCCATCATTCGTAATTTCAACTTTGTATATTTTGTCTGAATTTTCCTTGTCATCTCTTTTGTTGTTTGAGGCAAAGTTTTCCTTCAAAGATATTTTTTAAATCTTGTCTTGATAAGTTGGCTTCTGCCTGTGTCTTCTACTTTTAAGAGCTCACATTTTCTATGGTTCTCACAATACTGTCATCGCGTATGTAAATTGAAGTTCCAGTAAAGCTAAATTCCGGCCGATTACACAGCGAATCAGCTTCGAATAGGGTTGCCTAAAGCTAGACTGAAATGTTCTGTTATTTTACTAGTGCGGGAGACCGAGTTGGATGGGTTAAAGCAAAAGGCATGCAAAATAGATTTTGCTGTATGAAGAGCAACTCCTGGCTTTGACTCTCAAAGAGATGAACGTGGGCAAAGGAATTAAGTTAAATTCTTAGTTACAATTCTTCGTACGTAAATTATAGTTGGAGTTTTTAGCGTCTATTTAGTATTCCATGACTTAATTTGTGTTTAAAAAGGACGAAGGACTAGGGCCGTCGGATATAGTTGAAGTTCAGTGAGAAACTGAAGGATGTTTTCGAATAAGATTTAATTTAATTATTAGAAAACAATCAGCTCATTTATCAAATTAAATTTCATTCGAAAACATTCATCGGTTTCTTACTCACCTGCATATGTCCGACGTGGTTACCTACTTATCTCTTTTGGTGACTGTTCTATCTTAAACCTAATTTTCGACATCAGCGTAGCCTTTGACAGGGCTAGCGTATTTTTCTGTAACGGTATTAGTTAAAATAGCAACCCTATCTAACCGCAAGGCCGACAAGATCGTTATGCCCTTTTATGTTTATAGATCAGAAAGGCAACTGTTCGTGCCGAAACTTTATAGTTACGAGTACATGTAGCCATGTGTGCGTGTGTGTTTAGGAAATGGTACCTATGATTTATATTCCTTCGTGGTCTGACCTACCTACTATGAATCATTGTACGATCACCTACCTAGTAAGTACTGGTTATGACTTATGACCCTTTGGAGGTAACCATTCATCACAGAAAGGTCAAAAGAAGGGAGTGTTTTGTTTCGTTCTTTTTAAAAGTGCAGTCATGATTCACTTGCTCCTCTGATACTAATTTTAGAAGTAGTTTAGTGCAAGCCCGAATTAAAATATCAAGTGTCTTCGCGTGGGGGCTTTAAATTTTAACGTGAGCGTCTTAAAATATGCTTTGTAAAGACGATACTTATTTGGTTTTTTATGATATATGGACCTATACATATAGTCTAGTATATTAAGGTTTTAGTCTTCTAGTTGGTCTTCATCACCACTGTTCTCAAAATGGAGAAAGAAAACATCGTAAGGAAACCGGCATGTCCTAGAACCAAAATATCGAAGACATGAGAGTTGGAGCGTCTACCGTTCTACAATAAAGTTCCAAGCCTCGTTCAAGATCTAAGCCTTAATAAATTCAAATCATTCATTAAACGTAAGTTGTGCCAGAAAGCCATTTATACCGTTAGGGCTTATACCGAGGACAAAAAGGCTTGGGATTAAGCTGCTTCCAATTTTTACATATTGAATATTTTTATTTTTTTGTTTTGTTGTTTTTTTTATTTACACTTTGACATTAATGAATTTGATCTATGACATTTGCTTACTTTGTAAAGTATTCTATTATTTTAATTATTGTGAATATGAAGACGATGTGGGTCATTTTATTTTTTATTTTTCTCTCTGTTCTGTTAGTTTTTGTCATGGTCTGGCAGTTTGAGTAATTAATGTGGCCTACCCAAATGTCCTTTCTTTGGTATTGTTCGTCGAATCGTTGAGCTCCTTAAGTTTTGAGTTGTGCTGCACGATTTCTGACATATGCGTGCACTGACTGGACAGGTCCTCTCAATCTTTATGGTTCTTTCCTCAAAAGACCATCTCAGACATCGACCTACATGGGCTTCATATGATCTGACCAAGATTATGACTGGATTTTAAAAGAGACTGTGACGTCTGAGTTTGTTTCGGCCTTTGTTCTCAGACTAGTCAGATAGGAAACGCCGACCTCATCTAGTTTTAAAATATGATTGACGATGATTGACTACTTACAAAATAAAATCATTTATCATTTACCAGCCCGCACTGGACCCGCGTGGTGAATTACGGCCCACCCCTCTCACTGAGAGGAGGCCTGTGTCCCAACAGTGGGAACAATATAGGCTAATTATGCTTATTCTTCTAGTTTAATCTAAGAAACACTTGATTTCTGTGTATAACTGGTCTTGATATTTAGGGAGCCATAACTTATCCACACGCGAAATTTAGATTTATAAGCCTTCGAAGGTCACATTTTAACAGATTACTTACTTTAATTCCCTAACCTTTAATTTAAGCACAGATCAAGGTAGCCCTAACTGACGTGTGTTTTATTTATTTCCCTTAAGACCCTAACAGATGAGACGGCAGAAAAATGTGAGCATGATTCTATACAATATATCAGGAAATCTTTCTTTCAAAATAAAATTACATCACGTAGACAAACAGTATTTTATCGAAATTCAGCATGGCTCATGGGAATTATATTACGTTTCAATGATGTTGTATTTACAGAAAAGTAGGTATTTCTTTCGTAAACTTTTAGAAGAACTTTTATTTTCATAATTTTTCTGTTTGCCTCAAAAAGAATGTTTTCCCCAAAGAGTTAAGTCGAGGTTTATGTATACTGTTTTAAACTTGGACCCCACTGACTTATTTTAAGGACAAATATCATGACGAAGCTTGCAGTTTATGCTGTACTCTTAAATAGCTAATATGCAGCGAGAAAGCGGTTTTATAAATACTTGCGGTGGTGGTATACCTGCGGTGGAGACTATTCATTGGACATCGGACAAACTATATACTTTCTGTATTTTAGGTATATTGTCTGTATTTCATATACTACGCAAAATATACACTTCGACGTGGAGTTGCGGATCCGGAACCTCTCGTAATTTATTATTCTGGCAGGTGCAGAATAATAAATTACGACAGGTATTCTTCCAATTCAATGGAGAGAGAGGAGAGAATTTACGGCGTTGACTTGAAAATCTTTCGGATATCCTGATGAAAAAAAACCTCACTACCGTATTACTTTTATAAACGCGCAATTAAATAAACGAGTGCGTACGTTAAAATAGCTTTTAAAGTACAAATCAATGTTTATTGTATGCATAATTTTAAATGCACGTGTTGAACTTTTAACACCCGTCTGTCATTTGAAAGTTGATCCTGAATAATATGCTACCATTATAGAATTCATCTAAAAGTTTAATATGACTACAGAGGTGGTCTGTAGGTTGCTCGAATCATGGAAACTTTTCCACCATAGTAGGAGGTAAATTGGAGAATATGTAAATAGTAATGTGTGCTTTAAAATTCTTCACAAAAAGGCGGGATTTTAAAAAGATACAGTCATGTTTATAAGTTTCTCCTTTTATAATCTCACGTCAAATAATTGTATGCCACGTGCGCTTAGCTTCAGGCAAAAGTTTACCCAAGTAACTTTTGTCCCAATGTACAGACGCCAGCAGGACAAGCTACCCGAAACTGTCAAATTTTCGCAATCAACCTTGAACCTTAAAGCTTTAGCGATAAAGTTGAAAATCTATTAAAGAATTTTGACAGATTGTAGTAGCTTGATGTGCTGGCGTCTGTACCTTATCCTTTGTCTTGAACACTCACGTGCAAATACTTTATTTCCATTTAGATGTTTTGTGTGTGGCTCTTGTACGTTTTCTACAAGGGTAACAGAAATTTTGTAGTATTTAAACTATGAACTTGGACCAACTGAAATCAATTATACGAAAAGTTATCGCAGCTGGAAACCGAATAGAAGCTGATGCTGTTTTGTTTTGTAATAAAACTCCCTTAGCTATGTTCTATTTTAGCTGTGTTGAGGAGCATTAAAAAGCCACTTCGTCTTATCTATCTCCTTCGGTTTTCTTGCATCCACCTGTTAACACTAATTTACATAGGTCATTGACATCCGATCTTGAACCACAACTTAAACGAGTCTAGAATATCACGTCGACTTTTTTTCTCCATTTCTCTGCTTGGGAGGCTGGTTTTATTTTAGTTATCATTTACGAGAGTATTGTACCGTCGACAAGTCGACATATGTTCGGGTAGAGAGGCGCGTGCGCGGGCGCAGGTCAGTCGACGCTGTTCGTTTGTTGCGCGCGCTTATCTGATCCATTCCGATCGATGATTGGATCACGACGTGTTTAGTATGTGAGATTATTGCAGCATGTGAAGCGAGGCATTCCTGTGTTTCTATTTATGATTTAATAGTCAGAAAAATATTTTACTAAACTCGTTAACAAAGAATTAACATTTCTTATTTTAGTCAAAACTGTTTTTATAAAAGACAATCATTAATCATTACAGTGTCGAACTTTCCTGAAACAAATACTAATTAAATCGTGTAATTTCGCCGGTTATTTGGATCTCGACTCCCGCGCATGTGCCAAGCGGTCGAGGCGCATTTCTTTAGTGTCGACCGATGACACCGTGCCGTGCGTCTACCCCACACTCAGTTCTATACTTTTTGTCTAAAATACAAAGAGTTACCTTCAGTCGCATATAGATAGTTTGAAAGTGATCTTTTTCGTCTGTTGGCTCCGCGTTTTGTTTGTCAACAAGATGGAAATGTTACTGGTGCAAGATGGTCCTATTGTGATATCCTGGATTGTTTTCCTGCTTCTCATCTGTCGGTGTTACTACCAGATTGCCACGATCAAAGTTACCGGTAAGTGTTTCTGTATTTTCTGTGAAAGTATTCGGGTTTCCACGTGTCACTGTAAGTCATATACACATCGGAAACAGTATTTTTTCTATGAAAACATGATCGATGGTCACTTTGTGAAAGTAATAACGTGTAATGTTTTTAATTAAATATATGTAACGTTTTCTTTGAAAGGCAATTACATTAACAAGCAAGGAATTAAAGTAGTTTGCAGTGGAAAGAACAATTTACATTAATAAGTTAGAAGTTCTTTAGGAATTCTGATTGCTTTAGTTTTGCATTTTCATAATGAAAGTTGAAATACTTTAATAAAGATTTTTTTTTTTTATTGTAGGTAGGTTAGAATAAAGTAGATACCAGCAGTTCTTTACTTCATTACGTCTATAAATTACTAGCATCTGCCTACGGCTTCGTCCACGTAAAATATCTTGCTCTCCCGCCCCCCCCCCCGCCCTCCTACCGCGTCGCATCGCATCGCCTGCCCGCGCTGTTACTTCGGTTTCGCTTAGCGTTCTTTCTGACTTTATTTCTTCGCGTATAAACAAACAAAACAACCAACTCTTTAGATTTATTATTACTTAGTATACATGAAGATAGATGTATTTAAAAGTAATTAGTGAGTACTTATTTCTACATAAACACTTCTAAAGTTTAAATAATAAATTTAATAAAACTCTATTCGTTAAAAAATATAGTTAATACTTTATTAAGGACGCGAAGCAAATTAAAAACTTATCTAATTTCATTCTGGTTTCTTTGTAAGTTTTAAAGACTAAACTTAAATTAACCTCAACAACATTAATAACACCGTAATCCGTCCCTGTGACATTTTCAACCGACCGTGCTGCCATCTATCACGGCTTAACACCAAAACAAGTTTGACAGTTTCGCCTTTTTATTTGCTCGTATTTTCGTCATCTGTGCATTTCTTTGGGAATAAATATATCTTTCGTTTTACTGTGCATTCCTGTTCACCCTTAGTATTTCTGACAGAATTCGTCTTGAGCGAAAATACCGTTTATTGAAAACACACACAGGAAATTTGTATTATTATAAATAGTCTAAAGAAACAAATAAATAAACTAAGTTACGACGTGGTTACGACAACTTTTGGTCTATTCGAAGGCCTATTTTTTGGAGACGGTGCGTCGTAGGACCCTGCTTCTCAGAAGCTAAATGGTATAGACAAGGTTCGGCAATAAAACAATTCTGAGTACTTGCTCCATAGCGCCCCTAAGACCACACTCCAGCCCTACTTTTTAATAGACCTACTACGTAATACATCTAGTGTAAGTACCTACATTTCTCTCAATTAATTATTCAATACAAAATCAATACAAGCGTCCGAATCAATCGTATTCGAAATATAATTCGCTCCACCAACTAAACAAGAAAGGTATATCAATTCGAAACTAATCGAATGACTCGAATGTTGCATCGAATGTTAATTGGATGTGGCGTAATCGCGTGAAAACTAAGCGACACGGGTAAAGCGGGCTATACATCTATCGATTTATCGTTAACGAGTAACTAAGTTACATGACGTAACAATTATCACTACCGTTACTGTTAGCCAGCATCATCCCACTGTTGGGCAAAGGGGCTCGCCCCAAGACTTCCAGCTCTTTCGATCCACGGCTAAAGTGGACCCCTTGTCGTTTGTTTTCACCAGTTCGTCTCGCAATCTCCATAAGTTCTGAAAATGAACAGGGGCTCGAGCCGCACGGGCCGAAGGTTAAGCTGCGCTCGCCGAAGTCGGTTCGTGGATTCATTACATATCGAGACCCCTCCGTACCTCGGGAAAGCATTTGGTCCCGGCTGTCATTCGTAGATCTTTGACAGTCGTTACGGGTAGATAGAAGCCGAAAAGTCTGACAATCAGTATCTACCAAGAGTTATCGTGTTGCCCAGTGACGGTTGTGGAGGTCAGATAGGTAGACGCTCCATGTGAAATTGGCTGCAATCGGTTAGACTCGATCCCAACACTGATGGGGCTAGGCAGATTGATTGAAATCGGCCGACAAATAAAATTCGTCTAAGAAAGAAAGAAGGAAAAAAAAACATTAATTTAGCACAGACTAAAAGACACACACTACTCTAGAGGTCTAGTAGATGGGAAAGCTTATAGGTCCGTGCTTGCTTGGTTGTTCGAATATCGATACCGAATGAAAATCGATATGTCTGTGTTGGTTTTTCGCAAATGTCCGACGCGAGGTACACACAAAATTGTTTTAACAAACTGTGTTTACCTTTGAAAGTTTTGTGAAAACTATTTTTGTTTGGACTCGGTCGGTATTTCATAGCATTTTCTAAAGGTTCTGAAAATTGGGTAAGCGATGGAGTCTAGTACGTTTGATTACGAAGGACTTTTTAGGGTTGATTTTTCCAACGCCAGATAATTTTATACCAGAAAAAATTTTGAATTTTTGACAGTTCTTCAATACGAAAATTGTCAGACGTCAATTTTCTTCCACGAATAATAATTATCTTTCGATTGAAAACTTCACCTGAGGAATAAATATTGCAGTTTGACATCTTTTGTTTAGAAAATATGTCAAACTCTCATATTTATTCTTCAGATAATAATTATCTGACGATAGTAAAATCGGCCCTTAGTCAAAGAAAGGGTACTTCCAATTGTAGTCATTTGGGGGTTGAACTAATTAGGTCTTGATTAATGGTGGTTGCAGTTCATTTTTCCGGTGTTTAATTTTTATTTGGTAAAAGTAATTTCCGATTGCGTATCGTCATTGTTATTTACTAGCCTAGACTTTCATTAATATTATTAGTTCAACATTAAAATTAACATAAGCACGGTAACCTGTGTTTACCGCTTTCTCTCATAAATTAGTTCAGAATGACGATATTAAATCTATTTTACATAAATAATCATAATTATGTATGCCATGCAACACGCATATAATTCTATATTGTTTTATAGCCGTCATTTGGCCGACAACTGGGGGACGGGTTCATCCGTGCAGACATGACATACAATGGAAATAGATTCAGCACGTGACGATCTAAATTATTTAAATATGTCGTCACATTATTTATTATTATAAACAATGTTTTTTTCCAGTTTTTTTTTTTCGTTTGCCTCGTTGATGTTAGTGGTCGCAAACGCTACTGTTGAGCATGAGGTCTTGGGTTTGATTCCCGGATAGGAAAAGTGTTATTAGGTTTTTCCATCTGGAATTTCTCAGTAGCACAGGCCGGAGCTTGGATTTGTGACAATAGGCTTGCTCCGTATTTTTTTCTTTTTTTTTTCTATTAGAAACCTTGTCCCACACTAGGAATTTCTCCTGTATCGTGGGTGCGTTTACAAACATTTAAACTCACATACACAAACAGCCAGACCCGGAACAACTACTTGTAGGTCATACAAATATTTTTTGTTCCGTGCGGGAATCGAACCCGCGACACGTAGCGCAGCTGTCATTCGCTTAAACACTGCGCCAACCGTGCCGTCATAATTACATTGGACTCAAACATAACTAGCAAAATGTGGGTGTACTGTAGGTACATCTCTGCCTAACTCTTCGGAAAATACAGGCATGATGTTATATTTCTGTTCTATGGTATTTTTGCCGGGAAGCGGTAAAATTTTAATAGCTATTTTCTAACTAACGGATATAATGCAAAATGTTATTATGCAACTTTTGTGAATACCCGTTTTAACCGGGTTATATTTTATCGCATCGGTCGCTCAATAGCAGGCATCCAATAGTCTTCCGTGTCAACGATTTTAATTAAAATCTATAAAATTATGGAATAAAGTTATAAATTCTAATTCATTATTCCATGACCCAGTATTATTAGTGCTAGACAAATAAAAAACGTTCAGTCTGTCATTGTAATTAATCGGGACTAATTGGTCAGTCGGTGATCTGTAACATTTGACACCTTTGTCATTCAGACTGATATTACAATTGTTATTGGTCATTTTTAAGAAAGAAAAATTGTTTTTTCTCTGCACAAACTAAAACTACATTACTCATAGGTACAGTCAACAGCAAAAGTAGATGATCAAAATCAGAAATTCAATACTAATGAACGGAGTTCGCGTCAGAACTGTGTGGCGTCGAAGTGGTTCAAAAGTATGTTATTGTAAATTATACCAAACATTTACTGCTAGTACAGCTGCCATATAGCTGCGAACTCCGTTCATTAATATTGAATTTCTGATTTTGATCATCTACTTTTGCTGTTGACTGTACCTACAAAGTAGCCTCGTATTTAACAAATAAAAGTTTAAAGTTTGCCAATGTTGTCCATTGCTTTATGACAGAGCAGCATCCTAATTGCGTAACACACTATCATCTGAACCATTTCGAAGGATATTTCTAATCCATTGCTTCATAATATGTTCGATTTGCAAACAACAACGTAATAACGCAATGAATGTTGTTGAACTGTTGAAATGAAAGCCATTGCTACTGTGTGTTGCGTAATTATCCCTCTGATCACACCAAGACCAAAGACAATAAATACACACTGCGTAATCACACCAAGACCAAAGACAATAAATACACACTGCGTAATTACTCTGTGTTGCGACACTGGCAAATGCCAATAAAAAAATAATAAAAAAGCCGATTGCAGAGTGGAAATAAGTAATTGTACCTACCCTCGGATATATATTTTTTAATAATAATGTTTATTCTCATAAAAATGTACATTTTTTATCAAGTAGAGTGCTTAATCTAAACTTACAGTACACAAAAGTATTATCATTTGAGACCGAACAAGGCATATCTTGTATTTCAGCCTTCAACGCCGCCGATCGTCAGTTACAAATTAAGTATCTTATTATGACTGCAATGATCCCATGAATGAATGTACGTATCTTATTCAACATATAGAGTAATAATTTAGAAAAAAAGAAACTGTTTATTCTTTTTACTTCTTTAAAAATATAATATCTTGGTGTGTATCCAGTCCTCTCTTGATACTTAATGTACGGGATTTGGATCTAGCAAACGGAGTAGCAGGTCAAATGTGCCTGTTAATTTCTCCAACAAAGCTAAATGCTTTTGTGCTAGTTGTGGGTTCACCACAATAGCGCAACGAGTAAACTTTAAGCTTTCAGCTTACTATCATTCCACTGCCAGTGGTGTGCACAAGCCATTTAGCCAACGCAAACACTTCTGTTCTTTCAGGAGAAAATACCACTCTAATCCCGAGAGCTTCCGAATTTTCCCGAACTCCTTTCGCATTTCACACTCACACAAAGACATTTGAAAGAACAGTGCTTGGGCTATCGAAAACGTAAGTTTGCACAAGTTGTACTCCGTCCAGGACGCCAGACGTCTCGACGTTCCCATACTGTTGAATTTAGGTGACCTGGTTTCCGCCGCCGCGCCGCACCCGATGCGGATTACGAAATTGCATACTTTGACGTGGTATACCTAGCTGATGCATGTATGTTCAAGTAGCTGGGGAAACTGGAAACTGCTAGGAGAATAAATATACTTAGCACACAGTATAACATAACATCACGCCGGCAATCCCTGAAGGATTAGGCAGAGCTGTACCTTAGTATACTCACATTTCGCCAGTTCTGTTTAAGTCCCATATCAAATAAATATAAATTAAATAAAAGATAAGTAAATATAAGTAAATATAGTATAAATATAAGTACTCTTCAGAAAATTGAAAGATAAAGGAAAACGCACTTGATGCTTCCTAAAGCCATTTCTTTTCTGTTAACTTTTTCCTTAAGTACGAAATTATTATTTCGAAAGCTTCCATTTTTGTGAAAGAAATACGGCCGTATCATTTTGATTTCGCGATGTCCTGAGCTTGAATGAGGTTTGAGATAAGCCTGACTTTTTACACGTGGTCGTCTCGTCTCAAGGACCTACTAGCAACAGTATGACCCAATTTTATATAATGTAGGTATATTTGTTTTGTTTCTTATGTTCACTAAGTAACAGATACGATCAATATACCTACGAGTACGTATACTATTTATGAATACAATAAGGCTGAAGAGTTTGTTTGTTTGTTTGAACGCGCTAATCTCTGGCAATACTAGTGAGTAGACTTGGATTTGAAGAAAATCTTTCTGCGTTTGATATCCTAACTCTTGAGGAAGATGATCGGCTATTTAACATCACGCTATGACCCTTAGGACCCGAGTACAAGAAGTCTTAAAGAAAACGGAGTAATCACACGTAGGGAAGTTTATAAAATTGTGACTGTTATTTTAGTGTAAGTATTTTTTATGTTACGACTTCTACGCGAACAAAAGTAGTTTTAAGTTGTTATTGTTTTGTGGCCATCTGCCAATATCTGTATTGTCAATGTCAATTAATGTGAGTTGTCATGGGTCCCTGGCTCTGACATCAAGCAATAGACAAAAGTGTCAACATTTTTATGCTTGAGTACGAGTCTTTTGACTATGTGTATCTTATGTCTTTTTTTATTTTTATTATTATTATTTTTTATTTGTAATTGTGCGTTTCGTTTGTGCAGAATAAAATATTTTTCTTTCTTTTGTTTAACAAAGTCGCGGACAGAATTTAGTACTGAAATAATAGAAAAGCTCTAGAACTAGTTCTGTCTTTGGAGCTAGGCTCCCCCATCCTACTTAACCTTTGAGTAATGTTAGGCGTGCCATTTGTTGCCTAAATACAGACCATGTCTCGAAAAAGGACGACTTATTTTTTCTATAATATTTTTCCCACACACAAAGCAGTATATAAGATATAAACAGTGGGTAGGATTGACACATGGTGCAATAGTGTTATTGGAGAAGGCTGTGTAATGGCTGGCTGTCGCCTAGTTAGGAGGCCAATTACTTGGTAACGATTAATTACACGTAGTTTACCTTTCAGAGGTAATTGACCGATGGCCTGATAGCACCGTCATATTACCGACGGGTAATGTTTTTGGTGTAAAATATTAAGATACTAGTTTCTGCCCGCGGTTTCGTCAGTGTGGGGAAATTACCCCACGGGAACGTGTCACCGGGACAAAAAGTAGCCTATGTCCTTCCATGGTCCTTCCCCAGG
Source organism: Apamea anceps (assembly GCA_951799955.1). Taxonomy (NCBI): domain Eukaryota; kingdom Metazoa; phylum Arthropoda; class Insecta; order Lepidoptera; family Noctuidae; genus Apamea; species Apamea anceps. The sequence continues at coordinate 5,712,190 of OX637516.1, forward strand.
ATGCCATCTACGTATCTCCTTCCTTGCCAAATTTGATCGAAATTCGCTTTGTGGTTTAGACGTAAAAAGGACAGTGACTTTAGAATTCATAAAATTAGTATGGATTGCTTGTTTTGACTGCCTCTCTGGCCTAGTGGTCGCATGCGCTACTGCTGAATATGAGGTCCTAGGTTCGATTCCCGGGTCGGGTAAGTGTTATTTGGTTTTTCTAAGTGCAATTGTTGTCTGGATTTGTTCCCGGTTGATGGCAATAGGCTCGCCCTCTATTACATGAAACTGTAGCGGTATCTACAACGCCACATGCGAACAACGCGTCATACTGACGTCACGCAAATCCTGCATCTCGCAAGCAGAGTTTACCGCGCAGTTAGCATACACACAAACTTCCTCTTCTTTTCTCTCTCTTTTCTTCTCGTGGGGCAGTTGCCCGCCAGACACAACACCCGTCTGGTCGGAGGATCTCCCTTTTCTATGGAGGATGAGTGAACTTTACACCCTGTTCCTCATACCTGTAAAAGAATTTAACATAACTGGCGAAATGTGGGTGTACTATAGGCATATCCCTACATCACCCCTCGGGAAATACTCGCGTGATGTTATGTTTTTGCTTGTTTTCACTGACTTGAGAATCACACAATATATTAATGAAATTCTTACACAACAACAATTTATATTGGAGGCAAAAATCCAGCATTGTAAAATACTAGATCTTTCTTTACAAAAAACTAATTGGAATATGAGCGCCGCCATTCCAATAATTAAAGCTCCGGTGAATTCGGTATAAAAGTCTTTTGTGTGCTATAATAAGTTCAGTAAATGTTGAGCACTCTACAACCCCGACCATTCGATCTTTATGTTATGTAATGCTCCACAGCTCCACAATTTTTCCACTATTTTCCAATTAGTGACGTAATGTGTTATCTAACATAACATCACGTCTAGTTTCTCCCAAGGGTTTGGGCAGAGGTAAATCTATAATACACACATTTTTCCAGTTTAAGTCCCATGTTAGAGTGCATACACACGAACGACAAGCGTCGACGACAAAGGCAACTACAACCGTCGACGGGTGTCTGCGACAGTCGCTGACAATATGCCGCTCGTGTATTTGAGCACCGTACTCAAATACACGAGCGACACTTTGTCGGCGGCTGTCGCCGACACGCGTCCACGCTTGCAGTTGCCTCTGTCGTCGACATGTGTCGCTCGTGTGTATGCACACTAACAGGGGGCGAGCCTACCATCAACCGCCATAAATCCAGACTCCGAGCGACTACTGAAAAGTTCCAGTTAAAAAAACCCATAGGTAACATTTCAAAAAAGACCCGGGAATCGAACCAAGGACCTTATGCTCACAGTAGCGCTTGCGACCACTAGATCGACGAGGCAGACATGTTTTATCTGTCTGCCATTTATTATTTTCACATTTAACTGATGTTCGCTATAAAATCGTTGCTCCGATCGTATTTAACCCGGTCGAGTCAAAAATGCGCCGTGTGCCGTGTAGTAACTACCGGTATCAAGTAGCCAAATGGCTCGCTAAAAATACTGTGTGCATCCACTATGCAATGTACTGTCGCGGACAAAGTATACAGCCGATCTATTCTGTAAAAAACTTAACGTTAACACCGTTTAATGACACACCGTCTCTAGAGTTCTACTCCCTAAGTATGAAATCTGTAGTTTCGGCTAAAGCTAAGCGGAGTTCCTACTCCTCACTTACGGATATAAAAGAATGAAAGACAACACAATTTGACAGCTTAATTTGAAACTTGTTTTTAAGGATCAACTGCTTTCGGACGGTCCCGTATCTTTGTTGACGGACTAAGTGAGTAGAGCCCCTGGTTGGTCGGTCTTGGCGGTATTCAAATTGGTCGCGGTTACTTAGCACAGGATTCTAACCTAACCTTACCGTTGGTTAGGGTCCTAATGGGTAAGGTTAGGTAAGAATCATGTGCTTTATTTTTTATTTTTACAGTACATAAAATTCTAATGTTTACACTATGTTACAGAAGGTACTATAGAAAATATACGAGGTTGTTGGTACAGTTCAGAACAAAGACAAGCGATAACTTTTATCTTTCCCAACTAAGTATCGAAGTCCAAATATATATTTCGTACAACTAGCTAGTAAAGCAATTAAACTATAGATAAAACTAACAATTATTTTATTTATTTATTTATTTAACCATTTATGTACACACATATATAAACAGACATTGAAAGACAGAACAGAAAAAATAGGTACAGAGGTGATGCTTATTTCATAAGAAATCTCTTCCAGCATACCTGAGATAGGACAATAAATACAGAGATGTAGACAGCGTGTGATAGAGCAAAGGAGACAAACAATAATACATAGAATCAAAAACAAACAATTCACTTAAAAACTAAACAAATATTACGAGAATATATACATACAAATAAACATACTTAAATACTTCTAAAATAAAATAAATACATACACAACTATGATGAAGTGGACAGATAGTGTTCTTTCACTCTTCTTTTGAAAACTGCAATAGTTTGGCAGTCCCTAATGTCAGGCGGTAGTGAATTCCACAATCGCACCGCGTGCACTGTGAAGGAGTAGGAGTAGAAGTCGGTGGAATGGGGAGGGGACTTAAGACGGTTTTTAAGATGCGACCTACAAGGTGCATCTGAAGGACGGGCGTAGGAAAAACGCTCCCGCAGATAGGATGGTGTTTTGGGATTGTGAAGGAGATTGAATAGCAGACATAATATCCGATTTAGTTTTCTAAGTAAACAGACGTTCATGAAAACTTTAAATTGAGCTTATATTGACTGATCCCAAAAACGAGGCCATTGCGCATTTCTAGGAATATTCCACTGTGTGATAGTGATTGTTCTCCTAGCTGAAACATCAGTTCTAAATTAACAAAATTGTTCGACTTATGTGCGTAGAAACGAAGTTTGGACGTTACTTTAGTCTTTCTAAAGATCTCAAGCATTAAGAACTATTAGGAATACGTGAAAATGGCTTTGAATTCTTGTAATTCGGTCCTGAGCTTTACCTAAACTTAGGTATATTATAGCGACGTTTTATTTTTGTCTATTTTTAAGAGGTATTTAATCTGGAAACTCTGGAAGTAGGTACCTACTGATCCATTTACAAAACTTATTTCTTTGTCAGAACGATACACTATTGGCGAGTGCCATAGTTATAGGTTTTTTTTGGTATTGTTGGCTTTCCACTCGGCAGAATACTTGTTAAGAAACAGCACGTCTGTCAAAATACACAACAATAACAGCCCATGCTGTCCCACTATTGGGCAAGTTGGTCCTCCCTTCATTCTTTCCATACTATCTAGTATCTCAACTTTCCTAAACTAACTTTTATTGTTGCTATGTGACATTGTAAAACATTGTGTACGTGAGTGTGTTGTGTGCATTTACCGTCACACGTTGTACTATACTATGCGGGGCACGTGCTTTCAATGGAAACCATTTTGAATGAGTCTTTAAAAGATTTAATTACTGTGCTTGGGTGGCAGGCGCCCTATTACTTACATAGTTTAATTATTTTAACCTAAATAAAAAATAGAGAATTTATTTTTATTTTTATTTATGCTTTGAAATAATCAATGAGCATTTTATTGGTTTTATTTATTGACTAGCTTCTGCCAGCGATTTCGTTCGCGTGAAATTTCTTGTTTTAACATAAAATATCGACAATACCTCTTTATAATATTAGTATAAACTAGCTTCTGCCCGCGGCTTCGCCCGCGTGGATGTCGGAAATTATCCCACGGGAACGTGCTAACAGGATAAAATGTATGTGCACCAGGATGCCATCTATCTCGCGGGCCCTTTGTGGCTAATTACAATAGAAAACCAATTGTGTCTCATTAATGGTGATTAAGAGGGTACCTATATCATATCTTTACCTAAGTACCTACCTAATTAAAAAAATAAATAAACTCAATAACAGAAAATAAAATACCTACCTACCTAACTAAACCTATTTATGACGATAACTAATCTAAACTCAATCATCATCTGCCTAGCCTTTTCCCAACTATGTTCAGGGCCGGCTTCCAGTCTAACCGGATGCAGCTGAATACCAGTATTTTACATGGAGCGACTGCCTATCTGACCTCCACAACCCAGTTATTGGGTAATACGATACCCTTGGTACGACTGGTTGTCAGACGTTCGGGCTTCTGACTACCCGTAACGACTGTCAAAGATCCACGAATGACAGCCGGGACCAGCGGCTTAACGTGCTTTCCGAGGCACGGAGGTGTCTCGGTATGTAAAGATGGTCACCCATCCACAGACCGACCGCGGCAAGCGTAGCTTAACCTGACCGATCGACCTGTGCGGCTGTTATTATTTAGCCACGGGCCCCTCAATCTAAACTCAATAAATAAGCAAAATCTCTAAAAACTAATATCTATACGAATGACTATCCTACCTAACAGTATTATAAAATAACCTACTGTCACTACGTACACTATCAAAAATACTACCTATACTTTAAAATTAAAATCTATACCTACGACTTATATTATAAATAACTCTAAAAAGTAAAAGGAATAAAAATGAACTCCACTGCGTGTGACCTAACCTACGACAAACTTATTATTTGCGGTTGGTACAGTAATCGGATCTAGGGATCGAACCGCAAAATTAAGTTTGTTTTTTATTGTATATACTTTTCCGGGATAAAAAGTACCCAGTGTGGTGCCCAGGATATTAAAGAATAATTATACCAAGTTTCATCGTAATCGAACCGGTAGTTTTTGCGTGATGCCTGAACAAACAGACAGACAGACAGACAGACAGACAGACCGACAGACAGACAGACAGACAGACAAAAATTTTTTTAACCACATTTTTGGGTTCGGTGTCGGTCTAGTAACACCCCCTGCCATTTATTTTTTTGATATTTTCAATGTACAGAATTTTCACTTCTACAGATTTATTATAAGTATATAGATTTAGTTTAGATTCATAAGAAAGTTCTTCGTTATAAACTTTGATATTGCCTGAGGGCGCTTTGTATAGTTTTTCCTTGAAAAACGTCTGAGAAATGGTCCATTTAGAAATTATTTTACTGGCAGTCTGGCACCAATATTTCTATCAGAGATTCGTCTATAAACTAAACGCTAGTTTGTCTAAGTTGTAGAAACTTTTTAAGTTTTGTCTTTATAAACAGTCTCAGTTTCTGAAGTAAATTTTTAACTAACGAATCTCATTTAAAGTTTCGTTTCTAATTAGCAAGTTACTTTTATGTGTTTAATACTAAAATCGTTGTCTTACCGAAATGAGTTTATTTGAACAAGTAGATTAGTTACCTAATGTATTTTTTTGTTATTTTAATCTTCTTAAGTTGAAATCTTCTATTATTTAATCGACAAAATATTGTAACCATTAGACATTTTTGTAAATTTGCTAAATCGCAGCTTTTCTAAACTAAACTGGTATTTATTTACATTTATGAACCGCACACCTTGAACTATTCTCGACTCACAATACAAAAATAAACCTTATGTATTTATTAACAGTGATCACTGAATAGGAGTTCTACATCCGTCTTATTATTTTCCGATTAGGCAGCTGTGACGTCAGACCCCATCGGTGCGGCCTTCGCGGCCGGTCATTGCCCCCCGCCGCGACGTACCGTTAGCAATGCAAATGGATCGGGATTTGTGTACATTTCGTATCGATATCGATAAAATGATACACGATATCAATACTGACGTCACATAATAATATTGTCATGAATATCATTTGCGTAGCCTTTTTCCAACTACGTTGAGGTCGCTTTCCAGCCTAACTAGATGCAACTGAATACCAGTATTTTACATGGAGCGACTGCCTATCTGACCTCCACAACCCAGTTACTGGGTAACACGATACCTCTTGGTAAGATTGGTTGTCAGACTTTCGGACTATCCGTAACGACTGTCAACGGTCTACGAATGACAGCCAGGACCAACGGCCTCCGAGGCACGGAGGGGTCTCGTTATGTATTTTAACGGATGTTCGTCCTTCCACGGATCGACCTCGGCAAGCGTTGCTTAACCTTGAAGATCGACCCGTGGAGCTTTTATCATTTAGCCACGAACCCCTCATCTTTTTCATTGTCATGGATATAAACCCGCTCGATAATACAAAGGTTGCTCTTAATCTGGAAAAATTTAACGAAAGTAGGTTATCATATCATGTATTTTTATTTCAATACGATGTTACCATGAACTTTTGCTGGGTTATGAAGAAATTTTATTGCAAATGGTGACTTAATAAGTGTACCACTGTATCGTTTAGCACACAGCTATTATGTGGTGGAGTTTCTTGCCCATTTTTCGCCATACGAAAACTACCATTTGGAAGGGGCTCTAGAATCAATTCTATTTTGTCGTTCAAAAGTGCCTTTTATGCGCGTATTTGTAATAAATGCTTTGACTTTGACTTTATGTGTCTTTCTAGCTATCTGGGGCTGGCTAATTATTAATAATGATAATTATTTTTTTATTATTAAAAAAGTTACATTTAGAAAAGAATTTGGACTTCTATCTGGGGCCTGTCTGGCTAACTATGAATGTTCTAACTTTATTGCTGTTATTAAAAAAGTTACATTAGGTACCTAGTCTCCCCACGGATGTGCCTTACAGGCGTTGCGCAGGGGAGGTTCCGGAGTTGGTCTTTTAAGAGGAACCGGGACCACCCCTATGTGCGGATGGTGATCACCGGGGTGGTTTTAGTGAGGTAAAAATCCCACACTCCCCGACCCCTCTCCCCGGAGGTCGGGTGCCTTTCGAAGGTTTCCCCCGAAAAAAAAAAAAAAGTACCTATCAGCTATTAGAAAATATAGGCCGATAACTGCCCTATTTTATCACATTTTCTGATAGCTTTTAGCTACCGAAAGTTACTTTTTTAATATGAGACTTTTCTGGGCAACAACCTATTAATCATCAAATAGAAAGTTTTATATTTGCAACGAACTTAAGTCGCCGAAAAATCCCAAGTTGTTTTCAAGTTACACTGAAATATAATAAAATTAACACCGCAACTTCATAAACTTTCTTAATGAACTACTCAGTTTTCATCTAAGTAGAGGAAAAAAGATAAAAGAGAAAAATCTTTTACACAATATTTTTATGAAAGGTAAGATTTTTCCGTGGGTGTTATGGACTCATCAAGATATTCTATTATAATCTGTTTAACGAAGGTCAAAACAGCAGTTTATAATAACATAACATCAACCTGTAATCCACGAAGGTTTAGACAGACACGAGGTCTACGCATGACGACATGTCAGGCTATATCTTTCCGGTATAAGCTGACTTCACATTGTACCAAAAGCCTAAACAATGCGAGGCCAGCTTAAACTGGAAACGTGTAGCTTGATCGTCGTGTGTACATTTAGTACACCCACATTTCGCCAGTTATGTTTAAGTTCTATGTAATAGGGGACGAGCCTGTTGCCATCAACTGGTCACAAATCTAAACTCCGAGCTGCTACTGAGAGATTCCAGATAAATAAAACCATTTACACTTTGCCCGACTCAGGAATCGAACCCAGGGCTTCATGCTCAGCAGTAGTGCTTGTGACGTCAAGACCAATGAGACAGTCGTGAAGACATTCTGTTCTAAACAGCGGGTTATAAAAATCACAGAACAGATAAAACCTCTTTTATCTGTTCTGTGATAAAAATAGTCCAAACTGGAAATCACCTTACCTACAACATGACTAGGCCAACTCCACGAATTTAACTAACATTAACAAAAACACACTAAAAATAGTAACAACGCAAATTTAATTTTAATTAAGTTGACCTTCCAAAAGCGCTCGTTTTTGCCATTAGTACACGATTCAATAATAAAAAGTTGATTCAACAAAAGATCGTGAAGTCTATGGTCTGTAGCGTCATAGGTCATTGATAATCAAACTGCGCCTCTAAAGATATTTTAGTGGTCTGTTCATGATTCCATTGTTTATTAGACTTTCGTTTAAAGTACTTCTTTTCACGCAAACAAACAAAGGAAACAATAGATCAGAAATCAGAACGGACCTGCAGAGCAAACACGTAATAATATTTCTCAAATCACCTGCTCGATAATGCCAAATTATAATTATGTCATGCAAACCTAACCTAAAGTAAGTCATTATAGTCCTGGAAACTAACTCGTCTTTGGCGAGCCAGAATCTGTCGCTGCGTAAGGGAGTTAGCCCTAAAATCCGTCGTTACTCCAGATATTCAATATAGCAAGCGTGACAGACACTGCTTCATCCCCTTGGTGAATATTCTACTATTTCTCTTCACATGAATCCATAGATACTACCACTGCTAAACAATCATGGTCCATTTAAGGGCGTATTCACTGGGGCGACATTGCGGTGCAACGAGATCGCGATCCCAACAACACGTATGGTTGGCTGCGTGACCAAAAGGATACCAAGTTCTGTACTCACCTTAAAGCTGTAAGCATTCTGTTGGCAGCGCGACCTGGGCCCTGTTTTTTACCTACATATATCTTACAATTCGACATATTTCAAAGTGGTCGGATTTTCGCCTGTCGGTTTTAATAAATAGGCCCCTGGCTGGGATTACTCGGCGGCGCAACCAGGCTCCGTTCATTCCTAAAAAAATATAAGTCACTTGCGCGTTAGTAATAATACCTCAGTCTATTATTATGATAGCAAAGAAAGAATTACCGGTGAACCTTTTTTTTATTGCCGGCTCCGCTCTTGACCTCGATCACGCCTGATGGAAAGCAGTGACGTGCATTGGTTTTCAGAATAGCTAGGCAATCTTTTTCGATAGGTAATAAGGTCGGATCGGCAGTAACGATGTTCAAAATTAAAACCAAGATGGCGGCTGTAAAACTATTAAAATGACAAAATTGGATTGGATTTTCATTTTTACCGCACAATCGGCTTTAGTACCATCGAAAACCATGAAAATGAACCCATGACGAAAAATTTTAATTTTTTTTTTTCAGCGGCCATCTTGGATTTTCATTTTTACCACACTATCGGCGACCTCAATATCCATCCCTTTCTTTCTTCGCACAGCCAAATTACAAAGTATTATTATAACAGTAGCTTCTGCCCGCGGCTTCGCCCGCGTGGATGTCGGAAATTATCCCACGGGAACGTGCTAACAGGATAAAATGTACCTATGTGCTTCCCCAGAATGCCATCTATCTCGCGGGCCCTTTGTGGCTAATTACAATAGAAAACTAATTGTGTCTCATTAGTGGTGATTAAGAGGGTACCTATATGATATCTTTACCTAAGTACCTACCTAATTAAAAAAAAAAAACTCAATAACAGAAAATTAAATACCTACCTAAATAAAGCTATTTCTGATGATAACTAATCTAAACTCAATAAATAAGCAAAATCCCTAAAAACTAATAGGTATCTATACGAATGACTAATCCTACCTACCAATATTATAAAATAACCTACGGTCACTACGTACACTATCAAATATACTACCTATACTTTAAAATTAAAATCTATACCTACAACTTATATAAAAATAAACCTAAATAACTCTAAAAACTAAAAGGAATAAAAATGAACTCCATTGCGGGTGACTTAACCTACGACAAACTTATTATTTGCGGTTGGTGCAGTAATCGGGTCTAGGGATCGAACCGCAAAATTAAGTTTGTTTTTTATTGTATATACTTTTCCGGGATAAAAAGTACCCAGTGTGGTGCCCAGGATATTAAAGAATAATTATACCAAGTTTCAACGTAATCGAACCGGTAGTTTTTGCGTGATGCCTGAACAAACAGACAGACAGACAGACAGACAGACAGACAGACAGACAGACAGACAGACAGACAGACAGACAGACAGACCGACAGACAGACAGACAGACAGACAGACAAAAATTTTTTTAATCACATTTTTGGGTTCGGTGTCGGTCTAGTAACACCCCCTGCCATTTATTTTTTTGATATTTTCAATGTACAGAATTTTCACTTCTACAGATTTATTATAAGTATAGATTCACACTAGGTTGTTTATGAGTAGGCATGCCTACTTTAGGGTGATAAATTGCGAAGGAACACCCCCTGCCATTTATTTTTTTGATATTTTCAATGTACAGAATTTTCACTTCTACAGATTTATTATAAGTATAGATTCACACTAGGTTGTTTATGAGTAGGCATGCCTACTTTAGGGTGATAAATTGATCATAGATGGCGCTGCGCTGTCATCTAAACATTGAGCTCCGTATATAAATATTCGTAAAAATAGTAAAAGCATTAATATCTTTAAAATTATGTGTTCGAACTTGAATAAGTAGTGCAAATCACCTGAGATAATGTTATCAACTCCCGAATTTAACCCTGAACAAAGTTATTACCGTGATTTTTGGTGAACAGGTCATAAGTGACTAAATACAATTAATTGAGTGAAATTTGTACTGATATATATGTGAACATACCAGTTTTCATCAAACAATATGTGACTGCGTCAAAACGAACTAAAATAGTAGAAAAAATAGCAAAAAAGTGAAAACCGTTGAAATTTAAATAACCATCACAACTGCAAAAATAATATTCGAATAGAGTAAAAAAACGAACCTTTATTTCGACACTCTTACTCAAGTACTAAATAGTTGTTTCTGTAAGAACGTGTACTGAGAATCTCGTGTCACCCGGTTCGATCCCCGCCGAACGCAGGTTCTTTTTGCGATCTATAAAAATTTGTTCATTGAATTATTACGATGAACTTCTTAAATAATATAACATTGCGACGACAGCGAACATACTCTGACCCAAATACAAGTAATGTGAGTGAAGTTTCGGCACATACCCTCAATGATGAAAGTATATCCAGTATGCCTGACTTGTCAAGCGATGAATCACAAAATGAACTGATACTTAAATTAAAACACCAAATTAACAAACTAGAATCAGAACTCAGCAGTGCTCATCAGGAAATTGAGACTCTTTCTATTGAAAATACAAACCTCAAACGAACGAATATTGAATTACTGGAACAAAATAATTTATACAAAACTGTTACCCACAGCCCCATAAAAAAAATCAAAACCAAAACACCTCTTAGAAATGAAAAAACAAGAAGAAATAAACAATTACAGACATTATGTGAACTACAATCACCACCAACAGTAGGTCATACGACAGGTCAAAGTAACAGCCTGATCCAGCCATTATCCAGTACCGAGCCTACGCAACAACAAAAGAAAATAAACGAAACAAGGACTAGAAATAAAATTCACATATTGAGCACTAACAACAGGAATAAGATATTATCTATCTCCCAAAAAACATTCTCCAAACATTATGATGTATGCCACTATCTCAAGCCCAACTGTAGCATAGACCTACTATTTCATAATTTGGAAAACAAAATACAAGATTTTACAATTAACGACTTCTGTGTTATTTTAATAGGCGAAGAAGACTTTCAGAACACTCGTGACTACTTTGGCCTTATATTCTACATAAGAGAAGTTGTACAGAAGTTAAGTCACACTAATATACTTATATGTGCGCCCACTTTTAAATATGGGTACCACACCAATATGTTCAACTGGCGAGTAGAGAATTTTAATAATTTGTTATATCTCGACATACTAGAACATAAGCATGCGTACTTCTTGGATTCAAATAGAAATCTTAAGTGTAGCTATAAGATGTTTAATATACATAGTGGCACGGTGAACAAACTCGGCATGGAAACCATTTTCCAAGACATCCAAGACTACATTAATGGAATAATACAGTATGAAACACAAACATTGGATAGCCTTACACACACAAATCAGCTGACTGATGAAAACAATTCTGGATCCATGTTTTTTCGAAACTAAATACCTATATGTATTACATCAAAATATAGCTGGATTATTTAACAAAACTGATCTCTTGATGATAAATATGGAAGAACTTGCAGACAAAAGCAAATCAATTGATGTACTATGTATTACGGAACACTTTATGATGGCAGGATCTGAAACATATCTCCATATAAATAACTATGTTTTAGCTAGTTGTATCAGTCGAAATAACAGCAAAAGAGGCGGAGCGTGTATTATAGTTAATAAGGAGCATAAATGGAGGGAAATTACAGATGTTAAGAAACATACTATAACTAATTTATTTGAATGCTGTGCTATCGAACTTATTGATTACAAGGTTATTATTGTTTGTGTCTACCGAGTACCGAATCCAAACAATGTGGTAACATTTCTTTCAAAACTTGAAAAAGTCCTTCTGCTCATTACAAAAATAAGTTGTAATAATATTTTAATAGCTGGAGATTTTAATATTGACATTTTAAAAAGTAATAATGTATCCCTAGATTTCGAATGTATGTTGTTAAATTTCAACTTAAAGCTTGCTTTAAAACAACCTACTAGACTGATTAGCATGACTTGTTTAGATAACTTTGCCCATAATTTCAAAAAACATTGTAAGACTGAAGTGTTGGAATTTGGTTTATCAGACCACACGGCCCAATTAATAAAACTTCCAATAAAAAAGCTTTTCAAATTTAAATACTGGTATAAAACGGAACGAGATTACTGTAAAGAAAACATAGATAAATTCAAAATGTGCCTGAATAATTTTTCTTTCTCAGAAATCTATACAAATAAGGACGCAGATAATGCTTATACATATTTCATGGAAAATTTTAAATTATTTTACAATCTGTGCTTCCCGCAGAAAACCTCAATGATAAAAGTTAATAATAATTCTAAGTGGATATCACGCGGAATAAAAATTTGTTGTAGAAGAAAAAGATTATTGCTCTGGCAATTTAGACAAAAAGCAACAAAGACGAATAAACAAAATTATATTAATTATTCCAAATTACTAAAAAAAATAATATCACTAACGAAGCGTGCGCAAAATAATTACAGAATTAAAATGTCAAATAATAAATCAAAGACAACGTGGCAAATGATTAATAAAGTACGGCCAAATTTACCAAGAGAACCCATAGAAAAAGTTAAAATCCAAAATATAAGTATCACAAATCCTACAGAAATAGCTAGCACATTTAATAATTACTTCGTTGATAAAGTTAAACCAATCGTGGGTGCTGGTAAAAAAGTAACATCCCTAATTAATCACAGACCTAATTCAATGTTTTTAGCTCCAAGTACACCTATTCATGTGTTTAAGATAATAAATGGCCTAAAAAATACAAAAAGTGTCGGATATGACCAAATTTCTACAAAAATTGTAAAAGAAGTAAATAGTCAGATATGTCATCACTTAAGTCATATTATTAACCTGTCTATAACAAATGGCACATTTCCAAAGGATCTCAAACTAGCAATTGTTAAACCTTTGTTGAAAAAAGATGATAAAGAATTAGTTGAAAATTATCGTCCCATTGCCCTCCTTTCTATATTCTCTAAAATCTTTGAAACTTATTACAATATAGAATTGAATAATTACTTAGAAAATAACAATATCTTATGCAGCGAACAAAAAGGCTTTCGAAAACATAAAAATATAAATATGGCTATCTTTGAGTTTTTAAAAAATATAATGACCGCGGTTGATAAAACTACCCCTGTATGTTCCATCTTCTGCGACATGACACAAGCCTTCGATTATGTTGATCACCAAATATTGGCTAGTAAATTGGAGGCATACGGTATAAGAGGAAATGTTTTAGAACTATTTAAATCTTACTTAACTGATCGAAAACAAATCACACAAATTACAAAATTTAACATAAAAACTAAAAAAGAAGAACAATACCAATCCAAAGTAAGATATGTTAGATATGGTGTTCCCCAAGGCAGTGTACTAGGACCTACGCTATTTATTACCTACATCAACGATCTCCCTAAAGCAACTGTGCAACCTATGATATTATTTGCAGACGACAGCACAGTAAATATTACATGTAATGATAGAAATCTATTTGAAAACGACATAAATAAAGCACTAACATCTATAATAACATGGCTAATCAATAATAATCTAAAAATAAATATAAATAAAACAAATGTAATAAACTACAGTCAAAGACCTCAAAATTCAATTAAATTTAAATTAATATATGATAATAATGTAATAAATCAAGTAGAAACAGCCAAATTCCTCGGTTTAAAAATTGACAGCAGAATCAATTGGAAATGTCACACAGAAGAACTTTGTACAAAAATTAGTAGTTTATCTTTTGCGATGTACAAACTGGCACCAACAGTGAGTAGAAACGCATTATTCATGGCATATTATGGACTTGTTGAATCGGTGCTTAGATACGGTCTAATATTTTGGGGTAATTCGACAAACACCGACATGGTATTTAAAATGCAAAAGCGTTGTATTCGGGCTATGTTTAAGATCAAAAATACCGACAGCTGTCAACCACTGTTTATAAAATACCATATACTGACACTTCCTTCACTATACATCTTGGAAATAGCTTTATTTGTTAGAAACAATCCTCACTGGTTTCCTCTTTTGTCAGACAATGTCACTAGAAATAGACGTACTAAATATAAGAATTACTTACAGCCTCACTCTGCGAAAACAGCACTCCTTCATAAAAGCGTGTTTTGTATGGCACCATTAATATATAATAAAATTCCAGAGGTTATTAAAAATATAAACCAGCCAAACCTGTTCAAAAGAGAACTTAAGAAGTTACTTACTGAAAAATGTTATTATTATGTTAAAGATTATTTAAATGATAGTTTCTAATCTATTTGTGTTATATTTTAATTTTGTTATGCTTTTTTTTCTGTCTTAATTGTGTTATATATTTCAAGTGGCTATAATCTATATTTTATTTTGTACGCCAATGGTGGCAAATCATGTTGAAACTCACAGATTTTCATTTTTACATCCACATTTGCATGTATATGTATAATGTTACACATGTTCACAAATAAATATATCTTTATCTCTATCGGAATTTTTGACAGATAAAATGTGACTCTCTTTGACCTTAGTTAGTACTCATTGACCTAGTATGTTATTAAGTTCAATTCCATTAATTTAACATTGCACGTGACATTTTGTATTACTTTAATTATTATTATTTTTATTGACATTATTTTTATATTTTTCCTTTTGACATTTTTTATTTACATTTTTAAATTTTTCTTTTTGACATTTATATACTTTTCTTTGTTTTTATTTTTATTTTTGTCAAATCAATTAATACTATAAGCATTCCATTAATCTGGTTATGTTATCAATTTTAATACCAATGACCTCTATAAATATTTGTACGCCTTCGGGTATAACATAGCGCTCTTCAAAATTTTTGTAACAACTATTTATTGTACCTGTGTTAACAAATGAATAAATGACTTATGACTTATGACTTAAGGTCGAACGTCATAGTATTTCGCGTGAGACGTACGTATTTTTAATTTCGTCGTATTAACTTGAACGAGTAAAGGCCAATGACAATGTGCGAATAGTACGGGAGCCGAGTAGGTCGTCTGGCGACTGCCTACTGCCGCGCGAGTTTGTATGAAGATTTTGTTTTTTGTTAGGTATGATAATTTAGTGAGATTCTTAATTGTGGGGCACACAAACTAAAATGTAATTGACAGGCTTATGGTTTATCGATTTATCGAGGTAGGCACTGCTTATATGCCTATATGCAATGCACGCCACTGATGGAAAGCGATGGATGATGTCGATGATGGAACGAGCGTGCCCAGAAGATGATTAGTCTTAGTTACATCATCAACATATCTTCTGCGAATTCATTGCTTGGAAAAACGACTTATTTATTTGAATTATTCTCACATAGATTTTAAGACTATCTTTTCATGATTATATGGGGTTTAGTTTTGGCCCGGGACCAAACGACAATAAATTATGCGACTAAATAATCCTAGATTTTGCACAGTTCGTAATGTTCGTGTTATACACAAAGCCTTCATTCGTTGTTATTCGTATTTCCCGAAGGAATTGTTGAAGGAAAATAATAAACTTAGATTATTTCCTTTTGTTTGATAAGTTTATGGAGAAATGTTGTGAAATATATGTATGAGTGTTTCATGACTGGGTTTTTTTCTACCATAATAAACAAATTTATAATACACTAGCTTCTGCTCGCGTCCGCGTGAAAGGGGTTCGGATCTTTGTGGCATTTTGGACCCGCCGCCCACCATTTTGATTTTTTACAAAGCTTCCTCGTTTGAAGAATGTAGGTAGGGTGCACTTTTACAAGCAAAAAATGTCAGTGTCATGTGTTTGTTTTTTCATTTTGCCCGGCTTGTGACGGTCCTATCGTGATGTTAAGTTCCTCAAAAACTGAGCTATCAAATGCGGCAAGATTTTTTTAAAAGCGACTGGTAGTTTCAGAGATTAGCGCAAAACAAACAGATTCTTCAGCTTCATTATTAGTATAGATATCGATGTAGTAGGTACGAGTATGTAGTACTGCTGCTCATTCCATGAAAGACGAGTAGACGACACAGGAAAGCCGAATACTACAGAAAATAAAGCATGTAACTTGAAACCAACTCCATAATATGCAAACATATTTTAATTATCATTTTACACGTATGTCGGACGCGGTGTTGTTAATTAAGAAATGCTTTGTCACTTTCCCACTTTGCTTAATTAATAAAATTGGTACTAACGCGTTTTGTGGAAGCTTCCAGAGGTAAAAACGTTACTATATCCAACATGTAAAAAAATACTGTTACATTTTTAGAGGGCAAATATTACCTACTTGATAAAGAAAATTATGCAAGGTGTTGAAAATACAGTTAAGATTTAAAGGGGTGATACAGAACATAAAATTGAGGCTTGAGGATTGAGTGAGGAGGGGCTTGTGGCTAATTATAACAGCCGCACGGGTCGATCGATCGGTTAAGCTACGGATGCCGCGGTTGGTCCATGGATGCGTGACCATCTTTACATACCAAGACTATCTTTGACAGTTGTTACGGGTCGTCAAAAACCCGAAACTCTGACAACCAGTCTTACCAAGGGGTGTCGTATTACCCAGTAACTGGGTTGTGGAGCTCAAATAGGCAGTCGCTGTGTGTAAAATACTGATATTCAGCTGCGTCCGGTTAGATTGGAAGCCGAACCCAACATGGTTAGGAAATGGCTAGGCAGATGATGATGAGGTCTAAAAAAATACTGTAACATTTTTAATCACTTGTATAATGTTCTTTATCAAGTAGGTAATATCAACCATATTACCTACTTGATAAAGAACATTATACAAGTACAGTACTATTACAAGTATATACAGTATTATACAATACAGTTGACATTTGAAGGGGTGATACAGAACATAAAATTCTACGAACGTATTTACCCTTTATTAAGATTAAGATTACACCGAAGTGCCGTCTAAATGACTTCGTACGAGTCTTCCTGTTCCCATTCGCTTAATGACCCAGGTTCGATCACGTACATGCAACTAAACTTGTTTGAGATTTCATTAGCAGGTATCAGGATGTAGTGTACAATTACCAACGGTCGTGATGGGATTGTGTATGAAGGCATGATAGTACCTACAGTTACAATCACGAAAGGCTCGTTGGTTAAGGTTGTTTTTTTTTTTGACAGAAGATGCGGCATTCATATTTATTTAGTTATGGTTTTGGTTTTTTAAATGTCAGTGTCAAAAGCTTATATACTTACAGAGTGTGTAAAAAGTCAACTCTGAAATGCCGGGCAATTTTTTTTGGAAAACACTAATATAGTATAGATTTAGAGCGAAACGTATTTAAAACACTATTCTGTCTCTCTCATCTTTAGACGATTAACAGAAATGGAACGTTATTTTAGATATGTATGACGCTATTTTTTTATATCTCGGTTAGTGACACTATTCACATTACAATCTAAGCATATTCGCTAATAAGTAATTTTAATGTTATGTAACATAAACTGCTATGTAACTATAACGCTAAATGCATTCAATTATTTGTGGTGCTAGCGGGCCTTCAAATTATCTATTTTCCAAAACGTATTCATATTCATTTATATTCATATGCATGCCCGAAAATTTCCTGAACCATTCAAAACTACGCTGCATAACTAAAATCCAGTTTGTCAGTTATGAAGGAAACGGGACCATATCAAATGCTCCATTTATACCGGTAGTTTAAATTAAAGGATTATTCTTGTCACAGAGCAACTACTATATTTCAGTTGGCTCGCTGCACGGAGAATTGTGTTACTGAAACTTATTTGTTTTGTCTGTCTCACCCCCTTACTGCAAGTGTGAATGTTTTAAATTGCCACCTGTCTGGAGCTCTGGACTCTGGATGTAGTGACGCGTGGGATTGGCTAACAGAAGTGGCTAAGTAAATTCGGTCTGCATTTATACTGCGATACATTTATATATATTATTATGTGGGTTGGTATACCTGCTGATTTTCAACACTGATTCAGTCAATATAAACTTCATAGCGTGTTTAACTGATGACCTGGTGACGGATTCGGTAAAGGCCTCCGCAGTAGGCACGACGCGACTCTAGTAGAAAACTTCATGGAAATTGTTCTAACAGCAGCGCGTCGCACCGTCGCGTCGCGCCTGTCTGCCGGGAGCCTTAATCTGCTGGATGCGGGAAGAACAGGATTAGTCTTTGTGCAGATCCATCCAGTCCGTGTTAAATATGAATGATGTTCATGAAACACACACGCAATTACAAACACACGATATAGACCATAACGACAGCTTTTGACTAATAACACCTGTATTAAACCCCTTATTGAAGCGAATAGCAATATGTCACGTTCAAGTCACTTTGAAACATTCTTCCACGGATTTGCGCTCATTAAGAATTGTGACGTAACTAACCTAAATTGTTTCAGGAGTTGCTTAGAGCCGGCAAAAGGGGCCATCTTCATAAATCAACGTAAACGTCTCGCGTTATTTAAGATAACTTAAAGCTTAAGCTAACTTTGTCCCTCAGCTCACCAAGTTATTTAAAACTCTTTTTAATTAATTGTTATCTTAACATGCCAGTTTCATACTTTGTGATACAGAGTAATGAGGAAAATGTCGTGAGGAAAGTTTTGAGCATGAATATCGATGGCTATAAGAGTAGGGGAAGACCAAAGAAACGGTGGATGGACTGTGTGAATGATGATATGGTTAGAAAGGGGGTGACTACCGAGATGACGTAATTGAGAAGTATGGAAGAAAAAGACATGTTGCGCCGACCCCAAATAAATTGGGAGAAGGGGATGAGAGTGATGATGATGATGATGTCAGTTTCATACTTTGCTTACGTACTTAGAGGTAGTTTTATTTTAAAGTAGATTATTTCTAATTTAAGTTACGATTGATTTATAAAGACAATGTAGCACAAATATTTGTTTAGTTCAAGCAAAAGGGGCTGGCCATGGGGTTGGTATAAATAATGTTGCAGCCTTTATGCGGTCTTGTAAACGAGTATTTGTGAATATTTATTGTTACAAAAGAAAATACAAATGGGCTTTCACAGACGCTGTTTCATAGAACTGTATTTTTTCTTGATAAAGGGCTGATTTTCAGTAGTCTGATAACTTTAATCTGACGAATAAATATGTCAGTTTGACATAAATATTTCCCTAGAAAACTGTTAAATCGCAAACAGTCGTAGTATATCTAGTATAAAAAAAAAAATTACACGATAATGAACCCCTAGGTGGAGATAATTTTATTTTAAATTTCCACTTTGATATTTACTTTTAGTTCTAAATAATGTAGTAGTATTTAGTTCTAAAATAGAACTCAATTAGTTTCGTACTTAATTCTCCTTGTACGAAAATTCATTCCCAAAATACCGATACTTAATTTGAAGAAGTTTGAGCTAACTGAAATTTCACTGACAATTCAACGTGACATGACATGACCGGTACCTACTTATTTATGTACGACCCTAAGAACTCATTCATTACTGAAGGGAATTATATGGGTACCTACCTTTATATTAAGCTGGACTCTAATCCGCTTAGGTTGTAAATACCCCTTTCAAAATAGCTGAAGTGGACTTAAGAACAGACTTATAACCGTTATTTTTGGAGGAAGATGCGGAGTAAAAAAAAATAGAACAATATGTTTCATTTCAATAAACGGGAAAATAGTTCAAACAAGACAGCAAAAAAATAAACTGGCATGTCCATTATTTATACTTATAACAACGAAACACAATGCTAGCGAAGACTGGAATAATAAAATACTTCAAAAGAACGTGATGGAGTTATTTTAATTAATGGAAATCCCGGAATACAGTGTTAGAGGGAAGTTGCAGTCGTAAAAGATGGCTTTGAGTCTAGACTAGACTTAAAGCGTTGGCCGCACCCCTTTACGTAAATATTTAATTAATCTAGAAATTCCGACTACTTTCTTAGAACGGAAATTAGTTTTCGCTTCTCTTGGTATGTCTAATTTGGTTCCCTATCCATTTGCATAAAATTTTAAGACCTAATATAACTTGGCATACTTTTGTTTGTCCTAATTATATTTTCGCATAAATTATTTACGCATAACAGCTTACGCATAATTTTTTTACGCATAATTTCTCTAACCATAATAATGATTAAGCATAACATTCTAAAGCATAACTTTATTAAGCATAACATTCTAAAGCATAACTTTATTAAGCATAACAATAATAATAAGGCGTAGTAGACGGAGCCCCGCTTCGCGGGGCCCCTATTTCTGTCTGCAGGGTTTAAAGGAACCTAACACGAAGGGGATGACGGGGGCTCGTTCGCTCGCTCCGCTCGCTCACTTGAGCCCCCGTCATCCCCTTCGAACCTAACCTGTCCGAGTCGGGGTGCCCCAATTCCCGAGCTCGCTTCGCTCGCTCTTGCATCCTAAGTTCTCATTGCCTTTTTACTAAATCGAGATGTGTTAGACCTTGGGGCACCCCGACTCTTGGAAAAAGTGATACAGAATCGAGTGAAAATATTTACGTAAAAATAACTCAAATTTGTTTCCGTTATTTCTATTAATTGTATGCCCAAATATTATTATGCTAATAATCATTAGGCCTAGTAACGTTATGCGAATCAAATTTATGCCAAAATAAATTAGTCTTTAAGATGATTATGCCAACATAAAATGTATGCCTAAAAAAATTATGCTGAAGTATTATTATGCCAAAACAAATTGTGCCAAAATCGTTATGTCGAAGTATATTAGGACAAAGAACATTATGCGAAAAGAAGGGATCCCGTCTAATTTATACGCAAAGGTGTTCAGCACCCTAATTGTACGCAATTAGGGTGCTGAACACCTTTGCGCATAAATTCAATATAATAATTCAAATTATTCAGATTACGATTGATCGTGTGTTACGACACACGATCAGTCGTAATCTATATTGGGATATTTCTAGGATATGCCGGATCCCTCACGATGTTTTACACAAAGTAAAGTGCCTGAATTCTGAATTATTGAATTCTGAAATTGTGCTTGAATTCGCACCCACGCCCTACAAATTCGTTACGGCCTTTACAACTAGGTCATCACTGCAAAATGTTCCTTTTACCCTATTCAAAAAGAAATTGTTTGTGATAGATTCCAAGATAAGAGACCAGGCTACCAAGTCAATTTACAAGTCACGTGGAATAAACAACAGGCCAAAACAATATGCCTCTAACAACACAAATAACATGTTTGCCCATTCTGGAAACATACTACCAAATACCCGTCTCTTGTCTGCCAATAACTAACAAGGATCATGTTTTAGGATGGGACGCGCCTGTAAACAATGTTATGTCGCCACGTGCTATTTTTAGCCCATTATAGATAATATCACGGCCGTCTTCGGCTTTCTGCCTATTACATACCTATATTCGATAAAAGTGTTAAGGGGCGGGCCTGACTCGGCTTTGTGTTCCCCATCAGATTGGACGCGCCTTCAAAGGTTTCTTGCTGAAATAATTGGTCAGAGTTGAAGGTCGGACCGGATAACATCTCGATATAAACCATTCCTATTCCACAATGTAATTGACGAGCGTTTCTTATGTCCGATTTGTTCGTCCCGCGTCTGTATTATTCAAGGCTCTTCAGTAATCCTTCTATCTGATTAATTTTCGCATTATCACTCGCTCATAAAGCTCAAATGTACAACTGTAGATCCTGTGGGTATTTCCATTATTAGGGCTAATAAATTGCCCCTAGGTTGAATTGCGTCTACGGTCGAGTGCGGGCGGTTCCATTATGAAGCAACAGAGCGGTTGTGCATTCTGCATTGCCCGCGCCCTTGGGCTACGAACTAGGAATCATGTCCATAATGGCCTTGGAAACTATTATAATTTACGCTGTTTCCAACCCTGGAATTTCTGAACACTTTAGCCTAGAATTTTCTCTCCAGAGAGCGGCTCGGGGCCATTCCTTTGTTTATCTAACTTCCTAAGATGCTAATGGAATACACATTTCGCGGCCAAAAATGCAGACTACTTCCTGTGAATATGCCTCTCTTATTAATATCTCAGAAAAGTTTTGTTTTAATCTGAGAAGTGGGAAGTTGGGTGCACCCAAGAAGAAAGTCGAGAAATTTTATGAAAATAATGTACTCTAAAAGCCCTGGCTAATTCATAATGTTTTCGTCTTGAATATGAACAAGATAAGACGTCGTCGCTGTTCTTCTTTCGCAGTCCTTTCAGAACTTTCTCCTGTAAATAAGGTAATCTTTTTATTAACTTACTTAACAATTACGTTTAACGATCTAATCGAGCACACCCGTTGACATAGTTACAGCATCTAGCAAAACTGGATGCTGCTCACCTCGTTACAACGTTGTCACATTTTGATTTTATTGTGTTCGCCTTGTGGAAATTGGATTCGCATTGCAGTTGTGCATTGTCGATAATGGGGACAAGTACGAACGCAAACTGTGGCACAAATGTACAGTACACTGCAAAGTACATAATGAAAATACACTCTATCAAGTTGGAATTTTTCGCTGTTGTGAATGCGTGGCGGACATTAATAATGATGGATGGAAGGATATGGGTGTTCGATGTTATCCCACGTCACGTCTGATACCGCATCAATTAACTGTTGCTCAGTCGTACCTCTTGGTCGCACCTGATGGCTTTGCACTCGAACGACACGAGTCCGCCAAGCCAGTAGTCAGCCGACCGCGTTCGGAGTCGCACGCCCTTCGTCCTCGGACGCGTCATTGTAAACGCGACCCTTAAATCTTTAAAATATTTTTAGTTCACGGAAATCGCGTGTCGTCCACGGTTTTCAGTGTTGTTCCAATTCGAGAGTGCACAAAGGAAGTTTATACTACTTGAGAATCGAACGTTTTGTACGTCGATGGGATTTAGTGTTTACAGTAATACCATAAGGTGAGTTTGTTTATATGTACGTCGATCAGCTGTGGAACATAGTACGGCTCTCGAGTTTGTTTATGATACTGTCATATTTGAGCCGCTGGTGTTCAAACATGTGATGAGGTTAAAGTGTTTTTAGTGAGTTGAGTTTGTTAACTGGTTTAGTTACAAGTGTGTTTTGAATGCCTTTCGAGTGTGAGACGTGTTTAGCCAGTAAAAACAGGAAGTTATTGCAGACGAACGTTATCTTACGTCAGTTAGTGGATAAGTTACGACTTGGTTGAAGTGTATCGGTGCAATTGTTGTAAATTGTAATTAAAGTAACTGTTCGGAGAAGAGCTCGAGCACACAATTTGTAATTAACAGTTACATGTTATCTGTACCTGTTTCTTAATTATCTTGTTAATTTTCATTATGTTTATTTATATTGCATAACTGTTAGCATGTTTATGTAAATTGCTGCAGTCATGCGGTGAAGTATTTTGTTATTGTTAGTGTATTCTTCTGCAACCATTTATTCAATGTCGCGTGCTTTGGTTGCTTACGAATCCAAAGTAATGAACAATGTTGCTATTTCAATAATATTTACATTAAATTCCGACGTTTTATGTGACTATTTAATTCAACCTGAAATGGAACAATCTTGAACTGCGATATTTCTTCTATTTTAGATCAGTTGTCGGTTTTAAGCGTTTATCTCTTATCTCCTATCTTCAATTGATATCAGCAGCTGATAAAACCAATCACATATGATCACGCACACACTGACATAAGTATCGTAACTGTACTCTTGGATTATATCATGGGCTAATTAAGGAACTTATAGGTACCACGCAAGTAGTTTCGAAAGGGAGATGCTATCGATTGGGATTCTGATCTCGTTACGAACAAAGCCGGTGTATAGTGTTCCCACGTTATTGTCTATGACTGAACTGATAACCTATAACTCTGGTTATGTATGGTCCAACTGGTTGCGGGTTCGTTAAACACTTTTTTATTTTTATTATCTGTGGCAGCGCTTCGTTGCACTGCCGGTTGAATCGACTAAACTCGTTTGTTAAATTATTTTTGTCTATTTTT
Organism: Apamea anceps; assembly: GCA_951799955.1. Lineage (NCBI taxonomy): Eukaryota > Metazoa > Arthropoda > Insecta > Lepidoptera > Noctuidae > Apamea > Apamea anceps. The sequence goes on from OX637516.1 coordinate 5,736,526, forward strand.
AGACGGCCGAAGTTTGTTAAGTAATCTCGAATATTAAGGATTAAAAAAAGGTTTTTATTATAACCTTACTTTTTTGCACATTACAATATAGTAGACGTTTTTTTACGTAAACGTTCAAATAAAAGTATAATTCGTATTCCTTCGCAGTAGTCAAATATCATTTGATATTTCGCTCAACTACCTAAAGCCGTTCAAGAAACGATATCTTACACATTTCATCAAAATATTGCGGAATATTATGAAAGGTTGAGTGTACGAAAAATTTACCATGCCGCCGTTGTCCCCCAACTGTATTTCGCTGAGTCGTCGGTATGAGTATGAGAGAAGATGGAATTAGGATCTATTTATACAACGTGTATCTTTCATATGTTTTCTTTGATGAATTGGCTTCGGAACGTATTGATATACGTTATTATGATGCAAGGTTGGGGTTAAGTAAAGGACTAACTTCAATGTTTATTTAAGTTTATTGAATGGAAATGCGAAAACATATGTGTGATGTTTGCACAGTAAGTATTACAATTCTAGGCCAGAACTTGTGCAGACAAACTGAACTCTAGAAAAGTGATTTTCCAAATGGTGTTGAAAACTGCACCATAATTCACTGTGGTATTAGTTTTTGACTAGTTTGTATCTGCCAGCTTTTAGTTTATATTCAGAAAATCACTCACTTTGCGTTTCTTCTCGTCCTCAGTTTGAAATAAAACTTTAGATTATAAAAGTGTTATTTTAGCTAGATAGTCTGTCGCATCGGTGCCCGAGGAATAGTTATTAGATTATGTGGGTTGCGATTCAAATGGAAAACCAGGAATTCCTACTATCGCTTCCAATTGCATTGATAACGGAATTTATTAGATTAAGTTATGTTTGAGAGGATACTAGGTGTTATATTGCTGTTTTATGGTGTCAGTTACGATTAAATTGTGTAGTTTATTTGTCGTCTATCTTAGTGATAATGTCAGTTATTGCGAAACAAGTTATAGGTGGGCGGAAATTATTGTGAAAAGGGTGTGTATGAAGTTTCGCTGGGAAATAAAGTGATTTTGAGATTCTTCAAGGAATAAAGCAGCGATTGTTTTAACAATGTGTAGTTTTTGGTGTGTTTATTTTCTGCCTACCTTTATGGGAAGAAGGCGTGAGTGTTATGTTTGTGTAAAGAAGGCGATAAATGCGGTAATAATGAGGGTTAAAAAATAATTTTGCCAATAAATTCGGTTGCCAATTGTTAAGAATAAGTCCGAATGCCAAATTATGCTTAAACAATCTCAACTTTTTGGCAAGTCCAATCAAGTAACATATCGATCCAATTAGTCAATAGATAATTACTATATCAACTGATGTAACATAATTACTGAAGATTAATATCATTACAACAACACTTGATAGATAAAGCAAATACGATTTTATTACTCGACAGTACTAAAAGCTTGATGTCGTCATTGAACGTGCTGAAATTACTAGGATTTTGCAAATGTAATTATTTTGCTAACTTAGTGCGCGTGTGGGTCTGCTATTAAATTAACTAAACCGAACGTCTGCATCGAATTATCTATCCTACTAATATTCTAAAGAGGCAAAATTTGTGTAGGGTTAAACTTCGGAAATCGCAAATCCGCAAAATTATTTCACTACTGGAAAGCTACAGTATTGCAGAGTTTCATAGAAAATATTTTATTTTAAGACAAGAAATTTCACACAGACAAAGTCGTGGGCCGGAGCTAGAGTAATTAATATTCAAATAAGCTTTTTATAAAAGGAAGTTGAGTGTTGCCATGTAATTTATTCCTCGTGTATTTTTATTTAATTTAGGACAACATTAACATCTCAAGTTAAAAGCGTCTGTCGGATGCATTCTTGTGGATTTAATCTATTACAAAACGAAATAGAGAAACTTTAGATATCTTTATTCCGTTTGAGATGCTTCGTTTGGTAGATTGATGTTAATTAATTTTATTTGCTTCATAATTTAGTGCTTCGTTTCATTTGTAGGCTGGAATATAATGTGGCCATTACATTGCTTTTACGGCTTTCGAAATTGTATCGTTTAAATTAAAGTGTTGCCATCAAATTAAATGCAAACGCATCACATTTATTAATAACTTGCCGTTGGATTTAAATCTAAAATAATATATAAAAGGGACACGAATATTTTAAAGGCAGATCTCACTGGTTTACATGTAAAATTAATTAAATATTATTTTAAAATATGTCCAGAGATTATCTGAAATTCAGTTTTTCGATATAGTAATATCTAATATCCATTAAGGACTCTCAGATATTATGAAAATAAAGTACCTAAACGTCAAAGCTGTTATCCTGTATTTTCATATCGTATTATTTTATCAACTTACTGTTGTGTGGGTTGGCACAATAAAGTCATAAATAACTAAGTTATGGTCTAAATATTGTTACGCCTTGGTCTGACAGCATAAAATCATAATACTTGAAGGACAGTTGGCATCAAATTACCTTTAAGGGAGGTGGTTGTACAATGTTAGTAAAGAAATTTCCGTCGCGGATTTTTTAGGCAACATAGTAATAAGTAGGTATATTAACACCTATATAATTTTTACTAGCCATTTTTATGTGACTTTTCGGAAGTAAAATACACTGTTGCTTTTACTCCAAAGGATAGCTCAAACTCAAAGCATTTATTTGAATTAAACCATTTACAGGCACTTTTAAATTGTCAAAATAAATAGTCTGCTCAGTTAGTCAGAAAATTGAAGCTAGTTACTTAGTTGCCCATTCCAAAATGTAGATCTCAATGGAGAATAACGGACAAGAAACTCCAAGAACACTCTTTTAAATCAAGATATTACAAAATCCTGGGTACATTATTCTTTTTGCACCTGCATGTCAGAACAATGTAAAACAAAACAAAAAAAAAAAATGAAGAAACAGTTCAAAATATAAGATTAAAAATAAGGAGATGATCATACAAAGAATTAACTCACACAACGTCAATTCGCTAAACAAGCAGTTAGTCGTACTTAACCATTCATTAAAACTTCCATCGCTCCCTTAACTGTCGTCGGATATTAGATAACGATACTTTAATTTTAACGCTCAATTAAACGACAATTTAGTTTAATCACGAAACCTAATGACCCTAACATGGTTCGAAGGAAGTTCATGCCTATTGCGGTAGGTTATGGTTTCTCGCTAAATAATTAATGAAATCCAACCTCGATTATGCAGTTAAGCGCACGTTGTATAGAATGCGGAGCGAGGGCGGGTCAATAGTCTGGGAGCTGGACTTATTTATTGTTATGTAAGCCATTATTTATGAAACTCATGCGTGCTGACTAGATCGGTTAAATAAATACTGTTCATGCCGACAATGCCTAAGTTAGCCGGGGAGCTAGGCTAACAATAACTCGGCGGAAAAATATTTGTAAGATACCTAAATAAAATTAGGGAGGACGCGCGGGCTCGCAAAGTATAGAAGGAGCGGAGGGAGGCCTTTGTCCAGGAGTAGGACAGCTCAGGCTAGTAAAAAAGAAAACGTAATTTTCTCCCTCTCCACGCAAATGATCAACTCAAAAGTGATTGCAAGTCTATCCAGAGTCCAGCTCACTCACTGTGTAACACACTCAATGACAATCTGAATCATTTTAAAAGATACTACTGATCCATTGCTTCAAATTTTCGAAAAATTGGTCTGCTCAACAACGTAAATAACGCAATGAATGTTGTTGAACTGTTAAAATGAAAGCCATTTCTACTGTTAGTGTGTGCAATTAACTCGCAGACGTCACTTTGACAGATACTAGAAATGGATTAAACTTATTGTATGAAACTAGACACCAAATTGTCCTTGTAACATTATCTCTCGATAACTGTGAGATCAATGTCTTATGGCTACTGGTCCTTTGATACCGCTGAGAAAACTTTCCAGACGTACTTATTTTTATTTATTTATTTTCTTTTTTTCCTTTGCGCTCAAACGGAACCTCTTCATACTATCTGGAGAAAGTACGCGTCTGACTTTATTTAAAGTATGAACTTGAAAAAAAAAAAAAAACAGTTGATCCATACATTATGTCGAGTTATGCGAACATAAACCTATGGATCAACTGATTTTTTTTTTCACGATTTCAGGGTTGGTCCCGTAGTAAAAGTTGATCATAATGATGAGTACAATGACCCCTTTTAAGGATTAAAACGATCAAAATTTAACGGTGTATAGATAGAATTACTGCCATCACTTTTCCTTTATTTAGAACTAGCTTCTGACCGCGGCTTCGCCCGTGTGGATGTCGGAAATTATCCCACAGGAACCTGCTACCGGGACAAAAAGTAGCCTATGTCCTTCCCCAGGCTGCCATTTATCTCCTTGCCAAATTTTATCGAAATCCGTTCAGTGTTTTAGGCGTGAAGAGGTAACATATAGGCAGAGTTATTTTCGAATTAATAATTTATCAGTAGGTAACTAGCTGCGCCCCGCGGTTTCACCCGCATAAGTTTCGATCCCGTAGGAATATCGGTATAAAAAGCATCCTATGTGTTAATCTAGGGTGTCAGCTACGTCCATACCAAATTTCATCAAAATTGGTCCAGCCGTTTGAGCGTGAAGAAGTAACAAACATAAACACACACACTCACCCACAAACTTTTGCCTTTATGATATTAGTGTGAGGTAATATGCCTGCTGTATTCCTTAGAACTTGGTAGGTAATATGATTGCAGCACATGAAGGTTCACCACAATAGTTCAATGGGGCAAGAAAGATTTGAACCCGACCTCTTGATTACCAGTTAACACATTAGCCGTCTGCCGTTGTCGGGAACAGACGTTACTTATCTATACGAGGGGCTTGTGGCTAAGTAATAACAACCGCACGGGTCGATCGATTAGGTTAAGCTACGCTTGCCGCGGTTGGTCCATGGATGGGGTGACCATCTTTACATAACAAGACCCCTCCGTGACTGGGATAGCACGTTAAGCCGTTGGTCTCGGCTGTCATTCGTGGATCTCTGACAGTCGTTGCGGGTCGTCAGAAGCCCGAGAGTCTTGACAACCAGTCTTACCAAGGGGTATCATATTACCAAGTAACTGGGTTGTGGGGGTCAGATAGGCAGTCGCTCCATGTAAAATAATAGTATTCAGCTGCATTCGGTTAGACTGGAAGCCGACCCCAACATAGTTGGGAAAAGGCTAGGCTCTTGATCTATATAAACAAAAATTAAAGCTGCGTTGTTAAGCACATCACTTGAGAGCGGCTGGACCGATTTGGCTATTTTTTGTAGTCCGAATTAGGTTTTTATGGAAGAAAAATTTAAAAAGTCTCGTGGAATATTTACAAATTTCGTAAAAACTGAACGTCCCTTTTTCTTCGCAATTTTTGTATGACCTCCAGACCATATTAAAATTTTAGACAGGTAAACAACTGTATATATATATAACTGTATGTGTGTCTGTTGGGACAACTAGTTACAAAAAACTTAGATTTACATAACTTTGCGTAAAAATTAAAATGTATAAATATTAAAATAATACTTGAAGAAATTCGATTCACGTCATAGCAAAATTTAATTCAAGGTCCTTTTCAATTGTTATCTAGATAAAATGTTTTCCATTTCATAAGGGTATTGTAATGTGACCAAATAAACAAGTACGCATGGGTACCTACTTTGAGTCTACACAATATCATATTTGTCTATGAAACTGGAGTAAATAGATATTAATTCGACCTTCATATTTTGTTGGTACAACTTTTTTTATAACGAATTTAAATTTTTTTGATTACGGATCCAACGTACCTCTAGTTACCTACCTATAAAGAGGTAAAATTTGTGAGTTTATATCAAGGAGTTAATTTACGGAGCTCGTGATCCGATTTCGAAAATTCTTTTACTAATGGAAAGCTACACTATTGCCGAGTGTCATTAGATAATATACTACTACACTATCACTACTACTACTACTACTCTCTCTCTATTACTTTACTCTCTATCATGACAACACGGTTAGCGCAGTGGCTGAGCGATCGGACTGCTGCGCTGCGTGTCGCGGGTTCGATTCCCGCACAGAACAAATATTTGTAAGTCCTACATGTATTTGTTCCGAGTCTGGGTGTTTTTCTATCTATAATATGTATGTATTTAAAAAAAAAAATGTATTTCAGTAGTTTTTCAGCCATCTTGTTACCATAACACAAGCATTAGGTTGCTTAGCTTGGGACTAGATGGCGCTGTGTGAAATGTCCAGGGATATTATATTATATTACTTTATGTTAAAACACGAAATTTCATTCTAATCTAATCTAACATATAACTACAGTAATACAAGTTGAAAATGGTATGTTGAAACTTGAAAACAACATCTAAATTCAATGTGACAAACTGACAAGCATATCTTCAAGATTATCTTGGGCGAAAAATAAGAAGATAGCCTTTGTCCTCCAAAACCATTAACAAATTCCAACTTGACATATATATCAGAAGAAGATAAACCAAAAACACCTTGAAAACCAAAAGAAAGGACATAGAAATACTAACTTTTAACTCATCACTATCGCCTTAAAAAACTATATGTAAACAGACCGTAAATTTTAGTATAATCAGCTCACTATCAGGTTGTTTGACTATTAAAACATTATGTGTATTGGTTGCGTTGCGTATCTATGCATAGATCATTAATAGTAGTATTGCTTATGATAAAACATATAGTAATACTATCATAATGACTTGTTCTTCGATAAACAGTCGTTACTTAACGAGGTTTTACCGATGCCTTATGCGGTTTCTTTCATGATTATGTATTTTTATGGTAATGGAATCATCTTTGATGTTTCAAGTGCATATCTATAAATAATCTCATTGGTCTAGTGAACGCTGACTGGAAGCCGACCCCAACATAATTGGGAAAAGGCTAGGCATGATGATGATGGTCTAGTGGTCGCGCTATTGCTGAGCATAATATCCTGGATACAATTCCCAGGTCGGCCAGTGTTTTTAGATTTTTCCATTCGAAATTTCTTATTAGCAGCCCGGAGTCTGGAATTGTGCCGGGTTATTATACGCTCTATATATAGGTTATATGTATACAACGTGTTTTTTTTATATCCCATAACTCTAGGGGGTCATTGTACTCATCATTATGAACAACTTTTACTATGGGACCAAACGAGAAAGCGCGAAAAAAAATCAGCTGTTCCCTACATTTATGTTCGTATTTTAAATGTAGGGAACACCAGATTTTTGTTTCGCGATTTTGGTCCGAGATTTGTTGAGTTAAGTTTTTAAATTAAAGAGTCGAGGACCTAATTATGTAACCCAATTTGTAGACGTCCCAAATTCCCTAATTTGCATCAGTCTTGTTAGTTTTAGGGATCTTTGATTGGGTTGTTGTTGTAATTTTTATGAAAGTCTGTAAAAATCTCGATATGATTTGTCCCTGCACCGACTAGTTTTACCTATTCAGCGATACCAAATCGTTAGTTCATTTTGATGGTCAGCAAAAACAATTCGGGGATTCAAGGCGGTGACCCGCAAAGGGTTCGCCCGACCAATGTGGCAAGGCTAGACGTGGTGACGAGACGACAGGCTTTTAAAGGGTGGCATGTACTTGAATTAATGAATTACAAGCACACATTCTAGAGAAAATTATACTTTAAATGAGTCTGTCGTTGAATTCAAGATTGATTTTGATAGTCTAACATAGCCCATGTGTCATTACAGGTGAAGCAATTTCACTTAATTAATTCATTGTTTTCAATTTCTAAAGCATTGCTCATTATTATTCTATTTTGTAAATAATTCTAGTTTCTAGTAGCAGAGCTCAATTCTTCAATTCAGCCCTCCAATTTGAGATTATCTAAAAACATTTTTATACCTAATACCTCTACTTAATATTCGAAGATGGCAGCTGTAAAGTGAGATAACTTGAAGTTATCAAAACTTTGCTACAATTACTCTTGGCTTTGACAAAGGAATTTAAATGGTAATCATTTGCTAACAATAACTTCATCAAACAACGAATTATATGGTGGTTCGTCATGTGTATAATCGAATTTTAATCTTGGAAGAGATCTAATCGTATTTTCTCCTAAAATTAAATGATTCTGACAAGACGCTATCACGAGGTCCTTCTACTTTGTATCAAACTTGCTTCTTAAAGCCCATTCACAACTGTTCATTTACTCTGAATAGTGCTTTATCTAGCTGTGTTTGTATGACCTTATCTATCGCCATTGAAATTTTGAATGGGTTGTCTTAAGCGTAGTTCCCATGTAATTTAACAGTGGTTCACAACTCTTCCAAGGTCATTTTATTGTTCGTCTTAATGTATTTCTGCCTCATTACCATTATGCATTATAACTGTTTTATTATGACGGCACGATTATACTTTGTTTTATGTTTGACGACGCTCTTCAGAACTTTTGAGTGCCTACATTTTAGTCTTGCCATATTTGACAGACTATTAAGTTTCGTCTAAAGATTAATTGAAATAAGGTTTAACTGTTTCATTTACTTGGGCAAAGACACACTCTGCCTCTGGTCAATTACTGTCTGAAGCTAAAACATTGAGTGATAGCCTATAAATTAGAATTTACGAAGGGTATTCATGAAATTAAAATTCACTTGCTTGGATGCCGACGGGGACCTTTTTGTAGTGTTTTCAACGATTCGCTGTTTACTGTTTTCCATTGCAATTTGTGGCTTACCCTTGTCTTCTGTTGGGACATAAATGAGAATTGTATTGTAGGAATCGTGCAAGTTCATGTTTATTGAACTACCCATAATAATAGCTGGGTTATTTTATTATCTGTTTGGTTCAATAAACACGAGCCATTTCTCAAAACTTTGTTGAAAAACATTCAACACACAGACGAAAAAGTTTGAGACGATGTAATAAAAGTTTCACTTTAACAATATAAATGTAATGTGACGTCAGAATAAATATTTGCTTGGGACTTTATTATTATTTGAATTTCTTTGAGATTTTCCTTTTTGAAGACAATTTTTGAAGTTTTTCTGATGCAGTCGACCGGAGGAGCAGTCATGTAGAAATTTTTGTTTATTCAACCCCCGTTTCTGATTGTATCTGCTGGCTTTGTAATTTTACTTTGCGAGAGTATTCTCGGTTTTAATAAGTGAAAAAATTCTGTGTGAGCTTGTTTAAAAGTGTCCACAGAAAATGAGTTTTTATGAAAACAACGCTTCTTTGCTCTCCTAACTTTGATGAAATATGCTTTACATTTTCACTTCAATGTGGTTAAGTTAATGTAGGTATTGCATTTAAAACGTTCAAGTTGACTTTTTCAAGAAAACTTTCAAACTTCTTTGGTAGGTACATCTAGAAAACTTTGAAGATCATTTTAAAAGTCCTCGATGTCTTTGAAACGTTTATCAATACAATTTATTGCTCGGCTTTTTATTAACATACTTTTTGTTAAATTTCATAGGTTTTATAACAACTTGGTCCTCAGTCTATTTAGAAACGAACATCACTCGTATTCTCATCTAGAAAACTTTGAAGATACTTTTAAAATCCTTCGATCTCTTTTTTTTTTTTTTTTTTTGAGGATGGGAAATCATCAAATGACTCCTCCCGCTCTGGGTGGAGCAGGAGGGAGTGTCAGACTCTTACTGACTAAAACCCACCCGTGTTCCTTCCTTAGCCCTTTATGTTCCAGAGCAGCGGTAACCCTTTCGGACAATCCCGCTACCATCCTTCGATCTCTTATGTGGAACATTTAACAATACAATTCATTGCTCTACTTTTTATTAATATACTTTTTGTAAAAATTAATAGGTTTTATAAAAACTTGGTCCTCAGTTGGCTGCCTCGGTGACTCGCCCCCCTATAATATGGCACTTACACATAACAGGCGAAATGTGGCTGTACTATAGGTACACTTCTGCCTTACCCTTTGGGGAATACAAGCATGATGCTAAGTCAGGCAGGCAGTCTATTTTTAGAAACCAAAATAATGGGTGTTGCAACCCAGAATTTATTTTTCCTTTTCTTGTACAAACTGTTCAACACATAACATCATGCCTTGTTTCCAGCCAGAAGTGTACCTATGTTTTTATTTGTACGAAATATTCCAACTACAAAAATACTGCTTCTATGGGCTCGTGTTTTCGCCTAGTCCATACTGATTTTTGCTTTTATGTTACACGTTGTATAATTTTTATCGACATCTGTATTTGCACAACCTGTGTGTTTGTCAACGTCACTACAACCCTCTCACATTCCAAATAGACTCTTATTTTGCTACTGTTTGGATTCATAATTGAAAAGCAACGGGTACGGCTTGGGTTTACAGTGTAATAACATGGCTTATTATTTTCTACATTAGTGGAATTGATATTAAATGACGTATAATTTTATTCGTTGTTGTACAGTCAACAACAGGTTTATTTACGTTGTAAAATAAACAAAGTTACAATTTATAAGCAAAGTATATGGAAATAGATAATCTTGATAAGTAGGTACTCGATATTGGTAATTATAAGCGATAATCCTCATGCAATCACCACGTTTGTATTATGCGGTATATTTATGAATAGGAAATGACATAATGATTTTGTCATAAAATAAACCCGTTTAACGTGACATCACCGTAATAGATGCACATTATAGCGCATAATTCTATACAAATCCATTGACGTTCATTTATAAAATAATCTCATCATCAAAAAAAAAAAGGTCAGGCAGATAGATCCTTTTTGTCCAACTATGTTGGAATCGTCTTCCAGTCTCACCGGGTGCAGCTGAATACAAGTATTTTACATGAAGCGACTGCCTATCTGACCTCCACAATCCTGGGAATTACTGGGTAAATACGATACCCCTTGGTAAGACTGGTTGTCAGACTTTCGGGCTTCTGATGAATCCCAAAAATCAAATGACAGCCGGGACCGACGGCGTGCTTTTCGAGGCATGGAGGGGTATGTGTACTTATATGTAAAGATGGTCACCCATCCACGGACCAACCGCGGCAAGCGTAGCTTAACTTGCTCCATCAACCCGTGCGGCTGTTAGATACTTAGCCACAAGCCCTTCTTTGTTTATGAAGTAATCTATAGATATCCTCCTACTAATATTATAAACGTGAAAGCTTGTATGGATGGATGGATGGATGTTTATTACTCTTAAAACTACTGAACGGATTTAGATGAAATTAGGCACAGAGATGGTTTATAACCACGATTAACATACGAGTATAGGATACTTTTTATCCCGATATTCCCACGGGATCGAAACTTATGCGGGTGAAACCGCGGGGCGCAGCTAGTATATTATAACATAGAGTCGCTTTTCGTGTCTGTCTGTGTAACCGCGTTGTTCTTCTAAACTTTACAACGGATTCTGAAGTCGTACGGGTTTTTAGTATAGGTTTTGTGTATGTATGTATTTATCGTAAAATACACTCGAGAGCAATGAATCCGGGTCACTTGAAGAATCCTAAAAATCTCGGAAACTAAAAATGCTAGGTTAATGCAATAAATTGTATTTAATAGACAATGTAATACTCCTTAAATGAAGGTATTAAAACTTCTTAGTTATTGTAAAGTTATATCATAAAAAAATCAAATTTGAAAAAGGGCCACTTTCGAAGATGGAACTACGAAATTACAGCATTTGGTTTTGCTTTTGTTTGTAATCTGTCATTTATGTGGGTACATAAACCATGTTGATAGTGCTCTATATTCATTATTCAAGCTGAAATTATGTCGCTTACGCCTGAAGAATGCACCAGAATACTTACAATGCTGGAAACCGGCCGGAGTCAGCGCGATACAGCCAGGACTGTCGGTGTGTCGCTGTCAACAGTACAAAGAGTTCTCCGACGTTACGAAGAAACTGGTTCTAACCTACGCAGACCAGGAACGGGCAGAACCAGGTGTACCACAGCACGAGAAGACCGATACTTGGTGAACACCATGCTTCGAAATCGCTTTCTCACAGGAACTGAACTCACAAATCAGTTTCGACGCCTCGGAGGAAGTAACCCAAGTGCATGGACAGTAAGACGTCGGCTTGCTGAATCTAACTTAAAACCCCTTAGACCTGCAAACGGCCCTAAACTGGAGCGTGGGCATCGTATTTCAAGACTAAGATATGCCCAGAGCCACGTAAATTGGAGTATTGAAGATCGGTCAAAAGTTATGTTCTCCGACGAATCAAAATTTATGCTCTACAAGCACGATGGAAGACACAGAGTGTATCGAAGACCAGGGGAAAGATTCAAGTGGTGGGTCTGTACTTGTGTGGGCCGGAATTTCTTCTGAAAGTCGCACAGAGCTGGTGATCATAGAAAACGGCTCTTTAACTAGCGTAAGATATGTGGAAGAAATCCTCAATGATCACGTTGGTCCATTTATGGTCAATTTAGATGAGGATGCTATATTTATGCATGACAATGCCCGACCTCATACAGGTAGGATTGTGAATGACTACCTTCAAGAGATGAACATTACTCGTATGGAGTGGCCAGTGCGCAGCCCGGATATCAACCCGATCGAGCATGCTTGGGACGAGCTAGGCAGATGCGTAAAACAACGAAACCCTCCCCCAATCACGCTTCGTGAGCTCAAAATTGCTCTCACAGAGGAATGGGAGAATATTCCCCAAAATCGTATAAGGAACTTGGTGTACAGCATGCCAAACCGCGTAAACGCAGTAATGGAAGCACGAGGAGGCAATACGAAGTATTAAAATTCAAGAAAATCGTAATAAAGTTCAAAAATTTCATGTTTCCTATTTTTGTTTTAAGGAGAGATCAGCAGTTTTTTTCTTTATGTAATTTTGTGTTAATAAAATGTATGGTGACTCATATTTTTTTTACTTTCATTTAAGGAGTATTACATTGTCTATTAAATACAATTTATTGCATTAACCTATCATTTTTAGTTTCCGAGATTTTTAACATTCTTTAAGTGACCCGGATTCATTGCTCTCGAGTGTAGTACACCATAGACTACCTGCAGTATTGTCTCTCCTTTCTCTCTAAATCCATCTAAAGGATGTCTTTAAAAGATCGCTTTTAGCGATAAGACCGCAAAATTTCTACATTCATATCTGTAATATTTATGGTGTACATAATAAAGAATATTCTATTCTATTTTGATGCGGTTTTCGCCATAAGTTAGAGAATTGATTCCGGAAGGTTCGTATGTCTATTACATTAATATAAAACGAACATAAATAATAAAGAATTATCCATGTTTTGTCAAGTTGTAAAAACTGTACGAAGCAATGGCGGGTCGCTAGTAAAAATAATTAAAACCAGCGCTAATGATTGCGGTCTTAATTGAAATAATTTCTCAAATAGGTCATGCAGTTAGCTGTGGAAACTCGCTGGAAAGGTCACGCCTTCATCAGTAATTTACTAATATTAGATTGCGTCCTCACGAGACCAATGCTATGCGAGTGTGCGAGGAAAAGTATTCCGACTAACTAATAAGAATCCTCTGGGAGAATGACGAGTTAGGGCCTGCGCACGCTGGCAGCACGGTACGGCAAGGGATTTTTATGCGACGAATAGAAATATTACTTAATAGTATGACAATAAAATTGAAATTTTAACGGCAACGATGCCGCGTATTTCTTAGGCATGCAGCTGCCGCGTTGTCCACATGTCTATGTGTACATATAGGATTTTTTTTAACCAGTGTGCAAACTGTAATCATGTCATCACTCATCAGCATATGATTCTGGACCCTTTAGCGTAGAAATTTTACATTGGTTTTGAAATAATAATTTCTGTTCAGTACATTTTGATCCCGCGTAGGTATCGCAGTTTTCTATTAGGTACACAGCAGATTTTGTTTTGATAACCGATGAAAAATTTATACGGGTGATTCTAGGGGGACTAGAATCATATGCTGAAGTCATGGTTACAGTATGCGCACTGGTTACCATTTTTTTTTTGCATAAGTTATATTTCGCGTCGTCGCGTAAAAATCCCTTACCGTACCATGTCGCCAGTGGGGCGCAGGCCCTTATAAAAGGGCAAGTTGACCACAAAACGTCTTATAAGTGGGAGTCAGCGGCGCGTAAAATTATTTGTAGTAAGTACTTAAGCGTCGTAACTCGTAAATAATGACTCGGGTGTGGGCGGGATTAAGATCCCCATGAATTTCTCCCACTCCGGAAAATTTTCCGTAGTTACATCCATTAGGCTTGATGTTACGAGGAATATGAAAGCGAAGCCTGCCTTAATTAAAAATTACACACTCTTAGTTATTATTCACATATTACTTTTAATTTAGTTAATCTTATTATTCTGCCACTTGTCAACTTGTCTTTTTTAAGATTCGACCGACATTCATCTTTCGCAGAATAATTTTATTAAAAACTTGGCGTCATATTTCACAGAACACGATATTTTTTTGCTTCACTGCGTAAAGAGAAAAATTATGTATAATATGGCTGATTGATGTAAAAGCGTGAATAACAGGGTTCGTGCGGTCGTAGACCCACGGGAATCCTTAACTGTATCGAAGAGAAAATAAAGGAAACATTTTCATTATTCCACGCGCCCAGTGTAAACAGGGCAACCTGTTTACACTGGGCGCGTGGAATAATGAACTCAGACCGAGAGGCCAATTCTCGTAATTAAAAACGCTCAAAATCTTGTCACAATCTCATCATCTCAGCGACAATCAATGTAAAAAATGTAGGAAAAGAGGTCTTTTTGACAGATTGACACTGAGATCAGATTGTGAACGTTTTTAAAATTACAAGAATTGCCCCTCAGTTGTCCCGCAGACCCAGTCATTTCTTTAGGTGGGGGTGACGTCAAGGGTGATTAAAGACACTCGTTTATCTACAACAAAATCCACTTTATTGTCAATGAAAAACTTTATATTTACGACACTTTAAAATCAACGCAATTGAATCAAAATCCAATTAATCATTGTAAAGAATCGATTTGGTCGCAAATAGCTTATTTTGCTACATTTTTGCAATATTACGACGAGGTTAACGTCCGTCTGAACGGGCTACGAACTTGCGACCCCGCGTCATTGAAGCCATTATTTTTACCCGCGAACAGGGCCGCCTACTTCAGTATCTCTCTCAGTTTTCACTCTAAAAACATAGCTATGACCTGCTCTAATGTTCGTGGTTAGATAGAGACAAAATGCATTTCGGGTGTTATGAAAATCAGTCGTTCTTGGTTAGCCAAGCTGAGAGACGAGGTTTTGTAATGTTATTAGTTAAACTTTTGTCCCATTGAAATACGAGTATGTATGTATTTTTTAAATTGACTTGAAATTGAGTGTTTTAATTTAATACTTAGTTTCTAATTTTAATGATATAAACTAGTGCTTGACTGCGATCCCGCCTGATGGAAAGCGGTGATGCAATCAAATGTAAAGATTATTTAGAAGAAGAATTTAACAATGTGGACTTTATAGTTAAATTCTTGACGGATTTTATAGTGGAGAATATAATAAACGTGAAAGTTTGTGTGGATGGATGGATGGATGTTTGTTACTCTTTCACGTAGAAACTACTGAATGGATTTGGATGAAATTTAGCACACAGATGGTTTATAACCAGGATTAACATATATGATACTTTTGTTCCTGATATTCCTACGGGATCGAAACTTATGCGGGTGAAACCGCGGGGCGCAGCTAGTAGATTAATATTCGTAATTTATTTTATTGTTTCGTCATCAAATTTTGTATATCTGAGTATAACCGTTTCAACTTGCACGAGTAAGTTACTGCATCAACGATTTCAGATCGGAAACATCGATTCCAGGAAGAACTCGACTAACGATATTAGTTGAGTGCACCACTAACTTATCCAGTAAAAGAGGAATCAAGTTTAAAATGCAATCTAGCACGTCCAAGCCTTTCAATAGTTAAAAACCTTCAGTCGGTTTCCTAATTGCATTTTAACGGTTCATCATTAAGAGAAATGCAGTCAAACCTTGACCCGAGTCACATAAAAGTAAATGGCGTCAGTTTTACTGCATGGAAATTAATGGAATAATTTCGTAATTAATTTTATTGTGGAAGTTAATCTGCCATTACGAAGGTATTGCGTTCAGTGTCATGTCGGCCTTCAGTTTTATGGAGCGAAAATTTATGTGTTGCTTGGATCCCGATCTTTAATGTTCCGATGATTTTCTTGATACCGAGAAATAAACCCTGTATTAATGTGCAGAGCGGGTATCAGAAATGTATGGTGAAAGGGAAATCCTACTAATATTATAAACGTGAAACTTTGGATGGATGGATGGATGGATGGTACTGTTTCACGCAAAAACTACTGAACGGATTCGGATGAAATTTGGCACACAGATGGTTTATAACCAGGGTATAGAATACTTTTTATCCCGATATTCCCACGGGATCGAAACTTATGCGGGCGAAACCGCGGGGCGCAGCTAGTTGTATTTATAAGTTATTTTGCATTGCCACGTTGTATGGCAATCTTGATTCTTTGGCCAAAAGATGGGCCAGCCCTCTGGTCACGTGGAGAATAGTACAGGTTTAAGTGTATGATACAGACGGATGAAAATATTCATCCGTCTCAAACATTTGGGTCGAGTAGGTATTGAAGTTTTGTGGGCAGTTGATAATTTTTTCCCAATTACGATGTTAGTCCCACAGAGAAAGTTGTTCAGTTTGATGTTCTGTACCTCACCCTTAAATATGACTATACATTTCTGATACACGCTGTATAATCTTGGCGATAAATATATGTACAGTCCGTTCACAGTCATTTTACCTCTGACAGCAGCAACCTAACAGCAACCTTATTGTGACGAGAATAAAGATCACAATGATTTTGACAGAGTTGTCAGTGGCAGCAACCCAACAGCAATCTTATTACAATGAAAATAAAGATCACTGTGAACGGATTGTAGTGCTATTTGCAGTTTCCAGTTCAGATCGAATGCATTGATTTTTAGGAAGAAAATAACGAACGATATTAGTCGACTACGCTACTAACTTATCCAGGACAGGGGAATCAACTTTAGATTGCAATCTGATAAAGTTACCTGATGATTTTATTGGTAGATATCGGTAAATATGCTCTGTATATATCTATGTTGACGATAAATATATCACGTTTTCTAACGATTAACGTTACACCTTCGTCAATTAATCTTCATCAGCTGAAATTTCGTGTGGGAGTTTGCTGCCCCAGATAATTATATATTAATTATGAAGACTCGATAATCTAGTTTAAATTCTGGTTCGAATTTACTTGTTTATTAGAAACATGCTTCACAAATTGGTGAAATTGTTTAAGTAAGAATTGTTTCGTAATTGAAACATTCCCAGACAGAAATATTTGATCGGTGATCCCTCAATCGCAATGAGCAATTACTCATTCAATAAATAAAATTCTGAATTTACGGAGCAATTAAAATATATATATTTTTTTTTTATCATAATCAGAATATGGTAATACATTAAAAATGTGATCTTAAAGTTATATCTTGTCACAACATATTGTGACAAGATATAATGGCGTGCAAATTTCGAGTAGGTAATTAAACCGATCAACATATAAGGGCCTTATACGTTATAAATAGGATCAAAATTAATTAACATTATTTATTAAAAACGTATTCCAATTAAAATGTCAAATAGTGTCAATAGAATAATAATATTATGTTATCAGTACCAAGTATTGCTTAGGTAATTAGTTAACGTTAGTTTAGTTCATTTGCTTTTCATTTTACACTTTGTTAGAAATGCTTGAGTAAACAAAAGATGATAACACATTTGTTTGTCCACCCCAAATGGAAAACATCCATCTAGAAGTAATACCTACAGCACAGTCTGAGACATATGGCGGTGTTGCCCGCACTAAAAAGTAATAGCGACTCTCAATACAACAGTGAACGGACAAAATTGATAGACGACGCTATATATTGCGGAATACACACAGAATAGGACACGACACACCACTACGACAAATGACGGTTTTCAAAGATTTACTATAGACATTTTTGTAACCTCGGTCCGGTTTTAGTGCGGTACATCCGTACAATATTAAGGTACCCGGATAGTTTCTTCAGCATCGGAGACAACAGTCGGTATTCCATTTCTTAGTTTCATTTCTGGGAAAATTTCGACGATAAACTTTTCATTGGGACAGTAAAAATAGAGGAGCCAGTCTCGCCGTCTCGTCACGTAGAGCAGTGGTGGCCAAGTAGTAACGGCCTTGTCTTACGAGCTGTAGGTCGTAGGTTCGAATCCCGACAGGCGCTTTACTTTGTGTAAATTATTTCATCACCATTGCTCTCAAAACGGCGAAGGAAAACATCCTAGAACCAATAAAATTCGAAGACATGTGATATCTACCAACCCGCACTGGGCCCGCGTGGTGGATTACGGCCCACTCTCTCTCACCGAGAGAAGGCCTGAGTCCCAGCAGTGGGAGGTTGATTGTGCAGTGACGTTTGGGCATTGTTCCTTTGTACGATGGTTTACTTACACTGTAGATTCATTATAAATTGTTTCTTTTGTCTTGCCTACACATGGCCGAGTTTACTAAACGGTTTTGGTATAACAATCAATTTGGCAACCAACGTTACCGTGTGGTTGTTTGCGTTAAGGAAATGGTTCTCGTTAATCTTGTCTCCACGGCCTCTTCCAAGTCCATTGCAATACGTAAAGCACCTAGTGGTTAACGTGCATCCATTCCAGTTTACGACAATTTTATTGTTCTCTCCTTTTATCGTTTATGTAGCTCTTCTTATGTGGAACATGTTTATGAGATTCTATTCAACGTACCAACACCTGAGTGTTGGTACGTTGAATAGAATTTTAGCACTTTATGACTTGTGAATATCGAGAACTCTCTTTTATCTGGCTCGGGAGAAAATGAGCTAGGCTAACATCTATAGAATAATCTCTGAATCCCACGTCAACCTCGCTCATTGCTTCCTTCAGCCTGTAACGATGTCATCATCCTTACAAATGTCTGCTTATCAGCGTCCCAAATTCCTTCCCGACAAAAACTCGATAGGTAAGCATTTTTCATCGAGTAACTATTGGAATAGAATATTTTGTAAGACTTTCTAGTTTTCTTATCGCACTAAAAACAGACGCCTTTCAACCCTAGTTAAGACGACGAGAAAAGCAAGGTTGTTAGCTCAGTCAGCAGTCTTCTTTATTGCTGCTGGTATGTTTCTGTTCGTTGCTCCTAATTTAATTTACTTTTTATCCCTATTTATCCGTCTGTATTACGAAGGAACGAAAACGCATTGTTTCTTATTAAAACTTTTATGCCCTTATAAATTTCAGTCGTAAATAACAAAATATTATCAGTTCAGTACATACTAATAATTTATAACATCATAAATCTGACGTAATAATTGCCCAGATCCTACTTGGAATGCTGCCAGAAACGCATAGAAACGATATCTTAGAAACTTGTTCGTACGAAAGTATCTATAAATCGAAACTGTTTTACTTTACAATTATTTCTGGACAAAAATTTATGGGTTTAAATTCGATTCCAATCAAAACAAGCCTGGTAGAATTCCTTGGAAAAGTATATCTAAAATGGTGGTTGTAAACTGCTACAGGCTACAGTAAACTGTTCGCTGCTTAGCTTGTAAAATAATTTGACTTGGAGCCAAGTGACTTGATTATCACTCGTGCTAACTATTGTCTTCATTTTTATGATATGCTGTCTGGCACTACACAGGTTCCTGGAAAAGTATGTCATAAACCCGTCACCATATTAATTTGATTATATACAAACCGACACTGAAAACGGTAAACAGGATGAGTCCACAATATTTTGACATTATTATCAGATAGTAGATTTCCAACAAAGCATCATAAAACGTCGGTGCAAACCCCAAATCACGATAGCAATAGGTGAATATGTAGTAAAAGATTACGCGATAAACTAAAGCACGGGTAAAATAATTTGTACGTTTAAAGGCACTTCATCAACGCGTGTTATATACTTGAAGAAAAACTGAAGGATGTGATGCACTTGCACTTTTATCGCTGAACGGTTTTATAGTGCTACTAAGGTCTGAGTTTATTGATACTAGAACCACGTGTAGTATCCGATTGGGGTTAAAGATTGCACATAACTGTCGCTTAGCCCGACTATCACTAAGAGGAAATAATCTTTAATGAAAAGTAAGAAGATTACATCGTCTAACTTTTTCGTTTCACTTTCCGCCTCTGGAAAGTTTACGTAATCGGAAAAATTCCAGACGTTTAGTTACAGACGTTTTGTAAATATTGAACTAGCTATACGTGTAACAGTTTCTACTTTTACTTAAACCGTTGTGTCTGGTTTTACGAAGTTTGCTATGGCCCACTTTGGTTCTAAAGTAGTTACCTACGATGCTTTGGGTCCTAAGTGAAACCCTTATAAGGTCCATGATTTTTGTTTCTAAAACATTGGTTCAACAGAAATTTTTTCTTCGTCTTCTCCTTGGTCACATGCTACTCGGAGCTAGCGCAATCTGTTTATCTGCGCAAGCTAAAAAAATCTCTCTTTTTATCACGATGATATTATTGACGAAAGGATAAAGATTAAATCCATACTAAGCACCCCGAATAAGATATTATCGGGATCATAAATAATTCCTTACTAACCAGTCCGATAATTGCTTATCTCTCGTCAAATTATCGTGAAGCCTGAGTCGTGGTCAAGGTATATTGCAATGGATATTGGCGCGGTGACTCCGGACTGGCGACCTCAAACTCACCCCTATTGACTTATTGTGGTTGTTTGCTTTGCTTACACGCAAACCAGTGGTGTTATTAGGTACACTAATCTACCTGTATTGATTTAGGATCGCGTTTAATTTAGTTTGGTTGATAAACATTTTTTTTTTTGTTTGAATATCGGTTTATGTACCATGTTGTTTCTTGTTTAGAATGGGCCAGTCTTTCATCAACCCGTGGTCTTTGGAAAAGTGATTCATGAATAAGGTTTAAATGTCCTCCTTATTTTGTTGGTAACAGCGAACGTCGATCACTAATCCGTCCACCAAGCATGGTGGTTATGATAATCTCCTTTGACCTTCAGCCTAGCGGACACTTTTCGAGTGGATTCTGAACCTACGCAGTTTGATAATATAGTCTTATACGACGCCTACACAAACAGCAAGGTGGCAATCTTGAACGTGACATGTTGATGTTTATCCATCACTTTGATTTAAGTAATTTTCTCCTGATGCGTACCTTTTTTATGAGAAAGTTTATTTTTATTATATCCAGCACTGAAATATCGCTCAAAGGGCAACATATTCATAGATTACAATCGATACACGGTGCTCGCGAAGGCAGGGCCCCAATTCTGTACGGTAATTATGATTCCCCGCGTAATCTTACCACGTACAAACCACGTACGGTTGTCAAGCTTGGTAATTTCACAGTTCAAACCACGCCGACTTCGAGTGCATTTCGCGCGGTTTCGTTCATTGTGTGTGTCATAGAGAATACATTATTAGCAGATGTCGTGATTAGCTAAGGAATTGACGTGGTTTCGAAGTAAGGAACCATTAAGTGGTTATATTGAATTAGGGCCCAGGCGTTTGATTTCTTTACGAACACTCTTTCAGCCGCCTTATCCTAATCTATCATTCAGATGTCGAAATAGGTCGATTTTGTATTCGTATTTCTCGTATACAGTCTCGTATCCATACCAAATAACCTAAATGGGTTGTCATCCTATATCATGAATAAGATTAGATGAGCTCTCGCTGTCTGGAACTCCGGGGTAGGTTAATTTAGTATCCTTCATTGTTTGTCTTTATTATAACGTCTGTAACGTGTTTACACTCATATACGTGAGGTGAAATTGAGGTATTCTGCCCAAACTAATTACGTTATATTCTGAAACATCTGTATTAACTTTAATGGTGATATTATTTATGGTAGCATGATCACTGTGATTTCGGCGCGGTGGGCGGCTTCAGTCTGACGTGAACTGTAAACTGTGGCGCCACGTTATTAAAATGAGTTCCCGCAAAATGTGCCTACCGCTTTTTGGCAATATAGATCGCTATAGAAATAATAACAGTGCTACCAATGTTATTGATATTTTATAAAGCTTTTATTTTTCAATTACCACAATGCAGGGTCAAATTAAATTAGCTAGCGAAACTTCACAGACGTGACGATATCTTTATCTAAACACGATAAAACAAATTATACTGATTTTTTTAACTCATAAATCAAGTTCGGCAGCTTTATTAGACCCTACATTGTATGAACAGCGTAAAGATGTCTTCCTAACAATGTAATTGCTAATAGCCTTAGTTGACCTTAGATCGAAAAAGATAACCGCTAACATTAATCACACTTTCTAACTTCCCAAAATTCCTTTTTCGCACAATTTTCGGACGTGCCATAATGACGTTAAAGTAAATAATTTGACGTAATTGGGGCTCACAAGTTGCTTTTATACAAATAAAATTAATATACTACAGCCATGCGAACATTGTTATCGTTTACATCATATTTCAAGAGTGATGAATATATAATTATGTTGATGGATGGAGAGGGAGAGGAAGGCCAAAGAAAAGATGGATAGATTGTGTGAGGAATGATATGAAAGAGAAGGGAGTGAATGGTGGTGGGCGTGACGGTTGACAGGAGAATGGAAGAAGAAAACGTGTTGCGCCGACCACAAGTAACATGGGATAAGGGCAGGGAGATGATGATATTTCAACACATTTTATTCAATTTTGTTACTATAGGTAAAGCTCTGCCCAACCCTTCGGAGACAACAGGCGTGATGTTATAATATATGTGTGTGTTTATTCAACATGTATTGAAATAACATGTTTGTATACTTAAACCGTCCCCAATCGATAACACGATATTTTAATTAATTGAAGTGTTATTTCCTACTAGCTTTTGCCTGCGACTTCGCCCGCGTGGAGGTCGGAAGGTATCCCACGAGAACGTACTATAAAATGTATCTTATGTAGGACATAAGATACATTTTATAGTACACAAGTCTTGTTTAATCCCGGGGGATGCGCTAAGGTAGCCCGCGAAATTTAAATGTACTAACGTTTTTTAAGGTGACAACTCCTTACTGAAGAACTATAGACCCGTCTCACTTCTGAGCCACGTATACAAGCTGTTCACGAGGGTCGCCACGAACCGTCTCGCCAGGAGACTTGACGAGTTCCAGCCGCCAGAACAAGCCGATTTTCGAAAAGGCTTCAGCACCGTAGACCACATCCATACTGTTCGGCAAATTGTACAGTAGACCGAGGAGTACAATCAGCCGCTGTGTATGTCATTTGTCGACTACGAGAAAGCCTTCGACTCCATCGAAATATGGGCAGTTCTGGCCTCTCTGCAACGATGTCGAATTGACTGGCTCTACATCGAAGTGTTGAGATTTTGGTATGACGCTGCCACGATGACTGTCCAGGACCAGAAAACCAGCCCCATCCAACTGCTCAGGGGGGTGAGACGAGCAGACGAGTCCTGGAGTGGAGACCGCGTATCGGCAAGCTTAGTGTGGGACGCCCCCCAGCTAGATGGACGGAAGACCTAAAGAAGGTTGCTGGGATGGACTGGATGCGGAAGGTGGAGGACAGGGTGTTGTGGCGCAGCCTGGGAGAGGCATGTCCAGCAGTGGACTGCGATAGGCTGAGTTGATTAAACGTTTTTTGCAATGTACAGGTCAGTGTCAGGTTGTGTGTTTATTAAAATATGATTCACGATCGTAACAAATAGGGCTTTACAGAATTATAATCGTTAGAATCAGCAATACAGCTCCATAAGTTAGAATTGGCCTCAAATGTCATGATTTCATGAAAGAGTCATTCAATAAGGTAATATGAACTAAGACTTGTATTGATGATTTTTATGATTATAATACTATAAATAATTATTTGATACGGCCCCGAATCATATTTCGATCAACATACAACCTGCTACTGACCTAGCATAATCAGTCTATATCATTCCCACTGCTGGGACACAGGCCTCCTCACTGTGAGAAGGAGTGGACCGTAATCCACCACGCGAGCCCAGTGCGGGTTGGTAGATGTCACATGTCTTCGAATTTTTGGTCCTAGGATATGCCGATTTCCTCACTGACTTGCAAATTGCAAAAAAAGTAATACAATTTGAATTTCGCGGGCTACCCTGACGATTTCGCTTTAAAAGGCAACAGGCAAACAGAGATACTTTTGCATTTGTTATAATAAGTATAGATTTTTGCGATTGTCACACCTTTTAATGTATTCGTTAGTCGTTTTTAAATTTGAGGTATAGTAATGAAATGCCTGCCATATCACGTCGCGTCGGCGTAAGCAATATGACTAAAAGTGATGAGAAACATGGAAATTTCCCAAAAAAACGTTTTCCAACAGTTTTGTATTCATGATATATGATGATATGATATATAGGTTATATTGTTTTTTATTGAGGCAGGTGTGGCGATATCATAAAATTACTGAACTACTACGTATTTACATCGTATCACTTTATCAAATTAATATTGTGTCGTACATCTGCATGTTACGCAGTTTTTGTTTACATTTTAGGTAATTCCTTAATTAAAACCAACCTTACCAACTAAATTTCGCCTCAGAAACTATGAAAGCGAACCCTCATCTAAATTTTAACTTGAAGCAGACATTTAATTAGAATTTGTGTTTGTAACCTAACGTAAATTACGTAACTATGTAAAAGATAAAACGTACTGTAAGCCCTAATATTAACTTAGAAAATAAAATTAGCCTGTTAAATTTTTATTTCTAACTAGCTACGCCCCGCGGTTTCACACGCATAGGTTTCGATCCCGTGGGAATATCGGGATAAAAAGTATCCTATATGTTATAAAGTGGTTATAAACTACCTATGTGCCAAATTTCATCCAAATCCGTTCAGTAGTGTTTGCGTGAAAGAGTAACAAACATCCATCCATCTATAGAGGTATGAGGAACAGGGTGTAAAGTTCACTCAAACCTCCATAGAAAAGGGAGGATCCTCCGACCAGACGGGTGTGTCTGGCGGGCAACTGCCCAACGACTGATGTCGGGAAGTTTGTATGTATGCTAACTGCGCGGTAAACTCTGCTTGCGAGATGCAGAATTTGCGAGACCTCAGTATGACGCGTTGTTCGCATGTGGCGTTGTAGATACCGCTACACATCCATAGAAACTTTCGCATTTATTATATTAGTCTTTGTAAAATTTATATAGTTATGTTCTATAATTTATATGGTTATTTACATTATATAAGCTAATATTTAAAATAATGATATGTACATGTGAAAAAAAAAGCAAAATAATCATAGGGCATCAAAAAATTCATCCGCATCGCTGTCAACAGAAACAGTGGCCAAAAGGCTGGCAGCATTGCCACATTGTATGGCGATGCTAATTGCTAATTAATAATAATACATATGTACATGTGAAAAAATAAGCAAAAGAATCAAAGGGCATCATTCGTCCGCATCGCTGTCGCTATCGCTAATTCTTTGGCCAAGAAACAGGCCAGCCCTCTGGTCACGTGAAGAGTCGACTAACCGCTTGGCAATATCTCGAAAAACCAAGTGGGAACTCGGACCCCATGGCCCTAGTGTTTCAACCCCACAAACGGTTCGAACATATAACTCTCAATCAGGTTGGAATATTTTCGCCGAATATTAGTAGGATTACATTTTAGCACTTGATGATATGGGTTAAAGGCGACTAACAAAAGGTATTTACGCCCTAGAAGGGTATATAGTGAGCTTACTGGTAATGTTTTTCAGAAAGGTCAGGTGCGTAGTGCGTAGTACTCGAAACCAACGTGCATGTATGAACAGAGGGCCAATTCTCGTGATTTTAAGAACGTTCACAGTCTGGTGATGATCTCAGTCTCAATCTGTCAAAAATACCTTTAATTTCCCTACATTTTTGACGAAGTTTTTGACATTGATTGTCGCTGAGATGAGACTGCCAAATTAAGAGAGTTGGCCTTCAGGTGTATAAACGTAAATGAAGCAAAAGGAGTGTTATGATCGTGGCAGGTGACATTCTGCAGTTTTTCGCTACCCCCATGGGAAGAAACGCCTTCTTCCCATGGGGGTAGTTTATGTATTTATGTTAAGCACCTATTGCTTACTATTCCTACAATTGTATTACACATGTTATTGACGTGGTTTCAAAGGTTTAACTGACACGTTGTTAATTTCATAACTACCGCTGTTGCTTGATCTTGAGGTTGTGGTATTAATGCCTCATAGATACTTATTACTAAGGTGGGATGATGTATGTTCGGTTACCGAATAGCAATTAGTGAATAACGTAATGAATTGGACCTCAAATTCATAACGTTACTTTGGATAAGTATGTGTAGTTATGGTAAGGTACAAAATTTATACCTTAACTGATATCTATACTAATAAACTACACTAATAAAAAAAAAGCTGTACTTAGTTTTTTTTTATTCGTTTTGTTTGAATGCGCTAGTCTCTGGAACTACCAATCGGATTTGAAAGATTCTTTTTGCATTTGATAACCCCATTCTTGAGGAAGGCTACATAACATATCGCTAGATCATCACCCTAATTGCGTAACACACGATCAATCGGAATCAGAATCATTTTGAAGCAAATTGCTAACCCATTGCTTCATAAGTTCGAAAAATTAGTCTGCTCAACACGTAAATAACGCAATGAATGTTGTTGAACTGTCAAAATGAAACCGATTCCGATTGATCGTGTGTTACGTGATAATGCGGTACGTAATTACCCCGCTGCATGTCGCAATATACCTTTGGATACAGCCCGATTCAAACTTTATGGCGGTTTAGTTCTGTTATGAATTAGTCACAATGTTCCATCCGCGCTGGAGCTTTGTCTCGTATAGGGTCTTAGCATTATGCTGAGCGATGGCAGTTTTGCGTAGATGTGACGCATGCTTACCCCCAACTTGTTACTTTTTTTTTGTGTTCTTTTTTATGCGTCATGTTTGCCGCAAAAAAAAATCTTTAAGAATCTTTAAACACTTCCTGCTCGTAAGCTACGATATTTTAATTCCTAAATGTATGCAAAAATATGACTTCCAACTACTGTAAAATTAAAAAAAACGCAAACCCGCCAATAGTTGCTGTTCTTTACACTTTATACGCGAAGTTGTAACTTTCAACTTTTTAAAAGCCAAAGCTTTTTACAAGTGGGTGTGTGTAACTGGAGCGAAAGATTTCAAGACGCAAAGTTCTCTTCTTTCATAAAAATATACTGAAATTGGGGCAAGCTAGAGTTATAGGGAGTGGTTTATGTTTCTGGTTTCATAATAAACATGTCGGCCACTGAATATAATCGGCCTCGTAACGATGTTTATATCTCGGATGCAGATTTTGGGATTTAATTGGTCTGGTTACGTCAATCAGTGTACTAATTGCATTGTTTTCTGCGTGGCAGGTCGATGAATTGTATTCATATTCATGCTTCAATATGAATGCTACGTGCCTTTCATTTAAAGCTATGTCGACAAATACATTCCGCATTTATGGGGGCCCGTGGCTAAATAATAACAGCCGCACAGGTCGATCGGTTAGGTTAAGCTACGCTTGCCGCGGTTGGTCTGTGGATGGGTGACCATCTTTACATACCGAGACCCCTCCGTGCCTCGGAAAGCACGTTAAGCCGTTGGTCCCGGCTGTCATTCGTGGATCTTTGACAGTCGTTACGGGTAGTCTGAAGCCCGAAAGTCTGACAACCAGTCTCACCAAGGGGTATCGTATTACCCAGTAACTGGGTTGTGGAGGTCAGATAGGCAGTCGCTCCATGTAAAATACTGGTATTCAGCTGCATCCGGTTAGACTGGAAGCCGACCCCAGCATAGTTGGGAAAAGGCTAGGCAGATGATGATTTATGTGATCGATAATTCCAATTACATAAGTGCTTAAACTTGTAAACTTTTTAAATGTTGTAGCATCATGCTGAGATAGGAGCCTTTTGGCCTTGTATAGGACTTTCCGTTTCATTCACTTTTTGTTACTTTTTTTTATATAATTTGTTTTTTTTTTTTTAATTTTGATTGTGTTTAGTTTAGTTTAGTTTTATGATCTTCCTGTACGAGTCGCAATAAATACTTTTTCTTTCTTTCTTTCTAAACTCGTGTCTTTTTCCCTATGGGGGTTGGCAGTAATTACAGTACGTTTGTTACAATCCTTATTATTTTTTATTTATGTCATATTTTTAACAAGCTTCTGCCCGCGACTTCGTTCGTGTGAAATTTCTTGCTTCCCCAAACCAGCCCGTCGCATCGCATCGTCTGCCGGCGCTAGTACTTCGTTTTCGCTTAGCGTTCTATCTGACCTTTTTTGTTTTTGCTCGGCTCCTAAGGGACCTAG
The DNA here is from genome assembly GCA_951799955.1 of Apamea anceps. Lineage (NCBI taxonomy): Eukaryota > Metazoa > Arthropoda > Insecta > Lepidoptera > Noctuidae > Apamea > Apamea anceps. The sequence goes on from OX637516.1 coordinate 5,764,812, forward strand.
CGTGATGTTAATTAGCCAATAGCCTTCCTCAAGAATTGGGTTATCAAATGAAAAAATAACTTTTAATATCCGACTTGTAGTTCCAGAGATTAACGCGTTCATACAAAAAAACTTTTCAGCTTTATTATTAATATAGATTAATTAGGTGATTCATTTTCTGATTAGAGTTTTTGTTTGATTGTGATTGTATCAAGAGATCCCGGTCGTTAAGGATGAGTGTGGGCGACCAAAATATGTTGTAACGCTCATTAGTGTTTATTGAAGTATCTCTGAAATTGGGGCAAGCTAGAGTTATAGGGAGTTGTTCACTACCTACTTAACTATTTCTGAGATTTCGTATGTTTCGGGGAACCTTCTAATATAAGAAATGATCTTTTTTTTTCTTAAAGTAAATATTTTTACCACGAAGCTTTCTGAAAAAAAATATTATAAGGAAGACACAAAAAGGAATAGATAACTATGAATCTGCACATTTACCACGAAAATTAAACTCAATTAGGTCTAGAAAAACAGGCATTTTCTTATCCTGACTAGGTTGCTGTCCTGGGATTTATACCTCAACTACCCTCTTTGTTATTGAGCCACATCCCCACGGGCAAATAACCTACACCGTCTAAAGTAAATATTGATAAATTAAATAACAAATACTTGTATCCTGGTTTCTTTTATTATTCGGTCTTATTTACGAGTAAATAAGACCATATAATAGGAGAATTATATTATAATATATATATATAGGTTTCACCCGCATAAGTTTCGATCCCGTTTATAAACTACCTGTGTATCAAAATTCATCCGAATTAGTTTTGGAGGTTATGCGTGAAAGAGTAACAAACATTCCTCTATCCTCACAAACTTATGCGTTTATAAAACCTGTAGTGCGATTCTGTAACCATCTCGCCGTGAAAACTCAGGTGAAGTGAGCTGTCATTCCAACTAATGCTAGGGATTGACACTATTGACAGCTCACTCTAAGCTCACTTCACCTACCTTTTCACGGTGAGATTTTTACAGAATCGACCGGCAGGTTGTTACGCCGACTTGGTAACATTGTTAATATTCAAAAGAGCGGAAAAATATGGCGGCCTTCGATAATCGAAAAGCATTGTTGAAGCCCTAACGGTTGACCAATCATAGCTGGAAACCTGAAAATGTACCTCTTATTGAAGGCTGGATATGAATATGTTATACCTACAACTTATTTGAATCCCGTAGAGCTTATTTTTAGAAAATATATGTTAAGGTCCCGTTAAAATAGGTGGACAAACTTTTAGAAATCATTCAGACCACCAAAATAAGGACAATGGTAAAAAAATATACAAGAAAAACGTATTAGATACTCACAATTAAAATAATTAGCTAACAAATATACACTTATAAATGTTGGTTACCCAATGCATAAACACTTTGTTAAATACAGAATGATGTAAGGATGTAACTGACTGTGTACCTACTTTCGAGCATGCGCGCAGCGGGGCGCGAGTGCAAGTACAGTCAATAGCAAAAGTAGATGATCAAAATCAGAAATTCAATACTAATGAACGGAGTTCGCAGCTATATGGCAGTTGTACTAGTAGTAAAAGTTTTGTATAATTTACAATCACATACTTTTGAATCACTTCGACGCCACACAGTTCTGACGCGAACTCCGTTCATTAGTATTGAATTTCTGATTTTGATCATCTACTTTTGCTGTTGACTGTAACTACCCATAATGGATGGATGTGTTTATTCTAGAGTGCCAGGTATTTTTAGGTCAAAATAAAATCATTTAAATCAGTATTTTTTTTTTGCTTGGATATTTTTGGTTAGACGTGCTGAGCGCTGTGGTAAAATTTGTCCATCTATTTTAATTGGACCCTGTATACATATTTTTCTTGAGCCACAAATTCTATTGATGTTCTTATTTGTTGGAATATCCTAATACCTACCGTATTAGGATATTCGAACAAATAAGAATATTTGCTTTGATTTGGAATTAGGACAGGCAGAGCCAGTATTGTGGATATATTTTTGTGGAACCTATTTATACGATACGAAAGCTCTCCTGTATCTACTAACTTAATAAATTCGATTAGAATCTACTCGTATGCCCAGCTGTAGACAGTTGTTGTATTCTGCGTTCGTGTTTTGACTGCCAAACATGTAAACAAATATGAGTCTTTGGAAATATAACTTTAATTCCTTCACAATAAAGTTCAGTTTACGCTACAACTTTTTTATAACTTTTTCAATAGTAGTAGTCACTCTGAAATCAACTTAATTAACACTGTTATAAAGTTTATATTTGCTAAAATGGAAGGAACTTCCATTGAAAACATGAATTTGAATACCTAGTTCTTAGGTACAGTAGGCCGCACGTCCTTGGTAACAAAATCAGAAAGTATAAAGTGGGATTTTATTCTATTGAAACTTCGTACTTGCGCTAGGCCAGATCAAAGCGATGTTGCGAGCCACACGGCCATATGCAGAGGTGGAACACCGCGGTGGTTTTAGCCGGTAAGAGTCCGGCCATACCCCTCCGTCACCCCCACGATGGAGGAAGTCCATGAGGATTTCCAACGCGAAACAAAAAAAAAAGGCCAGATCACGGCGATATAGATACCTGCATATGTTATATGATATTCTATATATTATATATTCTTCTTCTTCGTGTCGCTAGCACTACATTATTCAAAGTTTGTTGGCTCAAAATTTCGCCACTTCCAAGACGAAGAGGTCACTTTGGCTGCGTGCTTTAGGTATTCTCTATGACACAACAAACGAAACCGCACGAAATGAACGCGAGGTAGGCGTGATTAGCTAGGTAATTGACGAGGTTTTGAAGTAAGGAATCATTGCCATATCAACATAGCCCCACTTTATGAGGTTCGACATACACCTTTCTTGGGTTCGGAGACGGTTTAGGGGCTTCAAAAGCTTTGATAACTTTGAATCATCTCATTCAAAGTTATCAAAGCTTTTGAAATGCATCAGCAATCAAGCATTCAATTTTTAATGAGTTTTCCGTAATGTTTTCATATATCACTCTCTTATAACGCGTAATAACATTGATGATTCAACAGTCGTGTCGCGGATGTAACGTGAAATATTTTATTACGTTTCTTGAGAATGAATCAAATAAATAATGTTTATTTTATTATTTACGACACACTTCTGGATTTCTCGAGTTTTATTCCACATGTTTGCAATCAAAATCTAATTTGTTTACAGACTTACAGTCTAAGCTTGTTTTTCAAAATGGTGGACGTCTCTATTAATTATTTATCAACTCTAATGGAAGGCTTTAACTAAAGTTCTCCGTTGTGTAGGGTTGACAAGTAGTTCAGTGAAATTTTAATATTAAAACTATTTGAATTTAGGCTTAGGCATCATGATTACTCGTGTTAAATCTACATTTACGTTATGAACTGAAAATTTATTCAGGCTTTAAGCTTGCAGGAAAATGTTGCTTCTTTTCATGATGTTGGATTCAAATGAACCATAATTCATCATCATCTGCCTAGCCTTTTCTCAACTATGTTGGGGTCGGCTTCCAGTCTAACCGAATGAGTAATACGATACCCCTTGGTAAAGACCGGTTGTCAGACTTTCGGGCTTCTGACGACCCGTAACTACTGTCAAAAATCCACGAATGACAGCCGGGACCAACCGCTTAACGTGCTATCCCAGACACGGAAGGGTCTTGTTATGTAAAGATGATCACCCATCCACGGAGCAACTGCGGCAATCGTAGCTTAACCTGATCGTGTGGCTGTTATTACATAGCCATAAGCCCCTCACAAAAAAACCATACTTCATAATACCTTTAATCATTAATTATCCAACCCTATATTATGTAGACTAATTTCAATATCAGATTAAAACAAAGCACCCGCGTTACACGTGGCGAAGTTTATCGTAGTCACTGACCAAACGCGGACGATCCTGTATACACAACTAGGTATGTTATATACTCATTATGTATTTTAAACTCTGTCTAACAAGCGAAAGGCTAATAACATAACATTACGCTTGTAATCCCCGAAGGGTGAAGCAGAGGGCCAGAGGTGTACCTACCTGTAGTACACCCCCGTTTCACCAGCTATATTTAGGCTTGGCATATTAAATTTTGTTATGATGTAATAAAGGACGTATCCTGTCAACTTGTTGGTCGTGCGTCTGTTGTTGTAGAAAATTCTAGCAAAATATTAAATATCCTCAAACATTTAATAACGCTTTTTCGAAAGGATAAATTCTTAGCTAAATCAATTAATCAGTCTAGAATGTTCCCGCAGCTGGGACATGGCCTTCTCTCTGTGAGAGGGGGTGGGCCGTAATCTTCCACGCGGGTCCAGGGCGGGTTGGTAGATGTCACATGTCTTCGATTTTTTTTTGATTCTCGGATTTGTCGGTTTCCTCTAAAATCAGGAATGTCGGAAAGAAAATATGGTAACATTTTTTTTTTTTTTTTTCTTTTCAGCGTCTGCGGTGAAACGCATCCGCCCATTGTTTATCAAAATTAGGTCATAGGTACCCCGGTACCTATGCCCTATGCCAAAGTGGCCTCCTTAGGCCCGCCTAAGGAGGCCACTTTGGCAGAATTATAATAGGATAATATGAATCATATTAAAAATGGTAAAATGGTCACAAACTGACAATTCATAATATGGTCTGTGTGCAATTCATATCACAATGAAATAACATTGAAACTGTAGAAATGAAAAATAAAAAACCAATTTAATTAATAAAAACTGTAAATAAAATTAAGCTTTTTATTTTTTTCATGCGGCAATGTTTACACCAAATATGAAATTAAATTTTACGAAAATTAGAGGAATTGCTAATGATCTGCTGGGAATTCAGGAAATGAATAGCTTTTAAAGTTATTGCTTAAAGTGGCCATTTTAGGCCCCCTTTCCTTTTGATGATAACCTATTATTTAGAGTTTTCAAGTCCTGGTTTTTGATAGAGTACCTACTACCCTATCAAAAAATTCCATTATTCTTTTTCCATTAATTCCATTTCATTGTTCTTCACTAACATAACATAACATCACGACTGTATTTCCCGAAGGGCTAGGCAGAGGTGTAGGTACCTACTTGCCGGTCTATTCTGAAAAAATCTCACCGTGAAAACTTCACTTGATGTGAGCTGTCATTCCACCTCATGATAAGGATCGATACTATTGACAGCTCACTCTAAGCTCACTTCACCTAAATTTTGACGGTGATGTTTTTTCAGAATTGATCGGCTGTTCTTCACTAACCTCACCACTAAATCCAGTCTCTAAATAAATTGTCCGTAACAGAGTTTTATACTAAAATCAAAAGTCTTAGTTACGGACAATTTATAGAAAAGCCTTCGCTGAAGCCATTGCATTTATCTTGTACAATTACCTCTGGAAATCGGACTAAATGAGTATCGGAAATGCAATTTCGAAGGCGATTTACTACCTAATAGAGTTCTAGAAGCTTCAGATAAAGGTTAAATCAATCTCAATTAAAGGTTATCTAATACCAATTCCTGTTAAGCTGTACAAATAACATAGGTAATCCTAGGTACTAGCTTCGGCCTTCTTCCGACTTCGACCGCATGAAATTTCTTTTGATATACATATCCTATGGATGTGCCCCTACTTATCTATACACGCGTTATACTTCATTTTATGTAGCTTAGCGTTCGTTCTCCCTTTTTTTATTGCTCGTCTCCTAATGATCGTAGCGTGATGTTAAATAGCCTATAACCTTCCTCAAGAATTAGGCTATCAAATGCCCACAAATTAATCAGAATAGCGCGTTCAAACAAACAAACTCTTCAATTTTGTTATATTAGTACCTATAGATGTTGCTGTAATGCCCACCCCTTGTAAAATTCTTACGTTTATATTTGTAATATTTATGGTGTACATAATAAAGTGTTAATCTATGTATCTAATGTGACAGAATCCGGCTTATGGTATGAAGTAAAAACCATAATTATCATCGCCCAGTTCTCATAAGCCTCTCACGACTTTGTGGTATGTAATCGTATATAGAATACACGTTTTTTTTCCTTTTTTCTATACTCAATAGTACATTATTGTTTCTGGATATATAGGTAAATCACTATATTATTATTATAAGCACAATGAACCGACAGTGTATTACTAACCCAGTTGATAGTTGTATTTGTAAAGTGGGGTGCTACATCATATAACCCAGTGTGTACTTGACACGTTCGCGTACGCTGACTAAAGTTTGATAACACCACGGCAATGTTGTGATTTCGAGTAGGTAGGTAGTCGTGTTTTGTTCGGCGGTACTATTGGCGTTAATTTACATAATATATGTAAACTCTCGTCTACTTCCTATGGGGGTAGGCAGAAGCTACAGATGGCCACCTGTTTCGTAACAGGTGGCGTTCTGTAGTTTAGTTTGTTATCAGTGGGTTAATTGCGTAACACACTATAATTCACAATCGCTTTCATTTTGACAGTTCAATATTCATTGCGTTATTCACGTTCTTGAGCAGACAATTTTTTTTTTGTCTTAATACTAATTCACTAATCAAAGTATGTCTCTAAGCTCGGTGTGCCTTACAGCATAGGTCTCCTCCAACACCTTCCACTGTTTCCTATCCGATGCCACTCTTAGCCAAAGGGGACCTAGGGTCAGTTTCACCTCATCTTCCCATCTTCTCACTTTGTAACCTCGGCTCCTAAACCCATCTCTTGTAGACGTGGATAACGTGACGTTAGATATGATAAAACCGCACATTGTCATCCCCACGATAGAAATCGGCCACAAATTGTAAAGTTCCGTTCGATAATTTATTCTTCATACTACAGTAAATCTTAACAAAGGTGTTATAATCCATCCAAAGCAAATTTTGCTAAAATAAAGACGTTAAAAGACAAAAGACTGCCGCCCTTTGATCATCATACTCTTTTCATTAATTTTCATAAAAACAATTGTTGTATGGATGCCTGATTAGATTTCTACAAAATTAGCTTGAAAGGGGAGCTTTTTTATCGCTAGAACAAAGTTATGATGAATTTGTCAACTAGGTAGACTGTCGTATTTATTTTTGTGTGCTTATTACCAGCTAATTAATTACCTTGTTAAACTTTGCCCTTGTAGTTTTTTTTTACAATTTTGCTGCCGAGTCCTTGGTTTTATCCCCAGGACAAGCAGTGTTTTTAAAACTTTATCTTAGAATTTTGGGAGCAATACGGAGTTTGGAAAAGTGCCCAGTTGATGGTAGCCAGACGCAATAAAGAAGGTTGTCAGGGGTAGTGTTATGTGGTCCTGGATACTATTTAAGACATACCTTCAGGGATGCTTACTTATGTGATCCTCAGTTATGATAAGAATGAGGCATAGCGTGGCCATTGGGTCAGCATGTAGGTCCTGCCCTAAGTGCCCTAAAAAAATTGCGACATCTACGCTGCCACAGACGATCTGTGGAAGTGGCGAAGCTTAGGGCTAACAAAATTTAATATACTGTCGAGCGATCGACACTAGATACTAATGAACCTTTATGGACCCTTATTGGTTAAAACTAAGACTTGTAGATATCTTCACTTATATAATGAAGCAAACCTCCCATATGGAAGTAGCTATCACAGGTAAAATTAGCTTACGAATCTATTTATATGCCCAATTTAGCAATAAAAAATGTTAGCATTGGTAAGCAAAACGATTCGTTTTTGTTTGTAGGAAACGAGCATTAGAAGAAGATCAGCACCCTAATTGCGTAACACATGATCAATCGGAATCTGAATAATTTTGAAGCAAATTGCTAATCTATTGCTTTATAAGTTCGAAAAATTTGTCTGCTCAACACGTAAATAACGCAATGAATGTTGTTGAACTGTCAAAATGAAACCGATTCCGATTGATCATGTGTCACGCAATTAGGGTGCTGTTTATATGCCCAATTTAGCAATAAAAAATGCTAGCATTGGTAAGCAAAACGATTCGTTTTTGTTTATAGGAACCGAGCATTAGAAGAAGACTTTAGGTACCTACTTACTACAAGCATAGTAGGGAACTAATACTGTTATGAAGAAAGGGTGAAACGAGTATGTAATTACTGTCTCTTTCAACTCACATGTAAAGAATGTAATTATGAATGCTTTTGTAGCATTAGTGTAAATATAGCCTGTTTTCCTACAGCATGCAGCTCTCAAAGAGAATGCAGAAAATTGTTTGTTTGCTTTGAAATATGTGTATGAAGCACGGCCATAAATCGTTTAGAGGTTTCAAACACGCTTTAGTAGAACATGAAAATATGCGAATGTGAGCTTATGTCTTATTTATTCGTAGGAAGATTTTACATGCAATGTTGTAATATGTACTTACTTTTAGATTAATGGGAATGTTTTTAAATAAAGTTATTTAAATAAAGTTTTATACTCGTATGTTTTTATTGAGTGTAATTAATTATTCTGGAATGTCTATGTAGATGGATTTATGTGAAAGGTGTTCCCAATCTTTTCTTATTTACAAAAGCCGGTAAACTGAAAAAGGACGATATATTATTATGTATACCGGCTGACAATTTTAGATCTTTGAAAAAAAAAGAAGATTCCTGTGTTAGATTCTTCTACTCCGTTCACCTTTTATACTCTGTTTTTGTTCAAACATTAAAAAAATTCAACCAGTATATCTCTCAGTAATTTAAAAGCCTGTTTTGGTGTGCTTTGTTTCGAAGTTTTAGCATTATTTAGTCAGTTTGAGAGTTTTATGTATGCGCATATAAATTTACATCTAGTGCATGTAGTTACTGGCGCCAGCTAATGGTAAATACATTACCGTGAAAGTACAACCCGATGACGTCACGACTAACTACGAATTAGGAACTTATGTAGGACAATAATCGCGTGACCCGGTTTGCGCGGCAAGTATTTGAAAAAGAACATAATTTAGCTCTAGGATTGTGTTCCTGTGGAATTCGTTTTTTCTTCCCATCCGTGACGGGTCGAAGGAAACCGATGACGTTTTGTGCTAAGTTGCTGTCACGAAAAATGCGTGGTATAACATAATATGCAGACTATGAAGCTACTCGTAATATTTCGATAATTTTCCTTCGCAGCTGAATACTTCACTCGTTTTACCAATATAAAGACAGGACAAAGCCTCGTGAGTCCTGAAATTGTACAGGGTTAAATTAAATTAGACATTATACAGGGTTATTTTTAGGATCAGCGACCTTTGGTAGTTTAGTTACTTGAAGTAGGAGTTGAGGAAATTTGTTTTTTTTTTTTGTTTTATCGTTTTATGATATCGATACTTATCACGTCAGCCATGTTTACATAAAAAATCTGATATTTCAAATAACCACACTACCTACGGGTCTTCGACCCCAAATATAAAATTCCAACGAATATTTTTTTTTGTTTTGATTTATCATGTTTAGACATACCCATCACATCTGTCAAGTTTCGCTAGCTAATTTAATCTGACCCTGTAATCTTAGTACGCAACTTTAAAGAATAAAGCATTTCTCATAATATTATATAATAGCTTTTAAGTACTTAATCACTGTTTACGTTTTCTCCGAAAAATAATAATGAAAGCTTTCAAGTTAATGTCGTATTGACGACTTGCGATGACTCAAAACTTCGGTACACTGCACAAAAGAAATAAACGCCTTATTTCAAGCTTCGTTCCACATTAATAAGTGCTTATCCGCTTGGTTGTACAAAAATCAACGTGGAAACGGGAAATGAAACTTTTTTTCCTTAGTTGGTAGTAACTTCTGACACGATGGGACATTCCTGAGACACTTTTCTTATAGGATGTCACTAATAATAATTTCCTTATCGAACAAACAGTTGATACAGTTATTTGTTGATGTTTCTTAAAGCCGATTTTACTAGTCACATATCTTTTATACGTAGAATAAAATTGACGTCTGACAGTTCCAGTATGGAAAAAGTGTGGAAAGTAAAAAAAAAATCTTAGGATAAGATATTTAGATATAATAGGTTTGTAAAATTCGCGCTTAAGGTGAAAGCGTCTGATAGCCCGCGAAATTCAAATTTTCTTACGTTTTTTGCAATTTACAGGTCAGTATCAGCCCCAGCAGTCTCGACATTTATAGCGATCGCTTTACGACCGAATTCGGTCGCAAAGTCCCGGATTGACAGGTGAAATGTATGGAGTGACAGGACTTTGCGACCGAATTCGGTCGTAAAGCGATCGCTATGAATGTCGAGACTGCCGGGGCTGGTTGTATGTTGATATTTCGTGGCCATAACAAATATTTTTTTATATAATTATAATAATCATCGTCAAAATCATCAATAAAACTCTTTTAGTTCATATTATCCTATTGAATGTCTATTTCATGAAATCATGACATTTGAGGACAATTCTAACTTATGGAGTTGTATTGCTGATTGTAATGATTATAATTCTGTAAAGCCATATTTGTTACGACCCCGAATCATATTTCAATCAACAATAATTCAACATACAACCTGAAACTGACCTACTAATTACAAACAACGTAAGTGTATTTGAATATCGCGGGCTACCTTAGCGCATGTCCTTCAATATTTTATGTAGGTACAGACGTCAGCAGGTCAAGAGCTACCCGAAACTGTCAAATTTTCCCAATCAACCTAGAACTTAATACTTAAGCGTTAAAGTTGAAAATCTATTATAGGAATTTGACAGATTGTAGTAGCTTGATGTGCTGGCCATCTGTACCAACGATGTCTAAAGTTCTAAATTATTAACTGCGGAATAAACGGTTTCGTTTTCCTTTCTTCCTTCAAACGTTGTTATTGATTTATAAGTCTGTTAAATGTGGTGGTTCGACCTGTGCTTAGTTTTTTTTACTGTGTTTGTTTGTCCTTTTTATGTAGAAGCAGTATAATTTTGCATTAAATCTTCTCGGAATTATAGTCTGCAACGCTGCACTAACGTTTTTGAAGACTGAAGTGTTTATTTCAGCTGTTTTCTTCTGTATTTAATTTGCTATTGTTTAAAGTCCATGTTTTTGGTAAACTAAAGTTGCGCAAAATTGATAAATAATAATGCTAAACATTTTTTTTCCCGTAAGTAGGTTTGTAGGTACAAACACTTTTACACGTCAACTATATTTCAAAAAGTAGGTGAGGCTTGTAGCAGCATCATTATTTTGTGGTGCTAAAACATGTATCACAGATACACTATACAAAATGTTGCCACAACACAAAAACATGTTTACAAAACAATATTGTGCAACATGTACAGACGCCAGCAGTTCAAGCTACCCAAAACTGTCAAATTTTCCCAATCAACCATGAACTTTAATGCTTTAACGATAAAGTTGTAAATCTATTAAAGAAATTTGACAGATTGTAGTAACTTGATGTGCTGGCGTCTGTACCTTGTTTACCATGAATAAGAGGGTTATACGAATTTAACCTTAAAGAAATCTCAGTTAAAACAATGACATCATATTAGAAGATTAGATACACGATATTTGAGGTCAAACGTTAAGTGGTTGATGCTAAAATAAGTACATATCGGGTATCTTCTAATGGACCGGCCAAGATAACCTGGTAGCGCTAATAATGACGGACAAAGCTCTTAATACATATTACGACGATCACCCAATCTCGGATAATACGGGCAATAAGTTACGCTTCAATAGAAGCGTTTCCAACCGATATTACGTTCGGTCATCTATAAAGACGGCGCCTTGTTACCCAATAATATGTCTTAACAAACGATAAGAATTCGCTGGATATAAATAACATATTTCTTCGTTACTAAAGACAAAGCTATCAACGATGTTTGAACGTCAACGAAGTAAAAGTAGTATGTAAGGATCGTAGTCTGTAGGTGGCGTTCTGTTTTTTCTGCTTACCCCCATGGGAAGAGGTGAGTTTATGTGTGTATGTAAAGACGAAGTATTCGTATGTATTGCACAAGTCTTACTCCATTTGGTTAGCGTCTATTGATTAAACAGTAATTGTTTTGAGTAGGAAATGTGGAATAATTTCAAGACATTCAAGAGCTATTATTCTGCTGATTAAAGACCTTTCACCAACGTTCAGGGTGTTTATTTGATTCCTAAATCATCCGCTCTTGACAGAATGGTGTCGGGTTAAAGCCAAGTACTTGGCTTTATGTAAGTAGTACATTATACTTCGTGCGAATTCGCAGCCGTTCGCAAGGTTTTTCTACTATTTGTGTTCTGCACCTACTAGTTTATATTTTTCTGTTTAATCCCTGACTCAGTGTAGACTTGTGCTACTTCTTGGAAAATAGACATTTTCTATTTAAAAGCGGTAGTGTTAGCAATTTTGCATACTTTAATACTGTAACGTACTCGACCGCAGGGCTCATGGCTAACTTATATAATATAACGCACGTTAATTAAATAAATAAATGCACGTTAAGCCGTTAGTCCCGGCTATCATTCGTAGATCTTTAACAGTCCTTACGGGTAGTCAGAAGTCCAAAATGCTGACAATAAGTTCTACTAAGAGTTATCGTGTTACCTAGTAATTGAGTTGAGTAGGTCAGGTAGACAGTCGCTCCATGTAAAGTACTGATATTCAACTGCATCCTGTTAGACTGGAAGCAGATCCTATCATAGTTGGGAAAAGGCTCGGCACATTGATTGACTCAACCGCAGCGTGTGTCACGTTAGCCGTAGTACCGTAGGCGTGGTCGGCAGAAATCGCATAAATACGATACCTTACCATAGCTTACAAATATACAACGTTCTTTTAAAATATTTGCAAAAACTGAAAATCCACGTTTAACACTCGCTTTCGTGCCGCTTCACGACTCACAATTACGATATTTAACGCGACGATGAAACGAATATGATATCGAGTGACTGTATCAAAGGGTTAATCAAACATTTTTATTTCACTCTGCAATATCGCTGAGTAAACTTTTACAATTTCAACATGCCAAACTCGTACGATGCATTTCATAAAAAATACATGTATCCAGTCTCGGGAGCACTGAGTATGCTACGGTACACACAACACGTAGCTTTGTATAGCTGGGATAATGGACTTTAATGCAGGAATACTGGCCTAAATATTCCTTTCGTTTTTAAAAGAGTTGCTTATAGATAAAGTATTTTATAAAACAAGCATTAAAAAAAATATTGTGTTGTTGTCTCGGGTACACTTGCATAGACTTATCGTCCATCCACCGCGGTCATAATTATTTTTATAAAAGTGACTTATTCGGTAACACAAAGTATTTTTCATGTAGATGAAAAACATTGTACTTATATTGTGGACGAATACCGCATCGACCACAGCCTTCGACATTTCGCACGTGATTGGACGTGTCGTTCGGCCACGCCAGGGCTTTATTGGAAATTACCTGTTGGCTTTGCCGGCTTTGTCTGCGAATGTACAGGATTATGGTTACGGTACGAGATACAAAAGCTTTAAAAAAAAACAATACCTTTTTCGGTGGTATGACCTACCCTGTTTTTACGTAAATCGATTACAATTGAAAGGATCTGGCTAAACAAACATGTTTACTTGAAATGAGAACGTAAATGTTATTTATATTTATAAACGTTAAATATTTAAAGCCGATTTACTTATTATTTCACTTCAAGTATGTATAACGTTTGAGAAAATTCCGGACAAAATACTCAGAATAATTTGGTAAATACGCAGCATTATTCACACTTCGATAGCAATCTTCTGCGGTCGAATCTAGAAACATTTTGGGAACGGAGAGATAAATATTATATCTACGTGTTTGAATCACCGCAGAGGCATGCAATCGTATCTGCTGAATCGGTTTCCGTTTATCATATAACTTTATATTGCGTTTCATGTTATTCTCTTACGCGATCTCTTTAAATTGAAGCACGAAACACAATTTAGATCTTCAATTTTACATAATGGAAGTGTCTACATAATACAATGCGGCGTGCGTTACCTACTTACAGCAACAATGGCTCCGTCCGCCATATCGCGCGAAACGACACACGAATTGACGCTTGCGCACAGTCAGTGAACCTCCGTAGAACAATACACACGTGCGGGTCAACAGCTTCCTCTTCCGTTCAAACTCGTTGACCGTGATTAACTTTCTGTATTTTGTAAGTACGCACAGTAACATTATAACAATTTGTAATTTGTGTTTTTCTATTTGTTGCAGGAAGCGTTACAAAACCTAGAACTCGTCGACCCCTTGAAGCACCACACCCCAAGACTGAAAGTTCACTGCCGTCTTCCAAAGTATCTCCTAAAACTACTTTAAATTTATCTTTTGGAATCAAATCGACTCCGCTTAAGTCTTCACCCTCAAATTCCACTCCTCAAAAGACTTATGACAGGCGTCGAAGTCCCGAATCGGGTTCCAAACCTAGTTGCATACCTCTATCCAAGAAATCCGCTGATAGAAATTTACGGACGTCTACATCACCGGTTAAGCAGGACTTAACTCGAGATACAATATCTAGCAGGTCGAAAGCCGAAACGCCCAGAAGTAGAACTACTCGAAAAAGTCCAGAAAAAGCCAAGAGTGACACAGAAAACAGTCGTATCGATCGAAGACATCGAGCTCAAAAAGATAGTGAAAGTCTTAGCGAAAAATATCATTATTCAAAGAAAAGACTGACTAGTTTAGAAAATAATTCTCCAAGGAAATCGATTGAAACTAAAAACGTTTCGCCTAAAAATCTTTTGAATGGTACTTCCCGAGCAAGTCAAGAACCAAATGCTTGTGGACTAGAAAATTCTAAAGTTACGAAGATGTCGACGCTTCACGAAACTGTTAGACCGCATAGTTCTAGACTTTCCCAGGAGATGGACAGCTTAGCTGCGTTGACTAAACAGACATTAGATAGGGTTAACAAATTGTCGAATAACTTAACTAGTAATAAGATAAATTTAGACACATCTGAGCCTCGTTTCGACTCCATATTTGCACCGAAATCCGAACTAAAACACACAAATCACGCATATAATTATGGTTTAATTAACGAAAGGCCGGTACACAACAGAGGAGTTACAGAGAGGTTAAGAGATATAGACACGGCAGCTCAGAGACTGATTGATTTTGAAAAGCAAAGTGCAATGTTTTCTGATCTCAATAACGATATGTCTAGTCAAAGTCGCCGTCTTGAAACTTTGTCAACGTCCTGTAGTCATACACCCGTGTCTATCTTAAAACGAAAGTCTATTCACGAAGACAGTGCTGCATCTAATACTACTAATCAAGCCATCGCGTCTCCGCCGGTTACATTCTCACCTAGCGTCGTTGAACCACGAAATGGTCGATCTGACAGCAAACAGCGTCAAGGCATTTTAAAGAAACGCCGGAGCTTGGACGAGTCTCAAGTAGCTCGGAGGAGGTCCTGTAGCCCAGAAGTGTCCTTCGCTGAGGATGGCTCTATAGAAACAAACAAGTCCATATTGAAAAACAGACGATCATCCCTGGAAGATGTTGTCAGGAACAGATCGCCTGATGGACAAATCCAAGGGATTCTAAAAAGGAAAATGAGCAGAGAAGAAGAACAGCATCTTACTGACGAGTTATCTCAAAGCTCTCCGGAACCCCATGGCATATTGAAACGAAAGTCTAATTCTAGTTCTAGTAGCAGCACTGCCTCATCCCACGTTTCTATTGCTCAAGCTGTGTTATTAGCAGCAGCGGGTGGTGCAGAAATAGTAGAAGACGATAAAGAAACTGTTAGACCAATACTAAAGAAAAAGAGTTTTTCAGAAGAACGACCATGTCTAGAAGATATCCTATCCGATACACCAAGACCCATACTTAAGAAAAAATCGACCGAATTCGATGATTACGATTTCGACCTGCCCAAAAAACCGATCCTAAAGTCATCGAAAAAGTTGTCTGGAGACGAAGGACATGCTTCTAGTTTCGATTTGAGCGAAGACGACCGAAGCTCCCGAAGGCCTTCACTCCTACGCTCCAGGACATCTGACCACTCGGGATCGGAATGTGAAGCAGCAGTTAGACCTATTTTAAAGCAGAGAGGTTCGAGCTTGACTAGGGAACGCAGCCAATCCCCGCGCCCACGGCTCTCTTTTTGCGCGGACAACGATGCGAACATTATTAGTGTGACGAATTTCAGTTGCGACGCGAACGACTTGTCGGCGGCTGGACCGCGACGAGTGTTGAATCTCGCGCCCGCGCCCAACCCGGAAGAGTTGCCGAGTGCAGTGCTCCGACGCAGGAATCTTCGGCCGAAGGCGAATCCTCGATCGAAGAGCCTCGCGTGTGATGTGAACGATGAGTTACTGTCTATACTGAACAACCGCCGGTTAAAGGTTGACGAGAATTGTGAAAACGGATTTTGTGAACCCTGGAATCGCAAGCTTAACGACGCGGTCGGAGAGGTTAACAAACCAAAATCGTTTCCATCGATTGCCTCCAGAATAAAGTCCATGGAACAAGCGCTGACGAAAGATCTGCTATCACCTAGAGATCAGCCCTCTACTTCCAGGGCAAAGATTCGTGACAAGGAACGCTACAAAACTCAGCCCATCACCGTGGAAGAGATGCGGTCGATAACATCCAGGTAAAATTTGTTTATTTTTACTATTTTAGCAGTAAATGCGGGAAGTATTTAGACCACACATACACGAGATTCAAAGTAATTGCATCTGTCGAGATTCGTCCCACACGCCGCAACGTGCACTAGCGTGTTTATTGTTTGTTTGTGATCACATTTTAAATAATCCTTAATGTTGTCCGTGTCTTGATAAGTGATGAATGTTCTTTTTGTTTATAGGGGAATGTCTTGAACTGACATCGTTAAATATGACTTTCTTTGCAAAGGTGATTGTGCTGCCGGTGTTCGAATCTAAAAGTTGGCCCGTCGCCATTATTTTGATGGGTGAGCGGCCCACGCCACACGTGGGTTGTTCATCGAATGTTTTGTTCCAAACACTATACATACATTTCACTGTCCAGATGGTTAGTTAGTCATCGTAAAATGTTTTTATTTTCTTGTTCATGTTTGCTTTATCATTTCCTACTACTTCAATCGGAAGTATTCACTTATCGGTGTAGGTTAATAGAACACGTGGATCAACAAGCTTGTAATAAGTAAACAAAGAATGTTCTATTTGTTAGTTCAGGCTGTAGATTGTTTCAATATTTGTAAAAGCTTTACCAAAGCGCATATTCAAAGTAGAAACTTAATTTAAATTCAAACAAATCTACTCGCTTCTCTTAGGTCTCGCTATTAATCCAGTTCAACTCTTTGAAGGCTAATCCTTTAACTCTAATGAGAATTCTAGACGATGTTTACGTAATTAACTGCTTTATGAAAACCTTACACAAACTTTGTGTTAATTTGTGTTTTTCGTCGTTCTGACATCATCTCCGTTGCCTCAGTTTGTTGTTTGATTCACGCTTGCAGTAGACAGCATAAAAATTAAATTTGGACTGTGCAGATACGTTACATTGTTTGGAAGATTGTTTGCGTACCTTTACTTCCTGTGCACGGATTTTTTGGAAACAACAATGCATCGTTTAATTTGGGATTGTCCGTTCGAAGAATTGTAAGTAATTTTTTACTTCGTCTAACAATTAGTCCCAAATAGATCGCAAGCACGCTGGTACTTGTAGACAGAAATGAAGGTTTTCGACAAAATTCAATCAAAATATTCAGATTGATTGCCTTCGTACAATAAAATATAAATTGTTTTATTAACTAGCTGTTTTGACGATTTGATTGAGACGTTCCGTAGTCATGTGAATCAATTAAATGAGGTTCATTATAACAGAACTCATGTGAACCCACATAAGTTTATTCATTTATTTGTTACTCTCGACGCTGCTTGTTATGTTAAATATATTTCCAAACATCCTTCACACAAATGTTAAGATGATATTTGAAAAGAAACTTCTTCAAAAAGATCCTCATGAAAATGACTCATTGTTAACAAAATCTATTGTAATTATTATAATGAGAGGAGTGTACCTCATGTCATATTATGTTCCCTTGATTGTTGTTGACAAAACATCTTTTTATAGCTTTGGCATTACCTACTTAACAAATGCTACCGCATTATTCATCTCGCGACTTGGCGTTGTCTCGAACGACTATAATAAGAATAAATCCAAATATGCCATCAGTCGTTGCGAACTGATTGCCTTCATCATCTGTTGCGTTAAATCAACAATGGTTTCAATCAAGCGGTTTTGATTTTCTTTTCCATTTCATTAATTTGTTGTAATTAGAATTGGTTCGACATGCTGCTGTAACATTCGCCGAGCGAGCGGTGTCTTGATGACGGAAATAAGCGCTCCAGTCGTTAGTGGGTCAAGCACTATTTCTGGCTCTGTTGTGCTTCAAAGCACGCATCAAGAGTTTTATGAGCGACCCGCTTGTGCGCCTGGCTCCCCGCGCCCTAATGCCTTCCATTGAAATGCAGCTATCGTTCGATGTGATCTACATTTTAAACTGCACTATTATAGAAAATTTCAGGATTCTTTCACTGCGCAATCTGTTCCGTACTATATCCGTATTGTGATTCGAAGCACAGTACTGAATACCATTTGGTAAATATGGAAGTAAATATTGTAGTACATACTATCCGCGAAACTATAAAAAACAACTCATACAAAATTATGCCTGCCGGCAGTCTCAACAGTAGATCGCATTGAGATCGAACCTCGATCGATAACATTCAGATCGAAACAGACATTTATATTTAGATTATATTGCCGATGGTGTCAAACTTCCCTAAAACGATAGATCGGCGACGCCGATCCAATCACTCACGCCATAATTCATCGAAATTTATGAAGGCGAGCTGAAACAGCGACCGTCTCTTTCTTATGTACGGGTGTATTCTACTTTAAAACGTTTCTTTTCTCATTTCGCAGTTTGGAGCCGGGCCAAGCGCGTTTCCAAGCGTTCGGCCCCGCGGGCTGTAGTTTTCCGAGCCAACCCGTCGAGTCCGGTGTTGCTCCCTCTACCAGGGGCCCTTATCCCCTACCGGGGGAACCCGAACGAGATCCCTTCGCAGACTTCGCGCAAGCTTTGGACTCGCCACCGTACGGCGTAAGCTCGTTCAGTGCCAAGTCTCCGTCAGCAGCTAATTGTTTTTCTGACGGCGGCAGTACCAAGGACGACAGTTACGGCGAAGCTACATTTCTAGACTTCGAAAACATCGACGTGAACGTTGCAAGAAAACAGTCGACGTTGGATGAAATAGAACAAGAAGTGAACAAAGTCCGCGTCGCGCTGGACGAGGACAGTCGTGCCCTGGAGCAGGCCGAGGCCGACAACTGGAGCTTGAATGTGTCTTGTGATAGTGGTGTGTACAACCGCGCATCCTCCAGAGATTCCGGACCACATTCCGGTGAGTGTTTCTCTCAAATTCACAAATGACGTTGGGCAATTGGTTAGTTTACCAAGCTCGTAAACTTATTTTTGTTGGAACGGGCGTGCACAGCTATAATGTAAGACATCTTTGGGTGATTTAGTGCATCCAAGAGTCAGTCACAACTGTCAGTGTCATAAAGTAAGCATGTGAAAGCGATCAGTTGTGTCCGGCGTGGCCGGCGTTAACTTGCGGTTTGTTTACGTTCTGTTTGGTAAAATTAGATTTACCGAATGCGCCGCTATTCGTATTAGGTCGGTTTTGAAAATAAACACGGTATAACCTTGCAGATGTCTCTCGGCCCACTTATTTGGGTCAATGTAATGCACGTGTTCTTTGTCAAATGTGATTGCATTACTTGAAGGTAGATTAATCGGTTATTAAGCGATTTGTGTCGTTTTTTTGCGGAATTCGTGGTTGACATTGAACAAGTGAAAAACGTTCAACATTCCAATTGCACACTTTTGATAGCTTGCTCTTGATATGCGGGCGTGGTATTTTCTCTCTTTGACAGTATTTTTCTCAACATTCCAGGCGAGGAGCTTGGCTTGATCGAGAGCCAGGAGATCAGGGAGAATCACGCGACAAACAGCAGTAGCAACGAGTGGTCTTCTTCGTCTATCGAGCGTGGTCTTCTCGCGATGGACCGCGAGAGGAAGTCTACCGAGACGGAGGCTCCAAGGAGTCCGGAGGAAGCAGGAAGTGATGACGAGGGGAGAGAACCCACCGGGTTCGCACTTGGTCTCGTCAAGAGCAACAGTGTGGTCGCCCGCGCCAGTATGTGGCAACAGCTGCAGCAACAAGCCAAAGGTAATATTTACTGTCGGTCAACCTTTATAAATGCATCGTAAAACAGATGTTCTTAAAAGTAAACTTGGTATATACTTCATATTTTAATTCTTATTCAGCGAATGTAGCATGAATATCGGTAACGCATTTATAGATATCCGTTTTATAGAATCTAATATATCCAGACGATTCGAAACTTCGTGACCATGAGTCATATTTTATCGTGTATTTCTAACCTTGCCCTATAATAATCTTGTGCAATGTTCGTTTCAGGAACTCCAAAACCTTTGCTTCGTCACAGTCGCTCCAAGTTAAAGGAGGGACCTTCAGTGGCGGACAGGTTCAAGAGCCAGCCGATCTCCTTCCCGGCACCCGAGGTCACCCCGACCGAGCCCTCCGACGAGACCCTCCCTCTCCCTGAGTCCAAGAGCACTGGCAACGCGTTAGACAGAGACGAAGATGGTAAGTCTCCAACTATTTAATGGTAGAATTTATACACAGTTCTAATTTTTATTTTGAGTTCGTTTAATTTTCAATATTCAATTTTTGAAGTCGTTCAAAGGCATGTCAAATTTGCATTACGTTCAAGAACCGCTTCCTGTCTTATGTATCGTCGGCTTTTGTTTCTTTTTGCATGTCCTCGACTACTCTACTATGTGTATGTCCCGGGCTCTATCGTAAACACAACTGCACAATGTTATGTAAATACGCACAAATTCACCGGTGGCAGCTAAGTTAGATGAAGACGATCCAGCGAAGATGTCCCTTTCGGAGAAGATGAAGATGTTTAACTCGAAGCTGACGCACAAGCCGCCAGTGGCGGGCGCTGCGCGGGCGCGGGACGAGCGGGCCGCGCGGGCCAGCCGGCTGCGCACCATGCCCGTCCTCGCCAGCCAGCTGCAGGAGGCCATGGAGCAGAACGAACGCCTCACCAAGTCCCTGACCCATGAGGATGTACCCCGTAATAATGATTTTCAATTGAAAATGGAGCTGTTCCGTTCGGCCAGCGCCAAGAACACGTCTTTAGAGTATATAATGAGGCAGAACGCCAAGTTTAGGAGCTTAGGTCTGATTTGTTTATTATTATGAGTTTGATTTTGTCGTTTGCTTGAAGTTTCGCTTCTGTGGGTGCGATTGGTACTAATATCACTGTAATATTGTAGTCGTAAATTTTGTGTATACTGTGCATGATGTTTAACTTGCACGATTTATTTGCACGTTCTATTGTACTAATTATTTTAACAATTTAGGTTGATTACAATGTGGGTGTTGTGTAGTTTGATATAATTTAACCGTTATTTGGTCGAGTTCTTTTGTTATGTTTCTTTATGACTGATTACTGCAATTGTAGAATTATTTTGTCAGAGAAGCGCACATAACGTTACGAAGCTTGAGTAACAATTACACTGGAGTGCATGCACCGCTGAGCGTGATCCGAATAATCCGTCACGTCTTGATATATTGACAGTAATCATAACATTTAACAGGCCACAGTATATTATATTTTGACCTGAATAATCCAGTTAGTCATTGGCTTGCTCGATGTTACTCATCAATATTATTATACTGTGTATTTCGCACGAATATCTTTTAATATAATGGTGTGAATATTTATTTGAATTAATAATTTGGTATAATTTTCAAGTTATGGAACAACAAACTAAATGTCAAACTTAACAAAGTTCAAATTCCATTGCAACCTAAAACCTATTAGGATCTTTTTATTACAAATGGTCGCTCAAAGATCAACTTAGAATACATTTCACTAAAGTAGATAACTGATTAAGCGGTGATGGAAAGTAAATTATCTGAGATTATGAACACTGCTATGGTTACGTCAACCGGTCATGGAGTTTGTCAAATTCCATGAGCTCGTACGTAAGGTCACGGCATAGATCCGTAGGCGAGGACGGGACGCCATTGCAAGATTTATTTTAGTTTTTTTGTCTTACGTTACATTGTTTTTTTACATTATTTATTGCCTCACTTTTCTCTTTGTGATGTATTCGAAGCTCTTCAAAGAATATTAAACGTTGCAGATAAGAAAACATCAGAGCGGTTATATATATTTTTTTTTTGACGTGAATTGTCTAAGATACTATTGTAATAAACACCACAGAACAAATCGCAGACTAAAACTTTTTTTTAAACCCTCTAATTTTGTACTCATTATAAATACAAAGTACAATACACGTAAAATGACAACTACCATCCATCGCCTCCACTTCTGAGCTTCACTAATAAACTATATATAACTGATTTTACCACGCTATTCAACGGGGTGCTTTGTATATACTGGAACATATTCTTACCTGTTCAGTTTTTAAGTCAAGTCTCATTTTTCAGACTTAGACGATGATTCTCCGACGGAGCGAGCTCAACGAATGATAACTCCTGAGGTCAGAGGTATCCTGAAGTCTGGATCCACTGTCGTGCCTCCGAGACCCAAGACCTTGGCTAAGGGAGAAAGCTCAGAGGTTTGTACAGTTAGTATACAGTTGTTTAGTATTTTATTTAGCACTTTAAGTTAACTAACAGAGTTTTCATTAATTCCCGACTTAGAATGGACGGGTGTCGCCTAATATACGTTGGGAATTAATGAAAAATCTTAGAGACATGCTACTTAGGTATACCTAAGTAGCATGTCTCTAAAATTTTTTTCAAAATATCGATTTAAAAAATAAAATAATATAGTAATATAAATAATAATAATAAAAATCGATATTTTGAAACTACAGCAATGCTACATCGCGTTGCTCTGAGTAGCATTTTGCATGCTTTATATGTTGTATCGAGCTTCAGAAAAGCGACTAAATTACTTGTCACCGATGCTAAAATTATCACATCTGCACTCTAACTCTTTCCTTAGCGCCTATAACCTCTTATGGCCTGAGATAAAACAGTATTGAGCAACTTGTTTTAATTTATAAAGTAACCACAGCTATGAGGCTAGTAATAACACGTAGCAAGCAAAGAAACAAATGCATGCGTTTAGTTTCAAGTCATTTTCTTTATCTTTTTAGACGAGCCATTTTTACAAGAAGTGCAAAATACCCTTTTATCAGTTCTAGATCTCGAGGTTAGTGGGAATAATATTCCTGTATTGTATCTCAACGTAGAATCTATTAAAAACAAAAGAACTGCTCGAATGTAGTCTATTCAATGTTATATATAAGTAATCAATATCACTATTCTTAAATACTAGCCAAAGTCCACCTGTTTACAAGTATGATAATAACAAGAAAATTCTGTGCAGCAGCGTACCCGTAATAGAAGTGAAACTTCTTACAAAATAGAGAAACAAAGAGAGTTATATCTTTCTTCTCTCTCATGTAACGAAATCTGCCTAAACGTGACGCGTCCTTGAAATTTCAGTCTCAATTATCGTCCAACTATCGAATCATCGCCTTAGGCCCTTTTTACACACACCTTTTTCTTACCGTGAAAAACTACGGTTTATTCGCCGTGTGTAGGTACGGTCTACAGTGTTGTATGGATCACTATGGAAGCTTGTAAAGAAACCGTGTCGTGTACAGAGGGCCTAAGAAGTTTCACTTCAATAATAAATAGTTCATTCCTTATCGTCCTAATTCTAAACCCACTTAAAGTATCGGTAGTATCATAATATAGTCCAGACGTAATAGATACAAAAATAGAGAAAAGTACTTTAGCAATAGTCAACAAAAATAGCTCAGTAGTAAGATGTAGTGCGTAACGCTTGTGGTATGCAACGGTTACTATTTTGGCTCAAACATGCATTATTACGATTTCAATGTAAACTGTACTAAAAGGTGTGCCAAAGATAGACAAAGGTCTTTGATATGATCGATTATTTCTGGGACATCAGTCTGTTGAGAAAGGTTAGTTAATTTGACATTGATTCAATAAATACTCCGGATGTTATACAATCAACCCCAAGCACGTCAGTGGAAACACTTGAACTACGAAAATCGCCCTTACTGCTACGACATAAAGGCGCTGTCAATGTCATATATATTGGCACGATTTAGCGTTCTATGATGGTCAAAAGACTTGCTAAATTGTTGAAACTAGCATACTTTATAGAAACAAACTAGGTTCCTCTTTGAACTATATTCCCAAGCAATGCAATTTCATTAACATCATTTGCTCTTATTTTAGGGTCTAAAAGACGAGGGTATCGACAGCTCCTCAGACGAAGACTCAGTCTCAGCCTCAAGCGTGTCATCATCAGAGAAGAGCTGTTCCTCATCCGACAGTTCCGATGAGCTTCCAGATCCCAAACCTCGAAGGTTCCAACGCAAGCCCAACAAACTGAAAGCATCCCGAACAGAATCCGACATCCCGCGACATCCCGAACCATTCCCCTGTAAGATCAAACTACCAGGAGCGAATGAGTTGAAGGAACGTCTAACACAAGCGAAGAACCCAGACGTGAAAATCCCGATGCTCGGAAAACTTGGAAGAAAGCCTTCTGAAGAAGCGAAAACTGAGGAAGATTCTACCCGATACAGGAGGTTTGTCAAAAAGATAGATGAGCCTATACAACTGGGCAAGTTAAGAAGGCCTGCGGAGAAGGTAACCTCGCCTGCACAAGAAGTGCCACCTCCTCAGATTCTCAAGATTTCTGCGCTGAATCAAGTAGCGAAGGCTAAGTTCTTCGGCTTGGATCCGGGAAAGAAGGAGAAGACGATCGATGAGTTGGCTGCTGCCGTCAGAAAATACATTCCACCAGTAAGTGTTTAATATTATTGCCTTTTATTTTGAGAGATATACTCGTTTCGCAGTGCGCTTTAAAACTCCTCAATTCAAATTATTAAATGATTTTTATACGAAGCCTTGCTCTCTATTAATAGCGTATTGAATTTCTAAGGTTTCGCTTAGTTGCGATGGTATACCTGAGGGGCAATTATTCTCGTAATTCTAAAAACCTTCACAGTCTGATCTCTGTCTCAATCTGTCAAAAATACCTCTAATTTCCCTACATTTTTGACAAGTTTTTGACATTTGTTTGTCGCTGAGATGACACTGCGACTAGATTTTGAACTTTTTAATTACGAGAATTGGCCTCCAGGACTAACTTTATGTTATAATTACAAGGGAGAGAGAGTTTGCGAAAAACTACGAACAGGAAACCTGTACTCAGAATAGACCACATAAGTATATTAACTCTTCTGCTCTGCCAATGGGCTGTACTGAACAGTCAACAGCAAAAGTAGATGATCAAAATCAGAAATTCAATACTAATGAACGGACTTCGCAGCTATATGGCAGCTGTACTAGTAGTAAATGTTTGGTATAATTTACAATCACATACTTTTGAATCACTTCGACGCCACACAGTTCTGACGCGAACTCCGTTCATTAATATTCGGGTTTGAGATATCTTTATTTCCCATAAGAAATTTCACTTACATGAGAAATATAAACTAGTTTTAAAAACATTGAATTTACGTACAGTTTTAGCAAAACAAAAAAAAAAGAATACAAAATAGATACAACATAATAATATTCTAAGAGAATATTGAATTTCTGATTGTGATCATCTACTTTTGCTGTTGACTGTACCTACAATAATAAATAGAAGTAAGAAATAGTCATACCTCTCCATTATTATATTCCTGCGTCTACTTGCAAATATTAGTTTGGCATGTTTCCATATGTTTTATGGCAAAAACATTACCTATAAAACATATGGAGACATGCCATTCATATCCACAACCATTTACTTAATAAAAGTAAAAAAAAAAAACAATCACTGAGTTCCTAATTGTATAATGGAAGTGTGGTGTTTGCTGCAAATAAACGTATTTTCTTTTCTTTCTTTAATTGAGCACTAAGGAAGATATTTCAATCATAGATCCCCTGAAGGGGTTAAATAGTCATTCTTGCTTCTTGCCGATGGGAAATCCCATCAGACACACGGTTTTCTATTATACTAACATTCCCTTTTGTTCATAGGTAAGCAAGTCAATGTCGATACACACGATGGAAGTGCCGGGGTCGGGCAGCGACGGAGAGAGCAGCGGCGGCCGAGAAGTGCGGCATATTAACAGCAGAGTTAGACACAGGTTAGTTCCGTTTTATATTAGTAGCTTAGTTTAAGAAAAACGGGTTCTAGAGCTACGTATGTTAGAAGTTGTACAGCTGGGGAGTTTGTTGCACCATTTCTTAATTTCAGCTAAAGCACTAAGAAGTCTTGAAGGTTGGGGGATTGTCTTATGTAATTTTGACGTTCAAAAATTGCTGTTTCTCAGCATAGTTTAAATAAATGACTTTTGATTTCGTGTGTAGCTGTATGTTCGTTGGCAGAACGTGTGGAGCAACTGATGGGCCTAACTGCATACAGTTACATCAACAAGGATGTTGAAAAAGAACATTAGAATGAATCTGAGTGGTTAGGCGCTGGGTCTACGTATAATCTCGAATAATGAAACTGATTCAAGGAAACTGAATATCATTCTACTCAAGTTTTGGCCGTGATAACAAGCAGGCGTTGCTAAATTTAGTGAACCAGCAAGATCCATCTACATAAGGTGGATGGCTCTTGCTCCATTCATTCGTTAATCTGTAGGCCCGATACCCACTGGTGGCACTATACGGCAAGAATCTTTTAAACTGTGGCGCAGTTGTCACACTAGTTTCAGGACGAGCTAAGTGTCATAATACCATAGTTTAAGGATAGATGTCGCCACTGAGTAAGCTCATGAATATGTTCACAATAGAATTACTTGTCTCTTTGTCATGAATGTTCCATTACTTTTATTCTAGTGAAGTACCTTATGTAGGTCACAATTTGTCAGTGTTTCTTAGAAGTTTTAATAGATGTAATGCATTATATATCCTATTCTGTCGGCACAGGCACTTTCCGGGTTATTTAAATCACCTTTCGGGGTTAATGAGAGGATAGAAAATACAAAAAATAAAATAAAATAAATATCATGCCTGTATTCTCCGTTGACAGTATGTAATGGAACACTAGTCTATTGCCAATTTGCCGTTAGCTGGACAAATTCATCCCAATACTCAATTCTTTATTGCATTCCACAATGTCGGCTTAGGTGGTAAATATTTGCCAAAAGAAACAATCATGGACCTTGTCGGGCACAGCAAAAGAAAGATACGTGGAAAAGAGGAGTTATCATTTACGTATCTTATAATCTAACTTATTTTAAACACACTTTTACAAAATAATTAATTTATAATATTAATAATTTAACATTTGCTTATTATTTACTTGTATCTACTTGTAATGTGTTCACGGATTTATTATTTAAATATTCGTTAACACTATAATAGCATTTGCTTATTAATAACTTTTTTAATATGTTCGTGAATAGATGGGGGTTTTTTTTTCTTCAGTTCTTTATCATTCATGCTTCTACTTAGAAGATTTTAATCAAGATCAACTCTTACTAATGTTCATACTATGTAATTGAGACTACATGCATAAACAAAGGCATTATTACGCAATTTATAATTGCGACTAGATATGCAAATTCTACTAATGCAATAGAAATCATTGTGTGTAAATTCTCACGCGTTCTCATATTTTTGCACAAGAAGTATATCTTAATATAAATCACACCTGTAACACAGATACCTCTGTAAGGATAGCCAGATAGATAGTATACCTACCAGACTGAATCATAATAAAACAAAATGTTGCCACAAAATAGATAGGCGCAGAAGGCCAGCTCCATATAAGCGTAAACAGGCGCACGTAGACGCATAAGTACGGCTGTTCGAAACGAATCCCAGTACCGAGTACGCTTGCAATCGCTGTACGTAAAGCGTTTCTATTTTATTTAAGACTAGCTGCACCCCGCGGTTTCAACCGCATAAGTTCCAATCCCATAGAATTCCTATGTCTTATCTAGGTCATGGTCTACCAAATGTCATCCAAATCCGTCCAGCCGTTTTTGCGTAACAGAGTAAAAAAAAAAAAAAAACAAATCTTTTCTCTTTATAATATTAGCTTAGATATACATGCACAACATAACACATTTAAATGTATCTAAGGCGCTGTACAATAAAAGAAATATAACAAAATGTTATTGACAGTGCAAACAGTGGTAAAAAAAACTAAGATAAAAAATTTAAAAAGTACACGAGAAATTAACAAATTGACAAAACATGATAACAAATTAGTACTTCAAAGTAAAAATAAAAATGCAGTCATAGAAAAGTACGATTATTTACTTATTTATCTTCCATGTCACCGAGAGGAGGCCTGTGTTCCAGCGGTGGGGATATTATAGGCAGATTATGCTATCTTCCAACCATCATCTCGCAGAAACACTCACGACACACATCTATACAGGGTTATTTGTAAAACACCAGCACCCTCTTAAGAGGTCATTGTACTCATCATTATCAACAACTTTTACTATGGGACCAAAACTGAAATCGCAAAAAAAAAAAATCAGCTGTTCCCTACATTTGTGTTCGCATAACTCGTCAAAATATAGGGAGCAGCTGATTTTTTTTTCGCAATTTCAGGTTTGTTCCTATAGTAAAAGTTGTTCATAATGATGAGTACAATGACCTCTTAAGAGGTTGCTGGTGTTTTACAAATAACCCTGTATATGCATGTCTTTTCACTTGTTGTAGGAAGTCGACCTTCTGCACATATTATATATGTTGTGACGTTACAAAAAATGAGGTAACTAGCACATTTATACTACTTGACGTAATAATGATTTATTTGACAAGTCTTACACATGCAAGTGTGGTATTATGTAATACATTTATTAAAATAATGTATTATAATGAGTTTTGTGGCATCTGTTGCGTATCAAGGTCGTTGGATTTTGGCAAAGCTAAACAAATACAGAGAAATATAAAGAAATTTGTTGCACCCGTTGCACTATTGGAGTGAACCCACTGCTACCTTGTGCTTGAACCTTTAGTTTAGGTAGACTAGTAACAACCCACAAAGGCGATATTTGTCAGGATTTCTTACTTGCAATGTCCTCATAGTCCTGAACTTTAATTAACTTGATTGATTGCTTCTGTTCTATCAATATTTATGCGTAGGACTTACCGGCAATGTTTGTCAAAACTTCCTGCTTGCAATATCCCTAGCTTTTATTAATTAAATCGTGTTTCCTAAACGAGTTTTAGATACAGGTAGAAGTCAACCAAATAAAAACACTATAGATTTTTATCCTTTTAGTACGCGGATCTCTTGAAAGGTCACACACACATAGTACACAGACACAGTACACGGTAGAGTACAGTAGGTATAGTATTTTTCTCTTACAAAGCGCCGCGCGCTTTACTTGTGGTAACCAAGTGTACATACACGCTGTGAATGTGTGCGTGAAGACGAGTGGCGTCAGCACATAACATACACACGCTTCCGACTTCGCCATTGGCTCGGACGGTACCGAGAGATCCTGCGCACACACACATTCACAGCGTGTTTGTGTACACATGGTACCCATAAAAAATACTGTATCATAAGCTATAATTGCTTGCTAAAACAACATTATATAATTTGTGGTAATAAATGCAAATGTAAGTAACTAGATTGTTGTTACTAATTATGATTTAAAATCTGTCTTGTTACCGATTCATATCTAAGCCTATAATTTAGTTTTTATTACTTGCTTGTTATATATTCTTTGTAGTTGTAAATATGGATGTTGGATGTATTTATCAAACAACCTCCTCCTCCTCCTTCAACTCGTGTTGTTTAAGTTCATGTGGATGGTTATGTAGATAACCCGGAAAAGTATCTATACATACAATATATAAAAATCAATTGCTGTTCGTTTGTCTCGCTAAAACTCGAGAACGGCTGGGCCGATTTAGCTGATTTTGGTTTTGTAATGTTTGTCGTAGTCCAGGGAAGGTTTAAACGGTGAGAAAATATAGAAAAATTGCGAGGAAGATAGTAAAAACAACAATTTCATGTTCCCATATAAACTGTTCTACCTACTTTCCTGTCAAATATTTGAAGTTCGTCCCTTCGGTACGGTAGACTCGGGTTCACTCGAATTGAAGCATGTATTAAATTAAGGGTTTTGAATCGACAACATATGTACATATATCCACATTACTCGGATTATCTAGGATTAGTAGGTTAGGAGTAGGGTAGGAGTAGGGTTGGAGTAGGTTAGGAGTAGGGTAGGAGTAGGGTAGGAGTAGGGTAGGAGTAGGGTATAGGAGTAGGGTAGGAGGTAGGACACCATGCGATCGAAGTAGCGCCGGGCAGCTAGAAATAATTTATATGGCAAAACATCGTTTGCCGGGTCAGCTAGTAATTTTATAAATAAATAAGTTATTTCCTAGCCATTATTTGACTTGAGAACGTTAAATATATCTATCGTCCATAGGTCACTTGCAAAGAATGTTTACTTATCATCATCATCAAGATTTTAGCCAAAAGACACAGGCTGCTCCCCCTCTCTAGGTATCTAGGGTTATTTTTTTTTAATGAATCTTTAAGTACTTATGAGCTTCAAGTTTGAACAGTCCAAAATTATTACCAATAACTTCTAGAAAAGACACCTCTCAGTAAATTAGATTTCCACAAAGTTGTTGCACCAGTACTGTACTCTTTTTTTTTTTGAAACTTTACCTATTTACAATAAAACAACAACATTTATTCGGATTGCAATCTCCCATAAAACTATTCGCAGGAATATAAATGATCATGTAAACGTCGAACGATATTGATATAGTATTTCAATCTCACATGTGGCCGAGCTCGTCTCCGATTTTAATGAGTTTCTTGATTGGTTCCATTTAGATCTAACGCAACATATTAGTCAAGCGCACTCTGACGTCTATGAGTATTTATAAGATAAGGTATAGGGCACTTATGTTTTAGAAAGAAAGAAAATAAATTTATTTGACCCAGGTTAGAGCACACAATATTCACAAAAAAACAGAAAACACTTAAAATAGTATTGTTTGTATTAGTTTTCTTTTAATAATATCGCATACAAGTTGTGGGTTGACAGATGCCCAAAAGTATGACAACTAGTCTTACCAAGAGGTATCGTGTTACCCAGTTACTGGGTTGTGGAGGTAAGATAGGCAGTCACTCTATGTAAAGTACTGCTATTCAGCTGCACCCGGTTAGACTGGAAGCTGACCCGAACATGGTTGGAAAAAGGCTAGCAAATTAATTGGTTGACAAGTAGGAATAGATTTAAAAAACTACTCATTATGAAATCACACTTGACAATCGAATTGATATTGGGCTCAATTCTATTAGGCGAAAAAGGGTTCTGCTAGCTAACCTCTTGTCGTAATCCTTCATTCGTATACGACAATGCGAAAACAAAGTAGTGACTTGTCCCTTTTCAGCTATTTCTATAGTTTAGATATGTTTTTTAAACTCAGTCTCAGTTTCAACATAATATTCAAATGAACTGATTATGATCTCAAAAGCCATAGAATTCACCAATAAGCAGGCGTCTAGAATCACTGCTTTCAGCCATAATATCCTAAACACAACCTTTGTGCTATTTAATGTTTTGTGTGTTACATTACATGAATAAATACATACATAAACATACTACATACCTACTTGATACAACTTTACAGTTCCGTAGACGCGCTCTATAACTTATATATACTCTTATAACAGCGGCAACCGGTTCGATTCCGGGTTAGACGTAGCCCCTCTGATGAGCTTAAACCCTCATGTGCTATCATTTAGTTACTTCAGCTTCGCTAGAGTCGTTATCCTGAGGCAATGTTGCATTACCTAGCAGTACCGTGTGGCTACGGCATGATGACAAGGATTACTAGTACCTTAGCCACGTATGTAATTTGTATCCTCAGGTTTATCTATAAGATAATATTGTAGGTTCCAAGAATGTAGGAAAGTTATGTTGCCTATTTGTATACTCTCAGTAAGGGTACTGGTTGAGCTGGTTAACTGTATTTTGAAAGATAACTTTGCTTGGTATTGTTGCAAATAAACAAAATTATCATATCGAGATAGGGACTCTAAGTTAGTCTGACTAATTACTTTAGAGTCCTGAGTAAAAAGTGATTTAGTTCGCAGTATAAGATTTAGATACAAGGTTTGGATTTGAACGCTTACTTTTGAAATGAACCTGAGTGACAGCAACTGTCGTAACACATAACCCATCAAACTAGGCACCGGACCCATGTGGTGGATTATGGGCCAGTTCTTCTCACAGAGTGAAGGCCGGTGTCCCAGCAGTCTGTAGTTATTATGGACTGATTGTGCGTATGCATAGATAGAAACTCTCGCTGCAAATTACCTATCAAACTAGACATACCTTCCCTTAACCCACAGTTAAACCGACCATTTTCAGCAAACCCACCCATCCGTCGATTGATCGATAATCATAATCGTCAGTTACCAACGCGCGGCGGCCGGGTTAAGGAAAGTTATCAATTAGACACCGACCGGCGACGCAGCCGGGAAATCGTGTGTAACAGTGCATAAAATTAATGTGACTTACTAACATTTTCTAAGCTGACAAATAGGATTTCACTTTTCTTTTGTTTTACTTACATCATTTAGTTGTATTGGGATCTGTCGCGTGAAATTGGGGGATTCTGTTGGGAAACTGGCCCTTTGTTACGTGATTTTGTGTTAAATTATGACACCAAGCTGTGTACAGAAGTTGCAAGCGGCTTTAATCTGCTGTAGAATCAGATTTATCGGGGCCTAGCACGATTAGTTATGTAATATTCGGAATTAGCAAAAGCTATTAGGTACTTACTTATTAGCTATTACTTGGGATTTAAACGTATCTAGCGAAATGTGTATTGTGGTAGTTACACTTCTGCCCGCCACCGAGGAATACTGCCATGATGTTATGTTGTTATCTTTTATTCGGAATCGCTCAGATTAAGGATAACAAAATAAAAGCTTTTCAACCAACTATGTAACGTACTAATTTCGGTTTATGACTGCATCAAGTACGCAGAATCCATTTTATTTCCTACTATCATACGACCAACCTTGGTGGAATACGGCCCACTTCCTCTCACCGAGAGGAGGCCT
The DNA here is from genome assembly GCA_951799955.1 of Apamea anceps. Lineage (NCBI taxonomy): Eukaryota > Metazoa > Arthropoda > Insecta > Lepidoptera > Noctuidae > Apamea > Apamea anceps. The sequence goes on from OX637516.1 coordinate 5,797,895, forward strand.
GTGTCCCAACAGTGGGAACATTATAAGCTGATTATATGACGTCGAGCAATTCAAAGTAAAACTGTAACTAAATGTCGTTTATACACAGTATCCACTTATCCAGGTTATTAATACTTTTCTAATCACGTCCCCAGTTTTCACCGCTTTGATGCGCGGGCGCAAAGCTTTCCATCGAAAGCGCTTTACGCTCGTATGCCTTTAGATATCGTTAGGCCGATAAACGCTTCGCTAGTTTGGAAGACGGATAGAAAATTTAGTAGTAACTTTGTATGGCAATTAAGTATTTAGCCAATGATTCGCGATAAATAGATAATTTAGTTGGATTTCTATGAGATGATACGCTCCAATTCATACTTCAGGGTGCAAGCTAAGCCTGGAAGCTTACCACTAACTTTTCTGACTGGAAAATCTTTTCATCGTAATATGTTTTAGGTATTATCGCATCCAAAGCAAGTGATGTCGATGTGACAGTAGTTACTTTCATGGATGGATGGTACCTACTACCTAAGCTACTTATTAAATACCGTACGGAAAATACGCGCATTGACGTGTATTAATAGGTAACATCGGATAGTAGCCACCAGCCCGTACTACCTATTAATTAAAATAATCAGTCGAGATCTGCAGTAAAACACTGAAAAATTTAAGCTTATTATTATATTTGTCTTATGCCAAAAATAGACTTAAATCGTTTTTGAAGTTCCAGTCTGCCTTTATTTGTTATATCCGGAGTTCCAAGTGTCTTCCAAAAAAAAAAAATACATTGAACAGTCCGGGGGTAATGCCGTAATCACTGGTCTACTGAAGTTAGATCATTGTTTATAAATATAACACTAATCATAACACGCATACGGCATAACGCATAACGTTATTTCCAAATCAATTTCGTTATTGCTACTGTTATCTCACGGCTAAAATACATTTTCTAAACGCCATAATTGCGCGAAACTCACGCATTCTTGTAAAAAGCGTACAATTTACAACATAATAACAAAGTAAGTATAACGGCTACTGTACGTTTATTATCAGCTACCACGAAACGCCGAGCGTAATCGGTTTATTACCAAAAATGGGCATTGTCTAACATAGCACACGTTCATACTCCCCGACAATCCACGCAAGCAATTCTAAAACTTATCTTGTCGTAATAAAGTTGAGTTTCCAAAGTGCCTGAAGCCGGCCGACTGGCACAGTTGCTTCCTTGCGAAATGGCTAGGAAGTTGACTAGAGCCAGCCATGTATGGTGAAATAGATCGCTACTCAAGTACAGGTAGACTTTGCCTTCATATTTATAGTGTTGATTCAGAACGGTGCTCCCTATTGACCAAATTGTTGAGGTTCTATCTGCCTCCGCCTTTTGCAGGGTAGTTTAACTGTAGCAATGAGCAAGTCGAGTTATGGAGGTATTCATTGCTGGTTTAGAGGTAGCAGATAGGGCTATACGGTATGATTCTGTAGTCCTAAAGTACAACTGTGGCGGCCCCGACTTATGAGTTGTAAGGTTGTGACACAGCCAAGCACTTTGTGTATTTAATTTCATCACCACAGTTCTCAAAACTGTGAAGGAAAACATCGTGAGGAAACCGGCACGTCCTAGAACCAAAAATTCGAAGACATGTGACATCCACCAGCCCGCACTGGGCCGTGCTGGATTATGGCCCACTCCCTCTCACAGAGAAGAGCTCTGTGTCAAATTAAGGTAATCTATAGACATTAGACGTGATTAAAAACATGGCTACTAAAAATACGTCAATTTACGTAAAAATCTTAGTAAAAGCTTGGAATTGGTGCGTGATCGCGCCCATTTAGCTCGCCGCATATTACGTGGAATCGATTACCAGTCGTCATTAGTAAACCATGAGCTTCTGTGGTTACGAGTAGGTATACACCAGTCGAAACCTTCCAGGAATTGCATTAGGGAACTTATGTAAAGATTGAATAATTTCTTGGCAGTAATTGTTAATGCGGATAGCGTGAAGGGTATAATCTCCTTCATTACTCGTATCAGACTAACTACATAGGAAACTAAATGAGTCATACGCACTATGACTACTAGAGGGGCTGGTGGCGAAATAATAACAGCCGCACAGGTCAATCGATCAGGTTAAGCTACTCTTGCCGCGGTTAGTCTGTGGATGGGTGACCATCTTTACATACAGAGACCCCTCCATGCCTCGGAAAGCACGTTAAACCGTTGGCCCCGGCTGTCATTCGTGGATCTTTGACAGTCGTTACGGGTAGTCAGAAGCCCGAAAGTCTGACGGCCAGTCTTGCCAAGGGGTATCGTATTATCCAGTAACTGGGTGGTGGAGGTCAGATAGGCAGTCGCTCCATGTAAAATACTGCATCCGATTAGACTGGAAGCCGACCCCAACATAGTTGGGAAAAGGCAGGCAGATGATGACACACTATGACTACTTATGCAGTGATAACTATTTGCTAGTCAGCAGTGTGGGTAAATGCGTGCTCAACGTTCAATTAAATCATTTACAGGCACTTGGCATTCAGCTATTAAGAAGGTACACGCTAGTTACCTGTTCTAAAGTGTCTTATGAAGAAGAGCGGATAATAAACTACATGTTTGCTCTTTTATTACTAGTATCCTCCCTTTCTAAGCTAGTTTAATATTTTAGCTACCCGTTATGGGTTAATAATAAACTTTATCTATAAACGCGACTGTTTAACCATACTATTTTGATGTTTAAATTTCTCTTACCTTTTAGCAACGTTTGTAAATGAAGGGGTTAATGCAGACATAGGTACGCACTGCTACACATTAAGCTATACGAAACCAGTTTAAGCTGACTTCTGATTGTACGAAAAACCTATTCAATGTGAGGTCAGCTTAACCTATAAATGTATAGCTTGATGTGTAGCCGTGTGTACTATACCAGCTATCAAGACTTTATTCTATTCTGTTCTCGAGCATAAAAGTAAGTCATTACAGTGTGCAGCGCACATTACCTCGGATGCCTACATAACACGTGGTACATCCAGCATCCGGGCTCCCAGTTACCTCACATTTATCTGCGGTCTTTGCACATTATTTACTGCATCGGAGCACACTGTATTAGCGCAGAATATTAGTTTAATAGTGTAGAACGTGTGTACGTATGTCGGTTTGGTCCAGTGGTTTAGGCCTCGCCTCTCATGCTCGGGGTTTTTAGGGTTCCGTACCTAAAGGGTAAAAACGGGACCCTATTACTAAGACTTCGCTGTCTGTCCGTTCGTCTGTCTGTCACCAGGCTGTGTCTCAAGAACCGCGATAGCTAGACAGTTGAAATTTTCAAAAATTATGTATTTTTGTTGCCGCTATAACAACAAATATTAAAAACAAAATAAAATTAATATTTAAGGGGGCTCCCATACAACAGACGCGATTTTTGTAGATAATGGTACGGAACCCTTCGTGCGCAAGTCCGACTCGCACTTGGCCGGTTTTTTATTAATTCATATGAGAAAAAACTATTCAAAGTTGATCTTGGACATCACTGGCATCGGTGAATGAAAAACATTGTGAGAAACCTGGATTTATAATGAATACTAGTCTGAAATCGTCAACCCGTCTTGAGCAAGCGTGGTGATCAATGCTCGTGTCTTCTCTGTATGTGAAAGGCTTTTGTCCTGTAGTGGGGCAGTTATAGGTTGGTATTAAAGTGTAGAACGACATATTGTTTGCACTGTCCAACAACCAAGTAAACATTGCCTTGTCGTAAACATCCGTTCGCGTGCCAAGTTTTTTGATGTTTCCACAACCCGCAAATGAATCATGCCTATCATTAGTTGTTTGTTGAAGAATATTGTTTATTGAAAACATCTAAAATTATACCTAGAAATATTTTTCAACGTGTACTTACGCAATTCGGTCATTGGTACCTCTCGAACAGTTCTATGGCTCTCGCAGACAGGCGCGACGCGACGGTGCGACGCGATTCTGTTAGAGCAATTTCCATGGAGTTTTCATAAAAATTGTTCTACTAGAGTCGCGTCGCGCTGTCGCATAGCACCTGTTTGTTCAGTTATTTAGTAGACGAAAGTGCGACTGCTGAGCGTCAGGTTGGATGAACAGGTGGGACATTTTGCTATTGGTGTTTTCCATCAGAACTCAATAGCAGCTCGGAAGCTGGATTTGTGTTCGGTCTTTGGCAATAAGATCACCCACTATAACATGGAATATAAACATAATTGGCGAAATGTGGGTCGACCTATGTAAAATTTGTACATTGAATAAATGTAATTTGTATGGTGTAGATGATAAAGAGTATTCTCTCTATCTATGTCTACTATACGTACAATTACTCTTACGCCCAAAACACAAACATGATGTTATGTTTATTGTTTATGTATGATTTGTACTATCTACTTACGTAACTATTAGGTAAGTAGGTACCCACATCACACACAAACAAACAAACAGATGCATACGAATAAAACCGATCATCAATTTAAAAACAGAAGCATAGATTTACGCATCAGCTTTAAGTGTAGCATAAATCTTGTGCCACAGATAAAACGCAATTCAAAGTAGGTCAAGTATGTTCCTGGCTGAACAATAAGCATCTGCGTCTGAGCATCCAATGTTTTGCAACAAATCACCGGTTACTGCCGAAGTACTGACTGTTGTTGGTACTTCGCAGTTGCAGGCACAGATACGAATGTTTGAACTGAAGATAAAATTTATATACAAACGTAAACCATTTAATGGTTTACGTTTGTATTGAATTGTACCAGAGGATGCGCTTAAGTTTGATGAGAATTTTCGAAATCTGATCTGTCAAAATATTTGTTCTTTATCTCGTATCGTTACGTGCTATGTATGGGTAGATCATGTACATATATTACCTAGTCATCAAGGTAGATAGCTGGGCTCCATACACAGGGCGCACGTCAGTCGGGGTGATTGTTTTAATTCACTCAAATCAGCCCAAAACATCACAAATGCTCTTTTTGTAATGGTCATGGCCGTTTCTTGAGACGCCTATACTAAATTTGGAGGTGCGTGCTCTTTCCAAAATGTTTGAACTCATAGTAAATGCCATAGGTAGTCTTTGAGGCCGCCCACACATATTACACAGAACTCGTGTTATGGAGAACACACAGTCTTGTTGGTTCATTGTTTGATCATTTAAAGAGCAACACAAACATAAAATAGGAGTGCTCAGTAAGTATTAGAGACAGCAAACATTACTGAGAAAGCTAATACCCGATTTTGGACTATTTTTTCTTTCCGTCTTCCCATAGCAAGCTGGTAAAATGAAACTTCGGATGGATATGTGTTATGGAGCAGGCTTCAAATATACAGATGCACCCACGTTTCTAAAAGATTGTTTACCTTTAAATACAGATTTCAACGAGGCAATTTCTTCCTATGAAACTTGGAAATCTTATAAATACCATAATCGATATGTAATGCTCAATGAAGCTTTCCTCCAATCACAGTTTAATGACAAAACTAATGCCAGTACATCCATCAACTTCATAATTTACTTCCTATGTATAATCAATCTTGGTTTTGTAAGGCCACAAATAATTAACGGCGATTGCGGCCATATTGTGTGGGGAGTCAATCAAAATCTCGTCGGTAGGTGACACGGCGACGGGCTTTCACTCCTGCGCATACATTAACTTGGTGTCGTTAGGGCGTGCAGTTTTTTGGTGTCGCGGTTTGGGATGAGCAAAATGGTGCTGTTTTTAACCGACTTTTTTATGTTTGTTCGCGCATAACTCCGTCGCTTGCCAACCGATTTGAAAAATTCTTTTTTTGTTGGAAATGGTATACTTCCCAAATGGTCCAAATGGTGGAAATTTTATCAAAACCGGTTTAGTTGTTTGGTTTTTAAACCAAAATTACTAGTAAAAATTAAAACTTAAAATTTTTTGAGAAAAAAAAAACAACCAACTTCCAAAACGACACTACAAAGTGAAAAATAACTTTAATTTGGCAAACAACCAAAATGCGAACCCAACAACACCGACTTCCGAAATTAAAGTTATTTTTCACTTTGTAGTGTCGTTTTTGGAATTCGGTTGTTTTTTTTATTCATATTTTTATTGTTTTTTGTATATCACAGATGTTTGTCGCTCCTATATAGAATCGCTTCGTCGAATCAAACGTGATTTGAAGCATAAACTAATGCCATTTTCAGTTAAAATAAGATCCTGTAAATTGGTGGTAAGTACTTCAAAGACACATTTAATTAAAATATTCTGATAAGTACTTATAACTTGTCAAATTCTTCAATATGCAAACATTCCTAGAATACTGTCTTGGCAGCCCTAATGCGGTTTACCTTCTGCCTTGATAATCTCAAGATAATTTATGGATTTCATGAGTCATACTTAGTAACAAGAACCGGTAGCCTTTCCTCATTTCCAGAGACAAATTTGGACAGGTTTCACTTCTTTGTTCAACCCTAATGGGCTCCTTCAATTGTTTCAACTTCAACCCATTTTTAGTTATTACACGTCGTTTGTCAAAAATGTAAGTTATTTCTCGCTATCTGTCATAATCAGTTACATTGTAATATTCGGGCATTGTTACTTACTAACTAGTTCAGCGTGTCAGAACCTCATTTTTTTGTTACAATTATGAAACTAACGTCTTATGTTTACGTGTTTAATTAGAGTAATTGCCTGAAATCGGAGATTTCGCGATGTGGTTAGTTTGCAACGATTTGTACTGACTTGTGATGATTTCCTACTCACATTTGCATTTAGTTATTTTTACTTGTTTTTTTATCTTCAACTGTATTCCAATAGCATTGTCTACATTTAATTTACCACCCACCGCGTTGTTGCTTCTGCCATTTATAAAATCACCTACTTTCCAATCACTCTGTGTCCCAGAAAAAGAAAAGTTCTCTAATCCCTACAAAGTGTGACAGCCCAAAAGGAGTAGCAATTTGCCACCCATTTATACGAAGTAGGTACACGCACCTACATGCAATTATTCATTACACAATAGCACCGCACAATGGGCGTGACGGTCGACTGCTGCGCGCGAGTGGCCCACAAACCCTGCTCCTAACAGCGAATGCGCATGCAGCTACCACTTTCGCTTGAAATTAAACGATTAAAAAAACATCTCAAGCACTTGTTTTGGACACATGGAAGGAAGAAAAACGGTATTGTAAAAAACCCGCTATCGGATTATACCGTCAAAGAACTCGAAGAGAAATTGCTACGATTGTTTGCGGTTCGCCCTTTGTCGATTTGTTCATTCAGCCGAAATGGCGAAAGCTACTATAACTTTAACGTCATAATTGCAACTGTCAATTTGAATTGCTATTTTATCAATAAAGTAGCCATTCGTTCGTGCTTTCTAGATTTAACATAATTCAAAACGTAAATCATAATTTTATAAATATTTTGATATGCAAAAAATGCAGAAAGTAATAAAATCATATTACATTTCGAAAGCTCTTGACTACTTATTAGAAGCTATAAACATAGTAAGAAGTAAAATCTAATCAATTTCGTGTATACTTTCATAATGCAAATTATAATAATCACTTTTTCTATTTCCTTTTTTGGGACTGGCAACATTATATTCTAGGCAACAAAAAAAATCTTCTCAAAACATTTTTTATTAAAGTTTATGGCTCCATCTACCAATGATGCAGTCTTCAAACTCGTTTCTCGGCGTTTAAACTTATAAGTGGGTGCGATTTCCGACGGAAATATCATTTAGCAAGTGCAAAGGGAAAGGTTTTATTATTGTCAGTCTGGGCAGAAGCTTAAAATTAACACATTCGGACCGTGAGTCACCGGCTTTATCACAGATTGAAATAATTCACATAGCAACACTATTTACCTCGCAGTTTTTTTGTTCGTATATTTTTTATGGTACTCCGATGACATCACAGTATGTAGTCGTTTACATGAGCTATCGTTAGCATATGTTAGCATTCTAATATTCAGGTTTAATTACAAACAAATGGCAAGAAATACTAATTCTTTATGGTTTCTTTTCAAGATCTTGAACAAGGTTAATGATTATTGAGATATTCAAGAACATCAAAAGTGAACACAGAAAAAATATATGCTCGATATATCTATCCATTCAAACTGCTTATGTAACTAATATATATGTGTAATAAGATTAAAAAAGCGCATCAAGGCGATTAACCTTTCAGTGTTATAGTTCAATGCTCTTGAACTAAGACAAATGCTAGGTCGATATTGCACTGACCGGGTTGCGCAAAGCCTCTAGATCAAAGTTGGAAAGTCTGAACGATTTCATTGAAATCGATTAACTTTTATTACCAAGTTCACAATCAGTGTGTCATATACATACATTACCACACATCGCATTTTTTTTATGTTAGCCTACGCTGTCCCGCTCCGTGGCAAAGGCCTCCCTCCACTCCTATCTTTCGCGAGCCCGCGCGTCCTCCTTCCAGTTTTGTCGGAACCTATCCAGCTCGTCCCACCATCTCCTGCGTGGTCTGCCGCGACCTCGCCTCGCTGTCTCAGGGCACATCGCATATATCATCTATATTTATATGAGTAATATTTATGGTGTACATAATAAAGAGTATTCTATTCTATTCTAAATGATAAACAAAAACAAAGACAAAATAATGCCAGTAATTGTGTTTGTTTCAATTTATTTTAAAAGCACATAACACAGTACTAACACTTGTCAATCATTGCCATATATGTATGACCGTTAACATGAGACTTGAAGAGTCGGTCTCTTCCGTTATGACCATAATTATTTGCAGGAAATAAATTACATAATCCAGTCGATGTTATAAGTTTTCCTATAGAAATAATATGCGTTGCCTACGACGGCATCAAAGATTTGCTATAAAATATGAGATTAATAACATAAATCTCGCCTTGTTTCCCCAAAGAGTTGCGCACAGGTGTACACATTACACCCACGTTTCGCCAATTATGTTTAAGTCCCATGTAATAAGGGCGAGTCTGTTGCCATCAAACGGGCGCAATTCCAGACTCTGGACTGGAAACTCCAGATATAAAAACCCAATAACACTTTGGGAATCGAACCCAAGACCTCGTGCTCAGCGACCACTAGACCAACGAGGCAATGGCCCTGATTCCCCTGTTCACAAACTATACTAAAATTAAGTTCTGTGCATCTTCTTCTTTCTATTTCATTAAGAAAAGGACAGAAGATAAAATACTAGTTTACTCCTGTCAAAATAAGACACTCCATAGACAGATTAGACGCGATTAAAAACATGGCTGCCAAAAATACGTCAATTTACGCCAGGCGCTGACTAGTTTGACAGGACTAAACTAATATTTATCTTCTGTCCTTTTCTAAATTAAATAGAAAGAAAAAGATGCATTGAACTTAAATTTAGTTTAGTTTGTGAACAAGGGAATCGGCGCCAGTATATAACATTTAATTGACTAAAATTGCATTAATTCCAAAGAAGTTATGGCTACATGCCAGTTAGTATTACAGAAATCAGTTATTCAAAAGCATAATAATGTAATTGAAATATTACAAAATCCTTTCTCGTATCTAACGAGGAAACATAATACGTTACAAACTGAATTTATAATAGTCCTATGGCATAGTACAGTTAGTATATATTAGTCTTTTGCAATTTTGATGTAACGCGGTAGCGCCAGACTGCACCTGATGCATGTTTTATACCGCTGCGGCAAAAGAGGGTTTCCTAATGGCCACTGTGCTCCCACAGCACTCCTGTCTAGTCTAGCCAGACATTACGACCATCACGAGACTTTAATTATCCCCTTTTCACTACTAAAACTCCAGAAGGAATAAACCCGTTTTTAGGGTTCACTCCCCCAGACATATCTATCGATACCGACGTGGTCATAAACTCAAAATCCTAAGCTCGAAGCTCACCCACCCTGAGTCTAGACCAAGTCTAGACTAACCTTATTGAAAATACAACGGCACCCACGACATTCGTTCCGTGAATCCTGTTTAGTTTGCCTCCAAAATCACGTTCGGGAAACACTCGAGATAACTTCATTTGTAGCAGTTGTACCGCCTTCCATGTCAGGAAAGCTAATTTTCTCGTCTACACTGCTTTTAGTTAAGTTACGGTTATAATACCACTTTCCTATGTGAATTCTGAAAGCGATATTGATAAGTTTGACAATGTTATCTTTGTCTTACACAACGGAGCTTTGTCCCTAAATGACAAACCATGTCGGTTTTAGTTTTTTGCACTTCCGTCCTCCGTATTCGATACGTCAAAACCAACAAACAACCAACATTTTTAACCGTATCTAAGGTTACGTCACATTCGATAATACTAACGAGTTACTAAGCGTGATTTTTATTTTCCGCATCATAAGTGTCGTAAATGTCGTAATTAGAAACAACACTTTCGATTTCGACAGAATTGTGTGAAACGTTAATGGCGATCCAGTGCGCACTCGTTTCTTACGTTGTAGCGCGCAATACTATATACTCGTATATTTTGGATGTAGGTTAATGTACAAGATTGTAGTCACGGTTGATGGGATACCCGCGCGTATAACGCGCTTTGATTTTCAAATTAGGACTTTAATGACTCTGTGTATTGATTTATGTAATTATTGTTTCAGGTATGTTCCTTCAACTCCTTTAACCATATCAAGTAAGTTAGAACTAGTTATTTCCTTTTTCCATCGTGGGAATATAGTAAAAGTTTTGAAATCATCCCGGCATTCTAAACGGCTATATAAAAGTGTACCATTTTGAATGTTCACTGCAGTCAGTGTATCTTCGAGAGTCATTGATTCCGGAACATCGATAAAAACTGGATCGTGATGCCCGTCTCGCTCTTCTGGGTCGAACTCACGCATTATTCCCACGTTTCCGTCACTTATAAGTCACGACCCTTTTTTCTTTCTAAACCGATGTACTATTTATGGAGATAAGAGTTTTGTTTACGACTAGTCTCGCCCGAGACTGTTTTTTTTTCTTTCGTTCGATAAATGATCGGGTCGAACTCATTAGTTCTAATTTGGAACAAATTACAGTTACCTACGCACGGCTGTTTCGAAAATTGGGGTAACCCATTGCAAATAGAAATGAAACTGTCTAATATTTTCACACCACTCGTGATGCAAAATAAAGGTTAAAGAGTAATACTAGAGGTACCTAGTAACGAGCCATCCTCGGCCCAATCAGGTAAAGATATTTCCAATAGCAGTAAATGTCGAAGCGTCGTGGTATTTAAAGTGTCATGTTTTGCAAGCGCACGTGTACAAAACGACGACGGGTAAAGGTCAGCCGGTGAATAGACACGCGCACAGATGCTACGCGCACAATACACATCTTATACAATAATATAACACATTCGTATAACAGGAAGAAAGAGACGAAATGGCAGGGAAGCTCGCAACTATTGAATGGGAGACATCGGTCAGACTCAATACAGAAATGTTCTTATAACGTTACTCGTAAATTAACATTGGTAATCAAAAACGTGTTAAAGTTGCGTTATAAAGAGATATGTCTGAAGCGTTATTAGTATTTATGTTATCTTAAATTTTTTGTGTAACTTAAATATAATTCTAAAACATATTTCACCCCATAATACTCAGAATTTCATATCATCTATTGTCTTCAACTATGTCTCCTATATGCACAGAATTTTCTTCATCTACGCGTTTGCTCTTAGCCATTGTATTCTACCACTATCCCTACATCGATAGCCTCTGTGGCGAGGTCTTCATTGTTTATTCATTACAATAAGGAGCTATTGTTTATTGCTAATGTTATATCAGAGGATGTAACTCCACTTGTTTTCATTACTTATGATAGTTTGGTCGTGTCTTATTTTGGAATTCCACGCGTAATATTTACCTACACGATTGTGTTAATGAAGTTTGTTGTTATTTTCGTTACTATCACAAACAGTTCTGGTTTCGTTTTTTTTATCAACATTGCTTTGAATGTGGTCTGTAACTACGCAATTGTAATGACACAACGGATTGCGAGTTGCTCGACGGAAGCTCGTGAGATTTGGGCATTGTTTGCATTGTTCCCTAAACCAGCTTGTTCTTTAATTTAGGTTAGGTTTCCCGTGTCCGCTATTTCGTCATGCGATTTTGTGTATACAGTTTTAATTTTGAAGGTTGTACAATCACTGCAGTTTTTATTACTTCATAATCTTTTTCAAATAAAATAATTATCGCGACACTGATAAGTTACACTAAAAAACATAAATTTTCCAAGAAACTGGTATTAAAATTGTATACGCAATTAACGTGTAATGATAAGAAACGTCAATTTGACGTTTAACGGAAAATATGTAATTCTAAGAATATGGAAGAAATACATAAACGCAAGTAAAGAATTCATAAAATTCAAATGATCTCCCAAAGTGGAAAATCCTTTCTGTAACGTTTGTACGACCACATGAGGAGATTTAAGGCGTGTTGTTTGTTTACATATCTTCGTAGTACGTCCATGTGTAGGTAACGGGCCGTTAAGATGCCGCGAGGCGCCGACACCGCACAGGCACCTACAGCGGTGGCCGCGGCAAGCCCGAGCTCGAGCCTCGCAGTCAGTCGCGCGCGGCCCTCTCGCACGCTCGCACACCGCGCCCGACGCCAGCTCCGCAAGCAACAGCTGATCGCGACCTCTACGTACCACATAAACAAAAATAATAACACAAACTATACTAAAGCACTAGCCCACGAACACACTAAAAAGTGAGCTTTAACCAAATCCAAGCACGAGACGGTGTGGCAACTGCAGCGCCCCAAAATCAGATCGATATCCCGAAAACGGTCCTGCGACCTCTTGTGATAGAGCTCAGCAATACTTCCGTGCAATAATAACCTGCAATATTAATTTTAATTTTTATTATCAGAGACGTTTAATTGAGTGATCTTGTTGATAAATAAGAGACTGTGAAAACCGCAAGAGTTCGTCTTACAAGTGCTGTGTCCGTGAGAATGGATTTCCTCCACTGACTTTGATATCAGGTGGTTTTGCTGCATCTTCCACATCATTGTTCAACCTGAGTGAGTACGTTGGATATTTACTTTGTCAGTTCCGTTTACTGCTACGTATTATTGTTTACTGTATACATTCAACAATCGTGTAACATCTACTCATGTCTTGCATATTCCTTATCAATTTCTCAGTGTTCTTGGCATTACAAATGTTAACTTTTATTGGTTGATTAGCGATTATCCGTTCCAAGCATAGATTAGCAACGATTATCAAAATATGTATTTGTATTAGCTATGGGTAAATTCGTTATGGGATACAGCCACAGGCTAATCGATTTCGGATTTGGGCATCCAAATTTTGTGGAATGTAAATATTTACACCAAGTTAGTTTCGTATTTAGTCGAATTACATCCTTGACATAAAATTATCAACAGATACCGGCTAGCTGCAATTTAATTGATTGATACGTAAACCACTATCTATAGGCAACATTGGCTCGAAGTTTTGCGCAATTTTCTGTCCCTTTCGACTGTGTTGTATTGTTGTGTTGTGTGTGTGACTGCAGTGCACCCTTGGGCGGTCGCCGTCGCGTCCCGACTCCCGTCCCATTATTCCCGGGGTTGACTGTGAACTTGAGGGGTGCTTTACCCTCTTGCCGCCGGAACCGTCGCCACTGCGCGGTCGTCCAACCCAATCACTGAAAAGTATTCGTAAAAACAAATCGATTGCGATGATTATCAAACTGAAAGTGATCTAGAAAACGAATAACGTGTTCAGTTCATATCGATCTGTCGTGTTAATACTCCAATAATTACTATTATTAATTGCCATGCATTAAACGTAATCGACTGTTTTGCTTTGTTTATGACTCAATGTTTATAAACCTATTCAAACACTAGTACTATATTGTTAACAACAGCTATATTATTGGCAACTTGACAGGTAACCTTTTGTAACTTTCACTTGTGCCAATTTTCGCTTAAATTGAAACTTACCTTAGCTAAAGCGAGTCCTTTAGTATCTGGTATCAAATTTGTCATGGCTGTATTGTTTTTGTCATGTCATTGTTTTATAATATAAACACTCGACACCCGACCTCGAACAAGATCAAGAACTTTCACTATCGACGTGAATTATGCATCAGGAACTGGCATTGTTAAGACGAAACTGATCTCGTGCTACTGGTCGTTATTAGGATTAACCGGCTTAATGTCAAACGATGAAAGTTCATTAATAAATTCCAAATAAGCCTTTGCTTTATTTTTACACGATAACGGCATAGTTCTGTAGCCAAAACGATTTCGATTAAAATATGCAAGAATTTTTATATTGTTTTATTACAATATTTTTCTAGGTTTTCATTATTGAGATCTTAAATTTTTGGAGAGACTGAACTAACAAATAAGACAAATGACTTTCTAATACATCAGTTAAACGTATATATTACTTTGAATAGATTAAATGAACAAAAAATCAATAGAATCGACGCGGCGCATCAATTGGATGTTAATATATCAATATAAACTTAAATTGATTGTCACTCAGCGCACGTAGTCGCGTACACCGGAGACTCAACGTCTGGCGGAAAGCGGTCAGATGTGTCTCAGTTATCATCAAGTTTCACCTTCTTTTGTATTCCGGGAAGTGTTCTCAGGTGTGAAGAAAGCCCATTTTCCGTACGTCGTATATATCCGCATACATTATTTGCACTCATCACTTATGCTTTGACCGAAAAGGGCTTGCTTGATGTCAGTTTTATCAGCATTTTGTGTGTCCTAGTACTTTATGTAGCATTTGGTTTGAGATAATTCCAGTTGAATGTTCGTGGGTGACTGACTGGTAATCCGTTGTTAAATCTCTAAACTTGCACGTTACTGTTAGACACGAATCGTGTGCCAACCTTGGTTTTGGATGTGGCATAGGTTTAATGCTCTTTAGGGAAAGGTTTTCTAGGCTAAAATGTATAACTTTGCTTTGGGTAAACTGGTCTTATGAGTCATATTTTTTGTACTGCCTGTAGGTCACCTGTTACCAACAATCGTTGCACAGAATTATGTCCTGTTCGTGTTCTCTTGAGCGTGACCCCACTTTTCCTCCTCTTTACTGGGCTTAATTACTTTGTACTTTATTAGCATTGCACTCAAGTTTATAATCCATCATCATCGCATTTTAGAATTGGATACCATTTTGAATCTTAAATTATCGCTGTTTGGTAAATTACAACTATTATCTTTTTGTTTACTATGTATGTTTACGGTTGGTTGAATATGTAGCGGTATCTACAACGCCACATGCGAACAACGCGTCATACTGACGTCACGCAACTCCTGCATCTCGCAAGCAGAGCTTACCGCGCATAGATACAATTTCCCAACATCAATCGTTGGGCAATTGCCCGCCAGGCACAACACCTGTCTGGTCGGAGGATCCTCCCTTTTCCATGGAGGTTGAGTGAACTTTACACCCTGTTCCTCATGCCTCCAAATTCCAAATTTCCTTATCTTTATTTACGTTTGTGTTTACATTGTACATAACTATAATGTTTTTACATTATTTACTAATACCAATTGAAGTTCATCATATCTAAGGTTTTCTATATAAATATTTATTATTTGTTTAATGGATTGAGACTGACGAGTGTTATCTGTCACATGGTCCGAGATCCACCTACCTATTGTCATAAAACAGTACTTCATGTCCCAAGCCCAAGCCAAACATTAATTACGTTCGGTAAAGGACATATTCTTCAAAACAAAATTGTATATGCTTTATTTGGGTTTATCCCACAATTTATCATAATAACAGTAATATTTTGTGGTTGAATCTCTTTGTTACCAGTACGTGAACTATTCCACGTAGCAGACTTAGTCACGTCGTCGACTGCGATTTGCAGACCGATTGTATTTATTAACCTTCGCGTGTCCCACCACTAGCTGTCTTTTAAATTCATCTTCATGTCTAATAAATTCATTCACATCGATTGGTATAACTAAGAGGTTCGTTCCACATTGCTCACCTGTCATCATTGGCTCTATTAATTTGTCAGGTAACTTTTTGCTATTTACTCCCCGTGTTTTATCATGTACGGCTAATATTGATTTAACTGTGTCATTTAGTTTGAAATTGACACCTGATTTCTTAGTTTTTACCTTAGTTCTGTTTGCAATGTCATGTTGTTTGAGACGATGGGTTCGAGGTACGGACGTGCTAATGTTGTCAAATACATTGTCCTTGTTCTGAGCCCCATTCAGTTTCGTACGTCGTATTATATCCTCAATACTTTCTCTCGATCCAGACGTGAGTAAAATTGTCAAATAGCTGTCAGATCCTTTTCCTTTCCATCTCGTGTATGTTGACTTTGTCATGTTCTGTTTTCTCGATGTTCAATTCGTGCACGAAAACATTCCTGTCAGTAGGAATTTCTTCGTCAATACGAAGTTACAAAAGAATATATGATGGTATGTAATGTATGATGGCCTATTTCTATTTTTATGTTATTCCACTTTAAGATTTTCAATACTTAAGATAACTTCTTCATTTAAACCCTCTACACGAAAGCTCAAGTATCATCCTGAGGCGTCTTAGTCGTCTCGAGTGGCATCCATTAGTGGAGAGGTGTGGTCCAAATTTAGGATAATGAGCTCTGGTGTTATTGTCACGGCAATTAACTGCTAGGCCGGTGTTCGTTTCCGGGCAGACTATTTCCAGATCGTTGATTGATAGGTGCAGCCAACCCTATGAGGGGTTTTGTTCTTATTTTAATTTTAGTCGAGTTCGTTACTCGAAGAGTGACGTTATGGCTCCATTCAGCTGTTGGAAGTTCGTTACGAAACTGTTTTTCTATGTCAAGATGAGTTTTATTATCTCATTCAAACATTTAATTGGGCTCAAAAGAAAACTATTGAGTTTTCATAAATGGTCACTACAACAAGCTGGTCGGACAGAATGATCATAGATTCGTTGCTTAGTAAATACTGTTCCTAGTAGTTACTGTTCTGAGAACCTATTCTAACAATAAAAGAAAAACAGTTGATTGAAATCTTAGTACAGTGGATTAGTAAGACGTTAATTAGAAACCGCTGATATTCTCTGATTACTATCCGCTGATCAAACTAACTTGTTAGAACATAATCAATCAACATGTTTGTTTTTGTCGTGTAGAGTTATTGGTGCGATAGCTGTGCCATTAAAATGTCGTTAATATGTGTGGATAGTTAGTAGAAATGGCTCGGCTCGCCGATGTTGCCACGCCCATGAATCAAGCGCGCGCGCCTGCTAAATGTCGTAATAAATATCTAGATGCAGGGCTTCTAAACGACTGGTTTTTTCCAATTGTGTTAGGAATTTCTGATTGCTGTATTTTGTTCCTTTAAAAGTTAAATGCATATTGGTTTATTTATTTAGGAATACTTACTGAATTTGATTACGAAACTTGCCTGGCGATTATAGAATCTATTTTACAGTAAGATTTAGTGTTTTTTGGTTTTATCAAAATATTTCATTGAGCTGTTTTCCTTGCTTTGAATACTTTGATCACTGAAAATTAATTCTTCTTTAAACAAGTAGGTAGTGTTTGGTCTGCATTTGTCGACAAATCGAGGTTAATTGCGTTAAAATTGGTGACATCATTATTTACCCTGCGCGTAATGTGTGTCATATTTGATTATTTCGATTTACCTGCAATATTTGACCAGCTATTGTGCAATACTAATTACTTGGTGACTTCATTATCTGGGTTGCGTATAAATGATATTTGACGACAAAAAGAAACATACGTTTTAATTTGCCATGTTTCACATTTCTCTAACAATACGTACACGTTTTTGGTTCGCAAATAATATCTGAAGACCAAATCCCGTAATTAAAAATGTTCAAAATCTATTCGCATTCTCATCTCGGCGACAATCGATGTCAAAAACTTGTCAAAAATGTAGGGAAGTTGATTGTATTTTTGACAGGTTGAGACTGAGATCAGACTGTGAACGTTCTTAAAATTACGAGAATTGCACCTTAGATTAGCTTTGAGTAAGTAAGTTGTTTTGTTCAATTTATTTCGAATATTATTGTTCCCTAAATCCATGCGTTACCTATTGATTTGTGCTACACTTGAGCACATAGATTCTTCTACGTCACTACTTTACATTTTAAAACTGTCTTATGACGTGTATATTTTTTCTTCGTTTCATGGTACTTAAATAATATTTTGATTATATTGTGACGTAGAGTAGTAGTTTTAATTGATATATCGAAAAAGTTTATTGTATGTTGGTTCTCGATCAAGGAATTGTTTGAATGGTAAAATGTTCTATAAGTTGTTGTGTGTTGTGTGTGTCAATGTTTTATAAGTGACAATGTTTTGTATCGTGGAACTATTTGATTGTTAATGCCAGAAGTGCACTTGGTCGTTGGTATGGACTATGAATGGCAATTAATTACCTTGTCGGAGACCATGACTCTTACAATACATCACTTTGCAAGTTAAATGGTCTTTATGCAATTAAGTTAGGTGGCAGGTAGGCTGTTATATCATCCGGTATGTACAAACTAAAACCCAATTTAGGTATCAATCAATCATTTTATTACTTCCTTTATATACACAATTTCCATTTGCATCATACCAAAATATTACAAAAGACTGGACAAGACGAAATGGTGAAAATATTTGCATTTTAAACAAACAATGGAACGAATGCAAGCCCGCAGAAGCCTGTACCATGCTTATTCCAATAGTCAGTAACGGTGTACGTGTGAACGGGGTCAATTAGGGTCGCCCGAAATTACTGTTTGTAGAACCGAATCCAGTGTTAGCGAACAATGTTACCATTTCGCTAATATTAGTGCCATTCATACGGGTCGAGTTATAATCGAGTAATGCCGTTTGCAGACCACTGTTTACCGCTACGATACGCTATACCAATCATGCAGTTTTCATGGCATTTTGTTCTAACCGATAATGCATGTCAAAAGTTTAAACTATCGTCAACTATGTATGTATAAATAACATCTATAGATTTCCATTACAAAGTTTTGTGCAGCTTAAATTTTTGCAAAACATTAAACTATTTGCCATCGTGATATTGACGCGACCACTAAATTGTGTGCTCGTTAGGTAAATCCATTTGCATATCAATGCAAATACGAGATCCCTATATTTGCTAAAAAATGTTTAACTATTTGTACTACGCATTTATCACTGGACCAGCTGGACAGTATTATAATTATGTTAATTAATCGAATAATTAGTTGAAACGAGCGAGTAGCTGTCAAGTTTGCAATCGATTTAATCGGAACATCGCTACTTAACTTGACTGCAACTGTACGTGCTCTGATAACAAAACTAGTGCTTTTGTTACATTTCACTGAATTCTAATAACAGACCACAGCGATTGTTTTGTATTGAAAAATCATTTCTGACGGTTGTTATTAAATAACAGTACTTTTGGCGGTTGATTTCAACTTCGAAATGTTTGTTCGCAAATTTTTTTTTTTTTGGTAAGAATTGAGTCGATCTATTTAGGTACTTATAGTTTTTAAAAAGTCCAAAAAGTTAAAAGAAGATCATTGAGTAAAAAAGGCGATCATCATTATAAGATCAAAAAGTTTTTAGAGGATTCGCAGTATTCCCCAGTTATTATATTCTCGATCCATCATAGTTATCAAAGCATCCATTGCTTTCCATCAGGCGTGATCGAGGTCAAAAGCAGGCCCATTCAGCAATAAAAAAAAATATACAGAATCGAAAACTGAACAAAGATTTCAAAGTAAAAAATCAACTTGAATTGTAATCTATTGAATTCATTTCCCAGAGTGACGGTTAAATCTTAATGTCTTTTCAATAGGTTGTTAGAGAAGCACCCGAAACATAAAAAGGCAGAAAACCACATAATTCAATTTACTTCGGCACTAAATATTTTCCAACAAAAGCCTCTTTTTACCCGATTCGCACAAATATACAAAAACCTTCCATTTCCGTCGTTCAATTGTGGTACAAATTGCCTTTTTTATCGCTTACCAAATGTAGAACGTAAAAATGAGTCATGTGCCAATAGCTGTTGATTTAAGATTTGTTTGCTAACACACACCTACCCACATAGATAAATTAATCAAACATTACAATGGTCTAAACAATAACTTCGTTAATGCCCCACGAGGTACGAATGAACACTAGTAATTGAATCATTTTGTTTTAGCACTCGTGATGAAATTCTATTGATGTGTGGCTCTTTTATGGTCATGTAATGAATGAGGACTAAACACAGTCTCGAAATAATTGCTTCATTTTGCTGTTGATGTTCATTCATCACAACATTGATATAGTATTTTATTTAGGTTAGGGTTTTGTGAATGGTCGACTGATATCAAACAAATGGGGCTACTTGAAAGGATAATAAATCTAAGTACAAGTTGAGCCAAATATCAATATTATTTCAATACATTAGCAGTAATTAAACATCGTACTACTGATTATAACATTATAGGATGCAGTACATACGCTTTCCATTTTGATAGACGTAAATAACAAGTCAGAGGTAAATCTTTGCTTTTATGCCAGAAGGGTGATCGATGTACATCGATTACTCTCAAGGTGCTTAAAACATAGAACGGGATTAATACTGCTCATAATTACATGCCCTTAATTTTATAGGAGATATCTGCATACAACTCTGGTATAATCCTGCATATAACCCTGTCTAATAAAAACTGCTCGGATTTATCAGCTAGCTGCACAAAAGTATCTTTATCCCTATAATCATTAGACTCAAAATTACTAGGCGGCAGAATCAGAAAGGCCAATCCTAAAGAAAAACACCTAAATTGTGAAGTACTACCACTTGCATATCCGTTTCGTCTCGATAAAGCTAACCAAGTCAAGTCGTGCCAGCATGATGGTACAATTATGACAGTTAGCATTTAGATGCCAAATGTCATAATTGTTATTGCATAATGGGGGTAGCTACGCCAGGCCTATCAACACACGTTGTATTGAGAGTTTGTGATGCGTATGCGTTAGTCATTATGGGATGTGCTGCAGAAGCGCAATGGATTTTATTAATGCGTCGATGCATCATGATTTGGCTTCTAGGAATCAACTTCGTGTACCGAGTGATTGTTGGATATGGCATCACTGCCCTTTTCCCAACCTATTTAGGGTCGGCGCAACATGTCTTTTTCTTCCATACTTCTATTATCGACATCTCGGTAGTCACTCCCTTTCTAGTCATATCATCTTTCACACCGTTCACCCATCGTTTCTTTGGTCTGGTTCGTATTACTTCGATTTTAGATATATTCTCGAATATTTCTTTCTAAGGGAGAAAGGCACCCTAAAAGGTTGGAATGTCTAATCTAACGCCACAGTTAAATTGGTCACAATAATATTCCAATATTCTCACATACATACGTGTACCATTGTGCTTATCTAGTCGGGGTCAGCGTGAATAAAAGAATCGTGCCTTTTGTCTGTCCGTTTGTACGCTTCCGTCGTGAAAGCCGCTTTCACTCAATAATGTAGTGCAGTTATGAGTCTGACAGGTCAAAGGGTCCATGTTATGGTCAACGTTTTATGTTTTATGAGTAGTAGAAGCGTAGGAACTAGGCTCGAGAGGCTCAATACATGAATTTCGTGGGACTTTTAAAGTGTCAGCTTAGTCTGCATTGTCAAAAATGTAGATCACACTGTATCATACAATTAACAAAGATATGTATATCATCACCATCATCATTCTCCTGCTAATATTTCAATTTATTCGGGGTCGGCACAACATGCTTTTTTCTTCCACACTTCTCGTAACTTCGGCAATCACTCCGTTTCTCGCCATATCATCTTTCACACAGTATATGTCGGTAAATAAAAGTAAGCCTGACTCTTTCATGAATAGTTTATGTCAAGTAACTACTATTAAAATGGTCACCTTCTTTGACTGGTAACTTTGTAACAAGATTTTCAATCACTTTGGAAACTTCTACTTGAAACACTAACTTTCTTTGCATATCACTCAATGTTAACGGTCTATAAAGTCTACACTAAGTTGTAAACATAGTTAAGTATTATCTGTCCATCGAAAATGGACATGCAGAAGTTATTACTGTCATAAAGATTAGACACTGCACTATGTTGATTTATAAAAGATTATATCTCTTTTCAACTAGAGAAAATAAGCTAGTAAGATAAGTAATGAAAAAAGCAAGGAAAGGCAAAGCATTATGCAAGTAAAGATTCATTAAAACATAGCAATTTCATTGAAAATAGGTAGTATGCAAGTAGTTGAAGCAATAATGAAAAACGTAGATTCAAAACAGTCGTTGGATGATGCAATTTTTAATATTGTATTCAACGGCTTACTAAATTGCGTCGTGTGGACAAGCCTTAAAAGTTTTTCTTGGTAGATTTAACGCGCTTAGGATTTTCTATCTCATAGAAGTTTCCGTAATATTGAAGATTTATGGCGTAATTTAATAGGGATCAGTGAAACTTATGAGAGTATTCCAATGGGGCTTACTAAGCATGTTTTTGTAATGGCATATCCCGTAATGTTTTGTTTAACGATGATACGATTGAATATCAAAGACTCCCTTTCTTATTCAGTCGAATTCAAGATGCTGAAAAGCATCCTCCCAGAGAGCAAATATATTATAGTAATTGTTATTGTGTGTCATGTAATTTGTTATTATTTAATCTTGCTTTTGTTTAATGTGCTGTCTTTTGTGTGCACCAAATAAACGATTTATTTATCTAAAGCTAGTAGCCAATTAACCGCGTCTTTTCTATTCATAAGCAACTTACATTTTCATGAGTACGCTTACTCATTATCATTTGACACCGATCCAGTGTCGTCTACTTAATGATTCATGTTATCTAATACGAGATATTGTTTGTGTTCTTGCTTATTACCTAATTCAATGTACATATGTATAGTATGTCGTAATCAGAGCGAGACGTTGTTGTACCGTAGTGTTGAAAACAATACTGTTTGTCACTCTCATTTGTAAACGGACTTCCTTGACGATGGCCTTGTTAATAGTAAACGATTTTATGTTTAAGGAAGATTTTGAATAACTATCTAGGCAAATGTTAGTGGCTTACCAAAGAAAGACCAAAAAACAGATGAACAGACAGTGCGAAACTAAAGGATGATATTTCTAGGAGTAAATTAAAAAGATGAAGGTAAAAGTGAAGCGTTGACTCTAAATAAATTGGTATTAAGAAAGATGACCTAGACGCGAATACATCCTTGATAGAACTTAATGCGAAAGAATTTTATACGACAAAAATGCAAACAACGAAATGTAACACACTGACGTATACTTACTATGAAATGCATGTCTGGCAAGTGATGACGAAGGCTTGGATGCTCAGCCCATCCGCTACTTTGTTATCGAAGGAAGATACATCCTGCATATTCATATCGTGGGCTCATTGTAACTAGACATATCATTAATCTATAATGAATATTGTATTAATAATGCACAGACATATGATTTAATTCAATACAATCCAAGTAAGGATGATGTCATGTCGCAATAATAATCATAAAAAACTGCGTCATAAGTCTGCATAATATAAAAATGTATTTTTCTTCTAAAGGTTAGATAGGAATTCTAAGATAAATTCTATTAAGAATCCTAGCTCCCCGAAGATATTGCAATCTGCAAGCTTATGTTAATATGTAGAAATAATCTTACTGGAGGCAGTTTTATTAAATAGCTTTTGCAGGTTCCCTGGTTATTTCTAATGCACGGTATATCCATGTTTTTAATGCATTAACCGAACGATGAACTAATGTTAATCGGTTGGCTACTGCAGTTACAAGAACCCTTACATTACTAGTTACTTGTGTATTATTAGCAGCTTCGAGTCTGTTGAATATATTCTACGTATGGTGTGATATTTTTGCTCCAATTAAGACGAAGGGATCATGTGTAGCATGAGAATGTTTTTCTTCCGTTTCTTCTACTTATAATATTTTGCATTAGTCTTTCACTAAGATTTTCTGTTATCATATCATAATATGAGAATCGTGTAATATAAATAGTGTTCTAAATGTAAACGCACTCTAAAAGCCTACCTTAAAAGTTTTCTTTAATCTTTAATTTTGCTACCATAAACAATCACCCTTCCATTATTCAAAGAGTATCTTCCCGTTAAAACAAGGTACGTAACATGAGCCGTAAGTCGGTCAAAGAGGACGAAGTGTTAATTGGAAATGCCTGTGTTACAGTGTATTCTCTTTATTTATACGTACTCGTTAAAGGAAATTAGCGAGTCACCGCTTTAGCTAAATGGCTGATACTTTGTTATAATCTGTGTGTGTCTGGAACGATTTATTTTGTTTTTTTATCAATTAGTATACTTCGATAGCTAAAGTAAATACATTATTCAAGGATTTTTTTGTTACATTCAATGCTATATTTTGATTAGATAGATTTAAAATCTTAGTAATTATGATTAATGTAAAATCGTGCTGAGTAAATAATTAAATGCATCCATGTTCATTTAAATGCGATAGCAAATCGCAGTTCGTGGAAACTTAATAGCAGTTTGTACATAAATGAAAAAGCAAGGTGACAAAAGCGTTAGCACTAGATTTATTGGCAGAAACTGTCTTAATCAATAAGCGGTCAATCACCTCAGGCTTACTTTGAGAGCAAAAAGTTTCGCTATTAAAAGTTACTATTTAGGAATCAAGTTAGTGTCGAAGTAACACTTTAATCGTGCTGATTTTGTCAGGGTATTTAGGTTCAAAGATATTTATTCTAACCAAAGACTCAAGGTCACTTATATGAGAATAATGCTTTAAATAAATTACATACATATATAAATTTAGTCAGAGACGTCACGGTAGCAATCATGATACACCAATCCAATGCATTCAGTTTTTAGGAAGGGTGATATTTGTGATTAAACATAATTACAGCTCATTGAGTTTTGAAAGCATTGAATGAGTATATTTTTTTACATGAGTCTCTGAGGCTTTATATTTAAAAGCAGTACTTGAGTATTTTCCTCACCTGCTACTTTTAGGCAATAATATCTCATTGCTAGGCAACGGACTAGTTCGCAAAAACAACTGATAGACAGGCTTTTCCCTCTTATCTCGAACTTATAAACAATGGTACGCTTTCAAACACAAACATGTCATTAAATACAATCGCTAACCCTACCACAACCGGCAGGTTGTCGTGCCTGATTGCTTAAGTAACAGGTCCCGACTGTGGGTGGCGGATGTGCCAGTAACGGGTTGACTGCAACCAAACATTATTGTATGCATACATTTACTGTTGCTCCAGAGAAATGAATACAGTTACTGATTGTAAGATTTGGCTTTTTAAAGCGACTTCTGCCTCGTTGGTCTAGTTGGACCTGGTCTTGGGTTCGATTCCCGGGTCGGGTCAAATGTCATAGGATTTTTCCATCTGGAATTTTTCAGTAGCAGCCCGCAGTCTAGATTTGTGGTTGATAGCAATATGCTCACCCCCTATTACATGGAAGCTAAACATAACTGGTGAAATGCGGGTGTAGGTACTATTGGTACACCTCTGACTAACTCTTCGGGAAATACAGACGTTATGTTAAGTTATGTTCTTTATGACTCGTCCAGGCCTCTTTGATAGTCCCTTCTTGAAGGGCGATATATCATATTTACGCCAGGTACAGTATCTACCAGGAAGTATACTTAAGCCTGTATGTAAAAATGTGTTTCTAATACCGATGTATGTACATCGGTATACAGATGACGTACAGGTACTGTGGCTTTAGTATGACACTTATTTTAATTAGCACGGGAAAAACGTAAAGGATAATGATTAAAGGAGGAATGAACGGTATGTTTATACCTACATTATGTATCTAATTGTCCATATAATCCAATAGATACATGATGAAATACCTAATATATTTTGGTTACTTATCGCTGACTTGCCAAGTGAATGACTGGCGAATTAGCATGAAGTAATTAATTATTTATATATAAGTATACGTACCCTGCAAAATGACGTACCTAACCAATTATGTTATTTAATCAATCTCTTAAACCAACTTTCTCTTTTCCTCTTAAAGGTCAAAAGCTAATGCTCTGACAAACAAGAACTACTGAAGGCAATTGATTCTCATTACGAATCACAAAGGAATTAATGCTATCTAGAATGTGACTTTGAATCAAAAGGTCACGACAAGACGTGATACACTCGCACTTGACCGTTCACTCAAAGTTAAGTCATAATCACCTGATGTGAGGTCAGAATAAAGATAGATGCAGAAGGTAAACTCTCACCCTTTGCTGGTTCCTTAATGGCTTAACAAATAGCTAGTAATAGTACAGAGCAGGGGCGGCCCCATGGTAACAGCCTCGATTTACGAGTTTAGTTTCATGTGTTCGAACCCAGCCAGGCGCTTTACTTTCTGTAAATATTTTTATCACCACTGTTCTCAAAATGGTGAAGGACAACATCGTGACGAAACCGGCATGTCCTACCGAACCAAAAATTCGAAGACAAGTCACATCTACCAATCTGCACTGGGCCCGACTCTCACTCTGCCAAACTAAGCGTGTAGGTTGATAATTACCAGCCCTAATTGATAAACCAATCACAGCTGAGAGCATGATTTTATAATGAACAGTCGTATGGAAAAACATCGTGTGAATTTCTTTTATTCCATACATTTCGATACACACAACAGCATTCATAACCTAGATCAATGCAAAACAGGGAAAATGGGCTTTAGTTTCGCATATTAAATGACTTGGACCGTTTAGAAATACGAACTCACGTCACTTGGTAGTAGTGTGTTGTAACAACAAGGCCTTCTGACTATACTTTCATATTTTGACCACCACGTGATTCATCACGGGAACTTTAGTTTCTTTCTTCTGAACCGGTACTCGCCAAGGAAAATACGATCGTAACATTTACGAGAGGCTGACTCACTTATGTTTGTTGTGCTAAAATTTCGCGAAATAAGATGTTGTGATAACGCGGTGGTATGATCACATGCGTTTTTTTATCACTTATCAAACAATCGCATGCTAATTGTGATAATGGCAATGAATGTTTTGAGGTAATATACATAAAAACTTACAGAGGGGCTTGTGGCTAAGTAATAACAGCCGCAAGGATCGACCGATCAGCTTAAGCTACGCTTGCGGTTGGTCCGGGGATAGGTGACCATCTTTACATACCAATACCCCTCAGTTCCTCGGAAAGCACGTTAAGCCGTTTGTCCCGGCTGTCATTCGTAGATCTTTGACAGTAGTTACAGGTCGTTAGGAGCCCGAAAGTCTGACAACCAGTCTTACCAAGGGGCATCGCATTGCTCAGTAGCTAGGTTGTGGAGGTAAGATATCATGTAGGTGAAGTAAGATGTAGGTGAAGGGCGGGCGTTTTTGGGGGACTGTCTTTTGTAATTTTGACGTTCGAAAAGTGCTGATTCTCAGCCTGATTTGAATAAATGACTTGATTTTGATTTGGTACCTACATGTGTCAGCAGTCATGTAAAATATTGGTATTCAGCTGCATCCGGTTAGACTGGAAGCCTATCCCAACATAGTTAGGAAAAGGCTAGATGTTGATATACATAAAAACTTAACTACAATTCTTACAAATATTCTAACTAAAAACATGGATTGAAAAATCCAGCAGGCCTGTCCTATCAGAGTCAACATCCGGTGTGTTATGATAAAAATGTATACTATCGTAGATTGCGTAATTGCGAATATCAATTAATAACTTGCAATCTTTCCTGTTTATACCTATAAAAATAAAATCTCTACCTCCCACAAAAGTTATTAGAAACCTCGTTAGCCATCGTAAATTAATACCCACTTCATAGAAACATTCGATTCAATGTAATAAATTAATGGTGTACAGATTAGCTGACCATAAATATGGGAGTCCTGTTAACAGATGATGTAGGGCCGTGTGTGGAGGTAATCAGCTGGGGGCCTGGCACCTGCTGGTTGCAGGAATTGATTGCCTAGCCGCGGTGCTTGGGTCATCGACCGAGGGCTGCGGATTTTTCTATTTGTGTATTGGCGATATCCTTTTTGGGCTTGATCTTGAAGGTACCGTTATAAATGCTTGATGGATCCTTTGTTTTGCCCACCTATACTTACAATAGTTTGCGTAGGATCTTCGCCTTTTATAGTTTTCCTAACAATGCTTTATATTATTTAAAGAATAACAGTAATTTTCATAGTATCTACTCATTTATAATGTTGAAACTATCAGGCTTACAAAGTTATGGTAAAGATAAAGTAAGATGGTTATGCTTGGTCTGTCTTCGAGATACATAAATAATGACGTGGTTTTATAGTGATGCCGTGACTGCGTGTGCGTCTTAGCTTCCATTTTACTATCCGGTTACTAATTGGTCGTATCAAGGTTTTATATAAACAAAAGGCCTTCTCAATTCACAAAACAAACTAAGTTCGCATTCGCCTTTGATAATATCATAAACCACGGACGCCCCCGACTCGTGAGGCACGGCGAGGCTGCGACAATCTAAGTTTATTTCAAGCCCAAGCGGATTTCGCAACAAACCATCATGATTCCGGTGTACCTACAGCCTACAGTACAAGGACTGTTGAGCATTTATCGGCTATTAAGACATCTGTTCATTTAGGGCTCGTAGGTGCCTCATAGAATTGCTAATATATGAAAGGTGAGTTATGAAACCGCGTGGGGGCACAACAGGTTGTTATTACGCAATCTAACCCTTCTATGCCGACTGGATTGGTACCTTAGTAGGTATCTGCCGCATGTACTGCTTTGTACAGTTAAGTGCAAAAATATGTGGTACACTGAGCAAAATTCAAATACGATTTTCTCACAAGTTTCATGAAAATTTTGAAATACAAAACTCTCTTTAATAGTACAACTACATAGTAATGGGTATTACTTTGTTAGTACCACCTGTAATATATACATATTCGCAGATAAGTAGTGTACGTTTAATATTCCACAATTTTAATAGATGGGCAAAACCAGTATGGGCTGACCGTTCATTGCGAGAAAATATCATACAAAGTGAGGCCGTGTGTACCACCAGTTAACCAGTACCCACCCTACTTGCGTAAAACACTATCAATCACAATCTGCATCATTTTGAAGGATATCGCTAATCCATTGCTTCACATGTTCGAAAAATTTCTCTGCTCAACAACGTAAATAACGCAATGAATGTTGTTTACCTGACAAAATAAAATCCATTCCCACTGTTAGTGTGCTACGTAATTACCCCGTAGGATAGGGCTTGCGAATCTCGCTTTTACCTACCTATACATATTTATACATGTGACCGTTTCATAATCTGTACCATTTCATAACGCGACACATTGATTTCTACGAGCCGCATTATTCGAAAGAATGTAGGTGTTCTAGAGAAAGCGAACATAATCTGTCTCCTAATCAGGCTTGCAGTATTTGAATTGGACTCCACCAATGAGCAAATCGTTATGCACATGTAGTACATTGAACCAATATGTACAGAACATTAATATTACTTATAAGTTGATTGACTGTGAGTGCATGTGTAATTAGAGAGTTAAATATATTGTTTGAATACGAAGATTGAGACTTTTAATTCATTCGTTCCATATGATTCGTTCATTCACTGGCAGACAACGCACAACGTAAACTGCTGGGTCTAGGGACATGAAATTTTGCACAAGACTTCCTTTTATAACGAAGGTGAGCACCAAGAAAGGATTTTTGAAAATTCGTCCCCTAGAGGGGTGGTTTGCCATTAAGCGGGACCCACTGGGTCGTAAGTTTGGCCCATTGATCATCTGACATGCGACAGGTGTGTCCAGCCCTATTCCAATTAAACGTAACAGCTTTTCGTGATAGGCCTAAACGAAGATGGCAGGACGAGCTGGATTCTGTAATAAGGAATTGGATCTTGGCAGCTCTGGAGACAGAGCGGTGGAAGGCGAGTAGGGTGGCCTTTGCCCAGCAGTGGGCCATCAAAACCTAGCAAAAAAGGGTTTGAATAAGGGATGGAAGTCTGTATGGCATATAAAATCCCCTCGGGCACACGCCTTGTTAATATTATAAGTTGACTTTGAGTGCATACATTAGAGATATATTGTTCGATTACGTAAATCGAGATAAGCCGATTCGATAAATCTTACCATGATTGACGTATTTTAAGTGCTAATTCGAATTTTCAATGTTTAGACTCGCGGTCAAAGCCTTTATAAACCTGACAGGCGAAGGCCTAGTTTCCATTGCTTATTATGCATATTAGATAATGCTGTATTACCCGTATTCGTGACCGAGTGGGCGACTAGAGTCAACAGAATAGATTATTACACCTGTTAGAGTTAAAACGTAATAGGTAAATGTATTATAGTAAAAAATCACGCTATGTTTCCCCAGAGGGTTGGGCAGAGGTGTACCTATAGTATACGAGTACCCACATTTGTCAGATATATTGTAGTACCATGTAATATTGGGGCGAGCCTATTGCTATCAACCGAGAACCAATCCAGACTAGGCTGCTTCTGATAAATTCCAGATAGAGAAACTCAATAACACTTTGCCCGACCTGGGAATCGAACCTAGAACCTCAAGCTCAGCAGTATCGCTTGCTACCACTAGCCAACAACGTAGCAGTAGATGTTATCAGTTGTCTCACAATTCACAAATAAATGTTTAATAGACCATTGAGCATTAGTGAACGATGACCCAACTTCTCAATCAATGAGGCAATTAAGGACAGTTCTGTTATGTTAGAAGTGCTTTTAGCGAAGGGTTAGCACTCATTATGTACTGGCACGTTCGTTGAACTTAGGGTTATATTTTTATCCTATAAGCCGTTAGACGCGGTAAAGGAATTTTATCCTTATTGCTCATGTAACTAGCGTTTTTTAGGTTATATCCGACGGTCTTTTCTGGAACTGAAAAAACATTCAAATTAAGTATAAGTCGCAATTTTATTTCAGCGATAATAAATATCAAAAATTTTAAACAAATGTAAGTAAACTAAATTAGACACTTTTTACAGATTTTTTAAATCTGTAAAAAGTGTCTAATTTAGTTTACTTACTTACTTACTGAGATTAGAGTTACCCATCTGAGGGGCAAATTATCGTTCAAATATACGTCTAATTTCTCTAAATTTTTGACAAGTTTTTGAGATTGATTGTCGCTGAAATGAGATTGCGACTTGAATTTGAAAAAAAAAATTAATTACGAGAATTGGCCTTCTCCTTTTCGACAACCACTAGACCCATGATGCGATTTCATTTTACAGTTCCCATTTAAATTCTGATTCTCCGAAGCCTAATCCAATCTAAAACTGCTAAAGAACCATAAATCTATTATTTAATACCAAAGATATAACTCCGAGCCAATGTTATAACAGGCTTCAGTAGTACGTCATCCTTGCATCGTTACTTGCAACGATTCAAGGCTTCGTACTCAATACTTATCGGTAGATTATTAATGCTTTGTGCAACCGAACGTTCTGTACCGTAGGAGGCAAATGATTCTCGTATTTATGGCACACCTAGCTAAGGACATGACCGCTTGATGAGCAAACTAATTTGACTCGAAATAGGATTTTAGAGATAACAGTCACTTTTTATGAATCGATTTTTAACGAGATTCATAAATAGTAATTTGAATATATTTTTCTTATCAAGCAATCAGATAAACGATTTCTACAATTAAGTTTTCAACTGCAGCTGGTTTCCGATTCCTAAATTGATAATTAAACTGTAAAATAAACATCGAATTATTAATTTTCCGTCACTTTCCAAAATGACACGATTTTGAACGTCAATTAGCCGAAACATGGACTCGATTTTCCGACGGCTACTGTGCTGATAGCCAATCGGGATGCCTGCTAATCCACTTTGCGGTAGCATGGTGCACGGTCCGCTTGCGGCTATGGGAAAATGGCCGGAAAATGATCGGAATCGTATCGAGTCCGTGCGGTCGACCGTGCACGGAAAACGCCGAGGGGCAGACGGGACCGTACGGTTGATGAACTAATTATGTAGGATAGTTGTATTGGTGATTTCAGGATGAGTTACGTTCATTATAAATCCTTTTATGAAAGAATCCAATAGTTTAACTTCATCACCATTTGTTCTTCATCCTTGTATCTGCGTCTAAACCCATTTTACCTATGTAGATGTAAGTAGGTGTCCCTTTGAATAGCTAAGTAGTCGTGGTCGGCCTGAATCGTACACCTGCACATACAAGTAATCGTCTCGTATTATTTATTGTTATAAAACATATAATAACTACAAAAGTTTCCCTATGTCGCCCTCAATAAAAATATATTGTATACGAGATCCTGTATTTGCTACTCCGATTTCTCCTTATGATGTTACCTATTACTATATTGTTGCAAAGTTTCAAAAACCTTGCACAGAGGACAAGACAGTCTATATTTTTGACAAAAAAAATGAACAAGAAAAAATTTCGTAGAGCAGGTGTGATCAAATCACTAAAATCCCGTAGATAACCACGTAATTTTTTGACTTATTTTATGCCTCCGTAATTTGATAGGCCAGTTCACAAACAAAGGTAATTGTCTAACCGCAGCTCAACGATAATTTGATATTGAATTACAGAACCATCATTATTTCTGACCTTGATCATAGACAAATAAAACTATAGATGTATTGTTTCTTCCTTAGACAAAATGTCGTGCTTCTACTGTTGAGAATTTGAGATACAATCTATAAGAACAAAATTAACGTTGATTTATAGCTACAGAAGTTTTTACGCTTAAAATAGAGATCTTATCGATTTAGACAAGCTAATCTCGACCTTCAGGCTATGAATCTTTCTAATAATGTCCTATAGAGTTTCCAAAAAGCCTAAAAATAATGGATAATAAATAAAATTTGTTGTGGAAATTTCACAGAGTGTATAAAATTGGGGTAACATCTGTAGAATCTTTTTCATTACCAAGGGGTATCGTATCATCCAGTAACTGGGTTGTGGAGTTCAGATAGGCAGTCGCTCCATGTAAAATACTGATATTCAGCTGTATCTGTTTAGACTAGAAGCCAACCCCAACTTAGTTGGGAAAAGGTTAGGCAGATGATGATGCTGATGACAAAAGTTTCTTATTAGCCCTTCTAAACTAAAGTCCAACTCATTGTACGCGTTCCTAGAAATAAAAGGTTAGATAACTTGAGTCTAGGCTAAGATAAATAATGTGCCTTAACAATTTCTGCGTGACTTCCTACGGAGATTGCCCGAGTAAGGTCAATACGGTATTAGGAATGAGCTAGCTGAGCAATAAGGCCGACTCACTCAAGATATATTTTTCCTTTTGTATCTTGTTACACCAAATATAGGAAATAATCAGACGATGGCACGAAGATGATTCTGAATTGTAATATTCTTTGCTCGTTAGGTCAAGAATACTAATTTTCTGTAGTTTCCTCCTTTTCCAGTATCATTTACTATTGAGATAAAGCTTAGCTACAAACAATTAATCTCTGTTTGGCTGGTTATGTTTACAAATGGACTACAGCCTGATTTACACGGTACGATTTAATTGCCTGTGGCATACCTACCATAGGATGAAGCAACAATAAAAGTGGCACCTTCTAAACAGTCTTTAGACGATGCAAGTCATTTGTTGCTTCAATTTATTTGTAAGCCACAGGCTAGAAACTTGCATCGATTAAATGAGGGCCCCTGTGGCAAATTACATCATCATCAACACCGATTACATTACATTACCCATGTAACAATGTGACACTCCATTTACAACACACAACATTTTCTCCGTACTGAAATTACATACTGTGAAGGTATCGCTAGTCAGTGTATCTCATGGGTGTAGTTTACTTCAGCAAGCATCGCCGTTTGGCTTCGCCGTGAAACCTGCACGGTGCAGCGGGAAGGGAAGTGCCTTTGTTGACGAAGCAGTTGCTCTTGTTGTCGCGTTGAAAAATTGTACCGTTTTTTTATGGCGTCACCATTAAAAAAACCGGTATATGGAAGACTGGCGTTTATTCGCTTTGGAGATATTCTTTAGATTAAAATCTTTATATAGAGCGTTGCTATAGAAATGTTCAAATATGTCTCTACTTTTATACTCTACTAACTGTTGGTCGCGGCTTCTTCCGCGTGGAATTCGGTAAACTGAATTATCCATAAAAAATACACAGGTATGTAAAGTTTCGGTGATCGTTCAAACGGTGTTAGAATTTATCAATCTCAAATATATCCAATCTCAATTTGTATTCCATATCCATTTTTTGATTCTTCATAAATATAATTTATGGCATAAGATATAAATCTCCAACTGGATATGATTGAGAATGGAGAAGAAACTTCCACAGCAAACGATTCGAAGAAAAAAAAAAAACATTAGTAAAAATATATCAAGAATTGAATAATTACTAGTTTCAATAAGTTTGTATCTATAATAAACTAATTGATGAGTAATTACGTGTGGATATCAATAGAGTACTTATAACATAAAGTTTTCCTGTTTTGATGGCAGGAATGTAGGCAAGGTATGGTTTATTTCTGTTAAAGCAAAAATGACCGCAACGACATTGAATCTGGAAGGATATCCCGGGTTTTTTTACGATATTGGCAAAAAAGACATATCATTAACAATAGAAATTACAAATTGTTCCTTAATTGAACGTAGCGTTGCTGTTATGACAACACATTTTAGTATTTAAGTAAATAGTAGTCGTTTTCATACCGAAATGCGCTTCGATCATCCGATCTGTGTATACGTAGATGGTACGGTGCGCTTTTGGATCGCCCAGAAAACGCATAGATATAGCACTACAGATCGGTTCACATTCTATGCATAGGAGCTCGTGACATATAGGGATCCAAAACAAATTTCTTCACTTTATCCTTATTATGATGGCTTACATTTGCATACCGAGCCTCATATAATTAAAATCTCGGACGCATCATATCAATTCGAATGCGAAACACGGAAGGTAATTCATACGCTGTTATAATTATATGCGTGTGCGATGTTTCAGTACTGATGTTCTCTTGTTTTTGTTGCAGGTACGTATCCATTGGCATGGCGGCACTGACTTGTCCCTCAGATCTCAGGTACAGTACAACCGAAATACTTTTTAAAATATCATTACTAACTTCCATATTTTTCTCACAAAAGTAGGCACAGCATTTAAATCTTTAGATTATCCGCTTTGAACGCTAAGTAAAACTTTTACACTAGGCGGAATATCTCAAGTTTTATTAAGAAGAAGTTTATTAAAATGAATTTATTTTTCTTTTTCCCGACGTCTCGAGTCTGCAGCATTCGTGATCACGAACTTAGTAATTTTTTTTACAAGCGCTTTGAACGCCGGGCAAATCGTAATTAAGTTCGAGTAAGAAATATTTATTCACACGAATGCCGTTCGCATAATTTAGTTAGGAAATTAATTCCAACGGTTAAGCCTGCTTAAAGATTTAAAAACTAGTGAGAAATCCACTTTCGTTTTTTGGAGTTTCTCAAGAGACTATACTCGGTCCTATCTTTCTTCTACTTTCCATCGGAAAAAAGCAATCGTCGTCGAACATTGTAAGTTAAATCAACGAAATAGCCTCATACATTAAATTGCCTATTAGTACGTTTGTTTACAAACCGGTCCGTGGACCCAAAACGTGTATAGTTACGTCACGGCATTAACATACGGCATACATGCCTATGATAATGTTCTCGTTGTGCCTTTAGGAGTCGGTTCGGTGCAAGTATCGTCTTCATTAAGTATTCTTTAGGAACAATATTTAGTAGTTGTGTTATGCTGTAGGTAGGTGTTTAATATTTTGTTTGGATGACCCATGTTTTGACCTTTATATTAACAGACTGCAGAGTGTTAAGGGATCACTGACATATGTACATACTTGTTAAGATTTCTGCTTGGCTAGCTAGTTTCTTTCCTTACTTATCCGTATTCGTTATCCGGATTCTCTTCAATCGTTTCTTACTTAATCGAAATTCCGTACATTTCGATTAATCTTCGCCGTTATCTAAGCAGTCTTTAAACTCTTCCTCAGACAGCTCTTAGTTAACAAATCGAACATTCCTGTTTTGTACGCTCTCATACGAAATGAATCTAATTTAATTGATTGCGGCCATTTTGTTTATTATTCGAGTCAAACCTCTGTGGAGCCTTCATTAATATCTGATTGCAATCTATCGTATTGGCTTAATGGCTGATAAAACAGACTTTGAAGAGACTGCTCATTGAAAATCAATTTTGTAAGATTTCTCGTTTACTCCCATTAATTGACAATTTATCATGCCTTTGTGGAATTATTTCTAGCTTCAACACTGTAGGTCAGCGAAGGACTTTCACCTTTTTGCTATAGAAAAGCGATTTCTCCTTAAAAATGGATTAAGTTATTCTTGAAAACTTTAACAAACTCCACCACTCCACTTTTTAATCAGTTTATCATAAGAAAATCGTAGAACCTTTTCTTTACCTAGTTAGTCAACGGTACAAGTGGAATTATAAACTTAACATAATATTTTAATTTCACCAGGATGTTGCCTTTAATATCAGCCATATAATATATTAGCAATATTGAGCACAGGTTGCGACATATGGCCATACCTCCCCCAGTAAGTAGGAAAGCCCCGACACGTATTTCAAGTGAGGCAGGATGAAAAAACCGCACGAACCGTTTCCTCCACACGCATGTAGGCAAATATCCTGTAACATGCATATCGTGCCTTATTGCGCAAATTAGCATTTCATGACCTGACGCAATCTTTTAGCTAAAACTGAAATGAATTAGATACCTATTAACATCAGCCTTGATGATAGGGGAGAAGAAGTAACGACATGGATTTCAATAATATTAAAACAGAAAAAGAAATATATATTATTTACTAGAGATAGAGTAGAAACTATAGTAGAGTAGGCAGCGAGCCACTGGATTCTTCAATAGATATTCTAAACAAATTAATTCCCATGATTGTACCCTAGGTTAGGTATCACAGTCCACAGCTGGTTATAATGTAGGTTTTTAAAATTGCCATCACGCATCCCACATTACTAGGATCGATCAAACAAAGATATGTTTTGGCTCCTCTTTTATACCTCTGGAAATTCTTTTCTAAACTAACCCATTGTCCACTTACATTACAAAAAGCCGTGTAATCTACGTGAGTCCCTAATTTGCCTCTCCATAACATAATGTTATGTACATATTACATGATTTGGTTATACTGTAACCGTGTTGTTTTAATGGGTGCATATAATTTCGCCGCGGCTGTGCTCATCCGGTGTGGCGGGTACCGAGTTTTATCTCATAGCATCCGGACGGCTACTGTTGTGTGTGTGATGCCATTTGCGCGTTTTCCTACGTCGCTTTTCACGAGAATTTATGGTTTCGTATCTGGTTTATTGTAGTTTGGCTTTTGAGAGGATTTTGTAAAAGGAAATGTTCACTTAAGCGTTTTTTGTGAAATCCCAGATTGGCTTAACTATTTGTGTAGCACGTTCACGTTGACTTTGAAGATCTTTCTTCTTAAAATGCTAGGAAAGAGGGTGCCTTTAGTCATAAACTTCAATGTTGTTATATTTCGCAAAATCCCTTTGCCAGTTTGCCTGCGCTACAAAAGAGCCGAGCCATTAGCACAACGTACAACGTATCTATAGGTATGCATATTACACTGCCGAGCAATGAAAAAGTTCCACCCACAAAATGCCGACAAACACCTTAATATCTCCTAAGACATATAATTTAAAATTTGAACAGAATATTTACGTTTTTAGTTGGTAATATTCTGATGCGCTGTTAAATGTACTTCAATATTGCAGACGGCGTCATTAAGCTAGCCTTTCCCGTTTAGGAGTAATTTGGTGCTATGTCACTGGAACTTTTTCATTGCTCGCGAGTGTATAATGGGTACCCTTAATACAAAATTTACTATGGAAACACGTTTTAATTAACGAGCTTTTAATAAAGCTTACCTGACCGCTAAACTCAACTCGAATATATACGTTCCGAAGCTCCAGTTCATACAATGAGCTTTTCAATATTGAATTGGATACGACTAAACATGGCCGCTGAACCAAAATGAAATATCACGAATATGTGGTTTGATACTGTTCTGGTTTATATGTAGAAATGGCGTGTTGCTCACATATGGGGTTAGATAGCGTAATTACTGGTCACAGTCCTTCACAAAGTGTGATTTACCACAGCTGTATATCTCGCCGTCGCAGTACTGCAAAAGACTGAATATCTAAAAAGCAGTCGTGTCTGGCGCTCAGTCTTTACGTGGCAGTGCTTGCGTGATGCTTAATTGCTACAATGTAAAGGACTGACAGGCAAAATCAAGATTTTGGCATTGCAGTTTTTTCACTTTACTGCAAACTAGTAAACTTAGGCCCCTGTAACATAAATATGTTACAGGGGCCTAAGTTTACTAGTTTAACGTTGCAATGGTCCCTTCATTGTAAGTTTGCCATAAAACATTTATCAAAAACTCACAATATCGTGACCATTGCAACGTTAGCAAATTAATAGACTTGGCTCCCAGGAGTGTGGGCCTTCTGAACATAATGTTATGCATAGACACCACAAAATGTAATCTTGCAGCAGAGTGCGGTGCATCCGGGCGTGTGCTTCCGGTCCGGTGCGCGGGAAATCAACTTATCCGTGTGACA
The DNA here is from genome assembly GCA_951799955.1 of Apamea anceps. Classification (NCBI taxonomy): domain Eukaryota; kingdom Metazoa; phylum Arthropoda; class Insecta; order Lepidoptera; family Noctuidae; genus Apamea; species Apamea anceps. The sequence continues at coordinate 5,836,433 of OX637516.1, forward strand.
CGTACTTACATGCTATCAATCTTGTTTGTGCTAAAATAATCTCCTAAATGATGGCGAATTTACGAGCACATTTCAGGAATGCATTTTGGGTACACCCCTAAAATGTAGCTGCAATGAATGCACATTGGGCGGACCTGCTATAGGTACCTAGATGTGGCTTGTGTCTAGACACTGCGTTCTTTTGTCTAGTATTTCTTTCAACGATCGGATATCCCGTATCGTATCGAAGTAATCAAAACATTTCGTGCAGTTCTCGAAACTGAGACAAGCTTTGAGCTCTGCAGTGTACTTGCGTAATGTATAGAGCTAATCTGATTTCGGATTAGAACTTAGGCCCGACACATGTGCACGAGATTTATGAAATAGTGCAGGACCAGAATAATAAAAATCAAAAGTCATTTATTTATTCAAACTCGACTGAGAATCAGCACTTTTTAACCGACTTCTAAAAAAGGAGGAGGTTCTCAATTCGGATGTTTGTATTTTTTTTTTTTTTATGTTTGTTCGCGCATAACTCCGTCGCTTGCCAACCGATTTGAAAAATTCTTTTTTTGTTGGAAAGGGTATACTTCCCAAATGGTCCCATAGAAATTTCATCAAAAACGGTTAAGTAGTTTGGTTTTTAAACTAAAATTACTGGTAAAAATTACAACTAAAAAGTGAAAAATAAAAACTTTTTTGCAAAAAAATACAACCGACTTCCAAAAACGACACTACAAAGTGAAAAATAACTTTAATTTCGGAAGTCGGTGGCAAACAACGAAAGTGCGAACTCAACAACACCGACTTCCGAAATTAAAGTTATTTTTCACTTTGTAGTGTCGTTTTTGGAAGTCGGTTGTATTTTTTTGCAAAAAAGTTTTTGAACGTCAACATTACATGAGACAGTGTGCCAGAACGCCCGCTCTTCGCCACTTCCTAGTGCTTTAACTGGGAAGAAGATGTGGCGCAACAAACTCCTCAACAGTATAGCTGTCTTTTAGCAAGAATAACTAAATAATCCGCCAAATACTCGTGCATGTTCACTTCACTGCTGTTATTTGAACCCGAACCTGTCGATTTAGTTTCGGCCGTTACTTTGTCACAAATTGTAATTCAATTTGACCCGTCAGGTATCATTAGCGTGGTTAAACCCGTATGAGGCACGTTACGCACCAGTTACCTGAGGTATTTATGTCTCCGTGCTGCTGGGAACATAGGAGTAATGATGCTAACTAAATCGTGTCAGTACACTTTTCGTTTAAAACCGCAACTTTCAATGTGTGACTTTGAACCAGCCACAATGTTAGCGAAATAATGTCATGGCCATTCTCTGACCATTGGTGGCCCAGTGGTAACGGCCGCGACTTAGGTACGTGTTGTAGGTTCTAACCCTGAGAAAATAATTTGATCACCGCTGCTCTCGAAACGGTGAAGGAAAACATCGTGAGGAAACCGGCATGTCCAAGAACCAAAAATTCCGCACTAGGCCTGCGTGGTAAATTACGGCCCACTCCCTCTCACAAGAGAGGAGGCCTGTGTCCCAGCAGTGGGAACATTATAGGCTGATTATGTTTATGCTTTCTCTACGACTTTCACTTCATTAAATGATAAATAAAATGAAGTCTTTTACCGTAACGTGGTAAATTGACTCCCAAGACACAGGATCTCCTAGTTTGGGAGTCAGGGTTATTCCATCTGTATGACCTTTAATTCACTGAAATTCATATGACCGTTTTTAAGCAATGTAGTGGTTTTAGTATAAATAAAGATTTTTATTATTATTGTTTTTATTATTAAATTATAAATCCAACCTCTAGATTTGGAAGCGCTAATAAATAATTAATACACTAAGTGTAAAACTCGAAGCAAATTAAACTTACGCACAGAAGACAGATGTATTCTCGGTGAGCAGTAACCATCATCAATCATATACTGAGAATCTTCAAGAAATTGTAATGAGGGTTCATTTAACTCCTTTACGCAAACATTCATTAAAACAAACCAATAGAACCACACACATACAAAAACCGCGGCGTCTTTTCGCCTTAGAAAATTTCGCAACGCAACTAGCTATAACCAAGCACATCCCATTCAGCCGGCTTCTTTTAAACATCCCTTACTTTAGTAATTACTCGAAAAAAGTCCCCGCTAATAACTCCCAACGTTTTCTATAGCCTGCGTGCATTAAGCAAGCTATAAGAGATAGCTAGGGAACCACGAAGTCTGAAGGTTTTTTAATCTTGAATTTTCCCCCATGGCGAGCCAAGATGAGACGGCTGTCTTCATACTACTCCTGAAATGTATTCAGACTATTCAAATGAACATTTGTAAGCGTCTCACGTATAAGATGCTGTGTTTTGCGTATTTTGCACCCATGTGTGGTTTCAACGAAGTGGTTAGCACTCATATGGTAATGGTGAGGATGCGTTTAACGGGTTATGTCTTCATTATGATTATTTATAGGACAGTATTCATAAACGTTGTTATGTAATGGTGTCATATTTTCATAAAGAAAAAAAATGGTAATATTAGACATGAACATACCTGATAAAAATTGAAAAGGAATAGAATATATGTATTTGCTTTAAAACATGGTACTTACATTAAAGGTCTTATAAATAGAATTTCCCTTAGGACTGGCATACAAATATTTAAACACGGTACATGTAAAAAATTAAAAGGATACATTAATTTGTTAAAATTATTATTCTAACTTTAGTGAATTCTTAACAATAATAGGTTCTTACAAAAATTTGGTAATATAATGAAAATCAGTAACCATATTTATCTGAATAAATTCTTTCACACTATAAAAACAATTACCAATAAGCCATTTATGTAGTTTGGATTTAAAGAAACCAGTAGGTTGCAGGAAAATCTCCTGAAATATCGACTTTCCTTGAATTAACAAGATAATAAGCTTCTGTAACCTTGTTAATGTCCCTTAAAATTCACTACACCGAATTCAACACCAACATTCATTTAACACATGAGCGCCTGCCAAAAAGCTTATAGCAACAAATCTCGTTTCCTAATCAACCGTATGCTGGCCGTCAGGCGCGTCATCACTCATTCGCGGACCGTCCGTCTGCCAATCCTACGCGTAATTTGTACTAACGAGACGGAACCTAACTGAATACGGCATTGTTTTGTTGTGTTGATATTATCTCTCTTTGTGAGAATATTATACCGTATTATTAATACATGGCCATTATGTAGGTACTAATTTATATTATTACCGTTTTTGCAAAGCCTCGAGTAGTACGGATAATGTTCTATTAGAACTATTGTAACAAGAAAAGCGTCATATTGTATTGCACATATAGCGCGCTTAGCGCTTTACGCGAATTTTGCCGACGGTGCATATTTCAGAAAGCGGTTACAGAGCAATCCTTTACACATGTTTCACGCGTGTCATAAATAGTCTTCTTACCCTGGAGCTGTAAAGCGCAGTGCAGCTTTAGTGTCAAATTGTCATGCATAGTGTCAAAACAGCGCCAAACCTTTAGGGAAATAAGGAGCAGACATTTTAAGCTCCTGGCTGCATAACTTTGAAATAAACACTAAATTGTATCCAGTACGTACACCAGTCTTAAATATTCTCTTGTTTTATTTACAATGTAATCATAACAAGGCTTTGTGACGGCTACCGGTCTCATAAAGTTCATATTTTTCTCTCACAGCGTACAAAGAACGGAGGGCTTTTAAGATTTTCTCTACCCCTCAGTCTAGACGGGGAGGGGGGTACAATGAGGGTTTACATTCAGCTGAACTCCGCAGTTTTCCCGCGTCTTATTATTTTTCCGAAATAAAATGTTTTTGTTCTGCTGTTTTGCAGTTTCTTATGTTGATTGAACTTATTTTGGGCATGAGGCGGATTTATAATAGGTATCTACATACTTTATTTATTTGTAAACCACGGAAGTACCTATACACAGGCAGTTAAGACAGTAGTGCATGTATTTCTGCAGTGCATGTTTTTTTTTTCGACTTAGTGAGGAGGCCTGTGTCCCAGTGGGAACATTGTATTGTAGGCTGATTATGTTATATATTTCTGTACTTAAAACTTGCAACACGCAGCCTTTTACTGTTGCTGATTACTTCAACACAACTTAAGATTTCTTAGCTTCGATAAGTTCAAGTAAGTTAAGTCTGGTTTCCAAATGATATCTACTGATCCTCAAGATTGCTGGAGCTTCCTTAAAAGGGCATTAAAATGGTATAATCACGATCGTAGATAGCACACCCACTCTGGAAATAAGGCATTAATTGATGTTATGTATTTGGTTAAACTACTTTGCAACCTTTATTTGACTTTGAAGCAAAGAATGTGGTGGACGTAGACTATCTGATAGAAATTAAGATGATATCTATGAAGGTGTATCTATGCTTACGAGCCTTTAAATTTAAAACCTTTGGTAGGCAGGGAACCGGGTCTTTTAGAGCAAGTTGGAATGACTTACTTGTGGTCGATTCCTGTATTATTGGTTAAAATTAAGACTCTTGTATCTTCACCAATAATGAAGCAAAGACCTCATAACTTTCTATAGTAGACCCTCACATGTGGAATTAGCTATCATAGGTAAAATTAGCTAATCTATTTATATGCCCAGTTTGGAAATAAAAAGTACCATTGGTAAGCAAAACGATTCGTTTTTGTTTATAGGAACCGAGCATTATTATGCTTCGAACGGCAAACCCATATGAGAACAAAATGCTAATGGACAAAATCGATCTAACTACAAACCTATCTATTCCGAAGACGTAACTAATCGTTGTGAATTTCAACACGTGTGCCGGAAAGCCGAGAGCTCTTGGGATAAAGTGCACCTTTCTAAGTCATTGGTTCTCGTAGAGGCGAGGTGCCGAGATACTTGCGTACCTTACCTAGTAATTATTGCGCTTCGCTCTGACGTACTGACTGATGCACTGTAATGAAAGGATAGGTTAGGAGTAGGTATATGAGAGATGAGGATTAAGGGGATAAATACTGAGATGACGGATCATAGAAATGTATGGAAAGAGAAGGTTCTGCGCTGACCCTAAATAAATTGGGACTAAAGTAAGGATTTGAATCATTAACACTCGAGAATTGTCAGTACCTACTGGGAAGAGTAAGCTCGCACATATTATGGCGTTTCCATGGCAACATGCGACAATGTGTTTCCAACGAAAAATAAACGCGACTATTTTTTGCACGGTAGCTCGAATCTATAAATGTAAATCTTTGAACTAAGCAGCTAAGCAGGAGATTTTCTTTTTCATATATATTTTTTTTAAAACGTTGCCCCACACTAGGAATTTCTTCTGTGTCGTGGGTGCGTTTACAAACATTTAAAGTCACATACACAAACAGCCAGACCCGGAACAACTACTTGTAGGCCATACAAATATTTGTTCCGTGCGGGAATCGAACCCGCGACACGCAGCGTAGCATTCAATCGCTTAACCACTGTGCCAACCGTGTCGTCATTGATCTTGACTTAGGTATTTATTTCTCAATAAACACGTGTCAAAAAGCCAAGAGCTCCCAGGACACAAAGTGCACCTTTCTAAATCATTGGCTTGCTAGAGCGAGGTGCTGAGGTACAGGCGTACCTAATAATTATTGCGCTTCGCTCTGTCTGACGTAATGACTGATGCACGATAATGAAAGGATAGCCTGGAAATACATGAGATGAGGATTATAGTAGATGGTGGTAAATTGTTAAGTACTTAGTTATAAAGATTACTTCAGTAAACAGTCATAAAAAAATATGGACAAACTTAGGTGATTCTGTAAGAGTAATAGTACCTACTGCTCATTCTTTTGCTATAAAGCTTTTTTGGGAAAAATACTCGTGTAAATAAAATGTTATTTTTTGTGCTATAAGAACCCATTGCCAATAATAAATTGCAAGTAGGTAATATCAGTATGAAATCACTAAAAATAAATGATTATGGAAAACCGATTTATTACTTTTGATTGCGCACACTATCTATCTATACCATAGATATTACATAGAAACTGTAACATTTCCATAACTATCGGAAGTACATAAATACACGTGATGTCATACGCTGTCAACTGGGACGCGACTCCTTCCGTTTCCTGCGCTCGATGTAAACGTCATTTCCATATTCAGGAGACATTTTCTAACTGAAACGATGTCTACGGCGATTTTTGGGTTGAATTTATAGAGTATTTTAAATGGGAGGACAATACCTGTGTTATTAGATGCTTAGGCACATATTTATGTTATGAATTTTAATAGACATACTAGTAAACAACTATTGACTAACAACGCAACTGGGCTTTCTTCATTGCCAACGTTTCGAGGGATCTGACGCAGAATGTTCTATTCGCGAAACGTCCTATTCGCATGTCCCATTCTCAAAAGGTCCCATTCTGAGTAGGTCCCATTCTCAAAAATTCGCATTCTCAAAAGGTCCCATAATATCCCATAGGTCTCTAAAGTGTGTGAAAAAATTTACCGCGTCTTATCATGAAAACTACGACACGAATTTCGCCATGTGGTTGTTACATAATGTTTGCCACAACATCAAATGAATTTCGCCTTATGTATGTTTTGGATTGACGAAACAACACATAAAGAACGGGAACGCTGGTTGTTAGACTTAAAACTCTAACATAAATCTACAAAATAATTCCCGTGCCTATGTTTTCAGCCCTTATGTAGCATAAAATCTCGCGCAATCCCGTCCTTACTAATCCAACTAAAACCCCCTTTTGTTCAAATACATAACAAGAAAATGCCTGCTGAAAATGTCTATAGGAAACAGTCGACACTCATACGCGTCAGTTTGCGCTGATATTCTCATGTAACAAAGGCGACGAGATGAAAGGACAACGCTATACCGAGGTTCTCCTTGCAAAGCTTTGTTATCTGTCGCATTCAACCAGCCAGTCAGATCTATATTAACTTGTAATGATGGAGGTGACTGGGCGAACAGTTTTGATGTTTGACAAGCGGATGGGACGTTTCCGGGCGTAACTGACGGAGTCGGGGAAACTTTTCGGACTGAGGTCCGTGGGTTTGGAACTGACAGTTGGCGTCGAGTTGGTTTTAGAACCGTTTTAGTTGTGACTGGTACAGAATATTAGTGACTTTAGTAACTGATTAGATTACATGGCTAACTGATTAGGGTAAATAAAACAATAGCAGGTAACAACAGGCAGGTATGAGCAGTGATGGCGATGTGTAATGGCAGCAATTTACGATTTGGTCGTAGGTACGAACCCAGACAGGCCCTTTACTTTGCGTAAATTATTTCATCACCACTGCTCTCCAAACGGTGAAGGAAAACATCGTGAGGAAAGATGCATGTTGTAGAACTAAAAATTCCAAGACATATGACATCTACCAACGCGCACTGGGCCCGCGTGGTGGATAACGGCCCACTCCCTCTCAACGAAAGGGCTGTGTCCCAGGAGTGGGAACATTATAGGCTGAATAAGCTAGGTAACAACAACAACTGAATGCACAGCTGTTTATTTTAATCCAAAAATAGTCAACAAAACGCACTGAATTATTTAAAGCTTTCAACCCCTATCGTCACGTCAACCTATTTTCATAATATCCAGTCTATTTACGGGTAGTGGTATTTCGTGGGGGCTACTCCGGTGGTAGTTAATCACGTGGGGGAACAAATAACCTATCGGACTTTTCCGAGCCATAAAACGCCGTTAAATTATCTTACCTTTATTCGATGTGTATTAGTAAATGGCGCTGTGGTGGTGGCGGAATGGCATTTCGAAATTAGGTACAGTAAATAAATAAAACAAACCGACTGCCTCGTTGGTCGTAAGCGCTACTGCTGAACATGAGGTCCTGGGTTCGATTCCCAGGTCGGGCAGTGTTAATGAGTTTTTCTATTAGGAATTTCTTAGCGTCCCTTAAGTTCTAACACCACGTAAGTCAAAAATAACTACTATACAGGAAAGTGAAAAAAAAAAATGCATAATTTTACCTACATAAGATACCATGACAATACTATTTTATAATTTCAACTTGGATCTATTAAATATGTAACTTTATTTTTTAGTAAATATTAGATCTACATATGTAAAATTATGCAATTTTGTCATTCTCCTGTGAAATTGATATTTTTGACTTACGTGGTGTAAGCGACGGTGGTGTTAGAACTTAAGCGAAGTTAGCAGCTAGGAGTCTTGAGTTGTGCCCGGTTGATGAAAATAGGCTGGCCACTTATAACATGCGACTTCAAAAACATAACTGGTGACATCATGTGGGTGTATGTACTATAGGTACCCCTGCCTTACCCTTTGGGGATTACAGCCGTTATATTATGTGTCTGTGGTGTAAACAAAACAAAAATAAATACATGGAAATAACCTTTTTACTTTACTTACCTGCTTACTATTTGTATAAATAAACAAACAATAAAAGCTATTGGATCAATAACCTAGACATGATTTGGTTTAAATGTCAACAATACCTCTACCTACGTCATCAGTTGCGTTGAGTTGATTATTATAATTTCCATGAAAACAGGAATTATTTTCTAAACATCACGCCTGACATCCCTAAAGGCTTAGGTAGAGCAGTATCTAAGTACCTATAATACACCCTCATTCCGCCAGTTATGTTTAAGTTCTCCGGGCTACTACCGAGAAATAATAATAATAATATCCCTGGACATTTCACACAGCGCCATCTAGTCCCAAGCTAAGCAACCTAATGCTTGTGTTATGGTAACACGATGGCTGATAAACTACTTATATACATATTTTTTTTGTTTGTAAATACATACATATTATGATAGAAAAACACCCAGACAAAATTCCAAAATTCCTAGGAAAAACCAATAACACTGCCTGACGTGGCAATCAAACCCAGGGCCTCATGCTTGCGACCTCTAGGCTGTTTCAGGAATCAAAATCAAAAGTCATTTAAGTATTCAAATTAGGCTGAGAATCAGCACTTTTCGAACGTCAACATTACAAAAGACAGTCCCCCAAAAACGCCCGCCGTTCACCACTTCCTAGTGCTATCGCTGGGAAGAAGAAGTGGCGCAACAAACTCCCCAGCAGCACAGCTGTCTGTTCAGTTAGAAAATACTTGATACTTGATTGAATTATTTGTTAGTTTATAATAAACAACTTGTTCAATAGGCTATCATACGATTTCGATAACGATTCTTTTATCGCGTCTTTGAAACCGTTTTTTTTACTAAATCATCAAAACACTGTTATCATATTTCCACAAAACATATCGATTAACAATAAGGTTTATTTATCACATAATGGCATGATATCATTGCGTTACAGTTTATCGATAAACCGTCGATAAATTCGACGCTTTATTGTGCAACGTAAAGCGGTCGTGGTTGCGTGAGAGTTGCAATTGTTCATGAAATATGACGTCGCTTTGTGTTGGTTGTCAATTTGGTGTTGTGAATCACAGAGCTTACTACTGCTACTTAATAAAAATCTATAATTTACTAGCAGACAACGCACAGCCTAAGGGACTAACCGCACTTATTCAGCTCTGTTCAGCTTTTGTCCATAGAAAACAACGATTTTGTATGGACAAAAGCTGAATAGAGCTTAATAAGTGTGGTTAGTCCCTAAACAGATGGGTCTAGAAATGTGGGTGGGCATGAAATTTTGTACAAGATTTCCTTATGTAGTGAAAGTGAGCACTAATGAGGGATTTTTGAAAATTCATCCCCGTGAAAGAGTTAAATCGGGCATGAAAGTTTGTATGGAAATTCGTCACTATTTTTTTTTTCTCAACCTATATTGTCCCACAGCTGGGCATAGGTCTCCCTCAAATTGTTTCACTTTTCCTTTTCCTGTGCCTTCTTCGTTCCATCAGTTAGAAACGAGTCGAAATCGTCACGTCACTCGTCACTATTACCGATGGGAAATCTTATCGGGCACATGTCTGGTCCATACATAGAAATAATAGTTTTTACGCCTAGACTGTATAGATTCATGCGTACAACAGCAGACAGCATGCAGACTGGCAAATGATTTTGTAGGTTGTCTCATTTTTCTGTTACCAATACTCTTTGTTACTGCATATTGCAATCGACCTTACAAACGATATATTCATAACAATATTCATGCGTTGTTTTTCATTCACGGAAGTGTAATTAATCAACGAAAGATAGATTAATTCTTACAAATATATTCTATTCGAGTTTTTACCGTTCGAAATTGTTACAGCAACTGGTTACAATCGCTGTGATACATAGATAACCCAGTTTCTATATCTTGCGATTCGGAAACTACATTTCAATTAATAACAGATAAACCTTATCTCGGAGTTTAGTTTGTATTTACTATTATTCAGCTGCATTGTTTTAATGTGCGTGGTTTGCGTTCGTATTCATGAATTTAAAAATAATAGAGTATTAAGTTAAGAAACTGTTTTTTTTTGTTGTGAAATAGTGAAGTGAATATATATGTGTATTTATTTATAATAAAACGAATATAGAAATATCCTAAAGCGTGTGTCCCAAAAAACTAGGAAGCCCTTATCTGACCTTATTGACAGCAGTGATTCCCCACGTTTCATATGCCAAAATGGCTATTTAATTAAATCATGTCTCCGAAATTGATGGTTATAATAATATCACACTATATTTAAGCTTGCGCAACCTATTAAATTCCCTCCACTAAAGACACTGTCCTCCCAACATGAACATCTCAATTGATATTAATGACACTGCACACGACAAATATGGCTAACCAACCGTGCATAATATCTCTATAGCATAATTTATCATCATAACGTTAGCGGCAACCCGTTTTTCTTGGTCCGCAGCGTACCAGAAAATTTTCTTCCACACTAGCGTAGGTCCGGGTCAAATCAAGCTGGTGTTAGTAAACTTTACTTCAACCGTTACAGTACATTGATAATCAATTATCGCTGATCTGTCGTATCTAAGAGATTGTGGTTTCAGTGGTCGAAAGGTACATGCCAAGATACGCTGGTTGTGTATGCTCTGTATTTAATTTACGAGTGGTAGCGATGACACCCACAAACGGCGATTCGATTCAATTACCTACGTGCTGTATTCAATGACTATGTCACACGATTTTCAACTCTATACCAGTTAGTGAAGTAGCTTTTGCCATTTTGATAGGACTTTTCGTGACCCACGTTGATAGAATCCGTATTGATCAACATTGAGTGTTTTCAGTCTGTCTCTTTTAACTTTTTATTCGCATGTGTGAGCAAAAATATTAATCGGAATTGCTCTCCAAAAACAAAGTGAAAAAACCACATATTGGTTTTCAATCATGCTTGGCTTTATAATAAAATATGCTCGTAATAAAACTGGAACGTTAAAATGCAGGGAATGGCATAAATTCGCGACCGATAGTCGAGTCGAAATGCCATCGTGCATCGTTCGGCTTCAGTATCGCATATTCTGCGAAACTGCGGAAAAGCCGATGGTTGGAGGCTGTATTTCAGCCACGAGAGGCCTTCCCGCCATAGTGCACACACACACAAAGTATAATTCATTTCCAGAAGCTTTGTGTGAGTTTTAGGTAAAGCTTGCTTCATGGTACGATTTAATTGGTTTAGGCAATTAGGCTGTTGTTTAGGCTCTCTCAAACGAGGACTTCCCTTTTATTGGCTTTAAGTGTTTACTATGTGTTTTGCACGCGACCCGCCTGGAAAGTTTTGTCCATTACTACCGTTGCGATTTATAGTATGCTCAAATTCTAAACGTATGGTTCGACATGTTTACAAAATTATAAAAACCTTTGTTCATGCAACAGCTGATTGACTTTTTGACGCATGTTCTTGCTAAACTACGAGATATTTTTTTTTTTTGCTTATGATTAGGTTGCCTTTACCTTGCCCTATATTTGATTAATAACCTGTTTAATATAAAATGTGAAAAAATTAAGAAACTTACTAAAAATTTCTATCTCAAATATTCATTTAACAAATTAGAATGAATAGTAGTAGTAGAAAGTAATGAGTCACTTGAACATTTGCCTGAAGTTCTTGGAACCAATTTATGTCCACTTCCTTCAATTTACCAGCAGTCTGAAATAAAGTACTTCGTTCCTAATTTATTCGTCCATTCGTATCGTATATCGAGCCCTAACTGCGACTAAGGACGACACAACAGGCGATGTCCTAACATTTCCTATACACGTCGACGTGTGCGCGGAATACACGTACATGCATGTCCATGTAAGCGCGGAAAACACGTCTACTGTAGGGTGCATCCCTAACATAAGTACTGTATGCAAATGTAAAATGTCAATGTAATGCAGAATGTCAAATTAAACTTAAATGCATAAGATGTCAGTGAATGCTCAACGGGATGAATCTAAATAAAAATGCAAGTTGTCCGACTCAAACCACGTCTAATTGAACACTAAATATAATATACATAAAATGCATAGAATAATGCACTGTGTCAGTGTCAATGCACTGCCAAATGTAGGTCGCGTTCAAAGTGCAAGTACGCGAGCCTACTGGCTAACTAATTGCAATCATATTTTAAAATCCATGTACGTGCACCGTACATATTGCCACAACAAAGAAAGAGAATAACTAAATAAAACAATTCCAACGTAAAAAATAGTAAAATAAGAATGTAAAAAACAATGTAAAAATGCAGGACTCTAATGTAAATATACTTGACCTACGACTATTATGAAAAAAGTAACCTAAAGTCTATAAATAAAATGTCACCATAATAATAAATTAGCACATATCACTATGTTTTTCAGTGTCAAATTTCACTTCACTTGAGGTAGGGTTAACACACGACACTTTGTTCACTTTTGAGTCCCGTTTGTCGATCTTGATATCCCTGTCCTCGATGTCATGATCTTCTTCTCGTCTGCTTCTGCTTCTCGCGTCTTGCGGACCCTCCCCCTGTCTTTGGGTTGCCATTTTTCGCCAAAAGTATACCGATGTTACAAACAGTGTAATGCTAATCGCAACAACCACATAGATTGCAATGTAGTGATGAACGTCGTGAGAGGATAAGGTATCTAGGTTGGACTGTTCTTTTATAGAGCGTAGTTCTGTGTCAATCTTCTTGAACGTCTCTTCGTGTGTTTCAATATGCAAAGATGAGTTACGAATCGAGGTATTGATAATGTTATTGATTGGAGAGATCGTGGGCATGATCATCGCGTATGGTTCGGTGACTAAAATGTCACTTGTATGTTCCATATATGCGTGCAATGTGAATGAGTCGCCTTGTAAGTTGCATCCTTGTTTGAGCGTTATCAGACCCGAGTGACGTAACGTCTCCGATGTCATTTGAGTGCCGCACACTAGTTGTACTTCGCACGTGTCACAACAATAATAGAACCAGGTGTTTTGCTTATGTAATTTAACCCATTTGTCGGCGCATACTTTTATTTCCGTATGGCAATAAACGCTGTGTTCTTCGTTATCTCGAATCAGCTGTACATCGCAAATAGATTTGTGACGATCGCCGGTGTTGTATATAGGGTGATTTAGTTTGCACAGTAGAGTTTGTTCGTGTAATTTTTGGCATTCATGAATGTCATATAGTTCTAGGGGTATGAATGAGTACTGGTTGGCGTTAAATGCTATTAATGCAGAGTTGGGAATAACGTACATTACCCGATTAGTGTCAATACGTTGAGGAATGCTGATAAGTCTGTTAAGTTCATATAGGGCATCACTCAAGATCGGTACCTTTATTTCCATCAACAGGTAGTGCTGTGTTATGCGTGCATGTATTCTGAACAGCCTGTAAATGTCTCTTACGTCATTACGAACTTCAGGTAGTGTAGAATCGCGAGGTAGTAGTCGGGCTACTCTATCTAGTTCGCTTTGCATTTGGGTTGGTGATAATAGATGTACGTCCATATGTCCTTGGTACATATTTGTCAGTGTGTTGATGAGAGATTCTTGAACATCCTTTAAGTTTTGAACCATTCTTTCTGCAGCTATGGCCGATGTTATGATATAGAATGCATTTGAACTCTCAAGTTTATCTTTGAGCGTCCTGTTTTCTAGGGACATCAGGTGATCGTTGATTAAAGTGAACTGCTTCACCATTGTCGCTTCGTTACGCTGTACAATGTTGTTCTCGGTTTCCAGAATACTTGTCTGGTTTTTAAGCAGTTGGAACAGGTGGTTTTCATTATGTTGAATTGTGTCGATATCCTGTTCATATTGTTCTGCAAAGTGTTGATCTAACACTCCGAATAACGAGTTTGCAATATATCCTACTCCGTCGATCAATCCTCTTTTGAACCTGTGTTGAATTATCCGCTGCGACCTCAGTAATTCGTTGTAATAGTTTAGTTCGCTCGTGCTTTGTTCAAGTTGGTTAATTAGAACATGAAATTGCATCATCCACTCTTCGCAACGAGCTTGCTTTATATGAGATACGAATACTTGCAGTGTATCCACATTGCGCCAGTAATTTGTCATATTGTAATAAAATACCAGTTTCCAATCATCTCTAATTTCTTGTAAATCTGCAATCTTGTCAAAGTAAATCGTTTGATTTTTTGTCAGTTGAGTAAGTTTCATATCTTGCTGGACAGTAGGCGTTATCAATGTCATAACTAGCATCAGCATATAACATACCAAGCTGTTCCAGGTAATCTTTTTAGATCGGTTTCGCCTGTTTTTGGGTAGTTTGTCAGTGTCAGTGTTGTTTTGTTCCTCAGCCTCAACTAGTGGTACCAGTTTTGTAATAGGTCTTTTAGTTTCGCCTTTTGCAGTTTTTAATGTCACGACTCTAGTGTGGCCGTCGTTTCCGGGGTGTAACTCAGCTACACGACCCAGTGCCCATTTTCCTGCAGGTAACCTTTCATCTTTAATGCATACTATGTCATTTTCCTTTAAGTCAGTATTCTGTCGTTTCCACTTTAGTCTTGCTTGTAGTTGTTGGAGGTATTCTTGCGACCACTTGTTCCAGAAATCCTTGCTAAGTTTTTGTACGATTTGCCATCTCTTACTTAACCGGTGAATATTGTCAGTGTCGAGTTCTGGAATTGTCATGAGTGACGTGCCAGTTAAGAAATGTCCTGGAGTTAAACAGTTAATCTCTTCGGCGTTTTCTGTTATAGTGCATAGTGGTCGTGAGTTCAAGCAAGCTTCTATCTGACATAGCAGTGTGGTAAACTCTTCGTAAGTTAGACGTTGATCTCCAATTACTCGTTTGAGATGATATTTCATGCTCTTCACAGCGGCTTCCCACAGTCCGCCTGCGCTTGGCCAGACCGGGGCATTGAAGTGCCATTTAACTCCCATCTCTGATATTTTGCCCAAAAAGAAGTTGTCAATATTTTCTACAATGCATTTATATTGTTGCAATAGGATCCGATTTGCACCCACAAAATTCGTACCGTTGTCGCTGTACATGTCCCGTGGCGTACCTCGGCGTGCGCAGAAGCGCTTGAAAGCCGATAAAAATGCTGTACTGGATAGGTCTGATACCAGTTCTAGATGGATGGCTTTTGTTGCTAGACAAACAAATACTGCAACGTACGCCAGCAGTGTTCTGACGCCTCGGCCTTTACTTGCCTTGATCTCAACGTGTCCAGTAAAATCGACACCTGTATGTGTAAAAGGGCGAGATACTGTCACTCTCGGCTTTGGTGGATCAGCCATAATCTGGTTTGTTTGTTTCGCATTGAATCGGCGACATGTTACACATTTATGTAAGACCTTTTTGACGGCGCGATGTCCTCCTACGATCCAAACTCTTTGTCGTAGATGTGTCAGGGTTAACTTAGGACCTCCATGTAATGTTCTTCTGTGAGCTTGCCAAATTAATAGCTCTGTCAGTTTGTTGTCATGTGGTAGCAGAATTGGATGTTTAGTGTCTTCGTGCAAGTTTGAGTTACGTAACCTTCCACCGACTCGCAGGATGTCCTGTTTGTCAAGGAATGGATTTAAACTCAAAACGTTACTTTTCGTGCTCAACCCTTTATTTTCCTTAAGTCTCATAATCTCGTCATTGAAGGCATGCAGCTGAATATGTTTCATTATTAGATGTTCAGCGCTTTGTAGTTCTGTAGATGTCAGATAAGTAGTAGTAGTACGATGAGTGTTGGAATTTGAACAGCTGTTTATGTAACGTTTTATCCAGGCAACGACCCTTGTAATACGAGTCAAATCGCTGTGTCTGTCTAATAACTCAATTACTATTGAAGACGGTACACATTTCACAACATACGTTTGCATTTGTTTTTGTTTTGATTCGCACGTTGTCGGTGTAATTGCAATTTTGTCAAGCGTATGTTCACTGTAGTTTTTCATCCAGTAGGGACCTTGCCACCACAAAGGGTGTTGTAATAGTTGGGAACAATTGATTCCGCGTGATGCACAATCTGCAGCATTTTCCTCGGATTTGACATAACTCCAGTGCTGTTTTGGAATTACGTCATGCACTTGCTGTACTCTGTTGCTGACGAATGACTTCCATTTTGTGACGTCACCATGCAGCCAGCCTAATACAATCATAGAGTCCGTCCAGGCGTATGTATGTTTGTGTACATTGTCCCATTTAAAGGCTGTCAGGACCTTTTTCATGAGCCGTGAAAGTAGTAGCGCTCCACATAATTCGAGTCGCGGCAGTGTCAGTTTTTTGTTGATTGGCGATAACCTCGATTTTGCCGTGATGAGTCTAGTCACAGGCTCGTTTCTGTCATTTATTGTCAGCAGATATATAGCGCATGCGTAGGCTTTTTCGGACGCATCGCAAAATCCATGGACTTGGAATGGTTTCGTAATATCTCCCAGCCACCTGGGTATTTGATATTCGGTTATGTGGTGTAAGTCGCTAGTAAACTGCTTCCATTCTTCATGCACGCTGTCAGGTAAGGTTTCATCCCAATCGCATCCCGATAGCCAGACGCTTTGGAACAGCAGTTTTGCTTTTACTGTCAAAGGTGTCAGCCAACCCAATGGGTCAAAGATTTTCGAGATTTCCGATAACAGCTTCCTTTTTGTCAATTGGTTTTTAT
The DNA here is from genome assembly GCA_951799955.1 of Apamea anceps. Taxonomy (NCBI): domain Eukaryota; kingdom Metazoa; phylum Arthropoda; class Insecta; order Lepidoptera; family Noctuidae; genus Apamea; species Apamea anceps. The sequence continues at coordinate 5,853,381 of OX637516.1, forward strand.
TGTCAAATTGTATTTTGTTTGTAAACGAAAATGTGTCAGTTGTAGGATTCCACTGGACTCCTAGGGCTTTTGTTATTCCATCGTTTGTAAAGTACCTTGTCGTCTGGTTACGATCTGAAGATGATAAACTTTCAATCAAGGTCTGGTCGTTGCTTGACCACTTCCGTAATGTGAGGCCAGCTCCACTCAGCATGTCGATGAGTTGCTTTTGAATTTCTTGTGCTCGTTCGATGGAGTTGCTGCCACTTAGGACGTCATCAACGTACATCTCGTTAGCGATGACATCCGCTGCTAACGGATATGTCGGTGCATCATCGCTTGCGAGCTGTTTCAGCGTTCGGAGAGCTAAAAATGGTGCTGCCTTGGTGCCATACGTCACTGTGCATAACCGGTACTCCTTTAAAGGATCTTGGTTGGATTCTCTCCATACGATCTTTTGCAGGTATTGATCTTCTTCATGTACAAGAATCATGCGATACATTTTTTCGCAATCTGCAGTAAAGACGTACTTGTATAGCCGCCATCCTAGTAGTAATGTCAATAGATCTTGATGAAGCTTAGGACCACACTCCATCAAGTCATTCAGACTGTAACCTGTGTCAGTTTTCTGGGAGGCGTTAAAAACCACCCTCAATTTGGATGTCAGTGAGTCCTGTTTTAGTACTCCATGATGAGGTAGGTAGCATGCCGTGTTGCAGTCAGGTTTGCTCTCCTTCATGTGTCCCATTTCCAGGTACTCTTGCATAAATTTGATGTAACTATCCGATAATTTTTCATCCCTGTCTAATTTCCTTTCTAATTGCATAAACTGTGCTACTGCTCGTGGCTTTGACTTGCCCAGCAGCTGATTAAAATTAGGTTTCATTGGCAAACGAACTGCATATCTGCCATCACCTAATCGCTTGGTTGTTGCAGTGTAGAACTCCTCGCAATATCGCTCCTCTGACGTCATAGAATTGCATGCATCTCCATTGACGTCTTCCACTTCCCAGTATTTTGCCATGTCGTTAACTTCATTTACTACGACGTTGCAGTTGAATGTTTTGGTGACATTGCCTGACAATATCCACCCCAACCGTGTTTGTTGAGCCATGGGTTCATTTACCTCCCCTTTGACTAAGCCATTCATGAGTATTTCGGAAAATACGTGTGCATCCAGAAGTATGTCAATGGGCCTAGATAAGTTGTAATCTGGGTCGGCTAGTGTGATGTCTGTCACATGAGCCCAAGGTTTCTTAGCAAATGTAACATTAGGCAGACTGTTTACTACCCGTGACATGACTAACGCTTCCGTTGTAAACCGGAAGTCGTTATGTAAGGACTTGCAGGATAGATGGACCTTTCCTTTACTCCTGTTGGATAAAGTACCGATCCCGCTTATGTTCGCACTCAGCTGTTGACGTTTTATGCCCAATCTTTGAGCTGCATTCTCCGTTATCAGCGTAATTTGTGAGCCTTGATCAACTAAAGCCCTTAGTGTAATGTAGTCGCCTCCAGCTGTTTCTACTTGCATTAATGCTGTTGGTAATAATATTTCATCATCATTATTTGATGCGAAGTTATTTTGCAGGTTTTTATTTGACTTAGTTGAAGTCGATGACGACGGTTTAGGTGCTGTTTGTGTTGCTGAGGGCGTTTGCGCTGACTGCACAATATCGTTGTGCAGAAGTGTGTTATGTTGCTCTTTGCAATCTCTGCATCTTTTCTGTGACGCACAGTAACCCTTAGTATGCACATACAAACAATTTTTGCATATTTTATTGTTTTCTATAAATGCCATTTTTTCCGGACTTGGCATGTCAGTGAATTTAGAGCATTGGAATAATGCATGATTGATATTGCACAATGGACCAATAATCTTGCTGACTTGTCCAGCGTTTGATGCATGGAACTTGCGAGAATAGTTTGATGAACTTTTATTGGGTTGTGAATTTGCTGACTTGTAATTTTTGTCGAACGGATGTGGCGTGTTAGATTGTGGTTTTGATGCAGGTTTGTTACCGTTTTCTGGCTTTTTCCTATGCAATGGTTCTAATGCCATAAATTTGTTTTCGACGAAATCCATAAAATTGTTGAACGTTGGTATCTCGCGCGGGTCCGACCTGGACTGCATGTATTCCGAATACGTTTCGGAGTCTAATTTTTCGCATAAAACGTAAACTAGAATCGGATCCCATGAGCTAGTATCTACGCCCAAGTTATGTATCGCGTTTATGGTTTCGTTGCTAGTGTCATATAACCGCTTTAGGTCGAATGCAGATTGTTTTTGCAAATTAGGTTGACGCATAAATACCTGGAAGTTTTTGGTGAATAAGAGAAACTTATTATTGTATCTATGGTTCAAAATTTCCCAACACGTGTCATAATTTTCGGGTGCAATGTGTAAATGCTGCACGAGCTTTTCCGCTTCACCGCGAAGTCTACCCTTTAGATGCTGCATTTTCTGAGTTTTTGCAATCGCTGAATTATTATGAATCGCTTCTACGTAGAGATCCATAAAAGTAGGCCATAACGTATAGTTGCCGTTAAAGCTCGGTATGTCAATTTTAGGCAATGTTTGCTGTTGATGTATAGAGGCGTTTAATTTCGTGTTCAACGCCCGTTTTATTTTTGTAAATGCATTTTCGTAACGACAGAACTCGTCATAATAGTCATGTGAATTCCCCTCTAATATGCCATCAATTTGTAAATGCAATTTGTCAATTGCAGTCCACCGAAACTCTACAGTCTTAAGCATATCCTCAATTTCCCATTTTTCCTTAACCTCGTCTAGGCTTCGATTTACTAACCTAGTGAATGCACGGAAGTTAGCTTGTTGCAACTGCTGTAACTCGAGTAGCTTGTCCTCTGCTCCTAAAGATGTCTCGAACAGGGTTTTATCAAACTCAACGTTTACCTTACTATGGCCGACGTTGCTGGGTCCAGCAAGAGTCTTCATCTCGAACGCTGCTATCTCCTGACGCGTTCCATGGTACCAACTCTTAATGACCTCATAAATGTTACCGGTGAAATATTGATGATCTTTCTCTTGTACTGCACTCAGCTCCCGGTTCTTCTCTTCACATTCCGCCCATAGCACATCTAATCGCTCAAGCCTATCACGAATATAATCGGTGGTCTTCCTGCTCGCTGAATCCTTCTTAAAATTAGAATGGATTCTCTTCACTTCCTCGAGGATCTCAGCTTGACGCACGATTAAACCCTCCATTGTGAAGCCGTAAGATAAATAATGAACGATCTTACTTGAAATTCAGGAACTCTCCCTGTATGCAAATGCAATGCAATGTGACGCTCTGGAACCTGGACCGCTGCTACCTCCCCGAATGGCACGGCAACACACGTGGCACAGTATGACACGACACGACACAGATCCCGCGCGACGACTTATCGACCGATGTAACGGACTGTATGGTACTTGCAATATTTACGAAGGACCAAAAAATCCGGCTCGAAGGACCAAAAAAACTATGTAGGGTGCATCCCTAACATAAGTACTGTATGCAAATGTAAAATGTCAATGTAATGCAGAATGTCAAATTAAACTTAAATGCATAAGATGTCAGTGAATGCTCAACGGGATGAATCTAAATAAAAATGCAAGTTGTCCGACTCAAACCACGTCTAATTGAACACTAAATATAATATACATAAAATGCATAGAATAATGCACTGTGTCAGTGTCAATGCACTGCCAAATGTAGGTCGCGTTCAAAGTGCAAGTACGCGAGCCTACTGGCTAACTAATTGCAATCATATTTTAAAATCCATGTACGTGCACCGTACATCTACATTGCACCGTTCCCTTTCCATGTCTGCGTAGCTATGGGAAACTCTCGTCAGGAAATTGATAGCTTACCTATATACTTCGTTATTTACCTTGGTGGTCGAAATCCATTTAGCTTGGCTGTAGGCCGTTAGCTTATGATGAATTACTTAGTAGATCGAGACTGCTGAATCGGTGCAGGTGTGCGGTTATAAATAAGCAATTTGTGATGGGTTCATTATTATTTATTTATGATCAAGAGGAAAATGATAAATTGTTTGGAAAGTAGTCTTTATTTTTGTGACTGGTAAATTCTTTTAGCAGTGCATGTCATATAGGTCACCAGCGTCACTATCTTGAACTTATCCCAATTTATTTACATGTCACAAGCAGATAACTGTTTGTCTCTGCATCGCCCAAAGGTTCACTGGTAGAAAATGCCTATGGCATTAAATCCGCCTCTATACATTTGTGTGCTTAAAGTATTAAATAAATAATAAGCCGCCTAGCTTCAATCGTTGTTTGCCCAACAATAACTGAAAAGAATAGCAAGTTGCTAATATAAATAATTCAGAATAGATAACATACAATAACAAACATAACATATTCCTAAATCATGCCAAAAAATAACAACAATTACCATGAAAAATAACATCCAAAATTCTCCTTCATTTCCCGAAGAAGCTTTCTCTACTAACTTACGTACTTGAAACATTAGCATAGGCATTCGGCACATAATGTACCGTGACGTCATAGTACGTTTAACCAGTGTTGTGCTAATGAGCGTCGTCTCCACCCCTTTGTTTATATGCACAATAGCGTCAGACTCAGAGCTGTAGGCTGTACACCCGGCAGACAAAGTTTTGCTGTTTAATATCCTGTGCTATGTGTCCGCCTTGTTACTAGCTGTGTTCTGTGCTGAATTGAGAGGCTTTCGATAGTTTGAGAAGTATTGGCAGGCTTGGTGTCGGACAAAGCGGCTTGGTTCAAGTGTTTACGTTATATTTGCTAGGTTTAAAATATTTAAGGGTAGTGTAGCCTTGATTCCTACAAAAAACAGAATTGTGTGGGAAAGGAAGAGGGAGGCGTTTGTCCTGCGGTGGGACAATGCAGGTAGTGTGAAGTTGGTTGGAGAAAGCTTGTAATTTACCGTCGAAAAAGTTTAAAAGAGACGTTGCTTATGACTGCATTTGATAATGATTAAACTGCATTGATTTTTGAACGCGAGTTTTTCATTCACACTATCGATTTCTTCGGGTTTCCCAGTTTAGATTTCCCCTCTTTTTACCACAAAGTCTACTATGGACATAGATCTCTCACAAATTACATACACCATATCCTTAGCTTGCATCTTTATAGCAATAAGGCTCAAATTACTTTGTGCATAAAACTTCATTACAGCACAGGTGTTTGAAAATAATTTGTGTACTCTCCATAAAGTGCATTGCATCGCACTTCCTTTAGTGAAGCACTAAAAATTACAATTAATTAAGTGGTGTGCATCGCAAACTGTGTAAAGGTAGTATGTTAGGCTCCCTTCACATTGTCAAACCGGCGGCGTACCGGCGCTGGCAGCGAATAAAAGATAGAAAAATAATAATTTTGTCACAGAACATGCGTATATAAAAAAGACGTAGCTAGCATACCTATCTACATAGTAAAATTAAACAAATATGGGTATAATTAAAAGCACGAAAACAAAGTAGTCTCTCACTCAGCATAATGCTGTCCTAAGGGAACCCACAGCGCTGATATACAGTGGTTACCCCAAAAAAAAAATGCGTAGGTAAACCGGAAGAAAAATATACCGGCCGTATCGTAAAGAAACCAAAGAGCCTTATCCGTACACTGCCCGCCCGGTAACCGGCGAGCCTGAAACCGTGAAAAGAGCCTTAGGTTCAAGCTAGCCTACCTACTGTCTATACGAACAAGTTGCATTGACTTTGAACTTTACTAGGGGTAACTCGAACCCATATTTATTGGATAAAGCTCGAACGCTCGGTCGACGTCTGCCTGTTGTAAAGGTTTTATGAATGCTGAAAATTGCTGGGTATTTTTTGGCGTTAGTGTGGTATTTAGTTTTGTATTGTTGTAATTTATAGTGCAGTTCCTATGATATAAATAATGAATTCATGACTAGGCTAGTATAAGTTACCGGTGATTATAATATATACAAGCGTCTGCCCGCGACTTTGTTCGCGTGAAATTCCTTGTTCCCCCGACCCACCCCGTCGCATTGCATCGCTTGCCCGCGTTATTACTGCAAAAAAAAAAATCTGTTGATCCATACATTATGTCGAGTTATGCGTACATAAATCTATGGATAAAATGATTTTGTTTTCACGATTTCAGGGTTGGTCCCGTAGTAAAAGTTGTTCATAATGATGAGTACAATGACCCCTTTTAAGGATTAAAACGATCAAAATTTAACGGTGTATAGATTTTCAGATCTGCTGTTAATTTACCATAGCTAATGTTTACAAAATAAAATGCACTTTCCCATACTTGTAGGCTCTCATATCGTTAAAAATACAAAACATTGTCTTCAAAGCAAAAAGTAGGTGTAATTTCGCATAACGAGTTTCTCATTCGATTAACAATAGTAAAAAGCTTAGGCCTCAAAGGCCGAAGGCAGAAAGCTACCGCCCGCCCACCAGTCGCTCGACAGGCCTCGTAGGGCGCGCTCGCGTAGCCTTCTACACGTGAAATATACGTCATCGTGAATATACGTTCGTGTACGCCTTTGTTTTCAAACAACCGGTTTGTATTACCTTTAATTAATGTTTTAGTGTGCATTTTTTAGCACTGATTGGTTTTTCATGTTAGTTAATTGAATTCTGAGTTTCATTTGTATAGCTAATGAAAGCTCTGGGAAATACCGCGTAGGTCACTATTTTATCATTAGGAAAGCGCAAGAACTGGCTTTTTCAGGAGATTTTCAGTTTGTTTTAGAAATGCAATTTTATTATTTTTCAGTTCATTTCAGGTAGTTTTTTATTGGAATATTTTTTTGCTATTGGAGCTTTCAACGGAAATTTCAATAAAAAGCGAGGTAGGTTTTTGTGTAGCTCGGTGTTCATAAAAATTGAAAATGCTTTTTTATTTTATAAAAATTGTTATTCGAATATGATGGATGGGATTTTTGCTCGTTTTGATCGTAGTTCAACAAAAATCCTATAATGGCTTTATAGCGTGAGTTGAATGAACAGTTTATACTTCTTTTTAAAAATCTAAGCTTTTTATTTAGACTGCAGTTTTTTAAGGTTTTTGTCGGTTGGACACTATTAATCATAGATCTACGGAAACTAAGTAACGGTTTTCGTTGGTAAGAAATACGGTTCACTTTAGCGTCTAGATGGTCCCAATTCCTAGAAGAATCCTTTGTGGATGTTACAGTTTATTTTTTTATTGAATACGTATAAAATGTATTAGCCAGGCTTGGAAAATTGAATAGATAAGGCGCAGAAAATCCTACTCCTTCTAATTTTATAAATGCGAAAGTTTGTATGGATGGATGTTTGTTACTCTTTCACGCAAAAACTAATGAACGTATTTGGATGAAATTTTTCACACAGTTTTATAACCAGGGTTCACATATAGGATACTTTTTATCCCGATATTCCCACGGGATTGAAACTTATGCGGGTAAAACCGCGGGGTGCAGCTAGTAATCAACATAAAACTCTTTGCGGATTCTAGTGAACATTTCGGTTTCGTGATAATAAAATATCAAAGTGGCGCAAAAAACTGGCTTTTGTCGATGAAATCCAATAGATACGGATTGTCCGCTTTTGTATTTACTTAAATTACGGTCGCGTGTAGATACACTATTTGATTTTAAAAAAACTACTTTTACAAAGATTTTTGTAGCAGCTACCTACATATTTTTGTATTTAGTTCTGTTGTCGTTTTAGCCGTTGCTTAGCCCTCAGTCATTCTATTAAGATACTTCATTCTTTGTAGTCATGAGCAAGAACCTTACAGAAATATTTATATTTTGATAAAGGTTTTTCCAACTCTGTGAATCATTTTGTTCTAGAGAATAATTATTATCAATAGATAAAGTGACGTGATTTTTATCAAGATTTCGATTCATAAATCCATTCAATAAACCAAACGATCGTTTTCGCGCTTACCATTATTAAAATCATTACAAGAGTTATTTCATTTTAATTAACCGCATTGTTAACATACAAAAATAACTAAATAATTGCAAAGAGGATAACGTCCGCCCGTGTCCCGTCGTCACAATGTAATAAATAGTTGTTATCTGAACGCTTCTGAACGCGTCACAAACGACATTATTTTGTCCTGCTGTCAGTCTGTCACTATCCCTTCATGTCGACGAACAATCGTCCTTTAATTTAAAAACTACAAAAATATTTAACCATGATGTGCTATAAAATCTTTCTCTAGTAGTAATGTGATAAATTAGTGTTAATATTATATATATTTTTTACGTGTAAAGCTAGTGTGTAAACCGGCAAAATGTTGACTTCGGTACGGACGAGTTCGTTCGAAGACAGGCTCTTCAATTTTAAGTCTCTCAAAGAAAAGTTTGAGAAGACCAGGTAATCTTGAGCTTATAAATTGTTCCTTTGTTAATGCGCTACATAATTACATAGCGTCTTGTTTGTGAAAATACTATCGAATTTTAGTGCCAAAATTATGATAATATCAGACTAGTCTAAGAAAGCATTTGGTTAGATATTCTTTTGTAGACAAACTTTGTAATGAATAAACATTGACTATATATTTTAGGGAAATGTTTCTTTGTGTTCTATATTTTAAAATAATGCAGTTTCCATATTCAATACTAATAACAGGATAATAATAACATAGCATTGTTATGTTATTCTAAAATATTGAAACTTAATCAACTACTACTATAGTAGCTTTATCTACATTGCCGTACTAATGTTCTTCCCAAACCAATGCCCAATATTATATTCAACATCATCATCATCATGACCTGGTTAAGGCCGCGGGAAGCCTCTGGATGGGAAAAGCATATGAGCGGTCGATGTGGTGGCGCTTTGGGGGAGGCCTATGTCCAGCAGTGCACGTCTTTCAACTGTTTATTATATTAAGTTTAAACCCCTTTTACTTTCTTCCCCGTTTCTTACCCTCAAAATTAATTGTACTACTCCAGTTAATTTTTACAAAAGCGTACATTACTAAGCAGTTACTTTTATAATATCTATACATGGACGGATGGATGACCCATGTAACACAGGTTTTCCTATCATGAGGGACATTTATTTTGTGCCAGGCTATTTGCACACTTAAATTATATGTCACCTTCTATCTATGTACTTTTATATGTCAAATAAATCATTCCAATTGTATTATGTAATGTGTTTTAATGATTTGTTTATTCATGTTCATTGTTTGTCTGCAGGGTGGGCGGCGGTGTGCAGCGCAGCGCCACACATGCCGAAATGCCGCACAAGGGAGGAGGCACCATTGCCGAAAGGTAAATATCCTTCATCTTTCTTGTGATACCTTAATCCTGACCAAAAAGGCACACCTGATGTAATTATAATTGATGTTAAATTTACTTTGACTCAAATTATACCTAAGCGTCTCATCACTCTCCTGAAAAGCTCAGTCACCCGTTACTTGTAACCAGACCATATTTAATTAGCTCAAATAGGTTTTCGCCAATTTATTGACCAATCATGTCCCTTAGAATGAAGTTAGAAGTTATAATGAATCCAAGTCCAGTTTTGAACTTTTGCGATGTATCACATAGGGGATCTATCACATACTTGTTGTTACTTGTTGAAAAACAACAGTTTTTCTTGCGAATTAATGAGAGATTCAGAGAAATCGGAACGACGAAGTTCCGTCACTTTCCATGTTACTTGCTTCTTTGACTGTCAAAGTTTCTGCTCGTAAAGTTATAGATAACTTACATAGTTCTAGGAACTTTAGATTACCATCGGACGTCGATATCAATAAAACAAAGTTGGTTTAGATCTAGTAGGCAGAACATAGATAGATATAATTATGATACTAAGATTATTCTTTTCTACATATATAGTCTTAGAAACAGTTTTTTTTATTTTATTTTTCGTTAGTCAATATTGTCCCACTGCTGGGAGAATAGATATATTAAAAATAATTTTGATTCAATAGACAGAGCTTTTAAATAGCGTAACAAACAAAAGTTTTTCTATTCTTCTTCGTCGGATCCATTATTACATTTATACCTATATACAGGATAATTTTTTATTCAGTGCGTAAATTTTTACAGGGTGTTCTACCCATGAATATGAACAACATTCACTATGGGACCATCTCTGAAATCACGAAAAAAAAATCAGCAGATTCATACATTTTGGCCGAGTAGGTATTGAACTTTTATAAGAAACAGCTGATTTTTTTTTTGTGATTTCAGAGATGGTCCCATAGTGAAAGTTGTTCATATTCATGGATAGAACACCCTGTGAAAATTTACGCACTGAATAAAAATTTATCCTGTATATATACCCATTTACTTATTTTTTAAATGAGCTCCAACAAGAATTCAGCCTCTTCGAGCTCTCTGCGTTAGCTTAGCCCTCGCAAAGGTCTTCCGAAGTGCAGGTGTTATTGAATGGAGAACACGACAAGACGTGAGGCATTATCATAACCCATCTGGAAATCCCTTAACTGACGAAGGACCCATCAGTTCTGGATACAGAAGGGGTATACCTTCCTATATACAGAGCAAGATAAATTGTTATAACAACTGTGCCATAATTACTGTAATCTGCACAAGTGCACATCCTCTCGGTCGTTGTGCTAACCAACTAGAATTAGATTTGATTAGAATACTTATAGACAGGAACTAAGCGATAAGGGCTCATAATCAGGGTTGAATAATCAGTTATTCCTTGTTCAAAAAGTAGTGAAGAATTAGTCTGAAAACGTAACTAATTGTTGTCGTTGGTGATCACAATGCATCCAATTTATTATCAAAAGTTTTTATTATTTATTTATTAAAAGTAACAAGTAAAAAACATGTAAAAGGCGGACTTCATGTCTGAGGCATTTTCTACCAGTCAACCTGAGAGTGATGCAGAGACAAAACATGGCATGTGCAACATAAGGGATAGATTATACGAAAAAGAATAAATACTAATACTAATCGGGATGAACAGACTGTTCAAAATGATCTAAACAACTATGAAAATGATTAACTCAATGACACAAGGAATGTTTCAGAATGAAGACAGTGCACGACAACTGTCATTCTGACAAGAACTTTATCCAATTGAGATAAAGTTTAATTTTCTTAGTTGTTGAGATCATTTTGAACAGTCTATTCGTCCCGATATTTTTGACGCTGACAGAATAAACTTTGCCAGGAGAAATAACGACAGGTAGAAGAGAAAACGAATCAATCAATCATCCTATACCTACTGTTACTGTCCCACTTCTGCATACTCTTCCGTCCTGAACGAATCTAAGTCACGCCGGCGTTTCCTATTAATTTATAACTTACGTTAATACAACCGTAGGTCTACATGTGGAGACATCATTACGTGGAGTGCCACTGTATTATTTATATTTCAGTATAAAACACTTGAATATAGACGCCATAATTACGATCATTAGTGGTTTTACCAGGCCTAAAATATGACAGGACACAAAGCAATGTATTCATGTTTGGATGTCTTATGTAATATTCGTTTATTTCCACAAAACGTCTTTTGATATTCGGGATTTTGCGAAGGGAATTATTACGGAAACCAGAGGGGCAATTCTCGAACGTTCACAGTTTGATGTCAGTCTCAATCTGTCAAAAATACCTCTAAATTCCCTATATTTTTAAGAAGTTTTTGACATTTATTGTCACTGAGATGAGATTAAGATTAGATTTTGAATGTTTTTAATCACAGGAATTCGCCTTCTGTTCTTACAGAGATATCATTATCACCCATCTATTACCCTAGACTATTTCCAAAGAACTTAGGTAAAATAAACACAGAACAATCAGACGCTTCGGCCGTTAAGGAAACCGGGGTTTCGTAACTGGTTTCCATGAAGGCTTTTTTTATCCGTCTACGTAACTGGTTTCCATGAAGGCTTTTTTTATACTACTATGTAACTGGTTTCCATGAAGGTTTTATTTATACTTCTACGTAACTGTTACGTAAACTCTTCCGTATGTCTGGCCACTTATCATTTAGAAAGACGTCATCTATCAGATAATAAATTTGCACTTGATATTGATAGAATGTCAATAGTTAATTTTCTTGAATGTAAGCTTACTCTGACTATTGATAAATTACTAAAAATGGATTTAAGGGATATTGAATTCATCTCAACGAAAAGAGGAGACGTTGCTGCCCTACATGGAGGACACAAATATCATCGGAAAAAAAAGTACACGAATGGTAATACATTTTGGCTATGCTGTAATTATAATCGTGGATGCCATGGTAGCATTACTTTAAATGAAAAAAACCAAGTCAACAGTTACAATTCACATGAGTGTTTGCCAAACAATGAACAAAATAAAGTTTTTAAGGAAATTGATAAACTGAAACACGCAACAGGATCTAATTTTGAGTCGATTCAAAAACAGTACAGTGAAATGGTGTACAAATTGGAAAGTGAAGGAATACATTTGATGGCTGACATTCCTCCATACGAAAATAAGAAAACGGGTCTTTTTAATAATCGGAATAAAATCCTTGGAGTACCTAAAATGCGTTTTCCAACTTCTTGTGCCGTAGTAGTTCCAAAAAAGTTTCAACAAACATTCCTTCTAGCTGATTACTTTAGTGAAGAAGATGACAAGCGAATTCTTATATTCTGTAATAAAAATATCCGATACTTAGTAAAGTGCTTTAAACATATATTGTGCGATGGCACATTCAAGTCCTGTCCAAAAGTTTTTAAGCAAATATACACTATACATGGCTATAATGAAGAAAATACATCTGTAACTCCATTAATCCTCTCAGATAACTCCCAGATAAGACCCAGAAAACCTGCGAACTACTTTTTCAGCTTATTGAATCAAACTTTCGAGGCTGGAGGCCGTCTAAAGTAACAATGGATTTCGAAAAGTCTGCTATGAATGCTGTACGTCAAGTATATCCAGGAATAGAAGTCAAAGGTTGCTATTTCCATTACAACAGATGCTTATTCCGAAAGAGTAAACAGTTAAAAATTTCATCACCAGTCAAGAAACGACATGTGTCACGGTGTGCCGGAATAGCGCGATTACCACCGGAATTTATTGCAAGTGGTATTGAGTATGTGATGCGTAGGAAGCCCGCTGGTGAAGATATAAATAGATTCAATACTTATTTTAGAAACCAGTGGCTAAACAATACTGACTTTGAGAAAACTTGTTGCTGTAGCAAGGAACGGATCAGAACAACCAACAACTTGGAAGGTTGGCATAGCCGGATTAATCGGTTCATCGGACAGAAAAATGTTACAGTAGCCAATTTACTAGACATATTAATTAAGGAGACCAAAGTCAGTAATATTTTTAAAACTAACTGTAAGAAAAGTAATCGCTACCTAGAAATTGATAATGCTATAAACGATTTGCAAAGCGGGCAAATAACTGTGGGCCACTGCATTGAAATAATTTCACCTTATGCATTTTTATTTTAATATTTTAAGTTTATATTTTAAATAAAACAAGTTATAAATAGTACAACATTGTTTTCAATTCATTCATATCTCTCAGCTGTATTGAATATAGAATGACAAAAAGAAAGTACCTGCTAACTTTTATCGCTTTCTTCTTTCGTAGTCAGTTTCGTACGTGGCTTAAGAGATATTGGATAAGTACTCCTTCGAAACCAGTTACATAGTAGTATAAAAAAAGCCTTCATGGAAACCAGTTACGTAGACGGATAAAAAAAGCCTTCATGGAAACCAGTTACGAAACCCCGGTTTCCTTAACGGCCGAAGCGAATCAGATGGTCAATTTGTGTACACCAGTAGATAATATACTATCAAGTAATGCGTGTGCCTCTTACTGGCTAATTAAAGTTAATGACTTTGAGATAAGGGCTTCCATAGGTCACCGACCATCGTAGGCCCTTCAAGACAATAAATATTGAACTGTTAAGTAAGGGAACGCAACGTTATCTGTATTATTAAGTATGTTTACTAACAATTTGTGTAAAAGTCGAGGAGATAACGTAGATGGTTAATTTAACAATGTTATTGATGCGTCCGTGCATATTTTCAGTAATATTTCATGATATTGAACTTAATAACTTAAATAATTGGTTAATTGTGGGTAGGTATACTATATATTGCATAGAGTTGCTCTTCATCATCAGCCTATAGCAACCCACTGCTGGACATAAGCCTCTCCTATTGCACGCCATTCAACTCGATTTACGGTAACTGTCATCCAGCTGCTACCAGGCATGCTGCGAAGATCGTCGCTCCACCCAGCCTGAGGGCGTCCCACCTTACGTTTACCGATTCTTGGTCTCCACTCAAGAACGCATCTACTCCAACGGTTATCGGTTCTACGCCTAATATGGCCGGCCCATTGCCATTTCAGCTTGCTTATTCTGTGAGCTGTGATTTGCTCTTAGTAATATCTGTTTATCTCATCCTGTTTGTTACCTATGGTAATTATTTGTGAAAAACATTCCAGTATTAAAACTGTGAAAATAATTACATAAACTATCTATTTAGTACAGCTGAATTTAAGAAGTCATTTCGATGTAAGTAGCTTAAAAAAGTCAAAGCTACTGCTGCTTTACAAATTTGGAAAAATAAAATACATAAAAATACTTTCAAATCCCAAGAAGCTCCTAATGTAGGTCTGTATGTATGCTATAGGCACATGTCTGTATATTATAGGTCCTGTATAGTATTTATAGGCACACGTATACACAGTGACTGATTACATTTTACTACTACTACGTATATCATTATAAACTAATCTTTGAGCTCTTTTGTGTCTTAAATACTTCCTCAATACGTATTGTGTGAGCCATAGAACGAATAGAATCCGTTGGTAGCCTAACAAAGAGTTAATACCGTCCCATATTATAGAGCTATACAGGGAGTATCAGAAATGTCTGGTCATATTTTACGGTGAGGTACAGACCATCAAAGTGAACAACTTTCTCTATGGGACCAACATTGTAATCGCGAAAAAATTATCAACCGTCCCATATATTTGGGTCGAGTCTTTTGAAGTTTTGTATGAGACAGCTGATTATTTTTTCTTGAATCCGATGTTTGTTCCATGGAGAAAGTTGTTCAGTTTCATGGTCTGTATCTCACCCTAAAATATGACCACACATTTCTGATACTCGCTGTATAGAACCTTATAAAGGTTGCAAGAGATTATATTCTAATTCCGATTGTGAAAATAAAATAAGGCCACCACAGTAGGTAACAATATGTTAATTAACTTTTATTTGTTTGTACCTAAATAAGTAGGATTATCCTGCGTGCCTATTATGTTCAATTGCTTTGTTTCAGCGGCAGGTATTTGTTGTAATTTGGACGTGATGTTAATCTTTAAGCATTATAGGATTATTTACTTACTGCAATGCCAGAGTTTTTGGAATAGGATTATATTTATAGCCTGAACTTAAATATGAAAGGACCAATTATATAGGTCAGCTATCGATTTATATAGGACTCATGTGTGGCCGCCATTAAAAAAATAAAAACAAAATGGCGGATACGTATGGCACGGACCCTTGTCCTTTCAATGCCTAAGTAATATAATTCAACAGACAGGGACACACTTTGAGCATAGAGGAAAGCATTTAATAGTGTCAAGTGCTTGATTTTGAAGAGAGCATATACGGCTGATATCCAGCTTCACTGCTTTCATAAATTTCACCGTGATTACTTTGTGTAAAATATTTCATTACCACTGCTCTCAAAACGGTAAAGGTAAATATCGTGAGGAAACCGGCATGTCCTAGAAACAAAAATTCGAAGACATGTGACATCGACCAACCCGCACTGGGTCTGCTTGGTGGATTACGGCCCACTCCCTCTCACCGAGAGGAGGTCTGCGTCCCAGCAGGGGGACATTATAGGCTGATTATGCTATTACTCACACTCGTACTTAGGGAAGTCTTCTTTTAATAATGACCCCTAAGACCTGGATCTCCTCTTTTTCCATACTTTATTTTTTTCCTCAACTTATATTGTCCCACTGCTGGGCAAAGGTCTCCCCCATTATTTTCAACTTTTCTTTTCCTATTTTTAATTATTTTGCTAATAATGTTGGTGTTTATTTACAGGCTGGCGGCTCTTCAGGCAGCCGGTGCGAACGACTGGCGAGCTCGCGTCTGTCGGCTGAGCCCCGAGAAAGAAGACTCCAAGGCCATCGAGCGGGCCAAGAATAGAATCAATGTAAGTAAATACCCCTTTTTATTAATAATAAAGACTTTAGGATTTGAAGTACGGATGATTAGTATGTAGTCTGTCGACAGAGTCCCGAGGGAGAAGTCTCCAAAGCCATCGAGCGTCAATTTTAGCAAACACCCTTTTTTTTTTTAGAAACTAGCTGTTTGTGTCCGGTGTCGCTCAGGTGAATCTTCGGTGGATTTTCCAAAAAAAAAAAAAACTTTCATGCATACTTTGTCAATTACTACGAACACAACAAAAAAAAAAAAAAATCTGCTTATATCTGTGGGCCTGTTCTCCAGTGATGATCTTTTATACATGCGGCAATTGATTTTTATTTGTATAAATAGAGCCTTTAGGCGACTTGATGTACGAGTGATGAGTAGGAAAATCAGCAAGGTATTTAATTAGAGCAAATACAACGATTGTATCGGTTATTATTAGTTAACACACCTATAGACCTATTATGGCTTATTATGACAATTGGCAACGTATCCCATCTACGATAGGCTATAGCCTAAGGAAAAACTGAGCTTAGACAAAAAGAAAGCGTTGTGTTAGTTTATGAAATGTGTACTCAAACCTGTACAGGTAAAAATTAGACGCTCGGAGGTTATATTTTGATGAATTCTGGTATAAAGTTCACAAATAGGTATTTAATTTATTTTTATAAGACGACATCAGTAGTTATCATTATTCCTTCATATCGAGCTTCAAGCTGATCTTATCTTTGCAAAACGCCATCTTAATGCAAAAACACTCTTGAGTTCCTGACACAAGCAACTTTTCTCGCTGATAAAAGAGGTCCTCTTCAAAAAGATTTACATTCCACGACACGAAGGTTGCAATCTCCATCAAGCTTCCCATCTATTTGAAACCTATGCCTAGGGCAACTGGCTTACCATTGAAGAGCCCTACAGGCGTGCCAACCTTGCAGCCTTGCATAGGGCCCCTCTTTAATAAGCAGCGCCCTTCAAGACAGCCCTTCACATCTATTGTAATACTGTAGCACCCGTCTGTTACTATGCGAGATGAGTAGACTGTACTGTTAATCGAAAATGTAGTGTAAACTAAGGGAGTAAGATTGAGAGTTGATTTATGAGGATGTTGTTAAGGAATTGGCGTTTAGGTTAATCCCGTTTTAATTGATGCAACTGTCGCCCATGTTTTTATACAGTATTTTTTTTATGCAATTTATCTGGATATAAGACTTACATTAGCCAAAATAAAGGGCTTTGAAAGTCCGTGGCATACCTACTGTCCGGGGCAATGCATGGCCGCGATTTGAAAAAAAAAAAAAACAAAATGGCGGACATTAGGTACTTACAAATGCCAGACAACATATAAAAGTCTTCAAACCTCTTTAGATTTTTATATGGTGCCTGCGCAATCTTACTTTTACTGGCATATGTAAGTAGTTACCTAATGTCCGCCATTTTTTTTTCAAAATGAAAAATTTTCAAATCTAAAGGGGTTTGAAGATTTTTATATGGTGCCTGCGCAATCTTTTTAAAAAGAAACACCGAAAGATAAAAGAAACGGGACAACAGTGTATTTAGGTTTATTTTGGTGTGATGGACTTGGTGAAAACAAAGCCTTTGAACAGTCTACCAGTTACATTACTAAAAAACTTAGATTATTGTCACAAAATAAAAATGTTATCAAAATAATTATGTATAATTAAAATGATTAAATTACATAAGCAATTACTAAAACCCAGCCAATTTCCATTAACGAATTCGTGTTGCCATCAAATTAATATTAGTTGTAAAGGTAAAGGCAGTATCGATTTTAGAAGTTTAGTATTGTCAAGGTCGGTATATATGCCAGGCGGAGATGTCTCCTACCCACTGCAACAAATGTTAGCATTGATAGAGACCACGCACTGCTTTGAACGAATATTAGATTTTTGAAGACCTGTACGAAGCCGTCATCTACGCATTCTGTTCATCAAACTAAGTAACATAACATCACGTCTGTAATCCTCGAAGGGTTAGGCAGAAGTGTACCTATTGTGCACTCACAGAAGCCTGAAAGTCTGACAACCCGTCTTACTAAGGGGTATCGTATTACCCAGTAAATGGGTTGTGGAGGTCAGATAGGTAGTCGCTTCATGTAAAATACTGGTATTCAGCTGCATCCGGTTAGACTGGAAGCCGACCCCAACATAGTTGGGAAAAGGCTAGGCAGATGATTTTGTTAGTTATGTTTAAGTTCCATGTAAAAAGGGGTGACCCTATTGGTACAAATTCAAACTCAGGGCTACTACTGACAAATTCCAGATAGAAAAAACCCTATAAAACTTAGTAACTTTCTTGCAAAAATAATTGCTGGGAAACGATTTTTATTTTTGACGCGAAATTTCGTTGTTTACGGAAGTGCGCAATGTAATGCACGCACAACATTGTCCTTATTGGTATCGTGAGAGTAATTATAAGTTGTGTAATAATATTTAAAACTTGTTTTCATAAAAAAAAAAAAAAAAAACGTTAAAAACGTTTTAACTTTGACAATATCTCCGTAACCTGAAGGTTCCCATGTATGGTATAGTAATAAAAAAATATGATAACAGGAAGAACAAGAGGCTCTCGGCTTGGTTTAGGGTATTTTTACACCCATTATAAACGCCGACTTTAAATTCACTAGCAATCTCTCAAGGGGTGAAAGTACTCATTGATATAAATAACTCTTTATGTAAACAAGTCTGAAATAGTGAAAGAAGACATCTATTTCATATAATTCCCGTTGGGCAAGTCCTAATGCGTTTTTGCATGAGACAGCAGATATTTGAAAAAGTTGTTTCTACGTATTCATGAGTACTTTCACCCCCTGAAAGATGGCCAATATATTTAAAGCCAGCCTCTAACGATTACGTGAAGGGCGGGCGTTTTTGAAGGACTGTCTTTTGTAATTTTGATGTTGGAAAAGTGGTGATTCTCAGCCTAATTTGAATAAATGACTTTTGATTTTGATTAAGGACTGTTTTCCAATCTAAACGGATGCAGCTGAATACCAGTATTTTACATGGAGCGACTGCCTATCTGACGTTCACAACCCAGTTACTGGGTAATACAATTGTGTGGTGGAATTCACCCTAAGTAAATAAATATTTATATATTTAAAGTACATGAAACACGACATTTCCGGCGTATTACGGACAGTTAATTTTATTTAATTACCCTTCGTAAGGGCGCGGCATTTGGAAATTATTACGAGCAAATATTTTCGCGCTACCTTCACGAGCTACGTACTGTAATATTATTTAATTTGGATATGATTGGCAGCTTTCATTTTGTGATACTATTAAAAGAAGTTATACTGTAAATCAATAAGAATGGTTTTAATACATTTTTAGAACCAGTTAAAAAAAAAAAAAAAAAAAAATTGTGCAAACATAAGTGTCCATAACAAGGATCAACTTTTACGATGCAACTGGCATTGAATTGAATATTTTATTGTTATTTAACTTACAAGGTAATGAAATTGCACTTTACAATATCATAATTTATTTTGTATTATTTAAATAATCTACTGTTTATCTAACAAAGCTTCCGTTTACTAAATTACCACACGAAAGTGTCACTGAACTCTTGCCAATGTCACGAATGTGTTAAAACCACGCCTCTCGTGAACTTTTCATTAAACGAGCGCAAATCGCGTGTCACCTCTGAAATTGCTTCACGCACAACCTTACCTTAACAAAAACATGTTCACACCATTCTCGACCCAATTCTAAAAATGACAAGGTAGTTTTTCAAACGTCGGGTGGTCGCAGTTTCCGCTCCCAACAGAAGGTATGTTGACAGGTCACGGTAAACTTTCCTAGCTAGTAAAATAAAACATTAACCTAAATCTCCCCTTATTTAACTTCACACTGTTACATTGACGTTTTAATTGGAAATTGACTGATTTATGATGTTAAGAAGATCAACTTCGAAAAGATTGTCAAATCAAATGGCGTTTAAAAGGCTCGTCTGAATATCCCATCAGGTTTGACCTATCGATTTGTGAGAGATTTGCTGTTCAGGAGGAAATTGTCCAGTTTCGGTTTTAATTTACTACGGGGAGTGTAAGAGGGGAGTTTGAGAGAGTTCCTGGTAATGACAGGGTGATTTGTGTGACGGAATTTTCGCTGGGAATTACTGCAGTATTTTTGGCAGTGTATAAACGTATCCCAGTTATGACAAAGTTTAAAAATTTTGGTCGTTTGCTGTATCACTAACACAGCAAACGATCAAAATTAAGAGGCTCTGTTTCGCCATGGTTCACTTTTTAATGATAGTTAATAAATAATAATTTAAATTCAAATTCAAATTATTTATTTCGGATAAAAATCCATATAATGTTAGTATAACTTAGCCTAATGATAGAAAACAATAATGCAAATAATAATTATATCAATGCAATGCATTGATATAATTTATCAATGTTAGTTACTTTTCGGGTTATGGAGGTCAAACAAGCAGTCGTTCCATGTAAAATACTGGTATTCAGTTATATCCGGTTTGACTGAAGGCCGACCATTACATGCTTGGGAAAACGCAAGGCAGGTGATGATGATGAGTTACTTTTCATATCGAACTTTTAGGTCACCTTGAGAGATTTTCAAGCTTAAATGTCGATTCAATACTGACCTAAGTCACTAAGTCACAAAACCATACTCAAACATAATTTTAAATCAAGATTCATACGTTGCCTTTTAGAATAAGGTCAGTTTTTGTACATTTTCCTCCATTGTAACCCCCAGATTGCTCCTTTATCCAATTGTGGAATAATTTTCCAACCAAATACGAGCATTAACGAAACATGATTCGTCCTAAATCAATATCACGTTGCTGAACATTCCATTCTGTTCTATTCCCGTTCAAATAGAATTTCCTATCTGACGGCGCTTTTCAATTTCCCCATAAAGCATAAATAATGCCGACTACACATTCACATCGACAAAATATCTATCGTTATGGAGGAATATTAGTAGCATTTCCATGCCCAATAAAATCTTGCTTTATAATGGTGTCCTTTAATATCAAGTTGGTGATGTAGAGTGACAAAATGGTTAGGAAATGAACCGTATTTTTCGTATTATAAGCCGGGTCTATGAGTTTGTATTTGGGATGTATTTTTTTCGTAGGCTTCTACGCGAATTATTTATACTAGGTACTAAATTAAAAGACTTACTAACTATGTATATAGCGTAGATAATTTTATTCTTGGTATTTAATCCAGTAATAGGCTCTTCTACTATACTTCGACTTTGTCTTGTTTCAAGGATGAAAAAACTAAGTTTGTTCATTTTTTTTTTTGTTGCAAGGGAGAAATTCAATATTTTTCCCGGAATTCAGAAAGGAAAATTTAATGCTGATGGATATATGGAATCCCGTACCATGCTGCATCAACGTCAAACATTGTTTTTTATAGACTACACTTGTCATATTAATTCTTACAAAAGTTCTTTTTGTAAACAAAACCCGCATTTCGGAGATTTTCAAAAAAATTGAAATAACCTGAAAACTAAGGAAGTGCTTTATTTTGTTTCACATGTCATACACGAACGGCCATTATTGCTCTAAAAAAAAAATATAATCGTTTAAATAAAAAAATTATTCTATTTTATTCTAGTTATTTTTATTTAATTAATGTAGAATCGGCAAAGTATAATTTTTTTACATGTTTTTTGAAAGACGTGATCATGACACTTTCAAAATTTAAGGTTATAATAATCGTATCATTTGAAGCGGAACGTCATGTAAAGGGAATACAACAATATCAACAGTTTTTTACTTTAAATTAAATTCCTCGTTCAAAAATCAAATCCGCGACGCGTAATGTCATAAAAAAATATGAAAATAATTACTATAATATTTTGATCTTGATGCACGAGACTTTTTGGTACGACTTTTGGTCATTGTTCTTTGCTAAACAGTTTTCGTTTCCGCGTCCAAATTCGGAAAATGGGAACCCATTTTTCTCATGGAAACTGCGCTGTCATCATCGCACCCCTATTTTCCGCCTAGCCGCTCTCCATTCGTTACTTATAGTAGTAATAAAATCTACTGCCCGCATTTATGTAGCCCATGAACCCGAGGTAATGTTCCCACTAACCAACTCTCGATGTCCGAACGATATAATACTCGTATAACACCATGTACGAAACAGCAATGTGCAGTCAGGCAAATTTGTTGTTAAGCAAGTTAACACTACGTCAATTTTCCATTTCATATAATTGTTAAAGAATAAAGTAAAAAGAATTAATTTTCCCGACTTTATCCACCTTTACTTGAACTGAATATTTTAAATGTTATAGAAATAGTTGTTTTAAAATTATATGTTTTTGAGTTAATGCACTATAATTAGTAAAACTAAGGTTACTTATTTAAAAAATTGGAGCTTGTTGTCGACCTCACACTTTCTTTGAACCTTGTCCTCACTTTATCACAAGTCACGATATTCTTTTTCACGACTTGTGCTACTACTTGAGCTTGACGCCTATCTACGGTTATATTGGTGAAAAAGGAAAGGCAGGCCTTTGCCCTGTAGTGAGACAGCACAGGCTGATTTATTTAGTGCTGACTGTATTAATTTATTCCATTCCTGATTATAGTCAGTTCGTTGAATTTTGGAACATGCGCCGAAAAAGACTTAGTTCCAAAACCATGTGCAGATAACGATATGGAAGCCAAGGCATAAATATGTTGTAGCGGGATCGTCCGAAAGGGTTACCGCTGCCCTGGAACATAAAGGGCTAAGGAAGGAACACGGGTGGGTTTTAGTCAGTAAGAGTCTGACACTCCCTCCGCTCCACCCAGAGCGGGATTCTTAATTTGGTAGATAACTAGAACCGATGCAAATTGTTAGAAAGGAATTTTGCTTAAAAATAAAATGGACAACGTCAACATTTAGGAACGAACTCAGATCATTTTTTTGTTCTGATGTAATCAAAACTGTTTCCATAACCTTTATAAAATCTTTCTCAAGGCCTTCAGGGGTGATTATCGTGTCATCCTCATCAGTCGCTCATCGGTTAAGGTTACCAGGCAAAGTTCACGCTATTTTAGGCTAAACGACATTACTATTTATAGCAATAGCAAGCTTCAAATATCGCCCTGACCTTTCATGGGTTTTGTTTCAGCCTTGCCCGTCATTATGTGCCGGCTTTGTGCAGAAAGTATCAACCTTATAAAGTCCATTGAGAAATTCTTGCTTATATTTATGTCTGCGACAAGAGGGCGCCATTTAATGCTTTTATTTTAAATTGGAGCATCTTTGTATTCCACTTTCTCGTCGATCTAGTGTAATTTTCCGAGAGCAAACTCTGGCCGTCCTAAAAATAAATCCAAATTACTCTTGTAATTTCTCGCTAGAATTGATTTTCTTAATTCCAAAATATTTGCCACGACTCCTGTAGTGCTGGAGGATTTATCCTGTATTTACTAAAGCGACAAATTGGATTTCTCCCGTACCGTAACACGTTTTTATTAGATCACGTGTCAGCGCCATCTATGTTTGACAGCGGAAATTAAATGTGCGCTAGTGGCGCCGCCAGCGGCAGCGTTAGTAATCTCGTTAGTAAGCGCGGGAAAACGTTTTCCGTGTACTCTGTAATTATGGAACGTTTATTTAATGCGACATCCTAGTGAAATATTTTTGAACTTTATATTTGAATACTCTAGTTTTCAGAGTTCAATGAATCATAATGTCATGGTTTACTAGCCTTATTGGATAGAATATTAATCATCGGCACGACGAATTATCTTATCAACAAAACTCTTTAGTAATTTCCGCACCAAAACATACTGATATCACATTGACATTTAATTGAATATAAACATAAACATATTCCAGCGTTCTAGGTCGCATTTGCCTGCATAATTGAAAGGGTATCGCGTCCTCACAACCATAAATGGTACATTGTAACACTCCGCATAACCCTGCCTTATAGGGCGGTATTAGAAGGAGGTCGCACTTCTTACGTCCCAGGTGAGTATGTACCTACATCTATATAAACGCTATATTACAGAATAGCATCAACTTTAAAAACAGGTTAAATAATAAACAGAGAGGGCCCTTAAACAATTTTAGTTCCAATGAAACTGAAATATGGAGCTGCAGGGTAATTGCGTGACACGACCAGTAGCAATGGCTTTCATTTTGACAGTTCAACAACATTCATTGCGTTATTTACGTTGTTGAGTAGACAACTTTTTCGGATATATGAAGCAATGGATTAGCATTATCCTTCAAAATGGTTCAGGTTGTGATTGAAATTGTGTTATGCAATTAGGGTTATTATACGTCCCTAAAATAGGAATAAAAGTTTCTAACTACAAAAATGACACTAACATAAATCTCTATCAACCAAAAACTGACAGCTTTAATACTTATCTTTGCTCAAATCTAGTTTTAAACCGATTTTCACGGTTAAGCAAAAAACAGTATCGTTCTTGAATAGGAGCCGAAGTGACCACACCGTAGGTATATTTGTATACCTATGTAGTTTATTGTTTTTTTTAAACTGTACGGAGTCTCCGGAGGTCAAGTAAAAGAGATTTACGCAGCTCTTAAGCGCTTATTCATGTATTTTTATTTAAGTATGTGTTTATTTAGAAGTGGATTTGATGAGGACGACTGAATGCGTTAAGGATTTGTCCAATTTTCTGTTCCATATATTACGTACAGTATTTTATATTCTTATTTAGGTACGTTTCTATTGTTCACTGTATTTGGCATTACACAATTAATACCCTTTTTTCCCAGAACATGTTTAAAAAACAAAAAACCACTTGTTTTACTATAAAGCATTCTTATTTCTTTATTTAATCATTTATGTACACATAATATATAAATAGACAAGAAAAAAACGAACAGAAAAATAGGTACAAAGGTGTGATGCTTATTACTAAAGAAATCTCTTCCAGCATATCTGCGATAGGAAAGTGGATAAAGAGATTTTTCTGTGAATATTCCAAAATTCTTCTTTAATAGTCAGTAAAAAAACATACAATCTTAATAGGTGCAAGTAATATCATACAGTTGTTTGCATACCTATTTCCGCTATATTAATATAAGCTCCTACGGTTGCAATGATCAATGCTTGGCCACAAGCTGTAATTCTACCCGCGTCGGTTACCCTGTGCGCGTGCGCGGTCGTGATGCAACGCGGGCGACTCCTGCGCACCGGGGACCCGCACAACGATTGTAAATCGCTGCATTTAGTCGATTATTAACTTTGTATAAATATTCATTGGATACTTGTTCTGTGGCATTTGTAGTATGCGATTTATGTTTTACGGTTGGAAATGTTTTGCATTTAGGTACATATTTACTTAGATCGATGATTGAAATGCAGATTTTAATGCGTTTGCTTGATCTTTAGATGTCTTTTCTAGAATTTTCTTTGCTGATTTGATTGGTGAACTCAGGTATTTAAAAGAGGTTTGTTTCGTTCTCGCACTATGCTCGTTATTCACCAAAAAGATTTTACGACAATCCAACATTCTTAACTATTCCTTGAACTAATGAAAGATTCCCGATCTCCTGGCAGAACTAGTGAGCATATTTAGATATTATCTATAAATGCTTCGCTTGGCAAACAACCCATTGAAATCCATCAACACGCGTTACATCAGCGCCACAAAAGTGTCCTCTACCTCTTTATAAACTGCATCACATTTTAAATTAATGGCATCACTAAGACCTACCTAATATGTACAATCTGAGTCATCCATATCTCCCATAATACCTTTTTGGTGCAACATAAAAAGACGTGTAACATACAGATATGAATTCCTGCTAAAAATATCAGTGTCCAAGAAAAGAGCTCACATTCTTTACAGAATTCTCATTCTGAATTCTAAAAGTCCATGCTATGCATTTAAAATGAATCTAGTTTTTTTTTAGATTTGTTTCGCTTTGTCTCTCAGATTATTGCGCGTTTGTTTTTTTAATTTCTTACAGTGTTGTCGACAATACTAGTAGCCAGTATAAGGGAACCAGTCTGATATTTGAATAGACAAACTAACTTACCTGTACTTAAGTGAAGTTCGGCGGTAATTAAGTATGCGAAGTTGCTGTCTCATACTCAGTCAATCATCATCCACATCATCAGCAACAGAAATCGTTGTGTCGATATGTGGCATTATAGGTTTATATAAGTAATAGACAAATCTTTGACTATTCAAAAATTGGTCATGATAAATTATTGCCCCGAATTCAATGAGAATAAACTCGTTGGGTACATCTCTGAATATTTATTTAATTAACGAAACATCTAAAGAACATCTGTCAGTGTTCGCTTTATAGTTTTGTGTTACACTCATTAGTCAAACAGTGCCAACGAAACTGTTATGAAAGTGCTCCACATAAGTTTTGGCGTTAGAAGCTAAATCTAATTATAAATTTTGGCCACTGCAAAGTTATGATGAACCCAATGACGGCGGTGCGTCTAAAGTTTGTTTTTTAGAGCAGAAAGTCGTAAACTGTGTACATAAAGGGATAATTAATTATAATGTAAGCTAAAATGCGTTAAGATTTTCAAATACTTATGTCCAAACTGAAAACAAAAAACTAAAAGCAAATTGCCGAAGATAGAACCCTGTGGCACGCCAATAAAGATTAACAATTAATAGATAATATATGAAGAAATATTCAAATTAGCAACATATTATGCTAATAAAGTGGTAACAGCAGTTACGAATACGCATTAAACTTATAAAACAGAGCTCTTGTGTGAATACGAAACAGTAAAGCTTTGTTTAAATAATAATATGTACTTTCCAAGCCGAAACTGTTATTTCTCACGAAATTTTACTCCCGTGTCGATTTACTTTGTATACAGTCACATATGTAACAAGATAACGCTCGAAAGTGTGCTATTAGTTGACTATCTATCGATTAGATTCAAAACACTACTAGTTTTTCATGGAATCTGGGATTATGAAATAAATCATATTTTGTTGGGTGGCAGCGAAAATACTTCAAGAGTCTTAGTTACTCCGTTATTTATACCCAAGGTTGACTCATATTCGTATATATCAACTCCAAAAGCCTTGTGCATAATTTCCGGGAAATTGCCGGATCGTTGAGCAAACAAAAAGCGAATCTTAATTTTCATGTACCAAAAAGCGGTATTTGCGTTGCACATGCGTCGACAATGACCCGGCTGGCTGGCGAGACGTACTGGCACCGTCAGTTGTTTTGGACAAGTCGGCCTAAGTGCGCGCGCGCTGCCGTCGACGTCTTCCACGGATTTTTGCCTTCAAAATTCGCGTTCAATAAGACGCGCCAAAATATTCGAAACAGTGCCTTTGAGATTGTATATCGGGTTTTAATCGGGCGGATTTAAAAAACTGCAGTTTTATGTGATTAAAATTTATTTTTATTATCCTTAGTATCCTTATTTTTTATCAAATTCAATTTGTTTATCTCGTCGTATATAAATTTCAATAAGCCTAAGATACAAGGAATTGTTCTTTCTGCTGTGTTCGTGTTGTTAATTAAGATAGATGGCAGTTTGCACAATTTAATATCGAGGTGAATTTTGTTATTGATGGCGTGAGCAACGCGGTCTTTAGTATCGTTTGCTATCAGACTTATCTTTGCTATCTTTGGTTTCAACCTTGTAAACTGTTATAGGTTAACGTAACGTTGTGTATACCAATACCTTTCTTATTACGTGTGCTTTCACGTGGAGTGCTAATCAGGAGACACTCTTTGTATTTTAAATCTTTATTCATACCGACACTTTCGCCCCTTAACCTACGTTTCTATTTCTGTTGAACTTTAATTATTCTTTGTGTCCGCTAAAGGCATGTAAACATTCAAATTCTCTGCGTCTTTGTAATTTGTATTCAATGCGAGTTAAAGATTTCAATTTGGCCGCATATTTGTGTGTCGTCCGTTTGTTGATAGTGTAATTGTGATGGATTCGTCCTATATTGCCCACACCATTGCCTTTATTGACGTTTATTAAACCATCGTTGACAGAATTGACGTATTTCTACTTCGGGACTGAAATATGGGTGACATCTTCCTGTTTACTACACAATGTTCACAATATGTATTTGCCTGTTGCCATCCTCAAAGTTAGATTAATTTAAATATATTCCGTAAATTAGCGTGCGCAGTTTTTGCTCGTTTCCACATTAGGTAGGGGCAAGTTAGCTTATTTGGTGCAAGCTCGGCGTCGACAACGTTATTGCGTACTTTGAGGTGGTTAGATGGAATCTTGTTCGTCGCAGCCTAGTTTTAAACAACTTTATGTTTTTCCTGTTTTGTGTAATTGGCTAATAATAGGAAAATCGTTTAAACTCCAATGGTTATTGCTGTTATTTTCAACTATTCCACAAAAGGACATAATAGAGTATCAGTGTTTCTACGGAGTTCTGATTAAACAGCTGGTTTCATTTGCATTGTAATCCATTTGACTTCTACAGCCACATGCGGTGAAGATGTCGCCGCCTGTTTTCTAATTGTTTTCTTTTGTGTCGATCTCCTTATGTTAATGTAAGGTTAAATCGTTTACGTATTTGGGTGTCGTGTTGCCTTGGGTCAAGGTTTCCCTCAACCTGATGGTACTGGCTACGACGCACCTATATATTATACTCATTTTTCATTAAATGGTGATGCGTCATTGTTGCTACTACTGGTGGTATACAATGTTTACACACGTTCTAGGACCTGCGCGTGAGTCACACATGCCGTGTCCGCTGCCAGATGATAATGACGACTGATCTCAGTGATCAGTTCGATTCCGACCGTCACAGTACGCGCATTGTTTACTCAGTTTCATTAATGTTTATTTATTTTTCGTAAGCCTTCTAATCTTCTTATGCCACCGTGACTTCATAGTTAACTAACCAAGTGTTATTGAACGATATGCATTCTCCGATGCCAATAAAAACAAAGTGTTGCTCTTGTGTGTAAAACGTTATTGCTCAATTGACTCCTCATTACAAATGGAGCGCGAAGCCTTCAAGGATTTTTAGTGGCGCTATCAATATCGCATATCGATCTCATTCTAGTCAGTGAAGTGATTGGAAAATAAATAACTAACAATGTTACTCGAAACGCTCATTGGACTTGGAGTCTTTATTTACATATTGTGGAAATATTTATTACAATCTAAACAAGAACAAATTCAATATGAGAAACCGGCGGATATTCAAACAACAGTAAGTGAAAAGGAGTTGGATAGTACTGTGAACAAAGTCATACCCAATGATCCCGCACTTGAAAATGTTGAAACAATACGTCAAATATTTGAATCTATCAAAAGTGATCGCAAACATGACATTCAAAATAATGTATCTTTCAAAACCGAAGAAATTATAACACCGAGTGTTTTACTGAAACAACGTAATGAAAAATTACTTGGTGAAAAACTCATCCGACGAGAGAGCCCGCCAAAAGAAAGACTTGCGGAATTTCTTGAGAAAACTATTTTGAGCGACGACAAACTACAGTCGATTATACAAAATTTGTCATTAGATAAAACTGAATTACTCATACACGACGGACCAGCAAAAGTGCTTTACTCTACTTCCGAAGTAATAGAACCGCTTGAGAAGCAGGAAGGACGCACCATAAGTGAAAAGGCTGCGGAACTACAAAATACTATAGATGCTGTAGCTGATAGAATAAAACGATTTAATGGAAATAATATCGCAAAAGATATTGAACATCCTGCCGACGAGGTTGTTGAAAATAAAACAGATGAAAACAAACCCGTTTTGAAGCGTCTTCAAAAGCAGCCAGGATTTCCACAGGGTCTTAACTTCGGCTCGGTTATTGGAGAGCTGAAAAATAAAACGAAGAATGCTAGCAACGGAGGTCTTAAACCTGTTTTTAAGAAGTTCGATGTCGATTCCGTGGACAATGTTCAGGCAGGTTTCTTTTTTAATCAACTCTAAAAAAATATGCTAGTTTTATAAAACCAGGGTTACCGGATACATACAACTTGATTGCCAAAATTAATCAATTCTATTACTGTTTGCATCCGTTAACTTCTTTCAATGACGATTCGTTTCGTACATCGTTTTACCAAATTAAATTAATAATTTATTACTTTCAGATTTCCTCTTTACTTTTGACATCGTTGCTTCCAGTTACTAAAATCGGTATACTTCAATTTTCTGATTGTAATTAGCAAGTCTCTCTCATTAGCGTTATAGTTATTAGAAACAGCACCCTAATTGCGTAACACACTATCGATCTCAACTTGAATCAATCTGAAGGATATTGCTAGTCCATTGCTTCATTATGTTTGAAAAATTTGTCTGCTCAACAACGTAAATAACGCAATGAATGTTGTTGAACTGTCAAAATTATACCCATTGCTACTGATAGCGTCTTACGCAATTACCCCGCTAACTTACCAAAGGTTTTGCTCAATTAAAGCTATGGTTGGAGACATCATAGACACGATGTTATGCAAGATGGCGTGACAATAAATTATCAGTCCGTGAATGTGGATCAAATGCAACATAATTATCTATTTACGCAACAAAGAGGTTTTCGATACACAATAGAAGGAAGGTGCCATAATTATTACGTTTCCCACTTTTTTCTCTCCATCAATCTAATGTCTTCATCTAACTTAAATGTGAACATTATACCTGTATTCATTTCATCTGATAAAGAAAACAATGTTTTTGTGTCTTTACCTAATTGCTATGCCAATTTAATAACCATTGATCACTCTACAGTGAACAGTGAAGTCATGAATATTAAAATGTTTACCAACAAAATAATTTGCCGTTTAAAAGATTTACCAGAAGACAGTATTTCAATTTATTTTTGTTTGTTTCAGGAATCTCTTAATTCGGTAGACGACAAGAAGAAAAGCATCGACGACAACGAGATAGCAGCAACAAATATTTTAGCAGATAGAAGAAATAAACTAGAAACAGCTGCACAAGTAAGTAACCATAACCATACTGCTTTAATGTTTTGAGCGTGTCGATGGCAATCTATACAGGGTTATTTGTAAAACACCAACAACCTCTTAAGAGGTCATTGTACTCATCATTATGAACAACTTTTACTATAGGACCAAAAAAAAAATCAGCTGCTCCCTATATTTTGACGAGTTATGCGAACACAAATGTAGGGAACAGCTGATTTTTATTTTTGCCATTTCAGTTTTGGTCCCATAGTAAAAGTTGTTCACAATGATGAGTACAATGACCTCTAAAGAGGTTGCTGGTGTTTTACAAATAACCCTGTATAGTCAGCCCAGAATTTGGCATCAGCTCTTAAAGCGTGCAGACAGCAGGACACGCTGGACACAATATTAAGTGCCCCATTGTTTGTGGAACAGCACCACTACTTTGTTCATTAATAAACTATATCTAATTCTACATTTTGGGGTTACAAATAAAACTAAAATTACAAGGATACGTGACAAATTGAATCAAGCAACATTTATTACTTCATAGTACTAAATTAAGTATGTGTAAAACGTCGTGAGAACACCCACACATTCATATAAAATCTTTGACATGCCTGATGCCCTAAGAAAGGCAATAGGTCACTTGTTTTAACTAGCACATGAGACATAGGCATTACGAATACTTGTTCATATAATAAATAAGAAAGAATCCAAGCATTCATTCCGAACTTTATCGCGCCATTATCCTGCCGCCTGATAAAACTCGAAGCCCTTGTCAATTTATATTATGTTTAAATATTTAAACTTTTAATTTTAGTGCGGCTTGTTCTTACCACTTCATATTTATTACTCTCTTCCTCTTGACATTCTCTTTCTAGGTCATAAAGCGATGTTTTTTGCACATGCACGATTATATTACATGTCGTGATTGCACGATCTTTACCAGTAACCGCGTATTTTTTGTCAGTGTCGTCAACTGCCATCTCGACGTCTATCATTACACCACTACTTTTATTTATTTGCTCATCAGGTGAAACGCATAAATCAACTTTCAATGCAGTTGTAAATGCTAAAGTTCAGACCTTGCTTACTGTTTAAACGATTCTGTGTTGCGTAAAGTCGCGTTTAACTTACGTTAACTTGCGTTCAGCGATTCGGTTGATATACGGAATGCGGTTTACAACAATTGCACGACCTCTGGGCCTTTCCAATGCGAGCATTTATGTAAAACAAAACATTTATAATTGTGTTAATAAATGTATCCTTTGACTGCTAAGGATATTTAAAGATCAAGGGCTTAAATAAAGGTGTTCAAGAGTGGGTAAGGCCAATTTGTTATAGCTCAATGATGCGGTAGGCAAATACATGAAGTGCGAATATTGGGAATTGTGAGTAAGTGACCGCAGTGATTCATTGTCGATAATGTTTGCAGTGGTTACTGGGTCCAATTAATTCTAGTTGGGTGACATATTGCGGTTATTTCTTTTGTGTCATTTAACGTCATAAATATTGATTCAGTGCCCATAATCCCAATTATTATTTATTGGGTATTTATCGCGACTTCAAACGGTTTTCGTTTTGTACCGCTTTTAATTGGATGCAGTTAAACCTAAAGGTTTCATACAGTATTCTCTTTGAACCTATACCAGAATGAAGTGGCAATCGAACACATGGGGCTGTACGCTTTTGGCAAGGGCGGAAGCGCGCTATTAGCTAGTATATATAAGTAAATTGCCTATTTCCATCTACGTGTGCCTAATTAATTCATTCATGATCTGTCGAGGCAAAGGACAAACTTACTATTATATTATTTATGTACTCACCGTAAAATGCATACAGATACGACACATTAGAATTGAGTACAAAGGCTTATTTCTCAAGATTTTTTTTCCAGCAAACTTGCCTGCTTTCAGATTCAGAAGGACGTTAGGACGTTCATGGTTGAGCTGAATGGTGCTGATCCATACGTCATGTTCGTGAACGGGCGCCGTCAGTAGGGACTGGTCATCTCTCAGCTGCCACGGCTTATTTTGATTTTTAATTTCGGAATTGTTTTTATGTTTTCTATAACGGACGCTTTTAACGTGCACGTCTTTCTACATCGTTTTTACATGGTTAATTTCAACACGAATGATGTAATCAAATATTTTGTAACAATTTTATGATTTAAAAGAGTGTCTGTGGAGTTTCTTACCCGTTCTTCTCCATAGGTACCTACGGTTTGGAATGGGCAACTAGCTTCATCTTTCTGACTGACCGACCCTTTGACAATTCAAATGGTTTAGTTGAATTAAATGATTTGAGTTTGAGTTCTTCTCTTGTTTCAGGGCTGGCGCAAGCGGGTACCGCAGACGGATGCCCCTCTATTCACGGTCGCTGGCCGGTTGGAGAGAGACAAAGTTGTGTCAGCGACTCCGCCTCTCACTCCCCCACCCACAGTCACCACCCCTGTGATAGCTTCGCCCGGGATTCCTCCGCCTAATATTTTCAAGTAAGGAATATTTTCATTTGTATCTGAAGGAGTCGAAAATTCAGTCTTGTAGTAAATTGTGTTTACTTCAGTTCTTGACTGGTCGAATTTTATGATGATGTCGACCTGCCTAGCGTGTTGTCAGAGCTTTTGGGTAGTTGCCAAGCCAGCCGGTCAATAACAGTAGTTATTTACTTGAAGTGTTTTTAGAGAGTTTCTAGTAGTGACACACCCGGAACCGCTCCGTTTTTACCTTTGCCAACTAGGTAATACGAAAACCACGAGACACAAAAATAATTTGATTAAGTAAAGAGTTTTCGGGATGAGCTGGATTATTTTAAAAAATATTGGTCTTTGGCAGCTCTGGACAGAGAGAGGTAAAAGGAGAGAGTAGGGAGGCCGGCGATAGTAACGACTAATAAAATAAAATAAAAGAGTTTTTAGACACATCTGTTCGATTTGCTCGTTTGGGATAAATAAAAGTGGACTGTATGGGAATTATTATTGGGAATCGCACCCAACATACACGCAGCCGGCACGCGCAGGCGACGTAACCGACCTACGTGTCGTCGCCGTCGGCGAGTGAGCGGCGCTCGGCTGTTGGGATCGCACCCAACGCATACATGAACTATAGAAGTAGGCAGAAACTATAGAACGACACGTGCCGTGCTTTTCTACACACGTCTGGCTTTCAAAGTATAGTTACTGTATTGTTCACTTCAATAATTAATTAGACATCCAATCCAATAAAACCTATCTAAGTACCATCTGCATACATACCCTTATCACATTACAAATGTAAACTAACCTCCACAGATCTCGCAAGCAAGCGTCCCCTACGAACGGATTCGCTTCGGGGCCACTTCGGTCAGCTTCGTGCGCCGTCGTGGGCGCAGCGGCTGTCGACAACAAACCTAAGAGCACCAGAATTGATAGGGAGTCCTTCAAACGAAGTCACTCTGTCAGTGAGAGCATCAGCAGGGTTGATGAGAGTGAGTATTTGTGCTATTTTTAATTATAAGCTATTGGCCGTGATTTCGTCTGCGATCCAAAATGAAAATTGGCCTATGTCCTCTAGGTCCCAGGCTGCTTACCTGACAAATTTCATAGTGATTGGTGCAGTGGTTTAGGTGTGAAAGGCACAGACAGACAGATTTACTTTCGCAGTAATACAATTTTTATGGATAAGCGTGCATACACACGAGCGCGTTGACGCTTGCAGTTGCCTCTGTAGCTCGTATGCACACTAACTGTTTTATAGGCAGGTAACTGATACCGGGAAAGGAGACATTAGGCTGTGTCGATACATTCCATAAAGAAAATTCGAATTGATAGATACATTCGAAATACTGCTCATTGTAGTCTTTTGTTTTATAATAATATATAGTTTTGCCTCTTGGGCCATTAGGCATGACACAAATGGTTTTCCTGTCGCTTTAGTTACAATCAGAAAAAAAAACATTAAAATGCTTTTAATTTCTTTCCTCCCCCCATAATTAAATGGTAGAAATTGTTTGCCCGCTTGTTGTCTTTTTCTAATATTTGAAAGTAATGACACAGTTTTATTTTTGTGAGTCAGTCTAAATGTTTATGGTCGTCATTTGTTTATCATTTTAAAGGTCCGAAGTTATCACTATTACATAAAGACGATAAGGTCAATCGCAGATCACGACAATTAATTATATATTTGTTTACAAACGATGTAGTTTGATTAATTTAATCAATAACGTTATCAATTTCTAATAAATAGTGGATTTCTTATGTAGGTAGATTTTCTGAAGTGTGTTCAAATATTTTAGTGGGCCACGATAACATAACAATTTTACAAGTAGTTTAAGTGTTAAATAAATACTTGAATGATACAGCCAATTTTATAGCTTATCCTGATAATTGATAGATATCGTAACTATCTATTTATTACATTTCAAAAGTATGAAGCTAGTATTCATAATATTGTTGTTGTGTTAGTCGAATTAGTTCATACAGTACCGTCTCTGGTTAAAAAAACGGGTTGCACTCCGGGAGTGCCGGCAGAAGTGAAAACTTGAATATTAACGTTGTGCATTTTTGATATTTTGGAATGCGGTCTACTCTCCCTCCGTCTTACGAATTTTCGATCAGGTCACGTGTCCTGACGCGAGCTCCGTCTTATGAATTTTCGATCAGGTCACGTGTCCTGACGCGAGTTTAACGTTTTTTACTCATCACAACAAAAGTGCACAACGCCGCTAAAGAAGTTTTCACTTCAAAAATGAGTATGTTTTTTTTGTTATTGTATTGTAACTTCCTAATTTTATAATATTGTGTTGAAGCTAGAGAGAGTTATTGTTGAGTTTGTGTATTAGTCGTTATGTATGTATGTATTTATTATCTATTTATATAGTACAGTAAGCCTCAAAAAGATGTACACATAGAGGAGAATTCGTTTGATTGTCTACAATTTGTGTTCCATAACACAAGCATTAGGTTGCTTAGCTTGGGACTAGATGGCGCTGTGTGAAATGTCCAGGGATATTATTATTATTATAATACTGTATCAATGTCTACAGTCCGTTCACAGTTATTTTACCTCTGACAGCTGCAACCTAACAGCAACCTTATAGTGACGAGAATAAAGATCACAATGATTTTGACAGACTTGTCAGTGTCAGCAACCCAACAGCAACTTTATTAGAATGTGATTAAAGATCATTGTGATTTTGACTGTGATGCAAAATCACAGGTAAATTAACTCGGAAAGGACTATAGCTAGAATTAAGTATCCTATGTGTTATATGTTTTGTGGCTGCACAATAATACAATAATAAATTAATAAGGATCAATGATTGTAGACAATTAAATAAATTCTTGTCTACTGAACTGTACTTATTATTTACCCACGGCAGGTGCCGTATTAAAACGGTTTAATACCATCATGATTCCAGTGTAAGAGAGAGACAGAGCTATACATGACCGATAGCACCGTCCCTTTTTCGCACTGAAATCATGATGGCATAAATCTTCTCCTTTAGTGCGTTATTTTTTTCTCCTTGCACAATTCTTGTTCAGTTTTGTCCTGATACCAATTTCTCAACTCTCTTTCCCAGATGATGAAACATCAGGCGCTGAAAGAACAGGGCAACCGGTTCAAGTACCGCGGGCAGATGACGAGACCTTCCAAGCGTTCTTCACGCCAGCTATACAGCAGGAGAGGCTGGCAGACACTGAGGGTGTCGATGTCGATCTCGATGCCATTGATAGCGGGTCGAGGCAAATGTAAGTCAATCTATCTTTTTAAATATTTAGTTACAAGTTGCCCTACGACGATGTTTCGGCAGTAAACCTCGCTGGTGTATCATCACAAGATTGGGGTCCGTTGAGTTGACAAACTGGTCTCGCGACGGTGCAGCTTTGATTGATATATAGCACGTGTTGATCTATATAATACAATAAAACAACTGCTTGGTTCACTCATGTATCAGGAAAGACGACCCAAGAGCCGTAACTGCGGTAAAGAAATTCGTGGTTTAGGCACGCTCGTTTATCAACAGCTTAAGGATAATTAAAGTAAAAAAAATGTTTATTTCTATTTATAGAAATAATTACAAAATAAACAAGTGTAAATATTATGACATCGACAAATAAATAGAATTTAATTACTGAGAGGGTTGTGACTCGTACCTACTTGTGTACTTCATTTGGTAAAATAATTTATTATTATATAAACCGTTAAATTTTGATCTTTTTAATCTTTAAAAGGGGTCATTGTACTCATCACCATGGATGAACTGATTTTTTTCACGATTTCTGTGTTGGTCTCGTAGTAAAAGTTGTTCATAATGCCATCATTATGAACAACTTTCAATTTTAATCATTTTTAATCCTTAGAAGGGGTTATTGTACTCATGTACAATAACCCCTTTTAAGGATTAAAACGATCAAAATTTAATTGAGTATACGTCACAACGTATGCATTTCTATTGCCTCTATAACAACAAATATTAAAAATAAAATAAAATAAATACAAATTAAAGGGCTTCCTTTTCAGAAACGTGCTTTTTTCGGCGTTTTTTGCCTTGTGATCATCTCTTCTAAGGTCTCCACACATAAATCTGTTCCTCATCTCACCACAATTTTCAATCCGCAGGCTGGCAGGCGAGTGGTCCAGGCGCGCGCGTGTGGGTCGTCGCCACGCGGCGTCACGCAACCCGCTGCGAGCGTTGGCCGCGCGCACTGATGTCCGCGACGAGTACATCCCGCCGCCACCTACCGTCAAACAGAACTATGTTATTGAGAAGTGTGAGTATTTCTTATAATAATAATGATGGCTTATTAAATGTGTAGAAAATAAGAGTCAGCATCAGTGATCGGATTTTGGGGAGGTTGTGATATCGGCGCGCAACCTGTAACCATGGATTCAGTACATGATTCTGGACTCCCTGCGTTGAAATTTTTCGTCGGGTATTAAAAACAATTGGCTGTTCCATACATTTTGACCGCGTAGGTATTGCACTTTTCTAGAAAAGAGCATTTTTTTTTTTAAATTACCGGTGTAGTTTATACGCTAGGGTGTTTAGAATCATGTGCTAAATTAATTGTTACAGTTTGCACGTCGATGTCCCAGCCACCCTGTATATCAAATACATTTAAAAAAAAACTGTTTTTTTGCTTCACAGACGTGTTGAGTATTGAGATATATATTTGAACTAGCAGAGGTTGTTGGCAAAAATCATCAAGTCATTTTTTTTTTCTTGTTTTATCATGTTTACCCTTGTATATTTCAATTATTACGTGACGACTTTTGCTATGCCATCAAATGCTGATAAGATCGTTAGAGGAGTAACTACAAGAAAGAGATAGCATCTGTTAGGCTATTGTTCTTTTGAGTGGCAGATAGCGATACTAGCTAAATTGGTTTATTTGCGTTCTTCAGTCCTTGTGTGCGCACGCGTGTAGTGATCTTGATTGTCCCGTTGTAAAGATACCTTGACTTCTTTTACGGACTTATCGATTTGCTTATTTCGACTACTTTGGCTTGTGTTAATGCCGAAACTACGAATTCTACCGTAACTGAATTGGATGTAAGTTTGGACTGACTCACACACTTTATTTATAGAAAAAAAAAAATCTTTAGAATTACATTATCCTGGGACATTAATGATATTGTTGAGCATAAATTGCGATACCTAATTCGATTATAATAATAATTAGTGTAGGGATATTGGGCGTAAGTTACGCCCTGAAATCGACAAGCGCAACTTTGAACGCATTCAGAGGGGTCTGTTACGTTCAACCTTCAGACAGCTTCAGACATCGAAAAATACACGAAAGAGATCGAGTATTTCGGGACATCGCCAAGCGCTTGGTAGCGACCAAACCTACGGCGATGTCCCGAAATTCTTCACGTGTCTTGAGGGCTGGCTTATTTTTAGGCAAATAATCAGTATTGCCATCTAACGTGGCTTTTTGGGCACTTATCTTATCGATAGCGATGCGGTTGAATGTTTTGTTCCTCAATGAGCTCTTCACCTTTTTTTTATCCCTACTATAACATCACGGCTGTATTTCCCGAAGGGTTACGCAGAGGTGCACCTATAGTGCAGCCATATTTTACATAATATGATATACTTTAGTGTTAGCTTATTGAATGTAAAAAAAGAAAGATGTGAAGATAGTCAAACACGTTTTCTGGCAACTGCAGTGGGCAGTACCGGCGGGCTGGCCGCCGAGGCGCTGGCCGCGCTGGCCAGCAAGGAGGACTTCGCCAGCGTGGCGCTGCGCAGCGCGGCCGCGCCAGTCGCGCGCGCCGCCGCGCCCGCCATGCTGCTGCACGTCAAGGGCCGCAGGAGGGTGCAGGTCGGTACTAACTATTCATTAAATAGGCTGTCGAGTTAGCCATGTGCTTCGGGAGTGATTCAAGACATCTTAATCAACAACTCTATGAAACTCATATCCGATTCGCAAACTTCAGTAATTTAGGAGATAGACTACAAATTTGCTTGCATTAAAGGACAATGCTCGTGGATGTATGGAACCTCGTACCATGCTGCATCAAAATCAAAATTTGTTTTTTTATCTAGACTAACGTACCATTATATAAAATTAACTCCTACAAAAGTTCTTTTTGTAAACAAAACCCGGGTTTCGGAGATTTTCAAAGAAATCGAAATAACTTGAAAACTAGGTACTTTATTTTGTTTGACATGTCATACACGAACGGCCATTATTGCTCTAAAAAATAAAAATTCTATTCTATTTTATTCTAGTTATTTTTAATTAATCTAGAATCCGCAAAATATTTTTTTTTACATGTTTTTTGAAAGACGTGGTCATGACACTTTCAAAATTCAAGGTCTAATCAAATAATTTAAAACGGAACGTAATGTAAAGGTAAGCAATATCAACACTTTTATACTTTAAATTAAATTCCCTGTTCAAAAATCAAACACCCGACGCGTAATTTCGTAAAAAAATATAAAAATAATTACTATAATATTTTGATCTTGATGCATGAGACTTTTTGGTACGACTTTTGGTCATTGTCCTTTGCTTTTATTTTTATTGATTTGTTTGCAAAAGCTAACCTTGCGAAAATGGTTTATGA
The DNA here is from genome assembly GCA_951799955.1 of Apamea anceps. NCBI lineage: Eukaryota > Metazoa > Arthropoda > Insecta > Lepidoptera > Noctuidae > Apamea > Apamea anceps. The sequence continues at coordinate 5,893,438 of OX637516.1, forward strand.
CTTTTACTTTATCACTTTCAAATCTGTCGATTGATTTAAACTGTCTTTATCACTCGCGTATAATAATGATTGAGTGATAAGAACTGCTTAAGATAAGATAAGATAATATTTATTTTGTAAAACATGAGTACAGTATGAAGGTCTTATAATTAATATGAGGTTGCTACATATTTTGCCATTTGAGGCATACAAAATTAGTTGCACTAGACTTGACTAGACAATACAAAAGCAAAAAGTGAAAAGCTTAAATCAATTGATATTTTCCGTCGCGGCCGCATTTATTTTGCCTCATATTTATTATGAGTGAATAAAATTTTCGTAGGCATAGACTTGTATAGCCTTTGGGCACCATAAAGCGAGTTTATTATCTATATTCAATACTAACCCCTAGGATTGGTCGTTATTATTATTTGGCCCTGATAAGGGCCGTTGGTCATGGCTCTGAGGGAAGCCAATCTTATCTTACTAATATTATAAACGTGAAAGTTTGTATGGATGGATGTTTGTTTGTTACTCTTTCACGCAAAAACTACTGAACGGATTTGGATGAAATTTCGCACACAGATAGTTTATAACCAGGATTAACATATAGAAAACTTTTTATCCCGATACTCCCACGGGATCGAAACTTGTGCGGGTGAAACCGCGGGGCGTAGCTAGTATAAAATATCGAAGAAAAGTACCATCGACACAAAAAGAAGAAGAAGAAGAATAGTAACCCCTATTTAATTCTTTTTAATTTGTTAACAGACGCGACTGGTGGAGCCCGTCCACACGAGCGTGAACCGCGGTGACTGCTTCGTGCTGATCACAACCGACCAGCTGTTCTTGTACATAGGACTGTACGCCAACGTCATTGAAAAGTGAGTAGAGCTTGGCTTGTTGTTGTCCCAAACAGTCACATATGAAATGAATAGATTGGCGTCTATAGGGAAAAAATAAGCTAAGTTTTCAACAGAGCTGTGCGGGAATGCGGAATAATGAGCGAGGATAAAATATTCTAAACAAATAACTGTTTAGAATATAAAGCAATTTCACTGGTGGATTTTTCATCACAAAAACTGCACCTATTGAATTGATATTTGTTGTATTAGTGGTATTTTCACTAATTCACCGCTCCGCTTTCTGGCACAGTTCTGATAAAAAACCTACCTTTTTGTCCAATCATCATGTGAACATACTTTTTATATGTTGTAACTATTGAAATTGTAAAATAGTGAATTTGTGGATCACAGTATGACACTAAATTATTTTGTTTTGTATCTTCAGGAATCGCAGCACAGACATCGCCCTACACATCCAAAACACAAAAGACTTAGGTTGCAAAAACTCCACCGGAATCATCAAAATAGACGAACAAATCAAAAACTTTAGCAACAAACACTGGAACCAATTCTGGTCACTCCTCGGCGTTACTGAAGACGTGGAGAACTACCGACCTGTTGAGACCGGTCATGCTGATGAAGACGAGATCTTCGAGTCCTGCATCCTTCAAACCAACATGTGCTATGAAGTTATAGATGATGAACTGGTACCAATCCAAGAGTACTGGGGCCAAGTACCTAAAATCGCGATGCTCAACCAAACCAAAGTCATCGTGTTCGATTTTGGCTCTGAAATGTATATCTGGTACGGGAAAAACGTTCCTCTAGAAAGTCGACGACGAGCGGCGCAGCTAGCGCAAGAAATGTTCGACGAAGGATACAACTATGAGGAATGTCACATCAACCCATTAAACGCAGCAATGTACCAAGGAGCAAGGGAAGCGTCAGAACCACCAACCAAAGCCTCAAACAGCCGACCTAAATGGGCCATCCTATCCAAAATCACACAACACATGGAAACCATACTGTTCAAAGAGAAATTCCTCGACTGGCCAGATTACTCAAGAGTCATCAAAGTCAAATCACCCGAAAATAAATCCAATAGTATTGAGATTAATCCTTGCGATGCCGAGGAGATGTGGTCGAACGAGTACCAGGATCCAGATCTCACTTTAGAAGGATCCCATGTCGGCCGCGGCACGCATTACTACGACAAAGAAAACATGAGGCATTACGACATCAAAACCAAATCCGTATGCAAATGGGTGATACAAGAATACGATTACCAAAAAGTGGAGGATGAATCCGAAATTGGAGAGTTCTTCTCAGCTGATAGTTATATTATTCGATGGGAGTACCAGATCACAATGACTGGTCGAGAACTGAACGGAAAACCATCGAAGCACAACGTTACTGGTAGAGATAGATGCTCGTACTTCTGTTGGCAAGGCCGCGATGCTAGTTCGAACGAGAAAGGCGCCGCGGCGTTACTTACTGTCGAATTAGACAAAGAAAAAGGACCTCAGGTCCGCGTCGCACAGGGTAACGAACCACCAGCCTTCCTGAACCAGTTCCAAGGGAACCTAGTCATCCACCAAGGGAAACGAGACACGGACAAAAGCAGATACAGGCTGTTCGTCACTCGGGGCAACTTATCTAACGAAGCCTACCTACTCCAAGTTCCTTGCTCAGTTCGTCAGCTTAGAAGCCGGGGTTCCTTACTCCTCGTCGACACCGAAAAGGGATGTCTATACATCTGGCACGGAGCGCGAAGCATGAAACATACTAAAAACATAGCCATCGAACTGGCAAACAAGTTGATTGCGAGAAAATCGAAGTACTTGTTCGGCGATAACGTTTCTGATGTTAAGATAACTGAAGTGCGGGAGGGGGAGGAACCGAAGGAAGTTTTAGAAGCGTTAGGCGTCGCCAACAAGCAGCATTACCAGGCGGTGTTGGGGTCCGGCCGCGAGGGGCTGGGCTCCATGACTCCGCGCCTGTTCCACTTCACGGACTTGGGCGGGCAGTTCGAGGCCAACGAGGTGTTGTCGCCGCTGAGGCACGAGCATCTAGCGACACCCTTCCCTTTTGATCAAAAGGAGTTGTATTCGGCTTCGCAACCAGGTGAGACTTACATATTTACTCTCATTTCTGTTGTAGGATATTTCAACAAAGCTCCACTTATGCGATACAAGTTACCTGTCTGTGGCATACAATAAATTTGAAGCAGAAATGACTGGCATCGTTTAGCCCAGGAGTCCCCAAATGGCGGACCGCGGTTCAGGCCCGGACCGCCTACCTATTTTGTGCAGGCCTTAAGTAAACAGTAAACATAAATAAACATAATAAATAATTATTAAAATGAACATTTTAATGTTTTGCTTGTAATTGTCTACCGAACGAACCGCGACACTATCGACTATTACGATTATTTTATAAAATTGTGAAACGAATTAGTGATCCCTGGTTTAGGCGATACGACTTTCATTATTGTTTAGCTTATGGTATATCACAGGCAACTATTGGTGTACTATACACTGCCTATCCTCGAGTGAAATACGGGCATGAAGTTCTCTATGATATTTCCTATTTTCCAAACAATTTGTCTACGCATACCATCAAGAATCTAGTGTAAACTGACCCGTTTCCTTTCTACTTCCAGCTCTGTTCCTACTGGACGACGGCGCCTGCGTGTGGCTGTGGCAGGGCTGGTGGCCGCGCGGGGAGGACGGGGAATTTGAACCTGCCGAGAGGAATGCCGGTCAGTACATACCTGAATATTGCATACTACATACACACACACACACCCCCACCCACGCACGCACACGCGCGCATACTATCTCTCTCTTGTTTGCTTTTTGTTTGTGCATACTCAGGGTCAAATTAAAATAGCTGGAAAAACTTCACAGCTATGGGTATCGTTATCTAATGACGATAAACTGAAAAAAAAATAACTTATAAACTCACAATTTCGAGTAACTACAGCTGAAATTATGTGTCCACAAAATCTTTTTTTGTTGTTTTATTTTCGTAATATATTATATTCCATCTCATCTGTGAGCTTTCGCCAGCTAATTAATTGAATTGAATTCACTACGCTTTGTCTTTAAGTCAAGTGTCGTCGTGAGCCGTTATTAGCCATGATCAGCTGATAATTATTTATAGCTTAGAATCATCTGCACCAGAAAGAGGAAACTTGCCTCTGAGGAAAGAAACAGTATTAGTAGAACATAGTTTAGATTTAAAATATTTACCTTTTTCTTGTTATCATCAGGAGTGGGCGCATTCGCAGCCCGCTGGCAAGCCATGCGCGTTGCCGCACTACGTACATGCGACGCGTACTGGCGCGTGTCGCGAGCCGCCAGTGACGTCACCAGTGACGTCAGCACGCGCCCCGACGTGCGACTGGTCGCGGCCGGCCTGGAGCCGCAGATCTTCATTGACCTGTTTGATACCTGGACCGACCATGATTATGCTGCAGATGCTAATATCAACGTGAGTGCAGTTTCAATATGTTGAAAAACTGGACTACAAAATTGGTGTATTGCGGGAACAATGAGCCTCTTTTCACACGTTTAGGTTACTTGATGATCGGTTCTGATACCTGAAGCCTAATTCCCGTAGTTAAAAACGTTAAAATCTTATCGCAATCTCATCTCAGCCACAATCAATGTCATTTTTTTGACATTGATTGTGGCTGAGATGATGATTCAAAAATGTAGGGAACTTGAAGGTATTTTGACAGATCGCAGTTGAGATGTGAGAGAATGGTTAAAAATAAATTTCCGCTCTCGTGGCAAATTTATGGATAAATCGGGCCAGTTGTCGATAAGTGTAACAGCTCACTTTATTCACGCACTTTGTCATTCGCGTCTACTCAGCTTGTACGTGTGAATAGAGATTGATCTTCTGTATTGCTTTTTCTTTATAAGATGCTATGCTGTATATGCGTTTGGGGCAAATTGGTACTACGGGGAAGCCTTATTTTTAATGCTACTGGTTATTTAGGGCATGATTCTTTTTTTTTTTCATTTTCGGTTTCTAGTCGAAAAAAAAAACACTTCTTTCGGACTCCACAAGTTGTCTTAATAAGCAAATTAACTGTTTAAATATTACAACAATTTAGTACAAGAATCATTTGATGCGTGGCAAAATCAAAGTAACGTCGCCATCTTGATTTTTCTACACAATTTCACAATTGTATACAAACTACACCTCTCTGTCAATGTCATTCAAGAGCTAAAAGGTCCTTAAAGATGAAGGTTGTGATTAATCTGCAGAGACAGCAGTGATCCCACTAATGTTATAAAGGCGAACGTTTGTGAGTGAGTGTGTTTGTATGTTTGTTAGTTTTTTACGCTCAAATGGCTGGACCAATTTTGATGGAATTTGGCACACATATAGTTTATAACCAGGATTAAACACATAGGATACTTTTTATCCTGGTATTCCCACGGGATCGAAACTAATGCGGGTGAAACCGCGGGGCGCAGCTAGTAAACCATAAAGTCTGTAGACCAACAATGTTCAGTTTACGAAAGTCTGGTGATTTCATGCAACCCGTGTCATAAATTCACCCTGAAAAGGACAACATGCGCTAGGCAAATAAGGATATGCTGGGTAGAGGAGTTGTTAAAGGCTATCAGGATTAGCCGGTTAATTGCGTAACACGCTTACAATGACAGTTTAACAACATTCATTGCGTTCATTAAGTTGTTGAACAGACGAATTTTTCGAACATATCCGTCGGCACAGGGTGCTGGTTGCCTTATTAAACGGATTGACTGCTATGTACAAATCGTCGTCTGCTTCCCCGCACGCACTGTGTATACGCTCGCACTTGCAGCTGGGCTACAAGGCGGGCGACTTCGTGTGCGGCGCGCACGAGCTGTCGCGCCTCAGCAGCGTGGCGGCCGTGCTGCCGCTGGCCGCGCTGCAGCGCCGCCCGCTGCCCGCGCACGTGGACGCGCAGCGCCTGGAGCGCCATCTGGCGCACGCCGACTTCCTGGTACGTTGGCGCAAGGGGGGGGGGGGGATATAAACGGAACCCGCGAAGTCCTAAGAAACATGCTCCTACGGCCGATTTTCAAACTAGAATGTTAATTGTTCGATTATTATCGATATCTAATAAAATTGTGACACTAAAGCCCATTGAACGTCATTCTGTCTCTATCGTCTTCAATCGATTGACGGAAACAGAGCGATGATAGCGCCAAACGTATTTATTGATTTGTGATGCAAGCGGGACTAAGAAACGAAGTTTTATGTAGGTTTAAAAAGTGTATACCTACAGATTTTTTTTAGATACTGTAAAGTTATTAATATTGTACATGCACTATAAATTATTTGCACGGAAATGGGAACTTCGGTGAAGGTCACCTTGTTACATATTTGCTAAAAACATAACTTACCTAATTAAAGTTAATTCCAGTGTTTTTACTGAACACATATTACAAATGCTTATAGAATACCTTGTTCGGTTTTCCAGGAGGCATTCGGCATGACCAAAGAAGAGTTCTCGGTGCTCCCGGCGTGGAAGCAGACCAACATGAAGAAGGACGTCGGTCTGTTCTGACGCGGCCGCGCGCCCGCTGCGCACGCGCACCCGTCGCGCCCCCTACATTACTTATTATACACATTTTGTACAACCGCAGCTCTTTCGTACTTTTTTACTGAACGATGTCGTCAAAGGATTTGATACAATTAATGATAAGAGCACGCTTATATTCTGTAGTAAAATAAAATAAAACATTTGTACTAACGGTATGTATGTACCTAACGATGTATTCGCGCTCGTGATATTTTCATGTAACCGCCGTAGAGGATAGGCAGACTAGTGAACTGAAGGATTTGGACGATGGAATTGTTTATGGAGTTAAAAAGTTTGCCACATACCACGCGGACATAACTAAAAGTTTGTATATAGTCGTTTTATTTGAATATTTATTTCTTACCTACCATTTTTCGTCTCACTCTTTTAATATCGATATTTTAACTGCAATCCTAATGATTTTATTGATGTAATGTTTTTGTAGTTTTAGATACTTTTTTTTTGTGTAAAAATGTCCGCGTCAATATGGGTAACTGGCTATGATAATACTGGTGATATTTTTCGATTCGAATGTAAGATACGACTGGGCTGTGTGTCTCGAAGAGAGTAGTTTTGTTAACGCTAAATAATGTTTTTATCAATCGACGCACCGCCCGGCAGTGTCAATCCCGGAACGTTTAGTAAATGTCTGATCAAAGTATGGCTATTTGTTATAAACCGCTAGATTTACACAAGTACTTTACTACTATTGTATTCGCTTTAGGGGTAGGTTTATATAGTTCTGTGGCGGTTGGAATTGTGTGCTGATCTTAAACTTGTGATACTGTTCATTCGCGTTAACTATGTGCTAAAATTAACAGCGCTTTACGTAGCCGACTGTTGTTAAATTTGTTCGTATGTAATTCCAGTGCCACAGAGCAACTAATATGTATATTTTAACACATCACATATCTTATCTACTCATTGCATCTTTTTATACTGTGCGTTAGGTGGACCATGATAAAGTTATAATATATAATCATACGGTATTCCGTGCTGTGTGGCTTGGCTTCGGGCTACTGTACTCGAACGCGCACTTTGACTTAAGGATATTTAATGTAATGGACTTTTTGTTGCTAACAGGACCATTTGACTTAATAAATTATTCAGTAGGGCTCGTGTGTCGTTCACTCGTCTCGTGCCAGCGGTGCTCACACTCACCCAGTCTATTTGTACTTTAATTTTAAAGCTGTTGGTATGTTGTGTACAATTTTAGAAGTTTATTTTTATATTCTAGCTTATTGCTTCTAGTTTGGAACGTTGTACGGCGACTATCTGGTACGCGAAAGTAAATTGCCAGTATTGTGAGAATGTTTACTGCCAATGAGTAGAATAATTCTAACAAAACAGTCATACTTTAGTTAACTAAATACCAATACTTATAAACTTATTTTATGTCCTAAATGCATTTACGGCCGCCAGTATCGAAGGCCTACGGTGACATGAACATCTCAAATCCAATTTTTAATATTTTGCTTTGGTTGTGTTACTTATACCTAAATAATTATTGTATTTGAGGATTATTTTGTACTATAATAAATGATGTAATAAATTCTTAAAATTGATTTTGGTATTTTTTGTTGAAACTAAAATTACCTACCAGAGTACGCCGTGTTTATGATTTACTTAGAAAGTAGCGATACTGAGTCGCTGACAGCCAGCAGTTCCAATATTAATTGTTGTGCGTTGAGCGCATTATCAATATCACTACTCGTCAGTTAAGGCATAGATCAATAGTCAATATACGTAAGTATAAAAGTATATCAAGTTCAATAGAAACTGTATGAAACAATCTCCACAGAGTAATATCATCGCGGCGAAAACTTGATGGCACGGCGACACGATCGCTGCGATTCTCTCGCTCGAGGACATGCCTAAGCGACACCCATGGAATTAGTTTGTAGCTACACCTAAAAACCTCGCTGTTGGTTTACATCTTTCCGTGCTAAGCCGAGCGTCCAGCAGCCGCTAAGGCTTTCTTCTTAAGTAGGTAGGTTTATCTACCCCTTCACTTATAGGAGACAGGCATGTACAATAAAGTTTCAACTAACATAGTTAAAATATTAATAATATTAGATACCTATTAAAAGGTATTTATTAAATCTGTGCCGCGACTCAGATCATGTTCTGAGCCGCCATAAAGTTTAATCGGGCTGTAGCTAGTCAGGTAGGTACAGACGCCAGCAGGTCAAGCTAACCGAAACTGTCAAATTTTCCTAATCAACCTTGAACCTTAATGTTTTGGCGATAAAGTTGAAAATCGATTAAAGAAATTTGACAGATTGTAGTAGCTTGATGTGCTGGCGTCTGTACGTTATTTATAAATAAATTATCAAAAGTAAAATAGAGTTCAAAATAGCTCACGTAGATTTTCATTCAAATTTTGTCTGCAAAGAACATGCTTGAGCATTTTACTGTTCCGTCTGCACAATCATACATTACACCCGTATTCCACTTAGAGTTACTTAGATAGACAGGTGTTTTGTAGGGTCGGCAGCAAAAAATCGATTAACAGTTTTTGAAATCCTAATTATTGAGGAAAATATTCATAAAGAATCTGTATCGATATAAATTTTTAAGAGTACTCTCTTTTATGCGTATCTAACAATCCTAATACCTTTTATTAAGGTTATCAAAAAATAAAAGGCCCGTTTTGACATTGACAGTTCTAGTAGTTAATAAAGATCAAATTCGCAAAACACGTATTCGTTTGTATGAAACTGACAGCTGTCAAGAACGCATTCTCAAATGTCAAAACGGGCCTTTTATTTTTTGACAACTTTAAAGACCTAATAAAAAATCCGCATTGACTTCGCGAAAAAGACAGTAAACAAATAAAACCCCTTAGCTATTACATGAAATGCAGAAAAGCAATGTAGGTAATAATTCAGATGAAAATGTTAAAGTTACAGTGTTAATCGAATGTTGTTGCTAGATCCACGTGTTACCAGATAAGTTTGACGTAATAAGGGGCGGACGCCGTTGCACTGTATAGGTATCTATTAAATTATTCTATTAATATAATAGGGCTGAAGAGTTTGTTTTTTTAAAATTATTTTTGTATTTGATAGCCTAATCCTTGAGGAAGGTATAACATCACGCTCCTGTTCTTAGGAGCTGAGCAAAAAGAAAAAAGTCAGAAAGAACGGTAAGTGAAATCGAAGTAATCGCGCGGGCGGGTGATGCGATGCGATGGGGTGGGACGGAGGACCAAGAAATTTTACGCGGACGAAGTCGCGGGCAGAAGCTAGTTGGTCAATAAAACAATAACGGTCAATAAATAGTTTAATAACAACAGTAATATTTACAAAATTGCACAAAGTGATTCTAAACTTACTTAAATTAAAACTAATTACTGCTAAGTTACTTTAAGAGTTTCTTCAAGACAGCATTTTTCAATGCTTCTGAAGTCTCTTAGTAAAATACTCTGAACAGATTTTTGAAAAATTTCTTTGCTCTAGAGTCTAGAGAATCATCTTCTTCTACTTCTGTGTCGTCTCCGATATCTGCTTCGGCATCATCGTTGTCATCACCGGCTTGTTCATCATCGTCTTCTTCTTGGCTTCTTTTGGATTCTTCGTCATCAGCCTCATCGTCACCAGCCTCACCGTCATCAGCCTCACCGTCATCAGCCTCACCGTCATCAGCCTCACCGTCATTTGCCTCATCGTCATTTTCCTCATCGTCATCTTCCTCATCGTCATTTGCCTCATCTTCATTTGCCTCATCGTCATTTGCCTCATCTTCATTAGTCTCATCATCTCCGTTTTCCTCTTGCCTCTTCCTGGGTTCTATCTCATCATCCACCTCATCGTCATCGTCTTCCTCTACGTCACCATCTTCCTCTACGTTATCGTCTTCCTCGTCTTCGACCTGGCGTTTCGTACGTTTCATCCTCTCATCTTCGGGTTCTTCATCGTTCTCAACTTCTTCGTCGTCCTCAACTTCTTCGTCGTCCTCAACTTCTTCTTGGCGTTTCTTAGCTTCCTCTACGTCATCGTCTTCCTCTACGTCATCGTCTTCCTCTACGTTACCATCTTCCTCTACATTATCTTCTTCCTCGTCTTCAACCTGGCGTTTCTTACCTTCGAGATCTTCGTCTGCCCCCTCATTATCCACTTCTACCTCATCTTCTATTTCTACCTCCTCTTGACGTTTCTCAGCTTCTTCGACATTGTCAGCCTGTTCTTCATCATCGTCAGCCTGTTCTTCATCCTCAGTTTCTTCTTGACGTTTCTTCTTTGCCTCTTCACCTTCTTCGTCGTTCTCAGCTTCCTCCTCAACCTCCTCCTCAACTTCGTCTTGCCTCATGAGTTTCTTGGCTTTCTCCAGCAAATCCTCTTCTGCTTCGTCAAGGGTTTCCTCTCCTTCTAGTTCTTCGACATCTGCTTCATCATCTTCTTCGATCTCCTCTTGTTTGATACCTTTGAATGCTTTCAAGTATTTCCTGATTGCGTCTTCTTGCCATTCTTCACCGGAGCCTTCGACGAGTTCTTGGGCAGGCTCGGCTTCTTCTTCTTGTTCTGGCTCGGATTCTTCTTCTTGTTCTGGCTCGGATTCCTCTTCTTGTTCTGGTTCATCTTCTGGCTCGGCTTCCTCTTCTTGTTCTGGTTCATCTTCTGGCTCAGGTTCTGGTTCTGGTTCCGGTTCAGGCTCGGGTTCGGGTTCGGGTTCTGGTTCAGGAACAACACAATGGTCTGGTGGGCTGGACCAGTCACATACCTGAAAACAATTTATATTCGATTAAAATCTGGCTATTCATAATTTTGTTAATTTAACTTTTTTAAATGGTTTCATAGCAGTTATTTTTCTAATACCTACCTACATTAATGATTCTGACAGATATAAAATAACTGTGTAATTTAATTTTCATCTAACTTTTATCTCGTTATTTTTCTAGAAACTTGAAAACATCCAAGATCGTCCATCATTTCCTCACGTGATGGGCTGTATGTTTTGTTTATCAATAGTGTTTCGGCTATATGACAAAAAGATAAAGAAAAATTGTCAAACTACGGTAGAGATGCTGTGATAAAAGATAACACTACAAAATACTGCAACATACTAGAAGAAACGTACTCAACTAACCGAATGAATTGATAACCTTGTAAAATCTTTAAACATTACAAAATTTTTTTCATTCTCGTTTTCTTCAAAGATTTCCTCCTACTTAGAAGCTGTAGTGTATTAACTTTTGAAGGTTGGTTGCGAACCAATCTAAACTACCTACAAGTAATAATAATTATGACCTATATTGCGAAATCTTCATTATTGTTCATTTTCCAAGGCTCAGGCAAACGCAGAAGCTTATCTATAGAAAAAAGTATCTTTAAAAAATAAGTTTTTTGCATGTTGCAATTAAAAAGTAAAAAGAAACCTGTAATAGTTTCAAGAGAGCTGTAATTCCATCTGCACATACTACTATTCTGTAAAAATCACCGTGAAAACTAAAATAAAGTGAGCGAGTGAATCAGCTCACTTTCACTTCGCTAACGACTAACGAGAATTGCGCCTTTGATGCTATCATCAAGGGGGCAATTCTCGTTATTTTGAGAACGTTTAGTTTAGAGTTTGATCTCAGTCTCAATCTGTCAAAAATATCTCTCATTTCCCTAAATTTTTTACAAGTTTTTAACATTGATTGTCGCTGAGATGAGATTGCGACTAGGTTTTGAACGTTTCTAATTAAGGGAATTGGCCTTCAGGTGGACTGTTACAGCATAGATCGGCAGAACTAAAAAGATCATCCTATCACAACCCCCTTGGGCAGACGAACGCTTAAAAAAAAAACGCAATCTCTCACCTGTTCCTGCTCATTGAACCAGGTCTCCGCAGGGCACTGCATCAGATAGGAGTTGCCGGCATAGCACTGATAGTAGTAGAAGCAAGACTCGATGCTGGCGATCCTCAGGAAGTTCTCCTGGCCACGGCACAGGGTCTCGGGGTTCTGTCTCAAGGGAATTGAGAGGCCTGAGCAGCTGGCCACGGCCGCCGCGCATAATAGGAGCCAGAGCGTTGCTGGAAAATTAATGAGATAATCAGTTTAAATGAGTCCTAATCTAAAGACTAGCTACTCAGAACTAGTCCTTATTTCGATAAGGACTGGTCCTTAGTAGCCCTAGACAAAGAGAAGTGGAAAGAGAGAGTTCTTTGCCCTGCAGGGGCACATAACAGGCTTGTAATGATAATAAATAGTCAGTGAAAAGATCTTAAAGGAGATCTTTAATTTTGGTCTAAATTATGTAAGTTCCGTACAAAAAAAAAAAAAATATATTTCATAAAAAAAGGCTCTCTTTTTCTAAAATGGCGATCGTATGTATAGTCGACCTCGTCATTGCATTTGCACCCTAAGCTTGAATGTTACTTGCACGTCACAAAACGGTGAGGTTTATTTTGCTTTCAAGAGCAATGTGACAGTAGATAGTTTCAACCTTTGTTAAGTTTCAATTTGGGTATCTGGAATTGTTGTCAAAAGTGACAAACCTGTTACGACGTCGACTATATCGTCGGTGAAAAATGAAAGCTCAATTTTGAACGGGCTTTGAAAACTTCCGCCCTTCAGCACACAGGATATTTTTGGAAAGAGGTTTTTACCACACAAACCGAGAATGTTGTGGGAAAAAGGCCGAAATAGCAAGGGGTAACGATTCTTTAATTAGAGCATATGCTTTCCCGATATTTCTAAAATAAAATAAAAGGTTCCCCGTAATGCCCAAATTAATACCTGTATGGGTTGTAGGTATGTAACTGAAAGGTTACGTACGCACTGATAGGTAGCTTGTTTAGCACTTAGAGCCTAGCGAGTCATCTTGTGAGGAGCGAAGTGAAAAGAACGCTCTTGGCGCCTTCGCTAGTCGCTTAGCGTGTATCGAAGGATATTAAGCCACTAGGCTCTAGGCGCCAAAAAGCCACCTGCCAGTGCGGATGTAGCCCAAGAGTTGCCGTCGAAGTCGAATAATAAAGCTTTGTTTCTTTGATGACGCTAATCTCTAGAACTACCAGTCGGACTTGAAAAAATCTTTTTGCATTTGATAGCCCAATTCTCGAGGAAGGTTATAGGATATTTAACATCACGCTATGACTCTTTGGGGCAGAGTGAAATGAAAAAAGGTCTGAAAGAACGCTAAGCAAAAACGAAGTACTAGCCCGGGCAGGCGATGCGATGTGATGGGGTGGATCGGGGGAACGAGGAATTACACGCGGACGAAGTCGTGGACAGAAGCTAGTGTAGAATAAGTAAAGCCTCGAATACACTAGGGTCCAATGGAGCGACATGTTGCGGACCATGGCGCTCGACAACTACGTGAATGTCCCGAGAGAATGTCGCGGAACATTTTCCAGGCCTACAAATGACGCGACACTGACGCGGGATGCGTGCGCTTGCTCTCGGAGCAACATATCCCGCGTCACGTAAAATGTTTCGGAACTTGTTGCAACGTTGCAGCGACACTTAGATTAAGTGTTGCGCGTCATGTTGCGGGACAAAATGTCCCCTAGTGTATCCGAGGCTTTAGTCACTCAAAACTAGTAGGTACTTCGGGAACGATTTTTCAACCAATCCATACACTGTTTCAAAGAAGATATTGCCATTCTCGTTTTCGATTGATTTAAGTACATACTATAGGTAATTCCGTTCAATCATACCGTATTCCATAACTGTATTGTCAATGTGTTATCACTGCGAACTTGTCAATGTAATCAATATACAATCTACATACCAAGATCGTCGCTAACTTAGCTTACAACAAGATAGGGTGGGGAACTAAATAGATTTCGGTTTGAATTTGAATTTAAAATTGGTTTTATTCGACCAATAAGCATCTATCCAAAGCTAGGAAGAGATATTTAGAGAGTTCTTATAAAAACCCTAAATTAATTCTTTATTAATTAATTGAAAAATATAATTCCTAGGATTTTCCAAGTTACTAAACAAACAATAACGGTAAATGTGTGCCTTCGCGATTTATTTGCCAAAAATGTAAACAAATATGACTTTACGGAAAAATAAATTTAATTCCTACACAATAAAGTTCAGTTTACGTTATAACTTCAATCATTTTTATAACCTTTTCAATAGTGCTAGTTACTCTGAAATCAACTTAGTTACTATACCGCAAAATTTCTAGTGTAAGCCTACCGGCGGCGTTCCTATCCTCGGTCCACAGCACCGAAAAGTTAACCACACGAATCTTGGTTCCTGCTCAGGTTGACTCTGAAGTGCCGTGTTTGAACGACGCGGTGAATGCCTGGAAAGTGGCTTGCCCGGACACGGTTCAGCCCGAGAACCCGTCTTCCCAGAGACAGTGGGATGAGCCGCTCTGCAGGTTGGTACTTATAAAAGGTTTAAAAAGGCTTAAGGCTTATAAGGGCTTTAAGGTTGGAACTTATAAATACGTCAACCAATACTGCTGAGCGTGCCCGCCTGCTGGCTGTGGGTGAATGGGAGTCGGGCCTCTGGCTTCAGACGCTACCGTTACCCAATATAGGCACTATGCTGGGTGACACCACATTCCGGCTCGCTACATGTTTGCGTCTGGGCGTTCCTTGCGGAGCTCCACATCGCTGTCAATGCGGTGAAGCAGTCGACTGCCTCGGACATCATGGCCTATCCTGCAGCAAGAGCGCTGGATCGATGCTCTTGTCTCCGCCGGGGTGCCAGCTGTTTTAGAACCCAATGGCTTGGCACGCGACGATGGAAAGAGGCCCGATGGAATGACCATAATGCCTTGGAAGTTGGGTAGGCTTTTGGTGTGGGATGCAACTTGTGTCGACACCCTCGCGCCATCCCATCTTCCTACCACGGTGGGCTGTGCTGGGACGGCTGCATTTGTTATATGTTATGTGCTGTATATGTTTGAGCCGTTTGGAATTGAAACACTAACAGGGCCTTGGGGTCCGAGTGCTCATCGAATTATTCGGGACATCGCCAAGCGGTTGGTTGACTCTTCACGTGACCAGAAGGCTGTGCCATCCAACGTGGTAATGCTGCCAGCCTTTTGGGCACTTATCCCATTGACAGTGATGCGGACGAATTTTTTGATGCCCAATGAGCTCCTCCCACGTAGCACAAAACTGCATTATAAGATGTCACAAGAGGTAACAGCGGTAACTTTAGCACTTATGAAGAGTTATTACAGTACACTCGACCTGCAATAGGTGAAAAGTGAGCTTTCACCTGAATAAGAACGTTATTATGCATCACGGAGACCACACTGTAACGCTTGCAGCGTTAATATAGGTAACAAGTTCAGTATTATACAGCTTTAAGAAATTTAAAGGATTTTTGTGGACTTTAACTAAGCTATATTCTGAATTGAAGACCACAAGTGTACCCTTAGACCACTTGCATTTGAAGAAAGAACACGTGAGCTACTATAATGTAATCAGTCAGTCTGTGGCTTCAAATAACAAAGATATAATGCCTTTTGCTGCATGCAGTGGAATTTGTGTAATGTTTATCAGCTTGTTACACGCAATCGTATAATACCCTGATAATCAGTCATTATACTCTTGGAGCGACTGTTACCTTTAATAATGCTCAAATAACGCTGATATAGTGCAACCAGCTAACAGCTGATTAATTTGTGCCCAAATCAGAGTAATATCAGCTGAGTAGGCGCCTCTAACGCTCTTATTCAGCAGGTTTATTCAGCTGAAGATTCCATTGTGAACAGTGATTCAGCTACTATTCAGCTCTTCTATGCTACTTGGGCTGCCTTTTTCTATAGTTTTTCGTATTATATACTTGTATAATATAGTATATATTAGTGTTAGCTTTAAAAATCGTAATACCTAATTGTATTGTGTGAGCGTTAAGGTTACTATTCAACTAACGTTGATATTTGTTTAACTTGAAATAACATCAATTGGAAACATAAATTTGAATAGACTTTACTTACATTCATTTTCAAATTACTATAAAAAACATTAAAAATACTTCATTTGAAACTGACATTATTTTTCAACAAAGAAAATAGAGCTGTCTGTCATGATGAGAATACCTTCCTAAATAAGTAATTTAATTATTGGAAAGTGGCCAACGCATGGTTTGTTAAACATACAAGGAAAAATGTTTCATAATTAATTTTAGGAATGTGTTTATGAAGTTCTAATCAATTTACCGTAAAATGAAAAGCATTACCTACATCGCATAAAATATATTTTATCATCCGTACTTATATGCAGTAGAAGTAGATATCTACGTAACCCCTACTAAGTTGAGGGTTTCGTTAAACATAATGCATAACAAACATGAACTCATAACTAATTTTGAATTTACGTAACATACTTAGTTGTAATCATAACTGGTATTTTTAAAACCTAACCTAACCTAACATTCCTAATTTACCAACGCTTAGTAATCAAATGAAGAATCAAAATCCATTTTACGTAACATTAAACACCTTCAATAAAAATTCACTTATAGAAACAATTGAAATCAACTTACTGTTCATTTTGACCGCACTGTCTTGCTACTGTTGCGATTCAGTACAAAAGTAAGATAAACTAGCTAAAGCCTTCAATTTTATCGAGAGCATCGTATCAGGTGCTGATAACGTCAGCCGATACTGAAGATATAGACAAGAGATATCGTCCATCAAACGGTTATCCGCAGTTAAAACGGGATTCTGTGGCTGCGACTAACGACTAAATAGTCGCAGCCTTTTGAACTGGTGAAACAATGCAATGATATTTTTATTATTAAAGTGTGGATACTTTTTAATGGTAACTAAGTAACTAACTACTTTCTAAGTTTATTTTAGAGATTACAGACGTCGGAGTAGGAAAACATCGCGAGGAAACCTGGACTTACAATTGTAACGAAGAAGAAGAAGAATTATTGGTGCAGAAGTCCATAAACCATATCCAATTGCCCTTTTATGCTGAGCTCTATGCGGGAAGAGATCCTAAAGGACCTCCATGCTCCTACTGCTGGACATCAGGGAGTAGAGAGAACCCTCCAGCGACTAAGGGAGAGGTATTATTTTCCAGGCATGCGCAGGTATGTAACAGATTATTTAAAAAAATGCGTGGATTGCTTTCGTTATAAACCATCGTACCAAAAACCCTCGGGCCTATTACAAACTCCTGTATTGCAACAGCGAGGCGAAGTCCTAGCTATCGACTTGTTTAGTCCACTTCCACCTGGAGACCAGGAGGAGCGATGAGTTTTTCTAACAGAGGAGTAGCCACAAGGTGGGTTGTACTTTTTCCAGTAGCTGATGCTACTGCAGAGGCTTGCTCTCGCATCCTCCTGGAAGATTCCTTCCTCCGATACGGAGTGCCACGACGTGTCGTTTCAAACAACGGCACGAAATTCGGGTCTGCTATCATGCATCTGATGGGCGTTAAGCTGGAGCTCACACCGTTATACCACCCTGAGGCCAATCCCGCAGAGCGGAAGAATCGGGACCTTAAGGTACAGCTGTCCATGTTAGTTCAGACAACTCACACCGATTGCCTTAAACATTTGGCAAATGTTAGATTTGCCATGAACAGCGCCGTGTGCTCCACCACAGGTTAAACCCCTGCATATTTAACGTTCGCACGAGAGTTGTGAACTCCGTTAGATGTTGATCGGGATCTCCGCAGTATCCTAGATAAAGAAAACTTCGTTCCTCAAATCACACCCTAGTTGCGG
Organism: Apamea anceps; assembly: GCA_951799955.1. Lineage (NCBI taxonomy): Eukaryota > Metazoa > Arthropoda > Insecta > Lepidoptera > Noctuidae > Apamea > Apamea anceps. The sequence continues at coordinate 5,911,493 of OX637516.1, forward strand.
TCGTTTATTTCTTTCTCGCTCTCGTCAGAAAGAACCATTAATTAGTGTAGGTGATTTAGTTCTGCTCAAGTCTCATAATCTGAGTAACGCATTAAAAGGTATTACAAATAAATTCATGCCTAGACGAGATGGTCCTTATCGCGTTAGGTAGATCATTACCCCTACGACCTTCGTTCTTTCCGACTTCTCAAATAACGGTATCGGGAATTACCATAGTACAGATTTAACACTATTGACCACTCCGTTAGATACAGCAGATTATGCCGAAAAGACGCAGAGGAAGGCCGCGCGACCGTGAATTAAGTCCCAATTTGGAATCGGGACGCGATCCTAACTTGGAGGGGAGTGTGTAACGCGCGGATCAGAGGATCAGATATCAGGATCTGAGGGGCAATTCTCTTAATTTTAAGACCGTTCACAGTCTGATCTCAGTCTCAATCTGTGAACAAATACTTCAAATTTCCCTACATTTTGACACTTTTTGACATTTGTTTGTCGCTGAGATGAGACTGCGACTAGATTTTGAACTTTTTTAATTACGAGAATTGGCTTTCAGATATTGGCCTTGAGAACCCCGCGGCATCGAGTGGCAACACTGGCCGGCGGAACGCGCGCCACACGAGGCAATTGCCGGCACGCTTCAGATGAGAATCCGTTGGACTGTAAAACTATAATTTCCATGTGTCTTAGTTTTAAGTGTGTGGCAAGTTGGCCAAATATAAACTGATTCCGTGTGTATGAGTGTTTTATTCAATAATAAAGAACGTCGAGTTAAACAATTAATTATTATTATCGAAAGTGTCTTAGACGTATCTCGGAACTCTTGTGTCCCAGAGCTTTGGAAGGCGTATCCTCGTACGCCTCGTCATTCGGCCTCTCGCAGCTCGCAGAGGTCTTACAAGCCTGTGTTGTCCCACTATAGGTCAAAGGCCTCCCCTCCCTCTTTCCACTTTTCCCGGTCTACTGCAATTGCGGGCCAATCCTTTAAGAAGGACTCCAGCTCAGTTTGTTTGCTTTTTTTGTTGCTTGCCTGATTCAGGAATCGATCCGACACAAATGCGAAAAAAAGAACATTCTGTATTTTTATGACACCATTTTAAAGGTTCAACCTTAAGGATCAAATTTCCGGGCCCGCTTCAACTGTCCACCCTGTATAATAGCAAATTAAGTAGATACTAATCACTTCATTTTATAACGGATTATAACATAAGCTACACACTTTACAACATTAATAATAAAAAGGGTTCAAAAGTAGTTCAACAATGTTGATGTTGGTTAATCAATATTTTCCTCTGGCAACATGCGAGGGAAACTCTAATAAACTTCATATTATCTTTTCATTTTCTTGTTTCGTCCCATCAGCGCCTTTGCGCCGCATTCTGCTTGAGCTGCGTTATTTTGTAAACTGAAGGGGAACACTGAATATTTACGAGGTACCCGCACAGTTATTATGGAGAAAGCGTTAGCAAACAAACTTGTAGTGACCGGGACAACAGTTTGATAAAGAGTTTTAAAAATGTAGAATGGGAACATTATGCAACCCTGCTAAAGCAAAATTTCAAATTTTCAGGAAATTCAAACGAAAACATTTTACACCACATCTATCACTAAAACGTCAGATTTAACAGCGTATTCTGATTTATAAATAGTATTAAATAAAGTCGGTTTGTCGTGTCTGTAACCGCTTGTTCTTTTCAACTTCACGATAGATTTTGATTCGATTTTCACCATAATTTAGTGAATAATTATATTTATATTAACATACATACAATAACGACATCCCAACGTTTTATCAAGTCGTTAAAGCATTGCAAAACACTACTTAGTTGTATACATTTTTGATTGAATTTCTAACTAAATTAAACTCTGATCTAAAACCAAGCAATATTTTACGTACTTATGAGATTATATTTTTTTGCGATTTATTAATCGCAACAGTGAAACGCCGTATTAAACCAATTGGTGCGCCTGCATTATCTGAAATCTAACTGTGTAAGATGTGTGATGTCCACATGACCTTCCGACACTGTCACGCGAATGCAAACACGCTCATATGAAGGTAATTTTTCTCTTTTTCTTTGAAGTTGATTGAAGAGTTGTTTTTTTAGAAATAAAGATCTTTATTATTTCAACTTAAACAAATATCAACTAACATTAATATAATATATACTATATACAATTATATAATACGAAAAAATATAGAAAAAGGCAGCAGCTCATTGGGCATCAAAAAATTCGTCCGCATCACTGTCAATGGGATACGTGCCCAAAAGGCTGGCAGCATTACCACGTTGGATGGGAATGCTGATTCTTTGGGCTCAAAATAGGCCAGCCTTCTGGTCACGTGAAGAGTCAACCAACCGCTTGGCGATGTCACGAAAAATTTGATGAGCACTCGGACCCCAAGGCCCTAGTGTTTTAACCTCAAATGGCTCAAACAAATAGCTCCCAATATTTGCGCCGTTTAAGGTTTTCTGCTCCTGCAGCAGCCGCATTGATTAGTTGTTATGCGGAAAAGAATAGCTGGTAGTGAGTGTTGTATCGTGTCGCACTACCTAAAGAAGACTTAGGGCTGACTTTTCAATCATCTGCTAACTATATTCGAGGAATAATTTTGACTGTTATTTCATACAAAAACTGTCAAACGTACATTTTTTTCCCCGAATAAAAGTTAGGCCTAAGGGCGAATTCCGCTTAACTTTTATACCTAGAATAAGTCTAACACTGAAAATAAATTTTGAATTTTTGACAGCTAATCCATACTAAAGCTATTATACGTCAATTTTATTCCACGGATAAAAGATATCTTACTTTGGTGAAATCAGCCCTAAGAATAATAATATCGTACCCAATTTCCGCTAAAGCCTCAAGCTTAGCATATTTGCTTAGGTAGGTACTTGAAGAGGTAAGCAAAAATAATTAGGCATTCGATAGGGCTGAAAAGCAAACCATTGATAATTCATAATACAAAACTTATTTTACATGTGAAACCTAGCAAATGATTGTTTCATTTGTTAGATAAACTTAAAAGGAGAAGATACCAAGTCAAATAGACACAGTCACACTCAGTCACACGCGGACCATCGGCTATTCAGCTCAATAATTTCGAGTTTAGTTTATAAATATGCATCAATGTGCCTTTTTGTGTATTAATTAAGAGTTCTAATCACTCAGGAATGAAAAATAAGACACACACGAGTAATTTTCACGCGTTAGTGACAAACAAAAATGTTAATTTCTCACAACAAAAATGTTAATTTGTTGAAAATTATATTATTTGTTTATTGTTTGCTTCGCCATTTTTATGAGAGCGAGATAGATAATACAAAACATGGGATGAGAGACACGATGCGACGCATCAAGCGACTCGCTAACGCTACCTCAATGTCTTCCATATTGTAAACATTCAGTGGCTAACGCGATTGCACCCGACAGCCTTAGTAACAGTAAGTACTTATGCAACTGTGATCACAAATTTGTGAGTTCTGTTGCTTGTAGTTATGCACAGAGCCGGTTTAGTGATAGCGATGTTAGAGCGTAACGTATCTTCCCCCATCCCGGATCTTACCTATATACCTAAAAGGTAGGTAGAGTGATCAATAATTTCGGGAAAAACAAAATATCTTTGTAATCTCTGTTATCATAAATCTCTACGTCATGGAAATTTTGCCAGTATAACCTAGCTGCGACCCTGATCCGTTCGCCTGACCAAAGTAAGTATATATAAGTATTTATCTTTGTATTCATCTGAAAACGTAAGTAAAATAGGGTTTACAGTTCTCAAGTTATGAGTGCCCTAACAGACAGACTGACAAGGAGACGTTTGTTTTTAATTTATGTAAAAATACACTAATATATAAATTGTAAGCGCATATTCGTAGGTTTATATTAAGTGTTATCGTGGTCAAGAAAGTAAATATATAATTGGGTTTGTGGTGCATGCTCCACAGTCGTAGCCGTTTTGTTCACATTTTATATCGCAGACGTGTCACTTAACCTTTTCAACACGAAGTCATATAAATTGTCCTGTTTCAAATGTTTGAAACGATGCAATAGGACGATATTTTCTACGATTTGTAAAGTCAAGATGGAAGAAGATCTCGTTCCCTTGTCTTTCGGGCCGTTATTGTGCATAACTCGAGAATTAATATGTTTTTTTTTTAAATACATGCCAGTTGAACCGCGTGCACAGCTATGCAATAATGAACATACAGCATTTTATGAAATACTAGCTGCGCCCCGCGGTTTCACCCGCATACGTTTCGATCCCGTGGGAATATCGGGATAAAAAGTATTCTATATGTTAATCCGGGTTATAAAGAGTGTGTGCTAAAGACTAACAAATATCCACCCATCGATACAAACTTTCACGTTTATAATATTATACTTAGTAGGAGTATCAACGCTGCTTGTTGCTAACCAAGATTTTGGTATTTTCTTTCATATTGGTTGGGTTTTTAATTACCTATGTATTTTCCGAGATACTACCGTCATAACTAAGAATGCAGTAATCGCAAAATGGCGGTTAAGAGTAAACGCAAAAAAACATATTTCATATCATCTGAGCAAGATGCATTATGCAAGTACGGCGAAAATCATTACATAAAAAACATACTTCGAGTGAATTTTTTTATGAAAATATATCTTGGGATGCCATTTCTGGAAAAAATTTAAAATCTCAAAAATGTCGATTACTGCATTCTTTGTTATCAGGGCAGTGATAGTCATTGTGATTTTTTTCATAAGAATCACCTACTTTATGTTAGAAAGCCTTTATCCGAAATAGGCACACGTACCTACATAATTAATCATTTCCACGAATTTTCACTGTTTAATATATTTTAGATTCAGGTCTAAAGATTCAGTTTTAATAAAGTTCTAAGTAGTGGCTCTCTCCATTTACTATGATAAGTATGATAACAGTTCAGCTAATGTACAAATTAGTTTAACTAATTCTGTGAAGTAGTAATGGGCTGGAAACTTTGCTAAATTTTAAGCTGAGTTCAATTAAGTAATTAAGACTAGAAAATATTGGTACGGTCAGCAACAAAAGTCGGTTAACAGTTTAGTTGTTTAAATCTTAATTATTGAGCAAAATATTCTTAAAAAACATAAAGTAATAGAATATTAAAGAATAATTAACTCTTTGCTATTACATGAAATAGAGAAAACCAATGTATCGCATCATTTTGTATCAATTTAGATGATTTGTAAAAGTAACTGTGTTAATTGACTTTTGTTGCTGACTGTACTATACAGGGTGGCAGGGCCATCGCGCAACCGATTACCATACATGGATTCAGTACATGATTCTGAACCCCGCGGCCGTGCGTTGAAATGTTTTGCAGGTACCTAATTTAAAAAAAATGCATTTCGTTTTGCATTATTTTTATTTTAATATTTTTATTTTTGACTGTGTCTAGTTTAAGTTGTGATCAAGGGTACGAGTCGCAATAAATACTTTTTTCTTTCTTTAGGATTTGTACTTTTCTATTAAACAGTAGATTTTTGTTCTGATAACCAACGAAAAATTTAGAAATATGATAATGATATGTAGATTTTTGAAGTGAAAACTTCTTTAGCGGCGTAGTGCACTTTTTGTGATGGGTAAAAAATGTTAAACTCGCGTCAGGACACGTGACCTGATCGAAAATTCGTAAGACGGAGGGAGAGTAGACCGCATTCCAAAATATCAAAAAATGCACAACGTTAATATTCAAGTTTTCCCTTCTGCCGGCACTCCCGGAGTGCAACCCGTTTTTTTTTTATTTTTATTGAGTCATGTGCTGTATGGTTTGAGTTTCCGTGTCGATGTTCCTGCCAACATAAACGCAGTATATAAGGTAGGCTAGTGATTGACTGATAAAACTGATTTTGAAGGTGAGCGCTGACGCAGTGCACGTTTGTCTTACATGCACCATGGCTTTTAACGAAAGATGATTTGACGATTTGAACTGTTATCGACGCGTTTTACATAACATACATAATCAGCCTATAATGTTCCCAATGCTGGGACACACGCCTCCTCTCTGTGAGAGGGAATGGGCCGTAATCCACCACTCTGGCCCAGTGCGGGTTGGTCGACGCGTTTTATTTAATTGAAAAAGGCTTCATGACGTCACAATCACCACCTGACAGCGGGCCGCTCAGCAAACGAGCGTTTAGTAAAAGGTGTTCTCGACTTGATGAATCCAGTCCAGCCCTGTTAAATGACGTCACATAAGAAACGTCATTTAAGGCTCAGATGGACTAGTAAATTAAAACAAATTTCAAGTTACGAGTGATTCGAGACACTCGTGTCTTAAAATTTGTATTACTTAAAACCCCAGGAAAAAAATAGGGTAGGTGCCTACTTTACATATCTACTGAATATTTATGAGGAATTTTTCTTGTAAATTGCGGTGTTGAAGTTTGTATGGGATATGAATTCCCCGGAGTCGAAGTCTTGGGCGTAACGCTTTTGTTATACCTAAATAACTCAAAACGTCTCGAGTTTATCAAAGATTTCTGTTGTCACAAATGGCCGTTGGGAAGCCATTAATTTATGAGATATAACAAGCAATAGTGCTCTGGAGACTGGACCCAAGACGTCTTGTGTTTACGTCAAATAAAATGTCAATGTGAATATTGAAACAACCCAGGGTGGTTCCTATCACACAAGACGTTACTAATAAATAAGTACTTTTACTACAGAGATACTTACTTTTGACATCAATGGTTCCTAGGAAATACCTATTCAGAGATTGTTATGTAATTAGCAAATGATTTTTCTCCATTTTTCGGAAAAAAAATATGTATAGATCTGCCCTGATTACAAAGAATGCAGTAATCGACATTTTTGAGATTTTCACTTTTTTCCAGAAATGGCATCCCAAGAGGTTCATGTATACATGAAAAAAATATATTTTCATAAAAAAAATCACTCGAAGTATGTTTTGTTATGTAATGATTTTCGCCGTACTTGCATAATTACATCTTGCTCAGATGATATGAAACATGTTTTTTGCGTTTACTCGTAACCGCCATTTTGCGATTACTGCATTCTTAGTTAGGTATGACGGCAGAGATGGTATATACGTCAGGGACATCGACGCGCAAACTGTTACTGAATTCAGCACATGATTCTAGACCCCTAACAAAAATCAAATGTTTTATACAAAGTGCAATAATTGTTGTGTACAAGAACAAGCACACAGAACAGCGTTTTTTTTATAATAACCTACAATCATTTTCTACGCTGGGGAGTTTACAATCATGTGCTAAATTCATGGTAACAGTTTGACACTCTGTGTAGAAATGTTTAAAATAATTCGTAAAATATGGAAAACTGAATAGTCTAATAATTTTGACGGCACGGTTGGTGTAGTGGTTAAGCGATTGACTGCTGCGCTGCGTGTTGCGGGTTGGATTCCCGCACGGAACAAATATTTTTATGGCCTACAAGTAGTTGTTCCGGGTATGGCTGTTTGTGTATGTGAGTTTAAATGCTTGTAAACGCACCCACGACACAGGAGAATTTCCTAGTGTGGTGCAAAGTTTAAAAAATAAAATAATATTAACTACTAACCTTCAAAAAGGAAAATTGGAAGTTTTTACATGGTATGTTTTGGTTTCAATAAGGGTTACAGAGTACCTCGCCGTGCGGTCGCTTACCAAATAACTCCACAAGCCGAATCGCCACCCTATTTACGAGTACACAGGTCGATAAAAATCGCAGGTGACTAGTTAATGTTGCATCAAAATTTCAACTTTCATGCAACGGGCGATCGCCTGCGACTGAGTATTTTCACGGTCGATTTTAGTCACCCGCCGCATGCGACTCGCCGCATGACATAAGTCGAAACGAACTCTACTTTGGATCTTGTGATTTTAGTCACCTGTGGCCTAGCCGAATTGCCATTTACACGGCTATATTCACCTGTGTAAAACCCGCATTGGGTTTGTTTCAGTTAAGAATATCTATTTAGCTGATGCCTCGTCCGACTGTGATACAGACGATAATCACAATAGATAATAGTGGAACAGTCCATCTGATGCTTATCAATAAGACAGATAATACTCGTGTGCATGTGAGTCAGTTGCAAAAACACTATTTTTGATATTTCAAGTGCACGTTGTATCACGAATGACTAAAATAATAGTTGATAACTCATAGGTACATCTTGTTAAAGAGTTCGTCCGTCGAAGTGCTATTAAAAAGATCTTAATCAGCCAAGCAGTACTCCTTTGATCATGTCAGGGCACCGATTCACTAGGACCACTCAATGATTCCTTACTTCGAAACCACTTCGATTCCTTAGCTAATCCCGCCAACCTCGCGTTCATTTCCCGCGGTTTCGTTCATTGTGTCATACGGTCCCTGAAGGGTATTGCTGACCGAGGTATAACAAATTAATTATAAAAAATAAAATTGTTACATACGATTGGAAATCAATTGAACAGTGGTGCTCCTTTGATCATGTGGTGGTAACGACCGCGACTTACGGTCGTAGGGTCGAACTTTTCATCACCACTGCTCTCATAATGGTGAAGGAAAACATTGTGAGGAAATCGGCATGTCCTAGAACCAAAACTTACGAAGACATGTGGCATCTACCAATCAACCCGCACTGGGCCCGCGTGGCGGATTACAGCCCAATCCCTCTCACAGTGAGGACGCCTGTATCCCAGCAGTTGGAACATTATAGGCTTATTAGGTAAGGTAGGGTAGGACACCTAATAATTGTACCTAGACTCCTTACCTAGGATATTCTTGAATATTCTTCATGTTTACATTAGCAACATTATTATGAGAAATGATGACGTAACATACCCATAATGGTTTTTCCTGTCACCAAGCAGGAAAAAAAAGTAAGGAAAAACCAAATGGAAACATTTATTTAGCCCAGCGTAACCATAACCTTGAAAAATTGCCCTAGGCTCTGAAAAAAGTTCACAATCACAAACTTTTCTCGCTAGTAGTGTGAAGTATTTACAGGCACAATTCTTGGAACCCACTACGCCTCGTCTACGGCGAGTTTTTATTTTCTGCGTCAAGAAGATTCCGAGAAAAATGCATTTGAAGGCAAGGGGAGCTGTGAGCCCCGAGCTTTTTGATTTACTTGAGGAATTCATACAAGTTTTGAACTTGGGAATTTTAGTTCTAATTTCTGTTTGATGACTTTTGCGCGAAGTTCGAGATCTAGTTTTGATTAATTAGCTTATTCCTGAAGAGTTGCCTGATTTCTGAACCTTTTCCATGGTTTGGATTAATGAGACTTATTGCTGGTTTCAAAGGTCATATTTGATTTTTTATGTAGCCGGGTAGGTTGGTAAGTAATCATAATATTGAAAATATTTTATTTTTAGCTACAAGAGAAAACCGTAGAAAAATAAAAAGTTCATCGTGAAGAAATAATAAATTGAAACAATTCTTGCCTGATTGCGGAGTTGTGCAATAGTTCGACCCCTACTGCTTTTCTATGTCCTCCTTAGAAAACAGAGGGTAGAGCTTGTACTTTTATAAATTAGCTATTAACATTACCTGTGGCGTTGCTTGGGCCAATTATGTGTGAGCATTTTCGGCCTGATTGGTTTTGCGAGCCATGGCTGTTATTACCCACTAGTATGTTTGCTAACTAGCCCTCGCCCAAGGGCTTACTTGGGCGATTTAGGAGTGAATTCTTGTCAATCCAAGAATTCACTCCGTGATTATCAGGTCGCGCGGGAATCGAGCGCAGAACCTCACATTTACCTATCTACCTTAGACCGCTAGGTACACAGACAAAAAACTACCTATCCTAAACAGGAACTTATTCAAAGTTCTTTTAAAAACAACACAGACATTTTAAAACTCACTTCAGAATTATTAAGAAATTCATAAAGTTCGTGAAGTAAAAACAAACTGCCCGACTCTCAATGTTAGTAGGTACCCGTTTAGCAGCCATAAAAAATCAAATCTAAAATTGTATGAAACTTGGTCGTCCTTAGGCGAGTTTGTTATTTATTACAGTACCCTAGGTTTCATGTGAAACTTTAATCGTTTTTCCTTCGATATTAATTGTGATTGATTTCACCATTTTTAGAAGGTGCTTTCGTTTATTTAATTGATTGGTTTGTTTATCACGTTGTGGGAACATGTTTTTTTTTTGTTGTTACAAGAACTTTTATAAAGCCGGCACAGTAAGAAATGGTGAGATGATCTGGACGCGTACCGCGAGGGCTCGTTCGAGGTGGCGCGAGAAAAGAGTTCCTGGAAGGATTTGGGGGAGGGGGGAGGCCTTTTGCCCAGCAGTGGAACACTATTATAGGAGGCATACGTTTGCTGCAACATTTATTTTTTAAATGTCGCAGCATCATGCTGAGATAGGAGCCTTTTGGCCTCATATAGGACTTTCTGTTTCGTTTTACATTTTGTTACTTTTTTATATAATTTGGTTTTTTGATTTTGACTGTGTTTAGTTTAGTTTGTCATCTTCCTCTACGAGTCGCAATAAATACTTTTTCTTTCTTTTAAAAATAAGAATTTTCATCGGCTTGTTAGTGTAGTGGTTGGAAGCACGACGAGAATAGGGTCCTCTGTTTGATTTCCAGCTTGTACAGAGTGTTAAATTATTGGATTTTTGGTTTCAGGATGTTGGTGAGACTTCGTCACTACTATAGCGCGACGGAAATGTTTGCGCAATCTCATGCCGATGAACTTCACGCGATTGTGTGCAAAAAACAGCTGTTTTCTTGCAAAGCAATGGATTAGTAATATCCTTCAAAATTCAGATTGAATTGAATTTTGATTGTTTTCCTTCAGATTGAGATTGAGTGAGTGTGGTGCGCAACTAGAGTGCACTTATATTTAACGCATTACGTAATTGATGTGCCTATTACAATATGCTGGGATTAAACAAATAAAATAAAAAACTGGTTTTAAATCTGTTGCTTTTTTAAAAAACACAGAAACAAGCCTTAAAACATAACAATCAGAAAAATTAGTCTTTATATACCATCAGTGAATTACAATTTGACAACAGCACCTTTATGTCGTAGCAGTGAGGGCGATTTTCGTAATGCTAGTTAGCACTGATGGCGATGCGACTGTACCTATGTATGTGTTACCACATCTTTACTCTTCAGGACGGACGGAACACAATATACATAAGACATGCCAGTACCTAATATACTAGCAAATATACCAGACAGTCGGAATATATGATCTGTAACATCCACTCATCCCACGCCATCCTACGGTGTGAGCTGAGAATAATGCTGTCGGATTTCAGCGAGGAGATTAGTACCACAATGTAAGTAGACACAGAAGGTCTAATTTAACTAGCCAAAACATGCAAATACGATCATGGGTCGACGAAATGTAATATAGAGCTTTTAAAACCATGGAAGTACTTTATTATTTTGTATAAGGATTATTATAAAATTATATTGATTAAAAACTCCAAGCAATTTCAAAACTTTTGAGTGACAAATGAAGATCTGCGACCGGTTACTCGTCTCTCGCGACGACGTTCGTGCTTTTTCGGAAACACGAAGATTACCGAAGCGCCTTTCTGGTTTAACTGTAGACGTGTACACACGGCTACACATCAAGCTATGCAAAACCAGTATTGGCTGACCGTTCATTGTGAGAAAATATCATACAAAGTGAGGCCAAGACAAACTGGTTGGCCGTGTGTACCTACGTAATGTCGATTATAACTGTCTCAGACGAATGTCAGTCGCGAGTGCGCTTCCGCTCGCTGTTTGGTTTGCTTGCGTTTTCGCTCATTGTAAAAGTCCTCCAGACCGTATTTGGTTCATGGCGGTCAACCTCAACCGAGACTAGCCTTCGGCGCGGGAGATATTATAGTGCACAAGTGTGTGCGCAGACACAGGTGTAGGTACTCCGTCTTCCCTCACTCTCATAGTCCGATGGGACGGCAATCCGACACGACCGGAGAGAGATCAGGCGCAGGACCAACGGCTTAACGTGCTTTCCGAGGCACGAGGGTATCACACCGCCAACTTCCAAACTCCGCGCTGTTAGTAAGAAATTCCTAATAAATAAACCCAATAACACTTTTGCCCGACCTGGGAATCGAACCCAGGACTAGGACATCAGACGCGGTTGCGACCACGAGACCAACAGGGACATTGTATGGACCTTCTGTACCAATCTAATTTGTGTAAGTGGCCTGACAATGCACACACAGGTATATTTGACTAATGATTTTTAATGATAAGGTGGCGTTTGATTAATTATTTTATTACAAAGTTCGTGTTACTACAGTTAAGTATGAGTGGGTGCAGCGGTAATACACACGATAATTACTTTTTTGATAGATTTGCTAGTGTAATCCTACTAATATTATATACGCGAAAGTTTGTATGGATGGAAGGATGGATGTTTGTTACTCTTTCATGCAAAAACTACTTAACAGATTAGGATAAAATTTGGCACACAGATAGTTTATAACCAGGATTAACACATATGATATCTTTTCATCCCGATATTCCCACGGGATCGAAACTTATGCGGGTGATACCGCGGGGCGAAGCTAGTGTAATAAATAAGCTAGTAAACAAATCATCGTAAGGAAACCGGCATGTCCTAGAACCAAACATTCGAAGACTTGTGACATCTACCAACACACACATGGCCCGCGAGATGGATTAAGGCCCACTCCCTCTCACACAGAGGAGGCGTGCCCAGCAGTGCGCACATTTTTTTTTTTCTCAGGATGGGAAATCATCAAATGACTCCTCCCGCTCTGGGTGGAGCAGGAGGGAGTGTCAGACTCTTACTGACTAAAACCCACCTGTGTTCCTTCCTTAGCCCTTTATGTTCCAGGGCAGCGGTAACCCTTTCGGACGATCCCGCTACCCTTCTGACGATCCCGCTACCCACGTGTAAGCCCTCAGGTAACACTATCGAAGTATCTCTATAACCATAATCAGCCTCTGAAGTTCCCTCTGCTGAGACAAACATAGGCCTCGTCTCTTACACACATCGTCGTCATCATCGTCTCGCGCACATTATAGGCTGATTTTACACAAAGCTGCGGGGTAATAGCGTAATCATCATCATCATCTATCAGTAGCAATGTCCTTTCTTTGGTATTGTTCGTCGAATCGTCGAGCTCCTTAAGTGTTGTGTTGAGCTGCACGATTTCTGACAAATGCGTGCACTGACTGGACAGGTCCTCTCAAACTGTTTGGTTCTTTCCTCAAAAAACCATCTCAGACATCAATCTACATGGTCTTCACATGATCTGACCAAGATTATGTCTGGACTTTAAAAGAGACTGTGACCTCTGAGTTTGTTTCGGCCTTTCTTCTCAGACTAGTCAGATAGGAAACGCCGACCTCATCTAGTTTTAAAATATGATTGACGTGTAAAAGTGTTTGTACATTACTTAATTTGACAGGACTAAACTAATATTTATCTTCTGTCCTTTTCTAAATTAAATAGAAAGAAAAAGATGCATTGAACTTAAATTTAGTTTAGTTTGTGAACAAGGGAATCGGCGCCATTGTCTGTGTTCAAGTATTTTACAAGCTTTAAGTATAGCAGCTTGCTTCGTTCGTATGCGCTTCCAGTTAGCCGCATAGTCATCCATTTTTCAACCATTCTCTGCCATCCGATTGAGCTAAAACTTGCCACTTGCCAACATATTTATTTTCTATGTACCTAAACGATTAACACACGACCAGACACGGCAGTAAATACCAAGAATTTAATTAACTGTCCTCTATATCAACAAATTTTCAACAGAGAGTTTTTTTATATCCGAGCGTGGGAGCAAAGGATTAATTATAGCGAAGTAGCTCTGACGTCACAGCACACACATACATGACCTATCCACTACGCTTCGATGACGCGTTGGTCACACACACACTTACACAGACACATCACACACCCACAAGACACGGACATTTTTATTAGTACGAGAACAGTGATTGGAATATGGTGGATTATTTAATTTTCTGACCTTTTTTGAGTTACCTATCAATTTTAATGTAGGTTATTGCCGGATGTTTGATATTGCCTTTGGAGCTTTGTGTAATAAACAAAGTTGACAAAGGAAAAAGTCTGTCATTAGGGTTTTTAGAGATATTAACCTGCGATGCGATGCGTGCCGTAGATAGAGAATGGTATAAGTAGATAGATTAGCTATCAATTGGTGCTGCTGTCGTCCCCCCCCCATCATCATCTGCCTAGTGTGTTTTCCCAGCTATGTTGGGGTTGGCTTTTAGTCTAACCGAATGCAGCTGAGTACCAGTATTTTACATGGAGCGACTGCCTATCTGACCCCCACTAAACAACCAAACAACTCCAATAAACTTTTTTCTTTCTTTCTTTCCCCACAACCCAGTTACTGGGTAATATATGGTACCCCTTGGTAAGACTGGTTGTCAGACTTTTGGGATTCTGATACCTGTAATGACTGTCAAAGATCCACGAATGACAGCCGGGACCAACGGTTGCGGTGCTTTCCGAGGGACGGAGGGAACTTGGTATGTGAGGATGGCCACCCATCCACGGACCAACCGCGGCAAGCTTAACCTGATCGATTGACCTGTGCGGCTGTTGTTATTTAGCCCTGAAGTGATCCATCACTTAAATGTTAATTAAATCCTGATTACCTTTCAAAAAAAATGTGTCATTTTGTTAGGAAACGTAAGTCGAAGTTTTGTTTTCCTTTTGGTAAAAGTTTTTAGTTTACGAAGCAGTAGAAAGTAGTAGAAGGTTGGTCAGAAGGCCAACCTTCTACTGATCCGTAAACAAAAATAAAACTTTATAAAAACGTAGTACCTACAAATAATACAAAGTTAGTATTCAAAGGAATTACTTTAGATTCAAAATTGCAATAGGGCGCCCACATTAGAGGATTTCAGGTAGATTAAGTTCATCTGCATTTGTGCTGTAAGAAAAATAAGGCAGTTGACCGATAAGGAACTTGACGGAGAAGGTATGTGTGTCTCTCGTTAAAATCAGGCATATTTTAATTACGGTAATTAAAATATGCCTGATTTTAGTAGAGTAGATTTTAGTGCGGTAGTTTTGGTTATAGCGCAATAGAAAAACGGTTTGCAGTTCAAATCAGATTACAATTCACTAAAAAGTGAGTCACATTAGCGAATCACACACTATAGGTACAAAATTACTCAACGATACGGAACGCGAGACAGTTTCTAGGCACATGTTGTTCGTACGATGTCCAATGTTTCGATGTCCCCGAGAGCTTTTTTTTTTTTTTATTTTTTTTTTTTTTTTATGAATGGCATCTCGTAGTTGACCTTGAGAGGTCGTAACTACTTAACCGGACTATCCTGTGGTTGCCTTAAGAATTCTTAAAGCCTCCAGCCAGGGCTAAATCTAGGTTTAAACTAAGCGACTGCGCGCTAAGGGCTCCCCCTGTGGGGAAAGAACCTCGGCTTAGGGCGTCGCTGGGAGAGGGCAGCAAAGGGACAGGCTGGATCGAAATGGTATTAATGCTTTGATGAGCACGGCGTTTCCTAGGACTATCTCTGAGAAGAAAGGCCGAAACAAACTCAGAGGTCACAGTCGGGGGATTTACAATTACAGGCTCAGCTACGACGCGGGCTGGCGCTTCAACGGGCAAAGAATTTACTTGGGGGCGTCGCGAGGGACCTCGGCGGCGAGGTCGGAATGACGGTAATTTCTGTTTTTGTAATGTGCTGGTAGCCCTATCGCTCTCCTGGAGGAGGGTTGTGGGGTCATCGGGGTCATCTAGTACATGCCTTGGACGGCGAATTTTGCTGATTTTAGAGGGGGTATAATTGACGGCCGCGACAACCAGAGGGTTGCGGTGAGTGGCGGCTGTGGCAAAGAAACGTTTGGAGAGGCGTTTCATGAACTGCTGGATAGTGGGGATCTTGAGATCAACGTGGAGGATCTCATTGCGAACGAACCAAGGGGAGTTTGTGGCCTTGCGGAGGAAACGGTTCTGTAGGGTTTGCATCCTATGGATGTGACGGGGCTTTGCATGAGCAAAGACAACGGAAGCGTAGGTCATGATGGGACGGATGCAGGCTGTGTACAGGCGCATTTTGCACTTGAGTGACAGCTTGCTGCGGTCATTGAGGAGGTAGTGGAGGCGACCGAGAGCGAAAGCGGCACCCGAACGGACCGTCTTTATGTGCTCCGAGAAGGTGAGGTGCTGATCTAGGATGACACCTATGTATTTGGCTCGCTTCTCCCAGGGGATCTGCTTGCCGAACATGGTGATGGGTGGAGGGGGGGTGGGAAGATGTCTGGGTTTCGTGTAGAGAACCGCTTGACTCTTGTCGGGATTGACTTCGATACGCCATTTCCTGAACCAAGCAGCCAACTTGTTGACTGCGGTTTGGAGATGGAGCCGAAGTTGGATGTGGCTACGACCAGTGTAGTAGATGGCTGTGTCGTCTGCGAACAGAGCCAGTTGGGACTTGGGATTTTTAGGAATATCGCTAGTGAACAGCGTGAATAAGAGAGGGGCGAGTACGGAGCCCTGGGGGACTCCTGCTCGGATGGGGTGAGGCGACGAGAGCGCTCCTTCGATTTTGTAGCGGAATGAGCGGTTCGACAGATAGTCTCGTATGATGAGCACGAGCCGGTCTGGCACCCCGAGTTGGTACAGCTTGTATAATAAGCCATTGTGCCAGACTTTGTCGAACGCTTTCGCTATGTCGAAGTAAATAACACCTGTCATCATACCGCGCATGAATCCATAGTGGATTTGTTCGGTGATGCGGTGGACTTGTTGGGCACAGGAGTGTTGGGTTCGAAAACCAAATTGTTCATCAGGGAAGAGACCCTTGTTTTCGGCAAAGGACCTGAGACGCTTGTAAATAAGCCTCTCATAGATCTTACCGAGAACTTTGAGCAGACTGATGGGACGGTAGCTCGTCGGTTCGGTCCTGGGCTTTCCGGGCTTATGGATGACAGTGGCTTCTTTCCACGATTGTGGGAAAATGTTGTTGCTCATGGCGCCATTGAAGATGGTGGCCAGTAGCAGTATTAGGGGGGCAGGGAGAAGTTGGATCACTTTATTGGTGATTCCATCTGAACCGGGGGCTTTTCTGGGTATGAGACCCTTGATGATGTCCTGCACTTCGTCTGGAGTGACGGGAGGCAGAGGATTATCAGGGTCTTCGACGGGTGGGAGGGAGGCTCTACGTTCGACTTCTGCGTCAACCTCTGAGAGGTGAGCTTGGTCTACTGGTTGAGTGCTGGGTGAGCATTGAGCTTCGAGGCTGATGGCCAGGCACTCGGCCTTTTCATCATCATCGAAGGCGATGGTTTTATCTGGGCGGACCAGGGGTGGTATGGGGACGACTTCGCGGGATTTGAGTTTCCTTTGAAGCTCCCAGAAGGCCTGATGGGTGGGCTCAAGCTCGCTTAGCATCTTGTCCCAGCTAGCTTCACGCCACTCCGATAAGCGAGACTTTACAGCACGCTGCAAGTAACGCATATGGGCTTTGTTAGCGTCGCAGGGAAAGCTACTGTAGGCACGGACAGCCGCGTTCTTCTCATTCAGCAGTTCACGCACATCGTCGGGTAGTTTCCAGCGACGGTCGTCCGTCACTAGAACTTCCCTAGAACAATCGTTCATGACTGACTGTACGTGTTCCGTGAATGAGTCGATCGCGGCCGTCGTGTCCGCGATAGAGCTGAAGTGACCGGGGATGGTGTCTAAGTGGGGGGATGTGGTGGATTTCAGGGATTCCCTTACTTTCCTCCAGTCCGTTACCACTTTTGTCAGGGGAGGTAGGTCGGGGTCGGTGAGTCCAGTGCGAGGGGCCAATCGAATGGTGATTGGTCGATGGTCAGAGGTGAGCTCTTGTACTACTTCTAGAGAGTCTAACCGTAGGTTGACTCTCTTCAGAAGCACCACGTCCAGGACATCTGGGGTTTGGGAGGGGTCGTGGGGAAAGTGGGTGGGGGTCATAGGACCTATGACGTCGAAGTTGAGCAGTGGGCAGAGGTTGAAGAGGTGTCTGCCTCGAGAGTTGGTCGTGACACTGTTCCAGGCAGTGTGTTTGGCGTTGAGGTCGCCCGCTATGATAACGGAGTCGCTCATGCCAAGAAGGGTAGAGAGGCCGTCAGATAGAAGCTGCGGGTCCTCTGGAGTGGTTTGGGGAGGAAGGTAGGCTGAGACTATGGTGATAGGCTGGTGGCCTGTCATGCCTAGTCGACAGATAGACACTTCAAGTCGTGAGAGTGGGGGAGGGTCCATGGGGGTGCAATACAGAGCCTTTTTGTAGTAAATTAGAGTGCCGCCCTTGTGGCACCTCAGCCTGTCATTGCGAACTAGACGATAGTTAGCAATTGCAGGGCTGCGGATGATGGGCTTGAGGAAGGTCTCTTGGACGAGGAGAATGTCGATTTGATGATCGCGGAGGAAGGTGGCGATCTCATCTCGTTGTGACTTGAGGCCGTTGGCATTGTAAGATGCCAACTTGAGGGATCGGGGTTTCGTTCGCGTGATTATGCTACTATCCATTACGGTTTTGTAGCGTAGGAAGAGAGGGCTTGCGTAATCTCAGGGTACGCTTTGAATATTTCCTGGATGCGGAAAAGATCACAGGATGCCCTAGCGGCGGTGATCTCCTGTGCCATTTGTTTAGCACGAGGGGTGAGAAAGATTAGATAGGTGCTTGTAATCACCGTGAAGGGGTCGGGGTCCTCTGAAGGGGCAGCTAGAGCGGCGGGGGCGGCTTTAGGAGCGGGGGCGGGGGCGGCTTTAGGAGCGGGGGCGGGGGCGGCTTTAGGAGCGGGGGAGGGGGCGGCTTTAGGAGCGGCGGTGGGGGGCTTACCAGCAAAGTAAGCTTGTAGCGCGGGGGGGCAGAGGCGGGGGTCCGCTCTGGCGGGGGTGAGAGGGGTAGGCGGCTGGGATGCTGCCTGCGTGAGAGCGGGGAACGCTCGCTGGTGATTTAATATATTCCAAGGACTAGGCCTTTGGGGACTTAGTCGCTCGGGGAGCTGGGTCGGGGGGTTTTGAGAGGAGGAAGGGGATTCCCTTTGTTGGCGGGCGTCCGCACGCTTGGCCAACTTGGGGGAGGAGGATTTGGGGGCCTTTGGGCAGCCACGGTAGTTGGCTGGGTGGCCTGAGTTGCCGCATAGGACGCAGCTGGGAGGTTCCGTACATAAGGTACGATCTTTAGGACGAGGGCAGTCGGACGTACCATGCTCGCCCAGGCACTTGACGCACCTGGGTTTTGCGTGGCAGTGGGCCTGAGAGTGGCCGTAGAGCTGGCATCGGTGGCATTGCCCAACGATGCCGCTCTTGCGGGGTTTTTCTATGACTAGGCCTGTGAGACCACAGATAGCCTTGAGGTTAAATATGGGGTGGAGCTTTTGCCCTTCAACGGGGGGACAGACCACAAGGATCATGTCGAAGGCGACTTGACCCCTGGCGCGGTGCATGCGGTGGACGTCGGACACAGGGATGTTCTGTGCCTCGAGGTCCGCCTTGATGTCGGTGACAGGGATCTCCTTGGGGACCCTTCGGATCACGACACGTGTCTGGCGTTCTTCCGGGAGGGAGTAGGTGTGAAACGACACACCTCTCTGCCGGAGAACGCGGGTAAGGTCCCTGTAGTCTTTCGACGTCGGGACCGAGACTTTAATACCCTGTTGGGTAGAACGGGCGCTAGAGAAACCGATCTTAAGATCGGTGCACCAACTCGAAACGTCCGTCCACTTCCATTTGTCCTGAATGAACACAGGGGGTGGAGGGGGTAATTTACGAGGGGCGGAAGTAGTGGCGCCGGCACTGAGGCTAGCGGTCGGGGAGGGGGTAGCGGCGCGTGAGGCGCGCGGGGCGGACGGGGTGGGGGTAGCGGCGCGAGAGGCCTGGGAAGCGGGGGCGGAGGAGGGGATAGCGGCCGATTCAGTGGCGGCTATTTTCCTTGGGGTAGGAGAAGCAGATTTTTTCTTCTTCCTCTTATTTTTCTTCCCCGACGCCAACGTGTAGCCGTCGTCGTCTGAGGAAGGGGCTGACGAGGACTCAGAGAAGAGGAGGGAATCCTCTTCTGATGAGTCGTGGGGGCGTTTGCCAGAGGCCTCTTCGGTGTCCATGGACACCGGAGAGTTAACCGGCTCATCGAGCAAGCTCGATTTGCTGGTCGTGGCGGGGGAGGGGATCTGCAGAGCAGCTAATTCCGAGCCATATTTGGCAAGGATGGCAGGGTCCTTGAGGAGGACCTCTTTAACAAAGAGTAATATGGCGTCAGCCATAGCGGGGGACGGGGGAGAGTTTCCCTAAACCTAGCTCCCCGGGTGGATGGGCCCGGGGATGTGTACCCTCCCTGTCGGGTGTAGACAGGGAGGTGAGTACCTACTGGTGAGCCCTAAGCTTGTAACCCGTCGCCAGTCTTATTGTGCGAACGGGGCCCTAGCCAGTCTAGCGCTAAGGGTGTAGAGACACCCTAACGACACTAGGTGTGTAGCTGGGGAAGGAAAACTGTCATCCAGTCCCGACTAGGAGGCCCCCCAAGGCCGGGAACTGGGACCCGTCCAATTGACTGCCTTGCCCTGAAGGGGTTCGGCGGGTGTGATTGGGACAACACCCCACTCGGTTTCGTTTACACCGTAAGGTTTCAGCCGAGGACCACGAAACTGTGGTTTTAACCCGGAAGGGGCCTGGTGAATTTACGACGAGTCTGTACGATAAAGAAATAGAGCCTTGAAAAAGGCAGTTTGAGCGATCTTATAATTCAAAGAATAAATTCAATGAAAGATCGAGAGTAGTCGGGGCGACTACGGAGAGCCGTTACGAGAACGCAACGAGAGCGACAGCGAGCGACAATGAGCCGGGAGCGTAGGCGCTTTGTGCACGTACGCGCGCGACGAGCGTCAAACGGTGTCTCGAATGTTTTCGTCCCCGAGAGCTCTGCTCACACCGCTTTTGTAGCTGTTGCCCTCGTGGAACTCAGGCTAGACTCTGTCTAGCGCCACGAGATGGCGCCAGCGTTCCGAATAGTCAAACGAATGACTCCGACCAACTTATGTTACAATTATTTAGTTTATTTACCATTTATGTACACATATAAATGGTAAATAAACAGCTAGATAAGAAAAAAACAGAACTGAAAAAATAGGTACAGAGGTGATGCTTATTTCATAAGAAATCTCTTCCCGCACACCCGAGACAGGACAATAGATACAGAGATGTAGACAGCGAATTACTTATTATCTTATAATTAACTTAACGTCGGTCTGTAACTGTTAGCGATTATCATTTGGATCTTTACGGCGGTCCCCAAACTAGGCGGTGCCTGTATCTTGGGGACCAGTAAACTTTGCTTATTTCCAGTTATTAAGTATGTCTTATGGCGTTCTGCTGTGGGGATCGGCAGCTGACGTAGATTCAATTTTCATTTTACAAAAGAGGGCCATTCGTGCGATCTATAAAATGGTCCTCGCGAGTCGAGACGACTCATTTTGTAGATCAAGTTTCTGAAAAACAAATTCAAAGAAATAGATACTTATACTAATTCTGCCTACTCTTTATATCTACTAACATCTTTTAACTTATTATCTTTACTGACATTTCGCAAGCTTTTTAGTCTAGCGTGATTACTAGGACTCTGTTTGATTGGTACATTCCAGTTTTTCTCCATTCGGTAAATAATGTCACATTCACTATTTCTTTTATTTCTATTTCACTATTTCTATTGGTATTTACCTAAAACAGTAAGTTTAACACTATCTAAAATAGTAGGTAGTTACTTATGCCTATAAGAAAGACATGTATTATTTCCTGTGGGGACTCAATTCTTAAAGAGAAAATAAATGATTAAAAAACTTGTTTGAAGCCTTTTCATGAAATTCTATTCATTGCTGTAAAAAGTATTCAGAATTGAAGTAAGTAAGTACGTATTTTTTATTGAAAAGTAAAAATTTGAGTGAACTACGGCTAAGACTTTCGGGACGCATAATTAACACAAACGAAGAGTTCTCAAGTACTTATAATTTATAGGATTTCAAATAATTTCGAAAATGTACCTTTCTGGCAGCATTAGAACCAGCAGAAAGGAACACTTTATTAATGTAAACGTAGGCAGGTAATGACTGTAAACGACGATGAAAATGGACAGTTTTTCGTACAAACTTGGTAAAATACATGTTGTCCTTAAAGGTGACTTGGAAGTTTAATTTAATAATACTTCTAGTACTCGAACCGACTGATTTGATTTACAAATTAATTTGACATTTAAGTAGGTAGATTAATGATACTAAAAAGCCTGCGAAATGTCAGTTTTTAGATAATTAACAAATTAATATAGTGCAATCTCGATGTAACAAATCGGAAGGGAAAAAGTAAATATTCGTTATTTCAAGTAATTCATTAAACTGAGGTTTGTTATATTGAGGTTAGGTTGGTCTAAAATTTGTTATAAAGAGGTAAAAACGTGTCGAAACCTGTCGCGACTGAATCACATACTATTGGGAACGTTATATAAAGGTTTTGGGTTGACAAAATTTGTTAATTAGAGGTTTACAATTTTTTTTTATAGTTGAAAATTCGTTATTTAAGAGTTTGTTCGCAAAAAATCTTCGCAATGTAAAGGTATATTTTACATTGACTCTTATGGGCAATTCAAGGGGATTACGAAAAATTCGTTAAATCAAGGATTTCGTTATATTGAGGTACGTTATATTAAGGTTGCACTGTATATTTACATAATTTCGTTTAAATCGTCAGATAACTTTTATTCAAGGAATAAAATTGACGTGGACAGTTTTTGTATGAAATAACTGTCAAAATTACAAAATTATGCCTCGAATAAAGTTATAAGATGATTGAAAAGTCAGCCCTAAAAAGCTAAATAATCAAAGGGCATCAAATAACTCGCCCGTATCGCTGTCAACAGTTACAGGAAAAGTGCCCAGAAGGCTGGCAGCATTGCCACGTTGTATGGCAATGCTGATTCTTTGGCAAAAAATAGGCCAACGATGTCTTGTCACTCATGACTCACGGCACTTCAGGGGGCTAAAATTTTCCCGGTCAACTTTTCGGTGTATAGTATAGACAGGAGACAGGAACGCTAATAGGGGTAATTTGGCGGACTTAACATTAGAACATAAATGTATTATTGCTATATATTTTATGAATATACCAGATAAGGAAGGACCTGTGAAGTGCTTCTAATCAAATTAGCCATTCAAAGGGCAACTGGCGGTTTATTTTGTGAATAACTATTGTTTGCAAAGCCAACCCTTTGAAGTTTGTTGTTTCTGCCAGGCCTAAGATCACTGGAGATGAACTTCGTTTAGATTCTGTTTTAACTTCGGTATGTGGGCAGCAAGAATAATGATCCGACTTAAACGAATAGGAGAAATGCAAATTTGGTTTTTTCCGTTTCTAAATTAGGAAACATCACAATTTTGCAAGCGAAAAGTTGAAAACAAATAAGTGTAAGGTAGAAAGCGTGTCTCTGTAGCATAGTATAAAGAGGGAAGTAAGTTATCTTCATACAAACGCACCACGCGCGGCTTGTATGTGTGCGTCAAAGTATCTATGCGTCGCCGCACGCACACTTAAACAAAATCTCGACCCGTTTCTCAGTGCGCCAGTCGGGGCTAACACCGCACGAGGTTCGCGCGTCTCCGCTTTTCGGCACCGCTAAATGAATGAAAAATGCGCCGGTTTATTTTATCCCTTTTTTATAAATAATACTACTCTGAATCTTGAACACCTTTCTGTATTTGTTAGGAAAACCATTGTTGAACCTTATTGACTAATGATCACTGAATTAGTTATACAGAGATGATTGTTAGGGTTTATGAATTTTGATTTTGCTAATCAATTATTTTAATTGATATTCGTCTTAATATTTTACACTAGCCACTTTACCCTTTTACTATATCCATGGTCGCTCTGTGATTGGTTGCCGCAAATCGCGGGAACCGCGAAATTATCTTTGGCAAGGGCCGGGCTTTAAACTGATGAATTAGTGACAGTAGGTACTATCAGTAACCTACCGTTTACTCGTCGTCGCTCTTTCTTTCATCGTGAAAGGTTTCATCATCGTTTAGGTAGAACCGACCTCACAACACCCTGTACCCAGACAATACAAGTAAAAAATACAACTTCCCGACCCTTGCCAATTTATAGGCACTGAATTAAAATTTAGCAAAAAGTGACAACCCTGAGACAGTAGGTAATTATATCGCAGATTGGGCCGGAGATAGCCTACTTCCCCTCTTTATACTAAGTATGTCTGTAGTCTGTGGTAGATACATAGTAGGTACCTACATCATATTCATCATACTTAGATATAAATGTAGATATTTTACATAGGGGGACATGATAGGTAGTACATAACAAGCTGATTGCTGCACATGCTCAACAATTTTTTTAAACCATTTATTTGTATAAAATTGTCTTTATTTTTTCTTCAATGTTAGTTTCGTTAAGTTTTTAATAAATCCAACCGTTCGGTAGGTACAGCGTACAGCGTTTTAGGAATATTCAAGTTTACCCAATTAACTACGAGCACATTATGTAGTGACATTGAAACCGTCAAGTATTTAATAAACGTTGCAGCGAAACTTCACCGCCTGACGGTCCGCAATAGGTAGTCGTAGATGCAGTGGAACTTAGTTTTTCTTTGTCATCCACACCCTTTGAGGCAACTGATAAACTTGAGAACGGCGCCATCGACGTCTGATCGATAAGACGAAGTAACGGACGCGAGAAATGACGTGGCAAGATAGGGTACCGTGTCTCCATTCAAGTTAAAAACCATATTATTTTCTTGTATGGGAATTGTTAGTTCCATGCATAATTAGTAATAAGCATGGAACTAACAATTCCATTATTAATAATCATTTTTTGTTTTCTAGTGAAAACATGGCAGTCGGTACTTAGCATATTACGAATTTAGGAATCCAGCAGAATATGAACACATATTCTGAGTTGTACAGACATTTACTACAGAGGCAACTGCATCTGTCGACACGCGTTGACGACAATGTGTCGCTCGTGAATTTGAGTACGGTGCTTAAATACACTAGCGGCATAGTGACGCGTGTTGCTCGTGTGTATGCACACAGTGCAATCAGACAGACAGACATACATTCGGTCCATCGTTACTCCTTTTTTTTTGCATAGTTTTTTTATATTAATTTTCTGCATGTTGGTACCAAAGTCAATATGAGTAGAATAAGATAAATCGCGGCTTGGTTAAGCAAGATTAACCAGAACCACAAGTGTTGGGAGCTCCCAGCTATCTCGGTGGACGAGATGTACGTACCTTTTTTTTTTTTTGAAGATGGGAAATCATCAAATGACCCCTCCCGCTCTGGGTGGAGCAGGAGGGAGTGTCAGACTCTTACTGACTAAAACCCACCCGTGTTCCTTCCTTAGCCCTTTATGTTCCAGGGCAGCGGTAACCCTTTCGGACGATCCCGCTACCCTGGCAGATGTACGTACCTGAGGTAAGACTTTTCTATTCTGGTCACACAGGTCTTGATCGTTGCGGCCTAATTCGATTATATTCAACCAGGCTGCTCCTAAACGTGGAGGTAATCCTCGTTCCCCAAGAAACCGCGTTTTGTTTTCGAACAATGATTCTAATTTTGACTTGAAGTGACTGCTTTGAACTACCCTACTATGAAACATTTAAATCCAGGTGTTATTTACTTTAGGTCCCCGGTATTAATTACACTTTTATACCAAAAAAGTAATTTTGATCGCCCGGTAATTGAAAGTTGGACTCTTTGTAAAAAAAAAAGAGTTTACAGAAGCGAAATTAAATTCACCGGCCATCATAATGGGCCGTTTGGATTTCCTTTCAGTAAAAAAAGGATTAAAAAAGCGTTCTCTGTCGAAAAAAGCATCGCATTTTATTAAAAATGCAATTTTGAAACAAGAGGATATTAGATTACGAGTATCTGTACCGAGCCAGCTGGATCTATTTCCTTACTAAGTCATTTTGGGATTGCGAATCGTGTAGTATTTTGTCAACTTTTCAAGTTTAATGTTCTTTTGAAGAGGTATTTGTCAATTTGTAAGTACGTATGTGCTAGGAGGGGTCCGCCCCCTGTCCGCAGGGATCGTATTACCCAGTAACTGGGTTGTGGAGGTCAGATAGGCAATCGCTCCATGTAAAATACTGGTATTCAGCTGCATCCGGTGAGACTGGGAGCCGACCCATAGTTGGGAAAAGGCTAGGCAGATGATGTATGTGCTATTTTTGGGTTTATTCATCTTTTCCCTAGGTACCTCATTAGATTTTAAAATCATTATAAAAACTTTTATTAATTTTAGAGTACCTACCCTACCCTACCTAATATTTTATCGCCTTAAAACCTTAAACTCAAGTACTTAATCTAATCAGCAATTGTCAAGTGTACTGCATACCTATGGAAACGCATTCCTGTTATGTTCAATTCACTTAGGTAGAAGGCAGTATCAATGTGCAGCCGGTGCTAAGCGCCGCTAGTCGCTCGTAAAAGCTTGAGGTAATAGAGGCACGGAGTAGTGAGTGGATGGAGTGCTCATATCGCGCTACTTATCATTTGTCGCGATATAAGCATACATAACATAAGATAACATGGTATCCATAAACTACATACTCGTACGTCTAAATGATGTCTTAGCAAATAAGACAGTTGTTAAAAATATGTCTACTGCCTCTCATGAGAATTTCTTACTACGTGCTGCTTTTACGAGCCATATTATCTGTGCCAGCACGTATATTAATGCTGTAGCATAGATCGTTAACTGTATTTAGTTATTTGTACACACAGACACTTCATCATCATCATTTCAGCCGAAAGACGTCCACTGCTAGACATAGGCCTCCCCCAAGCACCTCCAATTCGACCGGTTCATTGCCTCACGCATCCAGCGAGTTCCTGCGGCCTTCACAAGGTCGTCGGTCTACCTTGTGGGAGGCCTTCCTACACTACGTCCTACACACACAAACACTTAAAGAGAAATATTTTAGATCGTTGATTTTTTTTCCTTCGTTAGCTTGGAATCGCTGTGGGTGAGATACAGGTATATGAGTATATCTTTCCCCAATGTACTTCCATAGTTCGGCAAGTTAATCACAAGCTATCACTCCATTTGCTACTCATCCGTGTTCAATCATCTAATTAGATTGCCAAGGCGCCCACAAGCCGCACTATGACTGCTTAGACATTCAACTGCGCTGTTCAAATAAAGTACTAATAGTTCTAATTATGCAGGTTAGTGTCGTTCTATTTATTTAAACCCCATTGTATTGTCAAAACGTACCTAGAGACAGAAAATGAAATTATTATGAAGGGGTGACTAACATACGTTGTCATATTCACCATTTATTTATTATTAAAAAAAAAATAGAGGACAACGCCTGTCAAATTTTAATGCATAGGAGAAAGCACTTTCAGTGTTTCCAAATTATCTGGGAAACTTTTCCAATTTTTCTTTCACTAAAAATCTTATCCGGTCTATATAACTATGTAGAATAGCACAATTTGATCCAGTTGTTCTCAAGTGATGCACTTATCAACGCACAGCATTTCATAAGTGGTGATCTTATCACAGTTTTTTTTTTATCAAAATACATAAGAGCTAATCTACTGTAATCCTTTAGATTTTTATGTCAGCCATTTATTTATTTTAACATAAAGCGGCCAAGGCCAATTACATAAGTTAAGTCCAATACCAAAAAGTACACAACTACTCGACAGTTATACGCTCATCTCACAAAATTCCAAACATAAGAGGGCCTAAAAAGGCCACTTTAAGCAATACCTTTAAAAGCTATTCATTTCTGAATTCCCAGCAGATCATTAGCAATTCCTCTAATTTTCGTAAAATTTCATTTTATATTTGAAGTAAACATTGCCGCATAAAAAAAATAAAAACCGGAATTTTATCGGTAAATTTTTCGCTCTGCTTTTTGTGTGTAGTCATATCGTACAAGCGTGTTTCTATCTTAGGTTTCACGCTCTTTCATTACAGTTTTTATTAATCAAATTGGTTTTTTCTTTTTATTTCTACAGTTTAAATGTTATTTCATAGTGATATGAATTGAAGATTCTTAATGTTATCCTGATAAGATTCTGCCAAAGTGGCCTTTTTAGGTCCCAAGATCTTCATCCATTCATGGATGATCGAAGTATGTTGTTCATTAGAAGACAATACCGGTTTCCTCACGATGTTTTCCTTCACCGTTTTGAGAGCAGTGGTCATGGGACCACCACTGCTCAGAAGACAATAGAATGCTGCAAATGCCTAGCTCCTATTCTCTTGACATAGGTAAAACCACAGATATCGCACCTTTTCTGATGGTGATAGTACTGAGGGTAGGCAAACAAGATGTGTACGTTGTTCTCACTCACCATCATCTGCCTAGCCTTTTCCCAACTATGTTGGGGTCGGCTTCCAGTCTAACCGGATGCAGATAAGTATCAGTATTTTACATGGAGCGACTGCCTATCTGACCTGCACAAGTTACTGCCGCATACCGTTATACATTATTATCACTATTCATACAAATATCCAACGGAATACCGCTTAGCATTTTTCATCCCGCGATATTCAAATATCATCTATTTCTGAATAAGCCTTAAGTCGCCTTTTGGGGAACGCCAATTTTAACCGGGAATTACCAATAAGTACTCTTTTATGTAAACGTAGTCACAATCTGTGGCGCTTACGCACGAGTTTCATTGTGGGAAATATCTTGGATTAACTGTCTGACGGATGACGATAAATATCTGGTTTTATTACAACCTGACAGAGGATTTAGGATTCCCGGAGAAGTAGGTATCAGTAGTGAATCAGACTTTAATACGCTGACGTTCATCACGTCGTCGGGGTCATCAGTTTAGAGGTATGAGGAACAGGGTGTAAAGTTCACTCAACCTCCATAGAAAAGGGATGATCCTCCGACCAGACGGGTGTTGTGTCTGGCGGGCAATTGCCCAACGATTGATGTTAGGAAGTGTGTATATATGCTAATTGCACGGTAAACTCTGCTTGCGAAATGCAAGATTTGCGTGACGTCAGTATGACGCGCTGTTCGCATGTGGCGCTGTAGATACCGCTACAGTCATGGTACAGCGCTACTGGAATTGTTTTTGTTGTGTAATCATTTTGAATATGTCTTATTGAGAGAATAAATTTTGAATTTTTGACAGTTTTTTCATGCTAGAACGACGTTAATTTTATTCCACGGATAAAAGATATCTGACTTTGGTAACATCAGCCCTTAGAGAGAAAGAGCTAAACGACACTACCGCTTGGTAGGAATCTATAGATATTATAAATTGAAGTAGTTTTTCGTGTCTGTTTGTGTGATCGCGTTATTCTTCTAAACTAGGCAATGGATCTTATGCGGTTTTCACCATCATTTAGAGAATTAATTCCGAAAAAGTTTTCGTTTGGGTAATACTACATTGATAAAGAAATCTCGATATTTTGTCAAGTCCTAAAAACCTTGCAAATCAGGGCGGCACCCTAATTGCGTAACACATGATCAATCGGAAATTGCTAATCCATTAAATAAAGCAATGAATATTGTTGAACTGTCAAAATTTAACTGATTCCGATTGATCGTGAGTTACGCAATTAGGGTACCGGTCGGTAGTACAGATGCCAGCACACCAAGCTACTACAATCTGTCCTTTAATAGATTTCAACCTTATCGCTATAGCATTAAGGTTCAAGGTTTATTGGGAAAAATTGACAGTATCGGGTAGCTTGACCTGCTGGCGTCTGTGCATACAATAGAAGAATATTCTAATTAATTTAAGCACGCCGTTAAGTCTACCTTTGTACCTTTTTGTGCGAAAAGTTTAAATAAATAAATTTATCTTCTATACTTATATGCTATGTATTAACAAAAAGGATGTTAATTTCGAGCACAACTAGCATGTGTACACCCAAAAAACATGATCATTTTTCACACACGGAGAGCATTTTGCAAGTAGACTAGAACTAGTTAACAAACACGCTTTTTGATAACACGATGTTTCAACCTTCATTCTCGCTAATTACATTTTATACGATGAACAGCTTTTCCAAATCATTTTCGAAACAAGTATTTAGGTACCTAAACAGAACGTGTCATATTATTGCATAATAATCAGTTCAAGTGCGCGAAATTCTGAGAGTTAGTAGATAGTACGGATGGGAGATAAGACTGTTCGAGATTCATCTAAATCTACTGACATATTTACATGTATTTTACATAACTCGGCCACTGTTTCACGTGCACTTTTATTCACGATAAGCGCGCCTCTGTTTAGTAGGTATGAAAAGATAATCCCGATTTCTCTGACTGCACGCTGCACATGGAGCTTAACTGTGTGACATAAAGCCATGTAAATTACTGTCTCACTTCCGCTGTACATTCAAAACAAACCAAAATGGACGAAAAACCTACTACGCTAGACCCTTAGGTATACCTACCACAGAATAAATAGTACAAGTACTTATATGTGTGCGACTGTGTGCATACGTAGATTTGTAATGTGACCACTATTTTCTCCCACAATCAGTAAAGAAATTTAATATAAAAAACATTGTTTTATACACAATAATAAAAAAAAAACTGTGTATATATGTATTAGGGGTTAAAGTATGAAATTGCCGATTTGTACTAAAAATTGAAATTCGTTTTTTTTTTTAATTTAACATATTTATTTTCATACGGTGTTTAACTACTATTGTGAACGGACGTACCGATCGCGCGCGCGTGCTCTAGTTAAGAGTATTTTGCAGACGCATCACAATACCGTCGTCGCGGTGTACATACGTCGATCAATCGGGGCCACCGCGATGACCCAGTTACAAATGCGGAAATCGTCATGAAGTGTTTACTATAATTGTTTAGGTGACACGCTCGCCTTAAAACTAAACAATGGCTGCAAAACAGTCTATAAAAATAAAAACTGATCTGGAAAAGCAATTGTACGATTGTTACATCCAGGAGAAAACGGACAGAGAAAACCTGCAACAAATGGTACGTCAACTGAACGACCACATACAAAACTTGCAGGAACAGGTACAAGATCTGCAAGGACAATTAAAATGCTTAAAGGCACAAGAAAAAGAAGAACCTTCCGATAAACAGGTCAGTGAGACCAAAACACCCGCTCAGCCCACTAAAAGTGACGTTGAGTACTGCACGGACGAGGATGAACTCGCCAGAGAGACTGGGTGGATTAGGGCGAAAAACAGGAAGAAAAGGAAGTTGAACACCTCCCTTACTCCACCACCACTACAACAAGCTAGCACTAGCGCTCAACAGCAGCTGAACAACAAAGAGAAGGCAACCTCTAAAAAAATTCTAGCACCACCTCCAATCGTAGTGGACGGTGTTAAGAATTACCAAACTTTCTACGACTTTTTGACTGAATCTCAACCAGTAGAAACATTTACCGCCAAAATGTTAAGCGGTAATAGTTTGAAAATAAATGCCAAAACTGAAGAATCCTATAGAGTGATTGCCCGGCGCTTAACAGAAAATAACTGTTTATGGCACTCATACGAGGATAAGCAGACCAGGCCAATAAGAGTAGTGGCGAAAAAATTGCATGCTTCTTGTCTACCGAATCGGATTAAAGATGACCTAACGTCGCAAGGATTCCAGATAGAAAATGCAATTAACAAGCTAAGCTGGAGAACTAAAGAACCGTTGAATATGTTCATACTTTCATTTAAGAATGGTGAAGACGTTAGTAAAATATACGGCATTAAACATATCCTAGGGTGTAAAGTTGAAATAGCCCCGCTTAAAACATCAAAAATAATACCGCAGTGTAAGAGATGCCAGGCTTATGGTCATACCCAAAAGTATTGCTCAAAAGAACCGAGGTGTGTTAAATGTACAGGTAAACACCTAACAGCTGACTGCAAAAAACCTGTAGAAGAAAAACCTAAATGTGTCCACTGTGGCTTACCTCACCCAGCTAACTACAGAGGGTGTTTAGTGGCTAAGGAGATGCAAATGATGAAGAACAAAACCTCAAAAACTAACTCACCTAAAAACGCTGTTAAGCAAACTACCGACAAACAGACAACAAAACAAAGTGCACAGTTTTCACAGACAACCGCGAAAACTACACACACATCTAAAAGTGTCTCATATGCACAAGCGGTAAAACCAAGCTCTCAACCATCAAGTCTTGAGGATAAGCTCAACCAGATCTTGAACTGCCTATCATCATTTGATAAGAGACTAGAAAAATTAGAATCAAGTACTGTAAGAATCAATCATGAATAACACACTAAAAATAATGGCGTGGAATTCCAACGGACTGCTGCAACACCAACATGAGTTGCAAGTAGTCCTAGACACAGAGAATATTGATGTGTGTTTGATCTCTGAAACGCACTTCACTAAACAGTCTTTTGTAAAGTTTAGAGGCTATAAGGTATATCACTCATTGCACCCTAACAACACGGCCCGAGGAGGTAGCGCGGTTATTATTAGAGAAAATATCTGCCACTATGAACAGTGTAAATACGAGGAGCCAGACACGCAAGCTGTGGCGATATCAGTGAAAACCGATAAATTTAATGTTACAGTAGCGGCCGTATACTGTCCTCCAAGACACACGATAAACAAAGAACAATATGTACACTTCCTCAGACTCCTTGGACAGAGATTTATATTAGGCGGTGACTTTAACGCTAAGAATACTCATTGGGGATCGAGATTAACCTCAACTAAGGGACGACAGCTTCTAAGTGCAGTGAAAGACATGCGGTGTGAGGTCATAAGTACTGGAAAACCTACATACTGGCCGACTGACCCCCAGAAACTACCAGACCTTATCGACTTTTTTATTGTCAAAAATATATCAACAAATTATCTGAATGTGAAAGAGGGGTACAACATGAACTCCGATCACTCTCCGATATTATTACTATTGAGTCACAAAATATTACTAAGAGAAAACCACCTGACATTAGTCAATAAGTTTACAGATTGGAAAAGTTTTAGCATAGACCTGCAAAATATTACTGACCTAAAAACTTCATTAAAAAGCAAAGATCAGCTCGATTTTGAAGTAAACAAGTTTAGCAACAATATTCAACAATGTGCATGGAACAACACACCACAGGTTATAAAGAAATTTAAAGGAAATACCTACCCAAGGGAAATAATAGACCTATTATATGAAAAAAGGACTCAGAGAAAAAGATGGCAACAAAATAGATTCCCGCAAGATAAAACTCTATTGAATACCCTTACGAAAAGACTGAAGAGAAAAATACAAACGTTTCAATATGAGACTTTCAATACCAACCTACGCCAGTTAAGCAGCGACCATACAACACAATACTCTCTTTGGAAAGCGACAAAGACACTCAAAAGGCCAATTACACCAATTCCCCCTATCAGAGATGATAACGGAAAGTGGGCCATAAGCAATGAGCAAAAAGCTCTAAGATTTGCCCATCACTTAGAAGAAACCTTTCAGCCAAATGACAGGTCTATAGATAACCTGCAGTTCGCCAATATTCTGCAAGATCAAAGAATTAAGCTTGTGACCCCAAAAGAAGTTGCAAGGGAAATTCAAATAATTAGCCACAAAAAATCACCGGGGTATGATCTTATTACGGGAGAAATCCTAAAACATCTCCCGCGTAAAGCTATCGTTAAGCTTACTAGGCTCATCAATGCTGCATTTGTGCTAAAGCATGTTCCTGAGCCATGGAAAGTTGCTGAAGTGATTATGATTGCAAAGCCCGGTAAACCACCTCACGAAGCATCATCATACAGGCCCATTTCCCTGTTGCCTATAACATCAAAGCTGTTTGAAAAATTGTTTTTGAAACGCCTAAAACCTATAATAAACGAGAAAAATCTGATCCCTGACCACCAGTTTGGTTTCAGAGAGAAACACTCAACAATAGATCAAGTACATAGAATTACCAACATCATTGAGAGAACGCTTGAAGATAAAAAAGTCTGCTCCACCGTATTTTTAGATGTGGCACAAGCTTTTGATAAAGTTTGGCATAAGGGTTTGATATACAAGCTAAGACTAATGCTGCCCAATGATTTTGCCGATATCCTGCAATCATACATTACAAACAGAATGTTCAGAGTAAGGCACGAGGATGCCTTTTCTGAGTTAAAAGTTATTAAAGCTGGCGTGCCTCAAGGTAGTGTGCTGGGTCCAGTGCTCTACCTGTTGTACACACATGATATACCAGAGCTGGAAAATAATACAATTGCAACCTTTGCGGACGACACTGCCATTATGGCTACAGGGTCATGCCATACGGAAGCAACCAAAAAGGTACAAGTCGCTGTAAATAAAGTTCATGACTGGGCACAGAAATGGAGAATCAAATTAAATGAATCGAAGTCACTTCACATTGACTTCACCAACAGGAATTGTGATTACCACCCAATCTTTATAAATGGTCAACAAGTGCCATACGCAAATACAGCCAAATACCTTGGCATAACGCTTGACGCGAAACTGCGCTGGAAAGCGCACGTCAAAAAGAAAAGGCAGGAACTAGACATGCGTTTTAAAAACATGTATTGGTTGATTGGACGGAATTCCTGTCTATCGATACATAACAAAATTTTATTATATAAGCATATCCTTATGCCGATATGGACATATGGCATCCAACTATGGGGCTGTACTAAGCCGACCAACATCAAAATCATACAAACATTCCAAAACAAGGTACTCAGGAGTATTGTTAATGCGCCCTGGTATATAAGAAATGACGACCTCCATCGTGACTTAAAAATGGAACCCGTCACCGACATAATCCAAAAATTTGCTGAGGCCCATGAACACCGACTCCACCGACATGTGAACATCGAGGCAATTCAGCTGTTAGACCAAACAAATATAGTGCGAAGACTAAAACGGACAAAACCTTTTGAGTTAGTTTAGTGTAAAAAGTGTAGAAATAATAGTGCCAATGACACACATAATAACACATGAACAAAGTGCTTATATCATCATATCAGACTCTAAGAAAGTGGAACGGACTTGTGTAAAGTACAATAAACACTATTCTAAGTTTTAAAATAATTATCACGTAATAAATTAAGTTAGATTAAAATTGCTTATTAGTCTTATAGGCTAGATTGTAAT
The DNA here is from genome assembly GCA_951799955.1 of Apamea anceps. Taxonomy (NCBI): domain Eukaryota; kingdom Metazoa; phylum Arthropoda; class Insecta; order Lepidoptera; family Noctuidae; genus Apamea; species Apamea anceps. The sequence continues at coordinate 5,946,549 of OX637516.1, forward strand.
TAATTATTAAGAACCTGGTTCTTTTTAATAAAGAATAAAAAAAAAAAAAATATTTATTTAATCAAAATAATTACCATTATTATCTATACATTGCTGCCATTTAATAGGAAAGTCATTTATGCTTTTGCGATAGAAGTCTCGTGATCTAGATTCGACAAACTGTGTGAAAGCATTTTGTACTGCCTCCTGAGAAGAAAACTTTTTATCACGTAGAAAATTGTCCAAATCACGAAAAAATGGTAGTCCGTTGGAGCAACGTCTGGCAAATACGGAGGGTGACGAATGGTTTCTAATTGCAGTTCCTGTAGTGAGGTCTCGCGTTATCATGGAGCAATAATGGTGAAGATCGATTCATGAGTCGGGGCTGTTTCACTGCTAGTTTTGCTATCATTGTTCGGAGTTCGGCACAGTAGACATCTGCCGTTATTGCTTGACCAGATCGGAGAAAGCTATAGTGACACCATGCTGAGACCACCAAACAGTTACCATTACCTTTTTATTGGTGAGCTTTCCTTTAGGACACGGTTGCGGCGTTTGACCTGGGGTCAGCCATTGCATTTTTCGCTTAAGGTTATCGTAAAGAATCCATTTTTCATCACATGTCACAATTCGATCCAACATTCCTTTATTTCTGTATCGATTCAACAAGGCAACACAAGTTTCAACACGCGTTTCTTTCTGCAGATCGCTCAAATCATGAGACACCCATTTCTCATATATTTTTTTTTTATTGATTTGACGCAAACGAATCAATATTGTTGGTAAGGTAACGTTAAACCATACCGCTAATTCCTGGGTAGTTTGGCTCGGATCGGCTTCCACCATCTCTTTCAATTCATTGTTATTCACCTGTGTGGGCGGTCTTCCACGTAGTTCGTTCTTCAAATCAAAGTTTCCACCACGAAAGCGTTTAAACCAAAATCGCACGGTGCGTTCATTAGCAGTCCCCTCTCCAAACGCAACATTGATATTGCGCGCTGTTTCTACCGCGGTGGTTCCGCGTCGGAACTCGTATTAAAAATAACTCGAATTTTCGAAGTACCCATCGAAGTATCTATCTTTCTTGTCTAAGCTGAATAAAAAAAAAAAACAACTGAAAGTTGATAATCGAATGTTGCACATTTCTTAAAAGTTTCACTCAAAAATCTCAAACCATGAAGTTTCTATGTCGATTCGAAGTACCTATTACAATAAAACGGCAATTTCATACTTTAACCCCTATTATTATGATTATAACATAGTATTCTAATTGGGGTGTTTAGTGGAGCACGTTAATTCCGAGACATGTTGTATAAGTAGATATTTCTTATTTCTTTCACCCACGTGTGTTCAAAGATATATTGTGTGAAGAAAATAAAAACGTTAAGTCCACGTGGTGTCGGCGAGTGTCGTTTAATTGAGCCATTTGTATCTATCGGCGATGTCACGTGCACCACACAGGAACACCGATGCCTTGCAATATTGTGAGGAAGGGCTGCCTACACCCCTGAGAATATAAGTCGAAAAATCGTTGGTTAAATAAAGGGGAATATTTTTTAATTGATCCTCTAAAAACTTATTGATATTTTTTACTCAATGACCTTGGCTTGACTTTCTGGTCTTTTAAAAAGCTATATATGCCGTTAAAGTTGATCGTAGTAACTAAGCTAGGGGACCCCGATCAAATGGGCTAGAATAAGTCAGTCTGTGACCAACCACCGGCAGTAGTAACTGGTGATCGTCTTTTTGTGATGTGCCTAGTAAGGCATCAGTGAGTATGTATTGTCTATAAATTAGGTTGGTATGCTTGCATTACTCGACAAAATAAAGGGAACAGCTGATTTTTTTTCACGATTTTATGGGTAATCCCAAAGTAAAAGTTGCGATAGTGATGACCAATGACTACCTACAATAATCCCTTTTCAGGTTTTAAGCTATTTGATTATCACCTTGTATTCGCTATAATAATAAAGATTATAGTAGATACCTTATAGGTACCTACTGTGAAACTACTAAGGACGTTTATGAAGAAGAAATTTATTTTAAAACACCCATATGTCTGTTTTGATGTCGTTCACGAGACAAAATTAGAAACAGACCATTCATTTCACAGCTGTAGGTAACTAACTAGGAATCTGATCCATCAAATCTATTCTAGGACCACACGAGGAGAGTTATTGATAAATCAGTAATTAAAAAAGATCAGATGGTAGCTTAATTAAACTTTTATTTTATTAAAACTTTATGCACAAGTAAAAAAAACCTTTACAGAGGCGGACTTAATGCCTGAGGCATTTATTACGAGTCAATCTTAGGGTGATGGGTAGCGGGATTGTCCGAAAGGGTTACCGCTGCCCTGGAACATAAAGGGCTAAGGAAGGAACACGGGTGGGTTTTAGTCAGTAAGAGTCTGACACTCCCTTCTTCCATCCAGAGCGGGAGGAGTCATTTGATGATTTCCCATCCTGAAAAAAAAAAAACCTTAGGGTGATGCAGAGACAAAACATGGCAGGTGCAAGGGATAGATAACTCGGAAATTACTAGAAAATACAAGTAACTACTAATACATAACATATATACTCGTAGTTATATACAAAATGAACTGTCAGGAGAAATAACGATCGGCAGAGGAGAAAACGAATCCAGCAATTCAGCGCTGGCATGTTATGGCCAACTTCTGTCGGATATGTTCACATGCCTTCACTTTAAAAGTTAAGTAATCGAATGGTTGCCGTCCTGATATTCCAAAGAAAGACCGCTTGGACAAAGATAGAAGAATGAATGAAGCCAGAACTGTGAGAAGGACATCGTAGAAGACGACAGAAAGAAGACATTCTCATTTGTAGGTGTGCATCGATTTTTGCGACGACGCGATGACAGTCAGATTTGCCAATTTTCAATGAAGGATTAGTCAACACGAGGAACCCGCGCCCGCGTGGTGGGTTATGGCCCACACCCCCATACAGAGAGGAGGCCTGTCTCCCAGCTGTAAGTTACAGGCTGATTATGCAAATAGTTAATGTTTTTGTTAAGTATTGTTACTCTAAAGTCCAAACTACCGACCTTTCGGAGAATGGTGATCAACATTATCTATCACAAGTTTTTGCCAGCGGCTTCGCCTGAAATTATTCCATGGGAACGTACCACCCGGATAAAAGTATCCTATGTGTTAATCCAGGTTATAAACTTCTTGTGTGCCCAGTTTTGGCGTGATTGAGTATCAATCATCCAAACCTACCAACTTTTAGTTTTATAATATTTTTATGTATAGGTAGTACTAGGATTAACCCAGATATACACAGTTAAATTTTGATCATTTTAATCCTTAAAAGGGGTCATTGTACTCATCATTATAAACAACTTTTACTACGGGACAAACCCTGATCGTGAAATAAAAATTCAGTTGATCCATAGATTTACGTTCGCATAACTCGACATAATATATGGATCAACTGATTTTTTTTAAGGATTAAAACGATCAAAATTTAACGGTGTATAAATGAAGGACATTTAAAACTTATAGATCCTCATAATATTATTGGTATAATCAGACTACTGATTATGAAAATATTAGTGTATCCAGAAGGCCATATACGATAATACGAAAATATTTGCAACTAGCTTCTGCCCGCGGCTTCGCCCGCGTGGATGTCAGAAATTATATATTGTCTCATTAGTGGTGATTAAGAGGGTACCTATATGATATCTTTACCTAAGTACCTACCTAATTATGTGCAGGAACCTCCCGAAACATCCGTGTCCGGAGAGGACCTGCGTCAGGCGGTAGGTGAGAACGCCGTGACGTCTCTCTAGCCACTCCTCAAAGAGGGGTCTTACCGCCGCTATCGTGGCGTGCCCTGCGCTGGGTTGCGATAGTCGCTCCTTCCATGCCGCCATGAGATCGCGCCGGAGGTTCGTCCGCTCCGCCGCAGTCTGCCGCGGATGCGGAGTTTCCCCCCGGCGTAGTGCCTCCGCGCGCCAATCATACAGGCGCGCGAGCACTATCGCATCAGGCGGGAGGAGACGCCCGGGTGTCACCACTGTCAGGATCGCCCAGAGGACACGGTGGAGCATACGGTGGAGGTCTGCCCTGCTTGGGCAGAGCACCGCCGTGTCCTCGTAGAGGCGATCGGCAGCGGCGGCGACCTCTCGCGTCCGGCCCTGGTTCAAGCCATGGTCCGGGGCGAGAGGGAGTGGGAGGCAGTCACCTCCTTCTGCGAAGCAGTCATGCTAGCGAAGGAGGTGGCGGGGTGGGCGAGAGAACGCGCCTTGCGCACCTCACGCCTCAGCCGCCGCGGGAGACGCTCCGGGCGTCGGGAGCCGCGTGACGACTCCCGGCCACCGTAGGCGCGGGCCTGCGGGCGGTGAGTAATGGGTAACTCACCGTCCGATCAGGACCAGGCCCGTGCCGGACGGCGTGTATGTGTTCCACGCGCGCCTCAAAGAGATGTCAGCATGAGTGACGGGGCCCCATAGGGCCGAAGCCTGCCAGGGTAGCGGGATTGTCCGAAAGGGTTACCGCTGCCCTGGAACATAAAGGGCTAAGGAAGGAACACGGGTGGGTTTTAGTCAGTAAGAGTCTGACACTCCCTTCTGCTCCACCCAGAGCGGGAGGGGTCATTTGATGATTTCCCATCCTCAAAAAAAAAAAAAAAGTACCTACCTAATTAAACCTATGTCTGATGATAACTTATCTAAACTCCATAAATAAGCAAAATTCCTAAAAACTAATACCTATACGAATGACTAATCCTACCTAACCGTATTATAAAATAACCTACGGTCACTACGTACACTATCAAATATACTACCTACCTATACTTTAAAATTAAAATCTATCCCTACGACTTATAAAAATAAACCTAAATAACTCTAAAAACTAAAAGGAATAAAAAGGTCGCACTGAAAAGCACGGTTTAGAATTGCACGTAGCAGTTAAAATAAGAATAAGAACAAACGCTTGCCACTCGACACGTCCGTTCAAATCAAAGTTCAAAAAATGTAATGCCATAGGTAAGGATAAGTACTAACGTAATGCGCGCGCGGCCGCGCGCCACGCGTGTGCTGCGAACGGTGCAAGCCAAATTCAACCTTCAGCACTACATTTAGAGCATAACTTAGGGACACTGCACACGGCTAAGATACTGTGACGTAACCTACGACAAACTTATTATTTGCGGTTGGTACAGTAATCGGGTCTAGGGATCGAACCGCAAAATTAAGTTTGTTTTTTATTATATGTATATACTTTTCCGGGATAAAAAGCACCCAGTGTTGTGCCCAGGATATTAAAGAATAATTATACCAAGTTTCATCGTAATCGAACCGGTAGTTTTTGCGTGATGCCTGAACAAACAGACAGACAGACAGACAGACAGACAAAAATTTTTTTAATCACATTTTTGGGTTCGGTGTCGGTCTAGTAACACCCCCTGCTATTTTTTTTTTTTATATTTTCAATGTACAGAATTTTCACTTCTACAGATTTATTATAAGTATAGAAGAAGATAAAACATGAACCGCTTATCAACAATATGTACTGGTAGATAAAAAGCAGTATCAATAACATGATAAAGATCTTGCAAGCACTGATTTGAGATTTGTAAATACGAGGGTGAATCAAAAAATTCTTGGAATCAATATTAAAAAATGCAAAGATTTAAACAAAAATATTTTATTTTTCTACATAATCTTCATTTAGAATAACGCGTTTCTAACTTCCTTATTCCTTGTGAAAAAAATTGTTTTTCTTGTTTCTCGAAAAACTCCAACTCGAAATTTCGTAATGAATGGAGAGGATGGTCGTTTCCAAGACATGCTTTGTCTCTTAGTTTCAGGATCGAAATGATGGACCCACGTTTCATCCATGGTGACAAGGCGACGGCAAAAATTATCCGAATCAGCTGGAACATTTCGAGATTACGCTTAGAAATTTTCAAACGTCGCTTTTTGTTTTCGTCGGTTAACATTCGTGGCACCCATCTTGCCGACACTTTTTTGAACCCCAGTCAATCAATTAAAATTGAATTGAACGCTACCAAATGATATCTTTAGGATCTCAGCTATATATTTTATAGTTATTCTTCTGTCTTCTAAAACCAGATTCCCAACCTTTTTGACATTTTCTTACGTAACGGAGGTTGAAGGCCGCCCAGAACGCGGGTCATCTTTACAGCTTGATCTACCTCTTTTAAATTCAGCCACCCAGTACGCAACCATAGAATAGGGTACAGCATCATCCCTTAATGTTTACTGAATGTCCGAAAAAAATTCCTTCGTAGAAATTTTTTTCAAACAGATATATTTTCTCACCGCACGTAACTCACTTTTATCCATAATTTTGGGTTTTTAGCAACTCGTTGCACAAAACAATTTATTACGTGCGAACGAACTGACAAAAACAAGTGATAGTTTGTATAAATATTGTGTGATTCTTCACTTCACTCTTTAATTTGAATATCGAACTTCTCCCAAAAAGGTTTTATATATATGCATTTCTAAGAACTTTTTGATTCACCCTGGTAGGTATATTTTTGCCGTTCGTAGAGATTTCCGGTTACGTATTCTTGAGTCTAATAAATGAACCAATATATTCCCTTCTTCTTCTTAGCGTGTCGCAAAGGCTTCTCAACGCTTTTGGCGCCAACACTACCGTCCATCAGTTGATGTAACGTGCAGACGACAGGACACGCAGGATACGATATTACGTATCCCATCGTTTGTGGAACAGCACCACATTTACACTCCTAGGCGGAGTCGTCTATGTAATCTCCTTATGTAAATGTAGGTATGTATGTATGTAACCTGAACAGGTTTTCTTTCCTTTATTTTCTCTGAGAGAAGTACATTTAATGCCAAAGGAGTTTACAATTCTCACATATCAAAATGAAATGGAAATTGAAAACCTTTCCTTTGTGAAAGTCGGTTGATGTGCTACGTTAAACTCATGTTTCACTGATAGAAAGCCAATTCATAGTATAACGTATGTTATTTGGTCCAGAATAAAATTAATAATCCAAGACATATCTGAGGCAACCCTAAAATGAGGTAGAAAGTGCACGAAAGACATGGGTTGTGTAGCTAACAACAAACACCATTGAAGGATCTGAAATAGCTTGGATTATCAACTGTTGCTCTGAAACTGACACCATCCCGTTCACTATTTTTCATCCTCATAAAACGAGCTACTATTCTTATTCCTTCTCTGTCCATGCTGTAAGATTGTGGAACTCACTTCCGCCTAGCATTCGTGATTTAAAAACTACTTCTCTATTTAAACGTCGATTAAAAGAGCATTACCTTTCCTCTATACCGTGAGTATTTGTATATATATATATGTTTATATATTTTTGTATTATGTATTTATTTAAGTATACTTAAGTATTTATTATTTTTTTTGCGTTATATGTGTAGGTACTCGTATATTTAATATTTTTGTTTTAGACTTCACACATTCATATTTTTCTCTTCTTGTTCTCACACACTATTGTCTACATTTCTTTTTTTACTTCTCCTTTCGCTGGTCTGCTGGAAGAAATTTCTTAAGAAATAAGCAGTACCTTTGTACTCATATTATGTTTATGTCATATCAATATGTATTTTTCTGTGTGTACATAAATAATAAAATAAATAAATAAATATTTTTAATTAGGCAGCGAGAACTGTTTTTTAATTAAAAATAATAAAACATCACGCCTGTTTTCCTCAAAGGGTTGGGCAGAGGTGTAGCTATAGTACACCACATTTCGTTAGTTATGATTAATTAAAAAATTGCTTAATATAATTCTATTTATTCTAACACTTGAAGGAGGACCTCACCGTCGAGGTGGAGGTAGTGTGATGATCTAACGAGGTTTGCAGGGACAACATGGCCAGAGATCGCTCAAGACGCCTTTGCGCAGCAGTAGGACACAATATAGGAAAAATCTAACTAATTTATAAATTAAATTGTAAGTATTATTACTTTGCAAAATAATAAACCTGTAGCCGATAGACGCGCAATAAAAAGAGCTACAGGCTGCAGTTACTTTTTACCTCATAATAATAGTCTAATTTTATAAACGTGAAACTTTGTATGGATGGATGGATGTTTGTTACTCTTTCACGCAAAAACTACTGAACGGATTTGGACGTTTGTCACGCAGATGGTTTATAACCAGGATTAACATATATGATACTTTTTATCCCAATATTCCCACGGGATCGAAACGTATGCGGGTGAAACCGTGGGGCGCAGCTCTTAATAATATAATTTCCATTAAGAAAATGTTACCTATACTGAAATGAGATCCATATCAGAACTCAGACAGGACTGGTATTTTCAATTAACACCGAAACACTTCTGGGAAATAGTGAATTTACTGTTAAATTCAATAGTAAAGTTAAAAGGATATTGGCAGATTGCTAACTTATTATTAGGCACTGAATCGATAGTTCCTCGCAAACGGATCGGATACATTGCGTACTTAGTAAGTGGTAGTCAGATGTTAAATACTTTTAAATCCTTCAAAGGGGTTTGGAAGTATGGCAGTGTAGTTCAATAAAATCATAATCTCCCGCATTTTATTCTTATATGTGTACACAGTTTTGAGCAAATAAATATATCTTATTTTATCTTGTCTTGTCCAATCAAATTACTTTTGGAAACTGTGTTTTAGTGGCTCGTAGCTAAAGTGACTCTGCCCCGGTTGTTCTGTTTCGGAAGAAAGATGTCATAAAACTAAAATGCTCTTAAATGCTATTTGTATAATACTGGTAAAGAACTACTGTATTTTGAAGGTACAACTTATCGACAGCTATATATAATGTCAATAATTTCGGAAATATTGAACCATAAGCTTAGAAAATATGAAAAAAATCTGAAAAGTAGAACTTTATAAGGACTTTCTAGGAAATTTATTTTGAACTTGATGGAAACAACAGTTTTTGTACAAAAAAGACAAAAAGTTGTACAAAATAATTTCTGGACTAAGTTTGTAGTATAATCGTATATGCAAGCATTTTTTTAACTTCGTTTGCATATTTTATTATCCTGAACGTATTTTTTTTTTCAAACAAAAAAAGAATTATTAAAATCTGTTCTCGCAATCCAAAATTACCACCGAAAACTTCTGGCACGTCTATGTATTAATTAGTAACCCAATTCCCCGAGAGATGGCGCTGTAGGTACTTATTACATTGGGTCGGGTATTATCGAATTGTTCGGTTTGTCTCTCCTTGTTTTAGTTATCACCGACCTTTGTGGGCCCGTTTTTAGTGTTCCGTAATTATTAGAGTTCCGTAACAAATAGCCTTTTTTAAGTTGGGTTACCACTATGTTCGCGCTCCAGCAGCGCTCCGCGCTCCTGCAACTGCTCCCATGAATACGTCGCGCGCACTTCTACATGCGCTTCCCTTTGACACACTGCGCTCCCCTTTGTGTTCGCGCTAAAAACCGTCACGAGTCAGAGCGCCTGCCGCGGAGCGTGCAATGCTGCACGCTCCGTGTTCGCGCACGTACCCACTACCGGGAGCAGTTGCAGGAGCGCGGAGCGCTGCTGGAGCGCGAATATAATGGATACCCACCTTTAAACTCATAAGTGGGAACACTTATTGTGACGGACGGGAAACTACGGAACCCTACACTGAGCGTGGCCCGACACGCTCTTGGCCGGTTTTTGTATGAGAAATTACGCGACTGTTATTCAGTCCTCATCCCTTGTATAGTATGCAATATCAATATACCGTGTATAACCAATATATTTATTTTTCAAAAGTTTCGCCACCCGCGTTTCCTCTTAAAAAGCAGCACCGGGCCGCTACGCATCGTGTTTCAGTAGCCAGTGCAGTGCGGACCACCTGTAATGCACGATGTTTCATAAAAACTGGAAGAAAGTGATGTAGTAGGATTTTGCAATGCGGTGCAGCCGGTAGAAATCGAAAGCGCCAAGGTTGCCAACAAAATCCTTTTTTTTTAAAGGCCTATTATAATTTCGAGAGTTGTGTGGATTGAGAGTTCTATAAATACACATTCGTTACAGTCGCAAATTATATTCTGATCAACGTACAACCTGACTCTGATCTGTTCAAAAAACGTAAATAAAATTGAGTTTCGTGCAACCTTAGCGCATCCCCCTAAACGGCGGCGACTGGTAATTGAGTTGCATTTGTTTATTCAATTCAATATCAAAAGTCATTTATTCAAATTAGGCAGCACTTTTCAAACGTCAAAATTACAAAAGACAGTCCCCCAAAACGCCCGCACTTTACCACTTCCTTGTGCATTCGCTGGGAAGAAAAAGTGGCAAACTCTCTCTTATAAAAATCGGTCGGGTATTTATTCGGTCGATAACCCCTCATAACCCCCCTAACAACATAAAGGTAAACTCTATCAGTCATGCAAGTATTCGGCCTCAATTCAGCATCACGTGTTGTTTGATGTATTGTATGCCGCTTCAATGGCATATAAATATGTGTAATTTCGACGCTATTACTGTTAGAGAGCAAGTACACGTGACTAAAGGACTTATTGTCTTTCGTCTAGTGTGACAGGGACTTTGATCGATGTAGGTTCGTAAATGACATTTAAACCCGAGTTTAAATAATAATTTAAACTCGGGTTGAGTTTAAATTATTATTTGACTCCCCAAAAGGTAGGCGCCCTGCGGTTTCACCCCGCATAAGTCTCGATCCTGTATTCTATGTGTTATAATCTGTGTAGGTATGCCAAATTTCATCCAAATCCGTTTAGCCGTTTTTGCGTGTTTGAGTAACAAATATACAAACTTATACATCTATAATGTTAGTTAAGTAGGGCAATTCTTTAGTTTTTGCAAAATATTCCTGCTACCCCAAACTAAACCAAAATAATGCTAGTGGTATGCCAGGTCAATGGCTGGGGACTGGGGATCAAACTCATTTACTTTTAAGGAGCTTACTTCTCATTCAATTGCCAATCCACTGCTTTTTATTGGCTGACAAAACCCCACCACACAGAAACTTAAAAGTTTTTTTTAAAATTAATTTTATTTTTACTTTTGTACCTACTAGTTTGAATCGTGGTATAATTAACGACATCTTTTATTTACTGTGGTTCTTATTACCTACTACAAATTCTATAAGTATTGTACAACAAGTGATGCAACATATGTTAACACAACTTGAAGCGCTGCCTCTCCGCTGAAAGGAAGTAGACCGTGAAGATACCTTACGTTCCTATGTGTTATTCCCTCCTTTATTGAGGACGGACACAATGTATTTCCGTTCTCTCCTATTGATAGTGAGTGATTTTATTTTGTAGTAGTAATGTGACGTAAGTCATCTTGACTTAAGAGTTGAAAATGTAGGATCGTTTCTTTATGTTTCGGATTGATTTTTCAAGATTCGTCGTTTTCAGAAACATTATAATGTAGTAGGCAGTAAACAATTATATAAAATTGTGGGCTTGAGTTCTTAATACCTATGTTACTCTTTGCAGTGTGCAGCATCATATTAAATAAATATGATGCTGCACCGATAAGAGCATGATGGTTATTTGGTGGGTGGTTTAATAATATTTTTTGTATCAAAAGCATTACTTATCACACTAATATTATAAAGGCGAAAGTTTGTGAGTGAGTGTGTGTGTGTTTGTATGTTTGTTACTTGTTCACGCTCAAACGGCTGGACCAATTTTGATGAAATTTGGTAGGTATGGACGGAGCTGACACCCTGGATTTATACATAGGCTACTTTTCCTCCCGATCCCGATATTCCCAAGAGATCGAAACTTACGCGGGTAAAACCGCGGGGCGCAGCTAGTTATAGAATGAAAATAAAAACTTCAGATTTTTTAAAATTTTCTTTGATACATGATTTTTATTTAATTTTATATGTTGCATGCCATACAGTAGAATGTACTAACTATAAAATTATGTAATGCCAATAACACCTTAATTCGTCTCTTAAATTTTTTGCAAATAATTTATTCTGATTCTGAGTCACACAATGGAAAGTTTTGTGTGATTGCAGTACATGAGCGTTAAGGTAAACGATGAAAACGAAATTAATGCTACGATAACAGCAATCTCATTGATAAATGCATCAATACTGATAATTATAATACTGCGTGGGTCATTGCTACGACAATTTGATCCACGCCTGCTACGAGCTACAGCAGCTAATGCTACGGCGCGCCGTAGCGGCGTAGCAATCAACAGTTTTTCCTATCAAAAGGGTATTTAATTCTGTTGCAGAGGTGTCGTGTTTAAGTTGTCAAAAAACAAAAGGCCCGTTTTGACATTGACAGCTCTAGTAGTTAATAACGATCAATTTCGCAAAACACGTATTCCTTTTTATGAAACTGACAGGTGTCAAGAACGCATTCTCAAATGTCAAAACGGGCCTTTTATTTTTTGGCAACTTTAGTACCTGAAAGGGGCTTGTGGCTAAATAATAACAGCCGCACGGGTTGATCGACGGTTCAGCCATAAGTGACCACCCATTACACATCGAGAGTCCTCAGTGTCTCGGACGTGGGTCCCGGCTGCCATTTGTAGATCTTGCCAGTCGTTACGGTAGCCCAAAAATCTGACAACCAGTCTCACCAAGAGATATCGTGTCACCCAGTAAATGGGTTATGGCGGACAGAAAGGCCGTCGCTCCATATAAAATACTGGTATTCAGCTGCATCCGGTTAGACTAAACGCCGACCCCAACATAGTTTATAAAGGCTAGGCATATGTTGAGGTGTTGTGTTAGTATCCTACGTTTATGCACTACTGAAGTCATGTTATTCTCTGTCTATATTGCACGTACTAATTATTTACCTTATGTATGATGATTATGACCATATTCCCACTGGACTCCATTGGCTATTTGTATGCAAAATATAACAATAGGCTATTTTCCTAAAAAAAATCTAATTAGTCCGTCAGTTAGATTATCAAAAAATATTTAAACCGTATTTTTTCTTTTGTCAATTATATAAAAAGTGATGAAGGTATCGCCCGTTAAAGTTCCGCGTGACGTCACTTGCTTGCGACACTTTTGCCCTTTTGCACTTTTGCTTGCGACACTTTTGCAAGCAAGTGACGTCACGACCTCCACTTCCAAATTTTGACGCGCTTTATCTTCGTAATTTTTTGTTTGTTTGACAAAAGAAAAAATATATGTCCATTATTTTTCGATAATCTAACTGACGGACTAAATATAATTATTATTTTATTACCCAGGCAACTACCCTATTGCATACCTCGCAGGCAAGCTCTGAGTTAGCATTATTTACACAGCTACGGGTTAATATTACTGTGATATTCCTGGAATATAGTTTTTTTTACATTGTGTGTTAATAAAATTAAATATAAAATAATATCGACTCATATTATTTTATATTTAGTTTTTGGCCTCTGAATTACGAACGCTCATAATATACCTAGATACGTAATATTTTCACTAAAAGACTTAGAAAATAATTCTTGTACATGTTTCTGATTATCCATGTTGGAATATTTATTTTATTGTACACCCTATTTTTTTTTATCTAAGTCTCTCCAACATACTCTGTTGGAGAGACTTAGATAAAAAAAATATTGGCCAACTTTATTTTGTTGACCAGCTGCAGCAAAAATATAATATTCTATAATTTTCAAATTATTTTATTATTTATTAATGTAAACATATTTTCTTGCTAACCATAATATCATATTCAATATAAAATTAAGAAGGATATTTGGGTATTAAATCACAAGACCTTTGTTTGAAACCAAACACTAAAAGAAATACTGAAAAAACTCTGTCAATACTGGTATTCAGCTGCATCCGGTTAGACTGGAATCCGACCCCAACATAGTTGGGAAAAGGCTAGGCAGTTGATGACCTTTGATTGAAAGAATTAAATGGTATTCTAGTATCTCTTATTGCAGTATGTATGAGAACTAATAAAAACTTTATTACCGTTTAAAAGTACATGTAACGAGTATTCATTCCATTTGAATGTTTAGTAACTCTTAATTATTTAAATTACAGCTTGTCTGAATGGTACTTTTAACGATGTGCCATTTAAACATACAAATTATACTAATTTGGCATCAGACATTCAATTTACGTATTTTTTTAATTTTATACGTACCTATCTCTTTTTTATTCCCCACGAATCCTACTAATATTCGCGAAAGTTTGTGAGGATGGATGGATGGATGTTTGTTACTCTTTCACGCAAAGACTACTAAACGGATTTGAATGAAATTTGGCACACATATAGTTTAATCCTAAAACTAACATTACTGTATTTGTAGGTAACAGTTCTAATGTCAAAAAACATGAAATCACTGACTGTGTAACTGAGTTGTTAAAGTTAAATTGTAGAAAAATAATATTGTGTGCTTTCCCATATTTTGAAAAATTGACAGATAGACAAAACAAGTATATTCATATGCTTAATAAACATATGCACTTTTTAGTTAGTCATCACAGTGACAAACTTGTATATTTTGACACCAACAGTTTTGTGGAAACTTTAAAGTCGACTAGGGATACTGTGTATCTGCCTGTTAGTTTTAGACACATAATAGCAAGGCTATTAGCTTCTTATATAAACTCAGACATAAATAGTATGTCGAAGTCGTGTATTATTAACACCACACTGGTTAGTAATAATACTAATAATAAGGTGGTGAGCCTGAATAAATGTAGCTCAAATGCTATAAATACTTATACAAATTGTACGAAGGGGGTTCCATGTCCCTCACTCAATGTGAGCTCACCGTCCGGTGATGACATTGAAGTCTTGGGGTTAACTCCGGATAATCTTTTAAACTAGTTTGTAAGACAACAGAAGGTACCAGTAAGAATATCCTTATAACTAACAACAACAAGGTATCTTCTTGCTCCAAATTAATAAAAGGAGGTCAGCAGAATGCCTTGAAATTATTTCATCAAAATATTCAAGGTATTTCTTCCAAATTATTAGAAATTGAAATCTTTTTAGAAAAAACAAAGTTTGACATTGTTTATTTAACTGAACATTGGTTAAAGGATTACCAAATGCTGATCAATTATGAGAACTATAGTGTTTGCAGTTGTTTTAATCGTAAATCTATGCTACGTGGAGGTTCTCTAATCTTAATAAAAAATTGTTTAAAATCCAAGCAACGAAACGACATAGTGGATTTATCAGTTGAACATTGTATCGAACTGTCCTGTGTTGAGCTAGATAAGCATGTTGTAGTGTGCGTTTACAGACCCCCTAATTATCAGAACTTTTATTTATTTGAGTCAATAATGGAAGATGTCCTAGCAAAACTTGCATCCAGTAACAAAACCACAATTATTTGTGGTGATTTTAATATTAATATTTTGGAAAATAATTCAAATAGCAGTAGATTATTAAGCCTTTTTAAATCGTTCAATTTATTTAATGTTTTTACAGAACCGACTAGAGTAACCCCATCTTCTGCTACTTGTATCGATAATGTCTTCTGCGATTGTGATTATTTGGATAAAGCCATCGTAAATTATCTGCCGTCCGATCATAGTGGACAAACGGTAACTTTTAAGTTTAAAACACCTTTGCAAAAAGTGCAAATACAATTTAGACCAATAACGACTGGCAAATTAAATAGATTTAATAGTACCGTAAATAATAAGTTAAATGTTCTGGATCATAATATGAACGATGCAAATAAATTGTATGAGGATTTCTTTTCAATAGTGCACACTGAATTCAATAAAACTTTTGAAAAGAAAATAAAAAATATCTGCCCTAATTTTATATTTAGTGATTGGGCAACTAGAGGTATTAGGATTAGTAGGGAAAGACTGTTCGAGCTGTACGGCCTTAAGCCTTATATCAACACTGAAACTTTCAACAAGTATGTTGCTATGTATTCCAAAACTTTTAGAAATACCTGCAAAATAGCTAAAGCCCTGTTCATTAGTAACAAGATCAAAACGGCGGAAAACAAAATAAAAACTGTTTGGAAAGTTATACACAACGAAACTAGTGCGAATAAAATACGAAACAATGATTACGCATTGGAGACTTCACGTGGGGCCATAAGCTCTAACTTAGAAGTAGCTCAGGAATTTGTGAATTTCTTTACTAATATACCATGTAAAACGACGGAAGTTTTAAATTCCTCACCCGTTGTCTCAATTCATCTATTAAGAGCTAACGTTCCAGGCTGCTCGGTTGAATTTCAATTTAAACATATAAACCCTATGATTGTTATAAAAGCTTTTCGGCAAATCAAAATCAAATTGACCGAAGACTTATGGGGAATGTCTATCAAAGTTTGTACATCCATAATCGAAACTATAGCGCCATACTTAGCTTTGATATTTAATTTGTGTGTAGATCAAGGAGTCTTCCCGGATTTAATGAAATACAGTAAGGTTATACCGCTTTTTAAATCCGGGGACAGCAAAGACACCAACAATTATAGACCAGTATCCGTGTTGCCCGTATTCAGCAAGGTGTACGAAAAGGTAATGCTCAATCAAATGCTTAATCATTTTAACACCAACAAAATCTTACATGATCAGCAATATGGTTTCACCAAAGGACGTTGTACGACTGACGCCGGTGTAACCTTATTAAAGCACATCTTTACAGCGTGGGAGGAGGCCCAAGATGCCATAGGAATCTTTTGTGACCTCTCCAAGGCATTTGATTGCGTCAATCACGAAACCTTACTTTTTAAACTCGAGCATTACGGACTAGGTCAACTTGCGCTCAGATTAGTAAAATCTTATTTATATGATAGACAACAAAAAGTTCAAATAAATGGTGTCAATTCTCTTGCTTTAAAAGTAAAAATGGGTGTTCCACAAGGCTCGATTTTAGGTCCTTTCCTCTTTTTAGTATATATTAATGATCTACCCCATTTATTAAAGAACCAACCACAAATGGTGTTATTTGCTGACGATACTTCCTTAATTTTTAAGATAAATAGGCGTGCATCAAATCTTGACGACGTAAATAACGCCCTACTGCAGGTACAAAATTGGTTCACTGCTAATAATTTGGTATTAAATGGGAAAAAAACTAAATGCATAAGATTTGCTTTACCAAATGTTAAAAGTAGTGATTGTGACATAGTATTGAACAAAGAGAAACTAGAATTCGTCGATAAAACTGTTTTCTTGGGGATCACGCTCGACTCAAAGCTGCAATGGGGTCCTCATTTAACATCTCTTGCAGGACGGCTAAGTTCAGCAGCTTATGCTGTAAGAAAAATCCGTCAATTTACTAATGTAGATACCGCGAGGCTAGTCTATTTCAGTTACTTTCATAGTATCATGTCTTACGGTATTTTACTATGGGGACGGGCTGCAGATATCGAGTCCATTTTTATTCTGCAGAAAAGAGCCATCAGAGCAATATATGGCCTCCGCAGGCGCGGTTCTTTAAGGGAACTGTTTAAAGATATTAACATCATGACGGTACCTTGTCAATACATCTATGAAAACATCATGTACGTAAGAAAAAATTTAAATCTTTTCAATAAAAGAGGTGAAAGACACAACTGGACTAGAAATAGGGACCAATTAGTTCAAACAGGTTTCAGACTGGCTAAAGTAGACTCATCCTTCATGGGGTACTGTTTAAAATGTTACAATAAAATTCCTCCCCACATACTCCAACTGAATGAAACGAAATTTAAATCTTGTATTAAACGCACACTATGTAGCCAAGCATACTATAAGTTAGGAGATTACATCGTTGACAAAAATGCTTGGCTCAATGCTGGTCCTGCTCCACAGAGGCGCATAAACTAATTAGCATTCGGAAACAATGTTGGAGCTGCTGAACATTGGAAAAGAAAAACTATCTTTGCATTGTATAAACTCAATTGCTTAGAATTGTATAATTGCATAGCACACGTGTGAGCACTATGTACTTTCTATAAAGCTACCATTTACTGGGTACGACTTTCATTGACTTGAATGTGCCCTGGCAGCTGTGAGTATGTCATGCTCACTCAAATGTCTCCCTGGTGGTGGCGTGTGTGTTGGATCATTAAGTTCCCTCCAAAATGGTTGAGCTGAATGGTGCTGATCCATACGTCATGTTCGTGAACGGGCGCCGCCAGTAGGGACTGGTCATCTCTTAGCTGCCTCGGCTTATTTTAATTTTTAATTTCTGAATTGTTTTTGTTTTTTTATAACGGACGCTTTTAACTTGCACGTATTTCTACATCGTTCTCACATGGTTAATTTCAACACGAATGATGTAATAAAATATTTTGTAACAATTTTATGATTTAAAAGAGTGTCCATGGAGTTTCTTGCCCGTTCTTCTCCATAGGTACCTACGCTTTGGAATGGGCAACTAGCTTCATCTTTCTGACTGACCGACCCTTTGACAATTCAAAAGTACCTGTAATTGGTTTAGTTGAATTAAATGATTTGAGTTTGAGTTTGAGTTTATAACCAGGATTAACATATAGGATACTTTTTATCCCGATATTCCCACGGGATCGAGCCTTATGCGGGTGAATCCGCGGGGCGATGCTAGTGGAAAATAAAGTAACGCAGATTTTTGGCAGATATGATTATTAGAACAGGAGTGAGGAATGTCGTAAAGTAATCCAAGAGAGGATTATGCTTCCGAGAGGAGGATTATGATCACGGATATCGATTATGATCGACCTTTAAGTGATAAACGAGAGATAAGAGATTTGAGAGATTAACCCTATTTTCGGATGAAATTATAACAACCCCGCCGCCCGCGCCGTAACTTTATGTTGGCGTTGTGATGGGGGACCGTTGCCTAAAAGGCCTCTGCGAGTTGGCTTTGACTCCTCGTACGCCTTCCAAAGGTCGGGGACCCCATCGTCCCGAGTTATTATTTATTTATTCCCAAACGTAAATAACACCTTAACAGCTATAACGCCAATGCGATGTTACTGCTCAAAAATTCAATTTAAAAAAACCATCATAATTACAATTAAAAAAACAATCCTAATTACATTAAAAAAATTAAAAATACAATCAAAATTACAATAAAAAAAAAACAATTAAATAATACAATAACAAATACCATTACATTTATTAAAACACTCGTACAATTAATAGCACTTCTCAACATTTTCAATGCACTTCAATGCTACTCATGTGAACATCATCAGGCTGCAGTGAAATATATCTACCTCAATTGCAAACAAAAATAATCTTATGGCGCGTGGCAAGGCTGCAAACTTGTTAGTTATGTCAAAGACATTTAAATATTAGTCATTTCGTAAACATATTGTACGGTACGGTTGACATCTGTCAAGCATGCTACCGTCCCGGCGAAACAATCCGCGATATTGTTTCCGGTTGTTCTCGCCTTGCTAACGGCACGCATATTGAGGAGGTTCCTCTCTCTAGAGCCCTGACCACCGGCAGCTTGGAGTTGCTTATGGCCGATGTATTTTTATATTGTTAATGTTTTTTTGTTATATTGGAAAATGTTAATGTTATAGGTAATAATAATAAGTAGATAAGTAGTGAAAATCAGATCCATGACCTTTTCAACCCCAACCAACCAACCAACTAACTTCCAACACACACACTCCACTCCACACCACACACCATACACTCCACTTTCCAACTTTTTCATAACACACTAAATGGGATCTGACATTATATTTAGTGAAGGTTTCTAGGAATATAATATTAAAAACTGCTGACACACAAAGGAGTCACCCCTTTATTCAATGATTTACAACATCTGACACTGCCCAGTCAAAAAAGTCATAAGTCATTTATTTCGTTTCATTTATTGTGTTCAAATTATTACAGTGATGATAAACGAGTATAAAATAATTAAACTAAAACATTACACAGCTTTTGACTGCGGCTTCGCCCGCGTGTATGTCGGAAAAAATCCCACAAGCACGTACTACCGGGATTAAAAGAACCGTATGTGCAGTGCTAATCCAGTTTATACACTAAGTATCTATGTGCCAAATCCGTTCATATGTTTTTGCGCCAATCCGGAACATACATAAAAAAAAAACAAACAACCGGGCAATAATTTAAAAACTATATATTGTTCGTCGAATCGTTGAGCTCCTTAACTTTTGAGTTGAGCTGCACGATTTCATACATATGCGTGCACTGACTGGACAGGTCCTCTCAATCTGTGTGGTTCTTTCCTCAAAAGACCATCTCAGACATCGACCTACATGGTCTTCATATGATCTGACCAAGATTATGTCTGGACTTTAAAAGAGACTGTGACGTCTGAGTTTGTTTCGGCCTTTCTTCTCAGACTAGTCAGATAGGAAACGCCGACCTCATCTAGTTTAAAAATATGATTTTATTATTATGTTCATTACTAAAATCAATAATAATAACAATTAATCATTATTCTAAAGTATTATTAGTATTAGTCGTTTAAAAGTCCCCCGAGAAAAATGAAGATCTAAAAATAAACTACTTATTAAAAATCTTAAATTCATTCGTTCACTGATAGACAAGTCACAGCCAAAAAAATTAAATTAAAAATTTAAAAAACCCCCGACTACGTGAAACCCTATAAAAAGAAAAAAATAACCTTGAAATTATGACCCTACGTAAGTACGTATGAAATTTTTTGATTAAATGTTGTCCCGTCGGGGGACCGCTCTAATTATTAGCCTAACGTTCTGTTAAAGTTTAAAATAGTAGCGGTCCCCCGACAGGATAATATTTAATCAAAAAATTTCATACGTACTTACGTAGGGTCATAATTTCAAGGTTATTTTTTTCTTTTTATAGGGTTTCACGTAGTCGGGGGTTTTTTAAATTTTTAATTTAATTTTTTATTTCATGCTTTTTGTAGGGGACTCCTTATTATTTCTTTTCTTTTCTTGCGTTTTAAGATTCAGGTAATTTGGTATTTAATCAGGTTTTTGTAATTCGCCATTTTGTGGTGATGGCCATCTCGGATTTGAAATTTGTCATAGTGTATAGTATTCTACTAGTCAAGCTCTTTCATTTGATACCCATATTGAGGCAGTTGTGAAAAAAAAAATGTTATTTGCCATTTTGTGGTGGCGGCCATCTTGGATTTGAAATTTATCATAGTGTATAGTATTCTACTAGTCAAGCCCTTTCATTTGATACCCATATCGAGGGAGTTGTGAAAAAAATATATAATCCGCCATTTTGTAGCGGCGGCCATCTTGGACCGATTTTCATCAAACATAGCTAAGAACACTCCCGACAAATTCAGCTTTCAAACAAAAAAAACAAAATTAAAATCGGTTCATCCGTTCGGGAGCTACGATGCCACAGACAGACATACACACACACACACACACACACACACACCCCTGTTTGTACAGACACCCTTACGAGGACCTTGTTAGTCCTAGAACGTACCGAGGACCCTCCAAAAAACTGGTTTAAATACCTCGTTGGCTTTTTAGAATAAGATAGAAAGAGACAGGTGAATAAATCTATAGTGATGAGCTTATTGGGATAATGCTATCTCAACATTTTTCTGTATGAATTTCGGCTATCATACTGAGGACCTGAAATACACAGCAAAATGTGACCAGCGATGCACATACGAGGACTTTGTGTAAGCCAACCGAGGACCTCTTACGTAAGCCCTGCGACGTCCTTCCGAGGACGTATTTTTACACAAAATTTCTTATAGCTTGTACAAAGTGCGGACGTTGTGTTAGACTTTATATCACTAAACCGAGGACAGTTTTTCGCGTAGAATTTGTACAAACCGAGGACCTGGAAAATCTACCTACCTAAAGTATTTTACGTGTAAGATAATAATTATATCAATGTAAGTAAAATGTTCCGACTTCTTTCTTACACACTTTTTTTAAAATGAAGTACCAAGCGAGGACGAGTCGATGTTTTTACGTTTGCCGTTGATGTGGACCGCGAATAAGAAGGGTGTAATCACTGTGGAGGAAAGGTAATTTAATTTTATATAAACAACTTTAAAATGAGTTTATTATTATAGTATCAGATGTTGCAGCCAGGGTCGTCTCTTCATGACGGTACTCCTTAGCACTTGATAGCATCGTCTTCAAAATTGGCATACGCATTAGGTTTATCTAGTAACACTAAAATGATTACCAGTTTGTGCTGATGCTGCAGCCAGGGTCGTCTCTTCATGACGGTACTCCTTAGCACTTGATAGCATCATCTTCAAAATTGGCATACGCATTAGGTTTATCTAGTAACACTAAAATTATTTCCAGTTTGTGCTGATGCTGCAGCCAGGGTCGTCTCTTCATGACGGTACTCCTTAGCACTTTATAGCATCGTCTTCAAAATTGGCATACGCATTAGGTTTATCTAGTAACACTAAAATAATTACCAGTTTGTACTGATGCTGCAGCCAGGGTTGTTTCTTCATAAGGGAGCTCCTCAATAATTGATAGCATCATCTTCAAATTTGGCACACGCATTATGTTTATCTAGTAATATCAAAACAATTACCAGTTTGTGCTGATGCTGCAGCCAGGGTCATTTCTTCATGAGAGAACTCCTCAACAGTTGATAGCATCGTCTTGAAATTTAGCATACGCGTTAGGTTTAAGTCGTAAAACTAAAATAATTACCAGTTTGTGCTGATGCTGCAGCCAGGGTCGTTTCTTTATGGGGGAATTCCTCAATAGTTGGTAGCATCGTCTTCAAACTTAGCTTACAAAAATAAAGTAAAACTAGAATTCAGGTTTAAAATGAGTAGATAAATCAGAATTCAGAAACTTCAGTTTCATGATATTCAATACAATATCAAGTTATTATTTCGTTTCTTTCAGATAAGCCGGGATAAAGAAGAGAAAACTGAAGTCTAAATTCTAGATTACAAAGATGCTGGTATTGATTATAGGCTTCTTCTGCAGTATGTGCTAAGTATAATGCTTAGTTTATACAACATTATGATTTGCACCATAAAATATTGTATTGGCATGAGCTGAATACGTGTGCTCTTCATAAAGAACCTAATAGAGTAAGATCCCAGGGCCACCAGACGTCACGTATTTTCTGACGAACGAAATGTGGACGATTGAGTAGTGTTAGTGTGTACATACTAAGAACGCATGCCTACCTGCTAGCTTGCTGAGACGGTCAATTCTCAGGTATCAGGTAATCAAGGTACATAAAAACATTACTTACCTCACGTAAATTCTCCAAGCTGATTTTCACGTATATTTTAGGCAATATCCTTAAAAATAAGTCGCCAATACTCCCAGACACTTTCCATCGGCCGTATTGCTTTGCAGACGCTTTAAAGCTCCCAAAATAATTAGGTACTTAACTTCACGTAAATTCTGATGCTCCATTTTTATATATGTCCACCAGACAACTATTTTAAAACCCTTTACAAGAAGCCAGACCGATCCAAAGGGCCAATCATCCCCTAAACTCAATTTTAATGCCTCTGTGGGTAGGAGCGCGAGGGCATATCAATTTCAATGACAATGATAGTGAAGATTAGAGGCACTACTCAGAAATGTTGAGAGATTAATATTTTTCTACTTTGTTTTTTTATGATTAATTCCCAATAAATAAATAATTTTAAAAAAAAATTGAAGTTAATTCGAATTTATCAAAACAGCTTGCAGGATAAAATTCTAGAATTATTGTGGTCAAATGAGCATTTTTAACAAGTTAATCTTTAATTATTTACCTGATTTTTTAATTTTTGGCTGATTTAAAAAAAAAATAATAATTAATTGATATGAGTAAACTGTAAGAGCGTGTGAGAGAGAGAGAAGTCAATATATCCTAATACATGTCTCACTCAGTCTCATGCGCGTGGATAATGCCAACGCGCTCCTACCCACAGAGGTATTAAAATTGAGTTTAGGGGATGATTGGCCCTTGGATCGGTCTGTCTTCTTGTAAAAGATTTTAAAATAGTTGTCTGGTGGACATATATAAAAATGGAACATCAGAATTTACGTGAAGTACCTACCTAATTATTTTGGGAGCTTTAAAGCGTCTGCAAAGCAATACGGCCGACGGAAAGTGTCTGGGAGTATTGGCGATTTATTTTTAAGGATATTGCCTAAAATATACGTGATAATTAGCTTGGAGAATTTACGTGAGGTAAGTAGTGTTTTTTGTACCTTGATTACCTGATACCTGAGAATTGGTCGTCTCAGCAAGCTAGCAGGTAGGCATGCGCTCTTAGTACAGACGCCAGCAGGTCAACCTACCCGAAACTGTCAAATTTTCCCAATGAACCTTGAACCATAATAGTCTAGCGATAAAGTTGAAAATCTATTAAAGAAATTTGACAGATTGTAGTAGCTTGATGTGCTGGCGTCTGTACATATTAACACTACTCAATCATCCACATTTCGTTCGTCAGAAAATACGTGACGTCTGGTGGCCCTGGGATCTTACTCTATTAGGTTCTTTACGAAGAGCACACGTATTCAGCTCATGCCAATACTGTAATGCCAACATGCCAATATTGTATGGTGCAAATCATAATGTTGCATAATCTAAGCAGGCCTAGGTCTTAGTACACACTGCAGAAGAAGCCTGATTATTCCTCGTGCACTTATTAGCTACTAACGATTTGTTTAAGGATTCAGTCTACCTTCGCTTTTCTCCTTCATAATTTTATTTAAATGATAGCACATAAATCGTCTTCTACACACGAGGAAAACTGTTAAAACGAGGACTAGAATACACACTGTTCGGAAAATCTAGCAAACCGAGGTCTTAAATACACATTGTCTGGAAAAGCTAACTAACCGAGGTCTTTTGTGTTAAAGTTAACACATAGGTCCTCGGATAATACAACAAACGTGAAATGAGTGTAAAGAGCCTGTGTATGAGGCGAGAGTGGCACCATCTGGTGGATACACAATATTTGTGTAAGATTATGAATTTTCTTGATCAAACCGAGGTTCAGACAACTTTTTCGTAATAATTATATAGAAAGACTCAAAATCGCTTGCAGAATACGAATCTTTGGTCAAGTCAAACCGAGGACCCTCGAAAAGGTCCTCGCTTTGAAAAGGTCCTCGGTCGTGCCTTGTGTATTCATACGCACGTCCTCGGATGGTACTTAAAACAAACACACACAGACACGTCAAACTTATAACACCCCGTCGTTTTTGCGTCGGGGGTTAAAAACAGTGTACAATCATGAAATTTTGCACAGTAACGAAAGTAAGAAAGAATTTTGCTGATTTTTTTTTTATTTATAGTAAATGAAAGTTCATGAATTTTTTAAGCTATAAACATGCAGATTGGCGTTTACGCATCTCATTATAATTATAAGGAAACGGTAGTAGTATAGTAACTGTGGTGGTCCAGTGGTGCCAGCCCCAACTTACGAGTAGTAGCCGTTGTAGGTCGTGGGTTCGAAACCCAGACAGGCGTTTGACTTTGTGGAAATAATTTCATCACCACTGCTCTCACAACGGTAAAGGAAAAATTCGAAGACATGTGACATGTACCAACCCGCACTGGGACCGCGTGGTAGATTACAGCCCTCTCAAAGAGAGGAGAGCCGTGTCCCAGCAGTGGGGTTATTACAGGCTGATTATATTAGTTGTATAGTAGTTTTTTGAAAACTCATCCCCTAAGGCTCATAAGAAGTTGGCGATGGGAAATCTCATCGGACATCCGGTTTGTTTGTTAAGAAATATTTATTTGAACGAGGCAGCCCCAGTAAGTTACAAAAGAACTTATGTCAGAGCTGTCTCGCTCTTCCCTTAAGAGGGTGCACACAGGTCCACTAGCGCCACTCCTTTAAAAAAATATTATCTCGTGACTGAGAAGGAATTATGACAATCTGTTCAATCAGCGACCTCGGTAAATGTGTCTAGAATTTTCTAATACCTTTTATAAAATTTCATATTCAGACACGAAGCAACAAAATTCGATCTAAAGAAAAGCGGCCACATTCCTATATTATGTCGTATTTAGTTGCTTGGTGTCTCAATATGAAACTTAATAAAAGGTATTAGAAAATTCTAGACACACTTACCGAGGTCGCTGATTGAGCAGATTTTCATAATTCCTTCTCAGTCACGAGATAATATTTTTTTAAAGGAGTGGCGCTAGTGGACCGTTGTACACGCTCTTACGTGGTAGCTTCACAATGATAAGGTTAAGTAACTTAATAGAGGGTACAGACGCCAGCACATCAAGCTACCCGAAACTGTCAAATTTTCCCAATGAACCTTTGATGCTTTATCGATAAAGTTGAAAATCCATTAAAGAAATTTGACAGATTGTAGTAGCTTGACATGCTGGCGACTGTACAAAGAAAAAGTAAAAATAAAATAAAACATTAATTTAGCAGCTTTCGGTGTGTATGTGTGTTTGTATGAGTGTGTGTGCACCTAAACTTTTTTTTTTGTCAATAATTCAATAATAATAATTAACCAATAATTCAATGAAAATAATTTAAATCAGCCAACCAGTGTGTTAGGTCTCCTAACCCTAACTCTCGTATCTTGCCAACCTGTTGCCTAAAGATTAATTAATATACATTTGCACTAATTAAATAAGCTCTCTGAATCTTTTACATACAGGTGTCGCTGTCAACATGAGTTATCAACAAATCTCTTTGAAAGACGAAAAAGATTAAATGACATCATTTTGGAGATGTAATTTCTATGCAAACATATACTTACAGCAAATTCAGATTTTGGAAGTCAAGTCAAGGTAATTAACAGTTGAGCAAAATTAATTGGACTACCAACTGAGATTGTCTGTATATTCCCCTATAATTATCGCCTGGGTAGGTATGTTTTTATTTATTTAAGGGCTGATTTTTCCATTGCCAGATAACTTTTATTCGTGGAATAAAATTGACGTTTGACAGTTTTTTGTATGAAATACGTGTCTAAATTACAAAATTATTCCTCGAATAAAGTTATCTGGCGACAGAAAAATCAGCCCTAAATTACATTTATAACATCACCTTCAGAGACTCATCCAAGTCGATATTATAAGTCACAATGGTCACAAATCACCACAGCTGTCATTCTTTGACAGTTGACTAGTAACGTGCTTTCCGAACCACGGAGGGATCTTGGTATGTGAAGATGGTCACCCATCCACGGACCAACCGCGGCAAGCGTAGCTTAACCTGATCGTTCGACCCGTGCCAGTGTTACTTAGCCACAAAAAAAAATCATCGTTTATAAATAAACCCCATTATCGTGAAAAGTTTTCATAATGAAGTTCACTCATTCACTAGGAATCGATCGGGCACTGGAACATCTCGATAGCAAATGGATTGTCTATAGCTGACATTATCAGATAGTCGATCAGAAATCGATTGGAAGGTTGGCAGCTTAGCACTCCATAAACTGGTTGACATGTTGTTGTGATTCAGAGTTATGTATTTACACAGAGACACTGATTCATCCACATTTAATATGATAAAATGCGAAATTAAGTGCGCTGCCTGTCGTTACTTCTGATACTTAACCAATCGTGATGAAAGGAGATCATTCAGGCTCCATACATTTCTGGGCCTTTACTGAAAGCGCCGGATGACTTCGGATCATTAGTTTTTAGCAATATCTATCATTATTTTATATTTTTTCATCACTTTCAGAAATCAATAAATGTATGAAAGTGACAAATCATCGAACTTGTATAACTTGACGAATAATCCTACAACGTGTGTGTCTTATTAACTATTGCTCCAAATAGCTAGTTCTAACCATACGTAGGTACCATGTTTTTCGTTGGCACTTTCAGAAAAGGCTGTCTGACAGAAAATTAGCCTGGGACCTGCACCTTAATTGTGGAACAAAGTTTCAATCACAATACCAGAGTTTTGAAGGATATTTCTAATCCATTAAAATAAAGAAAGAAAAAGTATTTTATAAAAAAATAATTATATAAAAAAAAAGTGACAAAAGGAAAAATGAAACAGAACGTCCTATATGTGGCCAAAAGGCTCCTATCTCAGTGTAGGGGATGTGGTTGTGCACAGTGAAACACCAGATTTTGCGAAAGGGTGAAGGGTGGGGAGACGTACGCGATACGTCCGTGCGCGATCTTTCGTAGCGAATACTAAAAATTGTTTTGCAAGTCGCGGCGCCGCCGCTAGGCAAGCGCCCCTTCCCGCTCGCATGCGTCTCCCGCTCATGTTATCAGCCCTGGATTTATTAAACATATCACAAATACAAACAAATACGAAAATATAAAATAGGGATACGATCACGCGTCGCCTACATTCCCCTCCCTAGTGCTGCTACAGCACTCATCACCTATAGAGATAGGCGCGACGCGTGTCGCATTTCGCCGCAGAAGGCCGGATTTAGTCTTGACATCGACCACTCGAATGCGGCCATCTTTGCCAGGTATTACGGCCTGCACTACACCTTTTGGCCACACGTTTCTGGGCGAGTTAGGGTCCACGATGAGAACGAAATCTCCCACTTGCAAGGGCCTCTGTTCATCGTGCCACTTCTTTCTCGGGCGCATATCCGGCAGGACTTCGCGCACCCAGCGCTTCCAGAACATATCCGCCAGTTTTTGAGACAGCCGCCATTGTTTTCTAAGATACATGTCAGATTCATCAAAAACACCCAAAGTCGGCAGATTAGACGATGTTCCCAACAGAAAATGGTTGGGGGTTAGAGTTTCAGGACCGTTGGGCTCCACCGTGACGTGGGTGAGGGGACGGCTGTTTATAATCTGTTCTACTTCGGCGAGTAATGTTTGAAGTGTCTCATCACGTGGCGCTCGTTCCCTCAATATGACTTTAAGTGCGCCCTTTACGCTTCTTATAAGCCGTTCCCAAGCCCCTCCCCAGTGAGGACTGGCAGGTGGAATAAAAACCCAAGTGGTCGTCGTACTGTAGGTCGTTGCACCTTCTTTGAGTTTTTCCGCGTCCAGCTCAAGGACACATTTCTTCAGCTCCGTATCAGCGCCTCTCAAATTCGTACCATTGTCCGAGTACAAGTACCGTGGCCAGCCTCTTCTGGCTGCCATTCGTCTCAGAGCCATTATTAGTACGTCTGTGGTCAGCTTGTTTACTACCTCAATGTGAATAGCTCTCACGGTGAGGCAAGTGAAGATAACACCATACCTCTTCTCTCGACGTCGGCCAACGGTTACTTCTAGGGGTCCAAATAGGTCAACTCCGGTGAACGTGAAGGGGCGATGGTGATGAGCGAGCCGCGCTTCAGGTAAGTCACCCATTCTGGGTGGATGGGGCCGAGCCCTCTTAATTCTGCATAACATGCATTTTGAACTGATATACTTCACAGTAGGTCGTAGTCGTATGATCCAGTATCGCTGTTTCAGTTCATTAACGACCATTTCCTGGTTTCCATGGCAAGATTTTTCATGGTAGTACTTCACGAGGAGGTGGGTGACATGGCAGCGGCCGTGCAGTATCACAGGACGTTTTACATTTGTGGATATCTCGGGTGCGGCATCAATGCGGCCAGAAAGTCTCATCAGGCCATCCTCGTCAATAATTGGCGTCAAGGTAAGTAATTTACTTTTTCTATTTAATCTTTTGTTATGTTTCAGGTTGTGCAGGTCATCTGGAAAAGTTTTCATCTGGGAGTACTTCAACAACATGTTCTCAGCGCGTTCCATCATCGCGCCATCCACAACAACACTAGAAACTTTCTTGCATTTATCTATAAAAGATAATACCACACACATGGATCTCATCAATCGAAGCCACGAAGAAAATCTTTCTGGTTCAGGTACAGCAAGTAAGCACATAGGTGCAACATGAATATTGTTTATACATTCTAGATCCACATCGCAAACATCAGGTAGCTGTATATTTGATTCACCCGGCCAGAACCGTTCTTCTTCATATAAAAATGACGGCCCATACAACCACTCATTTTCAAATGTTTTTATATCACAGGTTTCTCGCGTGGCAATATCGGCAACATTCAGTTTCGTAGGTATGTACTTCCAGTCTTCAATTTTCGTAAGCTCGTCTAATTCGCCAAGGCGGTGAGCTATGTAGGCTTTATAACTTCGCGCATTATTGCGTATCCAGTGTAAAACTGTAGATGAATCACACCAGAATATTTTTCTTTCAGCCTTTATTCTATGCTCGTTTATTATAGTATCGGCCAATCTTCCCGCCATAACGGCTGCTTGTAGCTCTAAGCGTGGCATCGATACATACTTTACCGGCGCAACTCGACATTTACTGGACACAAAGGCAACTTGAATATTTTGTTTACAATCGATCCAACGCCAGTATGCGGCAGCGCACATCGCTTGAGTCGACGCGTCACAGAACACATGTAGCTGTAGGTTCGTATAGTGCTCGGTCGCCTGCGCCGGCGACACACTATTCGGTTCATCCGTACTAAGATCGTGCGTCTCGCTTTCACACGCAGGTAGTGCGCGACGAGTACTTCTAGTTGCTGACTCATAATGTCTAGGTAGGCGAATTGTATCAATGTTTGTCATTATGCTCAGCCATTCGACCCATTTTATAAATATTTGGTCCGTTATTTCGTCGTCCCAGCTCACGCCAGACCTCCAGGTGTCTTGTAAAATGATCTTGCCTTTGATCGTGATAGGCGAAAGGAAACCATAAACATCAAATATGGACATTAGTACACGTAGCATTTCTCGTTTAGTAGGTTTCTTTTGTCCAAGCATTATTGGTGTAGGAATTCTTTTGAATGATACGTCGAATCCCAGGTTATCATTAGTCGGAAACCAAATTAGGCCCAGTGTACGTTCTCCGTCATGCAGTTGTCCGTTTTTGAATTTCACAGTCGTCGATTTCAGGTTTTCCTTGGGTAAGTCTTTAAGTACAGACTGCATATTAGACGTCCAATTTCTCATCTCGAAACCGCCTTGTTTGTGGACAAATGTGATGTCATTCACAAGTTGACTAGCCGTTGGTTCATCAGGTAAGGAGTCTATATAGTCATCAGCGTAGTGTTGTGTAAGTACAGCTTGCACGGCGGCCGGCATTGTAGGCCGGAATCTTTCGGCGTTTTTGTTCTTTATGAATTGGGCAATAAATGGAGAACAGTTGGCGCCAAAAATTAAGCTAGTCATGACCCAGGTTTGTACAGGTTCATCTGGAGATTCTCGCCATAAAAATCGCAAGGCATCTCGATCAAGATCTCGTATTTTGATCCGTAAAAACATGTCTTTTATATCACCCGTGACTGCCACCTTGTTTTCTCTAAATCTCAGCATTATCCCGTACAGTGAGGTAAGTAGGTCGGGACCTTGCAGTAGGTAGTCGTTTAAGGACATGCTTTTGTTCCTAGCCGCGGCATCAAATACCAGTCGTAGTTTTTGCTTATTAGGGTTGTCAACTCCAAAGTGCGGCAAGTACCATATTCTATTAGGACTTCTAGTTTCAGTGAGTTTTGATGCATAATCGTTACTGAACAGGTGGTCGATTCTTTCTTTGTATCGCTCTGCGAAACTTGGATTTGCTTTCATTTTCTTTTCAACACCTTTCAGTCTTGTGAGTGCGTTATCGTATGAGTTAGGCATCTCACCAAACGAACCTTTCCACGGGAGTCCCACGTACCACCTTCCATCTTTCAAAGTGGCTGTTTGTTGTAGGTGTTCCGTAGCTTTTACATCTAGTAGGTTTTGGCGGGGCTTATTATTAACTCCAATAGACTCCATTGCAAATGACTGGCGCATCTCGTTTTGCATTTCTCGTAGGATATTCTCACATTCATTGTTTTCTCCTTCTGACAGGAACAGAGTAGACTGCAGCTTAATGTCGTGATCGATCGCAGGCTTGGTACGCATGCACCCGTGCATGCACCACCCTAGTGGAGTGCGGGTGAAGTAGGGATTCGTAGGTTTACCCTTAATTATTTCCAACGGTAAGATCAAATCGTAATTGTCCTGCCCTATCAAAAGTTCCGGTCTGTTTTGTTCATCAAAAATCACATTTTTCATTTCCGGTTTCATCAGTTCATAATCACTCATGTCCGCTGTAGTAACATTTTGCACAGGTAAGTTCATATTTGTTACACTGCGCGCACGAATTGTAAACTTAGTTCCTTCATAGTTAGAAAGTTCAAGATCGAGTATCTCACTATGGCATACAACTACGCTATTGTCCCATGCACCGCACACACGCATAGATTGTTTATTACCGCGCAATCCCACTTTCGACGCGAGCGCAGCGCTTATCAACGTCACAGTCGATCCGTCATCAAGGAGCGCGACACTACGAAAAGTACCGTTAGGTCCGTGTAGGTAAATAGGCACAGTTTTTAGCAAAACTTTACGGCAGTTCACTTGAAGATGATTGACAGTTTCCACTCGCGACTCAGTCTTGGTATCAGTCTCGGTGACCTCTGTTATATTCACACTATCACGCGGCACTGAGTTCTTGTTTACAATATAATGCAACAAACGATGGTGCGGTAGTCCACAGTTGTCCACGTTACAAGCCGGTGCGGTACAAGTATCTTGTTTATGTTGTGACGTCAGACACTTATAGCAAATACCATGCCGTTTTACAAATGCCCAGCGGTCTTTGCGCAACGATTTTTTAAACTTTTTACAGTCTTGCAGTAAGTGTTCAGAAACGTGACAGTACCGACACTCCTTATCACTTTTTTGTTTATTATTCACTTGTTCACTGTTCACTACTAGAGTACGATGTTTAGAGTTTTCGTTGTTACTTTGTTTACCATAGTTTTGTATGGATGGTAAATTCACAGAAGTTTTTGTTATTTTTAAAGCTTCATCACTGAGAAACTCGGACAGAATAAGCAGCTTTGGTTTTTCTGTATTACTGATAAGAGGGTAACAGTAATCCGCCCACTTTGAGACTAGTATCATCGGTAATTTCGAGAGAATGACCGATACTATGTTCATTCCTTTCAGGTATTCTTCGCGTCCGATGGCAGTCACAGCAGCGACACAGTTTCTTACTTTCACGGAGAAAGAAATAATATCCTTCTGATACTCTTGTGCCATGGGGCGTAATTTACTTATGTCCTGCAGGATCCTCGAAATTATTACATCAGGATTTCCAAACTGAAGTTCCAGTGTGTTCATTACGTCTGCTGCGGAGGTAGCACTAATAAGTAAGGCCGTCACCGCTTCTTTTGCTGGCCCCTGTAGGCTCCTCCTTAGGCGCCACAGGTTTTCTTTGTCACTAAAGTTGCACACTTGCGACGATTCTTCAAACGCTTGTTTGTACTGAAGCCATTCAAGTGGGTCACCAGAGTAATTAGGTAAGTCCCTCGGTGTACACAAGCGATTTAGCATTCTGTCGTTAGATCTGCTGGTACCGGTAGCAGCGGCAGCGGCAAAGTCCTTCAGAGCAGTCGCCAAGGCTCGCACGGTTTCATCAGTGCCACCAGCAGCTATAGGTGGTGGGCGTGCTTCGAGCGTGAGTTCTGTAACGGGAGGTTGCGGGCCGGCGGGCTCCATATGATGCAGGTTCAATTCCTGCGGTGTCGGACGCAACACGTCATCGCAGATGCCACGGTTAGTGACGCCTTGAGTGTTTACCTCCTGCCGACTACTTTCCAGCCACTTTTCCACTACACGGTCATTATTTTCAACTGAGGGTAGACTGCAGTTGCTGCTGTCGTCTTCCAGTTCTGCTAGGTCTGCATCTAGTTTTTTATCTATCAACTCCAATCTAATTTGAGCCTTTGCTTGAGCGGCTTCCAGTTGCAGCCTTTTCTTTTGCGCCGTAATAGATGAAGTTGACGATTTTTTGCGGGTAGACTTTTTAACACTTTGTGCTGTGGAAGGTCCGGGTTGATTCTCGTCCATCTTGCTCCCGGGTTCAATAGGTTTCACAGCTTCCTTTGAAGTGTCTATGTTTTCCCTTTTGCATTGTTCATGAGCATCTCTTTGTTGCGCTTCCATTTGCTCCGCTTCTTTTCTTCTCGCACTCCTAGTGTTCACCATGCTTCGTGGTGGTGTAAAAAACATTCAGAGATCCGTCTCGAAGACCAACTAATGTAGGGGATGTGGTTGTGCACAGTGAAACACCAGATTTTGCGAAAGGGTGAAGGGTGGGGAGACGTACGCGATACGTCCGTGCGCGATCTTTCGTAGCGAATACTAAAAATTGTTTTGCAAGTCGCGGCGCCGCCGCTAGGCAAGCGCCCCTTCCCGCTCGCATGCGTCTCCCGCTCATGTTATCAGCCCTGGATTTATTAAACATATCACAAATACAAACAAATACGAAAATATAAAATAGGGATACGATCACGCGTCGCCTACACTCAGCATGATGCTTTGACTTTTAAAAAATAAATGTCGCAGCGCTGCTTAATAGGTTAAATAAATTACTCTGCTCAACAGCGTAAATAACGCAATGAACGTCGCTCAACTGTCAAAATGAGAGAAAATGCGATTAATTCATGTGAAGATCGTTTTATGTGTCTTACCCAATTACCCCGCTAGAGAAAGATGTTTATCTTGGATATTTAAATTAAAAATGAATTCACGTAGACAAAGTCGCTAGCAACAGCTACTATTAAATACTATTTCTAACTTAACCGATATTTTCAAAAAAATATAATCTGTGTCAAGTCACTCCGCTACTACCTACACACTCTGGTATGTACCACCCCAATTAGATTATTATGTTATAATTATAATCATAATACACAACGATTTTTTATTATTATGTATAAAACATTGTTTTTTTTTTAAATTAAAATAGTGATACTGACTGTGGGTGAAAATTGTGGTCACATTACATATCTGCGCAAGACTGTCGCACACGTGTAAGGGTCTAGCGTAGCAGATACTTCATCCATTTCGGTTTGTTTTGATTGTACAGCGGAAGTGTGACAGTAATTTACGGATATTTTTGGGATAAAATATTTTCTATATTAAAAATGGCAGAAATCGATTCAGTAAGAGATTTTGAACAAACTAATTTCATAATGTGCATTAATTCAGTTACACGTTGTATATAGCTAGATACAGCTATATTTTTGACCACTTTTGTATCTTTTAACCCCAACCAAAAAGTAAAGATAAGTGCTACCGACTGAGAATATAATCCAAATACAAACAACGAGCATAAACAGCTTGAAAATATAGCGGGGCGCCGAACCTTTGGTTAAAAATCACACAATTTTCTTCGCTTTAAAGTTTTCTTTCAAACAATTTGCATTTCAATCGGGTACAGCGATCTTTTGGACACGCGACCAAGTATTTTATACATAATTTGAACCACCCTAAACTCAAGTACTTTGTAAATCAACTTGATGACATCTCGTTGCATAAATAACGAAACATTCTGTAGAAACTTTTTGTGTCAATATATTTACATCTAGTTAAGAAGCCGGTAATTAATTTGCCCCTTTGTAAGTGTGTAATGAGCTATGTAAATACTTGTGAAAAAGTATTCCTAAACTGTTCCCGGATTTCTGTTGAGTTCGTAAGTTTAATGTTGTGTTGACTGTTTTCGTGAAAATTAAGCGCTATTTACAAAACACACCGACGACGAACGGAATAGGATTCTTATCTTTTTATTTAATTTTGTCTTCCCACATCAGATCCCATAACAGTGTAATTTGAAAGCATTGTAAAAGCTAATTATTTTTAAAAGAGTTACCGTGGAGTTTCTTGCCGGCTCTTCTCCACAGGAAGCGACTAATTGGAACCATGCATCTAGCTTCTGTCGTTTCATAAGTGCCCATGTAGGTTTAATAATAATAATAATTCATTTATTTTTCAGACAAAGTCCGTTTAGATAAAATAAAATATTTAAAATTGAATTGGAATTTCCTCAGCACCCTAAATTGCGTAACACAATATTCATTGCTTCATATGTTCGAAAAATTAGTCTGCTCAACAACGTAAATAATGCAATGAACGATGCGACACGATGAGATGTTGAACTGTCAAAATGAAAGCCATTCTTAGCCATTCCTACTATTAGCGTGTTACGCAATTACCCCGTTGGTCACTTATGTAGGTATTCTATACGACATTCATACTTAACAACACATCGGGGAAATTCCAATGTTGATTAAATTAATAAAATAGTGTCATGTGTAATTCCGACACAAGAGTTGAGCTCCCCTGCATTGGGGGGCATCCCAAACCTTTTAGAGTAACATGAATTCTCTATTTAGTAAACGGACTCTTAATAACTTAATTTGCGAGTTTTGCCCTAGTTTTGAGGTAGTTTTTTAAATCAAATTCAGAAAGCATTGCTTCCCGTGTGGATAGATGCGTTAAAAGTTAAAAACATTAGGGAAATTACGTTTTTTTTTTGCTCGGTCATTTATTAAAATAATAGAGCAAGAGCGAACGATGATGATTTTTGTTTACCCTGTATGTTTGTTATTTTTTGTTACAATGCGGTTTTCATTTTGTTTCCTATCGAGGGCCCATTTATTCCTAGCGTTAACGAAAAGTAACAATGTGTGTAAGTAGAACGAAACAAGAAAACTGAAACTGAAATAGTTGAAAAAATGTTTCCATTCCTACATTTTGCTTTACAAATCGAATTTAGCCAGAAAGTTTTTCTAGTTGTAATGGTTTTGAATTTCCGTTTCCGGCTTATTATAGACTTACAAAATCAATTTAATATAACAATTACAACAACAATTTAACAGTAGATTTTCAATGAGAAACTCTCACTCTCCTTCGACAGTAAAATTTTTGAATTAACAATTAGTTCGGCAAAGACACGCGCACCTAGTTTATTTCTCATTGAAGTGATACAGAACCGCTTTGTAAGGCGACACTCAGAAACGTACACCGAGTCGCGATCGAGACTACCCTACTTGTAGTTTAACGTAGTAGGTGTAACGCTACCCTAGCGTAGTAGGGAGTTGCAATAGATTAACAGTTCAGCTTATACTGGATTCGTACCACTCTGCCTGCTGTAGGTACGGTTTGTTTTGACAGAACAAAGTTATTGATACTCGAAAGGTTGCGTTGTGATTTTATTTGCATTTATTGATTTATCCATTTATGTACACAGATATAAACAGACAGGAAGAAAGGAACGTACAAAGGTGATTGTTACTAACTTTTGCAAGCGGCTTCGCCCACGTGGATGTCGCAAAGTATCCCATGGGAACGTAGTTATACATTATATTATGCATAACTCTATTGGTTTACGTGGCGCACACCAGTAAAGCTGCCAGTCTGCATGTCTTTTTTCGAAATCTTTAATTACAATCATTGTCATTTCAGCCAATTTACATAAAATCCTAATGAATTATACACCTAAACCGTCCTCCTGAATCACTCTGTTCATTGGTGAAAACTGTATGAAATCCGTTCGGTGGTTTTTGAGTTTATTGCGTCCAGACCGACAGACGCGGCGAGAAGAATTTTGTTTTATAATATTGCTCATTGGCAAGAAGGGTGACATGATTGAATTAAGTATACAGGTGAACGCGGCAAATTTTATTCTTTTTATTACAAAAATGTTATTACGCTAAGCCTAAGGGAGGGAGCTAGAGGGGTTGTGACATTATGCTTCGACACGCCCCTACGGCTGCTTTTAAACTTTTAAATCAACATATACCTAATAATTGCTCTTATTGAAGTGTATGTCACGCTTCTCGCAACTGAACTATAGGAATAAGAATAGAATAAGAATTATTTATATATTCAAAAATATACAGACATTTAAATAATATGGTGATACCACGGATATCACGGGATATGCCTTGGGGGCGTGGCACGTGGCGCCTCAATATTATAAAATTGTTCTTATGTTCGAACGGCGGCTGTACGCTTCATTCAGTCGCTTTACAACTCCGTCCAGTGTACTATTGATGCGTAAAAAGTCAAAATGCCGAGTTGTGCAGTAATTATATGTAAAAATAGATCAAATACCATCAACCTGAAAACAAATGGTGTGTCCTACCACCGGTAAGTAACCAATTAAGTCAGTGTTTTATATTTTAAATCAATTTTTAAATGTTTTATTAACTTTCGTCCGGAGCGACACGAACTAGCCCGAACTAGCCCGAATCTTCCCGAACGCAACGAACGTTTTGAATTTAGAGAGGTGCAATCGAGTGCGTGCGACTGATTTTATCGATATGCGTATTATTGCAGCTGAATATTTTTTTACAGAACTCAATGGATACTCTCGTATTACATGTATAGTAAAAGAGTTAAATTAGTTATTAATTTAATGTTGTTTGAACCAAATTAAGACATTGTTATTTCAATACTTACAGTTACTCGTGAAATGTAAAAACTCAAATTAATATTACATCGTTGAAAAAAAAAAAAATTAAAAATAAATATTTTTGAAAATAAAAAAAATATTTTGCGCAATATTCTTGTATTGATCACTAAATCGCAAGCACTCAATTCATGTCAATCATAAGGCCGAGCAGACGCCAAAGTTCTAAATTTGAATTAGAAAATTCGCGGTCCGTCGCTATTTTGTCAAATCTTTGTCTATAATACTGAGGGTTTAACATTTTATTTCTTTACAAATGTGTTAAATAAGCGTTCAATTTAACCGGTAATACAATATTAAAAAACTATTCCCATTTTATTTTAATAAAAATAAACTACCTATATTTTCGGATAGGTATTTATATTAAAAAAAAAGAAATTATTTAAAGAAAATTAAACGAAGTTATTATAATACAAGAATGTGCTATAATTAAATATCGACAAAAATTATCGACCATCGCTTTCGACTCCCTAATTGCATGCGTGTGCATTGAATAGCAAATGTTTACAAGTGAATGCCCCGCCCATTCTATGCATGTGTGCTGTTAGAAATTGACTTAGTGTAGCTGCTTTCTTCTTAGTATGCGTGTTCAAATTTTAAGTGTGTGTCGTAAGTACACTATTTGTTAATGTTGTAAGTATTTGGGTGGGAGATTAGCGGCGGCACTAGGACTCCTTACTATTCCGCAATGAAGGCATATCTCCGGATATCTATGGGTGATACACTATACTACACTTTATTTTATGATCAGATATTGAACATCCGTGTCTGAACTAGATATTAAAATATCTTTATTTCAGACATCAGCGCTCTTCTCCTGTTCTAGGCGACACTACGAAATTAACTTTGTTTGGCCTCTATTCACATCTATAACACATTCGATCAAAAATCCTAACTAATATTATAAATACGAAAGTAAGTTTGTTTGTTTGTTTGTTACCTTTTCACGCCTAAACCACTGAACCCATCATCCTGAAATTTTGCATATACGTTGTCAGGTGTACAGTTGTGCTGGTTGAACGCGTCCCAAAGGGTCATGGCTGTCCGGCTAATCCGAGGGTACTGCACGGTCTCCGCTGAGGCGGCGAGCCTCCTTGTCGGATTGCCGCCATGGGATCTGGAGGCAAAAGTCCTCGCCCACATATGGGAGTGGCGAGAGGAGGCAAAACGCCGGGCCGCGAGAAATCACGGTACAGCGGACAGAGCTCCAGCGGGATCACATGGCGACATGGAGAGTGCGGTTGTCGCAACCCAGTGCTGGGCACGCCACAATTGCGGCGATAAGTCCCCTCTTTGAGGAGTGGCTGGAGAGGCGCCACTGCCACGCCCTCACCTTCCGCCTGATGCAGGTCCTCACAGGACACGGTTGTTTCGGGAGATTCCTGTTCAGGATAAGGCGGGAGGAACAGCCAGGGTGTCATCACTGTGTGGATCGCCCGGAGGACATGGTGGAGCATACGATGAAGGTCTGCCTGGCTTGGGCGGAGCACCGCCGCGTCCTCATGGCGGCGATCAGTGGCGGCGATCTCTCGCGTCTGGCCAGGGTCATCCGTACCATGGTCCAGGCCATGATACGGAGCGAGAGTGCAGGGGAAGCCGTCACCTCCTTCTGCGAAGCAGTAACGCTTGCAAAGGAGGAGGCGGAGCGCGTGAGGGAGATGCAAGTTCTGCGCCCTCACACCCCTAGTCGCCGCAGGAGACGCCCTGAACATCGGGAGTCAGCAACCGACTCCCAGCCACCGAAGGCGCGGGCTTGAGGGCGACGAGCAATGGGCAGCTCGCCCCCCGGTAAGGACCAGGCCCAGGTCAACGGCGCGTTGTGTTCCACGCGCGCCTTAAAGAGATGTCAGCACGAACTGACGGGGTCCGCTAGGGCCGATGCCTGCCAGGGCAGCGGGTTATTCGAAAGAGATACCGTTGCCCCTGGTATAGGCAACTGAAGGAACACGGGTGGGGTCAGTAAAAGTCTGACACGCCTTACCGCTCCGCCCAGACCAGAGCGGGAGACGTCATTTGATGATTTCCCGCCCAAAAAAAAAAGGTGTACAGAAACGGACATAGGGTACCTTTCATCCCGAAAAAAAAAGTGCTGTTCCCGAGGAAAACAACAATAACGTTATTATGATAATAGATGGCACCACGTGTCTTTCGAATCAAAAAATTTCACGCGGACGTAGTCGCGGGCAGAAGCTAGAATATAATAAAACAATATTAAAATAAAAGGTGGTGAAGTTAACGATATGATGAGGTGCAAATACTTTAAGTCACTCGGATTTGTCTTCAAATTATAAAGAGTTTTGTCCATTATAAGCTATTTCATTTCAAAGAATTCAAAAAGCTTATATACGTTTATGGTCGCGACTATAGGTCATGGAGATATTCAAATTCAAATTCAAATTCAAATTCATTTATTGCGAATATAGGTATAGAGAATACAGATGTTATCAAATAATTTCGAGCCGCTATATTCAGCCTTTCAGCATGCAATATTTTTGTTAATTAATTTTAATGTCACATTATAATTTAATTATTACATACATGCATAGATAAAATGTCAAAGTCCAAAAAAATCATTATGTCATACAATAAATGTCATTTAAATAATTCGACTATTCATTTAAATAATTATTATTAAAAATTAAAAAGAGAGATGTCAAGCACTACCATGTCTATAATTTGTCGTTTAGATACTCACTTATACTATAATATGCCTTATCAATGAGAAACTGCTTTAAAATGAATTTAAACTTTTCAGTATTTGTGCAGTTTAATACTTTTTTAGGCAGATGATTGTAAATGCGAGGAGCCATACAAAAAACACTTTTACTGAACTGTGCAGTTTTGCTCCTCGATGGACAACACACTTTTTTACAATAACGTTGACTTACAAACGATTCAAATAAATTCTTATTTAGTGCAACAAACACAGCTATCTCATAAATATAAATACATGGCAGGGTTAACAATTTCAACTCGATGAAAAAAGGTTTGCAACTATCTGTACACTTAAGCTTACAAATCACCCTCACGCACCTCTTCTGTGCCTTAAACACATTGTCTTTGTCAACTGAGTTCCCCCAGAATATAACACCATACCTCAGCAATGACTCCACGTATCCGTGGTAAGCAGTAATTACAGCAGATTGATTGAGATAGATAGATAGATAGATAGAATACTCTTTATTGTACACCATACAAATTACAGAACATAAATATATAACATTTGAGGAGGACATGAGGACATGAGGGTGGACATGGAGGTGTACGCTTACATAAATAGATGTAGGTGTATGTACTACGTACTACCAATTGTTAGTATGACAACCTGTACCGATTGGATTTATAGGAGTCTAGAATTTAATGCTATGGAAAAAAGTATCTTATTTATATCATAATAATAAGAAGGCTTGTGGCTAATTAATACATACATAAACAGCCGCACAGGTCAATTGATCAGGTTAAGCTACGCTTGCCACGGTTGGTTCGTGGATGGTTGACCACCATTACATACCAAGACAGCTTTGTACCTTGGAAAGCACGTTAAGTCGTTGGTCCTGGTTGTCATTCGTGGATATTTGACAGTCGTCACGGATTGTCAGAAGCCCGAAAGTCAGACTACCAGTTTTACCAAGGGGTATCGTATAACCCAATAAAATGGCAGTAGTCGCTCCAAGTAAAATACTGGGATTCAGCTGCAACGATGCGATGTCCAGCGATGATGAGTTAAGTATATGATACTAGATTCTGCCACTAAAAGCAAACAGTACATCATTACTAAAGGTTGAGTAATTAAATAATAAAATAACCAGTACCGTACCGGTACCAGGGACCGTTTCGTAATTAAGTATTTTTGAAGACGATATCAATCATTCGCCATTTTGTTTCTTTTAATTTATTTTTGAAACAATGGCGTTCCTTGGTCAGCTTTTCATTTCCTACCTTGAAATGAGCTCGTTTTCTATGTTTCTCAATTAATTATGTCTTTATTTATTCATTTGGTTCTCGTTTTAGTCTTTTGTTGGTAACAGGTAGAAAGTCACGAAGAGACTTCAAAGGATTCTTTGTGATGCAACTTTTCACAACTTTTCTCGAGCTATATTTGAAACGAAACGTTGAATATCATTTCGAAATAGACTCGCTTTAATGAATATTTCTGCGAGAGTTCTCCATTCCGAATTCTATTGTTTTATTTTATGCTCCTTTCTGCATACGTGTGCTTCCAGCCTTATGACTCATATCAACGTCATATAAAGAAAATAAAATTAAAATAAATCAGTCTTTTATTTCTTGCTTTAATAAATAGGTAAGTACACGATTTTCTTATTTCTAGTAGGTATATTCTAATCTTAGATAATTTAAAAAGTTTAAAATATTAATATGTACAGACGCCAGCAGGTCAAGCTACCCGAAACTGTCAAATTTTCCCAATCAACCTTGAACCTTAATGCGTCAGTAATAAAGTTAAAAATCTATTAAAGAAATTTGACAGATTGTAGTAACTTGTACAGACACAAGTATATAAAAAGGAGGGGAAATAATCAAAGGGCATCAAAAAATTTGCCCGCATCGCTGTCAATAGAAAACGTGCCCAAAAGGCTGGCAGCATTGCCACGTTGTATGGCAATGCTGATTCTTTGGCCCAAAAATAGGCCAGTCCTCTGGTCACGTGAAGAGTCGACCAACTGCTTAGCGATGTCTCGAAATAATTAATAATGGGAAATAATAAAGCTTCCGAAAAACAAATTAACTTCCAGCGATCTGTGGTTGACTGTAATACTAACTAAGCTGTGTTAAAATTAATTACCGAAAAAAAAAATTGTATTTAACAAACAAACATGAAGCTTATTCAAATTATAATTCTACGAAAAATAATCTATACTTTCAAATAATAAACAAAATTTCCAAAATACTAAGTTTCAGAAAAGTTAAGTTTAGTAAAATTTGCAACGTAACAGAGTTGCAGAGTTTCGCTAGCTAATTTAAGTACCTTTTTCTTAAAGATTTGCCCATTTACTCATAAACATTGCATACGTTAAGTAGTGAAGTAGTGATTAGCAACTGTTTATCCATACATTTTTGACGTTTGGACGTCACATAACTTTAATCATCTTTTATAAATAACCGTCCCGTTTGGGTATTTTTGAAATGAACACTTCTTTAGCGGCGTTGTCCACTTTTGTTGTGATGGGTAAAAAATGTTAAACTCGCGTTTATATATTTTAAATCGAAACAGCTAGGTTAGGTTAGGTTAGAACTGTGACCACACAACGCGAGCCAGAAACATATTTTTGAATGTAAAACCAAACCACACAGCCATAGCGCCACAGTTATAAAATGTGTAAGGTTGATTCTAAATTTATTTTTAAATCGAAACAGCTAGGTTAGGTTAAAACTGTGACTACACAACGCGTGCCAGAAACATTTTTGAATGAAAAACCAAACCACACAGCCACAGCGCTACAGTTATAATGTAAGGTTGATTCTAAATTTATAATATAAAATAGGTAAGTTACGATAAAAATGTCTACTTGTAGATTTCGGTAAAACGCAATTTAAGCTGGTGGAAAAATATTACGTCAGCAAACATTGTATTAATTTTTCGGAATTTTCAGTATTTTATTCGGTCGTTTCTTTATTTTTATTCGCTTATAAGTTGCGAAAAGTTAGTATTTAAAGCAGTAAATTTCATATTTTGAGTATGCTCATATTTTATTTTATTTCGGAGTTTTTATTACTACCCATTAATAACTAATCTTATTAATTTAATTTAATTTTTAGTTCTGTTACTTTATTCTATTTCTTCTGCAAAAATTCCAGAGTGGGTGAAGGCTTCCTTCAAAGAATTTGTCTCAGTCTTGTCAATTTTTGACAATCTAGAGTCTAGATCTATCTAGAAATCAAACTGGTTGCTAATTTAATTTTAGATATAATTTATTATTTTTCTGACATTGATTTTACATTCTGTGATTACTTTAACTCACACACTGGCTGAAATGTTAAAATTTTAGGATAATCGTGCATTTTTGCAATGTTTGTAAAAATGTGAGCACCATCATATCAATCACATAATTAATTTATCTGTCATGCCTTCAGTTTTCCTATTGTGGTAAATTAAATTTATTCTAGGTGCATTATTTTCACATATACTTAATGATACCTACTCTAATTCATGTATACAAAATATTGTAAAATATTTCAAAAGAGTAACGGCGAAATTTCTTGCCCATACTTCTTACGAAACTACCTTTTGGAAGGGGCGACTAGAATCAATTCTATTTTCTTGTAAATTTTAAAGCCCAGAAGTGCCTATTATGTGCCTATTTGAAATATATGATTTGATTTTTGTAATAACACATAAGCTGTAAAAATAAGT
This sequence comes from Apamea anceps, assembly GCA_951799955.1. Taxonomy (NCBI): domain Eukaryota; kingdom Metazoa; phylum Arthropoda; class Insecta; order Lepidoptera; family Noctuidae; genus Apamea; species Apamea anceps. The sequence continues at coordinate 5,990,966 of OX637516.1, forward strand.
GGTAATATACCTAACTTGTATACAGGGTCAAATTTAAATAGCTAGCGAAACTTCGCAGACGTAATGTTTACCGATATCTAAACACGATAATACACTGTCTGTGAAGTTTACACAAATAATTAATATCGAGTGGTCCGAATCCTGCAGGCCCGTATTCAAGTCGCATGGCCTCTTAACGGTGCCCTGTATTTACATCTACGAAGTTGCTAGGTTTTTAAGATCTCATCCTATGCTCTTCCAACGGAAAGACAATACAAATAAAAGGCAAGTTACACATTTAGCGTATGAAATGCCGATTCCTAGATTGCAAATCTTTCGGAAGAGCTGTGTCTACATGGCTCCTTTAATTTATAACACGTTACCAAAATCAATAACGAAACTTCCTTTTAAAAAAAATTGTACCCAATTGCGAAAGTGGTTGTTACAGGAATGTTTTTATTCAATTAATGAATTTTTCCACAAATGTCCACGTAAATTTTGTTATTATTATGCCTAAATATTTTATGAAAAAGTGAAGCTCTCATTTATTGTTAACCATTTAATATTACATATTGTTGTTAATTTAATTTGTATTTTAATTTAATTTGGAATTTAATTTAATTTGGTTTTATTTGGAATTTAATTTAATTTGATTTTATTTGTAATTTATTTTAATTAAATAAATTTCTATTTGCATGCGGCTGTGTCGGCGAGACATGATGATCCTTAACTACTTTATTACATCTTTGTACCGTGTTTCTGGCAAATAAACGAATTATTATTATCATAGAAAACTGTTTTTTAAAACTGATATTTCAAGTGACTTGCGATTGATGACCCCAAAAAAAACCCATCAATTTTTTTTTTTTTTTTGATCATGTTAAGATGTCGACACCCATCACGTTTGCGGATTTTCGCTAGATAATTTAATTTAACCCTGTATATTGTGCAACTAATTTTTATTAGGCCTGATATAGTCTATCACAGAATAGGATAACCCCAAAGTCTTGCGTAACACAACAAGATCATTTTCGTAATTTTTCCTCTCACCTATTAATTTTTTCAACGTGCAAGAAATCTCAATAGAGCTCGGAGAACAACGGGGAATACGTAGTAAGTGCATAGGGGGACAAGAGAACATAGCGAACACGGGGAACAAAGACCAAGACTTATTGTCTCGTAACAATGGAGCAAGTCCATTACCTGCCAGTTATTTGTGCCGTATTTGTCGCGAATCAGTGTAGGCGACTGTGCCATTTGTGAGAGTTTGTTTGTTTTTTGTTTCACACACTTTTCCGATGATTCGAGAGGCTAGTCGTGTGTGGACGTCGTTTTCTGCACTTCAAAATTAGTAGGAAGAAGGTGTGTTGCAAACTTTGATACATAAATCTATACAGGGTGAATTTTTAAAGTGAGCGTGGATGGCCAACTTTGAAACTACGAGGAATAGCGAAAAGTACTCAAAGGATTCTCGTGCTCGATTTTGATGAAAACTAAAACTGCATCATTGGATTTTTGAAAAATCAATATTTCTAGCCAAGAATCGAACCCGTTGATTTTGATTTAAAAAAAAAAACATACTGTATTATTACACCATTCGATAGTGTCCCTAATTTGGATCAAATTCTGGGAAGTAATGGCATACAGCAAACTGAATCGATTGTGGTGAAACTTTGGCAAGTTGTTGTGTGCGCGCCGGAGATTAGAAAAAAAATTAAAAAGGCATTGCAACGCACGCAGGCAGGCATTAGCTAGTAAAGAATATTTTTGCTTGATGCGTTCTCAATTTATTTGGTTTTCAAAACGCACATTACCTTATGTAATGGGATGCTGGATACCTATAGTACATAGTTTACCCATATGCTACTCGGAACATAACTTATATTTACTGTATAGTTCGGAAGCGCCCCCGATTGGACCCAAACACACGAACCTCCGCCGGCTTGGTAGGTACTACGGCCCATTGGACCTTGGAATGGCGTATGTTAACACCTTAAATGATTATGCTACTCATTAGATCTTATGAATGTGCGTTAATTAATGAAGCAAAAGAGCAATGACGGTAAAATAAATTATTTTATTAGATACTGACGATTGAAAGTTTAATTTCAAGTATCTGTATTTCGGCCTGTTTGTCAACCAACGAGTAACATAAAAATAGATTGCTTCCTCATTCCCTTTAGGTGTCTCAAGAGACAAATAGAGTACTGCCTGAAAAATAATTCATTATTTTTTCAGGTAACAAAAAACAGGAAAAAAGGTCAGGCACGAGATTTGCGAGATAAGATTATAAAAGCAGTTAAAAGCTTTCGAGATTAATCCGTTAAGTTGTCGTTCAAGGAATTTACCTTTCAACCTTTAATTTTTTGGGACCGTTTCAAATTAATTGGATAAAATGTTTATGAAATCGATACGTTTTTTAATCGAAAGATTAAATAATATGTAGATCAGTGGGTCGTCTTAAGGGCGGACTTTTGGACTTTTAGGAGTTGGAGTATACGCTTAGGGGCACCATGAAAAGAAAAGAAATAAAAAAAAAAATTTGAGAGTCAATTTTCCAATTTTTTTTTTCGATTATCCGTAAATTTGATTGCAGTTTCCGGTTAACCTTGACCATAGAAACTATTTAAGTTCTGAGAAGCATGGCCCCACGACGCACCGTTTCCGAATTATGGGCCTCCGAATATTATTTTATTTTATTTTTATATAAAATAAAATAATATTCGGAGGCCCATAATTCGGAAACGGTGCGTGCTCTATATTTCCAAAATGGTAGCTTGGATGAAAATCTTTTCTGGTAAAAAATTGTTGCTCTAGTTGAAAACCATGAGATGATGTAAAAAAACCCGCGAAATATTGAGAAAGAAGCTGAAAGAACGACACTTAAAAAAAATCTTTTTCTTGATTATGATTACTTACTCACTTTATTTTTTTTTTTTTCAGTTTGCCTGGGTTTTCAACCACCAGCCCCCTAATTGCGTAACACACAATCAATAGTAATCTGAAACATTTTGAAGCAAATTGCTAATCCATTGCTTCATAAGTTCGAAAAAATTGTCTGCTCAACATTGTTCAAAACAACGCAATGAATGTTGTTGAACTGTCAAAATGAAACCGATTCCGATTAATAGTGTGTTACGCAATTAGGGTGCTGGTTGGATGACCTACAAAGAACCGCGTGTAAAACCTAAATGAGTCTTGCATAGACCAGGAAAGTATGACATTAAAGGAGAAGGTCATAGTCACCTCGGCTATAGTTAAAATTTTATTAGATTTCTACCTACCTACCCATACAGTCCATTCACAGTTATTTTACTTCTGACAACAGCAACCTTATTGTGACGAGAATAAAGACCACAATGACTTTGACAGACTTGTCAATGGCAGCAACCGAACAGCAGCCTTATTAGAATTATGAGAATGAAGATCAATGCGATTTGGACAGTGTTGCCAAATCAGAGGTAAAATAACCGTCAATGGACAATTATGATGGTATAGATTCATACAAAAAAAGTGAAACGAGAAATGTGTGGAAGAGACACGTACTAGGAAAGTGCGCGAAGAATTCGTGCGAAGACCGTGTGCGGCCTATCTCGAGTTGCATGTTTTGCACAGCAATGTCCGCTACGCATACACTCACCCTCAGCTTCCTCGTACATCTTTAGTCGAAAGAGTCACACTGTTTCACAGCTCTGCTACGAATACTCGCACCACTCAGCTAATGATAAATGATAAATGATTTTATTTTGTAAGTTGGTTTGTACAAACACTTTTACACGTCATATTTACATCGCTACCTTGGACATCTCTATTGGAAACGCACCCTAATGCAGGTTCAGTCATTGCGTTAACATAGTGACATGTTTACCTAGAGTCGTTTTAACTTGCGTGGGTGTAGTCGGTTTTCATTGGTTCTGAGATAAAGGCTAGATTTGTAGTATAATAGTGCTGAGCGCCTTGACAAGTGGCGATCACATTCAAAGCGTTTCATATTTCTGGTTCTACAACGACTTTCAACAGGATTGAAATAACTTTATCGGCAGCTCATATTATTAATCTGGTAAATTGTGCAGGCTGGCAGAAAAATAACTATAGTTGCATTCGAACTGCTCTCAAAATGGTGAAGGAAAATATCGTGAGGAAACCGGCATGTCCTAGAACCAAAATTCGAAGACAAGTGACATCTACCAAATCGTACTGGGCCCGCGTGGTAGATAACAGTTTACTCTTTCTCACAGAGAGGAGGCCTGTGTCCCAGCAGTGGGAACATTACAGGCTGATTATGTAGGTTCTGTTTCGAAAACCAGTAGTAGATTTTATGCACGCGTTCATGTCAAACACGTTCACTTGAAATAAACGCAGTACCTAATTATAACGTTGTGTCATTTCAACGCCCCCACACAATATCCCACATTAACTCAAGTACCTACATACCTACTCTACTTGTGCACGTGTGGTGCGTATTTCGAGAACGTCTGGTATATGAAATTTCCAACAGTTTGACACACGTCTGCCACATATCCCGCGAAATCAGTTATTTGATTTCGACTAAACACCGACTGTTTTAGTTAAATCGTAATTACAAGTACTCAATCAACGCATTTTACTGTTACTCACATAAGGCTTAGGTAAATAAGTATATTTTTGTGGCTTATGTCTTAAGCCATCCAAATCTATCTATCTATACTGATAATAAAACTGAAATGTTTGTTTGTTTGAGCGCGCTAATATCTGGAACTACCAGTTGAATTTAAAAAAAATATTTTTGCTTTTGATAGCCCAATTCTTGAAGAAGGCTTTCGGCTTTAACATCACGCTAAGACCCTTAGGAGTTGAGCAAAAAGAAAAAAAGTCAGAAAGAACGCTAAGCGAAAGCGCGGGCAGGCGATGTGATTCGACGATCAGGGAAACAAGAAATTTCAGGCGAGCAGAATGTTATATGAAACATATCACACCCAGTAACCAGACCCACAAATACCCCGTTCTACCAAAAAAAAAAAAATCTCTGCATCCGGCTAGACTGGAAGCCGACCCCAACTTGGTTGGGAAAAGGCTAGGCAGATGAGAATATTATATGAAATACGGGTTGTCTAGACACATAAGCTGAGTAAAGTTTTGGTACAAACTAGACTGTTGTAGGTATAACTTATTCAAGTTAGTTACGTAACTCAAGGTGCTTTGACTTCCTGTTCCTATTTGGCAGAAGTTACGCGAAACAACTAAGATAATAATATGGGTTACTATGCCATGTTATGTTAGCGTAGTGTGGGATGCCCCCAGCTAGATGAACGGACGACCTGAAGAAGGTGGCTGGGGTAGACTCGATGCAGAAGGCGGAGGACAGGGTGTTGAGGCGTAGTCTGGGAGAGGCCTATGTCCAGCAGTGGACTGCGATAGGCTGAGTTGATTGATTGATGTTATGTTTCATACAATACTTATTTATTTATATTACCTTTTAAGTGCACACATATATAAACAGACAATGAAAAACAGAACAGAAAAAATAGGTTCAGAGGTGATGCTTATTTCATAAGAAATCTCTTCCAGCATACCTGAGATAGGACAATACATACAGAGATGTAGACAGCGTGTGATAGAGCAAAGGAGACGAAACATAATACATAGAATCAAAAATAATTCACCTAAAAGCTAAACAAGTATTACGAGAATATACTAACATACATACAAATAAACATACATAAATACTTCTAAAATAAATATTACTAGAATGATAATAATTATATCATACTCAAAATAATAAATACATACACAACTATGATGAAGTGGACAGATAGTGTTCTTTCACTCTTCATTTAAAAACTGCAACAGTTTGGCAGTCCTTAATGTCAGGCGGTAGTGAATTCCACAACCACACCGCGTGCACTGTGAAGGAGTAGGAGTAGAAGTCGGTGGAGTGAGAAGGTTTTTAAGATGCGACCTGCAAGGTGCATCTGAAGGACGGGCGTAGGAAAAACGCTCCCGCAGGTAAGATGGTGTTTTAGGATTGTGAAGGAGATTGAATAGCAGACACAATATCCGAGAGTTCCTGCGAAGTCGAGTGGGGAACCACTTGAGTATCTTGCGAAAGTTGGAGACATGATCAAACTTTTTAAGGTTAAAAACAAAAGCTCAAAGGTCAAACGCTCAAGTTTATTTAAAAGCTCCTCCGTGGTATCCAAGTAACAGGCCTTACAAGTAACTTACCTACTTAACAAAACATAACTTTACGCCTTTTTAACCGACGAAAAAAAAACGGCGGAGGTTCTCAAGTCGACGCGTATATATATATTTTTTTATGTATGACCACGCATAACTTTTTACAGAGTAGTCCGATTTTGATAATTCTTTTTTTGGAAAGGGTATACTCCAAAGTTGGTCCCTTATAAATTTGGAAAAAAAAATCAACCCTGGTGGGAAAAAAGGGGTGATTTATTATTCACTCACAGATTTGAATGCTGAGTTGTGTATTATTACTCTACTCAGTGCCACATATCCCTGTACTTTGGCAAACAAGTAGTAGATTATAGCCACTAACAATTATTAACAAAAAATAAACAAAAAATTATAAAATAAAAATAAAACGCGCCGTTTTAAATGAAAAGCAAACATTAATAAACCTATTTTATTTAACCTTAATAACTAAGTTCTTAAACTAATGTAATAATAGATACCTAAATAATTTTGAGTCGGCGCCGTTTAAACTTAAGGCAATTTAGTGATGTTTGTTTATTGATTGTTTGGCACCGACTCAAAGTTACTTAGGTATACTTACAATAGTTTAAGATCTTAGTTATTAAGGTTAAATAAAAAACTTTTTCGCAAATAAAAAAAAAAAACAACCGACTTCCAAAAACGACACTACAAAGTGAAAAATAACTTTAATTTCGGAAGTCGGTGTCGTTGGGTTCGCATTTTCGTTGTTTGCCACCGACTTCCGAGATTAAAGTTATTTATCACTTTGTAGTGTCGTTTTTGGAAGTCGGTTGTTTTTTTTTTGCAAAAAAGTTTTTATTTTTCACTTTTAAGTTGTAATTTTTACCAGTAATTTTGGTTTAAATACCAAACTACTGAACCGTTTTTGATGAAATTTCTATGGGACCATTTGGGAAGTATACCCTTTCCAACAAAGTCGGTTAAAAAAGACTTATTATTTTTAGTTTTTTTTTCCCTGAAGAGTTAAGCAGAGGTGTGTACCTTTTCCTTTTTACCTACTCCTCGCTGTATCTGTAACTATACGTCATAATCTAAATTAAAGTCGCTTTTACCGACTGTCTTCGTGACCGCATTGTTTTTTTAAGCTACGCAACGGATTTTGATGCGGTTTTCACAATCATTTAGATTCTTCCGGTAAGATTATGAGTAGAATTCATTCATAATTTTAAATTAAATATAAAAAAGAAATCCCGGTGTTTTGTTTTGCAAGTCGTAAAAACCGTGCGAAGGGCGGGCTACTAGTATGTATGTATGCATGTGTATGCGAAGGTGTGTGTGTGTATCCTCCTCGCCAAAGATGGAGACAGTTATCAATCAAACTCGCTAGTCCATTACACACTGATTTAATTATTAGGAGTTACTCCCAGCGCGAGGGGGGATGGTCCGCTTGCCTACATAGCACTCGTTCACATACATAACAAGAATAAATCAATTTTATTCTGATTCAATAACTGTGGATGCATCACCACGTTCACGTGATTGTGAAAATTCCTTTGCAAACAGTGAGCGAGCAAATTACAATATCCCAAAATGATTTAAATTACATTAATTTAATTTAAGTTTGCCCGGTGCTCACCGTGGTAGCAGTTGGTAATTTGTTTCAACACAATGTAATTTTCATTAATTGCCATTTACTTCTGAATGTATGCTCTCAGTAGGTCACCATCTCAAGGAAAGAAGTTCCTGCTGGTTATACAGCGTGCCACTAGAATGACGATATTAATTTAACACACCGGTAGGGCTATTGACCAGTAGTCATAAAAATTATAACAATATAAAATTTGAAAACTATTTTGTTGCTAGAAGATGCTATTTTAGAAAATTGTTAATAAATAATATCGCTTAGGGCAGAGTTTTCAATCGAAATATAATTATTATTCGTAGAATAAAATTGACGTCTGACAGATTTTGTGTAGAAGAATTGTCAAAAATTCAAAATTATTCCTCCGATTAAATTTGGAAAAATCAGCCCTTAATGAAATTAAAATATGTTCATTAAACGAAACTTGGATACTGTACTTATACGTGTAATGTTGCCAATAAAGCGGTATGCTGTAAGTTGATAGGTCCTAAGCCTCAGAATAGATGATAATAGTATCTATTTACTACTAAACAACCTACGTATTTTAGATGCGTGGCCGACTTCGAGTCAAAAATTTTATTCTTCCTTAAAAAAAACACATTCTTGTGTGCAATTTAGAATAGGCAAGTATTACCTAATTATCATACTTCTACTTCCCTGGGAAAGTCAAACTCGGAATTTTTTAATGTTTTGCTCTCCATAAAAAATAGAAATTACGTTTTCAAAAACTGTTGTAAAGAATTTTCAAAAGTATTGATTTCGAGGACACTCCAATATTATGATGTTATTTATTTTACGAAGCTTTTAAAGTTGAGTAAGTTAATTTTACGCTATATTCTTGGCAAGAATTAAGTGGAAATTTGATTTCAGCAAAATTAAAAGTGAAAAATGAAACTGAAATTGATTTTGGCTCGCGTAAAATTTTGCATCGAAAGAGTTCTTGAAATTTCTAATTTCTTTCACAGGAGTGACTTTTTCTTTTTTGAATGTACACGATTTCCGAGTCCTTTGTTACCTTCAAAGGGTTTTGTAATTTTTCGCGTAGGTAGACTGAAAAATGGTTGAATTTTTGGTAAGTAGGTATGAGTATCATATTTCCTCCTGCTTTTTAAAACCTTTACCGTGTGTAAAGTTATAGGTACTTACACTAAGCATTGCTTTGCAAGTAGGTAACTTGAAACTTCAACTATCGTGGAAATATAATCAAAATTTTATTTTATGATAAATACATTAAGTGCTGATTTTTCAATCGACAGATCATTTTTATTATATCTTATTACCAGTGATAGGAATAGGTAGTGCCTATTTGCCTAAACTTTGAAGAACAGAGATAAGAAACGGAGCCTTCCTCAGGACTAAATTTTTTCCGGGATATCTGTCCCGAAATTCGGGACAACATTTTTAAAAACATTAAAAAAATATGTTATTTGGAATAAGTAATTCGTCTATATTTACCTAAAGTTTGCGACTAGACATAACATTTATAATTTATAACTCCATAATAATATCGTTATTATTATGGAGTTATAAATTATAAATAGACGAATTACTTATTCCAAATAACATATTTTTTTAATGTATTTAAAAGTTGTCCCGAATTTCGGGACAGATGTCTCGGAAAAAATTTAGTCCTAAGGAAGTCTCCGTTTCTTGTCTCTGTTCTTCGAAGTTTAGGCAAATAGGCACTACCTATTCCTATCACCGCTTATTACCCAGTAACTGGGTTGTGGAGGTCAGATAGGCAGTCGCTCCATGTAAAATACTGGTATTCAGCTGCATCCGGTTAGACTGGAAGCCGACCCCAACATAGTTGGGAAAAGGCTAGGCAGATGATGATGATGAGATCATTTTTATTCGTGGAATAAAATTGACGTCTGACAGATTTTGTACGGAAGAACTGTCAACATTTTAAAATTATTCCGCGGATAAAATTATCTGGCGTTGGAAAAATCAGCCCTTAATATAAATTAAAGGCGAAATAAATTATATTTTCGAGAGCGCAAAAGTGATGAAACTGTTGTTGCTGTTGCTGTGTTGTGACTGGCATAAATGGTTCAGTGCCACGAAAACAGTACTTTTACAGTAACACATACTTAATGTTTCAATTATTTCAAGCTTCTCACACAAGATAAGTAAAAGCAGCTAAAATAAATGTATTTTTTTAACCACAGCTTCCTAAAACCTTTCCCACAACAAGCAGATGATTCGTCTCCAAGCTAAGATAAATTTTGCACTAAAGACATATGACGTCACGTAACTCCACGTCAATAACTCACATCTCGATACACTAAATCGACACGACATGCGACAATCGAATCGCTCGAGTGCGTCAAATATCCGGCTGTGTTACAGCCAACACAACTACAGTGTGTTTAACCTTACATGTCTTAATTGGTAAACAAACACGGAACGAAATTCGAAACTCACGAGTTGTCGCATCGATCACACACTTTAATAAGACAATTATGAACATTTTGATATTTGTAAGAAATATGTAGCTACTGAATAAATACACTGGATAAACTTCTAATACTAAATATACTAAAACTATTGCCACGCCTATTGCCACGTGTGTGGCAATACTTAGCCTCTAGCCAAGGTAAAAGCCAGCCCTCGGGTCACGGGAAGTGTCAATCAGCTGTTTGGAGTTTTGATTGAACAAGCCATGAGCACTCAAACCCCACGGCCCGAGAGTTTCAACCCCAAACGGCTCGAAAATATAATTACCGATAAGGTTAACTAAAGTAACTTTTGCTTGAGGTTTTCCGCAGCTGAATATATGTATTCAATAATTAAATTAAAAAATAAAATGAATTAATTACATAAAATCTGCTTAAATTTAAACACAATCCCATAAATTGATATTTCAGTACCCTATATTTGTTTACCAAATTAGACAATGCAAGAAGAACACAGTTTACGTTTGACATTCGACAACTGCTGAGATTATAACCATCTTGTTGCCATCAGCTGGTTGCTAGTTGTTCCGATTAATGAAGCATCATGTCGTGGGTGGTCGCAAGTGTGCATGTTTTCACTCGAAGACGTCGGACAGTATCTGACATTTGATTAACTGATCTGGCTTGTATCACTAGACATGATTGTACATCATTGCTGTTAGTACGCAAGACGAGATATCAAGCTATACATTTCCAGTATAAGCTGACTTCTCATTATACGAGAAGCATACACAATGCGAGGTCAGCTAAAACTGGAAATTTAAAGCTTGATATGTCGTCGTGTGTGTACCTGTCATGCGTTGGCAAAATCTTTGAAGGCAAGTATCACCAGGACAGGAATTAATTAGCCTGTGCAGTCTCACCGCAGGGCACAGGCCTCCATACTCTTTTCCACTTCTGTCTGTTCAAAGCTGCTAAGGACCAGTTCTTGTTGAAGGAGTCTAGCTCATCTCGCCATCTCCGTCTGGGCCTGCCACGATACCCATTGGGTCGCAAGTTTGGCCCAGTTTTCGTCTACCACGCGGCAGGTGTGTCCAGCCGGATCTGGGCTGGATACACCTGCCGATTTTAGCGTGACAGCTTCCCAAATGACATCAGTTATCTTTTATCAGGACAGGAATTGTTTAGCTGTAAGTCCTCCAAAGACAATAAAAAAATAAGTTGAAGTAATACTACAAAAGTTTAAGTACGAGGATGGACATTTTAGTGAAGTTTAAGCAGGCGAACATAACGCTATGTGGAATATCAAAACCATTATCATCCACAGCCCGACTTCATCCACTGCTGGAGGCTTCTCTTTTCATGTGTCAATCACCAAGATCCTGTGCCTGCCTCATCCAGGTTTTTTGCGTAAATAAAAACCATAAGAGCTGATAGCTAACTGCAGTGATAACTATCATAATATTAGGACACGAGATGCTGCCCGCGGATTTGCCCGCATGGATGCCGGGATAATCGGGAACGTACTACCGGGACAAAAATGGCCTTTGCTTATAACATCAGCTATCTGCGAGTGAAAGTCCCATCAAAATCGGTACAGCCGTTTCGGAGATTAGGCGGAACAAACAGACAGACAAACACATTTATTTTTTATTTCTGTCTGTTTTATTTCTGTGCACTTAGTAAAAAGATGTGTGATTTTGATAGTACAAACAGACACTTAAATTTTATTTATTTGTTAATTTGTTTGAATTTCCGTGATACATCAATATCATTGCGAACAGACATTTTAAATGAAATTCCATCATGATTGGAAAATAAAAATAAGGTTCAACTTGAAGTTGAAATACGGAAACCCATAAACGTGATGAATGCTTTGTAATATGTGGACATATCTCATGTGGATCTGATCGTCTGTTTTCTTAAACTCATATTAAAATTTGAAGAAAGGATGGCTTCGAAAAACATGATTGCAAGTCATAGAGTAGCTGCAGGGTTCCGTACCCAAAGGGTGCTAACGGGACTCTATTACTAAGCCTCAGCTGTCCGTACGTCCGTCTGTCTGTCAGCGGGCTGCATCTCATGAACAGAGCGTTGAAATTTTCACAGAGTGTGTATTTCTATTGCCGATTTAACAACAAATATATATTAATAGAAATAAATAAATATGATAACAAAAAATAAAATAAACTTAAAAATGAAAGTCTTCATACAAGAAACTAGTTTTTTTCGGCGTTTTTCTCTTGTGGTACGAAACCCTTCGTGTGCGAGTCCAACTCGCACTTGGCCGCTTTTTTAATTGAATATATAAAAATTGGGAATGGTGTTATAAATAGAATAATTCGTTCAAGCGTTAAAAACGTTATAATAAGTAGTTAATGACGCTTCTGCCTTACCCATGGTTGACTCGTGCCTCCCCGACAGACGCCATTTTCTTTTATAAACGAGCTGCAAGAATATCGGCCATTTTTTAAAGGAAAAAGTCAAGTACCAAATCACAAGGAAATCCCCTATTACATTCGCGTAATCACGTGTGAAAACGAAAAATCAACTTATTCTTTTTTACAGTAATCCGAAAGGCATACACTAGAGCCTTTTCTCGAGCATTTCCATGTAATGTAATGTTCTTAGGAATGGTACAATACAGGTAATTGCTCAGTTTCCAAAAGCATTTTCATATTATGTAACGTTTCTGCGAATGCTCGACGCTGCGTTCGACGTAATGCTCACGGCGAGTGAGCATTTACCTGTAACATTTATTTCTACCTTGCGTTCATTGTTGATGTTTGTGCGTTTTTGATCGCTTGTGCCTTTGCTCGATAAAATGTTACTCCAATATGCTCGTTGGTTTTTTAAATTAGGTTGTATCAAAACATCGAGCGTCGTGTTCGAAGTGCGGTTCGATAAAATTATAAAACGGCGAATGTACTGTTCTGTAGGGCATTTACTTGAAACAGAACAGCGCATTCGCCGTTTAAAAGAAAAAGCCGACTTATCGAACTAGTGAGTGATTATATTTTTTTTTGCCAAAACTGATACATATTATTATGATGTCAGTAAGAAGTCACAAATAAGATAATTCAATAAGATTAGGCAGTTCATATATTTATTTTATTACACATTTTAAAGTTAACTTTTATGTGATCTGGAATAGTTCTAAGGCAGCTGTCAAAAAACGGTTAACCTAGTGGACAGAATATAGAGTCTATACTCACCTGAACGAAAACAATAGGTACCACTTTCGAATATTTTGAAAAACTAGAATATGGACTTAATTGTTACAGACACAGAGTCCAATTCGTTGGAATTAAGGTTTTTAGTATGAAAAGCGAAGGCGGTTCGAAACGTTGGCGTGAAAAGTTCGTGTTTCGTATTACTTCGGTACTTCGGTAGTGAAACTTTGTAATGCGATACCACTGTGCTAGCTATATTAAAGTTTTGAACGTCTAACCTCGGATCCTCACCTAAGTATTATCTAGAATCACGAGTGGTATTGGCAAATAGGTAAAGACTCTTAGGTGTTTCCTAGTTTAGATAGTGATACGCCGGCTGTCGCTGAAAACCATCACTGGGGCTGTGTCTCGTATAGGGTCATTATGCTGAGAGATGGCCGTTTTGCGTGGATGTGACGCAAGTTTTCTCCCAACTTGTTATTTTTTTTTTTGTGTGCTTTTTATGCGTTATGTTTGCCGCAAATAAACGTATTTTCTTTCTTTTTTTCATAGTCTCCAATTGAAATTTGGTTAGTACCTAGTGTATCGTATACTATTATATAGAATTAATTCTACTAACTGAACAGACAGCTGTGCTGCTGGGGAGTTCGTTGAGCTTCTGCCCAGCGAAAGCACTAGGTAGTGAGGGACTGTCTTTGAAATTTTGACGTTCACAAAGAGCTAATTCTCAGCCTAGTTTGAATAAATGGCTTTTTTTTTTTTTTTGGGGAGTCGACGACCTTGAAAAGGAGACTGAAACCGCAGCTTGGGAGAAGTCTATGCCAAGTAGTGGACTGCAATAACCTAATTTGATTGAATTGACATTCAAAAATATGTAGATGTCATTGCGCCACGGGAAAGGGACCAATGCGATTGGTATTCTAGAATCTCATCTACATGTGCAACAAAGTTATTCGGTTAGGTAAAAAAAACCTTTATAACCCCATTCTTGTTTGTAGACCGTCAGAACATAGATGTTATGAGTTACCTCTTCTATAAAATTACGCTAGTATGTAAAAGTATATATTATGTTATTTATATATGGCTTCCCTTTTAATAATTTTAAGTAGCCGAAGCCAACCGCCCTCCGGTGAAAGAAAACGTGAGGAAACCGGCATGTCCTAGAACTAAAAATTCAAAGACAATTACATCCACCTTCCTCAAATGGCTCCTCAGATGGATGATCGTATGGCTCACTCCCTTTCTCAGAGAGGAGGCGGGTTGTGTGTCAGGAGTGGGATCGTTATAGGCTGATCTATGCTATGAACACAAAAGCAATCATTACTCTAAACTTCCACAAACACACGATACTCTGATACAAATTCATTTACCAAACACTATAGAAACCAATTTAGGGCCAATGGATCCGTGATACACTCAAACGCGCTTCGAAAAACAAACTACAGTACGCCGGAGGATTAAAGCTGAATACTTCCGTATATTCAGTCTACAGCTGTTCGAACCGGTGTCAGTTTATTGCTTCTGTTGGTCAGTGAACCGTTAACAACTAAAATCGCGAATCGCGTCCCACATGACCCGGTTGGTAAAATATGCGCATAAAATGAAAAGCAGCAATTCAGGTCCTGTCCTGACCTTTTAAAATATTGGCCCGGTGAAAGTATATTGATGTTCTTTTACCCGTATGTTTTTTTTTTTTTTTTGGGGAAATCACTGTATTGGTTGTAAAGAGGCAGTGAGAATAAAACAATAAATTGGACCACATGCGTAGGTACCTATTTAGGTAGTAGGTAGCAACCCGGAACTAGTACATCAACAACAAACGTTGATTAGCACTTCAGTTTGTAAAATCTTAATTATATAGTAAAGATAGATATAGTAGCGATTTAGTTTCCTGCATCGGTCTAGGTGGTGATTCTACCCGTCAGTTTAAATGACTTTCGCTACGAAACTCAATCCAATTCGTGAAAAAAAAAACTTGAGATCGGATGGAACGAAGTTCAAAGAGAGAGAGAGAGACAGACAGAGAAACACGCGCACGTCGCACGGCTTACAACTATAGCAAAAAGTGTCGTTCCAACTTTTGGTCTTAATATTTTCCGTCTAGCCCCCTTTCGCAACGCGCGATAAGGAACTTCGTTCCAAAAAATCGTAGTTTATTAAAAAAACACACACCACATCATCTACACATTTCTCTACATCATTAAACACACACGTTTCACGTTTTCTCTACGTTTTTTTTTGTTCTATACCTTTTGACCGCACTTTAATTTTTTTTTGTGTCGACACTTTTCCATGAAACGGCAGATTTTTTTGTGTTAACCGACGAAAAAGGCCGGCGGCGCTACGTCTACAATCATGTGCTGAATTCATGATTACTTTGAGAGTTTGCTTGTGGATGTCCCTGCCACTCAGTAATATTATGAAAAATTAAAAAAATCGTTCACTAACTAACTAGCGCTGACTAAAAAGTAAGGGCGGGGTGCGTACGCGTATACATCAAAAATAGCGCTAACAATCGTCATACCAAAAAAAGCGTTGTTTCAAATTAGAGTTTTAATTATAGCCTTGCCGCACGTTAAATAATAACGAGCACGTAATCGTTATTATTTGACGTGTACGTATGTTACGTTAACCAACCGACCCTAATAAC
Source organism: Apamea anceps (assembly GCA_951799955.1). Taxonomy (NCBI): domain Eukaryota; kingdom Metazoa; phylum Arthropoda; class Insecta; order Lepidoptera; family Noctuidae; genus Apamea; species Apamea anceps. The sequence goes on from OX637516.1 coordinate 6,006,962, forward strand.
AGTTAAACTTTCCAATCGTTCAATTCGCTCGTAAATGTTTTAAGTTTTAGTTCAGTTTCAGTTCGTTTGCGCACCGATTTCCATTTCAATTTAACTGAGCTCTAGTTTGACTTATTTCCTTTCTGGATAACTATTTATTTTAATGTTAGATCCACTCTATATGCTAGTTCCCAACTAACTAGTTGGTTTCGAACTCGAAATACCATAATTCTTATGCTAAGACAGAGCGCAAACCTGAGTGATTTTTGTCTTGTTTTTAAACAGTGTTTTTAGTGTTTTTGTTGTTCATTTGTTTTTTTAGTTGTTTTAAAGTATGTGTAAGTCTTTATGTTTCTCAGAGTGTGTTTAGTTTTGTTTGTGATATTCCTGTGCGAGTACCAATAACTCCTTCTTTTTATTTCTTTTCTTTAAACTTTTAATATAAGACTATATTGTTTTGAGTGTAACACAATCGAGCACGAAAGTCCTGTGTGGGTTGGTAACGTGTCTTCGTTTTTAGGGTACCGTACCTCAGAAGGAAAAACGAAACCCTTATAAGATCACTTCATTGTCCGTCTGTCTGTCCGTCCGTCTGTCAAGACCCTTTTTATCAGGAATGCGTGGAGTTATCAAGTTGAAATTAATATCAAATACTCGGGGTTGCAATTCCTTGAAGCAGTGAAAAAATCAAAGTTCTAAGTAAACGCAATCAAAAGATACGGGCGTTTATGTTCCGTTTATGCCACATATTTTGAGACCTGCAAGGGAATCAAAACCTATAGGGTATCCCGTTGACCTAGAATCATGAAATTTGGCAAGAAGCAATGTCATGTAGCACAAGTTAAGGAAAAAGTTGGAAAACCATAAATTTGTAGTTACATACCTACAAAATTGTTAAGAATGATTAAGTAATCCCTGATAACTAAAGAGGATTAAGTAATTAATTATCAACTTGGAAGTTAATGAGATTGTTTTCCTGTAAACAGGGAAGCGGATTTTTTGCAGGATTACAATCCTGAAAGTAATGAACAAGTGATATTACAGAACGGGTCGATGCGGAGGTGCTTGGGCGAGGCCTGTGTCCAGCAGTGGTCGCCTTTGGCTTAAATAATATAATAATAATAATAATATCCCTGGACATTTCACACAGCGCCATCTAGTTTCAAGCTAAGCAACCTAATGCTTGTGTTATGGTAACAAGATGGCTGATAAACTACTTATATACATTTTTTTTTGTAAATACATACATATTATAGATAGAAAAACACCCAGACTCGGAACAAATACATGTAGGTCATACAAATATTTGTTCCGTGCGGGAATCGAACCCGCGACACGCAGCGCAGAAGTCAATCGCTTAACCACTGCGCCAACCGTGCCGTCAAATGATGATGACGATGGTGATATTACTTGTCTTCTTGCTTTTTTGCCTACTGTCAATTTAATTAACTCTAGGATGCAGACTGCTGCTTCAATAAGTAAGTATTTAAAATATATATATATCCTAGTTTCAGTTATCGCCTCACAGTCGCAACTAACTCGTCGAGTGCAGAGGTCACTTTAGCTGCATGTTTTGGGGCACAGAGGGCAGGGTAGGAGGTGGGGCATAGTTTGTGACACGGTTCCATGTCCACACCCTGCTACCGTTCCGTCGAGGTAGCCCCACTGTACGAGGTTCGACTTACACCTTTCCACGGAGTTTGGAGAAAGGTTCAAGTGACCTTTGCGCTGCCATCGATAACGCCGTCGAAGCGGTATGAAAAAGAAGAACTCACCCAGTGGGTACCTCTTTATAAAACTTAGGAGAATTTCTTACGTACGTCATCATGAAATTTTAGACGAAGACAAATAATACTTTTCATGAATTCATAAGTAATTATTGTAAATATTTACTCAAATGATATAAACGATGTATGTAAAATTCCTTTGTCATAAACTCTCTGATTATGAGGGCATTATAATTAGCAACATTTTGTGACGCAAAAATATTGTTTACCATCTAATTAGGATAGAGACAGAAGGGATTCACGGCACGGTTGGCGCAGTGGTTAAGCGATTGACTGCTGCGCTGCGTGTCGCGGGTTCGATTCCCGCACGGAACAAATATTTGTATGACCTACATGTATTTGTTCCGAGTCTGGGTGCTTTTCTATCTATAATATGTATGTATTTACAAAAAAAAATGTATATAAGTAGTTTATCAGCCATCTTGTTACCATAACACAAGCATTAGGTTGCTTAGCTTGGGACTAGATGGCGCTGTGTGTGAAATGTCCAGGGATATTATTATTATTATTATTCTTTTTATTTGCCTAGCTAGACCCATATATGTGTTTGTTCTAGCCTGAAACTAGACATCATAACTGCTAACTGCTCATAATTGTCCTAGACGTTTTTTTACGGTTTACGGTTTAAGATCACTCAAAAAGAATACAATTATTCACTCCTATAAGGAAAACATAAAAATTAAGATAGGCAACAGTTTCGTAGGGTTATGAACCAAAATTAAGTTACATAAAAATAAAATAAAGAAGAGTACAGACTTACAATTCAAACATTATTCTGAATATTTTACGTACAAGTCTGCAAATGTTATATTTATGATCAATATTCAATCAATTGGTATTTTTAAAAACTGTTTAAGAAGATGTTAGATAGTCATATTATTGAATAAGACTTTCATAATTTTGTTCTGAGATTTTTGTAGCTTTCTAAGGGCCGGTTTTTTTATCCGTAGTTAACTCAACGAATTGTTAAAAACTTTAACCATTACCTACTTACTATTTTTAACAGTTGCTTGAGTTTAACTAAGGATAAAAAAAACCTGCCCTGAGGTGAGTTTTGGCAGGGTAGCGGGATTGTCCGAAAGGGTTACCGCTGCGCTGGAACATAAAGGGCTAAGGAAGGAACACGGGTGGGTTTTAGTCAGTAAGAGTCTGACACTCCCTTCTGCTCCACCCAGAGCGGGAGGAGTCATTTGATGATTTCCCATCCTGAAAAAAAAAAGAAAGGTGAGTTTTGGCAGCACTTTCCCATATATCTATTAAGATGTGGTTTAACCATCGAGTTATAAATACTATATAACTATTTTTTTCACTATGTTATGTTCGGCTACTAGGTTTTTTTTTAATGGGGCCTGCTTTGGCACCCAGAAGCAAATTTTACTATTAATATTAAAATTCTGTGAGTGGGACACTGAAGGGTAAAGGCCTGCGTATTCTTTTCCACTTCTCTCTGTTTAGAGGTGCTAAGGACCAGCACCCTAATTGTGGGACACACGATCAATCGGAATCGGTTTCATTTTGACAGTTCAACAACATTCATTGCGTTATTTACGTGTTGAGCAGACAAATTTTTCGAACTTATGAAGCAATGGATTAGTAATTTGCTTCAAAATGATTCAGATTCCGATTGATCGTGTGTTACGCAATTAGGGTGCAGTTCTTGTTGAAAGAGTCCAGCTCATCCCGCCGTCTCCGTCTGGGCCTGCCGCGCTGTCGTTTGCCTTAAGAATGGAACCCCCATTGGTCGTCTGCAGCATGTCTGACGACCAACGGTGATGGCTGAGGTGGCGATTTTACTATTGTTATTTATTTGGTTTTATTTTTAGCAGTGGGTTTAAGTCATACTAAGTGAGATAAGTGTAACTTAGATTAATAGACGACATGGGGGTTTTGTACTTATTAAATTAAGGCTATGACTTTCAGACTCTTTGTTAAAAAAACAACTTTTTTTTTAAACCCACGAAGGTATTGACGCTTATACTTGCACATTTTGGTTAGTTCTTTAGCCAAATAATTAGTTTTGCCATTCAATGTGGCAATGCTGCCAGATGACAGCGATGCAGTCAAGTACTTCGACGTCTAAGTATCCTTTTGTTTTTGTATTTATTTGTATAGTTAGTCATTTAATTTAGTATCTATTTGTGTTAAATATTGTAAAAGTTACAAATAAAAGTATCGTGTTACGCATTCAAAGTAAACTATTGGTAACTGTACACACAGGCCAGCCTTTTCCCGTGTCCCTTCAATTGACGAAAATATGTGGTCCATCCATTTCAGTGCCTCATGGACACCCCATATATTAGAGGGGATGCAACATGGAACGCCACTCTTGTCTCAAATAGTTCCGATCTCACGGTCACCCTACACGACTTCTCTTTTGTCGGGACTACTATTAAATTGATGTTTATTTGTTCCACTTATTGTGTTTTATGGGAGTTTTAAAGTGTGTAGGTGTGTTGAAGACTGTCTTCCGAAATTCTGGGGAACTTTGATACAATATTGACTTGAATCTGAAACTCCAGTAGATATATCCAGGATATTCTACCATTGCTGTGTGTAATTTTGAGTGACTATCATCCAGAATTGGATTTACGTGGTTTTACTTAGGAGTTTGCCCGGGCCAGCGAAATACTTTTCTTTTCTCTGCTGTAGTTGTTTAGCTAATAACTCAATAGAAGGTAAGTACAGTCAACAAAAGAGATAAGTATGCAGGGTCGTAGGATATAGTAGAAGTTTAGTATTGTAAAATGTCGTGTAGCGACAAGGAAACTAAAGCTTTAAGGTAAAAGAAATTAAAGAAAGGGAGGTAGAAAACAATTAGATGTATTTACTACAATAAAAGATGGAGATGGTCTGAAGAGTGGTGTGTAGTTTGTGGAGGTGGGGTGTATAAGTGACGATGCGTGATAGAGGCTACTAAATAACAATACTTGTACCTGGCCTACCTGTGGTAGACAGATCGGTGAATATTGTTATATTATTCGTAAACTTTCATTTAGCGTAGGAGGTTCTGCGAAGTTTGCACATTGTGGCCATTTATAGGTTAATCCAAGTAAAACTACTTGAGTGGAATAACATGATATATAAATTTTGTTCATTAACATATTATTCTAAATTTGATAGCCCTTTGACCGATTGGAGCATGTATACCTGCAGATTTTTTTTGCGATAAGTTTTGTGAGTGACGGTACTCGTAGTTCTAAATATAAGTGCTGTTACATGCATTTTTTTTCATTCTCCTGTACTGTCCCACCCCTGGGCAAAGGCCTTCCTTTGTCCACTCCTTCCATAGTTAGTGAGCCCGGGTATACTCCTTCTAGTTTTGGCAGAATCTGTCCAGTTTATCCCGCCACTACGTGATCTGCCGCGACCCCGCCTCACTGCCTCAGGGCCCCAGTTGCGGCAGACCATGCCCTGCCTAGTCCCATTTAAGTTTTGCAGCCTTTACGTTCATTTACTAAGCAATTTTTTTTGTGTCTATGTCTGTCCTTTCCTGTCTTTTTAAAACCCTGTGAAATGCGCACGAAATTTTTGTGAATGAAACGGACATAGGCTTTGTTTCATTCTGACAGGATACAGACGAATTCTGGACAAAAACTCGAACTGAAATTGGTACTACATTTTTGATGAGTTTTCTATGTCTTGTAAATGACGATGTTGAATGTTCAAGCTATAATTAATAGGGAGGCACTTCGTTATTAAAATTACCTTTTAAAATAAAAAATAATTTAATTACATTTTCTTGTAGTTGTAAGAAAATGTAATTAAATTATTTTTTAATTTTACATTTTCTTACAACCAATTTTGATCGCAAACCGGCGAAAAACAAACAAAGAGAATTGAATAACGTATAATTATTGTAATTCTAAGAAACGAACAAAACTGCATTACGTATTCACGTCTAAAACATTCGACGCACTAGGAATTAGGCCCGCAGAGGCGGCTGTAGTTTCCTAAGAAAGCGGTGAACGATCACACAATAAGGCCGTGTTCAGACGACACGCGCCGACCACACGCGTTGTGCTCGCCTTACACCCGCGCTCGGCACGCGAAATACATCGCGCATGCCTCCCACCCGCTTATATTATTAGTGACTGGACTACTTCACAGTCAATATGACACTAGCCGAAGCGCGGGCGCAAGGCGTACGGGGGTGGGTGCAACAAGTGTGTGGGGGGTGAGCGCGGGATTGGGGTGCGAGGCGGGCGCGTGGCGTGTGCGGTTGGACTTCGATAAATGCAATTTGAGATCTATTGATGTATCTTAAGACTCAAATTATGTACAAAACATTTCAAAGCGAGTTAGTGCGGACGCGCGTGGCCTGCGCTTAGCGGGCGCGTGCCGTCTGAACGCAGCCTAATAGTTGTCCAAATACAAAGCGTTTTTAGTATTAATGCCTAATACTGGTGACAATTACATGACGTCCGTTATAATAGGTACATAACATAATGGAATCGTTCTTCTAGGAAACCCAAGCTTTAATAATAATTTAACGTTCTTAATTTGGTTAACCAAGTTAACCTCTATAACTCAAGTAGCAGATGTTGGAGAAAAAACAGCCAGGCTGAAGTGGGAGTGGGCCGGACACGTCGCATGAATGTATCCGCAGTGATGGGCAAAGATCGTCACTCACTGGACGCCTGAAGAAGGACATCGCCGTCGCGGTAGACCACGGCGAAGGTAGGTGGTGTGGCGAAGTGGCAACATTTGCAGGGCCAACATGGCCAGAGATGGCACAAGACAGGGAGGCTTGGAAGAAACAAGGGGAGGCCTTTGCTCAGCAGTGGGGCACAATGAAGGCTAACAAAAAAAAAAGGTTTATTGATGATGATGATAGGTGATGTGCTGTCATCCACTGCCGAGTTTCATAATGTATTTTCAAAAATTTTAATCGTCTCCACTAAAACAGGGACAGAAAAAAAATTAGAAATCGGTCCTGATTTGTCCAAAATTAAAGTAACAACGCAAAGAAAGCACGCATCGATTTTTGGACAGCCTTCTGTTTTTAAAGTCGTTCAAAAACGTACACTACATTGCAACGCTTTTAATTAAACAAATCATGCTCCACCTCCTACCCTGCCCTCTGTGTCCCAAAACATGCAGTCAAAGTCACCTCTGCGCTGCCACCGCGGAAGTGGCAAAGTTTTGGGAAAACAAGTTTTAAAATACAGTCGTGCCGGCGACACGAAGAAGAAGAATGAAACAAGAAAATTGGCACGTACTGACGTTCAGATGGTCGGGTCTAATTCGATGAACTCACACACATGCACACACAGACAGCATGTATGTAGACAGCTGTTTTTGTGTTACCTCTTTCTGGGGAAACTCGAGCGTTACATACCTCCGCGACTTAACTGCCCAGTGCGTCGTCTCCCGTGAACTTTCTCACGTTACTCAATCTGTTGGTGATTAATGACGTGCACACAACAAAGAACCACTTAATTATTAATGAAAGATGTTATCTTTGCTCCACTGATTCACCCCTTGAATTCTACTCCTACACAGGGTTATTTTAAATTGGTAAGCTAAGCTCCGCAGACGCGATGGAAAAAAAAAGATAAGTTTTTTTTGGGAGATCACCGACCGCTGTTATTCTTTTAAGATATTGATACCTATCACGTCTGTGAAGTTTACACAAAAAAAAGATTATTGAAACTGATATTAAAATTTCAAGTGACCACAAAAAAATCATGAAATTATTTTTTTTTTTTGTTGGACCATATTTAGACATTAACACCCATCGCGTCTATGGAGTTTAGCTAGCCAATTTAAAATAACCCTGTATTGTACTATGAAGAGCTGATGAGCTCTTCTAAGAAATCAAACAACGTTACGATTTTTTTCCGTTTATTTTGACTGAACGTCTTTACATTTTCCCGACTAAATTATCATTGCTTTATTCTAAACATAAAAAGTACAAAATATTTGACACCTCTTTCTAAACATGCTTGACTGTTCGAATATGACCAGAGCTAATTTATTGCCATCCTGCACTACATACGGTCGACCATAACGGACAACCTTTACAGTACCTATAGAAGACTTATTGCTGATGCCTACAAGATTTTTATGTGAATCTCCTAAAATTTTCATAGACCGTAAAGTTTTAGTGCTAAGGTTAAAAAATTGTCTCCACGAGTGGCGATACTAAAGTAGGTATGTCAGTTGCCCAAAGATTTAAATCGCTAGATTTGCTCTTACTGTAGGTACTTACTCAAGCGAAAAAGTGTTTAAACTGAGAAGAGTGAGCTCACACATTATTGAATAGCGTTTCCATGACAATCAAGTCAATCACTTCGTCATTGTGTGTAGACGGTGTCAAAACGAAACAGAAACGTGACTATCTATTGACGCGGTAGGGCTAATCAAACGATTTAAATCTTGTCACTGTCATCATTTTAATGACAGCTGTCACTACAGCTGTTAAGTTTTTTAAGAAACCATAGCTTTAGCCCCGGTACCACATTGCTGTTTGCAACTATATTATTATCATAATCACCATACTTTTGGCAGATAAATGTGGATCGTTTAAAACCAAACCCCTGCAAATGTATAAAACCGGACTGATGCGGATTATTCTTTAGAAAATACTGACCAACGGAGATATGCAGCATAACAGCCTATAATGTTCCCACTGCTGGGACACAGGCCTCCTCTCTTCGAAAGGGAGTGGGTTGTTACCTACCACGCGGGCCCAGTGTGGGTTGGTAGATGTGTCATGTCTTCGAATTTTTGATTTTATGACATGCGGGTTTCCTCACGATGTTTTCCTTCACCGTTTTGAAAGCCGTGGTAATGAAATTAAATACACATAGTGAAGTGCCTGCCTGGTTTCGAACTCACGACCTTGTTAACATAATATTGGCTGCATTTAACAATTAATGTTAGAAATTAAAAATAAAAAATAAAACAAAAATGGTATTACTCAGTAACTGGGTGGTCAGATAGGCAGTCGCTCCATGTTAAATACTGGTATTCAGCTGCGTCCGGTTAAACTGGAAGCCGACCCCAACATACATAGTTGGGAAAAGGCTACGCAAATGATGACTTAAAAATCAGTCTCAAAACTAATATCCTGAATTTATATTAGGGTCAAAAGTTCAAACCATCATAAGTCAAACTATTACCCACGGCTTCAAATGTTTGTGCAACGAAAATATTCCAATGTTTGAACTTTAAACATGTCTGCCCGCTTAATTTTCCAGGAATCGTGAATAATATAGGGTTTGTGTGCGCTATCGACTGTTTGGAAACAAACGGCTACTATGATACTATGTATGATGGTACGAGTATCATCAATGTCGTGCAGTAAATACATGTGCACTGCTGAATTTATGTATAATATGTAGGTAACTACTTTGCATTAGAAGCAAGTTATTTTTTTTAGCTGTGTTGCTGGGGAGTTTGTTGCGCCACTTCTTCTTCCCAGCGAAAACACTAGGAATTGGTGAAGGGCGGGCGTTTTCGGGGACTGTCTTTTATCATTTTGACTTTCGCAAAGTTCTGATTCGCAGCCTTATTTGAATAAATGACGTTTGATTTTGATTCCGTACACGCAATTATTATGAGCATGCCTTGAATTTTACATCACATTTCAGTATTTACCGCGCAGACAAAAGTGGCAAGACAAATTTTCCAAACAGCCTTCTTTCAAAAAATTGGCACGGTTAACATAATTTTTACTGAGAACTTCGTTCTCTCAAAGAAACGTTTTTGAAAAATAATCTCGATACAAATGAACGGTAAACTAATCGTCGACTTTTAACCAAACATTTGACGATATGAACAGTTAAACGCACGACTACTTCATGATAAGGACAAAATAATAGTGATCATATCGTAAAATAGTTAGATTATCCACCGGTAGAGGCGTTCATGTCCCTTTGTTTTTGTTGTGCATCATGGCGACTGACAATAATTCGATTGGAAAAGCAATTACCTACACTACCTATATGTAAATGGAAGATAAAAGTGCAGTTTTAAATGTTATTTTTTTAATATCTATGTATTTTAAAATGAAACTTTTCTAAGATTTTTATTTAATTTTTAAGCTATTGGTTGTAGTTACAAGAACAATACAAAAGTTCCTTCTTTTTTAAGAATTTTTACTAAACCTTTAAACCGTGGATACCCTACATTAATTATATGGCCAAACGTCGACTAACATCATTAAAACGTTGACGTTTAAACGATATGGTAAATCTTAGCTGGCCTATTCATGAATTTCTCTCTCTCTTTTCTTTGAAGCATAAAATCGGGAATGAAATTATCCATAAAAGAACAGGAATTACAGACATAACTTGCAGAATAAGCAAACTGAAGTGGCTGGCCATGTCTGTCGAAGGACCGATTGCCGGTGGAGCAGATGAGTCCTGGAGTGGAGACCGCGTATCGGCAAGCGTAGTGTGGGATGCCCCCCAGGTAGATGGATGGACGACCTAAAGAAGGTGGCTGAGGTAGACTGGATACGGACGACAGAGGACAGGTTGTTGTGGTGCAGTCTAGGAGAGGCCTATGTCCAGCAGTGGACTGCGATAGGCTGATTGAATTCATAAAACATAACCGTTTCATAAAATTACCGAACACTTCATAAAATGATAAATTCTGAGACCTGATCACTATGGAAGCGTGTTGATGACACGGCGACAATAAGGCACGGTACTGTCGCCGTATGTCCGTATACAAGCTCACACTATTATTTTACTGCGAGAAAAAGGGGGGGTGATAGGAGCCTTTTGGCCTCGTATAGGACTTTGTTTCATTTTTTTTTTCCTTTTGTTACTTTTTTATACAATTTGTTTTATTTTTATTTTTAACTGTGTTTAGTTTAGTTTATGATCCTGTACGAGTCGCAATAAATACTTTTTCTTTCTTTCTTTCTTTACTGTGCGGTAGTGGGTACAAAGGGCTTTAGGTACCTACTCACCTGATAATAAGCTATATTTCTTACATGTGGCTTAGGTACCCCTGTCTGTGAGGTTGGGAGAGCTGTTGACTTAAACTCAAATATTTTATTGCATTCATGTGGTAAGTAGACGTTACATTCAAGGGACACCAAAAAATACATCGCACACCGTCAGAGCCAACAGGCAGTCTGACAACCAGTTTGACAATCAATTAATCTATGTGAGCAACTGTCATTTAAAACTGTAGCCAGATCGTACTCTATAGGTGCTAAATCCCCTTCTTACTGCCATCCCTGAATGTGAGTTTGCGGATGAATGGAGTAAAATTATGTGTATTTGTCTAGTGTTCAGCGAGAGAAAGTATGCAAGGGAGTCCACTGTCCCATGTCAGTTTTAAATTAAACTATAATTAACACAATTGTTGTCAACGTAATAATTGTCTCTATGTTAATTAATGTAATTGTTGTTGTACCGTTTTAATTAACTATAAATAAATAATAAATAACTAAGGTGTCCAGCACCTGACATGAATCCTGTAAGGGCACAGCAATTTACAAAGCATTCAAGTTAAAGTGATTTTACATTCAGTTTAAGATTAATTAAAACAAAAATCTGGGTCAAAATTCATCATCATCATTTCCGTTGAAAGACGTCCACTGCTGGACATAGGCCTCCTCCAAGCACCTCCACTTCGACAGGTTCTGTGCTTCTCGCATCCAACGGGTTCCTGCTGCTTTCACAAGGTCGTCGGTCCACCTTGTTGGTGGCCTTCCGAAGCTACGTCTTCTTTAGGTCAAAATTATCTAGTTCTAAATATCTATGTATAATATTCTAAATTACCATAGGTATTTTTAAACCATTCTTCAGCATAAACTATACAACGAAAATTTCTTATTTAAACCCAAGTACTGAAATTACAACAGTAGATATCGTACCACATGATAAATAAATTTGCTAATTAATATTAGTTATGTGCTAACATTTATTTAGTTTAGGTACACGTCATTATAAGCTATATAATTACATCTGTACCTACACATAAACAGTTCGTTTATTATATCCCACATAATCCCGAGGGTCATTATCCGGGAATTAATTAAAGCCTTACATTTCGCACGGACATTATTTTGAAGACATCCATGGAAAAGATCTTTAACATAGATTAGTCTTTGATCGTAATTACTTTCAATTAAGTAATTAAAAATGCTGGCATTTATTTTAAATGAATTTTAATTTCTTTTTTATTTAATACTTTTTTCAGCAGGAAGAATGAGGGGTCCGTGGCTAAATAATAACAGCCGCTCAGGTCGATCGATCAGGCTTGCCGCGGTTGGTCTGTGAATTGGTGACCATCTTTACATATCGAGACCCCTCTGTATCTCGAAAAGCATGTTAAGCCGTTGGTCCCGGCTGGCATTCGTGGATCTTTGACAGTCGTTACGGGTAGTGTGAAACCCGAAAGTCTGACAACCAGTCTTATCAAGGGGTATCGTATTACCCAGTAACTGGGTTGTGGAGGTCAGATAGGCAATCGCTTCATGTAAAATACTGGTATTCAGCTGCATCCGGTTAGACTGGAAGCCGACCCCAACATAGTTGGGAAAAGACTAGGCAGATGATGGCTTTTTTCCGCAGGAAATTGGTTTAACATAACATCACACCGGTGGTTCCCGAAGGATTAGGCAGAGGGACCCTTAGTACGCCCACATTTCGCCAGTTATGTTTAATGCCGTACTTAATTACTGAAACAATTTAAAAGAATTTGTGACTCGCCTGTATCCACACTCGGCATACGTAGGGCCAAGTGCCATGTAATAGGCGGGGAGCCTATTGCCACCAACTGGGCACAAATCCAGACTGCTACTAAGAAATTGTGAATTGACTTTTTGTGTAGGTAATATTGCTATATTATTCTGATTCTATGCACAATTGCGCAATCACAAAAAAGGATCACTTCACTAACTATCGTCACATTTTAAGGTAGTAGGTAGGTAATGGTAGGCTTAAATTAATTATGCCAATAAGTCATTATAGTCCAATTGTAATACTACAAATCAATAAATTTAGGTAGGTACACACGGCTACACATCAAGCTATGCAAAACCAGTATTGGCTGACCGTTCATTGTGAGAAAATATCATACAAAGTGAGGCCAAGACAAACTGGTTTTGTATAGCTTGGCGTGTAGCCGTGTGTACTATAACCAAAACATATATCTAAGGGGCAGTTCTCGTAATTTTAGGAATGTTCACAGTCTGATCTTAGTCTTAATCTGTCAAAAAAACGTCTAATTTCCCTACATTTTGACAAGTTTTTGACATTTGTTTGTCGCCGAGATGAGACTGCGACTAGATTTTGAACGTTTTAAATTACGAGAATTTGCCTTCTGACCTTTTGAAAACAAAATCCCGTGCACATGATGACCACAGCTGCGTCCGTAAGTAAAGAAAAGAGGATCCTTTTTAGGTCGACTAATAATATGCGCTGCAAGCAGGAATAGTCCTTACGGTGGTCAGATATAGATTTTGGCGATAGATAGTACTTATTACAGTGCTAAATTAACTAAAAATATCGTTCTATCTCTTTCCATCATTTAAAGTTGAAATAAACGCGAGCTGTGTAACGCGTTTTTTTTTTTGTGCACGCTTGCCAATGCCCAATTTTGAGGCAGTTTGGCCGGAAAACCGGGCATGGGCCAGCTCTAAGCCCCATTATTTATGCAAGTGCTTGAAACCAAACGCGGTTGAAACGAGCGAGCTACCAAACTTTATCAGATAAAAGAAACTATTATATATAAACCTATTTTTTAATTTTATCTTTTTGATAGATTCTTTTGAAAAAGCTTCTGCTGAAAAACACCATTGGTTAACCAACCAAAACAAGCAAAAACAACGTACATAATACCTTCGTAACATAGTATTTTTATGCTTATAATAATTAATGCTACATTTTTAAGGCTTCGGAAATCATTCGTCGACCAATAGAAAGTTAACGATAAATATGGGTCGTAGCAAACTTGTGAAACACCACAAGCTCCCTTACGTAACCATTTTTCGAGAAGGTAAATCTTTTGCCTTTTTAAGTACCTTGATAAATCGGAAATTGAATAAAGGATTTTGATTTACGATAACGTCGGCTAGCGTCGGGACGTTGTAGTAATCTCTTACATCGGCCATCTTATGTATTTATATACAGTATTGTTCAAATCTAGGGTTGTTACGAGTAAGAAAGAGCAATTAGTCTATACTGTTCCCACTGTTGGGACACAGGCGTCCCCTTGGTTAGAGGGGGTTGGCCGTAATCCGCCACGCGGACCCAGTGCGGGTTGTTAGATGTCACCTATCTTTGAATATTTGGTTCTGGGACATGCAGGTTTTCCTTCATCGTTTTGAGAGCAGTGGTGATAACATAATTTACACAAAGTAATGCGCGTGTCTGGAATCGAACACACGACCTGCAAGTTAGAAAGTCACGGTTGTTACCCCTGGGCCACCACTACTCTCTAATAAGATAAGTAGTAAGTAACCTTTAAAATTTTGAAGATTTTATTTTTTTAATTTTGTGTGAGAAGATTTTCTCGAGATTGCAAAATAATGCTTGGTTTTAGAAGCTATTTTAGCCGAGATCAAACCTACCCATGCATAAATGACTGAGCAGATAGTCCTTCGAAGGTTCTTGAATGCAATCCTATCAAAATATTATTGGACTCCAACTAGCAAGGCAATAGGAGGGTATGAAAATGTAATCACTAATATCAATGGATTCGTAGATTATATTAAGTAATACTATTGTACCTACAGTAAAGTCGTCGAGACAATACTTTCCTGACAGCAGTCAGTGCGACAATTCTAGTAAATAATAGAGCTCAAATTCGCAAAACACGTATTCGTTTGTATAAAACTCTAATAAAAACTACAAACTACCGCCCATCCTATCTATTCCTCTATTATAAACTAGTGTATCTACAACCATGGATCTAAAAGCCTCCATGTTTTAACAGCAGGTGCTTTACCCACATTATAAGTTAATTATCTACTTACAAAATGAAGGGTAAATTATGAGCTGACCCTTTTTTCAGCACCTGCGACTGACATGGACCCTTATCTGCCCAGGATAGTTTTACAGGACGAAGGGTAAAATTATAATGTTTTCGTCCTCACCTAATGAGTACCATTGACTTATAACTACGGTAAGTGTTTACCCTATTTTTGGACGCCCACGTCTGAACGGGTTTTAACGCAATTCCTTAATATGGTCGACACCCTTGTGATCATTGAAGGGTTTGGGTTAAATAGAGGTACTCTATTACGAGGTACTCTCTGTCACGGCGTCCTCACTTACCGCCTGACGCAGGTCCTCTCCAGACACGAATGTTTCGGGAGGTTCCTGCATATCATCAGGCGGGAGGAGACGCCCGGGTGTCATCACTGCCAGGATCGCCCAGAGGACATGGTGGAACATACGGTGGAGGTCTGCCTGGCTTGGGCAGAGCACCGCCGTGTCCTCGTAGAGGCGATCGGCAGCAGCGGCGACCTCTCGCATCCGGCCCTGGTTCAAGCCATGGTCCGGGGCGAGAGGGAGTGGGAGGCAGTCACCTCCTTCTGCGAAGCAGTCATGCTAGCGAAGGAGGTGGCGGGGTGGATGAGGGAGAGATCCTCACGCCTCAGCTGCCGCGGGAGACGCTCCGGGTGTCGGGAGCCGCGTGACGACTCCCGGCCACCGTAGGCGCGGGCCTACGGGCGGAGAGTAATGGGTAACTCACCGTCCGATCAGGACCAGGCCCGTGCCGGACGGCGCGTATGTGTTCCACGCGCGCCTCAAAGAGATGTCAGCACGAGTGACGGTGCCCGATAGGGCCGAAGCCTGCCAGGGTAGCGGGATCGTCCGAAAGGGTTACCGCTGCCCTGGAACATAAAGGGCTAAGGAAGAAACACGGGTGGGTTTTAGTCAGTAAGAGTCTGACATTCCCTTTCGCTCCACCCAGAGCGGGAGGGGTCATTTGATGATTTCCCATCTACAAAAAAAAAAGGCACTCTATTATAGTGTTACTCCCACACTGTTATTAGTGATTTAAATGGTAACACACAGGTGTTACTTTTTGTATGGCTGATTGGCCCAACTTTAGCAGTTTATTTTTGTAATGTATATTTTGTTTCTCATATTGTCAAGATTCAATAATTTGTCTAGCCTTTCCCAACTGCTCTTGCTGCTTTGTGTTGAGATCGGCTTTCAGTCTAACTGGATGGGTAAATACCAGTATTTTACATGGAGCGACTGTTCTTCTAACCTCCACAAACCAGTTACTGGGTAACGTGTATATAAAGCCCTTGATAAGATTGGATGCCAGACTTTTGAGCTTCGGACTACCTGTAAAGACTGCCAAAGATTTACGAATGAAAGCAGGAAACAACAGCTTAACGTGCTTTCCGAGGGCCGGAGGGGACCCCCATATGTGATGGATAGGCATCCTTCCACGAACCAACCGCGGCAAGCGTTGATCGACCTTCGATCGACTCGTGCGGGTGTTATTATTTGGCCACAAGCCCCTCTCGTATTGTCTATAACATGATATGTAATCTCTCGCATTGTCTATTGTAACTTTGTAATCTCTCGCATTGTCTAGATTTCAAATGTACTCGTAGCATCTTCGTCATCTTATATTATTGGAAAATTTTGAAATACGGGTTCTACGCTTTAATGGAATATAATTTTCATAATAACCTCTTCAATTAATGAAGAAGACAGAATACAGGGTGGCAGGGACATCGACGCGCAAACTATAACCATGAATTTAGCACATGATTGTAGACGTAACGTGGATACTTTCCGTCGGTTATAAAAAAAGAAATCTGCTGTTTCATAGAAAAGTGCAATACCTACACGGTCAATGAACAGCATTTAAAAAAAATAACCGAACCTTTTCAGAAGCATGTACATTTACCAAAGGAGATAAGTAACCAGGGTCGTCGGATATAGTTGAAGTTTAGTAAGAAGCTTAAGGATGTTTTCGAATGAAATTAAATTTGATATATGAACTGTTTGTTTTCTACGAGTATTAATTAAATTAAATTTTATTCGAAAACATCCATCGGTTTCTTACAAAACTTCAACTATATCCGACGGCCCTGGTTACTTATTTCCTTTGGTGACCATACTAGCTGACATATATATTTTAGTGTGCCTAGCTGTTATATGGCAAATAATTTAATTTAATGTTCTGTGCCACGTAATTTCAATTACATAGCATAGTTACTATTGTATAGGAGCAAGGTTTGTTTTAGTTTTGCTGCTGGGAAATCTGTTGCCCCACTTCTTCTTTCCAGCGAAAGTACTAGGAAGTGGTGCGCGTTGAAGGGCGAGCGTTTTGGAGGACTGTTTTATGTAATTTTGACGTTCGAATAGTGTTGATTCTCAGCCTAATTTGAATAAATGACTTTTGATTTTTGACTGAATCCATGGTAACCGGTTGTGGGTCGTCCCTGCCACCCTGTATACGCAAGCTTTGCAAACGGACAATTTAATTTTCATTATGTATGTAATCATTACGTACAAGGAAGCTAATATTCATCCTCTTGGTAATTGTTATTTTTAATGACACCACTGAACCACTTAATTATTCATAGTCGGAAACCACACAGTGAAAACGCCTCGTAATTGGATACCTATAAATACGAACATACTAAGAGCAGCCCATAATAAGGCAGGTCTATAAATACTCATCATTATACTGCCAACCGATTCTGTAAAAATCTCACCGTGAAAAGTTAGGTGAAGTGAGCTTAGAGTGAGCTGTCAATAGCCCACCCTTAGCATTAATTGGAATGACCGCTCACTCCACGCGCACTTCACCTAAGTTTTCACGGTGAGATGGTTACAGAATCGCACAGCTGGTCTATATATGTTGGGCTGGTCTATATAAGGAGGAATGAGGAAAATGTCGTGAGGAAGGTTTTGAGTACCTATGAATGTCGATGGCTATAAGAGTAGGGGAAGACAAAAACGATGGATAGACTGTGTGAATTATGATATGGTTAGAAAGGGGGTGACTACCGAGATGATGACTGTACTATGAGTGAGAAGTATGGAAGAAAAAGATAATATGTTGCGTCGACCCCAAATAAATTGGCATGAGGAGAATGATGATCGCTGCTGTCTCGGTCAGTGCAGGGAAAATTACTCTTTTCATACAGAGTAAGCTCGAGCAATGGTCACTACACTTGCTCTCCGAGTATCGTAGATTTTAGACATAACAACATGCATGTATTTGCCGAAGAGTAACACATACGTATACCTATTAGTAAATCCACATTTCGCTAGTTATGTTAAAGTCCCGCGTGATAGGGGGCGAGCCTATTGTCATCAATCGGGCACAAAACCTGACAGAGATTAAAAATTCCAATAACAATGCCCGACCGAGAGTCGAACTAAGGACTTCGTGCTCAACAGTAGCGCTTGCGAGGCAGTCGATTTTAGACTGTTTGTTAATTCCGGGTTTTCTTACAATTATCTCTTTGACTGTATCACAGGTTACCCATCTAATAAATGTTTAACATCCCTTAACCAAGGATTATCATAACTATCTGTGAGATTAGTTATAACACAAGTCACATGGAAAAGGAAATTCCTAATCCATTATTCTTCTTACATGGGTAGTAGGCACGTTCGAATCTGCAACAGTATTTTTATCTCATGAAGCGACGCGCACTTTACTTGGGGTAACCAAGTGTACTAACACCCTGAATGTGTGCGTGAAGAAGAGTAGCGTCAGTACATAATACACACACACACACACACTTCTGACTTCGCCATTCACTCAGACGGTACCGAGAGCTCCTGAGCACACATACATTCAAAGCGTGTTTTTACACTTGTTTACCACAAGTAAAGTACGCGTCGCTTTATGAGAATAAAAACTATATTCGACTATTTTACCTTTACCTACCGAGCTATAACAGCAATCTCATGTTGCAACATAATATTCTTTTCACATAACTTCGCCCCTCATAATATTAATACAGTCATGATCAACCACATAAAAAGGATAATTTACCGTCAAATACGAAGTAAGCAGGATCGTAATTTTCATTATGAGCTCATAAAGGTCTGCTATAATTAAGGTGAAGCGCTGATCCTCCGCTTATTTGTTATTAACCAATGTATCGGCGACCTTTTGGTTCGTCATTATTACTCCCAAAGATAAATATGAATATGAGGGTGCTATTCAGTTTTGTGTGAAAAGAAACACGATATAGCAGAAGTATTATTAGCTATCGGGTACCTGAAGACCAGTGGCTTGAGTGGTCTTCAGGTACCTGATTCCTAATCCGACCCGGTACCTAACCCGATACCGTGACATGCACTTAACAGCTTTCTGTACCAAAAACAGCACCGTAATTGCGGAACACACCTTTACAATCCCAATTTAAAAGATTTTGATGGGAATTGCAAATTCATTGCTTCTTATGTTTGAAAAAATCGTCCGCGCAACACCGTAAATTACGCAATGAATATTGTTGAACTGTCAAAATAAAAGACATTGTCATTGTCAGTCGGTTATGCAATTACTCTGCTGGTCTGAGGTTCGTTTTCAAGAAGGGTTTGTTTTCAAGGAAGGAAGAATTTCAAACATTCACGACATGTACGTAATGAAAACTTATGATACTATGCTGACTTTTAGCCAAAATATATTTAAAAAAAAACCGCTTTTCATAACGTTTTTGATTATCATGATACCCACATAATTAAATGAAAAAATAACTTAAAGACTATGAAGATAACAGCAACAACTTCTCATACTCATTTGCTTCTTCCTAGAATTTTGCCTCTCGCTTTAGTATTCCTAGGAATTTGTCCATCATGATATCGATACACACTTAGCTTGAGCCGCCCATCACTTAACTTATTGTGTTTCAATCGCCTCCAATTCACGAGAAACCGGAAACAACAGGCTGACAATACTAAGGAACCTTTTTATACCTACTAATTTGAAACGTAACTGAACCTTCATTGTCATCCTAAAATCAATTATATATTTTTTGAACAAAATTTAAGCTAGAAATCATTCTTTGATTTAGATGCTGCAATCAAGGCTAGGCTTGTGTCAACACCAAATTAATCCAACATCTCTCCCGAATCAGATTGGATACGAAAAGCGATCCCAATCTATCCAATGACAGGGGAAAATCGCCTCGTTCGAGTGCCGCAATTCGCCTGGCAATAAGAACTTGAAACTAACAACACACCAGTCACAAACCAAATCTATTTCACCACATCAAAGTCTGGACGTGGACAGACTAACTGACAACGGAGAAGGGCTGATTATGCGGTCACAGACTCAAATAAGAGGGAAACCTGGAAAGCTGGCCAGCGGACCTCTAATCAGTGCCTGCAATTGCTAAAGTTAATAACGTGGTGCAATCCAACCATCGCAAATCGACGGTCAATTTTAACGTGAACGTTAATCTTTGATTACGGATTCACGATTCGGTGCAATCGGACTGTTGGATTAATGGCGGGAAAATTGACGTTTCAATCAGGGATTGCTGTGATTTTATTTTAGTTATACAATAATAACAAATTCTAGCTATACAAAGATTTATTTTCTACTAGCTTCTGCCCGTGGCTTCGCCCGCGTGGATGTTGGAAATTATCCCACGGGAACGTGCTAACAGGATAAAATGTATGTGCTTCCCCAGGATGCCATCCATCTCGCGGGCCCTTTGTGGCTAATTACAACAGAAAACCAATTGTGTCTCATTAGTGGTGATTAAGAGGTACCTATATGATATCTTTACCTAATTACCTACCTAATTAAAAAAAAAATAACCTACCTAAATAAACCTATTTCTGATGATAACTAATCTAAACTCAATAAATTAGCAAAATTCCTAAAAACTAATATCTATACGAATGACTAATCCTACCTAACAGTATTATAAAATAACCTACGGTCACTACGTACACTATCAAATATACTACCTATACTTTAAAATTAAAATCTATACCTACGACTTATAAAATTAAACCTAAATAACTCTAAAACTAAAAGGAATAAAAAGGTCGCACGGATGATACTGCGGGTGACGTAACCTACGACAAACTTATTATTTGCGGTTGGTACAGTAATCGGTCTAGGGATCGAACCGCAAAATTAAGTTTGTTTTTTATTGTATATACTTTTCCGGGATAAAAAGTACCCAGTGTGGTGCCCAGGATATTAAAGAATAATTATACCAAGTTTCATCGTAATCGAACCGGTAGTTTTTGCGTGATGCCTGAACAAACAGACAGACAGACAGACAGACAGACCGACAGACAGACAGACAGACAAAAATTTTTGTAATCACATTTTTGGGTTCGGTGTCGGTCTAGTAACACCCCCTGCCATTTATTTTTTTGATATTTTCAATGTACAGAATTTTCACTTCTACAGATTTATTATAATTTTCTATAAAAAACGTTTCGACAAAAAGTGATTTTCGGAATTTAGAACTCCTGGAATTTACAATTTTCATACAAAAATCGAATTAGGTGTACCTAATTCAGTTTTTGTATGAAAATCATGACTATGAATAACAGAGAGCCTTGTTAGTAGTCTGAATGTAACTACATGCTATTATGTTTTTGTATACCAAACTCTAGTTAGTATTGTAGTCTGGTGAGTTTTTTTTTTCATAATGTTACATTACGAAATTTATACTATACAGGATGGCATACATCGACATACATCGCGCAAACTTAAACCATGAATTCAGTACACGATTCTAGACACCGGCGGCCCAGAAATTTTTAATTGGTTATCAAAAAAAAATCTGCTCTAAGTATCATAGAAAAGTGCAATCCATGGTAACAGGTTCTGCATCGATGTACGCCACACTGTTAGAGAGCGAATTTTGTAAGTTTGTGTATATGTGGTGAGGAAAATCAGCTCCTATTTGAAAAATTCTTTTACCAATTAAAAAGTACATTATTCCAGATGGACAAAAGCTATATATTATGTAAATATATACAAAAAGAAGTACCTAATAATACTAATGAAATACTACACAGATACAAACGTGTGTACTTATAGGTTAATTTGTGTGACATTTACAAAATGCGAGACGTATCGACCTTTTAATAGTGACGATATTAACGTACTATTATAACCACCTACTTCGAGACTGCCTCGTTGGCCGCAAAGTGCGACTGCTGAGCTTGGGGTCCTGAGTTCGATACCCAGGTCGGGTAAAGTGTTGTTGGATTTTTCCATTAGGAATTACGGAGTTTAGAAGTCGACGGAGTGATACCCTCGTGACTCGGAAAGCACTTTAAGCTGCTAGTCCTGCGCCTAATCTCTCTCCGGTCGTGTCGGATTGCCGTCCCATCAGACTTTAAGAGCGATGGAAGAGAGTACACCTGGGCTCCAACCAAGTCTGCTATTACAATAGTGTCAGAATGGTCTATCATTGATTTCATAATTGTTGATTTTGACAAGTTTGGTAATCTACTAACATAATGGCGTCATTATGACTTTCCAGTGGTCAACCACTGACACTCCATTGAAAGAAATGGCATAGAATGGTAATCTCGTACATAATGATAAATGAATGACTGACTTACTTAGAACACTTGACTTGTATAAAATACTAATAAATAATATGTAAAAATATATATAAATGAAATCTGGCATAAATAAAGTAGTGGTAGTTTTTCGAAAATCATTTTTCTACTAACGGGTTTTCTAATAAAGGCAATACGACAATGTCATTATGACACAATTCTATTACGAGACCATTGACTGACCAATGACCACCATTAAGAATTTAGCAGATTACGAACTTTAAGCAAAATGACAATGGGATGGGAATGGGATCGTGTTGGAATGACGAATTTATAAAAATTGCAGACTTGGGGCCCTGTGTCTGCGCACACACGCTGTATACTTATAATATCTCCCGCATCGATGGCTAGTCTCCCCTGACAGTGGCCGCCATGATCGAAATTGGATCTGAAAGACTATTATTAACCTACTGATATGAATTGTCTAGATCTAGACGATGTCTAACGTTTAAACCTTAACCTGACTACCACAAAACAGTGTTTATCAGTTGTTTAGGCTAAACAACTTTTAAACACGACATAATTATATGGACTTTGACATAACACTGACATTAGACACACGTTCAACAAGTGTTTAAATTTTTGTAGTAAGACCCTTAAGATCCCGAAATATTCATTACGACGCATATTGACTAATTCGCACTATGACCAATGATGGTTACCGTCTTTCAAGTTTAAATGGTTACAATTCCTTTGATGTCTTCGTCGGATCACACGAAAGTGGCAAATAGTTATGGCGCGTTCTGCTAAATCCCGCAAATTGCGAGGACTTGTGCCTTTCAGCTCTGGGTTGTTACTTTGTAAGTTTGGGATAAATGGTCTCCCAAGTGTTTAACCGCACAGGAAAAACTATGATCGTAATGTCAACTGTTTAAAATTTGTTTAGTGTCTCGTCACTAGATGGCGTTGTACCATTTCTCATTTTTCATTTTAGGATTATGCTAACCAATCAAGTTGTATTACTGATTCTCATGATTATAATTCTGTAAATACATATTTGTTACGGCCGCGAGTCATATTTTAATCAACGTACAACTTAGTACTGACCAGCAAATTTCAAAAAACGTAAGAAAATTTGAATTTCGGGGACTACCTTGGAGCATCCACCTTAACCCTTAGTTCCTTCCCGAGTGTCTGTCAACGTGGAGGCTGTCGGTGAACGTGGGTAAGACGTAGGCGATGATCAGCGAGCCGACATCGCGTGGTCGCCCTGGGTCAAGTACCTGGGGGTAATCATCGATCGTCGCCCCTCTGACGCGAGACCCCAGCCCCGCGACCTGGTAGCGGACGATGACCCCACAATACCGGACTGACGCCTCTAGTGAGCCGCATCCAGGTTATACGCGGCTCACTAGAATCAATTGAACTCTACAATCGACATACATTCACCGCGTTAGGGTATAGGTTAGGTATAGGTTAATATAGGCGCGTTACCGGGGTAGATCTGAGAGCGGCGGTTGGCAGGCTGAAGGCCAAAAACACCGCCCCAGGACCCGACGGCTTGCCGGGTAAAGCCTGGGTCCTGGCCTCGACGGCTCTCGGGCCTCGACTGGAGGCGCTCTTAAGCGCATGCATGGAGAGAGGCCAGTTTCCGCTCCGTTGGAAGACGGGGAAGCTGGTCCTCATTCAGAAGCCGGGGCGCCCTGCGGACTCTCCGTCCGCATACCGGCCCATAGTGCTGCTCGACGAGGTCGGCAAGCTCTTCGAGAGAGTAATTGCGGGCCGCCTCGTCGGGCACCTGGTGAGGACTGGGCCGGATCTTGCGGATTGCCAGTTTGGCTTCCGCAAGGGGCGCTCTACGGTGGACGCCATCATGCGCGTGTGCGCGTGAGAGCCCTCACGACGGGGGACGCGGTGTCCCGGGGTGGGGTGGTCGTGGCGGTGTCACTCGACATCGCCAACGCGTTCAACACCCTGCCCTGGAGCTGCATTGGGGAGGCACTCCGGTATCACCGGGTGCCGACCTACCTCCGTCGAGTAGTCGGGGCGTATCTGACGGACAGAGCCGTCATCTACCCCGGTCGCGACGGGAACTGGAACCGGCGAGAGATGTCGTGCGGTGTCCCACAGGGATCGGTTCTGGGGCCGCTTCTGTGGGACATCGGTTACGACTGGGTGCTGCGGGCCGACCTCCCTGAAGGCGTCAGCGTAGTTTGCTACGCTGACGACACGCTGGTCCTGGCGCAGGGGAGGTCGCATCAGGCGGCGGCTGACGCGATGACACGCGGGGTTGCGATAGTCGTGGAAAGGATCCGGCGGTTGGGTCTCGAGGTGGCATTGCACAAGTCCGAGGCCATGTCCTTTCATGGGCCTCGGTACGGGCCACCTCCAGGATCCCAACTAGTGGTAGGAGGGGTTCACATCGGCGTCGAGACCACGATGAGGTACCTGGGTCTCGTCCTCGACAGCCGATGGAACTTCGTCGAGCACTTCCGACGTTTGGCCCCCAAACTGGAACGGGCCGGGGCCGCCCTAAAGCGGCTCTTGCCCAACCTGAGGGGGCCAAACGCCTCCTGCCGGAGGCTTTACGCGGGGGTCGTGCGGTCCATGGCCCTATATGGGGCCCCGGTATGGGCGCGTTCACTGCGGCTACGAGCCGCACACTACCTGAACGCGCCCCAAAAGGTGGTAGCCATAAGGCTAATCCGGGGCTACCGCACGATCTCGGGCGAGGCAGCAAGCCTCCTTGCCGGACTGCCGCCTTGGGATCTGGAGGCGATAGTGCTCGCGCGCCTGTATGATTGGCGCGCGGAGGCACTACGCCGGGGGGAAACTCCGCATCCGCGGCAGACTACGGCGGAGCGGACGAACCTCCGGTGCGATCTCATGGCGGCATGGAAGGAGCGACTATCGCAACCCAGCGCAGGGCACGCCACGATAGCGGCGGTAAGACCCCTCTTTGAGGAGTGGCTAGAGAGACGTCACGGCGTTCTCACCTACCGCCTGACGCAGGTCCTCTCCGGACACGGATGTTTCGGGAGGTTCCTGCACATAATCAGGCGGGAGGAGACGCCCGGGTGTCACCACTGTCAGGATCGCCCAGAGGACACGGTGGAGCATACGGTGGAGGTCTGCCCTGCTTGGGCAGAGCACCGCCGTGTCCTCGTAGAGGCGATCGGCAGCGGCGGCGACCTCTCGCGTCCGGCCCTGGTTCAAGCCATGGTCCGGGGCGAGAGGGAGTGGGAGGCAGTCACCTCCTTCTGCAAAGCAGTCATGCTAGCGAAGGAGGTGGCGGGGTGGGCGAGGGAACGCACCTCACGCCTCAGCCGCCGCGGGAGACGCTCCGGGCGTCGGGAGCCGCGTGACGACTCCCGGCCACCGTAGGCGCGGGCCTGCGGGCGGTGAGTAATGGGTAACTCACCGTCCGATCAGGACCAGGCCCGTGCCGGACGGCGTGTATGTGTTCCACGCGCGCCTCAAAGAGATGTCAGCATGAGTGACGGGGCCCGATAGGGCCGAAGCCTGCCAGGGTAGCGGGATTGTCCGAAAGGGTTACCGCTGCCCTGGAACATAAAGGGCTAAGGAAGGAACACGGGTGGGTTTTAGTCAGTAAGAGTCTGACACTCCCTTCTGCTCCACCCAGAGCGGGAGGGGTCATTTGATGATTTCCCATCCTCAAAAAAAAAAAAAAAAAAATATAGGCGCGTTACGTAGCGAGCACAGACATCCACCACTATACAGACGCCCAAACTCACACGTGTAGCCGCAGCGCGGGCCGCCACACACGTAGACACTGAGCGGTGTTACACAACACAATACCGCTCACACACACACGACTGTTCCTTAGCCCGAAACGTAACTGGCTATAGCTCTGGAAACGGGACGGACGGGAGCAATACCTATATTCTGTAGGAACGTCGAGTTGGCACCTCTGTCGCTGGTTTTCGCGCGTCAGGCCTCCCCCAGGTACCTGGGGTCTCACCTGGCGGGGACAGACCGCCGCGGTGTCGTGAAGAAAGCGGCGCTGTCAGTCGGCGTCGCGACGTGCCTACAGAAAAACACATAGCAGCCATTCACATGGACGCGCGCAACTCACGCGCATATAAATTACAGACATAAATATAGAGATTTTACAAAGGGTGACACAATGGGCGTGTAGAAACACTATTATCAGTATATACACCGTTAAATTTTGTTCGTTTTTATCCTAAGAAGGGGTCATTGTACTCATCATTAAGTACAACTTTTACTACGGGATCAACCCTGAAATCGTGAAAAAAATTAGTTGAAGTCCCGAAGAAAAAGTTGTTCATTGTTATGAGTACAATGACCCATATTAAGGATTAAAACGATCAAAATTTAATGGTGTATATACTAAAATAAAAAAGCTTATTATAAGCATTAAAAAAAAATCGCATAAAAGAAAAACTATTCCTTTCAGTGGCATTCCGCTGAAACCCAGTACCTACAGGACAATGACGCCTATTGTATCTATGTAGTCAAGTTAAAATAGACTTCCACCCACACTAAGTCCAATTTCCTGTTTCTATTCAAGTAGAAATTATCTAATAAACTAAATTAACTCGACCATTTTTCCTCAAGATTAATTTTGACTTCATTTTCCTCGAAAAAATGTCCTTTCAAAAACGATTGTGTCGTGAAAAGCGGTAAAAATAGAACGGTGAAAAACATTGTTACTATTTTCGTAACTTTTCAATCCAGTTATATAAACAAGTAATATTTATAACAAAAACCCAAAAATTTTAACTATAACACACTCGTAGTATTCAATAAAAAAAATATTGTTTGGTTATTATTTGATGTTTATATTATATATATATATTTTTTTTTTTTGTATAATGTTCTAGTACGCTGATAGATAGTGCTTTCCTATGATTTAGATACTTGTGAGATCTAACTGGTGTAACAAGACACCTAACGAAGCCGATAGCCACTTGTATTTGTTAAATTTGTTATATTTGTCGCACTGACAGATGTCAGGAACGCATTCTCTCAGCAGCCAACTGTAATAGTAGAACCTTATTTGTGAAAGATCTCGCCTGGGTCGCTACTACCATATACCTACTTATTTATGCGGCAAAGCAGAGTTGCTGTGTTCCAATTTAAAAGGCATGGGTGCCAGTGTAAGTACGGGCACATAACATACATAGTTTCATAACTTTGTGTTTAAGATAGGTATTGTAAAAATCCCTCGGCTCTGGTAACCACAATTCTAGGTGGACAGCCGACTTGTTTGGCATTCAATAATTAAGTATCTTTAATGATAATCCTAAGAGCACACAGAGCTCTCAAAACTCTCATACAGGTGAAGGAAAACATCGTGAGGAACCAAAAATTCGAAGACATGTGACATCTACCAAACCGCACTAGGCCGTTGATTACGACTCTCACAGAGAGACCTGTGTCCCAGCAGTGGGAACATTGTAAGCTGATTATTCTTATGCTAATGATAATTTTTACTTGTCCAGCGAGGCTGTAAAGACATTCAGATTAATAGTACCGTCAGAAGAACAAAAAGAGGGATCCTTAATTACTTTTCATTTTTAGGCAAGACTCTTAAAATACCAGAGCTAGCAACACAAACTACAACTAACTCTATTAAGTTTCAAAGACACCCCGACCTATTGAGAACCATAATATCAAAAATGTTAATAAATGCTAATATAATGTAACTGTAACCGAAGACATTCTAAAGCTGAGATTGGTTGATAATTCAATTAATAATATTGCGAAGGAGATAGTAATATATTTCAATGAATTTCACCGACTTGGATCAAACCGATAATTGGGTTATGTGTTTCACCGCGAAAACTCGACCGCGAGGTAGCAATTTCAATGAATTTAATATCGACGCGCCTTTGAAAATTTGTTACCTAACTGTGTCGGAAAATAAATACATTCAGGAGAACTGAATAAGGGTGTAACCTATCGTAGTCTACTTGGAAGTTCCTGAAACATCTCCAAACACAAGTGGGAAGATGTAACTCCAATCTCGTAAAGTGGTGCTACCTCGGCGGAATGACGGTGGAGCTAGGTCGCAAAGTATGCTCCACCTCCTATCCTGCCCTCTGTGTCACAAAACATGCAGTCAGACTGACCTTGACGCCGTGGAAGTGGCAAAGTACCAGTAACAAAGGCCAGTAATATCTGAGAAAAGTTGTACCAGCGACACGAAGAAGAATAAGGAGTTTCATTTAAATCAAAATTACAATAGAAACGTCGCGTCAACCGTACCCATACGAGTTCCTCAGGATATTGGAACAGAAATAAACAATGCCACAGAAGGTACAGACGCCAGCACATCAAGTTACTACAATCTGTCAAATTTATTTAATAGATTTTCAACTTTATCTCTAAAGCATTAAGGTTCAAGGTTGATTGAGAAAATGTGACAGTTTCGGGTAGGTTGACCTGCTGGCGTCTGTACTAATCGTTAGCACCGGTGAAAGTACACATTTACTCAGCAAATGGTACTAAATAGTAATTGCAGCAGCTAGTGCAGATTGCCTGCAATTTGCGTACGAGCTACCACCAATTCAAACATTGAAAACCAATACTTCAAACTACATAACATAATGGTACTTTTAACATCGTGATAGTTCGTAGCACAGTGTGAGCTACGCCGTAGCTCGGCGTGTGGCGTAGCAGAGCACGCGTGCCTTGCCGCGTGGAATAACCTTTATCGACTACTTTTTCTAACTGGGGCCTTATTTTCTATGACACAATAAACGAAACTGCGTGAAAAGGACGCTAGATTGGCGGAATTTTCTAAGGAATTTACGTGGTTTCGAAGTAAGGAATCGTAAAGTGGTCTGCACCCTAATTGCGCAACACACAATCAATCGTAATCTGAATCACCTTGACGCAAATTGCTAATCCTTTGCTTCATAAGTTCAAAAAATTTGTCAGCTCAACACGTAAATAACGCAATGAATGTTGTTGAACTGTCAAAATGAAACCGATTCCGATTGATTGTGTGTTACGCAATTAGGGTGCAGGTCGGGTTTAG
This sequence comes from Apamea anceps, assembly GCA_951799955.1. Lineage (NCBI taxonomy): Eukaryota > Metazoa > Arthropoda > Insecta > Lepidoptera > Noctuidae > Apamea > Apamea anceps. The sequence goes on from OX637516.1 coordinate 6,036,202, forward strand.
GTAGATTTATGCAGCAAGTACAAGTTTTCCGTGTAGGTGAAATTCCCATGACCTTTAGCAAGGCTAGAAAAGCTGTGAAATTAAACACTGAACTGGTCGTTGCGCCTACGCTGTTAGTGGAGGACTTTGGATGTTTAAATCGACGATAGAAGTTTCAAACGGTGAATATGTCACGACATTATCCCACGAACATTTATTGCTGGCCATGTGTGTTTGCTACGGGCCTCATAAAAAGTTTCAGCGCTGTTATTGTTACAAAGACGTCATAGTCACATTTTTAATCATCTTCGGACTGTACATACATAAACTCACGCATTCTTCCTATGAGGGCAGGCAGAAACTACTGAACGCCACCAGCTACGATCTTTACATACTCCTTTTGCCTCGTTTACGTTCATACTGATCCGGTCGTCTGGTCATATACATACTCTGGTTGTGACTTTAGACTTTATCACTATCAAACATTAGGCTAAACACCAACTATATATTTTCCCCGCCAGAGTCAGTCCGTCAAATTCATCTGAGGGAGATGACTTTCTAAAGTGACGGTGGAACGAGAAGCAATATTGACGCGTCACAGTGCCTACTATGACTTATTTAAACGGAATCATTTTAAAATTCTCAATCGGAATAATTTTAAAGGATATTGCTAATCCATTGCTTCATATGTTCATAGAGTTTGTCTGCTCAACAACGTAAATAACGCAATGAATCTTGTTGAACTGTCAAAATAAAAGCCATTTCTATTGTTAGTGTGTTACGCAATTACTCCGCTGATAACTTTAATATTGTAAACATATTCAAATGAGTACAATATAACGGTCACAGAATTAAATATTTTAAGAGGTAATGTTAATAGTCAACAGCTAAAGTAGATGATCAAAATCAGAAATTCAATACTAATAACGGAGTTAGAATATATGTTCGGAATATATGGCAGCTGTACTAGTAGTAAATGTTTTGTATAATTTACAATCACATACTTTTGAATCACTTCGACGCCACACAGTTCTGACGCGAACTCCGTTCATTAGTATTGAATTTCTGATTTTGATCATCTACTTTTGCTGTTGACTGTACTTGTTTGATTTTAGGAGTTCGTTCAATGAGTGCTGATTGCATTCAATGAATGAACTCCTCACATGGCATCTCTTTACCCAATGTAAACTGTCCTTTAATTAAAATATGTGAGAGCTAAAGAACGGAAGAAAGTTCGTTTAGTACCTAGCTGCGCAGTTGTAAATAACTTAGGTACCAAATAATAAGAAATATATTTCTTGTACTTTTTACATTATTTTCTTTTAGTGTTAAAAATGTGATTAATGCTCTGATATTGGAAGTGTAGTTGTAGTCAATCGAGGAAATTAAAATACGTTATACGTTTTAAAATTATAATATCAAAAACTAACTTTTAAAACGTATATGTATTTGACAGATTTAATATTTATAAAACAGAAACAGGAAGGAAATCAGTCAGTAGGAAATTAAAATACGCATTGAATTGCATTAGTGCATTGTACATTTTGTAGTGTTAAGTGTATTTTTGTTATGTATTTTCTGGTGTATTAAATAAATCGTATTTTAATTTCCTAGAGGCACCCATTTATCTGTTCCATAAATATTAAATCTGTCACAATTGCAATTATAAATAGAGTGGAAGTCTGCACTTAGAGCAGTAAAACCTGCTAAATAATTTAGAACCACTATTTCCGCATAACACACTACCCTCGTAAAAGAAACCTTAACATTTTTAAAAGTTTAAAAGCTTTATTACTGTCCCTTACCTGTGCAGTGGTTTTATGTTTATGTGTATGTTTATATACAGGTCTAGCCACCTCAGTTTTAATGATTTACGAGATAATGATGACACGTCACTAAAGCCCCCTCTACAATGTACCCACGTGTTATGTTTCTCGCAGACAGTTGGCTGCGAAAACGAGAAATTTGAGTACTCTTTATGTATAAGGTTTTGTGCGAAGCTTTGTAGACTTGTTCTCTGTTGTTATAGGGTTGGAAGATAATAGATAGATTCTGCACTATTTTGTTTTGTGATAATACATTTCACATTGGCTGTTGGTTGGTTGGTAGTTTGGCTACCATTATCTCACTTAACCGGCTGAATGCCGTAATTACAGAAACATTTAAAAAACCATTGTGGACCCACGTTCGATACGAAGGCTTAATTAAAAGTATAATTTATTATGCGAAGCCGGTATTTCAGTAGGGTAATACAAGCTCCATATAAATAAAAAACTTTTTTGCAAAAAAAAAACAACCGACTTCCAAAAACGACACTACAATGTGAAAAATAACTTTAATTTCGGAAGTCGGTGTCGTTGGGTTCGCATTTTCGTTGTTTGCCACCGACTTCCGAACTTACAGTTATTTTTCACTTTGTAGTGTCGTTTTTGGAAGTCAGTTGTTTTGCAAAAAAGTTTTTATTTTTCACTTTTAAGTTGTAATTTTTACCAGTAATTTTGGTTTAAAAACCAAACTACTGAACCGTTTTTGATGAAATTTCTATGGGACCATTTCCTTTCCAATAAAAATATTTTTTTAAATCGGTTGGCAAGCGACGGAGTTATGCGCGAACAAACATAAAAAAAAAATACAAACATCCGAATTGAGAACCTCCTCCTTTTTTAGAAGTCGGTTAAAAAATCGGACCAGACTAATACCCTAGTAATTCAAATTAAATATTAGGGAATATATTCTAATAACATAGTCCCAACGGCCAATCATATTATTTCCTAGTTTGTGTCCCAAGATTCAGTTAAAGTTATGCCTGGACCTGATCGACGAACACCTAATTTAGTTACTTGTGCAAGTTGCCCAAACTTGCGGAGAAGCCGGTAACTCTTCCTGTTAGACAACCCTCCATTATTGTTTGTATTGTGGGTCATGGATGTTTTGGAAACTTATGGAATATTAATATTTCCTAAAAGGTTACAAAACAATTTTAAGAGGTGGAATGAGAGCTCACTTCAAGCTCACTTTTACCTAAGTGTGCACGGTGAGTATTAACACAATAGAACAGCAGATCTATTCTTTAAAAATATCATCGTGATAACTTGTGTGCAGTCAACTTGAAGTGAGCTGTCTTCCACCTGATAGGTACTAGGGACTGACACTATTGACAGCCCACTTTATGCTCACTTCACCTAAGCTGACCTAAGCTTGACCGAGTAGGTAGTCAGCGTCGAGCTGACCGGCTACAAACTGTTGGATCTAAAACTGCTTTATACAAGAACAGTATTTTCGTAATGGCTCCAAAATTATACAATAAATTGCCAAAGTGTATCAGAAGTGAGGAAAATGTCAGCCATTTAAAAAAAAAGTTGTTCCTGTTTCTAGTTGAAAAGACGTATTACTCGATTGAAGACTTTTTAAATGACAAATTATGACTAAATTTAATTTTCTTTGACATTCTTAATAATAAATAATATAATTCAATTACTTTATTTTATGCGGCTCATGACATTTTTCAATTGCTTCATTTCTTTTATCCTAGACTTTATTAATTATGATAGTAAAAATAACCTGCTTACTAATATTATATCTGTATGCCGATTATTGGCCGAACATACAGATCAGCTAAAATGTATAAATAACACCTTTTTGTACTTATGTTCACAAATAAAGATTGATTTGATTTGATTTGAAGCTTTCACGGTGAGATTTTTACAGAATAGATTACACAACAACAATTCCCGTAATTAAAACGTTCAAATGTAGTCGCAATCTCATCTTGAAAATTTCAGATTGTCGCTACCATCAATGTCAAAAACCTGTCAAAAATGTTGGGAAATTAAAGGTATTTTTGACAAAATAAGACTGAGATCAGACTGTGGCAATTATTAAAATTACAAAAATTGCCCCTCTGGTACCTATACTATAACCAAGGGTATGAACAGCAATGGTTTCCTTACTACCCGAGTTGCTAAACTTGAAGGTTTTCGTGCTTTAGCTCACTTCACTTTAAATCAAAGTTTCCACTTTACCGTGTCTTATTAACTGGACCAAAGGCTGATTTTTCCATCGTCCGATAACTTTTATTCGAGGAATAAAATTCACGTTTGACAGTTTTTGTATGAAATGACTATAAAAATTTAAAAACTATTCCTCGAATAAAATTATCAGATGATTGAAAAATCAGCCCTTAGGTAATAAGTGCAGCAATATAAAAAGCTGCACTACTTTTAATAACACGGAGCACAGCAAAAGCGAGTTGTTTTAATAACTGCAAATAAGTTCATCTGTAGGTTTTATTAACTTTTGAGTTGCACCGGGTATATGACACTCTTCTCCTTTTTTTTGTAATTATTTCAATATGGAGCATGTAAACGCTATTTGAGTGATGGTGGCCCAGTGGCAACTGCCGCGACTGACAGGCCATTTACGGTGTGTAAATTATTTCATCACCACTGCTCTCAAAACGGTGAAGGAAAACTTCGTGAGGAAACCGTCGCCATGGTCATGTCCTAGAACCAAATATCGAAGACATGTGACATATACCAACCCGCACTGGGCCCGCGTGGAGGCTTACGGCCCTCTCTCACAGAGAGGAAGTCTGTGTCCCAGCCGTGGGTACATTATAAGCTGATTATGCTATGCTATGCTTATATTAAAAATAAAGCAATGACAGGTAAATCAATTATTTGATAGATACATGGTGCTCACATATTGTAAAAGTAGATGTTTATTGTAAAATGTTGACATGTGTGCGAGTTAAAGTAATCACAGAATGTAAAATTGATTGATTAATTGATTGATTGGCATTGATTTTACATTTCAATTCAATTAGCAACCAGTTTCATTTGTCATTGTCTAGACTCTGGATTGTCCTATGGAGCAGGTTCCCTAAGAGATTCGCGGTGCAAAATTAAGATGTATTTAATGTCAGCAGCCCGACCCCATAGTAAAATGCCGTATGACATACTGCTGTGCAAGTAGCTAAAATAGACCAAACGCCCGGTTTTACATCTGTTAACTGTCTTTGTCTTTCTAATAGCATAAGCGGCCGAGTTTAGTCGCCCAGCAAGAGATATTATATGAGCTCCCCATTATGATTTCTCGTCTAGCGCGATTCCTAAGAAAACCGTCTGATTAATAAATTCTAGTTTTTGGCCATTCAATATGATGTCACATTCGCTACTTCTAACATTAGGTAGTTTATAACGCCGCGAAACACGTGGCGCTCTGCTATTTCTGATCTTTTGGGTTCCAGGTGATTTTTCACAAGGTCCACTAACTTGGTGAAAGTTTTATCCTCTAGATTGTCTGGAGCACACAGGTCACACATCAATCGGTAGGTCGGCGCTCCGACATGCGTCACTAGCGTGGCCACGCGTAGGTTATCTTCAAAATAAATTGTTCTACTAAACGCACATATGCTGGCCAGTTTTCACCTCCATCCAGATCAAATACGTGTATTTTCCCGATTGGCATCTTGATATTTTACTGTTTTTACTTAAATTTATTATAATTACTCGTCGCCACTGTGGAATAACGATGCAAATCTAAAGACAGTTCATGCGAGACTGATATATTATTCGCCTACCCACATCACAATATATTACAGAATACATTTAGTTTTGTAACTATTATTATAATAATACATTAACATCGTCACTATTAAAAGGTCGACGTCTCTCCTATTTTGTAAATGTTACACAAATAGACTTATAAGGCATGTTTGTATCTGCGTTATGGGCAGGATGTGGTTTTGTTAACTTGATTTAATAAAAGCTAACAACATATAACCAACTAGACTATTGACTAACCCAATGGATGTACTAACATAGAATAAGGTTATTGTTACTAACCCAATGGGATCTTTGTTATCCTGAAAATAAAATAAATGATGATGATGATAACATAACTTCACGCCGGTATTTCCCGAAGGGCTAGGCAGACCTATAGCACACCCACATTTTAGCCAGTTATATTTAAGTTCCATGTAATTGTGGGCGAGTCTATTGCCATCAACTGGTTACAAATCGAGGCTCCGGGCTGCTACTGAGTGGAGTCATTATTAGATTCATTAAACAGCCCCTTTGTTGCCTTGCCTCGTGCATTGAAAATTGAAATTACCTCCACGCAATTCTAGCAGGACTTGAATAAGGCACTTTGGCACTCCACGTAAAGTTCATTTACGGTAAGTGAGCCTACAAAGTGTGCATAGATATTTTTTTTTAAATTTTGTTTTCTGGTATCCCCACACAAATAATTGCTATGTATTTATTTTACATTGCAAGAGCATAGCGCATAGTCGTAATGTGGATAGTGGTAATATAAAACCATTAATATAGTTGAAATACTTACCTAGATTAAATGCGAATTACTGAAGCTAAAAAAGATTCCGGCAAATTCAGAACCTCCTCCTTTTTAAGAAGTCAGTTAAAAATCGCTCCCTGTTACGAGTAGGGCGGCTGAAAAGTTTTGAGCCTAAGGTATAAAAAATGGTGATAGAAATGTATAAAAATTTTATTCTTCAATGTAATCTCTCTCTATTTCAATACACTTCTTACATTTATTAAAAAGGGCTTTTAACCCGTTCAAAAATATTCACCGTCTTTGGCTTCAAAATGTTGATTTATGGCCTCCTTCATTTCCTCATCGCTGGAAAACCTCCGTCCTCGGAGATCCTTTTTCAAATTGGAAAAGAGGAAATAATCGCTGGGGGCCAGGTCTGGACTGTAGGGTGGGTGGTCGATTTCTTCAAATCCTGTCTCGGCTAGGGCACGCTTTGCACGGTGTGGACGGGCGCATTGTCTTGCAAAAACACTCCTTTCGTGAGTTTGCCTCTCCTTTTCTCGACAATGACTTGTCGCAATTTTATCAACAATGCGGCGTAATAGTCTCCATTTACTGTAGTGTTTTTAGGAAGAAAGTCGATAAACAAAATCCCTTCACAATCCCAAAAAAACTGTGGCCGAGCTTGGACGCCGATTTTTCCACTTTGAATTTCCGTGGCGGCTTTTCTCCTTTTTCTATCCACTGCATTGACTCCTGTTTTGATTCCGGATCATACTGTCGGATCCATGTCTCATCAACGGTGTCGACGAGAAAATATATCGTCTGGATTATCGTCACACAAGTCCAAAAACTCCTGCGAAGTTGTCACTCGACGTTGCTTATCCAGTGGTGTGAGTATTTTCGGCACCCATCGCGCACACACCTTTTTCATGTGCAAATGATTATGCAAAATGTCGCCGATTCGTTCCTTTCTGATGTTTATGGCTTCAGCTATCTGCCACAACTTGATTCGGCGATCTTTAAGGACGAGATTTTTCACTTTTTTAATGTTTTCTTCAGTAACGGCGGTGTTTGGGCGTCCCGACCTGGGATCACCTTAGAGCGTCTCCCTACCGTGTTTAATTCTTGGTTCCAGCGTTTTACGGTGGCAAATGAAGGTGCCGACTCTCTATAAATTGCAGACATCTCTTCAAATATTTCCGTCGGCGTTTTGTTCTTCTTTGTGAAGAATTTAATAACAGCTCTGTACTCCAATTTCGTACAAAACGCGGATGACTCGGACATGGTGATGTTTACGGTTCAATAACTTAAAGCGTAATGATGCTAATTACATTAAACTTATCGTCCCCTCAATTAATGATGAGCTGCCAGAGTCAATAGTGACTCATTAAGGTACCTAGGCTTAAAACTTTTATGGGATTTAAACATATCTAGCGACATGTAGGTGTAATTCTTAAGTAAGTACACCTCTGCCTGATCTTTCGGAGAGTACAAGTATGGATGTTATGTATGTGTGTGTTGTTAAAAATAATAACTATTACTTTCAAGTCTACATTTTTTTTTTTTCTAATATTATTCACTCAACTGATGTCCAATCATACAAATGCATTAAACCAGTTACAACACAATATTTCTGCACCCAAATTGCGGCAATGCAATTTTGACAGTTTAACAACATTCATTGCGTTATTTACGAGTTGAGCAGACAAAGTTTTCGAACTTATGAAGCAATGGATTAGCAATTTGCTTCAAAATTATTCAGATTCTGATTTATCGTGTGTTACGCAATTAGGGTGCTGATTGACATCTACTAGAAATATGTGTCTATTTCCCAATTAATCTTGTCACCGTTTTGATTACACATGGCAGATTCTATTTACTACGAGTGTCAGTGTAATCTTTCTCCCACCCCACTTGATTTTCAAGTCAATTGCGTGTGATGCAGTGTTGATTTTTGGGGTTCCATATTACTTTTGTTCCATATTGTATTGGAGCAAACTGAAGTGGCTGTGGGCTGGCCATTTTTGTCGAAGGACCGATGGCCGGTGGAGCAGAGGAGTCCTGTAGTGGAGACCGCGTAGGTACGGCAAGCGTAGTGTAGGATGCCCCGCAGCTAGATGGACGGACGACCTAAAGAAGGTGGCTGGGACAGACTGGATGCGGAAGGCGGAGGGCAGGATATTGTTGCGCAGCCTGGGAGAGGCCTATGTCAATAGGCTGAGTTGATTGATTGTTGTCTCCGCTACCCATCCGTTCGTCCGTCTGTCTGTCAGCGGGTTGTATCTCATGAACCGTAATAGGAAGACATAGTTGAAATTTTCACATAGTGTGTATTTCTTTTGCTGCAATGATAAAAATAAAATAAAGTTAACTTTATTTTATTTTACAAGGCAAAAAAACACGTTTCTTGTATGGAGATACAAGAAACATGCTTTTTGCCTTGTGGTACGGAACCCTTCGTGTGCGAGTTTAACTAGCACTTGGCTGGTTTTCCCTTCTTTCAAAGACTAAGAGACGTTTCTCTTATATTTTTTATAAAAAAATCCTAAAAAAGGAATCCTTTGCAGTCAGGAAAATTTTCTCTTCTGTGTAGTGTTTCTTGTTGAATAGTTAGTTACAAAGCAATGGAAATTTATCTTTGGCGAAGAGGACTAAATAACATCTACAATATTACGAAAAGAAGAATGTTTTTGGGCCCTGCTGGGGCGTGAGGTTAATTAGTAAGTAAATGACGAAAACATCATTAGGAAACTGGCATGTCCTAGAAACAGAAAAAATTAAGACATGTGACATCTTCCAAACCGCACTGGGCCCACGTGGTGGATTACGGCCCACTTCCTCTCACCTAGAAGAGGCCTATGTCCCAGTAGTGGGAACATTATATACTGATTATGCTAAATGACAAAAAACTCCATGTAAAAAATTGTTCACAATATTGTGATAGATTAATTCTGACTTTTTATTTGGTGAGGCGCCACATATTTTCCTTTACAAAAAAAAAAATATATTTATTAAAAATCGGTGGTACGTAATAATACGAGGGCGGAGTGAAAAGTCTGGTAAAAATTAAACAAGGAGTCAATTTTATTTAATTATTATTATTTATTTTTCAACTTAGTTTCCTTGTAACTCAATGCACTTCATCCAGCGTTTCTCTAGCTTTTCGATCCCTTCCATAAAGTACGACTTAGCAGGTAACCCTTCGAAATAGGCATTGGTTTCGTGCATGATCTCTTCGTTGGAGCCAAATCTTTTCCCACCAAGCTATTTTTTTTTAATTTTATTCGGAAACAGAAAATAGTAGCAAGGGGCTAAATCTAGGCGAATACGGTAGGTGAGAAAGCAACTCATAGCGCATCTCATGAAGTTTGGCCATGGCAGTCGCGCAGGTGTGCACTCGTGCGTTGTCTTGGTGGAAGAGGATTTTCTTCTTAGCCAAATGCGGTCGTTTTTCACGTAAAATTTTGTCAAATTGGTCCAATAAATTGGCATAATATGCGCTATTAATCGTTTTACCCTTCTCTAGGTAGTCAGTATGGGTTACCCCACGTACATCCCAAAAAACTGTAGCCATCACTTTATTGGCCGATAAAAGCTGCGTTGGCCTTCTTTGGAGCTGCTTAGCCGGTAGCAATCCACTGTTTCGATTGTTGCTTGGTTTCTGGGGTATGCTGGTGGATCCATGTTTCGTCTACTGTTATAAAACGACGCAAAAATTCGGTTTTATCACGTTGAAACAACGCCAAACCTGCCTGCGAAGTGGTCACACACATGCGTTTTTGATCAACAGTCAGTAACCGTGGCACCCATCGCGCGGATCGCTTCTTCATATCTAAATGTTGGTGTAAGATATTGCGAACACGTTCGTCTGAGTTGTCTACTATCTCGACTATCTCCCTCACTTTTACTCTTCGGTCGTTATATTACTATATCGTGGATCGAGTGGTAACCTCAACTGGGCGGCCTGGACGGACAGCATCACTTGTGCTTGTACGACCACACCGAAAATCGTTGAACCACTTATGAATCATTTTAATCGACGGAGCAGAGTCTCCATATTATTTATCAAGTTTTTGTTTCGTTTCCGTTATCGTTTTTTTGCGCAAAATTTTTCAATAATGTTTAATCACGGCACGAAATTCACTTTTCTCCACAATTGCAAAAACGTGTTCAGTTGTTTTTCTTTAATGGCTGTCAAAAAAAAAAACTAACCGGCTGGCTGAAAATTTTAATTTAGTCCTTCAAAATAGTTGTGAACAAGGAGGTTCCATGCAATGCGATCATTTTATTCCAAAATAGATTTTTACCAGACTTATCACTCCGCCCCGAATTTCTTCATAGAGCGTAGAATGTATACGAGTGCATTATTAAAATTTTCACAGAGAATTTTGTAAGGATTACACGCAATTTCGATATGAGATCTCTCGTGAAAACCTAGTAGGTGAAGACGGGAGAAAAAAAAATATGTTTTACGCGTGATTTTCTCACGTCTTTATTTAATAATACCTTCTCAAACCTTTCTGGAACATTTTCTGTGAGTGGATAACTAATGTTTGTTATTCTCTTAATCTGGGTTGACTTGCACTCGGTGTATACGTCGTCGTCCGATTGTAGTGTACAGTAGTGTAGTTCACTCACACTATTATAGAAAAAGGAGGATCCTCCAACGGTGTTGTGTCTGGCGGGGAACTGGTCAAAGATTGATGTCGGGACGTTGTAAAGTCAACAAAAGAGATAAGTATGCAGGGTCGTTGGATATAGTTGAAGTTTAGTAAGAAACCGATGGATGTTTTCGAATGAGATTTAGTTTGATAAATGAACTGTTTGTTTTCTATTAATTACTGAAACAAAATTTTATCCGAAAACATCAATCCGCTTCTTACTAAACTTCAACTATATACGACGACCCTGCATACTTATCTATTTTGTTGACTGTACATATGCTAGTTGCGCGGTAGAAATTGCTTGCGCGATGCAGGATTTGCGTGACATCAGCGTGATGTAGATGCCGCCACAGAAGAAATGGCCATATCGTCATCTGCCTAGCATTTCACGATACACCGCCATTTCATGATTTGACCATGACACCCGCCATATCGTTCAACGCTCAGCGTTCGACGATTTGCCCATCGATATTAACCCAGATACGCTTAAAAAACATAACCTTGTCTTTGCTGCCGCGCAGTCGGGTAATAATTCCTATTCAAGCAACCTGACTGAAAGTTACAGTCGTGTTATAAGTGAAAATGGATCAAGTAATATATCCTTATATCCTATGGTATCAAACAAGACAGTCTGTCTATGGCTTGGATAACATAGGTTCTCATTCCGTATATTATGTTAAAACGTAGATGAATTATGTACGAGTACATGACTACAAAAGGCTGTTTTAGGAATGCAGCATCATTATCTTTCTATATTTTTTTTATAGACCGACTTCCAAACGTGGAGATCCCAAGACGTACGAAGGTTTTCGATATCAGAAAACGAGTTGGCAGTCAAATGGCGTTGGGCAGGACACTTGCTGACCAGCTGGAGTCCAAGGACTGGAAGACGAAGTGTCGGTCGTCCGGCGACGAGAAATTCATACGATATTGTTGCCATCGCGGGTAAAACCTGAATGAGAGTGGCACAGGAATACGGTGGAGGTGTGCCCGGCTTGGGCGGAGCACCGCCGTGTCCTCGTAGCGGCGATCGGCGGCGGCGTTCTCAGCTCGCCGCCCGGTAAGGACCAGGCCCGGGTCGACGGCGCATTGTGTTCAACGCGCGCCTCAAAGAGATGTCAACACGAACTGACGGGGTCCGCTAGGGCCGATGCCTGCCAGGGCCGCGGGTTATTCGAAAGAGATACCGTGGCAACTAAAGGAACACGGGTGGGTTTTAGTCAGTAAAAGTCTGACGCTCATCCCAGAGCGGGAGAAGTCATTTGATGATTTCCTACCCAAAAAAAAGAAAAGGCCTATGCTCGGCTGTGGATGAAGTTGGCTTTGTGTGATGATGACCTCTGCAATACACTGTGGCAATTTTTACCATGTACCTCCATTTCCAACAGTAAATTAGTTGATACGATTATACTTACTCTAATTGTCTCCAGTAGGACACATTAAAAAATGTTTTGGCCATTTCATAATGGTGTTTGCTAAATTAATGTTTGGGGGGCTATAACATAGCCACGGTGCAAGGGACCTACAATTTATAATGTTAATTAACTTCACACTTTCAGTAGTATTGATCGTGAACTCATGGAAACCGAGGTGTGGTTATAAGTATGAAACTATAGTTGTTTGAATGTGTGAAATGGATAAGTGCTCTTTTTCTGTTGTACGAATACAATATTAATGCACCTACACATCTGCCTTTCCCTTCAGGATACACACTGATATTTTCTTATGTATAGTTAGGCAAAGATGTGCCTATAGTCTATACAACCACATTTCGCCAATTATGTTTAAGTCCCGTGTAATAGAGGGAAAAAATAAGAATATATTGCTATTGCCAACTTTTTATCACTTGGTTGTAATAGGTTTTTATATTTCATTTATCCTTTTGATAGATTGTTTTATATTTTGTAAATGTGAGGACTTTTTAGGCCTTCTAGACTTTAGATCTGTAGACTATTTTTTATTTTATCAAGTACCTGGTACTTGTTTACAGGCCTACGCTGTCCTCCCGTACCTACTGTAATTTGAATCATTGTAAAAGCCAATTATTTCTAAAAGAGTAACCGTGGAGTTTCTTGCCGGCTTCTCCACAGGAAACGACTAATTGGAACCGTGCATCCTAGCTTCTGACGTTTTTTATGTGCCCATGTAGGTTTGTGTGTAATAAAAAAAGTTTTATTTGTAAATAAAATATTTTGATTTTGATTGAAAATCTGAGCTGATACTTTACTGACAGACAGCTCAAAAATAATTACTTCACCACATAAAACCAACCCACCTTCACTAAGCGAGAGTAATAATACTATAATCTACAAAAAAGTCTATATAGTTTTGCTGCTCATTTATATGAGAGAAAATTTAACAGAGGCAGAATTTTTACCGAATTGGTAACTACACATAGGAAATTTTTATTCCTCTAAACCTAATATAAATCGTGTAGGTTTTTGAAACATAGCCGCGGCAAAATAGTTAGTTATGAATAACGATACGTGCCCGAGGCTTCACCCCCGCAAAAAGTTAGCACTTTTGCATGTTTTAATAGTCGGTAGTGTGCATCAGTTTTGTTGTTCATTGTCTAACATAACGTGTATAGGTATGCTGTTTTAATGTTTATTATGATGCAACGTTGTTAGGATAGGTTAGGTAGGTATAGTTTATTTTATAAACGTAATGGTAAGTCAATGAGTAACAATATTGCAACCTCCTACTTCAAACATACCGATGTTTGTTTGTTTGTCCGAACGAATTGGAACGTTTCTTTGTATGAAATCAGTGTTACCCATTCTAAGTGAATAAATTGTATTCTGTTTTTTAGAAATAAAGGTTACGATAAACCATTACATTGAAGAAACAATGTGTTAAAAACACGGTGCCTCTTCTGTAATCTAATAACTGCTTTCTATGATGACATGCTATCACTGATCAGTCTGACATAACATCGATGGCATCAACTGCTAATATCATGTGAAGTGGTATGAAGTAATCAAATTGAATGGTTTAATTTTACCTGAAGTACTTAGGATAGTTTTTTTAAATGTTTGTTTTGAGTAGATGTTTTTTTTGGAATTTGGGATTCTAAAATAAAAAAAATACTTGATTTTCGATACCCGATATATTTATTTTATTTCATCCATAACGTCGACAGTGGTGATTAACAACGAACTAATCAAATGATGGGTATCCAAACATTCAGTTTTCGAATATTTTACCGCCTAAAAATATTTTTATTATATCCATTACAATATAAATTACATGTATGTATGTAGAGTGATTAGTAAAGGACAGACTCCACTAATTCTTCCTATAATTTCATCTATGAAATTGACATGAATAGGATACGGTGTGACCCAGCCTAAGTAATCGTAGAACATACATTAATAGATCGTTAGATTTGCCTTTTCCCCTTATATAAATTGAAAATCACATTAGAACGAGACGATATTGAAACATGTATTCGGAGAGTTTAAATAATGTCTAACATTAAAATACATTTTAGTCTTGTACCTCTTAAATAACTCTGATCTTACAACACCGTGGTTGGTAACTGTTTATGGTTCCAGGTAATTATTATTTCCAAATATGGCTTCGTAGAAGTCAAACTATATTATCATAATCTCTGACAGATCGTCACAAGCAACGTGCAACCCAAGACATTATCAGGAAGTAAATAACTGTACCAATACATGTCTGTATCATTTCTGAACGCGGCACACATAAGAAAGGAAATTGTCAGTTACAATAACGAATATTAATCTACATTTTTAGATATAAAGAGTATCTCTATGGACAGACAATTCTTATGCCATCGACATTATAATTTAAATTATTTACAACAATCGTAAAATCCGAACAACAATACCGTTCTTAAAATTATCTTTAAAAGAACTGAAATATTTTTTTTTTCAATTTTTGCTTTGCGAAGGTAATAACTCGATATCACAGTAATGTTACAAGTTCTGTAACTGAACAATAATAGATAGACTATACAAGTATACGTAATAATATATAAATATCTTGCATGCAGTAACAGATTATAAATAATAGGGCTCTCCAGTTAAAGTTAACTCAATGCTTGTTTAAACGACGTTCCTTAGTAGTTCCTCCGTTGATAGCATGCCGTCCTGTAAACAAAGATGACAGTTAAAACTTGTTACAATTGTATCTATAGGTACAGAGTGGCAGGGACATCGACGAGTAAACTGTAACCATGAATTAAGCACATAATTCTAGAACCCATATACAGGCGAAGAAATTTTTCGTCAGTTATAAAAATAACAGCTGTTTCATAGAAAAGTAAGTATTTTTTTGTCCCCTTTACTTTTTCGCACGCTGCCTACATTTCTCTATCTATTGTACTGGAAGAGATTTCTTATGAAATAAGCATCACCTCTGTACCTATTTTTATGTTCTGTATTTTTTTCTAGTCTTTTTATATATGTGTGTGCATAAATGGTTAAGTAAATAAATAAAAGTGCAATACCTACGCGGTCAAAGCGTATGGAGCAGCTTATCTTTTTTAAAATAATGACGAAAAATTTCAACTCTATAAATGGAGGTTCAGAATCATGTACTGAATAAATAGTACGTGTTGCGCGGCAATGTCCCTGCCAAACTGTATATCAATCCTGTTTAAGGGACCAAATCGCCCTCAGGCTAGGAGGAGCGACTATATCTTCGCAGGATGGCAGTCTTTTATGATGAACACTGTGTGTCTGTTTTCTTTTAACTTTTTTTTTGTGAATTCGTGGATAATGGAGTGGGTTACATGTGTAGTAACACAAACATAGAATAGATTATGTATAACTGTATTCTAAGTATTATGCTAATTTAAGAATTTTTAGCTAAGCTTGGCATGTTACTGTTTTTTGTCCCTAACAAATAAAATAAAATAAAAATGGCTGGTAGCAGCTGGATAAGAGTTGTCGAAAATTGAGTTGAATGGCGTGCAATAGGACAGGCCTAATGTCCAGTAGTGGACTGCTATAGGCTTATGATGATGAAGAAGGGACCAAATGGGTATAAAGTCCAATACAAGGTACTTAGATACCACCTACTTACAAAATTTTTGCTTAATAACAGTAGCAATACCTAATCATTGTTAAAAGTACGCCAGCATACTTAAGTATCTTTAAGTACCTACAGGTTTTCGTGTGACGAAATGAAACAATGTTGTAACCGGCCAAGTTTTCAATTACATCGCTAATTACAATCATTTGGGAAATTACATAAAACTCAATATGGCGACAAGGTAAGTTACTTTTATTTTGTTACTTGCAAACAAATCCAGTAACTTTCAGGTAGGGTTTGGAGTACAAAGTAGTATAATTATATTACCAACTAGTGACCCGCCCCTGCTTCGCACGTTTTTTACGATTTGAAAAGGCATCAAGCTTTCTTTATAAGATATATGTAAGTTTATTATAATTGTTTTATACATAATGTAAACCTTTCGGAATTAATTTTATAAATGATGATGAAAACCGCATCAAAATTCGTTACCCAATTTAGAAGAAATTGAAGAACATCGCAGTCACACAGATAGATACAAAAAGCGACATTTTATCTAAAAGTAAATATTATTTCGAGCAACAGTTAGTTCTTAAAGATAACCGGCCACCATGTAGCTTAATTTAGAGATTCGACCGTGCGGGTATACACCTCTCAAATGAACACTAAAATGTCACTGTCTAACATCCCAATTTGATTCCAAAGTCACCTACATTCGGCATCCACACGAAGGACCATAGTGGCCGAAACCACACACTAACTCCATTCCCTACGTTTACATAGAACCTTGTCTGTTCTAGGAATTTGTGCGGATAGAAGCATACTAATACCTAGGATACTACTGCACTTTACGTGGTATTAGTCACTTGTAAGCCGCTTTCCACCGGCTTATTTAGTTTGGAAACCTCGCTCTGCATAGTAATTTTACCTTACGAAGTTAGGTTTGTTTAATAAGTTTGATGACTTAAGTTTCGAGTTTTGGGAACTAAGTTATACTAAGTGTGAACTACTGTCTTGTGACGTGGTATTTGGCCCAAAGACGTTCACAGCTGCTTTACTAAAAAAAATTAAGAGAATTGACCTTCTAAATCTCACTGTCTTACTAATATTAAAAACGCAAATTAAAATTTGTTACAACGGATGTTTGTTACTCTTTGACGCAAAAACTACAGAACGGATTTTGATGAAATATGGCATACAGTTTATAAACCACCCTTTAATACATAGGATACTTTTTATCCCGATATTCCCACGGGATCGACGCATATGCGGGTGAAATCGCGAGGCACTCCTAGTTCAATATAATTATACAATAATATTCATAACAGTCAAAATTAACACGCATTTAAATATATCTTGAAATCATTTAGTCCTCAAAAAATATATTTGCTTTATGCTTTATTTAGACGAAGCCCCAGAATAATAGTCGCCGAATTTATTAAAATATTAACCCAATTCACATCTCTGTGTTAATTTATAACACACACATTTTCATGAAATATTCTTCATTACATTTTGTAACATCCTCAAATATATTCATGATTTATTCCTTCGTTACAAAGCTTACGAAATTGTGGGCAAAATGAGTGTTTTATTAACGAGAGAAGACAGCGGTTAAAAGGTCTGATATTGAAATATACGGGTGCAAATTATATCGGCCTCTTCGATATGCTTATAATATAGAGTATAGCCTATTTAGCCGAGCACCATGGTCAGTAGCAATAATTTCTCATTAGTTTGCTTAGCGTAAAAGAGAAATTAATTGCCTACTATTATCTGTATTTATTATGTAATTAATTTTCAATTTCAACAAACGAAATAATAAGTTATTACTTACTTTAGTGTTATTGAAATGTTAATTGTAAGGGGGAAGCGCCAGGGTATCCGTGTTTTGTGCAATTTGCAGGTCAGTGTCATGTAGAATGTTGATTAAAATATAATTCGCGAGCGTTACAAATATAACTTTGCACAATTAATTCATTAAAAACATCAAGCAACCCTTAACCCTTTTACAACCCTTTAAGTTCATGTAATCCTATTGAATGACTATTACGTGAAATAGTATTTTGTTTTTTTTCAATAATTAGTCGACTCTTCACGCGATCAGAGGGCTGGCCTGTTTCTTGGCCAAAGAATTAGCATCGCATCGCATAGCAACGTGGTAATGCTGCCAGCCTTTTGGGCACTGTTCCTGTTGACAGCGATGCGGACGAATTTTTTGATGCCCTATGATTATTTTGCTTATTTTTTCACATGTACATATCATTATTTTAAATGTTAGATTATATTATGTAAATAAATATTATATAATATATTTTAATATTAGTTTTAATAATATAGAGCATAATCATATTCCATTCAACAATACAACCTGACACTGACCTGGAAATAGCAAAAAACGAAAATTGGAATTTACTGGGCTACCTAGCGTATCCTCCTTAACTAGTGTCTTTTTTACAAAGGCACTGAAAACATTTATTATGCGACGGCGTCGTAATACGATAAGAATGCCACAGTGTGTAATTACGGGTGCCCTAATGTTTGTTATGTGTAATAATTATAGATAATGTTTCACTGGGTTTATTATAACAAGTCTATTCAAACACACTCATAATCTGGCCTAGACTAGTACCATTTCAACAGTACTACATTATTTCTATTGTGTAGATTTGGAAACGTGCTTTAGATACTGTTCAGTTGTCAGATTAGAAGCTGTTCTCAGTGTAAGTGTGTCGTGCAAATGGATTTTGCTTACTTTCATCTGAAGGTTATTTCTGTGAAAACATATTGTGTACGACTGTGATCATTTGTTTTAAGATTTGCTTATTGAAACTATATATATTTGAAGTAAGAATTTGAGATAATTTTGAAGTTATGGAACTACAAACTGAATTCCATACCAAAGAAAGTTCAAATTCCATTGCAACCAAAAACTTATTAGGGCTTTTTTGTTACAAATGGTCACATAAAATAACTTAGAATACATTACACTAAAGTAGATAACTGCACCCTCATTGCGTAACACACAATCAATCAGAATCGGTTTCATTTTGACACTTCAACAATATTCATTGCGTTATTTACGTGTTGAGCAGATAAATTTTTCGAACTTATGAAGCAACAATGGATTAGCAATTTGCTTCAAAATGATTCAAATTCAAATTCAAATTCAAATTCATTTATTGCGAATATAGGTATAGAGAATACAGATGTTATCAAATAATTTCGAGCCGCTATATTCAGCCTTTCAGCATGCAATATTTTTGTTAATTAATTTTAATGTCACATTATAATTTAATTATTACATACATGCATAGATAAAATGTCAAAGTCCAAAAAAATCATTATGTCATACAATAAATGTCATTTAAATAATTCGACTATTCATTTAAATAATTATTATTAAAAATTAAAAAGAGAGATGTCAAGCACTACCATGTCTATAATTTGTCGTTTAGATACTCACTTATACTATAATATGCCTTATCAATGAGAAACTGCTTTAAAATGAATTTAAACTTTTCAGTATTTGTGCAGTTTAATACTTTTTTAGGCAGATGATTGTAAATGCGAGGAGCCATACAAAAAACACTTTTACTGAACTGTGCAGTTTTGCTCCTCGATGGACAACACACTTTTTTACAATAACGTTGACTTACAAACGATTCAAATAAATTCTTATTTAGTGCAACAAACACAGCTATCTCATAAATATAAATACATGGCAGGGTTAACAATTTCAACTCGATGAAAAAAGGTTTGCAACTATCTGTACACTTAAGCTTACAAATCACCCTCACGCACCTCTTCTGTGCCTTAAACACATTGTCTTTGTCAACTGAGTTCCCCCAGAATATAACACCATACCTCAGCAATGACTCCACGTATCCGTGGTAAGCAGTAATTACAGCAGATTGGTTCACAATTTTTCTGAGCATATATAGTGCATAGGAAAATTGGCTCAGTTTTGTACAGATTTTTTCCACTTGAGATCTCCAATTTAAGTTGCAATCAAGATGCAGACCAAGGAACTGTGTACTCTCTACCTCATTAATTTTTTGTCCATTGTAATTAATGTCAATATCAGTTAAATAATTAATTCTGTTTCTAAACGTCATTAAATTAGTTTTATGTATATTTATTAATAAATTGTTATATTTCAACCACTGAATTATTTGATGAAGTGTTGCATTTATATTTGATGTCAAATTTTCTTTACATTTGTTAGTGAACATAACTGTACTATCATCTGCAAATAAGACCAAATTTTGTTTAATTGCTTTGGGTAGATCATTTATATATATAATAAAAAATAATGGGCCCACGACGCTACCTTGAGGAACTCCTTGCTTTACTTCGCAAGATTCAGATTACGATTGATCGTGTGTTACGCAGTTAGGGTGCGGATTAAGTGGCAATGGAATGTAAATTATCTGAGATTATTAACACTGCTACAGCACATTGTCATTATAAATTTTGCATGCCAATTTATGGTTAATGTGTCATTGCATTCACAATTCATTTACCTATCATCTTTTGCCCCGATCTACTGCAAACGAATGACTTTGATAGCATCAGATTAAAACCCAACACGATTTTAAATGGAGGGGAAGGGGTGGTGGGGCCTTTTTAAAAAAGCCCATCAGAACCTATTTTCTGTGAACTCAACAAAGTCCGTCCTTTTCAAGAATGACGATTTATATATCTTAGTAATATATTGTATAGAATGAACGCATCCTCACGGCATTAATGGCGTTTTGTAGGTCCAGAGGTGCGGGTGTATGGATACTTTGGACACTCCAATATATGGGACAGAGTTTGGTCAGGAGCACCGCATTTGCGCTGGTCGGTTGGGTCAATAATCCCCCACTTCGCTAGATTTTGCTTCAATGAGAAGTGATGGGACATAACGACACTGACTTTATTCTAGGGGAGATGATGAAGAGCTAAAATATGATGAGGATGATAAAGCTTTACCTGATTGAGGTCGATGAACTTGCGGACCACAGATCGTGCGAAATCTGGATTGTTCAGCATCTCATTTACAAACCAGTCCAGGGGAATGCTGCTGAAGAAAAAAATATTATTTAACAAAATATAGTCATATTTGTAAAATCTGGGAAAATAATTGTTAAGCAAATTTACTATCAACTTAAGTTGTCCGTATATTCAAATCACATCTGTCATTATTTGACAGTTGTATAAAATGACTATAACATGGTAATTTGACTTATGGTATACATTTGCTTAAAAATTAATTTACCCAAAAAGAAGGTAAAGATAAACTGGTATCAACAATATTTTTGCTGTTTACAGTACCAAGAACTAGGGGACAATTAATTCCATTTAGCCGGTAAAAATCCATCTGGGTCCAATTTTTCGCCGAAATGAAAAACCCAACTCTGTTTTTCCTGTCCTTTCCAATTTCAGCTCAAAAAGTACACTTTAGTACACAAAAAGACTTTCCCATAAACAAATAAGAACACATTTATTTTTGAAGACGCAAGCTGAAAATGACCTAGCTATTCTGAGATAACTCTTTGGATCCTAATCTTAAATAATGTTCAAAGACGATTTATTATTATTGAGCCGTATGTTACTGTCACATCCCCTTAAATATGTAGATCTCATACATATTTTGTAATATGGGAAATAAGAACAAAGTGGAGACTTGGCATTTTAGATGCTTTACGTTCATCTTCTAATCACAGAGGGTATATTTTGCGACCTATTCGATTATCCTTAGTAGCTATGTATTTCTACATTTCTACTCGTTAAAATCGGCCTGAGGGATCGAAATAAGGGTAACTACATAAATATGTTTTCATAATCCCTACTATCACAATCATGATGATGATTTGACTTTGATTCTCGTAGCGCTTGCCTTGCTACGCTTTTAAAATCACGGTCCACGATTCGTAGCGCGTAGCTGCTACGCTCTTAACACAGCGAGGTTACTTGGATTATATTAATGACTAGCTTTTGCCCGCGACTTCGTCCGCGTGAAGCAACTTTTTTAATTTTTTTTCCGTAAGAACCTTCTACAAGTATTAGAAAATTAAAAAAAAAAAGATGGATGAAATCGGTAAAGTCGTTCTCGAGTTATGACGTGACCAAGGGAAATAGGGATTCATTTTTATATATATGGATATAATTATGATATTAATAGATTATAATTAATAGTTTATTAATATACAGATATTATGTTGAATTAACCACATTCATTTATTTATACAAATAACAAATTAATGAAATGAAATTATGGGATTGATGAAAGTAACATTTATTTGTCATTTGTGTATCTATCTACCATTAATATTTGACATTTACGATGATATTATGTTACTTTTAAATTACTTACCAAATTGAAATAAATAATATTATGTTATTTTTCCGACTAGGCACTTAACGAATACAAATAAACGCCATTGGAACAGGAAACAATTATAATAATTTGTCCAAATGCTTCCATTTATTATTATAATGAATGTAAAATCCATAAAGTTCGACAATATTCCTAATACTTTCCTTTCATTAATTCTATAACGTAGATACTTATAAAAGCAAACAGGACGTTGGCTTATCGGAAAAGCAGAGAGGTAGCCGGGATTGCAGATTGGATCTGCTAAATGTCAAGCCTTATCTAACCGGAATAACAGCCTTAGCGCGGGGGCGATTTGTTTGTTCCCCCCTCTCCTCCCGCCGTTCATCCCCGGACTTATACAAACCTCAACTTTTGAGGTTAAAAGAAAAAAGTTTGTGTCTCTGCACAGTACTTAATTTTTATTGCAGTTTTTGGAGGTAGTTGGAAAAATGTAGATTTTTTTTGAGAAAAGTTACATTTTTAACGTGTCTCCTGAGGAATTTTGGTGCGTCTCAAAACCGGATTCAGTCTTAAAATATTGTAAAAAAAAACAAACTTGATTCAGAGGTTAATGTTTACAGTAATAAGGTTTTCAAAGTTACAAAAATATACATAAATGTCGGAGTTATTCGTTTATTCGGAATACCAACGCCATCTTGTGGCGCTAGACGGAGTCAAGCCTGAGTTCGTGGGGGTGCACGGAGAGCTACAGCTACAAGAACGGTGTGAGCAAAGCTCTCGAGATCAATCGAAACATTGGACATCGTACGAACAACATGTACTAAGAAACTGTCTGTCGTTCCGTATCGTTGAGTTGTGTAGGTACCTACAGTGTGTGATTCGCTAGTGTGACTAACTTGTTGTAAATTATAATCTGATTTGAACTGCAAACCGTTTTTTCTATTGTGCTACAACCAACACTACCCATAGTACGTAATTAAAATATGCCTGATTCTAACGAGAGACAGACACACCTTCTCCGACACATATATTAGGTATAGGTAGGCTATAGAACTGAAGGTGGACCTTGTGTAGGCCGCAGGAACCCGTTGGATGCGAGAAGCTCAGAACCGGTCGAAGTGGAGGTGCTTGGGGAGGCCTATGCCACGTCCGCAGTGAAAATTATGATGGGAAACCGCTTAACGAATTCTACTGTACCTAATAAAAATACGAATGATTTCATAATGTCAAATCTAACTACATCTTCAATGGGCTTCATCTAAACGGAAATATAAACGATAGAAATCCAATGGTGCAGTGCAATAGATACAAACACGATAAATGCTCCTTCGAGCTAAAAGGTGCTCAAATCCCACACGATTTATCATTTGTACCGAACTACCACAAATCGAACTCAAGGAAATGTCAGGAAAGCGTCCTCTGTCGTGTCTCTAAACCACAGGCCCAGTACGGGGGGCGTTTAGTTTTCGAATGAATACGCCCACGGTGAATCGAGCAGAGATCATAACGCATTACTTATAGAAAATTATGATTATAACGGGTGTAAAAAGTTACTTGATGAAGCCGAGGCTTACATGTACTCCCCGTCACTGTATTTTTTTTTGGCCTACGAATGGTCCTCCTGGGAGCCTTCTGGTTCGGAGATATTAAAGGTCAAAATTCCAACTTTTACTGATATTTTTTTACGAAAATTTTAATATTATAACACAACTTTAAATCCCCACGACCTCTAGGCTGTACCGTTGCATGCATCCATAGGCACAACACAAACAGCAAATTTTCACACTAAAATTAAAAGACTTGAATCTGTTTTTAACCGACTTTTAAAAAAGGAGGAGGTTCTCAATTCGGATGTTTGTATTTTTGTTCGCGCATAAATCCGTCGCTTGCCAACCGATTTCAAAAATTCTTTTTTGTTGGAAAGGGTATACTTCCCAAAAAAATCCCATAGAAATTTCATCAAAAACGGTTCAGTAGTTTGGTTTTTAAACCAAAATTACTGCTAAAAATTACAACATAAAAGTAAAAAATAAAAACTTTTTTGCAAAAAAAAAACAACCGACTTTCAAAAACGACACTACAAAGTGAAAAATAACTTTAATTTCGGTGGCAAACAACGAAAATGCGAACCTAACGACACCGACAACCGAAATTAAAGTTATTTTTTAGTTTTTTTTTTTTGCAAAATAGTTTTTTTTGTGCAATGTTACTTAGTTTTATGTACAGAATACGTAGTTGACGGCTATGTGATGTATCTTTTTGCACCCTGTATGTATAAGTATATATCTAACGGTGCATTAAAATAGGCTTCATATTAATATTTTTATTAGCTACTCGTATATCAATATTACTTCGCGATGATACGAGAAATGAAGATTACAATTTTAATTGAAACCCTGTTTAATTATGTTGACATATAATTAAAATATAGACTGATTATACTGGAAATTATGACATGTTATGACAAGCACATTAAATATAATATATGCGTATGAATAATTGTATTTGGTAATTACTCATTTTCGGAGCATATAGAAGTACCTACATTAATTTTCATCTACAAGATACCCAATTTGGCCATACCAACCATAGCCAATTTGGCAGCTGTTACCAAAATTGGTAACAGCTGCCAAATTGGCTTTGGTTTTGCGGCTGTGTATTATAACAGAGCCCCAGAAGGCGCCCCGGAAAAACGTTCAAAATCTAGTCGCAATCCCATCTCAGCGACAATCAATGTCAAAAACGTAGGGAAATTAAAGGTATTTTTGACAGACTAACACTGAGATTAGACAGCAAATGTTCTTAAAATTACGAGAATTGCCCCTCATCATCATCATTTCAGCCGAAAGACGTCCACTGCTGGACATAGGCCTCCCCCAAGCACCTCCACTTCGACCGGTTCTGTGCTTCTCGCATCCAACGGGTTCCTGCGGCCTTCACAAGGTTGGCGGTCCACCTTGTGGGAGGCCTTTCGACCCTACGTCTTCCGGTACGCGGTCGCCATTCCAGAACCTTTCGGCCTCATCGGCCATCTATTCTGCGAGCAATGTGCCCTGCCCACTGCCACTTAAGTTTGGCAATTCCCCTCAGTTTATTACACATAATATACGGCTGCCAAACCATACCCAGCTTATTCTGAAAACTTCTAAAAAACAATACATTCTTCAACCCTCAAAGTAGCCTAACACTTTGAAAACTCTTTTGTTGGTAACTCTTTTTCCCGCCTACCGCATTCATTTACAATTTCTCAGAATTCTGACAAACAAGGAAGGTAAAGTTCTTAATTCCAAAGTGAACATCTAAGTGGGTAAACGACCCACGTCCCTTTAAGAAAACGACTTAAAAAGTTTTGTATTTAATTCTGTCATTTTACCGATTAGACCAATTGTTTGCCCAGAGATCTCTATGTAATACCTTATTTCAACACAATTCGCTTTGTAAATACTAACAGGTAAATTAAATTATTGGGCCTACGACCGATTGAACGGGATTATTATTCCTATTATTTATTTATAACTTTGTCTGTGGTTTTATTTGCTTGCGGTTTTCGCCATTGCTACTTTTGTACCTACATGCTTCGAGATATAAATTGGCATTATGATACAAACTACTTGCACGTGTTTTTTTCTGTAAGCTCCTGCATTTAACCTTTAATGGTTTTGATGACAGTGGGCTCACGTCAATTCACAATCTTCGAGTCGTATTATCAATTAACGCCTTAGCAGGGCTGTTGAG
The DNA here is from genome assembly GCA_951799955.1 of Apamea anceps. NCBI lineage: Eukaryota > Metazoa > Arthropoda > Insecta > Lepidoptera > Noctuidae > Apamea > Apamea anceps. Next base: position 6,062,188 of record OX637516.1, read on the forward strand.
ATATTCTAAGTACCTACAGTACCTCCATATAAAATCGACTTCTGCTACCTAGCCTTTTCCCAAATACGTTGGGGTCGGATTCCAGTGTCTACAGATGCAGCTGAATACCAGTATTTTACATGGAGCGACTGCTCATCTGACCTCCACAACCCAGTTAGTGGCTAACACGATATCCCTTGGTAAGACATATTACATCAACTATTTCGTGAAAACATCGAATTTAAAGGAAACTTTCGAAAACATTTCAGTATTGAAAGGAAGAAAAAGATTTGATTTGCCTCTTTGTGAGTTGGTTCCTATTGCTGTAAACCTACACTCGACTGGTGTTATTAGATTTTTGAAATTACTAGAACTCGCTCTCTAGAGCGCTTAGTTTAGATTCAATCGCATTCTTGATGAAGGTGGGATGTAAACTCTACTTTTAAGTATAAAAAAATCGTATTTATATACATGTCACCATTTTCGTTTTTATTAAAACATATTCGAGCTTGAAGAATTCACCAAGATTTTTTTTTTCAAGATCTCTCGCGTCCTTCTTGTTTATCAATGAAAATATTTTCAAATCTAAACACAAACTGGAGTGACATTAGCGTACAAACACCGTGACCCACAAAAAGGTAAATAAAAGTAAAGGTGGCTCTAAATAAAGGTATAAACACGTTACTGTTTACAAAATAAAAATAAACCCCTGAGTTGACATATAAAATTACGATGTAACATTATAAACATTAATACTATAAATATCTCACTCTGATATAAAGTCCGCAGGTATTCTAGATGAGAACAAGCACGGATCTAGATTAAAATCTGACAGGTTTTATATTTAATCTCTTTTCAAATCCCGTTTCTCACTCGAGCATCATTCCAAAATACGGCGGGGTAGTTTTCTAAAACACAATCACTAGCAATCGCTTTCATTTTGACAGTTCAACAACATTCATTGCGTTATTTACGTTGTTGACCGGACAAATTTTACGAACTTATGAAGCAATGGATTAGCAATATTCTTCAAAATGATTGAGATTAAGATGGATAAGTAGTGTGTTACGCAATTATAAAAGTCAACGTAACAATTCCTAATAACTAATTATCTTCATAGGAAATCGAATAATAAATTGTACGGATAGAAATTAATTTCGATTCACTAATGCTAATTTCGTAGTTTGGTAATTGGTTTTCGGAACAATTAATCGGTGTTGCAATCAGCAATACATTCCGGTTTAGTAAGGTTTCATTGTAAATTGCGTGTACAGCGGTAAATGTTGCCATATGAAATGGGAACTTAATTTGGTTTAGGTGTTAAAGTCACACATAATTATTAATTATTTAAAAAAATAAAAATATTGTTTTATTTAAATTAGTTTTCTTGTGAGTGAAGTTTATTCTCGGCACATACCCATTTCACTTTTTTTCTCAAAGTTTTAACGAAATATCTGATATAAATTATATTTAATATTGGTAGGAGTTTTTTCATTTTCAACCATGAAAGCCACCCTTGGTTGACTGGTATAGAATGCCTAAGTCCGCCTTTGTACCTTTTTGTGCGAAAAGTTTAAATAAATAAATAAAGTGTTTTTCAGGATTGTAATCGAATTCAGACATTAAAGCTTCTAACAATTTCTCTGGTACACTTGGAAACTTCGTTCTAATACCACTTTGTACCTCGCCACCGGAGTAGATAGCAAAATCCTAATAGCAACTTGAACCTAGCTTCCAATTTCTACATTTAGGCTCTTTGTACACGGCACGGTTTCATTACGGTACGGCGTATCAACCGCGCCGTAGAAAAACATGTCTGTCAACAAGCTTCCATAGAGATCCATACAATACTGACGACCGTACCTACACACGGCTAATAAACCGTAGTTTTTCACGGCAAGAAAAACGTATGTGTACAAAGGGCCTTACTTATATTGCCTACATATTTTCTCTCTACACGGCACAGTGTTAATACGAAACCTCTTTTGTTTAATATAAATAGAAACTCGATAAGGTTCTACTTCTATTTTCATTCGTTCCTCAAAATATATATCAAAATGTTAATATATGTACACATATCATATCATAAATTCACGACTAATTTCCCCGAAGGGTTAGGCAAAGGTGTTGAAAAGAAATACCCACATTTCATTTCAGTAATAGGGGTGTCCTCTCAGTTCACCAAAAAATTAATTTACTTTACCTTTTACCAACGATTGGCAAAAACATTATCCGATAAATTTTGTTTTATTAAGGTATTATTTGATAAACAATTCATTTTTTTTTATTTTATCTCGTAAAGCAACGTTAAGGAATAAAAACGCTTTACATATTGACTTATTATTACGCAATTTCCTAAAAATTAAACGACTTGTGCTAATTGAAAAAAACCGGTTATTTTTAGGAGGCTACCCGGAACCGAACTAGTTAAATTAGGTTAATAATTTAAAAAAATATGGTTAGGTTAAGTTAGGTTAAAACTGTGACCCCCTACGCATGAGCCGAGCGAGCGAAGCGAGGTGTGCCGCGGCAGCGGCCGGCGAGGTCCAGAAACGACTAATTATATAGAAAAACATTACTTTAGTAGGCTTAAAGAACTTCATTACTTGCCTGTAAATTATTTAACCCAAAAGGAAATAGCAACCATGTAGGATTATGTTTTCGAAATTTGATCGCAAGCTTAAGATAGTCGCTTTTTTCAAAATCTAATATGCTCTTGGTTTAATCTATGTTATTTTCTGTATAATAAGATAATATTTTGTATAAATGTGATTTTTCCAAAATAATCTAAATATTAAATGAAAAATGTATAAATGATTAAATATCATCCGAAACATTTGTAAAGAGAAGCATTTGCTAAATAAATGTTTTTAAAGCGAGTGTTTATAAAATAAAACATTTGCAGAATAAGTTGTTTGTGAAATAAATAGTATACGAAACGTTGGTTGTAAACTAAAAATTTGTCAATGTTGTTTTGGTGAAACATTAGTGAACCATAGGATAATATGATTCCTGGCAAATGGCAAAAGATTAGTTCCTGTGTTACTTAGTTACTTACTTTACTTAACATAAAATATCCAAGTTTTATGTTAAAGTAAAATAAATAAACCCTGGTTAACGAGCAAGAAGTATCTAAACTGAAATATTTCGTTACAATCATGTAACATACGTTATCACATTATAGGTTGGAACATAGTGTCCCCTGTTATCATATTTATTTGTATTTATTTCGTACATTTTTGGCCGGTCCTCGTTATGAGATCTTGTTAGTCCTAAGAATTCTTTCCTTCTACAAAATAAATATTTGGACAATAGAATCCTAATAACATAAGTAACGTATAAAGATATTTTGTATATTTCTATGAAACTAGGTAGTGAATATAGTGGTGGTGGTGGTGGTGGTGCAGTGGTGGTGGTGTAGTGGTGTGTGTATGTGGTGTGGTGGTGTGTGTGTGTGGTAGTGTTGTGGTGTGTGTGGTGTGGTTAGGAATAGATGCGTATCCCTGATGACGCGTGTTCGCGGCGGCCCAACAGTATTCTCAGTGTGTTCGCAGATCGGTGGGATTCCCCGATGTTGCGGAGGAGGATGCAGCTCCACGCTGAGTTTTAATTGAATGTACATCTGTGTCTGTAACCTACTAACACTAGAAGTTATGTAAAATTGTTACTAACCCTATGGACTCCTGTCTGAAATAAAAGTTTTCTATTCTATTCTATATAAATGGATGTATTATTTTTCTGTAAACGCAAGTTATTTGTAAAAATATACCTAGCAATTTATTTGATTAAAATGTTGATAAAGTATGGAACTATATCGTGTTTACCGATAGTAAAATATGGTTTGTCAACGATTTATCATTAAAACCATAACATTTAAATGCATCGTTAATAGAAAATGTATTAATCATTTTCAAAAGATGGCGTCAATGTTTTCGGAAAGTTCTCCTTAACGTAAAAGTGCAGTGTATCTATAAACGACTGTTACCTTTCCACGGTCTTCTCATCGTTAGCTTCCTGTCCTTCACCTTCCAACATCTCCCAGAAGTTGTCGAGACCGTACACTGCTGAAAACAACACCAATATTAATATACCGAAAGAAATATCTATAACACCAACACTTTTACAAGCAAAAACAATCGAAATTAGTAAATATTTCATTCGATTGCTGACAGTATCTCAGCTCAAATTCCTACATGAAGTTTCAGTACTCATAATTACATATCCTGTATAAACGAGAATACACATAAGCACATATCGAGTTTCGTCAACAAAACTGTCCATTAATTACATCATTAAATAAGGAAAGAGCAAATACCTGTTGCTCTCCATTACTCACACAATATACATTCACATGACGTAATAAGCAACCTTAACACCCTCAAGTCAGTCACAATAAAAGCTCACATATACAACGCCGAGGGTAAATCTCATCAAATGAGATCTCCCAGTTTTCTATCCAGAAATGAGAAAGGAGACAAAGCATTCGTGTCCCTACCAGCGCTACACACGCACATAAATACAGCATTGACGGACATCATGAATAAAGAGAACACATTTCTATCCCACTACTACTGTCGTCCCTACGAATAAGGATGCCAAAAATAGAAAATCTAAAAAAAAACAATCGCACTTGTTATCCGTAACAATGCCGTATTTTGCGCTCACAAATTCACATGATACATCCCTAGATCATCCAAGTAAAGCGCACAGAAGCTCCAGTGTGTGTTGTTTATTTCAATGTTTTCACTAGTGTTAAAGTTTGCATGTTTTAATAAGCGAGTATGGCATGTTTGTGTTGGCCCAGTACGCCGCCTGGCCCGTCCCCGGAGGCTTTAATTCGGTCGATGCGAATATTTGTCGTATAAATAACATTTTTGCGGCTTTAAGCCGGTTTCCGACGGACGACGACCAAAAGTCACTGATAGTGTGTGATTTCTTTAATATTGGATCAGAGATTATCTCGACTTAATACCTCGATCGTTCTTTGGCAAAGGGGCCCTTTTCCCGTAACCCCTCGCGATAAGTACGTTTGAGTTGGGTCTAAAAGTTCCCCTGGTCACTCTAATTTCTTCCTCTGTTGAAATGCCAAGTCACGGTGGTGAATTATTTTAGATCACTAATAGAAAGCGATAAAGCGTTATCTTTTTTATTTACTGCAAGCGTTTATTTTTGAACAAAATCCTTTCTGTTTCGATATCCACAATAATATTAGGTTTTCTTTTATTAAAAGCTTGGAAAGCTCTTTTAGCATTGGATTGAGAGAGTTTCGACATATTTTACCTTCATCATTAACGTCATTATTACCAATCCTTTTGCCAAAGTCGTGGGCGATCAAGAGGTTGCTCTTGGGGTTAAACTTCCTGCGAGCGTGGGGTTCGTAGCTGTCCTGGTCTGCTGATGTATGTTTGGGAGTAAGACAATGTTCAAATGTTAGTTATATGTATGTGTATAATCAGTAAAAAGCAAATAAAAAACAAAAGGCTAACACCAGTCGACGTGGTGTAGGATTCCCTTTGTTTCGACGGAACAAGCTCGACAGACAACATTCTCCAGTCACAGAGAACCACTGAAAGTTTTTAACTTTGATGTTTTAGTTGGTTCCACTTTCTTTTAGTTAGAACATTCATCTAAAGTTGAAAACTTACACCTTTATTCAGAAAGAAGCGGAACATTCCAAAAATGTGGTGTTATATGCAGATCTCGTTTTATTTTTATTCAAAATGTACTTTATTTAAGCGCGATCCCATATAAAATACTATTCGTGACTTCTCTCTGAGTAAAGGAGTTATGGAGTGGGTTCTTCGCAGTGAACCTGCGAGTACATAATATCGAGCAGTAACAAGGTTTCTATCCTCTCACAAACACCTGCAAAGCGTCACTCCGGAAAGGGCCTGTCCAAAGGTTTGCGAACCATTACCAAATGGATTTTAGCTTTTATTTCCTTACACACGTGCGGACTGTGTTTAAGTCTGTTACACGGTCATTCCTTCAGCTTCAGCCTAATTTTTGCCATTCACAGTGATGCGAGGCCGGAAACTCAATCAGGGTCGTTGTGGTACCTTCGCCGTCCAATTCGGGAGCTCTTTTACCGAAATCTCTTGCGATCCCAACTGTGGGACTCTTAAAGGTGGGCGTGCCGCGGTGCGAGCGGGTGGTCGGCGCTTGATGCTCTACGTCCCCTTCAGGAATAATGTTACATTCTTAGCTTCGTTACTGGTACATTTCGAAAGGTCTACCCCCGGCGCACTGGGGCGCCCACAATCTACCCTCAAAGTAAACTTATTTACCCTTTGATAACAAATAATAACAATATGAATTGTGCGTTTGAGTAGCAGAATTTCACTGTCAAAAGATTATGGTAATCGTAAACATTTCGATACAATACCAGCAGAGGAACTTTACATATTGTACAATGACGAGTGAAAAGTTGCAGAAACTTGTCGTACTATTGTCGTGTTATATGAATTTCAATAAAGGCTAATGCCAAGGTAGGAGGATTGTTCCTAATATATTATTCTGTACGAATTATGCGCTCCATTAACGATCAACGAGCGCAACTTATAGTTGGCAGGCTAGGAAGATTGATGCCCACCATTGTGTTCTAACTCACATACATCACTCGGGTCCAAATGTTCGTAATTACTTCATAAAATGCATCATAATTTTATTGGTATACAACACACTGATGGATATGCTACCCTGGTAAAAGTTGGGAAAACAAACATTATACATTATTGTGATGTTAACAATGACTAAGTTACACTGTCGGCTAACCAAAATAAACAACTGACAGTAGATACACAAATAGTTTTAAAATTAGTAAAAATATATACCTACATAGATCCCTCTCACCTAGAGGAGGCCTATCTCCCAGCACTGGGAACTTCATAGGCGGATTATGTCATACCTACATAGATCTAATAACACATTACCTTACTGTCACTAATTATTGACGATAATTATACACATCCACTATTTTTCCACTGCTTACTCAAATGACACAGCGGGCAGTGTAGGGAACTTCATTAATCTTTTACAAAACGACTACTATTTACGTTTTAATTATGATGTTTGTATTTGTACCTACAAAACCACCATTTATTAATAAATTGACGGAAAAAGATGTTTGGAATAAATATCAAGAAGTGGAATTTCTTTAACTTTTTCTTATAATATGGTATATAGTCCTTCAGATCGAATTTTGGTCATGGCGACCAATCTCAGCGGAGACTAGCCTTCGGCGCGGGAAATATTGCAGTGCACAAGTGTGTGCGCAGACACAGGTGCTCTCACTCTTCTCTTACTCTCAATATTATATGACAAGGAAATATCTCCAATGTTATAAGCATGAAAAAGAGCAGTTTCTTAAGTTTTGTAGGTATTATAAAATAGTAAAGTTTTAATCCTCAATTTTGGTGAGGCCTGGTTTTAGATCAAATAGAAAAGGAAAAAAATCTGACAACTTAGCTAACAAAACAGTGACTTTTACAATTTAGTAATTGTTTGAGCATAATATGTAGGAGAGAATAAAATGATAGTGTCATCCCCATTTCTTCAATTAACAATTAGTTAGACACTAATGGAATTCTATTTACAGAAATCTGAAATTGAAGTGCATTACAAACACATTACAGTACCTACTTGTAACAGCATCCAGATTGGTATGGGATTAAAAAAAAATGTGCTGAATTCGCGAGCATGACAATGAATTAGAAAAAAGTGAAAAAGACAAAATTGTGTCAACAATTAAAGGTGCAAAAGTGAGTTTAGATTAACAGAAAAACTGGCTTTAGGCTTTCACAACATCTTACAAAACAAAATTTTAAACATTAGATACTCTGTATTTCAATGATTGATGATTTACTAATAAGTTTTAATTAGATGTCGTGGACACCAGTTTAAGAAAGAAAAGAGAGATAATAGAAGAAAATAATCAAGTCCAAATCTAAACCACACATGTCATGGCTCCGAGCCATCCAGGGTCAGTGTTCCATCAGATACAGTGAAAAGATTGCTTATATAAATTTGTTTGTCCTTCGTTTTTCAGAGCATTTTGAATATTTAGTCTGCGAGCCGGGCGATTTCAAAGAGCAAAATATTTGTTCAAATTTTGCCCACATCGTCAAATACCCGCGCAAAATATCACGACTTTGTAGGCATTTGCGTGCTGGAAGCTACGTTTAACACCAGAAGGCGTCTATCGCAATCACTTTCAAACGTAGATATTTTCTTTCAGCGTTTTGTTTTTCTACAATAATTATATCCAGTCCATCAGGTTAACCGTTTTTTGACAGCTGTCTTAGAACGTAAATATTCCAGATTACGTAAAAGTTAACTTTAAATTGCGTAGTAAAATAAATGTATAAAGTGCCTTATCTTATTGCATTATCTTATTTATGGCTTCTTACAGACATTATAATACCGTATATGTATGTCTTTTGACAAAAAAATAAAATTGCTCACTACGTCGATGTGTCAAAAAACTGTAAACTTAGTGGATAGTAGCCTATATACATTGTCACTCCTATACATTTTTGACTTTTCCATTAAATAGGCCCTCCGAATAATGTACAGGAACACTGAGCCCAGACTTCTCGGATGTCAGAAGCCGATCAAGATCTGTGTGCATTAAACTTAGAATTAAAACTCACGCTCGGCCCTGGTGTGTGGCCTGTCCCGCTTGCCAAATCCCCTAGCAGTCATCATCTCGACGTTCTTAAACCCGCGGGTCGGACGCTGTTGTTTGGTGCGCGTGAGTCTGCCCTCGGGTGCCGCGGCTACCACGCAGAGACAAGCTGCCGCCGCCACTGCTACTACCAACTGCATTGAGAAATTCATTGCTGGGGACAAAGAGAGAAGGTGGTTAGTGTTTGGAGAAGTGTGGGAGGGCGGTAAAGTGTTGTGTTGCAGCACCCTAATTGCGTAACACACAATCAATCGGAATCAGAATTATTTTGAAGCAAATTGCTAATCCATTGCTTTATAACCTCGAAAAATTTGTCTGCCCAACACGTAAATAACGCAATGAATGTTGTTGAACTGTCAAAATGAAACCGATTACGATTAATCGTATGTTACGCAATTAGGGTGCGGGTCAGATTAGTAGGGCTGGGAATGTTGTGTTAAAGTTTGTTCTATAAATCTTACTGGTTAATTGAGCCGTGTCTGTTGGTCGGTTTGTTATTGTTGCCGTTGAAGTAAAACATGATTGTGATTTAATTTTAATTTATTTTATTCTTTAATTTAATTTATTCATCTTGCATGCCGCATGTGTGACAAAATATTTGTGAGAATTATAATAATACCTAAGGCAGATCACACACTACAACACGTCACGCGACGGGGCGCAGATAACGCGCTCCCACGCTGGATTCTTAATATAAAATTCAATAAAAACGCGCTTCCGTGCGGGGAATTTGCATCCCCCGCGCCGAATCGCTTGGTGCGTTGTAGTGTGTGATCCGCCTTATAAATCGTTTTTCGAAATTACCAACGTAGGTATTATAGAACAATGTAAGTAGCAGCTATTGAGAAGACGCACCAAAGGGCATGCCTAAAAACCTTGAATATAATGGTTCACTAGTAGCAAAAACTAACGTTTTATTGATGAAAAAAATACTAAGTGCACCATATTTTTTAAATTCACCTAAGTTGAAAAGGTTTTATTTTATTTTAATTTTTAAATTAAAGGAACAGCAAACAGTTAAATTACGTATAAGAACTTAGAACTTATTTAAAAACTTTTTTAGTGATAATATAACCCACAACGCTGTCAACAGGTAGACATAATAGTTTAGAAGAAGAAAAAAGTGTAAGTATTCGCTAGGAGTTTTAGTAGCAATACGTGCATTAATTAATGTATAATGCATTAATAAAGTTAAAATTTAGACAAAGATGACATGATATAAAATAAGACCTTAAGTAAATTTCAAGATTTTCAGAGAGAACCCCACATGTGTACTCTACACATGTGGGCTTTATTTAATAAAGAGGAGCGGGTGAGGCTTTCGAATCTACTCATTGGACAATTGACGATGTCAATATTTGCAAAACTATTAAAGTAATAGTACATTTTTCATCACTGATGATAAAAAACGGACGCCCCACGTTATCTCGTTACTAATACTTCATCTACTGGAGAAGTACCGTGTCATCCAACCATGAAAGCCTTCACGACGCACTCAAAGGCTGTAAAACATGACACATGGTAATGGATTCTACTAGTACCTACTAATATGTAACTACCCACTACGACTTTGCATTCCACTATCTTGTTACATTCGAGAATGATAGATGGATGCAAAAAACCAAGAGATATGTGTTCTGTTCTAAAGTAACAAAAAACATCGAGTTTGGTCGTGCGTAACTTTTTTTCTTCAAAACAAGACAAGAACGGTGGAAAAAAAATTTCTAAGAGCTTTATAACAACATACTAGAATCAGCTATTTGTTTTAGTGTCCGTGTCTAAACAGTTTTAGTGTTTCTTTTAGTAAGTTTTTATTTTAATTTTAATTAATTATTTTTTAGCTTGAGTACGTATAGTTTTTATTATATTTGTTGGTATATTGGCGTGGCTAGCTGACAAATGGCAAATAATTTAAGTAATGTTAATTACTGAACATAAGTTCCTGGTATTGTATACATGCAACTATATTGTAACTGAACAGACAGCTGTGCTGCTGGGGAGTTTATTGCGCCACTTCTTCCCAGCGATAGCACTAGGAAATGGTGAAGGGCGGGCATTTTTGGGGGACAGTCTTTTGTAATTTTGACGTTCAAAAAGTGCTGATTTTCAGCCGAATTTGAATAAATGACTTTATTTTGATTGACAAAATCAATCAAAATAAAGTCATTTATTCAAATTCGGCGTGTTTTAGTGTAGACATGACTGTCGAAACAGACAATATTAAAATTGAGAATTGCTTTGAAGTGTGATAAGCATAAGATCATAGAAACATTAAAATATATTTTTTGACAACATAACTCAGGGTTATAATAATGTGATGAGGTCTTTCAATAGAAAGTGCTTTATACAAGATGAAAGTGAAAACTTGCGCCAAATTGAAATAGGAGGTTCAGTAACTGTCACATAGGTAATCATTATAAATTGCTATTTCCCAAATCTAAATTCTTGAAAAAAATCGTGTAAATCGTCTTAGATAGTGCAAACTAAGTTATGACCTTCAAGTAGAAATTAAAGAATCAATTTTAGTAAGCACCCGATAAGCAGTCTATTCATCGCAGAGTTCACAACCTGAAGCAAGTTTGCAACGCGTTGAGCTTGCGGTATTTACTTTTGACCGTTCCTACGACAAAAAGGCGAGCGACGACGTTGCCAAATCGCTTGCCTACGCGCACGTGTGTGCATCCCTTTCTGATTATTCTTGATGACACGTAGAATAAGATGTTTAAATTTGGCGCACCTATTCAATTATAATAATAATAAGAGCCTCGACCAACACCTGAGGAGGCTCTCGTTGGGCAGCTGGATCAAGGGCTTGATTCAGAAAGCGTTACTTCTGGACACGGCTCGCATTGTCAGGAGGTTCCTCTCTCTGGAGCCCTGACCACCGGCAGCTTGGACCCTGTTCCCGATACCGGTGGGCTACTATTTTTTATATTTTTAAATGTTTTTTTTTATATCTTTTTGTAAAAATATTTAAAAATATAATTTGTAAGTATTTAAATGAAATAAAGGAAATAATAATAATAAATTTTATTTATTTCCAAAAAGGTTACAGACTTAATTTAAAAGGTTAGCAAAGGTTAGCAAAAAGGTATTATTTATTACATCTAGTGGTAGGAGGTAAGTACATACAAAACAAGTGGACTAATTTGCAAAAATCTGTATACAATAAATTTCATTCTGTATAATTCTAATTAAAAAAAAAAAACAAATAAATGAAAAACCACTTATAGAAATGGACTGAATGGATAATGATATCACTGCACTTCCGAAGAAGAGCTGTTTTTTAAAAGGAAAGTATACTTCTGAACAACCAGCGATCCAAAGTAAAAAGTCAACTTGTTTATTGTCGCTAAAAGGTCTTCAATTGATTATTAATTGCTAAAGGCTTGCGGGCATCTCTAAATTATTAAGTAATAGAACAGAGATAACTTATTAAAACACTTTGTCAGTTTCAAACTTAAAATAAACTCAAAAGACTTTGAGTTTATTATAAAACAACAACAGTAGGCATCATTTAGGTATGTGATAACTTGTGTTTTAAAATATTTTCTATCTGTGTTTTCAACGAATCCGGAGCGTAAAATGCTTGGTATTTCAATAGGTGTTTACTATTACTTAAAATGAGGTGTGAAATTTCAGTAGTTCTCAAAGAGCAGTATAATGGAATAGTTGCGTTCGAAGGCTCTAGTTTCCGCACTTAAGGGGGCTTCTACTGGGATTTACTGGTCCTTCATCGTCAAACTAATGTGGGAAAAACTGGGCCCCATCAGACCACTATCACAACAACGACAAGGTACACAATACGTGATAACATTTAATGGCCAAACTGTAAAATTAGCTTTAAGACACTTCTGTTAGTTACGTAAATATTTACCTTCCTACTTAATTGTGTATCTTGGTACTTAATTATGATCTTCAGGCAAAGAGTCGTTGGACTTTGTTCGGAAGACAGGGCTGGGTAAACAAAAATGGCGGCTTTTCAATTAAGATACAAATTACCATTATATTTATTAAGAACATTTCGTATCCTTGTCCAAAGATATTTTAAAACAAGTTGAGGTTGCTGAAAAGATAACCAACATTTTTATGAATCTTTTTGCCTAACGAAATTTTCCAATACTTATCTAATAGACAAAACCCAGATACGAAAGTCACGTCAATTCCAAAACAGGTTGACAAAAGCAAAACAACATTCAACGTCAATTAGCCAAAAAGCCGAAAGCGGTTGAGCCAGACAATAAGTGAATACAGCAAAATGCTCTAATTTGAGTGTTCAGGAGCAGCAGACGAAATGTAATCACTAATGAGCTAGCTGCACAGTCCATTGTTCTCGATACAGAAAATAGAATTTCAGATTATTATTGGAATGTTTGTTTTAGGAAACACTACATTAACCCTGTTTCCGTTTTAAAATACTGATAAAAATAATTAAAAAAAACCGGCCAAGTGCGAGTCGGACTCGCCCATGAAGGGTTCCGTTACGTTACGATTTATGACGTATTAAAAAAAAACTACTCACTAGATCTCGTTCAAACCAATTTTCGGTGGAAGTTTATATGGTAATATACATCATATATTTTTTTTAGTTTTATCATTCTCTTATTTTAGAAGTTACGGGGGGGACACACACATTTTACCACTTTGGAAGTGTCTCTCGCGCAAACTATTCAGTTTAGAAAAAAATGATATTAGAAACCTCAATATCATTTTTGAAGACCTATCCATAGATACCCCACACGTATGGGTTTGATGAAAAAAAAAATTTTGAGTTTCAGTTCTAAGTATGGGGACCCCCAAAATTTATTGTTTTTTTTTCTATTTTTGTGTGAAAATCTTAATGCGGTTCACAGAATACATCTACTTACCAAGTTTCAACAGTATAGCTCTTATAGTTTCGGAAAAAACCGGCTGTGACATACGGACGGACAGACAGACAGACAGACAGACAGACAGACAGACAGACATGACGAATCCATAAGGGTTCCGTTGCCATTTGGCTACGGAACCCTAAAAAGAGAATTGATTTCTTTTTGTCCGCAATATTCATGTACCTATGAATATGATTAAATAAGCATGCAATGTCTATGCGAATTGGATTAAACGCTGATGTTGCAGTCGACTCTGATATTTTCCTTTCCGTGAGTTGGAAAATGTAACAAAATTGTGCAATTTAATTTACCACTTTGAATGAAAGAACCTTAAAGCGTGTAGGTTAATGTCATACCTTCCCATCCTACACATTTACCTTCTTGCAGTCCACTAAAATTCAAAACCGGTCAGATTATAAAAAAACCAGCTCCAAATCACGTTCAGATTGCCCTCTAATTACGTGCCCAATCTCACACTACAATCCAATCAACTGGCAACACGTGTATACGTAACTACATACAAGTAATTTTGCGAAACAATGCAATGTTTGCCAGACTACGCCGGACATCGCCGTGGCATCGGCATGGAGCCGGCCAGAAGCCCTAATCCGGAGCTAATCTAACGATATATCCGGAAGTAAATCGCATTATATGCACCGGATCGTTTAACCTGTAGTGTTACTGTTGTATATTTATAGTTCACCCTGACTAAGGACAGGGGCAATGTTTCTTTTATGTGAAAGGAAATATGAATATAGTTTGATGATAATCATGTCAAAAATGAGGCTGAAATATGAAAATTTTAATGTCAAAATGATGCAAACGTCCTTTAAAGGCAAATGTGAATGCTCTCTCAATTCTTGCCTTAATTAACAGTAGGGTACCAATCTGTGGTAGCAATACAGAGCGTGCATTCGTTTTCAAATGAACCAACTTTAACCCAATCAGACTTCCCTTTCCCAAAAATAAATGAGAAAACTTTCATCGTATAAATATACACCGGATCGCATTTTAAACATAACTATTATAATATAACTTATAATTAAGGCTTTTTGTCTGTATTTAAAAGATAAATTATTATTATTATGTGATGTATTTGTCAGAGTTAATAATGATACAATATAAACAGTACCTAATCGTTCCCGAAGGGATAGGCAGAGATATATAAAGCACAATCACATTGCGTCATCATGTTTTAAACCCCACGTGTACCGATGAGGGTGGAATAATCAATTTGTGATTAAACTCTCTATAAATGAATAATTTAAAAAGAAACCCCACGCGTAAAACTGAGGATTTTTATTATAAAATCACAGGTCGCAGACAGGTACAACGGTACATTATTCCCTCGTTCATTGTAACAGCATCGATACATCGTAAGTACGACACTAATTGATCAATGATTCGGATTTTATCGCCCCTTGTCCCGCCAGCCGCCGCAAATTACACACTAATAAACTCCTTCGTGATCTGACAATGAGTTATGTCATATTATATGGGTTTCTGATAAAAAATGCCTTTCCTGGGCAAGATCTGTCAAAAAATATTGTTAAACAAATGAACGTGGAACGTTCAGATCAAATTATCGAGTTCACCTGCGATGCAAAGGATCGCCGATGTACTGTCGAAACATTGGGGGTTAAAAGGGAATGAGCTTCATCAATCAGATGAAGCCACCAGCGAAAGCTTCAAAGGGTTTACTTACACAGGGAGCCTACCGTTTTGCCAAAATTATTTTGACCAAGTTTCCAGTTTCATATCCAAACAAAATTTAGCAACTTTTTTTATACCAATGCAATCTTAGCAACTTTTTTTTGGTAAAATTTTTACTCGGCAGAATATTACCTAGGATAATTTCAATAAGGCAAATTTAATAAAATAATAATTATTAATAATAGTAATTTCAGGTCTTTAATCAAATGATTTATTACAGCAAACAATCTTTAGACAATAATCATTTAAGTAGTGAAATGATTTGTTATGAAAAAAAATATAAAGACAAAAATAAGATTTTTTGAGAATTATATAATTTAAAAATGGGTACTTCTTTGTTAGTTTATGTGCTTGATTTTTTTCTGAAACAGGTCAAATTTACGAACGACGAACGAAAAACCGAACTACTACCAGAGCAGTAGGTTAGGTGAGAATCCGTTTATTATTAAATAATATTATTTGACATGTATAGATTATAATGTTCTTAGAGATTGGTGAAATTTGCAACGTAACACGCATATATCTTTTTTTAAATCGAAACAGCTAGGTTAGAACTGTGACCACATAATGCACCAGCCGAGCGAGCGAAGCGAGCGGTGCCGCGGCAGCAGCCGTCGAGTACCAGAAACATATTTTTTAATATAAAATCAAACCAAAAAAACACGTTGTAATTTAATTTGTATATTTTGTGCAACTGACATAAAGATGCAAATCTTTTGTCATTGACTAAGCAATTGACTGAATATGAAATTGAAAACTAAATATTTGGCTTATTTTATTTTGCGTAAAATATGTTATACCAACTGAAATATTTGACTTCATTCAAATTGGTAAAAGCACAAGTTGATAAGCAAGTTATTGTTTAAACGTTCACTTGCCAAACATTAGGTTTGCGTTACAATTATTTGTGAACAGTTAGTTCATTTGCTAAGTACAAATTTGGCAAATGAAATTATGCGGAAAATTGTTTGGGAAGTGATAATTAGTAATTTTTTTTGTTAATTTCCGTAAACGTTTACACAACGTCTTAGCCACTTGAAATCTCACCTGCTATTAAAACTATTAGGTACCTACTACAACATAGTGACGACACGACATCTAATAGATAAACTTTTAATTGTTTCAAAAGCCACTAAAGAATATTTCAAAACTCCAAACGATTAGATGCACGATATCAAGAAGAAAAGCGTCCAAAGTTAAAAGACAACAACTACAAAAAGAAATTAAAACGGTTCAGCGGACAAAGTTTTCTTTTTCCCAATTTCAAAGTTGAAAAGATATTGAACAAAAAAAAACAAAGTTGTTTATTTTCCTGGGAATTGTACTAGAAAGATACTACGAAGAAAAAAGGGTAACAGACTGGCATAATTCTACAAGTTTTTGGTGAACCGTGGAATTTTAAAAGTTAAATATTAGATATATATAGGTGAGTTGAAGTTCGGTGCTAATATATATGTACTTTGCACTAATACTCGGGTTAATTCCTAGAACTGAAATTGGACTAACTCCCAAGGGAGCTAATGAGTGCAGTCAGTAAGTAACTGCCAGTTTTGTGGAATACAATATCTTGCTGATGTAATATTAGTACCCACACGACAAAAAATGAATTTTCTTTACCCGAAAAAAAAAATTGAACTTTTCAGTAACATGATATGCATGAGAAATACAGTTTGCTAAAGAACCTCATTTTCGAAGTAAGGTAAATTAAACATGTTCTTTTTCTTTTTTGGGAAGAAAATAAAATGAGATGAAGTCGGGATGAGAATATACAAAAGTTCTCGGTTACTAAATTGATGCATAATTACATACCATCTAAATTGAAAACCCAGTCAAAGTGCATTCTAATGTAATTTTTCATTTGCTGCAACTCCACTGAGCAGTAGCACTTATTATTTTGTTAGGAATTCTCATTCTAGTTGCGTGGGAGACAAGTTAAGATATTGTAAATGGGAAATTATGTAAATGAAGAGAGGAAAGTTATGTCAGAGGACAGACAGTTGATACAGAAGGTCTATAATAAACGAAAGAAAGATACTGTGACCTATGAGTTTGTTTTGGTCTTTCTTCTCAGAGGTTTCAGATATTAAACGCCGGCCTCATCTACATATTTTAAAAAAATATATGATTGAGGTGTAAAAGTGTTTGGACGAACCTACTTTGGTCGCATTTCACCAAAGTTTTTTTACATAGAATAAGTCTTATATTGAGAAAAAAAATTGAATTTTTGACAGTTTTTTCGTACTCGAACTGACAGATGTCAATTTTATTCCACGGATAAAAGTTATCTGACTTTGGTAAAACCAGCCCTTACTGATATAAATCATTTATCATTTACGAAGCAAAAAGAGTATGTAAGGATCGTAGCAGATAGAAAGAAGAGTGAGTTTATATTTGTTTGAATATTGCGAATGGCAAAAGTCAAATGATTAAATTGGAAAACATGATAACCGTTGTAGTGGCGCTTTAGAGAGTAGGTATATTGTTTAATTATAGCAAATAATATCGGCACCAAAGGATTATTTTCCACTAAGACAGGAAGTAGTATCCTGTGTGCTTCAACCAATTTTACATGCAAACTTTGTGCTAAGAATGGTAGTCACTTAAGATCAGCGAAAACTATTAGTCATAGTTAAAAGTATTTTTTAATCTTGTTGTCAGTTTATTTTGGTAACACTAAAATATATATAATATTCTGTACAAGTACACAAAAAAGTCAATGGAAAAAGTGCCCAAAGAGCTAGATTTTTTTATTGTATTGTTGTCTACTTTTTAGGGTTCCGTAGCCAAATGGCAACGGAACCCTTATGGATTCGTCATGTCTGTCTGTCTGTCTGTCTGTCTGTCTGTCTGTCCGTCCGTATGTCACAGCCGCTTTTTTCCGAAACTATAAGAGCTATACTGTTGAAACTTGGTAAGTAGATGTATTCTGTGAACCGCATTAAGATTTTCACACAAAAATAGAAAAAAAACAATAAATTTTGGGGGTCCCCATACTTAGAACTGAAACTCAAAATTTTTTTTTTTCATCAAACCCATACGTTTGGGGTATCTATGGATAGGTCTTCAAAAATGATATTGAGGTTTCTAATATCATTTTTTTCTAAACTGAATAGTTTGCGCGAGAGACACTTCCAAAGTGGTAAAATGTGTGTGTCCCCCCCGTAACTTCTAAAATAAGAGAATGATAAAACTAAAAAAAATATATGATGTATATTACCATATAAACTTCCACCGAAAATTGGTTTGAACGAGATCTAGTGAGTAGTTTTTTTTAATACGTCATAAATCGTAACGTAACGGAACCCTTCATGGGCGAGTCCGACTCGCACTTGGCCGGTTTTTATCATTGTACGAATTAGACTTTCTGTCTTAACTTTCCAACAAATCTGATTAGTGTTGGATGAAGTCCTGTTAACGCCACATGAATATAGATGATGTTCTAACTACAAGAACTAATCAGGATCTCGCCTTCAGTACTAATGGTGCGAACTTTTCGGCATTTTACATTGTTTCCCTCCATTTCTTCGAATGTTATTTGTTTAATACGATTAGTCTTTGGTTTAGTTTGTAGTGGGTAGGAATAGTTTATGAATGAATTGCCTATAAAATAATTGAAGTACTTCAAGATAATTTGTTTAAGACCCAAGTTTAATAATGATTCTAGGACTTTATTGCTTTATGTTTGACATTATAGTCTCCTAACACAGGCATTACTTGCTTAACAGGAGGCTCCAATCACCAACTAATGTAAAACTCTTTGGTTCAGAAATAAATTTGATTTGATTTGATTTGATATCGCTCTAATTCCCAAATCCGTTAATCTCTCACATACAGTACCTACTTGTGCCTAAATACTTGCTGTAAATCGAGCATTAGATACCTACCTATCCACAAATAGTTTGCGTTATTTACGTCAGATATCAAACGAAAAATTAGTAATATTCGCCATACATACTTATGTGTTTGTGGCTTAACTTTCTGGATATTACATACCTGAGATGTATTCGCTACAAGAGGAAGTAATCATGACATTTACAGACTAGTTATTTGGAATAGAGTATATTGTGTTGTTGGTGTGTATGTAGGTAGATACAGTCACATCCAAAATATGTTCGTCGTATGTTCTATTTTTTCTGCGGATTGCACGATAAAATCTCCTTTACCGACTCAGCATTGTATATTTCGTCGTAATGTCTATAAGTACCTGCCGCAGTATGACATTCGGTCATTAGTTTTAAATGTCAGACCGAATTAAAGATATGACACTGGCGACACTGACAATTAAATTTAAAAAAATAATTATTCACATTCAAGGGGAAAGCGTCAGAAAGCGCGAAATTAAAATTTTCTTAGGTTTTTTTGCAATTTGCAGGTCATTGTCAGGTTATATGTTGAATAAAATATGATTCGCGTCCATAACAAGCATGTATTTACAGAATTATGATCATTAAAATCATCAATACAACTCTCTTAGTTCATATAACCCTTTTGAATGAGTATTTCATGAAATACCAATGAATATTGACATAACATCCAAATTATCGTACATTTCAAAATTTGGGTTTCTCGGGCTATCCTCTTAGAAACCAGAATGGATAATAATTTTCGTTAATTAAAATCAATACGTGGCCAATTTACACTGTGTACAAAAGGTGTCCAATCAACTAGCAAATGCATACGTTTTATTTGTTGCTCCTGCGATATTGACCACGAACTACAAATCGATTATACAACCGCAAAACTTTTTACTATTCTGCGTATTTAAACCGTGTGTTTTAAACACTTAAAAACTTCATTCGAACTACACATGTCAGTTTTACATTCATAAATGTAGGTGTGGACGCAATTAAAACCACGTCGTATATAACCCCAATTATATGGTCAATGAACACCCCAGAGGTTTTTAGAACAAATACAGAGAAGTTCTGGTAACAAATTGTTTCCCTAAGTCCTCCTGGGAATACTCGTAGACAGCACCATTTTATTTATCTTCTCGCGCAAATTACAAGGAACTAATAAACGTTTCAAATTGTCGGTCAACAAGGGAAATTACCATAATAGCTTTTTGTGGAAAAATCTTTGTTTTTGTGCTGCTAAAGGTTTGATTTGTACTTTTTGGTGTTTAAGCCAAAATCAAGCTAGCGTGGTAATTGCGTAAAAGGTAAAAATGTAAAAGCGTAGGAATGGCTTTCACTGTGGCAGTTCAACAACGTTCATTGCGTTATTTACGTTGTTGAGCAGACAAATTTTTCTTACATGTGATGCAATGGATATCGTTCAAAATGATTCAGAGGTCATAGACTCAGTCATATGTGCTGATATTTTCCTATGTACATATAAACAACTAACAAAAACATGGATTTAATTTCAGAAATAATAGATTTAATAATAATAAATAGGCGCAATATTTGGAATGTTAATTGGTATGAATATCAACAGATAATTGATTTCTTTTTCCAAGAAAAAATCTTTATTTATGAACTACTGCTTACCATTGTTTTATGTAATAGGTACTGAGGATGCGGATATTTTGTTTAAAAAGCGTCCCTTATTTATTTTTGGAATACTAAAACGTTGTCGTCAAGCTAAAAATATTCCGGGCAATTTTGGCCCAAAATAGCACGTTTTATTTCCAAAAGAATGAACAGCAGGAATCTCCTTACTGATTCCATGATTTTTAGAGAAAATGTGAAACCAATGAAGTGAAAATCTTAAGAAGCCCCTGAAACGTTTGAATTTAGTCCGAATGTGTTATGTGTTTGAAAATTCACTGTGAATTCAGTCATATAAAAAAATAGGTAAGTACACGAGTTTCTGTAGAATTTCGTCAATTTTGAGTATATATACTCGGGCAGAGCAGTGGACTGGCAGTGGAGTGGGTATTGGCGTGGTGTGGTGTGCAGTGTGGAGTGGTAGCTCAATGGTAACGACCCCAACTTACGCGTTATAAGTTGTGGGTCCCAATCCAGCCAGGTGCTTTACTTTGTGTAAATAATTTCATCACCACTGCTCTCAAAACGGCGAAGGAAAACATCGTGAGTAAATCGGCATGTCAGAGAACCAAAAAATCGAAGACATGTGACATTTACACACCCGCACTATGCCCGCGTGGTGAATTACAGAGACGGAGTGGGTTCCGTTCCACGCGGGCCCTATTCTTCTCTGTATGAACAGAGGAAGCCTGTGTTTCAGCAGTTCCAACATTGTAGGCTGATTATGAAAACTCGGGCATTCATAATATTATAATACATCGTGTTTAAAAAAGAGACTGTCACACATGTATGACAGACCCGCCGCTCTACAAAGCCGAACTCATTGTGCCTTGTAATGATTTTCATATTGCAAGTAAACTCAAAATGAGATTAGTTGTCACTTGCTGTCGGCGAAAACTGCAAAATATCGAATAGTTCCATGTTTATTTAAATAGTATCTATTCCTTCTGCTGTGCACTCACAACTGAAGAGGAAGCCTTATTACAGAACAATGACGTAGGTTCTGTATGACAATACTCGTAGATTATTACGACATCGGTAGACTAGCTGTCTTCCTTATTATGTGGTGTGCACACGATGGCTTACATTTGCCATACTATTATCACACAAAGTAAAATGAAACATGAATCTACAATTTTATTTCTCCTGCGTTTTCTTTACGATAAGCTTGCCACACTTGTTCCAAACCACTGTAACTCCTGTGAGTCAGAATCTACAGGGCGACCAACCGAAAAACGGTGAGCTCATAAGGCTCAATGAATTCCAGTAAAATGATTCAACAGTGTTAAAAAAAAATCCAATCGGAAAAACCTCCTGTGGAGTGTATGTAGTGTTACATCAGATATAGACTCCAGGAGACAGGCTCAACCAAGACAGTTCATAAGTAAAATGTTTCCTTTGCGTCTTATTTTTGTTTTTCTATGTAAACCTAGCTATTAATGTAAACTATAAGGAAACGTAAATACTGTTTTTGCAAAAAAACATTACTTTATCTAAAAAAAAAACAACATTGCAGTCATTACGTAACTAACGTTTGTAAAAACCACTTTATCATTTTAAAACACCCTTGACCATGGGTACAAGGGTAAGTGGAGTGGAATAAGGACCTCATATCATTGATGAAGCGAAACTTTTAATTAAATAACAACTACCCTATGAAACATTACCAATTACTCTAAAACCATCTAACCCAAATATTTTGTCACAAAACAGAAATTGATTACGTAAATATACTTTAATTACCATAACTGGGCCACATGGGACATTCCGCAGTGTTTTTGACAAGTATGGGCATGCTACCGTGTCCCTAAAATTGACAACCAACAGACAACTCCCTGTTTGGAACATGTGCGATACTTACTAATTAGAAAAGTTAATGAACATTAGTGTTCATTATTATGTTTTATGAGTTTGGGATAGTGGTGGGTAAAAAACTAAAATAAAATTGTTGAATTTATAATATGGATAATAAAGAGGCGAAATAGCTTGGAGCTATGCTTTCTCCGCAGCATGTGGTTGGTTCGATTCCCAGCTCGCAACTATTAGTAAGTTAATTAATTATAAAGAGAAATTCTAGTGTGGGCAACGTTATCTAAAACGGCAGGTTGATAGGTATGTGACCGTCTAATTATCTAGCAAAGGGGTTGTAAAAGGGTGTGTTGGATGTAAGTGTTCCCTACACCATTTGCTACCTACAGTATAACAGAAATATAATTAAATAACTATATATCTACATTATCTGCTATATCAAACCAAAAAATGTTTGATAATAAAAGGCGTATTGAAATCAACTCAATGGATAAAAGTTCCAAAGTAAAGCTATTGCAATAATGAATATAACTTCGGTAAGTTATTAAAGGTTTAATAAAAGTAACGTTTTATTTTTTTGTGTATTTATCATCTTGCAAGATGATAAATCTACAAAAAAATAAAGCTTTATTGTTCCCCGAAGATGGTATTGTCTCACACCGCTTTATAAAGCGCTAAAAGCGAGGAATTCGTTAAAATCCTGTTTAAACTTTGGACATTTGTCTTATTTCGTTTATAATACAAGTTCTATATTTAGAATGTAGCCATTAATCATAGACAACTTTGGTTAAAAGGATTTTACGGTAACGGCATTCATAATTACATAATGTGACGAAATTTGGGTAGACTTTCTATAAGCCTCTGAATACCCCCACAGTGATTAGCGGCGCGATGTTATATTATACATTATCATCATCTGCCTAGCCTTTTCCCAACTATGTTGGGGTCGGCTTCCAGTCTAACCGGCTGCAGCTGAATACCAGTATTTTACATGGAGCGACTGCCTATCTGACCTCCACAACCCAGTTACTGGGTAATACGATACCCCTTGGTAAGACTGGCTGTCAGACTTTCGGGCTTCTGACTACCCGTAACGACTGTCAAAGATCCACGAATGACAGCCGGGACCAACGGCTTAACGTGCTTTCCGAGGCACGGAGGGGTCTCGGTATGTTTGTTATATTATACATTATACGTATTATAAAAAATCGCAATTAATAACAATTATTAACATACTATCCGTGGGACCAACATTAAACTTAATTTGTGATTATTTAGTTACAATACAATAAAGTTTGTGTTGAATTGTTGATACCATCTGCTTGGCCACGCGCGTTCTAGTGCCTAATTATCAAGTGGGTGGTTTATTTCGTGCTAATTTTTACGCTATTTATTTAGTTTGAAAAATTCAGTTTTTTATTTTATTATTTTAACAGACTGATATCAACTTGTAATAACCGCTGTTCTATTTAATGTGATCATCTAATTGCCACTCAGTATTAGTTGTAAATTACGTATCAAATTAAATTAAACAATAGAGGGGCAATTCTCGTTATTTTAAGAACGTTCACAGTCTGATCTCAGCGTCAATCTGTCAAAAATACCTCCAATTTCCCCACATTTTGACAAGTTTTTGACATTTGTTTGTCGCCGAGATGAGACTGCGACTAGATTTTGTACATTTTATATTACGAGAATTGACCTTCTCATCTGTCTCAATCGGCCAAAAATACCTCTAATTTCCCTACATTTTGACATTTATTTGTCGCCGAGATGAGACTGCGACTAGATTTTGAACGTTTTTATTTACGAGAATTGCCCTTCTGATGTTTTCCAACGGTCACACGATCTTGTCAAAATGTAGGCTACTACAAGCGCTGATAACAAAAGACATTCTTTAAAAATCAAGAAGAGTCTTGAGAACGAAATTCAGTACAGGGTGATGACGTGTTGTATGACGCTCAATGTATAATTTATATTCAGTTTATAATATTGAGCGTCATACTCAGTATCCATCACAAGTTTCAGCCGCCAAGTGATCTTCTATCGTCTAAAATATTTTAACTTATTTCGAACCTTAGTTATGCCACTTATTTCAACATTAAACTGATTTTTCAGTAACTACGTTTGGTAAACTTAATTAACGTGACATTTACTCAATTAATTTCTATTTAATGAATACAATTTTAATTCTTAGTAATTAATTCGAATTAGCAGCAGAACTAAACGTGACACATTTCAAAAAGTAAAGTCTAGCTACTTACTGTTCGTGTTTTATTGGTATTTTAATAAATTCTTCAAATCACCATCTTTAATTTTGTCCCATACGATATCCTTGTTTACTTGAATTTAATATCACGTTACATGAACACATTAATCCATCCATAATATACCAGCCGACTTTTTTTCCATCTGCGCAAAAACAGGGGTACTTATAAAAGGTTTACGGAGTAGAAGCCTATGGCACATAATTTTTTTTTCACAATAAATAAAATAAAAAGTATCTTTTTTATAATTTTTTGTCGCTACGAATTCATTGGTGATTTCCGTGCGTAGAGTAGGGTGCTTTTAATTAGAATTTTTATATTATTTGCCGATTTATATTTTTTTTTTTTTTTTGTGGAAAAAAGAGATTTCTGTGCCATACTTCGCCCACCTTTTATACCCTGTGTTTGTCCGGACGGTAAAAAAAGTCAGCCGGTATATGCAGGGGCAACAAGCATTTTCTTACTCTACACGAACCATTCCAAAGATGCCATAAAAATAAGTCATCTGCTTCAATGAAATACTGAGGTCTTGCGATACCATAAAGTGGAGTTCTTTCAAAAGAACATTCGTTCGATCTCATGAACCTTTTAATTCATTGGAACGAATGTTACTTACTTCATTTTTACTATTAATCTTGCTGAGATCTTGAACCAAAGTTATGAAATGAGTTATAGAATAAAAATGTACGGTATATTTTATCTGTCTTAAAAATATTATTGAGAACCTTATAAGTTGACCTACAGACACAGCTTTGGAATCCAACGTGGCAACGCTGCCAGTCTTTTTTCCTTTATATACTTGTACATCTATATACATACATATATAAATAGCTGCACATTTCAACTCCTCGTCCCATCCAAATTGAATAGAACAAAGTTAATCCCAAACTATTTGTCAAATGGTATGCAATTCAAATGCTTAGACACCTACATGTGTGTTAAGCCACATCTATCGGCTTAAATAAAACGATCAGTAGAGAAATAAAAGTCCAAGGGTCAGATATTACATTCAAATCTTATTGAATCTCAACGCTCCGTCGAGTGTGCAAAATTTAAACGATTTACGATCATATAGAATTCAATCACTGTAGGGATGGGATATTTCGTGATCGCCCCTGGTTATCTGGGGGGGATAACTGAATAATAAGGTTCCTGGGTTATTGCTTCTGATATTGGTGTTAAACTGAAAAACTGGTAAAAATTAAAAAATTGTGAGATAATAAAAAAGGAAGCGATGTTTGGACAATAAAAAGGACTCTTTTAACTGAAATAATCTCACGTTTGTTTTGGTGTAATCACTTCACAGAAAATCTTTCGGTGATGGTCCTGTAAAGCTTCGTCTTCATTGCTATGATCATACCCCAAGTTGATGCTGCCATCACTTTAGATGGCGTCAGAAATTATCGTAATAATTGTGTTGATTTTGTCTTTTTGAAAATGAAAACAATGATGATAACCCACCTGTCATAAAATACAAGTCGAGTTAATTAAAATCTAGACTTCAAAATTAATTTGCCTAGCGTTTTCCTAACTATGTTGGGGTCGGCTTACAGTTGAACCAGATGCAGCCGGATACTAGTATTTTTACATAGAGCGACTGCCTATCTGACCTCCACAACCTCCACGGGGGTATCGTGTGACTGGGGTAAATAGATGATATTGAACTCATATAACGTAGGTAAAAAAGATTTCGGACATAAAATATAATAAACAGAACACGTATTCCATCAAATCTGGACAAGAATATAAGTCTGAAACCAAATGCCTCATGAATTAAAAGAAACACTCAACGAAATGACATTAGCTTTCAATATAAACATTATATGAGACGACTGAAGCATATC
This sequence comes from Apamea anceps, assembly GCA_951799955.1. Lineage (NCBI taxonomy): Eukaryota > Metazoa > Arthropoda > Insecta > Lepidoptera > Noctuidae > Apamea > Apamea anceps. The sequence goes on from OX637516.1 coordinate 6,088,849, forward strand.
ACTGTATCCCAGAAAAATTTCATGAACATGAACATTTACTAATGTCGATTATGATTACGATTATGATTAGCGTACTGAGAGCTTTATGAATCGTAATTGTCTTTGAAATCCTACTAATATTATAAACGTGAAAGTTTGTATGAATGGATGGATGTTGGTTTGTTACTCTTTCACGCAAAAACTACTGAACGGATTTGGATGAAATTTAGCACACAGATGGTTTATAACCAGGATTAACATATAGGATACTTTTTATTCCGATATTCACACGGGATCGAAACTTATGCGGGTGAAACCGCGGGGCGCAGCTAGTGATAAATATTTTATACTAGCTTCTGTCCGCGACTTCACCGACTTGGTTTTTTAGTAGCGTGCTCTAGCCTATAGCCTTCTTCAAGAATTGGGCTGTAGCAGTAGATGTTACAGAGATTACCGCCTTCAAACAAACAAACTCTTCAGCTTTATTATTAGTACAGATAGATTATGAAAGAGAATAAGGTATCCTGAAATATAGACTAACGAGATCCTAGATCCTAATTTGTACTTAAATCGTACGACATAAGTTATGCAAAACTAAACCTAGATCCCGAGTGGATTTATACAAAGAAAAACCTACCCGCTAAATGTAGGTATGGTCTGGTCGCGTGTGAGTGTCGCTTAGATCATATTACCTATCTGCCCATCATATACATATGTTGACAAAAATCTAGCCTGGACCAGAACACTTCTTCTCGGTGTAGTCAGATCTATCTGACTACCGGCGGCTAACCGGTCTAGTTTTTCAAATATATTATATGTTATTACGTGTAAAAGTGTTTATACAAAACTTCTTACAGAAAAAAAAAACTATTATAGCCATGAGGAACATGGGCTCTTGAGATACAAGTATCTTTTTACTTAGTTCAAGAGCCAGCTGTTCAACCTGCCTTTGCCCACTGCTTCTACAATCGTGTTTAGTGTATGTCTAATCTTATGTGTTTTACTTTGTACAGACGCCAGCACACCAAGCTACCCGAAACTGTCAAAATTTCCCAGTCAACCTTAAACCGCCGCCTTTTAGCGATAAAGTTGAAAATCTATTAAAGAAATTTGACAGATTGTAGTAGCTTGATGTGCTGGCGTCTGTACAATAAATTTATTATTTATTTATACATACAACACTAATCACAACTATTATTCTGTTATGAAATGTCAAAGAATGACAGTTGAGATTTGTATGTACGGCCAATTTAAGTCGGTAATTTTACATACGTAGGTCTATTGCGATCACAAATCGTTTTGTGGAGTTTGATGATTATAATTTTAAACCTAAAAAAGGAGGAGGTTCTCAATTCGACGCTATGTTTTTTTTTTTTTTTTGTGTTTGTTACGCGATTTCTCCGCCAATTGTGGACCGATTTTCAAAATTCTTTTTTTGTTCGAAAGGAGATACTTCTGAAGTGGTCCCATAGAAATTTTATCAAAAACGGTTCAGTAGTTTGGTTTAAACCTAAATTACTGGTAAAAATTACAACTTGGTTACTAACATAATTTTTAAGTATACTAACATAACTATGGATCACTGTGTCTGACTTAAATAAATAATAATAATAATAACAACTTAAAAGTGAAAAATAAAAACTTTTTTGCAAAAAAAAACAACCGACTTCCAAAAACGACACTACAAAGTGAAAAATAACTTTAATTTCGGAAGTCGGTGGCAAACAACGAAAATGCGAACCCGACGACACCGACTTCCGAAATTAAAGTTATTTTTCACTTTGTAGTGTCGTTTTTGGAAGTCGGTTGTTTTTTTTTGCAAAAAAGTTTTTTTTGATTTCTTGTATTTAGCATTAGACATGTACACACTACAGAGATGAGAGGCCAAAGTAATCTACCCTAATTTATCGGCGAAAATTGTAATCTATGTGCGCGAAAATAGCACTATCTACTTATATGAAGTGGATAGTGATATTTTCTCGCCATTACCCGTACATCAATGTATTCCAGGCGGGAATATCTACAAAGTAATTAATTACAATAATTAGAGGGTACCGTAAATTTATGGTTACACCCACAAAAATACAGGGTGCGACCTCTATTGCCCTGAGGAATTGATTCTGAATAAATATATGTATGTATACCTATATAATTTTAAGTTTAGAGTTAATTAAATTTTGATGAAAATTTTTATTATTATGTTGAAGCAACTCGGTGTATAACTGATACCATTTTTATGTTACTAAAACCTAAGTTTAATAACATACATAAATTTACGCCTTCGTCAAATGAGGTTAGACAGAAAACTCCAAACAAACTCCTTTTTTTTTTTTTTTTTTTTTTTTTTGTTTTTTTTTTGATTCGTTTACGTCCATACATCTTGGTCTGGTCTGGTCAGATGACAGTTTTTGAGTTGGAAATTCTCCTTTAATTTTTAATATGTGAGTGAAATCATAATTGGGATTGATTGACCCCAACAAAGTTGGGAAAAGGCTAGGCAGATGATGATGATGATGAGTGAAATCATAATTATTGCAATTAGATTTTATCTAAAACAGGTGTACCGAAAATTCTTTGTTGCTTTAAAATTATCTCAAAATAAACTTTTATAAAGTTCTATTTCTTATCGTGATGGTCCAAAAAAACTAAACAAAAAAGTTTAAAGTTTACTCTTACTGTAGCCTGCATAATAGAAATATAAGGTATATATGGCCTGCGTCATCCTACAAGACCAAAGATAAAGTATCGACCTAAAAAAACTAAAAATTAGGTAAAAAAAACCGGTCAAGTGCGAGTCGGACTCGCGCACGAACGGTTCCGTACCATTATCTATAAAAATCACGTCTGTTGTATGGGAGTATATTTATTTTATTTTATTATTAAAGTAAAAATACAGCTGATTATTTTATGAATATTTCAAGTGCCTATCTGTTGCCATTATTGATATCGAGCAAAAAAGGCAAAAAAAATCGCGTTTGTTGTATGGGAGCCCCCTTAAATATTTATTTTATTTTTTAGTATTTGTTGTTATAGCGGCAACAGAAATACATAATTTGTGAAAATTTCAATTGTCTAGCTATCGCGGTTCTTGAGATACAGCCTGGTGACAGACAGACAGACGGACAGACAGCGAAGTCTTAGTAATAGGGTCCCGTTTTTACCCTTTGGGTACGGAACCCTAAAAAGTAAGAAAATAGGAATAGATAAAAAGCAGGCAATTCTGTGAAAATCAGTTTTATGACTATTTTACCCTTTTGAACAAAAGTCTTAAGAATACTAGAAAGGATAACAATTTACTATCTACTGAACATTTGGACTGCACTATCTTCCTCAAGTGAGTCCTAAACCACGAACCTCTTACATCCGCATCCGTGGTAAAATAGAGCAAATAGCTAAACGTCTCCCTCGGCACTTATAGTGGCTGAATCTGGACTTTGTCTAAGTAAACTTACACATTTGTACTCGTTTCCGTTGATACGATGATGTGTTTGCAAAACTTACTTAGTACGGCTTGGGAAACAAATAAGAAATTGCTAAAAATGCTGGATTCTCTTTTACTATCTGAAAGCCAATTCTCGTAATTTAAAACGTTCAAAATCTAGTCGCAGTCTCATCTCGGCGACAAACAAATGTCAAAAACTTGTCAAAATGTAGGGAAATTAGAAGTATTTTTTGACAGATTGAGACTGAGATCAGACTGTGAACGTTCTTAAAGTTACGAGAATTGCCCCTCTGATCACACTTCCCATAATCAGTCTATAATGTTCCCACTGCTGGGACACAGGCCTCCTCTCTGTGAGAGGGAGTGGGCCGTAATCTACCACGCGTGCACGACCCACTGAGCCACCGAAAAAAAATATCTGAATTGGTTCAATATCGTTTTATATTGAGGTTGACTAATAACAAATATCTGTAGGCATTTTATTTGGATATCATGTCTAGAAGCGGAGAAAAGCAAGCTATCCAAGCTTACCGAGGCAAAAATCACTGAGGGCGTATTCGTAGGTTCGGACATAAAAAATGTGATTGAAGATTCATCTGTAAAAGATGAATCTACCCTTAACCATAATACAAGCATTGAATGCTTTGAAGATTGCACTGGAGCCTGCTGTGCTCGCAGATTACTGTTGGAGCCTGGTCAGAGATACTCCAGGATCCCAATACAAGAGAAAATCCAGCTGTACCAAGAAAACTTCGACTTTCGAATCAAAACATCAATGAAGGTTAAAGTGAGTGCTTGATTTTGAAATCATCGTAATTTTTGACTTGCTTCTTTTATCTTGAAAATGAGACGATATAGAAAAACTTAATTTACGGATTTCTATTAGGTCAATAGCAAGGAATAATAATCACTTAAGAGGACAGACAGATTAAAGTCAGATAAAATTGAAAGTTTGAAAAATGTGTGGAATAGTCTTTTTTAAAAACTGTTATCTATATGTTCTTACAATCTTAAGGAACACTAGGGTTTTTCTGTGCATATAAATAATGTACCTTTATGATGACGTTGTAGAGGACATAACGGATGAGTATGACTTGACATGACTTTAGGATGCCAAAAGAATACATAGTTTAATTGAGCGAAGCCGCGGGCACAGCCAGCAATGTATGTATAAGATTACCAGAGTAGGCACTACTGTAGGTAGGTACTGCTATTTTAAACGCAGACTTGAACCTATCTATTAACTTTTTAATTAAACCCCAAACCAATTATAATGTCACCCCATTTCTAAAATGAGTAACTTACCTAATTGATCAGGTAGCAGTGTGTCATCTTTGATTGACTAATGCGTAGGCTGACTTGTCAGTGTCATTAGTGAAATGTGACATATGTCAGAGGTGTCACCGTAATGACTTTTCTCAACTGATGTGCTCAGGTAATCTATTAATTTGAGTGTAGTTAGTAATTGCTTTCGGGTATTTACCAAATTAATAGGTAATTGGTAATTTAATAATGTATGGAAAATTGGGGACAGTAGTAACTGTCGTTGTCTCGTGTCACGTCTCAATTTTCCTTTCCTAGACTTAACTAGGTACAGACGCCAGCAGGTCAAGCTACCCGAAACTGTCAAATTTTCTCAATCAACCTTGAACCTTAATGCTTTAGTGATAAAGTTGAAAATCTATTAAAGAAATTTGATTAGATTGTAGTAGCTTGATGTGCTGGCGTCTGTCATAAAAAGGCTAAATTTATTCTTAACTAGCGACCAGCCCCTGCTTCGCACGGTTTTTAAGTCTTGAAAAAAACATTGAGATTTCTTTTTGAGTGTAAGTTTAATATTAATGTATTATGCATAATTATTATTAATTACGTATATATATTATATTTATAGTTTTAGTAGGCTTTAGCGTCCCTTTATATTTAAAAATAAATATTCCTCAATTTTTCGCAATAACACCTATACCACTGTTTGTCTCTGCATCACCCAAAGGTTGACTGGTAGAAAATGTCTATGGCATTAAGTTCGCCTCTGTATGTACAACATTTGTGTGCTTAAATTATTAAATAAATAATAACACACAAACCTTCCGGAATAACCTTCCGGAATCCCAAATTTAATTTAATTTTGTTAAACACACAAACGAAAAAAAAAAGGTTCCACAGCTATAATGTAAATTGTTACTAATCATTTTATTTGTGTTTGTTTAAAATACGTAATATTGAATAAGTGGTTTCAATGAATGTGACAACCAAAATCGCCACACTGTATAAGCCTACTTGAAAACACATTATTGGTTTGATTAGAAACATAATTACTCGTTGTTACTGCCAGCTTACTCTCCTGAATATAGCCTATAATAATCTGATAGGAGAACCTAGTCAATAAGCCAGCTTTAAGTCCATTTCCATTAGCTATGAAATCAGCCGGAAATCTATTAGAAATTAGGCCGCTTAGCTCTCATATCAATTCACCAAATAGATTCATGCCGCAACTCTTTCTAGATTACGAAAATATCCAGGACTACCTAATATGATTTGAGAAACAATATCAGAATAAATTTATCATATCGCCCGTTTAACGTAAAAATATAATATAATAATATTATTTCTGAATCTATGATGCATTAAGATCTTAATAATAATAAACAGCTTCACTATAAGAATTTCTTGCTTGTTTAACAGAGTAGATAAATAATTAATAGAAAAATAATTATTTAATATTAAAATGATTCTTGATACTGAATACATATAATGTGATATAATTTGTATGAAAGAATAGTATGATACATATAATATAAAATGTTATGAAAATTTATCTAATATAATCTAAACTCTATATCTGTAATATAGCGTATGTATATTCTTATTTTTTTTTTATTTGTAACTATAACCATTTAAATTACAATGCCCAAACAAGCAACTAAGTTCTAATAACCTACCTATTGTTGACATCTTCAAAGTTCTACACTTAGTTTGCTATAAAGAATTTGAATTAGATAATTAGGTACGTATTTAAACTATTAGAAACAACGAGAAATTACATAAACTCTTCTCTGAATTCCATGAAAAATATTTCAGTTCGTTCGTAAAGATAAATATTCCTATAATAACATTTTCCTCAACTATTAGCCGCCGAGTCGCTATCTCAGTCTTAGTTTCGTAACAAAACAAACCAACACTAAGTTTACTTTTCGATTTAAATGCGGCGACGTCTAACTCGACAGCGATTAAGTTGCTCACGGAACTTTAAGTAAGTTTGTTTACAAGATAAAAGCGAATAAGCATGCACCAGACCACTGGGCGGCTACCGGAATAAACGGAATGTAATAAGTACCACATTCCTTTGTACAAACTTGCTCAAATCTAGTTTTCCTTTGACTAATTAAGGCGTTCAATTAAACCTTTGCGGCTCTGAATCTCTAAGTAATTCAATCATAAATTGTTTGAGTAAACAATTTCTTACACCAATATTATGTTAACATCAAATTTACCAAGTTGACCGAAGATATTTTGGTAATAGAAAGTGCAAACTATTGTCATGGAAATTCATGTGTAAATATGAGAAAAATAAATATGGTTTTGCCCTTTCGTGGCCTGCGGGTTGCTTTATCCTTTCCCAAGACAAGGAAAAAAAATCTAATCCATTTCTATGCTTGGAAATTATATTATGGAGACCAAACACGAATTTGAATGGTTTTATGTATACCATGTGCGGCTTAGGCCAGTTTTAAAGTAAGTGACAGGGGTTACTAATAAATCATGTTCGAAATACTTAATCTGTTTACGGACGCTAAACTTATTTCTCCTCCCGTCCTAAACCAGTTCATAGATTACTCTCCATATTGTGTTGCCTCAAATGACCAGAGGATGTAATCCGCTGAAAGCCTCAACTCTCATGTACTTATTTACATTTGAGTATAATCTCAAAGATTAGGGTCCTCGGTGATACCAATGATACTTTAGCCCGTATTTAAAAGGATTAACCATGATATTTTGGATATCCGAAACCGTTATTCATGATTTGGACACTGAGCAATTACATAATTTGTGTTAGTGCAAGTTAATTTCAGTTGTTGAAACAGATAAAAGAACGAAGTGGAGTTTCTTCTCCAATGTAAAAGTTAGAAAATCTACTATGATTCAAAAATAAAACATGAATTATGAATATATTTCTGAGTGCTATAGATTTCTGGAATACAGCTTGTTTCGAGCATGCACACGAAATAAAATCGAACACTTGTTCAGAAATACAAGTACTTACCTAATTTCAATTCAGTTCACGCCACATTATAGGGAGGTACTTAATGAAGAGACATGACATTTCAGGATTAAACTAATAGATACTTCGACCACTTACTCCCCATTATCGTTATTAAAAGTGTATGAAGTCCTAACATTAAACATTGTTAATCAATGATTATTTTATGATTGATCTCGTGCCTCGACCACAGCTGTAATGAACTTCGATAGAACCGCAGCTCGACGAGCTCAACCTTTAAGGTGTCGAATGTTCAACAGTCTGTTCATTAAGTGTTAATGAGCGCCGAAGCTTGCTATTCATTACTTGTGCGTAAACGTCGTGTCATTCCCTGGTTAATTGAAATCTCTCGCCTCTAAACAATATGTTCTGTTGAATGAGCTGAGCCTGCGATTTTTGATGGAGCCGACACCAGTTATTTTGTTTCGTGTTAAATTCAAACTGATTATTTGGCATTTTGGTATTTATTTTAAGAAAGTTTGTGGTGTCGTGCAACAGGGGGAGGGGGAACTGTCATTATGGTTGATTGTTATTTTTGTGCACCGACGTCGTGGTTTTGGCGTGAGTTAATGTTTCAGGATTATGTATGAATTGAGCCACAAAAAGCCTCGGAGTAATTCTCAACAATATCAAGAAAAAGAACTAAGTAACAGCGTTCTAAAATATATCTTTATATATATTGTATTAAATTTTAATACGAGGTCTGACCTGTCGATACTCTGGAGCTATTGTGTCATTTTTCACCGTCACCGTCCAGAGCTAAAGTTGAAAGTTATACAATAACTTCTCTAGCCTAAGGGTCACTATTATGTCGACTACACTTGTTACCGTTAAACGATTTTCAAAATTATTCAAAACAATGCACAAACACAGAAGGACCGCCAACTGAGCAAATTGAAGACCTCTGGAAAAGCATTAAGCAAATGATACAACTCCCACGCAATCTACAAGGTAGCTACAGTTAAAACTTTATTAATGTAATACGAAGTCTTCATTGAAGCGTAACAATTCCCGTTTTTTCGTGTTTTTATTTTTGCTTCCGACCACAATTTCTGTAGAAACGAAATGGAGAAAAATAAGCTGTTATAGCTTGATTTTTTAATTAAATGAACCACAAACAATCTGCGAGTTTTTTGTACCTTCGTAAGTACTTATTACTTCCGAGGTGCGCACTTACCTAATCGTACTGCTTCGTTATTTCTCGTTACTTAATATTTTGTTAAATTAAGGACTGATTTTTCAATCATCTGATTACTTTATTCAAGGAATAATTTTGAAATTTTGACAGTTATTTCATACAAAAACTGTCGAACGTCAATTTTAATCCTCGAATAAAATCAAAAGTCAAAAAAGTCATTTATTCAAATTAGGCTGAGAATCAGCACTTTTCGAACGTCAAAATTACAAAAGACAGTCCCCCAAAAACGCCCGCCCTTCACCACTTATATTTACTAAAAGTTATCTGGCGATGGAATAATCAGCCCTTTTTTTTTTTTTTTTGAGGATGGGAAATCATCAAATGACTCCTCCCGCTCTGGGTGGAGCAGGAGGGAGTGTCAGACTCTTACTGACTAAAACCCACCCGTGTTCCTTCCTTAGCCCTTTATGTTCCAGGGCAGCGGTAACCCTTTCGGACAATCCCGCTACCCTGGCAGGCTTCGGCCCTATGGGGCCCCGTCACTCATGCTGACATCTCTTTGAGGCGCGCGTGGAACACAACACGCCGTCCGGCACGGGCCTGGTCCTGATCGGACGGTGAGTTACCCATTACTCACCGCCCGCAGGCCCGCACCTACGGTGGCCGGGAGTCGTCACGCGGCTCCCGACGCCCGGAGCGTCTCCCGCGGCGGCTGAGGCGTGAGGTGCGCAAGGCGCGTTCTCTCGCCCACCCCGCCACCTCCTTCGCTAGCATGACTGCTTCGCAGAAGGAGGTGACTGCCTCCCACTCCCTCTCGCCCCGGACCATGGCTTGAACCAGGGCCGGACGCGAGAGGTCGCCGCCGCTGCCGATCGCCTCTACGAGGACACGGCGGTGCTCTGCCCAAGCAGGGCAGACCTCCACCGTGTGCTCCACCGTGTCCTCTGGGCGATCCTGACAGTGGTGACACGCGGGCGTCTCCTCCCGCCTGATTATGTGCAGGAACCTCCCGAAACATCCGTGTCCGGAGAGGACCTGCGTCAGGCGGTAGGTGAGAACGCCGTGACGTCTCTCTAGCCACTCCTCAAAGAGGGGTCTTACCGCCGCTATCGTGGCGTGCCCTGCGCTGGGTTGCGATAGTCGCTCCTTCCATGCCGCCATGAGATCGCGCCGGAGGTTCGTCCGCTCCGCCGCGGTTTGCCGCGGATGCGGAGTTTCCCCCCGGCGTAGTGCCTCCGCGCGCCAATCATACAGGCGCGCGAGCACTATCGCCTCCAGATCCCATGGCGGCAGTCCGGCAAGGAGGCTTGCTGCCTCGCCCGAGATCGTGCGGTAGCCCCGGATTAGCCTTATGGCTACCACCTTTTGGGGCGCGTTCAGGTAGTGTGCGGCTCGCAGCCGCAGTGAACGCGCCCATACCGGGGCCCCATATAGGGCCATGGACCGCACGACCCCCGCGTAAAGCCTCCGGCAGGAGGCGTTTGGCCCCCTCAGGTTGGGGAATAATCAGCCCTTAACATAAAGTTTTGCGAATTACGACATTGAATATAACTCCTTTGACGCATCATTTATTCAATGTTGTGCCTGTACGTGTGAAATGATTTGAAGATAAATAGATATATGTAATTGACAGCGATGTGGACGAATCTTTTGATGCCCAATGAGCTCCTCCTTCTTTCTTATTTTTTATTATAAGTAGTAGTTTTAAAGTATATATATAGTGTACAGTATATAGTGTTAGCTTGTAAATTATAATTAAGTCTTTTTGTTAGTAGTGTTGTTTTTGTAATAAAAATTAAATCATAAAGTTAATAATTAAAAAATAGATATAATTAAGTAGCTATTACTTGTTATTTACGTACAATCGTACATATTATATTAATTCAGATTAAATTAATTAAAATAGATAAATAGTAATGATATGTAATGATAGATAATATCAGAGGAGATTGCAACTTAAAAACAAGTGCATTTTCCGTTTACCTAATTAATTAATAATATCAACTGTCTTATTCAATGCCCTAGCAAAAACCTTAAACAATAAATTAATTAATAGAAGGATTCAACTGCAAAAACTGCTAAGAGGAAACATAATTAACTTCTTCAGAAGGAAAATTCTAACAGTACCTAGTTGTAGCAAGGAAAATAAACTTGACATTTTTCATTCAATATGAGTTTAATTACGATCAACTTGCAAGGCATGGAAATATCGTTAAATAAACAGAAGCTGTATTAATGACTCCTCTGCTGGTCTAGTGGTTGCAATCGGTACTATTGAGCATGAGGTCCTGGGTTCAATTCCCAGGTCGGGCAAAATGTTATTGGGTTTTTCCATCTGGAATTTCTTAGTAACACCCTGGACTTTGGTTGATAGCAATAGGCTCGCCTCGCTTCCTATTACATGGAACTTCAAAATAACTGCTGAAATGAAGGTGTATTATAGTACAATTCTGCTTAACCCTTTGGGAAAACAAGGTGAAGGGTATAGGAGAAAAAAGATGGATGTCATATTTTTTTCATTTGTTTTTTATTAGCAATATTTTAAAGTTCATTGAAAATTGTTTCTGTTTTCAGAAACAGGCAAAAAACGCTTCTTGTCTCCAAAAAACAAACCGTTAAAAATTGAGGCACGGGCTAAAAACAATGAAGGTTTTCTGATACCGGCGAAAAATGATGGATGTCAATCAAAAAATGATGGAGGTGTCTATGGTAGCTACGGCGGGGTATGGTACTATTCTTATTCATAAGTTGCACTTAATTATTTTTTCATAGAGGGTGATAAAAAGTAGTGTCCACACGAGCAACACTATTTTAAGCTCGAGTGACGTACTTTGATCCCTCGCTACGCTCTGGATTTAAAGAAACACACTCACTCGCCTTCAAAATAGTTGTTTGCTCCGTTGGCAAACAATCTACTATTCTTGCACTACCCAATGCAAGTAATATTGATGATGATTAATGAAGAATAGCGTTTCCTTGATGACATTTATAACTTTTTGACTGACATTGTTTTCCTTTTTTTTTTCAATTAAAAAGTAATACTTAGGATGTTCTAATAACTTTGACTTTCATTCCAATCTTGACAATAAATATAAACCTATAAACATGAATTTTATTTAGTGTGAGCTTTGTGTTAAACAGATAGAGGGGCCCGTGGCTAAATAATAACAGCCACACAGGTCGATCGGTCAGGTTAAGCTACGCTTGCCGCGGTTGGTCTGTGGATGGGTAACCATCTTTACATACCGATCCCCCTCCGTGGCTCGGAAAGCACGTTAAACCGTTGGTCCCGGCTGTCATTCGTGGATCTTTGACAGTCGTTACGGGTAGTCAGAAGCCCGAAAGTCTGACAACCAGTCTTACCAAGGGGTATCGTATTACCCAGTAACTGGGTTGTGGAGGTCAGATAGGCAGTCGCTCCATGTAAAATACTGGTATTCAGCTGCATCCGGTTAGACTGGAAGCCGACCCCAACATCGTTAGGAAAAGGCTAGGCAGATGATGATTGTGTTGAACAGATACAATGAGTCTAAAAACTAAATAATCTGATGTTCTCCAATCAAAGTAAAATTGACACCCATCATTTTTCTCCTGTACCCTCAGGTTTGATGTTATGTAATATAATAAAAACTATGAAGAGTTTCTAGCCTTGGATACCTACGTGCTCTAAGACCATCCACACCTATAGTCCATTTACAATAGCATTAGAAAGAAGTTAAAAAAGGTTATTTTTAATGCACACTTTGTAACAAAAATACAATAAACATTGTTACATTATGATAGACGCCGAATTTATTATGATCTATTTTTACAGCAGCTGTCACACTTAATTGTAACCATTTTAACTATTTATCTTATAAAATTATGTGGCTTTAATATATTTATATTATATAACTCCAATTTAAAATTACAGTGTCAATGCTAAAAACCTAAAAGAAGCAGGGATGAACAATACTTGGAACGTTATTCGTTTCACTATAATTCTACCGAATTTTATTTTAATTAAGGTGGATGCGCTGCAGTAGCCCGCGAAATCAGACGAATTCGGAGCAATTCTAATTTAAAGGGATGTATTGATGATTTTTAAGGTTAAAATTGTATTATTGCCTACATATTTCTTATTGTTGCGCATCATATTATTTTTATTAAGATACAACCTTGCACTGACCTGCAAATTGCAAAAAACGCAAGAAAATTAGAATTTAAGCATCTCCCTTAAAATTGTTTTATCATAACTTTGAAATAAAATGTTTTGCATTCCTGCTTCTACGAGCCTCTTTTTTCTAATGCTATTACAAATGGACTATAATATCTAAGTAAATTCTTACTAAGAATTTATTTAATCTTGGTTAGCGGTTTTTAAAATTAGGGAACTTCCTCATGTAATCCTTAGTAGCTAACTGCTGAATGGTAGCCACCTTAGACTGAATTTTTTAATCCTGTCTGATTTTTTTTACTAGTTCATAAGTATAAGAAAAAATACTCATTTCAACGAAAAAAGCATCTCTTGCCAACATCTTCAGGCCAGTATCTTTAGGAGTAATATAATAAACACTTAGGGCTGATTTTTCAATCGACAGATAATTTTTATTCGTGGAATAAAATTGAGGTCTGACAGATTTTGTATGGAAGAACTGTCAAAATTCAAAAATATTTCTCGGATAAAATTATCTGGCATTGGAAAAGTCAGCCCTTTAAAAGCTCTAAGCATAAGCTTTTGGTAACAAATATAAAAGCACCACGTAATCAAAATGATTTGTTAAACAAAAACTGATTGACACAAAATAACCTTTTCAATTCCAATTTTTGTTTCATCCCACGAAATCTGTTCAAGAATAATCAGCTTTTGTTTATTTTTCAGCCAGTAATTCAGGCAGTGTTACGTTATGCACCGCAACCAATGTGACATCAGGATGCAAATGACATTTGTGCTCGGAAATAGTGGAAATAGCCTGTTTTGTACCCAAATATGTGTCGGTTGTATAACGAGGGGATAGTCTACAAACTTACCTACTCGAATCTGTGTTCACAGTTTCACACGCGTGTTTTGCAACGATAAACCTATAAAATGTCTATGCTATATGCTGTTATAAGCATAATCAGCCTTTAATGTTCCCACTGCTGGGACACAGGCCCCCTCTCTGTGAGAGGCAGTGGGTAGTAATCCACCACGCGGGCCCAGTCCGGGTTGGGGCTGTAAACTATTAGAAGCATTGTTATTTCATTGACCCCACTTTAGTTCTTATGACACCGAATTGTAAAATCATTGACAATTTAAGGTACTTTTAACTCGTAATATAACCATTGTCGTAGTCGTCGATCGTTTGTGGTAACACCGGGAAAGAACGCCCTAGAAGGACTGATCTTATTGGTAACTAGCTGCGCCCCGCGGTTTCACCCGCATAAGTTTCGATCCCGTGGGAATATCGGGATAAAAAGTATCCTATAATGTTAATCCTAGTTATAAACCATCTGTGTGACAAATTTCATCCAAATCCGTTCAGTGGTTTTTGCATGAAAGAGTAACAAACATCTCAATATTACTAGCTGACCCGGCAAACGTTGTTTTGCCATGTAAATTATTTCTAGCTGCCCGGCGCTACTTCGTTCGCGTGGTGTCCTACCCCCTACCCTACTCCTACCCTACTCTTACACTACTCCTACCCTACTTCTACCCTACTCCTATAAGTAAATAAAAGTATTAAATAAAATAAAATAATAAAAAAGTGTCCTATGTCCGTCTCCTGGTTCTAAGCTACCTCCCCACCAATTTTCAGCCAAATCGGTTCAGCCGTTCTTGAGTTATAAATAGTGTTACTAACACGACTTTCTTTTATATATATACATAGATAGTAGTACCTATATTCTTACATAAAATCTGGTGCGTAGCGTAGTACACGCAACTGGTGTGCGTGTATGACTAGAAATATGAACGTAAACGAATCAAAAGGAGTATGAAAGAATCAAGTAGCAGGTTTAATCGTGGCGTCCTGTAGTTCCTGCCTACCCCCATCCGAAAAGGGAATGAGTTTATGTATGTATGTAGACAATCACACGTTACGATTTAGGTAATTCTTATAATATACTATGTACCCACATAGCATATTGTAAGAATTACCTAAACCGTACCTACCTAATACAGTATCGAATTATTTTCAAACTATTTTGTTTTTAAACAACCACAATACAATTACAAAGTTTAATCACCAACTACCTACATCTTGCGTGGGTATAAAAACAAGTAGATACCTAAATAACTAAGTATTTATCTAGCATAGGTATGAAATTCTTAAAAAAGTAAACTTCTGTTTAGATACTAGGTATAGCATAATCATTCTATAATGTTTCCATTCCTGGAACACAGGCCTCCTGTCAGTGAGGGGGAGTGGGCTGTAATCCACCACGCGGGCCAAATGCGGGTTGGTACATGTCACATGCCTCGAATTTCTGATTCTAGGACACGCCGGCGCCGGTTTCCTCGTAATGTTTTCCTTCACCGTTTTGAGAGGCACTAGATATACCTACCATAAATATTAGAGTTCTTAAGAAACACCCTAGATGACTTTTATGATATTACATGTATTCGAAGGAGAAATTATCATGCACCAGTTATTAATTCGACACAATTGATATCAGCTCGATTGAGTCTTTTTAAAGACCTATGTAAATCCCACACACGTTTCCACATATTAAATGTAATATCACATGACATTTATCATGATTTCATGAGTTTTCAAGCGGACAGAGGTTTTTCACAAATACATTTTTCTCGCTGCATTTTTTCTTTGCTGTAGTTGCAGAATCGGGACTTATTAGTAGGCTAGACACCGGATTATCCGAGATTAGGGGTGTTCATCAGAATTTGTTAGCAGTCGTAGCCCGGTGGTACGGCCCCAGCCAAACCAGGCAGGCGTAGGCGCTTCACTTTGTGTAATTTATTCCATCACCACTGCTCTCAAGACAGCGATGGAAAACGTCGCGAGGAAATCGGCATATCTTAGAACCATAAATTGTAAGACATGTGACATCTACCAACCCGCACTGGGCCCACGTGGTGGATTACGGCCCACTTGCTCTCACGTGGGAACATTATAGGCTGATTATATATAAGGCCCTTTGTACACGACACGGTTACTCTACGGTACAGCGTAAAACCGCACCGTAGGGAAACGTGTCTGTTAACAAGCTTCCATAGTGATCCATACAACACTGACGACGTGCCTACACACGGCGAATAAACCGTAATTTTTCACGGCAAAAAAAAAGTGTGTGTTGAGTAAAGTGTGTGTTGAAAGAGCCTAAGAATTTCTAGTATCCAGAGACAATACCTAGTTACTTAGGTTCTGAAAGGGTAATTATTTACCAGAAAATAATAATATTATTTTGTTTTGCGTTGTTATCAAATATTTATAGACCTAACAGTACTCCGCACCGCCGACAACAGAAGGCCAATTCTCGTAATTTAAAACGTTCAAAATCTAATCGCAGTCTCATCTCGGCGACAAACAAAAATGTCACGTGTAAAAATGTAACGTTTTAAATTACGAGAATTGGCTTTCAGGCTGTATGTTAAAAATTAAAATTATGAGAATTGCCCCCAGTACAAACTTTGATCTTTTTTTTTTTGTTTTGTATTTCTATTTATCTATAATTTCTATAACGGGTTCTGGTTAAATCTGTAAGGTTACAAGCCGGTACAGTAATTTATTTGATATGCCCTGACAACAACGGCTCCTGGCTATAAGCCTTTTGTGAACATCTGTATACCTTGTGGAATGCAAATAAACGAATATGAATATAAATACTAGCCTTTGCCCGCGGGCTTCCCCCGCGCGGATGATGGAAATTATGGTCAGTGGGTCGTCTTAGGGGCGGGGTGGGTCAAGGGAACGTGTTACCGCGACAAAAGTAGCCTATTCTTGCCCCAGGATGCCATTTATCTCCTTGCCAAATTTGATTGGAATCCATTCAGTGGTTTAGGCGTGAAAGGTGATATACAGACACAGTTACTTTTGAATTTATACTATGTATCAGTCATCATTATCATCTGCATAGGCTTTTCCCAATCATGTTTGAGTCGGCTTCCAGGCTAACCGGACGCATCTGAATACCAGTATTTTACATAATATATATTAGTATGGATAATAGTTTATTTATGTAAGTAAGTATTTATATAAGTGTATTCAATAGTACTTAATATACTCTCGAAATAAGATTCTAGAGATTAAACGTACTTTTTTTTTGTTCACTGAAGGAAATGGAACGAACTCTTCTAAAAAAGTGAACTAGAAAATTTTAAACTATTTAACTGTTCTTTACAAAGTAAAGTGCTTGTCTTTATATTAACTAAGTACTTGTCTTATCTTTTATACTAATCTGACAACCTAATCTACCATTTAAAAGGTAAAAGTTTTAAATACTTCACCGTTCAAATTGGTACTTCAAGCGGTACCTACTTACAAAAATATCTTCAATAGAGGATGAAAACGCCTCCGTATTATAATTTCACTTTCCATCAATAACTGGTCATATATAAGGAAACCAACTTTTATTATTGTGTACACCCTCAAGGCATGGATGAAGTGGGGACGAAGCACTTAATAGCAGTCCCTGCGAATTTCAGAAACCTTTTTATAACGTTTTTATAACGAATGACAGCTAAGGTACGTGACTATTATCAGGACATGTCACTATGTTCGTTTGAAACGAGATTAATACAGTTATTTCAGCAATACAGTACGCCATTAAGGCTTTGAGTTCGTACACGCTTTACGCAGTCGTTCGGTGGAGGTAATAAGTTTAGAGGTACATGAAAGCTTTGATCCAGGCGGCGAGGCGATTAGTTTACGATAGGAATAATGTTCTTTGTCAATCCGCCATTTTGTAATGCATTTTTTTTTTGACATTGAAAATTTTATTCAGTCTATGGCAAGGTTTCTTTACGGCATATAAACCGGTATATAAACCGCGCAGTAGAAAACAAAACGTGTCTGTCAACAAGCTTCCACAGTGATCCATACAACACTGACGACCGTGCCTACACACGGCGAATAAACCGTAGTTTTTCACGACAAGAAAAACGTGTATGTACAAAAGGCCAATGGAGAAATTTATTAATGTAATAAGAGTACAAAATGTGCAATGTTTTTTTTTTACGGGTGGTACCTTCGCCCGTAAAAAAAATACTTTTCTAAAAAAGTTTCTATTTCCAATAATTAGTTGTTGTTATCTAGTCACTGGCCATAATCTATGGAAAAAACATAGAACGCCTTTAACTCTGTCAAAAAGAAATAATGTTCTAGTTCTTTCTTTGCATGTAAGGAAGTAATCGTTAATCAAAATTATGCCTCTAATAAGCGGCCAGTATTTTTTGGGTAATTATGAGAAAATTAAATATTTTCTCATAATTAAGCCAAAGCGAATTTAAGTATTGATTGAGCCATACAACATGAAATTCAAAAACTATCGGTCGTGACTCTTCTTTGTCTGATAGGTGTTATTTACGATGTTAAAAGGATACTCCTATACAACCATTGCATAGAAAACAAACAATAACGTCCTGGAAAATGGAAAGCTTTTGAAATAGATGGGAAATGGGACTATGAAATTAGATCACGCACTCAGGGAGAACAAATAATACAGGCAATACATCGATGTTGATATATTGTATACCTGACTATGGTATAAACCCTATTTGCTTGAATATTTTCCTAGCTCGTATTTCTGCCAATCCTACTTCCTATTATAAACGCGAAGTTTTGTGAGGATGGATGGATGTTTGTTACTTTTTCACGCAAAAACTACTAATCAGATTTTGATGAAACTTTACAGTAATATAGCTATATACATTAGAATAATACAGGATATTTTTTATCCTGATATTCCCACGGTATCGACACTTGTGTGGGTGAAACGGCGGGGTGATGCTAGTGACAAAAAAAATTTTAGATATCAAAATAAAAAACCGAAGACGAACATTACAGGCGTTTCACAATTATTTTTTCTCTGACAGCAACAATCCAATAGCAACCATATTGAAACCACTATAAAAATCACTGTGATTTTGACAGACTTGTAAGTAGCAACAACCCAACAGCAATCTTATTACAACAACGATAAAGATCACTGTTATTTTGACAGTGATTCAAAGTCAGAGAGAGCATTTCTTTTCAAGATTCCATAATATTAGAAATATATTATTTTGTCTATAGGTACGTAACCGGCGTGTAAATAAAACTGTACAAAGACTGACTGAGACTGTGTATTAATACTGTCAATATAATAATAATAATAATAATAATATCCTTGGACATTTCACACAGCGCCATCTAGTCCCAAGCTAAGCAACCTAATGCTTGTGTGTAACAAGATGGCTGATAAACTACTTATATACATTTTTTTTGTAAATACATACATATTATAGATAGAAAAACACCCAGACTCGGAACAAATACATGTAGGTCATACAAATATTTGTTCCGTGCGGGAATCGAACCCGCGACACGCAGCGCAGCAGTCAATCGCTTAACCACTGCGCCAACCGTGCCGTCAAAATATTTAGTATTACTGAATTTAAATAATTATGTATTTATTCATAGAATATTTAAGACAGTATTTACTTTTTACTGTATATAGATTATATAAAATTGTACACTGAATCCTACCCTCTATTGTGATGCCTGCCATCACTCAAACGTTTGCTGGGAGAACTTCCTGATGACTGTATAAAATAATATATGTTTTTTTATACAATAAATAACTAAATTTAACCAATAGTAGGTACATACATTATATCTGTATACAAAATTCCATTAAAGCCCTTCCATCCGTTACGGCACTGAAAAGAAAGAAATTGATACATTTGCGTTTATGAATCCAGTACTTTAGTTAGAGTGACACTTGAGCATAAACTAAACGTTCCAACCTCATTTTTTTCCTTATTTTAAACGAAGAAGACCATAACATTTCGTACTTGAATGCGTAAGGTTTAAGTACCTACTCTAGTGCGGAAGTGAGAATATGAGTGCCTCTCGATTTTTTACTTTGTTGTTCGGTGACATATGACATTTCAAAAGCAATATGGCGTCTTTTTGTAAAATATATATAGCAGAAAATTTTATATTAAACAATTTAGGACCATTAACATAAATTCATATTGCCCAAACATTTTTTGTTGTTTCGACAAAACAATTTATCATGTACTGATTGGATTACTCGGAAACTCGATAAAAATCCTCTTATTTTCTAGAGTAGAAATTGGATAAAGTCCAACAATAAATACAACCCTTTTAGCAATTTTCAAATAACAAATTGTTGAATAATTTTTGGTTGATTACACTGTTCTAGAACAGTTGTTTATTTTTTTTTATTTCCACGATTCTTATATTAAAAAAAAAACCAGCTAAGAGCAATTCGGACTCGCGTAGCGCGGGTTCCAAACCTTGATATGTTTTTATTGTGCCAATGAAGTACCTTTATACGATATCCCATTTGACTTAGTTACCCCCACTATTTCAATGAAAATATTACAAAAATATATTACTGTTTTTTTTTATTGATCAATTGGACTATTTCAAGACGAAAGCATCAAGAAGAAGAAGGTTTTAAAATATTTACATCGAATCAGGCTTATTCTATTATGGTAAGGTACAGTAAGTTGTCCCTATGTATTTCCTGAAATAAGCAGCTGTGACGTCGCACCATAAGGATTCATTCCATCTTGGTACCCTAGAATGCAGTTAGCAACATTACTTGAAAAAGGCGTTTTCATGTTAGTTTTAAACGTTTAGTTCCACATTAAACCTACGAGAAATATCGTAGTTTTGTCGAACCAAGTCTCAATTCCCGTAAGTTTGTAATTTGCTTGTCTTTTAAACTTTTTTCTTTCTTCGTATGCAGTTCTCGTTCAGTTCGCAAACTTAATCTCTGAACATGTTTCCCGTACGAATTAGATAATACTAGACAAACATACAATGGAATGTTCTCATAATATTAGACAATCTAGTAATTTCTCAGTTTATCATTTTACTCAGTTTAAATTGATTAGTTTTTTTTTAAATTCAACTTGTGAATAAGTATTGTAAAGGTTGTCGGCAAAAGGGAACCTTACATAATTCAGGGTGGTAGAAAAATAACTTTGATTGCATTCAAAGGCAAAGGCCTCCCTCCACTTCTTCCATTTTTCGCGAGAATTACTTAGTTTACAAAATTGATTATTCGGTTTTTGTTTCGAAAAAACAACAGTGATGTGTTAGGCGCGTAAAATTGAGAGCGCTTGAAATAAATAGTGAAAATTTTATATTTCTTCTGATTTAACGCCCACACATAGGATCCTGGTACCGCTCTAACCTATTTCGAGTTTTTATATATCCTCTTTGCTATCTATATTGTTACCTCTGGCCACATCAGTGTAAAAAAATAACAGAAGCCCTTACCTAAAAAAAAAAATGAATGTTTTATTTCTTTTGTTTCACAAATGGCTATCGCTTAACTTTTTTGGCGTTAAGTGGCCATACGCATGTGAGTATTCAACTAGAGTACGAAAAAGTTTTAGATATATGAAGATCTGTATACTTAATATTATTTAAATCATCTCTTTTATATCATTTTGAAAGTTAGCTCTACAGAGAAGGGAACTTTGTATTTTATTACATTTTTATACAATTTCCAGAATATGTTAACAGTCTGAAAACGTTGTAAAAACCCATTTATTTTTAAAAGACTAACCGTGGAGTTTCTTGCCGACACTTCTCCATAGGAAAATACCAATATTGTAATCGTGAATCTAGCATCTGACGTTTCATAAGTGCCCATGTAGGTTTATGTGAAATAAGATATTTTAATTAAGATTTTTTTGTCTTATAGGTGTTAACTGTTACTTAAAATAACTGTATCGGCTCAATTAAAAGCCTAGCCTCCGATTTAGGTGCATTTTGAAATAAAACGATGTTATTCATATATTATCTAAGCTGAATTGAAAATATTGGAAATATAATCTCAACAGCTTTATAGTATGAATACTTCGCTAGAAAATCAACTAAATCCAAAGCGGAATCTTCGGATTATTCTAAAATGTTTACATCGAAGCAGGCTTATTCTATTATGGTAACGTACAGTTGTCCCCATGTTATTTCTCGTGAATTCTTCATGACAAGGACGACTGACGGTCGGGATTTTCATCGCTTAAAATACCTTTTTCATTGGTAGCCATTTATTTTTAAATACTTTAATGCCTGCCTCACTGGACTTTTATTGGTATCTGTTTTTATTGTAATGGTATTTTAACGTTTGTTATTGTCAGAAAACATGGCCATAAAAGTTTATTTTCTCTTGTTTGTTTTTTATAAAAA
This sequence comes from Apamea anceps, assembly GCA_951799955.1. Lineage (NCBI taxonomy): Eukaryota > Metazoa > Arthropoda > Insecta > Lepidoptera > Noctuidae > Apamea > Apamea anceps. The sequence continues at coordinate 6,111,015 of OX637516.1, forward strand.
AAAAATTCGTTTGTTTCAAACCTCAATTTTCATATGAAAAAATAATGAAAAAATTTTAAAACGAGCAATCTATACTAACATCGCATTTATGCTGTACTGAGTATAGCTATAATCAGAGGGGCAATTCTTGTAATTTTAAGACCGTTCACAGTCTGATCTCAGTCTCAATCCGTCAAAAAATACTTCTAATTTCCCTACATTCTGACAAATTTTTGACATTTGTTTGTCGCTGAGATGTGGCTGCGACTAGATTTTGAACGTTTTAAATTACGAGAATTGGCCTACAGTTCTCAGTCCGGAGTTTGGATTTGTGCCCAGTTGATGACAATAGGCTCGCCCCTAACATGGGACTTAAACGATAATAAAAAAAAAAGAGTAACCGTGGAGTTTCTTGCCGGCTCTTCTCCACAGAAAACGACCAATTGGAACCGTGCACCTAGCTTCTGACGTTTCATAAGTGCCCGTGTTGGTTTATGTGAAATATATGTATATGGTTATAAATATATATAATATGGTTTATATGAAATAAAATATTTTGATTTTGAAACATAACGGGCGAAATGTGGATGTACCTACTATTAGGTACACCCCTGCCTTACCCCTCGGCGAGTACAGGCATGGTGTTATGTTTATAGATACTGTTTATGGATAACCGTATATAACGAAAAAAAGAGACAAGTACGTCATAGAATTAAAATATACAATCAACCGATGATCGCCAATTTTGTCGTCGAGTTTTAATAAAACACCAGTTAATTACCAATTAAATTAAAAGAATGCACTCTTTTATCAGTTTACCGGCTGCTAGTTAAATAGACAACCGGTAAATGAGCAATCCTATGATGTGTTCAGAATTCTACTGTTATTGATTTAGGAGCGGAAGCCTTTGATCCAGCTGTGCGCGTTTTACTTCGTTCATACTACTGATTAAGAGGAAGTCCACCTTGCAGATGTTTCTGACAATTCATGATTTCCTACTCAATGGTGTTTGTATTTTATCACCTTTTTAATGTTGTTTTCATACATCTAGCACAGGGCCCTAATTCATTAAGACCATTTAACGATTCCTTACTTCAAAAACCACATCAATTCCTTTGCTAATCCCGTCAATTTCGCGTTGATTTCGGGCGGTTTCGTTCATTGTGTCGTAGAGAATTACGGCCCAGGGCTTAATCCAAAGGTTTTGACACGGTCTCCCATCCTTTTACACGGATTGGAGGCACTAGAATTAAGAGATGCCATCTAGAACAGGCAGGATTTCCTGGTGGATTCTCGATCATCCATCATATCTACCATAGTGAGACAAGTTGCGGAGAAGTTTTTTGAGTACAACAAGGCTTTGACCGCGGTTTTTCATTTATTTCGTAAGCCATATTTATATGATGCAAGTTTCTTGCCTGTGCTGGGCTAATACAATAAAATTTAAGCAACAAATGACTTGCATATGCAACTTTTATTGTTACTTCAAGTTCCGACGGGCAATAAAATCGCTTCGTGTAATCAAGCTTTAGTCTCTGAATAACATTATTGTGTCGCAATCATTTCGATTATTAGGACTGACAAAACCTATAGGATCCTTTTTTTGCTGTGGATGCATATGTTTCTTACACCCATATTTTCATTGGGTATTGTATTATAGCATGAAAATACTGTTATTCAGCTACACGCGGTTAGACTGGAAGTCAACCCCAACATAGTTGAAGAAAGGCAGATGATGATTACATTTTAGTTTTTATTTTAGGATTCAACAGAAAAAGTCGTTTAAAAAAAATACGTTAAAACCTATTTAGTTTTTGTATATCCTTTTTCGTATTTATATCGTTACTCCTGACCACACCGATATAAAAAAAATAACCAAAGCATTTACCGAAACAAAACAAAATTATTGTTTTTGTTCACAGATGGCTGTCGCTTATTTTTTTGTTTTTACATCAAGCGGCCATTCTTAGCTGTGTGGTTATTCAAATACAGTACGAAAAAGTTTTAGATGTATGAAAATCAATTATACACCGTATACACAATAATTTCGATTTCTAGGATGGACGAAACCTTAAAAGGCTTTTTTTTTTGCTGTTTAAGCATCTGATTTATATGCTATTTTAATGGGGTACTGCATTTTTGTACGTATGTCGTAAGTCATTAAGTATACTTTGGTATGTAATGTGTTATATATGAGAAGAAGCTTTTGCCCTACGATGGTACAATAATATGCTGGTATTATCATGTACTGGTATTCAGCTGCATCCGGTTATACTGGAATACGACCCAGTTGAGAAAAGGCTAGGCAGATGGTGATCGCATTTTAGTATGAAATAGCAGATCATATAGTATTTTCGATATTCCAGAATTGCCTCTGCAGTAAAGCTGTTTATATTCATGAGTACTTGCACATCCTGCAGGCTTGCCAAGGAATTCAAAGTAATGTAGATGCTCTCACTAACTCATGTGTACAACTTATAAGTTGCAAGCGAGGCTGCTGAACGTGGGGTATTAAGTTTGATTCTCGAATCGAGCAAGTGTTGTTGGATTTAGCTATGTATTAAGGGATAATTTGCAAGCGATAAAGGCGAGCGTGAGGGCTTTTGGTTTGATTCCCGGGTCTTGCAAAGTTTAGGGTTTTTTTAAAGGAATATTGGGATTATTTTTTGATTAAATGTCTTACCAAGACGTATCGTGTTACCCAGTGACTGTTTTGTGGAGGTCAGATACGCAGTCGCTCCATGTAAAATACTGGCATTTAGTTGCATCTGGTAAGACTAGAAGCTGATTCCAACACAGTTGGGAAAAGGTTAGGCAGATGATGGTTTCGTAAATGCCTGATGTACCGAAGTTAATGTAATTAAATGTAATGTAATAATGTTAGACTTCGTTGTCGAAAAAATATACATAGAAGGAAGGCCGCTATTATCATTACATAAGGATTATTAAATGGCTCCGACACACAATAGAGATTTATTAATTTTTCCGATCATCTTTTTATTTGTGATGGATATTAAATTTGTTAGTAATAGTAAACGTAAACATTATTTCTTTATTAAAGAAAATTGAGTTTGCTGGCTTTTCTAATTTCCGGACATATTTATTACACAGCTATTTTGTACAGATCTGCGTGAGAATTATTATTGACCGTTTTGGATTTATTTTACAATACGTAGGCCAAAGGGCTACCCTGGGTCACAATAAGCTAAAGCGCGGTGATTAGTAAATTAATTCGTTAATAAAATAAGGCTGGCTTTCGGGACTTTAATGAAATAATATTCTAGTCTGAATTGCGTTTAGTTTTTTTTTTTCACAGACACTTGATAAGATAAGATAATTTTTATTAGTCCAAAACATGAGTATATATACACATGGCTTGTATGACTGTATCATGATAGTGTTTAATAAATTAAAACCAAATGAAAGTGTAAGCGCTAAAGACGATTTCATATTTAAAAAAAAACAAATTGTACCCATACAGGTATGCGATTATTCAATTTTTTTTAATTCATTATTTTTTATATGCAATAAAAGCTAAAACAGTGTGGATTTTATTGAGTAGTTTTAATTTCATTTTATGCTCTGAGGTACGAGTATTGAGCTATGTAGATCGCATCACATAGGTCAGTAAGCATCCCTGCACCGCATTAACCATAGATAATTACTTATAAATAACTGGCCACTTGATCGTTATATTATTGCTAAGCACATTTAATCGGGTTTTGGAAAAATATATTAGACATTTTTTATTTAGCGATAAAAATACAGGATTTTACTGCTTATTTTTCTTTTCTATTCTCGTTACGTAATTCAAAATAAATAGCCAGTAATTCGTTTTTTTTATTCCTTTGAAATATAAACATTACCAATCTACTAGGATTTTTTAATAGCAGATAAAGTATATATGAATTTTCCCTGCATTTAACCGAAGAAAACGACACTGTTTGGTAAGAAATACATACGAAAATCATGCAAAATATCAAATTCAACAAAATTATCACTAATTCCAACCCTAAATCTGCCCTATGGAACTTTTAAGAGCCACTAAAAAACTTACCTGCAAGTTTATGTTGTCCGAAACTGTACGAGTAGTGCACTGTAACACTGGTGGAGTAGTAGAGCACGTGTTGCGCGATGGGAAGGTTGTACACAAATGGCAACGGAACCTCGCACCTCCCGGTTATATACCCTTGAGCAACTAGGGGTAAAGCCAAAAGCGTAGCGGTTGGTGCTACGCTGCTACGCCGCGCCCAGCGTAGGCGTGCGTAGGCCCCAGCCTACGGCATGTTACCATGATAATTGTGCCGCAAACTATAACAATTGACTCGTAATTAAATGCATTTTTAAACCAAAATAATTTTATATTTAAAACTACTTTTAATTTCAACAGGTAGCAAACTAAGTAGATAGATAGAAATTATATTTTCATTTAATTTTTCAGGTTTCAACGCAAAATTCGTTGTCGATGCTTTGTTACATATTTGAAAGGGATCTTTTGAAGAAGTTTTGGCACGAAAATAAATCCCCTTATTGTCAAGATTAAAAGTTTGTAAGAAACTTTGTTTTTTATTTGATTAGTGACAAATTAGATTGTAGAGTATTATTTACGCCATCGTGTAACTTACGCCGTTAAGTTCGCCGAAAACAATTATATTAAATGGATCCAAATATTATAATAGTTTATTTAAAGATCAGATCAGAGAATCGCTTTGAGTTAAAGAAGGTACATGCGTGTTATTAACCTAGCATTTTGTTTTACTTAAGAAACTATGTTATGTGTAATAAACTATGTTAGTCGATACTACTTGTCTGTAAAATAAGAAGCTAATTAAAATGCCTCGTCTGTAAACAGATGTCAAGATTATTGTAATTTAATTAGCATTCTGTAATTTAAAAATAAAAAACTCTTGACAAACATTACAATTTTATTAAAGGATGTGTTCCCAGGAGAGTTGATTAACCTTTATTTAGTGACGATATTTATGGAGGCAGTTAAGACTTGCGTTGCTTTTTTCCGATTTTACAGGAACAGGTGTTGTGGTGGAAAATATAGGATTTTATCCAACTGTGAGAAGCGGAGCCAAGAAAATCAAAATCTGCGTAAATATAAGACCCTTATTGGTAATTATATTTTCGAGCCGTTTGGGGTTAACACCCTCGGGCCACGGGGTCCGAGTATTCATGGTCTCTTGAAGGAAACCTCAAAACGATTGGTTGACACTTTTTTTTTTCAGGATGGGAAATCATCAAATAACCCCTCCCGCTCTGGGTGGAGCAGAAGGGAGTGTCAGACTCTTACTGACTAAAACCCACCCATGTTCCTTCCTTAGCCCTTTATGTTCCAGGGCAGCGGTAACCCTTTCAGACGATCCCGCTACCCCTGGTTGACACTTCCAGTGACCCTATGGCTGGCTTTTACATTACATAATTAGCCTATATTGTTCCCACTGCTGGGACACAGGCCTCCTCTCTGTGAGAGGGAGTGGGCCGTAATCCACCACGTGGCCCCAGTGCGGGTTGGTGTGGGTTGGCTTTTACCTTGGCCGGAGGCTAAGCATTGCCTTTCAACGAGGTAATGCCGCCAGTCTCTTAAAGGGGACACCAGTCGACAGCGTTGCGGATGAATTTTTCGACGCTATAATTTAGGATTTAAAACTATTCCTAAATTATAGCGTCGAAAAATTTAGTAGTTAAATAGTATTAGTTAAGTTGGGATATAATTATGTTATTTTTATTCATTAATTAGGTATTAATTGCTATTTATGTACGTATTATTTTAATTCTGAATAAAAAACAAAATCTAGGCCTCTGTGATATATCGACATATAGTACAAAACTAATTCGAATTTCTAAATTGGACAATGGATTTTGATGCGGTTTTTACTATAATTTAGAGAATTTATTCCAGAAAAATTATGTGTACCATACATTCATATTTAACTTCGATATAGCACTGATATTCCGTGTGTTTTGACTTGTCACCGGATGAGTAGAGTGCACCCGTACGAAGCAAGGGCGGGTTGGTAACCCGCCCTTGCTTCGTTTGTTTAATAGTACCCCTTTAAATTATCACTAAGTTGAGAAACGGATTTTACGCCAGATAGATCCTAACAGTACCCCGGCTTATCTTTTATTAGAGCCAATGCCAAAAGCATTTCAAAGTTCTTTTTTATGACTGAAGGACAGTTTAGCAGCCATTTCTTTTACAGAGTGTCGCAATTAACTGGGTAACAACTTTAGCTACATAAACATGTTGTTAACAGAATAGGGAATTAAATTAATTAATTAGAAACAGAGTATTGGCGGCTCTTTTATTTAAATTTATCTATCTAAATTTATACTAATAATAAAGCTGAAGAGTTTATGTTTGAACGTGCCAATCTCTGGAACTACCAGTCGTATATTATTACTTCACGCTTGGACCTTTAGGAGCCGAGCAAAAAGAAAAAAGAAAGAACGGTAAACGAAAACGGAGTAATTATGCTTGCAGGCGATGCGATGCGATGCGATGGGTGGGTCGGGAGGACAAGAAATTTCACACGGACGAAGTCGCAGGCAGAAGCTAATACTTAATATTGGTGTATTATACACAAAATCGTCTTAATACAAATTATGTATAGAAACAATTCTCTTAAAATTCAAGAAACATTATTGAATGACTTTTACAAAATTGTTGAAACGTGACGCTGTTTTACAGAGACATGTCTTAGTTAACCATTCCAACTGGCGCACAATAACAACGGGGTTATATCCTGTATTTTTCTTCCATTAGGAAACTTCACAGATTAAAAAAATCTACAAAGTTATAGGTCATCTAATTTAAAATGGCACGCCCCTCCACTAAAATTTCTATACAAACATTTTAAATGTGTATGCAACAAGCAGTGGAATTATGTACAGACGCCAGCAGGTCAAGTTACCTGAAACTGTAAAATTGTCCCAATCAACCTGGAACCTTAATGCATTATGGATAAAGTTGAAAATCTATTAAAGAAATTTGACAGATTGTAGTAGTCTGTACACCCATCGAGGCTTACAGGGACTATTCCAAACTTTGAGGCAGTGAAACAGCCTCTACGAGTGTCGATACTTAAACGTTTTTGTCCGGCGTAACCTACACCCTAATTGCTTAACACTCTATCAACCTCAATCTGAATCATTTTGGAGGATATTACAAATCCATTGCTTCAAATGTTCGAAAACTTTGACTGCTCAACAACGTAAATAACGGAATATTTCGAGGCAACAGTTTAGTTCTTTAATAGTTTTACATTTATTCATTATTAAATAAAATTGTTGATTTTCCACGCAATGAATGTTGTTGAACTGTCAAAATTAAAGCCATTGCTACTGATAGTATGTTATTTACACAATTAGGGTGCTGGGCAGTCAGCCCCACTAACAACCCAGGTAACATTTTTGGAACAGTATGCTGTTCTCAAATCACAGAAAGAGATGTAGAACCTATTGCAATGAGAGCAATGTCGAACGTTACTTGCTCATCGTTGTGGAAGAAAAGATGCCGTAACTTAAACCGGTTACCTTGTTCATAAGAAAGAAAGAAAGAAAGAAAAATATTTTATTCTGCACAAACAGAACATAAGCAGCTTCTGTAGCATTCTCAACAACCCCTTTCATATTATAAGCGGCTTTAGTAGCATTTTCAACACCTATTGTGTACCTTTGTTTCCAGAAACGAAAGGTTTTAAACCCGTGGGTGTTCAAAGGGTGACGAATTATTCAAACCTCCGGCCTTCTAACAAACGCATGTTACCTTACTGGCCCGTTATTTAATAGCTTGCTTGCTGCTCATCCTTGTAATGACTATATCACAATAACTATATCCGGGACTGAACAGTTTGGAACGGCCATAGTCTTCCGTCAACAAAGGAGGCAAGATACGCAGTGTTCGCTTTTGGGTTTATTAGATGATGATTGATTTAATTTAGGGGTCCCAGAAGCTAGCATAGGTCTATATTAGCCGCAAAGGAAGATCAAAGTTTTGACGACACGGTTGGCGCACAGGCTGAGCGATCGACTGCTGCGCTGAGTGTCGCGGGTTCGATTCCCGCACGGAAAAAATATTTTTATTGCCTACATGTAGTTGTTCCGGGTATATGTGAGTTTAAATGTTTATAAACGTACCCATGATAAAGGAGTAATACCAAGTGTTTTAAAAAAAAAACGTTTAAAAAAAAATCTTGACAAAAGTGAGACCAAAGGAATAATAGCGTCATGAATGAAAAATAGGAACAAAAATACTGATTCCTGTTGCAACACGTAAGTCTGAAGTAACGATGGCAAGTTCAACATCGCCGGGAGCAGGTGTCGCTCGTTCGACAGCGTTGTAACCCGTTGCTGGGAACTGACAGTTTTAGCTTTAGGCTTGTTGCACACCTACGACTTATGCCTAATTAGGAGGTGGACGATTTGTGGGCCACAACACATGAAAATAAGATTTACGATGTTAGTCTAATCAATTAATTCTTGGTATAATATTTAAATTATAAATAAGGTAGTTGGTATAGATTTGTAAAATGACCGCAATGTCGCATTAGTTACACCTGTAAGGATAGTTGTAACGGAGATTTTAATAAATAAATAAATATATTATCAACCGCAAAAAATCATTAACAAGTGAAGTCGAGCGAACACTGAAAATAAGCGGAATTAAATTCTTCAAAAATGTCAAAATTACATTCTTCAAACAAATGAATAAACTGGAATTTCTCACATAAAAGTTTTTGTAGGCGTAGATTTTTCGCGAACGTAGCACCGGCTACGGCGTAGCTCGGCGTAGCAATTTTCAAAGGCTCAGACTCACTTTGAACAATCTCCTCATTAGATTTGTTCTAAAGTTCTAAATACATTCTATACAATCAAACAGACAGCCTTGCAGACATTTTCCTGAAACTCTACCAGAAAACCCATAACCTTCCGCTTCGATTTCACAATAATGGTTGGAATCTCGTAGAGCGAAGCGAGCTCATTACATAAGTCCAAGTAAGTGATCAGTGACGCATAGTAACTGCTCACTATTAATAAATACAGAGTAGTTAGCCAATGGAATAAGAACTAAACGAGAAAAATTTCCTTCATTTCGTACCCAAAAACAAAAGAGCCGGCCAGAAAGTAACGAAAGAAAGTACTGTCTTTTTATGGGAAATATATATATATATATATATATAATATATCTCATCCCTGCCTCTGGGCTGGATTGAGGTCAAGAGTGAGCCCATTGTCAATAAAAAAAAAATAATTAAATAACCTCTTGGGCATTTTATGCTATTATTATATTTTTATGTGCGATACTCTTGAATGATGTCCTTTATAACTTTATAATGAATAACGTACATAATAAAAAGGTTATCAAGAGTGTATTTTGATCTTGCAACTAAGTGAATGAATAAATGCTCGTATGCACCTATTATAATTTGAAGTTGAAGTTGAACATTTTGAAGTTTTCTTGTTTATTTATATACAAGAGGGACAACAAACAGCCCGTAAAAAACGTAGGTTTTTTTTTTTGTTCGAAAACCCAAACAGTATGTAATATCTACATTAATGGCATTTACGCTGTGTACGCCATCGACAGTCTAATCATATTTCTTTCATTCACGTCACAAATTCAATCAACAGAATCCATTGAAGACATGCCTGAGTACTCCATTTACTTAATACTCCGTGATTAAAACCCATATACCGGATGAAGAGGTTCTCTTAATCACAATTGAAATGTCCCTACTACATTACATAGGTATAGTTAATAAAATGATCCAATCACTAGACTGTCCTCGGTAAGTGATCTAATAGATTAAAACTTGCAATAAAATGAGGTATATATTTAATGGTATTAAATATGTTTGAGTTCACTTGTAAGACTTAAATTGTTCGAAACTTGTAATTAGCTATTTTTTTTCCTTGAATATAGGCAGAGGTACCAAAAACATTCCAATTTCTACATTTATATCTGTAATTTATATGGTGTAAGTACATAATAAGAAGTAGGTATAACTATTCTATTCTAAATGACTTTTTCAGCTTCCCGTTGTTATTTTATTTTATTTTATTTATTAGGGACAAACAACAGTTACATATTAGAGCATACAATCAAAATCCTTAAACTAAATTAACAAAAATGTAACCCACACCATTGTCAACAAATTAACAATTGAAGAAAAGGAAGTTTATGAACAGACTAATATCAATTATGATTAAAGTTACAATAAATAGAAAGTAAAAGTAGGAATATCTGCGACTGGTTAGGTGCTTTACATGTGTTGGTCTTTATCAGATAAGAGCATGAGTGCTTTTGCTTTAAAATTACGGTAGGAGAGTGAGAACATATCTAGATCCATAAAATATGACGACGAAGAGGTACACGTACTCCAGCGTGAGACCAACAGGAGTCTGTATGAAATAAACGAGGCACGCGCACTCCTCGCTGGATAGCAGTTCGGGGTACAATGTAACACAATTTGTTGGTCAAATCAATACAGTCAAACTTATTGTTACACAAGCCATGCAACATCATAACTACGAGAAGCAAACGCCTAGACTCTAAACTCAGAACACTGTATCTTTTTAACAATCGTACATAAGGAGGCTTAGAATAATAACATCTATAAGTCATAGCGCGTAGAAACTTTTTCTGTACCATTTCCAATCTAGTGCTGCACTTTTCATGTAATGGATTCCAAATGGGAATAGCATATTCTAATTTGGATCGTATTAAAGTTTTGTACAATAATAAGAACGTTATACAGGACTATAGTCATTTTCGGGAGCTCAGTTTACGGGTATATATATGCGTAATTTAAATCATCTTCCTGCTGCAGCTTCCTGCCTGGAAAATTACTTTTTTATTTCAGACACTGGAACTCTTCGAATCATCGAATCAAAATCAAATACTGAAGATTCTTTCAGAATTCCGATAACACACACATCATGAAGATGCCCCTCGCTACTCGTAAGTTGCCAGTCAACCAACACACTGCACACGAAATATTCGCTGCAAAATCCTTACACATGTCATTATGTCAATACAATAAGACACAAACGTGCTTTCCGAAGCACGGAGGGTCTTGGCACAAACTAAAAGACACGCAATACACCAGATACATACATCAGACAAAACAAACAATAAAATAAAAATAATACTACTTATCTGACCTCCACAACCCAGTTACTGGGTTATACGAAACCCCTTGGTAAGACTGGCTGTCAGAGTTTCGGAGTTTCGCGCTTCTGACGATCCATAACGACTGTTAAAGATCCACGAATGACAGCCGGGACCAACGGCTTAACGTGCTTTCCGAAGCACGGAGGGGTCTTGGTATGAAAAAATGGTCGCCCATCCACTGACCAACCGCGGCAAGCGTAGCTTAACCTGATCGATCGACCCGTGCAGCTGTCATTACTGAGCCACAAGCCCCTCAACCCTCACTATGTAGATAAACCTTACTAACTTGTCAGTCAACCAAAACCCTGTACTAACATACGACATACTCGCTCCAAATTCCTAACACATGTCATCAGGTCAATACAAATGTCATAGAAAAAAGTCATGCCAAAAATCGCAAATGAACACACAGCTTAACATATTCCGTCCCATGTCCCGATGTAGGTAGACTAATCTTTGATTTCTCTCGGGTGGCCTGGGAATGCCTGTGCCATATCACCCTCCCCACTACTTGCACCATTATGTCTTATTCCCAATAAGGGAATTCTCACTTTGCTTCCGTTCTTCGATCTTAATATTTCAATTGCTTTCAGGAAATAGTACTGTCAGTTAAATGTGTTGATTTTATTTTTTATCCTTTATACTAGTGTTGTATTCAATAACTATTCATACTTTACTAATAATAAAGCTGAAGAGTTTGTCTGTTTGAAGCCGTTAATCTCTGGAACTACCCGACGGATTTGAATAATTTTTATTGCATTTGATAGCCTAATTCTTGAAGAATATATACTATTTAACATCACGCTAGGACCCTTAGGAGCCGAGCGAAAGAGTCAGAAAGAGCGGTAACCAAAAACGAAGTAACAGAACGGGCGCGAAATGTGGCTGTTATTTTAGTATATTGTGGTGTTTTACGACTTCTACGCGAACAAAGTCGCGGGCGGAAACTAGTAGCTAATAAAGATTTTGTCATTTAATAATGTTAACGTCAGTAATAGGAAATGAAGTTTTGCGATTTTATTTTCTTTTATATTATTTCTGCGATATTGACTACTAATATTTCACTTACAATGTGTAACTGAATTAATGCATATTATGAAAGTAAGTTGTTTGCTCAGAATCGTTTACTGAATCGATTTCTGTCATTTTTTTTTAATATAGGTATTTTACTAGCTTATGTACGAGCTCATCGTCACAGTTTGACTTGAACAGTAATTATTTTTTTAAACTTGAACAGTGGCATTTTAAAATCCTATGAAGTTTATAATTTGTACCTATTCCTATTCGTTTATTTTAATTGTATTTAAATTTTATTTTATTATAATCTATTCTGCAACAATATTGCGAAGTTTTATTTAAATTTAAATTTCATTTTATGTAGGTATTAAAGGTACCGGTCGAAGTGGCCATGTGTTGGGGAGGCCTATGTCCACCAGCGGACGTCTTTCTGCTGAAATGATGATGATGATGATGGTGAACTTTTTATCCCAAAAATAATTATAACTACGTAATAAACAGTCACACTTTTGCTGTACAGTCAAAACAAACCAAAATGGTCGTAGTACCTATTACGCTAGACCCTTATACGTGTGCGTGCGTAGATTGGCAGTATGACCACAATTTTCTCACCTGGATATAGAAAACTAATTTAATAAATAAACAACATTTTATACATGTTCGATTCCGAGTTTTCCTTTAATCTCGATAGATGGCGTTGTACCGTTTGGGTATATTTCTGAATCGCGGTGTCGAGAGTCTCCGCGCATATCATATAAATAAGGTCTAGAACAAAAATTATTTCGTTTTGTACTCGCTTTGGAAAGACGTTGTTTTATTTACACTTATCGTCCTCGGGCAGTTCTCAAGTGCTTGAGGCTTGGAGTACGAATTCCTAAAAATACTCATTTAAGTACTTAATAATACGCTGACGTTTAATGATGTGAATAAATAATATGACACCCACCAAAAGGTCTAACTTAAGTACCTATCGTCATTAATCACTTCAGTTGATAAAATCCTTTTAATGGACATCGGAATTCTATAGAATTTAACTCTAAATAGTCCATAATGAGCCAGTTATTTATAAAATCATAATATTTACATAATTATTGTAGTTTTATGTTATGGTAGGTATTTTACAGGATATTGCTAATCCATTGCTTCATATGTTCGAAAAATTAATCTGTTCAACAACGTAAATAACGCAATGAATGTTGTCGAACTGTCAAAATGAAAGCCATTGCTACTGTTAGTGTGTTATACCCCACAGTGTAAGCTGGCCTCTCATTATGTACATATATTAAAACTCCGTACTACGCTAGGCCAGTTTATGGTCGAAGTGTTACCACAGAATGTGTGGCCTAATGTATTTTGATTGTATGTTCTTAAGGTGTGGAAGTGCTGGTAAGTTAAGCCCCAATACAACCCTCTAAGTAAGTATAAGATTTTTTTGATGATTATAGTTCTGTAAATACATACTTGTTACGGTCGCGAATCATATTTTGTTCAACATACAACCTGACGCTGGCCTGCGAATTGCAAAAAAATTAAGAAAAGGACATCATTCAAGTGTCGAACATAAAATGTTCGACACTTGAATAATATCCTTTTCTTAATTTTTTTGCAATACCCAAAAATTAAAGTGTAAGTATATTTTATAGCCAATTTTGACTATTACATCGCAAGTCTACAATTAACCCCTCGGCTGCTATTTGAGATTGAAAATGAGGTCATTTCCCAAAAGAAAACGGTACTTTTTTTTCCGCACTTCTTTTGAATTTCGCGGGCTGCCCTGGCGCTTTCCCCTTAAATTGTTTGACCCAAGTAAGTGGCCACGGTAAACAATTGCGGCATTGCTAGTGCCTTACATCATCGAAAGTGCAGCCTGTAGGTGGGACACATTTGGGACACTCTAGAAAGTGGGACAAGGTCTGGTCAGGAGCACCGTATAAGGTGCATAGATCAATAATCCCCATTTCGTTAAATCGTGCTTGCATTATTGTAGTTAAGGTGTGTTTTGTTTAAGATAAAATAATATGAGAGTGAGATAGCTCGTAGCATCGACATCTCATTTTCGCGGAAAATATTCGGCGATTTGAATGCAGTTTATGAGCGTTTAAAATACCTACGATAAAGAATATCTGAAAAAAAAAAACAGATAAAAAGCAATGCAATCATTCTTTAAAATTGTATGACGTCATCACCCAACTTTTCTTTCTTTTCTTTTGAGGTATTCAAATTCCTGCTAGGCACTTCAAACGTAACTTTTAGAACTCTTACGCAACCGTAATGACCACATGTAATATTTATTTACTTTCATCACGTGGCAAATCACATGTTTTATTTAGTTTTAACAAGGATTAAGGAAAACTTTTGATGAAAATTAGGGTTGGAACATCGCCCCACGTTTATAGGTTGTAATCATTACCAGTTTGCGAAGGGTGAACTGTTTTATAACAGAAGCCGGACAAGGTACCATAATTTTTCTAAAAGAGAAAGAAAAAGTATAGTTACTTGAAGTCACCATGCTGGAAAAGTGACCAGAGAGTGAGTAGAGTATTGATGGCCCAGTGGTATCACTCCCGACTTACGAGTTACGAGGAAGTGACTTTCGACGGTCCCTACGTACAATCCCTTAACTACAAATGACAAACTTTACAGGAGAGTACTTTAAAGTTTTAAACACATGTAGTTCATGTTCTACTTAACAGAAAGTTATGAAATTCGGGATACAGGTTTCATATTTGATATTTTTTATAAAAAAAATAGCTACAACTTCTAAAAGGCCTTTCGAGCGTATTATTTGTCACTTACTTACTTATACAGCGGATTCATCCCTGTGGTAATTAATGTAAGTGGTACTTATTGAGTTTTACGCCGGAGATTTTTAATTAACCAAAGTCACAATTGCCATTTAGGAAGGTTTACGTGGTACAAAAACTGTTATAAAAAGTAGAAAGTGTTTGACTCACTCAACACAACAGTTCATCACAAGAAATACAAATTATTTGCATTACATTTTATTTCTCAGGATTAACGCTTATGTCTCGCAAGTGGCAGTTGAGGGGGAGGGCGCGCGTGGTTACATTGGATTGTCCCACGTAAAACGACTGGATTACCAGTATTGTTGTTCTACGTCGGAAGTTTAAGTCAATTTCGTAGTTATGGGAAATGTCGTGTGTGTATTTAAAGGTCAATTTGCCAATTTTATTATTTTTTTATTAAACTGGACGATAGTTTAGGTTTGTCTGAATGTCACGGAACAAAAAAACACAAATCACGTATCTACCACTTAGTGGATTATACGTAGGGACCGTCGCTTTGAACCCAGGCACAGGCAGGTACTTTACTTTGAGTATTTAATTTCGTCACCACTGCTGTCAAAACGGTGAAAGAAAACATCGTGAGGAAACCGGCATGTCCTAAAACCGCAAATTCGAAGAAATATGTGACATCTACCAACCCGCACTGGGCCCACGTGATAGATTACGGCCCACTCCCTCCCACAGATAGGAGGCCTGTGTCTCACCAGACCGAACATTATAGACTGAATATGCTATACTGGAAAAGTGAAGCCGAAAGAAGTTTTGTGAAGCCGAAAGAAGTTTTTTTAAGTAGACCTTTCGAGACTGCTGATTGATTACGTGCATATAACTTTGTTTGGAAGGTTAGTATTTGGTGACATAAGACTACTGTTTACTCGAAACACTGGAGCTTGGTGCTCAATAAAACGATGTCTTCACGAATACAGATGAACTTTAATTTTAAATAACAATGAGACAACGTGTAGGTACATAATTTAGAAAACTGCCAAGCTCTTAATTCAAAAGAATCAATGTGGACTGATGTTCGTCCGTTTTAGAATGTAGATGAATTTATTTCTCCAAAATGTCAGGTAGAAGTTTTTCCGTAACAATTTATTTTGTGAATCATCTACCGACATTTTTAGCGCCTGATCAAACCTTAGCTGCAACTTGACACGTATAAAAAATACAGATGTACAAAGCAGCAGGCGCAAACATCTTCCCCGCAGTTAAAAGTCTCCGGCTTTTAACTCTCACTCAATCAAGTGCTCCGTCGCTGGCAGCGGGCAGAGTCGCTTGAAGGACCTCCGGTAAGTTCCGTGTGTCGTTTGAACGTCTGCCACGCGACATATTCCATCTGGACCCGGAAAGAGCTTGGTGATGCGGCCCATGCGCCAGCACAATGGTGGTAAATTGTCTTCTTGAAGCAGCACTAGGTCGCCAACGTTCAGTGGAGTGTCGTTGATGCGCCATTTGGATCGTTGCTGAAGCTCAGCCAAATACTCCCTCTGCCATCTCCTCCAAAAGTGCTGTCTGACTTGCTCCAGACGTTGATGGCGCTTCAGGTGAGTAACTTCGGAGTTTTCTAGGCTCGGTGAAGGCAGCGCGGTTAGCGGCCGTCCAAGCAGGAAGTGCCCTGGGGTGAGGAAAAGGAGATCATTTGGAGACGAGGACATGGGGTAAAGCGGGCGGCTATTTAATATGGCTTCCACTTGTGCGAACAATGTGGATATTTCTTCGAAGTTTAGATGCGTGTTGCCCATTACACGTCTTATATGATATTTGGCGGATTTTACCCCGGCCTCCCAGATACCACCAAAGTGGGGAGCGTAAGCAGGTGAAAATAAAAATTTAATTTCTTCCTCGTTGGAGAAATCTGTAATTGCTTGGCGGTTACATTTTAAAAAGTTGCCAATTTCCTTGGCAGCGGCCACAAAATTGCGACCGTTGTCACAAAAAATTTCAGTTGGCTTACCCCGACGGGATATAAACCTACGCAAGGTAAGGATGAAAGCGTCCTTCGAAAGATCGCTTCCATCTTAAATTCCATCTTCCGCGATCCAAGTGTACACATTTGTACCTTAAGCAAACAAAAATGCATAAATAGCATTTAGTGATCCTTGATCCGCGCCCCTTTCTATTTGAGACATAAAAGGGTCCGGCAAAGTCAATACCAACACTACGAAACGGGAAGTCCACCGTAACGCGCTGGGAGGGCAAGTTCCCCATTAAGGGTGTTAAAGTCTTGCCCTGTAGCCTTCTACATGTGATGCAGTTGCGCATGGTTCTCCGAGCGAGGTTTCGCCCATTGATAGGCCACACGTATTGCCTGACACTCGCGAGGAGAAGTTGTGGCCCAGCGTGTAAATTGTGTAGGTGTTCCCGCTCAAAGATTAATTTCGTGAGATGATGCGAGGAATGTAGTAGTATAGGGTGTTTGCTATCAAATGAAATAGCTGAAGCATCCAGCCGGCCACCTACTCGTATCAACCCATTTACGTCCATGAAAGGTGTAAGCCCTATGATGGGTGATTTTGTACTAATTGATTTTTCTTTAGATAGCAAATCGTACTCAACAGGAAAAGATTCCTGTTGAGCCTTACGGCATAAAAGATCAAAAGAATTTTGTAATTCTTCTAAGTTAAGGGCGTCGAAGCGCCTAGATTTAGGATTGCGTAAATTATAAAAATATCTTAGTACGTATGCATAATCTTGTTTTATTTTATGTAATTTACTATATTTATGAAATAGAATGATTGAAGGATTATCCATCTTGGGGACAATGTTCGATTTTATTTCGGGAATTTCAGGCTCGCGTTGGAGTTTATCTGACAAGGTAGGCCAAGAAGATTCGCCTTGAAGTAAAAATTCGGGCCCTGACCACCACAGACTATGATCTTTAAGCTCCTCGGGGTAAACGCCGCGCGAGACGAGATCAGCAGGATTATCTGCGGTAGGTACATAACGCCAACAAGAGACTTCTGACAGTTCCAGTATTTCTGTTATTCTATTAGCCACGAACGTCTTTAACCTTCTAGAGCTAGTATGCATCCAAGCAAGGACGACGCTGGAATCACACCAATACAGTTTACGAGTCACTGGGAACCTCAGGGAATCGACGGCGGCCTTGCAGAGTCTGACTGCTAGTAAGGCGGCACACAGCTCCAAACGAGGTATAGTACAGGGCTTGATTGGTGCCACCTTTGACTTAGAACACAAAAGGTTAACATGCACGATACCTGCTTCATCAATAGACCTTACATAGACGCAAGCGCCGTAAGCCCTTTGGGAGGCGTCGCTGAACATGTGTAGCTCTATAACAACAGGTAAGTCACATAGAACCTGCCTCGGCAGTGTAAATGCAGCTAGACAAGATAGATTATTAGAAAACTTAAGCCAATCTCTTTCTATTTCCTTTGAAACAGGTTCGTCCCAGCCAACTTTATCAAGCCAAAGTTGCTGCATTATTAATTTAGGAATAATAATACAGGGGCTGACGAAACCGAGTGGGTCAAAGATTTTAAACGATGTTGATAAAATATAGCGCTTCGTAATTTTATTATTGATAGGGGGCATTTCGAAAGAATAATGTAGACTATCAGTGTTAGGATTCCAGTCTAAACCTAGAGCATTGGAGGACTCACTAATGATAAGCGAATCTGTGGAGTTCTCGGAGCAGGCTTCGAGTACGCTAGACGAATTAGATTTATATTTTCGTAGATTAAAACATGCTGCCTTAAGGGCTTCTGATACAGATTTTTGAATATGTATTAGTTCCTTCTCAGAATTACAGCCGGTAATTAAGTCGTCTACATATAGATCGTGTTGTATAATGGTTCTAATGAGTGGGTCTTCGCACTCCTCACCCGACTGCCAAAGACACCTTGTACTCAAATAACTTGCGCTTGTGAAACCATAAGTCACCGTATTTAATCGTAACGTCTTAAGAGACTGACGCTCGTCTTCTCTCCATAGAATAAGCTGAAGATTTCGATCTGACTCGTCTACTAATATTTGGCGAAATAGTTTTTCTACGTCTGCTGCTAAAAGATATTTGTAGAAACGAGCTCGAATCAAAATGGAGAAAAGAGAGTCTTGAATTTGAGGCCCAACCATTTGGATGTCATTGACAGAGAGGCCCGAGGAAGTGCGAGCCGATGCATCGAAGACGACGCGGATTTTTGTCGATTCGCTGTTTTCTTTAAATACAGGATGATGTGGTAAGAAATAGCATAAATTGGATTTTAAATTATCTATTGCAATTTCAGAGAGATGACCTAATTCTGCATATTCTCTGATAAATTCAACATATTGTGACTTAACTTCAGGCTGTCTTCTAAATCGCCGTTCTAAATTGTAAAACCTTTTCTTAGCCATGTTGTAAGAGTCACCGAGACAATCCGGTGAGTCTATGAGAGGTAACTTGACAGAGAATCTGCCGTTTTCTAAGCGGCAGGTGTGCTGCAAAAAATGCGTTTCACATGCCTGCTCGCTTTCACTTAGATAAGATTTAGATGGAATTTCTTCCAGCTCCCAAAACCTATTTAATTTTAATTCTATGTTTTCATCATAAGAAAAATGGGTAAGTACATGATTGCATTTAATATCCTTAGGTTGTTTATGTTGCAGGGGACCTCCAATCAACCAGCCCAGCCTTGAGCTATGTAACTTGGGAAGATTAGGGCCTAATGACTTCTGCTCGCAACATATAATGTCCCAAAATAAATCTGAGCCTATGAGAATATCTACGAAAGAAGGCTGATAGAATTTAGGGTCTGCTAGGATAATATCTTTGGGAATATTAAACGATCGAATATCGACTACCGCGTTGGGAATTAAAGATGTTAGTTCCTTCATAACATAAAAGTTGGAAATAACGTTGAATGGTGTATTTAAGGATTTTATTTGGGCAATGCAATATTCAGTTATCGTACCTGCATCATTGTTGCCAAAACCCACCACCTTTGTAGCATTGATAGGGTAGTCCTCTAATGATAACCTTTGTTTCAGGCTTAGACTTATGAAAGAGGATTGGCTGCCACAATCAAGCAAGGCGCGTACTGTTTCACATTTATTAGTCTTAGGATTTACTATATCCATCAAGGCAGTACATAGAAGAGCATACTTGTTACCTTGATTGATGCAGTTAGCCAACGTTTCAGGAGAACTATCGATGCTTGTACTAAATGAACTATCAGATGTACCAGTAGGAAGGTGCAACATAGAATTGTGTCTTTTGTTGCATTCACGACAACGACCAAAACGACATTTAAATGTAGGGTGACCTAACCTTAAACAATTAAGACACAATTTCAATTTAGTTGCCTCAGCTACACGCTCGCTTATGCTCTTTGCCTTAAACGATGGACAATCAAATATTTTATGATCAGCATTACAGCATGGACAAAGGTGCGATGAGGATGATTGTGTTTGTGGTTGGTTACTACCACTAATGTATACAGATGCTTTAGTATGACGTGTATGGTCCGGTTGTTTCTTTGAATAGCCTTCTGGACGCTGTTTATCATTATTGGATCTAGAGGCGTTGTCTGACTTGCCGCGGTGCAAGGACTCAAGCACGGCTGCACGATCGTTTAAAAATTTATAAAATTCTTTAAGTGTAGATGTGTCTGTTGACAACGCGTTACAGTGTTCCTCCCACTTTACGAAGGTGTTATTGTCCAGTTTGGAAGCGACTATGTGAATGATAAGGGGATCCCAATGCTCAGTTATTTGTCCCAAATTGGAAAGGGCGCGTAAATTCTTAGCCACGTGGTCAACCAAGAAGCGCAACGATCTTTCAGACTCCTTATTTACTGAATTGATGTTGGTTAACGCAGTGAGATGATGACTTATCAATAAACGCTTCTTGTCGTAACGTTCGAGCAATAGGTTCCAAGCCTCCCGATAATTTTCAGCAGATACTTCTAGATTTGAAACAGTTCGTGCTGCTTCTCCTTCTAAATAAGAAATTAAATAATGAAACTTGTTTACTGAACTAATTCTACTATTTTCATGTATTAGAGATCGAAACGTGTCACGAAATTCCATCCATCGAAAGTATGACCCGTCGAATTTAGATACCTGCAGCATAGGTAGCTTGAAACCCATTTCATTATGATCGACAGTGCAATGAGTTATATTGTGAGGAGTGCTTGAGTCGTGGATGCCTTCCTCCCTGGCGTGCCTTTGTAATAACTCTTGAGCCATTACAATATTGCTAATGAATTCCTTCTCAATACTTTCTCGTTCTTCAAGTTCATCTTCCAAACTACTAGGATTAAGAATCTCAATTTGACTTTGTAACTCATCGAACCTTGAAGATAAAGTTTAGAATTTACTGAGTTTAAGTGTAAGTTCCGCCCTTTGTGTTGCATTAAAAGTGTCTAACCGTGATATTTTCTCTAAATAATTTTTAAACTTCGTTACTTGGCCCTTGACGGAACTACGTCTAACATTTAATTCCGCCAAGTTCTTGGCTTCGTCACCTAAACCCATTGTGACTGTTTATTTCAATCAAAATTCTCACGAGAAAGAAATTAAAGAAATGTAGGTACGATTGAAATAAACTCAAGGAAAACTAACGTTTAAAAAACCAAATAAAATAAAAGAATACGCTCACGCCCCTGGTTGGTGGTCTCTGCCGCACGGGAGGCCGAAGTCGCAGGCACCGGTAGGCGGGCTGCCTCTGCACGGAAGCGGCGCGTGCGCTGCGCGCTGCGGCAACGACGCGACGCTCAGCAATACACGGGAAACTTGGGCAAATCTGAAATATTCGGCGGAATAATCACTAGAAAGAACTAAAATAGGCACAGCTGCAGCCTGTGGAATTAATTTCTTAAAAGAAATTCTTCAAAAAACAACAAAAAAAAGTTTGATTGTAGTAAGTACTTTAAGTGGGTATGTAGGTACTTTGAGATGTGAAATTTACTTGAAAAATCCGCTTGTAAATTCACCAAAACGGAAAAAGAAATGAAATGCAACGTATAATATCCTTTGCGAGTCGTCACTGATACTAAATAATAACGAACTCGTGGAAATTTAAAGAAAGAAATACTTAGAAAGTATTACGCAATTCTGTAACCCTAACAAAGGTGAGACATGTAGGTATAAAACTATGAAGTTGCACAAGCGGAAAACCATATATAAATTGGATTAGGACGTAGGCTACTTGATTTAAACGGAAGTTTAGGAATTAAGGAAGGGCACTTAGCTGCAGAAAGGCTGCTGCGCTGCGGTGTGACACTGTATTTAGGATCAATGGCCGGCGGTGCTAAGTACTGCTCGATTCTTCCAATGTACGTGCTTCTCCCAAGGGCTGGATGAGGCGCGGTGCTGACCGACTAGTAGTTGCGGCGCGGTGCTGGCCTACTCCAGCTAGACCTTGGTACTTTGGTAATCCGAAGATTGCAGGTTAACGTCCTGTCACGGTCGCCAATTATGTTTACTCGAAACACTGGAGCTTGGTGCTCAATAAAACGATGTCTTCACGAATACAGATGAACTTTAATTTTAAATAACAATGAGACAACGTGTAGGTACATAATTTAGAAAACTGCCAAGCTCTTAATTCAAAAGAATCAATGTGGACTGATGTTCGTCCGTTTTAGAATGTAGATGAATTTATTTCTCCAAAATGTCAGGTAGAAGTTTTTCCGTAACAATTTATTTTGTGAATCATCTACCGACATTTTTAGCGCCTGATCAAACCTTAGCTGCAACTTGACACGTATAAAAAATACAGATGTACAAAGCAGCAGGCGCAAACAACTACATTACTAACTTACTTTGTCTAATAATTATAATTTTCTAATCACTCGTGACTTGAAAAATACATTAAAAACTATTGAATGAGTTTTCCAGAAAGCTCAGATGCGTAGTACTCGCAACCGTCGTCGTGCGTTTATGACAAAATGTATAAACGTTAACGGAACAAAAGGAGTATAATGTAAGACCGTTCCATAGTTTCTGCCACCACCATGGGAAAAAGCAGCCAAGTGCGAGTCGGACTGGCCCATGAAGGGTTCCGTTGAGTTGATTGAATGAAAGGTAAATTGCGGTTTACGATTTATGACGTATTAAAAAAAACTACTTACTAGAACTCGTTCAAACCTATTTTCAATGGAAGTTTACATGGTAATGTACATCATATATTTTTTTTAGTTTTATCATTCTCTTATTTTAGAAGTTACAGGGGGGGGACACATTTTACCACTTTGGAAGTGTCTCTCGCGCAAACTATTCAGTTTAGAAAGAAATGATATTGGAAACCTCAATATCATTTTTGAAGACCTTTCCATAGATATCCCACACGTATGGGTTTGATGAAAAAAAAAATTTGAGTTTCAGTTCTAAGTATGGGGAACCCCCAAAACTTATTTTTTCTTTTCTATTTTTATGTGAAAATCTTAATGCGGTTCACAGAATACATCTACTTACCAAGTTTCAACAGTATAGTTCTAATAGTTTCGGAAAAAAGTGGCTGTGACGTACGGACGGACAGGCAGACAGACAGACATGACGAATCCATAAGGGTTCCGTTTTTTGCCATTTGGCTACGGAACCCTAAAAAGGCATAATTTTACGTATTTATGTAAATTAGATCTTAGGGTGGGATCATACTGTGATAGAAATGGTCGCGCATTTTTATCACAGTATGATCCCACCCTAAGATTTCTCTCATGTCGTCACTTCGTAATTTCCAGGGATAGACCGCGTATCTGCCAGAATCTTTCCCCACGAATGGTTGGTATATGTCTGATAATTGATTAGGTACTGCGTCCGTACTCTCAACTTGACGTTTAATTGACCCCTTGTCTCCATTGATGGATAACACATTGCTAAAACCATAACAGATTAGTTTTACCTAACAAAACCTTCTCCAGTAACTACCTACATTTTCTAACTAGGCGAGTAGGTAAACATTTCCGTATGAAATTAATCCATTATAATTGTGAATGCGGAATGTTAATTTGATGTCAGTCACGTGAAAAAAGTGGGGGATTATGGGCAATAGTGCCCACACGTTTTTCACATGACATTAATTTATGGGTAAATAGAATTCTTCGGAAAAGGTCTTGTCTGGGAAGTGGAAATACCTATAGTTACCTGTATGTAATGCTGCCAATCGGGGTTCTTCCCACGGGGGTAGGTGCCTACCCCCAGACGCCACCTACTACGACATTAACATAGGTACTCCTTTTGTATTTCCTTTGGTATTTGAAGTTCATATATAAAAATGATATTACAGGCTTGCTTCACACTTGTTCGGGGTGGCATGATCCGGCAAAAAATATATTCAATTTTGCCGCCCGGCAGCGCCGAATCATGCCAACCTGAGCCAGTGTGTTCTGTCTGTCAAACCACAAACTCAAGGTCTGTTTAAAACCCCAGATTTTAGAGATTACCTGTGTCTGTTTATGGCTATTGTTACAATAGCCATACATGCCACACAGCCATACACCCACCACAGCCATACAGCCATGTTGATTTTGTTTGTGTGGGTTCTACATCCCACATGTTGACCTTTTTGAGTGCCAACTTAAGAAACACTCTTCATCATCCATTTTCCTTTTTTTTCCTCCTTTTAAGTACCTACTCAAAAGGAGGAAAAAAACGAAAAATAGATAGGTAGTTTTTATGAAGAATAATAGTCACTATTCTAATACGATACCACCATTTATGGCTTTTTATCGAATGTGTTTTGTGTGTGTGTGTTTTGTTAACCTACTGTAGTCCTAATGAGGGAGTACACTAGTTCGACTTTCGCCGTGCTGCTGGTCGCTTATCAAATCGCCTCACAAGCCGAATCACCACCCCATTTACACAGGTAGATAAAAATCGCAGGTGACTACTTAGTTATTTTTGCATCAAAATGCCGCGGTCACCTGCGGCTGAGCCTTTTCACGATCGACAAAAGTGGAAACGTACTCTACTTTGGAAATAGCGATTTAAGTCACCTAGGGCCTAGTGGTTTGTCATTAGTGCGGCTTTAGTCACCCGTGTAAAGCCTGCATTACTGATCATCTCATAATAAGTGTTTTATTTGTCATCCAATTATATTTCGGTTTAAAGATGAAGAAGTTTGATTGTACAAATAAATGATGCATAAGACTCCGTACCTCGATAAAAAGAAAACAGAATATTTAACAAGTAGGCTTCTAAAGATTTTATACTAACTCAGCCTTCTCAGAAAGTAACTGTATGTTCGCAAAAACTTAGAACTTTCCAAAATAAGAAGCAATTTCCACACGTAGTAAAAATTAAATTCAGCTAACTAAAACTAGAAAGTCATTTCTTGTACACAGTATGCCCTTTTATAACAAGTTGTCAAAGTCGGTTACAAAACTTAGCGACGGAAAGTTTAAAACCCACATCGAACGTGTCCTTATCAAAAAAGCATATTATAAGATTAAAGACCACGTTGAAGACAAGGACGTTTGGCAATAATTCCTTCTACAAATGTGACTTCCCGTGCATATCATTAAACGCATACTATCTAAAATTACGATGTTTATCTTTTATTTATTTTTTATTTATTTATTTATTTTACCATTTATGCACACACATATATAAACAGACATTGAAAAACAGAACAGAAAAAATAGGTACATACTTCTTTGACATAATCTTCTCATTATTTGACGTTATATGTATAAATACATTTCTAAGTTCAACTCTTTATTAGTGGTTGTAATGGCAATTATATCATTTGATTTAAATAGGTTTTTATATTTTATTTATCTTTTAGATGGATTCTTTTATATCTTGTGAACGTGAGAACGTTGTAGGCTGTAGATTTGTAGACCATTTTTTATTTTATCAAGTACCTGAAGATCGATTATCACCGTGAAAAGTTAGGTGGTGTTGGTTAGCTTATAGTGACCTGCCGGTCGATTCTGTAAAAATCTCACCTTGAAAACTCAAGTGAAGTGAGTTGTCAGTAGTGTCAATCCCTAAGCCTTGTTTGGAATGACAGCTTACTCCACGCTCCCTTCACCTAAGTTTTCACGGTGAGATGGTTACAGAATCGCACTGCTGTCAATAGTGTTACTCCCTAGCATTAGTTGGAATGACCGCTCACTCCACGCTCACTTTACCTAAGTTTTCACGGTGAGATTGTAACAGAATTTCACTGCTGGTACTTACTGACAGGCCTACACTGTCCTCCCATACCTATTAAAACTGTAATTTGAAAACTCTGTAAAAGCCAATTATTTTTAAAGGAGTACCTAACCGCAGTTTCTTGCCGCCTCTTCTCCATAGGAAACCACCAATTGGAACTGTGCACCTAGCTTCTGACGTTTCATAAGTGACCATGTAGGTTCACGTGAAACAAAATAAGTATTATTTTATGATTTTGATTATTAAATTCAACCAAAAGGTTATTTAATGTTTAATGCCTAAATCCTTTATATTTGTGACAAAGTTTATCAATGCGTTCCTTCTTGATGTTACTTTGCGTAGTAGTAGCAAGGCCAAAAAACCAAGGCTTCAAAAAAATTTTTAAAAGTATTATATAATACACAATTATAAATATAAAAACTATAGAATTGTTATGTTAAAAAGGATAATTTTTTATTGTACGTACGCTTACTCATGGCATACCAATACCTACTAGGAAAGTAGAAAAAAACTATTAAATTCTTTCTATAGTGTTCTTGTGAATTCGTTGTGAACAAACAATAATCGAGTATTGTGAGCATCGTCAAGCCATCCGTGACATACATACAATACCTAGAAATGATATTGAAATCCCAAAGCTTGGTGCTAGTGATGTGAAAGAGGCAAGTTAGCAAGATGATAAAAAAATAATCAACAAAATTCTGAGATATGTGACACCTATGATTTAAAAGCAGTTGAATTTAGAACCATCACCGTTTGGAAATAAGTTAAAATCTCCTCGCTTGCCATTGGTTGAAAATATCAGAATAAATTAAATACAAAAAAAGATAAAAAGCTCCTAAGTACGTAAAATTATCGTAATAATTTAATTTCCCTCAAAATCGCAATGTAGTTTAATAGCAGCATTTATTTACGGTCACAAATTCTCCTAAAATCGTCCTTCCTAGAACTGTAGAGGTATTACGGATACGGATGCCTGAACAAAAAATGCTATAATTATAATAAACTTCAGGCAAATATCAAAAATAAAATATAAATATTTACATTGTTTTTATTTATGAGCACTACCGAATGATAACTCAAGCGATTTATGTCTACATTGAGCACAAATGAGAGCACTGGAGCAATCAAATTGAAAAATTCACTTTTGTCGCATCACTAACGCCCGATACACTGAATTACCAAAGAAAACAACTCAACCAACGCTTGCATTCGAAACCAAACCTTATGAAAACTACTCAAGATACAGTTTTTTTTGTCCGAGGTTATAAGAGCTAAATTACATGCACTTTCCATTGAAAGTTTGTTATGGACTATATCGCGAACGCGAGTTTGCATTGTGTTGCAAATAAAAATGGTCCATACGCAGCAGTCTCTCGTCGATATGGGGAAATGAAAAGCTGTAATGTGAAACAAGCTGGATGCTAAAAGCTGTCTGCTACCGACTGTCAGTACCTATACGTTCCGTAGTATCTATCGATACTCATACGTAGTCATTGTTAGTGCTCTTTCTGCTTCATATTCCATGGGTTTTTCGCTATAAAGCGTACCAACCTGTGTAGGTAGGTAAATCATCATCTGCCAAGCCTTTTCCGAACTATGTTGGGGTCGGCTTCTAACCGGATGCAGCTGAATACCAGTATTTTACATGGAGCGACCGCCTATCTGACCTTTCACAACCCAGTTACTGGGTAATACGACTCTTACCCCTTGGTGAAACTGGTTGTCAGACTTTCGGTTGTGTAGGTAGGTAAATTATAAATGATTTTATTTCTGTAAGTGGATTTGTATAAACACTTTTAACCGTCAATCATATTTAAAAAAGGCTTATGTTTAACTTACCACTATAACATATAAGACAAAAATACACTTCTGGACACATCTATTGGCCCACCTTGTATTTTCAGTTTCGTTTGGTCCTAGCTAAAATTTTATATTAGGTCGAGCAAAAAGTTTTTATGCAGTTTTGAACCTGGCACATTCACAATTTCATTCAATAGTCTTTTTCTGAATTTCGAACACAGAATTTAAAGAAACAAAAGACAATTTGGAGCCTGTTTGTTGATATCAAACAATCGAATACTAAGAAAACTTGGTTTTATTGGTTTACTTGGATTTAATTCTTGAAAAAGTGATTGATATCTTTGGTTTTGCAACAAACATTATTTATTCTTAACATTAAGGTGAGGTTCTATCAATAATCTATGGATACTTCACCTGAAGTCGCCGTGGTCCGTCCGTGGCACTTATTCAGGCCAGACACAGCCAAAGAAACGTGAGTGCTCAACTTAATTCAAGTCGATCTGCGGTCCGAAATGTTTATCGGAGGTACCTAGAGACTGGCGGCTTTGTTCGTCGCCAAGGAAGGCCACGATCTCGGGTCACAACTGAAAGGCAGGATCGATTCATAGTGACGACCAGCTTGAAGCTTGAGAAATCGTCACCTTACCTCCATTGAGATGCAAACCCAACTTCGCGACTTCCACGGAGTATCTGTGAGCGCTCGAACTGTTCGGAGAAGGTTAAAAGACCGCGATATGGTACCACACAAGCCAGCTAATGGGCCCAAACTAACGCGAGCCCACCGAACAGCGCGCCTTCATTTCGCACGCAGTCATTTAAATTGGACACAGCAAGATTGGAGCTGTGTACTCTTTTCTGATGAGTCCAAAATTGTGTTACATGGCAATGATGGAAGGAAGAAGGTCTACCGACGTAAGGGAGAGCGTTTCGCACAATGCTGCTTTGAAGAGAGGGTTGCTTATGGCGGTGGCTCATGGACTGTCTGGGGCGGTATATCCGCGAACGGCAAAACTCAACTTGAGGTTGTTACAGGACCACGGCTGCCAACATTAAATGCTGAAAGGTACATTCGTGAGTGCTTAGAACCTCACGTGATACCATACGCGGACTATGTGGGCCCAAATTTCCTTTTTATGCATGATAATGCAAGAGCCCATGCGGCCGGCATCGTCAGGGAATATCTTCGGGATGTGAACATCACAGTTATGGACTGGCCAGCCAGAAGCCCAGACATGAACCCCATTGAGCACATGTGGGACGAGCTAAAAAGACGTGTTAGGGCTCGTCAGCCAGTTGCCCAGACGATGCAGGAGTTGAAAACTGCCATAGAAGAGGAATGGGAGATGATCCCTCAAAATTTCATAGAGCGGTTGATAAACTCTATGCCTAATCGTATGAGAGCTGTGGTAGATGCCCATGGAGGCAACACGCGTTATTAAATTAAACCTTTATTTGATAAAACATGTTTTTTATTCAAAAATCAATTGCCTTTAACAAGGCGCATATCCGACTTGTTAGGCGTAGCTCCATGTCGTATGGTATTCTGAATTCAAATTTAAAACAATACGATCGAAAAAGATGGTAAAATGTATCAGGTTTAAAACTGCATCAACAGTTTTTGTTCAATCTAGCAATCATATTTCGGTAGGGGCCATCGAAACCTAAACTCTAAGGTGGGCCAATAGATGTGTCCAGAAGTGTAGTAAATGATCACCAAAATTAAACCCTTATTTTAATGTAAACTTATAACCAAAGTTTGAACACCTCGCTATCCTATTTAAGCAAAATGACTGGTATTCAGCTGCATTCGGTTAGACTGGAAGCCGACCCCAACATAGTTGGGAAAAGGCTAGGCAGATGATGATGATGATGACTCCAAATAAATCAGTTCGATTCTCGACAGCCTGCAAAAAATAATCTCTTTTTTTCCATATTTTTTTTCTATACAATCTAGTCGTTTCTGGCACTCGCCGGCCGCTGCCGCGGCACCGCTCGCTTCGATCGCTCTGCTCGTGCGTAGGAAGTCACTGTTTTAACCTTACCTAACTTAACCATTTTTTTTAAAATTAGGTAACCTAGTCTATCTAGTTTGCAGCAAGCCGGAGACATAGCTTAATATGGCATCATAATACTTTATTTGGTAATAAACCTACATTTTATGGCAATCATAGTGGTTTATTTAGGCAGAAATAGCGCATTAATTTGCTCGCTAAGATTTAGTGATCACTTACTACATTTGGTGTTCGAATACAATTTGAAGTGCAAGAACTAAGGGTATCAAAGAATTTTATGGAGGTCATTATATTTAACCCCTTTTAAAAACTAGATGAGGTCGGCGTTTCCTATCTGACCACTCTGAGAAGAAAGGCCGAAACAAACTCAGAAGTTTCTTTTCAAGTCCAGACATAATCTTGGTCAGATCATGTGAAGACCATGTAGATTGATGTCTGGTGGTACTCTACACTAATGGTACTCTGCTATTTACGTGCTCAAATGTAAATAGGTACTTATTGTTATTGGGTATGGTAAATAAGCTCACCTTTGCCTATTCGGTTGATTAACTTAAGCTGACTTAAAATTATCGAAGCTAAGTGTTTCCTAGGTTCTTAAGACCCACACTGTGATTGCTATGGCAGAATCTAGTGAGATTGATAGATGAGCGAGCTTATGCCTGCGACTTCGTCCGCGTGACCTTCGCCACATTGCGTCACATCCTCGCTTTTACCTCGTTTTTGCTTAGCATTCTTTCTGACTTTTGGTTCCTAAGAATCACAGCATGATGATAAATAGCCTGTAGCCTTCCTCAAGAATTGGGCTATCAAACAAAAATATTAAATATAGACACCTACACATTAAAATGCAAAAACATAACATGAGTATACTTAAATAAATACATAATACGAAAATATATAAACATATATATTCATATATACAAAAACTCACAGTATAGAGGAAAGGTAATGCTCTTTTAATCGACATTTAAATCACGAATGCTAGATGGAAGTGAGTTCCACAATCTTACAGCATGGACAGAGAAGGAATAAGAATAGTAGCTCGTTTTATGAGGATGAGATTTAAGGATGGATCTTAGATGCGATCTACACGGTGCGGCGCTAGAGCGAGCGTAAGAAAAACGCTCACGCAGGTAGGAAGGATAAGACGGGTTGTGTAAGATGTTGAAGAGGAGACATAAAATCCGAGTGTTCCTGCGAAGGCAGATTGGGAGCCACTTGAGTTCCTTGCGAAGGTGAGAAACATGGTCATACTTTCGAAAACAAAGCGAATGCCCAGGTTTTGCAAACGCTCAAGCTTGTTTAATAGCTCCTCAGTAGCGGAAAAGAACAGGAGTTACCGACATAGCTTGCAGAATAAGCAACCTGAAGTGGCAGTGGGCTGGCCATCTTTGTCAAAGTACCGATGGCCGGTGGAGACCGCGTATCGGCAAGTGTAGTGTGGGACGCCCCCGGACGACCTTAAGAAGGTTGCTGGGACGGATTGGATGCAGAAGGCGGAGGACAGGGTGTTGTGGCGCAGCCTGGGAGAGGCCTATGTCCAGCAGTGGACTGCGATAGGCTGAGTTGATTGATTGAAAAGCATCCAGGTAGCAGGCGTCGGCATAATCTATAATCAGCTGAATAAGTGTTTGTGCCAAAGAAATTTTAGTCTTTAAGGGCAGAAGACCTTGAAGTAATTTCAGCGAATGAAAGGAGAAATGTATCTTTCGGCTGACCTCATTGACCTGAGCATGCCACGAAAGATTGGAGTCAATAACTACACCCAGATCTTAAGCGGTTTCAGTATAGTCAATGCGAACATCATCGAGATATAAAGGCATGAGAGATATGACATCAGCCGCATTGCGAACGAATCTGCTGCCTATGATCATGGCCTGGGATTTAGTTGGGTTAATTTGCACACCAAATGACTAATGATAATTTTACAAATAATGACTACTTAACTAACTAAATTATTAATTAATTAACTATTTATATGAATCATTTAACTAATAATATTACGTTGTGATTGCAAAAGGAAAATAATGAACGTGTAATATGCTAAATGTTTTTTAATGTTCCATCAAAATGTAACACGCTTTTATTTATTTCTTATCAGGTTTAAATTATTTTTAACTTTTTAGTTCTTTTTATTAATAAGTAATAAAAACATGTTTTTAAAAAGTTTTTTTTTTCTTTTAATTTTTTGTTAATAAAATAGGCTCCTGACTGATTTCGGTCACAATGGCCAATCTCGACGGAGATTAGCCAGGTACGCAGGAGATATTATAGTGCACAAGTGTGTGCGCAAAAACAGGTGAATTCTCTGTTCCTTTACTCTCATTGTCCGATGGGACGGCAATCCAACACGACCAGAGAGAGATCAAGCGCTGGACCAACGGCTTTACGTGCTTTCCGAGGCACGGGGATATTAAGCCGCCAACTTCCAAACTCCGGACTGTTACTAAGAAATTCTTAAAGAAAAACCCAATAACACTTTGTCCGACCCGGGAATTGAACCTAGTACCCCACACTCAGCAGTCGCAATTGCAGCCACGAGACCAATGGGGCAGTCAATTTATATATTATCCTAATAATATTATAAACGCGAAAGCTTGTATGGATGGATAGATAGATGTTTGTTACTCTTTCACGCAAAAACTACTGAACGGATTTGGATGAAATTTGGCACACAGATGGTTTATAACCAGGATTAACATATGGGATACATTTTATCCCGATATTTCCACGGGATCGAAACGTATGCGGGTGAAACCACGGGGTGCAGCTAGTATTATAGAGAATATTTAAAAATTATTGCCAAAAAAATGATAGAGAAAGAATGGCAGAAAAATAAAATAAGGATGCCGTAATCCTGTTGGATTTTTTCATTAAGTATTTATCAACACGTCCGTTTTCCTCAATATTTGTTCATGAACCCACATCGATATATAATTATTGATTCAGGGTATTGTTTATGCCCACCGAGGCACTGGCCGGACCTTTTAAATTCTAGAGGCATTTATTATTCAATCAAATAACGTCAAATGCTTGAATACAAATGCTTAGATTTACATTTTATTAAATGAGTTTTCCCGCGACTTTGTCCGGTTCAATTTGTGATTTTACCATAAAAACTTCAAAAGCCTATTTCACCGCTAAAGTTTTTTTTTCAGTATGTTGTTATACCGGGTTCAAGCTATCTCTTCGTACTATATTATTGTTATTGTCCCAAACAAAGGTACAAACAAATAAACAGATTGTGGTTAAGGCCTCACACTGGCTCAAGACGGGTTGGCGATTTCAGACTTATTTTATTAACAGACTACAATTCCAGGTTTCTTCAAGATGCTTTTCGTGCAGCGAATCACCGATGTTAGTAATGTCTAAGATAAACTCATCAAATACATATGAATAGAAAAAATTAAATTGGTTCTTGCCTTGAATTGAAACCACAACTTCGTGCAGAAGTCCCCTTTTCTACACGAAGTTGTGGTTTCAATTCACATCACGACATGAAAACTTAACGAACGGACAAATGTCTACCAACCTATGTACAGACGCCAGCACATCAAACTACTACAATCTCTCAAATTTCTTTAATAGATTTATTTAAGTAACAATGACTCATTGTGTTAGTAAACTTAAGAACTATGTTAGTTTATTGTATTTAAAATTATTTCATCCCATGGGAGATGACACTGCAGTGACTATTATATGAAGTTAAAGAAATCAGTCTCATATTATACTGATTTCACTAAATAATGAATACTAAGTATTAAAAAAAAAATGATTACTTATCAGTTTTTTGTTCATTAAAAAATTATTTTAGAGGCCGAATGTCGAATAATACTTACTAGCTATTATTCGGTATTCGACGAATAACAAAAAAAAAATCGAGTAATAACGAATAATAGCGAGTATTCGCAGCATCTCTAATGTATATGTATTAATTATATTCAAGTAGGTAGATATTGAACTTCGGACCTACGTTTTTAATTTGTGAATTATTAGGTGCTCATTATGTAATTAGTCTAGACTGAAATGGATTATTATGTTAATGCTTTCGTGTAGCTCGTTACAATAGTAAGTAAATAAGTACTGTACTGAGGTACTAGTGTACACGCAGTAACATAATTCGATGTTATTTTAGAGGTGTTATTCTAGACTATTCTAAAATGACCGAATATAAATGTATATGTAGATTCTAAGTACCTACCTCATCATCACCTGCCTAGCCTTTTCCTCCCAACTATGTCGGGGTCAGCTTCCAGTCTAACCGGATGCAGCTGAGTACCAGTATTTTACATGGAGCGACTGCCAATCTGACCTCCACAACCGTTACTGGGTAATACGATACCCCTTAGTAAGACTGGGTGTCAACTTTCGGGCTTCTAACGACCCGTAACGACTGTCAAAGATCGAATGCCAGCCGAATGAAACACGGTAGGGTCTTGGTATGTAAAGATGGTCACCCATCCACGGACCAACCGCGGCAAGCGTAGCTTAACCTGACCGATCGACCCGTGCGGTTGTTATTACTTAGTCACAAGCCCCTCCCCTATATAAAAAAACCTTTAGAAAATGCACTTAGGTATATTATTTTTACGTCTCTTGACATTTCTTAGTACTCTGGGTTCCCGGACGAGGCCCGGCCGAAGCCAACTCGAAGAAGCCCGTTAGACGCTTTTAATGAAGTGAGGCACCAACTGATGATTATTCCTGAATGCACTATGCAAGTGCAACCAAGAACAACCCTCGGTTTGTGAAAGAATATTGCACAGTATATGGAAACAAACATATTGGATTATGGGTTTGAGTAGCTAAAGTGAACTCGTTAATTAGATCTATGAGAAGACTATGGTCCCTGACTGACCAATGTTTTATATAAAATACACGCTAAAATGACAGGAGGTTACTTACGAGGGGCGTCACATGTATTCTCGGTATTGGCATGAAAAAAACAAAAGTACTTAAATTCAATTAAAATAATTTTTATTTTTTAATTTAATCCCCCATTACCCCAATGCATTTATTACATCTTGAAATTAACATTTCAATACCCTGTAAAAAATAACTTTCCTTTTTCTCTGAAAAATGCGCCTTTATTGCTGCCTTGAGCTCTTCTTCATTGGAAAATCGTTACCCACGAAGGACTTTTTTCAAATTAGGGAACAAATAATAATCACTCGGGGCTAGGTCCGGTTTATAGGGTGGGTGATTTATTTCTTCGGAACCACAATCTCGTACAGCAGCCTTGGAAACACGCGCCGTGTGGACCGGGGCGTTGTCGTGAAGAAGCAACACACCGGTGCACGGTGGTTAGTTTACCCCGTCTTTTTTCTTTAATTGCTTTCCGTAAATATCATAAAGTGGATGCGTAGAATGCTGCGTTTATGGTTTCACCTTTTTTTGGGTAGGTACAGACGCCAGCACATCAAGCTACTACAATCTGTCAAATTTCTTTAATAGACTTTCAACATTATCGCTAGAGTATTAAGGTTCAAGGTTGATTGGGAAAATTTGACAGTTTCGGGTAGGTTGACCTGCTGGCGTCTGTACTCAATCAGCAAAATTCCCTTGAGCCCTAAACACTGTGGCCATGATTTGGCAGACGGAACGACTTTGAATTCCTTAGGGGGCGCAGAACCCTTCTTGTGCCACTGCATGGACTCTTGCTTACTTTCAGGGTCGTAATTATGAACCCACGTTTCATCTCCAATAACAACTCGATCGAAAACACTGGATGGAACTTCACCACAGAGCTCTAAAAACTCTACAGCACTCGATTCGCACTTGCTTTTGAGGCGCCCCGGCGCCGTGAGCATTCCCGGCACCCATCTTACACTGACTTTTGAAAAAGAAGATCATGAAGGATAGTGAGCACAGAACCAACAGAGAGGTGGGTCATCTCTGCTATCATTTTGATCATCATTCGGGCATCAACTTTATTCACGTTTTCTTCCGTAGAGGCAGTAACCGGGCCGCCCAAGCGAGTGTCATCTTCAATACTCTCTCTGCCCCTTTTAAATTCACTTGACCACTTTTGAACCGTAGATAACAAAGGTGCAGAATCATGGTAAACAGCCACCATCTTTTCGTGAACAGTTTTTTGACTTTTTCCTTGTTTGGCAAGGAATTTTATTAACAGCGCGGTGCTCGATTTTCTTCAACATTGTCACGTTAGCCATTCCAGTTGTCGTTGACTAAGGATAACCAGCAAACTAATGAACACAACAATATAAAATTTTACTAATTAATTAATTACTAGGGTTCTTAGATAATGTCATTAATTAATTAATTAATCAACTTAAAAATGGGCCCCCGGAAACTGTCGCTATCATATAGCGACGTAGCGACTAGGGGACAACACGACCGGAGGTGCTTGAGGAGTGAAGAGGTATTCTGCAATGCCCGGAAGATGTCAAGATATTGGAAATCTCCACACGCCAATAAATACAAGAAAACGGTGAAAGGTCTGTTCCTCGTTCACTTTTACCGGTCTACTGCGATTGCGGGCCAATCCTTTACGAACGAGTTCAGCTCATCGCGATCTTTTTTCTTTCTGGGCCTACCGCGCAGTCGTTTCCTGCTATTTGGGATCCATTGAGCTGTGGTTTTTGCGTATTGCTGCTCCAACATGCGACAGATGTGGCCAGCCTAGTTCCACTTTAGTCCAGCAGCTGTCCGGCCAGCGTCTGCTATTTGTGTATTGGAACTATTTGGAACGAAGTACTTAGAGAGTTCCTAATGCGGTCTGTGAGGTTGAAACCTAGTATACTTCGTTCCCGTACCATAGCCCGTTGGCAAACTCCAAGTGTGGACTTTTGACGGTTTGTAAGAGACCTAGTTTGCGCTCCGTAGGCAAGGGTGGGAAGAATGCACATGTCCATGAGCTTTCGTTTGAGTAAAAGCGGGAGTTGCGGGAGTGGTCCTTTCATGGGATGTTTCATCGACACCACCTTTATACCCTAGACATTTTGACTGTAGCTGAGTTTAAGACTTTAACTTAGGTTAACCAAACAGTTTGATTCTAAAAAAAAAGAGTTCGTTACTCTCTGTACCTAATTAAAATATCCTGTCATTCAGTTTATCTCTTTAGTTAAATACTTTCAAAGAGATTACAAATTAGCTTGAGGCTACCGAAGGAGACGTCTAGACTTAAAAGGTTTGGATAAAAAGTAAGAATTTTAAGTGTAAATAGGTAGGGATATGAACTCTGCACAGTAAAAGCTAGTCCCTTAACTTATCTGGGGGCCTAAAACGGCCACTTTAAGCAATACCTCCAAAAGCTATTCATTTCCTGAATTCCCAGCAGATCATTAGCAATTCCTCTAATTTTCGTAAAATTTCTTTTCTTATTTTGGTGTATGTACCTAAACATTGCCGCATGAAAAAAATAACAGCCGTAATTTTATCGGTTTTTTCATTATAGTTTTTATTAATCAAATTGTTTTTTTTTATTTCTACAGTTTAAATGCTATTTCATTGTGATATGAATTGCATACAGATCATATTATGAATTGTCAGTTTGTGACCATTTTACGATTATTAATATGATTCATATTGTTATCCTATTATGATGCTGCCAAAGTGGCCTTTTTAGGCCCCCAGTTCGGGTCAATCACCGAACAATAATACATAAACATGTCAGAGTAATTGCGACACCGCGCTCTATGCCTTGAATATTTTATGTATTACCTAAGTAAAACAGTCAGTAGGTACTCTTTCGGAGAGCATATCGGGCGCGACCCAATCTCATCTCATTCACCTCATTACTTTTAATCGTTATCCCATTTATATTACTAAAATATTGCTATCTTTATAATCTTTATTCTCAGTTTATCTTAAACTCACCCCAACCCCGAACAAATATGTTTGCATTTCATAGCCCAATTGTTTGTTTTTATGTTGATAGTTAGAAAGAAAGAAAATACATTTATTTAGCACAGACCAAAAAACACACAATACACCAGATACATACATCAGATAGCAACTAATAAAAAAAAAACTTGAGAGGTGTCAAGGGGCACCCGGATGGAACGAAGTTCCTTTCGTTAATTAGTGAAGGAATTGTAATATTTTTTTTTTTTTTTAAGTTAGAATAATATTAAATATAACTAAAACAAACGAAATATAGAAACGAAAATAACTGACTGGCTTTCTATTAGAGAGAGAGAGAGAGAGAGAGAGAGAGAGAGAGAGAGAGAGAGAGAGAGAGAGAGACAGACAGAGAAACACGCGCACGCCGCACGGCTTACAACTAAGTATAGCAAAAAGTGTCGTTACAACTTTTGGTCTTAATTTTTTCTGTCTAACCCCCTTTCGCAACGCGCGATAAGGAACTTCGTTCCAACAAATAGAAAGTATATAGACCGATGTAAGAAAATAACAGGAAAGTGTGCCTCACGCTGTACCAAAAAGGCCCAGTTCAGCAAAAATGCCAGGCAACTAGTGCCTGACGCTGGTTTTCGTGTTTAGTTCTGTGCGTCGATAAGAAGCCTTAGTTTGACGTCCTTGTTTCAACACTATAATACATGCTAATTTATACCTACCTACCTTTACAAGTACAGAAATACAGGGTCAAATTAAATTAGCTGACGAAACTGCACAGACGTGATGGGTATAAGATATTTGTGACAACAAAACAAAAAGTTTTTCTACACTCATAAGTTTGTACCTACATCTGATTACCGCTGGTAGTATAGTACCATATATTACTTTACTCTATGTATAGTACCTACAGTTCGTTCAGCAGTGCGATTCTGTAACCATCTCACCGTGAAAACTTAGGTGACGTGAGCGTGGAGTGAGCTGTCATTCCAACTAATGCTAGGAATTAACACTATTAACAGCTCACTCTAAGCTCACTTCACCTAAGTTTTCACGGTGAGATTTATATAGAATCGATCGGCAGTTATTTTACCTATGATTTTGTCACTTCACTTTCCAAATCACAGAGATCTTTATTCTCATTCTTATAAAGTTGCTGCCATTGACAAGTCTGTCAAAATCATTGCGATCTTAATTCTCCTCACAATAAGGTTGCTATTAGGTTACTGCTGTCAGAGATAAAATAATTTTAAACCACAGACTTATATTGGCTAGATAACGCAAGTCTCATCTTCTGTACAGAAACCAAGCGTGCCATTATTTTTCTACCTACTGTGACGTCACATGAGCGATTTAGTGATGGGAACTCCCTGTCCGCGAGTAAACGATTCAAAACGATCCGCGTTTCGCCTCGCTCGTCCGCCAGTACTCTTTGGATCGAGAGGTCGCGTGCGCGCATCCCGTCCGCTTGCATGTTATTGTGTAAGTTCGCCGCTCTTCAAGTTACATGATGTATCCTCATTTGACGTAGACGGCTGGTGAATGTCCTGTAACACGAATTAACTATTAAATAATCCTAATATCAGCGTCAAGACGTCCACTTTTTCCGACCCGTTACATTTAGAATGAAACGAGTACCTACTAATCGATTTTTGCAAGATAACAGTGATAATTTAACTTGGGATCACTTGGAAATCTGTAAATATAATTAATAATATTCTAAACAAAATCACTAAATTGAAACATTGCAGTAAAAAAAAAAATTACATGTCACAAAATACCCAACGCAAACATTATCATTCCTCTGTTTCCAAAATCGATTAGAATCGAGAACAACTGTACAAACTGTGTGTACAACACTATTTGCTTTATTTGACAGAAAAATGAGAATAGCGACTGTACCACGAAGCTGAGCGACAAGTGAAAATATCGATCATTTTAATTTTCATTGCGTGTTTTAACAGACAAGTCCTACATACTGCCATGTAACTAAAAACGGCAATGTATCATGAATTATTCGATACACACTCAGTTGCATAGTGTTCATTGTAAGACCACAATGAACACAAAATAATTGATTTTGCAATAAATAACACATAATTTAATAACAAAATGACTTACCGATGAAAGGAAATGTTTCCATTATCTCGTCCCACTTTTTTTGTGTAGTTTTTACAGCTCAATACCGCACAATTTGGCATTTTTTAGTTTTTGTTTGACGTCTGGCATCAAGAACGTTCGAGCGCGGACTGATTAGAAATGACGCTGAAGGAAGTCAATTTTACTCCCTTTTTACACGCGAAGTACATACACTTGCGTCGTCTAGTCAATATAAGTCTGTGTTTTAAACGGACTGAACCTAACTCTGTTTCGCTAAATGATTTAATATAACCCTGTAGATAATGTGATGACACGCAAGCGTAGACATAGGTACCTACTCAGCTAGCCATAAATAATATCAACACACATAATACGCCATGCGACACCCACAAAATTATTATGTGAAAATAATAAGCCTAAATGTGTCACGTAGCATTTGAATTACAGCAAAGCCAACAGTCCAATATTTGTGGAGATTAGAGTGCCGCTAATAGAAACAGTTTATTTCGTCGCAGTCAGGTGGGACAGTGTGGCCGAGTCACGTACACGATGGCCCACGTTGGTTAGTCGCGTCTTGACTAGTGATGGGGGATTTTATTAGGTAATATTTTTTTATATCGATTTTCGATAGGTCTCCTATTCAGTTACCTACAGATAATGGTAAAATGTTATATAATTTTTAGTTTAGTTTAAAGAAGGTTAAATAAGGTCTCTTGTTTACTCTTTAATTCTGACTGTCTGTTCGTTACTGCGCTTATAACTCGAAAACTACTTAACCGGTTTCCATTAATTCTGATAATAGTAAATGCTTCTCAGAATTATTTAATGCCAATCAGTTTCCGTTTAGAAGTTTGGATAACCAAGAAACAAAGTGTTTTGTTTTAACGACCTGCTAAGTTTTGCTATGCTGTAGGCACGATGATGATGTTACTGAATTTTAGTATTCATTCAACGTTGTTTTCTGGTCATTATATCATTAAGAATTCACGAAGAAGAGTAGTTCTGAGATGATATTATGTCTCCGTGTTATAAAGGCTGAAGACTATTATGGGCAACCCCATAAGCTAAAAGCTGGGCATGTAAGTAAGTAAGTAAGTATCGATAGAAATAATCTAAATCTAAGTAGTACCTATCTAATATCATTATCTACTGTGACGTCATCAATGATAGACGATCAAGTAAAATAAAAATGTAGTTTTAACCTTACCTTGCGTTATTTTCATTGCTAGATTTGAAATTACGTGCGTATTTTTTATTTATAC
Source organism: Apamea anceps (assembly GCA_951799955.1). Taxonomy (NCBI): domain Eukaryota; kingdom Metazoa; phylum Arthropoda; class Insecta; order Lepidoptera; family Noctuidae; genus Apamea; species Apamea anceps. The sequence continues at coordinate 6,152,095 of OX637516.1, forward strand.
TGGCTGTTAGCCTAATACTAAGCCGAAAGCGCACCGGCTTTGCCGCAAAATACAATTTTCGAACTAGAGAATAATGAATATACTTACCTACGAGTTTGAAGTTAAAATCATACCCGTTAAAGTACCTGCTGTCGTGACGTGTGTCTGTTGTCACCACTCGTAACAAGTAATCTTCATCTTTTTTAGGGTTCCCTAGTACAACAAAGAACCTCTATAGTTTCGCCAAATCCGTCAGTTTGTTCGCGGTTTAGCTCAAAGACCTAAGGGTCTATGGGTCTTTGTGTTATGGTTATTTATGTAGGTACAGACGCCAGCAGATCAAGCTACCCAAAACTGTCAAATTGTCCCAATTTACCTTGAACCTTAATACTTTAACGATAAAGTTGAAAATCTATTAGAGAAATTTGACAGATTGTAGTAGCTTGATGTGCTGGCGTCTGTACCTATTTTTATTTATTTTTTTTTGTCTCTGAGAAATGCTTTATGCGTCCTACGGGGTATGTGGGACTCCTTGTCGGAATGACAGTATACCCACTAAAACTCAGCGGAGTTCCCACATCGCCGTAATGGGAGGGCCATGGGAAACCGGCATAGCCTTTACTTCCACAGCCCTGCCGGCGCACGCCCGCCTAGATGGTATGGCGGGCCCCGCATGTCTCCCACACGGGGGACATCGCGGCCCGCCTCAGGTAGGTTGCGATGTCACCCAAGCGGCACCACAACCTACCCGCCGGCCGCTCGTCGTCGGCTTAGCCGCAAAGCCTTGACGAGCGGCCACCGCTGGGGTTCCTCTTAGCTTCACCGTGGTACCCCATACCACGGCTACTACTGAGCCCCCCCGCCTCGACAATGCGGGAACCCACCGGGGGGGGGGGGGGGGGGGGCGTCTGTACCTATAGTAATCTAGCCAACTTGAATAAGTAAATAAATCCATAGAAAATAACTGAGATGGCGTTTAGCCAATAAGTTAAAACATGAATTAATCTTTGTAATGTTATTGTAAAATGTCAGAAATAAATAGATATTTTAAAAACACAAATGTATATTTGTGTCCTTCACCACACAATCGTTTTCATAAATTCAACACACACCTTTGAAAACTTCATGAAAATCAATTTTGAGAACGCCAAAAAATAGTCATGAAATACCTACTCAAAAATAGTCAGCCCCAAGGTTAAAAAAATAGTCGCATTATGATTCCGAAGTTATAGCTATAAGTTGGTGAAACCAAACGGCTAGGAGTATCGACTTGGTTTCAATTATTCCAAAAATAGTCAAGAAATAGTCGTAACGCTATGCCAAATCTCGAAAATAGTCATTAAGAAAGATATAAAGGTGCCTTGGTGAGGATTACGTGAAGAGCCATTTCTCGCCACAATCCACAGCTGATTACCGCGGAACGCTCACGTTTTTTAATTTGAATTTGGTGTCAAAAAATAGTCGTCTCGAACCATGATAATTTCGACCTGGTTTCCATGTAAACTTCTACATACTTATAATAATATTTGAGTTCCCCTAATTGACCGATACTTCCTTTTTATTAAGACTTACGGATCTGCTCTATGAATATTACTATGGACATTAAAAAACACTATTGTCTCTGACTTACAATGGCGCACATCCGAACAAGTTCGACAACACTACGGACAAATCAGTTTTTGTCTCTGGTAATAGTTTATGGTTGAAATACTGAAATCCTATTGGCTACCAAATGGCTAGTTAAAAATGGCGCGCGTTTTGTCACATCCTGTTATGTGTTGGGAGAGTGCATGGCCTCGACGTTGATCCCGTTCTAAGATATTTTTCTTCAACGCCGCTGCTGTTTAGAAACTATTGACGGTGTTAAATTTCGTGATGGTGTTCTTTAAAAGGCCATGGATTTGATGAAAACGGTAAGGATATCATATTTGCAGTACATTTACATAAACATTTGTTTGGCTTTTGTTTCTTGTTTTGGTGATATTGAAACTGGCCATTACATTAGAAAAAATATCTCTTTCCAGACATTGTATGCACGTGGGAGGTAAGTGCCAATAGTTTTTGATAAATAGATAGTGTCCAGTTTCGGGTTTACGCAGTAAGAATCACCAATATGTTGATTTGTCAATACTCGGATGGCACCCGGCAACTGAGCGTTGTTACGCCATCTTATAGTCCTCCAAATGTTCCGCATATTTTGCAGCTTTGCGTTATTAAAAGAGAAAATTAAACGCTGAAAATCATGCTTTAGTCGAAAGGAATTCCAATGGTAGTCAATTCGACAATTATTGGTTCAGTAATCGGTATGTCATTTTCACTTTTGCATTTCATTTCATGACTTGAAAAACCACATGTGCTATGGATTTGTTGTTGTTTAGTCGGTACGGAAGATATTGCATATTATAATCTTTGCATGGTAGATAATCGTGTAGTATTTGTTGTACTTATTGTTTGTTAAGATGAGCTTCTGTACATTTAACGACTCCGAAAAGTCCCGAATCATATAACCTATAAATTTGACAAGCCGTAGTGAAGTCCAACGTTCAAACGGGTTGTCATTTCTGTACATTCCGCAGCGAAACTCAAGGTTACCTTTTCTTTAAAAAAATGTCTGGTAGCCAGTCAAGTTGATGCAATGAGTTTGAACTGAACTGTTGACTTCACATTTTACTTTCAGGTAAACTTGTCCAATGATTTACTTGTTGTGAACTACCACTGACAGTTAGGAACTAATTGTATTAATTAGTCAAGTAAAACTAATTAGTCAAAAACCTGTATTTGCTAGTGCAGCCAATAAAACTTATGTTTCATGTTAAATTTTAATGTATTATATTTAGCAATAGTTATATAATCTGATTCTTCAGCAGATTTCTTCAGTTTTATTCATAAAGTTCCAACCTTTCAAATTATTTTTATTTCCGATAATTTAAAAGCAAAGTGTACAGACACCAGCACATCAAGCTACTACAATCTGTCAAATTTCTTTAATAGATTTTCAACTTTATCGCTATAGCATTAGGTTTAAGATTGATTGGGAAAATTTGACAGTTTCGGGTAGCTTGACCTGCTGGCGTCTGTACATCATCTTTAGTAGTGATCATGTATTGTGTTTTAGACTAACATAGTGAAATTAGGGAATATTATTCTCAATAGAGGTATGTGTAAAAGGTTCACATGCTTAGAAATATAATGTAATGATTGAATGCAGTTTCTCATTTAATAAAAAGTTCCCTCAGGGTTTTGTAAGACATCAGATTACTATCTTGGGTTCAAACGATATACAAAACACAATGAGGAAAAGTACTGTCAATTGTTTTCATTATTAATTTAATAAATTCACCCATTTCAAACTTCAAAGTTAGCAAGTCTTCAGTTTGTTGCTTTTCACACAAATCTTGACAAAAAAGAATATGATAAAATATTGGTAACTTATGGATATTCATAATTTAAGCTATAATAATGTTAAGTGTGTACTGGATTTTATTGATGATACTGTGCACATTTAATAACAAAATCCTGAGGAACACTGTTTACACAAATTATTAAAATAAAAAAATAAAATTAAAAATTTTAAAACACTTATTACGATAACTCATTTTGGTATCGAACTAAACTATTTTCTGTTTTGTAACCAGCGGCTGTAGTAAAATACTATGATAACTGTAGTGAAATAAGTCAATAAAATCATTTCTTTGGTTTGATGGTGCTTTGCATGTATAACTAAGTGGTTTGTATTTTAAACATGCATGTTTTAAGTGTGACAGTATTTATTAGACTAATTGTATTTTATATCCTATCCTATACATATACTAGTCAAAACAAAATAAGAGCCACCATGTACTTTCTGTATTCTAATAAATGTATTGGGTTTGAAGGTAGATAAACAAATAAATTGAATTAGCTAGCTAATTTTTAATGCAAAAACCTTAAAATTAAATTTATTGATAGATAACACAACACATAACAAACAACATCTGTTTTTAGTAAAAAAAAATGGCTTGATCGCAGAATACCAGATTCTCAAAATACCAGATTTTCAAAATACCATATTCTCTGAATACCAGATTCGCAATATACCAGAAGTACAGTTAAATGAAAAATTGTTTTTGGTAAATAAGTATAATATGTAAAAATAAAGAAGAATAAATCAAATTATAGGTGCACATTTGCACCAAAATAACAATAAATCGTAAACAACAGAAAGAACAAAGTAAAATAAACTGAAATTTCAGGTACTTACCTACCTTTTTGCACAAAAATTAAACTATAGCTACTTATTTGCACAAAAATAACAATAAACATTAACAACAGAAACAACAAAGTAAATAAAACTAAAACTACACTTCAGGTTTTCTTCAACGACGTCTTATAGTTGCTAAAACATTTATACACTCGGTAACTGTGATTTTGTTGGTCATGCAATCATTAATAATGTTATTAAATTACAATGTCAATAAAACAAAATAGGTATTATAGGAAAACCAAACAGTATTTATTGCTAAATTTATTTGCTGCAAAAAGTAGCTTGGGTTTTCTTATAATATAAATATTTAGATTCCGACTGTCCGAAATCTGATATTTTGAGAATCTGATATTTTGAGAATATGGTATTTTGAGAATCTGGTATACTGAGATCGAGCCAAAAAAATATCCAATTTCAGCAAAAAATACACATAATGAAAAAAGAGGTTAAAACAAAAAAAATGAAAGATTTTTATCTTTTTTGCACTTGTTTAGTATTGTGTGTATCCTCCTCTTTTTCAAACACATTCTTGAAGCCTGGTTGGCACTCTCCACCAGATGTTGCATGGTCTCTTCTGAAATTTGTTCCCAGCTTGACTTGAGCATCTTAATGAACTGTTGTTCATTATGTATGGGTTGATTTGTGCCCTGGACACTTCTTTTTAACAAATTTCTTATGTGTTCAATGGAGTTAAGGTCTGGACTGTTGGCAGGCCACTGCAAGACACGTATACCAGCGTCGTCTAGGGCTTCCCTAGTGGCTCTAGCTGTATGAGCGTGGGCATTTTCGTGCATTAATGTGAATCTTGCACAAATTCTTAGTGCAAATGGCACCACATGAGGTCTTATGATCTCCTCAATGTATCGCACAGCTGTTACTGTGCCTCCGCTGAGTATTGTGAGTTCGGTTCTACCTGATAGAGATATTCCTCCCCATACCATGACATTGGGACCCCCAAATCTGCCACTATCACTGACATCATCCGCATCCGAAAAACGCTCACCTTCTCGTCTCCAAACTCTAATGCAACAATCATTACTAAAGAATTTCACTTTACACTCATCAGTGAACAATACTGTGCTTCATTCACTTGTGTCCCAGTCCAGGTGCAGCCTTGCGAACGATAATCGGTTTGCACGGTGTACACTAGTCAATTGGAATCCGCATACGCGTCTCCTAGAAAACTGCTGGTCTTCGCGTAACCGATTTCTAATCGTTTGGTCACTCACGCGGGTACCGGTCGCCTGGCGCAAGCGATTTTGTAAGTCGCGGGCGGTGACGACGCGCTCTCTTCGGGCAGTCAAACGTTTCTAGCGGTCTTCCTGTGAGGTGGTTGCTCGATTCCTGCCAGATCCCCGTCTTCTGGTTACACTCCCAGTCTCTTGAAATCGATTCCAAGCATACTGGATCGCTCGCCTTGAAAAGCCAAGCTGTAAAGCTACAGTACGCTGCAAATGTCCCTCTTGGATCAATGTGGCTCTAGTTGCGGTTTGCAGGTCCATGTGTCTTCGAATCCTCGGCATAGCACAAAAAAATCCACAATTTAAATGATTTAATCTTCGTCTTAAAATAGGGTAAATTCAAGTGGTTAAAAAAAACGTATCAAAGTACCCACTTCAAAAATTATGCAAGTGGTATCCTCGCATTATGTTTCTTAACACTTCAGGCAATACCACACAAAAGACGTCGTTTAAAAAAAAAAAAACACAATTGGCCCTTATTTTGTTTTACTAATATATATATATAATAATAATAACTCACACTAACTAACTAAAATACTAATAGTAACTCTCTGTATGTTACTTTTTCACGCCTAAACCACTGGACAGATTCCTATAAAATTTGTGGAGGAGACAGATGGCATCCTAGAAAGCAGTAGTAGCATATTCCTGTGGGAAAATTTCCTACATCCACGGTCAGAAGCTAGTATTCTATACAAGCAAGGTCTATTTTTTATACAGGTTTTTTCCTACATCATGCATTGCATGCATGCATCATGATTCCCTAAAAAAACAATTAACAATTTGAAATACTTTAACATTGAAAAGTGCACAAGGGGGTGCTACTTTAGGGTTATGCAACCTTATGTATGAGTAACATGCAGGAGAAAGTTATTCTTTCACCACTGAGGACAATTTTAAACTTCATGCATCTGATAAAGAAACATAGATAAAATATTTTAAAAAAAACCTGATAATTAACAGTATTCATTGTTATGTTCACTGAAAAAGACAATATTTTTTTATTATAATTATATGCATTTTTGATTGTCCTTAATGAGACCAACTCATTTGCAGAATGTATGCTACTGTAGAATGGTTATCAGCAAGTTGAATGTAATCATGATTTATGAACTAACTTAGTAGCTAAACATGCATGACAATTACTTTTGTAGTTTACCTATTCAATCATAGCTTCATCATGTTCATGTATTTTCTATTCATTACTTTGATTTATCAAAATATTATGCAATTGCCTCCAACGACTTTCAATACTTTTCATGGTAACAACTTAGTCCATTTAAAAACAAAACAAATGGTGATATTTAATTATAATGGTTTTATAAATACTGTATGTTCCAACTATCATTAATGTATTGAGTTGTAATATATAAACATATAAAATATTGCTAACTATACATACGCTTTGATGACACTGACAAGCAGTCATTAGGCAAGTCTACCAATGAATTTAGTTATTTACATTCTATATTGCAAGCATGTCCGTTGACACTTAGCCTTGTCCATGGTTTAGGTAGCAAATGGATGTGATCCACTTGATGTACAGACGTCAGCAAGTCAAGCTACCCGAAACTGTCAAATTTTCCCAATCAACCTTGAACCTTAATGCTTTACCGATAAGGTTGAAACTCTATTAAAGAAATTTGACAGATTGTAGTAGCTTGATGTGCTGGCGTCTGTACTTTCGCATTTTGCGCAGACTTAACGGGTCGCCGTATTACGGGATATGTCCAGTGCGTAGGTAACCTTAGTCCAGCACTGGGCACAGGAATCCCAATCAATATTTGAAACAGCTATGTATGTGACTGGACTTTTGAATAAGAGTTTGTAGTACAGACATCTTAAATTAACAAAATATCAGTTATTGTTTAGAAATAGAATCAGAATGAATTTCAAGGCTTGCACCCTACAGTAAAGATCTCAATTCAAAATCACATTGTGGGTCGACAAGACGACAAAAGTTGTGGGATTGTATTTTACAATGGTTCTTTCTTCTCGTTGTTAATAAAGATCTTGACCTGGTAGGTGGCTTGCCGTCGCGTCGCCATTGTTGATAATTGAATAATGGATATGAGAACTCGAATGTTGGAAATTGGAACCATTTGCATTGAAAGTGATCAAGCTACAATTCTTTATTTAAAGTAGTTCTGTTGGCACTTAAAATATATTGGTAATAAAATCATACTCTAGTAGCAGAATTGAATCAAACTGACTGACGCAATATGCAGAAATATCCATTGATTGATTCAAAGTGGCAATCTATGTAAAATTTTCTTAGGTTGATTGAAGTAAATTTACCAGAGGTTGCCACTTTTCCTAAACTCTATTGTAATATTCCACATACAACAGATAGTAACAATCGCGCTAGCGTTTATCTTCGCTCACGCTTCATTGACGACAGCAGTATCTTTTTCCAATAATCATGATTCTCAGATCTTTATTTCGGAACATACATTACCTTTCGGTTATACATGGGTTTCTTCTGTAAACACTAACTCGAAAGGGGGTCTCTATCCATACTATACTTGAATTCAGAATGATAGACAGTGTAACATTCATGAATGTTGTGTTTAAATTGATTTTGAAGTGACCAATTGTAATAAAAATACCCATATTAAAAAAAAATACAATTATATATGAACTTTGTCATGTCTAATATGTTATTGTGTTTCTAAAAAACTAACTAAAATTCTGAATTCAAGTTTTACTTTTGGTGTTGCACTACCACTCACTACTTTACTACAAGTGCCCTTTTTCATAAACTAAAATTAATTGAATAATAAAAGTGACAAAATCTTGGTTTTATCACATCACTACGCCTCTTTCAGTAAAAGGCAGGAACCAACCATTATATGGTTGGTTCCTGCAATTTAAGTTGTATAATTACCATTATATAATCAATATGCACACATTTTAAAACATGATGTTTTATAATATTTATATAAAACAACACTTCAAAATAAATTAACATGAAAAAGAACAATTACATTTTTTATTTTCGTCAGTTTGCTGGATGCTAATGAATTTTAAAGTAATTTCAGATCTCCGGGATCTGGAATGGTTTGGTCATAAACCACAAAAAAATGTGTAAACTGAGTTTTACTATATAGAATAAAATGGTGACAAGGCGACGGAATAGAAGTTCTTCAGCACGGCCTACTTAGTATGGAAAGTGACCTACCTTTACTTTTTAATTTGTAGTGGTTAGTCTTGTATTTATTGTATGTAAGAAATGTTACATAACCGTGGAATTGGATGAGATGTCACGGGAATGGTTCAAGTTCTATATTAATACCTACCTTTACTTTTTAATTTGTAGTGGTTAGTCTTGTATTTATTGTATGTAAGAAATGTTACATAACCGTGGAATTGGATGAGATGTCACGGGAATGGTTCAAGTTCTATATTAATATCTATGGCGTGTTTCAGGACTATGAGTTCCTAGACTTATCTGATGTGAAGGAAGCGGAATTGAACAGACTGCAGTGCGCCCTGTACGACCGGATACCTGACATCTCGGCGAACGCACACGCCGGTGGCTGGAACGAACCTATTATAGGTAAAGACTGACCCATTATTTATTTTACAGTTACCTTTAAAGACTGAAGAGTTTGTGAAAGTAGATCGACACGCCTTTAATTAATATGTACTTTGGCCTGTGTGCCTCAGATCCGTCATCGTGTTCATCGAGCACGGCGGGCGCCGGGACCGTGTCGAGCAGCGTGGACAGCCTGTCGGGCGGCGAGTGCGAGATGGCGCCCCACTCGCCGGCGCGCGCCGCCCCGCACGCGCCGCCGCCGCCCTACGCGCAGCCGCCGCCCGCCTACCCGCCGCCGCACCACCACCAGTGGCCCGTGGCGCCGCCCAACGTGTACGTGAGCCAGGTCACGGCCAACGTCAACGTGCACGGCTACATGGGGCAGTACTACCAGCCGCAGCCGCAGTACCCGCAGCCCGCCGAGCGCGCGGCGCGCACGCAGCGGCGCGAGCGGCGCGGCAAGCGGCCCGCCAGCCCGCCGCAGCCGCCGCCCTACTACCTGCAGTACCCGCAGTACTACCCGGCCGCGCAGGCGCAGGGCGCGCCGCTGTACCACCTGCCCGTGTACCAGCCGCTCGTGTACGGGCCCTACGCCTACCCGCCCTACTACCCTGACTACCCCATGCCTGTGGAGGGCGAGCCCGACAAGGGCCCCGATGACTACCCACAGGAGGTCGTCATGGAGCAGGAGGCCGTGGACGCATACTACGCCAGCGCGGCGCACTACGCCGCGCCGCCCTACGGCCCGCCCGTGGAGGGCGGGGTGGAGTACATGCCGCCCATGTACCTACCGCCCCCGTCACACCCGCCGCCCGTGCCCATGCAACAGCAGCCGCCGCCGCAGACCACGCCGCACCAGTTTAACGTGCACGCCAAGAACTTCGTGCAGGGACAAAGTCAGAACAAAACCTATATGCCACAAGACAAGAGTCAGGAACAAAAACCCATGCCCCCGCCGCCGACCGCATCAGCGTCGGCAGGATCCGTGGAATCGCTGCCTATGAAGGACCTAAAAATCGGAAAGGGTCCTGGCAGTCCCAAACAGTCGGACCGAATGCCCGATACCGCCCAAGCAAAGCTTTCCCCAGTCGAAAAAGTTGCGACTACGCCGAAGACTGAAGTCACTAAGACGTCGTGGAACGCAACTGACTCGAAACCCGAAGCGCCAATTGCTGCGCAATCTCCAGCAAATAAATTCCCCACGTCGTCCGCACCCCCTACCAATCAGATTCCCACAAATAAGATACAGCCCGCGGTAACAAAACCGACTAAGGGTCCCGCCGCACCATTCTCGGGCGGTAAACAACCGGCCAAGCCCGTCGTCCCTCAGACCGTAGTCCCCGTGCAGCAAGCCGCGTCCACACCTAAGGCGCCTTTTGGCTCCAGACAAAAGCGTGACGGACCTACAAACCGCTCCCCGTCCAACGAAAACAATGATAATTTTGATAGGAGCGCACCCGCAGTCGAGCACGTTAAACGCGAACCTCCGCTGCCGCCCAGCAAGGCACCGATGCCGATCTCTATCACGTTGCACGCGGCCGGGCCGCCGCTCATCGTGACGAACAAGGCGCCCTTCGGCCACTCGCGCAAAGGAGCCGCCGCGCCCGAGCCCGCGCCGGCCCCGCAGCCGCCGCCGCCCGCGCCCACCGCGTCGGACTTCCCGCCGCCGCCCACGCCGCGCCACCGCGGCGAGCCCGCGCCGCCGCCCGTGCAGCCGCAGCCGCAGCCCGCGCCCGGCAAGTCGTGGGCCAGCCTGTTCGCCAGCAAGGCGAGCGGCGCGCCCGCGCCCGCGCCCGCGCCCGCGCCGCCCGCGCCCGAGGAGCCGCCCAGTCCTACCATGGCGGCGCCTCCTGTCCCTCCCAATGTACAGAAGCCGGTCGCCAAAGTGCCGCCCTTCGACGCGTCCCCGCTACAGGCGACGACTGTCGACAAGAGTCCCCCGACGCCGCGCACCACTGCGTCGGGCGCCGTGTCGTATTCTGAGAAGACGTCGGTGAACGCGACGGCGGGCGGAGCGCGCGCGGCCACTGCGCCCGAGCCGCGTGACGCGCCGCCCAGCAAGGAGCCCAGCCCCGCCGCGCCTGTGCAGCCCTCGCCCTTCAGCGATGACCCTAACTCGTACAGGATGGGAGGTGAGTTCCTCTTGTGTTTTTGATTCTCCAGATATAAGAAAAGTTCTAAATCACACCATAGTTAAGTCTTCATAATATTACTAACCTTTAGTCACTTTCGTATCCAACAAGTCCAACCGAATTTCGTTTTCAGCCGTAATATCCATTTTCGGCATGAGCCAAAAAACATTAAGTACCGGCCGGATCTAAATTTTCTATTTATTTATTCAGAGAAAATCGATAGGTATAACAAGTAAAAGTACAATGACTGAAAATGTAGAAGTTATGTCTTAAAGAAAAGTATAAAGTTTCGTGTGATTTCAGTTAAAACACTTCAATATAATTTATTATACTTTTATTTATTTTATTATTTTTTGGAAAACACAGCTTATGAAAGAATAACCTTACAAAACCAAATAAAAAACGGTTATGGTTTATGGCCGAAAATGCAAAGCAGGCCGAATTTCGTTTTCGGCCGAAAAAGGAACCATTTTGCAAGAGAGAATTTATGACTAAGATAAAAATACCAATAATTCATTTCGTGTTTGTTTTTGTCCAGAATTCCTGTCTAAGTACCAGCTGGACAATCGTCCAGTGTCCCTGCTGCCGCGCGGGCTCACCAACCGTTCTAACTATTGCTACGTGAACGCGATTCTACAGGCGCTTATCGCCTGCCCGCCATTCTACAACATGCTGAAGGCACTACCGTATCAGACGCGTCGCGGCAAGTCTAGCACGCCTGTTATTGATTCCTTGTAAGTATTGTGAATTATTTCATTTGTATTTCCTGATCCATTATATTCTATTGAACATTCACCAAATTTTTTTTGACTTATTTTGATTTTAGTTATGATTTAATTTTACAGTTTAAATTTAATTTTTGTCCTATTTTAACCTTACTGCATGCATTTTGTAATTTTTACTAATGCACACTTCGGGCCCGTCCGTTATTGACGGAGACATGAGTTCTACGTGTCCTCGTCGTGTTTATGTCGTGCCATTGAAATAAATAAATGCTGGTTCCAATGCGCTGCGAGAGACTCCATCCGTGAGGAAGTTTAGAGGCCGATTTGAAATAAACGCGTGCTACATCCAGGGTGGAGCTGTGCTACGAGTTCAGCCCGCTGGCGCCGGGCGCGCGCGCCGGGCGCGGCGCGGGCGCGGGCGGCGCGCCCAGCGTGCCGGCCGGGCCCCCGCTGGACGGCGGCGCGGCGCAGCGCGTGCTGCGGGCCGCGCGCCCCTTCCCCGGCTCGCAGGAGGGCCGCCAGGAGGACGCCGAGGAGTTCCTGGGCTGCCTGCTCAACTCGCTCAACGACGAGATGCTCGAGGTGAGCGGGCCACACAACATTACCGTTTGCTATCATAGCGGTCGATAACCCTTCGCAGATTACAGGCATCATGCTTTGTGTTATATTCCAGCTCATAAAATTAGTGGAGCCCGAGGAGGCCCGCGCGGCCGCCGCGCCCACGGCGGCGGAGCTGGCGCTGGCGGCGGCGGAGGACGAGGAGTGGAAGGTGATGGGGCCGCGCAACCGCGGCGCCGTGGAGCGACGCTGGGCCGCGCGCCGCACGCCGGTGGCCGACATCTTCCGCGGCCGCACGCGCCTGCGGCTGCACCGCGCCGCGCACCACGACGTCACCGACGCCGTGCAACCCTTCTTCACGCTGCAGCTCGATATCGAGGTCGGTTCTCGTCACTTTTAATTAATTGTAGTCTACCTTAAGACAGAATTATAATAAATATGGTTTTTAAATGCAGACAAAAAATAAACAATAATTTACAAACAAGCCAAGATAACAACAATATTAATTTGTTATTTTTACAATGATGGTACCTTATTTTTCGTCTCCGAGAGTGATAAAAATCACTTCAATGTTGACAGCATTGGCTGAGTAAACTACACAACAGATTCAACTATTCAAAATGCCCACAATGCCTCACTAAACCTTTCTAAACCTATAATTTCAGCGTGCGAACAGTGTGAAAGATGCTTTAGAGCTGTTGGCTGGTAAGGATACTCTCGAAGGCGTGAGCGACGCGTGGCAGCAACTGTCGCTGGAACAGTTGCCGGTCGTGTTATTGTTGCACCTCAAGTGCTTCCAACTCGACGCCGACGGACACACCGCCAAGATCGTCAAGAATATTGACTTCCCGATTGACTTGAAAATTGATCCAAGTATGTAGTCTTTCATTTTTGTTTTTGATGATTTAGGTTGTGGATTCCTGCTGCGAGGATTTTCCATTTACAATGATGTACTTATTTTTCGTCTCTGAACGACATTATTATGTCTAATACTTGTGGTAAACATTAACTGAGTAAATTCAAAATAATTAATTTTTTAAATAAATTATGTAAAAACTAACAATGTCATTGATATTCTTATTTCAGAAATAATGTCTTCTAAGTTGAAGTACACGTCGAAACAACGCGTGTACAAACTGTTTGCCGTCGTGTACCACGAGGGCGTGGAGGCGGTGAAGGGGCACTACCTCACCGACACGTTCCACGGTCAAGTGGGCTGGATAAGGTAAAATAAAATACTAAACGTATAATATTCGCAGAGGAAATTGTGATCATAATTATAATTTTTTCATATCTATCCCACTATGATGTCATTATTTTTCGTCTCCAATCGTGATCAAAATCACTGCAAGTGTGGACAAACTTTACTGAGGGAACTGTGGACATCGATGCGAGTCGAGGCACACCGTAAGCTTGCTGACGCGTGTGTTCACTGTGCAGGTACGACGACTCCACGGTGACGCAGGTGAGCGACTCGGCCGTGCTGAAGCCCAAGCCGCCGCGCATGCCCTACCTGCTCATGTACCGGCGCCACGACACGCTGCCGCCGCACCGCGCGCCCGGCAAGGCCGAGTGAGAGTCGCCCGCGCCGGGCCCGCGCGCGCTGCGGCCGCTGCACGTGCAGCTGCTGGTGTCGCGCGTGGCGTGCGCGCGCGCCGCCTGCAGCGCGTCCGTGTGCGCGGGCGGCGCGGCCCCGCACCGCCTGCTGCTGCGCCGCACGCTGCACGTGCCGCTGGAGGCGCCGCCGCCGCTGGACCGGCTGGCGCCCGAGGTGCGCGTCTACCTGTGCCCGGTGCACTTCTCCCGGTGGATATTATCGACGCTCACGGGCCCCGACTAGATCCGAGTGTGACTTATTTTTGTCGTTTAAAAGTACAAAATTGAGGTCCCGTTCGACGGACCCGGTCCGGTGATGGCGCTGTAATACAGTCGAGACTTCGAACCCGCTATTGAACGATTGAAAAATTAATTTATATAGTTTACGAGCATGGTCTATGTAAATAGTATATTTAGTACGTCCGGGGAGAGGAGGCCGAAGTCTAGCGCGGAGGTGTCTTCAGAAGCATTGTTGCGTTTGATCAGACTCGACACTACTTTCGTGGTACAAGATGTGCCTCCTCTTTTCTTAGTGTCTATTTGTAATTTTTCTCCTCGACAATATGGAATTGTGGTGTTTATAAATTATAAAAAATGTAAAAAAAACATTGTAGGATATCTAATACTGAATTCATGATACATATTATTTCTGTTCAGTTCGAGAATGTCGAACGCTAAATTGATGTAATCGGCTGTTAGATAGTACAAAGCCGTTAAAAGATGTGATATTAGTCCCAAGTATACCAGTATGCCTATTCAAGAAATACATTTTGTATTTATAAGTGTAGATGCTGGTATTTTGCGACTGGTGAAAGTGTACGTGAAGGAAAAATATGTAACTTGAATTGTTTAACTTAGTTTAGTGTTAAGTGATAAATTAAGGGGTCGTGGAGTATTAACGCTGGCAATGTTAATGGTATCGGTGCTGAGACGGACTGACTACGGCAGTGAGTGATATGTGCCCTATGATTCTTGTGATAACAGAGTGCTTGAGGACGATTACTGCAGATTGTTTACTTGTACACACTATTGTATAGATATTGTTATAACAATATAAGTGTTAAATATAAATAGATTATATTATTATCTCGCCGTTGGTATGTTGTGGGGAATGTCTGTTTTTAATATTATTCAAATTCATTGAGGTCTATTTTTTTTCTGTTTGAAAATTATGAGAATGAGGATGGCATTCTTGATAACCCGATACGATGGTTTAACTCGTGTTGTCCGAGTGCCAGCCTAATTTTGCAATCAAACTAGCTGACTGTTGGATATGATATGTTAAAATTTACGTATTAGTTGTTTTATCAATAAATTAACATTCAAAATGTGACTCAATTGACTCGTAGGTGTGTGAGATAGCACAAGTGCTATGATTATGTTAGGCTCCACTAGTATTTAATATCTGAATTGATTTTTGTATGTTAATAAAGTGAATTGCTTTAGTTGATTAGCTAGTTTGATATTACAATTTTATTAATAGCTACGCTATCCATTTATTATTGTAAATTGATAATGAACCATTTTGATCTCACTCATATTGTTGTTGTTTGGGAATTATTACGAGTTCGGATGTAAATTTCCTTAAAATGATGAAGGCAATAAATACATCATGCCTTATTAGGTATTTGAATGCTAATATTACGAAATTGACCAAAAAGTATGGATATTATTTGAAATTGCTGCTATTCTAGCTTTTCTACTTAGTGTTATGAAAATCATAATAAAGAAGCCAACACTATTTAGGCGATAAAATGATATCTTAAAATGCACTTCAGTTGTGTCCAAATTATAATGAAGGAGTATTTAATCTTATAATTAGTCAATTTAACTATTACTATAATGAAAACGAAATAGGTTTAGTTTTATATGATAGTTTCTAAAACAGAGTTATATACTAACCTGCTAAGCTTTTTATATGTATAACTTGGTTGTTGTTTATTCGTTTATTTTGGATTCTGGGTAGGTATTAGTGTAGTTAGCGGTTACTGAAGGTAGTTAGATGACGCGAATACTGCTGACGACGGAGTTACGTCGAGTGGTAAGCTCTGTGCGGGCAGTCGTGAGAATGTTCTCGATCCAGGTCAGTCACGCTGACTAGCAGCAGCCGTAATACAACAAGCTGTATACCAGTAAACCCTTGAAAGATTTAATCTGCTCCAAATGTTCCTATATTTTTAATGCAAATGTTCCTATAACTTTTTCTAAACAATATTAGGAGCAATGCTTCATTGTCATTCAACTGTGTCTGACTAATCTCTTTTAGCAAGCAGATATTGGTATTGTATTCAATTATTTGTTTTAGAACTAGTCAAAATAACTGTATAAACAATAATGTCTTTAAAAAAAAAAACTTGGATATTTTGCAAAAATATCAATAAATCGCTTAAAAGAAAGAGGTATCAAAAATTTTCGTGACGATAAAATAAATATGCGTCAGTCACGAAACTAAGTTCATGTTGTCAAATGGCACAGCTAGCCTGCATATTATCTTGATAATGACGCGCAACCCTCGAATCCATTCGCACGACTGTCCTTTTGTAATTTATCGCGTATTAGCACACGGCACGAATTATAAAATGATATTGATGCAGCTGCTTGCAATTGTATATAACGATTACATTAAATGTTCAATAAGATTAACACGAATTTATTCATCTATTTCTAATAGAGTAATCAGTAGCCCATCTCTATGGACACAGCGGAGACGTCGCTGGTCCACAACCCCACAGCATTTTTACTTGCACAAGTTAATATTATTTTGTATTAGTTTATAAAAATCTGTTCCTCTCGTTTTAGCGATATTTATTTATCGAGTGTGAAGTATTGCTGAAGTTACTGCTTTTTACTGTGTTTGTATGCTTCAGTTTAGTTTTTGTTCAGTTAGGTGCGAAATAGAAATAATGTTACAACAGTACATTGACACTTTGAAAGTTTACGTTGGAGGCATCATTGTAGAGTTTTTGTTAGATTATATTAATTTAGCCATTAGCTAGTGATACCTGTTACATACTAAAAGGCTTGTAATTAGACTTTGATGTATTACATATATATAAGCCTTGACGTAAAATGGTACGTACTAGCAATGTCCTCCAATGAATGTGGTGGAATCTTTTATGCGTAAGACTGAGCGCAGGGTCCCCGAATGTCTGTTATTTATGTTTTTATTAGGATGTGAATACGAGCACACATAGCTAGTAAGATTTTATAGTAACAAACGCTGCCTTTTAGTTAAGTGTCTGTGTTGCGTATTTATTGAATTAACTAACTTAATCTAATTGGAGTGAAACCTCGTGTAATGTCGCATCTCAGTTGAGCACATAATGAATTCAGGTTTATTGCATAAACAATAGAAACATGTGTGACGCAAAGTATCAATATTGATACACGATCTTGACGTACGTAGCGCATGTACTGTAGCTAGCGGTTCTCTAGTTACTGGAACACGTAGTTGGCTGTGACATAGTTATTGGTTAGTGTGCCAAACGCCAGTAGCCCCATGTTCATTTTGTTTATGTAAATCTTGACATTAATCACACATCGCAAACTAAATACATCATTACTATGGTATACTAATCAGTATAGATGATAGAATGTAAAATTGTTGCATTATGTATATTAGTTTGAACAGTTTAATCAATTAGTGAATGTTCCTGATGCTAGTTTGTAATTTAATAACAGATCAAAATAGTTGTGAGTGAAATCTAACTACTTTTTAACTAGTTTTATTTACAGCAGAGAGCAGCTTATTTTATGTTTTTTTTTTTGTCTTGAAATGCAACGGGCCAAAGTGCCAAGAAACATTCAAAAGTAGTAGTATGGTAACATGACACTTCCACAGGCTAACATGGAATAAACTGGGTTCATTCAGTACGTCACGACGATGATATTATACTTTCGTCTTTAATTATTTTTGACAGTAATAATAAATCTTTTATCATAAGATGTAAGACTTCTGTACAGTTTCCTCAGTCATAAAACACTGCAATGAATACAAATACAAGAGCTTAATCTCAGTGTTAAAGATAGTTTAGTGTCTATTTAAACTTTAATATTAAAGTATAAATGTTATGTATGATGATCTGCTCTCTGAATATGTAGCACACAAGCGATATTTTGGAATAGTCTGTTGGCCACCTTGAGATTCTACTCACTCTTTTATATTGCCGGATGGCAGGCGCCGCGTTCCCAATGTAATGGTAAACTAGAGAATTGTGAAAGCTTTCACGCTTATGCACTTCCCAGCCAGTCCAGTGTCTGCTGTCCGGCGGCCTGAACGTGTCAAAAGAGGGCTAACGAGACCGTTTTGCCCTTGCGGCCGAAACGGCCACTACATAATGCAAATCCAAATAAATATAGATAAATATAGGTTCGCCTGTTCTTTTAAGCCGCCACATGTATGGTAGGCAACCGAGTATTCCGCGTTTTCAATGACATTGGTTACTAAAAGATTTATTATGTAACTCTTAAAGCTATTGTCAACAAATCTCAAATTGTATACTTGTTTTAGCCCAACTGAAAATCTACAATCGAAGATTGCTTTTATAGCCACCATGTAAATGTCGCAGCCACCTGGCTTAATTAGCCATTCAGTTAACTACCTAACATTTTTAACCAGACGGCGCCGTTCAACTAGCCGCCTGAATGATTGCAGTTGGCGGTGACATCAACTCATTTTTAATTGACCTATTATTTTCTTCAAAAATCTAATTTTACATGTTATCTTATTTATCAGGTACGCAACAAACGAAAATTTTTAATAAAAATAAATTTTATCATAAAATGATCTGTAATTATTATGATGTAACTTTTGTTTTTTAACGATAAAATTTTATAACGTGTTTCGTTACATTGAGAACGCGAATACTTTGACTTCCATAATCGATTACAAGGCCTAGGATTTCTAAGGTCCAATGTCACGTATATGCCGTCAAAAATAGTCGACGAATCAAATTATTTGTAAAAATAGAATAGAGTTGATGAAACAAGACGTACGGCAGGCCCGAGGTCATAACAATTTATCAATCACTTTATTCTGCACCCTAATTGCGTAACACGATCAATCGGAATCTAAATCATTTTGAAGCAAACTGCTAATCCATTGCTTCATAAGTTCGAAAAATTTGTCTGCTCAACACGTAAATAACGCAATGAATGTTGTTGAACTGTCAAAATGAAGCCAATTCCGATTGATCGTGTGTTACGCAATTATGGTGCTGCTTCTTGCATGTATATTTAAATTATTTCAGATGCCAGTTGTTTTTCCTTTTGTGTGACTATTTTTTTAATCAAATGTGCTTGACGTGTTTGATCCAGGCCACACCAGCCTGCCCCAGAGTTTGTAATTTCTAGTGATGAGTAAATTCGAGAAATTTTGATGTCCAAATATTGTGATTCTAAATTTTAGTAAAGCCAAATATTTTTTTGTTATAATAATATGACCTCGTATGTATTGTAAACAAGTGTAATTTTGTTTTCAAACTACTCATCTAGTCGCCATCAAATTTCATCAAATCATATTATATTTATCGTCGGAATATAATATTGTTACCGTTGCTATAAATTATTTACTACTGTAAATTCTTATGTTGAACACAAACAATAGTCTATAAAAACGAATATGATAGAAACAGTACTTTACAATGAACACTTTGGCGGTCTATCTACTTAGATTGTAAACTTTTTAAAAGATGTATGTAGTAATGCTTATCATTATTATTTTTATATGAGAAGTTCATTATTTAAGTTACGGTTAATTTTAGAAATAAGATCCAAGGCTGTATTAATAGAAGGAGTGTTTTTTTCCCAATCAAAGAAGCTGATTAAACGTTTTTATTTAACCAACAACTTAATTAATATTGTGTAAAAAATACTCCTGTTGGTCATAATAGATAATGTTCACTTTAAAAAGACAAAAAAAAAATGCCAATATTTAAACATCGTGCATTATTTATTATAATCACCTTTCTAAGTTGTTATGTGGATATGTGTGTATGACTAATTATAAAATAATCCTTTATTTTGGTAACAAATTGGTGTTATGAAAAATTTTGTGAATAAAATAAGATGTCATTCTGATTTCAATGTTTTATTTTATCATTCAACAAAAATATAAACGTTGATTTTTATTCTAAAACGTTTATTTTTCGTCCCGGACTATATTCTGAAAGAAAAAAATACATGTTATTTTTCGAAGCATACAACCGAATACAATACTACACTGCTTAACTTTGGCCATCGAGATGTATAATATAATAATAATATCCCTTGGACATTTCACACAGCGCCATCTAGTCCCAAGCTAAGCAACCTAATGCTTGTGTTATGTGTATTTTTTTTGTAAATACCACATACATCGTGGTAATCACGCATGCTAGCATCGTGTCATTCTAGGCTGCTTCATTGGTAGACTAGCACACACACTTGACTTACTCTAACTCTGCACTTAAAGATCCCGTACACGAGCATGACGAGGGCGATGGGCAGCATGGCAGTCCCCACAAACAGCCAGCCCGCTAGCGCATCGTTTAGCAGCCACGTGTTGGCCGCGCCCCCCGCGAATATAGTCTGGAAACAATATTAAGAATGGCAGATTGGTTTACTCTAGTCGAGATCATAGAGAGGGCGGGCGGATTAAGATTACCCGTTTCACGTTTCTACTAAGGTCGACTATTGTTCAACACGTAGTGTTTCATACTTTCATAAGGATTTTCATTTGGATTACAAGCACCTATACCTTACAGATCCGGATTATGAGCTTAGACCACCCCGCTAGCTAAGTTAACTAAAAGAAAAAAAAGAAAGAAGCGCCTGTCTCGAAGGCGCCTACAATAAAACCTTTTATAAATAAACTTATAGTCTCGCAGTAAACATAGAGTCCAGGTTATTGGTTTCAACCTGCTAACCCGTGGCTGGCGTAGCTAGTCCTGTATCAACATATACGTCTGGGGTCTTTTGACCCGGCTGCAGCGAAGCTCAAGATTAAGTCCGAATGTACAGCTGTAATTTTGACCATACCTACTCAGAGAATTCAAGAGCAAGCTAGAAAATTGGAGCTTCCTGACATGGATACGCTGAAACGCGAGCTCCAAAATTGGAGGATCCTGACTCAGATAGGTTAAATTTTCTGTGTGATTTTAGTAAATGGATGCAAGCGCTTGAGGATTGGTCCGTGCCTGTAAGCCTTAAAAAAATTACATTAATTTGCTATATTTTAATAACGTAGGTAGGTAATCATTCATAACGAACTCCTTATCAATAAGAATTCGAGGTTTTGGATAATATTTTACGAATAATTTCTTACACACGTGGGAGCCCCGTATCATTGATACGGCGGTAGCTACGCCCCCGCTGCTTACCATCATGATAGCCGGCGCGAGCGCCCAACAGATCCTCATGAAGACGCTAGGGTACTCTCCGACCGCGAAGAACACGTCTTCACAGAACGTGGTCTGTCCGTACACGTAGGTGATGATAGTAGCAGACAGTGCTGCTATCAACACGCGGGGCTTCGATGCCGGCCAGTTCATTAGGAAGTTTAGTATGTATAAACCACCCTGCAATATTGAAAAGGTTGCTTTGATTATGCTACACACATATTCGATTCGGTAAAGAAAGAAAGAACGAAACATATTTGGGACATGCACAGTAAAAAGGAGTTAAAAGGAGCTGTGCGAGGCCATCAAGACCCTATATCAGCATAATATGTATTTATAATGCTGCGATATTTAAAAAAAATGTCCGTTGTGCCACGGACACCTCTGTATTTAGGTAGTAGGTTTTGTTAAACAAAAAAGTAATGACCTTACTACACATATTCGGCTCGAGCTGATCGGCAAAGTTAAACAGGCAAACCCTACCTTACCGAGCCGGCTCGACACAATCCAAGCTAAGCCGAGAGGCCTTTTCCCGAATATACTACTTGTCCCGGAATTAACGCACACCACCAGACCACCCCAATTAGAATATTATGTTATAATCATAATACATGCACTGATTTTTTTTTTGCTTCCAGTCTTTTTGGCACTGTTTCTGTTGACAGCGATGCGGACGAATTTTTTGATGCCCTATGATTCTTTTGCTTATTTTTTCACATGTACATATTGTAGCGAAATAAAATCCTGATGTTCACATAAACACGTTTAATTTAGTGGTAAAAAAATATTGTAAACAAAACCTTATGTAGGACACAGCACGATTAAAAAGATTAACTTAAACTCTGAAGGCGACGTCCCTGGTGTTAGAGCCCTATAAATTCCGCTGTTAGGTACGCGTCGGTCACGATCCGTTTGCAAACGTTCCTATAACTTCCGCAATTAAAAAATATTTGCTAATCCTAAAATGGGTAACACACACCAGGTCAATCTGTTATCCGGTAGCGAGACAACAATTTATAAGAAAATTTTAAATTAAATAAGACAATATAACGAGAAATTTAAAAAAACTACTAAAAAAAATACGTGAATCCGGTCCTAGACTCCAGATTGGCAGTTGGAAGGCTCGCTGACTGGCTGGTACTGGAAACCACCAGCGTGGGGTTCGAATTCCAATAAAAGCTTGCAGCCGTCTGGTCCCAGGCTAGCGGTGGAGGCGAATTCAAGATTCGCCTATAGTCTTCGGATAAATCTACAGAAAATAACGAAAAAATGATAATCCCAAGACGCAGGCAGAATCTTTTATAACAAATGAGATGAAGTAAAGTTAAATTACATACCAAGTCCTGAAAGATGAAACCTGACTCGCAAGTTTTAGATGCTGTAATTTCGGGAACAGTTCCCTTTGATCCGGTCGCACAACGGACGAACTCGGTCGTTCAAATCTTTATAGTGGCAAATAATCATATTGTAAAACGGGAAAAATAGTAATATAGACGACCGTCCTGTGCCCAAATAAAAGCTTCAAAAAAAAAATCACGGCAAGAGAAAAGACGATCACAGTTTTCGATTCAAAATTCAAAAAAATCAATATGAAGAAAAAACCTTTCTGACTGTAAATAAGGTAGAATTTGTTAAAAAAGGAGGTTGTTCGCGATAAAATTAAAATGTAGCATTTGCCAATGCTGCAGTACCCCCTTTCCAAGAAAAAACAATTAAGTTATAGAAGAAAAATCGTAATAATAATCAAAGGTAAGAACAAAAGGTAAAGTAACGACTTCAAAAGAAAAGGAAATAACAATAAGCAAACAACCTAATAATAGGTAAATTATTAATTAAATCGATGAATAAAAGAGATGGTGTTTAAAAAAACACACTAGTGTTAAATAATCGATAAAAGTTTATCGACAGTGTCCCAACACTAGACCTGTCATTAACTCGAGGAATCTACGTCATCTGAGCGCATATGACAGAACTGACAAATAAACAAAAGTTTGTCGACAAATTGTTTCCACTTGGAACTACTAGATGTCGCTGTTAACTTTTTAGCTGTCGAAATATTTACTAATTTATGTTAATATTATGCGAATTTATATTACAGGGGAACAAATGATACGTAAAAGTAAAAATAAAGTGAACATAGAATGATTAAATCATAAGGGAATTATTTAAGAATATCTTTAATGTGATATTGTCCAGAATGGACAGATTCGCAGTCTTGAAGAACATATGTAGTCCTAGAGATAACCCTAGTTACACGACATTTAATAAAGCGCGGAGCAAGCTTTCCTGAAAAATAATCTGCCCCAGAGGACCTAGAAAAGTTTCGTCTCCATACAGTGTCACCAACGATGAGAGTGACAGGCGAACGATTCCTATTATACGCTCGAGAATTACGGAGGAAAGCCATAGAAAGATTATCAGCGACTTTTGCGTAAACCCCGGCAAGGGAAGAAAGATTCGAGGCGTGTTGAACCCGACTTTCAGCTAAATTTACGCTTTGAGTCTGATTACTGGCACGACCAGAAGTAACAACTTCCCTACCAAACATTAGGAAATTAGGAGTGAAACCTGTGGCTAAATTAATGCAAGAGTTAAGATAGAGTTTGACTTTGGGTAAAAGTTTTGCCCAGTTTCTTTGGTTTTCTCTGACTAATATACTCAAACACGTAACGACACTTTGGATAAAGTGTTCAACCGTGTTAGCTTGAGGACTATAGGTAACAACAAGTTTTTGTTAGAAAATCGACATTAAAGAATGTAAGAAAATTTAAAAACTGATTACCTACAAAGAAAAACGGTAATTGGAGATTAATAAAACAACTTGGTTACAAACCATCGTTTTAACAGAGAATAGCTAAAGAAAATTTTAATTTAAAAATTTAGAACCTCTTCTTTCGAAGTCGGTTAAAAATAGATCAGACTAAATACCACCAACCATAAAAAACGAACTAACCATAAACAAACAATTGGCAATGGACCGATGTCGTCGATAGAAATAACCCTTCATCTGCTATGTTAGAATACAATAAAGATAAAACGAAATTAAATACGAAATCAGCTAATATGTATGAAGTTGGAAAGAGTTAGAAATTTTGTGATAAATCTGACGGAGAATTGTACGGCAACATAACGGCAAGGAAAAGATAGTTAATCGAGAATCGAAAGGCAAACAAACCCTAAATGGACTGCAAGGCTGTAGAACAAATAGCAAACCTAAACAGTCTCGAAACCGACCAAATAATCACACCTTCAACTACCATAATAAAAACAAATCCAAAAAATATATGGGTCAGATTCCACGTAGCAGAAAAGTGTTAGATACGGAGTAATATGGCTGGTAGAAGAATAGTACGGTGACGCGACGTCGCAGGAACGGCTGGGCTAAGAATCAAAAAAGAGACAAATAGATAGGTACTAGCAAACATCTGCGCAAAAAAACGAACAGCTGGGCTAAGAATCAAAAACAAAGAACAACAAGATACTTAGCAAACAACTGCGCAAAAAGAAACGAACAGATGGGCTAGAAATCACAAATAAGTCAAATGGAAACTAGCAAACAACCGTGCAAAGAACGCTTACCTTAGTCACGACGCCTAAACACATTCACACACCGAGCACACACTACAGGGTACTAACTACTACTAACTATTTAATAATGAAAAAAATATTTAAATCATTATTTAGGAATAATAAAAGTACTTACTTTAAGTTCGGGCGCCATATTGTAGCGAAATAAAATCCTGATGTTCACATAAACACGTTTAATTTAGTGGTAAAAAAATATTGTAAACAAAACCTTATGTAGGACACAGCACGATTAAAAAGATTAACTTAAACTCTGAAGGCGACGTCCCTGGTGTTAGAGCCCTATAAATTCCGCTGTTAGGTACGCGTCGGTCACGATCCGTTTGCAAACGTTCCTATAACTTCCGCAATTAAAAAATATTTGCTAATCCTAAAATGGGTAACACACACCAGGTCAATCTGTTATCCGGTAGCGAGACAACAATTTATAAGAAAATTTTAAATTAAATAAGACAATATAACGAGAAATTTAAAAAAACTACTAAAAAAAATACGTGAATCCGGTCCTAGACTCCAGATTGGCAGTTGGAAGGCTCGCTGACTGGCTGGTACTGGAAACCACCAGCGTGGGGTTCGAATTCCAATAAAAGCTTGCAGCCGTCTGGTCCCAGGCTAGCGGTGGAGGCGAATTCAAGATTCGCCTATAGTCTTCGGATAAATCTACAGAAAATAACGAAAAAATGATAATCCCAAGACGCAGGCAGAATCTTTTATAACAAATGAGATGAAGTAAAGTTAAATTACATACCAAGTCCTGAAAGATGAAACCTGACTCGCAAGTTTTAGATGCTGTAATTTCGGGAACAGTTCCCTTTGATCCGGTCGCACAACGGACGAACTCGGTCGTTCAAATCTTTATAGTGGCAAATAATCATATTGTAAAACGGGAAAAATAGTAATATAGACGACCGTCCTGTGCCCAAATAAAAGCTTCAAAAAAAAAATCACGGCAAGAGAAAAGACGATCACAGTTTTCGATTCAAAATTCAAAAAAATCAATATGAAGAAAAAACCTTTCTGACTGTAAATAAGGTAGAATTTGTTAAAAAAGGAGGTTGTTCGCGATAAAATTAAAATGTAGCATTTGCCAATGCTGCAATATGTATTATTATTTTAAATGTTCGTATTACGTAAAACGTTGTTTTTGAAATCGATTCAGTAAACGATTCTGAACAAACTACTTTCATAATGTGCATTAATTCAGTTACACATTGTATATGTCATATGTGCCGTGTCATGCCGAGTCGAACATGTGAGTAGCTCATCTTAGGTTTAAAATTCACGTATACACAAGTCATAGCAGGGCGGACTGCAGTCACTGTCATGAATCTCATTAATATCTATTGATAGCGTTGTTTATCGGGTGAAAAGATTCTTTAGTAACTTTTTTATAGGGCTGAAATTGGTATGGCATAACGACCATAACGTAATAAAAGCACGATAGGGACTCATCAATTTATATCAATTGTCATCGAATTATTCAGCCGATGCAGTATAACGGGACGCGGGATTACATCCTCATTTAGTCGCCCACCTAATTGATTAAATTCTTGATGTTGGTATTCAGCGTTTAACTGGCATACAATGTTACCTGTGTGCAGAGAGTGAGAACTCCGATCAGACAGAACAGTAAACATATTACTATGAGGAAGGCCCAACTGATTTTTCTAATCGATCGCCCGGTGAATGAAGACATCACTGTTTGAACTAATAGCGCCTGAAAAGAACACAAAAGTATATTATTTTAGATTTTTCCGCCGAGCTGTGCCGAATCATGCCGTCCCGAACATTGTATAGCAAACTTACCGCTGTAGTTAGTGACAAAACGAAGAGTGTGAAGAATATAAGAGCAGACCAGAACTGACTGCCTGGTATCCGAGCAACGTAATCAGACCATAGGATTATCGATGATGAAGCTCCTGCAATTAAATCGTGAGAAGACTTAACTACATGAAAATTTCATATGAAGCAGCAAGAAAGTAGGTACCTACAAATGTAACGTGCGATGGAATCAGCGGCTATTTAAAAATAAATTATATCTGCCAACGACATGATTATGTTGATTGGCTACAGCCAGAGCCAGCTAAACATTTTAAATGTATTCAAATCAATCATCTAGTTCTAAACCAATGGCAATTCATTGCTGCTCATAAATTTCTATCCAGTAGATAAACCGATTTTCTTGCACAAACAAAGATAGAATCGTGCGCATCGCAAAATTGAACAATTTTTATCTCTTATCGGCACATTCGGGACGAGTTAGACGAGAATAGCATAATTATGCCATAAATGGCCATTCAAACTACCTAAGTGTAGTCGACCTCGTAATTTCTTTACCACCCTAAGATTGAATACTTCTGGCATGTCATAAAACGTTATGTTTATTTATTTATTTATAAGTTTGTATTAGGTATGTTGAAACTGTGTGTACTCCCCGTCACTTTTCCCTAAAGGTTCATTAGAAAACCAGCGTCAGACAGCATCTGTCTGGCATTAATGCTGAAATGAACCTTATTGGCGCAGCCGTGAGGCGCATACTATTGTTGTCTGAAACATTATTTTTTATTTTATTAATTTTGTATTTTGTGTTTCACGAACTGTGTCCAAATAATTTTTTTTCTTTCTTTCTTATGGTCTGTTTGTGTATCTGACAGTTAAATAGTTTCAAGCTTCCTGAAATTTCAATTTACTGGCAATTTACGAAGGCATTCGCATCGTATCTTCTAAAGGAACTTTGACAATTCGCAAAAACTAAAAACCTCACCAACCTGGCCAAATATTAGTAGCATTCTCATAATCATTGTGAAGCGCTCCGTGTGTGGCTCCTAGAACTAACGCGGTGGTCATGCCACTACTCTTGGACACGGCGAAGGCAAGCACCGCAGTGGTGCCCAGCTTGTGTTGAGACTTGGGACAGTAGGAACCCAGCATAATTAAGGAACCTTGGCACACAGTCATCTCGATCAACGCGTATTCCATGGCCTCACGCCACATCTGTAAAAATTAATCATTTTATTTTTAAATAAGTAACTACACAGCTGTTGATTTACAATATTACATTAGAAATTCTCGTGTTTGCTCCTACGCAATTTGTAATAGGCGCTAATGTCATGATGGTGAAATACCAGTGGTAAAATTATGTGAGCTCGGGATTTACAGCAATTTCTTGACCGATATTAAAGAGGTTGATGTTTACAAAGTAGATAAATAAGTAATAAGTATTCGAACAGAAGATGATACCACGATTCAGCTTCAGACCTACAAATAGAATGTGTTTTTTTATTTTTTATTATTGATTCATTAGTTACGTTAATACACTATTTACATTGTCCTTATATTAATGAAACTGATGCCTTTCCCAGAGGTATTTTGGATCTTGCTTAAAAATGTAAACGTTACCTGTAAACTCTCAAACAGCACAGTCCAATCACAGTCGTTGAACATGCGACCCGTGCCCTTCAGCTGTAGCACGCCCACCGCCACGCACACCAACACGAAATACGCCAACACGTCTTTGAACATCACCAGCTAAACAAGAACCCAATAACTTTAGTTGATGTATTTCATTTCATTAACAATATCTATATTGTCTGGCTGATTTTTCCAACGCCAGATAATTTTATTCGAGGAATAATTTTGAATTTTTGATAGTTATTCCATACAAAAACGGTCAGACGTCAATAAATATTATCTGTCAATCGAAAAATCAGCCCTAAATGTCTTAAACTAAAACAATTTGAAGATATATAAAATAGAAAATAGTAATAAAATAGATTTTTTTTATTTATAAAATAGAAAATTATGAATATGTCGGAGTTATTCGTCTATTCGAAACGCTAGCGCCACCTCGTGGCGCTAGCGATCCTCCTGAGTTCGTGGGGAGACGAGAGCAACAGCTTAAAAAATGGTGTGAGCAGAGCATTCGAGATCATCGAAACATTGGACATCGTACGAACAACATGTGCTTAGAAACTGTCTCGCATTTCTTATCGTTGATTTGTGTACCTACAGTGTGTGATTCGCTAGTGTGACTAACTTGTTTGTAAATTATAATCTGATTTGAACTGCAAACCGTTTTTCTATTGTGCTATAACCAATACTATCCATAGTACGCCCACAGTAATTAAAATATGCCTGATGTTAACGAGAGAGAGAAAGAGATACTCGTACCTTCTTCGACAAATATATTATGATGGATTGATAGGTTTAGAATTCAGCAATACTTTTCATAACAGGCCAAACAGCAGACCAATCAATGTGTTGTGACTAGCATGAAAACATACTGTTTTTTTTAAATGGCTCTCAGAGTAATTTTTTTTTTTTTTAAATTGAAAAATATTCATTTCACTCATTTAATTAGTCCGTAGGTATTAAGCTGATATTGATTATGTGGCAAATTGCAAATCCCAAGAAATACTTGAACCCTAAAGAATATTTAGGTACTAGTGGTAAGGCCACTACCCTAAAGGGTATATAAATAAACTTAACTTCCTTACTTAGGTCTGTAGATTAGGTACTATCGCCAAAACATATATCTGGCTATTTTAAAAACAAAATCCCGTGCACATGATGACCACAGCTGCGTCCGTAAGTAAAACAAAACAGGATCCTTTTTAGGTCGACTAATAATATGCGCTGCAAGCAGGAATAGTCCTTACGGTGGTCAAATATAGATTTTGGTAAATACGTTAATCAAGTGCAAGGCTTACTTTCGAGTAGCTGTATATTCGTTTGATGACGATGAAATAGATGAGTATCCAGCATATGACGTAGTAGGTCGTCAGCTCCCACACAACGTTGCCCAGACCCCCCTCCAGACCATCGCGTTTTAGATCCAACACGAAGTTACTGGAACAACGATTATTTATTCGAACTTTATGCACAAGTATTTTAAAAATACTCCATCAGCAGAAATATATCATTACAAAATGCTTGAAAAAGTGACCATAGTGTTGGTACTGACAAAAAGAAGGATTGCGGTGGTGTCTCGCTCCCTAAAGGCAGTGGCCGATGCCTGGCTGCACAGGGTGGCCTTGCAGCCGCCGCACAGTGCAGCCACGGCAGGAACGTGTGGATGGAGTGCACCATCATCGCCAGGCTCCACGCACCCACGGCGCCAGCCGCTAGCGCACTGAACACACATGTTGATAGCATCGCAAAACCTATGCCTGGGAAAATTTAAATAACTTTATTTATTTGTTAAGGATAACTTAACTACAATAGCATAAATGAATACGCAACGAGACCTCAACCATAACAAATATACAGAAACAAAGACGCATGTGAGAACTAGCTTCAACTTTCTGACTAACTGACCGACAATTTAATTTTGACAATTCAAAAGTGCCTGAAATGGTTTAATTGAAATAAATGATTTGAGTTTTTTTTGAGTTTTGAGATATCATTGAGCAAGCTGGAATCCACACGTGTAGGTACCTACTGGACGTAGGAAGGTGCCCCGAGCATCTGGACTCGCATTGGAGTCTTGTATGTGAACCATGCGCCAATGAACGGAATGTATTCGTCCCAGCCCCTATTAGGTATCTCAGTCAAGCAGTTGTTTGTACAGACGCCAGCAGGTCGAGCTACCTGAAACTGTCAAATTTTCCCAATCAACCTTGAACCTTATTTTATTAGCGATACAGTTGAAAATCTTTTAAAGAAATTTGACAGATTGTTGTAGCTTGATGTGCTGGCGTCTGTACGTATCGTCACGGGCGGAAATATCCTAAGCGTTGGCTAAAAAGGATAACTTAACTTACTCGTACTTTGAGACTCTGATAACTTCAAAAGCTTAGCAATATTCTAATCAATCTACAAAAACTTGTAAAAACCGGCCAAGTGCGAGTCGGACTCGCGCACGAAGGGTTCCGTACCATTATCTATATATTTATTTTGTTTTAATTTTATTATTTATTATTAAAGTAAAAATACAACTGAGTATTTTGTGAATATTTCAAGTGCCTACCTGTTGCCATTATTGATATCCGAGCAAAAAAGGGCAAAAAAATCGCGTTTGTTGTATGGGAGCCCCCTTAAATATTTATTTTATTTTGTTTTTAGTATTTTTGTTGGTATAGCGGCAACAGAAATACATAATTTGTGGAAATTTCAACTGTCTAGCTATCGCCGGTCTTGAGATACAGCTTGGTGACGGACAGACAGACAGCGAACTCTAAGTAATAGGGTCCCGTTTTTACCCTTTGGGTACGGAACCCTAAAAACTAACTTGTTCGTTCTACCTACCTCTCGCCATAGGCGCCAAATCCCAACATTTAAGCACACTCTTCTTAGTGACCACCCCCAAAGCGAGCTCCAGATAAAACAGCGGATATCCGATCACTATGCTGAAGACATTGTACAGGAACAGGAAGGGCAGTAGCTTCCGGAAGTCGTAGAGGTATGGGTGCCACCATACTTGGAATATACCGATACAGGAGGAGACCACTAGCTGACGGTAACTAATGTTGTTTGTCCATCGGTCGTTTACCTGGGAGTGGGGATGAAAAATAGTACCAGCTTATTATTGTGACACTGCAGACAAATAGGCCACTTCTCATACAGAGAAGGCACGAGCATTGATCGCCATGCTTGTTCAAGACGGGTTGGCGATTTCAGACTTAAATTAACTATAAGTCAAGGTGTTTTTCTTTACTGATGTCAGTAATATCAAAGATAAACTTAAGTATATATGAATGGAAAAAATCAGATTTGAACCACAACCTCGCGTGTGAGAGGCGAGGCTTTAACCACTGGGCCATCAGATTTTTATGACTACCTATATCAGCCCATGGTGTCCCACTGCTGGGATGGATATAAGTAATAATATGGCCAATGGCTGGAAACTACGGCAATGTTTTGGCCACTGGTAACTAGTCCCAAAAAGTTAACATTAACTTGTGTTGCTAGCAACTTGTTTTACATTCAAAGTGCCTGCCAAAAATAACAATTTATTAAAAAAAAACCTACAGCTAACAGCATAAACCCTCCTTAAATACCATCTCCTTCCTGAATTTTAATGTTATCGACGCATGTTGCCTTTGATTCTCCTACGCTATTCGAAGATTTACGTACAAACAACTAGTAAGTACCAAGGAAAGTAATTAAACCATGCATTACCAGGGGACTTTCTGTAGATTCAGTGTCGATTGACTCGGTCAAAGTTTTACGAGTACTCTGAAATAATAGAAAAAAATATTATTGTTTATCATCATTTCTTTTTTACAATTAAGTATTTAGTTATAAAAATGTACTCACCACACTTTCACTCATTTTCAAAACGAAATTATATCTAAATAATTAATATTTTTCGAAAACGTTTTTGATTCCATGGATATAAACATGTGTCAAACATAATAATAATGTAGTCTGTGTGTCAAACTGTACATCAAGTTGACAGTGACTGCAAGAACCTTTTTCGTAATCATCAAAGAGAATGCATTTGTGAAGATTTCAAGGTGTACAAAAGAGTTGCATTATGCACTTTATTAGAAACCTCCGAATATTATACACCACGACCATCAGAGCTGGGTACGATGGAGTTAAATCAATAAAAGATCAAGATTGTTAATATAACAAATTCTATAATTCATTTAAGTCTATAATATCTAGCTATACTTATTGGATTCGTGGCAGCTAAATAAATTAAATAATCGCACCAAAATACGCTATTATTTGGTTTACAAAGTGTTTAAACCTTGAATACATAGCCGAACTTGACGAAATAATCACATTTTTACGTGAAATTTAACAACCAAAAGCACTCATGATAAAAATAAACAATGTTTTGTACACACGTGTGATACAGGGTTCTTTTTCAATGATCAGTCAAAAGTATATTTTTTTTTTATCAAAATAAATGTTACCAAACATCGGTTTGTCGTGTATACTAACGTTTGCATAAACTACCTTTCGGCTAGTCATTGAAAAAAAAGTACATCGTGTACTCTGGATTTCAATCTACAAGTACGTACAAAATAAACATCTTTCTGAGCAAATTATATTATTGCTAGTAATTTAATCAATTCATTGATACATGTGTACTTCTACACCAATATATTTCATATTGATTACTATCAAGTAAAATCTTTAAATAATATTTGCGGAACACATGGAAACCAGCGCGGACAGGAGTATTAATTAAAATAGAGTAAAATGTGTAGAATAAGATTTATCAGAGATAAATATAAAATGGAGACAGACAATTATGTATAAATTAATATTCTATAGATAGTATACAGGGTACAATATTTTTATCTCACTAAACGACACACGCTTTACTTGTGGTAACCAAGTGTACAAACACGCTGTGAATGTGTATATAAGCGTGTGTGTAAGATCTCGGTAACGTCCGAAACATTAGCGAATGTCTAAAGCGCGCGTCGGTTCAGGAGATAAAAATACCATAGTAATTAAGAGCAGTGCAATAGGGCAGATGCAGCTTCTCAAATTAACACCCTGTATAATATACACATTATTACATTGCATGGCAATCAGCAAGAAGATAAAGATATATATATATATGAGATTAAGTATGGAAATGTGGATTAAATCTAACGACTTCAAAGATAACAATTGAATAAAACAAGGCATAGGATACAACACTACACCGCTCAATTTATGGGTCGATGTTACTAAAATATTGCGAGTTCACACATTTTGAGTCACAAAGTTTTAGTAACGAGATTACTACACTTTACTCGTTTTATGAGCTGTGCCAATACATACAACGTTTTTTTTTTATCGATTATCGAATCTTTTAAGACCGAATTATTATCGATAAGATAAAAAGAAAGTACTATTATTTCCCCACTGGGCAAAGGCCTCTTCTCCTTTAGAGAAGGCACGAGCATTGATCGCCACGCTTGCTCATGACAGCTTGGCTATAGGCGTGTCATAGAAATCATCACACAATGAGCAGGGTAAATACTGAAGTGGAAAACAGATCCTAAGTTAGACAATTCAAGAATTAAAGTAACATAAATACACTTTTCATACACAAGAGATGCCTATAATCGATTTATTCGATTATCGATAACATACCATTATGTTGTATGCGAATGATAAGGCGACTATTCGCTTAAAATAAGGCAAACTTCGATTATAATTAAATTATAAGAAGTGTATGATAATGCATTAAGTATTATTTATGTTATTATCTATACAATAATGTGTAACCAATGTCAATTACGTCACGTACAATACAATTCGGTATTTTACGCTAGAGAAAAAATATATTTCTGGTATTATACCTATTCAAAATCAGTACATTCACGATTTTAGTCTTTTTTTACTATAAAATACGTAGCTCAATGGATATTCCGTCAATCTTAATGTCAATCATCATCAAATAATAGCTACAATCCTTCCACAGTTATTTTACCTTTGATTTATTTTGCATAACTTTCAAAATCACAGTGACCTTTATTCTCGTTGTTATAAGGTTGCAATTGGGTTGCTGCCACAGACAAGTCTGTCAAAATTAGTGATCTTTATTGTCGTTACAATAAGGTTGCTGCTGTCACCGTTAAAATAACTGTGAAAAGACTGTACAGTCACGAGCACTAATATGTCAACACTTGGAAACTTTCATTACCGATTTTTTCGTGAAATAACGAAAACAACAATGAAATACGACACATTGCATAAAGCTATGGTACTATGTTCATATCGAAATAAATTTTCATGAAAAAATAAAGGAGTAAATCGCTTTTAAATATATCCAAGTGTTTACATACTTATACTCGTGACTGTACTTATCACGGAGCAAATACAAAGAGGAGATGGCCTAAGCAACTGTGCACTGTGATTCTCAACTAGGTCCTGACGTCATCATGTAGGCGTGGCCTTAGTCAGTGGTATTGTTGGCGTTCGTACTGTGCACAACTTTGTAAACGTTCCCATTTTACAGCATTACTTGCGCTAAAGGAAAAAAAAATGAAGTGTTGTGTTTTATCTTGTAAAAATTACTCGGATAGATGTTCTGATGCTATGTATGGCATCACATTTCATTTGTAAGTAATTTTATGCGTAATTTATTAAAATAGTTCTAGAATAATCTCTTAGCGTCGGCGTTTCCATACATAATTCTACCTGACACTAGATGGCGACACTTGGCGTCATGGAAACTAAAAATATTTAGGTACGTAGAACTCGGAACTAACATATTTTAATTATCTTAATACTGAAGTTTGTTCAACATTCATTCCGAAAGACCCTTTAATGGCCAAAATATTATATTTGTAGTTTTTATATCATTTTGTAAACAGGCCGCCATCTATCGTCAACTATGAACAACAAACATAAACCTAAAAAACTACTCCCTGGTACGAAAATCCTGAGTACGACCCTGTTGCATCCTGCACTTAGTGACATCTAGTGCGAGATAGTTACGTAACTACAAAGTAAACTCGACAGAACGAGCAAATAGTTTTGCTATTGACCGGTAGATGAAAAATAGAAGTGGGCGGGATCTAATACCCCCCCCCCTCACCCCGTAAAGTGTCACGCGTTGTTTCTTAAGGAAATCGAATTAGAACATCTCTTTGTATTTGCTCCGTCGTACTTATCTAAATTGTCCGGCCATTCCCGGGAAAATACATGACCATACACTTCAGTATAGAGTGTATTTCACGAATGCGCGTAAACCATTGCAATTTGAATCTTATGTCAATGTCAAATGTCAGGGGCGCTCGTAATTTGCAACGACTATATCTCACTACGTTTTAGATAAGCTAATGTTGTGAAGTAAGTTACACGACATTTAAGTCAGATACTCGGTATCCGAACTGAACGTTAAAGTTGTTTTTACCTTGAAATGCACTTAGACGTAACCGAAAAAATGTGTCGAATTTTACACCGTGACTTTTTAATTCCAGGGACTTGTTAATTCTAGGAGAGAATACATTTGTTACAATAAAATACTTCTGTTCTAGACCTCGCCTAAGTTATTATCTATATCACCACATGCGAACTACGCATCATACTGACGTCACACAAAATCCTGCATCACGTAAGCAGAGTTTACCGCACGACTAGCATATACAACGTCCCGACATCAATCATCGGGCAGTTTCCCACCAGAAACAACACCCATCCGGTCCGGACGATCCCCCCTTTTCTATGAAGGATAAGTGAACTTCACACCCTTATAGTTACATCACAACACCCAGTTCTCGACAGTCTGTCCCGTCACCTTTTTCAAGGCATTGGTCCATGTTTTCTACATTCAGCTGCTACAAATTCCACAAGTATTATTACAACAAAAATATTCTCCCCTAAAAGATCTTTAAGACAGAGGAACCGTTTATTATTAATATTTTTTCAGAAATCTTCACATTCAATCTCTATTTGGGATGTAAAACTTCACGCAATCCAAGTAATCGAATAATAAATTATGGCAGATTCGCAAAATGCAATCAAAACATGGCGAAAGAAAATTCAACATCAACTTGACTATGATACACCCTCGAGTATGAAGCAGTAAACAAATGGAGTCTTTATACATAATTAACTAAAAATAATCTTCAATAGGAATTACGCCGGACGACTGACAAAGATTGCCAAGACTGTTTCGACTTTACATACACATTGAGCAATTCGATATTATTGCCTAAAATAATACTTTAAGACTCCCTTGTAATTTACTGACTCATCACAACAGAGATTAAAATGAAGCTAGCATAGGTCTGATTTTCTTAGCTGTTGTAGGTTTATTTCACAAAAAAAAGACATTTAAAGGAACGGGAATTGCACGTCCAATTAAATCATTGCATAGAAGGCACGAACCCATTGTTTGAAATTAATTAGTCGATCGTAGAGAAGGCGTAGTAGGCGGAGATCTATAAACGTTACTTAGCACATGCTTTCACTTAGATATGTTCCCGTGTGTGCACTTGTAGTTGAACAGTTGTGTGATAGTGACAGGAATAACGCTTAGCCAAAGGGCGTGCTAAACATCGTTTATACAAGGTCAAATTAAATTAGTTATCGAAACTCCGCAGACGTGATAGGTATCAAATAACTAAACTACCAGCGGTAGTTGACTCCAAAAAATACATCAATCTTTTTTCATCGTGTTTACATGTTGATAGTCCAGGTCTATGGAGTTTCGCTAGCTAATTTAATTTGACCTTGTAGATCCCGACCTTAGACACTCAGGGAATAAGTTTACCTCAGTAGATTATTAAAATTCGATACGTGACAGTGTAAGTGCATTTCCTTAGTCGTGTGTCGTCTCTCGTCATGCTCAGATACTGAACAGGTCGCCGGCAGACGGCAACGGCGCGAGCCCGCCCGTCACATCCGGTAAACGGGACACGTCCGGTAAGTTCTCTATGTGGGACTTCACTTCCGCTTTCACTGCGTAAATCTTTTGCAGTTTTATGTTGTATTCCTGGAATAGGAAAAGGGGTTTGTTTGTTGGTATTTCAGTATTTCCAGGAAAACATTGCCTAAACATTTGCAGTGACAAAGTATACGTTGTACAATGTGTGTTTTGCAAGCTAATTTAATTTGACCTTGTGTTATGTCAAGAGGATGGACAGAAAACATGCTTCTTAATATAACGATGAGTTTTTTTCATACGTGCTTGACAGCAAATTAACGCGGCTGCCTTAAAATTTGTTATTGAAAAGTTTGCATTGTGTTACCTCTAGTCTAGCCTCCGCCTGTTTAGCCAGGTCTCGATGCGCCTGCGCGAAGTCCCGCAGCATGGCGGCTACCTTGCGCCTCTTCTCCAACTCCTCACTCAGCCTCAGGTTGTACTCCGCCAGCAGGTCCACGGCAGAGTTCACCACCGCACTCAGACTCATCGCCGACTCTTTATCTAGAAGAAGAAGGTTCCATTACCTACTTGAAGAGTACTATATAAGCTATTTATAGGTGTAGTCTATTCAAATCCTTGTTTCCAATTGACGTTAAACAAATATGAACTTTACAACACGCGTAAATTACGTTGATTTCAGAATGACTCATTGTTTACATTCTGTTTATAACTCAACTTTAGAATGACCTTTATTGTGTCGTACAAAATTGTTGTTTTGTAGTGTAAACATAAATTGGTAATTAAATTGTGATTGCAGGGCAATGATTAATTACAATATTACTAAGGTGTATAGGTTACATTTACTTTGTGAAAATAGTTTTTCTAATAAAACTTGTATAATTATAAACGAATTGGATAGTTTTCTGCATTGACTGTGTTTTCATACAAGCTATCTGTATTACACAGTGGTGAAGTCTATTATGAACACAACATTAATTTCCATAAAATACAAGATTGCCTTGAAGCAGAGTTTGGAACATTCGCCGAAAATCATGTAAAGAAAATTCAAAAGTAGGTAAACAATGACAAATCTTTTCACAAACTTAATTTGTTAGAAAGTTCATTTGTAAGTTATTAACCAATTTGGGCATATCAGTGAATAAGTGAAATACACAGGGCATATCATCAATATTCTTTATTAATATAGTCATAAATAGTTTTACAATAATATTTATCACATAAAATCAATCTTAATTTATTCTTCTGTCTATAGTTTCAATAATAACACAGTCAGTCAATGCTTACAAATAATCTGATAAAAAAATGAAATGAAATGATGAAATAAATAAATAATTCAGAATGAGACAACACACTCCAGAAACTAAAACAATAGCACAATATAATCTCAATAACACAACTATGAAAAACCAAAATTAGGTTATAAACAGACTGTTGACTTTTTAAATGTTGAAAGTTGTCAATGAGAGAAATGAAACAAAA
Source organism: Apamea anceps (assembly GCA_951799955.1). Classification (NCBI taxonomy): domain Eukaryota; kingdom Metazoa; phylum Arthropoda; class Insecta; order Lepidoptera; family Noctuidae; genus Apamea; species Apamea anceps. The sequence continues at coordinate 6,190,833 of OX637516.1, forward strand.
GCACAAAATATTACAATTTATTTTCGTTTTTCACAGTTTTATTTCGATATATGAGAGTCCGGAAGTTGGACAAGCACGTCACCCCTTTTCACACGTTTATAGTGTTGGCTTACTGACGCCGGATGCCAAGCAGCAAATGTATTGCTAATCCAAGCTTGCGTATTTTTCCAAACACTTTACCACGCCGGCAAGACACCGGCCCGGCGCCTGCTACCCGACAGCTAAATCGTATGAAAAGGGGCTCAGTCTTGCAACAAATTTAATTACAAAGTTGATACGATGATAGGGTGACGTTTTACCTTCTAACTTAGACAATAATTGCACTTCGGACACTTCCGGCGGGAGCGACGCGATCCTCTCCCGTACTGCCTCGTCGCTCGACGCACTGGCCTCCAACTCTAGCAGCGACTGTAAATAAAAACAACCTTGTTAATATGTACTTCCTTTCCTAATAACCACAAATTAAACACTCGCATCTGTTATCAAAATTATTCGATTATCAAATAAATTACTTTTAATTGGCGATTAATGCCATAAAATTAGTTTATAATAAAAAAAAAATAAAATTAGTGAGTAATTTAGATGGTCAAATAGCACTTCTGAGCCTATTTAAGGAATTCAATATTTTTAGAATTGACTAGTTTTACTTCAGACCACAAAAATCTACATAATGACTTTAATTTGTTATTCGGGTACAGTGCTTTAAAATAAAATAGGGAATGCTACAAAGTTTTAATCAAACAGCTGCTTCCTAATAATATGTAAGACAAACCAAATGGGAACTTAGTAAAATTACAGGATTTAAACACCATAGAACAAAATACATCAACGCACTAAGGGCCTATGCATATGACGTTTTTAGACGCACGTTTCGTGGAAAGTGCATTCGCTGGAGTGTTTTTTGCTTTGGAAAAGCAGCACTTGTTGCGTTTGTACCGCGGGTACGCGCATCTACGTCGGCGCGTAAAAAACACACTATTCTTAGGCCCGTATTACAGAACCTCACTCAAGACTTAAGCATTACTTAAAACTTGTTTAAAGCCATTTCATTGGTTGAAACAAGTTTTAAGCTTGAGTATTGAGTGGGGTTCTGTAATACGGTTCTTAGGCCCTTAAATACAGCTACTCCTTATATCTCTCTCCGTTACTCTATCAGCTCCGTCATAATTGCCGCGGATTGAATTTTGATCAACATACGTGAAACAGCACTACAATTTGTTTTTCCTCGGGCTACATTGATGGATCACCGTAACAAAAAAGTTAACACCTTATATATTACCTTGATAAGTTCCTCAGGCTCGGGTGGGTCTCCGGGCGGCGTCTTGGGACTGAGCGTGGTGTGCGTTTCCAGATGCCCGTCCACCTCCTTGGTCTCGCTGCGGCGGCGCTCCTGCTTCACGCGAGCCTCGATCTTCGCCTTCTTCTCTGGCTCTTTGCTAACCACCTCTACGTCAACTGACTTGCGTTTCTTGCTCTCTTTCTTTGGAGGAATAGCGTCGTTGGGATCCACTGGAATGTGAGCAAATAGTATTTGTTTAGTGTAAGCTTTTACTTAAAATAAGCATACGCATCGCTACACATCAAGCTATACCAGTACAAGCTGACTTCTGATTGTACGAAAAATCTATACAATGCGAGGTCAGCTAAAACTGGAAATGTATTGCTTGATGTGTGAGCTGTACACAACAAAATAAGACTTATTTGCTTGTTAACCCTATTAAACCAACTTGAAAACATGGATTTACAGACAAAATTGAAGTTTCCTCTTGTTGTCTGTTTCCAAAAATTCCGAAAAATAGTATACAAAATACAGAGTTATTTGTAAAACACCAGAAACCTCTTAAGAGGTCATTGTACTCATCATTATGAACAACTTTTACTATAGGACCAAACCTGAAATCGCGAAAAAAATCAGCTGCTCCCTACATTTTGACGAGTTATGCGAACATAAATTTAGGGAACAGCTGATTTTTTTTTGGTAACAGGTGGTGTGTCAATGTCCCTGCCACCCTCTATAGTCTACTCCACCAATCGTGCATAGTAAAAAGGAGAATACTGAGGCTCCATAGAAAAAAAGCCCCAGGGTAAAAGAGTTGTAGTAACAGTTTTTTCATGTGACAATGCTTTTAAATGATGCTATTTATGCGGTCAAACTCTCGAATTTTCTGTTACAATAAATGTATACATAGTATTTTCAACGACTTTAGGCATTGTAAAAAATATAATATGAGCCAAGCTCGCATTTTAACATCATGTTTTGAATAAAGTAATTAAAAATAATTAATTAAACTAGTTTTTTAAATCAACACCTAAGTAAAACTGGTATTTTTTATATGTTTGCCAGTAAGCATCACAACCATAACCAGCTATTAATTTGAGATACATCTCTTTTACCCCGAAACTGGGTTTTTTTTTGAGCATTCTCCCTTGACTTGGATAGCATCTTTATTTCAACGGTACAAGGTTTAGAAATAAACTCACCAGCCTCCTTGAAATCCTGTATCTTCTGCGAGTCATACACCCCCCTCTCCTCCCAGATAGTGAGTATTCTGTGCAGTGAGTGTTTAGTCTTAGTGTTTATACCAGTCTTGGCCATGTGCTTGAAGGATTCCCCCAGCACTTCTCCGAATTCCTTCCCATACTCCGGACCTTTCTTTTTACTGTTCTGTATTACATCATTAGCAAGGTACATGAATGTAAGCTGCTTGCTGTCTTTGGCTGTAAAGAAATAAACTCCATAAAGCATATCTACAACATATATTTTGCACAATTCAGGAGAATATCTTGAGTAGTATTTTCTTTATTATTATTATTGAAAATAGCCCAAAAATACCTATATTATTACATTTTTAAAAACAAAAAACAAAAATCATTTATTTGCTTAAATAAGGTACAGAAGGTTGACAAAATGTACAGAATTGTTCTCTTATTCTGCCTTTAATTTCGGCGTGCAAATGTGTATGTACATAAAGATGTGGTAACTCCATATATTTTTTGTCTAGTTCCTATTAGCATAATTCTTATTGATAAGAAGCCCATAATTAACAAACAATTCATAATAACTCATAATCAGCCATAATGTTCCCACTGCTCACAGGCTATCTCTTGGTGAAAGGGAATGGGCTGTAATCCACCGTGGGGGCCCAGTGCAGGTTAGAAGATGTCACATGTCTTTGATTTTTTGGGTCTAGGAATGCCGATTTCCTCGCAATGTTTTCCTTCACCATGTTGAGAGCAGTGATGATGAAATAATTTACACAAAGTAAAAAGCCTATCTGGGTTGGAACCTACAAACTAACTCACAAATTGCAGCCATTACTACTGGGCCACCACTGCTCTCAGTTAACAAGTGATCAAATCAATTTCTCCACTAGAATCCACAGGTGCGGAATATCCACAATTATTATGAGCTGTAAAAATACTAATAGACAAGAATAAGTAGCATCATTAATTCATTACGAACAGCGCCTCAAAGACCTTGGCCTTAGCACACTGGAACAGTGCAGACAGGGGCAGACTCATTGAAACATACAAGATACTTACAGAACACAACGAAGTGCCTTCGAGCCCTTTAAACATTGAATGCAAACAAACATTTGTATGGGCATTCCCTATAGCTATGGGAAAATTTGTCAAAAGCCCTTGAAGCAATTCTTGTCTAACCGAGTTGTAGTTAGTGACGGCTCCCATACTGAACTGCTTCAAGAATCGACTGGACAGATTAAATATCTCCAAACTATACGAAACACATGCAACAGCTAATTAGCTGCTAGTGTGTCTAACCAAATAATAATAATAATTCAGCTACATTTGTTCATAGATCAACACATTGGGATAGAGATCAATTTAGTGACTTGCCAAGAATTTACAACCACAAATAAATATGTGTGACGAGCTAGACGCCTACGGACAGGATAGGTCTAAATTAGCTCAAGACAGAGAGAAGTGGAAAGGAGACAGGGACGACTTTGCCCTGCAGTGGGACAACATAGGCTAAGATTAGATAAAGAAAGTAACTCTGTAATACTAAAAACTCAAATGTACAGACGCCAGCACATCAAGCTACTACAATCTGTCAAATTTCTTTAATAGGTTTTCAACTTTATTGCTAAAGCATTAAGGTTCAAGGTTGATTGGGAAAATTTGACAGTTTCGGGTAGCTTGACCTGCTGGCGTCTGTACTAAATGTACATTTTGTTATCAGTGCACTGTCAAGTGATAGATGGGTGTTTTTTGTTTCTTGTTGTATGGTCAACGTATATTGATTAAACGTCGTTTAAAAATGAAATTTGATGAAATTCATAATGTGCTAAACATTATGAATTTCGCAAGTAGCATTCAAACTACTAGATTATTCTATGGTCGCAAACAAACAAGTGTCGATTTTGTCGATCAAATAATGACCGTAGAAACAGAAGCATTTCTCATCTCTGAAGAATTTTACGTTAAGTAAATGATGAACTATTGATTTAAACATTATACATACTGCACTTTTATCAGTAAGAAAATATTATTGTAGGTTACCTTTTAGTATTTCTTTGAACCAGGTTTTTACAACTACGGCATGATGTTTTCTGTGATGGATCAGCCACAAGGAAAGGGTTTGAATGCTTTGCTGACTCGAATTTAATTCTTGGAGCTTACGAACTAACGCGTTTTCCGTAAAACCAGCCATGGTTTAGGAGAATACTAAATAAACGCCACGGACCACAACACCACACTTCATTTGACGTTTACTAACGCCAATCGCCATATTGATTTCAGAAAAAAAAACTCTTGTCTTTGACTGCGTTCCATTTCAGTTCTGTGTTCGAATAAATAAACGATTGATTATGTTACTGCATATTATTGTATTTTTATTGATTCATTGTTTATTCATATTTTAAATTGGTTATTATAGTATTGTTCCGATAATTATTGATAAAAACCATATCATCTCATTCGCCAAACGCCTTTCAGAATTAAACCCGCACTCTTCTATTAGGGACAATTACCGTAGAAGTAGAAGCCCGTTTCAACAAAGTTAAAAATGTGCACCTAAAGCCCAATAGCCTTAAGTTATGTATATACGAATAGAAAGAGCTTTTTTAGGAGTAACTCTGCTACTGATATGACTATTGCCAATTGTGAGTCAGTTACCTAAGTAGGTGAGATCTTGGGCACCGAAGGTTAGGAATTTTCTTGGCACCATAAGATAAATATACATCAACCCGCACTGGGCCCGCGGCGTGGTAGATTACAGCCCACTCCCTCTTGATGAGAGAAGGCCTGTGTCCTAGCAGTGGAAACATTATAGGCTCTTATGGCCTTTTCCACTTACACGACTTTTGCTAATTGTTAGTTTGGAGTTAATGACCTAAATAAATGACTATGCTTGCACCGAAATTTACGTATTTTATTGGTGCCCAATAGTCATTTTTTTATAAGCCTATACTGTGGCCCACTGCTGGGTAAAGGTCTTCCCTAACCTTCCTTCCAAACCTCCGTGTCTTGGGCGGTCTCTGGCCATGTTGGCCCTGCAAACCTTATCAGATCGTCACGCCACCTTCGCTGTGGCTGCTTCGACGGCGATGTTCTCCGTCAGGCATCCAGTGAGTGACGATCTTTACCCCTATGTCTCCAGGTGCATTCGCGCGGCGTGTCCGGCCCACTTACACTTCAGCCTGGCTGTTTTTTCTCCAACATCCAATCGCCATATGATATAATAATATCAAAGCATACTGCTTATTAAGAGACCAGCCCCAGCAGTCTCGACATTCATAGCGATCGGTTTACGACCGAATTCGGTCGCAAAGTCCTGTCACTCCATACATTTCACCTGTCAATTCGGGACTTTGCGACCGAATTCGGTCGTAAACTCGTAAAGCGATCGCTATGAATGTCGAGACTGCTGGGGCTGAGAACATTTGTTGCTGATGACTTCTGTCAATTGTTAGTCCGTTCGGTGTTACATTGCCCTTAAAGTGTCTAACTATGAATATTAATGATGTTAACAAGTTATTGTTTATTCATATATGAACTTCACACAAAACAAGTCTTATATTAGTATAGTAACAAATGCTACATGAGATCAATGAAAAATATCTTAGGTAGGTATTGGGAGGTATGGCAGGTAAAGTTCTGTCCGGCCGATCTAAATACATTGTTAATAAAACGACACCTACATAGGATGCCAATGTTTTAAAATGGACGTTTATAGGCTTAAAAGATAATGTATGCACAGGCACACATTAGATATGAGCGCCGCGCCGGCGCGCCGCCGTCGCCGTGAGTTCACGTCGACGCGTCGTCGCCGAGTGGCGCACGCGGCGCGCCGTCGCGCGTCGTCGCGACGAATCGCAACTAGCTTTCCCGCACGCACGCGCGGCCCGCCCGCATTAGTTCGTCTAGTCGCCTCGCCACGCTCGTCGCTCACTCAGTTGAGTCGAATATTTTACCGAGTGAACGTGTGTTGTTGTTTAGTTTTAACAATGGCAGCAACTTCGACTACTATTGATGTTTATAAAACGAAAATAACTGCGGTGGAGACGTTCTACAGTACTGCAAAGACAGGAAAACTTCTATGCCTGCACTGTATGCTCTTACATGCCCAATTTTGAATATACCAGCCAACAGCAGCACGCCCCGTGCGAGAGTCTTTTCCACAGCTGAACTCGTGATAACCTCGAAACGTTCACGACTAAATCCTTTGAGGCTAACTAAGATAGTATTTATTTATCCATGACAGCTATGTATTTTGCTTTTTGGTGTAAGTATGTAGGAATAAAGTTACGTCCGTCATATCTTATTATAATTACCAGTGATAGAATAGGTAGTGCCTATTTGCCTAGACTTCGAAGAACAGAGACAAGAAACGGAGACTTCCTTACGACTAAATTTTTCACTCATTCACTAACACATTATGTACGTCATATATATATACTAACACAATTTTTTATTTTGATTTTACTGTAAATTATTTAATTAAATGTAATGTTAGTATTGTTTAAATTGATTTTAATTCTATTTCAGTGTCTGTGGTCTACGTACCAATTGATTTTTATATAGATAATTTAATGTATTGTATGGATTATTATTATCTGAAATAAATGAATTATTTTTATCAAAAGTGTTGTCCCAAATTTCGGGACAGATGTCACGGAAAAAATGTAGTCCTAAGGAAGTCTCCGTTTCTTGTCTCTGTTCTTCGAAGTTTAGGCAAATAGGCACTACCTATTCCTATCACTGATAATTACCTATGTGCTGTTGTTATTGAAATTTTGATATTTTATTTTTTCTATATCAAGAGCCAGCAATACCTTCTCACTTAGATGATACTACTTTAATTACTTATATTATATGATTGTTTTATGTTCTTAGTTTTTTACATTATTATAGAATTTACTTAATTATACATATTTAACATTTATGTTGATAAATATTTTCTTTTTAGTTTTTATTATATGTGTAGATAGATAGTGATGTGATTAAAAATTAAAAACGCTCAGTGTCTCTTCAACTGAAAATAATGAAATGATTAATTTTAACTAAACGTGATTCCAATTATTTAGAAGACTGTTAAATTGTATTTAACAAATACGTTACTTTATCAAAAAAATATAAATCTCTCCCTGGTAAAAAAATATCTAAGGCCCACAGCCGGCCACGCCGCGCCGCCGTGACGCCGCCGCCGCCGTGGAAATTTTCAGGCCACGCCGCCGCCGTGGAATTGGTCATCGGCGCTCATATCTAGCACACATACATACCAGAATTTACATTCACTTAAATAGGTACTCACATTTAGAGCTCTGAAGCTCCTCAGACTAACCATCGAGAGAAGTCGTCACAATAAGAAATATTCTTCTTGAAGAGAATATCTTAACACTATTGAAGATTAGCCCAATCTCCTTTTCTAAGCTATCGTCTGAATCAAAAACAATGTAGAAACATTTATTGTGCTTAAAAATATTAACCAAAATACAAAATTAGTTAGAACTTGCTCTGCCCTCCCCAACTTGTTTCTGCTTCCTATCGTGTTGGTCTACCTTGTCGTCGTAGGTAAATCGTGAATCCAACTGATAAGCATTTAGTCCAGCGGAGTAATTGCGGAACACACTACTGGTAGAAATGGCTTTCATTTTGACAGTTCAACAATATTCATTGCATTATTTACGTTGTTGAGCAGTCGAACATTTGAAGCAATGGACTAACAATATACCCACATAAAAAATCGGTTGTCTGTAAAGTCGGTTTACTGACGATAGTTGAACGTGATAACGTCATAAGAAAATACTGATGGAATGGTTTCATTTTTCAAAAGAAAATTTTAATGGAACGCCTCAGAGCGAGGTAACGCCGCATACGTCATGTTTTTTCGTGCGTGCAGCCGGCTCCATCGAATTATAAGACGTTGCCACGTCAAAAGCAATACCTATATTCCAGCGGGATAATTGCGTAACACGTGCCACTGTTGCACGTTGCATGTTGCATTGCTACCGTTGCACGCATTTACATTTTGACCTAATAGACAGACATTTTCGCATTCTGCTGGGCGTTAGCAAATCTAACGTCAACACCTAACTTTTAGAACAGTCTGTAGACTATCTAAATATATCGAAATAATTGCGTAACACAGTAATATTAGCAATGGTTTGCAGTTTAACAACACTCATTGCGTTATATATACGTTGTTGAGCACACACATTTTTCGAACATAGGAAGCAATGGATTAGCAATATCCTTCAAAATGATTCAGATTGTGACTAGTGTGTTAAGTAAAAAATAAAATACATGAGGCTCTCGATATTTTGTCGAAAGTGTCATGTATCTGCATTTATGTAACAATTAATCTATCTAGCTTATAAGTAAAATCTGTTTTGTTACTCTCCTTCTATGTTTAGTGCATGCCGTGGCAGCCTTTAATTAAGGCTACACTATAAAATCTAAAAAAAAAGCATGGAATGTTTAGCATGTATTATGGCATAGGTATGCTTTGTTGGTTGTCCTTAAATAAATAAATAAATAAAGTACGCAATTCGGGTGCAGGGTGTGATCCCCAAGTTGGGTATAGGGTTTTTTCTATAATGTATTTCTCAGTAACCGCCCGGAGTCTGGGTGATTGATGACACTATAAAGGCTTGTGCCTATTACCTACATGAGCCTTAGAAAACTGGTAAAATGTTGGTGTTGGTACCTACTACTTTTCTAGTACAGACGCCAGCACATCAAGCTACGACAATCTGTCAAATTTCTTTAGTAGATATTCAACTTTATCGCTAAAGCATTAAGGTTCAAGGTTGATTGGGAAAATTTGACAGTTTCGGGTAGCTTGACCTGCTGGCGCCTGTACATTATAGGGGAAAAAAAAAAAAAAATTGTCCCTCTCAACCAAAGCATCTGCCATCTAATCTCTTCACCACCCTTGGTTGACTGGTAGAGAATGCCTACGGCATTAAGTCCGCCTTTATACCTTTTTGTGCGAAAAGTTTTAATAAATAAATAAGTAAGTACGATTCTCCTCTGCTTACCCCTTCGGAAACATATTTCCATTTATCTACCTACTTATTTAAATTGCATTCATCAGACTATCCATTATGCATATGCATTTGTAGTCAAGAATTTTAAATAAATAGGTTTTTATGCAAACAAACGTAACAGAGATGAGCATCTATCCAATCATTATTTTCATTCGAAATTTTCCTTATTCTATTATGATCGTAACACCAAATAAGTATCTAAACTCCCTTTGCTACCTTTTGCTTTGGCGCTTACTATAGATATACATAGGTACCTGTAGGTAATAATACGAGTATATATTTCTTGCTCGTATCAAATAAGTGTAGAAAAACCCATTAGCGCAAAAGTTTTTTGCGCGCTCCAATTTCTAAAAGCTCGATCTAACCACGTTTACATACCGAAAATACCTAAACGTTTGTAATCACTTGTTTATCGGACGATAGCAGACAGCGGGCGGTCCCGTGCCATCGACCGGTCCGACGCTCTACGATGGACATGCGTTCTTCTTTCTCTATACACCTGCGCCGGCGCAGCCTCCACTCAGTTTAGTTTCCAAAGGCTGAGCCGCACGCGCTCCCACCTCCGCGCCCGACGAAACTCCAAATCCGCGCGAAAAACATATCGAGTTCGTAAATTTTCGATTTGATAAGGAAATACCAAATTAAGTTGTTTAAATTCAAATATATTTTAGTGTTTTCCGTTCATTTCCCTTTAAAGTTGGTTTTATAAATTGTTTTGAATAATAAAATTGAAAATGAATTACTTTTTCGGTAATAACGTGCCTATCGTGCTACTACTGTCGCTGGTGTTCCTGGCGAATGCTCAAAGAAGAGATGTTGGTGAGTCTTTCACTTAGACATTAATAAAAGAAAGCGGCATGATCCTCATTATTATTTACTTACTAATTAAAACTAAAAGTCTGTAGGTAGTAAAAGTCGCGGTGAAATTGTGTATTATTACTTATTATTTTTGTTAAAGTACTTACTTTAAATTTATGATAGAATACCTACTTAGTATTCTATTATAAATTTCAGACGTATGTTTCATACATCATACAGATATATTTTAGCATTATTTAATATAATAAGTTGAAGAATCATAGTTTCCTTACAAAAGTTGATCAAAACAAAGAAACATGGCCGCTAATAATTCGCTGAAATCTCAAGAACGGACGATGACCCAGTGACTGATCCTTATAGCAAATGTTAAATGATTCAGATAAAAGATACGGAAGGACTTACAGCTTATTCAAAAACATAAAATATAGCTTTTTTTTTAAATATTATAGAGCTAACAGTCCATATTTTAATGCAGCTAAATGCTAATGAAAATGCCACTTTAAATTGTGGCACAACCTTGTTATGCCAATTTTGGTGCGTCTAAGTATCGTGATGAGCTATTAGCTTTTTTTTTGCTTAGAATTTATTTTATTGTGAACAAATTACTAGTACATAATGATGCCTTAGCATGTGCGATTTAATTACCAAGGCTGAAAAATGTCCTGCGAGGAATAATTGCGTAACACAGCAATAGCTTTCATTTTGACAGTACAACAATATTCATTGCGTTTTTTACCTTGTTGAACAAATAAATTTTGCGAACATATGAAGGAATGGATTATCAATATCCTTCAAAATGATTCAGATTCTGAGTGTTAGTGTGTTACGCCATTAAAGTGCAGATTCATCTTAGACATTAGGTATAAGTAACGTAAAAATTAAACACAAATACCTACCTAATTGGTAAAGTCTAAAAAGTAGATACTAATAATAGTTATTAGTTAATATTAATAATTAATAGTCAGTAAAAACCCAATTTATTTTAAGCGACAAATGGACATCTATTTTTAACGTTTAGGCATTTTAAGATATTTTTTTTATTAAATGATAGACATAAACGAATACAAGTTATAAGTAGATAATCTATGCCGAATATCCCTTTTCATCTCACAATACCAGATTCCCAAAATATCCGATAAGATATCCGGTTTCGGACAGTAGTTACATGAAATTAAAACATGTTTCGTGTTTCGGTTCTTTTAATAGTAGATAAATCTAATCATAATATTAAACTAATTAATTAATTAATTTATTTGTAAATGTGTTTTCTTTACTCAAAAGCTCATCACTATAATTCGCAGGGTCATTAAGAAATAAATTGTAACGTAAACATTGTTGTAGAAGGTTATAACATTGTTTTCATTCGTTCAGCCAATAAAAGTTAATTAGTACTGATTACAGAGACAATTTAATTACAATGCATACCACTAAACGATCGTAAATATAACTTTAAATACCATAAAGACCTTCAATTGTTCGCTTTTTAAACCGAAAATTAAGATACATAACGCCCTACATACCACAGACAACTCGCTCTGAATTAAAAAAAAGTATTTTCAGTAAAACCTTGATTACTACTAGTTGAGTTATTGGGAGTTATTGGAACTAGTTATCAATGTATGTTACGTAAGGTGAGGACCATGATTATACATAAGAATGTATAAATAAAGCATTTCGGACTGACAGTGGTCGACATCAGCATGGCGGCACCACTTTTACTTTTCATGACACAACTGTGGGTGTGATTTCTCTTTCGGAAGCAAGCTATTGACTGTTCGACCACCTGATATGAAGCTATATAATGTGATTACGTCGCCGTTCCAATATTTGCATTTTAAATTTTGCTAATACAATTTGGCTAAAAAGTCATTTCGGGCCGGCAAAAATAGTTATAGTAGACTTGGTTCGGCCCGTGATTTCATCTACGTGAAATTTCTTGTTTTAACATAAAATATATCCTATGATACCTACTCGGTAATACTGAAGCTTCTCATTAGTGGGAGAATTTTCGGAATAGAATTAGTAGTTCAAAGTCAAAGTCTTATTTATTCTAGTCTCATTAATTTCAAATAGGTAGGCACGTAAAAGGCACTTTTTAACGTCAATAATTACAATAAAATAGATTTGCATCTAGGCGCCCCTTCCAAAAGGTAGTTTTCGTATGGAGAAGAATGGGCAAGAAACTCCACCGTTACTCTTTTAAAATGTTTTACATTATTTTGCATACATTAATTGTAATAATATCCGAAGATTAAAAACCCCTACATACAAACTCACGCATACCTCTTTGTAAAATTAGTATAGACAAAAACAGGTTGTATTGTAGGTTTTTATTAGACATGTGAAAGCATTAACGAAATAAACATAGGTAATAAAAAAATGAAACGCGATGTGCAAATTGCACAAAGAATCTCACAACGCGAAATCAAAAGAGAGAGCGCGTTTGTATCTTTTGGAGGAGAATTTTCAAAAACGTGCGAACCATCTTTTCAGTGCTGTTTGATAGTAATTTTGAAGCAAGTATCCGAACCAAAATGCCTACGTTCATCATCTGCCTAGCCTTTTCCCAAGTATGTTGGAGTCGAATTCCAGTCTAACCGGATGCAGCAGATTTTTTTTTTTCTGTATTTTACATGGAGCGACTGCATATCTGACCTCCACAACCGAGTTAGTGGGTAATAGGATAACCCTTGGTAAGACTGGTTGTCAGACTTTCGGTCTGCTGACGACCCGTAACGACTGTCAAAGATCCACGAATGACAGGATCCAAAATGCCTACGTTACAATAAAAAATATCTATGATATTTTATTATGTACAAATTATTTTATTGATGCCAACAGAATCGCGTGAACATCGTAATTATTTTATAACTTTTTGTAACAGTTACAGCTAACAGCGCTCTCAATCACGCTATCGTTATTCTGGTAATAAAATAATAGGAAGACTGAACACAATAAAGCGCCGAATGTTTTTATATTTTGTTTATGTTCCTATTTAATAAAATAAAAAAATATATATTTTATTAGAACTCACAGTGTGATTCCGCCGTGCCTCGGAAAGCACGTTAAGCCGTTGGTCCCGGCTGTCATTCGTGGATCTTTGACAGTCGTTACGGGTAGTCAGAAGCCCGAAAGTCTGACAACCAGTCTTACCAAGGGGTATCGTATTACCCAGTAACTGGGTTGTGGAGGTCAGATAGGCAGTCGCTCCATGTAAAATACTGGTATTCAGCTGCATCCGGTTAGACTGGAAGCCGACCCCAACGTAGTTGGGAAAAGGCTAGGCAGATGAATGTGATTCCGCTCGAAAATGTGATAAGAACTAAGATGGTGCGGCAAATATCATGTACCATGAATTCATCATATGATTTGAAACCTCTCAGGGTCAAAATATATGGAATAGCAGATTTTTATTAATAACCGGCGAAATACTTCAACTCTGGTGGGTCTAGAATCATGCACCTGCTAAATTCATCGTAACAGATTTCACGCCGATGTCCCTTGCATCCTCTATAGATGTTATATTATTAGTTGAAATACTCGCTCTCACAGAGAAAGGCCTGTGTCCCAGCAGTAGGAAAATTGAAGGCTAATTATGCTTATGCCAGGGGCGTAGCTATCGCTGTATCAGCCATATCGAAAATTCGTAAAATAATATCTAGAACCTAAAATGATATTTATTCCTGTAAATTGGTGTGGTTGGTTGGTTGGTTTTATTTGGTTTTGTATAAGCTTTTCTATCATCTAGCATTTAATTAATTCTCTCAATTTATTATAACGGACACACACTTCCCTACGTGTTTGTTATTCCAGCGTATGGCACTCGTGGGTTGCAGCTGAAAATCAGCGTCAGGTGGTACACCTTGTGTTGTCATCTAACATTATGCGTGTATTACTCGTGCGGCTGTTATTACTTAGCCACGAGCCCCTCACCTTCTATGTCAGTATGCTATATTCTTTATTTTTTTAAAACAATACCCTCTGTAGCTTCTCAGTTGGGCAAAAAGGGCTCCCAAAAAAATTTGATACAGGGCCCCATTAGAATGAGCTGCGCCACTGGCTTATACTTTAGTTGAGGTACTAAATCTATGTATTTACTCTGACTCTTATCTCTATGTATAATTTTGAAGAGTTAGAAATCTAAAATTATTGTCATTATTATTATGTATGCATATTATTTATTTTTGACGATAAAATAAATACAAAGCAAGCAAATTTTATTGAGACATGAAATGTGTGTCTTCGCTATAACAGGTGACTTGCGCGGGAGTGCTTGAAGCTTCACAATTTTTCTGTAGAGATGCTAAAAGTGCAAATAAAATATTATGTTTGCGTGGGGATTATGGTATCATCAAAGCGTAATTTATATGTTTGACTGCACCATAAAAAAAAAACTGAAATAAAATTGGTACTGGGAATACCCAGTACCAATTTTATTTCAGTTTTTTTTTAAAATACCTATGCAAGTTATACCTACTTGAATGTCTTGTGTTGCGTCATTTTTCAACCGTAGAGCAAAATAATTTTTTTCTCGAATACTTTTTTTATTTTAGGCTATGAAAACATTGCTCCTTGTAGACTTTTTTATATTTACATTTCAACTTAAAGAATGCCTTCGCAATCATTATAAATCTGCATATGTGTAGGCCGATTGCGGATCCTACCTGATAGCTAAATGCAAACTAGTTTGACACTTGCCTAATATTGAGTCCATTAATTATTACGCACTAATTTTATGTAAATAGGTATGCGCGTAAGCATTAGCTTGAGTCATCCGCTGCAGCGTTGGTTCAATTTTATTAGCTTGGAAGGAATTTATAATATCCTTCGACTGGCCACTTATTTAAAATTGTCATTTTCAAAGTTTGATAGTTTGTCGTACAATATTATGGCCTCAACTATATAAAATCGTAAGTCCCTATAAATACAGTTATCTTAGTGAAAGTTTGCGATGAACAAGGGCATTTACTATACTTACCTAGTTCCTTATACAGCGCGTACCAGAATGTGAGAGGTCATATTTAAGGGCTAAAATGTGTCCGAGACAAAAAGTACACAAAAAGACTAAAAGTAAACAACGTCATAATTGTGAAAAAATAATCAGCCGTTCCATACAAAACTTCAATACCTACTCGATCCAAATGTATGGTACAGCTGATTATTTTTTAGCGATTACGATGTTGGTCCCATGGAAAAAGTTGTTCAGTTTGATGGTCTGTACCACCCCCTTAAATATGACCACACATATATACCTTAAATATGATACACGCTGTATAAAAAACGCGATACCGTACGCTGTCCAAAAAAAAAAATATACCCACATCACCGTGACTTGCTGGTCTTGTCACGGATGTGGTTATTATAAGAGCTTTGGTTACAAAGTCATGTATACTTACAGTTTGATGCATCTTACTATACTATGCATCTTTATTATACTTACGAGTATAATAAAGCTGAAGAGTCTGTTCGTTTGAACGCGCTAATCTCTGGAACTACCAATCGTATTTAAAACATTCTTTTTACATTTGATAGCCCCATTCTTGAGGAATTTATAGGCTATTTAACATCACGCTGGGACCCTTAGGAGCTGAGCAAAAAGAGCAGAAATGACGATAATGAAGTAAAAGCACAGGCAGGCGATGCGACGGGGTGGGTTGGAGAAAAATAAATTTCACACGGACGAAGTCGCGGGCAAAAGCTAGTATCGAATAAGTGTGTGGGGAAACCCGTTTGATGAATCAAAGAAACAAATAATAATTAAGTACCTAGGTACGTCTTAATCCCTCCTACCTACTAATATTATAAACGTGAAAGTTTGTATGGATGGATGTTTGTTACTCTTTCACGCAAAAACTACTGAACGGATTCGGATGAAATTTGGCACACAGATGGTTTATAACCAGGATTAACATATAGGGTACTTCTTATCCCGATATTCCCACGGAACCGAAACTTATGCGGATGAAACCGCAGGGCGCAGTTAATAGAAATATGTAATCAGAATGATTAGCAAAAAATCTTTTCTTTAGTTTGCCGTAAGTCAGTACTTCCCAGAATTCGATCCTTATTAGCGACACTATCGGATGGTGTAATAATACAGTCTGTGTGGTTTTTTGTTTTTCAACATCAACGGGTTCGATTCTTGGCTAGAAATATTATTTTTTTAAAAATCCAATGATGCAGTTTTAGTTTTCATCAAAATCGAGCCCGAGACTCCTTTGAGCACGTTTCGCTGTTCCTCATAGTTTCGGATTTGGCCATCCATGCCCACTTGAAAAATTCACTCTGTATATGACGGAGTTACGCCCGAACATACATAAACATGTTATTTGCGCAGATATAATGTGTTACTGTTTGTTTGTCCCAAATAAATAAATAAACATCCAAATTGAAAACCTCCTCCTTTTTTGAAGTCGGTTAAAACATACAGCATCGACCTCTCCTTCGTCATAAGGTAAAACATTGTTACAAATAAACATCAAAAGGAAAAAAAGTCCCAAGCTTCAAAATATCAGAAGTTCATGACCTTAAATCAATGTTAGGGGTCAAACATTGAAGTTTCAACTAAAAACATTATGTAGGTAAATAAATGATTATCTTATATCACGGTAATGTTCTTATATCTTAACTAATTGGCAGAAATCAATTAATATTACGTCGTTTTTACATTAAATACCATTTTAACGACCGCATGTCGATGAATTAATTAATAATCAAGCCACGACATCTATTGATCGCATACCATAACGTATTATTTAGTATTCTGAATTGAAATCAACAACTTTATAATAAAATACCCACACGAATACGAAATGTACGCTCATTCAATGCATTTAAAACTCAGTTCAGCCAGTATGTTAGACTTCTGGAGAAATGAATGCGTTGGGTGGGTCGGGTTTCGGATACTTACTATGTAGGTATGTTGATTAGTCTGTAACTAGTGATGTCGAACTTTTATAAATTTAAATTATTGATTAATGTTGTTCTCAAGTAAGTGACATGTTATGTTTTTATTGAGAATAAAGTTTCTTTAAACCTAAATCTAATTGGACATGTGAACTTTATTCTGAGCACACAATATAGTGCGTTCACTACACGTCTTACATCTGTCCATTATGTAGATAAACCGTTTTTTGACAGATGAAACTAGTGATTGCAGAAACACACAATACACTGATTGATAAACGTACGGTATTATAATGTCTGTAAGGGTATAAAACCCCTAGAGGACACGGTGGAGCATACGGTGGAGGTCTGCCCCGCTTGGGCAGAGCACCGCCGTGTCCTCGTAGAGGCGATCGGCTGCGGCGGCGACCTCTCGCGTCTGGCCCTGGTTCAAGCCATGGTCCGGGGCGAGAGGGAGTGGGAAGCAGTCACCTCCTTCTGCGAAGCAGCCATGCTAGCGAAGGAGGTGGCGGGGTGGACGAGGGAACGGACCTCACGTCTCAGCCGCCGCGGGAGACGCTCCGGGCGTCGGGAGCCGCGTGACGACTCCCGGCCACCGTAGGCGCGGGCCTGCGGGCGGAGAGTAATGGGTAACTCACCGTCCGATCAGGACCAGGCCCGTGCCGGACGGCGCGTATGTGTTCCACGCGCGCCTCAAAGAGATGTCAGCACGAGTGACGGGGCCCGATAGGGCCGAAGCCTGCCAGGGTAGCGGGATCGTCCAAAAGGGTTACCGCTGCCCTGGAACATAAAGGGCTAAGGAAGGAACACGGGTGGGTTTTAGTCAGTAAAAGTCTGACACTCCCTTCCGCTCCACCCAGAGCGGGAGGGGTCATTGGATGACTACCTATCCTGAAAAAAAAAAAGTTTATAAAACCTCCATAAAATAAGTGGATTATAAATAGATTCATGGTGTTATTTTGTTGTAGACGAAACAAGAGGAGTTTCTTCTATAAATATTCTACAAAAATATAAAGAAAAAATGTTCCTTGAATGTCAAACTTGAACTGACTTTGACTTTGAATGTTAACTTTGACATTCAAGGAACATTTTTTCTTTATATTTTTGTTGATAAACTTCACTATTATTTCATGTCATCAAAATGTGTCTAAATAAATTTATTATTTTTACGTCTTTGACATTTCTCGGGACCTTGGGGTCCCGGACCTTTGAAAGGCGTACGAGGGGCCGAAGCCAACTCGCAGAGGGCCGTTAGACGTTTTTAATGGAATATGGCACCAACCGACGATTATCCCTGTTTGCACTATGCAAGTGCACCCAAGGACAATCCCGGGTTGGTTGGTGTAGGACTATTGCAGGATATAGAAACAAAGATATTGGATTATGGCTAAATTGGACTGGTAACCGAGAACTATGGAACAAATATGGCCCCTGCCTGATCAATGTTTTATAAATACACGGATAAAATGGCAGGGGGTGACTTGCACATTCAATAATGGGCCCCCGGAAACTGTCGCTAGCACATAGTGACGTAGCAACAAAGGGGCAACATATCCTGAGCTGCTTACGAGGAGCGGAGAGGTATTCCACGGCTTTCAGAACAATTCCAGAGCCCGGAAGGCGGTCAAGCTCCCTACGAGCACTTACTGGAATACTTCCTTCCCCCGAGCACGTTTGCTCTTGCGAATCTCCACTCAAGCCGGCCAGTAAAGGCAAGAATGAGGTGGGAGCTCTGTTCCTCGTCAGTGTGCACTTCAGCCGGACAATAAAGGCAAGCCAGAGGTGAGGAACAAGACTGCTCCCGGGAGATAGGGTTTGTGGGGTCGCTACTGCCCAACAGCTCGCCACAAATGCTGCCCTGCGGGGTTTTGTATCTCTCTTTGTCTGGCTCCTCATCCTGGACCTGTTCCTGTAAAGTAAACTCTACCAGCACAAGCCTAGCGTTCGAAGCGCGCAAGCCCCACCACGACGACAACGTAGAAATACGGCGGTGGGGTTATTATTATTATTAATTTATCTCAATGCTTAAAGTTATGTGTAGCGACTGTTTAACCATACATTTTTGACGCTTAAAGTCTCTTAACTTTAAGCTTACCTAAACCTAAGACATTTTAAAAACTTTTTAAAAGTCAATTATTTTTAAAGAGAAGCAAGAAACTCCACGGTTACCGTGGAGTTTCTTGCCTGCTCTTCTCCATAGGAAACGACCAATTGGAACCATGCACCTAGCTTCTGACGTTTCAAAAGTGCCCATGTAGGTTTATGTGAATTAAATTATTTTGATTTGATTTTGAAGCAACGTTTATTAATAAGCCCCCAAACTATAAGATATAGTTAAAACATTGTAAAATTTCTATATTTGTCTGTAATTTATATGGTGTACAATCACGAACAAAAGTATGTATACACTCGGCTTTATTCCAAAGGGTTTACTCCTTTCTTTTAGAATGAAATATTATGCTGTTACGAACATAGTATTTTCGAACCCATAGGTTTATGTAATATGTCGTATTTCAACGTTGCATTCGTTATTTCACGAAAAAATCGCATTTGAAAGTTGCCAAGTGTTGACATATTGGTGCTCGTGACTGTAAATAATAAAGAGTATTCTATTCTATTATACATTCAATGTATTTGCTACAATAATATCGTACAAGAGCAGTCAGGATTATTTGCTCCTTTCCGTCTCTTTCTAGATGATTAGGCCTAAAAAACAATAAATATGTTAGCTATTATAGTCAAGGATACACAATTACAAAAAATGGCAAATAAATTACATCCTTAACAAAAAACAATCAATCATAGACACCGTTTAGCAATATAGTTTAAATATAATTTGTAATGGGGATGCTCAACATCAATCACGGCGGTCTCACGGCTGCGCAGGCGCCGCAAATTTGCTATCATTATCATTGTACTCGGATAATGAGTATTAGTAACCTTATTACTATGTCATAAATCCAAAGCACAAAAGGCAGGACATGAGGACACTGCTTTGTTGATAATAGTATGTCTGTTTGTATGCAGTATGCATAATCAGCATATAATATTCCCACTGCTGGGACACAGGTCTCCTCTCTGTGAGAGGAAGCAGGGCATAATCCCCCCACGCAGGGCCAGTGCGGGTTAGTGGATGTCTTCGATTTTTTCTAGGACATGCCGTCTCCTTAAGATGTTTTCCTTCACCGTTTTGAGAGCAGTGGAGACGAAATCAAATTCACAAAGTAAAGTGCCTGCCTGGGTTCGAACTCACGACCTATAACTCGTAAGTCGGGTAAGCTGGTACCACTGGGCCCGCACTGTTCTGTAAGTATGCAGCACGTTACAGGAAAAAGTTTAATAAAATAACTAAGTCACACCGCTTACATCCGAAAGTTTAGTCAGTCAGTGTGCCAATGATAGATATACATATATAATATCCAATGAATAAGGGAAAGTCTGCATATCCTTCCTACTAATATTATAAACGTGAAAGTTTGTATGCATGGATGCATGAATGGATGTGTGTTACTCTTTCACCAGCTGTTCTCTATAACCAGGATTAACATATAGGATAGTTTTTATTCCGATATTCCCACGGGATCGAAACTTATGTGGGTGAAACCGCGGGGCGCAGCTTGTTATATGACTAGCTTCTGCCCGCGACTTCGTCCGCGTAATGTTTGCCCCAAACCACCTCGTCGCATCTTACTTTATTTTCTCTGAGCGTACTTTCTGATTTTTTCCTTTTTGCCCGGCTCTTCAGTCATAGCGTGATGTTAAATAGCCTTCCTCAAGAATTGGGCTATCAAATGCAAAAATGCAAAGATTTTTTGAAATCTGACCGGTAGTTCCAGAGATTGCTTCAAACAAACAAAAAAAAAAACAAACTCTTCAGCCTTATTATTAATCTAGATTAGACTGGAACCTAGGTAGTTTAGGAAGAAAAAAAAACATTGTACTTCTGTTCTGCTTTGCACCCACATATCAAATACAAAGAAATGTAGGACAGTAGGCTGCCCGTCAATGGTAACAAAACCAGTATAAGCTGACCTATTACTCTATTGTAATTCCGTACTGCGCTAGACCAGCTCAAGGTCGAAGTGTTACACGTGCGGCCTATTGTCCGTACATATTAAAGCTCGCTGCAGTATTTTGTCTCCATGTCGATATAACTCATCATCTGCCTAGCTTTTTCCCAACTAGGTAGGGATCGGCTACCAGTCTAACCGGATGCATCTGAATACTAATATTTTGGACATGGAACGACTGCCTATCTGATCTCCACAACCCAGGTACTAGGTAATACGATACGACTTGTTAAGACTGGTTGTCAGACTATCGAGCTTCCGACGACCCATAACGACTGTCAAAGATCCTCGAATGACAGCCGGGACTAACGACTTTACAGAGGTCTTGGTATATAAATATGGTCACCCATCCGCGGACCAACTGGGGCAAGCGTAGCCTAACCTTCGATCGACCCATGCGGCTATTATTACTTAGCCACAAGCCCCCCATTTCGATATAACAGCTATGTACCTACACTAAATAATATACAAACAAATACAAATGTTGGTAATTTCTCATGAAACACCCTGCTTAACCTATGATCACGGTATCTGATATTACGCATGAGATATAGTATGTGTTCACGATTAATTTAATCCTTATAGTTTCTGTGGGCCCGAGGCTCCCGACCATTATTTGTCAAAAGACGATCACCTTTTTAAAGTGTATAGCGAATTTTTCGTAGCGTTTAATCTTTGGCGTACTCTGCATAGCGCGGACTCCGTAGCCGAGTGTTCGTAGCTTACTTTTCGTAGCGAAAAGTCAGTGGCGTAGTCTCCGTAGCACAGAATCCGTAGCGGAGTTTTCGTAGCGTAATGTCTGTGGCGGAATTTTTGTAGCGTAAACTTCGTACTGTCGAGTGTCAATCAAAATGTGTCCATTACTGTTGGTGTATATTTCATACAATCGGAATGTACAACGATTTCTTAGTTTTATAGGGACCGGTAACACTAAAATACCTGCAATCCATATAGGATATCCTTACTGACAAGTTTATGTACATCTAAAGTAGGTACGTAATTGCAGCGAATAATTAACTTTGAAGATATACTAGTTGCAGTGAACTGGACTGGCCAGTTTGTTACGATGAGATGACCCGACGTCCTTCATTGCAGCTGCAACTGACCTACCACATTCTTGCCAAGATACATTATTTATTAGCTATTATTGTAGGTTTTGTGAGAAAAGTTGTGAATTTCGTCTTTGTTATTGTCATGCAGTTTGACGCATGAGCAGTTTTGTCTTTGTTTATTTATTAGACAGAAAATTTCTATTCGTGGAATAAAATTGAGATTGAAAGAAAATTTACTGTCAAAAATTCAAAATTATTCTTCGGATGAATTATCTGGCGTTGGAAAAAAGCAAAAAAGCAAAACGCCATGGCGTAACTCCACTGCCGCGGTGCCTCTGGCGGCGGCAATGTCTCTCGTCCGGCCCTGGTCCAGGCCATGGTACGGAGCGAGAGTGCATGGGAAGCCGTCACCTAATTGTGCGAGGCAATAATGCTCGCAAAGGAGGAGGCGAAGCGCGTGAGGGAGAGGCAATCTCTGCGCCCTCACGCCTCTAGTCACCGCAGGAGACGCCCTGGACGTCGGGACTCAGCAACCGACTCACGGCCACCGTAGGCGCGGGCTTACGGGCGGCGAGCAATGGGCAGCACGCCGCCCGGTAAGGCCCAGGCCCGGGTCGACGGCGCGTTGTGTTCCACGCGAGCCTCAAAGAGATGTCAGCACGAACTGACGGGGTCCGTTGTTCGAAAGTGATACCGTGGCCCCTGGCAAAGGCAACTGGTGGAACACGGGTGGGTTTTAGTCAGTAAATCTGACACGCCTTCCCGCTTCGCCGAGAGCGGGAGACGTCATTTGATGATTTCCCACCCAAAAAAAAAGGGTTATCCGAGGAATAATTTTGAATTTGTGACAGTTCTTCCATAAAAAACTGGCAGACGTCAATTTTATTCGACGATTAAAAAATATCTGTCGATTGAGAAATCAGCATTAAAAAGTCAAAATAAATCCCATAAAATAGAATATTAGCGAGTAGGTAGCAAAAACTAAATTCCATATAAATAGAATTAATGAGTGGTGATAAAAATATTAGTTATTTTTAATCGTAAATGGAATTTGTAAGTAATAAAAATAATGGCACCAAAACATTAATTACAGAAAAAAAAAAGAAAGTAAATATCTAAACACTTTTTTCGATAATGCACAATTTGAACTCGCGCTCAAAATGGTAAACAATAACTTGTTTTAAGTCACATCGTCGATGTCGCGACTATATTAAAATAGGACTATATTGATTTCTTGACCTCTAAAACAAGAGACAGCCTTGTATTTAAATGAAAGTCATCAGTGACGTGGTGCAGCTCTTAATTTTTGGCAGTTTATTTTAAACTGGTTTGGTCACTCCCAACATATGCCCTGAAACCAGTAGGTAGCTGTACTTAGTAACAATAGAATGTGAACTACAGAGGTTTGAGGACTTTGGTAGTTTGGTCACATGTATGCTGAACTTTTTCAAGTCATGTGTGTATACAAAAGTCAACAACGACACTTAGTACCTACATCATCGTGCTGAGTTGCCGACTATTTCTGTTCTGTGATCGTGATTATAGTAGATCTATTTTATTTTTATTTTTCTCTTTTACTCGAGTTAACTTATCTTTAAATATATAATAAACTAGCATTTGCCAGTGGGTTGCGCTTGCGTGTATTTCGGAAATTATTCCACTGGAACGTACTACCGGGATAAAAAAAAATGTGTTATCCAGGTTATAAACTATTTGTGTGCCTTTCATCCAAATCTGTTCAGCCGTTTTTGCGTAATCGGGTAACAAACATCTATGCGTAAGTGTGTAAAGTTGCAATAAAATTGATTAGAATGACCCAATAAAAAGACTATGCCCATGGAATTTCTTCATCTCGTCTCCCTACGATTGATTCGTCACGTCAACTTAACTATTTTCACAGTTCACCACTTATATTACCTACTCCATAATGCCTCATAGTTCCCATGCACTATTACATTAGTGACGTCAGACTGCATCATTGAATAACATCGAATACAAGGCGTGGTGTGTTGACGGTCGGTGTCACGGACTCCTTTCCCAGCCCGCGGTGACTCCATGACCGATCGAGTCAACATCCGTAAAGCAACACTTTCCAAGGCGGGGGGGGTATCCGTTGATCACGACGAAAAAGTTCTAAAGTAAACATAGTGTTATGCAAGAATGACTGTTTTTGACAATGTGGGCAATATATAAAAAAAAATAACATTAAAAACCTGTATTTCTCGAAGGGTTAAGCAAAGGGGTATATAGCAAACCCACTTCGGCCAGTTATATGATGTGATTATGATCCTATATTTATTAAGAGGCGAGCATATTGCCATCCAGATATAAATCCAGACTCCTGGCTGCTACTAAAATAACATTTTTCCTGCCTGAACCCAGGACCTCCACTCAGCAGTAGTACTTGCGAATACTAGACCCTTTGATCGAGTTATAGCGTTCAATATTACAAGATTGATGAAATACCAATGCATTTACGGTGTTTGCACGAAAATAAAACTAAAGCTTACATTTTGGATGAAATTAAACGCAATATTTATGAACCTTTTTTTATGATCCAGTAAATGGGTTGTGTAGGTCAGATAGGCAGTCGCTCCATGTAAAATAATGGTATTCATCTGCATCCGGTTAGACTGGAAGCCGACCCCAACACAGTTGGGGAAAGTCTAGGCAGATGATGATGATTTCTGATCCTTTTTTAAAATAATTTATTGAGTTTCATTGTCACTGTAAGCCTGAGTAGTTATACAGATATAGTACAAGACTTATTGAGACATTCTTTAATTTCGCCGAGTGACTACAATACATATACTACGTTCAATATTTCGTAAAATACGCGAAGCGCGCACAAATCAAAGATTATGTTGTTATAAATCGGTGAGAGTAATGTTTATGTCCAGTGTATTCTAGTAAAATATTACGAGCTTCAATATAGCGAGGAAATAAAAGACAATACTACTGATTTAATGCATATTTTACTTCATACATACTACTTATAATGTTATTTTCTATCTGGACCTTCTAAATAGCAGCCGGAGCACTGGATTACATGGAATTTTAACGTAACTGGCGAACTGCGAGTGTACTAAAGGTACCTTCGGGGAAAAAGGCGCGATGTTATGTTATGTTTATATATACTATAATGCTTCTCTCTCTCTTATAGGTCAAGCTTATGTAAAATATTTGGTCAGCCGGAATAATGACAGAGTGGGGCTGACTAACCAGGGTGCACCAGATGTTACTTTTAATCTCACTAACATCATAATTCTTGAAGCTAGTTTAATCTCACGAACATCATAAGTCTTGAAGCTAGTTTAATCTCACTAACATCATAATTCTTGAAGCTAGTTTAATCTCACTAACATCATAATTCTTGAAGCTAGTTTAATCTCACGAACATCGTAAGTCTTGAAGCTAGTTTAATCTCAGTAACATCATAATTCTTGAAGCTAGTTTAATCTTACTAACATCATAATTCTTGAAGCTAGATTAATCTTACTAACATCATAATTCTTGAAGCTAGATTAATCTCACGAACATCATAATTCTCCTCTTGCCGTTATCCCATTTATTTGGAATCGCTGCTGCATGTCTTCTTCCTGGTTTGCCTTCCTGTTTAAGAACACTGTTAACATTAACTGAAAGTATCCCGAATAGAATAAAATAAATAAAAGACTTCTCTACAAGTCATCCTCTCAGTAGTGACCCCCTTTTTAGTCATATCATCTTTCACATAGTCCATCCATCGTTTCATCCTACACCTCACGAAGGTCATACTTGCATCAAACGAGGCTTGGGTTTAGAGCGAATTCAGAACACTATATTTTTGCTACTTTGCACGAGAAACATGAAGACCAATTAAAATTTCACCGTCAGCAAAATAAAAAAAAAAATAATGTAAAATCTACCGAACAGATCCACCTAGGTAAAACTTTAGTTGTTACAGACCGTGTTCACAGCGTTATCTACGAGAAAAGCTATTGTGTTATCTCGCATCGCCGCGGGGTTAACTTGGGTTCCGCAATAAACTTGTTCCTGTCTTTTTACCCTTTTTCGCTGTTCCTACGAGCGGAGCTGTGTGGACAAAGGATAATGGAGAAATAAAAATTTCCACGCGAGTAATAAAAATGTGCAGCGAAGTTTAGAAGACTTACATATTCATATATAACCATGTCAAGCTGAAATTGTAGAGGCTTTGTGCGTTTTTTTTTATATTTTTACAGAGTTCTGCTGTCGTGACTTACAAGTTGTAGGTCGCAGGTTCGAACCCAGACAGGGCTTTTACTTTCTGTTAATTATTTCATTACGACTGCTCTTAAAACGGCGAAGGAAAACATCGTGAGGAAACCAGCATATCCGTATCCGAGAACCAAAATATCTTTGATACCATTCCACAATAGACATGTGACCTCTACCGACCCGCACTGGGCCCGCGTGGTGAAAACATTTTACACGAGACCCTAATAAATTATAACTAAGGTCGCCATGAACAGAGCGTAACTTTCCTGAAACAAAAATTACTAATTGTTACAAAAGAATGAAAAAGATTAGTAGGTAAACAAAATAAGTGGTAGGTAATTAAAAAATACTTGTGTCTTTTTACATAGTATGCGTATAATTATTTCATTTGCTTAAAGATTCCGATCTCTTAGCTGCATATCTAATGATATTGCATACGAATAGTTAAATTATTCCTCCATCATGTATTCAGAGCATATAAACGAAAAGGTGTTAATTACATTTAGGTTTTTACACTCTTGTGAAAGTTGGCTACATTATTTTAATCGGACCAAGATTCTAACTTGGTATTAGGCTAATATCATAGATAATTTGCAGGCTTTAGGCGGATAGAGAGATGGCCAAATAATACTCTAGAGAGATTCTCTTGTTTTTTATTTTATTTCTATTTAGATTATCGAGAGTTACAGATATATAGTTTTTTAGTTTAGTCTACGAAGGATTCTACATGCTGTTCTAAACGTTGCGCGTTGACGTCACATTTGGTAATGCCCCGCCGATTGTGAAAATGTCTGTGGATTGAGTCTAAATGCCACGAATTTTGCGACTGAGAGAGATTTTGGTTTAATATGTAGCCTTGTCATCTTATTAATGCCATGTGTGATAGTGGATTTCAGTATATTTTATACCGATACAAAACGAGAATACCTTAATCTAGTTTTGTACATAATATATTATATTCGCATTCCTGCCATATCTACTAATTTCTACGCTAATTATTTTATTATAACAAGTTAGTGAATGATGAATGCGTATTTACTTAGCACTCAGTTGGTTTTTTAATACTGAACTACTCGAGACTTTTATGGTAGGTATTATTATGACTGTGCCTGAAGACGGGCGTCGACACCGAGGCAAGCCTAAAAAGCGATGGCGTGACGATTTGGACTCGAATCTAACCGATTGGATGGAGAAGGCACAGCAGAAAAAAAAGAAGAAAAGTTGAAAAATATGGGAGAAATTTTGCCCAGCAGTGGGACAAACTAGGATAGCGAAAAAAAAAAGTTTTATGAAACAAACTGGAACAAATGTTCATAAACAAACTGGAATCGTATAAAAAAGCATTCTCTAAATAAAACAGGACTGCAATAATGCCTTTTCCACAGCACAGTCATAAATAACTCAGTTAAATTTTAAAAACCGCGAACCTCCAAAAACAAACAACCACATTTTTCTAGTTCCCCGCTAGACTTAACAGATGCACATGAAAAACTAAAGTGCCCACGGGAAATTAGACCAACTGGCAGCCGCGCCGTTGTAGGCTAGTTATTAATATTTATTTTGACATTGCATAAAAGCAACTACGCTGTAGTTCCACCATTTTCCGTCGTCGAATAAAGGGTAGTTTTCTGCTTTATGTTATATGTTAACATGGCAAGCGTGTTCCTATGTTGTATTTCATATTTCGTGATGTATATTTTGATAATTTTATTTGCGAATAGCCATTACGTTTTGGAGTTTTAATTATCTTACATTGTGTCATGTGTGATGACGACGAAGTTGACGCCTCCACTACTTGCTTTCTAAGGGCCTGATATAACGGGTGTAAAAATACAACGAAGCCAAGGGAAAGAACAACTGACTCTCTCTTTCCACTGTGATATTTTTTTTTTGTTTTTGTTTTTGGATATTGAAAGTTCACAATTCCACTTTTTTACGAAAACCTGTTTTTAATGTTTTAACCTAACTTTAAATACTCCTATAATCCCTGTACGGTTGCTTCGCTTGAACCCAGAAGCACTATGTTTTGCGTGCGTTATATCGCGCACTATTTACCCTAAATAGCGAAATTCCACAGCAAAAATAAGAATCCTGTCCCAGCAATTATTTTGCATAAAGTTACTTACTTTGGTGTACAGAATGCGTAGATGACGGCTTCGTGATGGGTCTTTTTACTCCCTGCATGCTTGGATATTATATTAAATCTGGAGTACTCGTGACCAGTAGATTTGGATGCGTACCTACCTACCTACCGTATTTTCTTCTTGTCAGTTGAAGCTCGCCAACACAAAGACAAACCAACTTCAGACACCTTTGGACTCCAGCCAGGTTCTCTACGTCTACTAGAGTACATACCTACAAGTCGATTGACAGATCGCACTTTTTTTTACAATATATCTTAATTTCCATATGGTAAGCCTGAGCAATGCCAAGCAAATTGCGACACTTATGTCGACACCTAATAATAACTTATCTACCTACCATCGTAGGTAATTCGTATCGTCATCTAAACGTGGGATCGCGTGTTACTTGTACCTAACTTTGTAATGGAGTTAATTGATGGGACTCAGTTGATGTGCTCATGGAGGTCGCAGTCCTATGTTTAAAAATATCAATATTATATTGGTGCGTGTTCTTTCTAGCGCTTTGCCGCCGATAAATGTCTAATCAACAATGGGGCGTCCTGAAATACGTCACTAGGGTAAAGTGGAAAGGATAGACGATGTGTTGGTCGACCGGCGGCGATATTTTGACAGATTGAGATTAGATCAAACTGTGCACGTTCTTAACATTATGAGAATTACCCCTCTGATGTCATAAGGAGTAATTTATGCTACTTTTATTTTAGAAAAAGAATTAGTAAAGAGACACATTATTGGCCCAGCAAGTTTGCAAATATTTTAGACTAGCAGCGCCCCGCGGTTTCACCCGCATAAGTTTCGATCCCGTGGGAATATCGGGATAAAAAGTATTTTATGTGTTAATACTAGTTATAAAATATCTGTGTGCCAAATTTCATCCAAATCCGTTCAGTAGGTTTTGCGTGAAAGAGTAACAAACATCCATCCATCCGGCCATACAAACGTTCGCGTTTATAATATAGGATTATAATTATCATTCAATTAAATAAAGTTCTAATTCCATTCTCAATATAAGAAGAAACCACAAGTATCTACGTAAATTGTTTTGCGTGCTCTGATACAGTTTTGCAACGTCCGCACTCAGGCTCATTGCAAATTACAGGCAACGGTTTTTGCAATAGCTGTGCTTAAAGAATGAGGGTAGTTGTAAAAACTGTCATTACGACTACTTCTGTTTTATCTACACGTGTAAGGTAATTAGGCAAATTAATGACATAAGTGTCGGCATTTTGTCGTTAATTGAAAATTTTATGAGTCATTCAACGCTTTCACCAAATTACTGAGGCAGGTCACATCATTGTGTGTTATGGAATATGGTCAAAATAAAATAAAAAAAACAGTTAAACTACAGCTTCAATGTATAACAACTATCCGATAAAACGCGATCTAACTATATTGAACCAGTTTTTGTTTTCCGACATTTATTTCGACTTTGGGATGACTTAGCACCGGACTTATTTGTCAGTTCTGTCAAGAACTCCATTTCTATGGGAGATAGGTTCTTTATTTAAAAAAACGGGTTGCACTCCGGGAGTGCCGGCAGAAGAGAAAACTTGAATATTAACGTTGTGCATTTTTGATATTGTTACGAGCTTCGGGTTCGTGACAATTAAAAATGCCGATAAAAATTACCAAAACTTACACTTTAATCAATCAACACTAACAACAATTCAAAACACACTAATTATAAAACACAATCACTCTTAAGTCGCACTTGAAGATCGCTTTCGATGTATTCGCTTGTGTCGCAAAACCAAGTCTGATTGCT
Source organism: Apamea anceps (assembly GCA_951799955.1). Lineage (NCBI taxonomy): Eukaryota > Metazoa > Arthropoda > Insecta > Lepidoptera > Noctuidae > Apamea > Apamea anceps. Next base: position 6,221,343 of record OX637516.1, read on the forward strand.
CGCGGCTATTCCCGGCCTTATATAGTGCCGCAGATAGTTCCAGAACCTTCTATTGTAGAACCGTCTAGAATGTTCGAGTACATACCGGCCCCGACTGACTAGATGTCGATAGTTCTAGCAAGTTCTAGCTTCGTCATATCTACTCGTCAATAGATGGCGCTAGTATTAGTTCTACCATTCCACAATAGATGGCGACTCTATCAGTTCCGCTATTCCCCAATAGATGGCGACAGTGGTAACTAATGTCACCATATATCAGGCATTAATTGCGGCGCGTAACACTGCCCCCTCCTAAGACATGCTCGTCCCGAGCATTATCGGCTCCATAATAACGCGCCAGTCGATCCACATGAACTATCTTAGGAGTACCTCTTGCACCTTTCTGTATCCGGTAGGTTACGTCATTGATCTTTGTCACAATCCGGTACGGTCCATCCCATTTAGCTTGAAGCTTAGGAGATTTCCCTTTGCTGCGCACTGGATTGTGCAACCACACTAGTGAACCTTCGTCGAACCCTTTACTGTTCATTTTGCGGTCATAACGGGTTTTCATCTTTTCAGACATTTGCTGGCCCGATTGTCTGACGTGCTCACAAATGTCATTCATTTTATTCCGCAAGTTATTCGCATAATCCGTTATACTGCATGGGGCATCAGGTGGTATTCCGGTGATCAGGTCTGCAGGCAGCCGTACTTCTCTTCCAAAGTTTGCGAAGGCTGGTGTCACCGATGTACTTTCGTGAACAGCGCTTCGATATGACAACAAAAACGGTTGTATGTGCTTGTCCCAATCTCGTTGCCGATTTTCCACAACTTTTGCTAGGTACCTCTCCAGTGTCTGATTAAATCGTTCCACCATTCCATCCGATTGTGGGTGGTAAGAAGTTGTTCTTGTTTTATGAGTACCCATAACTCGACAAGTTTCCTGGAATATTTGGGACTCGAAATTCCTTCCTTGATCACTGTGAATCTCTAGTGGAACTCCAAAACGACAGAAGACTTCATAAACTAATTTATTTGCAACTGTCGAAGCTTCTTGGTTTGGAATGGCGAAGACTTCCGGCCACTTAGTGAAGTAATCCATCACAACCATGAAATACTTGTTGCCACTTTCACTTTCCGGAAACGGCCCCGCAACGTCGAGGGCTATCCTCTCCCATGGTGCGCCAACATTGTACAATTTCAATGCACCTCTACTACGAGTCTGAGGTCCCTTTACAGCTGCACAACTTGTACATTTGCGACACCAGTCCTCAACATCGTCCCGACAGTGGACCCAGTAAAACCGTTCTCGTATCTTCAGTAGAGTCCGTTTTACTCCCAGATGACCTCCTGAACATCCATTATGGTACAGCTGTAGAACATCCGGTACTTGAGCTTTAGGGACAACCATTTGCAAATGACAGCTATCTCCCCGAGCATTTTCCCATTTTCGGCACAGGACTCCATCCTGAATCACCAAGCTGTCCCATTGGGCCCAATAGCTTTTCGTGATCGAACTCATCGCTGAGACGTCGCTCCACTTGGGCTTAGGAGCTCTGGCCTTCATCCACTCCAGAATCGGCTTGATGTCTGAATCTTCCTGCTGTGCACGTTGTAGGCTTTCCTTCCACTCGATGCTGAGGTCTGTCTTGAGCATCCTCACAGGTACGACTTCTTTACTCTCTTGCCTAGTACAATGCTTGCAGTCTTCAGGACAAGGTCTTCTTGACAATGCATCTGCGTTGCCATGAGATTTTCCGCTGCGATGTTCGACCACGAAGTCGTATTCCTGCAGAAGTTCAATCCATCTCGCAACTTGTCCTTCTGGATTTTTGAACTGCAATAGCCATTTCAGTGCAGCATGGTCTGTTCGTAACTGGAATTTGCGACCCAGAAGATATTTGCTAAAGTGCTGCAATGACTTTACCACAGCAAGCAGTTCTCGTCTCGTAACACAATAGTTCCTTTCAGGTTTCGACAATGACTTGCTGAAGTACGCTATCACAAATTCTTGATCGCCATTCCGCTGGGACAACACACCGCCAAGTCCTATGTCGCTTGCGTCTGTGTCAACTATAAATTCCTTGCCCGCATCAGGGTACCCCAAAATAGGTGTTTTGCACAGACGGTCCTTTAGCTCCTGGAATGCGATGTCGCAACTTCCATCCCAGCTGAAATGTCGCTTCTCCTCGGTTAGCTTATGCAGGGGTTTGGCTATATCTGCAAAGTTCTTGACAAATCGCCGGTAGTAGGAGCACAAACCCAGAAATGCTCTGACCTGCGTCTTGTCTTTTGGAATTGGCCAATCCTTGACAGCAGCGATTTTCTCCGGATCCGTGCGGATACCTTCTTCAGACACTACATATCCCAAAAAGCTGACTTGCCGTTTGAATAGTGAACACTTCTTTGGACTTAACTTGAGGTTGGCACTCTGGATCTTCATGAGCACACGTTCCAGGTTTTGAAGATGTTCTTCAAACGTACGGCCTACGATGATGATGTCATCCAAGTAGACCAGACAGGCATCGCCAATTAGCCCGGTAAGTACAAGTTCCATCAACCTTTCAAACGTTGCCGGAGCATTGCACAATCCAAACGGCATAACTTTAAATTGCCACAGACCCTTTCCTGTCGAGAATGCAGTTTTCTCCTTGTCCTTAGGATCAATTTCAACTTGCCAGTAGCCACTTTTCAGGTCCAGCGTGCTAAACCACTTTACGCCAGTAAGCATGTCCAGCGTGTCATCGATTCTTGGCAAAGGATAGCTGTCCTTCTTGGTGACGTCGTTCAAACGACGATAGTCAACACAAAACCTCATGCTGCCGTCCTTCTTTCTTACCAGCACTACAGGTGAACACCATGGACTAGATGAAGGTTCAATAACACCATCCTTCACCATCCCCTCAATCATGGTTTCCACTTCCTTTTCACGTGCAACCGGCAATCTCCTTGGCCGCTGACGGATAGGCAATTCATCTCCTGTGTTTATTTTGTGTTGAACTAAGCCAGTCCTGCCGATGTCAGCATCGTTTGACGAGAAAACATCGGCATACTTGAGTAACATTTTCTTCGCCTTGACCATTTCATTTTGGGACAGAGCGCTGCGGCAGTCTTCTAAAAGTGTGGTCACTCTTGTTTGTGCATCCTTGCTGAGGGTCCCAGTCGATAGATGTTGGCATCGACGCAACCAATCCACTTCCTCGCAAGTACCAACTAGTGTGCCTTTTTCTATAACTTGTTCCTGATCACAAAGGTTCAGCACACGTACCCCTGAGATGTCGGTGGCTCTGACCAAAGTTCGTGCCACTTTCCATGGAAGGTCATTGTCTACCCTTTCCACAAGTACACAACGTTGAGTTTTCCCAGGATTCCGGGGAAGACTAACCGGCACAATCGTTTCCGATCTCGGCGGAAGAACAATCTTCTTAAGGCTGTACACGTTCCCTGGTAATGCCCCTTCCACGAAAAGTTCCTCTTGTCCACATTTCAAAACACCTTGCTTGACGTCAATTTCGCAACAATTCTTCCTCATAAAGTCAAGGCCCAGGATGCAATCGTCCATTATATCAGCCACGATGACATTATGCAGGTAGATTCTGTTGCCTAGCTTCAACCCTATCTTCTTCTCTCCATGGACGGGTATGCGCTGACCGGTGGCTGTTACCAAATTAATGTGTTCTCGGTTGTATGCGGAGTCCCCAAGGGACCGTCTTATCAGTTGGGAACTGACAACCGTGCAAGAGGCTCCAGTATCTATGGTCAGCTTACACGGCGTTCCGTTGACCTCGCCCTTGATGATTAGGCTGTTCCCGTCTTGGGTTTGTGTGATCGAAACCCTTGGGGCTCTTTGAACATCAGCCAGCACCTGCCCCGCAGTCCTGGCTATTACTCGTTTCCCTGCTGCTGGTGCTGGGCGGTACTGTTAGCTGCACTGCCCTCTGGAGATCGACCTTCATCTCTTTCTGCAGTTCGCTTGGGGCAACTGGATCGAAGGTGGCCCCTTTCCCCACAGCCGTAGCACCTAGGGCTGTATCCTTTACTGCGGTCGCGAACTGTAGCCGCTGCAACCTCCCTGACGCGATGGGAACGATGATCTTGTCGCACGGCTTCCACCTCCAGTGCATGAGCCAAGGCGTCCTTAAGCGTCCCGTGGTGCCCGAGCCTCACAGCAGCTCTAACTTCAAGGTCGCGGATGCCGTCGATGAATGCCTGCACCAGGTTCCCATCAATAAGCGCAGGCACGGACTGGTAAGCTTTACGCACCAGCTTCTGCACTTCAAGGGCCCACTGCTGCAGGTTTTCATTACTGCGTTGCACGCGATCCTTGAGCTGCGCACGAAACACGTGTTCCAGGTGAGCGTCGCCATACCGAGCCTCCAATGCCTCAAGGAGCTGCTCGTAAGTCACTTCTTTACCGAGAGCTTCCAGGACAGTTAAGGCCTGGTCGCGCAGGCCTAGGGTGAGGGCAGTCATGGCCTGACTATTATTCCAACCATTCGCCTTCATGACAGCCTCAAACTGGATTTTGTAGGCCGACCAGGAAGAAGTTCCGTCGAACGGTGGCACTTTGAATCCACGTAGCGAAGGTGTTGTAGCTACGGGAGCTGCGATTCCATCCCCAAGTTTAAGGTAATCCAGCGTTTTCTTTACGTCAGCCATCACGGTTTTCTTCACGTCAGCCACCACTTTGTCAACCCGATCATTCACTTGGTCGATCCGGATTTCAGCTTCCGTCAGGCGGTTGTCACATTGAGCAACCTTATCCTTCATCTCTTTCATGTCTTTCCCGAAGGTAGCGTGAAGATCCTTCATAAGGAGCATCTGCTCTTCCTGGCGGCGCGCTTGCTCCTCCTGGCGGCGTGCTTGCTCCTCCTTATCGTGTTGGAGCTGTTCTTCCAACCGACGAGCCTGTTCCTCCTGTCGGCGAGCCTGTTCCTCCTGTCGGCGGGCCTGTTCCTCCTTGTCCCGCTGGAGCTGTTCTTCCAACCGACGAGCCTGTTCCTCCTGTCGGCGAGCCTGTTCCTCCTGTCGGCGGGCCTGTTCCTCCTTGTCCCGCTGGAGCTGTTCTTCCAACCGACGAGCCTGTTCCTCCTGTCGGCGGGACTGCTCCTGCAGCATCATCATCAGAGCAGCAAAGTCTGGTGCTGATGATGCTGGACCTGCTGCGGACGGGTCGGCCTCCGTGGTTGGTAGCTGGCCCTCCGACCTCTGCGGCGCAGCTCCACCAAAACGCCTCTGGTCCGTCTCCTGTTGGCGTTGACTCCGGGTACGGATACCCTCCGTGTCGTCTTTAGGTAAAATCGGCATGATTTTAATCCTTGCTTCTGACACCAATTGTTACGAGCTTCGGGTTCGTGACAATTAAAAATGCCGATAAAAATTACCAAAACTTACACTTTAATCAATCAACACTAACAACAATTCAAAACACACTAATTATAAAACACAATCACTCTTAAGTCGCACTTGAAGATCGCTTTCGATGTATTCGCTTGTGTCGCAAAACCAAGTCTGATTGCTCGCGGCTATTCCCGGCCTTATATAGTGCCGCAGATAGTTCCAGAACCTTCTATTGTAGAACCGTCTAGAATGTTCGAGTACATACCGGCCCCGACTGACTAGATGTCGATAGTTCTAGCAAGTTCTAGCTTCGTCATATCTACTCGTCAATAGATGGCGCTAGTATTAGTTCTACCATTCCACAATAGATGGCGACTCTATCAGTTCCGCTATTCCCCAATAGATGGCGACAGTGGTAACTAATGTCACCATATATCAGGCATTAATTGCGGCGCGTAACAATATTTTGGAATGCGGTCTACTCTCCCTCCGTCTTACGAATTCTCGATCAGGTCACTGGTCCTGACGCGAGCTCCGTGTTACGAATTTTCGATCAGGTCACGTGTTCTGACGCGAGTTTAACATTTTTTACACATTACAAAATAGTGCACAACGCCGCTAAAGAAGTTTTCACTTAAAAAAAAAATTGGCTCGATGGTTTAAATCGTGTTTAAAGAAAAAGCTTGTTCTGTAATAAGACTAATGATAAGTCAGCTCTATTCTTAAGCACATATCTTTCTATATGTTTTATGTATGTATTTATTATACATATATGTAAATGGTACACCAATGACTACCTGCAGTATTGTCTCTCCTTCACCCCTTAAGGCCCCAAAGGTTGTCTGTAAAAGATCGCTCTTAGCGATAAGACCGCCCATTGTGTCACCCTTTGTAAAATTTCTACATTTAAATCTGTAATTTTTATGGTGTATTCTATCTATATCTAACTATAGTTTGACCAAAACCGCTGTACCGCGCCTTCGGTATGTGCACGGCGAGACGGGGGGGCAGTGCAGGCCGCTCATTCGTCATCACTCTCGTCGTCCCGCCCCCCGCCTCGCCGCGCATTCCTCCCACCTCACCGCGCATTCCTAAGACGCGGTACAGCAGTTTCGGTCAAACTATATCTTTTTTATTTTCAGTTATAGTCTAATTAGTGAAAAACAACTTACACCCATCAAACTCAAACTCAAACTCAAATCATTTATTTCAATTAAACCCTTTCAGGCACTTTTGAATTGTCAAAATTAAATTGTCGGTCAGTTAGTCAGAAAATTGAAGCTAGTTGCCCATTCCAAAACGTAGATCTCTGTGGAGAAGAACGGGCAAGAAACTCCACGGACACTCTTTTAAATCAAGATATTATTACAAAATCCTGGGTACATTATTTTTATTGCTTCTATATGTGAGAACAATGTAAAAAAAACTAAACAATTTAAAATATAAAATTCAAAAATAAGCCCTGGCAGTTAAGAGATGACCAGTCTCAACCGACGGCGCCCGTTCACGAACATGACGCGTGGATCAGCACCATCCAGCTCAACCATTTCGTAGGGAACCGAATGATCCAACACACGCGCCACCACCAGTGAGACATTTAAGTGAGCATGACATATTCTTAACTGCCGAGCTCTGTCAAGTCAACATCAAAATATCGTAAAAAAAAAAGAAACGAATCCATGGTTCTTACATTTACAAAATTTAAAAAAATGCTTCTAAATTATACAAAACTATAGTTTGCAATTTATTTAAATATGAGAAAAAAGAAAAAAATACTACCAATCGGGAAGAGGTATATAATATTGAAGTATATTAAGAATTAAAACTTGAATGAATAAAGTATACATTAAGTTCGTAATGTCAAAAATATTTAAAAAAAATAAAACAAAAAGGGGAAGCATCTCTTCCAAATATTGAAATTGCAATCAACTAGCGTACCCAAGTGCCTGTGGAGCAGGACCAGCATTAAGCCAAGCATTTTTATCAACGATATACTCATCCAATTTATAATATGCTTGTCTACATAGTGTGCGTTTAATGCATGTTTTAAATTTCTTCTCATTTAGTTGAAGAATATCGAGTGGTATTTTATTATAACATTTTACACAGTACCCCATAAAAGAAGTTTTTACTTTAGACAATCTGAAACGCGGTTGATCTAGCTTGTTCCTATTCCTAGTGTTAAAATTATGCCTGTCACTTATCTTACTAAAAAGATGTAGATTTTTCCGAACGTACATAATGTTTTCGTATATATATTGACAAGGAACCGTCATGATGTTAATTTTTTTAAACAGTTCCCTTAGAGATTCGCGTCTGCTGAGATTGTAGATGGCTCTGATAGCCCTCTTTTGCAGGATGAAAATAGACTCAATATCTGCAGCCCGTCCCCACAGCAAAATACCGTAAGACATGATGCTATGGAAGTAACTAAAATAGACCAGTCTCGCGGTATCCACGTCTGTTAATTGACGGATTTTCCAAACAGCGTAAGCGGCTGAACTTAGCCGCCCTGCAAGTGATGTTAGGTGAGGACCCCACTGCAGCTTTGAGTCAAGCGTGATCCCCAAGAAAACCGTATTTTCGACGAATTCAAGTATCTCCCTATTCAATACAACGTGACATTCACTACTTCTAACATTCGGTAAAGCGAATCTAATGCATTTAGTTTTTTTCTCATTTAATACTAAATTATTTACAGTAAACCAATTATGGACCATAAGCATAGCGTTATTTACGTCGTCAAGCTCCTGTGCACGTCTGCTTACTTTAAAAATCAGTGATGTGTCATCAGCAAATAACACCATTTGTGGCCGGGTTTTTAGTAAATGAGGTAAATCATTTATACAGGATAAATTTTTATTCAGTGCGTAAATTTTCACAGGGTGTTCTACCCATGAATATGAACAACTTTCACTATGGGACCATCTCTGAAATCACAAAAAAAAATCAGCTGTTTCTTATAAAAGTTCAATACCTACTCGGCCAAAATGTATGAATCTGCTGATTTTTTTTTCGTGATTTCAAAGATGGTCCCATAGTGAATGTTGTTCATATTCATGGGTAGAACACCCTGTACAAATTTACGCACTGAATAAAAAATTATCCTGTATATACTAAAAATAGGAACGGCCCCAATATTGAGCCCTGCGGTACACCCATTTTGACTTTTAAGCCCAATGAGTTCACACCGTTTATTTGAACTTGCTGAAATCTATCATTTAAATATGATTTTAATAAGCTAAGAGCTAGTTTACCCAGTCCGTAATGCTCAAGTTTCAACAGCAGTGTTTCGTAATTCACGCAGTCAAATGCCTTGGATAGGTCGCAAAAGATGCCTATTGCATCTTGTGCCTCTTCCCATGCGTTAAAGATGTGTTTTAATAAGGTGACACCGGCGTCAGTTGTACAACGTCCTTTGGTGAAACCATACTGTTGATCGTGTAGGATGTTGTTACGATTGAAATGATTGAGCATTTGATTTAACATTACTTTTTCAAACACCTTGCTGAAAACCGGCAAAACCGATACGGGTCTATAATTATTTGTGTCTTTACTGTCCCCAGATTTGAAAAGTGGAATAACTTTACTGAACTTCATTAAATCCGGGAATACCCCTTGATCTACACACAAATTAAATATTAGAGCTAAGTAGGGTGCAATTGTCTCAATAATGGATTGACAAACTTTAGTAGACATGCCCCACAGATCTTCGGTAAGTTTAATCTTAAGTTGCTTAAATGCCTTTATAATGACTATAGGGTTAATATGGTTAAATTTAAATTCCACAGTACAGGCTGAGACATTCGCTCTTAATAATTCTATAGCTAGTGCGGGCGAGGAATTTAAAGTTTCTGTAGTTTTAATTGGGATATTGGTAAAGAAAGTTGTAAATTCCTGAGCAACATCGATGTTATCGTTAATGAGACCGCGGGAAGTGTTAAGTGAGAAATCAGTATTACGTGTTTTGTTCCTGTTCGTTTCATTGTTAATAATCTTCCAAACGGTCTTTATTTTATTGTCTGCTGATTTAATCTTGTTACTAATGAATGAAGCTTTAGCTGCTTTGCAGATATTTTTAAAAGTTTTAGAATACGTAGCAACATACTTATTAAAAGTATCCGTGTTATTATACGGCTTAAGGCCATACAGTTCAAATAACCTGTCCCTACTTTTTCTGATTCCTTTAGTTGCCCAGTCACTGAATAAAAACTTAGGGCAAATAGTTTTAGAGTTCTTCTTAAAATAATGATTGAACTCTGTTTGTACTAATGAAAATAATTCTTTATACAAAATATTACCACTAGTCATACTTAGGCCCTGAGCATTTAACTTGCTATTTAAAGTTATATTAAACTTATTCAAATTACTTGATGTTATTGGTCTAGTTTGAATCTGCACTTTTTGTATCGGTGTGTTGGACTTAAAATAAACGGTTTGACCGCTGTGATCAGAAGGGAGATAATTTACAATGGCCTTCTCTAGATATTCGCAGCAACAGAAAACATTATCAATACATGTAGTAGTAGCCGTAGTTATTCGTGTAGGTTCCAAAAACACATTTGACAGATTGAATGATTTAAAGAGGTTTAATAATCTGTTGCTATTTGAATTGATTTCCAAAATATTAATATTAAAGTCACCACAAATAATTACTGATTTATTACCAGTTGCAAGTTTTGCCATGACATCTTCCATTACTGACTCAAAAATAGAGTAGTTTTGATAGTTTGGAGGTCTGTATACGCACACTATAAAATGCTTATCTAGCTCAACACAGGACAACTCGATGCTATGTTCCACCGATAGTTCCACTATGTCTTTACGAGTCTTATATTTTATAGAATTTTTAATTAAAATTAATGAACCTCCACGCAGCATGGATTTTCGGTTAAAGCAACTGCCCACACTGTAGTTCTCGTAATTAATTAGCATTTCATAATCTTTCAACCAGTGTTCAGTTATACAAATAATATCAAACATTGTTTTTTCTAAAAACAATTCAATTTCTAATAATTTGGAAGAAATACCTTGAATATTTTGATGAAACAATTTCAAGGAATTCTGCTTAGCCCCATTTTTACTCTTAACTAATTGAGTGCTAGAAGATACCTTGTTGGAGGTGAGATTAACGATATTGTTATTGGTACCTTCTGTTGTCTTACTGACTAGTTTAAACTATTGTTGCTAACCACCTTAATATTAGTATTATTACTAATTTTTATGGTGCTAATTACATTAGACTTCGACATACTACTTATGTCTGAGTTAATAATAAAAGCTAATAGCCCTGCTATTTGACGTCTAAAACTAATAGGCAGATACGCTGTATCCCTAGTCGATTTGAATGGCTCAACAAAAGTGTTGGTGTCAAAAAATATGAGTTTGTCACTATAGTGATTAACTAATAAATGTATATGGTTATTTAGCATATGAATATAATAATTTTGCCTACTTGATAAGTGCTCAAAGTATGGGAAAGCACACAATATTATTTTCTGACAATTAATCTTCAAGATTTCAGTGACACTGTCAGTGATGTCATTTATTTTTACCTTAGCACTATTACCTACAAGTACAGATATAATGGCATTAGGATCATATTTATAGCTAGTTATTGATGACATTATCTCTTTGTAGGATTTCCCAGGCATACAATAATTAACAGCAGATTGACTCAGGTTATTACTCATTAATTTACCTAACCCTCTCCCTAAACTATCTGAAAACATAACAGAACAACAACAAACCTTACTAGAAGAAGTGACAGCATAAGGCTCTGTGTGTGCTACTTGACATGAACCTTGTGCAACATGTGGTGTATCTTGATCAGGGACACAGTCCCGAGCTCCTCCAGACTGGGACGGGTCCTCCGTTGCCTCAGGTTGGATAGCCTCAAGGTTGGATTCCCTTTGACAAGAACATTGAGTGGTGCTCAGAGTCATCGGGTCCACTCTACCTGCCTCATCATTACGCATTTCCACCAACTCATTTGCAGCAAGGATGTGTTCCTTAATTTGTTTTTGAGAGCTCACATACTTAATATAATGTAAATGTAGTGACTCTTCAAGTACCTCAACTTCAGACTGTAATCGCTGAGTGTCAATGTGATAAATGTTTTTACTATCTTCTAATTTAATTTCATAGTTTTTTAATTTATTTATTAGAAAAACACGTTCCTTCCTTAGTTTAATATTATTGGAATTGTATTTTTGTTGTTTCCTAAATTTATTGCATCTATTTATGATTTTATTTAGTTTTGCATATCTTTTTATTTTATTTTGACTTACTGCATAACTGCTACTATTATATTTTAATATAGAATCTTCAGTAAGGTCTATTGTTATTAAGGAATGAGAGTTGCAATTAGAATTAGTTAATTCAGTATACAAGTTATCAGTTTCCTTAGCCTGAGTACATTCTTTTAGTTTCTGTAACTTAGTGATTCGTACATGAATTAATTCCTCTTCTAGGTCCACCTTCTACCATCTACCTTTCTAACGATCTATTGTTACACTAATCACAAAGCATCCTAACCTATTGTCCAAACCACTCAATGGTCAACTTAACTACCTCTATCGACCTTCACCCAATGACCTTCCATTCATTATGAAACAGCTTCATCGTAATAACAGTCGTCAATCATACGATACAGCAGTTATATTGTAACATGTACCTAGATTACATCTAGAATGCTAAGGGCATATATTAATCAATTTAATTTGACTTTTCACGCAAACAATGTAGGTCAATCAGGTGATTGTATCGAAGAGCGTCTTTCACTTTGTTGGGTTGAGCACCGCCCATTTCAAATGAAGCATAAGCCGCAGGAACCCGTTGGATGCGAGAAGCACAGAACCGGTCGAAATGGAGGTGCTTGGGGGAGGCCTATGTCCAGCAGTGGACGTCTTTCAGCTGAAATGATGATGATGATATTCCCACTGCTGGGATACAGGCCTTCTCTCTGTCAGAGGGAGTGGCCTGTAATCCACTACGCGTGCCCAGTGCGGATTGGTGGATGTCACATATCTTCGAATTTTTGGTTCTAGGACATGGCGGTTTCCTTACGGTGTTTTTATTCACCGTTTTGAGAGCAGTGGTGATGAAATTAAATACACAAAGTAAAGTGCCTGCCTGGGTTCGAACTCACGACCTACAACTCGTAAGTCGGGGCCGATAGCACTGGGCCACCACTGCACTCCTGGGAAGTAAATTGTAGAGGAAATAATTTTAAAGCCTCAAAATATCTACGTTTTCCAAAACATATGGTTTAGTAGTTCTGCTGTTCTCACTAATGGAAACGTGAAAGATATGCTCTTTATGGGATGAACCTAGAGGTATTATACTTAGATGGATTTTTTAACAAATATTCTGTGAAGGGTGGGTGTTTTGTGGGACTGTCTTATGTAATTTTGATGTTCGAAAAGTGCTGATTCTCAGCATAATTTGAATACTTTAATGACTTTTGATTTTGATTGAGTAGATGAAACTGGGATTTAAAGTTTGGAACTGCGAACAAAGTCACGGGGAACCGCTAGTATGTACTAGAATTACTTACATATTTTTTCAGTAGGTAAATAAATGTTGTAAGTAAATATCAGAATACTGGACAATAATAAATTCTGTATTCAGCAATGTATAAAGAGAAAAAATACAGCGTCATGATCCGTGAACTACGACCATTGTAAACGTTTTAAATCGACGGGAAAATAAAATTCAAACAATGTTTCCAATTGTTCTCTTCAATGGCATTCTGCGAATGAAAAGAAATATGGAGTAGGTACAGCCGAGGTCCTTCCATACGCATAAATATTAAATACGAATAACTAGGCTACAGTGACGGGTTAAAAGCCTTGTTTATAAATGAAATAATTAATTATGGTCTATGCCCCTAACCATTGATCGTACATCCTTTACCTACCTATAGACACAATTCTCTGTAGGTACCTATTTATTTGCAGCTCTATTGTCCCACTGATTGGCAAACGTCTCCTCCTTCCACTCTTCCCCTGTGAGCTCTTTGTCTAGTCAATCTCTCATGAACGTCTCCAAGTCATCCCACCAGCGTTTGCTCTACCTTTTATTAAAAACCTGTGATATCACACCGCAGCTCAAAGGCCTCCCGACTCTTTTTCCACTTCTCGCTATTTAAAGTTACTAAGGACCAGTTCTTTGTGAAGGAGTCCAGCTCATCCCGCCATCTCCGTCTGGGCGTGCCACTATGTCGCTTGCCATTCAGAGGGACCCATCGAACCCCTCTACCAACGTCATTATAATCATAATATTTCTGTTGCAAGTTCTACCGAAGTTATTGATAATATTGGTGTTTGGAGATGCATTTTGCAATTGCGATGCTGTACGTTCAACGGCATTGTAACTACAAAATAATCACACAGCGCTTCACTTTGCCGCAGTTGCCTGCAGTTGATATTGCTCCAATGTATAAAGCTATCTAGTCTGGGTGTTTGTGTCATATCTGGAGAGCAGTGGTGGTCTAGTGGTAACAGCCCCAACTCGCGAGTCGTGGGTTGAAACCCAGACATGCGCTTTACTTACTTACTTTGTGTAAATAATTCCATCACCACTGCTCTCAAACGGTGAAGGAAAACATCGTGAGCAAACCGGCATGTCCCAGAACCAAAAATTCGAAGACATGTTACATCTACCAACCCGCACTGGGCCCGCGTGGTCGATTACAGCCCCTCTCTCGGAGAGAAGGCCTGTGTCCCAGCAGTGGGGACGTTGTAGGTTGATAATGCTGTGTCATGTCTACTGCAAACAAACTGCTCTAAAATTGCGATGAAACTAGCGTATCGAAACATATTATTGGTCCTTCATAATTTAAATCAATATGTATGTACCTTCCGCAATGAGTCTTGACATATATTTAGAAAGTTAAATAAATCTTTCTTAATACTTTTTGTAGGTTTCAATCGGCATTGTGTACACACATGCACTGTTTTTATGCAATAATTAAAAGTTTTAACTATTGGCTAATAACCGAAACGGCGGTAATTATTGAGATTCATTGCCTTTGTGCCTTGTGTTTTACGTTTGCGATAATTTTGATTGTTAATTTTGATTAACCTTCTGAATACATGTTGTAATTTGTTAAACGACATTTTAAAACAATTAAAAACTTGCATTTATTTTCAGTCTGTTATAACGGATTATGATTATTTCATATTTATTTTAAAAAAATATGTACACACATATAAACAGACAGAAGAAGGAACAAAGGTGATACTTATGTTTAAAGAAATCTCTTCAAGCATACCTGCGATAGGAGAGTAAGCTTGTACATAAAAAGAGATGTAGACAGCATGAGAAGTGAAAATAAACGCATAAAATCAAAAACAATTCTCTATTTTAAATAGTATAAACATACAATATAAGAATATACTTTCATACATACACACTCATAATCCGTATTCATTCATTACTCATACTGTTAAACATAAATATTCACTTAAAATAAATTGCATGAACTTCTGTTTTGTATATAGCTCGTTAAGTACTTGCAGTTTTGAATCCTCTCACTCGTGTCTGTGTCTAATAATGTCTACAATATTGTATTTTAATGCATTCTGCAACTACTACGTACACCGTAGATACTGCAGGTACTCGTGCTGATAGTTTTTATTGTTACGTGTCAAGCACGACCAAGTAAAGCGAGGAAACATCGTGTGTAGCTTTGCGATTTTAGTGTCAGTAAGTCAGCAGGCTACGCACACGCCGCCGTTGTGGCAACAGTAAACGACGAAGATTACCAAACAAAAACGTATTCAAAACACTTAAATATTACACTGTAATTAATTATAATTACTAAAACACTTGTTACATTATACGAGTGCCTAGTAAATCTTATAAAACGAATAATAAATTAAGTAAAAGGTAAAACAAATCTCGGAAACAGTGCGTTAAGATTTAGCGATTACGTAAAATGTTTTACTTTTAAAAGTGCAAGCTATGAACTAGATGCTTGGATTTGCGCTTGCGACAGAACGCATATCGCATGCGCGCTTTACATTAAATGTAAGTTATTTGAAACGCATAAATAAAATTGTAAGGCTGCAATGTGTGTGTTAATTAATTTCAGTTAATGATCTAATAACGCAAGAATACTTAGTTTATTTGGTTGAAAGTTATGTATTAATTAAGGGCCTGTATATCTCAGATTGCGAAAATTGTCTAAGCATTAAGTAATGGCTGTAGTTTCAACAGTAATGCAGAATTCACTTTGTAATTAATATACAGTAAAGATGAAGTAATAAGTTTCCAAAAATTTTCATTTTATTCTCTAAAGAAGACGTCAACGAATATTTCGTATAATCATAATTTAATAATTTATTACCAAGTCTACGTCCATCAACAGCATAGTTCACCCTAACTGCATAGAGTGATACATGGCGCGGGGAACGGGGGGCAAAATATGAATTTCTGCTAAACTATTACAAGCCCTTAAAGTTCTGTCGCGTACCTACTCATGGTACCTACTTGAAGTTATTAGTATCACAGTAGGTCATTTTAAAATTAGACAAAAACTACGGGTTGATGCCCTGTTAACCACGTTTGGCACACAGATAGTTTATAACCTGGATTAATACATAGGGTATATTTTCCGACATACACGCGGGCAAAGGCTAGTCAAAAATAATTTAAGTATGTTTGAAGAAGGTTTGAGCACTATTAATGTTCCTATATTCCAAACTATTTTACCCTGATGCCATTTAGTTAGGTAATTTTCCAAGGTCTTTGAAGTCAAATAATCTATCTATATCTATACTTATAATAAATCTGTAGAAGTGAAAATTCTGTACATTGAAAATATCAAAAAAATAAATGGCAGGGGGTGTTACTAGACCGACACCGAACCCAAAAATGTGATTAAAAAAATTTTTGTCTGTCTGTCTGTCTGTCTGTCTGTCTCTCTGTCTGTCTGTCTGTCTGTCTGTCTGTTTGTTCAGGCATCACGCAAAAACTACCGGTTCAATTACGATGAAACTTGGTATAATTATTCTTTAATATCCTGGGCACCACACTGGGTACTTTTTATCCCGAAAAAGTATATACAATAAAAAACAAACTTAATTTTGCGGTTCGATCCCTAGACCAGATTACTGCACCAACCGCAAATAATAAGTTTGTCGTAGGTTAAGTCACCCGCAATGGAGTTCATTTTATTCCTTTTAGATTTTAGAGTTATTTAGGTTTATTTTTATATAAGTCGTAGGTATAGATTTTAATTTTAAAGTATAGGTAGTATATTTGATAGTGTACGTAGTGACCGTAGGTTATTTTATAATACTGTTAGGTAGGATTAGTCATTCGTATAGATATTAGTTTTTAGGGATTTTGCTTATTTATTGAGTTTAGATTAGTTATCATCAGAAATAGGTTTATTTAGGTAGGTAGGTATTTAATTTTCTGTTATTGAGTTTTTTTTTTTTAATTAGGTAGGTACTTAGGTAAAGATATCATATAGGTACCCTCTTAATCACTACTAATGAGACACAATTGGTTTTCTATTGTAATTAGCCACAAAGGGCCCGCGAGATAGATGGCATTCTGGGGAAGCACATAGGTACATTTTATCCTGTTAGCACGTTCCCGTGGGATAATTTCCGACATCCACGCGGGCGAAGCCGCGGGCAGAAGCTAGTAAAAAATAAATACATTACTTACCTAGCCAGCAAGGCCAACAGACCGAACTTAAAAAGGCGTGTCCACATTTCTACATATTAATTCCATTTAATCAAATATAGCTGATATCACCTGGTTTGGGCAATCCACTGCTTTAAATATTTATTTGAAAAATCGAACCGTATTCGTACTGCGTAATAATCAGGTTTTTACTAGCCATCGTAGACACAGCAAAAGTATGGATTTTAAATCTTAAAATCGAGCCATAAAACAGGTTATATGTGTATCTATAATCGATTTTTGGATGAGCATACTTATTTAAATTTTACTCAACACCTTTGTAAATTATAGGTATGTTTTAATGGTAACCTTAATAATATTTTTTGGATTTTGAAATCTTTAATTTTAGTTTTAATGAGTAAGTATCGATTATAGTACTCGATAATTACTTACTCAAAATTGAATTTCAAAATAGTGTAATCAACATTTTAGTATTAGGTATGTGATTCCAAGTGATTAAAAAAATATTAAAATCTGTTGTAAATGCACTTTAACGAGCAGATTCAGATCAATCGGATCTTAAAAGACCCATTATGTTAAAGTTCAATAGTATTGTAACATTTTATTGGGTCGTTAAAACAGATGAGCATCTATATCTAAGTACTTACCCACCTACTACATATTTGAGGATCCGCGTGCGAATTTTATTTCGCAATACTGAAGTTGATGAATATTCATATTTCAAAGTTAGATCTAAGAGGTTTTTGCAAGTTTTTGTTCATTGAATGTTGGCAATGTGGGCTTTACGATGTTGTTTGAGGTCATATTTTCGCACACATCAGCATCTGCCTAGCCTCTTTCCAACTATGCTGGGGTCGGCTTCCAGTCTAACTGGATCGAGCTGAGTAGCAGAATTTTACATGGAGCGACTGACTATCTAGCCTCCACAACCCAGTGATTAGGTAATACGATACCCCTTGGTAAGACTGGTTGTTAGACTTTCGGGCTACTGACGACCCGTAACGACGAATGACAGCCGGGAACCAACGGCTTAACGTGCTTTCCAAGGTACGGAGGGGTCTTGGTAAGTGAAGATGGTCACCCATCCACGTACCAACCGCGGCAAGCGTAGCTTAACCTGATCGATTGACCCGTGCGGCAGTTATTACTTAGCCACAAGCCCCTCTCGTACACCTAATATGTAAGACAGTAAATCTCCTGAATAAAAATTCATTAATTTATTCACTCACTGACAGAGAACGTACTGCCTAAACCGCTGGGTCTAGAAGCGGAAGCACTATAATTAAGGAAGGATTTTTGGAAATTCATCCCGTAAAGGATTAAAGAAGGGGTCATTCTGGTCAATGGAAAATCCCATTGGGCACACGGTTTGTATGTAAATAATTTACTTGAATCAATGGGAAAAATTACGTGATGATACCCAATATTTTAACGATGAATGTTATGAAATTATTCATCTTCATATACCTATTTATTTGCATTCCATAATGTTGTAGAGGTGTTACAATGGCTTAAAGCTAAGTTACAATTATGGACCCTGTAGGGCACAGAAAAAAGTATAAAATTAATTAACCATTCCTTTTTCCTTCTTTGTTGCAGGTAAGTTCCAGATAAATAAAAACCACGGGTATTATATACAAAGAGTAAGGGTAAGCTCTTAGAACCTTATTATGGTAAAAAAGTCAACTAAAGGCCAGGCCACCCAATATTCAGCAGTCCGTGAGTCATCAATAGGGCGTCGAACTGACAAGCAAGAGTTCGGTGAGTTCGAACCCTGTCCTTTGCACTAATGCCACCACCTTCCTATAAAACTGAGCCGCAAAATTCCCCTATTTTTACGAACGCTCCCCTTCTAATCGCAATCTGACAAAAATACCTCTACTTTTCCTACATTTTTGACAAGTTTTTGAGATTGATTGCCGCTGAGATGAAATTGCGACTAGATTTTGAACGTTTTTAATTATGGAAATCGACCTTCTGTTAACATAAAAAGAAAAAACTGGACCGTCAAAGGTAACGTCTTAAGTCTTGTTTTAAATTAATTGCACCTGCCAATTAACAGAGCAAACACTTAAAACTTGCAAATAGTATTGCCGATACTAGAAGCGATAAATAAGTGGATAATGACTCATAAAATGGACAACTATAAACAATTCCTTTAAAAGCAATAGATGCCACTCGATTCATCAGGAAACGTTAATTTTACATTTTTAACATTCCTACTAAAACTATCCTATGCATATGCACATAAACAAACGTTCATAAACAATTAATTAATAGACTATTACAGTAGTCTAAGCATATCTTAGACTAAGACCACTTTCACATCGAGTCTGCTAGCAAGTACTTGCAGTAACAGCTCCAATTAATCTTTAGGTCACAAGCAGACTGTTGAGATCCGATCTCTTTGCGAGTTTCCATGAATTGCATTAATTCAAGACACATAGGTATTATGTAGAAGGAGAGAACATGGGGACGTTGTTGTTCATAGAAATATAAGACATATTGTACCAAAAGTGTAGTAATGTACTAGTGACCCGCCCCTGCTTCGCACGGTTAAACATGGGGATTTCTTTATTATATGTAAGTTTAATATTTATTTACACAAAGCTTCCGGAATCAATTCTATAAATAAAGATGAAAATCGCATAAAAATCCGATGCGCAGTTTAGAAAAATAACGCGGTTAGATACACAGGACAGACACGAAAAGCAACTTTAATTTATAATATTATGTATACAGGGTTTATTTTCAAAGACCAACCAAATTTATGGGTGTGGTACAGACCACCAAACTGAACAACTTTCTCCATGGTCTGGCTGGTCTTTGAAAACTAACCCTGTATAGAGATGATATGAATGGCACATGTAGGACTAAATGATGGATATAAGTGGAAATGCAATCTACAATCACAAAATGCGTAAATAAATGCAGACGTTACAACAATGGTATTACAAAAGATACTGTGCAATTATATTTGAACATGGCATAAATTAAACTCGTTTTCATAAATAATAATTAGTAACTAACGTATAGTATACATGAAAGTTTTAGCTGTTATTTTAGTAACTTGTGTTATCACGTTTCCACGCGAACGAAGTTGCCGGCTAGTAATTAGTAATTTTATTTAAATCTGCACTAAAATGTGGCTTATGTTGCACACCTCTGCTTCCGTAATAGATAACAGTCTTTATGCCTACTTATGAATGCAACACTGTAACAGACCTTAATCTTTCTGATTTCCTTTCAAACTGGGCCTGAATCCATTATTCTTTCATAACTATACTTTAATCCCTAACGGAAGACTGCTATTACATATAGTACATATTCCGCAATAGTTAAGTACAGTTAAAGTGCTTAGGGAATGTTTCATCACCTTCGGATAAGTTATGTTACCAAGGCATTCATTTCATAGGTAGGAAACTAATTTTCCAAAAAAAAAATTGTTAATGGGAGACAAAATACGTTTATTTGCGGTAAACATGACCCAGAGAAAGAACAGCAACACAAAAAAGGGCAAGTTAAGAGGAAAATATGCGTCACATCTACGCAAAACGGCCATCGCTCAGCATAATGCTAAGACCCTGTGCGAGACAGAGCCCTAGCGCTGTTCTATGTTTGATAAATGCTCTGCTTGTTTTAAGGAGTTCCATAACATATTGCTAATATAAGAACCTCTACTTAGTGCCTATCCACAGTTGGTGAAACATGCCTTTAAGCCCGAAGCTTATTTCAATCTAGATTCAATCAAGCATTTGGTAACAGTTCCCATTTAGACTAATGCATACAATTTACTGTTTCCTAGTACACCAGTACGGACCTATGTGCGATACTCCGACGATAACAGTGTTGGTTACCTGTTCCTGATGACTGGACGGTGACGTGGACCGGCGAAAATGGTTCCTCAAACTATCCACCACCACACAAACAAATATCAACCCTAAAATCTAAGCCACAAGCTTCAGTATCGCCTTTTGGCTGAATTTACAGGTAAAATTATTATTCAGTTGCATGGAAACTACGGCTAAACGGTTTACGTTACAATTTCGTGCATCAATTTTCAATTTGAAATCGATTCCGGTTTTATTTCTATGTGCAACCTTTGTCGTGCGGTTTTATTACGAGTGTTATACGGTCTGGGCATGTAGCTCGCAGTGGACGTGAAATTGTCACTTACATACTTAGGGCGGGTTGTTTCACGTCCACTTGACGCACGCGCATATGTTAAAAATGGCGCTAACTATCGTCAAACCAAAAAAAGCGTTGTACGTCAAATAATAACGAGTACGTAATCGTTATTATTTGATGTACGTATGTTACATTAACCAACCGTTTGAAACATCCGGCCCTTAGATGTCTTTTTGACTGTAGTGTGGCAAGTTTAAGGAAACTTGTCTTTTATAATCTTTGAATATGTTCTCTCTCGTGTTTTAGTAGGAAGGGATCTGATGAAATGTACATATATTGAATGTCCATTCTAAAAGACTGAAATGTTTATGTGAAGAATAAAATTTACTTAATTCTTTAATTTCTTTTGAGGGTCCAGCGACTAGCGATCGACTATTTTCTCGCTCAAGAGACGTAAAAAGATTATAGGTCCCGTGTCAGTAAAAGAGATAGAACGCTGACTTTTAACACCCCCGACGAGCACTCTGTCAAACAAACAACTCATTCTCAGTTGTTAGCTCTACTCTCTACACTAATCGCCGGTGGTGTGACAGATGCATTAAACCGAGTATATGTACCTATACACTGCATTCGCGATTTCATTTCCAAATATGTAAACAACGCGTCATATGAGTCTTCGTAAAAACAACATTAAAACCCACACAAAAAGTTTAGATTGACATAAAATTTCAAAAAAGATATGACTTTTTCAATACTTCAATCTTAAATCCACTTACTTTATACTGTCATTTGGGGACTTGAATAGACTTTAGGTGTAAACTTGTTTGCTAGTCGTTCCATCATTTTATTGTGTCACAAACGGTACTTGCTGGTGATTCAGGAACTAGTTTCTCAAATTATTTCCAAGTCTAACAATAGTCACGTACTCGTATTAATTAATCTTTATTATTACTTGTGTGCAATTATGTCAGATCATCGTAAGAAATCAATCATATTGTGATGATTGATACGTTAATTTCCATACACCATTGGGTTTGCACAACAATTGATTTCAAAGTAATATGTTATAGGATGATGGTGGAGTTTAAATAAAAAAAAACCGGTCAAGTGCGAGTCGGACTCGCGCACCGACTCACTGAGGCTTCCGTACCATCTATATATATAAAAATAAATCCCTAGTTCCCTTGGTCACGCCATAACTTGAGAAGAACTTTACCGATTTCATCCATCTTTTTTTTTAAGTTTTCTAATACTTTGTAGAAGGTTCTTACGAAAAATAAAAAAGTTGCTTCACGCGGACGAATTCGCGGGCAGAAGCTAGTCATCTATAAATATTTTGGATGCGTTACATACAGTTCTTCAAAAGTAGGATAGACGGACAGGTATTTTTAAGATAAAAAATTAGTCCGTCTCAGTGACTGTTGTAAAAAAAAAAACATTATTTTTATTTTCAAAATAGTTGGGCAAACGTCATCTAAAACTATTCCAAATTTCGGTTCACTGTACGAACTGTTCTCATTAAAAAGAAAAACAAAATTGGACACGCACAGGAAATACAAACAATAAAAAAGTACCCAACAGTAGTAATCTAACAAAATCACGAAGACAATAAACAAAAGAACATTCAAATTCATTCCGTAACGTTTGGTAACATTATTAATTTTAATGTCAAACGTTTCGGTAAATTATAGAAATCGTCCATCGATCCATTACTTCTGTAACGAGGTGACACCTGATAGAGATCAGAACTCGTTCCCCGCCTTTTATCCCAATAAACCAATCAGAATTAAAAGGGCATCAACCAATCCCACAGTAAACAGGTCTACTCATCACGAGTGTAAAATAAACTACATTTAATTACGACCATTTGCTAAATTTTAGTACCTACTAGCTAATAACATAGAATAAATATTAGTAAGTAGTCTGCTAATAGTTACACAGGACGCTCATAATAATTATTATCAGTAACTAGCTTCTGCCTGCGACTTCGTCCGCGTGAAATTTCTTGCTCCTCTGTCCAACCTCGTCGCATTGCATCGCTTGCCACTCTCGCGTATTACTTCATTTTAACTTACGATTTTTCTGATTTGTTTTCTTTTTTCAGCTCCTAAGTGTCATAGCGTGATGTTAAATTTCCTTCCTCAATAATTGAGCTATCAAATACAAAAAGATTTTTTTAAAATCCGACTGGTAGTTTCAGAGATTAGCTCGTTCAAACAAACAAACTCTTCAGTTTTATTATTAGTATTCAGCTTTATTATTAGTATAGATTCAGCTTTATTATTAGTATAAATTATCAGCGTAAACTGCAGATCGTGCAAACTATTACGAATAACTAATGGAATCTATCGGATATCGTACATGGTTATAAACTAAACCGAACCGATTTACTGTAGTAGGAAGAAATTCAGACGCACTGTTGTGCAAGACTGTAACTGGAGCAAACACTTTGGAGTTGTTCACAATCTTCGGAACATAAATCCGAAGCATTCTCTAAATCGTTACTATCTATTCTCAAATTCGGTATTTTCTCACGAGCCTTACTGGCTCGTGTCCTTTGTAATAACGTAACTCACTTTGGTACAGAATTGAGGAAATAAAGTCCCGATATTCAAATTCGAGACACTGAAGTTTTTGCATTCACATATTATTTTTATTATGTGTTGGGAAAACCGGTCAATAGCAATTTTGTTTTGTTATTTTATCCTGTTAAAGTATAATTAAGAAATACGATTACACAGATTTCTAAGAAAAAAACGGATTTTAATGAATACCAAGATTGCAATTTTTACGACTCCGAATCCGGAAATGATAACTGAAATAAGTATTGTCATATAACCTACTGTTATAAGAATAAGTTTGACAAGGACAGCAACCCGCACTGGGCCCGCGTGGTAGATTGTAAGCCCACTCCTTCTCAAAAAGATGAGGCCTGTGGCCAGCAGTGGAAACATTATATGTAAGCTGTGAGGACCCACAGATGTTGTTTTTCTTTAGGAGAAAACTAAAATATTTCTATCAGAGGAAATCCGCAGATAGCCGTAATAAGAACGGCTACCAAACTACTAACTCTCAACCACTGTGCTTGAAAACCAGTATTATGATTTTCTATTTCCTAAGGAGCAGTGAAATCACGTAATGCCAACTAACTTTAGTAATCTGTGGTAATGCTTGCAGCATAACGTGATATTACTTAATAGCGTGAAGTTTAATACGGTCAAGTCCAGGTGCATCGTTGCCGACAGTTGTCGACACAAAACGCACAAGAGCGGATGTCATGGTTTTATTGTTAAGTAGAAGATAATGTTCGCCAACTTCTCGCAGGTCCTGGCTTAATGCAAATTAGTAGGTACCTGCTGATATGTATATTCTGTAAAAATGTCACTGTGAAAACTTCGGTGAAGTGAGCTGTCAATTTTAATAGTTCTTAGCATCAGCCGGTGTATTCTGTAGGAACCTCACCGTGAAAAAGTCGTTGAAGTGAACTGTCATTCTATCTGATGCGAGCTTAGGGATTGACACTATTGACAGCTAACTTTAAGATAACTTCACCTGAGTTTTCACGGTGAGCTGACCGAATAGACCGACAGGTGGAAGGACAGCTCACTTCACCTAAATTTTCACGGTGAGATTTAGGCATTATAGACGGGCAGATACCAGACACCAATGCGTGCTTTGCAATAAGACATATCCTGTTTAACAAAGCTATTAGAACAAATGTGTTAATTGTGTTAACAAAGTCTCACATTATCGCGTGACAATGCGCGATGCGCTTCATACGTCAGACGCAACTAACTTTTAGATGCAGCTAGAGCAAACTAATCATGAAATACATAGATGTAGCCACTTATTAAATAATGATTAGGAACCGTTCGTATTGTCACTGTGTAGACTACGTTAATCGACGCCCGCGCTAATTTTCCGGGACAAAAGTCGGTATTCGTCTTCCAAGCAATAGTGGTTATCGCAAGAGTATCTAATTAACGTTCATATCGTAAGATCTTATAAAAAACCGGTCAAGTGTGAGTCGGACTCGCGCACCGAGGGTTCCCTACAAATTTGTAGGTATGTAACTTCACATTTACGGTTTTATTGTGTCACAAACGGTACTTGCTGGTGATTCAGGAACTAGTTTCTCAAATTATTTCCAAGTCTAACAATAGTCATGTACTCGTATCGTAGTCATCGACTCGCGCACCGAGGGTTCCGTATAAATTTGTAGGTATGTAACTACACATTTACGGTTTTCGCATTTTTTCCTTTACTTGTGCTACATGACATTGCTTCTTGCCAAATTTCATGATTCTAGGTCAACGGGAAGTACCCGGAGTTTTGATTCCCTTGCGAGCGTCAAAGTATGCGGCATAAACGGAACATAAACGCCCGTATCTTTTGATTGCGTTGACTAAGAAATTTTATTTTTTCACTGCTTCAAGGGATTGTAGCCTTGAGTATTTGATATTTATTTCCACTTCCTAACTCCACGGGTTCCTGAGAAAAAGGATCTTGACAAACGGACAGACAGACGGAAAACGAAGTGATCTTATAAGAGTTCCGTTTTTCCTGGTACGGAACCCTAAGAATATATCAAAAGGTCAAAAATTTTAATAAGCGCTTTAAATAAACGTTCGGTAATTTAACTTGAGAATATTGTTAAATTAATCATCTGAAAGGGTTTTTATGATTCTGATTACTATCGTTAAAAGTGATAAATGGCGCTATTAAAATCATTACAAGGACTGTCCTTAAATTGTTTATAAGTAAATCAAAAATAAAATTTAAAATATTACGCAGTTAATAAAATTAGTAGCTATGTAAATTTTAATGAATTAATTAGATAAACGACTAGTCATCAATGGTACCTACATGGATTATAAAGCTGATGGTACAAGCATGGATAACAATTTAATTATTTAAATATTGGTAGTTATTATTATATCGGAGTCGGAGTTTTAGTTCACGAAATTGCATTATCCAAAAAAAATGATGAATCCCGAAACTTTATTCAATTCAATTAAAAATATTGTTGTATCAGTTGAATCCGTAGTCTTGAGGCACCATAGCCTCAAAAAGCAAATATTTAGTTACGTCACACTATCACAGTTGAATAGACTTTTCCAATAGAATCGCTCGCATAGTGGTATGAACAATCACACAGTTTTGCACGCGACGCAATTTGTGAGTCGTTTTATTTTGGACAGCCGCCGCCGTTATCCATTTTCATATAACCCTTTTATGTGTAAATGGAAATGTTTCAGCATGTGCAAACAAATTCACAGAGGAATAATATGTAGTTTTAAAAAAAAACTAAAAAACACGCTTATTCAATCTATTGGACTCGTCAAAACAAATCCCGTGCGTTACAAATATGACGGAAACGCTCTTCAAGGAAACGGTAGCTTTACCTAATCTGGAATAAGTCATAGACAACCAGACAAGTGTCTCAACTTTAGTCCGTCGTCTACCATTTGATCGTTTGGTCTAGTTACGACGAGATATCGATCCAGCTCGAGGCACAAACGTAATGACTTTCCAGCAAATCGGAACGTCTGAAGTCGGTTGAGTCAAATTGGACTGCATTTAAACGAGAACGGATTACTCGGCATTGTGCGCTTTGCGTGTTCGGTACCAGTACCGATACCGAATCACGGAGAACCACGATAGTGACGCTAACGATGGCGTTTCCGTGAAGTTGTTTGTAACGATGTTTTTTAATGATTATTTTTTGTTTGATTATTAATGAAATACGAACCGGACTTGGTCATATCGGTTAGCATTTTGGTTAATCGCTGTTTTATGTGCCTCTTGCCATTAATTTGTGTATCATTGAATTAAAGCGTAAAATAGAATTACAGATCAGTTTTTAGTTACAATACAACTATTACTTTAATTAAGTTACTGTTAGTCCTCTCTCTATGACTTCCAGCTCTTTTGATCCAAAGCTAAAGTAGACGACTGGTCGTTTGTTTTCTCCAGCTCGTCCCGCTTCGCCTAAGGGGTTAACCGTCTTCTAGCTGTTTATTACTTTAAGGGCTGATTTTTTCCGTCGCCAGATAACTTTTATCCGAGGAATAAAATTAACGTATGACAGTTTTCATATGAAATTTTAAATTATTTCTCCAATAAATTTCTGGCGTTGGAAAAATCAGCCCTAAGTAAGTACAATTTTTTTTTTCTATAAAATTGTTTTTTCATTGCGAATAATTTTACGATAATAATATAAAAACTAAAGATACGTAAAAGTGAGTAGGTAGTAGTCTAAACAACTTTAAAATACTTAATTCAATTTAAATATTTGAGTTCAATGGCATTTTCAGACACTTAATCCAAATGTCAGGATGCACATGCCTAAAATCACGGACTTTGACATTGACCTTTTAATAAAATAAGTATCATTAGTATACCTACCTAAACTCGATTTCGTTTCTGTTAGAATAAGTACCTAAGTTTAAATATGTAAAGAAAAATAACTAAAACTAAATTACCGGGGCAACTTGAAATATTATGGTAGAATTATTATATTTTAGTAGAATCAAAGTAGAAAGTTTATATTATAAGAGAACAGTGGTGGCCAAGTGGTAACGGCCAGAGGCGCTTTACTTTATCGTCAATTATTTAATCTCCACTGCTCTCAAAACGGTGAAGGAAGGAAACCGGCATGTCATAGAACTAAAAAATTCGAAGACATGTGACATTTACCAAACAGCATTGGGCCCGCGTGGTAGATTACAGCCCACTCCCTTTCGAAGAAAAGATGCCTGTGTCCCAGCACTGGGAATATTACAGGCTAATTATGCTTATGTCAATCGAATTCACCCATAAACACGACAGTTTACAAGTCGTAAAACATAGAAGTGTTTAATAATAACTTCATAATTAAGAACAGGTTAACGGTTGGCCAATCACAGCACGTTTGCACACACCATAACGATTCATTTCCTGCATTGCACTGAGTTGTAGTTACATACAACTCACAATTTCCGCGGGATATAGGTAACCAATAACTAACAAACAGCTATTTTAAGGTTTTCCAATCCTTCACACATGGATTAACTTCCGTTTCAATAGCTGTAACACCAAAATAATGAACCTGCTCGTAAAAGAACTTCAATAGCTATGAAAAAGTTTAATATAACCAATCAGATTAGGGAAATTCAAGGAGAAACTTATTAGGGCAATACCTATATACAGTGCTACTTCGATATAACAAATCGGAAGGGAACAAGTAAATATTCGTTATATCAAGTAATACTTTAAACTGGGGGCCTAAAAAGGCCACTTTGGCAGAATTATAATAGGATAACAATATGAATCATATTAAAAATCATAAAATGGTCACAAACTGACAATTCATAGTGTGCCATTCATATCACAATGAAATAACATTTAAACTGTAGAAATAAAAAACCAATTTGATTAATAAAAACTGTAATGAAAAATTTACCGATAAAATTACGGTTTTTATTTTTTTCATGCAGCTATGTTTACACCAAATATGAAATGGAATTTCACGAAGATTAGAGGAATTGCTAATGATCTGCTGGGGATTCAGGAAATGAATAGCTTCTTTTTAGGCCCCCTGAGGTTTGTTATATTGAGGTTAGGTTGGTCTATTTGTTCTATAGAGGTAAAAACGTGTCGAAACCTGTCGAGACTGAATCACATACTATTGGGAACGTTATATAAAGGGTTAACAAAATTCGTTAATTAGAGGTTTACACTTTTTTTTGATAGGTGAAAATTCGTTACAAAGAGGTTGTTCGCACGTTAGCCCGCGAAATTCAAATTTTCTTACGTTTTTTTGCAATTTGCTGGTCAGTACCTTGATTAAAATATGAACCGCGGCCGTAACAAATATGTATTTACAGAATTATAATCATTGAAGTCATCAACACAACTCTATAAGATCAAGTAATCCTACTGAATGACTATTTCATGAAAACTTGACATTTTGGGATTATGCTAACTTAACAAGTTGTATTACTGATTCTAATGATTATAATTTCTTAAATACATATTTTTTACGGCCGCGAATCGTATTTTAATCAACGTACAACTTAGTGCTGACCAGCAAATTGCAAAAAACGTAAGAAAATTTTAATTTCGCGGCCCACCTGGGAGCATCCACCATAAGGTTGCACTGTAATAAGTTTAAAAAAATTGAGAGGTGTCGTAGGACACCCGGCAGGTTCGAAGTTCCTTTCGTTGTATATTATGTACCAGCTTCTGCCCGGCTTTCGTCCGCGTAAAATTTCTTGTTCCCCCGATCCAACCCATCGCATCGCATCGTGTGTGTGCAATTTCTTCGTTTTCGCTCAACGTTCTTTTTTTGTTTTTGCTCGGCTCCTGAGAGTCTTCGCGTGCTGTTATATAGCCTTCATCAAGATTTTTTTAATTCCGACTTGTTTAAGAGATGTAGAGCAGTGGTGGCCCAGTGGCAACGGCCCCGACTTACGAGTTTGTAGATCGTGGGTTCGAACCCAGACAGGCGCTTTACTTTGCGTAAATTATTTTCATCACCACTGCTCTTAATACGGTGAAGGAAAACATCGTGAGGAAACCGGCATGTCCTTGATCAAAAAATACGAAGACATGTGACATCTACAAACCCGCGCTGGGCCCGCGTGGTAGATTATGGCCTACTCCTCTCATCGAGACGAGGCCTGTGTCCCAGCAGTTCAAGAGATTATCGCGTTCAAACAAACGAACAAACTCTTCCGCTTTATTGTAAGAATATATAGATTAAATAACATGCACAATCAAAATAACAACATTTGAGAGTAACTAAACGAAGAAACAAATCGTGAAATGTTACACTTTTTTCGGACTAGCTCTCATTCGACGAATGTGCGGATTATCGTGCGATAAGGAACTTCGTCCAAAAGTGTGTTAGTATTATGAGCTTGTTTATTAAGGCCAGCTTGCACAACAAATCACTTAGCGTCAAACATAATATTTAAATCATCATTCTGCCTCCGTCATCTTCAAAGGATGGACAGAAACAGAGCGATATCTATACATCTATACAAAGTTTAAGTAAAATGTCAAAATGTCTGTATGTACGGTGCTTATATTGGCTAATCTCCGAAACGGCTGGACCGATTTTGACGGGACTTTATCTGGCAGATAGCTGATGTTATTAGGAGTTACTTTTATTTTAGAAAAATAATTAGGGTTCCGTGTTCCGTCATTCGTGGATCTTTGACAGTCGTTACGGGTAGTCAGAAGCCCGAAAGTCTGACAACCAGTCTTACCAAGGGGTATCGTTATTACCCAGTTACTGAGTTGTGGAGGTCAGATAGGCAGTCGCTCCATGTAAAATACTGGTATTCAGCTGCATCCGATTAGACTGGAAGCCGACCTCAACATAGTTGGTAAAAGGCTGGGCAGATGATGATGAAGAATTAGGGTTCCATGCAAAAAAATTAAAACCCATGAAATCCAATATACACGCGAACGTACTCGCGGGCATAGCTAGTTTTAAATACGTTTACCCGTAAACTTATTTGGTGATTTATGGTGCAGGTGGGCCTGAGCGCATAATTATGGCAATTAATGTGATGATTATTACCACCTGCATCTTGAGTGTAGGTGGATCTAGAGAGAAGTCCATGTTCCATATCAATATTAACTGAAATAGATAACACTGTATGTTCTAACGTTATCAAGTGTCAAAGGAGGCGCCTAATAGACAATACCACGAAAAGGAAGATGGAACATGTCACTATGTTTGTCCATGTATTTAATATTGTAGGTATGATGATTCTCAACTGCATCACATTACACAGCAGCCCGAAATGTTAACACTAGGATATTAAATTAATATCTGCTAGATAGCCCTTTGTCTAATGTTACCTTCCTAGAGGTCCTTTCTGACCAGTTTATGTTATAATCTTTCGTATGTAAAAACATAATTTGACTTCATTGTCTCATCCCCCGTTTGTTGTAATATAAAAACATTGTAGCACTCCAAATAAATTAAATTAGCATTGTCAACGAACCATGTGTGGATAATTAAGCTAAGCATTACAACATTTGCATAACGCTGGAGGCCAATTTATATTAAAGCATTAAAATATAAAACATTAGCATAATTTCCTATTATCTACATGCTCTACTTTCCCTGTACAATGGAGAACTCAAAAACCGTATCGACAGAGCCCCGCGTTGCATAAGGGATGTTACACATTTACGTATTTGTATGTTTCGACAACGGCCGTGGTGGATGCCCGGTAAGGCACTGTCATCTGATACGAAATTCGTGTTCATTGTCTCTCGTCTGTTTATCTGATATTTCGTAACGTTACATATTGTACGCACAGCCTAAGCCGGTAACCCATATTTCGTTGAGACAAGCTTGTAACTGCCAGGTCCCCGACAACGTTACCAAGTAGTTTAGGTCCTAGGCACTTGATTTAGAACCTGTAGTGACTCACAACACTATAACCAGACAGTGATTTATATGCTTACTGTTAATTGCATACGAAATAATCGTTAAATTTTAACATCAACATTGAATGCAGTAAATGCAATGATAATGACCCACAACGAGTTTGTAAACTTGCATGCATATGTTGGACATTATTAGGTTAAAATTTTAAAATTAAATGGTCCGAAATGTATCAAAGACACCAGGGACAGTAAAAGTTGTGGCTTTTGACCTAGATTCTTACTCTGAGGGTAGTAAAAGAATTGCAGAACCAATCGGTTTAAGTAATACCTTCGATTGTGTCCGACGACGAGGTGTAAGGTAGGTATGCTCTACTGTTAATGGGATTTCTTTCATTTCAAGCTAGAGTCAGTTGGATTCGAAGTCTATATTTTGTACTAGAACTAGAGGCTAGATGATAATTATATTGATTCTGGATTATTTCAGCTTAAATCAATATAAGTTAGTAGTTAAGTATTTACTCCTACCGAAGCACTGATAACTCGCAATGGCACAGGACAGGCATGAGTGAAAAAGGGAGAAGAAGGCCTTTGCCAAACTGTGGGATATTACAGCCTAAATATGTAGAAAAATAGTATATAAAATTACGATATCCATCTCCTTTACTATAGAACTTGAAAATAATATTGACTGAACATAGGTACTTAAATCATGAGTAGCCTATATTCAGCAGTAGTTGGAACAAGGCTTGCTATGATGTAAGAAATTTGATAATTATTAAAAGCACTCATAGAACTAAGGTTCCTATTTTTCCGCTAGTCAATATTGTAAGTCTAAGTAAGCTTAGTACCTAAGCGTAGTAAGTACTAAGCCTGCATTAACTGAATATCAATAACATATAGTTTTACTTCTCACTGCATAACTGCGCAGGCGCTTACAACTTGAGTTTACCTTAAACACAGAAGAAACAAACTACGTTAATCGTAATATTTGTAATACTATAACACATGTGATGTAACGTAATGTAAGTAATACGTTTTATGAAGTGGACACGGTCGTTTTGAGACGTGCAAGTGCGCAGGCGACTTTCTCTGCCAAACCGGAATTCATTCACGCATTATTTGGAGGTGATGGCTAGTATTTATATACTTGGTATTACTTCCGGTATCTCAATTATGACTTATATGGCAATTAAGGGATGGGCAGATACATCCCTGAAGCGTGACTAATGTTTCAAACTAAGTAGTGGATAAAGGTAAGTGTTACTGAGAGATATTTTAGAGATTCCAAAAAACTTGTTATGCTTTTAATAATTTTATTAATAACTAGCTGCGCCCCGCGGTTTCACCCGCATAAGTTTCGATCCCGTGGGAATATCGGGATAAAAAGTATCCTATATGTTAATCCTGGTTAGAAACCATCTGTGTGCCAAATTTCATCCAAATCCGTTCACTAGTTTTTGCGTGAAAGAGTAACAAACATCCATTCATCCATCCATCCATACAAACTTTCACATATTTATAATATTAGTTAGGACTAGCTAAGCCTTTTTATTTTATTTTTGTTGTTATGAAACTTCTCCAACGCGCAGACAACCACTCACCCACGGCAATTGATATATATATATATATATATACAGATAGATAAAAAGAAAAACACGATAGAGATTTGTGTTAATCAAATATTTTATTGGTATTCTATTTCAAGACTGTCAGATGTCCTATCTTGCAAACATTTCCAATCTTTAAAATGATCTTTGAAATGTAGACAACATTTCAAAAAACATAAACTCATCATCTGCCTAGCCTGGTCCCAACTATGTTGGGGTCGGCTTCCAGTCTAACCGGATGCAGCTGAATACCAGTATTTTAAATGGAGCGACTGCCTATCTGACCTCCACAACCCAGTTACTTACTGGGTAATACGATACACCTTGGTAAGACTGGCTGGAAAAAACTTAACCTATAGGTTCCTATCGGTCCTATAGGATTAAATTCTTAAATGCAATCTGTTGCAACTTACCAATAGACGATCGAACCAAAAAAAAAATCCTGTAGGTATTTAATTATTTGGTGAAATAACCCAGTGTCCATCTGAGCAGCGTCTACACATGCTTTCACTTGTCTCCACACGTCACTCAACATGTCAATCTCTCCAACATGATCTAATCTCGACACCGAAATGTGTGGACAACACTATTCCACAAGTCCATTAGAAGTAAACACCTTGCTTAATAATATAGCAGTAGTTTGACATGCGGAAGAGTAGAAATTAAAATGTTATAATATCTTATCTATAGTAATAATATAAACCTTTATAAAAAAGCAATCTATAAACCTCGAACTTCGGGTAACCAGGCCGAATAAGTACAATCACCAAAAGAGGTAAGCAGGGTCGTCGGATATAATTGAAGTTTTGTAAGAAGCCGAGAGTAGAGAGTAGTGGTGACCCAGTGGTAACGGCTGCGACTTAGAAGTTGTAGGTCGTAGGTTCGAACCCAGACAGGCGCTTTACTTTGTGTAAATTATTGCATCCTCTCAAAACGGTGAAGGAAAACATCGTGAGGTAACCGGCATGTCCTAGAACTAAAAATTCGAAAGCATGTGACCAACCCGCATAGGGCCCGCGTGGTAGATTACAGCCCACTCCCTCTCGAAGAGAGTAGGCCTGTGTCCCAGCAGTGGGAACATTATAGGCTGATTATGTAAGCCGAAGTTTTCGAATGAAATTTAATTTGGTAAATAAACTGTTTGATTTTCTATTAAAGCAAAATTAAATTTTATTCGAAAACATCCATCGGTTTCTTACTAAACGTCAACTATACCCGACAACCTTGGTTACTTATCTCTTTTGGTGATTGTCCATCCATTTTCACAACTGAGAATTGCAAAACCTCACTAGGAAAACATAAATAAGCTGTTTGTGGAATGGGTAGGGCTAATGAAGTTAGTATATTCATGTATTTATGTATATTTTTTTATGTAATTTATTTATGTATTTTTATGTAATTAGGTATATATTATATTTATAGTTTTAATAGGTTTATGCGTATCTTTATATTTAAAATATTGATTCCTCAGTTTTTATGATTGCACCTACCACTGTTTTTCTCTGCATCGCCCAAAGGTTGACTGGTAGAAAATGCCTATGGCATTAAATCCGCCCTGTAAATGTATGTCCTTGAAGTATTAAATAAATAAATAAAACATTATTACTAAAGACAAAAGTAACAGATATTAACGTTTATTAGGAGTTTACATAACTCCATTAAAATATTTGAATAATAAAAACACAAGTTCACAATCACCTCACCAAACGCTACAATGTATGTTTTCTTGGTTATTGCTTCGTCCATATTTAATATATAGACAAATTACATGCTATTATTATTTTCCATGAAGGCTTTTACTTGCTCTTGATACATTTTATGTTTCTCCTCCAGTGTTTTTAAAGCGCTCGTCTGTCGAACCCCTCCAACGTTCACCATGAAACTTATTTGTACTGGAGGTACCTCAGACTCCGACTCCGTATTGATGCCCTTGTTTTTAGAACTAGATTTTGTCCTCTCCTTAGATTTCTTACTCTGCAACTTAATATCAGGTTTAGTTTCGACCTTTTGTTTAGGTTCTGTCTTCTGATTTACATTATCTTTCTTCTTTGAGGCTGACTGCTTTTGTCGTTGTTCCTTCTCTGCGGTTCTCTCTCTAGTTCTCTGGACATCAGCAGATTTTGATTTAAAGTATGGGTTGTTGGCGTTGGAGGTCTTGTCTTTAGTCGATTTATTGACCAAGTAGGAAGGACGTTCTTCTTCTTGGCGTTCCTTATTGGACGGTTCCTTCACAGGTTCTCTGCTTCGCTTCCCCGATGTCTCTCGTTCAACACTTTTGTCGATTTTCGTTTGACATGTTTTTTTATAAATCTTAAGACGGTTTTCCATCCTTACTTTTTCCGAATATCTTTGTAAACTCCTAGCTCTTTCGAGTCTTGGTTTAATCTGTTCCACGTCGGGTCCCAAACCACCTAGTCTGACAGTTTGTATAGGTTCAACGGTTGCTCGTCTAGTATGGCGTCGAGTATTCGGTACCTCTGAAACACTTCTAAGATTTTCAGGACTTGGATCACGAATTTGCATTGGTTTACTAGTTAAGCGTTCGGTAAATTCCAAATGCAATTCTTCGCGGTCTTCTTCAAATGAGTTATCCAGATAGCGCTGTATATCACGACATATAAGTTGTTCATAATATATTTCATTGTAAGGCTCGGTATTGTAAAATTCTGGCAAAGGACCGTTAGCGTCTTCGCCGATACTTTCCCTTTCAGTATCACCAAACTCTGGTGATAATGACCGTATTTCATCCCTATCCCTCTTTTGCTCTACATGGTTTGGCGCGAATTGCTTCCGGAACATCTCCAGGTAAGACGTCTGCTTTGGCTTGCGCTCTCTGTCTTTATTGACCAGATACCCGGTAGATTGAAATAGTTCTTTCTTCAGTTTTTCATTTACTTGATATTTGTTACCTGAATTATTTTGCTTTCGTTTTTTGTCTTTTGGCACCTTTATGAGTACGTCTTTTTCATAGAAAGGCACAAGTATTGTATCAACATTTTCATCCGAATTACCTTTAAATGATGATCTCCGTTGAACATTTGATTCCAAGCTATCTAGTGATATGTTGCTGTCGGTGGTTGAGTTTTTATCCATTGCTCGGAATGAAAATTTTAGCCGTTTTCTTTTACTCATAAATAGATACGATGACTTGTCCATAATGTCAAAGTGACAGTGGTTTTACCTTTTCTTTAAATACTGCCAGTACCACTTACATAATAGAAAACAAACTTTTTCGAATGTAAAAAATTAGACTGTGAATTAAGAAGACAGAGGACAGAGGTATGTATAAACAACTTGCCTTTGCATTATCCGCGAAACGGTACGTTAGCAATAAATAGAAGGATAGTCAAAAGTTGGGACACGTAGTGGGGTTGGCAGCGGGCCAGATTGGAATAATGCGCAAATTGCTTTACGCCCTCGTCGGCCGGTCGGGGGGCGGCGTGGCGTGCACTGCCGCTTGTCCGCCGCATCGCTCCACCTGTCAACACTATTTCTACTTTATTTAGCCTTTGGGCTTCCAATTTAGATTCAACCTGCGCCAAAATCGAAATCCCTTTTGAATACATCTTTAAGAGCAAATAATTCAGCTCCACTCACAAATCTAATCTTGAAAACGGTAAGTATGTAGGTATGTGGTAAACCGAAATGCTTCGCCTGGCTTTTAAAGGATTAGAAATTGATAGTAAAAAGGAATAGATATCTCTCCTCGTAATATCTGATATTACTTAAAATCCTCCTTTTGAAATTCTGCCAAAGATTCCAGACATTCAGACAAGACGTCTTGCTGTTACAGTATTTTATTAATTTGTGTCGTGTTGACATATTTTTGAGACTGGAGCCACTCCACATCTATAAGAATAATTTCGTAGTGTTATCTCCTTAGGTTTTTTGCTAAAATGTCGGCAGCTTCAATTTTTGTCTGGCTGACTCTTTGACAATTCAAAAGTATATGGTTTGGTAGCTTTTGTCCGCGTCTTCGCCCGCGTGAAATTTCTAGTGTGAACTTAAATATGTCCTGTACCCCGTGCCCAGATACTTGGTTTCTGTATCTCAGCTCCTAAAATTCGTAGTGTGATGTGAAATATCCTGTCAACGGCCAAAAGGATTTTTTCAAATCCGGTTGGTAGGTTCAAAGAAAGAAGAGAAGGTAGGAACAAAGTCTAGCTTTATTGTACTAGTATAAATTTGAAGTAAATGTTTCAAGTTTGAGTTCGTTATTCTTTCCTCTGCTATTGTTCTAACTTCTACATGGTGTAGGAGGGATTATAGCGTATAATAATTACAGTGTACACAATGGCAGCAGATTCCTGGCTGGCTCCGTGCCAATGTCCGACTGAGATAACGGATTGGGGGCAAGCTCCCCGCGACCCGGCCGGATTTCCCCTCTTATTACCCACATAATACCTATTTTATGTATTTAGGGCCTTTTACAGTTGCATTTTGGTTGTTAAGTGCTGGTAAATCGTTCATGGGGTATGTAGTTATATAGCTCATTTGAACATTCGTTTCGCGGTAATTATTTATAAATCAGTATTTAATACCAAGGGATTGTGGCTAAGTAATAAGTAGTGGTTGGGTCTTGAATGGGTGATCATCTTTACTTAACAAGACCACTCCGTGCCTCAGAAAACACACTAACCCGTTGGTCCCGGCTGTCATTCGTGGATCTTTGACAGTTGTTACGCGTCGTCAGAAACCCGAAAGTCTGTCAACCAGTTTTAGCACCTCCACAACCCTGTTACTGGGTAATACGATATGTAACAGTAACGAGTAACAGGGTTGTGGAGGTCAGAAAGGCAGTCGCTCCATGGAGCGACTGAAAATACTGGTACTCAGCTGCATCCGCTTAGACTGGAAGCTGACCAACATAGTCAGGAAAAGACTAGGCAATTTAATACCAGGCTTGTGTATATCTACTGTCTATCTACCCTATTATATTAATACAGAATGTTATTAGTTTAACTGACAGCGCATGACTAACATGACAAGAGCTATCTAAAATCGTTCCCATGACATTCCACAAGACTTAAATCTATTAATATTCAACTGTTGATAAATGTAAACTGTATCGCTAGTTCAATAATACATTTACTGATGCTACACAGTTACTGTTAGAGAAAGAAGCTGCAGACGTAGGCCTGAGGCTTTAAATTTTTCCAACAGCATCTGTGTAAAATACCATGGATTTAAGAGGAGGGGGACGTTAAGTGGAGTTTTAACGGTGAAGGAAAACATCGTGAGGAAACCGGCAGGTCAATCGATCAGGTTAAGCTACGCTTGCTGCGGTTGGTCTGTGGATAGGTGACTATCTTTACATACCGAGACCCCTCCGTGTCTTGGAAAGCATGTTAAGCCGTGGCTCCCGGCTGTCATTCATGAATCTTTGACAGTCGTTACGGGTAGTCAGAAGCCCATAAGTCTGACAACCAGTCTTACCAAGGGGTATCGTATTACCCAGTAACTGGGTTGTAGAGGTCAGATAGGCAGTCGCTCCATATAAAATACTGGTATTCAGCTGCATCCGGTTAGACTGGAAGCCGACCCCAACATAGGTGGGAAAAGGCTAGGCAGATGATGAGATCGAATGCTTCTTTGAAAACTCAATTTCGACCAACTCAATCATCAACTACTCAACAAACTGTAGAATCTGTATTTGATTGTACTGCATATGGCATAATTTCGGTACAGGCCACGTTAATAATGTTATCACGACCGGATTGCATTCTAATGAACTTCGATTCATACATAATTTGAACTCAATGTAGACCACACAAAGCTGTATTATCATTTAAATTTACAATAGAGGAGATACTCGTACATTTATTATCTACTGTTGGTATTAGTTAACGCAATGTTATCTACTTCGTGTATTTAACTGATCAGGTGTTAAGGTCGTCGGTAGCATATCATTGACGATTGTGAGTCATTTGTTACCATTTCCGAACAAATATTGATACAAATTGAACTGTATTCACTTGTAATAAGGTCTTAAGAAATTATGCCCCGTCGTCAATACAGTAGTGACAGCTTTGACACCATGATAGCATCGATGGCATTTAGAAGTAGAACCGGAAAGATAATCGGAGGACTGAGAACCGAGGCATGGCGTAATTCTAAAGGTGAACGAGTTACAAGTTTGGATATTCCTTCATAAAAGGAACTTTCAAGGACTTTTCATATAATATCTTTTTTTTTAAATACCAAGATGACCATTGATTTAAAATATATATATATATAAGTATCTTCTTCTATTAAAATCATCATTACATTAACATTAATAACAGCTGCACGGGTCAATCAGATTAAGCTGTGTTTGTCGTGGTCAGTCCGTGGATGGGTGACCATCTTTATATACCGAGACACCTACGTGACTCGGAAAGCAAAACGTTGGCCTCGGCTGTCATTTGGGGATGTTTGACAG
Source organism: Apamea anceps (assembly GCA_951799955.1). Lineage (NCBI taxonomy): Eukaryota > Metazoa > Arthropoda > Insecta > Lepidoptera > Noctuidae > Apamea > Apamea anceps. Next base: position 6,260,877 of record OX637516.1, read on the forward strand.
TTGTTACGGGTCGTCAGAAGCCTGAAAGTCTGACAACCAATTTTACCAAGGGCTTTCGTGTTACCCAGTGACTGGGTTGTGGAGGTCAGATAGCACTTGTGGTGAAGGGCGGGCGTTTTTGGGGGACTGTCTTTTGTAATTTTGACGTTCGAAAAGTGCTGATTCTCAGCCTAATTTGAATAAATGACTTTTGATTTGATTAGATAGGCAGTGGCTCCATATTAAAATATTGGTATTCAACTGCAACCGGTTGGATTGGAATTCGACAAAAATAGCTAGATAAAGGCTAGGCTAGATGAAGTTAGATGATGATTACATCGGAATTAGAAATTTATAGAAATATATGTATTTTTGCCATGATCGAGAAAAACACTTATTTGTATTTTGATCATCGTCTGCCTAGCCTTTTCCCAACTATGTTGGGGTCGGCTTCCAGTCTAACCGGATACAGCTGAATACCAGTATTTTACATGGAGCGACTGCCTATCTGACCTCCACACTCCAGTTACTGGGTAATACGATACCCCTTGGTAAGACTGGTTGTCACAGTTTCGGGTTTCTGTGGACCCGTAACGACTGTCAAAGACCCGGAAATGACAGCCGGGACCCACTGCTTAAAGTGCCTTCCGAGGCACGAAGGGGTCTTGATATGTAAAGACGGTCACCCATCCATGGACCAACCGCGGCAGACGTAGCTTAACCTGATCGATCGACCCGTGCGGCTGTTATTACTTAGCCACAAGCCTATTTAGATATCATATAAACTTACTTAGCTACTTTAAATTATTTATAGAATCATTTTAATAGAGTAGTTTGCCTTCAACAATTTTGCGTGATGCCTAAAATTCCAATAAACTATTAGTTAATGTTATACAAATCTAAGACCTTGAAATTTTTGTACCGTAGATGAACATTATTGAGGTGGAAACACATTCGGTTTCACTTTAAAAAAAAAATGCGACATGTTGAACTGATTCATCGGTATTTTCATAGGAGTGAATCATGGTCCATTTTCTGTTAATTTTATCCTTTTCAATCAAGCAAAACCTAGGAGCTTATAAATGTGGCTGGGGCATACTGGATACGAAAGGCGGAGGACAGGGTGTTGTGGTGCAGCCAGGAGAGGCCTATTGCCAGCAGTGGACTACGATAGTCTGAGTTCATTCATTTCAGTGAAATGAAATGACTTTCAATGAAATATCAAATAATAATGATAATAATACCAATCTGTTATTGTCCCACAGCAAGGCAAAGCCCTCTTTCCATACAGAGAAGGCACTTGCTTTGATCACCACGCTTGCTCACGACAAGACGATTGGTTGGATTGGCGATTTCAGACTTATATTAACTGTAAGTACAGGGGGCTTACCACCAGCTCTAGAAGATGAACTGTACTGCTTTTTGTGCTTAGTCAAAGAACAAAAAGTAATGCAGTTCAACTTCTGCCCTGCTATAAGAGCTGGTGGTAAGCCCCCGTGTATGCGATGTTCTTCATTCACAGATGTCAGTAAAATCTGAGATAAACTAATATATTTTTGTTTTCCGCGGCCGGTTATAAAATAATAAATTATAGTCACCGTAACAGCATGACTAAGCATAGTGTACATGTTTATTTGGTAAGGATAAATCAATTTTCTAATAAAAAAATGTAATTTATTATCAATATGTCGGAGTAGGTATGTCTGTCTCTCGTTAAGGCACGCGTCAGGCATATTCTAATTACTGTAATAATAATAATAATAATAATATCCCTGGACATTTCACACAGCGCCATCTAGTCCCAAGCTAAGCAACCTAATGCTTGTGTTATGGTAACAAGATGGCTGATAAACTACTTATATACATTTTTTTTGTAAATACATACATATTATAGATAGAAAAACACCCAGACTCGGAACAAATACATGTAGGTCATACAAATATTTGTTCCGTGCGGGAATCGAACCCGCGACACGCAGCGCAGCAGTCAATCGCTTAACCGCTGTGGGTGGGCGTACCATGGGTAGTGTTGGTTATAGCACAATAGAATAAAACTGTTTGCAGTTCAAATCAGATTACAATTCACAAACAAGTTAGTCACACTAGCGAATCACACACTGTAGGTACACATTTAACGATACGGAAAGCGACAGTTTCTAAACACATGTTGTTCGTACGATGTCCAATGTTTCGATGATCCCGAGAGCTCTGCTCACACCGTTTTTGTAGCTGTAGCTCTCCGTCCATCCCCACGAACTCAGGCTAGACTCTGTCTAGCGCCACGAGATGGCGCTAGCGTTCCGAATAAACGAATGACTCCGACAAATAAAATGCAATTAGACAGAATAAATAGTAGTTGTTTAGTTTTAATGTGGGTGTACTATAGGTACATATCTGCCCAACCCTTCGGGGAAACAAAGCGTGATGTTATGTTAAATAGTTTATAGAATAGACACATGCGATTATATTTTTTATTTGTTGCATGGTTGTGAAATCTTTGAATACGCATAATATATGCTAGTCGCGATGGCAGATCTCTAGGCCAATTTTAATTAATAGTCAATAAACAGTCCTTGTATTCTGAAATGGCTTATTAGGTAAATGTCATAATTCATTATTTTAATGTCGAAGAGCTATCGGATAGCGTTGGTAGAATGGCCACCATCAGTCAACTTAGTCAGCACTATGTACGCATACTTGTATTTAAAACTAATTTAGGACAATATTTTGAAAACAGGTTCAGACGCACATCAAGCTACCCGAAACTGTCAAATTTTCCCAGTCAACCTTGAACCTAATGCTTTAGCGATAAAGTTGAAAATCTATTAAAGAAATTTGACATATTATAGTAGCTTGATGTGCTGGTGTCTGTACCTAGGTATAGTAATAATAATAATATCCCTGGACATTTCACACAGCGCCATCTAGTCCCAAGTTAAGCAACCTAATGCTTGTGTTATGGTAACAAGATGACTGATAAACTACTTATATACATTTTTTTTTTTTTTTTTTTAAATACATACATATATTAGATAGAAAAACGCCCAGACTCGGAACAAATACATGTAGGTCATACAAATATTTGTTCCGTTCGGGAATCGAACCCGCGACACGCAGCGCAGCAGTCAATCGCTTAACCACTGCGCCAACCGTAGTAGTAGGTATCGGACATAAGGTCCTTTTGCATAAACTTGAAACTTAAGCTTAATTAGACTATAATATTCCAACTGCTCGGACACAGGCCTCCTCTCGGTAAGAGGGAGTGGGCCGTAACGTACCACACGGGGCCAGTGTGGGTTGGTAGATGTCACATGTCTTCGAATTTTTAGTTCTAGAACATGCCGGTTTCCTCACGATGTTTTCTTTCACCGTTTTGAGCGTAAACTAGAAGACTGTGATGCTATTACATTAACGTTAACGTTTTAATTAACGTTATTTGCTGTTGTTAATGTCACTTTACGTTCAGCAGTGCGATTCTGTAAACATCTCACCGTGAAAACTTAGCGTGGAGTGAGCTGTCATTCCAACTAATGCAAGGGATTGACACTATTTACAGCTCACTCTAAGCTCACTTCACCTAACTTTTCACGGTGATATTTTTATATAATCGATCGGCTGTATTTCATATCTATTTACCAACCGTCATCTGTTACTGCGGGGCTGATGTGATTCGCCTCGCAATTTCTTGCCACCTACTCCGATTTCTGGTCCGCTTTTTGTGCACTCATACAAGGGATCGCCCACTGCGGATTTTATTTGGTCAGTCAATTTCATCGGTGAGCGTCCGCGAGGTCTAGTGCCCTCCACTCTACCCAGTCTGACAAGGCGCTCTATATAGTATCCCTCACACCTCGAGACATGTCCGAAGTATCTGTTACTTACGCAACAGTAAGAAGTAAGAACGCGCATCACCGTTGACAATATCTAATAAACTTATCAACATCGTAGGACAAGCTCTAAATCCCAATAACATGAACTACAAAAGAATGTCAAACGAATCCTTTCAACCAACTAAACAGCAAAGATCGACAAGGTGACTCAAATTAGGATGGGTTTCCACCTCCTTTAATGTGGGCCAAGGTGCAATGAAATTGATGTCAATTTAGTTGACAATGGCGACGCGGCTTTACGTTCTCTGCGACACTGTGTGCACGCACATTTAAGTGTTGATAAACTTCGACAACAATGAAGATGTCTTCCATGGTCACAAGTGTTGCGTTGTGCATACATTTTGCTAATCATCATATATCTTTCATGTCACTTTACGCCAACGCTAACGTAGTATCTTTGAAAGTTAAGTGTCAGTACGATTAAGTTAGGTTAAAGTATTGTAGTTTATTAGTCCCTGAATAATTGCCTTCTTTACTAATGTAGTAAAGAAAACGGATTTAGAAGAACCCATCCCGTTTGTGAAGTTTACACAAAAAAAAGTTTTTTTTTTTAACATGCTCGATAGATGACCCCACAAAAAACAAAAAATTAACTTCATTTTTGTTTTATCATGTTTAGATGTCCATCATGTCTGCGGAGTTTCGCTAGCTAATTTAATTTGACCCTGTATTTGTATGAACAAGTGAACACGATTTAAAAACTGAAAATATATGTTTTTGAAATGTGTTACAGTTAACATTCTGGCAAAAATCTATTTATGCATTTAGAACAGTTCCTAGAAATGTTTGCTCTAAAAGCGATCCTGTAATGAAAATAGCTCAAAATAGCCCCAATTCCGAAACTGTTTATAATAGAAATAATTCTTGGAAACTAACTAATACAGAATTTAAATGTAAAAGCAATATGATAGATTGGTTGCGTTAATTTGGCGCGCCCTGTAGGTATCGTGTAATCGTGTCAGTGACCTTACGGAGCTATTCATTTGGGAAACATGGTGAAATAATTGTTGTTGTACAGACGCCAGCACATCAAGCTACCCGAAACTGTCAAATTTTACCAATCAACCTTGAACCTAATACTTTAGCCTTAGCGATAAAGTTGAAAATCTATTAAAGAAATTTGACAGATTGTAGTAGCTTGATGTGCTGGCGTCTGTACATGAACTAATAAAAAACTCCGTGAACTTGTACAGAACGGTTTTTTTTTTTTTGTTTAATGGTCCTGCTCTTGACCTCGATCACGCCTGATGGAAAGCGATGGATGAGGTCTAGGATGGAACGAGCGTGCCTCGAAGATGCCTGTTCACTCTTGCTTTGAAGGCGAGTTAAGTTTTCATGGATTTCGTGGGCTCTAAAGCCGATAGTGATGTTAAAATGTAGATATATGATGGCGGCTGCAAAAAGTTAAAATTTCCTAGGTACCACGTAAGTACTCAATTTTTAGAGATATAATAATAATTTAAAGAGTAGGTAATTAAAGACATCAGAAACAAAATGGAAAAATCTACAGGTTTCACCGGAAACAACGTAATCAACCTGAAAATATTTAGCACTGGTAACCCTCTTCAATGTTTTTTTGTACATTTCGATGCAGTTATTGCAGTGCCATGGCGCGAATCGAGATAGATGCGGTTATATAATATTTTCAATACGACTGATACAGTTCAAGTTCGAAAGTTACGATGACCGCTGAAGTACGGTACTTTGCGTAACCCATTGAAAATTCTATAAAAGTACCAGCCAGTTATTACCAAGAAGTTTGAAAGTTGCGCCAGTGACAGAAAAGTTGCAAGGAAATACGTTGACTTGGTATGGGCATGTCATGAGAAGGGACGAAATGCAAGTGACTAAAAGAGTGATGAATATACATGTTGATGGATGGAGAGGGAGAGGAAGGCCGAAGAAAAGATGGATGGATTGTGTGAGGAATGATATGAAAGAGAAGGGAATGAATGATAGCGTGACAGTTGACAGAGTAGAATGGAAGAAGAAAATGTGTTGCGCCGACCATAAGTGACATGGGATAAGGGCAGGGAGATGATGAGTTATTACTTAACACAAAACATTAAAATACTATCTAGTATAGTTGAGAAGGGACAGTACATACCTTAAAATAATGAGCACCTGCAAATAATTGAATATGGTTTATTAAGTTTTTCATTTTTGTAGGTAGGTAAGTATAAAAGTTTTTATTAAGTTGTATTTCAGTCCATAGTTTAGCTACCTGAATATGTTCTTTAATTGCTATTTGAATAATGACATAAAAAATATAACATAGAAAAACCTAGAACCTAGATAGGCTAATCTAGGTAGGTATTCGCCTATCTAGGTTTAGGTTTTTCTGACTTAAAATAATAGCAACATCAGCCAAAATAAAATTTGCAAAAACGAGCAACACCTCTCGTGTCTCGATTTTTTTATTTCACTTAGAAAAAGCAACCAGCAACCACAATCCATATTTTCGTGAAGCGTGCCAAACTTACGTAATAATTGATTGATTACGTGCTTACCAGTGCAAAATCACGTTTATCGATAAGTTCCGGCAATTGGGCCCGATAAGACATTCAGTTCCGAGACAATAGGCCGATTAGTTAGGCTGAATGCACTTGACCTACATCCGGTTGCGATTGATACAAAGCGTTTAATAGGAACGGCAACACAGGCCGTAACTCAGTAGCACAGACAAAAAAAAAATTAAAAAGCGCGGGACAAAAGCTTATTCGAAATTCGATCGCTCGTATGATTAGATTAGGCGATGAACTTTAAAAGGCGTTAAGCTTTTAAATTGCTTTTTTTTTCATTAGCTGTAAGTCAGGGTCGCGTGCGACATTGGTGTCTAAAAAATACTAAACAGTTATGATAAAAAAAATAAAGGTTTTTGACTTGACGATAGTTGATTCTGGGGTCTTTAATCTTTTTAAATTAATAATTCATGATTATAAAAAATAATAAAATGTCTAGAATCATATAAATAGGTTATTAATATGTTTTTTATTTCATTTTCTGGTTTCTAACATAAATGGTAACAAATTACGCATTTCTTTTGGCATAAATTACCTATCATGGTGTCATTGTACGGATCATTAACCTAACTTTGCTAAGCCAACGACCCATCTATCACCAAACGGTATTCCTAAACAAGTTATCGAATCCGGGACTAATAAAACACATGGCCTATTATGGGACTAAAAACCGAATGCTTGAATTAGTTAATAATGTCATTGTCGATTTATTAAAAATACTTGAAAAGACTTGTAAACAAAACAATAAGGTTGATAACCTGATAAAACTGGTGTCAAAAACAGATTAATAGTTCTATGCCTTTCAAATGTATAAATAGTTTATTACCTACATCTACAAACATTTGCATATTTATTGATCATAGATACTTATGTCACCGTATGATTGTGAACACCGTTAGTTTATAGCGAGATTGTAAACTGTCGGTAAATTGTGAACTGTTACCATACCTACTGCTTGCAATAAAAATATCGAAAATCAATACGTTATATTGTAAGCAGTATGGTACAGTTCACAATTTATCGACAGTTTACAATCCCGCGAGATAGATTATAAACTAACGATGTTCACAATCATACGGTAACAGATATAAATAACTATATTATTTATTGACAGAACCAGCCTATACACTATACTTACTGTTGAGTTTAATTAACATTTTATGACCGAAATAATAATTAAGTAGCATCTATTTCTAGACCATCGACCTTCACTACTAAAAACATTTATCATACAAGAGTGACATCAAGTCTACGTAACACCTCTGCTATCGGTCACTCTTCCTGGTTCAATTCACGTGATAATCACCCTTACGCTACATGAATAGGGTGTATCATCCTATGAAGCTTTTCAGTATTACGCACGGACCTGGATTATAGATTGTATAAATGGTGGGCAACTGAAAAACAACTTCTGCGAGAGAGTGTCGAAGAGAGTTAAGGTAACGAAATGGCACCCATTTCGACTCATCGCGAACATTTACGATCAGTTGGCACGAACAGACCGACAGCTGGACTTTTATGCTTCTATCCCACAGATAACGGTTACCTACATGCGTAGTTATATCCTCTCACCTAAATGAGAGTTAAATTTAAGTAGGTGTCTATTTCAATTATGGAATTATACTTATTCGAAATTAGGCATTTACTTATGTGATTTGAGAATCGAGACATGCTGCGTTGACCCCCAATAAACTGGGCCTAATCCCAGTTTCCCAGCAAGAGAGTGACACACACAAAGCCGGGTATTCATTAGGTAACATTTGTTAATAAACTGTTTATGACGTGTTTATTAACAAGTTTACCGTAAACACTGTTTGTAAAACTTGGCAGTCCACACGTGTCAGTTGTTGGTTGTTGCTAGGATGTCGCCCGAAGAGGTAGCGATGCTCTGTGCTGTTTATAACCTCGCGCAACACACGTCCACACCTGTTGATTTTTGCTTATAAACTAGATGTTTCGTCTTGCTCTCCGCTCGAAGTGGGAAATACGGCAACATGTTTAAGACACAATGTTTCATCACCTTTGTTTATAAACTGTTTTCAGAGATGATGAAACATAATGAAACACTGTTTTTAAACTGTTTATAAACAGTGTTTATTAACAAATGTTGCCTAATAAATACCCGGCTTACTTAAATATGCGCCACGCAACTGGGCGCAGATGACGCGGCCCCACGCGTGTTTTTACATACAAATTCAATAAAAAAGCTTTTCCGCGTGGGGAGCTTGGCTGCGTTTCTCGCACCCCGTCGCGTACGTGGCACGTTGTAGTGTGTGATTCGCCTAATTAAATGTGGTTTTGATATATCCATTTCGGCATGTTAACGTTCTTTTGCAAACTAGTTAAGTATAGGTATTTGAAAGGGAAGTAGACTTGAAGGAATGTGATGAGCTTCGTAAAATTGCCTTCAACTTTCCATGCATCCTATTTTATACGTGCAAATGCTCACGGTGTGTACACGCCTTTACAAAGCAAATGTTTTTTAACCAATAATAAGTTATTGCAACATAAAAGTGCTCATTAAATACTTATTAATTACTGAAGATGTACAAACTGCAAAGTACTCAATAAAAAATATTACAATGATCAAAATGATCATTAAAAAATCGTTTCCTAAATCATTTTCATTGACATTCAGAAAATAATTACAAGCATTGAATCATTGATCTTCTGATGTTCCGCATTTAAAATAAGGTCGGCTTATTTTCGAATAAAAATATCGACATGATATTTTATTCGATTCAATAATCGAATAATGTCTCAATTCGGTATCGTTATTAACATCCTTTTAGCAATGAAAATGCAATTTCCTTGTCGATGGCAGTACAATATTGTGTCCGTGTATTTTTATTAAACTCTCGATACTCCATCGTCACCTCATGAATAAAATTATCATGTATCCCTTTTAAGCATTTTTTTATGTCCACAGTATATATTAGTAAGGCTTTTGCGCGTAATATTTTTGAATTTATGGTAGTCACATTCTGCAAAATATGTCTACAAAAATCAGCGGTAAGGTTCCCGCACACAGACGCGACGCGATGCGATTCTGGTAGAAAATCTCCATGAAGTTTTCATAGAAATTGTTCTACTGTAAAGTCGTGTTGAGCTGTGGCGTCGTACCTGTCTGCGGGAGCCTTTTCATGACTATGTAGTGGTTTTATTTACGAGTGCCGATGGCAGGAGCTTAATATCAAATGTAAAATCGTGTTGGGTATTCCCGAGATAAGTATATTTTAATCAGGTGCCACGGCAGAATAATTGTGATACAAAAATATTGTAGCGCCTGTCTACCTACCTTTTAAATGTGTTAATAAATAAGAATTAATATTTAATGCTCACATTTATGATCTGGAAAACCATAATTTATTTAGTTTATATTTAATATCAAGTCACAAAGAACTTAAATATTTCTTTACAAGTAGGTACCTACGTTAGTAAACTTTTATGCATCAATGTAAAGCTGCTATTTTCCAAATGGTAGAATACTAAGTACTATTATTTATAAATAATTATCACGGTAATATGAAATACTTACATATCTGTTGGTACTACGTGTCATACCAAGCTAAATTGCGACTTTTCCATGTGGAACAACTTCAGTATATTGATACTAAAAACGATATAAATTCCAAATGGCCAAGAACATATTTTTTTACGGCCATATGAAGTAGGTACTCACACGCTGTATCTACAGACATTCCATCACCAATGAATGTCAAGGATTAACGCAATAATTGACATTGAGGCCCACCCCACAGGGGACTAGGCGTGAATGTAGTTATTAGCAGGCTAGATAACACGCCGATCGAGTAGGTATCCCTTGAGATAGTACGGAGGATGATAAATCACGAACCTCCCTTGCTTAGCCACCTTGCAGACGTCGATGCGCAAATTGTAACCATGAATTCAGTACATGATTCTAGCCCCCTACCCCTTAGCGTAGAAACTCGTCGTTTATAAAAAAAAAATATCAGCTGTTTCATAGAAAAGTGCAATAGATACCTAAAAGAGCAAGAATACGCGTTTATAATGTATGGAATTGCATTTTTTTTTTAAATAATTGTCGATAAATTTCATCGCAGATCATTTAAAAAAGAAACATTTCGGTTTCGGAATCATGTACAGACGCCAGCAAGTCAAGCTACCCGAAACTGTAAAATTTTCCCAAATGACTTTGAACCTTAATGCTTTAGCAATAAAGATGAAAATCTATTTAAAAAAATTGACAGATTGTAGTAGCTTGATGTGCTGGCGCGTGTACTGAATCCATGGTTGTGCGTCGATGTCCCTGCTGCCACCACCTATATTTCTATTTGTTTAAATTTTATTTTTCCACCTGGAATTTCTCAGTAGTAGCCTGGAACCTGGATGTATGCCCTGTTGACGGCAATAGGCTCCCCCTAGGGGGTCGGGGTCCCTCAATATTTTATGACTTAACATTTGGCTTGAATGCCTCGTTGTTCTAATGGTCGTAAGCGCTACTTTTGAGCATAAGGTCCTGGGTTCGATTCCCAGATCGGGCAAAGTGTTATTGGATATTTTTGTTTCACCAGAAATTTCGCAGTAATATCTAGCCCGGAATTTGAATTTGTGCCTGGTTGATGGCAAAGGGCTCGCCCCCAACTATATAGAATTTCAATACAACTAGCGAAATGTGGGTGTATTATTATAGGTACAACTCTGCCATTTCTTACTTCACTAAAATATAAATGAAATTATGCCAAATAAAAGGGATATCTTAAAAATCTCCAAAAAATAATGTTTTAACTTTTATAGAATGAATAAACAACTGTTAAATAATTGTTTCGTTACAAAAAAATACTACGAAAATTTTAAACCAATAAATTAATATATTTTTAATGGACTGGTTTTTTATAAATAACAAAAATAGAAATGTCGCTTACTTTTCCCATCACACTCTTATGTAATTTATTGAAAGCCGTCGATAAGTACTTACCTACTTAAAATCAATAAAATGGGCTTTACTTAATTAACAATATTTTTTTATAAGTACTTAATATTATTTTAACGGCTGAACCTGAACCTTGAGATAAAACTAATAAGATAGTTGTCTAATAGCGTATTTTAAATTATATTTGGAAACTCTTTCGTCAATGCGACTGGAAATTAAAAAGAAACAGATACTTACCTACTTAAAAAATATATAAATTATCTTAATATTTGAAGCTAGGTAATATAATAATAATATCTAACGAAATAATGAGGCATCAGTACTCCAGGAAGCCAAAAGCTACAGGTCTCGACTCAAGTAAGTTTTAAATAAACAAAATGGTATTTAAGTGTTATTTTGCTGAATGTAGCTGATTAGTGAAAGTGCCTAGTAATCGCAATGTCTCATACATAACCTATGTCATAATCACATACCTACGTGATTAGAAATACCTACTAAACAGGATCTGTTTGTTATATTTTTTTTTACTTATTTTTTTTCGTAATTAATTGAAATTATAATTTTCAAATTGGCAACTCATATTAAGTAACGTGTTTTCTTATAATTGCTGCTAAATGATACAAAATTTTCAAAAATATTCATCTATTACTTAACGAGTTCCAGGTGGCTCCTCAATTCAGACGTTTAGATTGAGGAGCCACTTTTGCATTAATATAACTAGTGATATATTTTGCTGCTAAATCTAGAATTCGTGCTGCAAAATCAGCTACATTGCTGCTAAATAATGGTGAGATCAGATTTAAAAAATTTGATGTGGCTCCTCAATCCTTACGGACATAAATGAATTGCTGTTCGTAGGTAAGCGCATTACTTGACCGATTTGGCTATTTTTTGTTTTAAAATATTCATAATAATCCGAATTCGGTTTTTATGGAAAAAGAAATAGGAAAAGATTCCCGGAAATTTTTCCAATTGGTGAAAACATAAATGAATTGCTGTTCGTAGGTAAGCGCATTACTTGACCGATTTGGCTATTTTTTGTTTTAAAATATTCATAATAATCCGAATTCGGTTTTTATGGAAAAAGAAATAGGAAAAGATTCCCGGAAATTTTTCCAATTGGTGAAAAACTGGACGTTTATCAAATTGTCACATTTATTGAAATTTGAACAGGACTACGTCAGCCGGGTCAGCTAGTAATTAATAATTTAATGTCGAAAATGTATATTATTATTATTTATTTATTTATGATCAAGTAACATAAAAGACTCATTCTTTGGCACAAAGTTTCGAAAACAACACAAACATACAAGATATAAAATTAAATTAAACTTATTCAAAACTCACATTCCATACATTATTGGTCATAAAAATAAAACAATTACAATTTCCTAACCGGCACTGGAACAGCAACATCACACAGCAACCACAGCAATGCCGGACATAGCAGTCCAGCCTGTTCGCAATCATTGCCAGAATAGCATTACAACTAATAAATAATTTAAAATAATAAATGGTTTTATAAAAATATTGTTGAACACAGATGCATTTTGATTTGATTTGATGCATTTTTTAGATTTAGATGACTATAGACAACCTTAATTGATACGTACCTATAGATACCCACCTTATACCTACTTTAGTTTTTATTGTAATCTCCAAACAAAAATGAAAGTGACAAGCAGACAGGTAGGTACCTACTGTCGTTTTCTATCAACAAATAGGTTTTTTATTATTTGTAAGTTTTTATTAGTGTCTGTACCAAAAGGGTAAAAAAGAAAAGTAGTCACAAAGATTCGTTTCGACCTTTGTTAGGTTAGATAAAGTCATATAAGTGTTCCAAAAATAGCTACCTATCAATACCGAAGACGTAAAAAGAAAATCATTTAAATGTTAATTATTATCGTAATTATAAAAGTTATTAGGTACGATTTAATTATGTGACCTTTATAATACCCTCTAGCTTTCTACATTGTTTTTGTTCACTAAAACTTCAGTGGGTAGGAAGGTATCTTGTACCTACATTGAGAGGGCTCGTGGCTAAAATAATAACAGCCACTCGGGTCGATCAACAATGTTAAGCAACGCTTGCCGAGGTCGGTCCGTGGAAGGGTGACCGTCTATACATATCGAGATCCCTTCGTGCCTTAACAAGGTCGTCCCGGCAGTCATTCGTAGATCTTTGACGGTCGTAACGGGTAGTCAGGAGCCCAAAAGTCTGACAACGAATCTTACCAAGGAGTATACGTAATACGTATTACTCAGTAACTGCCAGTAAATCCTGCTCCACAGGCACTTGGGTACGCTAGTTGATTGCAATTTCAATATTTGGAAGAGATGCTTCCCCTTTTTGTTTTTGTTTTTTTTTTAAATATTTTTGACATTACGAACTTAATGTATACTTTATTCATTCAAGTTTTAATTCTTAATATACTTCAATATTATATACCTCTTCCTTTTTTCTCGTATTTAAATAAATTGCAAACTATAGTTTTGTATAATTTAGAAGCATTTTTTTAAATTTTGTAAATGTTAGAACCATGGATTCGTTTCTTTTTTTTTTACGATATTTTGATGTTGACTTGACAGAGCATGGCAGTTAAGAATATGTCATGCTCACTTAAATGTCTCACTGATGGTGGCGCGTGTGTTGGATCATTCGGTTCCCTAAGAAATGGTTGAGCTGGATGGTGCTGATCCATGCGTCATGTTCGTGAACGGGCGCCGTCGGTTGAGACTGGTCATCTCTTAACTGCCAGGGCTTATTTTTGAATTTTATATTTTAAATTGTTTAGTTTTTTTACATTGTTCTCACATATAGAAGCAATAAAAATAATGTACCCAGGATTTTGTAATAATATCTTGATTTAAAAGAGTGTCCGTGGAGTTTCTTGCCCGTTCTTCTCCACAGAGATCTACGTTTTGGAATGGGCAACTAGCTTCAATTTTCTGACTAACTGACCAACAATTTAATTTTGACAATTCAAAAGTGCCTGAAAGGGTTTAATTGAAATAAATGATTTGAGTTTGAGTTTGACTGGCTTGTGGCCGTCAGATACGCAGTCGCTACAAGTAAAATACTGGTATTCAGCTGCATCTGGTTAGACTGAAAGTCGTCTTCAACATAGTTGGAAAAGGCTGGTAAATTGATGTATTCAAAACGCAACATACACTGGAATCTTTTCTGCTTTCATTCCTATGTTAAGGCAAGGTTATAAGATTCCAATCAGGTTTTCCGTCATATTTTTTTCAACAAACACATTAGGAAACCATCATTGCCCGACCTTTACATAATGTAGAACATATTCAAAACAATAGACCATTACTAACCCTTAGCACCTTGACCCATTTAAAAAAAAAACAATTGAATACGCACCATTTTTAATAACATCATCAATTAGTAATGTCCTTAGTACTTCCGCGCCCTATAATCAAATGTGCTAAGAGAGCTTCCGTACATTGTAGACAATTGGCAGAACAATTGGCAGGCCACTGTACCCATTGTCCTAAGAATGGATGCTCTAACAATGAAACCGTAGTAAGAAGTTCAATTTGTTCTTAAGCTGGTATCAGACGTTACATTTTTGGAACGCACTTCCTTATCGCACTTTATATAAGGCGTATTTAGAAATACACGAAATATTTTCTTTTTTACCACCTATAGATGTTTCTCTTAAATTATATAGGTACTCTGCACACTTAGCGAATGAGAGTTAGACCGAGGAAAATGTAACGTTTTGTATCTCACGACACTTTTGGTATAGTATGTGTGTGTTCATGTATGTCTATCGTTTTGCATACTTCACTCAAAGATACACGTGTGAACACAAAGATCAAAATTGAAAAATATAATTCATTATTCCTATTCAGCGATGTTGAATTTTGGCAACTTTTCAATCACTCTCCAAATGATCGAAAAATGACATGAATGAACAGATAAATGTTCATTTTTGTGTAATTTGGACGACGTCGTGTGAACGTGGATTGAAACAAAAATTAACGTTCACTCGAGTGAATCGTCTGATGTTAGCTTTACTAAGGTACTTAATAGCCGCTTTGTTTCTGATCTTGCATTGTATCCGATGCTATTGGAGAGTATTGAATTGTTGAGAGAAAGCAAAAAGAAATCACTATTAATGGTACCAATAAAGATTGATATCGGGACAACAATTCATTTTTTATAAACTTTGAAATACTGGTATCTGTGTTCAATGGACATTCCGATCAATTATTTATTTCATTTGTAATAGAAAGGAGAAAGAAGCTCTAATAATGTTTGTTGCCTTGTCAACACCCAACTATTGAAATATTTTTTTTAAGTTGATTATATTATTTAGTGCTGCAGAAGTTATTGATATAGGTTTCTACTACTACCGAATAGCATTATGACTTTTTGCGTCTAAAATATGAAATTATTCCTCTCTTCATATCCTACCTGTAAGCTTTATATTTTATCCACCTGTTTATCTCTTCCAGCATGTTCCTTATTTATAAGTACGTACTAAGTATATGTATTGCTATCCCATTTTTCGGTCCCCGAGAAGGGAGAACCAGATAAAAATGACGTCGATATCTAAAATCCTGATCCCCAACCAATTCTGTAATCAGTCAAAAATTGGCTAAAGACCAAAAACTTTCGCGCAAAAAACAGTCATTTTTATCTGCATTCTCGTTTCTCCGCAGGCATGCAACACGAACTGCAGAGACAGAACAAGATCACCCAGCAGATCTTGGAGGCGTTTATCCAGAAGAAGTTGGGGTTGAAGAGTAGCATGCCCAGGGCGCCCTCGATCCTGGATATCCTGCCGGTGAAGATGCCAACGCCGAAGACGACGAGGCAGCCAGAGATAGTGGAAGACTTAGAAGAGGAAGACACGGAAGACATTGGAGACATAGAAGAGGAAGACTTGGGAGACAGGGAACAAGACGACCAGGACGACCAGGATAACATAGACAACCAGGAGTTAACAGAGGAGCATGAATTAAGGGAGGATGACAGCCTACAAAGCGTAGAGAGTGAGCAAATCGCCTCCATTTACAACACACAAGGCAGGTATCACGATTCACGATTGAATTTGGCAATTTCTTCTTATTACCGACGATTTACAGTTACTGAATGAATTGCATTATGCAAGTTGCACACTTTGTGTATATATTTTATCACCGACTCGTTACTTTTGATGGTCGTTTTAAATCAAACAAATGTTACGTTGCTATTATTACGTTTATTGTATGGCAATGTTGACTCATGTATCAAGTTTAGTGCACTTGTTTCTTGATTGACAGATTCACGACCAGCTTCAATTTTGACTAGACCTTCAGAAAACTGACATCAGTGTAATCAGGATGAAGATTTTGCATTCCGTAGTTAGATATGGATTTTAAGATATGAATTATCGTCCCTTTGTCGATTCCTAGAAAACCTATCAAAATCATATTCTTATGATCTGAGAATTTTGACAGTACATTCCTTCAAGTGTCATCACAATTCTGTCTCACACCCTGATATCCCCACCGACCCAACAAACGTAGTACCTAGTTCAGTTAGATTGGTCAAAGATTTGTCAATACAGCAAACAATACGCAACGCGTGCGCAAATATGTCAAAGACACCGCGACCCAAATCATATACCACGTTAGAGCAAACACTATGTCGATGTTTGATCAAATATTTGCGATGCGTCCGTGAGACTATTGCAAACTTATGCGTGAGTTGATTAATTGTGAAAAGTCAACATATGACCAGTTTCCTAAGAGAAAACAATGAAATAACCTCTAATTTTCGTCGGTTCATGTTAATTTTATAGTAGCTAGTTGGTACCAATTACTTTTCCTTTTATGTCATCACTCATTGAAGGCAAAATGAGTGTTGAAAATTTAAATTATTGAAATCTAGAGTTAGCCCCTTTCGCTCAAAACTATACTAAAGTCAATGACAACTTTGTGATAAAGTGCAATATACAACATGAACGGTCTACATATCCGTACGTTATTTTATACAGGGTCCAATTAAATTAGCTAGCGAAACTCCGCAGACGAGACGAGACTATCGATGATAAAACAAAAAATAAATTAATTTGATGACCTTTTTGTAGGCTCATCGACCGCAGTTACTAACTTGAAACATCAACTTAAAAATCTGTTTATTTTTTAATGTATACTTCACAGAAATTTCGATGTCTAAACACGATAAAGCAAAAGAAAACAGATTTTCTCATTCTCAACTCATACTTCAAGTAAAAATATTCCCAGCGGTCGATGACCCCCCAAAAAAACATCGAATGTTTTATAATTAGATATCGATACTCATCACGTTTTCATAGTTTCGGTAGATGATTTCATTTGACCTAAATTTATTCAATAACAATTACAATACAACAATTACAATTAACAACCTAACATTAAAATATATATATTAAGTATAAAAAATTAAAGAGAAACGCAGAATCAGCATTGCCATCCAACGTAGTAATGCTGCCAGCCTTTTGGGCACTTATCCTATTGACAGCGATGCGGACGAATTGTTTGATGCCCAATGAGCTCCTGCATTTGACCTTGTATAGCATGATTCAAAAACATTTTACACCACAGTAAAGCTAAAGTCTAGCAGATAATTAAATGAGTTTAGTGCACAAATTACCATATTTATTGTCAGTTAATTCTGTAGTTCAAGGTGCAATCAGGTAGTAAGCGGTGGTGAGTCGTGAGTCGACTATATGGCCTTTGAACCACGATGCTCTGAAACAACGAATCGATTTCGTATCGTTCATTCAGAGTTGTCTAACAAGTGTTCTATTTAGAGGTTGTTCAGTTTCTGTAGAGCTGTGGTGGCTTGTACTTCGTAGATTTGAACCCTGACAGGCGCTTTACTTTGAATAAATTATTACATCACTGCTTTCAAAACGGTGAAGGAAAACATCGTGATGAAACAAAAAAACTCGAAGACTTGTGACATCTACCAACCCGCACTGGGCCCGCGTGGTGGGTTGGCACACTCACTCGCTCTCTCGCTGAGACCAAAGACTACAATAGTATACTGTCGTTGTGACACAGTCTAGTAGTGGGAACATTGCAGGCTGATTATGCAGTTTCTGTGCTGCAAAGTCTTTCGACTTTTTTCTTAATGATGCCCTAATGCCAAATAAGATCCCTTATGCATAATATCCTTAAGGAGAATACGGTAAGGTGGCCCGCGAAGTCCAAATTTTCTATACACTGAGGTGCAAATTGCAAAAAAGGTAAGAAAAATTGAATTTCGCGGGCTACCCTGGTACTTGAGCTCGTATTATTACTTTAATCCCTTGTATTTATAAATGCTGCATAAAGTTAAGAGACGTTACGTTAAAAATGTATGGTTAAAGAGTCGGTTATCATTACTTAACTGTAAGCAACGTTTACAAATAAACCTGCCTAGCCTTTTCCCAACTATTTTGGGGTCGGCTTCCAGTCTGACCGGATGCAGCTGAATACCAGTATTTTACATAGAGCAACTGCCTATCTGACCTCCACAACCCAGTTACTGGGTAATACGATACCCCTTGGTAAGACTGGTTGTCAGACTTTCGGGCTACTGACGACCCGTAACGACTGTCAAAAATCCACGAATGACAGCCGGGACTAACGGCTTAACGTGCTTTCCGAGGCACGGAGGGGTCTTGGTATGTAAAGATGGTCACCCATCCCCGGATCAACCGCGGCAAGCGTAGCTTAACCTGATCGTTCGATCCGTGCGACTGTTATTACTTAGCCACAGGCCCCTGAAAATCAAAATCAACTGTGATTCTATATACCTTTTTCGCAGATATAAACCAGCTTTCAATCAAACAAATTAAAATTCCGAACGCCACCTCAATCACTATCGAAACACCAAAACAATTTATATTACTGCCCAACGATTTCATTCTACCCTCACCACAAAAATATTTTAATTTCTCTCTGGTATTCGGCAACTTATTATCAAATTATTTACGCTTCCCCCCGCAAGATGGCGCCGAGGGCCACTCAGCAGGTAAACAAAATATATTCAATTATAAAATGGCGAACAATTAGTTTTCGAGATTGCACCCGCCAAAAACAATTTCGGTGACAGACAGACACATAATCGAGTTATGAATGCTGGTATATCTAACTTTTATCTTTTGTGAGGCTGTTTAATTGTGAATTGTGAGTTTTTGACAGTTTTCAGTGAGGAATATTGATTTTAGTTGAACCGAAGACTTTGTTTTATGTGTGTTGAGGGGCTGAATATAAAATATAGGTATTTATTGTTAAGTAGAGCTTTTTTCAGGAAAACAATAGTTATTTAAAAGGTTGCAAAGATAATTTGTGGCACCCTATCTAAAATGTATTCATGTTTCATCATCATCTGCCTAGCCTTTTCCCAACTATATTGGGTCGGCTTCCAGTCTAACCGGATGCAGCTGAATCAGTATTTTACATGGAGCGACTGCCTATCTGACCTCCATAACCCAGTTACTGGGTAATACGATACCCCTTGGTAAGACTGGTTGTCAGAAGTTCGGGCTACTGACGACCCGTAACGACTGTCAAAGATCCATGAATGACAGCCGGGACTAACGGCTTAACGTGCTTGCCGAGGCACGCAGTCGTCTTGGTATGTGAAAATGGTCACCCATCCATGGACCAAACGCGGCAAGCATAGCTTAACCTGATCGATCGACCCGTGCGGCTGTTATTACTTAGCCCCTAGCAGTAGACTTCATCATAAATAGATACCTAAGTATAAATACAGAGTATTTTTAAGGTCGACTTTGTGTTCGTTTTATGGATTAATCCAGATAAGACACTAATAGCAAAAAAAGAAAAGCAACGTCGTCCTTTTGATGGCGAAAAAGGATGAACAGAATCTCTTAAAAAATAACCACAAGGTAATGTGACATTTTAAATTCAATCAGACGTCTCGTCCATTACTTTTTTTTTACATACGGATTATCAGAAAATAAGAGTTCACGGTTATAGGTCGATATCTGACATTTACATTAAATTAGATGTAAAATAAAACGAACAAAATAACACGCAAACCTACCTATCTGTTAATTTTAACAATGTCAAACCAGTTTATAATCTTCATATTGACACAGCAACACTCGTATACAAAAATAGAATGGTTGCAGGATGTTGTATTTCATATGATATTCCTGTAAGAAAAAGTTTATATTTTCTTACAATCTGTATTTGGTATCGATGTAAGTATAAGTTTCGTTAAAAAATTTCGAAGTAACTGTTTGTTTTAGAAAACTTCCAGCAGAAGTAAACGCTTTTAATATTTAATATAAATAGGTGGTGGCCTTTGATCATGACTGAAGACCGTATCGGCGAGTCAATATAGCTTGCTGGAATTATTTCTGCGAAAACAAAGAGCTTGCATCCATTATATATAGTTAAAAATAGTCCCTGCTGACTAACTAAAGTCCCGATTATATGAGTACCTATAAAAGTTCCCTGCCAACGGTCTGATCATCACCAGGCCGGTATTTCACCCCACAAGTTCTCCTTGAAGAGTTCAGTGTTGCGGCCACATGACCGGTCCAGTCGGGCCAAACGTCTCGGATATAAAAATAGCGCATATTAACGATGCATTAAAGCCATAAAAACAAAATAGTATCACTTTAATCAGGAACCTTGCTTTAAAACGTCTAGCCGTAAAAAAAATATGATACATACTAAGGCATTCGTATGAAAATGAGAGTGGCATATAGATATATTCAATATTTCACGGGTCACTTTGTAGGGTCATTGATACCATATAATAGTCATTTGACATTTATAAAAATGCAAAACAACAAAAAACTGATTATCAAACATGTGAACTCTAAATACTTTGATCACTTTACAGTATCCGTTAGTATATAAATTGTAAAATTAATACTCACGTGAATTTTGTAGACTGTATTTTTTATGATTTTGGGTAGGTAACTTTATCATATATCCCTGTTTTCTAGACTAAAAAATATCTTAGGTATGCTAGATTTGTTCCGATTTTAAGCAATAAACTTGACATTTCAATAGGTCAACTTAATTTAGACTTAAATAGAGAGAGAAATCAAAAAACATATTTTATTGCAACTAATTATGACTCATAAAAGTTATAGTTTTATTATTTATTTGAATAATTTGATTTGTAAGTTTATATGCAATACAAAAGGAAAGGTTTTTTATGAGATTTCCCGCCATACGAATAAATATAAAACTATAGTAACATATTTTATGTATACATTTGTATCTACGATTTATGATAAGGCAATTCGTGAAAATGGAAGCTTTCTTTCCTCTGGATATTCAAATATAAAGCTTCATCTTCACCTTTAATTTCCACATCGTTAAAAGTATATTCGATATTTTCAGCTTCGTGCAACATGTTGCCGTATTTAAACTAAGAGTTAACGATTAATTCCGCTCACTAAATTAAGTATATATGTATCTATATGTAATGTAACTTATCCGTGGAGTATCTTGCCGGCTCTTCTTCATAGAAATCCATCAATTGGAACCGTGCACCTACCTTCGTCGTTTCATCAGTGCCCATGTTTTTTTTTATTGTTCTAGCATGTTGTATCATACAGTAGGTCAAACACCGTCAAATAATTTTAAGATTTAAGTTAAAAATATATGACATTTATACAGTATTTTGTATTCTGGTACTGACACCCCCCTTCTGTACCTACGTGTGTTTGTACAAATGACATTCATCTTGAAGCCAGTACGCATTACAATTTTAATCGGACACGTAGTGACGCGACAACCATTTCAAATGTAGACTAC
Source organism: Apamea anceps (assembly GCA_951799955.1). Classification (NCBI taxonomy): domain Eukaryota; kingdom Metazoa; phylum Arthropoda; class Insecta; order Lepidoptera; family Noctuidae; genus Apamea; species Apamea anceps. Next base: position 6,282,965 of record OX637516.1, read on the forward strand.
GTCACAGGCTACATACATGAATATGTAGGTAGTTACTTGGTAAACCATTAAATAATTTATTGGATGTTTTCTCACTCTCCTGGAAAATAAATTGAATATTTATAGTTGCGTTCGAAGGGCATTTAAAAATTGCTCACATAGGGGTTTATTAACAAATGTTTCTTAAAGTTAAGTATTTATTAAAGTCTGCTTAACTAAGCAGTATTTGACGTTTAAACGTCTTTTCATTAAGCAAAGTTTATAACTAAACTCCTTAGTTTTACACGAGTCCAGTTACGTCCATTATAATTAATGTAACCATTTATATACTTGCACATATTAATATTATTATTTTACGACTCTTAGCTTTTAAATTACGTAAATATACTGAAACAAGTTTTAGCGCAACCTGAACTTTATATGTAACATTCACCATACACAAAACAAGAAATAAACATTAAATTCATTTGCAGCTGTAAATAATAAATTGCAGAATACGTTAATTCCCATCTCTCGCTACCTGAAACTTTATTTTCATGATGGCTGGGCATAGCGTCCGTGGATAACGCAATCATGTGGTAATCTCAACTCGATTTACAGGCAGCTCGCAGTTTATGCTGTTAACTGACGACCACTTTATAAATATCGTGTTTTAAACACATTTAAAGCTATTTTAAAATCCAACGCTTTCATGAGTACGGTTTTCACGTATTTCAATATTAAACTGAGCAAGATTTTGCGTATTTCAATACTGATGACCTGATGTTTTGTTTACATTACCTGTATTTCAGCGAAGGTCCTTCGTGGTTTTGTTTCATTGATTTTTTGCTTGACCTAGGCCTGCGTTGTTCCTTTCACCGATAAATAGGTATTATAAAACAAACAACTTATACACTGAAAAATATCCTAACTTTGGAGGTATCGCAGATATCTGACAATGAAAATTCGACAAGTAGAGATATTACTGACAGCAATGCGGTTATAGATGTGTGAAACAAATGAATGAAGATACTGAAAAAAAAACAACAGCGAGCGAGATTGTAATCTCAGTTAAAAAAACCATAACTCAAAGTGTAATGTCGGGAAGAGATTCCACTTCATAAATCCAGATGTAAGCTTGATATAGAATCCTTTGGGACATGAGTGCACCACGTTGGAAGGCGTCTCGGAGAGATTCCTGCAGGCGGACTCGAGTCTATAATCTTGTCATAATCTGCGAGACCGCGCCAATCTTGTTATTACTGACAGCGATTCGGTTACAGATGTATGAAACAAATGTTTAGAGTCGTCAGCTATTAGATGCTTTTTTTTTCGCATGGTAGATTTAGACGTTCTATTATTTATTTATAGACAAGGTTAAAGGTAATGCCAGGTAACTTCTAAAACGTAGAAAGCGAAGTCCTCTTCTCTTTCTACGTTTTTGAAATTAATAAACATGAAATGGAAAAATTGGCTCCAATCAGATTAACCAGAAGAGCCCGTCCCGGTTTTGTTTTTCAATTAAAACTGAAAAATAAGGAAAAACCCATTTCCTAGAATTTTTACATAAATTGAAATGGCTCGATTTTTTGGACAATGCTCCGGAAATATAAAATGTTATTCAGTGTTACTACAGTGTAGTTAAATTGAAAGAACTAAATTATATTCCTGTATTTCATTTACTGTTTATGTATTGATGTGTCCTTGTATGTTTTGCATTAACTTTGTAGGTAATTGAAAAGTTTTAAAATCGTTAACCGAAAAATCAATTTATGAGCGATTACCTACATGTACTAAAAGCAACTTCATTCATTTATATTTTTGAGTGATCGATACTTAGTTACTTAACCTTCATTTAAGCTATTTTTATGTGAAGTGGGACTGGTGTTTATTAATTTTATGACCTGAAGTCTTGAAACTAATCATTTTCATACCAAACTTTAATTACGTATTAAAAGGTAGGTAGGTAGTTGTGATAACCGCAGACTAATTTGGTAATAGGTAGCAAGTGAGGAAATGTGTGTTAAGTTAATAATTTACAGTGAATCAATGACATGCATGTAACTGTCACCATAGTTACGAGTTTCCGTGCTGATAATAGACATAATGACTTCATTTTAGCTTTCAACAAAAGGATTGTGACCCTTTCCACGTCACAATCCCAATACCCGAAAACAGTTTGTTGACTTGAAGAGACAATTACTTTTTTCTGTAAATTATCATGGTATTATTTTGTGCCTGATAGAATCAGAGCACCTACTGTATAGTCACAAGTTGCTCAGCCTATACCCTTTTTTTAGAAATTAAAGAGATACTGGCTGTTGAATAAGTTGGGTTATTGCGGCTGTCGAAGGACCAATAAGCGTTGTGTAATTATTTTGGAACGAATGTCATGTCGCCTGCACACAAGGGGGTAGGAAACAATTAAGGACTTACTTGGTGGTTTTGCATGTGCCGTGCTGATATGCAGACCGGCGTCCGGTAGCTTTTGTTTCTCTGCTTCTTCCTGGTTCTGTGTCGGCCGACACTCGTGAATTGGTTTAATTTAATTTATGCGGTTTTGGTATGTTCCGCGGCGCGAGCGCGTCGCGAAGCTTAGCGGTTAGCTTGCGGTGCGAGAGCGGTAAGTGTTCGATTACAAGTGAAGTTGAATCTCTGTCCCTCCGCTGGTGGTTTGTTCCACGTAGTCCGGAAGCGGTAGTCGGTTGGCGCTTTCTCTTTCTGTCGCGTATGGACGTAATGATAGGGAGAGGGATAGATGGATAGGCACTTGGCGACATGACATTGACGTTTTCGTTCGGATATTTAATAGAGAGAAACTTGTAATATAGAAACTTGCGTAAGCATCCTGCCCGGGTTTGAGGATATGTAGTATTCTCAAAAAAAGGGGAAGGAATTGCGTTAAAGCGGATTAAAAGAAAGAGAGAAAAGAAAACAATTGAAATATATTAATTACGACTAAAATTACGTGATATTAATTACGCGGTGAAATCATTGGGAAGGCAACGGGCAGAGTTTAACAATGGGTCGCTTGAAAGAGCCACTGCATGTCTTCACCATAGCAACGCGGGTTGTCCCATCTTTGCCGGGGAAAACCTCGGTGATTATGCCCATTGGCCAACGTAAAGGAGGGACATCATCTTGATGCATGAGAACCACTGCACCAATCCTAACATTGTCCACGGCATCCAACCTTTTTTGCCTAACGTGTAAGTTATGTAAATATTCTATCCGCCATCTTCTCCAAAAGCTGCAAACCATTTGGTCAAGCAATTTTTTGCGGCAAGTTAGAGACTTCGTTGTTTCGGGAACGTTCACGACAGGCAACGAAGTCAACGGAGAAGCCATTATAAAATGAGCGGGAGTAAGCGGTTCTGGGTAAGGATCCTCAGTCAGGACACAGAGCGGTCTCGAATTCAGAACTGCCTCAATTTCAGTGAGAACAGTCGAGAGTTCCTCATAGGTAAGAAGCTGAGAACCGATAACACGGTATAAATGAGTCTTAATAGATTTAATATTAGATTCCCACAACCCTCCAAAGTGGGGGGCGCGGGGTGGAATCATTTTCCACTCTATGCGGTAGCGGTTAGCAAGTAGTTCTTGCAATTGAGCCTTGGATTTAGCACACACCAAAGTTACGTGTGCGTTGCCATTTGTGTCAGTAACATGTAAGTATATGACGCAGCCATACGCATTCAAGCTGGCATCAGCAAAACCTACTATATTTGTCACGCAACCCATAGTAACGGCTACATGACGCGGCAGTTTTAAAGAGGAAAGTAAAGGCAGTTGCTCTTTAAACTTTTGAAAGAGAAGTACAATAGAATCGGGTGGAGTTTCATCCCAATCTGTGTTTAATTTCCATAATTCCTTTATGAGTAATTTCGCGAATAAAACCACGGGAGCCACGAGACCCAGATCATCCCACAGACGGGCAACAGTGGAAAGAATGGAACGTTTAGTACAACTTTTATCCAAGTTAGATGTAGTAAAGGTGAAACAATCCTCGGAAGGAATCCATTTGAGTCCAAGAATCTTTAAGTTATCCCCGTCAGAAAAGTTAATAGAAGAGCGGTTGGAGTGTGGAATAGAATCTAGTAGTTCCAAGGAATTACTTGCCCACTTAGTAAGGTCAAAGCCCCCAGCCTTAAATAAGGCGATAAGTTCAGCGGAGAGAATCTTGGCTTCCTCCAGAGTGGAGGTCGAGTTAGCCAAGTCATCCATGTATAACTCATGCGAAGCGACAATGGATGCGCGCGGGAATCGATGTTTTTCATCCTCTGATAGTTGACGGACTGTCCGCATTGCTAAATATGGGCTGGGCTTAAGGCCAAACGCCACTCGGTTAAATTGAAATTCGCGAACAGGTTCAGCGGTATTAAACCGAAACAATATTTTCTGATATTTTCGATGCTCATCGATAACAGCAATTCGGAGATACATCTGTTTTATATCAGCTGTGACTGCAATAGGGAATAATCGGAAATTTAAAAGTAATAAAAATATGTCAGCCTGTAGATTAGGCCCTGTGTGTAACAAATCGTTCAATGACACGCCATTATGAGACTTGGCGCTCGCGTCAAGGACGATGCGAACTTTAGTAGTTTGTTTATCATTCCTAATAACAGGGTGATGCGGTATATAATAACCTACAGTCTGATCAGCCGCACTAGGTGTAGTTTCAGTTAAATAATTTTGATTAAGGTATTCTTGGATTATTTCGTTATAACTAGCGCGCAAAGCAGGGTCGCGAAGCTTAGTTTTTTCCAAGTGAATAAAACGTCGATAAGCGACAGCATAAGAATTTCCGAGTGAATCTGGATTCTTACAAAATGGTAACGCAGTACAGTACCTACCGCTGGAGTCACGTGACACCGTAGAAACGTACAGCTGTTCACATTCCCGTTCAGCGGGACTCATAAAAGATTTTGAGGGTATTTCTTCAATGTTCCAGAATTTATGTAAAGATTCGTCTAACGACAGAAAACAATGAGAATCATCTATATTCAACGCGGTAGAAAAATATGAAGCGGTATTTAAATCAGCGATATTATTTTTATTATTAAACGAACTAGTGGGTACTTCGTTTTTATTATTAAATAAACTAGCGGGTACTTCACCCATAAGAATATAACCGAACACGGTTTCAATAGCGGATGGCGCGGTAGGTGAAATAATTTTATTGTTGAGTAATAAATATGGGAACAGCTTTGCCCCTAGAAGTAGTTCAACATCACCAGGCATATGCCACAGGGGGTCGGCTAGCGGTAATTTGAACAAATGTTGCACTGCAGAGGTATCAACAAAGTGAGATGGTAATTTGTCAGTTATGCAGTCAACCACAAGAGCGGTTATTTTAAAGGAATTATTTTTATTTTTAGCAGTAACTGTTATCTCAACGTAACCTATAATAGGCCGCGAAGAGGTTCCTACTCCTTTTATAAATGAATTTGAAAGCGGTATAATATTTAATTGAAGTCTCTTACAACAAGCTGACGTAATTATGTTGTTTTGCGAAGCGTTATCGATCAAACATCTTACAGAAACATATCTATTATATCTGTTGTCAACGTATACTTGTGCGGTCGACAGTAATACGGTTGTGCGCGGTAAATCTGTACCTACGCGTGAACATGCACACAGCGCCACCTGTTGTGAATGCGCGGAACTAGGCACAGCGTCGCTCGATCCCGACCGTTGAGTAATTTGCTCCAGATGTAAAAGCGAATGATGTTTCTTGTTACATGTCCTGCAAGTATGTATTGACTTACACTGTGAAGCCGTGTGTGTTGAGCTAAGACAGTTTACACATCCACGTTTGTTTTTAATAAAGTCCAAACGTGAATTGGCTGATAGTGCTTGAAATGTTGGACACATATAAAGCTTCCAATGATCACTTCCATTACAGTGTGAACAAGTTTGGTTATTGTCACAAGCAACAAAGGTATGCACCGTACTATCACGTGACTGATTACGATAATTATTTTTGTTCACTGATACAGTTCGAGACGAAACAGTTCTATCCAATATTTTAACTTGCGATTTTATGAATTCAACGAAATCCGTATAAGTTGGAATCTCCTCCTCTCTCATATGCATCTCAAATAAATGTAAGGTAGCGGGGTCCAATTTTTTCAAGGCTAAATTTAGTAGTATGAAATCCTTTAAGTCGTTAATTTTTAATTGTTCTAGTGCCGAAACAGACGCGTGAAAACTTTCAATAAAACTATTTAAAGAGGTGGAATTATTACTTGCAGGTTTAATGTTTAATATGTTAGACATGTAATGTGACCCTAGTGTTCGTTTATCTTGATACTTTTGAACCAAACTGTTCCAAATGGATTTATAATTTTCGCCCGATGGAATAATTCCGGCAGTAATTTGTAATGCGTTTCCTTTCAGATTACCCATTAAGTATTGCACTCGTTGAGAATCTGTAAGATTTATATTACTATGGATGTTTGACTTAAATGATTCGTAGAAAACAGGCCAGTTTTCAATCCTACCATCAAAAAATGGGATCTGAATTGGGGGTAGTTTGATCGAGTATTTAGATTGTTTCACGATATCACAAGTTGAGTCATCCGTTGACCTTGCAGACCTCGCGGCGACAAGTGAACGAACTCTTTCGACACGGGTGTAAACGCCGTCAAATGATATTTGACTGTTATAATCGATTGTATAATCAGGATTTATTTGTAAAGAATATGTATTTATTTTGTCTAAGTTAGCACTAAATTCCTGACGAGTGATCGAGAGTATTTGAGTGTCCGCCATGAACGTTTCCGCCGAACGAAGCTCAATATTAATTGTATTTATTTTCTTTGAAGTTTCATACAATGACGATAAACGCTCAAAGATTGCTTGATTTTTAGCTTGAAGTAATTTTATCTTCATTTTTAGTTCTTCCATAATGGGTTATTGTTGAAAATACAACGGATAAAAATTATTAAGTATAGCGGGTAGACTTACAACAAATATTTTTATTGTAAGTGAGTAAGAAGTAATTGGTTATAAATAAGTTAGTAGGCAAGTTTGCCGAACTAACTCACGATAATAAGCGGTTTTTTAATATTGACCTATGCTATTGTAATGCAGTAGGAGCAATATTAAGTTGGCACAATGGTTCTCAATGAAATATGTACCTAGCGGAATGAACGAACGTTAGTACGCGTTCGTTTAATATGGCGGTTTTACGAACTTAGGTATTTGCCTAAATTCTTAGGTATGGGACCTATGAATGCTGATTTTTTGAATCCGACTCGAATGGACCAAAAACTTATGTTGAATAAGTTGGGTTATTGCGGCTGTCGAAGGACCAATAAGCGTTGTGTAATTATTTTGGAACGAATGTCATGTCGCCTGCACACAAGGGGGTAGGAAACAATTAAGGACTTACTTGGTGGTTTTGCATGTGCCGTGCTGATATGCAGACCGGCGTCCGGTAGCTTTTGTTTCTCTGCTTCTTCCTGGTTCTGTGTCGGCCGACACTCGTGAATTGGTTTAATTTAATTTATGCGGTTTTGGTATGTTCCGCGGCGCGAGCGCGTCGCGAAGCTTAGCGGTTAGCTTGCGGTGCGAGAGCGGTAAGTGTTCGATTACAAGTGAAGTTGAATCTCTGTCCCTCCGCTGGTGGTTTGTTCCACGTAGTCCGGAAGCGGTAGTCGGTTGGCGCTTTCTCTTTCTGTCGCGTATGGACGTAATGATAGGGAGAGGGATAGATGGATAGGCACTTGGCGACATGACATTGACGTTTTCGTTCGGATATTTAATAGAGAGAAACTTGTAATATAGAAACTTGCGTAAGCACTGGCCCTGATTCCCTTGTTCACAAACTAAACTAAATTTAAGTTCAATGCATCTTTTAGGGACAGAAGATAAATATTAACTAGTTTAGTCCTGTCAAACTAGTCAGCGCCTGACGTAAATTGACGTATTTTTAGCAGCCATGTTTTTAATCACGTCTAATCTGTCTATGGAGTATCTTAATTTGACAGGAGTAAACTAATATTTTATCTGCTGTCCTTTCCTTAATGAAATAGAAAGAAAAAGATGCACAGAACTTAAATTTAGTTTAGTTTGTGAACAAGAGAATCGGGGCCATTGTCAATATTTTCTTCAGTCTGAAATAATAATTCCTAAAACATAAAAGTCCTTATATGGAATAGATAGACAAATTGATGTTTTCGAAAAAATCATGTCTTAATTTTCGTACAGTGCCTACTCGTATATCTACATTTTTTTAAACATTCAATTTCCATGCCAGGCAATTTTAGGTAATGAGTCCGTGGGATTGGGAGCAATATGACGTATCATCCGGCATCGGTCACGAGTTGGCCATCGCTCGCCTTATACAGCAAATATACCAAGTTTTTTATTTGGAATCGTGAACGCGCATCAATCACATTTTGTTTGACGTAAATGGCCGTTGACGGGTTTTTCTGCTTTAATTTTACTCACAAAATGGTTTGATCTAGGAAGGTAAACATTTTTGGAAGTTTGTCTGAAGAAATCCCCTCATAATTTTTTAAGGGGATTTTTAATGGAAATAAATATCAGGTAAGGTGTCAATTTTTTTTGAGCATATTGACTGCTCTACTATATAAGATGTCTGTCTTCAGGAATAAAATAGTTTTAGCATTTCTCGGAATGTGGCTATAATACGCCTTTAGAAAATAGCTATTTTTATCTTTGGCCCAAAAGATTACTTTTAAATTCTTATAACAGGTTTCAGTTACATCTTTACAACTGACTTTTCTCAACTTTTCTTTTTTTTTTATTCATAGAAAGCGCCCTTTTTTACCTTTAAGTCCCTTCACACTAGATTACGCAGCAGAAGGCCAATTCTCGTAATTTAAAACCTTCAAAATCTAGTCGCAGTCTCGTCTCAGCGACAAACAAATGTCAAAATGTAGGGAAATTAGAAGTATTTTTTGACAGATTGAGACTGAGATCAGACTGTGAACGTTCTTAAAATTACGAGAATTGCCCCTCTGATTACACACCAGATTACGAGCATATCAAATTATTATGATCTTCTACGTGTAACAGTTATCTTAAATGGCCTGTAACCACAAATTTTAATAAACTTGAACCCCTGGCACTGACTTTCAGTGCCCTTGCCACGCATGTTATTAATTACTGACTTTGCCTTCAAGTCTGACTTACTGCAAAAAATAACAATCACTGTTAGTTAATAGCTTCCGAAAACAATTGCATGTGTAGTTGCTAGGTTAATCTTAGGTTAATGTTAAACTAAGTTATAACTAAGTAGAATAATACTTTCTTTTATTGAGGCATTCACTTAGGTGTCACCTAGCGTGTCAGTGAAAACAGGCATTAGTGATTTTATTGTAAAAAAAATCAACGGGTTGCACTCCGGGAGTGGCGGCAGAAGTGAAAACTTGAATATTAACGTTGTACATTTTTGATATTTTGGAATGCGGTCTACACTCATTCCGTCTTACGAATTTTCGATCAGGTCGCGTGTCCTGACGCGAGCTCTGTATTACGAATTTTCGATCAGGTCACGTGTCCTGACGCGAGTTTAACATTTTTTACGCATCACAACTTTTTCAACAGTGCTAGTCACTCTGAAATCAACTTAATAACCGTTAAAATAAAGTTGATATTTGTTTAACTTGAAATAACGTCAATTTGAAACATAAATAAAATTTGAATATACATACTTGGTGCTACACTACTTATACACGCACGCATTTGCATTTTATATTTCCAGGAGCCATTCTAAATGAATGTATTTTTTTCAGTCACGTTTTTAAGCTATAAAAACTTATGAGAACTTTTCTAGGTCACATCACGCATTAATTTAATCATTAAATTAAATATTACAAATTAACACCTGTTCGTATCATTACAAAGACGAATTAATCAATTAGATACCTACCTAGACACTTGTGTGCACTTGGGGGGGCTTGTGGCTAAATAATAACAGCCTCACGTGTCGACCGATCAGGTTAAGCTACGCTTGCCGCGGTTAGTCCGTGGGTGGGTGACCATTTTCATATACCAAGACCCCTCCGTGCCTCGGAAAGCACGTTAAGGCGTTGTTCCTGGCTGTCATCCGTGGGTCTTTGACAGTCGTTACGGGTCGTTTGAAGCCCGAAAGTCTGACAACCAGACTTACCAAGGGGTATCGTATTACCCAGTAAATGGGTTGTGGAGGTCAGATAGGCAGTCGCTCCATGTAAAATACTTGTATTCAGGTGGTTAGACTGGAAGCCGACCCCAACTTAGTTGGGAAAAGGCGAGACAGATGATGGGACACTTGTGAAAATAAGCTCTTCTTTTTTCCTCTAAACTAAAATAATCTATGTACCTATTACAATCTTTCGAAGCACCGACTTCATTTCATTTCAAAGTCACGCAACGTTAACACTCTCCATAATAATGCAACTAAACTATCGACAGTTTAAAACAAAGTACAGTATGCACTTTAAACTTCGTGATTACCTAGCAAATCTCGCATCCTAAGTACATTTCCTAAAGATACCGTATCAACGTGCCAAGTTTTCTACACTCAGCAACATTGAAAGAAGACGGTAGCGAAAAGTGCAAAAAGGAGCATCGTTAGAACTCACTGACCCATTTCTGTAGTGTCCCGTAGTTTGTACTGCCCTGTTCACTGAGCGGAGCAAGAAATGAGCGCTCATTACTAGCTCAGCTGACGAAATTATCACTCTCCGTTTAATAAGCGTTCTATTCTGTCAACAATCGTTCGTCTTTTATTTTCGAGAGATAAAGGCAAAGGTCATGACTTTTGCGGTTTGAAAATGTTGAAGTAATGAGGACGGTTAGTTTACAAACTCTTTTTGTTAAGGGTTTTTCCACCTTTCCGGGATTCTTTTAGAGGAATGTTGCAATGAATTAAAACGAAGATGTTGCTGTTGTTCTTTTAATTGGGTACAGAAATTATAATCACTAGGTAAACAAACGGATTGACAGTTAGGTATCTTTACAGAATTATTTTGACTTATATAACACACTACCTTCGGCCCGCGACTTCGTCCGCGTGAAATTTCTTGTGAAATTTATGTCGTTATCACAGAATATGTCATTGATACATTTTTACAAAAATATGTCATTATTTCATTACATTTATTACAAAATTTAAATCGTTATACTAATAGAGATTTACATTATAGTCCTTACAATCTATAAAATATTAAAATAATTAGGAAAACATTCAATATTATTATTGTTCTCTATGTTGCATAAATTCCTTAATACTAAAAAACAGTAACCTTGGAGCCACTCTGTTAATTTCTTTTTGAATAAATTACCCTGTAAAAGTTTTAAATGGTTTGGTATTTTATTATAAATTAATAGACACATATTAAATACATTTTTCTTATAAATTTCTTTGTGACAGGGTGGTTGGTATTGTAGGTTGCGATACTGAGCCCTTTTTTGTCTCGGCTTAACCTCACTACGTTGCTTGAAGTAATGCATGTGCCTTTTTGTAAAAAGGCAAATTTCTTTTGTGTACATACTCGTACAAGGTAATGGAAGATTTTCAAACAAACTCTTCACCTTTATTATTTGGTAGTATAGAGTGATCAGGGATCCATGATAAGTATATGCCGCTGGCCTTATGCTAATAAATTTCCAATATCGTTGATAAATGCAGTCTGGAAATAAGTATAGACTATAGACCAACACTCGGTATCCACGTCAACCAGCCAAGATGCAAAGATACAATACCGGAACGAAATGGAGCAGGAATAACGTGGCAACATTATGTATGTACCTTGTTACACTTACAAACTTAGTTAGCACTTAGAAAGCCGATAACTGCTGCGTAGGAACACTAGGAACTATTGTTATATAAAACGGACATTCGTCCTATGGTCGCTTTCTCAAACTAGGCCTGGTTAAGATGTTATTTGTCTTCTAAGTCCTATTACTTTGCTCACAAATAAATCCAGAATCCGCTGAAGTGGAATTTTATTAGTGTGTTTTAACATAAACACTTCAGAAAGCTCTCCCAAAAGCCAAGAATTCATCACATATTATTAGACTAGCTTCTGCCGGCGATTTCGTCTGCATGAAATTTCTTATGTTATTATGCTGAGCACCTCCTATAGAGTCCATTTATAGTGCGACCCATCTCCAAGAGCTCCCATTTAATAACCCATCTTCAAGAGCATAATAATTACGTTAACGAGTATCCTTGAGAACCTTTTATAAACTTTAAATTGGAGCACGAACTGTGAAGGTTACCGCCGAACGTGAGACTCCCATTATGTGTACGGACAATCTGCACGTGAAGCTATGTAAGTCAAAGTTCAAGCTAAGTGGAGGAAGAAGTGCACTATGGCTATTTTTGCGCAAACACATAACCTTGTCTTTGGTGTCGCGCAGCCGGGTAAGTGCTCATACACACGAGCGACACGCTTCAACGGCAGGGGCAACTGTAGTCGTAGACGAGCGTCGACGGGTGCCGTTGACAACGTGCTGCTCGTGTATTTGAGCACCGTAATCAAATACACCAGTAGCACGTTGTCGACGGCAGCCGCCGACGCATCCACGACGGGTGTCGAACGGCTGCTACTCCGCGTATTGAAAGGCGACTTAAGGATTATATCAAAGGGGTAGGCATCAGCGCCTTCCTGTCTGATTAGCACTCTAATTGCGTTACACACTGTCAATTACAAACTGAATCATTTTGTAGGATATTACTAATCCATTGCTTCATTCGTAAATAACGTAATGAATGTTGTTGAACTGTCAAAATGAAAGCCATTCCTACTGGTAGTTTTTACGCAATTACACCACTGGTATGTGATTACCAATTCGCTTACTAAGTGTGGTTGTTATGGCGACTTATGTTGTCCAATGATTGTCATCTCATAGACACCCACTGCTGAACATGGGCCATCTAATAGACTAATAACCAACTACCCACAGCTTTATTGCCATAATCACCACGCCTGGTGACTTTAGAAAGTTTTGATTACCGTACAATAGACACTGCAGTTTCCTCGATGATGATGTTTAACTAATGATGTAACATAGCACCTTTGTACCTTACCTACTCTTTATTGCAACCTTTTGTGAACCCTGCGGTTTCTGCCTGACCTCATAACGCATAGAACCTTGAACGGTACTCACATGATGCCATAATCTTGACACCCTTTAAATAAATGCTTCATAGTTGCATTACTAATTCATAGATTACATGCTGGGAATTACTTCGCGCACGCAAAAAAAATTTTGGAGACGAGGTTATTTATTATTATTGGTATTCATCATCATCATCATCGGCAGCCTTTTTCCTCCCAATACTGAGTATAGCCGTTTTGTGCCATGCTGCCCTGGTATTTGCGAGTATCTTCTCTCTTATTTCTAGTACGTGGGAACAAATTCATCAATTATACCCTGTCCATTAGGTTAACAGTTTTTTGACAGCTGTCTTAGAACGTAACTATTCCAGATCACGTAAAAGTTAACTTTAAAATGCATAATAAAATAATATATAAACTGCCTTATCTTATTGAACTATCTTATTTATGGCTTCTTACAGATATTATAATACCGTAAGTGTATCAATCAATGTATTGTGTATTGCTGCAATCACTAGTTCCATCTGTCAAAAAACGGTTTACCTATAACTTATAATGGCTAAATACCCATGCGTTTCTAATGCATGAAAATCCAGACATGAGATTTTAATCAAAATAATATCAAAAGGTCGATTAATTAAAATGATTTATCAGTAAAGGTCAGGCTCAATTTGATTATCGAAATTAACTAATTAAGTATTCATATTTCCAAAATGCGAACAAAATAATTACGAATTCTGCGTAATACGTGTTACAGCATCAGAAGCCCGAGAGACTGACAACCAGTCTTACCAAGGGGTATCGTATTACCCAGTTACTGGGTTGTGGAAGTCAGGTAGGCAGTCGCTCCATATAAAATACTGGTATCCAGCTGCATCCGGTTAGACTGGAAGCTGACCCCAACATAGTTGGCAAAATGCTAGGTAGATGATGCTGACATGTTACAGCATCAAATTCATGCAGGCAAAAACATCGTGCACGATAAATTCCCGTTACAGAAACAAAATGGAAAATGATTAAACAGTAAAAGTGAAAAATAATCATACAATTTTTTTTTATTTATTATTCTCAAAAATACATTATTTTGTTGTACCAAACTTTCGAGTTTGATGGCGAGAAGCGCCTGTTACATACACATAATATAAGTAGTAAAAAACTAACCTTAAAAACTACCAACTATGCACTATTTCACTCAGGGATCAGTCACACCGGCACGGACAGATTGCGGACAAATCGTGAACACCGGACACTGACAGATTCTAAGTACGTGGCCATCTGGAGAAGTCCGCGTCCGGAGCCACGTCCACAAGTATCCGCAACCTGCCCGCGCCGACCCGACCAAACCCCTAGCGTGACTCACATACTCGTATTACATAATAATAATACCATAACAATTAGGTACTAATTTTAATACAATTTTTTTTTCTCAATAGTACCTTCCACTGTTTGTCTTTGCATGACCCTTTGGGTTGACTGTTAGAAGATGCCTATGGCTAATGCCATAGGTACGCATAGTTGCCATAGGCATAGTTCGTCGAAAAAATTAAAACCAATTTATTACTTAATACTTCTAGAACTCCTACAGCAATTGTAACTCGTAGATAAATTTAGCTAAAACCCGTTCAGTTTAGTTTCAGTAAGTCTAATCGAAAAGCCAAGACTGTATTATGGTTTCCCTCAATATTGTATGAGTTAAGATTTAGCTTCACTTCCTAGTTGGTCTAGAGGTCGCAAGCACTGAGCATGAGGTCCGGGATTTAATTCTCAGGTCGGGCAAAGTATTATCGAGTTTGTAAGTTAATGGCAATAGAGTCGCCCCTATTACATGAAGCTTAAACTTAACTGGCGAAATATACGTGTTACTATAGATACACTTCTGCCTAACCCATGGGAATAACAGGTGTGATGACAGGTGTTATTTAGCTCAATCTAATTACATATATTTCCTTTTTGGTTTATATTTGCTTTTTCTTGTTACAGGTAGGAGCAAAAAGTACGCGACCTCACCGTATGATGGGGACGTGGAACCGAGTGGTTACAATCGTAAGCTATACAAATTAGTTTTGACTTTTATTACATTTCCTATTGGCTGATATTTCTCTCGCATCAATTATCATTGGGCTTATATCATTGTATGGCTTTTTTGTTCCACTCGATTTTAACACTTATCGTTATCAATATAAGTACTTATCTTTCAATCGTTCATTTTGCATTTCCAGCCTCCTTCACGTTAACATTAACTATCTAACAGATACTGTCAATAAATAAACAGCGCCTTTCCAATTCTCGATTGACAGTTTAAAATATATTATAATTACGAGTAATATTTTGCCAATACTTATTAGTAATAGTTAGTTACACAATACGACAATCCTTGCATCTCTGTGACCGAGATCTTTAAAACCGCTCCTTTAGTTTATTATCTTTTCATAACTTAAAAACGAAGTAATTTTAGACACAACAACACAGATCATAACATCATCTGCCTTCTTTTTTGGGGTGGGAAGTCATCAAATAACTTCTTTCACTCTGGGTGGTGCGGGAGAAGGGTGTCAGACTTTTACTGACTAAAACCCACCCGTGTTCCTTCAGTTGCCTATGCCAGGGGCCACGGTATCTCTGTCGAACAACCCGCGGCCCTGGCACGCATCGGCCGTAGCGGACCCCGTCAGTTCTGAAGGAACACGGGTGGGTTTTAGTCAGCCACGGTACTTCATTTGAACAACCAGCGACCCTGGCAGAACATCATCTGCTTAGCCTTTTTCAACTATGTTGGGGTCGGCTTCCAGTCTAACTGGATGCAGCTGAATACCTGTATTTTACATGAAGCGACTACCTGTCTGACCACCACAACCACTGGGTTGTGTATCGTATTACGCAGTAATTGTACTGGGCAATACTATATCCCTTGGTAAGACTGGTTATCAGACTTACGGGCTTCTGACGACCCGTAACAGCCGCCAAAGATCTACGAATGACAGCCGATACCAACATATTACTTATTTAATTTCTCGTTTTCCCGCCGTTGTTCCCGTCTACATCTTGCACTTTTAGTTTGACAGTTGAACAGTACTGACAGGAATGACGCTTAGCCTAAGTAAGCACGCGTGCTTAGTAACGTTTATACAGGGTCAAATTAAATTAGCTAGCGAAACTCCACATCTCCTCCTCATCTCCTCATGTGATTGATGGGACTTGATATCTAAACATGATAAAAAAAATGATGATTTTTTGTGGGGTTATCGAGGGCAGTTGAAATATCATTTAAAAAAAAAACAGTTTTTTTGTATAAACTTCACAGACGTGATGCGTATCGATATCTAAACACGATAAGACAAAGAAAACAGATTTTCTCAATTTATACTTCAAATAATAACAATATCAATGGTCGATCACCCAAAAAAAAAAAAAAACTTTTTCATTTTTATTTTATCATGCTTAGATAACGATACCCATTACGACTGCAGAGTTTCACTAGCTAGTTTAATTTAACCCAGTAGATTTCTTGCTCAGTAACGTGGCAACATTCTCTGGATGAGCGTTTCGAACAATGCCACTTTCGCATATTAAAACATTGCATTTCCTCTTGGCTTATTGAAATTGACTATTTATACGATTGTGCTTGGAGCAACAATGACGCGGCCGCTCTGAATCTTTCATTGTACTGTCAATGTAGTTATTTATGGATACATGTAACCCGTCCTGTTTCCGCTCAACTTGCAGGCTGTGTTTTTTCCGAATGAATATAATTAAATATTGCAATATTTTCATCAAGAATGTCTATATGTTAAAATTCAACCACTCATTCGATATTAAACCGTTTAAACATGAACATCTTTATCAATAATATAATATTAATGTTCTCGTAATGAGACGTCATATTGAAATCCAACCCTTTCTATGCATGTGCTTCCGATAGAGGCTCGTGTTATAAAATATTCATGAAGCACACAACGAAGTTATATGGTAATTTAAGTTTTGATTACAGCTTCATATGCCTAGTTTTATGATTAACGTAAAATTGTGTAAATAATAGGTGGGTCTTGATGACTGAAAACCAGCTTTTACTTTTTTCTAGTCTGCTTATTGCAAAACATGACTGCCCCGTTGTCTCGTGGTCGCAAGCGCGACTGCTGAGCGTCGGCGTCGACACGGTTCGGTTCCCGGGTCAGGCAATGTTATTGAGTGTTTCCATTAAGAATTTCTCAGTAACACCCCGGAGTTTGGCGAATATGTTGTAACTCACTTTGAATGTTGGTTGACCTATTATTGGCGACTGTATAGCTCTAATATTTTTGTTACCTACCTATTGTTAAGAAACGCTGTATACATAAGCTGTTGGTTAACCTATAATAAAAAAATAAATGTGATACCCCTCGTACGTCAGAAAGCACGTTAAGCCGTTGGTCCTGCGCCTGATCTCTCTCCGGTCATGTCGAATTGCCGTCCCATCGTACTATGAGAGTGAGGGAAGAGTGAGTGCACTTATATCTACACATACACAGACTTGTGCACTATAATATCTCCTGCGTCAAAGGTTAGTCTCCGCTGAGATTGGTCGCCATGGCCAAAATTCGGTCTGAAGGATTATTATTACATGTCTAGTTATCAGTTTAACGTAAAATTGTGAAAATGGTGGGGTCTTGATGACTGAAATCAAGCTTTTAGTTTTCTAATCTTCCTATTGCACAGAACATATTTATAATAGTACAAGTCCTATTGCAAAAATGTAAAAGTTTCAATGACATTAATCATTTTTAATTAAACCAATCTAAAAACCGCGCCTTTTAAAATGACACTGATCACCAGACATAATAATTTAAAAAAAGGATGTAATTTTCTTTTAATTAATTTTTCTGATGATCAATGCTGATGATATCAGAAGTAACAGTGTTCTTGTGGGTCATTCGGCTGACCAGGCCATATGTCTGTCTAAACGCCTGCCCATATTTTAAATTCGTCATTTACTAGAATGACTAACCCAAATTGAATTTGAATAGCTTAGATATTTTAGTGAAAATGACATCAACGCTGAATATACAAATTCACTGTGTTGTGTACCTATAAATAAAAGTTATACCTGTATACATTTACCTACCAATGCTCGGTTCGGACAGGCCAGTCTGCTTGACATTTGAACCAGCCAACGTCCTGCGAAGGCCGATCCCAGCTTCATGCATTCTGCACACAATATCAGGTGGCCTGTTCAGCCACCCGGGACCAAATACTTTTTGTGCTACGACTGACGCATACAAAATTAAAGAGCTTTGTGAACCAGTAGGCTCTTTTGAAAAATTATGAATAATGAACGAAATTTTCTGGCACTTTTCCAAATGCTCGCGAATTAACCTTAGAGTGGGGTGCGGATTTATTAAAATGTTTGCCTTTTAGAAGATCCTGGCTGCACCTATATAAAATAAAGATAAATATAGTATAGATGTTGATGGGTTCATAAAGGACCTGCGTGTTGGGATCTCATTTAGTTCTTATCCTGCGATTAAAAGATGAAAATTATTGTTGCAATCAAAAACTCAAGTACTGAATTTACTCAACAGCAAAAATGCCTATCAAATAACAATAAAAGATTCCACACAAGTCCAAAATTTCATACAAATCTTACACAACAGCGCAGTCCGCGTGGTAATTATATGGTTGCTTGTAAAAGTCAAGGACGCGAAGATCGTCGGGCACTCAAACGTTGCTATTCGATTGAAATCCACATACCTGACAATCCACCGCTCACTATACGACTCGTTTAGCTTTTTACCTTTTATTTTCCATTTACATACAGGTTCCTAAAGTTTCGTACATTGTCGGTATTTGGCTGTGTGGGAAACGCCAGCTGTCGTGCACCCCATGAAACCATAGTAACGCCCTCGTTCAATATATTTGCTCTACTTATATGCATACCAGCTGTTTACATTTTTAGGTTATCATTCGCAATCGGTTGTTAAAGCGTTATTCTTTTCATAAAACTTCGTCTTTTTCATCTTTTTCACGATATTTTTGTACCTACGTGGTATATAGTCTTTTTACTCCAGTCTTCTATTGCTCATAAAAACTTAGTAAAAGAAAGATTAGTACCCACGTAGACCCCGAACTCTAATCTTCTATTAGGGCGGCAATCAGTAGTAAAAAATGCCGTAGAAGTGCGAATCTAGGATAGATAGCCACTATCAGCATGGAATTAATCACCCTCTCCCCTTACCTTATCTACGGCTTAAAGCGTTACTAAGGGATGATTTCACGAAGATCCTCTTTGCAACCAAACAACAAATTATATCACTAATAGATTGCCGCGATTGTTAAGAAGGCCAGTTTAAAATCTTATCCTTTGTGAAAATGACGAATGAGGTCCTTCACAAAATGTTTCGTAGACTCTGCGGTACTTCGATAAACACAATAATTTTGGAGAGTTTGCCCTCCAAATTTCTTTATCTTGAATAGTGGGGATACACACGACCGGTAGGTGAACATGAATAAATGATGATTGAACACTTTTGAGACGTCACGCGTCACGCGGAAGTGTCGTTAGAGCATGATTAGAATTTGTGGCGCGTAGCGTGACACGGCACGGTGTCATGACAATTTTGGTGACACCGTGATTCCGTGACGTCTCCGCATGCTGTCAGTTGTGATCTTTCATGGAAACACTCCGTTTATGAATATAATTTAAAACTGTTTTCATTTTCGTTTTAGTATGATTCTGCTAAATGTTTTTAATTTCGTCAATACGTCGGTTTGCAGCATTTCTGTCTCACAGAAATGCTGCAAACCGACGTATTGATATTGCATATATATAGATATTGCATTTTGAAATAGTATTTTTTAAACTGGTTTAAAACGTCACCTTCGTTCACATTTCAAAACTGCATAAGCATTCAAAGAATTCACACTCTTACAACACTTTTGACATAAGCAGCTTTTTTCTAAGTCTTCAATCTAGCTCAATGAAAATTTGAACACAAGTACCTACCTTACATGTGCCAGTGCGAAAAGTGCACAGGTCATTGACATAATAAATAATAATAAATGTTTATTTCAAAAACTTACAATTAAATTACATATTCTTAAGGGAATTTCCATTTAAGTATACATTTTACTTGTGTTAGGAAAATTCCAATCCTTCCAATCGTTACAGTATAATAACATGTTCAAGTCAATGAGCCCCTATTCTAATCATTATATTGTATCTTTCACTAGACTTTACAGAATGTCTTTCAGTTCAGTGTGACCCTTGGCAAAGACCTCCTCTAACAACTTATCTCTAGCCACAGTTTCTTATCTCTGGCAACTCTCCTCCAAATAGACTCGGTGTTAACTTTTTTCATCTTCCTATATTCGAGTAGGTTTTCCCCTGATCCTTTTTCTATATCATGTGGGTTATTCATGTCCAATTTAACAGCATTTAAATACAGGGTATTTAAAATAAAGCCGACGATAAATTTCACATCCACGCCTCGGACCTTCAAAAAAGACACATACAACGTTTAATGCCTTTTACCAGCTGGGACATAATGTAGTTTATTCAACCGTCTGTAAAAGGCACAGTGTCGCTATCCGAACAATGAATAATTTGCTCGATACATACAAAAAGTAACAAAAACCCGTAGAATACTGCTCGTCGTATACAACGCTACTAAAAAAATTGTCAGAAAATCCCAGAATAACACTACAGGAGGTATTCTATACACGACGCAAACAATCATAAACTAGTCAGTAATGCTTTAGTAAAAGAAGGGTTTGGATGTCAGTATGGCAAAACAAAAATAAGGCAAAACAAAAGTATGGCAGATGTTCAGTTGGTTAGTTCTAGTGCCGTTATTATGTGGAATGGATCGACCAGACGTCACGTAAGTTAAGTAATTTGATATTATACCTTAATTATTGCTTATTATGACTATGTTGTTCTGTAAGTTATATTATGGCCAATATTCCTAGCTATTGTTATTATGTTGCTATTATTTGAATTCTCTTGGACCGTTGTACAAGAGATAGAATTAATCATTTTTAAAGATAACGATAATTTATGACAACGTAAGAAATGTATTGGCAGAATACTTTAATACTGCTTCCATGGAGTTTCTTGTCCTTCTTCTCCATGATGACCTAGTTTCACGAACGGACGACTAGTTTTCTGATTAATTACTGACAAGCCTAAATTAAAATAAATGCTTAGCCTTGTCTATCTGTGCTTTACTTCATAAAACCCTTCCCCAACAAACCATATTCAATAATAACCTTCATACAAACTAACTAGTAACCATTCTGATATTCAAAGCTTGTTATTTGGGTAACATATAGGTACATATACTTCTAGTATATACTAAATAATCTAACACACTAACTACACTAACAGGACTATGTCACAAACTGTGCTTCTCCTCATATCCGGCCCTCTGTATCCCAAAACTTGCAGTCAAAATGACATCCGCGCTGCTACCGTCGACGCCGTAGAAGTGGAGGAGTTTTGGGCCAACAAGATCTGGGAAAAGTCATGCCAGCGACACGATATTCTTCGTGTCGCTGGCATGACTTTTCCCAGGCACGGCATGACATGTCGTGACATGACAGAAAAGAAGAGAAAGAAAGAAAAGTAGTTTATTCTGAAAAAGAAAAATGCACTAAAAATCAATACATAACAGGTAATACTAAACCCTAAAACGCGTCGCGTTGGGACCACCATTGAAATACTAGTGCTGTGCAGTCTGGCTCATTGGTGATTTGAGTTCGTAACACGTTACTTTTGAGTAGCGTCGTGGACGATGAGCCTACCAGTCCTCAGGTAGACGCACCGAGTCTAGGTCTTTAGTTCTGTAGTCTAGACCTTGCCCTTTGTCGGTTAACGACACCGTAATCCTGGTTTCTTTGGATGGATTTTTAATGACGACCAAAGGTTTTTACTGTCGTTTTTTGTTGAACAACTGTCGAAGGAAGGAAAAGGAAGTTGTGCTCGTTTTGGGATCCTGTGTCTTGGTTTGCTGAATTTATTATTTCCACTGTAGGAAATCAGTATGCTCACTGATATCCACCGAATCGGGAATCGACCCCGTACTAATGATGATATTAGCTTTAAAGCGTAAGGCGTAGGTAAGCGGAAGGATGTAATTATGACGCGTGTACAGATGAAGAAATGAGGAATATTATTAAACAATTAGAAAATTATACACCGTTAAATTTTGATCGTTTTAATCTTTAAAAGGGGTCATTGTACTCATCATTATGAACAACTTTTACTATCAGTTGATCCATACATTATGTCGAGTGATGCGATGTGTTTTTCGGTGTAATGTGTGATTTTAATTTAACGGTGTATTTAAACTAGCGGCGCCCCGCGGTTTCACCCGCATAAGTTTTGGTCCCGTGGGAATACCGGGATAAAAAGTATCCTGGTTATAAACCATCTGTGTGCCAAATTTCATCCAAATCCGTTCAGTAGTTTTTGTGTAAAAGAGTAACAAACATCCATCCATCCATCCATCCATACAAACTGTCACGCTTATAATATTAGTTAGGATTAAATGTGGCCTGTGTCCCAGCAGTGGGAACATTATAGGCTGATTATGATGATTTAAATTAAATTACATGGACAATTAAATTATCAGAATATAACAATACTACTCGTATTTAGCGCGGCACGATCCGGATGGTTCGGTAGGCGATCGAATGACAACTGCCGGTTTTTCGAGCCGATAGACCAAAGAGTCATTCTGTAACACCATAGCTGTTCACAACCACTCGATACGCTTCCGTACCGTATCGGACATCAATCAATGTTATCGTAGGAGTCCTCTAAACGCTGTTCACAAGTCCAAAACCCGAAAATGTTGTCACATTAAATCAAAGAAACGACCGCTATTCTTCCCACAGCTGTTTGCTGTCTAGCACGGCAAATCAGGTTATCGAAATGTGACATTTTGTTGTTGGATGGTTGTGAATAGTTATGCAGATAACTAGCGACACCGATGAAGTGAGGAAGTAAAGTCACACTTCTAAAAATAAACCTCCACGCACCAGTTTCAAATACTAAAAATAATATCTCTGACAATATACTCTTAAAAGGCTCAATTACAATCTAGCTTCCTATATTCGTTTCAGGCGTCACTTATACGTTTGCATTTGAAAATAGACCTCAAAAAGCAACTCAAATTACTAATTGTAAATAAGGCATTTTCGGATCTACAAAAAGAGGTTTGAAAAGCTTATTTATATCTTGTCAACCACATCTTAAATAAATTCCAATTAAATACATGTGAGACGTGCGACCGTATACCTATTTAGCATCTCCACAAAACAATGTTCTAACAGGTCATACATATTTCCAAATAAAACAACCTTAACCGACCTCTACAGCGAGGGTTACATAAGCATTCAAAAACACAAACCTTCGAAAGGTCATTTGGAATGTAGCTTCACGGCTCTGGGTGGATCGTTTGCGCCATCTTCGTTAGATCGCGCTTGACCACAAAAATGCTGCTTTCAATCCGAAGGTTGCATAAAGGCTTTGCGTTTATCATTGTTGGCTGCTTTAGTAGAACCGGCACGACCGCGCAGAGCGCATGCGTCGAAGCGCCCGCGCATTTTCCCACCCAAGAGATCGTCCGGCTCCATTTGTTCGTAACTTTTAGTCTCCGCTTGCCAATGAGGTGTCAGTGTGTGCAAAAACGTGATTATTTTCTACGTGTAAGCATTAGATATTTAATGGAAATAACCTCCATTAATTAGCATATTATTTTAATCCAATTTCTTTAAAAAAAAAATTGCGTTCATTATAAAAAGTTGATAAGCGGGTATTTAACGTCAATTATTTTAAATTCGACCTTGACATTAAGTGGTGACATATGTTTATGGTTTTTATTCATTTAGCCATTTTATAATAGGCGGAACAAACATTGAATCACCAATAGGGAGAGGTGTTAATTTTTATGAAAATGTTTTACTTTGTTTTAAATATGATGTAATAGATCAGTATGTGCTTAGTTTCTCTTCGGTTGCGGACGAGCTGGGGGAAATTCTGATATCCTATAAAATCAAGCCAGACACCGGCGCCCGCTCCGCGTGATAAATTAGCGTTTGCATTTCGCAATTTCATTTCAAACACCTTGGAACGGAAATTTAATCAATATTGCACCGGTATCGATGGACAGGCTACATTTAATTAAGCGAAAATATTAATGAAAAGTGAGACTGTCATGAACAGGAACCCGGTACCTCGAATCTTTCGTTCCGTTTGGAGGTCCCAGAATTATTTTAGCTATCTTGATCGTGATTTACTCAATGTTAAGTGTTGAATGGAAGATCGTTTCAATGTCAGTAAAAGGATACATAGATACATTTCTTTTGTTTTTGCGAGTCGTTTACGCTTGTGTTTCAGACGAATATTATGGCAGTCATTAATTACTTTGCCCATAAACCGAACGGACGTCAGCAAGGTCTTTTTGCCCAAGAGATGTGTTTCTACGTACTACAACCATTTAGTAATCGATGATATACCGACCAACATCCACGTACCTACCTACCATTTGACATTTAAGCGAATATTCATTAACTTGAAATGCACCGTAGTCTGTAAAAGTTGTTTTAATTCAATAAAGACACGTATTCTCCTAATATCACTTTTGATTTCAGTGGCATATGCATATTAACCGGTTATTAATATAAATAGCCAACACATAAAACAAAATAAAATCAGCGATCATTTATTGTCGACTTTAAACACTTGCAAGACATATGACATTGTAATTTGATTCTATTAAGAGCGAAGAGCATAATGAGATACAAGAAATGACTCTGTATATGGCTGACTAGTTTTTTTTACATATTCTAATAACTAGATACATACCTAATTAAGATTATGTACGTATCCTTGTCGGAATTCAAAGTTTCGAACATCAAAAAAAAAAGGTTGTGAGCTTTTATAGCTCAATCAACCTTTAGAAATATGACATTTCTGCATCCGTATTCTCCATTGTTTTTTTGCAAGCTCTTGTCTCTTGTGCAAGTGATATTCGCGTGCACTTTTGACTTGGTAAGGTCGCACCTTTTACATTCTATAGGGTGACTGCGCCACGTGTTTACTGTCACCAGATAACGCTTAAGAATATTACAAGTTGTAGATACTTTCATCATTACAAGGCATATTATTGCCATTATACATGCAGACAGAATTGATAAGATGCTTATGTAGAAATTTAATATGTTACGCAAAACTTAAGGAAACCAAATTGAATAATATATACAGCTTGTCTACACTTAATGTTGCGTGACATTTAAACAAACACCAAATAAGAAATAAAACTAATATTACTGGTATTAAAATTAAAGATATCGTTTGAGTCTTCAAAAGTATAAAATCACTTTATTTATAGATGATGAACAGTCATGGTAATAAAGGTTAATTTATTTTAGCTACATGTTTCAAGGCTCAATCATTTTACTACCCTAAACAGTGTAAGTACCTACTTACAAATGTAAGATGCATAGGTACCTACTACCTATAACACAAGAAATCTGAGTAAAACACTAAGAGCTGTGTTCACCAACTTTAAAACCATCGTTACGTATTTAAACAGTTGGTTTATGTCAAATTCCTAAGGATATTTGAAATATAGAGCTGATTAAATGATTCATCACTTGATTTAAATGTTGGTGAACACAAGGCTAAACGATTAAAAAAAAGTCAAACAGGGGTAAGATGAACTTAAGAAATCAGTAACAGAAAAAGTAAATTAAGTAACTGGGTCTACAATACCTTGAGATGATTACACTAAAGACCTTGTATTACACGAATTAACTTCACAAATTTTATTTTAAACACATAATACGCATAATTGTTTTATTACATAAACAACTTGCAATGTTTTCGACTTGCACAATGCTATGAAAATATAGTGAACTGGCACACACGAGAGTGTGTTAGATTACCGTGATTTAATGTTGCATCCAACGAATTTGAGTCATTTATCATCTTAGCCGGCAATCTGAGGCGTCGGAATGTAGCACGCAATACCAAATAAATCAGGCCCTGAAATTAATTTGCACGATGTCAGTGAATAAATGAAAATGTAGGTTCAGTCAACAATTTGACATATTTTACGCTTTAACAGCGCCTTTATTTTCGCCCTTTTACAGTAGGTAAGAAAAGCGTCCTTATAAACGCTCTCAATGTCCGTAGCTCAACTTTTCCGTAGACGTAGGTAAGAGAAGCGCCCTTATAAGCGCTCTCAGTATTCGTAGCTCAACTTTTTCGTAGACGTAGGTTAGAGAAGCGCCCTTATAGGCGCCCTCAATGTTCGTAGTTCAACTTTGAAAACCGAGTAGTCTAAGTATTGACGCGCGGTAGACCGTACTAAAACTGAAAGAAAAAAATGTTTGGCAAGAATTAAGTCTACTAAGCTTGTCAGATGCTGATAACTTACATACATAATTATAACTTAGTATTTCAGGTAAAGCTAATGAAGCAATTTTTGTTCAGATATTACAACATGCAACAAAAGATAAGATAAGCATTTAGGGTGTGGAACACGCTGCAATCATTATATTCACAGCTCCTAAAATATTACAAAACTAGCTTCTGTCCACGACTTCGTCTGCGTGAAATTTCTTGTTCCCCCACCCCGTCACATCGCATCATATCCCACACTATTACTTTGTTTTCGTTTGCTATTATTTCATACTTTTTTATTTTTTCTCGACTCCTAAGGGTAATAGCGTGATGTTAAATAGCCTATAGCCTTTCTCAAGTATTGGGCTATCAAATGCAAAAACGTTTTTTCAAATCCGAACGGTAACTCTAGAGATTAGCGCGTCCAAACAAACAAACCAACTCTTCAGCTTTATTATTAGTATTAGTATTAGATAATATTTCCTTCCTACAGGAAAAACCAACTATACATTTCAAATTATACGCCTCACAGATAAACAAGGTGCCATCCTAATAAAAATACACGCCATGCCATTAATATGGATCATCCTGCAATGGAAAAGATACGGATATGGAAATCACCTTCCGCATTGAAAATGATCTAATCTAATGCAACCTCATGCGTGTATCCTTCAAACTGTATAAAATAACATAAACATAACATAAATTTTAAGCTATCCATAACGAGTGAAGGAAGACCCATATACCTGACACGGACTACCGGAAACTGTTTCATACGTAATTAATACTTGATCATTAGTTAGATAAGAGAATTACCGACAACAATCTCAAGACCATATTTTTGTTGCAATTTATATGCCTTAGTAATCCGTAGTAGAATGTTTAGCCGAATTGCTAGCAAAAGGCATTCCGGGTTTAAAAATTTAAATACTAGTTTTAAATCTTAAGGTACTCATTAAAGGTCTACATCACCTCATTAGGGCAAGCGAGTCTGACGAACGGAGCATTTCAAGTAGTCACCAACGCCACGCAAGAGTGTGCATACGTTACGTTACTGACGAACAGTGTAAGGACTAAAGTGATCAACAAATATGTGGCAAAGGAATATTCTGTGCGGCCTGGTGCTGGTGATGTCCTGGATCGGAAACACGGCGACGGTCAGCTACTCGAATCAGCTCAACCAGCTCGGGAACGGCTTGAACAAACCAGGTAACGAGGAGCTCAAGAAAACTTTTTACAGAGCTTGTTTTGGGAAAAATTTACGGGCATTTTGTGTTTTTTTGAAAATACGAACTATTATACAAAAGGATTTTTGATATTAGATATAAGTTTTTTACTGGGATACCTAATAAAGTTTATACAATTTGTACTACATTTGGTGCGCATGCCAATATACTATGATTATCGTGATGACGGTTTCGTTCGAGCTTATCCAACTCAGTTTTTGTTAATTTTTTCGTCATTACCTTCTTTTAAACTGGTAATAATAATTAATAATTACTGTATCTAATTTAACGGATCCAAGTAAAAATATTATGTTATCGTAATATTCGATGTCCGTGAAGTATTTACATTCGTTTACGTAAATACCGATATTTATCGAAATACCAACACGTGCGTATGAGAACAATGTAAGATATTTATCATTGGGGACATCGCAGCATTGAGTTTTCGAATCAATAAAGAATTTGAGGTGAAGCTCCTTCACATACGCCACAAATCAAGAGTCGAAGAAGAATTTTACGTTGCATTCATAAAAAAACAAATGAAAGTTGAAAATTTAAGTGTTTTGCAATAATAATAATAATAATAATAAAAATCTTTATTTATCTCCACAAATTACATATCAACGTGAACGTGAGTCACAGTTAGACACAGACATTTTGGCAAAGTGTGTAATTTGTGGGAGATCTGGAGTCTAAACTAAGCCTAGGCCTGTATTTTAGACCTCCAGGCCCCCCATTAAATTATGTTGCTCAAACTATCGACGTCGTGGGTAAGCAGATATGTGAGTGGATGAATGAGCTAAATGTGCAAGCTTGCGCACATGTGTGCTTATGCGTGTGTATGTGCATGAGTGTACGTGTATGTGTGTGTGTGTATATACGTGTGTTTATGTACGTGTGTCAGTTTGAAATACATCACCACATTATACTTATATATATATAAATGTATGTTTGTATGTAAATTCAACTTCTAAAATGCAAAAATCAAGAAATCATCTCAATCAGTTTTTCGGTGTCAGTGTAGCTATATTGTGGTTTAATAATTGTCGAAATTCGTAATGAAGACTGTTGCATTCAAAATGAAAGTTTAACCGCAGTGAAGACTACTTGTAATTCATAAGAACTGTTATTTGCCCTAGCACTGGTTTTGACATTGACAAAATAATAATAACTATTAAGTTTGCTTTTATCTCAAATTCTTAATCACTGTGATGACTTCTTATGAACAAAATTCTTATAAAACCGCGCACTGACTTTGACATTGACAAAATATGTTGTTGTTGCTACTTTATTGACTTGACTCTCAACTTCTCTCAAACCTGATTTAATTGCCTGTGTCATACCATAAGCTGAAGCAACAATAAAAGGTGCACTCGTCTAGTCCTCCAGGCCGTATTTCGGCAAATTTCAACGAAGAATAGCCCTCGGTGTGAGAGATATTGTAATAGTGCACAATTTTATTGTAAGACACAGGCAAGAAACTTTCATCGTGTAAATGTTTCTTTAATTTAATACCACGTCAACTAAAATTGAAATAGACGTACAGACGCGAGCAGGTCAAACTACCCGAAACTGTCAAAATTTCCTAATCAACCTTAAACCTATATAATGCTTTAGCGATATAGTTGACAATCTATTAAAGAAATTTGACAGATTGTAGTAGCATGATGTGCTGGCGTCTGTGCAAGTTCAACCACAAATATTAACTGACAAGCTTGCATCACTTGACAACGCTACGCAAGTACACACAATGTAACACTTTAATTAAATTTAAAAAGAGACAAACAGTGGAGTGCCAGAAACTGACCCCGCGGACGTTTGCGGTCAGCAAGTGACACCTGTAATGATCCTAATGTTTATCTTAAGTGTTTTGTAACTAGAATTGGTTACATCGTTGACCTTTGTAGTACGCACACGCAGTTTCTTCATACACACATGATGGATCTATTAAATGTCAAGCAGAAACATAGTATGTATGATGGCTATGCAAGGCTGTGTATTTCCAACAAAAAACGACGAGAGGTCAAGAGAGAAGTACATAGTTATGTAGGTACGCAGCTAAGGAAAGGTAGGAATTTACCTATAATGTTTAGGAAATTGAATACCAAATTAAATTATCTGTATATTCAAATCTCAACTGTCAGTCTCTGACAGTTGTAAATGGCTACCTAAACCACGTCAAGTTGGCGTTGTGTGTCAATTTAATAAACCACTAATTTCGCTAACTCTATAAATACGTTTTAACCCTTGAGATGTGTCTGAAAAGAAAAGTCAAGTCGCAGAGTCTTTTGTGTTAAAAGTTATGATGACGCACGCAACAACAATGAATGCCGCCCACGTAGATCAAAAACTTTTCTTTCTTGCGTACACAGCAAACTCCTTTGTTGAGTGTACCTACGCACAAGCGAAAATTTTGCGCGTTACCCCGCGTTACGGTGATAAATACAAGTGATCCTTGTTTTCCACACATCTTGGAAAAAGACTCTTTAAAAACAGATCGTGTATCATACATGTATAGACGTTGTTTCAAACATGTATAGTTAACTATTTTGTCATTTTTGACTTCTACTTGTTTTAGGTGTAATTTATAATAAACGATAATAGACACATACATACATACCTCACGACTTCTTCCCATGGGGGTGTGCAGAAAGTACAGAACGCCACCTGCTACGATTCTTACATACTTACTCCTTTTGCCTCGTTTACGTTCAGTAGACAACATGTAGAAGATATGTTTTAAGCCTTGGTGTAAACGCGGGGTTAAAGTGCCCGTATTTTATGCCCATAAGAGTAATGTATACCTACTTAAGTGGAAAACTGCTAAGTTTGTTTAAACAAGGCTCACAACTTCACGAAAAGGTTAGTAGTATTTAACAGTAACGCAAGATGTTACTGCATTCCCACATATTTTAGCTCTGAATGGGTTTTATGAATGATTTAACTTTATATACTTAATTCGAAAAATTATTTACTCACTTGTCTACATCTTTAAGAGTAATAGTAAAATGGGCATTAACATTTCTTCAAGAGCGTTTGACAATATCAATTTCAAAATTCTATGTAAATATTATTTTTTGTTTAAATTAGCAACTTCTTAGCCTAGTATCCAAATTTAAGTATCAGTTTATTCATTAGTTACGCAAACGAAAATATGTTTTGCATTTTTACAAAAAAATTAGTTTTGATAACTAAGAATCAAATGAAAACGACAAAACGGGCATCACTCCAAATTAAGATTCTAATGAATTTGATAAAAATATTATCATCATCACCAGCCGTTTGTGACCCATCCTACTCCCTTCTCTCCTGCCTCTCTAACTTCAACAAACTTCCCGACTTCGTAAACCCCAGGAACATTTGCCTCTCGGCCGTGATCTGCAGTGGCCTATATGGAAAGCTCTCAATCGATTGCGTACCCAAGTAGCTGCAGACACAATTTGTCGACATGGGGGATTACTGACCCATCCAATACCCAGTACCCACAGTGCGGTGCCTCTAATCAGACCATGCCCCACTTGCTGGAGTGCCCTAAGTGCCCGTTCACCTGCACCTTGGATGACTAAATGAATGCCACTGATGACGCAATTAACGTGGCCACCTACTGGGCTCAAACAATATAAAATATCAAAGAAGAGTACCATCGACACGAAAAGAAGAAGAAGAACTTCAACAAAAATAATATAATTGACAAAATATTTTTGGGAATACGTTGGACAGGTAGAGGAATAAAATAAACCTTCACACAATGACTACATCCTGAAAGCGTTACACTGAACTCGGTTCGAAAATAGTTTTTGCTCGAGTTTCTCTAAATCGTCGAGTCTTTTGTGTGAGCATAAAACGAGCGCAGTATCACTAACAGAGCAGTCGAAAAAAACTAGAGCAAAAACTGGCCACCTACCACCGGTGAGCGAGGCAATTTATTGCAAGCTATCGATAAACAATAAGCATTTTATTTGGGGCTATCAAAACGAGCATTACAGTGCCTTTCGAGGCAATTCCGACAAGTCCATGCGCGGAGTTGGCGTGTTACACATCACCGAGCTATGTGATTACACTCATCGTAACCATACTTCTATGGAAACTCAATCATTACGTTACACAACAGTACAACACACGAAAGATCCGCCTTCAACAAACAGAATCGTAACGGAATAATAACACAAATAATTCTCTTGCAAGGCTTTCTACCTTATTAGTCTTATGTTTGTATCATCATGTAACACTCTCGCCGAATCCCACTTTATTATTATAACAAGTTTCCATAAACGGTCCTATTAACGTTCCATTACATTGGGATTCGTGTAATTTCGGACGAGCTAAATGCATTATTTTATTACACACGGCCTTTATGAGAAGGTCGGATTTCGAAATCGAAAAGCGCATCACTTTGCGAAATTGATTCCTGATATTGAATGAGTAGTCGAATAAAGAATAGAATGGAAATACTCTTTATTATGTACAGTCACCAAAGGAAATAAGTACCTAACTAGGATGTAGTTGAAGTTTATTAATAATCCGATGGATGTTTTCTAATAAGATTTAGGGCTGATTTTTTCAACGCCAGATAATTTTATCCGAGGAATAGTTTTGACTTTTTGACAGTTTTTCCATATAAAATTTGTCAGACGTCAAACTTATCTGCCTAATGAAAAATCAGCCCTTAATTGAATTAATAGAAAACAAACAGTTCATTTATCAAATTAAATTTCATTCGAAAACGTCAATCGGTTTCTTACTAAACTTCAACTATATCCGCGACGACCCTAGTTACTTATCTCCTTTGGTGACCGTACACTAAGAACTTGACAAAAAATAACTTGGAAAACAATCAATCAAACAAATCTCGCATCCTAATCATTCATGTTAATTGCCAATCTGTTACATCTCCATTTACGGACCATTATGTTGACCTATTATGAAAAAATGTGGATACAATTTAAAGCTGGCCATTTATTTTTATAAAAAAAATTTCATCTATCCAATTTTAATGGCCGACCTCTTAAAATTAACTACTAATTCCTAAAAACGTTAAAATTCCGGTGACCCAATTCGATTTGGCATAATTGGCCATATTGATAAACATCTGTCGCGAAACAGATTATATTGATTAGATTCTAAATTAAATCTTTTAATCCATTTGATTAGAGTTGGCTCATTTTGGCGGGCAATGATGCAAATCGATTTTTTTTTTATAAAAAAAAAGAATGTATAAAATATTATTTAAAAAATATAATTATACTTATAATTTATTTAAAAAAATTATATTATTGAATTGAATTTCATGTTTAATTTGAATCTCAACCTTGATCAAACATTCTTTGGCCGATGCAATCCTATTACGTTATGACTGATCATGTTTTAAACTTCTTTTTCTTCCTGTTAACAGAATGTTCGAGCTGTAACGATGATGAGCTAGGAGTTACGCGATGGACGATGCCTCTACTCAAATCCGGAGAGAAGAAATACTATCTTGGAATTTTCTTTAAGGTAAGAACAAGTGACAGGCCCGATGGCGTGATGAGCTGGACTCCTATAATAAAGATTGGTCCTTGGCAGTACTTTTTTTGTACTGGACCATACCTGGAAACCTTCTGGTTACGGAGATATTGAAAGTCAAACTTTCAACTTTTACTAAAGTTTTTTTTTATGAAAACAAGTTTTTAATTTTATGACACAACTTTAAATATTACTATGACCCCTGTACCGTTGCATGCACTCATAAACACAATGTTTTGCGGGTGTTACGTTGAGCATTACCGCAAACAGCAAATTTTCACACCGAAAATAAAAGTTGTTTCCCAGCAATTATTTTTATGCAATGTTACTTAGTTTGACGTACAGAATGCGTAGTTGACGGCTTGTGATGGGTTTTTTTACACTCTGTAACCGTGTTCCGGACGAATATATATAAACTTCGAGCAGATGTTCAGACCATGGAAATAAGCATTTTTCATTATGGACACATTAATGAATTCTTATTTTTTGATAAATTTCATACAAACTAAATACCTTGACGTAAATCACCCGATATGCATGCCTCTTTATCCGAATTGGCAACGTCGTATTTTCATTCATAAGATTTGGCGGGCTGCAAATTGTCAAAACTAAAATAAATTAAGACCCTTTCTTACTGCATAGCTCAATTAAATTTCATTAAATGAAATTACAAATATGTTTGTAACGAAGCCTTTTTAAGTACTACTTCCTTTGTTAGATTTGATTTGTAAAAGCTATAGAAGCGTTTGCCATATTTTCTGGACAACGTGAAGAATACGGTGTATACCTTAACATCAATTTAACAAAACTTGACACCGTCTAGACAAAGACATGACACACCTCCTGAACCATAGTTTAAGTCAATATAAACACGGCCTTAATCGTTAATAATACAACAGTGCCCAAGCTCCTAGTATGTATAACTTGAACTGTGCCACTAAGTGCTAAGCTATGAGTCTACGACCTTAGTACAAAGCCTTCATGCCTGGTATCAGGTACACATTTACAGTACATTCGCGCAGGCTAACTAAAATAACCGCATTGTTTAGATATCATTGGGTTTAATTAAACGTTTTAAATCAGTTTCGATTGTTCGGTGAAACTACTGTGGTCGTGTTTTAATCAATGAACATTGGTATTAAGCCTTAGACAATTTTTATTTTTAACCAACTTCAAAAAAAGGTTTTCAATTCGGTTGCATTTTTTTTATGTATTTTATGTAATGTTCTGTTCTGTACTGTACAGACGCCAGCAGGTCAAGCTACCAGAAACTGACAAATTTTCCCAATCAACCTTGAACCTTAATGATTTAGCGATAAACTTGAAAATCTATTATAGAAATTTGACAGATTGTAGTAGCTTGATTTGCTGGCGTCTGTATGACGAGTGGTATTTTTCAGCATTCAATTAATTCAAGTTATCATAATACTAAGACAGAAGTAGAGGCCTCTGTTCACCATTTAGTCTTTCCCAGCCTCCTCAGGTTTCTTTTTCCCTTTTTAAAAAGTATCACAGTTGATGATAACTTTCTTTATTCACATTAAAAATGTGGAAAAGACAAAACTTTTACTCGAGTAGACAGAATCAAATAAAACGACTTATAAATAAAAAGACAATTTTTCGTTCAGAAAAAATACAGGATTTTCCTGTTCTTAGGTCATTCAATAAAAATGCAGTTAATCGTTTCCATAAAAGACGATACCCAGAACCTAAAAAAATTATCGTCTTTCCAAATAAAATACCCACCTTTTTAATTTCACAATCAGTGACTGATTCGTCAACTCGAAAATCACGGCAGACATTTCTTAAGGCACGGAAATACATTGTTTACTATTATGTCACTGTTTTTTTTTTTTTGAGAAAAAGGAAACTGGACATTATAAACAGATATTTACGGTGATATACTGTATAATTTGGCTTGTATTATACCGCTAATCTCCGTCAATGGCCTACATAATATATCAATGTTGAATATTGATGTGTTCTGGTACTTCGGTGAATGGAAAGATGAGCGTTGAATAGTAGGTTAATGTCGTACAATTAGAATTGTATAGTCTGGGAAATTACTATATCAAGTGTACTATGCCAATTTGCCGTGTTATAGCCACTTGTAACAACTGTCAAATAATTACAGTTGTGATTAAAATATACGGACAATTTAAGTTGGTGGTAGTCAATTACATAATAATTACCTGCACTATTCTTACGCAATACATATATACATAATTATACACCCAATTAAACACATCTAATAATATTTGATTGTTTGAATTGCCACTTAGCCCTATTCCTCTATCTTAATTTTTGCTGTGCCCGAAAGGATCCATATTGATCTTTTGCCTTGTAAATACTATCTTTATAACACTTATGGAATGCAATAAAGATTTGAGTATTAATTTGCATAACAATCAATTTCCTGGATTTACATAGAATTTCGACTTAATATTTAGCTTCTAAGCTACCATTCATGTGTAGGTATCTCCTAAAGATACTTAAGATCACATTCATCATTAAATAACATACACATAACATACCTTAATGGAATAGTAAATATTTATTTTAATTTATGCATGCCTTGTAATTGGCAAAATATGCTATATTATGTACCATCATGACTTGTGCCCATATTTGCAAAATAAAATATCTCTATCTCTATTCACAAGCAAATTACCGGAATCGATTTGTCATTATTTTGTTGCGGATACCCGAAGGCTGCGCGTACGCAGGTTTGAGATGACGACGATGACGCAACACCGCGTGGCGCGTTGATAGATCGCCCAGCTTTCTCTTTCGCCAGGTGATACACAACTATTGGTTATGGCTTTAATAACTTATTAGGTATTTAATAATATTTAATTGAAATGCGTACTGTCAAAAGTTGATTACCTACATTTTAATTAATGATAGTCTCTTAATTAAAAAGTTGAAAACTTTCAATTTTGTTGTGAAAAACAAAACAATTTGCGTTTAAATTTTTTTTCATTATTGCCTCTGGTATAATCCGACTAATATTATAAACGTGAAAGTTTATACGGATGGATGGATGGAGGTATGCTACTGAACGGATTTGAATGAAATTTGGCACACAGATAGTTTATACGTTTTATCCCGATATTCCCACGGGATTGAAACTTATGCGGGTGAAACCGCGGGGCGCAGCTAGTAATAGTATATAACAATATTGTTGATAGACGACCTCTATAGAGAAATCTGGGCCAATGAATACAAACACAGACGGCTAAAGGTGAAAATTTCTAGCTTTGTATGTTAGTAGAAAACACATTTATACATAAACGCAGATTCCAGTGGGTCACTCGCGTCACTGTGATGTAACTAACCAGTTTTATCGGAATAACTAGTTAACCAACACGTCAGACCACAGACTCGCTGTGCCAATATCTTAGTTTTTTAAAAGGAAAAAGTAGTGACAGCCGTTTATGAATCTATGTAGCAATGGTTACGGAATTGTAAATCTTAATGTTTTCACTTCAAAATGATCTAGAAATCTTTCGAATTAAGTCTTGAAATCTGTTTGATAAGTGAGTTGTATTTTTTTTAAATAGCTTACACTGTTCCACTGCTGATCAAAGGCTTCTCCCAAATTCTTCCAGGCATCCTTATCTAGAGCTACCTCGATCCAACCCTTGCGGTATGTGTCTGGGTCGTCTCTCGTTTTATTTGGAAAGTAGAAAAAGTAGTTGAACAGCGATTTATGGATCTATATAGCAAGTTATGGAATCGTTAATGTAATGCTTAGTTTGAGAGTTTAACGACCTTTTGGGTCACTATATATATTTACTATAATTTCGTTAGAAACTCCATTTTTACAATGAGATATGCGCCAATGAACGTAAGCAAAGAAAAGCACAAAAGTTTGTAGCTTTGCAGATAAGACGTTGCAGGTTTGTAAACAACTTTTTCACGAGGTTTTCTTTATTATTAAGGTGTAATGGACCCTTCATTTATGGGTATCGTGTTACTCAGTAACTGGGTTGTGGAGGTCAGATATGCAGTCGCTCGTAAAATACTGGTATTCAGCTACATCCGGTTAGATTGAAAGCCGATCACAACATAGTTGGGAAAACGCTCGGCAAATGGCAGACTTGAATGTGGGCCCATCATTCAAATTTCATCTATATGAAATCATTGTTTGTATACCATTGTCTTGCTATAGTACACCGGCATTCTAGCCGTAGGAATAGAATGTAACAGTTGCTAATTTCCCGGTGGTACTTACTAACACAGGCGACCAGGGGAAAGTTACGCAGTCTTGTCACAACTTAGGACATTTAACATGTAATACTTACTTGGGTGTGACATAAACTTTGTTTACACCGTAGGAAACATGGCTTAGGCACTTCAAGTTAGTTTTCCTCGTAGTTAATTGACGTCTAACTTGGACTCCGCCATTAAAAAGTTGATAGACTTTACGTAAAACAGTTAATAGAGCCAAATAACACATGGACAAATTACATTACAAAAATAATGCAAATTCAAAAGCGCATGACGAGAGAGGCTACCCATATAGTTTTAAGTGCGCCGAGAACAAACTACGGCAAAAAAAACTGTCGTATACATATATGAGGGGCTCAACTCTATAACCATATGCCTAAAGTAATTAAGGAATCACAATCACTCCCAGCTTTTAAAAGACTATTAAAACTCTATTTTCTGAATAATGTTTGAATTCTACGTTTTTGCTGTTTTTTATAACTTAATTTTAGTTTATAACCCAGCAAAACCGTTGCTTATCTTATTAGTTATGTTTACCCATTTAAATCATTGTCATTTTAACGAGCCGTCAAATGATCAAACGATGAATTGAGTAACGTTATTGATTGACATGCCTTAAAAAACATAGGCCACCAACTTAGATAAATTAAATCATAGACAATGCATATTTTTTACCGCCAGACAGTTCGTCGATAAATAATTCAGACAGTGCAAAAATGTTCATTCAAAATCCACGAACAAAATATTACAATCAGAGCCGCAACAAAACTACAGGCTGATAAAAAATCTGTCGCCTCAATGAGTCTATTTTTCCTTTCCAACTTGCACATAATAGGAAAAACCTGACACTTTTTTCTACTTCCCCCGATCAATAGAGAAATGGGAATAAAAATGGGGTCCCAACAGACTATCGGGGTATATCGGGCTATATCTCATTCCAGAGACTCAGGTTGTTTATAAAAGGGGAAAAAGAAATATCAGACGGCGTTTTACTCATAAAAGTGGGATTATTACTGCGAAGACCAACATTTTATGGTGTAGTGATAGATGTTATGAGACTATTTTCAGTGTCGTTGAAAACAGGTGTGCTGTTATATTATTATATATTGTTATAGACGTCTTAAGTGTCATTATTGCTATTGTACATTGCTTGTGTCGGACTAACTCAAATGATTTCTAGCAGCTAAGTAGCTAGCCTACCTTTCTAGACTGCGTTTTTGAAGTGAAAACTTCTTTAGCGGCGTTGTGCACTTTTTTGTGGTGGGTAAAAAATGTTAAACTCGCGTCAAGACACGTGACCTGATCGAAAATTCGTAAAACGTAGCTCGCGTCGTGACACGTGACCTGATCGAAAATTCGTAAGACGAAGCTCGTGTCAGGACACGTGACCTGATCGAAGATTCGTATGACGGAGGGAGAGTAGACCGCATTCCAAAATATCAAAAATGCACAACGTTAATATTCAAGTTTTCACTTGTGCTGGCACTCCCGGAGTGCAACCCGATTTTTTTTTTTAAACTTTTTTGCAACCGACTTCCAAAAACGACACTACAAAGTGAAAAATAACTTTAATTTCGGAAGTCGGTGTCGTTGGGTTCGCATTTTCGTTGTTTGTCACCGACTTCCGAAATTAAAGTTATTTTTCACTTTGTAGTGTCGTTTTTGGAAGTCGGTTGTTTTTTTTTGCAAAAAAGTTTTTATTTTTCACTTTTAAGTTGTAATTTTTACCAGTAATTTTGGTTTAAAAACCCAACTACTGAACCGTTTTTGATGAAATTTCTATGGGACCACTTCAGAAGTATCTCCTTTCGAACAAAAAGAATTTTGAAAATCGGTCCACAATTGACGGAGTAATGGCGTAACAAACAAAGAAAAAAAAAAAAAAAAACATACCGTCGAATTGAGAACCTCCTCCTTTTTTGAAGTCGGTTAAA
This sequence comes from Apamea anceps, assembly GCA_951799955.1. Lineage (NCBI taxonomy): Eukaryota > Metazoa > Arthropoda > Insecta > Lepidoptera > Noctuidae > Apamea > Apamea anceps. Next base: position 6,322,287 of record OX637516.1, read on the forward strand.
AATAATCGTGTGCGCTTGGGAGACCCCTTTCAGGGGGCTAACCTCCTAACTCCGTCAACGAAGACGGTCCCTTCCGAACGTAGTTCGAAACTTCGAAGTGAATCCTACACCCTTTTTTGGACGGGCAACAACACAGCAGATGTAGGGTCAACTGTCAAATCGGGTATCATCATTCATTTTTAGTTCGGGCCCGAAATTAATCTTATGTCCTTAAGTGATACGGAGTATGAATCACCCGTAACTTCGGCTGAAACTATGGTTTTCGGGCTTAGGGAGTAGACCTCTAGAAACGAAGTTCAATTATGTTCAGTATTGAGGTTATACAACCGGCCGCGCACAATGCTTGTCTGCTCTAATCTCGATACTCGCACACACTCGTAATAGAAAGAGACAGAGAGAGAAAGTCGCATGGAGGGCGCATAACGCTTTTTCCGTACCTAACCATTTCTACCCGTCAACTCCTACCGTAACGCTTCTTTCACACGGCAGTCCAGTTTTGCAAGACCGGCTTTTTACTGTAACCTGCAAAACTGGACGCTGTGTTCACATGGCAGTTCAGTTTTGCAGGATCCAGTAAAAAGCTGGTCCCGCAAAATTGGACTAGCGTATGAACACGGTTGCATCCTGTTTTTCCGCAAAAGAGCAATGCGCGAGCGCTACACAAGCGCTGGGTGGCGTGGCGGGCGCGAGGCGGGGTCTGCTACCACTCCACTATCCCGCAAAAAACAGTGTCAAGCACAAAACCGCACGCAGGAAGCCGTGTGGACACTGCTATTGAAATATATGTGTGATTAAACCGGATCCCGCTTTTTACTGGACGACGAATCCAGTTTCTAGTGACAAAACCGAATGGCACAATTCGACCGGATCGGTTTTTTGCAGGATCCCGCATGCGGGATGCTCGTGTGAACGCTAGCATATAAACACATTCGCCATCAAACGGGATCCTGCAGAAAACGGGATCCTGTTAAAAACTGGACTGCCGTGTGAAAGGGCTGTTAGACGCGGTAAAAAACTTCGTTCCAAAAATCACGCTAAGGCTTTTGGAAAATTCTGAATGAAAGATCAAGACTGCAAATTTACCTACAATACATACAAAGGTATGTAAATATAGGTACTGTAAGCCGGTTCAAGGACCATTAACTTTGGCTCACTCGTAAACAGGCAGGCAGACCAACAATAGTTACTTTACATTCATGTTTCACTGTCCTATAAATAGCGGAGTGCTAGACTTTTACTTTGTAATTATAAATGCAGCTATTTAAAACAGACTAAGTATAAATTATTAACTTGGATTTATCTTTTGGAACTTATAAGTTATTAACAGTTATTAAAGGGCAGAGGTGTAGGTGCCTGTAGTAGGTGTAGGTACCTCTAGGTTTCATCATCATCATCATTTCAGCCGAAAGACGTCCACTGCTGGACATAGGCCTCCCCCAAGCACCTCCACTTCGACCGGTTCTGTGCTTCTCGCATCCAACGGGTTCCTGCGGCCATCACCTGTAGGTTTTTAAGCCCTTTCTAATAGGGTGCGAGCCTATTGCCAACAACCAGGCTAAAATCCAGACTCTGGGTTGCAATTGAGAAATTCTAGATGAAAAATCCTAATAACACTTTGCTCGACCCGAGAATCGAACACAGGACCCTATGCACAGCAGTAGCGCTTGTGACCACTAGACCCACGAGGCAGTTAACACAATAACATTGTTACGGTAATACGTTTTTATTAAATAACAAAATACATCATTACATTTTATCTTTATTACGTAAACATCGTTAGAAATATAATAACTAATTATTAATTTAGTGAATAGGTTAATCTACTGTGTATTAATTAATTTAATTAACGTAATATCTTTTTATTTATTATACCTCGTTACATGTGGACTCGTTAGTTGAGTAGTTACTAATTAATAAAGAGCTCTTATTAAAACAATGCAAACGTAAAAGTTACTTCCAATAATACCTTTTTAACGACGCCGACGATGCCTAAAGTAAAACGTGTACTTTTTTCTTAACTCCATTGCTTAAAGTTCAAAATGTACCAATTGCCAATTATTTTGTGGGGGCGAGTCGACAACTCCAGATATACAATGTGGAGATGATAATACGATCATAAATGAAACTTCGTATAAGTCATGATATTCCCAACCTGCACAAAAAAAATCAAATGAATATATCCAGTAGTTTAGCCACAGGACATTATTTTTCATTTTAAGTATTTTCTACATGATGTATTGTAAACAGGAAAGCACGCGACAGGTTAACGACACACGTTGCCAGCTCGCTACCAAGTAATCTCTGTCGCTACTTCAAAAACCTACGCCTTTTCTTTAAAATTTATTTTCTCAATGCAAATTATACTTTATGCCTGAGCCCTAAGAGTCATAAAAGCGTATCATCACAACTAGATAAAAAAATGCATGCGGAAGTCATAACTTTCTGTTACGCACTCATGTCAATCGCAAAATATGTATGTGCGAAAGAGATAAGTAAATTTGCTTGTTTCTACTTTGCCTACTTGTCGCAACCTGCAGGTTACGCGGTCAGTGTGTCACCGGACTTCCTTACTGCCTGTGACACGTTTTGTTCCGCTCTGGAATTTCGGATGCGCCCGCGCCCGTTTGAAGTCGCCGCGCGAGTGTTATCGTATCTTTGTTGTTGTGTTGTGCGAAATTTGACGCTTTGTTTTAATAGTGACAGGACACATAACGTATTATAGGTACTTAGTTAAATAGCTAAGTAAACTTTGCGAAATTAGACGCTTAATACTTGGTGTTTAAAGGTTTTATTATTAAATAACCATGCCTCGTTACAATTACACAGCTTCGGAGTACACCGATATGATTTTAGTGTATGGGGAGTGTCACGGAAATGCCGCTTTAGCTGTACGGACATACCGTGAGAGGTATGGGAACACCCGTATGTGTCCGACCCACGGGCGCACTATTGTACAAGCTGTCCAGAGGATACGGGAAAATCAATCCTTGATCCCGCACGTAGATGGTGCTCCTCCACGTGCAAATGTGATTCCAGATGAAAGAGTTATTAATTATTATGATCGCAATCCGACGTCCAGTCTGCGTAATGCAGGTCGACATTTTCGAGTAAATCACAAAACTATTCAAAAAGTTTTGAAACGTGACAAACGCAGACCTTATAAGTACAAGAAAGTACAAGCATTGTTACCGAGAGATAAACCAATAAGAGAAACTTTCTGTCGCTGGTTAGAAACCAAACATCTCGAGAATCCTGACTTCCTGTACAATGTGATGTGGACTGACGAGAGTACATTCACAAGGAATGGTTTATGGAACCGACAGAACCTTCGGTACTGGAGCCGCGTGAATCCGCATCTAGTACGGGAGACTTCGCACCAGTACAGATTTGCTGTCAATGTGTGGGCTGGCATACACAGAAATACCATTATTGGTCCGATATTTATTGATGGCAATTTAAATGCTGTAAAGTTCATTGAACTCCTCGACGGATCTGTTTCCGAGTACACGGACGAACTTTCGCTGGACGTGTACAGACAGATGTGGTACCAGTTAGATGGAGCACCAGCTCATTCAGTGGTGTCTGCAAGAGAGCGTTTGACTCAAATGTTCGGACAGCAGTGGATTGGCCGTTTTGGACCAGTGCGGTGGCCAGCGAGGTCACCAGATCTCACGCCCCTGGATTTCTTTCTGTGGGGTCACATAAAGAATGAGGTATACTCAACAGAAGTTAATACCGTTGAGGAATTAAAAAATAGAATAATAATATCCTTTAATAAATTGAAAGAAATGGCTGCTAATGGTGGCCTATTATCAAGAGTGAGAAATAACATTATACGTCGGTGTAGTTTGTGTATTCAAGAACACGGCGGACATATTGAAAATAAAAAAATTTAATGACTGGCGACATAACTAACTGGTCGAAGTGATTGTGAATAATAAATTGATTAGTGAATAACTCGCGGGTGAATGATGCCCAACTATTTGGTTAATAATCTGTGATTTGATATAATTGAGCATTAATAATAATATTAATAATGGCGCCAAAACATTCCGTCGCTGCGTCGGCCGTCGTCGGCGTCGCCGCGCAAACCCGCGAGCGGCCGCGCGCTGCCTCGCGCTTTATCATGAATGAAACCACGCGGCGTTGCCATTCTTACCGCAGGTCAGTGTACCAATTTTATAAATGGTGTTTTATTTTGTTTGCAGTTTTAAGCTATTTAGTTTGTTAGAAATTATTTTTTTTTTAATTTCGATGTTCGGATATATTTGATAGTTGACAAATGTTTCTATAAACCAGTATTGCCAGTGTTTTCATTTAAAGTCATATTGTCATCTCCACATTGTATATATGTATTAAGCGATTGGCACATTTTAAATTCTATGCAATAAAGTATTGAAAACTTCAGGTCCAGTTGTGAAAACCAGCGTCAGACACTATACTAGTTGTCTGGTACTTTTGCTGAACTGGGCCTGTTTGGAGAATTTTATTTGTTGCTATCTGATGTATGTATCTGGTGTATTGTGTGTCTTTTAGTTTGTGCTAAATAAATGTATGTATTTTCTTCCTTTTCTTTCTAAAAAAGGACACTAGCGCACAGAAGTGATAAGAGTTAAATATTATAACACACTTGAACAACACGTGAACTTCAAAATGTGCCAATTGCCTAATACATATTTCTAGAGTTGCCGACTCGCCCACAAATAAATTAACTTCTTGCGAAACGCCTATAGAAAAAACTAATATTATTTAAAGTGACGATTCACACGTTTCGGGCGAGTAAATTCGTGCTACTAATAATACAAAACATCAAATAATATCGAGGATATCCCCAAAAGATTAGTATGAACCAAAAATCGAGTTCGGTTTTGAATAGTCAGGCAACTTTCCAGGGTAATGGGGCAATGAAGCGCACGTAACATGGGCCACTGCAAAATGTAGTGGAAACGCTGACTGACCACAGCCTCTAGTCCACATTGCACACTGGACCACAGATTATAAGAGATGTAATGGTGTAATGTTGTATCTTTCCTTTGCCTGGCTTTCGAAGGCTGAATGAAGTGCGGTTCTTGCTGATTGGTACCTCATTGAATTCTTTACTGAACTGGGATATTAATAAAGTAATTATAATAACGCAACATAATATAACATCACGCCTGTTTTCCCGAAGGGTTAGACAGATGAGTACCTATAGATCCTACAAAGCTATTCATTTCCTGAATTCCCAGCAGCTCATTAGCAATTCCTCTAATTTTCGTTTTCATTTCTTAATTGGTTTAAACATTGCCGCATGAAAAAAATAAAGTAGTAATTTTATCGGTAAATTTTTCAGTACAGTTTGTATTACTCAAATTGGTTTTTTATTTTTTATTTCTACAGTTTAAATGTTATTTCATTGTGATATGAATTGCACACAGATCATAAGTATTATGAGTTGTCAGTTTGTGACCATTTTACGATTTTTAATATGATTCATATTGTTATCCTATTATGATATAATAATAATAATATCGCTGGACATTTCACACAGCGCCATCTAGTCCCAAGCTAAGCAACCTAATGCTTGTGTTATGGTAACAAGATGGCTGATAAACTACTTATATACATTTTTTTTTGTAAATACATACATAATATAGATAGAAAAACACCCAGACTCGGAACAAATACATGTAGGTCATACAAATATTTGTTCCGTGCGGGAATCGAACCCGCGACACGCAGCGCAGCAGTCAAACGCTTAACCACTGCGCCAACCGTGCCGTCAAATTGATTTTGCCAAAGTGGCCTTTTTAGGCTCCCAGTTCACCAGGTATGTTAAGTTCCGTGTAATTGAGAGGGCGAGCCTATTGCTATCAAGCAGGCACAAATCCAGACTCCAGGCTGCTGCTGAGAAATTGTAGATGGAAAACCCTAATAACATTTTACACGACCCGAGAATCGAACCTAGGACCTCGTGCTCAGCAGTAGCGCGTAATTATAATTGACTAGCTGCGCCCCGCGGTTTCACACGCATAAGTTTCGATCCCGTGGGAATATCGGGATAAAAAGTATCCTATAGGTTAATCCTGGTTATAAACCATCTGTGTGCCAAATTATCCAAATCCGTTCAGCAGTTTTTGCGTGAAAGTGTAACAGACATCCATCCATCCATCCACACAAACTTTCACGTTATAATATTAGTAGCAAGTAGGATATCATAAATATTTTTTTTTTTATAATAGTGTTTAGGCGCAGATACCTACCATGGAAATATGTCTAGGTGTTAAAGGTCTGTGAAGTTAGAGAAGCGACGATCTCGACTTGGCTTCTCTCGTGGGCGATGCGTGTAGGTACTAAAACGTGCATTTTCAATCACTATAAAGCTACTTTATTATGGCCACAGGTGGTTTAATGCTATAATAATGTCTAGTTAAATTCCTACCGTCGATACCTATGGAATTTAGCTGTGTTCGATTAAAACCTTTAGAGGAATGACGTATCTTAGGTACACAGGTGAGAATTTCTACAAACCAAAATCGCAAGCGTTACGACAAATACAACAAATGTAAACATTCTTCTATTATGAAACAGTCTCTATTATGTTCGGTTGCATCACCACAACCACAAAGTAAATTGGAATCAATTTGGTAAACCTGACTTCTCTTTGTTTTCCTCAACCACGGTTTAGTTAGGTAAAACCAAAAAATTACGAATACAATTGCAAGATTTTAATTTAGTCACACTACGAAATTCTTTACGATGTGAGTAAACTGTACCTATGTAATAATGCATTAACTTTATGCAATAACAATTAGTGAAGTACAACATAATTGTCTGATGACGACATCGAAAATCGAACTTGTGAACAACAAAGAATTGTGTGGCATCCTTAGAAAGAAAGAAAGAAAAATGCGTTTATTGGCATTACAGCAAAATAAATACACCTTAAAACTATAAAAACAAAGATTATAATGCCAAAAGGGCCTCAGCTCAGCATAATGTCAGATGACAACACAAGGAACTGACGCTGATTTTCAGCTGCACGTCAATACACGTCAGCCAGTGCAAAAAAAATCAGAGATCGACAACGTAAGGCCGGTGTTGAACATCTTAATTGTAAATGAAACGTGATTGTATAAGCGGCACACTGCACAGTGAGAAAAGTGAAGAATCCGACGAGATTAATTCGCGTCACACCACATTTCTTATTAGCCAGTTGCAGACGTCGTAGCCGACGCCCATTACGGTGTAATTTGCACCGGCCGCTGCAGGGTTGGCACACATCCGCTAATCAACAACACGAGGTACTTCAATAAAATATTGTGTTAGCTTTTAGAGAACTAGGACTATTGCTGTTTATAGTTTTTAGATGGCCGGTAGTAATTCTATTAAAAGTTATAATAATCTGACTGAGTGATAGCGCCAAATATACTATAAATTAGAGTAGGTTCATAAAATGTGCACAGTTGGACACGAGACATGTCCAGGGTAATTGCGTTACACACTAGCAGTTGCAGGCTTTCATTTTGAAAGTTCAACAACATTCATTGCGTTATTTACGTTGTTGAGCAAACAAATTTTTCGAACATATGAAGCAATGGATTAGCAATATCCTTCAAAATGAGATTGATAGTGTGTTATGCAATTAGGGTGCAGTTGATTGAATGATTAAACTCCAAAGCCGATGGAAAGAAAGCAAACAAGAAAGAAAAAAAGTTTATTTGGACATAGTTCGTGAAACACAAAACACAAAATTAATCAAATAAAAAATGATGTTTCAGAAAACAAAAGTGTGTGCCTCACGGCTGCGCCAAAAAGGTTCATTTCAGCATTAATGCCAGACAGATGCTGTCTGACGCTGGTTTTCTAATGAACCTTTACCAAACAGTATACCCAAACCATTTGTTTTAACATCCACAAAATAAACTGCAAAATGTTTGCCACCCCTAATCTCCACTCAGCAAGCTTTACCGGACCGGTGTATTCCGACTTTCTCCGACCGGCCACCGACAATCGTACAATTAAACATTTACAACTCATAATTTCGTAAACATTACGGAATTAAATAACGAAATAAGACATAGTATTAATTAATAATTTCGCCTTGACTCTCTTTTGGATTAACGACTGAATAATCGAAAAGATAAAGATTATGTAATTTAGTGACTAAAGAAGAGCTCAAAAAAATTGCCAAACAACGTAAACATAACCCAGTTTATGATTGGACAGATTCCTAGAAGTTCCAAAATATTACTTTTGATAAGAAGGAATTTACAAAATTATATTATTACTAGCTTCGCCCCACGGTTTCACCCGCATACGTTTCCATCCCGTGGGAATATCGGGATAAAAAGTATCCAAAGAAAAATATAAAAGAATAATAAAAGTATCCTATATGTTAATCCTGGTTATAAACCACCTGTGTGCCAAATTTCATCCAAATCCGTTCAGCAGTTTTTGCGTGAAAGTGTAACAAACAAAGTCAAAGTGTACAAACTTTCACGTTTATAATATTACTAGGATTTGGTTACACACACTAGCAGCTAATAGCTTGGCGATATAGTCGATTCTTGAAGCCGTTCAGTGCGGACTGAAAAAACACTTCTTCTAACTATGGTTTGGAGTGACTAATAAGCCTGGTATATTTGTATTGTATTCGTGGATCATATTATGATCTATCTTAATAATATACCTAACTTAGTTTACATTCCCGTAAAATTCTTTTTAAATCAGTTTTACAACTTTACTAGACACGACTTTAAACTGTCATAATTTTATTTCACAGTCATTTTCTTCTTTAAAGCCCTCTAAAAGAATACTAAGTTTACTTTTTTATACAGATTTCAATTACTTTTTACAATATTGGAAACCAAACGCAAAAGTTATTGACGTGTCAAGGTATCTCAAACGTGTAGACTCGCCCACACAACATGGCAGGTAAACTTGTCGCCGTTTTAAATAATGTAAACGCTGCAAAATTTTACACAGAGCTTTTGAATTTCCGCGTCGGTCGAGTGCTTAATTTCCTCTGCCTCTCTGAAACTAGTGATGATAAAATAAATCTGTACGAATGAGGTTGTAAATGTGTCGAGATATATTATGGTAATTATCTTTAAGGTTTAGGTACGTATTAAGTTCTTCATCACAACATCGTAAAAGCTTTGCAATGTACTCGTATATATGTAAGTGGTGTTATGACTTGGGTAATCCTATTTATAGGTACTTTAGATAATTGATTCTAATGACACCACTATATACTGCAATTATAATTTTGAGTACCTACTGTACTTTTCAAATTTAACTATAATAAATAACTTATATATTCATAGTTTAGAGCCAATTGTACTTGCATCCAACCAGGGGCTGCAATCTCCACATTCATAGCGATCGCTTTACGACCAAATTCGGTCGCAAAGTCCCGGATTGACAGGTGTAATGTATGGAGTGACAGGACTTTGCGACCGAAGATGTCGAGACTGCAGCCCCAGGCATTTATGGGTAAACTAATTGACTAATTGGATAGTAAAGTCCTCCAGACCGAACATGCAACATGGCGACCAAACGCAGCCTTCGGCGCGGGAGATGTTATAGTGCACATGTGTGTGCGCAGGCACAGGTGCATTCTCTCTTCCCTCACTCGCATTGTCCTATGGGTCAACAATCCGACACGACCGGAGAAAGATCAGGCGCAGGACCAACGGCTTCATTGTGCTTTCCGAGGCACGGGGGTCACCCACATATTTGCAATACCCACATAGGTACTGATGCAGCAAAACCATTTCCAGGAATAGGTAGATAGGTTTAAGCACGTTAAGCCGTTGGTCCCGGCTGTCATTCGTGGATCTTTGACAGTCGTTACGGGTAGTTAGAAGCCCGAAAGTCTGACAACCAGTCTTACCAAGGGGTATCGTATTACCCAGTAACTGGGTTGTGGAGGTCAGATAGGCAGTCGCTCCATGTAAAATACTGGTATTCAGCTGCATCCGGTTAGACTGGAAGCCGACCCCAACATAGTTGGGAAAAGGCTAGGCAGATGATGAGGTAGATAGGTTTCAGGCGTCCGCAACTCAATTACTGAGGGATACCGGTAGCCTGATACCCTTATGCTGGACTTGCTTCAGACTAACTTAATGACTGTCACAGTCATTCTGCGTGAATGTGTAGCAGCTAATACCTCCGCAGTATCCAATTGTTTACACTGTTACAGTTTTAAGAGATATTTTACTAAAATCTAGGGTTAGTAGTTAGCACCGCATGGGGTCTTAACGAAATAATTTTGCCATAATATGCTATATGCTATAAAATTAATTACCGAGTTGGATACACAAAAGGACAAGTTTAAAGTTACGAGAGATAATGATAGTTTAAAAATACAATAAAAAGCAAAATCTCCAAACATCTAGTTGACACTTCCCGTGACCCAAGAGATGGCTTTTACCTTGGTCAGAGACTAAACATTGCCATACAACTCTTGGGTACATTACCAGTCGACAGCGATGCAGAGAAATTTTTCGACACCATATTTTAGTTAATAGTTTTAGTTAGGTTAGGTTATTATATTTTTATTTTAATAGTTGTCAGATACTTAACACAAATAATCGTAGATACATTTGCCTGTGGAAATAGTAAGGTACAACTTAGATAAACACGATAATTAAAAACTTTCATCTTGGTCAGTAGAGCATAAATAGTGTATTGTTTATACTCTTGTCTAACCCAAATATAATTTGTATTAACTACATATTTAGAAAAAAACCATTTAATGGTAATTTCGTAAAAAAAAAATTCGCACAATTTTGTGAGTCTTTTAGTCTGTGTTAAATAGATGTATTTTCTTTATTACACAAAAGTGCAAGCATTACAATCAAACACCTACTTATGTAACCAATTAACTTGTATAAAATGCTCACTAAGTAATCAATCTGTTAACTTGCAGATGTAATAGATATCTGCATCCTAATTGCGTAACACACGATCAATCGGAATCTGAATCATTTTGAAGCAAATAGCTAATCCATTGCTTCATAAGTTCGAAAAATTTGTCTGCTCAACACGTAAATAACGCAATGAATGTTGTTGAAATGTCAAAATGCAACCGATTCCCATTGATCGTGCGTTACACAATTAGGGTGCTGTTCTATCTCACGAATATTATCTTCATCATCAGCCTACAGCAGCCCACTGCTGGACATAATCCTCTGTTACACGCCATTCAACTCGATTTTCGGCAACTGTCATCCAGCTCTCATCTCTCTCTCTTATCTTAATTGTCTTATTGCAATTATGCGTGTTACAGTAATATTTGGAATTCCCACATTAAGTCAAATGCCCAGATTATATATAATATATAGGCTAATTCCGGTTTCCTAACAATTGGTTGTTAACATTATCTTCCGTGATTATTAAGTACAAATTTGTAAGATTAGATCTGGGAACTAATTTAATCATGTTTCTGGCAATTGTGATGATTCTGACCATAATAATTGTGATAATATAGGTTTGTGATAAAAGAAAAAATCAAGCAATGTTACGGCAATAGGTATCAACAGATACATCTGGGTATAGTATTACCCAGTAACTGGTTTGTGGAGGTTAGATAGGCAGTCGCTTCATGTAAAATACTGGTATTCAGCTGCATCCGGTTAGACTGGAAGCCGACCTCAACATAGTTGGGAAAAAGCTAGGCACATGATGACACATAAAATGTTGTCATATCTTTTCTATAGAAATTCAGAGTATATCTATTCATATCAATACTATAGAATTTCATATGATCTTTCAAAATAAAATGTTGTCATATCTTTATCTGCTATAGAAAACATAACCTACCTTAATTGATAAATATTTTCAAAGTAAAATTAATTAACAAACTACGTTTCATAAAGAGCATCAATATTTCACAAATTCACACCACACTTTTGTTATGTGCATTTCACAAATTTGATCTGCCTAGCCTTTTCCCAACTATGTTGTGGTCGGCTTCCAGTCTGCCTATCTAACCTCCACAACCCCGTTACTGGGTAATACATTACCCATGTCAGGACTGATTGTCATACTATCGGGCTTCTGATCACCCGTAAAGACTGTGAACCTGCTTTCACTTGCTCATCATTCGTGCTTCCCGAAACACGGCGAGGTTTCGGTATGTTATAGACGGTCACCCATCCATGGACTGACCTCGGCAAGAGTAGCTTAACCTTAAAGATCGACCGAGCTACGAACTTATTTATTTTCGAAACGGCTGGATCGATTTTGACGGGACTTTCACTAGCAAATTGCTGTTGTTACGAGTATAAATGTCGTAGTATCATGCTGAGATAGAAGCCTTTTGGCCTCGCATAGGATTTTCTGTTTTATTTTTCTTTTTGTTACTTTTTTTATAATTTGTTTTTTTTTATTGTTTTAATTTAGTTTTATGATCTTCCTGTACGAGTCACACTGAATACTTTTTCTTTCTTTCTTTCTATAATGAGTAACATAGGCTACTTTTTGTCCCGGTAGCACGTTCCCATGGGATAGTTTCCGACATCCACGCGAGCGAAGCCGCGGGCAGGAACTAGTTATGTTTTATAAATAAAATATAATCTGTTTACTATTTATAAAACACTTGCTCCTACCTACAAACAAACATTGCTTCACAAGATGTAAATGATTTTAAGTGCAGCATCATCTCGCGAACAGATGGGCTGCATCACTCAACAACAACTAAGTACTAAAGTACCTACTAATCCCCAATGCCAGAGAAAGTGGGTCTTGTTTCATAAGATCAATGACTGTGTATACAAATACATAATATTATGTACCGTCGAACAAAGTAATTGGTATACAGGAGAAAATATCTTCCCACTACACTGCCAATATGCATTTCATTGTGTGCGTTGTAACTTTTTAAGCTTCTGCCCACTACTTCGGCCGCGTGAAATATCTTGTCAAAACAAGAAAAGAAATAGAGGAGGGAAAAGAAGGAGTATCATAGGATATACCTACTTAATGTTAAAACATCAAATATATTTTATAACACTTGGTAATACTGTAGATTCCCATTAGTGAAAGAATTTTCGGAATCAGATCAGTAGTTCCGAAGATTACCCCTAACATACAAACTCACATATTTTACCTCTGTATTATATTATTATTATCTGCTTCCTATTTTCGTGTCGATGGTAGTCTTCTTCGTTATATTTTTTATATAGTTTGAGCTGGGTAAAAGGCCACGTTGGTTGCGGCTTCAATGGCATTCTTTGGGTCATCCGAAGTGCAGGTGAACGTTAGTTTCAGTTCATTATAATATTAAGTCTAGAAAGATAGCGATGTTAAAGAATTGACTACTCAGTAGGTGCACTCTCACACTCTGGACATGTTGGAATAATGTATCATAAAATGTTTAATGTTTAAATATTTGTATGCCAGTCCTTGGCGAAACATGTAAGATCATAAATTATATTTATAAAATCTTAATGTACCTACCATGTTTTAATCCATGTTGTTAAAACAAATAAATATATTCTATTCTATTCTCACAACATTGTTTATAAAGTAGTTGCAAGTTAGATCTGCCTGCTTACTGATTTCTTTGATTGACTGTACGTGTTATAAAACATTTGTACGTATACGCACTTGTGTTCATTGTTTTAGCTCTCGTATTAATTAATCTTGCTGATGCATTTCGTCGGCGTGAGTGTTGATAGCTGTGAATCAGAGATGCTCTAATCCTAATAATTAATTAATATGTATTGTGTATTATGAAACGGAATTTAAAATGAGTATAATAGCATATAAGACTTAATGAAAACAGTTGCCTAATAATAATTTGATATTTCTACCTAATCAAGTTTTTCGAAAATATTATTAAACTAGTGTTTTCCCGCGGCTTCGCCCGCGTGGATATGGATTTGATGGTATAATTTTTTTTTTGAAAAAAAATCAGTGTCGCCTTAATTATTTTTCTAAAATAAAGTAGCCTAAGTTACTTCTTACAACATCAGCTATCTGCCAGTGAAAATCCTGTGAAAATCCGTTTCGGAGATTAGAAGGAGCAAACAGACAGACAAAAAATTTAAAAATTGTTTTAAGTACCGTATATACTTTCAGATGCATTTAGTAAAAAGCTTTTCTTTTGACATTACAAACAGACACTTCAATTTTATTTATTAGTATGTATTGTATAAGTAATTATGTAGATGAGCTAGAATACAAAGCTCGTCTTGTGAAACCCACATTGCTATCATCTAAATCGTTTTGTTTTGAACCATCATCCCATCTTAGTCGAAAGTTGTCCATTGCTGCACCCTAATTGCGTAATACACTATCAATCTCAATTTGAAGGATATTGCTAATCCATTGCTTCATATGTTCGAAAAATTTGTCTGTTCAACAAAGTAAATAACGCAATGAATGTTGTTGAACTGTCAAATTTAAAGCCATTGTTACTGATAGTTTGTTACGCAATTACCCTGGACATGTCTCGTGTCCAGCTGTGCACATTTTATTTATTTATTTAAAGTTTTCGCACAAAAAGGTACAAAGGCAGACTTAATGCCTTACGCATTCTCTACCAGTCAACCAAGCGTGGTGAAGAGATTAGATGGCAGGTGCTTTGGTTGAGAGGGACAATGAGAAAAAAAGCTCTTAAAACTAGGTACACAAACACATAAATAATAACCTATTTATGAACCTACTCTAGGTATGTTTGGCTTATAAGAGTAGGGGAAGACCAAAGAAACGATGGATGGACTGTGTGAATGATGATATGGTTAGAAAGGGGGTGACTAACGAGATGACGACTAATAGAGAAGTATGGAAGAAAAAGACATGTTTCACCGACCTCAAATAAAGCTAAAGTGCTAAAGTGCGTCGCCTTCCACGTTTAACCCGTCTGTCTTCATAGCAAGAGTGAACAGGCATCTTCTGGGCACGCTCGTTCCATCATAGACCTCATCCATCGGTTTCCATCAGAGGGGCAATTCTCGTAATTTTAAAAACGTTCACAGTCTGATCTCAGTCTCAATCTGTCAAAAAATACTTCTAATTCCCCTACATTTTGACAAGTTTTTGACATTTGTTTGTCGCCGAGATGAGACTGCGACTACATAGGTACCTACATAGATTAATTAAAATAAAATATAAAATAATTGGTCTTCTGGTGTGATCGAGGCCCATTCAGCAATAAAAAAAAAAATTGGGATGAGAACAGGAGAATAATTATGACTCTAGGTATATTTAATTCATTAATGTTACCAGTCGAACTTAACTATAATTACCGGTAGTTAAATAAAATGTTTTCAAGAAACACGAACATCTCTAAACTCATTAACACCTTATCCGGTTACAAAGTTGTAAACTAATTCATCATCATTCGCCTAGCCTTCCAACTATGTTGGGGTCGGCTTCCAGTCTAACCGGATGCAGCTGAATACCAGTATTTTACATGGAAAGACTGCCTATCTGACCTCTACAACCCAGTTACTGGGTAATACGATACCCCTTGATAAGACTGGTTGTCAGACTTTCGGGCTTCTGACGACCCGTAATGCCTGTCAAAGATCCAGGAATGACAGCCAGGACCAAAGGCTAGGTATGTGAAGATGGTCACCCATCCACGGACCAACCGCGGCAAGCGTAGCTTAACCTGATCGATCGACCCGTGCGGCTGTTATTACTTAGCCACAAGCCCTCCTCGGTAAACTAATTGGAATCCTAAATATAAATGGACAATAAGCCATAGTTCACGCGGCCATAAAAATACAGTGCCAAGAGTTGAAAATCAAACAGTGTGGTTTTTTGACGCGCTGGGATGCGCTCTGTTAGATTCTCAACCCTCGGCACAGCACCAAGAGTTACGTATTGCACAATAAAATCTCGCCACGATAATTTTACGTCCGTGCCACGTCGGCTAATTATACCACAAAATGATGTATTACAAAGTAACTACTGACAAGATACTTTTGCTTTCGTCTGAACAACTTTCGCCAATCACATTTTTTTCTATATGTAGGTACATAATTTATCGAGACGGTCCTACCATGTGAGTTATATGCTATAAAACTTCTTATGACATAACACCAGGACAATTAGCTATCAAAAGCCATCGCCTCAGGCGTTAATAAATAAAAAAAAACGAATAAATATTGACTGTGATAATTAAAATAAATAGCCGATTTGCTTCTGCTATTCCGGTCAGATCCCCTGATCTGATCCCTAACTGGTTGTTATTGTAGCGGTATCAATAACGCCACATGCGAACAACACGTCATACTGACGTCACGCAAATCCTGCATCTCGCAAGCAGAGTTTACCGCGCAATTAGCATAGATACAATTTCCCAACATCAATCGTTGGGCAATTGCCCGCCAGACACAACACCCGTCTGGTCGGAGGATCCTCCCTTTTCTATGGAGGTCGAGTGAACTTTACATCCTGTTCCTCATGCCTCTAAATTATTAAGTTTTTTCTGATCCACTATAAACTTGCTATGGAGGCGAATAAACGAATGAAGATCTAGGCTACATTTTGAATACAAAATAAGCGTAGCCGAAGAGTCGACGCTGCAGGTAAATGGCACCTGTCCAGTCCAAAACGTGTTTCCTATTTCTATACGTGACTTCGAGTACAGGCAATTTATAGCACCGCCGATATAAAGCATCTTGAAAACCGTCAAGTGAATAAAAGCAAAAAGCTTTGCGAACGTTTTTGGCTTAACGAGAGGTTTTTTCAGAAGAGTTGTTTTGGTTTTCTCCATAATTTTGCCGCAATAAAGACTTTTATAACGCACTAGCTTCTGCCTGCGACTTTGGCCGCGTGAATTTCGGCCCCTGACCCACCGCGTCGCATCGCATCGCTCGCCCGTGCTTACTACTGCGTTTTTGCTTTGCGTTCTTTCTGACATTTTTTCTTTATGCCCAGCTCTTAAGGGTCGTAGCGTGATGCTAAATAGCCTATAACCTTCCTCGAGAATTGGGCTATCAAATGCAAAAATATTTCTTCAAATCCGCTTAGCAGTTCCGGAATTTACCCCCTACATACACCCTTAAGAACAAACAAAACTTACCTCTTTATAATTAGTATAGATTTACCCCTGTCTTCTCTCGTTTCGACACCACCTAACCAAGAATACCTTATGCCGTGAATTTCGCAGGGCAGCAATTTGGTAACGGACCTGACTGTCCCTGTAACCCATCCGTACAACTCCAATATAGTTATTATCCATCATCTTATTAATGAATAACTTTTTACCTTTCCACCCTTTTAAGCGTAAAGACACCAGAAGGCCTGACCACCCCATTAAGTAAAACGATCGTTAAATACGTTCCCTAACGATGTCCAGTTACACCGAGCATCTCTTTCTCATTAAAACAGTCATAAAGTTGAGAACACACTAAACTTTCCAAGTACCTTCGAGTTTATGTCGTTTTGTCTCATCTCAATCAAATTGATTTATGTTCAGACATGACGTGTTCACCAAAACCGCACAAACCTGCGTGTCGCCGGTCAGTTAACCGCGGTTTTACCTTTTGTGCCGCTAACCTAGTTAGTATGCGGCTTCCGTACTGCGCATGCGATTAGTTTCAATGATTTCGGTGTAAAATTGCCTCGAAATTTAGAAGTTCAACGTGTCCATTAAAATTGTTGCATAAATTCTTTATTAGGTTTTCTTGATTAGGAACCCAACCAGTGTTTCTGAAAGCATGCAGAAGTAAAGCCTCAAAGTCACAAGTATTTTAGTAGACCAATAAAAGCTGAAGTTTTTTAATTACACATAATTAATTTCTTGAATTACAACTGCGCAGTTCAAAGAAAATATTAGTCATATACTTATGGAAAAATGTACATAGAAAGTTATCGTGACTGCATGATACATTCTTCGAAACTTTTCTAAATATTAACAGCAAAATTATGAATCAGGTATAAAATTCCCAAATTAGGTACAACTGAAACCCGCAGAGAAATTTCTTGACTAGTTTCTAGACATCTATTCTAGACTATCTCTCCAACTCTACTTTTAGAGAGTAGTGGTGGCCCAGTGGTAACGGCCGCGACTTACGATTTGTTGGTCGTAGGTTCGAACCCAGTCAGGCGCATTACTTTGTGTAAATTATTTCATCAGCACTGCTCTCAAAACTTTGAAGGAGAACATCGTGAGGAAACCGGCATGTCTTAGAACTAAAAATTCGAAGACATGTGATGTCTCTGCACTGGGACCGCGTGGTGGATTACGGCCTACTCTGGAACATTATAAGGCTGATTATGCTGTCCAAACAGAAACAAAAACGTGCTAAGTAATAGTTTCTAATGATATCTCATCTGTTGTTTCAGGCAAACTGGTTCAAAGCGCAGCAGTACTGCCGGTTCCACGGCATGCATCTAGCTTCCATCTCAACGCAACAGGAGAACGACAAACTGGAGCAATACGTTAAGGACTCAGGTAAATATCTAAATTCATATTAGCAACATCCCACCAACCACAGTTGCCACAGTCTTCGCAGATAAAGATGAACTCTCCCTAGAAGTAAGGTAGTCACATTGACACCAAACCCTACTTGCGGGTTTGTTGTCAATAGAGTAACTTTCTCAGCCGCGGCATCTTAAAGGCTTGAGGGTTTTAGGTTAAAAAGCAAGATGTTAATCCATCCCATCCTTGCAGCCTGCAAACTACAGCCTGGGCTAGCACTGTTAGCTAGGCTTTTCTGTCAGGTTTAACCGAGTCCAAACACGTCAGTGTTTGCACTAGGTTAAACATGATAAGTTTGGTTAAACCTGATTTGTAATAAGTAACTCAATAATGGTCGTGCGTCCAACATGCTGCATATAGCAATAACCTCTACTGATAGACGGATTTTACACCATTTTTTCCAGTCAATGTAATACATAGAGGAAATACCAGTTTTTTAATTAAACTACATACCACCTAGCTATGCCTTGCAGTTATTTCCGTTTTACATACAAGGCAAAATAATTTCCCAACTAACATTTCTTTTATTTCATTTTCCAGGTTACGGCCGCGAACACTTCTGGACATCAGGCACTGACTTGGCTGAAGAAGGCAGCTTCTTCTGGATGGCCAACGGCAGACCACTCACTTTCGTGAATTGGAACGCAGGAGAACCCAACAACTTCCGTTACGAGAATGGAGAAGAAGAGAACTGCTTAGAACTCTGGAACAGAGACGACAAAGGTCTTAAGTGGAATGACTCTCCCTGCTCCTTCGAAACCTTCTTCATCTGCGAAGTGAGGTCCGATTGATGACCCCCACCGCTAGATGTCGTTAGTTGTTGTGTGATTGTAAAGTAGTGTGCTAGATGTCGCCATTTGTTACATTACTGCCCGCAGCTGCGTCTGCGCTGATACTTTTCGAAACTATTGTGGTAGTTTCTTGAAAATTGGACCCTGACCAACTGTTTACACTAGGGAATTTTATTTTTCCTATTAACTGAGAATCAACTGATCTCTTTTATTTCTAACTCGCCTGTAACAAATAGTACTGAAAAACAGATAAAAAACTTAATTAATGTAGTAATGAACAAACCAAATGAAGAAGCGATGGATGAGTATGTTCGTATTATTCGTACGATGAACCTACTTCCCGTTTGTTATTTTTTTAATTCTTATATAAAATCAAGACGATTGGTAACTTAGCGATCAAAATTACTTCAAAATATCAAGAAAAACGTTCGGTCAGTATAGATAGGTATCGTTAAGTTAATATTTGATTATTTATTTTTTTATTTACGACTTCCATTTGGTCGTATTCGGTAAGGGTTAAAACTAAAGGAATTGCAATAGATCTGGATACTTAAACTTATTTTAAATGAAACGATCACTGCCTAATGATCTTATGATGAACCTCCGAGCAGCCGCTCAAAGGGACACGTGGTGTCCATAGTCAAACATAGTGGGTAAATAAACTATAGTTACCGTAGGTATAAATGTATAAAATAGTCATAAGTACAGACAATAAAACTTTTTAAGTATAACTCAATTTTTTTATTACCTACCCTACAAAATGCAATACGCCAAATTCTGATGACAATCTGCTTTTGTAAAAGTATTGATGGATGATAAAAATCATACATGATGAGACTTGAGCGGCCACCAGGGACTTGACACCCATAAGGCGGATCACACACTAGAACGCACCACGCGACGGGGCGCGGGGAACCGAGCCAAATTCCCCGCACGGATACGCGTTTTCATTGAATTTATATGCACAAATTCACGCGCGAGGGGGGCGCGTTATCTGCGCGCCGTCGCGTGGCGCGTTGTAGTGTGAGATTCGTCTAACACCCTAGATGAGTTGACGTTGCGTAATTACTACGACTAATAGGTGCATGAAACTGGAAAACTGATCTGAACTGGGAAAATTAAATGCTGAAGACAAAAAAAAACGTTCGAACAGATTTAACTTCCCAAAAATATATTGGTTTAGCAAAGATTGAAATCGTCAGATTTGCCCTCACTGTATTATATTGTATGTCTGTGTCTTACGAGTAGGTAGTGTCAATACTCTGTTGAGTGAGCTGACACATCCCGAATCATTCACTTATAGAAAGCAGAGCGTTGCAGACGATTTCAAATAAAAATTTAGTTTCCGTGATAGTCAATTCAACGTATTACAAAACGAAAATGAAACGTGACCATTATTTGACCGGATAACGATTTAAATCTTTGGGATTCAGTTTTAAATCATCTGATTTAAAACTGGGTCGTGGCGTATTGCACGTTAAAATATCTATTTTAGGCCAAATAAATACTACAGTTTTCTGATACAAATATGAAATAACAAATCACTGAAGATAGCAATAGCATCTTCATCACGGACAAAATCAAGTGAAATGACTGAAATAAATGACCGTTAGAAAGATATTAATGTTATCTTATTCATCGATACATCATAATACAGTTAATACATTGATTTGATTCGGTCGTTTATTTATTCGTCGGCTTTTTATTTTTTCGCGATTACGATATTGGTGCCACGGAGAAAGTTCTTCAGTTTAATGGTCTCTACCACTGTCCCTTCATTTTAACCACACTTTTCTAATACATCCTGTATTTGTTTTATAGTTCGTCAAATATGTACATTAGGTATGGCTAATCCTCAGGGAGATTTTTTTACAATAGGAGACTAATTCCATCTACACGTGCAGATGCAACGGAGTAACAAATGACAAACTAATTTAACGCTTTAAGTGCTCTGAATTATATTAGAGCCAGGAATTTGAGATACTTTTCAAGTTATGGAACAACAAACTGAATGTCATACTTAACAAAGTTCAAATTCCATTGCAACCAAAAACTTATTAGGACCTTTTTGTTACAAAAATGGCCACTCAAAAATCTATTTAGAATACATTCACATTCACCCATATCTGAAATTATGAACACTGCCATATACATATGCATACTTCAAAACAGGACCCGAATAACAAACGCCATACAATCAGCACAAAACAGTAACACTGTTATCTACAAAGCTTTTTTAGGTTTCCGTACCCATAGGGTGGCAACGGGACCGTAACTACGACTTCGCTGGCCGACCGTTCGGTCTGTCACAGGGCTGTATCTTTTGAACCGTAATAGTTACCCACTTCACAAAGGGTGGACTACTATGACCGCTATAATAAAAATGAAATACATTAAAGAATAAATTAAAGAAGTAATTATCATCTGCCTAGCCTTTTCCCAACTATGTTGGGGTCGGCTTCCAGTCTAACCGGATGCAACTGAATACCTGCCTGTCTGACCTCCACAACCCAGTTATTAGATAATGCGACACCCCTTGGTAAGACTGGCTGTCAGACTTTCGGGCTTCTGTCTACTCGTAACGACTGTCAAAGATCCACTAATGACAGCCGGGACCAACGGCTGAACTTGTTTTCCGAGGCACGGAGGGGTCTCGGTATTTAAAGATGGTCACCCATTCATAGAACCTGATCGATCGACCTGTGCGGCTGTTATTATTTAGCCGCGAGCCCCTGTTTATACGTGTTAAAGAAATATGTAGTGTTAAATATTGTACGGTGCTACGGAGCCCTTTGTGAGCGAGTCCGACTCGCATTTGGCTGCTTTTCCAAATTTTCCATTCGACTGCAAACAACGACAAACTTACATTCGCTACCTACTGGTTATTTCCTGAAAATTTCATGCGTCCGCCGCCTTTCGGGTGGCGTATGTAAATGAAAGGCCGAAGCTGGGGGGTGATGGAGGTGTCGGGGGGAATTGGAGGTGCCAGGGGGCGCTGGGGGTGAGTGAAGCACGTGCTCCCGGACTTATTAATAACCAAGTCACGTGTCTTGCGAAGCCTTCGCGCCTTCAGTTCATGGCGGCGCTTCGGAAATCACTGATATTATTACTACATATTTGTTGAAACAAGGGTATGTATCGAGTTTGAGGTATCGTTTTAAAATAAAATGTGTCTGTTATAATTGATGACTTTATTGACTTTATTTTTATTTTATTTTTGCATTTTTACATTGTCTACATTTCAATTGCATATGATAATGAAAAGTGGAAGCGCGGAGTCTCCTAACACAAGCAATTCCTTGCTTAAAAGGGTCTCCAATAACATGTATCAAAATGCCCTTTGTAATTGAAATAACCGGTCAGTGGGTCATCTTGAACCTTTTTTTATGGTGATAAGAAAGAAAGAAAATGCATTTATTTGCGGCAAACATGACGCATAAAAAAAGGACATAAACACACAAAAAAAAAAAACAAGTTGGGGGTAAGGCTTCTAAACATGGGTAGCGGGATCGTCCGAAAGGGTTACCGCTGCCCTGGAACATAAAGGGCTAAGGAAGGAACACGAGTGGGTTTTAGTCAGTAAGAGTCTGACACTCCCTTCTGCTCCACCCAGAGCGGGAGGAGTCATTTGATGATTTCCCATCCTGAAAAAAAAAAAAGGCTTCTAAACATAACATACCACATACCTGTAATCCCTGAAGGGTTAGGCAGAGTTGTACCTATAGTACACCAATATTTCGCTAGTTATGTTTAAGTTCCATGAAATAGGGGGTAAGCCTATTGCCGTCAACCGGGCACAAATCCCGACACAGCACTGTTACTGAGAAGTTCCTAATGAAAAAACTGAAAAACACTTTGCACGACCTGGGAATCGAACCCAGGACCTCATGCTTCTAAGCATAAATTCATGTAAACGTGGTGGCTTACCGTACGCTCTGAACGTGAGTCTTAATGGCTAAACTTATTTTGATCACATTTAGGTTGGGACATAGGTTCCTTTTGATATCGGTAGCATGTTGCCTTGTGATAATTTTCGAACGCCACGCGCGCGAAGCCGCAGGCAAAAGCTGGTCAATTATAAATCAAAGCCCTCTATCAATAATATACCTATTATACCCACATATTCACATAGATAAGTGTTTATAACACACCGCCGGTCGGAGCGGAAGCCGCCCGCCCAGCCGCATCCGCCCGCCCCCGCCCTACACTTGCAGTTTCTAAGTAAATAACTCGCGTTTATGTAACCCACCTTGTTATATAGTTATGACGCTCTGTTTATTTATAGAAGTTAAGTTCATTTGGAGAGCAATTTAAAGGTTAAAGTTCCTTGCATTTTATTGGTAAAGGATTTGCACGTCAAACTGAAATGTTGCATATTTTTAAGAAACTTGATTGGGTAGTGGGTAAATAGTCATATGCAAAATTATGGAGCAATCATAATGAAAAACTAATTACCGTCATTAGTTTTCGGAAAAGTAATCACTGATTAAAATGCAAAAAAAAAAGTTAAAATTGTTTTTACATGAGACTGCCGATCAATTCTGTAAAAATCTCACCGTGAAAAGTTAGGTGAAGTGAGCCTAGAGTGAGCTGTCAATAATGTAAATCCCTAGCATTAGTTGGAATGACAGCTCACTCCACGCTCACTTCACCGAAGTTTTCACAGTGAGATGGTTACAGAATCGCACTGCTGAAAAGAAATGGGTTAGAAGAGAATATTTATTTTGAAAAACTTCCTCCTCTCCTTGCCTCCAATAGCCCGTACCAGTCCTAGATTTTTGAATAATCCTAATCGATATTTTCTAATTTCATGTTTTTTTTTTAATTTGTTTTTTTTTTATTTTCATTGGCTTAGACAGTCTGTACATGTGTTGTATGTAGGTCTCGAAACTGTATTCAATGAAAAGCGAAGTGTTTCTTATGCATGGCAAGCACCTTATTTCAACAACACAACAACCTTCCTTTCTTCCTCCATATACCCTCATACAATAAAGACATTCACACTTTACGACAAGCCCAGCATCCAGGGACTGTCTAATCCTCTAAATTCACGCTAGGTACCTTCCTGGACTATCATTGCAGCCCATCGCGGTTCCTACTCATTTCCGCAGGCCGGCGGCAATCGGCCCCATAAGTCCCTGACTCCGCACCGCGCTAATTTAAACCATAACACCTTTGAACAAGGTAGCTTTTTTGTTGTGTTCGTAGCTCCAAGAGTTGCTGTTGCCATCAGCACTTGATGAATGTACTGACACGCCAATTTAAACCTCATCTCGTTGTCATAAAGTAGCTTTTTCCTCGTGTCTGCAGGCCCTGAAGTGGCTGTTTCTACAAACATGCGAAACAAAACCTTGCTCCGATGTAATATGGTTGTGTTTTTGAAGTGTGTAAAGGGAAGTTTATTGCAGCGTAAGGCTGGATACCTCGGGGGCATATAGTTAGATTGAAGATATTAGTGCGGATATTTGTGTGTTTAGCCGTTTGTTATCATTCTTGAATGTCTGTTTGTATGTTTTTTGGGGTCCTTCTTCAATATCACAACCGTTCATAAGCACGTCTGAAGCCAACTTTTATGAGGAACATCAATCTTTCTCATAACATAAAATAACTGCGGAGTAGAACTCCCCTTTGAACAAATAACAATCACCCAGATCGTGGTTTTTGTGCATTTGGCAATCTTGCTAAATAATAAAAACACTCACAATACTAATTTCAAATCTGATATGTTTTTCTAGTACACTAAATTCGCTAACACACTTGAACAACAAACAACAAGTTTCATAAAATATTACGAAGGATATAAGTAAGGATTTTTGGAAATTCATCCCCTAAAGGGGTTAAATAGGGGATGATTATCAAGTACGTCCTTCTGTCTATGGGAAATCCCATTAGGGTCAAGGCTTGTTTCGAACCCAAACGCTTCACTTTGTGTAAATTATTTCATCACCATCGCTCTCAAAACGGGAAAGGAAAACATCGTGAAGACCGGCATGTCCTAGAACCAAAAATCGAAGACATGTGACATCTACCAACCCGCACTGCGCCCAAGTGGTAGATTACGGCCCACTCCCTCTCACCGAGAGGAAGCTTGTGTCCCAGCAGTGGGAACATTATATACTGAATATACTACACAGCTTGCTTTATATATCATCATCATCATAATTTCAGCAGATGTCCACAGCAGGACATAGGCCTCCAAGCATCGCCATTTCGTTTTACATGTATTTCCTTGTAATTCAATAAAATTCTTCACCTCCCCCTATTTTATGACCAGGAATACATAATCTAGAAGGACAGGTAGCTTAAGTCCACACTGCCCAATATACTTGTACGTTCACAAGGGAAATCAGAAAAACCACGGCGTGATTGGCACGTTTACGTTACCCTTATAAATATAACATGCGCCTTCTGACCTAATAACGTATGGGACAAATAAGGAGCCTAAGTTCCTGTTGTAAGTTCTCTTCACGTAGGTACCTCCCATTTATTTTCAGTAATCTTTGCCAAGACGTACGGACGCCAGAGTTAATTGGTCAGCCCCTTTTCTAAGATATTTGTATGCGGAAGGTGTACTCAAATAATGAAAACGTAATAAGGAACACCGCTTGTAAAAATGTTTTTTTATTGGCAGTAAATGGAACAGTTAGGAAATTCCAAGTTTCAACATCTTTCAGCTACAACTGTGTTGCCGTGAATTGTGATTTACATAACATTACGCCTGCAATTCCCGAAGGGTAAGGCAGGGTTGTAATATTCGGGAGGTTCCTGCACATAATCAGGCGGGAGGAGACGCCCGGGTGTCACCACTGTCAGGATCGCCCAGAGGACACGGTGGAGCATACGGTGGAGGTCTGCCCTGCTTGGGCAGAGCACCGCCGTGTCCTCGTAGAGGCGATCGGCAGCGGCGGCGACCTCTCGCGTCCGGCCCTGGTTCAAGCCATGGTCCGGGGCGAGAGGGAGTGGGAGGCAGTCACCTCCTTCTGCGAAGCAGTCATGCTAGCGAAGGAGGTGGCGGGGTGGGCGAGGGAACGCACCTCACGCCTCAGCCGCCGCGGGAGACGCTCCGGGCGTCGGGAGCCGCGTGACGACTCCCGGCCACCGTAGGCGCGGGCCTGCGGGCGGTGAGTAATGGGTAACTCACCGTCCGATCAGGACCAGGCCCGTGCCGGACGGCGTGTTGTGTTCCACGCGCGCCTCAAAGAGATGTCAGCATGAGAGACGGGGCCCCATAGGGCCGTAGCCTGCCAGGGTAGCGGGATTGTCCGAAAGGGTTACCGCTGCCCTGGAACATAAAGGGCTAAGGAAGGAACACGGGTGGGTTTTAGTCAGTAAGAGTCTGACACTCCCTCCTGCTCCACCCAGAGCGGGAGGAGTCATTTGATGATTTCCCATCCTCAAAAAAAAAAAAAAAAAAAGGGGTGTAATATACCTAACTATAATAGGTACACACACATTTCACCAAACTCAAATTAAAACTCAAATCATTTATTTCAATTCAATTAAACCATTTCAGACACTTTTGAATTTTCAAAATTAAATAGTCGGTCAGTTAGTCAGAAAGTTGAAGCTAGTTGCCCATTCCAAAACTTAGATCTCTATGGAGAATCTCTTTAATAGAGAGTCTCGAAAATCTCTTTTAAATCAAGATATTATTACAAAATCCTGGGTACATTATTCTTATTGCTTCTATATGTGAGAACAATGTAAAAAGATACAATTTGAAATATAAAAGAGATGACCAATCTCAACCGACAGCGCCCGTTCACGAACATGACGCGTGGATCAGCACCACATATCGCAACCAGTTTGTAGGCCTGCCATGCTCTTTCAAGTCAACATCAAAATATCATAAAAACGGATCCATGGTTCATACATTTACAAAATTTAAAAAAATGCTTCTAAATTATACAAAACTAAAGGAATAATGATAAATAAGAAGAGGTATTTAATATTGAAGTATTAAAAATTAAATCTTGATTGAATAAAATGAACATTAAGTTCGTAATGTCAGAAACACAAAAAAAAACAAAAAAAGGGGGAAAAAAAGGTGATTACAATTTCAATATTTGGAAGACCAAATATTGAAATTGTAATCAACTAGTGAGTCCAAGTGCCTGTGGAGCAGGACCAGCATTAAGCCAAGCATTTTTATCTACGATATACTCATCCAACTTATAATATGTTTGTCTACATAGTGTGTGTTTAATGCATGTTTTAAATTTCTTCTCATTTAGTTGAAGAATATTTATATTAATATTATTATTATTATTTTTTTATTTTTTATTATAACATTTTACACAGTACCCCATAAAAGAAGTTTTTACTTTAAACAATCTGAACCGCGGTTGATCTAGTTTGTTCCTATTCCTAGTGTTAAAATTATGCCTGTCACTTATCTTACTAAAAAGATGTAGATTTTTTCGAACGTACATTATAATGTTTTCGTATTTCGCACCAGTGAGGGCGAGCCAACTGCCATCAACGGGATACAAATCTAGACTCCTGGCTGCTACTGCGAACTTTATAATGAAATTGTGATTTTTCCGTAAATAAACCCTCCATTTAAGGTACCTTTTTTTTAACAGAGTGGCATGCCGACTCTTACCTGCTAAAACCACCGCGATGTTCCATTTAAGGTATTATGTACGTTCGATGCTCCATGGGCAGTCAGCCCTTCTGATACCACCTTGTTAATAGGCTAAAATTTTTACTGCGCCACGAGCTTTTCTCAATCAGTTCGTGCCGAAGCAAAATAAGAAGAACTAGTGACCTCTTGACCTTTTCCAATCTACGTGAAAAGAGCTGATGAAATTATTCTTGCAATACATTTCTTAATTTATCTACAGACGAATCTGAGTGAGAAGAATGGTTCTGGAGTGGTGACAGCGTACCGGAAGACGTAGCGTTGGAAGGACTCTCACAAGGTGGACCGATGACCTTGTGGAGGCCGCAGAAATCGGCTGGATTCGGGAAGCTCAGAACTGGTCGAAGTGGCGGTGCTTGAGGGAGGCCTATGTCCAGCCATATATACATATACAGGGCGTCTCACGGCTTTGCCACATGGAGGGAAAGTACCTTGAATATTGTAGATGGAACATTTTACTGAAAGAATGAATGCAGTTTAAATTGTTTTTAAAATTAAAATAATGTCTATTTTAATTTTAAAAACAATTTAAACTGCATTCATAGATTTTTAAATAATTACATGGTTGAACCGGGAATCGAACCCGCTACACGAGAAAAAAAAATATCCTGTAGCTTTATCATACCGATCGAAAGGCTCCATCATAAGGATTATTTCTTACTAAATAACATAGTGTCAGAAATAAAAGGTACGCAATCACAATATATACATATATTCACAATACGGTGAATGAATCATGGCTGGTTCAAACTTCGCGCGGAAGGCTGCGCAATAACATTTTTTAGGAACCAAATAGTGACATGAGGCGAGAGTGAGTGAGAAAACATGCGCAAAAGCTCGGAGAGCCTGTGTTCAGACCAGCCATGTTTTATCGTCCGAATCGTAGATAACCATAGTCCACTAATACTAAGTTTGCAAGCATATTAATCAATATAAACCATGTTTAAAGAAACACGCGATAGAATCGTTACGAAATTGGATAACAACTATATATGGTAATCATTGTAGTAGTTTATTAACTACATATTGTAATAATAGGTCACTCATTTGATTGGCAGGCACAGGTAATCAATCTGTCAACAGTCGTACAGACGCCAGCAGGTCAAGCTACCCGAAACTGTCAAATTTTCCCAATCTACCATGAACCTTAACGCTTTAGTTATAAAGTTGAAAATCTATTAAAGAAATTTGACAGATTGTAGTAGCTTGATGTGCTGGCGTCTGTACTTAATTGATGACAGTGATTTCGAATTGTGTGTTATTATGGGTCATTGTATTGCGGATAGTAGATAATTTATAGTACCTATACAATCTTCTATCTATATTATTATCTATACTCATAAAGCTAAAGAGTTAGTTTGTTTGTTTTCATCATCAGCCTACAGCTGCAGTCAGCTGCTGGACAAAGGCGCACGCCATTCAACCCGATTTTCGGCAACTCTCATCCAGCTGCTACCAGCCATCCCGCAAAGATCGTCGCTCCACCTAGCCTGAGGGCGTCCTATCTTACGTTTGCCGATTCGCAGTCTTCACTCAAGAACACCGAAGAACATTGTTTGTTTCTTTGAACGTGCTAAACTCTGGAAGTACCAGTCGGATTTTAAAAATTCTTCTTGCATTTTATACCCCAATTCATAAGGAAGGCTATAGGTTTAGATATTTAACAAGTTAGAGCCCTTAGGATCCGAGCAAGAAATATGTAGTACAGGATGGCACGGACACCGACGCGCAAATTGTAACCATGAATGCACATGATTCTAGATCCCATTAGTGTAGCGTAGAAATTTTTCGTCGGTTCTAAAAATAAAAACCTGCTGTTTCATAAAAAGGCAATAATACTATGTCTATGTTCAGAGCATAATGTACAGACGCCAGCACATCAAGCTACTACAATCTGTCAAATTTCTTTAGTACATTTTCAACTTTATCGCTAAAGCATTAAGGTTCAAGGTTGATTGGGAAAATTTTACAGTTTCGGGTAGCTTGACCTGCTGGCGTCTGTACAAGTATATCTTTCTACACGAGTAGCCTGTGGGTCTCATACATGCGCAGACAGTACAACGCCTTGCGTGTGCAGTATAATAATGCATTCAGGGTGCTGATGGGGCTGCCCCGATTCTGTAGCGCATCAGGTATGTTCGCCGAGTCGCGAGTTGACTGTTTTTATACTACTATGCGACAACGATGCACATCCCTGGTGCGCAGGGTTCGGGCTAGCTCCAGCGGCATCCTGAGGGCATACGCGCAGAGGTTCGATTGCCAGTACCTGAACCATTGCTGTATGGTTCACATACTAGGCAATCGAGATATGTAATATGTTTTGTCTTTTTAATATTGTATGTGTTTTTATTTTGTGTGTTTTTATTTTGTTTTATTTTGAAATTTTGTATTTTTTTTTTGATCTACTGTTGGTCGAAATAAAAGATTATTATTATTATGGAATCGACAAAAAATTTCAATGGTCAGGTTTAGATGCATGTACTGAATACATGGTAACAGGTCGCGCCTCGGTCCCTGCCACCCTGCATATTTTTCTAAGAAAATACCCAGCAAACCAAGTAACTCCAATCACATGCATCGCACCGAACCATCACGAGTCACTGCACAAAATTCAAATCAAAACCTGCACTGAGTGCAGACGGATCGATCGCTCATACAACGACTATCGTAAACCGTTTATCATCCACCTCTGCGGCATGGTGACAGGAATGACCCGGCTGTTCAGTCCGGACACACTAATCCATCAATGGATGCAAAATGTGGATAAAGTTCGCCTTTGTGTGGTGAAGCCATTGCAGCGTGCGATAGATTGAAGGCTAGTTAATTTTCGTTTAGTAATGTGGTTTTATCTGCAATTATGTATGTGTATTTCAAATCACTGCGAAAAATGCGTTTAGTACTAAGCGAATTGTTTTGTTTCTCTCAATCTTTTGAAGATGAAAGGGAAAGAATTATGTGTTAGGATATGTTCAGCGCTAAACGCATTTAGTGATAAGTGTACTAAGTGTACTTTCAGCCTAATTGTGGTTAGATTGGTCTCTTCTAGTCGTTTCATCACGCCTGCGAAGTTTACACAATAAAAAACTGATTTTCGAACTGATATTTCAAATGACTGCATTAACTACGGTCGTTGACCCCTCAAAAAAATCGTCAAATTAATTTCTTTTTTGTTTTATCGTGTTAAGATATCGACACCCATCACATCCGCGGAGTTTTGCTAGCTAATTCAATTTGACCCAGTATATCTTCTTAAGTTTTTTGCACGGCGCTCTACTGGAGCATCCATAATGTAGGAGAGACTAACGTCTTATGGCGAAACTGTGTGACTTTTTTAACACTTGCTGTCCAAAGCAGAAGCCCTGTTACGGCCATAAAAACCTCTCGCGGCAGAACACATTTACTAAAGGTACCTTATTTATAAAGGTATCTTATTTACTTACATATAAAACATAGAATACATCAAACAACCAAACACAATTACGGAAAGAGGAAACAGAAAATAAAATTGGCAATATAAATAGATGTTACAAATTAATTGGACGTTTTCCACCAGCGTGGACGTTCGGCGCTCGTTAAAAATCTCATCAACCGCGGGACCGAGTCATTTCACTCTCACACCGATGCTTCGGCCCCTCCACTCCGACCATAAACACTCTTATTCAACCGAAATAATGTTTGTATATAAAAACAACGTCATGTTTAAAAAAAATCTTATTTGCTTCCGTAATTTTCTGTGAAATTAGTAATTTATGAACATCTAAATATACCTCTAAAACCATTCGCTTAGAAAATAATCCTCCAAAGCAAAGTCATAAGAAAATAAAAAAAGACTTAAAGAAAATATGGTGAACGTTCTATTTAGATAATATTCTTCGTTAGCGGTTGGAATGAATAGAATAATTACGTTCACCATTCACCGCTCCCGGTCTTCAGAGCTCGTGAATTAACCCGCGCGTTCCACGTATGGAATCATTTATAATCTATGCATTCACAAAAGAGCCAATGTCAAGTACAAAAGTGGCTAACGACAGAGAAATGAGGCTGCTCTATGAAAGGCTATAATTAGGAGCCCCACATTTACCAGCTTTTTCTAGTTTTCCTTCATTTATATCCGGATCTGAACAATGTCTGGTAGGTGCAATTTGCTAGAGTTGCTAACTTCAAAAGGAACAGCGCAACTTTGACATTTTATAGTCTATTATAAAATCGTGGCTGCGGTTCAGCAAGGATTAAATACATCTCCTCGACCGAAAACCAACCTAGGAATTAAGAAACGCTGTTACTCTGATCGGAGCTTTCAGCTTTATCGTAATTTATACCTATGCAATCTTCTTTTGAGCAAAAATATCCAAATTTTCTTTAAAAAAGTTCATTTATTTCTTGCGAGCTTCTGCCAGCGACTTCGTCCGCAAGTATTCTTTTTCTGTTTGCTCGACTCTTAAAGAGCGTAGCGTGATGTTAAAAACCCAAAACCTTCCTCAAGAATTGGGCTATCAATAATATATTTTTTTTTTTTTCAAATCCGAATATTAGTTCCTGTAGACTATTAATCCGAATATTAGTTCCTGTGAATTCCCGTAATTAAAACGTTCAAAATCTAGTTACAATGTCATCTCAGTGACAATCAATGCCAAAAATATAGGGAAATTAGAGGTATT
Source organism: Apamea anceps (assembly GCA_951799955.1). Classification (NCBI taxonomy): domain Eukaryota; kingdom Metazoa; phylum Arthropoda; class Insecta; order Lepidoptera; family Noctuidae; genus Apamea; species Apamea anceps. Next base: position 6,354,807 of record OX637516.1, read on the forward strand.
TTTGACAGATTTAGTCAGATCTGAAGGTCAATTCTCGTAATTTAAAACGTTCAAAATCTAGTCGCAGTGTCATCTCGGCGACAAACAAAATGTCAAAAACTTGTCAAAATTTATGGAAAATTAGTGGTATTTTTGACAGATTGAGACTGAGATCAGACTATGAGAGTTCAGAATTGCCCCAGATATCGGAAGCGTTAAAACAAAAACCAAACACTTCAACTTTATTATACGAAGAGTTTTTGTTTGTCAAAATATGGGAATCTTAATTTCTTTTGATTTAGTGACCCTTCAGAAATGTTAAAAACAACATTTAGCATCGCCGCAGGATACACATAAATAAAACTGAATGAAACAATGCAAGGCAAAATAACGTTCAATCAGATATAACCGACTTCAGAGAGGAAGTGACGCCTTCCTTGTGAAGACTGACTGCGATTTATGTTGACTAATATACCCACTTTAAAATTATATACTTACGGGGAACTACACTACGTAGGTACTTTACATGATAAGTATAAGTAGGTAGGTACCTCATGATAAAATATAAAAACGCAGTAAAAAAACAAAATTTTAATGCTATAAATGGTATATCGGGAATTGATAAACTTCTCGGGACTCAATTTCGTTAAGTAATCTTTAAATTAAATAAAACGCGACTTTGCACGTTTCGTTACAAAGAATCCATGAATGCTATTCGCATTATAATCTTAACTGATTTAAACAACATATACGTATTATGACAATTATTATAATCCTTAAATAATCATTTAGAAAATACAACTTTTTGTTTGACAGGTATTTCAAACTTTTTATTTGTTATTTATCATGCGTAATAAGTAATAAATTAAAATATCTAATTCAACGTGTTATAAATAAAATTTAGAGCATGTCATTAAGGAAAGGGATGCACATACGTGCGCGTAGGCAAGCGATTTGGCATCGTCGACAAGCGCACATTTTTTCGTAGGAGCGCTCAAAATTAGGTAAATGACCGCTATTCAACGTGTTGCCATTTTGCTTCATGTTGTGAACTCTTCTGCACCTCCTATTTCGAGTTTTCAATTTCATCCTGTACCAAATACATATCATCCTGCGATACATAAAAGTAAATAAAATCACACCTCCAGAGCACACGTGAAAAATAATTCAACAGCATTATAAGTCCATTAGGCAAACCGTTTTTTGACAGATAGAATTAGTGATCGCAGCAACACACAATACATTGATTGATACACGTATGGTATTATAATGTCTGTATGAAGCCATAAATAAGATAATTCAATAAGATATTTCAAAAAGACTGGTTGACACTTGCCATGACCCAAGGGCTGGCTTTTACCTTGGCCAGAGGCTAAGCATTGCCATACAACGTGGCAATGCCGCCAGTGTCTTGGGTACTTTACCAGTCGACAGCGATGGCGATGAATTTTTCGACGCTATATTTTAGTTTGTAAATAGTTTTATTTAATTTAGGGTATTATTTTGTTATTTTAGTGTTATCTTGTATTTAACTACATATACACAATAATTATCTTAAAAACTCCACTCATAAGATAAGGCAGTTCATATATTTATTTTATTACGCATTTTAAAGTTAACTTTTACGTAATCTGGAATATGTACGTTCTAAGACAGCTGTCAAACGGTTAACCGAATGGACAGGGTAGGTATAAGTAAGTAATAGCTATTTCATGATATTCTGAAAAAAAAATCAGTGCTAGCCTATTTTCCAAGGAAAAGCTTTAAAAGGAAAATTGCATGGCAGTAAGTTAAGTTCATAATCCTTTCTGTTGCCTTTGCCACAGTGCACACTGCACAGTGAGCTAAAGGGAGTGGTTGAGGTGTCGTTAGCGCAACACAGAACGATACCTGCGGCCCTATTCTGGTACGTTTCAAACGATTTCATTGTTACGTTCAACTTCCTTTACAGATTTGCTGGAAGAGATTTCTTCAAGAAATATACGAAGCCTTTGTAGGTCTTTGCTCTTGCAATATTTCTTTATGAATCCATAAAAAAACATTTTAATTATTTTTTAATTGACAGTTGCAGTGGTGGCAAGATATTGTTACCATCGCTGGTAGGACCTGGATGAGGCTGACACAGGAGCGTGGAGATTGGCACAAGAAAAGAGAGCTCTATGCTCAACAGGGGGTGAAGTCGGGCTGTGGATGATGATTATGCATTGGACCTATTGATAGACGTGTCCTCGAAGTTATTCCACTTATTTCTCACCATCAGTATATTTGCCATATTCTTTTCTTTTTCCATTGATTCGGTTCAAAAAAATTACATCTCTGATTCTATTACCAGTGTGTTACCACGATTGGAAGAGTGGAAAATATGATCAAGTTACAAAAATTTTCATGGCAATCATACTTTTAAAATATTTTAGGCAAACTCAGTCTACTTTTTCAATAGTTAGGTACTAAGTAGTAAAAGAATACGGCAGCCATTGCTCCCGTTCCATTTGTTCGACGTGTGCTACATTTGGCACTCGCACGCTTTCTGCCCCTCAGCGGTCGAAGCCGAAAGCCGAGGCCGACTGCCGATGGACGAGTGCCGAGATCCGATGTAATGACTGACGTGAAACGTACAGCTCGGCGTAAAGTGCAACTCTTCGTGGTACTTTTTAGCGGGAAATTGGAATTATAGTTGTATTTTTCATAAGTACATTAATTGTAAAACCAGCTAGTCTATTCTGTTAAAATCTTACCATGAAAACGTTGTTGAAGTAAACTTGAAGTGAGTTCAATAGTATCAATCCACCTAGCACCAAGTGGAATAACTGCTCACTTCAACCTCACTGCACCTAAGTTTTCACGTTGAGATTTTTACAGAATAGATCGGCCGATATTTAAAGAAAGAAATAAAATAAATTTATTTAGTGTCCTTTAGTTTACTTGCTGATGGTTTTGTCTGGGCTAACTATTAGTTTTCCTTGCATATTATAAAACGGAAGAACTCTCGTATCTTATACGTTGAAAACTAGATAAGTTTAACTCTATTTATAGGTACTACAACTAACTTTTTAGACTAGGTACTAGGTAAATTAAATGATTATATTATATATGATATATATCATCCGGTAACATGACTGGCAGCATGGTCACGTTGAATGGCAATGCTAATTCTTTGGCCAAAGAACGACGCAGCCCCCTGGCCACGTGAAGTGTCGACCAGTCGTCGAGAAACCTTAAAAAGGAGAAAAAAAAATATTTATTGGTTTTATTTAAGGCTAGGTTTTAGCGTATATTTTGTGAATCTCAAATCGTTTATTGCAATCCATAATGTACACTTACAGGTGGTAACATAAAAAATAATAGAACCAATTATGGACCCTATCGGGCACAGCAAAACTCAAGTAGTGAAAATTACCTATAGTAAATCAAGTTTACTCAAATAGTGAAAATTTCCTATAGTAAATCAAGTTGGAAAAACTTTCCTCTGCTGGTAATAATAAGGTAGCTAGGTAATGTATGTTTTCAAACATTTGGATTTGGATACAACTTCCGGAGTAATGCATTATGTTAGAAAATTGTCTTTGTAGCTAACGTAAATAAGGTAGGATGCGTAGTGAATACTCGCAATGAAGACTCGTCATGTGTATCATACACGACGAGTCATTCATGACGAGTCTTGATTGCGAGTATTCACTACATACACAGTGTATGTATAAAAGTAATCTGCATTCGCGACATATTCGCCAAAAAATGTAACCAAAAATGAGTTTATAGAAAAATAACTTTAATTCCTACACAACAAAGTTCAGTTTACGCTACAACTTCAAACATTTTTATAACTTTTTCAATAATGCTAGTCGATCTGAAATCAACTTAATAATCATTAAAATAAAGTCAAAGTCAAAGTCAAAACGTTTATTGCAAACTAAGTGTACAATGTTGGTGTTATGTTAATAAAGTTGATAAGTATTTGTTTAACTTTAAATAACGTCAATTTGACACATAAATAAAATTTTAATATGGGTATGTATCTATACTTAGTTACGTACCTACTTATCTTCATATGGTACCTATATGAACCAAGAATGTGGAATGCAAGAAGTGGCGAAAAAGTTAAATGTAACGTAGCGCGTAGCCGACGTAACGGCCTACTTATTGCTTCTGTAAAACCTTAGCTAGATTTTTTTAATTAGTTTATTAAATTAAAATGATATACCTACATTTATTTTTCCAAAGATTTATTTTTTCCGAATTCCCATAACACAAAACAATTTCCTTAATGCACTTTTAAACACCGGATAAGGAAACAAAAAAAATCCCGATTACAACATTTATCTTGCAATTCATTTCCTTCCTTCACACATATTTGATTTATGTCCGACGGAGTGGTAGGAAAACTTGTCACGCCCATTCCTCGGGCTCCATTGGGCCCTAGAGGCTTGGATATAAATGTTATATTTTCGCAACACAAGTAGCTTCTCAAATATTTAAGTATTCCCGCGTGTGGGCTTATCTTTCATGTGTAGTAGGTACCATCTTTACGCCCGCCTATAACGTATCTGGCTGGCTGCATGGAACTGGTACTTTTCTAAGTAGTACTCCTTCAGATTGGCCGTGGTACTGGAGCTGGAGGTGAATTCTGATGGGTATTAGAGCATGTCGTGGAGGTCTGGGTAGCTGGTTGTCATGGCTTGCGGCGCATCGAGATCGTGTGTGAGCGGCCTTTGTGAAACTGATCTCACAATTGAACGTAGGTATACTAAATTGTACAGCTTACTTCCTCTTTTTAAGTTTTATAATTGCGCCACCGATTGAATATGACTTCTTCAAACAGTGAGAGTCGGTGAGAGCAGATTGATCGGAGTTTTTCACCATAAAAAAAGCTGGAGATGGATGCAGTAGATAGTGGGACCTATGATTCGAATAACCGGTAAGTGGATTAGTTCATTGTTATTTTATGAATGCATTAAAGGCTACTAACAAAAGGCGCAATACGACAAGGCAGGGAGGACATATAGTGACCTTATTGGTGATTTATGTACAGACGCCAGCAGGTCAAGCTACCCGAAACTGTCAAATTTTCCCAATCAACCTTCAACCTTAATGCTTTAGCGATAAAGTTGAAAATCTATTAAAGAAATTTGACAGATTGTAGTAGCTTGATGTGCTGGCGTCTGTACCAGATTTATGAACGTAAACAAAGCAAAAGGAGTCTACAAGGTTCGTAGCAGGTGGTGTTCTGTAGTTTCTGCCAACCCCCGTGGTAAGAAGTAGTGTATGTGGTAGATATTTCATGTATATTTTTCTGAAAAATAATCAACATTTTTTTAAAGTCATTTGTTTGCCATTTGTGTTGACTGTATAACACAAAATCTCAACCGGATCCCCCAGATTAGCAAAATACAATTACAAAGGATTTCATCAACGGATATCGTGTTACAGTAAGAGCCAGGTAAATCCGTGTCCCAGATACCTGAGTACCTCACGCAACGCTTCCAAAACCAGAGACAAGAGATTACTTTCTTAATTTCGTCAAGACATCCTCCGTGGGAAGTCCAAGGGTTAAGGCGGTCTATAGATGTATAAGCAATAAAGACCTGCGCACACCGGGGACGGCAGGGCAGAGCATTTTATCTTTACCCAACTTAAATTCAAACGTATCTAGTGGTAGGTAATAAGATACAAATTACAATATTTAGATCAATCGACCCCAATGCTTCTAAGGGGATTTGCCTTCGCGGCACTGAAGAGCGCGCTAGAGGATGCCGCGGCGGGATGCGACGGCATAAACCGGAACACGTCGAGAGCTAACGGCATGCTTAGGGACGCCAAGTCATGCAACGGTATGCACTGGAGTCCGCTAACTTTGCCAGGTGAGGCAGTGCAGGCAAGCCACGTTATCTAATAGGCTGCTGAGATTATTATAATAGTGCTGGCCGGTGACAAAATCCCTAGCCCTGCCGTCCCCGGTGTGCGCAGGCCTTACTGTGCCCACACTTTCGGGCTTTAGAAACGGTTGCGTGGGATGCCTTAAATATTATGTTCCACTTTTGGAAACCGTTTTGACGTCAGTGGTGTAATTTACTAAGTAACAATCATTTTTTTTCGTGGCGAAAAGTGTGTACTGTGGGCATACCTCAGTCTAACACTTCGGGGAAACACAGCGTAATGTTATTTTATGTTTATCAATGAGCGATTTGTAAGAGAGCCTCCAAGGGTGAGGATACTTAGATCATGATACCAGGCGCGTAGTTATTATCGAAACTCTGTCAAAATCAAAATCATCACTTTTTGAACGTCAAAATTACAAAAGACAGACCCCCAAAACCCCCGCCTTTCATCACTTCTAGTGCTTTCGCTGGGAAGAAGAAGTGGCGCAACAAACTCCTAAGCAGCACAGCTGTCTGTTCAGTTAGAAAATACCAGTCAGTTATTGCCTTGGATTCCATAAACAAGACTTTCTAGATTTTGTAGCAACGACGTATGAGCTATGTAATTAAAATCAAATAATTATCATTAACACCATTATTGTGTCTTCAACGTAGCATGTTAATAGTCATGTTTGTAAAGTATTATATTCCCAAAAACATGTTTCTAATACATACTTAGTTCCTTCCTTACAGTTCTTCCTGCTTCATTTGTCGGGCAAAGTGTTATTGGGTTAATGGCAATAAGCTATTGCATAGGACGTAAAAATATAACTGGCGAAACGTGTGTGTACTCTGCCTAACCCTTCGGGGATTAAAGGCGAGATGTTATGGGTACATAGTTCCTTAACAAAAAGCACCCAAAACACAAAACCTTTAAAACAAATCTAACTTGAGGTGTAGCTGTACGAACCTTTTCGAATTGAACTTAAATAAGTAACTAAGGGCTCGATATTGAAGCAGACTTTGCTGCGGAGGGACACTGATCTCTAAGATACAGGGTCACCCCTAGTTTGGAGATCAGGGTTTCAATGTATTGTGCTTAGCATAGCCACTCAATTATAATTATAACATTGCTTTTAATGTACTTAGGCTTTTCTTCAATAAACATTTTTATTTTTATTTTTTATTATCCTTTCCCGTCGGTTGCAACTGAAATACGGAAATAGTAGGAAAGCTCGTAAAACCAGTAAAATGTTACGTTAAGTTTGCTGATAGCTATATGGAGCACGTGATTTGCATTTAGATTGCACGTTTTGGAAATAGTGTGTGATGCCGTATGCACTAGTGAATTGTGTGGGAAGACTGATGCGAAGTTTAGAATCGTATTGAGGTTGAGTTGTGGTGTGATTTTAGAAATACTGCAGGTGCATTAAGTGGGCGATGAGTACGTAGTTACTTTATTTGAAAAATGAGCGTTCTCTGGTCTGCCATTATCAGCATAGTCCTTTTTTAAAGGTGTTTGGATTGGCATCCATTCTAGCAGAATCTTTTTGTACTTTATACAAAATGACTGCTGTATATGTAAGAAGCTCCTAGCTTTAATAAGGCTATTATGTTCTGGATTTGGATACCATTTTAGCGGATTAATTTATACTTTTGAAGATCATAAAATTCTCGATAGACAAACGGCAGTCATCCATTCTTGTCTAGACCACAGCCCGCGGCAATCGACCTCCTAGCCTAGCCATTTATCCACCAGCCCTGGCCAAATGGCTAAGCCTATCGATCCACGAACCACCCAGCCTTGATACAGACATAAATATTCATACCCTAGAAGAGTAAACGGCGTTGCGGTGTAAATCCGTCTGTTTGTTCTTTTGCGACGCTGCGGCGCGACTTGCAATATGCTGAGTGGGTAGTGACGCCGCGTATTGTCAGTTCGTGAGGGTACACGCTTCGTGTATTGTCAACGAGGAGCTCTCTTGCTTTGTGTCCTATGTGGAACGTTATTAGGTCACAATGTGAATGTACTTGGTGGTTTCGATTTTCATAAGTACCTATCTATGTAACTTTCATTATAGGTTCTTAATTACTCAAAGTCAAAGTCAATGCATTTGTTTCAAATAGGCACATAAAAGGCACTTCTGAACGTCAAAATTTACAATAAAATAGAATTGATTCTAGTCGCCCCTTCCAAAAGGTAGTTTCGTATGGAGAGGAATGGGTAAGAAACTCCACCGTCTTCATGATATTAGTCTAAAGTCTCCTACTTCTGGACATATCTAGGCGGAGGCCTTAGCATGGCCAACTATCTGATGAGCAAATGTTTTACGGTTTTTGTCCCCGTGAATATTTCAGCTTTGACCGAGTAGTTTTGAGCTCAAACGGGCTCTGTTCTAAACGCACAACGCAGTATAAGTCGCGAATAAGAATCTATCAACCAAATCAAATTGTCAATCTTATATTACTTTTTCTTCGAATACCTCATTATAAAATCAAAATTCTATGGTTTCTAAAACTTCTGGCATGGTAAAGGCTTAGTTATTAATACAGATTGAATATCCTAACCACATCATCCTGTTCATACTGTTCCCCATCAAATTAGACCCGTGGTAATAAACTACTGCAGTGCAGCAAGGAAGCGATACTCTCTGGGGATATCCTCGACTTGTGATCGAACTAAATATTAAGTATAGGTAGAAAATAATTGGCAACTTCAGACCAACATCTCGAGGGATGTTTTTACTATGCCTAACATTAAACTCAAAAATAAATCAGGCTGCTTGACTGCATCTATTTTTAAGTTACAGTTATCAAGCCCAGATAGCGGGAAAAGTAAACAGGAATTGTAAGGCGTATACTTACTACTTCATACTTATCAAAGTCTCTACATAATAATAAACTAAGGGACAATAATAATGTAGTGCACAATAATACGTGCTTAGTTATTATCATTTAGTAAACAACAGAAATTTGTATGATCTAAGGATTCCTGTAATCTTATTGACATTCAAACACGGCCGGGTGTCGTAATCTCATTGACATTTAATACCCCACTGGACACCTGCCCGACGTTACAGATATCAGCCAATATATTCTAACTGTATGTACAGCTGTAAAGGTTAACATTATAAATATATAGGCACGTACGTACGCGCAATAATAAAGTAAGGAATTCGTCAATTCAATATCACTTCACGGGGATCCTGAAAAAGGTCCCGATTTCCCGAATAAAGACGCGCAATCAATGTTATTGAAAGGACCCTCGCAGCCTGATCCGCTGTAGGCGGCACTATTCTGCAATCCTTTCGCGAACCCACCAACCAATCAATATCGACCTCCCCAATCTTGAACTGTGACCTTTTGCAACAATCCTCCAATTAAATTTCCATTCGTTCTCCGAATGTAATTTGCTGCTTTCTCGAAATATTCAGAAACTCATGTTGGCGTACATTTGATGTGTAGGCGGATTATTTTTAGTACTTCTATTCAGGAACGCTAATTATTATGCTGGATGTGTAATTTATTCAGCACGCAATGAATGTTAACGTGACTCATATCAAGATCGATAGTCAGGGTGTGTTAAATAAAACACATATTTCTATGAATACTTTTTATTTTGCCAAACAGTTCTCTGACATTTTCTAAATAAGTTTTGGGCTTATAATAAACTTGTCCAATGTTCGACAAAAATACTGCGACACGTGGAGCTAAGCTTAAAATAATTGTGACCCGACGTCGTCGTAGCGAGCGATACCCGCTATCACAACTGTCTATGACATCGGCTTAGCCGGCGTCGTAAAATACCGAATCTCACTCAAATAAAGGTCGCCCCAAATCGCACCCCTGCAGGTATTATAAAATGGCGTCATCGGTATAGAATTATAGTCTTGTGATCGGCAGGTATGAGAAAGGTTAGGTCGGCGACGGCGCGGGGGCAGTCGCCTCCCCCTGACCTTTACAGAGTCGCCCAGTCCCGCGGGAGAGTGATCGCGCCGCATTACCACGGACCACGCGGCGACATATCTGAAACGGCTCATAACATGGACGGGCCAGTGCGGGCGAGCCGGGTGTCAGCCGGCCGCCGGTTGTCAGCCGGGCCGGGCGCACCTGTGTATGTGGGCTCCGGCCGCGGCGGCCACTGCAGGCCGGGAGCCGGCGACGCGGCGCGACGGCGCGTCTCGCGCTTAACATGGCAGACACGCACCTCTAGGCACGTGCGGCATCGATATCCGAAAATATCCCTAAAGATGAATTTGAATCAAACTATTACTGTTAAAACTAGAGATTCATTTCAGTTTCATGATCAGCATTAGGAATGGCTGGCAGGCTTAAGAATTTACATAACTATAATTCTAGACCCTAGAGTAATATTTTTTAATCGTTATCAAAAAAAAAAATCTGCTGATTCATAAAGTGTGACCTACACGGTCAAAATATATAGAACACCAATTTTATTTTTATAACCGACGATTCAACGCCCCTGCGTTGAAATTATTCGTTCAGAATCATGGCTGAATCCATGGTAACAGGATGCGCGTCGATGTCTCTGCCACTCTGTGAATGTTGACAATGTTGTATTACAGTGATTAGATGTGACTTAGTACCTAAACAAGACTGAAAAAAGAAAAGCATGCCTAAATATATCCAATCCAATACGATGAATTCGGAGACATACTCAAATACCACTTTGAGACTACACACTGACTCATCAGGATATACTATATCTACGTAGGTACGGTAACTGTTTTTACTGAAATACGGTAAACGTCTGAAAATAATGATGAAAAAATGCAGATATCCACGCTTAGCCCGTTATCCGCCTCGGCGACATCGTTCCTACCCTAGTGGTTACGTTCGGGACGGCCGCGGCGCATGCGCGCTGGCCGCTATTAAAAAATGAATTCCTGGTTCCCGCACTGTGAGCCGTACGTCGGTGTCAGCGGCTGCGTTAGGTCGGCGCGCGCCAGACGGACCCGCCCGACGGTCGCCGAGCCCGCATCGCGCAGCGCCGCGCGTGGTGTGCGGGTGTGGTCGCGAGTGCAGTGCAGTGCGTGCAGCGGTCCCATGCGGTGAGGCCGGCCATGCGCCGTGCGGGCTGGTAGCGGCCGCGGCATGGCGCGCCGCGCCGCCCGCGCCCGCGCCTGCTCCTCACACAAACCATGAGCGACCTGCAGGCCACCTTCGAGTTCTCCGTGGAACTCTACAAGTTCTACAATGTCGACCTCTTTCAGAGAGGGTGAGCGCTCTCGATATTAATAACGTAGTGGTACATGAACCTTCGTGATAACGCTGATGACAACTGATAAGATGTGAAGTGCACGTCAAATTAGAACGGAATAAGCTCATAGAATAGATAACACAAATGACCTGGCTAAAGTCGGGATTTTGATGAAGCGTGGACTATGAATTCATCATGTCATTCATGAATTTCATGATCTGATCATATCACCAATCATCGTCTTGAGATCATATCTCCTCAGACCATCAATCTGATAGCGATCACTATCTCCATGACATTCGCGAGAGAGATGCCCTCTGATTGAGACGTACGCAGACAGAGATTATTGGTACATTTTCTTTCACCGCATTACCCCAACTTTAGAGCGGGATAGTGCTATAAAGATATATCGACGAAACTCAGAATTATGAAGACGGTCGGCGTAGCTTCGACTAATCTAAGAAATTCGTTGCTTGTTGCTGGATGACTGAAGAGAGTTTTATAATTACCATACATTATCCTAACCATAAAAACACTATTACAGGCTACCGTTTTCCGATATGGTCGGTATATCGGAAAGCGGTCGGTATTTCGGTAGCTTAATCTGTCCCTCGAAAGTAATCAAAAAAAGCAAGGAACTATGCGCAAATAGCCACATATGTATGGTAACCCAATTTTCTGGCTTAACGAGGAATTCTATTAACTGGTAACAATAGAAGAGCTCTCTGGTGTCAGATCTCGTTACGCTCCGACATGTTAACGTTACTGTAACATCAAACCGTCACGTTACTCTCTCTACAGAACCTATGGACCATATGGGAATATATATGGCGAGTATATAGCCGGCCTATCCTAGGGTCGGTTTCTCTGAATGTAGCATTAAAACTGTAGAATTATAGAGTGCTAAAACCTAAAACCAGGCTGTGTAGGTACATAAGTACTTGAAATTGAAGAAGAAGAATATACGATGAATGTTGAAATCGTGCTAGCAGTGTCATCGATTTATGTTGACATTGCTCGGAATCCCACCTACGTCAAAGTTGAATACAAGGATAATATCTATCTATAGGTAACTTTAGACAAACCTGAAGCACTGAATACATAGATTAATGGAGATATAGATTCCGCTTAAAAAGGATGATAATATGTAGTAGTCGAAAATGAATATATAAACAGCATGTTAACTCTCATTGACCGAATACTGGAAAATGAAGTTGATATATTAAGCTATTAAATTAAAATGATACCGTATTTACCATAACGTTCAAGCATAAAAACAATCGTACTTTTTATTAATGGCCAGTGACGGTCGACATCAATTTCAGAACGAAATATGAAAGGGTTTTTTAAAAATGTATTCGCAGACGTGCCTCGGGGCTGTCGCGCGCAATTATTATGATTGACGAATGCTAACTGCACGGCATCATTGAAAACCCTTCAATTAATTTCGCCAGACTGAAGGGGAGAATTGACTCGTGCCTTTTAATTGGTAATCACTGCTTTTAGTGTGCTTTCCTTAATTATTGGATTCCAGCATTTCCAGCAGAGTTTCTGATTGATTACTGCATGCCATGCCTATATTATTCAAATATTTTTCTCTCTCCTAGCTTTTACCAGTGTCACATTTGCTATTATCATTATTGATTTTGAGTAGTACTCACATATATAATTCGTTTTCTGTTATACTCGTAGAAGCTTTCCCAAGTATGTTGAAATTAACTTCTAGTAAAACCAAATGCTTCTGAAAATCTACTTTATCTTATAGAACATAGTATTCTTCATCTTCATCATTCTAATATTCAAGTTTGTGTTCATGCAATAGCTGAATAGCTTTTCATCTTGTATAAGCATTTACTTCATCTATGACCTCGGTAAAGACTGTTTTAAATACGATAGCTTCATGAAAGCTTGCTAGCGTGCTAACAGCAGCCATTTCTAAATCGTATCTTTTCGTGTTTGAGTTGCGAAGCTCGAAATATGTTTAAAAAGTCTTGAGCATTAAATATATTAACTCATACTTTTAAAATGTCTGCAATTCAGACCGAAAGCCAAAAGTTCTAACTACCGATCTAAGCCTGACTGGCTAGCTATTGTGGTTTGTGGATTTCACATTAAGTCTAGATTAATCGTTACGGCTAAAATTTTGATAACCAGCTTCTGCTTGCGACTTCGTCCGCGTGAAGTTTCTTGCTCCCCGACCCATCACATCGCATCGCATCGCATCATCCGGCCGCGTTATTCCTTCGTTTTCCGTTAGCGTGCTTTCTGACATTACTTTTTTTTTGCTCAGCTTCTAAAGACGTCATAGTATGATGTTAAATAGCCTTCATAATGAATTGGGCTATCAATTCAATTCAAATCAATATTTATTGGATAGGAGAGAGGAAGAGCGCTTTTATGGTTTTCCTACTTATTAAATATTTATTACCTATATGTCCTTATCAAATGTGAAAAGAACTTTTCAATTCCGACTGGTGGTAGTTCCAGAAATAAGCACGTTCAAACGAAAAAACAAACTTCAGCTTTATTATTAGATTATAAGAGCAGCTTCTAGTCAGACATGGTTTCACAATATTTGGGATATAACTAGACCGGCAATGTTGTTTGCTAATAATCAAAACAATTTTAATGCAATACAATGGACTGCTGCACACGTAGGAGGAAATATGCGAAAATTAGAGTTTGTTAAACCCTGTCGGAACGCGTTTGGCAACGAGTATGGTATGAAAATGTTGATCCGAATGAATCTGTGCTTTCTTAAAGCCAAACAAACTCGATCATTTAACTGAAAAATTAACGCCTACGACTATAAAAACTGAGTGCATTTTATGAATCTACACCGTCCATGTTGATCTATTGGGATTACATTTTATTTCTGTGTTTTCGAAGTTTGGCCCAGTGGTAACGACCGTGACTTACGAGTTGTAGGCCATAGATTCGAACCCAGACGGGCACTTTACTTTGTGTAAATTATTTCATCACCACTGCTCTCAAGACGATGACATAAAACATTGTGAGGAAACCGGCATGTACTAGAACCAAAAATTCGAATACATTTGACATGATCTACCAACCCGCACTGGGCCGCGTGGTGGGTTACAGCCCACTCACCGAGAGGATGCCTGTGTCCCAGCAGTTGGAACATTATAAGCTTTATTATGGTGTTCATTTTAAGACAAGCTTTTTATATTTAACCGGCTACTACCGTTTATAGGACTATACTATAGGACTTCTGAAAACGTGTAAAGGCAAGCTAAAACGGATAAATGCCTGACAGTTCAGATTGGATGGTAATTGTACTTTTCATACTGAGCAGAAGATTAAGCATGCTAAGATTTGGCTAACAATGCCGTATAAAGCAAAACAATCAGAACTTGAAACACATTGTGAAAAGTGTGGAAACATATCAAAGTTGAGACAGGGACTTGTAGAAATCTTACTAAACATTTTTTTGAATATAATAGTTTCTGCAAATGAAACACTTATTTCTTTAATGTACTACGGTGGTAAAAATAATAAAAAGCCATTAAAATAATTCGAAAAGAAAACAATCGTGCTTCTTTCCAGATATTCCAACACACGCGTCACAGCAGCCGCAAGGTCGTCGTCTAAAATTAAATGTTTTTGCTATAACCAACAATGTTTACTCCCGAAGACCGATGTTTTACTACAGAACACGTTGCACACACGGTACATAAACAGTTGAGAAACACGCAGTCTCATAAACTTTATACTGCATAGTGTATCGATAGACAAATAAACAATGTACTTCGATTCTAAAAAAAAGGGTTCCTACCTGATGAATCAGATCAGATCGTTGAACTCTTAGTCGCTTTGGGCAGTCAGTCATTCTTGCCAATGTGATACTCCGATGTTGTGTCAAACAAACTGGCGTGTCATGTAAAATCCAATGCCGAGTACAGCGGAGTAACTGCGAAACGCACTTACGGCAGCAATGGCTTTTATTTTGACAGTTCAACAACATTCATTGCGTTATTTACGTTGTTGAGCTGACAATTTTTGCGGACATTATGAAGTAATGGATTAGGAATGTCCTTCGAAATGATTCAGATTGTGATTGAAAGTGTGTTACGCAATTAGGGTGCAGATTAAAGAAACCTAAGATGAAATGTAACACAAATGAGCCGTCCAAATCTATAACACAAATACTAGTCTAACATGTACAACGTGTGTTACATTTCACGTTTCATCTCACTAATCTGAATCTGAAAATTAAGGTGTAAAGAGATTGACAAAAGTGCAAATGCCATGTGCCAAAGAACTCTAAACATGAACATTAATTCACCACTACAAACTTCAAATGCGCTTACAAGCGGCTTAATGACCAGCGTCAACAAATCAACGCTAGACACAAATTACGTTGCATTGATGAATAACTAAACTCATTGACAAAAGGTCTTTGATGCGGAGGAAGCAATTTATGTTAAACATTTGCTAAAGTATGTACTTGCTTACAGAATTGTAGAGCAGATTAAACAAGATATTAATCCATCAATGATATAAAATAAAGCAACTAAGCAAATTAAGGACCAAAATAACGTTATTAAAAAAAAAAACAATGAAATATATATTTAATAACATGCAAAACACTTTACGACAAACAAATAAAACCAAACTATTTTATCTTTCAAATTGCAAATGACAAGACTCCTACGCATCGCGGACGGTTTGTGACCCAGTTCTATATTTGTGGCGCGTGTCTTTCCAAGTATGTTTGCCACAGAATAAATAATATTACGACTGGTAACAAGCTTACACATTTTACATGACTTTAAAAGCTATAGCATCTCTTTCAAAGGACTGTGTAGTTACAGGACCTGTTAATAGCGTACGCCTTGTGCTTATGAGCGGTGCATAATAAGCCCATTATTTATCAATGATTAGATTCGTAGTATGATTAGTGTTCTTGTCGTCTGACTCTTTAATTTTGTTTTTCACTCTATGTTGTTGTTTAGAGCTTGTGCTGTAACAGGACTCATCATTTGAAACTGTTATTTTTCCTTTATTGCTTCTATTCTTCGCTTGTCTCAATTTCCTTTCGTCATCTCAGGGTAGATTATTCCAAGTTTCTAAAGTTACCGACTCAGAATTTTTTGCTGCTGTAATTTCGAAGCTACCAGCTCCTAGCCTGTGTTAGAGAACCGATAGCCAGATCCCTCCAAACTCTACAACTTGCATTAATCAAATTTTAGTTGAATCATTTTAACTTTACCTTTCTGAACTAGCTACGAACAGTCTACCAAACTAACAGTAAAACTTTTGAATTGCAAAATTAGTATTTAAATGCTTCCATTAACGCCTAAACAATTATCAAACTACTGGAAACTGAAATTAGTGTCTACACTATGTAATGAATGTCAGAATCGGCTGGCTGAAGCGCGCTCAAACTCATATTTTATGCCACAAAGTGCATAACCAAATAAACTCAATTTTCCCTTCTACACCTAATTACTGAGCAACGTGCTTTGAATGTTGTATTAACATCGCCACTATTTTAATAAACGATTCTGATGGTAATTCATTAATGAGATCAAATGCTTTTCAAAACTTTGTTTTTGTACTTTCAGATAAATCGTTCATGTAATAAACATGAACGATTTATCTGTTGTCAACTGCATTAAGTACTATTGATATTATTGATGAATATTTTATTCGTTTTCTTTGTATTGGTTACTTCTTTACTGCCGTATTGATCATTGACGGTAAACGAATAACATCGTGAGGTAATAATTAATTGAAAGACTATAATTGCAATAAATACATTCTTAAATAATTATATACATGTGGATATTTATAAAAAAGATGAACTATAATTGTAGTATTTGTTTACAATACAATATTTACATTATATAAGCTAAAATTTAAAATAATAATACAAGAAGATTATATAAATAAACATAACATGACTTCTAAATACACAATAAATAAATTATAAAATGTTACCTACTGAATCTCTAATTGTGATACACGTAAAACTGATCTCTTTTATTTGTAATCTAAAATATGATCTCCTATTAAATAACCTATTAAATTTTATTACCTAAGTAAATATATCTAAATGTAAAAATAGTATTTTAAGAAAATAGCTACCTACTTACCCTTATAATTAATTAATTTATGTTATTGTTATTAACTTTTTATGTGAGCGTAATTTTTTAGTTTTCATGTAGAATTTTAGTTTGATTTTTGTTTCTACGATTTAGATTTTAACTAAACTAACTACAATTACGCGAACTACAACGGGAACTACTACGAACTATAATAAAAAAGAGAGAAAGAGAAAAAAAGAAAAAAAAGAAAAGAAAGAGAAAGAAAAGAAGAAGAAAAAGAAAGAGTTATTATAATTTTGCTGTGCCCTGACAGGGTCTACAACATGTCAAGGTGGTGGTTTATACCTTGTGGATTGCAAATAAACGAATACGAATATGACGGTCTGAAGTAGTCAAAACGTAATCAACAAGAGTGGTTAGATTAAGATATTTGCTCTTCAATGAGGTCTTTGCCTTTAGGCCTTTGCCTTTCAGACTGGTGCACATAACATAATGTTTATTGTGCCAAAAACAATGTTACTGGTTATTTTTCAACTTATTAATAAGCAAAATGCAATACAATACAGTACTTTATTTTTAGAGTAAAATATCACCTGTATCCTGCATTAGTTAGAAAAAGACTGTATCACAGCAGACAGGGCAATTGGTTGGTTGAGTGGTTTTAATGTCTTTATTGGTGTCCTTTTCCACCATAATTTGTCATATTAACGACACGTTAATTTCTGCCACCTTGATCTTGAATTTTTTGGTTATATTACTTTACAAAACTAGAAATAATTGGCGTTTCATTAGTCATATGAGCCATTTCATTTATTTATGCTATAAGTTCACAAAACATACAACAATTTATTCCCCCTTTAACTGTCGCCGTAGGGGGAAGAAAAGTGACGACATAGCTACCACACTGCGGCGTAAATTGATTCGGGTCGAGACCAACGCGACAGGTGTAAATGAATTGAGGTGTAAAAAGTACCCAACTTTGTGGAACAGCATGTGTAGGAAAAAGTTAGAGGCAACTAGACGAATTGTGTTGGTCGAGTGTGAAAAAAAGATCAACCATTTGGCAATAACAAAGTCATGCTAAAGGTGAAAGATTAGTTTTCGCTCGATTCCTGTATCAAACTAAAACTTAGGTGAAGTGAGCTGTCAATAGTGTCAATCCTTAGCATCAAGTGGAATGACAGCTCACTTTACCTAAGTTTTCTCGGTAAGATTTTCACAGAATAGCACAGCAGGTAACGAAGCGTACAAATGGAAGATTCAATTCTTCTTCTTTCTTTCTTGGTAATTATAATTATAAAATAGTAACTCCGAAGAGTCGTAGCGTGATGTTAAATAGCCTTCCTCAGGAATTGGGCTATCAAATGCAAAAAATATTTTTTCAACTGATACTGATAGTAGTTCCAGAGATTAGCGCGTTCAAACAAAAAAACAAACTCTTCAGCTTTATTATTAGTAAACTGTTACTTTAAAGATGCTAACTTAACTAACGGATAATGTTTTAACAATAGATAAAAAAAACACTTCTGCGTAACCCTATAGAGCTTACAGGCGAGATGTTAAGTGTGTATAGTAACTTAAAAGATTTTACTACGCTGCAACACCAACTACACTTTACTATAAGTAAGTTTTCAGTACGGACTCGTATAACGGTCGGCACAACATACGGTGAAGTTTACTGTGTAGTCAGAACTACTTAGGCAGATTGCAGCCTCGTAGAGCTAGTAACCACTCTTTCCTTTGTTTTCCTATTCGCATTTTCTGACATGATACCCGTATTGTGTATGGGCAAAATACTTCGGTGCAACTATATTCTGTAGTGAGTGTGTAGGCTTGTATAAATGCTGAATTCAGAGCTGCGGGTAGTTGCATAACACACTAACAGTAGGAATGGCTTTCATTTTGACAGTTCAACAACGTTCATTGCATTGTTAAGCAGACAATATTTTCAAACGTATGAAGCAATGGATTAGCAATATCCTTCAAAATGATTCAGATTGTAATTGATAGTATGTTACGAAATTAGGGTGCTGATACTTTTTCGAGTAAGAAATAAGTTATTTATGAAATAGAATTTAAAGTTGTCAGTCGCAAGTCTCTTGACTACTTTCTATTGCCCCTCCTTTTGGGTAGGTATCGAGTATCTATTCTAGCAGATCCTTTCATACAAATTCCTTCATATTATTTTTATTTTATCTCGTAGAGTTGAACAGGCCAAAATTCTAGCATAAATGAGGAGAATTAAAAAGAAAATACGAAATGAATGATGCTTATTTCTGTAAGTAAATCTTTCTAGATACTGTTACACTTAAATTTTTCGATATTTTAATAGTAGAATTCATCTAATCTAAGATCTCTTCATTACTCATTTTACATGTAAGAACGAAAAAAATCCAATTAAAAGCTGAATTACTTAATAAAAATTCTAAGGCAAAAAACCCACTTCAGACGAAGTTAAACTCATGCATATTAAAGGTTGAACCATAAGTCAAGCTACTAAAAACCGTCGTCGAGTTAACTGCTACCTTTCTGTGAAATGACAGTAATGAAGCGAGATGACCCCACTGAACTTAACATAATAAGCTTGGCTACCTTCGGAGGCCCGAGGAGGAAAACCTCTGAAAAAAATACGGTCGAATTATATTTTATGTAATATAGAGAGGTTCCCAAAGTGGTATCTGGCAAAATTTCTACATTTATATCTGTACCTAATATTTATGGTGTACATAATAAAGGCAGACTGTGCCGGACTGAAGACCTTGACCTGGGGCTTACCACCAGCTCTTATAGCAGGGCAGAAGTTGAACTGCATTGCTTTTTTGTTCTATGACTAAGTAGAAAAAAGCAGTACATTTCAGCTTTTGCCCCGATGTAAGAGCTGGTGATAAGCCCTCTAGTAGTTGAAGTGTGGGCAGCCGATGACGTGGACCAACAACCTGGTCAAGAGTCTGGCTTAGGAAGGCTAGAGACTGGGAAGAATGGCGTGCATTGCAGGATGCCTACTCGTACACTCTGCATTCGGTGGCGAAGGACTGAAGAAGACAAAGAGAGAGATATAGTAAAGAATATTCTATTCTATCTGGCTGTAACTCTAAGAGCCATGAGTTCCAAATCTTTGAAGAAGACACTGACACGCTTACTCACATGCTTGTAATTTTAAAACGCACTGAGCAAGTATGTGATCAGAGGTCTTTGCCCTTTAATGGGACAATTACAGACTGGTATTATTTTATATCCTTTAAACTGGAACACAGCAGTTATTAGCTATGATGATGATACTGCATACGAGGGTACGAGACGAGAATTTTTTTATTAAGTAATAGTATTAAGATTCTAAGTAGAGTGTGTCAGAAGTCTTTACTTATTGCACTTGCACGTAGAATGGAGGTTAGAGCACGAAACTTTCGAGAGTTAACCCCTCAGGAGATTCTGGCGAATGTAGTTGTCATCAACAACTGGTCTGCTGTAAACGTAACCCCATTTCCATTTTCTCTTTTTTGCTGCTCAGACTTTACCAAGTGCGCGTGGGCCTCCGTGTGTCGCCGAAGGTCCCGGTGCACATCGAGGCCTCCGTGTCGAGCGGCAACGGGGCCGCGCGCACAGGCCGCCCGGCCGCCAACGCGTCGCTCATCGGAGGCCTGGCCGCGTCCCGGGCGTTCCAGATCATGTACCGTAACGAAGAGGTCACGTTACGGGATATCGTGCATTTTAGAGCTCATCTCTTAGGTAAGAAATTTTATTTAAAGCCGCCATTTGTTTTTACGTCTAGCTTCAGCGACGGAATGGTTACATCCCGGGTGTTTCAAATCATTCGGAGGTCACGTTATGCCACATTGTCTATTTCCGACCTAATCTCTTAGGGCTATGAGAATTATTTTGTTTGTGGTCGGTAATTTCTAGCACCATTAATGACTTTGACTGTAATCTGACAGATGCAAAGGTCAAGGGTCATGACCCTCTCGGGTCATAATTCAAAGTTAAGCTCCCAATGACCTTGTGAATCCTTTCTCTTCCGCATCAACGGATTGTATTTTGGAAGAGGATACTTACGTCAGCAGACACTGTGTCTAAATCAGGCTACAATAATCTATTAAGTTTCGAAAGTAACTAATTAAAAACACATTATTTTGTTTTGGAGAGGAAATTGAATTGTTCCACATTTCGCAATCACAAGCATTTGGAACTCGTTACTTTCTTTTAATAGAAATTCGCTCTGAAACTCTGAACCGATTGTTTGCCAAGACTCTTTGTAAAGCTCACACGGTATCCACTATGTTCGCACAGCAAATGTGCTCCGCGCATTCTGCTTTAATGTGCTCTTTTGAAGGCGATCGCGACCGCAAACCAGCAAACAAGCAACGTCGCCTGATCGCAATGACAGACCGCAGTGACACGATTGGTTTCCATGTCACTCTATGAAACCAGTGACAGGCGGCAGGGTGGATCTTCGGAAGCGTTTTCATTTATCGTGATGGCCGTTTTTACGCAAGCACAGGCACATGCGCGGAGAAAATTTTCTGCGCGAACATAAAGGACACCCAGCATAACCTTTTCCTATTTGTTTAGTGGATAGCCGGAACCTCAAGGAGTCCTTAGAACGAGCAGAATGGAGCCTTGGCGTAGAGCTGTGGTGCAGCGAGGGTGCACAGTCTAGTACCCTCGCCCCGATGTCCTGTCGGGTCCTCAAGCTGCACTTCCAGCCCTCACAGGGCCTCCACTATCACCTGCCAGTTCTATTCGACTACTTCCACCTGTCATCAGTCTCCATCACAATACATGCAAGCCTAGTTGCTTTACATCAGCCTTACATCAAGTAAGTATGAGGAATTTTTGAAAAGTTTGTTTCGACAGATGAGAGCTGGCGACCGTTGTCTGAGTATTCATACACACGAGCGATTCGCGTCAACGGCAGTAACAACTGCAGCCATTGACAACTTGCTGCTCGTGTATTTGAGCACCGTAGTCAAACACACGAGCGGCACGTTATCGATGGCAGCTGCCGACGCGTCCTCGACTTCTGTTGCCTCTGCCCTTGACGCGTGTCGCTCGTGTAAATGCTCACTAAGATATACGGCCTGATGTTATAACATTATATACCTGCGGTTTGTTGATCGTATCTAAATGTACGGCTAACTATTTACGTGGTTAGCTAGCATGTATTGTAAGTAACTATTTATTCCCAAATTGGCTAGATTGTACCACTGTATTCTGTCAGCTTTTATTTATAACGTTTTTCGAAAATTAATAATATGGCCAATGTAAGTATTTGTGACAATACGTGTAAAAGCAATAAATTAACAAACCCACGCGTGTCGTGAATCTTGATTCTCGTGTTTCCGATGATTATCTCATATTAATTAATGTCACGGACTACATCTTAAATCATCAATTACTGTAGTTTTATTGAAACTTAACCAAGGGCTATAAAGTGCGATTGTCCTGATAACATCAGTGTGAACAACATTGAACTTCTTCGACTGTAAAATATTGTACTACACTACACTTATTTATCGAAGTTACCGCCTTTTTAAAGTTTAAACTTTATTCGACTTCCTTTTTTAAAACCATCGACACAACATGTATTTTTCTTCCATACTTCTCTATTAGTCGTCATCTCGGTAGTTACAAGTTACAGGGCTAGTAACTTGAAAACCTTGCAAGTAAGAGAATATAAAATCAATTCACTGTTATAGTCTATTTGACCACATTTCTCTAGTCTTCAAACATTTACTCGAAGAGAAGACTTACTGACTTAGTAATTATTCTTTTACGAAACTTACTATATTTGACGTATTTGTAAACTCATTTGCTAAATACATAGATACTTACACAATTGAGTTCTTACATGTCTGTCCGCCACTCAAGGAAAAGTATCATGCATTATGTGCAAAGCTGGTGAGTAACTTCCTTGAATTGTTCCAATTTAGGGCGGGCCTTGAGCACACTTGGTACGTCTTGATATCAAAAAAGGCTTTCAGACGATAGACTTTTATACAAGCGATTTATTTCTCGACCACCGAAAAAGTTGTAATACAGCAGTAGGAAACGTAGACGGATATACCCACATTACCCACGATTTGGCCCAGAAATCATAATTTATCTTATAACGTTCTCTAAACTCAATTTTTACAGTACTCCACGCTCAAGTAAACAATGGGGCAAATTGATGAAGAGTGCTGGTTCCTTCAACACTTCTGGAAGCTTCGAGAATGTACTCTTCGGATCCACCGGCAAATGCTCTGGTGGAAACTCTAGCAAGATTGCACATGCTAGGTAAGTAGCCCAACCGTGGAAATACTACTTACACTATATTAAGTGATGTTTTCATCTTCAATCAACTGTTGCCCTATCTCACCAGGTTTTGAGTTACCACCTCCGAAAACATATGCAGACATGGCGAGGTCCGTA
Source organism: Apamea anceps (assembly GCA_951799955.1). Taxonomy (NCBI): domain Eukaryota; kingdom Metazoa; phylum Arthropoda; class Insecta; order Lepidoptera; family Noctuidae; genus Apamea; species Apamea anceps. Next base: position 6,378,338 of record OX637516.1, read on the forward strand.
CTTTCGGGACTCAGTTTACCTGGCCAAAAGTTCCTTAAGAATAGAAAATGAATGAGAGCTTGTGAATAAGGTAAAACCAATGATGACATTGTTTTTCCAGGCAAGTCCACGCTGAAGTGTGCGGAATCCTGCTGGGGTCACTGGAGGGGCTGCAGAGTGCTCTGGCAATGTGTGGCTCCCCCGGTGTGCTGCTTACTCCGGAGGAGTCCTCGTCAAATTCTGTGGTTGGAGAAGTTGCGCAGAGAATAAAGGATCTTAGCGACTTTGGCAAGGTGAGCTATGATTACTAACGTTTTTGGTAAATGATGCTGCTGTCAGAATAATTGTAAGCAACAAAGAATGATGGCAGTTACGCTTACACCAAATAAGACTTTAACGATTACTAGTAGTAGATTATACTATTATTAGTAGTAGTATGTCTGGGTTTATCAATCCATTTAACTTATTCACTGTCGTGTAGGTACACAGATGTTAATTAAAGTCGCACCACTTTTTCGCATTGCCTATTTACCCCAGAAGCTTTTATTCTGAAACTGCTTGATGGAATAGTAGATGCCATACCTACCTTACTAAACTTAGTATATATACTTTCACCCTAAACCAACGATTTTGCCTAAAATTAAATGAATTTCACAGAACTTCCAGAAGTCCGAATGCGGCGAGGAGGAGGAATGGGCGATGAGTGCAGCTCACGACATCGCACGATTGTGTGCTGAAGTCACGCTGCGGTGGCGAGCCTTCCTGCATCACACATCAGACCGGCCTCACGTGCATCATGCGCTTGCGGCCAGGCATCACGCGCTGCGGTAAGGACAAACCTATCTGCTATAATAAGTAGCACCACTTAACGCCACTGTGTGGGGATTGTGGGCATCACATCAGACTGGGCCCATAGCATTACGCGCTTGCGGCCAGGGATGCGCTGGGGCAATCGATATTATGTCTAACAAACTCAAACGCATTCTGTGATCATTTGTGCGGTGGTTGGCCTTCCTGCATTACAAACCAGATCCATGTGCTCGCGATACAGTACAATCTTCTACCGCACACAATAAATTATTAACCATCTGATCTTTCTTAAAATAGAAGCACCGTCTATGGCATCCAGGCCACCCTCTCGCCAATAAATCAAATAGCCAAAATCCCACCGGATTTTGGCTATTTGATTTATTGGCGAGAGGAAATTTCTTTTCATTAAATTAAATTAATTCTTTTCTTTAAAATAGGTAGTCAAATAATGTTGTACACCTACAACATTATTTGACTACCTATTTCCAATACCTTCGTAAACCTACTCTTTAATTTAAAGAAAAAACCCAGCACCTGGTATCATAATACAAATACCTACTAACTTATTCACCAATTCTCTTTCTAGCATAAAGCGCTTCGCCGAATGCTTCTTCGTGCTGGACAACCCGCGGCACTCGCTGGCGGGGTGCTACGACAGCAACTACCAGTCGTACCAGAGTGTGGGCGAGGTGGCGCGGCGCTCGCGCTACCTCGCGCTGCTGCCGCCGCTGCCGGTGCACTGCATAGCCCTGGATGGAGACCCGCATATCATGCCTATCATATTTGAAGACAGGTGATTGAAATATTCCTCAATTTAAATTTGCATTTATTATCTTTCACCGAATTATTCGTGAAAAAGTTAAACTTGAACTTGCTTCTTACCCTGTAAACAATCGTGGCAACCTTACCTCCGCAAATTTCATTTTACTAATCTAAAGGTAGCTTCAAACATACCTTAAAAAAATGTAAGATAATTATAATTAAGTATTTACTAGCCTTCAAAACCTTCGTGAGCTGGTAGTGACCCAAGTCACGTAGTTGGAAATTAAAATACTACTACACAGTATTTCTAAATTCTTTCAGATATCAAGACACGGCAGAATTCGCGCGACGTCGTTCATTTTTGAATTCCAGTGCAAGCAAATCTGGAAGCGGTAAGTTTGGTTACTATCTACAAATACTACAATTTCGTACACAAAATCTTTTACTAATCCGTATGTGTCTTGATGCAGATCCCTTCCTATGTTCGGAGCCCCTTGGAGATGACTGTGCTTGTAGTATTAGTTCACTCATGGACTCCAGAAGACCATCATCCGAAGCCTCCAGGGTTACCCTCACACTGCCCAGAACAATCATGGATGTTCTTGAACCACAATTGAATGCACCTAAATCCAGTTCCAGTGTCGTTCAAGCAACTCTGACTTTAGCTCCCCAAAAATCTGCCCGCGGATCTCCCAAACGAGCTTTAGTGAAACAAAATGTAGTAGAACTACCCAAGGCACACAACAAACAACTCGAGCTTACAGGAAGAAATAGATACATCGTACAAAACAATCTAATTAGCGAGATTCAACTCCCACCAAACAGCGCGTTCGCTTCTTGCCCGATACAACAGGGACAACCAATGTCTCGATACTCCGCATCCACTTTGCTTGATATCAGTACAGCAAAAAGTGCTTCGAACGTTTCGCGCCTAGGTAAAGAGAAATCTGAACCAGGACTTGAAGTTTTTCGACAAAAACATGAAATCACGAGTGGTGTGAGCACCCTGCCGGCGAGGCACAGCAAGTCTCTGGATCAGTTAAGAGTATCGCAACTAACACCGCTAAATACTGCACAAACATTAACAAAGAATGTGAGAAATGGTTCCAATTCTTCTGTTAATTATCCAAAACCATATCTACCACCGCAACAAATTAAGCCTACAACATTGCCTAGAAGCGTCACAACTAGTGCTTATCCAACGAATACAACTACGCGTTGCAGTTCCAAAGGGACAGACGACTACAGGAGGAATATAAGCGAGTTTAGAGAAAAATACAAAAATCCTTGTATTAAGAAAGTTGGACACGGAGTGAACAATGAGGTGTTCCATAATGTAGGATATAAGTACGATGGAGTGATGCAACCTAATCCTAACCAAGTGTACGGCTATACTTTCGGTAATCAGGGTAATCTGCAAGTAAACAATGTTATTCGTAATCCGTTAGAGTTTCAAAGAGGCTACAGTGTAAATTTACCCCGTCCTATGTTGCCTCCACGTAATTCTTACCCACCGGTTAGTAGTAAAACTCAAGTGACTGATCAAAATAACTTAGTTTCTAATAAACACGTACATAGATCTAATTCTACGCATGTGTTTCAAAACCAAAAAGTGGAAAATCAACAAATTGACATTGAAGCTGCTCGAAATCAACTCAGACATGAGCTCAATTACTACCTGCAGAAAGGTGATTGGAGTTACGATTTTAATACAGGAAGTTTAATACAAAACTATCAAAAGAAATCTAGTAAAAGCAGTGATGACAGCGGGTTCGTGATGACTCTAGATAGAAGCAGTGATGGGACATCAAAATCAACTTATTCAAAGACACCGCCATCTACTCCACATTCGACGATGCCATCGGTCAGGCACAAGAAAAGCCGATCCAAAGAGTCGAAACTCAATAATGGAGGAAAGGAAAATACAAAAATGAATTCAAGTAGGGATTCATTAAGCAGTCATCATTCTATTAAATCCCGAGATAGTAAATCAGATCGTTATACATCAAAATCTGAACGCAGCACTCCAAAATCTGATCGCGGAACACCGCGGTCTGGAAAATCAACGCCAAAGTCGGGTGGGTTTACTCCAAAATCAGGTCTACAAACACCTAAATCTGGCAGAGCTACACCAAAATCTGGTGCTACGACACCGAAAAGCGGCAGGTCGAGTGGAAAACCTGAAAAGCGTTCGAAACACAAACCATCGGAAAAGATGACTCAGTTAATGTCAGAAGCCGCATCGTCATCCAGCAACGAAAGTATACCTTTTGAACTGAGGAGATTAGAGTCTTCTACAAGTGTTCCTTACAGTCTCGACCACGGGCCAGAGTTGTTACGACATTGTAGAAGTGCTGCATCGGTTTTAGATGAACCTAACTTAAATAATACTTTTGGTTCAGAATCTCTACCCAATTTAGCTCCACCTCCAGCATTTGAATCGCCACCTCTTGATATAGCAGATAAAGATTTCAAAATTTTACCTCCTAAGAACTTTTCGAACAAGGAAGAGAAACGTCGTAAAAGCACTTCTACGTCTAGCTTAAGTGAACAAAGTGGATGGGTGTCTAGTGGACGTAGTTCAGGCCCGTCCTCCCCAGATAATGCAAGTTGTCAATTAAACCAGAATTTCGGTCCTGGAAAATCAGCTTTGCCTAAACCAACTAGTAAAACCTATGAAGATGCAACTGATTCTCGAAAAACTGAAGGTGAAACTATTAGTGACTTCAAAAGAACAGTCCTTAACGGAGATCAGTTAAGAGAGCGGCTCTTAAAATTAGCCGTCAAAGTAGCTCAAAATACTTCAAACGAGAAAATAGAATGCTGTGATAAGGAAGTGTGCGAGGAATGCACCATATGTAGCGATTCTATATGCACAGATAGCCAGTGCGAATATAATAAACTGGTGCATAGTAATGGTATAGACGCAGAATGCAATTCAGATACTTGCACAGCAAGTTGTTTTCAACAAATCGCAGAAGCTAATGCAGTGAAAGGTAATCAAAGACATAATTCATTTAGTGCTGTGCAAGGGAAGACTTATAGCTCTTCTTCTAAAAGCCTGAATGAGGGTACGGTGAAAAAATCACAAACAATTAGTGACAATCTGCATCCTTATATTAGGAAAGAAATTCCGCAGAAGGCGCAGCCGGCGCCCGCCAAATCTCAATCGATGGACAAAACTAAATTGAAAGACAGAATACAATATACGGAAAAGTTAATCGCGGCTGAAATACGAAGTTTGACGGTAGATCGCTCCTGCGTAAAACCGAGCAGCCACAAGAAAGATCGTACATCCAGTGCTGCACAAAAATATTCGAATAAAGCTAGATCTGAAATCGATTTAGCACATTTTATAGGTGACAATGACTATGAACATTTACCTCCGCCGCAACAGTTTAGAGACGCTCCGCCTCCACCAGATGAATTTAAGGTAAACACGTAACATCCATCGATGAAAAGAAATATCAAGTGGTTGGTAAAATGTCATATTAATGGACTTATATGTTATAGGATCCTCCAACTAAATCTCCAAAGTTGAGTAGACAGAGCAGCAAATCGTCTACTCCGTCAAAAACGCCGAGGAAACAGCCGCTACAGCCTTCGTCCCTTCAGTTAGACAACCCCTTGTATCATGTGTGTGAAGGTAGGTAACACTGTAAACCTCTGTGGAATTCAATAACGCTTCTGCTACTAACATCATCGCTTGGCTTACAACAGGTATAATGGAGAGGCGGAAGCTGAGGCCACATCAGTCGGTAAATTCTAGCGGTGTGCCCACCGGTGGTACACTTAATAAAAGTCAGAGCACCGGGGAACTGGCCAGCAGAAACGATACTGGTAATAAAGTTATTTACTTTTGACTACAACCTATCTTGCTTGTACATCTATCTACTCAGCAAAAATCAATATTACATTCCATGTCTCATTTTTTTACCATTTTTAACACTCATAAAACAATTGACACACAGCTTTAGAGCAATCAAGCCTGCAAAGCCATAGGTGACTGGTGTCAGAACTGTTGCCATAATTTCAAAGGCAATTTTCTGTTTTCAGAACAACGAGAAAGCAATCTCATCAGCATATTCGGCCTGGCCGAGTCTGAGAGGTTATTCGTGAAATGCAGAGAAGAGTTCAGGCAAAGTGTGAAATATCCGGGTGCTATCTACTCTGACTTCCCCCCTGTTGAGAACTCGCTGCCATACTTCCATATCAGCGATGAATATCGAATGTTTAATCCAGAAGGTAAGAAATCTGCTCATACTCGGGCTACTTGCAGTTACAAAATACAAATACAAAAATATTTATTTCCTCTCAAACATTGTGTCATACATATAAACTGAGGCAGCCCCAGTAAGTGACAATAGTACTTGTGTCGGAGCTATCTCTCCTAACAATGAAAATGAAGTCAAGAACAGAATAAAAATACAATTAAAAAGAGAAAAAATGAAGAAGAACAATTCATTCCATACTTCATACGCCTCTGGTACAGACGCCAGCACATCAAGCTACTACGATCTGTCAAATTTCTTTAATAGATTTTCAACTTTATCGCTAAAGCATTAAGGTTCAAGGTTGATTGGGAAAATTTGACAGTTTCGGGTAGCTTGATGTGCTGGCGTCTGTACATTTACCAAGTTAAAGGTTTATAAAATAAATCTTTAGATCTATCTGGCTACAAGTACTCTACTATACATTAATCTAACTTTTTGTAGTCTAATGAGCGACTTGTAATGTGTAGCTTCAGAACAACTTATCTCTTCATCTCTTCAGAACAATCAGCTTCAGAACAACTCATCTAACAGTACATAATTCCATATATTATAATTCACTGAATTGTAACAAGTAGTCGATATATTCCAGGGCTCCACCTCATAATCTGCGTACACGGCTTGGACGGCAACGCGGCAGACCTCCGCCTTGTGAAGACGTACTTGGAACTGGGTCTGCCTGGGGCCAGGCTAGAGTTTCTCATGTCCGAGAGAAACCAAGGCGACACTTTCTCCGACTTTGACACGATGACAGATAGGTGAGCGGTAATTATAGCACCAAAAATATGATTTGTTACAACATCCTCACCAGTTATACGTTATTGATTTTTTTCTCAATCTGTTAGACCAGTTCGTAACCTAAATTAAATTACACGGATAAGTTATTGAGACGGTGAGACCGCTTTACGACTTAATTTATTACAAATCTCAATTAGTTGATATTCGTAAATCAATTTTTATTATGTTTGTTTTTATGTTGTCAAACTGTCTGATTTCGCCGCGATATCGATACTGAATAAAAACTAAGTTTTAAAATCTATGTCCAAAAAAAAATATTTTCCGTTTTTACTTCTTGAGGAATCCCATAATGTAATCCTGTTACAATATTTCCAGACTAGTACAAGAGATCCTAACCCACATCCAGAGCTCGAGTGATCCAGCTCGGATCAGTTTCGTGGGTCATTCCCTGGGCACGATCATCATCCGGTCAGCGTTAGCGAGGCCTCAGATAAAGCCATACCTGGCGAAACTCCACACCTTCCTCTCGCTTAGTGGACCTCATCTTGGGACTCTGTATAACTCTAGCGGATTAGTTAATGCTGGTAAGCTGTCATAGTTTGTACACACTTTGTTGCTTACTGAACTTTATTATGCCAGAACTGTCGCGATTTAGGAGTACAAACATTAGAGTAACTAATTTGCCCATACGTTTTGTAATTTTTGCCAAAACAAGAAAGAAACCGTGTTCCGTGTACAAACCTATTGTATTAGTACAGACGCCAGCAGGTCAACCTACCCGAAACTGTCAAATTTTCCCAATCAACCTTGAACCTTAATGCTTTAGCGATAAGGTTGAAACTCTATTAAAGAAATTTGACAGATTGTAGTAGCTTGATGTGCTGGCGTCTGTACAATTTTTTTGATAATTGTGTTCTTAAATTATAAAGCCAAGAATTGCATTTACCTCTCTCACCTACCACTGCAACAATATTTTGTCAGAAATATCACGCTTATACCACGTTTCTCCCGCTGACAAGAAACTGCAATTCCAGGCATGTGGTTCATGCAGAAATGGAAGAAGTCGGGGTCATTGCTGCAGCTCTCTCTCCGCGACGCATCCGACCCACGGCGCTCCTTCCTCTACCGCCTGAGTGAAAGGAGTCAGCTGCACCAGTTCAAACATATCCTGCTCTGTGGCTCCGGACAGGACCGCTATGTCCCACTGCATTCTGCTAGGCTGGAGCTGTGCAAAGCTGCTGCTAAAGATACGTCGCTCTTGGGACAGGCTTACAGAGAAATGGTTGGTATTCGGAACTTCTATAAAAATGTAATTGAATAGCATACTATATTAATTGTTAACTTTGTTAATCTAGATCCCGGTGGCCTGGCCGGATTCCTTATCGTAGCTGTCATAAATATCGTTGGGTTGAAGGTGCTGACCTATGCTTCCGTCTATTATTCGTAATGACGGACACTTACGTCAAAGACCAATAACTACTTGTCAAGGGACCACACAGGGTCTTACAAAAAATAACAAAAAAAATCTTCAAGTTTGTGTAAGAGCATGATTTTGTCTTTTTTTTATGTTAACGTTATTGACGAAGAATGAAGTCAAAACCACAAACACTCCCAATTCTGCCCTTTGTGCCTCAAATTGTACAATCTAAGTGACCCTGTGCGGCCACTGCAATGTTTTGGGCCCATAAAGTTTTAAATTCATCGTGTCATCCGACACGATGAAGAACAAGAACAAGATTAATCAGTTTCTAACTCCAGGTCCACAACATGGTTTCACCCCTGGCTGCGCGCGCGTCCACAGTGTCAGTGGTCCGCTACGACGTGCAGCATGCTCTGCCGCACACAGCCAGCGCGCTGGTGGGCCGCGCCGCGCACATCGCAGCCCTCGACTCCGACCTCTTCATCGAGAAGTTCCTGCTCGTCTCAGCACTCAAATATTTCCGATAAAACTAACGACCCTAAAGACAAGTTTGAACGGCGACTGTGAGCGGCGAGCGACGGTGAAAAAGGTTTTACACTAGACGACAACCACGCCAGTGCTGGTGTGACAAGACCGACTCTCAACAGTCACTGTACAAACCTGTGTTAAATCTATCCAAACCAAATTGAAGCATAATAGGATACATTACAGCTGCATGCCTTGCCATGTTCAGTTATGACTTCCAACCCAATCATTCTTCGTGATACTTTTAACAGCCATATCTAATACAACTCAAATACTTACACGTAACCACATCTATGCACGTTGTTAATGGACGAACGTCAGTATGCCAACAACGTAGTATTTGGCAGCAATATGGCCGCTAAAGCTAAATCAGCGTGTATTCGAGTATATACACAAGTGATTTAGAGAAACCAAAAGGCAATGAGCTAAAGAGACTATCCTACTTGACTAACAATTGAATTGCCCTGAAGACAGTGCATTTATTTCGATGGTTACCATTACCACTTCTAATTAGCACTTATGGAAATCTTTCCAAAACTTATCAAAATGTGTGAACAAGACATTTATTGACCCAAGATCCTAAGGCTAAGACGTATCTTTGTATAAATTGAGGCACTTTCATCGTTTAAATAACTATATTGTCTGCATGAGCGTAAATGCCCGGAGATGAATGAAAACTTTGATGCCTGGATACCTACAATGTTGTAATGCACCTTCCGTGATCTTCATTTGATTGCAAGTTCAACCGTTACCAAACGAAACAAAGGTATTTACTGTTCTGCCCTAGGGCCTACTATATTTTTTTCCTGTTAAAAATCTTTGTCATTGCATTTTCTATTTTTCGCATTTGGTTGGCATTTAAATCTATCTGGCTGTTTTGTACCTACGTAAATGATTATTTGACAATCTATATCTACCATTGATTTTTATTCGAATTGACATGAATCTGAATTGTACTACAACTTTATGCATTTCACCCATTCTTTGCATTTTCTTCCACAGAATTGCTTTAAACAGTTTTGAGATGCCGGAAACGTTCGAATCCAATGCTAGCCAAGCCAAAACGTTTTGAAGCAACTCTGCTACGACTCTGCTACTCAATTATTGTATATTTCCCTAGTATCGTCTGCAGTAGGCACTACAGGATTATCGAAATTATAAATAGACTTGGTGACAGCGTGATAATTCGACTAGAATCCTAATTGTAGAGTGATTTATGAACTATGTTGAGGGTAACTGCAATCAACAATTTTAATTACTTAAGTAGGTTTTAAGACGGATCTTTACACCAATTAATTAAGACTATAATTTTAGCGACTGTAGATATTAAAGGTAGATGTTATTTGTATTATTGTTGTCTATGAACGATATCATTCTCGAACACCAGAACGCAAATTCTCGTAATTTAAAATGTTCAAAATCTAGTCGCGGTCTCATCTCGGCGACAAACAAATGTCAAAATCTTGTCAAAATATAGGGAAATTAGAAGTATTTTTTGACAGATTGAGACTGAGATCAGACTGTGAACGTTCTTAAAATTACGAGAGTTGTCCCTCAGATTGTTTGCTGTGTGAGTACTCATAGGATCTTTTATATTTCATTGCGTTTGTGACGAGTTGGCCATAAAGCCCAGGATACACATTATGCTATAACAACTTCTGATTGGTGAATATCATAATGGCATGCGAGCTACTTGCATACTTTTGTGCAAGTTACAGGCGCGTGTATTCCGGGCTTTATGTTCTATGACATCTGAGGGTAATGGAATATGAAAACGTGATTGTAGCGTCCACAGTACACAACTGTTAAGTTTAAGAAATCCTTGTTTTTCCTCCATTTCTTGAAGACCCGTTGTAACAAACCATAGCACTTTATTACTATCTATGTACCTATCTGGTATTGTAAATATGGGTCTGATCGTGTTTATGTTATCTACAAAATAATTTATTAACCTTAAAGACATACATGAAATCAATTATTGCTGCACAAAGGGATGTAAGGATAAATTATATATAATTAAGATAAATACAGAGTTATGTCGGTCAGCATTGTCGTGTTTATGTTTGTGGAGCAGGACGAATCAGCCAGCCCGTAGCCTTAGCGTGAATAAAAAAAGGTATAAACTAAACGTTAGATGAAAGTTGTAAATTTTTAACGAATGTTAGACTGATCTTTAAAAATATACGGACTCATGCATAATTATATTTAATAAGTTTCATAGATTATTATCTTTTCTTATTGGTAGTGAAAATAATTTGATAAAAAAAACAGTAATTTAATCTCGCTCTGTCCACTTCTCTGAATTTATCGGTAGGTAATGTTTTATACAGGGCTTGGATTAATTGGTTTATTAAAATTATTCAATATATTATGTAGGTACACTACTGAAGTATAGTAATACCTCATTGCTTGCGGGCATGCTTGGAGATCAGAAAGCCAATTCTCGTAATTTAAAACGTTGAAAATCTAGTAGCAGTCTCATCTCGGCGACAAACAAATGTCAAAAACTTAATGTAGGGAAATTAGAAGTATTTTTTGACAGATTGAGACTGAGATCAGACTGTGAACGTTCTTAAAATTACGAGAATTGCCCCTCAGGACAAAGTATCAGTTTCTATGGAACTGGCGATTCTAGGCAGGGGTTCGAAGGTTCGATTTACTGTCGTCAAGCAAAACAAACTGTTAGGTCGCAACGTTAATTTACTTTTAACACATTGATACTAAGAATGAAATCGTTCAAATAAACACTTATTATCCCCTGTATTAGACCCCTGATTTTTGTCTAGTTACCTTCCTCTCCTACATACTTTCCTTGAAGTTTGCCTCAGGCCGGTAGGTACCTATTATGTACAGACGCCAGCAGGTCAAGCTACCCAAAACTGTCAAATTTTCCCAATCAACCTTGAACCTTAATACTATAGCGATAAAGTTGAAAATCTATTAAAGAAATTTGACAGATCGTAGTAGCTTGACGTGCTGGCGTCTGTACCTATTATGTACAAAGGTAACTCAAGACTCAAGCATGCAGAGCTACCTACTTTAGAGACTTGTTTCATTGAAACTACATAGTTTTATGTAATGCTTAAAGCCAATATTAAATTACGAAATTAGTGACATGAAATTACATAAAATTATAGGTTGACTTTTTTGTTGGTGACAACCCCATGGTTCACGCGGGCGAGAGACTGACGCTCCTGCCGCGCCCGCACACATGTACGAAGAAGGTGCTATAATTTTATGACACAAGCGTAGGGACTGTACCTAATTTTGGATTAAAACTATATAGTTTCAACAAATGTTATAGGTTCCGGCCTCAGACTGCCACCAGCTTTACATTATGTAGGATAGGGGGTAACTTAGTGCTGATTTCACCAATAAACTGAACGCAATCAGCACATTTATACTGCGTCCAATAGCTGTCAGTGTCAATATTCTACAGGACTAATGACACTGACAGCTCTTGAACGCGGTTTAAATGTGCTGATCGCGTTCAGTTTATTGGTGAAATCTGCCCTTATACAGATAAGTGCCTAGCTATAATCGACCTCGTAATTACTTTACCGCCTTTGTCAACAATTCCCAGTAAATTGAAACTTCAGTACAGAAGGTCGAAACTATATTGTAGCCTGTGGTCGAAACTATCTAACCGTCAAATAGACCTTTTCGTTTTATGTTGCATTAGATGCTCTGTGTTATGTTGTGCAAGTGACATTCATCCATAAGGTGCAAAGCAATTACAAGGTTCACTGTACCTAAGTACTATAAGTATTTGTTTGTTTTATCATCCACTTATATTTTTAACACAGGTTCCATTGAAACTGCCGTCTTTGTTAAAAGCCTTTCATTAAATCTTATCTACATAGGTGTGTATCAAAAGATGGGAGGAATTTTGTAAATATTATAGAAAAGAATTTTATTTGTAAATCGTATGTTTAATGGCAACGTGTCGATGTTATACACTTATGATAATAAATAAATAATGCCTGAAATCTTGTCTTATTTTTTTGACACAGTATTTCCCGCTTTCTTGGTAATGAAATGAATGTATTAATTAATTAAGTAGCATCTGCCTGAGACTTCGTCGGCCTGAAAATCAACTAGGTGGGTATACAGTGTAGCCTTCTAACAGTGAAATATTTTTTTTAACTGGATCAGTAAATACACTTTCAGAGAAAAGCTCTTAAAAATAATCAATCAATTTTACATCTTTATTATATTAGTTTAAATTATATTATAATGCGATTTGCGCGTTTCAGGCCGCGTTCATTCGCTCATTGGCAAGAAATGGTACAACTAAAAAATCTGCTATTTTGGCAAATTTGATCGTTACGACGCATATTGACTAATTCGCATTAGAGGTAGTGACTTTATGTTTCGTCACATTCTTAGCGCTGCCGCTGCTTTTACATTTTTAAATAACCATACCCAAACTCTTTTTGAATTAAGTAAAGCTTCTCGCAACTTAGCGTTAAGTCACTTTTTGTTCGGTGAACCGGAACGCGTGGTAGCGGCAACAGAGGGCGCCGTTCGGTATTCCGAACAAAAAGTGAAATATGAGCGCGACGATCGCGTATTCGCATGACGATCGCTTTCTAATAGGACGCGGGGTTATAGAGATGTTCTTGTGTTTTATCCATTGATATATATCAATGGTTTTATCATTGACGCGATTAACACGTGTAGGCAGCGCCATCTCGTGGCAAACGACTACAATAAAGCAAGCTCGCTGGCAGAATCTCCTCTCAACTAATTATAGATGGCGGAATGTTCGCCACATCAATAGGTCTGATATATCAGTATTATGATAGGTATGCGGCGTTTTAGGTATACCCATTAGGTTAACCGTTTTCTGACAGCTGTCATATAATTTATTTAATTCGGATTACGTAAAAGTTAGCTTTAAAATGCGTAATAAAATAAAATACATATAAAATGCCTTAACTTATTGAATTATCTTATTTATGACTTCCTACAGACATTATAATACCGTACGTGTATCAATCAATATATTGTGTGTTGCTGCAATCACTAGTTCCTTCTGTCAAAAAACGGGTTACCTAATGGACAGGGTAGGTATAAGTATTTTTCCTCCAAGGCCCTATGGATGCCCTCTCTACCTCCCTGGTAAATTTTACAACTAAATCGTATTGTACGCACGGCTACACATCAAGCTACATATACATAACCAGTGTAAGCTGACATCTGATTGTACGAAAACCTATAGAATACGAGGTTAGCTAAAACTGGAAATGTATAGCTTGATGTGTGGCAGTGTGCACGTCACGTCGTTTTACTTCATACCTACTTGTTTGTTACTAGTGCAAATAGTAAAGGCACTAGTAACTTCCGTTCGAGAGTGCAGAAACTTGCACCCTGCAACCATACCTATATTATGCGGCACGGTGCGTTTCATAAAAAATATTGATTCTTGACTTAGGGCTGATTTTTCAATCATCTGATAACTTTATTTGAGGAATAATTTCGAAATTTTGACAGTTATTTCATGCAAAAACTGTCAAACGTTAATTTTATTCCTCGAATAAAAGTTATCTGGCGATGGTAAAATCAGCCCCTAATTATCATTTTTTTATATTTGTAAGTACTTAGTTTTTAGTGTGAATCTAGTGAATCTACCATTCTATGTTATAGGTTTGTTTTCCGCACTTAGTCCTTCAAGTGGACCATTGTGCGTGGGCCTTGGCGGAAGTCGATGGTTATTCCAAACAACCCACCTCCCTCCAGAAGTCGATTAAGTCTCCTGGCCTGTTGAGAACATCTAAGGATGACTTGTGACCTAATCTGGGTGACGCCTGTGCACTGAAAGAGCACATGCGCAACTGTGTCCTCAGCCTCACTCAATGCAGGCCCTGCACAAGGGACTGTCCGTTATGCCTATTATGTGGAAGTGTTTGTTTAGCAAGCAGTGTCCCGTGATGGTCCCCGTCACCGGCCTTTCCTATCCAGGTATATTAATCGTCTGGTAAGCTTGCAATCTAATGATGTCATGGCTTCCTGCAGCCCGGTGACAAGGTCCACCAGCTCACTGTTTGTGTTTGGGTGTCCTCCTGTAGCCACCTGCTTATTTGGTTGAAGGGGATGGGCACGACAGGTTCCGGTCTACAGACTGACGTGCTGGATGCCCTTCTGGCAAGCTTGTCAGCTGCGTCGTTTCCTAGCGATCCACTGTGTCCTTGTATCAATTGTAGTGCCACTGTATTGTGGTTCGATACAGTTACCCGTTCAAGTGCATTCTAGTATTAGGTTCGATATCGAGGTAAAAGTTATGTATATACTTGAGTGAACAATTTGATTAAAACTAGGTGCAACCTAGTTTATTATAAACTAGGTGTAACCTAATTTATTAGTTTAAAAGTGAGTACATGCGTATACCTACCAAAACACTGAGGACCGAGAGTTTGATTATTCTTGTTATGCCAGGTACATACACACCCAGCGACTTTATACGCCAGCCGCGGCAACTCAATGGCGATTTCAAAATCCCACGTCCACACAGATTGTGACAGCAGATTTTGTGGCTAGTGATTTCTAAATCTCTGTATGGACGTAGGATTTTGGAGTGGCTGCGTGTGTATGTACCTAGCATTATTGGTTTGTTTGGTAGCCCCAAGTTTAGTCGAATTAAGGTTGTTTTAAATCATAGTCAACAAAACTGAATTATTAAGCTGTTAATATCTACCAGCGAGCCAAGACTGCGGTTAAGACAACCGCCGTGGTTTAGGCGACTCCTACTCATTTTTACAGCCAAACGATTATTCATAGTTTGTGTGGCATGGCGTGCCAAGCAAAATTTCAAACAAAAACTTAGGAGTATAGGCTTGCGGCTTGTTAGTGTAACAAGCCGCAAGCCTATACTCCTAAGTTAAGAGGGAAGCGCCAGGGTAGCCCGCGAAATTCAAATTTTCTTACGTTTTTTTAATGCCCTGGCGATTCCTATCTAACCAACTATCAATTAATTATCATTTAGGACGGTAACCATGTTGAATCGACTTATTATTCGACTAAAACCAGCATGAATATCACTGTCAAGCAATATGAAGCAGTGTGGCATCATTGGCATTATTCATAGCAACTATTTATTGGCAACACTTATTTTAATGACAGTTGTTCCGCCGCGGCCGTCGGTCTCGTGTGTAGCTCCGTTGGTTAATTTTACTATTATTTATAACAATTTGGGCGTATTTTATTAATAAAAGTGAGAAAAACGCTTTAATATTTCCGAAAAATCCTATTTATAACTACAAAGTCAGTGATTTAAAAACATTTAAGTGACATTTTTGAAACTGTTAAGGAAATAGGCAATGCAGTGTTCGTTATCGAGTAGAATTTTGTAATAAATTGTGATTTATTTATTTTACGATGGGGAAATTGTTGAGTCTTTTGTCTCGGGACGATTCTAATTGTTGTTCGTCGCCGCGTTACGATATCTTTTTGGATTTCGAGAACGCCGCGCCCACTGATACGGAGCGCGCCGTTTACGAGGAGGTTCAGAGGGTGTTGTTAGATTCCGAGAAGATACTTGAAGAGATACAGTGTTATAAGGGAGCGGGGAAGGAGATACGAGAGGCGATAGCGGACCCGTCGAGGATATCGCAGGAGAGAGCGTGGCGCGCCGTGCGCCCGCTCGTCGACAAACTCCTGCGCTGCTACAACCACTCCCTCCAGCTGCAGCGGGTGAGTCCATGAATCACTACATTTCGTTAACAAAGACCCAGTCACTATCTTTTGTCTATATCTGATTTAGAGATATTTGTCCTATCAGAACTGTCAGAATGCTTTTATTTCAACTTTTTGGGGGTATCACTTAAATTATGTAATAAATGCAACTAGCATGAACTTCAAAAATTTTCAAGTATCTAAATAGAAGAGAAATTAAAACTATCAGTGTAAAACTAATTCAAACTTATCAATAAATAGCAGTATTTACCTCATTTACCTTATAATAATGTAGTATAGAATTCAGAGTTTATTAATCAGATAAATAATCAGCCGAGCCAGGCTATGCACAATGCATAGGGATCCAGGGGTGAATCGGGAAGAAACTTTAAAAGGAATTTTATTGAAATAATCTAGTTTGTTGCCAACAAGGACACTAAATTGTTTTATAATACAGTAAACACATTAGGGTCCTTTTTGGCAACAAACTATATTATTTCAATGTTAAAATCCCTTTTGAAGTTTTGTCCCAATTTATCCCTGCATCCATAATCACCTCCTTTTAAGGTATTTAAAGTTATAACTGTACCTTCATGTACACTCACCCACAAACTACACATTGACATTGTCATGTATCAAAGTACAGTAATTATTACCTTGTAAAGTTATTCATACCTAGTTATTTTTAGTTATATAGAACCATAGTAT
This sequence comes from Apamea anceps, assembly GCA_951799955.1. Lineage (NCBI taxonomy): Eukaryota > Metazoa > Arthropoda > Insecta > Lepidoptera > Noctuidae > Apamea > Apamea anceps. The sequence goes on from OX637516.1 coordinate 6,395,225, forward strand.
AGTTTTATTTATTTACTTCCTTTTGTGTGTTTACTATGCATTATTTATATCATTTTACAATTAGGTATTTCATGGAAAATACCTTTACCTATTTCCTTGGCTGAAATTGCTAGCCATACCTTTCTATTTGTTAGGAATTCATTCATAAAAGAGTCCATAAAAGGACCTAATTTACTATAAATATTATATAAATTCCACTGTTACTGGAAAGACACAGTGGAATTTATTACACTTGTATATCATCGGATCAACAAGTGCTCTAAGATATTAAGTAATTAATTGATAGTTAAAATATTAAGTATCAAGGAAGTGCTGGTTTTTTAAATTGGGGCATCGTCTTCCGTTTATTCCTCAATTTTGGTACCTTTCAAACTTGTTTCCAAAGAAGTGAAGAGGTTGCCATAGGACATTCAAAGTTCCATCTGTCAGGTTTTTTACTAAGGGCTATAACAACAAAACTCCATCACACTAAACTTCCTAGTCTTTCTGACTAACAGCAACCCAGCATTATTCCCCACTATCTATAAAAAGTAAACATGAAATATTTTACCAAGAGAGTGGTATATTGTCATTTAGCATCCTGTATATTACTCTGATAAGTTTGATAAGATTACATGATGTTGTATTGATAAGTTCTCACACTGATAACACTGTCAGCAAATACAATTCAATGTTTGTCAAGTCTTTATGGAAATATTCACAATATTTATTTCATTATAAAAATATTAAAATAATTATTTGTTGTAAACTAGTTAGGCAAGGGCCTAATAGTCAGAATGGCAATGGCGCTGATTCCCTTGTTCACAAACTAAACTAAATTTAAGTTCAGTGCATCTTTTTCTTTCTATATCATTAAGAAAATGACAGAAGATAAAATATTAGTTTAGTCCTGTCAAATTAAGATACTCCATAGACAGTTTAGACATAAAGATGCAGTGAACTTAAATTTAGTTTAGATTGTGAACAAGGGAATCGGCGCCAATGTCCATTTTATAAAATCTAACAATGTTTTTGGCTCAATGTGGTGCTTGTTGGGCCACTAATTGTAAAAAGATTATTAGTTTAGCACCTAATAATAATTTATTGAAAAATGCCCCGAAGTTAAGCAGCGCTTGCCGAGGTCAGCCCACGGATGGGTGTCCGTTCTTTACTTCAAAACCTACGAAATAACCCTCCGTACTGTTCCAGTCGCGGTAGACCTGATGTAATTACTACGACATTTCAGCGACAGGTGATTAACTAGAATCCGACCCCTAGTTAGTGAAAAATAAAAAGGCTACCCTTATGATAATGAATTATAATGTCTCCCTAATGAGTTTCATGTGACCGAGAACACATGATATTTATGAAAGTATAAATAGCTATAAATAATAAGTTGAGGGTGTCCATTCCCCCGTAAACGTTTCACGCTGAACACGCGTGCTGAAAGGTTACCGCCCACCGCCACATTTGCATGCATTGTGCATTAGTTAGATTGAATACAGAAAGTACACACGATAAACTTGAGGTCTACCTATGTTGCGAGATTTTTGTCAATTGATAAAAATCGAGGAAATACTGTGACAGTAAAATTGGTATTACTCATAAAAAAGTTTGATAGTCAGTAACGACCAACTATCCGCCGACACTGTGACCCTTTTACGAAATTGTCAGTCGGCACACCTCACACCAAAATCCTGCGACCGCGAGGCAATCATTCGAATAGATTTGTACTTCCCCAAACGACAATTCCATAGCATTCTATCATTCATAGACTGCGGATATTCTCACGACCGTCCAGTCGTTAGATTATACACACACTGGAGATGGTCAGTACAGAGAACAGACAACAGGGTCAGGACAACAGAGTAGGGTACAAAAACCTCCACGTTTTAAGGTACCAAAAGCATTTCTTTTTAACTTACCAAAGGATTATTGCCTTTGTAAGACAACATCAACCAACGGAAGGAGTATTCACACAAGAAATGAAAGAGCCTTTTATAAATTTTTCATTCGGTACATTCTCTAAATCTATATTGGCGTCTGTATGTGATTGGTATGGGAGCACCCATTGCGATCGTCTGATTATTTACATAATTACCACTACGTCGACCAACGGAAGGACTCATTAAGAATGAGTCTTTTATAAATTATTTTATGTGGTGTATTGGTCTCTCTCATTGGTATGGGAACAGAGCACCCATTGCAATCATTTGTTCATATACATCATTACAAACTTGTAAACAACTCAATATATAATAAAGAGTAATTATTTAACTTGTTAGGTACTTAGTACAAATAATATCCTTATCATCATTAAAACTGACGTAACTAGCACTAAATTATTGTTACTTGTATAACATGCTGACGTGCTGGAAATCTTACGGGCGGACATTAATTAGTCATACTAAAGAGGTACCTACGTGCCTACCGCAAGCTCAGATCCAATCGATTGATTCACATGATGGGGAAAGCCCAATGGAAAGAATTGCTAGCCGATTTACCGAAGAATAAAAATAACTTGAAAATGACCTGCAAGTCTTCTACCAACGAAAATCAATAAATAAATGGCGAGGAAATATTCAGATGGCTTTATTACCAGCCGGACATACGTCCATATGGTCGGGACTTGGGAAGTCTACACAATCGGTAGCAAACGGCTCCCGACAGGCCTGACCGACTGGTTAGTATCTTTTCGGCTCCGATATTGTACGTGTTTCCGGTACGTACCGAATCGTACAATAACATTCGCTCCTTATTAGGTATGTTACTCATACTGTTTGACACAGTAGGTACGGGAATCGATGTCTTGTAAGTACATACCTAAGTAACTGGTAAATAATGTGACATTTTCGAGCTATACTATTTAACACTACAGACATATTCTATCTGCCTAGCCTTTTCGCAAAAATGTTGGGGTCGGCTTCCAGTCTAACCGGATGCTCCTGATATCATGCATCATGCATCTGACCTCTACAACCGAGTTACTGAGTAACACGATACTCCTTGGTAAGACTGGTTGTCAGACCTATGGGTTCCGACTAGCCGTAACGACTCAAAGATCCACAAATGACGGCCGGGATCAAGGGCTTAACGTGCTCATCGAGGCACGGAGGGGTCTCGATAATGGATGGTCATACTATAGACACGCACAAAGCAAATAATTTCCAACTGAAATTGTGTCGCGTTCACACGAGAAAATGTGAAAGATATTTCAAAACAAAATGTTATGGGACAATTTCACAATCTGTCATTGAGGTGACACAAATATGTTTCAAGAGTCCGTGCTGAAAATAATGATGCTTTACAGCAAGCCTGAATGCGCACACTCGTATTGAATCACTGACGAAAAAATATGCTGCTTTTAGATGGATTCAATCAGAAAAAAAAGAAATATTTAAATAAAGTACTGGTGTTCAGTAAAAGTTTGCGTAGCCTCTATGGTCTGCAATTGGTTATGGAAATCCTCGTACTATAGTCGTAACCATATAGGTATATCTATGGTCGTAACCTTATAATCTCACACTACTTCTTATTTTAAACATATTGTAAATACTTTTGTTACCGTGTTCTACGTTTAAACGATGAAGCTAGACCATAAACCAAATTACTAGGTACATAATATTTGTTCTGCAGCTCACCAGAGAATGAGATAAATAACAGCTCGGTAATAAATATATCAACGGGCCCAGTCTGGTTCAAAACAGCACCTATTACTGGCCTCTGTGTATAGTACCAACTTCTACAGTATTAAACTTCTGAATTAGACTTGTAATCGGGAAGTAAGGGGCTATAGAACAAATCAGCGGGGTAATTGCGTAACACACTATCATTTTGGCTTTCATTTTGACAGTTCAACAACATTCATTGCGTTTTTTACGTTGTTGAGCAGAGAAATCGAAAATATGAAGCAATGTATTAGCAATATCCTTCAAAATGATTCAGTTTGAGATTGATAGTGTTTTACGAAAATAGGGTGCTGATTCAGAACGCCTAATTTGATTTGCACCTCTGTAGGGACTGCACCCATGGTTTAAACGTTGCAATTTGTTTTGTACAGACTCCAGCTGCAGGTCAAGCTACCCGAAACTGTCAAATTTTCCCAATCAACCTTGAACCTTAGTCCTTTAGCGATAAAGCAGAAAATCAGATTGTAGAAGCTTGTGCTGGCGTCTGTCTGTACCTATGCCTCTCCATCAAATGAAGGTCTGCATTATTTTTGGTCCAAAGAGACGTGAAGGAGTCTACAAGCTGATTTAACTAAAAATAATCCTCAAAACTAAACTAAATTTAAGTTCAGTGCATCTTTTTTCCTTCTAGTTCATTAAGAAAAGGACAGAAGATGAATATTAGTTAAGTCCTGTCAAATTAAGACACTCCATAGACAGTTTAGACGTGATTAAAAACATGGCTGCTAAAAATACGTCAATTTACGTCAGGCGCTGACTAGTTTGACAGGACTAAACTAATATTTATCTGAACTTAAATTTTTAGTTTGTGAACCCGTTTAGTTTCTGTTGCAGAGCAAAATAAATTTTAATACTTACCAAAATACTATAATAGATAATATTATGCCGTAATAATAACAGCCAATATTTAGTAATATAATAGGCAATCAAGTTATTTTTATGTATTTCAGGATACCTATAGATTTTGCGGTTGGGAACTGCGGTAGGAACTAGCTTATCCACTGCGTCTTACTGATGCAACATTATGTTACATCAACTCAAGTTACAATTAATTGTTTCAATTTAAAATTGAAGTAACTTTAATGAATTGTCCTTACACAATAGGTACTACGTTTAAAAAGGTAAAACCACTTGCTGGGCTTGTTTGCTACTGTCAAAAGCTAATTATGCAAGTTCACGGTGTCTTATGATAAAATCTTGATTGACATGACGGCTTTGTAAAAAACAACAAGTTATCTATTTAAAACAAAACAAACATGGCTATGTACACCGAGTGCTGTGTGACACTTTAATTCTTAATTTTAAAAGTATCTTTGCAGTTTTATTGCTGAATCAGAAATCTTTTAATAGACTCCTGTTCTAACGAACGTAGATACCACTCTTATAAGATAGGTGATCAGCATCAGTGGGGCTACCTTGACGGAACGGCAGTAGGGTGTGATTGTGGAGTTATGTCACAAACCATGCTCCACCTCCCATCCTGCCCTCTGTGTCCCAAAACATGCAGTCAGATTGACCTCTGCGCTGCCACCGACAACGCCGTGGAATTTGCAAAGTTTTGGGAAAACAAGATTTAAAATACAGTTGTGCCAGCGACACGAAGAAGAAGAAGCATCAGGACACTCGAGGATATTGATGGATTTCCTCTTAAACTGTTACGTATACCAGCCCAAACTTCGAAGGGAAATTACGAAATAACCTCCTTTTAAAATGACACGGTCTGAATATTTTTGGAATCTAATTAAAATTATGAAATCTGCTTCTAAAATCTAGGTCAAACTTAAAATGAACGATATTTTTGCAAGTCCACATACAAAATCAGAGATAACAATAGCTTCCCGTAGTATATTAATTGGAGCAACTGCTCGTTGTTCATTATCCAATTTACGTAATGATAATGACCTCTTCACTTCACTTTCCAGTGAAGTATTTGTCCAAATGCAGTTGAACTGAATTAAAGACATATCTTTCATGCTAAAACCTCTACTATATTTGATAGATGCTTGCCTGTGTGATGGTGTCGGACACGGAGTGAAGACCATGGAGATCAGCTGATCTATTCAGTAAAAATCTCACCGTCAAACTTGACCGGGTGAAGTGAGCTGTCAATAGTGCCAATTTAAGGATCTGCCCATCTATTCTGTAAAAATCTTATCGTGAAAGTTCTTGAAGTAAGCTGGCAATTATTAGTTTAAATCCCTAGATTTAAACTCACCACCTAAGTCTTCACGGTGATTTTTTTTTACAGAATAGCGCTATAGCATTTACCATTGGTTTTGCCACGCGTCATTCTTTGAGAGCACTTAATTGTATTAGAATATCTGCCAATGTGGATTGATTGGCAAACAAAACAACAGCAAAACATTCGATTACCGTCACTTCTAAATGCAAAAAAAAAAACATTTAAAATATAGAAGGCAGCATACCATCCACCCCACATGTCCATTACGTGTGTCAATCATCCAATCAGAACGGTCACAACTCGCACGAGGCGCGTGAGAATGCGCAGCACACGATAACGCATGCTGCATCCTCTGAGGGCAATGGAACCATCAATTTATTTGCCTTATTAGATCTCCTGATTTATAATGCATAAATTAATAATAACATTGTTGTACCTCGAACTTTGGAGCAAGTGATTCCAATTTATGTTAGTGTATAAATTGATTCTTTACGTTGTGTAAACCATGTATTATGAAAATAATACACTAACTATGGACGTATTTGTTTATATACCTAATGGTACCCGAATAAAACAATGGGTCTTGTAATTAGCGTTTAGGTACATGTGTATTTAGTTCAATGTTGGTTATCGTAATGGGTGTGCCTGCCTACTGGTTCACAACAATACTTGAACACCTCTAACAGGGTTTCGTCTTTGTTTAAAACACTGAGTTTCGCTACAATTGCATTATCGCTGCATTTTAGAGGCCCATCCTCCTGAAATCATTTCGTGGCCTGGTACAGTGCACATGTGCAGCACATGAGTGATAATCAGTAATAGTTATTACGAAAATAACCCTTACTGCTACGGAATAAAGGCACTATCAATATCAAATTGTTACCACTGGTGTGCTGGTGACTGTACACCCACAGGAAGAGGACGGCATTATTTTTTGCTAGGAAAAAACGATAGTAGGTACCTATGGGTTTGACATGTTGGTAATTACAAAAAAAAGGGGCGAAGTAGGTAAGCATTGAATAAAAAAACTGGTTGATTTACCTACAATAACATAAATTATATGTAAATTAGTCACACCTCTATAGTTACCCCAGTTAACTACATGATTGATACAGTTTATTTTATTTATATGAAACTAATACCATGTAAACAATGGTTTTCCTTCCTCTTGGCAAAAGTTTTATATTTAAGTATTGTATATACTGGATTGAATCAATCGAGTAGGTACTTAAGTGTTTAATTAATTAACTGGAGTCAAGTGATGATAACCTAGCCTCTTTCAAGAGATTGATATGGCTATAACTCAATTCATAAATACTATCGTTTGAATGCAAAGTTTATACAACTTTTGTTCTTGGATAGACTACCACAATTCTATACCAGCCAGCGCTGAGTTGAGAAAAGCAGAAGGCCAATTCCCCTAATTAATTAAAAACGTTCAAAATCTAGTCGTAATCACATCTCGGCGACAATCAATGTCAAAAATGTAGAGAAATTAGAGGTATTTTTGACAGATTGAGACTTTGATCAGACTGTGAACGTTGATAAAGTTACGAGAATTACCCCTCTGCCCCAGCAGTCTCGACATTCATAGCGATCGCATTACGACCGAATTCGGTCGCAAAAACTGTCACTCCATACATTTCACCTGTCAATTCGGGACTTTGCGACCGAATTCGGTCGTAAAGCGATCGCTATGAATGTCGAGACTGCTGGGGCTGATAATGCGTGATTGCTTCGTTCAACGTCAGACTCGTCAGAGCAACATTATCTTTCCACCAAGAGGTCCATACAAAGCTTATTCTAACACGAACACTTGCAATAGTTCTTGCAAAATGTAATTCTCCAGATTGCCATTTCAAACCGCAAAGCGTGGTCCATTTTAGTCAGAACAATGACAACAAACGTCAAGGATATACGTGAGTAATAATAACAGAGGTACTATCAAGTTTTGGATGCATAGCCATATTGCTTCTCCCCGTTTATCGTACAGTTGGAAGGAGACAAAACAACGTTTTGTGGCTTGCATGACGTGGTTTATTGTTGAATAGGGATCCTTATTAGGTGCGGCGCGGCAACGAGCGCGCTGCGGCATTTCGCAACGTGATATCTCGTACGGAACGCAAATGTTCTGGGACCAAGTCTCTTTTTGATATACATACATACATAGTTCAAATACTTGGAAAGGCTTTCTTTATTAAGTATGGTACAATTAACAGTTTTAAATGCATTTAGAAACAAGATGGCAAAGACGCTAGACAGCTAGCCCAGTTTCGCAACAGCGAACCATCTGGCTGTATACTGCCGTAATTACGTTGTGCAGGTGTGTTCAGGATCACAACATATTATTAGTACATCCAAGGACTCTGCTTACAACCTTGCTTTAAAAACCCTTTCTTTCCGAGGCCATGGCGTGGACTATTTATACCCAAGGCAAGGCCATAAGTCGAAAGGACCGATGCGAATTGATTATCTCTCACGATGGCTTTTTAATACGCGTTTCTAGTTAATCGTTTTTGACATTGTTTCCGTCCCTATATTATTAGAATTTCTAAACGAAAGGCGGTTTAAAAAAAGTATGGCCTCTACAGAAATCGGTTCGGTTTTGCATCATTTACTTTCAATACGTAATAGGAACATTTGATTTTTAAATCATCTTCCTGTCTTTATCCCAATAATTTATTTGTTAGTGTAGCCTTTTTTCCATTTCTAATCTTCTGTTCCTTCTACAGAGTACTACTTCGATGTACAAGTCAGCTTCAGAAAGATGAGTCGTTTTCTTCTAAAAGGATCTCAAGTATGCAAAGTTATAGGTCCTACTAAAACCATTTTGTTAAGTAGCATACGTTTAACTTGGTTAAGTAAGGAGTTTTGACGAGCTTTAGCGAGAATTTACTGTAACAATGGCACTTTGGTGTTTCCTCGAAGAAATTCTTTAAAAAGGAACCACAGAACGATCATTATACAAGTTTTGCTGGTTGTTTATATGAGCAGTTTTTGTAAATAATGACCGGTGCGCTTCCTTTTTAAAAACGTATTTACTGGTACATGTTTCTGTTCGTCGGTTGCCAGCTGCTCCCACGTCGTACTCCACTTATGTTTACTTACGTACAAACTACATCGAAATGGGCAGGTGCAACACGTCTACAAATAGTTAGGCGCATTTAATTGTACGTTCAGCAGCTACCAACCTTTATGAAGGCATATATAAAAAGTTCCTGTATGCACTGACATTTATGCAAGCGCTGCAATTATCCTTAGTCATTCATAAGTGAATAAGACGGGCGGTATTCGATGTAAATCTATAATACCTGTTACAGATGACACCTGCGCTCTTCACTGTTATGTTTTACAGCAAAAATATATCAGCCATTACATTTCATACAAATCGTTTCCAGAAATGTCTGCTCGGGAAAGCTGCAAATAGATAACATTTTCCAACTTTAAAAATGTAGAAGATCCATTATATTCTTTGAACCTTATCTTGTTATAATCTTATATACTACCACAAAAGAATGCCAACAAGATTTTGTACTGATAAACATTTTTTTAAATTATTCTGGAAGTTAATAAGCGAGACATTTCAACCGCAGTGGTAGAACAAACAGAAGGGTAGTCATGATAGCGCATAAATTACAATACGTGAAGTTTCGGAGACGACGAACCAACTCTGAACTTTATACCATATAAAAATTGCTCACATTTCAGCGTCGTGTTATGAAAACAAATTCAAAGTCTCAGTTTCAACAATAATTTATGCAGCACCCTGAAAGCACGTCCAACTTTGCACACAACTAGTGTTTTGCACGCAAAGCACCGCACTGAACAAAGTTTGGTGCAAGTATTGGCACGTAAAGTGCAACCATGTCGTTAATATCGTATTGTTTGAGTATAATGCTGACTGTGGGTGCAATGCCTTTATTTATCGACACTTATGTGGGTGTTACAGAATCGAATTTCATTAATTTTGTTATGTTATGTATTCGATGTAGTGTAGGTCGGTGCCCACGTTAATGGCTATTACGATAATACTTAATAAGGATTGAGCAATTATTAATTACGCATACACAACTCAATTAAAAAGTAATAAAAAGGAAATGGCTACGTTACTTAGTCAACGCTTGAAGTAGCGCGTTACATTATGAATTCTATCGGAGGAAAATCTTGCAGGCGTGTTTTATGAATACCAAGGTGTCCTAATAAACGTTATAAATGCTAATTGGATAGTAGCATGACGCACTAGGCATACATTCATCAGGTCTAACAGGAGCTGTCTACGACCACGAGACAGATGAGCGTGATGTGGAACCAAAGTTAATGGTGCATGGAGTACGTTGCACTCGGATATAAAGAATGCACACTTTCTGTTTACACTGTGTAATTTAACTAAGATTTTTCTTTTAATAAACACATAAAAAGCTGAGAAATTTACATTGATATGCAGAAAGCATGAAATAGCGGAATGTTAGTGCTGTCGGTGAGTTTGTATGTACAAGGAATCAAAACAATAACAATGAAATTGGGTGCGTTCATAAAAAATAAACCTATTCCAAACAAGCACTTTATAAAGTTTCAAAGTTATTCAAACATGAACTCTGTAGTATTAAATGTTAGTAGGTGAATAGTTCGAACACGCTGTAAACTATAAGGAAACAGTTGTATTCCATAAATAAGGGAAATGACACCCGCACTCGCTCTCGCTTTAATTTGTGACCATCTGGCTGAATTTATTGCTCAAATCTCGCAATTGGTCGGTAAATGGTGTTAATTTAATTACCGCCCCTGATCTCGTGCGAGCACTTAATTGTGCATTGCGCGTATGTACCGCGATGTGAACAGTTAATATAAACAGTAGACCATCTTACTTAATACTATTACTGTATAGTATTCTAGGCGATGCATCTTAAGCGCCATTACCGCCATTACCTGCGAACGGGTCATTTGTTATTCTATGTCTAAGTAGGCTCTTAGTAAACTTAGAAAGTACAAAGAAGTTACGTCAAAGTCTTAATTCTAAAGGGTTTTTCAATAGGGACAAGTTATCTTTGACAGGCAATGGCGGCCATATTAGTTTATCTATTGGCGAGAATTTTTGACAGATGAGTCATTAAGTGTTCGGCATTAATTATCAAGATGAGTCGATTTACAGTTGAACAGCGCGATAAAATGATTAAAGTGTATTATCAAAACGGCAGTTCAATCCGTCAAACGAGATTTATTGAAAGAGAAATTTCAACGGGTTCCTGATCTCAAGATTCGGGGACAAGACATGGCCTGCAACATCATGTGTTTTAACGCCCCTTGATTTTTTTTTTTTTGTGGGGTTACGTGAAATCACTGATGTATGCGAACAAGCCAAGAACTGTCGAAAACCTAAAGAGTAACACAACACGCGTCATCAATGAGATCATTCAGATTCAGATCATTCACATCAGACGTGTCATTATGTCAAAAAGTCTTAGAAAATTGGAACTCTCGTATTCACGCTACCATACGAAGCCGAGGTGGTAATTTAAATGATATGGTATTCCATACATAATTCCAAAAAGTAAGCCTTAAAAAAAACGGGGTTAAATATAATGACCACCATAAAATGCTTTTATACCCTTAGTTCTTGCACTTCAAATTGTATTCGAACACCAAATGTAGTAAATGATCACTAAATCTTAGCGAGCAAATTAGTGCGCTATTTCTGCCTAAATAAACCACTATGATTGCCATAAAATGTAGGTTTATTACCAAATAAATTATTATGATGCCATATTATGTCTCCAGCTTGCTGCAAACTAGATAGACGAGGTAAATTGGAAAAAACCTTAGTTATAGGTTTACATTAAAATGCGGGTTTAATTTTGGTGATCATTTACTATTATTGTCTGTTATATGCTAGTATATCTGGTGGTAAGTTAAACTTATGCCAAAAAAAACTAATTTTAAACAATCAATGTGTTTTTATTTCAATTCAAATATACCCGGTCCCTATTGATAAATCCTGTAGAATGTGTCCCCTAGCTAGACCGAGAACTTTATGGATTATGAAATGTTAAGCAAAAAAAAAACTCATCAATCGCTTTAGAAAAACCTTATTTACAGTTAAACAACTACAATTAAGGTGAAACGGGTGGAATGATTGAAAAGAAACCTTGTAATTAAGTACTTATCTTGATTTATTCTCAGCATTACTTAAGTATGATATTTTCATGTGCGATATTTCTTTTTACAAAAACCACTTCTCGGGTCTTTTAATATTATAATGTTGGTAATCAATTTCGAGTGCCAGCTGCCATTACTGTGTGGAACACAGTATAAGCACTCCATTTTCTTCAAATTTCTAACGTGATTATCATTTTATTTGGAGTATTCTCAAGATAGAAAAGTAGGTACCGGTCGCTCGCGGTTTTTCTGAGATCTCACTATCGTTTTCAACAAGCAAGTTGTGCAATAAATTCTGGCTCTATATTTATCTAAAAGAACATGTAAAATTCATCCAATAAGTCTCCATTTAGTTTCCTTAGATAGAGATAACAGACGTTGAATTCAATCAAGGTATATGTACTTACTAGATGTCATTCGTATGCCCTAAATCCATACAACGGCAAAATAATCTTATCTTTATTATATACCACCGTATCTATGCCAATGACCAATTTACTTGTCAGTTACAATAATTTTGCAGTGGGTCTAACCTTGACGGATATAAAGGATCATTTATGCTTCCCGCGGCCGTGTCGATCTCCTTGGGACGCGTGCGCAACTTTAAAATATCCATTTACAGTATTACATCATCTTCGACGAATCCCAGAATTATCCCGTCTGGTGGGATAATAAAAAAAAACTTGCCATCCTCTCCACACGTGATTCACCACGTTTTAATTTGTATGAATCACCAATTAATATATGCGTTTGCGCTCCTACTTGTGAAGTTCGTTTCGGAAGTCACTTAATTTACAAGTTATTTTTGTGGTGACACGCCCTTTAGCGATAAACATGTTTTTAACTGAATGAAATGTTATGTAGAGTAGGCGTTTGCATGTCGATACGTCATATTATGCCTCAGTATCTTGAACCTTTGTAAACAGAAGTTAAATCTCATCCTTGTTGAATATCTGGGGGCCTACTCCGAAGTGCAAAGTGCGAATGTTCGGATCGGACCGACACATGGCAGAACCAAATATTATTGAAAAATGCGAAAAAAGTTCGGATCGGCTCAACTGGGTCGGATCGGGACCATAGTCAATATTCGAGAGTGTAGGATCGGAACCGACCGAACCAAATAGTAAATTCGTAGCAGGAAACGGCCGAACATTCGGCCGATACTACATCGGAGTAGACCCCCAGTTTCCAGAGTGGTATCGCTGGCCGATACTCTTGGTGTACCTATGCATAATGACATCCCTTCGCCATTATCATCGCAGTGGGCGCTTAAATATTCATCACTCTTTTGTTGCACAAAGCCGTAAAAGTTTCAGTAAACTCTTTAATGTGGAAATTATAAAAAGCACAACAATGTAGGCACTATAAACAGGTTGAGGTCAATCTATTCTGTAGTGGTATTATAAAAACATATGAATTTATTTCTGAAATAAATTCTCGAGTTATGCTTTATTCGCGTGACCGAAGGCTGAAAGTAAAGTTCGCGGTCCTACCTCTACTCTCATTTTCATAATACACGTTTCTTTATAAACAACTGCGATTTATGTGTTTTAGACGTAATATAACAGGGTAGGACACCAGCCTTTTAATTAATCAAATGTCCGCTTGTCATTCATGGCGTGATGCACAAGAATAAACTTTAATTACACATCAAAGTATCGGCGGGCGAGTTCATTATTCTCGACACATTATGCATATTGAACTAAATGTACGCACTACGAAGTGTTAAGAACAGACGACGGGAAACAATAAATCACTTCGCGGCTGTACATCATTTTAATTATTCTTGATTATAAAAACAATAAAGACGTCGAGAGAAAAATAGAAAATCTAACATCTAAAGAAAGCATTATTCATAGTCATAAACTAGTACATGAACAAAGTTTAAACATGTAACGTATGAGTGAAATGCAGATAAACAACTAGAGTAGGTCGCTTAGGAAACAGGAACAGAGGGCAAACGATAAAATAATCGGTTACATTGGTTCCCGTACCAATAAGCGGCCGATGCAGACTAATCGACTGAATTACGATCGCTTCCTGACATTGTTTTAAAACGGTTCACAAAGGCTCCAGTTTCGCTAAGCATGTCACACGACCCCAAACGCCTAGCTCTACAATTTAACACAAATATTTTGATACGACTTAGATGCCTACGTTTATTGGCTGCCGGTAATCTACCCGAATGATAGCATAACGTGACCTGAGAAATCGATTCGTCGAAACGGGCTTGCCTCCGGAACCAGTAGTGATTTGGGCGTGTAATACAACAGCAATATTTCGTTACGGATTTCTGGTACCTATCTGCTATCATTCCCGAAACCATCCGAGCAAGTTAATCCTAAGATTGCTCTGAATATTACATTAATCTTGAAAAGTTACAAGGGGATCTTTAGTTCTTCACAAGAATAAAGAAACAGTACGTTTGTGGACTCCCAAGGGATCTAACTTGGCACGAACATCGTGAAGTACTCGTGGCTGAATATAACATAGACTTCTTGCCTTTCGTGTTTACTCTACGAGTTAAAGCACGGATGTTTTCCTCATTGTGCTTATTTTCTAGCTAGTCGCTATCACAAAAATGGTCCCAGTCAATAAGAGCAGTCTTTGTACGTTTTTCACTTTTATGCCATGCTTATTTCGAAGTGAAAACAGCGCGCCGTTCAACTTTGCTTTTCTGCGGCTGTATATACGGAGAAAATAAAAAACATTTTCTTGTGATTTAAATGTCAAACTCTTAGTTCAGCGTAGAATTTCAATTAAGAATTGTTTAATTTATTTTCTTGCTATTTGTGTTTAGTGCAGTTATTGATCTATTGTTCCTATCATTTTTCTCTTACCGGTATTTTCATAAAGAAAAATGTGTATTTCTAGAGAATTAATAAAATTTTATTTTGTTGACAGGTAGTCCCACGGCTGCTGGGTTCACTAGTCGGGGGCGCGATGAGTCCCACGCAGCATCTTGAACAGCAGCAAGCCCTCGTCAAGCAATTTGCAGAAATATTAGAATTTGTTCTTAAATTCGATGAATATAAAGTAAGTACCACCTTAAAACGAAGACTGGCGAAAATGGATATTTCAACCCCCCTCATTTTGTAGTTTTTTGTAAAAATTTTTTTGTTGTTTTGTTTTTTTTTTTTTTGTAGCGTGTCGATAGCAATCTATACAGAGTCAACCCAGAATTTAGCTAAGAGCTTGGCACTTTCAGTAACGTCCATCAGCTCCTGTAGCGTGCAGACAGCAGGACATCCTGGACACAATATATTAAGTGCCCCATTTTGTAGTTGACAACGAATGATGTTATAGGGAGGATCAAGGACTACTGTTTTTAACAATAACGTTTGTTAAACCTGTTGTTGATCTCAGCATATTATTATCAGCGCATAGGATCAAGTTCCTGGCTATCATAATTCATACTCGCTTTATTGCTTTTTGCAACACCCACATGCAACAAGATGGGTTGCCCATTCTTAGTTTCGAAACACCTATCTAAAATTCACACCAACCTTTAGTATGTCGCATCAATTATGCATGTTAGCTGTAACCCACGCTTCGCCCGCTGTTATTACTATTATATGATAAACCCTAGTTTCTGGGTTAAGTCATAATTTTGTATTCTAATCCGTTACATGAACACTACGTAATTTGGTTTGCACTTGCCTTGTTGCAGTTATTAGGTAACGGAATCCGCCTTTATGTCCGTGAGGATGGTAAATGCATTGTAGATTACCTAATGCAAAATGATCGTTAACTGTACCAAATAGCGTATGCATGATTGGTTAGGCTATTAATGTTATGCAGAACTGCAAAATAGGTCGGTAATCTCGAATGTTGAAACGCTTCAATGGGATATAACCCAGCTTTGGATTCACAAACTTTTGTTCAAGTTTGTTTAATACAGCTTCAGTGGAATCCATGTTTTGCTTCTGTAAACTCAATTCTTTCTATCTCGGATTAAAGTTGTACGTATCTAAAGGCAAAACTTTGGTCGTTTGAAACTTTTTCAAGTATTTCTTTTGAATGGTTTGGTCTAAGTTTTGACTGGCAGATCGGCTCTTTGGATTGGCTAGATAGCTTTGGCGATAATGTTTTTTTCCGGCAAAATCATACTGATGGCTGAGGCCACATCTACGACTGGCGGGACCACGCTACACAGGGCGAATATTGGCCAATACAATACCAGTCGCAGAGCCAATCTTCTATTACGAAGTATATGAGAGCTATTATCGCTGCAACGTGGCCGGCATTCGCTAATATACATCGTCTAGGAGTAGTTTCGATAAAAGTACTGGTACTATTAGAATTTTTGGTTTTACAAGTCTCGAGCATTGACTACTTCATACAATCTCCTCACTTTCAGAGCGATTTTATATTAAATCGTGTTGGATAACTCTATTTAACCACAAAGTCTTATTGTTACCCTGTATTATGTTTCAAAACAGGAAGTTAATAATAATAAATACTGATTCCTTTCATTATGCTGTTGATTAGGAACCATTGTTTCGGCTTTTGTTGTCGCATTCAATAAGTAAGCAGTGATGTAGGATATAATTGTGTGATTGATTCAAATGAAACAAGTTCATACAGTCAACAACATTTTAGTTCGTTTTGTTTCCTAGTGGGCAGTCGACCAGGAAAAAACATCAGTTTTAACAGCTAACTGAAAAAAACAACTTGCACTACATACGCATACAGTAATCCAATTTCAGATTCTCTAATAACTTCATTGTTTTGTTGTGTGCCAAAACTTATTGTAGGTATTGCTTTTCTGGGAGCCTCTTATGCCCGGTACAGATTGGTGAAAGGTAACATGAAATATAACACAAATGAGCCGTCCAAAGTAACGCAATGCAACATAATAACAATACGACAAATCACCAATCTGTACGGAGTTTTACACATTGGTGAGCAATATGTTCATTTGAGACTCGCATGAGACATAAATGACGTTACATGTTTTAGACGAAGTTGCAGCACAATGTGAACAATCAAAAGTGATCTAATGTTTGCTCACAGTATTGTAAGCAGCCAATAACAAACAATAAGTAAGAATGATATAAACAAAGCGACCAATCGTTCCCAGCGTATCTGATGCAGCATAAGTAATTCAATTGCTGGGGCTCTTTTGACCCCAGCCTTGCAGTGTCGTTGCTCCTAGTTCACTTACTGCTCTCTTATCTGCTCGCGAAACAATTGTTCTGTATCTACTTGACTAGAATCAGAGTTATATTAGCTAAGTACCGTAGCATTTGTGTATAAGTAAAAATTGAAACCTCTCTTGGGATCTATAATTAAATTGTAATAGCTACAGCACCAATTTGTTCCATATTTGGTTGAAGGCTTTTGTGTAGATTTGTAGTAATTGAAAAGCCCTGGAAACAAAGGACTGCGAAAGCCATAGATGTTCCCATTGTGAGTGGACCTATTTTCCTGTAGCTTGATTTTTAGCTTTTCACCAAACCATTGCGTACTTTATTTATAATGAGATAAATACCAATATCGATATTTAATGACATGTCATATAAAATCAATATAGATATTTTAACATATTTGTTAATTTTTTTATTTTGTTAATTAATGACTGCGGGGTATTATTGCAGTAGGGATTAGTGAAATTTATAAACTTACGAAAACATTATTAATGTTTGATCAAAATTTACCCGTTATCCAAAATCTCACCACCATCATCAGAATGATGCTAAATTAGCCTTCATATAAGCTCCTTTACAATCAAGAGGGAATAATGTAACCACATTTAGCAAACTCATTAGTGATTCCGGTCGTCATGTTGACTCTTTAAAGAGGAATCAAGTCCCCCGTCCTTTACAGCACCCCTAGAGAAAAAGGCACGTTCTCTTAAAGCCACTTCAAACTTGAAAATGGTGCCTATTCCAACAAATATTTCAGTGCATAACTACGTTAGCCTGCCAAGTGCCAATACCCTTATCTAAATGTAGTTTATAATAACTAGTATTGGTTGTTGAACTATCGCCATAATTAATCTAAACCGAAGTTATCTAAATGTTAGTCATCGAGTCGAAAAGGGAACAATTTGCGAAGGCATTGTATAGAAAGTGAGGTGAGGCTTGGCTCGAGTCGCGACCTCGTCGGTGACTCACGGGCTTGCATCCGATTTATTTACGTTTATTTCTTTGTCATTCGAAACAGATGAGGATTTGGTAATAGCGTTCCAAGTAACTATTCAATCAAATCGTTTATTGGCTTATTGGTCTTCCCGCGTTATGATTGCGAATCCGTTTATTTGAAACGAGGACTTCGAAAAATTATTTTTGCTTCGTGATGAAATGATATTTCTAAATTGTATTTTATTGTTGGGTTGCTGTAATGGAGCTCTTTGATTGGTCTTCATGATGTTTGAGGCCTGTTTTCCGTCTAACCAGCCGCTGCTTGGGCATTAACAACGTGGGTGTCTTTTTCTAGTTTTGGGATGAGATCCTTTATCAACATATTCAAACACTGAAACCATCTTCGGCTACATCCTCTGTAAAATATACAAGAATAACAATGATATTATTCTTTAGTTTTATACGCTAATGCTATTCTTTGACTATCATTTCGTTTATCCTTCCAGTAAACTGGAACAGCCTTGTCTATACTAGTAACAGAAATAAATTATGCTTTTACCCTTTTAGAATTACAAGTATTTCAACCATCCGTTCAGAAAATTGGTTCTGTATTTCTAAAATCTAAACATTTAGAAATGTAATTGGATTTAGCTTCTTGATGCCTTATAGAGTAATCAAAGCTTGGCTAATAAAATAACTAATCAAATTTATTCTTATTCGAGCTAAATTAGAAATTAATATTTTTATCATCATTCATCATTCTAATTTTGCCCTTTTTCCTAATTTTTTTAGGGTCGGCGCAATATAATTATGTCTTGTTATAACATACTTGTCTATTATTCGCTTCACCCCCTTTCTAACCATTATCATCATTCACATGTTAATATTTTACTATACAAAAATTTAGAGCCAGATCTTTTTGTATTCTCAAGTCGAAGTGCTTCGTGCGTCGTGTTAGTACTGTTCAAACACTAACCCTTTCTGAGGCCATCGCCCTTTGTCCGTCTTTAAGTAAGTCCTATGCATAATTAACGTCTTTAGGTAAAGCGATCACCTTTGGAACACTGATCGATCGGTACCTAATGGTACCACTTAAGGTTGCCAACCCTACTATATGCCGACAGGGTGGCAGGGACATCGACGTGCAAACTGAATGACATGATTCTAGACCGTAAAAATAGAAAGCCTAGAAATTTTTCACAGGTTATCATAAAAAAATCTGTTGTTTCATAGAAAAGTGCAAATCCTGTTTTTTAATAACCGACGAAAAATTTCAACGCAGTGGGTTTAGAATCATGTACTGAATCCATGGTGGTTGTATAGTATCTTGCTATTATTAGAGGCCAAAATACCATAAAAATGTACTCGAAAGTAATATATTTTCATTTCAATGTAAAATAGGGCCAGTATTAATTCCATAAAAACTGAATTAATGGTATTTTGTAACTTTAATTTAGAATGTAATAATAGTTATGAGTATAACTGTATATATTATTAGTAGCCAAATTAAAATTAAATATTATAATAAAAAAAAACCTTATAAATATTATAATGTCAAATAAGTAATTTAAACAAATTAAAAACCTCATAACCAAAAAATATATCATTATTGTTTTTAAGCATTACCTTCTATATTTTTTACAAGCAATGGCTTCAAAAATACTATATTTGTTATAAAAAAAAGTTGGCAACCCTAGTACCACTTAATAACGATCTTCATGGATTGTTTTAGTAGGTAGGTAATAGCAAATCGAATAGTATTACAAAGATGACCAATGGATGGGAAATTTAAAACATAGGCTTTCAATAGGATAATGGAATTGCGTAAATATTAGAAAATGTTTTTAAACACTTTCACATCGTTTCTTGGACTTTTATTTATTTTTTGCAATTGTATGACATAGGTAGGATGCCCGAAGAGTTCATGTCATAGGTATGAAGCAAAGTGTTGACTTAAAAGAAACTGTTCAGTGGTCGAGTCGATACCACTAAAAGGGCGAATTTCACCAAATATTTATACCTTGACAGTTTTTCCATACCAGAACTGTCAGGCATCAATTTTATTCCACAGATAAAAGATGTACTTAATCTAATCGATCTGACTTTGGTAAAATCAGCCCTTAAAAATATTAATCTGTGATCAAAGTTGTAATATTTTATTGGAGTTAAAAACCCTAAAGGTCCATTTTAACTACTTTTTTTATTTTTTTTTATTTGTATGACCTACATGTATTTGTTCCGAGTCTGGGTGTTTTTCTATCTATAATATGTATGTATTTACAAAAAAAAAAAAAATATGTATATAAGTAGTTTATCAGCCATCTTGTTACCATAACACAAGCATTAGGTTGCTTAGCTTGGGACTAGATGGCGCTGTGTGAAATGTCCAAGGATATTATTATTATTATTATTATTAACTCTAGTCTATTTTATTCCAACCAACTTGTACGAAATAAAGAAAATATAATTATGCAGTCATTTGTAAGCCCTGTATAAAAAGGTTTTTCATACAATTTAATTTTGTTTGTATCCAACGACTTATATTAACATAATTACTGTGCAAAAATTAATAAAGTGTGGGTTAAGCTGGTAGGCTTAATACTGACAGTTGCAGCTAATTGGGTTACGAGGAGGCAACCTTGTATTAGCTGAAATAGAAGCATTGATTAACCATGCTTAATTCTTTTTAACCGACTTCTTTGTTTACTGAGCGTATCGACCGTATCGCGTTGAAATACTTAGAAAACTGATTTACATAGTTTGATCAATCATTTCCTAGAAAGGGTAGATTAGGGAACCATATGAGAAAATGAGAAATGAGAAATGAGAAATGAGAAATGATTTTATTTTGTAAGTAGGTTTGTACAAACACTTTTACACGTCAATCATATTTTAAAACTAGATGAGGCCGGCGTTTCCTATCTGACTAGCCTGAGAAGAAAGGCCGAAACAAACTCAGACGTCACAGTCTCTTTTAAAGTCCAGACATAATCTTGGTCAGATCATATGAAGACCATGTAGGTCGATGTCTGAGATGGTCTTTTGAGGAAAGAACCACACAGATTGAGAGGACCTGTCCAGTCAGTGCACGCATATGTCAGAAATCGTGCAGCTCAACTCAAAACTTAAGGAGCTCAACGATTCGACGAACAATACCAAAGAAAGGACATTTGGGTAGGCCACAATAATTACTCAAACTGCCAGACCATGACAAAAACTAACAGAACAGAAAGTAAAAATAAAAAATAAAATGACCCACATAGTCTTCACATTCACAATAATTAAAATAATAGAATACTTTACAAAGTAAGTAAATGTCATAGATCAAATTCATTAATGTCAAATTGTATATATAAAAAAAAAAAAAAAAAAACAAACAACAACCACAAAAAAAAAAAACATTCAATATGTAAAAATTGGAAGCAGCTTAATCCCAAGCCTTTTTGTCCTCGATATAAGCCTTAACGGTATAAAAGGCCTTCTGGCACAACTTACGTTTAATGAATGATTTGAATTTATTAAGGCTTAGATCTTGAACGAGGCTTGGAACTTTATTGTAAAAGCGTATACATTGGCATCTGAACGAGCCACCTATTTTCTTGAGCCTTGTTGTAGGTACAACAAATTTGTGTTTGTTCCTAGTATTTATATCATGGATATCACTGTATTTTTTAAACAATTTTATATTTTTATGGGCATATAAAAGATTTTCATAAATATACTGAGAAGGCACAGTCATAACATTAATTTCTTTAAATTTGTCTCTGAGCGAGTGTCTCGGACTTAATTTATAAATTGATCGAACAGCTCGCTTCTGCAAAACAAAGATAGTCTGAATATCAGCGGCATTTCCCCACAATAGGATACCGTACGACATTACACTATGAAAATAGCTAAAGTACACTAAACGGGCTGTCTCTATATCAGTTAAATTACGAATTTTTCTAACAGCGTATGCTGCGGAACTTAGCTTTTTTGACAATTTGTCTATATGTGGACCCCACTGTAGCTTAGCATCCAAAGTTATGCCCAAGAATACTGTGCTGTCTTCAGGATTCAATTCTTCGCCCTTTATCAACACATTAGTTTTCACCTGTCTAACGTGAGGTAACGTAAATTTAATGCATTTGGTTTTTTTCTCGTTTAGAAGTAAATTATTAACATTGAACCAGTGGACTACTTTAGAGATCGCGCTATTTACATCGTCAGTAACCTGCTGCTGACGTTTAAGTTTAAACAAAAGTGAAGTGTCATCTGCAAACAACACTATGTCATGATTATCCTTTATGAGGTACGGCAAGTCATTAATATAAATAAGAAATAAGAAAGGACCAAGAATTGAGCCCTGTGGGACTCCCATTGTTACTAAAGATCCGGGAGATCTTTTTCCATTAACATCAACGCTCTGAATCCTCTTACTCAAGTATGAAATAAGAAGATCCAGAGCAGCGTTCCGGATCCCGTAGTGGCGGAGTTTCCTGATTAAAGTTTCGTGAAGAACGCAATCGAATGCCTTGGACAAATCACAAAAGATGCCCAAGGCATCGCATTTGTCTTCCCATGCATTATAAATATGTCCTATAAGTTCAACACCGGCATCAGTAGTTGAACGACCCCTTGTAAAACCGAACTGTTTGCTATGTAATAATTTGTGTTTATTAAAAAATCTTTGCAATTGTTCTAAAATTAATTTCTCAAAAATTTTACTAAAGGTAGGTAGTACAGAAATAGGTCTATAATTTGTAGGGTCTGATGTACTACCTGATTTAAACAAAGGTATTATTTTACTATTTTTCATGAGGTCAGGAAACTCCCCACTGTCAATACAACTATTAAAGATAAGAGCTAGAGTAGGTGCTACAATGTCAATAATAGACTTAGCAACTTCTACAGAATTACCCCACAGATCTGCAGTCTTTTTAACATTTAATGTGTGAAAGGTTTTAATTATATCTCTACAGGTAACATGTTCAAAATGAAATTCCGAATCGCAACCATTAACATTTTCCATAAGCAAAGACTCAGCAACAGAAGGTGATGAGTTTAGGGATTTAGTAGTAGAAACGGGAATATCTGAAAAGAAATTTTCAAACGCCTCTGCGACTTGTGAGTCTGATTTTATTATGTTGTCATTAATCGACAAGCTGTAGTCAGTATTTCGATTACTAGACCTTCCCGTTTCACTATTAATAATATTCCAAGTCGTTTTAATTACATTATTGCTGGTTTTAATCCTTGAACCCAAATAACGTGACTTGGCCATATAACAAACTTTTTTAAATATTTTTGAATAATTTCTAACATACAAATTAAATTCATCAGTGTTTACATAAGTCCTTTCATTGTACAGTTCATAAAGCCGCTTTCTACTTTTATGAATACCAATGGTAGCCCAATCACTGAAACATGTGTTACTATTAACCGAGATAGTCTTGGAAATAAAGGTAGAATTAAATTGTTTACAGTATATATTAAAAAAATTATCATATAGATGATTAGGATCCGCATGAATTGACAAAACTGGTAATTCATCAGTGAGTTTAATTTTGAAAGCTTCCAAGCGACTTGCAGTTTTGGGGTTGACAGTGATATCTTTTTTAACCACTATTTTGTTTTGATTTGGAATAGTAATCCTTTGCCCGCAATGATCAGAATCTAGTAAATTTATAATTTCTTTGTGGCTTGGTATAATATCTGTATAAATATTATCTAGGCATGTGGCACTAGTAGGGGTTATTCTTGTAGGCTCCAAAAATAGGTTTACAAGATTGTAGGACTGAAACAGACTTATAATTTTACTACAAGAACCTGAGTTTTCCAATAAATTGACATTAAAATCACCGCAAACGATAACGGACTTGTTTGAGTTACAAATCCTGTCTAACACTTCATCCATTACCTTTTCAAAGCAGTCATACAATCCTGATGGGGGTCTGTACACACTTAATACAACAAAATGCTCCAATTCTATACAGGCAATTTCAACTGTACGCTCAACAGATAGGCTCACAATATCATTACGATCTTTAAATTTGAGCTGGTTACTTACTAAAATTAACGAGCCACCATGTATAGCATTTATTCTGCTGAACGAACTACCAACCTGGTGATTATTAAAATTGAACAAGAACTGGTGGCTTTTCAGCCAATGTTCTGTTATACAAAGAATATCAATACTATTAAAATTCATAAATAATTCTACTTCTAAATCTTTGTTCATAAATCCTTGAATATTTTGATGCACCAGGTTGATACTATTTATTGATTTTAAAGCCTTTTTCGAGTTGCTTTTGTAATTCTGAACAATATAGCTAGAGGTTGCCTCTATTGTCTTACTTTCTAATTTAAATTATTAGCAATGTCATTAATTGTGACCAAATTAGTGGCAGAATTATTTATAATGTCATTGCATTGCTCAAAAGAAGCAAGTTGTTTAGCCAAATTTTTGGCTGTAATTGAAAAAAAATATGATAGCGACACAGCTATCTGTCTTTTATAATATTTAGACAGATAGTACATAACAATGTTATGTCTATCTTTTGTCAAATATAAATTTTTATTAACATAATTGTTAATATCAATCAAATGGAACAAGTTATTATTAAATGTCAAGTTATGCATTGTCATATTTAGTTCAAATCTTAAGCTATTTTCTTCCTGTGGCAAACTGTTACTATAAGGGAATGTAAACAACACAACTTTTCTTAAACTAAGATTGCATAATGTTTTATGATACTGGAGCAGTTCTCCTTTGTTTACATTTCCCCTATTACCCACAAAAATTAATAAAGTTGTATCCTGGGTAAAGTTACATTTAATAATTTTTTTCATAATATGAAGCAAAGAACAACCAGGCATACAGTAATTTAATATCGAGTGTCCAGGATATTCATCTGTCAACAAGTGACCTAAGTCCTTACCAATCTCATCACAAAATAATACAATATCATTTTCTAAAGTTTGTTTACAAGGTTTATTAGAACTATTAGTAGAAGGAATGATCAAATCAACACAGGGTTGCAGTAAGGAGATATTGCATGTTGACAATGAATGGTCCGGTGTAAGCACATTGGACGGTGTTAGACAATGCTCACAGTTGTTTTTTTGTGAGTTTACCAGCTCATTCATTGCCAACACATATTCCCTCATTAGGTCTTCAGAGGTATTATATTTGTTGGTCATTGAACAAAGTTTCTCCTGTAGATGGTCTAGTTCAGATTGCAAGGTTTCTGTGTCAATTTTGTACTTCCTAGTACTTTGCTCCAAATTAAAAGAATACATATCTAATTGTTTGAGCAAATTCAACCTTTCTCTATTCAATTTAACATTTTTGATAAAAAACCTTTGTCTCTTTACCATTTTTTGTGTTTTAGCAATGTATTTATTGATTTTAATGTATTTTTTAAGTTTATTTTTACTGGTTACTACCCTCACTGAATTACATGATTGTGATTTATCATCACCTGTCAAATCAATAGTGGGGTTTATGGCAGAAACCATTGACGGGGCAATAGACACCAGCTCACTGAACAGACATAGATAGGTTATACTTAGTTTCTTTGAAAATGTATTAGTCAGGGATTTTTTTATTAGTTGGCGCAACTTCGCAGACGTTGGCCTGTATAATCGTTAGGTACCTAATAGGATTATAGATAGACTAAGAAATAATATTTGGAAAATAACGAACTCTTTTTATATGAAAAAAAATTCTTAACTCAAACTCAGTCATGTATGAATGATAATTATGATAAACGATAAGTTCTTCGCAAAAATTACTGGAAAATATTTGTAAAAGATGATAAAAACATGGAATATTACCTAAATAGTGTTTTACTCATGCTTCTGTGCATTCACGAAATAAATTAACGTTCGTTTCGTTTTAAACGAACACTCTTATAAAAATACCGAGAATGGAGCGTTCCATTCTCGGTATTTTTTAAGAACGTTCGCAGTCAAATTTCTATCTCAATCTGTCAAAAATACCACTAATGTCTTTACATTTTACACTGTCCTGAATTCCCAGCAGATCATTAGCAATTCCTCTAATTTTCGTAAAATTTCATTTCATATTTGGTGTAAACATTGCCGCATGAAAAAAATAAAAACCGTAATTTTATCGGTAAATTTTTCATTAAGTACTTACAGTTTTTATTAATCAAATTGGTTTTTTATTTTATTTCTACAGTTTAAATGTTATTTCATTGTGATATGAATTGCACACAGATCATATTATGAATTGTCAGTTTGTGACCATTTTACGATTTTTAATATGATTCATATTGTTATCCTATTATGATTCTGCCATAGTCGCCTTTTTAGGCCCCTGACCTTCTGATCTCGGTACCTATATACATAGATATTCTTTAAAACAAGGAAGCAACTATAAAGCAAGCATCCACCCGAGCAATAGCATACCCTCGCCTCAAGCAATAACGATTTCTAATAAAGACTAATAGTAGCAGTCAGTATTATTTTAATAGCAATACAAAATAATACTGACTGACGAACAATGTGTCGTTAAAAGATAATATTGCGACGAATAAATCACAAGCACACGCATCTCCTTCGCGTGTGGTCTACTAAAAATAATCTACAATACATATGGAATACTAGCGTTTGCTCACGGCTTCGCCCGCGTGTATGTCTGAAATTATTCCACAGGACCTTTCTACCGGTATGAAGAGTATCCTATTCCTAATCCAGGTCATGGACTATACTTGTGCCAAAGAAGCTTTTTACATACAATGCTAACCACCTTTTAGATGAACAAATCAGAACAATCATTACCTATTATTAAAAATACATAGCCAATCATAGGGATAATTTTGAAAGAAAGTAATTTCATATTTGTTATCTACAATTAATGCCCTTATATAAGACACAAGTTTAAGACATAAGTTTTTTTTCTATCGACCCTCGGTTTTTTGTCCTGGATACATTTTGGACATTCTCGTTTCAACAGAATCCGTCAGCCGAAAAGGTAACAGACAGACAGAGTTGCTTACTTTGCAATATTAGTATGGATATGGACGCGTAAAATTACTAGGTTCGAGTTGTAGTAAGGCTGATTGAGTGCCGCGATGTTGAATGGACGGTAATCCTAATTCATCTTCGCCCTTCATGTCCAGAAAGTATTATTTCGCGTGCCCATTGTGTGCAAAAAGTACTTTTATCTGGCACATGCTGAGTTTAATCATCATTATGTCAGCAGGTTGACGGTTTTATTGTTAAATATGGGTGTCCCCATAGACTCCTATAAAGCCCATAATTTTCTGGGGATACAGTTGCAAAGCTCGGGATGTTACATTAATTTATTAATGGCGAGGTCCTAGCCAGTACGCAAGGTCTGCGTGACAAGAGTTACTTCACTCATTTATACCTTGTGTATAACACGCCCAAAATTTACGTTTACACGTTCAAATACTGAAGCGTGATGTGATTTTTGTGATGTGATTTCGAATGAGCCATTTACTGCAGTGCGATTCTGTAACCATCTCACCGTGAAAACTTAGGTGAAGTGTGCGTTGAGTGAGCTGTCATTCCAACTAATGCTAGGGATAGACACTATTGACAGCTCACTCTAAGCTCACTTCACCTAACTTTTCACGGTGAAATTTTTACAGAATCGATTGACTGGACTTATCTAAATCAAAAGTCATTTATTCAAATAAGATTGAGAATAAGCACACCCCAAAACGATCGCCCTTCTCCAACTCCTAGTACTTTTTCTAGGAAGAAGTGGCGCAACAAGCTCCACAGCAGCACAGCTGTCTATTAAATAACAAGAAATTGATTCTATACAATTGTATGCAAAGATATGAACATTACGAAACAAGACATTTAATTAAATTATTTGACATATGTCAACTAGCCCACGCCAATATACCATACATATATCTGAAAGATACACCCCGATTAATACTAATACCATTCTCTTTTCTCCCCGCAGATGAAGACACCAGCGATACAAAACGACTTTAGTTACTACAGACGAAGCGTGTCGAGAGGGGGGCTGATCAACGCAGAACTTCCGCCGGGAGAGGAACCCCACATAACGTCAGAAGTCGCGAACAGAATGTCCCTCTTCTATGCACAAGCCACGCCGATGCTAAAGGTCCTGTCGGAAGCCACGAGCCAGTTCGTCAATGATAACCAGCAAGACTTGGAGAATACGACGGAAACGCTCAGCACTATGGCGAAAGTTTGCCTCAGGATGTTGGAGAATCCGTGAGTATTTTTTAGTTTATTTAAATGTCCCCGACGACTAAAGGAAAAAACAAAACATTTATGTAGAAGGAAGGAAAAAGTGATCTCACTATGTTATCTATCAATATCACACATATTACTAGTCGTGCTGCATGCCAGCATGCATGTAACTGCCCAGACATTAGACCTCGAGTTATCTTTTTCATTATCCACTCAAAGTGAACGTGACCTAATCTCGCCGGGAACCACGTGCGCTAATAACTCGTCAAAACGTTTCAATCGCAAACCGCTGTTTTCATAAACGATCATTTTCGCTTCGGCAGCACGTTTTTCCTCTCAAAACTCTAAAAGTAAGCTTTTGTGCCAATTCCTACATAACGGCTCAATAAAATAGGTCATAAATATGGATGCTTTCCGAAACCATCAAAGTGAAGGAACGGAACCGTGTCAAGATGTAACTACAGACTACAGCATGTTTACATTGAACCTGTACCCAGCACAATACATACACGCTGTGATGATCAAAAGCGTCCGTATACTGCACTCGTTCCAGGCGTTTCCAAACTAGACCGTTGCAAACCTACCTAGCCAGAGCGAATCTCAGGTTTCACATACGCACCTGATTTTGAAACAAGACCCTTGTTCCTACGGAATACGGTGCACCTGTAAAACTAATATTAACTTCGACAATCTATTTACGTCAGCCGCCGTGTATCTGAGATAGGTTCAGATTCTATCGAAGTTACTTCAGTAGATCAAAGTTGAACAAAGAAGTCTTAACTTATTTTCTGACATCTATCCGAGTTCCTTTTGCTGGGGCAACAGCTGTGTCGTAAGATTAATGGATTTAAAAAACTTCTAACATCTTCTCGATACTTATTTCAAACAACGAGATTTATTGTGCCTATTTTCTGGATTGTTCCGTCTCGTTGTCCTATTTTATCTAATAAAAGCCTCATTCAGCAGTTTTCCATTATTTGTTAATTATTTTATTCATGAACCTACACATAAAACTCTTTGTAGAGAAAAATACTTAATAAATTGAAATATAGGTCATTCTTTCATTTGAACAGTAGCTGTTGACAGGTGTATAATATAAACAGTAGGACCGAATTAAGCCACCGCAGTCGGTCCTGCCTGTCCGAGTTATCCTTGCTAGGAGCGTATTCATTACACGGCGGGATCGTGTGTCGAGCCACGACATTGATACGCTCGAGCCACCGTCAGAACATAAGAAGGGAGAACATATAAATAAAGATAAATCAGTTGTCACTTGTACCAACACGTGCCTTCAAGTGTGTTTGTACCTCGCCTGACACATTATACTATCTATAAATAACACTTTAAGCGCCATTCTCATTTTTGTTTACAACACTCGATTCAGAACTTATCACAGTACTTATTAGCGCAAACTACCGCCCTCACTCTAACCAATTTGTGAGTCTGCGAACGTCCAAACTCAGCTGAAAAGTTTCAATAATAATTACGTTAAAAGTCTACAGTTTCAAAGCTTTTGTTTTGCTTTCACTGTAGGTTCATCCTAATAAATTAAGATATCTGATACTCTCCTAGTTTGATAAACGGCTAAATTGTTTATACAAACTACAAATATCTTATCTCCCCCGAGAGCTATTGATTGGACAGATATTACCGAGGAACTAATTTAGTTCCCTTACCCTCGTCTATTTAGGGTGGAAATCGGAAATGCGCTTGCAAGTTACACGTAGAAAGCAATTCCCTTGATTGCTTTCCGGTTCCAAAGATTTTCTTGTCTTGCAAGCTATCAGCGAAGTGCTCCAAAATTAGTTAGACAATAAATCTATTGCGGGCCGCGGCAGTCATATCCATACCACATGTTACTTGATAACTAAAACATGTGTCCTGTTTATCATATCGTATCACTAGATTAATTGCACATGCCGTTGTAGATTGCAGCCATAATAATGTGGTTACATCATTATAAAACGAGGCGCCATCGATTGTAATGTTTTATTTCCCAATTACTTTCTCGAGGCCTCCGTCGGCACCGCCGTGAGTAAGATTTGTCCATAACGATCTCCTACGCTTTTTATTCTGCTTTGTGACTATTTCCTAACTCCACGGTTTTTTGCCTTGTTTAGGTTTCCGAGTGGCTTGTTTACATAGTTCTAACCTTCTATCCTTCATCTATGGTTTTAACACTTCAGACTAAACATTCGTAGAGGTTATTCCGTATGTTAGGTATTTTTACGTACGCGGGTTTTTTATAAACTGTTCCTTTTATACTTTTAACGCATTTCGACGGGAAAAGCACAAGTTTAATTAAACCACAGATAACGATTTCCTCTCTTGTACTTCCTTATCAATAGCATACTGCGTTCGCTCCGGTTGTCCGCGTAATTTCGTCCACTACCTCGCATCGATTGGACCCAAGTGACCGTTTCCGTGTTCTATGTAGCTTCGATATTACCAACATAATTGACAATTCTATTACCTACCGAGTATATTACTTCATTTAACACCTTTCATTGGCTGCTGAGTAGCAAGTTGTTCCTCCCTTGAAATTACTAATCTAGGTATAGAAAAGAAAGAATGCGGATGTTTTTCAGACTTAGGACGTACTGAACCTACCTCAGGTCCCGTAGCTGAAATCATCCAACGATAAAATGCAGTGCATACCTATGGTGCGTAAAACATATGTTTGTAATAATTATATAGATACATAATCATATCCTTCCTCAGATACAACAAACCATTACGGAAATAATGACAACACCACTAAATCGTCAATAAGGAAACTTAAATATAGCCAAACATAATGACGTGACGCATTCAAACAAGACAGTCGTAGTAACAATTAAAAGTACATCCTTGATTGTTTATATTAATTGATTGTTTAAAAATACTTATACAGGAGCGATTGGCTAGTAGGTACCATAAGACAAGAATTAGCAGTTCCTCCATTGAAAGTGACAATACGACGTGACAAGAATTAAAATTAATGATCGTCGACACTTTTTGTAGTAGCCGATTTGTCACTAATGCTTTTAATATAACAGCATGGCCAGAAGGTGACTGGTGGTCAATTTTTTTTATTTTTTTTATATAACGTTGCCCCACACTAGGAATTTCTCCTGTATCGTGGGTGCGTTTACAAACATTTAAACTCACATACACAAACAGCCAGGCCCGGAACAACTACTTGTAGATCATACAAATATTTGTTCCGTGCGGGAATCGAACCCGCGACACGCAGCGCAGCAGCCAATCGCTTAACCACTGTGCCAACCGTGCCGTCTTCTCAAATTCTAACCTTATAATTAAAACTATGAATGTAATGCAGACGTTTTCGAGGTCTTTGCGTAGGTTCTTCCTGAAATTATTCTAAACTTTCGGAGAAGCCCTCTTTTCTTTATTTATTTTTGTAAATTCATTGTCCTCGTCTTCTCCGAGTGCTGATGCATCACTAAAAGAATATATATATAGAATAGTTTTACTATGGTTATTATACATTATCTATACTTCTTGAGGGGCAGTTGCTTTGCTTAGGGACGAACATTATGGCGCTTCTTGAAATTGTAGGTCCCGCTGAATGGCAAACGACATCGCGGCTGGCCCAGACGGTGATGGCGGGATGAGCTGGACTCGTTTAATAAAGATTGGTCCTTGGCAATTCCGGACAGAGAGAGGTGGAAGGAGGAAGGCTTTTGCCCAGCAGTGGGACATTAATGGCTAATAAAAACTTATGCACTGATTGCTGCAATTCAGATTCAGTCCAGCCCACCATTTCATACCACTCGTTTTACGTCATAATATTTTATATCAAACAAAACAGTATTTCTCTTCTGAGACATTTTTCTTGGCTACATATTTGAATGATAGTTTATGTACATATTTGATTACTGCTGCAAAGCATTCAGTTTGAATGACGGCGATATCACAACGTTGCTCGATAGCACTGGTACCTAGATTTAGAGACTACTGTGATAAAACCACCTCTGATACTCAGCGAAGTAACTTGTATTTGTAACTAACCGTTAATACATTTCTCCCAGCAACTGAATATTCAACAAGATAAATTCAGTTGATTTATGTGTTAATATTTAGAACTGCCTGACTCACGCCCGGATTAAATTCTAGGACGGGAACTAGATACAAAGTTGAATATTGTAGATATTATTTCGGTTATTAGATCGCAAATTGCAGACAATTAAATTTGTCGTTAGCAAAACGTCTGTCTTGAATCGTATTTATTCAAATATTAGCAGACGTAGCACTTCCGCCGTCGCCAAATAAAGATACAAGTAACATTTATACAGTTTAGTGAACATACCTGTCTGTGCGGTGCATACGGGATCCGTTGGTCCGTGGGCGGCGACCCAAATCCGAGCCCCGAGCCCCGCCAGTCCTACGTAGCTTTATTGTGTCGTAAATTCAGTTTCTTCACTGTAAACACAACACACGCGAGCCAAAAGAAACATGTACGGAACTTATTTATTTACTTGTAACCATATCAAAGCGCACATAAAATTATTTCGAAAATTAGGATACGTTAGAATACTGTAACATGAATCTGGGTTTCTAGTTCGAAGTCATTTACATGACACGAGGTCACTGTATTAATTACACCAATTTCTCAGAAGTTTTATTAATAGATTGATCTAACATTAATCTCGTTAATCTTCCAGAAAACTCGTCGCCCAGTTCAGTCGCGAGGAGACGTCGCTGCTTGTCCTACGCGTCATGGTCGGGCTGATCATACTGTACGACTGGGTCCACCCGTCCGGTGCCTTCTGCCGCTCCTCGTCGGTCGACGTGAAGGGCTGCGTCAAGTTCCTCCAACAACAACCACCGACGAAGGCTGAACCTCTTCTTAACGCACTTAGGTATACGACGAAGCATTTAAACCATCAAACGACGCCGAAGAACATCAGAACACTGCTGGCCGCGTGAGGACAGCACTCGAGCCTTGCATGTTGCTGTGGGGAATGATGCGACAATAATTACATGTGGGGATACCTCGTTGACACGCCTTTTTTTGCTCCTTAGCGACCTCTACATTGTAGTATACTAACAACTCTCTCATCGCTATTTTATTCGAATGTTGAATGACCATGGACCATTAACGAAGCTATAATAGTCGTTAATAAGGTGTCCATAATATAGATAAGGGTTACTATATCTAATAGGTACATACAATAAAACTGACGAGGCAGTCGCTAAAATAATTCCTGTAAAATTAGGATGTCTTATCAGTATCACAATCGGATATGGTTGTACCCTGTGGCATTTGGATGAGAGAATATTACCTACGTGTCGTCTAAAACTATTTTTTTTAACTTCAGGTGAACGAAATTTATAAAAAAAAAGTACCTGTATTTTATTGTTACTCAAATGAACACTTACTTTTTACTCATTTTACGCGTGAATTTCGGGAAAATAATTAAAATATATGTATGAAGAAAGGAATTTATCTAACTCTAAATTATATTATTCTTACTTTTCATAGTTAGCATGCTTTTAAAGCAGAATTTTTAGAAGAAATTAATATAGAGATGCTATCCCTACACTCCCACATTCGTGCAAGGTTTCATTGGACCCTCTTCGTCTCAACACAAGTAAGCTGTACAGCTGTCAGTCGCAACTCGTAAGTTAGCTTATAAAAACTATCATAGGAAGGCTTAGACACCTCTAATGTGTAACGTAAAAAAGAAGTATTATTTACATTTTATTCTACGATATAAAACTGCCTTGGATCATATTGATTGGTTACCACACAGTTTATTGTGCAGTTTATTCAAGAGTATGAATTGTTATTGTTTAGATGAGCGTAAACGCTCCCGCAGACAGGCGCACTTCATGGAAATTGTTCTACCAAAATCGCGTCGCGCCTATCTGCAGGAGCCTTAAAGTGATATATCCTTTGTAATACTGCACCTAAGTATCTCAGTAAGCTAAATTCTTTCTTTATCTAAATTCATGTTTATGATTATATTTTGAAGTTGTATAAAAATAGGTAAATAGTTACATATTTTAATTGATACTTAGGTGGAAAGGATATTATTACTTAGATTTACTCAACAAACGTTCGGTCCCAGTGTTGGGTGGTATTAAATAGATATTGTAATTTTTTATATACCTAGCACAAATTTTATTGTTACGCACGACCCCTCACTGGGAGGTCTATATGCGTAGGTATTCGGTTCCAAAGATTTATTCAAAACGTTAATTACTACTTATTTCGCTCACTACAAGATTCGTGCGTCGTATATATTTTTTTTAAAAGACTGAGATAGACACTCGCGAATATTTTATTGCATTTCTCGTTAATACAGTTCCATTTCTTTTAATTAAGAACCCAGAAATGTATAAGTCACGAAACTATGCCTTATTGAATTAAAGGAAAGGGCGTACCTATAGCGAATATGAGTAATTTCAATGCCTTTTCTAAAATTATTATAAAATGTTAAGTATGTCGTGTTAACAATGTTGAATTTATGCATGTACCACTGCCTTGATGTTAACTAACATAATAATTTTAAATTGAATTTATAGGTATAATGTAATATGTTTCACTATTGATGTATAAACTCAAATGTAAGTATAACGATTAAGCATGTACTGTTTATTTACAAGTAATACAAGTTTATAAGTATGTATTTACATCTTTCTCCCAGTTTTTTGCACAGCCCGATTCAAACATGATTGCTCTGAAGTGCGCTACTCGCTGAACAGTACCTCGCCCCCTCACCCCCGGTGACAAGTGAATTTGTTACTGCGCAGCGACTCGCCTCGTGTTCAGGGCCGCCATAGTTTGAATCGGGCTGTAACTGTGGTTAGACGGAGAACTTGAATGAGATAATACTATATTTTTTAATTATATTTAAAGCCGCTGATTACGCTCAATATCTTTGCATGTTGATTTATTTTTACTTCGTAAATAGGATCTCGACTTTATCGATCATACTGAAATTCGTGTTTCAACCGACTCATGGGATATCATAACGCAAAAGTTAAATAATAGAATTTACTTTTGGTACGAACAGTTTGACGATGATTATAAGTGAATAATTAGATTTACCTTATGTGTTTTCTGGTCTTATGTAGGTCGTACACCTTAAAATGTATCGTCAGATAAACAGTAGACATTGCAACCATTGGGGACAGACAAGTTGAAAATTCCAAAGGGTCAGCGTAGACCGACGGAGTGGCGGCGAAACGAATAATTCTATAATTACAACTGAATGTCGATTTTATTTACTTTAGCATGCGGCTGAAATTTACATCACGTAATAAAAACACAAAGTAGTGTAGTGCGAAGCGTCGGTCGTAGGTCGTAGAGCGGCGCGCGACGAAGAAGCTGCCAGCCTTATGCTATAGTCAATAAAATGGACTATCAATTGTTATAGAATTTGCCGCCACTCCTTCGGTCAGAAGGTCAGATCGACAGAGTGGCGGTAAACAGAGTATCGGTCTGCGCTGACCGTAAACTGACACTCGAGTCTGACGGTAGATTGTCTGATGTATGGCAGGCCTTAGTGTTAAATTTGCAAATGATAATAATTTTGTTAACCCTTTCACTGTTTAATGTATTGGTAACATAGCTGTCGGTATATCACTAAGCACAAACACTTGTCTTATGTGTATAGTATCTTAGAATTAAATAAAATTATTAACTTAGGATGGTTAGTTACATTACATGCACAGTCAGCACAATACTTTATGATAGTTATTATATTTAATATAGTATCCTTGTTGAATATTATCTTGTTCTTGCGACTGTTGCTTGCAAGGAATAGGATCTACTCAGGTGTGCACTCCGAATTGCATTTACTGTGCGGAATTGAAGGTTTGAATAAATAATATCGTTCCCTAAATTAAACACTGCCCAAATAAGTAAATTTTATACAATATTTTTTTAATAATTGATAAGTTTTCTAAAATTATTCCAAGATATTATAATTCCAATCACTCCATGTTGAGTCTAAGCATACTTTGAGCAAAGTTTGTAGTGTCTAGTTGGGCAAAACTAAAAGTATTGAATGCTTA
Source organism: Apamea anceps (assembly GCA_951799955.1). Classification (NCBI taxonomy): domain Eukaryota; kingdom Metazoa; phylum Arthropoda; class Insecta; order Lepidoptera; family Noctuidae; genus Apamea; species Apamea anceps. Next base: position 6,431,548 of record OX637516.1, read on the forward strand.
TGATTGTAGAAGATTAAATTATAGAAAGGGCCTCTCTAGGTCGCTATGAATGTTTGTGAGTAGAAAAAAGAAGCTGTAATAGTACTATTTACGTTGAAACAATTATTTACTTGCATTATTTACTCAGAATATATTATAGCACAGGCATTTGTTAATACTTTAGCCAAATCTTTAGTAAATTCTTCTAGAAAAAGTTAATAAAATGCAATACATAATATGTAATGTACTAGTTATGAAGATTGTTGTATGTATTATTTGAACTGCAACATTTTGTTATTGTTTAAGGTGGTTTTGTATGATAGACCTATTTTTCTTAGTTATCATTTATTTATTGTATATAATAAACACACCAAAGTTATAAGTAATAAATAAACTTGGATAGATTCTTGTCGACTTGTTTTATTATGAAGTGAAAGTCTTATGAACAAAGAAACAATTTATTCTTAACTTAAAAAATATGTACAATGATGCGTTAGGTGTTGGCAGGGCGAGGCTTGAGGATGAGCTTGCCCGTGTCGTCGCACGACATGTTGAAGTCGTTGAGCACGGAGCGCGTGCGAGCGGTGATGATGCTCGGCGCCACCACTTTTCTGTGCACTCCCATCATGAATAATAACACTGAAGAGAAAAATATTCTTTAGTCTTCCACAGTACAATCAAAGTTCTTACAAAGTAACAGGCAGTGATGTTGCCAGAGGATTAACTTGGGTGGGGCAAGTAGGGCGACGACCCTCGGGCGCCTATCGAAGTTGCGAAATCGCCAATTATTCAATTTAAAAACAAAAAACACTACAATAAACCTATTTCATACTCTTATATTTACTTCATGATCCTGATCAGTCACAAATTCTGCTTACAATTGCAGTATCGACCTAGATTTGCTCAGTGTAGAGTGAAAAGATTATACTAAAAGCTTACCTAAAAAAGTAGAGGTAAAGGCAAAAAAGGGGTGATTCCAGAGCGACTGTGTTAGGGAGACGACCGGTGTAAGTGGGTCCATCAACCAATGATATGCAGCTATTGCTGTGCATACTGACACCACTGTCAACAGAACTGAAACAGAAAGAAAACTTGATCAATCTGGGCATATTACAATATTTTCCTTAATCTCAAAGCATTTATTTCAAACTCAAATCATTTATTTCAATTAAACCACTATCAGGCACTTTTCAATTGTCAAAATTAAATTGTCGGTCAGTTAGACAGAAAGTTGAAGCTAGTTGCCCATTCCAAAACATAGATCTCTATGGAGAAGAATGGGCAAGATACTCCAAGGACACTCTTACATTTCAATTAAACTATATACTTTACTATTGAAATGACAGAAAGATAAAGCTAGTTGCCCATAGACAGACTTTGGCCATCTTCGAGAATCTTTAGCTAACGTTGACAATTTCCACTAGCAGCAGGATAGGCATCTGCCTACCCTTTCCCAACTATGTTGGGGTTGGCTTCCAGTCTAACTGGATGCAGCTGAATACCAGTATTTTACATGGAGCAACTGCCTGTCTGACCTCCACAACCCAGTTACTAGGTAATACAATACCCCTTAACACACCATCAACATATTGGATAAAATTTGGTTGTGTCTATACAAGATATTGGTGTCCATGTGAGAAGGAATTTCAAATACTGAATGTCGTCGAGGACTTAAGCTTGGCACAAGTTTTCTACAGAATAACCTGAATGGTCATGTAAATGAGGCTGCCTGCTCTGATAATCAATTAATGTTATAATTCCTGTTGTTGCTGCACCATGATACAGCCAAAACATTAGCTTTATGTAAATGTGTAAATACCATATTACTAGCGTTTGTTTGGAATGGGATCCAAGTTAGCCAGTAGAGTATTTGAATGCAGTGGACTACACTATGACTTTGCCATTGATTACTTATCATACTAAGACAGTGATAATAAAATCGTTATAAATTAAAAATATTCAAATGCTTAGGACATTCCACACGAATTTAGCTGCACTTACTTGCATACTAGTTTATAAATACTTTAATGTAATGTAGACATACTTCTCCATCTCATAGTAGCTGGCTGCAGGCATCCTATGACTTCCGTGAGGCGTCGCTCAAACGCCTTCAAGTCTGAAATTAACAGGAAATCACATTTATAACAGAGAATAAAGATTTTACTTACTATTATAGGTTGTATTCATTCTTTAGCAAATCTTTATCTAGACAAAGATACCGAATGCATCGTGCAAAGCACTCCCCTAAGTACTTGCAACTATGCCGGTCGAGGACGACTGCAACTTCTCCTGTTTGTTATCAAAGTTTGGTTAACAACTCGGCTCAAACAAAGCCTAGAGCCATTGTCGTGGAATTCTTTAATCGAATAAAAATTCAAATACCAAGAATAGCGCCTAAAAACAGATCAAGATTACAACAGCGATTACTTACCATCGCAAGCCGTTTGTTCCAACGACATCTTGTTTTCACTCGTAAAAACAATGAACAAGAATTTTGTTAATGTCTTTCTACATATTGAGCCTAGCTTTTGATCATCGATGGTCGATTATTCTAATAATTTTACAAATCTAGAAATCAGTATATTTGACGTTGACGGAAGAACTGACACTAGCAGAATTTCTGCTGCAGAAAAACGAGATGGGTGACATTGACAATAACAACATTGACAACTAACGTAAAAAAAGGACTGGATAAATAAACACCAGTCTCTATAGGCCCAGTTTTCCCATCATGACTTAGGGTCTGCACCACACACATAATCAGCTAACAATTACATACGATAAAACGCTTGATTTCCTCAGACGGGAGAGAATAGAATAAGGTAGTGTTTTTACTAGTATTTCTTCACTAACACGCTACCGCTAAAGCCTGCTTTACACTACTCGCGAAGTTGCCTCGACGAAGTATTCGTCGAAGTCCGAAGTATGTGACTACACACTCGTGCAACCTCGCAAGGGACACTTCGAGTCCTTTGACTCGGGCGCAAAAACCGACAACGACTGGAAGTCGCCCGATGCGAGCCGAGGTTGCACGAAGCGAAGCGAAATGCCCTTCTACACTATCGTATTCGCTCAACTTCGACCAACTTCGCGAATAGTGTAGAGCAGGCTTAGGGATCATCATCACTATTTCAGCCAGACATAGATCTCCCCCAAGCACCGCCACATCGACCGGTCCCATAATTCTCTCATCCCGCGCATTGCTTCGAAATGGATTTATGAATGAATTTAATGGATCATGTCGCTAAGTGACAGTGAGGCCGGCCGACTGCCAATAATGTGCTCGATGCTACTCATTACCTATGCCATTTTTCCATGGGGGTAGGCAGAAACTTACAGAATTCTACCGTTGCCTTCTCACGTCAAAGCTTTTTGTGCAAATTAAGTTAGATTGCTAGAGCACACACGCAGCGGATTGAGTCGCCGACGTTTCAAAATGTGTGGAGTCCACATAAAATCCCACGTCCACACTGTGGACGTGGGATTTTATGTGGACTCCACACACAGATTTTGACAGCCAAAATCTATAAGGTGTGGATGTGGATTTTGAAATCGCCAGCGACTAAAGTATAATACTTAAATGTTCTTAGTATTACATAACATTGTCTTTTAAAATGATAGGTGTTCTTCCCACAATGATTACTGATAGTTCGTGATTTAGTTGGGTCACATTTAAAGATTTTTAATAACTTTCTTCAGCCGGGAATTGAACCAAAAACCCAAGCCTAAAACAATCCACTCAAAAGGGTTAACGAAGATTATCAAAGTAATGTTCATTGTTATTATGTCTATTTTAATATAAACCTATACAAAAAATCTGATTAATTAAAACACAGGCGAACGAAGCCACAGGCATAATTAATTTTATTACGAATATTGACAACAAAAACAAAAACGCAGATTGTTTATAAAATAGCGAAATAAACTATTTAATATTTAACAAAAGTATTTGTTCAACATCGCTTATTTTTAATCTCAATCAACGCGAATGTATGTATGTACAGACGCCAGCAGGTCAAGCTACCCGAAACTGTCAAATTTTCCCAATCAACCTTAAACCTTAATGCTTTAACGATAAAGTTGAAAATCTATTAAAGAAATTTGACAGATTGTAGTAGCTTGATGTGCTGGCGTCTGTACTTTTGCAGTTGACATTTGTACACATCTCTTTGCAAGTAACTGTACAACAAAACAAACTGGGGGTAGTGAACCCAGATGAGAGTACAAAGTTCAGAAAAATGTCTTGTATAAATTATCAAATTGTACTTTGAAACTAAACATAGATTGAGGGTCCAAGGTCCGCACCGCACCAACAACAGTGATCTTATTATTTTGCGTGTTGTTTTGTACAAAACGTAGGTCTCTTCGTCTCTTTTAATAGTAGTCTCATAGTTTTAGTTTTATCTAGATTATTCAGTACATACAATTTATGCTTCAGAGTATTTTAATAAACAAGTGTTACATCAACTTTGCTTACGCGGCTATATAATATTTTGAAAGTTAGTTTAAAGTCTATTTAGTAGCTACATTAAAATATTGTGTTTCCAGAATGTTTCCTCTCAGGCAATTAGTAGGCAATGTCACCAGAAGAAATGTGCCCAGCATTAGGGCCATGTCAAGCAAAGGTCCTCTGGTTGACACGGCAGTAGACAATGAAGGAATAGCAACTGTTACCATGCAAAGGCTACCAGTCAACAGCCTCAACTTGGACCTCCTTCAAGCCATGGACAAAGCACTGGATGAAGTAGTTGCAAAGAAATGCAAGGCAATGATCTTAACATCTGTAAGTTACATAAATTTCTTTCTGTGATTTCTGTGAACTTATTTGTATTTAAGGACCACTTTTCATGAATGAAAGAAAATTTGTTTATTCTGCAAAAATAAGATTCATTATAAAATAAACTTAAAATACTCGCATACATTAACTTTTTTTTAAATAATCTTTAATTTTAGGCATCACCAACAGTGTTCTCTGCTGGTTTAGATATCATGGAGATGTATAAGCCTGACATGAAGAGAGTGGAAACATTCTGGACAACCCTGCAAGAAGTGTGGATCAAGCTCTTTGGAGCTAACTTCATCACCGCTGCAGCCATTAATGTACGTTTAACCATGATTTATTTAATAAGGCATCCTTAATGCTGACAACATTAATTTATTCCCTAAGGACCAAAATGAATTTTTTTCAAAATTGCAAAATGGCACCCTAATGATATCATTATTATGATCACTTATCAGAAATGATCTGCAATGAGTCAAATTAAAGGCACTCGGATACCTATAAATACATAAAATATACAAGATCTTGAATGCAAGGTTGTTTAAAATTAGACTTAATGGGATGGCACACACTTTTTTTTTACATAATCCTACATTTTGTAGGTAAGATAATCTGGCACTGAATTATAAAGAAAGTATAAAACTTAACAGTGAACTTACATGATACTGTAGAAAACATTATTTTTTTATTGAATTTCAAATTTAGATGTTGCATTTTTGCCAAGCCTACCGCTGATATGGGTAAGGCCACAACAACTAAATTAATATTTTGTACTTACAAAAACAAATCAAAATATTTTATCAAGTAATTGCCTTGTAACAACCGATAACAAGTACACAAGTAATGCATAAATTAATTAAATTCAAGGTGCATTCAATGAATACTTGACTCATCCACTATTTATTTTATTGATTGCTCGACTTAATCCTTAAACATGTTATTTTAATGTTTACATGCTGATTGAGGATTCAGAAAAGTAAGTGTTGTTTATAGGTACCTACATACTTCCTAGTTTATAAGTTTATGTTTATTACATTTTCAGTCTACCTGCATCATATTGTTGTTCCTACCCTACTCTTATGATTTATCCACTTATATTTCTAGGCTACTTAGCTCAAATCACAAATTACAATATTTGGTGTTTTATTGAAGACATAATAAAATATGATAAATTATTGTAATATTTTTAGTTGATTTACATTCATTTAAATTACTTTTAACCATGAAGATTCCCTAAGTAAAACATCACCTTGAATAACTAAACAAAAGGCCTTCTTCTTCTTCATTTTTCCCAGGGTCATGCCCCAGCTGGTGGTTGTCTCCTTGCCATGTCATGCGAATACCGCGTGATGATGGGAGGCAAGTACACTATCGGGCTGAATGAGACAGCCCTTGGCATCGTAGCCCCCAACTGGTTCATGCAGACCATGACCAACACCATACCACAGAGGCAGGCTGAGTTTGCCCTAACCACCGCTAGGATGTTCTCTGTTGATGAAGCTTTGAAAGTAAGGTTTATTTCTTGCTGTGGAATATGAAAGATGTCTCATTTATGATGAATATAATGACTGAGTTGTAGAGGTCAGATAACTCAAAGTCAAATGATTCATTTCAAATAGGCACAAAAAGGGACAAAAATATCAATTTCAAAAAAAAAAAAATTGATTCTAGTCGCCCTTTCAAAAAGGTTTGTACAAGAATGAGAAAGAAACTCCACCATTACTCTTTTAAAAATGTACAATATTTTGTATACATTCATTTTATGTGAAGGCAATCCATTATAGATTAAAATTACTATACCTACCACAATAGGTAAAAGAATTAAAAATAAAGCAAATTAGATGATTTTCCAAAAAAAATTTTGGGTAATAATTTAGTGTGTGAGTTTAAGTAATCGCAGAATGTAAAATATAAATTAAATTAGCAACCAGTCTGATTTTGTCTAGATTTTAATAGGCTCCATGTAAAATACTGATATTCAGCTGTATCCAGTTTTACAACTGAAAGCCAACCAGAAGATGATGAAAGTGATAACTGCGATAAAGTTAAAATAAAATTCCTATAAATTACAGGTTGGTCTCATAGACGAAACTGCATCAGACAAAGCGGATGCCGTTGCCAAATGCAAGCAGTTCATCAAGAAGTTTGACAGAATCCCACCGTTAGCGCGTTCACTCACCAAACAGAAGGTCAGGGAAGGACCCTTGACATGGATGTCGGACAACCGCAAGCAGGACACGCAGGAGTTCCTCATGTTTGTGGGAAATCCTAAAGTACAGAAATCATTAGAAATGTACATTCAAGCTTTAAAACAGAAGGCTGCCAAGTGAATCTAATTGTAAGATGATTGTGTGTGTGTGTGTTTATTTTGTATTTTGTTCTTGTAAGTGTAGCAGCTAAACATGTTAATCCGATCCTATGCAACTAGGCGAGAACTTTTACTACGATTAAATTATGTGTAAAGTGTGTATCTGTTTATACAAAATATACATTTGTTAATATAGGTACTTGTCTGGTTATTTTTAAACACAAAAAATTAAGTCTCTTAGGAAAAATCGCCATAATTTTTTAATAATTGTTTTCTTATTTAAATTATAATTTGAAGTAGGGAAGTTCAATCTCAATTGTAATTTGTTGGTTGGCCATAAAAAGGACCTCCACTCTGCCTTTGGTCCGAAGGACGTTAATTAAAACAGATGGCGCTAGTGCCAATGTTAACTTCGGCTCCGTAATTAAAATTGTTTTTAAATTATCTAAATCGTTTTCAAATGTGAATAAGTAGTGAAATAGCATCAGTGTATTCCGATAAATAAGTGACAGTGTTAGCAAACAATCCAGTCAATGAATAATAGTGATATAAGTAAAACTATAAAACAGTGTAAACATAGTGTACACAAAAGTAAAACATAATAATCTTTGTATAAATAAGTATTCAAGACAAACAGTGCTAAAATCTAGTGACTATTTGATAGTTTTACATTAAAAAAACTTAAAGAAGCAACAAAAACTTTTTTTTCTCAAACCGCGGTCACAGTGACAACAAGAAAAAAAAACGGTCTAATCAAATTTCAAAAATATTAAAAGTAAAAACAGAACACTATTTTCACCTCTCAATTTAATGAACGCCTGGCTAAGCTGCCAAAGAGTGTGTCTCTTTTTAAGAGTCGTGGTACACGTTCGAGGCCCGAGTTCAAACCCAGCCTAGCAAAAGTTCTTTTTTCTGTTATTTCTCGACCTTTAACAGCAAAGAAATGGATTTCTCAGAAAATATTACGTTTCGGATGAGAAAACGTGCCACATCAATGTCAAACGACACAATAAACGAAAGTACGCTTAATAACTCTGCGAACTCACCGCTAGATGGCACATCTAGTAGCCTACCTCCTAATATATCCGATGACGAAAGCGACGAAGAAATCTTGCAGCTTAAAAATGAACTACAAAAAGTTAATTTACAACTAAACGCAGCTCACGAAGAAATTAATAACTTATCATTGGAAAACATGAAGTTAAAACAAGAAATTAAAAATTTAGATGCAAAGCACAAAATAATGAAACAAGTTACTAGTAAATTAACATCTGAGATAATCATTACCCCAAATAAAAAAACAAAAAACATACTGGCAAAATCATGTGCAAATGCTACTACTCCTCCAGAAATTGACATTCCTTCGCAGTCACCAGCAACCAAGCAAAAGCTCTCTGTACAAAATAGTCACACTGAGACCAAAAAACAGAACTGTAAATCCCAAGAAACAGAACTGTCTATTAAGCCTAAAAACACCAAAAAGCTATGTATTGTGAGTGCAAATAAAACTAACAAGATTTTGCCTATAGCCGAGAATACATTTCCAAACTATGAAATTTGTCATTATGTTTCCCCGAATTGTGGCTTGGAGCAGCTTATCAACAACTTGGAGAAGAAATTAATAGAATATACAATGAATGATTTCTGCATTATTTTAATTGGGGAAAAAGACTTCCAGAAAACTGAAAACTATGTGGATATAATTATAAAACTGAGAGAAAAATTGCAGAAAATACAGCACACGAATATTATAATATGTGTTCCTACTTTCAAATTATGTGATCATTCAACAATGTTTAACTGGCGCATAGAGACCTTTAATAATCTTCTTCATTTAGAGTTGCAGACGTACAACTATGCAACGGCGTTTGACTCTAATTTAGACTTGTGTTACGATTTTACAATGTTCTATAAGCTCAGTAGAAAAATGAACGATCGTGGTATGCGAAATGTGTTTTATAATCTGTCGGTAACTATAGCTGATTATAATTCATTGTCTCGACAAGAAAATATAGCTGACAACCAAGCAAGCATATCGTCTCCACGATGCGATTTTTTTCTTTAGTCATATAAATATAATGCATCAAAATATTGCCGGTCTCTTAAGCAAGTCCGACTTACTGGTTATTTATATACAGGTATTGTTAAGTAAACAAATTAATTTAGATGTTGTATGTATAACCGAACATTTCATAATGTCTGGCCAAGAGAAACTTTTACATATACCAAATTATAAGCTAGCGGCATGTTATGCTAGACAAAACATTAAGCGCGGTGGAGCCTGTATTTTAGTTAAAAAAGGCATCGAATACAAAGAACTGCCTGACATTGTGAGACATTCGGTAACAGGAATTATAGAATGTTGCGCAATTGAATTACCTTCACAAAAACTTATAATTCTATGTGTGTATAGACCACCAAAAATCACTAATCTACACCAATTCTATGAAAACCTAGATATTATACTTAAAAACATTTCCAAACCAAACAAAAAAATAATTATGTGCGGAGATTTTAATATAGATATTCTGAAAAAGAACAGAATTAGCATGGATTTTGAATATTTTCTTATGAACTACGATTTGAAGCTAGAAATAAATAAACCGACCAGATTTCACAGTAAAACATGCTTAGATAATTTTGCGCACAATTCAAAACAAAGATGCCAAAGTGAAATAATAGACTTCGGTCTATCTGATCATACGGCTCAAATATTTACAATGAAAGTTAGTAAGTTTAGTCAAATTAAAACATGGAAAACGTCAAGACGAGACATATCTGATGAAAATCTTATTATCTTTAGAAATCATCTCCAAAACTTATCGTTTTCAGATACATATAGCACAGAGGATCCAAATGAAGCCTACGATAACTTTTTAGAAATATTTCAACTCCTGTATGAACTATGCTTCCCCCTCAAAACAGTGATATTAAGATCTGAAAAAAAGATCAAATGGGTATCTAGAGGTATTAGAATCTGCAGCAAAAAACAACGCCAATTACTCTGGAAACAAAGACTTAATCCTACTAGTGAAAATAAAACGATATTTAAAGAATACTCAAAAAAATTTAAAAAAATTATCAAACTGACCCAAAAAGCACAGAACAACTTTCTAATTAAAAATTCCAAAAATAAATCTAAAACATCCTGGCAAATAATAAATAGTACAAAATCTATAAGTGAACCCATAACAAGAATAAAAAAACATGATTTAATATTAACTGACCCTAATGAGATTGCTCAATCATTCAACGATTTCTTTATTGATCAGATCTCAGATCCACTCCTGAACACAACTAAAAATAGTGTAAGAATAACGTATAACCCTCATTCTATTTTTATGGCCCCTGTTGAAGACCTATCCATACATACCCCCACATAAGGGTTTGATGAAAAAAAAAATTTGAGTTTCAGTTCTAAGTATGGGAAACCCCCAAAATTGATTGTTTTTTTTTTTCTATTTTTGTGTGAAAATCTTAATGCGGTTCACAGAATTCATCTACTTACAAAGTTTCAACAGTTTAGTTCTTATAGTTTCGGAAAAAAGTGGCTGTGACATACGGACGGACAGACAGACAGACCGACCTGACGAATCCATAAGGGTTCCGTTTTTTGCCATTTGGCTACGGAACCCTTAAAACAAATACAATAAAAAACTATACCTGCGTAGGTAGGTAGGTATTCAAGCAAAAAAAAAAATATTCCAAATTAAAAATGTAAAAAAAACTTACTACCTAAATAAAAGCCTCCGGGTATTAAGATTTATGCAATGCTGGGTTCTGTTCACATAGCTGTCACTTGAAGTCACAAATGATAAACCAGGACCATCGCAGTAAAATTAATAAACAAGTTATTACTAATAACAACAAGAAAACCATGGTCAGCAAGTCGCAAAATGACCAGTTACCACAAAGTGCGTTATGCTCGTGAAGGGGTGCTCCGTTCACAAGCATAACGCAAAGATCAGCCATTACCCCCCTCGCCATATTTGAGGAAAGGAGCCAAAGGAGGCAACCTGGGGGTCTACTCCGAAGTAGTATCGGCCGTTTCCTGCTACGAAGTTACTATTTGGGTCAGTCGGTTCCAATCCTACACTCCTACACTCTTTCGAATATTGACTTTGGTCCCGACCCAACTAAGCCGATACGAACTTTTTTCGCATTTTTCAATAATATTCGGTTCGGCCATGTGTCGGTCCGATCCGAACATTCGCACTTTGCACTTCGGAGTAGGCCCCTTGACTCCTGATGCGACGCCGACGCGACGCTACCGTAAGCAGTGACATTTAAGGGAGTGTGGCGGCGTTCGATTTCCGAACGCACCGACTCGAGATGGCAACACTAAGAGCCGACCGCCATAGTCGTAGAGAGAGAATGTTTACTATTGATGAGCCCTGCTATTTTATGGTATTAATATTAACTTTGGACGTCTACTGTGAATTCTGTATCTGTGACTAATTACCAACAACCTGTGCCTACGAATTATAAACTGTGCAGTATCCTAACGGAGTGTATTATTACTACATGGGGACTGATCTACATCCTATCATCATTCCCATATTGGTGACCCCGACTGAACACGATTCCCAAAGAATCTGCTGAAAAAGGACATTTCCGTGCAAGGTACATATATTTTCACAATTTGAGAAGACCAGTGACAGATTTTTATCACAATCATCGATGGTTATTTCAAGAAATTCTTTCAAGGTCAAAGTTCGCAAGCATCGAAGCTATTTTTTGGCACATTTGAATTCTTCGATCTGATCGGTCGATCATTTTGACCCAACTCTACGTCAGCGTCGGTGTACAGACAGTCTATGGTGCAGACGCATCAACTACGCCGTACATTGCTGCTGCGAGTTCGAAGTACATTGCCACTGCAAGTTTGAAGTTCATGACTGGCTAGTACATTTCGACATTCATTGCTGACTCGGTTTGATGTTCATTGCTGCTCCACTACTTCATCATTCATCGCATGTTTTGCACGAAGACAGGATGTGTGTTTGAATTTTTTATTTTATTTAATCGGGTTTTTGGTAGACTGCATCGTGTTTCCTTTTCGCGTGTATAAAAACGGACTGATTTTTACCCATTAAGAGACATTACTATTTAATTGGTTACGGTATCTTTTAGTTTTAAGGAAATATTTTTGCTGTACTAACTTTTTTATGGTGTGTGTATACTAAACTGATTATTTTCTATCATTTTGCTGACCTAACTTGTTTGTGTGTGTATATGCTAAACTGAATCATTAGGTACTAACGGTTATTTTCTTACATAATTGAAACTTATTATTCCTTTTTTGCATTGTGTTGCACGGAACGCAAACTTATTAATCATATTTATTTGAATTTTAGCCATAAGTAAACCTAACACTTGAATTTTTAATTTTAAGGCCTTTGTTTATTTGAATGTGTATTGTTTTCTCTCTCATCTACGAACATGCCGTTTGCACTTAGGGTTTATTAACCAGCGATTGCTGTTATTCTACCTAACAACTAGTATAAAACTACTCACCGCATTTACACTACTTACTTTTTTGTTTTTCACGCACACGCTTTAACAACTTCTCAGTTCTCGCTATGCCTGATACAGATGAATCCGCCGCGAAGCTGGAAGCTCTCAGACGCGAGCTTGAAGCATTGTCTTCACAGTTGCAGGCAACTATAAAGGAGAATGCCCAACTTCGCACCGAGATGCAAGCCCAGAAATTTCCCCAAGGTGAACCTAAACAGGAGCCAAAAATGGATGACTCAGGGAATCAAGTATGCAAAGTATCGCCAAAACTACCTCCCTTCTGGCAGCAACGACCTGAAATATGGTTCGCGCACGTTGAAACACAGTTTCGTATTGCTGGCATTACAAGTGACCAAACTAAGTTTGATCACGTGATTAGTCAGCTAGATTTCAAAATTATGGCCGATATCGAGGATATAGTTACCAGTCCTCCAACCTCTGGTAAATATGAACACCTTAAGAAGGAACTGACACGCCGGTTATCACGGTCTGAAGAGGAAAGGGTAAGACAACTGCTCACTGAGGAAGAGCTTGGGGATAGGAAACCTTCTCAATTTTTACGACACTTACGTTCCCTCGCCGGCGTCAAACTCAAAGACGATGACGACAGTATCTTGCGTCAACTTTTTATGCGTCGTCTTCCGCAGCACCTTCAAGCGATATTGACTGCCAGCGCGGATCCACTTGATGACATCGCAGCCCGCGCCGATAAAATCCTGGAAGTCGCACCCGGGATTGCAACGTCTTCCTTTGTACATGCTGCTGCAGCACCTGGAGGAGCGCCCGCCGTTCCTGACCCCTATGGCTTACATGCCATCGCTGCACAGATGCTGAATTTGACCGCGACTGTTGCAGCGCTCACTCGCGAGCGCAGTCGCAGCCATAGCCGCAACCGAAGACAAAGCAGGTCTAGGAGTCATTCCCAAGGACCTCATGTGAAGCTTTGCTGGTACCACCAGAATTTTAAAGCTAAAGCTACTAAATGTATTACTCCTTGTTCTTGGAATTCGGAAAACAAGGAAGCCAGTCAGTAGCGGCGGCAGCTGACTGTGCCACTACGCCAGGCCGTCGTCTTTTTGTCACAGACAAAACTTCAAGGGTCAGATTCCTGATTGATACAGGGTCTGACCTTTGTTGCTATCCTCGAAGGTTGATGAGAGGCAAGATTCCTGCCTCCGATTATGAGCTTAGCGCAGCCAATGGCAGCTCGATAAAGACTTACGGTATGGTATCGCTTAACCTCAATTTTGAATTGCGACGTGAATTCCGCTGGCAATTCGTCGTAGCTGACGTCAGCACTCCCATAATAGGTTCCGATTTCTTAGCCCACTACCATTTGCTGCCGGACTGCCGGAACAAACGCCTTCTGGACGGCATCACCGGCCTTTCCGTTTTCACCATGGTTGCTTCTACCGATCAGGCAAGCGTCAAAACCATCTCGGTTGCCTCAGGATCTGAATTCAGTAATATTCTTGCCGAATTTCCTGCCATTACTAGGCCTCCAGGACTTCACAGGGACATTAAACACACGACCGTTCACTTCATAAAAACTACTGAAGGCCCACCTGTGTCATGTCGCCCTCGTCGTCTTGCGCCTCAAAAACTAACAGTTGCTAAGCGGGAATTCAACGAGATGCTTCAAAACGGTACCGCGCGACCGTCCAAGAGTCCTTGGGCCTCGCCTTTGCAGCTTGTACCAAAGAAAGATCTTTCTTGGCGTCCTTGCGGTGACTACCGCGCTTTAAATTCACGCACCATACCTGACCGGTACCCGTTGCGTCACATCGGAGATTTCGGGCATAATATCGCAGGTTCCACTATATTTAGTACCATCGACTTGGTTAAAGCTTACCAGCAGATACCTGTTCACAACGAGGACATATGCAAGACCGCGATCATAACGCCTTTCGGCTTATACGAATTTCCGTTTATGACTTTCGGATTGCGCAATGCGGGACAAACGTTCCAGAGATTCATGGACGAACTTTTAAGGGATTTCGACTTCTGTTTCCCTTATCTAGACGATATCCTCATTTTCTCCCACAGCAAAGAAGAACATGCACATCATTTGCGCCTTCTTTTTCAAAAACTGGCTGACTACGGCGTTGTCGTGAATCCAGCAAAATGCGTTTTGGGAGCTAAAGAGGTTATCTTTCTGGGGTATCGTGTATCTAGGGAAGGCATAGGTCCGCCAGCTGAGAGAATTGCTGCTCTGCAGGAATTTCCCCTGCCTAAAACTGTTCAGGGCCTCCGTAGGTTCCTGGGCATGATAAACTACTACAGGCGTTTCTTGCCGCGCGCGGCTCTGATGCAGGCGCCGTTGGTAAATATCTTGGCTGATTCCAAACTCAAGGGTGCAAAGCCAGTACCTTGGACTCCAGAGCTTGAGAGTGCCTTTCATGCCTGCAAGGAAAGCCTTACACAAGCGACTCTTTTGGCACATCCACTTTTCAATGCTCAATTGGGTCTCTTTACGGACGCTTCTGGTACGCACGTCGGCGCTTGCTTGCAGCAACGTACAGGTACTGAATGGCAACCCCTTGCATTCTTCAGCAAGAAACTAAATCCTCGCCAATCCTCCTGGCCGGCCTATTATAGAGAACTCTTGGCTGTATATGAGGCTGTACAACATTTCCGACACATTTTGGAAGCCCAACACTGTACAATATTTACAGACCACAAGCCTCTGTTACACGCTTTTTCCCAGCGCCGGGAAAAGTTGCCCCCTGTACAGCTAAATCAACTCTCTTTCATTTCGCAATACACGACCGACGTTGTCTACGTCAAAGGTGTAGACAACGTTGTAGCCGATACGATGTCGAGGATTGAGGCAGTTTCTCTAGAGAACGACTTTTCAGCATTGGCTAAATCGCAAAGAGACGATAAGGAACTTCAGAGTCTCTTACGGGACGCTGACACTTCTTTAAAACTTGAAAAAGTCACCTTACCTGGCACGGACGTCACTATAATCTGTGACACGTCCACCGGTAAGCCGCGTCCGTTTCTCACCGTCCCTTTCCGACGAAAGTACTTTGAGAAACTGCATAGTTTGAGTCATCCCGGCATTCGCGCAACTTCGAACCTAATGGTTAACAGATTCGTGTGGCCTTCCATCCGAAAAGACATCCGCGAATGGACTAAAACGTGTCTTTCTTGCCAACGAAATAAAGTCACGAGGCATACAGTTTCACCCCTTGGTACTTTTGCGTCGCCATCTGGCCGCTTTAGGCACATCCATATCGATATTGTGGGTCCCTGGCCCGTCTGCGAAGGGTATCGCTATCTTTTGACGGCAGTAGACCGATTTTCACGCTGGCCTGAAGCATGGCCCATGCGAACCATTACCGCCGAGGAAACTGCCGACACGTTGCTTTCCGGTTGGATTTCGAGATTTGGAGTACCGTCCCGCGTCACGACTGACCAAGGAAGGCAGTTTGAGTCAGACCTATTCCATCGACTTATGGCACAACTAGGCACTAAGAAGGTACGCACTACCAGTTACCACCCTTGTGCTAACGGAATGGTCGAAAGGCTCCACCGCCAATTAAAGGCTTCGTTAATGTGTCGTGACGAATCATGGATCAAAGCCTTGCCCATCGTCTTACTCGGCATGCGAGCCGCGCTGAAGGATGATCTCGGTACCTCGGTAGCCGAACTAGTTTACGGAGAACCACTACACCTACCTTGTGAGATGGTTGTTCTTCAGCCAGCTCAACCTACTGCTGATCCAGCTGATTTTGTCACGCAACTTAGGAGAACCATGTCCGAGTTGCGACCTGTTCCCGCGTCACGACATGACCAGAAGAACGTTTTTCTTTTCAAAGACCTTGCCACGGCTACACATGTGTTCTTACGATACGATCACGTGAAGCCGCCATTGCAACCACCTTATTCTGGCCCTCATCCTGTCGTGAGTCGTTCTGAAAAGACAATGACCATCATAGTCGGGAACAAAGAAGTAGTCGTGAGTGTAGACCGCGTTAAACCTGCATACGTGGATACTCTTGCGCAACCTTTCACTCCCACACAGACTCTTACTCGCACAGCTGACACACCCATTCCTCCTAGTCGCAATAGCCAGACACCCTCTGATACACCTCATTTAAGCACTCACAAACCTCAAACAGAAGATACAACACACTATACTCAACGTACCTTACCTTATACTACTCGTTCAGGTAGAAGTGTTCGCTTCGCAAAACCTTTCGATCTATGATCTTTCCCACTCCCTAGGGGGGTGGTGTGGCGGCGTTCGATTTCCGAACGCACCGACTCGAGATGGCAACACTAAGAGCCGACCGCCATAGTCGTAGAGAGAGAATGTTTACTATTGATGAGCCCTGCTATTTTATGGTATTAATATTAACTTTGGACGTCTACTGTGAATTCTGTATCTGTGACTAATTACCAACAACCTGTGCCTACGAATTATAAACTGTGCAGTATCCTAACGGAGTGTATTATTACTACATGGGGACTGATCTACATCCTATCATCATTCCCATAGGAGCATGACGAATTCAAAGTTGGGCGACTATTACTCGTTAACTTGTAGAACTTGCTTACCTGTTATAATTTACAGGTAGGTACTTAGGTACTTCTTTTTAAAGTAGAAAAAAAATCATATTGAATTTATGGAATAATGTTCATTGCATACGTATTAATATTTTTTTAAAACCCATCCAAACGGCACCCCACACAATAATATAGACGAGTAAATAAAATTATCCCGTTTTACCTGTAATTCATGTAAGGGAGGTATCAAAAAAAAAAGAGAGAAACAGATTTTATTTTACAACTTTGTAGGCGTGATTACTATACATATAAAATCTTGCCAAATTACAGCTTTTTAGTACCTACTAACGGTCTTTGAGTTATACCGCGGTCAGACAGACAGACGGACTTGGCGGAACTATAAGGCATTCTGTACATAACACCGAAGCCGCACCGGAGCCGAGTACACGAATGAATATCGCCTCTATGCGTTGCATGCGCGGATCCGAAATCATGCGCGCGCCGCCTCCGGTGCAGCGGTGCGGCGCCGGCGCATGCATGATATTCATTCGTATACAAAATCATGCGCCTGGCGCCATCGCCAGTGCGGTTCCGGCGTCATGTATGTACAGACGCCAGCACATCAAGCTACTACAATCTGTCAAATTTTTTCTTTAATAAATTTTCAACTTTATCGATGAAGCATTAAGGTTCAAGGTTGATTGGAAAATTTTGACAGTTTCGGGTAGCTTGACTTGCTGGCGTCTGTACAGGAAGCCTCAGAGTTTATTTAAGGTGGATGCTCCAAGGTAGCCTGCGAAATTCAAATTTTCTTACGTTTTGTGCAATTTGCTGGTCAGTACCACGTTGTATTGTACGTTGATTAAAATATGATTCGCGGTCGTAACAAATATGTATTTACAGAATTATAATCATTCGAATCAGTAATACAACTTGTTAAGTTAGCATTATCCTAAAATGTCAAGATTTCATGAAATAGTCTTAGTCTAGGATTACTTGATCTTAGAGAGTTGTGTTGATGACTTTAATGGTTATAATTCTGTAAATACCTACATATTTGTTACGGCCGCGAACCATATTTTAATCAACGTACCTACAACTTAGTACTGACCAGCAAATTGCAAAAAACGTAAGAAAATTTGAATTTCGCGGGCTACCTTGGAGCATCCAACATAAGTATAAATTTTGACCGGATGTACCTATTGTACAGACGCCAGCAGGTCAAGCTACCCGAAACTGTAAAATTTTCCCAATCAACCTTGAACCTTAATGATTTAGCGATAAAGTTGAAAATCTATTAAAGTTTGACAGATTGTAGTAGCTTGATGTGCTGGCGTCTGTACATTTAGCAAAGCGCTAAACGACGCGGTTTTCACTGCCAAATAAACATCAATCTTGAGTATGTTGAAAAATGCATTAAAGTGGTCAGAGGAGCCTGTTTCTTTGACTTTATTTAAAAAAACAGATTGCAGCCATCCTTCCCTATTTGTCTACACACTACACATACACATCATACAGTCGTGTGTTCCACGGAACATTAAGTTAAATACTCTAAACGGGTTTTCCGCAGTCAAGTAATTACCTAAGTATGGATATGTGCGAACTGAAATCAAATGCATACGTAATATATTAAAAAAATAAGGACAACACAATGCTATAATAGTGCCGTTTCACCTTTATTTAAGACATTTTTAACCGAGACTCAGAACGCAAGTCATATATTATCTAGCAAAAAGTGCAATATTTTGATATCTTTATTTTATTGATTATAAAATATTATCTGTTATCAATCATATTTCCCATCATATCTGTGTATTTATAAACAGTATCAGAATTTAACGAGAACAAGTGTACGGAAACCTGAAACGGACAGTGTTTTAATAACAATGTTTCACCTGACGAAAATACAAAAAAAAATTGCAGTGGTTAGTAGGCTAGGGTATTCTTTGCAAGCGAAGCCTCTAGTAGGTGTGTCAGTGGATAATGAAGGGATAGCAACCCTGCAGCTACAGAGGGCGCCAGTTAACAGCTTCAGCCTCGAATTGTGGCAGACCTTACACGAGTCGATTTGTGAAGTTGAGAAGAATAAAAGCAAAGGCTTAGTTCTAACTTCGGTAAGTTTAGCAGTGCGATTCTGTAACCAGCAGGTCGATTCTGTAACCATGCCACCGTGACAACTTAGGTGAAGTGAGCTGCCATTCCAACTAATGCTAGGGATTGGCACTATTGACAGCTCTCCTAAGCTCACTTCACTTAACTTTTCACGGTGAGATTTTTACAGAATCGATCGGCTGCTCACCGTGAAAACTTAGGTGAAGTGAGCGTGGAGTGAGCTATCATTCCAAATAATGCTAGGGATTGACACTACTGACAACTCACATCAAGCTCACTTCACTTGAGTTTCCACGGTGAGATTTTTTACAGCATCGACCGGCGGTTTGTTTGATACTAACACATACCTCATAGTAATTATATCTATAATAGCTGACCCAGCGAACTTTGTACAGCCTTAGTAGGTTTCAGTAAATGTTGTGTTAATTTATTCATCTAAAAAGCCGTTCCAAACAAAATGTATGAGAAAATTAAGTATCTTCATTTTTATTTTTTCGTGAAAATTTTTCCTATGTTTTACTTTTCACTATTAAAATATTGATTCTGCTATTCGGCCCGGAGATAAATACAATAAATCAAAGATCATAATAATCGGTCCAGCCGTTATTGAACTTACCCGACTTTGTTTTATTTAGATAGAAGATAGATCTATCTCCTTACCTCTTACTAAATGATTTTAAATTTTTCAGGAATCTCCTAAAATTTTCTCAGCTGGTTTGGACCTAAATGAGTTTCACAAACCAGATCAAAAAAGGTTGTCGCTATTGTATGAGAGTATGTTTGATGTTATGGCAAAAATATTTGGAACAGACATAATCACCACAGCTGCTATTAATGTAAGTTTTAGCCATCATTACTTTCCTCAAAATACAATTGTATTTTATTGGTTACTAGCTGCTGCCCGCGACGTCGTCTGCGTGAAGGCTCTACAGCACCAAAAATACCTAAGATGCCAGTGTCGCTATAGCGCATTTTATGTAAACAACTTTTAAAATAGCATTAAAATATAAGTTTTTTTTGCAAGCAAAGCGAGTGAAGAGAGTTATATGGGAATCCTGCTGCGTTCAGTCATAAGATGTGACTGAAGGAAATAGAGAAAATAATGCAGGAATACATTCCAGGGCACAAAAGAGTACAAATACGTACAAAGGTATCATACCTTACAACACTTCCCTATAAACTACGTTGGTAGTTATGCTGCCAGGAGCCAAAATGTAAAGAGAGTCAGGACTGGTGACGCGGAAGCAAGCGACGTACAGTTGCCCGTGTGAGAAGCAACTCGTCCTGAGGTCGACATCCGCTGCCCTCAGTGTCTGCCCCTGCGACTTATTGATGACTTTCCTCAAAATACAATTGTATTTTATTGGTTATGACCACGATTATGTCTGGACTATACAACAGACTGCCCCTGCTGAGTTTGTTAGGTACCATTTCTTCTCAGGGGTAGTCAGATAGGAAATGTCGACTCTATCTAGCTTTTTTTTATATGACTTGTACTTTTTTTTTTTACTAGCTGTTCCACTCCTGGGCAAAGGCCCCCCTCCACTCCTTCCATCTTTCACGAGCTCGCGCGTCTTCCTTCCAGGTTTGACGGAACCTATCCAGCTCGACGTGTACACACGGCTACACGTCAAGCTATACAAAACCAGTTTGTCTTGGCCTCACTTTGTATGATATTTTCTCACAATGAACGGTCAGCCAATACTGGTTTTGCATAGCTTGATGTGTAGCCGTGTGTACTTACAGGATATAAAAAAATATCGTGTCAGAAAAATCGTTTAGGCTATCGTAATCACATACATGCGTATGTGATTAAGATATCCTATTTACAGAATAAACAATTTCATTTCATTTAGCGACGAATTCGAAATTTTAATCACCAAAAACATATTAAAACATCATCTTATAATAATCATTGGATGTATGATACTTAATAGACGTTCTGAGGCCGTCGACCTCTGGGTCGGTCGCACCCAAAAATTACAGATAAACGTTCCAGAATTAAATTTTCAAACGAAGTTCTCTATAACAAGTGTAAACTTACCCTCATATTCCCTAAAAAAACAAATAATTTTCTTGGTTCAGGGTTACACAGGAGCCGGGGGATGTATCTTTGCCCTCGCGCTCGACTATCGTACGATGACTACTGGTGCGGCGACCATCGGAGTGAACGACACAGCCGTCGGCTTCCCGCCAGCGATGTGGATATTTGACCTCATGTCCCGAGTCATGAGCCCCAAGCATGCAGAATACGCCCTCACTAGTTCCGTCATGTACTCAGCAGAACGAGCTTTGCAGGTTTGTATGCTTTTTAGGGTTCCTTTTTCTCAGGAACGCGTGGAGTTATCAAGTTGAAATTTATATCAAACTAGCTTCTGCCCGCGGCTTCGCCCGCGTGGATGTCGGAAATTATCCCACGGGAACGTGCTAACAGGATAAAATGTATGTGCACCAGGATGCCATCTATTTCGCGGGCCCTTTGTGGCTAATTACAATAGAAAACCAATTGTGTCTCATTAATGGTGATTAAGAGGGTACCTATATGATATCTTTACCTAAGTACCTACCTAATTAAAAAAATAAATAAACTCAATAACAGAAAATAAAATACCTACCTACCTAAATAAACCTATTTATGA
This sequence comes from Apamea anceps, assembly GCA_951799955.1. Taxonomy (NCBI): domain Eukaryota; kingdom Metazoa; phylum Arthropoda; class Insecta; order Lepidoptera; family Noctuidae; genus Apamea; species Apamea anceps. The sequence goes on from OX637516.1 coordinate 6,453,398, forward strand.
CGATAACTAATCTAAACTCAATCATCATCTGCCTAGCCTTTTCCCAACTATGTTCAGGGCCGGCTTCCAGTCTAACCGGATGCAGCTGAATACCAGTATTTTACATGGAGCGACTGCCTATCTGATCTCCACAACCCAGTTATTGGGTAATACGATACCCTTGGTACGACTGGTTGTCAGACTTTCGGGCTTCTGACTACCCGTAACGACTGTCAAAGATCCACGAATGACAGCCGGGACCAACGGCTTAACGTGCTTTCCGAGGCACGGAGGTGTCTCGGTATGTAAAGATGGTCAGCCATCCACAGACCGACCGCGGCAAGCGTAGCTTAACCTGACCGATCGACCTGTGCGGCTGTTATTATTTAGCCACGGGCCCCTCAATCTAAACTCAATAAATAAGCAAAATCTCTAAAAACTAATATCTATACGAATGACTATCCTACCTAACAGTATTATAAAATAACCTACGGTCACTACGTACACTATCAAATATACTACCTATACTTTAAAATTTAAATCTATATCTACGACTTATATAAAAATAAACCTAAATAACTCTAAAAAGTAAAAGGAATAAAAATGAACTCCACTGCGTGTGACCTAACCTACGACAAACTTATTATTTGCGGTTGGTACAGTAATCGGATCTAGGGATCGAACCGCAAAATTAAGTTTGTTTTTTATTGTATATACTTTTCCGGGATAAAAAGTACCCAGTGTGGTGCCCAGGATATTAAAGAATAATTATACCAAGTTTCATCGTAATCGAACCGGTAGTTTTTGCGTGATGCCTGAACAAACAGACAGACAGACAGACAGACAGACAGACCCACAGACAGACAGACAGACAAAAATTTTTTTAATCACATTTTTGGGTTCGGTGTCGGTCTAGTAACACCCCCTGCCATTTATTTTTTTGATATTTTCAATGTACAGAATTTTCACTTCTACAGATTTATTATAAGTATAGATAATCAGGGCTGCGATCCTTTAAAGCAGTGCAAAAATCAAACTTCTAAGTCAACGCAATCAAAAGGTACGGGCGTTTATGTTCCGGAATCAAAACCTACAAGGTACTTCCCGTTGACCTAGAATCATGAAATTTGGTAAGATTCAATGTCATATTTTATAGCACAAGTAAAAAATCCAAAAACCATAAATTTGTAGTTACATTACAAAAAAAAAAAAAATCCCGTGATAAACTATTTTCTCGGTCGAGTCCGACTCGCACTTGACCGGTTTTTGTAACCGGTGTCGAAGTTTGTAGGATCAGCGATATCAAATTGGATACCTACGAGAAAATCTAGAATATTTTGGATGAACAATCACAATGGTTTTATGACGCACAGTAAAATCCAGACAACCTTCAACATTTTTAATTTATGTAAAATTCTACGTACAAGTACTTACATAGGTACTTACTATTTTTCTTTGATATTGTTAGTGTGTTACGCAATTATCCCGCGGGTGCCTCAGTCTTTGTGAATGACTAAGGGCCGATTTTTTGATCCGTAGTTAAACTCAACCAATTGTTAAAAATAGTACTTACTTAACTGATGGTAAAATTTTTGCAAAATGTGTTTTTTGATCAATTTTTAGTTTATCTAATGATATAATATCATTGCTAATGGTCAATTAATTAACTATTAGTTAAAAAAAAATAACCATTAAATAAACTAACAATAGATCAAAAAACACATTTAACAAAAATTTAACCATTACCTAGTTACTATTTTGAACAATTGGTTGAGTTAACTACGGATCAAAAAACCGGCCCTTAAAATTCACATTCATTAGTAGATATTGCAGCTTTTGCCCATATACATATATATGCGCTAATACAACGTTGTTGTATACTTATGTTCTTTCAACTTTTCAGGTGGGTCTCATTGATGACGTAGCGGTAGACAAAATGGATGCAATAGAAAAATGCAAGGCCTTTATAAGAACGTACGACCACATATCGCCGGCCATCCGAGCAACCACCAAACGAGCAATTAGACAAGAATACCTCACAAAATTGGAAAAACACCGACAAAAATATATTACCGATTACTTGAATCTGGTTAACAGTTCTGAATTCCAAGAGAGGATTGATCGATACATTCAAAGTATCAAACAAAAAAAAGCCGCCAAAGCGTTAAATGAATAGGTAATATTGGAAAGATACACACCAACTCCTCTACACCTACTTTACATGCACACCCTCACATACATTACACACCCTCACTTCTTATCACACTAGACACACATTCTTCACTCATCATTGTGGTAACGTACTTATTCTAAATAGTTTGTTTTCCCTGTAAATTTTATTTAATTTTATTAGTCTCATTTTACAATCGTTCCATTTCATCAATATTACAGATATTGTGCTTAAAACAATGAATTGTGGTTTTAATAAATAAGTGTGGAGACGCTGACGACTGTGACAGTTTATATTAGTACAGTTGTCAACGTAATCTCTTATAAATATGTATTCATTGCCATGATTTTGTACATAGACTAAGAGAAATTTGTAATTTTAGGAGTGATAAATAAACTATTATTATTATTCTTAAAATATTATGGAAACTGTCTTATTTTTAATCCCCATTACCATTGTGATTTTGTCTGGGGAGGGGGGCAGCCGTCCAGCTGAAGTAACCACAGTCATTTAATGAAAGATCATAAATGAAACCTCGTAATAAATAATCCCAGCCCCTAACTACAAACCTTACATCTTCAATATGTACGGCTCTATTAAAAAGCCAGAGCACAGAAAAAAACAGTAGAAGGAACTGTTTTTTTCTGTTCTGTGTAAAAAGCGATGAAACAGTAAGTAATTCTTCAATAGTGTCGATTTGTCTAGGGTGGGCAAAGAACTTTCTAGGGTAGGTTTGCCCACCCTTGCCCCCCCCTAGCTACGCCCATGCCCATTACTAAAGGGAAGGTGAAAAGTGTCTACTCCACGAAATCCGAAGTTTCGGCTGAAGTTACGGGCATTTCCTATTCCGTATCTCTTACGGACATATGGTTAATTTAGGGCTAATTTTTCAATCGACAGATAATTTTTATTCGTGCAATAAAATTGATGTCCGACAGTTTGTTTGTGTGGGGCAACGCTTTTTTTTTAAAAAAAAAAAGAAAGAAAGTTCTTGCATGGAAGAACTGCCAAAAATTTAAAATTATTCCTCGGATAAAATTATCTGGAGAAATCAGCCCTCAGGGCTGATTGGTTGATTGATGATTCGCCAGATAACTTTCACTTTGACATTTTTTGTATGAAATAACTGTCAACATTTAAAATTATTCCTCGAATAAAGTTATCTGGCCATGGAGAAATCAGCCCTAAGCCTTCTTTTATATTTAATGGTTTGTTCACAAAATAAAAGCCGGTCTGCAGGCTTACTCTGGTACCAAGTGCGATTGGGAGTTTAGGGATCACAGTTTTGTTAGAAACACAAGAAGAATAAAACCAAAAATGTTCGAATACGTAGTTATAATAATATTAACTTTACTGTTATTTAACATTGAAAATCATCTCCCAGCAAAGCCACGGCATCAGGGTCAACGGTATCAGTTAGTTCCATGTGCAGGTCTGCCCATTCTTCGCGCTGGTTGTCTATAAAGTAGTTGATCTCCAGGATTCTGTCCCTGTTGCGTTTCACTTCATTGCTGCGGAAGTAAATTTGGCATTAGTACGGTCAGCAACGAAAGCATCATCTAAATTGGCTTTCTTGTAACTATCAAGAGTTACAGTCCGTTCATAGTTATTTTACCTCTGACAACAGCAACCTTATTGTGGCGAGAATAAAGATCACAATGATTTTGACAGACTTGTCAGTGGCAGCAATCCAACAGCAACCTTATTAGAATGAGAATAAAGATCAGAGTGATGCAAAATCAGAGGTAAAACACGTAATTCTTGATAAGTCTTGTGTAAGTCTTGATTACTTATCACTTTTCCTTTCTTATCTTGATCTCACGAAGCAAAATCACACAAAAATCCATTCATATTAGAAAACCTATTCCAGTCAGCCCCAGCAGTCTCGACATTCATAGCGAATCGATTGCTTTAAGACCGAATTCGGTCGCAAAGTTCTGAAAGTTCTGTCACTCCATACATTTCACCTGTCAATTCGGGACTGCGACCGAATTCGGCCGTAAAGCGATCGCTATGAATGTCGAGACTGCTGGGGCAGGAAGCTCCAATTTTCAAGCCCGCTTCGCTCGCTCTTGTATTCTCTTATTAACGTCACATTGACAGCTTTGTTTTCCGAATCAGGAAGTCTGATTTCCCACCCAAAAGGTTGCTATTTTATGTATATTGTAAAAAAAACAATTCCCTCCTTTTGAGCTTGGCTGCAGTCTGATAAATAGGGGCCATTAACCTATATACCTATATTATACAGGGCCCCCAGCTAGTGTAAAACCGAGTTTTCTCTAGTGGAATTGGGCCTTAAAAATAGAAGGGTGAAGTTATAGGACTTACTCATTGGTTCCCTGCACCAGATCATCACGCCAGTTGTTAGCGCGCGTCGTGAGCTGGTCTTCGCGCCCGTCTATGGACCGCATGTGGCTGTCTGATGATGCGGCGACCAGGTTCATTAACATATCACGGTCCATCATTACCTGCGATCATTGAAAGAATACGGATATTATTGGGAAATAAAGACTGAATTGAAAAGCTCCCATTTTATATCGCGTGCTATTTCCTTCAGATTTTTATAGATATGCACCAAAGAACTTGTAGAATAGAAGATCACCATTAGGTCCCATTTCTTCAGATGGGATTATCAATAGGCATCAAGGAACTTTTTTCGCCCCTAGTAAACTCTTAGGGCCGTGTTTTGTTGTAAAAAATAATAACTAATGGTGACATTTTTGCAAAATGTGTTTTTTGATAAATTTTTAGTTTATCTAATGATAGAATATCATTGATAATGGTCATATAATAAACTATTAATTAAGAAATAACCATTAGATAAACTAACAATTGATCAAAAAACACATTTTGCCAACATTTAACCATTCGTTAATACGTATTAGTTAATAATTTAACTACGGATCAAAAAACCGGCTCTCAGTCTAGTTTTCGTTTCTAGTTTCGTCAAACACGGTCGACGAAACTAGAAACAAACTAGCGCGATGCCTAAAACGGCATCGCCTTCCATGGCCACGTACGACATGCACTCCCAATATGGCGCATTGTCATTTCAACTGGTAAATAAGAAACTTAGCCAGCCCATAAACTGGAGGATGGATCCACCAATGGAGGTAATTCGCTGACCATTATAGCGTCTTTCAAAAAGTAACTAATTAAAGGCCAAAAAATATTTTTATAGAACTGTGTGACCTAAACCCGCACATACCTAAGTCACGCTTTTCTGTGACTTAAATAGTCCATTTTTACACAGAAAAGCGTGACTTAAGTGCGGGGTTAGGTCACACGTGCTATAAAATAGTATAGGTACGATATGTGTGACTTAGTCTACGTTTAGCACACTTACGGCACAGGTATCGTCATGTACTATTTACTCACACTGTAGAGTTCGGGTGAGGCGTCCCCGAGCATGAGCTTGTTACCGAGGTGCTTGGACAGTACCTCGTACTGTCGCATCGACCAAACGCCTTCGTACTCGCGCCACGCACCGAATGCGTTACGGGACGCTTCCAGCAATTGAGTTATCTTCTCTGTCATGTTCACTGAGAATTGGACGCGAGAGTCCTACGTTCAAAATACGATGCTTAGAAATTATTTTATTTTCGCTATAAGTATTTATTTATTTTAGGATGTCCAACAAAAGATACAATACATTACATATAATTAATGGACGACAAAGTATTTAGTAGGTGTACCTACTCCTTCAATTACAGGAGACCACAGCATGCACAATAAAATGTAAAAGTATTTTTTTAAGACAATGCATCAGACGAAATTTTTTTAGTTCTGAGAAAAGCGGTATAGGTCCTCAACTACGATGTAAATCTATACTATCAGCCCCAGCAGTCTCAACATTAATAGCGATCGCGTTACGACCGAATTCGGTCGCAAAGTCCCGAATTGACAGGTGAAATGTATGGAGTGACAGGACTTTGCGACCGAATTCGGTCGTAAAGCGATCGCTATGAATGTCGAGACTGCTGGGGCTGGACTCATGGCTAAGTAATTATAGCCGCACGGGTCGACCGATCAGGTTAAGCTACGCTTGCCGCGGTCGGTCTGTGGGCAAAACCCCTCCGTACCTCGGAAAGCACGTAGAGTCATTGGTGCCGGCTGTCATTCGTGGATCTTCGAGAGTCGTTACGGGTAGTCAGAAGCCCGAAAGTCTGACAACCAGTCTTACCAAGGGGCATCGTATCATCCAGTGACTGGGTTGTGGAGGTCTGATAGGCAGCCGCACCATGTAAAATACTGGTATTTAGCTGTATCGGATTGTTTTTTAACTTGGACACTACTGGTTCGGTGAAGGAAATACAAAATGTTCTAACTAAATAACCAGCGTCATGTGCCCAGCATGCTCGATCGTTTCTTCTTTTTTCTAAAAGAATCACGTGTATAAAAGGACGGAGAGACCTACATACCTCGCATTGTTCAAACAGATGCATCTCTAGAGTCATGAGACTCTTCCACAGTTCATAGAGCATCTCATGGTACGTTTCGCCCGCCTCCATCAACATCTGTTCCATATCTTCGAGGGATATCTGCTTCGCCGTGAACTGGCTGCTTATCTCGTTCACTTGATCCATTACCGGCTTTTTCTTGGCTTCAAATTCATTTAGCACTCTATTTTTTACATTCGGCGAGATTTAGAAGTAGATAATTAATATAATTATTTCGAATGCAAATATCGCTTTGCCGACATTTACCTATTTGTTTTGCAAAACTGGGATCGACAGAAAAACTAAAAACCCTAAAAACAGTTTTTGCACCGTGCACGTAGACGCATTGAGGGATAGTTAGGGAGATAAAGAACAACTAATGCTGTGCTCGACGGGGTCTCTACGAAACCTACCACTTAAGTTCACATTGTGGAATGCAATAAATATGTTGGGTAGATATTCAACAGAGACCTCGATTCATATGAATCATATCAATAACTCCAACTCGTTGGTTTTTCATGCAACATACACAACCATCCGATAGGCTATCGGTAGGTACTATTAAAAATGAACATTTCAATTGTAACCTGATGTGCCTTGCCCCCGACAGCAAACAGCTGTCGGAAGAATAGCGGTTGTCCAGTTGATTTAAACTGACAACATTTTAGGGTTTTGGACTTGTTAACAGTGTTTAGAGGACTTCTACGATAACATTGATTGATGTTCGATATGGATACGGCACGGAAGCGTATCGAGTGGTTGTGAATAGCTATGGCTGGTCTTTGTGCTTGGCCTCTGTAGGATAAAGTAATATCGTGTGGAAGTTTAACTCGGTACTTTTATACATACTGTTTGCTCTTCGCGACACTATCCGCCAAAGCGTTGTCCACAAGATCTTTGAACAATTTAATTTCATGCTCTCTGTCGTTGTACGCTTCTTGGGCGAACTCTACTAGATGAGCCATCGTTTCTACGTAGTTTTCTTTGTACCTAATGAATAAAAAAATCATTTTGCAATTATATGGCCATTAAGCCCTGGAATGTAGATAGGCAACAAAACTTCCCGGGAACTAATTAAAATGCCAAGATCAGTATGATGATGACTGCAAGCCAACTTCTTGCGTTATTGATTTCAGTGTTGGTTTATTGCATTCACCATTAGATACAGAACAACTGTTAGGGAAGATGGACGAGGTTAGCATGAATAACTACACTCACTGCTCGAAAAACCCAACAAGTTCTCCTCCAAAACTGAGCAGGATCAAACCATCTGGATCCTTCTCAAACATGCTGTCCAAAAGTTCAGGTCCACTGAGATATTCCACGAACGACATCGCGTAGAACTTAACCTTCGCGTCATAATCCTCTTTGGCTAATCTTTCACGTTCCGTTTTCTCGTCCGCTTCATCCAGTTGTCGTATTAGACCTCTGGAATTAGTTAGCATCTTATTTATTGTTTGTACAAACCTACATAAAAAAAATAAGATTATTTATCATTTATAAGGCTAACCTAATGAGGCTATGCTCCCTATGGATATTGGTGACATTTGCAACAGTTCCATACGTCATCTACTTATAAATAAACTATCCTCCTTAAGTTAGTACCCACCTGAACATAGATAGCCCTTTCTCTCTTTCATCATCAGTTACTATCTTATAGTCGAGGTAGGTGACCCTAGTAAGAGCTGCCCTGAGGAAATGGTAGGACATGGAATCGTCGCAGCATGGGTTGCCTTTGAAGCTTACTGAGCGCAACATTCTAAATTTACGGAGGTATGCCATCTGGGGAGAGGTGAACAGTAACTGATAACAGACTCCATTATTTCTTCACAGTGAATTTTAATGTACTTTCCTACACGTCAAGATTTTTTGTAATTTTCATGAAAAAAATAAAGGCAAATAAAAAAGGTATAATCAGAAGCAATTTACTACTATACCTAAATATTTTAATTGCAATAGTAGGTACTTAGGATTAGGCGCTTTGCTCCTTAGTAAGGTTATCAACTGTGTTATTAGTTGATCCAAAGTTACCTCCTTGTAATCTTCTATCTTATTATCTCCAATACTGAATACAAGAAGTTTCTCCAACGTTTCCAGGTTTTCCAATTTCCGTATTTTATTATGAAATAACGTCAAAATCTCTAAATTAACTAACTCTTCCAAATTTTCAATTTTCTCGATTTTATTGAACGACAAGTCTAGTTCGTTGAGCCCTGTCAAGAGTTCCAAGTTTTCTATTTTCTCGATTAAATTGTGCGCTAAAGTTAGCTTAGTTAAAGATTTTAGCATCCAAAGGTGGTCTATGCGCAGAATCTTTTGGAATTCAAGTCTAACTTCTACCGCCTCGTCTAGATGTACACCTTCTTCGGCGAAAAGTCTTCCAGCCTCTTCAGTTGGACCTGAGTTCAAGAGTTAAAACTTGTTTTAGTTACCTACAAGAGCGACAACAGCGAAGTTCTGATGAGTACTTATCGAATCAAGGAAACAATAGGTAAATAGTATTTGCTTTCTCTAATATAAGTATGCTTACCGCATTCCAAAATACATCGTATGAGCATAGCATTATCTATTACACCCGGTTCTATATCGGGGTGAATGATGAGGCTATTTAGATTTCTTTTTTGTGCTACCTGTGTTTGTGACATTGTAAATTATTACAATATTTCCTCTATTCTAAAAACTGCAATAAAACACCAGTAAACAATTATTTTTGTATATGACGTTGCTATGGTTACAATAAAAAATCAATTATTCCATAGAGTCTTAGCTAACCAGAGATATTTTAATGTAATAAACCTACCTACTTAGCGAATGTGTAGGTACTAAAATTAGAAAAATATTACAATAAATTTGCAAAAATATTACAGTGTGTGATTTATTATGAATTCATTGATATTTAGAACTCAGCTTTTTGCATTGAAATAATTATTATTTCATGAATATGTACTGCAAAGCAAGCAAATGTTAGGAATTTAAAAATGTTCACCTTTGCCGCCAATCCGCCATTATTCAAAATGGTGAAGTTCAGAAACCAGCATCAATTTGCTTTGAGCTAAAGAATATTATATTTCTGTTCTGTTGTGATTAAAGAACATAAATAAAAACAATTAAAATAATATTCTGTTTTATTTTTGAAAGTATAATATTCAAACAAAGAGAATTGTGAAAAAGCAAAGTAGTCGTTTTGAGAGAGACATTTTTTTTATTTCTGAACGAGTGTTTGTTAGACTTGACAGCTGCGCGTATTTTTTATCTGTGAATTGCGTTTTTGGTGACAAGTGAAATCGGTGAAATCATTTTGATAAATACTTGATTAATTTCCAAAGATGTCTTTCTTTGGTGTAGGAAATCCTTTTTCTACGCCGGTGGGTCAAAAAATAGGTGAGAATGCAATGGATATGTTTCTTGTTAATCAACACTCTCCAAAACAACTAGATACCGTACCCTATGTTCCATTTCTTTTTGTTGCGCACTTTATGATCTCAATTTCTCTTTGTTGTGGTGTCACGGTAACTAAATGTTAGGCAATTTTATTGATAGTACTTTGTGTGTATTGCTACGGTCATATTATTTTTGTGCGCCGTATATTATAAGGTAGGTGTTAATTACTTTGACCCTTTTAATATTCGATGTGTGTACTGAAATATTATTCCAGAACAAGCTACAGATGGATCCTTACCGTCAGAAAACTGGGCTCTTAATATGGAAATATGTGATATTGTGAACAGCAGCACGGATGGGCCCAAAGATGCCATAAAGGCTATTAGAAAAAGGTTGACACAGAGTGCTGGAAAGAATTACACAGTTGTCATGTATACTCTTACTGTTCTTGAAACCTGTGTGAAGAACTGTGGAAAGTCTTTTCATATTCTGGCTTGCAACAAGGAGTTCATATCTGAATTGGTAAGCGTATTGATTATTTCTTTGCCTAAGTCACAATAATAAAAGAAGCATTCATTTTTATCGTTGTTCTACTCAGCAGTAGCCACATCAAAACAAGACTAATACAAAATATGATCCCTTATCTAGTATCTGTTAGTACTAATGTTTATAAGATTGTAAATCATAAAGGCTAATAACATTATTACAAGGTGACAGAGACACTGTCTTGGCAGCTGTAACTATGAAGCATACAATATTCCTGTGTTCCCAAGGGGTAAGGCACACCCACATTTCACCAGAAAAAAAATATTTAAGCAATAAGATTAAAAGTTCTGAATATATCCCACATCTTTATCTTTAATCCAAATGTTAAATAACTGTTAATACTGTACTGTGCAACTGTCGATTTATCAAATTTTAATGGACACATATTAAAAACAAATCTATAGCCTCTTAGCTTAGCAGGTAAAGATTCATAACTCTTAAACTAATGATGTAATAAATATCTGTTCCTATGAGTCACTTGTTCATTTGATATCTCAGTTTTATAGTTTAACTGACAATCAATTTTATCTCTTGAAGGTTAATCAGCAATGTTACCTTTTTGATATCCTTTCTATCCAAGACTTAATAGAAAACAATAGTGAAAAGATATACATTATATTGGAATTGAGAATTTGAGATAGTTAAGGTTAAGGCTCCAAGGTAGCCCGCGAAATTCAAATTTTCTTAAGTTTTTTGCAATTTGCTGGTCAGTACAGACGCCAGCACATCAAGCTACTACAATCTGTCAAATTTCTGTAATAGATTTTCAACTTTATCGCTGAAGCATTACGGTTCAAGGTTGATTGGGAAAATTTGACAGTTTCGGGTAGCTTGACCTGCTGGCGTCTGTACAAAGTTGTATGTTGATTAAAATATGATTCGCGACCATAACAAATATGTATTTATAGAATTATAATCATTAAAGTCATCAACACAACTCTCTAAGATCAGGTAATCCTACTAAATGATTATTTCATGAAATCTTGACATTTTAGGATTATGCTAACTTAACAAGTTGTATTCCTGATTCTAATGTTTATAATTCTGTAAATGCATATTTGTTACGGCCGCGAATCATATTTTAATCAGCGTACGACTTAGTACTGACCAGCAAATTGCAAAAAACGTAAGAAAATTTGAATTTCGCGGGCTACGTTGGACCATCCACCTTAAGTTATGGAACAACCAACTGAATGTTCTTCAACTTTAACTTAACAAAGTTCAAATTCCATTGCAACCAAAAACTTATAAGAACTTTTTTGTTCCAAATGGTCACTCAAAAATCGACTTAGAATGCATTTCACTAAAGTAAATAACGGATTAAGTGGTAATGGAATGTAAATTATCTGAGATTATGATCACAGCTAATACTAGTAGATTATGGCCGCAACTTTTCATACTGAAGAAGTAGAGGTCAGTCATGTAGAAAATGTAACAACAAACCTATAATATTATGTCTTAGAATATTTACCTACACAGGATTACTGAGTTTATGTATGTCTGCCATTTTTCCTGTTCTTAATATCCTGTCACATATTCATATAAATACCTTTCACAACATTTTGCAACTCATAATTAGATTTTGCAAATTATAAAGGATACTGCTAAAGAGATTGAAAGCATTCTTAGTACTGGCAACCGGTGTGCATGTTTGAACGTAATCGAAGCAAATTAGTATGTAAGGATCGTAGCATGTGGTAGTTGTTGTAGTCTGAATCAGTCAATTAATTAGATCTAGTATCAGTCTACTTAATACCAGAGAAGCAATTCTTGTAATTTAAGAACAATTACAGTCTGATCTCAGTCTCAATCTGTCAAAAATACCTCTGATTTCCCTACATTTTTGACATTTGTTTGTCGCCGAGATGAGACTGACTAGATTTTGAATGTTTTAAATTACGAGAATTGGCCTTCTGATGTTGCCCATTATTTATATGTCATATGTTGTGAATATCTTGTGTTGGAGATCCTAAATAAATAAAAAAGTCAATTATTTAAATAAAAGTGATCTTTCCGGTTAAAATGGAAATGTTTACATATATTTATGTATCAACAATCAAAGTCATGTGACATGTACTTAAGTAAATAAACAGACTATAGTTAGTATGCATATTATAATCTTCTGTTTCCTTTTCATTAGTCATTAGCTTATTTTGATTCATAGGCCTTAACATACCTTGTATGCATGTGTTATGGTTGCAGTGTTATGCAATATGAGACCGTATTCATTAGTACTTAGCACGGTTTATGTATCGTAAGTATATAAAGTTACTCTTCCACGCAAAAACTACTGAACGGATTTGGATGAAATTTGGCGCACAGATAGTTTATAACCAGGATTAACACATCGGATATTTTTTATCCCGATATTCCCACGGGTTCGAAATTTATGCGGGTGAAACCGCGGGGTGCAGCTAGTATATTATAAACGCGAAACTTTGTGAGGATGATGGATGGATGTTTGTTACTCTTTCACGCAAAAACTACTGAACGGATTTGGATGAAATTTCGCCCACAGATAGTTTATAACCAGGATTAAGACGGGATAGTTTTTATCCCGATATTCCCACGGGATCAAAACTTATGCGGGTGAAACCGCGGGTCGCTGCTAGTTACATCATATTTTATTTAAAAAATAGCACATATTTCCCTACTTAGGAATGTAATAGGATGCCTTATTGGTCTAATGGTTGCTAATGCGAATAATAGACCTGTAATTGCAAAATAGGGTTGCCTTCTATTACAAGAGACCTCCAACATAATGAGTGCAATGTGGGTGAACATGCACCTCTGCTTAACTCTTTGAGAAATACAGAAGTGATGCTATGTTTGTGTAAAACAATAATATTCTGGAATTTTGTGACCACAACTAAGATAGTTTCATAAACAAATAAAACTTGTTTTTTTGCCTCAGAGGCGAATGTGTCACATTATGAATGAGCATATATTGCCAAAACTAGTTTAATTAACATGTAGGTATGTTCTATGTGAGTATTTTTCCTAAGTAGAAAAGTTGACAAACAACGACGAAAAGTACAGTTGCACAGGCATAGTATTTTAAAGTTCATTACAGGTTTTGGGGAAATTAGGTCCTGATAAGCAAAATGTATTTTCCTTCCCCATTAAAAAAATATCATGAAGTACCTACATAGCATTATTTGTTATTGTCATTTGTTTTATTTTTACTTTTTTTTTGTGCAGGTAAAACTTATTGGTCCCAAAAATGATCCTCCAACAGTGGTCCAAGAGAAAGTTCTCAGCCTCATCCAGTGTTGGGCTGATGCTTTCCAGAATCAGCCTGATTTACAGGTAACTAAAATATATTTAAAGCGTAGCGTGCGACGCCCCTCCGCTAGATGAACGGACGAATGTCGATATTAAGAAGGTGGCTGGGACAGACTGGATGCGGAAGGCGGAGGACAGGGTGTTGTAGCGCAGTCTTGGGAGACCTATGTAGACATAGGATTGTTTTTTTTTTCGATATCTTGCAGTTTAACCTGTTAGGTATATGGTCGTCAGCTTAAGCCAGGGATAAAAAACTTAAAAACTAAGCGACTACACGCTAAGGGCACCCCCTGTGGGGTACGGACCTCGGCTTAGGGCGCCGCTGGAAGAGGGCAGCAAGGGACAGGCAGGGTCGGAATTAACTGTGGACTGCGATAGGCTGTGGTTATATATAATGCTAAGTAACCTTAGGATTTTTGCGGAATTACGTAGATATCACATAGAAAGAATAAAACTTTAATTGCTTCGGTCTTTTTCTATTAGACGCGTCTTCATTGACGTCGAACACATAGGTCATAGATACATTCCTAGTTCAGTATATTGAGAAGGTCATAACTTTCAATTGCTTCGCCAATTCAGCTTCAATTGTATAGGTCATCAGATATGAACATAACAATTGAATAGCTAAATCATGTTGCTGGAGACATTATTATGCGAAACTGGTAAAGGCAGACGTACCTACAGACGTGTGCATTAATTGGTTACCTACTTTTCTGGGTATTTTAATGCGCACCACACGCGCATCAGGTACTCAATTAGTGCAGGTGACTGTACGCTGCCGCTGTTGGCATTTGAACGCATACCTACTCATTTCAAGCCCAGTTATGCAAAGATTTTTATTCCGTGTACAATTGGAGTCTTCAAAACGCATTTTGATAAATTTTTGTATTTGAAAAGTCCTTCATTTATATCGTGTCGTCATATCAGAATAGCATTTCAGCGAAGTGAATTATCCTCATACAATCAGTGCGGCCTATTGTTTGAATAACATGTTTCCTTCCCGTGTTTTATAAAATAGGAATCGGGGAGTGGTCACCGCACGAAGCAAGCCCGATTCCTATCGGGAAACTCCATTCCATTTGTTGTATTGAAAGGAAAACTCCAAAAAAGATTCCTTATCTTTATGATGGTGTTGTTCTAATCAATGACTCACTAACCTAGCTAGTAGGGACGTTAAGAAACTAGGCAGGAAATAGGCGCGATTCTTGCCTTTACCAATGATAATTCTGTAACAAATTATGCCTGCGATGTTCACTAGGCTAGGCGCAAACATTATACCATGCCGTCGTTGCAACATAATGCAATCTCACTCGACACGTGTCCGGTGTCACTATAGACTTTCTTGTTGTTGAGAGACCAGTCAAAGGTTTGACGATGTCAATTGACCTGTCTGATTTCCGTTTAGCATCAGTGACGAACGGAACTGTCGATTAGTAAATACAAGGCTTAAACGCTCTTTTAAACGGTTCCTCAGTTCAATGTCCCAACAAAGATCTTATTACACTATACTATCTACTAAAACAGCTTAAGCTATAATCCAATTAATGGTTCTGACTCAACTGACGTATTTAAAGATAGTATACAACTACTCCTATACTATCTTAAAACTACTGAATCGTTCAATTTAAGTACCTAACAGTAATATTGATAGCGTAAAATTTTAGTTTCGTTTTGTATCAGAGATATTTTATGACATCGCGTGAACTAATCCGATTACGATACGATACAATAAGTTATTTCAATATTAACTGTCATGTCATGAAACATTGCATTATTTTTATTAGTTGTCGCATATATTGTGCATTTTATGACTGTAGCCTATTGAGGATGGTTGCTCTATGTAAAATGCATAAATATTCAGCTGCATTGGTTTCTAGGCTAGGCAGTATCGACGATTGCACAGATAAAACCTTGTCAACGACCTAGTCTGTCAATAGATGGGACAAGTTGTATGAAATTCCGATATTTTTTCAGGATCTAGCTAGAGGACTGTTACTATTCGCAACCTCTTTACTTGATAAAACGTTTGGGACTGGATAAACTGCCATAGAAAATACAGAACAACTTTTTATCGGCCAACAAAGTACTTAATGGAGTCGAGTGGATTAGAACAATAATCCTAATTAATATGCTAAAGAAATAATCCATACAGCTACAAGTAAGCATTGTTTCAGGGTGTCGTGCAAATCTACACTGAATTGAGGACCAAAGGTGTGGAGTTTCCCATGACGGATTTAGATGCAATGGCGCCCATATTCACACCGCAGAGGGTATGTATTATTCGAGATTGATAAAAGCCGGAATATTATCTAAATATCTATCGCTTATCAGGCTTATACACGTCGTCACACGCTAAAATCATGATCGGAACGATAACTAACATGAGGATGGATGTTTGTTACTCTTTCATGCAAAAACTACTAAACGGATTTTGATAAAACTTTACAGTAATATAGCTTATATACCTACATCAGAATAACACATAGGGATACTTTTTATCCCGATATTCCCACACGGGATTGACACTTATGCGGGTCAAACCGCGGGACGCTGCTAGTCGTTAAACTTTAATCGTTGATCTGAGAATTATTACCAAATATTATCAGTACTTAGTGACAGTAAGTGCAAAGGTAATTTTGTGATAATAAATATTTGACGGCCTCCATAAGGTAATAGGTATAAATAAATGAAATGAAATACTAACTGACGTTTTATCCTACTATGTTACATAATGTAGTGATAATTATCATTTAACAAACCGTTTTTCGCGTTCATAGTATTGTATTACCTATGTGTACTGTGTATGTATAAATATATAAAGCTTATAGCTCACACCATTCGTTTATGTAGGTAAACAAATGGAAAACAGACAACATTATCTTTAATTTCTATTACAGTAGTAGTACTGTAATATAAATTAAAGATAATGTTGTCTTTAGAAGTATCTTATAGGCATCGGAAAGATTTTTATGATAAAAGTGTCGATGTGGTCGGGAACTGTCGCATATCGCAATAATTCTAATCTAATAAAAATACCTTAGGGACTAACCACGCTTAAAACAACAATTTTGTATGGAATGCGTACGCATCCGTAAAGCTGAACGGATGTGTACGCATTCCATACAAAATCGTTGTTTTCTATCGACAAAAGCTGAACAGAGCTGAATAAGTGTGGTTAGTCTTTTATTCCATCCAAATCCGGTAATACGTTAAAAGGGATTCGAATCTCCATAGTTTTTCCAATCAGCTGCAGAATGCTTTTGTTTTCCCATGCAATAATCGATTTTTTAATTTCATAATTTGTTCTACGAGGCTACTCGTTTAGTATCATAGGTAAAGTGACCAAATCAACATCCTTTGTATTATATCCTAACATAGTTGCCACATTATCTAATAGGTAAGTTATTGATAAGGATCTAGAAAGAGTGATCTTGCTTAACTAGGAGTGCTCAAATCACTTCGTTTTAATGTAGAGTTTCGATCAGGTTATAAGAATTGATCAGAAAGAGATAATAGTGAGTTATCCTGTGCAGAGTGTGCCAGACGGTGGTGATACGATGATTGGCTCGCCTCAACGATCAGCTATGCCACAAACTTCGCCCAGCCGCCCTACACAGGAACAAGTCCTTGGCACCGTAAGTAATATTGATATTTATTTGATGGTTTTGTTAAGAAATATGACACTAAAATCGTAACCAAGATGATTGTTGGAGGTTTTTTTTTAACCTTTAATGTCCCACTGCTGGGCAAAGGAATCCCTACTCTGTTTCCACCTCTCTCTGTCCAGAGCTGCCAAGGAAGTATTATAGTTTTTTTTTTTTGTTTCTTTGCAAGAGACCCTAGTACTAGTTCTGGTATGGTGAAAATATCAACTAGACAACAAGGTTGCTAGCTTGACTGCGGGGTTGCGCCAGACGTGCTTAAATGTCGTAACTCGTGGAACCTCTGCCTCTGAATGCAGAATTAATTCATTATAAGAGCAATGGTTGCCATCGATAGTCAATTTGTCTGGCCACCTTTATCTTTGTCCATAATAATTATCAATATAATCTATGCGAATAGCTAAGTGTTGATTACAGACTGCATTCAATATAAGTGTCGGCTATTGACACTTTAGTCTTGTATAATCAGTCAAGTCTTTCATGTTCAATGTTAGTCTGATTTCGTGGTCATGACTAAGAAACATTTGATTACGGCAGTTTCATTTTTATAAAATTTATGTTTTGTTTCCAAAGTATCACTTGTGCATACAATTCCTTCATTGGCCAGAAATCGCCTTTAAACCAGAGATTCCTTTCATGAATATCGTACTGCAATCTAATCCATTCCCGCAAATTGCAACGACGTAAAAATGAAAAAAATAATGAATGAAATATCGGAATGATTGATTTTAAACCCAGTTTCTTTACCACTTTCTTGGCTGTCTATTAGGTCTTATATATAGTGCCGACTTCAAGTTTCATAAACATTATTATAGACTGATCTAAGTGGTGTTAAAATAAATGGATCGGCAGTGGCTGCGATCCATTAACAATTTCAAATCGTTAGTTTTGTCCTCGCCGTACTTAGTTACTTGTCGCGCGAAAGTGTCTATACTTAGAAGAGTAAGCTCACACATCCCACATTAATCAAAACATACAATTTTTTGTATGAATAAGCGAGACAATAGTTATTTAGTACTTCAAACGTATTTTCAACGAAACAGAATCGTTACCATTGTGTGACGCGGTCAGGCGAACGGTTTCAATCTTTGCACCACATATTATCTTATTGTTCACAGGTGACGTTGTCAGAAAGTCAGACCAACAAGCTACGTGCCGACCTGGCGGTGGTAGATGGCAACATGAATGTAATGAATGACATGCTTAACGAGCTCACTACCCAGCCTCATACTGCACACCACGACAGTGACATTGAACTGCTTAATGTAAGTAATAGTAGCAGAGGAGATGGACATTTTTCCTGTGCACTGAGTGGATTCACAAGGATAATATTATATGTAATAAGTTTTAGAAAGTAAGGTTTGCATCACTATTGCATTGGGTTGTACCTGTAAAAGTAATTAAATAAATAAATATATAGTCTAACAGACTGATATAGGATTCCCAAACTAAACAGTTCTTTTTTTATAAGTAAATCTCTGAAGACACGCGTAAGATAAATCAATAGAGCCAGAGTTCTTGTAGGACTTTCTTGTAGTTATCGTCGATGCCAAGGTAGACATGCTGTAACAGAACCAGTCTCTCAATTACTTGAAAGGAGATGGCCGAAAATGTATGGACTAAAAACCTACAATGGATTGGAATAAACTGTACAGTTGTTGTCAACAAAAGAGATAAGTATGCATGGTCGGGATAGAATTTTATTTAATTAATAGAAAACAAACAGTTCATTTATCAAACCAAATATCATATCATTCGAAAACATCCATCAGTTTCTTACTAAACTTCAACTATATCCGACGACCCTACATATTTATCTCTTTTGTTGACTGTACCAATCACGTATAATCAACGTTTAACTTCACGGAAAGAGCAACGCCCAGATTGAAAGGGTGTATTTATTTCGTGTGGACGAGAATCGAGTTGCTTAAAAGGCAGGTTATCATGCAAGAAGATGCTGGGCAAGTAATTATTTGGTATGTTTATGAGAGGAACTGTTGTAACATCTTCCTTGTCAATTAAGGTTTGGTGTATTATCATATCACATATCCATGAGTATGAATGTCGATGGCTATAAGAGTAGGGGAAGACCAAAGAAACGATGGATGGAATGTGTGGATGATGATATGGTTAGAAAGGAGGTGACTACCGAGATGACGACTATATAGGTAATAGAAAAAGACCTGTTGCGCCGACCCCAAATAATCGGGATAAAAGCAGGTGAATGATGACATCCAGTACTGTCACATTAGTCCGCGAGAACCTCTTTAGTACTGCAATGTGAAGTGAAGACACTTTCGGGAAATTGTAGATACATATTTTAAAACCTTATCATTCATGTTTTACAATTAAAATGCCGCACAAGGAAACCTTTTGTTGTCTGTTTTTATGTAAATAACATGTCAATGACAGATAAAAGTTATCAACCGTTTATTGGTGTCAAGGTTTGAAAAAAAGGAGTTTGTAACAGTAGCACATTGAGTTCAAAGACTTTTGCACTTTTTAAGACATTGGATTTTTATTGATTGCTCTTATTCAGCAAAAAAAATGTTTACTGAATTCAATGTTTATGAAGATATTTATACTAAATAATAAAGCTAAAAAGTTTGTTTGTTTGTTTGAACGCGCTAATCTCTGGAACTACTAGTCGGTCTCAAATGCAAAAAATTTGATAGGCCAATTCTTGAGGAAAGCTACTTAACATCTCGCTAAGACACTTAGGAGTCGAGCAAAAATAAAAAAAGTGAGAAAGAAGACAGTCATAGCGCGGGCAGACGATGCGATGCGACAGGGTGGATCGGGGGAACAAGAAATTTCACGCGGACGAACTAGCGGGCAGAAGCTAGTTACATATTTAAAAAAATGTTAGCTGCTTGAACGTGGTGCCAGAATTTGTTTCCCAGATAATCGACTCGCTCCTTATAACATGGGACATCATAACATAAGTGGAACTTCTTTGGAAAATGAAAATGAAATGCGTAATTTTTAGTTACATTTAAAAAATCCGTTTTTCTCTGACAATCCTATGCTAATACAAAATCTTACAACCCGTATCATCCTTTATATCCGTGTTTACAGGAGCTCGCAGACACACTCCGCGCCATGCAGAGCCGCGTGGCCGAGCTGATCGGGCGACTGGCCGGCGAGTCGCCCCTCACCGCCGAACTGCTGCACGCCAACGACCGGCTCAACAATCTGCTGCTGAGACACGGCCGCTTCGTTAACAACAGGTAGGTTCAGTAGTACAGTGGACACATAGACACTACGCACCATGCAGAGCCGCGTGGCCGGTTTGTTAACAACAGGTAGGAAAGGGAAAAATAATCTGCCTAGCAGTAAGGCGACATGTTAGAAAAGCCACAGGAACTTTTTGAATATGAGTGACCTAGTAAGCCGGCCTAGCGAGCGAGAGGCTATCAGACTCAACTGCACCAGCAAACTGTACCGAAACGCGAAAGCAGAGGTCACTTTAGGCTTGATACCAAGATGATTCGAAAAAAAGAGGCCATTTCAATGTCACCACTGCTTCTTAGGTTATCTTGAAGCTAGTTCTGAGCAGCCATTATTATTATTATTTTTATTTAAGTCAGACACAGTGATCCATAGTTATGTTAGTATACTTAAAAATTATTGCACACCCGCTGCACTTTTGGGTCTACCCAGAAGCATGTCTGGATAATTGTTATTTTTTTAACTATACGAACTTGTGTCTTTTCAGGAATGCCGCAACAGGCGTGGCCACTCCATCCGCCATCTTGGGTGCTGCCATGGGAATACCTGGAACTAATGCTCCTGCCTCGCGTTAGTATAAATATTTACTTAACTAGCTTCTGTCCGCGACTTCGCTTAGCGTTTTTTCTGACATTTTTCCTTTTTGCTCGACTCCTAAGGGTCCTCGCGTAATGTTATCTAAGCTCCTTAAAATAGCTATTCTGAAGCCTGCTATAAGGTTCTCTATAGTAAAATGTCTTATAATAATTATATGTTTATTTTATTTCAGCAAAGAAGCCTGAAGACGATGCCTTGATTGACCTCAGCGATGATGTACCTGATATTGCTAAGTTGAGTAAGTATAACAATAAGTTTTAATTCGGAAATAATACACTAATCGCTATTATAGACATACATAGCATGGCATATCATAGAAACCAAATCACTCAGAATTTGTTTAATATTTTGATTTGGAAATTATGCCCTGGCCATTACGGTACCGTTATTTGACAGCTGTCTTAGAACGTACATATTCCAGATTACGTAAAAGTTAACTTTAAAATGCGTAATAAAATAAATATATAAACTGCCTGATCTTATTGTATTAGCTTATTTATGGCTTCTTACAGATATTATAATACCGTACGTGTATCAATCAATGTATTGTGTGTTGCTGCAATCACTAGTTCCATCTGTCAAAAAACGGTTTACCTAATGGACAGGGTATTGTTCGCTTATCTTTCTTTCTCGTCTGGGAGCCTCAACCAATTGTCGAAAAACTAGCATTATATGATTTGTGCTACAGAAAAAAAAATACTTACTACAAGTATCCTAGCGACACAAGCGAAACTGCAGTCACACATAAAAAAAAAACGTTTACTTCCGAAATTATATGCAAATGTTTAACTTATTTCTATTCTATTACTGATAGAAGCCTCCTTTTTCGCGTAGGCTTCCCGAGTCTAAATGATAAATGATTTTATTTATGTAAGTATGTTTATACAAACATTGCACTGCACAGAGGAGGCAGATATCAGAATGGCGGCTCCTTTTAGTTTAAAGGTGATTTTCGTGTGTAACCTAAAATAAAGTGCATATGTATAAAGGTTGGTAGGAACATCGACGCGCAACCTGTTACCATGATTCTTCACACCCTCACGTCGATAGATTTCATCGGGTATTAAAAAAAAGTTAGCTGTTCAATACGTTTTGACCGCGTAGGTATTGCATTTTGCTAAGAAACAGCAGATTTTTTTTGTTAACCGACAAAAAATTTCTACGCTAAGGGATCTAAAATCATGTGCTGAATTCATGGTTATAGGTTGCGCGTCGATGTCCCTGCCACCCTGTATTGTTTATAAAAAAGAAAGTATCCAGTTACATAATATTTAAACCATTCCAGCCGTGAAGGACGCGCAGCCGGACAAGTCCCCGGGCAGCTCTAAGGACGAGTTCGACATGTTCGCGCAGTCGCGCAACCTTACCTATGAGAACACCAAAACCGGGTTAGTGGTTAACTGTTTAATTTGGTCTTTATTCTCATCTAAAATAAGCTGTTGTGACTTCATCTGCGATTCAGGATGAAAAGTAGCCTTTGTCCTCCATGGTCCATGTGCCAAAGGACAATGCCCATAGATGTATGGAATCCCGTACCATGCTGCATCAAAGTTAAACTTTGGTTTTTTGGAGGCATGAGGAACAGGGTGTAAAGTTCACTCATCCTCCATAGAAAAGGGAGGATCCTCCGACCAGACGGGTGTTGTGTCTGGCGGGCAATTGCCCAACGATTGATGTTGGGAAATTGTATCTATGCTAATTGCGCGGTAAACTCTGCTTGCGAGATGCAGGATTTGCGTGACGTCAGTATGACGCGTTGTTCGCATGTGGCGTTGTAGATACCGCTACAGTTTTTTATAGACTACACTTATATATTAACTCCTACAAAAGTTCTTTTTGTAAACAAAACCCGGGTATCGGAGATTTAAAAAAAAAATCTAAATCACCTAAACACTAGGTACTTTATTTTGTTTGACATGTCATAAGCGAACAGCCATTATTTCTCTAAAAAAATGATAATAGTTTAAGTAAAATTCTATTTTTATCCGACTTCTAAAAAAGGAGGAGGTTCTCAATTCGGATGTTTTAGTATATTCTAGTTATTTTTAATTAATGTAGAATCGGAAAGTATAATTTTTTTACATGTTTTTTTGAAAGACGTGATCATGACACTTTTAGAATACAAGGTTATATTAATCATATCATTTGAAACGGAACGTCATGTAACGAGAATAATACAATATCAACACTTTTTTACTTTTTGAATTCCCTGTTCAAAAATCAACTCTCCGACGCGTAATGTCGTAAAAAATAATGAAAATGATTACTGTAATATCTTGATCATGATGCATGAGACTTTTGGTCATTCTCCTTTCATCCAAATCCGTTCAGCCGTTTTAGCGTGAAAGCGTAACAGACAAACATACAAAAAATCAAATCTTTTCTCTTTATAATATTAGTTAACTTAACTTAAGAAGTCATTTCGACAAGGATGGTCGCTTTGTTATCAATTTCTGGTTTGAAGACGAACTAATTTGCAAGCTTGACTTAAATATGAAGTTTAAACTTAGCTTTTAATTCATTTGCGATTCCATGAATAGAATCAATTTTATTTTATTTTTGACGTTCAAAGGTGCCTTTTATGTGCCTATTTGAAATAAATGATTTGACTTTTTTTATTTTTTTTATTTATTATTCTCAAAAATACATTATTTTGTTGTTTTTACAATTGTACTCGCCAAACTTTCGAGTTTGATGGCGAGAAGCGCCTGTTACATACACATAATATAGTAAAAAACTAACCTTAAAAACTACCAACTATGCACTATTTTTTTTACTAACTATCACTTTGACTTCGATGAATTTGCCATATTGCTATGGTTGCCCATGACCTATCCACAGATTGCAAGAAAGATGAAATTTCTTAATTCAGCACTCAAATGACGTCGCTGTAAGGACTTAGAAATGTTTTGTTTGCTGTTATATTTGATAATAATTCTATCAAACTATCCCTAATTTCGACTGCGATAATACCGCTCATTGTACTGTTTGTCTTATGTTTCTGTCTCCTGTAAAGCATTAAGGAGAACTCTATTTCGTGTTGTTTATTTTCCATCTCGTTTTTTCAGCGGTAGCAGTTACGCAGACAACTTGGAAGAACAGTCATCGACCGGTCTTGCTTCAGCCGCCAGCCAGCGAGCCACACAAGGACAACCTCTGGTACGTACATTTAGAGTACCGAGTCTTTAATGTGTGCGCTAAGATATCACGAAGAATTTTAATTTTCTTCCGTTTAACAATTTGCAGGTCAAAGTCAGGTTGTATGTTGATCAGAATATGATTCGTACTACTACTTACTGCATAAGTACTTGTTACGCTCGCGAATCATATTTTCATCAACCTGGAAATTGCAAAAACGTAAGGAAATTAGAATTTCGCGGGCTATCCTGGCACTTTCGTCTTCATGTGATACATTGAGCTTTAGAAAGAGATTGTCACACTGCTGCACTGTATGACTGAGAGAGACGGCGGTATACAAAGCCGAACTTTTTCTAAATTTCGATGTGCCATATTTACTGTGACAGTCTGGCTGTCGAGAGAATGCGTTACTGACACCTGTCAGTGCCACAATCCTAGTAGCTAATAAAGATCAAATACGCAAAACAAATATTCTTCTGTATGAAACTGACAGGTGTCAGGTTCATACAAAAGTGCACATTCTCTCGTCGGCCGCACTAGCTTTGAGTTATTATACTGTGTCGTGTTATGTCGATGTGATGTTTAGTGTGATTGTATTCATTTTTGTGTACTAATTAATTACATTTTTTTTTACTGTGTTGGTGTGTTGAAAGTTAGGGAGGCTATTTAAATACTTCAGCTCCCTCACTACCCCTGGCTACGCACCTTTACGCTTATAAATGGTGCGCTTATAATTACAATAAAAAAATGTTATCGGCCTATATTGCACTCACTGGTGAACGATCGCAAGAAAGACTGAAGTTGTGGCGAGACAGTGCATCCTTACCCAAACCATTTGTTCCACTCGCTGAAGATCCCACCTGGACATGAGTTGCCTTGGGTAACCTGAAAGTCTTTAAACAGACTCCGGACCCCGGTTGACCGAAGCAAGGAAAATCTGTTCATTTGGAGATTCATAGACAACTCCTCTTTGGAGTCTAAATGTGGTGCTGTTCCACAAACGACGGGACACTTAATATCCTGCACGTTACAGGATCTGATGGACGCTGGTGATGGCGCCAAACAATTGGCGAATTTTGGGTAGAGTCAATTTAGATTGCTATCGACACGCTAAGAAGATTGCCCCAAAGGCAATTCCACCTGCCTTGATCTTGTGCTTCTTCTTTCAAATGACTAAGGAAGAAATCCAAGTCGTCCCGCAATCTCTTTTGTGGTCTGTGTGACTCTAGCTCACTGTCTGAGGGCTCCAAACTTGTTCTATTATAGGCTCACAAGCACATAAAGTCGTTGGCCCTGCGCCTGTTCTCTCCGGTCGGGGAGGGCAGAGAGAATGCACCTGCGTCTGCGTACACACGCCTGCACTATAATATCTTCCCCACCGAAGGCTAATCTCATTAGAGATTAGCCTTCGGTGGGTTCGCATTTCGGTGGGTTCGTCTGGAGGACTATTATTACAGGCCCACAGCTCAGGAATGCACCAAACATGTTAAGCCCAGTTCAATTTTATCGTATGGCCTATTGCCACAAAAAAGTGGTCGACACACTGTATAATTTTGTTTTAATACATATTGTTGACTGTCGTTTGTCGGAACTGTCTTTAATCCTTCACATGTAAGTTTGATTCATTAACGAAAGCAAAATCTTCGATTGAAAGATCGACCATAACCAGAAATATAAGTAATGGACCAATCCCTTGTTCACAAACTAAACTAAATTTGAGTTCAGTGCATCTCTCTTTCATTATATTTCTTTAAGAAAAGGACAGAAGATAAATATTAGTTTAGTCCTGTCAAATTAGTCAGCGCCTGACGTAAATTGATGTATTTTTAGTAGCCAATTTAATAATCACGTCTAAATTTGTCTATGGAGTATGTTAATTTGACAGGATGAAATAGAAATAAATAGATGCACTGAACTTAAATTTAGTTTAGTTTTTGGACAAGGGAATCGGCGCCAATATTAATTAAAATAATCTTCCTGCTCAAGAGACATCACAAAGCATCAAATGTCATATTGACACAATACGATACAGTAACATTCCGTTTTACAGTTTTTAGTTTTGATTTAAATACAATTAATATATTTTTCGGTAGATCCAAGTTACCTATTTTTTTTCTCTCTTAATTTTATTTTCCTTATACTTTTATAGTTTGTTTTGTCTTTTGTATATAACAATTATTTTATGTTAACGTTTCTGGAACATTCGACAGCCATCGGGCATGGATCAGAGGGAGATCGATGAAATAGCCGCTTGGTTAGCTCAGGAGAAGGTGTGTTTTATGTTTATTTATCATTTTCCTTTTATATTTTTATTTATTTTACGTAAGTATGGTGTAAATGTGACACATTTTTATTTTAAAACTGGATTTTTATATAATCCTTTCATTAGAAGCTCTCACGCCTTTATCATAAGTATAAAACAAGATATTATACTTTTTTTTATCTTATTTGGGAAAATAGTTACACAATATGCTATGCACTGCAAAATGAGGGGGTACTTATAGTGAAAATTTTAACACTAGTTTGATTTATCAAGTCGCAGCACATAAATGATTTGTGCATGGTGAAAGGGACATCATAACGAAAACTTTCACCATGGATTCAGATTCAGCAAACGTTGAAATTATTGGTCAGTATAAAAAAACAGCTCTTGCAAAACTGTTTTCTACAATCATGTACTGAATCCATGGTCAACTGCTTCGATGTTCCTTTCATCGTGTATTTATCAAAAACGGCTTTTACATAATAAACACGGTGATCCCGCAGGCGGCATCTGACGCGAACGGCACTCAGGAGAGTGTGACCAGCAGCGACTTCGACAAGTTCCTGGCCGAGCGCGCCGCCGCCGCCGACAGCCTGCCCGCGGTCCCCGGCGGGCCCCCCGGCGGGCCCCCGGGCCCCGCGGCCGCCAGCACGGCGGGCACCCCCGCGCCGCCGTTGCCGGCCGCGCTGACCCCGCGCCACCGCCAGATCAACAAAGACAACGACCACGACTCCATGTTCGCGCTCTGATTCACTCACACGCAGTACAGACCCGCCTGGTTTATCGTCACTCTAGGTTTCAATAGCTATTACAGTAACTCTGTTGCTAACCGATTCAGCTTCAGTAAACTTGGAGCCAGTTTCACCATTCTTAGTTCTTAAATAACCCGTTAAGCATTTTGACCTACAGGTTTCCAAAGAAAGTTTGCGCTTCGGTAATCTTCGTGTTTCCGAATTAACACGAAGTTCGCGCCACAGAACTCCCCCACAAAGGCAATGCTTTTAAGTTTTCTACTACAACGCTTCGTAGCAATTATCATTGCACGTGTGTATAAAGTATTCTATATGTCTGGTTACCTATTCCGGTCTCAGATCGTCATTTGTCACTAAAGTTTTAAGTTTTTGAAATTGCATAGAGTTGTTAATCTATAATTTTATAAATATAGTAATACAAAATAGGTAAGTACTTTCATGATTGTAACAGCTCTGTATTTCCGAAGATACGCGATGATTCCCGAAGCGCATACTTTTCTTTGGAAAGTTGAACTATACAAAACAGAATGCTCAACATGACATTTAATAACTAACACAGCTTGGTTAAATTGGTCGTTAGTCCGTCACGGTCGTAGGATAGGTCCGGGAATAGGCATCAAGTATTTAGTAACATGAAGGTATAGCATTCAGGTAATTCATATTACTAAGTACTGATTGACCTGCAACATATGACGCTGGGTTTGTATCGTAACATTTGCACAAGCCTTGTGAAAGTCTTCCGCATCCGGTGTAACCAGACAACTCAATATTCTAAATTAATATAGACACAACATAATATTATTTTACCCTTTGTTATTATTTCAATGAATTCTCGACACATCACTAGTTTGGCACATTTCAAAGCGTTATTTTTCCACACGATATTGTATGTGTGACGATAAATCACTAAGTGTATGCGCGCGCCTGACTACCACTGTACGTAGCCATTAGATCTTCAGTCAGTGTTGTTGTTTTTGCATTTTGCAAATATGATTATTTATACACCGCGATTGTTCCGTAATATCGCCAATAATTCACATGTATTCGATATGCCGTTTGGTGCCTGGCTTATATAGTTGTAATTGAAATATTTTAAGGTGACTAATCGATTTCATCTACCTACTAATTCTAAGCGTAAAAAAAATCTTAATATATTCATTATTGTTCGGGCGAGATTACTAACTCCTAGGGATTGTAGATTCGTTTTCTTCAACTTAAAATACTTCAATGTGTAATAATTTGTAACAGCGTGGTATATACAATGATAAGTACATAACTACGGCGCATCATTGACTATGTATTACTCTAGACTAAGGTTACATTAGGTAGATTTCTTTAATATATAACTTATGTAGACTTCACTAGACCACGGGAGCATTTAATACAAGACCACTGGCGTTCGAAATTATTAATTACGTGCATGTAATTATTTATTACGATATTATAGTATTGAAGTTCTGAAGAGTGATCGTCGAAGGTCGAGTTTGTGATATATAATGTTGTTTTATATAGTATATCGTGGTACTTTTTATTTACTAGAGTTAGTGATTACTGAGAGTAAATCAAGAGCCTGTATTTGTATATTAATTTAGTACCTGCCGTATTGCATTTTGATTTGTTTTTGTTGTTTATTGAAATTATACGGAGTATAAGATAAAAAATGGATTTGAAGAAATCGAGTATTTTATGTATTACGATTCTTCTATCAATTGAGATTGTCCAAAATGGATTCCGCACAGATAAAATATAGGTGAAGATGAAGTCCTATGAATGTCTATAATCATGTATGAACTTGAATTCAGCTGTGTACCTACGTTAATATCTTATGAATTTGCGAAGAAAACAATAGTATACATTACTATAGTCGCTGTTTGGAGATATATCTATGCAATGTAAAAACACTACTAAAGCTGTTGTCTCGAGTTCAGATTGTGTCATCCCCATTGTTAGTTATTTTTACTTCGTAATGAATCTGTATAAAGCGTAGAATATTTCATCGTAATTATGAACAAAAGTTACCCCTACATGTAACCCTTAATGTACCAAAGTGCTACCCATTCACTAACGTTTAAA
Organism: Apamea anceps; assembly: GCA_951799955.1. Taxonomy (NCBI): domain Eukaryota; kingdom Metazoa; phylum Arthropoda; class Insecta; order Lepidoptera; family Noctuidae; genus Apamea; species Apamea anceps. The sequence continues at coordinate 6,482,914 of OX637516.1, forward strand.
ACACTATGCCATTCCACATTTGTCTCAATTAAATGTTCTTTTGGTGTTAATGTGATAATTTAAAAGAACAAGCTTAATGTTAATTATTTAAAAGAGTTATTTTATGTTGTAATCGTTGTATTTAAGATAATAAAATAATTATCATACAGATAGTTTTTAATTTTATATAAAACCGATTTCGTGTTTCCATCTGCTTCCTAAATAAGTCGACAAGCATTATTCACATTATGGGCTGATTGTTCAATCCTCAGATTTGGAGGGGCTTGTGGCTAAGTAATAACATCCGCACGGGTCGACCGATTAGGTTAAAAGCTACGCTTGCCAGGGTTGGCCCGTGGATGGGTTATCATGTTTATACATATACGAAGACCCCTACGTACCCCGGAAAGCACGTTAAGCGGTTGCGTTGGTCCCGGCCGTCATTCTTGGATTTTTGACGGTCGTTACGGGTAGTCAAGCCCGAAAGTCAAGTCTTACCAAGGGGTATCGTATTACCCAGTGACTGGGTTGTGGAGGTCAGATAGGCAGGCGCTCCATGTAAAATACTGGTATCAAGCTGCACCCGGTTAGGCTGGAAGCCAACCCCAACATAGTTGGGAAAAAACTAGTCTGATGCTGTTTATGTGCAGTCCTCAGATATATCCATGACGATTTTCGTATAGATAATCTGCCAAAAAATCAAATTGATTCCTTCCTGTTAGTACTGAATGTTGCTTATCAAGAGAAATCTATTATAACGAGACCAAACACGACGGGGTTTTCTTGTTTAGTTGAGATGTTCCTATGTCCAACTTTCGCCTGCATAATTATTATTACACGGTACCATAATTTTGCATTGTCACCAAAGTGAATACCATATGCCAAATTTCAGCTTAATTTGTATTAAGAGCATAAAATATGGATTAGGTACCTTAAGTGGATGGTCCAAGGTAGCCCGCGAAATTCAAATTTTCTTACGTTTTTGCAATTTGCTGGTCATTACTAAGTTGTACGTTGATTAGAATATGATTCGCGGCCGTAACAAATATGTATTTTCAGAATTATAATCATTAAAGTCATCAACACAACTCTCTAAGATCAAGTAATCCTACTGAATGACTATTTCATGAAATTTTGACATTTTAGGATTATGCTGACTTAACAAGATTCATTACTGATTCTAATGATTATAATTCTGTAAATACATATTTGTTACGGCCGCGAATCATATTTTAATCAACGTACAACTTAGTACTGACCAGCAAATTGCATAAAACGTTAGAAAATTTAAATTTCGCGGGCTACCTTGGAGCATCCACCTTAAGGAAATACATACATACAATACTTTCGTACTGCCAACTTACCAAGCAGTGTTTCCACATTGAGGGGAAGTTCCCCTTTTAAGGGGAAATTAGGGTCCAGAGGGGAAGGAAAAGGGGAAAGACTATATGAGGGGAAATTGCGGGAAATCATAGATAAAACCTAGCCAGATGAGAAAAGATGGCTCTAACTGCTACGTGATTGGTGAATTTTGACATTATCTATCAATGTTAGTTCCATTCTGTGGCTTAAAATAAAACTTATGCGCTGACAGCGTAAACTGACTTGGAATAAAAGTTAAGTATACAGCTCCTATTATATTTTTGGTTAGGCTATAAATAAAACACGAATCGTTTAGTTATACTTTATTCATGCTAAGTCTAATTTTTTTAGATTCGCTTGCAGTTGCATTGGATTGCACAAACTTGAGGTGTGGTATTTCTACCTGATTTTTCATTACTTGTACAGATGTTACTCCGGTTCTTTTCAAGCCAGATTTTACACAGAGGATTGATGCAAGCGTTTCATTATCCAGCCTATTGCGTTTATCTGTTTTGATATTTTTCAGATCACTAAATAATCGTTCAACAGCAGCGTTGGAAAAAGGCAGTGACATAAAATAGTTCACCAAAATAGGCAGTTGAAGGAATTTGCGTTTGCCGTCGACATTTCTTTTTTCAAACATTTTTTTCCAATAGTGTACAGCATCTATGCAATCGTTACAATCCGTATCGGCAAGGAGACTTTGATTTCTCCATTCCTTGTCCAGCTCTGTTAAATCTACAGTAATGTGCGACGGAATGTATTTTTTCGCGATTTTGTACAGTGATGTAGGGTGCAAATCATTGGCATTTTTCGGGTTTAAAAAAGACGAATCATTGTGCACGTCTTCAAATACAAATCGTTTCTTAATTTGTACGATCGCTTCAATATAAAACAATTTTGCTGACTGAAATATTTTCTGAACTTCACAGTTTTCTTTCTGTTCAATCTCTGCTAATAAACAGGTTGCATCCACACCTAAATAAATACGGTTCAATTCAAGATGTTCTTCTGTCTGATGAGGATTGATTTGGTTAGCAGGGGTTTGTTTGACATAGTTTCTATTCATGAAATTTAACGCCAATGTTTTGATTAATTCCTCAGTTTGAATCTTCAATTCTGAGAACTTAGGATAATCAGCTTGAAACATGCAGTTAAACTCATTAAACATTCCAAGAGCGTAGTCTACAAAATGCATTTGACTTTTTATCAAAGGGTTTTCCAAGGTTTGGAGAGTGTGGCGGTTTGCATGTGTTGGATCTTCGAAGTTTAATACTCTCCAGTAGCTCTTCAATGGATCCCACTGTTCTAAAATTCTTCGCACGCATGCTTGAAGCGACAACCACCTGGTTTGACCAGCTCTCAAAATTTTATGAGGTTCGACTTCATGGAAGCTTTGAAACTCTTTGAAAGCAGCAGAATTTTTAGGGCTCCTTCCAAAATGATTGTATACATTGCGGCACAAATCTTCTAAAGAGTTGCTTAACTTAGTGCATGCGTTACTTGCCACCAGATGTATCATATGGCAAGAGCATTTTGACACAAATACTTGAGGATAGTTTAGTTTGATTAGTTGAGACACAGAGTTATGCTGTCCCATCATGACTGAAGTTGTATCAGCACAAAAGCCTACCCAGTTTTGCAGAGGCACATTATTTTCTTTTAGGGTGTTCATCATTTGTGTGTACAAACCCACAGCGGTCCCGTCAGGGCAATCTACAACATCGACCACATCTACTTTTGTTACAAAATTATGGCAGTAGCTGACTAGTATCGCTAGTTGCTTTTTCACGCTAACATCAGTTGTTTCGTCAATATAGACGGAAAACAAATGATCATTCAGTTCACTAACAAGTTTATCATTAAAAAATGGGCGCAAACCATTCCTAATGACGTTAGTGGCTTTTTGTTTTGCTAAACAGATTTGGGACGTGATTGCCTTCTCTGGTAGAGATTTAATAAGTTCAATTAATGGTTCAACCGATGAAATAGGAAGATTGTTTTCGACGATGTAAGAACAAATGGCAGCTTCGGTGTTTTTCAGCTTTGTATTTTCTGCAACAAATGTTGTAATACTAGGTTGATTTGACTGTAGCCACGCTTCCATGTGTTTTTTATGAACTTTTCCATCACCATGCTTTTTGAGCTCAGATTTTCCCGCCTTCATAACCACATTGCATACCTTACAAATTGCATCATCATCCTTATTCCCACTTAACAACCATGCCTTAAACTCAGGTAGCTTAAGCCAATCATGCTGAAACTTCTTCTTAAATATCTTTTTCCTACCTTTTGCCATAGATTTTGAACTACCCAACTGCTTTTTTTCATTTTCAGTATTGTATCCCTCTTCTTCGTCTTCAGTCTTATCGGCCACTTTTTCATTTTCGACTTCCATTGCTGACGATGTTTGAGGATCTAATTGTTCTTTTTGATTCTCGACATTACTAATGGACTGAAGAAAACTCGTTCCGGGCTGAGCTTCATCAGCAGAGCATGTACTAGCGCCGGGTTTTTCAGATGAGCGCAAAGGAACCTTTTCTTTATTCTGAAAAAATATTGATAACGTTTAGTAATCGCTGTACACTCAAATGTAAATTCCTGTAGCAATGTCAGACAAAAATAATTTTAAAAAAATTACCCAGCTCAGCTCAAATCAAAATACCCAGTTGGCAACATTCTTAATCTTGTCATAACAAAACAATGATCGAGGGAGGAGTTTAGTTTAGTTTATATTAGCTCCCCTGTGGGATAAATGGAAGTACAAAGTACAAATCTTTGCCTGCCAATCAGCTTGGTCATAAAGAAGTAACAACGTTTCCATAACCTCTTAATAACCTAACATTCTGACTAATACAAAATACTAACTAAACTAATACAAAAGGAAGCACAAACTTACCGATTTTCTACCAGCAGTATTTTTTAGCCACCGATCCATTTTTCACATTAAAACAACCGTACCGTCACAAAATTAATATTTCTAGTTGTTTGTTTACTTGAAGTATTTAACTATTAATGGAGCGAAGACGAAGAGCGAAGCGAGCGCCGTACCACAGACCGTACCAACCACCATAGACCCTATGGTCTACTTGTTCTATAACAAGTGTTACCAACATTAAAATTGAAAGCTAGTGATGTGCAGCTATCTATACTATAGCAAAGTCGTCAAATGCAGATGATTTTGTTGACGTATTTAGTGTAAATAATATTAATATAGCAAGCTATACAAGAAAAACGTTATAGGCCTTTTTTTAGGTGTGGCGTGTGGTGTCAAAACTAAAAATACAGCTAAATAACTTTTGAGGGGAAAAAAGTCCGGAGAAGGGGAAATCTAAATTGAGACGTGGGGGAATGAAATTGTTATAGTGGAAACACTGTTACCAAGTATGTAATGAATGTTTTTCACCTAAACCTACAATGTTCGAACTTAAATTTTTCCAAATTAAGTCCCGAAAAGTACTTATTATTTGTATTGTTTTGGAATGCCGAGGGTACGTGGAAGTTTTTAAAACTACTTTGGGATATATCGCCACCCTTCTTTTTTATATTTTTAAAGACTGAAAATCTAGAACGAATCTAGTCGAGCAAACATTTTTCCTTTGAGTAAAATTTTAGTCACTTCGGGTGATGTTTAGGCAGGTGGTATTTTCTACCGATCGTAGAGCATAATTTAAGGGATTTATAATTACAACAAATATTTACAAAAATGCGACACAGAATGAGAAACATTGTGTTGAAGTCAAGTGAGAAAAACCGTCTATCTCCTAAACTATAAATAATCGCTGGAAATACCTGGGGGGGTTTCGGGAAGCCCTTAAAAAGACGCTTCTAAAATTTTCCTAAACACTTTTTTGTAAATTTCGACTCACGGGCCATCCTCTATAATAGATGGGATCGTTTATAGTAACATCTTACCCGCTCCGCAACACCAGCTTAGCTATGGTGGAAATCATAGCTAAAGGATTTCTATGGTGGAAATAGAAACTTTCATAGCTTAGCTTTACCGTTGCGTCTTTCACTTTCCGTGTTCAATTTGAGACACAGGTTGCGTGAAATCACGCTTTTGCAGCACTGATCATGTACATGTCCACCAAAAGCGTATTCAGGTTGCGTCCTAAATGAATATCTTGGAATCCCCTTTTTGAGTTTTTCGCAATTTTCTCAAAATCGATCCTGCGTCAAAAACAGAAATTTTCATCCCCCCGAAATGTTTGTCTACCGATAATTGGATAACCTATTGACCGTGACCTTGGTCTAATTATTGTTGAATTTATATTCGGTAACAGAATATTGCAAAATGTCATGAAAATCTCTAAAGTGCCTATTCCACGTTGCTGAATTTTGTTGTCTTTGAATACAGACAAGCGTACCCAACGGCACTTTATCAGTGAGGCAGTAATATTCTACTTATATTAAAAATGTGTATGGATGTTTGTTAATCATCACGGTTTAACAGACTTGTATGAGATTAGACACGGGTAGGCCATGACCACGGATTAAATGAAAATCGAGAATAAGTTTTAATTTTGTTTATTTATCAATTTCTGTATCCACAATAGATACACAATTGCAGATTTGGCAAATACAATTATGAATATTTACATGTATAGACAGAATTACCAAATATCCGTAGAAAATTACATTTTCAAGATCTTCACTAATTATAATTATGAAAATAGCACTAAACACATTTGAGAATGCAAGTACTTATGATTGAACTATTCAACGTCACAATTTTAATAAAAAAAAAAAACGCTACAAAAATACAACTTAATGGTTAAAAGTCCGACTTAAGTAATTCTATTTCTTGTGATGAATTAATGTACAGGTAAAATATAAAAATATCGCCAATGCTACTTAACAACACACTTGTTCGTAACTAAATCTTGTACTAAGGAATGTGAAAACATTATACATACCATTATGATACAGAAATTATAAATACATTAGTTATTATACATAAACTAAGTTATGCTGCTGTTTATGCAAAATAAATTATGCGTTTAGAAAATAAATTAAATTTTATTGGGCGCTTGCACGAGACCCGGTCTCTGGACGCTGCGTGACGAACAAACAGAGTATTACATTATAAAATATCAAACAATGCGTACTACTAACTTAATTCGTTCAAGTACAACCCTTAACACAATTTAGAGAACAAGTCAACAGTCTAGCAAGAGAAATGCAAACGTGTTAGTTTAAGTATAAAAGTAAATAATTATAATCTATACAGTACTATGCTATGGAAGTCTCATGAGAGTGTACTGGCCGCGAGCGCTTATAACTCGTCCCTGGATGGTAGCTCTTCTTCCTCGTCGTCATCACTCTGCAAAGACAGAAATTAACATCATTAATATACAATTAACTGACGTTTCTTAAACCAAAAAAATCTAAATCAAGAATCTTGTTCAAATGAGTGTTTTCTGATAAAGAAACTATTAACCCGCCGTTTTTCCAAGTGTTTGCCTTGTAAAACTTCTATATTTATATCTGTAATATTTATGGAGTACATAATAAAGAGTGTTCTATTCTAAACTTCCAGTGAACCTATCGTCTTAAGCCAAAAGCTAAATATACAAAAACACTAATTTAGTAGCAAAAAAACTAAATAAAAACTATAAACAGGTAACTGTTCCAATCATTTCCACAATATGTAGTATTTTAATTTCTTATAATAAAAACAAAGTTTCGTATCTTTTATTATTTGAGATGACTTGAAGAGATAAACGACAAGGTTATCATAACTTTAAGTAAGTTTTAAGTTACAATGACGTGGCCAACATCCACGTGGTAATTAATACACACGTCACACAAAGAATATTATTCTGTATGAAACTATTCGTAATTAAATAAGTTCATTAGAAACTGTATCGAAACGAAAACGTTTTAAGATCATTAAAATGATTTTTAGTGTTAGTACTTAAAAAATGGTTCAAGGGCGACGACTTGTTAGTGCGATATGCACGTAGTCAGAATATTGATTACCTATGATTTCTTGGAATAATAAAACAGTATTTAATGTTGTTAACGGTCTTGAGAAGGTTCTACTACATTGACTCATCTAATCTCTATTATTTCTGAGGGTAACCTGGGTTCACGTACAGTTCATATTATTATTTTTCAGTCATCAAATGGATGCACTTGTATAACATAAATATTCGTTTCTTATTGTTGGAATCCTCACATTATTTGACATGCCATGGAAAAGACATGCCTTCACTCTTTCAACGTAAGACAATCTTATTCATCTTTTATTGATTAACAAATATGCAGACTAACAGGGTAATGGAATGAAAAAGTCCATCAGCTCTCTAGGAGCAGCCCCATGTAGCCTGATTGCTCAAAGATACGCAGATTCATTCATGATGTAAATTCAAGAAATATTGATGATAACTTACCACGCTTGGTGTGGGCTCAGCCCCTTCACCGTCGGTCTCTACGAACTTGGTCATGGCTGCCAGCGTCCTTTCACCGTTGTAGTCTTTCACCTGCACAATAGAAAATAATCGTTAGAAATTATATTGACTGAGACAAACGTTTTCAGAAGTGGTCATAGATATGTGAGGGTCAATTATTGGTCAGTCCAATATTAGTATCATGTTTTCTATGTCTTTCCATATACATATTTATAAAAGGAGCATTTAAACACTACTAATTAATTGTTTAGAAACTAGTAATAATGTTGCGGGCGTTCGTTTATAATCAAGTATTTCGATTTATTTAACAGGCAATTGAATTACTCAAAGCAAAGTTAGCGTCCTTAGTAGTTAGTCTAGCAGAAGTTTCTTGGGAACAATAATATCCACAAATCTCGTTTGATGTTATTAGGAATAGTATACAATTTGTTTGATGTACATAAATTATCTCGCGTAACGATATTTTCGACAGTCACGTAGTCTTTATCTAATACACAGATGAGATGCGACAGACCATTTTATTCTATTGTTGGCAACAAAAAACACACCTTTTGATAAGCATAATGCGGTCAGCAACAATGGCTTAATCAAGATTAAGTAACTGTGGCGTATTTATGACCTAGTCACTCTAGAAACACATTAAAGAAGCAAGTTATTGTATTATCAACATTGCTTAGTAACATCGAGAGGCGTGAACTCATTGCAATAAAACGGAGCCGTCCAATGAGTACTTAACCACGATAGAATTCACTAAGACTATAAATATCGGTTAAAGCATCAAAATGATGCTACACAGAGCTCTACTATTCGCTAATACTTTGATTCGGTTCGCTTTCTATACGTAGCAAATATACGTCCGATTGCCTAGATTGCCTTCTTGAATTCGGCTCCTATTGCATATCGTGATATAATATTACGCGTGTATTCCCAAAATACAGAAAACGTATACAGCAATTTACATAATATAGTAAAGTAGGTACAATTCGGCAGTTATGCTTTACATCAAGTCCCATGTCATAGGGGAGAGGGTTCAATCGGGACCATTGATTTTACAACACCTATAAATATTGAATCACTTTGTTTAAAACTGCTTAGTTTTTAAGTTTTTTTAGCCCTGGCTTTAATTTATTGAGTCATCCAAAGGTCCGTCCGGCTACGCAGACGACAACCTCCTAGACTGAACTGCGAGATGCCATTAAAAAGAAAAAATATATAACTTTAATTTATTGAGGCATCCAAAGCTAAGTCCGGCTACGCAGACGACAACCTCCTAGACTGAACTGGGAGATGCCATTAAAAAGAAAAAAATATATAACTGTTTCGTGTACTGACCTGGTTATCCTTAGTGTACAGTTTGATGGTAGGGAAGGAAGTGATCTTGGTGTGTTCGAGCTCGTTGGCGGTGGCGTCCATCTTGGCGATGACGACATCATCGTCCTTCTCAAAGTGCTCTCCCAGCTTGTCGTAGATAGGGACCAGCTGCTTGCAGTGGCCGCACCTGTTGGGTGAAGATGATTGTGAGATTTCCGATCTATATCGCTTGGTAATACAGCGTTGATGTTATAAAGATTTGTAAAACTTTGATGAAGAGAATTTTTAGTGAACATATTTTGTTAGATGAATTAATTTTTGTCTATGTTTTCAAACCTAATACACTGAAGTTTACACTGGTAAAAGTTAACATTTTGTGAGTCTCTAACTCTCTGCTTCACTGTTTCTAACATATCAAACTGTTGGCTGTAAAACTATTGAGAAATAGTGTTGTCTAGTATCTAGTTACTACTCCATATCCTGGGGCTGATCTAACTTTAAAAAATAATTGTTATTAGTCATACCAATAAATCTTACAGCTTTCAAATCTGCTGTTTGACTTTTATAAATCTCAATAAACAACAGGTTAGCAACATCCGAACCTCTGAGAAGATTTACATGATGGGGCAAATGATCAATTTCCAAGTCGTTGAACAGCAAACAATGACGTTTGACACAAGCGAATTAATTACAACCCACTGAATGCGAACTAACGAGTAGCAAACACTTGCGCAAATTATACGATACTACGACAAAAATGAGGCAATGTCGCCGCGACAAATAATACTGAACTCGACCCAGAAACAATTCGAACAAGCAACCTAATGGTGTTATGATGTTAGTAAAGACATTATATTTGTATAGCACAGCGGGGTAACACTTGATAAAACAACGGAACATGTTTACTAGACGAACATACATATTAACATGTTTGTGTATTTTTGCATAATTCTCCAAGATGATGCAATAATTTTTTGTGTTAAATTTATGGTTTCTTTTAAATATCCTTTTAATTGTGCACATTTGAACAAACATTCTTTGTGTTATAATTTATTTCTTTATTATTTGCACAGATGCTTTATATTTAAACTGATTTTGTAGGTAACCTGATCAAGTTATAATATATACTGGGTACCCATTTGTTACTGGGTGTAACAAATGGGTCACATTCATTAAAGAAAAAGGTATCGTAATCAATCGAGATCGTCAAGACTGTCTTGATATCTATCTACGTGCAAATCTTATCTGTCGACATGCGAAAAAGAAACACTTTCGTAATAAGTTTTGAAAAGTGTATCTATTTCCAACCACGTGTAGACAACGATTTAAAATCGTTGTCTACACGTGGTTGGAAATATTATTAATATTCCGTTTAGATAGATGTTACTACTCCATCACTGAGTTTACTACTGATAAACAGAGGTATGACGATTGCGACATGCCAATTAAACACTTATGATTTTATTTAATTCAATATATTTGACATGCTTTTTCTTTTTTAATGTAATCTATTGATATGCCTTTATTGATTGTACCTTATTATTATTATTAATTGCTTGTTTATGTTAATTTTGTACGCCATATATTGGCAAAACATAGTGCACATATCTTAGACTATACAATGTGATAGGGGTGGGACTTCTAACCCGTTAAGGCTGAGTACTACATCTAATTTTATCGACAAAAAAAATAATATGGGGGGTTGAACCCCCTCCCCCTAAAAATTATGGCTATTTTTATTTTTTTTAATGTACTACGGCGCGCTTGATACTTTATGTGATATCAAAGGTTGTATGCGTCGTAGAAACAAAAAAAAAACGACAAACGGTAGCTAATAACCTTGGCTAACTAATTCATTACTTTTTTCATATGTTTGATAATGTTTTGGTGAGAAAAAAAATTTTTAGGGGGAGGGGGTTCAACCCCCATATTATTTTTTTTGTCGATAAAATTAGATGTAGTACTCAGCCTTAACGGGTTAGAAGTCCCACCCCTATCACATTGTATAATATCTGTAATCATATCTATGTTTAACAAAATAAATGATTGATTGATTGGGTTTTTAACTACACTTCACTCAATGGGAACTGAAAAAACATATATGTATTGGTCTGAGGAAATTGAATTTCACCTCCTATAATAATACTAATTCTTTGTTACCCCTCCCATCCGAGGGGAAGTCCATGAGGAAAACACGATAAAATTACAGATGAACTTTATATTAAGTCCGTTGCATTTACCAAATTCATGCAACATAACAGTGGTTAATAACTTTAGTGGTATGTTCACTTACCATGGGGCATAGAACTCGACAAGCACGCTCTTGGTGTTGTCGAATACGACCTCGTCGAAGTTGGTGGCGACCAGAGTCTTGACGGGCTTGGCGGCCCAGTCGGCAGGCAGATCCTCGCTCAACAGGTGCTGTTTCAAGGTACCGGCGAAGAATGACTGTACGAATTCCTGGGAAGAAAGGGAAGAAGGTTAATATCATATATTTAAGGAGTTTTGTAGGCAGCATAATCAGCCTAAAATGTTCTCACTGCTAAAACACAGGCGTCCTCACTTCGAGAGGGAGTGGGCTGTCTTGTGGGCATTGTCAGGAAACAAATACATGGTAACTTTCCGAATAGTGGATACAAAATGGGGTATTGATGCATAATTTTACAATCTTCGATAACAGTTGCCAGATTATTTGAGATGTGGAAGTTTCTTGCTTTCTTTAGAGCTAGAAAATGTGAACATACTTTAAGACAAAAATAGGCTGTATGTATCTATGTTATCTTAGCTAGATTAATACCGTTACTTCGGATATGAGGGTTGAGGCAGTCTAAGAAAGCTGTTATATGTGAAATAAGTCGTTTGAAGAAGAAAGCTTTTTGTAACGATTTAGATATAAGTGTATCATTTATGAATGTTCTCAACTTCTCGCTCAAACTTAAAGTATTGATTATTATATTATACTTATTTTGACGTTCGAAAAGTGCTGATTCTCATCCTAATTTGAATAGCAGACTGATTTTTTATTTTGATTGGTTAGCGTTATAAATAACGGTTTCTTATTTCTAATAATGTCGAAACTTATGTTGCGAAACAAGTTTTATGATTCACAGCATCGGTTTTTATGCATTGTTTAGTCCATAACAAGAAATGAATTAATTATTTTATTTGTCTCTCCTTCCCCTTATCGTTTCATTCAAAGGTTGTCTTTTAGCGATAATACTGTAATCTATAATATGGTACAGACGCCAGCACATCAAGCTACTACAATCTGTCAAATTTCTTTAATAGATTTTCAACTTTATCGCTAGAGCATTAAGGTTCAAGGTTGATTGGGAAAATTTGACAGTTTCGGGTAGGTTGACCTGCTGGCGTCTGTACATAGTAAAGAGTCTTCTATTCTATTTAGGGCTGATTTTTCAATCATCTGATAACTTTATTCGAGGAATAATTTTGAAATTTTGACAGTTATTTCATACAAAAACTGTCAAACGTCAATTTTATTCCTCGAATAAAAGTTATATGGCGGTGGAAAAATCCGCCCTTAATAAGATTACTTTGAAACTAATTCACAGCTACATAATGGTGGATGTACAATATAATTGGATATTCATTTCTTATGTGAAAACCTACCTTCACTCAGTAAGTACAGGAAATGCATATAGTGTTGTAATCTAATTGCATATTAATTATTACGCGTAGTATTACCATGTCACGTCTATACTATGCGCGTCGTATTTGCATGATTGTGTACAATTTTCAAAGACATAAATCTGTAAATAGCGTGGTGCGAGCGACGGCCATGATTTTCGTGACTTTAGATTCAATTATTATGTTAAAATTCTGAAATGCATGGTGTTGTTGCCAGGATATGACAATTAAACGCTATGTCGTTTAAACAGTGGTAGATTTATAAGATAGAGAAAACAAACTTTAGAGAAGCCTTGGTAAGTTATAAATGTAGATAAAATACTTATGAAAATGTAATGATTTCAAATCATGTTTTTATTTATTTATTTATAAGTACGAGAACCAACGGCTAAACCAAATTAATAACAATTATATAAGCTCACATATAGAAGCAATAAGAATAATGTACCCAGGATTTCGTAATAATATCTTGATTTAAAAGAGTGTCCGTGGAGTTTCTAGCCCGTTCTTCTCCACAGAGATCTACGTTTTGGAATGGGCAACTAGCTTCAACTTTCTGACTAACTGACCGACAATTTAATTTTGACAATTCAAAAGTGCCTGAAATGGTTTAATTGAAATAAATGATTTGAGTTTGAGTTTGTCGCGACACAGAGCCAATTACAGGTTCTCACGAGTAGACACAGAGATGGTAGTAGAAATCTTAGGATCACTAACAACTAAGTATCAATAGTATTTTAACAAGATTCGCAGTTTCGAGGGGCTCATCTAGAATGGTAAAATATTACAGTTTTACTCTTGAACATGATTCTTCTAAAAACGGATTACCATGAAAAGGAACAGCGTTCTATACGTTATCGCTCGTTAAGTGCTAGGATTCATGTAATATCGTTTCGATACTACAAAATTAATTAGTTGATCGTTAACACACAGGCCGACACGAATCAACGGTGGTTAATAGCCATAGTACGTATCGATAAGGTTGATTACATAATTACAAAACAATGATTTGAAACCTACACATCGGCCATAATAGTAAGTATTACGGTAGTGTGATAAGTTCCGTGAAATAAGCCGATAATGCAGATGTATCAAATGACCATTACTGATCAGTTGTCATAAATTGAGATGGCTGGATGGATGAATGGGGTTAAGATAAGAGTACTATGTACGAAATGGCATATTATGGCAGATGTGTTGTAACAACAGTTGATTGACCGTGAAACAACTAAATCTTTGTTAAAGTGTTTTTTAAATCCTACTAATATTATTAACGTGAAAGTTTGGATGGATGGATGTTTGTTATTCTTTCATACAAAAATTACTGAACGGATTTGGATGAAATTTGGTTATAAACCATAACCAGGATTAAAATATAGGATACTTTTTATCCCGATATTCCCACGGGATCGAAACTTATGCGGGTGAAACCGCGGAGCGCTGCTAGTAACGTAATATTTGACACATAGTTATTCAAATATAACGAGAAGATGCTCTTATTAAAAATTAATGAAACGTGATAAAGACTTACTTCAATGGCGTTAGCGGAAAGTTCATCGGTGGCGGGCTTGTACTTGGCCATATCCTGTTCCAGGGCGATCAAACGGGCAGAGGGGATCTCTTCCTTCTTCATGCCGAAGAACTCCAGGATTCTAGAAAAAAAAAAACAAATTTAATAATTTAGTTACGGAAATTTTAATGGGATTTGTATCTATTCCTTGGGGTGTATGAAAATATCCTTCGCGAGTGGTGATATACGATATACTTAAATAGGCGTGCGGTGCACCCTGAACTGTCAGCTTCGCTAGCAATTTTGCAATACTATTTTATAGCTCGTGTGACCTAAAACCCATACTTAAGTCACACTTTCTTGTGTAAAAATGAAGCGTGACTTAAGTGCGGGTTTAGGTCACACATCATCTGGCCAGCCTTTTCCCAACTATGGGATGCAGCTGAATACTTGTACTTTGCATGGAACGACTGTCTGTCTGACCTCCACAACCCAGTTACTGGGTAATACGACTTCCCTTGATAAGACTGGTCGTCAGTTTCGGGCTTCTGACGACCCGTAACCAGGGTTGGGCAGTATTTGAATTACTTATAAGTAATTAAAATACATAAGTAATTGAAATACAAATACGTATTTGGTATTTGTATTTCAATTACTTCCTTAATTATGTAATTTGTATTTCAATTAAAAAGAGCTAAAATACTGTATTTTGTATTTTATATTTCAAATACCTTACTTAAAGATATTTTAATTACTTGCGATACTGTATTTTGTAATTTGTATTTCAAGTAAAGATGGTCACCCATCCACGGACCAACCGCGGCAATCATTGCTTAACTTGATCGACCGACCCGAGCGGCTGTTATTACTTAGCCACAGAAAATAATTTTCTCACGACCTTGGCACTTAAAGCTCGTACGAGAAAAGAGATTCTATCTGCATCTACATTTCGTGGGATACTTGTTATTTACCGACGCCTAGGTACAGACGCCAGCACATCAAGCTAATACAATCTGTCAAATTTCTTTAATACATTTTCAACTTTATCACTAAGGCATTAAGGTTCAAGGTTGATTGAGAAAATTTGACAGTTTCGGGTAGCTTGACCTGCTGGCGTCTGTACATTAATTGGTGTCGCCTTTCAAAAGGTATTAGAACAAGTGAGGGGTAAACAATTAACACATACATCTGTACCAACATTGGCTCGTAATTGCAATTTTCCAACAACTTTACGTTGAAAGAAATGTCCTTGGCCGTCCGTGACATTTAAAATTATTGAAAGAAACACGTTTACCGGTGGGTGGCGAGTGGAGTTGACGGGCTTCTTTCGAAGTATTTTAATTTAAATCTAATCAAAGTTACATTTAATTACTTTTCTCGTGGATGATGCTAATAGGGTAAATAATTGAAAGGAAATATGGGGGCTAGGGGTTACATAAAAGTCGGAAAAAATTCCTTAGACAATTTCGATTGGAAACTTTACAAATTACAACATTATTCATGTAAATTAGAGTTATACCGACATTTATGCAAATATTAAGTATATAAGCTAACATTTAAAACAATAATACACTATATACATGTGAAAAAATAAGCAAAAGAATCATAGGGCATCAAAGAATTCGTCCGCATCGCTGTCAACAGGAACAGTGCCCAAAAGGCTTGTTATTGCCAATTTCGATTAGGTACTCTATATAGCATATTTAAATGAACTACACATAACATAACATCACGCCTGTTTCCCTCGAAGGGTAAGGCAGAGGTGTAGCTATAAAGTACCTAAACCTACATTTGGTCAGTTATGTAATAAGGGGCGAGCCTATTGGCGTCATCCGCCTCCGCCGTTATTGCAATAAACTATTTAGACCTTATAGAGAATGACACTATACATTTTAGCTATACCGTGCTACAAACAAACATAGCGGTCTTTTTTTATAAATCGAAGCCTAGAAATCGTGCTCGCTTTGGCAACCTTCACCTTGAGAACTGAACAAGTACGTAACGGTCCTTTTTTATATTATTAGGCGTTATAATGTCGTTGACCTATTAATCTTTAGAGTGTAGACGTTTGACCGCTCTATAGATTAGCAAAGACAATAAACTGATAATGAAAATAGCTATAAGAGAATTTACTAATTTAATACACGAATTCCTGCGTGCGTACACTATATGTTTACTGTAGATAGCATTAGAATCATATGAATTGCGTGTAAGTAAAGTTTGCGTAATGACAACAAATACCACTGGTTTGTAATAATATGGTTTGTTAATAATGTAGATGAATTTAGCAGCTTTGGGTGAGGGAGTGACAGAAAAGGAAGCGACCAATTAAACTCCACTTTAATTTCATTAACAGACGGTTGAAACTGCTGTGATAAATTAATCTTGATTCGAAACAAATTTCTTCTACTTTCTATTCAGTTTAATTAAATATCTTCTCTCTACATTTCTATGATTTCGTTCGCAACTGCGCTTATTTCACGTGGGCGATAACGTGAAGTAAATAAGGATTTACTTCGGGTCATTTCTTACGAGAAGAAAAAGTTTGAAATTCGTGTCAGTTAAAAAAAAACGTATTGGGCCAAAACACATACATTGCTTACTGCCAGAGAAATGCCCTTAGAATCGTGACAATGACCGGTTCTGAACAGACCGAATCCTAAAGATTTCCTTTACCTAAAAAAAAACATAATAGCCATAAATACTGTACCTCTGGTGTTCATCCTCATCGGCGTCAATGGCAACGGACATGACACGGTCGCGGTAGTTCTTGGCAACGGGCTTGAGTTCCTCGGTGTACTTGTCGAAGTCGCCATTTTTCTACAAACAAAATACTCATCAGAATCTGTAGAACAGGTCCACGCAATCACCAAGCAAAGGTCATTGACCACGAGGTCGTTGCACTTTATAGTGTTTGTCGATGTGTTGTCGTATGTATTTAGCTATTAGCATGCCTTTAAATACCGTATCGTTTTACTCGGTGATTTTAGCATTAAAATAAGGAGCATCCGTTAACAGGATTCGTGGAAGAAACAATATTTTATTAATAACTCGAATTTATGCTTGTTTTGTAAATTACCTTTTTTTGTTATGTTTCGACTGCAGACATTTAGTAGTAAAATGTGTAAAAAAGTTCATTAACCGATGCGCAAGACCGATTGCCTAGTAATGAACGGTGAAAGTTCAAGCCGGCGGGTCACCGGCTCAAATCTCTTCACTATACTTAGGTACATTCACGCTCGTGAAAGTACATCACATCAATTTCTCGTCTAACCACTTTCGAGATCAAGACATACAGTTGCATCGCAAAAAATGACACCGATAATTTAATTCTTCGAACGATATGTCTACATACGAATCAACAATGTTCGCCTTTTACATGTAGAGGTTCGAATCCACTTTAGTAACTCGTTAAAAAACAGGTTTTGATGAGTAAAAAGCCGTCTACGATATCTGGTTTTCCTATGAATTTGAATGTCGGGAGATTCACATGATTCTAGAGTTAAATATTCCTTGCTGATTTACCGTGAATTTAAGTACTATAGATATCTAAAAAATGTGGATCAACCCTATTTTTGTTTGCACAGAAAATTAAGGCCACAATTAGCATACATTGTTATCTCTGCACATCCTGCTTAAAGTTGACAATGATTATTCAGAATTAAATTAATTGAAACATTTTGCAAAAAAAAAAAAACTAGATAAAAAGCCGTCACACAGGTTAAGAAATAAATGTTTGTATGCTGTTAATTTCTTACCTTGGATAGGAACAAGAGAAGGTGGTATTTGATCTGTCCGCCGAAGATCTTGGAGGCGGTCTCGTGGGAGAACTCAACAATGGTGGGCATGCTCTGGACGAACACCCAGGTCTTGAAAATGTCCTCGTCGAATTTCTCGCCTTCGAACTTGACGCGGGGCTCCTCGAACTGTTGGCGAAATTACAGGATAAGTTATAAGGGAAAAGATACATAATAATTTAACATCAAAAAATTGGGAAGAACATTTCTGATAAAATATTGATCAATCTAAACTTGTAAGTGGGATCAGGGGATATATTTTATGATAAAACAAGATATTTCATGTGGATGAAGTCGTGGGCAGAAGCTGCATAGTTATCACATATATTTGTCCAATAAAACTTTTCCCAATAAAAAAAATGGCTCTCAAAACAATGATTGTGTTTGCGTGTGTTTGTGTGTACCTACTGTTTTTTTTATGTCTAGACTGTGGGGAAACTGGAATTCAATAAATAAGGAAAAATATCGAGTATTTGTCAGACTTAAAGCACTTAGTATTTTATAATGAGGTAAAAAAAACAAGCTTTTTTTAATCATAAATTTTGTTTCGAAAGAACCAATATTGTTATGAATAACCTGCAAATATTGTAATCAACTATAATTGGTAAGTATTTTTTTAAATAAGAAAATTTTAATGATTATGGATAGAAACTGGTTCAAAATCCAAGAAAATACACTCGCGAGCAATGAAAAAGTTCCAGTGACATAGCACCAAATTACTCCTAAACGGGAAAGGCTAGCTTAATGGCGCCGTCTGCAATATTGAAGTACATTTAACAGCGCATCAGAATATTACCAACTAAAAACGTAATTTGTGTTCAAATTTTAAATTATGTGTCTTAGGAGATATTAAGGTGTTTGTCAGCATTTTGTGGGTGGAACTTTTTCATTGCTCGGCAGTGTATAAAGATAAAAAGAAGTAGGTAGTAAAAAATGAACTTGTTGTTGTCAAGTTAAAAACAATTATAGTCATAATATCTAAACCATGTTCGTAAATTGTACTACCTCCAAAAATATAGATTTAAATCATTTAAAAGGGGCAATTAAAATCAAAGTAGATAAAATGCTGTGATAACAGTGATAAGTGTGTCACTGTCATAGTTATATTATAATACTAGCTGTGACCGTGACTTCATTCACGTGCATGTCGGAAAAAATTGGAGTTTGGGTTTTTTTTCTGCGCAGAACCCTAAATCTTTTTCTAAAACGTAAGTAGCCCAAGTTATTCCTTATAACATCTGCTATCTACCAGTGAAAGTCCCGTCAAAATCGATCCAGCCGTTTCTGAGACAAGCCAGAACGAACAGGCACACAAACAAAAATTTAAAAATTGTTTTTTGTTACAAGTGATATATATGTATTTATTTTCGTATGCATTTAATAAAAAGCTGTTATTTTGACATTGCAAACAGACACTTCAATTTTATTTATTTGTATTGTATAGACAAGAGTGGATGTGCTTCAATGCAATTGGGTGTGCTTCAGTTTATTTATCTGCCTCCTTTGAGGCCAACAAACTTATTATCTGGTAACCCAAATGGAGGACAATATCAATGATGTATAATACAAATGTGTACATACAGCTACGTATTATATTAGATATTACGTGGATTTAATGTAGAATAGGTTTTAATATTAGGCCTTCTTGAATAAAAGATGTTCTATTTTTTTGTTCTTTTAAATAATATGTTAATGATATGCAAAAAAACTGTGATAAGATTATTAAATAGGTACATGAGTGTTCTCTTCACATTTTGTATATTTAATAATATCAATAGACTGCGTAGTCACAACCAAATAAACTTTAGGCTACTAGTTTTACAAAAACAACTGTTTTTTTAAAGATAAATGAAATAAGTAAATGATAGTAAGTAATGTAAATGTGTACTTACGTTCTTGAAGAGAACAACATCCTCATCTTCAGCATCCAGCTCAGCGATGACTTTCTCGTCAGAAACAACAGCGAAGACCTGGTCGTCAACAGCGCTGGCGACTCCAAGGAATGCCTTAGCCTTAGCAGAGCTCTGGTCGGAGAAGAAACCAATGGTGATGACATTGTTGGCGGCCATGAGTTCCTTGGCTTGCTCAGCAGAGGCGACCTCAAGTGCTGGGGGACCAGTCTTCTTCTTCAGCCAGTTGATGATGTCATCAGCTTGACGACCACCTGAGAGAAAGTAAGGAAATGTGTGATTAGTTTATTGACATTACCTAATAGTATTTAATAAAGCACTCAATTACACTTTAATTAACGTAATAAAAAAGATGTGAATGAGGCATTGCAAACTCTAATCAAAATATATTTAACTTTTATGAATGAACCATGAAAAGTTTAGAAAACATTAGGTATAAAAGCGCAACAATTGTAATCGTTAAATAAACATACCGGAGTAATCAATAGGGCTGCCGTTCTTGAAGAATTTGAGCGTTGGGTATCCCCTGACGCCATAACTTTCGGCTAGCTCTTGTTCTTGCGTGGCATCAACCTTGGCCAGTTTGATGGGAGACTCCTCCTCGGCCAGCTTGGTGGCGGCCTTGGCGTACTCCGGAGCGAGGGACTTGCAGTGACCGCACCATGGCGCATCTGCAAATAGTAGGTATGATTCACAAAGGCATGCAATACGTGCCGGCACACGCGCAACCATGCCGACTGACGTGTCATTCACATTTCAATGCAATTATGAATAACAAAGGGTAAAATATTGAAATCCACAGTGAAGAAAAGACAAAAGAATAATAGTTAACATTAAAAACTTACAGAATTCCACTAATAGGAAGTTGTTTGCTGAGACAACACCGTCAAAGTTGGATTTACTCAATACGAGTACATTTTCTTCGGTGGGTACTTCATCAGCCAAAACGGCGCCCAAAAGGGCTATCGCCGTAAATAGGATTACTCTCATGTTGAAAAATACGGCACTTCACAAGCCTTCTCCGAAGACGAAACTCTACAAAATGCCGAAATAGTGCCACTTCATTCACACCCGTCTCACTTGACGTGGCAGCGTCGATCGTGTGTAGAGCTGTGATTGGTTGGCGTGAGTTGATATTTTAAAGTGAGTGGCAAAGGACAATGTTTATACGCATCCTCTTGAGTCAACAAAAAATCTTCAAATTTGTAAAAAAAAAAAATGTAATGAAGCTATACCCATTTACAAAATAAAAGGTGTAGTTTTCAAAAAAAAAAAATGGAAGCAGGCCAGCTTGCAAATTTTTCACCTTTCATTCCGGAATAAATGAAGTTTGACTAAAATCGTGCCAAATTTAATTTGAAAACTATACATAAATTATTTCATATGCATTTCACGGGCTACGCTTCATTTTATCGTATCCTTTTGAATCAAAATGCCTTTATCGTTGTCATCACTGGAGATTCCTTCCCAAACAGCTGATTATGATATTTGTCACCTGTCAAGTGCTGTCAATGTCAATTGTTTGTTGTGACGGGCAAATCAGTAAATAAACGTGAAATGAAAACAAAATTCGTTGAATTTTAATGAATAACGATTAAAAGTAGCCAGAAATATAAATGATTGTAAAGCAAAAACGTAGACCATAGTAGGTGGTGTTTCAGGAATAGTTAAACTATCGTAGTCCAGGTACAATGCATAGTCATTCACGAACTTCGCTGCCAAAACATGAAGGTTGTTTTATTTAATGTTTTAACAATACAAAAAAAAAGATCAGGTGCCTGGCATTTCCTGAAAATTTAAACTCTCTGTTTCGAAGAATTTCCTGAAATTAGATGTAGTTTCAAGTCAGTCATAATAACCTTGAAACCTTCATAACTTAATTTTCAATAACAATTTATATAAATGGGAATTTATTACATAAATGTCATATACTTACCGAATAGTCATCCTCATTATGTTATCTCATCAATGGCAGTCATATAGCGTGTTTGCCCTACATCGTAATATCCCAACATATAACCGCATACAAATTCCATTCAAGAATAACATAAATATTTTACTATAATAATATTGAGGCTCCCACGTGACCGGCATAAATAACAAACACGCTTAAAGCATAGTAAATTACAAAAGCTGGCACGCATACCACACTATTACAGATTTATTTTAGAAGTTTTAATATTGGACTGTTTCCAATTTTTGTACTATAGTGTCCTTCCTCATTAACAGTGGCAAAAAGTAGTCTTATTGCCTTTGGTAATTAATAGGGTGTTTGAGACAATAAGGTATGTATAAAATTAATAAAAAATATATATTGAAATGTAATTCATGTTAGAGTAAAAACTCTTTTTAGATCAATGTGACACCTTGTAAAAAGAAGAAAAGTGTTGTGTCATGTTGATATACCTTTTGACTTAGAAAAAGAATTCTGTTACTAATAAAATTAAAATATTGTTTGTGTTTCTAAGAATATATATTTGTACGATAATATTAGTTCTGCTTATTTCTGCCTTAACTGGTTATGGGCCCAGACCCAGAAGTTTGTGAAATGGAGCTTTCGAAAATTCAAATTGTGAAACTTGACGGCCACAATTGGATATCATGGAAGTACCGGATGGTAGCCTTACTGAGAGGTATGGATGGACTCATGGATATCGTGGACGGTAAAACACAAAGGCCAGCTAGACCCGTAGATGGAAGCGGTGATGCTGTAATAGAATCGTACAATAAAAATTTACGTAATTTTGTGAAGTTAGAGAGTACAGCCTTGCTCTTGATAACTAATAATGTGACAGATGAGACACTTGGCAAAGTAATTAGATTGTCCACACCGAAAGAAGTTTGGGACGAACTCCATAGATTATATGAGGGACCTAATGAGGGCCGACTCTATGATATATGTTTGGATTTCTTCAAGCTTAGGAGGGATCCGTCAGATGACATGTCGACTCATGTATCGAAATTGAAAAACCTGTGGCACAGTTTGAAGGAAGAGTTATTAAAAAAAGAGAAGGTAGAGTTACCTGAAGTTCTCTTGATTTGTAAGATCCTTGATACGCTACCGGAAGTCTATTTCTCGTTCAAGTCGAGTTGGCTGTTAATGTCAAAGAAGGAAAGGACTGTAGAAAACATTACAAGCCAATTGTGTTCACATGAAAAAGCGCTTAATGCTAAGATGGCTGATGCTGAATCAAGTGAGACAGCGCTTTATGTGAAGGTAAATAAAAAGGTTGCTAAGGGATATGACTATAGAGACCAAGGAACACTGAAAAAGTACAAATGCTTTATTTGCAAGGAACGGGGTCATCTCAAAAAGGATTGCCCAAGAGTTGGGATAAAGGAGAAGGAAAACAAAGCTCAAGGTTCTAACATGATGTTGCTGACGGTGAATTCAACAGATTCTAACAATGATCGTGATGATTGGTATGTGGATAACGGGGCCACTCACCATGTCACTATGCGAGGAGATCTGTTTCAAAATTTTGAACGTTTTGGTGAAGCTCACACGGTAACGACGGCGGATGGGAATGTTATTCAGGCTGTTGGAAATGGCACAGTCCATCTAGAAGCCAATGTTAAAGGACGAATTGAGAACCTCTATTTGCGAGATGTTTGGTATGTTCCCCAGATTAGCAAGAATCTTTTCTCTGTGCTTAGTTCACAGGACAAAAACCCAACGAGCGTATTTGAGTCTCGGGTTACAAATTGTTCCATGAAGATCAATGGTAGGATTGTTGTAACAGGAACAAGGCAAAGATGTGGCGGTCTGTACAAGATAGATTGCAAAGTCGTACGCCCTGCTGTTTCAGTAAACTTAATTGAGCATGGAGATATGCTGCAACTATATCATGAACGTATGGGACATCAAGATAAGAAACATGTCAAACGATTGATAAAGAAGGAGCTAGGAATAGAGACGCCAAATAGTGGAGAACTATGCGAAGGTTGTATCTTTGGGAAAGCGCACAGACAACCATTTGGTGTTCGCGAAAAAGCTACGAAACCTGGTGAGCGCATACACTCTGACGTCTGTGGTCCCTTCCCTTCAAGTATCTCAGGATATCGATATTTCGTACTCTTTAAGGATGAATTCACTCGGTATCGTTACGTCTATTGCATGAAACAGAAATCAGAAGTCCCTGAGAAGATGAGTCAAATGTTAGCTGAAGCGAAGTCAGCTGGACATACCATCAAAGAGATTTTAAGTGATAACGGAGGCGAGTTTGATAACGAGAAAGTCAGAAAAGAGTTGAAGAAATATGGTACTCAACAGCGATTAATTATGCCTTACACGCCTGAACAGAATGGGTGTAGTGAAAGGGATAACCGGACAATCGTTGAGATGGCCAGAGCAATGATGCATGCTCATCAGGAGCTTCCTCAAGTGCTGTGGGCAGAGTTGGTAAATACAGCTACTTATATTTTAAATAGAACGGGACCAACTACTGTTGACCTCAAATCGCCGTTTGAGTTGTGGTTTGGGAAGAAACCACAAATTAAGCATTTAAGGATAATAGGCTCAACTTGCTACGTGCATGTTCCTAAACAGAGAAGGAAAAAGATGCAGAAGAAGGCAAATAAGTGCATATTGATAGGCTATGACAACGATGATGGGTATAGGTTTTGGCATAAAGAATCAAATTCTCTAATGAGGTCCAGAGATATCACTTTTGATGAAAGACCACTGGACTCTAGTTTAGAAGATGAAGGCACAATCAAAGAGGTACAAGAACTAGAAGTACCTTTGTATGTGAGAAAGACATTTAAGGAGACACATACTACGCCTGTCACTGAAACACACGAGGAGTCACTTTTAGACAGAAGTCAAGATGTTATAAATACTCCTTTTGTAAATAGTAGTGATGATGCCGAGTTTGAAGATGCGCGGCTAGACCTGTCTGACCAAGAATCTGTTGAATTAGGGGGGGAGAATGAGGAAAATGAGAGTGAGGTCGTAGAAGAGTTGGCAAGAAGTGCCATGCAACTCAGAGATCGATCACTCCTCAAACGCCCGGTAAAATTCAACGATTATGTAACTCATGTCGATACAAGCGTTGACTGTCACACAGAACCAGTGACTTATAAGGACGCAGTTTCTTGCTCTGATAAGGATTTGTGGCGCAAAGCTATGAATAAGGAGATAAAATCTCTGGAAGAAAATGGAACGTGGGTTCTTGAGAAATTGCCCAAACATCGCAAAGCCATTCCGTGTAAATGGGTCTATAAGGTGAAGTTAAACCCTGACGGGACAGTAGACAAGTTTAAGGCTCGTCTAGTGGCAAAGGGCTTTCGCCAGAAGAAGGGTCAGGACTATGATCAGACCTTTAGTCCTGTAGCCAGAATGACAACGGTTCGAGCTGTACTCAGTGTAGCAGCTAGTGAAGGCATGAAGTTGAGTCAGTTTGATGTATCAACAGCTTTCTTGTATGGGTCTTTATCTGATGAAGAAATTTATTTGAGACAGCCAGAGGGCTATGATGACGGAACAGATCGAGTATGTCTTTTAAAGAAAAGTCTATACGGCTTAAAACAAGCTCCTCGCTGTTGGAACAAATGCATTTTGGATTTTTTCAAGAATATAGGCTTTAAGGTTAGTGATGCAGACCCATGTCTGTTCACTAGAGAGAAGTCAACGGGAAAACTTGTAATAGCCTTGTATGTGGATGATGGGCTCTTGGCTGGGACAAATCAGGAGCTTATTGATGAGTTTATCAATGAATTAAAAGGAAGGTTTGAAATAACAACCAAGCCAATCTCCTATTATTTGGGTTTGGAGATTAATGTCAGAGAAGGCGACATAAGAGTACATCAGACCTCATATGTGCAGAAAATCTTAAGGAGATTTGGAATGCAGGATTGCAGACCTGTAAGTACGCCGGTTGTGAAGGAAAGTTTTGGATCTGAGAAAGCTGAAAACAACGACGATTACTTCCTGAGTAACTACCGACAAGTAGTCGGAGCACTTGCATATCTGATGGTCGGTACCCGACCTGATATCGCGTACGCAGTGAGTGTAGTATCAAGAAGCTTAGAGAATCCAACTCTAACTGATTGCGTGCGATTGAAGCGCATACTTAGGTACTTACAATATACACCAGATATGAGCATCATATATAAAAGAAGCTACAAAAAAGGAATTTTGGAGTGCTACAGTGATGCGGACCATGGTGGGGATGTAGCAACAGGAAGGTCAACGACGGGAGTTTTATGTCTGTATGCTGGAGGTGCTGTATCATGGCTAAGCAAGAGACAGCAAAGCGTAGCTATTTCAACAACAGAAGCTGAAATTGTTGCAGCCAGCGAGGCAGCGAGAGAGAGTATTTGGCTTGCTCGTCTTCTACGGGATATAACAAATTTGAGCGATTTGCCTGTGCTAAACGTAGACAACGAAGCAGCTGTAAGACTGGCAGAAAACCCCGAGTTCCATCGCAGAACTAAACACATTAGGACCAGGCACTTCTTTGTGAGAGAACTTGTTACGAATGGAGAGCTACAGATAAATAGAATCTGCAGTGAGCTTCAGCTGGCAGATCTACTAACTAAACCGATGGCTAGGCCAAGATTGGTGAAGCTTGCAAAATTACAAGGTCTTCACATTGAGAGAAGGTGTTAGAGTAAAAACTCTTTTTAGATCAATGTGACACCTTGTAAAAAGAAGAAAAGTGTTGTGTCATGTTGATATACCTTTTGACTTAGAAAAAGAATTCTGTTACTAATAAAATTAAAATATTGTTTGTGTTTCTAAGAATATATATTTGTACGATAATATTAGTTCTGCTTATTTCTGCCTTAATTATTCAAAGTAAAATTATCAGACTTCATTGAATAGTAATAAATATTATGTAATATTCATATTTACATAAATGATGTGGATTAGAAACTTGAGATTAATACTGTGTGGGATAGTGTAATTGTGTTTTTTTTTACCAAATTAAGTGCGGTGGATGAATTAGAAGCCTGTGTTTAATGTAATTATTAATATTTATCAATATTCTAATACAGAATAATGACCTAAACCAAGTAATGTGCTGTGAATATTTAACCTTGCAATAATATTAAGCTCTTGTTTAAACAATTATTTTCCAAATAAATACTTATTCATAATTTTCAAAAATATCAAGTTTTTGATAAATTAAATGTGTGATAAATATAAATTAAATCTGTGAAAATAAAAGTAAATATAAAAAAAATATGCCCTATGATTCTTTTCCTTCATTTTTTATACATATCATTAAAATTTGTTAAAGTATGTTAGCTTATGTAAATAAACCATCAAAATACAGTGATTTTACATAAACTTAAAAAAAAAGTATATTTAAAATAAAACATGACCAACCCTACTGGAAAATCCAAACACATTTTTAAAAGCTTATCATAAATCCAAGGATTCGTCACACTGCAACATGCATTATAAATTAATTCAAAAATATACACTTCCATTCATATTTCACCTCATACTTTATGTTTGAGTAATAAAAATGTTAATAACATAGAGCAAAGTGGCACATTTAAATGAAACAAACATAAATTTTGTTGAGAATTTATGAAATGTTTTGCTAAACTGAATCCTGTTATGATTACAGATGCCAGAACTGACTGTGACATCCGAAATATATGAGGAGTATGATTATAAAACTAAAATATCACCGAGCATTGAAGGAAGTAAGTACTAAACTTAGTATTTTATTGCCTTTATGAATTAAAAGTGAAATCTTTAATCTTTACCCAATTACCCCAGTGGTTTACAGGTTTTTTTAAATGCTTATGTCTCATTATTTACATATGCTTTCCACTTTCAGATGTGATATCAGAATTCCCATTTTTACTGCCCAAAAATGGAAGCAGTGCCACTTTTGATGAGGACAGTGACTTAGACATAGATAGGCCACAGAAAGAAGTTATTAAAATAGGTATGATATCAACTTGCTGCAGGCCAGTGCTGGACAGACTCTCACTACCAGGACCTAGTTGCCTCCTCTCTGTGAGATGTGAGAGGGAGTGGGCCGTAGTCCCACACCCAGTGCGGCTTGGTGGACGGTGTTGTCCGATTTTTGGTTCTAGAACATGCCAATTTCTTTTGTCAATCAAACAAAAAATTAACAACGATAAAGCGCGTCAAAATTTGGGAGTTGGTAGTGATGTCACGCCATGCTAAAAGTGTAGCAAGGCGTGACGTCACGCGGAACTTTAACGAGCGATATCTTCATCATTTTTTATAGTTGACAAATGAAAAAATACCGGTCCAATATTTTTTGATAATCTAACAGACAGACTAATTAGATTTTTTTAGGAAACTAGCCTATTAGTGTGGAATAGATGTCTCACACAAATTGCCACAGCAAAGTTAACTTCATTATCTCCAATTCAATATTTCCAGAGCATAGTTCGAAAACCAAAATCGCGCTCGTCGGTCTCCAAGTATGGCGGGGCGCGTTTCTGCTCGGTGATTGGCTGATACACCTCGGTTTGAAGGGAGAGCTGACCAATAGGAGCGTGCTTGAGCTCGGCGCTGGCACTGGACTCACCAGCTTTGTGGCTGCTTTGTATGCTAAGAAGGTTGTTTGTACAGGTAAAAACTTTTTGTAATAAAGAGCGCATAGTTAAGGCAAGAGCAGGAGGGGACTCGTAGCTAAGTAATAAGAGCCGCATGGATCGGTCGACTACGTTAAGCTTGGTCCGTGGATGGGTTACCATCTTTAATTACCGAGACCCCTTCTTGCCTCGGAAAGCACGTTGAGCCGTTGGGCCCGGCTATAATTCATGGATCCTTGACAGCCGTTAAGGGTAGTCAGAAGCCCGAAAGTCCGATAACCAGTCTTACCAAGGGGTGTCGTGTTACCCAGTGGGTTGTGGAGGTCAGATAGGCAGTCGCTCTATGTAAATACTTGTACTCAGCTGCATCCGGTTAGACTGGAAGCCGACCCCAACATAGTTGGGAAAAGGCGAGACAGAATGATGGATTGAGTCAAGGCAAGCGCACATTACAGCCGTATCGTATCGTAGCGCATCGCATTCCAATACATAGAAGCCTACAAAATGTCGAAAGTGATTTAGGAATACGCAGAATTCCACTAAGGATACCTTATGCTCTAGAGAAGACTAAATGTTATTATTTTTTTAGTTAGTTATAAGCTATATATTCGCTCGTTATATTTCTCCAAGATGATTTATTTTTATTAATCAAGATAATGTTTATAAAATGATTATAAGCTAACATTTAAAATAATAATATGTACATGTATTTGAAAAAAAAAACGCAAAAGAATCATAGGACATCAAAAAATTCGTCCGCATCGCTGTCAACAGGAACAGCGCCCAAAAGGCTGGCAGCATTGCCACGTTGTATGGCGATGCTAATTCTTTGGCCACGAAATAGGCCAGCCCTCTGGTCACGTGATTTCTCCAATAGATGTTTTCTTCTTTCAGACATCGATATCGGCGGTATCTTAGAACTTATAAAGGTAAACGCAAAGTATAATAAGAAGCTAGTAAAATCTCAGTTCAAAGTGATGCCTCTGGATTTCACTGACACTGCTTGGAGTCCACCATTGCTGAGCGAAATAAAACAAGCCAGTATTATTATAGCTGCTGATGGTACGTATTATAATACATCTAACATCTGAACCACTTCGGTGATCACTCATAGCTGAAAACATCATGTTCGACAATAGACGAACTTCAAACGAAACGGAACCGCCAGTTCTTCATCACCACACACATTTTTCGACCTAGCAGGATTCCCAAAGCATCATTTAAGCACCTCATCCATGTCCATATAACATCATTGATTTAATCTACAGTCCTTTCAAAATTATCTTACGTCTGATTTTGCATCACTCTCCAAATCACAGTGATCTTTATTCTCATTCTAATAAGGTTGCTGTTGGGTTGCTGCTGTCAGAGGTAAAATAACTGTGAACGGACTTTATCCTTTGATAGGTTAAATTAAACAATGATGGTATATGAACCCAACAAAAACATTCATTCAAACAACCACATTTTTATTTCAATGCAGCTTCTATTTTCTTCCAGTAATTTACGACGATGACCTCACAGCAGCTTTAGTTTCAACCATACAGAAGATACTGAACACGCGACCACCAAAAACTTTATACATGGTGCTAGAAAAACGCTACGTGTTCACGATAGAGCACCTCGACTCGGTCGCGCCTTGCTACGAGACATTCCTCACTCTGTTAGACAAAGTCAAGACAGAAAACGCACATTCCAACTGGAACATAGAACAACTACCTCTAGACTTCCCCAAATATTTCACCTACGATCGCGTCAAAGATCTAGTTCTATGGAAAATCTCTTCTACGCCAAATTAAACCAATAAACTAAAAGACAATCTAGGAAAATTAAATCTTATTTATGATGGAATACAGTCTTTTATTAAAACACCCTTGAAATGATTATAACCTTTATTTCAATTTGGTTTCCCGAATATCACACAATTCAGAGCTACAAAGTTAGCAACAAATCGATCAGATTTTTTTATAAATAAACATCGGACAAAACGCTACGTCAAAAATTTCAACATCGTACAAATATCGTGTATAAATATAAAATGTTTTCAATAACTTATTTATATTATGTTTTTGTTCTAACTTTCCTAATGATAATAATCTCACTAAAGACGCAATTCTGAAATTAAATCTAAACTTAAAATTATTTCTGTGTGGGCCAAAATTCGTTGTATTTCGTGAGGAAAGTTTTCCTAAGTTCGGAGTTTCTAGCTTGTTGGTCCTTTTCCTTGCTGAGGGTCTCAACACTCTGACCTACGCACAGGTCGCCCGTGAAATGGATGATCACCACTTGAGTGTTAAAAGTCACGTTTTTGTCCGGGCTCTGCTTACTGTAGTTTGTTTGAGGAACGAAGTCCATTGGGAAGGGTAGGGTCACATTTTCTGAAGACAAACATAACTATTACTTGTGATGGCATGAGGAATACCTACTTAAGGTTATAATTTTCTAAAAGCATAGAAGGGTGTTCCCCAGGGACCAGTCTGAGCGTCACAGTATCTATTAGATACCCACCTAAAGCATGGCACGTTAGAATCACAAAGTTCGATCTCTTAGAGCGAGCGTTGTCTGTCTGAGTGGTGGCTTGCCAAGCACCTAGTGACTTAACATTCTTCGATATACGCTAGACGACTAGCGAAGGCGCCAAGTGCGTAGTGCGGCCCCTTGCG
This sequence comes from Apamea anceps, assembly GCA_951799955.1. NCBI lineage: Eukaryota > Metazoa > Arthropoda > Insecta > Lepidoptera > Noctuidae > Apamea > Apamea anceps. The sequence goes on from OX637516.1 coordinate 6,514,042, forward strand.
AAAATTCTAGAGCGTTCGTTTCACTTCGCTACTCGCAAGGTAACTCGTTAGGCGCTAGTGCTAAGCAAGCCACCTGTCAGTGCGTACGTAGTCTAACAGCCACTAAAGTTCGACGTGTGCGGGAACACGCTCTATGCGAGAAGCACACAGAACCGATCGTTGTCGCGATGCTTAAGCTGTGGATAAATGCAGATGATGATAACTTTGCCTTACCATTGTATTCCTCGGCGCCCTGCACGGAGGAGTCCCCGGTGCACTCGGGCCCGCAGCGCCCGTCCTTGAGGATGCCGCGCATGGTGGTCAGCTTACTGATGGCCTTCTCACTGCTCTTGTTGTTCTGTTCGTTCTTGTGCTTGTCTATGTTGCGGAGGAACTTTTTCATCTGAAATTGCAAGCGTTGCGTCAAGGTTTTGGTGTCCAATTGATGGCTAAAGCCAATTAGGTATTCAAAATCTGGAACTCCACACAGTAATTTTATTGGGCGATTGAATGTTAGCTTTGCAGGTACTGAACATTGGTAAGTACTTACATAGATATGTTACTTTCCTTAGGGATCGGTACCTATGTAGAATAGAATAGAATAACGTTTATACCTATATGTACAGACGCCAGCAGGTCAAGCTACCCGAAACTGTCAAATTTTCCCAATCAACCTTGAACCTTAATGTTGTGGCGATAAAGTTCAAAATCTATTAAAGAAATTTGACAGATTGTAGTAGCTTGATGTGCTGGCGTCTGTACCTAATATTACGCGACTAGCTGTTTGCGGATCATTCCACTGCTAGAAAAAGGCCTCTCCTTAGAAAGGGAACCACTACCTACTTTTGCTCACGAAACAACACTCACAGCTAAAACAAACTGATATGACTTAGGCAGGTACCGTCTTTGAGATTTTCTTCGGCGGATCGGGATACGACATTTTCGGTTCCCCTGGGTTGCTGCCGACCACGTGCAATGTATTTTTTGGGATATCGAAGTCGGAATACACTGAAGGCTGGCCGTCTACCGGTTCCTTCTGTCGCGAGCCTGTCGAGGACTTGCTGTTCGTCGGCATGTAAGCAGACTTCTCCGCGCTCTCTGACTGACACTTTTGTATGGCTGCTTTATTCTTGTTTTTTTTTGTCCTCTGAATCGGCGTATCATCTTCGTTCGACAGGCTTTCTTCTGACGTCGAAGGGAACACTTCGTTGAGGCTTAGAACTTCCAAGTTGCACTCCTCGAGGTTCGAGGGGTTGTTCGCGTCGGCCACTTGACACAGCTGGTCAGTTGAGTGTATACTTATGAATGACTTTTGTCCAGTGCATAGAGCACCGTCCTCGCTCGAGGCAGATGGTTTCTTTGAAACAGTCACTGTAATGGAATTTGGCATGTTCAGGGTTCAGAAATGTGTCATAGTTGGACGCAGTTGAAACGGAAGTTATTGAGCGAAGACGTAGGCCAGATGCGAGGCGTTTGTATTATTACTAGTAACTAAATCAATGCCGAGGCAAAATCGTGCGAGCCGGTTACACCTTTGGTTCTCATGTACTAGCATCGCATCTGTCACGTTTCCGTCCAAAGCTTGTTCTGCATAAATAGCGTTAAAAAAGACATACATACCAGCGTACGTGCAGCTATCGGTGGGGTTAACACATATAACACGGCCTACAAAACAAACATTACCGTTAGTATCCTGACATTTATATGAACACGTACAAGGCTCGAGACTCGCCCCTACGATGCTTACCTTCCTCCTCATGTCTGTCGGTTGCCTGAATTTCTGTTCTACTTTTATCAGATAATTTGTGTGCATTCCTCGAATGTGACATATTTAACAACAAATTTCAGTTTGTGAACTTTGTCAAATGGCTTTCCATTTTCTCTTTAGTTGGTTACCCTTGACAGTTCTAATTTTAATATTTTTTTCAGCTATGAGTTATGTTTGTGGCATGCAACCTCTTTTTTTGGAACTTTTTAAAACTTTTATTTGGATAGAGGGTGAACTATCGATAGGAACGTCATGTTTTCCCTCATATCACTACACGGGGGAATGGAGGAGGCAATAAAACAAAAGTATTTGAAAATAATTGTTATATTTCATTTCATAATAAGTACATTTTACTGACCATATACTCAAAATGGAACAATATAAAAATAACAAGAATAGTGTCATTAGAATCAGCATTGCAAATTGGAATTATGTTAACATAACTAAATGTAAAAATATTGAGTGTTTATTGTATATAATTATTACTATAGTTGAACAGTCTAGTACAGAAATATGATTAATATTATGAGTTGATAAAACACGGACATATTAAATTGATTTCACTTAATGATACGTGAACACTTTGATGATTATACCTAAGATCGTAAGTGTGAGAACCACGTCGGAAGTCGATTGGGATGAGAGTAAGGCATAGCAACCCTGCAGTCTTTTGTAGAAATTCATGTCAAAACAAACACACAAACGATTCTTCCATTACTTTCATTATTTGAACACCCAATTTTAATTTTATCCTAATTAAATAATTAAGCTAGTCACTTTAAAAAAATTATTGTGATTTTGTATTGATTCATCAGTCTGGTAATGATTATCCAGTAAGGCTTACGTCGAATTGTTTTTGTACGTATGTAAATTGGATCTAAAGCCTATTTTGAAGACGAAGGCACTTCTTCAAAATAAAATCAGCATGTGAATGATTTTTTTGGTCTGGAATTAGTGATTTCTGTTTTAGGACAGGGATGAAGTGAAGCTTTTAACGTTTTCCCGATTTACGAATTAGTAGCGTCACATATTATTCTAAGTCAAAATGCGACTGACTAATATTTATCTAGATAATGTTATAAGAACTAAAATACTGTGGCAAGGTTCTCATAGCGTGCTTTCAGTCTAAGGAAAAGTTTCTTACATAACTGTCGTAGTGCGAGTGTGCAGTGATACGTCACTGAGAGAATGCGACGTGCAATCAGTGCGCCGGCGCAGTGCGCGGCGTGACCTCGTGAGATCAAACATCAGAACAACAGGAAAGTATTATACGTCATAATTTAGTAACTTAACTATTGTCATCCATTTCATGGACATCATCTTAAAACTAAAACACCATAACTGGGCAGTAACGAAATCCTAAACACCTAATCACAAGAGATAATTTTGTTATTAAAATGACGGTTTTCACTTGATATGGCGTCAACGTTAAAAATATCAAGTCAGGGAAATTCATTGATAAGCAAACAGACTACCAAATTAAATTGTCCGGATATTCAAATCACAAGTGTCATTCGTTCACAGATATATAATAATAATAATAATAATATCCTTGGACATCTCACACATATGAAATGGTTATAACAAGTAGACAGAGACAACAAAAAAGACATAGACAAGGAGACGAGGCCGAGGATAGGCAATTCATTAAATAATAATGAACAAGGACACACTTATTAAATTAATTTGAATTTGAAACTGCACGTTATTAGATCTAGTAGTCACGAGTAAAAAAGACAGATTTGCTTAAAAATCTCCTTCGAGTATGCAAACTCGTACAAAATGGCAGTCCGGTACAATTTATTTTGAAAGTACCTATTACCTGACTACAATAGATAGTAGCAATTTAAATGTAACTCAAATTATCGCTAATTCATAAGGTATGCGCTGATAGTCGGTCAGTCTCTATCTACGCTATAACACGGCAAATTGATGTAGGGTGTCAATTTGTTCAACAATTGATTTCCCCGATTGTACATAAAAGGTGAAAGACCAATTAATTTGTTCTACCGATTCGTATCTACTGAGACAGCCGCGCCGGATTCCAACATGTTGAAAAATAACGGTGGTTGTACTTGTGGCGAGCCTCGAGCGCTGACAGCAGTCCATAGCTAAGGACTGAGCGTTCGCTATACGGAGCTCTTTCTCTCAGATATGGAAGAACGCTTGCGGCTCTGGATGCTGCCCGAGGACATCTTGCGCTTCGGGTCTGAGTGGCCGTGTGAGGGACCCGGGCTACCCGCCTTCAAAGAAAGAAATTGTGGTTATTTAATGCAGACACAGTATACGATTATTTACACTTTAATAATAAATACGTAATTATAAGTTTATGAACATATTTCATTTTTATTTAATCGTTTTTACATGAGACCCATCAGGTCTGTGAAGTATCGCCAGTTAATCTAATTTGACCTAGTAATGTTGAAAATTACATTTTGTAATAAAAAATAAAGAATGCTAGTAGAAACATAATTTACCTTGGTAAAGTTTTTGTTGCTGGCCATGCGGTTAGCATTAGTGAGGTTGGAGGTCTTGCGCCTCACGGAGGGCGAGGCCTCGACGCTGAGCTTGGCGCCGGGCGGCGGCTTGGTCTCGGGCGGCTGCTGGTACTTGCCCACAGCATGCCAATGTTCCCGCGCAGCCCTCAAAGACTCACGCATGCTCTCTTTGGCTTCAGCATTATCTGCTAACATTTGGTTCAACATCTGCACCGTCTGATACAACGCCACAGGACTCAACAACCCAAAATCGTGCAGCGAACACATGTGTAGAACGAAATTCCTGTACAGATTCTTCTCTAGTAATTCCTTTCCTCGCATCTGAAGAAACATTTGGCAGGCGACGGGTATCTGACAGTCGCCGACATAGTTGTACTTCATAACGTGGAGGTTCCACATCTTCATGAGTTCCTTCTCGCCCTCGTTTACGTCTGTGAACTCGTCGATCATCATCATCGTCTTCTGTTGCAGCCACAGCGGGTCTGTCTCGCTCTCTGAGTCGATGTCCAGCTCGTTCGGGTATACGGGGAGGCAGGTGATGGTGTGGTGGTATAGTCTGAAATGAGGATTGTCAATAGTTGTAGGTAAACAATACATGATAATGAGATCCTATCCTTTTAATCATTAATGAGCTGTATATGCTCATATGACGAATAGTGTGCAGAAGTTACGACCAAAATGCGAGAAAAGGCTTTGCGTCATCAATCCATTTACCTCAAGTTGTGAACTTATGGCTATACGCCAATAATGCAATTATTTTTTGTCGTTATCTTTCTGGATGGCTATTGTTTGCGTGTAAATTGCACCGATCCATTCACGGATTTAAAAGCATCTTTCAGCAATCAATATCATCTTTAATAATGAACACCAACCTGTTATGTCCAGTAAGATACGGTCTTTGAGCATCAACGATATCAGCATCATCCAGTTCCAAGAACTCTGCGAGACTGTGGCGCGTGGGCCGGCGCCGCGGCCGCGCGCGCCACACCAGCACGTGCGTGAGCGACGTGCGGCGCGTGGGCCCCGCGCGCGGGCCCCCGGCCGCGGCCCCGCCCGCGCGGCCCTGCGCCGCGATCAGGTCGTGCGGGGACCCCGTGTACGACCCGTCATAGAGCTCGTTTATTGATACGTCGATGCGAGCGCCGCCGGGGATTGGCTGAAAGAGGGAGATTAGAAGGACAATTAGAATTTTGATTAGGAATTGAAAACATTAAACCGTGTGCATTTATTAAGGTTTACTGTTATAATCCAGTGTGTTGCAGTGTGTTCCAGTGTGTTCCAGTGTGTTGTGTGTGTGTAGGTTACTGTGTACTGTGTCTCTTTAATGTTATGCTGAGGATACTTAATATAACACTGTCAGGGATAGAATTAACGAGCAGTATTCTTCTAAAATTTGTTTCTATAATGACCTTGATAAAAAGAAAACCCTGATGCTATATGGCAGCTTAAATACAGAAGAAAGAGGTTGCTTTCCACAACAGTTGCCTATATTATGTAACTGTGTGTGTATACTTACGAAGTACGTAAAGTTGAACCGCGAGTGGCACAACTTGAGGTGTTTGAGCAAGGAGTACAGGGTGCCGCAGTCTAGAGAACACCACGGACAGTGCAGGTCGTCGCACGCCTCCGTCTGTTGCCGTGAGTTGTTGTTGTACAGGAACTGATATATTATCTGTTGGCGCTTCGATTCGCCGTCGTGGCCATCCGACTTTGATTTGTCTCCTGAAATGAGAAACATGTGAGTAATGTGGAGTTATAAGTAAGTTGTAGCAGAGAATCGACGAAGCGGACGGACGATTTAGCATATTACGAACATCTAACAAACTACATAGTATTGTTACTAACATATGGAAATAACTAGGTGAGGAATACATGCAGGTAGAAAATGTTATAGGTACTTTTCTAATGACTGAGATGTAAAGAAAGCGACTCAATTCCATTTTTTACAAGTATCTAAACTAGACATTTAAATAATTTAAGCTGATACTAATAATTACTAAGGCAAGTGAACTACAATGATAGAAATTTTAAACACTTATAAGATGAAACAGATCTAAAGATAAGCTTACGATGCAAAGAAAAGAATGCAAGGCTTTTTTTTATATTGTGCAAACTGCATTGCTAATGTTGCAATATAATAATTTACTTAAGTATGTGAGAAATTGTTTCCAGGGTCTTCCATGAAGTATGGTTAGCCATCCCAAGATGATGTTTGGGTGTAGGATGAAAGATGTACTAAGTGTCACAATACAATACCATTTTTAACATCATTATTACTAGATTTTGAAGTGCTCTGTCTGTCCTTGTTGGAGCTTGAATCCTTCTTGCCGTTCTCCATTTGTTGGTACAACTTGGGTCTGTTCACCAGCCCATTGGTGGGCTCCTGGCTCCAACTCAGCTTTAGTTTGAGGAGGGGCCTCACTTTGAATATGTCAAATGGGTTCCCTTCTGTCTGGAGATCATTTTCCTGTAAGAAATGAAGTGAATGACAAGTTTTTGTAGTCTATCTAATCCTAGCCTGCACTACTAGGAGACATGGGTAGTGCAAGGACCACCAAACGCTTTCAACACAAAAGTGAAACTTCTTGATGTATTTGGTTATATCTTTTAATTAATGCATACTAAGCTTTAAGCCGTAGTCACACTGCGGCGAATCCCGCGTGGACAATTAAACAACAACTCGCGCAGTCGTGTTCCGTCCACGACTGCGCGAGTTGTTGTTTAATTATTAAGAATTCGCGCCGACTTGAACATTTCTATACAAGTTAGTTGAGATAATCGGCGAGAGCGAATTTCGTCCCGCATACCATGCAGGATTCGCCTCATTTTTGCCGGAGTCTTGACAAAATGCTGTAACTTACACTAGGTATAGTTTCCCACTGTGCTATGAGCGCCTTGTGTGGCGACCTGGCGATAGTACCGCTCCTGCCGCCAGGGGTCGCGTCGTGCAGCACCAGGTCATACTCCCCATTAGTGAGGAGACACCGGTTATGTTTATCATACACTATTAGCTCACTCCCGTAGAACTTAGTCCATTTCCCATCACTAGATGAGTTGAGATCTGATGATGATTTCAGTCGTTTTGTCACTGGTTCTAAAATTGAATATTAATTTGCTGGTTGATTGAACTTGAACTGTATACAGGGTGTAAAGCGATACATCACATAGCCGTCAACTACGTAACATTGCACAAAAATAATCGGTGGGAAACGACTTTTATTTTCTGTATGAAAATTTGCTGTTTGCAGTAATGTGCAATGTAACGCTCGCATAACATTGTGCTTACGTGTGCATGCAACGGTACTGGGATAGTGGGTATTTAAAGTTGTGTTATAACATTAAAAACTTGTTTTCGTAAAAAAAGTTGGAATTTTGAAGACCAGAATCTTCCCAGGTATGGTCCGGTACAAATATTATTACAATGAATGATTAAGTATCTTGTTACACCCGTTATTAGGTAAACATGCGGACTATGTACCGTTCAACAAAAAATGTATTGACATGCTAACTATGCCACAATTACACAGAAAATGGATAAGGAATACATTCAGGACGAAAACCAAAAAACATGACAAAAACAAAACAAAACACAAAAAGCATTACCATCACAGTCACCATTTGTAATTTCACTAGAACTAGCCGCACCATTAGACGTACTGGACCCCGAAGACCTGGTGACCGTTACTCGTAACATGAGCATGTAGGACTTAACGTTGGGCCCCTGCGATGGGCTGAATGTGTCACTGGAGATGCTGACTGCAGAAGCCATGGCTGGTGGCTCGGATGTCGATGGGTTGAGTGGTACAGAACAACTGCCAACCTGAGAATTTTGTAGTTTATGAGATGGTGAAACAGGCTATAGGTTTCATGGTTATAATATTGTTCTTTATTATCATTGACTGTGTTAAAGAAGTGTAAGAAAAAACAAAAGTTTATATAAAGTATTAATAGATTACCATACAATTTTAAATTCAGCTAGTGTAGATACATTGCAAAGTTCAAGGACTATACAGAGACACTATCTAATCCTGAGTTAGAGCAACACTTGTACATTATTATAATAAATTCAGGGTACAAATGGTTATAGGAGGTCCCTCTCACAGAGAGGAGGTCTGTGTCCCAGCAGTGGAAATGTTAAAGGCTGATATTTTATTATTATTATTTATTCATAATCAAGTAACAAAAGACTCATACTAGTTATTAGGCATACAATTTCAATAACAATACAAACATTTTATTATTTTATTAATTAAATTAAACTTATTTAATACATTATTGGCCACAAAAAAAAAAATATATATAAAAACAAAAATAAACTATATAGCATGGTTATGTTGAACCAACTCAGTGATGCAAGCCTTGAGGTTGGATTGGCGATGAACATGTCGAAGACCAAGCTGATGTCAAACACCACTAAATATAGAATCAGAGTGAATGGTGAGGAATTGCAATATGTCCATGAATACATCTACTTGGCCCAGTTAGTCTCCTTTCAGTCCAGACAAGACAATAATGCCTGGAAGAGCTACTGGTCCATGAATGAGCTTATGAAAGGAAATCTGCCTTTGTCACTCAAGCGAAAAATTATGGACATGTGCATCCTTTCCATTCTGACCTATAGATCCCAGACTTATCTTTGACAAACATTCAAAAGTCCAAGCTCAAGGTTTGCCAATGTATAATGAAGCGCAGTATTCTAGGCATAAAATTGACAGACCATATTGGCAACACCACACTGCGCTCCAAAACACAGATTACTGACATTGCTCAAAAAGCTGCTAAGCTGAAGTGGGACTGGGCTTGCCACGTCTGCCGTCTGCCGTATGCTCAATAAGCTGCGAGCCAAAATAACCACCACATGGAGCGCGACGCCTTATAGCTGTGTCAGGACTGCTATAAAGCGGTACAGACCGCAAAGAAGATGGCGGGACGAGCTGGACAAAATAAACAACCAGTGGTCCACTTTAGCCCTGGATCCAAACAGCTGGAACTCATGGGGGAGAGGCCTTTGCCCAGCGGTGGGATGATGCAGGCTAACAGTAACAGTATAGCATGGTTCTAGGAACACACACCAAAGTCCCTAGCAGTATTATTAAGGGTGAATTGCACCAAAACTTTTATACCTAGAATATGTCATATCCTGAGAATAAATTTTGAATTTTTGAGATTTTTTCCATACTAGAACTGTTAGTCATAAATTTTTTTCCACGGATAAAAGATACCTGACTTTGGTAAAATCAGTTCTAAGGTGCAAAGTTTAATTTTGCACTTATATATTGCTATCTCATGCTTGCATATAAATAAACTAATTTTCCTTATAAATAGCACATTACTGTGATGTTGACAACAGCGCCATCTAATTAATATTATGCAGCTAAAATAAGGCCCGTGCCAGAGGTCAATAAGATGATATTTTATCAGTGTGGCAGCAGCCTCAAGTGAGAGATGATAATAATTACAATACTGTCATTGTCACTCATTCCTTGCTACTATTTAGTAATAAAATGAGGAAAAAATTAGCTAATTATATCTAGATAAATTTTGAAAGGAAATAAATAGACTAACATATGTTTTGCTCACTGAGGTTATCATAGCTTGCTATAATTAAATACAAATAAATAAAATTGAAGTGTCTGTTTGTAACTAATTGCATATGAGAGTATGTACGGTACTTTGACGGGACTTTTATTGGTAGATAGCTGATATTATAAGAAGTACCTAAGGTTACTTTTATTTAAAAAAAAGAATTAGGGTTCCACACAAAAAAAAATAAAACCCATGAAATTTCCGACATCCTCACAGGTGAAGCCGCGAGCAGAAGCTAATCAAATACTAAAGCACAGGTTTCATTTGACTAAGAATAGGCCAGCATGGTTAATTTACAGCAAATGTATACTCACAGAAACTTCTACAATAGCAGAAGAGCTTTCTTTCCTCTTTTTATGGCATATCTTAAGCAGCAGTGTTTCAACTTTGACCTGGTAGTCTCTGGGGTCATCCAGGCTCTTGTCATAGAAACCCAAAAAGGTCAGTGTCATGTAACCTCCCAAACTATTTGGCTGTAGCTCTGTACTCTTCTTCAGTGTTATTTTTTCTAGTAAACTGTCCACCTTGAAGCCTATACGGCTTTTGTTACTTCGCGACATCCTTCTTTTCATATACGACAGTGTTCTATTTAGGAATATTGGCTAAAAAAGAGAATGGGTTCAATAGTATTTTGTTTTTATAACACAAGTTCACTATTCTCATGTCGTTATACATACCGAAAGCATATTACGAGTCCGTAGAAATCTGTATATTTGAGTAGGCTCTGCAAAATATTTATGAATAAAAATTATTATAAAATTATTCACAGGAAACGCTTACTTACATAGCATCAGATTTCTAACTTACTTTCGAATGCTTGTAAAAACAACTCATGGTCCGCTTGTAAGTGATCAATTTTGGAGTTTTTATGAGCTTCATTGTCTTTATCTCGCTTCTTGGGAGGCATTTTTAGGGTTTTTATCTAAATTATTAGTGAAACCGCCAAGTTCATCGGTTCGTTGACTTGACAGCGTCAGGTTATAGGGTTACAACCTCTAAGAAATTTACTCGAAGTTATGGTAATCTAGTAAAAAAAATGCCATTCCTGGAAAATGTCTGATTCGTGATACTGATATTTTGAAATGTCTTTTGTCTTAGCAATAATTATTTTCTTCAAAACAGATACGTTGTATCTTTAATAAGGAAGTTCTGATGGGTATGAGACTAAATAGGTATTTTAGAGAGTGAGTAGCCATTTAGTTATTTCCAACATTTGGTTATGACCATGATTTTAGTCGAAAATTTAATTCCTATTGTATTCAAGAAATTGAAGCTGAATTAATTTGTTCATTTATTTTCTCTGTAATATAGAAATTTGGGGAAAATAAAATTATGACTACGGTAACACTAACTCATAGACAAAAGCATTTTGTTTTACACGCCATGAAACGTTTAGACTATGGTGCCTGGCATTACAGATTAGTAATAGTTACGAGAATATCTACTGTATGATCTTTCGTTCGAAACTTTTAAATTTAGAATTTGTAATTGTTTGTGATGTTATTTCTGGACGGTGAATCTAATTTCATGATGACGTTTATTTATTTATTATTGTGATTGGTTTTACATTAAGCCGCCGAAATTCTCATAAATTAATTGAATTTAATATGTTTGCAAATCTAAGCATTAAATAATGCGTAAATTTAACAATGCTAACAGAGTGATAAAGAAGCGACTACAAACTGTACAAAGGCAAGCCATCGAAAGGGGCTTAGATGGGGTGCTATTGAAGCAATACGATTTTATTTGTAATTATAATGAAGAAGTTGAAACTAAGAGGACCAATAAGAAGCTACTTGCCGGGATTTTATCGGCATTCATAATATTAGTGCTAAGCGTTAGCTTTGTGAACAGTATTTTAAGCGCAAGATGTCTATTACCTAGTAATTACTTAGTGTGGGAGGCGACGCGGCCACTCGCCGATTGTAGCTATTGTGAGAATGTTACGAAACCAATTATATTGTGGAACGTCACGCGACAGGAATTTGCTGTAAGAAATTCCGCTATAAATATAGAGCTAATTTTTTGGTACCTACAGGTTTCAGTAGTAAAACCATTTTACTTTTTCAGAATTATGCTTACACACCAAGGCCTATAATAGTTAAGAATGCGATCAAACAATGGAGAGCAACCAAAGAATTTAGTTTTAATATGTTCAAAAGGCTGTATGAACAAACTGCAGGCAGCTATGAGAGTCTGGAAGAAGGCTGTCAATTCCTTAATTTTAAGACAGATCTGTTTAGTCTGAGGGAGGTGTTCAGTATGCCTGAAGCTAGAGTAAGGAATGAGGAGGGCCAGAAGCCTTGGTATGTTGGATGGTGAGTATAGAAAACTTGTATGGCAATAGGTTCCGCCTTTATTACATGTGATGGATGCTTATTACATGTGACAAGTATTAGAACATATTTAAGTGGTGTTATGTTGGAGGAATATATTCCTCTGCCTACCCCTTCAAGGAAACACTGGAGTTATTTAGAAGATTAACGGGTACCATGTCATGTGTATGAATGACTTACAGGAAAAGATATACGACCTTATAGCACTTGTAAAACGGTTGTGTAGGAGATGCATGGCAACGCAAGCAGACTGAACTTGAACTGCCATTGGCTGTCTTCGGCCTACATCGCCTCTCAGACTAGGCTTGATATTATAATTTTGGGTGATGCAATCAGTTTTTGTCTGAAAACAAATTACAATGAATGCCGTACAGCATAACAATCAAATATAATAATAACATGTTGTTTTCAATTGATTGCAGGGGTAACTGCCATCCAGACATATTGGCTAAAGTCAGACAGTATTACAGTATTCCAGAATTCTTACCTGAAGATGCTGAGTTCCCAGCTACAGAAAATATATTTTTTGGTTTTGAGATTGGAGCTGTTATGCATGTATGTCCGAAAAGTTAAATAATTTGAAAGTAGCATGACATATCGTCATATAAAATACAAATTAACAGAAACTACAGTTCCATGGCTATTAAGCCTGTGGTACTGATGGGCACTAACTTTCAGAAACTTAGTATACTTCAGAAAAACAAAACATCTTGCCTAGATACAACTGGCTTTTCCATATTGTTGTAAAACAAAACTAATTTATGTAGATTTTAGGTTTATTTAAGTACCTAAGTCAACAGACATTCATAGCAACCGCTTCTTTCCAGCTGGATTATATTCCAAGACTGATGTGGCAGGGCCAGGTGCAAGGCAACAAGACGTGGTCAGTGGCCCCTGTGCCAGAGTGTGACCATGTATGCCACAAGTTTCAATATTATGTGGAGCCAGGAGATGTTGGTAGGTATAACTTCTTTAAGCCAGAGAACCTTTTTACAGAGCGCAGAGATGCCTCGACGAAAAGCTGTTGCTGCGGAGATTCCGCCCTGTGTACACTAGACACCACATCAAGCTATACATTTCCAGTTTTAGCTGACCTCGCAATGTATAGGCTTTTCCTATAATGATAAGTGAGCTTATACTGGAAATGTATTGCTTGCGGTAAACATGGTAAATGTTGTTTAATGTCTCTTCTCTTGGATAAAGCTTTTATTTTGTTAGCTTGTTTAATCCCAAAAAACAGCTTTTCACACTCCAAAGTTTGATGAAAATTATCTATGTTCTAGGCAGATTTTGGCATTGTTTGCTGTACCAAAACTTTCTGTCAAGGGAAAGATTTTTAAGTTTCTCTACAACTGCATAGCACTAGCATAGTACTCGCGTTTATTTGAATTCATATCCAATTAGATTTATTTAGTTCACTGAGCATGACACGACAGGCGTGTCCAATCTGGTTACAATGTCCGTGTTTAATCTGGTTCAGTGGTGGATGACGCAAGATTAATATGTCTAATAATAAGGGTGCTATTACACCCACACGATCGACGACGCATCGGTGCCTCGACCAACGCAAATTGCGTAATATTTTAATCCATCCTAAGGAGGATACACGGAAACATGGTGGAGAATCCTCCCGAAGCCTATAAATTCTAACTAAACTAGGCCTATGATGGATTTTTTAGGTTGGATACAATGAACGCTATGCGATGATCAGACTGTCCTCAACTCTTTCAACTTCTTTTATTGTGTTTACAGTTTTGCTGGACACCCGCATTTGGTACCACGCCACAAGTATTCCTAAAGGGCAGTTCTCCCTGACCGTACAATCAGAGTATGGATGAAACATCACTGCAATATCTAGACAGTACAAAAGAAGTGTTCTTTTAACATATCGAGATGCCAAATTATACATTCATTATTTATATAAGCTATTATATAGCCTTTGATGTAATATAATGCATTTAAGTGCCATTTTATAAGTAGTGCAACTATATCTAGAGTTAAGTTTACGCAATATTTTGTTTTTATACTTACGACTATTTATTTTCTACACATAAATTATATAAAACATTTTAATGTTTCGTAGTTGTTTTTGTACCTTTACGTAATATTCTTGAATTGGACGTCTAGGAAAGAGTACCTATCTACAGAATATAACAACCAAAGAGTAGAATAACTATATTAAAGGAAATAACAACTACTCCATTGGTTTAGTGATCAGAGGCATGGCTGCCGAATGAAAGGCCCTGGGTTCGATTCCAGCAAATATATTTTTGTAAAGCAAACTTTTCTTTTTTTTATTCAGTACAAGGTAATAAAGGTGACCTGCTACAACAGAACACCTATGCCGAATCATTTGCAGAACACACGTGTGCATGACAGTACATATGTCGATGACAGAATAGTAACAAAAACATACTACAGAATAAATATTCAAAACATTTTATTTGTCTAATTCTATGATCAAAATTTTTAAGTGAAAAATTGGCTTGAGTATCAACTTCGACATAAAATACATAATTTTAAAACCACAGAATCATCATGATTACACTAAAAGTGATAGGAAAATTGTTAATACAGTTGTTAACTCAATCCAATCTCTCCCTCAACATTACACTGTAAAGTTCACATAAAGAGATCAGGTTTGAAACTCGAGGGACAATAAGCTCACGACGACTGCGCAGGCGCACATCTCTATAACTATTTAAATAGCAGATTGTATGTACAGCTCAGTGAACCCAAATGCGCGAAATGCAAACTTACAATAACAATAAATAATTTCTCAATTTTTTGACCAGATAGATGCCAGTGTGAATGGACAATTTTAATTGACATGGCATTATGTATTTTATCACAAAAAAGATGGTACCATTACATTGTACCGATTGAAATGGACACATTACATTTAAAATTTATATTGCAACTACCCAATCGGCTGACAGGAAGGTAGACAGCAATGGACAGAGAAGATTCACGAATATAAGTTGATTAGAATAACTGCCAGACGCCGAGCACTGCATCCTTTATGGCTTCGATGTATTGTGCCGGCACCCAGTACACCCAATACCGGGATGCTTCTGTGGGGCCTAGCTGTAGACCCTGCGCAACACAAATATTTTGATGAGTTCCTTGCTCGTTCAAATTGAAAATAATATAATATACAAGGTGGCAGGGGCATTGATGCACAACCTGTTACTACCTATTTAGTACATGATTCGGAATGCTAGATTTGAAATTTTTCATTGTGTAAAGCCACTAAAGTGGGATTGGGCCGGACATGTTTGCTGCATGTCAGATGACAATTGGGCTTAAATAGACCACCGATGGGTTCCCACTAAATGCATGATGCCATCGCGGCAGGCTAAGACGAAGATGGCGGGACGAGCTTGACTCCTACCATAGAGACTGATTTTTTATTGGAAATAAAATCATGTGCTGGATTTATGGTTTCAGTTTGCGCGTGAATGTCCCTGCCACCCTGTATACACTTTATATTGCTAAACAAACTTACCATGATATGATACTCTTCATGTTCTTTGATTGGTTCTGATGTGATGCCTGGAAAACAGAACAATGGATTAGTATTTCTCAGATTCTTGAATACGAAAACCTACTATGAGCTTCTAACTGGAATTATAGCATTGACTATTACACAAAAAAAGGTTCGTCAAGGAATAGAGTCAAACATCATCAACGGACACACAACACTCTCCAAAGACACACATACCACATCTCCTTTGTTTTGTATTAACTCTCTTCCTCTCAGTACTTGGAGCTTTTATAATGTTGTAGTATGTAAGTGCAATTAAATATTGTAATTTTAAGGGTGTGAGCCTGGAGATCTGTCATACAGGTCCCGAACCCAGTGTAGACTCCAGCCCTCACTAAGGATAACCTGGAAAATGTAACTTGATACTATGAATCAAAATTGTACCTTTTTGAGAGACATAAATTACTATTACTTCTACCTACTATACTACTGCAAATGAAGTGCCTAAGGAATGGAGTCAGAAAAGTTCTATCTAGTTCAGATGCAACTACAAAACAAAAAAAATAAAACATAGATAGGTATGTAATTGCTGTCACATCTAAAAGAAGAAAAGAAAATTAAATCCAAGCAACTTACTTTTGATTGAAGCCATGGCAAGTTTTTCAGTCCGCTCCTTAGTGCCGATCCAGAGCTGATCCTGTTCGTGTTTGAATGTGAGCCGCACTTTGCCCCCATGTTTGTTGAGCATCCCACTTAGGGGAACTGGTGGTAGTGGCTCCTAGAGATTAAATGATTTTTAATACAATATTAGTAACAAAAAAAAGTTCCTCGGAAAGCACGTCAAGCTGTTGGTCTCGGCTGTCATTTGTGGATCTTTGACAGTCATTACGGGTCATCAGAAGCCTGAAAGTCTGACAACCAGTCTTACCAAGGGGTATCTCATTACCCAGTTACTGGTTTGTGGAGGTCAGATAGGCAGTTGCATGTAAAATACTGGTATTTAGCTGCATCCGGTTAGACTGGAAGCCGACTTCAACATAGTTGGGAAAAGGCTAGGCAGATGAGATGATGATATTAGTAACAAAAGAAACGTATATCATAAAGTTAAGTGTAGGTTAAAAAAGACTATTTAAAAATAGCATTAGATGACATGGAATGCAAAATACGTGCATTGACATGGAGTTGCGTACACCAGCCTGTATTACCTAGATGACTTGGTACATGTAGATAAAATAGCATGTTTTGATTTAAATTCAAAATGGATTTATTACTCTAGCTAAAAATATTTTATCAGATTCTTAGTAATTAATCATAGTACTAAGCTATAAAAATTATCTACTATTTGTTTTGGATTATTGTAGTAGATCCAAGAAGCATTTATTTATAATGAACTGGGTATATTTACCTTCACTCCCTTGATCCCAGGCATCACATCGGGAGGGATGCCCTTGTCCAGTACTTTCCTGTGGTTCTTCTGCACACATAGTGGCTCTTTACTTGACTGACTTCCAGCTTTTTCTTCCGCTAATTCCTAAAATATTATTAAAGATTATTGTGACGATTCTCTTATAAATTGTCATAATAAATAATGTTGTTTTTGTAATTGAATAAACAAAACGCATTTTTGGCAGCTCTTAAGGTAAGTTATTATTATACTAACATTCACCTTTTGGGCACTCTTCACAGCTAAGATGTCATCCATTTTGGATCCCACGAGCATCACCTTGCCTCCTTTCACGATTCCTGATTGTCGCAGTGTCATGGTGTCCTTGGCCATGCCTTTAATTATTAATTTTTGCGCTGATTGCGGGACGCCGCATATTCGCTCCAAGTGAGCTTTTAAATCTAACACAGTTGCATCGTACGCGAACGTTATGTCATGTTTTGCTTTGTTAAAAACTACTGTAAATTCGATCTGTTCCGGAATCTCACAAAATTCAGGTTCTGAGTCTTCAGTGGTCTCTGATGTGCATGCTGCAGCCTCACTCTCCGCGGGAGCGGGAGCTTCTATGTGTGCGCTCTCTAAAATACTCTTGTTTTCTGCAGCTGACTTCGATGTGCCGTTGGCTATTGAATTCGGATCCCGATTCTCTGTTGAATCTCCCTTCTCTGAAGCTAGAAAATAATATCAAAACGTGAGTTAGCAAAATTTCTAGAACAAAAGGTCTCGGTGTGTTGCTCCACAAAGACTGTCAAATTGTATTTTTATGCCAAAATTGAACGAACGTGAATGAATACGTACCAATATATTCCATAGTTATAAATTAATTGTCAGTAGTAAGAATTAAAATAACAAAAAACGCTGTTGTATCGTAGTTGTTTTGAAAAAATAATTAAAATACAGCCGACTGGCTGACGTGAAGCAACAAATTTTTTGCACAGACTATACAATTTTTATATTTTGTTACGTTTGGAAACGTATCGATCGCAAGTGCGGAGACATTCGCTCTATTCCTACAGATAAACAAAATTAGCCTCTAGGCTTTTCGTTCGTATTTCTTTCTAGTTTTTCTTTAAAAAATGAATAGTGTGATCAAGTCTGCCAGTTTTGCTCGGATAAGACATTTTTTTACAAGGATTGTTTGGCGCCTGAATCACCTTTACAGGGGTAAAGGTGATTCAGTGGGGTTGTTGAAACATTTCTGTTTTTTTTTTACTGAAATCGCATTGAAAAAGCAGATGAAAAAAATAACAAAAAAGAGGTTGATTTGGCTACGTGTGAAAAGATCCTTGTGCCACCATCTTCCTAAAAAAGAACAAAAAAGAGGTATGTCCAACCTCTTTTTTGTTCTTTTTTAGGAAGATGGTTATACACAAGCTCCTAACTTTGACAATTTAGCCATAAACTTACAAATATCGTAAAATTCTATAAGCTCCGTCTAATAGCCGAGAATCTCTTTCCTTTACGTCATCATAAAAAAATAATTAATCTATGAATACCGTTTTCCGTTTCCATGGCGGCCAGTTTGTAAACAATGACTGAAGTGAACTCAATAAAATTTATCCCACAGTGGTTTGTCCTTTATGTTAGCGGAATTATGTGAAAATAATGAGTTTTAACATTGACGATCCTCTCGCTGGAATTCTCAGTGACGGTAGTGATGATAGTTTTTTTGATGACGATGTATTAGGAAAGAAAAAACTTGCAAAGAAGAAAAGCACGCCAATTTTAGAAAAGAAAACTGCACTTTTTGATTTGAAGGATGCTGATAAGCCAAAACCTGTTGCAAGCACAGTAGATAAAAAGGAGTCGTTGTTTGACATAGATTCAAAAAAATCTCCTACGCCTTTTAAGCGGACTGTATCAAAGGAGTCTATAAAATTTTCTCAATCAGAACCTAAAGTAAAGATAGGACCTGATAAATTAGATCTGAGTAAGTCACCAGCAAAGTCTAAAGTGAGTTCGAGTGCAGACAAACTCGACATACTTAGTGAATTGGGTGGAACAAAAAGAGAAGCAACTAAACCAATAGAAAAGGGGAAAAGTTCACAGTCGCTGCTTGATGAAATTCTAGGTGGCTCTTCAACAAAATCAGTCGGTGGTTCTAGTCAAGCGACAAGACCAGTCACTGCTGCAAAAAGTCAAGAATTTGATTTTGATGCTATTTTGGGGAAAAGTGAAACTAAAACTTCCACTTCTACCAAAAGCCAGCCACAGAACAAAAATATAAAAGAAAATGTTAAAGAAGAAAAAGAGGCTCCGGCAAAGAAAACTAAGTCTACTGAAGACTGGCTTGGTATATTTCAAGATAAAGATGACGGTAATGAAGATTTGGAAGATGATACCGGAATGCCGTCATGGTTGGTCGGGGGTGACTCTAAGAAAAAAAAGGCGGGAGAAAAGAAGACAGTCAGTAAACCAGAACCAGCAAAAGAAAAATCAAAACCAATTGAAACAAAAGAACAAACAGAAGTTGAAGCATCCACTGTGGAAGTGAAAAGGGACATGGAAACTATTGAGCAGATGGTTAGATTGAATCCGTCTTCTAATGTGCTGCACGGAAGTAATGACGATATAGCAGCAGAGGGGGCCGCTCTATACATGCAGCAACAAGAGTCTCAGCTAATGGTGGCGTTACAGTTAAAGGCGCAGGAAGAGAAACTTGCTGCTATGCAGAGTGAGTCATCAGTCCCAACCATTCTATTATTATTTCTAGTCCATGCTGTTCCACTGCTGGGCAAAATTATCGGCCCTAGTGGTTCACATCCAAGCCATCTCGCCATCTCTTTATAGGCTGGCCTTGTCGGCGCCATCCATATTCAGGCAGTTTATTATTTGGATATAATATATATATCTTTTTTTTTGTACGATTGTTTCATTGTAATTTTATGCAAGATGGCTAAGCTTGTTTGACAAACCTATGCAGTGCGTCAGAGAGATAGCCAGCGCGTTCAACGCGACGCTGCGCTGGCGCAACACTCACAACTGGACGCCATGTTGCGACGTCAGGCGGAGAACAGGCAACAGATGCAGTCCATCATAGCTGCACACCAGGAGAGGATCACGCAGAGGATAAAGGTGAACCCAAATACTATTGGGATTTAATATGTCGGGAGAATCGTCCAAATTACTAGTGTACTCGTAACAGTATTGAGTTGAAAGTCTCAGCCCTCTATTATACCTACTTAGCCTCACTTTATCTCATTTTAAAAACTTTCGTCACTTCTCTTTCAAGTATAGCCTGATCTCTTACAAACTGCTGAGCATTTCAACCGTAAGTTTTTGGTTTTGGTTCTAAATTGTACTAGTCAATTGATATGAGATTATTTTTTCCAGGCACTATTAGGTACAGAAAATACAGACAATGAAAATATCCCGAACTATCGTGAAGAAACTGAAACTGTTGGAGATCACAAAGATCCGCCACATATGCGGGAAAAGAAACAATTGCTGCAACTGGTGCAGTCGTTGCAGGAGAACCATGATAAGGAAATAGATCTAATGGAAACATCCTATAGGTAAAAAGGTTGCATTTATAAACGAATTTTTGTAATGACAATTTTGGCTATGGTAGTAAATAACCATAATCATACATAAACATAATCTCATGCCTTCTACATTTGGGGGTAGGCAGGTACTACAGAACGCCACCTGCTACGATCGTTACATACTTCTTTTGCCTCCTTTACGTTCACACATTTTGCCATACACGCACATGCGAGTACTACGCACCTGACCTTTCTGAAGAACATCACCAATAAGCCAATAAGGTACACTCCTTTGTCGGTAACTTAGTATGAAAGGTTGACAATTGTGAACTAATAATCTCATAACGGTTTACGATTTTATAGGAGACAACTAGCTTTCCTAGAAGTATCTTTGAATCAAGGTGAAGAAAGAATGAAAGAAGAAAGTGACAAGCTAGTGAAGTTTTACTCAGAGAAGATACAGTGGCTGGAGGAGCATCATCATCTGTATAAGAAGTTGACGGAAGATAACTTGACGGCTCTAACTGACCGGCATAAAACTGAGAACGAAATGCTAAGACAGCAGCATTTGGAAAATGTTAAGGTGTTACAGGAACACCATGCGGCGCTCATGGAGAATATCAAGTAAGTAAAGAAAAAAAATTTAGTCAGTGCTTTAGATCTCTAATATTTTTTAAACAGCACCCTGACTGCGTAACACACTTTCAATCTGAATCATTTTGAAAGATGTTGCTAATCTGCTTCATATGTTAGAAAAATTTGCCCGCTTAGCACCGTTATGACGCAATTAATGTTGTTGAACTGTCAAAATGAAAGCCATTGCTATTGATACTGTTTTAAGCAATTACCCCGTAGGTTCTTTGAGCTCTTGCTTAATCGTAAGCTAAGCAATCACATGGACAGAAAAAAATCTCTTGGCCCGATGCGGAAAACGGTATTAGAAATTGAAGCGATTTGATGAAGTTGACCTGACGCTTTTTCAGGAAGGCAGTTACCCAAGAGCAGATACTCATTCAGGATTCAGCTAGCTTCTCGTCCGATCTAAAAGAGTTGGTCACAGATGTTAGGGAGAATAATGTTAATTGTAAAGAATTTCTGGAGAAGGTGCAGTCATTGGCAGAAAATATTGAACGTCGGAGCGACAGCAGTGTGCAAGTCAGGGAAACGCAGATAAATGGTAGGAGGTTACGACATAGATTTGAATAAGAAGGTGGTTTCTTACGCTATTCTATTACAGATACTCTGAAAGGGATGTAAGATGTTCTAGACATATCACATCAAATAATGATAGAGTAGTAGACGATGATATAAAAGTAAACATTGCAATCATCAATCCTTTACTTGCTCAGTTTTAAAATAAACTTCGCCAAAATAGTTTCTTAATTAGCTCAGAAATTGAACATTAAACGAACAATAGAGATAGAGAGAATATAGACACAATGTACTTTTAATCATTTATTTGTTGCAGATATGATACAACAGTTGAAGAAAGATCGCGAAAATTTGGATAGCGAAAAAGCTGAAAATAGAGAAACAATTAAAATGCTAGAGGCAAGACTGAAGCAAATGACTTCGGTAATATTTATTGCACTTAAGTTCTTAAGAACAATTTAGAAACGTTAACAATATGTTTGATTTTTGTGAACAGATGATCGAGGAAGAGTCTGCTTCTCTTAAACAGAAGAAAATGGAGTTCGAGTTCGAAAAAGCAACGTTCAGCAAGCAGACTGAATTCGCCAAGAATATACTCAAGAAACAGGACGAAGAAATGAAGGTAATGGACTCTTTTACAGACGTTGCTATTAATGAGTGTAATACAGTGGCGTTTTTCTATTCATATATTTACGTAATAATAATATAACGGTTTAGGTGCTGAGAGAAGACATCCAAAAAGAATTTAAAGAAAAAATATCGAAAATAGACGAAGAAAAGGCTAAAGCTGTAAAGGAAAGCGCCGCACTTGCTAAAGAGAAGTCCTCAGTACAGCATTTGAAACAGGAACTTGAAGTAAGTACCTAGAGAGGGTTTTTCCATCATGGACCAACTGTCGAGTTATCCATCTAAACGTTTGGGAGGATCAGCCTATAGTGAAAAATTTTATAAATGCAAATATGTTTTAGAAAATGAAGGCAGAGCTTCAGGCCCAGTTAGAAGAACTGTCTGATGATAGATCTAAATTGAATGTGGAGAAACAGCAGATTCATATGGAGGAACAAAGAATTATGGCTAAGTATGTCACCCATTACGTCCAAGTATATTGCAACTGTAGGTACTAAGTTAATTTGATAAGGGCCGACGTCTGCCTTAAACCTTCCTTATTTGATACATTTTTAACTTCAAATTTTCAGGAGTCGTGATTTAGACCTCCTTGCGAAGACAGCAATAGAAAAGCAATCGCATGCCGACAAGAAATACTCCGAAGCGGAATTCATCCAACGAAAGTACGAAGAACGAATCCGAAGAATTCAAGAACATGTGGTTTCTCTAAACGCTAGAGAAAAACATGTTGCTAGAGAAAAAATTGCTTTGTCAAGAGAGAGACTGCACCTTCACAATGAGAGGAAACAAATTGACAGTAGACAGCAGTGTTCCTTATGCAGGTCGTCACAATTGCCACCATATTTAGAACCAAATTATACTTTGCCAGATTCTTTCATGAACGTTCCAGTCTCTAGAGATTTTAGGAGTTCTAATGTGTCGACCGCCATGCATGCTATAGAAGAAGAAATGGCACATTTGTTGGGGAAGAATTTGAATTTGCGACATTGTCCTGGAATCGGAGATCTGATAAGCCATGAAGACCCATTCCAGAATGAGGAGAGGCAACCGAGGCAGTTGCCCTCTGAGCCTATGCAAGTGGAGTCGGGACCGCTTAAAGTAAGTTTATAAGAAAGATACCTCGGTGTCGATTAAGAATTCTTTATCGTAGTTTTCGTCGTTGTCAGCAGTTTATCCCACTTCATCTGTTAATTTTGGGTGATGGAAATTCAGACACTTAGGAGCTCTCATTTTCTATGGAACTATGTTTCCTGATTATTTAAAAACTAGCTTCTGCCCGCGGCTTCGCCCGCGTGGATGTCGGAAATTATCCCACGGGAACGTGCTAACAGGATAAAATGTAGGTGCACCAGGATGCCATCTATCTCGCGGGCCCTTTGTGGCTAATTACAATAGAAAACCAATTGTGTCTCATTAACGCATTAACTGCTGAATTATTAGCGAACTTTTCGCAAATGCTAAATATATAGCTCACTAACCCCTGTGCGACAAACGTTCATACGCGTTCAAATAATTTTCGTGTGGTGCTATGAACGCGCATGCGCGGTTGAAGAAAGTTTTACCCAGTGCGGCTGGCCGCATTAGTTGACGCTTCTGTGCGTTTGAAAATTTTCGAGTTTGCACAATGGACGCACCCGTGCGTCCATTGTGCATTGCGCCGCACTCGAAGAAAGTTAAGTAAATTGTATGGACGCGCGTGCGCGCCGCTAGCACATGGTCAAAGCTTGAAAAACGCGCAGGCGCGTTGGCAGCAGTAAACGTGTATGGTGATTAAGAGGGTACCTATATGATATCTTTACCTAAGTACCTACCTAATTAAAAAAATAAATAAACTCAATAACAGAAAATAAAATACCTACCTACCTAAATAAACCTATTTATGACGATAACTAATCTAAACTCAATCATCATCTGCCTAGCCTTTTCCCAACTATGTTCAGGGCCGGCTTCCAGTCTAACCGGATGCAGCTGAATACCAGTATTTTACATGGAGCGACTGCCTATCTGACCTCCACAACCCAGTTATTGGGTAATACGATACCCTTGGTACGACTGGTTGTCAGACTTTCGGGCTTCTGACTACCCGTAACGACTGTCAAAGATCCACGCATGACAGCCGGGACCAACGGCTTAACGTGCTTTCCGAGGCACGGAGGTGTCTCGGTATGTAAAGATGGTCACCCATCCACAGACCGACCGCGGCAAGCGTAGCTTAACCTGACCGATCGACCTGTGCGGCTGTTATTATTTAGCCACGGGCCCCTCAATCTAAACTCAATAAATAAGCAAAATCTCTAAAAACTAATATCTATACGAATGACTATCCTACCTAACAGTATTATAAAATAACCTACGGTCACTACGTACACTATCAAATATACTATCTATACTTTAAAATTAAAATCTATACCTACGACTTATATAAAAATAAACCTAAATAACTCTAAAAAGTAAAAGGAATAAAAATGATCTCCACTGCGTGTGACCTAACCTACGACAAACTTATTATTTGCGGTTGGTACAGTACAGTACAGTAACAAACAGACAGACAGACAGACAGACAGACAGACCGACAGACAGACAGACAGACAAAATTTTTTTTAATCACATTTTTGGGTTCGGTGTCGGTCTAGTAACACCCCCTGCCATTTATTTTTTTGATATTTTCAACGTACAGAATTTTCACTTCTACAGATTTATTATAAGTATAGATAATTGCGAATTAAATGCATTAACGAATAAGGTCCTAAGATGCTATCATGTGGAAACCCCACATAAATCAATCTAACCTTGGGCTCCCAATTGTTCTACTTAGCTTTTTTTGTAGGTAGGTACACCTCTATCTAACCCTTCTGGATTCAGGCGTGATGTTATGCTTTTATTTTGTAAGAATGATGCGTAGGTGCAGAAATCTATTAAATTGTATGGGTAATCTATTATTCTTGAAATAGTAAATATGAAGTAAACTACTGCCACCACCACTCCACCACCACCCCACCACTCCACCACCACCCCACCAGCACTCCACCCCCCCCTCCTCTCTCTTCCACTTCTACTACTGCCACTGCTACTACTACTGCTGTGTACTTTTGCTGTATTGTTTTTTTGCATTCCAGGATTATTTGGATCCAAAATTCATGATGTTGCGTCTAGATGTACAAAAGGTGTTAAGTAATTTGGATCACACTAAGAAAGAAGCCGATTTGGCACCCGCAGATGATGATGACGATCATTGAGTGAATGTAGAAATGATAACTGTAAGTGATGTCAAAATAAATAAAAGACTGAACCTGTATTAATTGGTTTAATTTACTTTGATGACTGTTAAAGAACATCTTTTGTTGTTAGATTTATGTTGAACAGTGTTATCAAAATGTACACAAATGCCTATATAGCTACATGCTAACTTATCTATAAATATTTCATTGTAAAAATATAGGTACATGATCTTTTCTTACTACATAATTATTGTTTTAGGTACTAGGGTATGCAGTTACACGTAATTTATAATTATGAATACACTTTTCGTATAAATGGCTCCAATTATTATTATACATTACCACTTCAAAGTTACTTTTAATCGGAACATGTTGTATTTTTTTCAAGTTCGAGTTTAAACAATTTTCCATTGATTGAAAGTAATTTTGGTGCAGCTGTAAATTTATCGCATATTTCATACATTTCTTATTCTTACATATAAAACATTAAGAGATATACTACGCACCCAAGTTTTTCATTCGCACAGTCTTTCACAAAAATTGCTTTAAGTAGTTACAAATAATATCTTCATGGACGGCCTGGCCTTGTCGTTTAAAATATAATAATTCAGTTACATTCTCCTATTTTGCACAGATCTACAGTATAAACCCAAATAAATTATATATTACTTATTATTAACTGACAACAGCATACAGAAGCATACGTTTGAGATAATAACAAGGAACAATATCTTCTCTAAACCTTTAAAAATGCTTAATATATTTTACTATACACAATATTTACAACACATCTTAAGATAATTATAATATCGACACCCTCTATTCGTCCCAGGTGTCAAAGGCATTTTCACAATAAGGAATTCCTTTTTATAAAAGTAGTAAATCTGTTTTTCAAGTACAGAAGACTATAGCTTTGCAAACAGGAAAGTCACTTATGATAATTTTGTGGATTATCTTTCTTATCACAGTAATAATATCAATCTACATCAAAGAAAATAATATAATTTTATATGTTGATAATAATAGAAATTAATTGTTAAAACATGTCCAAACAAATTGATAACCGATTCAAAAATAACGAAGAATATAAAATGAAAATTAATCAAAGAAAGGGGATTTCCAAAATGTATTTGTTATGACCTGCTGTCGCCCGGCGCTTTCTGGTATTTGACTTCAAGGAGCTGAGGATAGTTCTCTACGATGGACAGTAGGATCCCGTCGATGTAGTTCCTCAGTTGAACATTCACGTCTTGTTGTTCTTTTAAAGCTTTCTGCAACTGTAAGAAATAATTGACGATTAATATTGTTAATAAAGCTCCACTTAGAGTCTATTGAATAATCACACACAAGCATTGTGTAAGTGCTCATACACACGAGCGACACGCGTCTACGGCAGAGGTAACTGCAGCCTTCGGGAATCGTCGGGTGTCGACGGCTGTCGTCGTCACTCGCCAACGGCTGCAGTCGCCTCTGCCGCCGACGCGTGTCACTCATGTGTATGCACACTAAGGACAGTGTGGTGCTCATGCTTTGCTATAGTTTGTTTTAATGATGAGACATTATTGGATAGTATGAGGGCAAGCATTCCATTAATAAAGTATGAAAAAGGTACATTTTTAGTCCCAAAAGTATGTCCAAGTAATTTTGTTAAAAAGCATGCAAGTTAGCGGAATTCTAAAGGTACAGACATGCACAGTTAGTAAAAAGTTCGTACCTTTTCCATCTCTATGCTGAGATCAGATTGTGTATCGTTACCATCGAGCTGCAAAAATGCATACATGACAAATATAGGCAATTGTTCTGCAAACGAGTAAGTCAGGCTTCATAAAAAGCAAAGCATCGCACAATATGTTGACGGTGAATGTTATGAGGCCATATTGTATGAATTTAATACTTTCATGTAATTTGCGGCAGTTTAAATAACTAAAACATAAATTCAAGCTTAAAGCATAACATTATGAGTTCATTAGCTGATTAATCATTTGATAAACAACATTTGTTAATGTATCCTCGTTAATCTACACGATTAGGCATATCGAAATGACTAATGAGGATAGTTGGATCAACCATCTAATCAGCTGCCAGAGTATAAACTGAATTATTAGTTGAATTTATTATAAGAATTCAGTCTGAAGAGAGTTCCAAAAGTCTCAAGCATGCCATGGATGTTGCGTATGAAATCGATAAATGTAACGCTATAATTACTGGAATTTAAGCAAACATACTGCTGGGTACCGGCTGGTCCAACAAAAGCTAACGTACATGACGTGTCCAATGCCTAATCTCGTTTGTTGACCTTAATTTTTTAATGTCGGTCGCCAGTCAAGGTTCAGACCAGGCGAAACCCTTGTAGCTTAGCTAATTTTCTCGGGGACGGCCATATTTTGCAGTGTAAAAGCAATTAAGGCTTTGGGATCGTGCCGCCTGTCGTTCTGTATATCTCCATCTCTAACACGTCCTAATATGACCCCAAGTACCCAGGTTTACGTTTAATGGTCAAGTCAATGCATTTAGTGAATGTGTATGTAAACGATTGTGATGCAATTACCTCATCATCGCTCATCTGCGACAGTTCGTGTGCGAGCGAGTTGGTTCCGACCAGGGGGCCGGCGACTCCGTCCAGTAGGCTTCGACCCTCCTCCACGCCGCGTGTCAGAATCTGTGCTTGTAGCTCTTCTTGAGCTTCTGATAGAGCTGGAAGGGAAACATGGAAATATAGCAACGGATTTTCGTTCACCGCTGACTTGGCTTGTAGAGGTAAAATTTGAGGTGGTAGTGGGAGATTTGTATAACTTCCAAAATTCCATGATGACACGGTGGCGCAGTGGCTGAGCGATCGACTGCTGCATGTCGCGGGTTCGATTCCCGCACGGAACAAATATTTGTATTGCCTACAGGTAGTTCTTCCGGGCCTGGCTGTTTGTGTATAGTTTAGTTTAAATGTTTGTAAACGCACCCACGATACAGGAGTAATTCCTAGTGGGGCAACGTTTGTAAAAAAAAATAGGTCCAATACCTACAGCTGTGAAAATGTTCTCATTTCTATCAGTTGTGGGGCAAGTGGAACACCATTAAATATAGCTAATGGCATTATCTCCCCAAGATTGTCGCCAGACACGCATGTGTAGCAGTTCAGTAGGGGACATTTGCATGCGATGATATGAGTCATTAGCCCCGATTAAATGTGAATTAAAATTAGCATGAAAGATGTCGCCAGTGCTAGATGGGTTAGTTATAAATGGCGTGCTATATTTAACATAACTTTATTGATCACGTGTTTTAGCACGTTTCAATTGTTGGCACTTAAAACTGATACGAATAATATGTAGACTCGCAATATTTGAAGTGGTCTGAGCACTTGATGCTATCGAACAAACTTGATATTGATTATATCATATTCTAATTGGATACATCAATTATTATTGTTTGTTTCAGAAGTTTCGCTTCAAATATCGCCAAGAGTCGCTTTTATATTTTGTTTATTAGTTCTTTGCCAGCTTGTTACCCAATCATTGTCCGAATGCGAATGCGGTTGTGGTCAGCGGTCTTGGCAGGTGCGACAATGAGTCCAATTAGTAGTAGTGCAGTATAGTATGTGACGTTATTCTATTATTAATTCGAAGAAGGTGCCACGTAATACTTCCGAGTGTTTTTATCAGCCATATTAAAAACTATTGAAGCAATTTTAGCTTTACAGAGTCCATCATTTGAAGTGTCTCATCGAAAGAGGATGTAGCGTGAGTGGACGTTAGACCATCTGATATCACTAACGCTAATATTGAAACTGGAGAGGAGGACTGGGGGAGGTGTGTGGAGGATTGTGGTGCACCTTGGTGGGGCCTATGGTCAGCAGTGGACTGCGAATGGCTGAGTTGATGCATAGAGGATGCATGCATGGTCTTGAATATTAGAAAATACGAGGCCCAACTAACAAGGGAAGCTACTTACATTTGTTCTGTGTCCTTAGCAGCGTGAGTTCCTTCCTGAGCTCATCGAGGCGCGGATCGGGCGGCGGGGGAGGCACATCTCTCAGTCTCTGCAGCTCCTGCCTCGCAGTCGCCAGCAGGCCGTTGGCCGCGGCAGCCGCATCTCTCTCCCGTCGCTCAGCTTCGCGTGCATTGTTTAAAGCAGCGGATAGTTCCGCCACCTGCTCTTGAGCTTCGCGGTGCGCCCGCGCTGCCGCTTCTGCGTTCGCTCTGAGCGTTTCTGCTACTCCACGGAGTCGACCAACCTAGGTTAAAAAGATTCAGTTAGTTATAGCTTGCTAGCTTTTGCCACCGGCTTAAACCGCGTGGATACCGCGATCTGGATAAAAAGTATCTTATGTCCTAGGTTAGGGCATATCTACCTGCGTGCCAAATTTCATCGATATCCGTTCAGCCTTCGAGGCGTAAAAAGGTAAGAGACAGACAGACAGAGTTACTTTCGCATTTTTTATTATTATATGGATTTTGACGATCTCATAATATGTAAGTTATCAGTCTCATGAAAGAGTTAAGGCAATGATGAAAGCTGGCGGTAGATTGAACGATACAAAAACATCGAAATTCATAAATCGCAGCAAAAGGTTGAGGATAATAAAAAATATAAATCATATCAGTCTATCAATCTGACCTTTGATATACTTGGTGCAATATTAATAAATGGGCCGACGGCCGTAGATATAAAAGACTGGCTTATCTTTGCATAAATCATAAATGTTGAAAATGAGAAAAAGGTTTCTTGTGCGCAGTCTATATGAATGATAAGCATTCCATTCACTAGTTTTAGAGTAAACAATAGGAAATTCAATAAACGTATGGAAAACGTAATTCCTAATTTCGCGCCTGAAAACTTCTGAAGCAGTGTCAAGTGCCAATTTCTTTATTTCTTGTAATCATGAAGCGTATCTGTATTTCCTATATCTATGATCTGTATCATGTAATCATATATATGCTTCTAGGTGAGTAGCTTATACATAGATGACATTGTTAAGTCCAAAACTGACAAGGGCCAGGGTCCTCGACATCACTAGCAATTTCGTCTCCTATAAGCAAAGGCTATATTCTCTATGCCCATAAGATTGGGCATTACTATAGTAGCTGTATAAGTTTATACTCATCTCAGCATTATAAACATTTCCATAGTATCTCTTACCTCTTGTTTAAGTTCCGACGCCTCTGCTTCAGCGGCGCCAAGTCTGTCAGTGATCGCGGAAAGTTGCGTGTCGCGATCTCTTTCGACGCGCGATATCGCCTCACGACTGCGACGCTTCTCCTCAGCCACGCTCTCCTCACATCGGCACTCGATCTGCACATTATCGACATTTTTATTATAGATCACGTTAGTTAGAAGTTAATTAACGGAATTGATGCGGGTAATGACGAGTAATTGGGCAATTAAAATGATAGAGAACTTTCTTTAGTAAGTAGTTGATCTAATTCTGGGAGATTTGTTAGCTTCATGATGAGGATTTAAGATTTTACATTGAGTTAACATCTTTGTTCAGAGCAGCAGTACCTATACAGTTCTTTATTTACTCGTTGGTAGTGGAGGGGCCATCCTCAAATGGCCCATACCTACTCATAGCCTTAGGGGCAAACAATATTTTAAAAGAAGATCAAGAATGTAGAACAGTGACTATATGCTATACGAAAAACTTTAGCGCAACTAGTAGTTGTAGAACACCAAATAGTTAGAACGAGGTATGGATTATGCTAATTCTACACAAATAATTTGTAATGTGCGTATCATTTTTACAAATGATTAAATGCCTATTCCAGTGAAGACACTGACTCCTGTAATACTGGTTCCACCTAGCTCAGGAGTCACGGCTCCAATTGAAAATGAATGTCAATAAAACATTTCATTTGTTTTTTATTTGAGTACTTGCTGCGCCCCGCGGTTTCACCTGCATAAGTTTCGATGTCGTGGGAATATCGGGATAAAAAGTATCCTATGTGTTAATGTTAGTTATAAGCTATCTGTGTACCAAACATCAAAATCCGATCAGTAGTTTTTGCGTGAAAGAGTAACAAACATCCATCCATCCATCCATCCATGCATACAAACTTTCGCGTTTATAATATTAGTAGGATTTGTACTGACCTCTCGTATCTGCTCGTCAAGCATGTGTACCCTCGCTTGCAGCACCGCGTTGTCGGCCTTCGCCCTCGCGTAGCGCTCGTCCGCCGTGCTTTGAGTGTCAGCCAGTGACGTCACTTGTTGCTGAAGTAGCTGCACCTGCCAAAGAGCGACGACATTGTTATATTGAAAGAGCAAAAAACATATAAAATTTATCAATGATGTCACATAGAGGAATGCGGTCATTGGAGTTCTAAACTCTTTAATTTGTATCTTTTGTAAGATTTATGACTGTTTTATGATTATTGCTAAGACTCTATTGCTCAAGATTGCAATTCCAATTCATGAAACTGAATCGAAGTAAGAAGCACCCAATAACGAGCGAACTTTTCCGGGTGCTAGAATTCTATGAGATGGATGGTGCATAGCAGAAACCCATAAAATTAAGGGAAAGATCACGCATCACATTCCATACACACTTATATTGCAAAAGATGATAATGATCTTTTCCAAAATGCAGATACACTACTGAGTAAATAAGATAACGCAATATTTAAACAAGTTGGTAAACTTACACAATATTTACATTTCGTCCATCATCAGATATTCTAATATAATGTTACTGTAGATTTAGACAAATATATGCAGGGTTTATCGATATCAATATAAACACCGAATGGGCTCGATATTGAGCGATAACGATGTCAGTAAGCGTTTACCATGCCACGCACTAGTGGGCACCAATGTTACCATTACTGGCTAGAAACGTAGGTATTTGAAATTGCGACTGTTGAATACAAATTGATTAGGATCTCCAGAGATTCATTGTGGTTCACAATGGTTATGTAAGGCAGGTCTGGCATTCGTATCGTTAGCTCTAATCGCGTGTTAGTTGACCGCGTTCGAAATAACTGGGATAACGCTCTAACCGCGCTGTTTCTTCTAAAATAAAAACATTCGCGTGACCTGTCTTTAGTAACGATTAGCTTTTATTGACACAATTACGTGCATGTTTGTAGTCATTAACGATGCGTGAATTACTGATGAATATTAATAATTAACGATGCGTGAAATATTAATATTCATCTGTCATCTGTTTCGATAAATTCTTTAACATAGCCGTAATCAGACGTGTTCTCATTTTGTTCAAACAAATCGTTGTATACCCTACGTACTATTACAAAGGTACCACTCGTCTGTTGATTTACTAGTCTCACGGCTGCTGCCAACTAGTACCAGGTGCTCGTTTTCTATAAATATTATGATGCACGGTAGGAATACGTTACGTCCATACGAAGGTCTAGGTTGAGGTGACTAACGAATACAATCAAATAGATGAGCACACAGATCACGTACTCTGAATGCTGCATGAGATCATGCTGCGGAAAGGCATTTCCTAAAGGGTAGCGGTGAATCGGTGATCATATATTACATACAAGGTGCCGATGAAGAGACTAATGAAAAATACCTCAAAGAGATTCAATCACGGAGCTAGACTAGGTCATATATTGGGTAAACGTTAGACTGTAGGCAGAGAGAAGAGCCAGACTTGTTTCAAGCAATCGTAATGTCAATTCTGATTAGATGTTCATCGTCAAAGCAATCGTCTGTGAGACATTTTCTGAGTGGATAATCGACTGAAACTGTGTCTAATTAAAGATAGTAAGATCATTTGCCACCGCTTGTAATTATAAGATTACGAGTTAATTCATTTCTACATCGAGTTCTTAGTAATCATATTATAGCGTAAGTACCTCGCCCTAAACGACGTTTTGCTATTCACGCTGAAAATCGATTTAATTTTGCTACGAAATCAAAGTAACCGGAAAATCGGATCGGATTAAAGAAAGGATTAAGCTGATACAGTAAATCACAAAATTTAATACATTACACGATGAGTATGTCAAGGATTCGTTTATCTTTAAGATACGCCTTTGTGCTATGTAATATTTTTTGTTAAATCAGATTCGCTAACGACTGAAATTTTAAGGACTTTTTATTCATTTATTTTAAGAAATGTCTCCGCGCGTATCGTCCTCATTCCTTGCGTTTTCTGCGAGTGGTGGTCAACGAATAAATATAGACAAATGATCATTGAAGCGTTATTTAGGAGAGCAAATTGTAATTGTTTCGTTGAGCTCCACTGAGCCCCAGTCAGTCACGAAGGAACTTCTGATTCTATGTATGTATTCGCATTCCTACCCACTTGTAGTGTTTTATGCATGGACGAGTTCATTGTATCCGTAATTAACCTATAGATCTCAAACAGGTTTAGCAATGGCACCGAAAGGCACCGAAAGCACTCGTTATGAAAACCGTGCACAAGATTTGTAATTAAATTTCTTCGAGAGTAAACTTTCAAGAAAACATGTCTCTAGTGTAACTGTCACCCATTAGTATGATGACAATTTGTGAGACAAAGAGAAATTAAAAGTTATAAAACGTAATCATTTCTGGAGCGGCCAGCTTTCTATCTGGAAAACTCGTTAAGACTTTGGGAAAGTCAAAGGTCCAAAAGAAGATAGGATATAGAGATGTGGTTGACAAACCACATCTCTATATCCTATCTTCTTTCTTTCTTTCCTACAAGGGGGGTATTAAGAATGACGACATACTTCGAGCCTATATAAAGTATGATCTCCGTCTCTTGTCTCACTTGATTGAATTATGTAGGTATATTATAATGAGGAGTTACATAAAATTAATAACAATTTCGTGCAAGTTGCAGGAAGATGCACATCAGGAAGAGATTGATTCAAACGTGTCAAGTAGTCGCATGAGCGATGATAGTGCCTGACGTAAGATATTACATGACCAATAAGTTGCTTTTAATCATAGTAAACTGTTGAAACAATCGATATTACAGGCACATCATCAACACTAAATATTTAATACCGGGCATAAATTCAACAAGCAGGAATCCAATACCACATTCTCTTTGTGAACTACAAAATATTTTATATAACTGTGTACAATATTGTTTTCCTCTTAAAATTGGGTAACTACACACAAACTTTGAAATAATGTTCCTCGTTGTGGAATAACCATAGCATAAGCATCGTTATAGTAGCAGTAATTTAAACTTTGATAAATTACTTTTGTAGTAGGTACAATACAAGCGGTTCTGTTAGCTCAGGGAAGCGGACACGATCAGCCAAAAGAATTGGCTCAGTGAGCTTTTCTTCATTGAGTGACTCATGAAGACACGACTTTTAAAGAGCGACTCATTGATACAATTTAATGGACAGTGTCCGTGAAGAACAAGCATTTATTATTTGTAGAGTGAGTTTAATGTTCCCCGCCGCGCGCCGCGTGTCCGCCGTGTGAATCATTTTCAGTCACTTGTTTCATGAGTGTTACCGTTATTTCTGTCTTCATTTTCAAGATTATGGAGTTGTTAATAAATATCTAATTTATCTATAATATTTGCAATAAGATTTAGACTACTTAAAATGTAATCTTTATAAGCTTGGCTTTTTCCTTATGACTTCTTTCTGATAAAAATATATTAAATAACTAGCTTCTGCCCGCGGCTTCGCCCGCGTGGATGTCGGAAATTATCCCACGGGAACGTGCTAACAGGATAAAATGTATGTGCACCAGGATGCCATCTATCTCGCGGGCCCTTTGTGGCTAATTACAATAGAAAACCAATTGTGTCTCATTAATGGTGATTAAGAGGGTACCTATATGATATCTTTACCTAAGTACCTACCTAATTAAAAAAATAAATAAACTCAATAACAGAAAATAAAATACCTACCTACCTAAATAAACCTATTTATGACGATAACTAATCTAAACTCAATCATCATCTGCCTAGCCTTTTCCCAACTATGTTCAGGGCCGGCTTCCAGTCTAACCGGATGCAGCTGAATACCAGTATTTTACATGGAGCGACTGCCTATCTGACCTCCACAACCCAGTTATTGGGTAATACGATACCCTTGGTACGACTGGTTGTCAGACTTTCGGGCTTCTGACTACCCGTAACGACTGTCAAAGATCCACGAATGACAGCCGGGACCAACGGCTTAACGTGCTTTCCGAGGCACGGAGGTGTCTCGGTATGTAAAGATGGTCACCCATCCACAGACCGACCGCGGCAAGCATAGCTTAACCTGACCGATTGACCTGTGCGGCTGTTATTATTTAGCCACGGGCCCCTCAATCTAAACTCAATAAATAAGCAAAATCTCTAAAAACTAATATCTATACGAATGACTATCCTACCTAACAGTATTATAAAATAACCTACGGTCACTACGTACACTATCAAATATACTACCTATACTTTAAAATTAAAATCTATACCTACGACTTATATAAAAATAAACCTAAATAACTCTAAAAAGTAAAAGGAATAAAAATGAACTCCACTGCGTGTGACTTAACCTACGACAAACTTATTATTTGCGGTTGGTACAGTAATCGGATCTAGGGATCGAACCGCAAAATTAAGTTTGTTTTTTATTGTATATACTTTTCCGGGATAAAAAGTACCCAGTGTGGTGCCCAGGATATTAAAGAATAATTATACCAAGTTTCATCGTAATCGAACCGGTAGTTTTTGCGTGATGCCTGAACAAACAGACAGACAGACAGACAGACAGACAGACAGACAGACCGACAGACAGACAGACAGACAAAATTTTTTTAATCACATTTTTGGGTTCGGTGTCGGTCTAGTAACACCCCCTGCCATTTATTTTTTTGATATTTTCAATGTACAGAATTTTCACTTCTACAGATTTATTAAGATATAAGTATAGATATAGATCATCTAGCCAAGTAGCAAATTTACGAAACACTTCATGGTTTTTAAAAACACGTTAGAAAAACGACATCTGTATCGAGTTTAAAATGAAAAAAAGAACTATATGTTATATATAGTCTGCGCGTCAGGTCAATCAAAGATTACTTTCCGTTAACTTTCACAAGACTGACTTGTAAAGAATGCTATATACTTACAATCGGAATAACTGGAATAAGTAAGTACAGAGATACGAAAAAAGAATTTCAGCAATATCGTCTACGTTGACGCATTGACCGCTCCATTGAACACAGATTCATCATCGTAGATATTTTATCTCTTTTCTTGTATTCTGTTAATGCGTATTGTCACATTCGAAGATATTTTTGACTGATGTGTCTAAAATTTGAAATATGTTTTACTGCAGTTATAGATAACTAATCTTTTTCATAAATTGTGTGACGACAATAGATTAACTACATATGGTGCACTTATCATCGTTATCCAGTGGCTGCACGTGAATAAAATCTTGATTGATAGAGAATTAAATAAAACATTATAGAATATAATTTGTTTTGGATAAAGTCAAATACATCCTATACAAAATTCACGAAAGCTCAACAAGATAAATATGAATTGAATCGCTTTGCAGCTAAAATTATCGCTTAAATGGAAACAGGGGGAAACAGGAAACGTCGTCATGCAACGAAACACTTGCAACAGTTGTGATCCTTTACTTAATGGTTAAGGTTTCTGGAATTAGCAAGCACATGTTATGAGTACTTATGAGAATTATGAAAGTGAAGAAAACTGGTAAGATACAGGTATACTTATACGGATTGTAGAACTAGAAACTGTTAGTGCAAGATTCGTTGAAAGAAAAATTGAAGGACGTTGATCTATAACTATTTTCTCCCTAGCAGAGGCAAGCAAAAGAAGATGTGAGGATGATAATTAAAGTCACGCATAGTGAGGTGAGATTACTGTGATCGATTACAGTGTGTTTGTTAAATAGGTTTAACAAACACACTGTAATCGATCAGCAATAGCAGTCAATGGTTCAGACTGTTAATCAAATTAGAAGAACACCCCTAGATCATCAACAACTCATGAATTTGATGACCTTATTTCAACAAATTTATCAGGCAGTAATTTACTAAACCACGATAGTCTACAAAGTATTTCTAATGAAAAAGAAGCAGATGAGAAATTTCCACGCGAAGTGAATTATCTAGACAATATAAACATGTCATTAGTGCGATGTAATTCTTTACAGCGTGATGTAATTCATCATACCATGGGAATCTTGTGATGATAGCAGCTTAGTTCCGATGTTAAATTGTAGTTTTTTGTCGATCTTAATGTATTTTGTATAAGAAATTAAACGTCGTGATGGACGGATTCGTAATTATTGTATGAGAAAATATATATAAAAAGATTTGAAGATGGACGAATGACTGGTGTTTTTATTTTCCGCGAAACTGAAAATACGCAAGCTACAGCATTGTGAACGTTTTCAGCCAGTGGCATTGGAAATCTATATTCTGGTAAATCTGGGACCTGGTAAAATCGTGATTCATGATGGGCGCAAATAAAGTAGAGAACGTAGTGCCAGATGATGACTCGCATCCTCACGCTCCAGAGCTCAACGCTGACTGATTTAGAATTGTAGAATTTTCTATAAGCTATTTCATAGGAACACTATCTGATTGAAATCTTTGAAAGGGTTTGAGTACGACACCGGTTTCAGTTGAGTAACTTCAATTCAATTTGTATCTGCCAATACAAACTCAAAGTAATCAAAACTTCGACAAGAAAATACAATACGGAACTTAATTTATAATTTACAGTGACATAACTAATTTAGCTACGCTCTCATGGGAAAAGTGAAATGAATCGTCTTTAAAATGTAAAGCTGCATTGGAATATATCGGACTTTCGATCGGAGCCAAGGAACGAGTACTCTCAGTTTTACTTTTGTTGAACCGCGCCTGCGCAGACTGGTTTCACTTCGCTGATGTGCTCGAGTTTAAGACTAGCGCAGATCAATTGTCTTGTGATTTGTAAGAAAGCAATTTATTTTGCATTTATTCAGAACTGATTGTGTTTTTTCGTCTTACTTATAAATGACTTCAAATCGAAAGTATCGGCTGGTTATCATTATCAACTCGCGTGCCTTGTATATTATCTAATCATTTGGGGGATTCTTTTCAGTCATAAGTCATATCTTCATATTATAAATATTTCTGTTTTAAACAAAAAAAAAAGAAAAAAAATACAAAAATAGATTTTTCTTGCAAAGAGTTTAAGAAAAGATCATGTCGTGTGTCGTGGAGTAATTAAAACGCGGATACTATAAAACCAAACAAAAAAAAAACAACAGACACAACTAATTCGTGACACGCATCAGTGGTAGAAAACCGAAGCTGGTGAAATTAACAACGAATTCAAACGAAAACTTGGTAATTTGTAAAGATCCATAGATAAAGAATATTATATAGAAGCAAAGAGAAAGACTTGTAAATCGATTTTAGATAATCTATTCCATAAAGTTATAGTAGACAAAATTTGGATAGACACTAAAACAATCTTAGAGGAAAAATGGCGATAATGTGATCTCATAAACTTAGTGAAAGCGTTAATTTGTACATGTACTGTACGTACTTACTAACGGTGAAGGAAACATCGTGAGGAAACCGGCATGTCTTAGAACCAAAAATTCGAAGACATGTGACATCTACCAACCCGCACTGGGCCCGCGTGGTGGATTACGGCCCATTCCCTCTCACAGAGAAGAGGCCTGTGTCCCAGCAGTGAGAACATTATACGCTGATTATGCTACTGAACCCAAAAGACAAAAGCAACTAATTTAAGTGGCATTCATAAGGTAAGTGAATGATGAATGAGTTCAAACATATTGAATTAACAATTTACCAGAACATAAAGCTCAAATATTAAGATAAAAAATCAGATAACATTATATAGATGGGATTGTGAATTGTTACTGAAATAACTTTGATATACAAACAGTGTATCAAACTTAAATACATGTAGGTAGGTACTTTGTCAGGATTTCCTAATGTTTTGCGTGCTTCTATGCTAAGGCTAGTTTAAAACTAGTTTGGTCTGTTTAATCTAGGTCTTGACGCAAGTGCACCTTTTCAATGGTTATAAGTATAATGTCTATTGTTAATCATACTGGTGTATCAAGTTATTTATTTATTATCAGAGCCTGCAGCTCTTGGTAACCACAAATTGCAGCTAAGTTCCGAATGTTAAATAAAAAAGCCTTATATTTATTACTAAAAAAGTTACAAAACATCTTACAATTTCTTAAATTCGTTAAAGTTAAGCATATTTTAAACTTCTGCGCCAGTAAGAACCCTTCATTTAATTGAAGGTGAAGGCCTCCTCGAGAGATTTCCATTTATCCCTGATTGCAAGTAACAAAATGCAGTAGGTAAAGTCATTAAATTCCAATCTGTCACTAAGGAGATAAGTTACAATGGGTAATAATTAAAGAGTCAACTAAAAAATAAACAATCCGAGGTCATTAACGATAACCTTAGTAATTATGTCCACGATGAACAGACTTTATCTAAAAATTGTTTACTTCAGTAAACAATTTTTAGATAAAGTCTGTTACTGAGATCATCGCTCATTTGCACTGTCAACGTCAAGTCAAAGTTTTAGTTTAAAGCAAATATTTCGTAACACATATACTTGTCCAACTACTTTGTTTTTTTCGACATATATACAGCGACAAAATTGTGGTAATAATTATGAATCTATACAAATAATAAAGCTGAAGAGTTTGTTTGACGGAACTACCAGTCGGACTTGAAAAATTCTCCATTTCACAATTCTTGTTGACGGTTATATAACAACATGCTACGACCCCTAGAAGCCGAGCAAAAAGGAAAAAGTCAGAAGGAACGTTAAGTGAAAACGAAGTAATAGCACGGGCGGGGATGGGATGCGATGCGGTGGATCGGAGGGCGAAATTTTATGCGGACGAAGTCGCGGCCAGAAGCTAGTGTCTCTATAAAAGTCCATGTTTCAAAAACCCATACCGCAAAACCTATTGAGCAGTAACAGATTGGTTAGTAATCAAGATTATTATCGTAAAGTGCAATCAATAGGCACTTTAGTTGAATAGCAGGCGGAGTGAGTGCTCGTGACTTCCTCGAGTGAACATATTTTCTTGGTTGTTGTGTGTTGTCGAGTTGTCTCGCAACTTTCCAACGTTTGTTAATAGCGCCGGCTTTGCCTCGGATGGATATTTGCGAGTTGACGGTCGGTTTCGTTCAATTACCATCACCTGGTGAACGGTCTCAGATGTCATGTGTCTTTCCGTAATAGGCGCTAGATGAAGGAAGCTTGTTTAGAAAGACTGACACTAGGAGATATATTGCTTCTGATTGTATGGAGTAAACTGTTGCGTATTCGTAAGAGCTAGATGTTGAAGATGATTTCTATAGAATTTTAATGGTTGACGGCAAAACAACTGTCCATTTAGTACACTTGTTGGAGCGCGATACGGTTAAATTGTTTGCTGTTATCGCACTAATGTTTGTGTTTACTACTATTGGCTTTACAATTAATTTATTGCAGATTTTATATATAAAGGTCAACGTCCGCGGCGTCGGGCGGCGCCCCAGTTAAATAATGACAAAGTATTAGGTCGTGCGGTAGGTAACGCATTGTCCAACCATACCGGTGTTACCGGGGAATCGATATGCCCTCACTATGACACAATATCGATAACGGTCAACTGTAACCGTTGGGTCCATTGATTGTTCTAATTGTTTGATAATTAGCTGTGACCTGACAAACATAACAGATTCTAGTACAACTGCATACAAGCTTTGTTACAACGGTAATGGTTTTGGAATGTAAAAATATATGAAAATATAATTGTACAGATTCTGGAATGTGCATATATTTACAAGCTTTTCAATGAACTTAAAATATCATTGTTACGATTCCTGTAATAGACATAACACCGATTACATTCAAAACTTAGGTAAAAAAATAGGTAAATGTGCAGCAGACTGCAGATACTGTCTTAAAATATATAGGTATCTAGAAAGAAACTGACGAGACTCTACTGCATATAGGTATGGTTACATGGTTAACAAGACGATACCCATACTTAATTTGAACGTATTACCGTAACAAGTTAGATGACTCAAATACTTTAAACGCAAACGAATATCAAATTAAAGATGATTAAAGCATTTTAGGTTAAACATCGTTAAACGCAATGCAGATAAATATTTACTGCGAAAACCGTTTGAAGCTTGTCCGCTCATTTACCGCATTCTGTCTAAAGATTTACGATATGAAATTGTTGGCGAAAGGGAATGCGACTAGTACATGGCATATTAGCGTAGATTTTTTTTTTAGAAGTTTAGCCTTACAAAATTGGAACACTCATGATTCGTTAGTGGACCGGACTACTACCGGAGTACTACTGAGCTGTTCCACCTCGCAAACGACAATATTCGGAGTTGATGACAAACCTTCAGCAATAGGAGATGTACCAGAAGAAGAAGACCACCCAAATGTTCCTTTACTCATTTATCAAACGAAAAAAGGTGTGAAAATGAGTATGTCATTCAAGTAGGTTTTTTACTCTATGACTCAAGAATATTTTGGCACGAAAATTGATAGTTTTCTTCCGGAAGCTACTTATCTGTGACGAGTTAGCTTTAGCCTAATAAGCGTACAAATGATTACTTGTTGCTGTAGGTCCGTGCTTTCTCGCTCTATTGGCATTTCTTAAATGCATGGAATCTACAATCGTGTTTTTCAAATGTAGGTACAGGAAGATTCGATTAGGGAAGTAAAGATAAATATTCGCACGCAATGCTAACCTAATTATCATTTGCACATAATGTATTGTGGACGTGCATCGTCCGTGACACAGATAACTACAAAAATGGTGTTACATCAGTTAGTAGAAGAATTCCGGGCAGGGCCAGACAACCAGATCCATAGTTGTCCAAGCCCTTTCGAAATTTAGAAGGGATCAACATTGGTACTGTAACTTTATGGAATGATTTGCATGAGTTTTAGTCAAATGTATTTCAAGTCCTCAACACTACCTGTTTTCATTACGGAAATTCAAATATTATGGAATATCAAATGCTCCAAACGACCAGCATTAATAAAAAAACACCATTGTTTTAGTAACAATCATTGTTCTGTAATTACTCGTAATAGAACATATTATGCAAATTGTAGCTAAACATGGTGACTTCGTAACATGCCAGGATGCCTTTCTAAACAGCTACGAGGAATAAATTAAATCACAGTATTGTCTTCATGCCAATCTCTCTTTTGCGAAGAATTTTTTGTGAATGTTGTTTGTAAACACAAACTTTTATCTGATTTCAATGGCGGAACATTCAACGTAAACAGTGTTTTTAATTAATTTGCTAATGCTTGAGTTATTCTTTCTTAAGGTAGGTATATTCTAGTATCTAGGATCTATATAATGCGTAGCTATTGCTACCTACATTTTTTAAAACAACTTCCAATATTTAATTTCTAGAATCAATTTTTAGATATCATAACACTCAAAAGATATGCTATTGATAAAGCTACCTACAATCTAAACTATATCATCGATAAAGTTTTTTTCTATGGGGCAATCGAAGGTACGGTCGCGTAATGTAGGTACCAGGCTACCAGCAGTAATACAGAGTTTGGTCGATGAACATAATGTTCAGACAGAAATGATCGCGTGACACTTGTGAACAAATCAAAGGCCGCGATGGCACAAGCAGGTCGAGAAACTTCAAACGTTGAAGAAAGAAATACTTTTGTTTTCTATTGAACGATCATTGCAAACGGCACTGATGCATCGGCTACGGAATGAAGATACCGGAGTTTTTGTTACACCCGGCTTAGGAGTGCCAATAAAAATCTATAGAATGCAACGTTTAGATGAAAATAATCGGTCTACCAAAATTTGTAACTAGATTTGAATAAAACGTGAAGCTTTCCATTGATATAATAACATTGAAACTATTTTTTGTAAATTTAGTTTAGTGGATGGTGGCCGACTCCACTGTATCTATTGGCTAATTAGACATGAGCATAATAATATGTTTTACATTATTAAAGTTATATCGGTTCCCAAATACTTAGCTGGAATAACTTTATGCTTATGATATGAAACTGCTCTTTACGGGAAAATTCAGGAGTAACGGGACATTTACGCATTTGGAATAGGAATGAGTAATTCCTTTGTGAATCAATTGCCAGGAAAAAACATGTGTTAAATGATGCTGTGCGCTTGACGTCATTTGTATTGACGATGTCCAATAAATAGAATTCAATGAGACAAACACTTCGAACCAATTCGAGTAATTAACAATGTAAGAATTGCCTATTATGGTTCCTAAAAGATGCTCAAAATTGTATCATCTGTACCAAATATAATTAAA
Organism: Apamea anceps; assembly: GCA_951799955.1. Lineage (NCBI taxonomy): Eukaryota > Metazoa > Arthropoda > Insecta > Lepidoptera > Noctuidae > Apamea > Apamea anceps. The sequence continues at coordinate 6,557,895 of OX637516.1, forward strand.
TTATGTAATAGGAAAAGAGAGATATGTACAATGCTCACTTGATCGGATAAATTATCGCACCACTGATGCGCAGCAGTCTTCTTCCCACCATTCTGGCCATTGGCTAGGTGAGGGGTCAGAGGTCCTCCAGTAAACAAGTCCTCTGTTAGACTCGCGTCAGAGGTGATCCTTCCTCTGATCTCGGGAGGGGGACCTTGCGGGCCCACGAAGTCGAATTGACCATCCCACATATCATACTCCAGCTCCAGACTGTCTTCTACCTCAACTTGTTCACCCATGGTTCCTCTAGACCGATTGAACAGGCCCGATTTAAACATTTAAGATCTGGTACTCTTATCTTTGGATATATTCCAATATTGCACTGAACTAACTTAACTTACACATTAATTAAACACTATTTCGTAATTTTTTAGTTTGACTTTTGTAGATTAGAATAATTTCGTTCCAAATAAAGCTAGAATTCTAATGGCACACTAGATTAGTGATAGTTCTTGCGGCTCTCCTGTTCTAATACAATTATGAAACTTCACATTCACGTAACACCACTAACAGGCAGTTAATCACACTGTGTCACATCTTCCACATAAATGGCTTCACTATGATTCCAAAATATGATCACCCTGGTCAGTATCACCACAGTTATCCTTTAATTATCGTCGTAAACAAGTATCAAAATATCAGGCAACAGGAGACTCCGACGAATTCGATTCAAAATTTTCGACGGTTGCACTGACATCCTTTTCGGAACGTTGAATTGTGAGTAAACACGGTTAAGATATTTGTATTTCTCTTGGGATGTTAATTTGTGTGTTATCGTTATCGAAGTATTACAATCGAAACTTTTAAAAAGGTCGCGCTGGTACGTTGTGTTGGCACAGTATCGCGTTGGGCACTAACCGGCGCGCGGTGGCGTTCAGCCGGTGCGCCCCACCCATTGACACGACATGATTATCAGCCGGCCGAGCCACCGCGCCATACAAATAAACTTTATTCGCTCCCTGCACATATGCACAGCCGTCTGATAGATAGTTCCGAGGCAATAACCCCTTTCATAAGCTCCCCCAGTCTGGTTGCATCTCGTAATTTTACGGGCGAGGGGCCATCATGATTGCGTCCGACTATGCCAGATGGAGAACGATTGAATTCAACGAACGATCTTTACAGACTATGGTTTATTGGTAAATTATTCACAAAGCCATTTCAAGTCTCATTGTATATACATTGTAACAGAATCATAATTACGAGTCATAAACATGGGAATATAATAATATATTCTATTTAGTGAGATTTTTTGTAAAAATGTGATAAGAGACTTTACTGACCAGCCCCAGCAGTCTCGACATTCATAGCGATCGCTTTACGACCGAATTCGGTCGCAAAGTCCCGAATTGACAGGTCAAATGTATGGAGTGACAGGACTTTGCGACCGAATTCGGTCGTAAAGCGATCGCTATGAATGTCGAGACTGCTGGGGTTGGAAGTGGAAACTGAACCTAATAATGATAATTTTGAAGCGGAGAAATTGAAGAAAGTTAATACTTACTGAAAGTGAGAAGCAATATGATAGAAAAAACGTGAAATCATTAAGTGGACTCCATAGATGTTACCGGCTGTTGCAAGTCGCAATCATGAAATGGCGGCGCATTTGTATTTTACTTGATGCCTATTTGATTACTTGAGCGATGTGCAAAATAAAAGATTTAGGTACACAACCACGTAAATCTACGCATGACATTCAATTTACAGCTGTTTGTTCATTTTTGAAAAGGATTGGCATAAAATCAACTATTGAAAAAAGCTTTATAGAGATAGATTACAAAATGTTGATCTATTTATAGAGAAAAATAACCAAGATGATTTAAAAAATAAAGACTTATTTAATAGAATAGATAGATAATTGCAATGGAGGCTATTGTTCGCGCCGTGTGAAATTCGTGCTCGGAAGTTTGAATTGGATACCATTGCCGGCTCTATTTAACGGATAACAGAAACTGTGAAGCAATCACTGAATCTACGCAGAAATTCAGACCCATTTATGAATTTCTTGATTCAGTTGTCAGATTAATCTTTTTGTTCAGTGTAGACGAACAGTTATTATGAAAGTATCAACTTCGTAGTTTTTGGATGAGTTGCTACTGAGATATGCATAAAAGACAATGATGAACATATATATGGATCAATTAAATTGGATGTACAGGATGCACGTGTTGTTTGTTGTTTTAACTTGTGGTGCGTTGTCTGTTCGTTTAGATTGTATTCGATCGAAACTGGTTGAGCAGTAGTGAAAATAGAACAACGAGAATTGTTGCCTTCGAGGCCTTTATATCGCGACGAGGGTCTTGGTCTCGTAATATGATTGCAAAGACCAAGTAATTTTATGCCCAACATGCCCCTTATCATTTACACAAAAGTATGTCTCGTAATTTCACTTAATTTATCTGTTATAATATCCCTGACGTAACAAGTAGATTAAAAAATTAATTAAACTTGACGCAACACGCACTATTAGGCAGTTAGGCACGCCGTCGTAAGCTTTCAAATGCCAAACAAAGGGTTAAAATATTCTCATAATGAAATAAATAAAAAATTCAAGTCTTTTTTCACCATAGTTAACAATTGACGGAACAATGCAAACTCATACATTTTAATACAGTCCATACAAGCGTGGCAAATAGTAGAGCGAACAAACGTCACTCATGAATAGAATCCGCGTAAAAAGTTAATCATTCTAAAGCAGGGTTGTACAGAATTAGCTCATGGATATATCTATCACTTTCTCTAAAAGGTACTTTATGATTACTAACGGTAATGCTGAAATGTACTGAAAAAGCGAAAGTGTGAAGTGTTTATTGATAATTGGAAGTTTAATGATAGAAATAATTCATAATAACGACGAGACTGATGACATTCTAACGGTTGTTGATGTTATTACAAATGACAGTCATGATTCAATTTGTTGGATTTACTGCTCAACTTGCAACATCAATACTTAATATTTCTTATGTAACTAATACAATTTGTAACACAAAACAGGACAATAAAAAAGTGGGGCTGCACTCTGACCACAATTAATATATAGGATACGTAGGAGTGTACCCAATAAATTCCATCAAGCACAGGTTTTTTTCTTACGCACTTAACAAGTCTTATGATAAATGTATAAACAATGCAGCAATCATAATTTTCCGGATAACTAATCAAAATATGAACTGAATTTTTTCCCACTCGAGATAATCCACTTATGATGTGTAAGTGACTTATGTCATATCAATGTTCCGTTTCACAACCTTGATCAAAAGTAAAAGTGAAAGACTAATTAAAATGATTTCAGTGATTTATGCGAAATGTGAAAACTCTAAATATCGTGTTGACGCTACTTCATTAGCAAACGTTTGTGTCGGATTGTCTTGATTCATTGTCAAAAATAGTAATATATCATGAGGATGACAAAGATCTTGGGTAGCAGAAAGTTGACAGAGAAATAAAATCCACGAGGGAAGCAGAAAATTGTTCTTATTTGTCGCAAACATTGTGGATACAGTTACAGATTAATTTGTCTAGCCATTGAACACGCAAATTATCTTTGTCAAGTTTTAATTACGGTTTTTGTCCCCACTGCCGCAATTGTGTATGGGAAACTTAGTATGTGAATACATTGATAATTATCATTATCAAGCAATTTCTCTTTTATGTTTCCGTGAAGGTTTATTTTACGACTCAATCTAGGTGATGTCTTGAAGTTGCCTTAGGTAGGTACTCATCATCTGCCGAGCCATTTTCCAACTATGTTGGGATCCGCTTCCAGTTTAACCGGATGCTTATTGATGAAGAGTATTTGGTTTACTATCGTCTCTTAAATGCTGTTCCTCATCTGAAGGTACGTATGCTATTCTATCTCATAGTATACAGCTGAATATGAACTTTATTTTTTTAGTTTTAGCTTTAGCATGTCAATCAAAAATGTATGAACATTTTTTGCATTAAATATTTAAAACTCTCACAAAAAATGGCATCATTGTTTAACTTTATTCTCGGTTCTCGTTATAGGTAGGTTAACATAGATATAACAGTACTATCCTATATAGCTGTAAGTTCGGTTATCGTTGTTTCTCATGCAACATTTAAGTTTCATTCGGAATTCCCCGTTACTCATTTATTAAAAGATTAGTAAGGAACGGAGGGGCGAAGTCGGAGGGTGGTCAAATAGTAATGGAATTGGAGCACAAGTGAACGCAATTTTTTTGAACATAATATGTAGTTATTTTCTTGTTGAATATGTGTTAGAACATTTCATGTTGGATCGATGAAAAGTACCGGAGTTTCATGTTACAATAATGATTACAGAATTCACGCCATTGGAATGTTACCTAACTGCAGTAAAGTTTTTGTGAATGAAAATAAAAAGAATAACCAAATCATACAGGGCAGTACTTAAAATAAGACACACGACCCACAATATGTTATGTAAACATAAAACTATTAATACTCAAGATAAACATGTAGATGCTAATGACAGTATAATAGTAGAGAATACTGCTTGCCTCGCTTCCGCACTCGGTGCCGCTTGGTCGACAGCAGACGACCTCGGGCAGTTCAAGGTTCTCCACCACAAATAAAAGACACTGACCGTGTTGATGAACTACATAACGACAATATATTAACTATATGCTGTAGAGAAACTAGAGCAAAAGGAAATAAAGATAATTTTATGTATTTAAACAAAATTTTAATAGACGTAGAAGATGAAAATGAAGACCAAGAGAATATTAATACTAAAATTAAGCTAAAATGGAATACGTGCAACATGAGACCCGTTCCACTAATTTACGACAAGGAAGCATACTTCTTAGTTACTGTTTCCAATAAAATACTCATGGAACTGGCAATAACTGTCTCTGTATTAGTGGCACTCTATTTTAAGTTATCACATCATCCCAACACGGGACTGTTGTGATCACCATGACAAGTATCTAAATGTGGGGTTTGCTCATAAAATGTCTGAGAAATAGCAAGCTTGTCTTGAAAATTACTTTTGAAACGAATTGTTTCATTGGTGGCAATAAAGACAGATATAAATTACTAACAATCAACGTCTATACGGTTTGGAGCGAAGGTGAATTCTTTCAATTTATTTCTGCGAAATATTTCATCGTTGATTTCGGCAATAGTTGGCTTTATTTTTCTGTTCTATCATTCTCACTTGCCTGAATTGACTTTGAGTCATTTCGTAGTTGATTTTGATTTATATATCGCTACTGCTAAGTAATAGTGCTTCATAAAACAACTGCAGAAAAAAGCCGAAATCACTAGATAAATGCATGTCTAACAAAAAATCTCCTTCAAAATGCATTTCACTGCAATTTCCGGACAAAAACTGAAAACATTGTTTTGGTGGAAGCGAACTAAATGTTTTGCTACTTAAAACAATTTATTGTCTGTGAGGCACGGTTGTTGTATAGCTAAATACGCCAAGTTCCCGGATTCACTACACAAGTGTCATCTCACGGTATAATTATGACGATAATAATCTCGTCGTCTAGATCTCTACTGTACCACATATATAACACGTTCACACCGTAAGCTGATCTTTGCGCCCTAAAAACCAAATCAATTGCTTTCCTACAACGTGTGCCCCTGGTGTCCCAGATGAGTGACGTTGCTCTCTGTCCTGAGTTTTATTTAGTTTTCTGCGAATTTCTACAATAGAAATATATGTTTTAAACTTTTCTGGAAAATTACAGTGTCTGTACAAAAGGCGGGATTGTATAACGTTCACACGACTAGATGAATATACAGTGATCGCAAACTTTTGATTATACTCGTATTTAAGTATCGTGTTTCAAATGTGGTGTTCCTCGAGGTGGAACATAAATTTCAATTAAGATAAATTAGGATCCCCTAAATTCGATACCCACGTAGGAAGGATTTATGTACGCTAAGTATTTGTATATTGGCTCCAATGTTGTCGCTCTCTTTCTTGAAATTATATAGCAGCGATAGAAAACGAAGGAAATGAACGAAGGACACCAGATAAGAAAAAGAAGTTACACGAAAAGGAACGGAAACCGGATTCCGTAATGTTTTTAGTTAACGTTAAAAACGAGTGCGCGAATACTTGACAAAGTTTTTTGATAAGTAGTAGTGAAAATAATTAGGACAAACGATGTCATGTAGCAATACGTTACGGGTAATTACGATGTATCTGGATATATGTGTAAGAATCTCGTCATCTGCACACAATATGTTTGTATTCACACGCGTTCATTCGCACCGCTTTCCGTTTCACACTACTATGTTTTTGTAAGGCGTAATGCTAGAGTTAGATAATAAGACGTTTTACTGTCATACACCTCTTGTTTCTGTAACCGATGTTCATGATAAGTTTGATAGAATGCCGAGATTACTCGACATGCTTTGGGAATTCAGTTGCACTTATGCAAGAGTATGTTAAAGAATCCCAATTAAAAGCTGATCTAAGATTATCGTCTCATTATTATGTTATGAACAGCGTTAATTCATGATAGGAGTACTCCTTTATAAGGCGGAAATTAACTTTTATTGCTTTCCGTGAAGACATCTGCTTAGGAGATAAGTTTACGTTTTCCTCTCTTGCAGAATTGGTGTGTAAAGTTTAATGAACGTGAGAAATTGATTTTTATAAGCATAACATTCCTTTTTTTAAGTATGAAACGAGTCCTGCGTCGACTGCTAAACTCCAGTGGTGGTGTCTCTTCGTACATCGTCCTAGTAATTTGAAATTATTAGTTTGCCATCCATTTCACTATACTGGGTGTTTTTACCGATCGGTGGGAGTCCCCCATGCTGCAAAGGTGGGTGCGGCTACATGTCATAATTTAATTTGTTTTTTTTTTTTTTGTCAATACTAACAATAGTTTTTAGGGTTCCGTAGCCAAATGGCAACGGAACCCTTATGGATTCGCCATGTCTGTCTGTCTGTCTGTCTGTCTGTCTGTCCGTCCGTATGTCACAGCCGCTTTTTTCCGAAACTATAAGAGCTATACTGTTGAAACTTGGTAAGTATATGTATTCTGTGAACCGCATTAAGATTTTCACACAAAAATAGAAAAAAAACAATAAATTTTGGGAGTCCCCATACTTAGAACTGAAACTCAAAAATTTTTTTTTCATCAAACCCGTACGTGTGGGGTATTTATGGATAGGTCTTCAAAAATGATATTGAGGTTTCTAATATCATTTTTTTCTAAACTGAATAGTTTGCGCGAGAGACACTTCCAAAGTGGTAAAATGTGTGTCCCCCCCCCTGTAACTTCTAAAATAAGAGAATGATAAAACTAAAAAAAATATATGATGTACATTACCATATAAACTTCCACCGAAAATTGGTTTGAACGAGATCTAGTGAGTAGTTTTTTTTTAATACGTCATAAATCGTAACGTAACGGAACCCTTCATGGGCGAGTCCGACTCGCACTTGGCCGGTTTTTTAAGTACTTACATTGTTACTAACCTACTATGGACTTAGTCTGAAATAAATGTTTATTATTATTATTATTATTATTAATAGGTGAAGTTGCATAACTGACCAAAAATTTATCAAGAATTTCTGTGATTGACATCTATATTTTAGAACTACCTAGTGTCAATAATATTAATGCATCAGTCGAGCTTTACGAGTTTACGGCACGATCGTGAATTACTTAACAATCAGACATCAAGACACCAATCACATAAAAAGCCTGCAAAATTCGCGGAATATAAAAAGACGAATACTAAGCCCATGTCAACACAATAAATTATCACGCGAGATATTTCGCTAGGTTCCCGATATCCTTGGCACAGTTCTGGACCACCCACATCGCCTCCCACTGCACGCGAGAATACTGACTCGTAACTATTGTTTGTAGTCGAATACTAAGACAGATTACAGATTTAGTTCATCTAGCTAACCAAACGTACGATACTTGCGGAGCAGGCTTTGTGTTATCTGAATTTAGATTGTGATCGAAAAGATTCTGTTACTCAAGCATCAAAAATGTTTGAATTGATATATAATAATCGTGCTTGAACCTAATTGGAAGCGATCACGGGTCAAATCAGGTTGCATAACAGTGCATTGTCTGGACACGTTGACTCTGTATGACCTGACACATGAACTGCGTGTTTATCATGTTTTATTCACGCTTGGTTTGTAGATTAATTAGTAGTAGCGACATCGGTCGAACAAATCTCTGATATTGGCAGAATTGGAGGAATTAAAAGCTTTTTATTTTACTAAGATACAAATATCTCTAATACTGTTTGATTTTGGAGGAGTTTAGCATTTTTGAAACCTACTAAGATACTATTATTTGCATGTTGCATGTCATCAAATTGGAGAAGATAGAGACATTGTGTGATGACACAGTTTGTGAAAATGACTCAACGAGTCCAAGCGGAAGAGAGCAGATAGCAGCTTCCATCAAAACATCCATAGTCGAGGCTCAGATAGGCCCAGATTTATCTGTGTAGCTCGCCTTCACCAAAATAGCGTTTGTTATCAATATCATGAACGTGAAACGCGCGTGAGTTTGACGTGCGTGATCACACTCGATCACTCTTAAACGTACAAACAAAAGATTAGCGGAATACTTTGTCCGAAACAAATCTTTTCAAAGATAAGTTACAATGTTTCGTGTCATTTGCTACGGCTCGGCTACCTACGTATTTTTTAAACTACAGCAATTTGAAACGGCTTTATTTACCGTATTTCGTAGACTTGTAGATGCCAAATGCTGCAATACAAGTGCAGTGGTTTCATATCTACGATTGTATTCATGAGTACTACACTCCCATAAAGGATGTTCCTTGTTTAACCTAACACGCGGTATATTGAAATGCAGAATTGGCCCTAACGTATGATACATATAACAATTGTATTAGCCTGATGGATATGGGCAGATGCAGATTCTACTCCAATATCGACAAGTACGGGTGGTGCTGGTATTAGGAGTGTTTCCAAAAAATATATTTACATAGTAATCTGCGGGGCTGCTAGAAGTTAAATAGCAACGTAGGCGCAAATAGAATTGATAATACTCCCCTCGCTAGTACAAGACTGGTACCTAGATGATATTATGCAAAATTCAATGGCACGCAGTTTCTCCAAGCCGTATTGTCTAGTGCATTACGCGACATGGCATGAAAACATGTTATTCAATAAAGGCTTAGGATCTTACTACTGTAGGTTTGGGTCTAAAATTGCTTGGCAATCAGGGTGGCTTGTTTAGGCTTGAAATTGAATAGTACATTCGGCTACGTCGTTCGGGTCCATTTTGCCAAGTCCCTCGTGTCCATACGAGCTTTTGTTCACCAACACCAGGGGAGTTAGAAGTACTTTGGTTACACTGATATTTTTATTTAATTAAAGTATCTTTGACATATCTCGGGACCCTGGGGTCCCCGAGTTTTGGAAGGCGTACGAGGGGACGAAGCCAACTCGCAGATGCCCGTGAGACGCTTTTGATGATATGAGGCACCAACCGACGATTATTCCTGTACGCACTATGCGAGTGCACCCAAGGACAACACTCGGTTGGTGTCAATCCAATGTATTCCAATATATTATGAGTTTGGGTGGCTAAAGCGAACTGGTTATCTAGGACTATGGGAAAACTACGGCCCTTGCCTGACCAATTTTTAATATTACATTAATGTTAACTTTAAATAAAGAAAATGAAACTAGTATTGTGTTGCTAATCGATGAGTGACGACCAGTTTAGCATGCTATGGTTATCAGACATAGTTAAGTAGATAAGGGATAACGCATAAAATTTGTAAAAAACGCCTTAGGTAAAGTAACTTCGTGACAAATAATTTAATTTAATCTATCGTATAAAATTAGGCATGCTATGGCTATGTTTGAAAAAATACTTTGTGGAAACACTAGTGTGAGTCGAAACATCTTATAACTCATCCTAGCGATGAACGATACAGCAAAGATATCGAGTCATTCGTCATTTCCTTTCTAGGGTTTGTTTATACTGGCTCCATGTTTGGCTGCAAATGCTCATATCTGTTTAATATTTACATAAGGATTCTAATTTTAAATTAATCATATGTCGCTGTGGCTGGGCACGCATCTGACCGGAAGTGGCGTATGCGCAGCTGAGGGACCGTTTCCGGCGTCCATTACTGTCGCACTAGGTAAGACTATTAAATGAAGCGGCACGAGCATTGTTTAAACCCCTTCCTTTGGTATATTACTATACAATGCCACTTTAATGGGGTCATTGAACAGAGATTATAGAAGGTAATACAGTCAAAAGTTATGTAAACGGAGAAAATACTACTGAGAGAACTACGATCGATTTTAGAGATGCCAAAAAAGTAAAAACAAAAAAGAACATTTAAGTAAGTATGACATGGTGTCGTTGTCAACATTGACTTTAGCTACTGTTGAAACAGATGAAAAAATTGCTTTCTTTAAGATGTAGCACTGAAAAGACGCTCCAGAAAATCGGACAGTAAAATACAATAAACGACTTCCACATTATGAATTTGGATTTCATTTTGGAGAATCAACACAAATAGTTATTACCTCATAAAAAATATAAACACAGGATTATATGAAAGTGGTCAGCGCTAAATATTGCAAGTGAACAAAATTTATATTTGGGACTGGCTATATGCCAGCACGACCTTGCGCCGATGGGAATAGATCATGATCAAACAAATGTAGTGCAAATAAAGTTACCGCTTTTTATATTTTAGGACTTTTTATTAATCTTACCTTCCCAATTTTGTTTTTCATTTTCAATGTTATTACAATCTTTACCTATGAGTAGGGCTGAGTCACTCGCGTGAATGAATTCTTATAACTGCTACCTATATATATGTCTCATAATAGCAAAAGTAATTAAATCACAATATTTTGTATATTAAATGAATCATCTTAAATTAGTCTGTTGACGTAGATTCACTAGTACCATTGTTTACGTAAGTAAAAACCACAATAGAGGGTAATTTACAAAAATACATCATTTTCCTGAAACATAGTTGAGTAGGTACTTGCCCACGTAATGTTTTTGTTGTCTATATCTATCTACTCGTATCTATATACAGGGTTGAATTTTGTAATGCCATCCGAAGGGAAAGTACTCTTAATACTGTAGATAGAAAATTTTACTCAAAGAAAACATTCCTTTATTTTTGAATAGAAAGAAAACTACTGCATTAAAAGATTTTCAAAAATTTGCTTGCCACACCCGGGAATCGAACCGACTAAAATCTGTAAAAATTACAACCTGTAGGTACTTTTATTGCATCGATTGTTAGGATCATTATAAGGATGAAATCTGGACTTATAAATTCAATGAGTCAAGTTAAAGCTCTTTAACTAAAAAATCCATATGTCTGTTTATTTATGTTAATAATGATTAAAATGAATTCGTTAGAAGCATACATTTGTGTATGTGTGTGCGAAGGGCGGGCGTTTTTGGGGGACTGTCTTTTGTAATTTTGACGTTCGAAAAGTGCTGATTCTCAGCCTAATTTGAATAAATGACTTTTGATTTTGATTTTATCCAAGAAAATGGAGCCCATTTCGAGCAACTAATTAGCTAATTTACCATTTTTGTAAATAATTAAAATAATTTAAGATTTCATGGTTTTCCTATCATTTAATTTATCAAGTTTGTTAGAGAGATTTCATCCTTATAAATTTATCCTAACGATCAATGCCATAAAAGTACATTATGTAATTTTTACAGATTTTAGTCGGTTCGATTCCCGGGTGTGGCAAGCGAATTTACGAAAATATTTGAATGCAGTTTTCTTTCTATTCAAAAATAAAGGAATGTTTTCTTTGAGTAAAATTTTTTATCTACAGTATTAAGAGTACTTTCCCTTCAGGTGGCATTACAAAATTCCACCCTGTATATAAAATTTAAAGTCCTGACTGACTGACTGATAGATCAACGCACAGCCTAAACCGCTGGTCCTAGAGATATAAAATTTGGAGGGTGTGTTCTTCGTGAAGGGTAGGCATCCACTAAGAAAGGATTTTTCGAAATTCCACCCATAAGAGGGTGAAAAGGGGGAATTCGTTTGTATGAAAAATCTTATTCCTTGAGTTAATAAACTTGAAACTTGGCACGAATACTTAAGTATCTAAATAAATTATGAAGATTGTCAGTTTTTTTTTCTTCTAAACTACCCCCTAATAAGGGATTAGGGGGTTTCAAAGTTTGTATGGAATTTTAGCGCGCAGTCCGATTTACTCGAAACTCAGTATTTATACCTTATAATGAAAGTAAAGAATAATGTGTATCAGGGTTTTTTGAAAATCTACCCCTGACGGGCTGAAATGGGGTAGTAAATTTTTCAGGGGAGGATTTTACTGCATGGCTTGATTAACTCGAAAATTAGTATAAATAATCTTTGAGCCAAGTTATGAATACATCCCAAATGATTTTTTTAAAATAAATCTTCTTCATTAGGTTAATAAACTTGAAACCTTTCAAGAATACTCGCATAGGTAAGTAATAAAGTTTATTATTATTATTATTTCAAAATTACCCCTCAAAGGAGAATATAGGGATGTTGAAGTTTGTGTGGAATAATTTGAATGCGCGGTCCGATTAACTCGAAACTCAGTGTTTATACTTAAGACCAAAAATAAAGAGTAACATGTATCAGGGTTTTTCGAAAATCTACCCCTAACGGGTTGAAAGGGGGTAGTTAATTTTACAAGGGAGGATTATAATGCGTGGCTTGATTAACTCGAAAATTGGTATAAATAATCTTTGAATCAAGTTCTGAATAATCCCAAACGATTTTTCGAAATTCCACCCCTGTGGGGTTGAAAAGCGGGGGATACAGTTTATATGAAAAATCTTATTAATTTAGTTAATAAACTTGAAAGTTGGCAAGAATACTTGCCTAAGTAAGTAATAAAGTTTATCATTATAAGTTTTTCAAAACTACCCCTCAAAGGAGGATATAGGCGTGTTAAGTTTGTGTGGAAGAAATTGAATGCGCGGTCCGAGTAACTCGACACTCAGTATTGATACTTTTGACAGAAAATAATTAATAATAAGTATGTAAAGTTGTCGAAAATTTACCACTGACGGGACAAAAAGGGGTAATTCAGTTTTTAAGGGGAGGATTTGAACTTGAAACTGTATGTTACATTTTCACGCCTAAACCACTGAACTTCTGATTTGAGACGATTGATTCTGATTTCATAGAGATAGATGGCTTCCTGGGGAAGCACATACATTTTATCCTGTTAGCACGTTCCCGTGGGATAATTTCCGACATCCACGCGGGCGAAGCCGCGGGCAGAAGCTAGTAATTATATAAAATTCAAAGTCCTGCCTGACTGACTGACTGATACATCAACGCTCAGCCTAATAAACCGCTGGTCCTAGAGATATGAAATTTGGAAGGTGTGTTCTTCGTGAAGAGTAGGTATCCAATAAGAAAGGATTTTTTGAAATTCCACCCGTACGAGGGTGAAATGGGGGGAGTTCCTTTGTATGAAAAATCTTATTCCTTGAGTTAATAAACTTGAAATCTGGCACGAATACTTATCTAAATAAATTATGAAGATTGCCAGTTTTTCTAAGCTACCCCCTACCCTCCAATCCCTTGTGATTGGGGGGTTTCAAAGTTTGTATGGAAGAATTTTAGCGCGCAGTCCGATTTACTCGAAACTCAGTATTTATACCTAGGATCGAAAGTAAACAATAATGTTCCTGTGGGATAATTTCCGACATCCACGCCGGCGGAGCCGCAGGCAGAAGCTAGAGGAAATATAATTTAATTGGACAAGTTTTGATAACACTGCAAAGTCAATAAACACATTACGAATATGAAACAGGAATCATTTCATTAAATAAATATATTGTAAAGCGGTATTAGAAATTATAAAAATTTTAAGACTTGAAACCACTACTAACAGGGAAAACGACTTAATTTTTTTTTTCATCTTTCTTTGGGCTTATTATTTAAGTAATAATCTTTGAGTATAAATTTCAGGAATGGTGTATGTCTTGACAATCAATAGGCTTTTCTTTTCGTCTTAAACAATTTCAAGTGGAAAAGGCTGCTTGTGAACACAATCTCTCAACGGAATAAATTATAATATTAACTTGTAACTTAAAAACGCTTTTGAGGAGGTGAATCCTTTCAACTATATTCAGAAAGGAAGTTGATGTAAGCACTAAGCAATGACGCTACCTACATCCGATGACACAAATGATAAACTTCCCATTATACGCTATATTTTTCCGAGAAAATTGTCTCCGTAATACTAATAAAGTATCGCATGAATAAACGTGATTCATTTGTTTGTTTGTAGGTACTTTGTACTGTAGTAAACTACGATGTCATAAGTTTAGGTTGATTATGAAAAGCTTATCTCCGAGGGTCAGGAAACTAAAAGTTTTAAAATTTTCCCACGGAGTTCTTGCGTGATGAAAAGCATGACCTAGTTCCTGAAAGTGCTAAAGAATATTATTATATATATTTTTTATTTCAGTCGTAGATTCGATGGATTATTCAGACTTGCGTAAAGTCATCTAGTTCAATTAAGAATTACATAACATAACATCGCGACTGCAATCCTCAAAAGGGCGAGCCTGTTGCCATCAACCGGACACCATATCCATAATCCGGACTGATACTGAGAAATTCCTGATGAAAGAACCCATCAACACTTTGCCCGACCTGGGAATCGAATCCAGGTCCTTATGCTCAGATGTAGCGGTTGCGATCACTTGACCAAGGAGGCAGTAATTTTAGACTTATGTATGTATAAGTACCACTGATCAAAAAATAAATATTTAGGTAGGTTTACTAATTGGTGGGTTGATCATAGAAATATAAAAATATATCTATGGTCAAGATTCAAGAAGTCTAAAGTTAACAGTTTTATCGATGGCAGCACGGAAGTCAGTCATAGTGCAGGTCATGGGGCACAATATAGGCAGGACAATAGTTTTGAGGTCAATGGTTTGTATAGTAAACAACGAAGATTCAATGAAGCGTTAACGATGGGTTTTATTTGACCTTCGTTTATTTTAAGTATTATGACATTATGTCTTGGGTACTTTGTGAGTATCATGTAATAAATAATTATGATACAAAGGTTTCACGGCAAAACTATCTGTATATCCACGTCAGAACGACTAATATCGAGCATCGTGCCACTGCTGAACATGCTCCCCTTCATGACAAGAGTGAACAAAAAATAAACCGCCATAATTTTACTGATAAAAAACTTTGTCGTATTAGGTAAAGTCAAATCACTTAGCATTCAGCATGACAACTCCTTAATGATACGCTTTTTAAGAGTCCCTGGTGGCTGACAACAGGTTGTAGACCTGACTTCACGCATACGTCCAGGGTTGGACTGCAATAAGCTGTTTGGTACCTCCTTCCTTGCATTCATAAGATCAGCAGAACCATCAAGGGCCAAAGGAAAAAGAAAATATCACTGACCTTATAGTTGAGACCTTGTACATCTTCCTCCAACGACACATCGGAGTACATGTCGTCCGCTGGTTCCCCACCCGAACCGCAGCCCGACGAGTTAAATGACGACGACCGGTATAATTGGCTGAAACAATGACACTCTTCATTAAACCATGACTTTATTAGACAATCATCCGTTACTCAAATTTTACTCATTGAATTAAACAGTCGTAAGGTAGGATTATTTATGTTTAGACTAACAGCGACATCTAGTGGGATCTACAAGAACGTTTTAGCGCCATCTATGTTCGCCCGTTGTAAGTTTTAGTATTGTTTGAATGTATACGTACGTTATGTTAGCGCGGTTTGCTAGCTGGCGCTACGATTGTTCATGGAGTGCCCGCTAGGTGGCGTTAGTAGAACGTTTTATTTTTATTTCGTTACTTTATACGAATTTAAATGAATGAATAATAATTACATACCTAGCTAAGACATTGGAGCCGAGTTGTCGCTTCCCAGAGCTGAAACAAACGAACATAACATTAACATTGTAAACACATAAAATAATAAAAAAATTAGTGTTTTTCGGTTTTTCTAGGAATTAAAGCAGCAAAAAATAATAATTAATGTCTCGTAAAGATCTAAAAAATATTTTAATTGGAGTTGTTGAGCTTTTAAATATGAGCATTACAACAGTGAAACGACATTATGTAAATAAGTAATTTATTTTTTGTAGAAAAAAAAATCCCATCAATTCAATAGTTACAGTACCTACTTAATAACTAAATTAACATTAATTAATAGCCATTATAGATCTTTTACAGCAAACGGATGTCTTATGATTGAATTAACAGAGGCCCTAGGTCGCACGCCCGACGCGAAGTAAACGTAGAACGATTTTCAATCGAAAATATCCCATCTCATCTATAGAATTTTGGTGATACTACATAATTGTACTTGTACAAGGACAATTATGTAGTATGTAGTATCAGCCATAGTTGTAAATAAAGCCTTAAAACTATATATATATGTAGGTACATATTCCCTGTTATTTATAAAGGTACAAAAATGTATGGTTAAACAGATGTTAATCATTACTAAACATTATGCAACGTTTAAAAATAAAGAGGATAATGTGCGAATGAGAATTTAAAATATTAAAAGCGTTCGAATTTACGTCAGGTTTACGTTTAATCCGCGCGTTCGTTCTAGGCCCTCAGTATGGGTACCGTTTACCAAACTATCTACAAATAACTACCAATTGTCCGTAACCTGAACCTTCCACCCTGTATAACTAATTCTTAATAAGTAGTAACGCACGTTCTACGCAAGTATAATCACGGTAAAAGTATTTAGGCCCATATCGCGGCACGAGTGTTGCATAGTAAATAACTACATGGTAATACAGTAACGAATACTTAGTTAATTAACTTGGTTAGACGCATGTCCGGTAGATTTAATATTTAACACACTTTTTTCTGGGAAGTTTGCTAACAAGAGATTGAATTCTATTAAAATATATCAGCTTCCTCAAAAGATGGGCTTATCAGTGTTTATCTTTTACATCAAGAGCAGGCAAACGTTACCTAATTCCAAAGTGAAAAGGCATGGTCCTCTTCTAATTCATCATGCCCACAGCTGGACATTCAAAATCTAGTACACACCAGTGATAGGTACAGCTGCTTTCTACCATCATCCTAGGATTTCCCTAACTATGTTGGGAAGTATTATCAGGTCAAGGATGACCTGCCCCAGCAGTCTCGACATTCATAGCGATCGCTTTACGACCGAATTCGGTCGCAAAGTCCTGTCACTCCATACATTTCACCTGTCAATTCGGGACTTTGCGACCGAATTCGGTTGTAAAGCGATCGCTATGAATGTCGAGACTGCTGGGGCAGAGCATAGGACATTATGAAATGTCCTTATCTAATGTAATTGGGCCATGTATGTTTTTGCTAAATTCGTTTATTATGGATCAAAACTGATGAGCTAGACAATTTAAAATATATTGTAAAAGAGTTTTTATCATTGCCAGGTAAGTTTTAGCCTATCCGTCAAGTGAACTGATGACCTAAAATCATGGATGCCCATTCAAGCATTTATAGAGTAACCTAGGCTAATTTGCAGTGATAGGAATAGGTAGTGCCTATTTGCCTAAACTTCGAAGAACAGAGACAAGAAACGGAGACTTCCTTAGGACTAAATTTTTCACTCACTCACTAACACACTGTGTACGTCATATATCTATACTAACATAATTTTTGATTTTGATTTTACTGTAAATTATTTAATTTAATGTAATTGTTTAAATTGATTTTAGTTCTATTTCAGTGTCTGTGGTCTACGTACCAATTGATTTTAATATAATTTAATGTATTGTATGGATTATTATTATCTGAAATAAATGAATTATTATTATTATTATTAAAAGTGTTGTCCCGAATTTCTGGACAGATGTCCTGGAAAAAATTTAGTCCTAAGGAAGTCTCCGTTTCTTGTCTCTGTTCTTGGAAGTTTAGGCAAATAGGCACTACCTATTCCTATCACTGCTAATTTGAGAGAGACCTATAATCAGCAGTTTGTGTGATTGAAAGTTGTGCAGACTCGTGCATTTCTTGCAGCATCATGCTGAGATAGGAGCCTTTTGGCCTCGTATAGGGCTTTCTGTTTCATTATTCTTTTTGGTATTTTTTTTTATTTACTTTATTTTGTGATCTTCCTGTACGAGTTGCAATAAATACTTTTTCTTTCTTTCTTTTATTTGCATTCTGGGGCAATAAAGACCAATATAGCCAGTATCGTGGCACGACCACTGCATGACAAATGCTGATAGGAGTACTCGTACATGCTAATACGTTAACGTCAAGTAATTAACTGGACTGGACGCATGTCCGGAATTCTTCAGTCGCGATAGAAAGAAGGAAATACTTTAAAATGGATGTGGGTAACGCTCGTCAAGCAATTAGTTCATATGATTACTACGAGTGCCAGAGTTACGTGAGCGGCCATTGTGAGATTTTTTCTAGATTACTTTCATGCAGAATGACTAATGTTCCTAATTGTTTGATATCAGGTAATCTATACAAATAAATAAAATTGAAGTGACTGTTTGTAATGGCAAAATAACAGCTTTTTTTCTAAATGCATACGAAAGTATAAATTAAAACGTAATATCAACCAGCAGGGGATCAGATCAGGGGATCTGACCGTAATAACTCTAAAAACAATTTTTAAAATGTTTGTTGGTCTGATTTTGACGGAACTTTCCTTGGCAGATGCTGATGTTATAAGGAGTAACTTAGGCAACTGTTATTTTAGAAAAAGAATTAGGGTTATGCGCAAAAATCAATATATTTTCCGACATGCACGCGAACGAAGTCGCGGGCATAGCTAGTGTACCTACTTATAAAAACACTCCTTTAGGCTTGTTTTAAGTGGTGCCAATTGCTATGAAGTGCAAAACTAATCTGAATCTTTTTGGCTGTCGATATGTAGAAGGTCAGCCAACAGTAAGATTTACCTTGTTATATTTTATGGACATAACTCACAAGGTAACATGACGTTGCTTACTTAAAATTTATCGAAAAAACTTTTTAGTATCGCACTCGGTTAGTGCTGACACGTTTCCGTTTCCCCTAAAAACTAATTGAGACACGTGTGTTGTTAGCACATAACGTTTACGAATAGCCATTTAATTACTCGCTGAGTAGAATAGTTTTATTTTAACAGTTAAAATAATAAAGTTTGAATGGCATATCGACCTTCTGTAACGCACAACTCTTGCATCATTTAGGTCATCTGTTGGCGGTGCAGAGTGTAAGCCAATAGCAATTTTGGACAATCTTGTTTTGAAACCTTATGAATTAGTCCATAACTAAGGCAATTACTCTATAATGCGTTCGCCGTTTTCATCAACGCAGTATGCAAAAACGCATAATCTAGCAGTTCTCATCTTCAGAAAAATACAATTTAAAAAAAGGCATTTCTTGATGTTTGCTTAGAAAATGACAGTTGATTTTTGTAGTCTTTATAGTATTCACTAGCTTCTGCAGGCTTCGCCCGCGTGGATGTCGGAAATAATTCGAATTATTTTTCTAAAATAAAAGTAGCCCAAGTTACTCCTTATCCAGCTATCTGTGAAAGTCCCCTCAAAATTGGTTCAGCCGTCAGACAGACAAACAATATTAAATTTGTTTTTTTGTTATAAGCACCTACCGTAGGTTTAAATTTTCATATGAATTCAGTAAAATGCTGTTATTTTGAAATTACAATCAGACACTGACTTTTGACATCGTATATGAAGTCGGTTAAATAAATATAGGGAACCAGGGAACATCTTT
The DNA here is from genome assembly GCA_951799955.1 of Apamea anceps. NCBI lineage: Eukaryota > Metazoa > Arthropoda > Insecta > Lepidoptera > Noctuidae > Apamea > Apamea anceps. Next base: position 6,577,676 of record OX637516.1, read on the forward strand.
GTTTAAACAAAAGTTTTCCTTTTTAAACTAGTACTCTTTCCTAGGGATACTAGGACTTCATGTTGTGGATTCTTATCAGGGTGCTACGACCGCTACGAGCCTACGACGGTGATAATATTTTGAGTGGCTCGCGTCATTAGTCAATTGTTTGTTGATTTATTAAAATAATTAGAATTGACGAAATTCCACTTCAAAGTTACAGAAGCCATGACGGAGCGAAGTCGTGAGTATCAATCTTTTATGTGTTCACTTAATGTTACCCAAAGTTAGCTTGGTCTGTAAGTGTCGATGTTGATGATATCGAATTATTGGCAGACAGTAATATCCAGCAGTACCCACTAACGTTTCTATAACGCGTGCATTAAGGTAAAAGCCTCACAAGACAGCAATATCTATGCATTAGTTCACGATTACCATGGTTTGTCAAGTGTATCATATGCAAGCGGTCGGGACGTCCGTGGGGAGTGTCGGAGAAATCAGCAGGCGACAAATGAAACATGGGTGCGCGTACGCCGTGAAATTGTGTAAGAAAGTGACGAGCAGACTACCAACTTGTGAACGTAATGATCATCAATTGGACACTGATACAGAAATAATGTGGGTTTTGCAACTTTGTCTGTCAAATGATCTGAATCTAAGTACGAAGAAAGTTGCTGGCTGGTTGTAAAAAAAAAGATTGTATCCGCAGTTCTGTTTTAAAATTGCCGCTGACATAACCCCGTATTATGGACACTAATATAGATATAATGCGTGCGTACAGACCTCTTTTATCTGTTCTGTGGTACAGACGCCAGCACATCAAGCTACTACATTCTGTCAAAATTCTTTAATAGATTTTCTACTTTATCGTTAAAGCATTAAGATTCAAGGTTGATTGGAAACATTTGACAGTTTCGGGTATCTTGACCTGCTGGCGTCTGTACTACAACTTTACAAAAATATTCAAATCTACAAAGAAAGCTGCGTAACTGGCTGGTTGGAAAAATAAAGATCACCTCATGAAGATTAAAAAAAAGTGCTGCCGCTGAAATAACCCCGTATAAAAACTTTTTGAATTTATCAATTTACAACCTTTTGCTAAATATAATTGGCATCCTTTCATGATGATCGGTTATATCACAATGTCTTGGCAATTGATCCTTTTTGTGGAGTTTTTTCCACCATTGATTAGAAAGAAATAGGTTGAAACATTGCGTGTTTGTGACGAATTAATAGAATCATCACGCCTGATTAACTAAATAGGAGTACAATCTTAGGATTGTTGTAAATACTGTGGATAGTTATTGTAATCATACAATTCAAGAGTTGGATAACCGCTGAACATAATCAATTGAACACGCGGTATTCCGTAATTTAATGTTTCTTTTTAATTATCTTTTATTATGTAATAAGTAATTTTAGGGGAATACATATACGAGTATCTACTAACTTGACGTGACTACACCGTATACAATTTAACGGCACGGTTGGCGCAGTGGTTAAGCGATTGACTGCTGCGCGGCGTGTCGCGGGTTCGATTCTCGCACGGAACAAATATTTGTATGACCTACAATTTAGTTGTTCCGGGTCTGGCTGTTTGTGTATGTGAGTTTAAATGTTTGTAAACGCACCCACGATACAGGAGAAATTCCTAGTGTGGGGCAAAGTTTTATAATAATAAAAAATAATAAAAAAATTACCTATGTTTTTTTAAATTATGTAATTTGTTTAGTTTTCAAAAATGCTTTGTTACAACCGGATATTTTTGCTTTTATCCGCGTATTAAACAGGGTAGAAGGGACACCGACGCATACCTAACTGACTTTGAATTCAGCACATTGTTCTAGTCGATTATCAAAAAAAAAAAAACCTATTTCATTGTAAAGTGCAAAAGCGCACAGCTACGCGGTCAAAATGTAGGACAGAGCAAAATTTTCTTTTACTAACGTTGACGATATCGTCAGTCTGAGGAAATACTTGGATGAGAGACGCACAGAACAGGGAAGTATGGCAGAAGAAAGGGGTGGTCTATAGCCAGCAGTGGATGATTCCGGGCTACAATGATGTTGATGATGACCCGACGAAAGATTTAGACGCAGGAGCTTCGGAGTTTGTGCGTCGATGTCCCTGCCACCCTGTTAATTATTGAACCTAAATCTTCAACATTACAGTGCGCCAATCCATTTTCTGCAATTACATCTCGTCAGGTACCTATTTTGACCTCAAGATCCAAAACACGAATCGTTGGTAGTTAAAGCGGTTCGTATTGGGATTCGGCATTCGGCACCTAAATTATCTAATCGAAGTTTCTACCTGGAAATGTTTCGCCTTGAGACTTTGTTACTTGCATTTGGCTTTGGTCAAAATTATAGTGGCATTCATGACTAATACGAAGCGTGAGGTTACAATATTGAAGGCTTCATACAAATCGTTACGTACCTACTCAGTACGTACAAGAATATATAAGTACATAAACACTTATATTTCGTAATACATAATTTGTGGGAAAAAGAAGCTGTTGCACAATGTGTCTTGACAATCTTGTTTGTTTTTAATTCATGCTTTCAAAGTAGAACTTTTAAGGTCAAACGGCGGTTTACCTACATGTTACGTTTTAGGCCCATTATTCGAATTGTCTATGGGTTAAGTATAGACTGAATAAAGTAAATCAAACTAAATTTATTTAATTCTAGCTGCACCTCGCGGTTTCACACGTATAAGTGTCGATCCCGTGGAAATATCGGGATAAAAAGTTTCCTAACTGTTATTCTAATGTATAAGCTATATTACTGTAAAGTTTAATTAAAATCCATTCAGTATTTTTTGCGTAAAAGAGTAACAAACTTCCATCCATCCTTACAAACTTTCGCGTTTATAATATTAATAGGATAAATGATTAAAAAAAAGTATAAACTCAATTTTTGCCTACACTGGTATCATTTGGTAATTTACAGAGATTTTATTTTTCATTATAAATTAAATTGGAATTAAACGAAAACTAAAACAGTATTCTGTTTTAGTTTTCGTTTAATTCCAATTTAATTACAATAATTCCAATTTACATTTTGAATTAAATTTCAATTTACAGTTTTTTAATTAATTCCAATTTACATTTTGCTAAATTATCGTATAATTTAGCAAAATGTTGTAAATCGATGCTAGAAGTGTCGTCCGTCCTCGTCGAATGGCCGATTGAGAACAAGTCCACCCACGTTATTTCTTATAAAAAACGCCAAAAAAGTAAATTGTTGGTGTAATCACCCGGCGCGGCCGCCACCGGTGGCAATGAGTTGTCCAATTGACTGTTTACAATTACGTGACAATTGAAAATATTTGTGTCAACCGTTTTGTTCCTGGCACTCCATATTAGAATCCTAGCTGGTTAAGCGCTTAATATACGAAGGGAGATAAGTCGGAAACTACATACATTGGGACTATATAAGCCTACCGTGGAAAGATTTCTATCTATGGTAGGTATCTGCGTAATACAGTCACAAACAAAAAAACTAGTCTAACTAACAAAATCATGTACCGTAAACGATTAAAATCATCATGCATTAAAACGATATGGCTATCGAGTTACAGGGATCGATATCAATAACTTGCCTCATGTATGGGCGGACAGGATACCACAGAATAATAAATAAATGAAAACATTGCCTGATTATAATGTGTGCGTTTATAGGAGAGGCATACATTAGTGAGTGCCATCGCTAAAAACACAATGCTGTGGCCAGCAATGAAATACTCATGCGTACACATTGTTGTACCTACTGTTGTATCTGCTGCGACAATAAAACAACAGCCCAACGTCAGATTACGTCATTATCGCGCCATAACGGATTGTGTTTTTGTTACATTATAAAAAGTGTTGTAATATAAATCAAATCTATCTGTCTTTTGTTTTTATATTAACTCTCTAAATAGTTGAGCTATCAATTGAACACTATGTTTTGGCTAAGCATAGTCTCGGCCCATTAAACAAGATGAATTTAAAGTTAACTATAACTCTTCAATATTCATGGATCTCAAATCAGAGTCTATAAATTCTGCAGCTGAAGACTTGGTCACTGTGTTAAACGCGCGGATGTCCACACAAAATAATTAGCTTTTTAATTAATAATATTGCAAACATTAAACATTCAAATATTCCAACCTGTAGGGTCGCTTTCTGTAATGCATGTAAACACCGTTCCGCTCCAGCTTTACAAACAAATAATTGCAACGATTAAAAAAATACAACAGATCCGGTCACATGAAACACGACACACGATTTTTATTCACATCACTTCATTCGAAACCACAGCACTGACAAGAAAATAAACATCACTGTTGAAAAATGAAAAAGCAAAAGAAAAGAAAAAAAATGTTCGAAACTCGAAATGGCACGCGGCGTGCGCGAAGGCGGCGCGTTCGGTATATTCGTGCGAGCAGCCACGATGTACTGACGCATCAACAAACGCAGCGGTGGACCGGTCAGCGACTACACCGCGAGGTATGAATTATCCACAATAGAACAGACAATGGCTGGCGAAACACTCGCCGTTATTAAATTATTAAGTAGCTCGCGGCGGTGGACGGACGGACTAATGGCCACTAATAACTTAGTCAACCGCAACGATATCGCGATCTGAAGGGTATGCTAATGCAATTTAGCATTTGCATCTTCATCCGTTTCTACATTTGTGTTAAAAAATCCATTTCCACTAATGTATTATGCATGCAAATCAGAAATAATTTATTATTTTCTGAATGTTTGCAATAGTTAAAGCTGTAGAAACCTAATACTCGAAACTCGAAATGGAATGGTTATCAAGAACCAAGGAATAGCAAATGGTTTAAAGTAAAAATTGATGCAGCAGGACTTCTTAAAGTATCTATGATCAAGAATGATAAAAATCCCGAAATCACGACGACGATATAGGAAAGTTTTTGGAGGAGATAATGAAGTATGGGAAGAATAATTAAATTGCAATGTTATCAATGACTAACCATAGCCTGTTCAAAAACCGGACGTAGGTCCAGTTAATAAAGAGAACAAAACTGCATTATCTGCAGAATTTCATAAAGACGTAAACGCTACACTAGATAGTTCTATGAACGACAGCGTAAAATAACAGTGTACACCACACACCACCATAGACACGAACAGTTATGCCGCGCAATACAACAAAAATGCAGTAATTCATAATATATTGCATCCTCTATCAAAATAATGTAAGTTGTCCTAGCCAGGTATGTACAATCTGTTCGACAATTGTTTTCATTAAGAAATGGTCCATCAGATGCTTCTTACACAGATTCCGCTAACAATTCTATACCAGCTTCAGTCCAGTTGATACCTTTGCTATAAAGAACAGTTGCCGTGTGAAATCAAACTTCTGTCCTTCACTATTCTGTTTGCGTTTTGTGACAAATGATAGTTGTTGCGTCATGGACGACTGTTGCTTTGTTCCGAATGACCACTTCAGTACGAACTTTGATTCTTATACTATTAATTTTCTCATCCCATGCTTTAATAGGACCGTAAACTATCGAGAGGTCTTTATTATTTGGTCGTGTCTTGCTATTTTCTTCTGAATTATATCCCACGAGTCGCACCACGTTACGAGCGTCTGGTTTCAAGGTATTTAGATAAAAAACTTAAGTAGTATGATGCGCGACTGCGCGAGTAAGGCTAGGAAGTGGAATTGGATTATGTAGGTAAATCATTATTTTCTCAGCATTGTTACAGTAATAAATGTTGACTCTTGAACCCATTTGAGCGTCGCTAATATTTTATCTGTTTTATGTATTAAAATTGTGTATTATAATTTTCCTTTTATAGATATAATCGTACCAGGTATACAGGATAATTACAAATGCCTAAGTTATCGGGATAATCTCTGCCAGCGTATCGTGATTGCGTAAATACCATTTATGAAACCAACTTTTACAGTAATAAGTAAGTAGTTAGGTTGTAGATGGAGAGACGCACACCGAGATTGCTTTTCTCATTATCGTGTTATGGAAATACCATCGGTAACAGGCTAACAGCTGGTGTTGGAATCTATAAAGTTGCTGAAAGATAAATTGCACAATTGCTTGCAAATTATGAAAGTCGATTAATGAATATTAGCTCGTTAAAATAGAAAATGATTAATTGAATTTTTCGCATTTTATTTGGTAAATCAACTGGTTTTGGACTAGTTTTGAAATTGATTGCCGAACCTGTTAAATATTCTTCAATAGGCACTGATTGATTAAACAGTGTACTGAAAGAACCGAAAAATGATCCGATGCCTGAAAATTTTAAAGCTACCAGCCCTACTTATTAGGTTTGCCAATCTAACGCTTGTAATCCATTTCGATCGAAATTAATTTACTTATCGTACTACAAATGTAATTACTGATGTTCGTAGGTGATTATGTGTGCGTTATGAGTAAAAAGCAACGCAGTGCGGCGCGTGCACCGTTGGGCAACCACGGAGCGCTGCCAGCCGGAACGGGACAGTTCACTTTCTTGGTGAGAATCCGAACCCACGAGTCTGACTCTCAAACTAGCAATGTGTTCCAAATTTTCTAATTATTTAACAATTAAATTGATATTAAGGTAATTAGCTAATTAGCACATTTATAATAGGCCTTAATATATTGCTGATTATGAAGCAAAATTAGTAAGATTTACTCATCAATATGTTAACGACTTAGTACAAGGCAAAGAAGTGCATGAAACTTGTTCACAGCATCTTGACCATAACACATTTGCATAAAGCTATACTCATTACGAATGTTAGTCAATAAGCCTATATAAATGCTAATAACCCAAATTCAGATGCACCAATAAAGCGCCGTGGCAGTTAAGCCTAGAATTGCAATATTTAGCATTGGGTTTCTAACCACAATTATTGCCGACCAGTGCACAGTGGCGCAACCGCCACCATTTACATTATTCTTTAGAAATGTTAAATTTGCAGGAAACGTGAGGAAGTTATGCAAACCTGTCACTGGGTTTAATTGTATCAAGAATACTATAGTTCTATTCCATATGGGTATTTAAGATATTCATCCGATTAAAATGGAAGTGAGAAAATTATCCGGTGTTATTGTTTCTGACATTAATGGCAGGAAAAATGTTGGTTATAAAGCTTCAATCAATCCGGAGACAAAGACCATTTTTCTGAACGGACGTGGACATAATAATCAAAATTATATAGGTATCTAAACTATTCTTTTGTTCGTGCACGCTAGTCCACGTAACACATTGTAGGAAGGTTTTGTCGTTTATTTTGTGAACATTATATGTACTCGTACAAAGTAAGAGGTTTTCCGCATTTTACTACCACTGGTTCGTATTTGGTGGTTCGTAGATTGTATAATATTACATTGTCGATAACGATGCGTAGTTAATTAGCAGGTATTCATTAACCATACTGCTACACAAAGTACGAATTGCACGAATATTTATTACGGAGAGTGGAGATTACAAAATACATAGATTTTTTCGTCATTATACTCAACGATGACTTCCGAGTCTGATTTAATAAAAAGGATACTTAAATTGTTAATTATATTGTTAAAAAATTAAATTAAACGGTATGGTTTTACCGCTATTGAGAGGAAGTCGTCACGCTAAGGCCTATTCGTGATCGGATAGATAACTAATTAAGTAGTTTACATTTTAATTTTGCAGCTCCGTTCTCTTTATCGTCAATGAATTTCACAAATTCTTTACTTAGCTAGACGTGTCCGTCTAATAACATTCTTGTAATTATTTCTGAGTTTCGCATCACTTTCTTTGGGAATTCCGCTAAGTATTTGCAAGTCGTGGTGAGCAGTGGTGGCCCAGTGGTAACGGCTGCGACCTACGAGTTGTAGGTTCGAACCCGGACAAGCGCTTAATTTTGTGTAAATTATTTCATCACCACTGCTCTCAAAACGGTGAAGGAAAACATCGTGAGGAAACCGACATGTCCTAGAACCAAAAATTCGAAGACATGTGACATCTACCAACCCGTACCGGGCCCGCGTGGTGGATTACGGCCGACTTCCTCTCACAGAGAGGAGGCCTGTGTCCCAGCAGTGGGAACGTAATAGCCTGATTATGTTATTTGCAAGTCTCCTTGGCTTACCGTAAGTAATTTCCTTGCTTGGGGTTCACTTTAAAAAGTCTAAGATCATCGTCTCTTGATTTGTTAAGCAGAAAAGTTTATACCGTGTCCCGTATTTTCTCGTTTGCTTGCGAACTAAGTATACCGTCATTTAACTTTTCCTGGAATGCATTAGACATCTTGGAAAGTCGTAAAATTTAATATGTGAAGTTAATATGTTGGATGTGAGAAGAGCCATCTGTCTGCTGTACCCACTTTACTACTAAGTAAGTAATACTGTGTTGTAACATTCGCTGTGATCGTAAATGTAGCATAAATACACTAAGTACGTTATGAAAGTTCCCAGAGTCATCATTATTGTTTACTAGTATGTACAACATTGTTTCGGTTCTCATGCTCATCCTGAGAATTTGAGCGTAGGTCGATAATCTCTAATTGTTTTACTAGTTGCTCACGTTTAAATCTGACGTGATGAGGTGACTCATTGACTATCTGAAAATAGTGGGGACGGCATTGTTTGCAGCTGACAATAGTATGTACCACGGCCACTACAACATTACACTTAACTAAATAATAGAGGACCTTAATATTGCGTGATAGGATTGATAATTATTTGGCAACCACTTCGATAGATGTGGACTGGTATTTCAGTATTGGCTCCAGGACGTTGTGGTGCAGATTTTCGATTGACGGCTGTTGAGTCGTGTCTATTCGTGGCAATCTATAACAATGTTCCTAGACAACAGTGGCTTAAATAGGACGATATATAGCGTAGGTATTTAATATTCTACTGCTAACTAAGAATATTTAATTAGTAATAAAACAAAAATATCAAATAAATAACCCCATAAAATGATATAACACTCACATGAAATTAGAAAACCACAAAACAAAACAAATAATAACTCACAAGTTTAAGGACAACGCGAAATTGGTCCTTATGTACTAAATAATTCAAAGTTACTAGACTTGAGATAATTCGTTTCTGAAGTTGGATCACTATGTATATATTATGTATACAATGTGAACACTTGTTCAATTTACATGTTTTACACGTTACAAGGTTAAAATATTAACGTTAATCCTTGAAAATAGTTTTATTCTTTATAACGATTTTGCGTTGTCCCAGAACGAAAAGAAATAATGAAAAAAAGTGAATGTAACAAAACATTGCTATTATAAATTTGAACACGTTATTAGTAGAAAAGATAAATTAAGAATGGACTTAGATTAAAATTATGATGAATCAGTTTTACAATTTAACGACAAAAGTAAAAATCATATAACATTTGTTGGATACCAAGTGAACGAGATTAGGACCATTTCTAATATTTTCTGTTGCAGTGTTTTATTACATATCACAAAAAGAAAACAAAAGAAGATAGCTTACTGTCTCATGGAGCCCCATCGCCGATGCGGCAAATTCTCCTGATGGCTACGGAAGATACAACACAAATATAGGTAAAGCAAACAAAAAGATAGCAAAACAAATAAACAAAAAAAAAAAAATCAGATAAACACAAAAGAAAAAATATTAATAAGGTAACAGCTACTGAAAGCAAAAGCGTATCGCAGTGAACTCAATAGGTGCAACATCAGAACCACAGGAAAATGAACTCTTTTAATAAGAACATCTTTTATTATTCTTAGTTTTAAAATTGAGACTTTAAGCAGCAAAACGCACTTGGCCAGGCGGCCACTTAGAAGTTAGAAAATCAGTCACTTGGGGCAGTAGTTTGACGGCCTGGCTGAGGTTAATGTTAGAAATTGTGCTTTTGGAATTGGCTTCTACGCCACCAATACCAGCCTTGCTTTTGCTGCCCAGTGCAAAATTACCCAAACACTCAATTCTAAAACTAATTTAACTTCTAATAGATACTTTCTTACATCCAAAACTACTATATCCTCAAAATGCTTTCGACTTACCTGGGGGGTGTCCGCCTAAGACTAGTTCTTGTCCATGAGTGTCTGTTCAATGGGTTGCCAGGACTTCTAGAGCCATTCTCTAATCTGTGAAAGAACAAATTATTTAGTTGGATGCTATTGCGCAATTGTATTTAGGAGACTAACACGCTGAAGTAGGAGATACTATGGGAGTAACAGCTAACAAATTAGCGAAATGTGACTACGCAAGCAGTTGACTAAATTAATGAATTTTCTTTTTGCAGGCGCTCTTGTATGGTTACTGAAATCTGCCCCATGGCCAGGAATAATTCCCCCAAAAAAATTGTCCTGATAAATCTAAATACAAAACATTCCGTTGTATAGAAAACTGACTGTCTAGGTATTCGGAGAGCAACACTCGAAGTCTCTTGTAGCTGATATATCGATAGTTAACCAAGATGAGAGTTTATTTTCAACAACTCGGCTAGCGTGTTATTGCTATTATATTTTCTCCAGGTATGTCTATGTACATTATTACTGTCAAAAATTTATTAACACCTAAACCACCATATTTTGTAATATTCCTTCTATATTCTGCCGTTATTCGTTTTTTATGTCTATTTTATGCAAGTATTTCTGCACCTACAGACCATAAAACTTGTATATGACCTACTTTATTTTACAATGTTCAAATATCGTAGAGAAAACGTTTGGCATCACCATTGCATATATAAACAGTAATCCAGCGTTGCACATATACCAAATTAACTGACGGAAGTTTTTTACGGTACCGTTGACCGCTGTTAATGTTGCTACATAAAAGTTTTACACCATGTCTATTACAAATCTTTGTTTATGCTGACTATAAACGTTAGTCTTTGAAATTTTATGTTAATATTTCTTACTTAGATCAACGTTAATATTTTGACATATGTTTATCAGATCATCAGCCCGATTAAACAGAAATTCTATGAGAAAATACACTTAATGTGTTACAAAAAACTATTTTTAGTAAAAGAAAATGTAAGACCGTCGCCATTTATATCGGTTGCGAGAACATTACAATCTTCGTATTCATCAATCAAAGAATTTGTATACTTGATTATATCGTTATTAAATTTATCAGTCAACGCATTGATTGATATTTGGAAATAAGCCAATTGAATGTTGTCTGTTCTCGAGATGAATGAACGTCTGGGAATGATATAATGTTTAAAAGTACATTTGGCTTGCTCGTGAAGAAGATGTATGGGAAAAGATTGAATGTAGCAAAGATGATATGAGATGATGTTGATATGGATATGTGTGAGTCACAAGAATGGATAAAGTAACAAATGAGTATATTAGAGGAAGTTAGAAAGTTGCCCCTGTTACAGAAAAGGTGATAGGGACTCGTTTGTCTTCATATGGGCATGTGATGAGGAAGAATGAAATGCATGTAACTAAAAGAGTGATGAACATAAACGTTGGATAGATGAGGAGAGAAAGACAAAGAAGATATGGTTGGATAATTGTGAATGTGAATGATGATATGGTTAGAAAGCAGGTACCGATATGACGACTAATAGAGAAGTATGGAAGACAAAGACATGTTGCGCCGAACCCAAATTAATTGGGATAAGGGCAGGAGAGTGATCAATTGTTTGAGGAATGATTTGGAAGAAAAAGGAGTGAATGATAGCGTGACGGTCGACAGGAAAAAAGTGAAGAAAAACAAACGTGCTAGGCCGACCCCAAGTACCATGGAACAAGGGCAGGAAGATGATGGCATTATAGCCTATTAAAATTAATTTAATAACAATAATGAAATAGTTTATTGAAATAAATACAATGCGGAAATATTTTGGATAATTTCACATTAAAACGATTTGCATTTTCTGCCTCTTCCGAATTCCAGAGCTGAAATTATTCAAGTTTTGGTTTTATGTAATATTATAGCTACTCAGACTACTTACCTACTTCTCGATTTATATGCTTAGGAAAAGGTCTAGAAATAATCACTATTTCTGCTAATCTTGTACTTATTTAAAATCTACTTATAGTTTTTTTTTTGTAGCAGTATTTAACGTTTCAATCAATAATTCATAAGTCACTTTTTACGACATTCATGGCTAAAAGGGAGCCAAAAGCAGAAAAAAGGGAGCATATTCCTCTTATCTATTGCCATCAAAGTTCCCTTCATTCTTTAATGCCCAATTGGATTTATATCCACATTGGATTGTTTTTTTTTTAATATACTTGCGTTGCGGTAATCAACTTATTTCTCATCAAAAATCATCATTAACCTTAGTTTAGTGCCACATATTATGTTCACATGTTGCTGTCAAATTTTATAGGCGAATGTCGAAGGTGACTTTTTAGCGGTGACTTTGCTAATTTTGCCTGTTCTGGATTAGGATATACAAAACTAACGTATTGGCTGGAGCGTCTTGGTCTCCCTCGCCATAGCACTCGAAGTTCTCTGCATCAGATATGGAGTTGCCAGGACTGGAGTCTGCGGTGGGAACTGACTGGCCGGCCGCTTCTGCGCCGTTCTGAAATATAGGAGTAAATAATTTAGAAATTGGATTTTCGTATAAGAAGATAATTTATTGTGTATTATGTGGCCAATTCATTAAAAGGCTTGTGGAGGGAAGCTATAGATATATATTAAATTCTTGAGCTTTAATTACTCGCTAACACTAACCCCGATTTTTATGTCTGTACTGTCTATCTAGAAATCATTTGATATACAGGGTGGCAGGGACATCGATGCGCAAACTGTAACCATGGATTCAGCACATGAGTTTAGACCCCATAAAGTATAAATTTTTCGTCGGTCATAAAAAAAAAATCTTCTGTTTCATAGAAAAGTGTAATACTTATGCGCTTAAAACGTATGGAACAGCAATATTTTTTTTAATAACCGACGTAAAATTTCGACGCTATGGGGTCTAAATACATATGCTGAATCCATGGTTACAGTTTGCGCGTCGATGCCACCCTGTAAACTTATGCGATAAAACAAATCTTTTATAAAACACTAAAGTAATTCTCATTACTGCATGGAACTTAATAGATAATACATACTGTTTTGTTTGACAAACAAGCAGTTTGCAGCAGTGCGGGCTTTGTGGCAATAATAATATGTTTATGGCAACCTGCATAATGCACATATCAAGTTACGTACGAGTATATGCAAATTGCTATCATTTCTATTAATAGCAGGTTATCTCATAATGGCAAACAAGTATCTTAGAAAACATCATTTTCTTTAAACATGATGACTTGTTACCTCCTTTGTTTATAAATTAGCGTTAACTGAAGCAATTGTCACTCGAAAGTTTGAATTTAAAATTCCACTTGAATGGTGGAGTCGCCCGCATTTGTACGGACGTCAGCGCATCAACCTACTACAATCTGTCAAATTTCTTTAATAGATTTTCAACTTTGTCGCTAAAGCATTAAGGTTCTAGGTTGATTGGGAAAATTTGTCAGTTTCGGGTAGCTTGACCTGCAGGCTGGGGTCTGTACAAACAACAAATTACAGACTGAATCGACTTTCAAAAATGACAGCGGAAATAAATTAGAAGTGTCAAAGGAATCTTATCCGACAGCTACAGGTGGTCTCTTTATGATTACGTTTTTTTCAGTTTTCATGGCTTTTCGGTCGATAAAGGAAACTATTTTCCTTGTAAAAATATTTAAATGAAGGGTAGGTGAATAGGTCCCATATACCTGAACCTATTTTTAACCTTTTTAATAAAAAAAACAAAGCATTGCTGTATATTATCTAGTTATTAATTGTTAATGGATGATCTACTTTTTAAATAATAACTAACGCAACCAGTTCCGAATTGTATTTGGAAACTCCTCTATTTATATCTGAACTTTATCTATTGTGGGCAGTATTCAAGGTTGATACTTGGAAACTCCCAAAAATCGATAATTATAAAATTGCCATTAAAAAATTGCATGATAGACCTAACAGGACTTGACTAACCATTCACGTCGAATAGTAAACATTTCGTCATTCTTTTCGGTACAGATAACAGTTTGAGGTGGTGGTGTTGGTGGTGCTGGTGGTGGTTTGTGTCGTTTATTGTGTTAAATAAATGAAAGTGACCTTTACCTGTAGTTTTCTGGGCAAGTTTCCGGGTGAAGTGCGCGGCGACTTGGTCCTTTGGAACACACTCGGCGCCATCATTGCCTCCTCAGGCACCTTCAACTCTGGAACACGATACAAAGATCGATAAAACACCTCATATATCTGCATATATGTTCTAAGAAAAACGGCCGTTGACCCGAACTAGCAGTCACGCAACAACATCATTGAGAACGAGGTGAAGTCTTTCAGAACTTAATATCCAAAGCAGCAAGGTCACGCTAGCCTCAATGGACTTTTAGAGTTTCGTGTGCGGCCGTGTTTGCTAACAAAACAAACTCTATTTCTTCACTCAACTGAAAAATTTAGCCACCTGTTTTAACCATGTAAATATTAATGAAGTCCATCTCATATAACACTCTCACTTCACTTTAAAATGTTCCTAATTAAATAAAACTGTTCCACTCCAGTGTAAAGTAGCGTTTAAATTAAATGTCCGATAGCGGTTATCTTTGTTATCAACAAATTTTGATTACTACTCGATTGGAGGGAAAGAGATAAACTGCACATTACCTGAGAAATATATAATAACGTAGAAAGAGAAATTACACAGTAATAAAAATTTTATGGAGCAACATTCTTGATTAATCATTGGCAACAGTTTTACTTTTACAAGCATGAAAGATAAAAACACAGAATCTTTTGATGTTTTTCGACTTGCAGCTGTACGATTTGAAGTATTAGAGAAATTCTGTTTACATGTTTTGACCCGACAGACAGAAAGTTCATTTGTTATACAAAAGGACCAAGATCAGCCGGTCGATTCTGTAAAAATCTCACCGTGAAAACTCAAGTGAAGTGAGCTTGATGTGAGTTGTCAGTAGTGCCAATTCCTAGCATTATTTGGAATGACAGCTCACTCCACGCTCACTTCACCTAAGTTTTCACGGTGAGATGGTTACAGAATCGCACTGCTGCAGTGCGATTCTGTAACCATCTCACCGCTGCGCCGCGCGCTGTCATAATAAGTAAAGCTAGGGATTCACACTATGGACAGCTCACTCTAAGCTCACTTCACCTAACTTTTCACGGTGAGATTTTTACAGAATCGATCGGCAGATTGCGGTGAGCGAGACGGAGCAAAGTGAAGACTATTGTTCTCCTTCGAAACACCCTAGCAGTTCCAGTTGGTTGCGACCGGCACTACGATGTCTCATTCGACAAGATTCTAAAGAAACTAGTGACATCTACACTCGTAATTTCGACATTATGTAACAGATTACAAAGTTCAAATCTGACCTGTAGCGGCTGTAGCTAGGTAAACTGCGAGATGTGAAAATTTTGCGACAGAAATGGTGTTTAGATTCACTTTTACTCTTATCGTCTTGGTCAGTAGTTTCTAACTGTAGAAAAAACTTAGACGTAATGGAATTTAAAGTATACTTAAGTATAAAATAAGGCTTAATCTAGACCGTGTAAAATTCTTCATAGAAGATATTGATTAGACCTCTGCCCCCCTCTTCATGTTCAGATAAAATGAATAAAAATGAATATTGGTATTTTATGCCCACCACAAATGGTTTGGTGCACCAGTCTGCAGTACCACAGGACCAGTCTACCTAGGACCAGCAATCCTTGCCACCAAGCCTCCAGCAGCCGGAACACGTCATACGAGTCACTCCTCAGCAACACCACCACCTCCGACATCGACGTCAGCATCGATACCACTCATCACATCACTTCGGTCTTAATTCACTTCGAAAGTCTTATTGGTTGTGACGTCACGTTAGTCTACTCTTTTCATTCGTTTCATGCTCCTATTGGTCAATTTAACATTTAAGAAATTGTGCCTTGGTAGTGCTAATAGTGTGTTCACATTGCAGACTAATATGGTCATCGAAAACGCCTAGATTCTTATTCCCTGTGTAAACTTCCATGTATGCTACTATTTAGTAGTACCTACCCGTCTCAATTTTTCACATCAAATAAAGTATGATTGGCAAATCATTACATCGCTCAAGTGTTCAATGCATTCTACTGTCTACAATTTTTCTCATCGTAAATTAAGCCTGTGACTTAGTGTGAACATAGCAAAATAGTTGATTTATTGGCTTAGTTAGAACAGAAACTTTTATTTTAATCGCTGAATGGTCTACATTATCATGTTCAAAGAATATATTTCTGGTAATATTCCGTTCTTTCTGTTTACAATGTATTGTTTGATTTTAATGGCACTCGTGTATTTCATTTCGCATTCTGTAGTTATCGTTTGGAAAGTTAATGTTTCGTTGTAACAACGTGCATTGCGTTGACATAGTCAGTTGATAAGAGTATGTTATCGGATATAGCGGTAAGAGGAGCAAGTGGAGGTAGTGTACTGTGCAAATAAAATTTTCATTTTGTATGATGGTGCAACTAAATGAAAAGCGAAGGGATTCCTTTTTTTTTAAATGGATCATGATAATATATATTTTCTAAGTATTTTGCATTAGAAGATCATGTTCCACCAGTAGACTTATAAAATATTGCTACGTAGGCGCGAAATCGAGCGTGAGTGACATTCCGTTAGCTAATGTTTGTTGGATAACATAATGTCAAACTCACGTGAACTGTTGTGATTAGCTGACCAAAAATACAACTGCAGCCAATCAAATTACTTGACATGAGTTTGTCTGTTAGCTAATATATTATGTACATATATGTTGGGTAGATTTTCAGAAACCGGGTGTGAGTTTTATAATTACGAAATATATGTAATAATGAGTGTATTCCAGTCTACTGACAAGAAAATCATAACTACCACGCTTACAGTTTTTTAAACTGACACAATGTTTTCTAACTGAATATTTGTTTCTTATCGTTCTACAGTTTAATTATACGTTTGTCGCTAGACTCGGCTCGGTATTTGACTGTTTGCACGTTTTTAACAAGCACTTAACATGTGTTGCTAAGATCTGCAATTAAGTCCTCGTATGAATTTGATTGAAACGCATCTATGAGATCTGTGAGTACGAACATACATTAAAACCGTACGAATGGCTTTACGCTCTCTGAACAGGAATCTTAGCAAATGTCAGCATAATACTGTTGCACATTGTGTATCTTCTGCCATAATTATTTAGATGTTGTATGGGTTTAGAGGTCTGTGGATACTGTGGATAGCCCTCGGTAACTTCAGATTTTTTAAAGTTCTCTTATTCGGAATAGTATTTTTATCGCCTATATCTATTAGAAAGTTGTCCTTTCCTAGGTTAGCTTCAGTTTCTACATCTGTATCTATGTCATTATCGTTCGGGTTGTGAGCTTCATTGTATTTACGTACAAGGAATGAAAATGTATCCAGTGAAATCAAATCTTCAATCAAACAATTTGTATGACAAGCAGTGAGACAATGTAATTGTTAAATTATATGTGTAAACCTCTTTTGTTTTACAAAGTAAACTTGAATGGTGATTCTTACGCTTTTGTTTGTCGATAAAAAAAAACATTTCGTTTTAATCATTTTCACACACGCAAGCGAAATTGGCGTTTCCTTGCGACCGATTTACGCAAAACATGTACGTCCTTCGAGCTACATTACCCAACCAACCGATGTATTGATTTGTTTCATTTCATATATACAAAAACAATGAAGTTTCCTTCGATTTCGATAACTTTATGGATGACTGAATTCAGTTTATCGTGCGTTATACCAAATACATTATTCAAACCTTTATTAACCTCAATGTAAGACCCATAATTATATTCTAATTCAGCTAGCGATGATAAAAACTTTTGGAAAGCGTATCTTGCTAAAAATGTTCTCCATATAAAAATGAAATTATTGTTTAGATACCATTTGATTTTTGTATAATTATTATCTATTATTCTCTTGATAACTTCGTATCAAATTATGCTAAAACTATGAGATTAATATTCATAAAATGTATTAAAATATTTGTCAGTAAGTTACGTGATCCTACGTCGCGAGCGCCGAGTTTCCAGATCCAAAGCATTTGTGTAAACTTTCTCTGGCGACGTGAACACACAAAAAGCACTTTTGTTACTATTGTAACCACACACGTTACCATATTCTTTATTTAAAACTCCACACACTTCAAAACATTAAAAAGTTTTAGCATTTCTCACAAATGAGGTTAGATATTATTTTTATTTTTTTTAAAGGGTATTAGTTGTTAGGATTCGTTACCGGCGAGGGCCGACCACGGCTGTCGACTGCGCTGGCGCAGTTTCAACCAGTTCATTGATAATTATGCAACAAGAGCTAATATAACGGTATTATCGATAATAGTCGAACAGGGAACACAAAAACAGTCTTTGTTAGACAGTTATTGCAAATCGTTATAACCGCCAATTATTCGCGACAGCAATAACGATACTTTTAAAAGAGTGTCGAAGTGATTGTGAAAGTTGATGAAAAAATTGAGAAAAATTACCCACATTTCTATTGAAATTGCAATGAATTGTTATTGTAGAAAAATATAAAAGAGTTGGACTACTTGGTGTAGTCATACTTCGCGGGCGTAATCAGGATGAGGCTGGCACACGAGTGTGAGAGTTTGGCACGGGAAAAGAGAGGACTATGCCCAGCAGTGGGTGATGCGGGGGTGTGGATGATGATGATGACTTGATGTCCAGACGCCAGCAGGTTAAGCTACCCGTAACTGTCAAATTTTTCCAATCAACCTTGAACCTTAATGCTTTAGCGATAAAGTTGAAAATCTATTAAAGAAATTTGACAGATTGAAGTAGCTTGATGTGCTGGCGTTTGTACCTACCTAATTCGGAAGCTTACTTTTTTAATGCGTTAAATCTTCTTTTATTTGCCTAGATATAACAGCATTTTATTTTATAATTTTGTAACCTTTGGTTTCTTGATTATGTCTAACGACGCGCCTGCGCATCTTCTGTTAAACTGCAAGCCACATGAATGTTTATCTTCTGACTTTCTTTATAATTGAAATACCTATCAGTTTAATGGTCTTGCTGCAGGTTTCTTCTCATTCAGGAAATTAAGAACATCCATAGATCGACGCTTTGATCTGATTGAGGGAAGTAGGTACAGACGCCAGCAGGTCAAGCTACCCGAAACTGTCACATTTTCCCAATCAGCCTTGAACCTTAATGCTTTAGCGAAAAATTTGAAACTATTAAAGAACGTAATATTAGTAAGCACACCTTCCAATATATGAATATAAAAGGATAATAAACGTATTATATAAATCCTTATAACAGCCTTTCCTTTGGTGTTCATCCATTAACCCTAACAGGTTTGACAGATTGTAGTAGCTTGATATGCTGGCGATTGTACTTACGCACTGCGTGTTGATTATTTCAGACATCATCATTATTACCCTTATGCTTTTTGGGGTCGGCGCAACTTGTTTTCTCTTCCATACTTCTCTATTAATCGTCATCTCTTTCTAACCATATCATCATTCACAATTGCACACAGTCCATCCATCGTTTATTATTTTAGACTATCTTAGTTTTATCGTTCAACAAACAAAAGTCCTGCACCCTAATTGCGTAACACACGATCAATCGGAATCTGAATCATTTTGAAGCAAATTGCTAATCCATTGCTTCATAAGTTCGAAAAATTTGTCTGCTCAACACGTAAATAACGCAATGAATGTTGTTGAACTGTCAAAATGAAACCGATCCCGATTGATCGTGTGTTACGCAATTAGGGTGCTGTTTCCAACAATGTAACCTTTTTATGATGTTTTACGTGAGTTTATTATCTAGAGAGTTGCGGAAAACAGATCCTATCGTTATGAAAAACAGCAATAATGTGCACGGAACCCATTAACTGCTTTGCTTCTACATTATACTAAATATAAGATTTTATATACTTTTAGTACTGGATAGCTTATCTTATTTGACCATAAGGACGCTTTTTCACAATGTTAATCAAGCAAAAAAAAAATGGGGACGTGCAGTCGTGATTCTTTACATTTTGAACTGTAGGACTAGACTCGGTCTTACGTAAATCATTGACGTAGCCTTAAAAACCACAAAATCCAAAAGTTAAAATTCTTTTGTGTAGCGTCAGCCGAATAGCCATAATAACCTATAGGAACCCTGAGAGAGCGGCAGACCACAAAGAAGATGGCTTTACAAATTGGACTAAACAAACAAAGATTATTTGATGATGATGATGGCGTTTATTTGATGGCTGTGGACCACGAGTTTTAAGTTGTGGAAAACTTGGTGGACTTTGTTCGTTCGAAGGATGACACAAGCTAAGTAAGTAATGAATTTAAAGTTATCCAACCAGATAAATAAGTTGCCTCATTGCATGGACGGTTCAATCAAACAGGTATGGCGAGGAAACAGTTTCTTTGGAGGAAAAACATGCTTTATTAATTCAACTGCCTGAAGGCCCTGTATTTCTTTAAGCAGAAAACTTCTGAACTCGTTATAATCATGCACTTGCACATCGAAATGCGTGGAAGCCGGAATGAAATTGATTAAGTAAATATTATTTGAATTGCCTTGAGGAATTTATATCATAGAAAAATACTAACAAAGTAAACCTTTTTTGGCATTAGATCTATAGCTTCTTAACTCCTATTGTTAATCAGTATCACGAATTTCCATAATCAGCCAATAATGTTCCCACAGCTGGGGCTGGGACACAGGGCTCATCTCTTTTGAGAGTGCCTGCGCGGATTGGTAGATGTCACACGTCTTAAGACTTTTGATTCTAGGATATGCTGCACAAGGTTTCCTCACGATGTTTTCCTTCACCATTTTGAGAGCAGTGGTGATGAAATAAATTACTCAAAGTAACAAAGCCTGACTGGGTTTGAACCCACGACGTACAACTGGGAAGTTGAGGTCGTTCCTACTGGGCCTCTACGACATTTTTCTAAAGAGTGGAAATAATAACTATTCGGTAGATGCAAGCAAGAGCTGTAAGAAGCGTGACTAATAGATACGCTGAAGTAATTATAGTGTAAATTGCATGAAACTCTTAATAGCTCAACAAAATTCATTATAATGATGAAACTGATGACCTCAAAAATAGAGTAGCAAAACTTCATTTATTATTGTAATGAAACATATTGTTCCATAGAGAGATTGAATGTCGTCGTGAAGAAACTGAGCGATTGTTTAGATACAAAGAGATTTCCATTTGTGCCGACTCCCAGCTGTGATAAATGTATTGTGGCGGCAGATTTCTAACAAGTTTACTAAAAAACACTGTTTCTCTTACATTTCACCTCAACTCAGTCGCGCAACATTAAATCGACTCGCTTCGCGTTTGGCCAATAGCAGCCAGACACCATTTGAGAAATTCAATAGAAATCAAATAGACCGAAAACACATGCATCATACTCATTTGCATAACGACTGGCCTTGAGATCCAATGGCAGTTGGCACGCCACTTCCTCTGGCGAAAATTTTAATTCCTACTGCGAATTGAAAAACTGGGTTTTAGAATCTCGGATGCCACTTTGAAAGGCAAGGCGATATAGAAAACATTAAAGATTCTATACTTATTAACGCCTCACGAGTCGGGAGCTATCAATGTCTCTACTTTCTAAACGATGAATATTAAAAATTAAACAGCTAGTGTTTAATCAGACGATACCTGCCTAGTTAGTGAACCAGCATCAATAAAAGAATAAACAGTTTCAGTAGATCGATAGCTGGTGGGAGCGGTAGAGGCATCGACCTCAAATTGCGCAACCATGGCCGGCATTCGGCGTTGCACATTCGTCACACCAACAATATAAAAAGCTGTGTAAAAAGCAACGATTGTTGTATAATACTCATCTCATTAAATTCATCTATTTTTAGATCAGTAAGTAAGTACTTCCGGATTTTTTTTTGCATTTCCTTACGTGAGAGGATATGGCTTCGTGTCGTCACTTACAAAAAGTGTCGTTCGAGTGCGGATGCCGTAGGGACGGATGTTTGGTACGTGACCAGAATGCCTGTTCCTTACAAATTTTATTACAAACTAACACGTTTGCCATAAAAGTAAGTGCTTACCAGAAATTTAGTCCAGCTCTCGAAATAAATTCACCGGGACGCGGAATCTGGAAAGAAAAGACAAATATATTATCAACATGTTTCTGAGTTTTGTTCTGTTGGTTTCTATTATTATATCCAATAGCAGCTCTATCTCTTTTTATAGTAATTCCGATTGGTCGCAAGCGACGTTTGCGTGCCGTCGAAAGGTCATAGAAGTGCAAAACTGCTTCGTCTGCGTACTGAATGCTATTTCTGAGATTAGAACGCGGCTCGCCTTAGCCATAAGATTAGGAAATGTAAAATTTTACCGTAACTTTACTGATTAACAATCACTTACTTAATGGTGTTAACCATTAAACTGATTCCTTGTTTTGCCTCTCGACCTAATAGAATCCATTGTATAGGTTTGTTTCTGCTTCAACTGGCTAAGTTTGTGATTATGACCTAGATTTGCAGTTACATTGATAACAAGAATCCAGTCACTGCAACTTATTTTTTGATTGGATCTTATAAGAAGGTAACTTGAGGAAGTTGCGTCAACGTCTAGGAGCTAATACTTCTCTAGTTTATTAACTAGACCTAGACTATTGGATTTTGCGTAATGGGGTAATTGTGTTTGATAGACGCGCTCTGTTTTCACTGCCCAATAAATTTCAGTTTTAGTCACGTTTTCATATCTGATGCGATCATGAGATCGGTACAAGTCGTACGTGGAGATGGCTAAGAAAGCCTTGTATTCCAACAAAAACCGACCACAAAAGAATTGTGGTCGGTTTTTGTTGGAATACAAGTCTAATGGTATTAGTGTGTAGTTAGCAGGTAACGTAAGGCCGCTCGGTCTCGCTGTGATTGCGATCCATGTCATTCGTATCAATTGCATTTCGGTATGTGTGTCGTAATCCGTTGTGAAAACCGTGGCTGGTACGAAGGCCTACTGATTGTTGAATTGATGAATTATAATTTGTTGTTGTTGATTTAAACTCAATGATTATCCAATAACTGTCGTTCTCTTTTTTTCTTTGTAACGGAACCAGTTTAATGGGTACTTTTTTATGTCGTTGCTTATCAACTTCCGCAAGAGTCGACGATGGTGATCGAAGGTAATAAGCAAACAACTCATAATGCCTTTCGAATACTAAACTACGTCGGCTGATCTTTGCCATCTATCCCCCCTTTTGTTTCTCAATAGGTCTGTTGAAGTGTTGGTTGAGGGCCTCGTGTCCGGTCCTTTTCGTTGACGTTGGAGGTCTGTTCAAATATGGCATACCTATTGATTATTCTAAAAGTAAATATGAGTTGTAGCATCATCTATTGCACTAATAACAATAAGAGAAAGTGAAGAAATATTCCCTTGACTTACATTCATTGCAGTGGCTTTCAAGGAAGTTAATGTTGAACATTGGACATTTATGATGGCGAAGGCAATTTCCGGATGCATTAAAAGAGCCTCTTCGGGCGATGATGCTTAACTACGTCCGGAGCGCCCTGTCCAGTCAGTCCCGTTATTAACCCTAGAACCTAAACTTTTCACAAAATGGCTCCAGGTATTCATGAAGCCAGCACTGAAGTCCCACCGCTGGTACTCCTTTCTGATATGGCATTATTGAACATAGCATGCATAATCAGCCTATAATGTTCCCACTGCTCGGACACAGGCCTCCTCTCGGTGAGAAGGAGTGGGCCTTAATTTACCACGCGGGCCGAGTGCGAGTTGGTAGTTGGTAGATGTCACATGTCTTCAATTTTTTGGTTCTAGGACATGCCGGTTTCCTCACGGTGTTTTCCTTCATCGTTTTAAGTGCAGTGGAGACAAAATTAAATATACAAAGTTCCTGCCTGAGTTCGAACGACCTTTAACTCGTAAGTCAGAGCCGATACCACTGGGCCATAACTAGTCTATCATAGCGTAGACCACAAAATACCCACCAAAAAATGTGAAAATAGTAGCCAATTTAATTCAATCGTTTACGTTTAAATCTAAACGTCTTCTCTGGAATTGTTTTCATGTCATGGTCTATTGTAAATGAGTACCATTGTTGGACTGTTGTTAGTAAACAAAGGCATTCTTGTGAAAGTAATGGAATTCTAAGTCAATATCAACATGGGCTTTCTTTTGGCGGCTTTTGGTTACACGGGTATGCGTCGATCGACCGCTGGTCATGTCGTCTTCTAAACAATCATTGTTTAGTGTTTACATGGGTGCATGCCTTTTTCGTGTTTCCAGTCATTATCTACCTAGATTTTTCCCATTATGCTGGGGTTGATTTCGGCATCTTGGTAAGACTGGTTTTCAAACTTTCAGGGTTCTGAACCCGTAGAACCTGTCAAAGATGTAAGTGATGCCAACGGCATAACGCGCTTTTTGAGACACGGAGGGGTCTCGGTACGTAATGGATAGTCACGAACTGACCTCGGCAAATGTTGCTTAACTTACCCTTCCGGAAAATTTTGTAGGTAATCCTCTAAAACAGCGGTCGGCAACCTTTTGGCAGGCAAGGGCCACGAGGTGGCAAAATAAACCAAAGGCGGGCCGCACTTGTGATATTAACCCTAGAAGCCTAATATACCTATCCCATAGAAAAAATAAAAATGCTATTAAAAATTGTTAAAACATACGGAATTCAATTCGTAGGTACACGTAATACTTGCGTTATGAAAATATGTTTGGGCTTTATAGCTAGAAAAATAACCATTGTAAGTCATACAGAAATGAAAACTACAAAGTAGGTACCTAAATAGATTTTATACAAATCTAAAATGTGATGTCTGGGTTGCATTTGGGAGGCTATTTCTTGTATGTTAGCTGTCATATTTGTAGTTGCAATTCGCAGAATGGCTCTCAAATGCTCATCTGTGAGACGAGAAGCATATTTATTTTTATTTTTTATTGACAATTGAAAAAGTTCGCATAAATTGTAATTGCTCGCTACCAAAAATTGTGTGGGTCAGAATGACGGTTGTATTGTTGCAGAAATAAATATGTTATATACGAAAGGAATGTACCAGCAATGTAATTGAATGTACCTTTAATGAAATTCAATGTACCTCCATGAAACAAGAACAATTATAATAATAAAGTGAGCTGCAGTCCTGACGTCAGAATGACGGGTGAATACTGATAATTAATGTAATAGATATTTTATGGTTACCTAATATTTAGCAGAGGAATGTACCTACAATGTACCTCACAAAAATATAATCTGAAATTATAATGCGACTAGTAATTAACGAGAAAATCAAGAAAACAAATTTTGACGCCTAACATTTTGTCATAGCAACATCGCACCTCCGCTCAAAAAGTGTCGTAAGTCAAAAAATCAAACTTTCGAGAAAAAGGTGTTTGAAATTTGATTTTGAAGTTTTCTGAAATGAATCCTCAATATCACACGAAAAAGGGTTTGCAAAAATCATCAGTTTGCTTGAAACTTTCTCAAAATCACCAAACCTGTCGCTAAATTGAGTTTGCAATTGTATTAAAATATCTTTCATTTTATCACTTTTCCAACTAAAATTAATTCCACAGCCGACCACTCGACAGCCTTTTTACAATTCGGAAAATGATCTAACATTTTTTTCATCAATATGTTTTATAAAGAGTTTGTTTTTTCATTTGGAATGCCTTTACGTCTGTGTTTATATCAGAGATTAGTTAAGTTTTTACCTGCAATGCATTTATTTGGATATTTATAACTGATTTACAAAACATTCTTAGCTGTTGCTTAGCTTGGGACTAGATGGCGCTGTGTGAAATGTCCAGGGATATTATTATTATTATTCACGGGCCGCAAGTAAGTCGTCCGCGGGCCGCAAGCGGTCCGTGTGCCTCGTGTTACCGATCGCTGCTCTAAAGAGCTGTATGAGAAGACACCACAGGATAGGTTTAGTTTCAAACTTGTTTGATATTCGTGCTTGAGGCACATCTATCCTGGCCCAGAATCTGCCAGTTCTTAAGCAAGTGTCAGTAAATCAGTGGGCTACTTGTTCACGGTCCGAGGGGTATCTGTGGAACTCCACCACCGCAAGACCGCTCTGATTCACAAGCGTAATCACTTGCAGTTCCTCGACGGCTGTAGTTATGTAAAAGTGGTTCTGTTAAGTGGCTTAATCGTTCCGTATAGTTTCGAAAATAGAGAAATAAGCTATCTTAGATCAAGAGAGGAAATTGAAAGCACAGATAAAATGTATAAGTAGTAGTCGCATCTTATCCATTTACAAATCGACATTCAATTTAAAGTGCAAAATATGTGGTGCGGGTTCGCAAACTAAGGGATACTTAACATCATGAGGCTCATACTATTATGTACAGACAGGCTGGCAGGGACATCGACGCCCGAACAGTAACCACGAATATAGCACATTATTCTAGAACCCCTAGCGTAGTTATTTATAGAGGGCTTTCAAAAAAAAAAAACGCAGAGACGTTCACAATTGGGTACTGTATTCATGATAACAGGTTGCGCGTCGATGACCCTGCCATCCTGCGTATATTACGTATACCATAGCTAATTCCTGGTCAGATATGGCAATCTATCGACATGAATAAGAAGACAAAAAATCACAACGATGTTAGACATGATTTAAAGTAGGTACACAAGTGCTGTGTTTTTGTATAGTTCTATGAACATTAATAGATTGTGTCGGTGCACTTCAATGAAGCGGATGTGTCAGACAAGATGACCTTACGACAATGATAGTCGATGTTAACTTTAGGAAGAGAACGTGCTACACTTGTCATTGTGTCATTTATTAAAAAGAATCATTGCAAGAGTTGCACCAAGAGTTAATTTAATTTACTGCTTCATTAAATTACTTGAAAAATACACATGGTACAGTTCTCGTTGGGGTCGCGGGCGATTAGAGTGGGGTCTGTCGGCCCACTGAGTGACCTCAGAGAAGACGGCGCACAGTGGTCTTGTGCTGCCTTTCACACTTAGGTTTCGGGGAGATCCGTATATAGTCTCCTCAGAGATGTGCCCTAACAGGCGTTGAACGGCTCTGGATTGGTCTTTTGTGACGTAACGGTGCCCCATGTGCAGGTGGTTTTAGTGAGGTAAAAATCGCACACTCCCTGGTTTTATTTCCAAAGACCGGGCGACATTCGAAGGTCCCCCCCCCCCCCCCCCAAAGGTACAGTTCTCGTCAGAAATTTTCATGGAAGGTACTGTTAGCGAGGAACATCAATTAACACTGTTACACATATCACTACACGTAACACTTCTACATAAAACCATCCAATGATAAATCTGATTTAATAAACTGACATACGTATTATGGAGTTTCATTGCTGTCAGTACGCAGACGAAGACGCTGCTGCAGCTGCCCATCTGCATTCAATATATTATTATTGCCTGACGTTTGTTTAAACTTTCAGAAAGATACAGACTCGCAGTAACCTATGATTTGCGGAAACCTTGTTGTAAGCTATTGTATTATTTATCGCGATTACTCACTTTCTGTTTATATGTTAAAAGTCTATTGTTGACTGCATTCTGTAATGCACAAGTTCTTGGAATATTTATGCTTAGCGCCTACTCTTATACAATCCTTATTAGGCTTAGCGGATTCAATGCCTTCGTGACGTGGCAATTAGTCATGACCATTATTGAAAAGGTTATTTAACTATCGTAGGCGTACCTTAGTTAGAGTAATGACGTAATGTGCCGAATATAGTGTCCTTGCATCGTGAAAACATTGTTTATAGGAGTTTTACTACGTGGTGACGCGTTTATGGTTGGTTCAAGAAGGTTGAGAATTGTTCTCACGTGCTGTGGTTTCGGCTGTCGATGGTCCGAGTCATTGCTTTCCGTTTTGTAAATCGTTTGGTGATTACGTCATATTTTTTGTATAAAACTTTCTTCATTGGATTAAGTTACAGCGGTCAAGATGATCCAGATGTTTAAATAACATCTTGTTTCCAAAATGAAATAAGTTCCTTAACAGATTCAAAGGTTTTTGAAGACTTATGGAAGCTAAGAAGATGAAGTGATCAAAAAATTGTTTGTATCTGTAAACAGTATGTACTAACGGTTTTGTCTAAACGTTTGGGGTGAAAGACACTTTTCGGTTTAAAAATATAATTATATTTTTGCAAATCGCTGGCAAGTTTACAATAATTTGTGGCGTGATCATGAATGGTAGATTTAACAAGTCAACTGAACTAAATTCAAGTTGCATGGGTCATATCTGATTATACCGAGAACAGTATCATAAAATCATACGTAAATGGTTACGAAAATACCAAAGCTGACACGTTTAATTGCTCCACATATTATGATATACTATAAACATAATGTGAATATGTTCTAAATATAGAACGAATCCATAGAAGTATTGGTACAGAAATACCATCTATTGAAGGCTTTATGCATGATAGAATTCGTTAGTACAAATGCGTCGATACAGTGTATTTTTGTCCGAGTGTGTATTTTTGACATGTGTTTTAATCATATTTATGTTATTCTAAATATGGTACATACAGTAAACCTTATAAGTAATTATTGATATCAAAATAGTAACTTTTGAAGGTGTGTGAGAATGGAAATACCTGTACCGTTTGTAAGCTTTTCTAGTAAATACTTAATAAATAATTTAACAGGCTTGAATCATGCGTCATGCGACATTTTCTCAGAAAAGTTCAAACCGTTTTTGTAGCATTCGTGTACAAATGCTGATGTATTTATAACGTCATGATTGTGTCCTTTCTCCTCCAATTTGATCGCTTGATTAAGCCATTAATTTGGACGATAGTCAATTAAAAGACATGCGATAAAATCCAACTAATCACTTGTCCGATCGTTGATTTAAGTTCACATAAAAATGCTTCCATTAGGTTTTAGATAAATCGCTCGATAAAAAGTGTTGAGCCGCCACATGCGCGCGAGTGCGTTTGATGCATGACTAGTATAACTCGCATTTCGAATCGATGTAGCACGAGGAAGGATTGATATATAAATCTTCGTAGATCAGATTAGATGCGGCCGTGGATGTAATGGATGAGTGATACGGCTTGTGTAGGGTTGTCTGGTAATACGGACGTTTATTTGACGAGAAATAAAGGAAAGGTCTTTGATGAATTAATGCATAAAGCTGCAATACGGGTATGGAAGGATTACAGTTGGGATATTTTGGTAGGTTTTATGTTGACCTCGGAGACATTTGTGATGACGAATATTCTATGGGCAATTCATCGGCGCCCCATTTAAGATTTATTAAATCCATTCGTTTTAATAGTTACGTAGTTTTAGTTGTATAATAATTTAATTTTGTACCTATTTAAGCATTACCTGTTAATAATCTACTATAGTAAAATCATGGTTCAATAAGAACTGTATGTTTTAAGAAAGAAACAGCTCATGGTAAAGGTAAAGTAATAACTTATGTGTTAACTAAGCAGGTAAGGAAATGGCATAAGCTTTTAAAGAGAGCTGTTAGCATATTATGAGTCACGGAGAGGATAAATATTTTCTACTTTAGTACTTAAACTAAGTGTAAGGTTCGTTGCATGTTATGAGAAACGCATGTTTTCCAATAGAGGTAAACGGGTTTGTAAGTAAGGTATCAGTAACTAAGTTGAGATATGGCGGCAGCAGTTGCGTAGGCTTGGTTCATATGGGCATCGCATTACGATTGTGAAAACTGTCGTTTCCCAATAGACTGATATTACTTTGGCTCCATTTGTTCATATACCTGTGATTAGGTGTGACTACGGTGTTGATTACAGGTTTCATGAGTGACAAACGACACGAAACGACAACAGCGCATAGGAGAGCGAGTAAAATGAGAAGGAATAAGGCTCGGTTCGCTGCGATGATCACCGCGCAAACCATAACTCAATTTTATAACGGCCATCTTCACACCGCGGCACCGTCCTTAACAAATATGATTAATATACACCTAGAAGACGAGGTAGTCGTTCTAAACCTGGTACAAAATAAAATTGATAGGCATTTAGGAATGACAAAACACCATGACGTAACACCTTCCAATTTCATAAATCTTCCAGCAGAGGCCTATATCGTTGGCAAACAGTTGGCGACGCTCCAGGAGCTGGACACATTTGCTCGTATTTCACTCAATGCGAAATAGTCTCGGGAAATAAAGTGTACTATTAATGCGCGCTATTTTCGGAGCGCGGCGACCAATAGTCTGCCATGCTATCTCGTATATCTGCTGCAAATGCTAATTTCGTTAGTATTTTGTTTTAGTTGTAAATAGCGTGCAATATGAAATACGTATGCGAATGAAAGAACAATGCAATTAAGATAGCGGAGATAGAAACGGCTAAAATAAAAGATAGACTTGCGCAAGTGTTCCGGATCGTAAATTATTTCAGGTAAACAATTACAAATAGCAAAAAATGTAGTGAACGTGATTGTTTTATGCGAAAGAATCGCAGGTCAATGCAACAGTTGGTAATGATCGTTCTGAGCGAAAATAAAAATTCTTGAGCGGTCTCGGTGGTATATATCATGCTTTTAAACAGGTTTAGTATTCATAGCCGACCCATTCATTAACTCTGTTTACAGTTCTTTGGCTTTTAACGACTATTGAGTCATTAACATTGATCAATCGAGACTTTTTTTGGGTTTTTAATAGTTTTCAAAGCTTGAGATAAAAAATGGTTGTGTTTAGAAATATTACTGTAGAGGTAGAGTGAAGAAAATAAATTCTAAGTTTATGACTAGACCATAGTTTAGGGTATAAGTGGAAAAATAAAGCTAGCTTTAAACCGATTACTGCAGTATTACTGGCCATAATACCTGAGCTATCACAACTTTTATCTATAGTGAGTAACTTACAACAGCAAATGTTTAACAACGTTCAACGTAATTCCCCGAAAGCATAATATTGTGGTTTGGCTTTTGCTCATATGACGCATTTCGAGTTTTTACCATATGTTTGTTTTTTCTGAATATCTAATTTATACAATCACAAACGTTTCCATCCATTTAACAGGTTTGCTGGTGTTAATAAAACTTGACAAATACGTTCTGCCTGTTTTAAAATATTTGAAGAGATTTTTTAGGTTTTTATTTTGTTAGAGCTGGTAACATGAAAAATTCCAAAAAGGAAATCTAAATGTATCCTTTTCAGGTCATTGCAGATACTGCAAATAAAACTGACGCAAATTCAACAGAAGTTATGCAACAGGAAACGCAAAATGCGACAAAAGTTGCCAAGAGCAAAACTTTAAACAACTTTACAAAATAAATTGGCACTAAACACCAAAACTGGTGCACTTAAAAGTAAAAATCCGTTGACAATGGTAATTTATTACCTACAGAGTCTATGGGCAACGATTTTAAAGCATGTTTCAGTAATAGCTTTGCTCCATATAAGTCTGTAAGGCCATCGACCCACTGGTATTGATTGCATAGTCAGTGAGTTTTGTAGGGCGAGCGGAAACAAATAGCGTTACTTTATGGAAGCCCTTTTGTAGGGCATACCTACAAGCTTTTCTATTCAAGTTTCTAGGTCATGTGATTCGGACCTGATATGATATTTGTTTATGGGACACATGTGTTTGTATTGGTTCTGTTCTGTCTTATGGCGTGTGTTTATTTGTTCGTGGCTTACTTGGTTTCTTTTAAATTCTTTTTCTGCGTTTGATTAAATTCTCCAATATCATTCACATCTCTAACGATCTTCTTCTTTAGTCGTACGATTTTCTAGTTGGTTAGCTCTATATGCTAGTAACTCCTGATTCGAGATGTGTAGATCTTCAAATAAATGTCACAATATCAATAATAACCTTAATATTTATGTTGTAGTTAATTTTAAAAAATATTGGTTAGAAAATGTATTGTGGTGAGAAATAAACATTTTTTTTTTTATATTGGTTGATTTTGTCCTTGTTGCAATACTGACTTTAGAACTTATTCAACCATTTAATAGGAATAAAACCTGTCCTTCCAAGTATTTAGCAACAGTTCTAAGCATATGGCATAATCAGCCTATAATGTTCCCACTGGTGGGACACAGGCCACCTCTTGATGAGACAGTGTAGGCCCTAATCCACCACGCGGGCCCAGTACGGTTTGGTACTTAGATGTTACATGTCTTCAAATTTTTGGTTCTAGGACATGCCAGTTTCCTCACGATGTTTTCTTTCACCGTTCTAAGCATATACCTATCCGAAAAGGGGATTTCCACCGTGTCGTTTCTATTTCTTTGTTTGTTATCATTAGTTTCAATAATAGCCATATTGTTTATGTCTCTAGAAAATATGTTCCACTTTATATTCAATGAATGCAGAAGATTTGGCACGTTTCGACTTTTGGACCACGTCATGTATACGTAGCAAAGACTGCTAAGATCAAGGTCCCTCACTCGTTCATTGTATGACATTGGTATCTTATGTACTGTAACAATGTATGTTTACTTTATGAGTATGTAATTGCCTGCACCCTTGAATGAGGTTTTATGCATTTATGGGCATGAGAGACTGAGTGGCGTTCGTTTTTTTGCCAATACCGGATAGGGATGTTCACATGATGTCACCCACGCTCAATATTGTTTTTTGTAGGTACTTTGTTTCGAAGTTGGCGGTGTTATACCCCCGTGGCTCGCAAAGCCGTTCTTCCTGCGCCCGATCTCTCTTCGGTCATGTTGGATTGCCATCCCATCGGATTATGGCGAGGGAGGGAAGAGTGAGTGCACCTGTATCTGCGCGCACACTTGTGTACTATAATATTTGCCGCCAATCTCAACGGAGACTAGTCATCTACGGATGTCGGGTCTCCGTTGAGATTGGGTGCCATGGCCGAATTTCGGTCTAAAACTAGTCTTCGGTCTACCTCTTTTTTTGTATCATTTGGGGTCTTATACATTTTTTGTTCACTCTATTAATATATGAAAGAAAAGAAAGAAAGACTCGTCGCGACCCAACTTTCCTTCAATTGACCACATTTGAAACATTATTGTCCTGAGGAAACCAAACAAGCTCCTTAGTCAAGTGTCTTCTTTGAGGAAAGGAATAAATATGAATCGAATAATTATGTTCAACTACGTAGGTAAGTACCTACCTAGTTGAACATAATTATTCGATTTCACCTTGATGTGTGCCAAACATGTTTATAGCGACAAACAAACTCATAACAGCTGACTCCAAATGAACAGTTCGAAGCTAAAAACAATTTCGACATAGTCGTATTTTCCTGTTTGCTGGCTAAGATAAAACTCTTGTCCATTTGCATAAGTTTCCATGTTAATTATGTAAGTCCTGATTAACGTCACGAGCGAAGAATCGAACAACTGTTTATTTATCCATAGGTTCAACATCAGAAAATATTGTCAATTTGTCATGGTGTTTATTGTCTTTGTTAGTTTAATAATCGCCATTGCATTGCACCCTAATTGCGTAACACACTATCAATTACAAACTGAATCATTTTCAAGGATATTGCTAATCCATTACTTCATATGTTCGAAAAATTTGTCTGCACAGCAAAGTAAATAACGCAATGAAACTTGTTGAACTGTCAAAATGAAAGCTATTGCTACTGTTAGTGTGGTTGCTGGTCTAATGGGAGAATTCTCTGCTGAAGACAGAACACTGCAGCTTAACATTCTCAACACCAAGCCTGGTAACGAATTGTTGATTGCAGTATATTTTTGGACAGGATGACGCTGCAGCAAAAAAAAAAAAATAGTATCTTGCGTTAAGGAAGTTCCGAGTAAGCTCCTACTTACTCACTTCAATAAAAGCCTTCGGAATTGCGGCATTTTTGGCGTAGATATGGTTCAAAAAACAAGATTTGAAAATGGTTTGACTCGCGCAAAAATAATCGTACCATTTAAAACTACGTTTTAAAACGAGCATTGACAATGAGGCAAAAAGTTTGTGCGTTCATGAAGGTCGCCAACGGTACGACACGGCCAATTTACAATTTGCGACCGAAGCCACGGGAACTACAACTGTACGTCAAACAATGACTCGATCGATATGCCTCGTCGTGTCTCTCTGTTTGTACCTTTATTTAGAACCTACGTAAGTTATCGATACTTTATATAATGATATTTGATTTAAACATTTCAGTCAAAGTCAAATAATTTATTTCAAATAGGCACGTAGGTAATTATGGCACTTTTGAACGTCAAAATATTAAAAAAATGAATTGATTCTCGCCCCTTCCAAAAGTTAATTTCGTGTGGAGAAGAATGGGCAAGAACCTCCACCGTTATTCTTTTTAAAATGTCTTCTACTGTGGAGTTGTTTCGCGGTGATTAAAGCCAGGCTTGAGGTGTTGACAGTCTTTTTCTTTTTTATGCTTTTCCTCATCATGATAAATTATACGAGTGCCTTTATCCCAATTTATTTAGAATCGGCGCAGCATGCGATCTTCTTCCAGGCCTCTTTTAGCAGTCATCATTTCTAACTATTATCATCTTTCACATAGCCCATCCATCATTTCAGGTTCATAAAAGAAATGGCAACCCAGCGCTGGGGCTCTGTCTCGCATAGGGTCGCAGCATTATGCTGAGCGATGGTAATTTTGCGTGGATGTGATTCATATTTTCCTCCAACTTTTCGTTTTGTGTTTTTTCTCTGCGTATGCCGCAAATAAACGTTTTTTCTTTCTTTTTGCAACCTTATGTTGCCATGTCAATTATTTTGTACATTATTACCTATTACATTATATGAACATCAGTAGTATTTTGTAATTGTAAGAACACAATTATTTCAACAAGTAAATAACGCATTACCGTAAATCAAACTTTAGCTACAAAAAAACATTGCGTGTAGATTCCTAATAATTTCACAAACGATACAATATTTGACACTTAACACAACATAAATGAATGGCCGTCATCATTTAATGCTTTCGCCGCCATTAAACTCACGTGCGTCAAATTAATTTGTCCTAAAATAGAGGAAGGTGATTAATGGGATGATCTATTATGAGATACTCCACTGTCTCTATGGGAAAAGATTCTAACCTTCCTTAGTTATGGCTTTGCTCCCCGTTCGGTATAGCCTGATGATGTATGGCTTTTGATGGTCTTATGTTTAGTGAGGCGTTTTAAGATGGATTCTATGTGTTATCTGTTGAAATAATACGTACAACAATACACAATGAATTCCAAAAGAATTCATTATGTCATAACAATATGGGATATATTTTTTCATACCACTTGCTCAAAAAAGTGACATTCTATGCCACAAAAAGCGAACATAACAATAGTCATTTTTAATCTGTTAAAAACAGGGAAAGAAAATTGTACTGAATTTCATTCATCCTCTAGGGGGAGAATGTGATTTAAATTTGGAATACTTACCGAAATTTATACTGAACTACATCTGTGTTTACACCATTGAGTTTGTATAGCATTATAAAGCAATATACATCTTTTTGAAAAACGAATACGCATTTATTATGCAGTTATGATTATTAAATAAAATTACGAAAACCGACGGGGCCGTATGAGCTTGATGCCTTTGCTTTTCCGACAAAAAAATATTAGTGTAGAAATTTGCCGCGTTTTTGTTTTCTTCAAATACATAAACGTTAAGTTTATTTTAATTTATTTTTATAAATAAGTTAATGTTCTAAAAATACATTACGATGTTAAATCAAAGCGACAGTGACAGTGAATTGTCGGATTCCATCAGTGCAAATGCTGCCGCAATTATAAATAATTTGCTTCCAACAAAATCCAAGGAAAATTATTTAAAAACTTATGAAGAATTTTCAACGTGGAGAAGTGCGAAAGGCCTATCAATTTCAGAATCAGTACTTCTTGTCTATTTTGATTATTTATCCAAGACAAAGAATCCGAATACACTTTGGTGCATATACTCAAAACTGAAAGCTACATTAAGCATCAAACACAGCATTGAAATAAATAGATTCACAAAATTACTGGCTTTTCTAAAAAGAAAATCAGAAGGGCATTGCGCAAAGAAGTCTAAAATTTTTACGACTCAAAATGTGGAAAAATTTCTTAATGAAGCTCCTGACGAAATTTTTCTAGCCACAAAAGTAAGTATACATGATTTAACTATGAATATTTCGTATCTTAGTAATGGTAATTATTCTATATATTTACCTGTTTTTTATCTTTGTTATAGGTGGCCTTAATTTTTGGACTCAATGGTGCTTGCCGCGGATGTGAACTTGTGAACTTAAAGGTGGAGGACGTTGAAAATCATTCCAATGAGTTACTGTTGATTAATGTAAAGGAAACTAAGACAAAGAAAAATCGGTCATTCATTGTACAAGGACAATATACTAAAATCATTCATAAATACCAAGCATTACGTCCCACCAACATGGAAAACAATCGATTTTTTATAAACTATCGGAATGGGAAATGTACTCGACAAGCCATCGGCAAAAATAAAATTAGCAATATGCCAAAGGAAATTGCTAAATATTTAAAACTTAAAGATGTTGAACTCTACACCGGTCACTGCTTTAGAAGAACTTCGGCGACTTTCTTGGCGGATTCAGGGGCGGATATTACGTCAATAAAAAGACACGGTGGTTGGAGCTCTGATAGAGTAGCTGAGGGTTATATCGAAAGCTCAATGGCGAATAAATCCATATTAAGCAGTCAAATTAACAAAAATATAAAACTTAATCCATCAGAGCCACAACCATCAACTTCCGGCATCTTATCTTCGTCCGTAACTCACGATGCACCACCACCACTATCTCCGACGTATACTATCTACAATGAAACGCAAGTTCCTCAGACGCAAGAACAGAGAAATACTCAAATCAACTCATCAACAATAAATGTACCAAACAAAAATGTAACACTCTCTATCAATAATTGGACCAATGTTTCGAATGTTAACTTTTACTTTTAATTGTCATTATTTTTAATAAACGCTTATCTCATATTATTATTGTGTTAATTTTTTCGCAAATGGTACGAAAAGTAGAGTATTTTCCTCGGTGATAAAGCTGT
Source organism: Apamea anceps (assembly GCA_951799955.1). Classification (NCBI taxonomy): domain Eukaryota; kingdom Metazoa; phylum Arthropoda; class Insecta; order Lepidoptera; family Noctuidae; genus Apamea; species Apamea anceps. The sequence goes on from OX637516.1 coordinate 6,614,618, forward strand.
CTTAGTCTTGGGTGAACTTAAATCCCTCGCTACACTCAGGACTCGTCTTAAATCCCTCGCTTCGCTCGTGCTTTAAGTTTTTAACACCCTCGCTACGCTCGGGAGTAAACCTCGAGTCCTTCGTTACGCTCGCGATTTAAATCATCACCCGCGACAGAAGACACTGCTTTATCCCCTTGGTTAATAATCTACTATATGTGTTTCAATATTGTAACCAAGTTAGAGCGAGCTTTGGATTACGAAAATGATATAAAAAAAAATTATATAGTTGGTCGTCAAAATTTTCTGATTCTAACACACAACACAACATCACGCTTGTATTTCCCAAAGGGTCGGACAGAGGTGTATAGCACACCCTTATTCCACCAGTTATGTCCCATTTGCGTTTAGTTAATTTCATAGTATTGTCTCCTTGAGCATTTCCCAAAGTAAAGCCGGTATTGCAAAAGATATCAAGATAAGATAAAGTCGTTAAATCTTTGCAGTATTCTCGAAACAAGTTACTGTTACAGAGATAGAGAGATCGGTGAAGATAAATGTTGATAATATATAATTGCAGTTGCCATTGCTGGCATTGTAGTTACGTCTGAAATACGAGTGTGAGTCATGAAGAGTTATACACGTACATTACATACAGTTTACTATATTGTTATAGTAAAGTAGGTATAGTATAGTATGGTATTATTATGAGGTTCATATTTCACAGCCAGCGTAGATGCGGAACAAAATGTCCTAAAACCAAATATTTGAAGACATGTGACATCTACCAACCCGCACTGGGCCCGCTTGGTAGATTACGGCCCATTCCCTCTCGAAGAGAGGAGGCCTGTGTCCCAGCAGTGGGAACATTATAGGCTGGTTATGTGTTACGTGTAGATACGGAACATAAATTTTCAATTAATCATCAAAACTCTATAAGTGCTTCTACGAGTGTTTGTAGGTTGACAACCAAAAATTATAAGTATATCTATTTCTTATAGAAAGAAATAGAATTGTAACTTATCAACGTATTGGCTCTATGGAAGATTGAGAAGATTTCTATTGTACTTTTTAGTTAGGTTTGTTATAGAACCAAAAACCAGAAAACATGTGACATCTACTCGCACTGGGCCCGCGTGGTGGATTATGGCCCGATCCCTCTCACCGATAGGAGGCCTGTGTCCTAGTGGGGACATTATAGAGTGATTATGATGATGTAGTGAGAAATAGCGTTTTAGCTGCACTATCGTTATTCATAACCCATTTATTTTTAATGAACGCAACGTAAAATTCCCACGCCAAACTAATGATTTAAGTCAATTAGGGCTCTGTAATTTGAGTTAATTAAAAACCAGCCTAATTCATTTACCAGTAACTGTTATGGGGTTTCTGAGAAATCAGTGAACTATTAATAGTGTATATTAGTGACCCTACTTTGGGCAAAGAACTCATAAAATTACTTAAGCACATAATTGATGTTGTTACTATGTCTATGAGTGTATTCGTTTACAGCTCATCTGTTAGGGAGTGTTTACATGACAAGACAGTAGAGTAAATACTCTGGGCTGGTAGTAGGATGGTGTAGTGTATAGTGTGTCTTACTGCTGTATATTGTGGCAGTAACGGTATACCAGTACTCTACTGCTGGTGGTTTCTATATTATACTTCATATTATCATTATTATCAGGCCGAAAACGTTTGATTCAATCTAATAGTAGCTTCCCGACCGATTTCGGTCGCGGTAGCCATTCTCAACGGAGATTAGCCAGGTACACAGGAGATATTATAGTACACAAGTGTGTGCGTTAACACAGGTGCACTCTCTGTTCCTTTACTCGAATAGTCCGATGAGACGGCAATCCGACACGTCCGGGGAGAGATCAGGCGCAGGACCAACGGCTTTACGTGCTTTCCGAGGCACGGGGGTATTAAACCGCCAACTTTCAAACTTCGGACTGTTACTAAGAAATTCCTAATGGAAAACCCAACAACACTTTGTCCGACCTGGGAATCAAACCTAGGACCCCACGCTCAGCAGTCGCGCTTGCAACCACGAGACCAACAGGGCACTCAAATTTCTACTATACGCTTGGGATTCTTCGGATTGATCATCATAAGTGACCTTAAACTTGGGGTGTCTTTTGCTTTGCAGGCCTGTGTGAGCCACCCTGGGTGACAGCCCCTCTATCTATCTTGCTACCTCGCTTATTACGTGAGAACGAAAGACTCATTCTCACAAATATACAAATGTACTTTTATCCATTTCAATAGATACTTCAAGTAACAGCGCCGGCGCAGCACACGATATCGAACGGTTATCAGTTATCACACCACAAGTCGTTAAATTCTATGACATACTTTTGTTTGTGTATAGAAAATATCATGGTACGAGTATAGTCAGTACGAGTAAAGCCATCCAACGAACTAGTAACTAATGAGTATTTAATGGGATGGATTCCTCGAATTCCATTTGGTACATACTTACAATATCACAGAATAAATAATAGTACAAGTACAATACCCAGTCTAAGAAAGTGGTTCCGAAACAATTGAAAGTCGGTTTGTATCTGGCTGAAATCTGGCCTCAAGTTCTGAGTTGAGCTACGAGCTACACGATGCCAAATTCTTGCACTGACTGGACTGGTCCATTCATATCTGTGTGGTTCTTTCCTCAAAAGACCATTTCACACATCAATCTACACGGAGTTCACATGTTCTGACCAAGATTTTGTCTGCACTTTAGAAGAGACTGTGATCTCGTGAGTTTGTTTCGGCTTTTCTGGTCAGAGTAGTAGGATAAAAAAGTGATTCCGATACCCTATTTACAATATAAACAATTTTTATTTATTAGATCTATCGCACATTTAGATTTTATTTTAAAAATAAGTTGATCCAGATATGTTTACATCGACGTTATTTTCAAAGTCGCGGGAAAGACCTGGGTGAGAGACGTACGCACGGCTACACATCAAGCTATACATAACCAGTATGAACTGACTTCTGATTGTACAAAAACTTATACAATGCGAGGTCAGCTAAAACTGGAAATGTATAGCTTGATGTGTAGCCGTGTGTACACGAACCGGAAAGTATGGCAGAAAAGATAGGTTATAGCCTAGTACCGGTTGATTATACAGGTTGGAATGATGATGATGAAGTAATATACTTATAAAAGAATGTTAGGGTTAATGGAGGAACACCAAGGAAAGGCTTTTATAAGGATTTATATAATACGTTTATTATCCTTTTATATTTATATATTGGAAGGTGTGTTTATTAATATTACGTGAACGGTTACCCAGGAATATGTAGGCAACGGTTTCAATGAAGATTGTAGAGTCAATTTCACGTACCTAATCGATTGGTAATTGGTAGAGATGGGCCGAACGTGGTTTGAACCGAATCCGAACTTCGGCCGAACATTCGGTTAAAATGAAAAGTTCGGCCGAACTTCAGCCGAACTTTGGTTCAATTTCACAGAGCGACACGTCGTGACTTGTTTACGCATTTACTTCAATATTATTGATAGATAGCTTCTGCCCGCGGCTTCGTCCGCGTGGATGTCGGAAATGATCCCACGGGAACGTGCTAACAGGATAAAATGTACAGACGCCAGCAGGTCAAGCTACCCGAAACTGTCAAATTTTCTCAATCAACCTTGAACCTTAATTAATGCCTTAGTGGTAAAGTTGAAAATGTATTAAAGAAATTTGACAGATTGTAGTAGCTTGATGTGCTGGCGTCTGTATGTGCACCAGGATGCCATCTATCTCGCGGGCCCTTTGTGGCTAATTACAATAGAAAACCAATTGTGTCTCATTAATGGTGATTAAGAGGGTACCTATATGATATCTTTACCTAAGTACCTACCTAATTAAAAAAATAAATAAACTCAATAACAGAAAATAAAATACCTACCTACCTAAATAAACCTATTTATGACGATAACTAATCTAAACTCAATCATCATCTGCCTAGCCTTTTCCCAGCTATGTTCAGGGCCGGCTTCCAGTCTAACTGGATGCAGTTGAATACCAGTATTTTACATAGAGCGACTGCCTATCTGACCTCCACAACCCAGTTATTGGGTAATACGATACCCTTGGTACGACTGGTTGTCAGACTTTCGGGCTTCTGACTACCCGTAACGACTGTCAAAGATCCACGAATGACAGCCGGGACCAACGGCTTAACGTGCTTTCCGAGGCACGGAGGTGTCTCGGTATGTAAAGATGGTCACCCATCCACAGACCGACCGCGGCAAGCGTAGCTTAACCTGACCGATCGACCTGTGCGGCTGTTATTATTTAGCCACGGGCCCCTCAATCTAAACTCAATAAATAAGCAAAATCTCTAAAAACTAATATCTATACGAATGACTATCCTACCTAACAGTATTATAAAATAACCTACGGTCACTACGTACACTATCAAATATACTACCTATACTTTAAAATTAAAATCTATACCTACGACTTATATAAAAATAAACCTAAATAACTCTAAAAAGTAAAAGGAATAAAAATGAACTCCACTGCGTGTGAACTAACCTACGACAAACTTATTATTTGCGGTTGGTACAGTAATCGGATCTAGGGATCGAACCGCAAAATTAAGTTTGTTTTTTATTGTATATACTTTTCCGGGATAAAAAGTACCCAGTGTGGTGCCCAGGATATTAAAGAATAATTATACCAAGTTTCATCGTAATCGAACCGGTAGTTTTTGCGTGATGCCTGAACAAACAGACAGACAGACAGACAGACAGACAAAAAATTTTTTAATCACATTTTTGGGTTCGGTGTCGGTCTAGTAACACCCCCTGCCATTTATTTTTTTGATATTTTCAATGTACAGAATTTTCACTTCTACAGATTTATTATAAGTATAGATGTACCCCGCCCCCACACCGAGCTTCCACCGCGTGGCTCGGAGCCGGCCGGTCATTAGCAAATAAATAAATGACAATGACTGAGTAAAAGACAATTTTATTTTACAGTAATGCTATTCTAATTCTATTGAATTTCAGTCAAAATAGTGCAAGTAGGTATTATTTTTCTTGTGCCGATGTGTTCGGCATCTTGCACCGAACTTCGGCATTCGGCCGAAATTCGGTTCAGGCTGCCGAATTTCGGTTGAACCGAATGTGAACCCGATTTCGGCCCATCCCTAGTAATTGGTCACGTATTGTATAAACACCTTATTATTTCTAACTAATCTTTAGAGTAGAGCCTGATGTGTAGCACTGTTATTGAATAATCCACTTGATATAATAAGTCTCCTTCGTCGTCCTGACTTTTGCCTATGGCTTCTCAGTCACAAGACAAACAGGTGATAAAGCTGGCTCGCCTGGAATTAGGACAGTCTGTGGACAGACTTAGCAATTAAGGCAACACGTAATGTATTTTCTATTACTTTTCATTTTTAACCGACTTCTAAAAAAGGAGGAGGTTCTCATTCGGATGTTTGTATTTTTTTTTTATGTTTGTTCGCGCTTATCTCCGTCGCTTGCCAACCGATTTGAAAAATTCTTTTTTTGTTGGAAAGGGCATACTTTCCAAATGGTCCCAATTTCATCAAAAACGGTTCAGTAGTTTGGTTTTTAAACCAAAATTACTGGTAAAAATTACAACTTAAAAGTGAAAAATAAACACTTTATTGAAAAAAAAAACACAACTGACTTCCAAAAACGACACTACAGAGTGAAAAATACCTTTAATTTCGGAAGTCGGTGGCAAACAACGAAAATGCGAACCCAACGACACCGACTTCCGAAATTAAAGTTATTTTTCACTTTGTAGTGTCGTTTTTGGAAGTCGGTTGTTTTTTTTTTCAAAAATGTTTTTGTAGACAAATATGGCGTTCTGAGATTTCAACTGTGTGAAAATTAAGGGTACGTAATTGGTAGCAGAACTTCATGTAATTCTACCGTGTGTGTTAACTAACTACTTACCTAACTAGTATGGAGGATAAGACAATTCGTGTGAACATATTTTCTTAGATCCTATCTCTCTGTGTGATGGATGACCAATAAGACGTATTAGGAAAAAAGCACTGTTTACAGAACTCTAGTTTGTCAGATTGGCTTCACTACTCGGTCAAAGGGATATAAGGCAGTGGATTTGGTCTACCTCAATCCCCAGTTTAAAAGAATTGATACAGTTTTTAGGGTTCCGTACCCAAAGGGTAAAAACGGGACCCTATTACTAAGACTTCGCTGTCTGTCCGTCTGTCTGTCCGTCCGTCTGTCTGTCACCAGGCTGTATCTCAAGAACCGCGATAGCTAGACAGTTGACATTTTCACAAATTATGTATTTGCCGCTATAACAACAAATATTAAAAACAAAATAAAACCCATACAACAAACACGATTTTTTGCCCTTTTTTGCTCGATATTCATAATGGCAACAGGTAGGCACTTGAAATATTCACAAAATACTCCGTTGTATTTTTACTTTAATAATAAAATTAAAATAAAATAAATATTTAAGGGGGGCTCCCATACAACAGACGTGATTTAAAAAAATAATTGTACGGAACCCTTCGAGCGCGAGTCCGACTCGCACTTGGCCGGTTTTTTATATAGATTCATGTGCCCCTATTAATGCTTGAAGGTACGCCTATCCGTCTATGTATGCTAATATCGTTCTAATTGACCAAGTACCAATATATCGTATTACTTATTCACGCATCATTAACTAAAAAAATCATTTATTCCGCTAAATCAGAACAAGGACGCCTTCGAAATCATGAATCATAAAGTTTCAGGTTTCATCGCGTGTTTTATGTAATCATTTATTATTAAGTACTTATTCTTTGTTAAAACAAACTTTCTTACAACAAATAGTATTGGCTTTGAAAATATTTAACTGGTGAACTATGTTAAAGTGTATGTAAAATATAAACAGAAAGACACTGTAAAAAAGGGTGTAAAAAGACAATTAAAGAAGCCGAAAGTCACTTGTTCTTCCCGTCATTGTTATCATTGTACTGGACCATACCTGGGAACCTTCTGGTTACGGAGATATTGAAGGTCAGGAATCAGAATCAGAATTTTATTTGTCAAACATAGGTAAGTACATTGGGTTCTTGCAATACATATTTATATAGGTCGCCATGTTTTGCCATTACAGCATACAAATATTTTAACATAACGAAACGTCAAAATTCCAACTTTCAATGACGTTTTTTTACGAAAACAAGTTTTTAATGTTATAAAACCACTTTAAACACCCCCACGACCCCTCTATGCCCCCATCAGCTCAATGTTTTGCATGTGTTACATTGCGCAGTGCGCACTATCGCAAACAGCTTTTTACATCAAAATAAAAGTCGCTTCCCTGCAAAATTTTTGTGCAGTGTTACTTAGTTTGACGTACAGAATGCATAGTTGACGGCTATGTGACGGGTATTTTTACACCCTGTATATTTGCGGTAGTCCCGATGATAAACGATGGAAATTAAACCTCTAAATGCTGTCAAACTATACCTACTTTCCAGCCATTATTTTTACGTTATAAAGTATCATGACCTCATTGATACATTCGAATAGCAATAAAACGTTAAGGTTTGTAGACCACAATAGAGCTCCATCTTATTGGGTCTAGCTAGCTCATTGCTTGCAAGTACCATATTAACCTAGATTTCTTCTACAATTGAGTCTGACAAATTGGTGGGTCTAGATTTTACCTACCTATTGAAGTATTGGATATAGGTATCGCAAACACTACCCATTTCGTGGTGATCTGTAAAACCGCTTATAATAATTATTGACAACTTCTAACTGCAGGATAATTTATTTTTATTTTATTTGTTAGGTACAGCAACGACCTATTCACTAGAAACATTAACATAGTAAAAAATAACTTAAGCATTGAGTTATGGTGAATTAGTTAGTCATTTACAGGCGTACACAGCACTTACAGAAACAATAGCTTCTTAAATATTACATTTTAACAAGAATTTGCACTCGTAGTGAAGACAAAAAATAATTAGAAACAAAAAAACAAAACATTAAGTAAGACACAAAATCATAATCGAAAATAGAATCAAAAATCAAAATTATCTTAAAATTAAAACATTAAGATTAAAAAAATGAATAAATAAACAATACAATTGATATTTAAAATTCAAAACGGTAGAACGAGATAAGAAGTGGAATAAAAGAACATTCCAAAATTGTTATGGGGCAGGTACCAAAAAACCAAAAAATTAAATACATACATAACAAAAAGTGGATTCTGAAATTATGATTCGTCGCTAATAGTTATAATTGTGTAACACACTAACAGTAGCCATGGTATTTCATTTTGATAGTTCAACAACATTCATTGCGTTGTTTACGTTGTTAAGCGAGAGATACAAAAGAGGCTAAAAGCTTATCAATCTTTAAAAAATTACTAGAACGCCATATTTTGAAGGATCTTTCATTAATAGAACGCTAAGGATAAATTACTAACACTACGAAAACTAACCTTAAACTAATTAACCGACACCAGCTTACTCCCTATGAAAAGTACCATTTTATTTGTAAAATACTAAAACAATATATATTATAAAACTGTTCAATTATCGCTTGTTCAAACGCACTATGCCATAGACCTTAATAAATAAGCACTGCTCGCGCCGCAGCTTATGCGCGCACTATACACAATCTCCACTAACATTTTTTTTTAACATCTACCCTACTAAAAACGCTAATCGGTTATTTTTGTTAACTTATTATTGTATTTTTCTCTGTAAGTGATTAATGTAATCTTTTGAGAAATAAATATCTTAAACCGTAAGCAGACAAAATTTTCGAACAACTGACGCAATGGATTAGCAATATCCTTCAAAATGTTTTATACTGTAATGGAATAGTGTGTTACGCAATTAGGGTGCTGGTCTTTTTTGAACCCTTATTTTGTAGCACTACATACCTATGTAAAAGCAAGAATGTATGGAAGATGGGAATCGCATTAGATTTTAATTGGTCACTAATAAGACTGAGATTAATTCTAATTTGAAGCACATATTTTACCTCTGAAAGCAACCTTACAACTACTAGAATAAAAATCACTCTCATACAAAATCAGAGGTAAAACCAACTGTGAAAGGAATGTACAATTATAGGCAACATCTAAAACAAGATAGAAAAAAAAATAACCATATCATTCATAAAAGCCTGTACAACAGTAGACGAAAAGTCACAGAGCTCTATGCATAATGAAAATTATATTTTTAACATGTTTTCGCATATACTTGTCACATAGGAGTGTCTACACAGAAGGGATCAGGAAATAATGCGCACTTGGCACAAGGCGCATGATAATGTCTGCTAATTTGTGCCACCGCGTCGTATGTAACGTGCCATGCGCAAATTGCATTACTAAATGTATCGTATGATGTCCCATGAATGTCATATTATTTGTGGCAGATGTGACGTCATAATCATACTATTAACAGCCCGACTTCACCCACTCCTAAGCATAAGCCTCTCTTTTCCTGTGCCGATCCCCACGATACCCAATAAGCAGGTTTAAAGACTAAAGTTCAGAATTTCAGATTCAGATGATAATTTATTTAGGAAAATGAATTAATTTTGGTGTTACTGACAACTCTTTGTTCGGATTAATATTTAAATAAGTTTAAGTTGAAGACGAATAAACTTGTTGTAACGACGCCAGCTGATCAACAGCCGCGGCTGGTAGTAGGTAGGAACAATGGTGTTTTCCCAGGTGTGTTTCATTCACGTCATAAACATTTTTTTCATTATAATAACAATAATATAATTATCGTGACGAAATATTACCACAAGTCAAAAACTTCGAGTTATTTCTTTTCAAAATGAACAATATGCTCATGTTGCATATACAGAGTGGCAGGGACATCGTCGCACAGCCCGTGCATTCAGTACATGATTCCCCTTGCGTTGAAAGGACAATGCTTATGGATGTATGGAATCCCGTACCATGCTGCATCAAAGTCAAACTTTGTTTTTTATAGACTACATTTATCATAAATTAAGTCCTACAAAGTTCTTTTTGTAAACAAAATCCGGCACCCGAATTGCGTAACACACAATTAATCGGAATCGGTTTCATTTTGACAGTTCAACAACATTCATTGCGTTACTTTGTACGTGTTGTGCAGACAAATTTTTCGAACTTATGAAGCAATGGATTAGCAATTTGCTTCAAAATGATTCAGATTACTATTGATTGTGTGTTACGCAATTAGGGTGCTGGTTTCAGAGATTTTCCAAAAAATCGAAATAGCCTGAAAATTAGGTAGGTACTTTATTTTGTTTGACATGTCATACACGAACGGCCATTATGAAAAAAAATGATAATCGTTTAAATAAAAATTCTATTCTATTTAATTCTAGTTATTTTTAATTAATGTAGAATCGGCAAAGTACCTATAATTTTTTAACATGTTTTTTAAAAGACGTGATCATGACACTTTCAAAATTCAAGGTTATATTAATCATATCATTTGAAACGGAACGTCACGTAAAGGGAATAAAACAATATCAACACTATTTTACTTTAAATTAAATTCCCTGTTCAAAAATAAAATCCCCGACGCGTAATGTCGTAAAAAATTATGAAAATAATTACTATAATATTTTGATCTTGATGCATGACACTTTTTGGTACGACTTTTGGTCATGGTCCTTTTTCCTCAATATTAAAAAAAATGCTATTCCATACATTTGACCCCGTAGGTATTACACTATTCTATGAAACAGCAGTTTTTTTTTTGATAGCAGAAGAAAAATTTCAAATCGAAAAAAGGGTATTCAGTTTGCGCGTCGGAGTCCCTGCTACCCTGTATAGTATAGTTCGTTATAGTCCTGCCACGCATAGTTGTGATGATACATATTGATAAGGTTAGTGAATTTATCAATTTTATGAACATCAGATAATTATGAAACAATGCAAGTGAATCTAGGAATCAAAAAGTCAGTAGCATCGTTTTTACCTTGACTTTATCGAATAACCGATCGATATTCGATTGAAGACAGTAATAATTAATGTGAGTTTGTCTTTTGTAGAAAATGATGCTTTTTTACATCAAATATTGCATTTTGTTACTGTCGTGTTTTTACATTAGCCTATGATGTCTCACTGCTGGGGCACAGACCACCTCTCGGTGGTAGGGAGTGGGCCGTAATCCACTACGCGGGCCCAGTGCGGGTTGGTTAATGTCACATGATTGTCTTTGAATTTTTGGATCTAGGACATGCCGGTTTCCTCACGATGTTTTACTTAACCGTGTTGAGAGCAGTCGTGATGAAATAATTTACACAAAGTGTCTGTCTGGGTTCGAACCTACGAACGTAACTCGTAAGTCACGGCCGTCACCACTGCTCCTAGACTAGATGGAGAAAGTAAACGTGGCAGATTGTATAATTAGTACAGACGCTAGCACATCAAGCTAAACTGAAACTGAAACTATTAAATTTTTCCAGTCAACTCTGAACCTTATGCTTTAGCGATAAAATTGAAAATGTACTAAAGAAATTTGACAGATTGTAGTAGCTTGATGTGCTGGCGTCTGTACATAATTGTATTTACCAAAAATACATAGATTCATCATGTCATTGTATCAATTAATATTTGTTGAATAGGACTTTCTCATAGGGATTTCTTGTAGCAGGTTAGTCAGCGTTCAGAAAAAGCGAAATTAAGTATATGAATTTTTCAATCAATAACGCAGTGGTTATGGATTCAAAGTTGAATTTACAATCAAGGTTACGTTACTGCGCTTACGTTGTTTAGTCTTTAACCACTCATTCACAAGTTTTACGCAAATATTTTTACAGCATGCGAAAGGGAAACCAAACCAGCCAACGTTCTTTATCGAGAAAAAAGTTTCAAGTGAAAAAGGTTTTATATGTCCAGCTAATATTATGCAATGAGAAAAATACAGTGTAAAACATTTGGTCACAGTTATTGCGTAAGGCGAGGATCGCGTGACGAGTGACCACCATAACCCATGGTGTATGGACGTTACCACACCGATGTAACTGTATCCCAACTGGCATTAGCGGAAGTGGGCGGTTTAGTGCGAGGGAACAACATGACACTGGCCACTAAACGTACCTATCTATCAGTAACGTACCGATATCCCACCAGAGCATCTGAGTATCATCTTACTTAGTAATAAATTTCATTATTAAAATGGGAAAATTATACATTAATTACAAGCTTTTGCCCGCGGCTTCGCCTGCGTGAAGGTCAGAAATTATCCCAAGGGTATAAAAAGTATCATATATCCAAACCCAGGTCATTGTTTACCTGTGTGCCAACATCGTCCGTTCCGTTCAGCCGGTAAAGTGTGAAAAGGTAACAGAGAGAAATATTTTCGCATTAGGTATCATGGATTCATACTGGCTCACTATCGAGTGGGAATCAATCGTCACCATCGACAAAGTAAAATAAAAAACTTACACTCGCATTTTCTAGTTCTCGCGTATGGCACCAGGTGGCGCTAATTCAGTGCCATACAAATCAGAGTAAACTCTAACGCGATGGTGAAGTTAAAAAAACTCACACTAAGCATACAGGTCGTACCAGCGGGGTAATTGTGTAACACACAAACAGTAGCAATGCCTTTCGTTTTGACAGTTCAACAACATAAATTTTGTTCGTGTTAAATTTTTCGAACATACTTACATAACTATGAAGCAATGGATTAGTAATATCCTTCAAAATGATTCAGATTGTTGACTGAAAGTGTGTTTCGCTGGGTGGGTGCAAGTTTTCTCACGAGAACGTAAAGAAATAAAAGTATTTACCTTCTCGTCAGTCAGTGATTAACGTATTAAAGTTAGCATGGATAACTCTAACGATGTTCATTTAAAAATTGGGTTAATGTCTGTCATTAAAGGTGGCAAGGAGATCTTCTTATTGAATAATGCTTTTAACGACGCGACACAAGTTACTACAGCTGGTTTTTAAGGTCATTGATTAAGGTGGATGCTCCAAGGTAGCCCGCGAAATTAAAATTTTCTTATGTTTTTTGCAATTTTCTGGTTCACGGCTACACATCATGCCATAACCAGTATAAGCTGACTTCTGATTGTACGAAAAGCCTATACAGTGCGAGGTCAGCTAAAACTGGAAATGTATAGCTTGATGTGTAGCCGTGTGTACGTTGATTAAAATACGATTCGCGGCCGTAACAAATATGTATTTACAGAATTATAATCATTAAAGTCATGCCGCGAATCATATTTTTATCAACGTACAACTTAGTACTGACCAGCAAATTGCAAAAAACGTAAGAAAATTTGAATTTCGCGGGCTACCTTGGAGCATCCACCTTAATGTAGGAAGTAGATCTGACTATGGTTATCGGTTAATGCTTCAATGGTCGGAGCTATAAAGGTCTAACCACGACGGTATAATTCAACAATTCAACAACATTCATTACGTTATTTACGTTGTTGAGCAGACAAACTTTTCAAACATATAAAGCAATGGATTAGATTCATAATGATTCAGATTGTGATGGAAAGTGTGTTACGCAATTAGGGTGCTAATACCTGTAGGCGAGCAGTTTGAGTAACCAGAGTTTAAGAGATGGCAAAACTCCGGAAATGTAAAACTAAATTGCGCTAAACTCAAGGTTTTCCGCGTCTCCGAATAAAAATAAACATATCGCGAACAGACAATTACCAAATGAAGACAAATTGACAGTGTTAACTATAATATACAAATGTCCCATAGCTAGGTCAAGTTGAACCATTTGCCTCGACTTACTTAAACACCACTTATTCCTTCGAAAGGCATCCGACATTCTTTCTCATTCACTCCTTTGTTGCTAAAGCAGGATAGCAAGAAACTGCGTTTATAATCTCATGGTAAATCATTGGAAACGTACGCCATGCGTGTGCGCACAGCTCACAATGGGTGATAAGAACACACACACACACACACATTGAGAGAGTTACTTTTACAGGTATTTAGTGCACGTGTGCCGGTTGTGATGACATTTCTAGACTGCGAGAAATCTTTATTGGAAAGCACATAATGAACGGGATCGATTGTTCTGTTATTTAACACTAGCTATCCGCCCCTGCTTTGCACGGTTTTTAAGACTTGATGGAACGTCGAGATTTTTTTATTATAGTCATTTTTAATAGCCTATACTCTGGCCAAAGGCCTTGCCCAAGACATTCCAGGTACTCTTTTCCCGCACCTCCTCGAACCAGCTATTGCGGTGCGCGTCCACGTCAGGAAGGTTTGTGTGTTTATGAAGGTTTTTATATACCTTCCAGAAGAAATTCTCTAAACGATGGTGAAAACCGCATCAAAATCCGATGCGTAGTTTAGAAGAAAAACCCGATCACACAGACAGACACGAAAAGCGACTTTAATTGATAATACGTATGTATAGATGATGCCAATTATTGATCGAGAAATACATAGAAAAAGAAAACACGAGTACATTTCCGTCTGTCTGTTGTATGATGGCGAGCATTTTCTTCTTTTACAGTTAAATTGTTTATTGTTCGTTTATCGGTCTTGAATTGCATGCAATTGAATTCGAATTATATATTTCTATATCATAGAAAACTTACAATTCCTCAGCGACCACAGACAAGCTAGCTCTAAAACTCTACATCGAACAGAGAAAGCGGGTCATGGAAAAATCTTTGTAGATTTATAAAAGAATTTTATAGGAGGCTCTAAAAGTATTGTTTCATTTAATTGCTTTTGGGTAGGTATGTCTATTGCAATATTGCTCCGGCCTTATTAGGCTTAGTCGATCCGTACGAATTTACTCACCCGAAACTACTATTACTACGACTAGTAAGCCAAAATCCGTTGTACAGACGCCAGCACATCACCCGAAACTGTTAAATTTTCCCAATCAACCTTGAACCTAATACTTTATCTATAAAGTTGAAAATCTATTAAAGAAATTTGACAGATTGTAGTAGCTTGATGATCTGTACGCAATGGGAAAATGACGATAATAGATTATTGCTCAGGAAATGTTAGATTAATTAATTGTAGGCTTATTAAGAATCAATTTCCTTTATGAATAATTATAAGAAAGCGGGAAATGTAATAAACATGAATGTAAAACAGCTCTAATTGACAAAATTATGATATTTATCTATGAGTGACTTCATGACCCGGGGATTATTTACCATAACTGTACGAACAATAAACTATTTTTGTTCGCTGACGTATGTATTAAGGGGTTTATTTATAAACTAGCTTCTGCCCGCGGCTTCGCCCGCGTGGATGTCGGAAATTATCCCACGGGAACGTGCTAACAGGATAAAATGTACCTATGTGCTTCCCCAGAATGCCATCTATCTCGCGGGCCCTTTGTGGCTAATTACAATAGAAAACCAATTGTGTCTCATTAGTGGTGATTAAGAGGGTACCTATATGATATCTTTACCTAAGTACCTACCTAATTAAAAAAAAAAACTCAATAACAGAAAATTAAATACCTACCTACCTAAATAAACCTATTTCTGATGATA
This sequence comes from Apamea anceps, assembly GCA_951799955.1. NCBI lineage: Eukaryota > Metazoa > Arthropoda > Insecta > Lepidoptera > Noctuidae > Apamea > Apamea anceps. Next base: position 6,630,093 of record OX637516.1, read on the forward strand.
ACTAATCTAAAATCAATAAATAAGCAAAATCCCTAAAAACTAATATCTATACGAATGACTAATCCTACCTAACAGTATTATAAAATAACCTACGGTCACTACGTACACTATCAAATATACTACCTATACTTTAAAATTAAAATCTATACCTACGACTTATATAAAAATAAACCTAAATAACTCTAAAATCTAAAAGGAATAAAATGAACTCCATTGCGGGTGACTTAACCTACGACAAACTTATTATTTGCGGTTGGTGCAGTAATCTGGTCTAGGGATCGAACCGCAAAATTAAGTTTGTTTTTTATTGTATATACTTTTTCGGGATAAAAAGTACCCAGTGTGGTGCCCAGGATATTAAAGAATAATTATACCAAGTTTCATCGTAATCGAACCGGTAGTTTTTGCGTGATGCCTGAACAAACAGACAGACAGACAGACAGACAGACAGACAAAAATTTTTTTAATCACATTTTTGGGTTCGGTGTCGGTCTAGTAACACCCCCTGCCATTTATTTTTTTGATATTTTCAATGTACAGAATTTTCACTTCTACAGATTTATTATAAGTATAGATGATGATTAAAGTTAAGTGACGTTCAAACGTCAAAAATGTATGGTTTAACCGTCGCTAATCACTCCATAACTTTAAGCAACGTTTATGAATAAAGAGGTTAAAGTGTAAGTTAAAAATAAACTTTTTTTTTAACTTTCTATCCTTATTTGTTTTCTGACTTTAACAAATTCAATAAAGCCTTATGAGAAAATAAGTTTATTTAGCGCAGACTAAAAGGGAAGACAACACAATATATTATACTAAAAGTAACATTATTAAAAAGAAAACAAATTGCCTACTTTTTCACCGAAAAAACCATAAATTACTAATCAAAACTGATCCAATTTCATGCCGTGACAGTTCTGCGTACTTCGCATTTGAAAATGTACTTTGTTCATTGAGTTAATTAATTATTATGACTTTCTAGTTAAAAACTGGAAGTATTGAGCATTATCTTATTATTACAGCATAATTATAATATATTAGCTTGTTAATTAAGTACAGAATCAGAAGGCGAATTAAACGACCAAAATCTAGTCGAAATCTCACCTCAGCGACAATCAATATCGAAACCTTGTAAAGTAAAGTAGGGAAATTATACCTCCTAATTTCCCTACTTTACTTTACAAGGTTTTTGACAGATTGAGACAGATCAGACTGTGAACGTTCTTAAAATTACTAGAATTGCTTCTCAGAAATGATTGATCTATACTAACATTATAAAGAGGTAAAATTTGTTTGTTTGTTTGTATGTGTAGGAGATAATCTCCGGAACTACCAGTCAGATTTAAAAAATCTTATTGCATTTGATAACCCAATTCTTGAGGAAGGTTATAGGCTATCTAACATCACGCTAGGACCCTTAGAAGCCGAGCAAAGTAAAAAAAACGTCAAAAAGAACACTAAGCGAAAGTGCAGTACCTAGTAGCACGGGCGAGCGACGATGGGCCGAAACACGCGGACAAAGTCGCGGGTAGAAGCTAGTTATGTAATAAATTAAGTATTGCAATCACCACCAATAAAGTTTGGTATAATGTTAATTAAACCTGTATAAAAATAAATAAATTTATTTTAATAGTTGCTTCTTTCGTATGTTTTTTAATACTAAACGTGCAAGTGTACAAGTTGGATCGAGGTGGCTCTAGACAAGGATGCCTGGAAGGATTTGGGGGAGGCCTTTACTCAGCAGTGGGGCAGCGTAGGCAAAAATAAAAAAAAAATGCACAAAAAATATAAAAATTAGCTAAATGAGTCTTGCTGAATTTCGGCTTTCACTCTGCAGAACTATCTTAAAAATCTACCCCGTTTCTTAAAGTAGTTTGCCACTGATAAATTGAATAGTTCTTTGATGTTGTAGTAGATACGAAAGTCTATTATCTCATCTATACAAGTAAATAAAATTGAATTGAAAAAAAAAAAAAAACATTTAAAAAAGTTTGTCTTTCTTTCTGTTTGTTCCGGCTAATCTCCGAAACGGGTGGACCGATTTTGACGGGACTTTCACTGGCAGATAGCTCATGTTATAAGGAATAAGGTAGTTACTTAGGATACATTTATTTTAAAAAAATAATTAGGGTCCGTGCAAAAAATTTTAAATTTTTTTTTGTACGGACCCTAATTATTTTTTTACCCTACGATGGCAGAAGTCATAACAAATAAATTTTATAGGAAGATTTCTTCATTATTTAGAAAGTGTGTGTGTGAAATTGTGACTGACAAATACAATACGGTACCTACTTAATAACTTTATAATATATTTCCTACACATGAGAAAAACAAAAGTAATGACGTTAATTAGGAATAATTCTTGCGTTGTGTATAATTACTGGAAACTAGAAAACAAGTTTCTTCTATAGTTATGAAACGTATAGCACATCTTTGAAGACAACAATAGTAAGATTACACTACTTATTATGTGCCAGAACGCGGTCGCATCAAAGAATCACAAACGCAGGATAAGAACAACAATAAAATTACTCAATTACATCGCAAAGCATTTTAAAATAAGCATATCCTATTTTTTATAATAAATGCACCCTATTTTAATGCTGCCGTTCCGCGACACTTCCTCCAACTCCTGAGCTGAGGAGTGAAGTTTTTGTGCGGCTTCCTTTGGCAGCCGCCGTGGGAAATACTCGGGGTAACCTTCCCTGACCTTTCCCCATTGGAATTCCGTTAACGCTAATAATAGGAAAGGCAAGACAAAACCGATTTACGACTTGGGAGTTAGGGCGACCCTTTTGTGGGCCCATGTCTGGTTGGTAGTTATTTTGTTGGTGATCGATTTCAGTAAATTATTCGGGTGGGTTGATGGATTGATTCGTGATTAATTTAATGTTATGGTTGTATGTGTGAACTGTGAAGTAGGTAAAGTTAGTCTTTGTGTATCGAACTAGCTACAACTTTCTGACTAACTGACCGACTATTTGACAATTCAAAAGTGCCTGTAAATGGTTTAATTGAAATAAATGCTTTGAGTTTGAGATGCCATATTTTGGTAAATGTTTACGTGTCTATTTATCTGGTGATTGAGATTTGTGTTGATAGTTGACACCTACTTCATATTTCTTTACTTTATCTTTGATTTTGTGTCTGATGACCATTGTGGAAACGTTCTGTGTCCAAGCAGCGTTGGTAATCTTATAGTTAAACACACTCAAAATCTCAATAAACAAAATTAATTTGCACCGTCATAAAATGCGTTTTCTTGCCAGCCAGATCAACCCCATCAATATCTTTTCACAAAGTTTTGCGTTTAGGACACACCCTTTCGCGGCTCATGAGCAGTTTACCAGATTCGTAATTTACCAAATTCTCGATTTACCAGATTATCAACACACTGGATTCTCAACTCACCATATTCTTAATTCTTCAAAAGTACAATGAGAAACGAAATTCTAAAATGTAACACAAATCTATCCATATTATTATTCAATGAAAAATAATTAGTAAGCAGGTACTTCTATTTTAAAAGAAAGATAGAATGAATAAAGTTTATTTTGAACACATTTCATGAGATTCAAAATTTCATAATTTGTAAATTGAAATTATTATTAGTCTGGTTTCCAAATCTCTTGGCTCTCCGAGAAATAATTATATACATTTTCAAATAGTTTATTCAAAATATATTAAGATGGGCTGCGCAAGCCCATGAGTACAGAATATAAATACAATTTTATTGAAATAATAATTAGTACACACTTATATTATTTATACCTTGTATTTGTGTAAAAGAACTTTATTTTAATGTTTAACATCATTATCATCAACATTAAATTCAACAATACTTAAGATTATTTAACAATCAATAAAAAATTAAATATGTAGTAGGTAACTACTTAGACTAACCGTTCGATCACACTGCGACATTTCTGTACATACCTACTGCAAATCGTAAACAATTTGTTACCTAACTGTACAATATTTGGTGAATTGATAATCTGGTGAGTAGAGAATCGGGTAAGTTGAGAAACAGGTTAATTGATAATCTGGTGGGTTAAAAATCTGGTGAATTGCGAATCTGGTGAACTGCTCATGAGCTCCTTTCTCTGTATAACTTATCCGAGACCATAAACAGGTAAAATAAAGTTCAGATTCAGCATACAAGTTGTCAGCAAGCCAACACTTGTTCATTGCACAAAATGTCAATTCACACTTATCTTGGCAGCCAGACCGTAGTCCGTTACCCAACAAAAACTAGTTTAAGGTTAAATATTAAGCAAAGTAAGTAAAAGCTTGGCTATCAGAGTAGCTGGTACAAATCTGTGTTTAACTGGGCCGCACTTTCACCGGAGTGTTGTGGGCTATGGCGCTGAATGATTTAATTCGCTACGATGGCGCCCGGCGACACCATGACTGTACGCAGCGCCATAAAGTGTGACATCCAGAAATGTCTAGTTGGATTACGTGGTCGCGAGTCTGCTTATACCTAAATTTGCGACCCACCCCTGCTATGAACGGTTTTTATGATTTGACAAAACATCGAGGTTTTATTATTGTATGTAAGTTTACCTAATAATAATGCATTGTACACATGAGCCTTCCAGAATAAACTCTCTAAAATATGGTGAAAACCATATTATAACCAACAAAATCTGTTGCGTAGTTTTGAAGAACAATGCGGTCACACTTAAAGACACGAAAATATGTAGAGCTGATTCTAAGTCCATAAAAAATATGTTATAGTTTTTGTCTAAAACGGATAATACATAAACTTAACGGAAACTTGTTGAAACTGTGCCAAACAACGCCATCATAAAGCTGATATTTACAATGTGCCAAACAAAATGTGTTCTAATGAAAAAAATAAAAGAAATAATTGAATACGAATGGATGAGCATTTAATCTACTAACTCATCGCATTCATTCAGAACCAAATCATTTCGTAATTTGACCCAAATGATGCACACTGGTACAAATGATGAATTTCATGGAAAAAATGTCGAGTATTCATATTAATGTGAAATTACTATTGTTGTGCAGGCATGTAGCTGGTCACAGTGCACGGAATGCGTGTGCAACTACTAGTTCAGAGTTTACAAACTGAAACAATAGTTTGTAAACATACGCCTATCCTAAACTGAGATGGTGTTCGTGTTTTTCAACAATTAAGAATCGCGACTATGTTGTTTATTGAATGAGGTATTTCATTTATACTATTGGAAAGGTAGTTGTAAAAAACTGAAGTGGTATTACAATTTGACCTGCGATTAATTTTCGTTAGATTTGCATTTTGCTGTACCTAACTTTTAATTGATTTTGGCAAATGATTCGTTTAATATTAGCGGGCGAGCAGTAAACTAGATTCCTGAAAATCTGATTCCCATCAGTATAATCTATGACGGTCTACATTCACGAGTTTGTTTCGATATTGCTTAACCACCTATCTATCTAGTTTCTTCTCCGATATTCGTCAGTGGGTTATCCTCTACAAAATCCTCGTCTGCTTCAAGAACAATGTCGTATTGTAAACTTGAGCCTCCGGGAATTGACTATCACCGTTACTTCCGGGATCTAAAACAATACTCTAGTCTTCACCTCTTTATGAATATCATTGTTTATCCAGTAATCTGCACCAAGTTTGCACAACTTATTGCTACGTTCAATTCAACAAAGATTTTGCTAACAAACTATTTATTCTTTCTAAAAGATTCAGTGCACATTTCGGCTAAAACGAAGTATAAAGATAAAGGAGAAATTTTGCTTTTTTGTTCAGTTTCATCTTGCATAACAGATACTGCTGAGTTGAATATACTCGTATTACGAAAAAAGTTCTGTGAATCCAACTGATGACGTTTACTCTCCACGACGAGAAACGAATTCTGGTTGAACTTCAATCAACCTTTTTGTGGTTTTCATGCCTCTCAAAAACCCATAGATAGATAGACTCCGGTTCGTCTCGATCAATTGAATGATTACTGAAATGGGATAAGGATTGGATTTAAGACATTAACTGCTTTACTATGGTTTTATAGTTTCGTGTTTTGTAAGTTATATGGAGGTCACATCGAATAAAATTAACTGTAAAGTTATTAGATTGGTACTTAATTCAATTTTAATGAAAGGCTGGCAACCTCGTCTTGGAGTTGATAGTATTTTTGAATGGAATGAGTGTCTGCTATAACAATAAAATATAATAATAATAAGTTTTATTGCCAAAAGAAAATACATGACGTGTTACATCTAGGAGATCTTCTTTTGCTATTTTATTATATGAATAATGTCCCTTATGCTAGGAAAGTCTTGTATTATAGGAGACATCGCTTCGTCCGTTGTTACAATTTCCAACAATTCGGTGAACCAAATGTGTAACATTAGCAATAATTTCTGTATGTACATGTGAGCAGTATATATAATATGATATAATTGTACGTGTAGCAATTACACCATTTCGTCCATTTGTTTGATTTGAACGGCTGACACGTGTGTTATTTGTAATATCAGATAAGTTGTGGTTGGCGTGATGTTTCGTATATCTTTTAACTTCGTAACATTTTCTCGTGTTTACTTCACGCATAGAAGTTATGGCGTTCATAATAATAAATGTATTAAGTTGTATACTGAGATGATGTTCATGCATCATATCCATAGATATCTTGAAAATACACTTATTGCTACATAATTAAAAACTTGTTTATATTCATAACAGGCTATAATAAATACAACAATTTGTAAACAACGATCATGAGCAATATTTTTTTATTCTCGACAGATCAAAATCAGTGGAATCTTGAGGTTATTTTTTTCTCAAAACTGACAAAGGCAGTAAAGCACTTGGTTTATAGTGCCTAACGAGGTACCTGGAGGCAGTGACATCACGGTGACGTGCCATCGAGGTGAGTCACGAGCAGAGAGATGCATTGACGGAATGCCGGTCGAGCGGTCATGGACGCTACAGTTTTACAAAAAACTTTGTTTATAATGGATGACAACTTTTCAATGACGACTACAAAATAGGTACCTAACTAAAAGTGTCTAAAAAGTACAATGTGGTCAGTGGATCACCCAAAATCCAGTTGAAATAAAAACACTTAAAAGTTTTGATCCATAAAATCTATGGCATGACATAGAGCAGAATGTATAAGATAGAAAGCACCTTTTATGATTGTAATTGACATGTCAACACCATCATTCATATTATGAATGATGGTGTTGACATGTCAGGTTTAGTTGCTTGGGATTGTGTCGGGCAGGTAGTGGAGTAAACATAGATAACGTTCCCCATTCTAACACATTACACTTGAGTGCTCTCCACAAATAGAGCACCTGACGATAGACCCCAAAGTAACAAGTGGATGAAACGGGTTTTTTGTTATATTTGACAGATTGTGGGTAGGTCAAAAATCACCACAGTAGTAGAATGTTTTCATGACAAGCATAAATATAATGAAGTGACTTGTCTCTACCAAATAAATTATCATTGTAGAGATGATAAAGTAATATGAAAGTGCATAATGTAGTTATAACAGTTTTATTTTTGTGAAATGAAATGTTTCTAAAAAGTCACACTTGTTCAGTGACGTGGGACTAATCACAATCAGAAACTTTTATTTTTCATGCAGAACATTCTTTTATGTTATTATAAGGTTGGATTGCATACCTTGACCACGAGTAGGCCCACCAAAGGAACAAGTAGCGGGACAAGCGTCGTAGACGATGATAAAGCCTCCAACTTAAGGACTGAACTCACAACACAAGAAAAACTTGTTGTCACTGTTTCGAAACGCACCACTTGGACACAAATTGGAGAAAACAATGTTTGTATGAACACAGGTGCAGTTATTTTAAGCGACTTCCTTTTTTTCACTCATATATTCTCACAAAATCAACACTATTTGTTATAACAGGTTTTATTTACGATCGTCTAACATCACGCACCGACCAACACACCTGTGAAATACGCCGGAGTTCCGCGCTGACTGAATACGCTGCCAGACAGAGATAGCGAGATGTTGTCAGAAAGAGATACACAGTGACGTGGAAGGGAGGACGACCGCTAAGCTTCAAGAACGCACGGTGTTCCACTTTCAAGACAAATGTTTCGAATTATTAATAATAATATGATTCGTTTCATGACTTAGCACAAATGTTTAACCTGAATGTGGGTAATGTATGAGTTTTTCAGCATATGTTTCTCCTTCCACTAACTAATCGCAAAGATGTTTGGTTGCGCAACCACTTGCTGCACCGGAAAGAAATTGTAAAGCGAGATTTTAGACTTTGATTGCATCTCTCATGGGATTAAAAATGTTTATGACAAGTGGGTAAAGCATTAAGTTTTAGTAGGTTATTTATTATGATTAATTCACTTAATTCCGGATTTCACAACCATGATGAAAAAAACATGCTAAGTACAAGGTGAATGTATTTCTGGTATTCTATACTAATCGGAGAAAACAGTTGCTAAAACAAGGCATCTTATTTTTTTTTAAATTGTTTATAAACAAAAACGTTAAAAAAAAAACACTGTGTTTTGTTTTACAATTAATATTTTTGTCCACAGAATTCGCGCATCGGCCCACTATGCCGCCGTACCTCCTGTTACCTGGCACGGGCAACCACGGCGCCCCCCACTCCGGCGCACGCCTTACGAATACGATTCAAATTTTTAAATCCACGAGCCAGTACTCTACCGTCTACGGCTCTACAGTTTCAAAAACATTTCACAATATTAACTTTTCTTAATCACTGCACTTTATGCTTCAGATCAGACGAAATTGTCAATTACTTAGCAAGTTTGAAGAATTTCGTAAACTTCGTACTTTGTAGAGTCGCGCAGATTTCCGAATGCAATGCAACAGGTTGCATCGGAATGTTGATGTTGAAGATGGCAGAAAGGCTTCAAGTAAAGAAGAACAATAAAAAATGTACAGGGTCAAATTAAATTAGCTAGCGACACTCTGCAGACGTGAATACGAAATACAAAAATATATTTTTTTTTTTTTTGTGGGGATTAACGACCGTTGTTGGTGTTGTTACTTGAAGTATGAGCTGAGAAAATCTGTTCTCTTTTGTTTTATCGTATTTAGATATCGATATTTCAACTGTCTGCACTAACTGCAGTAGTGACAACAAAAGGAAAAAATATGTTTAGATTTATCGATCTCATTACGTCCCACCCATTACGTCTGCGGAGTTACGCTAGATAATTTAATTTGACCCTATAATGTGTTGTAGTTGTAACGAGAGTAAACGTAACTTAACTTTTTTCACAAGGGTGTCATCTCATCGTCATTTAGTTTATCTGCTTATTAAAGACTAACTGCGCCCCGCGGTTTCATCCACATAAGTTACGATCCCTTTGGAATATCGGGATAAAAAGTATCCTATGTGTTAATTTATTTATTTAAGGACTTTGGAAGACTTACAGCTAAATACAATAGTGATAAATAACAGTATGATAATCTGACAGCCAATTACAGGTCTTCAGGTCTAGAGCTTGTCTGGTATAAAAGCACTGTGGAACAAAATATACACACTGCAAATATTGCCAAAAAAAATATATAATCATAAGAATTTGCAAGTATGATCTTCACCTAAAATATGTAAAAACTAATATAATTGCGGCAGGTTATTTCCCATGAAACCAAGATGTTAAAAATTTAATTTAAAAAAGAAAAAGAAAACAAAATCTGAAGGATTTAATTTAAAGTTAATCCTGGTTATAAACCATCTTTGTGCCGAATTTCATCCAAATCCCCTGGGTAATTGCGTAATCCACTATCAGTAGCAATGACTAATTTTGACAGTTCAACAACATTCATTGCCTTATTTACGTTGTTGAGCAGACACATTTTTCGAACATATGAAGCAATGGATTAGCAATATCCTTCAAAATGATTCAGATTGTGATTGAAACGCAATTTGGGTGCTGTTCAGTAGTTTTTACGTGAAAGAGTAACAAACATCCATCCATACAAACTTTCGCGTTTGTAATATTAGTAGGATACGTATGTAGCATGTGGTGCACAGGAATAGCCTATAGGATGTATATTTGACTGTTGGATGGTCCGGAAAACCGGTAACAATTATGATTATCAAGTCAGAGAGAGAAAGGAAGACTTTTGCTCATAGCAGTGGGGAAAAGTCATGATTAAATGCCAACCCGCACAGGGCCCGCGTGGGCGCGTGGGAAAAAAAAAGTATAGTATGGTATTATTATGAGGTTCATATTTCACAGCCAGCGTAGATACGGAACAAAATGTCCTAGAACCAAATATTCGAAGACATGTGACATTCACCAACCCGCACTGGGCCCGCGTGGTAGATTACGGCCCACTCCCTCTCACTGAGAGGAGGCCTGTTTCCCAGCAGTGGGAACGTTATAGGCTGATTATGTATGTATTATGTATGATTATAAAAGCTATTGCATTGCTATTTTCTCCATATAATTTAAACCTATATCATGATCTATATTACCAGGCTTGTGCCGACGAGAAATACTCTGCGCAGCTAAACGTCGCGCGTCGTCTGTATTAGGGATGTAATCTTAGCGTTGCGTTGGCGCAAGTGGAACTTGAAATTTCGAGTGAGTCATTTGAGTCCGTGCTTAGTTCAGTAGGCCAATTCTCGTAATTTCAAAACGTTCAAAATCTAGTCGCAGTCTCATCTCGGCGACAAATAAATGTCAAAAACTTGTCAAAATGTAGGGAAATTAGAAGTATTTTTTGACAGATTGAGACTGAGATCAGACTGGGAACGTTCTTAAAATTACGAGAATTGCTCCTCTGGTAGATGCGGATGCAGAGGTACGATTTCTTGAGGAAGCGAAATATTGAAGCATCAAGTTTTAGAAGAACCGTATAGTTTAATCGGGAGTCCCGTATGTACCGTCCATTCTCTCCAGACGTTGCAGACGGAGAGCGTCCATAAGGATTTCTCTGCGGAAAATACAGATCCGCTATGTATTTTCAATGAAATCGGCGGGGTAATTGCGTAACATACTATCAGAAGGAATAGCTTACATTTTGATAATTCAACAAAATTCATTGCGATATTTTATCATTATTTTATTAGCAAAATCCTTCAAAATGATTCGATTGTGTGTTATGAAATTAGGGTGCGGGTATTGAACACATAACGTCGAGATTTTCATAACTAAATACCTTGCTAGCAACTCCTGTAAGAATTGTATTTGTCAGCAAAGGTCTGATGAGGGACTAGTCTAAATTCTTCGGTCAAATATACTATCGAAAGTTTATATATATATAATAGGTATGTATTTTTGATCATCACAGGACAGTTATCGTAAGTTCCATCTCGCGATATTATAAACTATAGAAAAATTTTGAACTACAACAAACCATTCACAATTTAACGCATAATTTTTCGACAGTTTATAATCTGTTCATGGCAAACCGACAAATTGTGAACTGGTATCAAACTTGCATACGACAAATCGCACCTTGCTCTAGTACTAAATAGAATAGCCAAGGAACGACGACCCAGTACACAAAGTTACTCACAATAAAATTCTAATCTAACCTAATCCATTTGCCCTGGCTTAGTTACTGCGACCAATTCGGCTATCACCAAGACCGACAAATCAGGGACGGTTCACCATTTTACGGGTTATAAAATCGAACAGATTGTGAACCCTGTTGGTAAGTTCAGGTTGGTTTATAATTTGACATGGGTTTTCTGTTTACATTGATGTCAGCTATCGATTTATAAATGCTTAATGTGCCATTTTGAAAAAAAAAAACAAATTGGTGGACAGGTAGGTATGCCACGGACCTTCATAACCCTTTTATGGTATGGTTACCAAATAATCACAAATTAAGTTTCTCAAACGAAACAATAGGTCCCACGGGCAGGATGTTAATTGTTATTAATTGTGTATGTTTAAAATACATAATGTAGAACACGAGGTTTTAATTAATGTGATAACCTAATCGCCACACTGCATCGTGTTATTTTAATTTTCTTTCTTGTAAGTGTTAAGTAATAGATTTTCTTTGTTTAGTACCTGTACAGAAACCTCAACGTGTTCTACATTAGTTTGTGTGCAGTCAACAGGATTAAAGGTTGCAATGTCAACGACAATATTCTGCCCAGCCTAAGCATTATTGCCCTGGCTTACAAAAATAAGGCAAACGAGGACTATGCAGTGAAGAAAATTTTGTGACATTTTGAATGTAGATAAAGAATAGGTTCTATTCACTGCCAGTTTTTTTCCTTTGACCAACTTGGTTCCAGCCCTTGTAGCTTAGCAGGAGTGCTTGCTTCAACCAAGCTCTCCTGCCAAGTTACAGGGGCTTATAGAAATACCTATTAGCAAGTGTGCGCAGTCACCTTAGTACAGTGATTACTGGAAAATTACTAATATAAAAGGAGCAATTGTTCTTTCAGACGTTTTGCTGCTAAAACTAAACAAAGAACCACAAGAAAACCTGAAGCTATACTAGTCGTATATAGATTAACAAAGTATGATGATAATGAAGAGATTGCAACAGTGTATGTAGACGTTAGTGGGGCCGAACTGCTCATTTTTGAAGATCCATTTAAATCTGGCAGACCATCCGACGGCACGACACACTGTTTGGTAACAAATTACGACTACTTCGAACCTTTTGAAGACCCTCTGGGTCGTAATTCTCTATGACACAAAGAACGAAACCGAGTGAAATCAACGCGAAATTGCCGGAATTAGCTATGGAATTGACGTGGAAGTAGTGGTCATAGTCAATTATGGTGATGCTTGTGTTCATCCTCTTGCTGTTCGCCGTAATATTCCTTTTAAACACGTGTTACTTTGATAAAACCTCACCGTTTAACAATAGTAGATATCAAAATTTTTAGAGATATATATTTTTAAATTTTACGTTATTCTTATTGTGAAAGTATGTAAATATTTAGATACTATTTGAAATAAGACATCACGGCAATAATTCGTATTTTATTTCTCTTTGTTTCATTTTCTGACTTTTTATCACATGTTCATCACTTATCCCATTATTCCACATGAGCATACTCCTGGCATACGAGAGTCGTAAAATTAAAATTAATTATAAAAATATGGTGACAAAATGATTTTCCTGCTTCAAGTCTAAAAATGTTTTCCTGTCCTTTGTTGTCAACAAGACTGCTACAGGAAGACTATATTTAGACAAAAAGTTATTTGCAGACGAAGTAACTCTTTAATACTCGTACGTTTTTATACTTTAAGAAGCGTTATCTTTTATCAGCACAATAATTGTATAGTTGTTGGTTTTGTAATTCAAACGTGTCTTATCAAATAATGTATCACGGTCACAAAATGTGGCCTCATTACTTTCCTCCATTCGTAGCCTGAAAACGAGTAAAGAGAAAAATAGTTTTAAGAAAATAGGCTTCGGTAAGTTATTCATTTGTGGTTTTATTATTTGAAACAGGATTTTAGAATAAGTTAAGTAAGTCAACTTTTGTTTATTACAGTACTTCTTAAAAATCTGAGTGATACGAGTATAAAATCTGTATCTTAATGTGGGATTCCGATTTCGATTCCCAGTTAGTATCACTCAGGTTTTCTGGTAAGCAATTCCAAATAACAACCCTTGTAGTTAAAATTGTTAATTCCCTGAATTGAACGGAGAGCAATAAGAGGCTTTGTGTTTACTCGTCTTTCGCCGTTTAGAAGCAGGCGTTCTACAGGGTCCTATTTTAGGACCACTACAACATAGCTACACTAACTGACATGGCTAACCGCACAATGGTATATCGTGAAAGTAGGTAACCTCTTTTAAGAAAATTTTCACTATTTTATAATATATGGGTGTGGATGTAGTCTTATAAGCATCGAACATGGTGCAACTATGATCTTTTCAAGAATATCTCAGTTCACTAAATCAATTACATTTGAACAAAAACGACTTGCAAAATTATATCAGTAGGTATACCAGCTGTTCCTGCCGGTTTGGGTGAAAGCATAATATAAATATAATTATTATGAGTACGGAGAAGTCTACAATCTTTAGAAGATACATTACAAACGTCGTTCATTATAATTTTTGAAGCCTGCCTACCATTTCAATTTCACATGTCGAAGTGTCAAACTTCTTGTCCTAGTTTAATGATTTTGCAGATTGCTGCTAGGGCAGCAATCTGCGGGGGTAGGCTCCCGGACCGTACTAATGCTGATGGTACACTAACTGGGCTTTGTCGAATTTTCGTGTTTCCGTAACAGCCCCAAAATTAGACTGTACCTGTTTTCAGCCAAAATCGCTGCAGCCCTGTAAGTTAACACGGTTTAATCTCAATCTGATTCATTTTGACGGATAGTACTAATTTACTGCATAAAATGTACAAAAAAAAAATGTCTCCTCAACAACGTAAATAACGCAATGTGCTGTTGAACTTTCAAATGAAAACCGTTGTTGCATTGCTTGTTATGCAATTACCCCGCTGCTCTTACTACGATTCATAACTTTTTGATAATATATAATCATCAACTTGGCAGGAGGATGATTCCTGCCCTCCTCCCAATTTATTTTAGGTCTTCGTAGCCTGTGTTATTCTCCCATACCATACACATCCGTTAGCCGTCATCTTAATACACTTACAATATTCAAGCTGTACCATATTCCAAACAATCCATGCATCGATTCTTTGGCTGTTCTTCCTGTACTAGGTAAGTAAAGAGCAAGTATTTCTCAGAGAATTATAAAAACTACTCACACTCCGGCTGTCGAGAAAACAGGAATGTTTGCCAAAGCCTCTAGGTGTGACCCCAGCATTATCCGCTATACAGATGTTCCTCTACCTGCGCAGTAAACCGGATTCTGTTGCGCGCGCAAATGTTCTGGACAGCTGACTGCTGAGAGTTCCCGTCATTCTCCAGACTGCCTCAAAACCGAGTGCAGGTTCGCAGTACAATTTCTTACGTAATCGTAGAAAAGTTTTGATCCGGAAGTTGTCAGTTCGCCGCTATAACCTATTAGTTTGTGGTAACACTCTATTCGCCGTCGAATGGACGTAAGTACGTCTGTCAAACGGAAGTGTCATTAATATAGTGGTTGAAGAATGAGCGGCGGCAAAGGAATTTCCACACGAGGTGAGATGAAGAAAACTTGCAGAAATGTGCTAGCATGATCGGAATTAAGTGTATGTATGTTTCATGTAGTGATTATGTCATATTATGTCGTCGGGTGTCCAATTTGAGATGAAAAACAACAGTCTACATTTGGGTTTATTTTTATGACCCTCTACAGTACTGCGAAACAATATATTTGATGAAAAATGCGGTAACGCTACAGAACGTACCATCCATAGTATTTCTGCTACCCCAGTAACAAACGGTAGACACAGTATAAGGTCAAATTTGTATTGTTAAACAAGAAGTGATAGTGTTCAACGAACACGACGCTCCTCATTTAATTATTCCATTGAAGTCAATTGTCAGTTGACTGCGATGTAGGGGACAGTTCGGTTTGAATAACAGCTGATACTAGTCGCCTGCGCACGATAATACGACGTAAAGTGTTTCTCTGTATTCGAATACTTTGGATTTACTGATAGTGGAATACAATACGTGTTTATTGTTGTTAAGCGGTAGATCAAGGACGTAGTTGGAAGCTATAACCTCTGGGAGTTGATTGTAAGTGATAGTGTTTCCTTAGCTATACTCGTACATATAAGATATTCGAGAGTCGAATTGATATTATATGCATAATAAAATGAATGTTGTTTTACCGGTTGTTGAGGATAATTCTCTATCGATTCGAAGTCATATATTGTAGTACCTACAATTATACATATATGACTTTGAGTCTATATATTATTAGTGCTATAACTTCATTATTATGCTAATAAAGTTATGTATGGATCTAGTGGTACCGATATTATTTCAACTCCCTCTTTGAATTGTTCTTCATCACACGTAACAAATAGTGTCTTCTACTGTATATCTCCCTTGTTTCAATTATGGCCCATCTATGTTTTTTTTAAAGGCGCTTTGCTGTTCAATCTTGGAGGTTGTCGACTGTTTGACCGGACTTGTCCATCTATGTCCAGCGGGCTGATTGCGTAGCACACTATCAATCACAACCTGAATCATTTTAAAGGATATTGCTAATTCATTGCTTCATTTGTTCGAAAAATCTGTGTGCTCAACAACGTAAATAACGCAATGAATGTTGTTGAACTGTTAAAATGAAAGCTACTATGTTGTTGAACTGTTAAAATGAAAGCTACTTGTACTAGTGTCTTACGCAATTACCCCGTTAGTAGTACCGATATTGTTTCAAGTCCCTTTTAGAATTGTTCTTCATCACACGTAACAAATAATGTACCTACTGTATGTTTCTCTATTGTTCCAATTATGGCCCATGTCTGTCCAGTGCAGCTCATTTTATACTAGTTTTATTTCGATTTCAATCGAGTATTTATATGATTGCTTCCAACTTGCAATATTTTCACTCCTATCGATAAGAACAAAGTTTAATTTCCCTCGTAAATAATGTTTCTTCTCGGTTGACAGCATGCGAGTTTTTACAGTTTACAGTTTAAGTATGCGAGACTTCAATAACTCGAATTGATACGGTGAGCGCGTGTGGCAGAATGTTTAAATTATAGGTATTGCTTTAAAAGGTATTTAGCATAAGCAAGAGGTTTGTGACATCTGCCAACCCGCACTGGGCCGCGTGGTGGATTACGGCCCACCCCCGCTCACCGAGAGAAGGCCTGTGTCCCAGCAGTGGGAACATTATAGGCTGATTATGAAGAGGATAGCCAGTTGCAGTCCTATGAAATTAAAAAGTTTAACTCCTTAAAAATACAACAGGCTGCCTGGCTCTGGAAAAAAAGATTCAATTTCATCTAGATCTGAGTCGAGATTAGTATATGATATCTATTCCGAGTGCTGATATCGATCCTGTTACGAATCGAGATTCATTATTTTTATTTTATTTATTAGGGACAACAAACAGCAGTATATTAAATATTACTATATATTTTATATTTATATATTTTATACATATATATAATTTTTATACTCATATATTCTGCATTTTGACATTGGATACAAGGTTCTTGAAATCTTATCTCGTCAACTTAACACTTGAACATTTCATAGTTTTATTTTGAGATAACAATAACTGTGGCAAACTCCTGGTGGAAAAGTCGCCATAACATCACGCCTTGTTTCCACGGAGGGTTGGGCAGAGGTTGATAAGGGGCGAGCCTATTGGTCACCAATCCAGACCCCGGGCTGCTACTGAGAAATTCCAGACAGAAATACACAATAATACTGTCCGACCTGGGAATCGAATCCAGGACCTCGTGTTGTAGCGGGATTGTCCGAAAGGGTTACCGCTGCCCTGGAACATAAAGGGCTAAGGAAGGAACACGGGTGGGTTTTAGTCAGTAAGAGTCTGACACTCCCTTCTGCTCCACCCAGAGCGGGAGGGGTCATTTGATGATTTTCCATCCTCAAAAAAAAAAGGTCCTCGTGTTCAGCAGTAGCGCTTGCGACCTGTAGAAGTGTATACCAACGAGGGAGTCGAGATGGATAGGTAGTAAGTGAATCAGTTTATAGCCGTGTTACTTAGGACGAATTTCACCAAAAATTATACCTAGAATAAGTATAATCCTGAGCAAAAAAAAAAATCGTCAGCTTTTCTATAACAGAACTGTCTGACGTCATTTTTTTTTTCAACGGATTTATACACCCTAATTGTGTAACACGCTTTATTAATATCACAATCTGAATCATTTTGAAGGATATTGCTAATCCATTGCTTCATATGTTCGAAAAATTTGTGTGCTCAACAACGTAAATAACGCAATGAATGTTGTTGAACTGTCAAAATGAAAAACATTGCTACTGTTAGTTTGTTACGCAATTACCCCGCTGACTTTGGTAAAATCAGCCCTTAATAATAATTATTAGTTAAATCAATAAATGGTAAACTTTTGGATTCAAATTAAACGTAGGTACCTACTACGCAATGATATGTAGTATCACTAGCACACAATGCACGCGCTATGCTAATTAGTTCAGGTTGAAATGGTAATGATTCAGAGGTCAACAATGATAGATACGTTTTGTCGCTTACGTTTGAGTTTGTAGAAATTTCACATAATTTAAACGCAAAATCAGGAAAACAAAGTTATACCAAAAGTGAGACAGGTAAGTATTCATGAAATAAGTTTATTAAGTGCTGATTTACCCACGCCAGATAATTTTATCCGAGGAATTATTTTGAATTTTTGACAGTTCTTCCATACAAATCTGTCAGACGTCAATTTTATTCCACGAATGAAAATTATCTGTCGATTGAAAACTCAGCTCTAAGTAAAATGCGTTCTAAGCTAAGGCAAAAACTCTTAATAAAATCCCTTTCCAATAACTTCCTTTACTTGTGTTGTGACACCTCGCTTCTTGCCAAATTTCATGATTTTAATAAGTTCACAGGAACTACCCTATGGGTTTTGATTTATTTGCGAGTATCAACAAAATATATCGCATAAATGACTACATTTTTTTATTGCGTTGACCTGCAAACTTGATTTTTTTAGAGCTCTAAGGGACCGTAGACCGACGTATTTGATATTAATTTCAACTTGATACCTCCTCGCGTTCCTGAGAAAAAGGGTCTTGACAGCCGAACAGACGAACGGACGGACAACGAAGTGATCCTATAAGGGTTCCGTTTTCCTTTTGAGCTAAGGGAACCCTAAAAAACTGCCAATATTCTACAAGTGTCTCCATTTCCACCAGTTCATACCTCGCGTCACCTCCGAGGTAAACATGCTGAGCACGTTGAGGCGCATGTTCCAGCAGTCGCTAAAGAAGCGACCCCTGATCACCAACTTGACGGTGTACGCCACCTTCTATTCGGCTGCAGAGTTCACGCAGCAGACCTTCAACAAGATGTACATGGTGAGTGAGGGCTAGCGGCCCATCCTAATAATGCCGAGTTTACATTGGGGAAAAGTTGCGCGAAGTTATATCCGTCATATCTGCGGGGTTTCGCTAGCTAATTTCATTTGACCCTGTGTATGTATGTAACTGCACTATGAAATAAAAGACTAACCGTGGAGTTTCTTGGCGGCTCTTCTGCATAGGAAACGACAAATTGAAATCTTGTACCTAGCTTCTGACGTTTCATAAGTGCCCATGTAGGTTTATGTGAAATAAATTTTGATTTTTGAAATAATAGTTGAAAAACATCTCCATAATTTGAGGTAAAAATACCCTAAAAAGTTTGGAAGATAGTTGACATGAAACAATTTCAATTTTGATCATCATAAAAAAACTAATAAAAAATTGCAAAGTAAATTTGTCAAAAACGACAAAAAGATTTTGGCAGCGGTGGGATTCGAACCCACGCCTCCGAAGAGACTGGTGCCTTAAACCAGCGCCTTAGACCGCTCGGCCACGCTACCATTGAGGCACGAGCGCGTATTTGTCGGTCACTATCTCTGCGTGATGACGTCATAGCACAGTATGTTTACATATCGGTGTTATACATTACAGGAAGTAGTAAGGTATCTATATAGAAACAGTCACGTCATACATTTATGTTTAGCTCTACATAGTGCTATTAATAGCGCAATGAAGTGTATAATGATTAATTAATGATCTTGTTTTAAGGTGCTGCCCAAACGTAGGGCTCCGTAAAACGCCCAGTTTTTTTCGCACAGTCAGGCGTACTGGTACATAATTATTAAAGCCAGTGACTGTTCAAAGAAAAGACTTAAGTATTCAAAAATATTTAAAAAAATATTATAAAGTGGTATCACGATAAAATCGTAAAATAGAGATCAAAATACAACAACATCAACGCGCTCAACGTTTTGAGAGTTATACAACGAAAAATATTTCGTTGCATAATTCTCAAAATGTTGGTAAACATCATATTTTATGTAAAGATTATAAAGGGAATTCAATTAACTAAAGAAGTACCAAAAAGTATTCCACTGAGCCGTGCTATTTATTTTTTAATTTATATTAATGAAAACTGCAAAATTACTTTTATTTTGGTGGTGCGTTTGGTTTGCGTTAGCTGAATCGAATGCGATTCAACTAACGTCAAACGCATCGCTGTTTTGAACCTTATTTGTTGCCGCGATGCGCTAAGTATTGTCAATTACCTAAAAATTTGCTTCTTACCACGACTTAACATAATTATTATTCGATTGGTTGTCAATTTTATATTTTGATAAGTTTGTTGACAGGCCTACTCTAAACTTCCGATACCATACTTCTGACATTTTATAAGTGCCTGTGAATCTGTGTGCCATCTAAGTTTATGAGAAATAAAATATTTTGACTTTGTTACCCTGGGCCCGCGCGGTGGATTAGCCCACTTGTTCTCACAGAGTGAGGCCTGAGTCCCAGCAGTGGGAACATTATTGGCTGATAATGTATTATTATGGCTGATTATATATGTATGTTTTGTTTCAGCCCGATAAGCCAGACTACAAACCCGCATCGGGAGCGCGTATTGTCGCGGTAGGCAGCACTCTTTACGCGCCTACTCTATATTATTGGTAGGTGATCTGATTATATTATTAACGGCCCGAACTGCGACTAAGAAATTTCTAAGCAAAAAAATCCAATAAACACTTTACCAAACCCGGAAATCAAACTCAAGACCCCACCTCCGCATTTGCGCTTGCGACTATTAGACCACTAAACTAAACTAAGCTTGGAGTCAGCCAGACATTCATTACTGACGATACTAACTTTATGGACTTTTAGTTTATCTTAGGCCCTAAACCTTACACTATTAAAGTCCGCAATTTACCGGTGAATGACGTCACTGTCAACATATTTAAAACATCATTCTGTCTCTATCAATTTCAAGCGATTGACAGAAACAAAACGATATTTTAAATTCGGTTAGTGGTAAACGTAAAATGATATGTAGGGCAAGCAGACCTCAATGTATCTTTTCTTACAAAAAAAATATATTTCACAGGTACAAATTCCTGGATAAGAAATTCGTCGGGACGTCTGTCAAAACGGTGCTGACGAAAGTAGCGTGTGACCAGTTTCTAATGACCCCTTCGCTGCTGGCGTTGTTTTTTATCAGTAAGTCTTTCTTTTTATATATTTTGGAGCTATCTGACTAACAAATTTAAAGAGCAGTGGCGGCCCAGTGGTACTCGTAACGGCCTTGACTTAAGAGTTGTAGGTCGGGGGTTCGGATCCAGCCAGGCGCTATACTATGTGGGCACGCACTGGGCCCGCGTGGTAGATTACAGCCCATCATTCCCTCTCGAAGAGAGAAGGCCTGTGTCCCAGCAGTGGGAACTTTACAGAAGTAGACTTACAGCCCAGTGTCCCTATGCCAGCATCTGGGTTGGCTGAAATAAGTAACGAAACATGAACGTTAAAACAACTGCGGTTGGTCAGCATTTGGACAAAACGCTGAATTGGTTGGCTGAGTGAGATAGTGAACGTAGGCCATCATATCTTGCCATTACGACACGAAACGAAAGAGAGCACAAACAGGGGAAATACTTTTGCAGAATCTACAAAAAAGTTACTAACAAAACATTCCTCGTTCTACTACGTTAAAGTGAATATTCATAAGATACCTAGTACTTATTTATGACAATGTAGCGTAATTTGCATTAGGTAATGAATTACTGATAAATTTTTTATTAAAATTTCATTACTCTCTGTCTATCTTCCCCAATTAAATACTGTTCAGGGCTGATTTTTTCCATCGCCAGATAACTTTTATTCGAGGAATAAAATTGACGTTTGACAGTTTTTATATGAAATAATTGTCAAAATTTTAAAAAATGTTCCTCGAATAAAGTTATCAGATGATTGAAAAATCAGACACTAAGTTTTCTTTGGTACCTAAATAAAATAAAGTAAAAGTTATTTAGTATTTAACTTGTACGTCCTCATTGAAATATTAACAGCAATCTTTATTTTACAGTTTTAAGTTTCCTGGAAGGAAGGCCAGACATCTTCGAAGAGCTCCGACAGAAGTATAGAACGGCTTTTTTAGCAAATCAAACATTTTGGATCCCGATACAGACTGTGAATTTCTTCTTCATTCCTTCTCACCTGAGGGTCACGTACGTGGCCTCAGCGTCCTTCCTCTGGATCAATGTGTTGTGCTACATCAAACGGCAGCAGCTTGCCAGTGGTGAAAAAGACTAAAAAGCTTTAAAGTAGAATAAGTAGTATAGATTTAGGTGTAGTGGACCTCGTAATACCTTTATCACCCTATAGTTATGTCAATGTCATGTACACGCCCGCGCCATAAAACGACAAGGTATATTTGTTCTAAGTGACAGTGACAGATAGATAGTTTACATCTTAGTAAGTTTTTTTTTTTTTTTTTTAATAAGGAGCTCGTGGTTAAGTAATAACAGCCACACGGGTCGATCGAGGGTTAAGCTACGCTTGCCGCGGTCGGTTCGAGGATGGGTTACATATTACTGACCATGCATTGCATATTGAGACCCCTCCGTGCCTAGCAAAGTGCTCTGAAAGCACGTTAAGCCATCGGTCCCGGCTGTCATTCGTAGATCTTTGACAGTCGTTACGGGTCAGAAGCCCAAAACTCTCGGGAACCAGTCTTGGGAACCAGTCTTGGTTTTGGAGGCCAGGTAGATATTTTTTCTTATTTGTGTCAAAAGTTGTAAAGCTATAATTACGAGGTCGACCATACTACGGTTGTTTTAATTATCTAGGTAAAGGTGCACGTCTAACAATAATAGTGTAAACCGAGATGAGACGCTATACAGAGTGGATTTTTGAGATGGGGCTGTAAAGACAGGTCTGCCGATCGATTCCCGCACGGAACAAATATTTGTATAAAAAAAAAAAAAAAAAAAAAATCATTTATTTCAGACTGTAGTAGGTCCATATTAGGTGTGTATGACTTACATGTATTTGTTCCGAGTCTGGGTGTTTTTCTATCTATAATATGTAGGTATTTACAAAAAAAAAAAAATGTATATAAGTAGTTTATCAGCCATCTTGTTACCATAACACAAGCGTTAGGTTGCTTAGCTTGGGACGAGATGGCGCTGTGTGAAATGTCCAGGGATATCATTATTATTATTCTGTAAAAATCTCACTGTGAAAACTTAGGTGAAGTGAGCTTAGAGTGAGCTGTCAATAGTCTTAATCCCTAGTATTAGTTGGAATGATTGTCCCTCCACGCTCACTTCACCTAAGTTTTCACGGCGCGGTGATATGGTTACAGAATCGCACTGCTGTACTTTAACCGTTGTCGCTAAGAAAAGAGACTAACCTTTTTAAGACATTTTGATCTACATGCACAGATTACAAAAAAATAGTTTTCAAGAAAAAAGGCAGTTATCAAAAAAACTTTTTTTGATGCCAATCGATCCTGTTTCTTATAAATAAAAAAAATCTGTCGGACCAACTGAGGTTTGAGTACCTACTGAAAAAGTCAGAATCCCAAAAAACCTAATTTTTTACGATGGATAGACTAAAAACTGAACGAGGTACCTAACTCGCCCTTAGTACCCATCTCAAAAATCAATCCTATATAGGCACCTGTGACTACCTACTGTACCTAATATATATTCTTCCAGGCATCTGTTATCAGTAATCGCATTATTTAGATAGAGCAATATAATGCGACGGTACAGAGTGCCCTCCCTGAGCTTAGAATATAAAGAAACTGCCCAAAATGTGGGTATTTAATCTTTCTAAAAGATTTAGGTAGGCTAAGTTAGTTTATATAATGTCTGATACTATTTTTACAAGTAGGTATAAAGTATTTTTGTGTTTTCTTTCGAAACGGTTATAATTTAAGAACAAATTCGAATAAAAGTTTCGAGGCGAATATTACTTTTTTTAATGAATATGTTCCTAATTGTTTAATTAAGCGAAAAGGATAAGTTAAATTGTTAAAATCAAAAGTGCACAAGAAATATTATCATTACTTTATTTACTTGTTTTGTTTAAACGTTACAAATAAAATTATTATTTAATACAATGTGTTCGTTCAATATCTATCTAAATAAGTAATTATAAGTTAGAGCTTACACTCTGTCCACTAGGCTAACGGTTTTTTGGTATTTTGACAGATCGAACTAGAGAGCAATTATATTTATTTTTTGCCAAAACTGATACAAGTTCAGTATTATACGTAATGTCTGTAGGAAGTCATACATAAGATAATACACGAGATAAACGTCTTTGAATTTTACGTACCTAACTGTAATGAACTTTATTTACAAGATAACACTAAAATAACAAAATAATATCCTAAATTAAATAAAACTATTTACAAAGTAAAATATAGCGTCGAAAAATTCATCGCCATCGGTGAGATAATTAAATAAGATTAGGAAGTTTATATATTTACGAGTATTTTATTTATTACGCATTTTAAAGTTAAATTTACGTAATCTGCAATATGTACGTTTTAAGAAGTCAGTTAAAAAAGGGTTAACCTATATATTTATACCCTGTCCACAGGGTATAAATATATAAAACGGATCATGGTTTCCATTCAACCCAGCCCGGAAGTAATTCTTCAATAAGGGCCTTCAGTTGCATGTTTTCGAGAAACAGGAGGTTGCATTTACGAATCTGAAACATTATGTGTATAAGTACTATACACTATTTTTTTTTTCACACACCAATACAACAATTACAACAACAATACAATGACAATTACTTACTAAACCGGCAGACTTATGATGCCCTCTGAACAAAAACAGCGGGCAATCGCGTAACACACTGTCAGAAGCAATGGTTTTCATTTTGACAGTTCAACAACATTCATTGCGTTATTTACGTTGTTGAACAGACACATTTTTCGAACATATGAAGCAATGGATTAGCAATATCCTTCAAAATGATTATGATTGATAGTGTGTTACGTAATTAGGGTGCTAGGTTTAAAAGGTAAAACGGAGTAAAGAGCCAGTTTTTTTTTTTTCACAAAAATAATAATCAAATTTCTGTGCCATAGGCTTCTAATCCGTTCACCTTGTATAACCTGCTTTTGTCCAGGCTGTGAAAATATCAGCCGGTATATGATGAAATACAATGACATAGATTATAATAATTATCACTTCAACCAGAAAGACGTCCACAGCTGGACATGAGCCTCTCCCAAGCATCGCTACTTCGACTGGTTCTGGGCTTCTCGCATTCAGTGGATTCCTGCGGTCTTCACAAGGTCATCGGTCCACCTTGTTGGAGGCCTTCCAAAGCTACGTCTTACGGTACGCGAACGCCACTTTAGAACCTTTCGGGCCCATCGGCCGTCTGTTTGGTCATTCTTCGGGCTATGTCGGTTACCGTAGTTCTCCTGCGGATCTTTTCATTTCTGATTCGATCACATAGATTATATAACATAAAACAAGTACGGTACAGAAAAATACAACGACATACATTCTCAATTTTCAAAGTTGGCCCAGGAATGGTAGTCGCTAGGAAATACGGAAAGCTACATGCTACGTGCTACAGCTGCATGCTACAGCTACGAGTGCTACGACCCTACGTGCTACGCCAAGTGCTACACCGTAGCCGGCCTTAGATTTAGGCCAAACTCTGGAATTGCCTTTTGTTGGGGGCCTAAATGTAAATAAAGAAATTAAGTTCTATCTTGGTACGTCCAAGCATGACATTTTACTAACTTACCCAAATAACATCCCAAAAAATAATTCGTGTAAGGACAAATTCTCAGAAAAAACGATTCTCAGCAGCTTTTTCTTTAGAGTCACGAAATTTCTATGTCCAGTCAGGGAATATAATTGTTAAGCGAATTGACTTTCTATACGTCAATTTGCCATTTTATAACCATTTCACACAACTGTCAAAGACTGACAGTTGTGACTTGAATTTACGAATAACTAGCTGCGCCTCGCGGTTTTACCCGCATAAGTTTCGATCCCGTGGGAATATCGGGATAAAAAGTATCCTATATGTTAATCCTGGTTATGACCCATCTGTGTACCAAATTTCATCCAAATTCGTTTAGTAGTTTTTGCGTGAAAGAGTAACATCCATCCATCCATACAAACTTTCACGTTTATAATATTAGTAGAATAGGATTTAAATTGGTAGTCAATTGACTATGCTTGACAATTAATTTCCCTGATTTTACCTTATTTTATTTGTCGTGGCTTACTTCAGAAAGTAGGAGAGCAGCATCAGAGTCGCATTCTTTGGCCATGCACGACTCGAGCCTTGCGTCGAACGTCATTCGCGCACGAGTTGTGACATCCATCATGTCGTGCAGAGTCTGTCTCATGCCCACTAACTGGTCTTCGTACCATTTCTTCTGATTTAAATACGTGTATCGGTAAGTATCTAAAGAACTCGAGCGTGAATACAGAACTACTGGATTTTGGAGTTGAGCCGAGCTTTGAGAATCTAACGAGTGCACATCCCAGCGCGTCAAAGAAAAACATTGTTGGATTTTCAACTCTCGGCGCTAAACAGAGCGTTGAAAATCCAGTGTGCAAAAAACAATCACCGCGGGAAAAATCGCCTGTGGAACCTGGGCTTACGCTCGGCTTTGCATAATCAGCTCTAAAGTCCCCACTGCTGGGACACAGGCCTCCTCTCGGTAAGTGGGAGTGGGCTGTAATCCACCAATCGGGCCCATTGCGGGTTGGTAGATGTCACATGTCTTCGAATTTTTGGTTCTGGGGTTTCCTCAAGATGTTTTCCTTCACCGTTTTGAGAGCAGTGATGATGAAATAATTTACACAAAGTAAAGCGCCTGTTTGGGTTCGAACTTACGATCTACAACTCGTAAGTCGTGGCTGTTACCACTGGGCCACCACTGCTATCTGTACCTTATGTATGTACGTTTATTTCAGGTGTTATTTAGCTTAAAACTAAACAGACAAAGATAGTTCTGAGGAGTTTACTACGCCACTTCTTCTCAAACACTAGGAACTGGTGCACGGTGGACGTTTTGGAGGCTGTCTTTTGTAACTTTTGACGATCAAAAAGTGCTGATTCTCAGCCTAATCAAATTATTTTTTTAATGTTTTTGACAATAAAGTACCTATCAATAAATAGGTATAGGGAATATCAATAAAGATTCCAATGTTACTATTATTTCTGCACCCTAATTGCGTAACACACGATCAATTGGAATCTGAATAATTTTGAAGCAAATTACTAATCCATTGCTTCATAAGTTCAAAAAATTTGTCTGCTCAACACGTAAATAACGCAATGAATGTTGTTGAAGTGTCAAAATGAAATCGATTCCGATTGATCGTGCGTTGCGCAATTAGGGTGCTGTTCTATGTCGTCCCATTGCCGGGCAAGGGTCTTCCTTTTAGCTTTCTACTCCCCTGTTTCTTGAGCTTGTGTCGGCCAATTCTGTCTGTAGGCGCCAAGCTCGTCCCGCCATCTTCTACTGGGTCTGTTTTTTTTTTTTTTTAGATGCTCGTTGAGATTAGCATTTTTATTTATGTTATCATCTAATAGGTACATACTTGCACCTTCCTCTTATTCTTGAGCACTAGGTACTTTTCTCCAACAGAGAGCACTGCTGTGTGCGCATGGGTGAGATGCGCGTAAGACGAGTTCACGCGTTCCCGCCATTCCTGCAGGCGTTTGTCACGCGTCCCGACTGCGATACATTGCTCGTCATACGCTTGTATTAGAGCTTTGTACCGCTTCGCTAGCTCTTCGTATCTGGAATATGAAGTCTCTTGAAAGTATAGCGAATCTAGAATTTTCGCATTTTGCCACACTGCGTGCTTGGTGCCTAGCGTCACTAGGCTCTAGGCGCTAAGCAAGCCACCTGTCAGTGCGTACGCAGCTTTACGCATAGGTAGTCTGTTCCAAAAATATCTGATTAAAGTGTAAATAAACAAATGGAACAAAAAAACAATAATTTAACCCGTCTTCCTTCAAAGCAAGAGTGAACAGGCATGTTCTGGGCTTGTTCCTTTCATCATCCATCGTTTTCCATCAGGCGTAATCGAAGTCAAGAACAAATTTTTTTTATTGTTGAATGGGGACCCTATTCAGCAATAACCTTTAATGTTGATAACTTTTTAAATACAGATTAATGTTTTAATAATTCCGTTTAGGGAGTGATTGCGTAAGAATTTTACCTAAATAAGGTGGCTGGGGTAGACTGGATGCGGAAGGCGGAGGGCAGGGTGTTGTGGCGCAGTCTGGGAGAGGCCTATGTCCAGCAGTGGACTGCGATAGGCTGCGTTGATTGATTTCACTTTCACCATATACTTTTGGAACAGACCAATCCTACTAATTATTATTTATGGTAGATAATGGCGCCGATTCCCTTGTTCACAAACTAAACTAAATTTAAGTTCAATGCATCTTTTTATTTCTATTTAATTTAAAAAAGGACAGAAGATAAATATTAGTTTAGTCCTGTCAAACTAGTCAGCGCCTGACGTAAATTGACGTATTTTTAGCAGCCATGTTTTTAATCACGTCTAATCTGTCTATGGAGTATCTTAATTTGACAGGCGTAATCTAATATTTTATCTCCTGTCCTTTTCTTAATGAAATAGAAAGAAAAAGATGCACAGAACTTAAATTTAGTTTAGTTTGTGGACAAGGGAATCGGGGCCATTCTCAACTTACTGGTATTGAAGACAAATAATGCTCATGGATGACCAAGTGTCTGTGTAATCATCTAGACTCCTTAACAACTTGCTATTAGTTGTGCCTGTTAACATAAAAACGAAATTACTACCTACAGCACTATTGTTATTAGTATAATTAGCCTATAATGTTCCCACTGTTGGGACAGAGGCCTCTTCTCTGAGAGAGGGAGTGAGCCGTAATCCACCACGCGGGCCTAGTGCGGGTTAGTAGTTGCCGTTGACGACGACGTCGTTTTTCCGCCTGTGTGGGTTTGGACCTACAACTCGTAAGTCACGGCTATTTTTAATATCCATTGATAATACTTAAACTACACCGGCTAATAAAACTATACCGGCGCTGCAAACTAGAACACCACAACAGCCTCGGCCCCAGTGGCGTAACAATAGGGTGGCAGGAGTGGCAAAATGCTACGGGTCCCTAGCCGAAGGGAGCCCCCGGCCCGAGAGGGCTATGAGCACAGGAGGATCCTAGCATACCTAAGTACAGAAATGCAAACTTTTTTCGACCACTAGAACAAAGAAGCAGTCAGGTATTCCATTTTGTAGGGGAAATTACGAAATCTACGCGGACGAAATCGCGGGCGAAGTGCCAGTAAAAAAAAAATATAACGTTGGTTGAGCTTCTTTACATTGAGGGAGGGCCCTACCAATCCCATGAATTTGCCACGGGCCCCAAAGGGTATAGTTACGCCACTGCTTGGCCCTTTGACGGAAGACAGAATAGGAGTGAACTGTTGTGGTCTGATACTCGTAGTAGAACTCTGTGAGGACCCATCCTCACAGAGTTCTACAACCTACTTACAAAAACAAATAATACAATAGATTCTACTGTTAGGATAATAGCTTATAACGTTCCGTGATAATTGCGTAACACACTAAAAGTAGCAATGGCATTCATTTTGACAATTCAACAACATTCATTGCGTTATTTACGTTGTTGAGCAGACAAATTTTGCATGCAATTAGGATGCTGCTGGGACACGAGCCTTCTCTCTGTGAGAGGGAGCTATCTCTAAAACTTACTGGTGGTATTAGAGCATTTGAAACTTTTCTCCTCTGAATGTTCACTGTCCCACCAGTCGTTGACGCCATGAGGGTGTCTGTGGGAGCCCTTACAGTGCAGCAGTTTCCGCTCATACTCGTTGGACTTGTTGATGCTGCGCTCCAGACAACCGAGCGTGTGGCGGATGTTTTGAACACTGTTGATGAAGTTCTTTTGGTGGCTGTTCGGCTGGGAATGTAGACAGGAACTTGATAGGAATTGTTGGTTATGATAAAATCAAGCAACTCTAGCCTAACCATAGATAAGTATAGGTAACGATGGAATTAGCCAAGTTTTCTTATGTATCTGTTGCTAGCAGTATTCATGAAACCTATGATGACGACTAATAGAGATGTATGGAAGAAACAGACATGTAGCGCCGACCCCAAATAAATTTGGATAAGGCCAGAAGAATGATGATTATATCTACTAACTTATCAAGCCTCGACTAATCAGACACTGGCGCCGATTCCCTTGTTCACAAACTAAACTAAACTTAAGTTCAGTGCATCTCTTTCTTTCTATTTCATTATGAAAAGGACAGAAGATAAATATATTAGTGTAGTCCTGTCAAATTAAGATACTAGATAGTAAGTTTAGACGTGATTAAAAACATGGCTACTAAAAATACGTCAATTTACGTCAGGCGCTGACTAATTTGACAGGACTAAACTAATATTTATCTTCTGTCCTTGTCATAGTGAAATAGAAAGAAAAAGATGCACTGAACTTAAATTTAGTTTGTGAACAAGGGAATCGGCGCCACTATAGCGCTTGTTTGTGTCGCCCTGAGGAGTTGGCGAATCTCAAAAGGTTCGCCAATAATATGGTCTATTTGTGTGCCTTTCATCCAAATCAGTTCAGCCGTGAAAACCAAAGTAGGTAATAGTAAAATACACCATGTGTAAACCGGATTAGCGTAGCGAAGAAGAAACACATCAGATGTGTTTTTCAAGATTCTTAGAGTGGAACAAGCGTACCTAGCGCATAAACCCGCACTGACTCACATCCACATTTATAACAAAGTATCTTTACTTTTTAATCTCCAAATGTATAATATAGATTTCAACCGAAGGACAGTCAGTGACAGGAGACGCCCTGGACGGGAGTCAACAGCCGACTCCCGGCCACCGTAGGCGCGGGCTTGCGGGCGGCGAGCAATGGGCAGCTTGCCGCCCGGTAAGGACCAGGCCCAGGTCGACGGCGCGTTGTGTTCCACGCGCGCCTCAAAGAGATGTCAGCACGAACTGACGGGGTCCGCTAGGGCCGATGCCGCCGGGGCTGCGGGTTGTTCGAAAGAGATACCGTAGCCCCTGGCATAGGCAACTGAAGGAACACGGGTGGGTTTTAGTCAGTAAAAGTCTGACACGCCCTCCCGCTCCGCCCAAAGCGGGAGATGTCATATGATGATCTCCCACCCAAAAAAAAAAGGGTAGTCAGTGAGGGATGCCTTGTTCGAATCGGCTGAATTCGGCACAGCCGGGTGGCAAAATAATCATATATGCTTTATAGATTATGCTGCTCATGTCAACCCGTACAAGTGCGTACCACTAATGCTACGGCTACATTATCGCAATAACGCGAACTGCACTTCGTGCGCTCTCGCTCGCAAACTGCTCGACGTCTCGCTGTATGAGTCGCGCGGTGTAGTTCGCGTTATCGCGACAATGTAGCCGATGTAATCATATACATCAATGGGGTAAGAATTCATGAACTTACTGCAAAATTGTTGACTGTGAAACATTTTACGTTGCTAGGAGAAAACAGATCGTTGCGTATTGTTACACCTTGCATGTTTCACTTCTTGTTTTCGATATAAAAACCCTGTAAAATACCTCGAAACCAGTGCAAAGATTGACGTTGATAATCCTGACATTTGGTAACGTCAAGTACTTGTATCATTATAAAAAGTATTACCTACTCACAGAGCAAAAAACCTTTCAATTTCTTGTATTACTGTAAAAAGGTTTTTTACAAGTTGGAAAGAATTTAACAACCTGCGTACAGCCCGATTCAAACTTTTTGGTACCCCCGTTGACAGGTGAATTTGTTACTGCGCAGCGACCACAGAACATTAATACCCAGAGCATAGTAGGTAACTATACAAGATTAAATACCCGGGGCAGCGACCAAAGAGTACTTGATACCGGGGCAGCGACTCACCTCATGTTCTGAGCCGTTATAACGTTTGATTCCGGCTGTAGCTAGTATGCTATTATTTTTAATTTCTATGTTACGGGTTTGGTTTCCGCACTTAGTCCTTCAGGCATATTTATTTTTGTTTTTAGTTTCAAAAGAGTAATTTAATAAAATTCAAGGTTGACCGACAACCTTGTGAAGGCCACAGGAACCCATTGGATGCGAGAAGTCAAAACCGGTCGAAGTGGAGGTGCTTGGGGGAGGCCCATGTCCAACAGTGGACGTCTTTCGGCTGAAATGGTGATGAATAAATAAAATTAATTTGTAATTCATCAGATGGTTTATTCAACTACAACAAAAAGCATAACGTTTAATAACTAAATCAGTCTAAAAATATTCTCCTGCGTTACAACTACGACTCAAATATTTCATCTAAAAGGTTAAAAATTATACTACGATTCGTGCATTTATTGCTTATTTGCATAAATTAACATCGGCTTCGTTTTTATACTTAATTGCGCGATTGCGGTTTTAATAATATATTCTTTTCACAACAGCAAATATAAATGGTTCATTTTTGATAACTGTTGAAGAAATGTAAATATTTACCTTCGTGGTAAAACTTTCAATTCGCATTATTGCACTAAATATACAAAACAAGTGAAGTATTATTACTGGCGTCAGTTACTGAATGTTTCTGACAAATAAACATTCTTGTAAATTTTCTTATGTACAAAGGAAATAAAACCAATATTCCAAAGATTTGTACACAACGAATAACATGATTAAATTGATGTAAATTGCCTAGCCTGGTCTTAAATTCTGTTACAAACTAATAAATAAGTCTTTCCTTTTTTTTCTACAAAGTTTTGTATTAATATACCATGTGTGATGAATAAGTATAAAGTGAAGTATCAGCTATAAATAAATTAATGTGGCTCTACACAGTCCTTGAATTTCTATTGTACCTGTTAATAATGGAATATATACATATTAGTTACCCTATCCTAATAACAGTTTATTTTTTTAATTGTAAAGATATTTACGACCAGACAAGGCTTTCTAATCGTTCTGGAAGACATTGTTCAGCCTCTAACTGGAGAAGCTTTGCATAACACAAATAAACATTGAAAACAAGTATTTAACATTACACAACAACAACAGTAACATTTTTTAGTAAAAAGCTATTTTCACAAGAATTTAGAGTACTTATAATTATGTTCACAGGAACTTTGGGTAAGTAATATTAACATAATGTTTTAAATTTGAAACAATGAAATTTTGCGATGAGAAAAGTTGTGATTAAAGTTGGCATTATGATAGACATGATGAGATGAAATGATACACGAGACTTAGCTATCCAATATCACAACTATGCCGTTAGGTCTAACATGGTAAGTGCAAAGAAAACTATAAAGGTGCTTAGCAATGTGCTATTAACTTGTGTCTGTACATAGTTACAAACCAAATACAACAAACTAACCCATACCCAATGGACCCCTCGAATTACCCAATTCTTGTTTTATGAAGGTAAACGTATGTCAAGCAAACATCGAATATGTATGACAATAATACTCAATACATGATTTGGTTATTAAGTTACATGAGGACCTTTACATATTTACAATTTAACAATATTTCCACAGTTGCATAACAATTTATAATACTGTTATATTGCTGTATTTAGGCACTTTTAAGTATGGTTGCAATATAATTATTGCAAAAAGGCATTATTTAAGATAAATATAATGTAAAGGAGCTGCAAAACAGTAATGTTACATATTACATAACTTCTGACTAAAATGTGATGGTAACATTCAATAATATAAAGACGGTAGAACAATGCTACTCACTATAAAGTAATTGTATAGACTTCAATAAACAATTTGGCTCATATAGATTTGGCAAAAAATTGTGTCAAACTTCTTATAGTATGTCTTAACATGGTCACATAACATTCTTTGGTATATAGTTGCTCCGAATTCGAAATATATCATTTTCATTAACAAAAATCTATAACATTCACACAAAACAACAATCTTAAAGAATATTGGTTCACAGAATCAATGCAAAGAAATTGAGCTTTTGGAAAAAATTTACTTATGATATGACATAACTACTGAGATCCACAATCAACTGTAGATTACTTAACTTTTTTTTAGAATTTATTTATATCCTCTTAAGAATAAGTCATCCGTAAAAAACTATGTATACAATTATTATTAAGTATGAGCTGATGGGGTTTATGGCCTATGATTTGTTCGTCAAGAGTCTCAACAGTCAAACAGTTGAGGAGGCTCTCAAGTTGCTGGGTCAAGGGCTTGATGCAGAAACAGTACTTATGGACACGGCTCATAAGGTGGACATTCCTCCGCAGAGCTCTCACCACTGGCAGCTACAACCCTCTTCCCAACTATTCTATACCAGTTACTTCGAATGGGTACTGTATACAGATAAAAATTAGTGTTACAATCTTGATATTGACCTCAGTTTAAAGCTATCAGTAAGAACCAGAAGTAGCAGGATCGGCAAAGATTCATCTCATTCGTCATCTCAAAACTAGTACCTAATTCAATTTAATGGACGAAACATCTGCTTCCTGTTTGGTGTGACGAGACACAGTTTAAATAAAAATTTAGTAAACTACAGATGATTGTGACTTACGCTACCGCCAAGTTTTATGTTTCCACATCTTTTTATTAAACTCTGCTAACTCAAAGGGAGTTGGTGATATTTTGG
Organism: Apamea anceps; assembly: GCA_951799955.1. NCBI lineage: Eukaryota > Metazoa > Arthropoda > Insecta > Lepidoptera > Noctuidae > Apamea > Apamea anceps. The sequence goes on from OX637516.1 coordinate 6,664,612, forward strand.
AACAATCTCTTGCCCCACCATGTCTCCAGGTCGAATGGTTTGAAGTCACGCAGTACTGGGCTGGGGGCATCATCCTGGTAGTACAGATTTGATAGTGGGGGAGATGAGCTGCCAGATTCTGGAAATATATTTCCTATTATTAATTATATTTTTACTTGTATATACATATAAATGAGAAAGTTTGTTTGGTTGATACATTTTTATGGCTAAAGGCTCAACTTTCTTTCTGGCAACGGGTAACAGTAACTCGAAAGTAATTTATGAAACTGTGATGATACCATGTTTTCACAAATATGCTGCAAAACTTGTTTTGTCAATGAGAACTTATCAATGTGTAATAGTATCAATTGAAGAGGTAGTTAAAGGGAACATTAAAGTGCTACTCAAAGCCTTGCACTGTGAATGACCTTAATTGATTCAAATAGCAACATGCACTCATAGATAAGTATGTCACCATAACTCAACATGGACAGTTCAATGTTGATTCAATCTTCGCTGAATAGAATATTCTGTCACTTGGTCATCCAAGTGACAGAATATTCTTTGTGAAGATTTATCTCAATTGCAAGAGTTCATCATTTATGTGAAGGTATTGCAATAAAATTATCTACCAACCCGCACTGGGTCCACATGGTAGATTATGACCCACTCCCTCTCGAATTGAGGAGGCCAGTGTCCCAGAAGTGGGAACATTACAGGCTGATTATTGCTATAAAGTGAGTCTTATTTAGAGAAATATTCTTTGGTAAGAAATCAGAAGGCCAATTCTCGTAATTAAAAACGTTAAAAATCTAGTCACAGTCTCATCTCGGCGACAAACAAATGTCAAAAACTTGTCAAAATGTAGGGAAATTAGACGTATTTTTGACAGATTGAGACAGATCAGACTGTGAACGTTCTTAAAATTACGAGAATTGCCCCTCTGATATTGACATATGATTGTCATCTATTTGGCCCAATTATCTACCATGGGCCACTTTTACCACATAGTACAATTTACAAATGGACGTAGTTATGCAAAATGGATCCAGCCACAAAAACTTACTTTTGAGAAAACAGGAGTTTTAGTAAAATTTAAATAGCAAAATAACAAGACGGTAGTTTATTTTCGAATTCCTCTTAAATATTGGGTATTGTTATCTAATTCCTGTATAGTATTGTTTTAATAAGTTTCATGTTAATATATATACTTTTTTTCAGTAAAATTGTCTTTGGATCTTTATTACAATATAAAAAATGTGGGATGGATCTTTTTGTTTTAAGTTTAGGCAGTAAAACACTTATAAGAATATTAAAGGTATTTAATTAAAAGTAATAAAAAACATAGTTACAAAAAATAAATCAGTTTTCTTCATGATCAGACACGACAGTATCTGTTTCAACTTCGAAATCAACTTCACCTGAAAATCCATCTACGTCATCTAATAGATCGTCATCTGCCGTTAAGTTCTGGTAAAACCCTTTTGCATCTTGTGGAATAAGGTGAAGCAGACTTTTCAGGTCCTTTAATTTAGGACCTGGTATTGCTTTGCCAGTAGGCCACATAGGTTTCAGTAACAACTTTGTGATATTTCTTTGCCTCCCACGAGCATTTTTTTTAATATTTACTTCTTTATATTCTTCTTCGTAGCTTGACCTCATATATATGGTAAACATTTCATTTTTCTTTAAAACAATCTCTTTCGTCTTTAACCATGAGACCTTCGTTCCGTCAACTGCTTTTTAGGGTTCCGTAGCCAAATGGCAACGGAACCCTTATGGATTCGTCATGTCTGTCTGTCTGTCTGTCTGTCTGTCTGTCTGTCTGTCTGTCTGTCCGTCCGTATGTCACAGCCGCTTTTTTCCGAAACTATAAGAGCTATACTGTTGAAACTTGGTAAGTAGATGTATTTTGTGAACCGCATTAAGATTTTCACACAAAAATAGAAAAAAAACAATAAATTTTGGGGGTCCCCATACTTAGAACTGAAACTCAAAATTTTTTTTTTCATCAAACCCATACGTGTGGGGTATCTATGGATAGGTCTTCAAAAATGATATTGAGGTTTCTAATATCATTTTTTTCTAAACTGAATAGTTTGCGCGAGAGACACTTCCAAAGTGATAAAATGTGTGTCCCCTCCCCTGTAACTTCTAAAATAAGAGAATGATAAAACTAAAAAAAATATATAATGTACATTACCATATAAACTTCCACCGAAAATTGGTTTGAACGAGATCTAGTGAGTAGTTTTTTTTTAATACGTCATAAATCGTAACGTAACGGAACCCTTCATGGGCGAGTCCGACTCGCACTTGGCCGGTTTTTTTTCTATTTGTGATAATACTTTCCAGCTCAGATGATGTTACAAAGTCTGTTTTATTCATTCTATGCACTTGCAATGGCTTATTTTTTTTGCAGTGTTTCATTATATGTATGTAATCTTCGGGTAGGTAAATCCTTTGGTGCAGCTTTAAAGCGCATTCTATTTTTGCAAAATCATTATCGTTTGGAAGGAAACTGTGTCCTGACTCCAAAAATCTGAAACTTATTTCTTCCAGAGATGGATGATCATTTAATAGCGCTTTTAGAATTAGAACTAATTTAATATTTCGATTCTGGCCTCCACATGAATCGCTCCATAATATTAATTTTTTTACATTTGGCTTCAGGTTTTGAAACGTATGCCTAAGAAGGCAAGAACCTACTTCTTGCGATCCCCGGCCCGCTTCTCCTTCCACCCACACGTAACAGTAGGCTTGGTCGTTAGTTCCTGTGTGTACTCCCAAGTTGTACACCCATAACTGGCGTTTATAAAAAACGACATTCGTAGGTATACGTGGCAATGGGAGAGTTTTTTGTAAGTCAAATGTAATTGTTTCTATGAATGGGTCGTTTTTCGCTAGATTTAAGTCACTCTTCATTAGATTTTGTAGAGATTTGGCTAGTTGAAGGTGTGTATCATGATCTAATGCTACTTGATGTTTGTCTTCCACCGAAACTTCTTTAATTTTATTATTAAATGAATCGCACCTGTTGCATGTATCTTTCTTTAATTTCTTTGTCCTTAAATTAAACTTAGTTAAAAAAACTTGCTTAGCTTTATCGTATGAGACAGAAGGTACTCCGGCCGCCTGTGCTTCTTCAATATACAGTTTATAAAGTTTCGGAAATGTCATATCCGGTTTTAAGAACTTTGCATCACCATACTCATTCCGACGATAATGTGACACGTATGTAGGTAGTTTCTTTATTATATTAATCAAAAATAATTCTACATCAGGAGAGATTTTATTAAGGCCTCCTTGGGTTCCACGTCTGTCTACTAAACCAACATCGGATCTCATTTTACACAGTGACGTATTCACACGCTTAGGAGTTGTCTGGAGAGTTTTTATAAACATGTCTCTACAAACTTGTAAACCTTGCAAAAAATACAGTCGTGAATATTTTTTCTTTTTGGATATGTTGGAAGTATTTGTTGAGACATAAGAACGTTTTACTGGTTGCTCTTTTACACAAGCAGCTAGGTACATACTTTGGGCATTATAGGAACCCAATTCATAAAATTTCTGAAATTCTAGAAACCTTTTTTCAACTGGAACCAATTCCTTACATTTTCTTATGCAATCACAGTCATAATCTAAAAATGTTTTAGGTTCAATAAGCATATTCTTATTATTTACATAAGGAAGATTTTTATACTTCTTTTCTGTTCGTTCTTTCCTTGAAAGCCCTCCATACTTTCTTTTTCTACCCTTTCGTTGTCTTCCTTCTAAGTTTTCATTTGTTTGTTCATTTATGTGATTATCTGTACTAGTAGAAACAATATCATTAATAGTCGGCACTTCAGCAATGGGTGCACCATTGGGTTCATTCTGATTTTGATTCATTTCTATGTTGTTTCTTTGTTCCCTATTAAGGTTATTCGTTGAGTCACGCGAGCTGGAGCTAGAATCATCATTAATAGCCGTGTAATTTGGGTCAGCAACCGAGTCATCACTGTCATAGTCAAGACCAGGACCATTTAGGGTTTTAAATAATTCAGCAGTCTCAGGTGACATAGAAGGAAGAGGTGATGAAGCTGCAGAAGCTGAACCATTATTATCACAGGCAAGTATAGCATCATTAATTTTAAGACCATCACCAGGAGAAGTAGCTATATCATAATTAATTTTAAGACCATCACCAGGAGAAATAGCTATAGCGGGACTCGTGCGAGGACCAGCAACAAATCGTTTATTAGTTAGTAGAGGCGTTAAAGGAGAAAAAGGCGGAGCTTCTATGCTTTTCTCTCCAGTTTCCAGATTTGTTCGATTTTTAGTTAGTAAAGGTGTTAAAGGAGAAAAAGGCGGAGCTTCTATACTTTTCTCTCCGGTTTCAAAATTCTTCGATTCATGCAGTAACTCTATGACCGAACATGTTTTGAGATGAGAAAATTCTGGGAATTCAGTGCATTCCTTTTCCAACAAGTTAGCCGAGCTGGCAACAACTGGTGAGGTTGCAAAGCATAAAAGTGAGCTCTGCTCTTGTTGCGATACTAACGGTTTTGAAGCTCTGCTCGATTGAGGCGGGGATTCAACCACAACGATTAAAGGAAGCTGCCTGGGTGGAGCTATCTTGCTTGGGCTGCATTCTGGGGTATTATCAATAATATCTGAAACTAAAAAAATCTAGTTTAATCATTTTATATCACAACTAACGTGACAAATAAAAGTACTACAAAACGTCAATATATTATTCTTAACAAACGAGTTTAATCCATAATCATTTTATTGTATAACCTATTACTTCCCCTAACTTCTAACCTAACCGCATTCGAATAATTGAAACCGTCACCATAGTGAAAGTTGTTCATATTCATGGGTTAAGCCCTGTGAAAATTTCGAGACGGTAATAAAAATCATCCAGTATATATCCTCCCGACCGATTTCGGTCACTGTGGCAATCTCAACGGAGATTAGCCAATTAGGCAGGAGATATTATAGTGCACAAGTGTGTGCGCAAACACAGGAGCACTCTGTTCCTTTACTCTCATAGTCCGATGCATGGGACGGCAATTCGACACGACCGGGGAGGATCAGGTGCAGGACCAACGGTTTTACGTGCTTTCTGAGACACGGGGATATTAAATCGCCAACTTCCAAACTCCGGGCCGTTACTAAGAAATTCCTAATGGAAAACCCAATAACACTTTGTCCGACCTGGGAATCAAACCCAGGACTCCACACTCAGCAGTCGCGCTTGCAACCACGAGACCAACAGGGTAGTCGGGGCAGGCAAGTAACCTTATAACGAAGAACTTCTCTTATTCACTAAACTTTGCAAGTTGTTTTTAGGTAAAGTTTTAATAACTTTTATTCCACTCACCTGACGAGTCTTCATCATCTTCGTCGTAACCTAGATTTGCACTTTTTAAAACATTATTTATTTTGTCCATCTTGCTTTCAAACACTTTTTACACTCTCTGCACGTATTGACTTCAAAATAGCAATGAAGAATGAGAGAATGACAATGAAATTGGCGGGAATTATTTCTCTCAACTAGTGATGGAATTTTTTTATGTATGGTAACAATAATCGATAAGGTTATTTCACTTGCACTTTTATTGATCAATTTAAGTTTTTTTAAATAATTTAATATAAAAAATAACCCTATTAGTTAGTTTTTATTTTGTCCATCCACACTAAATTATTTTTTAGTGTTAGTCATAAACAATCCAAACATCGTGGTTCTCTATTTTAAATAAGTTTTTAGGAATCATGCAACATGGTTTCCTCAAATAAAGAAATTTATTTGTACAAAAAGTAATCATAATGCATGAATCTAATTTACAAAACACTTTTCAAAATTATTTCGGAACCATGCGCTGTGGTTCTTTTTTGCATTTTATAATTCTTATCACAATACTAATTTGCAAAATAGATCCAAATGGCATGGTTCCTGTTCTATAGTAAAACATCGATTTAACATACAGATCCAATGTAGTTTGGATCTTTTTTTCCTGTCTTTTAACCCGTTATCTAGGTTACCATGACACATGGTTCTATTTTAACTCTGCAATAATGCACAATATTCTGTTGGTATCATTAATGTCTGTGTTTTTTATTAGAAAAAAGATACTTTGCGGCTTGGATATTTTTTGCATATTCAAAGTTTGTTGTGTACATGCCATTTATGACAGTAACTCAAAAAATGGTTTTTGTGGGTTGGATCCATTTTGCATAACTACGTCCAAATGATGGTTATGTTTACCATGGCAGCACAGAATGTACATAATTTTGTATAAGTTTATAATAAATCTTCTAGCACTAAATGACAGGATTTAAGGACCTTTGGTGAGTAATAAATAATAATCAGACAGTCAACAGACAAGGCACAGAATATAAATATTTATGAGATAAGTACTTACCATTTGTACTTGTTGGTGTTGAGGGCTCACTCTCGCCATAGGCTGACTGTGTCCAAGCTTAAATCAAACATTTTTATGATAATATTTAGTATACATATCTCGAATAGTTTAAAACTGTTATAAAAGCATGACAACTTACTTTCACTGATAAATCTGATAATTTCCTCATGTTGCGGTGTGATCACATGGTGTTGTATTCTTTGGTGTACTGTCTTTTTACCATTGGAATGGAATATAGGCTTGGGCATGCTGAAATAGGAACAAACAAATAATTCAATAAGATTCTTATAGTAATCATATTATTTGCGATAGGTGGGTGGGATTGTGTAGAGTATTGTAATTGCCTTTCCATACCACACATTGTTGTCACCCAGGAATCCTTAAAACTGCACAAGTACAAATCTTTGGCCGAAGAGGTTATGTAAAAACAGTGATGAAATCTCTATGTAATGTACGCTTTCATAATAATGATAACTTACTTGATGATTTCTCCATTATCAGACTCTGAAGACTTTCTATTGTGATCTTTGCGGCTATCCAATCGTTCCAAGTTTTGAGAAAGGCCTGTAATTGAAAATAGGGAAACGATAGGCATTTTCATTTCATCTCACATGATCACTGACAAGTTCGAACTTAGTTTCAAAACAAATTAGGTAAACCATATTAACTACCTCGTCGAGTTTTGGCTACAATTTTGCTGGGTCCCTTAGAAACAGTATACATTTTAAAATTTCACTTAGAAATTAAAAAAATAAACGTAAAAATCTACACGAATATTTCGAGACCAACTTTGAACAGTGAACATCGAGTTGCCATCTCATAAAAGCAGAAAATGTCATCAAGTCCATTCGGTAAATCTATTTTCTTCTAATGTTTTGATATTTGTGTAGTTTTATAGTTTTGTTGTTATCTTTAATAATCAAAAGTATATTTGGCAGAAAGTCCTTCTTTTTAGATAGAGATTTAAATTAAAGTGTGTGTTGTGTGGTTGGCTCTATATATCGTATATAGCAACACTGTAAGTTCTGTTTTCGGGATGTGTGTATTAGTTTTAGAAGAGCGACCCGAGATGGCGTTGAAAATTATTTCCATCACGCATCAAAAATAAGTTTTAACAAAAACTGGTAATTACCTAGATTACGAATAAAAACAGTGTGATATTATAATTTAATTGTAAGTTTTTGATGCGAGATTGACTACGGCGTAGTTCATAGCGCGTAGCAGTGTTTTTCCGTTACCTATATTATTATGAATTTACTGCAATAAAGCTACCTGGTTCATCTTGAACATACATACATAGGTACATACCTCGTAAGTTTAATTAAAGCTTGTAAAATAGTAGTGGTCCCCCGACGGGACAACATCTAATCAAAAAATTTCATACGTAGGTAATTTCAAGGTTATTTTTTTCTTTGTATAGGGTTTCACGTTTATGCCTTTTTAGTTGTATTGGTGGATATTTTTTCAATAGGTTTTTTTAAATTGTTTTAGTCTTTTTACATTCATACTATTTTTACTATTATTTTGTGTCGGGGGTTTTTTAAATTTTTTTTTAACAACCTACCGCATTTCATGTAAATGAAGACTAAGCGACAATGTTGAGCCGGTAAATTTGCCCACAGTACTTTTTAAAGTACATTTTAAAGTTTTGGTATGGCAACCAGAACGACAATGTACGATGGGCCGGGGCGTTTTCTCGTCCTTACGGGTTGGAGTGTGGGGTGAGGCAGGGTGGATTGAGCTCACCAACGCTGTTCAACCTTTATGTGAACGAGTTGATGGGCAAGCTCAGCAGCACCAGGTTCGGATGTTATATAGGCGGTACCTGCGTCAATAATATTAGTTACGCGGACGACATGGTGCTTCTAAGCGCGTCAGTCTGCGGTTTGAGAAAATTAGTTGCTCAATGTGAGGCGTATGATAAAGTTCATGGCATACAACACTAAGAAGTCGGAGGTCATGGTCTTTGAGGCTGGGGGTAAAAGTCCGGATGCAGTACCTACCGCCTGTATTACTTTATGGTACCTTTGCAGAGAGTCCACAGGTTTAAGTATCTTGGTCTTAAATTGACTCCCAACCTCAAAGACAATGATGACATTGAACGGGAGTGGAGGGCGTTGTCGGTTAGAGCGAACATGCTGGCTCGCAGGTTTGCACGATGCTCACTTCCTGTTAAAATCACGCTCTTTCGAGCCAACTGTACTGCTTTTTACTCCTGTGGGCTAAGTATACGCAAAGATCGTACAGCGCTCTCCGCGTTCAATATAACAATGCGTTTAGGATACTGGTGGGGCTGCCCCGTTTCTATAGTGCGTCAGGGATGTTCGCAGATGCAAATGTAAATTGCTTTTACGCAACAATCCGTAAAAGGTGTGCTTCCCTGGGTCACTGTTGTGCCGTCTGCCATGGGATGTTGCAACGGTGACCAACCGTTATTTTTATAGTGTCTGTGCTTACTAACATACTCGTAAGTTTTACTAACAATCTTGTGGAGTCTTTGTAGCTTGAATATAGAAATTCTATTCTATTCTATTATTTTTTTCCTTTACTTCAATAAATACACATTAATTAATTATATTTTTAAATATTAGAATATATATATTTTTTTAATATAAAAAACTGTAGCCCACCGGGTATCGGGAACAGGGTCCAAGCTACACATAAGCTACAGGGTCAAGGCTCCAGGAAGAGGAACCTCCTGACAATGCGAGCCAAGTCAAGGTAGGTACTTGATTTGTTTATCTCTCGGCTTTCACGAGGTTCTCATCATGCGGGACGGTTAAGTCAACACATCATTGCCCGCCCGCGCCGTTCTGATCGATCCATCACCACTATATCAGGCTTATTGGCAACAATAGTCCCGTCAGTGTTGATGGAGTGATTCCAGTACAATGTGATATTCCCATTTTCGAGAATTGGGTCGGACATACCTGCCATACCTTCACCTCCGATTCCACAACGCTGTATTTCAGAGCAAATTACTTATGGATTATCCTGGTTTCAAGGTTGCGTCTATGCATGTACTTTCCGTTAGCTAGATGAGAACACCCGGAGATAATAAGCCGGATTGATTCCCCCGGCCGGTGGCATGCCCGACAGAAAGACATTATTATTTTAGTTGTCTTTGACATATCTCGGGATCCTGGGGTCCCGGACCTTTGAAAGTACTAGGGGCCGAAGCCAACTCGCAGAGGCCCTTTACACAATTCAAAATGATGAGGAGGCACCAACCGACGATTATCCCTGTATGCACCATGCAAGTGCACTCAAAGACAACCCCCGGTTGGTGCAGGACTATTGCAGAACTTGGAAACAGAATATACTGGGCTATGGGTTTGGGTGGCTATAGTGGATCGGTCACGTTGAACTATGGAAGGACTACGTCCCCTGCTTGACCAATGATAATTATAATATTCACAGATGAAATGGCAGGGGGTGACTTGCACACTCAATAATGGGCCCCCGAAAACGGTCGCTAGCACATAATATCGTAGCGACAAGGGGGGCAACATGAAAGAAAAAGACAAAAGAAAAAAAGACATTATTATTATTACAAGAAAAACTAAGTAAAGTAAATACCTATCTATATATTATTCAGCACGTAGGTTCCCGTAGACAGTGCACCAGTCAGGCATCAAATTCACGACCTGTCGCTTGCTTGTCTGATGTCGTAGCCACTGAACAAATGGGGATAGGTACCTTTCATGATACAATGATACGCCAGCGATTCCGGACCTTTCAATTGAACAATACCGACACGATTAGTCATTCGGCTGTCAGCAACATACCGTGGAATATTTCCCCCAGGAAGTGATGCCCTTACGTAAGCCCATATATCATAGAGGAAGCAACTGTGCAATGAATGCCTTGATGTTAATTGGGTGCGGTTAACTTCCAATCAATCGTGAGTGAAGGAAGTAAAGAGTAACGACATGCACGTATAGATTAAAAATGTAGGTTGAAATTCTAGTACACACGGCTACACATCAAGCTATACATAACCAGTATAAGCTCACTTCTGATTGTACGAAAAACTTATACAATGCGAGGTCAGCTAAAACTGGTAATGTAGGTATAGCTTGATGTGTAGCCGTGTGTACGACGGTATCGGCCGTTGTGCATCAGTTAAAAAAGTGCTTTAATTAATTACGTAGTGTACTAACAATGGTGGAAATGGTCGTTACGATTTCCTTCTTCGACTTTTTTCCACAGGCAACTCAGGAACACACTAACAGCAGCAAGGCTTTCATTTTGACAGTTCAACAACATTCATTGCGTTATTTGCGGTGTTGAGCAGACATTTTTTGCGGACATATGAAGCAATATGTTAGCAATATTCTTCAAAATGATTCAGGTTGTGATTGGAACTGTGTTACACAAGGGTGCAGACTGAAGCAAGGTATTGGGTAGGTAACGGTACACGCACACCGTTCTACTAGGGAGATTTCTATCAGTAGTCTACTTACTGTACGATGATGAAGCATGTGTGAAATACTTAATTGTTTGCCAGTTTATAATTGTCATAGTTTTTTGTTTTGCAAATTAGTCCTACACCCTAATTGCGTAACACACAATCAATCGGAATCAGAGTCATTTTGAAGCAAATTGCTAATCCATTGCTTCATAAGTTCGAAAAATTTGTCTGCTCAACACGTAAATAACGCAATGAATGTTGTAGAACTGTCAAAATGAAACTGATTCCGATTGATCGTGTGTTACGCAATTAAGGTGCTGCTCCTGCTTCTGCACTTCGAATTCGACTCATGGAAAGCGATGGATGATGTCTACGATGGAACGAGCGTGTTCAGAAGATGCCTGTTTACTGTTGCTTTGAAGGCTGTCGGGTTATTTGTGATCCTGGCAGAATCCTTATCATTATCCTCCTGCCTTTATTCTTTTTATTTTCGGTTAGTCTAACATGTCAGACTAACCGAAAATAAAAAGAATCTTGTTCTTTCCCTCACCTCCATGGGCCGTCTTAGCCTCAGAGACCTACCTTTTTACACCCTTTCTAGTCATAGGAATAGAATATTCTTTATTATGTACAGACGCCAGCACATCAAGCTACTACAATCTGTCAAATTTCTTGAATAGATTTTCAACTTTATCGCTAAAGAATTTACAGTTTCGGGTAGCTTGATGTGCTGGCGTTTGTACATAAATATTACAGGCGTGACTCAATGGGCGGATCCCTTTATCCAATTTGTCGATCATTTTTATCTGACAAAATTGTTATGGAGTGTTCAGAAGACCCTCTAGAACCCCCAAATGGCCTCACATTTTTTCTAGCGAAGCGGCACGGTTCTAGACTATAACCGCATAAATTGAGGCTAATGTTTTTACTAATCTGTAGGAATGTATTTATTATAGCTGTCTATGTATGTATCAAGTTAGATTTAAAAAAAAAGAAATATTCATACCTACTAGCTTCTGCCCGCGACTCCGTTCGCGTGAAATTTCTTGTTCCTCGACCCACTCCGTCGCATTGCATCGCATCGCCTGCCTGCGCTTTTAACTTTTTTTTGTTTTTGCTTGGCTCTTAAGTTTTTAGCTTGATGTTAAATAGTTATGTCTAAAGCCTTTTACAAAAACATCAGCTACCTACCAAATACAAAAAAAAAAAAATACTAATCCGACTTTATTTCCAGAAATTAGCGCGGTCAAACAAACAAGCAATCAAACGAACTTTTCACCTTTATTATTAATACTTAGGTATACATAGGTAGATGCCGACCGCACCTACCTACATGGGCACATGTATGTAAATGAGTGTCTGTTAAATGAACACAGTAAGGTAGTCGTGGCTCCGTGATGTGAATAACACACGTTATTGGGCTGTTTGTATGTTCGTGTATCTAGACTTTCACTACAACTTTCACTTTGTAACCATCCAATATTTCCCTTTTGCTCTTTACATTTTCGGTTGATAAGTAAGTACCTATTTGGCAGCGTAAGATGGCTAGCGCTCCATAAACAAATAAACGTTGACCTATTTTTTTGGAGTTCTAAAGACAACAATGTATATGTCAACATCACATTGAAAATAATTTATTAAAAAACATTCTTGATGGTGTTTATGAAAGTATAAATCGATACAAATGAAAGCTGATTTGATTTTTTCCAATGGCACTCAACTGGCCCAAGGCCTCATTATTTGTTCATGAAAATCCAATCCAATATACCTAGCTAATCTATGGTAGATACAAAGACTACAGTTTCTACAGACGGACACACAAGTAAAACTGGATGGCTTAGTACTTAGTTCTAAATTGTATGCACATGTAGCAGTTGCATGCTCTTACCGTCATCGTACACATTCTGCCCTAGATGCATTAAATGAGTTAACAGCCACGCATGCGCCAGATTTAACGACATTTTAATATGGCCGCACTAACAAGTAGGTAGAGGGTAGGATTACCATTTCCCAATTTTAAAAACCCTGACCAAAAACGGACGTTTAAAATAAAGTCATAATTTTCGTTTTTAGTCTTTCTTTTTTCAGTATTTATTTAACTTTTTTTATTTGCTCACAAAACGGTGAAGGAAAACATCGTGAGAAATCCGGCATGTCCTAGAACTACTTAAACATTCGAAGATTTCTGGCATCCAATCCGCACTTGGCCCGCGTGGTGGATTACAAGGCCCACTTCCTCTAAAAAGAGAGGAGGCCTGTTTCCCAGCAGTGGGAACATTATAGGCAGATTCTGATTTTTTTGAAAAATTCCCTTAATTAAGTTTAAAAGTCCGAATAAATGACAAGGCCGGACAAAATCCGGACGGAGGGCCAAAAAGCCGGATATATGTCCGGACTAATCCAGATGGATGGTAACCGCTGGTGGTACTTACTAGCTAGTACCACGCGTACGCGCACGATCTGGATCTGGGTTGCACATTTGCCTCAATATCTTAATGTAAACTCCTTTGTTGCACATTAGCCGGTATCAGGAGTTTAGGAATGCATTTATACTTAGTCACTGACACACTTTTCTACTGTAAATAGGTTTGTACAGGCGCGGATTTAGGTTTTCGCTGAAGGAGGGGCAAATGTTTCTCTCTAAGGTAGGGATTTCTCAAGTTCTAAAACCCTTTAAAAAGACTTTCACTTCTCGCTAAACTAAACTAAGTACTCTTAGTAATAAGTATAGTGTATAGAAAGTAAAAACACAGGTTATAAAACTATGTTTATGTCGAATTTAGACTCAGTTTGGTCGAGGGAGGAGGGGGGGCAACTGCACCCGTTCCGTATCCGCCTGAGTAGGTGAGTCTTGGGTTCGACGCGCAGTCTGGCTGCGCGATATCGGTATGTAGGTACAGGATGTTATCAGTATTCACTGTGATTGTATCAAGTATTTGTATGTTTGTGAAAGGTAATCCCTGGAAATACTTATCCGATTACAAAAAGTATTTTACTAATAGAAATCGACACTATTCCCGCGTGATATTGAGTGCTTTTTATGCCAGAAAAATGCACTGATCCTGTAGGAAACTGAGGTTCAGTTATCATCATAATCAGCCTATAATGTTCCCGCTGCTAGGACACAGACCTCTCTGTGAGAGGGAGTGGGCCATAAACCACCACGCGGGCCCAGAGCGTGTTGGCGGACGTCACATGGATCTGGTGCAGCTAGAGTCAAATTAAATTTGATTACTGGCTAGAGAAAATTCTAGGCTTTTAAGTCGTACCTAAATGACTATTAAATAAATGAAGACAATCTAAATAAACACAGTTAAAACATCGAACATTATTATATGTATTTGCACATAAAGGTTAACGCTCGGTCGTTCCTCTAGGCAAATGTTGGCTAAGTTCAAACCAATTGAGTTAATAAGTCGCGGCTGCATAGTTTGACGATTGAGCATTATGAGTACCAATGATACGAGGGTCAATAGGGACATCCATGTTCTGAGTTCTGCGAAGTTCACAAATATACGAATAAAATATGTAAAACAAAACTATTTATGTAGTTTTATTTTTCATCTCAAATGTGTGTAGGTAGGTACGGCAATAATTTGTAGGATGCCTAATATACTTGGCAAAGGCTGTGCATGCCTCCATGGAACTTGAAGCTCTTGTCCACCGACAATCCGACAGAAAAGAAAATATTTTTGACGTCCAACGTGGTGGTAGATGGTAGCTCATGTATCAGCCTATTCCATCCCAGAGACATCGCAGATACGTTGCCATTCCAAAGATAAAGCTGAAATATTTCATGTGCCTCAATTTTTTTATGTGCTTATATTGTCTCATGTCTTGTAATGTCTCATTTAGGTACTTACCTCTAATGTCTCATGTGCCTGTAATGTCTCATGTGCCTGTAAATGTCTCATGCACCTGTAATGTCTCATGCATGCGCCTGTGATTTATTCGTCATCCATATACTTCCTTAGCTTTCAAACCTAAACATAAATGCTACTGTTCGTTCAGTGCTATAAATTGATAAAATTAAAATGTTTTTCTGGAGGAGAGGAGGCCCTTTAGCCGATTAAATTATATTTATTATGTATATTACACTATATTAACTTTGATAGGACCACCAAATTGCAGAATGGCCAACCGTTAGTCGTTACAGAGCCAGACGGCCGATGGCGGTAGGGAACTTGTTTAGCACTCAGAACAAGTTTTTTGAGGATATGAATATATAATTTCAAGACAGCTATAGGTCAGAGTTCTCAGAACTTAGAGAGGTTTAATTATTCTCGGTTATTTATAAGAACGTGTTGATCAGTTGGATTAGGTACAGTCAACCGCACAGTTAGTGGTTGACTGTACCTAACCGCAACAAAGACAATCTCCATAGCTAGGGTTTCGCAGATGGTTCTGCGAGGTAGTTGCGTAACAGACTATCAGTAGCAATGGGTTTCATTTTGACAGTTAAATAACATAAACAAAAATTAATTGCGTTATTTACATTGTTGAGCAGACACATTTTTCGAACATAGGAAGCAATGGATTAGCAATATTCTTCAAAATGATGACGTCGGTCAAACCTAATTGTAAATGGGATGACCATAGCTAAGTCGCTACGGCCTACGATACATTTGACATTTCGTGCATTCATTCCATTTCGTGTTCATACATAAGTCTGGTTTAATTTCATTATTTTCGATGATTTCAATATTTTAAATTATTATTTGTTTGACATGGAAAGTGTCAGAATTAAAAACTTGAAATATTGCTTATTTCCTCGTTCTTCAAAATATTACCTCCCTCGAACTCTGTTTAATTAAAATAATTAAGTATGTACGAATAGCTTTAGCCATAATCTTTTAAGTACCTATAGGGTCTTTCGGAAAATGATAGACTCCAATTTCCGAGCATTTAGGGACGCAACCACGAGTTATTTTCGCAAAAATAAATAAGTAGGTACTGACCTTGCATGATTAACTTATTTTGGGAACTACACTCTGTCCACTAGGTTAACCGTTTTTTGACAACTGCCTTAGAATGCCTATAACTATTCCAGATTACGTAAAAGTTAACTTTAAAATGCGTAATAAAATAAATATATAAACTGCCTAATCTTATTGAATTATCTTATTTATGACTTCTTACAGACATCATAATACCGTCGCGTAGGTACGTGTATCAGTTTTAGCAAAAAAAAAAAAAATTGCTCTCTAGTTCGATCTGTCAATAGCTATAGTAGGTACATACATTGTAGTATCTATGACTAGCTATGACAGCGCCATTTTGACAGTTGCCTTCCCAATTATGTACAGACGCCAGCACATCAAGCTACTGCAATCTGTCAAATTTCTATAATAGATTTGCAACTTTATCGCTATATCATTAAGGTTCAAGGTTGATTAGGAAAATTTTACAGTTTCGGGTAGCTTGACCTGCTGGCGTCTGTACCAACATGCACGTAAGCTAAATAAAACTTTTATGTTGGTTTCCCTAAAATAAAAACTTTTTTTAAGTAGGTAGTACCTTGGTTATTTTCATTTAAATATCAACAGATTTTATACCAAAAAGATCATTATTGCCAAATCATGTTTTGAACTCTGCCAAAAGACTATTAGAACATTATTTTACTTAGCATTAATGATCTTTTTCGTATTGTTATTATTTGTAACTGCAAACATAAAGGAGATAAAAAAGTTGCTTTTGTACGTATTGCGAGTGTAGTGTTGAACAATGGTGTTTCGCACCACACCATAGCGACTCGAGTTAACGGGACCAGATAATGGGGTCAGATCAGTCGACGCAGTTCAACGGGACTTGGTGCTTAAATCCCAAACAAAGTAATTTTCCTGGACGTACGTACGACGATCTAGGTACGTACTAGATATGAGCGCCGCGCCGGCGCGCCGCCGTCGCCGTGAGTTCACGTCGGCGCGTCGTCGCCGAGTGGCGCACGCGGCGCGCCGTCGCGCGTCGTCGCGACGAGTCGCAACTAGCTTTTCCGCACGCACGCGCGGCCCGCCCGCATTAGTTCGTCTAGTCGCCTCGCCACGCTCGTCGCTCACTCAGTTGAGTCGAATATTTCACCGAGTGAACGTGTGTTGTTGTTTAGTTTTAACAATGGCAGCAACTTCGACTACTATTGATGTTTATAAAACGAAAATAACTGCGGTGGAGACGTTCTACAGTACTGCAAAGACAGGAAAACTTCTATGCCTGCACTGTATGCTCTTACATGCCCAATTTTGAATATACCAGCCAACAGCAGCACGCCCCGTGCGAGAGTCTTTTCCACAGCTGAACTCGTGATAACCTCGAAACGTTCACGACTAAATCCTTTGAGGCTAACTAAGATAGTATTTATTTATCCATGACAGCTATGTATTTTGCTTTTTGGTGTAAGTATGTAGGAATAAAGTTACGTCCGTCATATCTTATTATAATTACCTATGTGCTGTTGTTATTGAAATTTTGATATTTTATTTTTTCTATATCAAGAGCCAGCAATACCTACTCACTTAGATGATACTTTAATTACTTATTATATATGATTGTTTTATGAGTTTTTTACATTATTATAGAATTTACTTAATTATAAATATTTAACAGTTATGTTGATAAATATTTTCTTTTTAGTTTTTATTATATGTATAGATAGATCGTGATGTGATTAAAAATTAAAAACGCTCAGTCTCTTCAACTGAAAATAATGAAATGATTAATTTTCACTAAACGTGATCTCCAATTATTTAGAAGACTGTTAAATTGTATTTAACAAATACGTTCCTTTATCAAAAAAATATAAATCTCTCCCTGGTAAAAAAATATCTAAGGCCCACAGCCGGCCACGCCGCGCCGCCGTGACGCCGCCGCCGCCGTGGAAATTTTCAGGCCACGCCGCCGCCGTGGAATTGGCCATCGGCGCTCATATCTTACGTACGTGGATTTGATGAGGAAAGGAAATCCTACTCTATTATTATAAACGCGAAAGTTTGTATGGACGGATGGATGGATGTTTGTTACTCTTTCACGCCAAAACTACTGAACGGACTTGGATGAAATTTGGCACACAGATAGTTTATAATCCGGATTAAAACATAGAATACTGTTTATCCCGATATTTCCACGGGATCGAAACTTAAGCGGGTGAAACCGCGGGGCGCAGCTAGTATCGATATAAAATAAAATAGGTAAATACTGTGTGTAGGTATTGTTTTCACTGTTTCAGGTTTTTTATGTTTGCATTAATTGGAACCAATGTAGGAGTTGTGTAACAACTGGTGATAAACGTCTGATTCCTTGAATTCATTAGTTACTATTTTAACGCTATAAATCACGAAATACCGGCCGTTTTTAGCAAAATTGATGATCATCACACATTTTCATGATTTATCTAGAACATAGACATTTTTTTCTCAAAACTAGTTCAACAATAGGAGAATTTAATTTTAAAATATCTACAACAATATTTTTAAACTATTATGACACCATTTTAGAGAGTGGGTGACATAGCGGTGGCCCATTTGTGTAATCTGTAGGAGCGAATTTGGCTGCGCTCATCGCGTTTGACGTCACGGGAAAAAGGGCTATTCGTGTATTCGTATACCGATATCCGTGTCGAATACCTATTAATAAGATCGAACTCTTAGGTACCTGCACCTGTTTGGTCCAGTTTCTAGCTCTTGTTATTAACCCGTAAAGTTCAAAGCGGGCGTGGCAAAGGTTTGCCATTCACGTAAACACACGTCGAGTGATCGACTCGGCTATGTTTCAACGGTTTATTCACTCACTTTTCAATATTTTTTTTTTTTTTCTATAGGCGACTCGTACGAAGTTAATTTATTTGTGGGTGAGTCGACAACTCCAGAAATATGTATTAGGCAATAGGCACATTTTGGATTTTATCAACTTCGTGCGAGGCGCCTATAGAAGAAATAATATTATTTAAAAGTGACGATTTGCACTTTTAGGGCGAGTACAGACGCCAGCAGGTCAGGCTACCCGAAACTGTCCAATTTTCCCAATCAACCTTGAACCTTAATGAGTAATCGATAAAGTTGAAAATCAATTAAAGAAATTTGACAGATTCTAGTAGCTTGATATGCTAGCCGACTAAAAAGTAATTTCAACGTGCTGTAATTTCTGTTAACACACGAACGCTACTCGCCACGTCTAATTGCTCTTAGATCAATTATTTTAATGGCTTGGTCTCTCATAAATATTTGTCACGTTTATCACGGTTTATGTACCGTGAACACCTGTGCGTGAAGAGATCATTGTCACTTTACTTGACGGATGTTTCTTTGAGCTATTTATGAATTATGATTATTTTAGTAGGTACCTACTAAGTTTGAAATTCTTCGCCTTCTTCACTGACACTGACAGCGTTAATACTTTTATTTATTTATACATATACTTACAGCATTACATGGGTACCTACATACGATGTCCTACAGTAAAACAATACAATACAATAATAAAAACAATCAATCAGTACCTACTTACTGTAAACTGCATTCGCGATTTAGTTTGCCAAAAATGTAAACAAATATGAGTTTATGCAAAAATAACTTTTATTCTTACATAATAAAGTTCAGTTTACGCTACAACTTCAAATGTTTTTATAACTTTTTAATAGTGCTAGTCGCTCTGAAATCAACTTAATTACCATTAAGATACAGTTGATATTTGTTTAACTTGAAATAACATCAATTTGAAACATTAGTTTGAATAGACTTTAGGTACCTAATTTTCCTACAATTTCTAAATGGTCGAAGTGATTTTATAACAACACTATTATTTACAGAATATGAAATTTCAACCTCGTATACCTACCTTATCTTAGAAATACTGATATCATAAAGGCTATCTATGATTCACATCTCTCTACAAAGACAAAACACATCGTAGTTGCACGGTAAAGTTATCTTTAACGTGGTAGTTGTTTAAGTGAGTGAAATAAAGTTCAAGGCAGTAGAAAGGTAAAGTTTTCATCTCATTACGCAGCCTTAGTCGGCTGAAAGCGGATCTCCCGCCAAAATGCTCAGTACGCGCGTACTGCCCGCTCTGGCCAGTCCGCCAATCAGAGCGGCCCGCGCCTTACGCCCGCACGCGCGCGTTTATCAAAATGCGAATGGCTCCAAAGCGGCGGCGGCATTAATTAAACTATAACAAAATAACTTATAGCCGGCTGTAATCGAGCACGGAGTCAAAGCACAAGCGACCTTCGCGCCGCGAACACATCCTGCGTGCATACAGCACAAAAACAAAACAAATACAAAGTAAACAATAAATAAAACTACAAAAAGGTGGCGGTCCGGTTTACTTCTCTCGGGTTGCCGAGTGTTTATAGCGAAAAAGTAAAAACAAAGTCGTGTGGGCTTGTAAACAGCCTGCAATGAATTTCAGTTACGTTTAAAATGTTGCGATGAACACCGTGTTGTGATAATAACAATAAATGTAAAAAATATATTTTTAGTGCTATTAAAAAAAAAAAAAACTAGAGCCATAAACTATCTAAGAATATTTTTTAATCACATGTCAATTAGTCATGTCAGGAAGTGTTAGTGTTGTGCGTTAACTTATGAAGTGGTCTTATCGATAAGTGTTAGCTGATTACCATTCATAGCTGACCATAAAAAAAATTAGCAACTTTCGTTCGGAGCGAGCGTCCTCTTGATTACCATACAAGTGAGTTACTTTGCATATTTATTTAATACTAAGCTATGCGCCCACGCAGTTTATGGATATACTTCTTCGCAAATTAAAAGGAATATATTAAGTAGGTAAGGCAAACATGTGAATCGTTTTATTCAATGGATAAAGTATTCAGTTTTGTTTGTCCACATACCTAATAATAATGTCATCATCTGCCTAGCCTTTTCCCAACTATGTTGGGGTCGGCTTCCAGTCTACCTAATAATAATGTATGAATTTTAAAATAAAAATTAAAGCTAACTTTTCAGTAAGACAGATTTTATTTACACAGTTTTTGAGGAAATGTTAAACTGGACTAAACAAACAAACTTATACTGCACTCTTTGTCGGTAAAAAATATAAAAACCCAAAGAAAACTAAATAAACGTAATATGAACACACACTTTTTAGACGTGAACATGATTTCAGGCATTAGATTGTATCACATAACAGTTTTCGTAACAGGCTTAGCAAAAAACAAAGAAATAATCTTAGTTTTTTTAACAAGTCCTAATAATATAACGAGTTGACTTTAGAACCTCCTTTTTTACATCGGTTAAAAAGGAGTCATTCCTTAAATAGTTTGTAAAGCCGGAAACAAAAGAAAGTAGATAATATTTAAAAAGGAAAATGTTTTATCTGATATGAACACTGGGCAGTCTGGGCCGCTAAGAAAGCGGATAGGTAACAAAAATCTCAATTACTTCCAGAATATTGGAGCTAGCTTTAAGAAATAAAGACTATTATAGACAATTTTATAGTGCTTAAACTAATGTCTTAAAAGTTAAAGATTATTTCGAAATAAAGTAAGTTTAGTAAGTAAAACGTAAGTAAGAATGTAAGTAAGTAAGTAGTAAGTAAAAATGACAATTTTCACTAGATTTTGAAACATGTGCTACGGTATCAAATAAGCAAGTTTGACACATTTTAGTATTTTGTATTGCCACCACGAGCTGTTAATACAGCTGATATACGGTTTAGCATGCGTTCCACCAGATTTCTGAGCCGATGCTGAGGAATATTTCCTCATTCTTCTATCAGTGCTTCTTTAAGTACACGAAGCGTGATTGGAGGGGAATTTCGCTGGCGTACACGTCGTCACAGTTCGACCCAGGCATGCTATAGGCGGTTCAAGTCTAGGCTGCGAGCTGGCCACTCCAAGCGTGTGATAGCGACATCTTCAAGGTAGACGAACACTATCCGAGCTGTATGGGGACGTGCGTTATCTTGCTTAAAGATGGCGTTCTCGCCAATGTTTACTACTCATTTAAGATTTTATTCACGTATCTTTCTGCAGTTAAAGTGCCATTTTCTATAACCACTAGCTCGGTGCGGCTTTCGGAAGAAATTCCAGCCCACCCGTGTATGGAGCCTCAGTCGTATGGCACTTTCTCTTCGATGCAAGCTTGGTTTTAGCGCTCTCCTGGTCTTCTGTAGACTCTTTGCCTCCCATCGTGCGTGTATAGCATGAACTACGACTCGTCCGAAAGCATTACTTTTGACCAGTCACCCAGAGTTCATGTGTTCTTTAGCGTAACTCAGCCTTGAATTTCGATACTGCCTTTCGAGTTTTGGACCATTTACAGGTCTAAATGGCTTCAAGTTTGCTTCAGCAAGACACCGCCTCACTGTGCTCCAGCAAGTAGAAGGTGATTTTTGACTTCAACAGCCGTTTGAAATTGATTTCTTATCATCGTTGACACCATAAATCGATCCTCCCGCGCTGTTGTGCCCATTGTTTGGCCTGTTCCTGATCTGAGAATATTGGATCCAGTCTCTTCAAATCGCTGGGGCACTCTTTGAACGGTTCATAGTGACACACCAACAGTTCTCGCTGTGTAACGCTGATTGCGCTCGTCTTAGTGGCGTGTTTTTAATTGAATTTGATTAGAATTATGAATTTCTGAACAAGAAATCCCATATCAATCACATAAACAAAAGTAAAGGTTTCAAAGTTGTTCAAATTAAAAAATCGTCTCTATTTTTTATTTATTGTTTTAATACAATCATCAAAAATAAATAAAAAGGTTTTAGGTCTCCTTCATGTATCTATCTATATATATAAAATTGAACCCCTATTTCCCTTGGTCACAAATAGGGGTTCAGTTTGAGAACGACTTCACCGATTTCATCCATCTTTTTTTTTTTTTTTTTTAAAGTTTTCTAATACTTTGTGGAAGGTTCTTACGGAAAAAAAATTAAGAAAGTTGCTTCACGGGGACGAAGTCGCGGGCAGAAGTTAGTTTGTAATAAAATAAACTTTAATTTACTTTTTATATTAAAAGGATAGCTCAAATATTTTAAAAGTTATCGCATTTTGTATAACCGACCTGCTTTTTTGTGGCCCAATGTTTATCATAGCCTCTCAGATTATATTTTTACACGGTGTCCTAATTGTTAAGTATTGTAGATGATATCGACCACTTAAGTATTACTTACCCAACTCTTTTTTATCTCTTTGTTTTGAAATAAAAAGATAGTTTAGGCATCGTAGTTCCTCAGTCGTGGTGTAGCTCTGTTTTTAACTAGAAGTCCATCTCGTGTCCTATAGTGTTCGACATCGTATTTCATGGTAAGCATATTAACTACTAAGTTCAGTCTACGTCTTGTATCTTAGTCCTACGTCTTGTACCTTAGTCCTACGTCTTGTACCTTAGTCCTACGTCTTGTACCTTAGTCCTCGGTCTTGTACCTTAGTCCTACGTCTTGTACCTTAGTCCTACGTCTTGTACCTTAGTCCTACGTCTTGTACCATACGCCTCGGTCTTGTACCTTAGTCCTACGTCAGATCTCTGAGTCACGGACTCGGTCTTTTAGTGATAGGCCTACCATGGCGCGTTCCATATCCCTTTGCGCAAGTTGGAATTTGTATGTACACACATATAAACAGACAAGAAGAAAGGTACAGAAAAATACTTTCAAAGGTGTTACGAGTATTTCCGTGTTTTCGTTATTTCTGATTGGCCATCCATGTTATCTCTTTATTTTCTCCGCCTCTATAAATTGTTAAATGATATTAAATGATCAATCAAGCTTGTTCTCCTTTTCTATATTTACTTCAATTACTTTCTTTTTAACAATAACTTATTAATACTCTATAGTAAAATAGTTACGTAGTCAAAACTGTAAGATTAATATTTAAAATGAAAAAAAAAAGTAATTGCAACGAGTCTGATACCGAAAATATAGTTGTTGAATTTTTGTCCGTTTTTCTGGATGCATGTTCCGGATTGGTGTAAAAACGGCTGAATGGATTTAAGTTAAAAGAGAATGACCAAAAGTTGTACCAAAGAGTCTCCAAGATGCTTCAAGATCAAAATATTATAGCCATAATTTTCATAATTTTTTACGACATGATGTCGTAAAAAATTAACGCGCGAGCGTTACGCGTATACGCATCGGGATTTGATTTTTAAACAGAGAATTTAATTTAAAGTAAAAAAATGTTTATATTGTTTTATTCCCTTTACATGAAGTTCCGTTGCAAATGATATGGTTAATATAACCTTAAATTTTGAAAGTGCCATGATCACGTCTTTCAAAAAACATGTAAAAAAATTATACTTTGTCGTTTCTACATTAATTAAAAATAACTAGAATAGAATTTTATTTAAACGATTATTGTTTGTTTATCTGGATAATGGACTTGTTTGTTTTATTTTTTCTATCACTTACCTAATCGATTTTCGACGACAATGGGCATGCGCAGTAGTGTCTGCCATGAATAGTATTTTAAGATTATTAAAGGGTTATTGTTCAAGACGACGTATGACATGTTAAATAAAATAAAATACCTACTTAGTTTTTAGGTTATTTCGATTTTTTTGAAAATCTACGAAACCCGGGTTTTGTTTACGAAAAGAACTTTTGTAGGAGTTAATATGACAAGTGTAGTCTATAAAAAACAAAGCTTGACTATGATGCAGCATGGTACAGGATGCCATACATCCATGAGCATTGTCCTTTGGCACACAGATAATTTATAACATTATTAACACATAGGGTACTTTTAATCGCGGTAGTATGTTCCCGTAGGATATTTTCCGACATCCACATACTAGTTTATATTTTAAAATAAATAAAAGTAAATACTAGTCTGCTGGCCCTATAATTAGCTATAGGAACAGGATCCATCACCCTAATTGCGTAGCACAATATCAATCTCAATCTGAATCAATTTGAAAGATATTGCTACTCCATTGCTTCATATGTTCGAAAAATGTGTCTGCTAACAACGTAAATAACGCAATGAATGTTGTTGAACTGTCAAAATGAAACCCTTACTACTGATAATGTATTACACAATTACCTCGCTGATATTTTTAAAACGTAAGCATGAAAACATGTGTTATTATGACCAATTAGTTTCTGTCTTAATTACTGGGTAGTTGTAGGTATTACACGGACTTATAATCCGAGATACATAACAAGGTCAATATCTTCCATTTAGTTACATCTGGACGTTAGTATCTAGTTTGATTTTGTTCAGTTTTCAGGAGTGCGAAAACTTTTTACAAGTGCGAATTAATTAAAATAGTCATACAAATGAGAATGTAAAACAAATAATATTATTATTTGAGTCCCCTTGTAAATATTGATATATATCATCATCATCATCATCTGCCTAGCCTTTTTCCCAACTATGTTGGGGTCGGCTTCCAGTCTAACCAGATACAGCTGAATACCAGTATTTTACATGGAGAAATAAATATTGATATATATATTTTTTTTTTTAATAGCTTAACACAAAATTCAATGAATAAACAAACGGGTTTAGGTTATGTTTTGGATTACGTACCTTTAATAATAATAATAACTCTTTTATTTAGATTACAGAATCCATAATGTGTTAGTATTGCCTTAACCTATTGTTAGTGAAAAATGAATTAAAACAAAAGTGACATCACAATTAAAAAACAATTAATTTGTCACATGTACGCCTGTACGCACATGTCTCCCAGCCCAGTGCCTAATTTAACGGCCCATCTATTTTGTCCGCCAGTGTACCCAAAATATTGTTCGTAAGTTCCAAGTTTAAAAATTTTAAGTAAAATCTGCAATATGAGAGGCCTATGTCCAACAGTGGAGCGCTATAGGCTGATGATGATGATGAAGTAAAATCCTTACCTTAAACCTTCTTACATTATGATTATTTTAAATTAAACTAAGTACTTAGGTAGTTATTTATTACATTAACAACAACTGTATAGACTGGAGACTGCAGGTTATAATAATTTAGGTAATATACCTTACTGCCTTACCTTACTGCTAATAAGCTAGAGCGACAAACTCTATAATCACACAATTATTTATATTAACTTCTCAGAGCAGGTTTTTTATTTATTTATTTATTTAAATAATATGGGAGACTTACAGCTAAAACAAACAAAACAAGGACTGTCCATTAGTCTGAAAGCCAATTACATTTATATTGAAATGGTGCTAAAAGCTATTGCTAGTCTGGCATGCCTTAATTTTTTATCATTACATATTATAAAACAAATTCCCCAGAGCGTCTGTCTGTCTGAACGCGATAAACTCAAAAACTACCGAATGGATTTTCATACCGTTTTCTCCAATGGACGGAGTGATTCGTGAAGAAGATTGAGGTGTATACATTAATGTTTTGTGTAAATTGCCTGAAATATGACGATAATTGCTGAAGATGTCGGAAAAAATCATGCCAACTGGGAGCTTTATTGGCGTGCTCCGCGTAAACCAATAGAGGTAAGTGCTTATATGAAAACCTCCACACGGGTGAAGCAGCGGGCTAAATCCAGTAGTATACATTTTTAGTTTTCATTTTACGTCCTCAAAAAATCCAATGCTACAGTAACAGTCGGTAATACTTTACCTATCGATATCATTTTCCTGTAGCATACGGTTGATGACGTTATACTCGTATAAGATGAGTGGGGCTCGTGGCTAAATGACAACTGACAGCCGCACAGGTCGATCGATCGCTAAGCTACGCTTGCCGCGGTCAAATCCTGGATGAACACTATTTTTTCGTGGAAAAGTAGAGAATATAAATGAAATATCTAGGTAAGTATAGAATAGAATAAAGATAGTGAGGACAGGTCCCACTTGTTTTCAAAAACAGTCGTAAATGGCAATTGATGTCTATAATTAGTACACAGACGATGTTTACGAGATCACAGGCTTCTTAAACACCATTTAATCTGGCGCTATATACACTATAGCGTGTGTAGTGGATGCTAATTATTTTCGACATAGGTATTGATGAGTCGAAATGTGAACTCAAACTCAGAGCATTTATTTCAATTAAACCATTTACAGGCACTTTTGAATTGTCAAGGTGACGGCCAGTCATATAGAGAATAGACATATGAAGCTAGTTGTCCGGACTGTCAAAGATCCAAGAATGACAGCTGGGACCAACGGCTTAACGTGCCGGGGCCGACGTGGTGGATTATTAGCCCACTCCCTCTCGAAGAGACGAGGTCTGTGTCAGCAGTGGGAACATTATAGGCTGATTTTGTTGTAAGGAACCTAAGACCGTGTCCACATTAGTTTGACATGTGTGTCACAAGCGATCGTCACACGAATATGCGTTTGTCAGGCTTCTAAAAAAGGTTTTACGATAAATGTTTGCCTTCACTTTAGCTACACTAAATAATAACAACAAGTTGCCAGCAAAGTGATGTTACCATGGCATGTCCATGAGTTAGCGTTAAAGTGAACGTAACAAATAGAATTTTGAATAGTTTATTATGACCTTCTAAGAATAAAAAAAAACAGATATGAGCGCAAAAAATAGCTGTAAATATGCGTACGGTCACAAACTGCTTAGAAATTCTTTAGTCTTAATCCTGTTTTAGTCTGTATGCCTAACAGCTTAATTAATAACGGTAATGAGTAATTAAGAATAGTCCAAAGTGAAGTCAAGATTAATTATAGTAGAGATAGAATAAAGGCAGTCAAATAGAACTGGTATGATGATGTCATGGCACGTGTAAACTAGCAAGACAAAGTGGAGACTATTCGATAAAACATGGCGCATGGAGTGTCCAGCGGAGGAGTTAAAGGTCACCTAGATGCTAGGTTGGTGATATAAAGTATAGAGCGATGTATACAAGAAGAGTAGATCATTTTGATCATTCATTCGTAAATCTGTCACAGTCACTACGGGTATTTCACTACGGGCTCATTAGCCCGAAAGTCTGACAATCAGTTTTACTAAGGGTATTTATCGTATTAGCCATAGCCAGTGACTGGGTTTTGAGTGGAGGTCCGAGGCAGTCGTTTTATGTCACTTCTGGTATTCAGCTGCATCCAGTTAGAATGGAAGTCGACCTTAGACCAGACGCTAGATGATGCGCATGAGAAAAGAAGACTACAGAGAAACGTGGCGTTCGTCGTGGCTAGCAATTGCAAGCTGATTATAAATAAATATTTGGAAGAATCTGTCTGTGTTAACCAGAAATGTTGATAATTGCCTTGCAGTATCGTTGCACCTAATGGAGAAATATGTGGAAATCGATCATATTGGTACGGTTGGATAGGCGATGTGGAACTGAAGAGACTTGTCATATTTATGTAAAGTTTTGGGAAGTAATGTGGAATAAGAGTAGCAGAAGATCAAAGAAACGATGGTAATGGATTGTAAGAAAGATGACATAGCAAGAAAGGGAGCGAATACTTATTTGACGGGTGATAGAGATGTATGGAAGAAAAAGGCAGAACCTACATGCTGCACTGATCCAAAATACATTGGTATATACGGGAAGTTAGAACAGAAACCCTCGGGGCACCCAGATCTTACACAGACCAGGAGATGTAATCAACTTCTGGGCTGGTTGGAATATGGAAATTGAAATGGTCCACCTGAAGGTCTAAGTGTGGCAACCAAAACCTCTAAGAACATAGATGGGTAGGAAGACAAGAGTAATCGTTTAGCTAAATAAATATTAGTAAGAGTACCTAACGGTTAAGTGAGCAGTGGTGGCCCAGTGGTAACGGCCCTGACTTACGAGTTGTAGGTCGTAGGTTTGAACTCAGGCAGGCGCTTTACTTTGTGTAAATAATTTCATCACCACTGCTCTCAAAATGGCAAAGGATCAAAATGGCATCGTGATGAAACCTGCATATCCTAGAACCTCAAATTCGAAGACATGTGACATCTACCAACCCTCACTGGACCCGCGTGATGGATATCAGCCAAAAAAAAAAAAAAAACTAATTAAAGTCAAAGCATTTATTTCAAACCAGCTGACCCGGCGAACTTCGTACTGCCTAATAGACAATGAATGTCGTGTTACCTTTTAGCTGAACTAATATAGACTTATATGAACATAATACAAAAGAAATATTAAGTTTAGTAATTTATATAATTGTTTATACAAATTTATTTCGATTTTAAAATTAGCTTCCCGTTGCTATGGAAAGAATATATATGTATTTGTCTTCATAGAAAAGCGTCTACGGGCCGCCCCGTGCTCGGGCAGAAGAAATATAGAGTTGGACAGAAGTTTGTATATTCTGGGTGGAATATATTTATTTATTTATTAATTATTAAGGCACATCAAGAACACAAACATTAACAAATAACAGAGAACAGAGACATGGACTAGTGTTTACGTCAATTACAGACGTGCACAAAAAAAAAAAAGAAAAAAAAAATTTTTTTTTCCAACATGTAGTGTCAAAGTTAACTGACAATAATTTTGTAAACCATAACTCGTCAAAACTTAATTTATTTTACTTAGTGTGTTACAATGTTTATTACTTTGATTTGTGGTTGCGATTAATAGCACTGTTATTTGAGATTACATTATTAAAAAAATCACTGTAAAATTATAAAAAACATTGTGATCACAGTACCTACTTAAAAATGTCTATTATCGCTTGACTAAGTGACATGGATTTTTCTTCTTATTTTTTTTATAACTGGTATACCTTGGCCTCTCGCCCGGTACCAGATTATCGTTGAGTTTCGGGTCACTCTGTATAATAATATATATAGCATAAAAGGCACTTTTAGACGTCAAAAATTACTATAGAAAAATTAAACTACTACTAACTATTAAAATTAAAATAGAATTGACCCCAGTCGCCCAAGAATTCCTCTCGAAGAGAGCAGTTTGAACATTATAGGCTGATTTTGCTTATACTAAGAGTTCCTATTCATTATTTCCAATGCCTTTCAAGACAGTACCTAATAGTTTTATTAATCTTGTATTGCAACAAATTAATAAAGGTAATTGAACTGAACAAACAAACATTGGATCGCGTGTTCGGAAGTGCCCCACTGAGGCATAATAGTTCCGACAGAATCCATACTTGTGTCTGAGTGTGTTCCGTTAGCCAGCACGCGATATGTGCCGCTAATATGCACAATGAGACGAGCGCGTCAATATTAATGGAATGGTGTACAGTCACGAGCAAAAGTATGTATACATTCTGCTTTATTCAAAAGCGATGTACTCCTTTATTTTTTACGTTACGAACATAGCATTTTCGAACCCATAGGTTTATGTAATGTGTCGTATTTCAACGTTGCATTCGTTATTTCACGAAAAAATCGCAATTGAATGTTGCCAAGTGTTGACATATTGGTGCTCGTGACTGTACATTTGTATAATGTACGATATATACATTTGTACGGAATAGTCGCCATATTGGAGCGCTAAATTACAGTTGGATTCGAACTTCCGTCATAATTATGGAGATAAAATCTAAACAGTATTGTCACGAAGTAAAATCGATGTTTTTTTTTCGTCAATGTATTGAACACGTGTGTTAATATTTTTATTCACTGTTTTCTTTATGAAATGATAGAGCTTGTTTGCAGTCTTACTAAAAGGTGTTGTATTACCCAGTAACTGGGTTTTGAAGGTCAGATATGCAGTCACACCATGTAAAATACTAGTATTCAACTGCATCCGGTTAGACTGGAAGCCGACTCCAACATAGTTGGGAAAAGGCAGATGATGATAGAGCTTCGGTGTTTCGGTGGTATTAAAGGACCTTATTGGACTCCTAAACGGAGGAACCGTTTAGGAGTCCAATAACACAAAAAAATAAACTCATAAATTCATTAAAGAATTATGTTACAGTCTAGCTTTGCTACTTTTGGTTATGTTTTTCTGTACCTGCAACAAACATCATTTACACGGAGTACTTCCTACTTATACATACGAGTATATACGAGTATGTATATAATATTATTAAACGTGTAAGTTTTTATAGATGGATGGATGGATGGATGTTTGTTACTCTTTCACGCAAAAACTACTGAACGGATTTGGATGGAATTTGGCACACAGATGGTTTATAACCAGGATTAACATATAAGATACCATATAACATATAACATTTAAACCCGATAACCTTACGGGATCGAAACTTATGTAGGTGAAACCGCGGGCCGCAACTAGTATTTACATAAATGTAAAACCAGCTGCTTAGTTTTAAACAACCGAGTTAAATACTGGCGCGGTCCGAAAGGGGGGGGGGGTCGTGGGGGTCATGACCCCTCCCAAAATCATTCAAGCTGTCGAGAGTCTGCATGATTTAGTTGCCTTACTAACTTAAGTTATTAACTTACTACTTGGTGACCCCCCCAAAATCTTGGGTTGAGACCGCGCCTGGTTAAATAGGTAGGCATATCATACCTACACCATATTAGTCATACATAATGGAATAGGACACACATAACTTCACACAAATCAAGGAAAAAATCGAGCAACATTGACGGCAAACTTTTTGCGCACCTAGCACCGTTTGTGTAGTCACGAAAAGAGATAAGCAACTGCGGCTGCGGGGTCGTCGGATATAGTTGAAGTTTAGTAAGAAACCGATGGATGTTTTCGAATGAAATTAAATTTGCTAAATGAACGGTTTGTGTTCTATTAATATAAATAAAATGTTATTCGAAAATATCCATCGGTTTCTTACTAACCTTCAACTATATCCAAGGACCCTGGTTACTTATCTTGGTGACCTTTGGTGACCATACGTTCTAGGAAAGATAAATGAATGCGGGTTTATTCCTCCGTCAATGGTCTTCTTGAAAGGCAACAATAGAAAGTGTTACCTTCGTTTGGTACTTAATTGTTTTGTTGTTTGTGTGACAGGCAACTATGGCTGGCCTGTGTTCGTGGGTCCTGCTAGCCATCGCGACAGCTCAACTTGTGGGGTGTTCAGAGAGCGTGGTTGAAGAAGTAGTGGCACATGCTTATGAGTAAGTTCCCAATTACTGCATGCAGTATGTTACATTGTTATGTCAAGTCCCGAGGGACAATCCCGTATATTTAAGAACGTTTGCAGTCTAATCTGTCTCAATCTGATTATTATTGTATATATTTTTTATTTTATTTGGTATTGTAGCTAGGGCTTATATTTGGCAAATAAATTTATTTATATAGATAAGTAAAGAAAGAAAGAAATATCTATTGCATAAATACGTAAATGGTACACCACGGACTACCTACAGTATTGTCTCTCCTTTCTCTCTAAATCCATCCAAAGGTTGTCTTTAATATATCGCTTTTAGCGATACGACCACCCAATGAAAAAAAAAAAATACCACACACTGTTTTTTTTTTTTGTCTTTTATCACCCGGAATGCTGCGTTCCATCCCTCTTTGGCAAACTCCAATGTGACGCGACCAGGTCTGAGCACTGTAGGGTAGGGCGGGCAAAATACACAACGTCGATGAGTTTGCGCTTCAGGGAGATCAATAGATCACCCTTCATTAGCATCTTCATGGACCAGTAGCTTTTCCAGGCGTTCTCAATTCGGCGATCGATTTCTCTTTCCTGCCTCTTTTCGTCCTGGACTATTTCATTCTTGCGAATAATACTAAATTAATTAAGTTGCATATTTATTTTACATATATTTTAAGTATGGTACTCGATATAATTTAAATAAATGATCTAACAATTAAAAAGATACAATGTTATAAAAACGCAAACGTAATCTAAATGATTGTAAGAATTTTGTTAAGTTAATCCATTTACTCAGAAAATTTCCGATGCCTCCTTTATGTATTGTAGATGTTCATTTGTGACCAGTTGGGTGAGAACGCCAGCTTGGTTGCCATCCAATGACATTAAAAAAATACCTTCCACAGACCAGCATGGCGGTACAGATGCGTGCCCGACGAGGGTTGCGAGCGTACTACGCACCCACAGCCATCCAGCGTAGGCAACTCCAGCGGCCTGGTGTTTGGCAGCCTCGACGTCTGCAGAACTGTCTGCGGCAGGTTCGGAGGCCTCTGGCCACGACCCATCACCGCAGCCATCGGCATGCAGACGGTTAAGATACATCCCAACTATCTCAGGTATGTAAGCTTTTATCCTCGGCTTCGCTTCCGTGGTTCTGTTGGTTCTCATCCCACAGGAATCTTTGCCTGATAAACTATCTCTATGCAAAAAATCACGTCGATTGGTCGCGCCGTTGCTGTGTGATAAAAGGCCTAATCAACACACACCCCAATAGTATAGAAAGTTCATTGTTCTCAGCGCTAATACATATCAGCAACTATGATAAAATAAAAAAACTTAGCTGCTATTCTACCTACTAAGTAGATGCTATGCTTCCTAGTTTTTTGTCTTGGTTTATAAATCCAGAGCCTACTTTGCAAGAGCGCAAGAGCGAATTCTGAAGGACATTGCAATATTTTGAACTGTTATAATTTCCTAGTCATACAAACGTCTGCTTCTGGGATTGAAGTTAAATTAACCATATCGTGTCATTCATTCATGGGCCTTATTTAATAAAACCGACAGGCGACAATCCGACAATTTTACAAGTTTCTTTTGTACATTTTCAGGTTTATTATACAGAACCTCTCAAGAAAATGTGTCAATTTGGTCTTATTTTGACAAATTAAAAATATAATATCCTAACCTAACTAAAACTATTAACAAACTAAAATATGGCGTCGAAATATATCTGTAATGTAATGTACCTAAGAGACTGGCGGCATCGGCATTGCACATTGTATGGCAATACTTATCCTCTGGCCAAGGCAAAAGCCAGCTCTTGGGTCACGGGAAGTGTCAACCAGCTCTTCGGAAATTTATGGCGTATTGTCCCTGGGTAAGGGCCCTAGTCTTTACTAAAATAGGTTTTTTTATTGTTGGTCTTTAGTCTTGGACATTAGCTGACAAAGGAACACTTATGTGGAAACCTTGACCTAGAGTGGTCAGAATGTATTATTGCCAGCATGCCTCGTAGCATAGCAAGGTAAACAATACCCATTCTTTCTCCGAATAAAGTGAAGCCTTGTCGGAAGGTAAATAGTTAATCGTTATCGAATATGTTTCGCTAACAGTTCGACTTAATCGATTGTTGTTTGATTGATCAATCAATAAACATGCTAACACAATAGGCGGTGAATATTATTACTGACATAATTAGTAACCGAGTGTTGAACTCGGTCCTTACAGGGGACGCGTCATTGATTGGTCTATGGTCATCGTTAAGGTTAAAGATTACCGTTATGCCAATATTGGTTGAGAATGGCAAACTGCGTAGGCTAACTAATGAATGATTCATGTAAGGAATGTTTTAGTTATTTAAATAAATCATCCTACTAAAATTAATATTAAAATTAAATAAACGTGAAAGTTTGTGTGGACTGTGGATGAATGCATGGATGGATGTTTGTTACTCTTTCACGCCAAAACTACAGAACGGATCTGGATGCATTTTGGCACACAAATAGTTTATAACCAGGATTAACACATAGGATACTTTTTATCCCGATATTCCCACGGGATCGAAACTTATGCGGGTGAAACCGAGGGCGCAGCTAGTTTAATGATAAACTTGATAATGCTCTAGGAATTTAGACCTAGTACGTAGTTAGGCGTAAAATCCAAGTCAACTTGTGAAGAAATCGTGTGTTTCACGTCCTTTGGGTCGTGACTAGTTGTGTGTGACGGATTACAAGTATTGCTACCGACGGCCATTGTTACAATATATTGTGCACGTAATAGAAGTAGGATAAAACAATTTTGTTGTTTTTTTTTCATAGGTTGAGATAGTTGTTCATTTTTAATATGAGGAGGCATGATTTAGAAGTACGATTGAAAATTATTTATAAGATTAACACTTATTCTACACTGAGAGCAGTGGTGGCCCAGAGGTAAGGGCCGCGAGTTGTAGGTCGTGGGTTCGAACCCAGACAAATATTATTCTTTGTGTAAATAATTTCATCACCACTGCTCTCAGAACAGTGAACGGTCATCGTGAGGAACTCGGCATGTCCTAGAACCAAAAATTCGAAGACATGTGACATCTATCAACCCGCACTGGGCCGCGTGGTAGATTACAGTCCACACCCTCTCACAGCGAAAATAAACTAGGTATTCATCTGACTATAAAGTTATGTATATTTTCCTCTGGTTTTGGTCAATTTGACTCATATAAATATAACTGACCAAATTGTACTGACTGACTGACAATGTCCAGCCGAGATAAGAGCTGCCAATAACATAATAACGAACACATGAGTGATACAGAATGTTATAATATTTATTAACAATTATATCTGTAGGAAAATGCCTGGTGATGTTAATAACATTTCTGTGTGTATTTTAATTGCATGTAACAGTATTATATAACAAAACTTACTAGCATTAAGTACCTTATTTATGTTGTGATGGCGCAGGTTCAGATCCCGACAAGTCTTCTCTTTACAAGTAGAGACATTAGGCCCAGGAGTGGGACATTAATAGGCTAGACTTAATATTACTTAAATATGATAATATTATTTAAGTACCGGCTGCCAGCTGTTTTAGAACTCAATGGCTTGGCACGCGACGTTGGGATGAAATCAGATGGAATGACCATAATGTCTTGGAAG
Source organism: Apamea anceps (assembly GCA_951799955.1). NCBI lineage: Eukaryota > Metazoa > Arthropoda > Insecta > Lepidoptera > Noctuidae > Apamea > Apamea anceps. The sequence goes on from OX637516.1 coordinate 6,699,945, forward strand.
GTGTGTGGGCCTTTGGTGTGGGATGCAATATGTGTCGACTCCCTTGCGCCATCCCATCTTCCTATCACGGCGGGCTGTCCTGTGGCGGCTGCTGCAGGTGCGCAAAACCTCAAACCGCCCAAATATTCCAATCTTATTAGAAGTTATATTATTATGTTCGAGCCGTTTTGGGGTTCAAACTCTAGGGCCATGAGGTCCAAGTGCCCACTTAGTTTTTTGAGACATCGCCAACGAAAATTATATGTGTAAAGTGCAACAAATAAACATAAATCATTTGAGTAATATCACACTACCCACGCTAGCGCGATTGCCCATCTGCAGAGCACAGTTTAATTCAAATTGCAAGAAGTATTTTTTCTAGCGACAAAGCAGCTGTGCTAAACATTTAAGAACACATTTAAATAATAAGTGACCAGCCATAAACTTTTGATATTCTATTAGCCATGGAGTATAGCCGTTAGCCATGCTTCGCTGGCATCATATTTTACGACACACTAACTTTTAGGATGTAGTACGACTGTGTCAAACCGTCACAAACGCGTCATTTTATAGCGGAATTACCTACGTACAGTTACTATCATAGTTGTTCACTGTTGTCTTTGTTGGATTTCTGTGTTTTGTCGATGGAAATGGGCCCATATGATCGTCTCTTTTCACTGCATTTGTATGGCGAAGCAAGTTCTTAAAAGGTTAGTTAATGAGTAAATCTAACACTATCTTATCCTGGAAGTCTTTAAATAGACTCCGGACCCAGGTTGGCCAAAGCAAGGAAAACCTGCTTATATGGAGATTCATAGACGACTCCGCCTGGAGTGCAAATGCGGTGCTCATTCAAAAACGATCGGACACTTTAGTAGTGGAGTATCGCGTACCTGCGTATCCTGTCAGTTGCAGATTACACACAGAATGCAAACACGAAGCAGAATTTTGGGCCCAATCCATTTAGATTACCATCGACACGCTAAGAAGAAAATTATCTTAAGATAACCAACTTATGAATGATTTATAACAATATGAATTATTAAAGAGGTTGGTTTTTACAACAATATTACACAAGGTTAGGATAAAGTATTTTAGTTAGATTCCATGGGTAACCACAACGATTTTATTGATCATCAGCAATCGGGCAAAAACAGATGTTTAGAAGATTCTGTAGGCAATCAAAATAAGTATAGACTTGACTGAACGTTTAGCGGTAACGAAAGGAAAGTGCTGGATTCTTGACTATCCGTTGAACCCAAAAAAAAGTCGTACAAAAAGAAAATTTCGTAGTCCATTTATTTCCATTTTCATGAAGAAAAACAACTAAACGGCTGTCCGGACACATCACGTCACATAATAATGAGACTGACATCGACTATTACTACCTATTCTTTCTTTTTCATGACTTCCTGAATAAATCATGTCTTTTTATTGAGAATAATGTTCCTTGTCTGATCAATGATATCAATGTATTATGAATAATGTGTTATAATGGGCTTGGGATTTACTAAGATTATTTGAAATAATCCCCGGAAATCTCCAGTCCATTGTTAGATGGTATTAATATAATTATGACTTTTTTTTAAAGCCTCTTCACCGTCAATATGTTGTCTTTATGTAACTTCGATGAAATCGTCATCCGAGTTTACAACAGACAGACTTTCATACCTTTTACACGTTTAAAAATTATATCTTTCGAATGATATAATATTGACAAAGTGAAAGACATTTGTAATATGTATTTCACTTTGTCAATATCATATTTCCTTTCCTCAGGCAAGGAATGTCCGTTTATAAGAGCCAATCACTCCGGTAAAGTATGACGCTACTTGCGCGTGACACGTAGTTGTTGACACCACTCTAGTGACAACCCGCAGGTGTCTCGCGTGCGTCTATATCCCGATCTATTCCGGGCACTCTCGCGCCGCCGCCGGTGACACTCGTGTTGCGTCCCTCGCCGGTCCGTCACAACACTCTGACATATTACCTGCGACAGTTATGAGAGCATCGAGTGTAGTCTGCGGCTAAGAATAGCTGGGCCGTCTCCCGTAGTGTCGTAATCGTAATAAGATAGTCTATCAGGTGCATGGATGAACAGCAGCCAAATATCATTTACCTAGGTATACCTACGCACGTAATCATTGATAATTTAATTCAGTGTGGTAGGTCATCATCATCTGCCGAGCCTTTTGCCAACTATGTTGGGGTCGCCTTCCAGTCTACTTGAATGCAGCTAAATATCTCTTCACCACACTTGGTTGACTGGTAGAGAATGCCTAAGGCATTAAGTCCGCCTTTGTACCTTTTTGTGCGAAAAGTTTAAATAAATAAATAAGTACCAGTATTTTATATGGAGCGACTGCCTTCACAACCTAGTTTCACCTTGGTAAAGCAATGTACCTACCTAATCATTAAAATGCAATGAAAATTTAATTTCATAATTGGATAATCTACGGTGATCCACGGATTGATTAAATCTGGTTTTATGGCAGAATTTATCCCAGTTACATCCCGCTTCTACTGGTCGCTTATTGCCCATATTGCCCAGTTACAGCGTAAAGTAGGTGGGTAATGAATCCTACCTCAGTTGGAACAATATTGCCATATAAAACTCCGGTAGTAAAATTGCAGGATTTTATAGCTTGTATAATTGTATAATCTTACAGTGTACAATAATGAATCGAGAAATTTTTCTCTCAGAATAGTAAATAATTGGTTTGGTTATCATCAAAATCGCTACTGACCTTCGTAAAATATTATAATTATGTAAAGCGACCGGATTTGAAACCAAAAATGGGTTTTATACTCAAATACCTGCGTTTGTAAAATAACGTTCTTTACAATTTATTCTAACCAATGCCATGAAAACCTCCATTCTTCGGCAAGACCTCTAAAAATCTATAAAGCATCAATGCTGCATTACAATAGGATGCCAAGTTCCCACGTTCGTAGCCACATAATAATGTAATGACAAATATAATTATATATGAAGGTTAATACTAAGCTATGTGATTGTGCACGTCTTAGCCTGCAAGTGATGGACGCAGGTGGTACGAAAAATGAATACGCGAATGCATTATCTGTTTTATAAGTTATTTACTGGCTTAAAATACGTTTTTTTCAGTAGCTGATAGAATGGTTTTTGCTTCAAACTACGGACAATAAATTGAAAAACCTTAGCCCCTGACGACTTCTTGATTATTTCAACCTGTAATATGGGATATTTGGCTTGTACAGACGCTAGCAGGTCAAGCTATCCGAAAATATCAAATTTTCCCAATCCACCTTGAACCTTAATGCTTTAGTGATAAAGTTGAAAATCTACTAAAGAAATTTGACAGATTGTAGTAGCGTCTGTACCTACTGTAGGTTTTTTGGCTGCTTTGAAACTAGAAACACAATTCAAAATAATTGTAAAGTGGTTGATGATTTTCATTTTATTAGCGTTTAAATACTTTTGTACGAAAAACCTGGCCTTAAACAATAAGTTCTTACCAACAAAACAGCTCACTCTCACCGAGAGGAGGCCAGTGTTCCAGCAGTGGGAACATTTTAGGCTGAATATGCTTATGCTGCAAAAAAACGTTCGAAACACATATGAATTGATATCCATCCACTATTCCACTATGTATTAATATCGTAAAGAGGAAGGGCTAACTAGAATAAATCGTTTCATGTGCTGGGTGCCATCCAAGAGTTTGACAGACTGCGCTCTAAAAATATCCGGGGACCACTTCTAGATACTATTACTATGTATCTAGAAAACAATATAATACACGAGAGAATAATAAAATAATGTTGTCTTACTTGTTAAAATGTTATTTATTTGTAAAGTCATTTTAATATCCGGGATCGGCTGATTGATATGACAGGGTTATCTGATTGTGTTTTGTTTTAATCATGATTTGATCTTATCGATAGTTCGATACTGTGAAGTTGTGCTAGTTAATTTAATTCGACCCTAAATAGATCACAAATGAAATCACAAATGGAAAATGTTGAGTGCTGTATCATCTCCAATCTAAGATCATTAATTGTTAAAAAGAAATATTGCTACGTAACTAAAAAATAATATAGTCATCATGATCATGATGATCATGATTTGATCATGATGATCATGATTTGATCATGATGATCATGATTTGATCATATCGATATCGATTGTTCGATACCCTTCATGTCTGTGAAGTTTCGTTAGGTAATTTAATTTGACCTTGTAATCAGTAGGACGGCAATTAAAAAAAAAATAAACGCATTATTTTCTCTTATCTAAGAAATTAATAATTAATTGTATAGTTCGCAATGTTTGCACTTGCTCCATTTATGACCACTTCAAATGACGTTATCGCTACGTCAACACATAATAATTGTGTGTGACTTTGACATCAAACTCATCAACATCAACATGTAATCGCTTGACTGGAGGCCACGATATCATAATCTACTAACAAATATACATTGCCGTTATATAACGATCGATATATCGTACTAAAAAGTTCATGTAAGGTCGCCGACCAGAGGTCAATGGCTTGGGTACCATTGACATGTGAGAAATTGAGAATATTTATCTCGCAAGTAGGTACTAAGTTGGATAGTTGGTTTTAGCCTTTTAGGTAACTTTTAGGTCTTTGCTGTGTTTTACGCTAGTAATATGGGCAAGGATGGCTATTCACTGTTGTAATTATTGAACACTCATGAGGAAGGAACCGAGGTATCTTCATTCGGAATCACAACGCTACCGCAGACCTCCGTTTGTAGGAGATCCTTGGGTTGGGTTCTATTCCCACGTCGGGTAAACTGTTTGGAATTTTCCTTTAATCGATCTGTGCCCGGTTGATGGCAATATAAAACTCGCAAATATGGGACTGAAACATAACTGGCATAGAATGTGGGTGTACCTACTAGCTATTGATTCTGACACTCAGGGCATAGACAAGTAATGAGGTTACGTCTAGCGCGGATTAAAAATAAATAATATTTATTTTATCGCTAATATTTTACATAATATTATATCTATTTTATTATTTATTTATTACTGTGATTGCCCGTGACATCACAGCGGGCCCTATCAGAATACCAGCGCTGCGACATTTATTTTTTAAATGTCGAAGCATCATGCTGAGATAGGAGCCTTTTGGCCTCGTATAGGACTTTGTTTCATTTTTTTTTTCCTTTTGTTACTTTTTATACAATTTGTTTTATTTTTATTTTTAACTGTGTTTAGTTTAGTTTATGATCCTGTATGAGTCGCAATAAATACTTTTTCTTTCTTTCTTTCTTTCTATTGGATACAGGTACACCTCTGCCTATACCCTGTCCTTTATGTAAACCGTTTTTTGACAGATGGAACTAGTGATTGCAGATTTGCAGCAACACACAATACTTACATTGATTGTACGGTATTATAATGTCTGTAAGAAGTCATAAATAAGATTATTCAATAAGATTAGGCAGTTTATATATTTATTTTATGACGCATTTCAAAGTTAACTTTTACGTAATCTGGAATACAGCTGTCAAAAAACGGTTAACCTAATAGACAGGGTATAATAGTGTAACGATCCAAAATTCCAAATACACTTCGTCTCCAAATGTGTCACCTCATACATTATAATATGTCTCAAAATATGTCACTTACAGGTCGTCGATCGACCGCGATCTGGTTGCCCCCACAGTTCCCCTTTGGGAAATATGAAATAATTGCTTCTGCTCGCGGCCTCACCCACGTGGAGGTACTAACGGGATAAAAAGTATCCTACGTCCTAATCTACCTCCATGCCTAATTTTAACGAAGTTCGTTGAGCCGTTAAGGCGTGAAAAGGTAGCTGACAGGAAGACTGAGATATTTTCGCATGTTCCCACTGCTGGGACACAGGCCTTTTCTCGGTGAGAGGAAGTGGGCTGTAATCTACCACGCGGGGCCAGTGCGGGTTGGTAGATGTCACATATCTTAGAATTTTTGGTCTAGGACATGCCAGTTTCCTCACAATGTTTCCCTTCACCGTTTTGAGAAGGTGAAGAAGCAATTTACACAAAGTTTAGCGCCTGGGTTCGAAACTATGGCCTAAAACTCGTAAGTCACCACTGCTCTCGCATTTACAATATTAATATTAAAAGTATGGATATTGGATATGAGGCGTGATGTTATGGTTAAAGATTAGTCGGCTGTCTGTCTGAGGCAGCCCTAACTCCATTGAAGCGATTTGTCGGAGCTCGTCAGGGGTGAACAACCTATCTTAAACAGTTGAACACTAGCGGTTCCTCGACCTACGACCTAAACATCGTTTATTAGACAGTCGTGATCGCAAAATTCGCTACATGAAACACGCCCATTACCGCTGTTTTATTTCACGAGTAATCTTTAAAAACCCTTTTTCATGGGTTAAAGTACTTCAATAAACTTTATAGTTTATCGAAGTACTTTTAGAATAGTGTAGTTTAACATACGTTCACTTTTGAAATTAAAATCTTTTATTGTACGTTGACATTGATGATGATGCGGCAAAAACATCGGAAATGATAAAACAGTAGAATTTTATTTACAAAAACTTAATTCTATTGTTGCGAATGTGGGTAGTAATTTGTTCTGCCATTTCCGCTGCACGGCAAACATTGATTTTGTGTCTAAAGTGGTATGACAGAGTGGGACACCGTCATTACTTTTTGTCATTACTCTTATAATAATAATAATACATTTATTCAGAAAGCGATACTTCTGAACACGGCTCGCATTGCCAGGAGGTTCCTCTCTCTAGAGCTCTGACCACCGGTAGCTTGGACACTGTTCCCGATACCGGTGGGCTACTATTTTTTATATTTTAAAATGTTTTTATGCTTTTTATATTCTAATATTTAAAAATATAATTTATATGTGTTTACATTGAAATAAAGGAGACAATACATTTTAGTTATAATAAATTCTCAAAGTACAACAAAAACTTAATCTGTGCCCATAATTAATGGCTTACATAGACACAACCTTGTAGCCTAGGAATTGGTTTCCAACACTTTACAGTAAATAAATTAAAATAAAATGTTGAAACATAAAATGAGAAATAAATTATAGCATCTAAATTATCTAAAAAATACAAATAAAAAAATAAAAAGAAAGAAATGTATACCTTCGAATCACATCGACAAAAAAATTATGTTTTACTTTTTTATATTATACTTCGTATTAGGTTATGCGAATCGTTAACTTTAGACACGCCAGTCTCTAAGTAAAGAGGCCAGGCTTTATTCATAAACGTTGCTTCAAGTTAAGTAATGATTAGCGACTCGGGTCGGGTGATTGAAGACTATGATTAAAGTTAAGTGACGTTCAAACGTCAAAAATGTATGGTTAAACCCATACATTTCTGACGTTTGAACGTCACTTAACTTTAATCATCGTTTATACATATAAGCCCCCGGCTGTGCGTTACGGAGAATCTCCTAATAGAAAATTCAATAGGTAGGTAACTCCTAACTCGACCCGAGGAGGATCTCACGCTCAGTAACTACAGCGGCAGAGCAATACCTACAATAATATTTTAATCTAAAACTTGTCTGTATTAAATCAACAAATCTGCCGAGCCTTTTCCCGAATTTGTTGGGCTCGGCATTCAGTCTAATCGGATGCAGCTAAATACTAGTATTTACATTGAGCGACTGCCTATCTGACCTCCACAACCCAGTTACTTTGTATTACGATAACTCTTGGTAAGATTGGTGGACGCTTTCCGAGACACAGAGGAGTCTCGATATGTTATGGATGGTCCACTTCTATCCACGAACCGACCGCGGCAAGCGTAGCTTAACTTCCGATGGACCCGCGCGGCTGTTATTATTTAGCCACGAGCTCTGTCTGTATTATCATTAAAGAAGGAATTACAGGTGTGATGTTATGGTCATTCAACACAACCTTACCCTCAGGTTCGATCTGCAAAACGTGCCCTCAGAAGCTCTGTCACTTATGGTGGAGATGACGAAGCTTGTGGGTCCCAACCTGCTGGCAGAGTGCGATGGCGTGGTCACAGACATGGTGGAGACGCCCGTCGTGGTGTACCTGTTCGTGAAGACCGCAGACATCACCCTGACGTGGAACACTGATGAGGAATACATGCTCGATGTCCAGACTAAAGGTTTGTTACCTTTGTTGTTGTTAGTTGGAACTTTGACCTTCAATATTTTCGTAACAGGATGGGTCCCAGGGTGCATACAAAAAAAAACCTATGCGGTAGGGGAAACCCCGTCAGGAGAACGAAGTTCCGCACGGACAGAGTCTCGTAAATATAATAGATAGAGACTGAGAGAAAGTCGTATGGACCGATCAGCGATGAATAACGCTTTTTCCTTACGTGACGAACTCGTCAACTCCTACCGCAAGCCGCGTTAAGGTGCCAAAAAGTGACTTTCGGCTTTGCTAAGCGTCTTTTTACACCCGTTATATCTAGTCTTATCTATACTTATCTAGCCTTGATTTTTTCACTTACTGCTGTAGTACGAATAGGCACATTTCTAATTACAAAATGCGGGCCTTTCATTTGCCGATCGGAACACTAATAGATTGTCTAACACAAATGCTTTTTTTTTTTTCAGAGGACCAGATATCAGTTCAAGTGCATGCAAAAACAATATATGGGGCCCGCCATGCCTTGGAGACGTTCACTCAACTCGTAGCGTCAGACAGACCTGACTACTCCGACCAGAACAGTTGCAGCCTCCTACTGGTCTCCGGAGCTAAGATTCGCGACCGCCCTACCTACGCATACAGAGGTCTTCTTCTTGACAGCAGTAGACATTTTATCCCCATGGAAGACGTCTTGAGGACCATCGATGGCATGGCCGCCAACAAAATGAATGTCTTCCACTGGCATGTTACCGACACCCATAGTTTTCCTCTGGAGTCCACAAGAGTACCGCAATTTACTAGGTTTGCTATTTTCTATTTGCTTGTGTGAATGTGAACTCAATTTTTCAAGGATAATTCTACTCCAATTTCCCTGCTTGGAGCTTATTTAGCTTAATATATGATTGGTAGATACTCGTAGATGTATGTCATACTTTTATAATGTACAGACGCCAGCACATCAAGCTACTACAATCTGTCAAATGTCTTTAATAGATTTTCAACTTTATCGGTAAAGTATTAAGGTTCAAGGTTGATTGGGAAAATTTGACAGTTTCCGGTAGCTTGACCTGCTGGTGTCTGTACCTAGTAGGGCTACTAGGTTCGCCAAAGTGGCAAGGCAATTAATATGCTAAGATGACGAATTTAAAAACTATAAACACTGTATAAAGAGTAAGGGAAGACCAAATAAACGATGGATTCACTTTGTTAAAGATTATATTGCTAGAAACGGGTAACTACCGAGATGACGACTATGAGAGAAGTATGGAAGAAAAAGACATATTGCGCCGACCACAAATAAATTGGGATAAGGACAGGAGAATGATGATTGATACCTATTTCTAATTTCCTGTAGGTACGGTGCCTATTCCGGGAAAGAGATCTACTCAGCAGAAGAAGTGAGGAAGCTGATAGAATACGCGCAAGTGCGAGGTGTGCGAGTTGTGATCGAGATTGACTCGCCCGCGCACGCGGGCAATGGCTGGCAGTGGGGACCGGTGAGTTTACTCCTGAAATGCTACCGTAATAATCTTCATCTTAGCGTGTCGATGGCAATCTAAATGGAGTCGGCTCAGAATTCGGCTACGAGTTTGGCGCCATCAGAACGTCTATCAGTTCCTGAAACGTGCAGACAGTAAGGCCGTGATTCTGTATGTCACAATGAACGAAACCGCGTGAAATCAACGCGAGATTGGCTAAGGAATTGTCAAGGTTTCGAAGTATGGAATCGTTAAGTGGTCATACTGAATTAGGGCTCAGGACAGTAATAATACTATTAGATATGCTTGACATCTCTACAAATAATGAACCATTCTTCAAACCCTGGGCACGGTAATATTATCGTGCCCTGGGTATTGTAAAAGACCGGGGAATTACGTACATAGATAATAGAGTAGTTGTAGAGCTCTTTGTAATGAACCTATCCTTGCCAATATCGGTTTATTTTAATTAAGAAATTAAGAGAAATTAAGGTTACGTAATACGTATACCTGTATGTACGATTATAATATACTCGTACATACAGGTATACGTAACCTTAATTATGTAAACTCATTGATTGGTCATTGCCAACTTAAGTAATCTGCATTCGCGATTTATTTGTCAAAAATGTAAACAAATATCAGTTTATGGAAAAATAACTTTAATTCCTACACAATAAAGTTCAGTTTACGCTACAACTTCAAACATTTTTCTAACTTTTTCAATAGTGCTAGTCATTCTCGAATCAACTTAATTACCATAAAAATAAAGTGGATTTTTCATCACTTTGAAACATTAATTTAAATAGACTTTAGGTATGTAGGATTATTCCTGTGTAAATTATTATTGTTGTAACACCGATCCTTCAATTGGGCATGGTTCCAATCCTGAGCTAATACTAAGCATCGTCTCAGTAGTAGCATCGTTAATACATGTTGATGAACTTTCGATGCTACTATTCCAGGATTGGATCGCTAAGTATTTTTTTTTTTTTGGTTTGGGTGGGAAATCATCAAATGACCTCTCCCGCTCTGGGCTGAGCGGAAGGGCGTGTCAGACTTTTACTGACTAAAACCCAGCCGTGTTCCTTCAGTTGCCTGTGCCACGGGGCCACGGTATCTCTTTCGAACAACCCGCAGCCCTGCCCCAGCAGTCTCGACATTCATAGCGATCGCTTTACGACCGAATTCGGTCGCAAAGTCCTGTCTCTCCATACATTTCACCTGTCAATTCGGGACTTTGCGACCGAATTCGGTCGTAAAGCGATCGCTATGAATGTCGAGACTGCCGGGGCTGGCAGGCATCGGCCCTAACGTCAATCGCTAGGTGTCAAGTAGGTAGGTTGTCAAGTACAATGAGCTAACTTTATAATTATAGCTTCTTGCTATCCTACCCCTTAATATACTTTATTTCTTAATCACGCTTTAGTGGTTAAACGGATTTGATTTAAGGTACACAGGTATTTTATTTATTTTATTTTATTTATTTGGAAACTCAACAGCTTATAATTAATTTACATGAGTTATGAATGTTCACTCCACTATCAATGAACAGCTCTGCAGTTGTGTCAAAGTTACAGCATCTTACAGTCTGCATACACTGCTCCGTGATAGCGAGATGGTGACAATTATCACTTAAGCCAGCTAGAAAGTAGCGAAAGAAAACAAAAGAAAACACTTAAAATAACAATAATAGGTATAATGCGATTGTTGACACATTACTCACATTAAATTAAAGTTAAAAGTATGTACCTAAATACTATGAATATAATAATTAACAAAAGGAAAAACTAAATATTATGCTTAACATTGTTTAACATAGTGAATATATTTCCACTTAGCTATTGGAACGTACTTTGTTGAAATATATGAAAAAAAAAAAACATATTAATAATAAAGATATATACACCAAAAAAAAAGATAAACAAATCAAGTATCTTGACTTGGCTCGCGAGGTTGTCGACATGTTGGATGTGGACTCAGCGATCATTGTGCCGATAGTTGTGACAGCCAATGGCTTAATAGCCAAGAGCCTCGACCAACACCTGAAGAGGCTCTCGTTGGGCAGCTGGATCAAGGACTTGATTCAGAAAGCGGTACTTCTTGACACGGCTCGCATTGTCAAGAGGTTCCTCTCTCTAGAGCCCTGACCACCGGTAGCTTGGACCCTGTTCCCGATACCGGTGGGCTACTATTTTTTTATATTTTAAAATGTTTTTATACTTTTTATATTCTAATATTTAAAAATATAATTTATATGATGACATTGAAATAAAGAAGATATATATATATATATATATCTTTATTATTAATGATTATTGAATTATTAATGTTTTTTTTTATATAAGAATGAGTTATATAAGAATGTGGTTGGATTAAAACCTGGATAAAAAATATAGTTTTTTTTTATCCGGCTCCATCAAGAAGTTTAGTTAATCCATTTTAAAAACTAGTACTACTAACTTTTTTTTTTGTTAAACGTTTCCCCACACTAGAAATTTGTCCAGTATCGTGGGTGCGTTTACAAACAGTTAAACTCACATACACAAACAGCCTGACCCGGAACAACTACTTGTAGGTCATACAAATATTTGTTCCGTGCGGTAATCGAACCCACGACACGCAGCACAGCAGTCAATCGCTTAACCACTGCGCCAACCGTGTCGTCAGTCATTATTGAAGTCTTAATAATTGTACAAGTGGTTATATGACTGTTAATTTATGGAAAAAAAAAAATTATGTAACTGTAGCAGTCTACATCCTATCTATAACTACATATTTGTGGCAATCTAATGATATTTAATACCATTGTTTTATGCAAATAAATGACTTATTATTATATATACATGCATAATTATATATGTACATTATCAATCGGTTTTTGGAGCAGAATAATAAATAAACACGTATATTGTGCCGACCAGCCACCCTAAGAGTTTAAAAAAAAATGTATTTTCCAGGAGTATGGCCTCGGGAACCTCGCAGTTTGTGTGAACCAGTGGCCGTGGCGCAACATGTGCGTGCAGCCACCGTGCGGACAGCTGAACCCCGCCAACCAAGCCGTGTATCGCGTGCTGGGCGACCTGTACCGGGACATCGTGGACGCTGTGCCCGCGCCCGCGCTGCTGCATATGGGAGGGGACGAGGTGAGACATTCCTGGGTCTCAGTAGTGCCCAACTGTATGCCCAACATGTACAGCTGTACAGTGAACATAGCTTTTTCACGCGTGGCCAAAATAGGAACTGACGTTGCTATCTTGTTTTATAATACTTTTGCATAAATGTTTACAAACTGCACCCCTGTTTTTTCAGTACATTTCATAAAACAATTTTTTGAAAATCAGTAGTTCGATGCTTTGTTAGAACCAAACTATCGCAACTGAAAGTTTCAGTAGTTCGGTCAACCGGACTAACAACCGAACTACTGCTACTAGAGGAGTTTCAGTAGTTCGATGCTTTTTTTTTTTTTTGAGGATGGGAAATCATCAAATGACTCCTCCCGCTCTGGGTGGAGCAGGAGGGAATGTCAGACTCTTACTGACTAAAACCCACCCGTGTTCCTTCCTTAGCCCTTTATGTTCCAGGGCAGCGGTAACCCTTTCGGACAATCCCGCTACCCTGGCAGGCTTCGGCCCTATCGGGCCCCGTCACTCATGCTGACATCTCTTTGAGGCGCGTGTGGAACACAAACACGCCGTCCGGCACGGGCCTGGTCCTGATCGGACGGTGAGTTACCCATTACTCACCGCCCGCAGGCCCGCGCCTACGGTGGCCGGGAGTCGTCACGCGGCTCCCGACACCCGGAGCGTCTCCCGCGGCGGCTGAGGCGTGAGGTGCGCAAGGCGCGTTCTCTCGCCCACCCCGCCACCTCCTTCGCTAGCATGACTGCTTCGCAGAAGGAGGTGACTGCCTCCCACTCCCTCTCGCCCCGGACCATGGCTTGAACCAGGGCCGGACGCGAGAGGTCGCCGCCGCTGCCGATCGCCTCTACGAGGAAGTAGTTCGATGCTTTGTTAGAACCGAATTATCGCAACTGAAAGTTTCAGTAGTTCGGTCGACCGGACTAACAACCGAACTACTGCTACTAGAGGCAACAACGGCCCCCCTGTCAAAGTCATTCGTGCGCCAAAAGTTCCTTGAAGGACTGTAATGTCTGTTAACAGTTACTTTACCTCTGACAGCAGCAAGCTAACAGGAACCTTATTGGTACGTGAATAAAGATCACCGTGATATCGACAGACTTGTCAGTGGCAGCAACCCATCAGCAACCCTATTAAAATGTAAATAGATCACTGTGATTTGGACATTGCTGTAAATCAGGGGTAAAATAACTATGAAAGGACCCGGGCGTTAATACGACACATTAGAATTTTTAGATAGACTGTCACACAGGTATAAGTGACCGAGACAACTCTCTACTAAGCTGAATTATTCCTAAAATTCGATACGCGAACACATCTGTTTACCATCTTACGTGTCACACTTCCGCGGTAAATTATGTCACATGAGTAAATTTTTTGACCCTCTACTAAACTTAGCACAGTTTCTGGTGACTCAATATTATTGTATTTCGACTTCGACGCTTACAGGCGTCACAGTTTCTAAAAAAGTCAGCTCACCATACCAAAAATTCGGAGACGAAAACTTGTTCTAGCCCTACCTAGTCTTCAACCGAATCATTGCAGGTATACATCGAATGCTGGAACACAACGGAGGAGATCACAGAATACATGAAACAGCAGAACTACGATACCAGCACGATGGAAGGTTTTATCAAGCTATGGGCGGAGTTCCATGATAAGTCCTTGAAGGCCTGGGACGAGGCTGTCGAGGCTGCCGGCACACCCAAACAACCTGTCATGCTGTGGTCCTCTGAACTCACCCAGACGGAAAGGATCAGCCAGCACCTTAACAAAGAAAGGTACCGGACATCATTTTTACTCCCGAACATTTTGATTTTTTCGACTGTCGTGAATGCGTATACAGACGCAGATCTGGCTTACAACGACTACCAAAGTCGAAGGATTAGCAAATTTCATGACTTCAAATTAAATTGAGGATACTAAAGAACAGCACATAGCCGTACCTACCACCTAATGAAGTGCCTTCAAAGGCACACATAAAAAAATCCATCGTACGACCGCGGCGTAGGTTAAATATATATTTTTCTTGATAGTTCGCACAGCAGCACATAAGTAGCTGAGGCTGAATGGCCTACACAGAGAAAACGACCTTATTAGCTCTTTACACACTTTTTTTTTATTCCAGATACGTCATTGAAGTTTGGGAGCCTGTGAGCAGCCCACTGCTACACCAGCTCATAAAGCTGGGCTACAAGACTGTCTCTATCCCCAAAGACGTGTGGTACCTCGACCGTGGGTTCTGGGGCACCACCAAGTACAACAACTGGAGGAAGATGTACGCACACACCCTGCCAAGAGATGATAACTTCTTGGGAGGCGAGGTCGCTATGTGGACCGAGTATATCGACGAACAGGGTCTAGGTATGTGGGCATAAAGCTAATTGAAGTCTTTTGGAACGAAGTTCCTTATCGCGCGTTGCGAAAGGGAAAAATGGGACACTTTTTGCTATAGTTGTAAGCCGTGCGGCGTGCGCGTGTTTCTCTGTCTGTCTCTCTCTCTCTCTTTTATAGAAAGCAAGCCATTTTTTTTGTCTGTTTTTTTATTTGTTAATAATAATAAAAAAATATTATTATAACTTAAAAAAAATAAAATTTTATTACAATTCCTTCACTAATTAATCGAAAGGAACTTCGTTCCATCCGGGTGTCCCTTGACACCTCTCAAGTTTTTTTACATAGTTTACGGAACTTCTCAGTAGTAGCATCCAGTCTTAATTTGTATCCGGTTAATGGAAATAGGGTCGCTCCTTGTAATATGGGTCTTAAATGTAAATGGCGTTGGGTTCACATCTCTGTCTCTTCCTTCGGGGAATACAGGCATGGCGGAGGGCTGTAATACTGAACGTGTATCTAATGGGTGTGTATTTCCTTCCAGACACACGCATCTGGCCGCGCGCTGCTGCAGTAGCTGAGAGGCTTTGGTCCGACCCCACGGCCAGTGTGTACTCGGCCGAGCCACGCATGCAGCGCCAGCGTGGCCGCCTAATCAAGCGAGGACTCCGCGCAGACGCCATCTCGCCTGCTTGGTGCTCGCAACACGACTCCAAGTGCTTTTAAACCAATAAAAACTGTCATGACAGGCCCTTACCATCAACATCTACACACCTAAAGGTCAATATGTTCATCTTTAGCTTTACAAAGGTCAACGTTTCACTATTGACAGCGCGTCGGTGGTAAGGCGCCAAGTAACGATCTCGGTGACGGGGGCCCTCGAAATCTTTTTTTACTGTTACTTGTGTGAAAGTCAGAAAGAAAGAAAAATGGATATGTATGGTTCATGGTTCAAGTTCAATGGTTCGCTATGAATTAGTGGGTACTAATTCAGAGCGAACAATATTTTTTCTGATTTTCAAAAGGGGTCTTTAAAACTACCAGTCATAAAGTAACGAGGGCTCCGAATACTTACTTAGCTTATTTATCCGAATACTATTATAATGGAACTATAAATTATTATACCTACATGTACTTATAATTATAAATTAAGTATGCATGAAGGGCATTATGGACGAAACAAAAATTAATAATTTAAAGAACAATAATTTATTTTGATGAAACAACTCGTTTGTAACAAAACAAGAAAGAAAATTGGTTATTATTTATTCATAGGTACGCAAAACTTATTTTCATCCCACCATCTCGGAAAGAGTATTTTTAATCTTCAATATCTGAGTGGAAAAGCCGTTTTTATTCTCTAGAGGATAAAGTAAATTGAATTTAGAACATCGTGTGCACTAAGTTTGTGAATTAAAAAAAACATTAAACCTATTTACTGCTACCTCTATGGTGCCGAATATATCATACAACTTTTTTTTAATTTGTTAAAAACTCAGACTCGGAACCCTTTTGGTGTTCTTTTTTCAATTTGCTTTGTACGCGGTTTTTTACGCGGCATTTTTTCACGTCATTGTTAAACCTTATATTAAAAACAAGATACTTGAAAACAAGTGAAAAAACTAAAATGAGTGATTCTAGCGACGAGGAAGTTTGCTTGACGCCTTTGCATTTAGTCATTTCCTCGCTGAGGTGGAATGAAAAGTTACGTGTTGCACTCGAGTGCAAAGATTTTTCACCTCGTGCTCTTTTGATTCCCTCGCTAACGCTCAGGATTCTAATTTTGAATCACTCGCTGCGCTCGTGATTCAATTTTAGAATCCTTCGCTTGCTCGGTCATCAAAATTGAACACGCGGTTAAAAAGCAACTTTGCACTCTTGTATAACAAATAACTATTCTACATATAATTTCAGTCATTGAAACGTTTAAGTGTATTACTTTACTATAATGCCCAATGTGTATAAATATTTAATAATCGCCATTTAAATAATTTAAAATGTACTCTTATATCGGATGTGATCAAATAATTGGTGCTACAAAATTTTAAAATGTATATACTTTAGTATATTAACTATATTGCGTGCCGGATTAGGTGTGGGTCTGGATTACATTTGAAAAACATATCAATCAGCCGGTTTGTTCTGTTAAAATATCATAGTGAAAACTTAGGTGAAGTGAGCTTGTAGTGAACTGTCGCTAGGGATTGACACTATTGATAGCTCACGTCAAGCTCACTTCACCTGAGTTTTCACTGTAAGATTTTTACGGAATAGCACTACAGCCGATCGATTCTGTAAAAATCTCACCGTGAAAAGTTAGGTGAAGTGAGCTTAGACTGAGCTGTCAATAGTGTCAATCCCTAGCATTAGTTGGAATTACAGCTCACTCCACGCTCACTTCACCTAAGTTTTCACGGTGAGATGGTTACAGAATCGCACTGCTGCTCTATTTCATTATACATACGACTGTTCGTAATTTTCTTGACAAATATGTTTGTAAGTAAATAATAAACAATGTAACTAGCATAATTTTAAATAGCAATGCAAGTTAATGCAAGTGACTAATTAAATGTAATAAGACGCTAATAATAATAGGCTGTTTGCATAATATTTTGTATATTTTCACAGATAAATGATTTATTGAAGTTTTTCTTATTTTTATCGTAACTTCGTAACTGATCATAAGAACAAAATAGGGTACTTATCTGATTATTAAAATTGATTGTAAAAATAATACCTATACCAGCCGGTCGATTCTGTAAAAAGCTCACCGTGAAAACTCAAGTGAAGTGAGCTTGGTGTGAGTTGTCAGTAGTGTCAATCCCTAGCATTATTTGGAATGACGGCTCACTCCACGCTCACTTCACCTAAGTTTTCACGGTGAGATGGTTACTGAATCGCACTGCTGTCCATTATGTAAACCGTTTTTTGACAGATGGAACTAGTGATTGCAGCAACACACAATACATTGATTGATATACGTACGGTATTATAATGTCTGTAAGAGGCCATAAATAAGATAATTCAATAAGATAAGGCAGTTTATATATTTATTTTATCACGCATTTTAAAGTTAACTTTTACGTAATCTGGAATATGTACGTTCTATGACAGCTGTCAAGAAACGATTAACTTATTGGACAGGGTATACATAGGTACTTATCCCATGAGCCACTTGAATTTGTAATCGAAACTTTTTATATATTTTTATAATAAGTATGACCTTTTTTTCAGGATCTTAATGAAATCAGGGTTCTGTCATGATGTAAATATTTCTGCTGCTAGTAATAAATGTACGCGAGAAATTCTGAAATATACCGAATTTATTGTGATATATAATAATTTAGATTTATACTTAGTAATACTGATCTATGACAAATATTATATAATAAAATTGCTACTGTATACAGATTTGTCTTATTGTTTAAAGGAAACATACAAATTGTTTTAACCTTATCACAAATAACAAGGTACACTAGGTACCTAATATTTTTTTTGGCTAATCCAAACAGCGGAACGTAAGAACTTAATATACATTCTTTATTTCAACTGTCTTCTTCAAAAAAAAAAATACAACCGAATTGAGAACCTCCTCCTTTTTTTTGAAGTCGGTTAAAAAAGGAGAAGGAAGTTCTCAGTTCCTCTCTATTTTATTTTGTTTCTCGTTCGATACATTATTTTCAGTTCCGTCATATTAAACAGAGATGTTCAATATTTCTTTTCCTAGTTGGGTACTTCCATCTAGCTGAAGTGTTTCCGGCTGAGGCTACAGTAGGCAGCGATTTGCGATGCGACTGGAAGAGCGAAACGAGATAAACATGGTATGGCTACATTATAAGCGAAAATCCGGCGTATATTCGGCGATGACGTGGCTACAGTACAATGCGATCAATATATCATCCTATACGCATAATGTAGCCACACGCATATTTAGTAGCACTATTGAACTAGTCGTGCAAGTGAGAAATTATCTAATAAATTCGCTTCAATTTCGCTGGTACGTTGATGTAGCCGATGCCGTGATTACATTAATGTTGTTCCTATCGCAGAAAGAAATAAAATAAAAAAAATAAAATAAAATATAGTTTAAAAATCAAAGATAGCTAGTAATATTTGATGTACGGTGTAGCATTCATTTATTTGTTTTAATCGCTCATGTGTCGCAGGTCGCATCGCGGCCTAATGTAGCCTCAGCCTCCCAGGTTTTGGTCGTTTTATTATTTAAAATTAATTATTTTTTGTGACCATAAGCAGGCTCGAAGTCTCTAAAAACTAATCGTATACAGTTCGGTAACAAATATTTAGATCTAATGTACAGTTCTTGACTGTAACTATCTAATTTTAATACACATTTGAATTGGGTTTTACAAAATACTGCAAGAAGTAGTTATGCACATACATAACCTACACGAATTCTATTTTACATATTGTCTACAAAAACATATCATATCTACTATTAGTTACAGTAACACTGACTAGAACATAATCACAATATGAAACTTATCACCGTTCTGGGTTCTAGAACTAAAATTATGAATAACATTTGAAAGAAAAAACATTTTTGGAAATCCAAACGTCTACGTAAAATCAAAAAACAACTACTTACTTTTACAAAATTAAATATTTAATACATAATCTACATTCTTCTATTTTATAGAACACAAGAGAATTAAAGGCTACATTTCAATGTTCAGAAAACTTTTATCTGTTGAATAAAAATATTTACGATTAAGGGCTGATTTTTCAATCGACAGATATTTTTTATTCGTGGAATAAAATTGACGTCTGACAGTTTTATATGGAAGACCGTCAAAAATTCAAAATTATTCCTCCGATATAATTTTGGCGTTGAAAAAATCAGCCCTTAGGGCTAATTTTTCAATCGACAGATAATTTTTATTCGTGGAATGAAATTGACGTCTGTCAGATTTTGAATGGAAGAACATCAAAAATTCAAAATTATTCCTCCGATGGCGTTGGAAAAATCAGCCCTAAAAAGTATAATGTAATCTAGTGTTTATTTTCTGAAGACAGTCTGTCCAATTAGATTGAGACATTATTTCTAACTCTATCATTACCATTCTTTGTTCCTAAACTGAGATCATTGGGCATCATATCATGAAGCACTGTGTCACTTCTGAAGATGCTGGTTGCGATCCTGCTGGCCAGTCTCTCTGATTCTCTTATGTCATCGTCTTTGGAATGCGACGTCAGATCTATCTCAGTGTCAGTATCGCTGTCACTGGTCTCCTTTTCGCGTCTCTGTGGCCGATACGCCAGGTTCTGTGGCTCGTCCATATCTTGAACAGAAGTACCGCAAGGACAAGGGTTAGGTTTCGACATCACTCTCAAGTCTGTTGGCACTATTTCTGATTCCATTTGCTGGCTCATCATTAATGGTGGGAACGAGAAAGGCTGCTGCATCATCCTGCCATCATCATTGTACCCCATTGAAGGTAGTTCGTGAACATTCGGATTGCCAGTCGGTATTGGTTCCATGTTTGTGTTGTGGAGGTAAGGGTCTTGGCGAGGAGATTTTAGTTCGCGATTCTCTATGACACCTGGAGACTCCGGGGAATCTTTGTCGTTGGGTGACTCTGGCGCTTCTGGTGAAGAATCCGGTTTACCGTGACCTGAAAATTAAACAATACATTCTAGATAAATAAAATGAAATTGGAAATAATGTCGCAAGCCGCAGTGATGACCAAGAAATAAATGCTTACAGACGAAATTATAAGGGATTTTATATGCACACGCTGTGCCTATGTGCCTCCAACCTACTAATATAAAAAAGCCAGACTCCTCTAAAAAGTTTAAAACAAGCTCACGTTTCAAGCAGTCCGATGTAGTTGGGCTACCAACTGTATCGGACTAATAACTGCTAAGTTAGTGTAGTTCAATTTCTGATTTGATGCCACCAACTGCATCAAAATTTGCATTTAGTTTCGACCTTTTAGGGTGTAATATTTTTACATTTGTCTTCTCCCCTTTATTTTGTTACCCCGAATGGCCATATTTAGTAATTATTTTTGCCGGCATTACCTAGGCACTTATTGACGTCTAAAATCTGCCCTTACGGTTTTATAAAAACAAAACCTATAAACGCGCGCGACCTAGACGAGTCGATAGACATTTCATGTCTTAACTTCCATCCAGGCCTAAGGATGCTTCGAGGGTATACAGAATTCCACATACAAAGATACCACATAGGTAGGTACCTAAAATCTAACCCTGTCTTTGCTGTTGCACAGCCGCGTAAAACTTCTGTAGTCCTCGAAAATCTTGACAAGCGTGATTGGTAACCGAGAACAAGACAATTTAGTCATAAAAATGCCAAAATATTTTTGTCGATCTATTGGATACAAGTAGGTACGTGCAGCAATATTTTATTTTCGGTGACTTACTGACCTTAAATTCCTTATATTAATCACCGTACACGAAATAATTCTGTTTCTAAAGTACATAGTACCGTCAAACGTGGTCGTGAATAGGGATGCAGGGGTGAATCGGGAGGAAACTAAAAGGGATTTTAACATTGAAATAATATAGTTTGTTGCCAAAAAGGGCATTAATGTGTTTACTGTGCCCTTGTTGGCGACAAACTATATTATTTTAATGTTAAAATCAATTTTAAAGGTTCGCCCCGATTCACCCCTGCATGACTGCATCCCTATTCACCCCGTTTGTAGTTACCTATTATTGCATTCCTTACATATAGAATATTACATAAGCATGTTGATAATCCGTTTAAGAAAAACTTATTAAATTTCTAAACAAATAAAATGTAAGCCGCTTTTACGAAGATGCGATCATTGACGATCCTGTAAGGTCTGTTCTCACCTGACATCGGTAGCGGCGGCGAGCCCAGTCCGAGGCACCTCATCCGCCAAGCATCCTGCAGGAGTTGCAGCCGCGCCTGCTTGCGCCATTTAGCACGACGGTTTTGGAACCACACCTGAAAATTACGGCTGGTTAAACTTTTGGTATAGATGCGAATGAAAAATTTAAAGGAAATGCAGGAAGCATTTTCTTTCGTTTTTTTTTTGCCACAGTATACTAGAAGATACACAATATGGACACAGAACAATTAGAAGGAAAACTTAATAATAAAAACTAGAATAGTTTCAACATTATAATTGCATAGCAATCCAATCACAATCCATTGCTTCATAGGTTTGAAAGTTCGTTTACTCAACAACGTAAATAACGTAATGAACAAGAGTTAACTGTCAAAATGAAACGCATTGTGATCAATTGTAATTTTATGTGTGTTGCGCAATTACCCCGCTGTTCAGCAACAAAGCCTGGCAACTAGTGGCTGACGTCGGTTTTTAACGAATTTAAGAAGAGTTCATTTAAGAAGAAGATGAACTCTTCTTAAATTCGTTAAAAACCGATAATACCGAAAGCTATGAAATACTAGGTACCGTGCCGCGTTTGCATCTCATTATTTGTTTTCCCTCGTATCGTCACGAACTTAAGTACCTATATTTGAATATATAAGAATAGCTCCTGCCCATCAGCCGGTCCGTAATGTGGTAATATACCAAAACTCAAGAAACATGTAAAAACTATTCATCATCACCTGCCTAGACTTTTCCAACTATGTTGGGGTCGACTTCCAGTCTAACTGGATGTAACTGAATACCAATATTCTACATGGAGCAACTGTCTATCTGACCTCCATAACCCAGTTACTGGGTAATACGATACCTCTTGAAAAGACTGTGTCAGACTTTCGGGCTTCTGACGACCCGTAACGACTGTCAAAGATACATATTATATATATTTCTTGTACCCCCGATCTACAACGTCGCATTGCATCGCCCGTCCGCGCTATGCCTTCGTTTCGCTTAGCGTTTTTTCCCTTTCTCAAGAATTAAACAACCGAATACGACAAAAAAAAAATCGAATCCGACTGGTAGTTCCAGAGATTAGCGCGTTCAAACAAACAAACTCTTTAGTTTTATTATAACTTCTAAATGAGTCAGCCTGTCCTTTGCTACCCTCTCCCAGCGACGACGCCCTAAGCCGAGGTCCGTACCCCATAGGTGCCTTTAGCGTGTAGTCACTTAGTTTTTAAGTTTTTTTAAACCCTGGCGGGTTATTGAGGCATCCACAAGCAAGTCCGGTTAAGCAGACCACAACCTCCTAGGTTGATTTTTATTTTCATTCATTAAAATAATTCCGAATTTACGACAGTGGCATGAAGTATCAGTTTCATAAAGTATTGGAAGCTTCCTTCATAATCATTTCCGAATAATAATAAACGTTTTACATTATAAGCAATTTGCAAATATAAATACCTATTTAATTTTATACACATGTGTAAAATCATTAGTTAAATTAAAATAAAATGCACTTTAGAATGTTCAAAGTTTTCTTTATTGAAGTCTGAACAATAAAAGGCGAACCCCAGCCGGTTCGTACTTTTATCAATTTTGATTTAAAACTTTTTCATCCCCTAATGTAAGGGTTGTAATCGATCAATGAGTGTGTTGGAGAAAAATATTGAAGTGGATTATTTTTCTTCAATTCGTTGCTGTTGTAATTTTATTGAACGATTTTATTTCTGATTGTTTAATTTAAATAATGTGGGTTCTGACCATCACCAATAAAAACTACACTGCATTTACTTTTCATTGCTATATTTATTCATTTTAATTTTGGTTGCATAATTAATGTTTTTTTTACTTTAGTTTAATATATGTACAACCAAGTTGAATGTCAGGATTATTTTTGTAAAACCGCGCGTTAACACTCTTTTTTTTTTTTTGAGGATGGGAAATCATCAAATGACCCCTCCCGCTCTGGGTGGAGTGGAGGGAGTGTCAGACTCTTACTGACTAAAACCCACCCGCGTTCCTTCCTTAGTCCTTTATGTTCCAGGGCAGCGGTAACCCTTTCGGACGATCTCGCTACCCGCGTTAACACCCTTACCTGGTCGAATTTCACCAAACATTTATACCTAGAATAATTCTTATCCTGAGTATAAATTTTGAATCTTTGACAGTTTTTCCATACTAGAACTGACCTGAACGTCAATTTTATTCCACGGATAAAAGACATCTTATTAGGCTTTGGTAAAATCATCCCTGAATATCGAAAAATGATCGTTTTACTTATGGCGTAGTTTTGGTGGCTTTAAAGTACATACGTTAAAAGCCAGTGGATTTCGTCAATTTTCTTTTTTGGTCATATTCAGAAACACTGTCTAGAACTTTAAAATTCAGCTAAAACTGAAATAATTGTCCCTAAGTCAGGAGGCATATCGATTTCTTTAACAGGATTGATTCAATATACCTATTTATCCAAGGTATTTTTATTAGTCATCAGTAAAAATCGTTCCATACAAAGTGTATGAATGAGAAAATTAATTATCTTCATTATTATTTTTTCGTGAATTTTTCCCGTGTTTTAATAGTTATTGTGCTAATCGGGGTTTAAAGCCAATAAATCAAAGATCATGAAAATCAGTCCAGCCGTTTTTGAGTTATAAATGGTGTTACACTAGCCCAACTTGGTGTTATTTACATAATATATAGATTCATTCAAACTGTTAGTATTTATTGTAACATTATATCAATTAGCCTGCTTGTCGTTAACATAGGCTTCGGGGGAGCACCAACAGCATTTTAGAGGTGATAAAGAAAGGTGAGGGGGGGGGTGAGGGGTGAGATGGTGAGGTGTGATCAATAAATGAATAAATAGTGGATAAGCCTGACAGCCCGTTCCTAGGGCACTGGACCCGTATACACAGCTGCAGGTCTGATGCAGCAGGAGGCGGACTTAGTTATTGTTATAGGTTTTTGAATTGATTATTATTTTATTTTAATGATTTTTTTTTATTTTTAGTTTATTTTAATGAGAATGTTACTGACATAGTTTATAAGTGTTACTGGCAGCAATATGAATCATTTGTGTTCGATTTAAATAAATAGGTAATTGTGCATGCTGTGGTCTCCTGTAATTGAAGGAGTACACCTACCAAATACTTTGTCGTCCATTAATTAATATGTAATGTTTAGTGTATATCTTTTGTTGGAGATCCTAAAATAAATAAATAAATATGGTGTAGATGACCAATGTTACTCCCAGTAAAGAACTTCTATCTGTAAGTAGAAGTAGAACTTTTTTGTCAGTCCTTAGAAATCATCAAATCTATACTTATAATAAATCTGTAGAAGTGAAAATTCTGTACATTGAAAATATCAAAAAAATAATTGGCAGGGGGTGTTACTAGACCGACACCGAACCCTAAAATGTGATTAAAAAAATTTTTGTCTGTCTGTCTGTCTGTCTGTCTGTCTGTTTGTTCAGGCATCACGCAAAAACTACCGGTTCGATTACGATGAAACTGGGTATAATTATTCTTTAATATACTGGGCACCACACTGGGTACTTTTTATCCCGGAAAAGTATATACAATAAAAAACAAACTTAATTTTGCGGTTCGATCCCTAGACCCGATTACTGTACCAACCGCAAATAATAAGTTTGTCGTAGTTTACGTCACTCGCAGTGGAGTTCACTAAGGTTATGCTCTAAATGTAGTGCTGAAGGTTGAATTTGGCTTGCACCGTTCGCAGCACAAGCGTGGCGCGCGGCCGCCACGGATCGCTACCGTATATAAGGACATTTTTTGAACTTTGATTTGAACGGACGTGTTGAGTGGCGAGCGTTCGTCCTTATTTTAACTGCTACTTGCAATTCTAAACCGTGTTTTTCAGTGCGACCTTTTTATTCCTATTAGTTTTTAATAATAATAATAATTTATTTTATTTCAAGTAACAAGACTCATAGTGTTAGTAACAATATACTTACAACCTATGTTAGTAATACACTTACAAAACAAAACCAAAAACAGAAAAACAGATTGTGACATCACTGCTGCACAGTGACAGGCCCAGCCGAAACCCTGCAGCAGTGGTTCACAAACGCACAATCAAGCCTGCTCGCTATCATAGACAGGATGCTGTTGGCGCTGCCCCGCACCCTACGGACCAAGGATGCGCACCGCTTCCGCATCACGGTGTAAAAACAGTCCACGTGAGCTTCAGCGAACATCCCTGATGCGCTGTAGTACCGGGGCAACCCCATCAACACCCTGAATGCATTATTATATTGGATGCGAAGGGCGCCGTATGATTTTTGAGTATAATGAACCCACAGACTGCAAGTATAAAAAGACGTACAGTAAGCACTAAATATAGTGCGCTTGACCTCTTTAGAGGCACGCCTGAATCTGCGGGCAATCATGTTAGCTCTCACACACAGCGCCCTCCGCTCCCTGTCAATATCCTCATCGTCTTTGAGGTCAGTGGTCAATAAGTGACCCAGATATTTAAACCGGTCTACCCTCACAAGGAGAGAGAGAGAGAGAGAGAGAGAGAGAGAGAGAGAGAGAGAGAGAGAGAGAGAGAGAGAGAGAGAGAGAGAGTTAGAGTTATTTAGGTTTATTTTTATAAGTCGTAGGTATAGATTTTAATTTTAAAGTATAGGTGGTATATTTGATAGTGTACGTAGTGACCGTAGGTTATTTTATAATACTGTTAGGTAGGATTAGTCATTCGTATAGATATTAGTTTTCAGGGATTTTGCTTATTTATTGAGTTTAGTTATCATCAGAAATAGGTTTATTTAGGTAGGTAGGTATTTTATTTTCTGTTATTGAGTTTATTTTTTTTTTATTAGCTAGGTACTTAGGTAAGGATATCATATAGGTACCCTCTTAATCACCACTAATGAGACACAATTGGTTTTCTATTGTAATTAGCCACAAAGGGCCCGCGAGATAGATGGGATCCTGGGGAAGCACATACATTTTATCCTGTTAGCACGTTCCCGTGGGATTATTGCCGACATCCACGCGGGCGAAGCCGCGGGCAGAAGCTAGTATATTATAATTGGTGATAAGTTTCCAAGTTATCCGTATTATGGAGGCTGACGATCAAGCTACGCAGACTTAGCATAGTGTACCTAAGTAATTTTAATTAAGTAGGTACCTACCTCATGAAAAACTAAAACAATAAAGGCTAGTTTAGTCCAACAACTCTTTTAGTAATTGTATGAAACGAAATTAACATTTTGTCAGCATAGCATATAGCATAATCAGCCTGCTGGGACACAGGCCTACTCTCTGTGAGAGGGAGTGGGCCGTAATCCACCAAGCGGGCCCAGTGCGGGTTGGCAGATGTCACATGTCTTCGAATTTATGGGTCTAAGACATACCGGTTTCCTCACGATGTTTTCCTTCACCATTTTGAGAACAATGGTGATGAAATAATTTTGTCAGGTTTTCTAAAATTCTGCACCGATTGACTGAAGAAGAAGAGAAGAGAAGAAGAGGTCTTAATGACTTTACCACCACCAAACAAGTTGCAACTCACACCTGGACACCACCACCACAGGATTAGAACAGCTCATATGCTCAAGAGGAGACCATAACCAACCATTGAATGATGCAGGCTGAATATAAACGAATCGACAAAAAAAAAACTGCAGAACAAAATAAAACCTACTTGAACTCTAGCCTCCGACAAACTGATCCTCAGGGCTACCTCCTCTCTCAGGAACACGTCAGGGTAATGTGTCTTCTGGAACAGCGACTCCAGTTCGCTGAGCTGCTGCGGAGTGAAGGTCGTGCGGTTCCGGCGCTGCCGACGTCGCCCGAACATGTACTCTGTGAGTAGGTCCCCAGGCAAAGGAGATAGGTAAGGACCCGCCATCACGACCTCTCTGGCCGTCTCCCTGTCTGTGTCTCTCTGTCTTTGGCCTAAAGAGACGATTCTTCTTTCACAAAATTATTTCTTGATTGTAGTTGGTAAGTCTCGCTGGTGATTCTTATTTGATTTATACAATGACAGATGGTTTATGAACATTATTTATCCGTTTCAACGATTTAGGAACTAAAAGCAAGTCTGGTCATTGTTCTTCTGAAGCAAGCGCTGGATTTTTTCAACACCGCAGTTTTTTTTTATTTTTTATTGGTAAAAAATATAACGAAAATTAATTGGATTCTAAGTTTTGATGTCTTTATTTGTCTATGCAATATATTATCATCTATTATTATTGATTTAAATTTATAAAATTACACTAATATAAAGTTGCTAAAACTTCTCGTCTGCGACAAACACACTGAGCTCTGCGTTACTCAAAGAAGTCTCATCCGAGATGATCCGAACAGTACTGTTTGATTTCGCAAAAATCTCGTCATGAAAACCACCCTGACTCCACCCCCTCGGTACCGAAAGCTCGCACGCGATTGGCGGATTGACACAGGGGTTGAAAATCCCAGCCAATGAGAGGGCGCAATGGGGGTTGTATTTAATAGGTGTAGATTAAGTTATAGCATATCTGCAAACATAAATGGTGTATAAGTGCTATCAACTTTGGTGTGGAGCTGTTAATGAAATATTTAATACGGTGAACGACGGCGTTTTAAAGTACTGATTAGTTGGCTGATTAATATTGCGGGTAGAAAACTTAAGTAAAAAAATATATACAGCTAAAGTTAAAATGTAGGTTAAATTTAGGATGATAATATAAATGATATGATAGTATCAATGGCCAATCAAAAAAAAAAAAACAAATGAAAGTGAAAAAGCGCAATTCTACATATCGAAAATTTTTGGAATACCTATATGCACAAACTTATTGGTAACATTTAGAAACGGTTAGAAAGCGGTGACTACCGAGATGACGACTAATAGAGAAGTATGGAAGAAAAAGACATGTTGCGCCGACCACAAATAAATTAGGATAAGGGGATGAGAGTGAATGATGATGACATATTGGTAACATTATAATATCGATATTTAATTTTGTGATAAAGTTAACGTGAGACAAACCAATGGAATAACTTTTTTTAAGTATGAAATAAAAAAGTGTTTACCATGTTTTAAGAGAAGAATTTTATTACGACTAGATACTTCAATGTAAAACATTATAACTTTCGGTATTTTTAATTTTGAGGTTCGTAAGGAGAAGGACGAGAATAGAGAAGCGTGGAAGAAAAAAACATGGTTCACTGACCCGAATAAATTGGAATAAAGAAAGAAATAAAAAGTATTTATTGCGACTCGTACAGGATCTTAAAAATAAAACAAATTATATAAAAAAGTAACAAAATGAAAGAGAAAGTCCTATACGAGACCAAAAAGCTCCTATCTCAGCATGATGCTTCGACATTTAAAAAATAAATGTCGTAGCGCTGGTATTCTGATAGGGCCCGCTGCGATGTCAAGGGCAATCACAGTAACAAATAAATAATAAGGGCAGGAGAATATGAATGTTGATGGCTGGAGTACTTGAGTTTGTTTCGATGTTTCTTCTCAGAGTAGTCGAAACGCCGAAAACGCCGGCGTTATCTAGTTTTAAAATTACTGATGATATGTACAAGTGTTATTTTTAACCGATTTACAAAATAAAATATATCATGCCTTTAGGACAAATGGGTATTAATTAGCCAATACCAAATCAAGGAAACGATCCAGCACACCGTAAAGTCTATATACTTTTTTTTAACTTACTACAGAAATCAGTAAACTAAGACGCAAACAACAAATAAATTGCAAAGGAAACTGCGTTAAAAGGGTCTACATGGCTAAGGGTCTACGAAGCCCACGGGCCTACTGATATACGACCAGTCTACGAATGGCTACGGTTTACTTGGTTACTGGCCTACGTAGCAACGTGCTTACGTGGTCTCGGGCCTATGTGGCAGGGGTCTACGTAGCTACGGCACCTGTAGCGATAACTGGCACCCGTAAGGCTAAGGTTTCCTAAGACTACGGCGGCCGCTAAATAGCGTCTGCAAATTACTATCGAATGACGTCACTGAAACGTAATTTATGAAAGTAAGTTGGTGTGTTTCCCTAGAGAGCATTTATTGACACATACCTATATGAGTATACAGTGTCAAAAAAAACACTCTCTAGGAAAACACACCAGCTCACCAATCACGGTGTCATGACAATCATCACTACCGCCGTTAGGTCACTGCTGTCGTAGGAAACTAAGGCTGCTTTTTCACCGGAGATGTGCTATGCAGCTATGCTGCGAGGATGTGAAAGCTAAGCTACGGAACTGTGCAACCGTTTCCACTAATGCTAAGCCGTGTAGCGGAGCGAGTAAGATGTGCTATGAAGATGCGCCGCCGCGAGGTAGCTGTGCGAGGAAGATGCTCAACTCGAGCAATGCGATGCATCGATAGCAGGGAAAGCACGGGGAGTACTCTGCTCTGCACAGAGCTAGACCACTCGTATCCATAGCACGCATCCTTCCGTATAAAAACATAGCTTAGTTGAATCCATTTCCACCAGCGCTATGCTATGTGGACCAATGAACATGATTGGTGGATAACAAACGCATCCATAGCAACGTCGCATAGCACATCTCTGGTGGAAAAGCAGCCTTAACCTACATTTAAGGTTGGTACCGTTTAATTAAAATGTTTAATATAGGCTTTGTGCGATTTTAACTATTTGGGAATCATCACAGAGTACGAGTCGTATGTAATAAATAAAGCCCGGAATACACATTTCATGTCTGTAACTTGCACAAAATTAAGCAAGTAGCTTACATGCCATTGTGGTATTAACCAATCAGAAGTCGTTATGGCAAACGGCATGCAAGCTACTAGCTTTACTTGCTTAATATAAGTTGGTGTCTTTAATATAATAAATAAAATAATCTTTAATTCGGATAAGCAGCATCCATATGGGTTAGTAAAAAAAAAAGATAACTTATACCTATGTTAGTAAACTTATTATCTATTTGGAAACAAGGCTGTTGTTCGAAATACATCTTCGAACAACATCACCTAGTAACAGAGACTCGCACCTCCCTGCTATGGTCTTCAGGATGGAGTTGGAGTTGGAGCATAATGTATGGTACTTATATACTTTTTTCATGCCACTTCCAAGACTGGGTATATTTGGGGGAATATTCTGGAGAAAACTTCTCATGAATTTTAATTTAGTATCGCCTCGGGCCCTGGTCGAATGCTGTTTAGTTCAGCCCGAATGATATTAAAATATTTTATAACCCTCATTAGGTACTAGAATAATGAGTAGGTATACTTTATTTCCAAACATTAAGTACATACATGATGTATCAAGACATGATGTTGCATTTTATTCCCTAACATACGTTAAACATGCTAAGTCGTTTGTGTAGCTAAATTAAGTCTGCTAAGTGAGTTGTAGATAGCGGAAGCAACGATTACGAGGAGTAAATGAACGTTCCCGCCCGGCGCACCCGCTGCCGACAGGGCTGGCCCAAACTCATTAACGAAACATTAAAATTTAATTAGGTACTCATGTATTTAGTTTATACTTTAGGTACAAGAGAGCAGTGGCGGCCCAGTAGTAACGGCCACGACTTACGAGGTGTAGATCGTAGGTTCGAACCCAGGCAGGCGCTTTACTTTGAGTAAATTATTTCATCACCGCTGCTCTCAAAACGGTAAAGGAAAACGTCGTGATGAAACCGGCATCTCCTAAAACCAAATATGACGATTCTTATTTGTAAGTGAAGATCAAATACATAATAGTCTAGATCGTGGTCACACACGTTTTATGTTGCTGACGGCATTTTACCATAGATTAAGCTAGAATGACCAGAGTTTTTTTTCTCTTGTCGCGATAGCACGTTCATGTACTGTTGAATGAAACTTGTTTTCAGACAGAAATTCAGTGTCTGACGTGCCCGGACGTGTATAGTGTTTTGTGACATGCAATGCCATAGTACGATGGTGAGTCTTTTTATAAGAGAATGCTTATTTCTGGGAGGGAGACAGATAAACTCGTCACAAGGTTGGCTACAAAATAATCAAATCAAAACATTTAATACTTAAATCAAATCATTGCCGTAGCCAGCCCTGTACACAAGGCGGGCGGGTGGCGCGGGCGCCCGCCGCAACGGCGCTAAACGAGTTTCCGCAAACATTTTAATGAATAACACCTCCCGCGCCCTCACCCCCCTCTACCCTCACTTCATACCCTCATTCCACCCCCCTCTCATCCCCGTAGAGCCTGCAATGCGCTAATTAAACATTCGAGCCATATTGTCTCCCTTACCATGTTGTGGGTATTTCGTACTCAGTAATTCACAATGCCTGAAAGATACGTGTTTATAATTATTTTTTTAATTATGTTCGTTTTTAATACACAAAAGGCTTGTGTGATTTGTGTCAGCTAAGTTTGTAAAGGAACTAAAACGGAAAACACAATGTTATGAACAGTTTCTGCGGCTAGAAAATGTATGTCTAGTTGTTAGCCAAACTAGTAATTACAAGAAAACACTGGACTGATTTTAGTTTAATTATAATTCTCAACTTTCAGATCAAGGTACCATCAGCTCTTTTACGCATGTATGCTTTTTAAGTATGTTGTTAGGATTTGCAGTTGACATTATAAACGAGCACCTAGGTAATCTTGTAAGTATCGTCCACGATATTTGCAATGAGTTCAGAACTTTCTAATTTAATTAAAGAGTTCAAAGTATTGCTAGGCTTATTGTCACTCAGTCATCAAAGTCACTAAAAAAATCATTCTACAGAAAAACTATCAAACTATTAAAATTATTCTTTAGTATCAAATTCCCTGAATTTTTAAAAATAGTCTTTAAAACATTCATACATCCCGCTGTCATATCCAGCAATCATGCTGATTAGTCGAATGAAAAAAGCTTAAAAAAGAGCACGGGGCGGTCCGACGGCTCAATTAGTTAATTAATCTTTTTTTCCGCGTTAAAATAGCATTTATAAACGAGGCGCAAACCGGTGGGAACGACTCCCTTCTCTCGCGACGTAGGGCTGGTGGCGAGGTAAGGAAACTTCTGCTCAATTAGATGGTATACAGACCAAAAATTAAGTGCTCCTAATAATAAATAGTCCACGTTATATCCTCGCCGGTAGCTTGGACCCTGTTCCCGGTACTGGTGGGCTACTATTTTTTATTTTTAAATGTTTTTATATCCTAATATTTAAAAATATAATTTACCTATGTGTAAATAATGAAATAAAGGAAATAACACTAAATGGTCCTCAGATGAACTAGTCAAGGAAGTACCTTCAAACGGACTTAGACTATCGATGTAAAAGAGCCATTCTATTCTGTTACTGACGATATGGAATATAACACATACAAGGTGTCGTTTTGCATCCCCGTCAAATTCAAGGAGGTAACTATGCTACTGATTCTCGACACGAATCAATAATAAAATAAGTAGGTTTTTTTTTTCTAATTTTCGGAAATGTGTGGGACACGCATTTTAAAACGTGGCCAGTGTGAGAGCACACTGTAACTGCCCTTTTACACACACATAAAAACGCGGCCGCTTATACGATACCATAACGCGATTCAGCCGATCGATTCTGTAAAAATCTCACCGTGAAAAGTTAGGTGAAGTGAGCTTAGAGTGAGCTGTCAATCGTGTGAATCCCTAGCATTAGTTGGAATGACAGCTCACTCCACGTTCACTTCACCTAAGTTTTCACGGTGAGATGGTTAAAGAATCGCACTGCTGTTCTTTGAAAGTGGTGTATTCTGAAATACTGTCAAACTTAAATAACTAAAAAAACAAGTTTGTATTCATTATTTACCAGGGATTTTAGTGTTCGTCGTATCGTAGTTGACGTCTATAAGATTTAAATTGACAAAATTTTCGGGTTTCACTCTTTTACAACATTAATTTTATTGATGTTCGATTCAGAACGGAAGCGTATCGAACGGTTGTGAATAGCTATGCAGGTTTAAAATTGCCGAATTAAGTTAAATTCAGAATATTACACGAGCAGAAAGTTAGTTCATAGAGTTATTTAAAAAGTCAAAAAGCGATCTAAAATCCAAGCAAAACCCCCTTGCCAGCCCTACGAGAGCAACGTTAACAGCGTTTACTTATTTGCAGCCAGCAGCGGGACAATACAGTCGTCCGCGCAACGTGCACACTGGTCTAATTAATACGCTTTCAAGCCAGCCTTGATTAACTAGATAGGTAATTAGATGACGACTGCGGTGGCTGCAATACCGGTGGGCCGTGCGTGTGTGTGTGGCTTTATGTATGTTTGTGCGCGTGCGTGTGTGCGTGGCTTTATATATGTTTGTGTTAGTGCGTGTGTGTAGGATCGATTGTATGTAGTATGTTTGAAGTTACCTATGTGATTGTCATTATGTATCAAGGATTACTCTGAACTTCTGTCTGTGCAGCGTTCGGACTTCGACGTAGTTAAGAATTGTCACTTTCTTCTCCACAGGTCGAATCAATCTCTAATGGCTGATTCCTATAATTTACGGGCCATTATTGCAGGTTAAAATTAAACCCTTGTGTCTTTACCAACAATGAAGCTAATACCTCATAGCTTTGCACTGTAGACCCTTCCATATGGAAGTAGCTATCATAAGTAAAATATTATTATTATAGCTTACGAATCTATTTATATGCACAGTTTGGCAATAAAAAATGCTACCATTGGTAAGTGAAACGATTCGTTTTTGTTTAAGGAACCGCACATTGATTCAACTACAGACTACAGATTAATAAGAACAATTAAAAATGTTATGCTTTCTGTTAGCTCAAACTGTAAAGTTGCCTAATATTATATACAAATATTATAAAGAGAAAAGATTCGATTTTTTGTATGTTTGTTTATTACGCTTTCACGCTAAAACGGCTGAACGGATACGGATGATGAAATTTGGCACATGGGTAGAACGTGACCTGTATTAAGACATATGGTACTTATTATCCCGATATTCCTACGGAATCGAGACTTATGCAGGTGAAACCGCAGGGTATGTACATCTAGTATAAAATAAATAACCTACGTACTTACTTATATGATTTGAACCGGTGCTTATACCTGCAGAACAGATATAAGTGTATCTGTATTGTGCTTATACCTACATGGATAAGTTGGTGCAACGTGGCTATTCCGTAAACAAACTGCACACCCAAATATGTTTTGAATGACAATCTTCGATTAAAAATCACCGTTTAGCAAAGAGACAGCATAAATCTAGAAACTATATCTAGAAATATACATTTTTAATACTAAAATTTTGATATAATTTTACGGGGTAACTTCCCACGTAACAAGACTTGTAGGTATTCATATAGGTACCTACTGCATGTATACACACACCTAGGTACATCAAACTAAACATCAAAAAATCTAAAACAAACATCGCACTTCAAAGACAATAGCCAGAAAGGGTGCGAGCACACACAGAGTATGTACGAGTATGTCACAAAAACATTCATTAATCAAAATATGTTAGGTATTCTATTGCTTACAAGCGATATCAAAAGAGAGGAGAGTCGCTTCCTGTCTTTGTCCGAGCTCATCCGTTTTGTCTTAACACCCCTTTTAACTTTCATACACTCACATGCCTCCTTCGTCGCTCTTAGGCTGGTGACAGGCAGGCGGATAAATATTATTTGTGTATTTAAAGAAAGAAACAAAATACCTTTATTTAGCGCAGACTCTACCCTGTCCATTAGGTAAGCCGGTTTTTGACAGATGAAACTAGTGATTGCAGCAACACACAATACATTAATTGATACATGTACGG
This sequence comes from Apamea anceps, assembly GCA_951799955.1. Lineage (NCBI taxonomy): Eukaryota > Metazoa > Arthropoda > Insecta > Lepidoptera > Noctuidae > Apamea > Apamea anceps. Next base: position 6,735,568 of record OX637516.1, read on the forward strand.
TATTATAATGTCTGTAAGAAGCCATAGATAAGATTCAATAAGATAAGGCAGTTTATATATTTATTTTATTACGCATTTTAAAATAAATATATAAACTGCCTTATCTCGCATTTTAAAGTTAACTTTTACGTAATCCGGAATATGTACGTTCTAAGACAGCTGTCAAACAACGGTTAACCTAATATATTGTACTGTACAACATCAGACAAAAACAAATAAGAATCAATTAAAGAGTGAAAATTCCGATGTAAGAAATTAGCAGGAAAGTGTGCCTCACGAGTTCTACTTCAGGAGTTTCTAGAGGACTACCTTTACCGAATGTTAGAAGTAGTGAATGTCACGTTGTATTGAATAGGGAGATACTTGAATTCGTCGAAAATACGGTTTTCTTGGGGATCACGCTTGACTCAAGGCTGCAGTGGGGTCCTCACCTAACATCACTTGCAGGGCGGCTAAGTTCAGCCGCTTACGCTGTTTGGAAAATCCGTCAATTAACAGACGTGGATACCGCGAGACTGGTCTATTTTAGTTACTTCCATAGCATCATGTCTTACGGTATTTTGCTGTGGGGACGGGCTGCAGATATTGAGTCTATTTTCATCCTGCAAAAGAGGGCTATCAGAGCCATCTACAATCTCAGCAGACGCGAATCTCTAAGGGAACTGTTTAAAAAAATTAACATCATGACGGTTCCTTGTCAATATATATACGAAAACATTATGTACGTTCGGAAAAATCTACATCTTTTTAGTAAGATAAGTGACAGGCATAATTTTAACACTAGGAATAGGAACAAGCTAGATCAACCGCGCTTCAGATTGTCTAAAGTAAAAACTTCTTTTATGGGGTACTGTGTAAAATGTTATAATAAAATACCACACGATATTCTTCAACTAAATGAGAAGAAATTTAAAACATGCATTAAACGCACACTATGTAGACAGGCATATTATAAATTGGATGAGTATATCGTTGATAAAAATGCTTGGCTTAATGCTGGTCCTGCTCCACAGGCACTTGGGTACGCTAGTTGATTGCAATTTCAATATTTGGAAGAGATGCTTCCCCTTTTTGTTTTTGTTTTTTTTTTTAATATTTTTGACATTACGAACTTAATGTATACTTTATTCATTCAAGTTTTAATTCTTAATATACTTCAATATTATATACCTCTTCCTGATTGGTAGTAATTTTTTCTTTTTTCTCATATTTAAATAAATTGCAAACTATAGTTTTGTATAATTTAGAAGCATTTTTTTAAATTTTGTAAATGTAAGAACCATGGATTCGTTTAATTTTTTTACGATATTTTGATGTTGACTTGACAGAGCATGGCAGTTAAGAATATATCATGCTCACTTAAATGTCTCACTGGTGGTGGCGCGTGTTTTGGATCATTCGGTTCCCTACGAAATGGTTGAGCTGGATGGTGCTGATCCACGCGTCATGTTCGTGAACGGGCGCCGTCGGTTGAGACTGGTCATCTCTTAACTGCCAGGGCTTATTTTTGAATTCTATATTTTAAATTGTTTAGTTTTTTTACATTGTTCTCACATATAGAAGCAATAAAAATAATGTACCCAGGATTTTGTAATAATATCTTGATTTAAAAGAGTGTCCGTGGAGTTTCTTGCCCGTTCTTCTCCACAGAGATCTACGTTTTGGAATGGGCAACTAGCTTCAATTTTCTGACTAACTGACCGACAATTTAATTTTAACAATTCAAAAGTGCCTGAAAGGGTTTAATTGAAATAAATGATTTGAGTTTGAGTTTTGAGTTTGAGTTTGACTAACTAAAGGAGATACAGCGTTATTGAAATTGGTTGTAGGTATAATGTATCTTTTGAGAAGAATGATTGAGTTACGACGGCACGGTTAGCGCAGTGGTTAAGCGACAGCTGCGCTGCATGTCGCGGGTTCGATTCCCGCACGGAACTAATATTTGTGTGACCTACAAGTAGTTGTTCCGGGTCTGGCTGTTTGTGTATGTGAGTTTAAATGTTTGTAAATGCACCCACGATACAGGAGAAATTCCTAGTGTGGGGCAACGTTTAAAAAAAAACCCTGCTAGTGAAAGTTTTTTATTATGTTGATAATAGATAGGCAGACACTTTCAAATGACAGCTGTCATTTCATTTGAAAGTTTCTGCCTCATGTTGAAAAAATAAAAAATAAATGCAACGAGGCTCTACGTCGGCGCTGAAATCGAATTATTTTGGTTATCTAAGAACCTACTTATTACTAACTGCAACTTGCGAGTGAATTTATTACAAAAATTGTTAAAATAAAATGTCTACAACGCTTAAAATGACGAGGGAAAGCCACTGCAATTCTTTTGAGGTGTAAATAAAGTCGTGACAAGATGCGATTCAAAAGATATGAAACATCTAAAGGTGGGATAACTGTTGTATTCAACGAATGGTATGAAGGCAATTTATTTTAAATACAACTTATTGCTCATTTTTATAATGTGCAGTATAAGGAAATGTCCCAGTTTAATATTATGTAAAAAAAGGATTTTTTTTTAATAAATCAGCAACGTACCCGGCCCCGTTTCACAATAAAATTATTATCATAGCTAAACCACAAAAAAACTAAGTTAAAACCTAAAACCCAACTAAAAAGGTATAAACAAGACATACACACCCAAACAACATCGGTTTTGGTTTTAGTGTAACCGGAGTCACCGGTATCTGTACGATTTATGCCATAATTACATGAAATATTCAATACTCCTTTGACTTTGTCGTAGTCGGGTAGTTTTTTTTCCTTTTTACTTACCTACGCTGTCCTGCCCACTCCTGGGCAAAGGCCTCCCTTCACTCCTTCTAATTTCGCGAGCCCATCCTCCAGCCCAGCTCGTTCCGCCATCTCCGACGTGGGCTGCCGCGACCGCGCCTCACTGTCTCCAGGCATCAGTTCTTTGCTAATAGGGCCCACAGTTTGTTCAGCATGCGGCAGTCCACGTCAGCTTTCTTGGTTTCGGAGCGGTTAGCTGTATTAATTAATAATTGTGTTAAAAATATAAAACACCAGTAAATAATAATAACTCCCTAAAGTGTGTTCAAGCCTAACCGCGTCTCAGTTGATATATTTATGATTAAGCTTCGCGTCCAAAGCGCGGCATTGTCTTTGCGAGCCCTTCTGTGGCACCCCATCCGTCTTGCTTTCACGCCACTACCCCCTTTCTTTGCAGGCACGAGATTTTTTTAATTATGACGTTCAGCCTTTTTGTCTTTAGTAAAACATGAGTCGCTACAACTTTTTGGGTAACACCTGGGCGGATGTTGGTGGTTCGATTCTGGTTGAAAAAGAAAGATGTAAGGCCAAAAAAAGTTATCAAACTATTTTTAGAATCCTATTTATTCAGAGTCATCATCATCATCATCATCATCATCATCTGCCTGCCTTTTCCCAACTATGTTGGGGTCGGCTTTCAGTCTAACCGGATGCAGCTGAATACCAGTATTTTACATGGAGCGACTGCCTATCTGACCTCCACAACCCAGTTACTGGTAGGACTGGTTGTCAGACTTTCGGGTTTCTGACTACCCGACTAATACGACTGTCAAAGATCCACGAATGACATTCAGAGTATGGGTGTAATAATTTGGTGAGGCTATCTATAAAACTGTCACATCACTTAAAGTAAAACACTGTATGATTGTATTGATTATATAACCCTCTAATTCGATGACTGTAAAAAATAAAACATGATGATGATGATGATGTATATATATATATTTTTTTTGTTTACCCTGTTCTTACTATCCCACTGCTGGGCAAAGACTTCCCCCAAGTCTTTCCATGTAATCCTTTCCTGCTTTTCTTTACTGTGTATTTAAGATTTCTTAATAAACATGTAAAAACAGATGATTGTGTAGACTTTGAAATATTTGGTGATGCCTTACCGTGTGCACTATTTAACTTGAAATCAATATTCTGATCAGGTCTCGATGAGTTTTTTGGTGTTGAACACCTGCGTGGTGTAAAAGGGTACAGCCAAAATAGGCTTCCATTGTTTCAATTTTCGCGAAACTCTTGGTTAAGTTATAAGCCTACTTCAAAAAATTAAAATTGAATCGAAACATTTAGCCCATAGGTCCTTTTAGCATACATATAATTTTCCTCAAAGTGGTGTGTTTGCCAAAAAAGTTAATCTATACCTACCATACGATAACTTAAATAAAAATAAAAAATGTAAAAGCCAAACTCTAAAATGCTTTTCCACATCGCATACAAGCTAAATTACTTTCCAATACAGGTCTACGTACAGTCAGCATCAATATTTTCAATAATGTTTACGGAGTGAAGCTACGCCGAACGCGGACGGCGGAGGCGCGGCGGCGGCGGCGCGAGCGGCGCTCGGAAGTCCTGATTATGTAGAGGAATTAATTTTCAGACGCGACGAAACTGTTCTGTAGTGCAGCTAGTGGGGTGAGAGGGGGTGGAAGGGGTGAAACAAAGCTACCTCGTCAGCCGCACCTGTACAACGTACTCGCGCACTCGTAAATCAGTTTGCTAGTTGTTTGTACGGCTTTGAGTTGACGAGTCCCTGATTACTGTGGGCTGATTAATTTCAGTATGAACTTTATTGGTCGCTGTCGCGTTTTCGGTAAAGATTATGTAAATTAACTATTAGGTAGGTAGACAGACAATAGAAGTCGTTCTTGACATGATCATCTGTCTGATTTAAGGTCTCTGCACACAGCGGGCGGGGCGCGGCGGGATGGGACGGCGACGCTACGCTGAGCAGTTGTAATGTACTAGATATTACGGACGACGCCACACAGAGCCGCCCCGCTCGACGCGACGGTGACCCGTCGCGCCCCGTCGCCGCCGCGCCTAGCGGGAATACAAGTCAGAAGCGGCGGGGCGGGGCGTGGCGAGCGGGACGCGAGCGAATTTTTTATTTATTTCATGCACCCATTTCCGTTGACGTTGTTTTTTCTTAGCTAGCGCAACTATGAGCAATAGCGTTTCTATGTCTGAATCGCTCAACATCTTTTTTGATGAAAGAAAGGCGCGGCGGGACGGGACGTGATCGCGCCCGCAGTGTGAACACTGCCGCCGCGTCAGCGCCGCGCCGTCCCGTCCCGCCGCGCCCTGCCCGCTGTGTGCAGAAAGAAACCTTAAATCCTACCGTTAGGTAGAATTTCGCGCGGTTTAGAGGTTATTAGCTGATCGAGTCGTTTAGTCCACTCTCGGCCCCTCGACCCCCAATCAATAATGTTTCCACTGGACCCCTAACAATAGTTTACTCTCGACCCTTGGGGGTCGAGAGTGAATTTTATTTTCCAGCCAAGTTTCAGTTTCCCCTCGACCCCCAAAGTACAGTTACGATGATAAAACACATCACATCTTATAATATATTCTTATTTATTCTTTTTTTATTATGTACCTAAGCTGTCTGCCAACCTATTGTCTTTTAGTAACTTAGTTAGTAAAGGATACAAAGTAGTTTTTAATGCTCAGAAATATCATACGCAAGTGAAGAAGGTTGTAAACTAAACGACAACGTCTCTATGTGTATTTGTCATAGAACACACCTGTCATACTTGCTTGTCATTCCTTGAAAAACTAATTTCTGCCTGTGTCTGCTCTGGGAGTATTAAATCTAATTAAATTTTATGATATATTCTATTTTCTCCTTCCAATAATTTTCTTCCTACCAATAATCCATCACCCTCAATATAATTTTTATAATATTTAAGTCATTTGCGTTTTAGTAGTTATCAAGTCAACATGTCTGATATACCGACTACAAGTGATGGTAGAGCACATTTAAAATTTATAACTTCTCAGAGAGGAGGACGTGTACTGCTTCTGGAAGGTCATCAATACCATATCAAGAAAATGTTTAAAAATGGTACATCATATTGGCGGTGCATTAATAGGCCTACATGTCACGGAACTGTAACAATATTAGAAGTGGATAGTAAAGTTATGAAATCTACTGTGCATTTATGCCACACTAATAATGCCAAAAATAAAGTGCAAAAGATCATGTCGCTTTGTAAAGAACGAGTGTCAAGGGACTTCAAACAGACTGTACCGTCAATATATTATGATGCAGTGGTTGCGCTAAAGGACTCCGAGCCAAATGTGCTCAAAGAATTACCACCATATAAAAATGTAAAATCAGGGCTTTACAAACATAGGAATAAAGCTGCAGGCGTAAAAAAAAGTTGCTATTCGGCCGCCAACGAAGTAGAAGTGCCTAAATTATTTGAGAACTTTTTGTTATTTGATTATAACTATAGATCCGAGAGAATATTGGCATTCGCAAGTAGTACAGCCAGGCAAATGATGTGCAGTGTTGATCATTTTTTTTCTGATGGAACATTCAAAGTTTGCCCCCGTCCATTTCTACAACTATATTCGATTCATGGCGACATTGGGAGCTCAGAGGAAAATACCAATATTGTACCCTTAGTTTATGCCCTCTTAGGAAGTAAAAAGCAAGCTACGTATAACTTATTATTCAGTCTAATAAAAAAAGTGTTGCCTGATTGGACGCCAAAAAAATTTACAGTTGATTTTGAAAGTGGACCCATGTTAGCTTTACAAAAAGCTTTTCCTGAGATACAAATAAAAGGTTGTTTTTATCATTTCAACAGGGCTATTTGGAGAAAAGCTAAGGCTTTAAATTTAACGAAAAAAAAAATAACGCGGAAGCATGTAGCTTTATGTACAGTTCTGGCACATCTTCCTCAAGAAGAAATAGATAGTGGATTTCTTTATATCATGGAAGACAGCCCAGATGAACAGTGTGTGAAAGAATTTAACGATTATTTTGTACAACAATGGTTTGAAAACAGACTTATGAAAAATAAATGGTGTTGTTATGGTGAACGACATCGCACCACTAATAAACTAGAAGGTTGGCATGCTATGTTAAATAGAAAATTAGCAAAAACCACCAACATTATACAATTTTTGAAAATTATAGAAGATGATTCCAATTATCAAAAAGTGGTTAAGATGATATCTTCAACACAATATAAACGAAGATCAGACGATATTGACAACGACAAACGTATTAGTTATATTCTGAATCAGTTTGTTAATAAAGAAATACAAGTAAGTCTTTGTTTAGAAAAATTAAGTCCGTTTATTTATTAAGATTGTATACTGGTATGGTAAAAGTAAAGAGTTATTGCAGATAATAAATAAAGAATTCTACTTTAAGTATTCTCATATATTTTTTATTTAATATTAATTCCTGAATTTTGCCTTCAGTCAAAATCAATAGTCATTTATTCAAATTAGGCAGAGATTCAGCACTTTTCAAACGTCACAATTACAAAAGACAGTCCCTCAAAACGCCAGCCCTTTACCACTTCCCAGTGCTTTCGCCGGGAAGAAGAACTGGCGCAACAAACTCCCCAGCTGTCTGTTCAGTTAGAAAATACTTGATGGTATAAACATTGTCTTGAGTTAATCAGGGCGACCAACTATTCTTATCGTTTAACTTTGAACAAAGTTTGGATTTTACTTTAGCTTTATAAGCGCCTGTACCTTACTGTACCAAAATATTAATTTTAGGTGCTTACCGAACTAGGGGTTGAAAGTGGACAAGGTATGCCTATCCTTTGTATGAAAATCCACTCTCGACCCCCAAGGGTCGAGAGTAAACTACAGTTAGGGGTCCAGTGGAAACATTGTTGATTGGGGGTCGAGGGGTCGAGAGTGGACTAAACGGATCGAGTTCGGTAGTCATTGGTGAAATTCATCCTCTAAAGCTATCACTTTGTAACTAACGTTTCAGGGGTGCAAAAACATTTTTACTCAATATAGTGATACCTCCCAATAATCCCGTAACTCGATTTTAAATAAATGTTATATTAATAAATCATACACCAAGACACTTGCGTAAAGTTGTCGAGTGATTAAATGGTCATAAACAACATGTTTAGCCAAGGGTTGGACCATTGTTGGTACACCTCCCGACATGCTATTAATATGAAAACAATTCGTCCCTTGCCGGTCGCGTGGGTACACTTGGGGACAGACATTATGGGGACAGAGTTAACGCAACAAAGTTTTGGAGGTCATTATAGGATTTTAATTTTCTATTTTATTTGTTGCTAAGATAAAAAAGGCAGATGCTGTAATAGAATATAATAAGGTGTTGTTTAAAACACAGCACGAAGTTTGAATTTCGGTTCGGTTGATGGTAATAGGCTAGCCCATATTACATGGGATTTGAACATAACTGGCAAAATGTGAGTGTACTATGGTACACCTCTGCCTAACCCTTCGGGGAAACAGGGGTGGTGTTATGTTTGAAAAATAAAATAATTGGTTTGCCATTACCTAAACGACATCTTCACTGTATCGCGAAATAACTATTTATATCCAAAACGTCATCAAACATCCGAACTATACCGAGTAATCGTCTGGAAAAATTGAAAAAAATACATATCTGAAAAATGAAATACAAACTATCAACATCGAAACTCCATTTTATCCGCACACAAAAAGGTAGCAGTGAGCACATAACTCGCTCCCGCAGTGTACGCTAAGCGATCCCCAAAGACTATGCATATGCGCGCTGGCAGCAATCAGTGATTGCCGGCATTGTACCGCAGATTAAAATTTTAGGGTTCACCCGTTAATGTGATTGCACTCTTTCTCACTATAGTGCAGCGGAACCCGCGGGTATGTAATCGGGCTATTATAGGGGCGGTGTGTTATTTTTTAATCACATTTCTGATTTCATCTCAGTGTTCGCTTTGAGTTGTTGAGCGTAATCTGATTGATTGAGTTGTTAATTGAGATTACTGGGTTTTGTAGTTAGTACAATGTGTTTTGACTGTATTAAGGTAGAGTTGCAATGAATCCTTCATTGCGAGAAGTAATTATTTTGGAATGAACGTCGGTATGATATTTAAATACATAAAACGGTTAATTTATAAACCATGAATTCAAATTCAAATTTATTTATTTGTGATTGAATGATTAAAGTTAAGTGACGCATAAACGTCAAAAATGTATGGTTAAACAGGCGCTAATCACTACTTCACTTTATGCAATGTTTATGAATAAAGGGCATTGTTGGGTGTACCTTTGATTCAGATACTTATTCATTACGTAACGATACAATTAATTAAAAACTATTATATAAATACTATGAAATACGTAGCAACTACATTTTAAAATGATAAAGAATAAAATCAAATAAATTAAGCCCATCCAATTACAAAATAACCTTGATTAAAAAATCCACAAGATCATAATAAAACGTTTACGTACAAAATTAATAATAAACCAACGAACAGCGCCATATTTCGATAAAGGCATTCTCAATTAAGGTTTTCATATTTCAATCAAGTGGAGAGAGAGAGAGAGAGAGATGATTGAATACACAAATTGATTGCTCCGCGCATTGTTGGCGCTATCGCCGACTGTACCTACTACGTACACTCGTCGACAAAGTTGATTACTGATCGTGCACAGATGCAGATACAATGAAATCAGCGGATGGATGCTGCGATAACGTGTGATTATTCTGCCAAATGTGACTTTGAATGTGATAGTTGGGGCTGGTAATTTGACGGATTTGGATAATTCATTATGTTTGTATATATGGGTTTTAGAAAACGGTAGTTTATAATTCTGCCAAAGTGAATTGAAAAATTGTAAAATTTCAGCATATAGAAAGTATTATCTACCGACTTTAGATACAGTATTTAACTATACTTAACTCTCTGCCGCTGAGGTTACGTCTGACAGACAACGCAACATAAAATTTTGGTTGCTATGCCACCATTTTTCCGAGAATCGTCCTGCGCCGCTCAGTAGCTTCCTGCGCCCGCGCGCCCCTCCCGTCAGTGCGGCGACGACAGCCGCGGCGTGCGTACGTGACGAGTATTGCAGCTGCGGTGTCCGTGATACGTAAGGTCAGTAATAAGTGATGTGTCGTGTAGACGTATTGTCAGTAAAATGATTATATCCCAATACTGTATTATGGACGTCACGTCAGTATTTTCATAGTGTATTTTAGACTACACGACAGCAAAGTAGTTGATATTTACGTAATTCATTGTTTATTTTGAAATATAATATATGTTCGTTATTATTTTTAGATGAATTGTAACCAACAACAACTAACTGACCGACCGTCTAGGAAGAGAAAGGGTACCGACGACCATATTCAGCAATGGTTGGAGGAAGAAGACGAGTTAGAATTTAGTGATGTCGACGATGAGGTTGCCGATCGGAATTTCACCATTGAGGAGGAAATACATGACAATACATACAAACTTCCCAGAGAATTGCGTATGACTCTTCGGCGCGTTTTAGGACAAGATTTGCCACTTCCTCAGCCGGTATCTCGGTTCGTTTCGGTATCTCGGTTCACTCGTGCAAAGCGATGCCGAAGTAGATCGGACGGTTATGCACAAAATTAACATTGGATGGATGAAATGGCGGCAGGTCACGGGAACAATCTGCGACCCCCGCATTCCCCTTAAACTTAAGGGGAAGATATATAAAATCATAATTAGACCTGCTGTCTTGTATGGATCAGAATGTTGGGCCACAAAAGGGATAAATGAAAGGCAATTGCATGCAGCTGAGATGAGAATGCTAAGAGGGATGTGTGGTGTTACACGAATGGATAGAATAAGAAATGAGTACATAAGAGGAAGTCTGAAAGTGGCACCGGTAACTGAAAAGTTGTGTGGAAATCGGTTGTCATGGTATGGGCATGTGTTACGGAGAAATGAGGAAAATGTCGTCAGGAGAGTTTTGAGTATGAATGTCGATGGCTATAAGAGTAGGGGAAGACCAAAGAAACGATGGATGGAATGTGTGAATAATGATATGGTTAGAAAGGGGGTGACTACCGAGATGACGACTAATAGAGAAGTATGGAAGAAAAAGACATGTTGCGCCGACCCCAAATAAATTGGGATAAGGGCAGGAGAATGATGATGAATGATTTGCCACCTCCTCAGCCACCAAGCGACACTGGCGCATCATCAACAAGAAAGTTGTGTCGTATCTGTCCAAGTAAATTGAAACGACAAACGAGATTTATTTGTTGCATTTGCGCAAAACCGATTTGTTTGCAGTGCGCCGCTCAAGTTTGCGCTGATTGTAAGACTGAACTTTGAGACTGTATTGTAACAAAAGTACTCTAAGGATTTCTATTTTTATTTTTTTATGAATAGTTTCAAGCCAGAAGAAGGCAAATATAAGTTTTTTTTGTTATGTTTTTTAATATTTTTCATTTTGTTAATTTTTAATAGTCATTGTACCAAAAGTTCCTTGATCTCTTATGTGATACAAATATAATTATAAATTCTTAAATTTGAGTTTTATTGCAACTCTCATTGTAATTCCCATTTAAAAATATGTCAATCGTTATATTAATTCAAGTTCCTTGACAAAATATATAACACCTACAACATAAATAGTACTCTACCTACACGTCTGTCAGACCACTCCTCAATATAATAGAAATAAAAATGGCACCTCAGTTGCAGAGGGTTAAGTTAAATGTCTTGCTAGCCTGGAAGAAAAAGAAGAAGAATTCTTCTTCAAGAAGTTCCTTTCTTGAAGAAAAAGAATCTTAACGGCCTCGACATATGAGTCATGGTCATGGTCATGGGTTCGAACGCAGGCAGGCGCTTTACTTTGTGTAATTCATTTCAACACCACTGTTGTCAATACGGTGAAGGAAAACACCATGTGGAAACCGGCATATCCCAGAACCTAAAATTCAAAGAGATACGTAACATACCAACCCGCACTGGGCCCGCGTGGTAGGTTATAGCTCACTCCCTCTCGCAGAGAGGAGGCCTGTGTCCCAGCAATCGGAACATTATAGGCAGCTTATGCAGCTCCCTTTTCAAAATAATTTACATCTAAGATTTGTATCTGTAAGTATTTCTTATAAATCAATCAATTTCAAGAAACTGTGCTGTCTGATCTCAACAATGCAAACTCACAACTCAGTTGTATTACTAGAATCCGCTTAGGCTCTAAGTAGGTATGGACTTGATTTATTATATCAAGAACTACCTTTTCCAGTATTATCTCTCTCGATAATATGCACTATAAATAACTACGTACTCACATAAGTAGGTACTGTAGAGATTTTAACCTATTTGGTGCTTACATCCAACCTCCGCGAGTCCGTTATCTTAAATAGATGGCAAAAATTCATTTATTTTAAGATTAGAATATAAAATAAGCAGGGGTCTGTCTAGCTGACAAGAAGGAACACAAAAGATGAAAAAATAAATAATTGTAAAAACATAAATCCATTCTAGAAATAATTATCGAAGTTATATTAGCAAAACGTTGTGTGATTCGTCCGATACGGAGAGCTCCCAAGACCTCTCACAGTACCTTGGTAAAAATGATTACCAACGAACCGAATCCAACTGATAGCAAAACTCGCTATAAGCACCCAACTTTACGAAAAGTAAAGAATGGATTTATTAATAAGCATTAATGTGAAACTCGAACATCGCGTTTCAAATAAAATCTCCAGGGATTTTTGCTGATTTCCATTCGGCTCTCGTTTTAGCGGTGTATTCATTCAATATTTTTATATAATGTATTCAATATTCGATATTAATGTATTCAGCGGCGCCGGGCCGCAATTTTCATTTTGTAATTTTTACAGAGTGCGCATTCGGGCCGCCAGGGGTGCTCAACGTTTACCTGTGTACCTAGCAAATAGGTTTGATAAATAAGTTTTATATACAGTTGTACTTTTTTCTTTTCTTCAATGGCATTGCAAGTTGACAAATTGATGCATCGTAAGGAAGGTATAGCGGCGCAGCTTTTACATGATTATATTGCTAGAAAGTACCAGTAGGTATACTGAGATGACGGCTGCTAAGGATGGATAGGGGAGAAAGGCAATGCTGCGCCAACCCCAAATACATTAGGATGGTGATGATGAAATCAGTTTTGCTGTACGGGTGGCAAGGATATCGACGCGCACACTATTACCATGGATTTTTTAGTAAGCAATAATAATAATAATAATTAAATTATTTTTATAAATAAATATCCCTGGACATTTCACACAGCGCCATCTAGTCCCAAGCTAAGCAACCTAATGCTTGTGTTATGGTAACAAGGTGGCTGATAAACTACTTATATACATTTTTTTTTTTGGTAGGTATGCGCAGCGTTTACAGCGTAGGACTTACAAGTGCACAGAGATTTAATCAATAACCCCCATGCTAGGTGGAACCTATGTTACAGGGGGCAATGATTCTAAACTCCCTGTGTTTGAAATTGTTTTCGGTAATTTAAAAAAGGCTGTTTTATACATTTCAACCCCGTTCTTTTTTTTATGACTAAAGCTTCTAATCTTGAGGATCTACAATCATATGTCCTGAATTCATAGTTCAGTTTGCGCGTCGATGTCCTTGCCACCACATGTTGTAGTATCATGACTACTACAACATCTAAAATCGACTGTAACTTTGTAAAAGAAAGCCTTGAATAAAATAAACCAATACAAGTCAATTAAACTTTGAGGAATGGCGTCTGGCGTACAAATTATTTGTTCCCATATAATTTTATAGAAGCCAAGGTAGGCGGGGAATCAAATGAAAAATCCAGTCCAGGCAACACAGTTAAAATAGGCCTACCTCCACAAACAGACGTACACAAAAGGTATTCATTTGCTTAATATTTTATTTGATGACTGTGTTTTTTTTTGTGTTCTCGTTTCGTACTTGTAGATTAACAACGGAGGGAACAATAATTTAACTGATCAGTTTAGTCATTGGTTTCGCATGTAGTGGAACTAGCAATATCTACCATGTACTCTGTGATATCTACCTATGATATGCATATGTATTTTCATCAGCATCATTATTCTCAGCTCAACTTCACCCACTGTTGAGCACAGACCTCTCTTTTCTTGTGCCAATTTCCATGCTCCTGTGCCAGCCTCATCCAGGTTCTACCCGCGATGGCAACAACCAAAATAAAAAGTAATTTATTTAAATTAGGCTGAGAATCAGCACTTTTCGAACGTCAAAATTACAAAAGACAGTCCCCCAAAACCGCCCGTCCTTCATCACTTCCTAGTGCTATCGCTGGGAAGAAGTGGCGCAACAAACTTCCCAGCAGCACAGCTGTCTGTTTAGTTCGTTGTTCATCGTCCACCCATCTCGCCGCCGGATGACTGACACTCTGTCTTCCAGTTCTGGACGCCACGCGGACCGAGTAGCGTCCGAATTTTATCAAGCAATAATAAAATAAAAAATGCTTTATTCTACGATTCTTTTTTTACACTATGATGTCATATAATAGTATGGCTGACGCCTCTAAGCAGTAGTCGCCTCTTTGGCTTAAGTCTCCCCTTTTCCTTCCACTGATTCCTGTCCTTAGCTTTAGTCATCCATCCTGGTCCTCCCTTCTCCCAAAATATGTCTTCGCACTTTTTCCTTGCCGGACCTCTATTTCTGCTTGGGTGTCCAGTTATCCATTCAGTTACTTTTTTAGCAACCTGCAGACATGGCTGGTCAGCCCACAGACAGACACTTGAGTAACCTGATTCTTTTGACGACTTCTTTTGTTTTTCGCCTAATAGTTTTATTATAAACTAGCTGACCTGGCGAACGTCGTACCGCCATATATATTTTTTTTTCTTTTAATTTTCTTCTATACAAACCTTGTCCTGACAATAACAAACACAAAAAAAAAGAATTATCCAATTTGGTGCATTCGATCGGAAGTTATGCGCGTACATACATTTCGGTCATTAATTTTTATTTATACGAGTATATAGAAGAAGATAGATAGATTCTGTCTTTCAGTTTTATCCTCAGCATGCTTTGTCATTTTTCTTTGGCAGATGGCTACTGTGTTTTCGTCTTCATCAAGCTATAGCAGTTTTCTAAGAAGTGTTAAAAGTACCGTCGCCTTCGGCTAAGTTCCGGTTATCCACAGTACCTACCTACTTACCAGGGTTTTAATATCCATCTCACTTGCAGTAACCAAGCTCGGGGTTAACATAACAATTCGAAACATAAATTAGCAGACTAATCTCCAAAGTTTGTAATTAGTGTATACCTGCGAAATAGCACAATTTCCTCTGCTATACTACCAAGTTTCAGCACGTATCATACAGGGGGGACCCTCTCCTTCATTGTCGTCAGCGTGACTCCGTTAATTAGTACGGTGCGTGCTGCGAACACGGAGAAGTAATCAGTCTTGCACCTTGGCACCAGGAGTTAGAGTTTTTGGAAATGGTAACAGCATCACTGTCTGCATCAGTAATAGATGTAGAATTTAACAAATTCAACAATATTAAGCGCAAGGACACTGGTGCTCTTGATACCAAAATATCTAAATATCGGAGTAAATGCGCTAGGTAGAATTTAAAAAATGCGATTTCCTACGTCTTTTCGTAGACGCTCTACGCGTGTTGCTACGAAATTAATTTAGAGTTTTCGGGCAATATTTTCTAATTCACTGTAATTTTACTGTGATTATTTTTGAGGCTTTTTGTCCAAAAGCCAGTAGGTGTTGTGTATTAGATTAACTAGTACACATTTTTACCATTTATCGCATACCTAATATTATATAGATATTATAGAAATCGTCGAGCGACTATTTTCGAGTCACTTCTAGTCACAATAAAATTGCTATTGCTGCGACGGTATCTTGCGGCCTCACCTGCGACAATCTGTACGTGTAGTGCATTAGTTGATGACGTCACGCACTGCCGCTCAGCCGGCACCCTGCACCTCTGCCTGCCACATTGTACCATCTGCCAACGCCACAATACGTCTAATTCCTCTAAAAGATTGAAAGTACCATTTAGAAGCGAAAAGGTGAAGAAGCGAAAAATACGCTTTGTTTTGTTGCCATT
This sequence comes from Apamea anceps, assembly GCA_951799955.1. Taxonomy (NCBI): domain Eukaryota; kingdom Metazoa; phylum Arthropoda; class Insecta; order Lepidoptera; family Noctuidae; genus Apamea; species Apamea anceps. The sequence goes on from OX637516.1 coordinate 6,751,427, forward strand.
TTCAATCCTACATTTCCCAGGTAGGTGCAGTTATTACTCTTAGTAGTTTTTCGTTAGGTACACCAGTACTTACTTCTTAATTTTACACTGATAAACAAACATCCCGGAGATACGTTCACTTATCATTATTTCTAATTGGTATCAGCTGTTTTTCTGACCTCACAAGATCGCAGGTCAGACACAGATAACCGAAACCAACAGAAAAACAAAATCCTCATAATTGTACATAAGTGAGTCATAGCTACCGAGAATAATAAAAGATATTACCCAAATGAAAGGTACGTCTACGTAGACGAGAGCCGAGAAGAATGGGAAAAAAATTATAATGCCTAAAACGAATGAATGTGCAACCCATTGTTGTTCTAACAAAATATCCCAATTACGTTGCGGTGGGAGGGAATATAATCAAAAGTGATCTCGCTCCTGTAAGGAGGCTGAGGACTCAAGGGAGGGAGCAGAATGAAAAATTTTAATTTCGAATGCAGTTTGTTAAAGAGCGCACAATAACGGGGAATATTCGCTGCGAAGATAACACACAAAAGGGTACTGCTTTTTGTTTCGTTCATTAATTACTTGTTTCAGTGGGTTCGGTTATGCACTTCACTTCATGTTGTGGTATTGGAATAGTGCTAGATATATTATTACTGGTTTTTGTTTTTGTTGGCATTATTGTTTGTGTAAAGTGTTGTTTCATGTTAAAGCCTTGTGTAGGTAGCTGTAGAGACTGACAATGCTAACCTTTCGATCTGTGATCTGCAGTAATCATTCTAATCTACCTAGCTTTTTCCCAACTATGTTGGGGTCGGCTTCCGGTCTAACCGGTTTTAACTGAATACCAGTATTTTACATGGAGTAACTAGCTATCTGACCTTCACAACCCAGTTACGGGGTAACACGATACCCCTTGGTAAGACTGGTTGTCAAACTTTCGGGTTTCTGACGACCCGTAATGACTGTCAAAGATCCAAGAATGACAGCCGGGACCAACGGCTTAACATGCGTTCCGAGGCACGGAGGGGTCTCGGTATATAAAGATGGTCACCAATCTACGCACCGACCGCGGCAAACGTACCTTAACCTGATTAACCGACATGTGCGGCTGTTATTACCAAGCGAAGTAATGAATGACCATATTCTAATTAAAATCTCATTTATTTCTTAAGAGTATTGTTACCTTTATCTCCTGAATTCAAATAGTATTCTCTGAAACTAAAACCTCGTCAAATAACTAAATAAATACCTCTCCATCATTCACTTAGCCCAAATAAATCTTATTGAAATATCGGCTTTACATTCATTTGAGGGTCCCAAGCAAAAGGTCCAAAACTAGCTGACTCTTCTAATAACTTTACTGACAACGCTAACCTGAATGACCTGTAATATTAAAGTAATAATGAATGACCGTATTCTAATTAAAAACTCATTAATTTATTCACAGTATTTTTAACTTTTCTCTTCTAAGGGCTGAAATTTCCAACGCCAGAATAATTTTATTCAAGGAACAATTTTGAATTTTTGACAGTTCTTCAAATACAAAATCTGTCAGACGTCAATTTAATTCCACGAATAAAAATTATCTGTCGATGGAAAATCAGCCCTAGATGTGAATAATATTCTTCTAAATTCTCGCCAGCCAGTAAATACCTCATCATTCACTTATTCCAAATAAATCGCCGTGAAATATCGGCTTCATTCATTTGACGATACGAAGTAAAAGATCCAAAAAATGCTGACGTTTCAGTGGCACACCGCAGTCTAACCAAATCCGGCTGGACTCCATTTGATCTGGATAATTATACCCCCACGAGTTCGCAGTGGACGTTAGGGTTCACAGGTTAAAAAGTAGGGGTTATTTATTTATTTATTTGTTTATTAAGGTACACTAACAGCTCTTGTGTATAATGTAGGCAATTTTGTATTTAATTAGCCTCGGACTTACACATTCGCCAATAACTGGTGGTTTATTTTTATGTTTTTAATTTTTCACATAATTTCTCTGCTAGGTTTACGTATAGGTAGAGAAAGTAAAAAAATCAAAATAAAAATGTTTATTTCAATTACAATTTGAGTTATAGCAAACACGATTTGGAGGTCACCTTTTAAGCAATGAGATGCTTGTGTTAGGTGACGCCGCACTTCCTCTTAAAATTAAACAGTGTATGCAATTGAAAATATAAGAGAAAACAAAATACAAAAAAAAAAAATGAGAGAAATAGGAAAATACAAAAAGTAGCACACTTGTGTGATGTGTGCGAGTGAGTTTTGAGTGCGTGTGTGTGTGTGTGTGTGTGTGTGTTTGTGTGCGTGCATTGTGTATATTTAATATGAGTTAATTTAGTTTAGGTTTAGTTTTAGATTTTTCGGTTGAAAGAAAGAGGTAAACGCTCAAAAATTCGGTCAAAAATTAAAATAAATATGACAGGCGCTTTACTTTGTAAAAATAAAAATAATTTCATCACCACTGCTCTTAAAATGGTGAAGGAACACTTCGTGAGAATACCGACATGTCCTAGAACTAAAAATTCAAAGACCATTCATCTACCAACCCGCACTGGGCCCGCGTGGTCGAAGGTAGCCCACTCCTTCTCGAAGAAAGAAGGTCTGTGTCCCAGCAGTGGGAACATTATAGGTTGATTATGCTAATATAGTATAAAAGGGTCCAACTAAAGCATATATATAAGTATATATGCTTTAGTTGGGCCCTTTTACAGTGTGGTATTTTGTTTGATGGTGTGTCGTTTGCCATATTTTTTTAATCTGTATATTAAATGTGCCTTTTGCTACCAGTTTTTATAAAACGACTATGCCATTGCTGGTATATCAAGAAGATGGGCGGCAGCATTCTTCTGATCAGTTTGCCAATAAAAGTGGCTCACACTGATTAAGGTTCATTTATAAACTGTGCTTAGAGTTAAGTGACGTTTAAACGTCAAAAATGTTTGGTTAAACAGTCGCTAATCAGTACCTAACTTTAAGTAACGTTTATAAATAAAGGGGTCTATCTGCAAAACGTGCGTGGCATGACGGCGAAAAATATTTAACTGAAAACTGTTTTTCACCAAACCCGCGGTACCTTCATGAAAATTGGGTTTCCAGGCACATCCATGTTTACTTCAGTCTTTAAATTCGTGACATTTCATCTCGGTGAAATTCGTCAGTGGCAACACTGGCTGTTTGCTTTCTGCGCCGGATCGTGTCCGTGCCGGCTCCCGGATTCCGGACCGTGTGGAAAAACGGTCAATCCTTTAATTAATGCTCGCCGTAGCGGTCACCGCCAAAGAGGTACTGTGCCTCAACGTTTTGACTGAGTTTGGGACAAACTTGTTTTAGACGCCTAAATTATCGTTAAGCTTTCAATTAATTTCAATTTCCAAGTGTACTCGTACGTATTTGCAAAAGCTGGCTAAGTGATAACAGCCGCGAGGGTCGATCGAAGGTTAAGCTAGGCTTGCCGCGGTCGGTTCGGGGATGGGTGACCATCCATTACATATCGAGACCGCTTTGTGTCTCGGAAAGCTCGTTAAGCCTTTGGTACCGGCTGTCTTTCGTACATCTTTGTCACTCGTTACGAGTAGTTAGAAGCCCAAAAGTCTAACAGTCTTATCATGTTACCCAGTAACTGGGTTGTGACGGTCAGATAAGCACGGTACTCAGCTGCATTCGGTTAGATTGAAAGTCGAACCCATGGGAAAAGGCTTCCTCAAGAATTGGGCTATCAGATGCATAAACAATTTATCAAATCCGATTGATAGTTCCGGAGATTACCAACTCCATACAAACTTACAAACAAACAAATTTTACCTCTTTATAATATTATTATAGTATAGAAACATACAAGTCCTTTTACTCTCGAACCCTATGGTCACAGTAGCTTAACTAATTTGTCAGACATCGCCTGAAGTAATTAGTTTTACGCGAGCCACTCTTCGCTAATTTACAGACGTTTGAGCAGACACTTTCACAAAGCTATCTCCATATTCCACTTATCTTATTTAATTTATAAACTCATTGGACTTGACATCATTGAGATAAACTCGTTTGGGTCTAAGTATACGCTTTATTTTTATTAAGTACTTATGTTGTTTTCGTTACTAAATATTTTCTATGGCGCCAAACAAGTATCCGAATTCTGGGGGCTTACCACCAGCTCTTATAGCAGGGCGGAAGTTGAACTGCACCGCTTTTCGATCTACGAGTAAGTACAAAAAAGCAGTGCACTTATGCCCTGCTATAAGAGCTGCTGGTAAGCTCCCACGGCCGAGTTCATTTAGATTGCTATCGACACGCTAAGAAGAAAAAGAACATTTTCTTTCAAGAATCTTACTTACTTTGTACTTGAGGACGTAATTAAGACCACTGACTTATTATACGTATACAGTGCAGTAATTCTTTTTTATTAAGTATTAACACAAAACACAGACGATTTTTTTTTTTGGTTCTTTATTGATTTGTAAGGGATTTTTGTACATAAAAATGACGATGACAATCCCATCGTACCTTATGCTAATCTTAGTTCGCTAATTAATTATATACAAAATTTAAATTAGTAAAGCACTTTAGCTGCGTCCGACTTAGGTGCAGCTAAAATACTTTGAAAAACACCAACATCTACATAATTTATATGATATTGCCTTACCAGCTGTTCTCTCTTATTAGCATTGCGTGCAGATTCCATTAATAAGTGTTGCATGTCGTCAATTTTCCCACAGATCTCACAATTAGGTGAATCAACCTTATTCATTAGAAAGGCAAAACTCCTATTAGGAATGTGCCCGGAACGCAATCGACATGCGGTCACTATTTGGTGTCTACTTAGTACACAGACGATAAACCACCATAAGGACTTTGAAAAGTTGTAGATTTTGTTGAATTCTAAGCAATCAAATATTATACAGGCTTGCAAGTTCATAGGTGCAAACTAAACTTGTGTCGTTTCGTATTAAAATATTTTTATGTAGAAATTAGATAATACAGGGTGGCAGGGACATCGACGCGCAAACTGAAACCATGTAATCAGCGCATGGTTCTAGACCCCCAAAGTAGAAAGGTTTCGTGGTTATCAAAAAAAAAAAAAAATCTTCTGTTTCATAGAAAAGTGAAATACCTACGCGGTCAAACTGTATAAAACCGACGATATAATTCAACGCAGGTGGGTTCAGAATCGTGTACTGAATCCATTGTAACAAGTTGCGCATCGATGTCCCTGCCAACCTGTATAATATTGAACCTAAATCTTCAATACTTCATTCAGTCTACCAATCCATTTTCTGTTGCCTCGTAATGACATTTTGTCAGGATCTGTCTGTATTTTGACCTCGAGATTCGTCCAAAGACCTAAAAACACGACCAGACACACGAGAAACAGCGCTGACATCACTTTAAATAAAACAGGGGACCATTAAATCCTATTGATACTGTGAAAACCGGTGTTGCGCGAAAATCGGATAGCTTTCACAATCCGGTAATGAATTGGCGTCCGGCGCGACCGCAAATCCACTAATCTAGCAGGTGACAGGTACCTTTTAATTGTTTAACACTCATTAATGTGATCAAAAGGGTCCTCACTAAATTAAAATATTCAATTAGGGACTTGATTGGCAAATTGATATGTGATTTAATTAATTGGGAACCACTCACCATGCATAGTGAATTAACAAGTGAGCTGGAAATGTTTTGCGGGTTCGATTTCGGAAATACTGACTAAACTAAACTAACTGATTGTAATATAAATAATTTGTATTTTTTTTTACCTTATACCGCTAGGCAAAGGCCTCCCTCAAATCCTTCCAGGAACTTCTTCCCCGCGCCACCTCGAACCAGCCCTCATGGTACGCGTTCAGCTCATCTCGCCACCGTTTTCTGGGCCGACCTCGGCGGCGCCATCCATCTTCAGGTACCCATTGTGTGGAAACTTTTGCCCAGCAGTCATCCTGTATGAAGCTGTTTCATATTTATTCTTGCTTATACTTAATTGCAAGTTTAAACTTTTATTACATAATGGCCCTGATTCCCTTGTTCACAAACTAAACTAAATTTAAGTTCTGTGCATCTTTTTCTTTCTATTTCACTAAGAAAAGGACAGAAGATAAAATATTAGTTTACTCCTGTCAAATTAAGATACTCCATGACAGATTAGACGTGATTAAAAACATGGCTGCTAAAAATACGTCAATTTACGTCAGGCGCTACTAGTTTGACAGGAATAAACTAATATTTATCTTCTGTCCTTTTCTAAATTAAATAGAAAGAAAAAGACGCATTGAATTCGGTCGTAAAGCGATCGCTATGAATGTCGAGACTGCAGCCCATGTCAAAAATTCAAAATGATTCCTCGGATAATATCTGGCGTTGGAAAAATCAACCCTTAGTATGTTTTTCTTTCTGTAAATTGGCGCTTTCATTTTATTATAGTTTTATGTGTGTATTGTGTGTTATGTTGTGTTGTGTGGTTTGTTGTTAGTTATAATTTAAATGTGGTTTTGTTTGTGTGCACTGAATAAATATTTTATCTATCTACATAGATAGCTACACCACATGGTTAATTTAGGTAAGATTATACTGTTATTATTTTCCTTGTTTTGTCACATTAATCCTTCATCTCATAAAATCTAGACGTTATATATACCTAAATTGATTATTGCGGGATTGTTCGACAGAAAGAGGATGCGGGATGCGGGGTGCGGGGCGGCAATTATTGAGCAAATGTAATAGCGGCATTGTGATAGAGAGCGCCGCACAGACGTAGAGCCGCGTTGATTAGTGCGCTACAACGAAGTAGAGACGACATTCTCACTACAAACATTATGTCACTATTATTGAGCAAATGAAATAGCAGTATTGTGACAGAGAGCACCGCATGAACTATTTCTATTTAAATCCCTAATGACTTGAATATAGCCCTAGTTGAACTAAATTTAATTACTAGCTTCCACCCGCGGCTTCGTCCGCGTGGTATATCAATAAAACTCCTTCCCTTTTTTTTTCGGGTGGATACGCTTTGGGACGCGTTCAACCGGCGGGCTGGTCGCCGCCTCAAGGAACGCGCCCACACCGGTGGGCCATAGACCGTACGACCCCCGCATAGAGCCTCCGGCAGGAGGCGTAACGTTTGACAATTACCTTCTTATATTCGCAATGTTAACACTACAAGCACTTACTACTCCTGGACAACAAAAAATGTAATAAATCAAGTAATTTTTAGCATTAATTTCTGTACAAGTGATTTCTAATCTTTAGCAATAAATGAATTCAAACCGTATATTTTTTTTATAATGCCATTTTTCACATACAAGTTAAGAAAACAATTCCTTTACCTATTTCTTAAATTTAGAAAAAAACGAACGACATACAGCTTTAATTTTTTTTATTCTTTTATCTATTCTCTTACGGATATCTATGTATTCTCTACAGTTCCACCGGCTGTCGAGAACAAGTCCCAGGTACTTCACGACGCCGATGTGAACCCCTCCTACCATTATTTGGGAACCCGACGGTGGCGCGTCCCGAGGACCATGAAAACACATGGCCTCAGACTTGTGCAGGGCCACCTCGAGTTCCAATTGCCGGATTCTCTCGACGATTGTCGCAACCCCGCGTGTCGTTACTTCGGCCGCCGCCTGGTACGACCTCCCCTGCACCAGGACCAGCGTCTCGTCAGCGTAGCAAACCACGCTGACGCCGCTAGGGAACTCAGCGCACAGCACCTAGTCGTACCCGATATCCCACAGATGCGGCCCCAGGACCGATTCCTGTGGGACACCGCACGACATCTCTCGCCGGTTCCACTCTCCCCGGTGACCGGGATAGATGACGGCCCTGTCCGTCAAATAGGCCTCGACAATGCGACAGAGGTAAGTCGGCATCCGGTGATACCGGAGTGCCTCCCTGATGCAACTCCAGGGCAGGGTATTGAAGGCATTGGCGATCACCGCCAAGACAACTCCACCCCGGGCCACAGCATCCCCCGTCGTGAGGGCTGGAGATTAGCCGGAACAAACAGACGGCGGAGTAACGATTAGGTTATTAACAGCGATTATTACAAATTGATTATCACTCTGTTAAAATTTTACAAAACTAAACTTTTCAATCAAAATAAATAGCGTAAAATTGGGACGAAATAAACCATCCTTCATAATAACGCACTAGACACGCGTGGGCAGGCGCGGTCGCAGCCTAAGATTTTGGGGGGGTCACCAAGTAGTAAGTTAGTAACTTAAATTGGTAAGGCAAGTAAATCATGCAGACTCTCGACAGCTTGAATGATTTTGGGTGGTCATGACCCCCACGACTCCCCCCCCACCTCGAACCGCGCCTGCGCGTGGGGCGATGGTATCAACAATTTAACACAAACTTTATGGTAATGGTACTAAATAATCACAAATTACGTTTCATCATCTACCTAGCCTTTTTCCAACTATGTTGGGGTCGACTTCCAGTCTAACCAGATGCAGCTGAATACCAGTATTTTACATGAAGCGATTGTCTATCAGACAGGCAATTCTCGTAAAATAATTATGAGAACGTTCAGTCTGATCTCAGTCTCAATCTGTCAAAAATACCTGTAATTTCCCTACATTTTGACAAGTTTTTGACATTTGTTTGTCGCCGAGATGAGACTGCGACTAGATTTTGAACGTTTTAAATTACGAGAATTGGCTTACTGATCTCCACAGCCCAACTACTAGGTAATACTTTACCCCTTGGTATCTTGGCCCGACCGCAGCAAGCGTAGCTTAACCTGATCAATCGACCCGTGCGGCTGTGATTACTTAGCCACAAGCCCCTCTAATGTTGTTAAATACTAAAACGAAAAAGGTCCCACGGCTAGAATGTTAGGCCAGCCCGGAGTATGACGTGATCGAGTCCTTATAAGACGACGCGCATTGTGACCACGGGCTCATTCCCCCCGAACCCGGCAGCGCGCGCTTTACTATTGATTCCCATATTGTTCACTTAATAACTTTGTACTTTGTAACTATTTTTGATTAAAAAGATTTCCATTGTTAAAGTTTTAATTTAACCTCATGAATATACTTTCATTTTAATTCAATTCCTATCTATACTTTGTAGTATGTTGAAAATAGAAGATGTAGAATTCATGGTTTCAATTAGTGTGATAACCTAATCGCTACACTCTCAGTATGAATAATATAATCAGCCTATAATGTTCCCACTGCTGGGACACAGGCCTCCTCTCGGTGAGAGGGAGTGGGCTGTAATCCACCACGCGGGCCCAGCGCGGGAGATGTCACATGTCTTTGAATTTTTGGTTCTAGGACATGCTGGTTTCTTACGATATTTTCCTTCACCGTTTTGAGAGCAGTGTGATTTATCAGAAAATAAATAGTGACAATGGCGTCTCCAACGTTCTGCCAGTCCTTGATTATATTTGCGCGGAGCCACGGCCCCGCCCCCTTCCACCCCTATTATATTCGCACTCAATGCCGTTACGACCTAACTTAATTAATAATACAAAGCAACATCTACTCTATCTCTTAACAAATAAAGACCATTTCAATATAACAGCGAGTATATTATGTAAGCACATAATCCCGTTCTGTTTCGATTTGTCTATAAAATAATACACTTTGAGCTTTGTCTGAGATTCATTGGAAAGCAAGTGATGTTTTAGCGTTGAATGAATTTAATTAATTAAAATCTGCTCTTTGTTGATTGAAAATATATATTTTTGGATGGATTAAATAATTACCTAACACTACTTAAATCTGTTGTCTAGGTGCCTACTTTTTAAGAAAAAAATTACACGAGGTGAATTTTCTATTGAAAGAATAGAATACTCATTATTATGTACACAATGTGAATAGGGGTGAGCCAGTGGTGTCGGACCCGACTTACGAGTTCCAGGTCATAGGTTCGTACCCAGACAGGCGCTTTACCTACTTTGAATAAATTATTTCATCAACACTGCTCTCAAAATGATGAAGGAAGACATGTGAGGAAACCGGCATGTCCTCGGACCAAAACTCCGAAGTCGTGGTGGATTACTGCGCACACTCTCTCACAGAGAGGAGGCCTGTGTCCCAGCACTGGGAACATTATAAACTGATTATCCTGTGTACACTATATAAATTACAGATATAAATGTAGAAATTTTACAAAGTGTGGCACATTGGTCATTGGTCTACAGAACTCCATATTTTAACTTCCATATTTTCGTATATAAATCACTATTTTCCGAAGTCCTAATAAGTCACTAAAACTCAAAGACCTTAACTATCATATAAAACTCTTGTGCTAGTTTTAAAAAAAACATCCGCAAAATGGAATATAATTCGTATAAATCTGCAAAAGCCCTGTTTTAGACATAACCTCCCTACAAAAGTTTAGACAAACAGCGGCCACGAACAAAACATTTCGTCCAAATGATGCTGTTCAAAAACAGTTTCGTCATGTTTTTGAGGGAAAACAATATCTCGATTTTTTATTGTCCGTGCATGCAGGCACAAACTTACGGACATTCAGCCAACATTTGTGTACGGGGAACAATGCGAGGCGCGTTACTTGTATTGCTAAGAGGTTCTATTGTTTAATGCCACAATTAGCCACGAATTCTGCCCAGATGAAAGAAACTGACCAAGTCGCCGACGACTGCGTACACGGACGAAGAGGTTTTGATCGTTTGGTATACTGATATTTGCGATAAGTCATACAAGGTAGAGACGACAATACGCCAATAAATTAAAACGCGTATAACTAATGACGTTCCCAGTCTACTTACAAAAAGTCTATCAAATATGTTCAATAGTTTAGTCACTATTGCTAATCAAAGATTGGCAAAACCCATACTTGGCCAGTTGGCCCATCACTACTATTGAGTTTATATAAAAAATCATTTTTTTTATTTCGATGTTAGAATTTATTTGATAGTTTCAAAATACTCGTATGCATTAGTATTGACAGTGTTTTCATTTATTGTCGTCCACATTGTATAGTTCAGTTTAATTAGATATTACGCTATATTTTTAATAAGTTGGTCAGTTGGGGGAGACAATCTTTTAAATGCTTAACAAATTATGTGACTTTCATAATGTTCCGTAAAACAGAGAAAGGCTTTGATCTAGGTTTTTTAATAAATTTACTTAAGTATTTGTAAATAAAACAATAGATTCCCTTTTAATATTGTGAGTATAATCTTACTTAAATTAATCTAAATTTCATATAACGAATTTCACGTAACAGTAGTAGTGTTGTAGTAGTAGAGTTTCATGTTTCATGTAGTGTAGTAGTTTCAATAATAATACTTATAGTAGTATCAGTATCTGTATCAGGTCTTAGATTACTACTTGGAGTCGTAGGTCTTGGAGTACTACTTGAAGTTCTAGTCATTGGACCAAGGTCGGGATTGCGGCCAGCTTGTATATCTTGCAGTTGCTTAATGTAATGGTTATTATCAATATTAGTGTTCACGATCATTTCGAAGATCTTGAGTTGTTCTAAAGCTTGCCATTCGTCTCTGTGCTTAACGGCCACGTTAAATAACTCGTTTATAACTTCTCTCGACTTTTTCACCATGTTTAGAAGAAAACCAGCTTTGTAAGATGGTTCTTCTACATGAGGTCCCTTTATCGGATCCAACTCTTTAAGTTTCTCTTCAGCATCGCTCATTGTCTGCTTTACGAGTATTTTTATTTTATTCTTTAAATTAGTATTTTTCTCGTCTTCATAGACTCGTCTGGATGCTTTTAAATGTAGCTTTTCGCCTGGTCTATCATTCCCCCGCATGTATCTACGAAGATACGTTTTGGTTTGTCTTTTCCTTGGGTATGGCTCATACATTTCTGGTGCTCTTAATGCTAATTTCCATTTGGCAGTGAAAGCTTCATGGCCTTGTGGTAAGTCTATTAAATTGAGACAGTTACAGTAATGTACAACTAGTTGTATCGTATCTAAAATCAATAAAAAAAGTTACACGGCTTCATCATTGGAAATATAATTTCAATTAAAATGTTCATAAACTTTATCTGAGCTCAGTTACTCAGATTCTTAGGACATGCGATGATTTCAACATGTGTAAATCCATCATTACCTACTTAAGAGTATCATTCGGTTGATTCAATTAAAAATACTTACATAATATTGCAGAATAGAATATGATCATGTTACCATGCTAGTGAAAACTACTTCATTACCGCAAACTATGAAATCAAATGTTTAACGACCACGATTATCAGTTTATATAATTAGACGTTTTGAACACTAAACATTAAAAAATAATAGGAAAATGTTGCCAGTTTCGTAGCACGTGTTTTCTCATATAGCTAACGTATTTTCTCCATAACCTCATAAGCATCGATGACTAATATTTTCTTACCAACATAATCATGTGTATAAATTAAAAAATACATTATTGTTTTATGTTGGTTTTAATTTGAAATTTAATTAACCACATAATGAATCATTCTTGGTATATAGTTTAACTTACCAAAATCTTTAAACATGATCAAAAATATTATATGTAAAATTTCCGATATCCTATTTACAGAATACACAATTTAATTTAATTTCTAACAAGGTTGCATCCACATAAAGTAACTTTTATTAAATGCATAAAAGTGGACTATTTAACATTGTTGTAAATTACAATTTTCATCATAATTTTTCAGCCATAATACGTCCACTGCTGGACATAGGCCTCCCAAGCGTCATCACCGACCTATAACATTGTAGTCCACTTAAATTAAGTAAACAACAGAGTTTCCGAGATCAAGACTAGTTGGTCGTACTATCGGCCATTTTGGGCGGGCAGTCGCGGATGGGCGCGCACTCTGCAGCTCCGTGCATTCGACAAGAAAATGTGAATAGGACAAGGAATATTATCATTTTAAATTGATATTAATTTTTTCTACTCATATTCAACTCAATTTAAATATTGATCAAAATTGATATTGCCGCAGCAGTCGCATCATAATAATATAAAAATGCGTAAAAATTTGAGAGATATCTACTCTTTCTCTTATTTTTGCTGGCCTTAGTACTTCATCTTTATTATTCAAACTCTGACTCAAGAAAATTATTACTGAAAACCGTTACAGGTATGGTCAGCAAAAAGGCCGATTAACACAGCTATTTTTACACATCAACTGTCCCGTCTCGTGGGCCGCGTGTTCGCAGGATTGCATGCCGTCCCATCGGACTATGAGAGCAAGGGAGGGAACTTGTGCACTGTAATATTTCCCGCGCCGAAGGCTAGTCTATGTTGAGATTGGCCACTATGACTGAAACACGATCTGGAGGACTGTTGTTTACATACATCATCTAAATTGACCCAAACTGAGTCAATTAATTTTTAGCATTCCATAAAATGAAAATATTAATTATTTTGCTGTTTGAATTAAATGTATCCTCTCTTAGATTTGGAAAGCTTAATTAATCGACATTTGTTGCTGATTGCACCTTCTTAGGTATTTCCGAATTGTTGACGAGGCGGTCAGTTAGTCAAAAAGTTGAAGCCAGTTGCCCGTCTCAAAACGTAGTACCCATTAAAAAGAACGGGAATAACATTAAAAAAATATTACTTACATATTAAATTCCAGTAAAGAAATATATTTCACCTACTACAGTCCGGCCGTCGAGAAAATGCATTCCTTACACCGGTCAGTGCGACAATTTACATGTTAATAAACTTCGATCAATAATAGTACTAGATTCCCGATAAGCGCTTCAAAAACGGCCCGAAAAATAAGACCACAAATAATTTTGTGGTCTTATTTCAAATTAGTATGTTTCTAACCTTATAGACTATAAGTTTCATTTTAGAATAAATGACTGAAAATTTAAAAATAGAATGATTTTATTTTCAAGCGACATTTTAAATATATTTTGCAATGGTAACTAAACTTTATGTTTAAGCAGGTTTTTTATAAACTGAAGTTGTTAATATTATTAAACTTTTTTCTAAAAAATGTAGATGTTTACGTGTGTGCAAACGTGGCCACTTAAGCGACTGATTTTTGTTCCTGATCCTTAATCTAGTACTATTATTGATCGAAGCTAATAAAGATCAAATTCTCAAAACACGTATTCTTTTGTATGAAACTGACTGGTGTCAGGGACGTATTCAACACTTGAAGTAGACTGTGGTCAAGAATACGAAATAACTACACTGGCCTGCAAAACTAATTATACACTTTTAAAATTTCAATCTTTTCTAAACTATAGAAGTTAGAGATTTAAAATAAAAAACCTTTTATAGCAAATTTTATCAGCTTTCTTTGAAACTAGTAAACTATACATTAGTAACATTTTTAACTTAAAGAAAAGATAAAACAATAAAAATAGTCATTTTTACCTTAGTGTCAAAAAACTCAATTAACATTTATAAGTATGTTTTAGGTACATGTTATTTAATTTTTAATAACTGGTATTGCCTCCTCGGGCTCTGACTACAGCTTCGAGCCGATTTGGTATGGCCGGGCATACTGTCATTAATGTAGTCGCCTTCGGGTCTGAAGAAGCTGTTGCTGGACTTCAACTGCATTAAGGTGGCGATTTATCAACACAGTGGAAACAATATAATGGCCTTCTCGGGCACTACTGAATGTCAAAATTTGAAATGTCGACGTATGTTAGTTCTAAAGTACAGGATCTCGATGTACGCCAGTTCGAAAGTTCACTGGAGCGAAGTATGCAAGGCCGACGTATCGTTAGTTAGAAAGCATACGAGTGCGATGTACGCCAGTTCGAAATTACCCTGTTACGAAGTATGAAATGCCTCCGTACTGTTACTGGTAATCCTACAACATTATAATTAGCAAATTTGTGTAAAAATAAATTTACTTCATTTTTTATACTCGTCTAAGGACAGACACGGATATTAGTAATTGTTTGTACTTATTATTATGATAAATATGTATATTTAAACGGTAGTTTAACGCAACAATGATAAATAACACTATGTGTTTACTATTTTACATTACAAATAGACAATGCATTTTAAAAACATTAAGTTTACCAGGTACTATGTTTATTGCAAAATTATAGAAAGAGGGCAGATAGTATTTTTCCAAGTGTCATTAATTTATTTGTTGTCCTACAACAGTGATATCGCTTCATCATTTTAACTCATTCGTAAAAATGGAGAACAGTAAATGCGAGTTTGTATGTGCTGTTGTCTAACTTATGTAGCTTTTGTAACAAGAAAAAATTTGAAAACAGAATCAAAAAAAAAAATGAATGTTATTGTAATTCGAAAAGGATTATTTTTGTTTTTAAAGCTTTTTTCAGCCATTTCTTCAAAGAAGGGCCTCGACTATGAAGTTTTTATATACAAAGTTAAACTCTTTTACGAGTCCTTTTTATTTTGAAAGTATATTTTGTGTACTTAAAAAGTTATTCCAATTTTAAAAGTGTGATACTTAGTTTTGCAGGCCAGTGTATAAGCTGTTCCTCAGGGCTAACTTTAATATTTAGATTTTCTCAAATAATCCCTTATTATGTAGCTACCTATAGTGTTCCTCTCGCTTCTCGGTTTTTAATCAAACGACAACGAACGACGGTTAAGAATTAATTTACCAATTTGTCGAAAAATAAGGATATTTTCCTTATTTTTGAGTTGCATCATCGTCATCATTTCCGTCGAAAGACGTCCACGAGTGGACATACTGCCTTCCCGAAGTACTGCCACTTGGACCGATTCTGTTTGAGTTTAATGGAATGAAATGTAAGTTTCATGAGCTCAAAGTAAAGTTAAGGTGCTGGCGTGCTGGCGTGCTGGGCGGCAATTCGGGTGGTCGTGGACAGTCCCGCCGCAACCGCAACCACAACCGCACCGCATTACCGCATTACCGTATAGCTAGCTATGCTTGGAGAGGATTAACGTGAATACACGTTAATCCTCTCCAAGCATAGCTGGCTGTAGGCAGGGGTTTAATTTTTATTTTGATAGAGCTTTATACGTAACATTAATAAATATAATACCTGAAAGGTTTTCAATGGTCACATATTCAGAACACAAAAACTAAATAGGGTTGGCGCTTTTGAGAATATTATGGGTACTAAACGACGCCACTGAATAGCTTATCCATCCGATAAATTATAATTTCAGTCTTTATTCCGAGCCCTACAACATTGTAGCTTATGGCATTTGTTTTCTGGAAATTCATAAAAACGTGCAGACGTCACACAAGTCATCATGTTTCATCTTAGTCTAAATTTGGGTTATTTAATCATAGTGTATATTTTAATCTCTTTGTTTTTGTAAAATTGTAATTTAATGTTTTTATTGATGACTTTTGTAATTTTTAGGTATCTATTTGTAATATTTTAATTAATTCTTAATGTATCTAATATTTTTAATTTCACAAGTAAGTATTATTATAACAGTGCCGCCATTGTTAAATGACTGTGTTACGTGATGTAACTCAAAAACGTTTTTAAAAATAAACTTTTATTTAATTGTCACAATGTTTACAATTAATACTAAGATTTTAGGAACTAGGCGAAATAGAATAACAGAGTTTGAACATCGATGATGTTGAAAACAGAACTGCTTTACAATGAAAGGAACTGAGCTTATATACTAAGAATCCAATGGGATAAGTAAACATAACCAATGGTGATTAGTTAATGAAGAAGATAACTAATATGGACCAATAACAAAGTCCTTAACTAATTAATGAATGACATTACTAGTATCTTATTTACAATACAATTATGTAATGGTTGTTTACAATATAATTATGTAGTGGTTGTTTACAATACAATTAGGATATTAGGATACTTGATAAAGAATGTAGAGACTCGACACATATGTGTAACGATAGAGGGCTAATATGTAACACCTCCCCCCTTAGAACAAAGATTGGGCGTTAGCGCCTGATTTTTGAGGTTGAGGAGATGATGATGGCTGCTGGTCTTCGATGTCATCTTCGTCGTCGGAGATGCACGTGGTGGGATGATGCAAGTTGCTCATGGGGATGGCAACATGCACATTGCGGCGTCGGGAAGAATGATCAAAACAGTTGTTGAAAACTTGTATGCAGGTTCTAGAATTGTTGCGACGTATAAATCCGTTTGGACATCTATTACAAAGTTTGATGCTGATGTATATTAGCATTATCGTGCCAATGGAAAGATATATCCACGAAAAGCTTGTTTGGTTCTTCTCCAAGAAGGATTGGGCTTTGGAGGCTTTCATATTTTGTAGTTCATCAGCATATTTTTCTAAATGAGCTTTTATGCTTCTTAGAGAGTCAAGAGGCATGTCATTGATCGTAATGGGGATCAACTTTTGCGATTCTTCATTTTTGAATGTTTCGAAGCAATCTTCACTTCTAACATCTGGAACGATGATCGGAATGGTGATGTTTTCTTCTGAGGTCTGGAAGGCTGATAGAGTGCTATATCCAGTGTGTAACTTGCACCCTTGAGGTAAGGTGATTGTTCCCGAGCCTTGTAGTTTTAAGTTGGAAATCTCGACGCTGCACTGAAGAACACAATTTGTCTCATTGTTCAGAATATATAACCAGTTGTTAGGGCCAATCGGCTGAAACGTGTTAATTTCTGCCGGGAAGGTTGTTGTGGTGCAAGTTGAAGGGATACTTGTTGTCTTGCTGAGTAGAATGTCCACTTCGCAGATTGGACGAACGGACGAATCGTAGATGACGATATCCTTGCAGACACGTTTTCTTGGTGCGTAGATGATGCAGTTATCCAAGGAGCTTGTAGCCGCATAATATTGTCTACTAGTGTCAGTGGCCAGGTAGGTATGCTCTGGGAGGATAGTGGTATGGAAGGAGGAATTGGGGTGTCTTATAGGAATAGAGTACATATGATACAAAGTAAAAGATTTATGTTGAACTAAGGGAAACTCTAGGACATATACTAAACGATTTGAGTACACGTATGCTGATAGAGAAGAAGAATCCAATAGGCTATGGATGTTATCAATTGAGACAGAAGTTACTAACCGTCTATTACTTCTTATCTTATTAGAAATCAGTAATTGTTCGTAAAGCTTATTGAAAGATATGATTGAAGGATGTATAATGTTGGATTTCGCAAATAGGATGCTTGTCAAGCAGTCATCTATTTCGTTTTCGAGACTAGTGACTAACTCAAGAATTTGTAATGAAATAGTTGATATGTCTTCGCTAATTTTTATGTCAAAAATAAGATTTTCGGTTTTATTAATAAAGTTATTAATGCGATCTATATTTTCATTTATAATCTGCTCATCGTAAGAGATTTTGAAAATAGTATCGTTGAAATTTTTTAAAGTAGACGATGTGATCTGGATTTGTTTTTGCATGAGATCCGCCAAATCAAGTTCTTGTTTTTCTAATTTATCAATGCATTCTTCGTAATGCTTCGCGTCTCTTGCATCAGGTGTACCAATAAGCCATTTAAGAACAGAGCCTAAACCATCTAGCAATTCTCGTTTTGTACGTGCATTTTTGCCGAGGTACATTTTGAGTTCCGAGAGTCTGTTTTCGATCTTATGAAGGTTAACGTTCAGATAGGATTTAGTTGATTGAGTTATCGGAAGTTTGATGAAATTGGTTGACATGGTTTGAAATTTTTCAGACAAACGAACTAGAGATTCATGGGATATAAAAAGAGGTTTTAAATCTTTATAGACTATGAGTTTCCATGAATCATCGGAAATTGATAGAGCTCCCTCTTCTTTGTAGAAAATGCCTGCATGTGAGGTTAAGGGCTGAGAGATATTTAGATGGGCAAGGGTTCCTGATGTTGCCCTGCAACAAAAGGATGTTTTTTGTTGAGTAACTTAGTTCTGATGCAGTTCCTGATAAAGGTGTACAATTTGTATAGAATTATGCATAATAGGACCTTAATAATAGAACAAATTATGTAATTATAAATGTAGTTAGGATCACTAAAAACTTGAGTAAAGGATAGGGTGGAGTTTTGGGCTGTTGTATAGCGACAGACCCTGTGAATAGAAAACAAAATGACTTAAATAATTAATCATAGAATAAACCTATCTAACTTATTATTATTTATAAATCTAATTTACGTTATAAGGTCTAAGGCGATTTGCGTGAACTAACTGATTTTTGCCAGCTTTTCTTATTATATAATTTTCATTGAATCCGACACGAACTACTTCGAATGGACCGTCCCATTTGGCGTCTAGGTTATTAGGTGTAGGTACTCGTAACATCACTCTGTCACCTAAGGAAAAATCGGCTATATTTTTAATCTGAGCGTCATAACGTTCTTTTGCTTTTTCCTTAGTGACTTCGATGTTTCGTAGAGCGGCGTCTCTAGCTATCCTAAGACGTTCATTTAAATCCTTTAAATAGTCGGAAGCTGTATATTCTGGAATCGGCTTAAGTGCATAGAAAGGACGTGGTTTGTAACCGAAAAGTAACTCGTGAGGTGTAAACCCGGTTGAACTATTGACGGATGTGTTGTGACACATAATAGCAAATGGAATTATTTTGTCCCAATTCTTCTGGCGACGGCTATTGTACATTCGTATATGATCACGGAGTGTAGCATGAAAACGTTCGAGTGCACCATTCGTTTGCGGATGATATGCAGTGTTGAAAGTTTGTGAAGAACCTAGGAATTTCATGAGCTGTTTCATAACACTGTTCATGAATTCTTTGCCTTGATCAGAGTGGAAACGTTTGGGAACACCGAAGTGTTGACAGAATTTGATCAAGCTTGATGCTACTGTAACTGCTTCTTTGTCAGGAATAGGGTATGCCTGAACGTACCTTGTCAGTTCATCCTGTAAGGTTAGGACATACTTGTTGTTGTTTTCACTGACTTCAGAGTAGGAAACGAGATCTATGGAAACGCGTTCGAAAGGCTCAGTGGATTGCGACGTGATAACCATAGGGGCCTGAAAGGATTTCCTTTGGATCTTATTTCTCTGACAGGTGACGCATGATTCAACGTAGTTTTTTATATCATTTGTCATACCTTTCCAGAAATACTCCTCTCTTATTTTCCTTATGCTTTCTGCAATACCACGATGACCTGAGACAGGTTCGTCGTGAAATGTTTTCAGAATTTCGGGGATTTCATCTAGACGTGGATATTTAACTCTATTTTCACAAATAGTTATCTCGCAGTCATATAATTCAGCGAGATATGAAGAGATTTTTAATTGTTCGTTTCCTTGAAGTTTACAAGTTTGATCGTATTTGAGATCTGGCACATACAATTGGTTTATCTCATTTCGCTGGAGGCAAGACAACAGGGATTTGAAATAGCTTTCTGAGTCCCAAGGATCGAAATGTGTTGGTCTAGTACAACAAAAGAATAGATTTTGATTATTATTAGATATAAGAAGATCTACATCGTAGAGAGATTTAGGTTTATCTAAATAGGGATCAGTCTGTGAACATGATTCTAAAGCCTCATAAAAAAGGTTATTATTATTTGAGTATTGACTTGAGGTTGGAATGAATATTTGTTTGTGTCTGGTATCTAGTAGTCTATCTGGTATTACTCTGACTTTTAGGGGATTGATAGAACGCTCTTGTGAAAGATAGTGTTCATAATTTAGTTGTAAATAACTAGAATCTGAGGAATCTTCGCAGGTTAAATCTATGATATTAGAATTAAAAATAGGGGGACGAGACAAAGCATCAGCATTTGTGTTTATTTTACCTGCTTTGTATATTATTTCATAATCGTACTCTTCGAGTTTTAATCTCCATCGAACGAGTCGACTACCGGGGTCTTTGATGGAGAATAGCCAAGTTAGAGGTTTATGATCCGTGACGATTTTAAATTTTCTTCCAAATAGATATGGGCGGAAATGTTTGACTGCCCAAACGATTGCTAACAATTCGCGTTCGATTGTGGAATAGTTCGTTTCAGCTTTATTCAGGGTTCTGGAGGCGTACGCGATAGGCAGGTCTTTACCAATTTCTCCTTGTGATAGAATTGCTCCAATAGCATGAATAGATGCGTCAGTCGTTAAAACAAATTCCTTGTTGAAATCGGGGTACTGTAGAATCGGGGTCGTGGTTAAAATATTTTTACATGTATCGAAGGCCTTTTGCTGTTCCGTACCCCAAATGAAAGGAACATCTTTCTTTAAAAGGCTTGTTAGTGGTTTTGTTATTTTACTAAAATTTGCAATGAATCTACGGTAATATCCTGCTAAACCTAAGAATGATTTTATATCCTTGCAGGATTTGGGTATTGGAAACTCTCTGACCGCTTGTACTTTTTCCGGATTGGGTTTAACGCCTTCATTGGAGATGATGTGCCCCAAGTATGCTACTTCCTTTCTCAGGAATTCACATTTGTCGGGTTGGACCTTTAAACCGTATTGTTTTAGACGATTGAATACCTCCGTTAATTTTTGTTCGTGTTCTTGGAGGCTGGATGCAAATACTACGATATCGTCGAGGTAGACGAAACAGCGTTCGCCTTGTAATCCATAAAGGACGCTATCCATTGCGCGTTGGAAGGTAGCGGGTGCATTTTTTAGACCGAAAGGCATTCTTAAAAATTCGTAATGACCATAAGGAGTACTAAAAGCGGTTTTTGGAATATCTTTTGGATCTAGTTCGATTTGATGAAAGCCAGACGCAAGATCTAAAGTAGTAAAGTAAATGGAATGACCTAATTTGTCAAGAATATCTGTGATGTTGGGTAAGGGGTAACTATCTCCGATAGTGATATCGTTAAGTTTACGATAGTCTATCACCACTCTCCATTTCTGTTTGCCCGAAGCGTCCAGTTTCTTAGGTACTATCCATATAGGACTGCTCCATGGTGAAGTACTAGGCCTAACGATGTTTTGTTTAAGCATTTTGTCGATTTGTGACTTTACCTCTTGTTGATGGATATAAGGGAATCTATAAGTTTTAGTATTGATCGGTGTATCTGATGTTGTCGGAATGGTATGTTTGGTGTGGTTGGTAAATGTAAGAGGATCGCCTTCAACGTAGAAAATGTCGGAGAATTCGTAAATTAATTTATCGAGGGATTCACGCTCTTCCTTATTTAGATGGTCGCGTCTAACGAGTTGACTTATGTCGTCTACTGAATGTAATTTATTATTGGATGTATTTACGGAATTAATAGGGAAACTGTCTGTCTCTAATGTTTCATCGAATGAGTTCACTTGGACTATAGGTATAGGGATGTGTTTGTCATGATTGCTGGAATTTACACAAGTCACTAGAAATCGGTTATTCGTGATATTTACAAGGGCGTTGGGAATAGTGATATCTCCATGAAGTACCTGTTTTTCGACGATCGCTGTACCATTTGCAATATCATTTGTATAACAACATATTACAGTTTCTGACCGTTGATTCACTAGTTGGTTGTTATGATGTGAATCATGAAAAGTGGAGGAGTGGAGGTGTGGTGTGGAGTCTTCATTTAAATAGAATAGTTTATAGGTCCGATCACGGACGCGCATGGTTTTGGACTGAACATAAATGTTAACATTGAATTTTGACATAAAATCGTTACCCAATATGCCATCTGATATAATATTGAGGTTAGCTATGTGAAAACTGTGTTTGGGTAATTGATCGAGGCTTAATTCAGAGGTGCCGTAGGTCTTGATTGTTGAGTTAGAGTTGGATACACCTACGATAGACGCTTTGTTAGAAGAATTAATGTGATTATTTCTGATTTTGTCTTTTCGAATGACTGAGATAGCTGCGCCTGTGTCTACCAATAATGTTATTGGTTGACCATCAATGTGGAATTTACAGTGCAGGAGGTTGTCGTGAGGTACGTTTAGCGAGGAAATGTTATATGATTTGATATCAGAGTTTTTAGTTTTGACCGATTTTTTATGCTTTGATTTAGTTTTGGAACTTGTATTTCTTTGATTTTTAGATTTAGTACGTTGCGTTGAAGTAGTAAGACTTTGTGAAATTGGAATTGAATTTGTAGATTCAGGATTTGGAGTTGATTTTGTAGGGTTAGAAGTTAGGATTGAATTTGTAGAAGTAGCATGATATGGTAGATCAGTTTGAGTGCAAGCGTCACGATATTGTCTACGATAGACAGAGTGAGTTTGTGTCGAAGCGTCGCACTTGATTTGAGAGGCAGAAACAATAGCCGTTTGTCCCCGATGGACTGGTTTTAACGAGCTATCACTTATACCCTTGGAAGTTTGAATATTGCGTGATAAATTTGTTATTGGAGCTGCAGATGGTCTAAATTGATCTGTGGGTCTTGAATTTGGGTTTCTGAGCAACGGTCTAAAGCGGTTTCCGAGGAGTTGCTCATCTCTCCGGCCGCTTGTGAGTTTAAATTGTGAACACCGGCCGGGTTAGGAACATTCTGTTTAGAATAAGCCGGACGTTGGTTGTGATTATTAGAGCCAGTCTTCATTTGATTGTTATAAGCCCTTTTTCTACATTCAGCAATGTCATGTCCTGGGTTTTTACAATATCTACAGAATTTCTTCGGAGTTGAATTTGGAATATTGGACTGTTGATAATTAGAATTAATGGGTATGAGATTTCGCGGCTGTGATGTGTTTTTATGCAATTGTTGTCTAGCAGCATTCATGTTTCGGATTTTTTCCTCCTGAATCGCGAAGTTACCCGCATCGCGTAAATGTTTAAACGAATGGACCCTTAACATAGTTCCTATGTCTGAGCTGAGCCCATTAACAAATACGTTTAGGGCGGTTTCTTCCGTATTTGCCTTACGACCTTCTAGGGTTATATCTTGCACTTCGGTTGATAACTTTTCTATTATTTTGCTGCGTAGCAAATCTACCCTGAGATAGTAATCGGTTATGCTTTCGTTAGGTTTCTGGAACATGGATTGTAGTTCCAGGGATAAATGCGCTAGAGTCTTTGTTTGTGAAAATTTTTGGATGAGATATGTTTTTAGATCGGCCCATGACGAGAAGTCCTTGGCATGTAAATCAGATGCTCCAGGACCTAGAATTTTGTTTAGCGTGAATGTCAACAATATGCCTTGTTGTTGCACTGATGCAATTTGAAACACGGAGTCGCATGATCTAACAAATCGATAAACTTGTGTTGGTTGAGCCGTATCAAAATCCGGAATGAACTTGATTAGCGTATCTATGCTTACTGCTAAGTTATCCGAAACAGGCGTGAATTTGGTGTCTGTGTTAGACATTGTGATTGATTTAGCACTTAGTAAAGAATTAGAAATATCAAGGTAGAAGATTCGGTTATTTTGATTTAGGATTTAGAAGAGATTTGGTAGCAAGGAATTGAATAAGGAATTAGAGGGAATCAGAGCATAACAATTTGAGCCACTTACCACAGTAACACGATCAAGCGGATAGACATCTTCAGGTTCGGCAGGGAAGATCAAAACCCTTCAGGTACCGCACTGTTGTCGCTGCTTCACAACCTAACAGGTACGTTATCCCTGTCTGACTGCCCTAGGCTATCCTACCGGCTGCGCCAAAATTGTTACGTGATGTAACTCAAAAACGTTTTTAAAAATAAACTTTTATTTAATTGTCACAATGTTTACAATTAATACTAAGATTTTAGGAACTAGGCGAAATAGAATAACAGAGTTTGAACATCGATGATGTTGAAAACAGAACTGCTTTACAATGAAAGGAACTGAGCTTATATACTAAGAATCCAATGGGATAAGTAAACATAACCAATGGTGATTAGTTAATGAAGAAGATAACTAATATGGACCAATAACAAAGTCCTTAACTAATTAATGAATGACATTACTAGTATCTTATTTACAATACAATTATGTAATGGTTGTTTACAATATAATTATGTAGTGGTTGTTTACAATACAATTAGGATATTAGGATACTTGATAAAGAATGTAGAGACTCGACACATATGTGTAACGATAGAGGGCTAATATGTAACAACTGCTTACTTCATGTTCCCGGATAAAATATACCTATTTATGATACACACGTGTTGATGGAGTATGTGACAATATCTAAATCCGTTAAGCCCTTATGCAGTCGAGAAACAAACCTCCAAACTTTCTTGATCATCAAACGTTATAGAGTTGCAAATTAATAAAAACCAAACTACTCTCCTTTAACAGCCCTACAGCCAAAATCCATCTATTTCACGTTTACCTACACTCCATTGTATATTTAAGCCAAAAAAGTTTTTAGTTTTCCATTGTGATGCTCTTTTGTTTGATATCGTGATACGATACCTATTTGAAAGCTGTTGTTATAATGTGGAGGGTTTTCGTGTCTGGCGATGGATCTAATCAATCATTGTATGGGCACAAATTAATGTCGCAGAGAGGATTCTGTGGGGTCTTATTTTTCTCTGCTGTAGGAGATGTTGAACAAAGTTAACAACATGAAAAAAATTAACGCTGTAAAATCAGTTGAAAAATCGATAAAATTTCAGGTACGGCAGATTTGTGCACTTAGCAATTATGAGTTAGACCGAAAAAAGTGTAACATTTTGACCATCACGATACTTTGTTACGTAACAAAAGGGTCGTTTACAAAAGCGAAAGGAACTTCGTTCCAACCGGGAGCCCCATGAAACCAAATTTAAAAAAAAAAGGTTGTTATTTCTCTGGTCAATAAAAATTATTAATGATGATTATTATTCGATTCAAAACCAGAAACCTACAATAGCCTAGAATGTACAGAGCAACTAATACCACCACTACATCAACATATTTAACCTTTCGGTGGCGTGTCGTCTGCGTCGAGCCATGACGTCATCAACTAATGCACTAGCGCCGACCTCATCAAGGCGCAGGTGTGGCGTGGCTGTGGCGTGGCGCCGCCATGCCACCTGAGAAATAATTACCGCGCGGAAAAGATGGGATGCGCCTTCTCATTATTTAAGAAGATGGTACACAATGTGTGTTTCGAAATACACATCTGTATTGTCTAGTAAATATAGTGCAGCGCATTTTTTGCTTCGAACGCGGCTTGGAATTGCACAAAACAGTTTTGAAGAGTAAATGGGAATCAACGTTTGACGATCGTATTTTATACCGAAATGCAGAATTTGAATCTGAATAA
Organism: Apamea anceps; assembly: GCA_951799955.1. Taxonomy (NCBI): domain Eukaryota; kingdom Metazoa; phylum Arthropoda; class Insecta; order Lepidoptera; family Noctuidae; genus Apamea; species Apamea anceps. Next base: position 6,777,375 of record OX637516.1, read on the forward strand.
TGAGAAATTAGGTGATCGTGTGATTTTATATCAAATATCGTCGTTGTCTTAATCTGTTTAAGAGTTATTTCAACGGGCATCGCGGTAATTGCGTAACAGACTATCAATCACAATCTGAATCATTTTGACGGATATTGCTAATCCATGCTTCATATTATGTTCGAAAAATGTGTCTTCTCAACAACGTAAATACTGTAATGAATTTGTACTGTCAAAAAAGAATGATCAAAATCGGACTACTCTGTAAAAAGTAAGCTATGCGTGGTCATACATTAAAAATAAAATTTGCGTCGACTTGAGAACCTCCTCCGTTTTTTTTCGTCGGTTAAAAATGAAAGCCATAGCTACTGTCAGTGTGCAACTACCCCGCCGATTAGGCAGAAACAATTTTTTTTTTGCTGTTCGTGTAAATTCAATCTCTTTCATCGTCTGAAGATTGCATTAGGTTTCCATTATCTTCCGGCTTGCTAATGCTTCGGATTTATAATTTAAACTCTTCTCAAGTAGCACCTACTTATAATAAATTAATGAGACAAGATAATTTTTATGTTTATCATTTAATATTGACCTAACTGAACATGCCAACATATACAAACTTAAATTTAAAGTAAAATGACTCTCTTCTCATCCCGCGTAGAGTTCATATGCTTCAAATGTACATCTACGAGCTGTCGCAACAGATTCGTCGTATCAACATTAGTGTGCATGATCAGCTCGAAGACCTTCAAATGCTGGAGAGACTTCCATTGCTCTTTGTGCTTCACCGCCACGTTAAACAGCTCATCCATCACGTTCTTCGACTTCTTGATCATGCACAGAATGAAGCCAACCTTGTAAGGAGACTCCTCCCTATGATCCTCTTTTATTTCCTCAGTTCTTTTCATCTTTTTCTGAGTGTCGCGCATCGTTTGATCCACGAGATTCGCTATTTTCTGCTTCAAATTCGTGTCCTTTTCATCCTCATAGACCCGCGATATTGGGCCCTTCGTGAACTGAGGGTGCTCATTCAACAACCAATACTTGCGTATAGGCTTTGGTGGTAGGTTTTCCGATTGGAATTCTTCGAACTTAACCGATTCAGCTCTAGATTTGAATTTGGGCTGATACGCCTCAATGTCCTCTAAATCTATTAGGTCTATGCATTTACATAGCTGTACTAGCATTTCTATTGTACCTAGAAACACATGGAATATGAAACATTTTATACATAAGGGCTGTAATCAAAATTACTATTTGAATAAAGCTACAAATACTTACATATTGTTATAGCAAGTTTTATAAAAAATATTTTCATTCTTATCAAGGTGGTCACTACATCACCGAGTCTTTGAAACGAGGTACTTAAACCTAAGTTTATCACAGAATTGGTTACTGTTTATTGGTTTGCGGCAATTAAATGTTATGAACACGAAACATTAAGATTAATTAAACGTTTCTGGGATTGTACTTACTGAAACTATAATTACAAGTAGTTTCACAAGAAACTTTCTAAATGATAAATGATTTTATTTTGTAAGTAGGTTTGTATAAACACTTTTACATGTCAATAATATTTTAAAAACTAGGTGAGGTCGGCGTTTCCTACCTGACTAGTCTGAGAAGAAAGGCCGAAACAAACTCAGACGTCACAGTCTCTTTTAAAGTCCAGACATAATCTTGGTCAGATCATATGAAGACCATGTAGGTCGATGTCTGAGATGGTCTTTTGAGGAAAGAACCATGTTTGAGTATCTTTATGCCTACTCTCCGGTCTTGCTTTGTCTATGGATTATGGTTTTCCAATTATTACAAGGGCTTTAGCGTAACTTACCATCAGCGAGGACTAAAAAGTTTCCAACCATGCAGTCTATTTTGCCACTGTCCACAAAATTACTAGTATAACGGTTACCATGTTCTCATCTATTTTTGGCCAAAGATGAACTTTTTATAAACAGGCCTGGGCCCCAGGGTCGGGCTCCCTTGTGATTATTTCTTGAAAAAGAATCGTTTACGTAGGTAATTAATTTTTAAATAGAAATACTGAAATATACTAGATTCTATAACATTCAGTGGAAAATAAGTAAAAGAAATAAATAAGTTTTCGCAATATCTAGGTACCTACTGCGAGTACAACTACTACTAGGTAGTCTACTTTAGCCTTGGATCGAATGAGCTGGAAGTCATGGGGACAGGCATTCTCCCAGCAGTGGGATGATGCAGGCTAACAGTAACAGTAATATCTACCTATTGCCAAAACGTATATTATGTAACCCACGGAATTAGTACCTATGTACAGACGCCAGCAGGTCAACCTACCTGAAACTGTCAAATTTTCCCAATCAACCTTGAACCTTAATGCTTTAGCGATAAAGTTGAAAATCTATTAAAGAAATTTGACAGATTGTAGTAGCTTGATGTGCTGGCGTCTGTACTTTATACCTATGTAATATTACGAAAACCCCTGACTGAGACAGTTCTACTGAGTTTTTCCGTTTAGACTCAGTGAAAGTGTTTCTTTGCTACTGGCCATTTGTAATTTAACACTGTCTGTCATACGGTGAAGTATATTGTCTGTCATCGGAGCAGCCTCTTTGTGCAATATTTGGAGCCAAGTTTTGGAGGTTGAGTATCTACGAATCTGTAAAAATTCTCGTAATGTTTCGTCTAGCCTTAACTAAATTAGGGGCTCCAGCTCTAACGAAAAGTATAAAAAATGTATTTAAACCACAATTTAGAAAGTGCCACAGTGTGTTCGGTATAATGGATTTGCTTCAGCAAGAAAAGGTATTGAAAAAAGATCTACATAAACATTCCATGCTAGGATCATTGAAGCGCCTTGTTGCCTCGTTCACTCGATAACTTTGGGCATAATCAAAAATACCTGAACTAAAGTAGTTTTCACAAAGCGGAAGAAGAGCCTAGAAGAGACACTCTTAGTGAAAATAGTACTTATCTCAAAGATGAAGCACTTCCAGAAGGCTGTTTCCGTAACCCTTTGTATAGTTCTAGGTTTCGCAGTTGCAGAATATTAGTGTTTAGGTACTTAGTTAACTTGTACTCATCTGTAGTAGTGATTGGGGGCGCTTTAATTTTAATATATAATTTCAGCCCGATCAATTTTCGTTGTGCCAAGTGACGAGTGAACACCACGACATTGCTCTGGACGTGATCAAGCAATATTACTTGAGCGAACATGTCTTGGTTCAGTCACGAAACATGGACATCACTAACGACTGCGCACTTGACGAATACCTTGTTGGTTTGCTAAAACAAGGTACCTTTACCATTTTTTCCTCCTTCGCACGTTTTGCCTAACACATCTGACATAGACAGAATTGTTGACATTGGCACCATTGCAATAAAGAAAAATTGAAAAGAATACCTTTAGGTACCATTTCCCTAACCTACCTAGGGAGATACGTCTACGTAATAGGACATGTATCTAGCAATTTCAAGCGATGGCCCATCCTGAAATGGCTGTAGTCATTTTATCCAATACGAGCCAATGCGTTGCCAACTTTCAAAGTCAAGAGCTTATAATTTTACCAAACCTTTCATTACAATTCGTTTTTACTTTAGGCCTTGGTGCTTCTAGTTTTGTAGACAACTAAATTCTTTGTTATATTTGAATTATGACCTGTTTCACACCTGGTTTACTTTTCAACATAATTTGGCCTGATTCACCACATCTTGAAAAAAGGCATTGTGACACGGGTCCCTAACCTTATTGTCGTTACTAAAAAACGATTAACATTCCCTTACTTCCACTTAGCTAAGTAGAACCTGCAATTATTTACTTACTGCTACAAAATCCTTTATCCATTCGTTTATTATTACAGGTAACTCGCTGTTTGCTAGAGCGGAAGACGGCTCAATAGCTGGTCTTTGTGTCAGCTTCGCCAGTAGCCCCGTTGACCCTACAAACTTAAGGAACTATGCTTTCTACAGACAGGTAAAGGCAACAACTCTTGAATTGATTAAACTCGGGAACTATTTTTCATAAATTAGTTTCTGAGTTTCCATATGAGATTGTGTAGCCGGGATATTTAATGATCACATAAAATAGCATACCATAGAGCCTGTATTCGCTTTAAGGTTAGGCTACTGAAGTGTACCTACCTACAGCATAATCAGCTTATAAATGTTCCCATTGGTGGGACAGAAGCCTCCTCTCTTCGAGCGGGAGTGGGCTGTAATCCACCACGCGGGCCCAGTGTGGGTTGGTAGAAGTCATATAACTCTAAATGTTTGGTTCTAGAACATGTTCCTTCACGATGTTTCCTTCACCGTTTTGAGAGCAGTGGAGTTTAAATAATTTACACAAAAAGCGCCCGCCTGAGCTCGAACCCACGACCACGTAAGTCCGGGCCGTTACCTCTGGACCCTACCCTACACCTAAGTACATTTCGGCAGTTATGTCTGTTTGTTTATTTATTTATTTTATTTATGCTTAATTAAAACGGCACAGGTCCAATTACATTAATTAACATAGAATTATAAAGATTAAAATAAAATAAGCATTCAAATAACATACAATACAAAAATTAAATTCAAATTCAAAGATATACAATTCGTGGATAAAATTATTAATAATTATTTTCGTAAATGGTTAAATAAATTAGAAAAATCATAAACTAACAAACTATAATGTAACAGTGGACACCCTCGCATATTGTCTCTCACGAAACACCAGACAGGCACGCATTATTTTCTTCCATTCATCAGCAAACACATCACATTCAGGGTCGGCAGTCAGGAGAACGTTTAGCATCCTTAGGGTTCGACATACCGGGGATTCAGCTCTAGCAACCGATCTAGATAGCGGTAGTGCGAACAGGTTATGACGGCGGCTTTGTTAGTAATGATCCCTATTTTTCAAAGAACTTCAGTAATGAACTATTTGTACTATTGGTTCACAGGACCCTAACACCAAAGATTTTCTATACTTCACGGCTAAGTTACAGGAGACGCCAAATCTGTGGGACGTGTTCAAACAACAGAAAGTTTATGAGGTAACAACATTTTTTTTATTTTATCTGGTGCCGGTGTAGTATCTGAGGGGCGATTCTCGTAATTTTAAGAACGTTCACAGTCTGATCTCAGTCTCAATCTGTCAAAAATCACTTTGAAATCCCTACATTTTTGTTATTGATTGTCGCTGAGATATGATTGTTACTATATTTTGGACGTTTTTGATTACGGGAATTGACCTTCAGGTATATGTAGTGCTATTCTGCAAACGTAGGTATGTGAAGTGAGCTTGAAGTGAGCAGTTAGGGGATTGAGACTATTGCCAGCACATTTCAAGGTCACTACACCTATATATTTTCACGATGAGGTTTTCGTAGAATAGATCGACAGGTATCTGATCTACATGAAACATTCAACTTTTCTCATCGACGTCCAGCCTCTGAGCATTTCATTCAACTCTTAAAGAAATGACACATGTTAGCAATTTTAAGTTAGTAATCATTGTTGCCGCGGTTGGTCTGTGGATGGGTGACCATCTTTACATACCGAGACCTCTCCGTGCCTCGGAAAGCACGTTAAGCTGTTGGTCCCGGCTTTCATTCGTGGATGTTTGACAGTCGTTACGGGTAGTCAGAAGCCCGAAAGTTTGACAACCAGTCTTACCAAGGGGTATCGTATTACCCAGTAACTGGGTTGTGGAGGTCAGATAGGCAGTCGCTCCATGTAAAATACTGGTATTCAGGTGCATCCGGTTAGACTGGAAGCCGACCCCAGCATAGTTGGGAAACGGCTAGGCAGATGATGATGACCTGATTTTTTCTAAATCTAATAAACCCGAAGCATAATAAATGCTCCTAAATTCCAGATCAAAATGATAACAGTTCTCCCAGAATTCCGAAGGCAAGGCTTAGCAGTATTCCTGGCAGAGAAAAGCAAAGAGCTAGCACATGACCAGGGATACAACGTCATTCGAATGGACTGCATCAATCCTTTCGAGTAAGTATCGCTTTTGCAAACAAAAAACTACTTAAAGGTCTCGATGAGAACTGGTTTTACAAGGACCGAAGTAATTAGTGCCCACAGGTAGGTACAGGCGACGTCAGAATAGCAGGACGAACTGTATGTTCAAAATGATCAAAAAGAAAGCTAAACTACATGAGAAATAGGTATCATAGTGGCACAAAATATTTGACGGCGCGGTTGGCGCAGTGGTTAAGCGATTGACTGCTGCGCTGCGGGTCGCGGGTTCGATTCCCGCACGGAACAAATATTTGTATGACCTACAAGTAGTTGTTCCGGGTCTGGCTGTTTGTGTATGTGAGTTTAAATGTTTGTAAACGCACCCACGATACAAGACAAATTCATAGAATGGGGTAACGATTAAAAAAAAATAAAAATATGTGTGCTCAAACTGTATGGGGAATTTTATCTTAAATTATATATTAATTTGTTCAAACTTAATAATCTTTTATTGAATAAAGATCTTAAATTTATTAATTCATTGACAGACAACGCACAGCCTAAACCACTGGGTCTAGAGGTATGAAATTTTTGCACAAGATTTCCTTATAGATCGAAAGAAAGCACTAAGGACAGATTTTTTAAATTGTTCTTTTTTGAAAGTCAAATAGGGGATGGAAGTTTGCATGAAAGTTCGTCATTTTTGCCGATGGGTAACCTCAGAGGGGGCACACGGCTTGGCTTTTATTAAATTTACAGTTTGTAGTTATCGGGAGCTGTGTTCACTCTAAAGTACCTCTTGTGTCATTGAGATATAGCTTAATTTTCTTAGTTGTTTTTTTTAGTTTCCGTTTGGTCCAGATATTTTTATTATTTTATGTTTTGAGCCCGTATATCAAGCGAACATTGAGTTGTTTTTTATGTACCCACAAAATAATTATTGTACAAATATCTATATAATATTATTGTACAAAATAGTTTTTGTAAAACGCTCAACAAATATCGACTTATGTTTTTAATATTCTCATGTAAGTGAATTTTGTATTCTTATGAGAATAAAGTTATCTCAAACCTCATTTTTGTCGCCGACTGTAGTTTGTGGATTGTGGGCGAAGCTTTTGATTTTCCGGTTTGTGGCTGACCTATGAATAACAAAGAATCAAGAAAACAAAACTAATATAAAGATAAATGTATATCGGTCCTACGAGTATTACCTACTTACTTATCTGTCTGTCTATAACGTTGCTCGATAATAAATACCTTATTGCACATTGAAAGGCGTAAATACTATATAGTGGATTTATTTTTATGGCAGTACCGATAAATACGTCTCGACATTAAAATAACATAACGACGGAGATGGCGGGATGAGCTGGACTCCAATAAGAACTAGTCCCCAATAGAAATGTTGAGAACTGAAAATAAAGTAAGGGGAGGCCTTTGTAGCGGGATTGTCCGAAAGGGTTACCGCTGCCCTGGAACATAAAGGGCTAAGGAACACGGGTGGGTTTTAGTCAGTAAGAGTCTGACACTCCCTTCCGCTCCACCCAGAGCGGGAGGGGTCATTTGATGATTTCCCATCCTAAAAAAAAAAAAAAAGGGTAGGCCTTTGTCTCAGCTGACTGTTGATGGTAATATACCTATACGAGTAGCTACTCATCGGTGGCTGCCGCCGATGAGTGTAGCTGTCTGCAAATGCTGCAATTGCTTCTGCCGTTGGCTAAGTGCTGCTCGTGTATGCAGGGTGGCAGGACCATCGACGCACAAACTATATTACCATAACCATGAATTCAGTACATGATTCTAAACATCCTAGTGTAGAAATTTTTCATCGGTTATCAAAATAATAATCAGCCGTTTCATAGAAAAGTGCAATACCTACGCGGTCAAAATGTATGGAACAGCTAATTTGTTTTTTAATAACCGACGAAAAATTTCAACTCATGGGGGTTCAGAATCATGTACCTACTGAATCCATAGTAACTGGTTGCGCGTCGATGTCCTTTTAGTGACCGATACTTATACACATGATCGTACTCATCGTAACTGTCAACTTTCCCAAAGAAGCGATTTTTTTTATATTTACCATACGCATGGCCTCGTAGAAACGCGCGCGTGGACCGAACGGTTTTTAAATAAATGAAAAAGAATAATGCATGGTAAAACTGGAATACTTTTGTTTTTAAAAGGGATTAGTAACTAAATTAAATTATAACTGACGGTGTATTATTCTTGATGCCAGCACATCAAGCTACTACAATCTGTCAAATTTCTATAATAGATTTTCAATTTCATCGCTAAAGCATTAGGTTCAAGGTTGATTGGGAAAATTTGACAGTTTCGGGTAGCTTCTGGCGGCTGTACTCAATATTCTGTTAGGGTGACTGTGTACTGCAGTGCCTAAATTTAGCATTCATATTAGGCACATAAGTAGGTACCCTCAATTACTGTAACTCTCAAAATAACTGTCTCATTTCTTCCTCTACAGTTACAAAATCGCTGAACGGTGCATGCTACAATGTATTGTCAAGTTCCCTCTTCACAAGGTACGCGGTACGAACGCCCCGTTCATTAAGAAGAGTTCGGAATATAACCGATGCGTACGCGTTTACATAGATGCACGATCACAGCCCGATGTTGACCGAACGACCGTCAGGAGTAGGCAGCAAGATCTAGAGAGCCTTATAGAATGACAGTAATGTATAGATATAAATATTATGTTTGGAGTCAAAATAGATTATTAAGAGTGGCTAGTTATGATGTTGTTTTAATTTTAATCTGTGACAGAATCCTGCAACCTATTAGGGTAGTTGCCTGGGTAAAAATATTATTATTATATTTAGTCCATCAGTTAGATTATCGAAAAATAATGGACACGTATTTTTTCTTTTGTCAATTAAACAAAACATGACAAAGATAAAGCGCGTCAAAATTTGGGAGTCGGGGGTCGTGATGTCACGCCTTGCTAAAAGGCGTGACATCACGCGGAACTTTAACGGTTGATATCTTCATCATTTTTTATATAATTGACAAAAGACAAAATACGGTTCCAATATTTTTTGATAATCTAACTGACGGACTAATTAGATTTTTTTAAGCATCTAGCCTATTGTGTAACACACTTTCCAATTACAATCTGAATAATTTTTAAGCCTATTGCTGATCCATTGCTTTATATGTTCGAAAAATTTGTCTGCTCAACAACGTAAATAACGCAATGAATGTTGTTGAAATGTCAAAATGAAAACTATCTACGAGTACTAATAGTGTGTTACGCAATTAGCCTGCTGGGTTATTATCCGATTACAAGTTATCATTCGATTGGTAGTTCTACATTCCTGCGTCTTTCCATTTATAATATACTTACTGATACATCTCTTGGGACTAGTCATCTCTCAGCTGCCACGGCTTATTTGAATTTTTAATTTCGGAATAGTTTTTATTTTTTCTATAACGGACGCTTTTAACGTGCACGTCTTTCTACATCGTTCTCACATGGTTAATATCAACACAAATGCTGTAATCAAATATTTTGTAACAATTTTATGATTTAAAACAGTGTCCATGGAGTTTCTTGCCCGTTCTTCTCCATAGGTACCTACTGACCTGACTACTGACTGACCGACCCTTTGACAATTCAAAAATGCCTGTAATTGGTTTAGTTGAATTATGTAAATGATTTGAGTTTGAGTTTTGAGTTTTACGCTGGATCTTATAAAGCATAAGTAGCAGTTGGTATGTTCGTATAGGACATAATGTCCTGACACTTCTGGTTACATTTGCATTACATAAATGATGTATCTGCGAATTGCAGTAACTACATACAATAATAAAATTATGCTCACATATACATCTGTATATTACGTAAACGTATTATAATTAATTGTAACTGCGGACTGCCTCGCTGCCTGGGGCTGCAGTCTCGACATTCATAGCGATCGTTTTACGACCGAATTCGCAAAGTCCCGGATTGACAGGTGTAATGTATGGAGTGACAGGACTTTGCGACCGAACTCGGTCGTAAAGCGATCGTTATGAATGTCGAGACTGCAGCCCCTTCTCAGCACTAGCACTAGATGTGTCTAGTGGACGCAAGCGGTACGGCAAGAGATGTCAGCACGAGTGACGGGGCCCGATAGGGCTGAAGCCTGCCAGGGTAGCGGGATCGTCCGAAAGGGTTACCGCTGCCCTGGAACATAAAGGGCTAAGGAAGGAACACGGGTGGGTTTTAGTCAGTAAGAGTCTGACACTCCCTTCCACTCCACCCAGAGCGGGAGGGGTCATTTGATGACTTCCCATCCGCAAAAAAAAAAGCGGTACTGCTACTGTATATGAGGACCTGGGTTCAATTCCCAGGTCAGGCAAAGTGTTATTTAGTTTTTCTATCACTAAAGGAGTGAGTACGTGAGTTAACTATGGATCAAAAAACCGGCCCTAAGATATTTTTGTTAGTAGCAGACCGAAGTCTGGGTTTTACCCGGTTAATGGTAATAGGGTCACCCCCTAAATGGGGGGCGACCCTATTACCCATCCCATGTCATACACGGGACTTAAACATCTCTCACGAAATATGGCTTTACACTACCTCTGCCGAGCCCCTCGGGGATTACAGGATTAATATGTTAACTTTGCGCGTTTTAAAAGGAAAATAAACAACCTAAGTATTTAATTTTAGAAATGTTTATTTAAACCAAAGTTATTATCACAATACTATTGCATCAAGACTCTTAAGGCTACTAAGAAAGGCGCCCGCCTAGTTCATTAGGTACTTATTCAACGAATATCATAAAATTACATCTATGTTTACATTAATGAATTCGTGATAATATAAAAAAAAAATTATATCAGTACTTTTGGTTGGAGATTTAAAATAGAACACATAATCACTTTGTTTTAGAAAATAATACACACTACAAGGTCAAATTAATTTATCTAGCGAAACTGTGAAAACGCGATGGGTAAAAAAATTGGGGTCAACGACCGCTGGCAGTGTTGTTACTTGAAGTGTGAGTTGAAAATATATGTTTATTTTTTGTTTCATCTTGTGGAGATATCGATACTGTCAGTAAAGTTTACAAAAAAAATAATAATAACTCATATTTCAACTGACACACTAACTGAGGCTGATGACCCCAAAAAAAAAATCATCAAATTATTTTTTTTTTTTTTTGTTTTATCATGTTTAGATATCACCATCACGTCTACGGAGTTTCTCTAGCTAATTTAATTTGACCCTGTATATGATCAAACTTCGCACAGATGCTTGAAATATCTGTGCCACATATATCTAGTTAGAAATACAGACTCAAATCAGACTTCATAACAATCAGTACGACAGCCTTATCAGTGACAGTAACAAAGTACTACTTAGTTATTGATAACTGATAAGCCTGTCTAATTATAAGCATCTTAATGAAACCATGATTAACAAATACATGCGTATTAACCCCTTCACGTGGTAATGAGATTTCATCTCTTGTTAGACTACATTAACCTTTTATCTTAAGCCTAGCATCTAATTAAGAAGATAAGGCTTGATGATGGTCTCGATGAACCATTTGTCTGAGAAACGTAGGTGATCGCCTTCTGTTGATATCAGTACTAACTTTCCTTCTTTCTCCATCTTCTTGAGGCCGAGGCGATCCTGGAATGGAGTAATGAAACAAATCTTTATACCGTATGCTTAAAGGATGCATTTATACAAAACTAAATTATACATGGTGGCAGGGATTCAGCTGCATCCGGTTAGACTGGAAGCCGACCCCAACATAGTTGGGAAAAGGCTAGGCAGGTGATGATGACGATGATGACATGGTATCGACGCGCAAGCTGTAGTACATGATTCTGAACCCTTAATTCTGAATTCATAGTTTTAGTTTGCGCGTCGATGTTCTTGGCATCCTGTATTCCTGCAGTATCCATCAACTCCAAATGATTTAAAAACACAAATTATAACATCGATATCGTTTCGCACATAGCTTTACACTTTACTCCACTAACAGGCTCATAGGCTACATAAAAACTTTTTCAAGAGCCGAAAGATATGCGAGGATATAATCGATCAGTCTTCAGTTACTGTTATTCTTCTTTTTTATCGGGTCTAACTACCATTTAATAAAGTCATGCTGTAGTAACAAAATTATTATCCATTTACAAAGAGGTAGCGGGGCTCACTGCCCAGCACACGACGAGTTCATTCGATTACATTTCGATATATGGACGAAAATTTATCAGGAAGTCTCCTTGAGTGGTCCCATCTACAAATTGGTGTGCTTTATAGACATTCTAAAGCATCCGTGAATGGGTGGCTAAAACTGGAATCTTTCAAAGTAGGTATTTAAATATTTTGATTTAAAAGAGTGTACACGGAGTTTATTGTCCGATCTTACTACTTCTTACTTCCTAGAAACCTATTACGCATGAGCAACTTGCTTCATCTTTCTGACACCGACCCCATGACAATGCAAAAGTGAATTGGCTTCATTAAAATAAATGCTTTGAGTTTTAAGTTAAATTTTGAAAAAACTACAAACCTCCTTATAAACTCTGGTTTCCTGCATCGGAAGCAGCTTCTTCGACTGTCCCGGCTCATAGAACCCGAACCACTCAGTCTCCCGCGGCTGAACGATGGTATCATTGGCAAACTTGACCAGTACCAAGTGTTCCAAGCTCTGCAGATTCTGTATGTACGTCTTGTTGACGAACACCTCGTTGTTGATGTCGGGGAGGAAGATTGCCTTGTGTATGTAGTTCTCCTCGTCTAAAGGATCATGCCAGTACGTCGCTTGGACGAGGGCGTGTTGGAGCCAGCTGTAATATAAGTTAGGAGTTAGGATACTTAAAATGGAACAAAAAGTAGTCTCGAAGACGATTATGCGCATATCTTAGGGTTTGAGATGCAGCCTTGTTGCTCACATCTATTTGCAATCATTGCATGGTGAATACTGGTCTACTAAGCTTGTTACCACAAATGGCGATTATTGCAAATGGGCCATAAGGCAGATGAAAACATCTTTAGGATCTACCACACAATATTGATCGTCTAAAACACAAACAAAATATTGTGTTTCCTTTCTATAGTATGTCATCTATAGTGCGCCACAGTAAAATAAAATAAATTGTAGCTAACATCACATCTTGGTGAAATGAAACGCAGAAATACCATATTTGTATAAGCAATATTTTCTTTTGAAGAAAGCGGAACGAAGTGAAAAGTACCTATGTATTACGATTGGTGGTAATCTAGATTTCTGTAACACTACTGAGGTACTTGTTGAAACTGACTTATGGTCATTTTCGAAGTTTATTTTGGTAAACATCAAAATCGGAATCGAGTTTGTATAATCGAATACAAAAAAAAAACACAGATGATACGATTGAATTACAAAATATTTGATTTTATTTTATGGGTTTTCTAATTCTACATTTTAACAGTAAAGTTAAGCTTCTAATCTAAACATCTAAGGTTAAAAAATAATTTTGTAATTTACAAAAGTGTGCAATATTTTGTGTCCTCAATCGCAAGCGCATAAAACAATATTAACCAATTCACAAGGATACTTGAGCGTTAAAGCGACCTTCACATATTCCGCTCCTTATTTGCTGACCGATGAGTACCGGTGCGACTCGCAATGCATACAAAACGATTAATACATCTGCAACCCTGTACTTATTGTGTACATGTAAAAGTACAGACGCCAGCACATCAAGCCAGTCGAAACTGTCAAATTTTCCCAATCAACCTTGAACCTAATGTTTTAGCGATAAAGTTGAAAATCTATTAAAGAAATTTGACAGATTGTAGTAGCCTGATGTGCTGGCGTCTGTAAACGTCTTTGTCTCGGAGCTTTAGATTAATGAAGGACCTTCTAGAGTTCTTGACAATAGTTTATCGGCCCTAGACTCTTATCACGTTTGGAGGTCAAGAGATGAATATTCCGATTAGGAATCACACACACATAAGGACTTGAAGTTAACAGTACCTATTACCGCTCGTAGATACTTGGCAGTTCATTGAGAGACTGCACGTATAATTAAATACGCGAGGAAGCGCGCGTTGTCGCGAGGACGCGCGTCTTAGAATAGATATAATACTCTTTATTATGTACACCGCACCGTATAAATTAGATACAGATATAAATGTCGAAATTTTACAAAGGGTGACACAATGAGCGGTCTTATCGGTTCGATCGATCTTTTAAAGACAACGTTTGGATGGATTAAACGTCAAAAAGGGGAAGGAGAGACAATACTGTAGGAAGTCACACGGATTACCCTGGCTTACTTCACTTTTGCTAGATCTAAACCACGCACTTCGTCAAGTTTGAATATCTGGGCTCGCTAGCTCCGAACATGACTTCGTTGGTCTAATTTCGAAAATTTTCTGCTTACCATTAAAGCTACGCACATACAGAAGCAACGGGAGGCAGCGCAACGAATGTTAATACAAAAAAGTGCGGTGCGGTCCGCTTGTACTGTGCAAGGGTTCATACAAAATGTAGGTACGAAAGACCCTCCTACATCAGTAGGAGGGCTTTTGCAATGCGGTGTGACCGTCTCATATCTGGGTTAACCTAGTGTGCATACATACGAGCGGTACGTGTCGACGACAGAGGCAACTGCAACCGTCGATGAGTGTAGGCGACAGCCGTCAACGCGTGTCGGCGGTAGCCGTCGACACGCTGGCGGCTGCCGTCGACAACGTGACGCTTGTGTGACACGCCGCATGTTGTCACTATGTACACTTAAATGTAAAAAATATATTTGTATGTTATAAGGTGATTGACTTACGTCTCATAAGCACCGTAGTTGAGCAGTTGCCTGATATAGTCACAGGTGGGGTGCTGCAGGGCGCCGCAGTGGGGCAGACCATAGACTCCTTGGTGCTGGCCTCCGAGAGATATCATGTTCTTGATCGGAGGCAAGGTGTGGCCGCAACGCTGGACTACAGCTCGCCTTTAAATATTACAACTTTATGAAAAGTAAAAAAACAAATAGAATAAAAGAAAATATGTTTTTTTTTTGTACTACGTGTACAGGCACACACAATATAAAAAAATAAAAGAGAAGTAGACTGGAGTATGTAGTTCAAATTTATGTTTTGTGGCAGTAGGTACAGAGAACCGTACATCAGTGGTAACTATTTGACGGCGATTTTAGTAGTGCAATTTTTTACCACTGCAGTAATGTCATGAAAGGTTTATTTCGTAAATAAATATGCTTTACAAAATTTTAAGAGTATATCAAAGGAATACTACTAACTAGAGTAATTAGTAGAGATTTTATTTAAATTGTTTTATGTATGTTATTAGCTTGATGGTGACAAAATGCTTGTCACCATGTATGTGCATGTATGTCCTTCAACCATTTTTTTTTTTGGAGATTTTTTATCCAATATAATATTAATATGGGTAGGTACCTACTGAATAACTATTATTATGTAAAAAATTCAGTATTCAGAATGTCAGATATATGTATGTACTATCAAAAACCCTTACAGAAACTGGCTTCCTTGAGAGAATCCAATGGCGTTAAACCCTTCCTTCAACTGAGGTTTTTGAGCCAGGTACTTGCACACTCCCTCCACCTGTTTGTTAGGGTTCAAGAAGTACCCATTCTCCAGGTCCTCTATTGTGGAGTTACCAATTTGCAAAGAGTCCACATATACACCGGGGATGTTTTTTTCCAGAAATATCTTGATTCCTCCTAAACTGAAACTTATGCAGCAAGTGTCACCTGTACACAAAAGAATGATTCTTTCATGTATTTATTTTATTATTTATGTACACATACTAAAATACATAGGGATACAACATAATTATAATTTTACTTTAATTTTTTTTATTTTACTTATATTTTTTGTAAATACTTACTTATTTATATTATTAGCCTAAATAGGTGCGATAAAATAAATTAAAGATCCCACTACCTAGCTATATATATTTTTTGTAAGTATTTTTAGGTAGTGCATCAGTTTATATTTATATGCATTAAAAGGTACCTTAGCCTTCCACAATCTAAACATGTTTGGATTAAAATCTATTTTTAGAATGTAATTCTTTCCACACATTTTCCTGCTTGTAAACTCATTTCATTACCCTTATTGGATTTATACAAGATTCTTAAGGTGATCTGTTTGGGAGTTCACCCAGTTTCCTCAGTGGGAGTTAAGGGTTATTTTTAAGTAGTTAGGTACAGGAGAAAGTTTTTTAAATATTAAAATCTGATACAGCTACATAGAATCTATTTAAATAATCAATTATGTGCTACCAGGTTCAAATAATTGAGGCATAGCTCTAGCCCATAAACTATAATTATGGCATTAATACCTAGTTAAAAGAACCCAATTACCTACCTATACTGTAATTCAATTATACAATATTAATTAATGTTAATTATTCAAATGATAGAAGCCAATAATCATCATTCAAACTATTTAAAAAGACAATTACCAATTTACACATTTTTATTATTGGATGGAATAAACTCTGGTTAATGAGCATAGCACAGTATGACAATTGACTATTGATTGAAACTAATTTACTGTCTAATTAATTCTTTAACTCACCCATTCCATGCCACAATACTATAGCTGTTGGTTTTGCAGAAATTAATTTGATTACGAACAGTAAAATAAATAACGTTTTCATTTTGAATAGTTATCACACTAAAAATGGAATTTATTGACAGATTTGGAATAAATCTTGAACAAAACACTGCGGTAAAACGACCGAAATAACAATGAAAAGTCGTAATGTAAACAAACAAAATGTCAAACAAATGTCAACGAATAGTGAAGTGCAATGCAGTTCGCAAAAATCTTTATGAATGACATCTATCGAGCATTGACCTTACCACCAGCCATCGAATGATCATTCATGAATTTTATTGACATAGGTTAGAGTATTTTAAGAATGGTACAGTTAACCATAGAGGTACAATTTATTTAGAAACATTTAATCGAAGTAAGCTCTTATTATTTGTTTTAAAACTAGATGTCACTATTACGTTTATCCTACACGCTTGTTTGGAAGTTCTTGCGGCTAACTAAACGTCTCGCATGAATGACCAGAATGACAGCAAAGCTTCCAAACGTTTTCAACAGATGGCGTTAGCAGTACTATGTCGAGTATCAATGTTCATTGTATTAACGTAATATTTATTAGTAACACAATTAATTAATACATTTTGATTCAAATTAAGTCTAAAATAATAATACATATGTACAAGTGAAAAAAAAAGAATCATAGGGCATCAAAAAATTCGTCCGCATCGCTGTCAACAGGAACAGTGCCCAAAAGGCTGGCAGCATTGCCACGTTGTATGGCGATGCTAATTCTTTGGCCAAGAAACAGGCCAGCCCTCTGGTCACGTGAAGAGTCGACTAACCGCTTGGCGATATCTCGAAACACCAAGTGGGCACTCGGACCCCATGGCCCTAGTGTTTCAACCCCAAACGGCTCGAAGATATAACTCCCAGTCAGGCTGGAATATTTTCGCCGTTTGAGGTTTTCTGCACCAGCAGCAGCCGCTCCAGCACAGCCCACCGTGCTAGGTGGTGCGCTCCAAGATGGGATGGCGCAAGGGTGTCGACACATGTTGCATCCCACACCAGAGGTCTGCCTAACTTCCAGGGCATTATGGTCATTCCGTCTGGTCTCTTCCCATCGTCGCGTGCCAGGCCGTTGGGTTCTAAAACAGCCGGCACCCCGGCGGTGACAAGAGCACGACGGATGATGTCGTTAATGCTGGCGTGCCGTGCTATCCGACCTGCGCTCCTACTGCAGGATAGGCCATGGTGTCCGAGGCAATCAACAGCTTCACTGCACTGACAACGATGCGGAGCCCCACAAGGAGCACCCAAACGCAGACAGGTAGCGAGCCGGAAGGTGGTGTCACCCAGCATAGTGCCTATGTTGGGTGAAGGGAGTGCTTGAAGCCACAGCCCCGACTCCCACTCACCCACAGCCAGCAGGCGGGCACGCTCAGCAGTATTGGTGGACGTATTGATAAGTTTATTCCGTACCAACCTGCAGAGCGGCTCATCCCACTGTCTCTGGGAAGATGGGTTTACGGGCCGATCTGTATCCGGGCAAGCCGCTTACGTAATATTTTATATTTTGTTTAATAACGATGAAAATTCCTAGATTTATGGCAACTATTACTTTTTCGGCTTATTGTATTACAATGTTTTATTTACGATGCTTGTCGATAGCTGATCTTAATTTACCGTGCCTATCTACCTATTCTAGCTACACTGATAGTCGCTTATGAAACGTCAGAAGCTAGGTGCACGGTCACCTACTTTTTTTAAATAATTGGTTCTTACAATATTTTCTTAGCTTTGCTTGCTCGGTATTAATATCTAAGTATGGAGGACAGTGTTAAGGCCTGTCAACAAGTACCAGGTACTTAATAAAATTGAAAATGGTCTACAAATCTACAGTCTACAAGGCCTACAGATTTGACCAATGATCAATGCTTGAGTTGGAATAGCTACCTCCCTATATTTTAGAATGTACCTTATGCCTTAGATTCAAGATGTCAGGATAAGAAAGACCCTCCTATCGATGAGTATAGATATTTATTTAAGTACAGACGCCATCACATCAAGCTATTACAATCTGTTAAATGTATTTAATAGATTTTAAATTTTATCGCAAAAGTGTTAAGGTGTAAGATTGATTGGAAAAATTTGACGATTTCGGGTAGCTTGATGTCTGTACCTACCTATGTTAGGTACCATACTTACACAATGATTATACCGGCTCCAATAGAAGTACCTACAGTATAGGACCAACTTTCCTTGGAGAACTTACCTAAATGGCCACAGCATCAATCGATCTATTCTGTAAAAATCTCACCGTGAAAAGTTAGGTGAAGTGAGCTTACAGTGAACTGTCAATAGTGTCAATCCCTAGCATTAGTTGGAATGACAGCTCACTTCACCTAAGTTTCCACGGTGAGATGGTTACAGAATCGCACTGCAGGTCACGGTTATCATCTGCCGATCGATTCTGTAAAAATCTCACAGTGAAAAGTTAGGTGAAGTGAGCTTAGAGTGAGCTGTCAATAGTGTCAATCCCTAGCAGTATTGGAATGACAGCTCACTCCACGCTCACTTCACCTGAGTTTTCACGGTGAGATGGTTACAAAATCGCACTGCAGGATAATACATTACCTATCATTATTATGGGGACGATTGCTCAACTAACAAGTCCCCATATACGAGTAGATACGTCGATATTTATATACTTAGGTCCTATAAATAAAGAACTTTTCCATAAATCATTCGTATCGTATTGACTCTTTTATGACGTCAGTCGACCATTGTTTGTGGTTACAAATTACTTCCAACACCTTGGGTTCACCCCCGTCCCCTCTCTCTACCCCACCCAGAAATCTAATTAAGGATTGAACATACCCCCATAATTTGCCATCTAACTTTACAGGCTGATTTTTCTTGTTCAAGGACCTATTTATTTTTTTAAAACGTTGCCCCACACTAGGAATTTCTCCTGTATCGTGGGTGCGTTTACAAACATTTAAACTCACATACACAAACAGCCCGACCCGGAACAACTACTTGTAGGCCATACAAATATTATTGTTCCGAGCTGGAATCGAACCCGCGACACGCAGCGCAGCATTCAATCGCTTAACCACTGCGCCACCGTGCCCAGAAGATGCCTGTTCATTCTTGCTTTGAAGGCAGACGGGTTAAATGTGGGCAGACACAGATGCCGGCAGAGTTCCACACTTTGGCTGTGCGCATAATAAACGTAGAGGAGAAACCCAAGCACCACTCGTCGGGATATCAACCAAATGTGAACCTATTCAAAAACCCTCTTAAAAAAATGGCGAAGAAATCAAACAAAATAATAGGTAGTATAGAATTCCTTTGTTTATTAACATTCATCACGGTTCCATATTATGTAATAAATAACAATATTATAGATATTTAACTGCTATTTATCACATTCGTAAAATTGATGGCCTTCGTCACTTCTCTCTGACATCCCCCTACCTACATAATTGCTTACAAAATCCAGTTTTGTACCGATAACTTTTGGTCCAGAGATAGCTCGATAAGCCGAAATACTCAAAACTTAAATCTACAGTTTGTATTGTCAACTTCCACACTATACGATATAACAAAACAAAATAATATTTGCTGCACCAGACATTATTTTAGATTTTCAGGGCATCTTATTTCAAACTTAAAGATATTTGGACAAATTAAGAAGACAATCCTCTCTTGACTTTATAATTAATATATGTGAGATATTGATTAAACATTTATTCAGTAGCTCAGTGTGTAAGTAGGTAGTACATATTTACACTTCGCTTTTGTCACAATTTTCCACTGTCATGATGTCAGAACCAACTCAAATAAACGCTTAAATATAAACGTTACAGTGTTTTCTTTGCAAATAACACTAACCCCTTTCAATTCTATTTTAGCTGTTCGAGAAACACCATTTAGCATCATTTCATCATAATCTAGGCTAAAATTTTCGTTCATGGCAAACTAATAAGGACTAAAACAACAAGATTGTGTAAAATGTGTCCTAGAAAAACAAGATAATCCTATCTAGTGCTTCTACAAACTAAGTGTTTCAGCGCTAGTCTGTAGATATGGCAACTGACAGAGCTTTGGCTCAAATAGGTACCGTCGAGTTCCATCGCAAGGTAAGAGAAACGTATTTTATTATGAAAAGCACACTGCTTTATGTGTGATATTTTATCGTGACTTCAATCCTTACACATGCAATAAATTTCATTCAGGCGAAAAGTACTCATGATGTAAGTATTGTATTTTTATTATTGTTCACTCTTTATGACGAAAAATGTTGGTAACAGGAGTCTTTATGATTTTAATTAAACTTAATATTTAACAATTTCTATACGTTTTCCATAGAAAAATATTTCACCATAATCACAATCTCTCGACATATTTTACATCATTGCTCGTCGTTTCGATACGTCCCATAGTCACTGACACAAATTGACAATGAAAATTAACTTAAAAACTAATAATTACAACTAAATAGTTATCATAACCGTTAACCTACTTCATCACAGTCTCATAAAGGAAATCACTATAGTCTGTTACTTCGCTGAATCACGTTGGGATAAACATCTTTGGGATCGTCAGATTATTCGGCGTACAAGTTCAATTATGCACTATTGTAGCAAAACTATTTTGCTAAAGTCGTTTCAACCTTTCTACTGCACTAACTATGCATATTTTTAGTGACAGTACCATGTTTAGTAATGCTTAGTATAACATACAAACATATCTAATATTAAAAACGAACAATCATTTAAATCCAAAGTTTCTTCTGAACTCGAGGACGTCCCAATTCAAATTGAAATCTGATTTTTCTTTTAATCGACGGAAACCCGACGTGATTCCGATCTAGTCGACAACTAGATTGTACAGCCTCATTTATAATTTAAAATCAGATCTCTAATGACTGTATTACAGTATTCTCATGGAGTCTGTATGTTTCATGATGTTCTGTCCTAGACTCCTGATCTTCTTTGGGGACTCGAAGTAGTCGCTCGAGTCAGAAGAGTCGATCTCCACGCGTCTGTTGTGACTCCTGATTCTCCTCGCTCTCGTGTCTGAGTCGTACATGAGGGTGTGGGTGCTGCCTTTCCTCGATCTGAACGGAATTCTGTAGGGCGTACTGCTCTGGACGTCTGACATCGACCTGATGTGTCTTCTGAGTTTCGACTCCTTTGTGAGAGGCGAAAAAGTGATGACCATGTTCTCTGCTTTCGGCTCTGGAGACCTGGAAAGATGAAAATTATATATTTAGTTCACGTGTCTCCATTGACTTAGTATCGTATTTATCGCGAAAGATTGTTTGTTACCAGTAGTAATGAGTAAACTCTTTAGATTATAATGTTTACTAGGAATTTACGTGGAATTGAAAATTGATTCGATAACTCGTGACACTAGCTAGACATAACATCTTACTGCAGTGTAATATATTTACTGAGCGATATGTAAGTATATATTGTTCGTTGGTAATGCCTATAAATAGTGCCTATTATCACTGTGATTGCACAATTTCTGAAATATTATATCAGTTGATTCAATACTATTCAAGTTCTGAGTTTGTCTAGCTCTACGTATGTTTTAATTAAAGTACTGTCATTGTTTGAACTCCATTCAAATGAGTGGAATACCTACCATGTGCAGATTCACAAGAATCAAAACAAATTAATTTATTGGCAGCAATAATATACAGCCCGTGGCCGCTGTATCGTTCACACAATTATCTATATCTATGAATATAATCGATGGTCGTGTTACATAGGACGTATCAAATGGGGTATTTTCCTATGCTTCACATGACAATTGACCGTTCTTTTACGATTTTCGCTTGATATGTTTGACCTCTGGCATTTTACGTTTAATGACAACGATTCAAAGTAAAATAGGCTCTAGTTGGAATCGACATGAATCGATAGCTAACGACGTAAGTCAACCAGCAACCTAAATATTTGAAAACAGTCACTATCCGGAATCCCCACAGCAAATTAAGGCGATGCCCAAACGTAGAACACTGTAAAACGCTCAGTATTTTGTCGCACAGTTAGGCATATTGGTACATATGGTAAATAGTACTTATCATGATAAACAATCATAAAACATAGTTCAAAAAAGTTTTTTTCATCGCATAAATCTCAGATTTTAGAGCGTAAACTATCATATTTTACGTAATGATAACTAAAGGAATTCAATCAACTAAAAAAATACCTAAAAATTATTCTACTGAGTGCAATTATTTTTTAATTGAATTAAAACTCCAAAATTACTTTTAAATTTGGTCGTCATTCGATTCAACTAACATCAAACGCATCGCTATTTTGAACCTTATTTGTTGACGCGATGCACTATTGTCGTTCGTTCATCTTTTCGCTTCTTACAGTGCCTACTGGTATTAGATTTATTAGTAGTTAGGTATTGGCTGCACTTAGTACCTACATCCTTGAGTTTTTCTTTGATAACCAAACAATGTGAAGGTCGAATGGAACAAGATGGTATATATTGAACGAGTATACGAGAGATAACAAGACGACGGACGCCTCAGTTTATAAGGCGATTTGAAAAAGGTTAATTAAATGTTGTATTTTTTTCTTAGAGTCATCGTTCTAAAGTATATGTATAGTTAAGCATAGGTATTCAATTCCATTTATTTAGTTACTAGCTTCTGCCCGCGGCTTCGCCCGCGTGGATGTCGGAAATTATCCCACGGGAACGTGCTAACAGGATAAAATGTACCTATGTGCTTCCCCAGAATGCCATCCATCTCGCGGGCCCTTTGTGGCTAATTACAATAGAAAACCAATTGTGTCTCATTAGTGGTGATTAAGAGGGTACCTATATGATATCTTTACCTAAGTACCTACCTAATTAATAAAAAACTCAATAACAGAAAATTAAATACCTACCTACCTAAATAAACCTATTTCTGATGATAACTAATCTAAACTCAATAAATAAGCAAAACCCCTAAAAACTAATATCTATACGAATGACTAATCCTACCTAACAGTATTATCAAATAACCTACGGTCACTCACTACGTACACTATCAAATATACTACCTATACTTTAAAATTAAAATCTATACCTACCTACGACTTATATAAAAATAAACCTAAATAACTCTAAAAACTAAAAGGAATAAAAATGAACTCCATTGTGGGTGACTTAACCTACGACAAACTTATTATTTGCGGTTGGTGCAGTAATCGAGTCTAGGGATCGAACCGCAAAATTAAGTTTGTTTTTTATTGTATATACTTTTCCGGGATAAAAAGTACCCAGTGTGGTGCCCAGGATATTAAAGAATAATTATACCAAGTTTCAACGTAATCGAACCGGTAGTTTTTGCGTGATGCCTGAACAAACAGACAGACAGACAGACAGACAGACACAAAAATTTTTTTAATCACATTTTTGGGTTCGGTGTCGGTCTAGTAACACCCCCTGCCATTTATTTTTTTGATATTTTCAATGTACAGAATTTTCACTTCTACAGATTTATTATAAGTAAGTATAGAATAGATATAGATAGGTAGGTAAGTAATTAATATTGTGTTTAAATATAAACTGGCATATTCAAGTAGGTATGTATTCTGGCGAATAAATTCGTTTTCGTAATTACTGTGTAAACCAATAGTAATTAGCTATGGCAATAACTCATGTCATGGCAAAAAGATAATTAAAGTGTAGTCAGCACTGTTGGTTGTTGAACTTTACCTGGGGTGGGACTGTGTGGAGTCCTATACTTACCTACAACGGTAGGAGGTAGGGTGCACCTCCTACCGTTGTAGTATATAATATACCTATGTATAGTATAGTGTATAATGAATTATGCATTTAACATATTTTAAAGTCAATGTATTTTTAATCGCCAGACAGCAACGCAGACATCCTATCTTTTATAAGACATAGAGATATAAATACTCGTTGATAACACAGCTGCCTTAGATCGCCGTTCACCCTGAACACATTTTATCATGCCAATAAAGATCTTTGCTGTAAGTATCAAGAACGTCCCACGTGACCGTTGAACGTTGTATAGCTTATTTTATATTTACTTTTTTCTGTTACACGTTTGTATGAGCATACAGTCGTCATTACTACCGTATAGTTCGACAAACAATGCGAATAGGTAGTAACTATGAACTAAGTATGTTGTAAATTTAGATCATTGATAGACACTATGACACTGTTGTGTTGTTGTGAATTGTTTAAAATTCTGATTGATCCTGAAATAATTAAGGGCGAAAACAAGCGGCAAATGATGGCAGGGCCAGAAGGAGGAAGATGGTGGGATGTATTTTTAGGGTTTCGTACCCAAAGGGTAAAAACGGGACCCTATTACTTAGACTTCGCTGTCCTTCTTCGTCCGTCTGTCTGTCAGCAGGCTGTATCTCAAGAACCGCGATAGCTAGACAGTTAAAATTTTCCCAAATTATGTATTTCTGTTGTCGCTATAACAAAAAATACTAAAAACAAAATAAAATAAATATTTAAGGGGGGCTCCCATACAACAAACGCGATTTTTTTGCCCTTTTTTGCTCGATATCAATAATGGCAACAGGTAGGCACTTGAAATATTCACAAAATACTCAGTTGTATTTTTGCTTTAATAATAAAATTAAAATAAAATAAATATTGAAGGGGGGCTCCCATACAACAGACGTGATTTTTGTAGATAATAGTACGGAACCCTTCGTGCGCGAGTCTGACTCGCGCTTGGCCGGTTTCTTTTTACTCATATAGGTAGTCTTTTTTTTTTTGAGGATTGGAAATCATCAAATGCCCCTCCCGCTCTGGGTGGAGCGGAAGGGAGTGTCAGACTCTTACTGACTAAAACCCACCCGTGTTCCTTCCTTAGCCCTTTATGTTCCAGGGCAGCGGTAACCCTTTCGGACGATCCCGCTACCCTATATAGGTAGTCTGGCCTAACATCAGCTGGCAATAGACAGTTGTTACCTACACAATTTCAAAAAACCGAGTCTCAGTTTTCAGAGTTTCTTATTACCTTAGTAGAATATCGGTCATCATCATCTGCCTAGCCTTTTCCCAACTATGTTCAGGGCCGGCTTCCAGTCTAACCGGATGCAGCTTAATATCAGTATTTTACATGGAGCGACTGCCTATCTGACCTCCACAACCCAGTTACTGGGTAAGTAATACGATACCCCTTGGTAAGACTGGTTGTCAGACTTTCGGGCTTCTGACGACCCGTAACGACTGTCAAAGATCCACGAATGACAGCCGGGACCATAATATCTATGGCCGGGACTAACGGCTTAACGTGCTTTCCGAGGCACGGAGGGGTCTTGGTATGTGAAGATGGTCACCCATCCACGGACCAACCGTGGCAAGAGTAGCTTAACTTGATCGATCGACCCGTACGACTGTTATTACTTAGAATATCGGTGTTGCCCAGTAATCGGGTTTGGGTGGAAGTCAGAACCATCCGTCTACCCAAACGTCGTATAAGTATAGATCTCCATTTTATTAACTAACATGCATATAATACAATTTGGCTAGTTAACACTGACGTATCACGTAAATATCCACCTATTTACGAATAAGTACCATTGGAATTTTAACTACATTTGACAGACAATTGTATGGAACGTTACTGGCACGAAAGACAATGTAAGTATTTTTAAAAGGAAAATGCAAAATAAAAACTTGGCGAGACTTCCTCTATTTAGTGATAATATTACAATGTCAAGGCTCCTCTTTTATTTGAGGTAGAAGATATTGCTGTTATGACTACATTCCTCTGACTCTGATGTCATCTTTTTGAAATATAATAAAAGTGAAATGCTGTTCGTTTGTACGCGCATCACTTGAGAACGACTAAACTAATTTTGCTATATTTAATTTTAATACTTTCGTAATAGTCTGAGTTCGGTTTTTAAGGAAAGAAAAATTGAAAAAGTTGCCCTGAAAATTTAAAAAAGTCGGGAAAAACTTATGGCGTTTTGACCTATGGGATTTTTGTAAGTTTAGAAAGTTGGACAGGACAACGGGGTTAGCTAGTTTTAATAACTATGCTTACCTACTCCGTCTTCCAGAAACTTCATTCTTCTTACAATGCTAATGAGAACTGATAACGTTATAACGTCATTTCAAAATGGAATATCGTTTTAAATGCATTCGGTTCGAAAGGTATCGGTTGGTACATTGTTCGTATTATGAACGTCACTATTTGAATCATAGACTACGTTGTGTATGTAACTTTGCGGTTATTATTACGTAAGTGTGGTTATTAGATACTTATCCTTAGTTACTAACGGTACCTAATTATACCTAGTAACACAGGCTATTTAGGAAATGATCTATCAAATGAACTGTGTAAACAGTTGTTGGCTAACCTAAATAAATAAATAAATATAAGGTAGGTACCTACAAACATGCCCAAAATAATCTATTTTAAAACGATTAGGTAATAAATTTGATTGATTTGCAAATTATTTATCGACCAATTTATCTTGCAAAATTATCAAATAAATCTCAAATCAAAATAATACCCTAATTAGGTAGTTCGTTAATTTGCTGTTATTACCAAATTCATGAACATTAACTACATACGTATTGAGTTATTTGATAGACCTACTTACCTAAAGTAAAGGAAATGTTTCAAATTTATGTTATTTCAAGTTAAACAAATACCAACTTTATATCAATGGTAATTAACTTGATTTTAGAAAAATGTTTAAAATTGTAGCGTAAACTGAACTTTACTATGTAAGAGTTAAAGTTATTTTTCCATAAACTTATATTTGTTTACATTTTTGACGAATAAATCGCGATTGCAGATTAGGTATATCTCAAATTCAAAGAATCATACCATTTAAATAATATCTACCTAGTATACTGTACCTAATAGCGTGATGGTAATACGCGTAAGCAGCCAATTATTCTATTTATAATTTATTATGGAACTATAAAATTAGCCATTGTTATAAGGTAAAAGCTATCGTCGGGATACAATATATGTTGAAAACGGTAAATTATTATGGGAATAGGTCCGTGGCCGTCGATCGCGTGTGTCATCACGTCCCATGGGATATTAAGAACGTTTTAGTGAAAAAAGCATGTCAAATTCACCTCTGTACCTATCTTTTCTATTCCGTTTCTCTTGTCTTTTTATACATATATGTGGTAAATCTATATCTTTATGTGGGTAAATCTATATCTATACATGGTATACATATCCTACTAAAACTCGTATTATAAACGAGAAAGTTTGTATGGATGGATGGATGAATGTTTGTTACTCTTTCACGCAAAAACTCCTGAACGGATTTGGGTGAAATTCGGCACACAGATAGATTATAACCAGGATTAACACATAGGATACTTATTAACCCAATATTACCACGGGATCGAAACTGAAGCGGGTGTAACCGTGGGGCGCAGCTAGTTTATTATAAATTAAACCCGTTTTTCTTGTCTGTCGACCGCGTTGTTCTTCTAAAAAGCAGATGCGGTTTTCATCCTCATATAGAGAGTTTATTCCATAAGGTAGATTTGTATAATACATGAATATTAAACTTACATAAAATGCAAAGCAGTGTATTGACCTCCTTAGTCTTTGTAAACAGTATTGTCTGAGGAAATAACGGTGTCTGAAAAAATGCTGTAATACTGGCAGTTGATTCTCCGCCTATTGTTATTTTAACAGTTTAAATAACTTACCTAATCTGCTATCGCGACTGATTTGCCAAAAATGTAAACAAATATAAGTTTATGGAAAAATAACTTTAGTTTCTACACAATAAAGTTCAGTTTACGCTATAACTTCAAACATATTAATAACTTTTTCAAGAGTGCTAGTCACTCTAAAATCAACTTAATAACCATAAAAATAAAGTTGATATTAGTTTAACTTGAAATAACATAAATTTGAAACATTTGGAATAGACTTTACCTCATCAGGATGTTGTTTGTATATTGATGGAGTTACAGTTACCTAGTTTGACCTATTGTTATTATAATGTTATTTCAACTTTTCAGCGGTGTATAATTGCCTAACACACTAACAGTAGGCAAGGCTTTCATTTTGACAGCTCTACAACATTACTTGCGTTATTTACGTTGTTGAGCAGACATTTTTTTTGAATAGGTAGGTATATGACAGTGGTTTTCAGAATAGGTAGGCAGGAAATTAACTTGAACGAGTAAAGACCAATGACAATGTGCGAATAGTACGGGAGCCAAGTAGACCGTCTGGCGACTGATTTTGTTTTTTGTTAGATATGATAATTTAGTGAGTTTCTTAATTATGGGGCACACAAACTAAAATGTAATTGACAAGCTTATGGTTTATCGATTTATCGAGATAGGCACTGCTTATATGCTTATATGCAATGCACGCCACTGGAAGAAATAGATTAACAGTTTCCTTTAAAATGATTCAGGTTGTGATTGACGGTGTTTTACGCAATTTTGGTGCCAGATATTGTTTGTATAGGAGTTAGGAAGTACCTAGTCCAATTCATAACTTCGTTAAATCAGAAAGAGACTAGACAGGCGTCACTAATGTTAACTCTGTGCTTTACATGGAGCAACTGCCTATCTAGTGCCCACAACCTAGTTATTGGGTAATGCTATACCCTTGGTAAGACTGGTTGTCAGACTTTCCAAGGCTTCTAACTACCAGTAACGACTGTCAAAGATTTACATCAAAGATGACAGCCGGGACCTAACGACAGCATGCGTCAAAATTTTTTTTTTTTTATGTCCTGACTCGATCACTCACTGACTGACTCATCAACGCCGAGCCCAAATCTTTGGACCTAGAAGCCCATTTTACAAAGATGTCTTTATGATGAAATAAGACTGGATTTTTGTAAATTCCTAGAAGATATGAGCACATGCAGACAGAAGTAGCAGCTAGAGCAGTAGGTATACCCACATACTGCTTAGGATACATGCATAACTTAACTCTGCATTTGCGTAGGCGCATGTTTGAAAGCCCTGATATACGATAGTTCAACTACCGTTCGCTGCACCGCTTACTGACGTCACACTCATGTTAGAAGTAGACAATAATAATGGAAATATTTTTCTGATATGTTTCAGGTAAGTTGTGCAGATGGTAACACCATCTGCTTTTCGTTCCCTTAGAACTCCAAGATAAGAAAATAAACACCGGAACATATTCTGTAAATTCCTTGGTAAAATAACTACGTGCACGATGCATTTTTGTTAGTACCTATCTGATAGAAATATTAGCAGGCCAATAGCCACCCGGGTTGACGACCTATAGAAGATCGTGGGTCAAAGTCAAAGCGTTTATTTCAAATAGGCAAATAAAAGGCACTTTTAAACGTCAAAGATTACAATATAGAATTGATTCTAATCGCCCTTTCCAAAAGGTAGTTTTCGTATGGAGAAGAATGGCCAAGAAACTCCACCGCGCGGGGAAGACCTGAATAAGACTCGCACGGACCAGGGTCGCATGACACATAAGGAAGGAGGCTACCAACTCAGCAGTGGGAGGACCATAGCTGCCATAATGATGATGATGATAGTGGCAAGATGCATAGATCGCACTTTAACTATGTAAGTAATGTTTTTGTTTCATAACTAAAAGATAACTTATGAAACAAAAACAGTTTATCTATGTACTAATAAATATACCTATATCCTATAATGTTAAATATAATTTCAAAGTTTATACGATTTGATAACTCAAAGATAACCTATGAAACAAAAACAGTTTATCTATGTAATAATAAATATACCTATATCCTATAATTTTAAATATAATTTCAAAGTTTATACGATTTAATAACTCAAAGATAACCTATGAAAAAAAAACAGTTTATCTATGTACTAATAAATATACCTATATCCTATAATGTTAAATATAATTTCAAAGTTTATACGATTTGATAACTCAAAGATAACCTATGAAACAAAAACAGTTTATCTATGTAGTAATAAATATACCTATATCCTATAATTTTAAATATAATTTCAAAGTTTATACGATTTCATAACTCAAAGATAACTTATGAAACAAAACAGTTTATCTATTTACTAATAAATATTCCTATATCATATCCTATAATTTAGCCGGGTTAGCCGCCTACCTAATATGATTCACTGTCAGAAAAATGTTTAAAACCAACAACTTTATGACATTAGTAAAGTTATTTATGTCGATTGATGAACGTAAACGAAGCAAAAGGAGTATGTACGGATCTGCCGATCGATTCTGTAAAAATCTCACCGTGAAAAGTTAGGTGAAGTGAGTTGTCAATAGTGTCAATCCCTAGCATTAGTTGGAATGACAGCTCACTCCACGCTCACTTCACCTAAATTTTCACGGTGAGATGGTTACAGAATCGTACTGCTGGAGATGGCATTCTGTAGTCTCTGCCTCCCACATGGAAAGAAGGCGTGCCTTTATGTTACGTAAAGATAGATCGGTGAAGCTCATAGGTTAATGATAATACCAACAAAGGTTTAGTTTGCCTAATCAATAGATAGCACTCGTATATCTATTTGCTATCTTGCTTGACACCGTTGACACGTAAATTATTTAGCAGAATGAAATTTTGGATTTTAAAAGAATTCGAATAGTAAGTAATAACCTAATATGTAATAACTTTTAAAACAAAAAATATTAAAATTGGTTCAGCCGTTTGGGAGCTACGATGGCGCAGACAGAGACACAGATACACCACCCCTCTGTTTAAAAACTACCTGAACAACATCCAATCCTTATTTAGACAACTATGTAACATATGTATTTATGTACTGTATTACATAACACACTAGTTTTGATATTTTTACTTTCAACTGTAAAGATATTTCAGGTACAGTTAGGGTAAGGAATTGATAAATATTGACAGTTCTGACTATTTGCCTAACAACTATCCCCTTTATTCATAAACATTGCTTAAAGTTAAGTAGTAAGTGATTAGCGACTGTTTAACCATACATTTTTGTCGTTAAAACGTCAGTTAACTTTAACCATCGTTTATAAATAAACCCCTAATTACCCTGATTTTACCTAGCTGCGAGTACCTTGCTATTTTTGTTGGAATGCTGACTGACGATGTAAGAATTACCTTTAGACAGCTCACTTCGGCAACGCTAACCTAAATTGAAAATAGGGAGTGGTGTGGTGTAGCAATATTTACTTTTGAAAATTAATTGCCTACCTGTCAAGTTTCGAGTTTCTATTATACAGGGTGGCAGGGACAACGTAGCACAAGCTGTTATACCATGAATTTAGTACATGCTTCTAGACGCGAATAAATTTCATTTCCCGCCACCTTGTAGAAAAGCCTGAGACTTTCAGTAGGTAGTAACTGTAAGTACCTACTGAAAAGTGAAACATGTTTTTTTTATAATAACATTTCAGGTCATTGAAGTAGGGACAAAGCGCTAATAGCTGGTCCATTGCAAAAATTTGGCGAATCACCAGAAAAAACAGTTTTTTTTATTCGTTTTGCAAAGAGAGGAAAAGATTTTTTGTCTTATTTGTATAAAAATAAAACAGGTACCAAACAGATTAACGTAGGTGCGTATAGTATGTATTTTCGTTTGATTATTTGAATAAATTACCTGCAGTGCGATTCTGTAACCATCTCACCGTGAAAACTTAGGTGAAGTGAGCGTGGAGTGAGCTGTCATTCCATCTAATGCTAGGGATTGACACTATTGACAGCTCACTTCATCTAACTTTTCACGGTGAGATTTTTACAGAATCAATCGGCTGTTCCCCGACATAAAATCAATAATCAATTCTACCTAATTAAGAGAGTATAATGCTAATGACAATGATTGTTATGACTAGACTAGCCTTAATCACATGTTTACACATATAATTAAAAGCTAACACATACACAAAGAGTGCAAAAAGCCAACCAATATGTAAATAATCAAAGAATTCTGAAGCCAAATACTTAGGCTCACGCAGACAGGCGCGACGACGGTGCGACCGCTACGCCATCGCCATTCTGGTAAAATAACTTCCATTAATTTTTCTTTGAAATTGTTCTACTAGAGTCGAGTCGCGCCTGTATGGGGAGCCATTAAAAGATTTTCACATCCGTGTGATATGTTCCCGCCAAAACACACAAGTTCGACGCTCATAATAAACCAGATTTTCGCACTATGACGTAAATTTTATTCGAAGATCCACTCGCTTGTATAAATACATGTAAAATGTCGAAAGCAAAGCTCACGGCGATGTGCCAAATTGAACGAAACGATGCTTTGATAATATACACTCGAAATAGACCGCAGTTTAGAAGAGCTCCTCATCTATAATTATCAAAAATTGAAGTCGTTTTTCGTGTTCTGTCTGTGTGACCGCGTTGTTCATCTAAACTACGCAACGGATTTTGATGCGGTTTTCACTATCATTTAGAGAATTTATTCCGGAAGGTATATGTTGTCTACATATGTTGTGTACACAAATAACAAAGGATTCTATATTTTTTGTCAACTCATAAAACCCGTGCGAAGAGAGGCAAGTCGCTAGTACTCGTGGAGAATAAATGATATTGAACGGGTGCGATTCATTTGTTTGGTGAGAGATGTACTAGTCAACGGAGTGATGATGTACAAACCTACAAAATAACCTACAAATTCTTGTACCTGTACCTGTAGGTACATGGCCGATTGATATTTTGGTTTAAATTAGCATTAACAAACCTCTTAGGGAAGCCTTCTATTACCTTAATAATAATGCTTAATATAAGAGATAAACAAATCAAGTAAGTATCTTGACTTGGCTCGCGAGGTGGTCTACATGTGGGATGTGGACTCAGCGATCATTGTGCCGATAGTCGTGACAGCCAATGGCTTTAGCCAAGAGCCTCGACCAACACCTGAGGAGGCTCTCGTTGGGCAGCTGGATCAAGGGCTTCATTCAGAAAGCGGTACTTCTGGTCACAACATTCTCTGGACATTTTTAAATGTTTTTATATTCTAATATTTAAAAATATAATTTATACCTATGTATTTAATTAAATAAAGGAATATTAATGCTTAATCTTAATAATACTACTTATAATCATGTCGGACGTGGAAATCGAAGTCATTTCTTTTTATTCCTTTTTAAATTCTCTACAACGTTTTTTATATCCATCAAAATATAAATTCACGTAGGAGAGTATTTAAATAATTTAAATCTTACAAAACAGAATAACATGTTGGCATTTAAATAAACGTTGTTATACCGCTATTTGGAGTTCAGCTAATATATTTCTGTTTCTATAGAAAGGGTATATTTGCATCTGAAAAGATCAAGTATATTATTATGTATTATATAATAAATAATAATATATTTGACCTTTTCAGCTATATTTTATATACCTACCTATTTATAACAGGAAAATAACAATGTATTGAAAGACATGTTTTTCTATTATGTTCAATACATTGTTATTTAAGAAGATTATATGATACAAATTGTTTTGATCAATGTCTTTAAATAAACAATCTAAACGTGTCTAGTTTATTTCTAGGTTTTCTTCAGTGATTTACAGGGCCACTTCTATTGAAAAGGTCAATGGCCTTTACTATGTAGTGAGTAGTTATACAGTTACGTCAGGCTCAATTTTATTAATGAAACGGTTTTATCTGTCTATAGATTATATTTATAATATATATATATATATATATTAGCCTATATTGTATCCCACTGTTGGGCAAAGGCCTCCCCTTTTTCCTTCCAAACCTCCCTACATAATTATAAACCGGATAATGGCGGGAGACTGGAAGCCGACCCCAACATAGTTGGGAAAAGGCTAGGCAGATGATGATGATAATGGCGGGAGACTGATGATGATATAAACCTAAACGATGGTGAAAACCGCATGAAAATTCGTAGCGCCGTTTGGAAGAACAACGCGGTCACACAGACAGACATGAAAAACGACTTTAATTTATAATATCTTTAGATAGCGAAAAATACTCGAAGACTCTTACTTTTTTATTTTTAGTTAAATGAAACAAGATAAATGTCATACGAAAACAAAGTAACCTTATGGCCACAGCTAAGGACCGACTACACTGACTCATGCACATCTCATGGACTTTATCTTGCCTTATTAAGCAGAAAAATGATTCAGAGACAATAATAAATACCTAAATACATAAGTCATTATTGAAACTTGATTTGTGGACGTAAATAACTTGTTTCATTCACCCACACTTCCCAGTAAGAACTCATTAATATATCCTACTAATATTTTAAACGCGAAAGTTTGTATGGATGGATGGATGGATGTTTGTTACTCTTTCACGTCAAAACTACTGAACGGATTTGGATGAAATTTACACACACAGATAGTTTTTAACCAGGATTAACACATAGGATACTTTTTATCCTGATATTCCTACGGGATCGAAACTTATGCGGGTGAAACCGCGGGCCCAGCTAGTGATTATAATATGGTGATACACGCGCCGACTGTTAATGAGTTTTGTCATGTTAATTACCAAGACTTGAATACCAATATTAAACTAATTATAGTAATAATGGAAATGAAATTATTTAAATCATGGTTGATTGATAATCGACAGGCGCAGGTTGCATAATACATGAACAATGGCATGGTTGATAAGGAATAGTGGTGGCCCGTGGTAACGGCCCCGACTGATGGATGGATGGATGTTTGTTACTCTTTCACGCAAAAACTACTAAACGGATTTGGATGTGCGAGTTGTATGTAGGTCGTAGGTTCGAACCCAGGCTAGTTTGGCGAGAACTTTACTTTGTGTAAAGTATTTGATCAAGCACCTTAACTGCGTAACACCCTATCAATCTTAATCTGAATAATTTTGAAGGATATTGCTAATCCATTGCTTCATATGTTCGAAAAATTTGTCTGCTCAACAACGTTAATAACGCAATGAATGTTGTTGAACTGTCAAAATGAAACCTATCGCTACTGAAAGTGTGTTACGCAATTACCCCGCAGCAGTTCCGAAGATTATCCCCTACATACAAACTCAAATACAACAACAACAACAGTAACAACATCAACAACAATCAACATCAACAAACAACAATCATCATCATCATTCAACTCTCTTTTTATTATAAATCTTGCCTAGATGTAGGTTTCTAGATCTAGAACATAAAAGTTTATTTGAATCTGATAATAATGTTGTAAGTGATGTCATACATACCTACTTATAACATATATGCGACAAAAGACACATCCTAATTAATAAGATGTCTCATTACAAAATGTTATTACGTAGCTATTAATGTCAGAAAAGTAGGTGACAATAAGTTGGTTCTTGGATTCTGGGTTTTTTATCGATACAGTTTCAAAATCGACGTATTCGATATTCAACTTCCTCGACAATATTCGAAAACTGTTATTCTGCACTTCTTAATAATTACTTACTTAGCAATCTCAGGAGCAGTGGGTCAAGTGGCTTGGATTATTTAAAAGTCTTTATATTTTTTATATAATTTGTTTTTAAGGTTCGCGTAGACAGGTGGGACGCGACTTTAGTAGAACTTGTTTTAACAGAATTGCGTCGACTACGACATAATACTATGTCGTTACAAAGTGATGACCGTAAGATTCTGGGAATAAAATGTTCATTGATTGAGACTCAATCAGTATAATAATATAAGGAAACTCTAATAACCGACTGTCAAGAATTTCAGAACTAATTATTTAGTTATAGATTGTTCGAAATTGGAATACAAAATGATGTGGTGCTGAACCATAAATAAAGAAACATTGTGTGTTGCCAGTGCTTTCCGGTTAGTTTCCAGATAATTTGCTTGCGTAGTGGAAGTGTCCACTACAAGCATGCCAAAATACCAGATAGGTTTGCCAATGGTCTGAAATAAGACAACTTTCTTCGGATGAATCGTGAATTGATATAAAAATGTATAAACCCTATGAACTTTGGATCATTGCGTGTTCTTTGACCGCGCGTGCGTTTTTTGGCAGCGGTTCTAATAGTCTAGATATCTATGTCGAATTGACGTCATATCAAGCAGCCTCGGTATTGGCCTAACTACACGATGTAAAGGTTTTTTACATGAATATTTAATTAATTTGATGCATTCGTAATTGATCACGAACTTCGCCGACATAGATACACGTAAGGACGCGCATTTTAGGTTCACAACTACATCAAGGATTATTTTGTTTTGAACAAAAAACGTTAAATGTGTTTGGAATTATGTTTTACGGGCAGGAATTATTGTCTTACCCATCTCGATCTATATTGAGAACGACTGCATTGGCGTCTAGACACCCAGATGCAGCTGCATATTATTATAAGTAGTTTGTCAGAAAATTTAGAACTACGTATATTTTTCTTATTGTTTAGTCTTATTTTGTGTTTCTAGCAGCAAATAGTGTAGCCAGCGAATGAGGTCGTATGACTACTGTGATTATATTGTGGCAAATCTTTTGATGCACCTAACTTTAGCAAAACGTTCTTTTTATGGTGCTCAAATTCATTCAGTGTGTACTTACACACCAAGCTACTACCATCTGTCAATTTGCTTTAATAGATTTTCAACTTTAAAGCATTAGGTTCATAGTTGATTGAAAAATTATGACAGTTTCGCGTAGCTTGATGTGCGGGCGTCTGTAGGTACATACGGGATACATTGTATCTAGCTGGCCTAATCTTATACCTAAGTATACCTACCTGGTATGACAAAGAATAGAATTCGAATCATTTTCCTGTTGTCTTTTTATTCATAGCTGAATTTCCAACTGATACACAATTCTTCTGATAGATAAAATTTCGTCATATCTCACACCTTTGCGAAAAGCCCATAAAATGTTCGTAGTAATTCAGACAATAGATTATTTATTCTATGTTTCTTGAATGATTCGGATTAGATTAAACTATTGCACTAAACTTGCATTTAACTGTTACGTACTTCGGTACAATGAATCATATTAGACGACTTCCTTCAATGAGTACGATTCGTAATACTGTAGTGCATAAAGTGAGTCTCCACGATTCGTCAGAGCGAGCGCCAACAAACAGTTCGTTTTGTTAATAGTTCGTTGCATAAAAAGTTCCTATGATTTGTCAATAGTGAAGCACCTGACTCAGTCTTGACTGTTTCGTCTGACCCAAGTCATGTCTACAAAGGGCAGATTTAATTTATGTAAAGAGAAGGGTCGACATAAACCCAATACGAAGACAGACGTTGCACCCATCCGGACTACTTACAACCACTTAGCGGAACCCCTGCTTAAAACAGCAGACGATCGCGGGACAAACAAACCATTATGGCCAACCTAACTGTCGTCGACGTCACACCCTGATGCAGTTACACCTGCAATGACCTGCATAATGTATTGTCTATGTCCCCGCAGTGCTAGAAAGCGAAACTCGCAACACAAACACTGTGCAATTACGGCCTAATGCTATGGTGTGCACGTTTCCTTACAACATAACGCTAAGGTCAGTGTGATGTCATGGGTGCACCTGATGTGCATTGTAAACTATTGCTGGCCACATTTTACCTGCTTCAAGTTGAATTTGGAAGGAATTATGCTTGTCTTTTGAGCACTTTGAAATGGGGTGTACCTAATTATGAAGTTTTTAATATGGAATTGAGTGTTGCCTGCATGGTTTAAGATAGGACAGGGCTTAATAGCCTGATAAAAATAAAGTGAAGGCTGCTAACGATAATTATTATGCTAATTGGCTAGTATCCCTATCGTGGCAAAGGATAGCCTGTAGTTGTCAACAACATTGAACCTAGCAATCATGCATTCCAACAGGTAAGTAAATGTTTATTTATTAGTAGGTACCTAATTCTAATTAATAAGAATTCAACGATAGCATCGCATTTTCATTATTTTATTCGTTAATTCTCTTTGATTATTTTGTTATCTGTGTCGAGGATTTTTAGGCCTTAATCAGCGACGTAGGAAGGTGAATCAATATAAGTACCTAAGTTTCTACATTAAGTTTCGGAAAAAACGAAAACCTTAGTTTAACCATTATGAAACATTTTCTAAAATATTGTACCTAGTTTATTAGTACGTAGTAATGAACTGGTTTCCTTACTGCTTAATTTTGATAACCTTGTAATCAGCTTGCACAGAACATTAGGCGGACTATAAACCTGTGTTTTACTCGTATATCGATAAAAACTTTTCCACAGTATAAAAATATACTCGAGCGATATTGTACCACTGGCTGGATGCATGCACACTTGTGATTTGAAAAAAGAACGAATAGTGACGTGACTTGTGTGTGTTTATTAATAAATTGTATGTTTTTGCTCTTTTCTTGACATTGAAGATCCCTCTTCGATTTGCTAGTGTCAATAACAGAAATAAATAAACAAAAACGTTTGTATTTTTATTCACTTTAGTATGTTGACTGTGGGAAATACATATAGTATAGTCGGATTTTGATTATGCAATGGACTAGTCTAGCACAAAATCTAGTATTACCTACTGGCATTTAGTCTTAAAATAAGACAGATGTTGTACCTACCTATACATTTTGTAATGAAGTGAATGGAAACGTAAAGAGCACATCGAATGCAAGACTGCGTGGTATGCACTGAATAATAAACAATACCTACCGACCTGTTAGTTTCCCATAAACAATTTAACCTTTTTTTTAAAGGTGATGTAATCTGTCAGTTACTCCGAGACTTTAGGTGTTTACATTTACAATACTCATAGTTTTTTTTTAGTTAAATTTCAGACTGATTGTTCCTTATCTAATTTATTATATGTATTTAGATCATGATCGTCATTAAGAAAGGAATACTTATTATGACCAGCTGTGACTAATCTGTTAATTTTAAGTAAAGAGATTAGTTTTTGATAAGCACAAATGAGATTAGTATTGGTAATATAGTTTCCTATGTAAAAATTCTAGCTCGAACGATATTGCACCTGTGTTGAGGTATTTCGTTCATCTGGTGATCTTTCAGGGAGGTGTCTCTCGGTTGGTTATCTTGGCGGGGCGGGGTGTCTCAGCACAGGGGCATTTGTGTATAGAATTAAGATATGGTAAGTGTTGTCCTTTGCAATTGTATTTAAGTACTAACAATAGTCTTTCCAAATTTTTGTATACTAACCTTTGGATCCAGTTGTCCCAAAAATCAATATGTAATTTTGAATTTGTGTTTTTTTTTCAAATTTGATATTCATATTGCAAATGAATGTACTCTTTGAATGAATACAATGACTGTCTTTTGTTTCGGAGGTACTCTCATTAATTCTTTGTTCACAAATAGGAACATACGAATGACATAATGTTTGAAAATGTTTTGAATTTAATCAGATGTAAAAAAAAAATATCTAACATTGACAAATATTTATTATGCGAGTTGGCAGGTTAGGTATGCTAATTTTAATGTCATAATAAACATACCAAACTAGTTTCCTGTGTCTGCGTATAAAAAAAATATAGATATGTACAAGTAAATATATTGTATGGTAATAATTATTATTATAATAATATACATATAACATCTCGGAAGTGGATTTTCGATTTCCATTTACACAATAACAATCGAGACAGCTTGGACTAACAAAAAAGGATGCCTTTATAATGGTGAAAAATACCGGAGACAGATACAAAAGGATGAGAAGCATGGGACAGGAAAGGTGTTCTAAGTATAATGACGGCTATAAGAAAAAAAAAAGAGGAAAAACCATAAAGCTAAACTGTGTAAAGATGAAAAATAAATGACCAGGAAGAAAGCAAACACTTAGTAGTTTATTTGTAAACGTTGCCTCAACTTAATTATAAACCCCTTTATTCATAAACGTTGCTTAAAGTTAAGTAGTGATTAGCGACTATTTAACCATAGGTACATTTCTGACGTTTAAACGTCACTTAACTTTAAGCAAAGTTTATTAAGAAAGGGGAATGTTGAAGACGGGTACAGAAGAATAATAACAGCGAGGTCGTACATCGACTTCAAAATGAGAGGAGGTTAGGACAGTAAATGAAAGAGTATTAAAAAAAAATAGATAGGTACGCAACAGACTAACAGACACCCGGAAGACACAACCCATTCTAGACACGTAGTTAAATAAGATAACATCAATTTACTCATTAGAAAACATTCAATGGATCCGGTATTGTTTTAATGAAAGAAACCACATTTGATTAATTGGTATTGAACGATTGTTTCTTAGGCGTAAGACGCGTAAGTTTTTTTTTTACTAGCCTACGCTGTTTCACTCCTGGGCAAAGGCCTCATCCACTCCTTCCATCTTTCGTGAGCCCGCGTGTCCTCCTTCCAGGTTTGACGGACCCTATCCAGCTCATCCCGCCATCTCTTACTAATATTATACACGTGAAAGTTTGTATGGATGGATGGATGTTTGTTACTCTTTCACGCAAAAACTACTGAACGGATTTGGATGAAATTTGGCAAACAGATAGTTTATAACCAGGATTAACACATAGGATACTTTTAACCCGATATTCCCAGGGTATCGAAACTTATACGGGTGAAACCGCGGGCCGCAGCTAGTGATTATAATATGGTGATACACGCGCCAACTGTTAATGAGTTTTGTCATGTTAATTACCAAGACTTGAATACCAGTATTAAACTAATTATAGCAATAATAGAAATTATATTATTTAAATCATGGTTGATAATCGACAGACGCA
Organism: Apamea anceps; assembly: GCA_951799955.1. Classification (NCBI taxonomy): domain Eukaryota; kingdom Metazoa; phylum Arthropoda; class Insecta; order Lepidoptera; family Noctuidae; genus Apamea; species Apamea anceps. The sequence continues at coordinate 6,818,464 of OX637516.1, forward strand.
GGTTGCATAATACATAATAATAATAATAATAGTAGTACATGAACAATGGCATGGTTGATAAGGAACAGTGGTGGTAACGGGCCCTGACTGATGGATGGATGGATGTTTGTTACTCTTTCACGCAAAAACTAATGAACGGATTTGGATGAAATTTGGCACACAGATGGTTTATAACCAGGATTAACATATACTTTTTATCCCGATATTCCCACGGGATCGAAATTTATGCGGGTGAAACCGTGGGGCGCTGCTAGTAACCAATAAATTGTTGATGACACGTTAGATTGTATATAGTATCTTGTTTGTTATTTTACGTTTCCTCTTTTGATACATTTGCTTTGAATTTATAAACAAAAGACTGACTTATTGCCTCCTCAAAATGTCACAAAGTATTGCCTGTTTCAATAAAAACGAAGCAATGTATGCTCCAATTACATCAATTTTATGCATGGGTACTTTCCTTGAACAGCATCCAAAGTATGAAATACTCGGGGAATCCTGACTGATAGCGGTAATGAAAACAAAGTTATATCTTACATGTTGAATTCAGTTTGAGATCATTTTGGCTCTGGGAGCCGGGTTCATAACCTTCAGAAAAGATTATGTAAGTATAACAAACAATATAAAATTGAAGTTACGACAAAAAGTCTTTAAGTTTAAGTAAGTCTTTAAGTTGGTCTAAGCACTTTGTGTAGGCAAGTTTAATGAGATACACAAAAGATGGGCAGAAGAAAGTTTAAAGAACATACGAAAGACGAAAGAAACTAAAAGATCTAGGCCATGAAGTGAGATAATTGATGAGTGACCATAGATTCTGATGGTAAAGAGGATAAAAAAACTTTTTTGCAAAAAAAAAAAACAACCGACTTCCAAAAACGACACTACAAATTGAAAAATAACTTTAATTTTGGAAGTCGGTGGCAAACAACGAAAATGCGAACCCAACGACACCGACTTCCGAAATTAAAGTTATTTTTCACTTTGTAGTGTCGTTTTTGGAAGTCGGTTGTTTTTTTTTTGCAATAAAGTTTTTATTTTTCACTTTTTAGTTGTAATTTTTACCAGTAATTTTGGTTTAAATACCAAACTACTAAACCGTTTTTGATGAAATGTCTATGGGACCATTTGGGAAGTATACCCTTTACAACAAAAAAAGAATTTTTCAAATCGGTTAGCAAGCAACGGAGTTATGCGCGAACAAACATAAAAAAAAGAAAAAATACAAACATCCGAATTCAGAACCTCGTCCTTTTTTAGAAGTCGGTTAAAAATGTGTTATAATAAAGAACTAAATATATAATAAAAGAGACTGGGCCCTACTTCTACTTTATAAGAAACAGCTATTCAATGTAGTTTGACTGGTATAATAAGTATCGAATATTAGCGACAAAGAACTTGCTCTAATTCTCAAAAACTTTTCGGAACACTGTACCCAATATTTATGATTTATCGGTTTAGTCAAACACGATAGTAGTTTAACGGTTTCACGGTGTTACAGAACAAGTGCTTCCCTTTTGGCATAGTGGCGTGTATCGCTTGCCAATCATCACTGGCCATCATACACTATTTACTTTTCACGGAAGCTGACATTAGAAAATCTTCTTTTTTTGTCTTTGACAGAACGAACTTTCTTTTTTCAAAATTTCACTCATTCGTGTAGGTAAATATTTTGCGGCGTGTATTTTTAAATGTTAGCAAAGAGAATTTAAAGAAATGAGCTCAGGTGGAGATTGAAATATAGGTTGCCAAGAAAATAGAAAAAAAGTGTTTATAAATCCCACAGGAATCAGCTGCCATTCACGTGTTCAATGACAGTGCTTTGCTGTATTTCGTCGATCTTTTAATTTTTTACTCCCCTACGAAGTCAAATAAGGGGGGTTCAGAATTGTGTAGGCCTAACAAAGAACCGATTTGGTTGATTATATGTTAGTAAGTAGCTCAGTGATTTTCTTTGGTCTCTCAACCATTGTATCTGCTTATTATGAGAGCTAGATGTATGTTATGTTGTATTGCAAGTCTTCACAGATGGCCTATTTTATTGTTGCCATATTAAAAATATCAACAAGTTTGCTCAGTAACATTATACAACTTTGATTCCCATACTTATGTTTAAATAATAGGATACTTCTATCTGATTGTTTCTGCAGAGGCCAGTCACTATGAATATTCATTTTAAATAATTAAATTACATTGTAACGAATAAAGAAGTTTAGGTAATCTAATAATTTAAATCATGGATTTGTTACTCAGTTATTAAGAGCATTGTGAGCAATGAGCTTGATATCAACATTTCCTGTGGTATTTTAGTGAACGTATAGCACCTGTGTAAGTAGGTACTGAGTTCAGTACAAATGAACTTAGTTTAAATTAGGTACCTACTTTCAGTAATCTTAGTTACCTAGACCTAGATAAGCTCAATAGTTTTCGGTACCTATTTACTTAACTCATTATGTACCGTATTGAATGTGATAAAAACTTTGTATCGTCCAAAAAGTACAATTTCAATGGTTTCAAAATGTTAATCACTGATTATGATTACGTGTTCCTAGTAGGTATAATATATGTATAGATAAGACATAGGTAAAGGCGTTCAACTCACTTTCCCGTGAAGTAGTCCGAGATCTGGCTGACTTTCCAGAATATCTGGAAGAGCAGCATGAGCACCGTGTGGTTGATCCATGTGTAGAGCTTGTAGCAGCTCTCCATTGCGCCCGCGCCGCTCGACTCGCGCTCCCACAACAACTTCGGAAACGAAAACTCACTCATCCGTCACACGTCTATTTGCAAGGGTAATACCGAAATTCAAATTCACGAGTCTACGGCGCAAATACGAATAATATTCAAATTATGAACGTAGAATTGAAACGAGCGTTTCTCGCGCTGTGAAACGTGCGGCGCGATCGAAGCACAAGGGTAGTTTGGCGCTTATCAATCGAGCGGCTCTCGACCGAAAATAGCGACGATAATAGAGCGAGCGACGATAAGTTTGACCGCGCTCGAACGCCGGTGCACGCGAACTGTGGCCATGAGAATTCCACTACAACTGGCTCGTCGAATGACGAAAGATGACTCAGTTGTATCACGTTGTAGATATCGGGTATTTGTTTCTTTGCTCGGTTAGCGTGGAATGCGAGGCATAACACCCGACTGAACGACATTTTGTCAAGACAATAAGGCACATTGGGCGCTTGGGCTGTATTGTATTTTTTTATCGAAACCCTAAAGGCAGTGACAGAGACTTCGGCGTATTTATACCTGATTTTTTCCAACTTTGAATTTCGAACAACCTCGATGGTTCGCGTCGATGCACATGCAGAGTCTTTTCTTTTTAAAACAATATTATTGTTGTTTACATTTACAACTATAAATTACGTTAAAAATAAAACAACGATAAATAAAGACAGTATTGGTCAAAAGCGGAAACAAACGAGGTCACTGGAATTAACTAGTAAAAAAGCTAAAATCAACTAGTGGTAACTTCAGGGAAAATCACGTTTGTTTATTTTTATTTCTTTATTTTGCTATTGTAGTTCGTAACTTAGAAGGCTTATTATTGGTTACGGCCATATGGTTACTACTGGAACATAATAATATTTTTATAGGTTACCTTACCTAATGTTTTTCAGAATTTAGCAGTATGAACTTATTACTAACTTAAATTCCGAATATTTCTGTGACAGTAATCTAGGTGCTGAGGGGCAATTCTAGTACTTTTAAGAACTTGCACATTCTAATCTCAGTCTTTCCCTACATTTTGACAAATTTTTGACATTTGTCTGTCGCCGAGATGACACTGCGACTAGGTCTTGAACAAAATGATCGTCCTACCTACAGGATATTTACGTAATTAACCTCATACTCAAATATCAAGCAACGTCAGAAACAAAACGTCCACATAATTTTCACTATACGGAATTACCCTAACGTCAAAGGGACTCATCATTCAAGGAAAAGAACACTAGCAGGACGGGCAGGGGGGGTCAATGGGTGCAGTTGACCCCCCCCCCCCCCCCCCCCCCTTGGACTTCGTATAATAAACATAGTTTTATAACCTGTACTTTTATTTTGAATACAGCACGGATCGATCGATCAGGTTAAGCTACGCTTGGCGCGGTTGGTCCCAGGTGGCCATCTTCAGAAAGCACGTTAAGCCGTGGGCCAAGGCTGTCATTCGTGGATCTGGGAAAAGGCTAGGCAGATGATACAGTACTATAGTACTAAGATATTGATAAGTTGTCAAGGGGTACATTGTTCAGTTTACGGAACACGGTGGCGAAGGTTTTTTTTAAAGGACTTTCAAAGCCTAACAAATGATTTCCCCCTCCTCCCCCTTGAGAGAACACCTAAATCGGCACTCGCTCACAAAACTAAGGCAAGGTGCTGTACTGCGGTCTGCACTGTAAAGCACGTACAGACGCCAGCACATCAAGCTATTACAATCTGTCAAATTTCTTTAATAGATTTTCAACTTTATCGCTGAAGCATTTAGGTTCAAGGTTGATTGGGAAAATTTGACAGTTTTGGGTAGCTTGACCTGCTGGCGTCTGTATATTACAAAATATTTAAACCTGGAAAAAATAAATCTCTCCAATAAACTTTATAGCATCTGCTTTAAAAACTGTTATAACGATAACAACAACGATAGCTCCAATAAAAAGTGTCATGCTGACGTATCGTTTATCTCATAAGGCCACTTGGGTGCGCCATGAAAGTGCTGCATGTTCGTGAATAAGGCCATATGCTCTGTGGCCGTCACCGAGGGCCGGTCAACGCTCCTTCCGCTTCCGAACCACATTATACCTGCAAACGTTATTGATATCACTTACTTATATAGAGACCTTATTTAGAGGGCACCTAGGCATGGTATTCAGAACGCGAAACAGAAAAATAGACAAGGCCCGTACATTAATGATGTAGATGATTAAAAAATACCAGCGGGGTAATTACCCCGCTGGTATTTTCAGCTTCGTTTTCAGCTTTTCGGTTTTCATTTTGACAGTTCAACAACATTCATTGTGTTGTTTAAGTTGTTGAGCAGACAAATTTTTCGAACATATGAAGCAATGTATCAGCAATATTCTTCAAAATCAAAATGGATCAGATTGTGATGGATACTTTTTTTTTTCGTAACGACGTGACGCCAGCAGGTCAAGCTACCCGAAACTGTCAAATTGTCCCAATCAACCCTACCCTTGAACCTTAATGCTTTTGCGATAAAGTTGAAAATCTATTAAAGAAATTTGACAGATTTTAGTAGCTTGATATGCTGGCGTCTGTACGATCAATATAAACATTTCCATTTCCAGCCATTCTTCTAGCGTCTCAGTATTTTTTCATAGCTACTGTTTCCTTTAAGGAACATGAAATCAATTTTAACGCAGGAACCATGGTTGTTTCCATGAACGATTCCAAAAGTTTCGTTATAATTGGACGAAGCTACAAAATACGAGGGTGGGTAAAAGATATTTCACAATCGTTCCAATCGTTGTTCCCACTGCTGGGACACAGGCCTCCTCCCAACGAGAGGGAATGGGCCGTAATCCACCACGCGGGCCCAGTGCGGGTTGATCTTATCCTTAGACGAGTCTAATTCGGAATCTTTGGTACAGTCACGAGCACCAATATGTCAACGCTTGGCAACTTTCAATTGCGATTTTTCGTGAAATAACGAATGCAACGTTGAAATACGACACATTACATAAACCTATGGGTTCGAAAATGCTATATTGGTAACAACATAAAATTTCATAAAAAAATAAAGGAGTAAATTGCTTTTAAATAAAGCCAAGTGTATACATATTTTTGCTCGTGACTGTACGTGCCCAAAACGAATGCTGCTGGGGCAAAAGTTTATATGGGATACCTGCTGACGATATTGCACGAAGCCATTGAAAAAGAAGAGCCGTGGTGGCCCAGTGGTTACAGCCACGACTTACGGTGTGTACCTGTTCTGCACGGCTTTGTTTAAATAATTTCATCACCACTGCTCTCAAAAAGGTGAAGGAAAACGGCATGTTAAACCAAAAATTCGAAGACATTGTGATATCCGCCAACCCGCACTGGGCCCGCGTGGTGGTTTATGGCCCACTCCCTCTCACAAAGACGAGGCCTGTGCCCCGGCAGTGGGAATATTTTAAAGGTTGATATATGCTATTGAAAACTTTTATATACTCAAACCATATTTTAGCCAGGAACTGTTACAAACGGAATGGGTACAGGGGTTTCTAAACACGTCAATGAAATGACCACCGTAAAGTTTCATAGCATAAACGATTAATTATTACACTTCTACGCTAAAATAACAGATTCTTGGCACTTCGCTAAATTTTCACTGTAACTTTTTATAGTTCACGGCCAGCATTGAAAACGTTCTGCTTTGCTTTGATAGAGTTATTACTTGATTTTCCTTTATTTTTCGACACGTCTGTGCCATAACGAGTATATTTCGGTGTTACATTAATCACTTGTGTCAGGTATCTTCGCCTTTGAAATAGATCTTAACGTACTTACGAAAAAATTGGTATCCACACTATATATTCTATATCTATACTTAATATTATAAATTCAAAAGTAACTCTGTCTGTGTGTTACCTTTTCACTTCTAAACCTCTGAACGGATTGCGATAAAATTTGGCAAGGAGATACATCCTGGGGAAGGACTTAGACTACTTTTGGTCCCGGTAGCACGTTCCCGTGGGATAATTTTCGACAGAAGCTAGTTTCTTACAATTGTAAGAAATACAATTTTATTAGAACTTACTAAACTACTACTTCTCGCTCACGTAATGAATAAGTAAACATATACCTATTTGCTTGGACTTGTTAATAACAGACCTTATGACCTATGTGCTAAAGCGGAAATGGTCGTAATTAATCAATATCAAACGTTACTACTTCTTCCGTCTACAGACGTTTCATGAGGTTCTTATTGAGTTAGAATATAACGTTTATTTAGAATGACCTAGCTCTTAGTAGGACGTAATTATGAAGGCCCCAAACAAGTAAACTGTGTCATCTTTAGGTTAGCTCCAATTTACAAATGGCCGCTTAAATTTTAATTAAGCGTGATACCCGATACCAATCATATTCAACGTCAATAATTGTAATTCTTCATGTTTATGCTTCGATGGAAACACCATGAATTATGAAGCCATGACCTTTCTCCAGGTGTCTTTTAATTCCAAAGTCACCTTCAGGCTATCATTCTTGCTCAGTCGATAAATCACACTTAGTGTTGTGCGTGCCTATTGTATACCGTTCAAGTCCAAATGGACTATTTTCATACTTCATTCCCCACAGCTGATTGGCGATGGTATTGCCAAACTATAAAATTATGTAATGGTTGTGTAATGAGCAAGAAAGCGTATCGACAGTTATGATTTAAAAATGCGACATGCGGTTTCACCGAAACGTCATGTACAGAGGTGAAGTAGGAAGGAGATTAGCGTTTAAAAGTGTTTGTGTTACTTTACATACTGTAGTTAATCAACTACATATGTAATGTATCCGTCTTGTTGTCGTCCGAGTATCATATGTAGCGGTTGACTCGATCTCAGTGCGCAACAATTATCTTGTCTCTGATTTGTTATTCTGTGGTACTGTTGCGAATTTAATTACTCTCTCATGTGTCGCTTGATCTGTATTATCAGCGAGTGAAAGCTTGGATTGTCTAGACACTAGAGGTCAATTTTTACTTAGATAACCTTTCAGTTTGAAGTCCATTACATCGAAAGGCTCATATACATTTATTGTTCTTATTGGACACTTCGATAGTGTACAATAGGTCCATCAATTTCATTAGTGGACATTGAACTTTGTCCAACTGCGGGGCCGCGTGCACTAAAGCTGTCAACAGACATTATTTAACAAGCTCTACAGCGAGAGCCGCTTCGTCTAATTACATTATGTAAGCAAATGTAACGGTTACCTACATTTGTCTGGCCATTATTGATGCCACTCGCAAATATTACTTCTGTCTCTCCCACAAAGCATCCTATATTTATACGAAAAATCTATAATAGTAGTTTGTAGTCCCACCGCTAATATTCCAGCATTAGTCGGCCATATGCTCTAATTTTATTAGTCTGTTAAATTCGAAACATTTGAACGAAGAACGCAGTCGTAACGGAAATATTTACCTCCTTGTTTATGGTGAACCAAGTTTAGAGATAATACAACACTGTAAGTAAAGTTCTAACATAGTTAATATTCAAATCAATAACTGAAATTATTATTGTTGTGATTATAGGTACCAATGGTGCGTGAGTTGCTGTGTTTAATGAATATTCATGAGACGACCTTGGATCAACAATTGGATCTATTAAACGAATCAACTCTAATATGAGTTTTATGGTTGAAGACTTGAAGTTTTAATTGTGTGTACATACCGAAAATTTGCCTACCTTTATAAATGATGATAAAATCGAGTGACGTCAATGAACTCTGTTTTTACAGTAATTGGGCTAACGCTAGTCCATCGATAGATAAGTCTAGGCTGAGGATTTAGAATGTTGATAATCAGGCTTTTAAAGGTTATGTAGGTAGATGTTTTAGTTACTTCCTTAGACTCATGCCAAAAAAAACCTGACTTTTTGCTGATGTTTTTAAACCATTGTAAAAAGCCTATCACGTTATGCTATGCTAGAGCATAAGTTGGTGGATTATCAGCGGAAAAGAGGAGGGAAACACAGAATGAATATAACGACGTACAGATATAACTTGAAGAGGAAAATGATTATTAATTAAAATAACTGTCACTGATTAATATGATTTGCTTACTGTTATAAATATTATTTCATTGATGTTTTTCTGAAACATAAGTCGTAATCGTAAACACGCTCAAGAACGTTTCAGATGTAAATCATTGCTCGAATGACTGGGATTTGCGTCTTATTTCTGCTAAGTATGACCTAGGTATCGTATGACAAGGTTTCGGTGCATCTTTTTTGTCCATATTTCATATAGGAAAACACAGAATGAATGTACAGATATAACATGAAGAGGAAAATGATTATTAATTAAAAGAACTGCCACTGATTAATAATGATTTGCTTACTGTTATAAATATTATTTCATTGATGTTTTTCTGAAACATAAGTCATAATCGTAAACACGTTCAAGAACGTTTCAGATGTAAACCATTCCTGAAATGACTGGGATTTGCGTCTTATTTCTAAGGCTAGGCAGATTGATTTCATAAATATGCATAAATTGGAGTAAACAGAATAATTTGTGTCATCTTTGCATCTTATCTGAAACTTCCCTCTGGAAAATATTCAAAAATTATATTCGAATCTAAATGATTGCCACCCTTGTCACCTATCAACAAGCTGTTGACTGCTTGCATCCATATTCAATTTCAAATGACTACGACTATCACTTAGATGAACAGCTGATCGTTAGCTGACATCATACAGATCACAGGGCAAACTTATCTGCAACTCCTCAGTGATGTAATGTATAATGAACTCTTGACATAGGTAACATTTATAAACAAATTATATGTATAGCAACCCGGCCTGCTTCGCACGATTTTTACGAGTAAAAAAAACATCGAAATTTCTTAATTATTTGTTTTAATATTAACATTATAGGTTTATACCATAAATATTAAATCCATATTTAAATACCGAGACTCGGAAAGCACGTTAAGCCGTTGGTCCCGGCTGTCATTTGTGAATCTTTGACAATCGTTACGGGTCGTCAGAAGCCCGAAAATCTCACAACCGACAACCAGTCTTACCAAAGGGTATAGTATTACCCAGTAACTGGGTTGTGGAGGTCAGATAGGAAGTCGCTCCATGTAAAATACTGGTATTCAGCTGCATCCGGTTAGACTGGAAGCCGACCCCAACATAGTTGGGAAAAGGCTAGGCAGATGATGATAACCATACATATAAAACTTCCAGAATAAATTCTCTAAATCTAAACTAATGGTATAGAGAAAGGATTTTTTTTGTATGTTTGTTGGTTACGCTTTCACGTTAAAACGGCTAAACGGATTTGGATAAAATTTGGAACATAGATAAACCATGAGCTGGATTAGGACATAGAATACTTTTCATCTCGATATTTCCACGGGATTGAGACTTATGCGGGTGAAGCCGTCGTACGCAGTTAGTAATGTATAACGGCATCAAAGTCCGTTACGGAGTTTATAAGAACAACACTATCATATGTCATACGGACACGAAAAACGACTTTATAGTGTTATAGAAGAGCAAAATATTAGCATTGTCCGTGTCCATCAACATATTGTTTTATGGAGTTATTTGTATTAATTGACTGACAGCAGTGTACGGAGGGGCGCTTGTAAGGCGCCGTCTAATAAGGAAGCAATCGACGCCTGCGCACCCGTGACCTCCGTGAATGATACCCAGCGAATGAACGCAGTTTTTAATAGTTTCTTGTTTATCTGATGTTTTATATTAATTTAAAGTAATTATGACAAAAAACATAAGATTTCCTGGGAGGATTTGGGGAAGGCCTTTGTTTAGAAGCGGGACAGTGTAGGCTGCTAAAAAAATATTTTGGGCTATTTCGAGAACTTCATTTACTTTTTATTTTTTTTTAAATCTAGGAAAACATTACCTAGTCTTTTCTCGTGAATCACACAGATTTTCATGATGTAACAAGAAAATCTGTAACCTGTCTTAAGAAAATCTATAATTTACGAACTATATACTTAAATAATTGCATAAATAAAAGATATAAAGAACAAATCAAACTATTTCGATCGCAGACAGGCGCAAGGCGATTTTGGTCGAAGAAATTCTATGATGTTTTCATAAAAACTCTTCTACTAAAGTCGCGTCGCGCCTGGTTACAGGAGCCTTTCCTAAAACGTGACTTTTCTCGTGGCGGGTCTATGTGTGAAAATCGTATTTTATTTTATTATTGCTTAGGTACTTCTTTATGAGAAGTGAAAGGCATCACTGTAATATCTAATAGAAGGTATTGTCGCGTTACATAATAATAATTATAGACAGCCTACTTGACTGTTATTTCCAGATAGCACATAGGTAGGTATGTATAGTGTAGAGGGGCCCGTGGCTAAGTAATAACAGCCGCACGGGTTGATCGATCAGGTTAAGCTACGCTTGCCGCGGCTGGTCCGTGGATGGGTGCCCATCTTTACATACCAAGACCCCTCCGTGCCTCGGAAAGCACGTTAAGCCGTTGGTCCCTCCCGGCTGTCATTCGTGATTTCGTGATTTTTTAACAGTCCTTACGGGTCGTCAGAAGCCCGAAAATCTGACAACCAGTTTTACCAAGGGGTATCGTATTACTCAGTAACTGGTTTGTGGAGGTCAGATAGGCAGTCGCTCCATGTAAAATACTGGTATTCAGCTGCATCCGGTTAGATTGGAAGCCAACCCCAGCATAGTTGGGAAAAGGCTAGGCAGATGATGAGGTATGTATGCGTATAGTAGAACTGGAACGGTAAATCGAAATGAACATTGGACTTGGATTTTTTGATATCTTAGAATTTAAATGAGTCACCTATAGCAGTCACCAACCACTGGCTTCTTTCTTAACCACCTCCTTAGGATCGTAAAACCATGATGCTAAGATTTGCAGAAGAAAATACCAATGGAGTAAGCGGCACATTAACAGTAGCAATGGCTTTAATTTTGACAGTTCAAAAACATCCATTGCGTTATTTACCTTGTTAAGCAGACAAATTTTTTAAACATTTGAAGCAATGGATAAGTAATATCCTTCAAAATTATTCAGATTTTGATTTTAAGAGTGTTATGCAATTAGGGTACTGGTCAGTCAGTAGTCGAGTACAAACAATAAACACATCACATACCAACATTGGCATTGTTACCATTGCTGGTAGAACATGAATGAGGCTGGCACAGGAACGTGGGGATTGAAGAGATTTCTTATTTATTTATTTATCCATTTGTTTCAGGCATCAAGGCCCATATAAACACATAAAATACAATATTTATATAACTTAAAAATATACTATAAATACATACAACATGAAAAAACCAAAACAAATAAGAAATAAGCATCGTGTGTACTTATAAGGTAAAATAAATAAATAAAATTGGCCCATTCCCTCTCACAGAGAGGAGGCCTGTGTCCCAGCAGTGGGATCGTAACATGCTGATTATGCTTATGCTAAATAAAATTGGCACATGAAAAGAGAGGCCTATGGTCAGGAGTGGGTGAAGTCGGGCTTTGGATGTACCACAGCCCGACGCCCAACACCCGATGTGTTGCAGAAGCCACTTTTTGTCACCAAATCCAAGGATCTTTAGGAAAATTCTTAGTTCATCTTTTAAGTGCTTAGGTACATATAAACTTAAGTTTGGATTCATCTGTGGTTTACGTCAACACTATATCCAAATGATGACGTAAGCTGTTTACGTATTTCTTTGTCTCGATATTTTATTAACACGGCAACATTTAATGCCAAATTAAGCCTACGTAATGTTATCTTAAATCGTCAAAATATTCTAATTAGCAAACTTAAAAGGGAGCAGAGTTAAACAGGTGCTTCATTTCTGAAAATACCTTTGTTTCAACGATTTTCTTTGAGATCTAAAGATACGCATCAAGATATTTTCTGGTTTCTGTATTCTAACAGAGGCATTATCTGCTTAAAAGGAGGCGCTATTCACCAACAAAATGGAAACAACTAAGGTAAAAAAACAAACATTTATTTTTTTTATTTTAGCTATAGGTATTGTAATAATATTTATTTTGTGAGTTTTGGTATAAGAAGTTTACCCAGTGTATACCAATATTATTATCATCTTAAAGGATCCGCAATATGTCAGCCTTATGCATTTATATCACGTTTGTTCATAAAAGTGTAAATAAATACCTAAATGCGGCAATGTCAAGTTCGATGCACCAAAAATACCTCTAAAATAATCTCAATTAGGAAATTTACTTCAACGAAAACCTTATCAAAACACGTAACATATAGGGAACCTATAATAAAACAACAAGAAAAGTAATTATGTTAAAAATAAACGAGAAATTGAAGGTACACGTCACCGAACAGCAATAAAAAAAATACTCATATAACTTGTTCGCTCTGAATGAAGCGAACCAAGGGTGATGTGATACGGCCCGGTGCAAACTCAGTGCGCGCGCACCGAATGATTCACTCTTTTGTCGTTGATCGCATAATCACGCCTAATAAAATGATCGTTCGAAGGCGTTAGGGTTCTGATTCAGAGTAACTCTCGATTTATGTGTTAAACTATTTAGTAGCAACATGCATGTGTTTATGTTTCGCTGCACGAAATACACGTGCATGATTGCTAAACCCTTAGTTATTGGCTCTTTGTGTCTGGTAAGTAATCTTAACTGTTAAAACAAAGACTACTACGGTCTGTTGCTTCAACGTCTAGATTTCTAGAAAGATCTTGTACCTATAACACAGTATTTCTGTTTTCATGTGCTCTGCTATTTAACAACAATACTTACCTAAGTGCTAATTTATGTAGCCTATACTAGGTACAATCTACTCTGACCTTCTACGATACTAACTATTTGGGGTGTCACCCTTCGTAGACTAAATTCTAATCTCTTCATTGCCACTAACTGGCAATTTTGCACTTAAACCTGCACGTATGTAAATACCACACAAAAAGCAAACATCACGTTTCATCAGAATTCATTGTAACGAATCGAAGATACAGAAACATAAGATAAGAAAACATTGATAAATAAAGTGCAATCTGTTCAAAATAAATAACAACATTGTCACAAATAGCTCGTTATATGATGATGATAGATCTCAATACTTCACGGTGGCGCTGCTTGTAATGACAGCTGTCAATGAAACATCAAATTCCATACCTACATTTTTAGACTTGTTCCTTTCGCCGTCGAACGTTTACAGATAATGCAATGTGTTGGTTGGCCGAGGTGTTAAGTGTTGTATGTTGTAACTTCATTTTATATCTATTATAAAATATCTTGAGCAACGTTAACGGCCCTTGCGAATGTTTGGCGATGATCGGTAATTTGTAGATAGTCTGGCTGCGTAGGAGTAGGAATAGGTCAAGTTATTTCTTGTAGTGGGTTTTAACGAGGTAACCAATAGAATCTATTAATAGAATCAGATTACTGAGTTGCTTCTTACACAAAACTTTATCACGTGTTGTGGTCTTGTGCTTGACAATGCTGCTACGCCAACGGCCAAAGTAATCCTATTCTCACAACAATCAATAATAAATATAAAAGCTATATGTAAAGACAGGACAACATGGCGACTCCAGTGTTTTCCAAACTCCATGCAAACGAGCATTCAAGATGGCAACCTTGATCATCGCTATCATTGTAACAACTGTAAGTTCAATGTCAGTCACGCTGAAGGTTACAGGAACATAAAAAAATGTTCACCATATGGACAGCATTTAATTCTCACAGACCAATTAAATAAACTATAATATTAATTAGATCGTCTATTGGGATAGCTAGGCAATTAATTTGTAAAATGTGTCACGCGAGCGCTTCATAATACTAAGTATGTTGCTTGTGGTATTTTTGTCTGCTTTTAAAACTCGATTGGCCAACTACCGTCCCTGGAGACTTCATGATAAACTGTGCTGAATTCGCATGGAGATTTACCTCAAACTAAGGGGCTAGTAGCTAAGTAATAGCAGCTGCACGAGTCGATTGAAGGTGAAGCTACGCTTGCCGAGGTCAGTCTGTGGATGGGTGATCATTCATTACATATCGAGACCGTCTCATTCGTAGATCTTTGACAGTCGGTCTGACAACCAGTCTTACCAAGATGTATCGTGTTACCTAGGAACTAGGATGTGGAGGTCAGGTAGGCAGTCGCTCCATGTAAAAAACTGGTATTCAGCTGCATCCGGTTAGACTTGAAGCCGACCCCAACATAGTTGGAAAGGCCAGGCAGATCGATTTAAGTACCTACCTCAAACTGTCTTTGCTATCAAAACAATCATGATTTGGATTCAAAATGGAACGTGTTTTTTTCATCATGTTTACCAACGCTTCATGGTAAGACAAATCCTAATTGCAAGGTCAAAAAGATACTAGACGTAATTTAAAACGAGGAAAAACATCATCGCAATTATCAGGTGAACATACCTAATAGTTATATCACGTTTTACGAGTTCTATGAGTGCAAACTCAGTGCAGCCGGTGCTTACAAACTTAACTCCTAACTACGCCGTTCGATATGTTTCAAATTACTTTACCGAACTAGCTGTTGAGTTATTGAGTACTTATCAAAATGAGTAATTTTGTCGAGTGCATGCTCGGTAACAATTCATCAGAGTTTGATAAGTTACGTTTTACAGGGTCAAATAAAATTAGCTAGCGAAACTCTCTGATGAGAATCGTTAGCTTAACATGATGAAACAGAAAACCAATTAATTTGATGATGTTTTTTTGTGGGGTCATCGACCGCAGTTACTGTAGTCACTTGAAATTTCAGTTTAAAATTTTTGTTTTTTGATGTGTAAACTTTACGTGATGGGTACACCGACCATATATCCTAAAGACGTCGCATAGTCGAGCGAACCCCTCTGCCTCTCATACGGTGAATTCACTCTATATTTGAGCCACGCCCCCGTTGCTAACATCAGTCTGAGCACGGCACTTGTTACGCGCGGCCTTGAATGCACAAATCACAGCGCAATGGCACTAGACGTCTCCCGCGCTCCGCAAGTTTGGCAGCCATTTGTTTGTAAGTAAAAAATTCGGCTAAGCGGGGTCTTTAGGTTATATGGTCTGTGGATGGGTATGGATGATAAAACAACATAAATCATATTTTCTCACCTCATTCTTTAAGTAACAACACTACAAACAACGCTCTCAGTAAAAATCAGCAACATTTTTTTTAATCGTATTTTGATATCGATACCTACGACATCTCCAGAGTTTCGCTAGCTAATTTAATTTGACCCTGTATAGCTAGGCACGTAATGATTACATAGGCAAATGCTTCAGAAACATGGAGGTGAAATACGCTAAATACTTGAACAAATGCGGATTATTCATCGGACTTGAGTCAGAAAAACGAACAACAGTGACGTAACTTCTAATTAAATTAGGAATGGTTTAGACTGGACTCTTAAAACGAGCAGTCAAGCGCTAATAACGAGTTGTTTTAGAAAAACAATAAGCCAACCAGAAATTACCACAACGTCACACGATGAATTGATTGGAAAATGGTTCCAACAATCAGGCACAGTCTGGGAAGGAGGGGTTCGTAACTGAGTAAGACGGCCGCGCGGGTCCACCGAAAGTTAAACTACGATTGCCGAGTTTAACTTTCGGTCGTGTGTAGTGTGTCGAGGGTGATCTTTACATGCCGAGATCACGAGAGCACGAGCGGAGAGGCACGGAGCGACTGTCATTTTGTACCTTTGACAGTCGTTAGTGGGTCAACAGAGAAAGCCCAAAAGTCTGACAACCAGTCTTATCAAGGGGTATCGTGTTACCCAGTAACTGGGTTGTGGAGGTCAGATATGCAGTATCTCCATGTAAAATACTGGTAATCAGCTGAATCCGGTTAGACTGAAAGCTAACCCCAACATAGTTGTGAAAGGCTAGGCAGATTTTTTGACACAGTTTGGGAAAAATTTGCACTTTTCGTCAATTAGCAATTTCATGCAACTGAAATAATAATATACGGACAATAAAATTCAAGTAGACAGTCAATTTGGTTAACAATTAATTTCCCTAACTTTACAAACTTCTTTTGCTTAGTCCTGATTCATAGTCGCAACGTGTGTATGACGTCATAGATGCGTTGCGAGTACTAAGTAGGTAATGGTACCTGTGACCTGACCGTTTAAGAGGTCATCACCAATGAGATCAGTGTCTTTCTAGGGCGTCCCTCCCAGCCATCAAAATTATCTATGCTCCCAGCATTACCAAATTGCTTATTCGTAACAAATAAGAATCAAGATAACACCGATTCTAATCTTTAGTTCGAAGATGTGAGAAGTATAACGAAACTACATAGGTTTAAAAACTAGGTTCGGAAATTACAAAATGGTCGCTTCTAATCTAGTCTAGAGAGGAGAATCTTCAACTAATATTCATCATCATCTGCCAAGCCTTTTCCCAACTATGTTGGGGTCGGCTTCCAGTCTAACCGGAAGCAGCTGAATACCAGTATTTTATATGGAGCGACTGCCTATCTGACATCCACAACCCAGCTACTGGGTAATACGATACCCCTTGGTAAGACTGATTGTCAGAATTTCGGGGCTTCTGACTACCCGTAACGACTGTCAAAGAATCTTCAACTAATACTATAGAATAGAATAGACATTTATTTTGCAAATATAGGTAATACATAATAGGTGTTATAATACATTAAAGCTTAGCCATATTGCACCATTCGGTATACAACGTTCATATTATAACACTCACAAAAAGCCTGTCTGTCGAAGGACCGATGGCCGCTGGAGCAGACGAGTCCCTGGACTGGACACCGCGTATCGGCAAGGGTAGTGTTAGTGTGGGACGCCCCCTAACTAGATGGACGGACGACCTAAAGAAGGTGGCCAGGGTGGACTGGATGCGGAAGGCGGAGGACAGGGTATTGTGGCGCAGTCTGGGAGAAGCCTATGTCCAGCTGTGGACAAAGGCCTCTCCCATAGCGATAGGCTGAGTTAATTGATTGACAAAAAGCCAGATCCATTAATTCAGAGTAATTTAGGCAATACACTCAAAACAACAAAACAATTTTTATCTTTATAAAAAATATTCATTATCGTGTAATCGTGTTAAATATGCATATTCTTTTAAAAACACCTGTTTCACTTTGTTCGTAAATGAGTTAGGTACTTCTTAACTTATTCACGTGTATGATTACATAATGTCGTGTCTACAGTCCATTTCTTTTGTTCATTTTCAATGCCTTGCAGTGGCTTTAAGTACCAATACATTTTTTTTTCATTTTTAATGTAAAGTAGCTAAAGCAGAAGCAGCAGAAGAGCAGCAGCAGCGGAGCAGCGGAGTAGTTTCTTAGAAGATCTATGACCGCCACATGCGGCCGTAATGTAGAAATACAATGCGTTTTTTGACAACTTAATCACCAAAGTCTATCTTTTACCCGTAGAATAAAATTGACGTCTGACTGAGGGCAGATTTTACAATAGTCATATAACTTTTATGTAAGGAATAAATATTGCGGTCTGACAGTTTTTCTATAGAAAATATCTCAAAATGTCATAATTATTCTTCAGATAAAAGTTATCTTACTATTGAAAAATCAGCCCTGAGTCTGATTAAGTATGGAAAAACTGACAAAAATTCAAATTTTATTCTCTGTGTAAGATTTATTCTATGTATAAAAGTTTGGTGAAATTCGCCCTAAGTAATACTGGCGAAAATTACAGATTTGCATGACGTCCGTTACAAATATGACGGAATCGCTCTTCTAGGAAATCGTAGCTTAAATACAGGAACCACTCTGCTGCCGTAAGTAAAAAGGGCACATCTAAGACAAAGAAAAAAAAAAAAATAAGCCTTATTAGCTAAAAAAATTCAGCACTAGTAAGCCTTTTTTTCGGTTTTCCTCAGATGTACCACTTTTGCATATAGCGGCAGCACCGTAGATTTGAAAAGTGTTTTACAATACCTGAATAACAAATTCATCGATTTCCCACGAATTACACAAAAATCTGCAAGTCAAGAGCCAAATGGATTTTATATTGTAGATGACTAAAGGCACCTAACGGTTTATACTACCAGGTAACTAACTGGAAAAACTAAAACGTGCACGCTGCTGCATGACTTCATAGGTCACCTTCATTTCACACCAACATAATTATTATTATCCTCATACGATAACCGATATTGATAATTCTCTTTTTAGGCCCAAATTCGTCGTTAAACTGCTTTCACAACCAAAATCTCAAACACTGAAAGTTGAACCTTGGATGAAATTATAGGTAAGTCACTAGCTGTGCCCTCGGTTTTACCCGCATAAGTCTCGTACCCGTGGGATAAAAGTATCCTATGTGCCAAATTTCATCCAAATCCGCTCAGCCGTTTTAGCAAGAAGGCGTCTCAAAAAAAAAAACAAGATTTTCTCTTTACTTAATTTATTTCGTAACAAAATACATTGTGTCAAAATATTACAAGAAGTTTTGCTATTAACAAGTTCCTTAATTAATAAATATTGATGTTTAGTCAACTTAGCTTCTACAATGAGTGACAGAGCTTCGTCAGCGCTAATAGTCATTGCTGAGCTAGTATTTGACTGATCAGAAGTATCGAGCAATGCATTCACAGTAGAAGAATCGACATTGGATAATTCGGCCAATCGTCTACGTTTCGATCGCTTGCTAAGCTCAGAAAAATCTTTTTTAGGACGGCCGCTGCTTTTGCCGCCGCCGTGAGATGGCCCCGGCAGATTTTCCGTCACCTGAACGCACTGTGCAACACTTCTTTTTAACTCTATACATTCAATTATATCTAACCAATCAGAGTGCTTATTTAAAAAGACAGATTTTGTACATTTTGTCTTTTTCCAGAATTTATCAAGACTCTTACACAAATTGACCAGTCGATGAGATAAAGGCGTAATATCTATATTTTCAATGTCCTTTAGATAGCCTGTAAAGGTTTCTAAGGCACGTTTCTTCCTGTCTGAAGACTTTTCAGAAACCCAAATCTCAAAATAATGCCGTCTTGAAAAGGAACATTTCACAAAAGTACCTAAAAAGAAAAAAAAACAAACTTAATAGAACAGTTCGTAGTATCGCTACCATTGCGACTACGAAGGCGTAGCAGATATCTAGGGGGTGCATAGGGTAAGCTTGGACAAAATTTCAACATGTATTTGATAAAAGACAGATATACCTTCATTTTTAAATAAGTAAGAACAGGTGCAATTGGGTGCAATTTTTTAAAATACTAGCTAACGTCAAACTACGAGTAATATTATTTTTTTAAATCTGTCAACGTAGCATCTCGATTATATAAAAACTACGATAAATACATGCAAAAATTATAATGAAAATAAAAAAACTTACCAGTTTCTTGGATATCCATCACACAAACAGTTTAACAAACAAACAATTTCCGAGATATCACTAATGACAAATACCGTGCGGATGAGTCACCGTTAACAGCGATTGCAACAATTGCGATGCTTTCACTTTCGAGGTCAAACAGGTAGTGGTAATTGAAGTAAATGGGTCACATATTTATACCCCCAGGTAGCTTGTTTATTAGTCATTGATAATGTGTCGGTTAACTAGCGATTTTCGAACTTGAGGTTCAGGGGGTTTTGGCCTATGGCGGGACCACCGTGCAGCCGTTCTCGAGTGTTTTAGCCAAACAAACGAACAGCAATTGATTTTTATTTATTTAGATAGATTAGCTACTACAAAGAGGAAACTGCTCTTTAAAAAAATATTACAAGGAAGGATAAACGTGCCTATATCACTACAACAGACCTGACAGCATGTCCGAATCAACGCAAACCACCATAAATACCAAAGTTAGAATATTATGTTATAGTCATAATACGAGTACACACGGCTACATATCAAGCAACACATTCCAGTTTTAGCTGACCTCGCATTGTATAGGTTTTTCATACAATCAGAGGTCAGCTTATACTGATTATGTACAGCTTCATGTGTAGCCGTGCGTACATACACTGAATTCTTATTACTAAGTACCTATATAAAACATTGATTATTTATTGAATTCGTACTGATTGTGTGTCACCCCTGCTGCATGCAGCAATGCAGTACAATGCCAAATACAAGAAGGTCGGCCAACCTATTTACACATGGAACGACAACATCAAACAGGACTTGAAATACTTCGACAAGGGAATCAATTTTTGGATGGATACAGCGGAAGACTGAAATTAGATCAAGAAATCTGCTAGTGAGATTTACAAAAAACCGGAAACGGATAGTAGCGAGACCTCCGACGAAGACATTGAAAACCGCAACATTTAACACAGCAAGGCAAGGACATAGAAAAGAGCCGAGAAGGCAGTTGAACCCCGCCAAAATATTCACCGCTGAAGCTCACCTGAAGCACCTGGCGGCGACGTCGTTAAAAGATCTTCATCTCTCCACTGTCCAATGCCTATACTCTAGGATGTATATCCGGTATGGCTCTTAAATCCTTTCCTAACCTAAGGGTATGTCTTCCCTCCCATTACGGTGACTCCCGGTCTGATCCTTGATATGCAATGGCCTTTGTAGCACCATGAAACATGAGGCTTCAGGGGCTACTGCGAATCCTGGGTTTCATTCGATTAATCGAATCTGGTCACACCACGCTGGGGTTAGTCAGTTAGTGCATTTCATTCATACATTCATTCATAAATTAGTTATACTGATTGTGAGAGAAAATTATCTCATTACAAATCTGCGCACGCACACAGTCAAACACGCATAAGAGCCTAGCGTAGTAGGTACTTCGTCCATTTTGGTTTGTTTTAACTGTACAGCAGAAGTGTAACTGTAATTTACGTAGTTTCAATTATTTTTCGGATAAGAAATTACCTATATTAAAAATGTCAGAAATCGATCCAGTAAAAAAATCTGAACAAAATAAATCCATATTGTATAAGAAGGTAAATACTACATTGAGAAAATAAAACTGAACGGTAATCGTAGAACGAAAGGAATGAAACTTGCGAACGCATTAAGTGACGTCATGGTAAAAATATGTATTTCGAAATCATTGAATCACTTGCGTAAGCCGGGTGATTCAAGAATATTGAGTAGAATGGAACATCCTTATAATTATCAGCCTGTGATTGCCTAAGTGGTTGAACCTGCAAAGGTTTTAGTACTGACGAGAAAAAACCGTTACGCATATAGGTATATGCGTAACGGTTTTTTCTAATATCTAGGTAGGTACCTAGATATTAGTTTTGTGGTGGGCAGAATGGGAGTGCTGCGATTCTGACATACTCCTTTTACATCATTCACGTTTAAACATAAATTATCTGTACAATTTCAGCCGCTGCGCTTCTAGTACGCTAACGCTACGAAACTGCTACATTTCCGCTACGGATGTGCTACGCATCCGCTACGATACCGCTTCGGGTCTGCTACGCTTCCGCGACGGATGTGCTACGCATCCGCAACGATACCGCTTCGGTTCTGCTACGCTTACGCTACGGATATGCTACGCATCCGCTACGATACCGCCACAGATTTGCTACGCTTCCGCTACGGATATGCTACGCATCCGCTACGATACTGCCACGGATCTGTTACGCTTTCGCTACGGTTCTGCTACGCTACAAATTTTTCCACGCCCTATTTACTTATTTAGATACTTCTAGAACACTGTAAGCTAATTAAACCTGTTAGTTACACAATTAACGCCTAGATTACATGGTGATAATACTGGCAGCGTCATGTGAACTGGATTAGCTGGGCTGTGTCTACTTGCTCGAGTTACGTAACGTATCAAGTGCTTGGCTGACTGTTATCGCGTAAGATGACTAGATCTTGACTATAATCTGTCATGCGATAATAGGCATTGTATCTATGTGAGATGAAAGACCACAGTGTTTTAACAGTATCCACAAGTCAAATGCCATAATGAAACAGAATTAAAATGATATCATATACCTAGCCTTTCCGCAGCTATCTTGGGGTCGGCTTCCAGATGCAGCTGAGTTTGAACGGACCGACTGGTTATTTGACCTTCACAAGCCAGTAACTGGTTAACACGATACCCCTTGGTAAGACTGGTTGTCAGATTTTCGGGCTTTTGACTACCCGTAACGACCCGACTGTCTGTGGTTTCGACATGATCTGCGAAATATGTAGGTGAACCAAACTTAAAGGGAGGTGATGAAATCAAACAATATCTTTATTTTAAATGTTAAAAAAAATCATTTATGAAGTACATATATTTTCAATAAGTGGCTGATTAACAAACCAATTATGTTTTCCAAGCAATGATGAGACGTAACAAAAATATTCTGCAACAAAACATTGCAAGGCATTAAAATCACCAAATCAGTCACACCAAATTATGTTGGCTCTGACACATCGAAGTAAAAACAATTCCTGTACCTATATACCTACCTACGTCGTCGTGACGTAGTCTGATAGTTTCACAGGAAATCGATTGAATTATGTAAAGTAATATTGTTGAAATCGACAAATCTCACGGCTCAACTTACATCAACGATCCGTGAGAATTATTTCGGCTACAATAGAATCGTACCCACCTTGACGCAGGTATAAGAAACCTACCTAGGTAGGTTCATAAACCTACGTCAAAATTACAAACACAAGATGAAGAACCGCTTGCATCGCAAATCAGTAGTGTGCATACACACGAGCGACTGCAGTCAACTGCAGCCGTCGACAGCGTGTCGCTCGTGTATTTGCGTACGGTTTTCGAATACACAAGCGGCATATTGGTGCCAGCTGCGGTCGACGCGTCGGCGGCTGCCACCGACACGTTTTTACGGCAGCCGTCACTCACTCAACGACGGCACTCGTCGACTGCAGTTGCCTCTGTCGTTGACGCGTGTCGCGTGTGTATGCTTTATTTAGCTACGAGTATGCTTAGACCTAAACGATGGCTGATTTGTAGTGCAAGTGGCCCTAAGTTCACTTATTCATGAAAAAAACCCAGATTAGATTAAAAACTGTCGATGTATTAAAATCTGATATTCTTACGTCCGATAAAATGACAAATTCGTATCACCAGACAACGGATTTGTTTTTTTAATTTTCGGGTTTTTATAAAGATTTATGATACTGCGGCGAGAAATAATATCTCTGATACTGATACATATGTATGATAACGTATCAACTATTGCCACACCCCACACCGCCCTCGCCCTTGGCCCTGGGGCTACCGCAACACCCATTACGAACCCTCACCTTGACCGAGTCGACATCCGCTGCCAAGATTAAGACATTCCATGTTTCCTGGCGTCCCTATTAGTGGTATGGTCGGCAACAAAGGTTGATAGGTAGAAAATACTTAATGTATTAAGTCCGCCTGTGTACATCTGTGTGCTTAAAGTATTAAATTAATTTTATTAAAGGTCCATTAATTCAATCAATTAATTTAATTTAAATTTTTATGTACTAACATGTTTTAAGATAATGTAATTCTAACAAAATATGGACATTTAAATAGTCTGAATTAAACGAATTTTATTTTATTTTATTTTTTTATTTTATTATAATTTTAGTCACTTTTACATTATCATTAAAATACACAGAAAATGATTCGATAAGCTGTTTGTTAGCTTTCCACATTATGTACTCGTAATTAGTAATTAAGAGTTTATTTAAAGAAAAATTTTGCTTCAGCTCCACATATTGCATTTCACCCTTTCAATCACAATATAAATAATTTTGAAGGATGTTACAAATCCATTGCTTCATGTCTTCGAAAATTTGTCTGCTCAACATGAACAATGAATGTTGTTGAATTACTGTCAAAATGAAAGCCATTGCTACTGTTAGTGAGTTACGTAATGAACACTGTTCCGATTTAATTAAATATTTTACTTAATAATTAACATTTAAACAACTCCAGTGTTGACTTTTGTCACTACTGTACAGACGCCAGCAGGTCAAGCTACCCGAAACTGTCAAATTAACTTCTTAATTAACATCAAATCCATAAACATTGTCTGGACGAATGTTTCAGTTTCCAGGCTTGAACACGTGATTCGAATCTTATTCAATGAACTGTTATCAAAATACCCGATAGCTTGATAACTGATAAGAATCCACGTTGCAAGTACTTGTACTGATAAACACTTACACCTAAATACGATGATGGAGAGCTCACTTACCGAGATAAACATAATTATCAGTCTAATATCCGCTGCTAAGCATACGCCTCTAAGTGACCCTCAAAATGAGCGCCATGTTATGGGGAAATTGCTCTATTCCTATTCAACACTAAACGGACGGATTTTGGTGATCGGAGTTTGTTGGCAAAACTTAGAACGCCCATCTAGGCCTAGCCTAGCCTTTTCCCAACTATGTTGGGGTCGGCTTCCAGTCTAACCGGATGCAGCTGAATACCAGTATTTTACATGGAGTGACTGCCTATCTGACCTCCACAACCCAGTTACTGGGTAATACGATACCCCTTGGTAAGACTGGTTGTCAGACTTTCGGGCTTCTGACTACCCGTAACGACTGTCAAAGATCCACGAATGACAGCCGGGACCAACGGCTTAACGTGCTTTCCGAGGCACGGAGGGGTCTCGGTATGTAAAGATGGTCACCCATCCACAGACCAACCGCGGCAAGCGTAGCTTAACCTGACCGATCGACCTGTGCGGCTGTTATTATTTAGCCACGGGCCCCTCTACCATTAATTATAGTACCTAATTGTGGCTGTGCAGGATATACCTCTACGCATAGAGAGAGATGAGCTTAATTACCCAGCGTGCTCAGTGCAGATAGGCGATTTCATACCATGACGGACGTCACAACATTTTTCTTCACTATAATCAATCGGTCATGGTTACCTTTAAAGCTGCTGCCTATCCTCTTGGTGCAAACCCTTAGTCACCTTTTACGATATTTACAAAAATATCCCATGCTAAGTACCATCACATCAAACTAGGTACCCGAAATTGTCAAATTTTCCCAATCAACTTTAAAAATGTTGCTTTAGCGATAAAGTTGAAAATCTACTAAAGAAATTTGATAGATTGTAGTAGCTTGTTGTACTGTACTACAACTTAATTATCATATGTCATTAGAGCGGGAACTGGAACATAGTAACCTAATTTGAATGTTTTAATAATTAATAATAATTTATTTAAATAGATTATAAACCTACTTTTACTTAGGTTTTATTTTAACTATTTATTGTACGACCACAAATAAACATTACAAAAAATAAATCGAACACATAAAACAATACAAAATATACTTACCATGGGTACGATAATATAATATTACCGTGCCATGGGCGACCTTATCGCTTTCTGCTGTCTCTTCCAGGGGCTGCAGTCTCGACATTCATAGCGATCGCTTTACGACCGAATTCAGTCGCAAAGTCCCGGATTGACAGGTGTAATGTATGGAGTGACAGGACTTTGCGACCGAATTCGATCGTAAAGCGATCACTATGAATGTCGAGGGTGCAGCCCCACGTAACCTGGTAATAGACAGTGTTTGCCTGGACATAAAATGGGGCTATCGTTGGTGCAATAATAAATTATTGTTGGTTTACGATTTTGTCTATAACTGCGTTAGTATTATTAATGTTGGGACGCCGACGTCTCCCCTCTCGGAGGTGTATGGTAATGGGTGCAACACAGGTTTTAAACCAATGTAGCTGTTAACGAACACAAAAAATAGCAAAATACGCGCATTGACGTGGATTTGCGGACACCAGCCCGTATTACTTATTACCTAAACTGCTTTTATACTAACGATTATTTGTTAAACTGTTATTTGATTTAACTTAGTTACAGTTAGTAGTAAAGTTGTGTTATACAAACTACAACTTTACTCCTTTGTAGCAGAACAGTAACATTCTTAAGGGAAAGCACTTGCAGTAGGTACATAATTTTACACCAGTAGGTATTTGAACAGGTGTGACCTGACTCATTGCCACCTGGTTCCTCATGACAGGACCGGCTGGGTGTATCATAGTCATAAACAAGAACACACGAGTGTCCATTGTGTGCGACTTATTCTTCCCTCTTTGTGTAATTTACAAGTTAAATTACATAAGCATAGAAACATTATCCTTACTCATAGACTCGTAGCTAAACAACAATATTAATACACGAATGGATTCGGTACATTCCATCCATCTGTCTTACCACATTGGTCTTACCGTAGGACTGAAGGGAGAAAACACCTTAAAATCAATACTTTGAGTTTCCATAAACATTTTGAGCTATACAATGACTGATGCATGCATGCCGTCTGTTGGGACAGATCAACTCAAAGCTGCAATGGCTCTTTCTTCAAAAGATGAAGGGTCTTTAGACATGGCCCTACATTGTTAGACGCACACAAAATCCTAATAATATAATATTTGGACTTTAAAAGAGACCTTTCTTCTCAGGGATCAGTCAGCTAGGAAATGCCGGCACCATTTAGTTTTAAAATATTGACCAACAAAATATTGGCATGTAAAAGTGTCTTAAAAGATATACTTACAGAAATAAATATTTCATTTCATATCATCAGAAGCCTTAGTGCTTTGCAAAGGTAAGGCAAGCATTACCAACTAAAAGATGGCTTCATTTCTCTCCCGATCGTCTAAAGTTGGTGAGACAGACGGAAAAAAGGATCGATTTAAATCCGTAGATATGTGACAATTCTTTACCTAGACACATCGATATTCAGCGTATAATTGCGTAACACATTTTCAAACACAATCGTAATCATTTTCTTCTTAAGTTCGAATAATTTGTATGTTCGACAACGTAAATAACGCAATAAATGTTGTTGAACTGTCAAAATGAAAGCCATGGCTACTGTTATATTTAACGCAATTACCCCGCAGGTGGTGTCTCATAGAGAACGTTGAACCGTCAGTCCCGTTGCCACACAAATACCTAACTATGGTGGCAAGAAGGCCAAAAGTCCAACCAGTTTGCTACATCGTTACGTTATGGCCTAGTTGTTGAGGTCAGTCTGTCGCTTAATACTTGCTAATGCCCTATGGCATCACTTGCATCTGGTTTAAAATACGCCGACCACAACTTAGGATAAGGCTGGATTAATGATGACTCGGTAAAGGAGATACTAATATAGATAAGAATTAACAATCAAGAAGATACGGTATCTCTTGCAGAAAAAATAACGTTATCAGTAAATCTTTTAAACTCTTCATATTTGCACCTAAATCCTCTTGGCACAGAGGATTTAATGGAGCATTCGAAGAAACAATAATCTACTATTTACAACGAAGTCATCAGTCTTTTTTGGGGCATGTGACGATGTGATACATACTGTGAATGTATAGGCATGGGCGTAGCTAGGGGCGAGGAGGGCAAGGGTGGGTAATGCTCATTCTAGAAAATTCTTTGCCCATCCAAGAAAAATCGACAGTATTGAAGTACTTACTGTTTTATAGTTTTTTAGTAGTGTCCTGTACCTCAAAAGGAACCCTTATACGTCGCACATTTTGACCAAGATGTAAGGTTTGTAGAGTTGGGTTCTCATTAATTGACTGTGGTTAGATTAGCAGGACGGCCGCCTCCCCTGGACAAAATCATACATATATGTGCATAGGACCTATAGAAAAAGATCTGTCGGCGAACCGTTCGTTGTTGGAAAGTTCTGTCGGCGAACACTGAAATGAGAAGCGAATGTCGGAGAACTTTTAGGGATTTTTTTCTCTCGGGGTTTGGTGTTGGGTCCATAGAGGAAATCGAATGCACGTTTAACAGTAGAAAGTGTATAATAAAAGTAAAACACAGGATAATGGACACAAACAGGTAAATTGGGTAAATATAAAAAAAAACAATCAAAACTTTTATGTGTGGGTCGAGCGTGGACTTTAGAATCGATGAGAAGGGCTCTTCGAGCTTGTTATTGAAAAGAAACCATCGAGATTTTGTTTGTGTCATCGAAAATGATTCATAATCCGGTTTCCTATATTGCAAAAGCTTTAAACCTGATAAACTAGAATAAATTCTATTTATACGTATATGCCAACAAGTCAACAACAACCTAAACGGTCACGGCAGTTCTTGAGTAACAAACATCCAAACATTCACATTGTCATTACAAGCCTTGATCGTAAACTAAAGGCTGAACGTGAGTAGATAAAAGTTTGAACTTGTGGCGGTCACGCCCTTGTGCTGGGTCTGGCTGGGTGCGGCATGGCGGCAGACTGGGGGGGAGCTGGTAGAGAGGGGAACGGTGTCTACGACGCGATTATGTCGTTACGCAAAACTGGCCCTTCCGGTGCAAGTGGGTACGGCCGTCCGCAAATAATCGACTCACACGAGGCAGGGCCAGTGGTACACTGAAAGATATAAGAGGGCTATGCTAATGGGGCAAAAAATCACGCATGTGCGAAAAATTTGTGACGTTGTAAAAGGAACGAAAACTCAACCTTGTACACGTTTCAGTGAAGACAGTGGTTTCACACTCGAAGATGTGTTAACTAATGATGCTAAAAGACCGAAAAAACAAATATTTGTTGATATGCTTAGGTCAAATCCGTGGTGCGTCAATTAGAGAAATGGTGTGGAAATTGTGGCACGAATGTACACATTGATCATTCTACATACTAATAATAAAGCTGAAGAGTTTGTTTGTTTGTTTGAACGCGCTAACCTCTGGAACTAGAGGTCGGATTTGAAAAAAAATCTTGAGGAAGGCTATAGGTATTTAACATCACGCTATACCTCTTAGTAACCGAGCAAAATGAAAAAACAGTCAGAAAGATCGCTATAGTTTGACCGAAACTGCTGTACCGCGCCTTAGGTATGCGCGGCGAGGCGGGGGGCGGGACGCCGTGTGTGATGACGAATGAGCGGCCTGCACTGCCCCCCCCCCCCCCCCGTCTCGCCGCGCACACGCCGCGCGCCTCGCCCGAAGGCGCGGTACGGCGGTACCGCGCCTTCGGTACCGCTGTACCGCGCCTTCGGTATGTCGCGGTGGTCAAACTATAAGCGAAAACGATATGATAGCGCGGGCAAGTGTCGCGATGCGATGAGGTGGGTCGGAAGAGTAAGAACACGCGGACGAAATCGCGAGCAGAAGCTAGTACTGAACATTCGCAAAAGAATCAACAGGCGCTGGAAAGAATAATACTGAGTATTATGTCATCTGCCTTTTCCAGAAACAGTCGTACAGAAGCTTCGAAAGACGTAGCTTTTGATGGAGCGGACCCTAAAACGACATAGACAACTATTGACTGGCGGACGATTAGATAATGTCACTTTTAATCTAAGATCATTTCTAAACTTGATCGTTGTGAAATGATCTAGATACAAAATATCTCGTCTATACGTAGTTAAACACAACTCGATTAATTACTTGTTGGCAGTAAATCGATTTGTTACTCGATAAACCGTGCTGCGGTAGGTATAATTGCAATATAATTTAAACATCAGTTCCAAACTATAATTTGCAACCACGAGACTAGTTCTTCAACATCAAACAATGTTTGATATAGTTCGGAATCACATGGAGAAAATTAAAAGTAATTTGTTCAAATTAGGCTGAGAATCAGCACTTTTCGAACGTCAAATTTACAAAAGACAGACCCCCAAAAACGCCCACCCTTCACCACTTCCTAGTGCTATCGCTGGGAAGAAGAAGTGGCGCAACAAACTCCCCAGATTGAACGATTGACGTAATCGATTTCTATAACCGATTATTGTCTAAGGGAAGTCGATTCTATTCGGTAGAACTCGGATAATCTAAACAAAGCTGTTGGAACGCTCTTTAGATAAGTGTATTGCATTATCTTCACTCAAATCGTTTAATATTTCCGGTGGATTAGATAAACTTAGAACATGTTATTTACATTGAACAGACATTAGGATTTTTTTTTAATAAGTTACGGTGACGTCAACAAAGTGCAGTGCAGTGCAGTTTTGTATCTAGCTTTAAGCCTTCTGTAACATGTTCTTGACAATATCGAATGTAATGAATGGATATGATATGAGACAAGGTGGGGGGGGGACGATTTATAAGCTGCATGTCGTCACAGTCATCTAAAGTATTAAAGTTCGCAACTACCATTCTAAAGAAAAACTTTAAAATCTTACCAGTGTTGTCAATATATGATAAGGGTTCATTTTAAATTGCAAAACATATGACGTCACACCAGGCGAGGGCAAACAAAAATAATACATGTAATTAGTGTGACGTCATTTCTGGATGGCACGGATTTGATTGTCAATAGCTCGGTAGACTTGTTTCCGAATAACGACTACAAGACTCGTATTTACAAACAGAAACACATATTTACCTATATAACTAGTTTGTGTCTATAACAAAGGAGGATAAATGAGTTGTTTTTATGTATTTGAACAAGACAGGACCAAGATCTCGACTGTACAGCCAATAATTCTTTCAAGTTGACATCACAATCTACTCAAGGTAAAATTAAACACAATGCAAAAACTTATACCATTATCACGTTCCTAACGAATAATGAAACAGGAAAAAACGCATTAAATATACTTTGCAGTATTTTTTTTCGCTTTTTCATGCCTGATGTTATAACAATCAGCCTATAATAATGTTCCCACTGCTGGGACACAAGCCTCCTCTCTTCGAGAGGGCACGGTCCGTTTACCACGCGGGCTCAGCGCGGGTTGGTAGATGTCACATGTCTCAGAATTTTTCGTTCTATAACAAGCCGGTTTCCTCGCAATGTTTTCCTTTATCGGTTTGAGAGCAGTGGTGATGAAATTATCCTCATGCTCATCTCATCAGCAATACACTAAAAGGGAAAATTTAATTTATATTATCTACCTTCTAGCTGCGGCCCGCGGTTTCACCCGCATAAGTTTCGATCCCGTGGGAATATCGGGATACAAAAGTATCCTATATGTTAATCCTGGTTATAAACCATCTGTATGCCAAACATCCAAATCCGTTCAATAGTTTTTGCGTGAAAGAATAACAAACCCATTCATCCATCCATACAAACTTTCACGTTTATAATATTAGTAGGATAAAGCTATTTTACTCGATGGTTTTGTTATCTGCTTACGAGTATTTACCCCATAAAATAAATCTGACATAATTGTGTAGGTAAACTTAAAATACATAGGTATACGTAAATAAAGCTAAATTTTCATTATACGTATACAGTAATAGGCTGGTTTTATCTTTCACATCGCATGGTTTACCCATTGCTCAAAGAGAGTTGTTTTAAGGAAAACATTGCAACAGGAAAAAGTTACCTAGCGTCGCTACAATCTTAGTTCTAAGGATTTTGATAACTTGCTAATGCTTACACAATACATAAAAAACGATTTCTTATATTATAATCCCTTGTTTTTGTCAATGAAGGATTATTTTAATTTGATAAACATGAAATTTTACGGCTTTCGCTTTTTTATGAATACCTATAGTATAAATATGATATCAGTATGATTTTATGACACTTTAATGACGTACTTGATATAATATTTAGGTAAGTACCTTTTCAAAGGATTATGTAACTTAACAAAACATCACGCCTGAAATGCCCGAAGGGTCAGGCAGAGGTTCACTCACATTTCGCCAGTTATGTTTACGTTTCATGTAATAGGGGGCGAGCCTAACCTAGAGCGACCTAGATTATTTATAATTTATTTATTGTTTGTTACGCTTTCACGCTAAAATGGCTGAACAGATTTGGATGAAATTTAGCACATGGGTAGACCATGACCTGGATTAGGAAATAGGATACTTTTTATCCTGATATTCTTACGGGATCGAGACTTATGCAGCTAAAACCATGGGGCGCACCTTGTAACATAATATGGTGATAAAACGAGACTTACAAAGAAAAATATACTCCTTAAGTACATAAATAAAATACTTAGGTTATCGTATGAGTGCAAGTCATTCTACACTAATCTGCTTTGCTACATTGAATAGTCTGATAAGAAAATATTTCTTTAAGTGTTTTCGACTCTCTCGAGTTGAATTTGGCCGACCAATAATAAATTATTTTATTTCTGAAAGTAGATTTGTACAAATACTTTCACACGTTAAACATTTTCGAAAATCTTTTGGTTGGTGTTTCCTGAATACTCTGAGAAGAAAGGCCGAAACAAACTCAGAGGTCAGTCTCTTTTAAAGACGTAATCGTCAGGTTATGTGAAGACCATGTATATTAGTATCTGAAATGGTCTTATGACGAAATAACCACACAGACTAAGTGAACCTGGTCAGTCTTTGCACGCATTTGTCAGTAATCCTGCAGCTCAACTCAGGACCAACGATTCGACGAACAATACCAAAGGTATTGTCAAGGTAAGGTAAATGTCCCCTGACTAAGTACATATTTTTTTCACTGTAGCGATCATTGAATGTCTGTTTTCAATAGTATAGACATATTATTTTAATGAGGTATGTATAAGAGCCATTCATGTGACCCCACGGCTAAAAGTGCCACTTAAAAAACATCGCAGTTTCTTTGTGCGCAGAATTTTGTAAAGTGAGCTCTGCAAATAGCTTCATTATCACTTACTCAGCTCTTAGAATATGACTTGTTTTCAATAACTTACTGAAATAAGCGAATATTCAAATGTTTGTCATTAGCAGACTTTTGAATAATATTGACAATAGTTATTAGGCAGTGAACAATGTTCGGGATTTCCCTGAAATATAACCGAGAAATTACTTTGGTTTTGTGAAATTTTATTGCTCACTGAACTAGTGGTGATACGTTTGCCGCACAGAACAGATATTTTATCTGTTCTGTGGTTTGCCGCATGCATGTATTGTGGGCAAACACCACCACAGCATGGGGTCCTGAAAATGTCCAACGGCATCGCGGAGACTTAGGCGTATATGGCGGGACGAACTTAATGCCATAGGAGGGCCCAGTGGAGCTTCAACATTTTTGGCCCCACAATATATTGTGATAAAGTCTTGTGGTGAAGTCGACTTATCACACAAATTGCATAAGATTTCTAAGAGAACAGTGGTGGCCCAGTGGCAGCGGCCCCGAATTGCGAGTTGTAGGTCGTGGGGTTGAACTCAGGCAGATGCTTTACTTTGTGTAAATACCTTCATCACCACTGCTCTCAAAATGATGAAGGAAAACTTCGTGAGGAAACCGGTATGTCGTAAAACCAAAAATTGGAAGACATATGACATCATACTCATTCGCACTGGCCCCGCGTGGTAGATTGTAGCACATCCTCTCGAAGAGGGGAGGCCTGTGTCCCAGCAGTGGGAGTGCTGATTATGTTTATGCTATGCATAGGATTTGAAACAAAATTACAGCCTTCGAGAAACTTCGAATTTTGCTACCTGCGTTGATTAGCCATTAATGCGTCTTCAGAATTAAAAATGAGTAACTGTTTTGAAATACTTGCATCATCATGTACAGACGCCAGCATATCAAGCTACCACAATCTGTCAAATTTCTTTAATAGATTTTCAACTTTATCGCTTAATCGTTAAGGTTCAAGGTTGATTGGGAAAATTTGACAGTTTCGGGCAGCTTGACTAGTTTTGTTTCTGGTAGGTAGACTATTTTGCATTCCAGCCCTATTAAAATTACGAAAAAAATCTTTACTGAAGAAATAAATTGTTTTTTATCAAGTAGGTAGGTACCTTTTTACGATATAATATTTATTTACTTAATCAAGATAATATTTAGATTATATAACCTGACATTTAAAATAATAATATGTACATGTGAAAAAATAAACAAAAGAATCAAAAAGGGCATCCAAAAAAATCCGCCCGCATCGCTATCAACAGGAACAGTGCCCAAAAGGCTGGCAGCTTTGCCACGTGCTAGGTACAGACGCCAGCACATCAAGCTACTACAAATTTCTTTAATAGATTTTCAACTTTATCGCTAAAGCATTAATGTTCAAGGTGGATTGGGAAAATTTGACAGTTTCGGGTAGCTTGACCTGCTGGCGTCTGTACCTACATGTATTATAAAAGCATTTGAAATACCTACGTTGTTAAAAAAATATCAAGAAAAATGCTATAACTTAATCATAATTACCTACCTCCTTTTTAATGATTATTGTTTAAAGAAATCTGACTAATTTGTTTTGAACGGATAGTGACGTCTTCATCATTTAATTTGATAAGAATTTATTAATGACACAACATGAATTCCCATTGTATATTTCTTGAAATAATATATATACTAATAATAAAGCTGAAGAGTTTGGTTGTTTAAACGCGGTAATCTTTACCACAACCAGTCGGATTCGAAAAAAATCTTTATGCATTTGGTATCCTATCTTTATGAGAAAGGCTATAGGGCACTTAACATCACGCTATGGCCCTTAGGGGTAGAGTAAAAACCAAACAAGAAATTCGTCCGCATCGCTGTCAACAGGAACAGTGCCCAAAAGGCTGGCAGCATTGCCACGTTGTATGGCGATGCTAATTCTTTGGCCAAGAAATAGGCCACCCTCTGGTCACGTGAAGAGTCGACTAACCGCTTGGCGATATCTCGAAAAACCTAAAAACCTGATAAATGAACTGTTTGTCTCCTACAAACTAAATTAAATTTTATTCGAAAACATGTAACTTCATTCAACTAAACTTCATCTATATCCGACGACCCTGGTTACTTATCTCCTTTGGTGACTGTACCTACTACCTACCTAACCATCGATGAACCGACGATATAATTTACATTGAATCGATTACAAAGGCTCAAGTGTCTAGGGGAAAACAGAAAATGTGCGTCTTAAAATTCTGTATTGTCTATGAATAAATGAATCGGGTTTATCGCCTGCATAACGGTTCTTATAACTGTACCTATCGTAATAAGTATATCTGGTTAGGTACTTATCTCCTTTTGTGACCGTACATCGATGAACCTAGTTACTGAAAGGAATATCAAAGTGCCCACAGCTACTGAGTTACTTACCTACTTTAAATTACTTACTTACATAGCTTTAGTGAAATCGATCCATATCCAGTTTTTAAATAAGTAGTAAGTACCTATAATTACTAATTAATGACTGCCTGCGTTGGTCTAGTGGTCGCAAGCACTACTGCTGAGAATGAAGTCCTGGGTTCACTAACATAACCAGCCTATGACGTTCCCACAGCTGGGACACCGGCCTCCTCTCAGTGAGAGGGAGTAGGTATCCACCACGCGGGCCCCGTGCGGGTTGGTAAGTAGATGTCACATGTTTTCGAATTGTTGGTTCTAGGACATGCCGGTTTCCTCACGATGTTTTCCTTCACCGGTTAGATTTCCCGGGGTTATTGCACAGTAACAGTTAAGTAGCAATGGGTTTCATTTTGATAGTTCAACTACATTCATTGCGTTATTTACGTTGTTGAGCAGACAAATTTTACGAACATATGAAGCATGGTGAGCAGCTATATTTAGGGTTGTGATCGAAAGTGTGTTACGCTGTTACGCAATTGCAATGCCTTAAAAAGTTTGGAATAGTCCCGGTGGACCTCGATGGATGTACACAGATAAAAGTTTGTAGTTTTTTTTTTATCTGTGACGTTTCCGAATGGAAGAAAAATACAGGATATAACCCCGTTGTTGTTGTGCGCCAGTTGGGTGGGGTAGTTAACCAAGGGACATGTTATTTTAAAACATAGCGTCACGTTTTAACAGTTTTGTAAATTTAGGGTGCTGGGTTGGGCAAAGTGTTTCTCTATGTGGGATTTCTCAGTAACACAGCGGAGTCTGGATTTGTGTCCGGTAGATTACAATAGGCTCGCTCTCTATTACCTGGAACTCAAATATAACAGGCGAAATTTGATTGTACACCTCTGCCTAACCCTTCGGAGAATACAGGCATGATGTTATGTCGTGTTATATTATTTAGTTTAACTACATATAATAACATCGGGAAAACCTGCAGTAGACAACAGTTATCTTGGGCTACTTGAAATAAGGATGATTTCCACCAAACGGCTCGCATCACATCGGATAGGAAAGGATACGAACGGATGCGGCGACAGCCGATCGCGTCCGGCAGGATGCCGACGCATACGATCAGCACCCTAATTGTGTAACACACTATCATTCTTAATCTGAATCATTTTGGACGACGTTGCTAATCCATTGCTTCATATGTTAGAAAAATGTGTCTGCTCAACAACGTAAATAACGTAATGAATGCTGTTGAATTGTCAAAAATGAAACCCATTGCTACTGACTGATAGTGTGTTACGCAATTACCCCGCGGCTCCGTACCGCCGCTTGTGAACGCATCCATTTCTGCGCCTAGTCAAATAATTTCATTCCTACCGTATTGACGTGTTCTAATGCCGAAAGGATTCGATCGGATATGACGACAGTTGAACGGAGCCGATCGCACGTCGCAGCATACTTTCGGCTACGATCGCGTGTCGCGGAAGACGCCTGTGGTCTAGCTGCTGAGCGCGGCTTGCTTGGTAATTTAATATGTATACACGATTTAATATCGTTTAAAGATTGTAAAATCCGTTCCGATCCGATGCGATGCGAGCCGTTTGGAGGAAATCACCCTATCACTCACTCACTCACTTGAAATAAAAGCAAGTTTTCACCGACATTATAACTTTGTAAATATAGGTAAATCCCTAAACAATAGTACAATAATGAACCTTCAATAGAATAATGAAATGATTGAATGCATTAGGCTCGGCGCAAACGGGCCACCAACCACAGCCACCGGTGGCTGTCGCGCGCTACCGCCACTTTTGTAAGTGTCAGAAGCGAGCGATAGCCACCGGTGTTCAGAAGCCGCCACATTTTATAACCCGCTCTCAGCTGCGCAGTCTTACGATGGACTCCGACGCGGAAAGTTTGCACGCGTTATTGTTAATACGGAGACGACGTAGACAACGCCGTCGCCGCCTATATTGGGTAGGTACATCCAATTTTAACGTCTTGTGTGGCCCGCAGCGGCCACAAGTGTCGCCGACACTGCTGTAGCGAGTGGCCACCACCGACCACACGTGTGCGGCGAGTTTTAACAAAATATATGAAAAAGCGCGTGAACTACTTGTCATTGGCTACCGGTGGCTGTGGTTAGTGGCCCATTTGCGCCGAGCCTTAAAGCAACATGATGTCTTTATTGCCGTTAATTGACAACATTGCCATGTTAGACGCAACACACACACACACACACAACACACACAGAGACACATACTCTACTTTTTGGCAACAAAGAAAATAAAAATTGTAAATCAAAAGCAAATTATGAATTGTCACGAGTGCATAATATTTACCGCACGGCGAATTTTTGGGACTAACCACATTTTTTCAGCTCTGTTCAGCTTTTGTCCATAGAAAACGACGATTTTGTATGGAAGGCGTACGCCTCCCTAAAGCTGAAAGGATGCGTACACATTCCATACAAAATCGGTGTTTTCTAGAGACATTAGTCCGTTAACTATGTCGGATTTTCCCTAACACAGAAGTGCCCGGGTTTCATCCGGGACACTACCTATTTAAAAACCCGCCCGGGCGCTTTCCAAACTAGGACAAATCCGGGGAAACCCGAACAGGAAATTCATAGTTTCGGCCATAATTACGGGCGTTTCGTAATCCGTATCACTTACGCACAAGACGGATAAGATTAGTTCGGGGCCCAAACTAAGAATGAATGTTAACATGATGATTTGGCAGCTTTTCATAGTCCCGATGCGTTTTTGTCCTTCCGAAAAATTTAACTTTACACTTGTCTTGACGGTGCAACTAAGTACTTTCGGATGGGCCCAATAACCTATCTATCACCAGTTTTGGCATACTGGAGGTAGAAAAACCCTATCTATCTCTGGTTTTAATGTCCGTCAATAGAATAGGTTATTGGGTTCGGCCGTTAGAGAGTAGAAAACTTGATTAGCGCTTGTGAGTTTGCGACACAACTACACCAACTAGGCTGTCAGTTTTTTAAGAAACCTCAAAAATCTAGGATAACTACGATCTAAAAGATACAATCCGGTACAATCCTGTTAGCGCAACTGTCATACAAAACGGTAGCCAGAGCCGAATCCCCAGTCTGTCGTACAACCCTGAATATGATGTGTTTGCGGATGAATGGATTAAAATTATGCCTACCTGTAAGTATATCTGGTGTTCTGTGAGAGAATGTATGCAAGGGAGTCCACTAGCTGTTCCGTGTTAATTTAAATTAAATTTTATACAACATAATTATTGTCAATGCAATATTAATGTTAATTAATGTAATTGGTATTGTTTATAGTAAACATAAATAAAGAATCTACGTCGTTAAATTGTAGGTATGTACCTACGTTACTGGTTAATCAGCGGTCATGGCATTAGTATGACCATCACGATCTGCTCCATTCCCAACGAAGAATAGTTTATTGTTTATGCTGGCATCGTAGTAAACTGCGTTCTTTTCTCTAATGATTGATATCGCTCCGTTGTTTATAACGCTGACGTGACTTGCAACAGATCTTATTTACCACGTTTCCTCGTTCTGCTAGTGAAGAAATACATATGGACTGTGCATTGTTTTTCAGTTTTAATTAACAATGATTCCCAAATATTGTTTCGCTGAAAATCGGTAACAAAAGTAGTACTTATTATTACCGTTTATTTCTTTTCATACAAATATATTTTTAAACTAGCTTCTGCCCGCGGCTTCGCCCGCGTGGATGTCGGAAATTATCCCACGGGAATCAGGATAAAATGTATGTGCTTCCCGAGGATTCCATCTAGGTATCTCGCGGGCCCTTTGTGGCTAATTACAATAGAAAACCAATTGTGTCTCATTAGTGGTGATTAAGAGGGTACCTATATGATATCTTTACCTAAGTACCTACCTAATTAAAAAAAAAACTCAATAACAGAAAATAAAATACCTACCTACCTAAATAAACCTATTTCTGATGATAACTAATCTAAACTCAATAAATAAGCAAAATCCCTAAAAACTAATATCTATACGAATGACTAATCCTACCTAACCGTATTATAAAATAACCTACGGTCACTACGTACACTATCAAATATACTACCTACCTATACTTTAAAATTAAAATCTATCCCTACGACTTATAAAAATAAACCTAAATAACTCTAAAAACTAAAAGGAATAAAAAGGTCGCACTGAAAAGCACGGTTTAGAATTGCACGTAGCAGTTAAAATAAGAATAAGAACGAACGCTTGCCACTCGACACGTCCGTTCAAATCAAAGTTCAAAAAAAAACTTTTTACAAAAAAAAAAAACTGCCTTCAAAAAAAGACAAACAAAAACGTTCTTGCACTAAAAAGTAAAAAATAAAAAATTGAATTCCTGTAAAGAAACTTAATTTAAAGGTAAACTTATTTGACATTAATATTTTGCAAATATTCAAAATTGTTTACTTCTTTTTGGAGTCGGTGCCAGCAGTTGTATCCTGTGCCATTTATTTTTTCAATTCACGATTATAAAATTTTAAAACAGATGCTTACAAACTTAATGCTTCAAAAATTTCAAAGTACTTAAAAAGTGGCAGGGGATTTTTATACGTATGTATAATTATTATTATTTAAAAGAAATTATTGTGAAAATTGTGTCAATTTGTTTTAGAGTACAGTCTAGTCTATATTTGTGTTTTAATTATTCTAGGTATGCAATAGGTATCTTGGTAGTTTTATAGTAAATGTTAGAGGTCGTTTTTCGAGGTATTGTTGCCCATACGTATTTCCTTGCCTTGGCTGGCACCGACTCCAAAAAGAAGTAAACAATTTTGAATATTTGCAAAATATTAATGTCAAATAAGTTTACCTTTAAATTAAGTTTCTTTACAGGAATTCAATTTTTTATTTTTTACTTTTTAGTGCAAGAACGTTTTTGTTTGTCTTTTTTTGAAGGCGGTTTTTTTTTTTGTAAAAAGTTTTTTATTTCTAGCCGTTTAGTGTATTTTTTATTACTGTCTACTTTCTGATCTTTAATTTGATCCCGTAGAGAGATGATAATATGACGCATGAAATACTGTCGATTCTTATGCGTCGTATGCTGCCTCTAATATTGAGCTGGGCGGTAACAGTCCATAAACTACAAGGGACCACCCTCGAGAGAGCTGTGATCGACCTTGGTAAAAAAAACTTTGCAAAAGGACAAATATATGTCGCGCTAAGTCGTGTCAGAAGTTTGGAAGGCATAGTGTTATCAGATTTAGACGCCAATAAATTATTGAATCGACCACACGATGATCGAGCGATGACAGAGATAACAAGTTTGCGGAATCTGCCATCTGATAATCAAGACAACACATAACGTGCCATGGAATAGGCCTACCGGGGAAACCACATTAAAAAAAACGCGCCCAGCACACTACCTCATAGGTGGCGTGGAAACGTGTGCATACTACCAAGAATACAATTTTATTTTAGTAAATAATAGAAGCGATTTTTTTTTAAACATTGTAAGCAAAATGCCTTTAATATTTCAGAAGTTGTTTTGTGGACACATTGATGATAACATCAAAACTAGATTTTCAATGGCACCTTGTATTCAGAGTGCATCTCATGACAGTTCTAAGCCCAAATACTGCTAGGATACATTGTTTTATTTTGAAGTTATCATGCCAACCTTCCACCTTCCAGCTCCATTATCAGATCAGTTCGATAGTAACTTATAGCCAAAGTGCATTTCATGACAATTCTAATAAGCCCAAACACGGCTAGAATACGTTGATTAATTACGGAGTTCCGGTACCTGTCTTCCGGCTCCATCATGATCATCAGATCAGTTCAATGATAACATTTTCAATATAACTATTCAGGATTGTATGTTTATTTGTATTGTCATAGTTGCTTAACTATCTTGATTGTGATATCTATGCGAGTGACAAGTTCCGTTAGCCATATCTGATCTTCTTCACCAGTTCCACTTCATCAAATGTTACTTTTTGACTGTAAACGCTTGATTTCTCGATGAAAATATTAAAATTACTATATAGTTGCCTATAATATTTGAGGAGTTCCCTCGATTCCTCATGGATCCCATCATCAGAACTGGATTTTGAAAAAAATGGGACCAATCTGGAAGCATATCCTTTAAAGTTAAAAAAAAAATTTGCAAATCGATCCATAAACAACGGAGTTCTGAGGTAACAAACATAAAAAAAAAAAATTAAAAAAAAAAAAAAAAAAAAAAAAAAAATACAACCGAATTGAGAACCTCCTCCTTTTTTTGAAGTCGGTTAAAAATGTAATGCCATAGGTAAGGATAAATACTAACGTAATGCGCGCGCGGCCGCGCGCCACGCGTGTGCTGCGAACGGTGCAAGCCAAATTCAACCTTCAGCACTACATTTAGAGCATAACTTAGGGACACTGCACACGGCTAAGATACTGTGACGTAACCTACGACAAACTTATTATTTGAGGTTGGTACAGTAATCGGGTCTAGGGATCGAACCGCAAAATTAAGTTTGTTTTTTATTGTATATACTTTTCCGGGATAAAAAGTACCCAGTGTTGTGCCCAGGATATTAAAGAATAATTATACCAAGTTTCATCGTAATCGAACCGGTAGTTTTTGCGTGATGCCTGAACAAACAGACAGACAGACAGACAGACAGACAAAAAATTTTTTAATCACATTTTTGGGTTCGATGTCGGTCTAGTGACACCCCCTGCTATTTATTTTTTTTTATATTTTCAATGTACAGAATTTTCACTTCTACAGATTTATTATAAGTAGGTATAGATATAGATTGTTATTACAAAAAACATTTAAAAACATAAAAGTCGTTACGAGTCGTCAGTCGTCCCGAAAATCTGACTACCAGTCTTATCAAGGGGTGTCGTATTACCCAGTAACTGGTTGTTGAGGTCAGATAGGCAGTCGCTCCATGTAAAATACTGGTATTCAGCTGCATCCGGTTAGACTGGAAGTCGACCCCGACATAGTTGGGTTGGTGGATTTAAAAATATAAAAGATAGTGGGCCATCGGCATCCGAACAGGGTCCAGGCTGTTGGTGGTCAGGGCTCCAGAGAGACGAACCTCCCCACTGTGCGTGCCGTGCCCAGGAATACTGCTTTCTGAATCAAGCCCTTGATCCAGCCGCGCAATGACAGCCTCCTGAGGTGTTGATCGAGGGTCTTCGCTATTAAGCTATTTGTAGTAAGTACTTATATTTCAACAGATGGTTGATCTTATTTACCACGTTCCCCGTTCTGCTAGTAAAGAAACCCATATGGAACAGTCCATATGGATTTCTTTAAATAAATCCCTGGTGTAAACAATACATAACATCTTGAAAATATTACTTTTGTTAGGTGCCGATTTTCAGCAAAACAATATTCGGGAATCATTGATAATTAAAGCTGAAAAACAATGCACTTTTCAAGATGTTCATGTGTTCATCATGAATTGTTTACACCAGGGCTGTCCAAAACACATACGATCTCGGCCAATATAAATCTCTAAATGGATTGGAGGGCCGCAGAAATAAAATATATTTTAATGGAAGTGCATTCATGCCTAGGCTGCACTTAAGAAATCCTGGGGACGGGAATCCATGAACTCATGAAAGGCATTTTTCCCAGACTCATTGCCTAAGAATTCTGTTTTTCTTTTTATTGGCTTTCTCTGCCACTCATCGTATTTGCCACGCCTTACATCAACCTACTTTAAAAAACAATCGGAATTTAGATAACTTTTACAGAGGTAAATAACTCCGATTACAAACACCTTCCAAGAGTTCACAGATTCTCGTCCGAATTTCTATAGAACGTCTAAATAAAACACTTCCATTCCATTATAAAATGGCAAGTTGCATCTACCATATAAAAGCCAAAAAAACATCGATTAATAAAAGTTTTCTTAGGTAAAAAAGGTTAAAGACCTATTATGTCGCGGACTGCACAAACACAAGGCGCGGGCCATGCTTTGGACAGCCCTGGTTTACACCATTGACTGAAATAAGCCAGTCAATTTTGTGTTAGGAGGTGAGTATAATTTACTACCAAACAAACGGCTCGTAAATACATTTTGTAGTATTTGGAGTAGGTACTACTGACCCGGTTATTGAGGGTGTAACGATCACCAATATTTACCAAAGTCATTATAAAAGGTGATTGACTTGCCCTCAATAATGTGCCAACTGCCAGTATGGTGCTCATCTACACAAATAAATAAAATTGAAGTGTCTGTTTGTAATGTGGAAATGTCATAAGCTACTTTTTATCCCGGTACTTATATAGCAGATTCAAATGAATCGACTCAGCTTATCGCAGTCCACTGCTGGACATAGGCCTCTCCCCGGCTACGCCATAACACCCTGTCCTCCGCCTTCCGCATCCAGCACTTTCCCGTAGGATAATTCCCGGCATCCACGCAAGCGAAGCCGCTGACGCTAGTAGCTAAATAATTACCTGGGCGAGTAGCTTTTCACCATGAGCGACAAAAATAATTATAATATCTAAAGTTGTCAAAAAATAAAAGGCCCCGTTTGACATTGACAGTTCTAGTAGGTAGTTAATAAAAATCAAATTCGCAAAACACGTATTCGTTTGTATGAAAGTAGTGTCAAGAACGCATTCTCAAATGTCAAAACGAGCCTTTTATTTTTTGACAACTTTAGCTCTCGTATGAAGGTATAAATAATGAACAACACTGCAACATTGTTTACAATATCTTCTGATGTACCGTTTAAAAAAAAATAAAAAATTAAACCGCCGAAAAAACTGCAAAAGCAAAAAATTATAAACCTCTTTAATTTAACCTTAATAACTAAGTTCTGAAACTAATGTAAGTATAACTAAGTCATTTTGAGTTGTATAGACAAGGCCCTAACCCCGCTCTCCTTGGCTAAAGAGACATTTCTACATCAGACATCAGAAGGCCAATTCCCAAAACGTTTAAATTCAAGTTGCAACCTCATCTCACCGACAATC
Organism: Apamea anceps; assembly: GCA_951799955.1. Classification (NCBI taxonomy): domain Eukaryota; kingdom Metazoa; phylum Arthropoda; class Insecta; order Lepidoptera; family Noctuidae; genus Apamea; species Apamea anceps. The sequence continues at coordinate 6,862,917 of OX637516.1, forward strand.
AATGTCAAAAATGTAGGGAAATTGACTGTATTTTTTATAGATTCAGACTGAGATTAGAATGCTAAAAATTAAGGGGATTGCCCCTCAGTTACGAAGACACAGGGACCGCGAGTTATACTCGTTGAACTTATTTAGGTCTACCTAAACTGTTTCATTCGCCTCAAGCACGATATCGGCCTGTCCAACTACCTACCTAAGTATACTTATACTTAAAGTTAATTTCTCTTCTTCATTTAAATAAATTACCAACTCGAGTTGTCTATTGATTAACACCACCAGCTATCCGATCTATTTTCACGTTGGAGTGAACGTGAATAAGACATTGGTTGGGTAATAAGTTTTTTTCACGGCGTAGTCTTCGACAGGCGGCCGTCTAGCGGCCAGTGACTCGCCATTTGATTAACAAATGAACGCGAAGTGTCTTCATAATAATACTCTTGTTGGAGTTGTTGGTTTAAAAGTAGATACATCATACCTATATTTTGACAACTTGTTACTACTATAGTACTTTTTCTACCTAGTAATACTTGTTGGTCTATGGATGGGTGACCATCTTTACATACCGAGACCCCTCCGTCCGTGTCTCGGAAAACACGTCAAGCCGCGTTGGTCCCGGCTGTCATTCGTGGATCTTTGACAGTTGTTACGGGTAATCAGAAGCCCGAAAGTCTGACAACCCGTCTTACCAAGAGATATCGTATTATCCAGTAACTGAATTGTGGAGGTCAGATAGGCAGTCGCTCCATGTAAAATACTGGTATTAGTATTCAGCTGCATCCGGTTAGACTGGAAGCCGACCCCAACAAAAGGCTAGGCAGATGATGAAATGATATTTTAACATAAATGTAAGTTTTAGCTTTTATTAACAGGTAAGTAATGTTTTGATTATATATACAATATAAAACTTTAAAAAAGTAAAACAGCATAAAGCCAACGTCACGCGGTGTTCCTAGGCGGTCACCCATCCAAGTACTGACCGCGCCCGATGTTGCTTAACTTCGGTAATTGGACGAGAACCGGTGTTTTCAATATAGTATGGACGTTGGCAAAATAAAAATATATTTAAAAATATCAAAGCGTTTCCATGAATGTCGCAATCACATTAAAATATCAAATTTCGTAACGCTTGTAAAAAAAAAAAAAACCGCCTTCAAAAAAAGACAAACAAAAACGTTCCTGCACTAAAAAGTAAAAAATAAAAAATTGAATTCCTGTAAAGAAACTTAATTTAAAGGTAAACTTATTTGACATTAATATTTTGCAAATATTCAAAATTGTTTACTTCTTTTTGGAGTCGGTGCCAGCAGTTGTATCCTGTGCCATTTATTTTTTCAATTCGCGATTATAAAATTTTAAAACAGATGCTTACAAACTTAATGCTTCAAAAATTTCAAAGTACTTAAAAAGTGGCAGGGGATTTTTATACGTATGTATAATTATTATTATTTAAAAGAAATTATTGTGAAAATTGTGTCAATTTGTTTTAGAGTACAGTCTAGTCTATTTTGTGTTTTAATTATTCTAGGTATGTAATAGGTATCTTGGTAGTTTTATAGTAAATGTTAGAGGTCGTTTTTCGAGGTATTGTTGCCCATACGTATTTCCTTGCCTTGGCTGGCACCGACTCCAAAAAGAAGTAAACAATTTTGAATATTTGCAAAATATTAATGTCAAATAAGTTTACCTTTAAATTAAGTTTCTTTACAGGAATTCAATTTTTTATTTTTTACTTTTTAGTGCAGGAACGTTTTTGTTTGTCTTTTTTTGAAGGCGGTTTTTTTTTTTTGTAAAAAGTTTTTTTTATTTCTAGCCGTTTAGTGTATTTTTTATTATAATATAATGGCAACGTAGTTAATATCTTTTCTACATAGAATATTATTTTGAAGAAGTACCAATATCATACAAGTAGGTACATATTACTGTCTACTTTCTGATCTTTAATTTGATCCCGTAGAGAGATGATAATATGACGCATGAAATACTGTCGATTCTTATGCGTCGTATGCTGCCTCTAATATTGAGCTGGGCGGTAACAGTCCATAAACTACAAGGGACCACCCTCGAGAGAGCTGTGATCGACCTTGGTAAAAAAAACTTTGCAAAAGGAAAAATATATGTCGCGCTAAGTCGTGTCAGAAGTTTGGAAGGCATAGTGTTATCAGATTTAGACGCCAATAAATTATTGAATCGACCACACGATGATCGAGCGATGACAGAGATAACAAGGTTGCGGAATCTGCCATCTGATAATCAAGACAACACATAACGTGCCATGGAATAGGCCTACCGGGGAAACCACATTAAAAAAAACGCGCCCAGCACACTACTTCATAGGTGGCGTGGAAACGTGTGCATACTACCAAGAATACAATTTTATTTTAGTAAATAATAGAAGCGATTTTTTTTTAAACATTGTAAGCAAAATGCCTTTAATATTTCAGAAGTTGTTTTGTGGACACATTGATGATAACATCAAAACTAGATTTTCAATGGCACCTTGTATTCAGAGTGCATCTCATGACAGTTCTAAGCCCAAATACTGCTAGGATACATTGTTTTATTTTGAAGTTCTCATGCCAACCTTCCACCTTCCAGCTCCATCATCAGATCAGTTCGATAGTAACTTATAGCCAAAGTGCATTTCATGACAATTCTAATAAGCCCAAACACGGCTAGAATACGTTGATTAATTACGGAGTTCCGGTACCTGTCTTCCGGCTCCATCATGATCATCAGATCAGTTCAATGATAACATTTTCAATATAACTATTCAGGGTTGTATGTTTATTTGTATTGTCATAGTTGCTTAACTATCTTGATTGTGATATCTATGCGAGTGACAAGTTCCGTTAGCCATATCTGATCTTCTTCACCAGTTCCACTTCATCAAATGTTACTTTTTGACTGTAAACGCTTGATTTCTCGATGAAAATATTAAAATTACTATATAGTTGCCTATAATATTTGAGGAGTTCCCTCGATTCCTCATGGATCCCATCATCAGAACTGGATTTTGAAAAAAATGGGACCAATCTGGAAGCATATCCTTCAAAGTTAAAAAAAAATTTTGCAAATCGATCCATAAACAACGGAGTTCTGAGGTAACAAACATAAAAAAAAAAAATAAAAAAAAATAAATAAAAAAAAAAAAAATAAAAAAAAAAAAAATACAACCGAATTGAGAACCTCCTCCTTTTTTTTGAAGTCGGTTAAAAAAACAAATGTGTCAACAATGGCCGTTCGTAAATGGCTATATGGTTTAATGATGAGGTAGTAATGTAGGTGATGACTGGCTATACCTATTCTTTCACCACGGTACGGTATTTTCATCCTTGTTATCTGGAAGATGATGCCGGAATTACCTTTTCTACTGCTGTCGCCGTCGTGGGACAAGGGTGTCGATCGAGGATCTTAAGTGTTATGTCAAGAGGCGCAGCATAGCGTCCTCGACGATTAGCCATTAAGTACCTACCTACCTATCCGTTTACCCAGCGAGCTGTTAATATGATGGCTAAGCCAATTGGCCATAAGAAAGGTATAGTATGGTACTGTACCCCAATGACCTTTTATCTAGTCTATGAAAGGAGGAACACGTCTTTAGGCCTACAAAGTAGAGAAGTCAGTGGTAATAATTATTATTAAAATAAAAGAAGGAAATAAACGGTCACGAGGCAGCAAATAGGTAGGTACCTTAGTAGTTCAATAGAAGTTTTCTAAGTACCTAATAAAAAAAAACGTGTTCAACTTTATGTATTCGTTTGTTTTTCAATTATCTTCAATAATAATTTCTCATTAGCCGAGTGTTAATACTTTCTGGAAAACAACATTTTGTTTTATTATGCTGTGGTTTTGCGTGTTATTTTTAGAGATAGGTTAGATAAAAGTTCCTGGAAAATGTTTTATGAATCTTGCCCCCAATTTCCCACTAGTGACATAAAAAAAATGATAACATTTCACCAGACTAGTCATTTTAACCAACAAGGTGCGCCATCTGTCGCGACTTTGTGAATTAGACCAGTTAGAAAGTTGTAGTCGAAAGAAACCTAAGACAAAAAAAGCTAGGTGCAATACTCTGCAATACACCATACCTGTGAATATAATAAAAAGATAATCATTTAAATATTTTTCAACTATCTATGACGGTTTAAGAAACAGTTTTGAACTATACATTATACTACTTGCGCCATCTATTTTCTGAACTAAACGAACTAACCCAGAACTTGTACTGGAAAGAACAAACTAAACGTAACTAATGTAACTATTTTAGTCTATGGTTATGTTATCATCTGTGTTTTATTATACTCCATGTGTTGCCACAAAAGTGAGATTTACCATTATTTGCGCAAGTAAACAAAACGTCTTAAAAACAAAAATAGAAAGACATTGTGGGAACTTTAAGAAAATAATTCGATATTGATAATCCGCCTGTTCCAGGACTTCCAGGATGGTGTGAGAGATATTATAATTGTTTAAAAAGAAAATAAAGTGAATGATAAGGTGATGGCGGGCAGGGGAGAATAGAAGACATAATTATTCTGCTGCGCTAACTCTATGGACAAGGATATAAAGAAGAGATCACTCTGTGATGTAGTTTAATATTTTGTCAGAAAATTGCGTTATTCGTGACTTGTATTTGCTTTAAAAATTTCAAAGGTAAATTCAGACCTTTCTCAACAACAGCTCAAAAAATCTTATAGTTTGACTGGTTTATGTTAAGGTTTTAAACACTAAAACCTTGAAAAGCTCAAAGATATAGAGATTTTTTTTTTCTTTTGTGAAATATTGAGCTTTGTTGTCTGGTATCACTAACCTCAATAGACAACGGGATATGATGGGCGATCACCACCACAGAACACTAATACCCTAGGCGGGATCACCATAGAGTACTTTTTTTTATTTTGGCGATCACATTTGCCGGTAATGGTGATTGACAACAAATAATTTATTATTGATTAAAATCGTGGAATGTATTGGCTTGTAATCATCCATAGTGTGTTTGATCTACAGTTTATTTTTTATGCGCATCTGTAAAATGTTGGCGCATCGATTGCGATGTGTTTACACAATGGTCCATTGTTCAGTTTGTCACTAGCTGTGGACGAAAATGAACGTGTATATTAGAATTTAGACAGTGTTTACACTCAATAATTAGGTAACTATGTCTTGGTCAAACGAAGAGACTTTCAAATTCATAGATTTATATAAAAGAGAAATATTAATTTGGAATCCAAAACATGAACACTACAAAGATAGAACTAAGGTAAGGAAATTCCAAGAGGTGGTGGAAAGCCGGTCTTTTTCTCTTTACTATAAAATCTGAAAACAATTTCTACTTTCCTAGATTTTTTTACCAAGATTTAAAATCTTTCAATGCAATTTTCGCCTACAGAAGGCATAACAACCAAAGAAAATCAAGGACGCGAAAATTAATATTTAAATAAACGGGCTAATAAAATACCTGAAACCAAAAAAATCTTTACTACAGGTGCAAGAAGCATGGAACCGCTTAGAATATGGCATGCAGGTACCGGTTGCAGAACTGAAGAAAAAGAAAGAAACACTGATGACTGCTTTCCGATTACATTACAAGAAAATACTGCAGTCTATACGAGCCAATGAGGATGAAGTTTATAAACCAATCTGGATATTCTATGAGCCACTGGAGTCATTCTTAAAAGATGTTTATGAACCTCCGGGTTCTGATTCTTTTGTAAGTATCAAGAGTATAATCTTCATTTGAATTTTGGACAGTCCCCTGCAATAAACTTAGATAATTTAATTAAAATTCATTTGTTTCGGACAACAGTGATCCATATTTTGTCAGTATTACAAACAGCTTATATTCTAGTGTTAGTAACATTGATATAAAAATAATATACTTAATTAAAAGAAACGATGACCAGGCAGGAAAATATGTGATAATAAAAGGTGATTAAGAGGAGTAAAGGAATAAGACAAGTTTCATGAAATTTGTGACAAAATAAAATGATAATGGAACTTCAAATATCTGCTGAATAAAAGTTCATAATGTTTTACATCTCTCAGCTTTCTAACTAAATTTTGAAGAATACAACCTTACTAATTAAACTTAGGGCTGATTTTTCCATTGCCAGATAATTTTTATTTGAGGGATAAAATTGATGTTGGCAGTTTTTGTATGGAAGAATTGTCAAAAATCCAGCATTATTCTCCCAATAAAATTACCTGGATTTGGAAAAATCAATCCTGAGCTATTTTTAGTACTTAAGTATTGTATTGTAAGAGGAGTGTACTACTCTATATTAAAAAAAAAAAAAAACTACTGTTTCCAGGCATCAACATCATTCAGACAAGAACTAGATGTGACTGACGAGCTTGATGAACAAGAGGAAGAAGACAACCTAGACTCCAGTTCAGAAAAGAAGACGGATATCAAGCCTAAACTACGCTTAGTAAAGCGGTATTCTACTAACCTCCCTCTAGAGCTTCAAGAAGTCAGCAAAGAAATGACTAATGCTTTCAATACATTGAACCAGGCTTTAAAACATTCTAAAAGGCAGAGTGTACCAAGCCCTAAAGAGGAAGATGACTGTGACTTATACGGGAGGCTATTGGCTAAAAGGCTAAGACAGTTCTCGGAGACTGAGAGGCAAGAGATCATGTACGAGTTGGACGGCCTACTGTTAAGCAGATGCACAGGAAACAATGAAATAGTCAATAACAGTGATCTGAGTGACAGTTAGTAAATGGTTTTCAGCAGATTTTTAAATCTGCTGTGTGGTGCATATTGACTTAATTTAGATTTAAACAAAGACTACAGTCATTTAGTTGTAGTGTGCAGTTTAAAACAAGAAGAATACATTGAAAACAATTTGACAAATGACACTATATGCGAGTTTGTGTTACATCTGTGCTGATAATCAAACCAAATTAAGATACTCCATAGACGGTTTAGACATGATTAAAAAAACATGGCGACTATAAATACGTCAATTTACGTCAGGCGCTGACTAATTTGACAGGACTAAAGTAATATTTATCTTCTGTTCTTTTCTTAATGAAATAGAAAGTAAAAGATGCACTGAACTTAGATTTCGTTTAGTTTGCGAACAAGGGAATCGGCGTGAATGATTTAAATTTAAACAAAGACTACAGTCATTTAGTTGTAGTGTAATTAAAACAAAAACAATTTATTAATAATGATTAATGACACTATAGGTGAGTTTGTGTTACTGATCCATGCTGATAATTTTTGTTTGTAATATATGTATGTATAATAGTACTTTAATGTTGTTAGTAGGTCACTGCATGTAATAGTAATATGAAAACTGAAAAGCGTTTTTTGATTAAAAACTGTGTGCTGCGTTTATTCAATTATGCAAACACTTTTATTTCGGTTTATTGTTGGGATGTACGGTGAGCAATAAAAGTTGGTTAAAACTTCAGTTGTTTAAATCTTAATTATTGAGCAAAATATTCTTAAAAAACCTGTAATAATAGAATGAAAACCAATGTATCGCATAATTGTGCATCAATTTAGATGATTTGTAACAGTAACAGAGTTAATTGACTTTTGTTGCTGACTGTACCTAGTTGCCTTTTATAAGTCGATTTTTAATACTGCTCTTGCAATTTCAGCAAAAATTACTACTGAGATAGAGATTTGGCCTTATTTTTTGTCGTCGAATATTGTTTATTCATTTTAGGGTTTGTTTGCGCAGATTTGTACAAGTAATGAGTTAAAATTGTCACTAGATGGCGTTAGCAACTTAGTAGTACTGTATTGATTTTCGTGCTAGTAAGTGCAGCAAAAATAAATGATGCCAAATATTATAAATTATAAGTGTTCTTATTTACTTGAGTGTGAATAGAAAACATAACAGTATGGACAAAATTTTCAGTGTTTGATTTTGTTTTACCTCATAAAATGTGCGTATATCTGATACTAGCTTCTGCTCACGAGTTCGTCCGCGTGTTTCTTATTCCCCGACCCACCTCATCGTATCGCATCACCTGCCCGCGCTTTCACTTCGTTTTCACTAAGCGTTCTTTCCAAATTTTTGCTCGGCTCCTAAGGGCCTTATCGTTCTGTTAAATAGCCTATCATTCCTCAAGAATTGGGCTATCAAATGCAATAAGAATTTTTCAAATCCGACTGGTAGTTCCAAAGATTATCCCGTACGTATCTACGTACAAACAAATTTTACCTAGTGTAGATAGATTATGTGGTATTTGTGTTCAAAGATCTTTTGTCGCTATTTTAACTTCTGCCTCCATAGAACGTTTAGGTTTTGGAGAAATTAAAACTCCCAAAAGTGAGAAAATAAATTTAATCTTAATATCACTAAACATAAAAATAAGCGATACATTTGTGTATCATTCTTGAGATAAAATTAATTATTTATTTTCACAAAATATCAACTCATTAATACTGAACTATGAAAGTGAGGTGGAAGCAAATAATAATTATACAATTCACTGTATGGCCAATACATAGTGATAATAATGAGATAAAACATTCTATAACTAAAATTAATAATTGTTTCATAATAACATAAACTATAATTAATTATCAACTAAGTTCAAAATGCTGTACTGTTGTTATTCATACAAGGATGGCTGCTTTGAGCTTTTTGTCAATATAATAAAAAATATAAACAAATAACAATTCAATGACCCTTAGTAGAATAATTCATTTTGTTTGTTTAATAAAAATCATAAAGGGTAAACTCTAGATGATAGAGTTTAAAACCCTTTTTATGCTTATTATGTCTATATGAAGCATACGGAAGCGCAGCCGCCTGCAGCTTAATGAAAAATAAATCTATACTGAATTTCCTAACAATTGTAAGTGCTAAAACATTGCCAACATTGGTGGTTCAACACAAAACAGACACCTATTAAACTTAGTTTCCAGCACAAACATTCTGACGCACGATACCGCCTGCTCATGTTCTACGGCTGTAGATTGTAGAAGGATCAAGAACCTTTACACGCACTCTTTGGAAGCGCGAGTCAGTTTGCGTTGTTATGGAAACCAAGTGCTAAAGTCACGTGTCATATTTTTTTCGAACTTAACCCTGTTGACGCAGCTAGCAAGCCAAACCGCCACCCTCATTGCGCTCGAGCTCTCGCCGCACATACTCCGCTTGCTTCTCACTTAATCCTAGAGCCTGGACTTCTTGCTCAAACTGTGTTCTGCCCCCCATTCCTACTAGGTAGCCGTTCAATCTAGCTGCTAAGTGTGAAGTCTGTAGCTTTGAAGAGTCCAGGCCGAGGCTACGGCAAAGATCTTTGTGGCCTTGCAATCTATATTTCTGGTGATAGCTGTGGAGAGAGAGAACAATATCGGTTAATTTCACAGTTACATCAATACTAAAATTGAAATGAACCTATGAAGGAGCTTACATATTCTAATAAAATATAGTGTAAAATAGAAAATGGAACTCGTTTCCATTGATAATTCTAATCTTACATTGTGAATACATCAACGCATCAATTTCCGTAATTTTAAGAACGTTCAGTCTGATCGCACTCTCAATCTATAAAAATACCTCTAATTTCCCTACATTTTTTAAATTATCGCTGAGATGAGATTGCGACTAGATTTTAAACATTTTTAAATACGAGAATGTGCCTTTTGCGCTGCGAGAAAATCAATAGATCAATAATTATTATTCTCGTGATTTGACCGGTCGGTCCAATTTACTTGAATATTGGCTAGATTGATATGATCTCAAGTTCAATCAACTTCACTTTACTTACAATTGAATGTGCTACTTAATACCAGTGGACTTGATATTTAAATAGAGTAGGTATTATTTGATTTACCTGACCCCAGCGATTCGTTTTTCGTGAATTACTAAGAAAAGACTCGCTTAAAAAAAAAAAGCAAAACTTAAAACTAATCCACACAAAGTAAAAACAAATGAATGTTTGGTTTTATTTATAATGGTCGATTCATGACTTCGTGTTTCACGTGCATGTTAAACGTTTTCCAGATAGGTACGTTTCGTGGAAAAAACTAAAATATTCATACAATAATAAAATCTTATTTTCATTAACTTTTTACCTATAACGATTAACCTAAATACATTGAATGAGTAAGTAGTTACAAATGACAAAGTTGCCATTCATACAATTATTAATGGGAGTATGCGACATTGCACGGATATTAACGACACAATAAAAATTAACCTTGCTGACGCGGCTAGCAACAAGCTTAGAATATTTTACATACGTCTGGCGTTGTTGAATACATAAATAACCATCGATTATTGCAATAATCAGGCCATGGTCCACTCCTTGTTAATGTCCGGCTCAAAGTGTGCATCGCTTCTAATTTCAATTCTGCACATCAGTTTTCCTCTCAATCAAAGCAATCAAGATTGATAATATTGACATTATTATTAGCTATTCTAAAAATAGAACGGCCTTCGTCTTTGAGGTCGAAGTAATTGGTTTGGGTTGGGACTGTGAAATGTCCGAAATTTATCGATAAATATAACATCACATCACGTCACTAAACTACTACTAATACTACTAAAATTGTGATTCAATAAAGTCGACTTTAACTATTCGAGACCGTAGGTTTCACGTATCTGGAAAACGTTTAACATTCACATGAAACATGAACCCATGAATCCACCGTTAAAAATGAAACCAAGCATTCATTTACGAGTATGTCTTTACGTTGTGTGGATGAGATTTGAGCAGTTTTAAGTTTAATTTGTAGCTGACGTCTCCACTGCTAAGCGTGTCTCCTCATAGTATAGTATATTATAATTTAATAGTACATAAGGTGTAGTACTTACTCCTCAGCGGGGTAGAAGGGCCCGGCGGGCGCGATCTCAGTGCGCAACTGCTCGTTGCAGCGCTCTTGCGTCTGTTTGTAGGACGCCTCCGCTGCCAAGCGCTGTTCCTCATCGTGGTATAAGATCAGGGACTGGTACTGTATAAAGAATAACATTTCATAAATTCTGGGATCTAAAAACGTTGAATTGAAGCACTATATCGTGCTAATACACTGTAATTTATTTATTTATATATACTTTATTGTACACCACACAAATACATAGCATAAAAAATACATGAAACACTACAGAATTTACAATGGGCGGCCTTAGCGCTGAGCGGCATTATTGCGATCTCTTCCAGGCAACCTTAGATGTAATGTAATGTACAGTCACGAGCAAAAGTATGTATACACTCGACTTTATTCAAAAGCGATTTATTCCTTTATTTTTTTATGAAATTTCATGTTGTTACGAACATAGCATTTCCGAACCCATAAGTTTATATAATGTGTCGCATTTCAATGTTGCATTTGTTATTTCACGAAAAAATCGCAAATGAAAGTTGCCGAGTGTTGACATATTGGTGCTCGTGACTGTACCTATCATACAAAGTTTGAATGTCAATGTGAAACTTGCGCCTTTGAATTATGCGATTTGCCAGAGTATAAAACACTTGTTTAAAATTATTGTAGCAATTATGACTGTAGTTTTTTTAGATAAGTAAAAAAATATATAAGTAGGTAAGCTAGTTTTAATCCTAAAATTAAGTTAATTCGGCAAACATTATATTTTTATTTTTTTATTTTGTAAGTAGGTTTGTACAAACACTTTTACACGTCAATCATATTTTAAAACTAGATGAAGTCGGCGTTTCCTATCTGACTAGTCTGAGAAGAAAGGCCGAAACAAACTCAGACGTCACAGTCTCTTTTAAAGTCCAGACATAATCTTGGTCAGATCATATGAAGACCATGTAGGTCGATGTCTGAGATGGTCTTTTGAGGAAAGAACCACACAGATTGAGAGGACCTGTCCAGTCAGTGCACGCATATGTCAGAAATCGTGCAGCTCAACTCAAAACTTAAGGAGCTCAACGGTTCGACGAACAATACCAAAGAAAGGACATTTGGGTAGGCCACATTAATTACTCAAACTGCCAGACCATGACAAAACTAACAGAACAGAGCGAAAAATAAAAAATAAAATGACCCACATAGTCTTCACATTCACAATAATTAAAATAATAGAATACTTTACAAAGTAAGCAAATGTCATAGTATATAGTACCTATATATCAAATTCATTAATGTCAAAATGTATATAAAAAAAAAAAAACAACAACAAAACAAAACAAAAACATTCAATATATTGTAAAGATTGGAAGCAGCTTAATCCCAAGCCTTTTTGTCCTCGATATAAGCCTTAACGGTATAAAAGGCTTTCTGGCACAACTTACGTTTAATGAATGATTTAAATTTATTAAGGCTTAGATCTTGAACGGGGCTTGGAACTTTGTTGTAGAAGCGTATACATTGGCATCTGAACGAGCCACCTATTTTCTTGAGCCTTGTTGTAGGTACAACAAATTTGTGTTTGTTTCTAGTATTTATATCATGTATATCACTGTACTTTTTAAATAATTTTATATTTTTATGGGCATATAAAAGATTTTCATAAATATACTGAGAAGGCACAGTCATAACATTAATTTCTTTAAATTTGTCTCTGAGCGAGTGTCTCGGACTCAATTTATAAATTGATCGAACAGCTCGCTTCTGTAAAACAAAGATAGTCTGAATATCAGCGGCATTTCCCCACAACAGAATACCGTACGACATTACATTATGAAAATAGCTAAAGTACACTAAACGGGCTGTCTCTATATCAGTTAAATTACGAATTTTTCTAACCGCGTATGCTGCGGAGCTTAGCTTTTTTGATAATTTATCTATATGTTTAGCTTAGCTTTTTTGATAATTTATCTATATTAACAAGCTATCTTCTAGGATAAGATTTCAATAAGCTGTTATGTAAGTTCTGTCAAAGTCTACACGGGTACCTACTAAAACGTCTTCAATTCATGAATCAGTCGACACGTCATTTGACTCATATTAACGATTTTGGCCACAGACGGTTTATTTTCTCACGTGTAAGTAGATAAAAATAATATGGTACACCTACATCATTGGCTCATGTTATTGTTTACTTCAACAATAACTATTTCTAATGAATTTATGACAATCTAAAGTCTAACTTTACGTATGTCCAACGTAACGCCAGATTGTCTTTGTTTAGGTTATTTATGTTATCTAATCATGCGACATACAAAAATAGATGAGCTGGAGAACGTTTATCGTCCCATGTTCGCAGAATAACGTCCACAATTTTATCATTCATTCGTTCGATTTTTCTGAATCTGATATTGTGCCAGCTTTCGCAATTTCCTTCTAAAGATATCCTGCATTTATCGCGATCCTGCATTTGTCTAGCTCATTCGAGTGCTGAAGTGTGCTAAACGACCTCGCAGTTAATTTTGAGAAGTATTGGTCGCTTATCCGTATTCTAAGGACGATTTTCATCAATGAAATTGAATGCACCTGAACCGCGTTCAGGAACTGTCAGTGCCAATATTGTGGACACTGACAGCTATTGAACGCGGTTTAGATGCATTCAATTTCATTGGTGAAATTCGCCCTTAGAATAAGGATTATAGGTATTATTACAAAAAGAGATTGTAACAATTTACCTGTCTCTTTAGCTTGGTGGTTAGCCCATACTCGTGGTTCGCCCAGAACATATCCAGGAGATCTTCAAAGGTGACTGTTTTTGGGTCAAAGTCCAACTCGATCACCTCTGTATGGTCGCCACTGAAAATAAAAAGAACATTGTCATTATTTGAAAAACTTTGCTTATTCATTTATCTTGATTTATAGTAGATACTTATTTATTTATTTTTGTAATATTAATCGTGGAGAACTATAGTCCATTTATAATAGCATTAGAAAAAAGAGGCTCGTAGAAGCAGGAATGCAAAACATTTTATTTCAAAGTTATGATAATAGTTATTTGTTATACAAGAGTGCAAAGTTGCTTTTTAACCGCGTGTTCAATTTTGATGACCGAGCAAGCGAAGGATTCTAAAATTGAATCACGAGCGCAGCGAGTGATTCAAAATTAGAATCCTGAGCGTTAGCGAGGGAATCAAAAGAGCACGAGGTGAAAAATCTTTGCACTCGAGTGCAACACGTAACTTTTCATTCCACCTCAGCGAGGAAATGACTAAATGCAAAAAAAAAAACGTTTACAATCACAAGATAGGTACACTTTTATTTCAGTTTAGGTATTAATGACTACATTATGACAGGTAAGTATTATAGAATAATAGATATTGAAGATTAAAAATACTCTTTCCGAGATGGTGGGATGAAAAACAATTTTAAGGGAGATGCTTAAATTCTAATTTTCTTGAGTTTTTTGCAATTTGCAGGTCAGTGTAAGGTTGTATCTTAATAAAAATAATATGATGCGCAACAATAAAAAATATGTAGGCAATAATACAATTTTAACCTTAAAAATCATCAATACATCCCTTTAAATTAGAATTGCTCCGAATTCGTCTGATTTCGCGGGCTACTGCAGCGCATCCACCTTAATTAAAATAAAATTCGGTAGAATTATAGTGAAACGAATAACGTTCCAAGTATTGTTCATCCCTGCTTCTTTTAGGTTTTTAGGATTGACACTGTAATTTAAATTGGAGTTATATAATATAAATAAATTAAAGCCACATAATTTCATAAGATAAATAGATAAAATGGTTACAATTAAGTGTGACAGCTGCTGTAAAAATAGATCATAATAAATTCGGCGTCTATCATAATGTAACAATGTTTATTGTATTTTTGTTACAAAGTGTGCATTAAAAATAACCTTTTCATCCCACCATCTCGGAAAGAGTATTTTTAATCTTCAATATCTGAGTGGAAAAGCCGTTTTTATTCTCTAGAGGATAAAGTAAATTGAATTTAGAACATCGTGTGCACTAAGTTTGTGAATTAAAAAAAACATTAAACCTATTTACTGCTACCTCTATGGTGCCGAATATATCATACAACTTTTTTTTAATTTGTTAAAAACTCAGACTCGGAACCTTCTTGGTGTTCTTTTTTCAATTTGCTTTGTACGCGGTTCTTTACGCGGCATTTTTTCACGTCATTGTTAAACCTTATATTAAAAACAAGAAACTTGAAAACAAGTGAAAAAACTAAAATGAGTGATTCTAGCGACGAGGAAGTTTGCTTGACGCCAACAGAATTGACTGAAACTGTTAATAATGCGCAAATGAGCTTTCTCCCTCAAAAATCACGCGAGACGTATTTAAAACAGTACGATATGTTCAACACGTGGCGACTAGCAAAAGGAGCCAAAACTTTCTCAGAAAACGTTTTGCTGGCATATTTTATAGAATTATCCGAGAACAAGAAAGCAAGCACTCTATGGAGTACGTATTCGATGCTAAAAGCAACAATAAAGATGAAAAAAGACAAACATATCGATACCTATCCTAAATTAGTGGCATTTTTAAAAAGAGCCTCATCTGGTCATCAACCAAAAAAATCGAAGGTTTTCACAGCATCTGATATTGAAAAGTTTCTTAACGAAGCACCCGATTCCGTATATTTGGCGGCAAAAGTAAGTCAGTTGCACATTCAGTATCTACTTAAGTATATTAATCTCAATTAAATAGTATACTTAGTAGATGTTGATAGGCATAATTATGCGTTCATATCAATTTTATTTATTTATCTACTACAATACTCTTTACGTTACAGGTTGTTCTTATTATTGGAATAAACGGAGCATGTTGAACTAATGAACTAACACAACTTAATGTCAAAAACATTGAGAAACATTCAGATGACTTACTATTAATTAATTTACCTAATACAAAGACAAAAAGAGACCGCAACTTCGTCATTCGCAAGGAATACGTAATGATTGTTGAGAAATATCAAGCCTTACGCCCGCCTAACACTCCAATCAATCGATTTTTTCTACAGTATCGCAATGGAAAGTGTGTTAGACAGCCTATGGGTACTAATAAAATTGGCAGTATCCCATGAGAAATAGCAACATTTCTTGAACTTCCAGAACCCCTGTTGTACATGGGTCATTGTTTCCGACGAACTTCAGCCACACTTTTGGCTGATTCCGGAGCTGATCTCCTGTCCCTTAAGCGCCACGGAGGCTGGAAGTCCAATGCAGTTGTAGAGGGATACATAGAATATTCCATCCAAAATAAGTCTAAAATATGTGAAGGCATCGTAGGAGCCATTACACTGAAAGAGCCTCAATCGGATCCTTGGACTGGCTCTTCTACATCAAAAATAAGCCGTTATGAAACACCTAACCATCTCCCTCTCTCTCCAACATTCACGCCAAGGGAATCCGATGAATCGGTACAACTATTAAGTATGACAGATAGTTTACCGAAAAACAGTACACAAGTGACTAACACCAATATTACAGTACCAAACAAAAATATTACACTCAATTTAAATAACTGTAGCAACGTTACTTTAAAATTTTCTTAATTATACCTTAGTATTATTTTGTTATAATTTAAAGATTATTCTGTAATACTTACCTGTCATAGTGTAGTAATTAATACCTAAACTGAAATAAAAGTGTACCTATCTTGTGATTGTAAACTTTTTTTTTGTAAATTTTAGAATCCTTCGCTTGCTCGGTCATCAAAATTGAACACGCGGTTAAAAAGCAACTTTGCACTCTTGTATAACAAATAACTATTTTTAACTTCTTTATAATGCTATTGTAAATGGACTACTTATAGGTATAATGTAATGGCGTCAAATAGGTAAAAGACAAAGGACGAGGACCATGCCCAAATAATGTATGAAAGAGGAGCTGGACATTAGTACCTCCGCTAAACGAAGTGCATAGATGGCGCCATCAGCACAAACAGTACTAGAGGAGAAACAGTTTTCTATCCCATTAGAGTAGCATGACGTAGTGTTTATGTAGCTCAAATACCCATTGTTATCATGTTTGATAACATAGGTAGCAATAATATTAAGCGAGCGTCTCATTTTTCTTCTACACGTGTAAGTAACTAAATCACGTTTTGTTACATTTTCGCATAATCTCCCAAAAACATATCGCACGTGCGTGTTATATTTTATAAATAACGTCTATAGTTTGTGTGAACACGCGAGTGACGCCAGGCGCCTTGGCCTTGCGCACGAGCCGGGGCCGCTAACCTTGGCTCTCGTTATCATCAAATTAGGCGCAACTATAATTATTATGAAACACAATTTTAAAATGTAGGTTCAATGACAAGACAGATTGCATACATACATACACTCGCCTCTTCTTCCCATGGGGGTAGGTAAAAACTATAGAGCACCAACTGCTACGATCTTGGGGGCCGTTCATTTATTAACGTAAGAAAAAATAAGACTGATGAACCGGTCCCCCCCTGTCAATCTTAAGTAAGATCAGTACTACCAAAATTGCAAAGAAAAAGTAGCAAAAAAAATAAATACTTAGTTATAATATTTTGCTTACAATCTAGACCCCTCCCACCACCATGTCAGAAAAAATAAGACTTATTTGGACCCCCTCCCCCCTCAAATCGTCTTACGTAATAAATTAACAGCCCCTTACATACTCCTTTTGCTTCGTCATGTTCTATTATCTATTTTGTCATTGTCATTTACCTAATTAATTTTTATCAATCTCATGATGATAGTCACGTGACGTAATAATCCCTTGGCATTTAAGTTTATCTTTGACCCTATCTAACGTTTATTAAATGATAACGGAAAGAAGCGCGGAATAGTGAACATTGATAAATGTGTGTAGAATGAGCACTGCTGCCATGCTAAGGATGGTCAGACAGCAGTCCTACAGGAAAAGATTGAGTTGTCCATTCTTTATCTACTTTCCGAGTTTATTGGATCTTTGACAACCTGATGCTGTGACCTTTTCAAAAGAATTCGTCGGTTGATCCGTGGTCTATACCCTGTTCATAAGGTTAACCGTTTTTTGACAACTGTATTAGAACGTAAGTACATATTCCAGATTACGTAAAAGTGAACTTTAAAATGCGTAATAAAATAAATATACAAACTGTCTTATCTTATTTATGGCTTCTTACAGAAATTATAATACCGTACGTGTATCAATCATTGTATTGTGTGTTGTTGCAATCACTGGTTCCATCTGTCAAAAAACGGTTTTCCTAATGGACAGAGTATAGTAGAAAAGGGTTCATTATGACTTATACATAAGCATGTCAAATACTAATTTCCTAATCGCTTATTGACGTTCAATGTTATTGCTACGTTTACACGAGCGTAGTAAAACATAAGATATTAAGTATTGTTTTATTACCACATATTTTAGGCAAGTATTTCTGACTGAATCTACATTTCACTGGAATGTTAATGTTCGTTACGTCTTCAATTCGACGCAATTTCTTTTGGAACTGTAACGCCGTGAACTTGCCGTGCCTAGGTTTAGGTACCTATACATGATCACAGTCTAGACGTATTTTTTTTAGAGTAGGCAGATATATATAGCTATGACAGTCGGCGATACTTTTTTTGCAAACGACTTATATCTTTTATTATCTACGGTCTATCTTCAACAATTCGATTCTTCACACTATACCATTTATTCTTAATTTTACCGGGTGTAGGCTAGGTAAAGTGAAGAAAACATGGTATAATCTTACGCAGTTACCTTATTGCACAACATTTATTACAGTCGGGGAAAACAAAATGAATTACTTAACCACGTGCAAGTCATTCTTAGTAAGTTTAATGATTTATCTATCGCGTTTGCCTGTATCAAGGTTAATGCGAATTCCGCGACTCATTCACGTATCGGTAGAGCGATTTAAATTCTAATATTTTATGTAGATAGCTGCCTACTACTGAAAGTGAAATTGTGCGTTTTCATTTCGGGAATTGCTGAGTAGGCCTGTTTTAAGGAGCCATTTTAATTTAGGTGTTAGTTAGGTACGTCGAGAAGTGGTGGCCCAGTGGTAACTGCCGCGAATTACGAGTTCTAGGTCGTAGGTTCGAACACAGACAGGCGCTTTACTTCGTGTAAATTATTTCATCACCACTATTCTCAAAACGGTGAAAGAAAACATCGTGAGGAAACTGGCAAGTCTTAGAACCAAACATTCGAAGACATGGGACATTTACCAACCCGCACTGCGCCCGAGTGGAGGATTATGACCCACTCCCTCTCACCGGGAAGAGACCTGTGTCTCAGCATTGGGAACATTGCAGCCTGATTATGTATGTTATGTAGGTACCTACTGTTTTATTGTATACGCACCCCTTTTGTCAACAAGCTCCACTTTCTATTGACCTTTGACTTCTTAGGTACCTATCTACCTCCTACCTAACTCTGTATCGATCGCTTTGCGTCCTTCAGACACAAAAGTGTTATTTTTACCTACACGTACAGTTACTAGGTACAGTCAACAGCAAAAGTAGATGATCAAAATCAGAAATTCAATACTAATGAACAGAGTTCGCGTCAGAACTGTGTGGCGTACTAGTAGTAAATGTTTGGTATAATTTACAATCACATACTTTTGAATCACTTCGACGCCACACAGTTCTGACGCGAACTCTGTTTTTTGCTTTTTTACCTTTTGTAGGTAAAAAATATCATATCGATGGAATATTGATGAAAAATGGAATATGACTTGAAAGGAGGTGAATAGTGATGGCTGATATTAAGTAGATTGTAAAGTTATATAAGGTTGTTTCTAAAGCTATTACTTACCTATTCGATATTCTTAATTTAACAACCTCACTGATGTTTGCATGCCTAATATAAGGTAGGTTGTACAAGGCTCACTCAATTATTGATAGAGATCTTATTTTATGTACCTACCTACAATCTATGCAAATAAAATTCTTACTTACTTACTGATATATATACCTTTGGAATATGTATCAGTAAGGAATATGGAAGAAAAAGACATGTTGCGCTAACTCCAAATAAATTAGGATAAAGGTTGGGCGCCGCCAAGGTCGGCGGCCGACCTTGGCGGCGCCCAGCTTATTTCTGGGCCGACCGTCGGCCCAGGAATAGGTGGCGAAACGACCTAGACGTGCACCGCAAGGGTTGGATCAAGGTCGCTCTAGAAAAGGATGGCTGGAAAGATTTGGGGGAGGCCTTTGCTCAGCAGTGGATTGGTGTAGGCTAATTTAAAAAAAAAGGGGAGGGTTATGGTAGATTTTGGCTATGACCATAAAGTAGACGAAGATCAGATGCTGCAAAAGCAGATGCTGCATTCATACATTCGCTTCCAGATTTATCAAAAATCAACAAAGAAAGATCACTGAACTGAACGGATGACGATGATATGTAGTGAACTACTACGTAATTATCTACGTCGTATGCATGAATTATGCATTTATCATGATGATAGTAAAAGTGAATGGTACACGTGTTTAGATAACACAGTTATTTCGACGCACGACGGCTTCGTCTATTTATGAGTAAGAGTAAGAATTATACGTTTCTTCCGTGACGCCTTTTGCTTAGTAGGATTGTGCAGACGCTTAACACATCAAGCTACTACAATCTGTCAAATTTCTTTAATAGTTTCTTTTTAATATAATTAATGTAAGTAAACTGGAGGAGCGGAACCACCTAATATAAGCAAATCTTTGCTTAAAAGGTGACTCCAAACTTAACAATGTTATATAAATGAGTTGATGAAATGACCATTTTTTATTTATTTATTTATTTTCAACTTTTATCGCTAAAGCATTAGGTTCAAAGTTGATTCGGAAAATTTGACAGTTTCAGGTAGCTTGATGTGCTGGCGTCTGTACTACTAGCCTAGCCAATCGTGCTAGCATTTGAAACGGGTTTTCCGGAAACCAATGAACAGAGGGGCAATTCTCGTAATTTCAAGACCGTTCACAGTCTGGTCTCAGTCTCAATCTGTCAAAAAATACTTCTAATTTCCCTACATTTTTACCAGTTTTTTAACATTTGTTTGTCGCCGAGATGAGACTGTGACTAGATTTTGAACGTTTTAAATTACGAGAATTGGCCTTCAGGTTATAGATAGAATTATTTCTAACCAAGATACCTATTTTAACATTATATAGCTCTGAAGGTAAATTCTCGTAATTTAAAACGTTCAAAATCTAGTCGCAGACTCATCTCGGCGACAAAGAAATGTCAAAAACTTGTCAAAATATAGGGAAATTAGAGGTATTTTTGACAGATTGAGACTGAGATCAGTCTGTGAACGTTCTTAAAATTACGAGAATTGCCCGTCTGATTTTAACTTTTGTCTTGAATTTTTGATAATTTACTGCTGATAATACTTTTTTAGCCAAGTCGCACACGAAGTTTCACACTTCTATACAACCCAAAATAATATGAAAGGTTTAATAGATTACTTGTATACTGACAATACGCATTTTAGAAACAAAAAAAAGTACCATCCTACAAATAATTGAAGTGAAGAATTAAAAATAAATGCTTTTGTTTAATTTGATTTAAACAAAAGCATTTATTTTTAATTCCTCACTTCAATTCTCTCTGCATCTGCATCTAATAAGAGTAACGACAGTCCTTACAGAAAATATTTATCAAGTAGATAGAAATGATGAGAATAAATCAAGCACGAGTCTCTTTGAATTGGACTCATTCGCCCATCATCACAATAGTAGGTAGAATATATTTAATAACTAGCTGAGCCCACGACTTCGTTCGTGTGGATATCGGAAAACAATAATGTGTCTCTTTAATAACTCTTTTTCTAAATTAAAAGTAGTCCCGTCAAAATCGGTCCCGCCGTTTCGGAGGTTAGCCGGAACAAACAGACAAGCAAGACTGACAAAAAAAGAAATTATTGTACCGCATATACTTTCATATGAATTTTGTAAAAAGCTGTTTTTTTGACATTACAAACACCAGCACGGAGTTATCACTCGACACAACACCGCCATCATATTTTGACAAACGAGGACACCTTGATGCTACGTACGTTAAGAAGAAGAAAATTTACTTTTTCCCGCATGATCAGGGAAATGGCGAACTCAAAGCAATTAAAGACTGATAAACATTCCTGGACCTACAAAAACTAACTAATTATTTAATTTTTATTTTAGTACTTATACAATAATGCGAAATTAAAGTGCTTCATATATTATTAATAATGTAAACATCATTTTTCTCAATACCTTTATTGCAAACTAAATTAGGTGTAAATTGTATTGACATTTAATTTAAAATTATGATTTTACCAAGGCTGGATATGTAAAGTTGCCATTAAAATTTTGCGTGAATGAAACCCAGTCTGATAATAACATTTTGTTTTATAAATTGATGGAGTAGAGCTCCGAATAAATATTTATTACTTTAATTTTATTTATTTCTATAGATCACGTCTTCCTTTCCCTTATACTCCGAAACACTTCAACAGCATTACCTGCACAGCCTGCACTACACTTTTCCAAGTAACGATGACTCTCCATCAACATAATCCTTTCATCCTGTCAGTCATATTTCAATTGCAATACAATGCTTTCTACACTCATCATCAGTGATGTCACTTAACTACATAAGTAATCCATTAATACCCTTTGCAGGTACTTAACTGGCACAAAGTGCGCTTCATGTAATCAAAGGGTAATAACTATAATCTATGATAATAACTTTCAAGAGGATAAGCTATGAAGAAAGGTACTCATAAAATGTAGTTATAGAAGTTGTAAATAAAGTTTCCATGGAAAAATACTGTAATAGATCACATTATTAAAAAAAAAAACACAATAAAACAAAAAACATTACCAAGGTTAAGAACGTTGAAAATGTGTGTTATATACAGCTATTATTATACAGACTAGATTTTTGAAATAAGTAGATCAAAACCACGGTAATATTATCTATATATTACCGTGTCAAAACGTCTCAAACAGTTAGGGACAGTCTCCTGAGGGCCGGTTGTTTCAAACAGTTGGTTAACGTAACATACGTATAATTTGAAATAATTTTGTGACTACGCCTTTTTTGGTTTGACAATACCATTACCATTTTTGACGTATACGCTTGCGTCAGATGGACGTGAAACCACCCGTCCTTAGACCGTTACCTTCAACGGTTAAGGAAACTGACCTTACCTACTGCCCCGTTTGAAAAATCCATCCTGTATATATTATACATATAATTATAGAAACAGGTCATAGCATACAAAATAATATATTAATAGAGGAGGGAGTACAAGCAAAAGAAACCGGTGGATTGTGGAAAGGGGAGCAAACGATACGATGACGGCTGATAGAGGAGAACGAAAGAGAAAAAGCATAACACGGGCAGGCAGGAGAAGACGCTTATGATGTGACGGTAATGTTTGAGGAAGTATACCACTAAAACATGAAGAGGAAAACTCGTATAAAGTAGTGTTGATAGGACACCTCGAGATGTTGCTTATAGGACGTATTGTTCAATATTGACAGAGCAATGATTTGAGTCAAGAAGGTCTGTAACGATGACGTCCTTAAGGGAGAACCTTGATTGACTATTGATTTAGTCATGTTATTGAAATAAATCGTGAATGGGAACGAAAGAAACTAGAATTTGGAGTCTATGTGCAAACAGTGTTCTTCTTATTCAGTGTTTTGTTCGCACCAGAAGATTATTTTCTGGTGCGAACAAAACACTGACGAATGACTGACTTTAGATATAGAACAGATTGATGGACTGTCCATATATTAATTAATTTGTTGACCTATCTTGCGCTACAAAATATACAAAGGTGGACTTAATTTGTTGGGCATTTTTTATCAGTTAACCAAGGGTGGTGGGGAAGATAACATGATAGTTTCATTGTATGTGAAAAAAGTGGTTACTTAGTATAAAAAAAAAAATATCGAAAAGTGGTGCTACTTAGATTTACTGCGTTTTCTGTCTATTAGTAGGTGTAAATTGTATCCTTTATTACGTCTAGTATCTGTAATACTCGTAGCTAGCGAATAATTGTGTTTGTTATAAGGTCTTATTTTTCATTTAGGGTAAGGCACAATACTGTACGAGATATACCTACTCACATGTTTCTATAATGTACGTTCTTAGTGGTACCGCCCGAGTAGCCGACTCTCGTTCGGATCACCCCGGGAGTGACGCCGAACAACGAGTCGTTGGACCAGAAGCAGCCCATGCCGAACGTCGCCTTCTTAGTCGGGATGTCCACATCGTGCAGGAGAGCAGTCTGAGAATACGAAAAATAATTGTTAACGATTGCGTAGAAGATGATGTACTTACTTAGCTAGAAACGGGTGAACTCTGACGACGGAAGGAAGAGGACATGTTGAAATTATTCATATTACTGACCAAAGATTGTGAGAAAAATGATGCGGCCATAGAATTAATAGTACTCTAAGGATGCGGCTGTCAGAAGATGAATACTGTGATGATGGCAGATAGAGATGGGGGAGGAAGACTTGCAGCACTGAACTGAACAGACAGAATTGGATAAGGGTTTAAGAATAAGACTTTTTTTTTTTTGGTGGGAAGTCATCAAATGACCCCTCCCGCTCTGGGCTGAACGGAAGGGCGTGTCAGACTTTTACTGACTAAAACCCACCCGTGTTCCTTCAGTTGCCTATGCCAGGGGCCACGGTATCTCTTTCGAACAACCCGCGGCCCTGGCGGCATCGGCCCTAGCGGACCCCGTCATTTCGTGCTGACATCTCTTTGAGGCGCGCGTGGAACACAACGCGCCGTCGACCAGGGCCTGGTCCTTACCAGGAGGCGAGCTGCCCATTGCTCGCCGGCCGCAAGCTCGCGCCTCCGGTGGCCGGGGGTGGCCGGGAGAATAATTAGACCTACGATTACTGGAGAAAGATGAAAAAATTATTGTAATCTAACCGATTTTTTTTTAAACGTTGCCCCACACCAGGAGTTTCTCCCGTATCGTGGGTGCGTTTACAAACATTTTTAAACTCACGTACACAAACAGCCAGACCTGGAACAACTACTTGTATGTCATACAAATATTTGTTCCGTGCGAGAATCGAACCCGCGACACGCAGCGCAGCAGTCAATCGCTTAACCACTGCGCCACCGTGCCGTGGATTAATAAGTAGGTGTAACTAAAGTAGACAAAGAATAAAATATAATATATGTAAGTTATTCAGAACATTAAGGTCGCATGGGTGACATTGTCTGTGTCCACAGATACCATATTTTGAGTTTAGCTTTAGATACATTTTATTGCAGTATTTGTTTGTACGTCATGATCAGGGCGACATCTGATAACTGTTAAGGAGACGTTGCAATTGAGCTAGTTTGTTTGTTGTGATGGATCTTTAAAAACCCTTATAGCCCCGAGAAGACAAAGAAAGTCAAGAAAGACTAAACAATGATGTTGCAATGTTACGACCACATGGAGGAGTTTATTCATAACATAACATTTTATCAAAAGGTCGAAAGGTCGTGATCAACAAAGATCCCATTCAAAAACAATAGAATAACTGCGCAGTAAATGTTATCAATGTTATACCCCTCAAGGAACAGCGTAACTGTCGTTAATTAGGTATGCTCCCTCCGTGGGTGATGCGATCAGTCAATACAAAGCGATAAAATATAAGTAATTAACGATACAATTAGTAGTATGAGCTTGTTAATGAAAATAAGTAAGGGACTAAATTGGTTCGGAGAAATAAATCGGACGAGATGGATCAGGAATTGCCAACCTTCCAAGTTGCATGTTTTCGCAATAGCTTTTCGACAAGACGTTGAGCAACTTTTTAACGATTGGCAGAGAAAATTTATTGTGACCATAATTTGTCGTTTACGGGAGATTGAGAAGGCGACACACAAGGACCAGTGAAAGGTTATGGGGGAGACATTTGCCAAGCAGTGGGACAATACAGATTGATGAAAAAAAATATTGTTAAATGAAGAAATAGAATGTAATTGCGGTGATTGCACCCATAGAGGTTTTACCTCTATGATTGCACCAATGTAGCACCTATGACTCCCGACAAAAATTTATTTCTTTCTTAGAAAATTGTCTACATCCTTATTCGAACAGTCATTTCTAACGTGCTACGTATAAACCGATAACTGCCAGAGATGTGCAGAACCAAAATTATATTGCAGTAACGAAATCAGAGAAATTGATATTTCTGTCGAAAAAATTAATCAAAGGAACCTGGAATCCTATTGATAGGAGATTATTAAGACCGCCTCTTAATATAATTTGTAAATCAAAGTAAAAGTACCATCCAAATTAATTCGAAGGCATCAGGTATGTTGAAAGTAGAATAGAAGACTATTTATTATGTAGGTACAGACGCCAGCAGGTCAAGCTACCCGAAACTGTCAAATTTTCCCAATCCACCTTGAACCTTAATGCTTTAGCGATAAAGTTGAAAATCTATTAAAGAAATTTAACAGATTTTAGTAGCTTGATGTGCTGGCGTCTGTACACCATATAAATTACCTACAGATATAAATTAATGTAGAAATTTTACATAGGATGACACAATGGGCGGTCTGACTAAAAGCGATTCTTGGATGAAAGTAAACAAATTATCTACCTACCCAAGAAATTAATAGTAAACGGTCACTTTGGCCTGTTAATCGCAAGTGAAACTATTGGGCGTTAATCCTGAGTTCGATTTCTGGGTCAGGAACTAAAGTGAAATATGATGAAGGTAGTCAACAGCTTTGTCTGTCTCTCCGGGAATACAGATTTGCTTTTAAATTATGTAATTTATCAGTTACCTGTATTATAAAACCATCGAACCACTATTTTAACCGACTTCAAAAAAGGAGGAGGTTCTCAATTCGACGGTATGTTTTTTTTTGTGTGTTTGTTACGCGATTACTCCGCCAATTGTGGACCGATTTTCAAAATTATTTTTTTGTTCGAAAAGAGATACTTCTGAAGTGGTCCCATAGAAATTTCATCAAAAACGGTTCAGTAGTTTGGTTTTTAAACCAAAATTACTGGTAAAAATTACAACTTAAAAGTGAAAAATAAAAACTTTTTTGCAAAAAAAACAACCGACTTCCAAAAACGACACTACAAAGTGAAAAATAACTTTAATTTCGGAAGTCGGTGGCAAACAACGAAAATGCGAACCCGACGACACCGACTTCCGAAATTAAAGTTATTTTTCACTTTGTAGTGTCGTTTTTGGAAGTCGGTTGTTTTTTTTATGCAAAAAACTTTTTTGCAAAAAAAGCAACCGACTTGTGGCAAACAACGAAAATGCGAACCCAACGACATCGACTTCCGAAATTAAAGTTATTTTTCACTTTGTAGTGTCGTTTTTCTTACTACATTCTCACCCAGCCACTGCAGGGCAACGGCCTCCCTTTAATTTTTCCGCTTAACTCAATTCCGAATTCAACCCAATATGAACCAATCGAGCCTAATCTAAAGACTTATGAAATTCGAGGTCATTGTCTCATCGATCGCAATTCCCATTGATGTCGACAAAACCTTCCATGTGAGTTGATTACTCTTAATTGAAACCTGACCGAAGGGTCATTTCTTTGTAAAAAAAAAACTTGTCTGTACCGTTAACTTATGCAAACAAGTTATCATCAACGAGTGATTGCTAGGTACGACAGGGCTCCGTTAACTCTTAAGTTAAAAAGTAAAGTAAATGATAATAATAATATACATTGGTGCCTCAACCCTCAACACTAGGCGGTCACCGGTGACCGCCAACAATAGATTTTCTATTGTGTCAGTTGCCTGGTAATCAACGTGTTAAAATTGTCTAGGGAGCATCTGCGAGTTGGCTTTGGCCCCTCGTACACCTTCCAAAGGCCCGGAACCACAGGGTGCCGAGATATATCAAAGTCACTTATAATAATACTAGCTGCGCCCCGCGGTTTCACCCGCATAAGTTTCGATCCCGTGGGAATATCGGGATAAAAATTATCCTATGTGTTAATCCTGGTTATAAACTATCTGTGTGCCAAATTTGATCCAAATCCATTCAGTAGTTTTTGCGTGCGTTTTTTCTCAGCATTGGTATTTGAGTTGAGAATAGTTTTAAAAAAAATTACAGAAAAAATACTTCTATGAGGAGCCACATAAACATGGCATAGCCGATTTTCAAAACCAAAACAAAAGAATACAAATTGAGTAAGAAATAATTAGACCAAGACCTGGGGTGCAATTCTGAAATTTTAATACGTTCAGTCTGATCTCAGACTCAATCTGTCAAAAATACCTCTAATTTCCCTACATTTTGACAAGTTTTTGACAGTTGTTTGTCGCCGAGATGCGACTGCGACTAGAACGTTGAACGTTTTAAATTACGAGAAAAAAAAAAAAACTTTACAAGAAAATATAAAAGTCATCATTGTCACAGCATGATTACCTAATTACCAAGATTTCAGGAAATGGAAAGTAAGTAGTAAACAGAAACTCCTCTCTTGGAATTCATTTGGCCTATATTTTTACCTACCTATGTCTCACGTTTATTTTTGTTTACTATTAACTAGGTACCTCAAATTATGTGTTAAAAAATAAGTTTGTAAATGTCAAAATTAATTCAATCACATCCTCACTACACGCTAAAATATATAGGTATTGCATAACATTAAAAGGTACCTAACAACACTATGTAGGTAAATATAAGCAACAATCTAAACCCGTTTTTTAGTTGTTGGTTACTACGAATTCGCATGCAAATAAAAACTATTTTAAAATTAAATAATAATACAAAATTACTCACATTAACTGGTGGCTTCATGGTGCAGAAAGTTTTAATAAATCTCAACATGCACAATTAGAGATGCCCGTGGCTAGACGTGCAACTTGCTGAGGACCTGAATTGTAATATTATATTTATTTGAAGATTATTTTAAGTTGTGTTAGATTTCCGCGTGATATAGATCGCTAAGTGATGAGTGAGGCCGCGACGCGTCGGCGAGCTGTGGCGGTCCGGCGAACACTGCCGCAGCCAATACTGGCCGACGCGACGTTACCTTGCCGCCGCAATCCGCCTTCGGTTTTCCAACAACACACTGTGTCGCAATGTGTGCAATATTTGCTTGATGAAAAAGTTGTTTTTCCACACAACCAGCAGCTAGGGGGTTCCTCTGCAAATATATTGTAAAGGTTTTAAGATATTGTTTTGAAGAAATTAAGTCATTGGTGAAAAATCTTAGTTAAACTGATGAAATAGTTTCGTGCGTCAGTTTCGCGACGTGCACACTGGGTAACCTTGCCCGCGGCGGCGGCCGCGTGTCTGTCGCGAACCCGGCGGATTGCCCGCCGCATGATGAATCAATAACATTCATTTAAATACAAAACCTCCTGAATTTTCATACATCCAATGTTCTGATTATTTTTTTAAATATCTTACCGTACTCTACTTTTTTTTCTGAAACCAAGGGTCCAAGAAGCGAATTAAACACTTCATATATTTTTTAAAGAGAAAATAACCGAATATTTATTATTCATGAGTCCTTCCAAAGAGAAAGACTGGCAAAAATCTTAAAAAAAAAAACAATTAGAGGAAGCTTTTTTTTAAAACCAGTCGATAACGTTCAAGGTTTGCCAAAAAGTTGACGAATAGTGTAGAAATAAAAAATGATAATTGATTTAAACAAACGATTTATTAATGTTCCAGATAATTTAATTTTACACTACTGTTTAGAGGGCATAGAAGAATCGCATCATCCTCATAGAAGTTATTAGAAACATAAAGAAGCAACAAATGATCTTATTTATTTTAACAAACAAAACACTTGCATTGACTTTGCATTATTTAATTGTACATTACAATCAAGATGGCGTGATCAAGTCCCAATCTTGAATGTCCCAGGATTAGGTAATAAATGAATACTGTTTTTAACAAATGCACGTAGAAATCAAAATACAGGGACAAAAATACTGACTAAAATACGTCATTTATATATTATGTTTCAGCATTGCCAGAACATATAATCATAGGATTTCAAACTTGGCCCGCTATTTGACGCAAATCACATTGTACCCATGATATTCTTTGAACAGTAGTGTCTATCACCAGCTTTATAAGTACAAAGTCCTTGAAAATAAAGATAGAAAACCGTGCCACATAAAAATCAAAGAGAGTTACCATAACATTTGTCTCAAATTATTCATTGTCCCGATAACCGCTACTTTATTTTTATGGGACACGATAGTTTTACAGCCTCTACTTTGTAACACCTGTA
Source organism: Apamea anceps (assembly GCA_951799955.1). NCBI lineage: Eukaryota > Metazoa > Arthropoda > Insecta > Lepidoptera > Noctuidae > Apamea > Apamea anceps. Next base: position 6,892,937 of record OX637516.1, read on the forward strand.
TGCCACTGAACAACGACACAAAATTAAGTATAAGACGTACATAAATTAGTACTTAATAATCGATTAGGGACTAACCACACTTATTCAGCTCTGTTCAGCTTTTGTCCATAGAAAACAACGATTTTGTATGGCATGCGTACGCATTCCATACAAAATCGTTGTTTGTGGTTAGTCCTTCATATTGAAGTAATTTTATCACTTTTATGAATCTGGGGTTCTGATATGAAACTTATCAAATAATTGAAATGGAACTATCCATTTTGGGAATTGACTAATTGGGGTCTGAGGATGATTTTTGAGAAATATTAGAGACCGAGGAAGGAATTTAAACTTTTTATGACGTTAACAACTACTTTATTCTCATGTTTATTATTAAGATTTAGTTGTTAAAGAGTTTTCAAAGGCAAGATGGAGATGGCAAGGTCACTAACTTGACAATTTATTATGTAAAATACTGCATTACGTCTAGGACTTTCAAAAATTACTAATTCCTTTCGCATTTGTATTAAAATACTTATTGTTAACGTATTCAATTACCTAGGCGGAAATATATATTTTTTGTTCTGAGACACCTACATCAATGAATATTTGTATAAAAATCAACATTATGCAATGTGATGCTGGCCGACTACACTACTAAGTAACATGAAGAACACTTGTGTTAACGTAACAGTTGTGACGTCACTATATAAATAGCGTAACAGTGACTACTTAAACTAACAGGTAGTTATATACATAGGTATGTGGGAAATAGCTGCCACTCGATATAAACAATCATATAATACAAAGTTTTATTCGAAAAAATATGTAAAGTATTATACGACAAACATTTGTCTACAATTATGTACATAGGATCACGTGACAATAACAATAAAGGTATCAACAGAGGAGTTAGTTAAACTTTACTAAGGCAAGACACAACAGGCACTGTTCGTATTCCTACTGCAAACATTGAATAATCACACAGAATACTTTTTAATAAAGACCGCATTTCTATAAACATTTTAAATTAATATAATAATGTACATAACAATGCGGCAAGATGCAAGTGATTGGTAAAAGAATCGAATCTTCAGCTAAATTCTTAACTTTAACTGTATTAATTTTGTAACTTCTCCTCAGAACTTCGAATAATTATTCCCATGTAATATAATCAAATAGGTATTATTATTAAACATACATCTGGAAAAAAATCGTACTATAACCGCTGCCAAATTATAAAAGTGTAAGAATGATAGATACTAATTCAATCCTTGGTATTCAATTCACTTTTCTCGGCAAGACAATGTGCCTTCACAACCCTCACGTAGGTACTATCGCCAAAACCTATATCTGACTATTTTGAAAACAAAATCCCGTGCAGATGATGACCACAACTGCGTCCGTAAGTTAAACAAAAGAGGATCCTTTTTAGGTCGAGTAATAATATGCGCTGCAAGCAGGAGTAGTCCTTACGGTGGTCAGATATAGATTTTGGCGATAGTACTTACGAAAAAAATAATCAACTAACACAGAGCACGAATCATTTGATAAACATTATAATAATACAAAAAAAAACAATGTTGATATAATAAGTATTTGTTCTGCCAAAAATTTGTCAAATACTAATAAGTATCACAAGCCGCCTGTAAAATGCTTTTAAAAATAATACTGTTACAAAATAAAAATGAAATGTATTGTGCTTATTTATAAGGCCATTCAGTATTGCTTTGTTTGTATGTCTATATTAACATATTTTTTTCAGTATACATTAATCATATATTTGATATATTCACGACAGTTTCCGCGAGTTACATAAAGTACATTTACTTTTAAGTACTTTTTAAGTACTGAAGACATAATGAAACTACCAAATAGCTACACTAATGACTAAGATATGGACGAATGAATTGCTACTGGATGGGAACTATAAATATGATGACGCCTACACATGATAAATACGACTCCAAAAGCTTAAGATATTACATTGTATAAATATAAAATTTAACAAGAAGATATACAACGGAATGTCAATCTGCTACATTCACCTAACAAGTATACCACAGACAATGAACACTGGATTTTTATAGAACATAAATTCCACAAATATTTTCTACATGTTAGTTGCTAATAGTTCTAGTTTTAAGTTTTTTTCTAAATAGGGGTTACCACTTTACACAAAGAAATGGTGAAACTAATCAACACGTATAATGTTACCACGAATAATTTATTTATCTATTTAGTTAACGCAAATTAGTGTACCGTAATTCAATATTAGTAATCATTATGACTTAATTGACCTTATGATTGCGCCAGTGAGCAGAGTTCAGGCACCTGAATTTTAGGCTAAAGAGGTTTAAACTTTATACCATCGATACTCTAAGAAGTAATAATTTGTAGCTGCTTTCATATTGTATGTAAAACACATTTTTTATCAAATTAAGTACGCAAACGTGTTAATTATTCGCGGTAACAAAGTATTAGAATATTTTATCTAAAAGTAACTTGTGCTTGCCATTTAAAAATATAAAAATATTGGCACAAATTGAGTATTTCGCTCTAATAAAGAAGAAAAAGGCACTCGACTATTCATCCATACATTACAGGTGATGCAGTGATGTTAATACGTGATTAATATAGCCTTTTCAAGAAATGGAACGTTTACCTAGCCGCCCGAAGTCCGAGGTGAATGACAACAACGGATATATTATATTCAGTATTGACAATCGGCACGTAGTTTTAAACGTATTATATTATAATTTGAGTACAATATGCCTAGTGTCCAATACTGAATAGCAATAATTAAGATAGTGGCACAGGAAAAGAGTGTATAGAAGCGATACTGCTACTTCGAATTAATTCAAATGCCGTTTACAATTTTGGGGGTGGGGCGCGAAATTCAACAGTCAGGAATGTATGGTCCCTTGCAGTGCAGCAGTTTCGCGCTCGATCATCGGCAATATTGCCAACCTTGATTCAGCTTGTGCGAGTGCGAAACGTAGCAGGGTGGAGGAAATCGAGGGGTGATTATTTTGACGGCATAAGCACATGAGTTTTGCTTCTATACGGGTTTCTTATACAATGTGGCGACTGTATCTATGACATAGAGTTCGTGCATCACTGTAACTTACGGATGGTGAAACAAACTACCAGCACGAATGCCGTGGCCCCCTCACTCTGCCAACAGTCAGCTGTATTTTGAATTTAAAAGCAACACCGACGAACATGTGCCACTACAAAAGGTTGAAATATTTTATACGACTAAATGGACGTGTGTTGACTACATAAATGTGACGAATTAACAATGAATCCATTTAAAAATAAAGTTACGAATCAATGCAGTCGAATACCAAAGCGTTTTTCTCTAATTTAGGGCGGATTTTACCAGTCAGATATCTTTTATCCGTGTGTATCCAATGAAATTGACATCTAACAGTTCTAGTATGAAAAAACAGTCAAAAATTCAATATTTATCCCCAGGATTAGACTTATTACAGATATAAAAAATTGGTGAACTTCGCTCTTAACCATTATTGTCATAGCTTGTCATATATGGGCAAATTAATTAAAATAAGACAAATGTGGGTATAAAATTTTACCCACATTTGTCTTATTTTAATTAATTTAACGCTTTGCTTGCATAAAGACTATTTAGACGAATGAAATTCTGCACACACACACATAAGACTTGGCACAGGTAGAGCCCGGAATTATCATTTAAAATATTAGAATTAAATTAGTTTTAATGTTATTATTAAATGGGAATGAAATCGCAAAGCTATGAACAGGTGGCGGTGCTATCGCTTGACTCAATTGAACATGATTTTATGAAAGCTTTCCATTGTTATTACAACCGAATACAACGCAACAAGGCACTTTGTTTTTTAGATGCCGTTCAAAGTATTTTGTAAACAAGTTTCGTAAGTTATATGACAGCTAATGTTATTTTCCGTGAGTCAAGCAACATAAGCAACACCCGTGGTAACAGTTACCAGTTTTTTTCCTCTTACACGCGGTGCAGAACAACTTCACCCTCTAGACCGTTTGTTCAAAAATGAAGTAAGTGACTGCGTCTAAAGTCCTGTCCAAACGATTCTGTGGATGACGGTGACCAGTGTTCTTATACATTCGATTGTAGTGGCACATGAGGTCCGCCGTATACTACTAAGAAATGTAAAACCTACCTAACAAATCCAGTCTTTAGGTCAACATTGAACTGGAAAATCAAACATCTCAATTTTGATAAAAAGTCAGTATGAAAGTAAATTAATAAAAAAATATTTTGTTATACATATATTATAGTTTTTTAGTAGACAACCAAAGAAAGTGTAGTCAAGTTTAAGCATTTAGTATTTTGTAAAGATTTCAATCTAATGAACACTACGATCCTGAATGTATTTATTTTTGCATATTATTATGGCGTATCTAATAGTTAAATTTGTGAGAGTACTATACGTATATAAAAGTATACCCATGTTAAGTATTAAGTTTATCTCTGTTATAAATCTAGTGATATTAGTTTATTGCCATAGCGTGGTCCGATGAAACTAAGGCAATTATCGCAGCTAGGTTCAGTTAGGATTATCAACAACCCAGCTGCACTACAAGGTTAAATAAGGTTTCACTTCCGTCTCGTAAAGTATATATAATTTACTTAATATTATTAAAAAATAATTTATTAGTTTTGTATTAAATAAATCGTATTTAGTAATTAAATTATACTATGTTATATATAGATCAGCATTCTAGACCAATACTTGAGGCACTTCCGAACAATCGATACGATTATTATGTATTATTGCGATTTATGTTTTGTTCTGTTCAAAATGCTTATTATGCATTTTATGTAACATTAAAAAATAATTGGAAACATTACTCTCGAAGAATACTGTAACATTCAAATTTACAATGAAATTAAATTATTTACAATAAAATAAAATATTTCAACAAAATATAATCGAATAATGGAATGTTCTGGAAATATAAGACGAGAACTATTATAATACAATACTTAAATATATGACAATAACTGCAATATAGGATTCATTCTATTACTAAAATATTAGCAACCGCATAGTTTCCTTAACGCTAAAAATACAATAGTTGTTGAGCTCTTATATATCTATCACACTGTTTTCCAGCCATTGGCAAGCCCTTGCTTTGTGAGCAAACATGGCAATACTCTATCGGCAACGTTCAATATATTAGGTTATTATTTTCTCTACCGGACCTCCGATCCTTCGATTGACTTTTTGACGGGCAACAACAACATGTCAGTCGGGGCTAACAAAAAAAAAAAAATCTCTTCTAATAATTCTTCAGAGTCAAAATCACAAATTCTTAGGCAATAGCTAACCGGAAAAAGTCAACCGATCGAGTGGTCCAAAAGCCGTTCAAAAATTATTTTGGAATGACAATCAGACTTGTACGCTTACCACCATCACACTTTATACAGCTGCCATCCGATTTAAATGTACCGGAATACAATCGTAGCCAGTATTACATGCAGTCAGTAGTCTACATGATGATACAGCACCTGCGCTCGCGCGTGTCGCCGAGCACGTCGCTGGTGTTGCCGGCGAAGCGCGGCACGGCGCCGGCGCCGGGCGCCAGGCTCAGCGGGTTGAGCTGCACCGGCATGTCCGCCTTGCACTCCGACAGCGAGTTGAGGCTGTGGTTGTTGGTCGACGCCAGGCTGCTCTCCACCGGACTGCCGTTCGTTCTTATCTGAGATCGCTGCTTTTTCAAATCTGCGAGAGTTCCTGGAACACGCGCTACTGATTACTATCCCACAGAGCTTGTTACACTCGCTACGAAACATTACAATTTGATGAGATAAGCATAGCTATTACATGTAACATTTCTTCAAAACTTTAGTTTCTTTACCAAAATTGCGGTGCGTTAATTTAATTGTTAGTAAACAATAAATGCTTATCTTCTTCATTATAGCATTTCTACAAATTGCGAAAAAATAATGTGGCGTAAAAAAACCGTAACAGAAAGAACTCGAAAAGAAACAGTGCAATGAACAGAACAGATAGGTTACAGAACAATAAATAGTGACAGTTTTAGTAAATATACGTGCACTCCAAACAAATTGACATGAACTATTAAAACAGATCCCAATAACGACTAGCACAACAAAAGGAACAAAGAACCCACACGCTAACCAGCATGCAACTACAATGAGAGACTGCTTGCCTCATATGCATCCTCGAGAGTGAATCAATTCTGGAAACCGGCACACAGTCCCAACCTTCATCATATTTATATACCATCACTGTGCAAAACTGTTAGATTAACTTTACAGATCAAAATGTTATCAACTGTGCTATATATTACGTATGAATATTAGATGTGCTTGTTACGGTCAATTTGAGTTCGTAAGGATGCATATAATTACCTGCGTTAATCATGACGGTGACATGAACATTGATTTTACCATTATTGTCTGTGGTGTAGGTCGCGGTGCCGCCTTCAGTGATCGCGATCTGGTTGGGGCTCACTATGAGCTCTTTCCTACCGTCTAACGCGTCCTCGCTTTTGATGGGGTCATTGTCCTGTCCCTCGGGCGCTTTTCTGACGCCGTTGGGTAAGCTCGTTCTTTCGTAGTGTTTGTTTTGGTCGTTGACGGCTTCGAGTTGCGGGGCGGGTACGGAGCCGGGCGCGTAGTGGGACGCGGCGTTGACTCCGAACAGGGGGTTGGAGGTCTTTTGCTGTCCGTAAGGCGTGAGGTCGGACAGGTCGCTGACGTCGCTGGTGCGCAGCGAGCCGCCGCGCTGGCTGTACGAGTGCTTGGGCACCGCGTACTCCACAGTCGAGTCGTAGCTCTGGTTGGAGGTGGTAGAACTATTCGATAGCCGCTTGTGTGACAAATCCGGCGGTTGTAGGTTCGCGGTGTTTTGGTCGTTTTCCACGCCATTTGATAGGCCCTGCAACATAATGAACGAAATCTAAGCGGACATCCTTTGGCTGTTAAAAGCAGGTGGAACAATTAATGAGAAAATTGTCGATCGATAAATGGGTAATTATAAGATTTTCCACGCATTATGATTATCCGGTTGCCGTGGCAGTTGTTTCACCAGGAGTGTCTGTAGACATGTACAGACATTTGTAAAGCAAATCGCAACAAAATTATAAAACGTCTAAGGTCAGTAGAATATCATAGGTACAAAGACAATAAGGCAAGCCAATGTATACAGGGCGGTAGGGACTTCGATGCGCAAACTTTAACCACGAATTCAGCACATGATTCTAGACCTAAAATCTGCTGTTTCATAGAAAAGTGATGTCCCTGATTAAGGATTAACTACCCTATGTACTTTAGACCAAGGGCAAAAACGTCTTCAGCTGTCACCGGTTCGTTTTACACACTAAAACCACTTTGAATGATATTTTCTGTCAGTAGGTTTGTACAAAAACTTTTACACGTTAATAATTTATTTTTTTTAAATAGATGAGGTCTGTCTTTTATAATGTTATCAGCGTATTGGTACTTTAACCTGTCACTTTAAGGTTATGCCAGTGCGTTACATCGACTTAAATCGAAAGCGGCGTCAGGGTCACCCGCGAAATTAAAACTTTCTTACGTTTTTTGCAATTTGCAGGTCAGTATTGATCTAAATATGATTCGCAGCCGTATCAAATATGTATTTATAGAATTATAATCATAAAAATCATCAATACAACTCTCTAAGATTATATTACCCTATTGAATGACTATTTCATGAAATTAGAGGCCAATTCTAACTTAAGGAGTTGTATTGCTGATTGTATTTGTGTAAAGGCATAGTATTAAAGGGTCGCGAATCATATTTCAATCATTTGTATGTTGATTAAAATAAGATACGTTTTTTTGCAATTTGCTGGTCAATGTTCTGACATTAAATTTGAATTTTGCGGGCTACCCTAGCGCATCCCCCTTAAACTAAGATTAGATACCACTGTGTATTAATAGGTACTCACTTTTGTAACATAATTGAGTTGTAGTTTTGATATAAATGCCTAACTTACAACAAAAGTGACTCGATAGGTCCACTTGGGTCGATTCCATAACGATTTTTATCCAAACTAGATACCGTTTTAGGTCTGCAATTTTCTATGTCAATAATCTTTGGAAGAGACAGTTTGGTGAAAACTGAATTATATAACTTAAGAAAGTACGCGGTAATAGTATTAATCTATCTTTATATATATAAAAACGAGTCCCTATTTCCCTTGGTCACGCCATAACTTGACAACGACTTTACCGATTTCAACAATCTTTTTTTTAAACTTTTCTAATACTTTGTAGAAGGTTCTTACGGAAAAAAAATTAAGAAAGTTGCGTAGAAAATTAGAAAATTTAAGAATTACGCTTTTACGCTAAAACTGCTGAACGGATTTAGATGAAGTTTGACACATGGGTAGACCATTATCTGGAGAAAGACATAGGCTCACAGACGACTCCTAGATCGCAGACGAAGTCGCGGGCAACAGCTAGTTTCTAATAATTTATAACAAAAAATATGTTACTCTAAAATTACATAAATTGCACTGAATCAGTAAATTCAGACTGCAGATTAGTAAAGTTGAATTTCAATAAGAATTAAAATAGAAAGGAATAGCATTTTATGCTCATTGTAGCGTTAACGAAACAACTGATAGTGATCTGTAACATTCCAAATTGTGTTTTGCAAGTTACAAATAAATTAAAGTGTAAAACATATCATACCCGATAACGGAGGCCTAGGACCTGCGGTTCCTTGCGCATGCGGCGCAAGTTGTCGTTTGTCAAAAACATAATATCCAAAGACATGATAACAATCCGTAGTCAACAGCACATAACACACATAGTATCACATAACCACATAATATCCTTTGAGAGAACAATGGTCAACACTTTATGAAACACCATAAAGGAAGAATTGAAGTTCGAAGGAAGATTTTTGTATATCAAAATGCATCGTCGAAAGAAAAAATATTGAACAATGAGCGGTGCGTGTTAGCTCGCTGACCAGACGGACTGACGGCGCGTGCGGCGGCGGCGGCCGGCGAGGGAAATCGCAGGAAAACTGAGTGAATCGCCGGGTGTCGTCAATCAATGCGCCCAGCGGAACGAGATGCCTGCGCGCACTGCTCGTGACAACGCGGCCTGATTGATGATGCAGTAACAGAAGATACGCAGTGATTGATTGCATCTTACAATGATACTATGCTCACTATAGTAAACAAACAGAAAACAGATAAAATACGTCAAGATAACACACGGCATTTGTAATACCTACTTCAATAAAATAATGGCATGTCCCATAAACTTTGATCATTTATAAAAGCTTGTTTATATCATCGTCATTTTATGCGAAATAAGTCCACTGCTGGACATAGGCCTGTCCTAATCGTCGCTTCTCGCATCCAGTGGATTCCTGCGGCTTTCAAAAAGCTATACTTAAAGCCTTGCGGAAGCCTTCCAACGCTACGCTTTCCAATACGCGGTTGCCACTCCAGAACCTTGTTTATGTGGCTTAAATATGTTTAGGCTTAATATAGAAACAGAGGATTTATCACAATTTTTAACCTGTTTGCCGTAGAAAGTTCTGTACCAATTTTTCAGCCATTAACAATAATTATAAATAAACAGATTGCACGAAGCTATTATAAAGAGTGCACAAGCGAGAAGCGTGGTGCAAATCAATCGCTCTAGTAAGTATCAAACTGGACAGGAACTAGTGTTATTGGTGTATATCACGACAGGCCTACGAGTAGGTACGACACGTCTATCTTCACAAGCTGCTTGCCATTTTGCAGACAAAAATAAATAAGCGAAATGTTGTATCGATGCTGACGTTGTATAATTCTCAAACTTTTCACTGTATAGATGTTCTCAGGGTACCAGATGGCCAAATTGTACTTAAAAAACGTTTAAACTCAAGTCGCAATCTCATCTCAGCGACAATCAATGTCAAAAACTTGTCAAAAATGTAGGGAAATTGATTATATTTTTGACAGATTGAACCTTAGAATGGAACGCGAACATTTAAAAATACGGGAATTGCCTCTCAGTTAATTAGAAAGAGCGATCAGTAATCGTCGGTACGGAACTATAATTTCAATATGATTTGAATACGCAAGCCGGATCTGCGATTTATCTCTTTAAAGTTACACATTCCTGTTCTGTCTATTGTGGTTATTAAATTTCACTGCCTGAAACGACTGAAAAGCACGAGCAGAGCATAGATTTGCATGTTTAATGCTATCTGCAATACTCAACATGTCTATTTTTTTTATCACAGTAATAAATTATAAAAACTGTATTTTATTTTGTCTGTGTCTGTTTAGCTCTCAATAACACAGTTGATGATATCAGTGAGTTACTAGACTTCTACGTCACGGCCGTGGTCAAACTGTAATGCAGGTAATAAATTATTCTAGAGCAGTTAATTACTAGCGGAGTCGAGATGAAAGCAGAGAAAGTACGGCACACGGGGAACGTAAAAACAACGGCCCGTGTTCAAATCGTTCACTTAGTAAATACCGATAGGCGTGGTGAACATTACAACTATTTTCTGTTTATGTGTCGTGTACACAATGTTGCCTGGATTGGAACAAGAACATTTTTGCAGGAACGCAACGCAAGCGAAGAGATGCGGTGTACAGCCAGTCTATTCTGTAAAAATCTCAAAGTGAAAATTTTGGTGAAGTGAGTTTGAAGTGAACTGTCATTCCACCTAATGCTAGGGATTGACACTAGGGCTCACTTCAAGAGCGCTTCACCTAAGTGTTCACGGTGATATTTTTACAGAATAGCACTACTGGGCTGCCTATATGAACCAGGATAGGCAATTTAGCGTCGTGAGTCCCAAAAAATAGACTAGAACATAAATGACACTCAAGAAGCACGTCTGAATCTTGCAAATCGTATATGGCTTTTATTTTACCAATTTCTAACATAACATCGCCCCTGTATTCTGCGGAAGGTAAGGCAGAGGTGCACCTATAGTACATCCATATTTCGCCAGTTATGTTTCAGTCCCATGTCTCAAGGGGCCATCCTATTGCCATGTACCGGCACAAATTCTGCCGGGCTGCTACTAAAAAATCTAGATGGAAAAACCCCAAAAAACTTTGCCCGACCCGTGAATCGAATCCAGGACCAACTCAGCAGTAGCGCTTCCGACGACTAGACAAATTTCGAATACAGGGTTATTTGGCAGTTGCCTCATGCCAAGTGCTTGACAGATCATTCATAGAATTTCAAAAGTAGCTAGTTAGATATCCTTACATTAATTAGAAAGAAAACTATTAATACTGAAGGCCAAACACTAATTGAGAAAATATTTCAGTATATTTACAGACAAGCCGTGTGTTCTCCGCTGAAACATGACAGACATTTCATAAACATAACTTATATTCAGCAATACTGTTTGTAAACAGCAATAAAAGTAACAATCTCATTTGGCGCAACACGCTCATAAAATGAATATGAATCTTTCTTAAGAATTATTCTTACGAAAAAAATTACGTTGCTAAAGGAAAAGTAGTATAAAGTTACTGCATTGAAAGTGTGATCAAAGCCCTTGATATAGTTCGAATTAAAGTTAATTAATGTATGAAAATTATGTTTGCTGACTACCGAACCAACAACGTTCTTCTCTGTCTTACTCTTTGGCAAAAAGGTGGTTAGTATTTGTAAATCTTACGGGAAGAGCTGTGGTGACCCACAAGAACGGCCCCAACTTACGAGTTGTAGGTCATAAGGTTCGCCCCCTGACAGACGGTTTACTTTGTAAATTATTTCATCATCACTGCTTTCAAAGCGGTTAAGGAAACTTTCGTGAGGAAACCGGCATGCCCTAAAAGTAACAATTAAACCAAAGACATGTGACATCTATCAACCCGCACTGGGCCCGCGTGGTGGATTATGGGCCACTCCCTCCCACAGAGAGGAGGCCTGTGTCCCCGCAGTGAGACATTTTAGGCTGATTATGCCTTACGGGACAAAAATATTACTTGCGCCTAAAGATTGTTTAGTGATTAAACTTGCTAGTTGGCTTTTACACGGCAAGCTTCTTGCATATGAAGATCGGTCACATAAGATATGGCCGCGCAATAGCAGCTGGCCGATCGATAGATTGCTCGTAATTTTAGAAAGACTACAAATCCGACCGAGTGATGCGCCAAAAAAACATAAAAACTGATATCACGCTCATACAGTTTGATATAATTGCAAACGATTTCCGATTACTTGTAAAGATAGCGTGAGATGATTGCAGTTTTTTTGATTCATATATCTCTTGTTCATTCGTGCGATAGATTAATAAAATCATGTGTAACGCTGCCATAAAATCGACATAAAAATATTTCGCCTAATCTCTTTGTGAGAGTCACGAGTTTGTGTTGAATATTAGATAGTGCAAAAGCGGTGCTTTTACAAATAAACCGGTTATTAGTTTTTTAATCAGATAAAACTAATGTAGCTTTTAAATTGTAACGACCCAATTTTTTTTAGGTACTTTGCAGCAATATCGATATTAAGCTTTTTGATAATTTCCCCTTGTTTGTTAGAATACAGCATAAGTATAGCATATCGTCTCTAACGTTCCCACTGTTGGGACACAGGCCTCCTCTCTGTGAGAGGGAGTTGGCCATAATCCACTGCGCGGGCTTGTGCGGATCGGTAGATGTCCCCTTCCGTTCGAATAGTCATTGCAAGCAGACGTGTTTTTGGCTTTTTTACAAAAAAAACTTTTTCTGTTCACGCGAGTTTAGTACGTAATTGGTAGCAAACAGATATCCCTATTGCTTAAAAATCTCTAGCAACAGCTTCTAAAATAAAAAGATCGCCACTGCCCCGCGCGCACCTCGGGTAAAGGAGAGGCACCTCATAATTTCCCTCTCGCTCTATCACTGCCGCTGACATCGTCATCGCCCGTGTCCCGCGCGCTCTTCGGGTAAGCGAGAGGCACCTAATAATTTCCCTCTCGCTCCTGCACCAATGCGCTGGACCCAGTCGTCATCGTAGTACTGCTCAGCGGCACCGAGCTTGAGCCGCAGGCGCGTGTTTCTCTCTCCCTTCAACACGAGCGAAGGAGCGGGACCGCAGCTGCGTACTGGGTAAACTGCTACGTAAAGCGTAGCGCAGTGGATAACCTTATCAAGTAAGCTTACTTATATAAATAAACAAGATGCAACGTTCTCCGCCACCCAAAAAAACATTAACCTCTGCATCGGACACTAATGCTGAGTCGAAGCCTGGTGAGGGCGAGGATGTTAGCCATTCTCATATCACAACGAGAGATAAACGTCGTCGGGTGTCTGATGAAAGCTATGATGAACTTACAGCGTTCAAAATGGAAATAAAGGAAATGTTGCTAAGCTTTCAAGACACCCAAAACAATAGATTGGACTTACTGGACAGGCACCTTCAAGAGGTAAAATCTCAGAACTCCTCTATTTTTACCACTAATCAAGAAATAGAACACTCTCTCGATGATTTGTCCCATCAACTTAAATCAATGCAATCCAAGATCGACGGATTGGAGGATCAACGGAAGAACCTAATATGCCAAATTTCGAATATCGATGAAAAATGCGATTTTCTTGAAAAAGCTCTAAAAAAAACCAGTATCGAACTGAGATATATTCCTCGAGTACAAAATGAAAATAAAGACATTCTTTTCAACTACATAACTGAACTCTCGAAGTGTTTAAATATCACTCTTCACCCTGGCGACGTACGTGACGTCTATCGTGTGCCAAACAAGAAAGATCCTCTTAAGACCACTGTAGTTGCTGAATTTTCGAATACACAGCTAAAGAGTAAACTCTTGAGCACCGCCAGACAATACAATAAGACCAAGGAACTGAAAATCCTGAACCTGGGAATTGAAAATAACGCTTCGGCCCTATTTTTATCGGAATCACTTACTGCTAAATCCAGACGGCTACACTTTCTCGCAAGAGATGTTGCAAAATCATCAAAATTTAAATATTGCTGGACGTCAAACGGCAATGTGTACTTGAAAAAGGAAGACGGCTCAGAATACATACAGATCAAGAATGAAGCTCAGCTTGTGAAATTGAGAGGCTCAGAGTGACTAGGTCTAATTTTACTTACCATGATACCATATTTTTTCTATTTTATAATCATTTTATTCCTTTTAAATGCATGTAAAGTAAACTGTAACAAAAAAGTATGTAGCTACCAGAAATCTGCACCTACACAATTACGTATACAAAAACACAAGTCACTTCAACTGAGAACCAGCACTCCTAATACAAACATTTGTAATCACAACTACACTTATACATGCTTTCAAAACATAGACGCGTGTCTTAATTACTTAATGCCTAATTACTTAATATATACTCATATATTTAACTTTACAGTATCAAGAATAAAACATAGTTCATACAACGTTGCTAAGGGTACACAAATCAATCGCTTACAATTATTTATCTATGCTCCATGTTTACAAATACCCTATACTTAATTTACTTTTACTTAAATTACTCTACTCGGTATGTCGGTACATACCGAGTAATGATGTACTTCAGATATCTTGCCTGTCACTATGTTCGATAATAATAAACTTTTAGATGATATTGACAGTGTGAGATTAACTAATTCGGTAGAATTGTATAATCCTGATATTTGTAAACAACACCTTGGTGATACTTCGAAACAATTTACAATTTTCTCGCAAAACATACGAAGTATAAACAAAAACTTTGATTATTTAATCGTACTTCGGCATCGTCTACAGTTTCGACCGGATGTTATTGTGCTAACTGAGTGTTGGCTGGATGAATCATTTAATGGATTACACTTAGACAATTATAAATGCTCTTACTCAACTAAATATCTAAATAAATGTGACGGGATAGTGATTTTCTCTAAAGTGGACTTACAAATATGCGTTTCGGAACCAGAAGTTAATGATGCTAACTGTCTACGATTAGATACAGCTACTCATACTATAATAGCGATTTATCGATCACCATCCTTTCAAAACGTAAATAATTTTTTGATTTCTTTAGAAAATGTGATGAACACATGTAAAGGTCAACACTGCGTTTTGGTAGGCGATATCAATCTTGATATTAAAGATAACTCCACTGATAACCGAGCGGAAGAGTACCTAGGTTTAATGGCTCATTATGGTTACGTACCGGGGCATAATATACCAACACGAGGGCCAAATTGTCTAGATCATTGCCTAATCAAGTCCTCTCAACCGTCTACAACTGTTGTCTGTCATTCCGATGTCACGGATCATAGTAGCGTACTATGTAGTATTGGTTCAAATCACTACAAAGAAAAATCTAAAGTAACTCTCACTAGGATCAACTACGAAAGCTTACATGAGGACTTAAAGAATTTTGACTGGTCAAACCTTTATGATATATCCGATGTTACGGAAGCGACAAAATATTTTATCTCCAACGTGAATAACCTTATTGAGAAAAGTAAATATACTCAACAGTTTCGAAGCTCCAAAATTATTGTAAAAAAATGGATTACGCCAGGTCTCTTAAAATCAATTAGAGTTCGTGACAAATTACACATCGATGTGCGGAAAAATCCAAATAATCTTGAGTTACAAAATAAATATAAGACCTATAGAAATATCTGTGTTAACTTATTGCATGAACAAAAAAACAAATATAAACAAAACCTCCTAGCGGATAATAAAAATAATCTAAAAAAGACCTGGAGCGCTCTAAAAACTATCTGTAATATAAATAAACGTGAAAATCAAAATGATCAATTATTAAAAATAAAAACCGATGCCATTGAATCTTTAAATAGTGTAAATAATTATTTCAGTACTGTTGGTGAGCGCCTGGCTGAGACAATTTTGAGTGAATTGGATATAACGGAAACCGAATTGGGCAACAATATAGATCTAACCTGCAACTCTAATCAGTCAGCCCATTCACTGTTTTTCCAACCAACAGATGAAATTGAAGTCATCAAACTCATGGGCACGCTTAAATCCAGTCAAGCTACGGGCCACGATGACATCAGTAATGACATGGTAAAATTTAACAAATATGTGATTGCGACGCCCCTAACTTATATATCTAATCTTAGTTTGTCATCAGGAATAGTACCGTATAATCTTAAAATTGCAGAGGTAATACCTATTTTCAAAACAGGCGATGCACAGGAACCGGCTAACTACAGGCCAATATCACTACTGAGTACGGTGTCTAAGGTAATTGAGAAGATAGTCAATGTGAGACTACTTAAATATCTAGAGGTAAATGGCCTTCTGGCTCCTAACCAATATGGTTTTCGAGCTGCCCGGTCCACGGAAGACGCCGTCACGGGTCTTGTTGATTTGGTTACTAATAAAATTAACAACGGACAAAAATGTGTAGGTGTTTTCCTGGACCTGGCAAAAGCATTTGATACTGTTTTCGCGATCAATACTGCTAAAAAAGCTGGAACGGTTGGGAGTTAGAGGAATAGCGTTGCAGTGGTTTAAGTCTTACCTAAGTGAGCGGAGGCAGCGAGTACGAATAGGAGATTATACAAGTGATTATGCAGATATTGCTTACGGCGTGCCTCAGGGCAGTATTTTGGGTCCTACTCTTTTCCTGACCTATATCAACGATCTCTGTTCACTTAAACTGCCACAGGCTGATATTTTTACTTTTGCAGATGATACTGCTATAATTTTCCATGCCAAAACATGGACAGAGGTTGTTCATGTGGCTCAGGAGGGCCTTAAAGTTACTGCCAGTTGGCTGAAAAACAATTTACTGACTCTCAACGCAAGCAAAACAAAACTCATAGCTTTAAGTATCTCAAAAAGATCTGCTCCTGAGCAAGCTCTAAATGTTAAACTGCACACATGTGAGCTTGCCAACTATTCAACTTCTTTGCAATGTCAATGCCCAACTATTGAACAAGTTTCGTGCATAAAATACTTAGGCATACTGATAGACGAACACTTCTCGTGGAAATTACATATCGATGCAGTTACGAAACGTGTAAGGAAGTTAGCTCACATATTTAAAAAAATCAGGTCTGTGGCGGAGCCACGACTTATTCGAGCCGTATATTTCTGTCTCTGTCAATCGATTTTGGGTTATTGTATCATTGCTTGGGGAGCGTCGAAAAAAACATATCTTCTCAGGCTCGAACGTGCTCAGCGAGCTGTTTTGAAAATAGCGTTTAAAAAACCTTGGCGTCATTCTACAAATGCATTGTACTCAGAATGTAACCTTCTCAGTGTGAGACAGCTTTATATTGCCTCGGTGCTTCTCCGCTTTCATAAACTTGCTAAGAACACAGCGCGATGCTCTTACAGAACTCTTAAATGGGACAGACCGATGGCTCGTTCTACTTATGCTCGTCAATCTTTTACTTTTATGGGGCCCTACCTATATAGTAAATTCTATAAAACAAACAATGCAATAATAAAAATGACTTCATTCCGCCTTAAAATCAACATCCAGAAATGGCTTATACCCAAAGACTATTCCGATACTGAGAACATTTTAAACATTGTTACATAATTAATATCACGCACCCAAACACACCATATCATTCTCAACGCACGCTCTTCGCGTGTCATGCATCTTTTTTGTTTTTCGTTTAGTATTCTATCTTCTTTTTGTATACTTCTCTTTTAAGTTTGTTACACATAAAATAATGATAATATAAAATTATACACTAGCGCTTTGCATGTGCTAAATTTCTTTTTTGAACTTACGGAAGGGACTGGACCCCACGACACAGGGAATCCTAGTGTGGGGGCCAGAGATAAATTGTTTTTTATCTTGTAAAGCTGAATTACATGTAATATGTGTATATGTGTTGTACTAATGTTAGAATAAATAAAGATTATTATTAGATATTATTATTAGATGTCACATGTCCTGGAATTTTTGGTTCTAGGACATGCCGGTTTCCTCACGATGTTTTCCTTTATTCCTTCTTCTTCCTTTGTTTATTTCATCACCACTGCTCTCAAAACGGTTGAGAGCTGTGGTGATGAAATAAATTAAACAAAGTAAAGCGCCTGCCTGGGTTCGAACCGACGACCGGTAAGTCGGAGCCCAACCTTACTTAATTGCATGACAAAAATCAACGGTTTCGTGCCATCCAAAAGTTTAAGTGTTTGATTTCTTTTATTTGATTTACTCATATTTATTTCTAGAATTGTGTTAATAAGTAAGTAGTTGGCACTAGTTACTTGAAAACTGAATAGACTATATCAGTTTAGTTGTCCTGTTTAATTACGAGTACATAGCTGAAACTATGTAACTTAACAGGACTATTATTACCCAGTATGCAATAATTACGGATACAGTTGAGTATAGACCGGTGGTGCACAATCAAGAAACGTCTAAATTAGATCCAGTGCAGCTGGTTGCGCCACATACCTTCTGCTAATATGAACGTAAAAGCGTGCATTATTACTGCCCATCTAATTGGCAGCCAATTACGCACAGCTGTACACTTCGTGCAGAAACAATTTGTACTACATACACAACAGGAACCACATACGTCTTTGGATATCTGTGATTTGGTTACACGAGGTTGTACGACGAGATTAATTATTAATTTGTTTTCTACACTTTTTGTGTTTTACATTTCTTTACGGCTAAATGTTAACTTTATTTTGAAATTAAAGTTAGTTAGCCAGTTTATTTTTATTCATGTATACAGGATGTACCTACCAGTATTACTCAGCAACTGGGTTTTGGAGGCCAGATAGGCAGTCGCTCCATGTAAAATACTGGTATTCAGCTGCATCCGGTTAGACTAGAAGCTAACTAAGACTAAGACAGAAGACTAAGACAACATCGTAATCCCGAAAAAGTGATCAGCCGTCCCATACACTTGGGTCGAGTAGGTATTGAAGATTTGTATGGGTGCAAAGGTGGTCCCATAGAGAAAGTGGGTAAGTTTGATGCTCTGTACCACACCCTTAAATTTGACCACATCTTTCTGATAAGTACATTATACAAGGTTTGCAATGTCCAGAAGGAGAATAAACAGGAATGTTATTTTAGATTTTAAGCTAACATAACATACTGAAGTTTGTGCTTCCAATTTAGATCTCGCTCGTTAAAGTCTGCAACGACAGAGTCATAAAAATGATTACCGACTGTAATTTTAATTAATTACAAACATGAGCTACCGTACGTTAATAAACTAATTTAAGTACCTGACGTGTAACTTTACGCAACATGCAGATACAAAATGGCGATAACCTCAAAATCCATCCGCATATTAAAATAACAAGTAACGCAACGGATTTTATTATCAACCAACACGTTGTTTTATCACTAGTTTTATATTAATTTGATTATAGCTCACAGATGAATTATAGTAATTATATGATTAGCTTATTAAGACACTAGCTAACTTCTTGTGAAATGGCAGATAGCTATCAGATACCACATTTATTAACGCAATAAAAATGTACGCTAAGAGATTTTCTATTAGATTGATTCATTTTTATATTTACTTGCCATGAAGTTTTCTTTTTTATTTTGCATAATTATGATTTCTTTATTTGAATGTTATTAGCAGTATGCAACACCAAAGAGGATTTCCTCTTGATTTATTTTATTGTGGCGTTCTGGTATGACGATCATAGTTGTAATAGATGCTATAAATATTTTAATTTTGCAATACCGGTAGGCTCTAAGCTGCAGAACACCGCATAACTTGGAGACGCGTTGTATGTGGACGAAGAAGGCTCTACACGCCTTCATTACTTTAAGAAAATAAGTATACATTACGTAGTTATCATAACCATGTAGGAAATGAGAATGACTGATGGGTGGAGCACTCCGATACGTATAATTAATTGTATAAATGGTAGTTACACAATAATACGCGAAACTGTCTATTAACAATGCGTATACATGGCGTGTCGTGTCGCCACTCAGTTTCCCTTTCACAGTTAACCACCGGACTGTTTTGGGTTCCGTTCGACGATATGTAATTAAATTTCTAGTGTAATTATTTTCACTTATTTTATTTATTATTACAAGGAAGGAAATATGCTGTGGTGAATTTACTTTCGTATCTAATTGTTTCACTTTGTAGTTGTTTCTGTAGTACAAAATATAATATTGTGAATCTAAGAAGTAAATAACGTTTGAAAATTCTTTAGAGAAAACTTGTGCCGAACGTAGTGTTAATCACATTACATAATAATAGGTAATTATTCCGTCAGCACTAATTACGAGTATTATAATGTGTAGGTGTACGGAACACAAGTGCGTGCAACTAACGTCTGAATTTCATTATTTCACACTTTAATCGTATTGCCAGTTTTTCATATTTTTCCTTCGCGAAAGTCGAAAGCGGAATATTAATTTGGACGGGCAATGACGTCGCTTTTTAAATTGCTCATAGCACGTGATCTGCGCTCATTATGATAATATTAATCGCGTATCTTCAATGTTGCGTGGCGCATGCTGTTGTAACTACGTGATTGAACAAGATGAGGGTTGTTAATTTGTTTGTTTTTATAAGCAAAAATTTAATTAATTGAATAGTGACTTTCTTGTTGAATTTGTTATGTAGAGGTTTCGATATTAATAAGTAGGAGTTGAAATGTATTTTTTTCTAAATGTTTCTACAGTTGCAAAAGACAGAAATGTAGTCTCAAATATTCTTGTCGAGATTATATTTATGGCGTATCTATATAACGCTGTATTTCTGCTGAACTGAGCTAGCTATACGAACCGAAGACACATAGTACATTGGAAATAAAAGTGAACTACAAATAAAATTCAAATACTAAATCGTGTGTTAAGCACATTTGGACGGGTCGCACCGCAACACAATAACCCTCCTACATCACTTTCTTACCTACATTTTATATGAACCATCGCACACTACAGGCGGGCCGCACCGCACTCGTTTAAAACGGCTGTAATATGGGCTTGCCTTTATCTGACGAGATTGTATTGCATTCAGTCGCGCTCATAGGTGCTTTGACCTGTTGCTACTACAAACCTAAAACCAGGTGGCTGACCTATCGTAGTAAATGACTGCGCAATCACAAATGACCCCTACGCATCATATTTGAACCTGGTGAACACTGGCAATATCTAAGCTAGTGGGACTTTTATACTCAGAAGGTAAGTAATTTAAGTGTTTGTTTTGTATTTAGGTTCCGTAAGTAATGTAAACGTTCAAAATCTAGTCGCAAATTACCAATCTCGTTTCAGCGACAAGCCATTTCAGAAACTTGTTAAAGAGTTATTTTTTGGCAGATTCAGACATAGAATGCGATTGTTCTTAAAATATAGGAACTGCCTCTCTGGTTTCGTATTAAATGAAAACGATTAAAACGTGAAGGCTACTTACTAGCAACGCATATCTACAGGATGAAATTTAATTGGTGCGACACATTAAAATATCTAATTCAGCGTGCTATAAAGTAAATTTAGAGCACACGTACGCGAAGCATACGTGCATACGTGCACATACATACGTGCGCGTAGGCCAGCGATATGCAACGTCGTCGCGCGCTAAAATTGATACTTTAATTTTCATATTTGTTTAGATAATTTGGAAAAAAAAAAATTAATGAAACGATAATAATTTGTGTCTAAATGAAGGCAATGACTTAGTTTGCACTAAGTATCTAAGATAATTACAAGATTTTTTTCAAGAATTTAGATTTGGGAAATGACAGTTTAGGTTCAACTAGTCCACACAAACAATTCAACCTCTTGTTGTGTTTATGAGGCACACAAAATAAAAAAATTGGTTACAAGCTAACCTGGCGTATCTTGTGCACTGAAGATGAAAGCTATTGGCATGATTTTGAACGCATTCGGCGAACGGAAACTGTAGGATAATACAGGATCAAATTAAACTAGCTGGAGAAACTCACAGAAGTGATGGATATCGATATCTAATGAAGTAAAGACTGATGGAATGAAGTATGATTTTCTAAACCCATAATTTCAAGCAACTGATTACGAAATCAACGGCCTTTGTTAGTATATTTACTGGAAATTAAAAATTTAGATTATTTTTATCGTCATTAGATTTCGGTGAAGTTTCGCCACCTCATTTAATTTGACCTTGTATGACGTGAATTAGACGCTTTCGGGGAGCGTAGGAGTCGCTTTAGTATGTTATTTACTTTTCTATAGTTTCTTTCAATGTACAGAATTTACAAATGTTGCATTTTACGAACGCGCGTCAAGTATTCGAATGTATACCTTGTTGCAATGACATAAGGTCGAATATCGCGCGGTCTAAAATAGCATTGTCCGTAGTAAAGTTTGAACTGAACTGACCTACAGGTCATCGTCAATGATGAAGTCGAAGGTCGTTCAAGGAGCGTGTCGCTATAGTTTGAAGACTTGTTCATTTTTCTATAAATATTTCAATGTACAGACGCCAGCACATCAAGCTAATACAATCTGTCAAATTTCTTTAATAGATTTTCAACTTTAACGCTAAAGCATTAAGGTTCAAGGTTGATTGGGAAAATTTGACAGTTTCGGGTAGCTTGACCTGCTGTCGTCTGTACTTCGTGTACAGACGTTTCATTTTACGAACGCACGTTAATCATTCCAAATTAAACCTTGTTACAATGACATAAGAGGCACATGACGCGATCTCGTGAATTACATTATCAAACAATATTAGTCAAAATCAAAATCAAAAGTCATTTATTCAAATTAGGCTGAGAATCAGCACTTTTCGAACGTCAAAATTACAAAAGACAGTCCCCCAAAAACGCCCGCCCTACACCACTTCCTAGTGCTATCGCTGGGAAGAAGTGCACAGCTGTCTGTTTAGTTAGAATATAGTTGCATGTATACAATACTAGGAACCTATGTTCAGTAATGAACATTACAAGAAGCTTAAATTATTTGCCATATGTCAGCTAGCCACGCCAATATACCAACAAATATAATAAAACTATACGTACTCAAGCTAAAAAATAATTAAGTAATTAAAATAAAAATAAAAACTCACACCTAAATATAAGCCTCCAGGCATAAAGGGCGTGACAGCTTACATATTTATGCATTGCTGGGTGCGTCACATAGCTGTCACTTGCAGTCACAGATGATGAACTAGGACCATCGATGTGAAATAAATAAGTGAGTTAATACTAATAACAGTAACCTGTCAATACCTAAGCTAATTCTGGAGAAAGAACATGAACATTGTCTTGAGTTAATTAGAGCGACCAACTATTCTTATCGTGTAAGTAGTCGTTGATGGAATAGTAAGCCTTTGAACAAAGGTTGGATTTTACTTGAGCTTTAAACGCATTAAAAGGCAAGTCTAGCAAAGAAGAGGATATCTTGTTATAAAAGGTTATACCAAGCCCAACAAATGAGTTATGAACCTTATGAAGCCGGTGAAAGGGGGCACGTAGTTTCAAATCAAATCAAATCAAATCATCTTTATTGTGGATCATAGGTATATAATACAGATGGTGTTGTTTAAATATTTAGGACCAGCTATGTCCTACCCTTAGGGCGTACAATAGAATGTAGGTAAGTGTCTAGTGAGTTTACTCGTACATGCATGTCAACAACAATGTAATACATTGGAAATTATGAGATTCTTGAATCTTCTTAATTATTATTATTACATTATATGATTATCTACACCGAACGCATCATGACTCCTTAGTTTGTCCTTAATTCT
This sequence comes from Apamea anceps, assembly GCA_951799955.1. Classification (NCBI taxonomy): domain Eukaryota; kingdom Metazoa; phylum Arthropoda; class Insecta; order Lepidoptera; family Noctuidae; genus Apamea; species Apamea anceps. Next base: position 6,916,560 of record OX637516.1, read on the forward strand.
AGTGTTAACACTGTGAATATCACTGTTTTTAGTGTACAAGTGCAAATTTTGCCCAATATATAGGGTGTTGGCGAAGATGAATTGTGATGCAACCGTGAGAATACCAATATCTTTAAAAAAATCTCTTAGAGAAACTCTAGCACCTAGCTGGTAAATTGCTCGAACAGCTCGTTTTTAAAGGACAAATATATTTTGTATATCAGCGGCTTTGCCCCACAGCAGAATACCGTAGGACATAACACTGTGGAAATAACTAAAATAGACTAAACGAGCTGTATCAACGTCAGTGTATTGTCTTACTTTCCTGACGGCGTAGGCAGCCGAACTGAGCCTTCCTGCTAGACTTGATATATGAGGTCCCCACTGAAGTTTGGCATCTACTGTTAGTCCTAGAAAAATTGCCGAGCCTACTGTTTCAAGCACCTCTTTATTTAAGACGATGTTGGGTCCTAGATTTCTGACATTCGGTAAGGCGAACTTTACACATTCGTTTTCTTGGTATTGAGAACTAGGTTATTTGACGTAAACCAATCTGTAACTATTGAGAGTACACTGCACACACAAGTAGACAGGAATAGACAAGATTTTGACGACGTAGTCAAAATCTTGTCTATTCCTGTCTACTTTAAAAATAAGAGAGGTATCATCTGCAAACAGTACAACGTCACAGATGCCCTTCAAATGGAATGGTAAATCATTGATATATACTAAGAACAAGAATGGACCCAATATTGAGCCTTGCGAAACACCTAACTGAACTGGTAACCCGGAAGATTTCGCGCCATTAACATCTACACATTGGACCCTATTATGTAAATAGGAAATTATTATGTTGAGAGCCTTGTTTCGGACACCGTAATGATGTAACTTACGCAGAAGCGTGTCATGGTGCACGCAATCAAAGGCTTTAGAGAGATCACAGAAAACTCCAATAGCATTTTGCGATTTCTCCCATGCGTCAAATATGTGTCTCAGCAGAGCAACACCCGCGTCTGTAGTTGAACGACCCTTTGTAAAGCCATATTGCTCATTATGGAGGAAGCTGTTTAAATTAAAATGTTTTAGCAACTGCTTGAGTATTAACTTTTCAAATATTTTGCTAAATGCAGGTTTGCTAAATATTTTGCAATGCATGCATGCTAATGCAGTAAACAATAAACTGCACTACTAACCTGCAGGTCGTCGTCGACGGTGGAGTCGAAGGTTTCTCGTAGCTTGGCCTCGCCGCGCACGTCCGCTTTGGCAGTGAGTTGCTTCTCGCGTAGTGATGTTCTCCGCACCGACCGAACCCTGCTGAGATTGATTGTGTTTTATGGACCTTATTGACTAGTGAGATATATTATTTGAAGACAGGCTATGACAGGATATGAATATCATGTTAATTGTTTAGCAAATTGACAACCTACGGTAATTTGCCGTGTTACAACCAGTTCATACAACTGTCAAAGCATGACATTTGTGATTTGAATATACGAACAATTGAAATCGGTAGTCAATTTGCTTAAAATGTAATTAGTTTTCCCTGGCTTCACATAAAGTGTCACAGCTATCTGTAAATACTTCTGATTGAGATATTGGCCTATAAATAGACCTTGCGTAGGCTAAATGGGGCCTGCGAGGTGCTTGTGTAGTAGGAATGTAAGCTACCGGCTGGTGCTGGCGCTGGACGAGGAGCGGCGCGCGCTGCGCAGGCGGTCGGCGGCGGCGTGGCGGCGCAGTTCTTCCTGCTCCGCCGCCAGGCGTAGCAGGCGCGCGCGCAGCTCGCCTTCCTCGCAGATGTCTGGAGGGCGAAGCATTCATGTTTACATGGTTTTATTTCTATAAGGGCTGCTCAAAAACATAGTAAGTATGGATTGATGAAGAAGTTATAATCACCGCCCTGACTAAGCAATGACGGTGACGAATCAAATCGTATTGCGTATACCCATACTTAGAATACGTGCGCAAATGAAGTGGAAAGCGCGCAATTTAAATTCGACGATCTCGACGTATGTACGAGGTGCATTCAATAAGTACCTAGCCTCATCGCCAGAGGGCGCTGTAGTTTCAAAAGAGTTTTACCACAGTGTAGCACACTCTTTTTAAATTCTTTTTTAAAATTTTCATTCCAATCCCTTCATTTGTTTTAATTTGACAACTTATGGAAGCGAATGTATCGATCGGTTTTACAAAAATGGAAAAAGAGCAATATCGTTCGGTGATTCGATTCCTATTTTTGGAAGGGAAAACGCGCATCGAAATCAAAGAGCGCTTGGATGCTGTGTACGGTGACTCTTCTCCATCGATGGCTACCGTCAAGAATTGGTTCAACGAGTTTGCACGTGGCCGTACGTCGGTTTTTGATGAACCACGTCCAGGTGCACCGAAAACAGCTGCTACGGAGGAAAACATTAAAAAAATCCATGATCTCGTATTGGCAGATCGCCGATTGAAGGTTCGGGAGCTAGCTGAGACTGAAGGCATTTCAGAAGGAACAGTGCATCATATTCTTCACGAGGAACTCGGCATGAGAAAGCTGTCGGCGCGATGGGTGCCGCGTTTACTCACACCGGAAAACAAGTGCAACCGTGAGACCACATCGGAGACGTGTTTGGCGCTGTTTAAGCGGAATCCAGCGGAGTTTTTGCGTCGTTTTGTGACCGTCAATGAAACCTGGATCCACTGGAACACACCAGAGACCAAGGAGCAATCAAAACAAGGGATCCAGACCGGGGAACGTGCTCCAAAGAAGGCGAAAACTGTAAAATCGGCTGGAAAAGTTATGGCCACCGTTTTCTGGGATTCACAAGGTGTGATCTACATCGATTACCTCGAGAAGGGTAAAACAATTACAGGGCTTTACTATGCCGATTTATTGCGCCGATTCGACGCCGAATTAAAGAAAAAACGACCCCATCTGGCGAAGAAAAAAGTGCTGTTTCACCACGACAACGCACCGGTTCACACGTCTGCTGTTGCCATGGCCATATTGGTCGAATTACGCTACAAATTGCTGCCCCATCCACCGTATTCTCCAGATTTGGCCCCTTGTGACTTTTTTCTGTTTCCTAATCTGAAAATCTCTCGCCGGGAATAGATATGGATCAAATGAGGAGGTCATCGCCGCCACGGAGGCCTATTTTGCAGAGTTTGACAAAAACTATTTTTCGGACGGGTTAAAAAAATTGGAGCATCGCTGGGCTAAGTGTATCGAACTAAAAGGAGACTATATTGAAAAATAAATTGCCACTTTTCCAAAATTTTCGTTTACTTTTTGTAGGCTAAGTATTTATTGAATGACCCTCGTACGCTACGAATTACGATAGCAACAAAACGTCATACATTTTGCTCAGTGAATAACTTGCGCCTAGCATTTAACTCGCTCAAAAGCCAAAAAACTGAACAGGGTTTACAGATCCTCTGGCGTGTTTGTTGATTAATAATTTTGTACTTTATTCATATGAGTGTAATCATACAGTCATAAATGCTGTGTCGAATCATATTCAACACAACAAAGGATAGGTACTATGTATGAAATAAATATATAAATAGATTCTGTGTATTTACCTGCGGGCGTCTCATCATGCTTATTCCTGACATTGAGATCAGCTCCATATTGTACTAATAGTTCTAGAACCTCTAGCTGTAACAAACCAAACGATACGTGACAGTTTATCTTTACAATAACCCTGAAAATTGTAAGTCAAGAAGTTAGTGTTTACAATGTGGCATAATTCATAATTCAAATCAACAATGAGTTAACAAGTTGTCAAGCGCATGTAACCTGCTGTGATTGCTTGAATGAATTATCAACAGCCAATCGCATTACTTGGCTTGCGTTTAATTTTGACGCAGCGGTAGTTTTATTTCCAGAAACCTGGCATAATGGTATTATCCTTTTTAGGGTTCCGTACCCGAAGGGTACCAACGGAACCCTATTACTAAACCTCCACTACCCGTCCGTCTGTTTGGCAGCGGGCAATTTTCACAGAGTGTGTATTTCTATTGCCGTTGTAACGACAAATAATAAATATAAAACAATACAAGAATTTTTTTTTTTAATACATATGTGGGGTTAAATATTATGCGGTGGTGCGGAACCCTTCGGGCGCGTTCCCACTATGTCGTGACGATTAATTTATCGTTCGACGGCTGTCGTATCTAGCTGTTCCCATTATATCGACTGTTTATCGCCACTGTGTCGTCGAAATATTTTATCGTTGAACGATTGTCGCATCCAGCTGTTCCCATTGGAACGTGACGACATTTTTACTCTTCACTGCAGTCACCTTGCCGTTTGCACATCAGTTGCCTCTACGTTTTTTTGGTAGCTACGACACAGTCGCAATAGCAACACATAATTTGCTGTCGTTTTTTTTATCGTTTTATAACTGTCGTGCTAGCAGTTCATATAGACTTGACAACCTGTCGACACTGCAAAAAAAAACGTGGACGACAGCTAATCGTGTCGTCCTATATGTGAACACCTCCATTTAACTACACAAGCCACGACGCTTTAAACGACACGATAATCTGTCGTCACGACATAGTGGGAACGGGGCCTTCGTGTGCGAGTCCGACTCTTACTTGGCCGGTCTTTCGTATCAACTTTATGCTTCTGGCAAGACATCGAACTATTATCATTTACCCTATAGCGCCCCACTAGGACAAAGGTCTTCCTTCCACTTATCTCTGTCAGATATGGATTGAAATTTTCTGCTGATTCCGCGTATCTTTTTCGTCACGAAGGTACTTTAGGATATCAGTTATGTCTAGTCGAAGCATATCAGAGGGGCAATTCTCGTAATTTTAAGAACGTTCACAGTCTGATCTGTGTCAATCTGTCAAAAAACCCACAAATTTCCTTACATTTTGATAATTTTTTGACATTGGTTTGTCGCTGAGACTGCGACTAGATTTTGAACGTTTTAAATTACGAGAATTGACCTTCAGATATATGGGCTTTTACGTCGTCTATTATGGTACTAGCAATCCGCATCGGTTTCGCTTGGGCGATCAAATCTAATGTATTATTATAATTCTAACTAGATTCTGCCCGCGGCTGGCGTGGATGTCGGAAATTGTTGTCGAGCTACCGGGACAAAAATGCATGTGCCTGTGTGAATTACGTCTCTCGCAATATTATTAGCAAAACACACTTTCCAATACATAAAGAAATGGATAATAAACTTAATATTGAAATTTCTCTACGAACGGACGAAGTGGTTTCAAAGTTAAAAATGTCCTGGAAGCAGACTTTATTTTCTTTATTTTTACTATTACTATTTTTTACTATTTCGAGACATGGAGCAGACAGCAGCTAAAAGTTATTCCACCCTGTACCATTCGGTGGATGTTAAAGGAGACCCGCGAAATTAAATTTTTCTTGCGTGTTTTTTGCAATTTTCAGGTCAATGCCAGGTTGTATGTTGATTACATATTCGCGACCGTAATAAAAACTTATTAATTAGAATCAACAATACAACTCCTTGAGTTAGAGGTGGCCTCAAATGTCATGATTTCATGAAATAGTCATTCATTATGGTAATATGAACTTAGATAGTTGTATTGATGAATTTTATGATTATAATTCTATAAATAAATGTTTGTTACGGCCGCAAATCATATTAAGATCAACATACAACCTGATACTGTCCTGCAAATTGTAAAAAATGTAAGAATATTTTAATTTCGCGGGCTACCCTGATGCTTTCGCTTTATTGTTCTACAGTAAAAAGCAGTACATACATGTCCCCAGCACGCGGCGGCGTGTACCGGCTGCCACATGTCGTGGTCCACCACGTCGGTGGCCGCGCGATGGTCCAGCAGGTACTCCACCACCTTTATGTAGCCGTTCGCCGATGCTATGTGTAGCTGGAACAAGCGAAACAATCATTTATTTATTTATATATACTTTATTGTACACCACAAAAATACATAGCATAAAAAATACATGGCACACTACAAAATATACAATGGGCGGCCTTATCGCATTACTGCGATCTCTTCCAGGCAATCTTAGAATGGACAGTGGTTTTCCTTGACATAAAATGGGACTGTCGTTGGTATAAACATTATGTATACAATAAAGTAAAATTGATACACAAATATATACATATCCAAAATTATAGATACATAAATACTATATAAACAAGCAACGAAAAATAAAAGAAGACTGTAGATGATTGCAGTTAGGACAACAAGATCCCAACGACAAGTAGTGCTCCTTTACAAGTCTTTTGAACACCTGTAACGATGCGCGCGTTTTATTTCAACTGGCAATGCATTCCACAAACGAGCGGCCTGGACAGTAAAGGATTTATCAAGGAAAGTTGTGGAATGCATTGGCATTTTGAGGTTCAAGTTAATAATAAGTTAATTTAAACATTAACAATCATTACAATGTCGTGATGGCCCAGTGGTTAAAGCCTCACCTCTCGTGCACGAGGACAACCTCGAGGTTTAAATCTGGGCCGGGAATAGTACTAATGTGACTTTTTCAATTGATATGTACTTTTTGAGTTTATCTTCGACATTACAGACAGACGCGGCGTGGGGACTTTGTTTTATATTGCGTCGTGATGGAAGTATGGTTAACGGCATGACCAATTTCTCTAAGTAACGAAGTAAACCATCATCATCTGCCTAGCCTTTTCCCAACTATGTTGGGGTCGGTTTCCAGTCTAACCGGATGCAGCTGAATACCAGTATTTTATATGGAGCGACTGCCTATCTGACCTCCACAACCCAGTTACTGGGTAATACGATGCCCCTTGGTGAGACTGGTTGTCAGACTTTCGGGCTTCAGACTACCCGTAACGACTGTCAAAGATCCACGAATGGCAGCCGAGACCAATGGCTTAACGTGCTTTCCGAGGCACGGAGGGGTCTCGGTATGTAAAGATGGTCACCCATCCACAGACCAACCGTGGCAAGCGTAGCTTAACCTGACCGATCGACCTGTGCGGCTGTTATTATTTAGCCAATTTAAGTAAACCAACCATTGTTATTTTTAGAACCACTTGTTCTACCAATTAAGGTAAGTGTTATTGTTTTATAAGACCTTGAAAAATAATTGTTATGGTGTCAAAATGGTGAATGTAAATACTATGTAATACACATGCCATGACTTTTTAAAGTTCACATGAATGCGTTAATGTTTCAGCCGCGATGGCGTTTTAAAATGAATCAAAGCGTAATTTGCGTTTTAAGAAGCCATGGAAAGATTCACGCGCTGGAGTGCGGAGCATGTGGCTCCGCAAAAAAAACAATTGCGCAATTAATTCTTAATCAAAACTGTATATAATAAACTTATTTTACCGTTACTTATAGTATTTAATCATAATCTATAAATAATAATGCTGAGAGAGTTTGTTTGGACGCGCTAATTTCTGGAACTGTCAGTCGGATTTGAAAGATTCTTTTTGCATTTGATAGCCCAATTCTTGAGGAAGGCTGTCAATATCAAAATCAAAAGTCATTTATTCAAATTAGACTGAGAATCAGCACTTCTCTAACGTCAGAGTTACATAACACAGTCCCCCCAAAACGCCCGCCCTTCACTATAGGCTATTTAATATCACGGTAAAACCCATAGGAGCCGAAAAAAAAAGAAAAAAAAAATTAGAAAGAACGCTAAGCGAAAACGAAGTAATAGCGCGGGCAGACGATGCGATGCGATGCGACGCGGTGGGGCGGTGGGAAACAAGAAATTTCATGCGGACGAAGTCGCGGGCAGAAACTAATAACGTCATATTAAAAAAAAAACAATACTCACAAGCGTAGCCCCCTGACCATCCCTGGGCTCATCCAAATCCATACCGCCCTTCACCATATCATCCACATCCCTCAACATCTTCATTTCAGTGGAAGCTCTCGTATCATCTATGAGCCTTTGCGTCACACCTCTAGCTGCCATCTCACTCTCTATCGCGTCTAAGGTCCGTTCTTCTTCGCAGATATCGTAAGGCATGTTTCCGTCGCCGTTCACAGCAAGGAGGTTGGCTCCTCGTTGTATGAGTATTCGGACGAGGTTGAGGTTCCCGCAGGTAGCGGCGGCGTGGAGTGGGGTCCACTTCTCGCTGTCCTCGGCGTTGACGTTCGCGCCGTTATCGAGAAGCAGTCGCATCATGGCCTCGTTGTTGTCGATGCAGCATTGGTGTAGAGCGGTTAAGCCATCCTCGTTCGTCGCATCTGGTGTCACCCCGCGAGACAGTAACCGTCGCACTGGAATTTTAGGGTGAAGCATTAGTCGAAAATACTGGAGACTGACACCAGGATTGAATTAAACAAGCACCCCAGTTGCCTTGCTACAGCCAACAAAAGAGATAAGTTACCAGGGCGTCGAATATTGTAGTTGAATTTTAGTAAGAAACCGATAGAAGTTTTTGAATTAAATTAAATTTGGTAAATAAACTGTTTGTTTTCTATTAATTAAATTAAATTGCATTTGGAAACATGCATCGGTTTCTTACTAAACTTCAACTACAGGGTTATTTTTCAAAGACCAGCCAAATTTAGGGATGTGGTACAGACCATCAAACTGAACAACTTTCTCCATGGGACCAACATCGTAATCGCGAATAAAAATTCAGTCGTCCCATACATTTAGGTCGAGTAGGTATTGAAGTTTCCTATGGGACAGTTGATAAAATTTTCGCGATTACGCTATTTGTCCCATGGAGAAAGTTGTTCAGTTTGATGGTCTGTACCACATCCTTAAATTTGGCTGGTCTTTGAAAAATAACCCTGTATATCCGACGACCCCGGTTACGTATCTCCTTTGGTGACCGTACTCTCTAAGTACCTATATCTTGTACTTTACTGAAATCGAAGAAGGAAAACGTCGTGAGGAAACTTGGAATTATAATTTAATATTCTTACATTTAAAATCGCCAACTGGCCTTGAGCAAGCGTGGTAAGCAATGCCTTCTCTTCATGACAAGAAGCCTCTTTAAGTACAGTGGGACAGTCATCATAACAGGCTGGTATTATTATAATCACGCCTATTTACTATAAACAATTAATATATGCATATAATACTATCAACGATTGTAGTGCGATTGCATGCACAACATCAATAATTATGCTGTCATACTGACATGACGTCACAATCGATTCAAGAACTTGAACTAGGTACGCAATTTGCACTCATAAGTAATACGAGACCGAAAACATACTTAATATCGGCAAACAAGTGAAATTAAAATGACAAAGAAAGTTAGTAATAAAGGTACAACAAGTTAGTTCTAATTCTAGTCATTAGGCGTTGCTAACAATCTCGTTATGGCACATATAGTGCGCGTAATTGACCGAGTAATAACGGTAATAATGTCGCTTTTATTGACTTTATTTATGAAACTGCTCGCTGTCACCTGACCAATCAAGAACAGATGTTTATTCTATTCTCACACAGTTGCAACTCATGATATTATGTTTCCAGTATGTGACAAGTGAACCAACCAACTTTTAAAACGGTAGGTAGATACGTTACCTACCTACAATTTTAAAAGTTGGTTGTGTCATAAATCGCTCTATCCTTACATTTCTTTATCAAGAAATTCTATGAAATACTTATGTTGGTACATTGTGGCCACGTAATCCCTCGAGACTATTACTCACGCTAAGTACCTACCATAACAAATTGATTAATATAGCACAAGTGGTCCTTTTGCTGACCTTTACAAAGTTCTCATTGACTACGGTATATGTTATTATCAGGGCTAAGATGTCGTAATCGGCACAGGTGCGAACCTTGTACGACTCAAAACATGCATTACTCAGACGTGCGAAACCCGGCTTATGTTCCGTACAGCCACAAATTACTGTGGATAACAACATAATTGCTTGTCATTTGGTAAGCGTTTAAAACGTTTAAACGTTGTAAAGTTGGCCGAGAGGTAAGCGATAACAGGAAGGATTTATAGCGCAGGTGTCAGTGGAAACGCCGTGGTACTAGAACTTTTCCATTTACGTTTAGGTTAGCTTTCGGCCTAAGTAAACAAATACTGCTGAAATAATGTCAATATTTCACAGTGAGCGACTGAGATTTGGCTTTATGCCAGTGTACCGATACCTACCCAAGCACGTTATCACCAATTAATGATTTTATAGTTTACTAGAATCCTTCAAAAAGGTCATGGGCAAAATGACTTTTGTATCACTGTTAAATAAATAGGATTTCAAAGAATTTAAAAAAAGCTCCCTTACAAAGAGATATCATGTAAGTCACGTACATACCTTCATCTATGTCGTTTCTGGCCGCGGCTTCCAGCAACATTACGCTATCACTAAAGTATATGCTCCGCTTGTTGCTCTTCTCCCGTTTCGCTCGCGACCGTAGCCACTCTTTCTCTCGTTGCTGCCATAGTTTTAACTGCTGCATGCGTCGTCTGCAATAAACAAGGTTTGTATGAGAAAAATATGTAGGGAATGTCAGGGAATGTTTAGTGTTTACCAAATAACAGGATGCGAAACTCAACACAACAAAACTGTATACCCGATGTACCCTTTAAGTGAAAAATGTGCGTTGCTCGACATCGGATTTCGGAAAGACTAATGAACAATAGACGGTCTAACTCACAACTTGTGATTTGATTGTCATTTGTTATTTCAGTCAGCCAATCACAGCATTTAACATCACTTTGACAGTCTTGTATCTATCAGATCCAAGTGTAATTTAGCTATTTATTAGCGACGTTATTTTTAGCACTCAATAAGTATGAATTTGTAAAGTGGTTCAGTGTCGTGTTTTGTTCATAAGCGGTGACGGTGAGCTATCGACATCCATGCCTTCGCGGCGCCCGACGCCCACTTGAAGCGAAATTCAATGTAAACGTATATGGATTTATTCTCATTCAATTTGCAATATTATTATGTAATTTGCAGAATATATTGGAGTGAAATTAATTCACACGTAGGTTTATCTTTCGTAAAAGTCTATTCATAAACGGGCAGCCGCCTTGAGACTTTATATTAAGCACCAATAAAAAATCTTTGAAATGCTCTGGGATTTTCCAAGTGCATGTTTATGTAAAATAAAAACAAACTTGTGTTGTAAGACTACTGACATAGTTGTCGTAGTTGTACAAGTACATATATATATACTTTTTTTAGAATAGTGATGAACAGGAAAAATATGCTACATCGTAAAAGTTTATAACTGTGTATTGAAGGATTTTTCATATTTTAAGAGGCCCTACATTACCTCCTATTTTAAAATGATGTATGTACATAAGTAGTTTGCACCACTACTGAGATAGTATTGAGTTTACAGCTCACAAATAAACGAAAACACTGCAGTAGCATTCAAAAAGAGCTCAATATTTAAGTTAGTATATAGTAGCTGCGACGTCTCCTAACTCAATCTTGACATGGCCTGTATATTTCAAAATTATAGCAATGTAACTCGTGTGTATAAGTATACACACGAGCGCTAAGATACTGTGGTTTATTTTCGTAATCCATTTTATGCGTAACGGCTATTCCCACATGGGTTCATATTTTAACAGTAAACTGTCATGCAATCATAAAAAGTGAAAACAAGGTTTCACTTTACATTATAATACGTTTCATAATATTGTACAGCAATGGCAATGAAATACTTCCTGATTAATGAAGTTATTACACTTTATCTTGGTCTGTTTCCGTTTATTGATCGTTAAGCTCGACTGACAATCTGATAGAACTTTGGTCATTAAAAGCCTTATGACACTACACGACATTCAGGGGATGTTGTGATAAAAGCAAGGGAGGAAGGGTCCCTATTGACCACCAGAGAGCTGTGCTGGTGGGGAGTTTGTTGCGCCACTAAAAGCACTAGGAAGTGGTGAAGGGCGGGCGTTTTGGGGGACCGTCTTTTGTAATTTTGTCGTTCGAAAAGTGCTGATTCTGAGCCTAATTTGAATAAATGACTTTTGATCTCTCAGGTAGATTAAGTTCAGCTGCATAATATATGCAGTAAGAAAAAATAAGGCAGTTGACAGATATAGCCACAGAGGACTTTTCAAAATAAGAAGCGATTTCCATAATATACCTACGTAGTAAAAATGAAATTGTAATACCTACCTAAATTTAGATTAACTAAAACTAGCAAGTCATGTCTTATAAACAGCATCCGCTTTTATAAGAAGTTGCCAATGCCGGTTACAGAACTTAGCGATGGAAAGTTCAAAACCCTTTCAAACGCGTCCTTATCAAAAAAGCATATTTTATGATTAAAGACAAGGTAGTTTGGTAATGATTTCTTCTGCATATGTGGCTTCCCTGGCACCTCATTAACGGCATAACTACGTAAATGTCATTAATTGCTCTCAAATTCTCTCTCTTTATTAGTGGCGGTAATGGCAGTCATATCACTTGGTTTTAATAGGTTTTTATATTTTATTTATTTATTTAACCATTTATGTACACACATATGTAAACAGACATAGAAAAACAGAACAGAAAAAATAGGTACAGAGGTGAAGCTTATACGGCTACGGTGAGCTAGCTTAGCGTATTTTATGTGTTCTTTTGATGGATTTTTCTATATTTTGTAAATATGAGGACTTTGTAGGCCTTGTAGACTTTAGATCTGTAGGCCATTTTTTATTTTATCAAGTAGGTACCTGGAACTTGTTGACAGGCCTACTGTCAGTCCTCCCATACCTACTGTAATTTGAAAACATTGTAAAAGCCAATTATTTTTAAAAGAGGAAACTTCTCCATAGGCAACGACCAAATGGAACCGTGCACCTAGCTTCTGTCGTTTTATAAGTGCCCATGTTGGTTTATGTGAAATAAAATATTATGATTTTACATATCTACTTAAAAATAAAAAAACTAAATATTGGGCCGTAAATATCGTGTAGTATAATAGGGGTTTTAAGTGCCATTCTGCTCTGAATCATGAAGTGTAAGATAAAGAAAGAATAAAATTAGAACAAAGAAGCGAACGCCATAAATCACGGTCTGTTTATGAGGATACTGCACGAAGATAGTTATAAAAACTTATCAAAAACAGAAGCCTTTTATTTTTTAAACTACGTATATCGGAAGTACCCGCGCACGTTTGTTTCTGATACCTGTTATCACATGTGAGCTAACCTCGTTAATCTCGCTGACGTCGGCGGCGGGTAGAGGATTAACTATGTACCTACGGCAGGCACAGAACTGTGTACTTATGATATAGCTCTTGTTGACACAGATCCATACATAGATCTATCGAATGATATATGCTAAAGATTGTGTACACATACAACAATAATACTATGTGTGTATGTTGCGATACAAGATCACCTGGTACAATATAGCTTTGAATATATTATTATAGCGAATTTTAACAAAATTGTCGTTAGGAAAGTTTTAAGTATGAATGTCGATGGCGATAAGAGTAGGGGAAGACCAAAGAAACGATGGATGGACTGTGTGAATGATGATATGGTTAAAATGGGGGTGAATAACGAGATGACGACTAATAGAGAAGTATGGAAAAAATACACGTTGTACCGACCGCAAATAAATTGGGATAAGACAGGAGAATGATGATGATGTCAGGGAGAGAGAGACAGAGAAAATAAATGTGTATGGGTAAAGTGACACATATCAGTATTTATGTTACTTTTAGAACTCAAAACATAATTATGCTAACTGCACAGCACATAATGGAAAGTTATGAACCTTACTTCACCAAGTTAATTTTAATGCGTATACTTTCCAATATTTGTATGCCTTCTCACTCTTAGTTAATTATATTTTATCTCCAACTATATATTATGTCCATTTATGATTTACACATTTCAAATTTTTACAACAAAATTTATTATTAAGACAGTAGTTAATCCGGAAATGGATTTACTGACCTTATAGTAATTCGGTTTTCAAGTTTTTTTTTTAAAGCTCGTGTTGTATTGTTCAATGTTTTTTAAACCCATATAGTACTTATTTATCAAGAACTTTCGAAAGTTAAAAGGGAAAGTATGTTTTCATCGTGTGTGTCCTAAATACCTCATCCAGGCGGATATAAAAATATCACTCAGAATCATTTATCTGAAGGCTCAATATCACAGTAATCTGTTGAACAACATGTATATGTTTATATCAGCCTAGCTCAATCTATACATCAACTGTTATCAGGGATTGGAATCTTCCAAGATAAAAAATAATAATAGATATTTCTATCAATGTTATATTACTGTTTTCATTCAAACATACATATAAAATAATGTCAATGCTACTTATTTTAATCACATTTATCAAGATTATATTAGTCACAATTACATTCAAATTATGATAGTCACATGTAATTATCATAAATAGTAATATAATCTACACCACTCGATATAATTTATTACATGTATCGATTTTGAGTTCATACAACACAAATTGTCATTTCAGATAGCAATTTTAAGTTCCTGAATACATGCTATGAACACAAGGAATGCTTTCCACAACATTAATCCTACTTTCATGCCATCTGTACAGCAATATCTCTAACATAAGAGTAGTTTATTATTTGTCTGTAGTATCTTTCTTCACAACAAGCATAATATTATTTAGTTGCTATAATAATTTTGTGCAGTTTTAGTCAATATTTTAAGGCTGATTTAGTTAACGTTTTCAAAAGGCATGTACAGAAAGTGATGTGTTTTGGATTTAAAATATCGTCCTGTTTCTCAGACTTTATGTTTTATACATTACAGATTTTACCCGCGACTTTGTTTCTATGGTCTATAGTTCCACAGGAACTATGCATTTTCTTTATGCAAAATATTTAATTATTCCAATAGTTAGTTGCTATGTGAAAGAAGGACAAACCAACAATCAAACTTTCGCATTTATAATATTTGCAAGTTAACCAATAACTTGTAAAATAAGTGAAAACTTAGATGACAGGGATAAAATAATGTATTAAAATCCAGTCAAAACTGGGTAATCCCGCACTCAAGGAGGAGATAATTAAGTTCAATCATAATAAAGATATCTATTTATTATACCTGTATATCTCATTTATGCTTAAGATTATATGATTATACAGTTAATATGATACGATTTTCCTCAATGAAAGTTAATGCCACTGACTCCATTGAGTGATCATACTGATCATTATTTGCAATAGGCAAAGTATGGCTACTTATTAGTAAAAAAAACTTAATGAAAAATTGATGGTATACCAATAAATTAAAGCAATATTATGCAATAAATCAAAGATCAGAATGTCTTCCTACAATTAATATTTTTTACTGTCAAGTCAAGAGCATAATTCAAGTAAAACAAGTTTCTAAACAGGATTCAACATCTACATAATCAATCAGACATAAAGTTAGCTACGCAGATGAAATGCTGTCAATACAATCTAAACTACTGAATAGTGTACAGTAATGGTAATAATTAAAATGAATGAGGTAACAAACATTAAAAAATATATACAACCGAATTGAGAAGCTCCTCCTTTTTTGAAGTTAGTTAAAAGGGTATGTAGAATTATAATATTTATATTATTCCTCAATTTTCTTAATTGCACCTACCACTGTCTGTCTCTGGGTGAGACTGGTAGAAAATGCCCACCTCGGTATATTTTTGTGCTCCAAGCACTAAATAAATAATAAAACTGTAATGACAATACGAGGGTGAAGTGATTAGTCTGGTAAAAATTTATTTTGGGATAAAATGATCGCAAATTGCATGGAACGTCTTTGTTCACAACTCTTTTGAAGGACTAAATTAAAATTTTCAGCCGGTACTGCCGGTTAGTTTTTTTTTTTTTTTTGACAGCCGTTAAAGAAAAACAACTGAACATGTTTTTGTAAAGATGGAGAAAAGTGAATTTCGTGTCGTGATTAAACATTATTTTTTGCGCAAAAAAACTATAACGAAAACGAAACAAAAACTTGATAAATATTATGGGGACTGCTCCGTCGATTAAAATGATTCATAAGTGTTCAACGATTTTCAGTGTGGTCATACAAGCACAAGTGATGCTGTGCGTCCAGGACGCCCAGTTGAGGTCACTACTCCAGAGATGATCACTTAAATCCACGATATAGTGTTGAACAACCGAAGAGTAAAAGTGAGGGAGATAGTCGAGATAGTAGGCATCTCATACGAACGTGTTTGCAATATCATACACCAACATTTAGATATGAAGAAGAGATCCACGCGATGGGTGCCTCGTTTACTGACTGTTGATCAAAAATGCATGCGGGTGACCACCTCGGAGGCAGGTTTGGCGTTGTTACAACAGGATAAAACCGAATTTTTGCGTCGTTTTATAATAGTAGACGAAACATGGATCCACCACCATACCCCAGAAACTAAGCAACAATCGAAACAGTGGCTTGCTACCGGCAAACCAGCTCCAAAGAAAGCCAAAGCAGTTTTATCGGCCAATAAAGTGATGGCTACAGTTTTTTGGGATGCACGTGGGGTAATCCATATTGACTACCTAGAGAAGGGTAAAACGATTAATGATTATGCCAATTTGACAAAATTTTACAGGAGTTCCCAAATAACGACAGGAGAATGATAATAATAGAACAAGGACCTATAGTACTTACAATATAAACAGAAGCTATTGATGTATAAATAAACAAGTTAAAATAAATGATAATTACCTTCGGGCTAGGTGGAGCCTCTCCTGTGTAGTGAGGTGCTCCACCTGTGCCATCTCAGACACCAAGTCTGAGTGCTCCATTTTGTTTTCAATCTGAAATTGAAATTATATTCACATTTTCACGTACTGTACGAGTGTATGCCTACGACTATACTGTGTTAAAACTTGGGCATGTATTACAGAACCTCACTTGAACCTTAAGCATTACTTAAAACTAGTTTCAACAAATCAAAGGGCTTAATACTAGTTTTAAGTAACACTAGAGTCTTGAGTGTATAGTATCATTACTAAAGTGTATGTTTTATAACAGTGTTCAATTAGTGTACTACCTAACTTACCATAACAAGTACTTATAGCCAGACTAACACTTTCCAAAATACATATTTATTTACCTACTTATTGATATGCTTTGAATCTCACATTTATATAAAACAATGAAAATAATTCTGTTTAATTTATATCATCTTTAAATACGTCTTTTCATAAGATTCGACTTTCAAATTTTTGTTCTGACCGTTTTGTTTGTAAATAAAACCTTCGAAGACCTGAACTATTTTCACTTAATACAGTCTAGAGAATACTAAAGTTAGTCTCAGAAATTGTAAACATTTTCGTAAATAAGAAAAACTCAAAGGTAATGTACCTATCATCAAACTTATTGATAACTGACAAAACTCTGATAAGATAAAACAGCCCTACAAGCATTTGAAGCAAGTATATTGAGAATTTGGAAAATTTCGCCTGTAGATGTTAGAAGATAACTTTCCTATAGAGATAATCAGACATAAATATATTTATCTCTCTGCTACAACAAATATTTCAGTTTTAAAAACAAACTGACAGTTTAGAAAGGCACTTGGTTTCTACAACCTAAATCAACTTTGCAGGTCAACATGATATCTTAACAACTTTTGCGGGAGAAACTATACACTATACATATTTATTCTAAAATATTTTTCACGCTACTTACCGCTGTTCTAGTTTAATACAAATCGTAAGTATGTTTCATTCTTCTATTGATGTATTTGCCACACATGTTATACAGATTGAAGTAAAGGGAGTCATCAACACACATACATTTTATTGATACTTGGAGCTAATTGAAATCCATTGTGTAAGAGAAATTTACTGTTACATTCTATTTTCCGTTATTTTTCATGAAAATAGGAAACAAGGAGAAAAATCACAAGACGGCTAGCGAACGAGCGGATGGGTTTACTTTTTTGGCGACTTGAAAACCTTGACTTGAATACTCGCACTTTGGCGCGAAATCGATTTTGTTACAATTTATTTAGAATTAATGTTAAAATAAATCAGAGAAATTTCTATATTAATAAAATTTTGAAATTTCTTTAATCTTTTAAAACAGTTATTACAAATTTCAGGCATGTTTGGCAATTTGGACTGAAATGTTTTACAATATTCATGAGGCCGTACAAAAACAAGAACAACGAGTTTGCTTGTTATTCGTTCCAATAATATGCGGCAGATGGCGCGCGGCAGTCGGCAGCCGGCTGCGGCTCGCAGTCGGGCAGCGGCAATTTTGAATAGCAATTTGCAAGTTTTATTCAATGGTGGATTACTTACTACTACTTACTAAAAATAACTAAATCATTGTTTTGATTGATAGCAAATATATTTTAAATGTAATCTAAGAACAGATGTACCTATGTTTTGCATTGATTGTAAATATAAAATTATATACTTAAATAAATTTTAATTAGGTATATTAATATGTAATTAATAATTAAGTATATAATAATTAATTTTTATTGAAATAACCTATAGATTTAGATTTATAGAGTATGATTTTTTTTTTCATTATGCTTAAATGCGATATTATTGCCTTCTTTGGGTATTTTTAGGCGAGAACCCACGAGAACGTTTACATCGCATGCATGCCTGTTTTCTCCAATGGTTTTCTTTTCTTACACTTATGTAGGCAAGTACTTATAGTTCGGTAGGCGATGTGCCTGGTATTGCTTCGTCATAGTTTGATGGTTATCCCGTCTAATCAGTCTGTCTATCATAAGCCTTTTCTCAAATACATATGCTGGGGTCGACTTCCAGTCTAACCGAATGCAGCTGAATACCAGTAGGTATTTTAAATGGAGCGACTGCCTATTTGACCGATGGTTAAGTATCCCGAATTCGGCTTAGTAATCGAGCTAGCCCCACCTTAGTTAGCCTGCATCCCCAAGCCTCCTTAGGGGTTCTGATATTAATTCTGGGCTTAATTTAGACGTTCAGTTTAATATGGGTTACTTGAGGATCAGGTGTGACCAGGAAACCCGACATCAAACGTTGCTCCGACCTCCAACTCTGACTTTCCAGAAGCCAGATTAACTCACGCACTCATCACGCTGCTCCATGTAAACCTTCCTCTAGCAGTTAATTTAACACAATGAGAAATAGAAATGAGGTCTACCAACCCGCTCTGGGCCCGCTTGGTAGATAACAGCGGCATGTGTCCAGGAACATTACCTAAATGGCATTATATAGCCTATAATATACCTAGGATGATTATGTGTTATTTGTGTGTGGCTCGTTCGTTGGGGACAATTTTGAGGAGAAAATAAAACACGAAATAGGTAACTCTCAAATGTGATTTTTATTTCTATTGTACTACTATAATACAGTTTTAACAATAATTTAGTACAAAAGAAAACCACAATATCATCAATCAATGAGCGGTGTAGATATTCTACGCTAGGCACTATTATTTTTATCAATTGACACACCATAATCCCTTTTATACAAAGCTTGCTTAAAATAGAGTACCTAGAGTTGTTTGATTTAATTATAACTAAGTGTCGAACGTATTCGCACCTTCATAACACACAGAGCGTGGCGTTCAAAGAATCCTATTGAAGAAAACTTAGGTGAAGTGAGCTGTCAATAGTGTCAATTCCTAATGTCAGCTGCGCTGCTCTGTAAACATCTCCCCGTGAAACTGTTTACACATCGGAACGATTTTTAATAGCACTGCAGCCGGTCTATTCTTTAAACATCTCCCCGTGAAAACATTTACACATCGGAACGATTATTAACGGAATAGCACTGCAGCCGGTCTATTATGTAAACATCTCCCCGTGAAAACGTTTACATATCGGAACGATATTTAACTAAATCTTGGGTGAAGTAAGCCGTTATTCCACATGATTGACATTTTTCACGCATTTTAGCTCACTTCAAATTCACTTCACCTGAGTTTTCACGGGAAGATTATTTACGGAATAGCAATGCGTGCGACTTAAGACTCACTTCACCTAAATTTTCACGGTCACATTTTTACAGAATAAACCTGCAGAATCAGCGGTTATTTTAATTAAGGTATCACAATAATAGACAATCATAAAGAATGCGAGTACATATAACACAGCCATAAACAAGTATACAACATAATAATACCTACAATTTAATTATACCTACACGGTTTAAGACGTTGCATCCGTACGTCTGAAAATCTTGTGGTTAAAGGCTCCGGCAGACAGGCACCAATTGTCGCAGGACATGGCGCATTGAAGCTGTTTTCATAGAAATGGATTTACGAATCATACATAAATTAGGTATATAAATATACTGTATATAAATTAGCTAGCGAAACTCCGTAAATGTGGTTGATATCGATATATAAATTACATGTGGTAAAAAAAGAATTGATTGGATAATTTTTTTTGGGGTGAACGACCGCTTGCAGCTTAGTTACTTGAAGTATGGTTTGAGAAAATCATTTTTTTTTATCTAATTATATAATTTTTGTTTTAACATGCTTAGATATCAATACCCATCACGTCACGAGTTTCCCTAGCTAATTTAATTTGACCCTGCATATCGCAGAATAGCGTCGCACTGTCCTTTATTCTACATAGAATCCATGAAACAATAGAAGTAGGTACCTATACACAAGACAATATTATTTAAATAAGTTACCTAAGTAGGTATTAAGCTTGGTCAGAATTCATAACACAGATTGTTTTAGGTATAAAGTTGATTATAACGAAAAAACAATACAAATATTTAACATAACACGTATTTGCTAATTTACTACCTACC
This sequence comes from Apamea anceps, assembly GCA_951799955.1. Taxonomy (NCBI): domain Eukaryota; kingdom Metazoa; phylum Arthropoda; class Insecta; order Lepidoptera; family Noctuidae; genus Apamea; species Apamea anceps. The sequence goes on from OX637516.1 coordinate 6,937,186, forward strand.
CTCTAAAGTTTAGAGTACACGATTCTTCATAGAACCGCAATTGTTCGAAGAACGCACTAGTATATATGTGGTATGAAATACAAACAATATTGATAAGACACACACCACTGCTCTTAAAACCGTGAAGAAAAACATCGTGAGGATACCGCATGTCTGAGAACTAAAAATTCGAAGACTGTATCGTCTACCAAATCCGCACTGGGCCCGCGTAGTAAGTAGATAGTAGCCCACTCCCTCTCACTGAGATGAGGTCTGTGTCCCAGCAGTGGGAACATTAAAGGCTGAATATGCTAATAAGACAACATCATAACATAATATCAACATAACCACAGTTACTGGTTTTTTTTTGCTAAGTAATTTATGAATATACCTTTATTAAAAAGTAGCGTTGAAATTTTTTACGGTAATATAGGCACGTATTATGTGTATATTTAGGTATTATTTTTACAAATTAAACACCCGTATTTTCAATAGGAAAAATGAGGATATTGAATAGAATTTAATGGAGCAGCAATCATATACCAATAATAATATCTTGTTAATTTTTCAATAAAATCGTTAACAAATAATATTTTTTACATAAGATATTATGATAAACTTTCTATAACGCTACAGCTATTATTGTTCTAAATTAGTCTATTCTTCATACACAAGGTTATACGGAGTCAAATTAAATTAGCTAGCGAAACCCCGCACACGTAATGGGTATCTATACTCCGTTTGGAATAAGATTAGACATTTAAATAAACCTTTTTTATAGCCCGTTTCGTCGATTTTGACTTCTATTGCGTTGGTGGCATGACAAATGGCTGCTGCAGTAAACAGTTGGTATTGTACCACTTTTTTACTTTTAATGCCATCCTTACCTGCGGTAGTTGATCCCAAATAAAACATAAATTGTTTTATTATATTTAGATATCAATACCCGGAGGCTGCGGAGTTTCGCTAGATAATTTAATTTGAACCCGCATAGTTTGATACCTATATCTAATAATCTAATAACAATTCAACATTTTCATTGCGCTGCTGATGCGTTTATTTAAAAGAGATACAAGTTATTTTTTTTACTGATTGGTTAAGAGTAGAGTGACGTCGAATTGCCAATGACATTATTAAGGGAATGACAAATTATGGCTAAAATAAATTATGCTATTAAACCTATACCTGACTACCACAAAACAGTGTTTATCAGTTGTTTAGGCTAAACACCTTTTAAACACGACATAATAGACTTTGACAACACTGACATTAATAACTCGTTCAACAAGTGTTTAAGTTTTTGTTGTAAGACCCATATTGTTTAACTCGATCGAAGTGTTGAAACTTATTCATATAAACGCAAGATCGATGGCTGTAAAGTTATACGAATGCAAGCAAAAAACTTATTACGTTATTTAAAACAACGTATTTTTTTATGAATATAAATAATCATTCTGAAATTAAAACGCATTATCATTAGGTTTTGGCCTAACGTGAAGGAATATCAAAGAAAACAAGGCAAAGCGACCGAGAAAATAGTCATTTATTCTAGCTACTTTTTGTAACTATGTGGATAGTGAATTCATAAAATATGGATTAAAATATATGTCAATACCTACCTCGTGTTTTATTTTGCTTCGAAGCAGACTGTCTAAATGTAAGAAAAATTGTCAAAACGCGTGGTATATACTACATTTACGTAGCAAACACAAACATATGTATTACTAACTACTTCTAAAAATCACATCTCAATTAAAACTAGTGGTATTGTCATTGGCAACAAGTGCCAAGTTCGAAATCATAAATATCTTTACATAAATATAATTATTGTAAAACTATTACTTTACATACAGCGCTGGATGTTTTAGTAAATGTTACGTTACAAAGACCATACAAAAATACACTTCAAACAACTATAAAAATTGGTTTAGATAATTGTACTTAAAGCAACATGAATGCTTGATTATTCACAGCTAGATATCCATACTCGTATCTTTTAGGAGCTTTTCAATCGATTCCGTATTCTCGTGAACAAAAATGGCAAGATGGATATAATAGGAAAGTATGTTAGTTATTTTTTTTAAAACCCTTATGTCTACCAGTCGTTGCATGATGTATTTCATCGCAACGCGTCGTATTTACACCTTACAATGTAATATAATTACAGCTACCTAGATACCAAAATAACTCGAAAGCCTCAGACAGGATATCTGACAAGCAATTTTACGTTTTATAAAGAACCTACCTAAACTCTACCGCACGACATTTATCTCGCTTTAAGTGTGCGTATCGTGATTATTGACCGACAATATCGCATCTTACTTTGTCTACGAATTACGCGATCTGCCTTCGACATATAATTGTAGACAGTAACATTAGTGAAGATCCCAATACTATGTTTATCACATGGAATCAATGTAATGAAAGCCCTTGTTTTCATGTTTTTGGCAAAGTCTTCTAAATATTTGCATATAAATACAGATTCCAATTTGAATAAAATTCGTTACGGGTGATTCATTAACTCGTTTTTTTTATTCTATGCTCGTTTTACTTATCATTATACACCACAGATTCACAGCACTTTTTAGAAAGTTTGTGTATTTTTAGACATGCGCAGTATCACCGTCCGCGGTAGCACGTCACTCTAGCGTCTTGTACTTTAACAGTGGCAACCTATCAGGGTCACCACGGCGGGGCACTCAGGTGTTCTCGTCTGAGGAGTCGTCAGACGAAGAGCTGGTCTGCAGGGTGGTCGCCATGGTCAGCTGGCGGATGAACGGTTCCCTGGGGAGACTCTGCTGACCTAGAGGCAACCGTCTCACACCCATGCGCTCACTCTCTGGCAGTGATTTGCTGCATTTCTCTTCTGTGATCGCGTCACGAGATAATGATCTGAAATTCAACAAAATTGTGGGTTTATAACAACTACAGATGCGCCGAATAGTGGTTTCACCGAATAACCGAATACCGAATAATATTCGGTTAAGTTCTTACCGAACCGAATATACTGCCGGATAATTCGGTTGCCCGTTACATAGTTTAGCTTTTGCCAGATAGAGCTGAAAGCTTGATCTTCTTGCATCATAATCTACCGCTGCTTGATTATAAATTAAATTTTAATTACAAATATTCTTGATTTATCTATGTTTAAATTTATTAGTGCCATAGTTGAGAAACCAACATAGTTCATTCATTATGCATAAGTAAACCTTTCTTATTACAATATAATAGTAATTTCCTAGCGGGATTATTGCAATTTAAAATTACTGTTCTTTTAAGATACTTGATTTTATGTCTATGCATTTGATTACCTGTGTTTAATTATATCTTTGTTTGAGTACCTTACAATAAACGATTTCTAATAAATATTGATTGTTAGTATATGGGATTCCTTTAATTTATTTTCCCTAAAGCCTGATTTACAATGATCAATTAAACCGAATACATTCGGTATTTCAACCGAATGATTCAGCCGAATACGCCAAATACCGAATATAAAATGAATATTCGGCGCATCTCTAATAACAACATTTCAAGGCAGTTTAAGATTAAAACAAATTAATATAATTCCTAGTACTGCTATTTGTTAAACAAATATTTTCTGTACGCATCGTATGATAAACAAAATATGTCCCCTTATCCAAATCTGCTGGACTAAAGCCGAATTCACATTTCCACATCAATGGTATATAGAAGCTGAAGCTGCTGTATGTATTCAGATTTAAAATCGATCCAGCACACTTTATTTTAAACTTCAAGCTTTCACGCTAAGGGCTGATTTCACCAAAGTCAGATATGTTTTATCCGTGGAATAAAATTGGCGTCTGACAGTTCTAGTATGGAAAAGCTGTAAGACGGATAAACATTAGGTATAGTTGAAAATCTAAAATTGAACAAAACAGCAAATCGTACCCAGTCAACTCTAACATCGATCCTCTTCGACATTGTCCTCTATGTGGTCCCTGCATAATGCTGGCTGGTCTACTGGACGCGCCCAGGGGGTCGGAATGCGCCACATCTTCCATCAACAACACTGACGGTCCCCCCAGGCTTGTGCTTCTCTTAGACAGCATACTTGGTCCTTGTCTCCCAACAGGATCCTTCGATGTTCCCTCTCCTTTGCTCCAACTATCTCTGTTCCCCTCCGAGTCGGACACCACCACACTCTCGGCAGCGCCCTGTGTAGAGCTAGAGCTCTCTCTTCGGAACAGACCTATGATAGATTTTGGATGTTTTGGCTTCTCTATGCCTCCTGATACCGGGAAGGTATTATGAGAATGGATGTGTTTTTACAGCGGGATGGACAGGGGGGGGAAAGGAAAAAATCGTGTCAGAAAAGTTGATAAAAAATTCTAAAGTCTAAGGTAAATAAGTGCAAAATAAGTTATTTTTTGTTTCCAATTACTAATTATTTATTACATTTTATTTCGTGTTTTTAAATAGGCGCATGTTTTCGGTTAGGTACTAGTAAGCACTTTTTATTTGCCATAAAATGGTTTATTCTTTAGAAGCTTCTAATTTAATGGAAAGGGCTTTAAAACCGAATTGTTATTTTGGTGCTAAAAATGAAGCTATTTCAGCAAAAGGAATAAAATAAAAAGCTAACATGCATAGTGTTAGGTACGAAAATGTTAGAGCTTTGTGGTTGTAGAAACTAAAAAATGTTCCCGAAAAAACAAATGAAAATGCACGCTACAATCGCTAGGGTGTAGGTATTGTGCATATTAAATGGGAACTTATTCCTTAAAAAATAACTAAGAAGGCTGATAGAATTGGTAATAAAAAATAAACAGTTTGTATTCTCATATAACTTACTTCATATCTTTCGATCGAAAACATCTTTCAACGTAGTTAAGAATGTTTTAACACGTGAACGATGCAATGTATATTTGACAGTGCTACTTATTTTCCAGAATAATATTCACCAAAAACAAAATTTGTAACTTGCTCTGTGATCCAGAATGTCATGGTCTACGCGCCTACGAGCTACGAGTTCGTAGACCAATTGCGCTACGTGGCTACGCTGCTACAGAAACGTCTACGCTGTATTTGCCCAAATTTCGACTTTTACAAAGCTTTCTACTAATTGCCCTGCATTTATACGAGTATAACTAGCCATTAACTTCTTTATATATTTTAATTATTAATTTTATAAATAAAATATTGTTATTACAATTTTCGAATTAATTTGTTCAAACTTACCTAAAAACGTAGCCGAAGGTGAGCTATACGCTAGGTATTCTTTGTTCGAGGCCCAAGCAGGAAACTCGGATTGCTTTAGGGCGCCGCAGCCCGAGCCCTCCATTTCCTCGCGTTTCCATGGCAACATCGTCTCCGTCGCGGTCGGGGTGGCCACGCGAGCGTGCTCAGCTACTATCATGTAGGTGTCTGTGAGTATAAAGCTAAGTATAGATAGGCATTCTCAGATGCATAAGGAACTATGCATCATGTTTAGTACTTGCCATTATCATCCGACAGTCTTCTTTCGTCTTCTTCGAGAATATCCTCATTGGGAACTAAAATATTTAAAATATCGGCGTTATAGTTTCGTTTTCGCATTTTGAAACTGATTTAAGTTATGCCAATAAAAAAAAAATACAATAAATAAACAATTTTACATAGGTAACTAAAAAATAAATACGTAACTAATTTATATTTCAAAAATATTTTTACATATAAACATTATAAAATCTACTCTCTAATAAATACATAAATATGAATTTGTATAAGTATATAGTACGTATATACGTAGTATAAGGGGCCAACTGAATACTGCCTGGGGACAAAATATCTACGCTATTATAGATACCTACCTACTTAAAAACATATACTTCATTCTATACATTTAGATCTAAAGACTATCAATATACCATACATATTTAGTACCTAATATTAGTAGATATTATAAATACATAAATAATTGTTATAACATGCAATACTTACTGTTTTTAACTAGAAATGCATCCAAATAGTTATAGAGTGCCAATTTTTACTGCTTAACCAATCTAATAATAGATACTAGGGTGAGTGACGTGGGTGTCTATAGTTTTAATAAACATTTAATAGCAAAAACAATTTTAAATAAGTATTACTAGATTGGCTATCAAGCGCTATATAGCGAATAGGAAATAAACAAAAGAAAGAATAATAGTATGTGTTTAAAACATGCAATAGTAACATTGAATCGGATGACCAATTGATATCTTTGCAAAGCGTCTGATGAAAAAAATATTTTCTTTGTTACTATGTAAGCAAAAATGTTTAAAGTTAATTGAACAAAAAGAAAAAACAATTAACAAACGTGGCCGAAAAACGATATAATAAAATCTGATTAATTAATGACTAATGAAACGTTAGTGCCCAGTGCTACCCAATGTTTTACATTATTGACGCTAAAGTGATGTCTCTAGATAATTACAGCATCTGCCTACCTTGAGCGTGTAATTTTTACATTTAAATCATGATTTGCGGCAATCGTAGCACAGTCACATTAAAGCATAATCTAAATTAAAATCTTGATCATCAGACGCAAGTATGCACGCAGTTCTAGTGACAATTATGAAAACATTTCAGTTCTGAAGTAAACACATACCAAAGTTATACGTGGATCTGTCCCTTCTCCACGGTAAGGATTTCTCAACAGCTGTCGGGAGTATCTCTTCGGGTGTTTTAGCGTACTGCTTAACGATCCTCGCTTTCAAGGGATTGAATCCGGGCAGGTTAGCCAGTTGATTTAAAAGTGAACTACTATTTTCTTTATGCGAGGACGTCGGACTGACTTCTTTGTATCCAGCTGATAATATTATCATCGCCAGTTGTCGAGAGTATCGGTTAGTTTGCGGTGGTGCCACATGAAGATTGCCAGAAGGGAAGAAAACGACGATCAAACACAAAGAATATTAAACAAGCAGAGATGAACAGATATGCAGCGATTAGAAGATTAGTAGGTATACCTAACGACTAATGGAATGGTATTTGTGGCTCAGGACAGAAGAGAATTTTACTTTGGATTGACACCAACTTCATTGGCAAACCTTCTATTTTAGTTTCTTAGTAATTTGATACTAAGCAGTTCCCCAAGTGTTATGTGTTGGCTGTTACTTTTGATTTAATTATGAAATATCTACACGAAACGGATAGAGATTTCCAATTAAAAAGTTTGTTTGATATATTAATAACTAATTTATAGGTAGGTAAATCGTTTATTTTAGGATACTGAATAACAAGATGTTTGTAAAGTAAGTAAAGTTACTTTGTACCGAAGTTGTAAAGGAACTCGAAGGTTTGCGAATAAGTTGGTTAGGTTTTAAAGGTCAAAACTTCACTTGAAATAGGCAACTAAACCAAAATAAATCAATGAAAAGAATTCCAAGAAGAGAGATAATTTAGAAAATACAAATAGTTACATACAGAGAAATAATTCAGAACATGCCACCACAAATACGTTTCAGCTCATTCTCACAGTACGTAGCCATGTCAGCAATTAAGGAATACTTTGGACCCAGCAAATAATAGTCGTATACCAACTGAGTAAACATCGGTTCCATTATTATAAGTATCCCATTTTGGTTAATGAAGAAAAGGTTGTGCGGAAAATAAAAACGTTAGTCGACAACATCTAAAGGACTTGTTTGGATTTGAATTTGAAGCTCACGGAAAGTCATTTCATATTCATACTGGATTGGATTCACCTTCTAGTTCCGCATTTTTAGAATCAGACAATGATGAATAAAAACTGGAAACTATTATTCGTTTAATTTTAAGTTTCTCTCCATACCTGACCAACCCGCACTGGGCCCGCGTGGCAGATTACGGCCCACTCCCTCTCTGTGAGAGGAGGCTGCTTTGGATTTTTGTATATGCATAGTGTGTAAAGTGCAGTGGTGGCCCAGTGATAACGGCCCCAACTTATGGTCGTGGGTTCAAATCTTAGGCGCTTTACTTTGTATAAATAATTTTATCACCACTGCACTGCTCTCAAAACGGTGGAGAAAAACATTATGAAGAAACCGGCATGCCCTAGAACCAAAAATTCGAAGACAAGTGACATCTACAACCAACACTGGGCCCCGGTGGTAGTTACCATCCCACTCCCTCTCACAGAGAAGAGCCCTGTGTCCAATAAGTGGGAGCAGTGTAGGCTGAATATGCTATGTGCATACCTGATTAGGCGTACCTTCAACGAACTTACTTGACATTGAAATGCAATTACATACGTACACATTTTTATACGTCTAACTAGCTACTGTTACATTTTCTGCTCTATCTACACAGTGCTTCTGATCCAGTAGACAATACGTCAGGTTATTTAGCGTTAGCAATGTTACCATTCAAATCCAAACTGCGGTGTGTCACTCAGGGTGTATCATGCAGAATACCTACGCGGGATTTTGGCAGTGAAAGTTATACCGCCGTCGTCACCTTCGCGTCGTGGTCCTATCTCGCGTTCGTCACCGTCCTCCTGCAGAACCTCGTCTATGTAGTCTGTAATAATACGATATTACTGCCTTATTTGTAATGGAAAGTTTTTGAGTGCATGCTTTAATTAAACAGCTAAGAATGTTGTATTTAATTGTTGCTATTTTATTTAAAAGTTTTTAGATTCTTTTAAATGAGTTTGGAAAAAACTTATTGGAATGTTTGATAATACACATATCATAGACAATACAAAACCAAAAAAAACATGTGCTATGTATGTCTACATGTTCTATGTATTAATTTTATTATTTTGTTGTGTTTTTATTGAGGTACATTTATTTCCATTAGACTAGTGTAGAACGAAGCGATTGTGCTGGCAAAGTAAATTAAGAATGATCATTGATACATATTATTATGTATGTATTTGAAAATAAATAAAAAAAACGAAATAATACTTGAACCCACACGTGCATGCGATCGACACTCGTGATAATAAGAAAGAATAAATAAGTACCTAATCTATAATACTTTATTTTACCGTGCGTGAACTGTTTGGCCGAACCGTTTTGCTGGAATTCTGGGAAAGTCACATGATTTTTCCCATCCTGAAATAAGGAAAGACATATATTCATCATATCTCCTAATTTTAATTATTTCCGTGAATGGCTTTAATTGTTTTAGGCTTTTACCAAATTACTCATCGGATCAAGCCTGCGTGTACTTATATCCCGAAGGGTTAGGCAGGGGTGTAACTATGGCGGATCACACACTACAACTCGCCACGCGATGGGACGGGGAAATGGAGCCAAAACTCTTTTTTATCAAGAGTCTTTACTGAATTTGTGTAAAAAATCATGTGCGGGGGCGCGTTATCTGCGCCCTTTCGCGTGGCACGTTGTACTCGGTGTGTGATCCGCTTATACTAACTTCTCATCAGTGATAGGAATAGGTAGTGCCTATTTGCCTAAACTTCGAAAAACAGAGACAAGAAACGGAGACTTCCTTAGGACTAAATTTTTGCGGGACATCTGTCCCGAAAACAGGGACAACACTTTTAAATACATTAAAAAGATATGTTATTTGGAATAAGTAATTCGTCTATATTTACCTAAAGTTTGCGACTAGACATAACATTTGTAATTTATAACTCCATAATAATAACTTATCCTCTATGGGCTCTAAAGGAAAAATAAAACACATAGAATATTGTTGTAAGTTACAACAATATTCTATGTGTTTTTTTCGGGACAGGTGTCCCGGAAAAAATTTAGTCCTAAGGAAGTCTCCGTTTCTTGCCTCTGTTCTTCGAAATTTAGGCAAATAGGCACTACTTATTCCTATCACTGCTTCTCATAAAAGTCTTAGTATAAGCTTACAGTGAATATTAAAGCTAAATCTTAAGGTTTTGTTAACAACACGCACCTGCTTTCCACGTTTACTACGCTTGTGATGATGCTTCCTGTCGCCGACCCGTCGTCGTATATTCATATGGGTCTTGTAATTAACTTGCGTGCCGAGGTCACGATCGTTCACCGCGTGGCGACTGTAGCTCAGCCGACGATGCTACAGAATGGAAAAGCATTAGATAATTCATTATATAATTATTGTGATAGCCCCTTTCTTGTTTACCCCATTTACGACGACATTCTTTCTCCTATCGATGACCGACCTACCGATATGTGCATGTTAAGGTATGATCGGGTTTAAAAGTAATAAGGCGGGTATCGTATCTCCGCCACAAAAAAATAGCAGCGAAACCGCAGTCGTTTCGCCATGATTTGTCCGTTGTACAAGCGAAACTGCCTGTTCTAACGCACAGATTTGATTATGATTATATCTCTTTCCCGCGTGATTTCGCCGATCTGCTCGGAAGTCAGTTACACCTCCGCGCTCAGCCCGATATTTTGTTGCGGTGCCGCATTTGTTTCGCACGTATCTGTGGCTGTCGACAAGTTTATAAGGTGAAACTTATTTTATTTAATAAGTTTCGCCTTATGATGTTGATTTGACATATGACAGACTTACAGCTATATGCAGGTCAAGGTATGCGAGTTAGCAACATAGTGTTAAACCGAAGCAAACTTGTTACGAATATGGCTTCCGTTTTGCTAAGTAGATTGTAATCTTCACCTACTTACCTAGAAAACTTTTTACTAGTATTAAACTTAGTTTGTTAATCAGGTTTGGTTTTCTTTTTCAGCTCTAAGCCATAACCTACTTTTACTAAAGTATATAATTACATTTCATAAAACCATACAACACAGCTTATTATTGTCCCGCTGCAGAGAAAAGGCTTCTTCTCATACAGAGAAGGATCATTGATCTACATGCTTGCTCAAGACGGGCTGGCGATTGTAGACTAATTAATAAACTATAGTCTTATTAATAAACTATAGTCTATACCCTGTCCTTTAGGTAAACTGTTTTTTGACAGATGGAATTAGTGAATGCAGCAACACACAATACATTGACTGATACACTTACGGTATTATAATGTCTGTAAGAAGCCATAAATAAGATAATTCAATAAGATAAGGCGAGGGGTTCATATATTTATTTTATTTATTTATTTTATTATTTATGTACACACAGCAAAATACATAGGGATATGTGTTTTATTACGCATTTTAAAGTTAACTTTTACGTAATCTGGAATATTATAATAATAATAATATTAATCTAAATAACAATATTATTCTAAGACAGCTGTCAAAAAATGGTTAACCTAATGAACAGGGTATAAGTCCAGGTTTCTTCACGATGTTTTTCCCACACCGATTTCAGTAATGCCCAAGATAAACTAAGCAAGAAAAAAACTAGTACGTTCATTCTACCTACTCGCCAGTGCCTTTATTAATTTATAGAGCAGACTTGCTTAACAGACATTATTATTGTTACGCCAGGAGGCTCTGACCCAGAAAAACCCTAGAGGAAATTCCCTATGGATAAGTTAAAAACAAGTGACATTCTGCCAATAGGTCAGTCTCTGACCGAGCTACACCCACGACCTATTTAATATTTATACTATAATGTACTAATAATAAAGCTGAAGGGTTTGTTTGTTTGAACGCGCTAATCTCTGGAACTATCAGTCTGATTTAAAAACTCCTTTTTGCGTTTGATAGCCCAATTCTTTAGGAAGGCTATTTAATTCCTTAAAGGGTCGTGCAAAAAGAAGAAAGTAACAAAGATCGCTAAGTAAAACGAAGTAATAGCGCGGGCAGGGAATAATTTCACGCGGACGAAGTCGCAGGCAGAAGCTATGGTTTTAGAATACAAAGAAGCCTTTGATAAGTTTCATATACATACGCGTCTGAACGGTTTGCAGAGTTCTTCGGCAAGCAGATGGTGTATCTTCGCGTCCGTCAGATCTTTTTTCGACGGATTGTATTCCAATTCCTGCATATCTATGTTCCATGTTGATGAGTCTAACTGACTGAAACTAGGACTGAAAAGAAACAAAGAGCTTCAAAAAAAAGGAACAACGTTCAGTGAAATAAACTTTCCGGAGAAAAAGTTAGTAAAAAAATTACCTTCCATTAAAATTGGCATTTGTATAGTTTTTGAATATGGCTGACATGGATTCGGCTCCAGATATATTCCCTATGGTTGACGCATTCCTTTGCATGTACTCTATAGCATCTTTCATAGCCAACTTTGAATAAGTCTCCAAAATCTTGGGTTCCGCACCCTGAAATAGTAATTTGTCCTGTTTTGTTATTAGTCAACGTTTCAAATACGTTCCGTGCTTTATGAAGTTAGTTCAATGTGGCAACAAAGTAATAACCTACCTGATAGTTTCTGAGTAAGAACGGCCTAATGAAACGATTGTCAAATCTTTTGAATTTATCCCTCATGTGGTGGTTTCCATGTTTTCCTAATATGTCTTCTACGCCCGCCATTAAATGGTCCATGAACTGAAAAATATGTAAAAATGGTTAGGTATTTATAGATGTGAATTTATAAGCATAATCAGCCTAATGTTCCCACTGCTGGGACTCAGACCTCCTCTCTATGAGCGGGAGTGGGCCGGAATCCACCAAGCGGGCCCAGTGCGGGTTGGTAGATGTCACATGCCTACGAACGTTTGGTTCAAGGACATGCCGGTTTCCTCACGATGTTTCCCTTCACCGTTTTGAGAGCACAAATACATTGATTGGAATTTACAAATTGCAGGTATATTTACTCGATGTTTATTGTGTGTTACTCGATAATTTACACAAAGTAATGCGCCTGTCTGGGTTCGAACCTACGACCTACATCTCGTAAGTCGCGGCCTTTACCACTGGGCCACCGCTGCTCCCAGCAGTGGAATTTATAAACACATGATTAGCAACGTTGATAGTTAAATAAAAACTTTACCCTTTCATGAATCCGTTCATTCATAGTAGGTTTCCTCTTCTCAGCGGTTTTAACATTGAGTATCTTCACGAGAGGCTTTATTGTGATTCCTTGTATAAACACGGTGAAATATATCACCGCTATAGTGGTGGTGACAAACATTGGTTGCAGTTCCACTACTTCGGGATCTATCAGGAGAACTAGAGCGAAAGCTACTGCGCCTCGAAGACCTGGAAATGTAAATAAAATAGATATCGAACAGTGAATTGTATCTACAGCCACGAGCACTGATATATATACTTAGGACAATTCAAACGCGGTTTTCTCGGGTAATTACGTTTGCAACTTGGAGATTTACAAGAACAATTACATAACAGTATAGTCAAAGGCAAAGTGTTATGTATATGATAATTGGTGTGCTTTTGCACTGCTCCACCGTGTTAGGCATACAATAGTTTACAGTTGGTTATATTAGACCTAAGTTTATGTGATAATTATATTATATTAATTCAAATAAAATATTTAAAGGTCCCAAAACAATATTATGTTCAAAACAATACAAAATTACAATCAACACAGTATGAAAAAATCACTTATAAAAGTTCTTGAGTGTATATTAGTGGTCGTGACCATACATTGATACTTTTGTATTTGTCTGATGGTTTAGCAAAAAGACAAATACTCATTTTATTTATTTATTTATTATCAGGCTCTTTAACAATGAGCACTGTTACTTTACAAATTGTATATTGAACAAACCTACGGAAATATATTCTATGGTTTTGAATAAGACACAAAAATGAAGCTTTAAATAGACCATTCAGTGATCTTTTTAAAGTAGGTACATTGTAGAAGAAATTTAATTATCAGGAGGGAAGAACCTTTTGAAGTGAAAATTGTTTACAACCTCATTTTCCGGTCTCTAATCCTCTATACTCTATAGGCAATTTTCCTGTGGGGAAACAATCTTCGGCGAAAATTAAGTTTCCTTCTGGGGTGCTCCCCATGTACTATACTGGCTTCGCTTTTTATTAAAATACAGGAGGATATAAACCAGCCTATAATGTTCCCACTGCTGGGACACAGGCCTCCTCTCTGTGTGAGGGAGTGGGCTGTAATCTACCACGTAGGCCTAGTGTGAGTTGGCAGATGTCACATATCTTCGATTTTTTGGTTCTAGGACATGCGGATTTCCTCACGATGTTTTCTTGCACCCTTTTGAGAGTAGTGGCGATGAAATAATTTACACTTAGTAAAACGCCTGTCAGGGTTCAAACCTACAACTCGTAAATCTTGGCGGTTTGTGAGCAGAAAATACACAGGAGGATAAAGCAAAAAACGAAACAAGATCGTAGTACTACTATCTACAATATTAAAATCTTCGATACAGCAAGCCAGCATGTCTGAAGATTTTCGCCCTTTAAAATGGTGTGGGTGTTGTAGGTTCATTATTTCCAAGGGCTTAAAGCGGCTAGATGAAATAGATATAGGTACGTAAACAGTCTAGATTTCTAGAACCTCATCTAACTGTCAGCGTCTAGGTTTATCTAGGTAATCTAATAATAAATAATCTAGGTTCTCTGCTGTTGAGACCTGAGTAAGATTTAGTATTATTTATGTTGTTAAGTCTGAAATTATGTTATCTTAAATACCTAGTACCTTAGTATGTAAGGATGCTAGCACGCGGCGTTAAGTTTTTGCCTGCCCCAATGGGAAAAAACCGCGAAAAAAAGGAGACAAACAAGATAATCAACTCACCTCCGTAAGACATGACGAACTTTTCGACCATATTCAGTTTATGCAAACGGAACTTGTTGGCGATTGCGCTAAATATGTAGACACCTGAAACAATTAAAGTAAAATACATATGTAAATACATACTTAGAAATATTAGAAGTCACAGTTCTACTCCGTAGACTCTACAGAAACGCTCTAAGCCTACGGCGTAGACCCCAACTTGACAAATTGAGACCAACACAGTACAGTCACGAACACTAATATGTCAACACTTGGCAACTTTCAATTGCGATGTTTGCGCTTTTCTTTTCGATTTTTGTTGAAATACGACACATTACATAAACCTATGGGTTCGAAAATGCTATGTTTGTAACAACATAAAATTTAATTAAAAAATAAAGGGGTAAATCGCTTTTGAATAAAGCCCAGTGTATACATACTTTTGCTCGTGACTTTACATTATAACAGTAAAAACCCTGTTTCAGTGTCTGTCATATTCAAATTAATAAAATTAACGCAAAAAATACATTTGTGTATTTATGTTCTTAGATAATTTAACGAGAAGTTCAATAAATAAACATCCTATGTACGGTATTTCTGGCTAATTAATAATTGCTTTGACCTTGACTTTGAAATCACATTTAGTACACTTACATACGAGTGCACGTACGTACTTTTTTTTAACTGTTTCGACAGGAAAACCAACTTAATAAGACACAATTCATTAAAAAATACGACTCACGTCTTAAAATCTTTTAGCAATAGAGAGTTATGAGGGCAACACGTGCAGATGAAGCCGTGTAGTTTGACGGGCATTTTCCGGTCACAGTTCACACGTGACTCACATTATGTTACGTCGCTTGGTTTCTGTTTATAGCTTACTTACTTTTCCAAGTTGTTTTTGGCCACTTTTGGTTGTAATTTATTAGGCTAAATACTTGATTTTTTATGGAAACGTGACTACTTACATTTTAGTTAAAAAAAATTGAGGTGTATCTTTTATGAAACCATTTAAAAGTGTACGTAACAGAGAGTGTGACAAGAACAAATAAATATATTTTTTTTATTTCTAAAGATATCTAGCATATTTGCGATGAAAGATTCTATCTAAGTATCTAATGAAAATAAAATGCTGATCGTCGAAAACGCATCACTTCAGAGCGGCTGGATCGTTTCGGCTATTCTTTGTTTTAAAATGTTCGTAATAGTGCGAATCAGGTTTTTACAGAAAGAAAGATTTTAAAAGTTGCCGGAAAAAATGGAAAACTCAGGAAAACCGAAACATAAACAATTTTTTTTATGAGTTTTTGAAATTTGAACAGAATAACGTCTGTGGGGCCAGCTAGTTTGTAATAGAAATAGATGATTTTTTTTTGTTTATGTTTTTCTTACCTATTATCCGAAACACTGAGCAGAAGACAATGGTCAACACCACAAACCACGTGTTCCAGTCGTGGTTATTATTTACAGTGGCGACTCCGAGGAACATGAAGATGATGGTTTCCGAGGACGAGGACAACATCTTCATCGTGTACTTTATAGTAGTGTGCGATTTGTGGGATATGTTCCCTTCTACGTAGTTCTTCATAGTAATACCACAGAATGTTATCCTGAAAATATATTGAAAGATAAGCTGATAGCATAAATACCGTACTCTTACGCAAGGTTTAAAAGTGATTTTCTCCTAAAGTAGTGAAAGATATTTTATGGTGTTAAGAACATAGTATTATCGAAGTCATACTATTATGAAAGAGATCTTTTCTCAAAGTAGCAATTTTTATTTCACGAGAAAAGCGCTTTTGAATTTTGCGTAAGTATAGGTCCAGTATTTAAGCTCCTGACTTTGCGTTTTTCCAGATTTTTTTTAAATTCAATATTAATTTCATTAGGGACCTACATTTTAATTCCTGGTTGTTTAAACAAATAAGAAAATATCTTTAAAAATAAGCTATAAAAAGTCTATGGTATTTAGAAGCTAACTTAAACCAGTGTACTTAACTCAGGTTAAACAGCCTGTGAAATTAACGGTCCTAATCACACTTAAGTCTAACTTTAGAAGAGTAACTTACGCAAGTATCCCGCTCATGTGGAACATTTCAGCGTTCAGATACGCCAAGTAAGCCATAACGAAGATAAAGATAGGTTCGATGACCCTGACTTCGTGCGTGAAGCGGGTGACGAGGCCCGTGGCGAAGCCCCACACGACGCCGATGAACGTGCCTCCAATTGCCACCACGAGAAACGAGGCCAGACCAGCAAGGAAGTCCGTGTATTCAAGACGTGATGGACCCATTTCTCTGTCACGATAAAAGACATATTTAAATTAGTCTCATTTTTAAATTTCTAAACCTAAATTTCGCATTTAAATTTTTTGTTACCAAAATCATGATACTTAGTACAGTATCGCTCAAAACTCCAGTGGCATACTATGGACTACATTGCTATGAACTGTGCGAGCACGATACCGCCAGTGCGTGTACGTGTGCGTGTATGAGTGATGTCTCAACATTCCACAGATAAATACATACTAATGAACTGTCGTCACACTACGCGAAATAATATTATATTTCTGTAGCATTTAGAATCCGCGTCATATTGGCGACCTGTTCTTACCATTGCATTGATAAAATTAGCATAATTGTAACATGTGCTGGTAGTTGTTTGGGCTAAGCAATGGATCCACAATCAACGAAGTCTGAGTTCGAATCTTGATTACAATGTTTTTTTGTTTCTTTGAAACCATAATAATATTTGTATTTTAAGCAAAACGTTGTTTGGTAATATTTATCTTTATTTATAATGTATACATGCTTATTATTTATTTATAAGAAGTTAAATATTAGTTATTGTATTATTACTTAACTATTTATGTGATTATGTATTTAATTTACCTTTTCGGTGTTGGAAATAAAAAAGTCGTGCTGAATGATAACGAAAATGTTTATTCGTTTTATTAGGGTTCCGTAGCCAAATGGCAAAAAACGGAACCCTTATGGATTCGTCATGTTTGTCTGTCTATCCGTCCGTATGTCACAGCCACTTTTTTCCGAAACGATAAGAACTATACTGTTGAAACTTGGTAAATAGATGTATTCTGTGAACCGCATTAAGATTTTCACACAAAAATTAAACGTCAAGCTATTGCTTTGTGAGATTGCCTATGGACTTTTGGTCGACACTGTACAATCAGGGAATTTAATTGTTATACAAATTGACACCCTGCGTCAATTTTTCAAGCTGAAGCTATTTCAAACAATTGTCTAAGAATGACAGTGGTGTTTTGAATATACACACAATTTAATTTGGTAGTATATTTTATTAACAATGAATTTCTCTAACTTTAAAATGAAATTTGCTAAGTAAGTACTCACGTGTAAGCCTCAAACATGTGATACAAAACAACAGTAACTGCATCATTTAACAGAGATTCGCCGAAAACTACAATGTAAAGCACTTCATCCACATGAATCTCCTCAAACACGGCGAGCACAGCTACTGGGTCTACTGCAGATATCAGTGCTGCAAATAAAAGCATGTCTAGGAGAGGAGTAGTGCAGCCAAACATCCCAGTCTGTCCACAAGCCCATAGGGACGCCCCTGTGAACAATACAATCCTAATATTAGCATTAAAATTCAACGTAACTGAATTTTAAAGGGCTCAGAATTCACTGTTTCTGATACAGTGAAAGATAAAGTTACAATGGTGACTGTAATCAACATGGTAGCATTACATAAAGTCATATGCGATCTGAGTTTAAAAAAATAAGAGCTAAGTATTTTATTAAAAAACAAGCTAGTAAAATCAACTTACCAATAGTCAGGGTGTTGAACACAGTCCCAACAACGGCAAATAAAAGAATTGTCCCGAGGTGATCAAAAAACAATCTGTTAGGCATGAAGTAGCCGGCGTCCAAGATAATGGGGGGCAGCATGTAGAGGAAGAAGGTGTCTGGCGTCAGAGGCTGCACGTGCACACTGTGCGTGCTCAGCAGCAGTGCCCCGATCAACACCCCCACGAATATCAGCAGACAGGACTCAGGAAACATCTTGGACAACTTCGGTGCCATATGAAAACCTGAAACAAATGTAGCATATAGATTGACTGATACGTTGATTAAGTAAAATTCGAAGTGCACTAAACAGGTGAGACTAGTCATTTAAACGAATTTATGTTAAATTTCATTATTCTATTCATAGCTATTAATTCACTGAAAATAATAGATATTATTTTATGACCGGGCTGAAAAAGTTTCATAAACTGTCATAGTGAAACTACTTGTTGATTACATTCTTTTTGATGTCGCACAGGAATTTGTCAGTTCGTGACATTTAATTAAATGAAAAATGTTAAAAACATGTAAAATTAAAATATTTCTGTGATGGTAAACAAAGTGTTATTCAAATACATAATTGAGTATAAAATTATACCAAACTCAACCACAACATTTTATAGTTTTGTGAAACACACAAGGAAACTATTTAAATTGAAAAATGACTAATCCGAAGTTTAACAAGTTGCTTCATACTAAATCTTTTTCTAGTGTTTGCGATATAATTGGGGCTATGTCGTACGGTGATTCGGTTTTTAAGAGCCACAATAAACCAGCAAACGGCCGTCCAGTGTATTCTGCTGCATGCGGGGAATCACCCAAACAATCGCTAGAGTATGAATACGTAGTATCTGAAAAGTACAATCCTCTAATTAATGATAACAGCTGCAAAACTGTTATAGCCTCTACGAGTACGATATTCTATGATTTGGACGAGATTGCCAAAAGACACTCATTCCATTGTTTCACTGAACCCAGTGTATCAAATGCGAATTTTATGAAAGTGATGAAAATGCCTGCACCTTTTAACGTTTTTGGTGGAGAAGCCACTGCTATTGTCCAGGAGTGTGCTACTCAAATGCACCCAAAACTGTTGCCGCGAGATAGTATTGAAGTAAATACTAAAAGAGTAAAGAAGAAACACTCAAGGCTTTCTTCTGAAATCTGCTTAAGAGACGATGATTATACGAACAATCGCCAAAGAACTCACTATTACAGAGACAAGTCAAGCAGACAGCAAAAATTTTGGTCGTATTCAAAATATCGCACAGAGTACACCAAACCCATTCCAGAAGAGAAAAAGGCAAAGAAGAAAGACCGAGGTAAACGCACGGAAGACCCCTGTCCATGTCAGTTATTTTCATATGCTTGTCCTTGCACGGATAAAAAATCTCTGACTGAATTAGCAAAAAACATTAAGTCCCTAACAATTGTTGACCAAATAACGAGTACTCCTAAACTTGTGCCAGAACAAAAGAAAGATACGAAAACTAACAAAGCAAAAAAGAATAAACGTGAGTTTATTATGGAAGATAAGCCAACGAACACAAGTGTAGTGAAAATGATCGAAGTGACTGTTCCTAACAAAAAAAACGACCTGCCAGTACACATAGCAAATATAAAGGACGTACCGATTCTTGCAGATAAAAACAATGTTAATAAAAACCCAAAAAGTAAATTAAAGTCTCATAAAAAGTTGCGAAAAGTTGTATGTCCTAATTGCAAAGAGAAAGTAGAAGTCGAAATCAGTCTAAGTACTACAGAAGAAGAAGCCAGCTTGAAATACGAACACTCTTCTATATGTCGCAGCGAGGAAATATCATCAACCGCTGCTTACGCATGCAGAGCTGCTGCTTCATCAAACAATCACAGAAGCAAGATCATGGAAGAAAGAGATTTATGTCTTCATGATCCTCGATGTGAATTATTACCCATTTGTCAAATACTACCAAATAATAACTTTTATAACGTAAACCAGAAATGCGTTGATAAAAATTCTGTTCCTAAATCAACGCCTCGCGTCATAAGAATAACTAAAGCGTGCAGGCATCATCCTCCTTGTACGGTCGTGCCTTCTTGTCAAAGAGCAACTGTGTTGAAGAATAACTGCGAATATATCCCTCCTTGCTTACATCGCCCTCGATGCGTTAACATACCACTTTGTGTGCCATTTTCTAAAAATCTACATTACGAAGAAACAACAAATAAAGTGGTCGAAGATTTGGAAACCACTGACTGTCCGCATATTCCGAGATGCAAATTTGTCCCTGTCTGTCAACACGACTCATTTTCAAACACAATGAACCAGCAAATTAACATGATTTCTCGAGTACAAAATGCCTGCGAGTTTCTAAACGATTACAATACTCCAGCTTTTTTGGTAAATCCGACCCAACCAACCTGTGGTAGCACGTTTTCTCCATTCCAACTATCTCCTACCAACACATGTTTTACAGAACAGTTTATGTGTAGATCCAATAAGTCGTGTCAATTTGATTCTTCAAATTACAAATGTTCTAATGAATCCAATGAAAACCCGAGTGACGAGACTGTTATATTTATCAGAGATGTTGGTTGTCAATTCAGAAATAAAACTAATTCTCTTAAAGATTCTGTATTGGAATCTAAAGTTTCAAGTAACTCTTTTGATTTCGTTGATGTTAAAATGGGGAACTACTACACAAACGTTCACACTTTGCGATATGAGGATAAGTTTACCAGTCCGCTGTCTGGAGAGGAACAATCTTACTCGACAGTGTCAATAACTTCCATTTTCTTGGACCCTGCGTCAGAATGCCCCTCGCATGGCCAGCGACCAATGCGCGACTCGCTCGGACGCCGACCAACAACGGGCTTTACGCCCAAATCAGCTTATATAACAGCATTCTCTTCCGTAGCACAGTCCCAGCCACTTCAGCACGAAGATAATAAATCAGAAGCATATCTAGTTAAATCTCGAAGACAGTTTCTGAAGGGCAAATATAAGAAGATGTTTTCTGTGAAACGAAGGAGGAAATCTAGAATGAGTAACCTGTGAATGAGTGTTCATAATTCGTCAATGTTTGAACCGACTAAATAAATAATTGTAGCCGGTTTCTTCAAGTTTTGTACAGTGTAACAATACGTTGTATGACCGAAAATGATAAAATTTTTCTTTGTCAATGGATCACTTACTTAAAAAAGTGTCTTTAATAAGAAAAGTTTTGTATTGTGTTTGTCTATGGTGTTTACAATGTTATGTTTGTATGATTAAAAATAAATATTTTTATCTCTTTAGAAAGTTATATTTTAAAACGTATATTTTTTTAAAACCATTTAGGTATAGACGTGGAAATATTGTAGGTACTTACACTATATCCTATCATAAATCTATGCCATACATATCCAGTAACGATAGCTCAAATACCAGCCGATTTATTTTGTTAAAATCTCACCTTGAAAACTTAGGTGAAGTGAGCTGTCAATAGTGTCAATCCCTAGCATCGTAGAATGACAGCTCACTTCAAACTCACTTCAGCTAAGTTATCGCGGTGAGATTTTTACAGAATAGATCGGCTGGAGTCATACAACGCTATTCCGGATAACTTTAGCCTTTAAAAACGGTAACACTTCATGACTTTACCTGTAATGATCTATCCCGAAACTCTAAAACCATGACTTCAGATCTCCCTATCACTGCTAGTTTAGGTTCTTCCATCATTCCGTTGGTTGTATACTGAATTAAGAGTCCGTGAAACTAATCAAGGAAGAGAAACAAAATGATACCCGCAACTTATTTAATGATTCGTGCTAACAAAGATTCTAGCTGAACTCACTGAAGGGATAGCGTTCATTTAGGATGAGTGATTTGGGTAAGCGTTATTTCGGGCTGAAGTTAATCGAGTTATTGTTCTTAAAAGCCAAAATGATTTTGGCTTTTTTTATATATATACTTAGTGTGTAAAGAGCTGTGATGGCCCAGGGGTGACGGCCCCAACTTACGAACGTGTGGTCGAAGCTAGGCAGGGCTTTACTTTGTGTACATAATTTTATCACCACTGCTCTCAAAACGATGAAGGAAAACATTGTGAGACAACCGGCATGCCCTAGAACAGAAAATGTGAAGACATGTGACATCTACCAACCCGCACTGGGCCGCCGTGGTAATTACCATCCTACTCTTTCCCGCAGAGAGGAGGCCTGCATCCCAGCCATGGGAACATTATTGGCTGATTATGCTTGTATATAGTGTGTCAAAAGCCTGGACTATATATATTTTCTGTGTATAATGAAGCTCTCAATCAAAAAAATATTCATATACCTAGCGCAGAAAGTATCATTATTATGCTAGTCTGTTGTTCGTTTTTAGGAAAAAACGGAACCCTTATACGTCCGTCTTTCTGTCAAGACCCTTTTTCTCAGGAACGTGTAGAGCTATCAAGCTGGAATTTATATGAAATACTCAGGTTTACTGACCCTTGGAGCTGTGAAAAAATCAAACTTCTAAGCCAACGCAATCAAAAGATACAGCCGTTTATGCCGCTTTCCGCAAATTTTCGACACTCGCAAGGGAATCAAAACCTACAGGGTACTTCCCGTGAACTCAGAATCTTGAAATTTGGTACGAAGCAACGTCTTATAGCACAGATAAAGGAAAAATTGCGAAAACCTTAAATTTTTACTTACATACATACAAATTTGTATGGAACCCTCGGTGCGCGAGTCCGACTCGCATCTGACCGGTTTTTTTTACATAATTTCTCCTGGTTAACTCTCATTATATTCTAATAAATAAATCAATGTAAGTATTAGAAAGCTCCGTATACCAGGTGGTGTACATGGAATGTAGGTCACCGCTACGTTCCGAGGCAGGAAGCCTTACTGATATTGCCTAACTTCTCAATTTGCAAATGCCGCAAGCAAGTTAACTTGTGTTAAGATATAGTGGTTTCAGTTATGTTTTCGACTTGAAGACTGAAGAGCCTGCAGTTGTCACTAAATTAGTTTTGATGTGATGCCTCAAACTATGTTTCTATGTTTCAAGCAAATATTTTATTATATACTAGCTGTGCCCGCGACTTCGGTCGCGTGCAACTTGGAAAACAATAATGTATATAGTATAACATCATATTGGACTTCATGGGTTTTAATTTTTGCGCGGAACCCTAATTCTATTTCTAAAATAAAAGTTACCTAAGTTACTGCTTATAACATCAGCTGTCTGCTAGTGAAAGTCCTGTTTTTTTTTTTTGTTATAATAATTATGTACACACGGCTACACATCAAGCTATGCAAAACCAGTATTGGCTGACCTTTCATTTTGAGAAAATATCATACAAAGTGAGACCAAGACAAACTGGTTTTGTATAGCTTTTTTTTTTTTTTGAGGATGGGAAATCATGAAATGACTCCTCCCGCTCTGGGTGGAGCAGGAGGGAGTGTCAGACTCTTACTGACTAAAACCCACCCGTGTTCCTTCCTTAGCCCTTTATGTTCCAGGGCAGCGGTAACCCTTTCGGACAATCCCGCTACCGTTTTGTATAGCTTGACGTGTAGTCGTGTGTACGGTCACCAAAGGAGATAAGTAACCAGGGTCGTCGGATACAGTTAAAGTTTTGTAAAAAACCAATGGATATTTTCGAATAAAATTTAATTTAATTAATAGGAAACGAACAGTTCATTTATCAAATTAAATTTCATTCGAAAACATACATCGGTTTCATACTAAACTTCAACTATGTCCGACGACCCTGGTTACTTATCTGCTTTGGAGACTGTACCTACCGTATATACTTTCATATGCATAAAGAAAAAAGCTGTTATTTTGACATTACAAACAAACACCAATTTTATTTATTTGTATGTATAGAATGGATACATTATTGAGATAGTATTGCCCAGCTGTTTTAGGCTACTTTTGGATTGTGACAGTTTAAGAGTGAAGAAGACAGTGCGGCTGGAAGCATAGGTTACAAGAAAAGATTTATTTTCTCACCACAATATTACAAAATACATATTGCATGGTAGATTATCAGTCAGACAAAATTTTAATATTGTGGGAGACCGGTGCCTAAACTAAGCTCTAAGCCTATATTTCAGAAAACCAGGTCTCCGCCCTTTGACAAAATGATACATTTTATTTCGTTGTATACCTACTTGTACAGTCTCGAGCAAAAGTATGTATACACTCGGCTTAATTCAAAAGTGATTTACCCCTTTATTTTTTAATGAAATTTTATGTTATTACTAAAATAGCATTTTCGAACCCATAGGTTTATGTAATGTGTCGTATTTCAACGTTGTATTCGTTATTTCACGAAAAAATCGCAACTCAAAGTTGCCAAGTGTTGACAAATTGGTGCTCGTGACTGTACACAGACAACCTAAAAGATAAAAATCAACATTATAAAAAGATGGTGGCTCGAGTGGAAATTTTAAACTTTACATATAAACTAAACTTTTGTTAAATAGGTTATTTGTGTGTGGAAGCGTGTGTGAGGGTGTGTGGAGTGGTGTTGGTCCGTGCGAGCGACGTGTGGGTGTGTGTATGTGTGTTGGCCGCTTTTTTTTCTAGAGTATCAATGTTTCCTGAAATATTCAATGGAATTGGTTTACATAAATTGCCTTTTAATATATTAACTAACGTAAAGATAGTTGTGTTATCTTAACCTTGCGGATCTACAGGACTATAAACATTGTTGCACATCAAACTAATACAATCTCTCAATTTCTTTTATATATTTTCAACTTTATCACTATTGTATTAAGGTTCAAGATTGATTGGGAAAATTTGACAGTTCGGGTAGCTTAACCTGCTGGCGTCTGTACATAACATTTTTTTCCTAAACTAATATTATAAAGAGAAAAGATTTGATTTTTTTGTATGTTGATATGTTACGTCTTCACGCTAAAACTTTCAAATGGGCAGAAGGGTAGACCATGACCTCGATTAGGACATAGGATACTTTTTATCCCGATATTCCCACGGGATCGAGACTTATGCGGGTGAAACCGCGGAGCACATCTAGTATTTTAAAAACCCTATTCTAACCAAGAACCTATACAGTTTTTTTTTTTCGGGGGTAAACCTTCAAAAGGCACCCGACCTCCGGGGAGTGAGGAGTATGGAATTTTTACCTTACTAAAACCACCCCGGTGATCACCATCCGCACATAGGGGTGGTCCCCCGTTGGCCAGAATTTTCCAAATCCACTAACCAAACACCTTTCATACTATTATAAAAAGTTAACGTATTCACATAACCGGGTACGAGGGTTGGAATACCAAGTTAAATTCCTGAGTAAACAGTTCCGGTCTTAAGTCCACTTGACCCAGTTTCCATCACTTTCGCGGCTTCGAATAAAACTCTGATTTGCAAGTACCTATTCATGTTGGAAAATTCAGGAACATACGCGAACTGGCTGAAAAAGTGGTACAAGGGCGAAGAAAAGTGTTTCGTGTCTTTGTTATTATGATTACCTACTTCATTATGAAGCTTTCACTTGATTCTATAGGTACAGTTTCATTTTATAAATTGACATTTAAGATGAGATTGCTGGATAAGCTCTAACATAATCAACGTAGAATTTATTCTTAAAATTGTAACTTTTTGTTTGAATAATAAAAATGTCGGCATTTAAAAAAGACGTCTCTATAACACTTTTTAAGCACCATTTTCATTTAAATGACAGAACATCATAGCTACCTCCTACCTACTTATTTTTTCCAAGAGCAGCCTCAAGCTATGTATCTAACCTTTGTAGCGTTTCAGTCGCTACTATTACATTATACACCATTGTTTCCGATCATCTCGTCAATTCCAGTCCATCTCGTCTGCGTTTTTTAATAACTGCCCGGTTGGTGTCGTGGTCGCAAGCGTGGCTGCCGTGTGTGGGGTCCTGGGTTAGATTCTCAGGTCGGGCAAAATGTAATTGGGTTTTAGCAGCCTGGAGTTTGGAAGTTGGTGATGTGCTACCCCCGTAGCACGTAAAGCCGTTGGTCCTGAGCCTGATCTCTCCTCGGTTGTGTCGGATTGTCGTCCCATTGGACTTTGAGAGTAAAGGAACAGAGAGTGCACCAGTATTTGCACACACACTTGTGCACTATAATATCTCCTGCGTACCTGGCTAATCTCCGTTAAGATGCGCCCACCGTGACCGAAATCGGTCTGGGGATTATCATCTCGTCTGCTGGTAAATCAATATCACGCCGCCCAAGTTAATCAACCTCATAAATTCAAACTTTCTTATCCAGTCAATTCCTTCTGCTGTTTTCAAACTTCCTTTTAAGATGTTCATTATTATTCCTGCCTCGATGGCTACAGCTAGCAGTATTGTGGCTTTGACATCTTACATGTCGTGTCTTTTACATAACGAGCTTCATGTTGCTACCTATGTATGTGTAATGTTAGTGCTTTTCTATAGTTGACAAGATTGAAGTAATTGAAAAGTAAAATTTAACGTTCTTTGACAATTTATTTCAGCCTGTGTGTGTATTTGTTTGGACGTCGGAAAATATCCTACTGGGACTTACTACCGGGACTTAAAGTACCCCATGTGTTAGTCCAGGTTATAAACTATTTGCATCCAAATCCGTTCAGCAGTTGTTGCGCCAATTCGGAAAATACATCCAGACAAACAGATAAAAAATCGAAAAACTTTATTTTTGGCATCAGACTCGTTACCACCTCTCGTCTTACTTTTTTTTATTTAAATATTCAATGTACAGTTTTGATTGCGTTACTAAATATTTTAGTATAGGTATGTATATAAATTAAGGTATCCTCGAATTCCTTAAATATTTACAGGAATCCTCATAGTCAGCTATGCAAAATTCGCAATTAGGAAAAATCCATTATTTCGGTACAATACATTCCTCCAGCCATCCGGGCCGTAAATTAAAAGGCATTTTTCCGAAAAGAATATATCCACGTGTTCAATTCCTGCCTCATACCGAGATTCGGTCGGAAGTAATATGCGTGTCTCGCAGTGATCCGTATAATCGACCGAATCTGAAAATGACGTGCGCAACTCTTCACCTATAATGTCAGTTAAATCCTCCTAAGGAAACAAGGAAAAACTCCGTATAAGATATCGCTAATGGAGAGAAAATGTGTTTTTAATAAGAAAAAGACAGAAGATAAATATTAGTTTGGTCCTGTCAAATTAAGGTACTTATTCCATGGACAGTTTAGACGTACCTACCTAATTAAAAACATGGCTACTAAAACTACGTCAATTTACGTCAGGCGCTGACTAATTTGACAGGACTAAACTAATATTTATCTTCTGTTCTTTTCTTAATGAAATAGAAAGAAAAAGATGCACTGAACTTAAAAGTTTAGTTTGTGAACAAGGGAATCGGCGCCAAAACCTGCGTGAACAAGATTAAATTTTCATTAAAACATTATTTTTAACTTAGGTGATCTTAAGTAGGTACAGATAAGTTAAGTGCACATCAAGCTACTACAATCTGATTTTCTTTAATAGATTTTCAACTTTCTCGCTAAAGCATTAGGTTCAAAGTTGATTGGGTTTGACAGTTTCGGGTAGCTTGATGTGCTGGCGTCTGTACTATGTAGTTGAAAAGAATCAATGAAAACTTTAATCTTGTTCACATAGATGCTTCGAAATTCAAAATGTTTCTTTTAATGTTGTTTCTTTAAATTGTTTTTTTAATGTTTGAAAATTCGAAATGTTGCCACTGCATAAAGTGTAAAACGTTTATTGAGGATGATATTCTCTTAGCATGTATATTTCCGTTTTCTTATATTCCTGTTTGTTTCTATCACATTTAAATTAAATTGTATTATTTTTGCTTTAGGGACGCTGTACCAGTACAGCGTCCTAATAACTGTTGCTTTAAAAATAATTGTTGATGAATAATTGTTTACTGCACTGGACGACGTCACTACGTCGGCGCCACCGGCTGTCGCTGAAAACCAGCGCTGGAGCTCTGTCTTGCATAGGGTCGCGACGGGATGTGACGCATGTCAACCATTTCTTATTGTTTTTTTTTTTTGTGTTTTATGTTCTTTTTTGCGTCATATTTACCGCAAATAAACGTATTTTCTTTCTTTCTTTCTTTCCACTTGTTTTATTAAGTATTATGTTATAATTTTAGCGTTTCAGAATGATGAAGTTTACATAAATAACAAGTTAATAGACTAAGTAAAAAGTAAACTTACCAATTTTAGCTATGCTAGCGAAGAAAATCCATAATCCAATCAAGAAAGGAGTTTCGACCCGATGGAACTCAAAGGCGGCGATGACGAGTTTCTTGGTCTTCTTTTCGGGTTTCTCCGTGCTCGGTAGATTAGTGGTGGTGTCCTGGTGCTGACGTAGCTGCGTGCCTGGGGGCTCGCCGGGCACAGGGACAACGGGGCCCATGGGGCCGAACCCCAGCCCGGGATACGTGGAGATCCCATCGACTGTTATGGACGGACTTTGTTTTGTGGTGCTCTGGAAAGAAGGGATAGTGGTTAATGAGGTGTGAATAGGATAATTAAGTTGGAAATATTGTTGGTGTTGTTCTGGATTTAGATGATCACTTAAAAATGATCGAGAAGATATTGAAACTGTCTTTAAAGGTAAACGCATTTTGTATTTCATTATGCTACGGCTACATTGTCGCGGTAACGCGAACTACACTTCGCACCACACATCATTGTGCTTCGCACGCTCTTTCTCGCACACCGCTCGACATCTCGCTGGTAAACAGAGAGCGCACGAAGTGTAGTTCGCGTTATCGAGACAATGTAGCCGTAACATTACAGCGAGACGACGAGCGGGGTTCGAGAGATAGCGCGAAGTGTAGTTCGCGTTATCACGATAATGCTTTTTATGAACTAAGTAGTATTTATTATCAGTGCTTACGACATATTAACTGCATAGTACGACTACCTTTGCTATCCTGCAAGGCTTCCTTTAAAGAAGACTGCTTCTATGATGCGCAGAGTGCGAGGGACCGGCAATGACATTCTGAAGGTCATTAGTGACAAGCCGTGCTGCACCATTATGGCGCATTGGGTACATGTACATATACCCGGTGCGTCTGGTGAGTGCAGCAGATATATATGAATTAAATCTTGTTTTTCGTTTGTTACTAACATAACTTATAACTTTATAAGTCACAAAACAGATAAATTATCTGTTCTGTATTATATGTAGGTAGTGTGTATTACTAACATCATATGGATCAAGGTCTGAAGTCAAGTTATTTTTTTTTTTTAAGCCATATGTTGTACATAGTAGAGAGTATTATATTCTACACATAGTGCCAAACTTCACTGCACAACATTTCATAACCACACACTAACAGTACCAATGGCTTTCATTTTGACAGTTCAACATCATTCATTGCGTTATTTAGGTAGTACGTTGTTAGCAGCAGACAATTTTTTCGCACGTATGAAGCAATGCTTTAGCAGTAGCCTTCTTTTTTATTTTTTATTATTAATTAGGGTGCTGTGTTTGTACGAAATATTAAGTAGAACTATTCTGTTGACTACCTTGCTCTTCTGTCTATTTTCATGAATAGCTGTTGCTTTTATATTTTAGCCCAATGGATTTAACGGAGATAGGCGGCTTCTATTAATAGGCCTGTCAATCCCAGTGTTTCACAATCCACCGCCCTCTTGTATGAGTATTTATAGAACAGTGGAACGAAACCTACTAACTACAATATTGTGTTGTCTGGTAGGTACATAGCGTCGTACAATGAAAGCCTCGTAAAGAAAAATGTATTGTAGTTCTTGTTATTTATTTGTTGTGTAGAAAACCTCGAAACATATGAACATGCGCGCTCTAATGCTCGGTTCCTAAAAACAATAACGAATCGTTATGCTTACTCGTACCAATGCTACTCTTTTTTAATTCCAAAGTGGGCATATTCACCACAACTAAACCAAACAAAGCATTCACAAACAAAATCCCTCTACATTCAGCACCACATCTAACCAAGTTGGGAAACTCAGTCATAGCGAAGTTCATAATATAATACAAGAAAATAGATTCGTAAGCTAATTTTACCTGTGATAGTTACTTCCATATGGGAGGATCGACTATGCAAAGCTATGAGTTATTTGCTTCATTATTGGTAAAAATACAAGAGTCTTAATTTTAACCATAACGGTTCGTAAATTAGAGGATACTCCTAATAATGCCTATTATTGATGATAATGAGTAGGAACTTCGGAGAATGTCAATGATGGCCTTTTTCCCGTCAGTTTTTGAAAAATAACCTTTATTGCAATCTCGTGGATTTCACTGAAAGTAGACGGTAGGTAGATCTGTAGGGTGGGTAAAACAATTGAGTTACGCTGTCGTCTTCAGAAATATAATTGTATTCTTCATAACTTCGTTAAGCATAACGAAGTTTTTCTGATGACAACTCTTTACTTCAACGTTCCGTCCCATTTTTTTTAATGAAAAAATAGGTCTGTTTTTTGTTAACTACGAAACTGGAAATTAAATATTTTCTGAGAATTGCAGCTGAGCAGTTCTTGGAAAATAAGATTTACGGTACACTCAGTAGCTTGTTGTAGGTAAGTTATGAACTTTCTTACACCTATACATTTTCAGTTCCCTGAAAAGCAAGTTCTTGATTGATCCTGCACCCTAATTGCGTAACAAACTACTTATCAATCTCAATCTGAACCATTTTGAAGTATATTGCTAATCCATTGCTTCATATGTCCATTCACAGTTATTTTACCACTGACAGCAGCAACCGAATAGCAAACTTATTGTAATGATAGGTAATAAAGATCATTGTGATTTTGACAGTCTCGGCAACCTTTTTGCGACAATAATAAAGATTATTGTGATTTTAACAGGCTTGGCAATGACAGCAAACCAATAACAACCTTTTTGCTACGACAGTAAAAATCACTGTAATTTTGATAGTGATACAAAATCAGAGGTAAAACAATTGAGCGGACAGTCTCTACAAAATAAATTTTGTCATTGCTCGATGTCATCTATCGAGAACAAACGATAAAACGATATACGATACGTATCTACTTAAATAATCTTCACACATTCATATTTCCTTTCGGGACATCAAATTCATTCTTCCTCATAGTTCTCCAACAATGGCGTCTTTTCGTGCGTTTACGGTCCGAAAAACTCGACTCCTTTTATACAATTTCCCTACGATTTCCAGGTAAGGAAATATTGTAGAGACCCCCCCCCCCCCGACACCCGCACCCCGCGGTTTCACCCACAGAAGTCACAATCCTGTGGCAATATCGGGATGAAAAGTATCCTATGTCATAATCCAGGTCATAACCTACCCACCCATGTGCCAAACATTCAAATCCGTTAAGCCGTTTTAGCGTGAAAGCGTCACAAACAAACATACAAAAAATCAATTCTATTCTCTTATCCTTCTATGATAAAAAGTAGCCTATGTGTTAATCCTGATTATAAACCATCTATTTGTCAAATTTCATCCAAATCCGTTTAGTAGTTTTTGCGTGAAAGAGTAACAAACATCCATCCAACCATACAAACTTTCACATTTATAATATTACTTACTTAGTAGGATAAGTAAGTAGTTTAGATAGATAACTGTCCGATAAGCGATCATTTCTAAAGTGACTGAGATTTCGTAGAACCTCCGCGTTTTACTAAAGTACCTATTTATTAGGGTTATTTATTATATATACAGATCCCTTTAATGGAAACGTGGAACGTTTCATTTTACTTTCCTATTCTTATGATTACCTTTTGGCCATAAACCTACCTAAGTACTTGCGTGCTTCAGATTTTTTCTACTGAGATAAAATCACTCATGTAGATTAAAATAAGTACCAAGTAGAAAAGGTACTTAGGTACTATTGTTTACTAGTTCGTATTACCTACTAGTATTTTAGACCTTGCAGGATACACGAAACAGTTTATATTTGTATTTGAGGGCTGATTTTTCCAACGCCAGATAATTTTCTCCAAGGAATAATTTTGAATTTTTGACAGTTCTTCTATACAAAATCTGTCAGAGGGCAATTTTATTCCACGAATAAAAATTATCCGTCGTTTGAAAAGTCAGCCTGTAAGGCCGGTTTTTTGTTAAAATAATGCGTAATGGTTAAATATTGGCAAAATGTGTTTTTTGATAAATTTTTAGTTCATCTAATGGTTATTTTACATAATTATATACTTATATTTAAATAATAAAATGGATTATTTATTTATTTATTACCTACTGTAATTGCCGGTGACATCACAGCGGGCCCTATCAGAATACCAGGGCTGCGACATTTATTTTTTAAATGTCGTAGCATCATGCTGAGAGCTAGGAGCCTTTTGGCCTCGTACAGGACTTTTTGTTTCATTTTTCTTTTTGTTAATTTTTTTGTATAATTAGGTTTTGTTACTTTTTTTATATGATTTAGTTTTTTATTTTTGTTTGTGTTTAGTTTAGTTTAGTTTTATGATCTTCCTGTGCGAGTCGCAATAAATACTTCTTCTTTTCTTTCTATTTTTTTAACTAATAGTTAATTATATGACCATTAAGCAAGGATATCATTAGATAAACTAAAAATTAATCAAAAAACACTTTTTGCAAAAATTAACCATTACTTACTATTTTTAACAATTGGTTGAGTTAACTACGGATCAAAAAATCGGCCCTTAGTCTCGAGTCAAGTCTAACCAAGATCCGTATTTAAAGGCCTTGGAATCCCAAACATTTAGTACAGTGTTAGTGGCTGCTAAACGAAGTGGCCGAGGGTTCTCACCAGCCAGTCATCTTGACCTTGTCGCAGACGGCTTTGTCTCGAAACTGTTGGGTGGGACCTCGGCCTTCGCCGAATTGCGGAGTGCCCTACTTATGAAAATGCTACCCGCTTTCGTGTGACAACGTTTAGCTTTAAAATAAAGAATTTAATAACATCAAAGAAAATACTGTAGTTGACAAGTTTGAATGGATATTTCTTGTTTTATAAAAAAAAAATGAGAACACAATCTTACTGTACATGAATTTTGTTAAACATTTTTGCTGGTAACCTCCTACCAGCGAAACTTGTGTCAAAATTAAGAGAGATAAGTAGGTACGTTTGCGGATAGGTATTCTGCGGGTACACTGCAAGGATACCTATTGGCAAACATGTCTCTGTATAAGTATTGTTTTACTTACACTCAGGGTTTTCGTAACCCTAATTGCGTAACACACGATCAATCGGAATCTGAATCATTTTGAAGCACATTGCTAATCCATTGCTTCATAAGTTCGAAAAATTTGTCTGCTCAACACGTAAATAACGCAATGAATGTTGTTGAACTGTCAAAATGAAACCCATTGCTAGGTACTGATCCTAGTGTATTACACAATTATCCCGCTGATTCTGCCGCATTGATGTGATTATTAAAGTGTACCGACGTAACAGTCCTTGAATAAACGTCTTAATTGTAACAATAGATACCTACCAATCCATTTATTAGCTTACCAAGGTGGTTATGAAACGTTGAACAGTGAAGGTTTTGCACTATTTATAGAATATAATAATCTTTATTAAAATGAAAACCATTGGTACATACCTACTAATAGTGTGTTACACAATTAGGTACACCGCTGGCTAAAGTTAAAATTCCAAAATTAAAGCATTGGCCAAGCTTGGGGTGCAATTTTCGCATAAATAAATCTAAAAAACAACATTCCACAAACAAATAAAAATTGCTGTACGCACGACGATATATCACGCTTTACCTACATTTCCAGTACAAGCTGACTTTTCATTTAATTTGTGAAAACTAGGTAACAATACTAACTTAGTTATGAAGCACTATTGTTAATACTAACAAAACATGGCCCTTAGTTAAAAATAAAGCTAAAAAAGCCTATACAATGCGAGGTCAGCTAAAACTGGAAATATATAGCTTGATATGTCGCTATCTGTGCAATAAAACAATATTTTTTTATATGTTTTTTTTTTTAATTTTAGTTGGTGATGCGTGTTTACCCCCAACATGATTTTTTTTTATGCGTCATCTTTGCCGCAAATTAATGTATTTTCTTTCTTTCTATTTCCACCCATTAACTAAACTACTCGAAAGTAAATAGCACACCCAGAAATGTTCAGTAAATAGGTATAAAGAGTAAACAAGAATGTAAACAACCCAGTGAAACATAACCAGCACACTGAATACCTCCTACAGTTACCTACAGTTTGGCTGAAGAGTTACCTTAATACATCTTAGCCTACTAATATTATAAACGTGAAAGTTTGTATGGATGGATGGACGGATGTTTGTTACTCTTTCACGCAAAAACTACTGAACGGATTCGGATGAAATTTGGCACATGGTTAACAACTAGGATTAATATATAGGATACTTTTTATCCCAATATTCCCACGGGATCGAAACTTATGCGGGTGATACCGCGGGGCGCAGCTAGTAATTTATAAGCCCAACCTGACCGTCCTACTAGCCCGCGACGGCATATTTTATTCAGCTGGGTCCTAATTAGGCATACTAATTTGGTAACCAACCTATTTGTAAAACACTCGACCAATGGAGCAACGGAGCAACCCATCTTTCTAATTTACCATCAACCAACAAAAGTTACAGCTAATTTTCTGTACGTGTGTTTGACACTGAACTCCTGCTAAAAGGCTGAACAGATTTTGATTAAAAAAAATTGTGTGTTTGAGTGAATCCCTGGATGGTTTAGATTCACAATTGGAGCCGGTAGGTGGCGCAGCTTTTATTTTATAGAGAAAAGATTTGATTTCTTTTTGTATGTTTGTTTGTTACGCCTTCGCGGATTTGGAATTGAAATTGAAATTTTGCACATGGGTAGACCATGACTTGGAGAAGGACATAGGCTTTTTTTCATCCTGTATCGCAGGCGAAGTTTCGAGCAACAGCTTGTTTTATATATACAAATAAAATGAGACGTAAAACAGACACACAAAACATCAATCCAAACCCAATGAAACATGACCGGTACACTGAATGCTTCAGTTACCTACAGAACAGTTTAACTAAAGAACTACCTTAATACATAATTTATAAACCCAACCTGACCGGTCCTATTAGCCCACGTCGACTCATTTCATTATTCAGAGGCACGTTCAAAATGAGACCTAAGTACTCGGGCCTAATTAAGCAACCTAATTTGAAGCACTGGTTTTGCTTTTGACATTCGACTTAGCTTTGGTACCCCAATTAAAAATAAATAAAGATTTCCGATGTAGTATGTGAACTGATTTCCATAGATATCTGTATGAAAAGAGTAGGTACCGACGGCAGCACATCAAACTACTACAATCTGTCAAATTTATTTAATAGATTTTCAACTTTATCGCTAAAGCATTAAGGTTTAAGGTTGATTGGGAAAATTTGACATTTTCGGGTAGCTAGATGTGCTGGCGTCTGTACCTATCATTTATTTACTTATTAGGTACTAGAAGGTGATAAAATGGACCCATTGACTATCATAATTTTATTGGAGTTTGAACCAATCTAAGATTTTAAATTAAGACTGTATTCTGACCTGTATTCGTTGCGCCTCAAAATACACAAAAGCCCATTATAAAAGCCGATAAAAAAAGGTCTGGCTATACAATAAAACGAATAAAATGACCAAATTGGTAAGGCTTAGAGTACCTACTGCGGATATAACTCGTTCTCTATTGTAAGTTTTAACAAAAACTGATCCTCGAAGGATACATTCGATTTTTTAAGCATTGCGTTCTACATACGGAATTTTCCATAAAATAAGTACATAAAATAAGTATTATTAAGTAAAATATAAGTGATAAAAAATAAGTTCCATGTAATTTACTTATAATGTTAAAAAATAAAAATCATTAAACAATCAGAAATTGCTAACCAAAATCTTGCGTTCCCTATCAACTAAACCGCATTCAAGTTATTTATTACTACTCTTCCTTTTATAAAATAAAATTAATATTTCTTTTTTAAATCCAGTAACGAAAAAAAAGATAACGTTGTAAGATAATGCGACCTTGAAGACGTTCGATTTCTCGAAAACTCGTTTGACGCATAACCATTTTTAACCGACTTCTAAAAAAGGAGGAGGTTCTCAATTCGGATGTTTGTATTTTTTTTTTAATGTTTGTTGCGCATAACTCCGTCGCTTGCCAACCGAATTTCATCAAAAACGCGCATTTTCGTTGTTTGCCACCGTCTTCCGAAATTAAAGTTATTTTTCAGCACTTTGTAGTGTCGTTTTTCGAAGTCGGTTGTTTTTTTTTCTTTTTTTTTCAAAAAAGTTTTTATTATTTTTGTAGGTAAATTGGCCTGTATTTTTGTAATTTACTAAGCATAACTTTTTCAGAAAATAACTCATTTTTATTGCCATATAATTATACAAACATACAAAACTGGTTTGTGAAATAATTTGATAATTCAAAACGTTGGTCGCCCGAACAGGGACTTGAACCCTGGACCCTTGGATTAAAAGTCCAATGCTCTACCGACTGAGCTATCCGGGCAGTACAAACATTGTCGAAATAACTGGGCATATAAAAAGTTGGCGCAGAGCACGATTCGTACAAAAACCAATGAATCATGGTGAATCACCTTTGTTGCCGTCTTTAGGCAATTATTTGTTGAGTTGTGAAATAGCTCCTTTGTACAATGAAACAGGTGATAATTTTAATATTAATTTATGAATATTTTTCTTTATTCATAAATTAATACTAAAATTATCATTATAAAAAAATCGACTGTATCCTTCGAGGATAAGTTTTTTTTTAAACTTACAATAAAATTAGCTAGCGAACTCCGTAGACGTGGCGAGTATCGATATATAAACATGATACAAAAAATAAATAAATTTACAACTTTTTTGTGGGGTCATCGACCGCACTTTGCTTAGTCACTTGAAATATCAGTTTTATGTGTAAGCTTCACAGATTTGATTGATCTCTGAAGTTTCGCTAACCAATTTAATTTGATGATTGTATATCAAAATGTAGTAGATGCCTACGGGATGTTTCTTTCGGAAAATGCAGTTTTATCAGCTTGGTGTTTGGTTACCTACCTGTTAATTTAACAGATTCCAATAGAACAATAAAATACGAAATTTTATATGAACTGGAACTAATTTGAAGTTCACATTGTTTCTTTACCAATCATAGATTGTTTAGGTAAATAAAATGTATTTTAATGTAAAGCGGAAGAACTGGAAGTAAAATACAAGACTTGTTTTGATATTCGTCTAGACTTCTATAGATTATTTTATGACGGGTAATGCTCAAATTATTGTTTCTGTTAAATACTTATGTATCATCATAATCATAATATCAGCCGAAAGACGTCTACTGCTCGACATAGGCCTCCCCCAAGCACCTCTACATTGACCGGTTTTGTGCTTCTCGCATCCATCGGGTTCCTGCGGCCTTCACAAGATCGTGGGTCCACCTTATGAAGATAAATATGTATAGGTATATTCAAATGTTTCATTTTCAGTAAAAGCAGCTCGGTCAACGCCAACAAAACTTTGACAAGTTTGGTAATTCCTCACGGAACAGACAACATTTAAAACTTCTATGAAAATAAATTAGTTAATCTAAAACAGATAAACTAATTATAAAATAAAAAAGTAGTGAATTAAACCACTTTAATATTATAATATTTTTGATTCCGTAGTATTTCTGCGTTCTCTTACTAACAATTTATTCAATGGATCTATGGTTTTCTGATTAAAGAATTATATTATTACTTAGCTAGTTGTGTACCTATGTCATGGCGCTGATTCCCTTGTTCTCAAACTAAACTAAATTTAAGTTCAGTGCATCTTTTTCTTTCTATTTCATTAAGAAAAGGTGTGGTTGTGGTGTACAATAAAGTATATATAAATATAAATCTATACTTATAATAAATCTGTAGAAGTGAAAATTCTGTACATTGAAAATATCAAAAAAATAAATGGCAGGGGGTGTTACTAGACCAACACCGAACCCAAAAATGTGATTAAAAAATTTTTTGTCTGTCTGTCTGTTTGTTCAGGCATCACGCAAAAACTACCGGTTCGATTACGATGAAACTTGGTATAATTATTCTTTAATATCCTGAGCACCACACTGGGTACTTTTTATCCCGGAAAAGTATATACAATAAAAAACAAACTTAATTTTGCGGTTCGATCCCTAGATCCGATTACTGTACCAACCGCAAATAATAAGTTTGTCGTAGGTTAGGTCACACGCAGTGGAGTTCATTTTTATTCCTTTTACTTTTTAGAGTTATTTAGGTTTATTTTTATATAAGTCGTAGGTATAGATTTTAATTTTAAAGTATAGGTAGTATATTTGATAGTGTACGTAGTGACCGTAGGTTATTTTATAATAGGTACTGTTAGGTAGGATAGTCATTCGTATAGATATTAGTTTTTAGAGATTTTGCTTATTTATTGAGTTTAGATTGAGGGGCCCGTGGCTAAATAATAACAGCCGCACAGATCGATCGGTCAGGTTAAGCTACGCTTGCCGCGGTCGGTCTGTGGATGGGTGACCATCTTTACATACCGAGACACCTCCGTGCCTCGGAAAGCACGTTAAGCCGTTGGTCCCGGCTGTCATTCGTGGATCTTTGACAGTCGTTACGGGTAGTCAGAAGCCCGAAAGTCTGACAACCAGTCGTACCAAGGGTATCGTATTACTCAATAACTGGGTTGTGGAGGTCAGATAGGCAGTCGCTCCATGTAAAATACTGGTATTCAGCTGCATCCGGTTAGACTGGAAGCCGGCCCTGAACATAGTTGGGAAAAGGCTAGGCAGATGATGATTGAGTTTAGATAGTTATCGTCATAAATAGGTTTATTTAGGTAGGTAGGTATTTTATTTTCTGTTATTGAGTTTATTTATTTTTTTAACTAGCTTCTGCCCGCGGCTTCGCTCGCGTGGATGTCGGAAAGGATAAGAAGTATGTCCTTCCCCAGGATGACTATCTCTTTGGCATCTGCTGGCAGGCAATTTTATCGTACTTTACTCTAAAAATTTCGAAGATTTATGTTTACGATCTTTATCATTTATTTATTTAATTCGGTTCAATTTTAAAGTTTACAGATCAAATGAATAAGATTTTTGAAATAAACCTTGTCGTCCCCTTTTACCACGACATAGGCTTTGTTTTAAAAAAAACGTTTGATATGTTCCCATTGTATGACTTAAAGATTATTTATACCCATTTAGAGTTAATGGAAGCAAGCAGTAAAATCCATCCCTTAAACTTTAATGTATTTTCCACCCTGGTAAGAGACGAAAACTCTAACCGTTTTTGAAAAACCCTTAAAACACATACTAAACCTTTTTGAAAAACCCTTAAAACACATACTAAACCTTTTTGAAAAACCCTTAAAACACATACTTTTTGTTTTAAGTATTAGTATCGAGTTTCGAGTTAATTCGTCCGAGCGGTTTAATATTTTTTCTTACATATTAACTTTTTCACCTCCTGAAGCCTCTGTGAGATTTTTTTTAAAACTAAAAGTGACCATCTGTATTAATTAATGAGGCAAATATTGCCAAGTATCAAGTTTATTAATCAAAGGAAAAAGATTTTTCATATTAACTGTATCCCGTCTTTTCACCCCACTGGCGTAAGAAAACAAAAAAAAAAAAAATTGGATGTTTCCATAATTTGACACAAAGCTGTTGTATACCAATTTTTGAGTTAATCAAGCCACGTAGTAAAATACGCCCTTAAAAAATTAATTACCCCTTTTTGCCCCGTCAGCGGTCGATTATCGAAAGACCCAAAAACTTATCATCGTTACTTTCTTTTCAAAAGTATTAATACTGAATTTCGAGTTAATCGGATCGCGCATTCAAATTCTTCCACACAAACTTTAACACCAATATATCCCCCTTTGGAGGGTAGTTTTGAAAAACATATAATGATAAACTTTATTACTTACGTAGGCAAGTGTTCTTGCCAATTTTCAAATTTATTAACAAACAAATAGAATAAGATTTTTCATATAAACTGTATCCCCACTTTTCACCCCCATAGGGCCACCCCTATCTCTATCTATCTTTAACACATCTCAAACGATTTATCAAAATTCCACAATTTTGATAAATCGTTTGAGATGTGTTAATAACTTTTTTTTTTTTTTTTTTTGAGGATGGGAAATCATCAAATGACTCCTCCCGCTCTGGGTGGAGCAGGAGGGAGTGTCAGACTCTTACTGACTAAAACCCACCCGTGTTCCTTCCTTAGCCCTTTATGTTCCAGGGCAGCGGTAACCCTTTCGGACAATCCCGCTAGTGTGTTCATAACTTGACACAAAGATTATTTATACCAATTTTCGAGTTAATCAAGCTACGCTGTAAAATCCTCCCCTGTAAAATTGACTACCCCTTTTCAACCCGTCAGGGGTAGATTTTCGAAAAACCCTGATACACATTATTCTTTATTTTCAGTCTTAGGTATAAATACTGAGTTTCGAGTAAATCGGACCGCGAGCTAAAATTCTTGCATACAAAATTTGAAACCCCCTAATCCATTGTTAGGGGGTAGTTTAGAAAAAAAAAAACTGGCAATCTTCATAATTTATTTAGGTAAGTATTCGTGCCAAGTTTCAAGTTTATTAATTCAAGGAATAAGATTTTTCATACAAACGAAATCCCCCATTTCACCCTCTTAGGGGTGGAATTTCGAAAAATCCTTTCTTAATGTATGTCTACTCTTCACGAAGAACACACCCTCCAAATTTCATGTCTCTAGGACCAGCGGTTTAGGCTGTGCGTTGATATATCAGTCAGTCAGTCAGTCAGGACTTTGAATTTTATATATATAGATGAACTATGCAAACAGTCAGTATTCAAGTGAATCGCAATAATCGAATGCAACTATTATATTCTCCAGGATACGTGTGTTCGCTACGAATAACTGAATGACTGAAAGACTAAATGTTAAGTGAAGCTTACTATAATATATTAGTGAAAACCGCATCTAAATCGAATAAGCCGTTTCTGATATTAGCGTGCACAAACACAGACAAACAGACAAAAAAAAATTTAATTACTTTTTCGGGTTCAGCATCGATATAATAACAACCCCTACTACTTTTTTTTTATATATTTCCATTGTACAGACACCACTTTTCTACAATTTTATTATATGTAATAGATTAGGTAGGTACTTAGGTAAAGATATCATATAGGTACCCTCTTAATCACCATTAATGAGACACAATTGGTTTTCTATTGTAATTAGCCACAAAGGGCCCGCGAGATAGATGGCATCCTGGTGCACATACATTTTATCCTGTTAGCACGTTCCCGTGGGATAATTTCCGACATCCACGCGGGCGAAGCCGCGGGCAGAAGCTAGTAAATAAATAAAAGGAGAAAAGATAAATTTTAGTTTAGTCCTGTCAAATTAAGACGCTCCATAGACAGTTTAGACGTGATTAAAAACATGGCTACTAAAAATACGTCAATTTACGTCTGTCGCTGACTAATTAGGCTCTATTGATGCCATATTAAACGAAGTTTGCAGTATTGTCGGTGAAGGAAAAGTGAACTCGGAACAGAAGCTTTGTGTTTCCACTCTTTGTAGGAGGGTCTCAAGTGGGACCTCTCAGATAGCCGTCTTATACCAATCGCTGAAGCAGAAAACGATTCTGGCCCATACCACAATCCAGCACAGGTTCACCAGAACGTTGTGGATTCTCTCCAGCAATTCAAAGAGGTCATTCAAACTAAAATGAGCCCGTAGCCTTTACCGAGAAGGAGGTATTGGACTGTATTTATGACCAAAACCTTTCAGACAAGTTGCCAAATAAGTATAACTCGCGAGTCCTTCCTTGAGAGCATCAAATTGAGCCATAAATCGGGTAGAAAGACCTTCCTACATGTAACTTTATTTTGGAACTACCCGCTAGCATGCGTAAAATCTTAATAAACCAAAGCCGAATTTTTATTAATTGGACATCATGCCCGGTGAGAGATTTCACGATCGTCACCAGGTGCTTCAATTTCCAGCAGTTCGGACACGCAGTCAAGTTTTGCCGAGAAACTAGTTCTATTTGCAACCACTGTGGAGAGACTGGACACACCTTCAAGGAATGCAGCAGCAAATCTTCTCCGCCTCAATGTGCGACGTGCAAACGCTTCAAGAGGAAATGTGACCATTCAACTGGAGATGTTAGTTGCCCGCCATGCAAATATATGCAGAAATGAAATATATTAACTCAATATTATGAAGGCGTCTAAGAGCGCCACCGATTTTTTTATTTAGTACGCCCATTAACAGGTAGTTTATCTTCTATTTGTATTTCCATTTAGTTTGTAATGTAACGATCATGCGATATCAGCTAATTTGCGATCTGGATAGTTTTTCTGTATCAGAATCCATATCTGTAATGTTGAGGACTGTAAACCTCTTCTCTCTACTGGGGACAAAATATTAACTCTGCTCACACAGAATATTTGCAGCATAAATCGAAACATGACCGGGTTTGAAGTGTTATTACAGAATCTTGACTTACGCTGTGATATGATTGTTCTAACAGAATGTTGGTTGCCAAAACAAACGGTCAACTTACCATCTCTGGACGGTTATTATTCATACAAAACTGAGAGAGATATAAACCAAAACGATGAATTAGTAGTTTATATAAAAAATAATTTAAGTACAATTAAAGAAGAACCTGTTAGAAAGACTTCAAATTAAAACACGGATTCTTGTAATAATATCACACGTATATTATACTGAATGGAATTAACACGACACGTCACTCTCCCGCTCACTCCCGAATACAATACCCTATCGATCGTTGTTGATAGATGATCCCGTAGAGAGCCCCTGAGGCACCTTAAAAAAAATATATTAAACATAGCCCCGAAGGCAAGTTGTTGAGCGGATCAACAGTCCGGTATCCCAAGATAGCAATTGCTTAATAATTATAATTAGTCCCGATGTAGTAGTCATGGCTATTTATAGGCCTCCTTCTCAAAATATAGACAGATTTTTAGAATCACTTGACACAAACTTAAAAAAATTATCATCTTTTAAAAACATAATACTTTTGGGTGATATTAACTTAATATTGCTTCCGGGAAATCCGATACCCATGTACATAATTATCAGAATATTTGCTCATTTCATGGACTATTACCAGTTCACTATCACCCCACGCATCAGAGCGGCTCATGCTTAGACCATATCATCCTAAACATGAAAAAACCATCCAAAACATTGGTCACGAATTCTTCACTTACAGATAGATCATCAAGCTGTTTTACTAACATTACAAATAAGTTCACCTAGAATAAACTGCATGCGTAGCTACACTAAAGTGAATATGACAAACCTCGCAAATGACGTACGCGGTATGAATTTTGACACTGTTTATAATTCAAACGATGCAAATAATTCTTTAAAGTATTTCAAAATCTCGCTACAATATGTAATAAAAACACATTTACTAAAACAATACTCAGAAAGTTTAGTTGTATTAAGCCCTGGATCACACCCGGCCTCGTTCGTTGTGAACACACAGAGACAAACTTCATCTAAAATTGAAACGCACACCTGATAACGACATACTTTCTGTTACATATAAAAGGTATCGTAACTTCTTTAATAATCTATTGGAAAAGATTAAAAATCAGTATGACAAAGATTAATTACAGAAGGTGGGAAAAAATAGTAAACTTGTTTGGAAATTTATAAAAACATACATTTAGATCGAAAAATCCCGAACCTCTGCTTAATTTACTATCTACAGAGATAAACCCATCCGAAGCAGTGAATAAAGCAATCAATTTATTTGCTAATTTTGGTATAACCTTGGCTGAAAAATCTTTACATTCTAGCAATTTTTCCCCTCAAAACTCGACTACGACATCCTGTACAGTAAAATCTTTTGTTTTATTAGATACCGACGTTAACGAAGTAGTAAGATTAATACACGGGTTAAAGGATGCATTTCCTACTGGGTGGGATGACATACCTAATAATATACTTAAAAAAATTAGGTACCTACTAGACCCTCCACTAACGCACATACGAGTATGTTTATCTCAAGGAATATTCCCTAAATTGCAAAAAGCTGTGGTCACACCTGTATTCAAGTCTGGAGGCAAAAACTCTGTGAATAACTACAGATCCAATTCAGTTTTAACAGGCCTCTCAAAATTAAAAAAAAAATCATTAACAGTAGATTGATAAAATATCTGGAAGATAACAGACTACTTTCAGATAATCAATTTGGTTTTAGGCCCAATATAGCCAAGCAGTACACCAATTAACTAATTATATTACTATCAATCTAGATTATGGTATGCACACAATTGGGATCTTTCTAGACCTTGCCAAGGCCTTCGACACTATTTCATGTCCTTTACTTTTGCACAAGCTTGAAACACTGGGGATAAGAGGAGTACACACGGCTACACGTCAAGCTATAAAAAACCAGTTTGTCTTGGCCTCACTTTGTATGATATTTTCTCAAAATGAACGGTCAGCCAATACTGGTTTTGCATAGCTTGATGTGTATCCGTGTGTACCACTTCTACTATTTGATTTGCGGATTATCTCAAAAAAAAATATACGCGTCGACTTAAGAACCTCCTCCGTTTTTTTTCGTCGGTTAAAAATAAGTCAGTATAGAAGTT
This sequence comes from Apamea anceps, assembly GCA_951799955.1. NCBI lineage: Eukaryota > Metazoa > Arthropoda > Insecta > Lepidoptera > Noctuidae > Apamea > Apamea anceps. Next base: position 6,982,072 of record OX637516.1, read on the forward strand.
CTGAACTTAGAAATAGTTGTTTTGGAATTCCACAAGGCAGCATTTTGGGCACCACGTTATTTTTAATCTATATAAATGATCTGTGCAGCCTGACACTCCAAAGTGGAGTCATAATGTCTTATGCGGGTGACACCGCTCTATTGTTCTCAGCTAAATCAAGAGCTGAAGTCTATGAATATGCTCAAAATGGTTTTAACATTGTCTCTAATTGACTCCATAATAATATCCTAACATTAAATGCAGATAAAACAAAATACATTTTATTTACAATGAGAAATATTAACATAACGCTTACTAATCTAAACATTTAGAGCTACGAGATACAAGCGATACTTATTTTGTGGCTCACCGGATCCGTCACATTGTATTTTTACTTTTTTTGAAGAATATACTTTATTATTATTCTTATTATTATTATTTACGCTCACAATTGTAGCACTTACGCTTCCGCTGACACTGCATGTTCTTGTCCCACTTTAGCTAAAGCTGACCATTTAAAATACCTAGATGTCACAATTGACATCAATCAAAATTTCCATAAACGTATCGATTTACTCTGTACCAGAGTGCGCAAATTAATACATGTTTTTACCGACCTCATCTAGTTTTAAAATATGATTGACGTGTAAAAGTGTTTGTACAAACCTACTTACAAAAATAAAATCAGTTATCATTTAAGAACTTACGGAACACAGCCGATTATAAATTAATTGAACCGGTTTATTTAGCTTTGTGGCAATCCATACTTACCAACTGCATAACCTCCTGGGGGGTGCTGCAAAACAATTTTTACTTCGTCTAGAGCGTGCTCAAAGAGCAATTCTCAAGATTGCTACCTTTCGCCCTTTTAGATTTCCTACGCACTAACTCGACACAGCATGTAATGTAAGTACTAACAGTAAGGCAATTATTTATTCTAAGCACAGTACTACACCAGCACACTCCTTTTGACCCAGTACCTACCGACAAGAGAAGAAAGGACTTGGTTTGCATAGAGCCTCAAACTAAACATGCGTTTGCTAATCGATTTTATGAGTTCTTAGGACCTTTTCTGTATAATAGACTCAACAAGTTACTAAGCTTCTATAGTGTAAGCTATAAAAAATGTAGTACTTAAGTACAATGTTATCAGAATACTTAGCGATACTCAATTCCTTCTAAAACTGCTAGAAATTCTGTCATGATTGAATTTATTCCCTTGTAAGTATTAACTTTTGTATGTTTACATAGGCTTAGTATTAGGTATTAATGTACTATTGTGCTTTTTCGCAGAGTTGTTAAATAATTATTTTTATACCACTTTTATTTAAAAACTAGCTTCTGCCCGCGGCTTCGCCCGCGTGGATGTCGGAAAGGATAAGAAGTATGTCCTTCCCCAGGATGACTATCTCTTTGGCATCTGCTGGCAGGCAATTTTATCGTACTTTACTCTAAAAATTTCGAAGATTTATGTTTACGATCTTTATCATTTATTTATTTAATTCGGTTCAATTTTAAAGTTTACAGATCAAATGAATAAGATTTTTGAAATAAACCTTGTCGTCCCCTTTTACCACGACATAGGCTTTGTTTTAAAAAAAACGTTTGATATGTTCCCATTGTATGACTTAAAGATTATTTATACCCATTTAGAGTTAATGGAAGCAAGCAGTAAAATCCATCCCTTAAACTTTAATGTATTTTCCACCCTGGTAAGAGACGAAAACTCTAACCGTTTTTGAAAAACCCTTAAAACACATACTAAACCTTTTTGAAAAACCCTTAAAACACATACTAAACCTTTTTGAAAAACCCTTAAAACACATACTTTTTGTTTTAAGTATTAGTATCGAGTTTCGAGTTAATTCGTCCGAGCGGTTTAATATTTTTTCTTACATATTAACTTTTTCACCTCCTGAAGCCTCTGTGAGATTTTTTTTAAAACTAAAAGTGACCATCTGTATTAATTAATGAGGCAAATATTGCCAAGTATCAAGTTTATTAATCAAAGGAAAAAGATTTTTCATATTAACTGTATCCCGTCTTTTCACCCCACAGGCGTAAGAAAACAAAAAAAAAAAAATTGGATGTTTCCATAATTTGACACAAAGCTGTTGTATACCAATTTTTGAGTTAATCAAGCCACGTAGTAAAATACGCCCTTAAAAAATTAATTACCCCTTTTTGCCCCGTCAGCGGTCGATTATCGAAAGACCCAAAAACTTATCATCGTTACTTTCTTTTCAAAAGTATTAATACTGAATTTTGAGTTAATCGGATCGCGCATTCAAATTCTTCCACACAAACTTTAACACCAATATATCCCCCTTTGGAGGGTAGTTTTGAAAAACATATAATGATAAACTTTATTACTTACGTAGGCAAGTGTTCTTGCCAATTTTCAAATTTATTAACAAACAAATAGAATAAGATTTTTCATATAAACTGTATCCCCACTTTTCACCCCCATAGGGCCACCCCTATCTCTATCTATCTTTAACACATCTCAAACGATTTATCAAAATTCCACAATTTTGATAAATCGTTTGAGATGTGTTCATAACTTTTTTTTTTTTTTTTGAGGATGGGAAATCATCAAATGACTCCTCCCGCTCTGGGTGGAGCAGGAGGGAGTGTCAGACTCTTACTGACTAAAACCCACCCGTGTTCCTTCCTTAGCCCTTTATGTTCCAGGGCAGCGGTAACCCTTTCGGACAATCCCGCTAGTGTGTTCATAACTTGACACAAAGATTATTTATACCAATTTTCGAGTTAATCAAGCTACGCTGTAAAATCCTCCCCTGTAAAATTGACTACCCCTTTTCAACCCGTCAGGGGTAGATTTTCGAAAAACCCTGATACACATTATTCTTTATTTTCAGTCTTAGGTATAAATACTGAGTTTCGAGTAAATCGGACCGCGAGCTAAAATTCTTGCATACAAAATTTGAAACCCCCTAATCCATTGTTAGGGGGTAGTTTAGAAAAAAAAAACTGGCAATCTTCATAATTTATTTAGGTAAGTATTCGTGCCAAGTTTCAAGTTTATTAATTCAAGGAATAAGATTTTTCATACAAACGAAATCCCCCATTTCACCCTCTTAGGGGTGGAATTTCGAAAAATCCTTTCTTAATGTATGTCTACTCTTCACGAAGAACACACCCTCCAAATTTCATGTCTCTAGGACCAGCGGTTTAGGCTGTGCGTCGATATATCAGTCAGTCAGTCAGTCAGGACTTTGAATTTTATATATATAGATGAACTATGCAAACAGTCAGTATTCAAGTGAATCGCAATAATCGAATGCAACTATTATATTCTCCAGGATACGTGTGTTCGCTACGAATAACTGAATCATTATGGCAGCGGCGCGTTTTTTTTTTATGAATCTTCTCGTAGTTGACCTTGAGAGGTCGCGACTACTTAACCGACTATCCTGTGGTTGCCTTAAGAATTCTTAAAGCCTCCAGCCAGGGCTACATACATCTAGATTAAAACTAAATGACTGCGCGCTAAGGGCACCCCCTGTGGGGTACGAACCTCGGCTTAGGGCGTCGCTGGGAGAGGGCAGCAAAGGGACAGGCTGGATCGAATTGGACAGCGGCGCGGCTTTCAGCGCGCTTTATATAGGCACGGACGCGCAGGCGCGAGGCGTGTAAATGTTCGCCGTGATTCTTTAATTTGACATAACTTTTTTATTTATGAACCGATTGACATGAAATAAAGACTAAATGTTAAGTGAAGCTTACTATAATATATTAGTGAAAACCGCATCTAAATCGAATAAGCCGTTTCTGATATTAGCGTGCACAAACACACAGACAAACAGACAAAAAAAAATTTAATTACTTTTTCGGGTTCAGCATCGATATAATAACAACCCCTACTACTTTTTTTTTATATATTTCCATTGTACAGACACCACTTTTCTACAATTTTATTATATGTAATAGATTAGGTAGGTACTTAGGTAAAGATATCATATAGGTACCCTCTTAATCACCATTAATGAGACACAATTGGTTTTCTATTGTAATTAGCCACAAAGGGCCCGCGAGATAGATGGCATCCTGGTGCACATACATTTTATCCTGTTAGCACGTTCCCGTGGGATAATTTCCGACATCCACGCGGGCGAAGCCGCGGGCAGAAGCTAGTAAATAAATAAAAGGAGAAAAGATAAATTTTAGTTTAGTCCTGTCAAATTAAGACGCTCCATAGACAGTTTAGACGTGATTAAAAACATGGCTACTAAAAATACGTCAATTTACGTCTGTCGCTGACTAATTAGGCTCTATTGATGCCATATTAAACGAAGTTTGCAGTATTGTCGGTGAAGGAAAAGTGAACTCGGAACAGAAGCTTTGTGTTTCCACTCTTTGTAGGAGGGTCTCAAGTGGGACCTCTCAGATAGCCGTCTTATACCAATCGCTGAAGCAGAAAACGATTCTGGCCCATACCACAATCCAGCACAGGTTCACCAGAACGTTGTGGATTCTCTCCAGCAATTCAAAGAGGTCATTCAAACTAAAATGAGCCCGTAGCCTTTACCGAGAAGGAGGTATTGGACTGTATTTATGACCAAAACCTTTCAGACAAGTTGCCAAATAAGTATAACTCGCGAGTCCTTCCTTGAGAGCATCAAATTGAGCCATAAATCGGGTAGAAAGACCTTCCTACATGTAACTTTATTTTGGAACTACCCGCTAGCATGCGTAAAATCTTAATAAACCAAAGCCGAATTTTTATTAATTGGACATCATGCCCGGTGAGAGATTTCACGATCGTCACCAGGTGCTTCAATTTCCAGCAGTTCGGACACGCAGTCAAGTTTTGCCGAGAAACTAGTTCTATTTGCAACCACTGTGGAGAGACTGGACACACCTTCAAGGAATGCAGCAGCAAATCTTCTCCGCCTCAATGTGCGACGTGCAAACGCTTCAAGAGGAAATGTGACCATTCAACTGGAGATGTTAGTTGCCCGCCATGCAAATATATGCAGAAATGAAATATATTAACTCAATATTATGAAGGCGTCTAAGAGCGCCACCGATTTTTTTATTTAGTACGCCCATTAACAGGTAGTTTATCTTCTATTTGTATTTCCATTTAGTTTGTAATGTAACGATCATGCGATATCAGCTAATTTGCGATCTGGATAGTTTTTCTGTATCAGAATCCATATCTGTAATGTTGAGGACTGTAAACCTCTTCTCTCTACTGGGGACAAAATATTAACTCTGCTCACACAGAATATTTGCAGCATAAATCGAAACATGACCGGGTTTGAAGTGTTATTACAGAATCTTGACTTACGCTGTGATATGATTGTTCTAACAGAATGTTGGTTGCCAAAACAAACGGTCAACTTACCATCTCTGGACGGTTATTATTCATACAAAACTGAGAGAGATATAAACCAAAACGATGAATTAGTAGTTTATATAAAAAATAATTTAAGTACAATTAAAGAAGAACCTGTTAGAAAGACTTCAAATTAAAACACGGATTCTTGTAATAATATCACACGTATATTATACTGAATGGAATTAACACGACACGTCACTCTCCCGCTCACTCCCGAATACAATACCCTATCGATCGTTGTTGATAGATGATCCCGTAGAGAGCCCCTGAGGCACCTTAAAAAAAATATATTAAACATAGCCCCGAAGGCAAGTTGTTGAGCGGATCAACAGTCCGGTATCCCAAGATAGCAATTGCTTAATAATTATAATTAGTCCCGATGTAGTAGTCATGGCTATTTATAGGCCTCCTTCTCAAAATATAGACAGATTTTTAGAATCACTTGACACAAACTTAAAAAAATTATCATCTTTTAAAAACATAATACTTTTGGGTGATATTAACTTAATATTGCTTCCGGGAAATCCGATACCCATGTACATAATTATCAGAATATTTGCTCATTTCATGGACTATTACCAGTTCACTATCACCCCACGCATCAGAGCGGCTCATGCTTAGACCATATCATCCTAAACATGAAAAAACCATCCAAAACATTGGTCACGAATTCTTCACTTACAGATAGATCATCAAGCTGTTTTACTAACATTACAAATAAGTTCACCTAGAATAAACTGCATGCGTAGCTACACTAAAGTGAATATGACAAACCTCGCAAATGACGTACGCGGTATGAATTTTGACACTGTTTATAATTCAAACGATGCAAATAATTCTTTAAAGTATTTCAAAATCTCGCTACAATATGTAATAAAAACACATTTACTAAAACAATACTCAGAAAGTTTAGTTGTATTAAGCCCTGGATCACACCCGGCCTCGTTCGTTGTGAACACACAGAGACAAACTTCATCTAAAATTGAAACGCACACCTGATAACGACATACTTTCTGTTACATATAAAAGGTATCGTAACTTCTTTAATAATCTATTGGAAAAGATTAAAAATCAGTATGACAAAGATTAATTACAGAAGGTGGGAAAAAATAGTAAACTTGTTTGGAAATTTATAAAAACATACATTTAGATCGAAAAATCCCGAACCTCTGCTTAATTTACTATCTACAGAGATAAACCCATCCGAAGCAGTGAATAAAGCAATCAATTTATTTGCTAATTTTGGTATAACCTTGGCTGAAAAATCTTTACATTCTAGCAATTTTTCCCCTCAAAACTCGACTACGACATCCTGTACAGTAAAATCTTTTGTTTTATTAGATACCGACGTTAACGAAGTAGTAAGATTAATACACGGGTTAAAGGATGCATTTCCTACTGGGTGGGATGACATACCTAATAATATACTTAAAAAAATTAGGTACCTACTAGACCCTCCACTAACGCACATACGAGTATGTTTATCTCAAGGAATATTCCCTAAATTGCAAAAAGCTGTGGTCACACCTGTATTCAAGTCTGGAGGCAAAAACTCTGTGAATAACTACAGATCCAATTCAGTTTTAACAGGCCTCTCAAAATTAAAAAAAAAATCATTAACAGTAGATTGATAAAATATCTGGAAGATAACAGACTACTTTCAGATAATCAATTTGGTTTTAGGCCCAATATAGCCAAGCAGTACACCAATTAACTAATTATATTACTATCAATCTAGATTATGGTATGCACACAATTGGGATCTTTCTAGACCTTGCCAAGGCCTTCGACACTATTTCATGTCCTTTACTTTTGCACAAGCTTGAAACACTGGGGATAAGAGGAGTACACACGGCTACACGTCAAGCTATAAAAAACCAGTTTGTCTTGGCCTCACTTTGTATGATATTTTCTCAAAATGAACGGTCAGCCAATACTGGTTTTGCATAGCTTGATGTGTATCCGTGTGTACCACTTCTACTATTTGATTTGCGGATTATCTCAAAAAAAAATATACGCGTCGACTTAAGAACCTCCTCCGTTTTTTTTCGTCGGTTAAAAATAAGTCAGTATAGAAGTTCTGAACTTAGAAATAGTTGTTTTGGAATTCCACAAGGCAGCATTTTGGGCACCACGTTATTTTTAATCTATATAAATGATCTGTGCAGCCTGACACTCCAAAGTGGAGTCATAATGTCTTATGCGGGTGACACCGCTCTATTGTTCTCAGCTAAATCAAGAGCTGAAGTCTATGAATATGCTCAAAATGGTTTTAACATTGTCTCTAATTGACTCCATAATAATATCCTAACATTAAATGCAGATAAAACAAAATACATTTTATTTACAATGAGAAATATTAACATAACGCTTACTAATCTAAACATTTAGAGCTACGAGATACAAGCGATACTTATTTTGTGGCTCACCGGATCCGTCACATTGTATTTTTACTTTTTTTGAAGAATATACTTTATTATTATTCTTATTATTATTATTTACGCTCACAATTGTAGCACTTACGCTTCCGCTGACACTGCATGTTCTTGTCCCACTTTAGCTAAAGCTGACCATTTAAAATACCTAGATGTCACAATTGACATCAATCAAAATTTCCATAAACGTATCGATTTACTCTGTACCAGAGTGCGCAAATTAATACATGTTTTTACCGACCTCATCTAGTTTTAAAATATGATTGACGTGTAAAAGTGTTTGTACAAACCTACTTACAAAAATAAAATCAGTTATCATTTAAGAACTTACGGAACACAGCCGATTATAAATTAATTGAACCGGTTTATTTAGCTTTGTGGCAATCCATACTTACCAACTGCATAACCTCCTGGGGGGTGCTGCAAAACAATTTTTACTTCGTCTAGAGCGTGCTCAAAGAGCAATTCTCAAGATTGCTACCTTTCGCCCTTTTAGATTTCCTACGCACTAACTCGACACAGCATGTAATGTAAGTACTAACAGTAAGGCAATTATTTATTCTAAGCACAGTACTACACCAGCACACTCCTTTTGACCCAGTACCTACCGACAAGAGAAGAAAGGACTTGGTTTGCATAGAGCCTCAAACTAAACATGCGTTTGCTAATCGATTTTATGAGTTCTTAGGACCTTTTCTGTATAATAGACTCAACAAGTTACTAAGCTTCTATAGTGTAAGCTATAAAAAATGTAGTACTTAAGTACAATGTTATCAGAATACTTAGCGATACTCAATTCCTTCTAAAACTGCTAGAAATTCTGTCATGATTGAATTTATTCCCTTGTAAGTATTAACTTTTGTATGTTTACATAGGCTTAGTATTAGGTATTAATGTACTATTGTGCTTTTTCGCAGAGTTGTTAAATAATTATTTTTATACCACTTTTATTTAAAAACTAGCTTCTGCCCGCGGCTTCGCCCGCGTGGATGTCGGAAAGGATAAGAAGTATGTCCTTCCCCAGGATGACTATCTCTTTGGCATCTGCTGGCAGGCAATTTTATCGTACTTTACTCTAAAAATTTCGAAGATTTATGTTTACGATCTTTATCATTTATTTATTTAATTCGGTTCAATTTTAAAGTTTACAGATCAAATGAATAAGATTTTTGAAATAAACCTTGTCGTCCCCTTTTACCACGACATAGGCTTTGTTTTAAAAAAAACGTTTGATATGTTCCCATTGTATGACTTAAAGATTATTTATACCCATTTAGAGTTAATGGAAGCAAGCAGTAAAATCCATCCCTTAAACTTTAATGTATTTTCCACCCTGGTAAGAGACGAAAACTCTAACCGTTTTTGAAAAACCCTTAAAACACATACTAAACCTTTTTGAAAAACCCTTAAAACACATACTAAACCTTTTTGAAAAACCCTTAAAACACATACTTTTTGTTTTAAGTATTAGTATCGAGTTTCGAGTTAATTCGTCCGAGCGGTTTAATATTTTTTCTTACATATTAACTTTTTCACCTCCTGAAGCCTCTGTGAGATTTTTTTTAAAACTAAAAGTGACCATCTGTATTAATTAATGAGGCAAATATTGCCAAGTATCAAGTTTATTAATCAAAGGAAAAAGATTTTTCATATTAACTGTATCCCGTCTTTTCACCCCACTGGCGAAAGAAAACAAAAAAAAAAAAATTGGATGTTTCCATAATTTGACACAAAGCTGTTGTATACCAATTTTTGAGTTAATCAAGCCACGTAGTAAAATACGCCCTTAAAAAATTAATTACCCCTTTTTGCCCCGTCAGCGGTCGATTATCGAAAGACCCAAAAACTTATCATCGTTACTTTCTTTTCAAAAGTATTAATACTGAATTTCGAGTTAATCGGATCGCGCATTCAAATTCTTCCACACAAACTTTAACACCAATATATCCCCCTTTGGAGGGTAGTTTTGAAAAACATATAATGATAAACTTTATTACTTACGTAGGCAAGTGTTCTTGCCAATTTTCAAATTTATTAACAAACAAATAGAATAAGATTTTTCATATAAACTGTATCCCCACTTTTCACCCCCATAGGGCCACCCCTATCTCTATCTATCTTTAACACATCTCAAACGATTTATCAAAATTCCACAATTTTGATAAATCGTTTGAGATGTGTTCATAACTTTTTTTTTTTTTTTTGAGGATGGGAAATCATCAAATGACTCCTCCCGCTCTGGGTGGAGCAGGAGGGAGTGTCAGACTCTTACTGACTAAAACCCACCCGTGTTCCTTCCTTAGCCCTTTATGTTCCAGGGCAGCGGTAACCCTTTCGGACAATCCCGCTAGTGTGTTCATAACTTGACACAAAGATTATTTATACCAATTTTCGAGTTAATCAAGCTACGCTGTAAAATCCTCCCCTGTAAAATTGACTACCCCTTTTCAACCCGTCAGGGGTAGATTTTCGAAAAACCCTGATACACATTATTCTTTATTTTCAGTCTTAGGTATAAATACTGAGTTTCGAGTAAATCGGACCGCGAGCTAAAATTCTTGCATACAAAATTTGAAACCCCCTAATCCATTGTTAGGGGGTAGTTTAGAAAAAAAAAACTGGCAATCTTCATAATTTATTTAGGTAAGTATTCGTGCCAAGTTTCAAGTTTATTAATTCAAGGAATAAGATTTTTCATACAAACGAAATCCCCCATTTCACCCTCTTAGGGGTGGAATTTCGAAAAATCCTTTCTTAATGTATGTCTACTCTTCACGAAGAACACACCCTCCAAATTTCATGTCTCTAGGACCAGCGGTTTAGGCTGTGCGTTGATATATCAGTCAGTCAGTCAGTCAGGACTTTGAATTTTATATATATAGATGAACTATGCAAACAGTCAGTATTCAAGTGAATCGCAATAATCGAATGCAACTATTATATTCTCCAGGATACGTGTGTTCGCTACGAATAACTGAATCATTATGGCAGCGGCGCGTTTTTTTTTTATGAATCTTCTCGTAGTTGACCTTGAGAGGTCGCGACTACTTAACCGACTATCCTGTGGTTGCCTTAAGAATTCTTAAAGCCTCCAGCCAGGGCTACATACATCTAGATTAAAACTAAATGACTGCGCGCTAAGGGCACCCCCTGTGGGGTACGAACCTCGGCTTAGGGCGTCGCTGGGAGAGGGCAGCAAAGGGACAGGCTGGATCGAATTGGACAGCGGCGCGGCTTTCAGCGCGCTTTATATAGGCACGGACGCGCAGGCGCGAGGCGTGTAAATGTTCGCCGTGATTCTTTAATTTGACATAACTTTTTTATTTATGAACCGATTGACATGAAATAAAGACTAAATGTTAAGTGAAGCTTACTATAATATATTAGTGAAAACCGCATCTAAATCGAATAAGCCGTTTCTGATATTAGCGTGCACAAACACACAGACAAACAGACAAAAAAAAATTTAATTACTTTTTCGGGTTCAGCATCGATATAATAACAACCCCTACTACTTTTTTTTTATATATTTCCATTGTACAGACACCACTTTTCTACAATTTTATTATATGTAATAGATTAGGTAGGTACTTAGGTAAAGATATCATATAGGTACCCTCTTAATCACCATTAATGAGACACAATTGGTTTTCTATTGTAATTAGCCACAAAGGGCCCGCGAGATAGATGGCATCCTGGTGCACATACATTTTATCCTGTTAGCACGTTCCCGTGGGATAATTTCCGACATCCACGCGGGCGAAGCCGCGGGCAGAAGCTAGTAAATAAATAAAAGGAGAAAAGATAAATTTTAGTTTAGTCCTGTCAAATTAAGACGCTCCATAGACAGTTTAGACGTGATTAAAAACATGGCTACTAAAAATACGTCAATTTACGTCTGTCGCTGACTAATTAGGCTCTATTGATGCCATATTAAACGAAGTTTGCAGTATTGTCGGTGAAGGAAAAGTGAACTCGGAACAGAAGCTTTGTGTTTCCACTCTTTGTAGGAGGGTCTCAAGTGGGACCTCTCAGATAGCCGTCTTATACCAATCGCTGAAGCAGAAAACGATTCTGGCCCATACCACAATCCAGCACAGGTTCACCAGAACGTTGTGGATTCTCTCCAGCAATTCAAAGAGGTCATTCAAACTAAAATGAGCCCGTAGCCTTTACCGAGAAGGAGGTATTGGACTGTATTTATGACCAAAACCTTTCAGACAAGTTGCCAAATAAGTATAACTCGCGAGTCCTTCCTTGAGAGCATCAAATTGAGCCATAAATCGGGTAGAAAGACCTTCCTACATGTAACTTTATTTTGGAACTACCCGCTAGCATGCGTAAAATCTTAATAAACCAAAGCCGAATTTTTATTAATTGGACATCATGCCCGGTGAGAGATTTCACGATCGTCACCAGGTGCTTCAATTTCCAGCAGTTCGGACACGCAGTCAAGTTTTGCCGAGAAACTAGTTCTATTTGCAACCACTGTGGAGAGACTGGACACACCTTCAAGGAATGCAGCAGCAAATCTTCTCCGCCTCAATGTGCGACGTGCAAACGCTTCAAGAGGAAATGTGACCATTCAACTGGAGATGTTAGTTGCCCGCCATGCAAATATATGCAGAAATGAAATATATTAACTCAATATTATGAAGGCGTCTAAGAGCGCCACCGATTTTTTTATTTAGTACGCCCATTAACAGGTAGTTTATCTTCTATTTGTATTTCCATTTAGTTTGTAATGTAACGATCATGCGATATCAGCTAATTTGCGATCTGGATAGTTTTTCTGTATCAGAATCCATATCTGTAATGTTGAGGACTGTAAACCTCTTCTCTCTACTGGGGACAAAATATTAACTCTGCTCACACAGAATATTTGCAGCATAAATCGAAACATGACCGGGTTTGAAGTGTTATTACAGAATCTTGACTTACGCTGTGATATGATTGTTCTAACAGAATGTTGGTTGCCAAAACAAACGGTCAACTTACCATCTCTGGACGGTTATTATTCATACAAAACTGAGAGAGATATAAACCAAAACGATGAATTAGTAGTTTATATAAAAAATAATTTAAGTACAATTAAAGAAGAACCTGTTAGAAAGACTTCAAATTAAAACACGGATTCTTGTAATAATATCACACGTATATTATACTGAATGGAATTAACACGACACGTCACTCTCCCGCTCACTCCCGAATACAATACCCTATCGATCGTTGTTGATAGATGATCCCGTAGAGAGCCCCTGAGGCACCTTAAAAAAAATATATTAAACATAGCCCCGAAGGCAAGTTGTTGAGCGGATCAACAGTCCGGTATCCCAAGATAGCAATTGCTTAATAATTATAATTAGTCCCGATGTAGTAGTCATGGCTATTTATAGGCCTCCTTCTCAAAATATAGACAGATTTTTAGAATCACTTGACACAAACTTAAAAAAATTATCATCTTTTAAAAACATAATACTTTTGGGTGATATTAACTTAATATTGCTTCCGGGAAATCCGATACCCATGTACATAATTATCAGAATATTTGCTCATTTCATGGACTATTACCAGTTCACTATCACCCCACGCATCAGAGCGGCTCATGCTTAGACCATATCATCCTAAACATGAAAAAACCATCCAAAACATTGGTCACGAATTCTTCACTTACAGATAGATCATCAAGCTGTTTTACTAACATTACAAATAAGTTCACCTAGAATAAACTGCATGCGTAGCTACACTAAAGTGAATATGACAAACCTCGCAAATGACGTACGCGGTATGAATTTTGACACTGTTTATAATTCAAACGATGCAAATAATTCTTTAAAGTATTTCAAAATCTCGCTACAATATGTAATAAAAACACATTTACTAAAACAATACTCAGAAAGTTTAGTTGTATTAAGCCCTGGATCACACCCGGCCTCGTTCGTTGTGAACACACAGAGACAAACTTCATCTAAAATTGAAACGCACACCTGATAACGACATACTTTCTGTTACATATAAAAGGTATCGTAACTTCTTTAATAATCTATTGGAAAAGATTAAAAATCAGTATGACAAAGATTAATTACAGAAGGTGGGAAAAAATAGTAAACTTGTTTGGAAATTTATAAAAACATACATTTAGATCGAAAAATCCCGAACCTCTGCTTAATTTACTATCTACAGAGATAAACCCATCCGAAGCAGTGAATAAAGCAATCAATTTATTTGCTAATTTTGGTATAACCTTGGCTGAAAAATCTTTACATTCTAGCAATTTTTCCCCTCAAAACTCGACTACGACATCCTGTACAGTAAAATCTTTTGTTTTATTAGATACCGACGTTAACGAAGTAGTAAGATTAATACACGGGTTAAAGGATGCATTTCCTACTGGGTGGGATGACATACCTAATAATATACTTAAAAAAATTAGGTACCTACTAGACCCTCCACTAACGCACATACGAGTATGTTTATCTCAAGGAATATTCCCTAAATTGCAAAAAGCTGTGGTCACACCTGTATTCAAGTCTGGAGGCAAAAACTCTGTGAATAACTACAGATCCAATTCAGTTTTAACAGGCCTCTCAAAATTAAAAAAAAAATCATTAACAGTAGATTGATAAAATATCTGGAAGATAACAGACTACTTTCAGATAATCAATTTGGTTTTAGGCCCAATATAGCCAAGCAGTACACCAATTAACTAATTATATTACTATCAATCTAGATTATGGTATGCACACAATTGGGATCTTTCTAGACCTTGCCAAGGCCTTCGACACTATTTCATGTCCTTTACTTTTGCACAAGCTTGAAACACTGGGGATAAGAGGAGTACACACGGCTACACGTCAAGCTATAAAAAACCAGTTTGTCTTGGCCTCACTTTGTATGATATTTTCTCAAAATGAACGGTCAGCCAATACTGGTTTTGCATAGCTTGATGTGTATCCGTGTGTACCACTTCTACTATTTGATTTGCGGATTATCTCAAAAAAAAATATACGCGTCGACTTAAGAACCTCCTCCGTTTTTTTTCGTCGGTTAAAAATAAGTCAGTATAGAAGTTCTGAACTTAGAAATAGTTGTTTTGGAATTCCACAAGGCAGCATTTTGGGCACCACGTTATTTTTAATCTATATAAATGATCTGTGCAGCCTGACACTCCAAAGTGGAGTCATAATGTCTTATGCGGGTGACACCGCTCTATTGTTCTCAGCTAAATCAAGAGCTGAAGTCTATGAATATGCTCAAAATGGTTTTAACATTGTCTCTAATTGACTCCATAATAATATCCTAACATTAAATGCAGATAAAACAAAATACATTTTATTTACAATGAGAAATATTAACATAACGCTTACTAATCTAAACATTTAGAGCTACGAGATACAAGCGATACTTATTTTGTGGCTCACCGGATCCGTCACATTGTATTTTTACTTTTTTTGAAGAATATACTTTATTATTATTCTTATTATTATTATTTACGCTCACAATTGTAGCACTTACGCTTCCGCTGACACTGCATGTTCTTGTCCCACTTTAGCTAAAGCTGACCATTTAAAATACCTAGATGTCACAATTGACATCAATCAAAATTTCCATAAACGTATCGATTTACTCTGTACCAGAGTGCGCAAATTAATACATGTTTTTACCGACCTCATCTAGTTTTAAAATATGATTGACGTGTAAAAGTGTTTGTACAAACCTACTTACAAAAATAAAATCAGTTATCATTTAAGAACTTACGGAACACAGCCGATTATAAATTAATTGAACCGGTTTATTTAGCTTTGTGGCAATCCATACTTACCAACTGCATAACCTCCTGGGGGGTGCTGCAAAACAATTTTTACTTCGTCTAGAGCGTGCTCAAAGAGCAATTCTCAAGATTGCTACCTTTCGCCCTTTTAGATTTCCTACGCACTAACTCGACACAGCATGTAATGTAAGTACTAACAGTAAGGCAATTATTTATTCTAAGCACAGTACTACACCAGCACACTCCTTTTGACCCAGTACCTACCGACAAGAGAAGAAAGGACTTGGTTTGCATAGAGCCTCAAACTAAACATGCGTTTGCTAATCGATTTTATGAGTTCTTAGGACCTTTTCTGTATAATAGACTCAACAAGTTACTAAGCTTCTATAGTGTAAGCTATAAAAAATGTAGTACTTAAGTACAATGTTATCAGAATACTTAGCGATACTCAATTCCTTCTAAAACTGCTAGAAATTCTGTCATGATTGAATTTATTCCCTTGTAAGTATTAACTTTTGTATGTTTACATAGGCTTAGTATTAGGTATTAATGTACTATTGTGCTTTTTCGCAGAGTTGTTAAATAATTATTTTTATACCACTTTTATTTAAAAACTAGCTTCTGCCCGCGGCTTCGCCCGCGTGGATGTCGGAAAGGATAAGAAGTATGTCCTTCCCCAGGATGACTATCTCTTTGGCATCTGCTGGCAGGCAATTTTATCGTACTTTACTCTAAAAATTTCGAAGATTTATGTTTACGATCTTTATCATTTATTTATTTAATTCGGTTCAATTTTAAAGTTTACAGATCAAATGAATAAGATTTTTGAAATAAACCTTGTCGTCCCCTTTTACCACGACATAGGCTTTGTTTTAAAAAAAACGTTTGATATGTTCCCATTGTATGACTTAAAGATTATTTATACCCATTTAGAGTTAATGGAAGCAAGCAGTAAAATCCATCCCTTAAACTTTAATGTATTTTCCACCCTGGTAAGAGACGAAAACTCTAACCGTTTTTGAAAAACCCTTAAAACACATACTAAACCTTTTTGAAAAACCCTTAAAACACATACTAAACCTTTTTGAAAAACCCTTAAAACACATACTTTTTGTTTTAAGTATTAGTATCGAGTTTCGAGTTAATTCGTCCGAGCGGTTTAATATTTTTTCTTACATATTAACTTTTTCACCTCCTGAAGCCTCTGTGAGATTTTTTTTAAAACTAAAAGTGACCATCTGTATTAATTAATGAGGCAAATATTGCCAAGTATCAAGTTTATTAATCAAAGGAAAAAGATTTTTCATATTAACTGTATCCCGTCTTTTCACCCCACTGGCGTAAGAAAACAAAAAAAAAAAAATTGGATGTTTCCATAATTTGACACAAAGCTGTTGTATACCAATTTTTGAGTTAATCAAGCCACGTAGTAAAATACGCCCTTAAAAAATTAATTACCCCTTTTTGCCCCGTCAGCGGTCGATTATCGAAAGACCCAAAAACTTATCATCGTTACTTTCTTTTCAAAAGTATTAATACTGAATTTCGAGTTAATCGGATCGCGCATTCAAATTCTTCCACACAAACTTTAACACCAATATATCCCCCTTTGGAGGGTAGTTTTGAAAAACATATAATGATAAACTTTATTACTTACGTAGGCAAGTGTTCTTGCCAATTTTCAAATTTATTAACAAACAAATAGAATAAGATTTTTCATATAAACTGTATCCCCACTTTTCACCCCCATAGGGCCACCCCTATCTCTATCTATCTTTAACACATCTCAAACGATTTATCAAAATTCCACAATTTTGATAAATCGTTTGAGATGTGTTCATAACTTTTTTTTTTTTTTTTGAGGATGGGAAATCATCAAATGACTCCTCCCGCTCTGGGTGGAGCAGGAGGGAGTGTCAGACTCTTACTGACTAAAACCCACCCGTGTTCCTTCCTTAGCCCTTTATGTTCCAGGGCAGCGGTAACCCTTTCGGACAATCCCGCTAGTGTGTTCATAACTTGACACAAAGATTATTTATACCAATTTTCGAGTTAATCAAGCTACGCTGTAAAATCCTCCCCTGTAAAATTGACTACCCCTTTTCAACCCGTCAGGGGTAGATTTTCGAAAAACCCTGATACACATTATTCTTTATTTTCAGTCTTAGGTATAAATACTGAGTTTCGAGTAAATCGGACCGCGAGCTAAAATTCTTGCATACAAAATTTGAAACCCCCTAATCCATTGTTAGGGGGTAGTTTAGAAAAAAAAAACTGGCAATCTTCATAATTTATTTAGGTAAGTATTCGTGCCAAGTTTCAAGTTTATTAATTCAAGGAATAAGATTTTTCATACAAACGAAATCCCCCATTTCACCCTCTTAGGGGTGGAATTTCGAAAAATCCTTTCTTAATGTATGTCTACTCTTCACGAAGAACACACCCTCCAAATTTCATGTCTCTAGGACCAGCGGTTTAGGCTGTGCGTCGATATATCAGTCAGTCAGTCAGTCAGGACTTTGAATTTTATATATATAGATGAACTATGCAAACAGTCAGTATTCAAGTGAATCGCAATAATCGAATGCAACTATTATATTCTCCAGGATACGTGTGTTCGCTACGAATAACTGAATCATTATGGCAGCGGCGCGTTTTTTTTTTATGAATCTTCTCGTAGTTGACCTTGAGAGGTCGCGACTACTTAACCGACTATCCTGTGGTTGCCTTAAGAATTCTTAAAGCCTCCAGCCAGGGCTACATACATCTAGATTAAAACTAAATGACTGCGCGCTAAGGGCACCCCCTGTGGGGTACGAACCTCGGCTTAGGGCGTCGCTGGGAGAGAGCAGCAAAGGGACAGGCTGGATCGAATTGGACAGCGGCGCGGCTTTCAGCGCGCTTTATATAGGCACGGACGCGCAGGCGCGAGGCGTGTAAATGTTCGCCGTGATTCTTTAATTTGACATAACTTTTTTATTTATGAACCGATTGACATGAAATAAACACTAAATGTTAAGTGAAGCTTACTATAATATATTAGTGAAAACCGCATCTAAATCGAATAAGCCGTTTCTGATATTAGCGTGCACAAACACACAGACAAACAGACAAACAGACAAAAAAAAATTTAATTACTTTTTCGGGTTCAGCATCGATATAATAACAACCCCTACTACTTTTTTTTTATATATTTCCATTGTACAGACACCACTTTTCTACAATTTTATTATATGTATAGATATAGATATAGATAGATAGATATAGATTTAATATCCAATTTTAATTGAAATTTAAAGTGATGGCCTGAAACACAGATTTGAATTAAACCTAGTTCGGGTGGGTCGCTACCTAACACTCGAGTTCCGAACCATCATTACTTGCATCTGTAAGTGTACTAAAAAATATTTTAGTTGTTTATTTTTAGGTACTATAATTGTATGGGAAAACCACTCTTGGCTAAATGTACACCTTTTGTAACCGTTTTTATTAAGTAAATTATTATTAAATATTATTATTAACTGGGTTCAGCCGTTAATGGTTAATGCTCGGATCATTTTGAAAATTTGACAGTTATTGCATACAAAAACTGTCAAACGTCAATTTTATTCCTCGAATAAAAGTTATCCGGCGATGGAAAAATCAGCTCTTAATAAATAAAATTCATAAAATAAAATATGCAGATGTGACGATGTCCCCTATTCTTCTCCTCTTAGGAATTAACGGCGAATTATTAAAATAATGCCGCCCAAACAGGGACTTGAATCTTGGACCCTTGGATTAAAAGTCCAATGCTCTACCGATTGAGCTATCCAGACTGTACGGTACTGAACGAAACAGCTGAATACATTGACCGACATCTTGGTAATAAACCGAGATAACACGACATCTACATAAAACATTATATCCAATAATACATTGTTCTTTATCTCCACATGAATGTGTAAAAAAGAATCAAAATGAATGGGAAAGCAGCCTGGGGTTCGATAAAATAAGCAAGTCAAATATCCAACTGTTCCGTCGGCCCATTTTTTTTTTTTCAATTTGGCGCGCGTGTCTGTTTCAGGCTCCACTTTATATGAATGGCTGTTTCGATAAATTCCGCACGGCCCGGATAGCTCAGTCGGTAGAGCATTGGACTTTTAATCCAAGGGTCCAGGGTTCAAGTCCCTGTTCGGGCGACCACCATTTTGATTTTAATATTGTAAAATACAGTTAGTTGGTACCTATTTATAGAAAAGTTTTTCAATTAAACTAATTATTTAAATGTTGGCTCTATTTAAATAACTTAATTTTTGTACCTTTTTTAAGTTTCAGTTTTACTTAGTTTTATTATAATAAAAACTGGCTTTGTATTTTGTTTTAAACATATGTTTATTATGTAGGCTCCATTTAAATAATATAATTTTTATACTTTTTAGTTTTACTAAGAAAGAAAAGAAAGAAAATACATTTATTTATCTAGTTGTGTTTTAATAAAAACTTCCTTTGTATTTTATATGTTAAACATATTTTTATTAATAAAAATAAGCATGAATAAAACACATTAAAATATCTAGGTACTGTCTACTGCAGACACAAATTTCAACTTGAATGCAGCAGAAGGTAAAATATTCCCAGAGTACATTTAATTAATTATCAAGTTAGTGACAGTTTCAACCGCAGTGCATTTGCATTTATAACTTCGCAAAACTTTATTTGGCCACAATTACAGTCGAAAATATATTTATCTGTCTTGCCTTTTCCCAACTAGTTCTGTGGTCGGCTTCCAGTCTTACCGTATGCAGCTGAATGCCAGTATTTTACATGGATCGAATGCCTATAGGAACTGCAGTGCGATTCTGTAACCATCTCACCGTGAAAATTTAGGTGAAGTGAGCGTGGAGTGAGCTGTCATTCCAACTAATGCTAGGGATTGACATTATTGACAGCTCACTCTAAGCTCACTTCACCTAACTTTTCACGGTGAGATTTTTACAGACTCGATCGGCAGCTGTACAACCACTTTACTGGGTAATACGATACTTCTTGGTAGGACTGGTCGTCAGCCTTCTGATTAATTACATGTAACTACTGTCAAAGATCCACGAATGAAGGCCGGGACCAATGGCCGTGATTTCCGAGGCACAGGCGTAGCTTAACCTGATCGATCGACCCGTGCGGCTGGTAATATTCAGCCATGAGTCCCTCGATATTCCGCCAGGGCCGCGGGTTGTTCGAAAGAGATACCGTGGCCCCTGGCATAGGCAACTGAAGGAACATGGGTGGGTTTTAGTCAGTAAAAGTCTGACACGCCCTTTGCTCAACCCAGAGCGTCATTTGATGATTTCCCACCCAAAAAAAGTCCCTCGATATTACTCTGTATCTAGATAATATACATACAAGGTTAAATTAAATTAGCTAACAAAACGACTCTGCAGCCGTGGTGGCTATACCTACCCATCACGTCTGCATAGTAATTATATCTAAACACGATAAAATAGAATAAAACATTTTTGAAGCGTATTTCTTGGGGTCACCGACCGCTGGAAGTGTGATTGAAGTATGAGCTGAGAAAATCTGTTTTCTTTGGTTTTATAGTAAGTGATAAGAGACCGATACCCATCATGGCTGTGAAGTTTACACACAAAAAACAGATTTTCAAACTGATATTTTAACCCCACAAAAAAATCATCTTTATTTTTGTTTTATCATGTTTAGATACCCATCACGGCTGCGGAGTTTCGCTACCTAATTTAACTACCTACACAAGGTAGTTAAATTAGGTAGCGAAACTCCACTTTTTATTGCAAATTAGTTCTACGCATCGATATATATGTACTACTATAACTCTATGGTTCTACGTGAGCAAAATTAAATACTAATTCAGTTACATTGTGATTGAACAACCTTTTACATTACAGTACTTAATTGCCATTGTCTAAGAGTATGATCAGAGGGGTGATTCTCGTAATTTTAAGAACGTTCACAGTCTGATCTCAATCTCAACCTGCCAAAAAAAAAAAAACACCTCTAATTTCCCTACATTTTTGACAAGTTTCTGATATTTGTTTGTCGCCGAGATGAGACTGCGACTAGATTTTGAACGTTTTAAATTACGAGAATTGCCCTTCTGATCTTTCTACAGACATTCCAGCACCCTGACGTTTAATATCGGCTGGGGAATAGGTGACGTCTTCGTAGATTGGTTTAGACATCGCATCGTGTGCCATTACTTCAATTAATTTCTTAATATGATTGGAAACGAAGATAAAATTATATTACAGAGCTTTTAGATAATCAACTGCGGGGTAATTGTGTAGCACACTATCAGTAGCAATGGCTTTCATTTTGACAGCTCAACAACATTCATTGCGTTATTTACTTTGTTGAACAGACACATTTTTCGAACATATGAAGCAATGCATTAGCAGTATCCTTCAAAATGATTCAGATTGAGATTGATTTTGATAGTGTGTTACGCAATTAGGGTGCAGTTACCTACCTAAGTTTTGTTATAAAGCTGTTACTAAAGTACATAATTAGCCCTGAAAGAATAAATTACAATTAATTAATTATTATTAAATAATAAGTATTTAAAGAATCAGCATTGCCATCCAACGTGGTAATGCTGCCAGCCTTTTGGGCACTTATCCCGTTGACAGTGACGCGAACGAATTTTTTGATGCCCAATGAGCTCCTGCCTTTTTCTATATTTTTTCGTATTATATATATTATTATTATATATTAGTGTTAGTTGATATTAGCCCTGTAAATAAATGAAGAACATTTTTACTGTATGTCGTCGTTGAACGACTGTGCCACCCTGAGGATAACAAATCACCTAAAATTACAGCTACATTCACAGTTTGATACTATCATCAATCCATACTAATAACTAGGCGAGCCCACGTCTTTGTTCGCGTGCATACCGGAATTCAAGTTTTATTTATTTTACGCGGAACCGTAATTCTTTTTCTAAAATAAAAGTAAGTAGCCTTATTTACTCCTTATGACATCAGCTATATGTCAGGGAAAGTTCCGTCAAAACCGGTCCAGCCGTTTCAGCGATTACCCGGAACAAACAAAGACCAAAAAAAAAACTTGCTGCTTAAGCTGTTTCTTTGACATTACAAACAGACTCTTAATTTTATTTATTTGTATAGATAATCTGTATACCTACTAAAAATAAAGCTAAAGAGTTTGTTTGAACGAGCTAATCTCTCAAACTACCAGTCGGATATAAAAAAATATTTTTGCATTTGATAGCCCAATTCTTGAGAAAGTCTATAGGCTATTTTATATTACGCTACTTAACCCTTATGAGCAAAACAAACAAGTCAGAAAGAATGCTAAGCGAAAACAAAGTAAGAGCGAGGGCAGGCGATGAGTAAGTACCGAATATTCACAGGGACAAAGTCGCGGGCTGAACCTAGTTAACCTATAAAAACTAAGCTTTATCTGACAAAGGAAATGCTAATAAACTGCAAAAAATCTAATATTTAAAGGGGCATTTTCAAAAATTTACCTTTTATAACTCTCTTTTCGGTCACATTCCATCAAAAGAAGTTACACAGCTTCGGATGAAGGTGTTTAAAAAATATTATTATCTATTGCTTGCTTCGTTTATTCATTCCACAATTTGTCTGGTCTCGGCAATCTGCGCTTATTTAAATATAACTCTGCCATAGAACCCTGTCATTTCCAACAATTTAACTTTGAAACGGGTTCCAGACCCGGGAACCTCGTAATTATGACGCTTATTTATCCCGTCTTATTTTAATGTATTCTGACCCAACATTGGTTACCTACTACACCTGTCCAAAGAGCCTCCTTCCTCTTAATTATACAATATTTAGGACGAAGTTGGGCTACTTATCCAATCCATCCAAAAAAGTAAGAAACTCTGTGGATATATTTTATAAGTACTAGCTCTAGATTCGAATCACCACCACTGCTCTCAAAACGGCGAAGGAAAACATCGTGAGGAAACCGGCATGTACTAGAAACAAAAAATTCGAAGACATGTGACATCTACCAAGCCGCACTGGGCGCGCGTGGTGGATTACGACCCACTTCCTTTTCCTTCGGCCTTCACTGAGAGGAGGCCTGTGTCCCAGCAATGGGAACATTATAGGCTGAGTATGTATGTATGTAGCTCTAGAATTGTTACTAGCTTGTACCCGCGACTTCGTCTGTGAGAAATTTCTTGTTCCTCCAACCCACCGGCATCGCATCGCCGGCC
Organism: Apamea anceps; assembly: GCA_951799955.1. Lineage (NCBI taxonomy): Eukaryota > Metazoa > Arthropoda > Insecta > Lepidoptera > Noctuidae > Apamea > Apamea anceps. Next base: position 7,005,849 of record OX637516.1, read on the forward strand.
CGCGCTACTACCTATTTCATTTTCTGACTTTTTTTCTTTTTGTTCAACTCCTAAAGGTGATGTGAATAGACGATAGCTTTCCTCAAGAATTGTGCTATCAAATACAAAATGAATTTTTCATATCCGACGTGGAGTTCCAAAGATTAGCAAGTTCAAACAAACAAACAATCTCTTCAGCTTTATTATTAGTAGGTACAGATTGGTAGTGAACTTGAACCGTTACTAATAGTTAATGATTTGGGATTTCAATCAATAATAATAAGAGAAGTAAGTCGGTAATACATACTTATCATGTCAGACACTACCCCACATGGTCCTCAAATGATTTGACCAAGATTATCTGGACTACAAAGGGACCTCTGAGTTTGTTTCGATGTTTCTTCTCAGAGTAATCGGATAGGAAACTACATCAGTTTTTAAAATATTATTGACGTGTAAAAGTGTTTTTGTATTAACAAACTTACTTAAAAATATGTAAAGTACAGACGCCAGCAGGTGAAGCTACCCGAAACTGTCAAATTTTCAAAATCAACCTTAAACCTTAAAGCTATAGAGATAAAGTTGAAAATCTATTAAAGAAATTTGACAGATTGTAGTAGCTTGATGTGCTGGCGTCTGTACGTAATGTGTATTACAAGTAAGGAAATAATGAAAGTCAAATTCTTACTTCAACAGGATTGCAGTGTGCGCAGGACAGCAGGACGGCTACCGCGGCCCACAGGAGGGGCCGCCTGCACGCCCGCCGGCTCAAATTGACCCCATGCTTCAACGACGTCATGCTGGCAACAATATCACCTCGCCAACATTGACGCACAGGATATCACAACCACTGTCAATACACTATGACACTGTAACTGTCACACGAACGGTTTTACTTCAGCAACTGTTCATAATTCCACTACCTAGTTTTTAATCTCACAATTCGTAACGCCTCGCCGATAACTGTTGTATTTTACACATGATTGAAATGGCTAAAGTATTCTTGTTTCCATTGTTCGATTGGAGGATAAAATATATAAATAAAATTGGTTTTATGGAAAATTAATTCGGCCATTTTACAGCCGAAAAATTTTGTGACGGTTCTAACACTGAGCTGTTTCCAGAATCGACCGGACAGAATAAATATCTCCAAGCTATTTGATACTACGCATCAGCTAATTAGCTGTTTGTGTGCCTAACCAAATAATAATAATAATAAAACATTATGCCAAACCCTGAAACTTTCACAAGCCTAATCATACTGTTCTAAACAGAAGCAGAAACAATTGAAAGCTGTAAACGTACCTTGGTTAACGATATGGTCATTAAATTTTATTGAAATTGAGTCTTTTATTGACCAAACAATCTCATAAGTACCTACTATCCCTATACGAACTAGGTACGTGCGAATATTTCCAAGTAGCATCTACATACCTACACACGCTACATAATTTTCATTTATTTACATAAACAAGCATGTTTCGTCAATTATTATATTACTTTGTAACAAATTACTAACTTAGGTGGTACTTACGCAAGTACTACAAAGACATTAGTATTATTTTTGGAGTCACACATAATCTTACAAAGTTTCAAACTCATATAGACTGGCAGGCGTTAACAATACAAAATGAACTCAAAAAAAACTATGAACGTCTCAACAGTACTAAAGAAAGGGTCTCAGAATCAGAAGTGAAGTAAGATACTACGCTACGAAAATTACGTTACGGTAAACACTACGCCACAGACATTACGCTACGAAAACTAAGCTACGATGACTTCGCTACGGAGACTACGCCTCAGACGAAACCTACGCACGAAATCTACGATCACGAAATATTGTCAGTCTCCGTTGAAACACTGAAATTACATGAAGAAAATGAATACGTTAAAAGTCCGTGCTACTAAACAGCGAACTAAATTTTCATTTATATGAATAATGAGTATTTTGATGGTCTCAGAGAATCATAATGTAATATGGCAATGGGCTGTGGGCGTCGCGGCGCCGGCCCGCCGACGGCGCCGCGACGTCCTTGTGCCAACTCCAAGGATATTGACTCCACAAGACTTACACAACTGTCGTAGAATTAGCTTTACTAACATGAATGGTACGTTTGGCATTGATCCCATGTCTACAAGCTACAGGACATTGGATATTGTTGTACTGAATAAATATAGGCAGCACTTAACTGTGGGTGGTTTGGTACATAAAACAAGTCATGTTCTCAATGGAATTTCTCGGATAAAATAGGAACTTCCATGGAAGCTTTCGTCCCCCAAGGTGTGTGTACAAATTTTCAATAATCCATACTTATTGCTCATTATCGCTGTTAAGAAAATCTTGTGCAAAATTTCATGCTTCTAGGTTTAATTTCATGTTTCTAGGGGTTCAGGCTGTGCGTTGTCTGTCAGACACAAGAAGACAGAAACTGAAACTACGAATTCAGCACATGATTCTAAACCTAGGGGGTCTAAATTGTAGAATGTATTAAAGAGTTTTTTATTTGAGAATATGTTTAAGAGTAGAAATATTACGTTGGTTATAAAAAAAACCGCTGTGTCATAGAAAAGTGTAATACATACGAGTACACGGCCAAATTTTATGGAACAGCTATTTTATTTTTGATAACCGACGACCAATTTCGGCGCTCGGGGGTTCAGAACCATGTGTGTCCTTGCCACCCTGTGCATAACATAATCAGCATTATAATGTTCCCGATGCTGGAACACAGGACTCCTCACTTCAAGAGGGAGTGGGCCGTATTCTACCACGCGGGCCCAATGCGGGTTGGTAAATGTCACATATCACGTATTTGTTATTATTTGCTACGGTTGTCTTGAAATGCAAAATAACATGACGGCTTTGCTGCATATACTTAAGTATCACACACAATATCATTGTACAAAGTAAGGTACTGATAAAGGTTCGTAATTAAGATGTTTATTCATGTTTTAATTACATCTGCCTCATAACGAGGTAACGAGCTTGATAAACGTATACATGAACAATTATGTTTATCACGTTTATTGTTAACATGTTTCCATACATGGACAGAGTTGAATTTAGTAATAATAACTGCGACTTAGGGCCAATTTCAGCAAAGAAACTGCACCCTAATTGTGTTACACAATATCAATCATAAATCGTTTTAAAGGATATTGTTTCCTATGTTCGAAAAAAAATTCTGCTCAACAATGTAAATAACGCAATTAATGTTGCTGAACTGTCAAAATGAAAGCCATTGTTGCTGTGGGTGTGTTACGAAATTACCCCGCTGAACGCGATCAGCACATAAAAAAACGCGTTCAAGAGCTGTCAGTGTCAATATTCGACAACAATGATTAGATGCCTCAACGCGTTCCATTGGTGAAATTCGCCCTAAGTATAAAGGGCAATCCCTTTATACTTAGGGCCTTGTATAACAATCTAAGACCATTAAGAACAGAAAAACAATGACTCGGCCTGCAAATTGATTTTCAATGTTTTTCAAAGGTTACCAAGAAAGTTTAGCAAGTAGGTCAGATCCGATTGGGTGACCATGAATCTCAAATAACCAATCTGCAATGCACATATTTAAACATTCGACATGCATTCTGCATCAGTATACTTTTATTTTACTTTCTTGTTTGAGCACGATTCACAAATTGTCCAACACTAGCTCATTTTGTGGATATGCTAACAGGGTGTTACACAAACTAAACGATGGACATACTTTAAGGGACTCACGCATGAAAATGAATAGCTTTGACTATAGGAACAACTCTGAAATCTAAAAAAGTGAAAAGATTTTGTATGTTTGTTTGTTACACTCGCACTAAAACGGTTGAACGGATTTGGATTAAAATTGGCACATGGGTAGACCATGACCTGGATTAGGACATAGGCTACTTTTTATCCCGATATTCCCATGTGATCGAGACTTCTATCGGGAGAAACTATGGGGCGCAGCAAGTGTTAAAATAACGTAAAAATGATCAACTTTTACAAGTAGTATTTCCGTCGTTAAACCTAGCACCGTGTATAAAATATAGCTAGTCGGTAGCAGACCTAACTAGCCATGCCCTGCATGAACATCACCCTCGACCATGTAAACTTGCAATAAAATGACCACCATCCATCCTAAAATAGTTTATGTGTACACAAATAGTATCTGCAAGGCATTGTAAAACCCAGCACGTTTCGTCTGCACGTGGATACTGACACATTCAGTAAATAAATCGAAACGATGCACTCACTGCAACGGAATGAAACGGTCGTAAACAAGTTACGCTATTACCCAACTATACTGCATACCGCACGCTTAATTCGACGGAGTAAACAATATTGCGTTGACTATTTAAATATTTCAACAGTTCTCTACTAGTATACCAACGTAATGACGACTGATACATGCCTTATACAATGCCATTATTTTTTGTTATTTTGATAAGTACGAATCAGTAACAAACATTTTGATAGTATTGGATAAACAATTAGAAATCTCGCCTAGATCAGCACCCTTATTGCGTAATATACTAGTTGTCAATCTTAATCTGAATTATTTTAAAGGATATTAATAATCCATTGCTTTATATATTATAAAAATCTGTCTGCTCACAACGTATGTAAATAATACAGTGAATGTCGTTGAACTGTCAAAATGAAAGCCATTGCTACTGATGGTGTGTTACAATCATGACTAAATAATAACAGCCGCACAGGTCAATCGGTCAGGTTAAGCTACGCTTGCCGCGGTTGGTCTGTGGATGGGTGACGATCTTTACATGCCTCGGAAAGCACTTTAAGCCGTTGGTCCCGGCTGTCATTCGTGGATCTTTGACAGTCGTTACGGGTAGTCAGAGGCCCGAAAATCTGACAACCAGTCTTACCAATTGGTATCGTATTACCCAGTAACTGGGTTGTGGAGGTCAGATAGGCAGTCACTCCATGTAAAATACTGGTATGCAGCTGCACCCGGTTAGACTGGAAGCCGACCTCAACATAGTTGGGAAAAGCAATTGCCCCACTGTTAAATGAGGCAGATACAATATCTGATATGTATAGGAATAGTTTATTTTGTTCAGAATTAATAAAATATGTACGTACTTAATACATAATTAATAAATAAAAATAACAAAATGATATCCTAACCTAAAACTATTCACAAACTAAAATAGGTAAGTAGCGCGTTCATCCGCATCGCCGTCGACTGGTAATATACCCAAGTGCCTGGCGGCTTTACCACGTTATAAGGCAATGCCGAATTAGCCTCTAGACAAGGAAAACGTCAGTCCTTGGGTCAGGGAAAGTGTCAATCAGCCGTTACGAGATTTATTAGATAGGTATTGATCATAGTTTCAATTTCGAGAACGCTGCCTATTATCCAGTAAATAGAAATAATTCTAACATCTGTGGCCTCAATTTCCGTTTCCTCTATGTTCGCCAGTGGAATAAACTAAGTAGATAGTATTCAAATCAAGATACTCTCAAAATTCAGAAACTAATTTGCCTCAAATTAAGGCCGTTAAAAAATCTTTAAGCTCAGGTGCAGATTCTCAGCCTAATTTGAATAAATTAATGAATTTTGTATTTCATAATCAGCCTATAATAATGTTCCCACTGCTGGGACACAGGCCTCCTCTCTTCGAAAGGGAGTGAGCTATAATCCACCTGGGGCCCAGTGCGGGTTGGTAGATGTCACACGTCTTCCAATTTTTGGTTCTAGGACATGCCGGTTTCCTCACGATGTTTTCCTTCACCGTTTTGAGAGCAGTGGTGATGAAATCATTTACACAAAGTAAAGCGTCCTGACAGGGTCCGAAACCACGACCCAAAAGTCTTAAGTCGGGGACGTTTCCACTGGGCCATCACTCCTCTCTTTCTCTGAATTTTGTATAACTAATTTGGTTACTTCATAATTTAAAATTATGAAGTAACCAAATTAATCTTACAAACAATCCCTTACCTATCCAGATTTAGTGCTTAATTCCTGCCTTCTGGCCTTGACCGCACTGCCGCACCCGACTGGGTTACGCACAATCTACTTAAATTTATAACCCGTAGAAACTGACGGCTGTCCCATTGTTCATGGGGGTTGTAGTCATGCCCTAGTTGTGTCAATATTTTACAGCAGACCCATGGCTTGGTCAGTACACTTCGAGTTTAAATGTGTACTTTGTCTTGGTATCTATTAGAATATTAACTATTATGCTATAAAACCAGCCTTCTTATAACCTACCTTCTTATAAAAGGGCAGAAGTTGAACTGCACTGCTGTTTTGTTCTATGACTAAGTACAAAAATGCAGTGCAGTTCAACTTCTGCCCTGCTATAAGAGCTGGTGGTAAGCCCCCAGAATATCATCGCTGCGGTATTTATTTTCTAAATATCGTAGCATTATGCTGAGATATGAGCCTTTTTGACCTCACACAGGTATTTTTTTCTTATTTATAATCAAATTTCATTGTGATTTTTTTAGTTTTAATTATGCTCCTTTTTTACTGTTGTATTTCCTGTGCGTGTCTCAAATAAAATATGTTTCTGTCTTTACTATATTTACAACACACGTAATATTTATAAATATATTTAACTATTCTAACAATTATTTACACTCTACACTATTATGATTCAATTTAATATTTAAAATCTAATGAATTAATAAAAATAAAATAATTATATCCCAACTTAACTAAAAATTTCTTTATGTGACATGAAATATTGGTAGCTTTTGTACCAAAAGTTCAGTTTCTACTATTTGGTCTTTAATAGGTCTTAATGGACCTCTATTCTGAGAAATATTGAATGAGTCGAAAACGTAATTTCCATATCAAATATTTAGCCTTAGAAAAATTAGTTAGCAAATCTACAAAGATTTGCTAACTAATTTCCAAATCAACACTCCGAATCAATCAAATAAAACAACTGAGTACATAAAATTAGCTTACAAATCACATTTTCACTGAAAGACTATTATCTACTTCTTTAATCTAAAATCAAGCCATTTACACGTACAATGGATCTTCGGAGAAGTAAAATGAATGTTCATTCGCTGTATTCTTTTGCCAGTAATAAAATATACGATTTTGAAAGTTTATTTTCCCAGATAAGATGTTTTTTCGACCAGTGTCGCATATCTATACTGCATTGCCCTTGAACTCTTACATTGGAAGGTACATACGGACTACATATACGTCTGTATATACGATTACGTTCGCAACGAACAGCTGAAGATTTTCTTTCTATCCGTGCGAACCAGCGGAATTATGTAAGTACCTCTTGTATTTAGAATTAAAGCCCCGGTCACGTAACACGGACTATTTAGTTTGGTCAATTAGTTACGTAGTTGCTTTTGTCCTAGACAGGTATCAAAGGCACTACATAACAATTGTATTACAAATGAGGTAGGTATTACATAAAAATGTTTTAGAGGGATCTGTGCTCCATTCATGTTTCATAACAAGCACCTAAGCAATGTTTAATGGAGCCTAAAAATGATGATTGAGGCCAAGAGCAGGTCAATACAGCAATAAAAAAACAAAACGGGTTGCACTCCAGCCGACCGATTCTGTAAAAATCTCACCGTGAAAAGTTAGGTGAAGTGAGCTTAGAGTGAGCTGTCAATAGTGTCAATCCCTAGCATTTAGTTTGGAATGACAGCTCATTCCACGCTCACTTCACCTTAGTTTTCACGGTGAGATGGTTACAGAATCGCACTGCAGGAGTGCCGGCAGAAGTGAAAACTTGAATATTAACGTTGTGCATTTTTGATATTTTGGAATGCGGTCTACTCTCCCTCCGTCATACGAATTTTCGATCAGGTCACGTGTCCTGACGCGAGCTCCGTCTTACGAATTTTCGATCAGGTCACGTGTCCTGACGCGAGTTTAACATTTTTTACCCATCACAACAAAAGTGCACAACGCTGCTAAAGAAGTTTTCACTTCAATAAAAAATGAGCTGCGTGAATAATAAATAAGGAGCAAATACTACGACGGAGACTATTTGACTATATTTTCTATGATTTATGAATTGTTAATATACCTTACATCTACACATATTATAAACTAGCTTCTGCCCGCGGCTTCGCCCGCGTGGATGTCGGAAATTATCCCACGGGAACGTGCTAACAGGATAAAATGTATGTGCCCCAGGATGCTATCTATCTCGCGGGCCCTTTGTGGCTAATTACAATAGAAAACCAATTGTGTCTCATTAATGGTGATTAAGAGGGTACCTATATGATATCTTTACCTAAGTACCTACCTAATTAAAAAAATAAATAAACTCAATAACAGAAAATAAAATACCTACCTACCTAAATAAACCTATTTATGATGATAACTAATCTAAACTCAATCATCATCTGCCTAGCCTTTTCCCAGCTATGTTGGGATCGGCTTCCAGTCTAACCGGATGCAGCTGAATACCAGTATTTTACATGGAGCGACTGCCTATCTGACCTCCACAACCCAGTTACTGGGTAATACGATACCCTTGGTACGACTGGTTGTCAGACTTTTGGGCTTCTGACTACCCGTAACGACTGTCAAAGATCCACGAATGACAGCCGGGACCAACGGCTTAACGTGCTTTCCGAGGCACGGAGGTGTCTCGGTATGTAAAGATGGTCACCCATCCACAGACCGACCGCGGCAAGCGTAGCTTAACCTGACCTATCGACCTGTGCGGCTGTTATTATTTAGCCACGGGCCCCTCAATCTAAACTCAATAAATAAGCAAAATCTCTAAAAACTAATATCTATACGAATGACTAATCCTATCTAACTGTATTATAAAATAACCTACGGTCACTACGTACACTATCAAATATACTACCTATACTTTAAAATTGAAATCTATACCTACGACTTATATAAAAATAAACCTAAATAACTCTAAAAAGTAAAAGGAATAAAAATGAACTCCACTGCGGGTGACCTAACCTACGACAAACTTATTATTTGCGGTTGATACAGTAATCGGGTCTAGGGATCGAACCGCAAAATTAAGTTTGTTTTTTATTGTATATACTTTTCCGGGATAAAAAGTACCCAGTGTGGTGCCCAGGATATTAAAGAATAATTATACCAAGTTTCATCGTAATCGAACCGGTAGTTTTTGCGTGATGCCTGAACAAACAGACAGACAGACAGACAGACAGACAAAAATTTTTTTAATCACATTTTTGGGTTCGGTGTCGGTCTTGTAACACCCCCTGCCATTTATTTTTTTGATATTTTCAATGTACAGAATTTTCACTTCTACAGATTTATTATAAGTATAGATATAGATTACAGACAATTTTCGAGACCCTGTGTGTGACCGCGTTGTTCTTCTAAGTTACGCAACGGATTTTGATGTGGTTTTCACCATCATGTAGAGAATTTATTCTGGAAGGTGTATGTGTCATCATACATTAATAGTAAATATACTGATAATATAGAAATTTCGACGTTTTGTCAAGTCGCATAAACCATGCAAAGCAGGGACAGTGACAGTGTCGCTAGTTTGATATAAGTACATGCTTTTATTGTTTAGGTACATACTTAATTTGACTGTGACAAAACCTAATAGATAACAATATCACATTTTTTTTAAAGGCACGTGACAATTTATCAATAATGTAAGAGGTTGCATTGCATTAATTAACATGAAACAAATGATGGTTTCGATTAAAAAAAAATTTTATCTAAAAGCCATTTGCAGAAGAAAAAAAAAGAAAAATTTTATGGCTTTCCAATTTTTTTTTTGACGCGACTTTGCCTTCAATTCATTGTATGTATTCGAAAAGTTTTTTTTTTCGTAGACTGATATTCTCGTCTATTAAGTTGGTAGTTAAATAAAAAAAATTGAGAACAATAATAAATTTGTATTTAATAATATTCTATTGTTACTAAAAATGCTAGCAATTTCAGAATGTTCACAGCGGCTTGCGCTTTATTTCCTCCAAATTACTGCAGTCACAGATGGAAACATTTTCTCAAGGCTACAAAAATCTTCAGCGACACGTGTACGAACTGACATACCTACCTATATATCATATATTGATAATGTCTTTGTTTAAACAGTTTCTATAGTTAGCACAAAGACTTGTTGTTAGGAGTGGGTATTAAAAATGTAAACAGCTGTCGTGAGGCATGACAATACGAATGCAGTTCAAGGCCACTGCAGCGGCCGCGGCCGTGTGTGACATGAAAGCTTCCTCGTTTATTTACGCCCCATTGGATGGCGACTCAATTTAGTACAAACTGCTCGACTCGAATCGACGAACTCACAGCGGTGGGCTAGCGGGAAAAGTGAAAAGTTTTATGTATGCAACACCTTTGGGTTCATGCGTTCGTGCCCTATGATTCATGGTGATTTCATAAATGGAATGATGCCAGTTCCAATCTTGCAACAGGCCATAAACCAAATAAAAAAAATCCATATCATGAGAATGTTTTGGCTCACAATATTTTTATTAAAAGCTGTCTGTTCGACGAAAATTAAAAAGTAAAAATCCTCATGAGTACAGACGCCAGCACATCAAGCTACTACAATCTGTCAAATTTCTTTATTAGATTTAAAACTTTCTTGCTAAAGCATTAACACACATTATGGATCCTGTAATCTGAAATAAAGAGCTATTATTATTATTATTATTATTAAGGTTCAAAGTTGATTGGGAAAATTTGACAGTTTCGGGTAGCTTGACCTGCTGGCGTCTGTACATTCCTCGGAGATTTATTACCAATCCAGCAAAAATTTATAGTAGATACTGTCTGCTCGTTGACTCGAAATATATTAAAAAAATTATACATTCTTGAACTATACTTTATGGTAGCAGACATAAAGGGTATCGTAAAGCATTCTGCTGTATTTGAATAACTAAATAAATGAACTACTAGACTATAACTAGGTACTTTAAAAATTAATAACAGCGAAACTGCCATGGTAGAGTAAGTACCTATACAGTTTCAGAATATCTTATAGATCTCAGACCTCACTATTGGCTGATTAACAGATCAAGTTAAGTGCGTAGCTAAATAAGCCTCATCCACGTAACTTTGCATGGACTTAAACCTGGTAAGGTCTTAATTACAGAAATCTTAGAAACTAATATAAACGGTAAATTAGAACCTTCCAACTATAAAATACAAGGAGACAGGGACATCGACGCGCAACCTGAGGGGTGATTCTTGGCCTGCGGGTGGTGAGTAATGGGTAACTCACCGTCCGATCAGGACCAGGCCCGTGCCGGACGGCGTGTTTGTGTTCCACGCGCGCCTCAAAGAGATGTCAGCATGAGTGACGGGGCCCCATAGGGCCGAAGCCTGCCAGGGTAGCGGGATTGTCCGAAAGGGTTACCGCTGCCCTGGAACATAAAGGGCTAAGGAAGGAACACGGGTGGGTTTTAGTCAGTAAGAGTCTGACACTCCCTTCCGCTCCACCCAGAGCGGGAGGAGTCATTTGATGATTTCCCATCCTCAAAAAAAAAAAAAAAAAGGGGTGATTCTTGTAATTTTAAGAACGTTCACAGTCTGATCTCAGTATCAATCTGTCAAAAAAACCTCTAATTTCCCTACATTTCGACAAGTTTTTGACATTTGTTTGCCGCTGAGATGAGACTGCGACTAGATTTTGAACGTTTTAAATTACGAGAATTGGCCTTCTGTTACCATGGATTCTCCTGCGTAGAAATTTTTCGTCGGTTAAGTATCAAAAAAATTATCAGCTGTATCATAGAAAAGTGCAATACCTACGCGGTCAAAATGTATGGAACAGCAATTTTTTTTTGGGTCTAGAAATCATGTACTAAATCTGGTAGGTAACAGGTTGCGCGCCGATGTCCCTGCCATCCTGTATAACTACAGATAGATAGATACTCGTAGATAAGATAGATAAACCATTTCATTCCATCCAACCATTCATCCATCCATTCATCACATCATCATCATCATCATCATTCACATCATCATCATTCATTTTTTCATTTTTTTTTCATTCTTCCATTCCATTTTCCATTTCATTTTTTCATTTTTTTTTTCATTTCGGTTTTCCACAGCGTCTGAACCTACTGTAGGTAGTACATACATACAACTATACCCACTTATAGGTTAGTTATCTCCGTTAACTAACGGGGATAATTTATTTATATCCATCAACTGAATTTACGATCCATGGGATAGGATTAACTAGGTCAACGATTTAATACTGTTATGGTCTTCAGGGCAGAACTATATGAGGGTACGCCATCGATGATGCAACGCTTGGATTTCTTTGACCCAGTAATGTTGAGTCATCGTGAAATTGATATGGTCAATATTGCCTTGGTTGCGTCGTGTATTGAAGTATCTATTTTGATGGAACTTTTAGTAAGTCTTTGAAGATGTACAGTCAACAGCAAAAGTAGATGATCAAAATCAGAAATTCAGTACTAATGAACGGAGTTCGCGTCAGAACTGTGTGGCGTCGAAGTGATTCAAAAGTATGTGATTGTAAATTATACCAAACATTTACTACTAGTACAGCTGCCATATAGCTGCGAACTCCGTTCATTAGTATTGAATTTCTGATTTTGATCATCTACTTTTGCTGTTGACTGTACCTACTAGAATAGTACCTTTTTTAATTTTCCGTCACTACACAAAAACGAGATTTTGTGTCGGACGTAGTCCATTAGGTACTCATATGCACAAAATAGTATTTGAGGTCCATTCAAAATGTCCAAATGTTGTTATTAGGTACTTACACAGATATCAACTTTATTTTAGTGATAATTAAGTTGATTTTATAGTGACTATGCTCCATTTGGAATTTTTACAGTCCGTTCAACCGATTTTGACTTCTATTGCGTTGTACCGGAAACTGAACTTTATTGTGTAGGGTTATTTTTCCAAAAGGTCAAAATATTTGTTTACATGTTTGGCAACTAGATCGCGAATGCAGATTATGTGTATTGTGATTATGATGTCTTCATCCTTGTGGTAAAGCTAAGTGAAGTAAACAGCAACAACATTAATTGGGAGTACCTTCAAGAGGTGGAGACACTACTCTCATCAAATTCAACGCCTTCTTCAGATGGTAGGTATAGGATTTTCGCTTGCTTTTCGACTAAGGCGCATCACACACTACAACGCGCCACGCGACGGGACGCCGACAACGCGCCCACGCGCGTGATTTTTTACATACTAATTCAATAAAAACGCGTTTCCGCGCGGGGAATTTGGCTTCGTTTCCTGCGCCCCGTCGCGTAGCGCGGTGTAGTATGTGATCCGCCTAATTAGTCGGTTGGAGAATGGTTTTACCATCACTATTAAAAAGTGTGTCTGAAAACATACATTTAAAGTCTACACAATAAGAGATCGGAAGGTAAAGGACCTGATGGCGACACAAACACATGAGAGTAATGTTGGTAACATAAGTAAGTAGTTTTGTTTTGAAAAATTGTCAAGCAAATATGAAAGTCTTTCTATGTACTTAAATCTTGTCTGTAGTAGGTACGTCCTTCGTTGTAAATCTTGTCTGGCCCTTAGGACACAATTTTAATAAAAAATAAATCATCCAAGCTCAAAAGACGGGGTTAATTTACCAAACTAGGGCTGTTGTAGCGCCGTCATATACACGACGCGACTTCCCAACTCGTCCGCGTAGTAAACATTATTCTCTTAGCCGTTAATTAAACGAGCCCCTACAAAACTTGCCCGGCATGTAATTACTGCCAGCCTTAAAACTTTATCTAGGAAAATTAACTTCATATAACAACAGAATTTATCAGAAAAGGCTACAGCGATCTACCCCTGCTTCGCACGGTTTTAGGACTTGATAAAACATCACGATTTCTGTGATGTAATTTTAATATTAATAACGCACACTACCGATATTCATAAAGTTTCCGTAATAAATTCTCGAAATTATGGTGACAACCGCATCAAACCCGTTGCGTCGTTAAGAACAATGCGGTCACACTGACAGACACAAACAGCGGCTTTAAACTATATCTATCTATACTAATAATAAAGCTGGAGAGTTTGTAGGTTTGAACGCGCTAATCTCTGGAGCCACCAATCGGACTTGAAAAAATCTTATTGCATTTGATAGCCCAATTCTCAAGGAAGGCTATAAGCTATTCAACATCACGCTAGGACTCTAAGGAACCGAGCAAAAAGAAAAAAGGCAGAAACAATGCTAAGCGAAAACGGTAATAGCGCGTGCTGGCGATGCGATGCGATGAGACGCGAAGACACGAGAAATTTCACGCGGGCGTTGCTAGTGTAAAATATGTATGTACATAGAAAAGATAATGGCAAGAAAATAATACACGGTTAATTAAATTTGGTTCGCTCGTGTAATATTTTTGGTATCTTCAGCGGATAGCCTTACAGAAAATGATTGGAAATAATAAATTGAGTAAGAAAGTCGTACAAAGTATTTATAAAAATAAAAATAATCGAACCATTCCGGCTGAGCCCGGAGGTTGTTCGGAAATAATAGCCTACTCAAGAAAATAAATAGCCTATGTTTGTCTGCATTAGTTGAGCTCAGCAGGGCGAACGAAGGACCAAAGACTAAGGAGAAAAATAAGCCAGATGAGATGTTCAATTCCTCTTTTCCTAAGTATAAAGAGACAATATCCAGAAACTCTCTTCAAACTTTTACTTTACTCCAAATTCCTGCAGAACATAATTTTCTAAGAAACATAGCTTGTATCACGCCTGTGTTCCACGAAAGGTTTGGCAGAAGTGTAAGTGGTTCTTCCATATAGGATCGTAGGACGACACGGTTGGTACAGTGGCTGATCGATCGACTGCTGCGCTGCGTGTCGCGGGTACGATTCCCGCACGGAACAAATAAGTATTTGTATTGCCTACAAGTAGTTGTTCCGGGTCTGGCTGTTTGTGTATGTGAGTTTAAATGTTTGTAAGCGCAACTGCGATACAAGAGTAATTCCTAGTGTGGGGCAAAGTTTAAAAAAAAAAATGCCATATATGTTAACGGCCATAAACTACTATGGGGCGAGCCTATTGTAACCTAATGGATAATCCTCACATGTATTTTGCTATTTACATATTTTAAAGGTACCTATAACTATGGGGCGAGCCTATTGCAACATCCAAAATGGAAAACCTAGCTATTAACTAGAGCAGTGGTGGGCCAGTGCTAACGGCTCCGACTTACGAGTTGTAGGTCGGGGGTTCGAACCCAGGCAGGCGCTTTACTTTGTGTAAATTATTTCATCACCACTGCTCTCAAAACGGCGAAGGAAAACATCGTGAGGGAACCGGCATGTCCTAGAAATAAAAACTCGAAGACATGTGACATCTATCAACCCGTACTGGGCCCGCGTCGTGGATTTCAGCACACGCCCTCTCCTCGGAGAGAGGAGGCCTCTATAGTCTGATTATGAACCTACTAGGCGGGGAGCCTGTTGCAACATCCAAATAGAAAATCTGAACAACCGACCAGAAATCTGTAGAACAATATTCTTAAAAACGGAAACGCCCTCAAATCTTCCTAACTACGAAAATGCACGATCATAACCTCACAACGTCTAAATGCAAACCGCAGAATGTCGCTTATCGTCCATTGTTGCAATCTTTTTATCCGAGGCGTGTCGGTTACGCGGCTCATGTCGATACTACTTCGAATGCAACCGACTTTGTGGGGCAGAAAACGTGCAAGACATTTCAATATGCATAGGACATTACAAGAATAGGATCTTGTAGGATATTTCTACGAGGTTCCGATATTCTAAAATGCAAGCCCGTCTCTAGTGGTTTGCTGGGCTGGGTGGATAACGGAAACATGCTTTGTTGAGCTGTTCATTTCCCGTTGTCGTGTCAGCCTAGTATTGTAAAACCATTTTAGATAACTGGAACCGTTTTAGGCCCAGAACAGGAAATTTGTCGAATTATCGATCGAGTTTGCGTTATTTTGACTGCCCCGTCTCTCTCTTTATTAGATCGCTTTTATTCGATCAAAATATAATACTTTGACCCATGGCTTTTAGTGGTAAAACCCATTACGACACCCTGTGTGACTGTGAAGAGTTTAACAGTATTCTATTTATGTTTCTTTTTTGCAACGCAATGAAGTCATCAATTTTTTTTTACGAGACGTAATTACAAGTTTTAAGTAGACACAAATCCTAACACGAGCACCTTAATTGCGTACTTAACACTATAATTACAATCTGAATCATGTTCAAGGATATACCTAATCCATTGTTTCATTATGTTTGAAAAATTCGTCTACTTACTCAACAACGTAAAAAACACAATGAATATTGTTGAACTGTCAAAATGTAAGCCTTTGCTACTGTTAGTGTGTAACACAAGAACGCAGCAGGATTATCTCTAGCAACATAGACTAGTCTCAACTTCTAGTCAGTCATAACAAATAGTCGAAGAGACTTATCGATTTCAATACAAACAACCTATTCAATTTTTGATTAGGTACTATTTGTTCCTAGTAGTGCCAACACGGGTGAGCAACCTTGATACCTCAGTAATAACACGTTGATAAGGATCACAATTGTTGTTCATGACACAACGTTTGTTTCTAACCATAAATACGAATTGTTGCCAACGAAACTGGGACAAGTAAGGCTGGGATTTACGGGCACCGATACCTGTATACGATTCCGCCAAAATCATGATTCCGGCTCGTAATGAACGGAAACCGGAACTGCCACCGTCGCGTCGTATAATTCCATGTCCAAGACTAACCTCTTCCAAAAGTATGTGGTGGAGTGTAAACAAATGTGTCAAAAAACGTACCTGTGGATGCCAATTTGTAGTGCCACTTGCAAATTAATTTAATCAGGTCTTAGTTTAGGAGATATAATAAGTAAGAATCAAATTAAGTCTAAAATAATAATACATATGTACAAGTGAAAAAAAAAGAATCATAGGGCATCAAAAAATTCGTCCGCATCGCTTGCAAATTGAGTGTTTTCCATTTGATTGTCTGAATATTTTAACGGAAAATTCTGATTATATATCACCTTAAATATGCTTTTCATTTGACAATTGTGGTTATTTTTATAACCCCAATCGGCGATGATTTTTCAATTACAAATAAACAAAAAAGACACAAATTGTCAAACAATAATTGTCAGAAAAAGTGTCGAGATAAAGTTATAACCATCCAAATAATAATGAATGTGATATGAATTTCCTTTAGTGAGTGTTTGCATAAGTAGTTAACTTGAACAGAGTTTGTTTACACTTTCATCAGACGCTTTTCGAACAGATTGATACTTCTTTACAAATGACAATGATACTAAAAAAATATGAAAAAAAAAGATGCAGCCTCAGAGAGGTCAGTGAAGGTAAAAAAAAACGTTCCAATAAGTTGTCATATACCAGTTGTTATTGGTAAAAGTACTCTTACAGTCCTTTCACAGTTCTTTTACGCCCGACAGCAGCAACCGAATAGCGACTTTATTATAAAGAGAATAAAGATCATTGTGATTTTGAATAACTTGTCAGTAGCAGCATTCCAACAGCAACCTATTACAGGGAGTATAAAGACCACAGTGATGCAAAATCAGAGGAAAATTAACAGTGAATATTACTGGTAAAGTAACAGAAGGCAAATTCTCGTAATTTAAAACGTTCAAAATCTAATCGCAGTCTCATCTCGGCGACAAACTAATGTCAAAAACTTTTTAAATTACGAGAATTGGCCAGCAGACTGTGAACGTTCTTAAAATTACGAGAATTGCCCCTCAGTTTTCCTCGAAGGTTCAGGCTGAGGTTCAGGTAAGTACCTTCAGCCACATTTCGCCAGTTAAGTCCCATTTAATAGTGTAGCAATCTGTGCTGATTAGAAATTAGCATTGACGACTCATGTTTAACAACCAAATATTACAGTAGCAAAGCTCCAAACAAACTGCGTAAATAAATCACAGTTCATTCAACTTCAAGTTTCAGCACGCTAATCAGTTTCCAACTCGCAAGTCGCACAGCTTTTCTTCAAATTGTGAATCAACATGCAAATTCTTGCGATCTGACATTCAACTTCAAACAGTGCCAGGCACAAGTCAAAACGAGACGGATTTAAACTAATTAACTTCTCAAACGTAAACAACATGGAGACGAAGGATATAAGCCTCTGCTTCAAAGAAAATGTATGTCAAACTGAGGTTGTGATATGAAATACTAGCTTTTGCTCGCAGCTTTGTACGCGTAAGCACTGATGGCCCAGTATAACGGCCGTGAGCGTGACTTACGAGTTGTAGGTCGAAGGTTTGATCCCAGACAGGCGCTTTACTTTGTGTTAATTGTTTATTCACCACTGCTCTCAAAACGGTGAAGGAAAACATGGTGACGGAACTGGACACTAGGACGCCCTAGAACCAAAAATTGGAAGACATGACATCTACCAACCAACACTGGGCCCGTGTGGCACTCCCTCTCACCGAGAGGAGGCTTGTGACCCAGCAGCGGGAACACTTAAGGCTGATTATGATTTGTTCGCGTGGAGGTCGTAAAACATCCCACGGGAACATATTACTGGGATAAAAATTATCCTATGACCTGACCCAGGTCATAGTCTATATAGTCGGGGGTGAGCGCGAATTTACGTGTATCTCCCGGGCCCGACACAACTCTATATATTACTAACTCGTATATTCGTGTACCCAATGGCGTGAAAAGGTAACAGAGAGACAGACAGAGTTACTTTCGCATTTACAATACTAGTAAGAGTGGATGTACTGAAACATAAAATGCTATGTATTCCACATAGCCCTAAATACCAAATTAAAAAGGCTTCAGGCCTGTGTTTAATGTATATCAAATATAAAGTCAAGGAAATGCGAACCACCTGCTTATTTTCACACAAAAGTTCTAGAAAAAGTGGCACAGGGGAACTATTTTCGCATCGTGTGTCGAATGAATCGTAAGTCATTCTAGAAAAACTGTGTGGCAGCGAATTTTCTTTTTAATGTAATTTTTATGAAAACTTACTCGCTTTAACTAAAGCTTCCATCGTGAAAAAAATGTTCTAGAGAAGATATTCACTTGGTCATTAATAGGTACCTATTAATAGATATTCACTTGATCATTAATAGGTACCTACTAATAGATATTCACTTGGTCGCTACCAACCTTGCTGACTTGCACATTTTTTTAAATGCTCGCTCGACTTCTACAGCTAACCAAAATATTTGTTACTATAGTATAATAATTATTACGAACATCAGTGTAGCCCTGACTCTGGCTCTGTACTAGAAGTTCCTGTATTATCCTCAAGAGATTACGTCATACATAATACAAAAGCAACAATTCAAATGCGTAACAAAAGTTAAGGCTACTTAAAAGATAATCTGTAGCGACAGCGAGCCGAACGAGCGCCGCAAAGGATCCTGTATCCTCAGTTAGTAATACAACTCCGTGACCCGCTTTTTATAAGAAACGCTTTTATAAAATATCCGCAAGATAATATAAGAATAGGTGTAAGATATATGACACGCCAACTATCTTTATGAAAAATGAACGGAGGCCATTTTTAGGGTTCCGTACCCAAAGGGTGCCAACGGAACTCTAATCCCAAGGTTCTGCTGTCCGTCCTTCAGTCGGTCCGTCTATCACAGGGCTGTATCTTTTAAACCGTAATAGGTACATTTGAAATTTTCACAGAATGTGTTCTACTATGGTCGCTCTAACAACAAATAATTTAATTTTTAACTCCATTTTATTTTGACAAAAAAACGGGTTTTTTTTACTCCTTCTCGGTCGCGTACTTCATTACTGAAGGTCATATCCCTGAAAGACCTTCGTGGCTTTATGCACGATGTTCTTCCATTTCGGTTCTCCGCTTCTCTCAGGACGGTCGTAACAGAGTCCAATGAGGGTTATTTGGTCTGACCAGCGATTAGGTGACCGTCCGCGAGGTTTTTTCCCATCTACCTTGCCCATCACCACCAACTTGTTGTTTTGAATATATTATTAAAAATATATGTCGTGTTAAATATTGTACAGTGGTACGAAACCCTTCGTGTGCGAGTCCAACTCGCATTTGGCAGTTTTTTTTTAAGTTGTTAGGAAAAATGTTCGCTGTCATTTATACCAACCCACATAACCAAAACACATAAAAAAAACTAGGCAAAACATTCCATCACATTTGCATTTCCCAAAACCCTTTAGAGTAGTGTAATAAAAGTAGAAGTACCCTCCTTACTGGAGAGATTCTTCTTAGTACTTCCTCTTGATCGGTATTTCGCGGCAATAAAAACTCGATCGACACGACACTTCAAGTTTCCTCATAAAACATGATATACGACCATAAAGTCGATGAAATATCCATAGATTTACGGTGTGGAGACATCTGCATCCACAGGAAGAGTAAGATATTTGCTATTTAACAAACTTCATACACATATCGTTTGTAGATAGCTGCCTCTGCAGATATTTCTGTAAGTATAGGTACATATATGTAAATGTTAAACATTCCCGAGAGGTAAAGAGAATATTAGAGAGTAGGCCAATCCATATGGTAGGCTTACTCTTTGCTTTGAACCCATTTTCGGAAATCGAAAATAGGATCAGAAAAATCTATGGCGAAAATATTCCAACCTGATTGGGAGCCATATGTTCGAGCCGTTTGGGGTTGAAACACTAGGGCCATGGGATCCGAGTGCCCACATGGTTTTTCGAGATATCGCCAAGCGGTTACTCTTCACGTGACCAGAGGGCTGGCCAATTTCTTGGCCAAAGAATTAGCATCGCCATACAATATGGCAAGACTGTTCCTGTTGACAGCGATGCGGACGAATTTTTTGCCTTTGCTTAAATTTGCTTTTATTTTTTATTTGATTTAATTTTGCTTGAATTTTTTTATTTTTTTGCTATTTTTATAATATACATGTACATATTATTATGTTAGCTTATAATTATGTAAGTATTATCTATGAGTAAGTATGATTGACTTATGCAAATATTTTCACGTATTATCTATCTATATACATAAAATTCAAAGTCCTGACTGAGTGACTGACTGTTATATCAACGCACAGCCGAAACCGCTCGTCCTAGAGACATGAAATTTGGAGGGTGTATTCTTAGTGAAGAGTAGGTATCCACTAAGAAAGGCTTTTTCGAAATTCCACCCCTAAGAGGGTGAAATGGAATGTGTGTATGGAAAATCTTATTCCTTGAGTTAATAAACTTGAAACTTGGCACCAATCCTAATCTAAGTAAATTATGAAGTTTGCCATTTTATGTTTTTCTAAACTACCCCCCCCCCCCCTAAAAGGGGATTGTGGGGTTTCAAAGTTTGTATGGAAGAATTTGAATGCGCGATCCGATTAACTCGAAACTCAGTGTTTATACTTAAGACCAAAAATAAAGAATAACATGTATCAAGGTTTTTTGAAAATTACCCCTGACGGGTTGAAAAGGGTTAGTCAATTTTACAGGGGAAGATTTTAACGATTAGCTCGAAACTCAGTATTAATTAATACTTTTGACAGAAAATAATAAGTATGTAAAGTTGTCAAAAATTGACCCCTGACGGGGCAAAAAGGGGTAATTCGATTTTTAAGGGGAGGATTTCAACTTGAAGCTGTATGTTACATTTTCACACCTAAACCACTGAACTTCTAATTTGGCAAAAGATAGATGGCATCCTGGGGAAGAACATACTTTTTATCCTGGTAGCATGTTCCCGTGGGATAATTTCCCACATCCACGCGGGCGAAGCCGCGGGCAGAAGCTAGTAGATGCAATAAAAAGGGACACATTTCCAAGTTTCTAGTCTGCAAATAATTTTTCATGAAAATAGAAGCACGCGTGCAATAATGAACGAAAGCAACTGAAATGCGTCACTGCGAGCCTGCTCATCTGTTTAGAAGCGAAACGCGAGAGTCGTGACGTCAGAGGGGGCGAAAGCAACATAATTGTGTTTCATACAAATGCCGACTTAGTGACGTCGGCATTCATCCAGCATGCTTTTATATTGACGTTGGCATCACGAGCACGTTGCATAGCAGGTGGACCTCTTTAGAAACTTAGAATGTTTGTGCGCGTAAGGTTGGTATTTTAATTTAATTTGAGCATTACTCACTTTCCATCTATTTGATCATCGAGAGCAGCGGTGGCCCAGTGCAGTACGAGTTGTAGGTCATGGGTTCGAACCCAGCCGGACGCTTTACTTTGGGTAAATTGTTTCATCACCACTGCTCTCAAAACGGCGAACGAAAACATCGTGAGGAAACCGGCATGTCCTATAAACCAAAATCCGAAAACATGTGACATCTGCCAACCCGCACTAGGCTTGCGTGGTAGATTACAGCCCACTCCCTCTCGAAGAGAGGAGGCCTGTGTCCCAACAGTAGGAACATTAGAGGCTAAACAGTCTGATTGAGACAACACACAAGCTTCACCACTGAAGCTAGAGTCGTGGACCAAGTGGGCTTTGAAAAATTTTTTCAGTGTAAGTTATCATCCCCTATACCCTATTATACTGAAAAACAGTAAGAAGAAGTTGAAATTGGACACTTGTACTGAATACCATTCACATGGATGATATCTAGTTCAATTATTTATTTCTTTTACAAAGCTTGAAAATTCGTGTATATCTAGCTGGGCGTATCTACAGCTAGCTGACATTTACAAACACTAACTGGCAAAAATATGCGGTTACTCGAAACCGGTGGGAACTAGCAAAACTTTGACTACGTTGCTACGACCAATTACATCACGGCATAGCGTTTACAGATTCCGAAATAGCTTTTGCATGACCTATCGATATTTTAACTAAGTTTACTAGTTTTCAAGGGCTGCTGGTCGACCAGCACAATCATGTATGTACAATCATGTACAGACGCCAGCACATCAAGCTACTACAATCTGTCAAATTTCTTTAATAGGTTTTTAACTTTATCGCTAAAGTATTAAGGTTCAAGGTTGATTGGGAAAATTCGACAGTTTCAGGTAGCTTGACCTGCTGGCGACTGTACATGTATCTATCTGCAGTACATAACATATTATCTACTGCGGTTTCCGATACACTCGCTCGATGACCCGCTGCAGTGGATTAGCACAATACAGATTATCGATACGAATCCAATGCCATTTAAAACCCAGTTAAATACTTTTCAATTACAAGGGATTTTACTTCAAATGAATCCATGTTATTTCACGATTAACCTACTGCTACGTGCCGCCTACGTGGCGTAGCATTTGTTGGATTCGTAGCTCTCTGCTACGATTTTATTTCGAGCGAAGAGGTGCAAGATTGTGTTTGATTGAGTTTAAGCTTGTTTAACTTTATGAAATAGCAATTTCTCTGCAATTCTACAGTATTGTTGAAAGTTTGTTTTACCAATACTTTTGCCTATAGCTCTTGACCGCATTTCGAATATGAAATCATAAATTGTACTTTATTACAGCGCCAGCCGTGCGCATAATGGGTTTTCCCATCGGCGAAAATTACAAGCATTCATACAAACCTCCATCCGCTATAAAGGGTCAAATTAAATTAGCTAGCGAAACTCCGCAGACGCGATGAGTATCGTTATCTGAACACGCCAAAATAAAAAAAAGATTTGACGATTTTTTGTTTGGGTCAACAACCGCTGTTGGTGTTGTTACTTGAAGTATGAGTTGAGAAAATATTTTTTTTATTGTTTTATTGTATTTAGACATCGATAGCCATCACGTGTGAGAAGTTTACTCAAGGAAAAAACAGTTTTTTGAACTGATATTTCAAGTGACTGCTCTGCCTGCGGGTGATGACCCAAAAAAAAAACTTATCAAAATAATGTATTTCTTAGTAGGTACCCATCACGTCTGTGGAGTTTCGCTAGCTAATTTAATTTAACCCTGTATAACGCGTTTAGCGGACTTCAGAATACATACTTAGTGCTCCCCTTTCGTTATAACACACTTGTGCAAAATTTCAAGCTTCTAGACCCTCCGGTTTAGCCTGTATGTTGGACAAGCTTCATCTAGTCATATTAATTCATATTACTACAGACGTTATTCTTGACACGTACCTACATTCTTAATGTTATGGTTATGGCGCCTACGAAAATTAATCTTAATAATATATCCTACATATTAAATTGACCTAAGAGTATCGAAAAAGGCGGTAAACGGACGTCTGACCCCTTTGTTAATTAACATATTATTATCTAAAATGGTGTTAAAGTCCCTCATATCATAGTGCCCTCTTTCTTCATTGACATGGAAATGACAAGGACAGCTAGTGTTTCTAAAGGGTTTATAAATGTCAAGTTTGTATGAATAAAGGGAGCTTAGATTTCTAACATAAAACCTCATTGCCACTATGTGTATTAAAAAATTCAACCAATCAATCGAAGGACGTACAGTCGTTCGACCTGCGCCACAATAATGGCTATTCAATATAAATGAATAGGTACAGCCTTTATACCTTAGCCTTATTCTATTTGTATCTTTCGAAAACCTAAAACAAAATGGCCAGTTATTTTTTAACAATCCTTTTTTAGGGTTCCGTAGCCAAAACTTGGTAAGTAGATGTATTCTGTGAACCCGACCCGGCCGACTCCGACTCGCACTTGGCCGCTTTTTAAGGTAAATTCTAGTCCATAAAAAAACTTTTTATTATACGTAACAAAATAACTTTTATCGAATTTAATACATTACAGAATTTGAGAAACGTGTAAATGAAACCTGAAAATAATTTGTTAAAATCACCTCTGAAAAATTATAAAAGTTATGACCCAGACTTTTGGCATTTTTATATTCATAGG
The DNA here is from genome assembly GCA_951799955.1 of Apamea anceps. Classification (NCBI taxonomy): domain Eukaryota; kingdom Metazoa; phylum Arthropoda; class Insecta; order Lepidoptera; family Noctuidae; genus Apamea; species Apamea anceps. The sequence goes on from OX637516.1 coordinate 7,030,528, forward strand.
TAATTTATGCAACATTATTTTTTGCTTACCTTATAACCTTTGAGCTATGAAAGTGAAATGAAAACATGTTTATTTTCAGCTATTTACCACGCAAGGCCGTGGTTTGGATAATATTGTATGTTCTGAAAGGTGTGCTGTGGTAACTGAAATTCTAATATTTTCATAAAATAAGCTGCTATACGTACTATTTACTCATTTCACATGGTAAAACAGGTGCAGTACTTTACAAAAAAAGTTGACGTTTGAAAAAAAAATGGCCACGTATTTATTCTACCACAGATAAGAATCATACAGGGTGGCAGGGACATCGACGCGCAACCTGTGACCATGAATTCAACACATGATTTTAGACCCCTTAGCGTAGAAATTTTTTGTCGGTTAACAAAAAAAACTCTGCTGTTTCGTAGGAAAATGCAATACCTACGCGGTGAAAATGTATAGAACAGCTAACTTTTTTTTTAATAACCGATGGAATCTATCGACGTGAGGGTGTTTAGAATCATGTGCTGAATCCATGGTAACAGGTTTCGCGCCGATGTTCCCTGTCACCTTGTATATTTTACTAGATGCCCGCGACTTCGTCCGCGTGAAATTTCTTGTTACCCGGACGGTGATGCGATGCTACGGCCACTAACCTGCCCAGGCTATCACTATGTTTTCGCTTAGCGGTCTTGCTGACTTTTCGTTTTATTCGCTTCCTCAAGGTCATACCGTGATGTTAAATCATGTTGTAATAAACCTATAACCTTTATCAAGAATTGGGCTATCAAATGTAAAAAGAATTGTTCAAATCCGACCGGTAGTTCCAGAGATTAGCGCGTTCAAACAAACAATAAACTCTTCAGCTTTATTATTAGTACAGATGAAGCCTATTAGAAAAGGGTTAACAGTTACTGCAGTGCCATTCTGTAACCATCTCACCGTAAAAACTTAGGTGAAGTGAGCGTGGAGCGAGCTGTCATTCCAAATAATGCTAGGATTGACATTACTGACAACTCACATCAAGCTCACTTCACATATGTTTTCACGGTGAGATTTTTACAGAATCGACCGGCTGGTTCGCAGTGTGCGTTCGCCTCGATCTATTTTAGTAGCTGCGATAATCCTACTATCCTACTAATGTTGTAAACGCGAAAGTTTGTACGGATGGATGGATGGATGGATGTTTGTTACTCTTTCACGCAAAAACTACTACACGGATAAAATTTAACACACTGATAGTTTATAACCGGGATTAACATTTAGGATACTTTTTATCCCGATATTCCCACGGGATCTAAACTAAACTGACGCAGGTGAAACCGTGGGGCGCAGCTGGTTATTGAAATAATTTAAGCACTATGATTTTAACGCCGGTAGAACCAATTCTTGGTTGATTAACTCAGGCGATACTGACTCGCTTTGTTTGGCAATTCAATATTGGTTGAACGTGTTCTAGTAAAGTGCCCATCGATTAATACAACTTTCAAATTAACTTTTACATTTTATACTTACTATATATAATAATTGCAAGTAAAAATCAGCGTCAGTCTTTTGGCATTATAATCTTTGTTTTCTGGGTGTATTTATTTTGCTGTAATGCCAATCTTTCTTACTTTTATTTCTTTAATAGATATAAAATTCGAAGACATGTGACATCCGCCAATCCGCACTGTGCCCGCGTGGTGGATTATGGCCTACTCTCTCTTACAGAAAGGTTTCCCAGCAATGGGAACGTTATAGGCTGAGTTGCAGGATGGACCGAACCTGAGAGCTTCTGCCTCTATCATCCACCATCCATCCATACAAACCTACTTACAAATAAAATCATTTATCATTTATCCCATTCAGGTCGTAATAATAACCAGTGTAACACACACAATACCCATGTAGCGATAATCTAATTTGAAATTGCACTGAATAAATATTGTTATTTAAGTAGGTAAGGAACCAAAATGCCTGTTTATTTTTTATTAGCAACAATCTCGCGGGGCTATTGCTAGGCTATTCCGAAGAAAAAGGTTTCGACCTAAGAAGGGGTATATCCATAGATCGAAACCTTTTTCTTCGCTTTCCAGGGAGTCTCTAATAATAAAAAAAAAAGTTTTCTTTCATCGTTGTTGTTTTTATAGTGGCTTGTCATATAAAAGCTGCCTTGCTCTGTTAGAAAAAAGCTAGCGCTATGGAACATAGAATCGGAATTTCTCAGTAGCGGCCTGGAGTCTGGATATGTCCCTGGTTGATGGCAGTAGGCTCGTCCCCTGGGACTTAAACATAACTGGCAAAATGTGGGTGTACTATAGGAACACCTCTGCCTACACCTTCGGTGATCACAGGCGCGATGTTATGTTATATTGTATAAAAGACAAGTTAAATTTGAAATGTGTCCAGTATAATAATGTTGCGACTTGCGAGGTGGCGAAACAAAAACGTTATTTATGTGTCCATAATTTGACATAGGTACGCTTTGGCAGTGCTGCCAAGACCTGCCAAGGGCAAGAGATACGCTAGGGCTGTCTGTACGTTGTGCATATGGTGACTACCGGGGTGGTTTTAGTGAGGTAAAAATCCCACACGCCTGGTTTTATGCCCAAAGACCGGGTGCCTTTTGAAGGTCTCCCCCCGAAAACAAAAAAAAAAAGGCTGTCTGTACGTATAAAGAGGGTAGAACAGATTCTTTGATACTTCATTGATTCCCAACCAAGAAAAAATAACGATTGGCATCAGACAAGGCTAATTAAATCAGCCTAGTAGTGTCTAAGAATACCGAAACTAATGAAGCTTGCCTACGACCTTTATAGAATAACCTTCAGATTAACCAATTGTTAAAATAATATATGCATTTGAATTTTTTTAGAGGTCAAACACGCAGGTTGTTTTGCTTAAAAAAAAATCTTTATTTTATTTTTATTACTGTGTTATAGCGGCAATAGAAATACTCTTTGAAAAAAAACATCTGTCTACCTATTATGGTTCATGAGATACAGCTCGCTGACAGACAGATGGACAGACAGCGGAGGCTTAATAATAGGTTCCGTTGGCACCCTTTGGGTACGGAAACCTAAGAATAGGTCTGATTACTGATTAGACCCATTCGTAGAGTATAGGGGGTTTTCCAAAAAGTCTTAAAGGCCATAAAATCGAGCTCATAAACCCTTTGTCCAGTTTTAAGTGATCAGTATCAAGTCTCATCTCAAAATCATGTTCCTTTTATACCTTTCTGGATCGCTAATTGTTTTTGAGAGATCTACAGAGAGAGACAGAGAGAGAGGGAGAGAGTAACTACCTACAGAACATAAATTATTTATATAACGACTAGACAAAAGACACTTTTGACATTCCACCATTAATCTCTGCTTGTGTAGATACTTTCCTATAGGTTGGTATATCTACAGAGCACACCGGTTTTGGTATCAATGTCCTTTACAAAATCGTTTCTAAGGAAAACATTTCAGCAATGTGTATGATGTATTACCCAGATCTCGTCTCAAATGTTTTGCTTTACCGAAGTAAACAATATTGTGTTTATTTAGTTTCCTTTCATGTTTAGATTAACATAAGATATAGACATATCGGTACGGAATTGTAAAGTCTTCTGTTTACTTTTGCGGTCTCACATCTGCCCAACCTTTTCCCGACTATGTTGGGGTCGGCTTCCAGTCTAACCGGATGCAGCTGAATACCAGTATTTTATATGAAGCGACAGCCTATCTGACCTATACAACCCAGTTACTGGATAATACGATACCCCTTGGTAAGACTGGTTGTCAGATTTTCGGGCTTCGGACCCGTAACGACTGTCAAAGATCCACGACTGACAGCCGGGACGAACGGCTTAACGTGCTTTACGAGGGATTTAGGGGACTTGGTATGTAAAGAAAGATGGTCAACCAATCCACGGACAAATCGTGACAAGCGCACAGGTCGATCGATCAGGTTAAGCTAAACTTGATCGATCGACCCGTGCGGCTGTTATTACCTAGCCATGAGCTTTAGCGTTTACTTTTATCTCTAGTTATAAAAAACCGGCCAAGTGCGAGTCGGACTCGCCCATGAAGGGTTCCGTTACGTTACGATTTATAACGTATTAAAAAAAAACTACTCACTAGATCTCGTTCATACCAATTTTCGGTGGAAGTTTATATGGTAATGTACATCATATATTTTTTTTAGTTTTATCATTCTCTTATTTTAGAAGTTACAGGGGGGGGGGACACACATTTTACCACTTTGGAAGTGTCTCTCGCGCAAACTATTCAGTTTAGAAAAAAATGATATTAGAAACCTCAATATCATTTTTGAAGACCTATCCATAGATACCCCACACGTATGGGTTTGATGAAAAAAAAAATTTTGAGTTTCAGTTCTAAGTATGGGGACCCCCAAAATTTATTGTTTTTTTTCTATTTTTGTGTGAAAATCTTAATGCGGTTCACAGAATACATCTACTTACCAAGTTTCAACAGTATAGCTCTTATAGTTTCGGAAAAAAGCGGCTGTGACATACGGACGGACAGACAGACAGACAGACAGACATGACGAATCTATAAGGGTTCCGTTGCCATTTGGCTACGGAACCCTAAAAAGACTGCTTCGTTGGTCCAATGGTTGCAAGCGTTAGCGTTGAGCATGAAGTCATAGGTTCGATTCCTGGGTCGAGCAAAGTGTTATTGGCATTTTCCATCTGGAATTTCTCAATAGCAGGTCGGAGTCTGGATGTGCGCCCTTTTGATAGCATATAGACTCGCACCCACGGATATCTATGCTCGCACCCTATTACATGGAACTTAATCATAACTGGCTAAATGAGGGTGAATGTATATATGTCATATATACCCCTGCCTAACCCAACCAGTGAAACCTGGCGTGAGGTCACGAAGTAAACTACATAAATTTTATTTCCTACGTATTTCTGTGGGCGGCCAACCCACAGCCACATCCTACGAGTAGCAACTCGTACGTAAACAAATGGCTGCCCAGTCCGACGCAATCATTGTGAAAATCGATTGTTGGAAAATTTACAGAAACGATTGATTATATCCATTTGTCAAGAACGTTGGAACCAAAATAAATTGTTACTTTCGCCTGCTATGTTCTAGAGTTTCCTTTAGCGAGGCTTTTCAATAGTTAGGGCTTATAATCGTGCTGGGAACATTCAGAAAACCGCAATAATAACCAACCTCTCCATTTGGTATTATCCTTTCTTGGTTATGTAAAACTACACTGTAAGTAGTAAAACTCATTTAGATTCTTCGATAGTAAATTTTAGTTGCAACCCTAACCGTCCATAAAACGGTACCCTTCAAACTTTAAAATACAACTCTCGTATATTTCGAGCTCGGCATTCAAAGTACGACAGTACGATGCCCTTCGCTAGACGTCTGCAAGTTGCGGCCAGCAGTCTGGCTCCAGAGCACTGGTCAGTCGTATCAACAGATAAACTTTATCGCCGCAGTTATCTAAGCCATTAGCCACCACTTGGTACTTAGGCTCTTAAGCACAGTAAATAAACAACGCTTGCTTTTACCGTCTCCTGTGACTAGGGTTACCATATCTCAGGATTTGTCCTGAGATTTCAGGATTTTTAGGCTGCTAACAGGATTGCGGGCGGATTTTGGAAATCTCAGGATTTATCGATTTTCAATAAAATACAGTAGATTTTTAATTAGAAAGAAACAACTTATAGAAAAACATATAATTGTTTCTTCTTTGGATATATTCACAAATCAACGTAATTAACATCAACATATCTTTAGAGTTAGAATCAACATACGTGCACAAAACCAATTACTAATTTTTCCACAGAGTTTTGAATTCGTATGCGACAAAATCTCAGGACTTTGCTATGGAAATCAGGCTTTTTGTCAGGACTTTTCAATTTTCCATCTGGTAACCCTACCTGTGACTCACCTGTGAAGTTACCTGGCGATCTATTCTGTGAAAATCTCACCACGAAAACAGGCGAAGTGAGCTGTAAATTCCACCGTATGCTTATGGATCGCTAGGCGTTGACACTTTTGACAGCTCACTTCACCTAAGCTTTCAGGGAGTTTCAGGGTGATATTTTGACAAAATAAATCGGCTGTTATTCCACCTAATTCTTAAGGATGTACACTATTGCCAACCACTTCATCTCATTTTCACCAAATTCCATTACCGTGTTTATTAAATACGGAAAATGTGAGGTAGGCTCGGGCGATGTGGGAAATTTAATTAACTTTGGTTTTTCAATATTTGAGGATACGATACAAGAATTGCTCTGGCAATGTACCAAATTGATTGACTGACATTGTGTTGTGAGATGAGCAAATATGTACCTAACTATTGCAATATTGAATTAGTATTTGCTAAGCATTATTCTATTTCGAGAGCAGCATTCATACCAACACACCTGTGTTCCTCGGAGGTAGGTAGACATTTTTATACAGTAATAGTCACATTAGTTACTGTTGAGTGTTTTGCCGTGAACCGGGTACCAATCTGGACTCCAAAAAGTCCCAAATAACCTAGGACCTGACGCTGGACATTCGCCCTTGCGAAAACTAGTCCAACGGGGAAATCAGATACAGTCACTCGAGTTTATTAGCAGCCATTAGCAAATTAAGTGTACGTAGGTAACCAAACATTATAGTAGAAACAAGTCAATCTGTCTGTGCCCCACTGCAGACAATTAGCATATAATTCGTAATTGAGAGCAGGATTTACTCCTCATTTAATATGTAAAGTGCTTTAAAATACAAGTGCTTTTCATTTTGCGTTGCCAGTTTCAAATAGTCTCTTTGTCATGCATAAAGTTTTGTTCATTACTGAGCTATAAAATATTCACCAATGAATATTGTAAGTACAGACGCCAGCACATCAAGCTACTACAATCTGTCAAATTTCTTTAATAGATTTTCAACTTTATCGTTGAAGCAATAAGGTTCAAGGTTGATTGGGAAAATCTGACAGTTTCGGGTAGCTTGACCTGCTGGCGTCTGTACATTATTTTTTACTATCTGCCTGAAGTAAGTATTTGTTTTTAGTGCTTTGTGAAAGACATCTAGGGAACGATGTGTCTTTTATGAATCCTACAATATTTTTAAGTGAGGTAGCTGTTGCCTGCGGTTTCACTTGCACATATCCTAGAGAAAATAACCTGTATCCATGTCCGGTTTGTCTTTAAGCTGAGTGTCAAATTTCATTGAAATCGGTTCAGTGGTAGAGGCGTCAAGCAGTAAAAAACAAACGTACACTTTGACCCTCATAAAATTAGAAAAATGTGTGGGTTATTTCAATTCAGATTTTAAAAACTAGTTTCAGAATACTGCGCTCTATTAGTCACCTTTTAATTAAAGCTGCTGCAAGCATATTATTTTGCAAGCTACATTATAAACTGCACTCAGAATTTAAAGCATTATAGGTGTAAGACCGAAGTATAACGTTGTTCTAGTATTTTCTCTACGTTCGCCTTGCATAGGAAAAGCAAAATCACGGCGTCCATTATCTTGTTAAACGTGTTAAATTAAATTAACATTTCTGGAGATTAAGCTCCTTTTAACCCACGGCTACAGGATCGAATTTCATTTCCTTGATAATATAAGGAAAATTTTAACTAACGAGAAGGGAACCATTAAATTTGGACTACTTATACATATATGCTACTTCGATACTTAAAAGAGCCATCTCAATTAAGAAAACGGTCACACAAAAACTCATCTTTGACGGGAGTCAGGTAAACGTTACCAAACTAATCATAGAAAGAAAATGTAGATTCTAGAGGACCTATAAAACCCTAAGCTACTTTTATTCTCGCCGACTTGTCAAAAAAACGTAAGACCTAAGCATAAAAGCGACGTAAAGTTAGTGAAAGACGCTGGTAATTAACGACGAAGAAAATGAAGAAATTAAATGAAGCAATCAGTCATTCAGCACCCCTGCCGCACAATTCCTTAGGTTACGTTTACGATACTAACAAAGAACCACTAAATAAAATACTGGCTACCATATAAACTCGACATTTTCGTTTAAGGTTTTATCATTTTCATGGCCTACATTGCTAACATCAATCGTTAAAAAGGTTAAGTTTGAATGTAAACGAAATATAAAAAAATGTTTTTTTTTTATTCGTCACAACAAACCTTGATTATAATTTCAAACTTGGAACATTATCTATGATCTTGACATTGAACGCGCCAAGCAAATCATTAGAAAGTAATGTTGTAAGTTGAACGGAAATTACTAAAACTATGCAATGTTAAGATTTTTGTTTATCCGAATAGTGTACAAACTACTTCATATAAAATTAACTAGTTATGTAAGAGAAGCGTAGGTATAGGTATGTGGTTTGTCCGGGTTAGCAAATAAAATGGGAAAATTATTGATTATGTCTGTCTTGCTGGCAATTTGGATGGTTACTTCGTTAAGTAATATTGTAACGCGTAGCAATGATCCTGTATTCATAAATATGTACCTATCCTTATATTGTCAAGCCTTATACCTAATTAGTAAGTATCTAACCTAGTTACGAAACAGCGCACAAAGTTTTGATTAAAAAATGTAGGCTATACTCTGATGTTATTACAAATTACATAATTTTATAAAGTAAGAATTTAAATGAGTAAAGGGATAGAGGATGAGCATACATAGTTATGATTAAATTATACGAAATATACAATGAATAAGAACGGTTGGGTTTCTAGGGTAGCTCTCAGCTAAATAAATACTAACTATCGTGAAATCCGTGTTAGTATTCTGGGGTGGGTTATGTCAACGTGGCTTTCAAGGGTTCACACGGCCGACAAGCACCCCTATCTTACTGTCACTCCCTTACAATTCGTGCAGACATGTATTATATTGACATTGACTTAATTCGGCGACCCTTGAAGCACAGCCCCAGGCGCCTGTCTAAAGCCGCGCGTGACTGCCTCGAACTTAATAATAAATATACGTAAATACAACGTTTTCTGAAGCTTATGTAACTTGACTTTTGTTTTTGTCCCTTCAGGGGCTAATTTTTCGGTTGAAAACGTGAATTCATTGATTAAATTATGACTAAACTAAAAGCTTTTAAACCGAAGCGCGCATCGTGTTATTATTATCTATCTACGTAGCTGTTAATAAATAAATCCATACAGTCTGGAGCTCACCTAGCCACAACACTTACGTCACAACAAGGATAGTGTTATATAATGACAGTTTATCCTGACAAGCACCGCACGTTTTCGGCAATTATACAACATCCGAGAATCCGGCCCAGAGGAACCGACGCGACGATGTGACACGCGAAAGCCAATTAGTCACTGACCATCGTAAGACAAAGACCATAACATCATATTTACATAAAAAGCATATAAATAACGTTTCAATCAAAGACGCGCTACAGTAAGAGGCGCCAATCAAATCGTTTCATAAAGATTTAATAACTTATCGATTTTGAAAAGGCAGTAGCGTAGCATTTACGTAACACTACGATAAAAACACAAATACATAGGATACAGAAGTTACATGTGACCCGTCGTACTGTGGCCCAACGAGAATAGACTCACGTTTCAATAGCGAATGACGATCATGTGTTTCCGAAGGTAGCCATGTTTTATGGTGTTGACAAAAGCTATCGGCGTTACGAAGTGCGGTACCCACGTGAAGACTGCGGGAACAGCAGGACGCGTTGGCGAGACGTAGCCTTCAGTTAATATAGAAGGTTTTTGGTGAAATTAGTTGTGGTTATCACGGTTATTGATCGCGTGGTCGCAGAGGGCGCGTGGTGCGCGCGGGCGGCAGGTTGTGCCGCGACTGGGCGGGCGCCGGCGACCGCCCTGCCGCGCTGCCCTCCCCCTGCCTCAGCTGCGCGGCAAGCTTTTATTTTGACCCGCAACCGTTGCCGAGGGGATGCTCGTGATAAGATGAAACAGCCACGTGAACATTGTCAATAAACTTCAGCGCTCTATATTGTTTTATATGGAGATATTTCGTTTTATGTCGTAAAGAGTGATTCTACTGAACATGAATTAAGACGACACCAATGTTGAATTACTTCATTGCTTAAAAAAAAAGAATAGAGCACTAATTTTAATATGCATGCATAATTGTATACTGAGCAATGTTAGTAAGTACAATACCTACCTACATTCTATAAAACAATGTAGTAAGTACAACGTAGTAGTAAGAAGTACATTTGTAGCAGATTTATAAAGATTATGCTAGTTAAACTACGAGGTGTAATAATGTTTTTCTTATCTTCAAATCATTACAAAACAAAAACAAAATTATCTACAAAGAAAAAAACAACTCTAATGCTGTCCACTTGGCAAGAACGGAAGCCGATTGTTTTGTAATTTTCCGCACATAGAGGCTACATTTCGACAGCAAATAAAACAATGGATACTAGGGTTAAATTAGTTAGTGGTGTGACAGCGTTAGCTTACATCGCTAGCAGGCGCGAGCGCGGGCGCACACTGCACCTCCATCGACGATCGATATTAATTTATGTTGTTTCAATCATGGCTGGTGTACTCTTTATTGTAAACGTACCTAAAAAAGAATATGAAAATTATTTAAAAAGAAACATCATTCCAAATTTAATTTTCGAAAAAGAGAAATATGAAACGGCTACAAAACTAATTCATGAATTAAAAGAAAAACAGTTAGGATTAAAAGAGTCGTTTGCGCAGGACGAGGAAAATGTTATAATAATATCTAAGTGCCGATCAACTGATTGCTTACATCAGAACTTGAGAGCGGACTCGTTTAAGTGCCGAAGTGAGAATTGTTTAGCGGAGGGACAGCCGGGCGACCGGAAAAGTTATGTGAAGGCGTCTTGGGAAGAGATAAAACAAGTGATAAAGCCGCGTAAGAACAAACTGAAAATAACTAGGCCTGTGCGAGGAGTCGACATCCTCGCAGCGTTTCATTGGGACACCCCGCTTGAAACTGTAAGTGCTAAACTACCATATACGTCAGTCAGCCTCAAAATTATGTATACATCGACAAGATTTCATTCCATTGTCCACAATCTTTGTTCTATAATATTTTATCAATGTGTTGCACACTGATACAGTATTACGGAACACAAATTGTAGACAATCAAATGAATTCTAGTCGCTGTATCCTCATTCTGCATCTTTTTGAGGCTGTCTGTATTATAATTAATGAATACTTAAAATACATTATCTTGAACACAAAAAAAAAACCTTTCGTAGTTTATCGATATCGTCGATACAAGACTAATTATGTATCCGATAAATTCTCCACAAAATCATTTTTGAACCTTTTTTGAGCTTTATTAATTCAATATGGAACCTAGAGCAAATCAAGTTGGCCAAAAATCACATTGATTTATTTATTCAAATTATTCATCATATCTCAAAGATATTGGTGCCGATTCCCTTGTTCACAAACTAAATTAAATTTCCAATCGGAAATCGGGGCCATTATCTATACTCGTACTACTATTATAAAGTGTGAGTGTGTGTGTTTGTATGTAGGAGGTAATCTTCAAAACCACTGATCCGATTCCGTAAATTCTTTCGCTAATAGAAAGCTACCCTATTGCCGAGTGCCATAGAATATCTTCTTCTTCGTCCTGCCCTTTTCCCAGTTTATGTGGTGGTCTCCCCAGTGGCGCGTCCCGAAGACCATGAAAACACATGGCCTCAGTCTTGTGCAGGGCCACCTCAAGTCCCAATTGCCGGATCTTCTCGACGATTGATGCAACCCCGCGTGTCGCTACTTCGGCCGCCGCCTGGTGCGACCTCCCCTACGCCAGGATCAGTGTCGTCAGCGTAGCAAACCACGCTGACGCCGCTAGGGAGGTCGGTGCGCAGCACCCAGTCGTACCCGATATCCCACAGATGCGGCCCCAGGACCAGCCCCTGTGGGACACCACACGACATCTCCCGCCGGTTCCACTCTCCCCAGTGACCATTGTAGGTGACGGCCCTGTCCGTCAAATAGGTCTCAACAATGCGCCAGAGGTAGGTGGGCGTCAGGTGATACCGGAGTGCCTCTCTGATGCAACTCCAGGGCAGGGCATTGAAGGCATTGGCGAAGTCTAGAGACAAAAAAAAAAAATGTATATAAGTAGTTTATCAGCCATCTTGTTACCATAACACAAGCATTAGGTTGCTTAGCTTGGGACTAGATGGCGCTGTGTGAAATGTCCAGGGATATTATTATTATTATTATCTCCTTTATTTCATTATAATCATATAAATTATATTTTTAAATATTAGAATATAAAAAGTATAAAAACATTTAAAAATATAAAAAATAGTAGCCCACCGGTATCGGGAACAGGGTCCAAGCTACCGGTGGTCAGGGCTCTAGAGAGAGGAACCTCCTGACAATGCGAGCCGTGTCAAGAAGTACCGCTTTCTGAATCAAGCCCTTGATCCAGCTGCCCAACGAGAGCCTCTTCAGGTGTTGGTCGAGGCTCTTGGCTATTAAGCCATTGGCTGTCACGACTATCGGCACAATGATCGCTGAGTCCACATCCCACATGTCGACAACCTCGCGAGCCAAGTCAAGATACTTGATTTGTTTATCTTTCTCTATTATTATTATTATTATTATCGCCAAGACAACCCCACCGCGGGCAACAGCATCCCCCGTCGTGAGGGCTCGCACGCGCATGGTAGAGTCCACCGTAGAGACCCCTGACCCATAAAAACCAAAAAGTTCACGCTAAGACTTTTTAGGGATCATATTAAATTCGTTGGTCTAGATCATTATTAGGGTCGTGGGGCTTTTGGGACCGGGACCGCGGTCCCGAATGCCACCTGAATGGTAAGTAATAAACATTTACCTAAGAGACCATTAGAATGATGGTAGTTTTTATTGTTCACTTATTGTTGATGATTTTGAAATTAAGAATTTAGGTTTACGTATCTAAACACCGCTTTCTAGAATAATGGACAGCCGTGAATCTCGATTTAAAATTGACAGATTCTGTCTAGCGTTAAAGGTCCCGGTTTTTGCTCTGTCACCAATCTCGGACTAGACTCTCTTGCCATCATTTCATAATCCTACTAGTCCCACTAATACTATAAAAGTGAAAGTTTGTACAGATGGACGAATGGATGTTTGTTACTCTTTCACGCAAAAACTACAAAACGGATTTGGATGAAATTTGGCACACAGACGGTTTATAACCAGGATTAACATAAAGGACTTCTTATCCCGATATTCCCACGGGATCGAAACTTATGCGGGTGAAACCGCGGGGTGCAGCTAGTTAGCCTATAATGTTCTCACTGCTGGGGCACAGGCCTCCTCTCGGTGAGACAGAGTGGGCCGTAAACCAAAACGCCGGCCCAGTGCGGGTTGGTAAATTTCACATGTCTTTGAATTTTTAGTTCTAAGACATGCCGGTTTCCTCACGATGTTTTCCTTCACCGTTTTGAGAGCAGTGGTGATGAAATGCTACGCCATCCTTGCCTCACGCAAAAAGGCTTGTTTAATCATTTGACTTTACAACAATTCTTGTGAATAGGTACTGCTGTGTCCTAGCTACGATACGGTAGCTAGATAGCGTATCTAGCTAGCGTATATTATCAACCAACATTTATCTGATGCGACGATTCGTTAAAAAGACTTCTTGAGCTCAAACGAGTTGTATGTTATAACGAGTCTATTGACCTCAGAAAATTTTCCTAGCCAAGAAATATACATACATGCGGTATACAATTTATGGAAAAGATAACTCCTTCAATACTAATAGGGAAAAGGCCCGCAACTTGCTAAATGCCTTGCCGATCGTTATAATAAGGGACTGTTAAACATACAACATTCTAAGGCTGGTTATTAGATAAGTAGCTAGTTTGAAATAACCTGCCAGCTGACTGGGAAGATTCAAAAACATTGATAGACACTGTGTGCTGTTAGAAATTTTACGCGAACATAGTAATTTTGAAGCCGTATTATGATGAAAATGTCTTTTCTCAAGTTGTTTTACGAGCAAATCGTGTAAGTGACGGTACCTACTTAATCTAAATGAACTAGATACAATTGTTGCTTTTAGTGATAAAAATTTTGGCTACAATATATAAGTATATACTATAGTCTTGATTATATACTTATACTTCAGTCTTGATTAAGTACAGTTTTTATTAATCAAATTAATTACGATTTAGATAGACGTAAGTATTTTTATTTAAATATAGTTTTTAGGGCCGGCAATTCAGTATGGAAACTAATCTCAGACAAATGTCCACCTCTATTAGCATGGCAGATGTGAACCCTCTTCACTGCGTTTTTCATGCCTTTTTCACACATTTCCTGCGTTATTTCAGTGACTGTGTCTCAGATATTTTGTTTTAATTCTTGAAGGTTTCTTGGCCTGTTAGCATAGACACGTCTCTTTAGATACCCCCACAAAAAAGTCAGGAGCTGTTAAATCCGGGGATCTTGGGGGCCAATCAATGACACCGTTTCTCGAAATTAAACGTTTAACGAAGGAAACGTTCTTCCAATGTCTCGATTGTGACTCGTGCCGTATGACATGTGGCCCCGTCTTGTGGAACCACGTATTTCCTAAGCCCAACAGATTCTCTTGATGTAAGAAAACTGCTTTATCTGTTCTAATGCCATGCTGCTCAAATTTAATCCCTAAACGAGTTATTGTTAGCCGCGAAGGTAAGTGATTTCTACCAAAAATTGGCCGAAATTTTCTTAGAGTTTCCGGAATACATCTTTGTTCAGTCGTAAAACGCTCCATAACAAATTTGCCATATCTAAACAAAATAATTTTCATGAAACAACTGTCATAATTAAGTATGTGCCGCCAAAACAAAATGGCGGTAAAAAAAGTTGCCCACCGTGGTTGGAGTGGTGGAAGTTGGAGATTTTGCTATCCACGTAGATACGTGGATAGCAACATCTCGAACTTCCACCGCTTCCTAGCACTGGAAAATTGAAATGGCGCAATAAACTATCGTTGACGTCGCCTAGTCGTCTGTTCAATGACGATATTATATATAAAACAAAAAAAACGTGTCACCACATTCATTGAAAACTGAAACTCAGTGTCTTTTTGTAATCCTGTGTAGGTAATGGTAAGAGAAAAAGAAAAGTGACGATAATTATAAATAAAAAAGCCACTTACAAGAATGTAGCATTGATTGAACCTAACACAATGTTGGAATTTAGATTTTCTCACAATTTATTGATTAAAAAAGAAATAGCAATAGGTACTTAATTGGAACCGGTGTACCTAAGGCCTTCCTGCTTCTACGTCAGATTTCTTATATAACAACAAAGTAGTTGCAGCCACATGGAAATCGAAGCCAAGACTCCGACAGCCGACAATTTGTCAAGCCACCTGACGACAATGCGGAAAAATTGCAAAATAAAATGCTAACAACAATTGATTTCCTGCTAAAAAGTGCTAAAATGTCTCCGGTATGTCAACACGGCCCTGTGGACAGCTGTCTGCTCATAATGACTGACCATTGATCACATTTCCGAGCATTTAAGTCATTACTATTGTTCTAAATAGACAATCAATAGAGTGTTTGGACAATACTACTTTTTATCATAATATTTTGAAATTGCGGCGAGTGACAACTTTCATTGATGCGAATTGGTAAACACTGGTACTACCGCTTATTTACTTATGTACAGTAAATATTTACAACCCAACACTACTAGAAACCGTAAGGTCTACTTCCGATATAGTAAGTAGATGGTATAAGATATAGGCTGGCCGAAAAAACCATAGTCGCTTTTATTTTTATATTGTTTAAATCATAAATCAGGAACTTGGATCAATAATTTCCATCCGGAAAACTTACCAGAAAATAAAACAATGAACCAATAAAGGTGAAATTCAATCATTATCATTATTCTGTCCATAGACACCTTCCACCTTTTACAGAAGGTATTATAAATAATCAACCTACAATGTTGCCACTGCTGGGACACAGGCCTCCTCTCCTTTTTAGGGTTCCGTAATTCACGTCTCGGAACCCTTATAGTTTCGTCGTGTCCGTCCGTCCTCGACTTACTTTCCAAACGATTAGTGCTAGAAAGATAAAACTTTGCATGGATATGTGTATTTACCACATCGACAAAGTGCTAAAATAAAATCACGATTTTTTTTTTATTTTGGGTACCTCCCTTACACGTAAAGTGGGGATGATTTTGTTTTCTCGCGTCTTTCCCATAGTGTGGGGTATCATTGGATAGGTATTTAAAAACATTGAAAGGTTGCTAAGACGATTTTTTTATTTAGGTATACGTTTTCGAGATATTCAATTTTAAAGCGCATTTTTTTGTTAAAATAGGGCGTGTCCCCTCCACCCCTCTAAAATCAAAACGGCTAGCTCAAAAAATCTGAAAAAATTCATGATAGTAATCCATATGATGAACTTTAAAGGAAAACTATAACAGCTTAGATAACTTTGTTAGTTCAGGAGTTATAGAGGCCTAAGTTGTAAAGTGCCATTATGGGTGACTACGGAACCCTATTCTATGCGTGGCCTGACACGCATTTGGCCGGTTTTTTTATATTTCTATGGCCGCAATCCACCAAGCGCGCAAAGTACGGGTTGGTAGGTGTCACATGTCTTCGAATTTTTTGGAACTAGGACATGCCGGTTTCGTTACGATGTTTTCCTTCACCGTTATAGGAGCAGTGGTGCTGATATAAATTACACAAAGTAAAGCGCCTATCTGGGTTGAAACCTATACGACCTTCAACTCGTAAGTCGCGGCCCTTACCACTGCGCGAACACTGCTCAGCGCTCAATTTTATTGCTAAGCAACTTGGGATTAAAAGAAAACATAGATACTGCTCATGTATTAAACTGTTTGTTTCGACGCAAAATATATTATGTATGTCAAATGCTCGTCAAATAATTCTTACTTATATGTTAGTTAGCAACAGGGAGTTTAATATTCAACTTATCCTTATGAAAATAGTTTCAAAACTATGTCTCATTACGTAAGTAGTTATTCCATGGGGCCTGGGCTTCTCTGCATTAGTATCCAAGTACTCCCTATGTTATTAGTCGTTATTAGCCCGTATTAGTGTGTAGTAACCATTTGGTGGTTAGCAGCAGTGGTGGCCCAGTGGTAACAGCCCTGACTTACGAGTTGTAGATTGTGGGTTCGAACCCAGCCAGACGCTTTACTTTGCGTAAATAATTTCTTCAACACTTCTCTAAAACGGCGAAGGAAAACATTGTGAGGAAACCGGCTTGTTCTAGAACCCGCACTGGAACCACGTGGTGGATTATGACCCACTCCCTCTCACAGAGAGGAGGCCTGTGTCCCAGCAGTGGGAACATTATAGGTGATTATGCAACCATTTGGTAATCGTTCGTTAATCGTAGCAATTTCCTCAATATGAAACATGTTTACTATACTTACCAAGGAAATAAAATGGCCACTTATACCTATAACACATCTAGAACCAAACGCTTGCGTCATTAGAATAAACTAGCAATCGTAGTAATAACATCTTTGAATTGTAAGGTGATGTTTAATACAACAATTTTACTATTACTTTTACTGCTGGTTGGTGACAATATCATCTTATTACGCGACTCATTAATTTCATTCTTAAATACTATTCATAAGGTTTAAAATTGGCTGATAACATCTGGCAAGTAAAGTCCTGTAAGGTCTGTTTCAAATGCTTCGTCTAGTTTCTTCCCAGAATTTATTGTCTCTTGCTGCCCATTAAGTCGGCAAGCTCCTAGGCTATATTTTAACCCCTTTCTACATTAAAATAATTTATGACTTGCTCTCAGATCCTGTCAGAAATTGTGGAGCGACTGGACATCAAAAATGCAGCGTGGAGCTCAACGAAAGATGACAAATTTTGGCAGGTTTGTACTTAGTTCTAGTAGCGACGACATAGGTAATGGAATTTAGGTCGCGGAAATGTGCTTACATTACATAAAGAATTTAAATATAATATACGAGTCATCACCTGCCTAGCCTTTTCCCAACTATGTTGGTAAGTACCCTTGGTAAGACTGGTTGTCAGAATTTCGGGCTTCTGACGACCCGTAACGACTGTCAAAGACCCACGAACGTGCTTTCCGAGGCGGAAATGTAATATACAAGTACAAAACCATAATGTTTTTCAAGCGAATTTGGGTCGAAACGACGAAACATAGCTAGAAGTGAATACTCCAATAAATTATACGTAGTTGAGATATTGTGTCTACTATAGATATGTAAATATACAATATATTTACATATCTATAGTAGACACAATATCCCTAAAATAGCCTATCTATTTAAGTATTGCATTCCCAAAACTATCAGCAGAATGTAAATGTTACCCAAATATAATATAAGAAAGAAAGAAGGAAACTTCATTTATTTGGCACAAACAAAAAGAATACACAATATAGCTTGATACATACATCAGATAAAAACAAAAAAAAAACCGGCCAAGTGCGAGTCTAACTCGCGCTCGAAGGGTTGCATACCATTATCTGTATTCAATAAAAATCACGTCTGTTGTATGGAAGCCCCCCTTAAATATTTATTTTATTTTAATTTTATTATTTATTATTAAAGTAAAAATACAACTGAGTATTTTGTGAATATTTCAAATGCCTACCTGTTGCCATTATTGATATCGAGCAAAAAAGGGCAAAAAAACGCGTTTGTTGTATTGGACCCCCCTTAAATATTTATTTTATTTTGTTTTTAGTATTTGTTGTTATAGCGGCAACAGAAATACATAATTTGTGAAAATTTCAACTGTCTAGCTATCGCGGTTCTTGAGATACAGCCTGGTGACAGACAGACGGACGGACAGACAGCGAAGTCTTAGTAATAGGGTCCCGTTTTTGTACGGAACCCTAAAAAACAAAAGATCAAATAAAAAGTGTAAAGTCCGATGTAAAAATTAGCAGAAAAATGTGCCTCACGGCTGCGCCAAAAAAAGCCCAGTTCAGCAAAAATGCCGTGACAACTAGTGCCTGACGCCAATATGACATCATGCCTTCCCTACAGTCTTTAACACGTTCAGTGCCGGGAGCCCTCCTGGAGGGCTCACTCAAATCCCATATGGGATGCCGGGAGCCCTCGCGGAGGGCTCATATTAAATGTACGTTTTTCTTAGCGAATACAGCATTATAAACTATGAAAATAAAATTAGTTGTATATTTTAACAAGATTTATCAGTATACTCGTTGGTTTTCAAATACCAGCATTTTTATTTTCAAAAATAATTGGGAGCTATGATGCCCGTATTTCAGGGGTGCTCAACCATTTGCGGTTACAAATATTCACTAAAAATAAAAATATTTATTTTGAGATTATAAATTACGAGGAAGAGTTTAAAAATAGAAGCTTTTCAGGGTTCCGTATCAAAATGGTAAAAAAGAACATCCATGGTGCGACTTCGTTTGTCTGTGTCCGTTCTTTTGTAACAGCTGCTTATTTCACGAACTACTAATGCTATAGACTTGAAATTTGGAATAAATATAAATAATGCTTGTCAATGTTTATAGCAAGTGAATGAATTGAAAAAATATTACGATGCCTTTACCTACTTTGCATTTTTTTTTAAATCTGCAAAAATCTTTAACATGCATAGGTAGGTACTTAAAAGTAAAATTTAAATTCAAAAGTAACATAAGCGTTTTCCCTCGTTATGACACACTGCTTTAATTAACAAAAAAAACTTTTTTGCAAAAAAATACAACCGACTTCCAAAAACGACACTACAAAGTGAAAAATAACTTTAATTTCGGAAGTCGGTGTCGTTGGGTTCGCATTTTCGTTGTTTGCCACCGACTTCCGAAATTAAAGTTATTTTTCACTTTGTAGTGTTGTTTTTGGAAGTCGGTTGTATTTTTTTGCAAAAAAGTTTTTATTTTTCACTTTTTAGTTGTAATTTTTACCAGTAATTTTGGTTTAAAAACCAAACTACTGAACCGTTTTTGATGAAATTTCTATGGGACCATTTGGGATGTTGGGATGAGGGTACACCCTTTCCAACAAAAAAATAATTTTTAAAATCGGTTGGCAAGCGACGGAGTTATGCGCGAACAACCATAAAAAAAAAAAAAAATATACAAACATCCGAATTGAGAACCTCCTCCTTTTTTAGAAGTCGGTTAAAAACATGCATTCCTCTTACTAAATTGTTGTAACTCATTACTGTGTTCAAACATTTAAATAAAAATACAATAAATAAACGCCCAAATCCAACAGTCCATAGACAATGTACAACCACTAGAAATTATCAGTGCTAAGGCCCAAAAAATGCACTTTTTTTAAAATCAATTTGCAGCTCTGTTCGGTCGTATGATTGATCACAGTATGATACGCGGTTGAAATGATAAGTACCTACTAGGTTATTTGCTGAATAATAATAATAATCATAATAAATAATAATAATTAATAATATAATCATCATTAATATATTACAATGTCTCTTAAGTTTTATTTGTTTGGAAATATTATGACTATTCTGTAAAAACATAACGTTTTCCAGCAAATTTTAATATCTCGTAAATTGATAAAAATATGTTAATAATTTCTGCTAATTTGGTTCGATTTTTGTTATGATATCTTTCTGCTATCCAATCTCAGCGTCTACATTTAATTTCAAAACGATAGTACCTAGTGTCTCAACAATTTTGGACACAGCATCAGCTCATCTCTAATTAATTGTATTATCTTCGGAACGGAACAAGTAAGTATTCGAAGTAACATGAATGAAAGACAAAGATCGGAAGGCCAATTCTCGTAATTTAAACGTTCAAAATCTAGTCGCAGTCTCAGTCTCGGCAACATACAAATGTCAAAAACTTGTTAAATGTAGGAAAATTATAAGTATTTTTTGACAGATTGAGACTGAGATCAGACTGTGAACGTTCTTAAAATTACGAGAATTGCCCATACTTCACTACATACACGTCGTTTGGTATGAATTTTTGTCCTCTATGATTTCTGAAAGCAATCACCTGCATCATATTTATTCTGGCAGAATAGCTCATCGTATTAAGGTCAGCAGAAAAAAAAAACGTTTTGGAAAGAGCCAGTATTTTGCATACAGCCTTCTTACACATAGCATTTTTCGTGATGGCCAACCTTTAATTTTGCCATATTAATATACGCTGGTGTATATTTTGTTTTCAAATTTAATGTCCCGTTGAAATATGCAATGCAATTGCAATAAAAAAGCTTAAAAAATATATGTAAAAAAATTGCGTTAAATAAACGGCTATCTCAAAAGACTAGGATCCTAATTCGTAAAAATGAAAATTTAGTGGAAATATATTTGAAATTCGAATTTCTCGTTCCCGCGATTTATTTTACCTATTGCTGCTTTTGTATAACTGTTCATGTTCAAATCATGAGCGGCAAGTATTTATGTAACGTTAATAAGCTGTTACAAAATAATTACGTTTTGATTACATAAAAATCTACTAATATTGCATAATGTAATTGTTTGTTGTTCCTATTCAATACAATAAAAAATTATTACATTGCGTGAAAATTTTAGAAAGGTTGGACACCCCTGTCTCGGGATCAAAGCGAGCGATTATACTTTTCCTTAATTTTTTAATATTTCAATATTTCACATCTCCACCCCACTAGTACATGTTAATACCCCCAGGGATACTAAATATAGCAATAATAAATTGTAAAAACACTATTTTACTTCGTTTTACAGTGTTTTATAATACGGTTTCTAACCTAATGCCGACGACCCTCCTCGAGGGTTCACTTTAGCGCAAACGTAATGCCGGTGACCCCCCTGGAGGGTCCACTTGCAACATGTATGGCGGCATCCAGCATGAGCTCTATGAAAAGTGGGTGGAGTCGAAAGTGTTAATAAACGTCCTTACATCGTGCAGGTCCTA
This sequence comes from Apamea anceps, assembly GCA_951799955.1. Classification (NCBI taxonomy): domain Eukaryota; kingdom Metazoa; phylum Arthropoda; class Insecta; order Lepidoptera; family Noctuidae; genus Apamea; species Apamea anceps. The sequence continues at coordinate 7,052,325 of OX637516.1, forward strand.
TTAGACAGATATGGATCTCCGTTATTAGTCATAACTGCACGTTGCGAACGCGGCAGTCATTCAAAGTACATCAGAATTAACGTATCTATGGTTACAATCACGCTTTGTTAGTACCCATACAAGTACACAATAGAGCTAACCATAACCAAAATGTTTGAGACTCATATTGGTATCCAAAGTGAGATTAAAGTGTTAATATTCATTCTTAATCACTTGCGGAAAGAAATGTTTGATACACTATGTTCGGGAAATAAGATGTTGAGTTATTTGGTTTTTCTATCAGAGTTTTCCATCTTTTGATTAGTTGCTATTGTATTTTCAGCAGGATCCTCCGGTGGGACTTATTATTTTCCTAAGGGCTGATTTTTCCAGCGCCAGATAATTTTAGCGGAGGAATAATTTTGAATTTTTGACAAAAGTTATTTCGTAGTTATTTCATACAAAAAATGTCGAACGTCAATTTTATTCCTCGAACAAAAGTTATCTAACGATGGAAAAATTAGCCCTAAGTCGTATTACAACGTGACCTCACGTAGAAAAAATCATGACACGCTTGTGATTACGACCAGCACCCTAATTGCGTAACACACTCGATCTCAATCTGAATCATTTTGAAGGGTACCTATGGCTTATCCATTGCTTCATATGTATGCTCGGGCGTCCGAAACGAAACTCCGCAATTTTCATAACACTTCAAAAATCCAAACATTGAATCTAGTTTTTTAAAACGTTTGTCCAGAGGTAATGGATTATGTTGTAATGAAGCCCGCAATAAGATAAAATGGCAAAAGTCCAAAAGCCAATTAAGTGATCTCGTTAAAAACTAATTAGCCGTAGAAAAAATATTTGGCTACCCGTAATCTGCTCTACATAATCTGTAACTAACCTATTTCTTTTTACCCGACTACAGTACAGAGGAAGGGGTGTTTCTCACTGGCCATAATGTACCCAAATGATTAAATTTTTACAGGTCATTTTCTCCCTTGAATCGGGGAACCTAAGCGAGGAGCTATTACAAGTACTGAGGACCTTCGGCATCGGAACGAGGCATCAGTCTTCAGTGAGCGTGCTGCCTTGTGCCTTGTTCTACAAGTCCAATGACGAGCACAGCCCACCTGACTCTGAGGCAGGAGGGTTGAGACATGAGGAGTAAGTATTTATTAATGACTATTTGATACTTAAAAAATGGTTCAATGGTTAAGTAGAAACTTGTAAGTAGAGAGAAATGGTTGGCGATAACATAAGAGCAGTGGTAGCTCAGTGAGAGCAGTGGTGGTCTAGGGAGATCTGTGGTGGCTCAGCGGTAACAGTCCCGACTTACGATCGTGGGTTCGATCCCAGGCAGGGGCTTTACTTTGTGTAAATAATTTCATCACTACAACTATCAAAATGGTGAAGGAAAACATCGTGAGGAAACCAGCATGTCATAGAACCAAAAAATTCGAAGACATGTAAGATCTATCAACCCGCACTGGACCCGGAGATTACAACCCACTCCTTCTTGAGGTGAGGAGGCCTGTATCCCAGCAATGGGAAATTATAGGCTGCTTGTGCTGAACAGAGAAACATCGCACATTTAATAAGCTTCTACATAATACGTAGTAAATTCGTAAGTAATATAGGTTACGTGCTTTTCTTCTCAAGAGGTATGGTTTAAAGTAAAGGTACATGAAAATACACATCACGTAGGATGTAGGCGTAGGTAGGTAACACAGCAACCTATATAATCTTGTTCTAAAATTAACCACGTGCTAATCTTCCTCCGCAATAGTCCTCAAGAATTACTAATTATTGTAATCAAGCAATTGATCTTGACTTTCAGCAAGTGGTCGTAGTGACCGTAGATAATTAAAAACTAAGAATAAATTGGATAAGTATTTAATTGATCCCTTGTTTATCACTTTAGCTAGCTAAAAATAGATCGGCAAATACTTTGCACAATTGCCTGATATATAAGTAGGTAGGTATAGCTACTAGACGAGACGCATAAGGAAATGCAATTTTTTTTGTCATATTATCAATCTTGTTCACAATTCAAGTAGGTAAGTTGCAAATATGCTGTAAAAAATATAACGGGTGTAAAAAAACTCTTAACTAAGCCGAGAATCACTAAACTTGTACTCCCCGTCATTGTTATCAGTTTCTCTTATAAACACTTACACACCCAAAGTATCAAACCCACACTCTCTTCTCCTTAAACCGACAGATGCATACAAAATTATTAAAATTATATCTGACATCAAAGTCGACAGTGCTCCAGGACCTGACAAAATTTCGGTTATTCTTATCAAAAGAGCTTTAAAATCCTTACTAGTACCAATGATGCACATCTTCAATCTGAGCCTTGAGACCGGTACCTTCCCAGAATGTTGGAAAATAGCTGCAGTTTCCCCTATCCACAAAAGCGGTCCCAAAATGCACCATATAACTACAGACCTATAGCACTGCTAAGCTCTGTCTCTAAAATATTAGAGACGATAGTTAACTCTCGTCTCATCTCTTTCATTGATAAAAACCATCTCATATCTGATAACCAATTTGGTTTCCGAAGGAATAGGTCAACCGAGGATACTGCAACTCTTCTTACCAATTGTGTCTCCTCTCATATTGAGAAAAATGAAAAGTGCCTTGCCAACTTCCTTGATCTTGCAAAGGCATTCGGCACGATTTCAACTGGCCTTCTCCTCAAGAAACTAGAATGCATAGGAATACGAGGAATTTGCCTGGAATGGTTCAAAAGCTACCTGACAAACCGGAAGCAGTATACGAAAGTAAGCTCTTTCAGTAGTAATCAACTCCCCATTGATTTCGGAGTTCCTCAGGGTAGCGTACTTGGTCCCACGCTTTTCATTGTCTATATTAACGACATACTAAACCTTCCCGTAAATAATGCTGAAATTATAACTTATGCAGATGATACTGCCGTAATATTTCACAGAAAATCGTGGGAACATGTATACTCTCTAGCAGAACAGGGATTATCACTAATCGCGAACAATCTGGACAGAAATCTACTCACGCTAAATGGCAGTAAAACCAAGTATATTGTTTTCACCAAAACCGCCGCTTCAAACCCACCGGAACACCTCAAACTCAGACTACATCACTGCTCTTCTAACATTTCTACTTCCACTTGCGACTGTCCTCTTCTTGAACGCGCCTCCTACATCAAATACCTCGGTATTCTTATCGACGACCACCTAACATTTAAACAACATATATCCAACCTTTCTGGCAGAATATGAAAACTTATTCACACCATGCGTAGACTACGAGACGGTCTGCCCACAGACACACTACAACAAGTTTACCTAGCGCTTTGTCAATCGATAATTCAGTATTGCATCAGCGTGTGGGGTAGTGCTGGAAAGACCTACTTGATCGAAGCTGAAAGAGCACAGAGGGCTCTTCTTAAAGTAACTTTTAAGAAGCCCTACCGGTTCTCTACTGATCTACTCTACCGCGAAACGAGAGTCCTCAGAGTCCGCCAGCTTTTCATTCTTTCTGCCTGCACAAAAACGCACAAAAATACTAAAAGGAGACCTGACTACACATCTATCATAAGCAAAAGAAACTACAGAATCCCAACACCTGACAGCGCCTCATTGCTAGCAAGACGCTCCCCGGCCTACTCTCTCATTAATACTTACAATAAAGTCTGCAGACTCTGCGAAATTAAAAATACTACTTCATTCAACTGCAAAAAAATAGTAAAGGAAATTTTGCATAACACTGGTTATGATGACTCGGAACAACTAATATAAAAACCCTGACCTGACACCACATCAAACGAAGCACAATAGAAAAAACACACACCCACACCAGACACACACACACACACTATACGCACATCACACACACACACCACACAAACATACACACGCACCATACCATACCTGAAATCACCTCTCTAGTCTCCACTCTGGAATTCATACTATGAGCCCCAAGATACAGACTAACTGTCTAGTTTGGGGCTCACTAGCAAATACCATATTGTAACCTATGTAGCTGTAGGTAATATTTTAAGCCACTCATGCCGTTTTAACTTTCTGTAAGCCCGTGAACCTGCTTACTGTATTACCTGGACAATAAATATTTTTCTATTTTCTATTTTTTTTTCTATTCTTGTATTGGACCATACCTGAGAACCTCCTGGTTACGGAGATATTGATGGTCAAAATTCCAACTTTTAGTGGCGTTTTTACGAAAACAATTTTTTTGATGATATAACTCAACTTTAATATTTTAAATACCCCCACGACCCATGTACCGTTGCATGCAAGCACCGTGTTTTGCGTTACGTTGCGCACTACCGTAAGTACATAAACAGCGATTTTTCACACCAAAAATGAAAGTCGTTTCCCAGCAATTATTTTTATGCAATGTTACTTAGTTTGATGTAAAGAATGCGCAGTTGACGACTATGTGATGGGTCTTTTACACCCTGTATACATAACTTTAAACCAAACGTATTAGGTATAATTTATTTAGTAAACAGTAAACTGAAATAGGTGGTCGTTGTGTGCTTACAAACACGAAAATCTTTGCCTAATGTATTATTGAAACAATGTGAGTCATTCTTTACCACGAAAGCTAGTTGTAAGACCGATCATTTCGTCATTACCATAAGGCAATGGCATCATTATGTCAACTACGGTGTCACCCGATCGTTAACTTCTAAACCATTGCGGTTCATGTTCTAACCACATCTAGTACCGACTATATACGTCTCTAAATTAATGTAGGTAACAAATTATTAACGATATGGACTATAGTAAAGCCAAATGTTTAATTAGAATACGATCTGTTTTATTCAATGTAAATTTTAAACCTCCTTCTCCTGTCTCTTGTCGTTACTGCAGACCCAAACCTCTCATGCACAAAAACCCAAACCTCAAAGTTTTATGTACCTAAGCCCTCATTTTTTTTTACACGGAGGTTTCGTACTCCATCACACTAGGGACTACGAGATTCGTGTTGCTACGCTAATCATGGCGACTAAAAATCTGAAACTCAGTCACTGACAGGCAACGCACAGCCTAAACCACTGGATCTAAAAGCGTTCAGTTTTGCATAAGAGTTCCCTAAATAGCGAAAGTGAGTACAAAGGAAGGATTTTAGTAAATTCACCCCCTAAAAGGGTTAAATAGGGGATCAAAATCAAAAGTCATATGTCAAATTAGGCAGAGAATCAGCACTTTTCGAACATCAAAATGACAAAATACAGTCTCCCAAAGCCCCCTCCCTTCACCACTTCTTGATGATGATGAATGAAAGTTTGTACGGAAGTTCATCATTTTCGTCGATGGGAATCCTCATCAAGCACACGGCTTGTATCTTAATAATGACTAAGTATCTACAATTTTCAAACAGTTAAAATCATCATTCCAGTGGCGTCTCAAAGACAGCATGGTCTCGCTTCTCGTCCTCTGTGCGCGCACGCACAAACCTCGCGCAAGTCCTCCATGACGTGCGCGCAGACGCAGCCCTCACCTTCGACTGGGTGTTCTTACTGCTGGTCGCCGCCTTCGTAGCTGCTATTGGACTGGTCGAGAACTCGACTGTCATATTAGTAGCTAGCATGCTTATATCGCCGCTTATGGTAAGCATTTTCTTAAATACTTTCAGAAACAAACCTTCAACATCCTCAAATCATTTTAAATTTATACAAACACTTGGGCTTGCTGAATACATCATTTTACTATTAAAGTGACGTTTACTAGTAAAGTGTAACTTTGTGGTGATAGTCGCCACATCGTTTTTGGAACCTATTTTAGAATGATTTTGAAGCTGGTACCAATAACGGAAAAGCACGCCAAAAAACACACTTCTACGACAACTTCCAACCGACGCGCCACGCTTTAATAAATGAAGTGGTTACTTTAGTTAATGCGTTTAAAAGCATTACTTAGTTGATTACTACATGCCCTGGCTATACAAAAATTGCAAGACTTTCCTTAGTACTCACTCAATTTTTCATATTAAAACTATGTCTACCAGGGCCCAATCACAGCGGGCACCCTGGGCACCGCTGTCAGAGACCGCTCCCTACAACTCATGGGTGTCAAAAATGAGTTCCTAGGGCTGTTCCTGTCTCTCGTCATGGGCTTCCTCTTCGGCCTCACCATTTGCGCCATCGACGAGCGATACGGAGTGGTTGAGGACTGGCCTACAACTGAGATGATATCAAGGTACGTTATAATAACTACGAGTTTCTCAAATACATGTGGAATGCGTCGACATATTTTATCTTCATGTATTTCTATGATACTGAACGCTGACAAATTATTTGCGTAATGTAAAAAGTAGCCCGGAAAGCCTTAGTGGTCACAACACTCACAACCTATGCTGTTGTTGGTCATGGTAGTCAAGTGGCATCATCGCATTTTCACAGCATGTTGTGACAATGAATAATGTAATTCAAACCGATTTAAACTTTATGGCGGCTCTGAAGTGCGCTACCCGCTGCGCAGTACCTCACCCTTCACCCCCGCTGACATGTGAATTTGTTACTGCGCAGCGACTCACTGAACTCATGTTCCAAGTCGCCATAAAGTTTCAATCGGGCTGTAACATCGCGACATAAATTACCGTCAATAATTTTACAATTTACAGTGACACTCTGGGAACAAGAATATGTACTCTCTGGCTACGATTCTGGAAAAAAAGGTTGACTTGTAGGGTAGGGTAACAACATGGGGTAAACATAAGGAGTTTATTTATAAACGATGATTATAGAAGTGAAGGCTAATCACTACATAACTTTAAGCAACATTTATGAATAAAGGAGTAAACTGTTTAAAAACACAGTCAATAAACAAGTATGTATCGTGCGTGCGTCAGTAACAGTTCTCCTTCATCATAAAGTTGTCAGCATGATAAATGAGACATTCAATGATGCATCCATTCTGCTGTCTAACTCCATTGACAGAATAATACGAACGTTGTTTTAACATCTTGATTTCCTCGTGGTGATGATATCGTAATCACAAGATATAATTGTCAGCAATAGAATATTAAACAAGTTGATTTTAAAACAAAGCATAATCACAAGTCAAGTACCTATTCATCACAGCTGCAAAATAATTGGTGAATACTATCGGACCCGGCAGACGTTGTCCAGCCGATCTATTCTGTCGAAATCTCACCGTGAAAACTTAGGTGAAGTGAGCTGTCATTCCACCTAATGTTAGAGATTGACAATATTGACAGCTCACTTCACCTAAGTTTTCACGGTGAGATTTTTACAGAATAGCACTGCTGCTGTGCGACTCTGTAACCATCTCACCGTAAAAACTTAGGTGAAGTGAGCGTGGAGTGAGCTGTCATTCCAACTAAATGCTAGGAATTGACACTATGACAGCTTACTCTAAGCTCACTTACACCTAACTTTTCACGGTGAGATTTTTACAGAATAGATCGGCTGTACTCAATGTGGTCTTGAGTTTATACGAGATTTCCCATATAAAAAAGGACTTTAAATTTTTTCCGAATTTTCCAGGCCACTTTTCCAATTTTCTACCCCTAAAAAGTTTATTCGGACTATTAAACAAACATTTAAAAAACCAATCAACATGAATTTTCGTCATGTGATGAGTGCACTAAAAAATAAACCAAATAACCTATAAATATAAATTGAGGATGAGCAAAGTAGAACACACTTTTTGCAAGACAAGCTCATTCAACGTGATTTATTATTGTAATATTAGTGGGAAATAAGTTCAATAAAAACAATTTTTCTTTAAAAATGAATGACAAGATAAAAGACTGTTCATGAAAAAATCCATGGAAAATGAGTAATTAGTCGTTCCATTCAAACTTGACAAAATGACAAGGTCTTATTGTATTGGAAGATGATCAATTTTTTTATTTTCCTGTTTCCATTAATTCAAAATCACGTGATTTTTCATAAAATAATAATTATGCCTATAATCTTAGAACAATACAGTGTTAGCAATTGCAGGCCTAAATGGTCCCTGTGTCAAAACTTTGTAGGGGACCCCGCTTCCGCTAAAGGCCGCTCCGGCGAAAGCCCTAAAGGTTTTTTTACAACATAACCAAAGACAGTCGCGTAAACAAAATAAGTACACATGGTGTAAAAAAATCATCACATAGCCTTTATTAGCACATTCTGTACATCAAAGTGACTTTACTTTTGGTGCGAAAACTCGCTGTTTGCGACAGCTTGCAATGTAATACAAAAAATTTACGCATGCAACGGTACAGGAGTTGTGAAGTAACTAGACTTGAAATAATCCCAGTATTTAAAGTTTTATTTAAGTACATAAAACATTTAAAACTTGGTCTTGTGAAATATATATAATAGCAACAAAAAGTTTGAACCTTCAATATCTCCATAATCAGAAGGTTCCCAGGTGTGGTCCTGTACAAAAAAATGATCCAATAACAGGGAGTTTAAGTGACGGTTTCATTAAGCGTCTTTTTACACCCGTTATTGTTAAAAGTACCTACAGGAGGGAGTCCCATAAACTGAATAAGGATTTTTATTTTTGATTTGAGGATATTAAGGATTTTGATTTTCAGTACTCCTTTTTTATTTTATTGAAAAAAAGGAGTACTGAAAATCAAAATACAATCATGCAGATTTTAGTTTTAGTAAATTAACCTCAAACCAAACAGTTTCCGGTCGCCGGCACTCATGCAATTTTTCATAACGTTGGAGAAACAATGATACATTATACTTATGGTAATTTAATAGGTATGAGAAGAAAACCTAAAAACTGGATAATCCATTATGACCACATTGTTCTGGATTCCAGATGCGAGTACCGTTCCTTATGGGTTGGTATTCTGGTGGCGATCCCCAGTGGGGCTGGCGTGGCGCTGGCAGTTCTCGGAGAGTATACATCATCGTTAGTTGGTGTCGCCATATCCGCTTCGCTATTACCTCCTGCTGTAAATGCCGTGAGTATATGATAGTATATTAATTATACACATAAACAAGCTAGGTATATTAACCTAATAGTTAATTGACAACAAACTAAGTATAATCTAGCATATAGGCAATCAAATACCTATCTGTTTACTTTTGGGAAGGTATCACATAAAATGAAGTCCGTAGCATGTGTTTGCGTATTTGGATACTTTTTTTAAGACCTCTTTATGAGTTTTGAAGTAGTTTTCCACTACTTACGTATCTACCTCAAAGAGTATAGTAACTATACAGGCTACCTCCATAAAATGGCATTGGCGTTGCCTGTTCATATTCTAAACAGTTTTTGTTTTACTTTTTAACGGTTTTATTTAGTTTGGCAAATCTTAAATACAATACATAAGCTAACACTAAAAATGGAAGAGCTCATTAGGCATCAAACAATTCATCCGCATCGCTGTCAACGGAAATAGTACCCAAAAAGCTGGCAGCCTGGCCATGTTAGGGTGGCAATGTTGATTCTTTTGCCTAAAAATAAGACAGCCCTCTGGTCACGCGAAGAGTCGATCAACCGCTTGGTGATGTCCCGAAAACTTGTTCTAAATCCATCGGTCTATAAGGTGTCTCTTCCGATGTGATATTTAGGGACGGTCTAAATCAGGAATTTGATTGACGCACGTTGTAACAAAATTAGATCAAAGGATATCAAAATGGAATAAATATTATTTGCCTACCTATCTGGAACTTTTGTTATTATAATAAGTTATAGGTTATGTGGGTGGGTTAAGTTAGGTAAGGGTTCCTGGGGAAACTATTTAGGAACGAAAACAAAGTTTGCGACAAACCAATTTGATATACAGGCTTGATTGATGCCATACAAGCCCAAGAAACTCGTTGGAAACTTTATTCGTATCATCATATCATCGGCAGCCTTGTTCCACCCACGGCTGAGCACCGGCCTCCTTCCTTCTGTGCCATGCTTCCCTGGTCTATGCAAGTCTCATCCAGGTCTTCCCACAATCTTTTGGTCTGCTAACGCTCCTTCTATCATTTCTCGGTAACCATTCCATTTGGGGAACCGCTCCACTTACTATCACCACGTCTAGCCAAGTTTTCTGCCCCACTCCATCTTAGAACCGCTATCCATAGTCCTACGTAGAATGTCTGAGTATCCATAAACCTAGAACCACAACCACGTGAAAACCATATACTCGTAGCTAGTGTAAAAGGAATTAAATAAAATATGTATGGAGATCACTATGTTTTAACAAAGTATTTCAGTTATTGATTTTAGCGAAGGGATTCGCAAAACTATCTGTTAAGACTATTCGTTACTAACAATACAAGAAAACACGCACACGTATAAACATTATCACGCCCGGAGGTATTCTCCGAAGGGCTGGGCGAGGGCTCCGAAGAGGTGTAAGCCATGGCCGTGGTGCAGGTGTAGCTGAGTGTTGTGTGGAGGTAGCAGGTGGGGTGTACCTTACATTATTTATTTATACCACAAAAAAACATAAAAAAATAAATTAAATATACAATGGGCGGCCTTTATCGCTTTCTGCGATCTCTTTCAGGCAACCTTGGTATGGACAGTAATTTGGACATAAAATGGGAATCGACGAAAACTGGCAAACACTGGAAACGGTCGAGTTAACGCAACTGTCTAATCGGCAAAACTGACGAATCAGTGAAACTGACTAATCAACGAAACTCGCGAATTAAATAAACTGACGACTGAGGCAAACTGACCAGTGTTACGCGGACTATAAATAATAAACACATTAAATACATAACTACTATGATTACAAAACTCATTTCTCAATATTATCAATTCCAGGGTTTACTATGGGCCATGGCGCTGACCCGGTTGATGGTGACGTCAGACGAAGACCGCTGGCTGGTGGTGCAGCCTTCAAAGCTAGCTATGCTGGGTACTGCGTCACTGTGTCTCACGCTCGTCAACATTGCGTGCATATTTCTTGCAGGAGTTGCTGTGTATAAGGTAAAGTAACTGGTATACAGATTACACTGCCCCGTTCGTGTAGTGGTTGCCAGCGCGAATGCTGAGCATGTATTCCTGGGTTCAATTCCCAGGTCGAGCAAAGTGTAATTGGGTTTTTTCATGAGGACTTTCTCAGTAGCAGCTCGGAGACTGGAAGTTGGTGGTGTGATACCCTCGTGCCTCGGAAAGCACTCTCAATCTCTCTCCGGTCGTGTCGGATTGCCGTTCCATCAGACTATGGAAGTAAAGGAACAGAGAGTACCTACACCTATGTTTGCGCACACACTTGTGAACTATGATATCTCCTGCGTACTAGCTGGCTACTCTCCGTTGAGATTGGCCACGGTGACCGAAATCGATCGGGAGGATATTATTATTATACCGATTGCAGTCTGATGATGTCAGAGCTGAACGTGATTGGCACATCCCTAACGCTCGTCTCTTCTATTGGGAATCTTGGTAATGAAGATATTCCAGTGGAATTTTAAGCACACGCATTCTCGTAAGGTAAGTATACGAGTAAGTAGCATTTATCGGGTAGAGACTGATCATGCAAGATTTAAATAAATCTAATTAGAATTACACTTCTACCTAAGGTGATCCATCTCTTGAGTAAAAATTTTAAAAACATCAACACAAAATTATCCTCCAGTATTATTTCCAGCCATGTTCAAAGTATCTAAAGCAGGCAAACAATATAATCAGCGTTTAATGTTCCCACTGCTGGGACACAGGCCTCCTCTCTTCGAGAGGGAGTGGGCTGTAATCCACCACGCGGGCCCAGAGCGGGTTGGTAGATGTCACATGTCTTCGAATATTTGGTTCTAAGACATGCCAGTTCCCTCAAGATATTTTCCTTCACTGTATTTGTTTTGAGAGCAGTGGTGATGAAATTATTTACATAAAATAAAGCGCCGGCCTGCGTACGAATCCACGATCTACAACTCGTCAGTCGGGGCTTTTCCACTGGGCCACCAGTGGAAATCTCTCTAATACCTACTGTACATCACAAACCCCAGATTCAACCTATCATCAATAGTAATGCAGAGAGGCCAAGAGGAGTACCAACGTACCTACTATGAAATTCAAGTTGATACTTTCAAGGACCTTACTACTTACTGCTTTTCTAAGATTCTTATTTGGACTAGATATTCCGAGACTTTTAGTTCCCTATTTGCATTCTGAAATAAAAAGATCTGCTAAGTAAACGGACCAACTTATGGAATTAACTTCAACTCCTTTGTTTGAAACTAAATGTGTTAGAAGAACTTCTTGCAAGTTTCAGTAGCTAACTAGCATGGTAAGGCTAGGACAGGATTATTCAAACTTAGGTTTCGTAATAGGTTGGGTTAAAACATAATAGCCGATACTCAATGTACAGACGCCAGCACATCAAGCTACTACAATCTGATTAAGCAATAAAGTTGAAAATATAACTTTATCGTTAAAGCATTAAGGCTCAAGGTTGATTGGGAAAATTTGACAGTTTCGGGTAGCTTGACCTGCTGGCGTCTGTACATGGTGGCAGGGACATCGATGCGCAACCTGTTACCATGGATTCAGTACATGATTCTGGACCTTCCTGCGTTGAATTACTTTGTCGGTTTAAAAAAAAAATCTGCTGTTTCATAGGAACGTGCAATGCCTACGTGGTTTTAGTTAGATTAGGATATTAAATTTTAATAGGTAGTTTATTTAGAATTAAAAGATTATCCAGTCAGTGTAAATACATACTTTTATCCATTTCACAGTAACTTTCTAACACATTAAGATGTAAAATTACCTAAGCGGTCAAAATGTATGGAATAACGCATGGGGGTTCAACATCATAATTTACTGAATCCATGGTAACAGGTACACAAAAACATACTTAATTAGGCTAGGTAAAATACAAAAAACAAAATAAAATTTAAAAAAATATATGACACAAGATAAAGAAAATTTACAAACAAATCCACACACACTTGTAAAATAAACAATATGTAATCAAGTGACAGAAAAAAAATTACTATTCGTTATCCTTCATTCATCTTCTCAAAAAATCTTAAACATTCATGAGACAAATCTATCCATCTCCTGCTTTATGTACTAGTATAAAAAGTATCCTATGTGTATACAAAATTACATCGAAATCCGTTCAGCCGTTGTTAAAGGATTGGATATTCTAAAACGGAGTTCTTAAAATAAATCCTGGACGTTTGATCTTAAACTATGTACGTTTGCAGGTAAAAGAAGTCAGTCCTCTCGAAAGAAAGGACATCTCATGGTGGAAAGCTAACAGAACTCGCATGCAATCCAAACAAAACAAGGATAATTCAAATTGGGATGCCTACAAGTAAGTATCTCATAAATAAGGCATTCAATAATGTTAAAGTGCTTTATTCCATATTCTATACTTCCTACTTACCTACGTATAAATTGTTTGTTGGTATTACCAAGCTATCTCGAAATCTGTTGTCTCTTTTTTTCTATTTAATCTTTGCGCATACAAAAAAAAGGTACAAAGGCGGACTTAATACCTTAGGCATTCTCTACCAGTCAACCAAGGGTGGTGAAGAGATTAGATGGCAGGTGCTTTGGTTGAGCCGAATAATTATTAAAAAAACTATTAAAATTATTGAATTATAAATAAAAAACGTACAAAAATACATAAATAGTTTAAAAACCTATAACCTCTTCCGAGTCTTACGACCACTCATTCTTTTATAAATATACTGGAATCATGAACATTTACAAAAAGAAATTAGTACCTAACAATCAATTTATTTTTTCTTTGCAGTAAATGGTATGACGAAAAATCGGAACCAAAAAAAGAATGTAATCAAGAACAAGGATTTCCAACTGCTGCTACAAATCCCAGTCCTGGACTTATAGATAATAGCACAGTTACATTCCGAAGACGGCCAACGATCATCAAGCAATTGCGAGCACAGAATATAGATAGTTATGGCATCAGTTCACAGTAAGTAAAACTCCATTACAGAACCTACTTTTGTACCCAAAGACCAACCTTTCTATGTAAAAGCAAAAATGTGTTCACAATCACGAGCTGAAACCCGAAGAATCCGAAGGCTTCCCTAATTTAATTCAAAGGAACGGATTACGGTATCTATATACTAATAATAAAGCTGAAGAGTTTGTTTGATCGCGCTACTCTTTTCACTACCAGTCTGATTTGAAAAATAGATTATGCTTTTGATAGCGTAATTCTTGAGGAAGGCTATCGGCTATTTAACATCACGCTAGGACTCTTAAGAGCCAGGCAGAAAATAAATAAAGTAAGAGAGAACGCGAAAACGAAGTAATAGCTCGGGCCTGCCATACGGTTCTACGGGGTGGGTCGGGGGAACAAGAAATTTCAAGAACAAGAAATTTTGACGACACGGTTGGCGCAGTGGCTGAGAGATCGACTGCTGCGCTGCGTGTCGCGGGTTCGATTCCCGCACGGAACAAATATTTGTATTGCTTACAGGTAGTTGTTCCGGGTCTGGCTGTTCGTGTATGATACAGGAGTAATTCCAAGTATAGGGAAAAGTTTTTATTTAAAAAAAAAATTCACGTGGAAGAAGTCTCATGCAGAAACTACCGTTGGACATCGAAGACATCAAATTGGCGTCTTCTTTCTTCAACTTTTGTATATAGGACATCCAAAAAATCATAAATGTTAACATATTCTGGGCCAATCTATTCTTAGTATTATTCTTAGGAAACCTTGGGTGTAAATCGAATCTACAGAACACCATAAGCTTACAATATTTCATCATAATATACAGTGACCTCCAAAAGTTAGTTAACATTTTTCCATTTCTGCTGTGATATCACATTATGATTTAAAATAAAAAATAATTAGGTATTCCTTAGAGGGATTATTTTTTATGATAATTCAAGAGTTGAATTAGATCAGTTCAAACATAACACATAAACAGAATCATAATGTGATGTGTTACAGCTGAAGTGGAAAAATGTAAACTAACTTTTGGAGGCCGCTGTATACCAACGAGCAACTTCCACCTTCTTGCTCTATGGTTGCTTCAGGATAATACCTGCTAATTTTTTAATACCTTTTACAGATTAGCAGACATCTACATCCCAATAGACATGGAAATAGGTGCTGACCTCGAGACACATACGAGCAAAACGGGTGACAGTAACAGCACAAAGATAATGGAGAGTGAGACTAGCAATAAAGTAAACTACCCACAAAACACAGAAGATTTAAACCACAGTTATTATAATTTAGCATTTGAAAAGAAGGAAACAGTCAAAGTACCTGAACCTGAGTACCCCACCATAGATCCCTCGCTAAGTTACACGGTGCATTCAAAGAGTGGAGTACTTTCACACAATAAGTCTTACGATGTGTAATGCACTATGTTATGTTGAATTTATTCATTAAGTACCTAGTATAAGTTATTTTTGTATCCATTGTAGAGATAGTAAATATTTATTTAATATTTTATTAAAATACATTTTTTAAACAGTAAGCCGTTTTGTATTAGGTACCTGCCTACTTACGCTCATCCACAAAAACATACGTGCCCGTGGCTAAATAAGAACAGCCGCTCAGGTAGATCGATTAGGTTAAGCTGCGCTTGCCGCGGTTGGTCTGTGGATGTGTGTCCATCTTTACATACCGAGACCCCTCCGTGCCTCGGAAAGCACGTTAAGCGGTTGGTCCCAGCTGTCATTCGTGGATCTTTGACAGTCGTTACGGGTCGTCAGGAGCCCGAAAGTCTGACAACCAGTCTTACCAATGGGTATCGTATTACCTAATAACTGGGTTGTGGAGGTCAGATAGGCAGTCGCTCCATGTAAAATATACTGATATTCAGCTGCATCCGGTTAGACTGGAAGCCAACCCCAACATAGTTGGAAAAAGGCAGGCAGATGATGAGAGCTTTAATACCTACCTACTCAAGTATTTAAGTAAGTAGGTTGTAAACAGGTAATTAAGTATTCTACGTACTCGAAAATGACACATGCTGAGTACTTGGGCTATTTTTAACTGAAGACTGCACGGCATACTAACCAAACAAGCATGTAGGTACCTAATTAATATTCAAGAAACATCCCTCCACACTAATAAGTACTTTTACATCAGACATTAATAGCACAAACATGCCCAGACTATGCAGGCTCCTAACATCCACGCATGGGTAGATATATACCAAGCTAGATGTGTTTAGAACAGAACACCCCACGCTGTAATCGAATGCGACAACATGATTACGCTTCGACGCGATAATTATTTAACTAAGGCTTTAATTAAGTGTCGCACATGTGTTAAACGGATCGTTTATTTCCGTCAGACATCGGAACACCTTCAGTCACCCGTTCACACGACTCAAGTGCAGTAAACATGCCTTCCGGAGTCATTTTTGTAGTCTATATACCTTCAAGCAATTATGAACATATTCTAAGATTTGGGAAGCCAAAAGATCTAATACCAGTCGGAGACACTGCTCTGAAGCCGGCTCGAATAGCTGTCGAGTTAAGGAATAAGAAGTCGAGAAGTATTCCTATACATTTGACGCAACATTACTATAATGAGGGATATAATCAACCATTGGAAAACATTGACGAAAGTGACGAAGTTTTTACTATGGAAAATGTAAGTGCATTAGATTTCATAGCGGTTGCCAAGTTTTTTGGGCATCATCTACATATTTATGATTGCAATAAATGTAGGTGTACCTGCTCTACACATACATCATATTAAACATTTTAATATTTCTACCGAATTCATAATTATTTAACTGAAGTTCGAACCATGCTATTGGATACAGGGTTCTTTGGCCCCCCTCCTAGCATGTCTTGCATTCTTTGCTCAGAGCTATCAAAACTAAAATCTTGTAAGTTTTATTTCCTTCCCTAATAGATCGATTGAGCTATGCAATAGCCACCAACACACTATATATTAGGTACAAGACAAGAGTCCCAAGTAAATTATATACTTATGTCTTCGATAGTGAATGACCGAAAACTTACATATTTTTACAATTACATATTTTAACACCCGTTAAAAGAACTATCAACGCACTGCATAGGTATCTACACTCACCATTTCACTTAAATGCAAGAAAAATAAGTACAAAAGTCTAAAATACTTAACATTGTATGCAGATTCTTCAAGAACTACTACACAAATTACACGTGGAGCACGATGTTTGGATAAGTGACAAGGCGGGCAATTATTTCGAGATAGTATTCCCTCTGCCAACTGGCGATCAATGCGAGACGATGCTGCACTGTCTCACGCAGCTCGGCATCGGCGTGCGATGCAAATCTATTGTCAGGTACAGTGACCATTAAAACCGTAGGTATATAGAATAGAATAAAATACTCTTTATTATGTACGCCAGCACATCAAGCTGCTACAATCTGTAAAATTTCTTTAATAGGTTTTCAACTTTATCACTCAAGCATTAGGTTCAAGGTTGACTGGGAAAATTTTACAGTTTCGGGTAGCTTGACCTGCTGGCGTCTGTACACCATATAAATTGGAGACATAAATATAGAAATTTTACAAAAGCTGACACAATGGGCGGTCTTATCGCTAAGAAAGATCCTTTAAAGACAACCTTTGGATGGATTAAAAAGGGGAAGGAGAGACAAATACTATAACAGAGTCTGTGATGTACAATTTACATCACACTAATATTATAAAAGCGAAAGTTTGTGAGTGTGTGTCTGTGTTTGTATGTTTGTTAATTCTTCACGCTCAAACGGCTGAACCAATTTTGATGAAATTTGGTATGGACGTATACTTTTTATCCCGCTGTTTCCACGGGATCGAAACTTATGCGGGTGAAACCGCGGGGCGCAGCTAGTAATACAATAAATACATACATACATAAAGCATATTATACTAATCTAAATAAATATATACACATATATATATATATATTATATAAATATATATATAATAATAAACATGGATGGTATATCCCCTTTCAAAACAGCACAACCAGCACTAAATTCTCTGTAGGTCTGTAATTAATAGCATTGTCTTAGGTAGGTACTAGGTAGGTATTCTGTTACAAAGGACTAGAGTGACTACAAACGTATTGCATTTTACAAGGGTAGTGTAGAGTAGGTAAGTCGTCCGTATACAGATATCTGCCACAATGCAGCCATAAAAACTTATTTGTTTCGATCGGGGATTTGAATTGGTAACCCGTAACATAAAGGACAGATTTTCCGCCACTGCACCATTGAAATAAGTTACCTAGTATTCATTTAGAATCTAAATGAATGCTAGGTAAATTCATTCAAGAATTAATAATCTAATCTAAATTCTAAGTTATTAATTCTTGAATAAGGAAAGTTATACTATACTCTACACCCCGCGGTTTCACCCGCAAAGTTTCGATGCCGTGGTAATATCGGGATAAAAAGTATTCCATGTAGTAATCCTGGTTATAAACAATCTGTGTGCCTTTCATTCAAATCCATTCAGTAGTAAAATTAAATTTGTTTAGTTGTTGATCAACCAAATCGAACTGAAAATTTAGAAAATGTTTTAGCTTGGTCCACTTGGATCTCAGATTAATGCATGTTGGGTAGCGGGATTGTCCGAAAGGGTTACCGCTGCCCTGGAACATAAAGGGCTAAGGAAGGAACACGGGTGGGTTTTAGTCAGTAAGAGTCTGACACTCCCTTCTGCTCCACCCAGAGCGGGAGGGGTCATTTGATGATTTCCCATCCTCAAAAAAAAAAAAAATGCATGTTAAAATGTTGATATAGATATACGTATATTTCGACCATTACCTATCGACTGAACTACCTACCACGAGTTCCTTAATTTGCAGTGTACTTCCCTGTACCGTGGTCCACTCTGCTATACCGAATGAACTAATCACTGAAGACTCATCACTGTAAGTAAAACCATCTCTAGTTACCTTCCTCAATTAAATTGTACTTCTGGTATCTATAATCTAATACCTACGTACTGCTTTCTCGTAGACAAAAGTCAGAAGACGCAACGCGCTGGAGAAGTTTCGTAGAATCTATCAGATCTAAACTAACTGTTAAGCAAGTTGTCGACGGAGTGCGAAGCGGAGGAGAGCTGTCCTTCGATTACCTTACGCTAATTATAACGGCTGAGTGAGTTTAATATCATCATTACAATCAGCTGAAAATTCTGCCTTATAATAATCCGCTTTGTTGTATGTACGTTGTAATTAAAGTTGCCGCGTTTTAGTATGGCAATAGCGGTCATTGAACCACCTATTGACCCACGTTTTTTTTACTGGGAATAAGTACGTCAACGTCCTGAATCAATGCCTATCGTGATCTTCAACCTGTTCCAATAACGAAAAACCATACATAGTTTATTGTTTGGGTTCCTACAGAGAGATATTAGGAAAAGGGCACTGACCACTATTGCCATGTTAAAACGCCACAGCTATAGCTGCTTGCTACAATCATCACGCTTAAATATAAAGTTTCCAGTGTAAGCATGTTTGATACCTATATCAATGTATCTTTAATCTCGCTCTCGTTAGTATCACAAAAATCTTCCATAGTCATTTTTAGAAATGTCATTTATACTTATCTGAAATGAAAGTGAATCGTAATAAAATGTGTCATGGTGCCAACTTCGACAGGAGTTGGCACCATGACACATTTTATTACGGTTCACTTTCATTTTAAGAATTAGAAGCTATGAAACTATGGTAACGTTAATCATGTTTCAGTTCCCTCGCAGCCTTAGGTCTCGTGGAAAACAATGCTTCAAATATTGTGGCTGCCATGCTGGTTTCCCCTCTTATGGCACCCGTCATGTCCATCACATTCGGGGTCATCATAGCTGACTGGAGCCTGGTCAGGAGTGGCTTCGAGAGTCTGGTCGTAGGAATGCTCGTTTCTCTGCTGTTTGGGTTCATATTCGGATTGATACTGGGGAGTACTGACATGCCTTGGGGATTTGGGGACTGGCCTACGGAAGAAATGAAGGGACGGTAAGTAATAATGACAATGCCTACGTGATTCGTCGAATCATGTCTTCTTCAATATATCTTTGAAAGCTATGTAATAAAATATTAAATCCTGAAACTATTTCAAGTAAACTAGCCTCTTGGGTTAAGTTTTCAGAGTTACCTTACCTTACTAATATTATGAAACGTTTAAGTAGGTAAGCAAAAGAATCTTGAAATGCTTATGGGAATTAGGCACAAATACTGAATGGAATTATCCCACTGGGCCCGCGTGGTGGATTAAGGCCCACCCCCTCTCACTGAAAGGAGGCTTGTGTCCGAGCAGTGGTAATATAATAAGCTGATTATGTTACTGAATAGAGGTTTGTTTTTAGAGGTAACATTCGTTCTCTATGGATGGCTGTGCTGTGGGCTCTGACATCAGGCACAGGAGTAGCTCTGGCCTTACTTCAGGGCAGTGCTGGGCCGCTCATCGGTATAGCTATATCAGCCTCATTGTTACCACCTGTCGTCAATTGTGTAAGTATTTAGACTGAATATTGACTGCCTCGTTGGTGCAGTAGCCGCAAGCGCTACCTTTTAACAATTAATCCTGAGTTCGATCCACGGACGGGCAAAGTGATTTGTATTTTTTATTTCCCGTGTTGTGCTCTATTCTTTATTCGGTTGGCGGCAAAATCCTCGCCCCGATTTGTTTGAGACTTAAACAAAACTGGCGTAATATGAGTACCTCTTGACTACTCCTTTGGGAAAAAATGTTGGTCACATTTTTTGCCACCAGAACAAATCATATACAGGGTGGCCGTAACATCGGCGCACGACCTGTTACCGTGGATTCAGTACATGATTGTGAACCCCCGTTGAAATTTTTCTACGATTTTTTTTTTAAATTATTGTTATTTTATTTTTTTAATTAAAATTTACATTTCGACCGTGTATATTTATATTATTTCGATATTGTAGTTTTCTGTGAAACAGCAGATTTTTTGACTACGGCTACGCGGTCAAAATGTAGGTAAAGTTTGCGCCTCGATGGCCCTGCCAGCCTGTATATGTTACTATCTTTTTACAGGGATTATATTGGGCATTGGCGTGCATATGGCTGCTTTACCCAGGAGTTAAAGTTCCCCATATAACTGGCGAAGCTTACACTGGCAATACATCCTATACGCCATTGTACCATGATTATCTTCCGATTGAGTTTGCGGTTAATGGTAAATATAATTCGTTTTTGCTTGAATAATTCCACTAGCACCTATGTCTAAGCATTCAAGCCGAAATGAAAGGCAAAACAGGAGAATAATTTTGTACATTTTACCAACCTTCTATACCTTAAGTAATTGTGCAAACAAATGATTTTGATTTTTTTATTCTTCTATCTATACAGGGCAAATAATAAACAGGACAACTAAAGGTTACCTACAACTTATACATACACAACAAGGCCTATGTAGGTAGGTCTCAGTAAATAACCGATTAATCAAAGTGGCAGTGACGCCTGTATACATTGTTATGTTCGATCTTCGATCGGTATTTATAATAGAGCAAAGTAAGTAAAAAGAAAAAGCAAAAGTAAGGAAAGGTGCATAGGAATGCCTGAAACAATTAAATCTGAAACGAAAATTTGCTTATGGCAGCCCCAGCAGTCTCGACATTCATAGCGATCGCTTTACGACCGAATTCGGTCGCAAAGGCCTGTCACTCCATACATTTCACCTGTCAATTCGGACCTTTGCGACCGAATTCTGTCGTAAAGCGATCGCTATGAATGTCGAGACTGCTGGAGCTGGATGAATAACGTGACTGCAGGAAACTGTCTACTATGTGAAAATAAGAAGTCTCTCTCTTCCCTCGGTGGCATTTTTCAGGTTTAACACCCTTTGTTTTGTACCCAGGCATAGTAAGCTGCTGCCTAACAATAGTGAACGTGATCTGCATATTCATAACGGCTATCATATTCCTGAAGATTAAGGAGGTGGCGGCACCGTACACCTCAAGTCCGGACCTTAGACGATTCTGGGAGCAGGACATCAGAGTGGCGAGGGAAGCTAACCGAGCCAATTTACATAAGGCTGAAGATGACGAACGGGCTGAGTAAGAACCCATTATACTGGCGCCGATTCCCTTGTTCACAAACTAGACTAAATTTAAGTTCAGTGCATCTTTTTCTTTCTATTTCATTAAGAAAAGAACAGAAGATAAATATTAGTTTAGTCCTGTCAAATTCGTCAGCGCCTGACGTAAATTGACGTATTTTTAGTAGCCATGTTTTTAATCACGTCTAATTTCTCTATGGAGTAAGTATCTTAATTTGACAGGACTAAACTAATATTTATCTTCTGTCATTTTCTTAATGAAATAGAAAGAAAAAGATGCACTGAACTTAAATTTAGTTTAGTTTGTGAACAAGGGAATCGGCGCCAATAGCCGACCAAGATAGTTAGACAACTGAGTGGCATGCAGCCTAGTCGCTTCTGCATAGCTATTCACAACCATCCGACAGGCTATCGAACCTGAATTACCTTGCCACTGACAGCAAACCGCTGTCGGAATATAAGCTATCGTCTATTTGATTTTAAACTGACAAAATTTTCGGTTTTTGGACTTGTGAACAGCGATTAGAGGAGGCGAGGTTCGATACGGTAATGGATGTGCAAAGTTAAGCTGGTCATCCGAGTTTCGTTTAAATCTGTGAATTACTTATTTGGAAATTACATCACGACAGCCAGTTGCCTAAATGAATTGGCTGACTGGTAGATATGAGGGTAGATAGGTACCTATTATTAGGTTTCTACGTGTAACTTCTAATGACTTGACATATTATATGGCAGTAGGCCAATTTCTTACCACAACCATATTAGTTAATAATAAGTACTATTTTATCTTCTTTGCTAAGATTTTAGCGTCTGCTTCGATTTTACAGGCGTTACTTATCTCTTTAATGGTTTGCGAGGAAGATCCCGATAGTGTGGGTCAGATGTACAAATAGTAAGATAAGGTCTAATTCCTTAATTACTACGTTCGTCTTCGTAGTAAACAACACGAATTGCATAATGTAAGACTAACTACAAGGGGCGCTGACGCTCGCCCCCTGTTACATTTTACTTAGAACTGGTGGAATGAGGGAGTCCTATACAATACCTACCTAATCCCCTGCCAGAAAATACAGGCGTGATGTTATAAGAAACTTGTTTGTTGAACTTTGTTACAATTAAAACTAGTAGAGGATCTCCCGACTCCAGGCAGATAGAGTACCTCTCCTGGCACTGCATAGTCGAGAGATTCTATACAGGCCCGGGTGGCAGGGACTTAGACGTGCAAACTGAAACCATGAATTCAGCACATGGTTCTAGACCCCCTAGGGTAGATTTTTTGTCGGTTATCAAAACAACAACGGCTGTTTCATAGAAAATTGCAATACCCACATACGCGATCAAAATGTATGGAACAGCAATTTTATTTTTTTAATAACCGGTGTCTATCTACGTTGAAAACTTTCGACGGTTATTAACTCGCTAGCTCGTTAGCTCGCCGCCCGGTAAGGACCAGGCCCGGGTCGACGGCGCGTTGTGTTCCACGCGCGCCTCAAAGAGATGTCAGCTCGAACTGACGGGGTCCGCTAGGGCCCATGCCTGCCGCGCCGGTTGTTCGAAAGAGATACCGTGTAGCCCCTGGCACAGGCAACTGAAGGAACACGGGTGGGTTTTAGTCAGTAAAAGTCTGACACGCCCTCCCGCTCCGCCCAGAGCGAGAGAAGTCATATAATGATTTCCCACCCAAAAAAAATGGTGTCAATCTACACACAATCATAATAATAACAATAACAACAGAATCTAATGGTATCAGGTTGCGCGTCGATGTTCCTGTAGAGTAGACTAGTGGGCCTTTGAGCAAGGAGGGAGATTCCCTAGTAGAAGTAAGTAAATGTCCAAGGTCCTAAAGCCATATTTCTCTTAGATTGGTGCTGGAAAATCTCAATCAAGATAACGATGAGGATATAAGGGAAAAGTTAGAAGCAGCTGTCGAAGAAGCATTGGACGATGAGACTTATAGGAAAGTGAAGAGAATGAGCTATCAGAGTCACTTCGCTGATGAGGTAATACTGTAATACAATGCCTTTCCAAGCACTGGGCCACACTGCACTGCCACTTGCCGCTGGTTCCAACCCAAGCAGCCAAGTTTGTGTAATTTATTTAATCACCGTTGCTCTCAAAATGGTAAAGATTTTTCTTTACCATTTTGAGAGCCATCGTGAGGAAACCGGCATGGTACTCGACGTACTCGTACCTACCAAAAAAATTGAAAACGTGCGACATCCACCAACCCGCACTGGGCCCGCATGGTGAAATATGGCAGTCCCTCTTACAGAGAGAAGGCCTGTGTCCCAGCTGTATTCCGTTGTAGGTTGATTGTGCAATACGTATCAGCGAAAAGGGTGGATTTATTTACCTGTGCTCTGAATGAGTTCACAAAAATTACTTTACATAATGATAAGCTGTAATGGAAAAAACCATGTTTGTTTAAGATCATGCTACCGATTTGGGGCAACCTGAAATGTTAGGTATGTTGGGAATAATAAATAAATAAACGATCCCATTGTCGGATGCCTTTCCTAGATTATTTAATAAGGAAGAACATAGAATGAAAAATAATTCTATGGTAGGTCGGTTAAGCGTAGACTTCCAAATGGTTTTGATAAGTTGGAGTTATGTATTTGGTTGTGATCGTTTTATTTAGTTCGACGGCACGGTTGGCGTAATGGTTAAGCTAATGGTATGGCAAGACTGCTGCGCTGCGTGTCACGGGTTCGATTCCCGCACGGAACAAATATTTGTATGGCCTACAAGTAGTTGTTCCGGGTCTGGCTGTTTGTGTATGTGAGTTTAAATGTTTGTAAACACACCCACGATACAGGAGAAATTCCTAGTGTGGGGCAACGTTTTATTAAAAAAAAAAAAAAAAACAATTTAGTTGCTTCGTCACAACTCGTAGAGTCTGCGTTGAACCTTATCTCCATGCAATATTATCAAAATGGCGTATGATGTGGTGTGATGCGCAACCTTCTAAGATTGTTCCGAGCTAGATAAAACTTCAGCAAAACACTATCAGAGTTCTGACTACTGTACACATCAGATAGTTCATGTTATATATGCAGTAGGTATTATGAGACTACGAAAAACTACTTATTTCAAAATCTATAGACCTATCGTACTGATTTCGAACCAAATTAGCATGTATAGCTGGCCGCTTTTAAAAAATATCAACATATTATTTAAATTAACTAAGTACCTAGATCTATAACATAGTCACGAATATTCACGATCGTGAGGCCAATATCACAATAGCGAGCGACGTAGGTTTGTATTATCTAACGGGAAAACGTAATTCTAATTACATTTTAATGTTTCAGGTTGTCCACACCCTCGGCTTATCGAGGACTCCAATCTCATTGCTGTCAAGTCAGCTGAACTCTGGGGTTAGCACTCCTACCGGTCCCAAGCCATCCAATGTAGAAGATATAGCCGCATTGGATAAACTGCTGACATCATTACTTGGCCTAAAAGACAGCAAGCGTAGATCATTCGCTTCACACCGTGGTACTCCTAGATCCAGTCGAATCCTAAGGAATGCACCAGACACTTTTGGACACGGTCACAGAAGGCGATCGGAATCGTGGCCAGAGAGAATATTCGAGGATTCTGTAGTTCATAGCGTCATCAGCAATCTGCGAGCTAGCAAAAGAAGTTCGCAGATGGAGGAAACTTTTATGACCCCTAAGTAGATACCTACCTATTACATATCTCGATTTCCAGCCAGTGGAAATTCATTGTGTGGTAGTGAAACGAAATAAGCTAATAATAAACTTATATAGAAACTTGGATCTTTGGTTGTGAAGGTAATACGTACCTATGTAAGTCCAGCATACCTTCCCCTTCATCATATTATACCTTCGAGAACCCTAAGAGCGGTTTTGCACTACGTCCGATCTGAATCCGAGAAATGACGGTCCGAAGTAGCCATAGTACTATTTGTATGAAGGATTGCGCACTACATACATCCGAACTCAGTCCGTCCCGTGGTCCGTCCTAATTTAGAACATTTCCAATTCGGATTGAACTCGGATCTTGAATTCGGATTCGGATCCGACGTAGTGCGTAACCGCTCTAACTATCGATCCCGGTTGTTAGACGTAGGTACCTACCTACATACATGAAATGATAGGTAGGCACCTACTTCAAATTCAAGAGTTCATTATCTAGTTTACAACGGGGTATAGCAGGGTTGGATTAGGTATAAAATAATAATAAAAACAAATTAATGTTATTCTTGCATATGTCGATTATTTATTTTGCATATAATAAATACACAATAAAATACTTATACTTTTTTTTTAATAATTACCTACCTATAACATTATAATTAAGTACCTACCTATTTTTGTACGTAGGTAAACGTTTTATCACAGCAAAGCTTATGTCGAGGTATAAAATAAATAAAAACTGAGAGGATCTACTACACCCCAAGTGTAGACAATCATGACGATAAGTGCCATTTTAAAACTATTTGACTTACTAATACAATCAATTATCTATTATGCTAGTAAAAAGGCTACGTCAAGATTTGTTACTTATGATCTTACTTGTTATAACTTCAGACCCATTTTTCATTGGTTTACTATGTTTGACTTGAGAGGTGTAGACATCATAACCCAATGATATCGTGTTGTCGTATAGCACTCTGTATCTCGTCGGTAGAAAATAGAAATTGATAATTTGCGCCGGTGGCCAAACCATCCACTCTGCGCGGTACAATCTAATAAACTTATCTTTCACCTCTTCCTTGAAATTCTCAAGAGGATTAGGTTCAAACACGGCAAGACTTCCAAAAAATATGACTATCATAACTGGCGAAAATATAAATTGATCAAGCACCAATTTCTTTGCAACCATGTCCACAGTTTTTCCTATTATAAACTTATCTAAAACTTTATACCAATGATGACATAGGATGCCTACGGCAACACCGGAGAACGCCATGTGTGAACACCTCTTTAGATCATAGCTAGTTTGTTCTTTTATGTATATTTCGTAACTTTGTTCCATTAGATCACCTACCGACGATAAGCTTAATGATATGGAAACATTTGTATATAGTAAAAATTTGTCACTAAACGCTACATTTATAAATCTTCTAAAAACTGGTATCGTAGTTGTTCTCCTTACGCTTGCGGCTAAATTTCTCCAAGTAGAACTTAGTAATTTCATTATCTGTAAATAAACACATTGTGTTAATGATATAACCGTTGATTTGATCATTTTAACGGGCAGCATATTGTGTCAGAATTATGGAGTTCCAAGTCTTATACATATAGATAATTAGATACCTACAGTCATCAGCTGGGTAACAATTTGATAAATAGAGTGCCTTTATGATGTCATAAAGCCACTCTATTTATCAAATTGTTACCCATGCCACTGCTATGTAGCAGTAAAGGCAGTTTTCATAGTGTAAGGGCGGTTTTCATAGTATCATTGATATGCAGTTTATATAATTATGTTCTAGGGTTGCTTCACCAATGATCGAAACAACAAAATCTATTATCCGCTCTTGTAGGCCAACCAGTACCGGGCTCACATATACTGGCGGTCCCATATTGTTTCAGCTTATGTTTGGATGGGGCATTTACCCCATTCCAATAGCTGCTTTGGTAAGAATTTACTCCCAATCGCGGTTCTTTCTATGATAAGTATCATACGCACTAAAGCAGGTCGGTGCGTATGATGCCTAAGTTCAATAAGTCAGGACTAAACACGGAACAAACTAGTCGAAGTACTAACATTTTATACGCCTTGAAATTGTCATTGAAAGCGTTGAGCCAGAGCTTCTTTTTTATGAAGTACCTCAAAATCAAAAGTCACTTATTCAAATTAGGCTGAGAATTCACACGACATTTGGCTGACATTTCGAACGAAAAATTAAATAAGACAGTCCCCCAAAACGCCCGCCCTTCACCTAGGAAGTGGTCTTCCTAGTGCTTTCGCTGCCGCGCTGGGAAGAAGTGGCGCAACAAACTCCCCAGTAGCACAGCCTGTATGTACATTTTCTTCCATGGACGAGGTGATATGCAAAAAGGAACTGCCAAGTATGCATTGAGCGCCAGAGTTGGATGAACAAGTCATGAACTATGTAGCAAAAACTAAAAAATACTAATCTAGGAAAAAGAAACTGATTTAACAGAAACAATTTATTGTTAAAATCAATATTACAAAAACAGAAGAAAATTAAATGTAAAATCTGATCGATAAATCAAGCTAAATCCTGTTATTTGATTCAGGTCAGTATTTTCTTAGTTCATTTGGCTATTCAGTCTTTACTTTTTTCTTTTTCCGACTTCTCTGGCTTTGCATGCTTCACATGAGAAGTAAAGATATCATAGCCCAGAGATATTGTGTTATCATATGCTACTCTATATCTGGTTGGTAAAAAATAAAAGTTAATAATTTGGGCCGGTGGCCACACAATCCATTCAGCTTTATACAGAGTCCAAAACTTAGATTGCACTTCATCTGTGAAATTAGCTATAGGGTCATCTTCAAATATGGCTACTGTGGCAAAGAAAGATAAAATGACAAAGGGAGAACAGAGGAACTGATCCAAGAGTAATTTTTTAATAACCATATCAAAAGTTCTACCAACTATTAATCTATCTATGAAAATATACCAATGATGGCATATGAGTCCTGCTGTGCTCCCTGAAAATGCCATATGCGCAGTGCGCTTGAAATCAAACTTGTTACTCCCTCCTTTATGAACTTCGTACGCCTGTTCTAACAAATCTCCGCAAGTTGATACTCCCATAGATAACATGATATTGGTGTAAAGCAGATTCTTGCGATGAAATGCATGATCAACTGCATGTTTATATGAATCGTAACTTTGGGAAAAGATTCTTCTCATTACCATTTTTAGAATAATATCTAAAACAAATGAGTATATGCAATTATGAAGCAAGAAGGCCAATTCCCGTAATTTAAAACAATCAAAATCTAGTCGCAAATCCCAACGACAATCAATGTCAAAAACTTAGCAAAAATTTAGGGAAATTAGAGGTATTTTCAACAGATTGAGACTGAGATCAGACTGTAAACATTCTTAAAATTACGAGAATTGCCCCTTAGTTTTCATAAAATATTTTCTACGTTCTATGAAATTACAAAATAATACCTGTAACCATATTTTGACTAAAAAAAAAATACCAAAGGATCAGGTTCTCTATTGTACCTACATTAACCTATTGACTGCCCCTGTTAGATTGATACGATGTTTTGGTACCCATACTACATACCACCTAGAACCTAGATAATTTATGTACACACAGTAAAATACATAGGGATACGTAAGGTTCGTTTTTTTTTTAATTCATTGGATGCTGGGGGAAAAATAAAGCCCAGCGGTCAGTATCAAGTAGCTAGAGTGACTGAAGTTTAAACTACCTTGACATTTTCCTAAAATTAGGTTAGACAGAAACTATAAAACTTTCAAGTGCCATCAAAGAATTAAGTCCTTTTGCTTGCAACCAAGTTTAAACAACTTGTAATAGAAGTACACAGCTTGTGTGTACTATGCATGCAGCTGTTGTTTTTAAAGGACATCACCAAAGCAAAGGTAGGCTACTATTTATATACCTAGACTAACTATTATCTTAGAATTTTCCCTATGGTCATGACTACTGTTAGCCTAACAAAATAATTCAAGACTAGTTTTCAATCTGAAAAGGAACTAACCGTAACATTAACAGCGATTATAAATACTTCCTATTCCTATAATATCATCAATCTAATTTAGAAAATCTGCTTAGAATAATAAGTAAAAAATACTTACATCTACAGTAACGACGTAAACAAACAACAATTACAATATTAAATTTATATAATCTCCATAACAGACGTTAAGACTTCTTTCATATTATTTTATTCGATAAAGTATTATATAACGACGCTGAAATTAAATTACTTGATTTTTCAGGTAAATTCTAACCTCAAAAAATTCAAACATTCCCCAAAAAACCCATGCTGACAGCTGTCATCAGCTGTAAGTGCCAAAGTGAACTTGTACCGTGCCAGTGCGTAGTCGCAGCCACAGACTGCAAGGTGCTAGTGAAGTGTCCAGTTATGCCACAGAATAATAACTTAAACTATTAAGAGCCCCCGAGACGATCAATTAATTAGATTTCAGTTTGAAGATCAAACCAAACTTTTTCATTGTCAACCAGCTCGCCCTCAAAGCATGCCTCTTATAAAGACAAAGCATACCCTGCCTTTGTTAAAATCGTATTGTATGATAAATTACTTTTCTGAAACCTAACCAAATAATGTTATTTCGAGGGCTTGATCGATGATTCTAAAGATTATTATTTGATTACAAAAACAATATCATTAGCAGTGATAGGAATAGGTAGTGCCTATTGTTAAAAACCGACCCTTCTTGCAAACCTCATGCTGTGAGAATAGGCGACCCTTCAAGTAAACTCCGCTTTTGTTTAATACATCACATTTTATTATGTACTTCCCATATCAAACCAATAATAACTTATCTATCAAAATAAGGTCACACAAAACTAAACATCTAACATAATATATAAAACTCCATTCGACTCCTAGACCTGAGACACAACTTTCGAATCTATTCCAAACTGCCTCATGACAACATAATCTTTTTATAAACCATAGACATAAAACCTGCCAGTAATTCAATAACATAAAATTCTATTAAGCTACTATTACAACATCCCCTCTGAATTTTATGTTTCTTACAATTAGAATAACATCTCTTATATAACTCCCATCAACTCATTAAACAAAATAAAACCCAGCTTAATTAACCCACCCAACATAACTAAATACAACAAACAAACTTTTGAATTAATTAGTCTAAACACCTTACTTAACTAACTTAAACATTAAACATTTCAAATTAATTCTCAAACAACCTTATATTCTAATAAACCTACATAACTCATCACATTACAGAATGTCCTTTACGTATCACTCACTATACACTGTCTCAATCTCAAAAACTTTGTTCTGTCCAGTGGTTTAGTTAATATATCTGCCAAATTATTTTTAGTCGAACAATAATGAATTTCCAACAAATTCTTATCTATTTTTTCCTTAATGAAATGATATTTAACATCAATATGTTTGCTTCTTCTATTCAAAATTCCATTTTTAATCAATACTATAGCCGATTGATTATCAACAAACAACTGTGTTTTTGGTAATTTATTTGTCAACTCGTAGATCAAACTCTGAATGTATAATAGGTCTTTAATACACTCGGCTGCAGAAATATATTCAGCCTCAGTACTGGAAAGAGCAGTGACTGACTGTTTACGTGAACACCAATGAATTGGACCACCACCATAAAATATAATAAAACCAGTCGTACTTTTTCTAGTATCAGGATCACCTGCAAAGTCTGCATCACAATACGCTTTTAAAGTTAAATCGTTACCACGAACATACTGTATACCACTGCTAACTGTATTTTTAATATACCTAAAAAGGTTCTTAATATTTGTAAAATCATTCAAGTTAGGATGTTCTTGATGTCTACTACAATAACCAACATGAAAAGCCAGATCCAGTCTTGTTTTATTAACCAAATACAACAATGAACCAATCAATTGTCTATATCGATGCACATCATCAACTCCCACTTTCCCCTCTTGATGTGTATCGACTAAAATATCTGGATGACTACTATCTTTTAAGCTTTCATATTTAAACTTTTCCAAAATTTGATTTATATAACTTTCCTGATAAATCTTAATAGAGTTTCGTTCTACTTTAATATCAAACCCTATAAACTTTTCAGTCTTATCAAATTTCCGCATTTCAAATTCTGTTTCTAATTTATTAATAATTTTATTTAAATCAATCTCATTTTCACCAATCAAAATGCCATCATCTACATAAATAGCCAAATATATTTCTTTATCTTTATTTATAAACACACATGGATCTGATTTTAATTGTAAAAAACCCATTTTTTTCAAAAATTCCGTTAATCTCTTGTTCCACATAAGTGGTGCTTGTTTCAATCCATACAAACTCTTCTTTAATTTACATACTTTATTCTCTCTATCTTTTATATCATATCCTAAAGGTATTTCCATAAAAATATCCTCATTTAATTCTCCATATAAAAATGCTGTCTTT
Organism: Apamea anceps; assembly: GCA_951799955.1. Taxonomy (NCBI): domain Eukaryota; kingdom Metazoa; phylum Arthropoda; class Insecta; order Lepidoptera; family Noctuidae; genus Apamea; species Apamea anceps. The sequence continues at coordinate 7,084,383 of OX637516.1, forward strand.
ACATCAAATTGCTTAATTTTAAAACCTTTTTGAGCTGCAATCGCCAACAACAACCTAACACTAGTAGTATTTACCACCGGACTATATGTCTCCTTATAATCAATATTGTATTTTTGTAAAAAACCTCTCGCCACTAATCTAGCCTTATATCTTCCACCAGGCTTTATAGTAAATATCCATTTACTCGAAATTACTTTCCTATTATTTGCTTCACACTTGTTAACGATTTCCCAAGTCTTGTTTCTCTCTAAGGAATCTTTTTCCTCATTCATTGCTTGTTTCCATAAATCTTTATCAAAACTATTAAAAACATCTGTATAAGTCAAAAACGAAGTCTCTAAATCATAATCTTTCAACCTAGATGGCAATTTCCTTTCTCTATTCGGTAAAATCCGCAATCCATCATTAATAACTGGTTCAATTGCATCCTCAAACTCATCACTAATCTCAACTACTGTATCATCTCTAACTTCCCCTCTCAAACTATTATTTTCTTCAACACCAACTATGTCTTCAACACTATCTTCAAAAATCTCATTATCTTCATCACCAACTCCAACTATAACATCTTCAATACTGCCTTCAAAAACCTCAGCATCTTCATTACTAACTTCACCTCTATTTTCAAAAACTACTTTATCACCAACAACTCCATCACCACTATCATTACAAAAATCATCACCACCTTCACCACGAAAATCATCACCACCTTCACCACGAAAACCATTACCACCAATATCGACACTAACCTTTTTAAATAAATTTTCTAAATCACACTGTTTCACTCTACAATTACACATTTTCAAATAATCTGCAACATCACTCTTATTATTATTAAACACCACATCTCTCGAATAAACAATTCTAAAACTTGAAGGATCCCATATCTTATAACCGTTGTTAGTAAACCCTACTAAGAGCCCTTTGCTACTCCTGGAGTCAAGTTTATGTAACTGAAAATTATTTTTATAATATGCTAAAGATCCAAAAATGTTCAAATGTTTTAAACTAGGTATTCTATTAAACCACATTTCAGCTGGTGTTTTTACATTTATTGTATTTGCACTCCTGTTCAATAAATAAGCAGAAGTTAAAACGGCTTCACCCCATAATACATGTGGTAGCTGCATATCAAAAAGCAACGCTCTGGTTCGTTCCATTAATGACCTGTTTAATCGTTCAGCTTTACCGTTCAGCTGAGGAGTATAAGGAATAGTGTAATCAATATTAATACCTTTGTTACTACAATACATTTTAAATTGTTTGCTAGTATATTCACCCCCATTATCACATCTGAATGTTTTAACTGTTGTTTTAAAATGATTTTCCGCCAAATTAATATAATTAGTTATTTTAGAAAACGCCTCGTTTTTATTTTTGATTAGAAAAACTTTAACAAAATGAGTATAATCATCCAAGAACGTAATAAAATATTTGTAACCATCCCATGTTTCTGTTTCAATAGGACCACAAATATCACTATGAATAATTTCTAAAGGCTTACTAGCTCTGTGTCTATTTGTTTTAAAAGATTTCCTACATAATTTTGACTGTATGCAGACTTCACAGATGTCAATCTCCTTTACCAGGCCTCTATCTATACCACGGACAAGATCCTTTGTCCTGTTAATAGGTACATGACCTAATGCACGATGCCAGAAATCAGCATTTATTTGACAAATGTTTACTGACCTTGAACATATGACTGGCTTGGTTTTAATATTCAAGTAATACAGACCGTCTTGCTTCAATTCACCGACCTCTATACATTCAGAGCCCTCACTTACGATATGACATCTCGTTCTGAAAAATTTTAGTAAATAATTATCATCAGCTAAGCTAGATACAGATATTAAGTTCTTCTTGAGTTGGGGAACACATAAAACATCTTTGAAAGTAATGTTTTCTGTATAAATGTTGCCCATAGTGTTGACATGGTGAATATTTCCATCTGCAGTCATAATTTTATAATTAATCTTCTTTGTATCTTTAAGATAACTATCGGATGTCACAATATGACTGCTGGTGCCTGAATCAATTACAAATTCAACCTCTGTTTCTGCACTATTATTTGCAAAGTTACATACATTTTGCTTTAGGCAGAACTTTGTGAAATGCGAGTCATTCTTACAGTTCACACAGTTAAACTTTATGTTACAATCTGCATGTCTGTGTCCACTCTTCATGCATTTATAGCATTGAGCTATGTTGTTATTAGCTTTTCCGTCACCAGTTATTGTTCTGCAGAATCTTGCAATATGTCCCTTCTTACCGCATTTAAAACAACTCCTTACATGAAAACTGTTTCCAGTATGTTCTGCATTGTCAGATGTTGTAGGTTTTTGATCTTCAAAATTATGTGTAGATTCTCGTCTCATCCTTATTTCCAAATTTAATCTTGATATTAAGTTAATCAAATTTTTCTCTGCTGATGCTGTACATTCCCAAGCTGTTCTAAAATGATATAGTTTCTCTGGTAAATTTGAAAGAATTTTTGACATTATTTCTTTATCATCAAACTTGTATCCTAAATTTCTTATTCTTGTCGCTTTATGTTCAACTTCTGCTATGTCCGTCATCAAATCTTTGTTTTCGAATTTAAATTTATAATATTCCTCTAATAAATGTGAAATTTGAGTATCTTCATGTCCTAGAAATAGTAGATCAAATTTTTCCAAAATTTCCTTGGTTGTTGTGCAATTAATTGCATATACCATATATTTGTCGCTAATAGCGCATATAATCATTAATTTAGCTTTTGCATCCTTTTTATTAAAATCTTTCTTTGTTACCGCGTCGTTATCCAAAACAGAATCGAGCTCCTTAGCTGTCAAAAATAGCAATAATTTTTGTTTCCATAACAAGTATTCTGACTCGTTTGTCAGTTTTGACAACTTTAAATCGTCAGTCATTTTTGCGAATTTTTTAAACAATTTCTTTTTGAATTTTAACTTTTACTCCAAAACATTTTCTTGGGCTCTTCTTTTGTTGTTTCTCACAACATGAGCTCTGGGCCCATAACCTGTTAAAAACCGACCCTTCTTGCAAACCTCATGTTGATATAAGGCTAGATTAGTGGCGAGAGGTTTTATTAACCAAATACAACAATGAACCAATCAATTGTCTATATCTATATTTTGTCTTCACGTGAAACGAGTAACAAAATTAGATTGGTGCATTGGTGCTATTTAGGGGTCCGCAATCATGGATGTGTCGTGGGACGCAGATAATTTTGAGCCTAAACTACCAACCACGTTGACTACTTCGAATAAATGGGAAGGCGAAGACGAGGAAGAGATCGTGAAGGAAAGTTGGGAAGACGAGGAGGAAGAAAAGAAAGATGAGGAAAAAACCGAGCAACCCGCGCCTGCTCCGGCGAAGCCGAAGAAGAGAATCCAGGACAAAATAGCCGAAAAAGAGCGTCTTGAACGCGAGAAGGCAGAGCGTGTATCCGTAGAGAAGGTGGTAGAAGAACTGACCCCTGAACAAAAGCTGGCAGAGAAGCTGCGCGCACAGAAAGCACAGGAGGAGTCTGACTTAAGGCTCGCCTTGGAAACCTTTGGTGTCACAGCTGATCAGCTTTCACTGACTGGCAAAATCGATGGCTTCCAACCAACCACAAAGGCAGAATTCACAGAGTTCGCCGATATGCTCACTAAGAAAATATGCATGTTCAAGGCCAGCGAGGAGTTCCCTACCTTCATTGATGAATTCATGAGGAATATTGTTGTTCAATTGCCATCAGCAGACATTAAAAGGATAAAGTTGACAGTGGACAACCTGTATATTGAGAAGCAGAGTGGCGCAGTGGAAGCGTGCTGGGCCCATAACCTGTTAAAAACCGACCCTTCTTGCAAACCTCATGCTGTGAGAATAGGCGACCCTTCAAGTAAACTCCGCTTTTGTTTAATACATCACATTTTATTATGTACTTCCCATATCAAACCAATAATAACTTATCTATCAAAATAAGGTCACACAAAACTAAACATCTAACATAATATATAAAACTCCATTCGACTCCTAGACCTGAGACACAACTTTCGAATCTATTCCAAACTGCCTCATGACAACATAATCTTTTTATAAACCATAGACATAAAACCTGCCAGTAATTCAATAACATAAAATTCTATTAAGCTACTATTACAACACCTATTTGCTTAAACTTCGAAGAACAGAGACAAGAAACGGAGACTTCCTTGGACTACATTTTTTCCAGGACATCTGTCCAGAAATTCGGGACAACCCTTTTAATAATAATAATAATAATTCATTTATTTCAGATAATAATAATCCATACAATATATTAAATTATATTAAAATCAATTGGTACGTAGGCCACAGACACTGAAATAGAATTAAAATCAATTTAAACAATAATAACATTACATTAGATAAAATAATTTACAATAAAATCAAAATCAAAAATTGTGTTAGTATTTAGTATATGACGTACACAATGTGTTAGTGAGTGAGTGAAAAATTTAGTCCTAAGGAAGTCTCCGTTTCTTGTCTCTGTTCTTCGAAGTTTAGGCAAATAGGCACTACCTATTACTATCACTGATCATTAGTGGCGTGTAGAATTTTGGTCAACCTATAACGTAAAACAGCGCTGTAATTATCAAGAAATGTAAAGTTGCGGTTCCAGGGCTCGCTTTCTCACGGGCCAGATCGAGAAATGTTTGAGTTTCGTGGCAAGACTGCGCCTGGTTTGATCAGACATGTTTTGGACACGATCAAATGATGCGACAAACACAGCAAAAATATAAATTCCATTAAAAGGGCTTCAATTCGTTTTTGTTTGTTTTGTTTCCTAGCTCTCTAATAAATAATTTATTTATATTTTAAATGTTTCATTAATCTTATTTTTCATCCAGTGGAATCAAGTGGTTATTATTATTTATATTGTGCGGATAATTTAATGTGTGAGTGACCTGCAAAATTGTTTCTTTATAATCTGTTATCCCTTTGTTATATGCACTATATTATTATAGCTTTTTATTATGCCTTAGATATATATAAATAAATCTATCAAATCATTTATGTAAATTGTAAACGGTCAAAATCCTTTGATCAAATCAAAATCTACAGTTCACAAGGATAAAGTTGCGTAGGGAAAGTTAAAATTTCAGATGCCACGGCTGCCCGTAGTTGCCTAGATAATTGCGATCCAGATTAAGCGTTCCAGATTTTCTACCAGTTTTCATCCCTCCGTAATGTCGCGTAAAATCCAACTTTATTATTATAGTTAACTTTAATGCCCATTAAAGTTAACTAATAAAGTTGGATATACATAGGACCATACCATAAATACTTAGTATCCGCGTCAATCTGCAATATTCTAATACGTAACGTCTCTATTATACATTATAGTCTATGGATGGTCTAATTTTTGCTTGACTTTCTTGAGCAGAATTCGCGTCTTGTTGATTTTGATTGAATTTTGTGCTAGGAAGGAATTTTACGGCTCTAGATAAGTTTAAAGACATTCACAATGTCAGCATTGGCAGGTAAGCATATTATAATAAATTCCGTAACTGTCTCGTCGATTTCGAAGATATTTCTAATTTATAACTTAGCCGCGAATTGACGTCGAGTCCTAAATTGCGGCTTTATCTTGTTTATTGTGTAAAACTCACTGAATCTGTTTAAATCATCCTAATTTTGCGCATGCAGCTTTGGTCATGTAGAAAGTAATGTGCTATAATACAAGTTTTCATTGATTTTCAGAAAAATTAACCCTTGATAGATATGCTATGAAAGACCGGGCGACATCCCATCTTCGTATCTACGTCGGCGGTTTACAAGACGGCGCAAATCTTGAAGAATTATACGATCACTTCATACCATTTGGACAAATTAACGGCATTGTCATTAACAGAAACTTTGGATTTGTTCAGTTTCAAGATGAGTCAAGTGCCCAGGAGGCTATTATCAAAGGCAATGGAAGTATGTTCCAAGGTAAAAGCCTTAACGTTAAAACCGCACAGACGAACCTTACAGTTGAAAAAAGGTAAGCTACCTAATACAAACTGAGAAAATAAAAAACGAATTAATTACTACTTAACTGTCAAAAATGTAGGGAAATTAGAGGTATTTTTGACAGATTGACACAGTGACAAAAGGATACAATAATGCATTCAGCTCTAGCATTCAACCCCAGGATAAGCATTAAAACACTTAATGGGGATTCTGTAAATACATACTTGTTACACGTGCAAATTATATTTTCTTCAAAATACAACCTGGCACTGATTCAGCTGCATCCAGTTAGATTGGAAGCCGACCCCAACATTGTTGGGAAAAGGCTAGGCAGATGATGATATTAAAGTATTTGTAATTATAGCAGACATGGAGATGATCAAATGCAAGATATGTCCCCGGCAGGGCCCCTTAATGAGAAGCTACCCATGGCTACTGGTGATGATGGGAATGATGAACTTTATGATAATTTTGGAAACTATATAGGGGACCAAGGTGAGTACTTTTTCTTATTTTTTTTAATTATCCTTGAAATATTAATGTGTAACTAATAACCAGTGATAGGAATAGGTAGTGCCTATTTGCCTAAACTTCGAAAAACAGAGACAAGAAACGGAGATTTCCTTAGGACTCAATTTTTTCCAGGACATCTGTCCCGAAATTCGGGACAACACTTATAGATACATTAAAAAAATATGTTATTTGGAATAAGTAATTCGTCTATATTTACCTAAAGTTTGCGACTAGACATAACATAATAAATAAAATTCACAGTCGTTACAACCATAAAATTTTCTGAATTTTTTTTTTTTGAGATCATTTTGTAAATGATTTGTCGATCTTAATACTATGAATCACAATGTTTGTATAAGGAGTCCGGGATGTCCCGGAAAAAATTTAGTCCTAAGGAAGTCTCCGTTTCTTGTCTCTGTTCTTTGAAGTTTAGGCAAATAGACACTACCTATTCCTATCACTGCTAATAACCTTATGATGTGCATACATATTTCAAAGGAACCAAACCAAAAAAAAAAGTATTTAAAAAAAAAAAGTCTTGATCATTATTTATTTAACTACTTTCTGCTCAGCTTTCTTGGTAAAATTTGTTTATACATAATTGGCCTGTTCTTGACCACATTTTATTGTTTATGTTAAATTGGTTATCTGTAATCTGGAAATAAATAATTTCATACATCATAGGGCTGTATGTAATTATCATTACTCTTTACAACGCTATAATAATCAGTTCAGTAAGTCCACTTGTATCTTTAGTCGGGCTAGTTAAATAAATGGAGAGTTTTTAAACTCAAGAGTTAAGTAATATACATTTTAACTCATATTATGCATTGCACCACTCAAAAGTAACACTGGGTTAGTTAGTAAAGTAACCTGACGTGATTTTTGATTTCGGAACATTGCAGCTCAATCAACGGAATATAAAATAAAATTGCAATTGTTATTGGTGTTACTCTTCAGTGGTGCAACGCGCAAACGTGGGCCTTAGAAGCAAAGCGAGATGAATTATTTTGCTAACCCTGAATTAGCTGTTAATTCAAGATTTTTTTAAGATAACCTATGAATGTGCAAATGGGCCTTAAAATGTTAATTACTTAACTCGAGTTTACAAACTCTCCATTTAAATTATTTGACTTTACAGGTTATGAAGAATATGAAGAAGGGTATGCAGGTAAGCCAGGCTGGGAAGGGCGAGGGGGCGTGCGCGGGCGCGGTGCCGTGCGGGGAGCGCGCGGCCGAGGCGCGCGCGGGCGCGGGGTGGCGCCCGGCTTCCGGGATCGGTCGCCTGTTGCAGGAGTACGAAGTACGTATAAAGACGCTTTTTTATTTAAAAAATAAATAAAGTCTGGTAAACATGACGCTAAGAATAAATAGTAAATACATATTTTTCCCAACTTGATTGTCACTTAAGTGACGAGAGCAGTGGTGGCCCAGCTGCGACATACGAGATGTAGGTCGTAAGTTCGATCCCAGACAGGCGCTTTACTTTGTGTAAATTATTTCATCGCCACTGCTCTCAAAACGGTGAAGGAAAACATCGTGAGGAAATTTGCATGTCCTAGGACCAAAAATTCGAAGACATGTGACATCTACCAACCCGCATTGGGCCCGCGTGGTAGATTACGGCCCACTCCCACTGAGAGGTGGCCTGTGTCCCAGCAGTGGGAATATTCCCACTATAAATATTGGGAATATTATAGGCTGAATATGTATGTAAGTTATGTATTATGTCTGTTTGTCAATTAAATATTCATTTATGCTTTAACATTTATTTAGTTTTTTTTTTTTTTTGTAAAAGTAGCTATCTTTTTCTCATTTCTGAGTATCTCGGGTAGTTTGTTATATATTTTTATTGACATAACCAGTGGACTAGATGAGTGCATTTTTAATCGGGGTGTCGGTACTTGGTAGGTTAAATCGTGTTTTGTGTCGGGAGTGTGAATCTTGTTTGTATGTCTTCTCGTTTATTGTAAAAGTCTTGGTGGGTGTGTGCGAATTTACAGATTTCCAGTAATAATAATAATATCCCTGGACATTTCACACAGCGCCATCTAGTCCCAAGCTAAGCAACCTAATGCTTGTGTTATGGTAACAAGATGGCTGATAAATTACTTATATACATTTTTTTTTTTGTAAATACATACTTATTATAGATAGAAAAACACCCAGACTCGGAACAAATACATGTAGGTCATACAAATATTTGTTCCGTGCGGGAATCGAACCCAGTAGGTACGTATATAGAAGGAAGAATTAGAATGTTTAGTTTTTTGAAATAGGGTTTGCAGGTATTCATTCGTTTTAAATTAACTAAAATCTGAAGTAACTTTTTTTTTTAAATTGTGAACAGCTCCGGTGCGTCTTTGCTATTTCCCCACATTATTACGCCGTAGCTAAGCCATGCATGGGCATAGGTATAGTAGGTGACTAGAGCAGTTTGCAAGTTTGTGGTCTTTTTTATTTCTCGAAAAGCAAGAAAAAAAATTTGGAAAGTTTGGATTTTATTTTCTGTATGTGGTTTCCAATTGATGTTTAAATCTACAGTTAAGCCTTATAGTGGGAATTCATTTATTGATCCTATTTTGTGATTATTAAATGAAAAATTTACATAAAGAGGATTTTTTTGGTGGGGGTGGAAAGTTATTAATTTAGTTTTAGCAAAATTGAGTTCCAGATTGTGGTCGTTCATCCAGGTGATTGTTTTGGTGAATATATTATTATGGATATTATTTAAGACTAAGAATAGAAATATTGTCCGCAAACAAAACGCATGGTCTGGATTCCTTTATGGTTGATTGATATGGTTGGTCGATGATTAGTGATTATTATTTTATGTTTGGATTATTGGTAGAGTTCTCAGGGCGTTAGAGAACCCAAATCTACCGAAAAGGTTTTTGATTACCTTATTTTTGTGCGAAAATCGTAACGTTAATTGTTTTTTTTTTATCAAAAACATTAATCCCTTCATTTGTGCTTTATTATCTTCCTTTTCACCAAAGGAGATGTTTCAAAATGTATGGAGCCCCGGCCAGGTCTTTGTACACCATACTAAAAGGAGGGTAGGAGTAGGGTAGGGTAGGTTAGGAGTAGCGTAGGAGTAGGGTAGGGGTAGGGTAGAAGTAGGGTAGGAGTAGGGTAGGGTAGGTTAGGAGTAGGGTAGAAGTAGTGTAGGAGTAGGGTAGGGTAGGAGTAGGGTAGGGGTAGGACACCACGCGAACGAAGTAGGCCCGGACAGCTAGAAATAATTTATATGGCAAAACAACGTTTGCAGGGTCAGCTAGTAATTGATAAATATCAAATTGTTGTGCGTCTTATCGTATAAGGTCCAGATAAATGATACGCGAAACGGTTTTATACTGAAATTGTTAATATATTTATTAAAGGTAAAATACAACTCTGATTGTTTGATATAGTATGTGTGGACGTGGCAGGGCGATGGTATGTAAGCGACTGGCGAGCACAGCGCTCGAGTTCCTTTCCCATAACAAAAATGCAATTCAGCAATCACGTCGCTAAGGTCGCTACAAAATGATTACAAGAAAAATATGCATTTATGCAATTTATATGTATTTTTCCCGAATTCCAGGGATTTTTCTTGATTTTTCAAGGTACTGTACATATACTGGGCCCGTTTTGAAACATCTCCTTTCATGTTTCTAAATCTACAGGAAGAACGTAGGTATGATATCTTAAAAGTGTTTGATTTCCTCGATTAAGTATGAAATAATTTGTGACGAAAAACTTTTTTTTATAATTTTATATCAATTATTAATTTATACTGTTAGGGTTAATGGATGAACACCAAGGAAAGGCTTGTTATTAAGGATTTATATAATACGTTTATTATCCTTTCATATTTATGTATTGGAAAGTGTGTTTACTAATAATAAGTAACTAAAACTCATTCGAAAGAGCAGTCCATCGATTAATAAATATTCGATAAATCGTTCACTCGAAGTAGCGTTTGGCGATAAAAGGTGGTTTCGCAATAAACTCCATTCGAACAATCGTTCAGTCGATTAATCGAACAAATTACTCTCGAAGTTAAGTTACGGTCCCTTTTGGCAGATCGTTGATGTAAATGAGAAAAAGATGAAATCCAATAACGCTCCCTTGGGGTATTGAGACGTTTACTCGTATTGCTTTGTTATCGGATCGAAAGTTTTGCAGTTCATTCGTTTTATTGTTGAAGGTTTCTATTTCTACTATAATTTGACCGAAATTGCTGTACCGCGCCTTAGGAATGCGCGGCGAGGCGGGGGGCGGGGCGCCGTGAGCGATGACGAATGAGCGGCCTGCATTGCCCAAGTCTCGCCGTGCACAATTGCACATACCGAAGACGCGGTACAGCGGTTTTGGTCAAACTATAATTGCGCTCTGTTTTTTAGGTAAGATGTGAACCATTCATATGATTTGCCGCGGATTCCCACTCCGTAGAGCTTATTTAATAATATTCCATATTGGACTCTATCGTAGGCTTTGGTCATGTCAAACAGTATGCCGATTGACTACTGCATATATCTATACTTATAATAAATCTGTAGAAGTGAAAATTCTGTACATTGAAAATATCAAAAAAATAAATGGCAGGGGGTGTTACTAGACCGACACCGAACCCAAAAATGTGATTAAAAAAATTTTTGTCTGTCTGTCTGTCGGTCTGTCTGTCTGTCTGTCGGTCTGTCTGTCTGTCTGTCTGTCTGTCTGTCTGTCTGTTTGTTCAGGCATCACGCAAAAACTACCGGTTCGATTACGATGAAACTTGGTATAATTATTCTTTAATATCCTGGGCACCACACTGGGTACTTTTTATCCCGGAAAAGTATATACAATAAAAAACAAACTTAATTTTGCGGTTCGATCCCTAGACCCGATTACTGTATCAACAGCAAATAATAAGTTTGTCGTAGGTTAGGTCACCCGCAGTGGAGTTCATTTTTATTCCTTTTACTTTTTAGAGTTATTTAGGTTTATTTTTATATAAGTCGTAGGTATAGATTTCAATTTTAAAGTATAGGTAGTATATTTGATAGTGTACGTAGTGACCGTAGGTTATTTTATAATACTGTTAGATAGGATTAGTCATTCGTATAGATATTAGTTTTTAGAGATTTTGCTTATTTATTGAGTTTAGATTGAGGGGCCCGTGGCTAAATAATAACAGCCGCACAGGTCGATAGTTCAGGTTAAGCTACGCTTGCCGCGGTCGGTCTGTGGATGGGTGACCATCTTTACATACCGAGACACCTCCGTGCCTCGGAAAGCACGTTAAGCCGTTGGTCCCGGCTGTCATTCGTGGATCTTTGACAGTCGTTACGGGTAGTCAGAAGCCCAAAAGTCTGACAACCAGTCGTACCAAGGGTATCGTATTACCCAGTAACTGGGTTGTGGAGGTCAGATAGGCAGTCGCTCCATGTAAAATACTGGTATTCAGCTGCATCCGGTTAGACTGGAAGCCGACCCCAACATAGCTGGGAAAAGGCTAGGCAGATGATGATTGAGTTTAGATTAGTTATCATCATAAATAGGTTTATTTAGGTAGGTAGGTATTTTATTTTCTGTTATTGAGTTTATTTATTTTTTTAAGTAGGTAGGTACTTAGGTAAAGATATCATATAGGTACCCTCTTAATCACCATTAATGAGACACAATTGGTTTTCTATTGTAATTAGCCACAAAGGGCCCGCGAGATAGATAGCATCCTGGGGCACATACATTTTATCCTGTTAGCACGTTCCCGTGGGATAATTTCCGACATCCACGCGGGCGAAGCCGCGGGCAGAAGCTAGTATCATAATGAATATACTGTATCACTATGCTATTTGATATTCCTGGGACCTAAACATTGTTTTAAATATCGGTAGATGATATCATATTTCACAGAGTATAGTAATGTTACTGTATATTTTCTCACTGTTACTCAGTCAGGTATTATTTCAGTATTTGCACAAATAAGCTGTGAATTTCCTCTTAATTTTTATATAATGTAGTTAGGTCATTATTACAGAGTAAGTACGCGACAAACTATGTCGACTGTGAAGTGCGCTATTGGCTGCGCAGTACCTCGCTTTCACCCCCGCTGACACGTGAATTTATTACTGCGCAGCGACTCGCCTCATGTTCCGAGACGCGACAATGTTTGCATCGGGATGTACTTATGTTTAGTACCTTATTACTGCTGTTTAGTTACAGACTGGAAAGACCGCGGTAACTTCGAGCGCTACCAGCAACAGATGTCAGAATATCCCCGAGCACTGCCGGTTACAGAGAGAAATGACTGTGAAATTATTGTGGTCTCCAAATCTCTAACGTAAGTACCAAAGTCTGTAATGAGAATATTGTAAGATAATAATAGCTGGCAAATAACTTTAATATACACGAAATACCGTAAGGCCACACGGCACGGTTTCTTTACGGTAAGGCGTATAAACCGCGTTGTAGAAAACGTGTCTGTCAACAAGCTTCCATGATGATCCATTCAACACTGACGACCCTGTCTGCACACGGCGTCTAAACCGCGTCGTGGAAAAAACGTCTGTCAACAAACTTCCATAGTGATCCATACAACATTTACGCCCGTGCCGACAAGGAAAACGAATGTACCAAGTCAAATACAAGTCGGGCTCTGACCTGATGCAGACTTGCACAGTCGCGCTTTTTTTCCACGATAATTACCGCGCTCATAAATATCCATTGCATAATTTAAACATAATATTTATCTCCCTGTAGGTAGCCTTAAAACTCATAAAACAATATTTTGTATTTATGTACATATAATGAAACGTTTTATTTCTACGTCTCTCTAGGAAAAATACGTACGTACTTCATTTGTATTATACATGTCGCATGCTTTTATTTAAATATTTTGATAACCAATACAGTAATAATATTATTCGGTACCTACTCATAGACCTTAACACTGTTTTAGCTAATGTTATATTTATATATTATATGCTGTTGGTATACTTATTAAGTATGTAATGTATGTGTTAAGTATTTTGAATCATGTATATTTAGTTATAGGTAATCTAAATCATTAAACCAGTCTTGTTTTCTGATTTTCAGAGAGTACGCCGAATATATCGAAGGTCGCCTCAAAAGACTTGGAATTGTGGTTGATCTGCTATTCCCTATGGAAGATGTGCCTATTGGGAAAGTGCTAGGAAACATTGCGTCGCGCGGCTGCCTTTACGCGATACTAGTCATGCCACAGAACCAAGAAAATAGATCTCTTACTCTTACGATACTTCATGGATTACCACAAGGTGAGTAAAATAGATATATTTTATAAGGTGGCAGGGGTATCGACGCGCAACCTTAACAGGTTGTCGTTACTGCAACCAATACTTGAAACAACCAGTATTGAATGCATGGGTTAGCATGGATTCAGTACATGTTTCTGAGTCCGTCTGTGTTGAAAATATTCGTAGGTTATTTAAAAAAAATAATTGTCCGCGTATGTATTGCACTTTTGTAGGAAACGGCCGATTTTTCTGCTGTTTCTTTATGCACTCACACAAAGATACAGCTAAAACATGTGACCGTTTCTTTCCGGGTCGGGCTCGAAAACCCGCTTCTTTATGTAAGCCCTGTCTCATGTGCCAACATATCTCAGTTGCTAACAATAAACCTCTATAAACAAGTATCTCTATCTATAAACTTGGCTCGCGAGGTTGTCGACATGTGGCATGTGAAGCCGACAGTTATTGTGCCGATATTCGTGACAGCCAATGGGTTAATAGCCCAGAGCCTCGACCAACACCTGAGGAGGCTCTCGTTGAGCAGCTGGATCAAGGACTTGATTCAGAAAGCTGTACTTCTGGACACGGCTCGCATTGTCAGGAGGTTCCTCTCTGGAGTCCTGACCAGGACCGGGGTATCCCGGTGGGCTACTATTTTTTTATATTTTTAAATGTTTTTATATGCTTATATTTAAAAATATAACGATTTTTATGTAACAGAACACCGCAACATGCCTTTGGAGGACGCCTTGCAGCTGCTATCACGCAACTTCCAAGAGGTGCAGCGCGGCGGTCCGTCCGGCAGAGAGGCCGTGTACGCACTGCTTGGCCAGCTCGCCGACGGACGCACGCTCACCGTCATGCAGTACGATAAAGTCATCGAGTACCTACAGGTCAGTTTACCACCTTTTTACCCGGCGGCGCGACAGCAAAGGGCTGTTTTTCAGGCTCGATCGCAGAATACCAGATTCTCAAAATACCATATTCTCTGAATACCAGATTCGCAATATATCAGAAGTACAGTTAAATGAAAAATTGTTTCTGGTAAATAAGTATAATATGTAAAAATAAAGAAGAATAAATCAAATTATAGGTGCCCATTTGCACCAAAATAACAATAAATCGTGAACAACAGAAAGAACAAAGTAAAGTAAACTGAAATTTCAGGTACCTTCCTTTTTGCACAAAAAATAAATTATAGCTACTTATTTGCACAAAAATAACAATAAACATTAACAACAGAAATAACAAAGTAAATAAAACCAAAACTACACTTCAGGTTTTCTTTAGCGACGTCTTATAGTTGCTAAAACATTTATACACTCGGTAACTGTGATTTTGTTGGTCATGCAATCATTAATAATGTTATTAAATTACAATGTCAATAAAACAAAATAGGTATTATAGGAAACCCAAACAGTATTTATTGCTAAATGTGCACTATGCAATTTATTTGCTGCAAAAAGTAGCTTGGATTTTTTTTATAATATAAATATTTAGATTCCGACTGTCCGAAATCTGATATATTGAGAATCTGGTATTCTGAGATCGAGCCGTTTTTCACGCGTATATATGCATGTATGCATATTTGCATGTCGGATTATTTATACGCTCGAAGTATCCTAACGGTTGGATAGATTTTAATACTTATGGTCGACTCGTCTAGGCCACTCAGCTAGGTTTTGTTTTTATAAAACCAAAGAGGCCTTTTCATTTCGAAACTGCACGGTTTTGTCGTCTTGTCGATTACAGAGGCCTTACCACGAGCTTTTAACGCGATCCAGTTTACGCTCAGGGATCGAGATGGCGCTAGACGACTTGTATAGCTCTGTCTCTTTCCAACAGCCTAAACTGGATCGCGTTAAGAGCTCGTGGTAAGGCCTCAGGTTGCCCTCTTTGATCGAACTGTTGATTAATTTTTGAAATGTAAAATATTCTGAAATTTCTGGCTAGCCCAAACATCTGATGTAATGTAGACTAGAGTAAGGGGCTGTAGTAAGGGGGCTAGACGGAAAAAATTAAGACCAAAAGTTGTAACAACACTTTTTGCTTTAGTTGTAAGCTTTTTGTAGTTTATATCGAAAGGAGCTTCGTTCCATCCGGGTGTCAGTTGACACCTCTCAAGTTTTTTTTTAATATATAAGATTATGAATATGATATAATCATCATCATATATATGATTATATTGTTTATGTATTTATTTTTATAATTACAGGAACGCAGAGAGCAGCAAGTTAAGATAGAACTCGGGGAGCCTCTTACTACGGCCCCTGCTACCAAAACACAAGTAGACCTCCAACAGAGAATTCTAAGTATACTGAATGAGAAGAAGGTAACAGCTCCAGTGGAACCGACCCCGCCACCCGTCGCACCCACGCCGCCCGCGCCGCCAGCGCAGAGCAAGCTGCTGAACGATCCCACTGTCAGAAAAGCATTAGATACAATACTACAAAAATTCACATAAAATTTATTTTATTTTTATTATTGTATAAGTGCAATTTCACAAGGAAATAAAAATAATGGGTATATGCTCAATTTCATTTGTCAAATTTTTAAAAACGATGACCAATATTCTACATGATACATAAATATAAAAAATTGTTTGAAATGTAGTTAATCAAATTATTTATAACAGTAAGACCGTTTACACATGACACCGTAACGGCAGCGTTTTTGCCGCCGCGTTATTAAGACTATTCAAAATTCGCCACTGCCACCGCGGCACCATGTGTAATGGCCCCTAAGATTCCTTGATATCTAAAATTGAGCAAATGCGGTTTTTTCCTCTCAGTAGATGCAACATCGGAGAATGCATTTTTAAGCATTTACGGACAATAAAACTCGACCATAAGTTACATCAGTTTTATTTATTAAGGTACATAATTAGAGGTGGTCTAAACAAATTGTCCACAGAGCTAACAGTTCATTGGTGACTTCAAGTGGCAAACAGTGCTATATAGTTAATGTTATTATTTATATACACGAAACAGATTTTATATTGATGCTAGAAACTAAGATTTGGATTTACTCAAAAAGAGTTGAATACAAAAATTTAGATTGGTTCTCATGTTTGTATTTTTAATAACCCCCAGCTATAAACTAACACCCAAAGCTGATTCAGTCACAAAATAAAACCTACATGCAAGGATTTTAGAATAATATTGTGTAAACATGATTATTAGATGTCTAGAATATTATTATACCGCCAGCGGTTCCCCCTGAACTTCTTTACATACTGAACGGCAAGATTTTTATGTACAAATATGAGGACAACAATTAGTAGAATTTTAGATTTCAGGAATTCATAATTATGGCATTGTAAGAATTTGCAACTTCAATTATTAAATGGCTCTATATTATATGATTATTATTAATAACATCATCCCATTGAGATCAAGGCTCTGAGTCTTTTTTTAATTAATTTTCAAAAGCATCATCTTTTTAAAAATTATATTATTTCACCTTTCTAGAAGTTTTTAGCTATACAAGATATATATAATAAACTAGGATAACATTACGAATATCCACATCTTACTCTATATTAACATATCCACATACGCCCTTACTACTACAGCAACTAAATGCCACCACACACCCATCTAACTCCATAAAGCTTTGTTGGAAGAATTTGGTGTCAGTTTAGAGCTCGACGGGTGAGAGCGATATTTACATGGGATCAGTCAGGTATCGACTGCAATGCCAGCCACAACAGTGCAGGCCATTCTGCAATCCTTTGAATCCTTTTAAATTCGTCATATCAATTAGGTAGATCTCTCTGGTGGGTCTTCTTGTTTGGAAGGATCGAAACCCTCTTTTATATGTCCTCCTGTGCCTTTGGGATCTAAATCTGTAGCCCAACTGAAGTGCATGAGTGCTAAATGAGAATTACCTAACTTATTGTGAACTTTTCCAAGCAAATAATATACTAATGATTCTCTTGGAGCAATATCTTTTAAGTGATGGAGATCTGCTAAAGCATCTTCCGGTCTACCAGCACGTAATAATACAGAAGCTCTGTGGAAACGGCACAAAGGATTCTCTGTGTCTAAAGCAACAGCCCTTTCTAAGGTAGCAAGGGCTCTGTCCATCTTACCCAAGGCAGCTTGTGCTAATCCCAGCTGACATCTCAATACTCCTGAATGGGGATGTATAGTAAGAGCTCGACGAATATGCACTTCCGAAGGTTTCCAGCGCTCTTGGCGCGCATATACTGTTGCAATACCAAACCATGCAACGTAATTACGCGGGTCTATTGCTACTGCCGCTCTGAAGCTCGAAAGAGCCTTGTCTGTCTCTTCAGCTACTGCATACTCATGGCCCAACAAAGCATGGGCATAAGCTGCATCACTATTAAGCTGAACCGCCCGTTTGAAGAATTTCAATGCTGTTTCCCGCTCCTTATGGAGTGAAAAGCAATTTCCAGCAGCGAGCCAAGCAATGGGATCTTTTCTGTCCAATTCTACTAACTCTTGAGACAATGCTGATAATTGTGCTTCCCTTTGTAAATGCCACAAGCAAGTACTATAGATGTCCATTCCTTCTGTGCGATTTGGATACTGTTTCCTAATTTCAGCAAATATTTTAGCAGCTGCCTCATATTGAGCAAGTTCATAATATGCTTTTGCTATCATAGTCTGGACCCAGGGAGAAGCCAGTTGCTTTGGTGATGTCTCTTGGAATAATTTAATTGCATTTTTGCAGTCTAAGAAAGCCAGTGACTTATACGCTTCTCCTAACTCTCTCATTAGATTTAACAATGCTACACCATTGGAATTCTTTGGTGGGATTGTTGGTGTACCTGTCTCTACAATTTTGTTCCTTTCATTAGCTTCTGAATTTGTTTTAATATTTTTGGCTGTACGCTGTTTATTTTTTCTTGAAGGACTTTTAGGAGCTACAAATTTTCTACTAGGTGATTTATTGTTTTCTTTGACTGAGTAACTGCTGTTGTTATTACTAAATAATCTGGATGACCGCCGTGGAGCTGGTCCAAGTGTACACCTAGGGGCTGGACTAAATACTGCATCTTTTAACTGACCCATCTGTGCTCGTAATGAATTTACTATCTTCGGTATGGCCTTCTGCTCATTTGCATCTGTTAGAGTTGGTGTATATAATACAGGAGATTCTTCCATTGGCAGCATACCAAAAGACGGCGAAAATGGAATGGGTGCCATACCACTGAACACACTGTGCATTCTCTTTACAGGGGCTTGTGTTTCAGGAGTGATGCTTGTGGACATTGACATAGGGGTTCTCGTAGCTACATTGTTTGGTGTGACATTAGTATTCATAGTAGTATTATTAGGAATGTTACTATTAACAAATGAAATGTTTTCTGAATTGCTGACTAGATTCACTAATGTAGTTACACCAAAAGTAAAGTCAGAATTATTGTTCATTTGGAATACTTGGTGAGGGTCTACTTTCTCACCCATATTACACAGTTGAGAGAAAGATTTCCACATAAATGGATTCAATGTTAGTGCCTTCCGGTGAGCTTCAACGGCTTTACTTCTTCTTTCTGTGTGGTTATAAATTTTACCCAGTAGTTGTAATGCATATGGGGCTTGTTCACCAAACTCAGTAGCAACAATATCTAAATTATTTCCAAGTGTAAGCTCAGCATCTTTATACCTGAAAAACCAAAAATAAATTAATTAAATATGAATGTGGCCAAACAATGATCCAAATAAACTTTCCATTGGTATCTTGGATTACGAATAGGTATGTTAAATGAGAATATTAGTTTAAAACAACGTAATAATTAGTATAAAGATAAATAAATCAAATATCTTGGCTTGGCTTGGTTGTTGACATGTGAGATGTCGACTCAGCGATCATTGTGCCGATAGTCGTGACAGCCAATGGCTTAATAGCTAAGAACCTTGACCAACACCTGAAGAGGCTCTTGTTGGGCAGCTGGATCAAGGGCTTGATTCAGAAAGTTGTACTTCTGAACACGGCTCACATTGTCAGGTTCCTCTTCTAGAGCTCTGACCACCGGTAGCTTGGACCCTGTTCCCGGGTGGGCTACTATTTTTTTAAATGTTTCTATACTTTTTATATATTCTAATATTTAAAAATATAATTTATATGTGTTTACATTGAAATAAAGGAGTATAATGAGTTCAAAATGATTACTCACGATTTTAATTCCAAGAAACATTTGGCTAATAGGAACCTGGCCTGTGGTAAAGATAATGACATGTTTTGCAACAAATATTGGGCCTCATTTATTTTGCTAGCTCTATAGTAACAAGTTCCCAATAGAAATGCAGTTTCCTCTGATGCAACTGAAAAGGAAACATAAATGGTAATCATCCAATGCCTACCAAGTGCATATTTAATTTCGAAATCAGGAATTACGTAAAAATCAATAACAGCACACAAAATGCAGGTGTTAAACAATGATTAAAAGTATCAAATTTTGGTTAAAAGATGTGCTTTATGATTACCTTCGGCGTGTAGTCTCTCAGCCAGAAATATAGCATTGTCGTATTCATAATTATTCAGACAATCCCAAACGATAACCTGTGGGAATTTAAAACGAATTGAAACGTCTCTGCGAAAATACTTTGACAGTTCCTAAGAAAATCAGTTTGTTACTCACCTGTATAGGTTCTTGAACAATCATTTTGGTAGATTATATGCACTTTTAAGAATGTAAATACTATAAAATATTCACATCGCAAGTAACGATTATTATATAGTCACAAAATAAATTAGAGCGTATCTTTTACGACGGACATTTTCATTTTTGTTAATTGTCTATGATAAGATAAATGTATTGCCAACACTTTAACATAAAAAGTTTCTATAAACTACATTATTATTTAAAAAATTACATGACTAGGTAGTTTTTAATTTTGTATGCCTAACTAGAATTCTAATATGTAGTTAAATTACAAGTTACGAGTTTTTTATAGAAACTATTTCTTCCGTCAACAAAAAAATCGTTCAACTTTTTAATTTTTTAAAGCCAGGAACATATTTAAAACACGTGCGACTGTGCTTAGGTATCTTAGAAGATTTTTTCATTCACCTCGTGGTTAAGGCCTCGGCAAATTACAATCACTCTTGGATCTAACTAGTCTGGAAATGAAATAGAAAGAGAAAGAAAGTTCTGTTCCTTGTAAGAAAATACCTAGACAATTTTAAACAAACCGGTAGCGTGGGTGTGTTCAGATTTTCTTTTTGCCACCTGTTCCATGGCGATTCGGGGTCCCCGAGCGGCAAACGAAAAGAAAAAAATAGCAAGTATAACATTCGTAATTATACCTTCTCTATAAACAATATGGGCCTCCTCGCACCCAGCATGATATTTTTTTTCAGTGAGGTGCATTTTCATTTCCTCATTATGCTATTCACGGACAATTTCATCGAATAGCAAGAATGTGGTAAGCAAGAACGAGTGAGGCGAGCTTCAAATTTGTTTATGTCCGTCTCGTAATACTCAATTAGGTTTATTTTGTTTTTGAACTTTCATACTTATAAGGGAGTTACTTTGTCGACTTAGAGGAAAAGCGTGAATAATAAGAGAATGTTCACGAGAGTGAGCGAAGCGAGCTTGATAATTTAAGTACCAGTTTAACTTATAGATTATGTATGCAAAAAAGTTCGAGAAGTAAGAGAACGTAAGCGAGCAAAGCAATTTCCGAAAATTTTAGCCTTAATTTTTGAACTGAAAACTTCTTTAGCGGCGTTTTGCACTTTTGTTGTGATGGGTAAAAAATGTTAAACTCGCGTCAGTACACGTGATCTGATCGAAGATTCGTAAGACGGAGCTCGCGTCAAGACACGTGATTTGATCGAAAATTCGTAAGACGGAGGGAGAGTACAAATTAATATTGTATTTTACCACATAAATAATAGTACTTTTATACTGATCATTAAAGCAATTCGTGTAAAATCATTCCATAACCATTCCAAAATATCAAAATATTCAAGTTTTCATTTCTGCCGGCACTCCCGGAGTGCAATCCGTTGTTTTTTTTTTATTTACACGAGTTATCCAACTGTTTCTTACTGAACGTAAATATTTTGGCCTTTTTGGAATTTGATCAAAATATACTTCTCAAAATTTGGGGGCCCCCAATGATTTTATAAATCTAATTAGTAGTGTTGGGCGTGAATCCAACCGTTTTGTATTTGTTTGTACCATTTTTTATTATTGCCAATGCAAAATTTAATGGTCTATGGTTATTGGTAAGTTTGGTAAAAAAATCTAAACGTCAATTCGTCACGAAGACAATCACGAAATCACGAATTTGTGCAAGTGGTGAGCAAGCAAAGTAAATGATGGGAAAGCAAGCAAAGTGAAATTGTTGTTTTTGCAGTGTTTCGTTAAATATACGTTTGTGTCCATTTTACATCAAGATAATTTGCGTGAACATTGTTGTGTAGGAAACCTACGTGATTATGTGTACAATATGCGCAGAGTGTTGATTACGAATGACATCTGTTAACAAAAGGAAAACAGAAATATAAAGACGTTGATAATCGTAATTCAGGTAAATATACCACATCTTTGTTTATCTTTATATAAACAATCGATATTCGTAAGTTTAGGGAATTGCAACATTGCTACTTAGTGCGTCAGTAAACGAATCGCCCTTCACTCTGTAATAAGCACCAAACAAGAAAATGTCAAGACGTGTGACCTCCAATTTTCGAGTTCCGTAATAATGTATGATTTGTAGCACAAACCATGAGGTGGTTTTCATTGGCGACCATAGTTTTTTGCACTAAGAGTGTTCCACTTAGCATGTAGGTGAAATGAAATGGTGATTGAACAACATAACAACTACTAGGAAAGAGTAGAAAAGAAAATATTTCATCAATTCGTAATTGTAGTAATTAATATTCATAAAAGAAAGATTATGATTTGTGAATTATGATCAGCTTTATCTTCTAAACATCATAATCATTTTGTGAGGTAGTTATGAAGAGAAAGATGACACAGATACCTACATTTAGAAAATTGCTGCAATCATTCAAGAGGGAGGAGTGAATTTCAATTGTGCATTGCTTTTCACTGAGGTACATCATAACATACTTTGTTTGTATACTGCTGATTGAAATAATAACCTATTTGTTTACACAGCCAGAGGTTTACTAGAAACAATGATGTCAGCTAAGATCATATTATTATCATACATTTTATACAGAGAGCACTTTTTATCCCTTTATTCATAAACATTGCTTAAAGCTAAATAGTGATTAGTGACTGTTTTATCATACATTTTTGATGTTAGAACGTCACTATTAACTTTAATCTTTATTTATAAATAAACCCCAATTTCTTTAATCAATTGTGTCTTTATTTCAATAGAAACACTTCTTTATGAAGCCTTTGATGTAGGGACATGAGAAAATTGAGTTACAATATTATTCATTGTATTTATCAAATTATTATTTATATTACTGTTTTCTTCTTCCTTATTCCAGGCTTAAGTTCTAAGTTCTTGCAATGGAGTTTGCCGTGGTAGAAGTAGCCACATAAAATACAATACTGGGTTATTTTAACCTGACTAGCTAAACTCAGCAGACACAATGGGTATTGAAATCCCAACTGTGATAATACAACAAATAAAATTAATAGAATGTTTTTTTTTGTGGTGTCCCCTGATGGCAGTATTGTAGTAGTCACTTGAAATATCAGTTTAAAAATCTGGTTCTTTTTGTGTTAACTCAGACGTGTTATGTATCGAATATCTAATCATGATAAAACAAATAAAACAGTTTTTAGTCATTTATACTTCAATAACAACACTAACAGGGGTTGTAGATTTCCCAAAAAGGGGTCTTTCAATCTTTTTACTTTATTGTGTTTAGATATCAATACTCATCGCCTCTGCAGAGTTTAGCTAGCCAATTTAAAATAACCCTGTATATATTTACTTATACTTTTATGTACTTATCATCAATGCTTTGACCAAAAACTACTGTGCAATCATAGTAGGTATGCTTAGCGATGTTTTCAATTTGTACCTGTATATAGCTGACACATACTTTTTTTGTCTCCGGCTACCAACAGTAAACAACAAACCTTAACAAGTTTTTCTATTTATTAGTCCCTTATCTCTTAATAAACAAGTCAGAGCCTCACAATGCTTGTTATAGAATTTAGTGTATGTTATGACTTCATTTCTGACATGCTTTAGTTTTAATGATTGCTAAAAATGCTCTTGCATTCTTTATGTTATGGCTACATTGTCGCGATAACGCGAACTACACTTCGCGCGCTCTCACTTTTTCGCACACGGCTCGACATCTCGCTGTACATAAGAGAGCGGGCGAAGTGTAGTTCGCTTTACGCGACAATGTAGCCGTAGCTTAAAGAATACAAGACCATTTTTAGCAAACATTAAAAGTAAAGTGTGTAGTTTTTCTGTAAATGCAGTTAGACAATTTTTATCGACTATGAAGTTACTGCCACTATAAACAAAAATGACAAGGTGTCCTCTGCAGGAAAGATCTGTTAGAATATTTCCCATTCATCTCCATAATGAAACTACCTTTTGGAAGGGGAAACTAGAATCAATGATTTGATTTTTAATTAGCTTTAGACCTGTATAGTGTCCTATTCGATAAATGATTTTAATTAGTCACAGAATAATCTTATCAACTATAATATCAAGAGATTACTCATTAATAGATAAGTCTGGAACATTTCAAATGTTAGTATTGCCGTTTAGATAAAAGTGTTATTACGTATTATGAAATAAGATTGGAATAAGTCAATCTTATTTCTTTCAAGATTAAACTAGTGATAGCTTATGGTGATAATATAAGAAGTCTTGCGAATAACTCTTGTTGGTTAAATAAGCTGTGGTAGAATATCTCAAGCATTGGCCATAGGATTAATCAATTAGTTTGTTGGTAAGAAACTTTTTGTTTGAATGTTTTCTCATCATTTTGTTCTTGTTTTATTGCAGCTTGAAATGTAGCACTTCCATTAATAGCAATCAGTTTGTGGGTCAATATTTTTGTTTATAAAAATATATGATGTCCTTATCTCTTGTTAGAGACACTAAAGTAAATACATAAATTACTATCTTTCATATCTTCATCCAGCATTCAGTATTGCACATCTTGTGACTGAGTGACTGAATGGTCGATGTTGACAAGCCATTGATGATGACAGCCATGCCATGATGTAAACAACTACCATTTTTCAGGTGAAGCCTCTCCTTCTAATGTCTGTGCTTATGCTTAGCTAGAGAAGATTTGTATGAGATTACATACCCTTAAGTTCTCCTAAATATTTTCTTGAATTCGCAATTAAATCTTACACAAAGGCCAGTTTATATTGATTCATAAATATGTATAGATAGAGTTGATAAAAATAAATCAGACTGGTTAAAATCAAGGTCAGTGAGTCACTACATTTTGATACAATATTATTATACTCTTTATACAAATACATTTAAAGCTATGCTATAGAGAGATAAAGTTAAATGTTAAGGCTAAGAAATAGGGTATGCACTGGTCAACAATTTATAGACAAAGGTTTATAATTAAATGTGTATTTTTATTAAGTACCATACAAAATTTAAAAAATCAGTTGGTCCATAGATTTATGTTCGCATAACTGATTTTTTTTTCACGATTTCAGGGTTGGTCCCATAGTAAAAGTTGTTCATAATGATGAGTACAATGACCACTTTTAAGGATTATAACGATCAAAATTTAACGGTGTATAGGAATTATGGGACAGCCATAGTTCCTAAATTTTCATTTTATTCGGCAATTGCCCTGTGACGCGATCAAATAACTGATAAGTTAATCTCCATGGCCATAGTAAGTACTAAGTAATGTACTTACGAAGCGCAAATGTATGACGCTAGGTCACTTGGTCTAGTACATAAAAAATCTAGTCATGTGCTTCAACGCTGCGCCTATGTGGGCCCTGACCACTTAGGCAAGTCGTGTAATAACCCATTCTCATATTCCCAGAAGGCTACATAGAATATTCCCCTCGAAAACTCCCCAAGATTAATCTGCGAAAACGCTCTTGTTGGTTTAATTGAGTTGGGCGCTGGCTATAGTTAAACCCCTGTTCATTTTGTATGATATACTAGCTTCCGCCCGCGACTTCGCCCGCGTGAAATTTCTAGTTCCTCCGACACCGTCTCACATCATATCGCCTTCCCTCTGTATTACTTCGTTCGCGTTCTTTCTGACTTTTTGTTCTTGCTCGCCTCCGAAGAGTCGTAGCGTGATGTTAAATGGCCTATAGCCTTCCTCTACAATTGGGCTATTACATGCAAAACAAAGTTTTTAAATCCGACTGGTAGTTCCAGAGATTCGCGCTTTCAAACAAACTCTTCAGTTCTTATTATTAGTTTAGGTACAGATGTGTAGATAAAATCCTCCGTCTGTTGACCTCAGTTTAATTAACATACGGCCACAGAATCGTTGTGTATATGTACATGTGCAAATTGTACATACTGTACAATACAGTCAACTGCACGGCCAGTTTGACACTGACAGTGCCTTAACAACGTAGCAGTAAAGGAGGTTTTCGTAGTTCAAGTAGCGGTTGACTCGATCTATGGGTTGACTGTACCGCACGTAGTGGCCAAAGCCACAATGATTTGATTATTTAAGCGCCTCTGGGATTCATTTTATTGTTTTCATATCTCATTGTTATAGAGCAGGCCTCGCTACCAGGTCTACTGGAATAGATTACACGAATATAATAGCGAGCGTTAGATTACAATGTTCTGAATGTTCTTTTGTCTATCTACTTATCTGTACTAATATTGTCTGCCTAGCCTTTTCCCAACTATGTATGGGTCGGCTTCCAGTCTAACCGAATACCAGTATTTTACATGAAGCGACTGCCTATCTGACCTTCACAACCCAGTTACTGGGTAATACGATACCCCTTGGTAAGACTGGTTGTCAGAATTTCGGGCTTCTGACGACCCGCAACGACTGTCAAAGATCCACGAATGACAGCTGGGATTAACGGCTTAACGTGCTTTCCGAGGCATGGAGGGGTTTTGATATGTAAAGATGGTCACTCATCCACGGACCAACCGCGGCAACCGTAGCTTAACTTGATCGATCGACCCGTGCGGCAGTTATTACTTAGCCACAAGACCCTCTACACGCTAATCTCTGGAACAAAAAAATCTCTTTGCATTCGATAGCCAAATTCTTGAGAAAGGCGATTCAACATCACAATGGGACCCTTTGGAGCCGAGCTAAAACAAAAAAAGTCAGAAAGAACGCTGATACTCCGGGGTGGCTCGAGGGAACAAGAAATATCTCACGGATGAAACCGCAGGCAGAAGCTAATGCAACAATAAATAGGTAGCATCGTATTTTGTTTCTATAAGGTGACTATGGCATGGTTTGGATTTAATTGAAAAGTAATGTAAATTATTGAGAGACTTATTTTCCCCGCGGCTTCGCTCGCGTAGAGGTCGGAAATTATCCCATGGGAACGTAATGCCGGACTAAAAAGTATCCTATGCGTTAATCCAGGTTATAAACTATCTCAGTTGTGCCAAATTTCAACTAAATCCGTTCAGCCGTTTTTGCGTGATTGAGTAACGGATTTTACAGTTGTTTTTATGGTCTCTTTAGAGATCATTATCATAATAAAGTTTTGCACAAGCCACGAGCCGAACGCATACACTACATATTTGGACGCCATTAAAACTGTTGCATGTGTTAAAAAACACAGATTAACTAGCGCTAATGCCGCAGAAATAACTCTAAATGAGTCACTTTTAATGTCAAATCTCCATTTCAAAAAAACATTCCATTTTAAATCTTATAATACGTTATTATGTCCACTCAACCTTTCAATGATTTTTCTTTCATTTTAAGTTTTGCCATTGTCCTTTTATATTAATCTCTATGGTAATGAAGCCTTTTGTAGAAAGAGTCTTGTAGCAATATTATCGTATTGTGTGTAAATTATCTCTACCGTTAGTTTTGACTCATTATCTTAGTCCTTTCAAATCCTTGTTTACAATCGATGTTAATTCCACTTGAAAAAATATCTTTAATATGCCGTGAATAAAGTTGATTTCAGAATGAAAAAATGACATATTTTTTTTTGGAGTTGTAGTGCAAACTGTACTTTATGTGTGGGGAATAAATTTACTTTTTCAAAAACACGTCGTCATTGCGATAAATATTAATTTAAAGTGTGGGAAATCGCGAACGATATTATAATTGTCCCAATTTGTTGCAGAATGACGACGGAGACCATCAACGTGACGGCCCAGACCATCATCGAGGTACCCCACGAAAAAGGCATGTTTCTACAGACCCCAGGTGCCCAGGGTATCGCCGGCATATTCGTGTTTGCCGCGCTATTCATTACTTGCCAACAGGTAAATTAATTACACCACTTTCACACGTTCAAGTACTCAAACCTTCATTTGCAAAAAGGTCATACTACCGGAGCAGGACATGCTTAAGTATCATTTACGTGAACCTGGGGTATATTCATCTGCCCTCATAGTCGAGCATTATGGCTCCTGGCATACCGGCGCGACACGACTATATGAGGACAATTACAATGAAAATGTAATGGAAAGTGTTCTACTATGTAGACTTTAGAGTCGCGTCGTGCCTGTCTGCGGGAGCCTTTATTAATTACGCTCATATTTCACTTTATGCTGATAAGATTTTACTGCTAAGACTTTCGGATCTTTGTCTCAATTTTAACAATACAAAAGACAAGGTGTCTTTGTTAAGGCTGTCAGTGTCGCTACAGGTGTGCTGACGTCATTCAATTTTTTTAGAAGATCTGAGCAAAAAGTTTCAATACGAATCGAATAGAATAGTCAATAGAGAATAAAGAATGCTTGCGAAGATAGATTGTTAACTATTGTCATTGGAAACTCACAATCAATTAAATTGATGCCATTCAAATGGTTGCTCTTCAACGACACTTCACTTTGGAGAGCGTGACTATATTTTGCTTTAATTGTGTGTATTAACAAGATGTATTCAGTGTTATGGACCAAATTAAATTCCACGAAAGCAGGAAGTAATTAGTTCACTTAATCACATTCGTTTGTAGTGTTTACGATGTGATGGTGCGGTCCATTAGCTAATTAGATTTCTAAGTACGAGGATAAAAGAACGCAACAGCTGCTCACATCGGATACTCGAATGTGTGGCCTGTGTGGGTGACGTCAGCATCGGATATTACTTTAGTCTTGATGTCTGTAGACTCTGTAGATTGTTTACGCGGCGAAATTTGCGTCAGGATGACGCACCTGCGTCCTAGTATACAGTTACAACACTGGTATACAAATCAGTTTTCCTCATGAATGATGCAGCGCTACAATTATTTTATCTACTCTCAATCACACGTTACTATGAGTAGATACGCAAATAAGAACAATCAGCTCTTCTTAGAAAATTACATCTACATAATTGAATGAACCTTTTAAGTATTTTTATTGAGAAGAAATATAAAAAGCTTTCAAGTCAGGCCTTCAAGCGTGGGTGGGTAGGGTGATGCGGACAGCTAGTTGCGTAAAAAATCAATATTTTATTAAATTGTATCGCTCCCCTGCCATCACAAGGTGTGCTACTGGCGTTTTTTCTCAAGTAAGGAATAAACCAACCCTAACTCCGCTACAATTTATTCACATAAATTGTCTTAAACCGTTTACTGCGCTCGGCTGAATACTAGACAAATTATAAAAATCACCGGGCAGAAAATAAAGAAAATTCATTAAACACGTTTCGTATGTATAGAACAGTGTTTGAGTGCAATTATATTCGCAAAACTGTTCCCTTGTTGCAGTAATAGATTAGTAGACAGAGGCTACTGTCGAAATGTTTAGAAAACACGACAGAACTTGGAGTTGTTAGCCGAAGCTTACTTTGCTTGCCTAAAACTGATTGATTTGAGAAAAACATATATCGAAATTTATGTTTTCCTTAGCTTTAGGCAATATAACGAGAAAGAAAGCAACAGTAGCAGTACTTATATGGTAGACATCGCTCAGCTACTTCTAAGGGCCCTCGGTCCTGTAGGGATCAGTCCGCGTCTGCTCGTCTAATCTTAAGATTAATTCGACTAAGGGCTGATTTCACCAGTCAGATATCGACGTGGATATTGCAATAACCGCGTAACTAACAGTGGATAATACCGCGGAAGTACAAAAGTATCAAATTTTAGATTTGGCGGCAATGAGCTAACGTTATTTAGTTTTTTCGTTCTCTTGTAAAATTTGCCACATCTAAGTTACGCGGTCTGTTGTTAGTTACGCGGTATTGCAGTATCAGCGACGATATATATTTAGACCGTGGAATAAAATTGACATCAGACAGTTCTAGTATGGTCAAACTGTCAAAAATTCAAAATATATTCTCACTTATGCTAGGTACAAAAATCGTCGTCAATTTTATTCCACGGATAAAAGATCTGACTTTCGTAAAATCAGCCCTTGCTAGAGTAAGCTCGTATTAATCTTTAGTATTGTTGAAATAATACCTGAAATGACAATCTCTCGCGAGTGTGGCTTACCTATGTGCAACAGTTGTCTTCTGCAGTAGACTTTGAAATTGCTTACTATGTGGGTGGTCAACTGGTCGTAGACTCGTGATACACCTCATGTAATTAGACATAACTCCATATTCGGGTGTAGAAAGTGTGAGACCATTAGGTATTATGCATTAATTTGTCGTGTTTAATGCCAACATTATGCAGGTTAACATATTATTATGCAAATAACAATGTAATCATAATTTCTATAATCGATAAAAGGTAGAATGTTTATGAAATAATATGCATGACAGAGATTTGTCCATTTCATATCTCATTCAATATATCAGGCTAGAATTTACAACAACGTTAACAGTAATACACATATCTATGGTAAAGAAAATACTCCAATACGACGTGGAAATAGAAAATATGTATTTGCGTTTTCCTTGGAGATAACATAACACTTATATGTATCAACATATATACGGTTAACTAGGGCGAGGATATTTCAGAGGTACGGATACATAGGATTGCACTCTTTAAAACTACTTACAAATGACTCGGTTCATGTATTACTCTGATATTACTTTCAGTAGATTATGCTATGTAGTTGTAAATATTACAATACTTGCTGCTGTAACACGTAAGTAACCGTATCAAGTAATTATGCAATTGGAAAACGTTACACGTACATTTCAGAATTTTGACGTATCAAAAAAAGTTATCGTGCGCTGTGCCGTGAGTATGAGTGGGCTCGTAGCGTTAATTCTGATTATGATAAGCTGTAATGACGGAAATGGGTTTTCTTTTTAATCGTTTGTTTACCTGGAAAAGACAATGATTCAGATTATATTTATTAGGTTGTGTAGCAGCGAGTATTGTCTGTATGTCTGTTGAGAAACCCATAATTTTAAACTGAATTGACAGCCGTAATTCTATGTAAAATGGAAGATGCTCAAAATCAAAAGGAGCTGCTAGCACACGCTAATATACCAACAAAAACATTGAAAACTATACTCAAGCAGAAATAAAAAACGTAAACAGAACTTAAAACCTAGATAAAAGCCTTCAGACATAAATGGCGTCCCGGCTTACGTGTGCAATGCTGGATTATGTTCAAGAATAATATGCAACTGTCGAGGTCGTTAACTAACCACATATTGCAAACAGCTCATTAAAAAAACAATGCACGAGCATTTGATTGTCATAGATGCATTAGACTAGAAAACAAAAGTGTGTGAGAATATATTTTCCATCATCATTATTTCTTCGACAAACATTGACACCAAACACTTTTCGTCTTCAAGTTCTTCGTTCATTCATTCGTGTAGAGCACGGTGACACAATGCCTTCTTAAGCATGAATTCACGAGGTGCTGTTTATTTATTATACATTTCATGGAATTTCGCGTGTTAACGGAAACTAATTGACGGATAAGGTATTCCCGCATGCGTTTATCGTAATAATCGATAGTGGAATGCCTTGTATGTGGGATAACGTGGATTTTTAATGAGCTTCAAGTTACAATGTCATGTTTGTATACAGGTTGATGTGTAAGTTTTAGCGAAACAAAAATGTTTTCCGCTCCTTTTTTACTGGTTTTATTCACAGTGAACCTTCTCGTGGGATCTCTAAGTCTCAATTTTTACCTGTCTTCATCCATTGCCTGTTTCGTTCCCGGCGCAGTAGATGCTATTTCATTCTCATGTCTTCCCCCGAGAATGTAAAACTGTAACTAAGCTAACAGAATAACATAAGGTTGGCCAGCATACATAAGAGTGGTCTATACCGGTCCATATCAACAAAGAGTTCATAATTTCGTCGTACAGATATTCAGAAGGCGGATGTAAAATTTAAAATAAGACGAGTATTTGACATGCTAATTAATTTAAAAAAAGGCTTTTTGATATTATCATCTCCTCCTATCCTAATCTCTCTTATTTATCTATCATTCGAGACGGACTTAAAACTAAAGGTTAATAGTGTCCAGTTATGAAATGTATTCAATTTATTAATCGTCAAAGATGATTGCTGATATGTTGCGATCATTAATTTAGTCACCACCTCACCGGTGACCGGTAGTATTAAGAATTTATGTAGTCATGCTTTTAGCCTAGTATCGTCATCTTGTTCTAATAACTTACTATGCGCAAGTCTGTATCTGGTGAAAGGGTTCCCCCTTTTTCTTTAGAGGACTGCAGACTTTACTCTGTCAACAACTTTGTGTAGCTACAAGAAACTGATGATGGAAAACTAGCAGGTTTTACTTAAACAGTTTTCGCTTTCGGTCTGTAGTTCAAGGTATTATTAATCTAGGCATTAGGATTAGTTTATGTTAAAGGTAATTCTACACGTGGGGCTTCTGTACGTATTATAACTTCATTTGTTTATCTAATACAAGGATTTCGCCACACGGCATTGGTGTGGCGGAAAAGGCAAGTTAATTTCTTACCGTTTCAGTAAAGCCCTTTCAACCTGATGTTCTATACAAACTTTATACTCTGCATTGTTATTATGTCGCTATATCATATCAGATACTAGACAGATAAAATATTCATACTACAAAATGATTTCCACATTCTCTTTACTGATAAGCGGTCTAGAGCGTCGATGTAAAATTACGGCATTAGCCAATTCTTTTGTGCCAGTATCAGAGCGTTTGTTATCGCACCTCGTTATGGGCTATATTCCGTTTTG
Source organism: Apamea anceps (assembly GCA_951799955.1). Taxonomy (NCBI): domain Eukaryota; kingdom Metazoa; phylum Arthropoda; class Insecta; order Lepidoptera; family Noctuidae; genus Apamea; species Apamea anceps. The sequence continues at coordinate 7,117,296 of OX637516.1, forward strand.
TATTTGCCAACTGATAAAGAGTTATTATGGTTTGAGTATGAATAATGGCTTTTTAGCCACAAGAGAGCAGCTGCGAAGTTCGCGCCATGATATATTCGGTTTTTTGACCTTGTGTTTCCCACCGGGACGGGAAATGTACGTACTTTACTGTAGTTGAACAGCCTTTAATAATGTACCAAAATGTATTGTACGATGGTAAGGTACATTATTTATGTGGGAATGGAGGTTTAACGTGTGGTGATGGAGCAGTAACGCGGGCACCAAGCCGGCACGCAGAAGACATTTGTTCTTTATTGTTGTTACGTGCCTAAGTAAATCATTTTTACTGACAGTTCTTTTTAGTATAACGAAAATCACGATTTACGAAGGCATACCGGATGAGACAAAGATTACACAAGGAAGATGTTTTTGCGAAAAAACCTTGCTTGTAGGCACGCCTAACTTATTTTCACTAAGTATAGTAATAGGAACACACGCCAATCTTTTACGATCATAATGGAACATTTGTGTTCTACAACTGCGCAAAAACAGCGTTTTTTTCGTAATTAATTTTATCGTACATTAGCCAATGAGCGGCTTATGCTTTCTACCGTTTATCTTGCTAGGTTATCAAAAATGAAGCGCAAACTACTATTACTTTTGCTTTTTTGTACGGCCTCCAAAGTATGATTTAGAAATACTAAAGTAGTTGTTCTCTTCAAAGTTTGCCCGTTGTATGTATGTTCCATCGAGTCTCGATCTAGCGTCGACATGACGACGTCAGACTTGAATTCTACATTCAAAAATCTAAATTATAAACTGGATAAAAATCTTAAATTCATTCATTTATTGTACTGACAGATTTATTAAGGGGTATGGTAATACTTAGTAACTGGGTTGTGGAGGTTAGATAGGCAGTCGCTTCATGTAAAATACTGATGTTCAGCTGAATCTGGTTAGACTGGAAGCCGACCCCAACATTGTTGGGAAAAGGTTAGACAGATGATGGTGATTCACTGACACACAACGCATGGCCTGGCCAAAAACCGACCGAAAACCGACCGAAAACCGCTGGGTCAAAGCATGAGATTTTGCACAAGAGTTCCTTATATAGGCCGCCAGGGCAGCGGCGGGTTGTTCGAAAGAGATACCGTCGCCCCTGGCACAGGCAACTGAAGGAACACGGGTGGGTTTTAGTCAGTAAAAGTCTGGTCTGACACGCCCTTCCGCTCAGCCCAGAGCGGGAGAGGCATTTGATGATTTCCCACCCAAAAAAAAGGAGGTTAAATACGGGTTGAAAGTTTGTACGGAACTTTGTAGATTTAAATATCGATGGGAAATCCCATGGGCACACGGTTTGTAATTCTAGAAAAATATATCTATCTACCTATAAATAAAATAAGATCACAAATCTACAATGTCTTTGCGCTATTGAACAATTGAACCACTTAGCAACATACCTAGTGTACGGACGGTTACACTCATGAAGTAATGATATACCTAGGCTAGAAAATAGATAGGCCATTTTCCTTCCATACAACCCTATAAATACATAATCATGGGATACTAGACGTGCTGCCTATTTTCCATCAAAGTTAAAAATGTTGCTGCCTTTTCCATCAAACTGTAAACCACTAATAACTACAAGAAACGTTATTTTTTACAATATACGGTGTAGTAGCATTATAACCGTTACGTTTTGGTCAATTAATACAACTTTATCTAATGATTTTAATAGTAAACGTAAAGAGCGTAGCTGTTTGATTACGAATACGTGCTGCTGACCCTATTCGTTATATTCCGTAATCAATTATTTTTTATTGTAATAATCTTACGTTCTCTAAATGTTACGTTGCAATATAAAAATTAAAAAACTCAACTTTGAATGCTACTCGTAAAAATTTGATTTCTGACGTAAAGCATCGAACAATGGCGCCGATTCCCTTGTTCACAAACTAAACTAAATTTAAGTTCAATGCATCTTTTTCTTTCTATTTAATTTAGAAAAGGAGAGAAGATAAATATTAGTTTAGTCCTGTCAAACTAGTCAGCGCCTGACGTAAATTGATGTATTTTAAGCAGCCATGTTTTTAATCACGTCTAATCTGTCTATGGAGTATCTTAATTTGACAGGAGTAAACTAATATTTTATCTTCTGTCCTTTTCTTAATGAAATAGAAAGAAAAAGATGCACAGAACTTAAATTTAGTTTAGTTTGTGAACAAGGGAATCAGGGCCACTGTTGATGTAACTGCGTATTAAAGTTGCAATGGAAAACAAATGATGTACAAAGAAGTTAGGGTTTCTATTTTTACGCATGTCAATTCTAAACATTATAGTAATAATATTCTTTCAGTACATATTCATCACAAATCGGTCAACTTTCGATTGGCGAAAATGTGTTAATTTGCACGCATTTAGTCGTGACAGCTCACCAGTGGTCAGTGCCCCTGACCAGCCAATAACTATTAACCATAACGGGAAATATGGATGGATAATGTCAATTATAGCTATAGCTATTGTATTGTAGTATTACGGTGATTGATGCATTTATAGAATCTGAAACAAAATTATTTTCATATTTTTGCCGAATACTATTATCATAAATCATAACGCATGAATTGAATGTTACATACAACACCCACACTGGCCTTCCTAGGATTTACCTCCGGTGCTTCATGATAAATTATGATCAAAGAAACAATGAAAATAATTAAGGCCGCGATAAAGCCGTCACAAACAGTCTACCAGCTGTTTCAACATAACATTGATCACAGTAAATTATTGCTACGTCATAATAACTCAACAGTTTTCCCCAATAATTTCACAAACATTTAACTTTCCGTGTATATTTTAATGTTCATGTATTTAGCCCTAATTTTTGCAAGCTTACCACGGATTAGTTTCACTTGGGCTATAATTATCTCTTTTTCTCGCCCTGGCCCAATGTAACTTGGGATCGGCACAATAATTATGTTTTTCTCTTTCATTCCCCCTTTCAGCCCTCGCCACAATCGATCCATATTTCTTTTGTCTCCTTTTCATTCATAACCACTTTTGCTAATTACCCTCTTGACTTATCAGGAGAACTGAGGATATATAGATGTACCTACTCTATACATTATTATTTTATCTTTGTTTCCAGATCTACCAGCACCTGCGCTGGTACACGAACCCCTCCGAGCAGCGCTGGATAGTCCGCATCCTGTTCATCGTACCAATATACGGCTGCTACAGCTGGATCTCACTGCTGTTCTTCAATGGAAACTCCTACTATGTATACTTCTTCACCGTCAGAGATTGCTATGAAGGTAATTACTTATCTCACTTTTGTATATTTTAATTTGCATTTAGATTGTCCCTCTTTTGAAATCGCTATCGTTCGTAGTATTAAAGCTGTCCCTAAAGTTTCTCAAGACTCTAAGAACATAAATGTATTGAATGTTGGCCTTCTAATGATCGCTGAAAATGACGTTAGTAAGAGGGTGACTCATGTAGTCAGTTAAATATTGGTAGACGCTGCTTTCCTGCATTTTAGTAAAGAAACATGACATCTACGACTAGGGATTATATCGCCAATAACGTTTGGGGTTGGCAGGACATCGGCTCTCATTGAACCACATTATAAACAGGGTAGGATATCCTTAATAGATGTACATAAGTAGATACAACTGTGTCAGCAGACTATGCAGGCAGATTAGATAACGGTCAGCGTATCATGTGGCAGAATAAATTTACTATTTGTTCTAGAATCCAGCGGCTAAGAGATTTTTATGTTTATTGCTAGTTTGTGGTCTGCAAGGCGGCTTAAACAAATAATGCGTCGATTACGTAAGTTCTATAAATAAAGCACTTTTCTATGTCATGAACCGAGGAAGATGCACATTTTGAACAGTGTTTGTTTTTCCTTCCATTGGGCGTCTGGAGTGCGTCAGCTGAATCAATTTATTTAATCGAACTAAATAACTACGGAGAATCGATTACGTAATCGATTTATAAATCAATTGATTCTTTGTTGAAACAGAGACGCTTATAACAAGGCTCCTTCAATTGACCTGTATATGGCAATTGGCATTGCGATTAAAATATATGATGGCAAAGTGCTCGCCTTTAAACGACTCACAGACTGCAATCATTTTATAGAAAGTTGAACGAAACGAAAATGAGCACAAAAAACTGAGAATAAACAAAAATTACTGTTATCGACTTTGATTATACCTAATGTGCAGCTTTCCTCAAGTTTCTGAGTTCTTCTTGAGAATTTTGACTATTCTCAATATACGAGTACTTAGGCACGGTAATATTAATTAATTACCGTGACTTAGGCCATCTAAAATTTAGAAAAGTTATCTATGATGTATTGATGTCTGTCAGCACCTTAATTGCGTAACTCACAGTAGATCTCAATTTGAATCAATTTGCTTCAATCCATTGCTTCATATGTTCGAGAAATGTGTTTGCTCGACAACGTAAATAACGCAATGAATGTTGTTGAACTGTCAAAATAAAATTATTGCTACTGATCGTGTCTTACGTCTTACGCAATTACCCCGCTAGTCCAGCTGGCATTTCTAAATTCTGATTACGTAGCGTTTCAAAATGAATGGTGCTATATTCGGCAATGTTTAGTTTGGTTATCTATTTGGTTTTTCCATATACGAAATGTGTCATTCATCGTTTTTGAATTCATTGAAAAACTTGACTCAATTCATTTCATTCAACATTATTGAGTGATAAATATTTGATTTCGAGGTCTCTCTCGAGTTTTGTTTTTCACAATTGTAAATCTCACATTTTTTTAAAAATATATCGATTGTACAGACGCCAATTCATCAAGCTACTACAATCTGTCAAATTCCTTTAATAGATTTTCAACTTTATTGCTAAAGTATTAAGGTTCAAGGTTGATTGGGAAAATTTGACAGTTTCGGGTAGCTTGACCTGCTGTCGTCTGTACTACCAAGGCTTGGCTTGAAGGCTTGGCTTGGCTTGGCTTGAAGGCTTGGCTTGACTTGAAGGCTTGGCTTGGCTTGAAGGCTTGGCTTGGCTTGAAGATTGGGCTTGACTCCTACCGCAAGGACTTGGCCGGCACTCGCAGACAGAATTGTGTGGAATAGGCAGGGGGAGACCTTTGCCCTGAAGTCAAGGACAATACAGGCTAATTAGGTAGATTAGACTACCAAGACAAAATCATATTGCTGCGGGAAAAGAACTATTAAAATTTCAGCGTGTATACGTATAGCTAATTAATTATACAAACGGCTATTCATTATACGCTCTATTCGTGATATTGATATTAGGGTCATGGCTGTCTGTGCAAAAAGTTTAAGGCTAATTCAATTATTTAACTCTCAGATGAAGACGTTCGCTTTGGTCTGGTACTGCATGTGGCTCTTTTGAATCACATGCAGCTGCCTCAGTAAAAACCTCTTCCATATACAGGCTGGCAGGGACATCCACGCGCAACATGTTAACAAGGATTGAGTACATGATTCTGAAGCCGCTGCGTTGAAATTGTTCCATACATTTTGATGAATTATGAAACAGCAGATTTTTGTTTTTATAACCGACGAACAATTTCTACGGTACTAGAATTATGTGCTGAATTCATGGTTGCACGTCGATATCCCTGTCACCCTGTAGTTGGAAACTTAAGACAAATTTATTACTTAGTTAAAACAGCTTAATCAGTTGTCAAAAGTCTTTATTAAGTTTGTAAGTAATAGTCCAGAAATATTAGTGGTTTCACCTCGGAATGAGAGATAGTCAGCTGTAACCTTGTATAAAACTTTATTTTGGTACCCTAAAACTTGTCTCAAAACCTACTTATCGTAGGGTGTCCGCGACTACGATATACCAAGGTCAAAGTTCAAAAAATAGTTTTTTACACATTCATAGCAAATATCTCGTTTCGTATGGGTTTTATGCTATTTGTATTTGTTATAAATGTTGGAGAGGATTCAATTCTCTACAACTTTTCTTTAAACATTTTTTTTATATCTTGAACCATTTTCGAGATAGAGGGCAGAGCGCGCGCAGTGTTTAACGGTACCCATAGGAAACGAGATATTTGCAATAAATGTGTAAAAAAAATCTTTTTTGACCTTTGACCTTGGAATTTCTGTGGTCGCGGACACCCTACGATAAGTAAGGTAAACGGCCCAGTAACCGTGAAGTTTTGAACTTCACTGACTTTGCAGGTATGCTATGCTAAAACTAGAAGACTTACAAAAAAAATAATTACATGACTAGAGAGATAATTTAAACAAGTTTTATTTTAATATTCTTTTTTTTTATTAGTATTAATTTTCTTTAACAATGATAGAAAAATATCAAATAAAGGGCTAATTGTACCATTACCCGGTAGATTAGTACTAGTAAACGTTAAATTGTCCCTGAATCCGGTATTATTCAATGCGAATTTGAACTCTATTGGTTTACGTTAAAGTTCACAGAAATACTATTTTTGCATTTCTGTGTAAAATAAATAAAGAAGGACTTATCCAAAGAAAATATATTTTTATTAATGAAAAATTTTCAAATGTATTTATAAAAATTATAGGTAAAATAATAAACTTAGTATCATTATGAATCACATTATTTTTTAAACTAAACTTACAAGCTATTTGAAGAATATTTTGGTTTCACCTTTAGATGTTACCTTTAAAATGTGATAACAAAAATGTCACTAACTTAAATACCAAATCAGAAAGAAAACGCTAAAATCTGCATAAAAAACCTATGAAATACTTAAAACACAACAAAACACATAAAAATATACTTTTCTTGTACATAAAATAGTAAAAAAAATAACATAATCAAGTCTCAATTAAAAAATAGAAAAAAGGAACTAGGTATCAGTCAATCAGTTTACTTATGGCTGTCTATTATCACAATTATTTATGGTTATACTTTACAAACTCTACATAATTTGGATAGGTTTACTCACCGAGGAAAACACGAGCAGTCTTATAAAAGTTAACAGTCTTAGGAAAATACAAATCTGGTTACTTTTTAATAAATACTATAAAAAGTGCTTGTATTAAAATTACACAATATGCAAAACATCTTAACAATTAACACTTGGAATAATTATTCAATGAGATCAATAGGATAAAATGAGATGAATTCACCTCGTGTCAGCTTGAAATGTTCAATAAAATCTACACAATAAACAAATTTAAAAACGACTAACATTAAAGTTTTAAAACATTATCAGTCAATAGAAAACAGTTTTACTAAGTTATGGATCACAGTTATACAATTTTAAAATATTTTTTATTGAGTAAGGTACCCAACTTTAAAGTAGCAACTTTATAAATAAGCAATAATTAGTGAAGAAACTTTGTAATTGTTTAAGTCAGGTTTACGGATAATTGACGAGGCAGTCAAGTTCAAAGTTTTAGGTCACTTATTCATCAAACGATACGTAACAATACATACAAGTAAACGTTATTTCATTTGGTGAAACTTCTGCACAAATCGTATGATACCAGGTCTTACAAGTCACACATTCTATCATGTCTAATTTCTTGCTTCTTTGGCATAACCGACAAAACCAATCTTCATTTGTAATGTCCCTTACCCCAGTATCTATTGATTTCTTCTTGGGTTTCTTGTTACCAACTCCAAGCTCAGTTTTTTTTCTTTTATTTTCTTTTGCTTTAACTTTATTCTCCTCTTTTTTTGTTTTTGCTTCTAGCTTGTTCCGTGCAAAGATTTGCCACCTATCAGATGTTATCACGCTAGGTAATTTAACTTTGCTTTTTGTAGTGCTATTAGGAGTTTCTGGCCAAAATAAAGCGTCTTTAAATGGTGTCGGTACAACTAAATCTCCATAAAATTTAATTTTTGGTTGGTTGCGGCTGTCATCTTTGGGTAACGCTTGTTCTATAGTGTATGTGGCGGTGTCTTCATGTTTTCGGATGTTTTGATTCTGCTTGGTGTAAAATCAAGAGTTGTAACATCAGCCATTATCGATGTCGGTTTAAATGCATTAGTGATGTTTTACTTGGCGGTGTTATAGGAACGAGTTCTTTGCTAGAAAACGACGATTGTGTCATAGTTGACTGAAATTGTATTTGTGTCGGCACTAATTCAGTAGTCGAGGTCGTGTTAGTAAGTAATGATGGCTGTGTCATACTCATAGTATCTGTCTCAACCACATTCGACGTTATAACGACGGATAGAAGACATTTGCCATGTACTCATAAAATGACTCCCCTGTCATCCAACCCTTTGGCGTAAATCCTAATCCCCAGTCCTTCGGTGCAGTTTTAGAAATTTTGTGTGGTATTGATTTCAGCTTGAACAAAACCATCGGAGGTGCCAATTCACCTGCTGCGTTAGCCGTAACCAAGACGGTCACACACTCTTTTTCCCCGCTGGGAATAACGTTATAAACGTTTTTTGCACCTCGTTTTGCCAGAACTCTGTTATCAGACGGTGACAAAAAGAAAGCGCTTTCATCGCAATTAAAAATCCTACGTGGATCTCGAGTTGCTTCTTCGAGATGTGTCTTTATAAAATATTCTTCCACTTCTTTAAACCATGCTCTTATATCACTTTCTTTGAATAAAGCACGGGTTTGCGTCAAATTTTGGGCCACTCGCTGGCCTACTTCAGGGTGTCGCTTTATAAAAGCTTCAAACCAATGACGACCTGGTCTGCCATTACGAAATGGGTTATTTCGCTTCATCTTTTTCACCAACAAACTCACGCTATCCAATAACTGCGCCTTAGTTACGGGAAACCCACTATTTGCCATAAAAATAATCCACCTGCTTAAATGTTCTTCTTCTTCTTTCGTCAAAACTGTAGCCGGTCCTTTGGAGCATTCGACAGAATAGCGGCCGCGTAATTTGTCATCCAACGTCGACCGTGGGATACCGAACTGCCTGGAAGCAGCTGAAATTGAGGCTCCTTTTTTGACTGCCTCCATGGCCTTTAATATGACCTTCTGCCTATCAGTCATGGCTATCTGAAAAAAAAATAACACTGTTCTTGAAAATTTCTGAATTCGTATCAATAGGAAAATATAAATACTTAAAATATTTTAACGACCGAACATTATAACATTATAATTCAATTACTTAAAAACAAACCAAAGCCTAAAGGTTACAAATTGCGAAAAAGAAATGTGCAAAAATTAGGTAATCAAAAAAAACGAGTGAGCCTTACAGTAGTCGCATATGATGTGTAACATCTGACATCGGCTTCGACTTCGACTCCAGGTCAAGACATGGACCTGTCCAAATCCAATTCAATTTGACCAATCAATCAATCACTCCCAGAAGCGATAGTTATATTATACACATGTTATAATGTTACACATCAAAACGAAGGGGCAATCGAATCCAGGTGATTACAACACAAACAAGGAACATAGAAACTGCATTCTGTTGATTCGAAGGAAAAGAGAACTTAACACAAGGCAATAAGTACGATGTCGGGTTTAAATGAAACTTTTAATGCAAGTCCCAACATCCGGCAATGTATTCTACAGTTTTAAAGTTTTTTTAAGGAAAATGAGACCTATTTCAAGGCAATAAGTACACACTAACGGGTTTCGGTACAACGTGTATTATCGAGTTCACCGTGTACCAATATCCGGTAAAAAAAATATGATTTTAACGGGTACTAGGTCAAGAAGAGTTTTTTAGTACCAATAGATGTGAACGGCAATATAATTTATTTCTCAATTAGATTCACCTCAATTTATAGGTTATATCGCAACATAATATACTCAAATATTTTAGAAAATTAACACTCTTACCTTAACGTTATCCGTCGCAGTATGGCTAGCTCATCAATGAGACGTGGTGGTTTCGTAGTTCACTGACAGAACTTTGAACTTCCCTATTATTTTCACAAAGCAAACTTTCGTGATCGCATGGTTTTGACGCCATTAAACTGTTTGGACAATGTTGCCATTACAATTGTTCAAAATATTACCGAGAAGGTATTGCCATTCGCAAACTTTACTTTATTATTGGTGGAAAAATACAATAATAAAAAAACTGACTTGTTAACGGGTACTAGTACACTAACGGGAATACGTACTTTTACCTTAGGTTTTGAGACAAGTTTTAGGGTTCCAAAATAAAGATTTATACAACTTAATAGCTGACTATCTCTTATTACGATTTATACTTGCCCACATTTGACTAATATTCTTCGACTTTAATAATGGCTCTTTAATACAAACCTAAACGTGGCCTTTGAACGTTTGAGCAACGGTTTAAAAAGGCTACTGACAAAAACTTGCCTATTAGAGCTCTATTATTCTGTTGTTATGCCATTTTCACTAAAACTAAGCAACACCTAATTGAAATTCAAAACAAAAGCTCCCTGTTAGATTTTCAAGGCTCAGCTCAGCGCCTAAAGTCGAAAATTAAACAGCGCGCTTTTATTTAAGCATTCTTTCTGGTGTCGCCTAGTCAAAAAACAAACATGAGAATTCTTAAACGATGTCGCCAAAGTTTTCTTACCGTTAAATTAGGAAAAACGGGTCGGTTGACGCGATATAGGTCAATTGTTATTGCTAGCAGACAGGCGACTACTCAAGACATTATTTATGTAGCTAACAATATTGCTTGAGCCTTTTTCTCAGAGTGTCTTGTTATAGTATCCTATAATATAGGTCAGCAGAGTTGTGTTCCTACCGCCTTTTCGGCAATGTATCGATTGTAATCGATATACTTAGTGGGTGGCGGGTGGATCAATGTATGGTGATAATAGACGCAACAAACTGTGGCTACTGCAAATATTAGTACAGGCCTACATCTAAAGTGGATGGGCACTTCGGCAAAACAGTAACATCGTTTGTGTCTATTGCGTTTAACATCTGTTTCCAAACTTCGATCTATTGTCCATCCTTCTCAAGTCTTTTATTGAATTGGTTTTTAAACTTAATTGATCTTATTTAAAATATCTTTACGTACATATTATAAATTAAAGTAGATCACCTGACCTTTCTGAAGAACATCACCAATAAGGTCACTACATGTCCATTGTCTAGGGCCATTTTTTTATTGTGATAACTAAGAAGCTTGTTTTTTTACGTAAATAAACTATATACCATTCTCTTTTCAGCATTCGTGATCTACAGTTTCCTATCCCTCTGCTATGAGTACCTGGGCGGCGAGGGCAACATAATGTCGGAGCTGCGCGGGCGGCCGGTTCGCGCGTCCTGCGTCAACGGGACATGCTGTCTCAGTGGCGCCACCTACACCATCGGCTTCCTGCGGTTCTGCAAGCAGGCCACGCTGCAGTTCTGTCTCATCAAGCCCGTTTGCGCTTTCATTATTATATTCTTGCAGGTATGTTGATTTTGAACTGGAACATTCTTGAAAGTGTCAGTCACGGTCATAAAGCGTAGGAGCGAGACGACACGAGACCGTCCTGCTCGAACGTTTTATCGATCGCGACTGCAACGAATCTAGTCTAGCGTCTAGCAAAAACGATCTGCCATATAAACTCACATACTCTATTTAATCTTTTGAAAGAATGAATTTTCGAAAACCCTTAGTACTAACCCTCATTATTCATGTAAGGAACTCGTGTGAAAAATTTCAAGCTTCCGGGTTAGGCTGCAAGTTTACTGTCAGTGAATTTAACATTGTTATTGAGTATATGAGTTGGTGTCTTAAGGGTAATAAAGTCAAATAGCCGTGGTTTATAGGCCTAGTTAATTAGGCACGCACTCTTCTCATGGGTTTATAGCAGAAAGCAAGACGCATGACTGCAGCACTGCAGGCATATAATTATTATCATAGTACTGATGTCTCTTTGAGATAATTTACCTTTGCCCGCGGTTTCGCCCACGTGGTGGTCAGGAATTATTCCAAGGGAACTTATTACCCAGTCTATAATGGTCTACCTATGTGACAAATTTCATCGCAGTCCGTTCAGCCATTAAGGCGGGAAACGGCAAAAGACAGACAGACAGAGTTAATTTTGCATTTATTATATTAATCATCATCTGCCTTTTCCCAACTATGTTGGGGTCGGCTTCCAGTCTAACCGGATGCAGCTGAGTACCAGTATTTTACATGGAGCGACTGCCTATCTGACCTCCACAACCCAGTTACTGGGTAATACGAAACACCTTGGTAAGACTGGTTGTCAGACTTTCGGGCTTCTGACGACTCTTAACAACTGTCAAAGATGCACGAATGACAGCCAGGACAAACGGCTTAACGTGCTTTTCGAGGCACGGAGGGGTCTTGGTATGTAAAGATGGTCACTCATCCACGAACCAACCGTGGCAAGCGTAGCTTAACCTGATGGATCGACCCGTGCGGCTGTTATTACTTAGCCACAAGCCCCTCAACAAATAATATATTATTCTTAATTTATCATATTAATATGGATAAGTATGAATCAAAAATGTAAATAAAAGCAATTCTGAACCAAAAATACGAAGACATGTGACATCCGCCAACCCGCACTTGGGCCGCGTGGTTGATTATGGCCCACTTCCTCTCACAGAGAAGAGCCCTGTGTCCCAGCAGTGGGATTATTATAGGCTGATTATTATGCTACAAGTTACCTCGACTTCGTTGATTGGCAATATACAGGTTTATACTTAACGATAAAACACTCAAGTTGAAGTATTTCATTGTGGTTTGCAATAATAATATGCGGACATGCGGTTTAAGCCCTCAGCTGCCGCAATCATAGACACAATACAGTTTTTATAATATTCGCTAGATCTTTAAATAGGATTCAACTTTCATAATAATATGCACGGGTCGATCGGTCGGGTTCAACAACAACTGAACCAGATCGATCGACAACGGAGCAACTGTACATACAAAACCTATATTTCAAACTTTTTTTACACTCCCCATCAACAATTTTCCAGGAGACGATGAAACCCAGGACATAATGACGGACTATACAATGTTGATCAAATTGTATTTTTAAATGTCAGTAAATATTAATTTGAACTAGTAAGTGATTAGAGTATTGCATAAACAAGGATTAAAAAGATTATTAAATAGTAATGGCCACAGTCGGCGTCTATCTATTAAAAAGAAAGATAAGGAAATGTCTCGCACCTGTATGTTTGTGTCATATCGCACGTATTGTCCTTAGTTCGGCATGGGGCATATTTCAATCTATCGTCTTATCATATCATATAGCGGTGAAATAAAACTACGACTCAGGATGACACAGGACCTTATAGCAAACTTAGTTATTGGTTTTAAAAATAATGGAAATCAGGGGGTAACTATGTGCAAATAACATATCTTTGGCAAAGGTTATTCTCACACCGCCACAATCTTATAAGTACATAACTGTCATGTGTTGTTAAAACGCCCTCACGGCTTCGCTGCCGATCCTATTTTTATGGAATTTGAAAGACCAAAGTAACATGATACGCCATAAGAAAGAATGAAAAATTGTTTAATCTGCACAAACAAAACGCACATTACAAAAAAAAAAAGACAAAATATACATATACAATGTAGTCAAAAGCCTCGTACTCAAGCATATAAAAAGTTGTCAATTTAAAAAAGTTAAGTTCGTTTTTTTTTTTAAATTCTATAAAGACAAAGCTTGCGGTAAAATAAGTAAGATAAAATATAAGGGCCTTCATACTGACATATCCAAGTAAACAGTTTGTTATAAAAGTTGTTCAAAATTCTCCGTTTCCAGGCCCGAGGTCTGTACCACGATGGCGACTGGAGCCCGGACGGCGGGTACATCTACATCACCATCGTGTACAACTTCTCCGTGACGTTGTCTCTCTACAGTCTGTTCCTGTTCCTGGGGGCAACCAGGGAGATGTTGAAACCTTTTGATCCCGTACTCAAGTTCTTTACCGTCAAGTCTGTTATTTTCCTCTCGTTTTGGCAAGGTAAGCAATTGAATTTATACATAGATATTGAAAACACACCTTTATTTCTCAAAAAGGGGCAGGCGGGAGGATAAAGTACATCCATATTTTGCTAGATGTAAAAGGAATTTAGCCCATTGCTAGTTACCGGACATAAATTCAAGCAACGTGGATATTTCCTTTCGTTAAATTATATTGACTTTGAAATAAAGAGCGAGGACGAATGTTAAACGAAAACAACTTTCTGTAGTTAAAAATGACGTCAATCCATAACACAGGTGATTATTTAATCTCACATTTAAAATACAACCCATGTCGATAATATTTAGTCGAAAGATGTCCACTGTTAGTCCAAACCACATCGAAACATCATAACTACCAGTCCTGGGCATTTTTGCATCTAGCGATCATATCAAAACAAAATGTAATAATTCTACCCCCCCCCCCCTTTCCCCCCACAGGTGTAGCCCTAGCCATACTCGAGAAGGCTGAAGTGATCTCCCCGATCCACGACGCAGCCGGCGTGCCCACGACGGCGGGCACGGTGTCGGCCGGCTACCAGAACTTCCTCATCTGCCTCGAGATGTTGGCGGCCGCCATCGCGCTACGCTACGCCTTCCCCGCCGCCGTGTATGCGCATGCGCACCGCGACCCGCATCGCTCTGTCACTATGCAGTCTATCTCTAGTAGCCTCAAGGTAAGGAGTTTTTATTTTTGTTTGTTATTTCTTCTTCTTCTTGTCGCAGGCACGACTGTGTTCTTTTCTTTAATACGTATACTTATCATTTTGTCAATGATTTGAATACGTAATATTCATTTTAGTCATGGTTGAGCAGCAATGTTGGGTTACTCAAGCCAACATTGCTGCGAGTTATTTGATCAGATTTTCAAGAGCATATAATTGATCGCTAATTTTATGAAACATACAACATTTCGTCAGTGCCATGGGCTATTAACTTTGCACACGTCATATATACTATTCATGGTCAGGTCATCTCAGATTCAAATTCAAACATTTATTGCTCTCTTGTAGTAATATAAATTATTACTTTTTCAACGGCACTGGTTTTTCACTATTGATGCAACTATCTCGCAGCACGTATTATTGAGCTTAGTTTTTAGTTGATTCCATATGTTTGGATAGGCTCTTCCAAGTGAGTTCTTAGTTGCAAGTTCCATAGTTCAGGATATATCTCTTGTCAAACAAAGAGATATATATTAGGTATATATATTTTATTTCTACTAACGCTTCACACCAACAATTTTTCAGGAGACGATGAACCCCAAGGACATAATGACGGACGCGTTCCACAACTTCCACCCGCAGTACCAGCAGTACACACAGTACAGCTCCGGTGAGTGACGTAGCGCTGCCCTTGTTAGCATGCCCATTCGCTGCCTGGTCGCATTTTTATTTGCATTTTTAGAGGGTGTAAAAAGACTTGAAACTAAGCCGAAATCTACATCGAATTAAGTAATATTGAACAACTTTTTTGCTGGTAAACGACTTCTATTTTTAGGTATGAAATAGTATGAATAAGAAATCGTTACTGGCGCCGATTCCCTTGTTCACAAACTAAACTAAATTTAAGTTCAGTGCATCTTTTTCTTTCTATTTCATTAAGAAAAAGACAGAAGATAAATATTAGTTTAATCCTGTCAAATTAGTCAGCGCCTGACGTAATTTGACGTATTTTTTGTAGCCATGTTTTTAATCACGTCTAAACTGTCTATGGAGGACCTTAATTTGACAAGACTAAACTAATATCTAATGTCCTTTTCTTAATGAAATAGAAAGAAAAAGATGCACTGAACATAAATTTAGTTTAGTTTGTGAACAAGGGAATCGTCGCCATTGTAGCGCATAATCTAACACAAGCAAAAGAATGTGCCTTCCTATGAGTGTATGGGACTAACCACACTTATTCAGCTCTGTTCAGCTTTTGTCCATAGAAAACAACGATTTTGTATGGAATGCGTATGCATCCGTTCAGCTTTACGGATGCGTACGCATTCTATACAAAATAGTTGTATGTATTCTAAAACGGGGCGTGAGACAAGGTAAAGTCTAGTTTCAATGTTTCAAACATGTTTTCATTAACAAATGATATTTTGTTCTTCAATATCTTCGTAACCAGTTTGTTTTCTAGTGCTGAAAACCATCACCATGATAGCAAGAATAAATTATGTGATTCGGTTTCGTTTAGCGTCTTTTTTACTACCCGTTATACAATACCGTCTCATTTTAAATGTTAGATAGGTATTACGTGTTTTAGAATAGAGTTATGGTTTATGGTATGTATTCATAGAGTTTTTTGGTAATAATAATAATTGCCCTCAATTTTGTTTGAGGATTGTATTGTTATTTCGCCTTGTTTATGGCTAGATTGGATGTTATCTGAGTTTCAATTGTTTTATTTTATGATAAGATTACATAGCTGGTGCCTTATCATGACAGTTTAATGTCATCAGGATTCAGTGTAAGAGAGAGACGCAGCTATACATGATCGATAGCACCATCCCTTTTTCGCACTGGAATCATGATGGTATTAATACTTCGTAATATGGCCGCTGTAAAAGTATTGAGTTTTGTAGGTAAAATTTTAGAGATTCACGACACTTACTTTCAAATAATTTGTTCAGTGTGAAAACAGGAAAGACATTACACACCAGAACAGATTTAATTTTAGTTTTAAATGCGTCCAGTCTCCATATTACTTTCATTTTTAGTAGGTATTCAACGCTGTAGGCTAGGTCCTTCTTATTTTTGGTTTTATTTTCTTTCAGATGTCACTTCCCAACTGCCTTATGAGAAACTATAAACTCTGCCATAGCTGTGCTCTGCATGAAGTGCATTGCTGTCTGTCCGTTTATACATACATGTAATAATAAATACATTATGCCCGAGCATGGAAACACCACTAACAATATTGTAAAATAAAATCAATAAAAAATACGTGCGTTCATGTTCAGAAGAAGTATCGGATGCATTCGAATTTATTTTCGTTTGTCTTGAAATTATAAAAATTCATTGATATCATAAATTTAACTACCATTTGCATGTTTATCGCTAGCTTTCAGTATTTTATTTACAAATATTATCATGACAGTATTCAAAACAACAAAGTATTTTTTACGTGATCAAATTCAGTTGTATATTTTCTGTGACGCACGAGAAAATTCGACTGCATTCGATAGGAGGAAGGTGTCGAAACGGCATGCGAAAAATATAATTGTTTATTTATTAGGGGACATTACCTAAGTACTTAATACATTTTATAACAACATTCCGAGACTTTTTTTGTTTGCACACACTCACACACATACAAACATTCTCATATAAAGTGCCTTATACAGAAAAAGGTGAACAAAATAAACGGTTTCCGGTGCTCGGTCGCAAATCCACGTTAGTTAAGATGTTTATTTTTATATTATCGAGGTATTTGGCTAGTCCGAAGTCGCATAACGAATTTTTACGAAAACTTAGGTAAGTATCATATCAGAAGGCAAGATAGAACATAAAATATACTCTTTTTGGTTGAGCGGCATTCGGGCAAAAAAAAGGAGACAGAAAATAAAGGAACCGATATGATATTAAAATTTTACAGGGGTGATTTAAATACAAGAAACAATATTATTCCTTGGGATCAGTAGATGAATAAAGTGGCTTTAACTATTTTTAAATCTATGAAGATTAACTCATGGAAAATTTTCATTTGTAATGAGCCATCTCATTACAAATGAAAATTATTGTCATATTGTACTGATGCTTAAAGTGTAGGAATTTTTTGGTAATCATGATTAATAAATATATTTTCGTATTTCGGCGTGCAGGGGGAATTAATGCCGATATCAATGAGATTTGCCTTCAAGGACCTGCATTTGATACGACAAGAAAAAAAAACATAAAATTATTCTTTGTTGATTACAATAATTCGGACTATTCATTGCCATAAAATGTTAGTACTATTTTATGCTTTTAGTATGTGTTGTGTAAGATTAGTGTAAAGGTTAATTTTCTGTGATTATATAATTTTTTTTATATTATTTTGTTACTTTTCTAATAGTTACAGGATATGATCCTTAGTTGATGCTAGCATTCAAAATTAGTAGGAAATCTTGAGAGAACGTTTCTTTTTTTTTGTAATAACAATATCTGGCATTTATCGGGTTGTTTTGATTTTGTACATTCTTTACTTAAATTAATAATTTTTTTAGGGCTGTTTTTTTCATCGCCAGATAATGTTATCCGAGGAATAATTTTGAATTTTTGACAGTTCTTCCATACAAAAACTGTCAGACGTAAATTTTATTCATCGAATTAAAATTATCTGTCGATTGAAAAATCAGCCCTTACTCTATGGAAGTGAAACCTGCACTTTTATTTGCCAAACCAAAGAACGGCATTTCATGTTCCACCTTCAGTTAGTAACTGTCGAGGCAAGTTGCCGCTGCTTTGTAATAATACGCGCTTCATTTAACTATAACTTAATTAAATAAAAAAAGTAACCAACAACCTGTGAAGCCATACTTTGTGTTTTCATTTTCAAAATATTGTTATCGTAATATTATTTTTTAAATAGGAGATTCTTTAATATTAATTCTAGCTTTCGAGTAAAATTAAAAAATTAAAGTATAGTTCTGGTAGGTTTAAGTTATAATAATTATTTTTTACAGTTCACCACAGATTGATCACTTGTATTTTGCCTCTCACTAATAATAAATAAAGGATATTACCTAATTATATTTGATTTTAATTACTAAACTATTGATATTATTTAATATGAGACATCTTCACAAATCTAAATAGGCTTAACACATTGCGAAGACAAAAGGTAAGACATTCAAAGTTCGCTTTTATCATTTAGTTGCTGGCATGCTTAACTTATCACGTTTGAATGTTTTTAACATTTTGTTGAGTGTGAATTGCATGTTTATAATATGTAATTTAATTTATGTGTCCGTACGCTTCAGGGACGACGTCGATTTTTGTGTCATCTTTTATTAATCAGGAAGTCTACTATATACTCAGTAACCTACTGAAATGAACATCTAGATTTCTGGCATTTTTAGTCAAGCGTGCATTTTTATTGAGTTGGCAATAATAATTTTGTGATTGACAACACTGTAGTATGCACAGATTATACACTGATTGGGGTTGAAGTGTTGCCCACACTACAAACACGCTTGGGACACGAACTGGTTGGAACCAAGAAATAATAAACTACACAAATAATTGACTTAAAAAAAAAAAAAATGGTTTAAATATGAGTTCAAAATATCGACTATTTGTACTGCACAGATAATTTGTCACTAATTGAGCGTTTTCAAAGTAGAATCGAAGCACTGGTACAATAACACAAGTATTACCCCCACAACAAATGAGGTTGCGCAGACAGAAACTGCTCAGGGTATTTGGGCGAGTTTTCTGTATTCTTTCCCAAAATTCTGTATTCTTGAAAAATCCTGTAGACTAAGCCCACGATCGCACAGAGGTAAAAATATCACGGCAGTATTTTATAAGGCACTGGATTTTCAACACTCTGTATTGAGCCGAGCATTGACAATCCAACAGAATGCCCTGCCCGATAAAAACACACAGTTGGAAAAAAAAATCGGGGCTAAGCAATGCTTTGAAAATCCTGTGCGTCAAATAAATTCGCCGCACCTGGGCTAAAATGTTGATTCTGACGTGAAAGCTGCTATATTGAAAAGTAAGTAAGAGATTTAATTCTTATGCTATGGCCCACATTGCAGTGTTAAGGGACTGGGATGATTAAGTCAACCGCTCATTGGCTCTCATGAAAACAAATCTGAGGTTTTACTTTTTAATTGGGCTTTGGTGATGGGAAAACTAAAAGCTGACCTAAGTTTGGTCACAACTACACCATTTTTCGTGTTAACCCTGACAGCATAAACTTCTGTCTGCGCCGTCCTTCAAAAACCAAACAACTCATTCAAATGTGACTAATATCTAACGTAAATAGTGATGCGTGCTGGAGCAGGCGCCGGCAAGCGCGATGAGGCCACGCTCGCGCCGCGACCACCTCCTCAACGTGTCGCCACCATCTGCCACGCCACCAACTACCACGAGAAAACCACCCTGCTCAGCTCCGATGACGAGTTCCAGTGAACACGACGTTCGTCACTATTCGACCAGCCCCAGACAGTTCCTTGTTGTTATTCGACTAGAGTCCAACCTCTTAATGGTTTAAGAGACTTGGACTTAATGTAATATAGATATTGAGTCAGTTGTATGATACAACTGGTATATTATACAGGTTCCGTGTTATGGCGATTTAATGCCATCATGATTCCAGTGTAAGAAAGAGATGGAGCTATATATGCCCGATAGCATCATCCCCTGGAATCATAAATGGCATTTAAGACTTCGTAATAAGGCCCTAGGCTTTTAAAACTTCGGCTTTATAGTGTTGTCTCTTTTCAAAATTCGATGTGCCATATGAAAGCCCTGGTAGAGATCGTCTAATTTAAAATTCCTCCTCCACTAATATTTCTTTCTATACAAATATTTAAATGTGTATGCAACAATCAGTGGAAAGGCGTGCAGTTTTAAATTAGACGATTTCTACTCTAATATGAATTTGAATGATTGTTACTAACACATTGATTGGGTACATAAGCATATTTGGTACGCTCAAAATTGACACAAACTATTTACCATACAAACAAGTGTATCTTGTCGAATAACAACAAATTCTATTGCTTAGGAATGAAAGCTAATTGAAATAAATTCATTTTAAAAAGATAAAGAATATATTTTTATGTATCACTTGGAGTCCTTTACCACTTTTAAAAGCGTAATAAATAATGGAAAACGTTATTCATAACTGAGTGTAATAGATAATACAAAATTAAATTAAGATTTAGTTGTTTCGTGAAGTATTAATTGAATGTTGCATTTTAATGTTGTTTTAGTTTCATTTATTTAGGTAATGCATTTAATTGGATACTGTAAGCGATCACTGTAGGATTAAGGATCCGATCACACCACAACCACACCACAACGACAACACGTGGACGGGCGCTAATTTGTATAAAAATGAAAATTTAATTCACGCGGACCACATTTGACCGTCAAAATCAACTGTGTGGGCGATACCGACCACATCAAGGCCACGTCGCAACCACCAATTAGTTAGACCGCTAGGCGATCGGCCGCAAACACAACGATATGTCTGTCTGCTAACACTAGCCACAACGTAACCACATCGAAATTTTGTAGTTACCACAACGCAACTGTAAAAAACTGCGTAAACTGCTTGCCCACATTTTGTCGCTGCGGTGTGGTGTGGTTGTAGTACGTGTGTCCGGGTCCTAATTGCAATCTGCATATTAAACCATGAAGTAGGTAAGAAGTGCAGAGGCAAATAGTGAAATGGATATAATAAAGAAATAAGTCATTGCCTTTCGACATGTAGAGGCTACTGCGGTACCACGGCGACAACGGCTCGACATAGGAACATAAGATTGTATAGTTATGTAAAATAAGAAGTAAATGAAATAACAATTGATACATTAAAAATTGTACAGGTAAAAAGGAATTATTATTCTATAAATAGCTATTATTATCTCGCTGTAAGGGCCGTAGGAAATTAATGGCAACCCCTGATAAGATTAATCGTTTAATTTCACCGTATTTTAGCACTAAATCATGGAATCATGGAGCCACCTTTTCACATATCTAAATATATAAACTGTTTAATGGAAATCCATTCGCAAGTTCTTTGAATGTGCCTTTTGCTAAATTAGCTCCGCTTTTAAAATAAAATAGCTGTTATTGCGATGCTATTAAAGGCTATTCTTTCTTGTTAAGACTTGTTGTACAAACATCATCATTTGCTATAAACGTTATGCACAAATTATAAAAACATTCCTTCTTGCCAAATACCAAAGAATCACTGCCAAAGAATCACCTATTTTTGCGAGTCAATTCCTAAAATTGCAGTGTACCTAATTAGAGTAGTCAAAATTTAAATCTATGACAAAATTGAAGCATTATTGACAATGCTAACCTCTGCTTCGCCGTCCAAAATTGCTTAGGCTCCCAAAATTTTAAAAGATTGCCCTTACATAGTCGATCAATATTTTCACTAGCAGAATCTGTTGTAACGGTGCGTTCACACTAAGCAAACTTTGCATTCCCTTTCTTCTGAACTTAAAAAAATGTTAGAACATTGGGGAAAGCTTTTGCTCTCTCGCTTGGTATAAACGCACCCTTATGCTATTTTAATATAAGAGACCCTGGATTACTTGGTAGTTGGTCAACCCTTATATTTTAAGAACCACTTAAATCATAATTTTATGTGTTAAATGTATTCTAATTGTACTTGTTGTTTTGTTGTAACGATTAACTTTGTGTAATGTATAATTAACCTTTTAAATTAGATTAGAAACTACTGTATGTATTTATTTAATTTATTAAACTGTAAGTATATTATTTCTACCTTCACTTGAATGTAAATAACACTTGATTACCAAAAATCACTTAATTTATAATGTTGTTATTTTTGCTTAGGAATGATTTTATTGTATTAGGATGATTCCTTTTATTTTCTAGTTCTTTAGTCAATTACCTTCCCTTCTCTAGGTATGTAACCTGTTTTAGATCATATAAAGAATCACAAAGTACGTATAATTACGTAATCACTGCAATAACTGCATTTATTCATTATCGTATTGTACTACTTCAGTCTTGGGACATGGGCCCAGGGACTTAAAAGCATTTAAATGGAGTTCAACCTCCAACCGGTGATGTAACACGTTCAGGGACACTAAACGCCCATAGACAACAATAAATCTTCTATCGTGTCTCGTTCAGTTTCCTTCAACCGATTAATTATTCATTAAATATCTACGTAGCTGTCAACATGCTTATTTTAGTGTACCTAAATTACTTCTGTACAGCCTGATTCAAACTTCATGGCGGCTCGGAACATGAGGTGAGTCGCTGCGCAGTAACAAATTCAAGTGTCAGCGCGGGTGAGGGGTGAGGTACTGCGCAGCGAGAGCACTTCAGAGCACTAGATGTCTACAATACGATTTTCAGATCTCGACATTTTGCTTTCAAAGTTAAAATGCATTTACGTCTTTGTATGATCTAACAGTATCTTTTAACATATTCTATGTATGTGACATATAGGCCAATTTTGTAATATAAGAGGCTTTCTTTTCTGGATCGAAAGATTTATTTTTGTAACAGAAAGAGTAGAGTGACAGTAACACGTTTCGCCTGAATGATTGTTGAAACAATAATATAACATGAATTAACGTTAGATATTTTATTAATTAAAAATGTTTTAGCTCCAAGTTTTTAAGTACATATATGTATAAATAAATAATGATATTGATATAACAATTGTGTTTTTTATTTGACTCTTCTGGTTTGAGTGTGACTGTTGGGAAAGAATAGGCTAGTCCTCTCTAATAAAGGTCTGAAAATTAACATCCATGATCATTTCTTTTGTTGAAAAATAAATACATAAAACAAACATATTTTCTTGACCCAGTTGTAAGTAGGTATATGTACCTATATGTATTGTATAGTCGACCTCGTAATTTGTTTACAACTTAAGCAAAAATCCCAGTCGGTACATTGAAACTTCACTAAGAAACTATTTAATTGTCACAGACAAATAGACCTTGTAGTTTTAAGACGTGCAAGTGACATTCAACCTTAGGGTGGTTTTTTATCTCACGAAGTGTACATACACTGTGAATGTATGCTTGAAGACTCGTAGCGTCAGCGCGTAACACGCACAGACGCACTTCAGACTTCGCCCGTGCCTCGGATGGTACCGGGAATTCCTGCGCTGACACACCATTCGCAGCGTGTACATTTGGTAACCACAAGTAAAGCGCGTGCCGCTTCGTGAGATGAAAATAGTATAAAGCAATTATGAGGTCGGCTATACAATAAGGAGGGCTGTAGATGATTGGTCTGGTTATAGTTCTATTTATAGATGCAAAGTTGAAAAATAAAACGAGTTATATTATTAAATTTTTATATTAAAAATATACACAGTCACATAATAACCATATTCTCACATTGCTGCTGCTCTCTCACAGAAGTGTTATTGCTTCCAATACAATCATTAAACGGACTACGCTCTGAGTGCATAACATAAATATGATCTAAAATGTTTTAACAATGCAATAACTTATCTATACTTTAAAAAGAAATCGTAAGGTACTCGGTCATTAGTGGAATTTTTGAGGTCAAATTCTACCCTTGCGAATGCTTAACACTACGCTTCGCATAAAAGTTGGGCAACATACCGCGGGTGCTACCTATCTCGGCTCAATCTACGCTTTTTCCTAATTCTTCACCCTAAAAATTCGAATCACTAAAATTTAGGTACAAACTGCAGGTGCTAGGTCCCGCTAAGTATGCATACACACGAACGGCAATCGTCAACGGCAAAGGCAACTGCAGCCGTCGACACGTGTCGACGGCCGTCTACGGCTGACGTTGACGCGTGCCGCACGTGTGCACACTAAGTGATCTTTTCTACACCATTTAGCTATAAGAAGTTTTAGACCCCTGCTGGATTCAGCTGTCGGACTCTTATGGAATTGTATTGGTCAGTATTTTGGAGCATAACAAGACTTGCGCATCCAGTTTCCAATTTCCATAGCAACACACAAGCCCATGTAAAATTAGGCACTCATGTTTCCAATAATCAAGATAGGCCCTGTAAAAGATAGCAACATGGTCCCGCACCTCCCCAAACATCGAGAAAACTCAAATTGACCGATAATAAAACTAGTACCAAATAAATTACAAAATTCTTTACGTATTTCTTTTAAAATTCAATTTTACATACATAATGAGTTCCATTTAATTTTTTTTTCACACAAACTAACTTTCAAAATTCACGAAAAATAGTGCTCATTAAATATTTCTTAAAATATTGTCATTTGCGATGGAACATTACTGATGTGTGTGAGTTTCAAAAGTTTTCAGTGAAAGGTACTTTTACATAGGTAGGTAGGTATATGTCTACCTGTTCGATCTCTCCATCCAAACAATAACTTAATATGTATATGTAAAGTAGGTACATAGGAGTTAGTATAAATACATCTTAAGAGGTAATTAATGAAATCAAGCATACCACACAATTTTTACAGGTAAGTATAATCATAGTATAAAGAGAGGTATAATAGTGGGTAGGTATAACAATAAAACAGGCAAATAGGTAGATACCTGCAGGTACTCGAAGAACATAAAAAACGTCAACGTAAAATACGTCTTTCCATTATGTAATAAACTGAACTGCTTACTATGATTTTACGTAACTAAGGACGAGAAAGTATTCTAAAAATTATTCTGTAAGGAAAATAGTTTCTGTTTCAATAAAATCCTTCTCAAGTTACATTGAATCATACGCTTATTGAAATTGGTGAGATACCTTTGCTATAGGAGCAATTAAGACAGAGCATATACCGCATATATAATCGCTAAATATTATCAACTATCCCATATAAAACTTCAATAGGTACCTAGGTACTACTCGACCCAAATGTATGGGACACCTAATTATTTTTTCGCGATTATGACGTCGGTTCCATGGAGTCGGGTTTCATGGTTTGTACCACACCCTTAAATATGACCACAACTCTCTGATTCAGGTTGTTCATTTGGACTATTTAACCTTTTTTTTCAAGTATGAAATTTAAACAATTTATTAATTGGATGAAACGAGAGGTACCATAAAGTGTGTTAAATTGCTGATACCATCGCCCCGCGCGCCCCTACATGACTACATGCGCCCTATAAAAAAAGTCCTCCAGGCCGAATTTCGGCCATTGCGAGTCGACCAATCTCAGCGGAGACCAGCCCCTAGGGTGCCTAGTGCACCTGTATCTGCGCACACACTTGTGCACACAAGTATATGCGCGCACACTTGTGCACACAAGTATATGCGCACACAAGTATATGCGCAGACACAGGTGCACTCTCTCTTTCCTCATTCTCATTGATCGATGGGACGGCAATCCGATATGACCGGAGAGAGATCAGGCTCAGGACCAACGGCTTAACATGCTTTCCGAGGTACGGGGGTATCACACCGCCAAATTCCAAACTCCGGGCTGTTACCAAGAAATTCCCAATGGAAAAACCCGATAACACTTTGCCTGACAATAGGCCCTACACGTAGGTACGTATTATGTAGCAGCCGCGTGCGCGCCGATGCCGCTTTTATAGGTACCTAAGTAGGGTAGGGCGGGGCTAATAGTCCCAATTTTCACTCTAAGACCCATATGTCTTAAAATCGAGTACTTACTGACAACAAAAAATGTTGTATGAAACCTTACACAATTCAGCTTAACGCTCAAATAGTCGGAAGTCTGAATATTTATTTCATTTCCGAAAACTTTAGCAACAAATGCAAAATGGAATTCTGTACTTTTTACCCCGCTCACGGGGTAAAAAGTCCCAGGTTTGGGGTAAGAAGTCCATACATCCTAATGGCTAGCTAATTAGTATTTGTGATCAATTATTAGGTTAAATCAAAATGCATTATTTTAAAATAAATATCTAATAACATTTCTGTTTATTAAAATATCAGTATAATCAACAAATCTTAATATTTTAGTATAATCAACATGAAATGGACACAGGTAGAACGGCTATAGGGGAAAATACTGCTTTAGATGTTGAAGATTGAGGAGATATTGCTCTCGGTTGTTGTATCGTTTGTGCTGGCTGATTGTGCTGCTCTTCAATCGTGCAATAAACCTTTTAAGACAATTCCTGCAGATATTGTAATCTTTCGCTGCTTGACATAGTATTTTTTTCATCCTTATTGACCTTACCTACAGCCAATTTCATAATATGTAGTGGTGTAGTCCCTCTATCTGTCCTTCTTTTATAATTACGCATCCTTTAAAAGAAAAAAAATACACCATTTATTAAACATATCACTTCAATAAAACATATGGGGTAAAAAGTTCTCTAGCGGGACAAGAAGTCCCATTGGTGTACTTCTTGCCCCATACCTATGTTCAGTGATTTGCAAGGTTATAAAATAAAAACGGTTAACAACAAGAACATTTTATTACCATGCATTACTTACGGGTATATTAAGACTGCAATATGAACTTACCTTAATCTTTTCTTTACAGTCAATGTAGATCTATGAAAGAAACGAGAACCAACACTTTTTTTACTTTTAGGCGCGAAAAAATTCCGATAGCTGTATTAATTGCATGTGCGCTCCGCGAAGACTGATGGCTCGCGGCTTCGTCGTCGCCCCTCACCCCGCTTCAGGTCACCTAGACCGTCTGTTTCTAGCGCGGATAGATACTGTGATATGTATGTTGGGACTTCTTACCCACCGGACTTCTAGCCCCGCCCTACCCTACCTGGTCAGTGTTGGTTTATTTCGTGAACTTCTTAGGTTATTTCTTTTTTGAAAAATGCCTTTTTTATTTTTAGTATAATTGATTATTTTACTATTTTTACAGACATATCTCACTTTGTATTATCCGCTTTTCTATTTAATGTGATAACATCGTCGCCACTCTGTACCTAATACCACAGAACAGTTAAAAGAGGACTTCTTTTCACTGTTCTGTGCTACCTACCTATCTAGGTATACTATATACCTCAAGTTTTTGTCACAGCCGTATTCAGTTCAGTGAGACGGATTTTATTGAATTAAAAGAAACATGTTCAACGAAGGGATTTTACATTCAATTAACATAATAGCTTTTAAATTGCTTTGATCAAATTAATTGTTTCAGCTGAAGTGGATTAATCACACTGAGAACGATTACCTTAATCAAGTTACAGGCAGTTAAAGTGATGATTACATTCCTTTGTGTTGTTTGAACTTGAGACCCTAGTGTTAGGTTTATAGGGGACTTAATTAGATTCACTATCCCAGTTACGAGACCGATACTTATGTAGGTAAGTTTTGAGTTTGACGAAAGTGTTAGGTATTTAATTGACTTTCGCTGCCGACCGTACTTTAGCGTTTTTAGAATACTGTTGCTTTAAATATATTCAAGAACGAACAAAATACCTACAAAACACCCATTAGGGCCCGAAATTCCGAAGACTCAAAAGAACAATCTATTTTTACGAAACATTTTTCTGGCTTCGACTTCGTTATATTTCAGATTCGGAAAAGCAATTTCTCCGATCTTATCCACCAGACGAACAAAATGATTGAAACTGATTTTGAAGGAAATATTGCCTTAGATTAGAAATATTTACAGACTTATAAACGAGATATAACAAAGCTACAGTGGCAGCATATAAGTAACCATATAAGTAATCATAAATAAATGTGTTATGTTAATCGTCTACATATGCCACCGTGCTAAAGGCATCTAAGTAAATCACAATTTTCTAAGACAGGCTAAGCCTTGTAAAAATGAGAAAGAGAGATATGCAAAAATTCACAACATAGTTTGACCCTAGACTTGAGTGTTCTACCGTGTAGAGAAAGTACTGAGCGAGCAATGAAATGCACGTGCAGAGCTTCTAACGTAAAATTGTGCAGTGCTAGGAACGGATTCAGTTTCCCTTTTTGAGCAATTATTATCTAAAACGTTTACAGACGTCACTCCTAAGCTCAACATTAGAATTGAAGCGAAAGGATTTAGAGCAAATCAGAGGTAGTTTAGACATCAGTTAGGTAGTGGGAATGTGGGTAGTCACGAAGTTAATCAAAGTGATGTCTAACGCACGTGATCAAGGGTCTATCATATTTTAAGAGGAATATACACTTAAGATTTGTGTTAGGCGTGGTACACATTTGTTCGGGTCAGCTTTAACCGGTACAGCCAGGCGGCATAATCGCATAATTATTGTAGATAGTAGATACCTAATTGCATCAGGTCGGCTTTGTTGTTCAAAAAATACCCAAGTAGGTACTGCCGAATCGAATGTGCCGACCCGAACAATGTGTAGCAAGCCTTTTTAAAATTTTGTAGTTGAACTTTATATCGTCTTATTAAAACAAAGTGGGATATTTTACAGTGATGACTTAGGACTAAATTATACAAGTAGGTATATCCTTTAGGTACTTTTAGATCATTAGAGTTTGTCTATTTGGGAAAACTGCCATGTTTATTATACAAAACTGAACTACGGAAAAATAGATGTTTTTTTTTTGTTATTATAAACACGAAAGTTTCTCTTACATTAAATAAAATTTTCAGGAATAATTTACAGTAAGGTCTCTCAAGTTTCTCTAGTAAATAGATTTTTAAATGCATATTTAAAATAAGTTTTAGCTACAGTCTAGCTACAATAGATAAAAAATACGAGCTAACGTTATAGTATTAATCGAAGGTAGAAATCTTAGAAATAGAAATCTGAACCAGCCAGAGCGTCTCTTATCCAAACGTAAGAGGTATCTTCTACGCATGCCCACCACGGCTATACTAAAATATCATATAATATTCTTCATTACATAAGCACATTGTACTTTCATTATTTTATAAATAATTGAACTAATAAGACATTTCGCGGTAACATTTAGAATGAAATACTTAAATTATACCATTTCCACCTTTGGGCTTACATTGCTGCATTGTTATGATTTTGAACACTTTGTTCTGCTTAAATTTAGTTAGCGAAGAAGTTGTTTTGCAGCAGCGTAGCGAAATAAGCCAAGTTCCGTTTAGCTGCGCTCGGAACTCATTTCTATAAGCGCAGTCGCACAGAAGATTACAGAACGAGCGTGTTGAACAAATTGTCACATTTCCACACTCTGAGGAACTTTCGCTACAAACGTTTGCTTCCAAACTCGCAATTTTTCAAATCCTATTTTTTTAACTTCGTTTTATCAGGACAGAATCATTTCACATTTGATGTGACTGAGTGAAATGGTCACCTAGCATAGTTTCGTTGATGAGTGGCTTATAACATTACAAAATGTATATCACGACAACACCGCGAAGGCAAACAACAATTTAGAATTGGTACAACTGTCGCAATCCCATAACTTTAAACGTTATCAAACATCATATCTTAAAAAGTACCTTGCTTCGCCAAATATTCCCCAACTATTATAATAATTCGCCGTCCAACACTTACCCTCACAAATTACATTTACAAAAGCTTCGTTTGGCGTCCTTTGAAGTCACAGAAGCATAAGGACCTGTTTCACCACTCGCTACTAATTTAAGGTCTGGACCTTTATCTGACAGACGGTACTCTCACAATGTCAAAACCTCCGGTTGCTGAAAAGCTATTCAATAACTGTGGTCAAACATTTTGATTGGTTTTGGTCAACCAGTCGCAACAGCGAACATGAGATTTGACTTTGGGATAAGGGGTTAGTCTGTCAGATTAGTTCTAGACATTAAATGAGCGAGTAGCGACGCGGGTCCGCGAGTGTGCACGTAACTATGAGCTAGAGGACGTGGGAGTGAGTGGTTGCCGTTTGTGCGGTCGACCCTGGCCGGATGCTGGACGTCGCCAGGACTCCTGCTACGAACACCGCTGCAGGGGACGCGATCTGAAACACGTCATCCACTACTTTGAACATAGAAACATCCATATTTCTTTGTTTTTTTATTACAAGGATTTTCCCCTATTCCTTGGGAGCTTTAACAGATACAAATTTCACATGCTCAAAATATTGGCCGTAAAAATTATACGAGTATGTTAATTGTAGGAATCGAACCTACGAGTCGCGACAGGCACAAGCAAAGAAGCCAAAGAAACCAAAGTCTTCGACACTGTGCCAATCAAACCGTTAATATAAAGTAACAAAATAAAGTTTTGTAAGCCATGACAAGCGAAAAACACTTTAGGAGACGAACCTCCACCAATCGATAAACTCATTAGTTAAAATTGTATTATAGTTTCGTGTCAACATGACCCAAATGTCGTTCTAGAAATCAGCCACTGCCCTGCTGAAACTTGATTCGCATTTGCATACATTACCAACCTACGCGTAGGTAGGTTGGTAATGTATGCAAATGCGAATCAAGTCAATCTTCATGAATTATTTCTACCAACATAAACGTACCTATTTAACTGAAATTTAGGTAGAAGTTGTACCAGTTTTTCATGCTGAAAGGGCAGCTTTCAATTAACATTGTACGATGTTATTAACGTCCGCAGAGGCTTATCTCCGGTATGCGGGCTATGCTAACACAAATTAGTTCGTCCGACGTCTCACGGCATGCGGCTGTCCCGGACGTCAGCAGTACGTAAAATTTTATGATGTCCGCACACGACCCTGCCTCGTTAAATATGAATCTAATATGGAGGGCTCCCCGGTTCCTCTACGCTCTTCATACGATATGTACGGCTCGTCCAATTATATTTTATGTTTGAAATTGAGCTCAACATGTACCTACAATTTTAATGGTTGAGGTTAAAAACGAAAGTAAACGAGGAGGTATTTACATGAAAGAATACATGAAATTAAAAGTTAAGCTCAGATGTACCTACCTAATGCAGGAGCTGCAAATAGATTATCCGCTGTATGCCCGCGAGACGCAAAGAGTCTGGTTATTATTGTGATACCTACCTAACAAAGCTTAATGTTGCAAAGATTAGGTAGAAATCTGTGCGGCAGAAATACCGTTATATTCAACTCACTAAACTAAATAAAATACCGTGCAAACGTTCAACAATTTGGTGCAGAGTCAAACGTTAATGCCTAAACTAGGTCGTAACCTCTACCAGTACAAGTATGATACCACAGCTGCGTCTAAATATCTATAACTACATAACGTTCCTAATCCAATTACAGTATTATCCCACATTGCTGGAGCTTACCACGTAATATTTGTCTGCACATAACGGAACTTAAATTCCATCGCGAAAACGCTCAGAAATGTGTTTCCGACTTGTCGCGGGAATAAAATGAAAGCGACGCCGAGCGAGCCTCCTCTCAAATAAAGATAATGCCATACAGAATAAGAAACAATGGCGTAAGAGGCTCTATTCATTCCCGGTACTATAGCGTCAAAAACGCTTCATTAATTTCATCAATTCAACGCTCGTCGAGATGATAAGGAAGTTCCTTTCAATTATGTTTCGTTTTCTTGAAATAAAAATGAGAAATTGAACGTGACTTGTGGTTTTAATTATGGCAGTAAAAATACGAAACAATAATTGTGAAGTTGAGTCGGATATCGCTTTCAATTAAGGCAGCTTTTCCAATATCAATCATATTGGGGTCGGCTCTTAAATGCCCGAATATACGAAGGGAGTGCAGCTGTCTGTAATCTACCTACTTATGGGATTACCAGTGAAGCCACTCTACATTATGCCTCTACTAAATATGCAACTATGCTCAAAACAAAAGCTACGGCCATTCGTCATCTGTCTAATAATAATTCATACTCCACAGTTGATATATTAATCAGTATTATGATCAGATAGGCACTATCTAACAAACACATGAATTAAGAAAGAGAACCGATTTTTATGAAGTTTTCTGCCAGAAAAGTAAGTTAACCAGAATGTATCCGACGGTACCCGGTAGTGTAACATGTCATAAAAATAAATAGTTAAACTAAACTATACACGAAACTAAGTGCCCGTTCACCTACACCTCGGATGATGGATGATGATGGATGAACGTGACCTACTGGGCTAAACTACTTATACATATACAGGATGTTTTTTTAAACATGGGACATCTCTCAAGGGGTTATTGTACTCATCATTATGAACAACTTTTACTATGGGACCAACGCTGAAATCAAGAAAAAAAAACAGCTGTTCCCTACATTTGGACAATTGACATGTGCACAAATGTATGGTACAGCTGATATTTTTTTCTCGATTTCAGAGTTGGTCCCATAGTAAAAGTTGTTCATAATGATGAGTACAATGACCCCTTGAGAGATGTCCCATGTTTAAAAAAACTTCCTGTGTAAAAAGATACAAAAAAAAAAAACAACAAGGAAGAGTACCATCGACAAAATGAAGATACACAAAACAGTTACAACAAGTTAAACAAGGTGCTCGTCTAGGCCGACGTGCTGCGATGATTGTTATTAAATAAGCGTGACAAACAAAAGAAACAATGCATAACCTTGGGGCAAGGCGGTGTGCGACGAGAGTGATTAAAACCTCCTGAGACGTGGGCCCCTGGTGACGTCACATCGAATCGGGGTCCCACTGCACCGAGGGTATCACCCAAGCAACGCCGGGCCTAATGGTCACATGAAATGGGAAAATTAAAACATGCCAAAGTAATAAAAATAAAATTATACATACAGTCACGAGCATATGGTAGGTGCTGCCAAAGTGTTGTCAGATATTTTTGATCACAACGAGGTATTACATACTCCTGAACTGTACTGAGTGCCCCTCTGCCTACTCAGTACAGTTCATAACAGTTTAGTTTATAACGCAAGACATGGCAGATATTTATGCATTCTGAGAGGTGACACAACTTTTGAAGTCGATGCGGTATCTTATATTTTGGTGTCACATCGCATCGCGTTTCGTCGATATCACATATTTGTGCCGCTAGTTGTATATGCCTTCCACAAATGGTCACATACATTTGCTGTCATCTTGACGACAGATAATTAACTAATGGATGAATCATGAAATCATTACCTATTGCCGGGCGAGCTAGCCATAGTAATATATTTATGCTCGTGACTGTATAGACAATTTGCTGGAAAGGGGTGCTTAAAATGCTGTAAAAAACTGAAATGTAATTTAGCCAGAACTCGTATGTGTTCTACATGGAAAACCTTTGTGTGAATATTGAATGGACTGTGTGTAGGTAATCGAATCGTGAATGACGTGCGGATTTTCCGTTAATAGTTCATTATTCAAATGTTGATCCATAAAGTATGTATGCATGAATTCCCGCTTTACGCTATGCAATTACAGAACAGAATTTGAATCTGAATAAAAAAATACAGGTAAAAACAAGAACGTTTTCAATTTGAATGGTAGTAATTAAGCTAAGTAACAGCCGCACGGGTCGATCGAACAGGTTAAGCTACCTTGCCGCGGTTGGTCCGTGGATGGACAACCAATCTTACCAAGGCGTATTCTATTACCCAGTAACTGGATAGTGGAGGTCAGATAGGCAGTCGCTCCATGTAAAATACTGGTACTCAGCTGCATTCGGTTAGACTGGAAGCCGACCCCAACATAGTTGGGAAAAGGCTAGGCAGATGATGATGGTAGTAATTATGGGTTGGGAGTACTTAGTTGTGTCTTTGTCAAAATAACTATGGGTTCCGGACTCACAATCAGTTCAAATGCTTTGTGTTGTTGCATATTGTGGATAGAATTTTGTTCTCCTAGGATTTGCTATTGCGTTGCCATCCTAGCAAGTAAGAATGGAAGGAAATATTAAACACAAATGAATAACGTCGGCTTACATAGCAGTTATTAGACTCTGCTCTCTGATAACTGCTATGCAAGCTATTACACAACCACCAACCATTCGCATTGATAACGTCGTTGTTTTTAGCTGCAACTTTTTTATTCGGAACCAAATTCCGATCTTTAATTAATAATAATATCCCTGGACATTTCACACAGCGCCATCTAGTCCCAAGCTAAGCAACCTAATGCTTGTGTTATGGTAACAAGATGGCTGATAAACTACTTATATACATTTTTTTTTTGTAAATACATACATATTATAGATAGAAAAACACCCAGACTCGGAACAAATACATGTAGGTCATACAAATATTTGTTCCGTGCGGGAATCGAACCCGCGACACGCAGCGCAGCAGTCAATCGCTTAACCACTGCGCCAACCGTGCCGACATAGCGTAAAGCGAGAATTACCAGACGCTTCAGTTTTTATTCATTTGTATCATCTTTAACTCGTAGTGATACGTCTGAACACAAAATTAAACACAAGTGTAAAATTAATTCCATAGTCAAGCGATACAACTATGTTGGATTTCGGCACTCGGCATCTTTCACTTACCTAGTGAATGATCGAAAAATTAATTAAAGGAGCAGAATGATTCGACGTTAATTCCAATGTATTTTTTTCGGTGTGGGGTGTACGTGGAATGAAATAAGTAAAGCGTCTGACATCAGCTTAAGTGGCCGTGCCTTTCACAACCACGACGCGTCCAATGTGCAACTCATTGTGCAACTAAACATTGATAATGAAAAAGACCTTTTTACATGACTTATCCAAGGTAAGGCTACGTTACACCTGCTCACCTATGCGGTGCCCGATGCGGGGAGCCTGGCGGCGACGATGCGGGCGAGAGCGCCGGCGTCGCGGGCGCGGACGCAGCCCGGCGTCGCGAGTACTCCGTGCCCCCGACCGCCATGGCCGTGCCGCCGCCAATGGGATCCGTCACGCGTGTCACGCTAAGGCCTGACGCTGAACGGGTTGGACGAGACGGAGCTGTGGGATAAGCATTAGGTTAGACATTTACGATCAACGTAAAACCTTTATTAGGTCATTACAATATAACTCTTAACTCGGTAAGGTAAGGTATAAATTACAATAATAGCCGAGAGTTTTATCAAATTTACGGCATTATTCTAATTTATCTAAACTAATAGTATAAAGAGTAAAGAATTGATTTTTAGTATGTTAACCAACATACTGAAAATCAAATCTTTACTCTTTAGGTTGTTGTTAGGGTTTTACGCTAAACCGGCTCAACGGATTTGGATGAAATTCTGCATATGGCTAGACCATGACTTCATGGATTAGGAGATAGAATACTTTTTATACCAATATTCGGACAGGATCGAGACTTATGCGGGTGAAACAGCGGGGCGCAGCTAGAATTTTGTAACAATGAGATAAAGAGATAACTTGCAAAAACTAATTAAGTAATAATTTTACGTCATTCAAATTTGGTCGAGAATGCACTGCTTAAGTCAGATCTGGACGCTAAAACCACAGTCGACCTATATTTAGTAGGTACTTCATAACATTCTAGTCGTTCAACGCGTTTTCGCAAGGAGGGAAGGAGATTATGTTACAGCACAAACTGCCATACTGCAGTATGCAGTAATGCATATTCTCGTTTTGTTAAGAGTTAGAATGACTGGCAAGGTTTTCTAAATAGTAGGTGACCGAGGGTGGAACAAGATTTTGATATTTTAACTTTCAAAGGCAATTCACATAGTAGGTGACTACGGCGTAGCACGTAGAGGTGCTACGTCGTTGAGTGATGCTACGGTTCCAAATATGCTACGACGTAGTCGTGTCCCAAAATATTATGTTTTAGAAAGCTATGGAAAGACTCGGTAATTTTTAAGATGACATCCAAGACAGAGTTTTTAAATTCTACGATAGGCTCACGTTTGATGAAGATGTAGGTATTATTTTTAAAAGTTATTTACTTAGTAGTTTACATTTATTTTCAAGAAGTTACTAACCTCCGGTATAACTATAAAGTCCAGCCGGCGAGGACCTGGGCCGATACCCAGAGACGGTGGACGTGGTGGACAGAGTAGAAGGGGACCTTTTCAGCCCTGGGCCTTCCCCGGGCCCTGCGGCAACTGACGGCTTCCTCGATCGCGGCTGGCGCTTGGACCCTGTTCTGCATACCCCTGATGTGAGAGAAGGCAACACATACTTCTATAGTGTAGTGAATGTGCGGACAATGGCATCGATAAACAGTGCTTGGTGTTACAACATTGTGGGTGGCAGTCGGTACCAGGTTTTAATTTCAAGTGTTTTTAAAAGCATTGTTTTGCTAGCGAAAATGGTGCTTTGCAGGTTGGTACTCTCTTTATTAGATACGTTTTTAGGTCTGTTTGTACAAGCTGATAAATAGCTACCCATTCTGTACTAAAGAGAATACAGTCGATAAATTCATAACGATAAACAAGCAAAAGTTTTAAACGAGTGTTTACTTTATAACATTCTCAGAGCTCGTCCTAATGAAGCAAAGATGGAATTCCAAGAAAATACAGTGCTTCTTAGTATGAACATCAAACAAACATTCAATCCTATTTGTAAACATCAAAGATTGGCTTATTTCAACCTTTCTACGGCTCATACAATCTACATACAAACGATATTAATATGAGATTGCTAAAGCAAAATCGAATAATGTTCGAGTGTGGGCACACTAAAAGTGGGGCGTTGGCGATTGAATTAAATCTACGTTCGGCTTTACAACACCAAATTGAACTATGTACGTGAGGGAAATAACGATAGTTTTCTTTTAGAGCACTCTAGAGGTCACAGGGATAATTTTGAACCGCTTTTTCGCTGAAGATTAACAGCTATGCGACATTGATAAATCAACGTTGAGCTCGTAAAGACGTAACAGAAAATTTCAAAAGAGAATTTTATTTGAAGCTGACGTCGTATGACTTAATAATCTTCAGCACAACCAGTTCATGACCTCTTAATCTATACAGTATAGGAACTAGCTCTTACCAGTGGGACATTGTCTGCCCATGGCGCATTTCCCCTCGCAGATGGTGCGCTGGTTCAGCATCGTCTGGTAGGAGTCCAGCATGACGCGGCATTCCGACAGGTCTCTGTCAGCTAACGCCAAGGACGGGTAACGTTCCTTCAATCTTCTTCTCTCCTTGAGTAAAACAAGTTCTTAATGAGTAATTATCAGAGGGTCGAATTTTTTATTTCAAGTTGGTCAAAGAAAATGTGAGTATACAGGGTGCCGATTTAATGGCGACATTAATGTTACACACGTATACGGTTTCGCGTTTTCGTTTTATGAACATATTTTAATTTCATTAAACGGTATTATTTATTTACAATTTTCTAAAATAGTATCTCGGAGCTGTACTTAAAGAACTGTAGCGCAGGGGTCACTGGGGTCCCCGGGGGGGTCCGGGGTCACGGATAATTAAATCGCATCAACGAATAACGTCGAAGGAAACAGAAAGAGCCCTATGTCGGCGAGCGGCCCAGGCGGTGGTTGTCAAATACAAATTATTTTCCGTTGTTATACTCTGATTTTTTTATTATTACTATACTAATACTACTATTAATATTATTATGATTACTGGTCACTAGCCTTACCCGTGTGTTAAATAAATATCACCATTCTAGCGGCACGTTGTATGGGGAGAAATTTCACATAACAATACGCTTGTATCTCCCCGAAGGGTTAGGCAGAGGTATACCTACTCACACTGAAGTCCCAAGTAATAGCGGGTGATCCTATTGCCCCAATTCAGGTCCAAATCCTCCGGGTTGCTACTGAGAAATTCCTGATGGAAAACACAATAACACGTTGCCTGACCTGGGAACCGAACCCAGGACCTCGTGCTCAGCAGAAGGTAGCGCTCGCGACCACCAGACCAACGAGCCAGGTCCAGTACAGGAAGGAATTCCCCTGTTTTTGGTCTGGAGTTAAATTGTTCTAATAAATTACCTCACGCTACCGCCGTGTGACCCAATTCGCCATCGAACAGTCATGGGGTGTGGTTATGGGCTGTTGCCTTTCCCATTATAACGAACTAGCTGTTATACTTTATTCGGATACAAATTCAAGCCCCTTTAACCCGCTGAGTATCGGAAAATGCTTTCTGGGGGCTGTTCGCAGTTACACCCTAAAACTGATAGGTACATATTCGTCTCAAGTTGTAGTTTAGATTGTGTGTTGTCAGTCTATCAGTAAGTTCACGAATCAGACACAGAACCGTTATGTGTTTAGGAAAAATATTGTTTTATAAAGGTATTCAAGTAAATAAGTAATTGTTTTCATAGGAACAAGTGGTTTATAATAGCTTAATAGACCCTTTGCAATCACACGTAAGTGACTTTAATCAGTCCTAGTTTTGACAAATAAGCGGACTATCGATTCGCTTTGGTCACGCGAATGATTCATTAAGGTAACCGTGTACAGTTAACTTTTCGAAGAAATACCGTGGTGGTTCAAATTCCTTGATTACAGTTAGGTAGGCACTTTATTTCCACGAATTTAAACACCATTTTAACAAAGACTTGGGTACAACAGAGTCATACCTTTAAAAGGTACCTACGTTATAATATAAAGTCTTATCTTTGTATAAAGTGTGGATAATATTCGTAGTTACAAGAGAAAAGGGAATATTTTCCGAATTTTTGCGAGTGGTTAGGGGGAGGACTGACACGCGAGCGCGCCACGCAAGGTGGCCGCAATCCCACCGTGTGTCACTAGCCGACGTATAAATTACTTGGATTTACATCAACGTTGGCAAAGTATGGATACGCCGTTCCAACTGAACAACAAATATTCTGTTTTGTAGCAAACTACCAAAATGCTTCGTGTACGAACACAACACGACAGTGAATCACTATGTCCGTCTTTTTGTAACATTAAACAAAGTTCGAATACAGGCAGGCAGGGATAGCTGAGTAGGTCCACTAAGCTACACTAAACTTTAACGCGAACACAGCAGTCCATATATTACACTGAAGGTCGGAACAGAGCGTGTCCACAAGTTTATATCGTTGAAGTACACAAGGATAAAGCTTTCGATTTCACTGAAATCTCTCTTGAAAGCTATTGATTTGAATGGACTGAGTGATAGCTTAGCGTGTGATAGCGTGTTGGACGAGACGTGTGCTAAGTACGTACCTACGTGGATAGGTATAACATGCATTAAGATAACGTATTCACTTCTATTAGCATGCTAATATGAAATTCATGAGGTTATTCTCGACAATGTCGTATATAGTTCGTGGAGGCTTCACTTCAGCCATCTAACATTCATTTAATAATACATAATTAGCCTATATAGTTCCGCATGCTAGGACACCGCCTCTCAGTGAGAGGGAGTGGGACGTAATCCACCACGCGGGCCCAGTGCGGGTTGTTGGATACACATTTAATAATGATACCCAATTAAAATCATGGAAAGCAATAAGTCGCCTGAAAAACTTTGTGTATTAAAAAAGCCATTACTGGCTGTACCTACATACGTACAGTTACAGTTCGCGTCACACACACACTACACGCTAGACAGACAGACGACCTCAAAAAGATGGCTGGGACAGACTGGACGTGAAAGGGGTAGGACAGGGTGTTGTGGCGCGGCATGGGAGAACCCTATGTTCAGCAGTGGATGGCGAACTGCGGCTGAGTTGACAGTTACACGTCATGTGAGTTTTTATAAGTTTCTCCAGTAATTTAAACATCTGCGATAGTTTAGAGCTTCTTCTTTTCGAATCAACGACACAACATTCGTCTAAACTCTGATTTTTAATGCCCTTATCAGACAAAGTATGGACTGTACCTACCTTTACAACAGCGGGGTAATTCTCGTAATTTTAAGAACGTTCACAGTCTGATCTCAGTCTCAATCTGTCAAAAATACGTCTAATTTCCCTACATTTTGACAAGTTTTTGACATTTGTTTGTCGCCGAGATGAGACTGCGACTAGATTTTGAACGTTTTAAATTATGGGAATACGGGCCCTGGTAACACCTATATTTTCTGCATATAAATGATTCTTAGTCTTAATTTGCTAGACCAAAATGACAGCTGCGATTGACCTTTTTTGTCACGTTGACAATGTTTATTACTAATCTGCATTCGCGACTTATTTGCTAAAAATGTGAACAAATATAAGTTTATGGAAAAATAACTTTAATTCCTAATACACAATAAAGTTCAGTTTACGCTACGACTTCAAAACATTTTTATAAGTTTTTCAAGAGTCATTCTGAAATTAACTTAATTACAATTGAAATAAAGTTGATATTTGTTTAACTTGAAATCACATCAATTTGAAACAAATTTGAATAGACTTTAGGTACGCAGCTGTCATTTTAGTCTAGCAAATTAAAAATCACAGTATGCTTCACTAGATTATTTTGGAAGTACTTAGGTGGCCACGCTTATTGCGGTTTATTTACTTCAATTTTGAACTCTTAAGCTATTATTTCTTTACCTCAACCAGCTTATACGTCTCGAACTCCTGCAGCTGCCTCTGGAAGCCCAGGTTAGGGTTGGCGACCGCCCTGCCCGCGCGCACCACTTTCAGCGCCTCGCGCCACGTCAGGGGTGTCACCGACATTATGTACGCCACCGCCACTGTCACGCTGCGTGACATCCCTGCTAGACTGAGAGAAAAGAGCAATTTAGGATGATATTAAAGAAACTCAAAGCATTTCAGTATTTTAAATAAACCAATTACAGACACTTTTGAATTGTCAAGGGGTCAGTCGAAAGATGAAGCTAGTTGCCCATTCCAAAGCGTAGGCATTTATGGAAGAACGGGCAAGAAACTCCAGAAATGTTAGGTTAGGTTAGCATCAGGGTATGCTTAGAAACTACATAGTTGTTTGCCAGCATCTAATAGGTATATCCTTCTCCCAGCACTTCGGTATCTTCATCTTTGGTTAAACCCTTCATTATTTTACGAACTGAAATACTCCATTGAACCGACTGCAATTTAAATGATCTTTCACACTTTATCCTTCCAAAACCGAAGAAATGAATTTAAATATTAACATTCAAAGCACAAAGTTGCGCCAACAGGATTTATTCAGAAACCATCGTCCCCTTACGTTCCAATAAGCCGTTTGTTGTACGTTCAAGCTAAGCCAGTCGGCGTGACTATAGTCTGTTCTAAAATTATCTGATGAAAGTGTAAACAAACAAGGTTCAAGTTAAATTCTTATGCACTCACTTAACAAAGGGAATTAGTAATACCCACATTCATTTGAATTTAGAAAGTTATATAATTAACCTCAACTGTGATTAAAAATTCGAAATTACTCAAAAATTCAAATAAGTACTCAATTTGTAAGTGGCACTAGAAATTGACATCCACAGGTACCTACGTTTTCTAATCAATTTGTTTACATTTTCATTAGATACTTTTGCAACAGACCATAGCGGGGTGTCGTCGACAGCTCTCGATCAAGTTCAAACTGCAAGCGATGCGAGTGACACTTGACCGAGAAAGGTGGGCCCTGGAGATATCGACTGAGGCGTATGAGATAAGATTTAAGATTCTCAGTTCTGAAGGAGCAAGAGAATAAGATAAGGAAAAGAAGATAATAGGAGAATAAGATGATGAAAAAAATCTTATGTTAATAAGTATAATTTAAAAATAAAAGAAAAGATAAGGATAATATCAAATATTTTTGTTAGGTCGGTGAAATGAGAAAAGATCCCAACACTATTAAGTCTCTTAAGTAGCAATGATACTTTAATTTTATTAAACGACTAGCTTTTGCCCGCGGCTTCGCTCGCGTGGTGGTCGGAAATTATCCTACGGAAACGTATTACCGGGATAAAAAGTGTGGTAATTCAGGTTATAATAAACTATCTGCGTGCCAAATTTCATCCAATCCCTATTAAAAGTGTAATACGTACTAATAATTGAAATGGGGGGATTCGGCTCAGAAAGTCAGGTCATATTTCAATCATGTTTCGAAAGACACGTAGCACCATCTAGCTTCCTAAAGCAATTGTGACTGTTGAAAGTTATTGTTCTTTTCCTCAGGAACAGTATTTTTTTATGGATCAAACCCTACCTATGTCCTTTTCTATACCCCTGACGATGTGTATGCAAAATTTCATGATGATCGGTTAAGTGGATTAGGATTGAAAAGGTAACAAACAAACAAACAAATAATATTAGTTAGGATTACAACAACCTGCCCTAATCTAATTTTCTGAACTGAGTAATCTCTCAGTGTCTACTAAGTAACTATAAAAAGATTAATCTCCTTCTGAGGCCGTATACTAACTAAGTAATTCTGGAGGTTCGGGTAATGTAGACAAAATATTTTCAAGTGCCAGATTAAACGTCAGAATCTGCGGATTTGAAAACTTGAAACTTAAAGCAGAGACGCGTTACGCATTAAATTTTAGTTAGATACACGATACTTATAGAAGTTTGTCAGCATAACGTATGCATTATATAAATCTGTGTACAGACGCCAGCAGGTCAAGCTACCCGAAACTGACAAATTTTCCCAATCAACCTTGAACCTTAATGCTTTAGCGATAAAGTTGAAAATCTATTAAAGAAATTTGACAGATTGTAGCAGCTTGATGTGCTGGCGTCTGTACATAAAACCGTGTCTCCTGCGCGTGTTTTTTAGAAACATAACACAGAAAACCTTACACATAAACAATTGTTTTCATTCACAAGCTGTCTCCTGCGTATTAAAATATTTTTTTCAACTATTCACAAGACAATATAACCTCAAAACCTGTGTCTGTTGGAATTAAGCTAAAATGCTAAAGGCTAGTTGTGCGCGGTGCGCGTGGCGGTTGAAAATGAAACAAACACTTCCCCTTTTCACCCGCGCGGGGAATGTGTTCCATGTAGCTCGGAAAAAAAGCATCGTGTTTTCATACACAAATGTGTATGACCACGCCTCTTTGTTATGACGTTTTTTGTGTACTGTTTCTAAAAAACACACGCAGGAGACACGGCTTTAGATACACGATACTTATAGAAGTTTGTCAGCGTAAATTATGTGTCATTATATAAATCTCTGTACATAAAGTATACACAGTTTGTCATTAACTATCTCCCGCGGCGGTACCACTAGTCGGGGGGTACTTGTAAGCACAGCCGCGGCAAATGATGCGTCATTAAAATCTTTCCTTGCTCCACTTCTGTCATAACAACGCTGTTTCTCGAGACATTTTTGAATTTTCCAGACTAAGGATGGTGGTAAAATAAAAACACTGTTTTACAGTGCCTTAATTGAACAGCTTCTGTATAAAAAATAGTCCGAAAGGAAGCGTGCAATTTGCTCAAGCGCCGTCTAAGGAAACTGTTATTAAGCTGCAGATTTTGGTCCTAATAGTCAGCTACATACCTTTTAACCTCAATATTACTGCAGCCTTATTGTGTAACACAATCTCACATATGTGAATCATATTGCTAATCCATTGTTCGATATGTTCGAGAAATGTGTCTGCTCAACAACGTAAATAATTTATGTTGTTGAACTGTCAAAATGAGGGTCATTGCTACTTACTGACAGTGTGTTACGCAATTACCCAGCTGGTCTGCTTTTAACTTTTTTTTTTCTTTGGAAACAAAAGTATTTTTTTTTTAAACCCGCCACCTGGGAACACCGGTTCGCCACAGGTTTGGCCCAAATTGTTAGACAGACATTTCACATCACTTGCTTTGTGAAGCAAGCAGCATAACTTAAGTGGGATTTAAAACTTTCAACATAATATACACTTAAGCAGGTGGAAACGTCGTCTGTGCTGCCTTCCGCTTTCAGATTAACATGAAAATACTCATCATCATCATCATTCAGCTGAAAGACGTCCACTGCCGGACATAGGCCTCCCCTAAGCACGTCCACTTCGACCGGTTCTGTGCTTCTCGCCTCCAACGGGTTTCTGCGGCTTTCACAAGGACGTCGGTAAAAATACTACATAGTTAGAAAACAGCTGTCGATACGATACGATTAGCAATGAATCAATAGTGGCGTGCAATCACACAGCAGGACAGAGTAACGCGACCTTTTCGCACGGAGCTGACAGGAAGCGGAAATGAATTAAATAGCTCTGTAGGGCGATTAATCAGAACTGACTTTTAACAAAGAGTTACCCGTTTGGAACGTTAATATAGATGGATAAATACCTACTACCGAGTATCGGACTACCTTTATTGTTTAGGGGAGAATTATTTCGTGGTTAAATCCATAGAGACTATGGGCTGATTTTTCCAACGCCAGATAATTTTATCCGAGGAATAAAATTGACATTTGACAGTTTTTGTATAAAATAACTGTCAAAATTTCTAAATTTTTCCCTAATAAAGATGTCAATCGACAGATAATTTTTATTCATTGAATAAAATTGACGCCTGACATTTTTTGTATAGAATAACTGTCAAACATCCAAAATTATTCCGCAGAAAAAATTATCTGGCGTTGGAAAAAATCTACTTACTTCATATAACTTTTTGCTCATTTATAATATACTCGTACTT
Source organism: Apamea anceps (assembly GCA_951799955.1). Classification (NCBI taxonomy): domain Eukaryota; kingdom Metazoa; phylum Arthropoda; class Insecta; order Lepidoptera; family Noctuidae; genus Apamea; species Apamea anceps. The sequence goes on from OX637516.1 coordinate 7,161,972, forward strand.
AGTCATATTCTGCTCGCAGAATCAAGAGGAAATCCTCAGAAGCTTTTGGTGATACAATTAATCAAATCAAATGAAGCACCGAAGTCATGTGACAAGTATATGAGTTTAATATCAGACTCACGTCAGGCAGGATGACGCTTCCTGAATATAATACACCATAACCCGCTCCTCCTTCGCACGGTTTTTATGACTTAACAAAACATTGATTGATTGAGTTCCTTATTATATGTAGGTTTATTATTAATCTATTAATCTATCTTCTATACACATAACAAAGCTGAAGAATGTGTTTGTTTGAACGCGTTAATCTCTGAAACCATCAGCCGGATTCGAAATATGCTTTTTTTATTTGATAGCCCAATTCTCGAGGAAGGCTATAGACTATTTAACATGTCGTTAAGACCTTTAGGAGCCGAACAAAAATAAAACTAGAAAGAGCAGGCAAGGCGATGCGACGGGGTGGGTCGGGAGAACAAGTAATTTCACGCGGTAGAAGTCGCGGGCAGAAGCTAGTAAATAATATAGTCAAGAGGTGTCGCGGGACACACGACTTGACAGAAGCTCCTTTTGCTTTTGCACATTTGGCGAATTAGAGCTGCACCAAAAAAAGTATAACACTATGGTCGCGACGGTCAAAATGTTATAATTTATTCGGTGTAGCTCTAATTCGCCAAGTGTGCAAAAGTTATAACACTAGAGTCGCGACGGCCGAAAGAATGTATACATTTAAAAAAAAAAACCGAAATAAATTCTATAAATGATGGTGAAAACCAATGTATTTGTAATATGTAGGTAAAGGCACAGAATAACTAATAATACTAACGTGTATGGGCATGAATGATGATATGGTTAGAAAAGGAGTGACTACCGAGATGACGATTAATAGAGAAGTATGGAAGAACAAGACATGTTGCACCGACTCCTAATACCTAAATTAGGTAAGGACAGGCGAATGGTGATGCTGATGATGCAGGTATAGATAAGTACACTATGTACCTACAAAACAGTAGCTACATGCTAACTTCTGGTAATCATAATAAAGAGTAGCTTGTGACTGTGAGTGTGTGTGTCTGTGATTTATAATGCCGCCACGCCCTCACTATTTATGTGAATGTTTTCATAACGACAGTCCCTGGAGGACAAACGAGGCTCTTCCAAATTTCGGACATATTATTATTTATTCTTACATTTCGGACACGGATGTGTACCTACTTATAAAGCTTCATGATATGACAAGCATTTTGAGGACAGGATAATAATTACAAGTGATAATATTGTGAAGAGCTCGTTTCGGCTGAATCGTAGGTTTTTGAAGGCTTTGATTAAATCCTACTAATATTGTAAACGCGAAAGTTTCTATGGATGGATGGATAGATGGATGGATGGATGGATGTTTGTCTTTCACGCAAAACTAACTAAACAGATTTGGATTAAATTTGGTACACAGATGGTTTATAACCAGGATTAACACATAGAATCCTTTTTATCCCGATATTCCCACGGGATCGAAACTTATGCGGGTGAAACCGCGGGGCGCAGCTAGTTATAAGTAAATGAGACTTTTGAAGTAAAAACTTCTTAAGGCGCAGTTTGCGCTCTTTCTGAACAGTGAACGGAACTGAACCGTCATGATGACTGAACGGGTCGGTGACGCTGAATCGGGTATACCTACTCGGCTCCAGTCGGTCGGTGACGCTGAATCGAGTATACTCGGCTCCAGTCGGTCGGTGACGCTGAATCGAGTATACTCGGCTCCAGTCGGTCGGTGACGCTGAATCGAGTATACTCGGCTCCAGTCGGTCGGTGAAGCTGAATCGCGTATACTCGGCGCTGAATCGCGTATAGCTTGCGGTCGTAATTAAAAAATCATATAGGTATTGACTTTTATCGAGTAGTTATTTACACCTTCTTTTTTGTCTCCGCTAATAGGGTTGTCTATAATTCTAGAAATAGCCGTAGTCCTTAGCTTGTTTGGTCGCTCCAAAAACACAAGTGAAGCTAGCATTGTCCTTGATTTGCGGTTTTCTCATCAATTCATTTTGTTAGCATAGTACCCGAAAATTGGGTAGTTGTGATGTGCGTGATTGATGATAGTAAATTTGATTTATAAATTGAACCCATTACTGACGACCTTAAAACCGTTCACGTTAATATTCCATCTACCTTTCTTCAAAGGTCCCCAATTTATCAGCCTACGTTGCCTTACATTTTCTTAGTAAATAGGTATACAACTCAAAAGAGACCACTAATCGGTAAAAGTGCTGTAAGTAGGTATTTTCGGTCTCGCTCGAATGGACTGAAAGGTATTTTAAGGGTTTTGGTTTTGTACCGCTACGCTATGCTAGGAATGGCCTAATTGGCGGCCGAGCAATTTAACAACGGCCTGAATAGCTCAATGGCGGAGCGGTTCGCCTGCTGTGCGGAGAGTTCGATTCCCGCATCGCCATATCAGCAGGAAATTAGTATAACCAAGATTTTTATGTAATGTTTTGCCTAAAATGGATATTTGTTTCCATTTTCAGTTTTCTCTTCGTAACTGAAAACGAATCAATTTTGCTCAGTTGGTGTTGTAATCTATAATACGTACCTAGTTGTTTTAAGTAAAAAAAACTTAAATTAAGAAGATGACGATGAGATGGACTCCTTTAATAAAGACTGGTCCTTGGCATCTTTGGACAGAGAGGTGGAAGGAGAGTACGGAGACCTTTGCCCAACAGTGGGACAAAAAATAATTTAAAAAATTAAGAAGATAGGAGGAGACTTGAGTTCTTTCTAGACTAAAATGAAAATTCGTTCATGAAAACTTGATGGGACAAAGTAGTGTGAAGATATCACATTGGAAATATCCATTAGCTAGTTACTACATAATTGATTGCCCCTCTTTGTTTGAGAGCAGTGGTGGTCCAGAGGTTACGGCCGTGACTTACGAGTTGTAGGTCGAGGGTTCGATCCCAAGCAGGCACTTTACTTTGAATTAATTATTTCATCGCCACTGCTCTCAAAACGGTGAAGAAAAACATCGTGAGGAAACCGACATGTCCTAGAACCCAAAATTCGAAGACATGTGACACCCGCGAACCCGCACTAAGCCCGTGTGGTAGATAATGGCCCACTCCCTTTTACAGAAAGGAAGCCTGTTTTCTAACAATGGGAACATTATAGGCTGATAAAATTTGATTTTATTTAGTATATCAATTTCGCGTCTTCGTTCTTTCTTTCGTATTATTTTGTCATATCAGTGGGGTTGCTACAAAGGGAACTTACAAACCTACTTTACTACAATTGTATATAAATAAATACTCCTTTAAAATCCATCCTTTAAAATATTTCGCAGTGCATTACCGTCTAAAAGGGAAGGGCGCTGCTGGCCCTGAACCGTAAGCCGGGTACAATTTATAACATGGGTGGGGTGGAAATTCATATTATTATGGTAGCGGCGATGCAGTAAGAAATCGATTTGACAAACATCCATCAACAATAATATTGCACTTTTACACGTCAATCATATTTTAAAACTAGATGAGGTCGGCGTTTCCTATCTGACTAGTCTGAGAAGAAAGGCCGAAACAAACTCAGACGTCACAGTCTCTTTTAAAGTCCAGACATAATCTTGGTCAGATCATATGAAGACCATGTAGGTCGATGTCTGAGATGGTCTTTTGAGGAAAGAACCACACAATGGCCTTGTATGGATATTCCAGTGGATTTTTACAAGCTGATGCTATGACTATAACAGTACCTATTACCTCCTTACAACATGTGGGCTACTCAACGCCAACATTAAGCTGTTGCTCCCGGCTGTCATTCATGGCTCTTTGGCAGTCGTTACGGGTCGTCAGAAGCCCGAAAGTCTGAAAACCTGTCTTACCAAGGAATGCCTTATTACCCACTAAACAACTAACTGGGTTGTGGAGGTCAGATAGGCAGTCGCTCTATGTACAATTCTAGTGTTCAGCTGCATTCGGTTAGACTGGAAGCTAACCCCAACATAATTGGGAAAAGGCTAGGCAGATGATGACGACATGTGGGCTACTACTCACCAATGTATAAGAACGTTGCCGTCTCGTAGTCGAGCGGCGTGTATGAAGTCGTTGCACAGACTGAAGTACTGCGTCAGGTTCTGTTCAGGGGAGTCCGACGCCATTATACACAGGTAGTGTTTATCCTGCCAACAAAGAGAGATAAACGTTTATATTTGCAGAAAAATAAACTACGATGTAAAGTGCTTGGCTCAGGAGTGCTACATAACGCGGAAGGCGCGTACGTTCCCGTGATCCCCGGCGTAAATGTGGATAGGGAATACCGGGGTCATTTTTAGTCAGAAAGAGTCTCACAGACCTCTCCGCCCTCCCCAGGGTGGTTGACACCCATGAGGACTTTCCAACCCGGAACAAAAAAAAAGCATTGCTACATACTTTTTCGGGTGAAAATATACGTTCGTTTTTGCCGCCCGACCTGTGCCGACTCATGCCAAAAAGTGAACTGGTTATCATCTTGGTACCGCACGGAAGTCTCTTATAGTCGTCGTCTACATCAGAAGTATCTTAATCAAATCTTGAAATAGTTAATTTTGCTAAGCTTCTAACTCCGCCGCAGTTCTCTTGTGATTTAAAGAGGTCAGACCACAATAAATTGCTCAAGCATTTGAAGAACACCGAGGTCACGAGCTGGAACAGGTATTTTAATACTCTCTATCTAAAATATTTTAAAGTAGGTAATAAGAATGCTTCTAGACAGAGAGAGGTGGAAAGTAGGGAGGCCTTTGCCCAGCAGTGGGACATTAATGGCTAATAAAAAATCAACATTTCCTAGTTTAACTTTGATTTTATGTCAAAGATGAGAAACGGCGCATTAAACTACACCAGAAGTGGTCATCATAAACATAAGTGATGATGCCCTATAAAAATCGCTGTCATGATGATTGGATTGGACATTACCATGATAAGTCTGAATCAAAAGGTATATGGTACAAAATATTGCAAAAAGAACCTCCTCGTATACCGTGGTTTGTTAACCAAATCTTTAACCGTAAACTATTGGTTATAGCCTTTAGGAAGTCGATCCGATCATATGCCACTAAAGGGTTTTGCATATTTAATGAACAAAGTAGATTCTCCTAATTGTGACACATGCCAAAAAGAGAGGATGTGCAACAACACCTTTTGGTTGAATGCGTCAAAAACCAATCTCAGAGAGACATTATAGCTGATACTCTTAAAATGTATTCATTTTAAGTATCAGCTATGTCTAAACCTAAAAAAAAAAAAATGAAAATGTATTGTCGAAACCTTCCTCAAGAGAGGCCAAGATGGTGTACATATAATCTGTTAGCAAGTAATTAGTATCAACTTATGTAATATTATATCAATAAGGCATGTATTTTAGATTAAGGTATGATGGAACTGGCGTGAACATGTGTTCAAAAGTTCCTTTATTTATTTACACCAAGAAAGATATTAAAAAAAAAAACATAAGTGGTTCAACAGCTCCAATCTAATCAGGATTGTGTCAGAATATAGCAGTTTGTCGTGCCGTGGTGGTGGTGGTGGTACGATAGCGGCTCCCCCGACAATATAAATTCCTACATGACGTAATTCGGAACATCCCGTCGAGTCAGCTGATATGTCATGTGTCAAAATTTAGTCGGGCAGAGTGGTTCACTTTGATTTTATGTCAGAGGTTCAACGGAGCCTTCGAACATTTGGAGAAGAACATTGGCTGCTTTTTATTGACATACCACGCGGGAGAAACCGCGGGATGACGCTAGTATTTAATATAACGGCGCAGGATAGCCTTCACCAGAAGCGGTCATCGCATAATGGTTCAGCAGCATCAGTGTCATAAGGTTCATGCCGGAATATAGCAGTTTGTCTATCTATCTATTTTTCTCTATGGCAATGGTGCCGATGTCGACAATTCTGCCAATGTCAGATGTGATATGAGAAAACGTGTGGAGAATAGCAGTTTGTCATGGACATGTTACGACAGGGTCACCCCAGACATCATCTTTGCTAGAGTGACTGTCATCAGCCAGTGTCATTCTTTCTATCAGACCTCTTCGAAGATTATTCGTACTAAACCTAGACGGCGCCAATTGCTGCGCCGTCAAATACAACATTTAAGTTTAGGTTACAATCCATAAATCGGTTGAAACGATCCGTAAACAAGCTCAAAGCTGCGGAAACATTAATGTAATCTGCTTAACAAACTTACCCCTTGTAAGCCAATCAAAATAGTCGACTGTAGCTTTCGGGACAAAGTTTACATATTAATCATTATGAGGAGTTATTATTTGGCGTTCGGTCGTGAGGTTTCTGGGAATGGATTAGACCATTTATTCCTGGAGGATGTTTGGTTAATTTATTTACTGTGAATGACTTTATTGACTGTGAAATCGCATGATTTTTTTCAAGAAAGCATCTTGTGCGCTTATTGGGTACCTACTTATCTACGTACAACTCCACCTTGTTCGGTCTACTTTACCATTGTAAGGCTTATAGAGGTATGAGGAACAGGGTGTAAAGTTCACCCATCTTCCACAGAAATGACTGAATCCAGACCAGATAGGGTGTCGTGTCTGGTGGGCTACTGCTCGAAGATTGATGTCGAGACGTTGTATATATGCTAGTTGCGCGGTAAACTCTGCTTGCGCGATACAGGATTTTGCGTGACATAAGTATGATACGTAGTCGCATGTGGCGATGTAGATGGCGCCACAGGTTTATGAAGGCGCGTAGTTGATTTACTCTTGCGAAAAGGCTGTTGAAAATTTTGGCTGTTTTCCAAAGGTTCATCGCACAATTTTTTTCTAACCTTAGGTATCTTCCAAATGCTAAATGTCATCCAAAGAGTGGCATACCTTAAAATTATCACGGCTTCCTTTAAAACTTTGATTTAAGTTGTAAACGGAGCGAGAACGCGACAAACTTTGGTCAATAAAAGTTAAAGCGGATAGTACCTACTTTATACCGTCCATAGAAATGAGAACTTTTACTCAGTTCACCAGCTTTAAGCTCCAAGCTTTTGTAGTCATTTTGTGGTTTACGGACAAAAACTTGGATGCTACAATAGTGCCACTTCTGAAACTGCAGGATAGGTACCTATGTACAAGTCACCATTGCATAATGGCTTTTTCAATTAGCATTTGTTTCCTTATACTTGTGGATGTATGTCAGACGTAATGTGAGATAATGATTTGACATATAGATTTTCTCGTTCTTCAACAGTATCGCCGTTCCTTATTTTTTTTAATAAAATGTTTCTTAACAATAATTGGTGTTATTTTATCTGCTAAGAATGACCCCTTCAATATTTACATGTTTGAGGTACAGACGCCAGCACATCATGGTACTATAATCTGTCAAATTTCTTTAATAGATTTTCAACTTTATTGCTAAAGCATTAAGGTTCAAGGTTGATTGGGAAATTTTGACAGTTTCGAGTAACTTAACTTGCTGGCGTTTGTACTCAAGTGAAGACTTTTATTTCCTACACAACAATAAACAATTGCCACGCGTGTTGCGATTCCTCCTAGTGCGTTCTTTACAAACTTCTTAAGATAAATCCATTAAAATCCATAGATAGGTACTTGTAAAAGTAAAAAAAAAAACGATAAGTAGGTTAATAAGAAAGTAGTTCTGTCTGTTATCGTCATTCACGTGAATGAGGCGTAGAGGTAGACCATGACCAGAAGGTCAATTCTCGTAACTTAAAACGTTCAAAATCTCAGTGACAAATAAATGTCAAAACTTGTCAAAAATGTAGGAAAAATTGGAGGTAACCTTGACAGATTGAGACTGAGATCAGACTGTGAACGTTCTTAAAATTACGAGAATTGCTCCTCTGGTTAAAGACATGATACTTTTTATACCGGTAGTAAGTTCCCGTGGGATAATTTCCGATCTCTAAGCGGGCGAAACCGCGGGCATAAGCTAGCACTTCAACTTTATATTGGCAGGTAACTCACTCACCTATTCACAGAATACTCAGTTATTTACAAACACATCATAATCTGCGCTCAATCTGGCCAGCCTCATTCCCCTGGCGACAGAAACTGCGAAACTCCACTTCGGAGTTATAATTCCCTTGGGTGAAATAAAGCGGGCAAGCGATGATGTAATTGTACATCACTACCCACCTAAGTCATATTTATGATGTATGGCGTCGCTGCACAAGTTTCATTTCTGTTTGTAATGAGATCATTAACTGAAATTATGGTTTTGTTTTCCACCTTAGTAGGTATGTCTGGCGATGTCAGTGTTTCATCTCATTTCAGCGTTGTTAAATGCTTAAATAGGTATAAAAATTTGATTATGTTCGGAAGTTGGATATAAAGTTAAGTGACAACAGCATGTAGAAATACGTCTGTAGATCTAAGGGGCCATCTCCACGAGCGAGAGAATCGCGGAGATATTATCGTCGTGCCACGTATTTCTATTCACTCTCTTAGAACGTGTCTACTCACGGCGATATCATCGCGGCGAGAATTAGATGGCACGGCGGCGGCGAGACGATCGCCGCGATTCTCTCGCCCGTGGAGATGGCGCCTTAGGGTGGTATCACATCGGATGGAAGATGGGTGGCGTATCTTCGGTCGCGTAACGGCAGAACGGACAGGTAGATAAAAACTCATTCAACCTTACACACTCAACCGAATGATGCGTCAGTGAGTCCACCCACCAACCACCTAACGCTATCCGCTTTTGTGGAATCCTGAATGGGTCCAAAGTACCAATTGATCATGTAGATCACATACAAACTTTATGTGGATTTATTTACTTATTTACCTACAATAGAAGCTAAAAGGAACATCCTACTTCCTACTATCCTACTAATATTATAAACGTGAAAGTTTGTATGGATGGATGGATGTTTGTTACTCTTTCACGCAAAACCAACTGAACGGATTTGGACGAAATTTGGCACACAGAGGGTTTATAACCAGGATTAACACATAGAATACTTTTTATCCCGATATTCTCACGGGAACGAAACTTATGCGTGTGGAACCGCGGGGCGCAGCTAGTGGATCTATAATTGCAAGAAAACCTAACTAAAATAAACAGTAATTACCACGTACCAGACCTTAGTGGGTACATACTTACATAACATAACTTTGTATTATTGTACTACCCGCACGAAAACATTTTCGTGCGGGTAGTAAAATAATACAAAGTTATGGTAATAATAATACAAAGTTAATGTACTTACATTAGCGAGCCAGTCTGAGAAAAAGAAAAACGTAAATAAAATATTCAGCCGTTCGCTTCCGAAGAGTATTTACTCGTCGCTTACTGAAACTCGGTGAAAAAGGAAATTATAGCGATTTATTGAAGCCTAAACATTCTTTACGATCGAGAGAATTTATTTAAGTTGATGTTGTTATTACTTATCGACATGTCGTTTTAAATGAAGTGTTTTGTTTTTGTCAGTTTCTTATTAGTTACCTACTTGAAAATGGCACTGATTTAAAGCGGCAGTTGTTTATTGTAGTTTTGGCAAATTAAAAGTTACAAAATGCATGTGTAAGTAATCAAGTTCGGCAGTAAAACTGAGCAGTACCTAAACTAAATAAACATGGATCAAAACAAATATTTAAATGGGTAATTCAATAAATAATTTAGCAGTAAAATGAGTGAACGGGCAGTTAACAAATTAGTCGATAAGAAATCTTACTTGGAAGTAGCGCTCATTTCACTGTAGTTCGCTCGTTTCGTTGCGGTAATTATTAAATTACTAATTATATTAACCTCCCTAACGTTCAATTATCAGTTGTAAAAATGATTAATTACCCCTTAAAAATAATATCAAAATGTAATTTTCTTATTTATCTGAATCATCGATTAGATGAAACACGAAAGGTCGCTTCCAACATATTCAATTTTTTTTTGCGATTTACTGGTTTTCTTTTGAACTCGTAAGTGTTAAGTACAGACGCCAGCACATCAAGCTTCTACAATCTGTCAAATTTCTTTAATAGATTTTTAACTTTATCGCTAAAGCATTAAGGTACAAGGTTGATTGGGAAAATTTGACATTTTCAGGTCGCTTGACCTGCTGGCGTCTGTACACACGTCTGTGTCTACTTACGATTTACTTTGAGTTATTGTATATTAGGTTAGTAACTTATTTTTATAAATCAAGGTTTGCATAAGAGACTTTCCAAAAAGAATTTTAATACACCTTTTAATTTAGATATACCTAATTAAAATTCTTTAGAACCGGTAAAAACTTTAAAAAGATGCAAAAAGGGAGTCGAATGTTCTACAGCAGTGGGGGTGGAGGAATAATAATAATAATATCCCTGGACATTTCACACAGCGCCATCTAGTCCCAAGCTAAGCAACCTAATGCTTGTGTTATGGTAACAAGATGGCTGATAAACTACTTATATACATTTTTTTTTTTTTGTAAATACATACATATTATAGATAGAAAAACACCCAGACTCGGAACAAATACATGTAGGTCATACAAATATTTGTTCCGTGCGGGAATCGAACCCGCGACACGCAGCGCAGCAGTCAATCGCTTAACCACTGCGCCAACCGTGCCGTCGAATAAATTCCTCCTTGAGTCTCTGAGAAATTTAAATGGTTAATAGTACACCTTAATATAATATCGATCTATAGATCGAAGGTCCTATAGGACCATAGAAATCTTTCCTATATCTATGTATAGGACATTATCAACTAAACAATACTGGGCTTGATGAACACAATTAACGCCCGTTGGGCCTTATATTTCGAATAGTTTTAATATACATCTACTATATAAGATACAGGTACTGCAAATAAAGCTACTAAACCTACAATATACGTACAGGTACTACAAATAAATGTCTTATATACTAATTGGTAGTAGGGGCAGTGCAGAACAGCCCTGCCCCTGACCACTGTCTTACTGTGTAGATACGGACTCCCCGCTAACGATGTGCAAAATATCGTAATGATGCTACGTTGCACGAAAACTTTCATTGCGCGATGTAGGACGCGCTGTTCAAAATTCAAAAATAAGAAAGGGGCTTGAGGGTCGTGATATCCGGTATGGCATGAGTTTTTTTTTAAATATGTTTGGAACGAGTAGATATTCTTTTTTTATATTTATTTATTTGGAAAAAATATGTAAGTACCTAAAACATTACAGACATGCCTATATCCAAGTTATTGTACAGTTAACTTCCAATAAAAAACAGATATAAATATCTTTTTGTTTGTGTATATAAAGAAAATTAGATATTTACATGTACACTGTACCCTGGGTCAATAGTGAAAGGCACCGTCCAAGAATTATCTGAGAGGCAATTCTCGTAATTTTAAGAACGTTCAGTCTGATTTCAGTCGCAATCTGTTAAAAATACCACTAATTTCCTTACATTTTGACAAGTTTTTGACATTTGTTTGTCGCCGAGATGAGACTGCGACCAGATTTTGAATATTACGAGAATTGACCTTCTGATAGGTATTCATAAAATTCAAATATTAGTAGGTAGGGACGCACGACTATGATCTTGGAAGAACCATCTTCCTTTATTCATAAACATTGCTTAACGTTAAGTAATGAGTGATTAACGACTGTTTAACCATACAGTTTTGACGTTTATACACATAAATTTAAACAACGTTTATAAAAAAAAGCGCCTTATCTACTACTTATGTCTGTACCTAGACAAATATATTCTAAATCTACCCACATAGATATGCACAAGACATTACTACTACATAATGTCTTACTTCGTAGACAAATGTCCGTTCGCGTTACAAGAGACATGTTGATTCAATTTTTAGTGTTGCGCAGCGCCGGAGAACCCTCATAAACTTGTTACCTTCTTGTCCTCAGCAGTACCTACGTATACCGAATGTCACATGTTCGCACTAAATCACCCAGGTGAACAAATTTTACGACTAGCCCGTAGAAGAATTTCTAATCATTGGAAATGAAATTCGAATAAAAGTGTCCTTAACTTCCACCTACAGTCCTTTCACAGTTATTTTTCCTCTGAATTTGCATCACTGTCAAAATCAAAGCGATCTTTATTCTAGTTACAATAAGGTTGCAGTTTGGTTGTTGCCACTGACTAGTCTGTATAAAATCACATTGATCTTTATTCAAGTTACAATGTTGTAGTTGCTGCTGTCAGAGGGAAAATGATTTATCTAATGAATATAATCCATTACTTCATATGTTCGAAAACTTTGACTGCTCAACAACGTAAATAACGCAATGAATGTTGTTGAATTGTCAAAATGAAAGCTACTATTAGTCTGTTACGAAATTACCCCGCAGGTAATATTTTAATGCCCCAATCTTTGATACGTTTAAGTAAATCAAGCTACTGTTTACTGTACACAGTCATTAAAAGTTGGTAAGTTTTATAGGAACAGCATAAAACCGTGATTAATGCTTTTTGTAAATAACTTTTGGGGTAAAATAGGGAACCGCAATGAGCTAACTTTACTACACACAGCATTATGTTTGGAACCGTTTAAAAAGTTTTGTAATTGCCTTGTTTTTGGGCATATACGGCTTTGTATCTAAGAAACTTTTTGTGAAATTCTAGTCGAAATCGAAATAATAGCAGTCCTAATTATTTCGTAGGTACCGACCGGTATGAACAAAAAATCGAGTAGGTACCTATTTGGAAAGTTAAGCACACTTTCAATCAGAATCTAAATCATTTTGAAGGATATTGCCAACCCATTGTTTCATATGTTCGAAAAATGTGTCCGCTCAACAGCGTAAATAACGCAATGAATGTTGTTGAACTGTCAAAATCATTGCTACTGTTAGTGTGTTACGCAATTACCCCTCACGATGCAAATTAGTTGCCAATAATGGAACCTTCGCCTAATATTGATAGGTATCTAGGTCGTCATTTGCCTAGCCCTATCCCCGACCCTATATTGGGGTCGGCTTCCAATCTAACCGGATGCAGCTGAATACAAGTATTTTAGGTACGAAGGTAGTTAAGTGGTAGGTATCTAGGTACCAAGTTTTATTTCTTACAATGGGTTATTTTGATCTCAATAGTGGTTGCACCGTCTAGGAAACAGATGGCGTGTCGATCTAGATGTGTTTGGATTTGTAGGACAGAAATAGTGAACGCCTTGCTAACCAGTGGGATAACAGGGTCATAAAGAATCAATTTTTGAATGAAACCCGTAAGACCTAATACCAAATTAATAACGGAACAATGGCCTGACGTAGGTAGGTATGTATGTAATAGGATTCTTTTCTTACAATGGGTTATTTTGATCTCTATAGCGGACATCACCGTCTATAGCGGACATCACCGTCTAGGACGGCCGTGACACAGATGGTGTGTCGATCTAGATGTGTTTGTAGGACAGACATGGATAAAGATAACAAAAAAAAATAGATAGTTTCCAAGGGCAAAGCGAAGACCTTGCTAAGCACTGGGACATTTAATAACAACGTCATAAAAATACCTAACACAATTATTTTTTCTATCATGATAAAAGTCCTGTTATTCGCAAAAGAAACGTTACACAAGTGTTCACTTTCACTAATAATAAGTATCACTAATAATAAAGCTGAAGAGTTTGTTTGTTTGAACACGCTGATCTGTGGAACTCCCAGTTGGATATGAAAAAATATTTTTTCATTTGATAGCCCAATATTTGAGGAAGGCTTTACGCTATGAACATCAGGCTATAACCCTTAGGAACTGAGCAAAAAGAAAAACAGTTAGAAATAATGCTAAACGAAATGAAGTGATAGCGCGGGTAGGTGATGCAATGGAACAACAAGGGGAACATAAAATCTCACGCGGACGAAGTCTCGGGCAGAAGTTAGTCATTATATAAATCCTGTTATACGCAAAAGATACGTTACACAAGTATACAGAAATACAAGCCGTAAATCTAAGTATAAATCTGTCATAAACCTCGACTGTAGTCTGGAATGATCGCAGAAATCACGTGGTTCTGACAATTTATAGCTAGCTCCCAGATTGAAACCAAGCATGCAACGACATGACGTCAGGGAAAATGAAAGAGATCGTTATCGTTTTGAAATAACTATTGTTATAGTGCTATTCGAGCTATGTAAGCATTGCGTTTTGTAACCGTTTCCAGTTAAATCGTAGCGGGATTAGGTTTGCATTATTTCGTACCGTTTTCGTACCTATTGTTTTAAGGGCTGTTCAATTATTAGGTAAGACAATTTTGCCCACTTACTGACCCCCCTACCCCTACGTAAGAAAAAATAAGACTTGGATGAATCCCTTCCTCCCCTTTCAATCTTACGTAAGATCTTACGGAAAATTTCAAAGAAAAAGTAGCAATAAAGTTAAAATCGGAAGAACAATCTAGACCCCGCGGGTGGTTTTCTTACGTTAGCACGTAAGAAAAATTAAGACTTGTTTTGACCCTTTTCCCTCAAATCGTCTTACTTAATAAATAAACAGCCCATAAGTCAGCCCGCTGTCTGAGTCTCAGAACAGGGAAACGTAATAATATCATAACATCACGCTTGTAATCCCCAAAGGGCTCGGAAGATGAGCACCTATAATAAGTTAACCCACATTTCGTCAGTTATGTTTAAGTCCCATGTAATTAGGAGCGAGCCTATTGACCCAATGTCATGTAATCTAACCCTTTATATGAGCGTATTTTTTGACAACATAACTTTAATCATAGCTCAAAATTATATTAAATTTGTTTATCATATAACCAGAAACTAATTGAAGGAAGTAGGCATCTGACTTTTGCTGACGAAGAAGATAACCTAGAAAGAGCTGATGTTATTTATTGATAAGTGACAACAGCATGTAGAAATACGTCTGTAGATCTAAGGGGCCATCTCCACGAGCGAGAGAATCGCGGAGATATTATCGTCGTGCCACGTATTTCTATTCACTCTCTTAGAACGTGTCTACTCACGGCGATATCATCGCGGCGAGAATTAGATGGCACGGCGGCGGCGAGACGATCGCCGCGATTCTCTCGCCCGTGGAGATGGCGCCTTAGGGTGGTATCACATCGGATGGAAGATGGGTGGCGTATCTTCGGTCGCGTAACGGCAGAACGGACAGGTAGATAAAAACTCATTCAACCTTACACACTCAACCGAATGATGCGTCAGTGAGTCCACCCACCAACCACCTAACGCTATCCGCTTTTGTGGAATCCTGAATGGGTCCAAAGTACCAATTGATCATGTAGATCACATACAAACTTTATGTGGATTTATTTACTTATTTACCTACAATAGAAGCTAAAAGGAACATCCTACTTCCTACTATCCTACTAATATTATAAACGTGAAAGTTTGTATGGATGGATGGATGTTTGTTACTCTTTCACGCAAAACCAACTGAACGGATTTGGACGAAATTTGGCACACAGAGGGTTTATAACCAGGATTAACACATAGAATACTTTTTATCGCGATATTCTCACGGGAACGAAACTTATGCGTGTGGAACCGCGGGGCGCAGCTAGTGGATCTATAATTGCAAGAAAACCTAACTAAAATAAACAGTAATTACCACGTACCAGACCTTAGTGGGTACATACTTACATAACATAACTTTGTATTATTGTACTACCCGCACGAAAACATTTTCGTGCGGGTAGTAAAATAATACAAAGTTATGGTAATAATAATACAAAGTTAATGTACTTACATTAGCGAGCCAGTCTGAGAAAAAGAAAAACGTAAATAAAATATTCAGCCGTTCGCTTCCGAAGAGTATTTACTCGTCGCTTACTGAAACTCGGTGAAAAAGGAAATTATAGCGATTTATTGAAGCCTAAACATTCTTTACGATCGAGAGAATTTATTTAAGTTGATGTTGTTATTACTTATCGACATGTCGTTTTAAATGAAGTGTTTTGTTTTTGTCAGTTTCTTATTAGTTACCTACTTGAAAATGGCACTGATTTAAAGCGGCAGTTGTTTATTGTAGTTTTGGCAAATTAAAAGTTACAAAATGCATGTGTAAGTAATCAAGTTCGGCAGTAAAACTGAGCAGTACCTAAACTAAATAAACATGGATCAAAACAAATATTTAAATGGGTAATTCAATAAATAATTTAGCAGTAAAATGAGTGAACGGGCAGTTAACAAATTAGTCGATAAGAAATCTTACTTGGAAGTAGCGCTCATTTCACTGTAGTTCGCTCGTTTCGTTGCGGTAATTATTAAATTACTAATTATATTAACCTCCCTAACGTTCAATTATCAGTTGTAAAAATGATTAATTACCCCTTAAAAATAATATCAAAATGTAATTTTCTTATTTATCTGAATCATCGATTAGATGAAACACGAAAGGTCGCTTCCAACATATTCAATTTTTTTTTGCGATTTACTGGTTTTCTTTTGAACTCGTAAGTGTTAAGTACAGACGCCAGCACATCAAGCTTCTACAATCTGTCAAATTTCTTTAATAGATTTTTAACTTTATCGCTAAAGCATTAAGGTACAAGGTTGATTGGGAAAATTTGACATTTTCAGGTCGCTTGACCTGCTGGCGTCTGTACACACGTCTGTGTCTACTTACGATTTACTTTGAGTTATTGTATATTAGGTTAGTAACTTATTTTTATAAATCAAGGTTTGCATAAGAGACTTTCCAAAAAGAATTTTAATACACCTTTTAATTTAGATATACCTAATTAAAATTCTTTAGAACCGGTAAAAACTTTAAAAAGATGCAAAAAGGGAGTCGAATGTTCTACAGCAGTGGGGGTGGAGGAATAATAATAATAATATCCCTGGACATTTCACACAGCGCCATCTAGTCCCAAGCTAAGCAACCTAATGCTTGTGTTATGGTAACAAGATGGCTGATAAACTACTTATATACATTTTTTTTTTTTTGTAAATACATACATATTATAGATAGAAAAACACCCAGACTCGGAACAAATACATGTAGGTCATACAAATATTTGTTCCGTGCGGGAATCGAACCCGCGACACGCAGCGCAGCAGTCAATCGCTTAACCACTGCGCCAACCGTGCCGTCGAATAAATTCCTCCTTGAGTCTCTGAGAAATTTAAATGGTTAATAGTACACCTTAATATAATATCGATCTATAGATCGAAGGTCCTATAGGACCATAGAAATCTTTCCTATATCTATGTATAGGACATTATCAACTAAACAATACTGGGCTTGATGAACACAATTAACGCCCGTTGGGCCTTATATTTCGAATAGTTTTAATATACATCTACTATATAAGATACAGGTACTGCAAATAAAGCTACTAAACCTACAATATACGTACAGGTACTACAAATAAATGTCTTATATACTAATTGGTAGTAGGGGCAGTGCAGAACAGCCCTGCCCCTGACCACTGTCTTACTGTGTAGATACGGACTCCCCGCTAACGATGTGCAAAATATCGTAATGATGCTACGTTGCACGAAAACTTTCATTGCGCGATGTAGGACGCGCTGTTCAAAATTCAAAAATAAGAAAGGGGCTTGAGGGTCGTGATATCCGGTATGGCATGAGTTTTTTTTTAAATATGTTTGGAACGAGTAGATATTCTTTTTTTATATTTATTTATTTGGAAAAAATATGTAAGTACCTAAAACATTACAGACATGCCTATATCCAAGTTATTGTACAGTTAACTTCCAATAAAAAACAGATATAAATATCTTTTTGTTTGTGTATATAAAGAAAATTAGATATTTACATGTACACTGTACCCTGGGTCAATAGTGAAAGGCACCGTCCAAGAATTATCTGAGAGGCAATTCTCGTAATTTTAAGAACGTTCAGTCTGATTTCAGTCGCAATCTGTTAAAAATACCACTAATTTCCTTACATTTTGACAAGTTTTTGACATTTGTTTGTCGCCGAGATGAGACTGCGACCAGATTTTGAATATTACGAGAATTGACCTTCTGATAGGTATTCATAAAATTCAAATATTAGTAGGTAGGGACGCACGACTATGATCTTGGAAGAACCATCTTCCTTTATTCATAAACATTGCTTAACGTTAAGTAATGAGTGATTAACGACTGTTTAACCATACAGTTTTGACGTTTATACACATAAATTTAAACAACGTTTATAAAAAAAAGCGCCTTATCTACTACTTATGTCTGTACCTAGACAAATATATTCTAAATCTACCCACATAGATATGCACAAGACATTACTACTACATAATGTCTTACTTCGTAGACAAATGTCCGTTCGCGTTACAAGAGACATGTTGATTCAATTTTTAGTGTTGCGCAGCGCCGGAGAACCCTCATAAACTTGTTACCTTCTTGTCCTCAGCAGTACCTACGTATACCGAATGTCACATGTTCGCACTAAATCACCCAGGTGAACAAATTTTACGACTAGCCCGTAGAAGAATTTCTAATCATTGGAAATGAAATTCGAATAAAAGTGTCCTTAACTTCCACCTACAGTCCTTTCACAGTTATTTTTCCTCTGAATTTGCATCACTGTCAAAATCAAAGCGATCTTTATTCTAGTTACAATAAGGTTGCAGTTTGGTTGTTGCCACTGACTAGTCTGTATAAAATCACATTGATCTTTATTCAAGTTACAATGTTGTAGTTGCTGCTGTCAGAGGGAAAATGATTTATCTAATGAATATAATCCATTACTTCATATGTTCGAAAACTTTGACTGCTCAACAACGTAAATAACGCAATGAATGTTGTTGAATTGTCAAAATGAAAGCTACTATTAGTCTGTTACGAAATTACCCCGCAGGTAATATTTTAATGCCCCAATCTTTGATACGTTTAAGTAAATCAAGCTACTGTTTACTGTACACAGTCATTAAAAGTTGGTAAGTTTTATAGGAACAGCATAAAACCGTGATTAATGCTTTTTGTAAATAACTTTTGGGGTAAAATAGGGAACCGCAATGAGCTAACTTTACTACACACAGCATTATGTTTGGAACCGTTTAAAAAGTTTTGTAATTGCCTTGTTTTTGGGCATATACGGCTTTGTATCTAAGAAACTTTTTGTGAAATTCTAGTCGAAATCGAAATAATAGCAGTCCTAATTATTTCGTAGGTACCGACCGGTATGAACAAAAAATCGAGTAGGTACCTATTTGGAAAGTTAAGCACACTTTCAATCAGAATCTAAATCATTTTGAAGGATATTGCCAACCCATTGTTTCATATGTTCGAAAAATGTGTCCGCTCAACAGCGTAAATAACGCAATGAATGTTGTTGAACTGTCAAAATCATTGCTACTGTTAGTGTGTTACGCAATTACCCCTCACGATGCAAATTAGTTGCCAATAATGGAACCTTCGCCTAATATTGATAGGTATCTAGGTCGTCATTTGCCTAGCCCTATCCCCGACCCTATATTGGGGTCGGCTTCCAATCTAACCGGATGCAGCTGAATACAAGTATTTTAGGTACGAAGGTAGTTAAGTGGTAGGTATCTAGGTACCAAGTTTTATTTCTTACAATGGGTTATTTTGATCTCAATAGTGGTTGCACCGTCTAGGAAACAGATGGCGTGTCGATCTAGATGTGTTTGGATTTGTAGGACAGAAATAGTGAACGCCTTGCTAACCAGTGGGATAACAGGGTCATAAAGAATCAATTTTTGAATGAAACCCGTAAGACCTAATACCAAATTAATAACGGAACAATGGCCTGACGTAGGTAGGTATGTATGTAATAGGATTCTTTTCTTACAATGGGTTATTTTGATCTCTATAGCGGACATCACCGTCTATAGCGGACATCACCGTCTAGGACGGCCGTGACACAGATGGTGTGTCGATCTAGATGTGTTTGTAGGACAGACATGGATAAAGATAACAAAAAAAAATAGATAGTTTCCAAGGGCAAAGCGAAGACCTTGCTAAGCACTGGGACATTTAATAACAACGTCATAAAAATACCTAACACAATTATTTTTTCTATCATGATAAAAGTCCTGTTATTCGCAAAAGAAACGTTACACAAGTGTTCACTTTCACTAATAATAAGTATCACTAATAATAAAGCTGAAGAGTTTGTTTGTTTGAACACGCTGATCTGTGGAACTCCCAGTTGGATATGAAAAAATATTTTTTCATTTGATAGCCCAATATTTGAGGAAGGCTTTACGCTATGAACATCAGGCTATAACCCTTAGGAACTGAGCAAAAAGAAAAACAGTTAGAAATAATGCTAAACGAAATGAAGTGATAGCGCGGGTAGGTGATGCAATGGAACAACAAGGGGAACATAAAATCTCACGCGGACGAAGTCTCGGGCAGAAGTTAGTCATTATATAAATCCTGTTATACGCAAAAGATACGTTACACAAGTATACAGAAATACAAGCCGTAAATCTAAGTATAAATCTGTCATAAACCTCGACTGTAGTCTGGAATGATCGCAGAAATCACGTGGTTCTGACAATTTATAGCTAGCTCCCAGATTGAAACCAAGCATGCAACGACATGACGTCAGGGAAAATGAAAGAGATCGTTATCGTTTTGAAATAACTATTGTTATAGTGCTATTCGAGCTATGTAAGCATTGCGTTTTGTAACCGTTTCCAGTTAAATCGTAGCGGGATTAGGTTTGCATTATTTCGTACCGTTTTCGTACCTATTGTTTTAAGGGCTGTTCAATTATTAGGTAAGACAATTTTGCCCACTTACTGACCCCCCTACCCCTACGTAAGAAAAAATAAGACTTGGATGAATCCCTTCCTCCCCTTTCAATCTTACGTAAGATCTTACGGAAAATTTCAAAGAAAAAGTAGCAATAAAGTTAAAATCGGAAGAACAATCTAGACCCCGCGGGTGGTTTTCTTACGTTAGCACGTAAGAAAAATTAAGACTTGTTTTGACCCTTTTCCCTCAAATCGTCTTACTTAATAAATAAACAGCCCATAAGTCAGCCCGCTGTCTGAGTCTCAGAACAGGGAAACGTAATAATATCATAACATCACGCTTGTAATCCCCAAAGGGCTCGGAAGATGAGCACCTATAATAAGTTAACCCACATTTCGTCAGTTATGTTTAAGTCCCATGTAATTAGGAGCGAGCCTATTGACCCAATGTCATGTAATCTAACCCTTTATATGAGCGTATTTTTTGACAACATAACTTTAATCATAGCTCAAAATTATATTAAATTTGTTTATCATATAACCAGAAACTAATTGAAGGAAGTAGGCATCTGACTTTTGCTGACGAAGAAGATAACCTAGAAAGAGCTGATGTTATTTATTGATAAGGCACTTCAACGACTTATTCACTAAGACAGATACACAAATAAATTCACATAAAGTTTTAGAAATAGTGAATAGTGCACAGCACTAGCAGAGAAATGTACGTACAAGATATTGTTAGTTGAATTACATAATCCTTATAAAAATAAAATTTAATAAACAACGAGCTATTTTCACAAATACGGTCGGAAATACAAAAATACTTAAAAAAAAGCAATAATAAAAGACTAATAAAGAATAAGACGCTGACAAAGAAGAGAATGGGGTAAATACAATTATTTAGGCGGCTCATGTCACAACGTTGAGCAATTAAGCTTTCTAGGCCGCTATGAAAGAAGATACACCAATTATTAGCCCTATCATCGTTACAGAGTAATAAAAGGCCTCACGGAAACTTTTTGCAAAAGTAGGTATTAGTAATTGAATATCGGAAATTTGTTAAAAAGGGTCCACGGATGGAATAAGTTAAGAGAGAATCTGTCGAAGAGTTGAATAAGTGATGAGCTTCTACAAAACCACATTGCCAGGGACGCACGGCAATGATAATATAATTCATATTGTATGAGGAACATTACGGGGTTTCTCTCTGTGTGTCAGATCATAAAAAACTTGTTTATGAAGCATGAACAATGTATGAGGCCAGCTTTAGAAGTGGCTGAAATCATCTTTTGTGCATTTTATGTATGAAAGATTCAGTTTGGAAGTTCAGGAATATTTTATGCTCTAAAGTTTTACAAAGTAATTGTTATAAATTATGTTATATTACCAAGGTTTTTCCGTTGTATATATTTTGAAGAAAATATTCCAATAATACCAACCTACTTCGATGAAAAGGTCGCATTAAAATGGTTGGTTCGTGAACAGTGCAGAATGAGTAACAACTACTTCTTCGCTTTCAAGAATCCAATTCTGTTTAAAATGCAACAAGTTCGTGTAAAAGTATCGTCATGCCGACACATTGGGTCAGTGCCAGTGTGCTCAGTTAGAAGCATTAATTTGCATACCCAAGCTTTGTCCGCCATTGAATATTCAAAGAGTTCGCTTCGCTCGCCCACCAAATAGGCGTGTGGGGAACCCGATGCTTATTTAATGTAACCACTTGAACCAACTTTTAACGAAGGCTTTAATATTTCCACGGCTGAACCCTAAAGGTCATGGAAGCATGATTCGTTAATAATTATGCACAATGAGTCGTGAAAATGGTTTACATTGTTGGGTGGAAAAAGTATTGAAATTGTTTTCAATTCGTAGAAGCGATTTGGTTGTTACGGTTACGATTAAACACTGAACGTATAGCCGAATTCAGGTTGCGGTTAGCTGTTTAAATTATTGCTGGTAAATCTATATTTCGACGTCATTCTACAATAGTTTCGAATAGAATAAGATAGCCTTTACCCACATCAGTGCACTTTAAAAGCATTACGACCGAGCGAAAGTCTTACTTGGACGGATTTCTCCTCCCGAGATTGATTACGCTAATGGAATGGCACGCACCTTTTACGAGAGAATCGTACGGAAATGTAAACGTCACCTGTGAAACATTTGTTCAATAAAAAAGAGTAAACGGCGCTTTAGGGCAAGGCGCCCTATTCCCTCTGAACATCGTACAAGATCCGACATTAACGATATCGTTAATGTTTTACAAAGTCAACCCCTGTTATTAAATGTTATACATAACATAAAATGATCAGCCTATAATGTACCCATTGTTGGGACACAGTCTTCCTCTCTTCGAGAGGGAGTGGGCTATAATCTACCATGCGGGCCCAGTGCAGGTTGGTAGATGTTACATGTCTTCGAATTTTTTGGTTCTAGGATATGCCGGTTTCCTCACGATGTTTTCCTTCACCGTTTTGAGAGCAGTGGTGATGAAATAATTTACACAAAGTAAATCGCCTATCTGGGCCACCACTGCTCTTAGTTGGAGAGGAAGCAATAATACACAAAGTCAAAGTCAAATCATTTATTTTAATTAGGCACATAAAAGGCACTTTTGAACGTCAAAAATTACATTAAAATCGAATTGATTCTAGACGCCTCTTCCAAAAGGTAGTTTTAATCTTTTAAAATGTTTTCCAATATTTTGCATACATTAATTGCAAAACGATGCACCTAAAATAAAATTACTATACCACAATAGGTAAAAAAATTAAAATGGATTAATGAAACCATGACATATTAATTAACTATGTGACAGATATATGATGCTCACATATTTACAAACATTCTAAGAAGATTTTCATAAAAAAAAAAACAGAGTAATAGTCCGGGTGTGACTAAGTAATTACAGAATGTAAATCAATGTCAAAACAAAAAAGAATAAGTTATACAATTACATTAGCAACCAGTTTGATTTTGTCTAGACTCTACAGATTGTGCTATGGAGCAGGACCAGCATGTTTCCAAGCATTCTTATCTTGGATATAATCATCTAATTTGTAATATCCATGTTTACAAAGTGTAATTTTAATATAAGTTTCAAATTTTCTTTCATTTAATTGCAATATTTCACAAGGTATTTTGTTGTACGAGTAACATTTAACACTGTACCCCATAAAAGATGTATGTATTTTAGATAATCTGAAAAAAGCTTGATCTAATTTATCTTTATTTCTCTCGTAGTATTAAAATTATGTCTATCACTTATTTTATTAAAAAGATGTTGATTTTTTCTTACATACATAATATTTTCATTAATGAAATGGCAAGGTACCGTCATAATATTAACCTTTTTAAATAGTTCCCTAAGAGATTCGCGGTGACTGACGTGGATTGTGAATGGCTCTGACACATTGATATATAAAATATATCAATGCTCTGACAGCTTTCTTTTGCAAAATAAAAATGGATTTTATGTCAGCAGCCCGACCCTACAGTAAAATGCCATATGACATAATACTGTGGAAGTAACTAAAATAGACCAAACGCGCGTTTTCTACATCTGTTAATTGTCTTATATTTCTAACCGGCGGCCGAGCTTAGTCACCCCGCAATAGATGTTTTAGGAGGTCCCTATTGTAATTTCTCGTCTAGCGTGATTCCTAGGAAAACTGTCTGATTAACAAATTCTAGTTTTTGGCCATTCAATATGATGTCCCATTCGCTACTTCTAACATTAGGTACCTAATTTAAATTTAATGCAGTTGGTTTTTTTTATTAAGTATTAAATTATTTACCGTAACTCAATCTTGGACCTGAAGAATAGAGTTATTCACGTCGTCAAGATTTTGTGACCTTCGGTCTATTTTAAAGATCAATGATGTGTCATCTGTAAATAATACCATCTTCGGTTGGTTTTGAAGTAATTGGGGTAAATCATTAATATAAACTAACTAAAAAGAGGAATGGACCCAATATCCAACCTTGAGGAACGCCCATTGTCATTTCAGATCCCAATGAGTTTACGCCGTTTACTTGGACTTTAACCTTTCTATCTTTCAGGTATGATCTTAACAAGTCAAGTGCTGTTTTGCTAATCTCATAGTGCTCGCGTTTCATCAGAAGTGTTTCATGGTTTACGCAATCGAACGCCTTAGAGAGGTCGCAATAGATTCCAATAGCATCTTGTGCTTCTTTCCAGGCGTAAAAAACGTTCTTCATTGGGGTAACACCGGCGTCAGTGGTACAACGCCGGTGAAACCGTACTGGTGTTCATGAAAGCTGTAATTTTTATTAAAGTGACGTAACATTTGACTGAGAATCAACTTTTCAAACACTTTACTGAGAACTGGCAGAATTGACACATGTCTATAATTGTTAGATTCTTTACTATCACCGGTTTGGAACAATGGTACTATTTTACTAGTTTTACAAGATCCGGAGACTCCTTGGTCAACACTGGTGTTAAATATGAAAGCTAAATAGGGCGCAATGGTTTCGATGAGATATTTACATACTTTAAAACAGACATTCCCCAAAGATCTACTGTTGATTTAATTTTAAGATCGTTAAAAGCTCTTATAACAGCCTGGGGGTTTGTATGCTGAAACCTAAGCTCCAAAGGGCATCCCTTTACATTATTTTAAGTAAGGCAGCAGAAAGCGTGGCGGAAGAATTTAAAGCTTCAGTAGTTTTAAGGGGAATATTAGCAAAGAAGTTTTCAAATTCCTCAGCTATTTCTACATCTGAATTGATGGGGGCCATGACTCTTACCTGGTTCATTATTTATTATTTGCCAAGTAGTTTTATTATATTGCTAATATAGAGAGCTAGCTCTTTGGCACACGCTTTTAAAAGTTTTTGAATATTTTACAACATACTGATGAAAGTTTGTATTATTCATATGTTGCTTTAGGCCATAAAGTTCAAAAAGTTTTTCCCTACTTTTACGAATGCCTGGAGTAGCCCAGTCACTGAATAAAAACTTTGTGTAAATACTTTTAATTTTCAGCCGAAAAGTGTCATTAAATTACGCGTTTAATAGTGAAAAGAACTCGGCGTAGAACTCATTGGGGTCATCTCACAATCCGAGACCCCTTTAAAAGAACAAAAAGCATCTTTTGTTCATCCTGAAATTCCCATCTGCATTATTAGATAAGTACCTACAAAGCAGCAGCACCTTCTATCCACCATATTTTATTAAAAAGACAAGAATAAACAAGCTTATCAAATTAATCAAAGTTAAACTGTTTCACGGAATTGAGTTTGCTAAACCGGCAATTCGAGGAACTCAGTTCGCACGTAGTCATTTTCGTTAAATCCGTGAAAAGGACTGTAATTTTAAAGGGAAGAAGGGTAAAACGAGGTTTTATTTTTAATCTTCTTAATAAATGCTGAAGAAAATTATGTTGAGAAAGACGTCCGCTTACCGTAGGTAATTTCAAGCTTCCCAACTTTATACCTCTATTATTATTAGTGAGGCTGTGGGAGAAAAGGTATCACGCAGTTCGCTATAAGGAAAAACAATAATATTTTTAGGCCAGCCCGAGCTGATTATGATTACAGAATATACCTACGTAAGTACATATTATCTACTATCTTCTTCATATTATGATAACTTTATAAAAAAACCTATAGTAAGGTATGAAATTTACACAAACATATAAGTACCTGCAAATAAATAAAATGGAAGTGTCTGTTTATAATGTCAATATAACAGCTTTTTACTAATACATACTACTAGCTTCTGTCCGCGACTTCTTCGCCGTGATATTTCGGCCCATCGCGTCCCATCCCATCGCTCGCCCGTGCTACTACTTCGATTTCGCTTAGTGTTCTTTCTGACTTTTTACATTTTGCTCGGCGCCTAAGGGTCGTAGCGTGATGTTAAATAGCCTATAACCTTCCTCAAGAAATGGGCTATCAAATGAAATAAGATTTTTTTTAAATCTGACTGGTAGTTCCGGAGAGTACCCCTACATACATACAAACAAACAAATTTTACCTCTTTATAATATTAGTTTAAATGAAATAGACGGTATTCAAAACGAAATATTTTTTTTAATGTTTGTTCTGTCTGGCTGTTTGTTTCGGTTAATCTCCGAAATGGCTGGACCTATTTTGACGGGACTTTCACTAGCATAGCTGATGTATGAAAAAAAAAAGACTTATATTTTAGAAAAAGAATTAATAATAATCCAATATGCTAGCACAGCTAGTATTTAATAAACTTACCCACAAATAAACGCTTTATAAAAAGCTATTATTATTATAATGGAGGCCTTCAGCTATACGTACGAGTATGCAGCGATATTTATTCTGGGCAGCACTGAGGACGTACCCCTGCCTGCACTGGCCTTGTACTGAACCTTATATTTCTTTACAGTGAACAGGAGATAGAAGGTCGTTTGGATACAAACTGTTTTAAAGCGGTTTTAAGATTGGTTCAGATAAATTGCACATTTCACATTATTGTTACCTGAAGGCCAATTCACGTAATTAAAAATGTTCAAAATCTAGTCGCAATCTCATCTCAGCGACAATCATGTCAAGAACTTCACAAAAATATAGGGAAATTAGAGGCATTTTTGACAGATTGAGACTGAGATCAGATTCTGAACGTTTTTAATATTACTGGTTAAAGTGAAATACAGGTGGAATAAAAGTGTTTGGGTAAAACTCTTGCAATCTCTTTTGATTTTTAATAATTTTCAAGTTGGAATTTCCTATCTATCGGATTGGTCAACCAGCGAGCACTTATGCATAATCCACCTGTATCGTTCCCACTGCTGGGACACAAGCTTCCTCTCTGTGAGGATTGGTTGTAGGGAGTGAGCCACCCATAACCACACAGGACCTGTCTTTTGTTTCTTTTTGGGCCTCTCGCTTGTCAACCTAGGAGATTTAATACCTCTTCCTGATTATACCTATAGTTTTGTATAATTTAGAAGCATTTTTTAAATTTTGTAAATGTAAGAACCATGGATCCGTTTTTATGATATTTTGATGTTGACTTGAAAAAGCATGGCAGTTGAGAATATGTCATGCTCACTTAAATGTCTCACTGGTGGTGGCGCGTGTGTTAGATCATTCGGTTCCCTACAAAATGGTTGAGCTGGGTGGTGCTGATCCACGCGACATGTTCGTGAAATGGCGCCGTCGATTGAGACTGGTCATCTCTTAACTGCCAGGGCTTATTTTTAATTTCATATTTTAAATTGTTTCTTTTTTTCATTGTTCTCACATATAGGTAGAAGCAATAAGAATAATGTACCCAGGATTTTGTAATAATATCTTGATTTAAAAGAGTGTCCTTGGAGTTTCTTGCCCGTTCTTCTCCAAAGAGATCTATGTTTTGGAATGGGCAACTAGCTTCAACTTTCTGACTAACTGACCGACCATTTAATTTTGACAATTCAAAAGTGCCTGAAATGGTTTAATTGAAATAAATGATTTGAGTTTGAGTTTGAGATTATCGGATCTTTTTTTCGAATACATTAATGTTACGTCGGCGATACAATCATAAAAATAAACCTTTATTTCAGCTAGCTATATTTTTTTCCCTAATTTGTTAGTTTTACAATAACATAAGGCTATATTAGTCATGACGAGGCAATCAATTAATTCAATATTCGTCTTGCTGAGTCAATTTTTATTACTCCTCCAATCATTGCCCTTGTGTCCATATAGCTATCAAGTTAATAAAATGGCCTCCCCCAACCCCAATTAACGACATTTTTACTGCTGCATAAATTCTAGAACACGTTCAATTAGGTTCTTTAAGACGATATTAACTGAAATGAACTCACTTGAGGGAGTGACAATCTCTTGCCTAGACACGCTGGGTACAGCCGGTCTATTCTGTAAAAACATCACCGTGAAAACATAGGTGAAGAGAGCTCAAAGTCAGCTGTCATTCCAGCTGATGCTAGGCACTGACACACTAAGGCTCCGCTGTCCGCCCGTCCGTCCATCTGTCTGTCACAGGGTTGTATCTTTTGAACCATATAATATGTAGACACTTGAAATATGTCGATTTCGATGACAATGTTCAGTAGGAGCATGCTTTTGCAAACTTTGATGTAGTGTTCGAGAGTGAACACGACAAAGAAGATAACGAATCGGGTCAGTTCAGTCCTTTTATCAATGTATCTAGCTATGTTTCAGAGCCTCAGGATGAGCATTATGATCACGATATAGAAACCAATTAAAATAACATCGTCGGTGATCAACTTATTCAGGATAATTTTTTGATTGTTGATTCCGAGACAAAGACACTTGGCTGACACGACAAGCAAATGGTTTCAGATGTAAAATATGTAATATTTTTGTATAGGAATAATTATTGAAGTCTACGAGTTAAGCCGTGTTTGATTTTATACGTCCCGTGTAGCGTGAAGCTCGTAGAGCACTTCACAGTACCTAAGTACTTGTTTTTAGTGATCTAAGGGCTGATTTTTCCAACGCGAGATAATTTTATCCGAGGAATAATTTTGAATTTTTGACTGTTCTTCCATACAAAATCTGTCAGAAGTCAATTTTATCCCATGAATAAAAAATATCTGGCGTTAGAAAAGTCAGCCCTAAAGACAATAAAAATAATTCTTTAAACATTTTGAACGTCAATGAAATTGAATGCAAAAGTTATATCAATGTGGAAATCGAAAACCTTGCGGAAGAGATTTATGTAAATCAGTTGTTTGATATGGATGGAACTGTAGTCGATAATGGTGATTCATTTGTGCACAGAATAAACTTGACGTGAACTATTTGCTATCTATACCCTGTCCATTAGGTAAACCGTTTTTTGACAGATGGAACTAGTGATTGCAGCAACACACAATACATTGATTAATACACGTACGGTATTATAATGTCTGTAAGAAGCATAAAAGATAAAGCAATAAGATAAGGCAGTACTTTTACTCGGTTTATAGCGCGAGACAGACCGAGTTGAATGTTGCTGCGGCGATAGAAGGGGCGGGTGGTGAGAATGGGGCGGCGCAGATTCATCTGCAGGAATTGCAATTGAAGGATGTGCAAAGTGCGCTTGAACAACTTAAGCCGAAGAGATCCGCGGGACCGGATGGTATACCGCCTTACATATTCAGAGACTGTAGATCTGTGCTGGCTGAACCGTTGCTCCATATATTCAACAAGTGTCTGAAGGCAGCCGTGTTTCAAGAGAGATAGAAAACCACTCGTGTCGTGCCGGTACCAAAAGGCAGTATAAGTAACGACAATGTTAGTGGGTACAGACCTATTGCAGTATTGTCATCACCGGCTAAAGTGTTGGAGTGCGCTATTCATAACAGCGTTTTTATGCAGGTGAGAACACAACAGATGCACAGCACGGATTTCGACCGATGAGGAGCACCACCAGTAACTTACTGAGATACATGGCTCATGTGCTGCCGATTGTGGACAATGGGGGGCAAGCTGACGCTGCTTACTTCGACTTCAAAAAAACATTCGACCTAGTCGATAATGACGTGTTGCTGAAGAAGTTAGCAGCTGTTGCTTTCACTCCGCACCTACTCCGTTTCATCGCAAGTTGTATGAGAGATAGGCAGCAATACGTAAAGTACGAGGGACACCAGTCAGAGCCATACTTTACATGGTCTGGTGTATGCCAAGGGAGTAACTTTGGACCTCTGCAATGTATAATTATGGTAAACGATTTGCCCAGAGTCGTTAAGGATGCAAATTGTTTATTATTTGTAAACGATCTTAAGTTATACTTGGCAGTGAGCTGTGATGATGACTGTGAACGCTTACAGAAGGCCATAGATAGCGATCTGCAATTCTGCAATTCAATGCCCAAAATTGTGTCACCATCACTTTCTCGCGTGTATGTAGTCCTATTGTACATGATTACAACATTGATGGGATGCCGACGATCAGGGCCAAAGAGGTTAGGGATTTAGGAGTTAGTCTTAACGCGGGGCTTGCGTTTCGTGATCATACAGTCAAGTGCTGTAAAAAGGCCTACAGACATTTAGGGTTTATCTTACGTACTGTCCGTGGTTTCACAAATATTAGGGCGATTATCGCTATAAACAACACTTTGGTGAGAAGTCATTTAGAATGCAACGCAGTCACCTAGGCCCCACATGAGACTAAATAATAGTCTCATGTGGAGCGAATACAAAATAAATTTATTAGATTTTTATATTTGAGGCTCTATGGAGTATATCCTTTTTACCCGCTCATGTATCCAACCCTGTTTACATTAGGCACGGTTGTAATTAATAAATAAAAAATATATTTATTTTATTACGCATTTTAAAGTTAACTTTTTCGTAATCTGGAATAGTTCGTTCTATAAGACAGCTGTCAAAAAATGGTTAATCTAATGGACAGGGTATAGGTATTGTTACTGGCAGATTTTAAAGAAGAAAGAGATCAAAGATAACTTGCTTTTAGAAGTTGGTTAAAATTAGAAACCGTGTGTGTCGTCAAAACGTAAAAGATGATTAAAGGATTATGTCAACTGGATACAGAAGTGTCTTTCTTTTATATGTATTTATTCCAATTCATACTGTGATGACTGGAGGGGCTTGAGGCTTTAAGTAATAACAGCCACATGGGTCGATCTATCAGGTTAAGCTACGCTTGCCGTGGTTGGTCCGTGAATGGGTGACCATCTTTATATACCAAGACCTCTCCGTGTCTCGTGAGATCTATCTCACGAGACACGGAGAGGTCTCTTGGTATATAAACTGTCAAAGATCTATCTTTGACAGTCGTTACGGGTCGTCAGAAGCCCGAAAATCTGACAACCAGTCTTTCCAAGGGGTATCATATTACCCAGTAACTGGGCTGTGGAGGTCAGATAGGCAGTCGCTCCATGTAAAATACTGGTATTCAGCTGCATCCGACTCCAACATAGTTGGGAAAAGACTAGGCAGATGATGACTGAGATGAAAATTACCTTATAGATGTTCTTTGTTCAGCCCCTGCTATAGTTTGACCGAAACTGCTGTACCGCTCCTTAGGAATGCGCGGCGAGGCGGGAGGAATGCGCGGCGAGGCGGGGGGCGGGACGCCGTGAGCGATGACGAATGAGCGGCCTGCACTGCCCCCCCGTCTCGCCGCGCACATACCGAAGGCGCGGTACAGCGGTTTTAGTCAAACTATACCGTTGTTTAAGGTCTGATAATAAGATAAGAATACCAAAATAAAGTACGACTTCATTGGTGTGAAAGAATTATTTTGGTAACGGGATTGTATCTTGCAAAAATAAAATTAGTAGGTAATGTAACCAACAGAACAGATAGTATTTTAGTCCATTTTTTACGTAGATAAATAAAAACGGGAGATATTAGAGGATAGTAGTTATGTGGGATATTCACAAAACAATTTAATAAAGAGAAAACCCACAAACATAACGTCTACTCTCCCCATTACTTCACAGATAATTGTTTATTTAACCCCAAAGTAAAGTTCATGATTGCTAGCGAAACGCAGGATTAGAGTCGTGGTGATATTACAGGTAAAGTAAATTACGTAGTCGAGCCGCGGCAGAATAATTAACTGTGGCTGTCAGGTACCGCGCAATACACAGCTTTGCTTTTAGAGGTTAGGTTTTAGTACTGTGGCTAAAACTATTAGAAATAAAAGAAAAGAAAGAAACTTATTTGCGCTAGATGTGAGATAGGCAGTCGCTCCATGTAAAATGCTGGTATTCAGCTGCATCCGGTTAGACTGGAAGCCGACCCTAACATAGTTGGGAAAAGGCTAGGCAGATGATGATTTGCGCTAGATGTGACGTAAAGAAAGAAAACAGATATGTAATCATGAAGATCATGTTTTGTACGTGTAGGGTCTGTACGGATTTGTCTGGCTTTATGGCCGGCGTTCGGACTTTGGCCAGCCTTGTCATTTTGTCCGGAATTTTCGAATAGTGTTTTTTTTAAATAGAAATAGAACACGTTCTGAAAAAAGAAAGTTAAAGAAAAGCAATGGCCGGACTTTTTTACAAATGTCCGGTTTTTGCGAAACGGTAACCCCTATGTACGTGAGTATTAAGATGTTTATAATGCATACTAACTCCATTCACGTCATTGTTTGTATAGAAGTTTCAGCAGTCAGGCTATGGGTCGATTTTCCATTCAAAGGTTGTTCTTATTACATGCTTCTATGTTCAGCACCCTAATTGCGTAACACACAATCAATCGGAATCAGAATCATTTTGAAGCAAATTGTGCTAATCCATTGCTTCATAAGTTCGAAAAATTTGTCTGCTCAACACGTAAATTACGCAATGAATGTTGTTGAACTGTCAAAATGAAACCGATTCCGATTGATCGTGTGTTACGCAATTAAGGTGCCGGCTTAGACTGCGTATGTGCCAGTCTGTCAGTTCTTTAGATTCTATTTCTTAGATTCTCTTTCTAATAATGAGCAAGCCAACCGAACCAGTGATCGCACTTTCTCATTGTGAAGGTGCGTTACTTTAAAGAAGACACTTAAGGGTTGTTTTTTTTTCTCTTATTATTTTTTATTAAACTAATGAACTGTAAGATGTGTAAACGATATGATGTAAGAAAATTTTTTATACAAAAGCTAAAGAAATATGTATTAACAAAAGCATTATTATTATTATTACGAGATACTGATATTTATTTACCAGAACAGTGATTCTGAAAAACTGTAGTCTCATTCGAATATTGTACAAAAATACTGGATAGATTTCAGTTGGGTCTTCACGGACGTTTCATAACCTCCAACAATGGAATAAGTCAAGCAGCGAAGCTTCTGAAATATATTACTCTCCAAACGTTTTGAACATGACTTGTTCTATTTAAAATATAATATTTTATATTCTACGGCATTGCAGTTCATATTTTGTTCCCCGTTAAAAATGATATTAAAACTTCTTTGTCATCGGCTCATAAACACGTCAAGGACAAAAGAGCTACAACAATTTGATTTTTATCTATTTCTTGCAATGAATAGCAATTTCTACGGAATTTCGTAGCACTAACTACGCTGATTCGTAGCACTTACTACGGTAATTCGTAGGCTCGTAGTCTCGTAGCCGTAGCAATTGTCTTCGAATATTTGCCTATTCGTAGGCTTTTAGGGGTAATATAAAGGTGCTATAGGAAAGAAAAGTACTTTTATGTTTACGGTTACGTCGAACACGTGGTGTTTTCACAAAGTGACCAAGGTGACCTGTAAAAGGGTCACAATCTAATAATGTCTCACTCTATTTTGTATGCCAACGGGCGTAAAGGTGTCCTTAGTCTTCATACTTGTTGTGTAGTGTTTTTTTTTTTAGTAAGTAGTTGTGTGCCATCATAATTATGTTTAACTGACGACCTGTCCCTGCTTCGCACGGTTTTTATGTTTTGACAAAACATGGAGATTTCTTTATTATTTGTAATTTTAGTATGAATGTATTACACATAGACCTTTCGGAATAAATTCATCAAAACCCATTGCGTAATTTAGATGAATAACGCGGTCACACAGACAGACACGAAAAGTGACTTCAATTTATAATATGTATACTGTATAGATGATGTAAGTACATACATTATTTACGTTCAGAAATATTAACGGTTTTACAGACACGTAGTGTTTCGTGATTATGTAGACAAATAAACTAAAAAAGCTTTATAAACCGCCGCGTAATACGATAAATAAAGGGGGATCCACACACCTCAAATAATGCTATTATAACACAAACACATAAAGTGAGATAAAAATATTTCAGTAATACAATGTAATCCCTATAAAGGCGTATGACGCGAGAAGGGGGAGGGTAGATCCTATAAGACGTAATTGTTCCTTACATCCCCATCCGCGGGAGTTTGTCGGGAGATATACAAATACCCGAGCGAAAGTCCCCTTTCTATCAATTTTGTTTGTTAAGCTCGAACGGTTTCTCTTTGACTGCTCGTCGGATATCGTGATTCATGTGGTTCTTATAGGATTGTATTATTGTACAATCGTTCTATAGGTTTGTGGATTTGGTGTGTTGATTTTATTTATTTTATCATTTGTGTAAGACTCCGTGCCTCGGAAAGCACGTTAAGCCTTTGGTCTCGGCTGTCTTTCGTGAATCGTTGACAGTCGTTACGAGTAGTCAGAAGCCCGAAAGTCTGACAACCAGTCTTACCAAGGGGTATCGTATTACCCAGTGACTGGGTTATGGAGGTCAGATAGGCAGGCGCTCCATGTAAAATACTGGTATTCAATGAAATTCGGTTACACTGGAAGCCGACCCCAACATAGTTGGGAAAAGGCTAGGCAGATGATGATTTATATATGCACTGTAAAACAGATACAGATACGACATATTATTTAAGTATTAAGTACAAAGGTATGTACTTTTTTGGTTTTAGTTTAAGAAGTCAGATCGAAATATTATGTTTTGTGACTTTTTATAACTGTTTTAGTTATTGGGTTTAGGTAACTATCTCAGTCTATTATATTCAACAAGGAAATGCCGGCGCCATCTAACTTTCAAATATTGACGAAAAAAGGGCTTTGAAGGTCCGTGGCATACCTGTCCGCCATATTGTTATTTTTTCAAAATGGCGGCCACGCATGAAACCTATATAAAGCGATACCTGACATAAATGCAAACAGAAAACATCATAAGATCAAAACCCGTAAAGAGTCACGTTTCTTTTTATTTCGAAAAAAATCAAGATGGCGCGACAGTAGGTATGCAAACAAAAAAAAAAAAAAATTTCAATCCTTCCTTTACCTACTAGTAAAATTGTCTTAGAAGATCTACTTACACCAACATTACTATAATTTTATAAAGAAAAAATTTAATCTAGTCATATACACTCCTTCAATTTACTCATCCAAGTTAACAAAGTGAACTATGTGTTATTTTCTAATCTTGCATATTTTAAGTCTACCTAATAAATGCCAAAAACAAAAACATAAATATCTAAGAGTTAACATAAATTATAGTATAACGCTACTTCAATAATTAATGCATTAGTTTGCTTAATGCCTTTTACGGGTATACTCTTAATTTGCAGACAGATTAAATTAATCCTTTAATTAAAATCCTTTCAAGAAAAACAGCTCTCTATCATTTGTTCTAGAAGTACTAATTAAGTGAAGTGTCTATATCTAGGTTATAGTGCTTAGTTGACGATGTTACAGTAATAAAAACTTTTACTGCACACTGCTGTACTGCTAACTTGTTTCCCTATGCCAAACATAATAATAATAATTTAATAATAATTTATCTTTATTTCAGACATACGTCCATACATTTTTACAAAGAAAGCTTTAGTAGGGTTGTTAATAGTACACACAAAAATAATAATAATAAATAAAAAACAAAATAAAATAAAAATAAAAAAGGTGTTAGTAATTTGTTAGTAAACAAAACAAGTTACACACTACGTTTATTTCCTATTTCTGTGCAGGTGTACACTTGCCCAGTATACAGTAAAAGGACTATCTATTTTGCACGCTAACGTTCTGAGGACAGTGTTGGTGCTACGACGGACCCTGCTCATCATCGATGCAGTTCTTTTCCTAATGATGCAAAAGAAATCATCGATGGAAGTATCCGCAAACATTTCGGAAGCACTGCAGTACCTGGGTTTCCTCAACACTGCCCTCAGAGCGTCATTGTACTGAACACGCAGGGCATTGTAAGCCCGCCGCGTAAAATTGATCCACAGACTGCACGTGTAGAATGACTGACAGAAGGCTCTGAAAAGTAACAGTTTTACATCTGTAGTACCTCGTGCGAATCTGCGGGCCAACATATTGCAGCGGACTGCCAACGCCCTCCTTTCCCTCTCTAAGTCTGCATCATCCAGCAGGCGATCCGTCAGCATGTGACCCAAGTATTTTGCTTCAGTCACCCTCACTAGTGACGACCCCCCGATCCTAATTGGAGGCACATTTGATGGAGCTTTGTTCCCTGCCTTGAATACCATGAGGACACTCTTACTAGCATTATACTTGAGTCCATGTGACGTGGCATACGCTTCACAAATGCCCATAAGTTTTCTGAGCGCACTCACTGACGGGCTCAGCAGAACCATGTCGTCCGCATAACTAATATTATTTATCATGGTTCCGTCTATCGAACACCCGACCATAGACCCGATGAGACTGCCAATCAGCTGGTTGACAAATAGGTTAAACAAACTCGGAGAAGTCAACCCACCTTGCCTGACTCCGCATTTCAGAGGATATTCCTGACTAAGCGAGCTGACCCATCTGACCGCATTTTTTTGGTTGCTGTACCAGTACTTGAGGAGGGAAACCGTCTCCCTCGGCACAGTCGTCTCCTCAAGTAGTTTATGCCACAGAATATCATAATTAACCAGGTCGAACGCCCTCGACAGGTCAAGAAAACACGCATATATCGGTGTATTCCTGTCAGTATAGTACCTTACAGTTTGCTTCAGACACATAATCGCCATTTCCGTTGAAAGGTTGGGTCTGAAGCCAAACTGTAGGTCATGGATCTGAAGGTGTTTGCTCAGCTGTGCGTTCAAGAGACTGTCGAGGACCTTCGCCATGGTAGTAGCCAATGATATCGGGCGGTAGTTACGCTTGTCAGATGGGTCCCCGGTTTTGTTCTTTACTATAGGAACTACTACTGTTTTCAACATATCATCCGGAATAAACGAGTGACCTACACAAAAGTTAAACAGTAGACTCAAGACTCTGGGCAGATGTACACCTGCGAATCGCAAATGCTCTATACTTATTCCGTCATGACCTGGTGACTTTCCACGTTCCATCTTTATTATGGCATTCTTCACATCTACTGGCCTAATCCGAGTGTACTTATCACCAGGTCTGACGTCTGGTTTACATAAGTTATCACTCTCACAGGGCATTGGTTCTACAGTAAACAAATCCCTAAAAACATTTGCAATATTTTGATGACCTACTACACCATCAACGCTCACAGGAATGCTCGGCCCAGAGTTCAATTTCCCCGTATTTTTCCAAAAACTGCAAAAATCTTTAGCCTTGTGCTTTGCTGCCAGTATGTCCATTTTTATTTGCTCGGCATTATCCTGGCACCATTTTAATTTTTTTTTAAACACTTTACGTGACTCACACATATCCAAGTAATGTGGTCCTGCGCGCGGCTTCCCTAGTAAAACCCAGTTACTGAAACTAAGCCGAGCCCTCCTATGGAATTCACTTACATGCTTGTTCCATCCTACAATACACTTCCTCTTATTCCTCTTACTGGCACTTCGAGTTTTTTCCGAGACATCACTCAAGATAGACTTAATGTTCGCGTACATTGCATTAATTATGTTCCTATGATCTACATTATCACATATGTGGTCACAGCAATCCCGCAATTCTACTGGAAAGTCTATATTTCGTAATGCCTCGTTACATAGCTCCCTATATTTACAAATTTGTTCGTCGTCTCTTATTCCCCATAATATTTTGTTATCCACGACTTTGTTTACAACGGTTTTTCTAGGCAAACTCTTAAGGTTACAAATAATTTCCAATGGAAAGGAAACATAGGGAAACAAGTTTTATTTTTGATTGATTGTGTGAAGCCGTCTTCGCTCGCGTAATATAGACAAAAATACTAGGCAGAGCATAAATCTGAATTAAAAATTAAATAAGTAACAGTAGAATGGTTTTCGAGTTATGAACGTACCAACTACCAAGTAGGTACCAATTATGGTGGGCACACGTATCTGAAATGTAACATACATACGTTGAAGCGAACATGCCGTCTAAATATTATATCCAATGCAAAATGAAATGTAACACAACATCAACGCGAGTTTGTTTTAACGCGTGTGTATGTTACAATTTTCACATTGGTGTACCCGGCCAAAAAACTTTCGCGTTGTAAATATGTAAGATAGTTTGCAATTTCACTTATAATATATAGCCAACTAGTTATATGCTCACAAGGATACCTAAAAGATAGATAATTATAATTGGAGCATCTTTTAATATTCTGCTGCAGTGCCTGTAGGAGCAGCGGTGAGGTTTGTGAAAACTTAGGTTTTATATTTGATTGTGTTCAGGATTTTATAATGAAACGATGCGGTAGGTTTAACGAGTAAATTCTATATATTAGCCATCTTTCTTACAATATCCAAGGAGAGGGGTGAGGGAACAATATTTTTGGTAGAAACCAATCACGATTGAGAGTACTATGACGTAGCGTATGGTGTCGTTCTTTGCCTCGAGATGTCGCTATAAGTCGCTGATTGAAAGTATGGAGTACAAGTTCAGAACAGTGCCAATAAAATTATAGAAAAATTGTACGCGAGGGAAGGTGTGTTAGCGTTTATTTGTAACTCAGTTTATACATAGTCCACCACACTAGCTTTTATTACTTTATGGCCCGAGGTGCGCTTAATACATAAGAGAATTGCTGTGTAGAACTGTAAAATAATCTAAACTAATAATTATTATAAAGAGGTACACTATTAATACTTTACTTTACTATTAGGTCCTTTACTTATGAAATTGACGTGTTGTCGTACTGGCCACTTTAATCAATTCTCGTAATATTAAGAACGTTCACAGTCTGATCTCAGTCTCAATCTGTCAAAAATACCTCTAATTTCCCTACGTTATTGTCAAGTGTTTGACATTGATTGTCGCTGAGATGAGATTGTGACTAGATTTTGAACGTTTTTAACTACGGAAATTGGCCTTGTGGCGTTTGGTTAGGAATTTCAAATTCAAATTTATTCCAAATTCAGGTTTGTGTATTTGTGTTTCGAATTTAGTGATTCATTTGTTTTCGCGCCATTTGGTTACGCGTCCAGTGCTGTGTTACATTACTCAACCGTCACAATAACGAGGGAATTTTGAATCATATCGTTAATTGTGAAGAAAATAGATCCTTTACAATAATTGGAAACGCTCATCACAATGGTTGAACCCAGGAGAACCGGCCAAATCCTGCCCCAAGCAAAAGTTGACTCAGAAAAAATTACTGGTAAGCGTCTAGTGTACCAGTGCCGGTGTCATCCACTACAGCTTCCTAAAATCAGATCTGTATTATCAACGATTGAAAACTATGATGGAAAGCTAGCCGTTAAACAATCGAGACTGGTCTATTGCTCTAGCTCACTGCTGGTTCAGGACAACGCTAGGCACTGCACAACAGACGGTCGCTAAAGTAGAAGAGTTGCGATTGGAATGCCTGCGACACCCACCATATTCGGACCTTGCTTTCACAGATTATCATTTTTTTCCGGAATTTGGACAATTTCTTGCAAGGAAAACAAAAACAATTCCGATAAGGCAGTCAAAACCGCCTTCAAAGATTTTGTTGATTCTCGCTCCTACAATTTTTTCAGCAAAGGCTCAATCAATGAACTACGTTTAAAATGGCGAAAGTGCATAGATAACAATGGTACAATATAACTACCTTGATTGATTAAGGGTAGATTTTTCAATAATCAGGTAACTTTTATCTGAGAAATAAATATAGCGGTTTGACAGTTTTTGTATAGAAAATAAACTGTCATAATTATTCTTCGGATAAAAGTTATCTGACTATTGAAAAATCAGCCCTAAATATAATTTAATTTTTTCTTTTCGTTTTGCTTTTCTACAGGGTTATTTTTCAAAGACCAGCCAAATTTAAGGATGTGGTACAGACCATGAAACTGAACAACTTTCTCCATGGGACAAATAGCGTAATCGCGAAAATTTTATCAACTGTCCCATAGGAAACTTCAATACCTACTCGACCTAAATGTATGGGACGGCTGAATTTTTATTCGCGATTAAGATGTTGGTCCCATGGAGAAAGTTGTTCAGTTTGATGGTCTGTACCACATCCTTAAATTTGGCTGGTCTTTGAAAAATAACCCTGTATATAAAACGCAAATCAAAGAGTCTGTTGGGTGTTCGTTTGAACGCGCTAACCACTGGACCTACCAGTCTGATTTGGTAGCCCAATTCTTGATGAACGCTATTTAACACCACAATATGACCCATAGGGGCCGAGCAAAAAGAAAAAAAACCGGTCAAGTGCGAGTCACGCACCGAGGGTTCCGTACAAATTTGTTGGTATGTAACTAAAAATTTACGGTTTTCGCAATTTTTCTTTTATCTGTGCTATAAGACGTTGCTTCGTACCAAATTTCAAGATTCTGAGTTTACGGGAAGTCCCCTGTAGGTTTTGATTCCCTTGCGAGTGTCGAAAATTTGCGGCATAAACGGCTGTATCTTTTGATTGCGTTGGCTTAGAAGTTTGATTTTTTCACAGCTCCAAGGGTCAGTAGACCTGAGTATTTAATACCAATTCCAGCTAGACCGCTACACGCGTTCGTGAGAAAAAGGGTCTTGACAGACAGACAGACGAACGGACGGATAACAAAGTAATCCTATAAGGATTCCGTTTTTTCCTTTCGAGGTACGAAACCCTAAAAAAATCAGAAAGAACGCTAAAAACGAAGTAATAGTACGGGCAGGCGATAGAAAGCTACGTGGTGAGTCTTGGGGGCGAAATTTCACGCGAACGAAATCTCGGGCAGAAGCCAGTTATATTATAAACAGGTAAAATTGTTTGTTTGTTTGTAGGAGGTAATCCCTGGAAGTACTGATCCTACGCTATTGCCGACTTGCCGAGTGCCATAGAGGACATGTTTTATGGTATTGCGGACGAGGTCGTAGGCAGAAGCTTGTTCGTAACTTTATATTATTCATGACTTGTCTGTTTCACATAGATTCATTGCTGTATATACAATAGTGTACTTAAAATAATCGTAGAGTGAGCGATTGCGTGAGAACATGGTCACAAACAAACCCCTGAAAATTATTTTGGTAACTCTTATAAATGGTGAGAATAGCTACCTACACTCTCTTGCAGTATTATCGAGTCATTTTTCAGTCCACATTTAGAATAAGTGTAAAGTATCAGGATAAATGTATGGGAGCTTTTATCTATAGGTATAATTGTTATGAATAGTTAAAGTCCAAATGACCAAGGAGAACAAAACCGCAACAGGTTAATATAGGTAGTTAGGCATGGGAATGAACCACGTGTCCAGCCCACCTGGCTGTGCCTGATTAAAGGAATAGCCTAAGCATAGGTAGCTACGGTTTGTTGCAAAAGTATTGATCCGTTCGTATAACAGTGCTTTTTCATCAGCAATCTATTTTAAGCTTGATTTATCTTTATAAAAGATAATGAAAACGTGTGGCTGTTGGAGCATTTGGTAAAGAATAGTCAGAGAGACCAAACAGAGGATTAAATGAACAGGTTTTTAGAAATCGTTCACGACAAAAATGACCTTCTTCTCAGGGATTAAGGTTGGCCAAAATGTCATGCTACTTTTTTCTGTTAAAACTCGTCTCATTCTGTAAAGCTATCGTAACGACACTGAGAAATTATTATCGGGCAAGTTGCAAAAAGAACAAAATAATACACGACAATCTTTACAGAGTTAAAGTTAAACAGAAAAATCTTCGGGAAAATTGTTTCATTAAATCCGCATTCGCTCTCGAATACAATACAATAATAATATTCGCTTATTTGATTAAATAGCAGCAGTCTGCGGTTCAGAACGAATTACCTTTGGTTTTGAGCACAATTTAATTGAGCACTGTAGGAATGTACAACGCTGTTAATATTATAAACGTATTAACTCTCTGCGTGTCGAGCAGTCTTATGAATATAATAATAATAATAATAATAAATTTATTTAGACACATCTTAATGACATGTTAAGCACAACAAACAAAAGATAGTAAAACAAAAATAAAAATAAAAATATTGAAGATATAGTGCAATAAAGTAGCGCTAGACCCCACACTAGGATACCCTGTGTCGTGGGATCTAGTTATTTCGGCGTAAATGACACATTATAAGTGCACCAGTGGGTAGTTCACTGATCGCATGGTTACTTAGTCTAAACAATATTCAAACTTACTTAACTAAAGGAAACATGCAAAATTATAATTATAAAGTTTGTGTAGAGTGTAATTTAGTGTATTTTGTATGTACATATGTTTGTGTAAAAGGGAGGTGTTAGGGGGAAGTGTTACGCCTGGGTGAGTGTTTGTGAGGGAGTTACTCCATGGGAATCAGGAGAGCTTCAGTCCGTGCATAGTCCTGAGCTGATAGCCACTTACTAACTTTTATTTTACAATTGCGCTTTGAGCAACCCACTATATCCAGGATTTTGTTGATATGTTGGTAAACAAAAGGACCTGTGTATCTTGGAGCTCTTTGGGCGAATTTAGTGCGAGTAGTGGGTGTTTGCCACTTCTTCTGTCTGCACGTCCTATTAGATTTGGATTGGGTTTGGGGTGCTTGTCGGTGGAAGCGTAACAAGACAGACAAAATGAAGAGCTGTCTTACCCTAAGAACGTCACATTCTTGGTACAGCCTATCAGTGGGATACCGATAGGGCCTTCCATAAGCAACCTTTAGGATGCCCCTTTGTGCTCGTTCAAGTTTTATCAAATGAGTCTTTGCTGCTGCACCCCATGCCACTATACAATAATTCAAAATAGATTGACATAAAGCAAAGTACACACTTCTGAGGGTACTGTGATCGGCGATGTTCCTAAGTTTTTTAAATATGAACATAAGTTTACGGGTCCTAGCAGTGACAGCATCTATTTGTTTGATCCAGGATAACTGGTTGTCGATCAAGACGCCAAGGTATTTTATATGGTCAACTTGTTCAATCTCGACACATTCACAAGAATCACTACGACTAAGAATAAGAATATGACTAAAC
Organism: Apamea anceps; assembly: GCA_951799955.1. Lineage (NCBI taxonomy): Eukaryota > Metazoa > Arthropoda > Insecta > Lepidoptera > Noctuidae > Apamea > Apamea anceps. The sequence continues at coordinate 7,205,266 of OX637516.1, forward strand.
TAATCAACACCCTCGCCCATGTTCAGGAAACTTCATAGACTAGTTCATTGTATGAATAATTTATTCAAATTATGAAGATACTCGTACATATCAGAGGAGAAGAATATAAATCGTTTGAATATCTCATATGAGTTACAGCACGCCGCGCGTTCCCTTTTCTCTGCCAGCATTTTCATTAGCCGAGAAAATATACGCTTTGATTGCTCCCAATAAAAGTTAAGCCCTTTAAATGACGTCTTTCGAATAAGACCTACCAATAAAAACTTCCATTCTCACTGTATATGGGGTGCAATTATTGTACGAATAAATCTATGCGACCACACATTACTGCCCATAAAATGGCAATAACTCGGACAAAATGTTTATTCTATGTATGTTGAAACTCAGGAATGCCATAGCTTTGATTCATTCAAAACCTCGTTTCCAAGCTTATTTTGAATCATTCAAAATTGTACTAAAGAGTTTTACTTAACTCTTTTCGAAGAAAAATTGTAAAGTCTAATAGTTAAAGCTGCATATTGCAAAATGTCGACAGTGTATAACGATCGGATGTTAAACAAGGTTATTGCGGTCAAGTGTTGGATGGGTCACAGTTCTTTACACATTGACACCCTTAGATCGTTGGAGAGCGGGTCAAACTCCTTGTCCGGGTCACCTACGAACCCACTAGTTTAACAACAGGTATAAAGTTACAGTAGGTAGGTGTACAGTTGCAACTCAGCGCCTTTTCCCTTAAGGGGTTGGCTTGGCAAAGGTTTATTCCCACGTTTTGCCAGCTGTAGTAATTACTATGTAATAGAGGCTTAGCTTAACAATACTATAGTTTATACCTTCAATTGTAGCGGAAACTTAAAAGCCGGTTGTCGGTTGGACTGAAAATCCCCCATACCTATGGTCGTCTAACCTTCGTTCCGTGCTAGCCAACAAAGCGAGCATATTATGACACACAAGTGGGTAGTCATCCTTCTGTCCGGTAAAGTAAACAGCATGACACAATACTATAGGTACCAAACATTATCGAGTCAAGCTGATACGATGACGTTAAAAAAGATTTTGCTAATGATCAGTGATACTTAGTAGGTAGGACTTACGGAGTGCAGTCTTCTAGCGGCGTCGTGTATGGAGAGTATGTGAGTGATCTTGTACTTGTCCAGCTGCACCGTGTCCTTTGAATCCCGGTAGTTGCCCACGTACAGTCCGGGGAGCACCTGCAGACAAAACACGACGTGACAGTATATCTGTTAGTAGGTATTTCTTCTTGCTAATTTACTTATTTTTTAGGCCTTTACAAGGGCTCGATCGATAAAGTTTTAAACAGGGTGCTAATGTTTGCATGTGTTCAGAAAATATAATTTTTGTAATTCATAGTTTTGTTTATCTTATTAATCTTTTAGAAAAGTCCGGATAGCTAGAATAGGTAAGAGATATCTACTAAACTTAGAATTGTTACAACTGTTATCATGGATTCAGAACATAATTCTGGACTAACCTGCCAGCCTGGGGACATTTGTCTTTGTTTTTTATAACCGACGATAAATTCAGGGTGTCCAGAATATAGAAATATTATCTATGGTCCAGAATTACGCACTGAATCCATGGAAACAGGTTGTGCGTTGATGTCCCTGCCACTCTGTATATTGAATTTTATTTTAGTAGCTAACAACTCAAAGTCGATAACATTTTATCCTAAGATATTTTTATATAGTTACAATTATCATGCCAATACGAGAGAAGGAGAAAGTCTATGTTTACCTATTCATACTTTGACAGGCCGTGGTTTTTTTCAACGAAAAAATAAGCACGGCAATGGATGCTGCATTCGAATATCGCCGGTAATGCAAAGCAACTGTAGGTTCAATTTTCCTCCTGTAGGTAACCTTCCCTATGAAATGCTGCATTTCAATCAGTATGCAATATGGCCGCCATGCGTCAGCGTCCATATTTACAGCTTGATATTCAATCAACGCTGCTTCATGTAAATATCAATTTTATTTACCAACCCACATATATATTAATTTTCGAACTGGAACATACAAAACAACCCTCATCGTAATACTTCATTGCCAACATTGGCTTTGCTAAGCAATCATGTTTGTTCAGTAATCAATCACAGGATGGAATGAGTTTCAATCTAAAATACATTAACTTATTGTTACAGAAATCGATGTCTGATGTATATTTTAATACATGGATCGATGGCCATAAATCACGCCTTTTCCCATAGCAGAAACGACGTAATGTTGCTTACGAAACAAATGGTGTATGGTGTAGTGTGTGCGCATATTTTCCCCCAACTTGTTGTTTTTAGTGTTTTTGTTCTTTCTCTGCGTCATGTTTACAGCAAATAAACGTATTTTCTTTCTTAATTTTTTTTCTTTCTTATTTATGTAAGAGTCGCCAAAAGAGATAAGTAACCAGTATCGTCGGATATAGTTGAAGTTTAATAAGAAACCGATGGATATTTAGGTACGAATGAAAATTAATTTGATAAATTAACTGTTTATCTTCTATTAAATAAATTAAATTGTATTCGAAAACATCCATCGGTTTCTTACAAAACTTCACCTATAACCGACGACCCTGGTTACTTATCTCCTTTGGTGACCGTACGTGCTATATTACGTATATGCTTGAAACGTAGGTATATAAGGTGACTAAGAAGTAGGCAATAAAACATGCTATAAAATATATTATCTATTCTCCGAACGCCTCATTATCTCTGTAATTATAGGACTTGTGCATATACCTAATGCATAGTTACGGTGTATTTTTTAACCCCACCCGAAGAACCTTTTTTATTTATGTCTCGTTTTTAATATTTACAAGGCTATCATGTAAGTACAGTGTACCAACGATAATTATAAAAACATTACTAAGTACTAGGCTACACCACCCATAATTTGGCGTGACCTTAATGTGACTACATTTTGAATAGCTTTGAATATAATAAAACGAATGCCCATTAACTAGTACCTGAAACTAAGTATTCATGACATTTTGACGAGAACATCCACCTACGTAAAAATTTATGAGAAGTAGCCTAAATAAATCGTATTTCATTACCAACACCCACAGCTCAAAACAATTTTCTATTACATATCTTTTAAGAGGGCGGCAGAATACAATTTAGGGCGAATTCAATTTTTTATACCTAGAATAAGTGTTATCCTGAGAATAAATTCTGAATTTTTGACAGTTTTTCCATACACACATGTCAGATATAATTTTTTTCCACGCATAAAAATTATCTGACTAGTGAAATCAGCCCTAAGACTTTTACGGTAATAAAAAAAAATCCATAATAAATATACTAGTAGCATGCACGGTTTTAAAATACTTTTTAGCACCCTAATTGCATAACAGAATATCAATCTCAATCTGAATCATTATGGAGGATATTGATAATCCATTGCTTCATATGTTCGAAAAATTTGTCTGCTCAACAACGTTAATAACGCAATGAATGTTGTTGAACTGTCAAAATGAAAGCCGTTGCTACTGATAGTGTGTTACGCAATTACCCCGCAGCATCGTCTTTCATGTTATGGCTATACTTATTAAAATTCAGTTACTCATAATCAGTGATAGGAATAGGTAGTGCCTATTTGCCTAAACTTCGAAGAACAGAGACAAGAAACGGAGACTTCCTTAGGACTAAATTTTTTCCGAGACATGTGTCCAGAAATTCGGAAACACTTTTAATAATAATAATAATAATTCATTTATTTCAGATAATAATAATCCATACAATACATTAAATTATATTAAAATCAATTGGTACGTAGACCACAGACACTGAAATAGAATTAAAATCAATTTAAACAATAATAACATTACATTAAATTAAATAATTTACAGTAAAATCAAAATCAAAAATTGTGTTAGTATATACATAATTATATATGACGTACACAATGTGTTAGTGAGTGAGTGAAAAATTTAGTCCTAAGGAAGTCTCCGTTTCTTGTCTCTGTTCTTCGAAGTTTAGGCAAATAGGCACTACCTATTCCTATCACTGCTCATAATAAATGAAAAGTCTTTATAAGCAGTCCAAATGAATAAATTCATTATTCCGTGCGTGTCTCACTGAAGCATCATGAAATCATGAAACCATAATCAGGACATGGCGTGTCAATACTGCCTATGTAAGCGCTGAATGCAATGCAATTATGTGATAATTGCTATCGGGTCTACTCGAACACGAATCGTGTGTCGCGATGTAAATCGACCCTAATTGTCATCGTGGGCCCGTTAGTATTACAGGGACAGAAGTGTTAGGGTGCTAGCAGGTCGTTGACTTGTTCCAAAAGCTTAGCTTCAAAAATGTATATATTGTAACCGAAAAATGTTCGTAAGTTGATAGGCGGTAATTTTGGACGTTAAGGCGCTGCGCTGCCCAAACAAGTAGTAAAGAGTAGGACACCGTAAAACGCTCAGTCTTTTGTCGGACAATTAGGCGTATTGGTGTTTATAACAAGTCAGATTTTTATTTGTGTACTGTCAATTGTTCAAAAAAAAAAGACAGGGTTGATTTTTCAATCGACAGATAATTTTTATTCGTTGAATAAAATTGTTGTCTGACAGAATGTGCATGGAAGAACTGTCAAAAATTCAAAATTACTTATTCCTCGGAGAAAATTTGTCGTGTTTGTGTATCGTTGGGAAAATCAGCCCTTATTCAAAAATATTTAATAAAAATATAATATCATGATAAAACAATCGTAAAACAGTGCTCAAAAAAAAGAAAATTGTCGCATAATTCTCAAAATTTTCAGCGTAAACTATTATACTGTATTTATTTTTTTATTTAATTGAAACAGCAAAATTACTTTTATTTTGGTCTTCATTCGATTCAACTAACATCAATTGCATCGCTGTTTTGAACCTTATTTGTTGCAGCGATGTGCTTGTCAATCACCTAAAAATTTGCTTATTATCGCGCCTTATTATCACAGCTTATTATCATACGTCATACGTTATTGTAAAGAACGAACGCTCATGATTACGGGCGCCTTCAAAGAACGTTGTTACCCTGAAATTATAGTATTATAGTCGAATTGAACTGGCAGTTTCAGTTATTTTACAGCCTATACAGTCAACAATAAGCTAACAACTTAATGTTGAGAAATAGCTCAGTATGCTCATTACAACATAATAATGAATATTCATAGCCCTTGTATTACAATAATTCGAAAACTGAACCCCTGACTCGAATACATCGGCGAGAAATAACTTTACTGAAATTGGGAAACTTCGTCTTCGATGTAAATCTTATTTTTGCTACAAAAGGTTGTGGCGTGGTGAGAATGTTTCAGGCTCTCAACGTTCTCAGAATAATGGAATTTGCTTCCTTGAACGATGATTTAAAAGGCTTAGGTATGTGACGGAAATATTTTGGGAATTTATAAAATGCGGGGTTAATAAATACGGAGCGGATGTAGCACGTATTTTGGGAGACCACGGCGACCGACGCGGCGACGCCTCGGTTTCTAATTTAAACATCTGTGTGAATTTATATATCCATTTGAAATACTCAGGTGTTTTATTAAAGTAAGGGTTACTTAAATCGCTAACTAGATTGTACAACAAAACAATATACCTACCTACAACCATACATAATATGGATATCTACGATATGATCATACATAAATAAGATTACCTACCTACGAAGCCCAGTAAAAGTTATTAAGTTATGCATTTTTGCTTCGCATTTATAAGGTTTCAAAAATCATTGCACATTCGTTGAATATTTGAATTCCAATAAAAAGCGATGGACTCAGCCGGATAATTCCGGTTTCGAAATGTGTGACAAGCACCGTTATTTAGAAAATAATCGGGCACAACGGGATCGTAATCAAATCAGTCTGTTCGGTGAAAATTCTGTTTCTGCAATTCGGTTTCTTGTAAAGTATTGGGGCGGGAATTTAATTGGCTCGTAAACTAGAATTTGTGCCAAAATGACGACACGAGGCACTTGCAGTGATAAACGGAACAGTTACGACTGAATAATGTTCTAGTTTGTGATCATTTTGGACTGAAAACTTTAATAAAATGTTATTGAATTACACACTTGAGACTGTGCTGGCGATAGGGGTGTAAAAGTTTAATAATATGCCTAAATTTTTTTTTACGAGTATCGTCTGGCATGGGTCGATAATTTTACCTTTTTATACCAAAATTTGTTAATATTATCTCAGATTCTATGTTGTTATTTTAAGCTAGAACTAGGTAAATTCTGAGGCCTAAAATGTCTACACGCGGGACGTGACCTATCTAATGAATATTAAACAACATCATAAATGTATAGTGGGAACTGCGTTACAGGCTTAACGTGAGAAGTTCATAACAATTGACTTGTGGCCAAGTCTCTTGACAGGGTTGACCTTTACTACCCAGCTTACTATCGTGGGCAGGAGTACTTAAACAATTCCTCTTATATTTAGTGCTAGAATAGATTTGGCAAACGATTTTGTTCATAATCTAAATGCTATTAGGATGATATACTCTTCAAGGCATATTGAGCTACCTCCAGATAAGCTATGCTCATGTTTTCTGGCCAGTATTTCATAAGGTTTTTGTTTAATTTTTAGGGTTCCGTACCCAAAGGCTAAAAACGGGACAATATTACTAAGACTTCACTGTCCGTCTGTCTGTCTGTCACCAGGCTGTATCTCATGAACCGTGATAGCTACACAGTTGAAATGTTCACAGATGATGTATTTCTGTTGCCGGTATAACAACAAATACTAAAAATAGAATAAAATAAATATTTAAGTGGGGCTCCCATACAACAAACGTGAATTTTTTGCCGGGTTTTTGCTCGATATTAATAACTGCAACAGGTAGACGCTTGAAATATTCACAGAATATTTAGTTGTATATTCACTTTAAAAATAAATAATTAAATTAAAATAAAACTTAAGGGGGGCTCCCATACAACAGACGTGATTTTTATAGATAATGGTACAGACCCCTTCGTGCGCGAGTCCGACTCGCACTTGGCCGGTTTTTAAATTGATGTTTATTATTTATTTTATTATGAGCCTGCGTTGTCCCACTGAAGGGCAAAGGGCGAGGCCTTCTCCCTTTTTCCATTTTTTTCGGTCTACTGCGAGTCTGGGCCAATCATTTAAGAAGGAGTCCAGCTCATCCCGCCATCTCTTGATGGCGGGATCAGCTTTTTTAGGGGCGATAGCGATGTTCATGGGGTTTTTAAAGTATGTTTTTTTTAGTGTTATGTATTGCTTATCCGGAAACATTGAAACATGATCTAACGCAAACGGTAACGTGTATTTTTTCTTCTTGCTGATTTGCGTAATTTTTCCAGTGAATGCAAACGGACAGAACCTATCCCGTGTATGAAAGTTGAGGCACAAAGGCCGAGAAAACTGTTATTCAGAAAATGTTACGGAACTATGCGCAGATGCGTCGGGTTTATGGCGGGACTGGAGTCAACAAAGCGAACAGGTAGGCAATATGTCTGCGGCATCGCGATTCATAGCACGACCCCCGAGTGACAGCTGGGCCGGCTTTATTACATAGGAATGCAGGCATGCAGGGGACGCAAAATATACCGGGTTACAAGATACCAAAATATTACTCTTTGGGCTGAATTTATTCTTGTTTGCCTGAGTTATAAGACTTATGAAAATTTTGACTCGCTTGCGCTACCAATCACTAAATGTGTAGCGCTATACGCACTTATTTAAAACATAATTCTGTCTCTGTCAATTTCAAACGATTCACAGTAACATAACGATGTTTTAAATTTCTTTGGCGCTGGTTTGAGGTGAAAGTTGGTCAACAAACTATCAATAGCAATAACTTTAATTTTGACAGTTCAACCACATTCATTGCATTATTTACGTTGTTGAGCAGACATATTTTTCGAACGCAATGGATTAGCAATACTTATCCTTCAAAATTATTCGGATTGTGGTGGATAGTGTTTTACGCAAATAAGGTGTAGGTATACGTACCTACACCAGAAAAATAATAGATTGACGCCGTGAGGAAATTCTTTAAGTAAACTTAAAAGTTTGATTGCGTAGAATTGGATATAATAATAATGAAATATGCTGTAACTTCAGAGACAGAAATTATCCTAAGAAAACCGGACAATTTGATAAGCCATAATTAACATTGTAACGACTTTCAAAGTAGAACATAGAACTTTACAATTATGTAAGACACGACTTATTTAGAGTTTAAATCCCTATACAATACGACAGTATGTACTTTGTTCGTGTCATCAATTTAATTAATTTGTATCAAACAGGACCCCCACCATAATCTTGAAGTAAAAATATATTAATGATGATAACTATGAGGTTGAACCAAGTTATCAAGGTCAGTGGAATTAGTCAAATGATACTATGTAAATTATTTTTATTACTGCTGATATTATGACACGAAGGAATGGGGCGTTTTCCAATAGATACAATGTTTTATAATGTTCTATTGCAGCTAAATAATATTATTTCATTAGGAATATTGCTTAGGAATAACTTATTCGTATAGAATATCTAAGCAAAAGATATCGATCGATATAAAATGAAGCCATAGTTTTAAAATTAAGGAGAAAAACTAGACACAAATTACTTAGCTGTCAAAACATTAGTTAAAGCTTTCTTCAATGCTGTCATTATTGGTATGTAGGTACTAATAATTATATCGGAAAGTCTATTATTTAAAACAAGATTTGTTAGTTCTCCTTTATCAAAAATGTGTTTTTGTACTTGAATTTATTTATTTAGAATAGGGCTCTTATGGGGTTTAGGGACCAAGTTGGGAAGTGATCGTACTTTGACCTCTCGGAGTGTTTCGCAGAGCTACTTTACTTTAGAGTCCCTGTGGGACACTTGGACCGTCTATAAAGGTATTGGTTGAGAGTATGTAGTTTAAAAACCGTCCAATATCGAATATTTTTAGATTTAGGCCGAAAAGCAATCTTTGAATTTCTGCGTAGATGTTTTCCGTTTTTAGATGTTGCTGGAAAAATTGATTGGCTGATGTAGTTCAGTAAATACAAAACGAAGGCGTGTCTTTCACAGTAACTACCAACTCACCTATTAAATTACAGATAAGTACCTACCCCCTATTAAAATACAAATACCTAACTAGGGTAACTAGGTAGGTACCTAGTTACCAACTCTCCTTCTTTTCAGCGAGTCGGTAGCAATCTAAATGGTTTCAGCCGAGAACTTAGCTACGTTTACTTTAGTTTCTAGAGCGTTAAGTATATTACTGTGTGCCAAGAAAATTTGTTCGATTCGCGTGACTGAACATAGCGTGTGACACTGTACCGTATGTCAGGTGACACTCGTCGTTCAAACCAGACGGTCTCACTCACAATTTTGCCTGCTTACCGACATAAAAGCTGTAAAAATAGAGGTCTTTACGGACGAAGTATTTAAATATAAAATCATAACATTGTTTCCCTTGGAAGTTTCGGTATAAAGTATAGGATAAATCAATCATTTATTGGCTAAACGCCAACGCCAGAGTATTACTGCTGAAACATAAAAAAGTAATCGCGCTTATACCCTCTCTCTTACACCAAGAACCTTTTTTGTATTTTATTTTTTCCTACTTTTTTTCTCGTGTGGAAATCCCCACTGATATCTAAATCCATTTACGGAGCGCAGAATATGTTGGACTCTAAACCGACTGCAATCACACGATTGCCCTTTCTATACTACGCCTTATACCTAAAACGTTCCGGGAGAAAAGTCGTGTCCGGTTCCCCAAATCGCCGCAGTGCACGACAGCGCGTGATCAGTTAACTTTCCTTGAAATACTTGGCAAAGCTTGCATAGGCTGTCTTTCATCCTCACTGGTTCACGGCCAACAAAATGGAAAGCGACAGTTTTTGGGGCAGTGTTATATGTAGGTACTTTAAAGGTTGTCTGCAAAAGGCGACCTTATGTCATGTAGGCTGGTAGAGAAATAACTCTGGTTGCATTCATGCGAATTTGGAATTAGCTTTCAAAGTATTTTTTAAATGTGATATACTTAAATAGGCGCGTAGATTTATATAAACAGTAAGCACGTTTCCTCGGAATAAACGGAATAAATATATTTTAACGCCCCCACATAATATTACTTACTCTTCTGCTAGCACTCCTCTGGTGCTACAGTACATAACACTGCCCTACCTACTGAGTGAGTGTATGAGTTCATGTTACGGATTTTAATAAAAATATAGTGACTATAATTTCTTCGCAATATGGCTCAAATGTCAGTAACACTAAGAGCTATATTAAACTTGGTACAACTAAGTATAATAAAAAAAAAGAAAGTAAGTGTTCTCTTCACGCCACATGTGCTGAAAACATTTTTCTGCCTTCAATTTTGAACTCAACTTTTTTGCTGCGGTTATGTGGGAAGCTTTATTTTTTTTTTTGTTTTGCAATGCGTCAACATTTTGCGGGCGTCGCGAAATGCTTTGAAATTCGTCAAAATAGCGACAGCGTTGAATGCGACGAACATTTTTGAATGAGCCCGTATTTACAAAAAATGTTTGCTGACACACCCGACAAACGTTTTCAGTAAACATGAATATTTTTTTGAATAATTCACTGTGAATGCTTTAAGCTTATTATAAAAGCACTCACATTTTTCGTCAGTAAGTTGACATTCGACATTTTATTGGCAAATAAAATATCAATTTACTTAGCAAAAATTGGGGACCAAAGTTTTTATGATGACCTCAGTACCTACGCAATTTTACCACGAAACGAAGCCTACTACCAAATTCGTTTCGCGGTCCCTTGTAAGTACTACCTAAGTACCTATCGAATTCTTTTACTCTTTAAAAGAATAAGAAAACATATATTTTGCTAAGTTTATATTTAAGTGGATTGAATTCCTAGACGTCACACTAGGATTCTCTGTGTTGTGAGATCTAATCTCCTTCGTTCCGTTAACAATTTTAAATAATAAAGTACTAAAAGCCATAAAGAGTTCTTTAGTTAAGAAATTCCATTATTCATAAAGCCATTTATCTATTGTTAAAACTTTTTTGCATAAAAAAACAACCGACTTCCAAAAACGACACTACAAAGTGAAAAATAACTTTAATTTCGGAAGTCGGTGTCGTTGGGTTCGCATTTTCATTGTTTGCCACCGACTTCCGAAATTAAAGTTATTTTTCACTTTGTAGTGTCGTTTTTGGAAGTCGGTTGTTTTTTTTGCAAAAAAGTTTTTATTTTTTCACTTTTAAGTTGTTATTTTTACCAGTAATTTTGGTTTAAAAACCAAACTTCTGAACCGTTTTTGATGAAATTTCTATGGGACCATTTGGGAAGTACATAATACCCTTTCCAACAAAAAAAGAATTTTTCAAATCGGTTGGCAAGCGACGGAGTTATGCGCGAACAAACATAAAAAAAATACAAACATCCGAATTGAGAACCTCCTCCTTTTTTAGAAGTCGGTTAAAAATCTTGCAAATATTTACTGCAGTTTTCTCCGATCGGTATCTACTTACTGTAAATAACCCCAGACCTCTTTCCTATTGTCAATGTACTCGTAAAAAGATACCAGAAGCGATTGTAACGTAGCTCTTATGGGTTGAAAGTATTTCGTTTACGTAAAACATTGTATGGTACAGCAGAAAACGCGGTTCGAATTAAGTAAATATTGCATCGTTTGAACAGGTGGAAAGGTTGGGGTTGTTCTACAATGGCGGGCACCGCACTAGGAAAACAACGGTTTCACCCATCCCTTGTTTGTCTGAAGGGATTCGAAATTACGGTCTTGATGGTGCCCTAAAATAATTATTGTAGGTACCCTATTTACAGTCAGGCCTATTGTGTAGTTTGAGTTTGTGTCGGCGTTTCTCCGCAGAGATTGGAAATGCCGACGACTGTCAATTATGAAACAAGTAGAAAAGATTGACGTGTAATTATTTTGTCAAGTACACCGCGTAGAGTAGAGCGCGTTAAGTATCGCCGCAATTGAGGATTTTATTTTAACTTTTTTGGATCGTTATTGATTCTTTTTAGTTAATTTGACTATATGAATAAAGAATTTTCTTAAAATTTTGATTATAAATAGAAAATCAACTGTCAATCAGGATTTCTATAGAAGTGTGTAATGTAATGGCGTTTTCACAAAACCATTACAATTTCCGCATCGGAACTGAAAAAAATTGCATCGATATGGAGCGACGACATCATTTGACACGAGAAGAGATGATGAAAGCCATCGGAAAGTTGCAAGTTGGTTGCAGGAAACGTATTGTGGCTGTCGCTCTTGCACAGAGCATCATAAGCCACCTCTGGACACGCTATCGTATCACGGGCAGGGTGGCCGAGCGACATGGAGGACGATCTTGCATCACCATTCGCAGACAGGACCGCTACATCCAAAATTCTGCTCGGTGGAATCGTACCATGACCGCCATGATGTTGGCTACGCGGCTACGCGGCTCCGCAGCTCTTCAGGCTTGCTGATAAGCGACCAAACCATCCGAAATCGTTTACGTGAACTGGGTCTGTGTTCCTAAAGGCCGCTGAGAGTTCCATCTATAGCACCCCGCAATCCTAGGGCCCGTTTACAATGGGCTCGCAAACACAGAAATTGGGAGGAAGAAGACTGGCGTTGTGTTTGCCGGATACAAGACGTACTCGAGTTTGGAGGACCTCTGGACGTCAAGAATGTTTGATATTTTGTCAGGAAGTTCATTCATATGGAGGGGGAACAATAATGGTTTAGATCCAAATACCGGCTATTTGGATCGGTGGAATAACCGATCTCATTTGGATCAGGGGCAACCTCAATGCTCAGATATATTGCGGAGAGGATTGTTTCAGACGTGATCATCCCTTTGCGAAGCCGGTTCGTTTCGACTAATGCACGACAAAGCACGTCCAGACGCGGCTAGAGTCGTAACACGCACTCATGCCGATGCTCGTATCAATGTTCTGCCGTGGCCTGCTCAATCGCCAGACCTCAACCCAATTGAGCACGCATCGGATATGCTCCAAAGAAGAGCTCTGCCGAGTATGGATGCCGTGTAACCCACAACAACTTTTTGACTTGTTAGTAAGAACGTGGGCGGCTATTCCTCAAAGTGATTTTGATGAACTGATTCTAAGCATGCCAAATCGCTGTGATTGTGTGATTTGTGTCAATGGTGGAAATTATTAATGTTTTTATCTTTACAATAAAAAAATCCTCATTTTTGCCTTTTTTTTGCCATTTAATTGACGACAATAACTTACGTTTATTTCCCACAATTCGCAAAAATTGCAATTTTCCTTAATTTTTACAAAATATAGGGATAAGTTGTTAACTTCAACATAGGAATTAAAGTAAGAAGCCAGTCTGGAAAACTAGATTTGGTAAATATTAATTGAATATTTTTTTAGAGATATAAATGTACTTGATCCCTAGACACTTTTGAAGTGTGTAATACAGTGTTCAAAATAAGTACAAAGTAATTTGATTTCAGTTTTTTCTTTGTAGTGTGTACTGGAACAATTGATTCTTAGCCACACAACGTTGACAATGATTTTTTTTTTCTCCGATCCTTCTATGAAAGTAGGTACCTACTAATTACACTATGAAGAGTTAGCATGACAGCAAGATATTGCACTGTGAGAAGATATTAAACATAAAAGTTATAGAGACATAATAAATAGCTTCAAGTGTTGATGTACACGCAAGCTTTAAGACCATGAGTAGGAATACCTGTGTAATGTACGCCAAACACGCAAAGTAACTGTTACATCTGACAAATAATAATTGACGCGCCATATTCTATTGTATAGTGTTACTAGCTGCGCCCTGCGGTTTCATCCGCATAAGTTTCGATCCCGTGGGAATATCGGGATAAAAAGTAAAGTCATAAGTATAGGATACTTTTTATCCCGATGGTTTATATTTTTAAACCATCTGTGTGCCAAATTTCATCCAAATCCGTTCAGAAGTTTTTGCGTGAAAGAGTAATAAACATCCATCCATCCATCCATCTATCCATCCATCCATCCATACAAACTTTTACGTTTATAATATTAGTAGGAAGGATAGGACAGTAGGATTAGTAACATAACATAACATCACGCCTATATCCCCCGAAGGGTTCGGCAGAGGTGTACCTATAGTACACCCACATTTCGCCAGAAGGCGTATTCTCGTAATTTAAAACGTTCAAAATCTAGTCGCAGTCTCATCTCGGCGACAAACAAATGTCAAAAACTTGTCCAAATGCAAGGAAATTAGAGGAATTTTTGACAGATTGAGACTGAGATCAGAAGGCCAATTCTCGTAATTTAAAACGTTCAAAATCTAGTCGCAGTCTCATCTCGGCGACAAACAAAATGTCAAAAACTTGTCAAAGCGTAGGGAAATTTGAAGTATTTTTTGACAGATTGAGACTGAGATCAGACTGTGAACGTTTTTAAAATTACGAGAATTGCCCCTCACACTGTGAACGTTCTTAAAATTACGAGAATTGCCCCTCAGATATGTTTACGTCCCATGTAACAGGGGGCAAGCCTATTGTCATCAACCGGGCACAAATTCAGACTACGGGCTGCTACTGAGAACTTCCCGATGGAAAGCCCAATAACACTTTGCCCGACCTGGGAGTCGAACCCAGGACCTCTTGCTCAGCAGTAGCGTTTGCGACCACTAAGATCAACGAGCCAGTTATTACTTAGTGTTGTGTTAAATTAGCAGTTTACTTAATTATATTATAATTAAGCCTACTTGGCTTCAATATCTTAAGTAGGGCGCGCCCACGAGCAACTTTTCTCTCAGCAACTAATTTGTCTCTCACATCAAATCTACGGGTTTGTGTGTAAGTGCGCGCATGTAGCGACGCGACAGAGACAGCACTTTCATACTTTTCATGTGAGAGACAAATTAGTTGCTGAAACAAAAGTTGCTCGTGGGCGTCCTCCCTAACCTTCACTAGTAGCGTCAGTACTATTAGTTAATCTGTGTGTAGTAGTATAGTAATTCAAACAGAATTTCAGCCATTGCATTCAATCTCTGCAGAGACTTGCCATCTACGCGGGAGATTGTTATAGTGCACAATAGGGTAGCCTAGGTAAAAAAATAATTATTCTATTTAGTCCGTCAGTTAGATTATCGAAAAATAATGGACACGTATTTTTTCTTTTGTCAATCAAACAAAAAATTACAAAGATAAAGCGCGTCAAACTTTGGGAGTGGGGGTCGTGACGTCACTTGCTTGCAAAAGTGTCGCACGCGGAACTTTAACGGGCGATATCTTCGTAATCTACTATATAAAAATAAGTCGGGTTTTCCTTCCTGACGCTATAACTCCAGAACGCACGAACCGATTTTCACGGTTTTGCATCCGTTAAAATTTCAACAGAAAAGCGGGAAAATCATAGTGTAGGAGTAGGTTAGGAATAGGGTAGGAGTAGGTTAGGAGTTGTGTAGGAGTAGGTTAGGAGTAGGGTAGAAGTAGGGTAGGAGTAGGGTAGGAGTAGGGTAGGAGTAGGTTAGGAGTAGGGTAGAATTAGGGTAGGAGTAGGGTAGGAGTAGTGTAGGAGTAGTGTAGGAGTAGGTTAGGAGTAGGGTAGGAGTAGGGTAGGAGGTAGGACACCACGCGATCAGCGCAGCTAGAAATAATTTATATGGCAAAACAACTTTTGCCGAGGTCAGCTAGTTTTTTATATAATTGACAAAAGAAAAAATACAGGTTCAATATTTTTTGATAATCTAACTGACGGACTAATTACATTTTTTTTTAGGAAAATAGCCTGTGAGTGTGCGCAGACACAGTAACACTCACTATTCCCTCACGCTCATAGTCTGATGGGACGGCAATCCAATACGACCGGAGAGAGATCAGTGGGCTCGAGTTCGCAAACGCGACTGCTGACCGTGGGGTCCTGGGTTCGATTCCCAGGTCGGGCTAAGTGTTGTTCTGTTTCTCCTTAAGGTATTTCTTAGTAATAGCCTGTAGTTTGGAAATTGGCGGTGTGATACCCCTGTGCATCGGAAAGCACGTTAAGCAAACCAGCTTAACGTAGGACCAACGTCCTGCAACATTATTAGTAGGACAATAGTAGATACTAAATTGAAGCTAGAAGATTAGGTAATGTAACCTTAACTTAGTCGTTAATAAATTATGATAAGTAATTAGCTATCTGCGATACGCTAAGTTGATTAGTTGATTGAATTATATCTACTTAATTTATAGGTACTAAAAAAGTTTATTGATTAAGTAAGAGCTTTCTAGTACCTATATTTTACTGTTATTACAGTGTTTTAGTATCGGCAAGCGTAGCGTGGGACGCCCCCCAGCTAGATGGACACACGAACTTAAAAATGTGGCTGGGACAGTCTGGATGCGAAAAGCGGTGGAGAGGGTGTTGTGGCAGCCTGGGAGAGGACTAGATCCAGCAGTAGACTGCGATCCAGCAGTGGCTGAGTTGATTGATTGACTGTTTACGAATCACTTGTAGGCATCAATAAAAATCTAAACCCATGTTAATAAAAACCTAAAAAACAAATAGTGTGTATTACGCGAATGGGTAATCTTGGTAGCCGGTAGTAAGTTTCATAGATAGCGAGTCGACTAACTGACATGGCAAGCTGCCAGAGCTGCATCTGCAATAGTCCTCCAACATAATACCTTGGTATACCTACATACTTAATTACGTATGTAGCTTAGTTTTCATTTACTACATTAATATCTAGTGTGACGCACAACGGTCCACTTGAAGGACTAAGTGCGGAAACCAAACCCGTAACATAGAACATAGAATATCTAGTGTGTGTGCTTACTGATTAAAAACCATTTTTAATTATAACATAACATACATAACATCACGTCTGTTTTTCTCAAAAGATACGGCAGAGGTGTATCTACACCCACATTTCATTAGTTATGTTGTTGTTGTTTGAAATTAAAGTTTGAACTAATTAAGTCAATGTCTCCACAGACACGCAAATCTCCGCTTAAATGTCATTTTATCTAAACATAATTTTCCAACGTTCATTTATAAAGGGCATTCTATTTTCGAGAGCAGGGGCTAAAAAAAAAATGTTGCTTAAAAAGTTAATTCTCTACGGGCAACACTGGGCGCGTCATCCAAACTCGCGTTATCTTTAGTCTGTAGACTCTGTAGTGAATGGAAACCTTCATCAAAAATACAATGTTCTAGGCTAAAAGGTTTGCCCACCTGAGGGTTAATCTGGGCTGTAAATTTTGTGTTCTATGTTATGGATTAATACTATGACACCTACACTATGGGCGTTCGTGAAAAATTACAGTGTTTTTTTGTAATAAGGAGAACTTAGTACCTACATGTTTCAGTTTGTATACAAACAAGCTATGAAAATCACGAGTTTGCGCAGCAAACATACATTGAACGTCTCGATTTAGTAAGAAACAACATTTACGTTAAAAACTGCTAATCATTTATTTACTGTATAACATTTCTCAATCTAAGTAATGACACTTAAATCAAATTATAAAAATTAAAAAAATATTTTTAGAAATCTAGTAACAAACGAGTTACGGTATTTAGGTATGCAGGGTCGTCGGATATAGTTGAAGTTTAGTAAGAAACCGATGGATGTTTTCAAATGAAATTTAGTTTGAATGAACTGTTTGTTTTCTAAATTAAATAAAATTTTATCCGAAAACATCAATCCGTTTCTTACTTGACTTCAACTATATCCGACGACCCTACATACTTATCTCTTTTGTTGACTGTACATACCCCCTTATTTACGAGTATAAACGCTGCATAAGTTAAGTAATGATTAGCGATTGTTTAACTATACATGTTAGACGTTTAAACGTATCTTTATTTTAATCATCGTTTATTAATAAACTCCTCAATTGTTTACCAAGACAAGTAAAGAAAACTAAAATGTACACTTTACCTACGTAAACTCATAAGTACACGTAAACATACTCAGGGATGGAAACAGTCGGAAATCGTTTCTGTAATGTCCAGTATCTTACTGCATTTACAGATGGTTTACGGTATTGGAAATAGAAAACCTTTAGAGCTACGGTATAGCCATTTGTAACATAATGTACATACTCACAGTTATCTTCATTCATTCCTCCAGGTCAGAACAAGCATTCTGTTACCGTTAGGCGTTGATCTGATTATTCCTCACGACACGTTTTATCCACAATCAGTACACAGACACAGCTCCAACTTTAACATGAGACTACGACACGACCAGTGACATCCAAGGGTTGGTAATTTCGCCCACATTGATGGATATCATTTTTCCTATAAACACCATACTTCTAATACAAAATAACTATAGATTTTATTGTATTTTATTAATAATATATTTTATTATGACAGCTTTAATACGTCGCCATGGCAACTTTCCTTTCAAATCCTTACCGGCCTGTATCTTTTAAGCTGATTTTACATTGAAACTATGACAAAATGAACCCTGGCCACTATCATATCTGAAATTCATATTTTCTGCATGATATTATTCTACGAGCTGACAATATAGATCCACGCAATGCAAAGATTAGTTCGGGTTTCGCCTCCAAAGCGAATACAACTAAAAGCCTGATACTCCAGGGCTACCTATCCCGGGAATACCCAGCGTACCTCCGCTCCGGTACCTGACGGACCCTGCCTACGCCTCCGTCCTCCATCCTCAGTCGTCCGTGAAGGCCTCCTGTTACTATTGGGCCGCGCCTCATCCGAGGGCCGCGTCACCTGGCGGGCTGACAGCGTAACCGCCGTGCCTCTCTCTCCTGCTGCCGGGCTGCGTCCTGTCCTGCTGCGTGGACCCTCCTACGGGTGTCCTCCGTGCCGCACACGCACCAGCACCTGCCCTCACCTGCACCTGCACCTGCACCTGTACCTGTACCTGCACCTGTACCTGACCTGCACCTGGACCTGCATCTGTACCTGCACCTGTTGCCAGCACCTGCCTCGCGTCTACCTCCTTAGCTCCAACTGGATCTTCACCTCAGCATCCTCAACCCACCTATCACGCATAGTCATCCATACACCCCACCTCCACATACTACACACCACTCTTCAGTCCATCTCCATCTTTTAATTGCTTGTAAATATATCTTTAATTGTTTTCTACTTCCCTTTCTTTAATTTAATTTTACCCTTGGCCTTATATATTAAGCTTTTCTTGTCGCTATACGACACATTGCTTAGGTACAGACGCCAGCACATCAAGCTACTACAATCTGTCAAATTTCTTTAATAGGTTTTCAACTTTATAGCTAAAGCATTAAGGTTCAAGGTTGATTGGGAAAATTTGACAGTTTCGGGTAGCTTGACCTGCTAGCGTCTGTACATCTGTCTAAGTAACAAAGGATTTCTAGAGAACGTGTCAGTTCAATAGGTACTTACTTCATACATACTTGGGTACCTATTTAGTATGATTACAAACACAACATCGCGCCTGCAATCCCAAAGGCTTGGGTAGACGTGTACTTACAACGCACACCCACATTTCCCCAGTTATGCTACAGGAGGTCATCATCTGCCAAACCTTATCCCAACTATGTTGGGGACGGCTTCCAGTCTAACCGGAAGCAGCTGAATACCAGTATTTTACATGGAGCGACTGCCTATCTGACCTCCACAACCCAGTTACTGGGTAATACGATACCCCTTGGTAAGACTGGTTGTCAGACTTTCGGGCTTTTGACTACCCGTAACAACTGTCCACGAATGACAGCCGGTACCAGTGGCTTAGGCCCCTTGCCCACGGCGACTTTTTGTAGCGATGCTGTCGCGCGTTTCGTAAACGCGCAACAGCATCGCTACTAACGCGCATTAGTCGCATTTGCAACGCGCTACAGAAGCGATGTCAACGCGCTACAGCATCGCGACTGTATCGATGCAAACGCGCGACCGCTTTCGTTGCCCACGCTTCGGCTGGTTACTTAAAAGCAGCACCAAAGACAACGTGACTAATGTTGCCTCAACGGAGTCCATCTTGCAACTGTGGCATTTTTGTGCCGTTACTGAATCGCGTTTGCATCGCGACAGAAGCGCGACAGTATCGCGTTTGCATCGCGACTGAAAAACGTTGTGTGGGCGAGAGCAAACAGCTAGCGACCGCATCGCGACTGTATCGATGCGAACGCGCGACAGCATCGCTAGAAAAAGCAGCCGTGGGCGAGGGGCCTTAACGTGCTTTCCGAGGCACGGCGAGGTCTCGATATGTAAAGATGGACACCCATCCATAGACCAACCGCGGCAAGCATAGCTTAACCTGATCGATTGGCCTGTGCGGTTGTTATTATTTAGCCAAGGGCCCCTCAGTTATGCCCAAGTAGGTATGTTATGTCGTGTACGAGTTGTGTTGTCATGTTGTGTACCTACTTAGTACCTATTTCCCTCGCCTCGAATTTCCTCATCATTGTTCACGTCTTACACCCACAAAGTTTAGATTAAACAAAAATGTTTGCTTTTAGTATTTTACGACACTCCTAACTTCCATAATTGACTTAAATTTACTAAGATAACTCAGACTTGAAGTTTGAAGACGCCATCAAAATACCGCAGGACGTCGTTAATATCTCTGTCTTTGTATTTTTTTTTTTTTGTTGTTGTAGGAAAACGTACTGCTCTATTTGTCTACTTTAAAAAAAAAAAATCCGTCCGTCCTAAATTAGTATGTAGTAACATACAATGACATACTTTCATAACCTACTTACCAATTGGTTTGGCTCCCAGCAATTTGAATATTATATTTAGGTAAGTAGGTATGTTTTCGATGTTTTCCATTCTAATTCGAATGTTCTTTTACTATTCATGTTAAGCACAACACCAAACACTAGCTGAACACTAACTTCTGCCCGCGACTCCATCCGCGTGAAATATCATAAAAGTGTAACCTATTATAGCACTCGGCAATATTTAAGCTTTCTATCAGTGAAGAATAAGAATTTTTGAAATCGGTTGATTAGTTTCTAAGACTTTCGGAGACTCACAAACTTTACTTCTTTATAATGTTATTGTAGAAAAGCAGCTACATTCCTAGGAGCAAATCCCAGGACAGACCAAAGACAAAACCGTAATCTACTTTGTCTGGTAGAAAAAATCGCAGTGGCGTACCGAAACTGGAATTATGGCTGACAAATTAATGACGTTTGGGTTTCGCCTTATGACATGGGACTGTATAGGATCTTTTGCTTAAATCTTCTGAGATTGGATTTTGGTACCGAGCCGTCGGGTCGGCTCCGTAAAATGATATAAATATGACCTTATCGGATCAGCCTGTCCCTAAATATGTTGTGTTGTTCGTTACTCGTGGGTTGCAGCTGAAAATCAGCGTCAGGTGGTACACTTGTGTTGTCATCTGACATTATGCTGAGCTGAGGCCCTTTTGGCATTATAATCTTTGTTTTTGTAGTTTTAAGGTGTCATTTTGTGTAATGCCAATAAATGCATTTTTCTTTCTTTCTTTTACTATATTGTATGCAAGATGCATGCATCTAAGTTTTAAATCCCTAGATTGGCTTAAATAATATGTGAGTGTATTATAGGTTTATAATCTATTTATGTATTTGTGTACAGACGCCAGCAGGTCAAACTACCCGAAACCGTCAAATTTTCCCAATCAACCTTGAACCTTAATGCTTCGGCGATAAAACTAAAAATCCATTAAAGTTTGACAGATTGTAGTAGCTTGATGTGCTGGTGTCTGTACCTATTTTATTTATAATTCCATAGTTTTTTTTTATCAATGTCCCTCTCAACCAAAGCACTTGCCATCTAA
The DNA here is from genome assembly GCA_951799955.1 of Apamea anceps. NCBI lineage: Eukaryota > Metazoa > Arthropoda > Insecta > Lepidoptera > Noctuidae > Apamea > Apamea anceps. The sequence goes on from OX637516.1 coordinate 7,226,995, forward strand.
TCTCTTCACCACCCTTGTTTGACTGGCAGAGAATAGTCCGCCTTTGCAACTTTTTTGTGTGCGAAAAGTTTAAATAAATAGGTAAATTAGCCATACTTATTTGTCATCTCTATTTTTTTCTGATAAAAGCTGTGAATGAATCTCATCTAAAATGAGATAAGTATGTTTAAATACCTACTCTTAGTATCTGTAAGGTTGTATGTAAAGATCGTAGCCGGCGTTTGGTAGTTTCTGCTCTAACCCTATGGGAAAAAGTTACAGCCCTGCCTAACCCTTCGGAGATTACAGGCGTTATGTAAATGCGTATGATGGTGCATATTGTTTTGATTAATATGAATTTCACATCTTCGGCCCATCAAATTGTTTACGTAATCATAAATAAACGTAATCTACTATCGCCTCTTTCTACTCAGTATGCAGAGTTAAATAAAGGAGCGCATATTACACTGAGGTCAGTTCTTGCGTCGTAACTTTGAACGACTGCACTTAGCGCGGCAAGTCTTGACCTCCGAGTCAAGATCCGAATAAATCGATTACTCGTCGTAAGATAAATGGTATAATACAAGATTCCTTAGTGAATTAACTTTGTCTGTATCTTGAAACAACTGTAGGTATTTGGTTTATCCGCAAATAAGTCCTTTTGGATATCTACTTACGGAATTCGTTGAGAGATCCCGGTAGGGTAATCGCTTTGAATGTGGGTTCCGGAAAGAAGGGTATTTTACACATACATTTTTCAAAGTGTTAAATGTCTGACATTCAGTTTATTTCAATCCACTGTAGGGTTTTAGGAAATTAGGCTTATTTTTAGCGCCTGGTTGAAGAATTAAACCTTCTAATAACGTAATGAGATATACCTTCAAAGCGTTTGTACAGACGCCAGCAGGTCAAGCTACCCGAAACTGTCAAATTTTCCCAATCAACCTTGAACCTTAATACTTTGGCGATAAAGTTGAAAATCTATTAAAGAAATCTGACACATTGTAGTAGCTTGATGTGCTGGCGTCTGTACACTGTTAATAGTGAAAAAGATCATAAATATTTTTACCATTATTCACAACATAAATTAACAAACCACTGGCAAATCATTCGTTTGTTTAGATACACAAAAGGTTATATTAGTCTAAACTAATATTATAAAGAGAAAATATTCGATTTTTTGTATATTTGTTTGTTACGCTTTCACGCTTAAACGGCTGAACGCCTCATCCAAATGATGAGGCACAATGGTAGACCATGATCTGGATTAGGACATAGAATACTGTTTATCTCGATATTCCTACGGGATCGAGGCTTATGCGGGGGAAACCGCGGTTCGCAGCTAGTTAGTTATAATATAATAATATCCTCCCGACCGATTTCATTCACGGGGGCCAATCTCAACGAATATTTACCAGCCCCAGCAGTCTCGACATTCATAGCGATCGCTTTACGACCGAATTCGGTCGCAAAGTCCTGTCACTCCATGCATTTCACCTGTCAATTCAGGGCTTTGCGACCGAATTCGGTCGTAAAGCGATCGCTATCAATGTCGAGACTGCTGGGGCAGGTGCGCAGGAGACTTATAGTGCACAAGTGTGTGCGCATACTTAGGTGAACTCTCTGCTAGGTTACTCTTATAGTTCGATGGGATACACGTTAGTTATAAGGTAAATTGTGTAGGTACCATTATACTTATGTACCATTGTACCTATACTATACATTGCTACATGTAAAACAGTACATAACAGCGGAAGTAGTTCCCATAGCCACCAACTACGTTGACCGACCGGTTTGATGACCTAGGAGCCTTCAATTCCCTTCATGAAAGATCGTTGAACCGACCCGATGTTCACGTAATCAAATACGAATGCACTTAAATAGGTCTTGTTGACCATTAACCATCGATTTACGATCAATGTTATGACATTAGCCGATTGCCAATTTTATGAGTTATTCACAGAAATGTGTCTTGTCTATGGGAACGTATCTATGTCAAATTTTATGACCTAACCTGCCGTGGTATGGCCCATAAATCCTATATTGGGTATGCTAATATTGTAATATTGATTCTTATGGGAGAAAGATATTTTTTGATGCCAAATATCATCCCGTGCCATTCCCATGATCTAATAGTTTATACTATACCTACATATTTATCATAATCGTCACGCTTCATAGACGAATTTATTGGTGATCGGCCTTTTTTTTAAATTACCATAAAAGAGACCTGACGCTGCTTATCATTTAGAAAGAAAATACGTTTATTTGCAGTAAGACATGATGCAAAGAAAAAATACAAACACAAAAAAGAAAAATATGCGTCACATACACGCAAAACGGCCACCGCTCAGCCTATTGGTGTCACCCAGTGCGAAACAGAGCCACGGCGCTGGTTTTGAAAGACAGCCGGCGTTGACGTGGTGACGTCAACCGGCGCAGCATACAATAAGATACAAAATAAGAAAGAAAAATAGGTTTATTTGGTACAGAAACAAATACATACAAAAAGATAATTAACTCTAATAATAAAGAAAAACAAAAACAAAGTAGATCTTAATCACGAGCACATAACAGAAATAGTCGACAGCTGTACAGTCACGAGCACCAATATGCCACTTGGCAACTTTCAATTGGGATTTTTTCGTGAAATAACGAATGCAACATTGAAATACGACACATTACATAAACGTATGGGTTCGACAATGCTATGTTCGTAACTACATAAAATTTCATTAAAAAATAAAGGAGTAAATCGCTTTTAAATAAGGCCGAGTGTATACATACTTTTGCTCGTGACTGTACGTCATGACTGTGACAAGAAGGCTTCCACTCAGCAATAAGATAAATACACCATACAATACAAGTCAGGTAATTTTACATGACTGCTTAAAAAGGAGTATTCAACCCTGCGATATTTTAACACCGTAAATATATCGCACCTTCGGTGCAACAAATTCAACTCAGTGTAACTCATTAAAGAATGAGTGTTGTTGTGACTTCGTTGCACCGAAGGTGCCATATGTATTACGTTAATTTCTACAGGTTATAAAATACCATTTATGTTAACATCTTACAATGTTGTACGTACTTAATTACTAAACTAAAATGAAACCTCAACATTAAGTCATAATAATTGTAAGTTATTGTTCAATGGAGTTGAAAGTTTGCCGACTTAATTAAGTCTAATGGCAATAATAAGCAATAATGTTATAAACTTTGTGTTTTAACAAAACAGATGATAAGGTGCAGTAAGTTGTAGTTTTTTTTTTAATGTTACTGTTAGCCTGCATTATGCCACTGCTGGGCAAAGGTCCAGGTGCCAGGCCAGCTTTTTCGATCCAGGGCTAAAGTAGACCACTGGTCGTTTGTTTTGTTCAGGTCGTCCCGCCATCTTCTACGGGGTCTGCCGCGACGCCTTCTAGCTGTGTCAGGGCTCCACGTGGTGGTTAGTTTTTATTTATCAGACTATTAAATTAATGAATTGATAAACGTTTTAGAAGACACAGTATGTCATCTTCGCAATTTTCTTGCTTATCTAAACTATTGTTATATGATGCAATTATAAACAATGCAAATATATTTCCATAGTTTGTTTTCTTTTTTAAACAGAGCGCAATGTTTTTATATGAAAATGTTTAAAACCTGCTAAAAGTTTTGGTCAAATCGCGAAGTCGTGACAATTTTGGCCTTCAAGTTTTTACAATTAGACGAAGTTCTTATAACGTTGAAAAATAGGTCAAAGTTATGTATAAATTAAAAGAAAAAATATTTAAAAAATGAAAATGAATGAATATTTATTAAATGTGAAAAAAACCAAGGCAATTTAATGTGTATTTATACCGAACATGGCCTAGATGTGTTTAATATAAAAATAGAGTTACAACTTTTTCTTTCGTTTATGCTTTATAGAGAAAGCAAATGTTTTCTTACCAGTAAGGAATTTTAATATATATGTATATTGATAATAAACTTATTTAATAAAATATTATGTATACTTGAAGCACACATGGCGTTAAATATTCCCCCGATTATTATTTTAATAATGCAAAAGATTTCATGCAGTTAGGGGTGGTAAAAAATTTGAAACGTATCATAAAATAATAAGTAAATTAAAAATAAATAAAATGATAGTTTACAATATACGACGAAACAGACGTCATAATCCGAAATCCTTCATCCCATCTTTAATAAAATTATCTACGAACGTAACCGTAGCCGCCGCTGTAGCTTGCATCCCGCTACGGCCCCAACGCGGCCGCTACGAGCTACGAGCCGCTACGATATCGTTACGTAACTATTGCCGCTTGCATTCCTCGCGCATTTTTAATTCCCACAAACTAAATACTTTATAATAATAAAAAGAAAAATTACCTTGTTCATTCCATTTCCCATTTTCGTATATTACTATACAAACTATTCAAACCAACAAAATTATTGTCGTCATCTTAACAATACGTAACACGTTTTATAAACATTTTTATTTAAAAATCAACGGTATTTAAGCGTCATGTTCTGTCAAACTGTCAACACGTTCGCGTCACTATGACTACATTGTTGACGCCGGTGCGCCACGCGCTATCGATGTTGCCATCTAAGAACAGTTACATAAAAAGTGTAACATGATGGTAGGGATGAGTTGTTGAGCACTGGTTGGTTTGGTAACTTTAACTTGAACGTTGGTGGTTTTAAAGTTTTTTATCGCGTCTTTGTGTTATCGATCGTGTTTGTATGAGTGAGGCTGTGTTCGCGACGAGTACCCGAGGAACGTGCGGCGGGCTCGGCTGGCGGCGCGCCACTGCCGTCGGAGCTGTCAGTACGCTGGCCCGGCGACACTGCGTCTCTAAAATCCTGGAGGGACGGCCGCTTGTCGATTCCTTTATGTCGATGTCTGCACTGTACACAAGTTTTCGTTTAGGATTTTGTGCTGATCTAAATATTTCAAAAGCAGTAGTTACGTCAGATTTGTGTATGTTAACTATTTAGGTACGGCCAATTTTGCCTAGATAGCGAAGTAAAATTGGGGTCATCACATACTCAATGTACAGTCACCAAAGGAGATAAGTAACCAGGGTCGTCGGATATAGTTGAAGTTAAGTAAGAAACCGATGGATGTTTTCGAATAAAATTTAATTATTTACTTAATAGAAAACAAAGAATTCATATTCCATTCGAAAACAACCATCGGTTTCTTACTTAACTTCAACTATATCCGACGACCCTGGTTACTTATCTCCTTTGGTGACCGTATACACGTTTTTGTTTTTTTTTTTTTAGGTAGCGGTTCAGCTGATGGTAGATGATGGCCGTCTATGATCATTTGCTATAGGTACCAAAGGTATCGCAGGTGCGTTGGCATCGCAGAAACAAACCAAAATCCTGATCTTCAAATTGGACCACAGCAGACAGCACACGTAATACTAAATAAACCTAACTTGTTAAATCTTGGTATTTGATACATATAACTAGAAAAACAATAAAAAGTATCGATATTAATAACACCACTATATCGGTCGTCAAGTGCGGTGCAGATGGGTGGACAACATTCCGGGACAACCGAGCGTCTTCGCAATCCGTTAACAGCTTTAATGAGCTCAGAATAATACAACAAATTGAATGACACCATTCATTAAATGTATTTACAAGTGAAATCTAGAATTCCTTTGATAATTTGCGTTTTGCCCGTTATGAATATTTCTGGTCTAGATTGTTCTGTATCTAAATAGAATCTTCCAATAGAATTAAATACACTTTCCTACATTTCTACATTTAATTTCCTTTGCTTGCTAAATCAAGAGGTGTTTATTGCTAACATGACAGGAGGTCATAATTATGTGGTGGTGTGACTTAATATTATTTTTAGTTTTAAATTAAACCATGGCTAATATTGTTAGTAATATTTTGAAGCTTTTTGTTAAAGTTGAAGTTTCGAGTTTGTATACTTTAGATTTATACATGTGGCGTCACGAAGCCTATGATTCGTCCCCCCCGTCACACAGTGTGACACTTTGTTGACCCCCTCTACCTTATTAACGTCCGACGTAATTTTTGGATGGCCGATAAGGCATGAACCAAAGACATTAAATTATTTACTTAAATCTCTTTGGCATGAAAAGATTGTCAATCCATTTGATAAACAAAACGATTGTTGTTGTACTATGGATAACTCTGCGCAACCCTTCTAAGAACACGGGCGTGGTGTTATGTCCATCTTTGATTGTAACGATCTAAGGACGTCTATTTTCAAAAGCTAATGTTATAAAGTGGTTTTATAAAGAAGCACACCCACACACAAGCAGAGAACTGGTGGTCCTCGTCACCGGGCTGCAGGCAATCCAAGGAAGCCATGCCATCATTAGATGGCAAGCCAACCATAAGATTACTACGCCTGGACAGGAAAGGCCTGCGCCTGGTGACGGGGACCATCACGAGACACCGCTCACTAAACAAACACTGCCACACGATAGGCATAACGGACAGCCCCCTGTGCAGAGCTTGCATGGAGGCTGATGAAACCGTCGCGCATATGCTCTTTGAGTGCACAGGCGTCACCCAGATTAGTTCGGAAACCCTCGGGACACCCAGACCTTACACAGATGTTCTCAACAGACAAGAAGACTTAATAAATAAGCTTCTGGTTGGAGGTGGGCTGGTTGGAATAACCACCGTTGGCCGCCATGGCCCACGCACAATGGTCCACCTGAAGGACTAAGTGCGGAAATCAAACCCGTAACATAGACATAGACAAAGTGGTGTTATAAGTTGTTTGATTTATGTAGCAAATATTTAAAAAAAAAATTATACGGAGTGTACTAACTTGCATGAAACAACAGTGAACTATACGTTTACATTATAAAGTATGTATCCGGGTTTAGTTTTTATTTAAAATGGAATGATTATTCTATTATTAAATCTACCGAGACATAATCCCGACGCACTTAAATTAACACTGTATTTTATTAATGTCACTGATACATATTTTTATTATTTTGGTTCTCATTCTTCCTTATTCTTGGTCCTAGGCTGGGCTACCAAGGCCAGGCCGAAGACGATCAACATAGCGCCGGCCCACCATTTCACGGACGAGGCTTCTTCAAACAGCGTTATACCAATAACTCCCTGAAATAGAAACACTCAAATTATTAAAGTTGACTTAATATTAAAAGTTATGAGGTCTTTTTATGGGCCAATTTCAGTTGAAAACTCAGCGACCGTGTAATTGAGTTTTACTGTTACGAAATTCACAGTTATAAAATATTGAATGCAAATTATCGAGATGCACAACACATAGTAAGTATCTACGTAACTACACATTAGTACGTAACTAGAAATAAGACAACACATTTATCACATAACGTCTATTAAAATCTTTGTTTCCAATTGATGTTATTTTCTCATAAACCAATATCAAATATACAGGGTCCAATTAAAATAGATGGACAAATTTTACCACAGCGCTCATTACGTCTAACCAAAGACATCCAAGCAAAAAAAAACACAGATTAAAATGATTTTATTTTGACCTAAAATAATATATACGAGTACCTGACACTCTAGAATAAACACATCCATCCATTATGGGTAGGTACTTGCACTCGCGCCCCGCTGCGCGCATGCTCGCATCACAATTTTAAAGACAATGGAGGAATGTGTTTATGCATTGGGTAACCAACATTTATAAGTGTATTTTTGTTAGCTGATTATTTTAATTGTAAGTATCTAATGAGTTTTTCTTATATATTTTTTTACTATTGTCCTTATTTTGGTGGTCTGAATGATATCTATTTTAATGGGACCTTATATACTATCTGTGTGCCAAATCCGTGCAATAGTTTTTGCGTGAAAGAGTAACAAACATCCATTCATCCATACAAACTTTGGCTTTTATAATATTAAGGAATAGCAGCGCCCTGCGATTTCACCCGCATAAGTGTCAATCCAGTTCCCATCGGAATAAAAAGTATCCTATGTGTTATTCTGATCTATACGCTATATCTGTAGTTTCATCAAAATCCGTTCTATAGGTTTTGAGTGAAAGAGTAACAAACATCCATCCATCCATCCTCACAAGCTTTCGCGTTTATAATATAACTAGCTGCGCCCCGCGGTTTCACCCACTTAAGTTTCGATCCCGTGGGAATATCGGGATAAAAGTATCCTATGTGTTAAACCTGGTTATAAACTATCTGTGTACCAAATTTCATCCAAATCCGTTCAATAGTTTTTCCGTGAAAGAGTAACAAACATCCATCCATCCATCCATACAAACTTTTACGTTTATAATATTAGTAGGATTAATTAAGTTGATTTTAGAATGACTGGTACTATATTGAGAAAGTCATTAAAAAATTGGATCTTACTGCAAACTGAACTTTATTTGAAGGTATGTACAAAAGTTATTTTTCCAAAAACTCGTATTTGTTTACATGTCATCATCATCATTGTTTACATGTTTGGAAATAAAATTGCGAACGTAAAATTGGCAGGACTCTCCTGCCTATGTGTTAACTATGGAATAGGTAAATGGCAATCAATTCAATTCAATTCATAGAAAAGCAGAATTTTGGTGTAATATTTTCAAAAGAGTGTAATCCATGAATCAAATAAATACGTACTTAGCTGTACTGAACTCAAAAAAATCTTTTACTTTTGCGTTATTACATACACATAAATACAGCAACTCGCACCTTTTTTCCATGGGGGTAGGCATAAACCACAGAACGCCACCTACTACGATACTTATTTTTCTTCGTTTACGAGTACTTACACATCACGCACGCCGGTTGCGAGTACTTACTACTACGCACCCTGCCGATCGATTCTGTAAAAATCTCACCGTGAATAGTCAGGTGAAGTGAGCTTAGAGTGAGCTGTCAATGGTGTCAATCCCTAGCATTAGTTGGAATGACAGCTCACTCCACGCTCACTTCACCTAATTTTTCACGGTGAGATGGTTACAGAATCGCACTGCTGACCTCACCACCAATAAGGTTAGTATTTATGTCCTTCTAGGGCGTCCCGTCCCGGCGTTTTCATTCACATCTGCCTTGTATATAATACCTTTTGTTAGTCGCCTTTCATTCATCCAGCAATTTTCAAAGATATTAATAATTTCCTTTCGTATTGGAATCGTTAGTTTCAACGTTTTTCTACCTAACCTGAAACCGACAGACTGTAAAAAGCTTTTACCTTAAGGTACATAGTAAGCTTTTCGCACTGTTTTTATTTTTAGTTTTTATTTTTCTTTGGTACATACCTACAAAATATCTAATTAACGCTTGATTTTTTATTTGATGCTCCATTTCAATTTAAACAATCCGAGCAACTTCTTTAGTTACATCTTGTAATTTGGACTGGCCATTTGTGGGCAAAAAAATTACCTGCAAGCATTTTGTGTATGAAAATGAACGAATGGCATAACAAGCTACTTCCTTACTTTATACAATACGAACTACCTCTTTAATAACATAATAAATACGGACTGGCCATCCGTGGTCCAAAAACCAAGTTCAGCCCTATTCTCATTCATAAAATACATATTTTTTTATTTTTGTAGTTAGTATGAGATGTATTTATTTAAATTATAATAAGCTAATATTTAAAACTAGCTACTAATGATATGTACATGTGAAAATCTAAGCAAAATAAACTCAAACTCAAACTCAAAATATTTATTTCAATTAAACCATTACAGGCACTTTTGAATTGTCAAGGGGTCGGTCAGTCAGAAAAATGAAGCTAGTTGCCCATTCCAAAGCGTAGGTACCTATGGAGAAGAACGGGCAAGAAACTCCATGGACACTCTTTTAAATCAATATAATATGGTTACAAAGTATTGGTTACATCATTCATGTTAGAAATTATGCATGTGAGAACGATGCAGAACGTTAAAAGCGTCCGTAATGAAAAGTTTAGGAAAATAAAAATAAGAACAATTCAAATATTAAATTAAATTAAAATAAGCCATGGCAGCAAAAAGATGACCAGTCCCTACTGACGGCGCCCGTTCACGAACATGACGCATGGATTAGCACCATTCAGCTCAACCATTTTGAAGGGAGCCAAATGATCCAACACATGCGCCACCGTCAGCGAGACATTTGAGTGAGCATGACATACTCTCTGCTGCCAGGGCACATTCAAGTCAATGAAAGACGTACCCAGTAAATGGTAGCTTTATAGTATGTACATAGTACTCACACATGTGCTATACAATTATACAATACTAGGAGATTGAGTTTATATAATGCAAAAAAAGTATTTTAAAATCTTCAGCAGCTCCAACAGTATTTTCAAATGCTAATCAATTTATTTATGCGTCCTTATGGAGCAGGACCAGCGTTTAGCCAAGCATTTTTATCAGCGATGTAATCCCCCAATTTATAATATGCCTGGCTGCATAGTGTGCGTTTTATACAAGATTTAAATTTCGTTTCATTCTGTTCTATTATGTGGGGAGGTATTTTATTGTAACATTTTAAACAGTACCCCATGAAAGATGAATCTACTTTAGCCAGCCTGAAACCTGGTTGAACTAATTGCTCCCTATTTCTAGTGATATAATTGTGTCTTTCACCTCTTTTACTAAAAAGATGTAGATTTTTCCTTACGTACATAATGTTTTCATAGATATATTGACAAGGTACCGTCATGATGTTAATATCTTTAAACAATTCCCTTAGAGAATCACGCCTGCGGAGGCTATATATGGCTCTGATGGCTCTTTTCTGCAGAATAAAAATAGACTCGATGTCTGCAGCCCGTCCCCATAGCAAAATACCGTACGACATAATACTATGAAAGTAACTAAAATAGACTAGTCTCGCGGTATCAACATCAGTAAATTGACGGATTTTTCTCACAGCATACGCTGCTGAACTTAGTCGTCCTGCAAGGGATGTTAAATGAGGACCCCATTGAAGCCTTGAGTCAAGCGTGATCCCCAGGAAAACAGTTTTATCGACGAATTCTAGTTTCTCTTGATTCAATTCTATCGCACAATGACTACTTTTGACATTTGGTAAAGAAAATCTTATGCACTTCGTTTTTTTCCCATTTAATACTAAATTATTAGCAGTGAACCAGTTTTGGATCTGCAGTAGGGCGTTATTTACGTCGTCAAGATTTGATGCACGTCTATTAATTTTAAAAATCAAGGAAGTATCGTCAGCAAATAACACCATCTGTGGTTGGGTTTTTAACAAATGGGGTAGATCATTAATATATACTAAAAAGAGGAAAGGACCTAATATCGAGCCTAATAATCATAGGGCATCAAAAAATTCGTCCGCATCGCTGTCAACAGGAACCCAAAAGGCTGGCAGCATCCACGTTGTATGGCGATGCTAATTCTTTGGCCAAGATACAGGCCAGCCCTCTAGTCAAGATGATTTAATATCGTAGTGTACTTTTTCTGTCAGACAATAAGAGCTTCCGACATTCAAAAACAAAGACGTTTAAAAAATTAGTCATTTTGGGAAAAGGTGATTTTGAGACTTGTTCATTATGAGATAGGAATCGGTCCGTATTAAGTAGTGTTATGTGGTCCTAACAGACCGCAGGCGACAAATATATGTATATTAAAAATAAATCTTAATGGCATTGAGACCGATTTTGACATCAAATGGCCAGCTATGGTTGTTACAGAAAGGTAGAAAAGAGGTTAACAGAAAATAGTACTTATTCCTTCTTTACTAGTTTTATTTCGTAAGTTTCGCCACAGGCTGTGGCTGTGGCGCGCGCGCGTGTGGCTGTGGCGTGTGGTCTTGTTTTTAGCTGTGGCCCACAGCTAAAAACAAGACCTAAGTACTTTAAAGTAGGTACCCATGGTTATTGTGAATACGAAAATTTTATCAAAATGAACGCCTAGCAACACGGACCCGCTTTTTCGGGAGGGCCATTGGCTGTGACAGCTTTTTGTGATTCACTGAACATTGGAAAAATTGGAACGTCGCGACGAACCTTGGTCACATAGCAGCCGTAACTGTTAATTTTAGGTTTTTTTTTTATGAATGCTGGTCGTTGGCAGATTCTTCCTGTACCTAATAATTGCGACAAAAACTACTAATTAGTACTCTATATCCTGTCATTCCTTTTTTATTGCTAGGCTGAACATTCCCAGTCCTGGCAAAGGGTAGCCCTTTCACTCTAATTGCTAAAAATTGCATAATTACTTATTCCAATCGCGAATGAATTTTCATGAAAAACCTCGGGACTGAAGATTCGAAATGACTAATTAAAAAATTTAAATAATAGTTAAAAACGTGTTACTTTATTCCGCGTCTTACTTAATTAATTAACTAGTGTGTTGTTGTACGGATATCTGCAATATATCTTCCAATTGTAGAAGCATTCTTCCTAATTCCCTGATCTATGACCATCGGTCTTATTAGAGACCTTTTTTCAAGGCTTCTACTTTTTCAGAAACCTACCTACTGTCTACTGATCTGAATAGATTTTTTCCTACAGGTACCTACCTACCTTTTAAAACTATTCCATTAAGCATCTATCCACCTTACGATGTTAATCTATCTATACATATTATAAAATGAAGTCGCTTTTCGTGTCTGTCTGTGTGACCGCGTTGTTCTTCTAAACTACGCACCGGATTTTGATGCGTTTTCACCCTTATTTAGAGAATGTATTTTTTTATTAATATTAAACTTACATGTAATAAAGAAATCTCGGATTTGTCAAGTTGTACTTACTTACCGATAGCACATAACTGGAGGCCGCTGATATGACGGTGGGTGTTGCCGAGTTTGTGGCTGCGTCTAGAGACCGGAGGTAGTGTCTGCAGCCCCACGTGTTGGCCAACACCATAGTCACTAGTAAGGCACCCCATATGATGTAACTATCGCCCTGTTGATACGGGGAGAAGGGAACATAAGTATGTTGTTTTTTTAATAAGATTAGCGTTTGTAAGAGACATCAATCAAACGTGATTACGTAGAACTACAGGTTTTCCGAGAGAGTCAAGTGGGTTAGACTAGGAGCTATTTGACAATTCGTTCGCTATATTCGCAAAGTTTCCTTTTGGTTAGGTTAGGTTACGTTAAGTTTAGATGTGGTTTCAGATACCTACTCCTTTTCCTTGCTAGGTGATTTCAGATTATGGGAAAAATATAGCCTAAAGAACTCTTCAGATTCTGGTAAGTACCTACCTACCTATTCATTCGGAATTTAGAACCTTCGATTTCGGTTAGATACGGCGAACATGTAGGTAAGTAACACGGATCGGAAAGTAAGTATATTGCAGCCACATCAGATCAGGGACATATGCATATAACTATACCACCTACATAGTAACTTACCATAGGTTAATGAACTGAACTCACGATAATTATTCACTCGGTCATCAGCCCGTAAAGGTTCACTGATGAATGCATGAGTCATTAGTAACAGGCCGACGCCTACGGAATATTTATTAGCGGTTAACTATCGATCAGACATTTTATGATGCACCTATGTATGTAGTGTAGATAAATGTATGTAACTCATAGCGTAGATAAGTAAGTATGGTCTGTACCAAAAGTTTCAAATCTAAAAAATGGATCTGAAATCGTCTCTATGGATGCATGTTTGTAGTGTCACTTACAAATTGAATGGTATGATTTGGTTATTGGACTAGGTAATTGAACCCGAAATTCTAATTTTAATTGTTGGGAAAAGTGGTGAAATATATGAAAACCTGAAATACGGATGCATGTGTTACGATTTCCCTTTAATAAGTGATTACGTAAGAATTTAACCTGAACATGGCTTGTTTTCCTTTTTTATCAGTTACTTTTGGAACAGGCAATAGTGGAACAAAATCGAATCAAGTTTTTTCTGATAGGACCTAGTTTTTGTTCGTTGGCGATCAGCAGCATAATTTGATACATTTCTATGACTATTTCCATAGTGTTCTTTTGTGGTCCCGTAGCTCTAGCATAAGTAGGATGCGGAGGGTGAAAGCCAGCGAAATTCAACATTTCTGTGCAAAAAACATAAGATTTTTTTTGTATTTCGCGGGCTACATTGAAGGAATCATCTTAAGTAATGATAAGTAGAGTTTGACAAGTTCTCAAATCAGAAACCCGTTGTGGGTATGGTACAGACGCCAGCACATCAAGCTAATACAATCTGTCAAATTTCTTTAATAGATTTTCAACGTTATCGCTAAAGCATTAAGGTTCAAGGTTGATTGGGAAAATTTGACAGTTTCGGGTAGCTTGACCTGCTGGCGTCTGTACTTACACGTACTTATCGGGCTAGTATCTAAAATAAGGTCGATAGGGGGACGGCTGGACTAGAAAGCAACTAGTGCTGTTGGATAAAAGCGAGGCTGACTTACACTAAGTGATAAGTAGATATTTACAAAGAACTATTTTTGCCAATAAGTAGGTATCAGCTCGTAGGCATTTACTGCTGAACATAGGCCATGGATTGAAACTGCTTTCGCTATAATAATGTATTTGGAAGCCTCATTTGCACGAGACAATAGGTATATTATCTATTATTTATCTGGTTCGGTTACGTGATTAGTTGGGTTGCACAATTTGCAAGCCGTATTATGGGACCTACTTGCTAATTAAAACAGTAGGATGCCGTTTCTATTAACAATAGGCGACACCTGAATGAATGCCTAAATAGTATTATTGCAGTGTTGGAAATTCAACACGCGGCGCGAAGCCGAGCTTTGAAAATCCAGCAGTGCGCTTTTATTCAGTGTTAGGTAAAACGGGCATTGGTGTTATACCATATAAATAGATACGTAGGTAACAACCACGGATATCATGGTAACAACTTATCTGTGGCTGTAGGTACCTAGCTAGTTAGCTTTATAAGAAAACGGGCTAAATAATAAACCAAAATTCTTCTTAGAAACATCTTTATTATAATAGGCAATTAATGCAAAACAACGGACGTAGATCCTGATAGTATTTGTTTACCCTTATCTAGCAAAATTTATGCAAACGTAATGAATTAAAACTTAACGAGTTAAGGGAGAGTTGGATATTACCGCGCGCCTGACAATTTCGCGTCTTGGCATAACTTGTTAACTAAGTATAGTTGACTTGACTGAAAAAAAGCAAAAGTATTTATTGCTCACAAACTTAAGTAGTTTGTGAGCAATAAACTAAACACTGTCAAAAATAAAACAGCAAATTAGGTAAGTAGGTATACAAAGGAAAGTAACAAAAAGAAAAATGAAACAGAAAGCCCTATACGAGGCCAAAAGGCTCCTATCTCAGCATGATGCTGCGACATTTAAAAAATAAATGTGGCAGCGTTGGTGGCTGGTTAGGTTATATTGTGGGTTATATTCATAGACTAGTATATCATATTGGGTTATATCCATAGACTAGTATATCATATTGGGGGGTTATATCCAACTCTCCCCTACAAGTCACTTGTAAGACTCTTCCGCACAGATGCGGTTTATTGTATAGGTCGATGTGAACACAACTTGCACCAGTTCCCCATACTAATGGCAAAAGTAGGTCAGAAGGGTAATATTGTTCACAATATTGCACTGCACCCTAATTGCGTAACACACTATAAATTGCAATCTGATATCACATTTTAAAGGATATTGCTAAGACATTGCTTCATAATGTTCGAAAAATTCGTCTGCTCAACAACGTAAATAACGCAATGAATGTTGTTGAACTGTCAAAATGAAAGCCATTGCTACTGATAGTATGTTACGCAATTACCCCGCAGATTAGGTCGTGTATATTGAAGCAGCTTTTATGGTCAGTGTCTAGGCTCACGTGAATATGAAAATTATACTGTTTTAACGTAAATTGAATACGACTAAATGAGAAAATAACATTGTGATGAAACCTGAACCAAAAAGTTTTGAAATTACTAATTAACTTGAGTGTGGTGTTCAATGCTCATTTTTTCTCAGTGGAAATTAAGACTTGTCCCTACACTTAGAAAGTTAGTTTCATTGCAGGAATAAATAAGCAATATCGTTTGAGAAAATCCCACCTGCGTGAAAGACTCTTTACAATAGTATCCGCCATTCCACCTAATTAATAAAATATTACTGGTCGACACCCAGGGCCGCGCCGTGTCATTTTTTCTTAATTCTACTAGCAATCCACTCTAAACCTAAATGTAATCCTTCACCAGTGAGGCCGCAGCACGCCTGTATGTGCCACGGATGCTGTTTTATCGACGTCAACTCCAACTGTTCAGATATCTCTGCGGCCGTCATCGAGCCTTTCACGTCCTGCTTGTTCGCGTATACCAGCAAACAGGCTTTAGTGAGTTCCTCGTGTTTCATCATTTGATGCAGCTCATCGCGACATAAGCTCAACCGCTGCCGATCCGTCGAGTCCACTACCATTATCACGAACTCGCTATTCGTGAAGTATGTGTTCCACGCTGATCTCAGACTCTGCTGTCCACCCAGGTCCCACATCACAAAGCGTAGGCTCTTCCACACAAACTCTTCCACATTTGAGCCTATGGTTGGTCTAGTATGAACTGTCTCTCCTAGCAGCAACTGGTATAGGATCGTCGTCTTGCCAGCATTGTCCAAACCCACTAAGAGCAGTTTATGTTCCTCATTACCGAACAAGCTCCAGATCTTCGATAGCAGTAAACCCATTCTTGGCAATGTTTGCACCACTCCACTAAAAAGAAAGACTGTCAGTTAAAGTAATAAACTTCAAATATTGAGCATTAACGGAAATAATATATTTTTAAGTAATTTTGATAGGTACCTATACTTAAATTTATGAAAACAGCTTCGTCTTCTGCTTATCTCCAATCCACAATCAAGATATTGTTTATTGTTAAATAACGCCATCTAGCGTTATGTGCAACAAATAAAACTATTTGTTCTCTCTTTCTAAAAATGAATGAATTCACCGTAAAATGTAGTACACTTCTTGCAGAGGTACCTACCTACCTACCCATAACAAAACAAAACACTGAACATAATCAATTATTGAGATTTTGATACCGTAGTATGGCATTGCAGTATGGCATGAGTACCTACGTAATTTATACACCTAATCTTATCGCACTACCAAACTTTCACCAATGAATAAATAAATAAACTTACTACGACACTGACGGTTCCTGATAATTTTCCCAATGTGCTACCAGCTGATGCCCATATGCCGGCTAAAAATGCTTCATAAAACATGATTTCGGTATAAAAACATTTAACAAAACAATTGACGACATTTAGGTTATGAATAAAGAATCGATTTTATTCATAAAAACTGAAACGGTCCCATCTACGAAGAAATCAAGCTTGGGTTTGTTATGTTCTTTTTAAAATGTGACATGTTATTTTGTATTTGTAGCTTTGTTTGCACAAAAAATAAATGATTTCTTCATGGTAAATATAAATTCCAATTGAATTTCTGTAATTTAATTTTTAGATAAAGGTCAGTACTTGGGGCCCTTTTTAAAACGCTGAGTATTTATTCGTAAAATGGAATGTTCCATATATTTTATCTGTCATCAGATTTTATCAGATGTCATACAGAGTTACAGACCGTGTCGACGGTGTTGCAGTCGACTTTCGACCACTTTCGACTTTGTTATATTTAGCACTGTAATTTGTTATTTAAACATAGACATTGGTCAGTAATTCAGTATTCGTTGGTCTGTGAAGTGTGAATATCGTGTATTCAAGGAAAGGGTCCCAAAAGTCTTAGTGGGGATTTATTGTGTTCAATATTGGTGATATTATAATTATTAGCCATCGTGAGTAATTCATAACTTCGCAAATCGCTGCTGGAACAAATCTTAAAATAAAAACATGGAAAACGTGAAATCTGGTGATAACGTGCTAATTATTTGGAACAACGATAACCAGAGCAGCATCAGTAGTTTGGTGGAA
This sequence comes from Apamea anceps, assembly GCA_951799955.1. NCBI lineage: Eukaryota > Metazoa > Arthropoda > Insecta > Lepidoptera > Noctuidae > Apamea > Apamea anceps. Next base: position 7,244,828 of record OX637516.1, read on the forward strand.
GAGATTAAAGCAGTCATTGGAAATGGATCAGTTGTTCTGGAAAACTCTGAAATGTTAACCGAATGTAAGAGACTCTTTTAATTGTTTCACTTTCACAAATCATGTCACAAAAAAATTACATCCAAATGCCCATTCATAATTCTAAGTCAATATTATGGGTCTGCTGTCAAATTACTCTGAATATTTATACTAAAACTTAATTTTTAATCTTTCAATCAGATCTACTTTATGTTTCTTCTTTATTTCAGCATCACGGCCTGCATCGTCATACGAGGCTGTGTTATCAAACTGGATGCCCCCACACACCGTGAGACACACCGACAGTATTTTGGCGATTATTGTGAAACTCCTTAAGCCTAGCGGTAAACTAATTCTGAAGGACACAACAGACCTGACCAGCACTCTCAAAATAAATGGATTTATTAATGTCACAAAATCTTCTGATAATTTATATTTAGCTGAGAAACCTAAATTTGAGGTAAGTGTCACTTTAAGAACATTTTGTTTAACATTTCTACATTCCCTTTTATTTAAAAAAGCCCATGTGGCCACATTAGCCAGAACACGTGTTTAACAACAACAATGTTGATACTTTAGGGATTGGAATCAGTTTATTTTGACAGTTAGTCCATTGCTGAACTGTCAACTCAAATCTACTACTGAAGATAAAGTTACAGCATGTCTGATTAAGGGACAGTTTCAAGTAGTCCAATAATTGCAGTTGTAAGTCAGTGCTTGTTGTGCACTGACATAGTAGTTAGGTGATGATGATGATGATCAACAACAGATATTCATAATTCGGGTATCAGAAACCCAAAAGTCTGACAACCAGTCTTACCAAGGGGTATTGTGTTACACGGTAACTGGGTTGTGGAGGATAGGCAGTCGCTCCATGTAAAATACTGGTATTCAGCTACTTCCGGTTACACTGGACGCAAGGCACATTGACCACTGGAACATTATAACATATAATTGAAAATTACTTTGATTTGTTTTAAGAAACTGTTTACATATCTTTCCAGGTTGGTTCTAAAGCATCATTAAAACTTAATGGTAAGCCAACAGTATGGAAACTAGAAGACACAGTCGAAGAAGCTTGGACGGGTGCTAATGATGATGACATAATTGATGATAACCAGCTTTTAGATGAAAATGATCTGAAGAAACCAGACCAGAACTCGTTGAGAGGTATATGTTAAGGTTTTTAAACATAATTTTCCAAAAAGTAGGTCAAAATATTTTTAATTTAACCATTATTTTGTTTACTTTAATCAGTTCCAAATCAATCTACAGCATAGATTTGATTGACCTTATTTTTTATAGAAGGTCTTACGAAATTACTATCAAAATATGCTAGTAAAATATCAATTATTCAACATAAAATAATGAGTTTGATGATAAGGAAACATCAGTTGTAGCCCACAGTACGCGTTATCTTGATAACAAAACAACGCCGTGTCATGAGGTTTCGTGTTCCGAGCCTGCATTCATTGGCTCGGCTTAGAATGATTCGGTTGAGGTATTGTGTTTCGAGTTGCGACTATTCCCAATGACGCAGCTCATTCACGCAAGGTCAATGGCTCTGTAGATAGAAGTTGTAGAACAGGTTATTTTTGTGTGTGTGAAGGTACCTACGTTTTTACATATAAACCCAGTGAACTTCAAATGAAATAAGAGCGCCTTTAATTTAATAAAGGTCAGAGAGAAGTCATTCGTTTTGATAATAATTTATAATAATAAGGAGAAAGAAATTATTATTTTACTTACTCAATATATGATTAATGAAATGGATATTTGTATGTCAGTATGGTATGTTTTTGAGGCAGAACTTTCTAAAGATTCTAATGAAATTTTGGAAATAACTTCGCGTTTTATTCATCTAAATTTTAAATCTATGTAGGTAGTGGTCACAACTGAAAAAAAAATGGTATCTTGACAACCTTTTATAAAAATAATATGCCTAAGAAAATAAAAGAAAAGAATACGAGTATAGCTACCTCAGACAAACTTTATATACATATTTATGATTGTGCATTCTTTTAACCTGCAGTACTTTTAATATGTTCAGATAACAGATGATTTATTTTTATGATTATGTATTATTGCTGTCAGCCCGAAAGTCTAACAACCAGTCTTACCAAGGGGTTTCGTATTACCCAGTAACTGGGTTGTGGAGGTCAGATAGGCAGTCGCCCCATGTAAAATACTGGTATTCAGCTGCATCCGGTTAGACTAGAAGCCGACCCCAACATAGTTGGGAAAAGGCTAGGCAGATGATGATGTATTATTTCTGTGTTTACTATGACTATATATTTTAAATAAATGTTTTCAGTTTGTGCGACGACTGGCAAACGGAAAGCGTGCGCAGACTGTTCGTGTGGCCTCGCTGAGGAACTCAAGGGAGAGGTCAAGGATACTCCGAAATCTTCTTGTGGGAGCGTAAGTACTTTTATACTACTAGCGAACTAGCGAACCGCCAGTGGCGTGAGAATAGGTAGGCAGGAATTTAATTTGAACGAGTAAAGACCAATGACAATGTGCAAATAGTACGGGGGCCGAGTAGGCCGTCTGGCGACTGCCTACTGCCGCGCGAGTTTGTATGAAGATTTTGTTTTTTGTTAGGTATGATAATTTAGTGTATTGTTGACAGGCTTATGGTAATTTATCGAGGTAGGCACTGCTTATATGCCGTTATGCAATGCACGCCATTGCGAACCGCCCCTGCTCGCCCTCTCAAAACATAGAGATTTATTTATTATGTTAATATTAATGAGACAGACACGAAAAGCGACTTTTGCTTATAATATGTAAAGATATAAGTAGATAGCTAGTGTTAATAAGTACTTAATAACATGATAATGATAATGAATGTGTATGGTGCTATATTTAGGGCTTGTATCTGCTGTATTTTCACACATCATTGTACGAAGGCCACGTTAAAGTTTTACCTACATTTTGCATTTAAAATTTAAAGTAGAACAACGAGACAATCGTTCCGTTCTACTACAGACTGAGCCTACCATTTTACTTATCTTATTAAGCAGGCATTCCCGAGACAGACATGCGTGACGGGTAGTCAGAAACCCTCAAAAAACTTGACCCTAATTGCCTACTGATTTTCCACAGAGCAATGGATATTCCATTGTTTTGTGGAAAATCCTTCTCTCGACGGCAATAATTATATTATTGACTCAATGGGTAAAACATATTGTTGAATAATTGCAATGATGAAAGTTAAAGAGATTTCGAGTGCGTAGCGCATTCAGCATGCATATTTACTTTAGGGGAATGCCCTACAATGCTACATTATTCTAATTTAGATCGCCGAATTAACCCGGGAATTCCAAAACAATGAGTGAGTACGGGCGCCGAAGTATACACACTTAAACTGTATTGAACGAACAGGTAACGCGTTTCTGAGTCATACAGGGAAGATTGTGAAGTTAGTATCTTTGTTAGTCACCGATGGTGCTTCTCGTTAGTTTCGTACAGGTGGTATGGCGCTTATAATACCTATTATCACAATACAGCTATGTCAAACGCCATACAATCCGTCAACATCCAACTTTTTATGAACGCAATCGTGTGGAGTCGCAGAAGTGTCCTTGTCGCACCCTAGATAGTTTTTCACATTTTCGTATCACACCTTCCTTATCCAAGACACATCTCGTAAATGGCAAGTTATTTTATGCAAGAATCTATATTATTATGCGAATGTATGGTCTGTTCCAAAAATATCTGATGTAAGTGTAAACAAACCCTATTCAGGTTAAATTCTTACAGTCAATTCAGTTATCTTACCTCTGATTTTGCATCACTGTCAAATCACAGTGGTCTTTATACTCCTTGTAAGGTTGCTGTTGGATTACTGCTACTGACAAGTCTGTCAACATCACGGTGATCTTTATTCTCGTTCAAATAATTTTGATGTTAGGTTGCTGCTGTCAGAGGTAAAATAACTGTGAAAGGAACGCAATCACTCACTATTGTAACTTATTAATTCATCTGTATTTAGAAGGTGTCCACTTTATATCTCTGCACTTTTTCTAACAAAGATTGTTTGAATAACATTATTAAATTGTAGTTGAATTATCATCGACGACACTTGAGATTATAAAATAACTTCATTTGTCAAATGAAAAATATCTTAATGGTGTTTTAAAATTAGTATTTCGCGTTTAAGTGTTCCAATAATCAAACCATACCACTCAATTTGCAAGTGACACTACAAGTTGGCATCCATAGATACGTTTTCTGATCAATTTGTTTACTTTTCATCAGATACTTTTAGAAAAGACTATAGTCGCTAACAAACCTAGTATTGCCAGTGTGTGAGAGTGCATATCGTGCTGAAATACTCAAATAAATAAAGAGTAGCGTCGTCCCTCACCTGTAAATTACATCTACGATATGCATCGATATCTATGATTTGCATAATTATTCATGCAAGCGACCCACTGATGCATTTACTACTGCGTATGGAATGTACTCGTATACCTAAGTAAACTAATATTGAACGGTTTTCATTGTAAGAATGAAAGAAATAATAAGTATAAAAAAGTGAAAAATAAAAACTTTTTTGCAATAAAATAACAACCGTCTTCCAAAAACGACACTACAAAGTGAAAAATAACTTTAATTTCGGAAGTCGGTGTCGTTGGGTTCGCATTTTCGTTGTTTGCCACCGACTTCCGAAATTTAAGTTATTTTTCAATTTGTAGTGTCGTTTTTGGAAGACGGTTGTTTTTTTATTGCAAAAAAGTTTTTTATTTTAACTTTTAAGTTGTAATTTTTACTAGTAATTTTGGTTTAAAAACCGAACTACTGAACCGTTTTTGATGAAATTTCTATGGGACCATTTGGGAGTATACACTTTCCAAAAAAAAAAAAAAAGAATTTTTCAAATCGGTTGGCAAGCGACAGAGTTATGCGCGAAACAATATATAAAAAAAAAAAATCAAACATCCGAATTGAGAACCTCCTCCTTTTTTAGAAAACGGTTAAAAATAATGAACATTCTAAATCGAGAATCCCCAATGACTTTGTATTTGTGCTTTAATAAACTTGGGATCTTATACAGACACTTCTCTTATTAGAGAGATTTCTAAGTTTCGAGACTCCTGCGCCGAACAGCGTGAAGGAATTGGGTTTTTTGTACCCTAAGCCCTCGGATTGGTGATCGTAGGATATTGGAACTTTTGTGAAAAACGCACAGACAAGTACACTATTCATTCAGTGTCTTTTTGATCATCATCTTCCTAGGCGGGAGAGGCCTTTTCTCAACAATTTTGGCATTTGCTTCCAGCCGTAGCTGATGCGGCTGAATATCAATACATATTTTTAAATGGAGTTACTGCCATCTTACCTCCACCAGGCCCTCGTACAAATGGGTGCTGGATTTTCAACTGTCGAAGTTGACGGGTTGAAAATCCAATGCGCGTTAAAAAGCGCCTGTAACAATTAGGCAATACGGATTCTAGGGTTCCTGATTTATTTATATAAAATTATAACGCCACATTTATCTCATTCCAGTGTTACCTCGGCGATGCGTTCCGTTGCGCGACGTGCCCGTACCTCGGCATGCCCGCCTTCAAGCCGGGCGAGAAGGTGAAGCTCGATCTCATGTCAGATATATGAACAATCTCAGTCGTAGCTCTCAATCTCCAGTGTACTAGGTACTATAGTATGTATTCCAAGTTGTGATTCTATTCCTTTCAATAAAATTTATAAGTCGATTTCTGTAATTTGATTTTTGTCTTTGGGGTTGATCATGGGTGTTGCCTCCCTTTCTGGGAGGTATGTTTGGGCCGGTTGTTTCAAACGGTTGGTAGTAACATACACGAATAAATAAAGAGTCAAATAATAACGAGTAATAACGATTACTCGTTATTATTTGACGTACGGCAAGGCCATGTTGTAATTTGTTTTTTTGGTTTGACGATATTTAGCGCTATTTTTGACGTATACGCGTACGCCAATTGAACGTGAAACAACCCGCCCTTAGTAGAGTAGTTAGTATTGTAGATGTTAGTTGCGTTAGTGTAGATTTAGTTTGTAAAGTAGTACCTATAAAGTATACTCTCTCTCTCTCCCTCTCATCAATACAAAAATTAGCCGACAGATTATCAAAGACATGTTAACTGCTGAGATTTAATGAAATAACAACAGGTAATCAAATCACTTGACATGAGTTAAACAATCGGTCAGCTCAGTTTTTGTTGATTAACCTTTTAGAACCGGATGTAAATCATTTATCTTTTTGCATAAAAGTTTTTCTGAAGCTTGGTATCATGGATGCAGTTGAGCGACACTATTTGAATCAATTTTTGTTTTGCTATACTGTAATTTTTTCTTTGTTTTTCGTTAATTGGCTCACAAAAGAATTATGAAAACTCAATTGATTAGGCAGATCTTCTTAGCGTGTCGATGGCAAATATTGTTTGTAATATTTAATTCAAACAATAATAAGGCAGATAAAATAAAACAAACGTATAGCAAATATTCAATTATACATATTTTCTCTTCTTTTTACAAACAGTTAACTTATTTAACATATTTCGATCTATAACATTTTTCCATTTACAATAAATCTGAATAGTAGTCATTCCGCTATACAATAAAATATACATATATATTTTTGCGATATCTGTCATATAATAACAATTTTTATAGTTATTTATCTATTAATTTAAATGACACAACTTTTCCTGTTCTCTACAGTACGCTATTTCATTGGAAAGTGTATACAATACTTGGTACAAGTTTGGTCTGGAAGTTCCACGGATATATTTCTGTTCCCAATTGTATCACTTTCCACGATAGGATAACTTTTTGTATATTTAAGGGGTAGTGAAGTGTTTGGACAACAACTCCAACTAAGCAATATCAGTGGAATACTAAAATATTGAAAATCTGTTAAGGATGGCACAATCATTTGTGTCAAGTAATGCTTCGTTAGTTAGGGCACTGTCTACTAACATTACGGTCTATGTGAACCAACTGGCCTTGCCTGACATTGGCAACATCAACATAATATTATGAATCTCTTCATACATTTATTATCTATTGTCACTATATTTGTAACACCTAAATATCGTTCAATCACAATAATAGAGACGCGTCTCGCACACATAAACATTCTTAGTAAAGTCTTGGAAGAAACAGAAGGTGATATCTAGATATTTATAAAAGTCTGTAAACGGAAGAAATTGGCATAATAAAAGTAACGATTGTTTACAACTCGGTCAACAATAATATAGCTGATGTCAGTCTTTTGGCATTTTCTATGACTTTTGGATCGATGCTGATGGTTTTAGCGAATGGAATAGGCAAAATACTTCTAAAGATATTGAAAGTCGATCATCGACATCGATCCTCGATTGCTTGCGAGTCTGTAAACGACTTTGATTTGTAAAAACTCTCATTGGAAGGCATTGTAGTGGAATTGATTTAGTTTTGGTTAGCCCGTTGTAAGCAATCGCTCCTATTACACATGTCAGCCTCTAGTTTACGTATAACGAATATCTCTGACGGAATCCAACGTATTGCAAACAACATTTTGCATATTGTCTAATTAATACATTTTACAACAAACATCGATGCATGTAATAAGTTGATGGTAAATATTATACACCTAATAATGTAGCATATAATCAAGTAACAAGTGCTGACTGAATATGTACCTACACATAACGATATTTTAACGTATAATTGACTCACTAAATTTACTAGGAGGCGCGGAAGAACATCGATTGTGCCAATATTATACTATGGATTGGCGAATATTACAACAAAGTGTTCCTTAACAAAATTTTCTTTATAATATCAATCATGATTGTGCCTGATTTACGTCCACAAAAATAATATAGCACCTTTTTTTGAAATTAAATTAATACTTTCTGAATTTGGATTTTGGGAAATAATACTTTTTGTAACAAATTTTGTACTAAATGATTGTCCAGCGTTTGATAGCGGAGCTTCTTAGTTAAACGACGGAACGAGCTCGCGCCCACAAATAAATGCTCCTAGCTCATAATTTAAGTAATATCTTCAAAGAAACTACTATCCCACAACATTCAGTAAAGCGTCCCAGTCTTTTCAAAAGTTTATTTTCATCAAATTGAGATCTTGTTTAGACTTGATAGCGACCATTCGCTCGCGTGACGTCACAGCGCGCGCGCGCAACCCGTCGCCGCCGCGAGACACTAGTCTTATAGTTTGTGAGGTAGGCTTAGTCATGATCTAATGAAAGCGCCTTGTTAGAAAATACCGATTAATAAAATGAGATCTTTCATTACAATTACAAATATTAATATAAAGACGATAAAACTAGAATTACATACATTATACAACAAATTATTAACTTTTGTACAACACCATCCGTCGTCATTGAGGTGTCCGTATTCTATGGTCGTCGGTTTTTAACACAATAATGATTAATAGCACGTAGCATGCGGTACAATGAAACCAACCCTTGCAAGTCTAGTGTCCGTTTCCGTCAGGCCCGGCCCGCGCGGCGCTAGTGGCGCCCGGCCAGCCGGGCCGCTCGTCTATCTGCCAAGTGCGATAGAACATCCATGACTCGATTACATCTGACAACGTAATTGTTCGAGATAACTTATTATGCAAACAATATAAATATGGATTTGAATTTCAAGCCAATACGAAAATTATGTATCTTGACTTAGTGTTTATATTAAATTAATTTGATTTTGATATGGCCATGCATTTGTCGTTATGTTTCATAACGATATATGTATATCAATCACAGACGCTACTTCTTATGTTTGTTTTCAGTTTTAGTTTTTCAGCGTTTTATTTTTGAGTATACAACAACTATACATTTTCTTACCAATAACGCACTTACTTGTCTAAAACATATATTTCTTTTATTCAAGCTTCATACCTACTCTGACCAATAACTACAAAATATCACAGACTGTGTGTTTATTATGTATACATCTTCTCATAGAAAAGTTATGTGTATCACACATGGACGTCAAAAGCTAAATAGATGACACATTAACCATGATCATTATACATATTTCATTTTATTTTACAATATATACCTATCAATTATCAACATTTATATTAGATCAAATTATTTGTCAGAAGAGTTTGCCAGCACAGTTCAGCGAAGCGATCGCCACGCGAGCACGGCTCGTGGGGGCGCGACACGACAATTACATCGTCATGGATATGTCTGCAGTCACAACCATCGGAGGAGAATGGAACCCTGACATGACTGCGTCCTTTACAAACATAATCATTCAGAATACTCGTATAGCAAGAAATCAGTCGAGATTTAAGCACACGTCAGCCCATTACTACTACCTACTATCTAACATTCATTGTACCTTTTGTTTTGTTTTTTATATGCATTGCCACGTGTCCAAGTTGACTGGCGATAAAATCTCATTGGTTATCACAATATCTAACCTACTTTAAGATCTGGTACAAACTTACACATTGTTATTTTTGTGCTCATTATTTAAAAAAATGTTTATCTCCATGGTTGTGGAATATAAAATTATAATATTGTTTAAAGGTTTTCGTGTAAGTATGTCTAAAGCGTTTTACTTTGTATGCCGTATATTGTAATATATCATTCGTGTACCATAGAGGAATGAGAAGTGAGGAACGCGGCGTCGTGCGACCCGGCGTCCCTTCCCTTTGTGACACGTTAGGTTAGTCATGGAGCGTAACGTTTAACTTCGACCTAAATTACATACATATTTACAACATCGTACACGAACGCGTACAGAAGCACCCGACAGTAAAAAGCACCTAGAGTTCCCCAATTATTTCATAAGCGTACTATTATGGACTGCCGATCGCTGCAGAAACCGCGCAAATTAACATTTAACAATAGTGCATGCCGCGACATGCAACCGAACTCACTGGGGCCGTTTATTATCTATCTACAACGTTCCTTTCGAAGAAGTAATCCTTTTTATCACTTGTCCATCCGTTCACTAACAGTTCAGCAGGTTCAGCACACAGAACAACGAAACTGAGTCAGAAACGAGTAGCGAGTCGCAACGATCACAACACCATCAGGACACTTCTTCCAGTCCTCCAAATATACGAATACGAAGGTAAGGTTCGTTTCAGCGTTTCTTGAGGGGAGGGGGGTTGTCTTCGCACACGTCTGAGGCGGACCAGCGCCGCTTGCGTGCGTCTTCCTTGACGCTGAGGTTCTCGGGGTGCGTCTGCGGAGGCGCGGGGGGCGCGTGCGGGGGCGCGGGGGGCGCGGGGGCTGCGTGGCGGCGCGGCACCAGCGACACGCACACGTCTCCCACCTGCAGCCTTTGCACGCGTAGCCCGTACTGCGCCAGCGTGCGCTCGGGCTTGCACGACGCCCAGCCGCGCCCGTACACGAAGAACGGGTGCTCCACCGTGGATTCCAGCTCCACCTGGAATTATTAATAGTTTAATTAGGTACGCTGCTTTAAACTTGCTTCTTTTATAAAATCTTATTGGGCTTTATCGCCATGCGTCGCCATGCCCCGTTAAATTTTATAGTTTCTGCTAAGTTTTTTCTATGCTCTATAGCAGTGTTTCCCAAACATTGTTCTGTCATGGCCCAGTAACTTTCTTTTACTACCCCTTCGTGACCCACTCAATAGTTTTAAACCCAAGGGGGGGTAAGGGCCCCCGCTGGTTACTTTAAGTAAAATAATAGAAATTTATTTTTATTAGAAGTATGTACTCGTATATATTACGACTAATGTATTATAACCAGTGATAGGAATAGGTAGTGCCTATTTGCCTAAACTTCGAAGAACAGAGACTTCCTTAGGACTACATTTTTTCCGGGACATCTTTCCCGAAATTCGAGACAACACTTTTAAATACATTAAAAAAATATGTTATTTGGAATAAGTAATTCGTCTATATTTACATTTGTAATTTATAACTCCATAATAATAACGTTATTATTGGAGGTATAAATTATAAATGTTATGTCTAGTCGCAAACTTTAGGTAAATCTAGACGAATTACTTATTCCAAATAACATATTTTTTTAATGTATTTAAAAGTGTTGTCCCGAATTTCGGTACAGATGTTCCGGAAAAAATTTAGTCCTAAGGAAGTCTCCGTTTCTTGTCTCTGTTCTTCGAAGTTTAGGCAAATAGGCACTACCTATTCCTATCACTGATTATAACTAAAAATGTTTTTACTACAACTTTCCCAACTATATTTCGGTATCCGCTATTTAGTGCGTAGTATGGAGCTTATTTTTTACCAAAGAATCCAATTTCGCTGCAAATGATGAAAGTTTTATCCTGAGGTCTGGTTCCACTTCAAGTCAGTTTCTATATATTTATTTTTAAGGTAAACTAGTGTTGAAACCCAGCTTCATATACAGGATAATTTTTTATTCAGTGCGTAAATTTTTACAGGGTGTTCTACCCATGAATATGAACAACATTCACTATGGGACCATCTCTGAAATCACGAAAAAAAAATCAGCAGATTCATACATTTTGGTCGAGTAGGTATTGAACTTTTATAAGAAACAGCTGATTTTTTTTTTGTGATTTCAGAGATGGTCCCATAGTGAAAGTTGTTCATATTCATGGGTAGAACACCCTGTGAAAATTTACGCACTGAATAAAAAATTATCCTGTATTTTATAGATTATGACAAAAGGCATTAAAAAAGTTATTGCTTGATTAGAAAATTTTGTGTATTCTTGGTCGACAAGATAACCAAAATGTTTAAATATTTATATGCCAGTCCATGGCGAAACATATAAAATCCTAACTTTATTTATAAGACGTTAATGTACCATTTTTTAAAGCAAATAAATATATTCTACTATACAGTGTGGTGATTAGGTTATCACATTAATTGAAACCATGTATTCACCACCACGCATTACATATTTTAAACATATTCAATTAACATAATTTTATTAATAACAATTCATTCTAGCCGTGGGACCTCTTTTTTTTCGTTTTAGTTATTAATTTGTGATTATTTGGTAACAATATCATAAAGTTCGTGTTGAATTGTTGATACCATTGTCCCGCGCATGTCTGGTGGTTTATATCGTGGCAATTATTAAGCTATTTATTTTGTTGGAATAATTCAGTTTTCTATTTTTAGTACAATTGATTATTTTTTTATTTTAACAGACTGATTACGACTTGTAATAACCGCCGTACTGGTAAATGTGATAACCTAATCGCCACTTTGTATACTATCAGTGGTCATGTCTCGAATCTATCTTTGAGTGCTATGTCACATGAGTATTATTTTAAAAGAAGGCGGGAATGCTGCGACCCGGTATTTTATGTTTATTGCCCGGTACCGGGTCGCGTCCCACCAAATGGGAAACGCTGCTCTATAGGGTTATGAATCTATTACATGCAGCATGTTTGCACTTTCTCAATCCGCGCTGGATTAAAAGGGTCATTATTGTGCTCTATGATCTCCAATGGTAACATATTAATTTCGTTTGACCTGACCTTTTAAAGCCAGTCAACTTAAAACAGATAGGGCATGAATGTTCTCATAAGAGAGTTGTATTGAAGATTCGCGAATCATATTTTGATCAACATACAACCTGATGACTTGCAAATTTCAACAAACGTAAGAAAAATTGAATTTCGCGGACTACCCTGGCGCTTTCGCATTATGGAATCAGTTAGTACCTGTGAGCGGTTCCTATCGTAGGTGAGCGTGAGCGCCAGCCGGTCGCCCCGCTCGTCCAGCCGTAGCAGCGTGCACTGCGTGAGCGCGAGGTCACCGCTACGGTCTGCGCTCATCACAAAGTCTTCCGTGCGCATTTCTTCCACGCGCCGGAGCGAGCCGTCTTCGAGCCGAATGAGCGCGCCGCGGCAGAAGTACGGCGCTGGTGCTCCCCGCTCCGGTGACGTTGGAGGTTCCTGAAATCATTGAAGGAATTTGTGAGTTCAAGAAGTTGTAGGTATTTCATCTACCTCATATGCATGAATATCCTTTTTTAAAAATAATGATTGAAGATCTACTTCCGTCCAAGTGAGTTCTTTCAAGTGCATGCTTAATTTGCTTTTTACTAGAGAAAGATTTAAATACCATCTTTTTGGATTTGCTTTAAAATTATGCTTTGTTAGATGTAAAATATAAATAATGTTTGAATGTTACCTCTCTGGGTGGTGGTACAGGCGCAGCTACGGACACGGGTGGAGAGTGCGGCGCCGGCGCCGGCGGCACGAAGCCGGAGGTGGCGCGCGGCCGGAGCGGGTAGTTGGAGGGCGGCGGCTGCGGCGGCGCGCGCTGACGCTGGTACAGGTAGGACGCGTACGCCGGGTGCGGCAGGAACGGCGCGTATGCTCCGGGGACTGAGGGGAAGGGCGCAGAGGGCGCGGGGGGCGCAGGCATGGCATCTCGCGGGCGGCGCGGGGCGTACCGCGCGTACGGGCGCGGCGGCGGTGCCAGGAACTCGGGCGTCATGCCGGCCGGCGGCGGCGGGTACAGGTTTAGCTGCCCGAGCTGCCCCAGCTGGGCCAGCGCCTCGCTGGGGAGACTCGCTGAGATCATCGGACGGGCTGGAAGGGAGAAATCGTACTGTTAGTTACGTTTATAGTCTGAACAATTAACGTTAACAACAAAATTGGCAAAAGATGGCGCTCAATTGAATAACATTCGCATGCCAACATCTAATAATTGTCAAGTGTGGTATAATTGCTACAAATCACACACAAATCATAGTATGGGACACATATTACTATAAACACATTAAAACACTGATTAATAACAAACTAGATCACAGCAAGAAGCCCTGTCTTCACGAGCAGCGAGTAGTTAACGTCCAGCATCTGCGTTAGATCGAGTGTTTAGTATCGCGACAAGATAAGAATGTGGAGCGGCCGACGTCAACATTATAAATAGATTTTATTCACGTACATAAAAGTTAGTAATTCAGTGTGCACGCCACATGACGTGGAGTAGTCTGTCGTATAAACACGGTTTTTGTTCTATTTTTAGGGAACGGTCTACCATACACATAAAACAATCTTTGTTGCTTTATCGTCGCCACTACGCGTTATCCGGAGCCGCTCCAACTGGACTGGCGTGGAATAAACGCCACTCGTGATACGTTATTGTTGCTTCATACAACTTGCACATTACTGTAACATACTATTGTAGCTGTCGTATGATAGGTATATTTAGCCTAACGTGGGAGCAGGTTTACATAGATAACTGAAATTATAAAGAGCTATGTTGACACTGACTTTTCAGTCTTTTTCTTGAAAACAAAAGTAACGTTCTTAGTTTCCTTTTATTGATTTATTTATTAGCTAGTTTCAATGAGACTTGAAAAGGGCATAAATATTATTTAATTATAGCTATTGCAAAGCGTTATTATTTTTCGATCTGTCTCATAGCTGAATAATCAGCCTATAATGTTCCCACTGCTGGGACACAGGCCACCTCTCTGTGAGAGGGAGTGGGCTGTAATGTACCACGCGGGCCCAGTGCGGGTTGATAGGTGTTACATGTTTTGTGATTTTTGGTTCTAGGACATGCCGGTATCCTCGCAATGTTTTCCGTTTTATGAGCAGTGGTAATGAAACTATTTACACAAAGTAAAGCGCCTGCCTGCCTCTAGCAGTCTGTCTCATAGCTGACAAGTCAGTATATCTGGGAGCGGAAAAACGCGATAGAAATAAAAAAAGCGAAATTAAAATGAATTTACTAGACAGGAGTAGGTGTTATTTAGTACCTAAGTAAACTAGGTCTCTTTAAAGGCCTCAAAACAAAGCACCAATACCGCAGTGTAGACAAATTACTTCTAATTTCAGCAGCCATACGTTGGCACAAGGTTATCTCAACGGTTTCTCGGCTGTTTGGGAACTTATCACTATTACATGAAACACGTGTACACGAGTAAATATTTTTCTACTTTGTTTGATTTTTCTACACTACGACTATTTGTTTCGTAACGTTAAATATACGTTACGTTAACGTTAATTATGTAATCAGTCGTCGACGTTCGGAGCGTAAATCTTTAATAATATTGAGATAAACATTTGAATAAGTGCCTATTCTAATACATTACTATTGCAGCTTAAAATGCTCGGTCAAATGATACGTTGCGTGGATGGTGAAGTATCTTTAATTTTGTATGCACGAATAGAACTTAAGTTTGTAAAACAACAATGAAATCTCATAGGTTTTCTTAATAGAAATATTATTCTAAAAGTACCATGTCCATACTTGGAAGAAAATAAGTTGAGAGGGTCGTCAGCATTCCTGTGCGTGTTAGTGCTGCAGGCGATAATTTGAAGAACAAAGAATGCGCCGACGCACCTGCGCAAACAATAAGCTCTTTTCCAGTTAGCACACCGCCTACTGTAGGGGATGACTAGCGCTCAACCAACAATTATGTGGTGGACAAAAACTTGTTAACGAAGAACTCGACGGTACGTGCTGTCACGCACACTGTACTTTAGAAAAAAGTTAAAATTAAGTGATTCTATTTCTCCAGTAGGCCATTTTGGTGCCACTGAAAACAAAAAAACCTTTTCATAATGAAATCACAATTCTAAACACACCACGAACCTATTTTCAGCTGCAATCTCGGTAATGTTACATAATTCTCGATAAAAGCCGTGAAAAGATGTGAAACTCGATAGGTATCGAAACATTACACAAGCCTAGGCTTTCTAGACTTAGTCACGAACCTTTCGTGACCTTGTTGGCCGTGTAAAACTGTTTCAGACTGCCTGGAGAAAAGCTAGTCATGGCTCAGGGAAAATCTTGCTCATTTTGTAAAATACAGTAATGACATAATTAAACGTATCTTAAGGAAACATCTCAGAGATAGGTATCGATCGGCCCAAGCTACTTCATTTTTCCTTATCTGGTTTCATGGAAAATCAAGAAACAATATGAATATATTAAGGCTTAGCTTCGTATCGCATTCCCGGCTGATTCAGTCAATAACACACCGCATGTAATGTGTGCTAAATCACAAACATAGTTAATTTCGTTACGTAATAGTCAAAAGCGTGAAGTTTTTTACTCACACACAGAAATAACGTTTGTGTTTAAAGTTAAATTTCGCGAACGAGGAAACAAGATCGCATACATTGTTTGCAACTGTGACTCACAAAAACAATGAGAGATGGAGTGTCGTGACTAAGGCTTTAAAAATTCAAGTCAATTAGCTAGCTCTCAGCCACGGTTGAGTGTCGGCAACTCGGCACGATGCGCCGCATCGCAACCTAACTCTCGATGCTGACAACAGACTAGGTTCTATTTTTATTCTTGTTTTTAACGGAAAGTTGCCACTGAGAACTAGATTGGTCGGTACACCAATGATAAGCAGCTACCTAATTACATAATTGATCACGATGTTGTTTGATGCTAAGCACACAATATTTAAGGTCACGTTGTCAATGATATAACTCATTAAATCACTTTAAAACAAAAACTCGCGATTTGTCTCTCACCTTTAATTTAAATGGGCGAGTGAACGGTGATTAATCAAACAGTAGGTACGTGTAACCGACCTTTAAATAGTTCCAGAGTCCAAATCACATAAAATAGATTTCATCATTGGGATTTAATGGAATGCTAGTATAAATAAATATTAAAAACGTTCTAATTTTGTGAGTTTGTGGCGCGCTGTCTGTCGGTTGTGATCGTATCGGCGTAGGCGCAGGCAGCAAGGCCGCGAGTTCGGCGGCCGCGCAGTAAAAAACCTCGTATGAATGGCGAGCCAAATTCGCGAACGATTCTCGGCGGAAGCGCTTACATCACGCGCACAACATGGCCGCCGTAACGCTCAACTAATTATTATTTGTTAAAATATTTGACAACCACTTATTTGTTTTTTTTTGTTTGAACAGTCGCAAATAGAGCGCGATTACACCTTATTCAAGACTTTTGTTTGTAAGACAAGCATGCCACAACGGCATTGGTCTACGATTGAGTTTTATCCATTTTTGAATGTAAATAATGTGTTTTTAGAATAGATGTTTAAAATATAGAAAGGGGTTAATCGAGTTGTGAGGTAATAGAGCCACATCTACAATGTCAAAACAAAATAGAAACAGTAGCACACCACTCTGCGATTTTTACGACCATTTATAAATACGCGGAAAGTTACGAGAGTAGAGAGTATCGTTTATAAGGTAGCATAATAACACTATGGTGTTATTAGGCGGCGTGGCGGGTGGCTGCTGGCAGGGCGGGCGGCGGGCGGTCGATAGGGCGCCGCCCGTAACCCACTTCCGACGCCCCTGACCTTGCCGCCGCCATTCACGCCGCGTCTTACAGCGGCCGCCATACCCCCCTCGCACACACCCCCTCCCCCTTCCTAACAGCGACCCCCTCACCCCCCTAACACTCCCCCTTTCCCCTTCACCCACCGTCACGCACGCCGCCCAGCTGAAACTTACAAATGGTCGGATTATTTTGACTTTACGCTTGATTCGACTTGCTGGGATGTTTATCAAACATCTGTTTATGCCAAGTAAGTTTTATCAAAACTCGAAGATCCTGAATCGAAATGTTTAGGAAAGTAAACAGAGTTGTGTTGTTTTTAATAAGAACTGGATGGATGCTGTGGTAACTCCCGATTCACAATAGAACTGATCAGATAAAAACATCTACAGGCTGTTCATTGAACAATAATATTTGTATATAACTCAGCAATCATTGATAGTAAAATAATTATAATAGAATCACTTTCTTTATCTAAAATAAAGGAAGGAAGACAATAAACTTAAAGATGACCACTGAAAACTACTGGACATGAACATATAGAAATCCTAAAACCTGGCGCGGTGGAGGGTATCATTCACATTAATATAAGCTGTAGGTACAGGTCTATCTGTTTCATGATTAGATTGTGTCACAGCGGACATGTTTGCATTAGTTATTAAATTAATTGTCCAGGAGCAGTGTCCAATCGGCGGGAATGCTATAATATGATATGAAGCACACCTGTTCCGGCCAGCTGTCGCAGACATTATAATATCTAGGGCTGCTACTGATGCCAGACGCGTGTTTTGATTACGTAACGTCTCTGGCCTAAGTATCTGGGATTTATTCGTCATTAAATCCATAGCAACAGTCGAGATAATCTCAAGTTTGGAAGAACATAAATAAAATATTTATTAGAACCAATTTAATTATCTTGAAGATTAAAGTGAGTATTTCTTTTCATCATAATTCGAATCTGTAAATATTAAACCAACTGCCATGTTTCTCTCTAAAAAAATAGTGCTTATCCATTACCTACTGAGTTTACTTTAACAGTCTATAACTCTTAGGTAACCCTATTTATTACCCTTGAATAGAAAAGAACCCAACCCTCACCAATCTAGCGAGTCGACATGCAAACGTTACATGTAATCGGTAATTACGTACATATGTAGGTACGATAAGCATTGCTTGGTGCAGTGTGAACTCAAGAATAAACAGTTAATTATATCGAGTCCACGTATTGTTGCGAACCAATGTTGAATTGCGTTTATCAGAACAGCAATTTGATTCGTAATTATCCAGTTCTACTCGTACCAAGGATACTGTAGAGTTAGGTATCCGTGGTCCTTTCCTTTATATCTGAGATGTGGTGTTCACGCATTAGTCCGGTTATTAAGGACCGGATATTATTCCCCTATAATTTCTGATACTTTCCAAAAAGAAAAAGGTCTAATCTTCTTTCTTTTCGAGGTTAATTACTGGTCACTTGTCGTTGTATCTATCAATTTTCGTTCTGCTTTATCTTGTACAAATAGTACCATATTATTTTGGTATCTTCTTATAAGTTTCTACAATAGCAATTGCCTTCAGATGGTTAATAGTTTTCATACGTTGAAAAACGATTTGGTCAGTATGTATAAAGATGCTTGTGCATTGCTTTAGTTATTACGTTCAATCTGGCTGTAGCAATTGCCTCAGTTATCCTGCAAGGCTATGACAATTTGTGCAGATCCAGTGGAGCTCAGTTTGTAACCTCTGAAGAAGAAATCTGTGGTTTTCTTGGTTACTTCGGTTGTGATCATAATGCACCTTGGTTCAGAGGCTGACTCCTGCCGATCGATTCTGTTAAAAATCTCACAGTGAAAACTTAGGTGAAGTGAGCTGTCAATAGTGTCAATCCTTACTTGGACTTTTAATTGTATTCAGTAACTTGACAGTTCAAAGAAAAATAATGTTACCATACTAAAACTAATAGTGTTGGGGTAGTGCACGATTTTGCGTAAAGAACGAATAATAAAAATGGTTTAATTTAAATAGAACTTTAAATATTCGTAATTTGTCGAATATTCGAATATACGAAAAATTTAAACAATTCCCAAGATGTCCTGGAAGAAAAAAGACATTCAAGAGTGGCTGAATAATAATAATAATCAATACATTCTAACTAGGTTGTACTACTGAAAAACAAAATATATAATAAATTCTACAATTTATAATAGTGTATATCGTGTTTTAAGACAAGTTATTAAATATAATATAAAATTGTGCATTTAGGTACATTATTTAAGTTCATTAAATTTCGTTCATTCTTGCCACTCACTCTTCACCACCTCACTATCTCTTTTTTTTTTGTCAAAATCTGGTAACTCTTCAACTGTCAAATTACTCAATACAAATAAAAGTCGAAGTATAGCATCAGAATGACAGCTCACTTCAGCTATATTTGCACGGTGAATATTATAGAATAGACCGGCAGGATTAAAATAAAACAGCAAGAAAATATCCTCTATGTTTGATAGAAGTTACTTGATTTTGAAGGTGTTTAAAGAATTTGTCAAGGTGGTAGGCAGTATTTTTAAATAATGCGATTCGTTATGGTGCTTTCCTCTACATAGTTACTATCTGCGACAGTTTTGTACTGTCATCATAAGTGTCTTCAGAACTTGGTCGTACATTTCATTAATCTTATCTGTCCAATTAATATTTCCTATGATAACATCCATTGTGGTGCAATTGCATGCTCTGTACATGTGCGTCCTATTGACAAACAAAAACGTGAATCGACTTTTACAATCCCCTTTAGCTGAAGTGATGGGTAACATCTTTATCAGTCACTGCTTTACGTAACGTATTGAGAATTATGTACAGTATTAGCATCCATTAGTTTAGTCAAACACAACATACATGATTGACGTCAATGTGGCTATTGTAAATTAAATATACCGAAATCAAGTCAGACCAGTTGCTAGTCGAGTTTTGAGTCAAATTTCAAAAGATCTTTCAATGATTTCACGGCTTAAACCGTATCTATCTTGTCCATGAAATAAAGTGGCTATTACATCGACAAAAAATTGTTATTTTATTTTGTGCACTGTGATCTTTAAGTTGCACCGGGCGTTAGATTTGTGCTCAGAAAATGCTTTTTGTACGCGCATCAGTATTTCTTTTACAATGTAGTAGTGTAGCGGGTAAAGGCTTAAATATTTACATTTCAACGTTTATGTTTAACTCAAGAAAAACACATTAACTCAGATCACTCACCACCACATTTGCATGTGCAAAGTGATATAAAAAGTGAGTACTTAGTCAGAAAGAAGATTTTATTACTGACAAACAAAGTATATTTTTGCACGCGCCCCTGTTTCTTTTTATGTTTA
Organism: Apamea anceps; assembly: GCA_951799955.1. Classification (NCBI taxonomy): domain Eukaryota; kingdom Metazoa; phylum Arthropoda; class Insecta; order Lepidoptera; family Noctuidae; genus Apamea; species Apamea anceps. The sequence goes on from OX637516.1 coordinate 7,265,413, forward strand.
TTAGATGAGCATCGCCCCTATGCCAGAGATCTCAAACATGTCTGGAAAATTATGAATTTTTTTAAAATGTATGTGTTAAAATTATCACACGGAATCCCGCGGTGGCAATGAAGTGACAACTGCGATCCCGACGCAATGTCAAATTCCTGAATAAAATTAAGTGAAAGATCAAAATTCATTGCCGCTTTCATGAAGTGTTAACTGCATTCTTTCGAAAAGTTCTTTACACCAGCTTTCATATAAATCAGAGGGCTTTGATATTGAGTTTGTGTGGCGATAAAGAGGAACCATTTATAAAAGTGTACATGGTGGTTCTGTTGCGACTGGCGAGGCTGAATGAACCGCGCTAGTCACGCGACGCCTGTTACGTAAAACCGAGTTTCCACAATATTACTTAGCTTACTTGTTTGCGGTAAAAAGGCAACTGACGTGTTAATTGCATTGCAGTATTGCTAATTATAATATTAACTCGCATTTTGATTCGTATCGAGAAACCGGCTCCGGTGTGTTAAGGACAGTTATTTCGAGTTTCATTTGCAGTAGTTACCGCACGTGTATGTACTTATGGTTATAACAAAATTGAGGCAAAAACTGCAGGTCAATGTATTATTAATTTAAAAAGCAAAGGATAGGTATAACTTCGTGTAAGTATTAAGTGCAGAACAAAACACGCTTATGTAATCGTATATTCACGATTGTTCTCAAAGAACTAGAAGCCATTTCGCGATATAAAAGGCAATCACAAGTGAATAACAACCTGTGGTGTTTGAGCTCACTAGTTTTAATAATGACAAGGTGGTGAACTAAATTATCCCGCGTAATTGCCGGTTCTGATGGCCACGGTTTGCGTCGAACCTACAAGGAGGCGGTGTATTCGTTTAAACGACCAATTTGGAGTCCAACAACAGTTTTATTGAGTGTATCACGCAATATGAGAGCCGAGGCAAACAACCCCGCCTACACTCGCTACTCGCGACGTTACACCGACAGACTTCTATTTACATACACGTCAGGGTTGCCAGTTAAATCCTGTGTAAATGTAAATATTGTTTATTATGCGATGGAAGTAACATTCAAAAATACGATTTTAGCATTGAATCTATTCTAGTTCATGTCACAATTATTTAATCAGCATGGTTGCATGGCATGATGCGACTGGGAATGTTATTTGAGGACAAACGATGACGATAATATTTGCAAATGTTTTCCTCAAAGTGATAGAGACGGAAGTTGAAGTATGTTAACCACTACCAACCCTGTGTGTCCATTATTGTTAAGTTGCGACCACCGTCGCCCACGCGGCGTCACACCGACAAAGTGGTGTTAATGTGTGCGCCACCTGTGTGCACAGGCGCCATCAATATGCCGAGCAAATTGTATGAAAAACTAGCGCTGATTAATTTGTATTTGTAAAGGCAGTTTCAATTATTTTCTATGTAGTCGCCATAGGAGAGATGTTGATCTAAAGCTTATAATCTTGTCCATTCAACAACTTGTAATGTATTTTTGGGCTTTTAGAAAAGATTTTGCTTGCGAGATAACAAAAAAATGTTCCCGGGAGAATTGTGGGTGTTATCTGATGAGTCTAACTCTTTAGAAAGAAAGAAGCCGGTGGAGCAATTTTTCATGGAATATTTGAAATTCAAAGAAACTATTTCGCGTAAATATCGAATCGAATTGCTGCTGCATTAGCATTAATTAGCGAGTTCAACAACCGCTGCCGAACTATGAATTTGTAAAAAAAAAATAAACTTCTGGCTCATTGCATTGACATTGTGACACTACAGAGCTGTTCAATGGATTTAATTAATTACGTTATAAACATAACAAGTAGCTACAACTGTGTAATCATAAATAGCTACTCACTATAGGATGTAAAAATCGAGCTTATGTATGAATGTATCATGTGATGTGTACATGGCTGATATACAAATAATGACTTGGTCAGTGCACACTTATGGTCCATTAACAGTTTCTGAATGATTACTCTTAAAATATTGAATTTATTTTTGTTGTGGACCTCGACACAAATTTATTGGTAACAAATGGACGCTCAAACTTTCTTGATGTGAATTTTAGTTAAATTACACATCGAACCGTAACATATTTATAAATCTGTCATATAGTTGGTAAGTTAGGTCGCCAACGCTTGTCCAGCCGTGTGTAGATTGAACATTTTTTGGATAGGTGTACTTTGACCCTCGAATTCTCTTGCACAGGGAGTAGAATTAAAAGCGTTATAGTCGCCATTTTAGAATTTACAGCTTTGTAGCATGAAATGTAACGTCATCGTTTAAAAATCCCCGTCCATATTAATAACCTTCGATCAAAATATTTAAACTCATTACTTTGTATTACAAAAGAAAAAAAAATGAACTTTATCTAAAGCGTTAATGTCAAGGATTAAACCTACACTGTTTGTAAACTTAAATCTGCATTTTAAAATTATTTAAAAACAAATTCTTTGACCTTTATTTGATACAAATAGGTACAAGTAAATACTTATCCTGTTTGGAGATAGAGAACTATGTTTACAGTGACAAGACAAAACAAATATTCGAAATCAATGCCCAGGTCCATGATTCAGCAGACTTCTAACGTCACAGTAGTTAATTGTAATAATTAGATACCTGAAATTGTGCATTCGTGGAATATGTGGTCGAAGAAATTGTGAGAAAACCGACACAGTTGAAAATGTGCGGACGTTAGACTGTTGTCAGCTCCGCCCACGCGCGCTCGTCGCTAAATGGACTTTATTTTAGGCTGCATTAGTTAGATACACGGGATAGCCTTTTGAAATCCGGGTCACTTCTAATTTTAATCCCTCTTCCCTGAGCCATTTATATCGAATCTTTTTAACTAGCTCAGTTTGCAACCGCAAAATTGGCTTTAGGTATTTGATAACGTGCTTTGGTAACCGGCGCATAAGTACCTAGTTCTTTCAATTTTAAACGATTCTTGAGTTGCATCATCTCGCGATAAAAACGACTGTTAGTTAAACCGTTATGACAGGACTTACCTAATGTGGAGTTATTCAATTTTATTTAAAAACATGAATCTTAATAAAGTGACTATTTCTGGCACTGGACCTAAGCATCAGAGCGTTAGCAGATAGTCATTTTTAACCGCAGTTGGCGCTACCTACCTACCTGGACTAAAAATTTCCATTGATCCTTTATAACGGTGAAAATAAAGCGGCTGAACCGTGAAAATCTTGTACGGTTCACAGCCTACCGACACAGCCACTCGGAATAGCTTTTACATGTTACGACAAAAGTAAAAATACTTGTAGAGCCACTTTAGCGGCGGACATTGACGTGTGAAATGAGAAACAAAATAAAAATAATCACTTCTTTAGGCAAGCAAGCTTGTTGGATTCTCACACAAAGGAAATTTTAGTAGATAGGTACATTTGTCTACTGATTAATATCTTGATAAATACAATGAGCTCTGCCAGAAAATGAATTTCTGAATCGGAGTCGGCGACGTGGCTGGAGAGCTCGCTGTCTGTTTATGTGCTGTGCTGTATTGCTCATTACTCAAATATTTGAGTAATGAGCAATTAAACAAAAGCGTAATATTGATTCTTTATGAAAATATTTCTCCAGCTAACTTTACAGAATATAACGATAAATAATTAATTTATGTACCTAACTTAAAAACATTTTTTTTTTCGTAAATTGAAATGTTGATATCTAATTATATAACCTTTTCAGTCAGGCGTTTCATGATCGAACATTATCTTATCTGGTATTCAACGATTTTGAAGCAAAGATATAGTAAACGTCGTCCACACACTCGGGTCTTAGTCGGAACCGCCAGTCGTAGATTAAAATGGAATAGAATCGTTAGAGGGCAATGTGAAGGCCACGAAATGCTGTTCGATTAAAATAAAGTTGATTCATTTCACGGGTTAAGTATTCGGTGTTAAAATCTGGTATAATCAATCATCGGGGTGAGAGTGACGTAATCGGCGCTCTCCCGTCTCCTCGTCCAGTTTGATGGAACGTGTATAGGTGTTGTTGATGGCGGATACAGTAGCAGGCTCCACTACTCACGTCCTCAGATCCGCAATCACTATGCCACGTGGACAGGACATGATACACTTGGTAACTACGGCTTCCCGAGAAATACGTATTAATTTAGACTTAAATACACAAGTTGGCTAGATAATTTTCCAATAAAAATAGGCTTCAAATTAACTAAGTAGAGCTCTGTTGGCAAGTTTGTTATAGGTAACTCAATCACCTCTATTTCTAATTAAATTACCAGTAGGGTGTGATGGTGGATCTGTGTCACAAACCATGCTCCACCTCCTATCCGGCCCTCTGTGTCCCAAAACATGCAGTCAAAGTGACCTCTGTGCTAGTGGCATAGTTTTGAGAAAACAAGATGTAAAATGCAGTCGTGCCAGCGACACGAAGATCACCACTATTTCATTTCTAACTTAAAATTTGTTTAATTATTCAAACAATTTATAAATAGATATTGTTAACGGTTACGATTGATTTATCAGAATTCCCATTGAATATTATATCGAATATTAGATAAGTATTACAATTTTAGTGAATGACTGAAACTGGTTCTATTGGAAAGAAATAGATAGGCATTCATGACCAACACAGAAATTATATGGTGTTTATCGCCAAATAATATTCCTATAGCTATAGGTTAATTGGGGCCATGTTTAAAAGGAAATCAACCGATTAAACTATGTTTTGGTATAAACCGTTAAGTTAATACCTAACAAACAAACGTTTTCCTCTTGTATGATAAAAACAAATGAAAGAATGAATGTTAAATGTTTGTCTGAAATGAGTATTTATAGATGTAGGTAGGTGGGTACACGATAACTAAATGGTAACCAACTAATAATGCAAAAAAGGAAACTATATTGAACGAAATAATAAGTAATTAGGTACCTAATGTGCCAATGATTATTTAGGTAAAGATACAAAAGAACTGTCAGAGAATATAGGATGGCAGATTAAAAATGACTCAGACCACTACTACCAGCAACGTCACAATTTTTACGTACTGAGTGAACTCAGGAATTTCTTTTGTTTTCTGTTTTGGCACTCTTGGCGAAGAAAATGGTGAAGAGTTAAGATAAGAAGCGTAATGAAGACAATCCAGTGCATTGATCCAGCTCAACAAGCCAGTGAGCTGGATTCGGCTAATAAGCGGTTCTCTATTTCAATTTAGCGCTGTATGCTGGACAGTTGGACTGGTTTGAAAAAGTTTACATTGGTCCAATCCAGTGACACTTGCTTTCAGCGCTGGAATAAGATATCAGATCAATGTAAATCGGACTTTAAGTTGGAAAATATCAGTGAATAATCATCATAAGTCCAAAATTTGAGAGCCAACTTTTTTTCAGTCATGAAAATAGGGACAACATACAGAAAACTCTTAGAAATTGCTATCGCTAATTTACCAGCGTTATTTCCTCTCACAATGTCGCAAATATCGTGTCCGGCTGCCAAACACTTTCGGATAATAAGCACGCTTATCCGAGAATAGCGGACATCAATCAAAGCATCGCGTCAATGCTCAATAGACAGTGTTTGTGCCAAAGTGCCAAGTGCTTTCCCCTGCGCGCTGGCGGCCGGCAACCGGCCAGGGGACGCGCCAGCAAGGGGGCGCGCGGAGCTGTCCGTTCATTCCTCACACATAAATAAACAATTGCAGCACATGCCTGTATCTAAAAGTCTGATATATTAGTAGTTTAGTAGTGTCTGCAAACACTGCCTTGAACAATTATTGTTAATTCTCCAAAGGTCACACAGTTATCTATCACGCAGATTGTTGTGTTAATTAAAAGCTTTGTTTTATGTTTGCTACATGCATAATCAAGTATATTTAACACCTAAAATATATGCATGATAAATATATACTCATGACTTGCTATCGTGCTGGGTTGGAACTAAGTATAGAAAGTAAGTTGATAAATGACTCGCCTTATAAACTGTTTGCGACTTGCGTGTCCTATTTTGCAATATATTTGCAAACATATCGATGCTGACCTCGTGTGAACAGTTATTGCTTCTCTATTTAGATTCCATTCGTGATTGTTACACGCGTAGGCTAACGCCGTCGTCCCTTGAATATAAAGAGCAGATCTTAGTGGCCGCGTGACTAACCTGCCAGGAGGAATTACCATCGATTGTATGCTAAGCAGCGGTGACTGCGGCCGCGCCACTACCATTGATCGGCCGACAGAACGACACCCGCGGCGATAGGATCCGACGTGATTATCAAATGCCAAATTCAATTATAATGGCCTTGTTGCCATATAAGTCTTGGTATACGCACCAAACATAGTTGCCATTTGTGATTAGCAAACGGAACTTATGAGTAAGTCTATTCATCGGATACCCCATTACGTAATAGTTTATTATTGTGCTATTATGCATTTTGTGGTTTTGATTATGTTTGCAAAATGCAGTGGTTGAATGAGGTTGACTTGGTAACAAGGATTATTGACATAAACGGAATAGCCAACCTGCTAAACACGTGTTGCAAATGTACTGTCAACTTCTTACGTCCAACTCTACCTTTACGTCGGAGAAATTTCCGAGAAGGTTTCCATGAACTTAATATCGATTAGGTTTCGCTTGAAGGCTCTCCGTGAGACCTATTCGTGGTCTTATGAAGTCTTCGTTATTATTATTAAAGAGAATTTTAACTTTTAAATTGCCATCCAATAATTATTATTTATCGACAAAAAAATTAAAACTGCAATGCTAGAATGCTTTCTTTGAAACAAGTAGTAGTCGTTTTGGTGCCTACGAGGTCACGCGCATATCAGAAACATATCGGTTTAAGCTTTCAATAATTCAGCTCAAAGACGAGCCAAGGTTAAATGAAAGTTACATTTGATTGATTCCGTGTTTAAAACAAAAACATGTTCTTACATGTATTTTTAAACAAAGTGTACATATTAAATTGATATTTAAACGTGTTATGGTGATGTAACAAATCACTGTTTTTCAACCGTTACCAATTTATCCGAAGAGAAAACAAATACGCTTATCAATGTTTATAAGTTTGGCTTTATTAAAATAGATCTTGTGGAGACACGTGTACGCGGTGTACGGACTTATTTTTGCAACACAATACAAAAACAAGATTATGCCACCACAAAAATGTAAACACAAAATGTTTTACTGATCGTATATTCTGGAAAATTCCGAACTTAGGAGGTCCTTGCCCCATAGAACGCTATATCAGTAATAAACTCCTGATTTGATGTTCCGATATCTTCCCATTTACAGTATCAAGGTACTTACAGTTGATTGAAAAACAAACAGTGTATACTTACTTACTGAATATTAATTACCTTGTTATCAGTGGCATGTATGTACACTTCCCGGGTTAATTCGAGTGAATTCGGCCACAGCGCTTAATATCACTTGGATGTTTGTTTAACCGGCATTGGGTCAGATAAGATAATTCCTATACCAGCTGTTGTTGCCAACTGTGCAAGTGCTATCAAGTGACCCGTTGTAAGATCATTTGACCCACCAGGGTTCTTTAACGACAACGAATATTTTTAGTTGAGCATTTGTTTTTATCGTTACGTTAACAGCTGCACAGGTCGATCGGTCAGGTTAAGCTACGCTTGCCGCGGTTGGTCTGTGGATGGGGGTGACCATCTTTACATACCGAGACCCCTCCGTGCCTCGGAAAGCACGTTAAGCCGTTGGTCCCGGCTGTCATTCGTGGATTTTTGACAGTCGTTACGGGTAGTCAGAAGCCCGAAAGTCTGACAACCAGTCTTACCAAGGGGTATCGTATTACCCAGTAACTGGGTTGTGGAGGTCAGATAGGCAGTCACTCCATGTAAAATACAGCTCAGCTGCATCCGGTTAGACTGGAAGCCGACCCCAACATAGTTGGGAAAAGGCTAGGCAGATGATGATGGCCTAGGTACTGCAGTGTTGCGAACTTTAAACTCTTCCGAGAATGAACGCTGCTCTACTTGAGTAGTCTTCGCATTAATAAATATTTCAAGTTCTGCGAATCTCATCATGATAAATAGCAGCATTGTTCATTTTAATCTATTCTCTAGGTCTTTTTGTAATAACCTGTCTGCCTATATCGCAGTCACAGTATTGCCTTGGTAGAAATGAAAACTTTTTTTTCCTTTTAATTTGCTTCGCTGAAAGAAACTTTGTCATCTATAACTAAATGTTGATGATAAAGTTTCTATCAGTAATGTTGAACAGTTCTTTTGTAAACGGAACAACCATGATGCTCTAGATTTCCACTAGACCGAGTGCGGTTTGTAGATATTTTGTAATTAAATATTTCGCCGATAACTTTTGCTGATACCGTCGGTCACGTACACACTCGCCAATTTATTCACACACAGATAATATTGAGAATTACAAAAAAGCAACCAGACTACACTCTGCACTAGAACAAGTCTGTTTGGAGCAAGATATCGGTTCGTGTTCTGACTAATTGCCTATAATCGCACTTTGCTGACAAAAAAAAACAAACGCTTTAGTTGCGATGGTACTTGTAAAACGATTAACTAGCGATAACATTGACAAGTAACACGGATGAAGAATCACCCAGTAAACAAGAAATACTACTTTTATCACTTTTTACGGGTGCTACGAATAGAATCAATTAGCCAACAAAAAGTTTTTAATTCAAATTATCAACAGAAACGTCGCCGTGACCGAGGTCGACATAGAAACAAGGTGCGTTGTCAATTGGAAGAGTAAATAATAAATATTTGGAAGTGAGAGCGACGCATGCGGATGTGAGCTGACGACACAATAGAGGCACACGCCACAGAACACCACCCGCGGCCGCCGCTATGCGCTTGTTGACACATGCGCACGCGTTCTTCGTGGAAGAACCCTCAGTCAATGGACCGAGGAAGATGCGAATCGCTGTTTTCAAAACGTTAGCCAGAATCGCCAATACTAGGATTCGAGAGCGTGAATATGTTGTGTCAACACGACGAAAGCCAGCTCAGGAAACGAACGCTTCACAGCGTACTAAATATGCGTGCGGCGAGTTCAGTTTTCACCTTTCTAAACGCCTAGTTAGAGGCAGGGTTTATCAATAGGTACAGTGTAGTAGACGTCCTTGTCGAGCGCTCTGTTATATTTGACAATTATTGCTAGTGCTAGTTGGTGGTAAGGCACGGTAAAATTAATAGGCAACATTGAACTTGAACGTGTGTTGCGGTGCGTGCGGATGACGTCACTCACACGTACACGTGCGAGGCGGCGGCACCACTCGCGCCGCGGCCCCGCAAGGCCGCTGCCTATCGCACTGGCCACATCGCGCCGCACCGCCGTGCCACCGTGCGCGCCTAACTAACCGTGAACACAGCCTCACATGTATATCTACATAACTACATATATTATATAGCTATATACACACACTGAGTGGCTGTTACGTTCAACACGAGAAAAGCCGATTTAAACTCACACGTTCTGAGAATTAATTGATCATTCGGATGGTTCAGCAATATATGTATAGTAAATATCATTCATTACATTCAGTTATTTGCTCAATAATAGCTTACTTATTGGCCGATTCATGGAAACGATAATGTTATGATGACAGAAAATGAGAGATATAAATATAATATTTATACTTTTTGTAAATTGGTAATGGATTCCAGTAAATTTTCATATAAAAAGGAGCAAATACCCAAAAGACCTTAAGCAGTGACCCTGAGATACTTAAAACAAAAGCAATATTCAAATAAGCAACAAGTAAAAAATTTATAAGTCGCGGCATCACACATTCTCACGCACGTAAAACGAGAATACTATTTATATCTGCACAAAAATCGATAAATGTACATATATCGCGGAAATTTACACTATGGTTATCAGAACCATCATTGATAACAGTGATAAATCATGCAGGTAAAGGTATTTATGTAAAATGTTATAATCGATATCGATAATAATGGTAAGTTCACGTTTTTTCTCAGACGATTAAATATATATTAAAGTTTATAAACTGAAAACAAACTGAGAAACTGGAAATGGAAATGAAAACCCTTTATGATACTCCACAGTCTAAGTTTTCTTTTCAGAGTCACCCACACAATTAAGGAATTCCTGGCAGATATTACGATTATGTATAAGAAGCCAACCCAAATTTTAAAAGTGAAATTTCGAAAAGATCCGTTTTCTAATTGGACTCCAATATATTTTACTCAAAATTTAGCTAAGGAGACAATCTTCTGAAAACGAATGAATTAAAATTCGGAAAATCCAATACAGTGTTAAGTAGTCTCCGTGTCACGGTTCGTGGAAGCTGCAGCCAGCCACTATTTGCCTCTATTCCTAGAAGTTATATCAGAGACTGTTGCCAACTTGTATCACCTTACTTGATCGGAATTTGATCCCGAAGCAAATTGGTTCTGACTTAGAACTATGTATATTATTGCAAGTATGATACAATTGGAGAAGATGAAAGAATACCAGATAGAACACCCAAAAAGATAATCTTTATATCAGCTTTAATGCAATGTTCGATAATAATGAACGATATATGCACCAGTGCATGAAAAACGTGAGTGATATTCAAATCATAGATAAGACAAGTGTTTAATCACGGACACTGCGGTTTTTTACTTGAAGCCAACTTATTATGCAAAGTGCCTTTCTAAGGTCGGAGTTGAATCCATTACTGTGGTGTCGTAACGTATCATAAGAATCTCATTTACCTTGCATAATATACACATGATTGCATGTGTCTTGTCTAATATACTGTTCATTACAGTTACTATCTTTCCATAAATGAGAACCGATGGGTTAGATATCTCCTTTCTTGTTTAATTCCACCTTAGATACTGTTTATGTTTAAAGCAAAACTTGTTTACCATTGGATGGTAATTTTCCATCGTGTCCAATAGGATTATCATGCAGAATAATGATTCTATCGACAAAAAGTGATGCTTAACTATATGTATTTTAAATACATTTTGTACTGATGCTCTATCAGTATGTTTTCGTAAAGTTGTCATTTAAGTGCAAGAAGATTTAGGTTGCATATCTTTATATCGGAAAACAACTTTATATAAGCGTGTTTTAAGATTGACACAACAAAAATATCTACCTAGTCAGTGAGTAGTTTTCGACAAGATAAATATTCCCTTGTTCATTCATTATGAAAAGGACAGTAAGTTCAGTGCATCTTTTTCTTTCTATTTCATTAAGAAAAGGACAGAAGATAAATATTAGTTTAGTCCTGTCAAATTAGTCAGCGCCTTTTAGTAGCCAATTTTTTAATAACGTCTAAACTGTCTATGGAGTATCTTAATTTGACAGAACTAAACTAATATTTATCTTCTGTCCTTTTCTTAATGAAATAGAAAGAAAAAGATGCACTGAACTTAAATTTAATTTAGTTTGTGAACAAGGGAATCGGCGCCAGTAACATATAAAAAATCTCCTGACTGTAAAAAGATTGCATGCAAAATCTTTAAATTCATTGTAAGTTTTTCAAGTAATCTATGTAAATACCAGACAAAAGATAATTCTTTAGGTACTTACTCGAAGTATAATAGAAATCTCCGACAACTACACGCTACGGTTTATTGATAAAATGTAATTGAGAATTTTGATCGCAAAGGATATTGCAAAACTTGGTACGATTATGAAAGCCTCTAAAATCGTGAAGGCCGAGTTCAAAAGATATTGAAGCTGTCAATGTACAAAATGGTGATATTACACGAATATTTTAGTGCTTCTACTCCGTCACTGAGCGATAAATCTTGCGGAATTTCGTATTTCTAAGACCTTATCCGTTTGCATTTCCTGTGTGATTTTGCTCATAATTTGGTGTTTCATTTATATTAGTTAGGTATTATACCCAATCTACCTATTTAAATTCTGTTTAGATAATATTTATCCTGTGTTTAATAACGGTCTCTGGGACATCTTTCTACAACAATTGATAAGACCATGAAACAAATCAGTGCTCGTACAATTCTTCGTCCGATAGGTACCTAGCATGAGTGCACAGCTGCAATGCAGTAACATATTAACACGGTGCATGCAACATTCGCTCAGTTGGCGTATTTGCGTATCGTACTTCTTGCATAAGTGGCGTATTTCGCAACACCTTACTACAGTGTAGCCGCGAAAGCTGTGACGTAACCGCTGCGCAGGCGCTGCCGACCCATTGATTAGACCGAGCTGTGAATGTAACCAGTTACTTAATGCTAATCACTCTTATTCTCAATTTTATCACTGAAGAATAACAGTGATTTTCATAGTGTGTTAATCGACATAGAAAAATGTAGCAGATAATGCGGCAAGTATTGAATTAACTTTGTTTTAACGGTGCTTGCCCGGTTAGCAACGGCACGAAATATATTTAAACACGAAACCGTTTTCCACGTGTAAGATTTTCTTGAACGAGTAAGAAAATACTTGAAAAGTTACCTTTCGCAACTTCTACCTGAACATGGAGAAACATCGAGAGGTCGATGTTAAAATATTCATGTAAAAGAGGTTAGTCGTATTTTTAGAGAGGACTAGTGTGACAAGGAGGCGGCCGGTCAACAACATCGATCAAAGTGCGTTTCGAATAAATCGAGTTGGGAGCAACATAAAGTACACACGTACAAGTAATAACCTACAACTAAGTACATACTATAAAGGTGAAATTATGGAGATCTCTGCTTAACTATCTGACTAGGAGAGGATTATATAATTTTGCTAAACGAATATACCTACCTATTTAAGATTATTCTCCTGCACCTAGTATTGTTTATGATCACTAAAATCATTCCACAATTGAATGTCAATGCGGATAATGCAACGCTGGGAATATCCGTGGAATATCCCACGACACCTGTGTAGTCAAAACAAAGTTACGTATAAATTCAGCCTACGTTATTTGTATAAAATAGTCAACCTGCCTATTTGAAATCTTTCAATGAATAAAAATCTATAATCCATTGATTCAGTGACAGACACAGCCTAAACCGTTAAGTCTAGAAGCATGATATTTTGCTCTAGTTCCTTTTATGATGAAAGTAGGAAGAATTTTTGAAAATTCACTCTAAAGGGGCAATAGCGGCTGATTTCTATTGAAGCGGGTCTTTTTTGCCGACCGCAAATCGCATCAGGCACACGGGTCGTTTTTCAATATAAGTGATTTTAAAATGCTCTGCCGCATGAACCTATGTAGGTGTTGACATGGATAACAAGATGGAGTTCACAGCACATGTGTCAATACAAGTTGTGCACAGTTCAAGAGAATGTCTAGTCTAAACATAGGACGACATATTGAATTACGGACACCTGCTTTCAGTAAATTCACTGCTTCCTCTTGTCAGAGTCAAGCCCACCCACAATCATCAACTATTATAAATGTTTTAAGCAAATCTTATTAGAACTATGCTTTATCGTTTGGAAAATCAATATTCTGTTCTGTCAAATTAATGACACATAGGATTTCTGATAAATAACAATTGATATTTACAGAGTCGGTTACCATGTGGTTGTAATATTTTCAATCATCTTGGGAAATACCGGCTCATTAAAATAAACTTCTGCCTGTAATATTATTTTATGAATAAACTTAAGTCAGATGGCCCACAAATAAATTGTCGCCACTAATTGATGATGAGTACTTTATATGTTACTTTATCGTGTCATAACTCGTATCACAAAATTACTTAATGTATAAACTCGTGTAGATTAATGACAGCGATTAAAAAACATGTCCACTAACAGTAAACAGATAAAGAGGTAGGTACATGGACTCGCTGTGTTCTACACGTGAGGCCTATCACCTTTTATGTGCATCGTCGATTAATGAAAGTAAAATAATAGTTCCGGCATTGTTTGCCGCAGATGTATACATTGGTCGAGACGAAGGTAACAGTACAAACATCCAACTGCAAGGGCCGTGTTGACAAACAACACCCTATAATATAATCATTGTTTACCTTGCAACAATGTATGTTTGTAATGAATATTATTTAAATGCAAATTGTTTCACGATTTTCATTGTTACAGTTGAACCAGAAATAGCCCGTAATTAAAAGTGGTCGTTCGGCTTTTTGTTAAGCAAATATCTGTGGCTGTCTCCATTCAGGAGTGCCTCGTGACAATACTATGAAATATGGAGATTTTCCTGTAAATTATACGAGTACCTAGCAAACTTTTGTGAATATAATTAAAACTTCATTTACACGATAATAACAGTTCGTGTGGTGATTTCTGAATGAAATTTCCCGTTTCTATCTTGGAGGTGTGTTCAATTAATGATGGTAATAATTGAAAATCTTTCCTGGATTTCGTCGAAGCGCCAAGCAGATATTATGGTCATTCATAACTATTTATCTGTAAGTATTGGTAAATAACAATACCAATTTAATTTAAAAGGTAAGTTTAAGTAGGTACTGTAAGTTTTTCCTTACGGCCACGCCTATCTTAGTTCAATTATGTGGGGTTCTAGGAAATGTATTTAAGATCAAAAGAAGCTGCTTTATCATGATGTAAATTATTAGAAACGTGCCGTCTTTCCTTAAAGAAATTAATAATAACTTTGGAACTTTTGAATTATGTAAAGGTAAATATTTTACAGGACTTCTCGAAAAGTGTTCTGTGAAAAGTTTTGGGGTTGAAAGAAAAAAGAAAAGTAGTACCTATTGTACGGATTCCTTTTGTATTTAATTTTGTACCACATTTTTCGCTAAATTTATCCATAGCAACACACAAATAGGTATGTAGGAACAGAGTGTGATTTATTTTAGGTTTCTAAGATGCTTCTAACTGTATATGTAGATTCTGTGGGTATGGAAACTTCTGAAAGTAAGTATAAGAAAGAAAGAAAAGATTTTTTTTTTCTATTCTGCATTAACCAAACGCACATTACAAATAAAAAAGACAAAAATATTCACATAAAATGTTGTCAATTTTGTCCATTGCTTGATGTCAGGGCCAGGGACCAAAGACAACACACACACACAGTACACTGTACTTGGTATTTTTTTGAAAATACATGCGTATAAAGTTTTGGTAGCCTAGTAAATGTCCCATGGCTGCGTGGGGTCGAGTAGCATCGATATGATAACAAAGAAGTGATGCTGACGTTATCGGCATCGCCGTAACCAAACACTGAAACTAACCTCTTTGATTGTTTACATATTGCAATAAGATACCCTCTTTTACGCTCGTGAGAACGCGAATATAACATGACCGGTATTGTGAGTTCACACTATTCACCTACATGCTATAGGTACGCTGATTAGTTCGCTTATTATCTTACTTATATTTATGGCAAAGGAAGTACCTAAGTAGTCTAGAGCAGACAAGGTGGCAGGGCCATCGACCCTGACCCTGGATTCAGTACATGATTCTGAACTAACGAAAAATTTCAACGCAGGAGGCGTCGAAAATTTTCATCGATTATTAAAAAAAAAATTGCTGTTCCATACATTTTGACCGCAGTCAGTTATTATTGCACTTTTGTATGTCATCTGCCTAGCCTTTTCCCAACTATGTTGGGGTCGGCTTCTAGTCTAACCGGATGCAGCTGAATACCAGTATTTTACATGGAGCGACTGCCTATCTGACCTCCACAACCCAGTTACTGCATAATACGATACCCCTTGGTGAGACTGGTTGTCAGACTTTCGGGCTTCTTTTGTACAGACACCAGCACATCAAGCTACTACAATCTGTCAAATTTCTTTAATAGATTTTCAACTTTATCGCTAAAGCATTAAGGTTCTAGGATGATTGGGAAAATTTGACAGTTTCGGGTAGCTTGACCTGATTACGTCTGTACTTTTATATGTAACAGTAGATAAATTTTTTTATACCGGACGAAAAATTACACTTCGTTTAGAATCGTGTACTGTATTCATTCATTCATGGTTACAGTTTGCTCATCGATGTCACCCTGTAGTGTACTGTAGGTTGAGAACCGACGGAAAATATCAACTGTAGAGCTGAATAGAACGATCTCAAAATTCCCGACAACTTATCGGATATGGCTAAGCTTTTGATCTATCTTAAACTTCAAAGTGCCTATGGCTAATGTTGCTTTTTTAAATTCCTTTTTTATAACGGAGGTAATACCA
This sequence comes from Apamea anceps, assembly GCA_951799955.1. Lineage (NCBI taxonomy): Eukaryota > Metazoa > Arthropoda > Insecta > Lepidoptera > Noctuidae > Apamea > Apamea anceps. The sequence continues at coordinate 7,281,503 of OX637516.1, forward strand.
GCTGACCTATTCGATAAAAAAATATCGTGTGAACTTAGGTGAAGTGAGCTGTCAATAGTGTCCATCCCGAGCATCAGCGGTGCTATTCTGTAAAAAGATCACCGTGATAACTTAGGTAAAGTGAGCTGTCATTCCACCTGGTGCTAGCGATTCACCACACTGTTGACAGCTCATATTAAGTTCACTTTACCTAAGTTTTCATTTTCACAGAATAGCAGTGGAATAACAGCTCACTTCAGCTTATGTTTTCACGGTGAGATTATTACAAAATAGACCGGCTGAAGTGTTGACTTATAAAATGCTTTGAAAACCAGTGGCTAAATTGCTTCTATTCAAAAAAATGCTTGTGTGTAAAATATACTTTTTTTTCTGTGTCATGAGATTTAATTATATAAATAACAATTGGATTAATTGTTTTAATATAATACAATAATAAAGATGACTCTATTCCAAGGCTGAGTAATAAACATAAACAAGTTCATTATGTAAATCACTGTTAATCAAAATGTAGGCATATAGTAATTAATATTATTTTTAATAAAGTAAGCTGTTTAATTACTAGCTCGAGGGACCACTTGAGGGAATTATTAATAATACGCATGATACAATAGGTATGGATATTAATGTGTTGTAGGTAAATTTTGCGTGGATTTCCATTTGTAGCTAAATAATGAAAATAATTCAATGATATTTTTCTGCATGATCAAAACAACATCCTTCCTTGTATTAGTTGCTAAATTGTGGTATTATTAACTTAAAATATTCATTGTTGTATTTATGTAATAAGTATTCACGTGAAATCCCTAACGCTGTATTTACGGTACGTTTGGATTTCCTCTACCATTGTTTTGTAGGTAATTCATATTTTGAGCAACTTATCAGGGTTATTCAGGAGGCCCTCCTGGGGAATTCCCAGACTTATGAATAAATATAGACTATCCGGTTAATTCTCGTTTAACAAAAGCAATTTCAAGGTTATTGTTAGGTTGTTCTAAAAAAAAATTCTATAGTCGTAGAACGACAGCGATTTGGAAGTGTATTTTATATTTTTGTTATATTAAGTATGTTACGGGCTAAGTTTTAATATAGTTAATGGTTATGGTATTTTAGTCATTATAATCAAAGTATTATTGTCAATACTAAGCAATTGATCGTCAAACAATAAAGATTCATAATGTAGCGTCATCTCTTAAGATTCAGGTTATCCTAGTTTAAGAGACAGGGCTTACAAAATCTGTATACAGACTACTGCAGTAAATAAAAAAAAATAAACTGGAAATGTGTTACGCCGACCCCAATAACATGGAACAAGGGCAGGACGATGATGTTGAATTTAAAGTCATCTAGGCTCTACTTTACTTTACCTAGCATATGATGTGGGGACTATCGCCAAAATCTATATCTGACCACCGCACCGTAAGGACCTAAAAAGTATCCTCTTTTGTTTTACGTAGCTCTTTTGTTTTGCATCTGTAATAATCTCATAACATGTTACTTATCTTTAATTTCACCTCTAGTATTACCCTATATTTAAGATAAAGAGATACCTACGGCTATAAAAGTGATTGACAGATAACAAAAGATGGTGATTTACTTCCAGCGAACTGAACACTGCTGTGAAGGAACGTGTCAGTCTGTCAATAAACTAGACAGCAATAAAGATTCTCATTTCCTTTGAATGAATATAGTTCATCTACCTTTATAAAGGATTACTTTTCGTTTTACAGCCTATGAACAAACTAATCGCCGAACTAATCAGATGAACTTTGAACATGATACGGTTCTAGCAGCTCATTATTTACCAACTAATTTTATGTACACTTGCAACGTAGCGTTCATTCATGTCTGCTAAATATTTATATAAGTAGATATATGTGGCTATGTACAAAAATAAAACATTGTATGTACACGAATACAGGTATGCGAGGTATTATCGGGGCTAATACAGCTGATATCGTCAGATATGGCTACGTAGGCGGGCTCGGTAGCTGGCAGCCTGATAACACACACATGCACACTCGTACCTACGTGGATGTGTGTGTGTGTGCGCGTATGTAACACTATCTGTGACACAAGCTATGATATCTCTTTGTTTTCTTTGCAACCGCCGCTTGTTATCTGACAAATGGGTTCTCGTTTATTTAATAGGTATCATGCACCCTTAGCGGAGTGGAATTACTGTTAGTTAGTTAATACGCGCCTTAATAACACGTTGTGGGGCAGCAGTAAGTATGACAGGCTAATATTATGTGTAATATGACTGATACAGGACGAAATCGATTAACAGTAAATACATAGCGAATAGGGTTACTCGTGATTAATTATTCATTTATCTGCATTTATATCAGGTTTATAGATAAGGAGACGAACGCAATGCAAGTGCAGTTTAGGTTTAGGTAGGTAGGTAATTGGATAATCATACAATCATTATTTTTAACGTGCGTCAGAAGCCCGAAAGACTGACAACCAGTCTTACGAAGGGGTATCGTATTACCCAGTAACTAGGTTGTGGAGGTCAGATACATCCGGTTTGACTGGAAGCCGACCCCAACTTAGTTGGGAAAGGGCTAGGCAGATGATGACAATCATTGTTTTTAAATATTTGTATATTTTATCACTTCGTTATCTAAGGTATTCGACTGATAGGTCCGGATTTCGTATAGTCTCTGTTTGAAAAAGATAATTTCGTGCTAAAAGTTGTGAATTATTTTGATGACACCTGAACCCTAATTGCGCAACACACGATCAATCGGAATCGGTTTAATTTTGACAGTTCAACAATGTTCATTGCGTTATTTACGTGTTTAGCAGACAAATTTCTCGAACTTATGAAGCAATGGATTAGCAATTTGCTTCAAAATGATTCAGATTAATCGTGTGTTACGCAATTAGGGTGCTGGGTGTAATACCACGGCCTATCTTCCTATTTATTAATCTACCTACTTAGGTAGGTACTAATTTATTTTTAAAACCAAATTTAAAAAGGCAAATCTTTAAAAATCTTATCCATTATAAGCAGAGAAAATAAGAAAATAAAAACATATCGCTTCAAAGTAGCATGTTGCATTTTAAAATGTTTTGAATACATGATTGTTACACAAAAAAAAGGACTATGAAGAACAATAGAACTGTCCAGTTTCTGGTTTCACGTAGGTAAAACCAACGGATTGCTGTGAAACCCAAACTGTTTCATGTGGCGCCCAAATGGCAGTGTCAGAGATTTTTTGCGCCAGTTCGGTTTTGTTCGATGCGCATGTCCAGCGGTGAACTGCGTTTGTCTTGAGTACCTATATTTTTTTATTGAATTTTAGCCTTGGCCTTAGTTAATCACGGGCTCATAATAACAAATGATAAAATGCAATGTTTAATAACTGGAAATATGTAACAACAAGATGAATTCACTAATTACCTACTAAAAGCAAGATATCACGTTTTCGAAACATCTTTCTGGTTTTAAAAATCTTAACTGTCTATGTACCTGAGAAGGGGCCAAGAATGTCACCCTTCTGAATAAACTGTGAATTGATTACCAAAGTATCCATATTTAGAAAAATCAGATTACGTATAAGCAAAATGGAGTAAAAAGTAAAATCTTGGCCGCCGCCGGCACCGCCCACACAAAATTACTTTCTGTAAAAGTTAAAAAAGTAGCCATGAGTTAACTCATACATTAACTTTTCAGTCGTTTCTTTGAGGTATTACTGAAGGGAGGCTTTAAAGGGAAACCGTAATCGCTTGATGGTTTAAAATAGATTTCTTAAGATTTAGGGCTAATTGTGCTACGAAAAACGCAAGCTTTTGTTTGGTTGCTAATTGCTTTCGAGTAAGTACTTTAATGTAACATAGGGCATTAGCAAGTATATAAACATAGCAGGTCTTTTGAAAGCATGTTCTATAAATAACGAATTTGAGTAAACAGTAAACTCGCCTAGTTGACTCCACACTGTAAACTAGTAGCAGGCTAGTATATGCAGATTATTTTGCTTTTTTTAATAAAAACGTTTTACGATTATGCATTTTTGAAAACAAAGAAAAGTTGAGATACAATTTATACAAGTTTCTGTATTTGTTACAACTTCTAACCGCACGGTTAGGTCTCTTTATTATTAAAAGAAAATTTTTTGGAAGCTTTTTTAAACCACATCTTGTATTTACAAAACTGCGGAGTAATTGCTTAACACACCAACAGTAACAATTGCTTTCGTTTTGTCAGTTCAACAACATTCATTACGTTTTTTACGTTGCCGAGCAGATACATTTTTCGAACATATCAAGCAATGTATTAGCAATATCCTTCAAAATGATTCAGATGATGATTCTTCTTCTTCGTGTCGCTGGCACGACTGAATTTTATATCTTGTTGGCCCAAAACTTTGCCACTTGCACGGCTTCGTCAGTGACAGCGCAGAGGTCACTGTCGACGCACAGCCTTTGACCCTGGATTCAGTACATGATTCTGGACTCTCATGCGTTGAAAATATTTCGTCGGTTATTCAAAGAAAAAACCGGCCAAGTGCGTGTCAGGCCACGTATAGAATAGGGTTCCGTAGTCACCCATTTCTACTTTACTTATATAGCCTGTATTGTAACGAAGCCATACCGCGATTCAGAAACGCCGTCTATCGAGTGTCGTTGTAAACTTTTTTAAGACTGCAAGGGACTGCATGTTTTGGGACAAAGAGGGTAGGATAGGAGGTGGAGCATGGTTTGCGACATACATAGCTCCGCAATCACACCCTACTGCCGCGCCGTTCCGCCGTTTAGATTGTGATTTATTTGTTAATTTATCCATATTATACTATAAGTTTATGATATTGCAAAAAGAACAGCATATCCATACAACACTGTTTGAACAGTCAAACAATATTGTTAAGTTTGATAGAGGATACTTGTCATTTAATTTTTAACAAAATTTTTAATATTACATTGTAACTTCGTATGCTTTTTCGTAAGTTCCCTACTATATTTGTACGCCGTTAACGGCAAAACATCACATCTACACCTATAAAAAACTTTGACTTTGACTTTCAATACGAATCTTAGGTTTTGGTTAGAAAAATGGCACAGCCCGGTACTTACCTACTAGAACTATCGACATCGCATACGCATGTTTGATTCGGGACGGCTTGTCTAGTTATTACATTGACGTGTTTCGATATCTAAGAGAATGTCACGTGTCAGCAGTCCAGTGGTTTTATCTAAGGATTTTCCGACATTATCCGCGACTTACGACCGCTTTGCGTCACCGCGGAAAAGTGTTAGTGTTTCATCGCGTTTATATAATTTTGTTTCTGTTCCAGCGCATTTGATTGTTTTAACGTATATATTTAGTACATACATCGTAACATTTTTGTGCATAGTATAGGCTAGTTTGGAATATAAGTTTCTACGAATTAGGATAACTGGAAACTGTTGAAAATCATGGCATCTAAGAGACCGCGCTCCAAAAGACATCCTGCGAATGGTTTATTTCGCCATATGCCAGTCAATTATATAATATGGCGTATCTATTTGGGGTGGAGCTGTAAAAACAATAATGATTGAGCTTGAAAGAGCCCAGAGAGCTGTTATAAAAGTTCTCAAAAAAACTATTTTTCTACTTTTTCATTTTTCTTGTGACCCAAAAGAACTCTCCCTCTCCACATGCAAAAATGTTGTCAAACAATGGCTATTAGGTCTTTCATGCGCTGAATCGAAAAACATTCTCACATCACTCAACTCACACTCGGAATCCTACTCCCACCACAGACACTGACACCTACACACCACATGCACACACCCTAATACACCTATACACCACACGCGCACACACCAACACACCCAAACCCTATTTTTGATTACCTATCTAACATTTTATTTTTCATTGTTTAGCATTTTAGTTTTGATTGTTTAACATTTCATTTTTAATTGTTTAATATTTTTCGTTTTAGGCTTTGTTCAGTGCAATTTAAGCTTTATTTCTGTTTATAATAATTTACGATTTAAGTTTTACTTTCACTTTGATCTCAATATTTAATTTAGTTTTATATAATCATTTTCAATTACTTACAAATTCTTACATAAACCCCAGTGGTAAATAGCATTAGGTATCACAACTCTAGTCCCCAAGATACAGGCGCCGCGCCGCCTAGTTTGGGGACCGCCGTAAAGATCCAGATGATAATCGCTAACGGTTACAGACCAATGTTAAGTTAATTTTAAGGTAACAACTGTAACATTGGTTCAATAAATTTATTTATTATCTTAAGTTCCTAAAGTTTTGTACCGTTTCAATAAGATTTTTTTGACGGTATTGCACTCCGTCGCTGTGCACCTGTCTTTTTTTCGTGGGAAAGTAAAGTATACGGCGACTTATAAGGTATGTCAGACTCCTTCCTCGTGACCGCTGAGTGTACCTGAGTCAAACTTAACTGTCTTACACACTAGATAACGTGGTGTTTAGTAATGATTACAATTAGTTAGTCCGCCACGTTTATCTGTCAACAAAGATACATTAATAAGCGGTAGTACATAGTATTGCGTGTACACAGTCTTCTACAGTCGGTCGGAGGTTATCGCACGACCTAACTGGCCACTTGTACTTTTCCTACTTGTTCTAATTTTAACTCATCAATTATTAAAATGGTGCATTGTAGTAAGCTGATAATAAGTTCTTATCGTATTGTCACAATAATTCCCCGAAGCTCAGCATATATAATCAATACAATGCCTTTATTTGTTTTACTATTAATTACTTGCGTTAATTGAACTATAATTCCAGCAATTACAATAAAGTTGGTACGCTTGCGGTTACACAGTCCAAGATAATTAGTACAAGTGTTGTATTAGTACTTAGTACACAGGCTGATTGATAACTTTTTCTTAGAAAAATTATATGCAGACGGTGCAACAAGTGGGTACCTAAGCTGACCTGACAGATCTCTAATAAAATGCATTTATTATTACTAAGTAATAACAATAACTCTTGACTGGGAATTTCGGTGCAATAAAATTTTATTGAGATCGAAAATTGAAATCCAAAATGTATCTTTGCAGATATAAACTGAGGTTAACGAAATGGGATTCAGCCGTATAAAAGTCCGTTTTTCGAACAGTCTCTACATTCATTTACATTTTATAGTGTCCTTTAAAAATGCTAAACAAAAATCACGCATGAGACGTTGTGACGACCGGTCTAAAAGGTCATGTCGAGATAGTAGGATATGTCAATATACATAATAATAAAGAGTCACTCAGTCATAAGTTAATTAGCTGATACTACTGGATACCAATCACGTGGAACTCAATAAGCTAAACTGTTTCGTCATTATTACAGGCAGGCAGGTAAATAAAAATGCATTGTCAGAGTACAAAGTGTCAAAATTGCACATGAAGAGATACTTCGTAGCATTGTTTTAAGATCATTGACATGGAATGAATAGTGGAAAATGATAATGTTGCCCACATAGTGTCATAGTAATAAGACCAGTTTACTTATTTTCATGCCACGAGTTGCCAGATACGAAAACTCGTTATTGGTCCAAAAAGCTACCGGTGTTTATCATAAAATAATGATCATGTTGAAAGTCAACTCGTGTGATTTGGTAGACTGCCTAATGTTTGTTACATTCTTAAGATATACGTGGGTATCTTCCTTACTGGATACAAACGTTTTCAAGGTTGATGTACGAAAGGTAGACGAGTGAATAGAGGAGGGATGCTTGAATGTTGTGAAAGACACAGATAGCGATAGACAGTGTCGGCAACGGGCACAGTGGGCACAGCGGGCAGGCGCCAGGCCGAGCTGCCGAGCTGCCGACACGCTCGGAAACAACCTAAATAAAGCGGCCGCAGGGAGCAGCGGCTGACGCGGAACACGCACACACGCGCGCCGCACACCGCCGCGCGCCGCACACACGCGCGCGCACGCACACACCAACCCCCAGACGAAAATAAATCCACTCGTATGCGCCATGCAAATAGGTGCACGCGAGTCGCCAAATCAACTAACAGATCCTTACGTTTCGTGGCACTGTCGCAAGACGGTCACGGGCGCAGCATCGCAGGCCGCGGGTCACAGCAACGTTCGCCGGTCGGAGATCTCATCCGAGGGAAGGCGCCGCTGTCCGCCACTCCGAACTGGTTTCGTACGCTCGGATTCCGATGGAAAAGTACACGGGCGTAACGTCCACGAACATTCGGCACTCGCGGTATGGCGCGCCGGTTTCACTGCGGTCACTCGGCAGGAAAATCAACGGGCGGAGATTAGCATGAATGATATCATGGGTCGATCTGACGACGGATACGAATGAAGTGCGACGTCGGCGCGGGTCGCGCTGCGACTGGCGGCGGCACTACGTGAAGCGGCGTGCGTAGTGAGTGGCCGTGAGGCGCGGGGACGAGGAAACCCGGCGCGAGTACGGAGCGCCCGGCGGCGCGGGGGGCGCGGATTAATCACGTAGTAAGTATGCCCCCCCCTCCCGGGCCGCGCACCCGGGCCGCACCGCCCGCGGCGCCGCCGCCACCGATAGAACCTGCGCTCCACCGATACATAAATAAATACTAAATGCAATATGAGCGCTCGTCGTGCCAGACTGAAACCGAACACTTCTCGGGCGAAATGAATTCTTGTGTGAGCGTTGGCCGTTGCCACCGAATGTTGTCGGCGGCCACCGGCCGCCGCCGGGCGTCTCGCTCCGCCACGTAAACCCATGATGCAATGCAACTGTTAAACGCCTCGTAAGTTATCAATCAGCTCGAGAGATGCTGTTATGTAGAGTTGTCGGACGAGTGTTCGCTGTTTCAACATAATATGAAAGTTTACTTCCGTGACGATGCTGTGTATGGCCACAGCACGCTCATTGAGCGGTTTCCCGTCCTGCCAGTAGTGCCAGGCATTGGCGCTCGTGTGCTCTAGCGACAATATTCTGTGTTGTGTGTAATTGCAGATACTCTCTGCAACAGGTATTTCCCACACATCTCCAATGGAAAGGTTCTGGAACCGGTTCTATAATTCTATGTCGCTGACGTCACGGCATACCAAGAGCTCATGATACCTACCTTTGGGACCTTTCTACTTTTTATTTATACACAAACTACTAGTCGTTTTGGAACTCTACATTAATTACAAATTACCTATATCAACCTTAAAATAGTGAAGTAAGACAGTTTATGTCTTTAACTCATCATCACTCGGAATTACAACTTGGGTAAAATTATTTTGGAGACAAGCTATGAAGTGTGTCATTCAAACATCTTGACATCGTATTTTCTTTCAAATTTATTATGTTTCGGTCTCTTAACACTATTATGGACATCATCAAGATTTATACTGACATACCTTAATAGAAAATCTGACATTGAAGATATCCCAGGATTTCTCACTCTACCATGTTGATGAATAATATTTTTTCGACTTAATAATAATGCGACAATGCCACTTAAAAACTCAAAAGAATACATACTAACCTACATACTTGTAGTTAAATTGGAGTTACAACAAAAAAAGGTAAAACATTTAGGTTGTAACTACAATATTGTCGGTAGCAGAGCACTTAAGTTAGAAGTAATCCTGGCTGCTTCCATTGTGTTTGAGAAACGGTTACTGAGATAAGCCTTAAAAGAATTATCTCACAATAATGGCCCGGGCTCTTAAGACAAATGGTCAGAGACCATTGTCACAGAAATATGTTGAATTTTCATTACCAGTTTCATTATAGTGGCCAAGCACAAATAATTGCTATATAAGCTAGATATAAAACCAAAAATAAAATTCTAACAAAAGGCAGTGCTTGAGATGTAGCCAGAATACCATGGGGATGTTAGGAAAGATTCATAATCGGTGACCAAGAAACAAATCCCTATAGATCATACTTTCCAGGACGATTACAAATTATAACATACTTTCCTTTCAATAAAAATATTAACAAACCAAAATTGGACAAAAAAACCTCTCAAATTATCTTAATTCAATAAAGAACCCGTAATAAAAATGCAGTACAGAGTACATAACATGGCGTAGGTTGTAATGTTGTATTTGTGAGCAACCATCGCGTTGAACTCTTCTGCAAGGGCCATCGATCGATTGGCCACGCTCAGGCGCAGAGCACAATCAAACACGTTTTTTTATCCCAGCGCTGATGGAAACCTTTTAATGTATGTTAAACTTTGTAGTGGTTCTACAAGTCGAGTTGCATTTAAGAGCTCGTGTTAATGTAAAATGTGTTCAGTTTAGTACTATAATTGAATAGGCCCGCGTGGAGGTTGAAAATTATCATATGGGAACGCACTACAGGAATAAAAAGTATGTCCTAACCCGTGTCATTGTCTATACGTGTGTTTCATCCAAATCCGTACAGCCGTGAAAAGGTAACAGACAGACAGAGTAACTTTCGCATTTATACATATATTAAGTATATTTTTTAAGCATGTATATTAGCGAATTTACCATCAGAGAAAAATGGAGAGAGGCTTAGGAGGTAAACAACCAATCTGGACATGAGGGAATGGGAATGAGAGATGTTGTAGGTATGTTAAAAGCCCTAAGATAAGGAACAAACTTGATAATTTTGAATAATTATCATGTCGATGGTGTTAAAGACAGGATTTAAATCGATGGTGGAAATTAGTGTTACCTTGTAACTATGCACCCAGCTGCTATGGCGAGATGCGCAAAACAGTTAATATACGAGTATGTTATATAATTTTAGTACATATGGAACCTAATTCAATAATTTTAATAGTTTTTTTTATCATTGTTCGGCTCAACCAAAGCACCTGCCATCTCTTCGCCACCCTTGGTTGACCGGTAGAGAATGCCTAAGGCATTAAGTCCGCCTTTGTACCCTTTTTGTGTGCGAAAAGATTAAATAAAATAAATAAATCTATGTTACTCACATGTTTCAATGAGCTATATTAGGTCACCCAATATAGAGATATGTAGAGTTAAGGAGTTTTTATGCTCTATTTATCAAGAATTCCTGAAAACTATTAAGAATATACTTTGGAGCTAGAACTTAACTACGATTTCTCTAACATAACACTGAATGGGGATTTCTGTATCGGAAAGTTAGTCGACTTGAATGTGGTTTTCTCAGAACCCATTTACCTACTCAAAAGAAAGCTCTATAAGACTAACTTCAGCGTAAGAGCAAGTTTTTTAGAGAAATAGAATTTTCAGTCTAACAAATAAATTTTAGGTCAGTAGGTACTTTAAGTTACATGTTTATAACGAAGGGTTGTGATTAAGTAATAACAGCCGCATGGGTCAATCGATCAGGTTAAGCTACGCTTGCCGCGGTTGGTCCGTGGATGGTTGACCATCTTTACATACCAAGACCCCTCGGAAAGCACGTTAAGCCGTTGGTCCCGGCTGTTATTGATGGATCTTTGATAGTCATAACGGGTCGACAGAAGCCCGAAAGTCTGACAACCAGTCTTACCAAGGAGTATCGTATTACCCAGTAACTGGGTTGTGAGGTCAGATAGGCAATCGCTTCGTGTAAAATACAGGTATTCAGGTGCATCCGATTAGATAGGAAGCTGACCCCAACATAGTCGAGAAAAGCGGATAGGCAGATGTTGATGACTTTAATTTACACGTTTATGTGAACATAAAATAAAATTAGCAACGTCTCTGTTTATGTTTGTGTTATTTAATTTCCATTATAAGTGTATACTATTTAGGGCTGATTTTTCCATCGCCAGATAACTTTTATACGAGGAATAACATTGACGTTTGACAGTTTTTGTATGAAATAACTGTCAAAATTTTAAAATTATTCCTCGAATAACGTTATCAGATGATTGAAAAATCAGCCCTTAGGTACAGACGCCAGCACATCAAGCTACTACAATCTGTCAAATTTCTTTAATAGATTTTCAATTTTATCGCTAAAGCATTAAGGTTCAAGATTGATTGGGAAAATTTGACAGTTTCGGGTAGCTTGACCTGCTGGCGTCTGTACATAGGTACCTGATAAGTGATAGGTGTAATAGTACAAAAATGAAATAATGTTTTAGGTACTATCGCCAAAAAGTCGACCTCCTCTAAAGATCCTCTTTTGTTTTACTTACGGACGCAGCTGTGGTCATCACGTGCACGGGTCTTTGTTTTCAAAATGGTCACATATAGGTTTTGGCGATAGTACAGACGCCTGAAGGTCAAGCTATCCGAAACTGTCAAATTTTCCCAATCAACCTTGAACCTTACTGCTTCAGTGATAAAGTTGAAAATCTATTAAAGAAATTTGACAGATTGTAGTAGCTTGATGTGCTGGCGTCTGTACATTGAATATCCAGTAGGACCACTTTTTTCGGTACCATCAAGTGCATCACTAGGACTTTTGAACATGAGCAATGAGCATCCAATTAAATTCAACTTAAACGAAAAGCATCTGAAATGAACGCTTCCAACTAAAAACCTGTTGATAATAATACAATCCACTGAATTTTAAGTTAGGAATAAGTTAGGTACCTCATTGAAATGTTACGTAACTTACGTATGACTTACAATTAGCATTATATCATAAGGCTAATTTCGGAAAATATCCCACGGGATCGTACTACGTGTTAATCTAGATTATAAAATATCTGTTCTGTTCAGCCGTTTTGCGCCAATCCGGAACATAAATGCAGACAAACGCACGAAAAAATATTTTAGAATAACTAGCTATTTTATTATATGTATAGATTTAAATAACTGGAAAAAAATATTAACATAAAATATTTGAATATTACGGATTTACACCTGGCCATTCTATGTGACTTTGTCTTTAAAATGACTAACGGCAAAGAAGGAAAACATGGTTAGGGAATTCCGTTCTATGTATGGGAAGAGGACTTTAGTATGTACAGACGCCAGCAGGTCAAGCTACCCGAAACTGTCAAATTTTTCCAATCAACCTTGAAGCTTAATACTTCATAGATAAAGTTGAAAATCTATTAAAGAAATTTGACAGATTGTAGTAGCTTGATGTGCTGTCGTCTGTACTTAGGTAATTACCTACCCAGTGGTAGTATTTCGGCTTGTTAGGCGATTCGCATAAATTTAGTCGCCCGAAACGTGCCAATCGTCTCTTTTGAATAATGTTACTTTTTCTATGGGCGACTCGCACGAAGTTAATTTATTGTTGGGCGAGGCGACAACTCCAGAAATATGTATTAGTCTATTGGTAGATACATTTTGAATTTTATGCAATAAAGTATAGGAAAAAAGAGACCCTGTCCATTAGGTTAACCGTTTTTTGACAACTGTCTTAGAACGTAACTATTCCAGTAACAGCTAACTATGCGTAATAATATAAACTGCCTTATTTTATTGAATTGTCTTATTTATGGCTTACGTGTTGTTATAATTCCGTACGTGCATCAATCAATGTATTGTGTGTTGCTGCAATCACTAGTTCCATCTGTCAAAAAATGGTTTACACACTGGACAGGGTATAGTGCCCAGAAGTGATAAGAGCTAAATATTATAAAACGACTAATAAGCCCGAATTTCACAAGTCGTTTTTTTTTTTTAAATAGATACCTATCATCCTGTGATCAGTTTACTAAAAGTATAATATACTACGTTATGTTGTGCGTGTTCTTTGTGAGGACAATGTTGGGAGCCGGTACAACGTCGCGCCGTGCGTGACGCGAGCAGGTGCGCTCGCGCATTGCGACATATGTGATCTACCTATGACTATATTACTTTACTTATCAAACCCATCGATCAAAAGGCAGTTCTCATCGTCATTTTGATCCTTTTAATGATAATTTATAATCAACGAGAAATGTTTTGAACTTTTATTGCTGCAATGCGGTTGAAATAAATACATACATAGGTATGTTAAGTAGTTCAGGATGCATTCAACCTTGCCAAATTCCATCTACCTATACCTACCTGCCACCAAGCAAAGTACCTACTTAAAAATAAAAACATAGTTCCTACATCCCATCGTCTACAATAATCCTAATTTTAATATTATATTAGTAGATACTACTGTCCTCGAAAGCAAATAATTTCAAGAAATCCAAACAACAAGAAGATATCAGATGACAATCCGCTCCTCAAAATTCGGATTAAATATCTCTTATTTTTGATTTCTACTACCTAACGGTGGTAGTAGGTACCTACAAAAACATTGTTATCTTTATTATTCGCGAGTAGTTTGTTGACTTGTTAAGCTATTGACGGAGGCAGGGCGCAGACGTCTGCCTACCCACGCGTTATCGCGAATAGCTGCAGGTATAGGTACTACTCTCCAATTACGAGCCACGAGCCACCCGTAAGATGTTTGAGATTTATTTTCTTTTTAAAGAGCAATCACTTTTCCTATTGTTATTGATGCAAAGTGTCTGGCTATCAAGGGAGTTGGCATTTTCAAGTACTGGCTGAAAAATATTTGATGCTTCTTGAATAATAATTATCTCAGGGCTCAACACTGAGATATTATTACTATTCAAGAAGCAAGGATTGCCAATGAAAATTCCAAAAAGACGGATCTATTGATCACATTACCCGCGTCGGATAATATTATAACTAAAACGTTATTTTTCGTTTTCGTTTTGTTTCGTTAGTTTAATTCAGACTTTTAAAAGCACATCCTACATTACCGTGGATGCTACTGAATTCATTACAATTAAGTCAGTATCTGTCACAACACATAGATCTGTGTTTAACTGGATTAAAATACCCATTATACCGAATGTTCGATTCGTGGAAACCGAGTTTCCGAATACCTATAGCAGAATCTCCACAATTCTGTGAGAAAAGTCAAGCAGTCAAGGTTTATGAATTAAAAATTTTGAAGCCTTGATCAGAAATAAATTTTTGAAAATGGTAAGTACCAACCTACTTCATCATTTTACAATCTTGACTTACACATGGGACACTCTGTACGTACTGTGGAATAAAATACTTAAACTTATGTGTTTGACTGAATATGTCTATAAATTGTGAATTAATAATAAGTAGTAACAATGCTGTCTATACATGTAGTTAACACATGAACAAAGTGTTCTTTTTGTTATTAATTAGCAGACCCTAAAAAAGACTACGGAATTGTGTAAAAGTTCAAATTAACACTATTCATAGTTAGAACATAATCGATCACGTAACATAATAAATTAGATTTCAATTGCTTATTTATTACTATAGCTGGATTGTAATAAATTATTAAGAGCTTTATTTCTTATTCATTCAGGAAAATAAATGGGTTATAATATTACCTAGATATGATTCCAATAATAAGCTTTCTTTGTGTTAACTGGGGTAATTAAAACTGGGGTTTCTGTGGCTTCTAAAAAACATTGAACAATTCAATAAACATCTTAAAAGCGCGAAAAACACCTAAAAAGACGTTTCTTTTTTATAGTTACGAACCTATCTTGCCACAGTCACTTACTGCCAAACTTAGCAATAAGAGATGCCAAACAAAGCGTAGGTAGACCTAGTATAATATTGTAGAGGTAAGTCTACGGTTTAAGCACCGACAAAACTATAGTCCGACGTTTGTACTTGAAAGCATTGTACAATTTTGGTTTTGAAGCAAAAATACAATGCTTTAAAGCAGGCACTCGGAGATGCAAAAGAGCTTGCATTTTTACTGAAAAATCTCTTGAAATATAGCTAAAAGAAAGTGTACGTAAGTCCATACATAGTACTCAAGTTACTTCTCAACGATGTGGGTTGATATCGGAAAATACTTTGGTTGCAAGCTCATTTGTTTTTTTTTTATCAAGCTTTTGGGAAACGTCAAGAGTTTTAAACTTTTTGTCCAGAAAAGGAAAGGGTTAAAACAATTACATGGTCATGTTCGGAGTTTGGACTTCTTAGCCTTTGGTTCACCTCATAACGGAAAACGGCCAGGTTATGAATAAGTATGATAGGGGATAGAACGTGCTTTCTCAGCATAATCTTAGACACGTAACAGCATAATAACTCGCAGATTTCTATAGTTCGTTGGTCTTAAACATTAATTTACAACGTAGAGTAAAATATATTGGGGTTTATTATAGTCTGCCATTTAGACTATTCCTGTTCGTTGTCCGCCAGACGTTATGCCGAATTATATGCGCCGCGGTGTCGGCAGCATGCAAATATGAACACCGAATGCATAATATGCACCATTATACCTGACATTCCCTGCCTGATGGAAGCCGACTACTCAATTTTATCATTCCTAAACGTACAAGCTATGGAGGTAGATAGAGGGATTACGCTGTAAACACACCTTATCTTGGTCTGCTTTTAGGTCTTTGGGGAATGAACCTACAACCAAGTATCATTGTTCCTTTATCTGAACCCTAATGTTACCAGAAATGCCATAATTGAGAATGACAGTATGAAAAACAATCACGAAAATCTTGCTGGACCTAATTAACACTAACCAGCCGAATTCCCAACCATAACTTTAACGGTCACTTAAACTTGTCCCTACCTACTTACGGCTACATAGGCAAGGAAAAATAACTGAAATAATCTGTATGTCACGCCTCTTTTATTTTATGGAAAGGAATTCAAGGTGTGTGCCAGCGCATGCCTCGCAGCCATTTGCAGAAACAACTTGTATGCAAAGAGAGTGCTGATAATTAAGTTGTAAAATTCTGAAGAGAATAATGATCGTCGTTGTCGACTATAGATGGTTATAGCTTACTACCTGCAGTACATGCCGCTATTGTAACTTCAAGCTGTCCAAGTACTGCTTAAAATTCGACGCATTTCTTAAAGCAAAAGGGCATGACGAAAACGAAACTCATGTAAAATCGATGACTTGCAAGTAATATGAGCTGCTAAGATGCAGATTGGTTTTAAATTGATCGGTTCTTATCCAATTTAACTTATGGATTAGGATCAAATTCGTAGAGGTATGTAGGTAAAGCAAGGGCTAGTCTACATAGCTACGAATCACAGAATGATCCTATAAAAAACATAAAAATATACCTAATTTATGTCTAATTAGTTAGTTAATTACCTAAGCTTGCTTAAATGAATTAAACTAAGATGACTAGCCTCAATAGACCGGCCTTACGTTACGAATTGCCGTACGTTCTATATTATTTTCCTGAGGTATACCTAATATGTAGCGTGGAAGATGTGGGCGGGAAAACTGCATTGGTTAGTCAAAGACGAGGTCCCAGCTATGCATCCTTATTAGGTTACATGATAAAGGTCTGTACAGCCTCTGCTATGTAGATCGTTTTGCTGTACATGTTTTTATTGAAATAGTTTCAAACAAAGTTTCTAAATAGAACAGTAGTTTCGTTTTAACCTGAAATATGGGTATGTATATTTTGGTGCAGATTAATGTAGGTAGTGCAGATATTCATGTAGCCATTACATGTTATGATATAATTAATCAGGCGGTAGGCGGCGCGGTGGCAGCTCCACGCCGCGCGCTGCCGGTCGCGCCGCCACGCCAGTGCGCCACTCTTCTTGTTGCGCTGGCGAGGGCGTTCAGTCAGTCTGGGCGGCCGCTAGGCTATTTCCGACCAAACCTACGCATCGCCGTCTAGTTTCTATTTGTTTGCCATATAAATTGCTACCATTACATTTGCACTACAGTCTAGTCTGGTGCGTGCCGCGATATATTTTTAACGATGCGTTGAGCGAAGCCGTTAGATAAACATTTCAGTTTCACTATTTGCTAGACTGTACAATATTAGCGTTTTATTTTTTATCAAGGCCTTACAATCGGGCCGAGCGTAAATTTTATTGGCTACTTCTTCGGCGTTTACATTGCAATGTGCCAAAAAATATACTCACCTACCTATGAGAATATCGAGCGTTCAATACACAGGTATACATAATCTGGTTAGCTAGTTTAGTACCGCTAACATTTAGTGCGTGTTGCTACAACTGTAAAGTGAGAACGTGAAGACGATCTATAATGTCAACTGAAATATGTAACAATAGCAATACTGCAAAACCTATACGTGTTGTAACGAAAGAAACACGAGCCGCAAGTTTTCATAGTAAACACAGCGACGCGCCAACCGTGTGAAGATTTATTTTTCCCAGAACGACAAAGCAACATTGTTCTTTGACTGAAATAGGTACGAGTTCAAAGCGACGTGCTAGCTCATTAGGAACGAGCTCGCCATGTTTACGTGCACTTCCTTATATAAATCCAGTTTAATATCTAGCAGAGAGTGAGACCACCCATCGTATATCCCGATCGTGTTAACAAACGGCTGATTCGTGACACCGAAGGTGACTGAGAATGTACGAGTACTGGCAATACATCTGTGTCGTGTCCACGACTAAGAATGCGCCACTCATTACCAGTTATTTTAATTACAGCCAGTGTACCTACGTTCAAACGAAAGAGCAGCGCCGGCCAGCGCAGGCGCACTGTGCGATGTGAACACACGCTAAGTTTAGATTGTCACATTGTACTCGGATTTTGTCTTCATTAAGCTGATTTTAAGATGTGAATCTCTTAGTATCAGCATAATGAATTCATATCTAAGAAAGGATATATTCTGAAGAGTAACAGTGTCCATTGTTTGTGTAACTGTGCAAAAGCTGTTAGGTATGAGGGGTATAATAAAACAATAGATAGCAAGTTCCCAAACCATCCCAACACTGAAATATTTCTGTGAATTTCTGAGACGCGTTAATCAAATGATGCTCATTTATTTGAGTGAACAGTCCAACATTAGCAACAGTAGCCTTTTGAGGGTGAAACTATTGAAACAGATTTTTGTAGCAAAATACATAATATTTTATACATTATAAGCATAACATGGGCTAAAAATAAATTAGTTAATATAAAGCATGCACTTTTACATCATTCGAAAATATTAAAAAGCTAGCTTTTCTGTAGACTTAGCTACGAGTATGTTAATTTAGTAGCGTTGCGTGTTCAGTTTTCGAACGGATTGTATGACTCACAGAGTAAACGGTTAAATAAGACTTATTTATATGAATGTGTAGGGAAATACGGCGACTGCATGATCCCCATTGTTCTGCGTGCGAATGATCCGCATAAATGTCACGGTAGTGGCACCAGCGCGTGCGCATACTGTGATACCAATACACCGAGACAAACAGAAGATCTACTGAATATAATGCATTTCGAGTGACCTTCACTAGAATCGTTGTCTGTTGATCACTGAATGTCTGAAGGCCTGTTGATAGAGAGATAGGAAGGTATGCCAACCCAGTCCTAGGGCAGCATCGCTAATGAAGTGCTAAGTCAAAATATTCATTTGACTCTATTGGCAATTTGTCATCCTTCCTCGTCAGAATAAGTTTTTTTTTTATATCAGAAATAACAAAAGAAACATCTATCGGTTGTGTGTAGCAAGTTTAAAATTGGAAATGTTATCATTTTTATCCGTCGGCGTCGGTGCGATAAGTCTTTTCCTGTTGTTCTATTTTCTATTCCGTTACAGTAGGTGCCAAAACGGAAATCGGAAGGACTTTAAAGACATTTATTTCAGCCTCCACAAGACGTGTCTTACGTCCGGCGCATCCTCCCATCCGTAGTTATATCCGCTTCCTCCCAGCTGATTGTGATATTTCATTCCGATATCTACTAGAGAAAACTTACATTAACAACGTTATTTTAGTAACTGACGAAATGTGGGTGTGCTAAAGGTACACCTCTGTTTAACCCTTCCGGGATTACAAGCCTAATGTTATGTTATGTGTGAAACTTACATCATTGTGTTACAATTTCATCTAGTCTCTTATAGAATTTAAAAGGGCTAGAATCGATGAGATTTTTAACCCAGAACTTGAAACTTTAGCCTGGGCCCCAATTCACTATGACCACTCAATGATTCCTTACTTCGAAACCACGACAATTCCTTAGCACTAATCACGCCAACCTCGAGCGGTTTCGTTCATTGTGTCATGATTTTTTTAAGTCCGCAGGAGTCCTTCTGTGGTTTCTTCGTGAGTGGTTGAACTCTGTCGGCGATTAATCGTGCTATTATCGCGTCTTAGTGACACGCACTAATGTCGGTGGCTGCACTGCCAGTCAGCCACCGGCGATGCCAAACGTTTGATTGCACGAAGCGATCCATGCAGCCCTGCTATAAATATGTAACCTTAAGAGTTTCAAATGAAAGCTCTTTCTGTTCGACCATTATTTATTTCATAAAGAATAGTCGTGGTTGGAAATATGTGAACTTCACACAACAATAATTCCTGATAAAATATGGCGGACGCAATCAGCTAATCTAGCAATTTTGTTAGAAAGAAATCCCAGCTTTATCAACATATTTTTATCATTACACTGAAATTTTGCCTTAAGGAAAATAGATAACCAAAAATGTCTGTTTTTCATTCCTACATGTTTTTTTCATTATCAAAATGATTATTTCTGGTATGATAAACGTATTTATTATCAAGGATAATCAAGATGTAGTAATTAATCGTACGTGCACTAATTCGAGTGATTAAAGTTCTTACAGCGTATGAGTTGCATCTCTGATAATCCCTTGACGCTGACAAATGAGTCGCCAGTGCACCGTTGAAAAGGAACTAATTGAATTGTTGAACTTTACAGACACTAAAGCAGCCTATTCACAATTGATTGATAAGATCCAATAGTAAATTAACACTGCTGCACTAATAACAATTGTCTGTATATTTTCTTAATTTTCTGTTATCCCAATGTTTATATTTTGTACAAATCTTGTGTAAATTCAGAGAAAAATGTTTGCAGCATGTGATGATTGATAAAAATGGTTGCGTAGGCTGCGAACTGGCTGAATAGTTGAAATGTGGGAATGGTTTCGTAAATTGTTGTCATTACTGCAAGTTTATATAACATGATGCAACACATGCAATTACATTGATCTGAAGTTGTATATTTTTTTATTCTAAAGAATCTTTTTCGCTATTTTTATAACACGCTTTTTATCGTTCGTATGTGTTTCCGGTTACTCAGTCTTTCACCCATTTTTTAAAGTAAGTATGCTTTTAAGGTGATATATTGAAAAAATATGTTTGTACTTCATCGTGTATCTTTTTATAAATCTGTATAGATAGGTATTAATTAGTTACCCAACTATTTACAGGAGTGAATGATAGGATCCTGTCGATTATATGTAGAAGTATAGGTAAGCCTTATCTACGAACATTAATTTGTATATTGAAGTAAACTTTAGCGCTGTTGATGTAATCGTTTAAATATTTACGTTTGAACCTTGACCTTACAATAAATATTTTCTAAGGATTATTCTGCTAAAGGTTGGACCCCGAGATTAATTAATAATACTAGGTATACATTATTACTAAACTAAGTTGTTAAGAAAAGAATTTTCTAGTAGGCTATGCTCAGAGAAAGCATAAAAGGCAGGCTGACTTTATTAACCCTTTGGTATAATCCGCGAACCCTTAGCTTTCAACATGTTTTACAGACTCAGTTCATACCAAAAAGCCCCTATATACCTACCGATAACAGGTAACAATTTAATCAGAAGAAATTTTTGTTGAAATATTTTATTTAATACTTAAAAGGTTGTGATTTATTTCACAGAAACCATTAGCTTCCCATGAAAAACCGTTATGAGTACTATAGTATAGCATAATATACACATGCTTACTTCATAATATCAGCGTTTCAGAAGCGCTGAAATTTCTAGGAAATAAATTTTCCAGAAGTCGACTTACTGTAAGTGCAATTTGACTCGCCTTCAGTAACCTAAAGGACAAAGTAGACGAATACGGTCTATAAATATGTTGCCATCATAAGATAAATGAGGGAGCGACAAGTGTCATGGCAGTCAATCGGCGATTCGCCGTAATGTCAGCTGGGCGAGTGAGTACCGCGACAGTCCTGCATGAGCTCGTCCATCACACCTAATGGATCGTTAGCCGCTACACACTCCGCTCTAATAAAACTCCTATTTATTTATTTTTAGTCTATGTTGTCTCACTGAAAGCAAAGGCCTCTCTTTCTCTTTTCCACTCCTCTCTATCTGGGGCTAGTGCGTCCCGCCTTCTTCTCCTGGGTCTGCCTTGATGTCGCCAGACGTTTTCAGAGACCCACACGGTGGACGATTTGGCCCATGACTCGTTCGACATGCGGCAAACGTGTCCGGCCCAGTCCCACTTAAGCGTGGCTGTTATACCTAATACATAATATGAATAATACTCATGTTCAAACAAATAATTATCATGTAGACCTAACTATCGATTTCAACGTAGAAGGCGAAACCACAATCTTATCCCAAATACGCCTTGAGACTTGAGAGGCAGACTCTCGAAAAATCCTTTCTGAATAAGTGATTGCTTGGTAACCAAATAAGCGTCTGAAATTTGGGCTTGTACAGTCATAATAAGCGGTGAACGAGGAGTAGTTTTCGTGCTAAATATACGTCATTGAAATAATAAAGCATGCGGTTTCAGGGGCACATTCCGCTGAGGCGTCGTCTCCCAGGCATGCGGCGCGCCCCGCAAGGGGTGGTGCCTCCTCCTCGTGCCCGCCGGGGTATCATTCATACCCTGGAATTGGGTCATTAGGACGATTGGGAAAAATAATATTCTTTTGTTCATCATCTTGAATGAGTTTTGTTGAAAGCAGTACCGTGTTTAGTATTAGTAGGGGAGTCAGTGTACAGTACAGTTGTATGTATTTTGTGGGATACAACAGAAGTACCTAGTTGATGCTTGCATTACTTATCAGTGCAGTGGTAAAAAATACACCGACAGCGCCTTTATGTCGTAGCAGTAAGGACGATTTTAGTAGTGCAAGTGTAACGTGATGTGCAGTTGACTGTACCTAGATTTTATAGTTGGCTAGTATGAATTTGTATATTCACATTACCAACGCGTTGCTGAAACTTAACTTTGGTTTGTAAATATGTAAATACATTGTAGGTTGTAGGTACACATTTCAGTTTAAAGTTTCAGGTTCACATTTATGAATATTGATATAGATACTAAAACACATTACACAATTTTCTGAAAATTTGTGAGCTTACAGAATAAACATTAAAATTACATATTTACGTGGACTAGCTTCGTTTTACTATAAAATCACGATTAAAAAACTACTTGTGGTAGTATAGACATGAAAACGGGATGGTAAATATTATGTCCCAATGAGTAAACACAGTAAACAGGGTCTATTTGCATTCCTTGTCGAAATATGGGTCAGGTCGCGAAATCTCGGCGGCAGGGGCTGGATGCAACGGGCGCCCCGGTAACCCAGATGCAGGCGCGTAAGGGCACGCCCGCACCCCTCCCCGGCTGCCCCGCGACCCCCGCAACCCTCGCCCCGACAGAACCACTCAACAAGATCCCCCAGACCTCGTACATCACCACCCTGTTGGACGTACTCTGCTAAGGGAAGCTCGCAAGTACCCGGGGAGACCAACTTACAGTGGTCGCGCGACCAAGCTGACAAGAGACTGCATTTCCTAATGATAGCCCCGAGTGAAATGCTTTTAAGAGCCCGGAGGCTTTTAATCTCATTTTTGATAGAGATTTTACTTTTACGGAGATTTAATTTTTCCATTCAAGATGTAACTGCTACGAGAAAAAGTACTTAACGCTTTTGGATTTTGTATGAGAGACGATAAGAGGTGTGAATGTTTCCATCTTCGTGAATAAACAATAGCAGGTCTGGGCTGTTTGCGTTAAGCTTTTGTAATGATTTAAAGTGTTATTTTTCCAAGTTATAAACCGGAAAACCCATGACATATAAAAAAGATTTATTAATATAAATAGGTATGCCTATGGAATGACTAACTTTAATACCAGTTACTACAGGCAGTTCTTATCGCCGTAGTTACGGTCTGAACTGGATGTAGGATGTAGGCATAGACATGGAAATATGAGATCATTGTATTACGAACAAGTCAAAACAAGTCGGCAGCATTGTAGAGTATACGGTAACTCGCCTGTTTCCTACACGTTAATTAAAAAGCTTTATCTTTTGCACAAAAAAACAAACGCCAGCTGCGAAAATGTTACTATTTTAATCTCTTTGTTTTATTTTATGCTTCAACTTCACGACTGAAAGTTTTTAAATCAGAATTGTAACTTCTACACGTGTTAACCTATTCGTTATTAAAAAAGTTGCTGGAATTTCATGTTCAAAGCTTTGTATTAGTTATGAGTTATTTTTATTATTAGATTACCTACTGTGGAAAACTTTTTGTCTGAGTCCAACTACCTCAATAGCTATCAGCAGACGTGGAATGTTTATCACACCACCACTAATGTGTTTTACGTTGTCCAGTCAGTATGACAAGGAAGAACGATCAACGAAATTCAAGCCAGATAAACCGCACTGGCATTAGTGTGATTCTAAGAATTTGTCCAAACAAGTTACGAAGCTCGAAGAACAAACACACATGTAAACAATCTGTGTTTACGCACACAGAGGCAGGAGGTGTGTGTGATAGTGACTACACAATGAGTGTATGACAGTACGAAGCTACGAAGCCTGGCAACAGAGCCGGTAAAGGCTATGCATGCGGACAGGCGCGGACGCTGTGTGAGTGTGGAGGCAGCGCGGCTGTGTGAGCGCGAGCGTGGGCGGTGTACACACAGAGCTTTCACGACGCAGCCTTGGCCGCGAGACACGTGCGTCAGTAGGGCGGTGCCCCGGCCCTACGACAGCCAGCTATCGACGTCCACTAGACATAACACAGCTTCTACGTTTTGCCTTGAAGATTTAACGGCATTCTATAGTAATTTCAAATATAAAATGTTACACAAAAATGTCAATAGTCGAATGTTCTTAGTCGGTATAACTTTAGATGTGTGCTATTGTGGCTTATGCAATAATCACGTTGAACGGGTAACATTTTTATGTAAATGTAGCAGTCGGCTTTATCAGTTTTCTTGTGACTCATATTTCTTTGATGTTGTATTTAGATTTTAGGCTTAATTTGCAAAGGAAATAAATGGAATGTTTGTTTGTGGCTCTTGGGAAGTAATAAAGAGAATAAATAGAGCTAACATCGGTGTTACTTAATTGAAACATACGAGAAACGCTGTGTTCTTAGAAGGTCATCTCAAATAGACATTCATTTACGAAAGGGGTATACAGATATTCTGTAATCTAGTAGAATCCTAACCACAAAAGTTGTATTAGCTATTGGAATAAGTGCCTCATTCACCTTCAACAACAACAAGCCAGGTTAGATATAGGACCCTTAAGTTTCACTTTGGTATTCTGCTCAAAAAGGCATACCTGGTATGAATATGCTGTTTATTTGTGGTAAGAAGAGAACTTAGGTCCACAGATAGTCTTATTGAGCTGTTTCATACTTCCTGTAGAAGCGTCTACGAGTTCTATGGCTGCTGACTAAAAATCACTTGAGCTATCGGGTATTTCTTGTTTTCCACAGAAGTTTTTATCATATATCGATAGAGCGTCGGTTCCCTTCCCTTCGAGCGACCGGTCGTGGAGGCGGGCGGAGGGTGTCTTCCCCTCGTTCCTCTCGCTCTATCAGCTGAGCGACACGTGCACCGCATATACTATTTCGTCTAGTGTACACCGACACTACAGGCGTACAGGTCAGCCAGCCATCTCGACCGGCTCCGCTGTTTGCTTACACACAACACACATTTACATGTTATGTAAATTGTTAAGCACCATTTGGGAATCGTTCGTAATACATAAACACCTAGTACCTACCTACATGCTCGTATAAATTATGAATACGTAAACTGGCTGATAACTTAAGTGCTCCGTTGAAAGAAACATCGATGTGCGGAAACTGGAACTGAAACTGAAATAGAATTGTAGAAACCCCAATTTGCTCCACCAGACAATGTAGATTTTGCGGTTGTTTCAAATATTTATATAACGTGCGCAGGCATATGGAATGGGTTAAATAATGCTATGGATAAAACATTAATTGAAACTTCTTTAAGCCTATTAAGCATTTTCGAGGATTCATGATAAATTGTTGCCATTTTTCGCGAATCAACATTTGGCAAGCTAGAAACTAGTAAACAGCACCGACAAGATTTTCTTTAACCGAGATAACAGCAAAATTACATACTTAGTGAAAAGTCTTGGCTTAAATTTCGCTCTTAAATGTGGAAGCTGCATTGCCTTTACGTATATCCTCTATATACATACACTATTAGGGTTAATGGAGAAACATCAAGGAAAGGCTGTTATAAGGATTTATATAATACGTTTATTAGACGGCACGGTTGGCGCAGTGGTTAAGCGATTGACTGCTGCGCTGCGTGCCGCGGGTTCGATTCCCGCACGGAACAAACATTTGTTTGACCTACATGTATTTGTTCCGAGTCTGGGTGTTTTTCTATCTATAATATGTATGTATTTACAAAAAAAAAAAATGTATACAAGTAGTTTATCAGCCATCTTGTTACCATAACACAAGCATTAGGTTGCTTAGCTTGGGACTAGATGGCGCTGTGTGAAATGTCCAGGGATATTATTATTATTATTATTATCCTTTTATATTTATATATTGGAAGGTGTATTTACTAATATTACGTGAGAAGTGTGTAAAGTCTTTTCCACTTCATTAAAAAAATCAATGTTTTCCTCTAAAACATTGGAAGTGTATTTAAAATATTGGGCAATTGTTTCCATTGCAGCAGTCACAAAAGAATCTATCCTGAGGGCCTTGACAAAGTGATTCTGACAGCGATAACGACGATGGGAAAGTTAAAAATGTAGGACATAAGATGCCGAAAAGCTTATGTCAGTTCTGTTGAAAGTCGTTGTAGAAAAAGCTTTGAAAGGGCCACTTGCCTAGGCCCTCTGGGCCCAAAGAGTACAGAAAATGGACAAAAGCGTTTCATTTGCACCTTTGGCGTTGCCAGTAAGAGAATTCGGCACCTACCGTAAAGGTAAGTACGCCAAGTCCTGCAGAAACTTATGTTGTTGTTCGGTTTCGTTGTTTAGCCGTGAAAGCTGTGAGTTACTTTCACATTCACCTTTAATATTAATATGGAAAATGTGCATTACTGTATGCCCCTTTCGGGATAGGCCAAAACTAGATTCGGACTAAGAGAAACCGCATTGTAGGACTATTGATCACGTTCTCCATTTTTAGCTGTTCTACTTAGCGGACAGTTTGACCAAAACAATGTAGAGTTAAATATCTCAGGTAGAGTACTTAAAATAACCTAAAGCAGCAGAACTTTTAGTTAAATTTTTTGGGCTATTTTAAAAAGCATTGGTAGGTATCGTTTAAATTCAATAGGTACAGTTCATTTTGGACCAGACTTCATATTGGGTAAGCTAAGAATCAATAATGATTTTCTTATACATATTTTTTGTGAAATTGTTTATTTCGGTTGCATACCACTTAGGTACTGAATGACAGATACATTCAAAAAGATATTAATAAAATAAGTCAAATACCTACTTAACACATACATCGACATCATCCAAACCATAATTCTATGATTCAAACACTCATTTATTAAAGTCGTCAAAGGCTTCAAAGTTCGTCGAGATTACAGTATTATAAAGTGTCGAGAATAAATTAAAACCTCAAGCAGACAGCTTTGTGTAGCTACCTACTATCCTGGAGCGTATGGACTATATTTTAATATCTAGCCCTAAACATACTTATTTCATAAACCATTGGACCGTAAATTCAGGAAAATATTTTTTATTCAGAACTGATTGATACCAGTAAATACCACGGCACACAGACTTAAACGCCAAGGTATTCATTAAAGTAAGATGCTTCAATAGTTACCTTTTTCCACCTCATGGCCTTCTTTGGCAGTGCGCAGTTTTTCAAAGAATTTTCCTGTGATTTAAAAATGTTCACAAACAATGCCACAAGGGATCACGTAGGTATAATCTCGTATAACAAATTCGCCCGTCACTTTGTTTTGTAACCCGTCGATCTGATATGCGCGCGCGCATGAATGCATTCGCTGTGTGACGGCTTCCCCATATGGCCAAGGCTAGGCCTTTTATGGCTCATATAAGTGGCCACTCACCCACCGCCTGAACGAGCCAGCCATATCAATGAACTGGCCATCAATAAAACATGTGGCACTAAGCCAGAAAAGGAAACGGCGAAATGAGAAAAAGAAATATTTGAAAAAGGTATTCGATGCGTACACTCGATTGTTTGTGCGATTTGAAAGCATTCAATGTAAAGCTGAGCGCACACACCATGAATTATTCGCGTCCATTACTTTTTGCTTTTCGCGGTACTATCCACCATACTCGTCGTAATTGATTCAATATTATTACATAAGTATCGTTGTGTGGGCTTACATAATAGGCAACGGGAGGGGTAAAGACGTGCATTTTACACTAGCGATAAATGAATGAGTGATTCTAATCGAATCCATCAAACCAGTGTCAATGCGTGCACATTATTTTAATGAAGCTTTTCCTGCGAAACAAAAAAATATCTACTCGCGCAGCTCCACAAGTGTTTATCAACTTGGTTCAGCGCGTTACAATTTTATCAGCTTACAAAATATGTGATATGAATACAATGTTCTAAGTATGTACTCACTCCTACGTACTAGATTGTAACAGACAAGTCGCGACTTGTTCCTGGAAGTGTTCGACCTCTGAACCTAACCTAATCTTGGATTGGTTGTAACGTGAGATGTAGCGATACTGTGGCGGAAAAATAAAAATAATTTGTTGAGGCCTCGAATCGTGGGAAGTCAGACGAACTGACCGGTCACGAAGCACATTCCTGTGGCTGCTACAGACACTCCTCAACGTAGCCAAATGTATGACGCATACACACAAGTCGGAAATCACGACAAAATGGGTGAAATGGTGCAACAATCGTTTTTTAGCTTACTAACTTTTTTCCATTCTTTGGCGGAGGAACCTAAGAAATGACAGATTAGATAGGTTCCATGTATTGTGTTAGGTATGCACAATTTGGTGTAAATAATTTCATCACCACTACTCTCAAAACAGTGAATGAAAACATCAGTCCGTAAACCGGCATGTCCTAGAATCAAACATTCAAAGACGTGACATCTACCAACCCGCACTGGGCCCGCGTGGTAGATTACAGCCCTCTTTCCCTCGATGAGAGGAGGCCTGTGTCCCAGCTGTGGGAACAGTATAGGCTGATTATGATTATATACAATTGTAGTACAGTCAACAGCAAAAGTAGATGATCAAAATCAGAAATTCAATATTAATGAACGGAGTTCGCGTCAGTAACAGTGACGTACTAGTAGTAAATGTTTGGTATAATTTACAATCACATACTTTTGAATCACTTCGACGCCACACAGTTCTGACGCGAACTCCGTTTATTAGTATTGAATGTCTGATTTTGATCATCTACTTTTGCTGTTGACTGTACCTACCAGTTAAGTTCTCAAATTAAGCAAAGCCCGAACATATGGAGTAAAAATTAGTTATTCTTTTGAAATCCGGTCCGGTTAATGTAGGGTTAGGTTACGTGGGTTAGGATGAAACATAGAAATGTAAAAAACAGACTTCTATCCTACATCTATGAGATAAAACTATTGATCATTGTGAAGTCTGTACAAAGATTCAATGTAAAGCTCTCATCTCACTGTCCTGGCTGTCTTAACTGAACAGCTTATGGGGTCCTTATTTCCAAATACAGACTCTATTACCCAGTCCTGGGAACAGACTCTTAATTCGTCAAAAACGGCCCACAGCACTTCTATTTACTTGCATACCACATGTATAGACGGGTTTCTCCTTGCGAAGAATTTAATCGCGCGAAGAACCACAGCAAAAGCGAAATATTAAAATATTTTTTTAATAAAACAATGAAGTAGACTTAGATCCTTGTTCATAAATAGTGATTTCTTATGTTAAAAATAATGACGGTGGATGGTTTATTTCCATGCCCGCGGTCCCCTAATGAAGTAGTTTGCACAGCTGCATTCCAGGCGCTCATTTTCTGGGAACACACATCTTTAATGGTAAGGTGGAATGCAAGTTTTTTAATGCCAGTGCGTGTGCGTATGATTTTTCATTGAAATTTTAAAAAGAAAACGCCTCGCTCGTGAAGTAATAAAAGCGGCGCTGAGCAGGCCGCCGGCGTTTGTACCATTCTTTTTTTTTGTCGTCTGCAATCCTTAGCTTGTTTTATTATGTGATGACAAAACAACGTCTATTTATGGTTTTAGCCGAGCGTTGTAGCGAATACCGAGCAGCTTAGTACTTTTATCTGTACATGTATGTATACTATAAAGTCTATTTCGGTGCGTGGCTACGAGACCATAAATTCGTAGCATACCTACCTCCTTTAAGATCTATCGTGTGATTTGCTCCGGCCAACATGATCGACGATAGTTATGGCTTATTATAATATGATCAGTTTATTGAGTACTAACTAAACTAATAAAAAGCATGCATTGGCGTGATTATCACCGAACAGCGCAGATTCCCATGGGGTTGACGGGAAGCCTCACATGCGCGATCACGCGATGTGCGCCCGCTCAATCCGAGTGAGAATCTCCTTAAAAGGACATCACTAAAATTCTTTTAGGTTTCCGTGAGTATAATAAATGCTGAAAGTCGTTTCAAACATATAGGTATAACCTGTAACATTAAAAACACGATTAATCCCATCACTTAAAACTTCCCTACCACTTTATCGTTGCTGCCCATTTAAAACTCGATAAATACATTACAAGTTTTTTGTCTAAAATAACAACGTTCATCAAAGATAGAGACCAAAGAATAAAAGTGAATTTCGGTGATTCTTAGAAAAAGTTCGGGCGGTCCCTATATGGAATGATAAAAGAGGTTATGGAGGGCATCGTTGGTTGTTTGCGTGTGTTAGGCCGATATCTGGTCGGCGGCAGCGAATGCTGCGAATATCGACACGAACAGGTTGGCTGTGTTTGTTCGTTTAATGGGTCACATCACAACACACAAGTGTAGTCCTTGTTCTGCGACTGCCCACACGAATTGAGAGAATCACGTGCGCTGAACACGCAACACTGTGGCCAATTTCGTGCACTGCGCTCATACCAAATTGAGACTAAACGGTTGAATTTAAAATAGAGAGACAGATTAATGATAGCACTAGCTTTTGGACACCTAACAGTTATGAGCACGTAAGTGGGGACAAAGAACCAAAAGGATGTTAGTGGTGTGGTAAATTTGAAAATAAAAAACTGTGATAGACTGAGTTCACAGAGAATCAAAAATATCCAAACAAGACTGTGATAACCAATCGTAGTTAGCAATTTCACACAATAAACAACAATAATATGATTGAACGATGTAGCACCTACTCAACAATTTGTTTTCTATTAAAGAGCGCTACTTCCGGGTCGGCGAACGGTCACTCGACAACAAACAAATTCTTAGCGCACCTAATAGCCTAGGTAAACAAAAGTAGGTGTTTCTATACTAGTCAAGCCATCCGAATTGATAGTAAGGTATTACGTCATCAGTTTAGCAATATTTACGTAATACAACAGTTTCTATTTTTTGCAAAAACAATCTATTTCTATCACCGCTGGTAGCAATCTAGGTAATATTTTATTAGTTGACCTGTTACTTAATATTTTTGTCGGTAATTAAAGAGTTGAATAGTGGTTATTATAATTTACTTGATTTAAACATTTGCTCGATGACTACTTATCTAGTTGACTGACTGCTACCACCGGTATGCTGGTAAAGGCTCCTGTATCTCCTAATCCTGATGCATCATGTCCTTGCAATATACAATACAAATAAAAATGTAGAATGTAAATGAACGAAATAAAAACTACAACATGCAATTTCGTCATACATCTTCATGACTCACTCTAGGAAACAGGGAAAGAGGTCAGTGTTTATCAAACATCCTAATTTTAGTGAACTCACATTTATATCAATAGTAGCATTGCGTAGCGCCGGTGTGGGACACGCTAACAGACGCTTTCTTAAAATAGCATCGTTAATGAGTGTAGTGCGAAATGATGAAGCTTAAGCGCCAATAAACAAATGATTGCTGACAATTATTGCGGGCGGCGCAGGCGCGGGGCCGCGTAGCGCGGTAGTCGCCTGCGCCGCACCAATGCCGTTCACTATCATCGATTTATATTTCCATTAATATTGCTAATGCTAATTTCGGGTGATTATAATTGGCACCAACGTAAAGGCTACGAGTATTTTTGTAAGTCAAGGCACGTGAACAAGTTTGTGGTTTTGCGCGCTCTTATACATTCGGCACGTTAAGGTTTTTCGGAGAATTGTGGCGCGACTTCGATATTTGGGATTTCGTATTCACTTATATAGATTAAAAAACAGGTTTGTGGATGGATTCAGAGAACTGGACTGGAACTGGACTCTTCAAAGGAAAATATACTCCAAGCTCCCTTAAAAATTTCCGTATTTTACGCTTGAAAATGAAAGCTTGATGGATGTTACAAAGTTGACTATTTCAGCGAATATGAATTAATATTACTTTTCCCTGAGAAAAGTTCCATTCACTTTTACCAGGAAACGACATGAATAGCTTTATACAAAATGTATTTCAGAAAAGTAGAGCGTTGTAATTGTAACAAAGTTGTAGAAACTTTTTGTTTGATAAATGATGTAATGCTTCAGTCATTGAAAAAGCAAGTTTTATTTATTTAAACAACATACATTTTATAATCTAATAATACTACTTACATCACTGCTCCCTCTTTTAGGTAAAGGCAAGTAACAATAGAAAAAGTAATTGTGTCTCATTTTGGTGACTCTTATAATAATGTTTTACAAACTTTTCTCTCGCCCTGAAAGTTGCCAAATGTCAGTGAAGTGAAGTCAGTCCTAGACTCCTTACTATTAATGTAAGTTCCCATTAACATCAGTAGTTACCGAAAAAAATATTATAATCATTTAATATAGAAGGCACTTTTGGGACACACAATATTTTTCATCAGTTCTTCGATTTTTATCGTAAAACATAATAGCCAAATATTATCGAGTGACGTATGAACTAGATGTAAGTATCGACATACAGGCGGCACGTCACTGGCCCGAGGTTAGCGGGCGCGCTGCGTTTGCGCACGCCGCGCGACAAGGACATCGACCCCTGCAACCTTGGCTATGCCAATTAATTTCAACAATGTTCTCTTACTCACTATTATGTGCTTAAAATTATCTCCCGCATATTCAGATAATTATTTTAGCTTGATTGTCGGTACTCATTCTCTAAGATGAAATAACGAGATGAATTCGAGCTTCGAGCTTCCTGTATTCGGTTATTTATTACGCGATGGCTGATCTGCTGAGATTGGGTCGGTCTCTTTGTGTAATTATCTTGAAACGGTGAAAGATGTTCCTCGAACAACTCTATAAACATAATCGCTCACCTTTTACGACTCTACATTATGGATACATTGGATACTATTTTTTTGTTTGTAGTTATGTTTTCCATTCAATAATCAGTATCAAAATACTGATACTCTCTTCTGTGATACTGATTCTTTGTCGAAAATCTGGAACAAAAAGCTGCCTGTGAATGCTGGAAAGTGTCACACCAAAGTCTAGACACTCTTTAATCTCAACTTATTCCCTAATGCAGCAGCACCATTCAAATATCATTATGACTTAAGGTTGTATTTTTATTTATTTTTTTATTAGCCGTTAATGTCCCACTGCTGGGCAAAGGCCTCCCTCTCTTTCCCCCTCCATGAGAGCGTAGGGGGGTCAAATTAACCCACCGCGCTTGTCTAATGCAAGTTGGTGGGTGTACAGTGGAATGCCTGACTGGGTCTGTGGGCGCCGCCTTTGACGTGCAAGACGTTCATCAGCCGTCACCCTGAGTCGACATCCTGCACTGATGCCGACTGTTCCACCTGAGCCTATTTCGGATTTTTCCCATAGCCCACAGGTGCCGTTCTACATTTAGTTCAATACTAAATGCACGACAGTTTAAAGTCATATTGAGGACAATTGTACCTTCCAAATATCATAACGATAAGTTAGCTACCTAATCAGAGCAAACATTTTACATGATGCCACAGAATCATGATTCACGAGAGCAACGAAACCAACGAGTTGTAGGTACTACAACAAAGTGAACAACAATAACAAGGCCGCCGCGTAATCAATTCCCGGTAAGTTAAGCTCCAATGATTTACTCGAATAAGTTGTAAACACACCATTGTGTAGGGCAAGCGTAAATACTACAATTTTACTGTAGCCGCTATGGGCAGGCGGGCGCAGGATAATGACCCGCGAGCGTGCGCCCGCGCCGGCCCGCGCCTGCCGCCGCGCCCGCTCCCGCCACAATACCACGCAGGTATTTGTACTATAAACAACGACGAACAATACCCACTTACACATTTATGACACACCTACTTAATATTGTGTAAGTTCTAGTACCAATTCACAGAGATAATATATCATTGACGAATGCTAAATGAGACGTGCAATCGTGCTCATTCTGAATGTCCCCATACTTAATCCGTTATCAATCTGACCGCTAAATACATTTGTTTTGATGTTCGTGGTCAATTCGTTTTGTTGAGCGCAGTTTAAATATAATGGTGATGGGGAAACCTACCCGATGTGAATGAGGAAATACGCCATGATGTTACTTTGTGCGCAGAGTTAGCACAGTTTATCTAGGCCCCACTATTTCTAGTTTTTTGTGTGTAGGTACAGTCACGAGCAAAATTATGTATACACTCGGCCTTATTTAAAAGCGATTTACTCTTTTATTTTTTAATGAAATTTTATGTTGTTACGAACATAGCATTGTCGGACCCATACGTTTATGTAATGTGTCGTATTTCAATGTTGCATTCGTTATTTCACGAAAAAATCGCAATTGAAAGT
The DNA here is from genome assembly GCA_951799955.1 of Apamea anceps. Taxonomy (NCBI): domain Eukaryota; kingdom Metazoa; phylum Arthropoda; class Insecta; order Lepidoptera; family Noctuidae; genus Apamea; species Apamea anceps. Next base: position 7,316,179 of record OX637516.1, read on the forward strand.
TGCCAAGTGTTGACATATTGGTGCTCGTGACTGTACACAGAAATAGTAAAGGAACGGGTATCAGTATTTTAACCTGACTTTATGATCCCATAAACAAGAATAAACATCAGATAATGTAGTAGGCAATCCTTATTAAAGGTAAAACGTTTACTTTATAATCCCAGTCAGGACTGACTGGGGTATAAAGTAAACATTTTGTCTCGAACCTAGTTGTAAACAATAATACGCCTATTAAAATTTTATTTTATAATGAATCAATGATTAATTATGTATAACGTTAAACAATAAATAACTTTACTTAATACTGTACAATGTTTTAATTTTATGAGTTTCCAGGAAAATACGAGCGAGAACCAGCGAGCTTAAATTAAATAATGGTTCTGTATGAATCTGCGTAATGTAAACGTGAGCTGAGGAGCTCTCATGTGATGTCTCGTGGATATATTAGCTCAATAAGTAGATATGTATAAATGATGAGAAAGAATGTTTCGTTTCCGGTGTTCGTGAATCGCTGTTTATTTTTACACGTCAAGATCAAACACGATTAAATCGTCCGTTGAATAATATCTCCTGCTAGTTTTATTTTCCATCATGAACGCCGTCCTCTTATTTTTATTCAGGCTCGAGTTTTGATCTCATTACCTGTCGACAATTATTATTCAGATCTCTGAAACGTCTGTTCCGAAATGTATTTGTTATTCTAAAAGCACCGGCAATATGAATGGCGAATTCCTCTGCCCACTTACTGGCCTGAATGATTTCGACATTCTTGGCGCAGCTCCGATAATCTGAGAAAAAAATAAACGAGCGCCAACGTAAATAAGCCCACTCGGAGTTGAAAGTGCGCACTCCGGCGACTGCGCGGCGGTCGGTGGCAGTCGGCGGCGGTCGGAGCGACCGTCGGCGGCGACACGGAAAATAAATCACGTCGATATGGTACGCTCGGGATAACGTATTTTTACGCAACAGGCTCTTTGTTTATAGCTAGTAACGTCGCCCAACAGACGGCTGGTTATTCAACCGGGCGCATTCCGCGCCGGCTCCACTTTTTGCTCGGCCTCCGCCGGCCGTCCTCCTCGCCGGTGAAAAACGACCAATTAGAGCTTTTACGGCAGGAATTAACATCGCGCATTGTCCGCGACAGCACGGCTGCGCCCGCGCCGACACACTATAACTACTTAGACTTTTATCTCGCAGTGAATACTTGGACGATCTTGGCAGCGCTCACACAAAAACAAATATACACTCTGAATTATGCACATTTTGTGTTCGTTTATCTGAAAGAAGATGTCCCCATTGATGTGAGGTAATAGCGATGGCGCCGCTGTGTCGATCCAACGCTATTGTTTACTCGCCGATGAACCATAATACGCTTACACCTAACAGAATGAAAAACCTTTTAGCACTTACCGGGGACATTTTGAAGTAAACAAAAACAAATAAGTACCTATATTATGTAAACTTGTGTACCTACCTACATTTTGAGAAACCTAAGATAAGGAAAACGTAAGAATTAAGCAGTTCAGCCTCTTGTAAACATTCTCGGAAACTAGTGAATAATTTACCTAACAATTTAACTAATCAGGAAAATATTTTGCCATTCGATGGATCCACAACTTCACAGTATCGAATGGAAAATATATCTGTTATTGGAAGCTAATGAAGAAAAGAGAATATAATTAACATTCCAAAAAAAAATAAGACATGTATTCTAATTCTGGAGTGTTTTGATTAGTCACATCGATTCGTTTTAATCTGGCGGCCTAGTGTCGGACAATGTATCAATAAAAAGTAAAAAAAAACAGTTTATGGTTGAACGTGGCCCCCGAGCACTGACGCCAATAAAACCGATCAACACAGACTTAGTGTTGCTACTGCTTAGAATTATACCCATCCACAAGGAAAAATATTTAAGCACAGAAATAAACTGTATTAGGAGACTAGCTGTATTAGGGGAAAAAATCGTAGATTATACTGTCGTAGCACTTAAGGGACAAAGTCTACGAAAATCGTAGACCGTGCCTACGAAAGGTCTACGATTTAGGTCGTAGACCATAGCAAACCAATTTTTAATAATTTTTATGACAGAGCTATCTAAGATATCGTGCAAATATTTATTATTATTTTATACCTTAAATACCTACCTACATCTAGTCCAAAAAGTGTAAGTATTTTACAACTCTTTTTTTCAATTACTTAAGTTCCAAAAGACTTTTGGCGTTAGAAAGCACATGGGTTTTCCCTGTCTGTAATAAAATGTAAACCTCTGCATAACTACAAACAAAACATATATTTAATTTTTTTTTAAATGTTGGCAGTATTCAGATGTCCGGCACTGGCAACCCTACCAACGTGCATCACAAAAAGTTAACTCCCGGGGCGCACCATCAACATTATTTACATTTTTTTTATTCTGCGGTAAAGTGGTGTCGAATTACTATCTCGGAATGTTTAGTAGAGGCAGACACTAGACACGACGGGCCACAGGAATGTGCCTCTTAAATTTCTCTTAGGAATTATGTACATCTTCTTACACAAATTACTAACAACAAACGCAAAACTTAGAAACGCCTACGTTTATGTTTGAATTGAGCAGCAACAAGGAGTCTGGATTTTGTGCCTGGTTGATGGCAATAGGCTGGCCCCCTATTACATAACTGGCGATGTGTATCCACAGTATGTATTTTGGTGATAGTATATCCATACTATCGCCAAAATACATATATATCTGACCACCGTAAGGACTATTCCTGCTTGCAGCGCATAGTCAACCTAAAAAGAATCCTCTTTTGTTTTACTTACGGACGCAGCTGTGGTCATCATTTGCACGGGATTGTGTTTTCAAAATGGTCAGATGTAGGTTTTGGCGATAGTACCTACTAAAGGTACATCTCTGTCTATCACTTCGGGAATTACAGGCGTGATGTTATGTTTAGGAATGTAATTTTGTTAACGGCTCAACGGATTTGGAATGTCAATGAAATAACTTAGCAATGATACTTAACATTTCACGACACTTATCTAAACATTTCATGCATGTGAAACCACACGACAAGTGTTAGATAAATTCGAGACTATGTGTAATGCGAATTTAATGTATTAAAACCACCAATAAGGTGAACTAATCAGTCCTTTAAAGTGGCCCCCAGTCGTGAAAATCGCACAATTATTCCTAAATTGTGCTAAATAGGACAAAATCAACATGGACCTTGTGTTTTATTACATATTTAAATATCTGCTTAAGATAGCCTTACTAAATTAATGTCAATTGATGTTAACTGTCACGATTAATGCTGAATCTGGCCAAAACTTAAGATGGCAAGCTAAGTGAGTATTCATCACCGAATTAAGTGAATATATATATTTTATTCAATGAATATAGAATTAGGATTGAAATTATTAAATGGGAAAGTATGGGACACAAATGATAGATGATTTAAAATTTTATATTTCTAGTATAATGAAGTCCACATAAAAAGAAACACGATATAAAATTTATGATGGAAGGTGAATGTCTGTACAAGGAATATGAATTGAACTGCTATAATTAATTAAGGAAAATATATTTCTTATGGAGAAGAGAAAAGCCACTGACGTTTTATATCATGTCAAGTCATCAACTCCTCTATGGTGACTCACCAAAGAGTACCAACGCTACAGGATAATCTGAAATGCCGTCCTTGACAAGACTTGGACTTCCTCGAATGAGAAATCTAATTTATTTAACTAACTACTCTCTGACATGTATGTACTTCGAGATATTTATTTACTTATGCTTATTAATTGCTAAGTAATTGTAGATCTTCACTTTTCAAAATAGATAAGTAGAGTTTCCTATCTTCTTCTGATTGAGAGCTTTGAAATTTCTTTTCTATAACCATTACACAGTGCAACTTCGTAATTCGTATCATCATCTGCCTAGCCCTTTCCCAACTATGTTGGTACGGCTGACAGTCTAACCGGATGCAGCTGAGCACCAGTGTTTTAGATGCTACTGCCTATCTCTATCTGACCTCCCCAACCCAGTTACTGGTTAAGTCTGGTTGTCAGACTTTCGGGCTTCTGACGATCCGTAACTTCGTAATTTCCTATATAAGGAACAAAATTTATCTCTCATGAAATTATGAAATGAAATATACTTACAGATTATTTATAATAGACCGTGTGAATGATGACATGAATTGTATTTCATTGATATCATAAATATAAGCGTATCATTTACACAAATCAATCAAAACTAACTTACCTGAGCCGTATCTACCCAAATCTAAATTTGGGAAGACCCTTCTGAAAAAAATACTACCTGTCTCCTGGAGTCACTAAAACCTGTCAGATTTACTACGAAAATACGTTAGAAGAGAAAAAAATTGTCAATTTTGTATGAAGTGGCGCTTAGTTGTAAGTGTTGTATTGTGTAGTTCACAATAAGTAGAGTGGCTTTAGAGCGGCGCTATTCGGCTGTTCTATTATGATCCGACTGTACCCAGGTACCTTTCTGACGTGCCCAGTACCCGCCGGCCCGTTAAATTCGCTGTCGCCGACAATACACGCAGTGTGGGTGTGCCCTACAAATAGACAAGGATAATTGCTAGTCAACAGTTAAATTTGGTACTTATTGTATGAATAGCAAGCGTAGAAGACACGCTCTTTTCCAACAGTTACACGTCCAGCTTGACATTTAATTATAACTAACCCCGTGTATTTTTGAACTGACCGTTGAAATAACAAAAGTTTATACATGTACATTTTCCTTTGTGAAATTATAATAACATTTTTGGGATTCTGTTTTACTTTGCCTGTTAATGTCACGTTTGTTTTATCTAAGTATTTAAGGATAAATACAACAGGTTGATGCAACTTATTTACTAAATATTCGTCAACGTAAATCCAGAATGAAAACAATTTTAGTTAACTCATCGTTCATGATGTGAACTTCATAAAATTTATCACAAAAAATTAGTGTAAGAAGAGTTTTCACACGGACATTCATTAGTCGCAGCTCACAAAGCACAATGGACATATTGGGCCCATGTGTGTGCCGAACCCTTCACGGACGATTGTGTCCACATTGTGCCCAAGTCACAGATTTTACCGAAATACTGACAAAAGGCCAACACCGACTTTTGCACTTCATCAAAAATAAATTTATCTGGAAATAATGCAGTCCCAACCTGTTGGACCCTTTTTGTTCGTCTCTACACAATGCAATGAAAAAAATCACCTTCACCGTTTTTGCACCCCATTGTGAGCCATATACTACACTGAATTATTGTTTTTAACCAAGTTTTTATGAGGCGAATTCGAGTGGTCTATGAATAGATTCTTTTCAAAATGACCATTTCATTGTTTGTACAATTCAAAATGCCACATTACCTTGTCCAACCATTTTTTTTTTTCTCCAAGCATGATTCTATTGAACAATGAATATGAATGCTTAACAAAGATTTAATTTAGAGCATTGTTACAAATAACAAGTATACGTTAATACTTAAATAAATGCTTTGCGGTATTTTACACCATAAAAAGTAACTTACGATAATGTTCAGTATCTTTCTGTACGTATATCATTGCTTCTTACAGCATCAACAATAAATAACTGAAACAGTAGATATCAAAGAGCCCGAACAATGTTATTCTGAAGGCATGTCCCATTTTCAGGCCACCTGTTGAATCAAGAATTTTAAACGAATGTGCCTCTGTATGCCCTCTATTGGATATGCGAAGAACCAAACAGCATTTACCTCGATGTCACAGTACAAGAGAGAACGTTAGACGGTAGTGTGTTTACACAGCTAACACTTTCGATATACGCCAGATGGCGCAAGTATCGCTGTTCACAATGATAACGTCGTTATACACCTTTTACATTAAACCTTTGTAAAGCGTCGAAATCAGCATAATCTCGCTGTTTCAAGCTTTTTATTCTTTGACGATTGACAAATTGTCTTTGATGTCATACAAACAAACAATGGCATCTTTGTAAATAAAACAGTTGTAAAATAAAATAATAATTTTGAAAAATATGTTATATAATGTCAGAATTAATATTTCCCAAAGGCTGTTACACAGCTCGCTCCTCCGGGTACAAGTACCGCACTCTGTCCACCAACACCGGGGAACGAAAGAAACGGGACAGCAAAGAAGACAACGCCTTCGAGAGGAAATTCAGAGAACTGAGTCAGGCCATCTCTAGCAGAGTCAGTCAAGAAGTTGATAACACGAATGTAGCACGAGAATCGATTCTGGGAAAGTTCGCAAAACTCGATGCTAAAATCAATTCAATGGTAGAACTACAGAAAACAGTGACAGAACTTCATAACAATTTGGACAATGTGAGCATAATAATTGTGGACATGATCGAGAAAGTGAACAAAATAGAAGCTATTAATTCTCGTGCTGATATAAGCCAACAATCTAACATGACGACGTTGAAGGCTGTAGAACCCATCGCGGAAGAATGCGAAGACCATGATTCAGTAGTAACGCACGTTTAGCTTTCTAGTGGCATGACGTACTATTTACGTTACAATTATAATGCATTTGCTGAAGTGCAAAATCTATACTATTGTTCTGTTATCGACGGCGGTACAAACGTTCTAATTATTACGACATTATACGAAAATCTTTTCATATGGAACTCTTTATTTTCAGGTCAACTATAATGTAGCTAAAGAACCATTTCTTACAGAATAATAGACACAGATGCTAAGTCACCCAACTAAGGCAAATTCAATTTCTGGTTTTAGCTTTTATAATTAACACTTATTTGTTCCACTCCGATTTCTTTTGTTGCTATAGTTTTATTTTTATATTTAGTAACTACAAAACATTTTTTAAACAATCTTCTATAAAATTACATCTTCTTAGGCAATATTTTTCGTGCCACCATAGTTTTACTATTTTAGTACTTATTGCCGCAACATATTTCAGTTTTTACAGAAAGCCCTCAACTCATTTTATCTGATTCCCGAATGAACAGATAAGTAGAACAGCTTGCAAATATCTTGTTCCTATAACTTAAATCTTAAAATCATTTATTCACTGACAGAAAACGCACAGCCTAAAGCACAGGTCTAGAAGCATGCGAATTTTGCACACGAGTTCCTTATTTATCGAAAGTGAGCACTAAGGTAGGATTTTTGAAAAAAGATTCCCTAAATGGGTTAAATAGGGTATGAAAGTTTGAATGAAATTATTTTTATCAATCAATTTCGTCATTATTACCGTTGGGAAGTTCTCGAAAACGGGCACAAACATGACTTCTTACGAACTTAGCTCTTTACGGCGCGGGTCCATTCGACTCTTTCTATGGAAGACCAGCTTTGCAAAAATATGTACCGATAATGGCACTAAGTTGCCCATGTCTAGACTGTATAGTCCCCAAAGACGTAAATGATAACGTGCACGACGACACGCGACGACACGTCAACACGTGTGTGCACGTGCGTGTTCATCAATGACCCTCCCAGTATTATAAGTCCATGGTCCCATGTTACCGGGTGAAAGGGTGAGCCCATCTATCGCTATAAGTCATTGTCATTGGACAAGGATGGAAACCAGGGCCGCGCCGCAGGTTGTTCGAAAGAGTCAACCGTCCCCTGGCACAGGCAACTGAAGGAACACGGGTGGGTTTTAGTCAGTAGGTAAAAGTCTGACACGCCCTTCCGCTCAGCCCAGAGCGGGAGAGGCCATTTGATGATTTCCCACCCAAAAAAAAAAGGATGGAAATATCAACGTTGTTTCATTGATTTTACTGTCTGGGATTCGAACCCAACTTCTCTACGGCAAATTAGTCGCTTTACTTGGGTCATTTACAACAACTCTTGTTTTATAACTTAATCCTAAATAACCTACACGGGTCAAAATTCAGATGTCAGATCAGCAGTTCTAGTTGCTTTCAGTTGCCAGCAAATCTAAAGTATACTAGGTACTCTGTACCTATTTTTTCTGTTCTGTCTTTCAATGTCTGTTTATATATGTGTGTACATAAATGGTTAAATAAAATAAATAAATAAATAAATAAATATACCACTACGTTAGCTTCAAACATACTACATAGTGAGTTTTCCTGAATATACTTTGTTTGATATTCCAACCGCGAATCCGTAAACGTAAGGTGGGACGCCCTCAGGCTACTTAGTTGGAGCGACGATCTTCGCAGGATGGCCGGTAGCAGCTGGATGAGAGATGCCTAAAATCGGGCTGAATGACGTGCAATAGGAGAGGCCTACGTCCAGCAGTGGACTGCTATAGGCTGATGATGAAGATGATGATGTTCCAACATTTTTGGGTCTATAAAGTTTCAAGTCAATAAAAAGGCGTTTCATATTTTAACATCATATATTTGTCTCAGGATTGGTTTCCTTGATTGACAGCTCTGAGCCGAACACATAGTTCATGATTACAATAAATTAATTTATTAGTTTTGCGAAAAAATCTCCATTATAATCTCATTTTACATTTATATTCGTTTAAAACGTCACGGACATACATTGAATAAGTAATTTAATTACATAAAAAGCTTTTTTTTCATTTGCTAAAGACGTAATGAATGGAGAATGACTCTCTCATGTATAATTCAAGTAGATGATTGAAAACACCAAAAACATTATATTTGATAAAGCCACATCCGATATGGCACAATTTAAAATTGATTACAATTGAAGCTACATTATAAAAGTAATTCGTTCTGCGAACGTTTGTTTCAAACAAATTCCTATACACATAAAAATCCTTGACTTAATAATGTACTTGGTATACGACTAGTGAATATTTAGGTAACTATTTTACTAAATTATGGAAGAATTATACTAAATAATTAATCTAAATTTAACTAAGCGAAGCTTCTCCATTAAAAAAGAGGTTATCGAAAGTAATGGTGCTTTGTTTCAATTATGAGAAACAAATATTTTGGTTGTAAATTCTTTGGATTTCAAAAGTATAACTACAATTTATATTATAATCAGATAACCTCTTGCACACAATTGTCAATAAATGCAACAAAGTTAATAACAACTAATTGAAACGTAACTTAACAATGACAATTTGTGCACCAATTCATTTTACCAAATGTCTATAAATGCAAATTGTTAAACAATTTGATATGTTATCAATAAAAATTAACGCGTTACAGCAATCCAAAAATTAAGGATTAAAATATCACAACATACACATACCTACATATTCTACTACATGAAGACGCGGTACTGCGTTAAAATTTAATTATTATTTTCTACCAATTCGCTAACACAGAATTCTTTCCGCCAAAAGCAAACTATTCATAAAATATAATGAACACAGACTTAAAATGGACATCATAATAATTACTTAAGACCTCTAATTTTCAGCTGCACAAATAAAGTCTAAAATAATTACATAATTAACTTAATACTAACTGTAAATCATAAGTACCAAATGCTAACAATACTAAATAGTCACATTCATTACGAACAGTTATAATTTCGATTCGTAAAAAAATACAAAAGATGGCCGTCTTTATTTTCTTAACCTCTCCAAATCTATCAAAATATGACCCAAATTATTATTTTTGTATCGGATTAATTGTATGAATCGTAACATGTACTCACAAATTGCATTGTTTTGAAGTTTATTCAACATTGATTTTCACATTTAATAGGAAGTCAGATAGAGAGGAAAGATTGAGAAGTAGATATAAGTATTTAAGAGTTTTTGTCACTTCAGTACTTAACACTCAGTCGAAAGTCTTATTTAAATATTAATATTATTTTGTCCACACCTCTCGTAATTCACTACGTCCACCTTACACGTAGGTAGGCTCCCTGTCTCAGTCGAACAAACAAATGAAAGCACGTAAGAGTCCCTCTCCGAAACATGCGCAGCATCCCTTTTTCTTGCGTTTTTCTTCTGGAGCGAAGCTAGGCTGTTTGGGGCGCTTGGGGCGGCGCGCGCACAGCTTGCTGGGCTGCGGCTCCTCCACAGGCGGCTCGGAGCGCGCGCTCAGGTGTACGGGCAGCGCCGCCGGCTCAGCGGGCCTCGGCCGGGCCCAGCGCCGCAGCAGCGCCTCCTGCTCCGCGCCCACCGGCACCGGCGCAGACAGCTTGCGAGCACGAGCCGTCACCAGCGCACGCTCCATCGGCTCCAGCAGCTCCAGGCTTAGAGCGCGGTCCAACTCCTCGCCCGACAGCAGCAGGTACCGCGGGCAGTAGGCGAGCTCGCCGAGCGCCGCCCTCTTGTTGGCGGGCGTCAGCTCGCGCTTGGTGCGTTTGCAAGCCGCTGTGGCCCATCGCGACAAAGCCTCTGCCAGCACCAGTTCACTCGACACGCGCAAAGTATCTCGTTTTACTATAAGCGATAAGTCTTCATAAGTTAGCTCTTCCAGACGTTCATCAGTCAGAGCGGTATCTGCGTCGTCGTCGAGAACCAACAGTGCGTTGTGAGCCAGAGAGTCGCACCAGCGGGAGCATTGTGCGAGCGAGCGAGCTGCCGCGTCGTCTGATAGAGCGGGCAGAGGTGGTGCGGAGGCAGCGCCGGGTAGCCTGGCGCAAAGGAATCGTAAGTCGCGCAGTATCTCCAGCGCGACTCCGGCATCCAACATTTCATCTAGGCGCCGAGCGCATCGCTCTGCCAGCGGTGAGCACAAGAACTTGTAGGCGGCGTCCAGTGCGCAGCGCGCCGTGCCCACGGAGTTGAGCTGGGTGGGCTCGCAGTAGTGGTAGCGGAGCAGCTGCTCAAAGCCGCGGCGGTCGATGTAGTCCACAACGATGACGTCGGTTTTGCAGGCGAGCAGCGCAGCGAACACGGGGCTGGTGGCGGCCAGCACGCGGCGGTGGCCGGGGTAGCGCCACGTGTCGCCGTTGATGCCTGCTACGAACACGATGTCGGACTGCTTCTCGTCGTCGTACAGGCGCGCGTGCTCGTCCAGGTCCACGCCGGGGCCGCCATACTCCACGTCGCTTTCGCGACCCGACTCGATCTCATCGTCCGAGTTGGTCCGCGCAGGATTCGTCACCACCGTCATTGTGATTCTTTTTGGATTGCACTACCTGGAATTAAAGAAATGCTTTCATTAGGGCAATCACTTAGTTATTCTACTCTTCAAAGTAGTGCATACCTACCTAATAGTATGTTCATATTTAGTTTATCAACAACAGTAAGGTACTCTCTACAGTAAATGACTAAACCAATCAATAGAGCGCAATAAGTTAAACGTATTGTTACTTTATTTATGTTCAAGTCCTTCCTTGTGCCAGACGCTAACCAGCGCCAGTTAACGTACCTACTGTTAATGCCTCTTATTATATCCTGTGTGAACATATCAGCACCATTTATAAAGAATCGTTATTACTCAGTTTGTATTACGAATCATCTTTATGTGTTAAATACACTACCAAGGGCAGTTGTGTCTGGTGTTCGAGTTCGAAATATAAACAGACCCATTTATTTGGAATATTAACCTTTAGGTTTAGTAAACATGATATATATAGTTTTTTTTCTATACTCCTAATCCCAATATTCAATAATGAATGCTGCTGAGTGTGTCTACGTTTGTAGTAAAAATGCAGTGTGGTATCCGTGCCGCACTTGCATGTCATCGCTTCGAGCTACGTTGCTAATTAGTTCATTATGCCTTTCCTTAGTCCTATTTTCTTCCTAGCAGAATCGTTCCCATTTGTAAGATAAAAAGTGGGGCTGTCCCGAATAATAATGCGCAGCATAAGTTGTACTTTCCCGTTTCTAAAACTTAGAACATTTGCCGATAACCTTTTGACTAATAAGGAATTTTTGATAACCTTTTGACAAATAAAAATGACCGTCTCTAATTGGATAAAAATAAGGGTTTCTATTTAGTTATTCGAAAGGTGGCGGCGTTTCTAGGATATATGTATTTTATCTACGTCCTCAAATGAGCTACATTTTCAACTGTAATACATTTTTTATTAATGCGCAGCATTGGTATGTACTTTCCCGTTTCTAAACCCAAAACATGAAACAAAAACCCTTTGACAACAGATAATAAAAATATTTTATTAAATTATAGGTACCTATATGGCTCGTAAACAACATTGGAATTTTGGAATATTAGATAAAGTTAAATGGCGCCTCTAATTGGATAAATAATAAGGGTCTCGATTCCCGTCAAATTGATTGACTATCGGGATAAAACTAAATATCTGTCGGGATTACTCGGACGCTGGCGGCTATCCTCCAATTAGAGCGCGAGCCACGCGCCGGTTTAATTACCTTGATTGGATTCTGTTAATTTTAGCAACGGATTAAGTTACTGGTGTATTGTATTGATCTTAGTTCGGAACAATTGGCTCTGTTCAGTAAATTCCAGCAGTATAATCGCGCGCCACGTCCGTTTTGCGAAACGCAAGTAAACGCATGCGTCACCTCGCGCATTCCCTGACACGTAAACAAAAATACACATTGAAATGCTTCCGAAGACGATCGTGCTTCTCGCAAGTGCTTGAATAAATAAACAGAGTTTATTACTAAGTACACAGATGGTGGAAAATGTTGCACCCTTGATCTATAATCATTGTTGTTAGCAAGTTTGTTGATGATTCAAAAGTACAGTTGGAAATCATCAGAGAAACTTACTCTTTTACGGTATCAAAAATATTCGTACCACGACACAATTAACTATTAGTAGGTAGGTAATTTGGTCCTTCATTTCTACATTAATGGGATAAACAATCTTATCAAGCTGTGCTGTTAATGTACCTAGTTGTTCGACGACCAAAACGTGGTCTATCTCTTGCTACTAATGTACTGGCGCAAACGCAATTTCTTTTCGAAATAACTTCATTTCGGATAATAGTCCTGAATCCAGAAGCCAATTAAAACTGGGAGCTGTAGGAATTTACTAAGTGGACATCTATAGTTTCAAAATTTCTGTAAACAAAGTTGTTTACCTTGTCGCTAAATGTTTGTTTTTCCTCCAAAAATGTTAAACAGACCATTAAAATGTTTTGTCCAATCCATTTCTGTAACGTTGTGCAACGCATCCCGTTGATCAACTTTTTAGTCCGCCAGAAACATAATATAATGCAGCTAATGTCGAAACGTAGGGACATTTTACGATAGAGCGCGGTTATTTGTGATGCCCCCGGTAACCCACATACATTCGCATAGCCACGCTGGCTGGATTTGCCCTATATTTAGAGACAGTAATCCATTGGTGCAATGTTACGAAAGCACAATAGGGACGTGCAAGTCGATAGACTAATAACAGGTGTTTTTTGTACGGTCTACTTTATGTGTTGTGAAAGGACAGTGCCTTGTAGGAGTTCTAGGTCGACATAATGTTACAAACTGGTAGTGACGTTGAATAACTCTTGATCACATTACACATGTACTGTATTATATATATATATATTCATTATTATTACGTAAATTTTCAGAATAATGTTTTCAATGTTCAATGTTTTCAACCTACGCATATGTTTGAGTGTATCTGATAGGAGATCCATTTTCGTTCGTAGTCTAACAATGAAACCCACTTTGTTCCGATTTCCATGTACAATAGCTAACTTATTATTCCAAAATTCTCGTATTTTGTGTAAAATTCAGGTTGCTCTTATGGAAACACACTACTGCATGTCTGTGTTCTTTGTAATATCTGCTCGAGGCACTTTTCAACATGTTATTAAAATATCAAGTGCATGTTAGAATATTCGCTTGGAAAATCTTGTAGCAGTAATGAAGTTTACTTAGCGAAGTTGCGAACTCTTATTAGCTTGTTATGTACTTGAAATTTAATAGACTACAGATGTTCTAAAGAAAAGGTTTTCAAAGGAAATTTCTTGTTAAGATGCTTGTAGAAAAAGCCTTTGTTCTTGTAATTTTAATTAAGAAACTTAGTTAAGATAATAATTTACTTTGAATCCTTATTAATTGATCAAAAGGCTCTAATCTCTAAACATACTCCAACCCTCTTCATTTTCGCTTTACACAATGCTATTTCTGCAGAATGCATTTAAGAGATATTTCATACATTTCTCATACAAAAATAAAGTTTGTTATGATTGCTACGGTCGGGTGATGCCCTCAACACCCGCCATGCGTGGATCCTACGAGTTGCTTAACTTCACTTGGCTGCGATAACTTAGTGAGTGGTGGCCTTGCATCGAAGCCAAGGCTCTACAATTAAACCATCTCATTTATCGTTGTAATTCATCGACAGGATATTCTCTTTAATAACTAATAGGTAGGTAGGTACGTCTAATTGGATTATTATATGTAATACTGTGTATATTGCGTAGACCTAAAGAATCCAGAATCCATGTTTCGGGATTATGTAGGTACATTTCGAAATAACTGAGATGTGATGTTAATTTAAATTTAAACGAAAAAAGTATGATGCAATCTCATTAACCTCTGTTTGGATTTGCACATATTTTATACCAGTTAAAAACTTTCATTGCTTATAAGAAAATCTTTGCCAACAGAACTTAATGTTACAAACTGCGCTAAATATGTCAGTGTTCAGTAAATCGTATAAGAAGAAACAAGGCAGATTGGAACAGGAGTGTCTCTGAAATAGAACGCGGCTGCGACATGCGGAAATGGATGTGCAGTGAATCGACTCCGGCGCACCGTAAGCGCGCATGTGCAAACGTGGCGCGGATACGGCTACCAGGCGCAAGCGCGCTCACTTTTAACATTGTCCCCAATTTACATACAAACATTATAATCCGTACCAAGAATTAAAACCAATATTGCAAGAATGTAGTTACACAGCTGGTGGTATTAAGACAAAAATAATCTTATATGCTTAGGTATGTACATTCAACTAAGTATACCTAATGTGTAAAATATTAAACAAACAAAGGCAATACAATTAAGCAGAGTATCAGTTTATGCCGACCGAAACACAAACTCTACGTTTGACAAATACCATGATAAGTAGTCAGATACTGAAACTGAAGGGAGATGCTGAAATTTTCATTTTAAGTGAGCTACCCATTGTACTGATTATTCATCATAAAAATTCACCCGATTGGTTTAAAAAGCGGATAAACGAACACGGTAAATATTAAAAATTTACGCGACGGGATTATAATTCGGGTTTCCACGAAAAGCTTGTAATTAAATTATTAAAAAATGTGTATGTACTCGGCGTGCCAGCCCGGAACATTTAATATTAAAATTAAATAAACCCGTTACTTATGTGTGTGCTTGCCAAGTAAAATAATTCCAAGAGCTTTCAGTTTCAGGTAAACTTTGTTTTAATGAACTTGGTACGGTTTAGTGTTAGTTCAAAATGCTGACTTTAAGGTTATCGGATTTTTTCCTTTACTTCTTGTTAATCACATTGCTTTTTGCCAAATTTCATGATTCTAGGTCAACGGAAAGTACCCCATAGGTTTTGATTCCCTTGCGAGTGTCAAAATACGAGTAATAGAAAGTTCGCTCGGAAAATCTTGTAGCAGTAATGAAATTTACTTTGCAAAGTTACGAACTCTTATTAGCTTGTTGTGAAATGGTTGTGTACTTGAAATTTATTAGACTACAGATCAAGTGTGTCAAATATGCGGCATAAACGGAACCTAAACGCCCGTATCTTTCTTTTGATTGCGTTGACTTAGAAGTTTGATTTTTTCATTGCTTCAAGGGATTGCAGCCCTGAGTATATAGACGGACAGACAGACCGACAACGAAGTGATCTCATAAGGTCTCCGTATTTCCTTTTGAGGAACGGAACCCTAAAAAGGAAGAAACAAAGGTTGTGAAACTAGGAGAAGGCCCATGTCCATAAGAGTTCAAGCTGAAATTGTTTGACAGTTGAGTAAAAAGTTGCTACAATGACAGCCCAGGTTGATCAAGAAATTCGACACAATGCGGCCTTCATAAGCCAGGACCATAAACCTTACTGGATATAAAACCGAGGTTCACGTAATAAAATGAATCTACGTAGTGGTTTGCAGCCGCATGCAGCAGTAACAAGATTAGGTCTCAAGAGATGTAGGTATCTGCTCTAAACACACGCCACACGTGCTCAGGATCCAGCTTCATGGAATATTCTATTACATGGCGGGTAAACCTCCCGGGCTGAAGTGCACCCCAGAGATTTTAGTTTCGTTTAAAAACTGACGGAGCTATGTTTACAAAGTACTGTATTATTTTTATATTATGTTGCTCCAGTAACTAAGTAAGTATTTTTACCCTACTGTAATACAGTATCAACTAGTACAGGGGGTATTGTGACTGTTACTGGAGGCCTTATATATTATAATGTCAACTTCACTTAAGCTAATAAATTGTGGAAATAACTAAAACAAATAAATAAAAAATAAAATAAATAAATGTTAATGAAGATATGTTTAAATACCGACCTATATAAAAGTCATTTAGCAGCTACAGAACTTACAATATTGACACGATAACTGCACAAAGCCAAGCAAACAACATTATTTTCAGAATGACCGAATGTTGTTTGTTCATACGGTTCTGGGTTTCATAATAACACATTTTTACGGAGTTTGACATTGAAATTATAGATGAGACCTGCCAACAACATTGCTTGTGCTAAGTGGAGTCGACATAAGAAGAATACATACAGATTACAATGAATGATGTCTGTCTAATGTCATATACATCATTTTCGTTGTCTAAAATCACTGTAGATTTACTAACGACTGCTAATTTGGAAAGAAACTCAAAAGTTATAATTAAAATCAAAATTACTTTCATGTTAATTATTTCAACATTTATTTCATTTTCTAGACAAGGATTTACGTCACCAAACCGCATACAAAAGCGGAGCAAGCGCCTACTTATGTTTACAATTTATTGCAAAGCCACTTCCGTAGCTTGCTGGCCACTTTTCCGTGTATTTAAATGTTATCAAACCGATTCATTTTCTTCACCACAAAGCCTACAACTAACGGAACATAATATTACAAGTAATCACGTAATAGTTACTTAACTGCCACGAGTAACGGTTACTTAACATTGTTTTAACACTTTACTTATTTGGAACTTGAAATAAACAAATAATTTATCACACACCATAAAAATCTTACAGTTTTAGCGGAAGTGGGAGGTATTTCCGTTGATTTTTCCTAATAAACTGAAGCCTTTGAGGTCGTGGTTAATCATTGGAAGGAAAATTTCGAATTAAACAATTAACTGGGGTTTAACTTTGAAGTGAAAGAAGTCTTAAAGTTTCTAGGAAAAGTCGCGCTTTTAGTTACAAAGTAAAAATCAGAAAGTTCCTCTCCCTCACTGGAGAAGCCTCTCACAAGCTTGCTCTTGCGAAATCTAATTTCCTCGTTCTTCGTAACGTGATTTCCTCATTTGTACGTAAACAAGGGACATATATATACCTATATTGATATCTAGCTTTTGACTGCCTCGTTGGAGTAATGGTCACAAGCGCTACTACTAAGTACCTGGTCCTGGGTTCGAATTCCAGGTCGAATAAAATGTTATTGAGGTTTTCTATTATTATTTAATTTTATAGTAGCAGTCTGGAGTCTTGATTTGTGCTCGGTTGATGGCAATAAGCGTGTCCCCATATTACATGGAACTTAAACATTAATATATTAGTACAGAATTTTGTATAGATACACCCCTGCCACCCAAGTGACCGCTACGCTGCTAGCGACGACGCTGTGGAAGTTTTGGGTCAACAAAATTTGAGATGCTTTCGTGCCAACGACACGGAGAAGAAGACCTCCACCTAACCCTTCAGAGTAACAGGCGTGGTGTTATGTTATGTGTTATTATAGCTATTGTATGAAGCAGTAGATAGTTCATGCGTGGTACAGGAGCCGGGCTGCGACCGGGCCGGCCCCGGGTTGCCGGGCCGCCCTACTTACGGGCAACTGGGTCAAGTGTACATGGTTTCCACTGAAAACCCTGCGTCATCGCATTGGGAAATTTGGCAACAGTGTAGCAGACTTTAGCGGTATGCCATCGATTACGAGGAAGTAAGTAATTACTGTTTCACTGGATTTTAAACTATATTCATGATTTGCATTTATTTGGATTGTGTTTGCGTAACAAACAAACATACAAACATATCATACATATCTACCACAACAACATATCTTTATTTTTTTTCACCCCGTCGCATCGCATCGCCTGTCCGTGCTATTACTGTGTCCTTTCTGACTTTTTTTTGTTTTAGCTCGGCTCCTTAGTGTTGTAGCGTGATGTTAAGGACCCTTCCGCGAGAATTGGGCTATCAAATGCAAAAAGATTTTTCAAATCTGACTGGTAAATCCGAAGATGGGGGGGTAATCTTCGGATTTATTTTATCAAACAAATCATGCAAATTTTACCTCTTTACAATATTATTATAGAGAGATAAATACACTGTTAACTTACATAAAACTACTACTCATCTGCCTAGCCTTTTCCCAACTATGTTGGGGTCAGCTTCCAGTCCAACCGGATGCAGCTTCATACCAATATTTTACATGGAGCGACTGCCTATCTGACCTCCACAACATAGTTACTGCGTAATACTCTAATGGTAAGGCTCTACCAAGGGGTATCGTATTACCCAGTCACTGGAAGGAACACGGGTGGGTTTTAGTCAGTAAAAGTCTGACACGCCGTTCCGCTCAGCCCAGAGAGGGAGAGGTCATTTGATGATTACCCACCCAAAAAAAAAAAGTGTATCGTATTATCCAGTAACCAGGTCGTCAGTAGCTCAAAAGTCTTTCGAGCTACTGACGACTCGTAACGACTGTCAAAGATCCACGAACGACAGCCGGGACCAACGGCTTAACGAGCTTTCCCAGGCACGGAGGGGTATTGGTATGTGAAGATAGTCACCGATCCACGGACCAATCGCGGCAACCGTAGTTTAACCTGGGCCCCAAGTCTGCTATTGCAATAGTGTCAGAATGGTCCATCATTGATTTCATAATTGTTGATTTTGACAAGTTTGGTAATCTACTAACATAATGGCGTCATTATGACTTTCCAATGGTCAACCACTGACACTCCATTGAAAGAAATGGCATAGAATGGTAATCTCGTACATAATGATAAATGAATGACTGACTTACTTAGAACACTTGACTTGTATAAAACACTAATAAATGATATGTAAAAATATATATAAATGAAATCTGGCATAAATATAGTAAATGGTAGTTTTTCGAAAATCATTTCTACTAACGGGTTTTCTAATAAAGGCAATACGACAATGTCATTATGACACAATTCTATTACGAGACCATTGACTGACCAATGATTGCCATTAAGAATTTAGCAGATTACGAACTTTAAGCAAAATGACAATGGGATGGGAATGGGATCGTGTTGGAATGACGAATTTATAAAAATAGCAGACTTGGGGTCCTGATCGATCGACCTGTGCGGCTGTTATTTAATTAGCCACAAGCCCCTTAAAACTACTACTATCACAACATAATGCGTGTACAAAATCAATATCCCAATCATTTGTAGTGTTTATAAAATACCTAATGTGAACAGGGATGAATATAACAGCAACATTGTTATCTACTAACCGCAATATAAATGTAACTACTAACAACATTATATACGGTACTGACTCAAAAGGAAAATAAAACCAATCATATTATTAAATAAAAACTTCGTCAATATAAATAAATGAATATTTGAGCATTGTGGTTAAATTAGTTATTACAACGAGGACAAAAATAGTGTTTAAGGTAATAGCTAAGGGTCAGTTGCTACGTATTACTGTGTTTAAGAGAGATCTTAAGGCTGTTATAAAAATTAAAGAGCTTTGACTAAATACAGGACATCGACGCACAACACAACAAGTTACCATGGATTCAGTACATGATTCTGAAGCGCGTTGGAATATTTTGTCGGTTATTTTTTTTAAAATTGCTATTCAGTACATTTTCACCGCATAGGTATTTGCAGTTTTCTATGAAATTATCAAGTCTAGAATCACGTGCTGAGTTTATGGTGACAGTTTGCGTGTCGATGTCCCTGCCGCCCTGCAGTGCGATTCTGTAAAAATCTCACCGTGAAAACTTAAGTGAAGTGAGCTTAGAGTGAGCGGTCAATAGTGTCAATCCTTAGCATTAGTTGGAATGACAGCTCACTCCACGCTCACTTCACCTAAGTTTTCACGGTGAGATGGTTACAGAATCGCACTGCTGGTCTTGAGAGTAAAGGCATAGAGGGAGAATTTGAGAAACCGAGCGCACCAAATCAAAGTAAATTTACAAAAAACCCCCGACTACTGAAACCCTATAAAAAGAAAAAAATAACCTTGAAATTATGGCCCTACGTAAGTACGTGTGAATTTTTTTGATTAAATGTTGTCCCGTCGGGGGACCGCTCTAATTATTAGCCTAACGTTCTGTTAAAGTTTAAAATAGTAGCGGTCCCCCGACAGGACAATATTTAATCAAAAAAATTCATACGTACTTACGTAGGGCCATAATTTCAAGGTTATTTTTTTCTTTTTATAGGGTTTCAGTAGTCGGGGGTTTTTTAAATTTTTAATTTAATTTTTTATTTCATGCTTTTTGTAGGGACTCCTTATATTTCATGCTTTTTGTAGGGACTCCTTATTATTTCTTTTCTTTTATTTTCTTGCGTTTTAAGATTCAGGTAATTTGGTATTTAATCAGGTTTTTTGTAATTCGCCATTTTGTGGTGGTGGCCATCTTGGATTTGAAATTTGTCATAGTGTATAGTATTCTACTAGTCAAGCCCTTTCATTTGATACCCACATGGAGGGAGTTGTGAAAAAAAAAAAATGTAATTTGCCATTTTGTGGTGGCGGCCATCTTGGATTTGAAATTTATTATAGTGTATAGTATTCTACTAGTCAAGCCCTTTCATTTGATACCCATATTGAGGGAGTTGTGAAAAAAAACGTAATCCGCCATTTTGTATACTACTTATGATTTTCATCAAACGTAGCTAAGCTATTCTACGTTTGATTTTCATCAAACGTAGCTAAGAACACTCCCGACAAATTCATCTTTCAAACAAAAAAAACAAAATTAAAATCGGTTCATCCGTTCGGGAGCTACGATGCCACAGACAGACATACACACACACACACACACACACCCCCCCACACACACACACACACCCCCACACACACACAGACACGTCAAACTTATAACACCCCGTCGTTTTTGCGTCGGGGGTTAAAAAGCAAGTACTCACTCGCTGTTTTCAGATGAAGGTGAGCAACGATTTTACTCTTGTTTTTGTTTTGCTCTTTAGTTTCGCATTGCATAATTGAAAAAAACACGTTTGTTAGGTTGCATAATCAGCCTATATTGTTCCCGGGACGCAGGCCTCTTCTTCGTGAGCCGTAATCTACCAAATGTCTTCAAATGTTTGGTTCTAAGACGTCTCCTCACGATGTTTTCCTTCACCGTTTAAAGAGAAGTGGTGATGAAATAATTTACACAAAGTGAAGTGACTAGACTGGGTTCGAACCTACGGCCTAAAAACTCGTAAGTCGAAAAGATTTCTGAATTCGCTAGTAGCAGTCGATTCTACGTTCCTACTTAATATTGTAAGTAGGTACTAAGTAATGCCACGTAATATATTCAAGTATTTTTTTAAACGAGTCATAAATAAGAAATATATTACCGATGGCCGTATTGAGATAACTCAGCTGCTACAGCCAAAATACAAACGACCGGCTATAAACAGAACATCGTATGTATACATAAGATTATAATTTACTTACGTTTTTCAGAACGATGTGTCATTTTAGTTAGTCATTGCTTTGTTTATTGGTAACATTCAGAACGATTTAGTTGATATTCTCATCATGTGGGTTATGCTCATCGCAAATCCAATTTATAGCTAGTTTTTTAAATTTACTAGATCTACTTGGGCATAAAAACGGTAATAAAATTGGAAGGTCAATATTCTGAGTGATACAGATCTGAACAGAATTAATTCACGCTTCATCTATAAACAGTAACGCACATATGAATCATGGTAACTGCTAGGTAGTTACGTGTGTACCGGTGTGAACTTCAGTAATTTTGTTTCAATATCAAATGCCTAATAAGTAACGTGCTAAGTAATACGGACTTCTGAATAAATATTGACTGTTTTGAAGTAAACGATCGAAATGTTAAGTCGGGTCAACATTTTGCGAGTTCGTCAAGCCGTATGATTTACTTATGTACTTTGAAGTCTAAGCTGAGACTACATTGACTACATAGGTACCTATATACAGCAGGTAGCAGGAAGGTGGTACTGTGTACAGTCACGAGCATAAGTATGTATACACTTGACTTTATTCAAAATCAATTTACTCCTTTATTTTTTAATGAAATTTTATTATATTGCTACGACCATAGTATTTTCGAATCCATAGGTTTTTGCAATGTGTCGTATTTCATTGTTGTTTTCGTTATTTGACGCAAAAATCGCTATTGAAAGTTTCCAAGTGTTGACATAGTGCTCGTCACTGTACACGTAACTTTGAAGTATCAGGAAAACTTTGTATATTCACAAAGGAACGACATTAGACTGAAATTTACACTTAAAGGTACTTATACATAACATAACATCACGCGTATATTCCCAGAAGAGTTAGGCAGAGCTGTACCTACAGGTACACCCACATTTTGCCAATTAGGTTTAATTCACATGTAATAGGGGCGAACCTCAGCCACCAACCGAGCACAAATCCAGATTCCGGGCTGCTACTGAGAAGTTCCGGATGGAAAAACCCAATAACATTTTGCCCGTCCCAGGAATCGAATCCAGGACCGTAGTAGCGCTTGCGACTACCAATATAAAGGTATCTACTTATATTTTATTTATAAGCATAAACGTAGACTAAAATAACATCCCTGTCTAGAAATTAATTAAGCAGCTAATGACTCTGTAACACGAGCTTTTCAAACTTAAGCTTATTTTATTTATTCTGGCTCATTTCGAAAGCTTACGTACACCTATAAATTATGATAAAATTACTTAGGCACTTACTCAAATTAGACTGCCTCAAGATCAAAAGTCTAAATACGTGTGGGTATATTATAATTACGGGTGATTTTTCAATCTGCAGATAATTTTTATTCGTGGAATAAAATTGACGTCTGACAGTTTTTGTATGGAAGAACTGTCAAAAATTCAAAATGATTCCTTTGATAAAATTATCTGGCGTTGGACTTCTAAGCTAAGAAACAACGAAATCGTAATGTTATATTAACATAACAATTTTTTAACTTATATATTCTTTATAATAACAGAGAAAAACTAAACTTTGTTCTCCTCCTTTTGTGTATAAAGTTACTCCGTAACTCTCACCTAGCGAGCTTTAGATATAGATGCCAGCACATAAGTTAGAGGGAGCTTCTCTTAAGCAATCCTTGTGGGACCTGACTTTCAATAAACTTAGTTAAATTCCTAGAGCTCATGATCACTTAGACATACACTTTTAGTATTACGCTTATGATATACAGATTTTGTAAAAGTACTCACACAATTTTTACAGCACAAGTCTCACTCTAGATCACTGTTTCAGTAAGACATCAAACAACATACTGCGACAGGTTTTCGGAGCGAATAAGCTTATAAACCCATATATTAATCACTACATTTACTTGAAAGGAAACTTTTCTGGATAGAATTCACATAAAACTGAATAAAAACATTTCCATGGTAAGTTACCATAAATTCGTCCATGCTGATGACGTAGTTACCTAGCCCCACCAATAGACGAACCGTCTCGTACACTCATCGGTATGTAGATAGGTACCTACTACGTTGAATAAAGTACATGTACACTTGAATTATTCAGCTTTAAACGGTAATTGTTTACATCACGGAAAATAATTAATTGAGTCTTAGTGCATGAATGGCTAATCTAAGAGAATTATAATATTCCATTCATAGTGGGGGCTGAGTGAATGAAATCACTGACATGCGCGGTAGAAAACTGAAAAGAACTTTCCAGGGTTTTTTGTAATAAAACAATGTGAAAAAGACTAGCCCGGGGTGTATTAATTTCTCATTAATTGTACTCAAATATAAATGATATTGACTTTAATTTCCATTTATTATTTCCTTCAATTCAATAGCTTTAAAGAAACTTGAATATTGAAATTGCAACCCATTTCCATTAAAACGAATGTTCAATTCCTAGGTTTCTATAATAATGCCTATTTAATTTTATTCATAAAGGTTACGATAAGTATTTCCTTATTATGTTAATTGTAACTATTTGGTATTTCTTTCCACGATATCCATTACTTTACAAACTATAGGGTTTTGAATGCGTGAATGCGTACGGTAGGTACCTCAATATTTAAACCTAATTACACAACGAATGCCCATTTTCACTAACACTAGGCAATACCAAAAAGAATTCCTAAATGAAAACGTGCTGTCAGATTTTTAACTTTTGGTTCAGCGCCGAGAGTTGCAAATCCAACGTGCAATAACATTTAAGCATGACGTACATTTAGATGCCCTCTAGTAAGTGAAAACGGGAAATAAGACTTTTTTGTAGGATTGAAATCCTACGCATGAAGGAAAAATTTTATCTCATTTTTATAAAGTCAAAGTGGTACTTGAACCGTAACAGGGTCATTGTGAAACAGCCAAAGCTTTTAGTAAGATTACTAAAAAGGGTAAGATTCCAAGAAAGAAAAAAATATATAAAGAAAGCCTTTTTTACCCTGCCGATACTTTCAGGCATCCTTTTTATTAAAAGATGAGTATAAGGGGCAAAAAAGGATTTTAGCCTTCATCATTATCTTGCCGTTATTCCAATGTATTTGGCTGGAAGGAAAAATTCAAACTAAGAACCATAAATTATAAATATAAAAAAACAACAATATATTCGAAAATAAGAAAAATCATGGAAATAGTAAGTACTATATAAGAAAACTTGAGAATTATACTTTCGGATGAATGGTCTCAGAAATACCTAGTTTGGCATTTTTACAAAAGTTCAAATTCTTGATCCCTAGTCATGATTAGCCACTGTATTACGCTATATTTTTCCCAATATCAATGTCAGACCAAAGTGAGCTTAGTCATAATGTTGTTATGATATAATCGGAGTACCGGAGTACAAACCGCAGCACTAATTACATTAATAGTGCGAAACATAGCAAGGCTGTGTCGGTATTCATGGTAAAGTCGGGTAAAATTAATCGTTAAGCTTTACACACGATGCCAAGTTGCCGTGTTATAGCCATTTCATAAAACTGTCAAAGAATGACTGTTGTGACTTGAATATACGGACAATTGAAGTTGGTAGTCATTTTACTTAACATTTATTTTCCCTGAGTGTACAATGGCATGATGACAGGTCTGTTTGAGGTTCTTACGTTTATAACCGCCCGACTTATTCTGTTGTGGTTACTCGTTATTATTTATATTTCTTTTTTTTTCATTTACATATTTATACCATACCGCATAGCGACGTTATACACGACATATGAAAGGCAACGAAACCCTCTATATTAAAGCAATATCAATTTTTGATTTCGACGGTGAAGGAAAAAGGTTTCTGCCTAGCAATGGAACCTACATAGGTAGCTAAGTAAATGATAAAGGATATTTCCATGAAATACTAATCCCTAACCCGCACTGTGTCCGCGTGGTGAATTACGGCCCAATCCCTCCGATCGTCCGAAAGGGTTACCGCTGCCCTGGAACATAAAGGGCTAAGGAAGGACACGGGTGGGTTTTAGTCAGTAAGAGTCTGACACTCCCTTCCGCTCCACCCAGAGCGGGAGGGGCATTTGATGATTTCCCATCCGCAAAAAAAAAATCCCTCTCACTGAGAGGAGGCCTGATTCCCAGTAGTGGGAACAGTATACGCGGATTATGCTACTTATCCCTATACCCATTTTATAATAACTTACCCTTTAGGCGCCAGAATTGTGGCCAAATGGGCCGGCTCAATTTAGATTTCCAACAACACGTTAAAAAGAAAAAAAAAGTGTTTATTGCGACTCGTACGGGAATATCACAAACTAAACTAAGACAAAAATAAAAAAAACTAAATTATATGAAGAAGAATAATAAATACCCTATAAATACTGGTTTAATATTTCTAGCATGAAATATATTTCTTAATCTTATTTCTCATAGCTTGTAATACATATTTAAATGTAAAAACTTTACCAACGTACATAATTAGCGTAGACCCGAGCGACGTCTGTGTCGCTCCACTGAGTTAATTAGAAAGTATGCCTGAAAGACTCATATTTACTGACTCGTAAGGATTCCTCGCGATTGATTGAACTGTAACATTATGATTGACTGAATCCACTTCACACTTTTACAGTGAGTAAGCTCTACCTTTCAATGGTTTTTCTTGAAGTTATTTCTGCAGTTTAAATATCAAGTTAATTTGCTAAAGTTTGTCCTAGAAAGGGGCTTTTTTTATAAGATCAATAATACGATATACATACATACTCACGCCTTTTCCCCAAGAGGGTAGGCAGGTCCTACAAAATGCCACCTACTACGTCCCTTACATATTCGTAATACCAACGTTATGTATGTTCTCGTATTGGCACGAAGTTCATAAGAATTAATCGTAGTTAAAAAATAGCCAGTCAGCAAAAATGGGGCTCACTGCCCAAGATACGTTTGTCGTAGCGCTCTACATTTAAATATAATTTTGGAGTCTATTTTATTTAATCAATCATTTTAATGCACCCAACCAACTAATACCTTGGTTACTCCTAACGAGTATGTCTCGCTACGGGGGGCTTACCATCAGCTCTTATAGCAGGGCAGAAGTTGAACTGCACTGTTTTTTGTACTTAGTCATAAAACAAAAAAGCAGTGCAGTTCAACTTTTGCCCTGCTCTGCTGGTGGTAAGCCCCCAGGTCGTATTACCACTATTCGATAAGTGTAAGTAAGGCAGTGCTAAGACAGTGGTGAGACAGTGCCCTCGGTATAGAGTGCTGTCATTGTCATCAAAGCATTCGAGATTGTCACAAGAGGATGACCAACATTATTTATAGAATTCTCATGATCAAACCGTTTTCTCCAAATAATGATAGTCAAGGGCAATTTGGAAATATTCCGAACTCGTTTTAAAAACAGACAATTTGCCAACTCACCAGGACCTTTATTGATGGAAAAACTTCCCTGAGCTCAGCCCCTTTAGGTAGGTACCTAAAGGGGCTGAGCTCAGGGAAGTTTTTCCCAATAACCTTTGGGTTATGGGTAATCGAGTAGGTACTCGATTACCCATAACCCAAAGGTTATTGGGTAATATATTCATCATGGAAAACTCTTTGATAATAATAATAATGATTTTTATTCCGGAACCAAGAATCCATAAAGTGTTAGTAACATAATATTAAAACAACTTATTATCTAGTGTTAGTACCAATCACTCTCTGCACAAACTTTTTTACAAATGGAGTGCCGAAACTCTCTCCGCTACAGTTCCCAGGATGCTGTTGCGACTGTCTCTCACTCTCCTCAGGAGTGACGCTATTTTTTTGCGAATAATCGCATGAAACCTGTCGGTACGAGCAAACGCAAACATTTCCGACGCGCTGCAGTAGCGAAGAAGTCCCAACAACATCCTGAAACCACTATTGTACTGAACGCGAAGGACGATGATACCAATTTTCCAAGTATTTCTCGCATATTGAATCTCCGAGTCCTCGCACGTATAATATCGACCATTCCCTTCATAAGCGAGTGCATTCTGCATCATATACAGGTTATTACAAATTCTTGGAACGTTTGAATGGATGTTGATACTTCAAGTATGATTCAAATGATTCGCGTTTTGGAGATGTGCCAATAAGAGTAATCATACAAAAATATGAATAATCGTAAAGTTCTAATGAACTGGGTATTAATAAACTATTTTGTCATTTCGTAATAAGTGGAAAATTCTGTTTTTCTATGGAGTTCCCAGATGTTAGTGATGCCAAATTGAGATGATTCAGGATTTCAGTGAAATATCGGTGTTATATGTTTCTATTTTACTTATATTTAAAAAAAAGTCACAACTGTCTCTTTGTGAGATATTAATATCACAAAGAAATGAATGATTATGGGAATTTTTGGAATCAACTTCTCCACTCTACACTTTGTAGTTTATACTATAATATAGACTATATAATAGCATCGTTTTAGATATTAACGCACTCAGGTAGGTGCCTAGTATCGAATTGCGATATTTGGTATCGCAATTGCAAATCACTGATATACATAGTTACCAACATACATACTACATGGACAAAGTAAGCTTCAACAAGTGTGCACCAAGTGTGACCAGCCATTGATAATAAGAAGCACGACGCCTGATAAAACTATTTCATAAAACCTACGTCTATGTGTAATTAGGTGTTCACGTATAATACACACCTTGTCAATATCCACCACACGTTAACCCAGGTATTTTTATTGCAAAAATATTGGATATCCTTGCCGTTCACGTTTCCTAACATTATCATTTACTGGATAATTTTCAGGTATTTCACCATAAAACAAAAGTCACCCAAAGCTTAAAACACAACAAAACAAAATTTTATTACCTGTTGTGATGTGCGCTGATCTGTCAAACAGCAGCAAACTGTTCACATTTCAGTGGTGAATCATAAGTCCCGATGGAAATTTTCTCCGCCCCGACACCTTAGTTCAATGCAGCACTTCACCGAATACGAAACAGGACTGGAGTTAATGAAATAGTAAATGATTTAGTATATTTGTGTTGTCGACACTTGGGAACACGTCCTGTTGTGCGTGTGGTGGATATTGTATTGCGAGGCAGGGTGCCCGGGGCGCAACGGCGCGCGCCGCCCGCCCTGCGCGACCTCGCCCGTCCACGCGGCGAGCGATCAGCAATCAGCGGAGCGAGCGATCCAAGCAGTGCGACTCGCAGTGTGCTCGCACTGTCGCATGCTAATATTAGCAGCGGATTTTGCGCGGACAAGAGGCGCGCTCACGCCGAACCTCCGATGATAAGTGGTCGCTTGCTGGCGAGCGCTGGGCAGCCGCGGCCTGCCAGCGCGCATGCGCCGCGCACACATCACAACAAACAGTAGCCGCACAACTTACATAGTAACCAGACATTATTGACTAAATGACTGTAAGCTCTACGTGAGCTTTATGAAGACGTCATGATGTTTACCTGCAATCTTTACACCCGACCTCACGCTGCAACTGCAACTTAGGTACTTACCTAGCTATAAGTAAAAATAGTCACATGCTGGTTAATAAGAAGATATCGTAACAATTGTAGGCTTGATAAAAGTTTAATTAGTTACCAACATGATAAAGTTATAGGTACCTAATCATACCTACATCTGAAGAGCCCGGAGTACCTAATCGATCTCCCGTCTGCTGTGCAAGCTTGCATTATTGTTTGTAGATGTGACCTATGTATGTAGATGTGCTTTGACAGAAAAGCTTCGTAGATCCAGTGTAGCATTTCAGTTCATACCACAAATTAGAAATTCAGGTTGACATTTTTTCCATGATTATTTATTACTTACATTAATTTTACCAGAGTACAAAATTGTGCAATGTCTAAGAATTAATCTTTAAACAGAATGAAGCAGAAGTTGAGGAAATCATAAAAGTTTAAAAGCTACATGCTACATTGGCTACAATTTCAAACTGAAAATGTAGAATTAGAAGTAGGTAGGATAGATAGGCAAAATCATTTTCGTGATCAATTGATCATTGAACTATATTACTAGTGGTAATACCTCAGTGTTCGTGTTCTTCATTTTACTGAACTGCTGAAGTTCAGTAAAATGAAGAAGAAGAATAAAGGTGTAATTTTTCAACTGCAGAACTGATGGATTCTCAAACAGACAAGGAACGACCATTGACGTCATTGTGTAAGTAGGTAGGTAGATACCTAATTAATGGCGAGTGCGACGACTTCAAACCTTCGAATCGAGTTGCTCGTTTCATACAACCTTCATGAAAGGGTAAGCAGTCGTCTGAATTATTTCGTTGACCAGCCCCAGCAGTCTCGACATTCATAGCGATCGCTTTACGACTGAATTCGGTCGCAAAGTCCTGTCACTCCATACATTTCACCTGTCAATTCGGGATTTTGCGACCGAATTCGGTCGTAAAGCGACCGCTATAAATGTCGAGACTGCTGGGGCAGAATAGCTATTTACAACCATTCGATACGCTTCCGTACCGAATCGATCATCAACCAATGTTATCGTTATCGTAGGAGTCCTATAAACGCTGTTCACAAGCCCAAAACCCGAAAATTGTATCATTTTAAAATAGACAACTGCTATTCTTCCGACAGCTGTATGCTGTCGGGGGCAAGGGGAATCAATTATTTAAATGTGCCATTTTCGATACGATAGCCTGTCGAATGGTTGGGAATACCTAAGCTGACTGCGTTTCAAAGGTAGAGGGATAAACGAGGGTTAGGTACCCAGTAAAGGCAAGCTCTACATGCCAGAATATGGCCAATCCACCACCAGATGGAGTTAGGTATAGTAAAACACTTCTAGGTAGTAACCTAGAAGTGTTTTACTATACCTAACTCCATCTCTAAAAACACGACGAAATGCCACTTCATTAAAATAAATTAGGTCAATAATTGGTAAGAGAACCAAACATGTAGGTATAACAAAAGCGATCACCGTAACCATACTATGTAAACACGACCTTGCTTTACTTAATAACAATATTTCTTAGAAAGAGCGAACAGTTATAAAAGGCTTCCTTGTTTTCGTAAAAGGACCCCATTGCCATTGCTACTCCATTAGAAAAATACTTCTGTTAGGTACACGCTCAATGGAAGTCGTTGTAAACAATCCACCGTAATTTTGGAGCACGTATTTAAAGAGTATATAGTAAGTTACTATACGACCGAGGCCAGGGTATGAATAAGATACAGAAAACAGTGACCGCGTACCTGTGTGTTTTACATATAATATTATAAATACGCCATTTCGCCTTTCCGCGTTGCAATTGGTGTTATAAAAGGCTAGTGGAAATTATAAGTTATCTTTTGCGCTACGAATAATATAAGTACAGGGACCTGTCAGTTTTCTTATATGGTGGTGACCACTATGGACCATGGTAATACTCCTTACCATGAGGCGG
The DNA here is from genome assembly GCA_951799955.1 of Apamea anceps. NCBI lineage: Eukaryota > Metazoa > Arthropoda > Insecta > Lepidoptera > Noctuidae > Apamea > Apamea anceps. The sequence goes on from OX637516.1 coordinate 7,347,191, forward strand.
AGGAGCAAAGATAAGGCCTATAGGAAACCTAACATTAAAGCAGATTTGCTTGGCAACTATAAAAAAAAATACTGTTTACAAACTCTTAAATTCGGCACTTCAATAATTCGTGCTCGACGTCGCGGCGCGCGGCGGCGGTGCGGGCCGCTTGTAGTAGTCCGCCAAGCGCGTGCTCAACTGCTCAGCGTGCGCCGACGCCGTCACTGACTCACGCGCAATTTAAAATTATAACAATAACATTGTAGGACGTTCACATTGTGCTCGAGGTTCTAATCTCGACGCTTATTAGTCTCTTTTATTATTATAGTATATTTACATTAACGTTTTTCAATATGCTTCAATAATTTGACCGCTAACTAATTCCGGTTTACATTTATTTGTCAAAGGTTGTTCCGGTGTACAGAATATAAAATACCTACAAAGTATAAAAAACAATTCCTTTTACATAACTGTTACAATTTAGTGTTAAGTTAGTTTGTGTCCATGAATGACATGAAGATATTCGTCATGGTGGGATTGAAAGATTGTGCCTGCGCATATGAAGATGTCAAATCGAATTGTAGACTTCAGGTTTACTGTAATCTTTCTAAACTAAGTATATTTACTTTTTTTTTGTACCTCAACATAGCACGAGCTGTCTTGTAGAGACGCCAGCAGGCCAAGCTACCCGAAACTGTCAAATTTTCCCAATCAACCTTAAACCTTAATGCTATAGCAATAAAGTTGCAAATCTATTAAAGGAATTTGACAGATTGTAGTAGCTTGATGTGCTGGCGTCTGTACGTAATATATCTGTACCTACATTATTTTACGCATTCTAGCAGAAACCTGAAAAATCGTTTTATATACCATAGGTATCTATGATTCATGTTTGCTTGTACATTTTAATCCCATAGGGGGCCATACGTACTTACCTATTAAACAAATTAAGCAATAACACTGTAGGTATGTAAAATAATATTTACTCATAACGTTATCTAATCTGCGCCTACTGCCGCTGTAATTACTCGACACACATTATTGTTTTAGTGTAATCTGCGCTAACGGGCAGTTTACGGGAATCTCAATAATTAAATAAATTGGCCAAGGAAGATCTCACCAAAGAAAAATCTCAATTTATTAATTCATTCATTCACTGACAGAAAACACACAACCTAGACCGCTGGGTCTAGAAGTATGAAATCTTGCACGAAAGTTCCTTTTATACCGAAAGTGAGCACTAAGAAACAAATTCGAATCACCGTCAGGTGGTATACTTACCTTGTGTTGTCATTTGACATTATGCTGAGCTGAGGCCCTTCTTGGCATTATAATCTTTTTTTTCTGTTTTTTATAGATGTAAGGTGTAAGTATTTATTTTGCTGTAATGCCAATACCTAAACGCATTTTTCTTTCTTTCTGGATCTGATTATGATATCTGAATTAATTCCCTAAAGGGGTTAAATGGGGGTTAAAAGTTTATATGGAAGTTCGTAATTTTTGCCGATAGGAAATGCGTCTTGTAAATTAATATTCAGACTAAAAAAATAGATTACATTTAGCGCTACCTATTATATAATATCAAATTGTAAAGGTAGGTTAGTTATTATCAATCACTTGCCTGATGTCTGCTGCAGAGCTACTACGGTCTAGGATGCATTCCACCCGTTTCTTTGACAAATCTTTTACTGTTCAAACAGTATGGTTATGGAATGACTTGCCCGTGTCGGTAAGGCGTGCTCAATCTTTATCCGCTTTCAAAATTATGATACAAAAGCACTTCCTCTCTCCTTAAACATCATCATTATTATATTATTATTTTTTTTTTTTTCTTTGCTCGTGTTTCATGTTTATTATTATATGTATTCTTAGCGAAACCTCCTTCTCCAAGACCTGGCCCAAGCGGTGCGGTATAAAAGACGGCGCGCGCTTAGCAACGGGTTGATTCGGTTATCGGTCGGCAACGGTTGAACATCGCTACCCTCGCTAGTACTTGTAATTTTGGTAATTCATTTATATGATTTGCAGTAATTAGAGTTTCGGATGTCATTGTTTTAAATTATCATTTGTTGTAATTTCTGTTATTAAATTTTGATTGTTAATTAAATAATTTTAGGAAATACTTGTCGTTATTTTTTAAAAAAACTGTCCTCACTTCTGGTTTCTAAGATCAGAAGTGGGATAGACCACGTGCTTAGTGCTGTTTGTGCCACCTATTTTAAGCTAACTAAATGTCCGTTAGTGTTTGAATTTGACCTAATTACTGCAAGTGTTGTTGTTTTGTGATTTCGCGCGTATCGGTGAGTTTTTTTTTATTTTTTTTTATTATTCCTGATCATTTAATTTCTGAGATATGCCGGGACGTTCGACAAGTGTTGAAAAACTAGACGATTCGCGTCGACCGCATAGTAATCGTTCTCGAACGTTGAGAAGTAGATCGCGTAATCGTAGCCATGGTTCTGGAAGGAGCAATCACACTCCTTCACCACGTAGATACCGTGAGCGTTCTTGTGGTCGCGAGCGTACCTCTTCGAGATATCGTAATGTGTCCCGTAGTCCACGTAATGGTCATAGACGTCGTGATACCTCGTATAGCCGCCGTGATTCTCCGCGTGATCAGGCCCTAGGTCAAATATTAGCTCGCTTGAATTCTATTGAGAGCCGTTTGCCGACTTCGACAACGTGTCGCGTGTCTACGCCTGTTGAGGAGCATAACCCACGGGGGCAGGAAAATTTCACTAGGCAGAAGTCACGACCGCTCGACCGGGATAATGACGTGACAGATAAGCTCGTTGGCGCATTGTCTTGCTTAGTTCAAGAGAGATCGCATAATTTTTATATTTCTCCCTTCGATCCGAACCTCCACGACTTTGACGTTTGGTGTTCAGAAGTAGACCGCGCTCGCAATCTAAATAAATGGGACGATCGCGAGTGTCTAGGGCGCATAGGAAGTTGTTTGCGTAGTGACGCGAAGTCTTGGCTTAACGATTGGATAACAAATGATCGTTCGTGGAGCAACTTCAAGTTAGAGTTTCGTTCACTGTGCCCACGTAATGTAGATGTTGCTACAATTTTATTTGAGGTTATGTGTAACGATTCAAATAAATACCCGACATATGCCGAATATGCTCGCAAGTCTCTTTTGCGTCTTAATATTGTAAAGGGTTTGTCTGACGAGCTGAAAGTGGCAATAATTGTGCGAGGTATTACTGATGCCCAAATAAAGGCCGCGGCAACGAATGCTAAACTTAAATTAAAAGATTTAGTCGAATTTTTGTCGGTATATATCAAACCAAAAACCGAGACGCGCAGTTTAAACAATCCTTCCCACTCAAACAATGTAGGACCGTCATCATCGCGTAAACGCGAAGCAATCAAATCGGGAAATAGTAAAATAGTGTGTCATTATTGTCGTAAAGCTGGTCATACGAAATATGACTGCAGGAAAAGACCTAAAGTTGATACGAATGCGCAATCATCAGCAGATACCGTGACGTCAACGCCTCCATCATCGGTTGATAAATCAGCCAAGTTTTGCACATATTGTAAACGTAATGGTCACGTGATTGATACATGCTTTTCGAAACAAAAGTCTGAAACTGAACGTAATCAAAATAAATCGGCTAAGATAAATTTTTGCTCAAGTGTCAATCGAAACGAGACAACATAATGTCTGCTGTTATTCAAAAGGTGCCTATAGATACTTTGATTGATAGTGGGTCTGATATCTCGTTAATTTTAGAATCGGTTCTTAAGTATTTTAATTTAAATAGAATCCCAACGTATCGTTTGTTGAGAGGTATAGGCAGCCAGGAGATTGAATCAACATCATATGTTACGACGATGATTGAATTTCCTGAAGTGTCTTTGGAAGTTGATTTGTATGTGGTCCCAGTTGGGTGCATTACGGCGCCTATTTTGATTGGCACGGATGTATTAGATAGAGAGGGAATTACCTACACGCGTAGTAATAACTTACACCGGCTCACGAGATTAGACAGTGTGCCCTCCGTACTGCATGTATCCACCGTTGAGTATGAAAACATTAAAACGCCGTTAGTTGGCAATGACAGGAATCTTCTGCTTGATATCATCCGCGAGTTTTCGAGTTCTTTCATTACGGGGACTGCTACATCAACGGTGAATACGGGTAGTATGGAAATAAGATTAACATCGAGCGCCCCAGTAGTTCATAGGCCTTATAAGCTTTCTTGTGACGAAAAAAATAGAGTTCGGGATATTATTAATGACCTACTCTCAAAGGGAATCATTCGTGAGTCACAGTCCGACTACGCCAGTCCTATCATCCTCGTCAAAAAGAAGGACGGGAGTGATAGGATGTGCGTCGATTATCGCGCACTTAATGCTATAACGGTCAAAGAACGATTTCCTTTGCCCTTGATCGATGACCACATCGATAGGCTTGGTTGTTTCAAGTTCTTCACCAGTTTAGACATGACAACTGGATTTCATCAGGTGCCATTAAAGGATAACGATTCGATTTCCAAAACCGCCTTTGTAACGCCCGAAGGGCATTTTGAATATTTGAAAATGCCCTATGGGTTAGCTAACGCACCAATAGTTTATCAAAGAATCATATCGAAAACCTTAAAACCCTATATTGAAAGTGGGCGAGTGTTGACGTATATCGACGATGTGCTTCTTATGTCAAACGGAATTCCTGAAGGACTCGACTTGCTGCGTCAAGTTTTGAGTACTCTCACGAATGCCGGTTTTTCGGTTAATTTAAAAAAATGTACCTTCTTAGATACCGAAATAGAATACTTAGGACGGGTAGTTGGTAATGGTCAGGTGCGGCCGAGCCCAAGAAAAATAGAGGCGCTGGTAAATTCTCCAAAACCTACTAATGTTAAGGGGGTTCGCCAATTTTTGGGTCTGGCCGGGTATTTTAGGCGTTATGTCGCGGGTTACGCTGCTAAAACAGCCTGCATTGCCAGATTGTTAAGAAAGGGAGAACCTTTCAAATGGGGTTCAGAACAAGATGTGGCTCGTGACTATATTATTCATTGTTTGACCCATGAACCAGTTTTAGCGATCTTTGACCCAAGTTTGCCTACGGAGCTTCATACCGATGCCAGCTCTATCGGTGTCGGCGCGGTGTTGCTGCAGGAGCATGCCGGTAAACGAAAGAGAGTAGTCAGTTACTATAGTAGGTCCACACAGGGCGCAGAGAGTCGCTATCACAGCTACGAGCTGGAAACCCTAGCCATTGTACGCGCACTTCAGAACTTCCGTCATTATTTAATTGGTATCAATTTCAAAATAGTGACGGATTGTAATTCGTTGAAGTTAACTGAAACAAAAAAAGATTTGTTGCCTCGTGTCGCGCGTTGGTGGGTTTATCTCCAAGACTATACTTTTACCTTGGAATATAGAAAAGGATCCATGATGCAGCACGCTGACTTTCTAAGCCGGCATCCTCCTGAAACTGTAAACGTATCACACATTCGCAATTCTAATAATTGGGCAAAGGTCGCTCAGACTGCGGATGAGGAAACCCAAAATTTAATTGTTAAGTTAAGAGAGGGCCAATTAGATTCTTCAAGGTATTTAATTAAAAATGAACTCTTGTATTACAAATATACACCAACCGGGGAAGAGCCACGCTTGTTGTGTTATATACCTAAAGGTTACCGGCTTAGCCTTTTAAGAGCTTTCCATGATGAGCATGATCATGTTGGAGCCGACAGAACGACGGATCTCATATTACGTCACTTTTGGTTTCCGAGTGTTAGGCAATTTGTTAGAAAATATGTTAGCCATTGCCTTGTATGTTTAGCTCATAAGAAAATACCTAAAGCACCCCCACAACCGATTCAGTCTTGGTCGAAGCCTGATGACCCATTCCGTGTTATTCATGCTGACATTTTGGGCCCGCTTCCAGAATCTAACGGGTTTAAGTATGTTTTGATAGTAGTTGACAGCTTTTCAAAATTTTGTCTACTGTACTCCATATATCGTCAAGACTCAGGCGAATTAAAACGGGTGTTCACTAATGTGATAGCTTTGTTCGGGTCTCCAAGTACTTTAGTATGTGACAGGGGGAGAATGTTCGAAAGCGTAGCCTTCCGAGACTGGGTTAATAGCTTGGGTTGCTCCATTCATTTTATCACACCTGGAATGCACCGAGAAAACGGACAAGCGGAGAGGTACTGCAGAACTGTCTTAAACATGTTACGGGTAGAGGTGGGACATAAAGGTTCTCAGTGGGCTGACGCTTTATGGAGGGTGCAGCTCAATTTAAATGTCACCAGACAGGCTACTACACAAGCCTCGCCATTACAACTCCTTATTGGGATTGATGCAGCTACCCCAGTAATAAGATCTCTAGTGCGTGACGTCGCACTTGAGAATCGTAACCCTAATCGAGAAGCACTTATGACGCTCAGGAGACAGCGTGTCTCGGACTTGCTTACAGCTAATCAGCGGCGTCAAGATGAATACACCAACCAGAACCGGCGACAACCACGAGCCTACGCTGTTGGGGACTATGTCTTTGTCAACAAGGCATCGCAGAGCACAGGAAAGCTCGACTCTGGCATGCGGGGGCCCTATAAGGTCCTGCGTGTACTGCCACATCATCGCTACGAGCTGGAACTATTGGCTGGTTCGTATGGCAAAAAAACCCAGGCAGCTGCCGAGCATATGGTGCTCTGGCGCGGCGAGTGGACGCCTGACGCATGCTCCGCTTTCTTCGAGGCTGGTAAGCAACCGGAAGACTTCTGTTTGGCCTGAACCCCTGGCTCATGGCTTCTGTTTGGTCTGAGCTTCTGGCTTATGACTTCTGCTTGGCCTAAACCCCTGGTTCATGGCTTCTGTTTGGTCTGAGCTTCTGGCTTGTGACTTCTGTTTGGCCTGAACCCCTGGTTCATGGCTTCTGATAGGTCTGAGCCCCTGGCTTATGACTTCCGTAAGGTCTGAGCCCCTGGCTTATGACTTCTGTTTGACCTGAACCTATGGTTCATGGCTTCTGTTCTGGTTAAGTATATTAGCTTCACTACTGTTTATTTATCTTGGCTAGTATTCTACCCAATGGAAGTCCGGAATTCCATTGCTTGGAATGCTATTTAGTTCCATTTACGTTTTAATGCTTAAAATCACTGTTTTTGCATTGTAACATTTGTTTTTTTTTTCTTTCTAGTCTGAAGCATTTAAATTTACATTTCAATTACCTAAGAAACCTTCCTGTTTAGTTGGGTGCCTGATGGTGGGAGTGCACGCTCACTATCGCGTACTTAACAACATTAATTCACTTGCTTACTATTCTTTGGCTTCAGACACATAAGTAACGCAAGAAAACAAATGTACAGTATGTGTTACTTTGCAGATGATTATGGCCAGTCTGAGGATGACGGCCAGTCTGGTGATGGTGGACCTAGTGATGGCGCAAGGCAAGATGCGGTCGAGGACGCCTCGCTGTCAGGAACGGCCGTCTTAGCGAAACCTCCTTCTCCAAGACCTGGCCCAAGCGGTGCGGTATAAAAGACGGCGCGCGCTTAGCAACGGGTTGATTCGGTTATCGGTCGGCAACGGTTGAACATCGCTACCCTCGCTAGTACTTGTAATTTTGGTAATTCATTTATATGATTTGCAGTAATTAGAGTTTCGGATGTCATTGTTTTAAATTATCATTTGTTGTAATTTCTGTTATTAAATTTTGATTGTTAATTAAATAATTTTAGGAAATACTTGTCGTTATTTTTTAAAAAAACTGTCCTCACTTCTGGTTTCTAAGAGTATATATACTTATTTAGACGAGTAAAATATAATTTATGTATATATTAATTGTGTAATGTAAATGGTACACCACAGACTACCTACTATATGTGTCTCTCCTTAATTTTAATCCATCCAAAGGTTGTCTTTAAAAGATCGCTCTTAGCGATAAGACCGCCCATTGTGTCACCCTCTGTAAAATTGTATATATTTATGTTCTATAATTTGTATGGTGTACAATAAAGAGTATTCTATTCTATTCTACGGTAACCTTTATTAGAGATGCAGTCACATAATCGCTAATCGCCAATGTTAAAAATAGGAGTAGCGTGTCTGCTGGCGCTTTAAGTATATTAGGTTGAAACTATTTAGATTCTTCCGTAATCTAAAATGCATTTTTTTCCCACAACGTTACCACCTACACATCTTGAATTTTTGGGTAAACTTGCGTCAATGCAGTTTTACGACCACGCTGCTCTTCACTCATCCATACAACATATTGCTTGATAATCTTGTTATAATACTTATTTTTAGACATTACTTAGTTTTTGACCTACCACGACCATCAACGGGATCATAGGGGTGATTCGTCGTTTTTGCCGGCAATGAGTGGCTATGAGTAATGCCTCTCCATAAAATCCTTTCGACTATTGTGTAATTATAATTAAGTACCTACTTGTATCTTTATTCAGGCAATTTACCTACCTATAAAAACAAAGCTCTGACATACATACAGTCAGCACCTCTATGGTAAAGGACACAACAACGTAGGACAATTTCCATGTATTTTCATAGAAATTGTTCTACTAGAGTCGCGTCACGCCAGTCTACGAGAGCCTTAACAATTTGACAATGGTAGCGCCTTTACTTCGTAGCAGTAGCCGTAGTTCTAGTGTTAGTAGGTGAGTACAGTCAGTAACCAAAGTTGTCATTTCAGTTTTAAAAATCTTAATTTATTGAGCTAAATAGTAATTAAATATTTATATAATTGCAATCCAAACAGAATTCAAATTAAAAGCATATTAACTCTCAGCTATTATATGAAATTCTGACATTTGACAATGCTAATGAATAATTTTGTGTCAATTTATATGATGTTTAGAAGTAGCAATGGTAATCGACTTGTGTCGCTGGAGGCCTTAATTTATTGCCACCCAAAAAAAAAAAGATTGTACAGACGCCAGCAGGTCAAGCTACCCGAAACTGTCAAATTTTCTTAATCAACCTTGAACCTTAATGCTTTAGCGATAAAGTTGAAAATCTATTAAAGAAATTTGACAGATTGTAGTAGCTTGATGTGCTGGCGTCTGTACCTACTATTGACATGCCATGTGTGGTAGACCGTAGGTTTCGCACTCACTCTTTGATGGGAGACCAAGTTTCATGAAGATAAGGTATGACGACTACGTTACGTGGCTGTCGACCCCCTTTTCTAGTTTTTCATTGGCGTATTCTCAACCAAGGTAGGTTACCTCTCCGGGTAACCAACCTTGACCTACCTATGTACAACCTCTGGGTTGTATTTTTGTTTTAGGTAGGAGTAGATTTTTTTTGTGTTTTAGTTCTTTTTCTATCAGATCAGATATGTGAGAAAATCACGACGCCGACGACGTTGTGTGAAGATCAGCTGTTTAGAAATATTGATATTGTTGGTCTCGGGGCTAATTGTCTAACTCTGGGCGCAATTTTGAATCGTAAATGTCGGACGGACAAAGGCCTGCGCCTGGTGAAGGGGACGGGACACAGCTCGCTAAGCAAACACTTCCACTCAATAGGCATAACGGACAGTCCCTTGTGCAGGGCTTGCATGGAGGCTGATGAAACCGTCGCGCATGTGCTCTTTGAGTCACCCAGGCATAGACGTCACCCATATTAGGTCAGAAACCCTCGGGACACCCAGATCTTCACCTGTACACTGGGTGAGTTTACAAGGGTCACGTACTGTGTAGCATGTAAGGTATAGTTAAGTATATTTTAAGTTACTTTGTCGCATTAGATTAAATATCTGTAATGGCAAAGGAAACATGTGATAAAATAAATTAAATAAATAAATCTTACACAAATATTCTCAACAGGCCAGGAGACTTACCTAATAAACTTCTGGAGGGAGGTGGGCTGGTTGGAACACCCACCGACGGCCGCCATAGCCCACGGGCAATGGTCCACTTGTAGAACTAAGTGCAGAAACCAAACCCACAACAAAACAAACTAAAAATAAATCGTAAATGTCAAAGGTTTTCTGCACAGGAGTAAAGAAAAAACACTCAAGGAATAAGGCAGTGACTTATTCCTTGAGTGTTTTTTCTACTAGCAATTCTAATCTGTAAACTGTCAAACGTCATTTCTCAAAATAATGTCTTGTCAGTGTCAAACTTTAAAACTTGGCAAACGTCAATGTGAATGTATTATTTCTAAACAAAGTATTGAATTATTTACATCGTACATATTTTACTCTACATTAGGTAATATCAATAAATAATAGCTAAATTCTTCATTGGTAGCATTTCTTCATACAGTGGTTAAATATCTTAACTTACTCCTTTCAATATTAAATAGTAACTCACAATACAATCAAAGCTCATAGTTTTTAAAACAATTCTTGTCTAAATCCTATGTAATAGTGCCCAAGATACAGGCTGTGCCTAGTTTAGGGCCAACTATACCTCCATAATTGTAATTTACAATAAACAATTTTTACTTTTAATTTTAAATGTAAATTTTACTTAGATCATTTATTTATTTGATTACTTACAGTGTTTTCAAGTCGTTCCAAGATGTCATCTTTTCAAGACAGGCAAAAAAGCCTTTTCAACACGTTAAAAGATGCTGAAGATCAATATGGTTATTCTAAAACAAACAAAGCTGCACCCCAGGATTACGGAACTATCGACAAATACACTTACAAGAAACTGAAACACGAAATGAAACAATTTAGAGGTAGGGAGAGTATATACAAGAGGCCTGAAGCTAACCTTCGCGAATGCCTCAGGGCCAGAACCATTCCTGACCATATTAAAAACCCTCAAAGATACAAGTATTATTCACTAGCCGATGTCACACCAGACCAAATGTCTGACTCCACAAATACTGCCACTGCATTAGCATTACTTCGTGGAATGGAAGAAAGAGAGGCAGCTCAGTCAATGATGGAAACAGAAATGGATCCAGATGAAGGTGTTTTCAAAAAACCGACTTTCCAAATGTCATCAGCACTACGAAAAGCACCAGCGTATAAGCCAGAAGAAAAACCCGTATTTAAAAACAACAAAATTATAATGCCAGAATATGTTGTGGGAGTCACAAAGAAAAAAGAAAAGAAAGTCACTGTAGTAAACAAAGATAAGTTACAGAAATCTGAAGACTCTGGCACCAAGGTGGAATTGAAACTGGATCATCTTTTTGAAGAAGATGAATAATCTTTTAACTTACCTTTACAATAGTTTTTAGTTCTGTAATATTATCAATAAATTATAAAATAAAAGAGCATAGACGTGGATTATTTTCTGCAATATTGGAGTTGTAGCAACACAGCCCAGGCTTCAGGGATGCAACTTTTGTTTGAGTATATTGAAATTTCGACTGATGTCTTAAGTACTACCTCAGTTGTTTTAATATTTCACTATTATAATTAATGAAGTAATTATTGGATTTTCTTTTTCAATTAATTTTCCATTGGAAAGATAAAAAAACAACCTGACTTTCAAAAAAATACTACAAAAGCAAACATAACTTTAATTAAGTACCTATTCTAATTAAGAAACCTGTTGCAATGTAGCTAACAAGATTTTTTCAACTCATTCACTTGTTAAACAGATAGACAAGTATTATCATTCTGTCATACGGGTTCCAAACCCAGTATAGACTCCAGCTCTCACAAAGGATAAACTGATAAATGTAAGTTGATGCACTATGAATCAAAATTGTACCGTTTTGAGAGAAATAAAATGACTATTACTCATTATTTATATTTATTCCGAATTTCAAGTCTAGCTCCTCCATTAGTAGCTCCTGAAATAAGCAGCTGTGACAGACGAACGTAGCGACGCACGCTTTACTTGTGATAACAAAGTGTAGAAACACGCTGTGAATATGTGTGTGAAGACGAGTAGCGTCAACACATAACACACACTTCCGTCTTCGCCATTGTTTCGGGATGGTACCGAGAGCTTACACACATTCACAGCATGTTTGTACACTTGATAACCACAAGTAAAACGCGCGTCGCTTCGTGAGATAAAAATACTATAACACGATAAGGCTTTTTGGCCATTTTTTTTTAAAACTATTCTTGTTTGTCACTGACTCTGGCAGGGCTGTAACTTGGTGACAAATTGCGACTAATTACCGACAAAATATGGGAGAAAACAGATTTTCGCTAGGTGCCCTAGTTTTTGAGATATAGATGTAGCCCTGCTGGGGACACTCTCCAGATCGGCCACCTATAAACCCTTATATCTTTTGAACCAGTAACCGACAAATTTCGACTAGTTAGCGACTCATTTTTTGTTATCACAATTAAAATCCCTGATGGTGGCCCTGCCTGAGTCAGTGACAGTATTCTTGTGTGTTTTAATCTCAAAATAAATATTTTTGAGGTATATCATTTTGTTACCTAAAGCAGCGGAACATATAGATTTCTACCTCTGAAATACGGCTACAGAGCCGTCCAATGGGACTCGGCATTGAATGTGTTCGAGTAAATCATGATTGAGATGATTTTTTTGTCTTCCAGCCATGGCAGCAGCACTATGGCTGCTCAATAACACCACTCACATAGGCTGAACACTGTCTTTCCTCATTCAGCATTGCATCCTGTTTTGTTTTTCAAAGACTGCCTGCCCTAATTACGAAAGGTCTGAGGAACGAGATGAGAAAATACCAATAAAAATTATATCTGTTAAATGCTTTATTTACATAATTATATATCAATTAGCACTGTGATATAATTGCAGATTCAGATTTGATTTCCAAGTTCTCTATTGGCGGGAGATCTGTCTTGCTCTCTGCTGCGAAGGCGCTAAGGTCGCGCATCATGGAGTACGCGTCTTCACCGTCAGCATAGTACTTGGGCTCAATCTCGAGTATTTTGAAGCCAAGACTGTTGGTGTATAAATTGAGTGCTGCTCTGTTGCTTTTTCTCACATGTAGGGATACATATTTAGCCTGGAATTAGAGACATTGTTCTGTTATTTATGGAATCATACTTCAGTAAAAGTGTAGACATAATGATTTTACAGTGATTATTCATCTAGAGCAGTGGTGGCCCAGTGTTAACGGCCATGACTTATGAGCTGTAGTTTGTAGGTTCGAACACAGGCGCTTTACTTTGTGTAAATTATTTCATCACCACTGCTCTCAAAACGGTGAAAGAAATCATCGTGAGAAAACCGGCATGTCCTGAACCAAAAATTCGAAGACGTGTCTCTACCAACTCGCACTGAGCCCGCGTGGTGGATTACGGCCCACTCCCTCTCACCGAGAGGAGGCCTCTGTCCCAGCAGTGAGAACATTATAGGCTGATCATGCATATCCATCTATACAATCAACAGCAAGTCTTTATAATAAAAACATTTTACCTGAAAACACTCCACCATAGCAAGTGAAGCTTGATTCATAAGTTTTTGTGCAAGTCCAAGGCGACGGTGAGACCTCTTCACTGCCAGAGAGGTAATGTGTCCGTGACGGTTGTCCTCACCATCTTCTTCCATTTTAGCTAGTACATAACCTGAAATATAATTAAAAAGATATTAGATAAACAAGCTATGCTTGCCGCGGTTGGTCCGTGGATAGGTGACCATCTTTACATGCCTCGGAAAGCATGTTAAGCCGTTGGTCCTGACTTTCATTAGTAGATCTTTGAAAGTCTGCGGGTCATCAGTAGCCCAAAAATCTGACAGCCAGTCTTACCAAGGGGTATTGTATTACCCAGTAATTGGATTGTGGAGGTCAGATAGGCAGTTGCTCCATGGAAAATACTGGTATTCAGATGCATCCGGTTAGACTGGAAGCCAACCTCAACAGTTGAGAAAAGGCTAGGCAGACAAATGAGTTCTATCACATCTGTCTAACGTCCAAATTTCCCCAGTCATAAAGATAAGTTTTTGGATGTCTTCTGGTGAGCAATGCAAATATTAAATCAGTAGCAGAGCTTAGCTTACAACTCCGATGATCAGGTGCTCTTAAATATTTTATCAAACAAAATTGCACCATACCTTTCCACTACTGTCATGAGCTATTAGGGACCAGTCTGTAAAAAAGGAGTCCAGCTCATCACAGTAATATAAAGATGACTCTTTATGTCTCAACACTTCAACTCACCAACAATGTGTCCCTTCTCATCTTCAGCAACGTAGCTGAGCTGTGGCCATGATAGTCCATGGTAGAAGTAGTACTTCATCTGATAATTCTCTGGCAAGCACAACAGGTTGCAGTGCTGCATGTTCATAAGGTCGCTAGGCCTAGCGCACCGGATGTTCATCTTGAGTTGGTCTGTTAACATTTAGGAAAAACTTTAGAAATAGAAATGTTATGGAAAATTATTGTTTAAAAGAACTAAAAAAAAAACACCATTTCATTAAAATATAAATTAATAAGACCAGAACCTGATGTGGACTGAGACTAGAATACATAAGTACAGAATCTTCTTTGTTATTACAACACAGATTTTGTATGAATTCCATTGCCTCTAGGGACAAAACATTATACATGTTGAAGTAACTACTTACTTTTTGATTTATTCCCTTCGATTCTTCCTAGTTTTACTTGGCTGCCTGATCTCAGATGCTGGAGGGCTATCAGACATACCACCTAGCAGCTCACGCACGAATCGAAACTTCGACAAACAACACTTCCACACAATGTACCAACCTGGAACAAAGGACAATAACAATGTCATACATGACAGCACTGCTGGGTTACTTTTACATCATGGTATTTTTACGATAATTAGTTAGTAACATATTGAAATGACAAGCATATTGGGCTACTTACAAAATAACACAAAGACAAAAACTAATAATACGCTACATACGAAGGTTATAATAGCTAATATCACTTCCTTCATATCTCACTAAGCATAGGTTAATAATTATGAACACGAGGTTAATGCATCCACTTTACCAGAACAACCACTATCTCTTTACTTAAAATTATCAGTCGTAAGAAGCGTGTCAGATTTAAACGTGAGCTATGTTTATTGCTCGTGATTTTTACAGCGCCATTTTGGTTCCTGTAGTGCAATACATTAGTTCTTTGTAGAAAATCCTACTTGGGAAAGGTATTAGTGTATCAATAACATGTGAAATTTGCTCACTATTGTATAAAAGATTCAATTTTACGTACTTTTAAATCTTGTTTTTCTTTAAATAAAGATTTTCGTCTAATATAACCTCTAAATTGTGTGTGACACTAATTTATTCGTCCGAAAACGATAATTATGAATTCTTGCATCTTTTACAACAGTGTTATGAAAAGCCTATAGGCCAGAATATTAAAAGAAAACTTGATTGTCACTGGCAAGCAAGCCAAGTTTTGTTGATGGTTTGTTTAATGTCATCTGTCAACTCAAAAGTCAAAACAAAACGAATACGATTCGGATTTTTTTCTGTGGATTGAATTTCTTGTTATAAATATAAATTACAGCATAATACTAAAAGGAAGTCTTCATTACAAAAATAATAAGAATGGAAGATGATGGCCAGGAGGAACCTACAGCTTCAGCTTTCTTGTAAGTAAATCTAAAAATGGGGGCAAATCTTGTCCATGATTGGTTTTACCTGATAAGTAATTACTATTTCTAAATTAATGCTGTTGTAAGTAGGCAATACAATATGTAGTAAAACTCAGCCAATTGTTATTCTCCAAGTAATACATATCACAGTACCTGTTACAATAGGTTCGTAAGATTCTAGTTAGATATTTACATCATACATAATCCTTCCTCACATAATTTACAGTCGGCACAGGAGTCCTACATTTAGCACAGAAGAAGTAAAGTCGCTGTTGAATATAATTGAGAAATACAAAACGACAGTGTTCAACAAATCCACTACTGCTGCTGCCTGTCATGCTAAAGAGGTGGCATGGGTGAAAATAGCTAAAATATTCAACAGACAAGGTTTCAGGCATAAGAGAAGTGCAGACTGTTTAAAAATAAAGTGGGATAATATGAAGAAGAGGGCAAGGATGATGTCTAAGAACCTGATGGATCCTAATTACAGTGAGTGTGATGAGATGACCAGTCAGATGGTGGCCATGATGTGTGAGGTGGAGAACAGCACCGGCGCTGTGGAGGAACCAGTGGAGTCTGATGGAGACCTCAATGGTAATTAGTGTCAAATCAAATGATTAACTTGAGTACAAATATAATAAAGTTATTATTAGCCAGCATGTTCTATGTTCTGGATAGAGGTGGGCTGGTTGGAATAACCACTGACGGCCACCATGGCCCACGCACAATGGTCTACTTGAAGGATTAAGTGCAGAAGCCAAACCCATAACATTGGCTATGTTATGGGTTTGGTTTCTGCACTTAATCCTTCATCCATCCTTTTTCTAGCCTTAAATACATTATGGATAGAAAGGGGGTGAGTACTAATATGACATCTCATAGAGAAGTATGGAAGATGACATGTTGCCCCAAATAAACTGGAATAAGGGCGAGAGAATTATGATGAAATTAAAATATTATAGAGAGAGAGAGAGAGAGAGAAAGCTTGCTTAGCAAAGCATTTTTAAGGAAGGCTAACTGGACAGAATACTAAAGTTACATGGCTTTTGTAATGAAGAATAGGAAATAAATGTTGTCATAGTTAACTGAGCTATTCCTTTATAATTTCAGAAACAGAAAATCACAAAGAATCTACAGAAGGTCACTGGGACGCCAATGAAGATAAGGATTCTAATGACTCTTCTATGGGTTTGTAAATTATGAAATACCTATACTTAGAGCAACCCGCACTGAGCCTGTTTGGTGGATTATGGCACAGTCCCTCTTACAGAGTGGATGCCTGTTTCCCAGTGGGAATGTTGTAGACATTATGTTTACGCTATTCAGACCGCAGCAAACTATAAAAACCATTTTTTTTTTGGTGGGAAATCATCATATGACCCCTCCCGCTCTGGGCTGAGCGGAACGGCGTGTCAGACTTTTACTGACTAAAACCCACCCGTGTTCCTTGAGTTGCCTGTGCCAGGGGCCACAGTATCTCTTTCGAAAACCCGCGGCACCATAAATACAACCTTAGACCATATTTTTTTTTTTCCTTTTTTGAAAGAACATTTAAGAATTCTAATTTAATGTAACTCGAGGGGATTGGCGCTGTTAGCCGAGATACAGGTTCCTCCTAGTTCGGCTCCAGATGCTAAAACTTTTGTGTACCTACTTTTGTTTTATCGTAGCACTTAAACTGTAATGTAATCTAAGTACTGTTTTTTATGAAATAAAGCTTATTATTAGTCACTTACAGACATGAAATAAATTAACAAGATATAATTGTATTGTAATACTTATTATGTAACTTGTAAAATTATATTTGTATCTTATTTATTTTATGTAGGTTATTTGAAGCACTGAAATTCAATTCTAAAAACAATCCCTCCATTTGCAGATGGTGGTAAGGAAAATGACAGGTATATTTTTAATTTTTCTTTGTTTTCGACATAATCCGAAAATTGATAATTATATTATAACAATTTAAAATTAGAATAAAATAAAAAGTATTGTATAATTATAAATTAATTATTGTCTTCCTTTGGTATGATTGGTCAATTTTAATAATTAATTTATTTGTTTTGTTTAAGGTATATAAACCGGTCAATGAATTTTTCGCTGAATGAATGCAATTTACTGCTGCAATGCGTACGGCAAGAGAAGAACATTATATTTTCAAAAACAAACACATCTAGCTTTAATAAAATGAAAAATCGAGCTTGGGAAAGGGTAAGGCAATTTCTTACTATAACTTGACAATCCTTTCAGTTACTTTTCCTCAGATTTTACATCACTGTCCAAATCACAATTATTATCTTTATTTTCATTCTAATAAGGTTGCTGTTGGGTTGCTGCCACAGACAAGTCTATCAAAACCATTGTCATTGTTATTCTCGTTGCAATAAAATTGCTGTTACGTTGCCGCTGTCGGCGCTGTCACAGGCAAATAACTGTGCATGGACTGTACCTACTATAATGAAGCAGAAGTAAATAAGGGTGGGCGCTCACGAGCAACTTTTGTCTCCGCAACTAATTTGTCTCTCACATGTAATCTACGGGTTTCTATGAGTTTTGCTAAAAAAAAAAAAAGTGCGCGCATGTAGCGCGACGCGACAGCTGGGAGACTTTTGTCCGCTTCGTCGTCTGTCGGTTTGTCGTCTTCGGTTTCTTAGAACAAGCGCACATACCACAACCGTCTCTTCGAAATCCATGTTGATGAACGCAGCAAAATATTACGAAAAAGTAGCGTTGCTGTCGCTCCCGTGTGCGCATCGTCTAAATTTCGGTGAGGAGATAGCGACAGAGACAAAAAAGTTGCTGAGCAGTAAGATGCTTGTGGGTAGTATTTTTTTAACCCTTAGGAAAGGCTCCCTAAGGGTTAAAAAATATTTAAATATTTTTTAACCCTTAGGGAGCCTTTCCTAAGGGTTAAAAAATATTTAAATATATGCTTTTCTTCGTTTTTCAGATATCAAGTTCATACAATAAACTGAGTCCACAAAAACGTTCCACTAAAGTATTGCGCACGAAGTTTACAAATATGAGGAGACTGGTAAAAAGTAGTAACATTAAAAAATATTTTAAACAATTTAACAAGAAACACGAAAAGCTAGAAGATTCTGGTAGTGTAAGCATTATAACTTGTTTTTTAAATATGCATTCTTTAAAGCGGTAAGCGTACAACGTATGTACATTCAGTTATTCCAAGGCAAAACTTTAGCCATGAATTTCTAGTCAAAACAGAAATGTTGTTACTCTTTATTTTATTTTTTTTCATAAAGTGCTCGAAACTGCAAGAAAATCATTAAAACTGACTGAAAAATATAAAATGATCTACAAGTGTCAATAGTTGAACTAAAACTATTGAACCAATTCTGATGAAAGTTATAGAACAGCATGAACCCTGATGAAAGACATTCCAGCCATTGAGTGCCAGATCCAAGTTGGTTGCAGTTACTAGATTAACACGCTCAGCGCCATGTGTATCTTTTGCGATACTTACACATTGTCTAAACACTTGTGTATCCTTTTTGATACACAAGCACCATTCCAGTCTAAGCGCCGTGTATCGCTAACGCGCACACTTTCCATACATTTTGTATACAAAAAATGTTGCCCTGGCCTAGGGAATTTTCCTGGTGTAGTGGTATTGGCATATGGGACTTTGCGCTGAACGTGTTAAGCACCTCGACCATATATCTGGTCAGTCCTCTGCTCTGGTAGCTGTTTGGTTTGGTCTCATTTCAACCTTCTTCCTACCTACCTAACCTTGATGGTTAGGTATTCAGATTCAAAGTGTGACAAATGTATAGAAGGCGGATTTTTCCTCCTGGATGGATGTGTTTGCTTTCATTCGTTTTGCTACAAAGCAACAACACCCAAATCTGCGACCGTCGCCGGCTGCATAGGCATTTGCTTCTTGGCAGCCGAATCGGCAACCAGCGTCAACAATTGCATGAGTTGGCAATACCGACGAGCAAATCGGCGACCAGCGCACGGAGGCGTTCGCTTATGTAGAGAGATATTTATATATCAATGCCCATTACGTCTGCGGAGTTTCGCTAGCTAATTTAATTTAACCTGTTTTTTTTTAAACATGGTGAAATTGATAAAATACTAATCGATTTATTTATCCTTTCCCAGAAAATTAAATCTGAACCATTATTTGAGTGCCAGAGCAGTATGGACGCAGACAACGACAGTGACGACGATTACATAGAGCCTGACAATAAATCAAATAGTGATGTTAACACCACCATGGACCCTTTGTGCACTGTTCTGAACAGTGATTTAGGTTTAGGTAAGTTGATGCAAGTTTTATGTTATTCTGAGCAATCTCTTGGCATAATGAAGATGATGCTCTTATACACGCGCCATTTTGTTTTGACACAAGCCTATGGTTGCCGAAACTCACGGCATAGGGAGATTCATTGCCACATCCCCGTGATCTTTCAGTACAACACTATCAGATACGGAATCATTTTGAGGATACACTCATTGTCTTTGAGCAGTGGTGGCCCAGTGGTTAAGGCCGCGACTTATGAGTTGCAGGTCGTGGCTTCGAACCCAGACAGGCGCTTTACGTTATTTAAATTATTTCATCGTCACTGCTCTGAAAACGGTGAAGGAAAACATCGTGAGGAAACCGGCATGTCCTAGAACCACAAGTTCGAAGACATGAGACATCCACTAACCCGCACTGGGTCCGCGTGGTGGGTTACGGCGCACTCCCTCTCACCGAGAGGAGGCCTTTGTCCCAGCTGTGGGAACAAGAACATTATAGGCTGATTATGCACACAATGGCGCTGATTCCCTTGTTCACAAACTAAACTAAATTTAAGTTCTGTGCATCTTTTTCGTTCTATTTCATTAAGAAAAGGACAGAAGATAAAATATTAGTTTACTCCTGTCAAATTAAGATTAGACGTGATTAAAAACATGGCTGCTAAAAATACGTCAATTTACGTCAGGCGCTGATTAGTTTGACAGGACTAAACTAATATTTATCTTCTGTCCTTTTCTAAATTAAATAGAAAGAAAAAGATGCATTGAACTTAAATTTAGTTTAGTTTGTGAACAAGGGAATCGGCGCCATTGTCTCCTGTAAGTAAAATATTTCGTTCCTGATATTTCCATACCTAATAAATACTTCTATTCTATTTCAGGTTCAATTCAACTAGAAAATAAAGAAGTTATACGATTAAAAATAGAATTATTGAAGTACAAATTGGAAACTGAAAAGGTGAGGCTTTCTTTTTTTTTATCATATAACTAGCCCGCGATTTCATCCGCGTGAAATTTTGTAGCATCGCATCGCCCGCTCTGCTACTTCGTTTTCGCATAGCGTTCTTTCTTCTTCGGCTCCTAAGGCTCACAGGACTCGCAGCGTGGTGTTAAAGAGGCTATAACCTTCCTCAAGAATTGGGATATCAGATGCAAAATTAGTTTTTTTAATCCTACTGGGAGTTCCAGAGATTAGCGCGTTCAAACAAACAAAGAAACTCTTCAGCCTTATTATTAGTATAAATTGTGATTTTTCATTTAAGAATTTTTGTATGATTACAGTTAAAAAGAAAAAGAATAGAAGATTTAATACAAGCCGATGCCGCGGAGCGAGAGACTAAATCTAGAGAAAGTTCGCTTAAGCTGCGGGCCGCCAGACTAGAAGCGATAGCCGCAGAGATGAAGCTTCCTCCCGCGCACCCCGCGCTCGCCTACACCGCGGAGGAGACGCGAGCGCAGCACTACATTCACCAGTACCACGCCACTTGAACATTTTTGCAAGTGAAAATTGTTATTCAGGCAGTTGCTGACAGTTTATTTTTTTACAACAATAAATACACGTCCTTGTTACATCTTGGAGTGTATTGTGTTACATTCGGCAATTTCGGCACCACTTTTTGGCTGAGAATTGCTGATAGCATACACCTATGTGCCGGCCGGCCTGGTACAAGAAGTAGAGATGCTGACCTGACGCATAAGCAGTACAAAGGTTAAGCACTTGTTCAAAAAAAACGGGACACCATCGGCAACCGCGTGATTCTGGAACGGTGCGGTAACATCTGAAGATCTCATGAAAACAAGAACTGCGTGATTCGCGCTGTGTCTGAACGCACTCTAAAGGCCTATTCACATAGCGTATTTTTTACGCGCCGCGCCGTCGAAACGTGTTTACGCGCTGCAAACACAAGCTAGCGCCGTGTACATAGCCCCTTACAGTTCTGTTAAAACGTGTTTATTGATAAGCTCAATGTTTTTTTAGAAAGTAAATTCTAATAAAATAAAAAATTCTGAAGTATTTTGATAGATACCAGTCATGTATAATAATTAGAGTTAAGCAAACTTGTAGCTATAGGAAAAGGAATTATTACAAATAAAAGTTAATGTGAAGTTAACGTGTAGTTTTGTTTTATTACATAACGAGATTCCCACTGTCCTCTATTATCTAGCGAAACCACAGCCAGGGGAACGGGCTTGGGAGAATCAGCGGGGAAGAAGACCCTGTTGTGCTTGACTCTAGTCTGGCATTGTAAGGCCCAGCACACATGGTGAAACGCAACTGCAACTACTATAGTCCATTTACAATAGCATTAGAAAGAAGTTAAAAAAGGTTATTTTTAATGCACACTTTGTAACAAAAATACAATAAACATTGTTACATTATGATAGACGCCGAATTTATTATGATCTATTTTTACAGCAGCTGTCACACTTAATTGTAACCATTTTAACTATTTATCTTATGAAATTATGTGGCTTTCATTTATTTATATTATATAGCTCCAATTTAAAATTACAGTGTCAATGCTAAAAACCTAAAAGAAGCAGGGATGAACAATACTTGGAACGTTATTCGTTTCACTATAATTCTACTGAATTTTATTTTAATTAAGGTGGATGCGCTGCAGTAGCCCGCGAAATCAGACGAATTCGGACCAATTCTAATTTAAAGGGATGTATTGATGATTTTTAGGGTTAAAATTGTATTATTGCCTACATATTTCTTATTGTTGCGCATCATATTATTTTTATTAAGATACAACCTTACAGTGACCTGCAAATTGCAAAAAACGCAAGAAAATTAGAATTTAAGCATCTCCCTTAAAATTGTTTTATCATAACTTTGAAATAAAATGTTTTGCATTCCTGCTTCTACGAGCCTCTTTTTTCTAATGCTATTATAAATGGACTATAGTTACTTTTGAGTTTCATTTGAGTTTATGCCATAGATACCTTTGAGAGACAACACACGTCGCAACTAGTTTGAAACCGGTTTGAAACGCGTTGCAGATCAGTTGCTTTGAAACCAGCGTGCAGGAAACTCGTGTCGGATTTGGCGTCTTTTCTGTTCTGTACTATATACTGTATATACTGATTGTGACTAATTTCATCATATTTAGGTTGCGGCGTGTGTGGAAAACGTTTGAAACTGGTTTCAAACCTATAATTTCAAAAGGGTTTCGTTGCAGTTGCGTTTCACCATGTGTGCTGGGCCTAAGGAGACATGAAAGGTGTAGCATAAGTGGAAGATCCACTACTTTCATTGTTTCTTTGGCACACAGGATGAATTTTTCAAGTGGGCGTGGGTGGCCAAATCCGATATGAGGAATAACGAAAGGTACAGACGCCAGCACATCAAGCTACTACAATCTGTCAAATTTCTTTAATGGATTTTCAACTTTATCGCTAAAGCATTAAGGTTCAAGGTTGATTGAGAAAATTTGACAGTTTCGGGTAGCTTGACCTGCTGGCGTCTGTACTAAGAAGTCTCGTGCTCGATTTTGATGAAAACTAAAACTGCATCATTGGATTTTTGAAAAATCAATATTTCTAGCCAGGAATCGAGACCGTTGATTTTAATTAAAAAAACACTATTATTACACCATTCGATAGTTTCCCTAATAAGGATCAAATTCTAGGAAGTAATGACATACAGTACAGCAAACTTAAGGAAAATGAACGCATGGTCCCTGTGCGTACCAGTCGGATTAGACATATTTTGATTTTTCAAAAATCCAATAGTTGTTGTTGTTGTTTTTTGCAGTTTTAGTTTTCATCAGAATCGAGCACGAGACTTCTTTGAGTAGGTACTTTAAAATTAATAAAATAAAATATCTTTATTTCAGTTCTATAACAGTCCATACGTTGTTAGTGTTAGTAACATATTGTGCTTATGTGCTATGTTAGTGTTATTAGTATTAGTTAATTCAATATAATTTAACATAAACCTATACATATTTTGACCCAGTGTCTTTGGATGGGGCAGTCTATTCTGCCAACCATCATTTGGCTATTCCTCATAGTTTCGGATTTGGCCATCCACGCCCACTTGAAAAATTCACCTGTATACTATTATACTTGTCCAGATTGTTTGGTCCATAGCACCATCGTTCTCGTTCCTCATACCATGGATTTTCATCACCACTTCTATACGCGTATTTCCCTTTCCGTGTTCAATTTGAGACACTGGTTGCGAGAAATGACTACGATTTCACGCAACCAGTGTTTTTATAGCACGGTATATGCCCACAAATACCGCCACACGACACGTACCTAACCACTGCTTGCCCACATTTTGTAGCTGCGATGTGGTATGGTTTTGGTACGTGTGAACTATCTATCTATATAAAATTCAAAGTCCTGACTGACTGACTGACTGATAGATCAACGCACAGCCTAAACCGCTGATCCTAGAGACATGAAATTTGGAGGGTGTGTTCTTCGTGAAGAGTAGGCATCCACTAAGAACGGATTTTTCGAAATTCCACCCCTAAGAGGGTGAAAAGGGGGGAATTCGTTTGTATGAAAAATCTTATTCCTTGAGTTAATAAACTTGAAACTTGGCACGAATACTTATCTAAATAAATTATGAAGATTGGCAGTTGTTTTTCTTCTAAATTACCCCCTAATAAGGGATTGGGGGGTTTCAAAGTTTGTATGGAAGAATTTTATCGCGCAGTCCGGTTTACTCGAAACTCAGTATTTATACCTAATATTGAAAGTAAATAATAATGTGTATCAGGGTTTTTTGAAAATCTACCCCTGACGGGCTGAAATGGGGTAGTCAATTTTTCAGGGGAGGATTTTACTGCATGGCTTCATTAACTCGAAAATTAGTATAAATAATCTTTGAGTCTAGTTATGAATACACCCCAAACGATTCTTTTTTTAATTCCACCCCTGTGGGGGTGAAAAGCGGGGATACAGTTTATATGAAAAATCTTCTTCATTAGGTCAATAAACCTTAAACTTTTCAAGAATACTCGCCTAAGTAAGTAATAAAGTTTATCATTATAAGTTTTTCAAAACTACCTCTCAAAGGGGGATATAGGGGTGTTCAAGTTTGTGTGGAATAATTTGAATGCGCGGTCCGATTAACTCGAAACTCAGTGTTTATACTTAAGACCAAAAATAAAGAGTAACACGTATCAGGGTTTTTCGAAAATCTACCCCTAACGGGTTGAAAAGGGGTAGCGAAAATTTACCACTGACGGGACAAAAAGGGGTAATTCAGTTTTTAAGGGGAGGATTTGAACTTGAAACTGTATGTTACATTGTCACGCCTAAACCACTGAACTTCTGATTTGGCATAGAGATAGATGGCATCCTGGGGAAGCACATACATTTTATCCTGTTAGCACGATCCCGTGGGATAATTTCCGACATCCACGCGGGCGAAGCCGGGCAGAAGCTAGTTACTATATACAACAAAAATATTGAAATTTTCGTCTCACCATTGTGTTACACCCTCCTTTAACCTTACCCGTGACTTTTGCCCAATAACAGCAGGCCTATTCTGTAAAAATCTCATCGTGAAAAAGCACAGCTCACTTCACCTTAGGAGGTGAAGTGAGCTGTCATTCCACCCGATGTTTATGATTGACACTATTAACAGTTCACTTCACCTAAGTTTTCAAGATGAGATTTTTACAGAATAGGTCGGCTGTTGTAAGTTCATTCGGAAACTGAATTTTGGCGTATTTTAATTCGGATAAGTGTAATCGTGCGATACCTCTCGATCGCGGTTTAGCTCGCTACCTTGATGTAATCTCCATGTTAAGCAAATGCATGTTAATAAACACGCACGCACATGCCGAAGGAGACCTCGCTGGGATAGGTACATCGTGGGCTGCTCGGGGGTTTACCTCGATGCCTGGCATTCGAGTGCGTGCCTATTACCAAGCATTTGTTTCGCAGTGTAGTTTTGCATCTTCGGCATGTAATTACCGTTAACCGCGATCGTAAGGTATCGAAGTTAGCGGGATTGTCCGAAATAGCGGGATTGTCCGAAAGGGTTACCGCTGCCCTGGAACATAAAGGGCTAAGGAAGGAACAATGTTGCGTGGTTCGTGCTAAAAATGCATTGGAAATAACTTAGAATCCTCTTTTTGAGTCTTTCGCATAGATAAGTATATTATCTCATAGTCCTAGGTCAAAAATTATGAAATTTTCTTCAGCCCCTAATGATGACACCAAGAGTTTTCATGATACCTCCGTCCTCCTGGGATGTTTGTCTACATAATAATGGATGAACTTTATTTCTGGTAATTAAACATTTAAATATTCATCAAATTGTAAAAACAAAACAATGTTAGTCCATTAATAAACATTGTTTTACTGACGCAAACTGAACACGGTTTTTGTTGTTGACGGTCTCGAATCGGATACAGTACCATAGGGAAATATACGCCTACATACGGAATTGTGCTTACTTTAGTTTAGCTACTCAATTACCCCTACCAGTCCAATGGTGGGTTTACACATTTTACAAGTCATCATCTGCCTAGCCTTTTCCCAACTACGTTGGGATCGGCCTCCAGTCTTCGGATGCAGCTGAATACCAGTATTTTACATGGAGTGACTGCCTATCTGACCTCCACAACCCAGTTACTGGGTAATACGATACCCCTTGGTAATACTGGTTGTCAGACTTTCGAGCTTCTGACTACCCGTAACGACTATCGAAGATCCACGAAGAGCCGGGACCAACGGCTTAACATGCTTTCCGAGGCACGGAAGGGCCTCGGTATGTAAAGATGGTAGCCCATCCACAGACCAACCGCGGCAAGCGTTGCTTAACCTGTTCGTCGACCTGTGCGGCTGTTATTATTTAGCCACGGCCCCCTCTTTTATATATTTACACATTTTACAAGTATAGGCTTTAAAGTTTTTGCCGCCCTTACATATACAAAGGTAAGTTCCCAAATTATTTTTACAATCAAGCAATTAGGTTTAAATTGCAACAAAATATAGTTTTTGGGTATATTTCTGAGCTAATCAAAGCTCAAGCATGTATGCAGTGCCGGATCTAGGGGCAAGCTCGGCAAATGCCCAGAGCGGCAAAAAAATCTCTAAAAAATATTAGGTACTTTTGCGGCTGTTAATCCTTAGACGGACCAAAATGTCTTATAATTAGGGTTCCGTAGCCAAATGGCAAAAAACGGAACCCTTATGGATTCGTCATGTCTGTCTATCTGTCTGTCCGTCCGTATGTCACAGCTACTTTTTACCGAAACTACTTATTAGAACCATACTGTTGAAACTTGGTAAGTAGATTTGTTCTGTCAACCGCATTTAGATTTTCACACAAAAATAGAAAAAAAAAAAACAAAAATAGGATAGGTCTTCAAAAATGATATTGAGGTTTCTAATATCATTTTTTTCTAAACTGAATAGTTTGCGCGAGAGACACTTCCAAAGTGGTAAAATGTGCCCCTCCCCCCTGTAACTTCTAAAATAAGAGAATGATAAAACTAAAAAAAATATATGATGTACAGACGCCAGCAGGTCAAGCTACCCGAAACTGTCAAATTTTCCCAATCAACCTTGAACCTTAATGCGTCAGAGATAAAGTTGAAAATCTATTAAAGAAATTTGACAGATTGTAGTAACTTGATGTGCTGGCGTCTGTACATTACCGTGTACACTTCCACCGAAAATTGGTTTGAACGGGATCTAGTATCTAAGTAGTTTTTTTTAATACGTCTTTGCTTGATATCAATAATGGCAACAGGTAGGCACTTGAAATATTCACAAAATACTTAGTTGTATTTTTACTTTAATAATAAATCATAAAAATAAAATAAATATTTAAGGGGGGATTTTTATAGATTAGGGTACGGAACCCTTCGTGCGCGAGTCCGGCTCGCACTTGGCCGGTTTTTTTTCTTAATGCTGTCTCCTAAGAAATTATAAGACAGCATTTAAGCAAGTCAAGCCGAAAGAAAGAAGTACTACCTAAATAGGAAAGAAGGAACCAACTCTTTCGATATGTAGGTAATAATTTATTAATTATTGAGAATACATAGATATTCTCCCGGTTTTTTTTACCGATTTTACATTTCTGAATTCGTAACCCTTTTCGTTCCGTTTATATTACGGGGATTCCTCACAAACGTTGAAATAAGTAGTTATTTCCTGTAAGTACATAGTTTAAGTACCTACTACTTATAATATTTTTGGGGGAATACCTACCCTTTTATCCTACATAGGCACATAAAACGCGACATTTTAGGGAAAACCTTAAAATATGATATACCTACATATAATAATTTATGCAAATTTTTATTATTTTTTCATTCGTTTTTCTAGACTCCGTAAAAATATTCTGTGCTATAGATTAATTTCTATCGTATTTGTGATGAATGTAGACATGAAAAATCTTATACAATTCCAACAATATCATTATATTATATATTATATAACACCCCATCTTTGGACTCTGCTCATGACTTATATGGTGTTAGTGTAAAGGGCGGCGAATATTATTTTTGTCCGGAGCGGCTAAATAGCTAGATAATAAGGCGTAATGTAGGTATACTCAGTGACGGACTAAGTCTGTCGAGGGCCCGGTTTCTTTCGAAAATTCGTACAGAGGCAGGAGTTGCTTTGTTGACTTATGCAGAAATGTTACGAGAATTAGAACTAAAATTTTAGCACCCCGTGACCTCACCTTGGAGAGGTTAATTTTGATTTTGAACATTAATTCTGTATATATGAGTTTCTTTGTCGACCTATGTAGAAACCATGAGAATGAAGAGAAAGTAGGATGCCAAAACGAGCGAAACGAGCTCAAAAATTTCGCATCAGCTTGTGTAGGTTAGGTTTTCTTTAGGCCATTTATACAGAAACAGTTACTTGTCGACTTAGATGCAGAAAATCCTGACTATTATGAGAATGTCGACAAGAGCGACCGAAACGAGCTCAAAATTTTAGCCAAATATCTTACACCTAAAATCTGCCGCTAGGCCACTCCTACCTCCTACCGCCTACTCAGCCTGCTGGTAAATCCGCCACTGCCAGTCTTATTGTGTTGTTACTTGAAATATGTGTTGAGTTGAGTATAAATAAATAACTAAGTTACTTGGCCTTACACTCTTAATCACCTCCCAACCCCTGCTGGTACTACTGAAGCTGTAACTAGTAGGTAGGACAAAAAAGTTACCTGTGAGAGGTGACGGGGTTAAATAAGTAAGGTAAGGGTCAGGGTCAATTAAAACAAAGTTATAGATACGAAAATTTTGTATATTTTACTTGATTGCGTTTTACAAGATGATTAAATTAATATTAAAATTATTAATATGCATTTGTACAATTTCATCTATACCTAACTAAACTACAACGTCTAAAATATATTACACATCGCTAATATACAACATGCTTTTTACATTGATATCGTATCCTACGTCTATCTACTAGTGTCATATGTATAAAGTACAAAACGTAGGTACGTACATACAGTAACGCTATTGCGGTAAGTAGTTAAGTAATGACAAGCCACGAGTAGTATATAAAGGTGAGCTTTAACGTAATTTAGTATAATTGAGCTGTTGAGTCAGTCGCGGCGGTTAATGAAAACATTCCCGTTAAGGTGCATCCAGATAGAGCGAGGCATGCGCCGCAAATGATTTTATGTTAGATGCCTCAGCCTGAGGCAGATGTTATATGCGTGACTAACCATTCGAAGCACACGCCTCGTAAAATCTGGATGCACCTTCAGACTTGACTTCTTCACGAATGTTACAACATACTTGCTACAACACTCGTTCTCAACTTGAGCCATTTACAAGGAACATTCAAACAATTAAGTAGTCGTTAATAGTAAAAGAATATTGTCACTGTTAAATTCATTGATGCGACGTATTAGATGTCCTTATTAAGGCTAACATTAAACTCCCACGAGATAGCCAAATGCAGCCATAGTTCTGCACTTATGGTCCAAATTATTTATCTCCATAGTGCTATTGGGCATGATCATAAAATGTAGCACATTCATTAGTATTTTAATTTTTTTCTATCGAGATTAACTGTCTAAACATTTAAACATGGTTTTAGGCGCACAACTGTGTTAGCTTAGAATGCTTGGTGAGATAGCAAGAAAGCGATGAGACATCGCAACAGCGTTTCTTTAGCACAGGCATATACGTATGAACACAAACGATTATTTGTCACTTGCATTTGTCTGCATCCTCTCATTTTCACGAGTTTTGTAAAGTAACAAACACCACGTAAAGAGTCATTAAAATTAAAACGTCTGAATACATCTCGACAGAATCAATGCCACACATTACAATTCACTAACTCGTTCTACGAATACGGTACTGATGCAAAATTGTATAAAACTGGACGGACAACTCAACTCACTACGGCAAAATGAGCATCCAGCAACTTTAAACTCGCCCTGCTAGGTCGCGGCGAAACGCTTCACAAACAAAAAGTTCTAGTAGCAGCCTTCGATTTATCGTAAACGTATAAATACTAACATTTAAATAGAAACTCTGCGTTTTACTCTTCATCGTACCGGCAGTCTACGTCGATAGGCATCGTTTGGCCTATCTCGACTTCTTTGGTAATGCTACACTCATAGGGGGTGCCACAGGGGCGTCCACTCGGCCCGAACTCGCTTCACGGCAAAGCGGACGCCGGGCCTAGCGCATCTAAACAACCGCCCGTAGGCGAGGTAAAACAGAACCACGACCGGCGCACAGAGGTGTTCTCATCACCTCGCCGGGGGCGCTAGGACTGCGAAGCGGAACAGCTTCCAGCCCGAGGTTGTCCTCCGCCGCCCGTCGGAACGGGAGAGGCGTCTGGTCGGCATCGAGCCACACGAACGGTCTTCGTGTCCGTTCGTGCAGTTTATATCTGTAGCGTGGCGCGCGACGAGGCGGGCGCGGCGAGGGGCGTGAGCGGCGTGAGCGGCGCGGAGCCCGGCTCGTGCGGCACGGGCGTGGCGGGCGAGGCCGGCGCGTCGGGCGGCGCGGGCGGCTCGGCGGCGCGCACCAGCACGCGCCGCAGCTCGGCCGCGCGCGCCGCCAGCGAGCGCGCCGCGTCCGCCATGCCGCCCACTGCGCCGGCGCACGGGAACTGCTGCGCCGCCGCCTTCGTCTTGGCCACGGTCGCCGCCAGCGCGTCCGATAGGGCGTCAGAACATCTCAGCGCTTGGGTCTTTAGTCCAGCGTGGCGGGCACTCCTATGGGCAAAAGGAAAATTTTAGAAATGTGACGAAGCCGACTGGATTGCGATGAGATCAAAATTAAAATCGAAACTAGCAAATCAAACTGCAGGTCATCTGAAACATGAATTACCTGTGTACTGTGTCGCCGACGTGCACGATCCGATGCGCGCTGAGCACGACGAACTTGCCGTGAGCGAGGAACACGTCGGGCGGCTGGCCCATCTCGATAGTGCGCAGGAAGGCCTCCACGGCCGTGGCTAAATGCGCGCCATATGTGGCGGCTTGCGCGGCGTAGAACGCGGCGAGCTGCCGGTCGTCAGCTGGCAGGCGGGTCGCCGCTGCTACCGCGCTCACCTGGATAAAATGACAGCTTTATTAGCAACATAATCATAATATCGAAGAGCTTTTGAAAGATAGATACATCGGAGTGCTTGTAATGTAACTTGTTTGTAGAAACCATCAAAACTGCACCATAATTCGCAATAAAAGAAAGAATTAGGTACGTCAAAGAGTCTTTAAGAAAGGGTTCAGGTCCAGGGTTCATGTCAGGTGAAGTCTCGAATCTTCTAATATTTTGATGACTTAATTAAAGTTTAGGTCTCACCTCCCCCGCATGATCGGCGTCTCTAACGAGAGCGTCGAAGGAAGCCCTGAGTTTGTCCGGCAGCGCAGCCCTAATCTCTGCGTTGCGCCGTCCCACCGCCGTGCGGGACTCCAGTCTTACGTAGTCGTACTCCTCTGTCCACTCATGTTCTGGCACTGGTACTGCAGGTGATCGTCTGGAATTGGGGATTTTCATTAGTTTTAGAAGGCAAAAGAACAGAATAAAAAGTTTTTGAACACTTAAACTTCTTCAATCGGTTTCTAAATGAATTGTATCTACCTAAACAACAGCGATGCATTTCCGTTGATGAAGGAGGCAGCTCTCCTTACATCCTCGGTAAGGGAGCGCGCACACGACACGAGCTGGTCAAGTGCGTCTTCAGTCCCGTCTGTGGGCTCTCGGTCCCGCTCCAGTCGTTCGGGCGCCCAGTCTCCTGCGTCCAGCGCACTCGTCGCCTCGTGCGTTATGCGCTCAGCGTCCTTCAACGCCTTCACTAGAGGACGTAGCTTTACTGCGATACCTGGAAAAAATACATAATGCGTGAACAAGTTGGTTCAACAAAAAAAAAAACCAGCCAAAGTAGGATGATTCATAAGTTTTAAGACAAAAATGCGTCGTCATGCATTTTGAGGTTTGAAAATATCCTATTTATCACGTTGGTTTGGGTTCGTACATATTAGTTATTAGTCACGACTCAGCTACGTATAGTTAGAAAAATAATTTTCTTTTATGAGAACATTATGGGTTACGTCACAATGACCTTTGGTTACAAGATCGAACCGACAAGGTGAATCCACGGTTACCTGGTGAAGTTCGCGAAAGACTGATGCGGGGAGCATATAGAACCGGTCGCTATGGCGGTGCTAGGGGGTAGTCCTAGGGTCCAGCGCGCCTTTCGGCTGAATGATGAGACAGAATATTCAAATGGTTTTCTTACCTTTATCTTGTGCATCATGTGCGTTGGCGAGCGTAGCGTCGGCAAAGACTGCGAGGTCGTGCAGTGCAGCCCGCAGGCGCGCGCCCGCCACGCGCACGTCCAACACGCGAGCACGCAGCGCGCCGCGCCGCCGCCAGCCCGGCGACACATACGACAGCAGCCGGGACACCGCTGCTGATGCCTCCTCCTGGACCACACAAAGGTACGAAGCGTTAAAACTTTTGTCATCAGAACTGCGTGTTTTAGGGGAAGATCAATCAAAGGAAGATGTGTATTGAATTGGACTTCATCAATTTATCATGCATAAAAGTGAATGTGTTACCTACGCAGGCTGTTCTTTGAAAAGCTGTGACCAGTTCTACTTTGACTTTGTGAGATTCTTTAGCAAAATGCGTCTGAACCTATTCTGTGGAGATGTCTACTAAGAAGTTGCATCAAACTGTCTACCAACCTGCAATCTATCGAGCGCTTCAAGCGCAGCATCACAGGGCAAGGGCAGCGCGCGCGACCTTGGCACATCATACGTGCTGGAGGCGGAAGCAGCCGAATGAACCGAACTGCCGGAGTTTGCCGAAGCACTGGAAGTTGCCGAGGCTAGGGAACCAGTCCCACTACACGCTGAGTCAGCGCTGGCCGGCCGGGGTGCGCGCGGGGCGTCATACCAGTCGACCAGAGGCCGAGGACAGTCGTACATGCCAATGCGTTGCACAGGCATCGGTGCGCGAGGCACGTCGTAATGTGAGCACTCTTCGATCTGATAGGAAAGAACACGTGAAAATAAGCTTATGAAATTACGTACTACAAAAAGTTGATGCCATGATGTGAATTATACGGCAGTAGTTATCAAGTGTGTTTATTATCCAAGGCAGTTTCTACTTTTAACCTGCAGTAAATCTCGAGAGCTTACTTTTGTAAAAGCAGGTGACTGCTGTGTAGGCATGGGTTGGTGAGCGACGGGTGCCGGCGCTCGTGCCCTCCGCCGCTGCATCGCGCCACTGGCGTCGAACACGCCAGCTACTATCCTCAATCTGTTGCCGGGACATATTCCCTTGAAACGAAAAAACACGAATAAAGCTTATGCAGTATCTAACATTGATTTTGGAAAAATAAACTGTGAGCTAAACTCTCGCGAAAAACCAGTTTCAACACAAGTAAACAAGAAATTTCTAGATTCAAACAATGACACCATTATGATAACATCGGTTATCCCTTCTGTGTCTACGTGATGTTTACAGCCTCCATGAGATGTACCTACATAAATATCACGTACACATCCAGACTTAGGAAGTCCGCTTTTTCCCTGAAAATGACGCTATTTTACCGTGAATATGAACCTTAGAAAACAATATTGTTATTATCGACTTCGACCGTGACGCTGTCGTAGGCAAATGTGGACGTGAGATGCGTCACCATTGAGATAATGTACGTTCAGGAAATAATAAGCATAATACTCGTATTATTACATATATCGTAGAAGCTTATGAATGGGGAGTCATCGGTGTTAAGTGTTTTAGACATTTGTGTATTAGCATTACTTGACACGTGTCAGCAAAAAAGAATCCCTAGACGCATTGTTTGCTTGAACTTGTCACACTTACTCTAAGTGAACCTCCATCCTATATTTGGAATGACCACCATTATTTGTAAAACCCGTTAAAAGCGTAAACGCGTGATTTGTTCATTGCCACTTCCTCGGTTATGTCAGAACATCGAAATGTTCGACAAACGACATAATGAAAGACCAACCTTTCATTATGACACCTGTCTTCTCATTGGGTTCTGGTTAACCGAAGTCAAGATAGAACTATTGGCAGAAAGTTCGGAACTGTTTTATTCGACTATTGGTAGCTATCACCGCTTTTAACTACCTTACTGGCAGCTAGCAGAAGCACTTCTAGGCCCAACTTATGCTCGATGGCCTGGTGTCGCCGAGAATTTGATTTTGGAAGACTCAACATTGGGCATTAGCGCTGTAATCTACGTGATTATGAACTGGTAATGGTTAGTTACCTGTCTTCCTCTAAGTGAGCACAGCCACCAGCCCTCGCTGCCGCCGGTGTTCTGCTCCAGCACGGTGAGCAGGTCGCCGCGACGGAACGCCAGCTCGTCCGGCGACTCTGCTATGTTGTCGTACAACGCACGCGCCATACACTGCAAGAAGGAAACCTTCATTATAACAACAAGTATGAAGAAAACGACGGCATGGTAACATACTTTTGCCAACATTGTGGTCATTCAAATATGGGACCCATTAGAAACAGTTTAAATCTGTAGTTCACAAATATCGGAGTGGTGCTGAGGCATTCAATAAATAAAGCCCGGAATACACATGACTGTAACTTGCACAGAAGTATGCAAGTAGTTTGCATGCCATTCTGGTATTCATCAATTTGAAGTTGTAGTTGTTGCCCACGACACGCAAGCTACATGCATACTGTTGTGCAAGTTACAGGCATGTGTATTCCGGGCTTAAATGACATCATAATCATTGTTAAATTAAATAAAGAAATATCGAGACGCGTCCAGTGACACGAAAGATCAACACCAATAAGTTCTTGCGAAATAAAGCCAGCTGATACTGATACTGATTATGATGACTCGCAAAAGTCTGAAAGCATACAAGTTACGGCGGAAAATGGTGGAAAGAAAATCAAGAGAGATCCACCATCCCGCATTATAACGTCATCTTGACTTGCTAACTGGCTTTCTAACCACTTTGGCAAAGTAATATTACAAGGTCCAAGAGTTAATAATAGGCTTTATATCCTCAACTTTTATTCCACATTTTCCGAGGAAGCTTACAAATTATAACTTTCAAGTTCATTTTTATAAAGTACCCGAAGAATAAATCCCCCATCATCTTCCCTAATCTTGTTGTCTAGTTAAGATTAAAAGGATTTACTGTACTCGCCAAACTTTTGGGTTTAGCTTAAGTACTTTTTTTTTTTTTTTTGAGGATGGGAAATCATCAAATGACTCCTCCCGCTCTGGGTGGAGCAGGAGGGAGTGTCAGACTCTTACTGACTAAAACCCACCCGTGTTCCTTCCTTAGCCCTTTATGTTCCAGGGCAGCGGTAACCCTTTCGGACAATCCCGCTACCCTGGCAGGCTTCGGCCCTATGGGGCCCCGTCACTCATGCTGACATCTCTTTGAGGCGCGCGTGGAACACAACACGCCGTCCGGCACGGGCCTGGTCCTGATCGGACGGTGAGTTACCCATTACTCACCGACCGCAGGCCCGCGCCTACGGTGGCCGGGAGTCGTCACGCGGCTCCCGACGCCCGGAGCGTCTCCCGCGGTAGCTTAGGTACTTAGGTATACTTATCAGCGGTAGTTATAAAAGTTCTTATTTACGTAAACTGCCCAAAAGAATGAAACATTTTTATAGGTAAGTTACCATGTTTAAAAATAACAATGAAAGAAAAATGGACAATTTTTATCATTAAGGAGGTTTTCCATAATACCTAACAATAACAACTTTTCTTTTTCCTGCACACCAATATACCTACTCCGTTGTATGCATTGTATTGAGCTTGGATCCTTTTGACTCCACTAAAACCGTGCAGTTAAAAAGGCCGTATTTTCGGCAGTACCTAGAGAAGTTACCTAACTCTATATTTTATTACTTTGCCATGTTGATTGATAGATCATACAAAAAATTTCATGACTGCGACATTCACTGAATCATCTTTAGCAAATGAACCTTAGCCCTACCTCAAGTACCTATATACCTACGCGTAACAAGAAGTTTCTACAAAATGGAACCGTTACTGCCATATTGCAAACTATAGTCAATCAATCATACATTAGACATTTAGCCAAAACAGAAACAGCAGCACCCAGTCCCCATAATTTTCATATTAAGCTTTGACACCCGCCCACGTTGCGTTTGGGCGCATATGTTGCGTCTGCGCAGCTGCAGCGGAACGGGCGCGTCCTAAATCAGCCGATAATGACGGATCGCATTGTGCAACGAGAGATTGTGGGCGACGCGTGTTGGGGCAGGCCATGTCCGTTTCCGATCAATGCAATCATTCATGCAACCGATAAGAGTGGCTGACAATGAGTCGGCGAACTTTTTGTCATGTTAATTAAGTATTGTAATTTATTTACCTTCCTATTTGAAGATAAGAATTGCAAAATTCAGAAAAAAAACGGGGCACGTTCGAGTTAGAGATCCCATTTGTATTTTTTTTATCTGCCTAACACCTACCTATTTATTTTTTTTTATAATTAATTGTGTTAATTAAAAAATCATAACTATTTACCGTATTAGTCCAAATGGCTGTGATTTTTCTAACTTCAATATACATCCTGCATTTACACATCTTGAATATTTTATTCAAAACACTTCACTTAACAAACAATTGAATTCAGTTGACAAAGTACTACAAA
Organism: Apamea anceps; assembly: GCA_951799955.1. Lineage (NCBI taxonomy): Eukaryota > Metazoa > Arthropoda > Insecta > Lepidoptera > Noctuidae > Apamea > Apamea anceps. Next base: position 7,384,009 of record OX637516.1, read on the forward strand.
AGCTCGAGTTTATTCCGAGAATGTACTCGTAATTGAACCAATTGCACATGTACTCGCTCCGATGAGTCCAGACGTAATGATCGAAATCGTAGCCTTTGAAAACAAGTTAATTATAAATATATTTGTATTGAATTTATTAGAACCGGTCGTACATGCGTCTGAGTCAAGCGGCTACGTCATATTGTATACTAGCGCACAACTCGATGCATTGAACCTCAAATCTGTTCCAAATTACATCTGCAATTTAAGTTTTGAACTTCCCTAATGTATTCCATAATGCGTCATTAATTCATTATAAACATTACAGAACGGAAATACTATGATTACTTATACAAATAATTTCGCACTCAAAAACAAATCAAGGGGTTTTCAAGTTTACTTACCTACCTATGTTTTGCTCGTTTGGATTACCCACTTTCCTTAGGTATCTCTATCTAGGAAGGTGGGTAGTTATTCAATACTCGATTAGTGTAAATTATGACTGGACAGGTCCACTCAATCTGTGTGGTTCTTTCCTCAAAAGACCATTTCAGACACCAATCTACATGGTCCTCACATGATCTGACCAAGATTATGTCTGGACTTTAAAAGAGACTGTGCCCTCTGAGTTTGTTTCGGCCTTTCTTCACAGAGTAGTCAGATAGGAAACGCCGAACTTATCTAGTTTAAAAAAAATAAGATTGACGTGTAAAAGTGTTTGTACAAACCTAGTTACAGAAAATAAATCATTTATACTTTTCTAATTTTTGTCAAACGTACCCATTTACCTAAAAACAAATGCACAAGAAAGTGTAAGCTTTGCTTAACACATGCGCCTACATGCGTAGGTTACACAGTTACAGTATTGATAAAACTGGCTAGACATGCTTGTGATAAATTAATAGTACATAATATAACTGTCTCTGACCCGACTGACGTTGTCCTGTCCAAACAATAGTTCATACAAAAAAGGACTCTCAGTTTTTCCAATTTTCCGGGAAACTACATTTTTATTTCTCTAAAAACCTATTACGAAAATTTAAAAAACCAACATAACTAAATCGATCGAGCCGTTCTCAAGCGATGGGCACAGAATTGAATTGAAAATTTTTATTTAAATATTTTAAATAGTAGGCACCTATATTACCTATCACGGGCTACAGTGGCTATATACGACACATAGGTATAATTAAACCGTTCTACTCTCTCTAATTGACAACAGTTAGAAAAATATTATTCCACACCTATAAGTACCTACTCTTTTTTCACATTCTTGTAGGTATGATAAAAATATATCAATCCTGAAATAATTAGCTAGAGTATTCAATAAAAGCATCGAAGAAAGAAACAATCGATATGTAGATGTAATGCAGGTATTATATACTTGTATATGTATAATTCTATATAATATATATTAGTGTTAGTTGATATTTGTTTAACTTGAAATAATAAACTACGCAGGTTAATTAAATTAAGATGAAATTCTGACATAATTGAATTTAGAAGATAATATCATTAACTAAGTAACTTAAGTGAATCTTCATTAAAGTTATCAATATAGTCTACAGTAATTACGTTAAGCCTTCACTTAGTTTAATGGAGGAACTCCCATATGAACATTGTATAAGTACCGAACTATGACGGAAAATCTGCCTATTAAACTTTGTACTTAGGTACGTACGCGGCTACTCAAGCTATACATAACCAGTATAAGCTGACTTCTGATTGTACGAAAAATCTAAACGACGCGAGGTCAGCTATAACTGGAAATGTATAGCTTGATATGTAGCCGTGTGTACACTACACATAGGACATTTTCTTTGCTTAAAGATTATGCTGCTTCATCAACATGTTGATAGATTTGTCAAAAAACGGTCGTTTGTTTTAAATATCGAATTCTCCACGTCCCGTTCCACCATATTGGAAAATGACCATAAGGAAATTACAATATCGCACACTTTCATAACATGGTACGCGTTTAAAGTTCAAAGTATTAATGATTAATGACTGTACGTTAATCTAATATTTATTTCCAATAGGGTGATTAATTCAGTTGCGCTTATTCAATATCGGGAAACAATAAGTATCCCCTTTATTCATAAAAGTTGCTTAAAGGTAAGTAGCGATTACTGTTACTGTTAGCCTGCATCATCCCACAGCTGGGGAAAGGCCTCTCCCCATGACTTCCAGCTCTTTCGATCCAGGGCTAAAGCGATTAAGTAGCGATTAGGGACTGTTTAACATTAACCCTTAACCTTAATTATTGCAACGTGTGATCTATCGGTTTAACACTGGCTGGTAAATGGTTTAACACTTCTCTTTATTTTCATTTAGGTGGGTCACATTACTACTTTATAAATAGTTACTTACGACAAGTAGTATCAAGTAGGTAAGTGTTATGATTTTTATCATTTCCTTTAGAAACTTAAAGTCCAAAGTCAATTTATTTATTCTGTGCTAAAAGCTAGTGAAAGCTTTCAACTTCTTAAGTGTCCTATCAAGCCAATGTCAACTGAACAGCGTTTAAATGGCTAGAAATTAATAGAAGCGAGTACTTTCTCTACGCCTTTTCATTAATTAACCGCCTCCATTGATCGATAAGTTGACAAAGATGGAGAGGAACCGGATGTACGTGAAACATGACGCGTTGATTCGCAGAATTTCTTGAACGGTTGTGCGCGGGCGCCAATCGTAGGTAGGTACTGTAGGTATAGGTACCGCACGTAACCCGTGAGTGCCGAGTGTGCCAGCGAGGTCGATGAGGTCATTGGCTTGACCTTTTAATACATGGATCCTATGCCAATCAGCGAGACTTCTCGTGAATATTGTTTTTCCTTATTTTTTACCGTCTAGACAGGTAACGGGGACGTAATGGAACTAAAAGCGAATGGTTTTTTTTTACGATTTTAGTCGAGTTAAGTGGTGACCCGAATTGACGGCTATATTTGAATGCCAATGATCTGGTAGTTCCACTATCTGCTCTCTTTTCTAAATAAACCATTAAAATCTAATCTAATATTACTTAAAAGTTTTGCCGAAGATTGATTTAATGTTTACTGCCTCATTATAATTTAAACTCAGTTCATTAATCAGTTGCTCTTGATTAGGTAAGCACCACCACCTAGAACGACGCCTGTTTATTTAAATAAAATAAATATATGATAATTTCTAATCCCCACAATAATGATAATTTAAATTTATATAAAACTTAAAAATATAAGTAGGTATATATTTATTATTTCTTAATATGGTTTCCTTATCACATCTAATACAAAGGAACATAAACATTATTTTGTATTACAAAATGCCAAAAATAAACTGGCTCAGTGGTCACATTTAAGACGAAATCGATCGGCAAATTAATACGTGTTGTTATTAATATACATTAGCAATTGAACAAACAGCCCTGTAACAAAACCACTCCCTGACCACAAAATGACAAGATACTCGCCAAATAAATATGTTGTTATTGTTTACGAGTATTCCATCAATGAATAAAATAAATTGGAATAAACCAAGTTCTGCTTAATGAAATGCAATTAGTCCTCAACTAATTCATTTGAATGAATCACGAATCTTCTATGAATATTTTCTATGAAAGGTCACTTCGTTAGAACTATAAAAAATAACCTGGTATATTTTTTAAATATGTATGTTGGTACGTACCTATCTATATGTTATCCCACATTCGTAACGAGATGAGGACTTGGTCGCCATGACAGTTCTGTTCCCGAATATTCGTCCTCGGTGTGCTATGTAATGGTCACGTGCGACTAATATTGCCAAATCAACCGAATGGATGGTCCTCGCGCTCTAGTAGACCTCGCCATGTGATAGTGGGTCGAAAATCAATGAGGACCGGCAGCGGACTGAATGGCGGGGCGGCGACCTGCGAAGGTCGCACTCCCGTAGTACGCGAAGGGATAACACGCATGCGCGAGCCTTGCTAAAAAAATGCAATTTTGTAACGTTCGTTTTAGTTTATTTTATTTTTAACATTAGTTAATGCGCCCTATTTAATGCAAACGTTCTGTAAAATAAGGTTTGTGTAAGTAAATGAAAGACACAAACGGCTGTCCGTACAAAAATATTTTCAGCAATGTGATCGTTCTAAAGGCAATTTCTACCTTCAGCAGTAAAAGGTGGTTATCTAAACAAAATATAGTTATCAGGAAGCAGGTAGTTAACTTAAAATGGTCTTGAAACTCCGTGTAGTGTTAATCACGGGATATTATAGCGGTAGCCAGGCGCCTCGCGACTCGTGTCGCGGCAATCATTATTTTATTTTAATTAACAAAATGATGGGTTGTACTACCCGGTAGTGGTTTGTGCAGATAAACAATCAGTCCTTCAGTGTGAAGGTGTAAATTATCAATCTTATATAATATGTCCTATTTAGAATCATTTCTATTTATTAGGTGCAAGGGCTACAAGCTGTTATTAAACTTGCCTTGTTGTTAGTTAGTATGTATTGGTAAAATCTTGCCAGCTGAATTAAAACCTTTCTTATTAATTTATCATCTTTGTTATGACATACCTAATAGGGGGTTGTTTGTCATTTAATAAAATTATCAATTCTACAAGTTGTTATTGGCTTTCTTAAATAAGAAAAGTTCTAAATGTAGCTGTTTACAAATTGTACCCAAGTACTAATCGTGAGTAATGTTTATTTTTAATTTTTGACTCGTTAGGTTAGTATACATAATTTCCTTATAGCTGCTTGAAGTTTCATAATATTATGAGATCTTTTTCAAAGCTGTTTCCCAAAATAATGCTAAAATTGTATAAATGCAAACGTAGTTTCAGGGATCATTTCATGATATTCATCCACTCAAGCTTTTGATTAATGTTATTTATCGAGAAATACACATATTTATCATTATATATGTTATATTTTATAGGGTGTTGTGGCGCAGTCTGGGAGTGACACTGCACTCAGCGACCATATAACTCCGCACTGTATTTAACTTAAACGTAAACGTACGTACTAAGAACGTATCAAAAATTCAAAATCTCAGGTATGATTCATTCCTTAAACTTTCAACTGTAGCAAACGATAAAGTTGAACATCCAACAGGAAAAATTGCACGTCGTCTCCTACAAATATGGGAACACGTTCCTGAGGAAAAGTTTCTCCTCGTGGCTGCCAAGATTTTACGAGCATATCAAAAATTGAGACGCTTTTTTAGAGGGAAAATAAAAGCGTTACGTTTTTCTCTACATTTGAGTGATATTTTTTTGCATATAGAAAAGGTGCTTGAGCACTACTTGAGTAGGTAGTATAGTATCTATATACTAATAATAAAGGTGAAGAGTTTTTTTGTTTGAACAACTGAGTCTGTAGACTACAAGTAGTATTAAAAAAAAACATTTGACAGCCTAATTCTTGCTATAGGCTATTTACCATCACACTAAGACCCTTAGAAGCCGAGCAAAAATAAAAAGCATTTTGACGGCACGGTTGGTGCAGTGGTTAAGCGATTGACTGCTGTGCTGCGTGTCGCGGGTTCGATTCCCGCACGGAACAAATATTTGTTCCGGGTCTGGCTGTTTGTGTATGTGAGTTTAAATGTTTGTAAACGCACCCACGATACAGGAGAAATTCCTAGTGTGGGGCAACGTTAAACGCTAAGTGAAAACTAAGTAATAGCGCGGGTAAGCGACACGATGCGACGCGGTGGGTCAGGGGAACAAGAAATATCACGCGGGTGAAGTCGCGGGCCAGAAACTAGTATCTACATAAGTACCTATGTTAGTAGGTTCGGAAGAAATAGAGTAGATCACAATCAGTCGCACTCGCACAGATGACGCGAGAAGCGTTTATTGTTGACACATAAGTGGCTGCCGCGACATACTTTTGGAATCCGTCAAGATAATCGCAATAGATAAATAGTAAGTGTATGCAAAGTGCCGAGCAGCTTTTTCAGCAGTTCTCTGAGAAGGTTTAGACCTAGTTCATATAGTCATACTTTAGGTAAAAATGTCTTGATTTAAAAGAGTGTCCATGGAGTTTCTTGCCCGTTCTTCTCCATAGAGATCTACGCTTTGGAATGGGCAACTAGCTTCAACTTTCTGACTAACGGACCGACTATTTAATTTTGACAATTCAAAAGTGCCTGTAAATGGTTTAATTGAAATAAATGATTTGAGTTTGAGTTTGAGTTAGGGAGGTACATCTTTTATACCTAGGTAGGTACATTTTAGTAAACTGCACGTCCTACATCTGAAAATAGAATGTTCCTTGGAGTGTGTAGAGCTGCACTAAGAAAGTTGTTCTCCTGCAGCGGACTTGTGGTTGAGGTTTGAACGAATAAAGCTTGTTTCTTACCCTTCCGTAATTCGCGAGCTCGCGCGTCAAAGTCAAAGTCAAATCATTTATTTCAAATAGGCACATAAAAGGCACTTTTGAACGTCAAAAATAAAATTAAAATAAAATTGATTCTAGTCGCCCCTTCCAAAAGGTAGTTTTCGTATGGAGAAGAATGGGCAAGAAACTCCACCGTTACTCTTTTAAAATGTTTTACAATATTTTGCATACATTAATTATATAATTAAATGTGAAGAAGATGCACCTAAAATAAAATTACTATACCACAATAGGTAAAAGAATTAAAATGAATTAATGAAACCATGACATATAAATTAACTATGTGATAGATACATGATGCTCATCATCATGATACATGATGCTCATCATCATGATACATGATGCTCATCATCATGCGTCCTCCGTACAGTTTTGGTGATATCTGTCCAATTCCTCCCGCCATCTCCTACGTGGCCAATATTTTATCTTAACAATAATACTAGTCCATAAATCGCCTATAGAATAGAGTTGCCCTTTCAATGCAGTGATATTTATCATAATACGACGCTCAACACTGTCTCGCTACTGACGCTCAGTCAATGACCTATCCCAAGAGATAAAACATCCCACGCATCACTAACTATCCGAAACTATGATGGTATAACTATCATGGCGCTTTAATGTCACATCTATTACAGTGCATGGCAATCATTATGCCTAGTAGTTGAGTAACTGTTTACTGACTCAGTAACTTGAATTCGATGAAATACTAATTTGAGTAGCAATTAAGAAACATGTATGGTATGCGTGTGAGCACTGTGAACAGTGTCGTAGGTGTGTGTGGTGTTACGGAACACAAACAGGCCAGTGTTGATATTCCCAGGAGTGCGTCATTTGACATGATATGTGACGCGCCAGACACTGGTCAATATTGTTCGGATACATCGCACGACTGTATTATACCGGTGTTGCCATAGATAACGCGGTGTACAAGATCTTGTTGTTCTGTTGAAACAAGAGGTGTTACTGTTTTGTCATTTTTTTGGGTTCTCATCGGGAAGCCCACTTTTAAATATTTATCTTGGCTTATATAAGGATAATTTCACTTACCTACGGCATGGTGTGTTAAGTAGATACACGTGAAAGGACAAACAAGAAGAAGGCACTTGTAGATAGTGATTGACTTAGTGATTGGATTAATTCTAAGAATATCAACTTGTTATTGTGAACGGCCATTATTAGACACTAGTAGGACAATGAGTTTACTAACAAAAGGCTTGAGCTCGTTGATTGTTATGGTTTCCCGTCTAACACCTAAATTTCTAACTAGGTACTGTCATGTCATGTTCATTTATAAGTTTATTGATTTAAAAACAAACAATAAATGGCTTGACGCGTGTTGAGTAATTTTCACGTCATCAAGCGATTCAAAAAGATTACCTATTCAATTCTCAATACGTGGGCCTCATATTCATTACGATAATGATTATTTTAATGACGTAGACATGAGTGTCCAAATTGGTTAAATTTATTTTATTCGAGTTTTATAAGCTCTGACAACAAATTGAAACCATAAACTGAACGTAGTTATAATGAAAAAGTAATGTTAAAAATGTAAATTAGAAAATGTTATTCAACTGGGGAATTGAATAACATCACCGCATCAACAAGGCGAACAACGCAACCAAGTCCAACGGGGCGAATTGAAAAGATCTCCCTCCGAAGTCCCGCAGAGAGGGCGAGGGGCGACGGAGGGACGAGTGATGCAATTTTGCAGTGCATTTTATAGATATGCAGACGCCAAAGAATAGAAGCGATTTTTTCCTCTCTTTAACCACGGTAACAATTCTTTAGGGGTTCGTCGACTTTTTGTACAAGGAGAGGCACGTTCACAATGGCGATTTGATCGCAAAATTCTCCGCGAAGAAAGCTTCCCGGGGTTTTGAAACATGCCCGCTGTTTTATTCACTGGAAAATGATTTTAAACTTTTAATCGCGTCCCCATTTCTGTCCCAATTATGCATCTGTCGGGAAGAAACGTCGGCTGGCACCAGTGAACGTCTGACACTTGTAGCTTGTGTCACGACGTAGATTTGGCAGCCACCCAAACGACACGTTGTAGCTAGTCGCGCGGACAATAAGCGGGACCGAACGGGGCCCATGGCCCAACTATATGCGACGACGTGCTCCGAATATTAACGTGTGTTTTTGTGAAAATATTACAAACATATCGATAAGGTTCCAAAATGGCACCCGCAATTTATAAACTTTGCGCAGCTTTGGAGAAGGTGTGGTTTTTGCACAAATGGAAAGGGTTCCCTTAAAACAAAAACCATTTTCTTTTTCCAGATTAATTACAGTCAGGCAATCAGATTGGATTATTAAAATTTAAAGGTTACTAAGAGCTTTCTGAAACGGAGATTGTAAAATATGGATTTCAAATAAAAAGTAATTCGACGGAAATTTTCTTTCACATCATAACGGCTACTCGTACCGTACGCGATCTTTCCTATTCCAATATCAAATTTCATGTTCATCCTATCACCATCAAGTAGGTAAATTCCCATTTCCGAAAGGCATAACGTTTGACTTTCATTGAGATTTCCAGCTTTTACAGCACGCAGGTAATTATCAAGTAATTGGAAAACGGATACCTCTGCAGTGTAACTTTACAAGCTTTAATAGGTGTTGATTATATGATAACGTTAGCTTCAAATTAGCATCAAGGCTTTCATGTATTAGTTCTGAAACATTTAATAGATACGTTTCGTTGAGTAACGTTTACTCATTTTGTCCCAGCACGTTTATGAATCGTGCTCGTCGGGACTTTGTGTCCTAATAAATTAGTGTAACGAGTCAACGTCGCAACTCGAATCGAACAGTGGCGGTCGTGGCAAGCCGAGCCCTCGAAGCGACTTCAAACAATTTCGTCTGATGCACAATTGTGCCCTCGTCTCGAGAGCACTACTGAGCCTCTGATTAAACTCAGCCCGCACAGTCGCGTACGGGTTTTGCTTTATTTGCTAACTGTTTCATTAAAATCCTCGAAGTTACTTCAAACATCTGGAATATTTTCGCGACAATCATCTGGTACGTGTTTCAGTCGAGGATTGCTTTATTTTTCAAAACTCTGCTTTGAAATGTTGCATTGAAAGGAGCTGTTTATTTCCGTCCTTTAAGCTTTGCTACCAGTAGGTAGGTAGATCTTTTCAGACGTAAGTAGGTAAGTAGCTGTAGCACTAAGTTTTACGAGGTGAAGATATAAACGCTCGTTACCCTCTTCATCTTTACGATTATCACAACTAAAAGTTATAACTGCTGTTCCTTAACAACCAACGTTTAATCTAGATTAATGTGACGTATGGCATAAATTTGGCGTTAGCGCGGCAGCCACCACTTTGGAATTATGCATTAGATGGTTGGCACCAAATAAATACCAGCGTTTCTCAAACATAAACTCACATTCACTATTTATTGTATGTTTTATAGGCCATCTTTACCATTTCAGTCAGCTAACCGGTAAGTAAATGATTCTAATATTAACGTCTCCACTAACTAAATAAACTTTCTAACCCGGGTTATATTACTAGAAATGCGTTTTGCGATCAAGTTTAGAAAGTTTGCAATAATTTACGACTTCATAACAAAATAGCTCGTTAACAAGTTCAATATATTTCTGCCGAGTCGTAAAAATGACTTGTTTAATATTTTATTTTTCACAGATCCGGTAATTGTATACAGAGAGTAAAGTAAATGAAAACAATGGCTCAGTCAGAATCTGTAAAGGTGCGGTTCAAACGGTAAATGCGGTACGGTAAACCTCACAGAGGTATAGAAGTATTCCTTTTACTAGTGACTCATTCTGCCTTGGAAAAGCACACCCCGGCAAATAATTACAAGCCCATGCGACCACCGCAAGATAAATTACTGGAAACCAATGAACAGGTTCGCAAACTGGTACTAATCAGTGAGAGAAGTGATTGCAACTAATCTGGAAACAAAGCGGTACTCTGTTGTGTGGTCCCACTTAGTGAGAACTACGAGTAACATTTAAAAGTTTGGCGAGCGCTGTCTGCAGACGCGCACGACACGACTCTCCAGAGAGAATACTAGACTAGACGCCTCTACATTATACATTACAGTGGTCCTGCACTGAAATAGTGTTATTAACTTGTAGTATTTTCATCAATATTTAATGTGATCTACGTAATGCATCCCGTCCAGGTCCGTTTGCTTTTACAATGTCTAAGAATTGCTACATCACTGATTGTAATTTTCACTTTCTGTTTGTTTTTATGTAAGTAGTTGTAGGTATATACAGTGTGGTCCTCCGTTTGATAACTATACTTTCTGGAGAAAAACTATTACTCTTCATTATATTCAGGCACTTTTTTTAATCATTTACTAAAAAAATTGAAACGAAGAAGTTTTCATCTGTCGGAATTGCGGGTACATGCCTAGGCAAAAAAATGATTATTATATTTAGTCCGTCAGTTAGATTATCGAAAAATAATGGACACGTATTTTTTCTTTTGTCAATCAAACAAAAAAATGACAAAAATAAAGCGCGTCAAAATTTGGGAGTAGGGGGTCGTGACCCCCGAGGAACTTTAACGGGCGATATCTTCATCATTTTTTATATAATTGACAAAAGAAAAATACGGGTCCAATATTTTTTGATAATCTAACTGACGGACTAATTAGATTTTTTTAGGCATCTAGCCTATTAGCCGAAGCAAAACAAATCCTCATTTAAAATATTCTTTAAGAAGGACTCTCTTCTTCTCCGTGGTTAAAAGTAATGAATTAAACATTTTATTCAAATTAGGTATTATTCTTTTACGTTAGAAGTATTATAATGTCAAAAGCTTGAACACTTGGACAGCTGTTCCGAACTTATAGAAGCCGTGTCGCGCACAACTCCCCCGCGACCCGTCTCCCGGCGGGATGAAAGTCTTTGGCACCCTCCGCATTTTTTCTACCCGAACGACCGATGTGGAGTACTCTCATTACTGTACCATTTCGCTCCCCTAAGGCTACAAACAATATAATAGTATATATAGCACTAAAGGCGCCGTTCCACAGTAGCCCATAGGTAAGCTACGCACGTAGTTCGCATCAAAATGTAGGCGGGATCGTCCACTACGACCTAGGATCACTACGCATGAATGCGTGGCTGTCAAACAACTGTACTACAATTCGTGCAAATACACTTCATTTCAAACAAATAATCGTGCTGCGAACGTAGCAATCCTCTCCGTGCATTCCTGTGTTTAGTAGCAGTGGACGATCACCTTTATGGTTTATTCGACATAAGATTGTTTTGTGACATACATGCCATTACTCTTTCTCTTTCACCTTGCGTTATATTGATTAGGATAATATAAGACTAGGTACCGTATCATATCAAGATCGTTGTATCTTGTCATAAATCATGACAATGCTACCTCAACCTAATGCATCACACCGAGAGTTGTAAGGAAGTAGTTAGATTACTTTCTTTTGTTGTAACTCAAGTAATTGAGCTCCGCTGTGATCCGAAACGTAAAGCCGAAGTCCAATTACACTTTGTTGCTCGCTCACGAGTCACGGGGTCTAATGAAGCCTCCTCCAAAGTTACTAGAAAAAGTTTTAAGTAAGTGGGTTAGCTATTTACCGAGTTACTTCAACTTTTTTTTTGATGTTCCCTGGAGTCGTTGCGGAGATTTTCATGTGGACATGAAGAAATATTACAAGTCAACGTTGTGACTCTTCCGCTTTTAATCTAATCATTTCTGTATGATACCTGCATTTCGTTACCATCGCTGAAAAGGCAAGGAGATAACTTTCTTCGCATCTAATATTGGTCGTGTTCGTTAACATTCGTCAAACGACTAGCGTAGCCGCTACGCCAACACGACGTAGCTGCGTAGCCGCTACGCTAACGCTATGTAGCTACGTAGGTGCTACGAAAACGCAAATTATTTGCGTAGCCGCTACGCCAACACGACGTAGCTGCGTAGCCGCTACGCTAACGCTCTATAGCTACGTAGGTGCTACGAAAACGCAAATTAGCTGCGTAGCCGGTACGCCAACGCGAGCGTAGCATGCGTCTACGTGGCATCAACGTCTACGCTGCAAAAATGATTTAGTGTAAAGACACTCTTACTAAATGTTAGAAACTCATTAATTACATTAATTTACGCTAATCTTATCCTAACATATAAACCTTAACTCGAGTTTACTGCTTAAACGCTCGTTACCCTCTTCATCTTTACGATTATCACAACTAAAAGTTATAACTGCTGTTCCTTAACAACCAACGTTTAATCTAGATTAATGTGACGTATGGCATAAATTTGGCGTTAGCGCGGCAGCCACCACTTTGGAATTATGCATTAGATGGTTGGCACCAAATAAATACCAGCGTTTCTCAAACATAAACTCACATTCACTATTTATTGTATGTTTTATAGGCCATCTTTACCATTTCAGTCAGCTAACCGGTAAGTAAATGATTCTAATATTAACGTCTCCACTAACTAAATAAACTTTCTAACCCGGGTTATATTACTAGAAATGCGTTTTGCGATCAAGTTTAGAAAGTTTGCAATAATTTACGACTTCATAACAAAATAGCTCGTTAACAAGTTCAATATATTTCTGCCGAGTCGTAAAAATGACTTGTTTAATATTTTATTTTTCACAGATCCGGTAATTGTATACAGAGAGTAAAGTAAATGAAAACAATGGCTCAGTCAGAATCTGTAAAGGTGCGGTTCAAACGGTAAATGCGGTACGGTAAACCTCACAGAGGTATAGAAGTATTCCTTTTACTAGTGACTCATTCTGCCTTGGAAAAGCACACCCCGGCAAATAATTACAAGCGCGACCACCGCAAGATAAATTACTGGAAACCAATGAACAGGTTCGCAAACTGGTACTAATCAGTGAGAGAAGTGATTGCAACTAATCTGGAAACAAAGCGGTACTCTGTTGTGTGGTCCCACTTAGTGAGAACTACGAGTAACATTTAAAAGTTTGGCGAGCGCTGTCTGCAGACGCGCACGACACGACTCTCCAGAGAGAATACTAGACTAGACGCCTCTACATTATACATTACAGTGGTCCTGCACTGAAATAGTGTTATTAACTTGTAGTATTTTCATCAATATTTAATGTGATCTACGTAATGCATCCCGTCCAGGTCCGTTTGCTTTTACAATGTCTAAGAATTGCTACATCACTGATTGTAATTTTCACTTTCTGTTTGTTTTTATGTAAGTAGTTGTAGGTATATACAGTGTGGTCCTCCGTTTGATAACTATACTTTCTGGAGAAAAACTATTACTCTTCATTATATTCAGGCACTTTTTTTAATCATTTACTAAAAAAATTGAAACGAAGAAGTTTTCATCTGTCGGAATTGCGGGTACATGCCTAGGCAAAAAAATGATTATTATATTTAGTCCGTCAGTTAGATTATCGAAAAATAATGGACACGTATTTTTTCTTTTGTCAATCAAACAAAAAAATGACAAAAATAAAGCGCGTCAAAATTTGGGAGTAGGGGGTCGTGACCCCCGAGGAACTTTAACGGGCGATATCTTCATCATTTTTTATATAATTGACAAAAGAAAAATACGGGTCCAATATTTTTTGATAATCTAACTGACGGACTAATTAGATTTTTTTAGGCATCTAGCCTATTAGCCGAAGCAAAACAAATCCTCATTTAAAATATTCTTTAAGAAGGACTCTCTTCTTCTCCGTGGTTAAAAGTAATGAATTAAACATTTTATTCAAATTAGGTATTATTCTTTTACGTTAGAAGTATTATAATGTCAAAAGCTTGAACACTTGGACAGCTGTTCCGAACTTATAGAAGCCGTGTCGCGCACAACTCCCCCGCGACCCGTCTCCCGGCGGGATGAAAGTCTTTGGCACCCTCCGCATTTTTTCTACCCGAACGACCGATGTGGAGTACTCTCATTACTGTACCATTTCGCTCCCCTAAGGCTACAAACAATATAATAGTATATATAGCACTAAAGGCGCCGTTCCACAGTAGCCCATAGGTAAGCTACGCACGTAGTTCGCATCAAAATGTAGGCGGGATCGTCCACTACGACCTAGGATCACTACGCATGAATGCGTGGCTGTCAAACAACTGTACTACAATTCGTGCAAATACACTTCATTTCAAACAAATAATCGTGCTGCGAACGTAGCAATCCTCTCCGTGCATTCCTGTGTTTAGTAGCAGTGGACGATCACCTTTATGGTTTATTCGACATAAGATTGTTTTGTGACATACATGCCATTACTCTTTCTCTTTCACCTTGCGTTATATTGATTAGGATAATATAAGACTAGGTACCGTATCATATCAAGATCGTTGTATCTTGTCATAAATCATGACAATGCTACCTCAACCTAATGCATCACACCGAGAGTTGTAAGGAAGTAGTTAGATTACTTTCTTTTGTTGTAACTCAAGTAATTGAGCTCCGCTGTGATCCGAAACGTAAAGCCGAAGTCCAATTACACTTTGTTGCTCGCTCACGAGTCACGGGGTCTAATGAAGCCTCCTCCAAAGTTACTAGAAAAAGTTTTAAGTAAGTGGGTTAGCTATTTACCGAGTTACTTCAACTTTTTTTTTGATGTTCCCTGGAGTCGTTGCGGAGATTTTCATGTGGACATGAAGAAATATTACAAGTCAACGTTGTGACTCTTCCGCTTTTAATCTAATCATTTCTGTATGATACCTGCATTTCGTTACCATCGCTGAAAAGGCAAGGAGATAACTTTCTTCGCATCTAATATTGGTCGTGTTCGTTAACATTCGTCAAACGACTAGCGTAGCCGCTACGCCAACACGACGTAGCTGCGTAGCCGCTACGCTAACGCTATGTAGCTACGTAGGTGCTACGAAAACGCAAATTATTTGCGTAGCCGCTACGCCAACACGACGTAGCTGCGTAGCCGCTACGCTAACGCTCTATAGCTACGTAGGTGCTACGAAAACGCAAATTAGCTGCGTAGCCGGTACGCCAACGCGAGCGTAGCATGCGTCTACGTGGCATCAACGTCTACGCTGCAAAAATGATTTAGTGTAAAGACACTCTTACTAAATGTTAGAAACTCATTAATTACATTAATTTACGCTAATCTTATCCTAACATATAAACCTTAACTCGAGTTTACTGCTACAGTCATAAAGTCATGTAACTCTGAATGAATGGCCGTACTGTAGGCGTCCAACCGTATGGACATAGTCGCTTAATTAAAGCTTATGCGCCCGTATCATAATGGTAAACATCCTCGATCGTAACTTGAGTTGATAACGTAGATAATCTCGTGTGTGGGAACACAGCTACTTAGTGAGATCAATCGGACCGATAACCCATCGGCAATCGGCACCCATCGGTGATGTTCGGGTGTTCAAACAGGCAAAACGAGCGCTCGAGCCAGTGACGTTTTGATGTATAGCCTGTCGCGTCGTCGCTTCTGTACGTCCATCAACGGCATTAGTGATGTACCTGCTTATACATAAACTAGTGTTGTACTGTTGTTTGTTCTCGCCGACTATTGCCACATAATTTTATGCGTCCAACTCCACTGTCTACACTTCTTCTACAGCCAACGAACTATGATTTTGAGTAATGACACAATAGAGACACAAAATTAAACGATCGCATGATTCTTCTATAATAATTGAGGTAATCACTTTGTTTTACAAGCTAATGACAGTTGCGTGCTTAACCGAAATGTTTCTAAACCTGACAAAAATATTAGCCGCGATCAATGTTGTTCAAAGGAGCGTTTAAACAACAGGTAAGTACCAAGTTTAAGGACCAACTTCACCAATGAAATTGAATGCGATCAGCAGACCGTACCGTTCAAGAGATGTCAGTGTCAATATTCCATAACACTAAGACAGCTCTGGAACCTGGTTTAGATGTGCTGATCGCGTACAGCCAGTGAATACTTAGGTGAGGTGAGCTTTTAGTGAACTGTCATCCCATCCAATGATAGGGCTTGACAGTATTGATAGTTCACTTCACCTAAGTTTTCACGGTGAGATGTTTTACAGAATAGTAGGTAAGTACTACTGTTTCGTTGGTGAAATTCGCCCTCAGTGTTCAAATAAGTTTAGTTTGCTACTGTGGAGGATATTGCGAGTGATATTGCACTCATCAATACGTCCTCGGTTTCCTATAGAGGTCGGAATTGGATAGACTTCCTCCGATGTCGCGCTTTAATATAACTTGTGCTCCTGTTAGACCAATTTATCTGACGTTATCGCGCAGAAATAGAATCGCCGAGCAATTGGTTCGAGTTTGAACTGTTTGTTGAAACTTGTTTAGTTATTATATTTTGTGATTTAAAAATCAAAATATTTTATTTCACATAAATCTACATGGGCATTTAAACGCCAGAAGCTAGGTGGACCAGGTACTTGATAAAATAAAAAACATGGTCTACAGATCTAAAGTTTACAAGGCCTACAAAGTCCTCACATTTACAAAATATAAAAGAATCTATCAAAAGGATAAACAAAAATATAATATAAAAACATATTATCAAGTGATATGATTGCTATTACAACCACTAATTTGATAGATTGAAATTAATTAGGGTGATGTAAAATCAGTTGACAGGTGTTGTGGGACATCCGGTTGGAACCAAATTCTACACTTTGGTTAAGTACGTAACAAAGGTATCGGTGACGATCAAATTGTTACACTTTTTTCGGTCTAGCTCTAATTCGCCAAGTGTGCAGAGTATACGTACAATAAGGATTAACAAACTTGTTCCAAAAGTTCAAAAATTACATAACGCAACTTGTCAAGTGTATAATCAAAGCAACTTGTTTAAAAAAAAGTTGCATTATTTAATGGTAGGCCTTTTCAGCTAACACGCCGACTACACTCTGTCCATTAGGTTAACCGTTTTTTGACAGATCGAATTAGTGAGCAGTTATATGTTTTTTGTCCAAACTGATACACGTACGGTATTATAATGTCTGTAAGAAGTCATAAATAAGATAGTTCAATAAGATTAGGCAGTTTATATATTTATTATATTACGTTAAATGGAATATGTACGTTCTAAGACAACTGTCAAAAAACGGTTAACCTAAAGTACAGGGTATAGTCCAGATTATTATGTTAGTTCGTTCATGTCCACTGCTGAGAGCTGTGCTGATCGCTGGCCCTCCAACACTGTAATCACCGGGTTTTGCCGGTACTTAACTCGTTAAGTAGGCTAGTATTTGCTTGTAAATGACTTCAACAAAAAAGAACCTCAAGATATTGCGCGTAGAGTCATTTAACGAGTATTCTAATGCAGCTATATAAACATTAAATACTTATGTACTTACTGTAAATCAGCACAAATTGCACATAACATAACGCAGCGTCTTCGTCAGACACAGATAATATTCAATCACCCCTAAACTGTCGTTAAACCCGTATCCATAGGCGTAAATATAAAATGTTCGTGTGGTTCGTGTCTAGGGTTGGCAGACGTTACTTTGCTATTAATGTTTGGAGTTTTATACCGAACTAGGCAAAGCATGACTGGTATCGAGTTATCGAGGTTTTGCATTTCTAATAAGCTACCAGTCAAGAGAATACAATGAGACTTACATTAAAAAAAAAACAACTGATAATGTGACCTACAGAAAATTTATTAGTTTAATAATTAATTTATATTTTGAAGACTCCTTAGAATAGTCTCCTGACTTTTACACCACTTACTGTCAATTTGGTTACATCTATGTGTACTTTAGGACTAAGTACACATAGATGTAACCTATTATATTGATGTAACCTTATTATATTTCTAATATACTATTTCTATCTTTACCAGTATTTCTTGGAATACTTGTTCTGAGTTGAGCTTGGGCTTGTGCTGTTACTGAGTTCTTGTAGGTATGTAGTTTAGTTTTATGTTTATACCATCCATGTTAGAATATTATATTTCCCTACGCTAGACGTGTATTGTAGAAATACTTATTAAATTTTTACCATCTTCAACAACAATATTCTATTCTATTATTAGGTGTAATGTAGAAGTAACTCTACCAGATTTCTTGTATTTTTCCAGAAAGAACAGCTCCCTAAGTTCTAACCTAAGTTACATTCTAACATTCTGCTTTTGCACAACCACATTGGTGTGATTGAGTATCAAACATAGGTCTGTACCTACAATATTTAACATTACGAGCACCAAATGTTTACATATTTATGAGATTATGATAACCGCACAGGATGCCATTCGTTATGCGTATATTTTGAAGCAATAGACTGTGGTAGGTAGCATATTTAACAACTACCTACACGGATATCTACTATCTAGGTACCTATTAAACATACAGACAGAACCCAATTCCCTTACTTAGAGATGGACATTTAGCAGTATGATTTAGACCCAGTGATCGACTGCACATTCCGCCCCCACTCTACCAAATTCATTTTGTATAGGTATATGGGGACAGAGGGCATTCTTTCGGTGGTCCATCCAAACTAAAACGGCACCAATATCAAGAAAGAATGGTCTTGTCCTATATTCTGACTAAACCTTAGAACAGCTTCTACTTTAGTTTAATGAGACAGCCCTGCGCATCAGACAGATAGGAGCAGAAGGGCCGGGGGGCTGACATCGCCATCGCACTCGTCTGACGTGACAGCGGCAGGCACTCCAATCTGCGATACGCACTCGAGTGGCGAGTGTGCCGACGCACTCACACTCACATACTTGCATAACGTTCACGTTACTAAATACGTGCAAAATATTCACCATCAATCGCTTCTATATTTTTTGCGTGTCGGCGAAAATGGAGCACTTTCGTAATCTTACGTGGCTGTCTATAATATCCGCTATACTTGGATGCTTTTCTTTTTTTGCGTGAAGAAGACTTGTGGCTAAGCAATAACAGCCGTACCTATGGGTTGATCGATCAGGTTAAGCTACGCTCACCGCGGTTGGTCCGTGTATTGGTGACCATCTTTACTTATCAAGTCCTCTCCGTGTCTCGGAAGGCACGTTAAGCCGTTGGTCCCGGCTGTCATTCATGGATTTTTGACAGACGTTACGCCGTCACACTTTCTGGCTTCTGACGGCCCCGTCAGAAGCCCGAAAGTCTGACCAGTCCTAGTAAGGTATCTGGGTTGCGGAGCTCAGACTGATAGGCAGCCGCTTCAGCCTCAAAGCCGACCTCAACATAGCTGGGAAAAGGCTAGGCAGATGATGATGTACAGAAGACAATGATTGAAGTCTCTTTATGCCTACTGAAAATATGCTGCAGGTCAGAACAACGTTGTTTTCGAGAACAATAGTTTATTACTAAAAAAGGGTGACGAAAGATGTCACAAAAAGTGATGACGTTTGTGCTAGGTAAGTAAGTAAGTAGGCATAACACGTTTCTGCTGAGCTGATAGAATGGATGAGTGAGTAATACCTCACCATTAAAGCAATGACACCACTCAGACGCTAAAATACTTAGGTTTACACAATACCTACCTAGGTTTCTAACTTTCCATTTTCAATGTCAAATTACAAAAAAAAAAATAGGTAATCTTGGTAAAACGTGTCTAGTTAGTAACTAACAGATTTTCACGATACTATGCTAGATATTTATCTGACATCATAAAACTGTGTCATAGATATAACAAAGATAAAGTAATCTCTGGTTATATTCAATATCTAGCCTTGACGAAGATTGATATTTCCATACTCTAATTGATACACTAGAAAAAAACAATAAATTGTCGAATTCAGTCAAGCGCATCAACCACTCACGCCACGCAAAGCCGAAAAAATCCGCTAATCGACTCTTTCGGGTGTAAATAAAGATTAAAAATCACTTCGCTTGCTCCTCGACGATCCCCTTTAAAAGGTTTCGAGATGAAAAGGGGAGCTGTTCGGTACACGGGATGAAATCTTGTACAACCGTTTTGGACGGGGTCGATATTGTTATGAAACTTTCCGGGCTACAACACCGCTGTAATTTAAATAGGAAATCGACGCGTTTAACTTTGTGGTAATCAGTTTAGATAACTTATATTACCTAACTTAGTACCCACTGCTTAACTGTTTACCGATGGAAAAGAAGTAACTATAGGGCCTTAGTTAAAGCTTGTTGCGTAAAAGTGAAGGTCATAATCATGAATCAGTGCTGCAAAAGTTTGGAATGCCACAAACTGCGTTCAACATGTCGGCTCTTGAAACAGCGATAATTAACGCATTTAATTAGGTTCTATTATCCTGCGGCCGTCAACTCCGTATCTCTTGTTATCGGAGTACAGCTGCAGGCGGCATGAAATGATGCGCGAATGAACTGCTGATTGACGCCCAAACTATTAATAGGCATAGACTAAACTATCATAAACTCGCTTCGGTGCCTTGTGGCTGTATAACGATCTAGATTGGCCAAACATTGGTTAAAGGCCTCACAGACTGTTTATGCTGTGTTCCTCATAACTGATTGTAAAACGTCGATAAAGCTCGATAGTCCACACCATGTAGGAAGTGTGGCATTGTCATGCGAATGTTATGTAACCACTCAACCACGTGCACTATTAATATTCATATTTTACTCGCCATTGTTTCGTTCTGACGTCGATACAACAAATAGTTCAGCTCGCTTTACATCTGACCGTTGACCGCATCAGCAAACCAAAACATGGCGGGTTGTTCAAAAGTTCAAAACTAGTTCACAATTCTGACAGACTTCTATCCGGAAATTTTAGTGTTTTGGAAACGCAAATGCTAACAGTTTTATTATCGACTCATCAATATCGAAACATTTGGTTTCAAAAACACACATGTATAGAATTTCATACGCAATCATGTGTCAGCAAACTGTCTAATAACCAATCATTCCAATGGATTACTTAATGTGGTATCGGGCTTTATCCATAAAAACACTGCCCTAATGGATGGAAATAGCGTAATAAACGCGAATGTAATCACAATTTCCCTCGTCACGGACAAACAGAGGGTCGCATATGTTCACTCGTTTCGTTCATTCATCGTCAGCGTAATCTGGGCGAGCTTACCCGGGGCACGCATCCCTCCGATTGATGGCGGATTTACCCGATTCTCTGTATAAAAATACCAGTGTCATGTTAAGGGTGGATTCCGTAATGTAATAATTGTGGAATCAGAATCACTGCCTCGTGTATGATACAGATGGGTTTATAGTTACGTAGTTATGATAGATGAATACCTACTTAAATGATGTAACAATTTGCAAAGTAGAAACAAAGATGATCATTTTCTTATCGTTATTCTCTTGTAGGTAATGACCACTTCTTGATATGGACCTATCCTAGAAATGAAGGCAATTCGAAAAGTAGCTGCCTAGGTTTTGCAGAACTAACTACTCCAGCTACGAGTATCTATGTAAAACTCTCAATGGATTAATTTTATGCTGCAATGTGTCTTGCCTATCAAGTCTCGAGTTCCATGTACCTACATTTATGTAGAAATTAGCCTCGTCAGTAAGTAATTAGAACTTGTTCAACAACAACCGCCATAATGTGATATTAACGTTATAATTAGTTAATAGAACATGTCACTCTGAGGCATATACGGTAGGTAAGAGTACAGTAAAGGCTTAATATTAATGAACGAGTCAATTATCAAGGTAGCGGAAAGGAGGTTAACGAGAAACCACGGGAACTAAATGAACGTCATACTTCCGAAAATGTCTTCACAACATAATTACCAGCAACAAGGAAAAGTAACTACTCTGTCAAAAGGATAAAGAAGAAACAATATTCATAAACAAGAAAACTTGTTTATTTTGTAAGTTTGCAGGAAAACCGCAGGCAGTATGTAATTGTCTATATTTAGGTATTATACTTACTACACTACAAATTATATTATTGTAACTATTTCTCAGTTACATAAAACTATGAATGTCCCGGCACATGTTATTCTATGATCCTTGAGAGCCAACCTTGAGAAGAACTTATAATAATGATGTTTATATGTAAAAGGAACACGCATCAAAAACATGTAGTTCATTTCGCGGAAAATATTCAGGGTCAGTATCAGTAATTCGGGGATAAACTTGTACAGGGTCATGAAATGTGTAGATATAAACCCTGTTGCACGTAGTCACTGTTATTATTCTCATGTTTAAAACTAAGGATAACAAGTAGAATTTATTTGAGATAGGAATCACTGGCTATTTTCTCATTAACAAACAAGAATCACTAATTAATCTCACGCCAATGGCAATTATAATCTTCCAGATAAACAGATGATAACAAGACTCCTGTAATTGTAGAAACAGGAACACAAGACAAAGTATTGATAAAACGAATAGATATTATACAATAGCAAATTGTGTAAGGATAAACTACGGAGCGCAATTACGTGGCACAGCACATTAATCTGCATGTAACACAAAACAGACTGGAATGCGAATATCTAACGCCCCAGTAATAAGATACTGCAAACACTTGGCGCTTATCTATCATCGATTGGTCGCTCAATGCCAGACATTTAAACAACAATGTGACAAGCCTAGATCGCCTCATCTACTACCATAGAATACACAATTGTGGGTATTATATCTATGACTATTAGGTACTATACAATGCAAATGCCTCGTGCAAATAAATCTGAAATCATTCAGTCACCTCTGTGGAGCCGTCCTGTCTTACCGCAAAAACCACAAATGTTTTAGCTAACTTATTTTTTATTTTCGGAAATATACTTGTGACACTTTTTAGAAAACGTTTATTTTCTGTAGTAGGTAGTCAACATCTTCATCATCATCATCATCTGCCTAGCCTTTTCCCAACTATGTTGGGGTCAGCTTCCAGTCTAACCGGATGCAGCTGAATACCAGTATTTTACACGGAGCGACTGCCTATCTGAAGTCCAATTCTCATAATTTAAAACGTTCAAAATCTAGTCGCAGTCTCATCTCGGCGACAAACAAATGTCAAAAACCTGTCAAAATGTAGGGAAATTAGAGGTATTTTTGACAGATTGAAACTGAGATCAGACTGTGAACGTTCTTAAAATTACGAGAATTGCCCCTCTGATCTCCACAACCCAGTTACTGGGCAACACGATACCCCTTGGTAAGACTGGTTGTCAGATTTAAGATGTACCTAGTCAACATCTTCAATGAAGTTTATTTAAAACAAAACGACACATCAATGAAAGAAGAAACAAGCCAAGTTTCCAACCATGAAACAACTGTCAACGCGACCCCAAGCTATCCTTATCCGTATGACAAATAAGGTAGAGTAGGTGCGGCACTTGTGAGTCAACGTCCTCAAACCAATATACTCGTACAGAAATGGTTTGAGTTATTTTACCGAATGCGGTAAACCACCATGTGTGCCTTGAAAATCCGCCACTTCAAAATAGAATATGCAGAAATTCCCCCAAGAATAGCTGGGACCAGCTAGTTCAATAGCATGATCAAAATAGACCCAACGGCAGTCTGACGCAGGAGCTAACACCGTCATTGATGCATACGAATCCTGTTACTAAAATAGGACGAATTGCGAAAGCGAGTGGACGGACAGACGACGACGCGCTAAGTAAGTGCTGCTAATGGAGATAATAGAAATGGGGAACCTCGCAAACCTCGTCTGTATAGACAAAGCATTGTTATTCGAGTGTCAGGACAAGGCAGGCGCCGTCAGAGATAGACGAGCACCCGGCGACCTTGCGCGTGCGTCGGTGGCGCGTCGTCGGCGCTGTGCGTAAGAGAAATAGTCCAACGACATGCGATACAAGGAATACTAAGATACGAGGCGCCCGCGCCGGCGCCGAGCCCGCCGCCAGCCACCATACTAACATGTTAAACATGCCATTGTGTGCCAAAAGAATACAAACAGCCACTTTTAAAAAGTAAGCAAATATCCAATTAAAGTGTTCATGCATTACGCATGCGGGACCTTCCACATGCGGAAGAGATAAGTGAGCTTTCGCGAGCTTAGGAACTTAATAAAATGTTGAGTCTGACTATATTTTTAAAGATTTCGCATTATAGTTGATAAGACTGTGATACATGCAAGACTCAAGCCATAAGCTAAGATTACAATTTTGATACAAATCCGCTCCGTAAACAATAAAGCCTAATCGATTTTGTATTAAAAGCTAACGAGTGGTAAGAAACCAAATATCTCTTGTAATAAGGTGCAAACTGGTGTGACCTGGTGGAGGTTACAATCTCAGATAGAGGCGAGACACCTACAGGCGCTTTAATCCTCAGACGCAGGATTATTTTTAACCCCAAGCTTCTTCAGAAGGGTCCTTAGTAAATACTGCTGACAAGATACAACGACTAGATTATGAACACAATCTAGGTATGGATCTAACGTAGCTAGCCGCCTACGAACACAGTTTTATTTTAGAAAGTAATCGCGAATTTACTGTCGTCTATACGGCTATACCGTAATATTCTTGGTAAAGAATGTAGCGTCCGCCAAAGATCACAATAGATAATCAAGTTGCGCATAAAAAATAGCAAGTGTAGAGGTGTGAACAATTACCAATTTATTTTTGCAAGCCGACAACAAACATTCTTAGCTGGCTTTAAATAAATGTAATAATATTATCAAAGAATATGATGTGCGTGACGAATCCGTGATTAATATGCTATGAAACGTAATCAAAACATTCACCATCATCATCATTTAAGCGATTATTAGGGGAAAATATACAGAAAACAAGATGCAAAAGATACCAGTCCAGCCTTCGGGTGCAAGAAGAAATAAATTGTATTGACCGGTGGATAATCAAATTCAAACTGAAAACTCGAAACCTCGCTTTCCCAAAGGATGGCCCAGAAACAACAGAGCACAAAGAACTTCTTTCAATAATAATGAATTCGAGAACAAGACAAAAACCATAATATTATTTTTAGAACTCGAAAATGATGACAAACACTCCACATATTTTAAAGGTTTTGTTTAAACACTTGGTTATGACACAAAACATTGTAAAGGGTATGACAACAAAGGAATATAAACCGCATTGTGCGAAGTTTCTCAACTGCGTATCATTACAAAAATAATTAATATCAAACAAAAATTACTGCTCTGACGGGCAGCTGAAACTGGAGCGGTAATTAAAAGCATGAAATTATTTTCATTCGGTGGAAGGTTTTCTTGCAAAATGCATCCGAGCATTGGCTGAGTCAACACGATCTTACAACCAGCGGAGAAATGCTTGAAGATTTATACACGGCGCGTGAGAGTGCGACTTGCAGACTCTCGCTTGTCTGCCGCGTGAAAACTTAATGTTGAGAAGTACTAAAACTTGTTCGTGTCTTGAGCTGAGCACTTTAAGTAGGAGTTTTACGAACTAACATGCTCGCAGAAGTGCTCAGACTTCTACGATAGTAACTCTTCGTAACGTTATTAAAACGTTACCAAATACAATTGTATACATAGCTATACATATATTATCTAACCTACATGCCTAAAATAGGTATCTGGGCTAATAATAACAAGGGCGTTAATAGAACCGAAGGTGGTTAAAAAATGGGGAGTCCACTCAGGCGTGTGTACCGCGAAATTAGCTCGTAGGAAAACAATGAGTTTGAGCCCTCAGGCTCAGGCTCTATGCAAATCTGTATTCCGGAAATTAAAACTGGGGTTTTGTTCGTTGAAGTTTGTCTGAACGCTAACTGGATAAATAGTCGCGAAGGATTACGTAACCACGTCGGTATCCGCACTAATGAGCTTGGAACTCTCCGTCAGCCGACAACTGGACGATTAGTGGGTCATGCTGACCACGTCACCGTGGAAGTTCAAGTCGCACACTAATCACTGCATGCACATTAAATGATATCACACAGTTGAGCGGAAAGAGGGTGTGGCGCCATTAAGTGTTCCTAACTCCTAGTCATAACTCATTGCTTTCTCCTCTGAGAGTATGCATTAAAATATTAACCCTTTCCAAAGCTGAACAAGGGGACAACAGTGTCGATAATTAAGTTAAATTTATAACGCTGTGAGAAGGGGCTGTGGGTGACGCAGGGCGGCAGGGAGCCACTGGGGCGGGCGGTAACGAGATGAGCGGTCACGAGCGACTGGCCGCCGCAGATAGCGTCCTCCGCCCTTCCTGATAGAGCACAACACTTCATAAAATCAACTAAAATGTGACTCGGATACAAAAACACTCTTTAGCTTTACGCACTTCTCACGAAGGTTTTATATGTGACCACAGAAATATATCTTTCTGTGTTCCTGATCAAAATATATTGCTGCTGTACTGAGAAAGTTTGAAATATGATCAATGTGACAAAATGTTCTGAAGGTTAGTAAGTATTAACTTACAGTGCTTTACATATTTAGTAACATCACGAAAATGTCATTTAAATGTATTGATATAAGAATCCAAACCACAAACAGTGATACGAAGATGTTCGTGTTCATAAAAGAATCGACGAACGTTCAATAAAGAGTAAGACAAAAGTGAACAGAAGATATCATAATAAAGTCAAATACTATTCCGAACCAAGTACTTTTTATTTGAAAATTTAATAATAAAATAACATAAAGACCAATTTATAACACAGACTCCAATATCTTTCGGAAGCAGAGTATCTTGTTCGCTTGAACAAGTAAAGAAAACTTGAGCTTTCGCGACAAATCCATATCGGTGGAGGAGCTTTAAAACAAGAGTCAAAAGCAGCAAAAGCCTTCGGGTACAAAAGATACAACTTTGTTTGATCTGTTTTAAGTACGAAATCATGTACCAAACAGAAAAAGACTTTCTTCTGAAAAAGGGTTCGTGCCAGCATATTTTAAATGTGTGAGTTCAGCAAATACATAAAAGGTCTGTTCGTTGCAATCAGTGATATTTACACGGGACTTGGAACAGCCGCTAAAAATTTTACACTGCCGAGCAATGAAAAAGTTCCACCCACAAAATGCCAACAAACACCTTAATATCTCCTAAAACGTCTAATTTAAAATCTGAACACAATATTTACGTTTTTAGTTGGTAATATTCTGATGCGCTGTTAAATGTACTTCAATATTGCAGACGGCGTCATTAAGCTAGCCTTTCCCGTTTAGGAGTAATTTGGTGCTATGTCACTGGAACTTTTTCATTGCTCGCGAGTGTATTTTCTTTCGAATGCGACTATTACACAATAGATGGTCCACAATAAAGGATGAACGCTGATTTGCAAAGACGCACATTCTCGTTTCTGCGATAAATGATTCCATTATAATGATGCACTATTCAATGTTCTTGACAATGATAAAGTGTTGTATAAAACAAAGTGAAAAGGCGATGAGATATGAAGATAATATACTTGATCGATTACGAATTGATTAGATTGTCAAGTTCTCATAAACATTTTAGTCACGCTCAACGATTCAACGAAGTGTTTGTTTTAACAATTTTCTTAAGCATTGGGTAAGATAATAATTACCACTTTACAATATTCAAATAATTCACAGTAAAATTTCAGTAAAGTGTCTACCACCACCCTAATTGCGTAACACACTTTCAATCACAATCCGAATCATTTTGAAAGATATTGCTAATTCATTGCTTCCTTTGTTTGTCCGCTCAACAACGTAAATAGCGCAATGAATGTTGTTGTACTGTCAAAATGAAAGGCATTGCTACCGTAGTTTTTATTTTATTGTTCAAACAAAGCAAACTGGCATAAAATGAACATGATACTGGTGTACATACTAACATTACTAAGGCAAACAAAGATCTTTGTATATCTTTCAGCAGTCAGCCGCATTCGATTGAGAAAGTCCAGTTCTACACAAATCTTCCTGGTATATCTCGCGATGTTTGTTTATTCTAAACACGGATAGCCAGGAATGGCTTTTGACCAAAATGTAATTCCCAACTTAGCCGCACATCGAGTGACGTTGAACAGAGTTTCGCTAAGTTATATAAATGATAGTTGATCGCGCGATCGTAAGGCCAATAAAATAAGTAAACTGTACACCGAGCTAGTATAAATACGGCTGTTCACTTGAAAAGATGGCTTACTAAGAATTTCAGTTTCATAGAACAACTTTATCTTTGAAACTGAATGCACTTGCCAACAAAGTAAATCAGGCGGGCAATACAAGTTATGAAACAAACGTTGCAAATATTTGCCTTTAGTACTTTTACTGTTAAACTTGAATTTGTATTTAATTTGCCGCTCCGATGAATAAAGTTTATTTTGTATTCAAAACAAAATTGTTTAGTGGCAAGTGTTGAGAACAACATATGAACGTAAATATTTCTCATGTGGGGCGTGGTATCCGCAATAAACACGTGTACGATGCACAAAGACGTCATGGAGCCAGCTTTGTACTTTTATTGGCTTCGGTTTAGATTCCAACATATGGAGTTGTCGTGGCGTAAACATAAGCACCGCGCCGCGGGAAATATCCTTCCGCTCGCGCAAATACAATGTTTGTTGTTGAATAATAAATAAAGCATGGGGTCGAGAACAAATGTATCGATTTAGGAAATAACGAGTCCGCAGAAGAGAAATAAAATGCAAATGGAATAGCTACAAAAGTATAATGTTAAAGCCTAACGTTTTACATTCTCAGTAAAGTAAAGATAGTGGCAAGGTTCCGTTATTATTCGATTCGGATATTGACTCCAGTTCGTTTCGAAACTTTTACACCGTGTGAAGTAACAGCAAACGTTTAGCTTTAAATTAATTATTTGCATACAGCATTCCAAATATCTTGCGGTTTCAGAAGACGGAGCTAAAACTCCCACGTTGATTTTTCTTAAATGAATCATTGCGGAATGAGCATAGCTAAAGATGAATAAAGACACAGTTCATTATGTTCTTAGATCCGTCTGAATCATAAAAGACTATTACTATCTACTACTTAATAAAAATCTTAAATTCACTGATAGACAACGCACAGCCTTAACCGCTGGGTCTAGAAACATGAAATTTTGCAACGAAAGTAATCAAAATATATTGCTGCTGTACTGAGAAAGTTTGAAATATGATCAATGTGACAAAATGTTCTGAAGGTTAGTAAGTATTAACTTACGGAGCTTTACATATTTAGTAACATCACGAAAATGTCATTTACGGTTTTAGACATTTATTTTCTCAAAAGATTTACAATCACTTACAGAGAAAATACAATATTATAATTAAAAATACTTATAGCCGATTGGCGTAGTGGGTTAGTACCTACTATGACAAAATTACATTAATATTTCTTAAGAGTTAAAGTTTAAATGTTTTGATATAAGAGTCCAAACCACAATAAGATGAATCTAATTTAGATGAATCTTTAAGATTTTTAAAGATTCATCTCATAAAGAGGTTAAATAGGCCATGACATTTTGTATGGAACAAAGAGATTTAAGATAGAATTTAATGTCTTTGGTATGGAAGTTCGTCATTCTTACCAATGGTAAATAAATCTCATCGGGTACATAGCTTGTTCTTTATAAAAAAGGTTAGGTTAGGTTGGAGCCTTACGATAAAGGACCAACAAATAAGCCTCACAAATGCCCAAGAAAGAAAGCTGCAAAAGGAAACACAATCAGCGTTGTGCGTAGTTTGACCTACTAATTTGTGCTAACAGTTTTCATAGCCGGTTTCGCGAAGTTTGTTATCAATCTGAACATGATTACCGGTGATTATGAGTTTGAGTCAGAGGCCAGCCACGGCCGGAACGAAATCGCACATGGCGCGTGACTGATTGAGCCTTGATTTATACATACAAGAGACTCGTGCTAGCCTTATACTGATTTACATACCTACATAGATTTTTTTATCTATACCTTTCCTTGAATCCTTTTTTCTTTGTCCAATAAGTTTGGTTTGCGTCGCGGATTTGCATCAACTTCGGATGCAAATTCATTCTACTCGGCCTATCGTGCAATCCAGTGTAGGACACCCAATTTGCATTATAAAGATTCTTAACTATGTCAAAAACAGTTGAACCACAAAAGCTGTGTTTCGTAATAAATGCTGTAGAATCCTAAAATATAAAAATCCTAGGAACATAATTACAGTTTTTACGAACAGACATGACATGACTGTCCCTCTATTTCTCATCTCATCTCTCATCAAAATCTAAACCAATTTACACCTTGTTATCTCCGGTAGTCTCCGTATCTCCACTAATTGCTGGCATCGTTAACATAATTATGCTATCAGAATGAAAATGAGAGTTTTCATTTTAAGGTGACCTTTCATAAACGAGGTTCAATGTGGCGACACTTTGGTCAGGCCTTGCCGCAGGGCGCGACCAGTTAGGGCTGGCAATTTTATTAAAAGATTTGATATACACCAGCGAAATCAGTGCTTGATCATATTTTTTGGAGCAGCTTAGAACGAAACATTCTCAAGTGACTTCAAATCAACAGGTAGGTATCGTAGTTAGTATGGAAAATATAGAGTTGAATGTGACTTTACTAAGCTGCTTATCACTACACACAAAGACCTAACTCAAAGAAATGGGTTACTTCGGTGCCGTGCGCGATAAGCTATCCAAGATATTTGTGCAAATGCGCACATGATATTAAACCTAGTACGGTTGTTGCTTGCGACTTGTAAAAGTTCCCCTAGTTTATGAAATATCTATCGACACAAATCATGGTAATCCTTCATCAGTCTATAACATTCTACCCGGAAACTCCTGATACTTGGACCCAGAGGGAGGGGTCGGCAACCCTAGGCAGGGTGGTTAAGTTAGCGTACAATCGACCAGCTGAGTCACGCCCGGTCACCTCGTAATCTGACGTAATGTTAATATATTGATCTCTCTACCGACCACCTCCACCACATGAGAATACCCATTCATGTGGATTATACTGGAAGAGCACTGTGTACTCGGCTATGTTGGTAGAGGGCACCAAAAATGTAGATAAAAAAGAACAAGGTAAATGCGGATATAAATACTCGTAGCTGCGAGTCATATGCGACACACATACATGCAGCTAACACTAACCAGCCAGTTACATAACGAACATTATTTAATAATGTTTATAACGCTTCAAATACATAATTAGGAACATAACTATTAGGAAAGAGAAAGGCGTTTTAAAGTGCAATAAAAAATCCATACAAACGATTACTATTTCTAAGATATTATCGTTTGACCCAGCATATGGCACCAAAAAAATCACTATGACATTAAAAAAACCTCCTTTTACTGAGACCACCAACTAAGGAATTCGACAAACCAACTGCATCAGATTTCAATAGAAACCGCATGCCGATACATTTGTTTTATCTTTGGGTTCGGAGGTCAACACAAAAAGTGGCAGAAAAACTTTGAATGGGGCAAGTGCTAATGCATCAGTGTTTGTGAATGAATGGGCATGCGGTCACACTCGAGAGCAGAGCAATCGTAGTGCTAATGAAACTCATCTTCCCAAAAGCATAGAATGGGACACACATGTGGTGTCCAAATTTTTTTTTTCTCGCAAATTTTTCGTAAAAGTTTTGCGCAAAAACCAAAAGCGGCCGTTTCGTTCAAACGAATCCATTAAAATGCTCCTACCCGCGTGCTCCCTCGAGTGGCTCTTCACTTCTGGGAATGCAACTACCTGCTTTTTATAGCGGAGATAAGGGCTTCACAAATATGCGCAACCCGACCTTATTTGATTATCGATCAGTGGAACGTTAGCAGCAATAGGATTGAACGACCTTTCGAAATCGATAGGATTTTATACTGTATGGAAGTGACCCAGAATCCCGACGGCATGATGTACAGATATAAATGCATATTCATAGCCATGTGGTGCTATGCAAGCGGCCTGTAGATGTTATTTATATAGGGCAAATCATAACCACGGAGTGCATGATTGCATACATTTATTCGATACTTAAGATATGATACAACTTGTAGCTGTAGTGATTCTTTGTCATTTCCTTCTTCAGCTTAAGTATAGTTGCAGTGGATGACAAAATAATTATGCAAGTATGTAGTTATGAAGAAAACCGTTAAGCTGTCAGTGCACGAAACTGTACTGTGACAAAACATATTGTAGACAGCGTCACAAATGTGTGACATGAACGTGGTAACAGAGATGTGGCTGAGAGCATAAAGGACAAAGGTACAGTCGCCGGAGAAATTGTCGCGACTGATTTGATTGTCCGCGCCGACGCGCACTTTGTCGGCGCCGAGCCTCGTAATGTACACGATACAAGTCAACGCGAGCTGCGAGCTTTACAAAACAACGAACGGACAACGTCTTTATAACCTTCACCACCGTAACTGATACGACTGAGAACAATTCAGCTCTTAAATATGGAATGAGTTTGTCTTAGAATATCTTGGCAGCATTGGGAAGTCTTCAACAAATATACGTGTTTTTACTAAATTGATCAATGTCATCAGTATCAGCTTCAACCTTGAGTACTTACAGACTATCGCCCAATATCAAATCCGTTTAATCTAGGCACGTACCTGCAACAAAGAACACAACAACTTTCAATATCACACTAGCATTAAATAAAATAACAACATTTATATTGTGCGCGACACAAAAGGGTGCGCTGACTGCCGGCACAATAAAAGGCCTCAATAAACAGCCTTTACTGGTGTGACAGTAAGCCTTAAGTTATAACACATAAGCGTCACGGGGTGGCGAGTGGCGACTAGATCAGATGACAGATGATAGGTATTTCAATGCTTTATTACGTCGGAGTTTTTGTGGAGAAACGTGACTTCCGAGGGGCGTTGACCCCGCTTTCTGACTCCTGTAGGATGTCGAGATACCTCGCCACCATGAGATAGCTTCCGATGCATATATCTTACTAATCTAAACGCCTTTTAGAGACTTTTTGTTAATCAGTTACCCTATATGGCAACTAATGACGAATATGAAGCGGTTCCAAAAATGGAAATTAATTTCTGTGGAGATAAGTTGTTTTATATTACGAACAGGGCCCTATATCTCAGATTTGGATGAACGTATTAAAGTAATAAATCACTGCCAAATGTAAACATATGCTTCAGTAACATGCAGTTGTTACGCCTGTAAATAATCATCGTGTCGTTAAATTTGCATACAGCAATAAGTCTGGGAGGATACGAGTAAAACCGAGTCGCCTCGTAAAACGAAACCACAACCGCTTTCCGCAAAACTCATAAGGCATAATGACAGTGCAGTTCTCATAAATAAAATTGAAACTTATCCCGGTATGTTTTCGGCGGCATGTGTTGCCCGAAATGGTGTCCACTCTGCGAAGTTGTGACTACTTACCTTGTTATTCGTGTAAACAAGAATATTGAAGTTTCTGGCACGTCTGGGTGGCAGAAGTCGTTCTAAGAACAAACTAAGTATTCGTATAAAAAAGTTTATCTTGAGTCGAGACGATCCCTCGGCTTTCTAGTGACCTTATAGAAACTGTACCAACCAAAGACTTGAGTTAATCTTTTAGATACGTTCCTCTCGCTTTCTTTGCCATACGATTAAGTATCTCTCAGTATAGAGTTATATTAGTAAAAACGTTTACATTTGATCTCGGTGAAGGCAATCGAAGCTGAACACATAAACAAGAGCTAAAACTACCGGCTCGCTGACGGACCTCATTAACGAATTGGTGATGGACTTATGATCTGCTCTAATAATAAATCCACTTTAGACTGTATACCGCTATCCAAAACAAACGTCTTACTTTTCATCAGTGATAAAAAGAAGTCCGCCTTTTCATGGATAGGAAGACATTAAATTCTTCTTACACTGATCTTTTATTTACAGCTGTTCTGAACTTACTGTTAGCAAGGAAGAACGAATTGTGTCAGTAACAATACTTCCTGGAAGGCAAGGAAATTAATGGCGATATTAAATATTAGGCAGACACTAATTACCTACTCAAGTGCAAAGAGAATCCATTATGAGTTTATGAGCGTTCGTTGTTTTGAAAAGCTATGCTACAAAACATTTGAAGTAGCTAAGTGCAGAGATAAAACAAGTGTGCAACAAGCAACTGTGCCTGAAGTCCCATTGATTATATTTTCACACGCTGCGGATACAACATAGCGCCAGTAGCCGACTTGGGCGGGCTACCGGCGGTGGCTATTTTAAATATAATTGCAGCCTCCATGCACTGCCCGCAACGTTTGTTGTCCGACCACTATGAATACAGTTTTGCAATAAACTTCGTTTTTTATTGTAACCGCACGGAGATAAACTAACAGGAGTGAAGAGCTTACTTCATCATTGCTATAAAAGTGTAGCAAATATAGCAACTCTACGCCTGCGTGGAACTGTCTTCAGTTCTCTGGAGGACCATACGGCTTGACTTATTGCTTGATTCTAGGAGTGTTATTCTCTACTCATCCAATTTTCGTTTCACTACGGTTTCTAAGTCAGTTGAATCATCTCCCTGGGACGACTTGTCTGTCTTAGATTTATAATCTCGGGTGTTTTCGTCTGGGTCATCGCCAGAATTAGGTAGGTCTGTATGTTCGCTTGGGTCTCACATACTAGCTAACCTAGCTCCCTCAATGTTGTAATGTGAGAACTAACCAAAAGTGACGACTTGATTTACCTAACGATGTTTGATCAGAAACATGTGTAACGCATATGAAGTTAATTTGTTGGTACATTAGTAATCCCACGGACGGATTACACTGCGGCTCGACTCACGATCGGCATCGATTGAAAATGCAATTTATTCACACCGAACACCAAATGCAGAGTGCAAATAAACTGATTTGCGTGCAAATATCGAAGCCTGAATAGTTTGCGGTCAACTTTACCGAACTTTTTATGGAATTTCGACGTGATTTTTTTACGAATCGTGTGTTTGCAATGCAGAGCTCAATATTTATGAAAAACACAATTTATGTGGGACTTTACTTACTTTTCTTTACAAAAGAACCTACTTTTACCACATGGACTTTTTTAGAATATCAGATACATCTTCCACATTCAATGGCACTTCCAATCAAAATGTTTAGGTTCCCGAACGATTATAATCTTAGTTAATTTGTTCGGATCGAGTGTGCGCATGTGAATGGAGCACAGCGCAGCTATCGATACGCGCTGGCATTCATATAATTACCGACATGTATAACATTACTGATACACAGGACATGTGTCCTACTATTAAGACGATAAGTTAACCCGACGGCGCCATATGCAGTAATTTATTCTCAGCTATTATTGTATAACTAAACGCTGCGTCTACGCTACGATACGAAAATAAAATCGGTAAGTACAAGAATCGTCTCAGAAATGCCTGCAATTTAAAGATGACGAGACTGGTTCTCAGAAAAAGAAATATAGCTGGAAGAACTTTGTTTTATTGCGGAGATATATCTCACAAGAAAATGTAGGCAAAGTGCTTGCCCTTTTCAACAAGATAAATTCGCTGTCGATATTACGCTTACGTAACAACAAATATACATAATGTTATATGTGTGCCAATCACTTCAACGAGTAAAAAGAAAAGATTTTCGCGACGAAAAACCTCTCAGGGAAAACTGCTTTCCTCTACATTAAGTTTCATCCCTGATTAAGCAAAACAAAAACACGGGAAAGTCTTCCGAGTCAAGAGCTCAAGCGACGCAATTTGCTACATTTCCATTACAAGCAGTCCATGTTGTTCAGCAATTACTCGCGAGTTTTATTACGTACTCCATTGCTAATTAACCTGGATAGCAGTTTACGCTGTTGGCTCGCGAGTGCATTAAAACATGAGTTTTACTGTTTCTGTTTTGGTAAATTTTATTGTTGTATTTAAGCATATCGGTTATATATACCCTGTCTACGCTGACTTTGCATGACATTAAAAATTTGTCGGCAGTCCGACATCTCCGGCTAGTGTTGAATA
Source organism: Apamea anceps (assembly GCA_951799955.1). Classification (NCBI taxonomy): domain Eukaryota; kingdom Metazoa; phylum Arthropoda; class Insecta; order Lepidoptera; family Noctuidae; genus Apamea; species Apamea anceps. Next base: position 7,420,065 of record OX637516.1, read on the forward strand.
ATTCATTAGTTGTAGCGTCGATTGAATTAAAGGTTGTATCTCAGTCTCGACATGGTATCGGTGCTCTATTTGCATATCAGACATGTTCCGATGTGCACCAGATGTCGCTACACAGCCTTTGATAAGTTATCGACTAGCAAACGTGTTAGAGGTCCGAATGGGAGTCTGTTAATAGTCCATTCAGTTAAAGATTTACATACAAAGTCAGTTTTATCTTTCATTCAGTTTGTTATTTTCAGACCATTAAAGAATATAAGTACCTACCTACCTTGAGGTCTTGAAAGGTCGAAAAGAGATTTTTATTATTATCCTAGTCGGTTTAAAGCTTTTCATCGACAGTAAAAAACAACGGCACCTATAAACAGAAGCTGTGTTCCCAGGTGGAGTCACGACACGACAGACGCTTTGATCTGAGTAGATTACGCACGAATTTTTTTATTATTCACCCTGTTATCTACTCTTACTCTTAGTAAAAGGTACTCACTATACAAGATGATAGCTACAACGTGACCAACACGAGTCTGAACTACATAGAAAACGGAGTGTCCTTTATGCAAATGTGTACCTTTATTACGTAACCGGCCTTCCAGACAATCTATGCTAATCCATTTTGTTGGAATTGGACAATTTAATCAGACTCGAACAAATCACAACTGTATAATCTAATCACATCTTCCTACTCAATAAAATAGCCATAAAACACGAAGATTAAAGCGAAGGAAAAGTCGACAAGACGGATGGTATCAATATTGGCGCCCAACAAGGAATTCTAAGAAAGAATCCCATTCGATTCAGTTCGCTACAAGTACAACGCGTCGCCTCCGCCCATTATACATTCAATGTGCTTCGACTCTTTATCATTTTAAGGCGAGCACGACTGTTAATCGAGTCGGAAAGTGTATTTTTATACACGTCATTTCTTAAAATCGTGCGTTGATATCAATTTGTTAGGACGTGACTTGAATTTGATGATGCGATCGTGGGCGCTCGTGCCACTGTAATCCGAAAAAATAGAGCCACACATGAACGGAGAATGGCGGCTGTTGGCACTTTTAGCGAATGATTTACGATGCTGATGAAAGCTTCGCTAGCAAATTCGTCAGTATATCGTCAAATATCCATGCTATTTACAAGCCTAAGTACTAAGGCAATGATATTAAAGTAGAGATTTCAGACAACAAATAAAAATTATCCTACCAAATTAACTGCACACAGAGTTCAATGACACACAGCTTAATTAAACCTACCCAGTAATTAGGTCATCCAATAAATGTTGAAAAGAAACTTAATTTACATAAAATCGAATAAAAATCGTACAACCCACTATAAAAACGATTATAAAAAAATAAAAGTGCTTTCTCCACAAAGGAATATTCTTGTCATCCGATAAAACCTTTGTGCTCATTTTAACAGGGATGAAAATAAAAAGCCTCCTTTTATCAGAAAGGAAATTCAATTATCTGTAACATAGTTACTGCTTGAAACGGCAGAGTAACGTCCGGTCGAAACGGGGAAGTTTGGACACCCAAGGCTGGGTAGGGTAGTTAGCAGTTGTTTGCATACAACCCAAAGCCCCTTTTTGTCCCGTCCTGAATAATGGTATTGTTAATAGCCAGCTACATATAATATACATTAGTATATGTATGGACCCACAAGTATTTATGTACGCAAGTGATTTACCACAGCCCGTTGACATAGAAAGTTTCCATGTTGCGGTTTGTACGCACCCTTGACATTTAAAATTAAATTGTTCCATCTAAGTGAAAGACTTAGATGGAACAATTTAATTTTAAATGTTTTGTTCAGGTTTTTATTTTGCTTGATCCTGTTTTGTGTTCTAAATTCTGTAAACACAGATTGTCTAAACTACGAGGTAATTGCGTAACATACCATCAGTAGCAATTGCTTTTATTTTGACAGTTCAACAACATTCATTGCGTTATTTACGCTGTTGAGCAGACAAATTTTTCGAACATAAGTATGTAATAAACGCAATATTCTTCAAAATGATTCAGATTGTGTATGAAAGTGTGTTACCCAATTAGGGTTCTGGTATCCTTTGATGAATTAGGTAATTCTTGAAACTATACCTACTTTTGTTACGTTTCATCAGCCAATGATGTGTGTTACTTTCAAATCTTAACTTTTCTTTCAGAATTTAATATAACTTAAACATTGAGCTTATTTTTTGTCAGGCCTTCACAAATGCGTGTTTTCAAACTTTTCACTTTGCCATTCTATTACATCAACGTCCTAGACTGTCGAACTGCCATCTTTATCAGTTACCAATATCTAGCCAGCTCGTTTTACAATTCACATCAGTGAAACGTACAGAACGTGATAGGTTTTCGCAGTTCGACAAATTCATTCTATGAATGTAATATTAGCACTTTGGCACGTGCTTTGTGCCTAAGATGAGGTCTTATTATCTTTTGTAAAATGATCTGGAAATGTTAGGGCAGAAGGGAACTGTTTAATGACATTTCTTATAGTCAAAAGATACCGTATATACAATGTAAGAAATTTTGAGTTTGTTATAGCGACGTAAGCTTTTGTCATATTATAAATATTTTTTCTGATCTAATTCTTTGTAGGATTCATAAAAGTAATAGACAAACACATAAAGCGCTTGCACTACAAGTTTTTTTATTGTCTGCCTGTCGTTCAGATAATCACGTTTGCATGAACGTATGGTGCGCTACTAAAAGTAATTGTAACAGGATCTGCGAGCAGGCGACGACGCCACCGCGGCGTGTCTATCCAGCTCTCCTCTAACCACCGATACATAAACACTTGGCCACCAGACCAACCACTTTCGCGAAACGTGGACCGGCTTTTAGCAAAAATTTGATCAGTGAAAGTCAAGAGTGATACGTAGAGTGCGCCCGCGCTGCTCTCAGGGGTTTGTTTGATTAATTTGCTCGATAGTCTCGCTAGAATAAATGCAACATACATCATCGAAATTTAAATAGAGAGATTTTGCATAAGGTGTTTTATGTGAGGCGTGTGTCCAAAGTAGCACTTTACTATTCATGGAAGCTCGTAGACTGAGATTGCTTCGATCGGCAATATCTCCGGCTTACTGCGTGACGGGTGTCGCCTTTCCTTTTTCTTTTTAATGCTGTCAGTACGGCGCATTTAATTAACAAAAGTTAAATTTATGTGCGGTCCTCCCCGGTCGCTTCAAGAACAGACAATATTTCACCGCAGCGATAACTGCGGACGTAACAACAGTCATTTATATTAACTTATCTGAAAAATTCCGAACGGACAGGATCTTCGTTGAACCTATCAGATGGCAACGATATTCAAGAGTTCCCGTTATATTTTAAACTTTCTCCTTTATAGTCTTATAGACTTTTACTGCAATCGATTCTAGGCGTAACGCTTTTGTAGCAATCGATCAATTTACATTTCCATTAGCATTAAAATCAAGTTGTTATCGTTTTATTAAAATCCCCTTATCGACTTCTATGGACATTGCTAAATCGTAAACACGATATTTAGCTCCTAATCATAAAGATTGTCTACGTTGTTTTTTACGATTATGCCAACCGGATGCAGCTGAGTACCAGTATTTTACATGGAGCGACTGCCTATCTGACCTCCACTCCACAACCCAGTTACTAGGTAATGCGAAACTGGTTTTTAGACTTTCGGGCTTCTGACGACCCGTAACGACTGTCAAAGATCCACGAATGACAGCCGGGACCAACGGCTTAACGTGCTTTCCAAGGCACGGAGGGGTCTTGATGTGTGAAGATGGTCACCCATCCACGGACCAACCGCGGCAAGCGTAGCTTAACATGATCGATCGATCCGTGCGGCTGTTATTACTTAGCCACAAGCCCCCTCAACGCATTTTGTAGACTATGTTATGTAAATGATAAGATAGATAGGTAGCAATGTGGCAATAGTTTATCATAAATTTTAGATTGAATTGAATAGGTAGCCACGCAAGTGCATATCTAGAGAGCCAATATACTTAGCGGGCAGTAGCTCCGCAGCTCGGTTGATCGGGTCGCTATCGTCAGATATGGAGTCAATTTGCAGTAATGCGGCGGGCAGGTTCACGTTACTTTTTATAACACATTCGAGGTCGTTGACTGCAGACTAAACAACACGTAGTACTTGCAAGGTGTCAATGCACCGGGAAAACATCCAACCTTCATTACAATTAGGCATTGTTGGGTTGCGAGAGCTAAGCAAATCTTCCGCGGATCGACTGCTTTGTTCTAAAAATCATACCTCATTTGTTTTTGGCTACGTTTGATTGGGAAAGTGTGCATGCGTGTCCTATAAGTCCCATAAGTACCTAGGTATCCTATATGAGTGTCAATATTAAAAGTGTTGCTGCAATATCTGCACGTGCGTCAATCGGTATCAGCTATCGATATAGTATTTGCCCGAACAATAAACTAAATCTGGTCTACGTCATACCTATTTTAATGCATTCTTTTGAAATTCACAACTATCAGCAGAATTGATGGTGTCTATCGCAGTAACGCACCCTTTTGTTGTTGCCAACGACTTTGTTGTTTTCGTGTTTCAGTGACTTCGTGTTGAGCAGGTTTGCTTTGTATACCTACTCACCTAAAGGTTTTTTTAAAATCAGTGTGTAACTTGTAAAAATAACAGCGGTCGTAGCCAGGTTAATTGTTGCCAAATATGCAATCAAGATAAAAGAACTACCGCAATATATTACTTGTCTTTCCATCTAAATGTATTCTTAGAAATGCTTCCAAAGGCTACATGTGGCTTTAGAAAGATCAAATGATAAACGACATCGCAAAATGGACCGGTTCAAGAAGTCATCAGAATACAGCGAGTGTCATCCCGCTGTCGCCGCACGGCCGCAGCGATTTATCATCCTCTTGTATAGGCACTCTAATTGCGACAACTTGTCGCCATGTCCAATCGTAAAGACGATATCTCCCCTTATTCCGCGCCGCAGCTCGCGACAGCCTGCGACAGCCCTTATTTCATTTAAACTCTGTTAAACTCCGACGTTCACAATCGCAGTGCAATTTTGTAAAAGTACTGTTTATTCTCCATTTAAAGTTCAATGAACCGCAATTAGCAGTTAAGAAATTATTCTACGAGCACCTTAAGAGGGGTCGTTGGGTGAATTTTAATTAGGAACTTCGAACAATTTAAATCCCAGCATAACATTAATGATAATGATAAAAGATTTATGAAGGCTTTCGCTTGTTGTAAAACAACTTAAGGAGAACAATAGGTAGACATATTGGCTGCAGCACTTGGAGCGAATTGATACGTGTAATGTTCAATACGACCGAATTACCTACATTCATTACACGAACGTCTGGCGAAGTGGTCAACACAGTAGGCGCTCTGTCTATTTGCATTTTGCACGTACTTAGTCCACTAATTTTATTTGTCACGGTTACCTACTAAGCAATAAATGTCGTCTCCGATAGATTGATGATTAGGATTATTGATTTATTAGCTCACTATCTAGGTCGATAGGACCGCGCGTAGCGCTACAAAATCCCGCGAGCTCGACTGATCTATTGACCCGTCATATAAAACCGCTTGAACGTTTATTAGCAAAGTCAAGATCGTCTTTTACGAGTCTGTTGGCTGAGCTGAGTGTATCTGGGTTACTGATACGAGATACGATAACATCTGAAGGTGATCATGCTAAAAATTAATAAGATCAGAGTCGGAAGATCGCCTTCCGACTCTGATCTACGATTTTTAGCCTGCCCCGTTCGTATGACTTTGCAATTTTTGTTGGCCACATGGTAAAACTAGACATATTTATTTATTCGTATTTACTTACTTAATTATACCAAGTTGCAAAATTCTAACGAACCGAATTAATCTTGTTTTGTTGTTTTAATGGTTTGTTTGGTCAGAAATAATGATCGTGCGGGCTCTGTGGGCAGCCCAGTGCCTACGGGTCAATATTTTACCAATTCTTCACGGTCAGTGGAGGCCCTTTGTTTTGTTTTCATTTAAAACGGGAATTGAATCATAAACTGAACTCCATTAAACTAACCGCAACTCAATTTTCGGGGAGACTTACGAATACTTGCATTGTAATAAAACTGGGCTCAGCGTTTAGTTCGGCTTCATGAATAGTTTTACATATAAAGTGAACACAAAATAAGTCTTGACAAGTTGTTAAACACTGTCGATACGAGCTACCTGTTACAGAAATTGACGTATTACCGAACTTCCCGGAGAAATATACACTACATCTTTTACACCGTACGTACACGATATATGTATGTCTCTAACAGCAGGTCGAAGACTGAAGATCTGCAAACTTGTCGCGAGTCCTTCAAGTTTTGCAGTAGCACTTGACATAGGAACGAGTGACATTAGATAAAAAAATATCCACTGTATGGAATGTACACCATAACCACTTTTATATCTTTATGGCAATGTGCAGCCGAGTCCACCGCATAACATGCCACATGTGCTCCTACGGAATGGACCGCAATCCGTGTGCAATTGCCACTTGCCTGTATTAGCTTTCAATGATATAGCGGCTTAAGTGCAAGAAGCTATTAAGTCGACATTAGATTGCCAGAGGCCGGTGGCGGCGGCGAGACGACCCGCTTGCCGGGGGCCAGCGTTTGATTAGCTTGTTACACCGAGTATTTGCTCTGGTTTTCGCGGCGTGTCTTATCTATGCAAGACCGTCGTCCCATATCATCTCACAAGAGCAATACGTACGTGATATGAATCTGTGCTGATGGCAGACAGCTTTTGTTTACATAACCCCTTACAAGAATCTGGTTCTTTCTGCAAAAAGTAATAATAAACTCATTTATGTCTCTCTCGTGCCCTACAATTAACATTCAGATAGTATCTCGCCAATAATTGCTGTGTAAATTATGGACTCGCGAAAAGTACTGCGGACAAAGTTGAAAGGTTAACTGGGTTATTGTGATGGTTTGTATCGATTGTGGGGACTCGTGACGGAGATGTCCTCAAGTCCTCGCTAGGCGATCCGAGTCGCGAGGCTGCGGGAGAGGGCTGCGCTGCGCCCGCGCCGGCCTCGATGTGCCGCCGCCTTATATGGCGCTGGCGGCCGACGGGCTCGGCAACTTGCGACAGGCCAGGTATTTTAGGCTCAGGCCCTAAATTGTTTACGTGCAACTCGCATGCGTTTAATTTCATTTAAAATGTCATGGCGCTACTTAACAAGTGTTACACTTGCGTTTAATACTGCAACCTGCCGCCGAGATCTTAATTAATCACTTCTGATTATAGTTAAACGTTTTTAAACGACATTTCAATCATGACAAACATATTTGTTGCGTACAGAAATAAGATTCCTAAGCACACTGTAAGAAAAATACTAAGGACGAATTCCTAAAGGCAATCGTCAACTACCATACAAAAACAGTTTTAATGACATTGCCAAAAATGTCACCGATCTCCAAACTAGGTCGGACAATCGAAGCGTCGGGATACAGGAGCGATGGGTTATTATGTAGCCTAATAAGGGGGTCGGAGCATTCCCCGGACTGGTCCAAAGGACGCCGCCGAGGACGGCGCGGGCGCACAAGAACCAGCCGAATACTGGTCGCGGTTATTTAGGGAACAGGCAGTTCTGCGAAACCACGCACGCGATGCGCGTAGTTATCGTAATTTCGACGCTTTTGATTTTTTTGTCGTTTTCTCAAAACTGGCTTTGACTCTGTGAATCCGGAGGAAAACATTGCTCGAACTGTCTTGTTTAGCACGTATTCTGAAGCAACTGAATAAAAATACCTACATAAATATTTAAAACCTCAATTCTGTTGATTGTGAATTGGAATAAAATCACACGAACGTTACTTCACACATCGTTAGTGAAATCGCTGTCACAAATCGTTTAAATGTCCCAGTGTTATGAAACTGTTGAACAAAAATACTGCTGTGTTTTAACTGTCACGCGTTCTGTTTACGTTACCTACATTCAGAGGTAGATTACTTTCTTCGGACTAACATAAATATGTTCAGTAGGTAAGAAATGCCACATAAAGTATTAAATGTTCGATAACTAAAACAGAACCGCGCACTTATCGCTTTATCGATACATTATCAGCATCGATAAAGGAACCGTACAAAGTGCGGATATCTACGAATCGGACGAGATACGAGTAAGCGTGCAATGTAAAGGTAAAACGTATGGACTGAGAATGAACACTGTATACATCGCAATGTAAGAAATACTACATGAATAAGGACGCGTTCAAAACAATCTTACTCACTTGTATTAATAGCGATGTCCTAAATGATAAACTAAAATACTCAGACTAGATATTCATTGGATCACCAATACTTATGCAGAAATATGAATACAGTCAAACCTGGGTGCGTGAGAACTGGATAACCGTGAAAACTCTGCAAGTGAGAGTGATTGCCAGATCCCGACATTTTAACACACAAAAACCTGTGGGAAACAGAAACCTCTGTATGAGAGAGTCGTTCTTCACACTTAGACCTATATAACCGAGACTGACACTTGCCCTATAACTCTTTAAGCAAGAGTTGAATGTATTTATAGGTAATTATTTTTCATACCTCTACTGTAAGTGAGAAAAAACCGATCCAGCACTTCGGTGAGAAACTTGGTTAAGCACATCCCCTTGAACATCCAGATTTGACTGTTAGTAGGTATCTATCTACCTACCAAATTCGTTATCAAATTTGGAAACTGACAGAGTTGCTTCCAATGAATATTCCGCAGCTAATATCCCGGTCAGTCTCGTATAGTAACTAGGTACGTACGACACAAGACATATTACCGCAACAATTACCAATATTACCATATCCAGTAATAACAGTTCAAGCGGTTGCTAAACGAACATGCACATAACACGCGCAGGACACATTAGCCAATAATATCATGCTTAATGCTCGGAGCCGATGCTCGGTCCATTATCGTTATAGAGCCAGCTAAGATGCAGACAATGTACTTACGATAAGCATACTGCCTCAGGATAACCTAGTTAGCAGAAAGGCTTCTTATGTTCGTATGCACCGTCTAAAGTGCCCTTAATATTGTCTAGACGTTCGTAATAAAGGTAGACTTTAAGTAAAATTCTCTACTTTTATGTACCTACTCTTGAATAATAAAATAAGATAACTTGCCTCATATTTTAATAAAGGAACCTGACATTTAGTCCTAAACTGTTGGATGTATTCGATGAAGTTACAAAGGGTTCTGTAACAAGCTTGTATTTTACAGCTTTACAAATAAGTACCGAGAACCTTAAGTGCAATTACTTCCTTAGTGATTTATAAGAGTAAGAAAAACAAGAGAAAAACAATCAACACAATACATGCCTTTAAAATATCGTCATACATTGTCATACAAATTAAAGAATGTCAGAATAATTGTTTTTTACGTTAATCATAATTAAATTGTTACATCATGTTTCATACCTATATAACGTATGTAGATATTTGATTACTCAATCTGAAAGTGTGGGAATCAACATGGAATCAACCATATTCTGATGATTTGCGTTATAATTGTTGATAAATAATTATAGGACTGTAGGATAATAATAATCAGAGCCACTGCCAAGATAAGTTTCAGTTATTCTTAACCTCATTCAAAGGTAAATCATGTTTAGCGGCAAAATGTCCATTGAGGCTTTGGCAGAGATAGAGGCTAGGCTAACAATGCCAATAAAAAAACTCAAGCATACGGTGGAGGTCTGCCCCGCTTGGGCACAGCACCGCCGTGTCCTCGTAGAGGCGATCGGCAGCGGCGGCGACCTCTCGCGTCCGGCCCTGGTTCAAGCCATGGTTCGGGGCGAGAGGGAGTGGGGGGCAGTCACCTCCTTCTGCGAAGCAGTCATGCTAGCGAAGGAGGTGGCGGGGTGGATGAGGGAAAGGACCTCACGCCTCAGCTGCCGCGGGAGACGCTCCGGGCGTCGGGAACCGCGTGACGACTCCCGGCCACCGTAGTCGCGGGGCTGCGGGCGGAGAGTATAATGGGTAGCTCACCGTCCGATCAGGACCAGGCCCGTGCCGGACGGCGCGTATGTGTTCCACGCGCGCCTCAAAGAGATGTCAGCACGATTGACGGGGCCCGATAGGGCCGAAGCCCGCCAGGGTAGCGGGATCGTCCGAAAGGGTTACCGCTGCCCTGGAACATAAAGGGCTAAGGAAGGAACACGGGTGGATTTTAGTCAGTAAGAGTCTGACACTCCCTTCCGCTCCACGCAAAGCGGGAGGGGTCATTTGATGACTTCCCATCCTCAAAAAAAAAAAGAAAAGAAGTCATCAGTTCCACCACCATTGAAAAAAAATCGCGTCATCTGCAAACAGTTTAGATTTCAACAAAAACATGATTGTATTCCAATAGCAAACGCTCTTCGCGTAAAAAATATCTTTCCCTTATAAGCTCAATGGAAGAGCATTATTCCACGGTGCAAAGTCACGCATTTCGAGGCTTGCTTTTTGTTCAAACGGACTTTTACGCGACCCTAGCTGCCTTATACAGCATACAGAAAAACAAGCGGACCGCCACAAGACACACAATAAACTGTGAATTATTCTACATAAAGATTTTATTAGCATCGTAAAAGCTTCCACAAAAGCTGAACTTTCAATAAATGCAACTAGTTCTTTTGTTGCTTATGAAACATCGTAATAAATCTGAAAAGTATGCCGTTATAAAAGTCATTTCTTTTCTAAATTCTTTTAAAGACAGCGATAGTAACTAAGATAATTACGCTACTTGTTCGAAGTCTTTTGCTTATTAAATACAGGGTGGCAGGGACATCGACGCGCAACCTGTTACCATGGATTCAGTACATGATTCTGAATCCCTTTTTTTTTTCATGATGGTAAGTCATCAAATGACTCCTCCCGCTCTGGGTGGAGCAGAAGGGAGTGTCAGACTCTTACTGACTAAAACCCACCCGTGTTCCTTCCTTAGCCCTTTATGTTCCAGGGCAGCGGTAACCCTTTCGGACGATCCCGCTACCCATTGATTTTCGTCCGATGTAAAACAAAAATTTGCTTAGTTCCATACATTTTGACTGCGCAGATATTGCACTTTTCTATGAAGCAGTTTTTTTTATTTGATAATGATAACCGACGATCAAAAAATCTACGCTAGGGATCTTGTGCTGAATTCGTGGTTACAGTTTGCAATATCCCTGCCATCCTGTATTTATAAGGATTGTCTTAAATCTGTCTCAGGCCTGACTGTACATAAAGGTAACTCGGCCGACAGATAAACGTCGCAGGCGCTTCTTAGAACTTGTGAGTCATTATAGAACCATGCAAGTTTCTGTTAGATGTACCTACACGGACATCGAACTGACTATCTAGAGGTGTGACCTTGTTTACTTAACGCCGAATGACGAAATTCATTCAGGTAGATAATTACTGTTGTAAGAAAAACTCAGGTTTTACATCTTCACCATACCAACCGTCTCATATTAGTTAGCCCAAGCCGTTTAACTAAACTTGCTTGTCTAAGGAAAGTAGGACTGCCTCCTCGTGCATCCACTTCCCGTTTTTCTAATTATACATCGTATTTAGTTCGAGAAAACTAGCTTAATGGCCGCAAGACGTGTTTCACTACAAAATGCACGCTATAACTCAACCTAAGTTAATGTTATGGCGTCCCCAAGCAGCGCAAACTAAAGAAATATGAAAATAGTGGCCCGAAATAAACGTCGCCAACCTTGCACCCGCCTGGTGGATCAATAGCGCCTTGAACTTAGCGCCGCGCCGAACTTAACGCAGCCCAATTGGAGTTCGACGTTATTTTAGTAAGTAGAACTAAGCTGACATACAATATGAGCCACAGCTTTTTTCGTGGTCGAAGTATACTCATACCCGCCCACTTTACATATCACTTCCACTTTTCATCTGACATTTATGTATTTAATCACCATTCGCAGGTGTTTATTCTGTACAAATTAACATGAAATGATTGTAATGATTCATAGTTTTATAAGCTCTCTCCTCAATCACATTGTCAGTCTATCTCTATGATAGATTTTAGAAAGATCTTTATTCTTATTATTTGAGCTGCTTTCGCGAGGACGATCAATCGAATACGCAAAAGCCAATTTTAATCGAAAATAGAATCAGGACGCTACTTATTAAATCTAATACTTATCATAGATCTTAGAAACATTGTGGGGGCTAGTACGTACGAGTATCTTAGATCTTAATTATTAGTGTTTATCTTGGTCGTTTCGGCTCCCTACATGTGCTCAAAGAAATTAATTGGAATGGTCACGCTCACCGCTTGTCAATATCAATATACTTAAATTGTTCGCCCACATCCTGTATTAGCCTCCTTCTGAGTGCTTTTTAGATGTAGTCATAGAGACTAATTTATCATAATAATAATATGCTGTGTGAAATGTCCAAGGATATTATTTATTTATTTATTATTAATATTGTCTATTTTTTTCCTGTTAGACTTGATGGGTCGCAAAAAGTTCGATTGCAACATTTAGAAACTAAAGCTTTGTGATTTTGCTTAGCAATGGATCGCTCCGGTCGAGCTCGGGCTTTTAGCCTGAAGTCTGAAATATTTAGTTTGCTTTGGCTGGTTCCGGAGTTACCACGGTAGGTTATGTAGGTATCTACAGTGCAGTGAGGTAGGTAAGAATATTTTAAACGTTTAGTACCTACCTAAATCTTTTAAACATACACCCCTTTATTCAGAAACGATACTTAAAGTTAAATAAACCCCCCTCCCCCCTAGTTTCCCATCAACATGCAACTTATTTCCCGACCCGATGCGCGATACTGGGTTTATGGAGAGCAATTGAGCATCATTGGCACTTCAATAGCTTAGTTTTTTCGCTACTTTAGGATTTTGTAGATCGGTTGTGCGGTCAATAACCAATCCATTTTATTTGTACAACAAGTCTCGACCGCCCGCATAGATCCTTGGGCCCAATTCTGCTAACTGTCGCCGCCAAGTTTATGATCAAGTATACAGTTCTCGTGTAGTGTGTAGTAGTGTTCTATGATATAGCATATATATAGGTATCAACCGTTAGACATACTCACACATGCTTGTTCCAATCACGTTTTTAAAATTGCGCATATTGATACATATTTTTAGATTCTTCGAATGAGCTCTACAAGTCTACAAGTTGTCTGAGTTGGATATGGTCGTGTGACTTGGATGCGTTATAAAATGACTACATCCACTTTAGATACATGATTTTACTGAATATGAAGATCACTACAGAATTATTGGATTTCTGTCTTTCATTCATTCAAAGTACCTATAATATAAGACATAAGTTGCCTATAGGTATTACCCGTATTACCAAGATGTAGAGATGATTTTAATTTTCCATAGAAAATTGTGTTTTCGCAAGCGCGGTAGTGGAGAGGTTCAAGTTCGCACCCCGCGATAATATGTATATACTTTTAGAAAATAATGTGTCATTACCGTAGAATAAATGACTATTAGGGCTGATTTTTCCAACGACAGATAATTTTATCGGAGGAATAATTTTGAATTTTTGACAGTTCTTCCATACAAAAACTGTCTGACGTCAATTTTATTCTACAAATAAAAATTATCTGTCGATTGAAAAATTTGCCCTTAATTAGATTATACAACAGACAGTGACTCCATATTTTATTGTAAGTAGATAAAATTGCTCTGACGTTTGAATATAAGTAAGGCGCGACGTTTACATAATAAAACTGTCATTGTATCCTTGCATAAGCAGTTATTTTTAGACTTGACAGAGACGGGACTAAATCAATGTTCGTGCGTAAGCATCGGTGATTTGTGTGAAACTCTCCCTGATAATAAGTTGAACGGTTTGCGTAGATACCTCCTATCGGCTGTCACGATCAGTCACGCTGTTTACGTTCTAGTGCTATGCAACGAAAAACTTCGACCAACTACTTACCTAGCGATATCGTGAAAATCCACAATGCCGATGTGTTAAAAAATTCATGTATTTTATCAAAATAAATTAAATATCAAGTAACGCTATTATGCCTTTTTGGCATAATTAATGCTTGTTCAAGTAGGAGACCCTGAAAATGTGCAAAAGTCGATATAATTACCTACTTATTGTTGATATGAACACGATAATGTTCATATTTTATGTACTCATGTGAAAGTGTTATCAGTATAAATAAGTAGGTATATCTGCATTCTACTTGATATTTTCATATTTGCTAGATACCAGTTTTATCAAAGATGTCAAGTGAATGGATGTATTTATTTTTCCACCTGTTCAAGTTTATATAACTATTATAAACAATCACTATCGAGATCTTTTTTTTTTATTTGTTTGCCATGATATTGGAGATAATCTTCAGATCTATACTTAATCTCTATTCTTAGTTAGGTACGGAAAAGCTCCTTAGCATTTTTCCAAATAATCCTAATAAGTCTCTACCTATTTGACAAAATTTTAAAATAGCTTTCATAATGTTTTTCTCCAAAAGTAGAGAAATACAAATATGCCTCCCTCAACCATTCTCTATTCTGCAACCAGCAGTATACAACTCAACTACTTAGGTAATTCATTAATCAATTGTCAATCCTTATTGACAACGCATCCATAGTACAGCACCGCTCCGGCACACGGCACGGCGCACGGCGGTGACGTCGGAGGAGTCGAGCTGGACTCACCTGCGTGGGCAACACCGTCTCCCGGCCCAGGGGTATCGACATTTTGCTAGCGGCGCCGCCGGCCGCGCCCCGGCGCCCGCCCGCGCCGCACCATCCACCGATCCGCCACCACGGGCCGCGCGCCCGCTCCCCGGCTCCCACCGACGCTCACCACAAACAAGAAAAACACTTTCCCGATATCGCGATTTTTCACGACTTTACAGGAATCCAGCACCTCAGCTGCTTTGACGTATCTCGGAGACAATTCCACACATCACCAGCAAATCCTCATTCATACAAAGTATCACTTATAAATATAACTAATTCGATGCATATGTATAATCAGAATACGGCAGTGATAAAGCGCGATAAAATTCACGCACCGGACTAGCAGCCACCCTGTGAGGCGCGAGCGTGCGACTGGCGCGCCGCCACCGGCCGCGGCCGCCGCGCGCATCGCTCACCCCGCGCCTTCGTGCGAGACCCTCGCGCCGCTCGGCACACTCGCGAACCAACCGTATGGGGTCGCGGCACAGCCTCCTTCATCTCAGGCGGTACGCTCAGAATCCTTACGGTTGATCACATGGACACGTGCCGCGGACACGGGCGTAGTGCGGTTATCGAGCGCGCGTACACATGCGCAGTGGGCAGCACTATCACCGTCGTCGCTCATTCATTTGTACAGGTCTCGCCTCGAATAGCGCACACCTGAGCAAATATTATGGAACTGGACGACAATAGATCCGTTGTTTCGAAATGTACAATTACCGGAGCAAGGCAGGCAGTCTGGAGCTTAATTTGTTTGCCTCATTAAACGTTAGATTGGGTAAAATTGTTGCAATCAAGAATGAGCTTTTGTATATTTTAGAGTACTAGACTGGACTGGACTGGAGTTTTTGGTTGTCTTAGTTTACAACCATTAGAAATTCAATCTAAGCATTAGGTAAAACCTTTGGTATCTATCAAATAAATCATATCAGGTAAAGCTATTTAGAACTTGGCGAAACTGGACGCACTTCCATGCCCCCAAAAACGTTTCCGGAAAAATGCAATTAATAAAATCCAAACAACAAAGCGCTTAATTTTCCGAGCGATGTTTCCGATATATTGCATATTTTGGAAGGGTGCAGACTGCAAGGAGTGGACCTGCGTGGGCGCAGCTCGAGGCTGTATACCTACTCAATCGGTTCGCCCACTTTTCCTTTCTACTACGTTCACTGTTCCAGATTACGTCATTATGTATACTAGGTGTCTGTGCTTAGTTGACTCCTCGTTACCTTCGCCGCCGTGGGAGGAAGCAGGCGAATGCAGATGTACATACCTGTAGGTAAATAGATGTAGGCACCTAGGTAAGTACTTCGTTGAAGGCTTGAACTTTCATATTATTATTAGGTATGTATATCTTATGTTATTTTTTACTTCTACATTTTGAGCTTACATGTGAGGATGATGTCTAAGAAGTACCTAATTTAATTATTTATTGCTTATTTATATACTTTTCATTCGATTCTTAGCGTTACACCTGAGGATCTTGCGTTACCCCTCGAGGTTTTGTTATTTGAAAGCTTTTGCTAATAGAAAATAGCTGAGTAAAAAAGCTCATAGTTCCCGCAACAAATAATTATGAATGTTGACAAAATTTATATTTTCTAAACATTACAACATTGGTACTTGCAGGTGCAATCCTAGGAGTGGTTCTTTGAAATGTTTGACCCAGTTTGACTGAAAATTTCCTGACACAATTAACACCACGTCCGGGCGGGAAATTGAACTCAGGACCTGACGCTCGCCGCTCGGTTTAATTATATTAATGTAGCTCTTTTATCAATACGTACCTACGTTATTATAAGGTATTTTGAGCTCTAGTGGCCCAGAGGCAGGCCCTGACTTAAAATTTGTAGGTCGTGGGTTCGAACCCAGGCAAGCGCTTTTGACGGGGCCCGATAGGGCCGAAGCCTGCCAGAGTAGCGGGATCGTCCGAAGGGTTACCGCTGCCCTGGTACATAAAGGGCTAAGGAAGGAACACGGGTGGGTTGTAGTCAGTAAGAGTCTGACACTCCCTTCTGCTCCACCCAGAGCGGAAGGGGTCATTTGAAGGCAAGCGCTTTGTGTGCACTTTTTGTAAATAAGTTCATCACCTCTGCTCTCAAATCGGTGAAGGAAAACATCGTGAGGAAACCGGCATGTCCTAGAACCAATCATTCGAAGACATGTATTGAGATTGTGATATCTATCAAATCGCACTGGGCCTGCGTGGTAGATCATAGCCCACTCCCTCCTCTTTCTCACTCGAAAAGAGCAGGCCTGTGTCCCAGCAGTTGGGAACATTATAGACTGATTATGCTATTATAGGGTATTTAATGAATAAATACACTGATACGTGTAATTTCAGTACAAGAAAGGATACTCAGCAGTCTGTAGTAAGTAGAATAAAGTTAGGACGGAATAATGATTCGTCTTTATGTGCTCGCGACCTAATTTCGTAACTAAGTACCTACATAGAACTTTTTTGAGTAGGGAAATTCAACGAGCTTAATATACACTTGGCTTTATTCAAAAGTGATTTACTCCTTTATCTTGGAATGAAATTTTATGCTGCTACGAACATAGAACTTATTGTCGAACCCGAAGGTTTTTGCAATGTGTCGTATTTTATTGTTGTTATCGCTATTGATAGTTTCCAAGTGTTGACATATTAGCGCTCGTGACTGTACGGCTGTACCTACTTATATTAGTCTTTAGGATCCCATGGAGCTTCCCTTCATTGGAAAAAGGCGATACAAAGTTAAGATAAGTAGGTAGGTATTAATTACCTACACACATTGTAAGATACATCTGAAAGTAAAAGCTCTAGCTTGACCTATATTAGTTACCTATAATCTCGTCACAACCTTTCATCACAAATGTTCACAAAGCTTGGAAAGATTAAAGCCCACAAAAGAGCTTATGAGATTTAAAAGAAAAACCTACATAACTGCCCTTGCTTACAATGTTAATCTTCGAGATGTTTTCGAAGTTCTTATTAGATCCTCGCCACCTAAGTACAATTTCTACGAGTGAGATTGAACTCACCTGAACACCATGCATTCCACCATCGTACATCGTCCATCTTCCATATGTAGTCATTGTAACAGCACTTCACATGAATCCCTAATTATATCCTTGCACAAATTACAGTCTGAACTGCACTTTATTTTAACAAATCGTTGGTCATGAATCCGCCGCGGACGCAAACTTCGTACTGAATAGTTCTATGCTATGTGACACTGCGGCCTCGACAAATAAACTGTTTAGTGCTTGATTAGCACAACGTGTGCAAATCATTCCGAGTCGCCCGAGCTCCTACAAATTGAAATTGATTGTCCGCTCTCGAGGCGCACTCATTGACGTGATTGAGTAGAATGGACGAAATGGTCCTTGCGAGGCACTTTGTTACCATTAAGGAACCACAGTGATGCACCTCGATACAATATTGTTCAATTACTGTGAGAGGTACCGTGTCAAACACACATATTTTCACGTAGTTTGGTACCTGTGTTTTGCTTTGTGTGCCAGTGTTTTGTTACTAATTGGAGTAATAAGAATGTGTTACATAAATAAAGCGGGATAACATTAATTATTTATTATACTCCATACATTATGCCAGCCGTGAAAGCCTTTGTAAAGTAGTGGCACATTGTTATAATTCTTAATTATTATACATATTATTATCATCTTTTTTTAAATGTATTGTTACTTCCTCGAGAAAAACGATTTAAATAACAAATAGTAGATATCGTTAAACTATACGGTACCTTCAGCTTTTAGCTATAATTTGTTCAGAATAAAAGTTGGAAAACTAATAATGCAATATGAACCCCTAAATTGTTGCATTATTGTATTTAACGGTTCTATAAATCCAAACGAACACCATTCTGAAACGTCCAGTCAATGTAAATTAGAGCGAGGACATCTCGCATTTTGTCATAAAATAGAGAAAATGGCTTCTGAAGGTTGTCCTGGCTAAAAATGACCAATAAATCAATCACTGTACACACATAAGTCCTACCATATACCTAATTAAGACATTCAAATTTAAAAAATAAAACATGTCGTCTAAACAGGCCCGGTTTTAGGAAGTGCACAGTGCACTTGCACCGGGCGGCAAAGATTTTGCAGCCACCAGCCACTTTGTCCTCAAAATAAATTCAGAAAATAGAAAAATACAAAAACCGTAGGCGCCCGCTTGGACGGCAAAGCGGCGCGCCTACGGATTTTGTTTTTTTTTTTATTTTCTGAATTTATATTCTAGGCAAAATTTTTCAACAAATAATACACTCTTACCTTGACAATATTATCAATTGAGAACGAAATAGCGATAAATCACGATTTCGGTGAAAAAAAGTCGAGAAGAATAATCATTTAAAATTACAAACATGAATAGACAATTTAAAAAAAATCGTAGTATGTTATTTGTTGAAAAATTTTGCGTAGGCAATTTGCACTCTGCATCCCCGTTTTAAAAATGTAGATCCAGGGCTGCATCTAAACGCTAAGTTACGGGAAATACTAATTAAAAGTAAACTATGAATGATTAAAGGCTAAGTATTTAATAGAGAAGTTAAGATTACAGCTAGTAAGAATTTGTTCTATGATTTCATCGATTGCTGCGACGAGTCAACCGCATATCTCTCTCGATCTCATATTGCCGAACATCTGCGCGTTCCAAGAAATCGCGTTTGTCCAAATATCTGCAACAAAAGTAGGTACAATTGTAACAAACCTATCTTCAAATGAATCGTTTATTGTTGACGTCACCGACATTCCAGCTAGATCCTCTAGGTATTTGAGTGGTTGGGTGCGAATTTGTGAATCTAATGTCTCTGTTGAATAATGGCGAATGTCAAAGATTTTACTGCCTCGTTATTTGAGTAGTCGCAAGCGCGACTGGTGAGCGTGAGGTCTTGGTTTTGATTATCGGCGGCATAGGCAAAGTTATCATCACCATCATCATTTCAGCGCGGAATCACCTACTGCTGGGTAGGCCTCCCCTTTCTTCTGCCATACTTCCCTGTTCTGTGCGTCTCTCATCCAGGTGTTTCTCGCGACTTACGATATTTCAACCCAGTGCAAAAGATATACTGGGTAGGTATTTCCATTCGTAAATTCACACTCTGTAGCAGTACGGAGTTTCCTCTATAAGGCCACACAATTCCACCACAATTCACTAAATGCATGTAGCGCTATAATAATAATAAACTTTTTTTTCTCACCACAATATAAGTACTTGAGTTATTTTACATTGGTCAGATTCGACAATGACACATAGTTCAGGTAAGTATATATTGTGAGAATTATATAATATAATATACGTAAATGAATTAATGAATGAGAGACTGGTGCCTAACCTAGGCCCCCTTTACATTTTCATTTCTATAAATTATATACTAAGCGCGCTGACAGTAAGGTTTCATACGACATTTTATAGTTTTATTTATTTTGATTAATATCTAGGTTAAGTAAACGAGACGAATGTTAGTAGATGTGCAGTATGGGTGATTGTGTGGGTGCATGAATGTGTGTGTGTCTGAGAATGTGTGAGTGTGTTTAGGTCTTTATAAACATGTTTTCAATATCATTATAGTTTTATTTAAATAGCCAGTCATTTAGCCTCTTTTTACATTTATTCTTTGTGAGACTAAAGATATGTAACACCTTATGAGTTTTATTGTATGTATAAGTAGCCACCACATGTAGTAGCTATACATACAGGGTGGCAGCATCGAAACGCAAACTGTAACCATGAATACAGTACATGATTCTAGACTAGCATAGAATTTTATTGTCAGTTATAAACAAATAAAATATCTATTTAGTACAAAAGAGCAATACCTACGCTGTCAAAATTTATGAAACAGCTAATTTATTGTTTTTAGCCGACGAAAAAAAAATTAACGCGTGGGTCCAGAATCATGAACTCAATCCATGATAACAGGTTGCACGTCGATGTGCCACACTATATTTACAAAAAGTCTTTCTCTGTTCAAACTATTGACAGAAAAAGACCGATGTTTTAATTCGTTCACTTAATTCGTTTAGTGCTAAACGTATTAAGCGAGTAGTGGTGCGAGCAGGCTGCATATGCATAAAAATATAACATACCCATTTCTTCCTTTATTATGGCTTTGTATTTCCTCTTCAAGGCCTTCGTCTTGCTTGTAGGTAGACCAGTCGAGCTTCGATTTCTCCAGTGTGGACAACTTGTTTTTTTTGTTGAGCTGACCGAGGACACCGGATAAGCCACCTCCACCCAAACCGGGACGACTACGAGACGGTCCTTCCAGATTACTTACTGAAAAAGGTTTATCTTTTTTTAGATCACTAAATATATTTTGCTCAAATTATCATAATTAGATTATGGTGGAATGCAGCTTATCCTAATATTCTTAACATAATGGGGTATATTTATGAACAATTATCAAAGTTATGTGACGTTTAAACGTCAAGACTGTATGGTTACACAGTCACTACTTAACTTTAAACATAGTTTATGAATAAATGGGACTATTTCCAAGGATATAGTCCGAAAACTACGCGGCATACGTAATTTAATTGAACTATTTCTGGAATATGTAAAACCATAGTAGGTACGACTAGTCATTCGATTTTTATGAAGTTACTGTAGATACGCAGTATACCTTCAAGGATAAACTTTATCAAACCCTTTCAAACCTTCCTTTGACCCTTTCTCAGTCGTCAAAGTTGTTAACAGTTTGTATGAATAAATAAGGTGAAAACAAAATCCAATCTTCGCTCCAATCAGTTTCAAATACATTTTGTGCAACTTAACGCAAAACTTGTTCAACTAAAATCTACTTTGAAATACAAAAGTCGATGCAAAGCTTAGTGCTTTTAAAGTTTTAATGGAAATCGGTTGCCTGCAACTTGGCATTGTGCATAATTTAAAGTTTTTCTTGGCAGAGTTAGCCTTGCGTCTTTGCCAGTTGCAACCAAGTTTGATAAAGAATAAGATGCAGGAGTGACGTCTTGAATAATTATAAACGTGAGGGTCAGGTAGAATTAATGGGCATACTTTCTTATATACGTACAGTCAACAGCAAAAGTAGATGATCAAAATCAGAAATTCAATACTAATGAACGGAGCTCGCGTCAGAGCTGTGTGGCGTCGAAGTGATTCAAAAGTATGTGATTGTAAATTGTACCAAACATTTACTACTAGTACAGCTGCCATATAGCTGCGAACTCAAGTAGGTACATGATCAGCCTATAATGTTCCCACTGCTGGGACACAGGCCTCCTCTAAGTGAGAGGGAGCAGGCCGTAATCATTCATTAAATACCTTATAATAATAGCATTCACAGCCTATAATGTTCCCACTGCTAAGACAAAGGCCTCCTTTTTTCGAATAAGAGAGAGGAAGGAGTAGGCTATGATCTGCCACGCAGGCCCAGTACGGGTTAGTAGATGTCACATGTCTCAGAGTTTTTGGTTCTAGGGCATGCCGATTTCCTCACGATGTTTTCCTTCACCGTTTTGAGAGCAGTGGTAGTGAAATAATTTATACGAAATAAAGCGCCTGTCTGGGTTCGAACCTACGACCTATAACTCGTGAGTCGCGGCCGTTGCCATTCGGCCAGCCTTATACACAAGTATAAGGCTTGATATAAATAACTTTTTTAACAAAAATAATGAAAGAATTATTACAAGTACCTGTTGCAGGACTATCGGCGGTCTTAATCTTTTCTTTGATCGTATTGTTCTCCACAACAATAGTTTCACCAGCAAACTCGAAAATCCTTTTTTCTCTGGCTTGATCATCATTTTTAGGAACATCTTTTTTAGCAGTTTCTGTCTTACTTACTACGGGTTTGGTGGTGTTAATGCTAGAACTGGTTACTGTTGAGGTAGGTTTAGCTTTGCTATCGGTTCCTTCTAAAAACATTGCCCATAAATCATCTTCTTTTTTCTTCTGTTCTTCAGGATTTGCTATTTCCTCGATTTCCTCTGCTCTTTCTGGAGGCTCTTCATCCTCTGATCCACCGTTTCTTGTCCTACGTTTCTTTGTACCTTTTGTTTCTTTAACTATTTTCCGTTTCTTCGCTTTCTGGTCTAGTTCCTTTTCGAACTGTAAGTCTGTTTCTTCGTTCGCGGATTCCTCTTCTGACACTTTTTCAGGCTCTCCGGGTACGTAATCATCATCACTCTCGCTACCGGATGACGACATCTGAAAAAAGACATGGTCAAATATTTATTGCATGACTATTTATTGACAGTCTTCAAAAAAAGGAATAGTTTATGTATTCAATAATTTTATACATTTCAACGATGAAAGGTTCGCCGAACGACAGAACTAGGGTCACGAATGTCGGAGAACTGCTTCAGAATCATCTCTGTTTTATATTATGTATTATGTTAGTGGCAATTCTGGCAATGGGCCGGCCATCTTAGCCGTCGAACCGATGACCGTTGGGGTAAAGTAGACGTGTTCTTGAGTGGAGACCACGAATCGGCAAACGTAAGGTAGGACGCCCTCAGGCTAGGTGGAGCGACGATCTTCGCAGGATGGCTGGTAGCAGCTGGATGAGAATTGCCGAAAATCTAGTTGCATGGCGTGCAATAGGAGAGGCCTATGTCCAGCAGTGGACTGCTGTAGGCTGATGATACTTATTATCTACGATTTCTCCGTGATTTCTGGGCCGATTCTTTGGTCGATGTCATGTGGTACAGGAAGCTCGAACGTGGACCCATATCAATTTATTAACTTTGCTTGGGTAGTTTTTGAGTTAGCTAGAATACGCATTTAATTAACTTTGTGTATGTTGATGATGTTATAAAACTTCCTGTCACTATTGTTTACAAAGTAGTGGTATACGAATTCGTGTGGGGTAGGTATATAGATACCACAAGTCCACAACCAAAAAGTTTTTATTTCGACCATAGTTCACAGTAGGTACAGTTGTTATATTTCATGAAAGCGCGTCAATAATTGCAATTTATATCTTACTAGCTGACCCGGCAAACGTTGTTTTGCCATATAAATTATATCTAGCTGCCCGACGTTACTTCGTTCGCGTGGTGTCCTCCCCTACCCTATTCCTACCCTACTCCTACACTACTCCTACTCTTCTCCTACACTACTCCTATCCTACTCCTACCCTAATTCTACCTTACTCCTAACCTACATTTTCAGCCAAATGGGTTCAGCCGCTCTTGAGTTATAAATAGTGTAACTAACACGACTTTCTTTTATATATCTGGGAATCAAAGTACCAGGCTAACATAGATAAGCAAGATAATACTCACTGTGCCACTATAAAATATAATTGCTTTAGAAAAAAAAAAAATCCTATCTCCGTCTCCTGGTTCTAAGCTACCTCCCCACCAATTTTCAGCCAAATCGGTTTAGCCGTTCTTGAGTTATAAATAGTGTAACTAACACGACTTTCTTTTATATACGAGTATATAGATGACAATGCTATGAATGAAAATGAAAATCCGTTTATTCGTGGTGACAGCCTAAATTTTACTTCTGCTAAACTGCAGAGCAGTATGACAGTCACATGCGCGCGCTTGTGCAAGAACATGGGTTAGTTACCTTAAGATTTCTCCCAAATAATTACAGTAAGCTCATTT
The DNA here is from genome assembly GCA_951799955.1 of Apamea anceps. Classification (NCBI taxonomy): domain Eukaryota; kingdom Metazoa; phylum Arthropoda; class Insecta; order Lepidoptera; family Noctuidae; genus Apamea; species Apamea anceps. The sequence goes on from OX637516.1 coordinate 7,444,297, forward strand.
TGATGCAAATAGTTCAACTGCTTATTGGTCTAATGTCTGCCTCTTTAGTGTAGCAGTCGCAGGCGCGACTGCGTGAGGTCCTGGGTTCGATTCCTAGGTCGGGCAGTGGTCATTGTGGTCAACAAGTGTTATTAGGTTCTTCATTAGAAATTCAACCCATAGCAGCCCGGAATAGTGTCCCCCTATTAGGTATTTACATGGGACTTAGAAATAACTGGGATTGGTGCTCGACAGCCGGTGGGACTTCGGCCCCCATTTCCGGCGGCTAGCGCCAAAGTTGTTGGGCGCAGCTGGGGCGCTATCAACGCTGCTTCCCAATCTGGGGGGCCCGAGCGCCGCCTGTAGGCGGCTCTATGTGGGGATCGTGCGATCGATGGCCCTGTATGGAGCCCCGGTGTGGGCCTCTGACCTGACGGCCGGCAGTATCGCAATATTGCGGAAACCGCAGAGAGCGATGGCCGTCAGAGTCATCAGGGGATATCGCACGATCTCCTACGAGGCGGCGTGCGTACTGGCTGGATCCCCGCCCTGGGACCTCGAGGTGAAAGTACTCGCGTCATTGTATCGGTGGCGCGAGGAAGTGAAGGCGCGGGGTGAGCGACCGATGCAGCGACACATGGAGCTGCGTCGGTCTCAGCTTCGCGAGGTCCTGGTGGCGGAATGGCGGGACAGGCTTACACGCCCTACCGCTGGCCTCGTCACCATCGAGGCGGTCCGGCCGGTGTTCGAGCGCTGGCTCGGGAGGAGGCACGGCTCCCTATCGTTTCGGGTGACGCAGATGCTGTCGGGGCGTGGTTGCTTCGGGAAGTACCTGTGTCGCATAAACAGGGAGCCGGACACCCGGTGTCACCACTGCGTCGACTGCCGGGAGGACACGGCGCGGCATACGCTGGCAGTGTGCCGCCTGGGAGGAGCCACGCCGTGCCCTCATCTCAGAAGTAGGCAGTGACCTGTCGCTGCCGGCCGTGGTCGAGTCGATGGTCGGCAGCGAAGAGTCCTGGGACGCGGTGGTTTCCTTCTGCGAAACAGTCGTCTCTCAGAAGGAAGCTGCGGAAAGGGAGAGGGAAATCTCGTCCACTCACCCGGCCCGCAGCAGGCGCACCGGGCGTCGGCGGAGGGCGGACAACGCCCTCTTCCAGCCCCCCTAAATGGGTCCAGGGGCGACGGACTCAGGGACGTCTGTTGCCCCCCACACATCAGGACCCGAGGTGGCGGCGCGTAGTGTTCCACGCGCGCCCCTCTTAGACGTCACGGGGGGAGTCTAACACCTCACTCCCCCCCTGACCCGAGGAGGCCCGCGGCGGCGGGCCGGCAACAGTCGGGCGTAGGTGTGATATGGAACACCGGGGTGGTTTTTAGTCAGTAAGAGTCTGACAGACCCCGTCGCCTGTCCCAGGGCGGCGGACATCCATGAGGATTTCCCACCCCGGAAACAAAAAAAAAAAAAAAAAGGTTGGAACTGTGACCAACCGCGCTACATCCAAGTTGGTTGCAGTTACTAGGCTATTTAGTTTATTTTTGGGACCCCGAAATAAAAATTATTTGCGGATCACAAAAAAGACGCAATCATTATATCAAGTGTTCAATAATATTTTTAGATCCGTTAAATTTTTATTAGGTATAACAGGTTCGATTTAAATACGCCATGTATCTAAATCAAGCCAGAAAAAAAAAACGCCTGCAAGGAAAGAGTCTCAATCTTAGAATATTAAGATTAATATAAATAAATTATGAGTTTAATATGAATAAGCTAGGTCAGTCTCAGTCTCCACACACGGTTGTTTTAATATTATGCAATAATTAAAAGAGAATAATATTTAGAACAGAATGAGTAGCAATAAGTTTAGTTCTTTTTATTCTTAGTGTGATAAGGGCTAATTGAACAGAAGCACAAATAGTGATTTCCAATCTGCCCACTGAACCTGGTGATGAGAGTTTGTAACTTATCTGATTAGCGGTTAATCATTACAGGCTAAGCTAAGATTATTGATAAAAGAAAATACTACAAAAGTAATGAAAATATTATAATATTATGTTACGCCACGCCAGTCAAGTTTGTGATATAAAAAAAAAATTAAATCAATTGATATTTCAAGAAATTTATTGAGTTCAGACAACTGGTTTCTTGGACCTATTTCTATTTTTGACATTAGAAACTTCATAGAAGTTGCTTCCTGTTTTAGTGCGTTTCTGTGCTCTGTCTAATGCTCTTCTGGCCTTTGCTGTCATTTTCTTGACTCCATCGTCAGCACCAGCCTTACGTTTCTTTCCAATTTGTTTAACCTCTTCAACTGTGAACTCACCACTTGCAGCCTCAAGCTTCTTACGTTTTAGTTCTTTAACAGTTTCTGCATCATTTGTCAAGTGATCTTCTACATCACTACATTTATCTTCATCTTCACTATAAAAGTCACTAATGTCTGATGAATCAGGATCTTCATTTTCATTTTCTTCATTAACACTTTTTGATTCATCATTCTCTGCATTTTCTTCATCAATCCCTTTAAGTTCTTCAGGAATGTCAAATGTCTCAAGTGGTTTATAATCATCATCATTGTCAAACTTCAGGCCAACTCTAATTTTAGCAAAATCTTGGGCTACAATGAGTTTATTAATATATACAGGTTTTTCTGGGTTATCTTCTTTTTCATTCTCTGTGTCTTGCTTGGATTCTTCAACAGCATCTTCTTTCTTTTCATCTGCATTACTTTTAGGTTCCACTGTTTCTTCTTCTTTCTGTTGCTTAGAAAGTGGGACTTCAAAACCTTCTGGAGCCACATAAAATGGAAGTTTTCCTCTTTGCCAGTCGTTAAGGACCATCTTGGCCACCTGGCTAATATCAGGTTCACCTTTTTTCAACAATTTCCCTGTGCGGGCTGCCATTTTTTCCAAGAATTCTGTAGCAGTATCCCAGGCATCTACTTTATATGTTTTAACCAAATATTCTTTACGGACTCTTTTGATTACTTCCTCTATGTAGTCTTCAGGATTTTGAACTAATTCAACCCTTACAACTCCTTTCAAAACTTTCTCTGTGTCTGTTTCAGCAGATGGATACACAATTCCTGGACAATCAATCAAAAATATTCTTTTCATCAAGGTGATGTACTGCCAGACTTTAGTCTCACCAGCAATTGGGGCCACCTTACATACTTTCTTGGATCGTAAAGTATTGATGACAGATGATTTACCTACATTTGGATATCCAATCAATCCAACGCTTATTTGTTTTTTATCAATGTGTAATTTTGCAAACTGGCGCAACAAATTGATAAGAGAACCTTTTCCAAAGGGATGTGTCATTGACGCGTGGAAGGCTATAGTGGGGTATTCAGCACTCAGTATAGCCACCCAACGTTGTGTCACCCAGTTGGGTACTAAATCAACTTTGTTTAGGATAAATATTAGATGCTTGTGCCTCTTTTCATCTCTGAGAAACTTCTCCACATAAGGACATCTGGTGCCCATAGGATCTCTGGCGTCTAACACTTGTAATAGTACATCAGAGGAGTCTATTACTTTGTACAACTCATTCCAAATCCTCCTGCTCATGCCAGCTCCAAACACCCAGTCCCTCTGTCCCTCCTTCATTCCAGTGTCTTCACGAACTCTGTCTATATCTTTGCTCTCATCATAATTATCTGTATTTTCTTCTATAGCCTTTGATAAAGTGTTCAGATCACTAAACTTCAAATTAACACGCTTTCTCTGTTTCTTTGGACCAAATGTTTTATCAAACCCCTCAGTGTCCAACAAATGCACTCTTGCGTTTTTTGCCGTTTCATTAAGCAATGTGATTGGTAAATTTGTGGGTTTCATAATTACTTGATAAGGATTTCTGACAGCAGCCCCAAATTCATCTTGGAATTTCTGTAGAGCATTCTGTGATATCACTCGTGAGTTCCCGAACCACTTTTGGCTAGGCTCAACGCGAGCTTGGGTTCCTGATGGTAACCAACCTTGAAATGGTGCAGGTGTTAAAATTTTGCCAGTTTTATCCCGCTTGGCCTTAAAGTTCCTGTACATCTGCAGCCTTTTGATGGTTGCTTTAGTTCTGGGCTTCGCAACTCCTTTTAATCCCTCAACTGGTCTATCTGGGTTCATAGAGTGCGCAGCTTTATTGATCGTTTGTTTCCGGGGGGCACCCGGTGCTGATCGTACTTTTCCCATTGCTGCGTACAGTTGAACACTTGCAAAAACTTAAATAATACCACAAAATTCACTAATCACGCGGTTTACGCAGGAAAATAAAGGTTATCAACGTTCGCGGAATGCGCTCAGATTGTGTCAAAAAGAACACGAACGAACTTCACTACAGTGGAAAGGTAAGATACTTCAAAATTACTTACGATTTCATAGAATCCAACTCCCCTCTTACTGTGTGTTTTGTAATTTACGAAGAAGTAATTTCAAATACAGCTTTTTAACACCACCATAAAAGAAGTATGTTAAAAACTTCGAATTCTCCGGTAATACCTAAGTTCCCCACAGGCTTTTGCTTTTGTTTACTTACTGCTCACTTCATATCAAACTTTTTTTTTCTATTGATTAATTATCGAATTATTACAAATGGCAACATAGGAATCAAAAACTACTACATACGTATTTTTTTTATTTAATCTTTTATTTGACATCTCAACTATTTAGAAACCGTAAATCAGTTGTAATGTTATTTCACTACCGATGCAAAAACGAAAATGAAAGTATGTCCTTACGGGTTCCCTCTATCTGGCAGAATCTTGATGCTCCGAAATTTATTTATCATAACACACTTGGCATAATCTTCTTGCGAATATTTTTAAGCCTTAAATATTATTTAATATAATTATTGTTTGGCCGAATGTTTATGTGTCCGAATTTACAATGGCAGACTTTTAAGATGGCAGAATTTTATTAGGCATATTGCCATTTCTTTAAAATAGCATTTTTAACCTTAAATTAAAATATTGTCTTGAATCAATAATATTTTGTGCTACAAATGTTAGTGACAGAAACGAATCGCTGCAAAACCGACTCCACATACTCTGGTCTGCCCTACCCCTAGAGTGTAATTTAAGCCCGCGTAGGCGCGGAGGGGCGAGGTGGCTCGCGTGGGACCGCCGGAGCCGTGACAGAAACCATGCCTGCTGCAATCTGCATGCTTGCTTGGATGCTGCATGCTTGCTTGCATGCTGCATGCTTGCTGCATGCTTGCTGCATGCATGGTGTTACCTTGTTTGCATGTTCGCTTGCATGCTGCATGCCTGCTGCATGCATGGTGTATGCTTGTTTGAATGCTGCATGCCTGCTGCATGCATGGTGTATGCTTGTATGCATGCTGCATGCTTGCTGCATGCATGGTGAATGAATGAATGAATGAATTTTCTGTAATGTGATAGATGAGTCTTTCAATTAAGGATATGAAATGTATACCAAAAGATGATTCTAAGTGTAAACTTTCTGAGATATGATAGTTCTGCCTTTTAATGACTACCAATATGAAATATATGCCAAAAGATGATTCTGACTGTGACCTTTCTGCGATATGATGGTTCTACTTTTTAATTATTAGGGATATAAAATTTATGCCTAAAGATGATTCTGACTTACAAAATTATGAGTTTTGAATGTATGATAGATTAGTGTTTGCCAAACAATTTTCTGCGAAATTTAGTATATGCCATGCGCTGTTATGCAAAATAATATTATGACTAAAAAAGTTCTGCTTTAAAGGGTAGTAGACCCATCTCTTACAAGAAGAACCACAGACTTTGACATCACATCAAATGTCAAACAAAACAAAATGTCAGCTTCGAATCAGTCGATCAGCCGTATTTTTTTATCAAATAAACATAAGTAACTCCTAAAATTGATAAGATCTACTAATGAAAATGATTGGTAAAACCATATGCGCATAGTTGATTAATTAATTAAGAAAGTGTGAAACGTTTAGTTTAACAAACTATTCCAGAGTTACTTTGTGTCGTAAGAAAATTTTCGATAATTAAAACTGCCCCGATGCCTGTAAGCTTTAGAAACCGAAAGACAACATGTATGACATGTTGTCCGAGTTTCGAGTATCAGAATTTGATTCATTGGTGGATATATTTAGATTGACTCCAGGTGATCCTTTAGATACATTTGGTGAGATGTGGTACCCCGTGTTCTTGTGGTCTTTGTTCTCTTCAGTGTTTGTGCATACGTGTGCGGCGCTAGTCGCCTTCGGAACCTTAAGGAAGCACAAGTACGGAAAGTTCTTCCCTGTGTTGTTGATTGTGATGGGTGTCGTGAACCCAGTGACTTCAGGTGTAGCCACCAGTGCCGCAATCGCGTTCATATACCGAGCCTCTACCTTAACTATGCCCCCTATTCATGCAATGATTTGGGGTATAGGGCAAACTGTGCTTGGAGCTGGGATGGGTTTCACAAGGATTTTGGCTACTTTGTAATTTATTACAAAGTAGCCAAAATCCTTGTGAAACCCGTGATGTAATTAACTAAGAACTAGTATTTATACTAGTTCTTAGTTAATTACATCACAGTATATTATAAACAATATATTTATAATCAAATAAATTCTGAGTCAATTAACATAGAGTTATAGTGATGGGAATGTAGTGAAAGGAAAGGTGCTGAATGTTGATGCATTATTTTCCTGAAATATATTATAGCAACTAGTTGTTGTTATGGTAATCCCAATAGTGAATACTCATTAGCTATCTGCTGTAAATACATATTCCTTATTGTGTGTAGCGGCATATATTACACAATGTGCTTAATTTTTGTATATGAAGTAACTTTCATGTCTTGCATATTTGTATAAAATAACAGTAATATTATATAGAAAGTTCACTGTGAATGTAACTATGCAATAAAATTATGAATTGTTTTAGAATGTGAATATGTGCCTACCTATAAATATAATGACTGATGTTTCACAAAAAAAAAAACATATTTCTAGAATTAGTTTTTCTACTTAAAATATGCAACCATATGTTCAATAAGTCCTAAATATTATAATAATATCTTCAATATGTATGAGTTTATTGTGATAAGTTGTATTCCTGACCTGTACATTTTCATTTGTTATCATAATCATAAAAATTATGCATTCCATGTAAAAATTGTATCTTAAAATAATCATTAGCAGTGACATTGTCATTAAATTCTTTTAATAAAATGTATTATTTGTGACACAAATATATTTGCTCATTACTTGTAAATGAGATTTATTAGGCCCACCGACAATACACTTTGAGTACTATAAAATGTATTAGTATTAGCAAAAGCCCTACATTCATATCTTGTTGCCTACAACTACAATGCACAAAACAACATTTACCTCTTCTCGGCAGACACGTCATATTTCATAAAATGGCTAAAATAAATTGGAAATCTATACAAAAGCTAAAGGGTTTTTTTGTTTAAATGCACTAATCTCTGGAACTACCAGTCAGATTTGAAATATCTATTTTTGCATTTGTTATCCCAATTCATGAGGATGGCTATAGGGTATTTGACTTCACGCTGAGACTCTTAGGAGCCCAGCAAAGAAAAAAAGCCAGATAGAACACTAAGTGAAAACAAAGTAATCTCCCAGGCAGACGATGTGATGGGATGCAGTGGGTCTTAGGATATATTTTATGTTAAAACAAGAAATTTCACACAGACAAAGTCGTGGGCAGAAGCTAGTGATTTAATAAAACTGAACCCTTATAGAAGCATCATTATGTTCATATTGTCAGGTTTTGTACTTATGTGCTTGTACATAATAATTCCACTGTGTTGACAGTGATTCCATAATAATTTACTCCTCTATAGCAACAGTACTATGTAAATAAGTTGAAACTGTTGGGTTTTTTTTATGTTGCAAGGCCTCCTTGTCACCTTATTTTGTTGGACAACGTACATACCATATGATAATATTTATTTTCCACTATTTAAAATTAGTTCTTATTTATTGGATTAATTAATTTATAATCAATTTAAAAAAAAATGCTAGATTTTATTTTTCTTTATAAATGAACAGATAGTTAATCAGATTATGGTGATATGTACTTGTAATGTTAATTTATTCTGTGGTTTTAGTGTTATTATCAAATGGCTATATGAAGATGTGATATAATGTATAGGATAAGTGTGGCAATAAAAGCATAAGACAAAGATATAATTATTGTTTTTAGTGACACATTTATGCATGCAGTAAGGAAACAAAATATATTGGGATACTAATAAGGCAAGGTATATATAACACTTAGGTTTCTGCTCTTACTGTCAAAGCCACAGTGTTAGCATGTAATGTGGTATATTTGTTACTCTGTATTGTTTCATAAGCTTGTACTTATATTGTACAATAAAAATATCACTTCGTGTAGAAGCAAAATTATTTCAATAATGCAAAGCTAGTGTGATCATGTTGTAAATAGATGTCTTGTAGAGGAACATTGGAAAGGGAAAAATCAATTTCCATACTTCAATATAAATATTATCCAAAGAAAATAAAATAATGGTTTGGATATTAACTAAAGTGATTTTATTATAACACCTTTTATCCACCACCTGAAGTGTGTGTATGTTAAATGCTACTCAGTTTCAGCTATTATAAATTATACACACTAATATACAGTTTAGAATATACTGAATGCAATTTTACAGGTAAAAATAAAACTTAACTTTTAGTAATTACTCAAATTCATATATTAGATCTTTTTTATTTATAATTCAACTTTATATATTAAAGAATAGCCCCCTAATTGCGTATCACACTTAGTCACAATCTGAATCATTTTGAACAATATTGCTAATCCATTGCTTCATAATATGTTCGAAAAATTTGTCTGCTCAACAACGTAAACAGCGCAATTGAATGTTGTTGAACTGTCAAAATGAAAGCCATTGCTACCTACTGTTAGCGTGTTACGCAATCATCGTGTGCTAAAAACAAATTCATATTCGTCAAAGAAAATATTCTAGAATATCATGATAATTACCAAGTATTCATCATGTATTAATTTATATTTACATATAAATTTATATAACAACATTACGCCTGCATTCCCAGGAGGGTAACCCAGAGGCGTTTAGTAGGTACAGACGCCAGCACATCAAGCTACTACAATCTGTCAAATTTCTTTAATAGATTTTTAACTTTATTGCTAAAGCATTAAGGTTCAAGGTTGATTGGGAAAATTTGAGTTTCGGGTACATCCACTTTTCACCAGGAATGTTTATGTCACATGTAATAGGGGTGAGCCTATTGACTCGACTTTTGTAGAATGATTATCAAATGAATTAGTATATACCTTTTACCCTGTATTTGATATGTTCACAAACAACTATAGAACATTATTATAGAGTGCTGCTACTATGAGAATATTTTAAGAAATTCTTATTGATTCTGTGATGATAATGTGCGGTTTCCTCATCATCTTCATGGCTACCTTCGTGAATCTCCTCAAGAGTAATGGGTAGTTCATATTCATGTTCCGTCACCAATGTAGTCTGAAATGTAAAAAATATTTTTTTAACCAAGTGCAACACTATCACTAAGATGAAAATAAAGCAATAAAAAAAAAAAAGAATTAGTCAACTGCGGAATCAAACAGCACAGTAAATTAGGTATTTGAAAAAAATGACCTCATGATGTTCTTCATCTCTCCTACTCAATCTGCTAACACTCTCTTGCAAAGATTTAGTTTCGGAGGTGGCATCTTGCAACGCTAACTTAAGCTCTACAATCTCTTTTCTTGCATTTGATAATAACTTTTCTGTAGTTGCTAAGTTTTTCTTCATTTCCTCATTCTCTACTTCTAATTTAGTTTTTCTATTAGAAAGACTTTTAATTCTAGTCTCGTAGAGCTTCAATTCTGAATCAGCTTCACTAATTCCTCTGACTGTGTTTGAGCTTTCTGACTGCAAATTATTGCACATTTGTTTCAAATATGAAATGTTCTGTTCAAGTATAGTTTTTTCTTCAAAAATTAGTTTTACTTCGTTTTCTAATGAATTTATTTTGCATTGCATAGCAGCTAGACGCGCTGCTTGAGTGTCGATGATATTATCCTTGTCTAATAATTTTTCTTCAAGACCTTGAATCTTACTTGTATATGTTTGCAACTGCATTGATTTAGATGCTGATTCACTCTCCAAAGAATGATTAGTATTTTCCAAAATGTTAGCTTCAACAGAGAGACTGGCAAAATGTTCTAACATATCAGACCTCTCAGCTTCTTTTTGTGATAACAACTCTTCTATACGCCTGACTTCAGCAACGTAGTGCTGCAGTTGTTGTCTTAAGCTATCTACTTCCTTTCGAGATTTTTCATATTCTATCTTTGTCAGTTTTAATGCACCATTAGCATCAGCTAAACTATTCTGCATATGTTTATTTTCCATAATAGCATTATCATGTTGTTTCGTAAGTCTTAATATTTCACCATTGAGGAAAGTTATTTGTGTTTCATGATCTGCTAACTTGTGTTCAGACACTTTATTTGAATTTAATTTTCTTTTCAAGTCTGAGATTTCATTTTCTAATTTGCTTATGTCATATGTCTGAGACTTCAGTTTTTGTTCAAGCATACACATACTTTCAGTTTTATGATCCAGCTCCATTACCAGTTTATCCCGTTCCTGGTCAACCTTTCTAATGTTATCCATGAGATTAGATTTGTCATTTCTTAAAGACATAATTTCAGATTGAAGATCTTTACACTTTTTTTCTAATGAGTCTATAGTGTCATTAGATAAACTAATTTTTTTCTGGGCACTCAACAATTCATTGTGTAACTCGTTACCACTCCTTTCAGTTTCTATTTGTATATTTTTAATTTGACTCGAAAGTGTTTTCTCTTTTATAACATCTGATTGCATCTTCTTTAGTTGCTCTCTCAAAAAATTACATTCATCTTTAAGATGTTCAGTAGAAGCTTTTCCATTTCTACTGGTCATTTTATATGAACAATTTTCCTCTTCCAGTTGTTCAATCTGTTTCTGTTTAAATACTAAATCCATTTTTAATTTCTCAGATAATTCCAATGCTTCTTTATATCGTGAATTATATTCCTGTTTATCTTTCTTTAATAGTTGGATTTCATTCATTAGTTCATTTATTTGGTCTTTGAGTTTCTGAGCATCATTCCTGTGGAAATCACCTCTATCACTGTGTCTCACAGTATTTAAATTCTTGTACTGACTTAGTTGCTTACTTAGGTTGATGTTTTCTTTTGATAGTTCAGAATTTTCCAAATTCAAATGACTTATAACATCTTTAACATTTTGTTTGCTATTTTCTTCCACATAACTTGTTTTTCTTTTCAAATCATCATTTTCTTTCTTTAACATCAACATCTTTTGCTCACATTCACATAACTTTGTGTGCAAATCTCTTATAAATACATTCTCTTTAGAGTTATTCCATTTAGGACTATCCTTGTCTTTGCATTTTAACAAGTGCTTGTTGAAGGTATTCATTATTTCAGTCATCTTTTCTTGAACATTAGTCACCTGTATTTCATATTTATTTCTTTCTTCTCTTATGAGGTTTTGTAATTCATTTTTAGTAGGACAATACATTTTATCTTTGCTATATCCGAACTTATTGCTATATTCTAATGGTTGGCTCATTTGGGGCAATGTTGTGATCTTATCTTGTAAACCTTTATTAAGATCTACCAGGTCTTTAATTTCATTGTGCAATGCTTCTTTTTCTTTTAAAGCTATTTGCAGTTCTTCTTGTAGTTTATTAATTCTAGGTGTGTCTCTTTTATATGACTGTTCTGAAAGTCCTTTTTCTAATTCAGAATTTCTTGATTCCAAACAGTCTACTCTGTTTTGCATAACTTTAACCTCATTCATCATTGCAGATAATCTCTTGTTGCAGTCTTCCTCAACCTTTAATGCTAATGTGTCAACTTTCTGTACCTCTTCTTGTAAACTTTTATTTTTGTCGGCAAGACTGAGTGCACGGAGCATCGCTTCATGTTGTTTCGCTAAACCATTATCAAATTCTTTTCTTAGAATCTCATTTGCCGATTCTAGTTCTCGTAACTGTATCATTAATTTCTGAAGTCTCTCATTAGAGGTCATATTACAACAGTCTCTACTAATAGCTGTTAGAGGTCTACCACCTTCCAGTAACATATTCAGGCGTATTATTTCATCATCTCTGTGTTCAACTTGATTCTTTAGCACCATTATTTCATCACAATAAGCATCATTCTTTTCTTCAAGTGAGTGTATCTTATTAGTCAGTTCTGTAAGATCTTTATCACTGCAGGTACTCTTTCTTTCACTACATATGCATATTTTAGATAAACTTGTGCCCTCTCCATCTCGTCTCTTACTTTTATTGCGTGTACTTAAAGTTTCTGCACACAAACCTCTCAGACTTAAGTCTCGTAAGTCATGTTGTAATTTGCTAATTGTTGAATCTTTCCTAATGAGCTCTTCTGACAAACTCTTGACTTTTCTCCTGGACTCTTTTGAAAGTTTGAGATTTTCTTCTGTCAATTTCATAATCTCTTTGTGGAGTCGATTATTTTCCTGAATTAACTTAGCATTGTCACATTTATAGGGCTCGGCTTCCATCATCAAGGAATCGCGCTGCATTAGAGCTTCTTTAGATAAATCCATGTAGTGTTGTAAACTACGAGTAGTTTGTAAGAGGTCTGCTAGTATACATTCTACCAAAGGAACGGCGTCTATCGGTAACGAGATGTTATAACCGAGATCCTCCAGTTTGCTCTTCAAAGTAAAATATGCTTCCCCCATTTCGCACGTTTGTACTCACGACTTCGCTCAGCCTAACTAACTACTAACTCGTATTATATCTATAGCTGAATGTTTTATAAGTGTCATTGGGCATACACATATTATTATGCTGTTTATTACAAATATTTACAAAATTCAATTCCAAACGATATTTCGAGTTTTGTTTGGATTTGATTCATGATTGAATGACGTTTGTGCAGGGTTGCCACTTGCCAGTACATGAGTACACATACAATACAGCAAACAATATTGTATGACATAGTCTTATTTTAAAATTAACAAAAACTTTAGATTTACGACTAAATCGAATTGATTATAAATCTTAATTTTTACCAGGGGGCTTACCATGAGCTCTTATAGCAGGGCAGAATTTAAACTAAACTGCTTATTTGTACTATGACGTCTTATTAGCAGGACCGCAACAGGCCTGCTAAGCTGACGTTTACAAAAACTGTTCACCTTCTTTTTTGTATAGAATTTCATACCATGACCTGCTAATTGACAGCAACAAAACGAATATTGAACGACTGTAACGTCAAAATAAACCATCTTGAATAAGTTACTATTAGACGAGCTTTTTCAACATTGTTTTGTAATTCAGTGCCCATCACACACGTTTTTTTATTATATCTCTGTGTGACGAGTACGTAATATTTGGAGTGAATATCGAATAGAAAAAAGAAACCAACGGGGTCGCACTAGGGAAATAAATAAGCCTGTTGAAATGAATACGGGGAATTTGTAAATAAATATTTTTCTTATTTTATCTAGTAATCAATATCATTAGTTGCGCATACTGCACATCAATGCTCAAGGATTGAAAGGTAAATTCTTCGAGCTAAACCATTAGCCGATCGTTATAAACCTCTTATACCTAATCGTAGTCAACGAGTGCCGTGCCGGGTCGACTTTTCCAAAATCGTATGATTCTCCTGAACTACGACAAGATCACGTCGCATCTTACTACAGCCATGTATGTATGTGATGTGAGGAATACGCTGAAGTGGGACCGACGCGTAACCCCAGGTACCGAAAAAAAGAGACCACCTATTCAAAGGCGTCGCTAACCTCACTTATGATCATCTGACCGGAGATTCCCTAAAAATTAAGGGGATATCTATACCATACCGCACTGATCAGCTCCAAACATCACATTCGGGGACCTCAACCTTAAAATGACCGCACTCAACCAGACGAGAGACGAAGGGGTGGGAATATTATGGGATATGACCACGCACTTACCAAAGGAAATCACAACAGACGCAGAATGCGAGGAATATATACTACTACTAGAAAAAGCCATCACAGAACCCTTGGATGAGTATGCGCCGCTACATGAAAACAACAGAAGACATCAACTTTCAGAAGAGATTAATGAATAATAATTGAACCTCACTACTCTGGGATATGCTCGATTGGGATCCTTGGCACCTCCGTGCACAAGACTTAAATGAGGACATGCTGCGCCGAAATAATGTAACATAAGATGCAGGGAATCAGGGAAATAAAACATCTTCTATTCTATAGGAAAATAAATAACAGGAAATTTGTAAATCAACCTTTTTTTATTTTGACATAATACGAAAAATAAAATAATAGTTATCACACATAGTATAAATAAGTACCTAACACCTAGTGCAATCTTATGCTCAAACAAGGATTCAATGGCCAATAATATTTTATGAAACCAAACTCTTAGCTTGCTTCTCAGTAGCCTTTTTTATCATGCATTGCTTTGATGTAGGTATTTATAATAAAGCTACACTATGAAAACATTGTAGTGATATGGTAAAAATACCTTTGACCATTTGCATGCAGACTTAACTACTCCTTTGCCAACAGAATGTAAAAGGAGTTTTTTTTTTGTTCGGCGATTAGGTCCTCCAATTTTGGCGTCTATTAATGAAACGTATGTTTATTTGTTCCATAAGATGTCTAGATTACAATGGTACTTATAATTAAACTTCGTGTAACGGGAATACTGAGAAATACGATCATGAAATCAAAAATCACTGAATATTTTTATTACTATTATGTAGGATATCAATATTTTCAATCAATAGTCAGACGACTTAGAAGTAAATACATAGTATTTCATCTTAAATTATGCAGGTCGTTCCAGTTCTCATCTTGATACCGTGTCCAAGATAAAAATACTTGAATACCGCACGCTCAACATTAGGTGTACACGTGCAGAACAGCCAACAATGTCTTCGCACATTGCGTTGAAATCTTACTGAACAATTAACACATCATCCTTCTGGACTAAATGCTGTACCGTCTTGAATATTCCATATTCATTAAAACCCTTCAATTACACAGGAAAACAGAAATATCAATTTCATACTATTCGAAAGAAACGGACTAAATATAATGAATGAATGAAGTGTTGTTGTCACTAAACTTGTCTTTCTGACAGTGTCAGATAGTGCTGCGGCTTGATTTTATGTAAGTAACTCGATATTCTAAATAAAATAAAGGCTTGAGTTCATTTTCTCTCAGTGTGCCAGTTGATGTAGTCGCGATTAGATAAATATCACCAACATGACCAACACTGCCACACTAGTTAAATACGTAGGTAGGTAATAAACTACTATTAGAAATAGGTAAATGATACACTACATCAACAGCTTCTATAATTATAATAATATATTTTAAGTAGGTACTATAGATCACAATAGTCTCGGTCTTACACAGTCGCCAATTAAGTATAGATTTACCAGCAATCTCAGTTATAAATGATTATATCGTGCGATATCAACGTGATGGTGATATTAACCGACATAATACTGTGATGAAAATACAGTTCTGTTCTGTGGGTTAGAGTGCTGTCAGTTGATAACGTGTAGGTTGTTTTTTTCTGGATCTTGCTATGATTCTTTCCTTTAAGTTTTTTATTGTGTGCGTTTCAAACATAAAAAGCTGCTAGTTTGAATGGAATGGATTAGATTCAACTTGCAATTGAATTTTCGAATTATGTAATCGAGACAATCGAGTGCCTGACCGTTTATGACTGAGTAACAACACTAGAGTCAAACTGACAAGAAACCAAAAACTACAATCCGTTTCACGATGATTTTTACACTACTTTAAGCAAGAGTAAGCAAACTTAAAAATGAGATTAAACACAGGAGGACCTGCTGCAGCGTCAATGGTAAATTGTTTTACTTAATAAAAATAGATTTGGTTACCACCTCGAACTGTAATTATGTATATAATTCGTTTTTTTTTTAATGTCAATCGTTAAACACGCTTCAATACACGTATTTATTACATTAACAACCATATCGGGAATTGAATCAATTGAGTAAATTATCAATACATTTTCTTTTTATAACGATTTCGTGATCCCGGTTAGGCTTTATTTTAAAAAAATGACCATTTTAAATGATAAATTCGTTACTTTTTTTAAGGTTTAAGTAATACGATTAGACTTACAATACAAGGGGGGGCACAAATACTATATTCTCTCTGCAACCCTTTTCCACATTAGCTTGCTATATTCCCGAGCTTTTTATGTACTTATCTGTTAGTTCTCTATGATTATTTAAGAACTCCCGGCGAAGCAGTTGGGTCATACTAACACGACTTGTACGTGTTTCACTAAAAATAAATTCACCACATTCAGTACCTATAATTAATCTCTGAAGCAAGTAAGTATACCATTATGATATTTTCATGTAAGTAAACAAACTTACGAAGTAACGACATTGTGAAGAGGTATACAAACATAAAACATTTTATTTGGCGCGTAAAAATACTTTTTTTTTTTAATTGCTGCTTGACTTATCACACACGTTCAAAATCACGTTGAATCCTACAAAGTTGTTTTGAACGGGAAAATGAGCTTTGTAGTGCTTTTAGATAATGTGTCAAGGTAACTTGTTATACATAATAATAGTTTAAATATGTGTATACCCAAGAAACTCATGTTTCTATTATTTTCAAAAAACCGGTAAAGTGAAAATAGAATTAGATTTAAGTTTCTGAACGATGCCTATTAAAAAGACAATGGCATTACAGCAGGCCACAGACAAGCATTACCATTCAACTTCGGTGAACTTCGTGCAATAGTCGTTCACTTTTATGACTCTCATAGTACGATTATTAGCAGAACTAAATTAGGCCTGCTTCTGAACTGAATGAACATTGAACGTTTTCTTAAAAGGTCATAGTAAGCCTCCAGGTATTTTAATATTTACCGGGTAAAAATTGGTATTTTCTTATTTTTACCTATTCTACCCATTATTTTACCTTTTATGTTCTGTGCTATAACCTTTAATCTCAGACTAATAGTCTGAGCCTTTACTGGTCTGTGCGTTTGTGTGTTGACTATGGTAATAGTAGTAGTAATCTGTCATTCATTACATTATTATTCATAATCTGTGTTGTTATTTGTCAAGTTCAGTTTTTGTGGTATTTTTTCCTAAGAAAAAACGTTGAATGAATCTTGAAAAAAGTTTACGTGTAATTAAAACAACAATTATTTATAATACATGTGGCATGTAGACAGTCGTCTGTTGCAATATGAATCCGTATAAGGACATAGAAGAAAGTTCCTTTGCAGCATCACCTCACTTAGCTTACGAGGACATAGCTACGAAACTGCTGAAAGATAATTACTTCCTGACAGCCTTGGAACTTCATACAGAGCTCGTAGAGAGCGGCAAAGAACTGCCGCAGCTAAGAGAATTCTTCTCCAATCCAGGCAACTTTGAGCAACATGTTTCTAGGGCATCCGAATTTTCATCGATGCGTATGTAATTTTGAATTGCGTATAACTTACAAATAATTGTATTTAAGACTAATGAGGTACTTTCTCGAGAGTACAAAGTTTTCGTTAACAGTATAAGCCATTACTTAGTTGATCAGGCTGTGTTTTTAACCATTCACTATACTTACTATTATTTAACTTATTATTTACGAACTTTAATTGTGTATAGAAGTGATATCAGTACAAAAATATTAATTATTTTTCCATTCTTAGATCGTACCCCGAGCCAGGCCACACTTGACTCTCTGGACACTGCCCGGTACTCTGAAGACGGTGGTGGTGACCGAGGTGGCAGTGGTGGTGATGTTGCAGTGCTAGAGTTTGAGCTAAGAAAGGCCAGAGAAACTATCAACTCACTGAGAGCGAACCTTACTCAATTTGCTGGTAATTATCATGTTTCATGTAGGTGTATGTTTTTATAAATTAAAGTGTAAATTTAATTCATTCTCTTGATAAGGTATCTCACAGTTTAGATATTTGTATAATGAGCTGTTTTCTAATTCAAATTAAATAAAGTGTGTGTAAGCACTTTATTTTATAGCACCTTTTTTAAGGATGGTTGACCTTAGATATTGTATCAGTTTTAAAGATGGTTGACCTTATTTATTGTATCAATTCTTTTATTGAAGATGAACTATAAATTGCTATATTACCCAATATCCAAATAAAATTAAAAAGTGATGACAAACAACAGCTGCTATTTCAAGAAGACAAAAACAAGGAAAAAAATATAAGAAAATGCTTTGTGTCTCAAACAGAGTAACAAATAGCTTTATACTGGTGTCATTCAGTGTACAGACGCCAGCACATCAAGCTACTACAATCTGTCAAATTTCTTTAATAGATTTAAAACTTTATCGCTAAAGCATTAAGGTTCAAAGTTGATTGGGAAAATTTGACAGTTTCGGGTAGCTTGACCTGGTGGCGTCTGTACATCTGAATAAACACTCAACAAAATAAAATAAGGAGTTCTATTCTATTAAACACTTATTTCAGATGGTGAATCTACGTTAGACAAAAGTGTTAAAGATTTGTCCAACCAGCGTTCCCTAAAGCCACATGAAAAGAGAGCCCTGAACTTCCTCATCAATGAGTACCTTCTCCTTCAAGATTATAAACTCACTTCCATTACATTTTCTGATGAAAATCCAGATCAGGTTTGTGTGTATTCATTATGTAAATATCTTTATCTTTATCTTTAAAAAACATGTTACTATGATCATCACAGACATGTGGTATTGATGTAATTGTAGGAGTTTGTATACCTACCTAACTCTACTTATTATTATTCAAAGACTAAAGAAAATAACTATAAAAAGAAAACGAATGTCAATGTCTGTGACTGTTGTTTCTTCAGTTAATTAAACACAGCGCAGAATAAATAACCTTTATTTGGTGTTAAACAAATATATATATGTGAGAAAAGAGAAAAGAATTAGCAAGCGAACTTTGATGGACATACACACAAATGACAACAATAATCAAATATAATTTTCTTATTGTTCCAAACAACAGTTGTCAATTTTAAAAACAATCTCCTTTTAAAATTCACAACCAGCCTGTCTACAAATTAATGTGACAGACATGAGGTTACATATGTTTGCTCCAACACTCCTCCTTAATCTCGTGTCCATTCACACACCATACATGTTTATCAAACACACACACCCATACCTCTAACACACAACTGAAACTTCTCTCTTGGAAGTGGTTTTGTTAAACCATCTGCAACCATGCATGCGGTCTCCTTATACTTCAGTATCACCTCATTATTTACAATTGCCTCACGCACAAAATGATACCTCACATCTACATGCTTAGTATGTTGGTGATGTACTGGGTTTTTGGCAATAGCGATGGCAGACTGACTATCACTGAAGATGGTCATGGCTTCATCCAATTTGTAGCCCTGTCCATCAGTTATTTCGGCTATAAACCTTCTCAGGAATATTGCTTCTCTTGCAGCTTCTGATAGCGATACATATTCTGCCTCTGCTGTACTAAGAGCTATTGTTCTTTGTTTCTTGCTCTCCCAGCTGATTGCGCCACCTTGCAATATGAAGACCAAACCAGAGTATGATCTCCTATCAAACTCTCCAGCATGATCTGCATCAGCATATCCTTCAAGAAGTCCATTCTGTCCTTTTAAATATTTTAGACCATGACTTTTAGTGCCCTTGAGATAACGAAGTACTCGTTTTGCTGCGATCCAATGACTCTCGTCGAATGAATTGTTAAACTGACTCAAACTGTTCACTGAATGAGCAATATCTGGACGTGTGCACACTGCAAGATACATAAGAGAACCTATCAATGCTCTATATGGTAGGTCATCTCTTGACTTGTGTTCTGATGGAGGCTTCTCTAGCCTTTGTCCAGTTACTTCCGGGGTTGAAACTGTTTTTGCATCTTCCATGCCAAATTCTTTAAGCAGTTTCTCGATATATTTTTCTTGATTTAGATTGATACTATTCAAATTTTGTTTAATTTGAATACCAAGCATCAACTCTGCCTTGCCAAGATCTTTCATTTCAAATTTTGACATAAGCTCTTTCTTCACTACCTTCATTTCTGTTAAATTGTTCCAAAATAGCAGAATGTCATCTACATAGACAGCTAGGATTATTATGTTCTTTCCTTTAGTCCTGGTGTAGACACAGGGTTCATTTAAGGATCGCTTAAAGTTTAGCTTCCTTAGTTCCTCATCTAATTTTATGTTCCAACTTCTTGGAGCCTGCTTCAGTCCATATAATGACTTCTTCAGAAGACACACATAGTCCTCTTTTCCTTTTTGTTCGAAACCATGTGGTTGTTTCATGTAAACAACTTCATTTAAGTTTCCATTTAGGAATGCAGTCTTGACATCCATCTGATCAATTTTAAGATCCAATTTAGCTGCGAGAGCTATTAACGTTCTGAGTGAGCTGTGTCTCACAACTGGTGCGAAGGTCTCGTGGTAATCAATGCCTCTCCTTTGACTATATCCCCTTGCTACCAGGCGTGCCTTATACCTATATCCGCCCACCTCTTCTTTGATTCGAAATATCCATTTAGAATCAACGATGTTGTAAGGGTACGCTGGTGGTTTGACCAGTGTCCAGGTATTGTTTTTTCGTAGAGCATCTAACTCCTCCTCAATTGCTTTTCTCCAATTTTCTTTATCCGTGCGTGATAAAGCTTCACCCACTGTCAGTGGAAAAACACTTTCAATAGCTTGATATGTGATGTGATCCGGAAATTGTTTAGGTTTCCTCTCTCTTAATGGATATCTTCTCTCACTAGGAAGTACCGGCTCTGGTTGTAGTACTTCTTCGTCTCTTTCATCAAGGGATTCCCATTCATCACAGCTTTCTGTTTCATTGCCATTAGATTCTTCATTTTGATCTAAATCATTTGTAGTTATTTCTCTTACAGTCTCATTCTGCTCTTGAAGTTCTTCTTCACTTTCTATCACAGTGTTTGTTGGTACAACTGGTGGATTTACGTGTTCAAAGCCCACAGATATCTCATCTTTCTTTATTTCTGAACTTCTCTCTATGGACTGAAATTGGTTTTCGAAGAAAACAACATCTCTTGCTTTATGTACCATCTTGGTTTCTGGATCAAACAAACGATATGCTTTCGCATCTTCACAGTATCCAATATGAAGCAACTCTTTGCTCTTCGGATCCCATTTGGTGCGTTTTTGTTTAGGTATGTGCATAAACGTTTTGCATCCGAAAACTCTGATATATGTCAGATTTTGTTTCTTTCCAGTCCAAGCTTCTTCAGGCGTTTTATTCCTAACAGCTTTCGTTGGTGATCGGTTTTTCAGAAAAACAGCTGTCTTCACAGCTTCTGCCCAAAGCTTATTGCTTAATCCAGCTTCTTGGATCATGCTCCTAGATTTTTCAACGATTGTTCTGTTTGCCCTTTCTGCTACACCATTTTGTTCAGGTGTATATTCCACCGTTAATTGATGTTTGATTCCGTACTTCTTCATGAAATCATTCATCCGAGTATTTACATATTCTTTGCCATTATCTGACCGTAAAGTTTTTAACTTCTGTCCAGTCTGTAATTCCGCAAAAATTTTGAACTCTTCAAGTTTATTAAATACTTCACTTTTACATTTAAGAAGATATACGAAAGTTTTACGCGTATAATCATCTATAAACGTTACAAAATATTTGAATCCGCTAAATGACTCTTCAGCCATTGGTCCGCAGACGTCAGTATGTACTAGCTCAAGTACACTGTCCGCTCTATTTGCTGGACTGCTTTTCTTGAATGGTTTTCTGGTTTGCTTACCTTTCAGACAAGCTACGCACTCTAGTGTAGTAGAACTGTTAGAAAAACTCACCCCTGTTGCCATGATATTGCGTAATAGTTTAAGGTTACGTACTCCAAGGTGACCCATTCTTCTATGCCATAAGTCCGTCTCATCTCCGCTGATAGTAGTCGCCAGCGCTGTGTGCTTTAAGCTTTGCTTTAATTTATACACACCATTTTCCTCTACACCTATAAGTAAAGGTTCGCCAGTTATTTCACAATTACTACTCTTTACTACGTTAAAACCTCCCTTGTAGAATACTACCTTAAGATCTTTCTTAGTGACAGCACTAACGCTAAGCAAGTTTGCAGCTAATCTCGGGACATACATAGCATTAATTGTAACATTTGGTTTCGTACATACCACTGTGCCACTTCCAATACCTTGCAACCTTTCACCATTTGCACACGCTACAGTCACTCCCCTTTCATACTTCTTCAAATCATGTAACCATTCACGCCTTGAAGTCATATGATTAGAAGCTCCCGAGTCAACAATCCAAAAATCCTCTGAAGTTGAAGTCGCCATCGCCAAAGCTATAGATGCTTCATTTCTCTTCTTGTTTGGATTGTCTGGACAATCTTTCGCTTTGTGTGGTCCATTGCAAATAAAACATTTAAACTTTTTCTGTTGTTTTTGTTTAAAAGTATTTTTCTTTGTCAATAGAGCATGATTGTTTGCACTCGTAGCCGCTGTATGTGTATCCTCCATTTGGTAAAGTTTAGTTTTCACATAATCCGTAGTCAGCTCAATATTTGAATTTTCAATTGCTAATCTCATAGCTTGAAAATTATCTGTTAAACCTTGAAGCATTAGGGCAGCCAATAATTCGTCATCTATTTCCTTTCCTAGATCACACAGTTTTTGTGCAGTTGTCATCAATGCCAAAATATAATCCCTTATAGTCGTGAACTGCTCCAGTTTAAGACTAACAAGTTTTGACAGCAATCTGCATCGATTATTTAGCCCTTTATCTTCGTATGCTTTCTCTAAAGCTATCCAAGCCTCCTTGGCCGTCTTTGCTTGACGCACATGAATAAGGCACTCTGGTTTTATCATCAAGCATATTTTACTCCTTGCTTTTTGATCTCTCTTTTTGCCTATCTCATCAACGGGCGTAGTATGTGTATACTCCCATAGATCATCGTGTATTAAATATAATTCCATCACAAATTTCCATGAACTGTAGTTAATGGCACCATCTAGTTTCTCAATTGACGCCATGCTCAAAGAATCAGTCTTACTTACAGTTACTGCTGAATGATTTTCGCCGTTTCCATTCATTTCTCGGTTTATTTGGTTTCTGGGCCCATAACCTTTGTTGTGTCTTCTGTTAATTAAACACAGCGCAGAATAAATAACCTTTATTTGGTGTTAAACAAATATATATATGTGAGAAAAGATAAAAGAATTAGCAAGCGAACTTTGATGGACATACACACAAATGACAACAATAATCAAATATAATTTTCTTATTGTTCCAAACAACAGTTGTCAATTTTAAAAACAATCTCCTTTTAAAATTCACAACCAGCCTGTCTACAAATTAATGTGACAGACATGAGGTTACATATGTTTGCTCCAACAGTGACAGTAGTGAAGGAAAAACAAAAAGTGTGTGATGTGTTAAAAAAATTAATATAATTAAAACTGTGTGAAAATAACTCGTATTAAAATTGTGTTCCCGTACCAAACTAATAATTTGGACCATCCCACTACTCTGCTCAAACGTAAGTCTTAAACGTTATTAGTAATGACTTGTGGTTTTTTTTTTATTTACATATAATTATGCCAAGGTCACATAAATTATATTAATTCTTTCACTTAATATCAAGTGGTCTGTGCTTTGTTAATAATTGCACTCCAACACTACCAAACATGAAAAGGTGTTTCATAAAAAAAAAAATTAATACTTTGTTACAAATAATTACATTACAGATCTGATATATTGTGATCAAATATGATCAATCTCTATTTCTAGCATTGTTTTTGTGAGTTGCGTGACTGCAGCTTCTAATTAAATATCAACAAGTTATGTAAGAGCAATTTTGTTATTGCCATTGTGTAACTTTTCAGACTATTCGAGGACAATGTGGGAAAAACCTAAATATTTTATGTAGCAAGCTATACAAAACAAATTAATCACATGGTAATGTTTAAGTTACTGTGAACAAAATTTAATATTGCTGTGGAACATATCGTTTTCCAGGATACAGCCTGAGCACATAACAAAATAAACTACTCTATGTTCTATGTTATGGGTTTGGTTTCTGCACTTAGGCCTTCAAATAGACCTTTGTGCGTAGGCCATGGCGGCTGTGGGTGGTTATTCTAACCAGCCCACCTCCCTCTAGAAGATGACCAAGTCTTCTGGAATGTTGAGAACATCTGTGTAAGATCTGGATGTCCCGAGGGTTATTGACCTAATGTGCGTGACGCCTGTGCACTCAAAGAGCACATGCGCAACGGCTTCCTCAGCCTCCATGCAAGCCCAGCACAGTGGACTGTCCATTTTGCCTATTGTGTGAAAGTGTTTGTTTAGTGAGTGCGAATAAACTACTCTCTTTATACTGGAACTTTTAAATGTTGCTGCTAAATTATGACCTGCTGCTCTGCACTATTGTTTAATAAAAAAATTGCTGCATGGCTTATAAAAAAAATCTAACATTGAAGCATTTTTCAGGAATTTGAAGATTGGGATGATGTTGGTCTCAATATGCCTCGACCAGCTGGACTGGTGTCATTATTCCGCGGCAACACTTCCAGCATCAGTCCACCCAAAGCAGATGTGTCCACGGATACGGACTGGTCTTACATAGAAGCGGATTGCCAGACAGAGCTGGATGAAGGAAATGTTTGTGTTAGCTGCCAGACTTCACTGGACCATGAAACTGATTGGAGCCATGAGGTGAAGCCTATTTTATTATTATTATTGGCAAGATATGTACAGTCAGAAAAAGAATTAGTAATTCGGTCAAAAATACATGTGTTTAAAAGTCGTTAAAGCTGGGTGCCTAATATTTTGCTAACTCATCACCCTCCTGCCCTCACCCAAGTTTTTCATCTCAGGTTGGGATGTATTCACAAATGCCCATAAATATATACTTTATTGAACTCTCCATTAAATATTAATGAACAATTTTTAATGATTTAATTCCTAATTCACAGCTCCTCATCCAAGCTGAAGAGATAGAATTACTGAAGCAAAAAATAATAGCACTCGAGACTGAAAAACTGAACTTCCAAAAATTATATGATGCTGCCATTGTCAGCTTAAACTCACTCACAAGTCCTGCATCCGAGGGCAAAGGGCTGGATCTCGATATACCCGAGGATAAGCTGTTATCAGTGCAAAGGGTAGAACAGAGCTTAGAAGCCAAGCCTATTACTTGTACAGCTTCAGAGAATCATTACGGAAGTGGTCATTCGACTCATAGTGCGACTCCGGAGCAGTTTGAGATGATTGATAGTGAGAAGAATAGTGCAATGTAAGTATACAGGGTGTAAATGTAAAAAAACACATGACATAGCCGTCAACTACGCGTTCTTTACATCAGACTAAGTAACATTACACAAACATAATTGTTATAGTTTGACCAAAACCGGTGTACCGCGCCTTCGGCATGTGCGCGGCGAGACGGGGGGGCAGAGCAGGCCGCTCATTCGCCATCGCTCACGGCGTCCCTCCCCCCGCCTCGCCGCGCATTCCTCCCGCCTCGATGTTCTGCAATCTACTTGCACTTTTAGCAAAGTTGGTCATTGAATGTTAATTGTATTTGTTCAAAATACTGAATATTGAAAACATAGGTTAAGCTTGTTAAAATGTATATATTTGATTATCTCTCAGCACCAGATTCATATCAAATTACAACATGCATTGTATGTTAATGTATGTACAATAATTATGTAGTTGGTCTTGTGTTTTATTGCGTGCTAAAAACTACCTCAGTATGGACGTTATAAATGAGTCCACCTTTTTGACACACATACGAAAGATTTTAGTTTTTTTCATTAGTACTTTTCAGTTCAAATTAAATCTATTTACTAATCTTTTCAGTTCAAACTAAATCTATTTACTACTTTTTATAATTTGCTTTACTTTCTAAGTATAGCCATTTTTTTCATTTGCCTTTGTTTATCTCCATTTTTTAACTCTACAGAACAAGAAAAGGTTCAAACCTAAGTTCGTTCGAGACAACTGGCGAGGGTGTTGTCGGCGATAACAGTACTCGCAACTCGCCGCTACGTCGCGGCAGTGTGACCACACTGGACGAGACGCTAAGCATCAACGACGGCGGCGAGTGGACGCGCGTGCACTACGAGTACAACAGCATCGAGACCAACAGCAAGGAGATGTGGATCGATAGGTAACTTATAGTTAAACCAAAAAATGTATGCGCTTCGGTAATCATCGTACGTATCGAGTATTCACGACTGACATGCCAGAGTAATCCCCAACAGTGACAAAGCTTCTAAGTTTTGTACTACCGTAGTAGGTAGTGAGTCTATACGTTTGTATGACCTCCAATCGCAGATCATCAATGCTTCGGGAATTATTAGAAGATAATTCCCGAAGCGCATACTTTTCTTGGGATACCCGTACCATGTCTATGGTTCAGAGAATTAGCAACTTTGAAGTAGTTTTTTATCATCATCTCACGCGTGTCTCTGAAAAGATTAGCTAGTCAGCTAGATTATGAAGGAGGTTTTGTCTTGTCAAGTGTGGCGTTTATTTTATCTATTGTAACACTCTTTGAGAGCCAAATAATTTAAATAATTTTTGAGATAATTATGTAGAGTTTGTAGCTATTATGTTCTTTGTTTACGTTACAGCGGCATACCCAACGGGCTCAAAGTGTCAATTTTGAACTGGTGTTGTGAAACATTGAATCTGAACGAACCCCTAGCGAACGACCTCCTTGCCGAGCTAGTGAGCAGCGACAAGCCTATCACTCTGCCAGGACTACTTACACTTGTCGCAGACACGTTACCTCGGGTTTGTAAATAGTTATTGTAATTGATAATAACAATACGAACATTTTTATTTGAAAATGGCAATTCAACTTAGTTATAGAAAAAGAAAAAAAAAAGTTTTAACACATATTTGTTGTAGCTACTATTTTTATACAACTACTAGCTGCACCCCGCGGCTTCACCCGCATAAGTTTTGATCCCGTGGGAATATCGGGATAAAAAGTATCCTGTATGTTAATCCTGGTTATAAACCACCTGTGTGCCAAATTTCATCCAAATCCGTTCAGTAGTTTTTGCGTGAAAGAGTAACAAACATCCATCCGTACAAACTTTCACGTTTATGGTATTAGTAGGGTTATTTAGAAAGACCATCAACCTGTTGAATGCCGAAATTCTTTTTTTTTCTTCTTTTTTGTTAAACTTTGCCCCACACTAGGAATTTCTCCTGTATCGTGGTTGCGTTTACAAACATTTAAACTCACATACACAAACAGCCAGACCCGGAACAATTACTTGTAGGTCATACAAATATGTGTTCCGTGCGGGAATCGAACCCGCGACACGCAGCGCAGCAGTCAATCGCTTAACCACTGCGCCAACCGTGCCGTCAAAATTACAGAAACAATTAAAAAGCCATCGTAGATCCATGTTCATACGAAGGGTTAATGTTCATTGCTTTGGTGTAGCCAAGGGTTACAAGCGCGACGGCTGTGCATGGGTCCCGGGTTTGATGTATTTCCTAGGTCGGGCGGTGATAAAATGTGGGTGTAATATACACACACCTGTGTAACCCTTTGTGGAATACGGGCTGAATGTTATTTAAGTTGATAATATTAGATCTTTACCTATGAAATTAGAGATTTGTATGATAATTTTAAAATATAATTTTGGTAATTTTTTTATTTCAGCTAATCAAAGTATTGGCCCAAATTATCTATACAATTTTGCCATTTTGATGGCAGTTTGTTTATCCCTTTACTGTAGAAGTCTGCCGGACGGGAGGTGATGAAGTCAGCGAAACCGTTTTGTACTGCCTCTCCGGTGTTGAATTTTTTCCCACTTAAAAATTATCTAAATTTTGAAAAAAAAATAGAAATCTGTTGGGGCTAGGTCCGGTGAGTACGGTGGGTGACGGAGAGCTTCCAGCTGTAACTGTGCTTTGTGATGGTCTGTCGTGAAGTGTGACCTCGCACGTTGTCGTGGAGAAGCAATGGGGAAGAGCGATTGACCAGTCTTGGTTGTTGAATTGCGAGCTTCTCCATCATTGTTTGCAATTCTTGGCAATAGACATCTGCCGTCACTATTGTGCCATTCGGTAAGAAACTGCGATGTACAAGTCCGGCACTGGTCCACCAGACAGTCACCATCATCTTCCTATGAGTAATCTTTTTTTTAGCGCACTTATTAGGTGCTGTACCCGGGTCCACCCACTGAGACGAACGCACTGGTTGTCGTACAGGATCCACTTTTCATCGCAGGTAACAATTCGGTTAAGAATTCCCTCGTTTCTATGCCGATTCAGTAGTGCTATGCATGCTTCGACGCGTAAGTCTCACTGTTGGTCGCTTAGTTCGTGTGTCACCCACTTATCTAGCTTTTTTATCTTTCCGATTTGACGCAAGTGCTTCAATGTTGTTTTGACACTAACTCCAAGGCCCGCAGCAAGCTCAGCCGTAGATTGAGTTGGATCCGCTCCCACTATCGCCTTCAATTCGTCGTTGTCGACAATGGTTACCGGCCCACCACGCGGCTCGTTCTTCAACTCAAAATTTCCAGATTTAAAACGATTGAACCAATAATGGACCGTGTTTATGCAAGCAGTGTTAGGCCCGTACACGTCGTTAATGTTTCGTGTTGTTTGCGCAGCGGTATTTCCAGGTAGGAACTCATATTCAAAAATTGTACGAATTTTCAGTTTATCCATAGCGCCAAAAACTACCACAATGTCACAAAAACAAAAGACTACCTAAAAACAAATGATTGAATTTGAAATTAAATTAACGTCTTTCGAATAAAATATTTGAATTTCGAATTGCGCGCCAATCCACAGATAATTAAATCTGAAAATGCTGGTTATAGCATCTCCAATTATATAGGTAAAGACCTATTATTATAGTTAACAAACAAAAATGGACGAAATAATATTGATGTCCAGATCGTCCCGCACACGCTGGTGGCGCGGCGCGGCGAGGCGGCGGCGCTGCTGGCGGCGGCGGCGGCGCTGCTGCCGGCCGGCGACGCGCGCCGCGCACGCGCGCTGCACGCGCTGCTCACACTCGTCAAGAAACCCGACCGGCCCGACACACGGGCTATTTGTGAAGGTATGGATGGCCATATCTATTATGTTTAGATGAGTTTAGTTCTACACTTTTTTGTTGGTATATAACTGGCGTGTGCTGGCATATAACTGGCTGACATGTGGCAATGGCAAGTAATTTAATTTAATGTTCTAAAGGAGATCGTTTTTTTTGTTCGGCGATTAGGCCCACCAAAATTGTGACGTCTAGTAATCAAAAGGCATGTTGATTTGTTCCTTATGATCTCTAGATTACAATGGTAGTAATAATTATACTTCATCCAACGGGAATACTGAGAAAAACCATCATAACCTTTTTAGGTCAGCAAAAACAACTTTTGTTTAGTAAGTAGGTTGGCCTCATCGCTATTATAAATAATGTAGTAAAATAGTCCACTGTTTAGTAATACATAGTAGGAATAGTAGGAATACAGGATGTATTGAACGGTTCATGAAATCAAAAATTACCTATTTTTTTTTCTTGTTAGAAAAATAGATACGAATACTTTATTTACAAGATAACACTAAAATAACAAAATAATATTCTAAATTAAATAAAACTATTTACAAACTAAAATATAGCGTCGAAAAATTCATCGCCATTTACCTATTTAACAAAACATTTTTAGGGTTCCGTAGTCAACAAGGAGCCCTTATAGTTTCGCCATGTCGTCTGTCTGTCTGTCCGCGGTTTAGCTCAAAAACTATTGGTACTAGAAAGTTGTAATTTGACATGAGTACCTATACACGTTAATGACGCCGAAAGAGTGGAAATAAAATTTTGAAAAAAATAATTATTTAGTGTACCTCCCCTACATCTAAAGTGGGGATGATAAATTATTTTTCGTCCTTCCCACAGTGTGGGATATCGTTGGATAGATCTTTCAAAAATATTAGGAGTTTGGGAAGACCGTTTTTTGATTAAGTAAACCGTTCGAGACTTATCAAGCTTTTAAGTACCGTTAGAGCCAAGTGTCCCCCCCTCTACCAACTAAATGGTTATAGTTAGAAATTCGAATGTCACGGCAGTAGTACCTATATATAACGAAGTTTAAAGGAAAACTATCGTGCTTTTTTTTTTCATGATGGGAAATCATCAAATGACTCTTCCCGCTCTGGGTGGAGCAGAAGGAAGTGTCAGACTCTTACTGACTAAAACCCACCCGTGTTCCTTTTTTAGCCCTTTATGTTCCAGGGCAGCGGTAACCCTTTCGGACGATCCCGCTACCCTGGTAGGCTTCGGCCCTATCGGGCCCCGTCACTTCTGCTGATATCTCTTCGAGGCGCGCGTGGAACACATACGCGCCGTAAACTATCGTGCTTAAGTGGGCTTTACAAGTTTACGAGTAATAGTCGACCAATTGTATTAGACTCGAAAATTTAGAACATCTCCAAAGAAATGTCGATAGATGGCCCTAAGCGTCAGTTGTATCGCGCTATTGTTTCATTCCTAAATAAGTTTTATAAAAAAAAAAAATAGTTGCTACACCGGCTATGACAAGTCTTACCCAAATCTCAAAAAAAAAAACTTTCCGTGCAAAATTATTGTCGCATCAGGTGAGGATTTGTAGAGGAAGTCAAATTAGGTAGGTAGTCATGTTTGGCTTTTAGTTAGAGCATGGTACGAAACTATCAGTCAGCGAAATGACCCGCACTTGGCTGTTATAAAAACTACGGAACCCTACACTGCGCGTGGCCCGACACGCACTTGACCGGTTTTATTACTCGTAAGTATTTCAATTTCAACACAGACTTAGAAGTGGATAGTATGTATTTCATTTAAAAAAAAACGCAGGTCGCTCTACCTCTCATCTGTATGCGTAAGTATGCGTTTGTTTTGCAGATCGACTTGGAATGTAATTCCTGTATCCAAATCTCCATAATGAATAAGCAGTTTCAAAACTTTCTTGCATCATCAATACGCACTTTCTCAAACTGCATCTAGATAGTTTGACTGAAAGAAGCGAAACATCCATGCGTACACAAGTAACCGCACATCTGCAGCAGCCTCGGACATCGGAAAATGTCTTTGCGCATTGCGTTGTAATCTTACTGAACAATTAACACAACATCCGTCCGGAGTAAATGCTATACAGGAATATTTTTTAAGCAATGCGCAAAAAATTTTTGGTGGTTCAGTATCAGTAATAGAACACATTTCCATTATTTGTTCAAAACTTTTTTATATTTTTTTATCCGACTTTCAATCAGCAAAATATGGACACTATCTATTCGTAATAATATCAATGAACGCGGGCGCCGTGCGGCTTACGAGTGATGTTGCAGAGGGGGTGAAACCCCCTTCCGGGCGGCAGGGTGGCGCCAGGCGGCGGCGGCCGGCCGGGCGCTCGACAGTCTGCTCAAGGCATGCGCTTGCGTTGTCGTTACGTCGCGTCTAGTCGCTTTGCCGCGCAGTGCGCAACCCGGATTTTAGTAACCGCGAGTTCTATTGTGATGGTGCGGGTCTATTTAT
Source organism: Apamea anceps (assembly GCA_951799955.1). Lineage (NCBI taxonomy): Eukaryota > Metazoa > Arthropoda > Insecta > Lepidoptera > Noctuidae > Apamea > Apamea anceps. The sequence continues at coordinate 7,475,876 of OX637516.1, forward strand.
TATGTTGTGAAAGCCTACGAGCAGCTCGCAGAATGTATGCTAGGGGGTAAGGGGTAAGGACCCCACGGTCCCTAATGAAAGGACCATTTTAGCAGCCACTCAGAGGCTGCTTGATCACGGTCAGTTCAGGACCCCAAATCACGCACTAGGGTCTGGCAGACCTCGACTGGCGGTAAATGTAAGTATTAAGTTTTTAAAAGTGCCTTAATTTAATTGATTATAATGCGTTATTTTCTGCATTTTGATGGTCCTAAAGCCCATGAAAGTATGAAGGAAAAATTGGAATTACTCTTCAAATAACTTCAGATCACGGCCTAATCTTAAAAAAGTCTAATTCGAACCTGATAAAATCAGCGATCAATACATTGTATGTAACCCACGTAAATATCTATCTACCCACGCCTATGCACGAAAAACGACCGAGCGCCGCCGCGCCGGGCGGCGCGTAGTGGCCAGAAAATCAATTTCAAAATAGACATCTTTCGTTAGCGATAACTTTATTTTTTTGTACTAAGACTTATCAAAATAAAAAATAGGTGTTTATTAAAACTCATTTAAGTTTAATTTGTCAAAGTTTGCGCACTGAATAAAAATTATTCCTGTATATACCATCTTAAAAATTCCATATTCATTATAATCCTTCAATTCCACACAAAAAAACAGAAACATCAATTGTTTCATGTTATTCGAAAGAAACGGGAAAAATTAAATGAACGAAGTGTTGTCACTTGACACTCGTCATGCGGCTTGATTTTATTTAACTCGTAACTCGAGTAAATAAAATAAAGACACGATTCCATTTTCGCTCCAGGTGCCCACTCGAGTACTCGCAAAATCAAAATCAAAAGTCATTTATTCAAATTAGGCTGAGAATCAGCACTTTTCGAACGTCAAAATTACAAAAGACAGTCCCCCAAAAACGCCCGCCCTTCGCCACTTCCTAGTGCTATCGCAATTAGAAAAAATATCACCAACACTGCCACTATTTATTTATAGTTAACTATCATTCTTTATTCTATAATTAAATACAAAGGTAGGTAAATAAACCAGGGAATAGATATATTTCGTGTAATAAACCGGCATAATACTATGATGTATAGACGAATGATGTGTGTGTGTGATGTGAATGGTGTGATGTGAATGATGTGTGTGTGTGTGTGTGTGTGAATGATGTGTGTGTGTGTGTGTGATGTGTGTGTGTGTGTGTGTTGTGTGGTTTATTACATATTAGTGCTCGTGACTGTACATCATAGATCGAATTTATCTATTTTGACTATCACAAAGTTCACAAACATAACTTTTTGTTTCAGCAACCTGCCTTGTAGTAAAATGGGGTGGTAGCGGCGAAGTCCTCTCCTCAATAGCCGAGCTCTTAGCATCAAGATCCACAGAACGAAGGGTCCTAGCTAGCCAAGTATGCATGGCCATAGCTCCTTACGTACCCATCGAGTTATGCACATCCCTACTCCTAAGTCTCGTGGTCCTTATGTGCGAGTCCAATGAACTCGAGATCCGGACCTTAGGACTCAAGTCTGCCTGTCTCATATGTCCCGTCGCGGATCATAAGTACAGCCAACTGGAGAGCCTGATGTTCAATTTCTTGAAGGATCCGGTCGAAAAGTGTGTGAAGGATACTGTTAATATATTTGTGCCTGTTCTCGCGAGGAGTGCTTTGATTGCAGGTAATTTGGTGTTTATTATTCTTTATTTTTTGAAGGAGATAAAACAAGCATAATGTATCAAAGTCAACCTCATCGTTTCATAAAGACGATACAAATATTAAATTAATTATAACATCCGGTCAATTCTCGTAATTTTAAGAACATTCACAGTCTGATCTCAGTCTCGATCTGTTAAAAATACCTCTAATTTCCCTACTTTTTTGACAAGTTTATAACTTTGATTGTCGCTGAGGTGAGATTGCGACTAGATTTTGATCGTTTTTAATTACTGGAATTGACCTTCTGTTATCAAAATCTTTTCCCTGACAACTTTCTTTATTTTTTCACATCTAATGTAAAGAATATTTAAATTAATTTCCAGGAAAATTCTCAACGGACTTATGCAGTCGAATAATGACGAATTTAATGAAAGCGAGCAGTGATAACGAATGGAAGACTGTGCTCTTATACCTAGACATAATGAGAGTGTTAGTGTTAGCGAAACTGGCCTACGTAGTAAATGTTCAAATAGTCAGGGATGTTACCCTCAGCAACTGTGATATGCAATCGGTTAATTTACAAGAAGTACCCCTAGAAGAAATGGAGTATTTTATGGAACTGCAGTGCTACGTCACAGATAATGTTGACGCGAAGATATTGTTGGTCGCTGCAAGTAATATTATTAAGGAGAAGCCGGAAGTTAGATGGTCGGAGTTAAGTTGGTTTATTAGCACGTGAGTATTAACATACCTTCATAGTTTTTCTTTTTTATAATCTTGTGGAATGTCGAAAACGAAACGATATTTATGGACTTACATCTTTTCTGAAATATTGTTTTCTATTTTTATTCAAAAAGAACAACAAAGTGCTACAATACAAAACATAGAAATAAGAAATATAATAATATATAAAACTTATAGAAAATATCGCAGCCCACATCTGTTCACTGATTAACTATAGGTTACTTATAAGTAAAATAGTAATTGGTAGGGTAAATTGATGCTTAAAAACATTGTCTGCTTCTCTACTGTTACCATGCCATACCATGTTACAGTAGAAAAAAATGCAATTAAATCTCTTTGGACTTTTAATATGCTTTGAAATAGTGCATGAATGAGTAGTGAATAATTTACAATCCCAAAAAAGACAGGTAAAAAATTTGAACTCCTCAATTTTGAAAGTTAAAAGGAAGCGGTCAGCTTGCAAGATTAGACCAACACATACTACCTAACAAGGTAAGTTAAATTACACCTTGCAATAATAACCTGCACACTTTGTTACAGATTAAAACAAATTCTAGACATGGCAACAAATACTAAAGTTCTAAGCCACACATTGATATACGAGGTACTTATATCTCTGGTTAATAGTTATGTAGACAATTTCGGCGTACCATTTACTACGCACATACTGAAGCCTATATTTAATGACGTCATATCCGAGTTAGAACAGAAGATGGAAAAACTACATCCTGTGAATGTGGATAGCACTATTCTTGTTGGCATATACTTGGTCACCATATTACCTGCGCTTGAAGATAGGATACAACATGGGGAGTTTTTACAAAAGTAAGTTGAAAGTCAATTATTTCGAAGTTTCAGAAATCGCGATCGCGCATTATGTATACCAGTGTGAATTGCAAGCTTTCATGCTGGTTCATAAAATGCAAGATCTAAAAATGGTCCGTTCGTCATGAACATTTTGTCAGTGGGATAAAAAATGTTGAACGCATTTCCTGCCCTTGTCCCGCGAAACGGTTATTGTAAAAAGTAATTTGGAGTTGAGAAACGTCTCATTCTTATAATGCTGTCTCGTTCTACGATCTATTTCCTTGTTTGTTAACTTTTTTTTGTCAGCCAATTCATTAACGCCACATATTTCCTCTACTGCTAGATTCTCAACAATGTTTTTCTTATAGGTGGATCATGTACAGCAGCATACGCGGTCTTCCAGTCAAGATATTCTCCATACCATTGAAATGGGTGGCGGAGCACAGAGAAGAGTCGCTCGACTTTTATTTACAGCATCTTAGAGAATGTAAGTATTATAGTAACTACTATAGTTATTTTATTTAGCCACTAGCGACCCGCCCCTGCTTTGCAGGATTTTTACGAGTTGACAAAACATCGAGATTTCTTGCTTATAATAAATAATGTAAGTTTATTAGTGTGTTATACACATAAACCTTCCCTAATAATTTCTCTAAGTGATGGTGAAAACCGCATCAAAATCTGTTACGTAGTTTATAAAGAGCGAAATAGCATGACGTGGCGTGGGTCCCAAAACTGCGAACTCCTCCAAACAGGTTCTTTGATTTTGATCTTTAGGTTGTAGAAATACGGTGTAAAGTCACTTTTGGAAATCCAGTTCCATTGTTAACTTTACCTATCCTAAATTATGTTAACAGTCGCGGCAAGCAGTTGTGAAAGTTCAAGCGGCAGTACTATTCGCATGTATATCGCGAACCTGATCACTGAGCTACTCAACGCAACGGAACTGAGTGAGAAATGCATCGAGCGACAAATGCTGCCCGCTGTCATGGCGCTGCTGCACGATGAAGATGTGTAAGTTATAATAATGTAATCATTATAATCTTAAAAACCCTCTTTGATACACACAACAATCGCGAAAAAAAAAAAATTGGGAAAGGCAAAAAAATTTAATTAATGTGTTTTTTTGTGTTTTTATGTTTTTAGTTTTACATTCATATTTTGCATGAAAATAGCTCAAACGCACCTCTGGCCCACCCTGACCATTTAGCTCTTCTAACATCTTGCTACCAAGGGCCGTATTACGAAGTATTAATGCCATCACGATTCCAGCGCCATCGAATCGCAGTGTGTGAGAAAGGGATGGTGCCATCGGTCATGTATAGCTCCGTCTCTCTCTCTCTTACACTGGAATCATCATCAACCTATTATTTTAACACGGTGCTTTGAAAAATAATTACGAGAGACCTTCGGTGGCCTTTCACCTACAGGTGGAAATCTAGTGATCTATGGTCACCCTAAACCACAAAAACTAAACTTATTTATATTTTCATAGGTCTGTCCGCGAGGAAGCGATCTCGTCATGGGGCAGTGTGACGCGAACATGTCTGATCCGAGGGTTAGAGTGTGAGGCGCAGTGCTGGGCGCCCGTCGAGGACATGCTGGGCGGCACCGCGGCGCTCACGGCGAAGGAAGCCGACCGCACGGCTGAGGCGCTGGCCTTGCTTGTGCTACCTACTGTAGATAACCATGCGGTTTCTGAGAAAGGTATGTGACAATAACTTTGATATTTATTTCATTTATTTATATTTACTTTATAAGCACTATAAGGCTACCTTGATACCTTAAGAAATTATTTTATAAGTCTTGCCTGGTCTTAGATATTTAAGAATTTAGGAGTTAAATACGCTAAACACGGTGTAAACAACCCTGCGCTGCTTTCAGTGTCCGTTTAACCGTCTATTGCGATCATTGGCGTATAGTTTTTTCAATCGCAAGCAGACCAACCGGGATGGCAAACGCACGTTGCGTTCCAAGACACATTCTTAGTAAGTATATTGTCTCATATTCGTGCATACAAAATTAGACCGTCTGGCACCGCAGCCCCTTAAGGTGTATAGAGGGCTCGCTGACTTTGTGCATGTGGGCGGAGCTAAACGCTCTACCCCCAAATACGTAAAACACGCGCGGTGGCGCGCTGTACTAAAACGACAATCAAAGAATATGCAGAGGCGCAGACATGCTGCACGCAGGTCGCCATTTTTGCCTACGATTCCAGAGGGGAATGGCGGATGCAAGGCTGATATATTTTGTATAGACTGATACTTATGTATATTTTAAGTTTTTACTGGACATTATTTTTTATCATTTTTTCATTTAGAAATTTTGATTTTGTTTAAAATTATACGTGAGAAGGAACTTAGTTCCTGACGGGGGTAAAACTTTAAAAATGGTATCGAGTATTTTCTTAGGCATAGAATAACTTATTTACATAGTCTGCAGGAGGACTTACATAAAAATGTGAATCTGTTAATTTGAATTATTATAAATCAGTAATAAACCTACTTAACTAGCACTGTACCAAAATGGCATTTTTAGTAGTAGTTTAGTTTAGTATTCGTAGCCAATCGGATTATGTTACAATCATCTTTCTTCCTGTCATTGTTATTTACATAGCTGGCAGTGGTATTCTAATTTGTGACCAGTAGGAGCCACAACTAAAATGTGAAAAATAAAACTTTTTTTTACAAAAAAAAAAAAAAAATAATAACCGATTTCCATTAAAAATAAACACTACAAAATGAAAAATAACTTTATTTCGGAAGTCTGTAGCAAAAAACGAAAATTCAAAACCATGGACATCGACTTCCAAAATAAAGTCATTTTTCACTTTGAAGTGTTTTTTTTAAGTGTTTTTCATGTAAAAAAGGTTTTTTTTTACTATTAATCGTCCGTCAAAAGTAACAGTTGAACTACGAAAACTGTTACCACTGTTATAGTATAGTAAAGTAACAGTATCATGTCTCGGTAGTGACTTTGAAATAATTACCTACGGCCGCTCAGTAGTTATCACCCTCGAAAAATATGAAAACGACACCCATGATGAAAAACTTAAAAATTTTCGCAGCCGTCATCTTGGACTTTTATTTTGATCAAATCCAATCTTTTCTCATTTTAATGTTAGTTTAGATATGCCTACTACTTGTATTTACTATCGTAAGCGTCCACGCGCACTATAGAAATGGGCCATCTGCAGCGAGCTAGTCAATAAACGCACACTGATACAATTCGTTCGTAAATATTTGCACTAACACAGACAAACGCGCGTAGTCAGTCGAAAGCCGGAGCGTAGTAGCGAGCGACACAACCACCCCGTCTCAATGCTAACGCACGACTGCCGCCCGCGCCCGCGCAGAGCACCTCTGAAGCTCGATCTCGACGGTCCCTCCTACGTATAATCCACTAAGTGGTAGATACGTGATTTGTGTTTTTTTGTTCCGTGACATTCAGACAAACCTAAACTATCGTCCAGTTTAATAAAAAAATAATAAAATTGGCAAATTGACCTTTAAATACACACACGACATTTCCCATAACTACGAAATTGACTTAAACTTCCGACGTAGAACAACAATACTGGTAATCCAGTCGTTTTACGTGGGACAATCCAATGTAACCCCGCGCGCCCTCCCCCTCAACTGCCACTTGCGAGACATAAGCGTTAATCCTTAGAAATAAAATGTAATGCAAATAATTTGTATTTCTTGTGATGAACTGTTGTGTTGAGTGAGTCAAACACTTTCTACTTTTTATAACAGTTTTTGTACCATGATCCCCACGTAAACCTTCCTAAATAGCAATTGTGACTGGTTAATTAAAAACCTCCGGCGTAAAACTCAATAAGTACCACTTACATTAATTACCACAGGGATGAATCCGCTGTATAAGTTAAGTAAGTGACAAATAATACGCTCGAAAGGCCTTTTAGAAGTTGTAGCTATTTTTTTTATAAAAAATATCAAATATGAAACCTGTATCCCGAATTTCATAACTTTCTGATAGGTAGAACATGAACTACATGTGTTTAAAACTTTAAAGTACTCTCCTGTAAAGTTTGTCATTTGTAGTTAAGGGATTATACGTAGGGACCGTAATCTCAAAGTGGGGACATTTTCTTTGCAAATGTTGATTGATTTAAATAAGCTGTTCCAAATCTGTAGTACCTCTAACCATCAATTTTTCAGTGTAAAAATATTTCCAAACATCAAAGCCGTTTAGAAGTAATATCGAATATTAGAAAAAAATAGCGTTTTGGTAAATATTTTTTTAAGGCAAAAGTATACGGCCATACGAAAAAATCCTGTTTCAGAAATGTTGTACAGACGCCAGCAGGGTAAGCTACCCGAAACTGTCAAATTTTCCCAATCAACCTTGAACCTAATGCTTTAGCGATAAAGTTGATAATCTATTGAAGAAATTTGAAAGATTGTAGTAGCTTGATGTGCAGGCGTCTGTACATGAATCTATAGCAAACATATTTTTTTCAGATCTTCTAATCAAGCCGTTAATGAGAAATATTCTTCATAGAGTGACCGTGTTACGCTACTAAACGAGAGTAAGGCCCTTAATAGTTATGGCGATTTCTTGTAAAATGTAATGTAATGTGCCTCCAGCGGTGTCCCTGCTGTGCGCGCTGGCGCGCGGCGCGGCGTCCCGCGAGCGCCTGGCCGCGCTCACCCCCGGCCTGCAGCTGGCGGCGCACCACTGCCGCCAGCACCCCGCGCTGCTGCCCGCACTCCGGTACCTGCACTAGCCACACCTTGAGCTTTAGAAAGAGACAAAAATGTATGAGCGATAGAGAGGACGCTCTACAACGCCGATTAGTTTCTGAAACTCGATGTGCCATTTGAACAACCGCGTACTATTAGCGTTGTGAAGTGACCGGTATTTCACTACTACTTCCCAACGTCTCTCAACAAGACTTACAAAATATGTAATCAGCCTATGATGTTCCCACTGCTGGGAACATTGTTGGCCTCCTGTCTTCGAGAGGGAGTGGGCTGTTATTGGTGAATAACAGCCAAGATATTAGTGAATAAGTCTTGTAGATCAACCCGCACTGAGCTCGCGTCCCCACGCGAGCTCAGTGCGGGTTGGTCTACAAGACTTACCAATGTTTAAAGGAAACTTGATCTTATCAGCTTGTAAATACTAGCGTGAAATGTAACGCGAAATGAATAGCCTTACATTGGCCGTGCCAATGTGCATTCTGTGTCAAGTTATATCCAATTTTTCTTTTTCGAAGAGTTTGTATAAAGTAGTACTTAGTAGTTTTTCTCATCACGCTGAACTCACATAATACTAATTCCTTTAATCTCCCAACAGAAAATTAGAAGAAGGCGTGCAAACTCCAGCCTTATCTCAATACAAGGCCGCAATAGAAGCCCTAATACACAACGTAGCGGGCGTCGGGAGCAGCGGAGACATGATACGGGAGCCCCCGCCGCGCCCCAACACCAACCTGCAGGCCGCGCAGGAGGTCGGCCGGAGAGTCACGCAGATGTTCCAACAGTCCAAGTCTAATATGAACTTACAGAATATATTCAAGAAGAAAACTTAGCGGTGAACAAGTCGAGTTATATCTGTCGAGTTATCACCTACATAAAGTTGCGTTTGCCCTAACGCTACCATATAAACATTCATAGCGATCAATCTAACTGAGCAGACGAACGTGCGCTATTTCGGTCTGACTGGATGCGTACTGTTTTATTCACTCAAGCTGTCATACTCGCGTAGAGCGAGGCGAGAGGCGGTTATAGCCACATACGGTACGGATTTAGGTAAGGTCAGACGGATCTGAAAGTAGAACTTACCATGTATGGTAGCTTAACAATAGTGTAGTGTTAAAGCCTACTGAGCGAAGCTAAACGTGGAGCACGTAGGCCAAAGTTTTCAGATGTTTCCGTAAAGTAGTGCAAATCATATTCCCATCATTTTGTAGAATAGTCCTAAACTGTTAGTCATTGTGATCAACTTTTTCGTATCAATTCGCGTCCACTAATAAAATGATATTTTATTAACTTTTTGTAAACGAGTGTGGTTCACTTGTCATGTTAAAAACATTGATGTATTTGAATAGAGTCGTTCGATAAAGAAATATGCAGATGCATGAAATTCTTTATTGCAAAGTCGATCAAGAGTCGATAAAATAGTACATTACGATACTTGTGACTTAGCGAGGGTGCTAATGCCGTGCATTAATAGCCTACTTAAGTCACAGGTATTGTATACTATTTTATAGCTCGTTCGACCTAAACCCACACTTAAGTCACGGTTTTCTGTGGAAAAATAAAGTGCGGGTTCAGGTCACACAGTGCTATAAAACATACGAATAGTTTATGTTGTGTTACATACTAACCAGGAAATTGTTACTAATATTACAATGATATCACCACATCCATGTTTCCTGTTGTCGTAAACAATAAAACCAATACATTTAATTATGCCATAAACATTTTTAGTATTAATAAAAGTAAGGGAATGCTTTAACCCGATGCATGACATAGAATAATCCCCCAACTCCTCATTTTAGAACATTTTTGGTGTTACTATATTGCTAAATGCTAAGTCAGTTGATAACGATCGAAATTATACATTCCTAATGATATTACTCCTTTAATCTAATATCATTTTTATTTATTAAAGAGTATTATTTGTATGTACAACTAATGCAACGAAAGCCAGAGTTAAAACTAGTATGTTTTTTTGTAACGTAAAATAACCTCAACGGTCATCAACTCGTCAAGTCAATATCCATACACTGTACTGTTTCTTGCTAACTGCACTCTAATTCAGGCGCGGTCGGTCGCAGCCCAAGATTTTGGAGGGGTTCACCAAGTAGTATGTTAATAAAGCAAGTAAATCATGCAGACTCTCGACAGCTTGAACGATTTGGGGGGGGGGGGGGTGGTCATGACCCCCACGACCCCTCGGACCGCGCCTGCCCTAATAGCGTAACATACTATATCAATATGATTCAGGTTGTGATTAATCTCAATCATAATGACGGATATTGCTAAAAAATTGCATCATACCTTCGAAAAATTTGCCGGTTCATCAACGTTATTAACGCAATGAATGTTGTTGAACTGTCAAAGCCATTCCTACTGGGGCCTTACCACGAGCTCTTAACGCGATTCAATTTACGCTCAGGGATCGAGATGGCGCTAGACGACTTGTATAGCTCTGTCTCTTTCCAACAGCCTAAACTGGATCGCGTTAAGAGCTCGTGGTAAGGCCTCAGGGATCGAGATGGCGCTAGACGACTTGTATAGCTCTGTCTCTTTCCAACAGCCTAAACTGGATCGCGTTAAGAGCTCGTGGTAAGGCCTCAGGGATCGAGATGGCGCTAGACGACTTGTATAGCTCTGTCTCTTTCCAACAGCCTAAACTGGATCGCGTTAAGAGCTCGTGGTAAGGCCTCAGGGATCGAGATGGCGCTAGACGACTTGTATAGCTCTGTCTCTTTCCAACAGCCTAAACTGGATCGCGTTAAGAGCTCGTGGTAAGGCCTCAGGGATCGAGATGGCGCTAGACGACTTGTATAGCTCTGTCTCTTTCCAACAGCCTAAACTGGATCGCGTTAAGAGCTCGTGGTAAGGCCTCAGGGATCGAGATGGCGCTAGACGACTTGTATAGCTCTGTCTCTTTCCAACAGCCTAAACTGGATCGCGTTAAGAGCTCGTGGTAAGGCCTCAGGGATCGAGATGGCGCTAGACGACTTGTATAGCTCTGTCTCTTTCCAACAGCCTAAACTGGATCGCGTTAAGAGCTCGTGGTAAGGCCTCAGGGATCGAGATGGCGCTAGACGACTTGTATAGCTCTGTCTCTTTCCAACAGCCTAAACTGGATCGCGTTAAGAGCTCGTGGTAAGGCCTCAGGGATCGAGATGGCGCTAGACGACTTGTATAGCTCTGTCTCTTTCCAACAGCCTAAACTGGATCGCGTTAAGAGCTCGTGGTAAGGCCTCAGGGATCGAGATGGCGCTAGACGACTTGTATAGCTCTGTCTCTTTCCAACAGCCTAAACTGGATCGCGTTAAGAGCTCGTGGTAAGGCCTCAGGGATCGAGATGGCGCTAGACGACTTGTATAGCTCTGTCTCTTTCCAACAGCCTAAACTGGATCGCGTTAAGAGCTCGTGGTAAGGCCTCAGGGATCGAGATGGCGCTAGACGACTTGTATAGCTCTGTCTCTTTCCAACAGCCTAAACTGGATCGCGTTAAGAGCTCGTGGTAAGGCCTCAGGGATCGAGATGGCGCTAGACGACTTGTATAGCTCTGTCTCTTTCCAACAGCCTAAACTGGATCGCGTTAAGAGCTCGTGGTAAGGCCTCAGGGATCGAGATGGCGCTAGACGACTTGTATAGCTCTGTCTCTTTCCAACAGCCTAAACTGGATCGCGTTAAGAGCTCGTGGTAAGGCCTCAGGGATCGAGATGGCGCTAGACGACTTGTATAGCTCTGTCTCTTTCCAACAGCCTAAACTGGATCGCGTTAAGAGCTCGTGGTAAGGCCTCAGGGATCGAGATGGCGCTAGACGACTTGTATAGCTCTGTCTCTTTCCAACAGCCTAAACTGGATCGCGTTAAGAGCTCGTGGTAAGGCCTCAGGGATCGAGATGGCGCTAGACGACTTGTATAGCTCTGTCTCTTTCCAACAGCCTAAACTGGATCGCGTTAAGAGCTCGTGGTAAGGCCTCAGGGATCGAGATGGCGCTAGACGACTTGTATAGCTCTGTCTCTTTCCAACAGCCTAAACTGGATCGCGTTAAGAGCTCGTGGTAAGGCCTCAGGGATCGAGATGGCGCTAGACGACTTGTATAGCTCTGTCTCTTTCCAACAGCCTAAACTGGATCGCGTTAAGAGCTCGTGGTAAGGCCTCAGGGATCGAGATGGCGCTAGACGACTTGTATAGCTCTGTCTCTTTCCAACAGCCTAAACTGGATCGCGTTAAGAGCTCGTGGTAAGGCCTCAGGGATCGAGATGGCGCTAGACGACTTGTATAGCTCTGTCTCTTTCCAACAGCCTAAACTGGATCGCGTTAAGAGCTCGTGGTAAGGCCTCAGGGATCGAGATGGCGCTAGACGACTTGTATAGCTCTGTCTCTTTCCAACAGCCTAAACTGGATCGCGTTAAGAGCTCGTGGTAAGGCCTCAGGGATCGAGATGGCGCTAGACGACTTGTATAGCTCTGTCTCTTTCCAACAGCCTAAACTGGATCGCGTTAAGAGCTCGTGGTAAGGCCTCAGGGATCGAGATGGCGCTAGACGACTTGTATAGCTCTGTCTCTTTCCAACAGCCTAAACTGGATCGCGTTAAGAGCTCGTGGTAAGGCCTCAGGGATCGAGATGGCGCTAGACGACTTGTATAGCTCTGTCTCTTTCCAACAGCCTAAACTGGATCGCGTTAAGAGCTCGTGGTAAGGCCTCAGGGATCGAGATGGCGCTAGACGACTTGTATAGCTCTGTCTCTTTCCAACAGCCTAAACTGGATCGCGTTAAGAGCTCGTGGTAAGGCCTCAGGGATCGAGATGGCGCTAGACGACTTGTATAGCTCTGTCTCTTTCCAACAGCCTAAACTGGATCGCGTTAAGAGCTCGTGGTAAGGCCTCAGGGATCGAGATGGCGCTAGACGACTTGTATAGCTCTGTCTCTTTCCAACAGCCTAAACTGGATCGCGTTAAGAGCTCGTGGTAAGGCCCCTGATAGTGTGTTACGCATTTACCCCGCAAGTTTTCTCAATTCAAATTAATTGCTGATAATAATATTAACAGCAATCAATTTAAATTGTGTTGTTCTTACTCTGATTTTACATAATCTAAATGCAGTGTCCTTCAGAATAATGTTGAGTCATATTATCGTCTCGAATACTATTAATCATAGTTTGCGAAAATATTTCTGGCCTCGTCTTCAGCGCCAAATAAAAAAAAAATGCACGTTTAATTAGTACTCTTTCAAAAAAGTACTTAATTAGTATTATTTAGTAATTGTTTTAGCTTAGGGTAGTACAAATTAGTTCAATATACAACTGGTTATGACACTTTTGTTTATTATCTTGATTGTAAAATATAAGTTACGATGTACTTAACGACTTTACCTTTACATGGATCTGTGCCTACCCAGAGTCAGTGAGAGTTACGTATACAATGTTATCTCTGATTCATGGCGTCTCATAGTATAACTGATAATATTATGCAAATACATGTATGTCTATGTAGTATCGTAATGGCATACTCGAATATCGAGCGCATTATATCAGAGATCTCATTTACCCTAGCTAGTATGGTGCTTCCTCACTAATATTAAATGTATGCTCTTCGTATGTATGTACAGACGCCAGCAGGTTAAGCTACCCGAAACTGTCAAATTTTCCCAATCAACCTTGAGCCTTAATGCTTTAACGATAAAGTTATATTTTCAACTTTATTGCTTAATCAGATTGTAGTACCTTGATGTGCTGACGTTTGTACGATTTTATCTAACCATGAACACGTGTGATAATTTATTTTATTGTATAATATTATATGCGCTCCTTAAATAACAAATACTCGATTAATATTTTAACGCTATGAATATCGTGTATATAAAATCAAAAATAATACTTTATCTATTTATTGTATAGTGTTTATCTTCGCGTATTTTACATAATTATATACTTCAATTCTTAATTTCAGATAATTTACGTCCATTGCCACTTATTCAACTTTCTTCTTTACGGTTCTTTATTATAAAGTTGATTTTTAAGTGACCATTTGTAATAAAAAGGTCCTGAATAAATTTTGGTTGCAATGGAATTTGACCTGTTTTGTTTAACATCGAGTTTATTATTCCAAAACTTTATAATTATCTGAGATTCTGAATTCAAATATAGGTACTCGTTGAATCTCAAGCATAAATGTAATTTACTAGACCATAGCATAGTAGGAACGTTAATGTTGTATGTTACGTAAAGACACGCAGTTTGATGAGATGGGAAACAAAGTGCTTTGTATGCACATCAGTGATTGGTAAACAAACATTATTGGAGGTTGTGTTAACATTTGTGAAATATATAAATTTTATTTTATAAAATCGTATTTCATTTTTTCTTTTTCACGTTCCTCAAGAATTGGGCTATGAAATGCAATTTTTTTTTAAATTCGGCATGAAATGGAGTTCCGTTAGCGCATTCAAGCTTCAGACAGACAGACAGAAGCGGCGGGGGGGACGTTTTATAATATGTAGTGATGATAAGTACACCTAATTTATTTAAACACTATTATTAACTTAGAACAAAACCAATGAAGGTCTTACACAATGTTGATAATTTTAATGTTATTTCCGGAAAATAGTTTTTAGCACTTACTTACTTAATTACACTAATATCTATCACATTCGAATGTTTTGCGGCGTGCTTGTGTTGTGCTTAGACAGCGGCGAGGGTAAGTTCCTACTTACCGCGCACTGGTCTGGTATACTTACTGTAGGGTAGTGACAAGTTATACGGAAGCCGAAGTTACGGGCGGTGCCTACTCCGTATCACGGGACGTAAGATTAGTTTGGGGCCAGACCCATATATTAATCTATGGCCCGACCTAAGAATGAATGACACTACAATTTGACGGTTCTCTACTGTGTGTGCTCGTTCGAAATTGTTAATTTTGGTGTGAAAAAACTTCATAGTGAATCCTAGGGAGTAGGATTCATTCCGAAGTTTATTCACACCAAAAGTAAATAAAGTCAGTCTCACGAAAGAAGTCTCTATTTTGTTTATTGCGCTAGATCTAAACGAACCGTGAGTTTAGGGACATAAAAATGCTAATCAATTGATTGTTGCGAAAATTTGTTTTCCAATTTCCCGAATAATGATAGCAGCGATAACTGATGTGTTGCTGGTCGATTTAATTTGATAGCAGTCATGGTAATTTGTGGAAAATGTATAGCTATGGCATTCAAGTAAAAACGTTTCTTGTATGGAGTCACCCTTTAATTTTTAACTTTATTTATTTGTTGTTATAGCGGCAATAGAAATACACACGGAAAATTTCAACCGTCTACCTATTGCAGTTCATGAGATACAGCCCGCTAACAGACAGACGGACGGGCGAGCAGACAGCGGAGGCTTAGCAATAGGGTCCCGTTGGCACTCTGGGTACGAACCCTAAAAATACAATATCGACCTCTGATGCCCCATACAAAATATTACAAACAGATGCTCTATTTTGCGGTAGAAAACCACAGCCATAAATTATATTTATCTATATTTGGTCACCAAAAACCACTATCAAACTGATAAGATAAAAGCAAGCAGTCATTGACAATAATTTAAAAAAAAAACTAATAACGAAAAAAAAATGTACTTTATTATAATGTTGAATGTACTACTGTAATTTTCCATAGAGTAATATAAAAGTCCATAATAATATAATATTTTTGAGTAATATCAGTGTTCGTTCCAATCAGTCGTGGTTTATTCCTTCTTCTTCCTTGGGCGCATGCAGCACACCGCGCTGGTGTCCAGCATGTTGTAGTTGGCGTCACCCTTGTTGTGTGACTCAATGAACTTAGCGTGAGTCTCAGGAGACAAGTAATACAGCTTGACGGCAGGAACTACCTTCATGGCTTCAATGTAGTTCAACTGTAACAACATATTCAGACTTAATGCAAGATCCACAACTTAGAATGATGGAATGTTTTAGTTATCAATTTATTCTTTGAAATCAATACAAATAAATAAAAGTCTGTTTGTAATGTGAAATAACAGCTTTTTACTAAATGCATATGAAAGTAAAGTAAGTTTATACAGTACCTAAAATAAAAAAACAACGGAACGGCTGGATCAATTTTGACGGGACTTTCACTTGCAGATAGCTACTGTTAAAAGGAGTAACTTAGGCTTATTTTAGAAAAAGAGTTTTTCGATAATCACGCGAGCGAAGTCGCAGGTACAGCCACAAGTATACAATACACAAGATTTTAGAGAAGCTTACTTATGAGTCTAAAAGTTTGATGTGGCTGTTTTCTGCAGGCAATGCTCTAAAACTTAGAGCATTTCCTGTCACTCATACCTGTGTGGCTGACACACAGGCATGAGAAAGAGGTAATGCTGTACAGTCAACAGCAAAAGTAGATGATCAAAATCAGAAATTCAATACTAATGAACGGAGTTCGCATCAGTAACAGTGACGTACTAGTAGTAAATGTTTGGTATAATTTACAATCACATACTTTTGAATCACTTCGACGCCACACAGTTCTGACGCGAACTCCGTTTATTGGTATTGAATTTCTGATTTTGATCATCTACTTTTGCTGTTGACTGTACCTATTACCAAAACTTGATGTGCCATATTCATGGTTGGGGGCCGTACAGTTCCTTAATTAAAAAGTGATGCTTACTCACCAATAACTCATATTTTGTCTTGGACAATTCAAAATCAGTTTTGCCAACTAGAGGCAAGGCTTCAAAGCGCTCCAAGAATGGCCACAGAGTATAGTCCACTAATCCAGGGTAGTCTCCATGTAAGAACTTGGTGCCACGTTCCTTAAGTCGTGCCTGCAGAGCTTCCAGGCCCTTGTGGTAGTTCTCTAACATTACTGGCTGCAGAGCTTGTGCATTATAAGCAGCTGTGTAAAATGCTGATTGAGCCTGTAAAAAAGTTTCACTGGAGATTAGACTGATTAGATTATAATATTATTGTTCTGACAACGGTTAATTATCGGCTTTTTTCAGAAAAGTCAACAGTTTTCTTTATTTCATACTAGCTTCGGCCTGTGGCTTCGCCCGTGTTGATGTTGGAAATTACCACAGGAATGTGCTACCGCCTACCAGTTCAAAAAGTAGCCTATGTCCTTCCACAGGATGCCATCAATCTCCTTGCCAAATTATATTGAAATCTGTTCATTGATTTAGGAGTGAAAAGGTAACATACATATAGAGTTACTTTCGAATCTATAATATTAGTATGGATTTTTCATTGAAATCACCTAAGAATTTATAGAAATAAACAATGAGAATGCTTACCGCAGCAAACAGTTCAACTATAATCTTGTCTTCAGCCCGGCGCAGTGGGTCAGTTGACTGCAGAGGTACGTCTGGGTACTTCTCATCCAGGTAAAAGTTTATGATGTTGCTGTCAAATATGGCTTTACCCTCTTCATACTCCAGAGCTGGTACAGTGCCTAGAATATACAAAAATAATAATAGTAGTGTAATGATTTTTAGACATAAATAAAAAAAAGATAGAGTTAAGACTGGTGTAATGTACAATAATTGAAGTTTATTTTTGGCTGACTGGCCTAATCACATGACAGTTGTATTCAAGGGTAATTGAATGCTTGAATAAACCAATGTTTTTGTTTGGTTCATTCATGCAGAACATAATTTTACAAACTTTATTATTCTTTTTTTTTATTATTCTGAGTACTAAAGACCTGTTGATATTTTATAAAAATGGTGGTATACTTAATTTAACTTAACTAAACCTTACCTTATATGTTTGTATTACTAAATAATGCAGATTCGCTGTCAGATGTGCAACAAATGTTAAATAAGAGCCAAACAGTAGGTTTTAACAATAACAATAGCCATTTGATGAGATGTGGCAAGTTGAATTAACATCTTCAAAAAGTTCAAAAAGTTTTGTGTTAATTTGCTATTATGATGATTTTACTAGCAAATTAACACAAAACTTTTTATCCTTAAACCTCGTACAACACAACTATATTCTGATTATTCTAGTAATAAGAATATGCAATGATAGCTTACCTTTAGGGCTGAAGTTGAAAATCCACTCGGGTTTGTGATCCAGATTAACGAATACTGTATCGTATTGCAAATTCTTTGCATTCATAACAAGAACAGTCCGCTCGGCGTAAGGGCAGAATCTCATCGCGAACAGGCGAAGTTTGCCGCCGTATGCAGGGAGAGCATCACCTGATAAAAAACAAATGAGGTTAATTTTTATCACGAAGTTTTCCGGCTTACAATAATCGTAAAATATGTAAGTCGGTGATAAAGCAGCAACGTACCGGTTTGTAAATGCTTTTCAGACATTTTGTTGGAGACTTCCTTTTTGTTTAATTTATTGTATAATATTAAAGCGCTGGTAGTCAGTAGCAACTCAACAACTCGCCGCAGCTCTAATTTCGAAGTGATCGGCCGGCCTTCAAAATTTATGAA
Organism: Apamea anceps; assembly: GCA_951799955.1. Classification (NCBI taxonomy): domain Eukaryota; kingdom Metazoa; phylum Arthropoda; class Insecta; order Lepidoptera; family Noctuidae; genus Apamea; species Apamea anceps. Next base: position 7,494,243 of record OX637516.1, read on the forward strand.
CGTCGAAGCCTCCAACCTCCTCCTTTCTACTTGATTTGACATTGACAGCAGTATATAAAAAAAAAACTTTTAGTGTTGCCAAATGTCTAAGCCAAATTTCCTCACTGGGTTGAAAATTCACTTAATAAACTGTCTTTTCTAGTAAAACAAAACAAAAATAAAGTAGGTAACTAATTAGTTCTTCCAGTACTTTACGAGTCAGAAATTGGTTTTAACACAAAAATTGTTATTTTAGTGTTACACAAAATAAATATTATTTCGTTTTCTAAGTGCAAAGTTTTCTTTGTTGATCGTATGTACGTTAAAAATAACTCACGTTACTAATTTATGCTCGAAGTGTTATCTAAATTAATGAAAAACTATAAACCCCACAAATAAATAGATTTCTAATTTATATGGTAACAACCCGTAACCAGGCAACATTTAACTGAATTGACATGACCAACCACCATGACTTGGCACATTGTGTTTTTGCTCATAAAAATTGAGTCATGAAATCGGAAAGGAAAGTAATCATGATATCTAGTAATCTGATGCGGTTTCTAGAAAGGAACCATGCTGATGATCCCATCGATCGTGCTTCTAACGTTTTGACATCGCCTTATGTAGGTAGCATGGTAATATTTCTTTTTCACCCACGTTAAAGAGGGTAGGTAGTCGATATGTTTTAGTCTTTGAATGCTGATATTGAAGTATGCCTGGGACGCGTAGCTATCTTAAAAACCATTCAATGGTTTGCCGAGAGGCTCCTGAATACCGAGGGTTCTGATTACCGTGCAGATTGTGGGCAGTGCTAGAGCAATCAGCTCATGACAATAGCACATATTATAAGGTATGTACTTGCCTTAAGGAGTCCAGGGTTACAAGAAGTAGACCTTTCTTAGTACTTTAGTAGGTAGTTGCAAGATGCGGAAGTACTGCGGAGAAAACACATCTAAACCTAACAGGTAGGTTCCCATTTACCCAAGTTATGTTATCTCGGGTAGTACCTGTTAACAGGTGTTGATTTTAGACACCCTGTAACAGTTTTCTTTCATCTCTTGTGACTGATAAACCCTTTGACAGTTGAGGTCTTATCAGTATCTAGCTATGAGGCAAATCAAAATTCTTCTTAGATGAACAATGTGCCTCGTATAGGTCTGATTTGGTGTTTTTCGATGTGTAATATTACTTAAACCCAGGAAATAATCGGGCATGTTCTGCCCTTAAACTTTCAGATTTACAAATTACCTACGTACCGAAAGCAATTAAATTAGGTGAGGCAGCAAAATTAACGGGCATTTTGCTTCCAAAAGTCTTATTGAATTATTTATAATTATGCTCTTGTCACCGCAGGAATGCCAGCTATTTTAGAACCCAAAGGCCTGGCACGCGACGATGGGAAGAGACCAGACGGAATGACCATAATGCCCTGGAAGTTAGGTAGACCTTTGGTGTGGGATGCAACATGTGTCAACACCCTTGCGCCACCCCATCTTCCTAGCACGGTAGGTTGTGCTGGAGCAGCTGCTACTGGTGCAGAAAACCTCAAACGGCGAAAATATTCCAGCCTGATTGGGAGTTATATCTTCGAGCCGTTTGGGGTTGAAACACTAGGGCCATGGGGTCCGAATGCCCACTTGGTTTTTCGAGATATCGCCAAGCGGTTAGTCGATTCTTCACGTGACCAAAGGGCTGGCCTGTTTCTTGGTCAAAGAATTAGCATCGCCATACAACGTGGCAATGCTGCCAGCCTTTTGGGCACTGTTCCTGTTGACAGCGATGCAGACGAATTTTTTGATGCCCTATGATTCTTTTGTTTGTTTTTTCACATGTACAGACGCCAGCACATCAAGCTACTACAATCTGTCTAATAGATTTTCAACTTTATCGCCAGAGTATTAAGGTTCAAGGTTGATTGGGAAAATTTGACCGTTTCGGGTAGCTTGACCTGCTGGCGTCTGTACATGTACATGATATGTATTATTGTTTTAAATGTTAGCTTATATAATGTAAATATATAATTGTGAATAAATACCAATTATTATTATTAAAAAAAAAGAAGTACCTAGGTAGGTACTAATTATGAGTGTTTTAATGAATTCTGGAAATCGCTCAGTCATGCTCCTGGCTGTAAGTACCTCTAATAAGCACGAACTACTGCAACCAACGCCTATATATAAGCTTTACATAGATTCCCACAAAAATGTAAATACCTTTCCCCAAAATTACCTTAAATGCTATTAAACTTACAACAGTATGAAGTGTTTTCCCTGAAAATAAAAATGAAGAAGTCTAAAGTACCAGCTGTTATGTACACACGACGACATATCCAGATATATTAGCATATTTTAACTGACCTCGCATTGTATAGGCTTTTCGTACAATAAAGTTGACAAAAACTGGAAATGTATAGCTTGATTTGTCGTGCGTACCTGCCTACCTAGTAGTGTTCATTTAGGGAGATATTAATTTTTAACACTATTACCTAATTGTGACTGATTCGGATTAGCTCACTGCAGTTAGGTAGGTTGTAAATATTATCTAGTATATAATCAGTACCTCGGTTTAGTTTTATCAGTCAGTCAGTGACTTACATATTTTCCATAATATTCCATTGATCGTACTCATCATTCCTCCTTGAATTAGATTTAACACTCATTGAACCAGTACCTAACTGGCAATCCAATTCTTTGATGTGCTTACCTACGCTGTGTTGTCAGTCAGAACGATCAATACATCCATACCTATAGGTGATATAATATGTAGAGAAGTATGTATTTGAATCTTCGTACAACAGTGGCCATGAATGACTAGTTTTTTTTTATATCCTACTTATCATTTATATCCAGTGATAGGAATAGGTAGTGCCTATTTGCCTAAACTTCAAAGAACAGAGACAAGAAACGGAGACTTCCTTAGGACTAAATTTTTTCCGGGACATCCCGGACTCCTTATACAAACATTGTGATTCGTAGTATTAAGATCAACAAGTCATTTACAAAATGACCTCCAAAAAAAAAAATTCAGAAAATTTTATGGTTGTAACGACTGTGAATTTTATTTATTATGTTATGTCTATAACGCAAACTTTAGGTAAATATAGACGAATTACTTATTCCAAATAACATATTTTTTTAATGTATTTAAAAGTGTTGTCCCGAATTTCAGGACAGATGTCCTGGAAAAAATTTAGTCCTAAGGAAATCTCTGTTCTTCGAAGTTTAGGCAAATAGGCACTACCTATTCCTATCACTGTTTATATCTTTATGTCACATTCGATTTCTGTTTATTCACGTCCAACAAAACCCAGTATTTCGCTGCGATCGCAAGATTAAACGTAAATAAAAACATTTATCACGGCAAAGTGGAAATGTAATGTGACTATACAATAAAAAGCGAGTCATCGTCGTATTAGCAGTTTTAGATAGGTTTTGTCGAATCATTACCGCCATTCATATTTGGGGCAGTGTGAAATAGTCGCCATGTTATCGTCAACAATTAGTTTTGCTGCGCATTTATACTCCTCACTTCAAGGAGTGCAGACATTCCGACGAGCGCTCGGATACGTTTTACCTTATAGCAACATGGCAGCAGGCAAGAGGAACTTTAACTCAAAACACCTGACAAAAGGTTAGTTGTGATATTAATTATACGTGTATTTATAATTATAAATGAATGTACCTAATATAGTCTCTGGTAGATAAGTGAACATAGTCAAGTATAGATAATAAACTCAAACAACATTGTTTCGACAAAAACAAGTCACAGAATAATCTTTAGGTACATACCTATGTTAGCAATGGCTCTAAGTGGCGTAAAAAGTGCGCCAGAGATATTCATATAAGTAAATGCGTAGATAAATAAAGCTAGAAATAAGATAGGCGTATATTTACACATGTTGTATTTATAACCAAAGAGTTATGAAGAAGTTAATGTTTACATATTTATTTTGTCGATGATTTAATCGCAAACCTGATTTTTGTGAAGGTATCATTTGCTGCTAGGCGCGTAATTTAAAAAGTTTCTCGAGTATGATCAAACTGGAGTGAATTAATTGAAAAGCTTTCAAAGAGGTAGACGCGATCAGTAAGCTTTACTCAAGTGTATTTTAAATGAGCAAGGTATACCTGTTGGTATGCCAGGAGTAGTAATAAATGCGGCAAACGGATTTTATGTCACAAATCGGAACCGACGTGGGTCGAATTATAAGCAAGCTTTTATAGAACATTATATAGCATTCCAGTTCCACCTATAAATATAAAACTATGTTTTCGCACAAATAAAGGTCTGATTTTAGTCTACCTATAATTAGTCTAAGTATATTATAATATAATTAATGAGTATAACGGCGGCAGCGTGCGGGCAGAGAAAATAAAGCGAACGGGAACGGTAATATTTCGTATAATAATTAATCAGGCACACAATACACAATAGTCTATCTTATTAGGTACACACGGTAACACGGTATGGAGCTCTCGTTTAATAGTTTATGTAGGTATGCTGGCGCCGCGCAGTTGAGCGGGCGCACTCTCTATCAACGGGGTAGGCCGACTGGCGACGCGAGCGGCGCGCGGCAGCGGGGAGCCGTGGAGCGGGGGGGCTTACCCCTCTCGAGCAGGCGAGGCATGGACGAGGTAAGTTCGCAGCAAGGCGGCGCGCGTACGCGATTCTACGTTGTTACACACTCCCCCTCTAGTTCGAACATAGCGCCCTCGCGTTCGGACTAGCAATCATACCTACGGGGTCGACCACGTCTGCGTTTTTCCCTAACCGGAACCTCAACATCACCGATGAACGGTGTCAGATCAGAGACATGGTAACGTCCAATGTGCTCACCTTTGACGGTTCCCTCAACTAGGTAAGTAGTGGGGGTTACAACTTCTCGTATCCGGTACGGGCCATCTCTACGAGGTATAAATTTCGCAGACTGTCCGGGGCCAACATCGTTCAGCCCTTGCGTCTTCAACAAAACAAGGTCACCTACCTTATAGTCGGGAGGCGGTCGTCTACCTTCGTCCGCATATTTTTTCTGTACGGACTGGGTACGTTCGTGGACATCCCTAGCGTCTAGCAACACCGTCGACAACTTACGAAGGTAAGGAGTGATGTTATGCACGAAATTATCGCTATCCACTATGGTCTTCATGTCCGCCACGACGTCCGAAGGTGCGCGCAATTCTCTCCCGAAGGTGAGGAAGGCTGGTGAGAATCCAGTACTCGCTGTAACAGCGGAGTTCATCGCAAACCTTACGGCTGCGAGGTGAATATCCCAAGAAGTGTGGTCTTTTCCTACTAGAATTGCTAGTTGAGGCTTCAGGTCCCGGTTCTTCCGCTCTACAGGGTTCGCTTCGGGATGATACAGCGGCGTCAAAGACTGTTTGATACCCATCACATGACACGCCTGCTGCATCACCTCGGCAACGAATTGGACTCCGTTGTCACTTATCATCCTGCGCGGGACTCCGAACCTCAAGAAGACCTCGGAAATCAAAACCTCAGCGCACTCCACGCTGGTGGCGTTCTCTAACGCAAATAGCTCAACCCAATGGGAGCATGTATCTTCTAGAATTAAAATCCAACGGTTACCTTTCGAAGTTCTTGGGAGAGGGCCGAATAAATCGACTGACACCACTTCGAACCGTCGGGTCGGTGCCGGGGTTTGCAGCAACCCTGCCGGCTTCCGGTTGTCGATTTTGTATCGCTGGCAAGCAGTGCAGCGCTTGATGTAGTCAGTAACGAAGGATCTCATACCTGGCCAGAAGTATCGGGCTCTGATGCGCTGCAGGGTCCGTTCCGCACCGAAGTGACCTGCTGTGGGAGCGTCATGAAAATCTGCAAGGACACTCTCCCTCTCATGCGTAGGTACCACGAGACAGGCGGAATCAGCGTCTTCAGAGTCAGGTGCGCATCTGTACAACACCCCATCCGACATCAGGTATCCTCTCTCTGACCAGCCTCTCCCCCTAAAGGGGTCGTCGGTCGCCTCCAAATCCTCTACTATTTTCTTCAGCTCAGGATCTCTGAGCTGATTAGTGCGCACGTCGTCAGGCGTCCTGTGTGGCACATCTACTGTCACTAAGCATACCTCGCAACCACCTGGGTTTTCTTCGCAACAGGCTGGGCGGCTTAGTGCGTCAGCAATCACGTTCACCTTTCCGGGAGTGTACTCGATCTGTAAGTCGTAAGCCTGGAGGGTTAGCGCCCATCTGGCCAGACGACCGGTGGGTGACTTCAGGCTCATCAGCCAACGTAACGGCTGATGGTCGGACTTAACCATTACCTTTGATCCTTCCACGTAACCCCTGAATTTTGTAACCGCCCATACGACGGCAAGGGCCTCCCGTTCGGTGGTGGTGTAGTTGCGCTCAGCTGGCTCTAAAAGACGGCTGGCGTACTCTATGGGTCTCTCATCAGGGCCCTCCCCCTGCATCAAAACTGCGCCAAGACAGTAGCCACTGCTGTCTGTCCGGAGGGAGAAGGGCTTGCATTCGTCGGCTTGGCGTAGAATGGGAGCTGTGACCAGGAGTTCTTTGATACGCTCAAAAGCAGCCTGCTGCTCATCATGCCATCTCCAAGTGCTGTTCTTCTTAAGAAGGTCAGTTAAAGGCCTAGCGATTGCAGCGTAGTTCGGTACAAAGCGCCGAAACCAACTAGACGTCGCCAAAAAGCCTTTTAATTGCCTTACGGTCTTTGGAGAGGGCATGTCAGCGATGGCTGAGGTCTTACCTGGATCGACTTGCAGACCGCCTGGGACGATGATGTGACCGAGGAACTTGACTGAGTCTCGGGCGAAACAGCTCTTCATACGATTGACACGCAGGCTAAACTGCTCGAGTCGATCAAAAACCGATACAAGATCTTCGATGTGACCTTCGTAGGTCTGTGAGAGGATTATCAGATCGTCAAGATAACCTAAAATGGTCACAGGCCTGCTTCCTTGAGGGTCCGAGCATACATCGGAGCTGTCATTTACCTTCTGGCCTCGAATGGGCACATTCAAATTCGATTTGAATCGATCTATCAATCGTTGAAATGTGGCACCCGAGTTACGTAGGCCCATCGGCATCCTCTTAAACCTGTAAGTGCCAGAGGGTGTCACAAAAGCAGTTTTGTCGCGATCTTCTTCTGCGACACAAACCTGGAAATAACCGGAGTGGAGATCAAGCGTGGTCATATAGCTGGTCGTCTTCGCCGCATGAAGTACGTCTTCCATGCGTGGGAGCGGGTAACGATCCGGTTCTGTCACCGCGTTCAACTTCCGGTAGTCCACACACAGGCGAACTCCGCCGTCCTTCTTTGCTACTAAGACTACGTTGGCAGCCCAAGGCGACTCACACTCCTCTATAACATCTGCGCGCAGCAGCTTCTCAAGCTCACCGTCTAACAACTGTTTCTTACCTTGCGACATTCTATAGGGTGGTGAAGCGGTCGGTTCCTGCTTCTCGTCAACCCGAATGTGATGAGTGGCATAAGTTGTAGGGGGTCCATCGGTGGCGAAGCGCTCAGCTCTGCGTACTATGAGCTGGTTGAGCTGCGTTCTCTGGGCAGGTGACAGCTTCGTTCCTTCATCCTCTCTCAGCGACAGGCTGGAAGAATCGACCTTCAACAGCCCTTTGCCGCTGGTGGAATCGATTTGCATCAGCTGTTCGTCACTGGTGGATTCGAGGCTGTATGACTGTACAAAAGTAAACTTTTGCCTAGGTGAATTACGAAAATACCAACAGTTATGTTGGAGGTCTAACAATATACCTGCTCTAGCGATGAAGTCCTGTCCTAGAAGCGTCCTATTATTCGCTTCTGGTATCACTAGGAAATTGGCGGGAATTACGCGTTTCTGAATTGTTACGTTCGTGTTACATACCAACAATTCTCGTACCTGCTGCGTTCCATCGGCGAGACTGAGATTTCGGCGTGTTTCCGTGAAAGCGGTACCGCTGTCGAGAAGGATTTTATATAATCCAGGACTAGCAAGACTCTCGGTGGCACCTGTATCTAACACTGCAACACCTAATAAAGATGCAACTCCTATCTTTACTGTTGGATGCGACCGGTCCGATACATGGGTGACGGCACTTTGGAAACTCGCCTTATCGGCGGACGGTGTACCTTTACACGTCGGACACTTAGAGCGTATTACCCCTTTTAGACCGCAGCCGTAACAAGACAATGGCGCGTTATCAACATTTATGTCACTCGATTTCGTTTTATTTCTACATTCATCTACCGAATGACCAAACTTTTTACAAAAAGCGCAGCGTGGTCTGACACGTTTCGAATTCGCATCACTACTATTATTCGAACTAGAGTGTATGATGCTCGGCAGCGATCCAAGACGGTAAATAACGGCAGGTAGTCCAGTAGGTGGAACTCAGTTGCGTGGTTTCAGTCCGCGCTCGCGTCGTCCGAGCACGTGCCACGAGTTGGGCGCAATTTTATAACGGCGGCAGCGTGCGGGCAGAGAAAATAAAGCGAACGGGAACGGTAATATTTCGTATAATAATTAATCAGGCACACAATACACAATAGTCTATCTTATTAGGTACACACGGTAACACGGTATGGAGCTCTCGTTTAATAGTTTATGTAGGTATGCTGGCGCCGCGCAGTTGAGCGGGCGCACTCTCTATCAACGGGGTAGGCCGACTGGCGACGCGAGCGGCGCGCGGCAGCGGGGAGCCGTGGAGCGGGGGGGCTTACCCCTCTCGAGCAGGCGAGGCATGGACGAGGTAAGTTCGCAGCAAGGCGGCGCGCGTACGCGATTCTACGTTGTTACATGAGTAATTCACAACCACTAACAGTTTCTCTTAAAAAGTTAATTTTTTGGAGAAACTGAACTTGATAAAGTTGAACGTAACCCTAGACGCTAGTAGTTGTATAGGCCTCTCTAATTATTTGTTACATTATAAATAAACCAGTAAAAACCAGCATGCTTCCATTCTTAAATCTGATCTGAAACTTTGTAAGTACCTATGTTAAGTGTTCACCGGCTTTATTTGCTGAATATAGGGTGTACGTTAATGGCGCCGACAATGTCATGAATAAAGAACTGCTGGTTTTACCAGATAAAAAAAAAAGGGATGGCCCTTTTTTTTGAGAAACTGGTAGAGGTCGATTAGATTAGAACAAAATAGGTTTTTAACTGTTGAATATTGTTAGTTACTAGTGAGTTTTTGATATTCTATCAGCCAACTATGGTCCTCACTAATCTTCAATCATTAGTTATTAATTAGTAAGTTTTCATTTATATTGTTCTTGGTTGATACTTAGTGTTAATCATTGTAGCTAGGGTAACGCAAATAATAGCTGCGTTTATGTCTTAGTAGAAGGCGCATGCACTTTGCTGCATGTCTATATGCTGCATGACCTACATGCGGATGATGCCGTGGGCAAAAGCTAGTACTTACCTAATAATATATATTTTTTTCCGACACAGGTGATGCTCTCCCGCCGTTCACCGGTAAGCTGCGCGTGTTCAACATGCGCTACTGCCCATACGCGCAGCGCACCATCCTTGCTCTGAACGCGAAGAACATCGACTATGAGATCGTCAACATCGACCTCCAGGACAAGCCCGAATGGCTCACCACCGTTAGTGCCTTTGGTAAGAGAAATGCTACTGTCATTTGTTTTCAATGCTGTGGCGTATCTACTCGACTAATATACACTGTGTAATTAATTGCCTGTAGCATACCATAACATGAAATAATCAAATAATTTCTTGTTTAATTTGATATTATGCCACAGCACGAAAATTGCATTGTGTAAATGGGGCTTTATGTTTATAGGCTCGGTCAAGCTCTGTTTGAGCGGGGTTAAAAGTGGAAACCTGAGTCTGTCAGCTCTGAGATCTGGCAGATTTTGGTAAAAAATCTTAGGAAATGAAAAATCGAGGATTACTTTTTTATTAATCACATAATTTTGTTCTAAAGGCAAAGTGCCAGCACTGGAGATATCAGAAGGTGTTTCTGTCCTCGAGAGCCTGGTGACCGTGGAGTACTTGGACGATGTATACCCACAGAGGCCGCTTCTCCCTAAGGATCCTCTACTAAAGGCCAAAGACAAGGTTCTTGTTGAAGTTTGGGGAGCCGTAAGTATTCTTTTGTTAATTTTTTTTTGCCGCATTAGGCCGTGCGCAGACCTAGATAAAACCGTCTCAAAATAAACATACCGCTTATTTTTTTTCACTAAAAGTGATTCCATAGGCTAACATGATAGTGTTGTCTGGTCTGCGTATTATCATGGTCCCCAATCTGTCGTACTCTAAAGGTGCTGAATGCCCTTCTGGCTGCCAACTCTGAATGTGATGTGTTTGCGGATGAATGGATTAAAATTATGCGTATATGTCTGGTGTTCTGTGAGAGAATATATGCAAGGGAGTCCACTGTTCCATATTAGTTTTAAGTTATATTATTGTCAACGTAACTATTGTTCTCTATGTTAATTAATGTAATTGGTGTTGTACTGTTTTTATTAAATATAAAGAAATAAATAAACGGTAAACGCAGCAGGGTTGGATGAGATAACTAAGTACCTGTTAGTTAATATGACTTGCAAATTGTGTTATGACACGATTACGTTTTGTTTATAAAACACATAAAGCATAAGTTTCGATCTCGTAGGAATATCGGGATAAAAAGTATCCTATATGTTAATCCTGGCTATAAACCATCTGTGTGCCAAATTTCATCCAAATCCGTTCAGTAGTTTTTGCGTGAAAGAGTAACAAACATCCATCCATCCATACAAACTTTCACGTTTATAATATTAGGACGAAGTAGGATAATATTAGTAGGAAGTAATAATAATTATGATTCAGGTCTAGATAACATGCAATAATGCACCTTCAAAAATAACTCAACCGGTTTTTTTTGTTCCATTGCATTCCATTCCAAAAAACGTAATTTCGTTCATCGCAAGTCTTGTTTTAAAGATCACAACAAAATATAGGTATCACTAAAACAAAGGAAAATTATTATTCGAAACTCAATTAAAACTAACAACTGAGAGATAACAATAACCGACTAGTTAAGTGCGCGTTCATGCCGATGCTAAGTCGAAACTTATTACATAGTGAAGACGATATCTTATTTCGGTTTTTTAACTTTAAAGTTAATAAAACTGAATCATCTTTTTCTAACCCAGTACATACGGATGTTGCTTATGCAAATAACAGTTTTTTTTACTAGCTGTTATTGTCCCAGTGCTGGGCAAAGGCCTCCCTACTGTGTTTCCACCTCTCTCTGTAAAGACCAATCTTTATTAAAAGAGTCCAGCTCATCCCGCCATCTGAGCCTGCCGCGATGGCGTTTGCTAATAAGCGGGTCGTTTATTTGCCCCATAAATTGTCTGACATGCGGCAGATGTGCCCAACCCAATTCCATTTAAGCGTGGCAGCTTTCCGAGTGACATCGGTTATTTTAGTGATGGGATGAATTGTTGCATTCTTAGCCCAGTCCATAAGTATAATACCTAGAATACTCCGTTCCATAGCGCTCTGGCAAACCTCGAGCGCAGATCTCTGCTGAATTGAAAATCCTCTCCCTGTTGAATGAAAGATTATTTTATTTTATTTCAGGTCCACTCCTTGTACTTCAAACTTGTGAAACTACCAGATACCATCACGGAGGATAACATCGCTGCCTACTACAAGGCAATTGACTTACTTCAGTCAGAGTTGAAGCAACGGGGGACCAAATTTTTGGATGGAGAGCAACCTGGCTTCGGTGACTACATGATCTGGCCCTGGTTCGAGAGGATGCTTGTCATGAAGACCGATGTTGGAAGGCTGGATGAGAAGAATTACAAGTTAGTGGTAAGTTTCGTAACCTTAATATTTTTATGATAATTTAGTTCTTTATTCAACACAACCAGTAGTTAGTAGGGTTGTCTAGCAGTGAATTTAAGATTTTTATTAACTAGATATTGCAGTGGTGACCCAGTGGTAACGGCCACGACTTACGAGATGTAGGTCGTAAGTTCGAACCCAGACAGGCGCTTTACTTTGTGTAAAATTATTTTATCGCCATTGCTCTCAAAACGGTTTAGGAAAACATCATGAGGAAACCGGTATTTCCTAGAACCAAAAATTCGAAGACATGTCACATCTACCAACCCGCACTGGGCCCGCGTGGTAGATTATAACCCACTCCCTCTCGAAGAGAGGAGGCCCGTGTCCCAGCAGTAGGAACACAATATAGGCTGATTATGAGTTAGTAGGGAGGGTCCTAATTAAACCTTAGAAAACGAATTGTAAAAACGATGTTTCAATAAGGTTTTAATTATATCAGCATCAATTAGTTGATTGCTTAATAAGTTCCTATATCACCTGCCTATCCCAAAATAATGTTGGTCGAAACCAATGCGACCAACATTTATCTACCTAAGTACCTAGTTGGTATTTGTATGATAAATATCGGTTAACACATTGCGCAGTGTTTAGATAGATAATTATCATCATTGTGTGATGATTAGCCTAGACCTAGAGTGACTCGACAATATTGTCATGACACGTTCACTTCACATGTGGTGTTGTTATAATTATCGCTAGTAATGTTATAAGCTTGGCTAAAATCATGATAAACATTGCTATTTGATTAAAAAAATATCGTTCATGTTTGGTATCGGCTTTATTCATATCGTCTCAATCAACTCAGCCTCAGTCCACTGCTGGACATGCCCACTGCCACTTCAGTTTGCTTACTCTGCAAGCTATGTCGGTAAATCCAGGGGGTCTACTCCGAAGTAGTATCGGCCGAATGTTCGACCGTTTCCTGCTACGAAGTTACTATTTGGTTCGGTCGGTTCCGATCCTACACTCCTACACTCTTTCAAATATTGACTATAATCCCGACCCAACTAAGCCGATCCGAACTTTTTACGCATTTTTCAATAATATTCGGTTCGGCCATGTGTCGGTCCGATCCGAACATTCGCACTTTGCACTTCGGAGTAGGCCCCCAGTTCTTTTCCGGATGATTTCATACCTGATTTTATCCTTCAAAGAGACTCCGAGCATAGCTCGCTTCATAGCGCGCTGAACGACCTTCAATTTGTGGAATAGCCCCACCGCCAGTGTCCACGTCTCGGCACCGTATGTTATGACGGGCAGGACGCACTGGTTGAAGACCTTAGTCCTCAAACACTGCGGGATAGGCGACGAGAAGACTTGACGAAGCTTTCCAGATATCGTCTAGAGAACCTTTAATATTGAACAGCGCAGCGGTCAGAAAATAATTCGTATTTCGTAAATAATAAGTATTTTCATATATCGGTACGGTCTGCCCGATCTAGTTGAATCAATATCCTGGAATTATTACAAAAACAAGAAAGTGCTCATAATATAAAGATTTCAGAACCCTAACAAGAACGTTAATAAAACCACAAATTGCAGGCGATAGCGAGAAGTCGTCTAAAAATGACCTTCTGGTTCTGTCCCTAAGCTTTGTTTCTTTATTACAGTTGGAGTACATAGAGAATTTGTGCAAAGACCCCGTCATAGCCGAGTACAGGCTACCCACAGAGGCACTCCTGGCATTCCAAACTGCGTACAGTCTACAGCAAAAACCCAACTACGATTTACTTCTTGAGAAGTAATTGAATATGTTGGGTCTCCGGATAAGTGATGAAATGAAAAGTACAATTTTATATTTTTATAGTGTTCCTTGTTTGTTATGTATTTGTAAATATATTTTTAAGCACTAAAATGAAATTAAATATAGCTGCACTTTTAAGTAAAGCATGATTTTCATTATATCAATGTCCATGAAATGAATAAACTGTTGTTTCGTTATGTTTTTGGTTTTACTTAGTATTTTCGCATATCTCGGGGCCATAGGGTCCCGGACCTTTGGTAGGCATACGAGTGCCGAAGCCAACTGCATAGATAAGTACTACGCCGAGCTACGAAAACGCATTACGTCGTATAGAGCATGTCAGTAGGATATTATTGGGCATTCTACCTCACCTTCCTTTCCATCGGCTCACTCCGTTTGCCTCGTCACTCTCGGTGGAGTAGAATGCCCAATAATATAAATGAAATCTTACATAGTGCAGAAAAATACTGGTTCGGCGCCTATTCCACTATTTTAGTTCTAAAACACAATATTGGCGCCGATTCCCTTGTTCACAAACTAAACTAAATTTAAGTTCAGTGCAACTTTTTCTTTCTTTTTCATTAAGAAAAGGACATAAAATAAATATTAGTTTAGTCCTGTCAAACCTAACCTAACCTAACTTTAAAAGTGGAATAGGTTTTAAACCACAAACTTTGTAGATCCATTAAGTTATTGGGCATTCTAGACCACTTTCCGTTCCATTCGCAACCAAACGAGATTCAAAAAGTGGAGTAGCGCCTTAACCACACGCTGAAAAATATTATTGGGCATTATAACCACCGAAAGAAGGCGAAAGAAGTGAGTGACAAGCGAAAAGTGGTTTAGAATGCCCAATAATATTCTACTCACGTCAACGATACTCATCAAAATTCTGTGATGAGCAAAACACATTATTAATAAACCTATTCAAGATTTATTACTGTAGGTATGCATATACTTACATGTAGGTACATAGTAGTTTAGACAACACGGTTAGCGCAGTGGCTGAGCGATCGGACTGCTGCGCTGCGTGTCGCGGGTTCGATTCCCGCACAGAACAAATATTTGTAAGTCCTACATGTATTTGTTCCGAGTCTGGGTGTTTTTCTATCATATATATATGTATGTATTTATAAAAAAAAAAAAAATGTATACTTATAAGTAGTTTATCAGCCATCTTGTTACCATAACACAAGCATTAGGTTGCTTAGCTTGGGACTAGATGGCGCTGTGTGAAATGTCCAGGGATATTATTATTATATTATTATTATTATAGTTAGTTTCAGTAACAGACATCCGCACCTAATTTAACTTCTACCTATATGTGTTACCAAATGGCAATAACCTTGGCTGTCAACTCTGTAGCGACAATCTCAATGCTGTCAGATTGAAAATAGAACCCATGGCTGAACGCTGACCCCTAAAATACAGGTCCAGGCCTAGTTTGGGGGTTAGGATCAGATTTGTGGCAATACACTCGTGTGCTTTCGTATTGTGATTGGCTTGTAACATGTATTTTTAAGTGTCAAATAAATATTTTAAATTTTTTAATATTTTTTATTTTATTTGTATGGCCATTGTTACCTCAGATCAGAATCAGAATCGGACTTTTATTTGTCAGACATAGGTACATTGGGTTCTTGAATTACATATTTATATAGGTCGCCATTTTTGCCATTATAGCACACAAATATTTTAACAATCACACTCAATTTAATTACAACACAATTAGTAATATAATATTAAATTAGGTTTTGAAATCACAATAAATTTAAAAAGTCACATCAAATTGTTATGTCATTTAGAAATTCGTCAACAGTATAATAACATTTTTCTATCAGTAAATTAGTCAGGTTTTTTTTTATTTTACATAATTCATTTCCTTAAAACTATCTGGAATCTTATTAAATATACGAGGTGCCATACCAAGAATACTTTTTCTCATTAATGCTGTTTTGCATTTCACAGTGCATAATTTATTTTTGTATTGGGTACGAAGGGGAACTTCTCGTACTGTAGAGACTTTGTCAATCGCCTAGCCCATATACTCAGTACATACTCGTATCTCCTAACAGCCCTCATAAAATAGATTAAACATTGTACCTAAACATTATCAACTACCTAAGTGGGAAATTAAGCAAAGCGCTATATGAGTAGGGAGACGGACGGTAGGGAGACGTACCAGATTTAACGCAAGATATAATATATAATATAATATCCCTGGACACTTCACACAGCGCCATCTAGTCCCAAGCTAAGCAACCTAATGCTTGTGTTATGGTAACAAGATGGCTGATAAACTACTTATATACATTTTTTTTTTTTTTGTAAATACATACATATTATAGATAGAAAAACACCCAGACTCGGAACAAATACATGTAGGTCATACAAATATTTGTTCCGTGCGGGAATCGAACCCGCGACACGCAGCGCAGCAGTCAATTGCTTAACCACTGCGCCAACCGTGCCGTCAAGATGCATCGGTAATAAAATAACAGCTAAATAAAAATGTTGTTAGACAAACATAATTATATTTGATTTAAATCTCGTTGTTGCATTAAATATTAACAATAAATAACCGTTCAAAACTTCTTATAAATGGTTAGTTAGGTATCATTATAATATAAGCAAATAAGTACAGTTACCAAAATATAAAATTCCGACAGCAAAGCTTTAAAAAACTTGGTACACCTACGTACGCTGATCTAAAAGGGCCGGTAATCATGCGTTTGTGACCTAAGATAAAATATAAATAATATAAGCAATTGGATCAGTGTAGATTACAAATAATACTCAAAATTTATGTACAATATAATAATATAACAAAAGTTTAAGTAGTAGATAGTGAATTTAATTCAAAATAACTTAATATAATATTGGATATTTCCACATAATATATGGCATTTTAGACGGCAATGTTATACAAGACTTATATTAAAATTACTTAATTATCTACAGGTTCGTGGCACTAACATAACAGTACTAAGTAGGTACCTTATCATTTCGGTCATTTCCATTCAAATTACAAACATTCATGACACTTCATACGTTCACTTAAATTATTCTTAAAATTACAAATTATTAGTAGCTCATCTCAGTTTGTTCCTAAAAAATATGTACATTCTGAGATAAATTCAACTATCCGCCAGCAAAACATATGTTAGTGAAAAACTACTCAATTTTATTTTTGCGGTCAGTCAATGGCGACGGACCTCATTCTATGTAACATTCTGCCATATTTACAGATAGGGCCATCCTCTTTGCATTAATTTATTGATCTATTTAGTTTTTAGTCTAGCCTTCTTTCATCGTGTTCTTTTTGCTGTGCTCGTCGAAAGCATTGCTCGCCAGGTCTCGTAGACTCTGTTCGGAGGCTGGTCCCAGCTGTTTCACCATCTTCGTGAATGGACCGTCTTCATCTTGAAGTAGCTCGTGTGGGTGACCGCACTCTATTATCTGACCTGCTTCCATTACCTGGAGTTAAAAGAGGAATTTAAGGTACTTGTAGAATAGGTGATCTCTGTGAAGCTGTGAAAGGTAAAGAATCCTTGATGGTACTAAAACAGGCACAAAATGAGCGTCCGTCCTCGCCGTGAGTTGACTCTGCATAAGATGTAACTGAAGGCGTGAAATATAAAAGCGTATCTGAACGGTCAAGTGTTGGAGGCCTGGTGCTTAGATCTACAGTGACAAGTGGGACTCAGTCTACTTCTTGGTTGATCGAAAAGTTGACTCTCGGTTTACTTACCACAACTCTGTCAGAGTCTGCGACGGTGTGCAGTCTGTGCGCGACGGTGATCACCGTGCAGTCTGCGAAGTGTCGGCGAATAGACTTTTGGATCATAGCGTCCGTGCTGTAAAGGATTTTTTCTTTTATAAATACTGCAGGTAAAGTCACAATCTTGGAAAATTCAGCGCAAGTGCAAGAAAAAGCACAATGCTATCGATAATTCAAGCTTCATAGCACTGAATTTTCCAAGATTGAATTAAATTCTGGAGACGTTTGACGTCGTGGAATGTAAAAAAAAAACAATGTCAAAAACTTTTAAAAAATTTAGGGGAATTAGAGGTGCTTTTGACTGATTGAGAATGAGATCAGACTGAACGTTTTTAAAATTACGAGAATTGCCCTTCCGTTCACAATCTGACCATAGAGGTCACTGTCATTTTCCGTTTAAAATTGTTCAATTTACATTTTTTTTTTAATGTATTGGACTTACGTAGGGTCAACGTTGGCAGTAGCCTCGTCGAGCACGAGCAGCTTGTTCCGCGCGAGGGCGGCGCGTGCCAGACACAGCAGCTGGCGCTGACCCGCGCTGAAGTTGGAGCCGCCCGACGCCACCGCCGACGACAGCGCGGTTATACTGTCCTTCAGCTCCACCTGCACGCAACGACCATTTTGAAATTATTGAATGGAACAGACGAAACAACTTCAACATACATTACACCAAGTCTTCTTTGACTTCTAGTATTGAGAACTTATAAGTTACCTGTTCCAGAGCTTCCCAAATCTGAATATCGGAGTATTTGTCGAAGGGATCCATATTGTAGCGCAAGCTGGCAGAGAACAGCACTGGTTCTTGTGGAATGATGGCTATCTTCGAACGTAATTCCTGAAAAATTAATCCAGGGTTTATAAAAGACTCATTTTAAAGTATATTGTGTTACTTGAATGTGATAATATGCTTTGACTTATTTCTTTATCAATACACAAAAACGATACGTACTTTCAGAGCAATTTTTCCAGTGTCGACCTTGTCGATGAAGACGTTGCCTTCGGTCGGCGCCAGACGGAAGAGAGCAGAGATCAAAGAAGATTTACCAGCTCCAGTACGACCAACTACTCCAACCTGAGGTGGAAGAGATTTTGTTAGTGGTTTTTTTTTTAATAGATACAAAAAAGCTGGTAAGATTTATTCTTAAATCTTACCAGCTTTTGCCATGCCTAACCTAACCTTCGACTGCTGGTTAGGTTAGGCTAATCTAAACAACTAATCGGTACTGGGTTCATTTTAATTTTAACTTTACGCGCACTTACAACCTTTTTGTTGGAAATAATAAAAATTTATTAAAACTAAGTTTACACTTACTTTCCATCCACTTTCAATTTCAATGTTCAGTCTTTTGAGCACGGGATCAGCATCCTTGTCGTATCTGAGAGTGAGGTCTTTGAATACTACTCGGGCTTTCTGCGGCCAGTCTGCGGGCGGGCTCGGTCCGGCTGTCTCCTCCTGCGGCAGCGACGTGAACTGAATCACTCGCTCTACGCACGTCATCTGTGAGATGACTTCTGTAGCCTGCTTCACTCCGTATTGGACCATATTTACCAGAATCAGACCCTGACTGATGGCCAGGCCGACGTTACCAGACTGGGTGTTACCTGTATTGAGAATATTTTGGGTTAATTGGAATGCTCTTAAATCTTTGGAATTGTATAATATTATCCACCAATCTGATATATCATTTTGTAATATGATTTATATTCTTATCTGTATTGAACTTAATAAATCCTTTCGACTTACCATTGTCCAAGAGTAGGAAAGTGTAAGCGACCACGATGACGTACACACTACAGATGAGACTTAACCAGATAGAAAAGGCAGTGTTGGTGACCAGAGTTAAATACCTGTAGACGAAAGAGTTTCATGAATATTCTACGAGACTGAGTGAACCAATATAGTATAATGTACTCTGTGGAGTGAACTCTTCATCAACATAATAATTGTTCAACCGCCGCTCGATTCAGAACCATAAACATTCTTTGGTAAAATAAATTGTTTCACAGGATGAAGTTAGGTTTATCCACTTACCATGCAGCTGTGTGCACGTTTTGCTTGTCGTCAAACTGTATCTTCAGCAGCTCCTCCGCTTGACACGCACGCACCGTGCTCAGACCTGACATGGTCGCCGTCACGTGCGAGAACACTGGACTGCGGGACACGCCCTCCACTCTGTCCACAAAATCATTACAAATTGCATTACTTATTGCGAAAAGTATTATTAGTAGCTCGTTCACCATCCATCGTTTTCCATCAGGCGTGATCAAGAGCAGGGCCAAATTTTTTTTCACGTTTGACATGTTTTGAAAATGTTTAAATAAACGAACCTTTTGATAGCCTGCGCTGTGCTGAGGTAGACGACGGTCAAGCCATACATGAAAATGGCGCAGACACAGGTCGTCAACAGCATGTAGGGGCTCACGATGGCCACCATCACAAGAATACCCATCATCACCATGAAAACCTGTACAACAAAGGTGTAATACCAACAAAGGTGTAAGGTGTAAAGGTGTTCTAGGATAAGGATCGCATTCAAGATGAATTCGTCCACAAAATTTGATAAAATTCAGCGGACTAATAAAGTCACTTGGAAATGTACCTGAATAGTGTCCAAGTACATTCTCGGCAGTATTTCATCGACGACACCCATGTCCTTAGAGAATCTATTAAGGATGCGGCCGGAGGGGTTGGTGTCGAAGAACCGCATTGTGGCGCTCAGGATGTTGCTGAACATCTGGTTGTGAAGCTTGATCGAGCTGCGCATGCACACCCACAGGAACAACATGGCTCTGAAATAGACCAAATATTAATAAAGAACTAATTGACTTTAGCTCACTCTAGCATGAGGATGATTATGATGATTGAGAAGATTATCAATCATCATAATAAAAAATTTATTCTACTTATTTATACCCTAAGTTTACTTTGTTATAAACTTTACTGACTAGACTAAGACGTGGTCAGGAATATGTACAAACCTGCCGGAAGTAACGATAATGCATCCAAGAATCATAGCTGCCCAAACGTAGATGTAGAAAACATCATGTATTTTAGCCGGTGCCACAGTTATAACATCAGGCACAGTGCCGTTATTCAACAAGATGTCAGTCGTATCATTAGTGATGGCAGCTATAGTTGAGGTCAGAGCGCCTTCAGTCGTAGAGAACTCCGTGTTATTCAGGGGTGCCGCACTTGTATGATGGAACATTGGTACATTTCCTACATATTGAGCTTCTACGTCGTTCATCCTGAAATGAGGAAAAAAGGTGTTCAGTTGCGAGAAATGTAGAGAAATTAGTACGGCCTGCTTATAAAAAAATATACAAGTTGGTACAAAAGTAACTAAACAATAATATTTGGAATGTAAATTACCAGTGTGTGAGCCATAGATCACTGATGGAGGTAATAATCTGAGCAACTAATATGGCAATGACTGTAGAACTGAGCAGGAACCAGCCGCCTCCGATGCTGAAGTATTTGCTGTACACTGTGGCTGGAACACGACCTGAATAGTGCAGGAGGAACTCGTCATTTGAAGATCAGAAATAACAAAATAAACCAAACTTAGTGAGAAACGAGAAGCAACATCAGGTTTGCTGAAGAATAACGAATTACTTAAGTAAAATTTTTCAGGTGGAAATCGGGCATTCAGCAGTGCGATTCTGTAACCATCTCACCGTGAAAAATTAGGTGAGGTGAGCGTGGAGTGAGCTGTCATTCCAAATTATGTTAGGTATTGACACTACTGACAACTCGCATCAAGCTCACTTCACTTGAGTTTTCACGGTGAGCGGCAGATGTGTCCTTGATCTTTGCAATTGATTTAACCTTATATGGCGGAGTACAATGTTAAATCAATAATTTAAAAAATGTCATACCTGTTCCTGTGATTTCCTCAACTTCTACTTGTTCATCTATCAAGTCTTCTATGCCTTCCACGTGTGAAACGCTACTTGCTCGTGACTGAAAAACAAAATATTATATTTTTTACTAGCTTTCACCCGCATAAGTTTCGAGCCTGTGAGAATATCGGGATAAAAAGTATCCTATATGTTAATCCTGGTTAAAAACCATCTGTGTGCAAAATTTCATTCAAATCCGTTCGGTAGTTTTTGCGTGAAAGAGTAACAAATCCATTCCAACTTTCACGTTTATAATACATGTGACTGTTCCTTAATTACCCTAGGCTGATAAAATTTTCGTTTTTCCTAATTATGTGGAATATCACAGTTAAGATCGGCTCTCCCTGTGGTATTATAGTAGGGTAATATTAGTAGGATTATTATCCCCAATGTGGGTAGAATTATTGTATCTTCCGGAGTAAAATGTCGCATGTCGTGTGCGTTTTAGTATTGAATTATCAATTTACATACATGTCATTCGCATGAACTGTTTCTGTTATCAACACGAGTGTGCATGTTATTTACAAATCTATATATAGATATGTATATTTATCAATGAGGTTTTCGGCATACCCTAATAGAGATGCTTCTCTGCATCTTCACGTGCTGGCCTGCTGCCGCTAAGTTTTCATCTTCGTCTTGTAAGAGTTCGGCGAACAGTGGCGTTCTGGATACTTCGTCGAATGAGCCTTGAATTTCCATTTCACCCTGTAAGAGGAAATTTTAATTGACAATTGGGATTTCATCATGCTAATCCTACCCTTATGGGTTCCCAACATATTTTTTGGGCCGGCGCAATATTGTTTTTTTTTTTCAGCTGTCATTCAGTATTCAGCGTTTCTTTCACACAGTCCGTCCATTGTTTCTATTGGTACTCATAATAAGGGTCAATCAATGAAGAAAAATGTTAGGACAATATTATTATTTCAGTCAGAAACCAATCTCAAAATCCGCCACGCTGTAAGTATTAGATTTGTTATCTTCTTCAAATAATGATATGACCTCAATAATGTTGCAATATTTGTCAAAACGTAAACAGAGATAGTGTCTAAGTATGCTCTTACATTTCGTAATATGACGACTTTGTCTGCGCTCTTGAGGTGATGCAGCTGGTGCGTCACCAGGATCCGTGTAGACTTCTCCAGAAGACCCATCACGCACTCGGAGACCATGTGCTTGCCCACGTGAGTGTCTACAGCTGATAGTGGATCGTCCAAGAGATAGATATCAGCCTGCGGGAAAGAATAAGTAAAATATTAAAGGGGTTTGCTAGAATATTTTAAGATGAACTTTTTCCAATTTTTACATTACCTATTTCCTTATTTCGAAGATTGTTAGTTTACGTATATAAATAAATAAATAATCAGCCCGTATTGTCCCACTGGAGGGCAAACTGGATCCTGAGCCAATATGGACAAATCCCTCATACATTACTTATATGAATTGAAAAAAAATTGTGTTAACAAATATACCTATAGATACATATTAGGAAATGCCCCATTTCAGTAGACAACGAACTTATTAGCAGGTAATAAACTCATGAATGTCTGTTTACATGCTGTTATCAATTAAACACTCACGATTGTCACATTCAAAGGCACATGTTTACAGTGCATTAACAACAGAAACGCGATTATCAAACACTATAGGCAGTCTATACTATACTACACTGTCTGTCTGTCTGTATGTCTGTCTATACTATATTATAATCGCGTTTCTGTCTAAAACGAAAGCATAATATGCTCTCGTATTCATTTAACGGAACCGCTTCTAAGTTCGGGATTCCGTATTCAACGTCTTTCCACATAAAACAAAGATCCTATAATATACTGACTAGCCTGGATCGCGTTCTTATCTCCCATCTAATCTACTACAGATAACTACAATGAGGTCCAGACACCTTTGTGACTGAAATACTGCTTCTGGGAATAGTTAAACCTTTATAACTGAGAATGCATTTGTTCGATTTTTACCTCTATTTAGGGACTTTGTAGTTCAATAGCCTGTATTAATAAGACAACTAATTGTAATTTGCCATTTTTAATCAACATTTTTTGATAAAAATAAACTGATGTGGAAGTATTATGTCAGATTTTGATGACTTACTTGTCTATAACAAGCGCGAGCTAGTCCAATCCTGGCTCGTTGTCCACCGCTGAGACTGATGCCCCTCTCGCCCACCAGTGTCGAGTCACCATGAGGAAGCAGTTCGAAGTCCCTCACAAGGGCACACGCTCTTACCACCTGGGGAAGCATTTATGCATAATTAGTACAGCAGTGCGATTCTGTAACCATCTCACCGTGAAAACTTAGGTGAAGTGAGCGTGGAGTGAGCTGTCATTCCAAATAAGGATTGACACTATTGGCAGCTCACTCTAAGCTCACTTCACCTAACTTTTCACGGTGAGATTTTTACAGAATCGATCGGCAGGTTTTTATTTGGATGGTGAATCATGGCCAGAAATAAATGTTTCTCTTTTTCTTCTAATATTGAGGTCATATGTGCGTAATAATATTGGAAATTAGAACCTCAAATTCGTGTTATTGGCCATAGTTTTTCTCTATATTTTTTAATGCCTTATATAGATTTTGTGGTGTCACATATGTACCTTCTTATATCTGATGCGGTCATAGGGCAGGCCAAACAGGATATTCTCTCGAACAGTGGCGACGAACAGCCAGGGCTCCTGACTAGCATACGATACTCGCGCTCCGGCCAGAGACAACGTTCCATCTTTAGGAATCAGCTCACCGAGGATCAGTTGTAGGAGAGACGACTGAATAAAATGAAATAAGAAAAAGACGTTAATAATACATAAATACAGACAGACAGACGACTTAAGTTTCACATGAAACACAAAAACATTAGGATTTTTTTTGACAAAACCTGTAAATATTAACATTAACTAATGTTTACAACAGATAAAAATAAGAAGTAGGTAAGTGTGATCTAAGCCAGTCATCATTATATGTATAAAGTAACTACTTATTTGAAGAAGATTTAGGTTGTTATCTGCATGAATGCAAACATTTTCTTGATTATTATGAAAATATAAACGTTCTCGAATTTCGGACTGCTAAAGAGGCGTCTGTCATCATTGTTATTTCGGTACAACAACGCAAAACCAACGTTCAGTACAGAATCTCACCTTGCCAGAGCCGACCGGTCCTGCAACGCCAATAAATTCTCCAGGTGCAGCCTTCAACGTGATGTTCTTTAACGTTTCTACGGCGGAGTCGGCCTGCCAGCTCGCTGTTACGTTAGATATAGCTAGACCCGTTAGTCTCGGCTTCTCCTGAACCTTCTTCTCTTTCTCGGTTCCAGTAGCCAACTCGGTTTTTGGATCGAGTGCGATATTAGATGTCAGCTTCTCTGGCTCGTTTTCATCTAACAATAAGAATTCCTGGTAGAAGGGAAAAGTCATCATTATTATTAGTAGTCTGCAAATGGTTATGAGTTCTAAAATGGCTGTACTACTTGGTGTAAGCGAATATGAATAATTCTTAAGATTTTTTCATTACATCAATAATTTCAGACGCCATATCTTACCTCCAGTCGCCTGATGGTCACTTTTGTTTCAGCCAAGTATGCAAGTCCCATAGGCATCATGATGTTGCACACCATTTGCATCAGGTTAAAGTACTGCACTAATGAGAAGGTAGTCTGCGCTCGGATGTTGCCGCCAATCAGGACGAATGTAGTGATAGCAGAGAAGAGAATGAATCGCTCGGTGAACACGCCCAGGGCTGTAGAGAACCCTTTGACGAAAGATGTCCTTAGAATGTAGCCGACTTCTAGTCTGGAAATAATGCACACATTAGGAATCTCCACAAATCATAAAACTAAGAATAAGCTTCCCAGGGCAGCTTTGAACTTTTTCTGGGTAAGTGTGTATGCTTACTTTCGCAACCGGTGGACTAGTTTTTCGAAGGGCTTCTCCCAAGCGTACATTTTGATCACCTGTACCCCTTCAACCAGTTCACTCATCACCTTCACTCTTTGGTCTGTTCGATGCGCTATTTTACCGCGGAGCTTTCCTTGAAGGTTGCTCAAATATACTAGAAACAAATTAGGGCCAATTAAATTCGGTTCCTGACTTGCTATCTTTAAATAATGCGGGGCACTCTGCATTGCAAGCTTCTATTGATATATTAAACGACTTAATCATGGTTAATACCTTGTACAAGAACTGTTTGCACAACAACGACGAGCAGAGCAGCGAGGGTGGCGACGCCGACATGCTGCCACACCAGGTAACACACCACAGGTGTCACAATTGGCGTTATCCACAAATAATTGAGGAATATGGTCACTAGATCGAACCGATTCACGTCATTTGACATCAAGTTGATTACCTGTCCGGGTTCTGTCTTGCCTAAACCAGCGCGGTTAAGTTTCAGAATCTAAAAATTAAATATTACGTTACTCATATTGTTTCTGTACCGGGTGTCCAGAACCAGAACGTTGCTGATTCGATCACTCAGCGAAACTCCGAGCATAGGCCTCTCGATCATTGCCCTTTTAATGTTTTCACTGTAAGCCTTATCAGACCCGTTGTGAACAACCACGTTACAGTCCTGTAAGTAATCGCTGGCAATAGGCACTGGTGAAAGACTTTAATTTTGAGACACTGCAGTATTAAGGGTTGGTAAGCTCGAGGCTATAGCCTCGGACAATCGTTATTATCAGCCCTGCTCATTCAGGGTGATTTGTCAAAATACGTAACTGTCCTTTGCCCAATAGGGTAAATGTGTATCCCAATAGTCGGGTAGAAGACTTGTTTATGACTTAACAGTTGCAATGATATAATGCGGCGTATTAATAATAGGATTACTCACCTTTCTGTACATTAAAGAACAGCAAGCTATCCTTATTCTCATACCGACCCGACCTTGGGACAGGTTCGTATGGTTCAGCATCAGAGCTGACAGAGCACTGAGCAAGTTCATCAAGCAGTTGTAAATGTGTGCCTCGCGATAGCTTTCTGGAGTCTTCTCTTTAGAAAAATATTCTATGAATAAGGCTAAGGTAAAAGGGATAAGGGGCCTGGAAAAACAATGGAATGGTTAATCACGGCTTAAGAGAACTGATGCCAGACTGTTTCCTAATGTAAATCTGTGCTTACCAAACAACGACCATAAGCAGGCCTACCACAAGACCGCACATCAGGTATTCTAACCAAAAAGATCTGACTATCGCCTTCGTGAATGAAGGCTTGGTGCCGTGTGTCTTTGCATTTTCCTGTTCAGTCTCCCAGGCCTGCTCAAGGCGGTCTCCGAGGCGGCCGGACGCGTCTCCACTGCGTGCTTGCCACAAGTCGCTCATCGTCAGGCCTTGCTTGTATCCTTTGCGGAATAGGCTGAAACTCCATCTGGAAAATATAACTTCTTTATTGATACATCTAACAGAACAGGGTTATAAAAAGCAAGTGTAGTTACACTTGTTGTAGCAAGCAGGTAAATGCACACTCGTTAATAACTATACCAGGATACACTAATGTAACTATGAATTCAGCACATTATTCTACC
This sequence comes from Apamea anceps, assembly GCA_951799955.1. Taxonomy (NCBI): domain Eukaryota; kingdom Metazoa; phylum Arthropoda; class Insecta; order Lepidoptera; family Noctuidae; genus Apamea; species Apamea anceps. The sequence continues at coordinate 7,521,030 of OX637516.1, forward strand.
TTAACGTAGATTTTTCGTCGTTTATCAAAAAAAAAAAAAACAGCTGTGTCATAGAAAAGTGCAATACCAACGCGGTCAAAACACATGGAACAGCAAATTTATTTTAATAACCGGAATAAAAGTATCAACAAAAAAAGTAAAATGGTAAAAGGTTATGCGCGTCGATGGGCCTGCCAACCTATATTTATAGGTCTAGCCGTAGATATTTTTAATGATGATGAAGTAGATATTTTTAATCATGAAGATTATTCATCGTATTCATCTTTACGTTATGTAATACGATAACAAAATTCCGGTTCTTACAAATCACTGCTTCTTTTAGTATGTCATTGACTTATATGTGACTAAGTTCATCTAAACCACATAAAGAAGACGTCATGATAGTATTATTTTGTGCAAGTCATGGTGATACTTAATTGTTTTTTTTTCTTGAATGGAATTCTAACAATGCAAGCAAGCTTTAGCCACCCTTTGCTTTAGGGGTTTGCCTTTATAAATATGAGTGAGCATGGTCTTATTCAGAATACAGAAAAAATACTTATATAGAGAATACAGCATAGTATGTTTGTAAATAAATCATCGGTGATCTTTGATAAGTTTGTTTACCAGTCAACAACAGAGATAGGTATCTAAGTAAGGGAGGGCTTACACTAGTTCGCTTTTGAAAGAAAAGAAAGAAAGAAAGAAAATACATTTATTTGCGGCAAACATGGCGCATAAAAAGAAAACAAACACAAAAAAAATATATTAATAAGTTGTTTTCGCCGTGCCGCGCGCTGGTCGCTTACGAATTCGCCTCGCAAGCCGGATCGCCACCCCATTTAGACAGGTCGATAAAAATCGCAGGTGACTAGTGCAATTTGCATCAAATTATCGACCTTTATGTGGCGGGCGATCGCCTGCGACTGACCATTTTCACGGTCGATTCTAGTCACCCGCTGCATGCGACCTGTCGCCGCACACCACGCGCGCAATCCTACTCTACTTTGGAACTTGCGATTTTAGTCACCTGTGTAAAGCTCGCAATAGGGAGCATGCAGACGGAACAAGGACGTCGTCAACCAGAGTGGCCGCTCGTCTCTGACTGAGCTCCCTTACTACAATGACTATATTCATGTAAATGGGCCTTTAAAAGTTATCACGTACGTAATAATAAATAAGTAGATTGTATTGTGTAATGTAAAGATGTTTATTTCCTTCTGCCTAGATAAAAACTCTTTTGTTGACTGTATGCTTGGTAGATAGCTAGAAAACAATGAGTACAGAACCCGGCCATAAATACAGGGTGGCAGGGAGGGACATCGATGCGCGTACTGAAATCATGAATCATGAATCATGATTACGAATAGACCTTATTTGAAAAAAACAGTAATTTCATAGAAAAGTGCAATACTTACGCGAATTGCACTTTGCAACGCAACGCGCTTTGCTTTTGCAACTGTTTTTTTTTTTTTTGATAACTGACGAGTTTCTAGGTTAAATATGGTATGGTCAAAATGTATGGAACAGTATTTTTATTTTTTGATAGTCGGCGTAAAATTTCAACGCAGGGATTTCTGAAGTATGTATACTGAATCCATTGAACAGGTTGCGCGTCAGAGTCCTTCCACCCTGTATGGGTAATTTTATTTTATAGTAAAAAAGTTGACCTCTGTCTCCGTCACCGTCTGTTTTTAGAGCTCGATGAGTCTTATTGAAGCCCAGGTACCACACAGTTGGGGAAGTTAATTGAGTACCTGCCAAATTGACACACGCAAACATTGTCGTGCTATAGACATTTCATACAACTGTCAAAGAATTACAGTTATGATTTCGATACTCGAACTATTTAAGTTGGTAGTCAATTTCATCATCATCATTTCAGCTGAAAGACGTCCACTGCTGGACATAGGCCTCCCCGCAACAACTACCACTTTGACTGGTTTTGTTCTTCTCGCATCCAACGGGTTCCTGCGGCCTTCACAAGGTCGTCGGTCCATCGGCCATCGGTTCTGGAGTGCCGACCGCGTACCGCAAGACGTAGCGTTGGAAATAGGGTTTGGGTCCCGTTTTCGTTATTTTAGTACTCTCGAGTCCCGGGATTTTTGGGTCGAGACTCGAGACGAGACAAGATTGTCAAAATTATTAGATTAGATACTAGAATTACTAGATAATAGAAAAATTATTAAGAATTAGTATGATTTTTAACTAAGTTCGTTTTATAACTATAAGGTTTAACTGCGTAGTAGTGAATCTGTGTGTGATTAAAAGAAATAAACAAAGCAATTATTAAGACTGAAATTAACGTTAAAGTTATTAAGATTCAATTTTCTGTTTAATAAATGTTGACTTTTTTTATACATAAAAATGCATTTTTTTAATACCTTTCACCAGAAATTAACTCAATTAAAATTCTTCAAAAAAGGCTTACCCCTTTTAAAAAAAAAACAAAAAAATAATTCTTAAAAGTCTCGAAGTCCCGGGAATTCCCGGGACTTTGATTGTAGGCTGTCTCGTGTCCCGGGACTTTAAAATTATCGGGAATTCTCAAACCCTAGTTGGAAAGCCTTCCTCAAGTTCCTTCTCCAGTAGTTAGAAGAACTTACGTTAAAAACAGTTTGGAGATTGGGTTGGCTTTGTCATGAGGATTCTTCTCCGTTAATATCACCCTGGACTCCATGGTGTGATGTATATTTTTCTACCTTTTTCTTAGAGCTTTTCACGTTCACACCGAGTATGCATTAACGATGCTATCTACAGGCCACACCCACTACAGCCACCACACCACAGCTGGCTTACCTAAAAATAAAAAAGTGTTAAATATAAATGTTAGTAACACCACGAGAAATGTGAAAGTATTAGAAGAATTAATTTTCCCTATTCCATATGATATAAATACCTATATTTACTATAAACAATATCGATAAAGTGCATAGAAAACGTTAGCTGTCCGCAAATCTCGACTGACACCGATAAACAGACAAAAAAAATATATATATTTCAGATTAAACTTGTGATAAATTATAGTGAATCAATCAATCAACGTACAGATATGCAGGAATATAAAGTTTCGATAGGAAATCGAACGCGGAATGGCATTGAATTTAACATTATGTTGCTAAACGAGGTTTTCGTCCGAAGTGTATTTGGCCTATTTAGTTTGGTCTAGACTCTAAGCCAAACTATTTTATGAGAGGCTAAGTACGTCATTAACATCCATACTTATACAGTGTGGCGATTAGGTTATCACATTAATCGAAACCACGTATCCTACATTACGTATTTTAAACATACGCAATTAAAATAATTAATAAAAACTAACACTCTAACCGTGGAACCTTTTTTTTTTTCATTTTAGTATTTAACACGCTACAGGCCTAACTTTGTCCTAACTCCTAATGTGCTAATGCCTTACCTATGACTATTATTTTTGCTTGTAATAATCTAGTTGAATTCTGACAATCGCGTGATTTCCAATTTAGCTATCCAAAATAATCCAGTGCTCGGTCACAATAGCCACTTTGGTCGAGAAAGTAACATTAAAAAAAATCTTACAGTGTAACATTAACATAACGGAATATTTGATCAAAAACACTAAAAACTAATTGGATTATAATCTTTTGGTTAGCTGCTCACATAAGAAAGTTGATTTCATAAAACTCTATCATTGCTACGAGGGACCTCGCCGTAGCTAAGCTATGCTACGCAAGGCAATGCTACACGAGGCTGTGCTACGCTAAGTTATGCTACGCGAGATAATGAGTGGTATCGTCGTATTTTCTGGATCCATTAAAGTGGATGCTCCAAGGTAGCCCGCGAAATTCAAATTTTCTTACGTTTTTTGTAATTTGCTGGTCAGTACTAAGTTGTACGTTGATTAAAATATGATTACAGAATTATAATCATTAAAGTCATCAACACAACTCTCTAAGATCAAGTAATCCTACTGAATGACTATTTCATGAAATCTTGACATTTTAGGATTATGCTAACTTAACAAGTTGTGTTACTGATTCTAATGATTATAATTCTTTAAATACATATTTGTTACGGCCGCGAATCATATTTTAATAAACGTACAACTTAGTACTGACCAGCAAATTGCAAAAAACGTAAGAAAGTTTGAATTTCGCGGGCTACCTTGGAGCATCCACCTTAAGATGTTTTTAAATTAATGGTAACAAAACTCACAGTTCAGTACCGTTTTTTTTTTTAATCAGTAACTTTTTATTATTTTATCTTGACCTTGCATATACTGGCGCATAACAGTAAATGCAGTACTTGCATCGGTTTTGAAAAAAGTGTGTTTTATAATATTTAATAAAGCTAAATAAAACCTCCTCACTTAGATGGCGGGACGAGCTGGATAGATTCCGTCAAAATTAGAAGGAGGACGCGCGGGCTCGCGAAAGACGGAAGCAGTGGAGGGAGGCCTTTACCCAGGAGTGCGATGGCGTAGGGTAGTAAAAAAAACCCCATATCGTTTAGTTATTCATGTTTCAATACATTTTGGTGAAAAGTTAAGTATACTTATTTGGTTGTTTTTGTCAGAGAGTCCTGTAAATTTTATTTACAAAGTGAATTAACCATATGAAAACTTTCAGTCTCTCGTGGTTCTTTAACGTTATTCCTTATAGTGAAGCTATAAAGTTGTACTATGTGTAATTGACTGAGTTTTCTTATGAAACCGCCAACATTACCGCCAACCACTGCGAAATTGTTTATTTCAAATGTCTGTCGCAGCAACATGCTGAGATTTTGGCCTCATACAGTCACTGTATAAAAAAATAAATAAAATGATAATAAAAACAGAAAGTTTTCTGTTTTTATTTTATTTTTAAGGGGCCCGTGGCTAAATAATAACAGCCGCACAGGTCGATCGGTCAGGTTAAGCTACGCTTGCCGCGGTTGGTCTGTGGATGGGTGACCATCTTTACATACCGAGACCCCTCCGTGCTTCGGAAAGCACGTTAAGCCGTTGGTCCCGGCTGTCATTCGTGGATCTTTGACAGTCGTTACGGGTAGTCAGAAGCCCGAAAGTCTGACAACCAGTCTTACCAAGGGGTATCGTATTACCCAGTAACTGGGTTGTGGAGGTCAGATAGGCAGAGTCGCTCCATGTAAAATACTGGTATTCAGCTGCATCCGGTTAGACTGGAAGCCGACCCCAACAAAGTTGGAAAAAGGCTAGGCAGATATATGAGTGTATTTAGTTTAGTTTGTGATATTCCTGTGCGAGTCTCAATAAATACTTTTTCTTTCTTTAGGTTCGTGACACACACTCCACTTCATACTTACAATTATTTGCATAAATACATAGAGAGCGAACTCAGCTGTTATCATTTATCAACAAAGGAGAGGAAAAAACCGCATTGCAAATAGCCAGCAGACACTTGTACTTTACTTAAGAGTAAACTCAAAAGATTGGAGTCAAACTGGAGTCCATTATATTGAAAGAGAATCTCAGTCAAAGAGAATATTTCCAGGACTCGATTTAACAGAAAAAACAGACCTTCTGTTTCTCTATCCAATTGAGTTCTGGAAATATATTAGATGAAGATAGTGTATATTTTATGTCTGCAAACCAGTCTTTCCAAGGGGAATCGTTACCCGTAACTAGGTTATGGACGTTAGATAGGCAGTCGCTCGGCATTTAGCTTCTTCCGGTAAGACTGGAACCTGACCGAACACAGTTGGCAAAAGGCTAGCCAAATTGATACGTATTATGTCTCGTATTAGTTAACTACTTAATAAAAATAAAAAAACACAGTTAAGGTCGCGAGAAGTACTGTGTGGGTTTCCGAAAATATATTCTTAAGAGAGTCTGAATATACAGAGCTATCAATGATTACTACTGGAATCTGGGACAATAACATAATTATATTATAAATCAATACTTACTGGATAAACGATGCACTTAATGATTGCACTTTTAGTTTCCGAGTTAATTATTATTCAAGTGCAAGGAGTTTGGTTAAAATTGTTCAATAACACACGCACTTTAAAAAATAATTTTGAATTTGAGCGTCGCATATACTGTCGTTGGGTTTCTCAAAAATAATTTCAGAATACCAGCTAAATATTTTTGCTGGTTATATCAATTTTAACTTGGTCCATCAATTATTACGATTTCGCACACCGTATCTATGTAAATTCGCGTCCACGTTCGGACGGAGCGTCGATATCGCACTGACATACAGTAGGTTCAACACTCCGCTGCACCTCTCTAAGTTTACAAAGTATATATATACTTATATACCATTGCGAACAGCAACTCGTCTTATCACACTTGTGGATTCCACTCGCTGTGATTTCGTTGAGTCATCGTTACTGCCAGATTTTTAGGGTCATGCAACTGTAGTGGAAATCTGAACTTGGCAGTGATGCAACAAATGTCATACTAACGATTGATTAGGAATCACACCTTTTTTCCTATTCTTATTCTTATGGTGCGAATTACGTATGTAATGTGAATGTGTAACATTTATTGTATGTTTATTATGTAATCTATGTATACATTTAGTGAAAATTGGATATTTATCTGGACAATAAATAGATATCATTTCATTTCTTAAGAATATATCGAATCAAATGCAAATATATAAGTACCGATTTCTCTTGTGGTTGAAACCGCAATCGCTGATCGAGGGTATCTGGATTCGATCCCTAGGTCGGGCGACGGCATTGACTTACGGTAAGTATTGGGTTTTTCAAAAGGAATTTCTCAGTAGCAACCCAGAGTCGACCAGTAGGTCGACCTGCTTTATGGCAAAAGCTCGCTACCTATGACTACTGTCTGCTGGTGGGTGTGCCTACATTTTGCGGAATAAATTAATCAGCCTTTAATGTTCCCAAATGCTGGGACTCGGCCGGAATACATGCGTGAAATCTAACATATCTAATATGGTAAGTACGGAACCTCTGTGTGAAAACCTTGGTGCGTGCGTATTTTTAATTTTAAAACTAATGGTTATACCATTCATTTGCCTTTCTTAGATGGGTATCGTAGTATAAATAAAGAATTTACTTACTGTTATAAAAGTATACGTAATTTAACACAGTAAATGATATTTCATTATTTGATTACCAAGTAGGTAGATAAATAAGTAAGTCATGATTACTGTACACAATTGAAGGAAGGGAGAAGATGCTCGCGAAACATATAGCGTTATGTATACATGCATGCTACGCACATGCATGCTACGTGTGTTTGTCGTATGTTATTTTATTATTCTGATAGCAGCTCCGCCCAACGATTGCCCGAAGCAAATATTACATTAAAAATAAATATTTATTTTTATAACGTAAATAAACGGTTTTTCAAACACTCACGTATCCGTTATTACCATAGGCATATTCTATGGTAATTACTATCAATAAACGTCGGTGTAACCTTTGTAAAAATCAGTCATAAATGCCTCCTAACCGATATCTGGAGTCAAGAGTCACAAATACTCTATCCATCATTGCAATTTTTTTTTTGTATTAGGCCATATTCTGCCATAAACACTACACACTCACACTACTTTCTTCTAACCAACTTCTTCCTAGTTTTTCATGTACCCTTTTCTTACCTATTAGCATTTTTATGTCAATTCTCGTTTTAAGCGGACGGCCTTGTCTCCTGTGATACAGCGGATACAGCCCTTTGGGCGCATTATGTCCAATTCTCAAAATGTCCAACTTTCCAATTCTCAATTGGTCCAGTTCGCAATTGGTCCAGTGCGTAATTGGTCCAGTTCGCAATTGGTCTAGTTCGCAATTAGTCCAATTCGCAATTAGTCCAATTCGCAATTGGTCCAGTTCGCAATTAGGGGGCGTCCTTGATTACGAGAGACTTTTTTTGACAGGACCCCCACGTGAGATTGGATGAGATTCTTTTGTTAACTAAGTTTTTTTTTTTAGAAAGACGTCGTCAACTTTAAAAATCCCAAACTAAAAAAAAAATAATAAGACTTTCCCCAGCAAAGCTCGGTATTTTGCACCCTGTATAGTTTACATGCATTAAAACGATCGAGAAGACCGATCGAATCCGGCATTGATTTATGGCGACTGTCACATTGAGGCTTGAGGGTCATTGTAACTTGCCTTGCAATGCAGTGAGTTGATTTATTTGTCCTTGCGCCTCACGGTCTCGGTGAAAAGTCCTTTACATTATTGTTCATTCTATAATGTGATCACAGACTTGTGAATGATCAGAATATTAATGACTTTCATTTACTAACATCTCGCCCAAACCACTGATAAAGACGACATATTGCCTTTTATGTTAGTTTAGTGAGTTTATAATAATTTTACACCTTGATTAACCAGTGTTAAATAAATAATAATGGTGCCGTTCCGACGTTCGCAGAAACCGGACGACATGCAAGGGCGCCCCTTCCATTTCGCCACGTCCTATAATTGGTACTCGACTTACTCGTAAGTACTTACCTCGCTTACCTCGTCAGATAGTTTTGGTGTTTCTTCGATATCACACATTTGGGCCGCTACTTGTATATGCATTTCACAGTTGATCACAAACATGTCTTCTTGAAAAAAGATATGAATGAATCATTATTATATTATCAGATATTATTGCTGATCTGTCCATAGTAATATATTTGTGCTCGTGACTGTATGTGCAGCTACATACAGGGTCAAATGAAATTAGTTAGCAAAACTGCGCAGACTGGGACACAGGCTTCCTCTCGGTAACAGGGAGTGAGCTGTAATCCCTGTATGGTTGGTAGGTGTCATAATTATGTTTGCCAATTTTCGGTTCTAGGTCATGCCGGTTTCCTCACGATGTTTTCCTTTACCATTTTGAGAGCACTGGTTTGAAGGGTTTAATAACAATTCTTCATTCATTTACTGACAGACAACGCACAGCCTAAACCGCTGGTCTAGAAGCATGAAAAATTTACAACGGCTCCATAAATAGTGAAAGTGAGCACAAAGAAAGGATTTTGAAAATTCACCTCCTAAGATTTGTCTAAATTGGTGATACAGTTTGTATGGAAGTTCGTCACGTTTACCGATTGAAAATCCCATCGTGCACACGGCTTGTATAATGTACGAAAAAAAGAGATTTAAGACAATAAGTGGGACTTTTTGGACAGTCGGTAGGTACCTATATTTTCATAATCTTGATACGGAATAATATTTTGGGACAACTCAACCGAAAAAGAAGCAGCTTTAAAGACTAAAAAAAAAGGGATACGCGCGATATTTAAGCTTAAAAATACCGATAGTTGCATGCCATATTTTAAGCAGTATAAAATACTGACATACATACTAAAAGACCTTGTTTATACATAATAGAAGAAGCTGTGTTTGATAAGTTGAACCCAAGTCGTTTGAAATGCCTTGCTGATGTAGTTTCACGTAAAAGACGCGACTATACCCTACTGCGTCATCGTTGACTGCCCCGTTGGTCTCGTGGTTGGAAGTGCGACTGCTGAACGTGGGGTCCGGTGTTCGATTCCCAGGTCGGACAAAGTGTAATTGGGTTTTCCATTACGAATTTCTTAGTAACAGCCCGGAGTATTGAACCCCTGTGCCTCGGAAAGCACGTAAAGCCGTTGGTACTACGCCTGATCTCTCCCCGGTCCTGTCAAAATTCCGTCCCATCGGACTATGAGAGTAAAGGAACAGAGAGTGCACCTGTGTTTTCGCACACACTTGTCCACTATAATATCTCCTGTGTACCTGGCTAATCTCCGTTGAGATTGGCCACCGTGACCGAAATCGATCGGGAGGATATTACTGTGGGTCACGCCACAATAGCGGCGATAATTCCCCTCTTTGAGGAGTGGCTAGAGGCGCCACGGCTCCCTCACCTACCGCCTGACGCAGGTCCTCACCGGACACGGTTGTTTCGGGACATTCCTGTTCAAGATAAGGCGGGAGGAAACGCCAGGGTTTCACCACTGTGTGGATCGCCCGGAGGACACGGTGGAGCATACGGTGGAGGTCTGCCCGGCTTGGGCAGAGCACCGCCGTGTCCTCGTGGCTGCGATCGGCGGCGGCGATGTCTCGCGTCCGGCCCTGGTCCAGGCCATGGTACGGAGCGAGAGTGAATGGTAGGCCGTTACCTCCTTTTGCGAAGCAGTAATGCTCGCGAAGGAGGATGCGGAGCGCGTGAGGGAGAGGCAATCTCTGCGAACTCACGCCCCTAATGACATAACATGAATGTTTCAAATAAATATTATGTATGGTTTTGTGTTGTTTTGTGATCTGTTTATTAAAGTTTAATAGATTAGTTCAGTGCATTAATCATTTTGTAACTTTTGCATGCGTACCTACTGGTAAAATATGGCCTGAACCTTAACTATATCACCATGTACTGTACCCAAATAAATTTGCATGATAAAATATCTTCATTTTATCTGAGGTACTTTTTATATGACATATTACCTACTCTAATTAATGATATGTAGTACCAATATATACTTATTTGGATTTAAACAACTGATAACATTACATGTTTCGGGCTAAATAAAGATATCCCGTTGGATATCGGATATCGGTCACCGCAGCCAATTTCCAAGTTATTAGTAAGTATATTACTATAAGTTGTTACTACATACCTAGTTCATGTATTTAAATATTTGCATGCCATCATTACATAGCGGAATGTATCTTTGCACTACAATTTTATATACTTATCATCTTTTGTACCTACCACGTTTTATGCAAATAAACGATTTTCATTTGATTAAACTTAATTGTACAGACGCCTGCACATCAAGCTACTACAATCTGTCAGATTTCTTCAATAGATTATCAACTTTATCGCTAAAGCATTAGGTTCAAGGTTGAGCACTATCGCATTATATAAATCCTTATAAGCCTTTCCTTGGTGTTCCTCCATTAACCCTAACATAACGGCCGAACCGAATTACTTCCTACTTCTCTATCACTAGTTACTATCTCTGGTTTTAACGTCCCAATAATCTATATCAGTAGCGATCTGTATGATTATATTATACAGGCAGTTATAATTTGTACTGGCAATTTGTAGGAGCGATCTGTCAATAGATTATTGGGTTCGGCTGTTAGTCCCTCAATGAAGGTACGAGCCCGCATAATAATGTTTACGCAACAGCCTAATTAAACTGTACTAAAAGGTTTCAGCATAGGTAAGAAAATGCGTTACTGTTGTTGTTCTAGGGTATGGGGTTATGAAGTAAATCAGATTTGTTCAACCATATTTTTTCATTTATTGCGTTTTTTAATACAAGCTGTTTTGCATGCTCGTCAAATTTCAGGAGGCTGTTATGAAAGATAATATGTTATAAAGACATAAATAATCAAATAAAATTACGATCCCTGGTAAATAATGAATACATACTTGTATTTTTAGTTATTTAAGTTTGACAGTATTTCAGAATATACCACTTTCAAAGAACAGAATCGCGTTATGGTATCGTATAAGCGGTCGCGTTTTTATGTGTGTGTAAAAGGGCAGTTACAGTGCGGTCCCACATTGACACATGCCGATTTCTGAAAATTAGAAGAATAAAAGACACCTAATTATTTTATTATTGATTCGTGTGGAGAATCAGTAGCATAGTTACCTCCTTGAATTTGACAGGGATGCAAAACAACAACTTGTATTATTAGTATTTACAACAAAATTTATCCATAACTTTATAAAAATCTACGGATAAGTTACCGAATCACAGGGATCAAATAAAATAAATGCGATTCTTGTATATTTTTATTTTAATTACTTAATTTATTAGACACTTATATACTCGCACAACTATCAAAATTGACAATAATTCCTACCAACAACTTAGATAATGTTAATGTTACTAAGTAGATACATGATAAAACTTTGGCATCCAAAGACCTAAATTATTACCTCATTCTTTAAAGCTAACAAGTTTATACAACCTACCTACTTAGAATAAGTTTGTGTTGTTTTAAAACGTAAAAGTTTTATAACCGTAAAATTAATTGGAAGACTGTACTATACTAAATATCCTACATAAATTATTTACATGTACTTAAATTAATCATAAAATTACTATTTCTTAAGGGAGTAGGTACAGGCAATAAAACCCTTATCTCAGTTTCTGCCCAAACCTGTAGGAACAGTTAAATATGTTTCCGCCTGCTCACCTTAAGTTAGTGAAAACCCCAATTTTGATTTTGAAGCATCTGGCTTCATTCATCAGATATTTAAAGTGACGTTCCATCATTAACATGATTTTACAACGTCTACATACTTAAAACAAATATATTAAGTTATATTAAGTTTTTTTTTTTAAACATTGCCCCACACTAGAAATTACTCCTGTATCGTGGGTGCGTTTACAAACATTTAAACTCACATACACAAACAGCCAGACCCGGAACAACTACCTGTAGGCAATACAATTATTTGTTCCGTGCGGGAATCGAACCCGCGACACGCAGCGCAACAGTCGATCGGTCAGCCACTGCGCTAACCGTGTCGTCAAACACGCCAAGCAAGCAAGTCGCAGGCAAGTCTAAGCCAGTCTAAGGTCTCATCGCGTTCTTTATGTTATGCTCGATGTAAGCTCTGCTCGCTAGATCTCGGAGACTTTGTTCGGAGGCTGGTCCCAGTTGTTTCACCATTTTCGTAAAGGGACCCTCTTCATCTTGAAGTAGCTCGTGTGGGTGACCGGATTCTATTATCTGGCCTGCTTGCATTACCTGGAATATGGGAAAGAGTTTTTAAAGCGACTTGCAGCTGGTAAGGTATAGTCATGCAAGGTGTATCTTTTGAAATACCTGTCAAGTATACCAGCGGTAAGTTCACTACCGTAGCATTCCGAGATCTATCTGTGCGAACAGTTTATAGTGACCCCCTGAATATAGTGGCTCCGGGAGCATGAAGCCTTAGGTTACGTATAAAAGAGTACAAACTGTACCTACACCAAATAGGCTTATGCCCATAAAAAAATTGGTAAGAGACCAAACTACAGCATAAACTAAGTAATTTAATTTATGTACCACAACTCTGTCGGAGTCTGCGACGGTGTGTAGTCTGTGCGCGACGGTGATCACCGTGCAGTCCGCGAAGTGTCGGCGAATAGACTTCTGGATCATAGCGTCCGTGCTGTAAAGGATTTTTTCTTTTATAAATACTGCCGGTAAATTCACAATCTTGGAAAATTCAGCGCAAGTGCAAGAAAAAGTACAGTGCTATCAATAATTCAAGATATGAAGCTCTACGTGTCATGAATGTAAGCCAGAACGTTCGGGCGAGCCCGCCAGAATTTAAGATGCATGAAACTCACTTTTATTCTGTTCACAACCTGACCAAAGAAGTCACTGTCATCTTCCGTTTAAACCTGTTCAAGTAACATTTTTTTTTTTTAAATATAATGGCCTTACGTAGGGTCAACGTTGGCAGTAGCCTCGTCGAGCACGAGCAGCTTGTTCCGCGCGAGGGCGGCGCGCGCCAGACACAGCAGCTGGCGCTGACCCGCGCTGAAGTTGGAGCCACCCGACGCCACCGCCGACGACAGCGCGGTTATACTGTCCTTCAGCTCCACCTGCACGCAACGACCATTTTGAAATTATTGAATGGAACAGACGGAACAGCTTCATCATAGGTACATTACACCAAGTCTTCTTTGACTTCTAGTACTGAGAACTTATAAGTTACCTGTTCCAGAGCTTCCCAAATCTGAATATCGGAGTATTTGTCGAAGGGATCCATATTGTAGCGCAAGCTGGCAGAGAACAGCACTGGTTCTTGTGGAATGATGGCTATCTTCGAACGTAATTCCTGAAAAATTAATCCAGGGTTTATAAAAGACTCATTTTAAAGTATATTGTGTTATACTTGAATGAGATAATATGCTTTGTCTTATTTCTTTATCAATACACGAAAACGATACGTACTTTCAGAGCAATTTTTCCAGTGTCGACCTTGTCGATGAAGACATTGCCTTCGATCGGCGCTAGACGGAAGAGAGCAGATATCAGGGAAGATTTACCAGCTCCAGTACGACCAACTACTCCAACCTGAGGTGTAAGAGATTATGTTAGTGGATTTTTTTTAACTAGAGATAATAATATATTTTATGTGTTAAAAAGCACTTGAAGGTTAGGTATTTTACATGAAAGACTCACAGGTTCCAGGTTCAATAGCCAAATCAAAGTGTTGGCGGAATAAAAGGTTTGTTTATTATAACTAAGCTTATACTCACTTTCCATCCACTTTCGATTTCAATGTTCAGTCTCTTAAGTACGGGATCGGCATCCTTGTCATATCTGAGAGTGAGGTCTTTGAATACGACTCGGGCTTTCTGAGGCCAGTCTGCGGGCGGGCTCGGTCCGGCTGTCTCCTCCTGCGGCAGCGACGTGAACTGAATCACTCGCTCTACGCACGTCATCTGTGAGATGACTTCTGTAGCCTGCTTTACTCCGTATTGGACCATGTTTACCAGAATCAGACCCTGACTGATGGCCAGGCCGACGTTACCAGACTGGGTGTTACCTGTATTGAGAATATTTTGAGTAAATTGGAATACTGTTAAATCCTTGGAATTGTGTAATGTCATCCAACAATTAAAGGCAATTCTATCATTTTAAAACATGCTTGAAAGGAGATGGCTAAATTGAAGTATGGACAAATTTTCAGCAATGTATAGACATGGTACCTAGCAATATGTAATGCTGAATAGCTGAATATTAGTATTTCATATAAAAAAAGTTTCAGGAACTTTTTATATGTTTATAATCCTGAAAATGAAATCGTGTAACTCCTACGTCAATAGACATAAAAAACTGCAAATAAATTACATTGCTATGAACTTTGCCTAGGCGTTACCCAAACAACATTAGATTTTTGTCCAAAACCAAATCCCTATAGTAAATGTACTCGAGATATGGGTTCTGGACGCTGAATGGGGCGCTGAACGCGCGCAAGAAAATACTCAGGCGGTAAGACTTTTCTGACTTGATTTACATTGGTCAATACAACCTACACGAATGTTTAGCTAAGCCTTCCGGAAGTGACAACCCCATCAAAATCTGTTTGTTGATACATCCGTACAGACAGACTGACAGACAAACGCGCCAGGGGGACTTAGTTTAATTATTATATGGTGATTGTTAAATCCGGCCTAAACTAGATAACAAATACACTGAGTAACCAAGGACATATAAAATATTGAAATAAAACAACAAAAATTCGATTTATTTATTTATTCGGTGAATCTTATAAGAACATTATCTAAATAAGAAGCCGGAGCTGATAATGTGTTCTGGTGTCTCGCCCACCCCAGATCCCAGATCACTGTCATGATATGACAGCAACAGCCCAGAGTTCTGTTCCCCACTATACAGCTGCAGTAATATGACAGTATGTCGTCTAAAGCATTATTTGTGGATTGGCTTTCATATAAAATATACACATAGTATATTCTTTGGCTAATATGCCTTGATCTTATTCGGCCTCTTAAAAGTTGAGGTCTTGATCCCCTAAACGAATTACTCTTTCAAGATCCGGGCACACTTCGATATTATAAGTACCATTTGCTCTAATATGCTCTTCGTAGTATGACCGGGCTTGTTTAACCTGATATGGTCCTAAGGCCATCAATAATAACGCAAATAATAATAAATAATTTATTGCAAATCAAGTACGTGTCGAGTAGCAAGAGGTCAGTAGGTAGGCGAGCACACACAATAAGTCCAATAAACAAGCGAGGGTCAATGAGAATCCAAAATGAAAAGCACAAGGAACAAACACAACAGCAACAGGAGCAAATGGCAGAGCGCGTTCAAACGATGTCTAACACCTGACGTTTGTTTTGTCATAGAAATGGGATTGAACGTCAAGTGTAACAGAATCAATAAAATAATCGATAGGGTTGAAAGATAAAAATATAATTAGCTTTTGTTGACCACTCTTCAGTTAATATTTTTCCACGCAAAATAGGTAGTAAGATTAAACGAAGAAGCTCATTCCGAAGCTTTCAGTTATTTTTATTTGATTTTGATACGAAAAGAGTGAAATTGAATAGAGTCCATTGTCACTTTAAAAACAACTCCATTTTCCGAATCAAATCCCTGTAAAAACACAATAACAAGCAACTAAACAGGACACCGAACGGAACGCCATTGATTCCCGCCAAAAACTCTCGATTGCCACTTCTTATTTTCAGAAAATAAATCGTTTTGATACGTTATCAAAAATCGATATAAGTACAGTTTCGATTTGACATTCTGGAAAAGCGATATGACCCCTCACTAGTTTGCAGTATTGTATTATATCCCCTTGAAGTTGTCATGTCAATCAAAAAAGCAACTAAAATACTTTTTTTATGTTTAACTGTTTACGAAAGTTCTAGGAAATTATTGAACGCTTGATAATTCATGAATGAATATTTAAATATTTCGAGTTAAGGCGAGGTTACTATTCATGCTTGGGGCAGTCATTTAGCCATGTCTTTTTCATCAGTATTCAATAAATCTTTTCTTACCATCATCCAAGAGTAGGAAAGTGTAAGCGACCACGATGACGTACATACTGCAGATAAGACTTAACCAAATGGCGAAGGCAGTGTTGGTAACCAGAGTTAAATACCTGTAGAAGAATTTTTTTCAAGAATATTGTACGAAACTGAGCAAAATTTTCATCACAATACATAATAATCGTCCAATCGCCTCTAGATTCAGAACAATAATTTTATAACATTCTTTGGTCAAATGAATAGTTTTACTGAACGAAATTAGGTATAGGTTTCCCCACTAACCATGCAGCTGTGTGCACGTCTTGCTTATCGTCAAACTGTATCTTCAGTAGCTCCTCCGCCTGACACGCACGCACCGTGCTCAGACCTGACATGGTCGCCGTCACGTGGGAGAACACTGGACTGCGGGACACGCCCTCCACTCTGTCCACAAAATCGTTACAAATTGCATTACTTATTGCGAAAACCTTGCTATTAGGACATCGTAAGTTTTAAAAGTAATTAAATAAACGAACCTTTTGATAGCCTGCGCTGTGCTGAGGTAGACGACGGTCAAGCCATACATGAAAATGGCGCAGACCCCGGTCGTCAACAGCATGTAGGGGCTCACGATGGCCACCATCACAAGAATACCCATCATCACCATGAAAATCTGTATAACAAGAGTTTAGATTCTTATTTTTATTAATACTAGGGACATGAAAGTTGTGTGGTTTTGTTTTTCAACGAGAATTTCGCAATCGTCTAGCTAGTGTGATAATGGTTGGTCTAGTCAACGTCGCAACGTTGCCCCGGTGAATTCAAAACCCCAGATTATAATTTAACCGGTCATTCTTCTAACTTCTTTGATGAACTCAACCGTTTTGACTGGGATAATGATTGCAGAAGGCTTCTTAGAAGTATACCTGAATAGTGTCCAAGTACATTCGCGGCAGTATTTCGTCGACGACGCCCATGTCCTTAGAGAATCTATTAAGGATGCGGCCAGAGGGGTTGGTGTCGAAGAACCGCATTGTGGCGCTCAGGATGTTGCTGAACATCTGGTTGTGAAGCTTGATCGAGCTGCGCATGCACACCCACAGGAACAAAATGGCTCTGAAATAGACCAAATATATATTAATAAAGAATTGACCTCAGCTGAATTTTGCTAGACTAGAATTTGTGACTGCAGCGAGGTAAATAATAAAGTGTACAAACCTTGAAGAAGTGACAACAATGCATCCAAAAATGGCAGCTGCCCATATGTAGATGTAGAAAAGATCATCAAGTTTAGCCGGTGCTACTGTTACAACGTCAGCCACAGTGCCGTTATTCGACAAGATGTCAGCCGTTTCATTAAACATAACTGCTGAAGTGATGGAAGCTATAGTGGTGGTCAAAGGGTCCTCGGTTACCGTATACTCCGTAATATTCAACGGTATGTCGGTTGTATTACGAATGGTAACGTTTGAATGGCGGAAAAGAGGTTCATTTCCTACGTATTGTGCTTCTACGTCGTTCATCCTGAAATTAGAAATAGAGATGATATGCAAAGTAAGAAATGAAGAGAAATGGGTACAGCATGCTGATTATAAGATTATTAAATTCTATACAATCCAAGTAAACACTTTGAAAGTTAAATTACCAGCGTGTCAGCCACAGGTCACTGATGGACGTGATGACTTGAGCGAGGATTATAGCAAATACTGTAGAGCTAAGTAAGAACCAACCGCTTCCAACACCGAAGTATTTGGTGTACACTGCACCTGGGACACGACCTGAAACAAATTAACAGAATATTACAACTAATGTAAAACGAAAACACAGTGCAGGCTGTTCCCCGCATCATAATTATTAAACTATAGGAATTTATAAATTGGCGAAGACCTGGAAGTATTTGCGAAGTCTTTGGACCACTCAAGCATGTTTGTATTGATAACTGCATAAATAATAATAATGTTGAACCTATTCATTGCCTTTAAACGTCTGCCTTTTTTTCAGATTATCACGAAACGTAAATCAGAACTAAAAAAAATTTCGTCAGACTCTATAAAGGAGGCCACACCGTAAAAAAACTGAAGCGCACACACGATAGGAACGAGCGATAAAGGCTAAAAATAGGATAAAATACTTAGGCAATCCAGCCCTATACTCACTTCACCCATTTCTTCACCAAGATCACCATTCGCTTTTTTAATAGATAGTCATTATATAAGGTGAAGTTTTTTGGTAAATTAAAGGTAGATTATCATATAGACGTCATATACCTGTTCCTGTGATCTCCTCAACTTCCACTTGTTCTATTAAATCTTCAATACCTTCTCCTTTCCCTACGCTGCTTGCATGTGACTGAAAATAAAAAAAATATATTTTATATCCATATTCATTGCTTCGCATGTCGTGTGCATTGTGCATCTAGACAAGATGATGTGTGTGTGTGACGTAGACAGTTTAGCATACCTATGTATATGTGAAAAAGTGTAAATAATGTATAAATGTTTAAAAAAGGAGCTACATCTGCCAACAAACTGCTTTGCAGTTTATCAGAGGTAATAATATATTTTGTTAAAACATTATTTCTGGAAATAACCACTTTTTTCACCTAGTTGGTATGCTAACATTATTTATTGACATCTAGACAATGCTGTGTTTTACGAATCTTTATAGGTAGATGTTTATCCCAATGTTTATGATACTCACCATGACCGAGATGCTGCGTTGGAACTTCATATGCTCGCCTGCAGGTGCTTCTTCTTCTTCTTCGTCTTGTAAGAGTTCGGAAAACAGCGGCGTACGGGATACTTCGTCGAACGAACCTTGAATTTCTACTACACCCTGTCAAATGAAATGGTTATTTAGGATGGTATTTTGTTATGAGCTAACTTTGGAAAATAACTGTGTATATAACATGAGACCATGTATCAAATAATGGGGACCCAGCGGTGTGTTAAAAATTATGAAAGGACATAATCCTATGATTATTTTATAGAATATTAGGATGAACTTCCTTTCACATTCATACGTCAGTTTGGAAAACTGCTATATATAGTGACAAAATAGGTCAATATTATACTTACATGTCGTAATATGACGACTTTGTCTGCGCTCTTGAGGTGATGCAGCTGGTGCGTCACCACGATCCGAGTAGAGTTTTCCAGAAGCCCCATCACGCACTCGGAGACCATGTGCTTGCCCACGTGAGTGTCCACAGCTGAGAGCGGATCGTCCAGGAGATAGATGTCAGCCTGCGAAAAATGGTCAATTGGATAAACCTGATTATATATTACCAATATATTACCGGTTCTCGAAGTCCTTATACCAGTTATATGATCCTTTTGTCTACCATAGGTAACTCAAAAAAATCCTTAGTAGTCATTTCAAAATTATCTGAAAGTTTTGATGTGGTTTTGGATGAATGTTTCTTTCTACTTTAAGCTAATTAGCGATTTTAAAACAACTGAAGTGGACAATGCCTTACCTGTCTGTAACAGGCGCGGGCGAGTCCAATCCTCGCTCGCTGTCCACCGCTGAGACTGATGCCCCTCTCACCCACGAGAGTCGAGTCACCATGAGGCAACAGTTCGAAGTCCCTCACAAGGGCACACGCTCTTATCACCTATTGCGAAAGGTCGAAGATTATTTAAAATGACAAGGCTTAGATATGCATATGTTTATATATATTTTTCCTTCTTCCTTTATGTTCTTCTAGAATTGAGTATTAATAAAACTCGTCCCGAATAGCCAGTCGGTTTTCCTGACTATACATTTTTATCTCTTCTTTTATTGAAATTTCCGAAGCTACTTCAATACTGCATAGACTTAGTGGTGTCAAACGTACGCACCTTCTTGTACCTAATGCGGTCATAAGGCAGACCAAACAAAATATTCTCTCGAACAGTGGCGACGAACAGCCAGGGCTCCTGACTAGCATACGACACTCGCGCTCCGCCCAGAAACAACGTTCCATCTTTAGGAGTCAGCTCACCCAGGATCAGTTGTAGGAGAGACGACTGTTGATGGAAGAAAAAGTTTAAGCTTATTACTTTTTTCAACTTAGTTAGTTTGTTTTTTATCTTAACAGAGCCTGTAGCTTGCCAGAAAAGATTATTATAAAAAAAAAATTGTCAGTTTCGTATTTCGATACAAAACGGAAATTTATTATATCTTTTATAAGTCTAACCTTGCCAGAGCCGACTGGTCCTGCAATGCCAACAAACTCTCCAGGTGCAGCCTTCAACGTGATGTTCCTCAAGGTGTCGACAACGGAGTCAGCCTGCCAGCTCGCCGTCACGTTAGATATAGTCAGACCCGTCAGACTCGGCTTCTCCTGAACTTTCTTCTCTTTCTCTGCTCCATTGGCCAAGAGGGAATTGGAATCAAGTAGGATATTCGCTGTTACTTTCTCTGGTTCATTTTCGTCTAACAATAAGAATTCCTAATGGAAGAAAAAAGGTAAATATTAACATTAAATAAGGCCTTTTATTCCGAAAAACTTACATTTCCACTAAAAAAAAAAAATACAAAAACTATAAAACATAAGACTATAATTAATGTCTCTAAATTCGGCGTGCCTATTGGCAAGGGTCTACCTCCAACGATTTCAACTGTTGCCTGTCTTGAGCAACCCTTCTTCAGTTTAGTCCCGCTGTCTTCCCACCTTGTGCGTTGTATTCCTCGTCTTATAGTCTACAAATGGTACTAAGTTCTAGAATGGTTTTACAAGAAGGCAAACAATCAGTTGGAAGATGAAAAACAATCTTACCTCCAGTCGCCTGATGGTGACTTTTGTTTCAGCCAAGTACGCAAGTCCCATAGGCAAAAAGATGTTGCACACAAGTTGCATCAAGTTAAAGTACTGCACCAGTGAGAAGGTAGTCTGAGCTCGAATATCGCCCCCAATCAGGACGAATGTCACGATAGCAGAGAAGAGAATGAATCGCTCGGTGAACACGCCCAGGGCCGTTGAGAATCCTTTGACGAAAGACGTCTTCAATATGTAGCCGACTTCCAGTCTGGAAATAATTTAACACATTGGGTATGTATTGACGTCCCACAAGCGGGTTTTGAGTGTGGGTCTGGTGTACGTGGACACAACTGCTACTAAAAAAAAATATTTTTTGTGTTCTATTAAAATTAAAATAAATAAAAATGATTTAATGCAGACATTACAGTCCATAATGAAGCCATTTATACGTAACAGTACTTACTTTCGTAATCGGTGGACTAGTTTTTCGAAGGGCGTCTCCCAAGCGTACATTTTGATCACCTGTACTCCTTCAACCAGTTCACTCATCACCTTCACTCTTTGATCTGTTCGATGTGCTATTTTACCGCGGAGCTTTCCTTGAAGGTTGCTCAAATATACTAGAAACAAAAGAACGATTATTATTTATTGGAAACAAAAGGACTATTAATATAATTAATTGAGAGTCACATTAGAAAGAAAAAGCTTTTATTTGCAGCAAACACGACGCAAGAGAAAGAATACAAACTCAAAAAAGAACAAGATGAGGAAAGTATGCGTTACATCCACGCAAAACAGCCATCGGTCAGCATAATGCCACGAGCGAGACAGAGCCCCAGCGCTGGTTTTCAGCGACAGCCGGCGTTGACGTAATAACGTCAACTAGATGGTTGATTAAGTTCATCGCTTTTCGCCATCTTTATAATAATATCTACCTATAATTATTTCAGGCACACTTAGTATCAAATTGATAAAAACTATAAAATCATAGTTTACCTTGTACAAGAATGGTTTGCACGGCAACGACAACTAGAGCAGCGAGGGTAGCGATGCCGACATGCTGCCACACCAGGTAGCACACCACAGGCACCACGATTGGCGTTATCCATAAAAAGTTCAGGAATAAGGTCACTAAGTCGAACCTATTCACGTCATTTGACATCAAGTTGATCACTTGTCCGGGTTCTGTCTTGCTCAAACCGGCGCGGTTGAGTTTCAGTATCTAAAAATTAAAGAAACACGTTACTCTGGTTTACCCAAAAAAGAACATTTCCAGTTTTAATGCTGTGCCTCGTAGAGGAGAAATCATTATTCAATCTCAACCATAGATATAAGAAACATTTCTATGATCTCAAAGATGCTATATTTTGAATGCAAAAACGATGCATTAGGGCTATGTTTGGTCTTAAAGTTACAGACAGTTGAAAACCATATTTTATTGAACATCAAATTCTCTCACTTTCTTCCTTGTATATAATTATTAGAAACGGTATTATTTGTTAAAAAGAATCCACAACTGTTTCCGAAGTCTTCAGATGGTTCCGAACGAAGTCAGCCGGAGGCTTCGTATACCTGGTGCTAAAACAGCTCTCATGCGAAAGAGCGTATTGTGCATGACCCCAACATTATACAACAGGGTACCAAAGGCATACAAGGATTTGAATATTATTAGTTTTAATAAAAGCATGAAGAGACTTTTAATAAATTAATGCTACTATAATGTTGCCGACTATTTGAATGATGTACTTTAGACATTTTAAACATGACATTTTTATTATTGTTTTTATTAATTTAACGTAACTTTGTGATTTTTGTACTTTGAATTATATTATTTTTATATTTGTACGCCTTTCTAGGCAAAACATGCTGGAACTTTTTTTTTGTAATCGTTCCGACTGATTGTAAAACTACACATGTTTTTGACAAATAATCTTATCTTATCTCAACATTTTGAAACCGAATAAATTATCCTTCTCAGTTGCAAAGATATAATAGCCGTATTAACTAATAAAAAGAACCCTCACCTTTCTATACATCAAAGAACAGCAAGCAATCCTTATTCTCATGCCGACCCGACTCTGGGACAGGTTCGTATGGTTCAGCATTAGAGCTGACAAAGTACTACACACGTTCATCAAGAAATTGAAGATGTGTGCGTCGCGGTAGCTTTCTGGAGTCTTCTCTTTTGAAAAGTATTCTATGAATAAGGCTAAGGTGAAAGGGATAAGGGGCCTGGAACAAAAATAAAATGGAACGCTCAAACACAGCTTAAGAGAACTGAAACCGGGCCGTTTTCTAATTTAAATAAGCGCTTACCTACCAAATAAAGATCATAAGCAGGCCTACCACAAGACCACACAGCATGTACTCAAACCAGAAGGATCTGAGTATCGCCTTCGTGAAGGATGGCTTGTAGTCGTTTTTCTTTGCATTGTCCAGCTCCTCCTGCCAGGCTTGTTCGAGGCGGTCGCCGAGGCGGCCGGATGAGTCCTCGCTGCGGGCTTGCCACAAGTCGTTTAACGTTAGACCTTGCTTGAACCCTTTCCGAAATAACCTGAAGCTCCATCTACAAGTATGAATAAATTGTATACTTAATTGTTATTAATTGTATATTTATTTGTTATTAATTGTATACTTATTTGTTATTAATTGTATACTTATTTGTTATTAATTGTATACTTATTTTTTATTAATTTGTTAAATTGTATGCTACGAAATAAAAACAAATTATTCAAATTTTAGCAATTTAAGATTTTTCTAACGACAGATAACTTTACGGGGGAATAATTTTGAATTTTTGACAGTACTTCTATGCAGAATCTGTCAGACGATTTTGTATGAAATAACTGTCAAAATTTCAAAATTATTCCTCAAATAACGTTATCAGATGATTGAAAAATCAGCACTTAGTGATATATTTCTAAACTCCCATTAGTGAAATGACACATGTGATGAGTACTTCCTCCTTTAATACTAAGTACGGAATTTACACTGAAGTTTTATGTTATCATCAGATCTAGTACGCTAATTTAAAAATGGCTTGTCTGATAGTAACCTTTCCTTTGGCTTTGCCGTAGTCGGGTAATAATATAATAGAGTGGGGTGCTTGAATCAAGATTGATCAAAATTTGTTTCGACATCTACACGTGTAATTATAGAATCAGAATTATCAGCCACCCATTTATCATGAACACCGTTTTTAAAAGTCACTGTTTAATGTTTTCTTTTCTTATCTCATCAGGTATAATGACGGAGTGCGAATAAATCGGCGAAATATTAATGCTGTGTCATAAGCAATATCTAATTATGTAGATGGCAATAAGTTTCGTAGAGATATGATGAGTCACAGTGTCAACAATTGTTTGTAGGCCACTAAAGAAAAATAAATATGATTTCAATACCTATTAGGTAGGAGGTACGTTTTCTTAACGGATTTCCAGCAATTTTATTATAATGTGTCATTGTTTTTGTGTCATATTTTAACGGCTTATGTTTAAATTACCACCAGATATGGTAACATATAATATAACAGACAAAAATAGTAAATGATCACCAAAATTAAACCTAATTGCCTTTACCTGCATTTTAATGTAAACTTATAACCAAAGTTTTAACATCTCGCTATCCTATTTAAGCAAAATGACTCCAAATAAATCAGTTCGGTTTTCGACAGCCTGCAAAAAATAATCTCTTTTTTTCCATATTTTTTTTCTATACAATCTAGTCGTTTCTGGTACTCGCCGGCCGCTGCCGCGGCACCGCTTTACCTTTACCGCGCACCCGAGTTTAGACCCCACAGCGTCGAAGTATTTCGTCGGTTATTAAAAAAAAATATTGCTGTTCCATAGATTTTGACCGCGTAGGTATTGCACTTTTCTATGAAACAGAAGATTTTTTTTTTGATACCGACGATTTCGACGCTATGGTGTCTAAACTCACGTGCTGAATCCATGGTTACAGTTTGCGCGTCGAAGTCTCTGCCACCCTGTATAGGTTAGCATAATACGAGTAACATTACTAACCTATATATGAAAATGTATTTAAAATTGCAACAGTGTCAACAATCGTTGGTTGGCCACAAAAGAATAATACCTAAATCCGTCAATTAACAGACGTGGATACCGCGAGACTGGTCTATTTTAGTTACTTCCATAGCATCATGTCTTACGGTATTTTGCTGTGGGGACGGGCTGCAGATATTGATTCTATTTTCATTCTGCGAAAGAGGCGGTCAGAGCCATCTACAATCTCAGCAGACACGAATCTCTAAGGGAACTGTTTAAAAAAAATAACATCATGACGGTTCCTTGTCAATATATATATACGAAAACATTATGTACGTTCGAAAAAATCTACATCTTTTTAGTAAGATAAGTGACTGGCATAATTTTAACACTAGGAATAGGAACAAACTAGATCAACCGCGCTTCAGTCTTTTGTCTAAAGTAAAAACTTATTTTATGGGTCCTGTGGAAAATGTTATAATAAAATACCACTCGATATTCTTCAACTGAATGAGAAGAAATATAAAACATCCATTAAACGCACACTATGTAGACAATCATATTATAAGTTGGATGAGTATATCATAGATAAAAATGCTTGGCTTAATGCTGCTGTCGATGTCCGCTCCACAGGCACTTGGGCTCACCAGTTGATCACAATTTCAGTATTTGGAAGAGATGCTTCCCCTTTTTTTGACATTACGAACTTAATTTTTATTTTATTCAATCAAGATTTAATTCTTAATACTTCAATATTAAATACCTCTTCCTGATTGTAGTGTTTTTTTTTCTTATTAATTCTTAAATAAATTGCAAACTATAGTTTTGTATAATTTAGAATTTTTTTTTAAATTTTGTAAATGTAAGAACCATGGATCCGTTTTTTATGATATTTTGATGTTGACTTGAAGGAGCGTGGCAGTTGAGAATATGTCATGCTCACTTAAATGTCTCACTGGTGGTGGTGCGTGTGTTGGATAATTCGGTTCCCTACGAAATGGTTGAGCTGGGTGAATGGTTCGTGAACGGGCGCCGTCGGTTGAGACTGGTCATCTCTTAACTGCCAGGGCTTATTTTTAATTTTATATTTTAAATTATTTCTTTTTTACATTGTTCTCACATATAGAAGCAATAAGAATAATGTACCCAGGATTTTGTAATAATATCTTGATTTAAAAGAGTGTCCGTGGAGTTTCTTGCCCGTTCTTCTCCATAGAGATCTACGTTTTGGAATGGGCAACTAGCTTCAACCAACCTTCTGACTAACTGACCGACTATTTAATTTTGAAAATTTAAAAGTGCCTGTAATTGAAATAAATGATATGAGTTTGAGTTTGAAATATGATTTCAATAATAGGTAGGAAGTACGTTATCTTACGGCCGAACTCAGTTACCTATCTATCACCAGTTACGGCATACTGGAGGTAGAAAATCCTATCTATCTCTGGTTTTAACGTCCCAATAATCTATATCAGTAGCGATCTGTATGATTATATTATACTGACAGTTATGATTATATGGGCTACCATCAGTAGCAATATTTCTTTAACTGAAAACATGTTGTTGAGTTCGGCCGTGAATTAAATTCCAGCACTTTTATCAATATATGAAGATTACACGCGATGAACAACTCTTTGGGTTCGTGTACAGTCACGAGCAAAAGTATGTATACACTCGGCTTTGTTCAAATGCGATTTACTTCTTTTTTTTAAATGAAATTTTATGTTGTTACGAACATAGCATTTTCGAAGCCATGGGTTTATGTAATGTGTCGTATTTCAACGTTACATTCGTTATTTCACGAAAAAATCGAAATTGAAAGTTGTCAAGTGTTGACATATTGGTGCTCATGACTGTACTTACGAATACTTTTATGTTCAAGTTTATCATGGTATTTTGGAGATTATCGTATCTTTATCGATTCGTTCAGGAAATTTCTTCAGTATACTCTGATAAGTTTGATTGACAGCCAACAAGTGTACGCAACTGAGTTAAGTATACAGGCAGCTAACTCTACCTACTAACTATTTTTAATCTAAACCACTTGCCTTAAAATAACACAAGTTGCCGAGTCTCAAGTCAACTTATTTCCCTTTTCAGTACTTAACACTTGATGACACTTAAATGAGACTCCAAGGTTCCCTGGAAGAGATCGCATTGTATGTTTTGTAATGAGAATCGTACTATTTTTGTTATATATTTTCTGGTGTAAAATAAATTATATATAAATATGTAAATGCGTTAATAAAAGCGCGCTGCAGTATTTTCAACGCTCCACAGTAGGGTATTATTGGGCATTCTATGCCACTGTCGGCAAGTAGCTCGGCTAGTGCGCCTCGCTACGCGACAGTGGCATAGAATGCCCAATAATGAACGATCGAGTCGACTGTGTAGTATATTACTGTACTCACCTGTAAATCATGCTAGTTATACCACTGACCGCCAGTAGCTGGGCGAGTTCACCTTGCTGCGGACGATGGTATGGATCATTTTGACATGCTTTTCGTTGCTAGAAACGACTTGATGGTTTTGATATGCGCTTCAAATGGTGGAAACGACTTGTTAGTTTTTGTAATGCGCTTCAACAATGGAAACGACTTGATGAATTTGGCACGTATTAGAAATGACTGCTATTACTGTATTCATACAAAGATCATGCGAGTTATATCACTGGCTGCCAGTAGCTAGGCGAGTTTGCTTCGCTTCGGACAGTGGTGACAAGTGGTATCGACACGATCAATGATTAAGATGGAACTTAGTCATTTTTACATGCGTTTCGTGGTTAGAAACGACTTGATGATTTTGATATGTGCTTTAACGGTGGAAACGACTTGGTAGTTTTTGTAATGCGCTTCAACAATGGAAACGACTTGATGAATTTGGCACGTATTAGAAATGACTGCTATTACTGTATTCATACAAAGATCATGCGAGTTATATCACTGGCTGCCAGTAGCTAGGCGAGTTTGCTTCGCTTCGGACAGTGGTGACAAGTGGTATCGACACGATCAATGATTAAGATGGAACTTAGTCATTTTTACATGCGTTTCGTGGTTAGAAACGACTTGATGATTTTGATATGTGCTTTAACGGTGGAAACGACTTGGTAGTTTTTGTAATGCGCTTCAACAATGGAAACGACTTGATGAATTTGGCACGTATTAGAAATGACTGCTATTACTGTATTCATACAAAGATCATGCGAGTTATATCACTGGCTGCCAGTAGCTAGGCGAGTTTGCTTCGCTTCGGACAGTGGTGACAACTATCGACACGATCAATGATTAAGATTTAACTTAGTCATTTTGATATGCGTTTCGTGGTTAGAAACGACTTGATGATTTTGATATGCGCTTCAACGGTGGAAACGACTTGTTAGTTTTTGTAATGCGCTTCAACAATGGAAGCGACTTGGTGATTTGGTCATGCATTTCAGTATTAGAAACGACTTGTTGGTTTTGGTAATGCGCTTCAACAATGGAAGCGACTTGGTGATTTGGTCATGCATTTCAGTATTAGAAACGACTTGTTAGTTTTTGTAATGCGCTTCAACAATGGAAGCGACTTGGTGATTTGGTCATGCATTTCAGTATTAGAAACGACTTGTTGGTTTTGGTAATGCGCTTCGTGGGGTCGAAACGACTTGGTGTTTTTGACATGCGTTTCAATATTAGAAACGACTTGTTAACTCACTGCTTTGAAGTGGATCTGCATAATAAACAAGGTAGGTACATATTAGTTAGGTTTATTTTTCGTAAAACATTGGTTTTTCTAGGAATAACGTATCTACCGAACGCACGAACTCTTGTAGTTTTTGCCACTGAGACGAATTCGCGTCGGTCTGGAACTTGAGTCGCACAAGCGCCTTCTTCCACAGCTCCAGGGAGTCGGTGCGGCGCGCGTCGTCAGCTTTGTACACCTTGCAGTCGATGTAGTACTCTCCGTTGATGCTCGCTGCTCGCCGCTCGCAGCCGTTGGCGACTCGGTTAACGAAGAATGATGATAGACATGTACTCGATGAATCGTCTTTGAGCACGGTGTCAGACCCGTAGTTGTTACTGATACCGAATACATCATTATCAGTATTGGTTTTTTTACTGAAACAACAACGAAATCTTTTATTAGTTCATCATACATTTACAGAATGCATTTACCATTTAGATACGCACAGGAAAAAATACGCACTCAGTCAAAAGAGATACCTGCAGAACATGAGAGTCAAATGTCAAGAAAGTCAAATCTGTCAGCAGACTTGTAACATTATACGAATAACTGATTTTTTTTTAACTGGTATGGTGAACTAAATTATTGAATACCTAGTTTGTTTACCTCGTACGAATTAAATTCGTTGATGGTGGGTGCGACTTGCGTTTCCTATTGTTGTCTGCAGACGGTTTGCGGCTGTGTTTCGTTTTCTGATCGGTGATCGGAGCTTGTTGAAAGTACTCGCACTCAGACTCAGACCTGAAATAAAGAAACAACAAAATATTAGTCAAACATAATTATTACAGTAAGTACATCGCTCTGAACTACGAACCGAGTGGAATGTTTTATACTTACATTTTCCAATTATGTCCAATCGATATGGCAGGCTGATGAAAGCAGGCGTAGTGACTGACGGCAGCAGGCAGCGGTTAGCTATCAACACTGATATTGATAGGATAACGCAGCAGGATCGCAGAGCACTTCTTGAAGATTACTTCTACACTTGTAGACTTCACTTAGTTTGTACCGAGTACTTCGAAAACATGTAGCTTATAAATCGGAAAACGAACGATAATTCACTATATTAAAAATGACTGCAACCGTTCATATAATGTTGTGTAAAACAACTTTTTTCCTTAGACGCATTATACTTGTTCAAAAAGTAAAGACTAAGGATGTTTCAGGTAGCATCGAATGACGACACAGCGAAACGACTTAGGGTTGACAAAACGTTAACCAGTAGATAAATTATCAACAACGCTAATAAATAGGGAATATTCTTGCAAGTAATTTAATTAGTTAGCAATCTAGATACAATCATAAGATTAGTATTTATTATGTTAAACATCCAAGTTTTACTCGTGATACTTTTATGCTCGAGTGAAGTAGGTACAAGAAATAAGTTAACTTGTAACAGTAACAAAATTTAAATAAATATAGTACTACATTTAATAAATAAATATACTGTATACTACATTTTATTTATTTTGTGATAGTGTAAGTACCTAGTTTCTGATATTTATCCATACCTTAATATGTATGCGTGGCAACCTTGACTAAAATAACTTACTGTTGCGAATGCAACTTAGCTGACGAGAAAAAAAAGTAACAAGGTTACACGTGTAACGTTTTACGCAATAAAAATTATTTTGATCAAATATTTTATTGATATATCGGAAATTTATCGTATGACTAGGTAGTCAATAACGAGTACTCCGTCAGTTAGTAACGTTTAAAAGTCAAAAACTAAAAATTAATTTGACATTATCTCAAAGCCACGAAAACGATCAATACCTACAGTCTTATAATCTCCTGAAGCAGCTGTGGGCAGTACCTGATGTTTAGTATTGTGATTTGAAAACACATTTTGAGACACAACATACATTTGGACTACATAAAATTGGAACATTTATGTACAACATTACATAAGTAATTTGCAAGAAGGTAATTATTGAATATGTTTCGTAGTTTCGTTTAAAATGTTGGTGATTTTCACTAAAAACAGGTACTAACCGATCTTTCTTTTTTTTTTTTTCAGAAATACATTGATTGAAGCAGCTGTGGGCAGTACCTGATATTTAGTATTGTGATTTGAAAACACATTTTGAGACACAACATACATTTGGACTACATAAAATTGGAACATTTATGTACAACATTACCTAAGTAATTAGCAAGAAGGTAATTATTGAATATGTTTCGTATTTTCGTTTAAAATGTTGGTGATTTTCACTAAAAATAGGTACTAACCGATCTTTCTTTTTTTTCAGAAATACATTGATACCTAATCAGATGCACTGGTTGATGAATAAGTAATCATCAAACTAGAAGACGTATGCAGACCTGGTCCAGATTCAACAATTCAATAATTCTGACATTCTGTATGTATGTTTATTAGTCGGTTTACGTGGGTAAGATCGTTTCATTTCGAGTTTAAACGGCTATATTGGGGTGATAATTAATTTTAATTAGTAATATAATGCCCCACTGTTCGGTTTGCAACTTATTTGTAGATAATCGTCGATGGTCTGGTCATTTACGTAGTAATGTTCATAAAAACAATAGTGCGACCACTGTTTTTGACAATGTCGCAATTGTTAATTCTGCGTTTAAAAAACGAATCGTTAGTTACAAGATCATCGCAACTAGCGAACAAATAAATAATTTTCCTGAAATGTTTCTCATTAATATTAGTGAACAAGTTAAAACTCTAATAAACCGATCATTATTGAAACATACAGCTTTAAAACTAAATTTTGAACTTTTTTCTTTTTTTATTAAATTTAAAAATGATCAAAAGGAAATTAAATCGTTCGCCACAAAAGAACATTATTATTAATCTTAATTACGATTTTGATTCAATGTATAAAGCAACGGTTGATTTACTGTTAAAGAAAATTGAAGAGTTTCAGGAGAGAGATAGTGGTTGGACATTTTCGAGCAATTCCCATTTAGAAATAAATATTAACAAACATCAACCTCTCGGTGGATCTAAATTTATAACTTTACCGAAATGTATAAAAAATAAAAAAGCCTGTTTGAATATTCGTAACAATGATGAGTATTGCTTTTTATGGTGCGTAGTGGCGGCTCTGTACCCCGCTCACCAACATCCCGACAGAGTTTCATCTTATCCCTACTTCCAGGATGTTTTGAATGTTGATGGTTTGACATTTCCGATAACATTTTCGGACATAGCTGTCTTTGAGAAGAATAATCCGTTTTTAAATATTTACGTGTATGGTTTAAAAAATGATAAGACTATCATTGGACCTTTGTATTCAACATCGAATCATAAATCTAAGAGCATCCATCTTTTGTTCTTAGAAAATAACACTAATACTCATTATTGTCTTATCAATGATTTACCTCGTCTAGTCAGAAATCAGATAACCAAACATCATGGTAAACTATACTTCTGCGAAACATGCTTATTGTTTTTTCCAACACGCAGCCGAATTGAATCACACATGTGTGGAGGGATTGCCACGGTATTACCCGAAAAAGGAACATTTTTAAAATTCAAAAATTATGATAGAAAACAAAACATTCCTTTCGTCATATATGCTGATTTCGAAACGATACTCGAACCGATTTCCGGCGATGAATTCAACACCGCTAACACGTCATACTCACATCGTCACGTGGCGGCCGCGTTCGCCTATAATGTAGTGTCATCATTTAATGATAGGGTTGACGGCTATAGAAGTTATCGCGGAAAAGATTGTGTTTCAAAATTTATACATTTACTGACTGAAGATGCTAAAGCAATACACAGAATTCTAACTAAAAGCGAGCCTATGATATTCACAGAAATAGATGCTCTTGATTTCAAACGCGCTGTTAAGTGCTACCTTTGTGAAAATTTACTGTTGACCGATAGAGTAAGGGATCACTGTCATATTACAGGCCGGTACCGAGGTGCAGCACATCGACACTGCAACCTACAACACAAAGTACCAAAATTTATCCCAATATTTTTTCATAACTTATCTGGATACGATTGTCATTTATTTATTAAAAAGTTAGGCGAAATTCCAGGACAAATTAAAATAATACCTAAGACTAAGGAAAAATATATAGCGTTTACAAAGTTTATTCCTATTGCTGATAACGAGTTTATACAAATAAGGTTTTTAGATTCCTTCAACTTTTTAGGAACTAGTTTAGACAAACTTGCTAAAACATTGCAAGTAGACGATTTTGTTAACCTTAAATCATTTTTTTCTGATGAGACACAATTTAGTTTGCTGACTCGTAAAGGCGTGTACCCGTATGACTATATGAAAGATTGGAAATGTTACGAACAAAAGTCATTACCATCTAAATATTATTTCCATAATTCTTTAACTAACGAAGATATTAGCGATGAAGATTATAATCATGCTCAGAATGTTTGGGCTGAATTCAATATTAATGACCTAGGCGAGTATACAGATCTATACCTAAAAACAGACGTGCTTTTGTTGACAGACATATTTCAAAATTTTCGGAAAACATGTAAACAATATTACAAACTCGATCCTGCCTTTTACATAACTGCACCCAGTTTATCGTTCGATGCAATGTTGCTAAAAACAGGTGTTCAATTAGAACTAATTTCGGATTTAGCTATCGTCAGAATGATTCAAAGCGGTATACGAGGGGGTTTGTGCATGTGTTCCCATCGGTATGCAAAAGCAAATCACAAATACATGCCAGAACATAATGCATCACAGCCTCAGAGTTTCATAGTATATCTAGACTGTAATAACCTATACGGCTTTAGCATGTGTCAGTATTTACCGTATTCTAGTTTTAGATTTCTTGATGAAAATGAATTAACTAATTTTCGCGTTGAAAATGTCGAGGATAACTCTGAGTGGGGCTTTATATTAGAAGTCGATCTTTTTTATCCTGAACATTTACACAAACACCACAATGATTTACCATTTTGTCCTGAGAAATGTATACCTCCAGGAGGTACAACGAAGAAACTAGTTGCAAATTTGCATAATAAGTACAACTACGTAATACATTACGTTCATTTAAAAAAGTGTTTAGAACATGGTTTAATATTACGTAAAGTTCATAAAGCTATTACTTTCAGACAAAGTCCCTATTTAAAACAGTACATAGAATTCAACACTCAATTAAGACAAAAGGCAAAAAGTTCTTTCGAACAAGACTTTTTTAAGTTGTTAAACAACAGTGTTTTTGGCAAGACATTAGAAAATACTGAAAATAGAGTAACTGTTCATTTAGTTAATCAATGGTGCGATCAATCTAATCGAACTAAGAAATTTATATCCTCCGAGAGACTTGTAGCCAACCCCTATTTCCATAGCGCTTCTATTCTAACTGAAAACTTAGTTGCAATACAAATGAAACCTGACCAAATTATTTTAGATAAACCTATTTATATTGGATTCACTGTATTAGAACTTTCTAAGACACATATGTATGACTTTCATTACAATATTGTAAAGCCTTTTTATGAAGACCGAGTGCAGCTGTGTTATACAGATACCGATTCGTTTGTCTATAAAATATTCACGTTTGATTTTTATCGTGATTTGAAGTATAATTTTTTGCAATATTTCGACACCAGTAACTATGATGATAAAAATGATTTTAACATACCAATTATGAACAAAAAAGTTCCAGGGTTGTTCAAAGATGAAATGGGAGGAAAATATATCTCAGATTTTGTTGGTTTGAGATCAAAACTTTACTCAATAAAAACAGTCAATAAAATCATTAAAAAGGCAAAAGGAGTAAAATCAAGTGTAGTAAGAGACTTAAACATAACAGATTATGAAAATATTTTATTAAATGGTGGAATTATTCGTAGAAAGAATATTATGTTTAAATCCATAAAGCACGAAATATTTACTAAGAGTGTCAACAAAATTGCTTTATCTCGAAATGATGATAAACGATCAATATCTGTAGATCGAATATCAACGCGAGCCTGGGGTCACTCACTTATTTTAATGAGCGAAAATTAATTTTAAGATTAAGCTATGTAATATAATCTTAATTTAGTTCTTAAAAATATACCTAGGTAACTTTTTAATGTATGATAAAATATAATTCATAGTTTTAAAACCTAAGTTAATGTAAAAATAAAAATAAAATGTGAATGATTATGACTATAGAGTTCGAATATAATTTATGTAACCTATGTAATATAATCTTAATTTAGTTCTTAAAAATATACCTAGGTAACTTTTTAATGTATGATAAATATAATTCTTAGTTTTAAAACCTAAGTTAATGTAAAAATAAAAATAAAATGTGAATGATTATGACTAAGTACTTGTTTAATTTATATTTTAAGACATCATCCTCTTTTTTTTCGTAGTTGGTTAAATAAAATGAAACCCGACCAAGGTTCAATTTTCAACATGAAGTGCATGTTGAAACTTGAATCGTTCATTTTTCAGAGGTAAAATGTATTTAGTACGTAATACAATAAGACCACACATTTTGATGTTTGCGTCAATTGCATAACGCTGATCATACAAAATACCTACTACAAACACATAACAGTGCATTAACCTTCACAAATGCTTAGTTAACATTATAATCTAAATTGTGAATTGTTGCGATGAAATTATTTTTTTTACCATTTACGAAATAATACTCATCTTGAGTACTTGTACTGTGTGTTTATCGCGGGCATGTCATCGGTAAGTTTCTCAATTTATTTTTATATTGTTTAGTAACTAGCGATTGAATTCGCAGCAATTTGATCAAAGTTATTAGTGAATCTGGTATAAATATTGTACCCGCTGACAATTCGTTTATTTATGCATCACTATATCAACGCCTACGTTTTAGTTTAAACTCATTAAGAGTGTCTATTTTTGTTCCAGAATACAGAATCAGAGATTATGTTTAGCCAGTATGCTCAAAATCCTTATGAAGGATTCTCCGAAACGCTTCACAACGAACCCGAGTACAGCAAACAAGTGACGAAAGAAAAGAAAACAAAACAACGATGCAAGGAAAAGTTAAAGAAGAAAAATTCCACTAAATCTTTTGTGATGAGCCGATTACAGCGACGAGGTATCAAATTAATCAAAATATCAGTTGTAGATCTATGTAATAACAATCCGCAAACCAGTGACAGTGACAGTGACAGTGAGAACGTTATTATAAGTGCTCAATACATTGTTAAAGACGCTATCGACAATGTTATGGATGAAACTGAATCTTTAGTTAAAAAAATATCTAAATCTTTAATAGATAGTGATTTTTAGAAATTTTTGCGTAAGATATTGTTTAAATAATTTAGTTATAATATTACTAAATATTTACCATACTTAGTAAGTACTTATTATGTTGTTTTATTTAATTTTAAAGTAGATTGTTTTATTTGAAGAAGTAATGGGTGTTTAACAAAATAAAAGCAGTTTTACTATACAAATTATTTTTTATTTATGAAACCAATAACCTTATAAGTAGGTACATATTTATAACTCTAAATACTTTCTTATACATAACACATTTTTAAGAGCACAATGCTTCAAATGTTTGTTACAATTTAAATTAGTTCTTCCTTCACAATATTTTTTATGTAAAATAAAGAAATTAGGACATTTTTCGGTACCAAGGTCTGATACTTTACAGTTCTCACAAAGTTCCTTTATCCACTTTACTTTCTCCAAACCATTAACAACGATTTCCTTATTTTCTAGATAGGGAACGATTATACGGCGAAATTCTTTATAGTCGATATACCCTTCGTTCCAATAAATACCTCTGTTTCTTTCCAGCCATTTAACTTGCCTCTTTTCGTCACTTGTTAAGTGTTTAAACAAGTATGGTGGTTTTATTAAAAATGTTTGGGTATAATCACGGGTAGCAAAAGCTAGCTCTTTTATTATAAAATTATTGTACAGGTCTTTAAACCCTTGAACATCTAATATGACAGTATTTGGATTCATGATATTTTCCTCACAGTATTACTTAAAGGTTTATATTCAATAATACAGTCGTTCAATATAAGACAATACGCAGAAGTTTGATCTGGTATTTCCGAATCACTCTCAATTTCCACTCTTACGTCCACAACAGGACCTGTCTTTGCATTATCAGCTTGTCTAGAGCAATCGATGACAAATAGTGGCGCCAAATCTTTAAATTGTTTTTCACTTAATAAGGGTTCCGGTCGACGCCCGTAATAAGACTGTTGAAATCTGACGTATTGCTCGTATAATAAAGCGATTCTGTTATTCGCGAAACTCACATTTAGGTTTTCATACGGGAAGTAAATAGAGTTGAGGTACACTCTAACATCACGAACATGACAATGATCAAACTGAGACATATCAGAACTGCCATTGTTTTTTCTATTTGTCTGTAGTCCCATAATAATGTATCTTGGTTTCTCTATTTGCGAGGATGTTTTGATTGACCAGGTATGTTTTGTAGTTTTAGGTAAAGCCGGATATTCGTACAGATCCCAATTTCTGAATATCATTTGGAGTGGTCGATCTTTTTCTAATAGTTTTAGCAAACTTATTTTCTCTTTGTCAGACACTTTAACGTGCGGTACGCGCCAAATTATTTTATTTATCTGAACGTCTTCTACAATTTCACCGGTGTTAAGTTTTACAGCATTCAGGTTAGTGTTACTTCGTAGCAATATCAGTTCGTGCCTACTATTTATCACGACTTTCTTGAAATCCTCTGCGAAACCGATGATGTTACAGAGTGGTATAGAAGCAGAAAAATTACCTCCATTAATGTTTTTTGTACCATCAATATTCCAGCCCCACGAACTCGATGTCTTTGATTCATTCTCATTCATTGATATTAACGATTTCATGGTGGTAGTTACGCCAGCATTTTTTATTCTATCAATTTCCACTCCATTTAGCTCGTACCTTATATCTTGAAACAAGTAGAGTAGAGCATTATTCGTGAAATGAACACTAGTGGCTTTATCTTTCATATCCTTTTTGCTAACGATAACGGATCCTTCCAAATACAAGGTACTCGCTGATGGAAGGATGTACAAGTCCTGTTGGTTAATAGGTATGCGAATTTCATCGTTTCTGTTGAAACTAGTTACATAGGGCTTGTACGAATGAAATTCAATTCCTTCAACCGTATTATCATAAGTCGGAGCTGATAAAACGTCTAAGATATTCATTTTAGCAAACCGATCACTTTGAGAAATGCCTTGTTGTCTTTAGTTAATTTTATTTTCTTCTTATAGCGAGCTCTTATTTGGTTGGATGCTTGAGCGGGACTGATATTTTGAATTTGTTGATGCACATATTTATTGTAGTCAATCATTTTTTTCTTCTAAGATGCAAATACAGCTGCACTTCTTCACCACGTAGATTTATTAAGCGGTTATTTATATCTATCAATCGGATATCTATGCAGCTTATGTTGTTTTGGTTTATTGGAAAGTATATTGCGTTTTTCGGAATTTCTATAATCCTATAGCCAGGAGGTACGTTAAGTGCGAATTCGTGAATTATGTGACTCGGTTTTCCGTTTGTGTACGAGCCGCTTACGATATCACATTCGATCCTGATCACTGTCGTAGGTAAAATGTTGACTGGGAACTGTGACACATGCCATTTATTTGGTTCCAAGATCTGCTTATTAAAACCTAATAAATTTCTGATAGTACCTTCTTTACTGAAATTTATTTTTTTTGTACAGAATAAAGTAGTTTTTAATGTATTGTTATTGCACTGCAGTTTGATTGATGCATCTTTAATTTTAGATTTTAAGTAATCATTAATATCTTGCAATTCGTAGGTGCCTTCTGGTATTTCAATAACTTCGTTAGAGCCATAATAGAACTTATTATTCGTTTTGTCAATGTTTGGAATAGAATTAAATGTTGAGAAATGCAATAAGGCGCACTCATACTGTTCATTTAGTTGCAATGTGTTAGGATAGTACGTAGATAAAGTTGAAGAGTTTCCAGTTATTGACAATGTGAGTGACATCTTGCAAATGGTTGAAATAAAAGAAAATCATAATTTTTATACGTTTTATTCCAAAAAATCCTTAGATATTCTAAACATAAGTGTCCACAGTTTTCTGTGTTAAATTTCTGATATCTAGTATAGTTATAAAAAACATTACATTTCTTAAAATATCGCATTAGTTCCAATGGAGGTTTCAAATCCCCAAAGCTATCAAAATATTCACAATAGTTGTTAACTTTAACATAAGCTACCCAATGTGTCCCAACATTCTTATAATTATCCAAGTTAACGACACCACATTCAATCCGTTTTGGCATCCTTGGTAATTGATCCTTCATGTAGACTCCTCGAAAGTAGGGGATGTTACGTGCATCCTTTTGGATATCTAAATTAGTTAGAGGACGATTAGGTAGCTTATTTCTTAGTTTTTTGAAGATTTTATAAATAAACCTTTACCATTTTTATGTGACTTAATGTATAAACCCTTGCCTAACTTTAAAGACTCCATAGCCTTATTGTGTCGTACTGTTTCTTGCAAATTTTGCTGACCAGCTTTGTAATCGTTAACAGTTTTTGCAATACCCGCCGCACCACCAGCTAAAGTACCTAAAGCTGATAAACCCGCAAAAATTGGGATTAAAGGTAAAATTCCTCCTGTCTTTGGTAACGGTATCACTCGCGGTACTCGAATTTTTGAGACTTTTGGAAATATTTTTTTTGCCGCTGCGTAAGCAACGTTGATTAATGTTTTGCTATCCTTTGGGTTCAGTTTCTTGATCGTTGATCTTATTTTTGACACGAAACTTTTAAACGTTTTAACGCCGGAACCAGATTTCAGTTTGGCTTTCATAACTTTGCTCACTATCCATGAACTCAGTTTTTCTCCTTTTCCAGCATCTTTCGACTTAAGTCTTTGTTTAGCCATATTTAGTAGTTGTAAATCGGCTTTGTGGCGATTGGGTAAGTCTGTATGGTTTGCATAGGCAATGTCGTGATGCATACAAGCTTCGTCTAGCTTATTCACACCGCGATCGCCTCGTTGTAATCGTTTCTGGAGTTTGGTTCCTGGTCCGCAATAATTATAACCAGGCAAATGAAGTTCGAACGGTAGATTATTAATTAATGTATTAACTAGTTCACCACCTTGCATTGCTCGAATTGTAATGATGGAAATAGTGCAAAAATAATGTTTATATTCATATTATTTTAGTCCACGATTGCAGTTTTGTCAATCCAACTGTTTTCTTCATTGTTTAGACCCAACCATTTCACGAAGATTCGTGATCCTTTTCTTTTTAAAACTCTTTCTATCAAATAAACACCAGGATAGTTAGATTTTTGAAGTTCTTGCTCGTAAAAGGTTCCCAATATAGCATGCTTTCGCTGATCTTCTAAATTATATGTTACAGGTATGGTAAAATTAATCTTTTTTATGGTAAATATTTCAGTCGACCAATTAGGTGTATAACCTTTCTCAAACTGGTGTTTGTATTTACTGATCCGAACAAAATCACCCACTTTGAACTTAGGTTTTCTACAAATGGGTGCATGTTTAAATGATTTTTTTATATTTTCTTCTATAACTGTCGTATTAGCTTTATTCACTTCGATTGGTTTAACTCCAATTGTTCGATGTTTTGTGTTGTTATATGTCTTTAATGTAACTTGTAACGGTAAATCTAACCATTTATAGTTTCCATTCAAACTAAAATATTTATATAATTTATTTTTAATAGTTTTAATCAATCGCTCCACAATCGAAGCTTTTTTGGTAGAAAATGATGAGTAATGGTTAATATTGTATGACTTCATAAGCATCTGAAATGAGTTGTTATAAAACTCTGTTCCCATATCCGTTTGTAAATTATCAGGTTTGCGTTTGCTGTTAATCAATATTTGATGAAATGCACGAGTAACATCAAGTTTATTTTTTGTTTTTAATGGCTCTGTCCAAGCATACTTTGAGAAGCAGTCAATCACCACTAAAATATAATTGTAACCTTTATTATATTTCTTTAGGTTTTGCATGTCCATCAGATCAGCTTGCCACAAGTCATCGACTCCCTTTAGAATGACAGGACGTCTAAGGAAATTTCTTCGTGCTGCTTTGTGTATTTCATTAACAATTTGCTGTTTTGCCATTACTGAGTTTTTTGAAGTAATTTATCAACCTCTGCTTTAGTATAAAACTTATCTTGCAAATGACTTACAATCTCAGGTATCCCAGCTTTTAAAGTAACCTGAACTGTTTTCCGTGCGTCATTAATACTTTGTGAACGCAATTTATCAATAAGTGTATTAAATTCTTTCATCATATTAGCACTCAATCGATCTACATAATCCTTGTTCACTGCATCGGCAGCTTCTACTGGATTTTTAATTCCTCTCAGTCTTGATGTTTTTAAATCAAAATCTCTGTTTTCTGATTTTAATAATGTATTTTCATTAATCTCAAATAACTCTGATAATCGCATTCTTTTATGAATATAATGTCCGAATTTATCTACGTTCATGTTTAAGGTGTATTGTATTGTGAGGTTTATAATAAAATGAACACACATTTTAAAATACATAGGTGTTTTATTTATTTATAATTTTACTTTCCCGTAATTCTTCAATGATAGATATAATTTCATTATCTAATCCTGTGTTACCAGCATCTCGAGATGCAATTAATAATTTTAACCTATCCACCAGTTCATTTGGATCGTCCCAATATACAAGATCGACGTTTTTCTTCCACATTTTTGTCAAGGGCAGCCCTTTTCCCTTCGATTGATGGGTCTGAATTGTACTTTGTAGTTTGAAAATAGGTTTAATAACTTGCATGTACTTTTGACCCTTATTACTTTTTATTGGTTTATCTGGCTCATAGTCTCGTCGATGTGCGTTTGTATCAAGTAGCATTGACTTATAATGCTGCATGTCACTCTCTGTAACCATGCTTAAATCTACGTTCTTCTTCAGTAACAACTGATTCAAACCAGGCGTATTTCGGTATTTGCGTCCAGCTACAGTGATATATTCATCGCTGATCGTTATACGAGTAGAACCTAACATCAATTTCCCGTTCTCTACTCTGACACCGAATGGAATATCTGACAGTGCTTCTGAGGATACTGACCAGGATGACGTGTCACGACCTGGGTTGTTTTCAATTAATGATTTATATGAAGAGTCACTTTCGATATCAGATTCATGTTCGTCTGAATTGTCTTTGTTAACATTGGCTTCTTCATTCTGCAAAGTTTTATCAATAAACGGATGTTCTTCATTTTTTGCAGGACACAGGAAAGAATTCTGTTTACTGAGATTAGCAATCTGGTTGAGTGGTTCTGTTACAGGCTTGAAAACTGATTCTAGTGTTTGCTGATTGTTATTCTCAACATCTCTAATTTTTCGTACTTTTTTCTTAACAGCTTCAACGGCAGCTACTATTTGTCTTTTTAACGATTTTTCCATTGCAGAAAAATAACGAACTGATAGTGATTGATTAAGCGATGTCTGAAGAATAATAATATCGCGAAGGTAACGGACTTAAATAACCATATTCTTAATCAAAGACTACAAATGTGTCAAATTTGTTTCTGTAACATCCTTTATTTTTTGAACAATCTTTATTAATTACTACATAATTGAAGGGCTCATTCCATATTTTTGAACACATTTCACGAAATTCAATCCATGTCATATCAGTGTTGACATGTTCTTCATAAATATGACGCAAATTAATGTCATCTTGTTTAAAAAGTATGATTAAGTTCGCGTTGTCTCTTACTAACTGCTTAGGGATTTTACTATAAGTTTGATTTAGATAAAAACAATCGATGAACTTGTGTCTTCCCATTGCGAAATAATCACGCATGCTATCTTGATTTTCGCAAGCAACATCATCAAATATTATCACAGAGTTAGGTTTTGCGTCTTGAACTCTTAGCACTTCCTCATTTCCATGATACTTCTGGAGTGAAATACCTGGCACTCGTTGTAAAACATTTTCTAAAAAAATGTATTTGGGTTGGTACAGAGTTTTCGAATAAATATAAACATTTTCAAATCTTAATCCATTTTCGTGTATGAGAAGACCAATCAATAAATTGGTTTTTCCACAATTGGATGGTCCGCAAATGATACATCGAACTGAGTTAGGTAACAATTCTCCATGACGAAAACTAGTTTTACAAACATCCTCGCAGATAGTTTTAACATGCAGCGATTGTGGTTGCTTTACAAACCTCATGATTACACTTGCAAACAAACTGATTGGCAATGAGTAAATGTATTTGTTACATTAATATTTATAAACTGAAAGAGTACCGCAATCTTTTTCGCGATAGAGCGATCGTTAGAGCGATGACAGACTCGCAAGATTGAGTGTAGTTATAGGTATGGACGCGATCGTTCATTATTCGGTATTCTATGCTACAGTTATGTAGCAAGTCGAACTCGCCCAGCTACTGGCGGCCAGTGGTATAATTCGCAAGATCTCTAGGTGAGTATAGTAATTTATTCTACAGTCGAGTCGATCGTTCATTATTGGGCATTCTATGCCACTGTCGCGTAGCGAGGCGCACTAGCCGAGCTACTTGCCGACAGTGGCATAGAATGCCCAATAATACCCTACTCTCCACTATGCGCAGATAGTTGAGAATCAACAGTGCAATTATATGCACTGTTGATTATGTAGTTATAATAATGTAGTTGTTTTCTAATGTTAGTGTAAACGTGCATATATCTTAAATTTTGAATTTAAACTTTACATATTATAGGCTTTTCTGTTCAATATAACTTTTCATCTACGAATCTAAAGATCGACGATGAGCTGTTACATAGAAGTTATGTTACCGGGAAATCAGTGGGAAATAAGTGTAACAAATCCAACATTCTCTTAGCAACATTTATGTTATTAATTTATTTAACTAGAGTTATCTTATTTTGAGACCGGTCGGTGGTTTCTTTAAAAATAAAGTGATTAATTAAACACATGGCAGTTTTTGCTATCATGTAATGATGATCATTCTTTGTACGAGCAACAAACAAGAGAGTCCAGTAATATGAGGAGTCTATATTATTATAAGAATGTAGACTATATAATTGGTAGAATACTTGAAAAGTAAAACTAGGTATAAGTGCCTATATGCTTGTGGCTGAGTAATGGCAGCCATACGGCTCAATCGATAAAGTTAAGCTACGCTTGCCGCGGTTGGTCGTGGATGGGTGATCATCTTTACACACCAAGACCGAGGGGTCTTACCTCGATAAGCACGTAAAGCCGTTGGTCAGGCTGTCATTCCTGGATCTTTGACAGCCGTAACGGGTAGTCAGAAGCCCGAAAGTCTGACAACCAGTCGAGTCTTACCAAAGGGTATCGTATTACCCAGTAACTGGGTTGGGTCAGATAGGCAGTCGCTCAATGTAAAATACTGACATTCAGCTGCATCCGATTAGACTGGAAGCCGACCCCAACATAGTTGGGAAAAGGCTAGGCAGATTTATGTTGTGTATGTACCTATATGTTGTGTATGTACCTATATCGTTCCCTACACAGAAGTCGGCAAATACTTACGTTAAAAAAATATTGGAGATCACGTTGGATTTTTCATGAGGATTCTTCTCCGTTAGTATCACTTTGGATTCCATAGCGTACCGAAGATTGTTCTAAGTATAATACCTTTTACAGCTTATGGTTTCTTCAGCAACTGTGTATCCAAACTGAAGACCAGCGAACACTGCCGGCTGCCCTAGATAAATAATAAATATTAGCTCACAACGAAAGGTATGCATTTGAGCAGCGGAAACCATTTAAGCGGAAATTGCAGAGTTATTATCAAAACAAATTTAAAAAAAAATAGCGTAGAGTCATCTCAATACATCTCTCCCTTGATTTTGTATATATACATATTATAAGTATATATATATATATTAATAATAATAATAGTAATAATATGTATGTGTATATAACCTATTTATGTATTTGTGTACCTAGTTTTAAGTTTTTTTATTATTATTGTCCCTCTCAACCAAAGCACCTGCCATCTAATATCTTAACCCCCTTTGGTTGACTGGTAGAGAATGGCCTAAGGCCTTAAGTCCGCCTTTGTACCCTTTTGTGCGAAAAGTTTAAATAAAAAAACCCTCTTA
Organism: Apamea anceps; assembly: GCA_951799955.1. Taxonomy (NCBI): domain Eukaryota; kingdom Metazoa; phylum Arthropoda; class Insecta; order Lepidoptera; family Noctuidae; genus Apamea; species Apamea anceps. The sequence continues at coordinate 7,565,971 of OX637516.1, forward strand.
GTAATGTGTTATCAACAGGTTTACTTCTACTATATAAACAGATAACTATTCTTAGAGACACAGCGAACTTAGGCTAATGATCTGAAATATCAAACGATAACCAATGAACGGAAAAAAAATTAAAACTGCAATTCAGTTTTTAATACAAATATAAAATACATTTTAAGCCAATCAAACTTCTTCATAAAAACAGATACTTTGTAACAAAAGTATAGAAATACTAGCAGCGCCCCGCGGTTTCACCCGCATAAGTCTCGATCAAGTGGGAATATCGAATTAAAAAGTATGCTATGTGTTGTTCCTAGTTATAAACTATCTGTGTGCCTAATTTCATCCAAATCCGTTCAGTAGTTTTTGCGTGATAGAACAAACAAAGTCAAAGTCAAAGTCCATTTATTTGTCAGAATATTGTTACAGAGTTGTTACATAATTTTAAAAGTTCATAATATTCTGCCGTTTCCGGCGTACAAATACATTTTCAGGGGTTTGGTTATATATAACATAGAATTAAATATTAGGTAAATTAGAATAACATACAAATTGAAAATTAGTCAAATATTAGGAATGGAAATGTCAAAAAGATTAAATTAAGTCAAAGAGATAATAAGAACAGAATATAATGATTCTAATATTTAAGTCAACTTTTCATTTCATTCATAAAATCATTAGTCGAGTAATAGCATTTACATAATAAATAATCGAATAGTTTAGATTTAAATGTCCTAAAGTTAAGTGTTTTAAAACAGTCTGGTAGTTTATTATAAACTTTGGTCGCCATACAAAATATATTATTCGAAAATAGTTTATTATTTCGTCGAGGTACACGAAGCATGTGGACTTTGCGGCTGGGTCTAGATACAAGATCATTATGCAGATTAAATTCATGCTTATTTTGGTACACGAAAGTACAAATTTCAAAAATATATAGTATTGGGAGTGGTAATATTTTTAATTTTTTGAATAATGGAACACAGCTGTCCAGTGGGTGCGCTCCACATATTGAGCGAATGCATTTCTTTTGAGCTCGAAACACTCTGTTAAGTTCTACAGAATTACCCCATATTATAATACCATAACGCAAAATTGATGAGACATATCCATGATATGCACATAGTGCCGCATCAATACTAGCCACACGTGTTAATCTGTATAGAACGAATACGAATCTATCTATCTTTGTGCAGAGTTCATCAATATGAGCTTTCCAGTTACAGTGTTTGTCTATTGTTATCCCTAGGAATTTGGTACTTTCAGCTTCTTCAACTGCGTCATTATTGTGTTGTATTTTTAACTGTGGACGCTTACTGTTATATGTTTGGAACTGTATCATTTTGGTTTTGCTAATATTAATTTGGAGATTGTTTTGATTGAGCCAAGTGATAATTTTATTTATTGTCTCGTTTATTTCAATCTGGTATTCACCTTCGTCATAATTGTCATTTTGAATGCTGAGGGTCGTATCGTCAGCATATAATATGCAGTTGTGGGAGGTTACACTGGCTAAGTCATTAGCATACAGCAAGAACAGAAGTGGGCCCAGTATGGTTCCTTGAGGAACACCACAGTTATTTTCCCGATAAGCAGATCTACAGACGATTTTTTGATGCTCTGCTTGTCTCGAGATTTCCACACATTGCTGTCGATGGGTGAGGTAATTTTCGAGCCATTTCAATGCGTTTCCTCTAATGCCGTATCGATCTAATTTGAGAAGAAGCAATTTATGGTTGACGAAATCGAAAGATCCATCCATCTATCCATCCTTACAAACTTTCGTGTTTATAATATTAGTAGGATAAATAAATTATAGTAGGATATAAAAGGAAGTAGGATTTATAAATCAATCATTTTTAAATTAAATTAATATAAATGTCTGTTCAAAATGCACTGTCGCTACGGCGTAGCTCGCTACGCTGCTGGGCTACGCAACGAGCTACGCGTCAAATTCACGAAATGGGAAACATATGGAAAACAAATCGGGATTGGAGACAATATTTTAACAGGCACATCAGTTTCTTTTTAGTAGATATTTTTTAGTATTAACTTACAGTATTTGATCAAGGAGCAAATGGTCGAATCTACTTACACATGCAAAACGCGTTTACACGAAATCTATAAGCATGCTTCGGGTAAACAGTTAGTCGAGACTGTTGCTTCGACACAAGTTTTTTTTTAAACGCCTTGTGCATTTTAGTCGACCTCAGCACCAAAACGTAACTTTTATTTTTATTACAAAAAATGCATACTTAAAGTACAGCGAAACAAACTATCAGTAACAATGGGTTTCATTTTGACAGTTCAACAACATTCATTGCGTTATTTATGTTGTTGAGCAGACTGGAATGTTTCGAACATATGAAGCAATGGATTAGCAATATTCTTCAAAACCTTTCAGATTAAGATTACGTAATTAGGGTGGGTCATCCTTGCAATGATACACTCGTATTCTTTACTTCGGACTACACATGCAAGTACGCACAATCCATTTAACACTTACATATTATCGTGCTTACATTTGCGATTCATGCATGTACTTTAGTTTAGATTCGTAATGCATGATGCTACCCACTTTAAGCAAATATTAGTAAACATTTACCCTCTTCAAGCAATTATTGATAATGTAAAACATTGAAGGTAAGACAGCCCACCGTGCACCTAGCTTCTGACGTTTTATAAGCGTCCATGTAGGTTTATGTGAACTAAAATATTTTGATATTTTTTTAGCTGTTTTTATTATACACTTTTGCCCGTCGATGTCGGAAAATATCCCAAGGAAACGTTCTACCGCGGTTCAAAGTACGTAAAGCTCCCAGTCGGCATGATTCTTTCTGACATCTTCAATAATTATCGTCAATTTTTTAGCCAATTATTCAAAACTTTAATGAATTATACACCTAAGCCTTCCTCATGAATCACGCCGTCGATTTGTGATAACCGTATGAAAATCCGTTCCGTAGTTTTTGAGACACGCGGTGGGGGGACTTCGTTTTATATTAAGTAGTATTCATTCATCAATATCGTAGATAAGCCGCATTGCAATGTGGCTTATTATAAAACAAAATTCCCCCGCCGCGTCTATCTAGGTATCTGTCTGAATGCGATAAACTCAAAACTTGCGGGACGGATTTTCATATGTAACGAGTATTAGCCAATTAGTAAACTGTAGAACCTAAAAAATAAAGGTTTGTTTAATTGTAATTTAATAAAATTAAATTGATTTAGTGTATCTATTATTATGTCGTGTATCTCCGAATATAATCACCTCAAATAGTACCTGCCCTAAAGAGAAGAACGAAAGACATAAGCAAATACTTATTCATTCTCATAGGATAGTGATAAGGGTGATAATAGTTGACTACTGAGTTACGGCAATAATTATGCTGTCGAACAATACTTACATGAGATTTACAAGCCGGTGAACTTTTGGTTACACTCTGAATTTTAACACCACAATAAGGACAACGTTAAAATAGTGTAGATTGTAGATCCAAGGATCGTAGTTTAAAAAAAAAATACGCTCGTACTTTCTAAAATTACGAACTTATTGACTGTGTAATATGTATTAAAAATTGGAAATTTTGTCAAAAACATGAAAGCACAAGGTTTAAAATCCCATCCACTGCTGGGCTATTAAATTAAATTGTGCTCCTTCATTAAAATGATTATTAAAACTTATAATAAATATAAATTTAAAAAATCGCGTCCACGTTCCAACCGATGCGATGGAGCATTGATACCGCACTGAAATACGTTGTTGATAGTAAGGCTCGCACTATGAGGTTGCCTACTAAGGACAAAATAATATATACTCATGCGCACCGTATTATCACGCTCGTGGATTCCTACATTACAATCAATGTGATTTCGTACTGTCATCATTACAGTGACGCGCCTGAAAAGGAGCGTCACAGCTTCAGTGGCGACAAGGTTTTCCAGATTTCGTAATACTTAGGTACTTACCTAACTCAAATTGTTTAACGGAATTCTAATTAATTTGTTTATTTTTTTTATTTTTTTTTTTTTTTTCTTAGATTTTCTTAGTAACAATGGGAAAAAATAACATTTTTGCATTTGAATACTAACTTTTCAATCAATCGATTAGAACTAGAGTTGCGCCGAGTAGTGGTTTCACCGAATAACCGAAAACCGAATAATATTCGGTTAGGTTCTTACCGAACCGAATATACTACCGGATAATTCGGTTCCCCGTTCCATACTTTAGCTTTTGCGAGAAAGACCTGAAAGCCTGTTCAAACTAATACTATACTATACTAATTAATAGATTTTATACATATAACTACACTGATAGTTTTTCACGGCAAGAAAAACATGTGTGTACCTACCGAGTGCCTAAGGCGCTCACTAGGTGGCTCGACGCGACAAAGCATTAACGCTTGTATGGCTGGCCTAATCCACTTTGACGATATCAAGACAATGTTGGCGCTAAGAGTGTGAAAATAACATTCAAAATTATTTCCGATTCAAATTAAACTAAATTATTTATTTATTAATCACAATTTGTACAAGAATAGACTAGGCGGCGAACCCCAATCTAGACATTTGCCTGTACCGTGGGAGTCAGAAACAAAGTCAGATTAAAATCCTTTGCCATACCATGCCGCGCCATGCCGTCTGATGAGCACCGCTTTTTAAGTAGCTAAAGGTTCCATATAGGTGATCTAGCATACGTGGCAATACCTACCTATATGCTTTCCAGTTTTATTTAGGTGTAAATCGTGTATCTACAGTTGCATTTTATCAGATAGCACACATATCACAATTGAATACCTACTGAAAATCAGCAAATTTATTATTGCGCAACCTTAGGCAAGCCTTTTAACCTTCGTAGGAATTTCCCGCATGCAGTGAGTTCCGTATCGCGTATCTATGTACCTACATAATAATATGAGGCGGCGAAATGTGTAGGTAGTGCTACTGTCTCGCCTCTTGCAACTGAATGAATTCTATTTCGATTATGTTTGCAAATCTCCAGCTATCATTTTTCTATAGTTAAATGAGAATTTTCAGTAAGTAATTATTTACCTACATATTATTTCCTCGTGCCTTTTAACTGTGCCTGAAGCGGTAACAATAAAATTGTTGCGTTTAAAATGAATGACGTGACGTTATTTCCGGTATAATCAACATTGTCATACAAACAGTTAGATGGACGGAAGACTGATGTTCCAGTAATTTGCACATAATAAAACCTATGCTACATATATCTACTACGTTCATACGGAATCCTAAAATTGAACTACTTATCAGAGAACGACCTTGATTTTATGTCTAAGCAATACATCTATTTGATTGACTATCTCTCCAATTACCTTCAATCAAATCGCACCGACATTTATATAATTTTTTTTTTTATAAAACGTTGCCCCGTAGGTACAGGCAATAAAACCCTTATCTCAGTTTCTGCCCAAACTTGTAGGAACAGTTATATGTTTCCGCCTGCTCACCTTAAGTTAGTGAAAACATCCCCAATATTGATTTTGAAGCATCTGGTTTCATTCATCAGATATTTAAAGTGACGTTCCATCATTAGCATGCTAACTGTCCGTTGTCCCCGTTGCCCATATGTAGGTACATAAGGGGGACAACGGTAAGGAATTATATGACGTTCTGTCAGATTTGACAGATTACGGGGACAAAGGGAATACAGGGATTTTACAACGTCTACATACTTGAAACAAATATATCGACATATTAAGTTTTTTTTTTGGTTTTTTTTTTAACTTTGCCCCACACTAGGAATTACTCCTGTATCGTGGTTGCGTTTACAAACATTTAAACTCACATACACAAACAGCCAGACCCGGAACAACTACCTGTAGGCAATACAAATATTTGTTTCGTGCGGGAATCGACCCCCGTCACGCAGCGCAGCAGTCGTATATTAACGTATATACAGTGCAATATAACGTACCTCAATATAACGAATTCCTCGATTTAACTAATTCTTCATAATACCCTTGAATTGTCCATAAGAGTCAATGTAAAATATACCTTTACATTGCGAAGATTTTTTGTGAACAACATCTTTATAAGGAATTTTCAACTATAAAAAGAAGTGTAAATACCTCTAATTAACGAATTTTGTCAACCCAAAACCTTTATATTATAAGGTTCCCGCCAAAATGACCCTTAATCCCATAGTATGTGATTCAGTCGCGACAGGTTTCCGCACGTTTTTTTCGTAAAACAATCGGTGTTGTTTGATGGAAAGTACTTAATGTAAACAGTGCAGCTCGTCACTACTGTTAAAGATTCTAGTTGCAATTGCTCAGAAACGTAAAAGGTGTTCCTTATCAGTCGCAGAAAAGCGAAACATCATTAATTATGTTGTTAATTTTTGTTGATTATGAACCCACCTTGATACCTACTTTTACGGATTTTACTGCATTTAATTTTGATTATTAATCTAAGGGAAAAAATTTGTTACCTACCTAATTGTTTTTAAATCTATATATATAAAAATGAATCCCTATTTCCCCCGGGCACGCCATAACTTGAGAACGATTTTACCGATTTCATCCATCTTTTTTTTAAGTTTTCTAATACTTTGTAGAAGGTTCTTACGGATTTTTTTTTAAAGATGCTTCTCGCAGACGAAGTCGCGGGCAGAAGCTAGTAGAAAATAATTATGTACACACGGCTACACATCAAGCTATGCAAAACCAGTATTGGCTGACCGTTCATTGCGAGAAAATATCATACAAAGTGAGGCCAAGACAAACTGGTTTTATATAGCTTGACGTGTAGCCGTGTGTACATACAGTCATTTGATAAAAATGTGTTAGTAGTTCACTATAACAAGATGAGTACGTAATGTTGAGGTGAATAAAACTATTTTTTTACCTCTTTATAACAAATTTTAGACCAACCTAACCTCAATACCTATAACAAACCTCAGTTGAACGAATTACTTGATACTAGCTTCTGCCCGCGGCTTCGCCCGCGTGGATGTCGGAAATTATCCCACGGGAACATGCTAACAGGATATGTACTCCATTGCGGGTGACTTAACCTACGACAAACTTATTATTTGCAGTTGGTGCAGTAATCGGGTCTAGGGATCGAACCGCAAAATTAAGTTTGTTTTTTATTGTATATACTTTTCCGGAATAAAAAGTACCCAGTGTGGTGCCCAGGATATTAAAGAATAATTATACCAAGTTTCAACGTAATCGAAACGGTAGTTTTTGCGTGATGCCTGAACAAACAGACAGACAGACCGACAGACAGACAGACAAAATTTTTTTTAATCACATTTTTGGGTTCGGTGTCGGTCTAGTAACACCCCCTGCCATTTGTTTTTTGATATTTTCAATGTACAGAATTTTCACTTCTACAGATTTATTATAAGTATAGAAGATATAGATATATGTAGATAGATATAGATAACGAATATTCACTTCTTCCCTTCCGATTTGTTATATCGAGGTTGCACTGTATTACATACGAGGGGCTAAATACAAACAGCGGTACGAGTCGATCTTCAAGGTTAGGTAAGCAACGCTTGCCGAGGTTGATCCATGGATGGGTGACCATCCATTACATACGAGAAAGCACGTTAAACCGTTGGTCCTGCTGTCATTTGTAACAGGCGTTACGGGTCGTCAGAAGCCCGAAAGTCTGACATGGTGGTCTTACCAAGAGGTATCGTCACAGAACAGATAAAACCTCTTTTATCTGTTCTGTGGGTATCCTGTTACCCAGTAGGTAACTGGGATGTGGAGGTCCGATAGGCAGTCGCTCCATGTAAAATACTGGTATTCAGCTGCATCGGGTTAGGCTGGAGGCCGACACCAACATAGTCGGGAAAATGATACAGTCAGTACCGGCTTTATTCGACCGGGGCGCCAGGTACTATAGGGCGCTGCGCGCGCCAGCTCAACTATACCATATCGATCTAAAGGAAAACTAGACTCAACGTATTAACTTTTATAGACTTATCTCGTAGGAGTGAGTATCAGTATTCTATGTCTAACAAATACGACCTGTTATTTTTTCCTTTGTGGTATCTCTCACTAAATAGTGTAGAACGAAATATATGTAGGTACCAGGCCTAGAAATTGCAACTCGTTTTAGGCCTGCATTATACATACTTTTTTTGTTTGCTTTTTACATACTCGTAAGTTCACAAGCATATCAAAAAAACCTTTTTATTAGAAATAACTTACCTACGAATTATTTATTTATTATTTGCGTGGTAGTTAAATTAAGATATTAGTTTAGTCTTGTTTAAAAATCTTTTTACATTTTGTAGTCGGGTAAGTCCCCGTAAGTAGAGCGCATGAGCGATTGTGCTGGTTGTAGTTTTCTATTAATTCAATAAAAAATATGGTACTAATCATAAATAAGTTTTTTTTAATTGTAATGAAATAAGTACCTATACCTAAAAGGGCGCCAAAGGCAAGACTCGCCCAGGGCGCCCAGATGGCTAAGGCCGGCCCTGGATACAGTACCTACATCCGTGCAGCTGTTATTACTTAGCAGAGGATAAACATATATACAGGGTTATTTGTAAAACACCAACAACATCTTAAGAGGTCATTGTACCTACTCATCATTATGAACAACTTTTACTATAGGAACAAACCTGAAATCGCGAAAAAAAAATCTGCTCCCTATATTTTGACGAGCCAAGCGAACACAAATGTAGGGAACTTCAGTTTCAGTTTTGGTCCCATAGTAAAAATTGTTCATAATGATGAGTACAATTACCTCTTAAAAGGTTGCTGGTGTTTTACAAATAACCCTGTATATTATTATATAGAAATGTGTGTGTAGATACTATAGGTACAACTCTGCGTAACCCCTTTGGAGAATACAAGCGTGATGTTATGTGTATAATGACACTGAATCTTCATAAGTAGTACTCACTAGGAGGAATGTATACTTGTATATGTACTGCTTATGAAGATTCAGTGAAATAACACCACATACTCGTCTTCTCTGTATATTCAGATATCAATTTTGAATGGGTAGCATCTTTGCTCAGTTAGTAATAATAGGCTCGCCCCGTATTATATTGTACTTGACATTACTGGCAAAATGTGGATGTAATAAACAATACATATCTGCCCACCACTTACACGGAGAACACAAACATGATGATGAATACACAGGCATGATGTTTGACCTTTGATATCTCGTTGATTTCAAAATCTAAAGGGTGCCCATTTCAAGTGATATTGATACGAGCTACGGCGTAGGTCGCTACGCCGTAGCGCGTATGGCTATGGCTACGAACCATTTCACTGTAGCCATTTTATACGAGCGTACATGACATTTCATATTACAAGACTCATAAATATAATTTAGAATTTAGATAATCGTTTTAACGACTTCTAAATATTTGTAAGTATGCAAACACCCATTTTTATCATATTAATATTTTTATTTAACTTACGCAAATTTTTCATCTGCCTACCCTTTTCGCAACTATGTTGCGGTCAGCTTCCAGTCTAACCGGAACACCAGTATTTTACATGGAGCGACTGCCTATATGACCTCAATAACCCAGTTACTGGGTAATACGATACCCCTTGGTAAGACTGGTTGTAAGACTTTCGAGCTTCTTACGACCCGTAACGACTGTCAATGATCCACGAATGACAACTGATGGGACCAACACGTGCTTTCTGAAGCAAGTCTTGGTATGTAGAGGCAAGCGTAGAAGGCAAGTCGTGTGCGTAGTCGCAGCGGAAAATTGTCTAATTTCTTAATTTCAGTTTAGCAGGTATTTAGTGTATGACGTCGTGTAATTGTGTATGGTAAGTACAAATTTGTGCATCCAACTATTGGGGAGCTATTCAACAAAAACTGATTCCGCTGGAACTACGACATCCTAGCGGCACTATTTTTTTTCTATGGACGTACAAGAAAACAAATACATTCAATAATTAGTGTGTAACGAGAGGTAAATGTGTATGTTTAAATGAAATTTGTGTGTCATAAAACTGCGAAGATAATCAAGTTTCCGCTGCGCTGACGTTTGGCTATTTGATGAAAATCATGTAAAACGGTTTAGTGCAGAGTTGTAATTTTTAACGCACGTTGCTTTTAATTTGTGTGTAATGTCTGTGAAAACAGAATTTGAAAAAAACATACCGTTCAGAAGATATATACGTAAAAGGAAAATAAGGTTATTAGGCCCAAGTACTTAAAATAGGAACTCTAGAGCCTAACTTATAACGTTTATTTGTGTCTTGTAAGGGTCTACAATGTCTTGCCAAGTTTCATTTATGTGCTCTTAGTAATTAATGAGCAATGGCATATTTTAATACGAATGGACCAGTTTAGTGTATGGCATCCGATTGTATGACTTTTTAATGGAAAGCAAAATAAAACATATCCCGATATTTAGTGTATTAGTGCAACTATCTACACCTAAAATTTCAGCTAATTACACTAAATAATTAAAGAGATATAATAGAAATACCAGAACAACCGCAATACATGGATAAGCCGACCAAGTTTGAATGGCTACAAAAAAGCGGCCGTGCGTTATAGAGAGCTTACGTTCTAAAATTTCCAGTGTTATACCACTATTGGATTGGTACAAGTGGGCACACAATTTTTGAACAAGTAACTTATAAACTAATAACTTTCGTGATAAAAATAGTAGGTCACTTGTTTTTTCTTAAACTTACGAAATTATTACAATAATAATTGCATCTGTAATAACAAATGTATTTATTTGTCAGAATACCTATTACAAAAAGTTGTTACAGTAGGTAATTATTGTGTAAACAATAAAACTGCTATTGTGTCTCGTTTAGTGTCCCGCAATGTGTTAATCTGCTGCTAACTGCGTACAAATATTCCAGTGCATGTTACCATTTATATGATTATGCGCTAGAACGTAGGTAGGGGTACTGGTGTCCGGTACAGCGTGATAACCGCCTGAAGATGAAAACCGTATCAAAATCGGCACGAAACGCAGCTTTAATTTTACATAAATCTCATAACAAGAATTTATTGTCCTAATTTATTGTATACTGTTAATAATGGATATAAAGTTCAAAAACACACTGTTGAAAAAAATATTTAATTAAAGAAAGAATACCACACAGTAAAGAAAAAGAAAATAAAATTAATGCTAATTCAATACAAACTCAAAGGTTTCACATAGTTATCCAGTTCATGTCCTGAGAAATATATTATGCTAAGAAATGGTGGTTTTAATCATTATTACAATATAAATAAAATATAAAATGTCAGCTTAAATCTACAAGATTCAACCATGTCAATATATACTTTTGGTATAATGGTTTGATATCAGGTCATTTACAATTTTTCTGAACATTAACAAATTAATGCTATATTAGACCATTGCAGTATGTATGTACTATGTACAAACCATTTGATTTGTATGTTATTGTACACACATTAAGACATATAAAACAAAATAACTTACTTGGTAATAAACTGACTAAGAGTTAGTTTTTCATAATTTAAACAACATTGTTTTATACTTACTCAGTCTTAATTAGTAATGTCAAATTGTTTTTCACTACAATTATTCATTTCTGTATTTATTAGCTAAAGCCTCTAACTTAGCCATATTTTTTTGCAAGTCGGCATTTTTATCTAGTTTCAGGTAAATATTGTTTCTTATTTCATGTAACTTAACCCAATCTGGCAGCTCCTCGGTGAGAACTTTAATATCTCTATGTAAATCATTTGCTGAAACATTTGCTTTGAAGCTACTATCCAACTTTGAGAGGATTATGTTTAGTGCCAGAACATTTTTCCTCTCAGTGACAAAGATATTCCGAAGAGTGCGAGCAAGATCTGGTAAGCGACAATAAACCAGATACTTATGGTCGTGTTCAGATGATCTAGTCATGGCCTCAAGGGCTTTAGCAGCCTGTTTAGCTTTTACCTTCTCTAGGAGAGCAGTAGGCAGATTACGAAGTGCTGGATTCAATATTGTAACCGCACTAGTGCTTGGCTGACTTGTCTGTGTACTGTTACTCTTCATTCCGTTTACAGATGTACTTGGTTTAGTATCTGTTATACCAGTTACGGCCTTTTCTTGCTCAGTGAGTCCACGGGCCTTTGCTTGAGATAACTTCTCTAAAGCTCTTTCCATTTTTGTATTACATTTAAATAGTTCGCGCGCCTTGGCTAACACGTCTTGGGCACTCGAGAATTTCTCAACATTTGGCATTTCAGGCAACTTGCCACTCTCAACTTCTGGTACCTTTTCAATATCGAATTCAGGATGCCAACGAGTCAATTTATCATTAGGGATCACCATTGGAGGATCAAGTGATTGTAAATATTGCGCATGATGTTTCTTTACTAACTGAAGCAAAATATCGTAAAAGAATCTGCGCCTCTCTAGTAGCACACTTGGATTCATAACCTTAATATCATTAGGAAAATTAGGTGATATTATTAGTTCATATTCTTCCTTATGAGATGAGGCACTGAAATTCTTCACCTTTTGTATTTCGAAATTGTAAAAGTCAGGCACCAAATGCTTTATTTGAGCCAAATGTTTTTGGGTGAATGAACGTTTCAGCATCTCTTGGACAGAGGGCTTCAGTTTAGCAAAGGTTATCTTTTCATTTCTGTTATAAAGTAAAGCAACAACAGTCTCCATGCCACGGAACAGTTCAGCAAGGAACCTGTAGTGATGAGGCAGCGGTAAGCTGCTGGAAGATGTAGCAAGTGCTGCGTGCCGGATGTATGCTGGAACCTGAAAAAGACATATCACATAAATTTAAAAAACTGGCCAAGTTGTGCATGTAGAACCCTAGTTAGATGAGATAAAATTATGTATACTTTATAAAACATTAATATCAAAGATAACCATTAGATAAACATAAAATTAACTTTGTTAGGATGAGCTGATGCAAAAGTGGTACAAATCTGTACCAGCTCATCCCTGAGATGTGCAAAGAACTGCATTGCCATAGAGTTAGTTAACTTTAAATCGCTTTTAAGTTAAAATACTAACCTTGCTGGGACTCTTGATGGGACTAATAACCACTTTCCTTGGTGATATAAGTGGCCTCTGTTGAGGTGCAGGCATTGAAATGCATTTCTTCGGTGATAGTAGTTCATTTTGTATGAGTGCTTTCTTGCTTGGACTGTAAATGAAAAAGCAAATATTAGATTTTCAATTCCAGTGTCACAGGGAATCCTGACCTGATTCTAGACTGATATAGAAAAACTTAATATTCTAATTGGGGTTCATAGGAGCAGTCACATGTAAGACTCAAAATAATTTGGTAATCGAAATTTAGCTACAAAGCTTACAAGCTACACACTCAAGTCATACTTACAATAGTAATCATCAAAACAATGTAATGTTTTTGCTTTAATGGTCAATTCACCAGGTAATTAGTGGTGATTTAGGGGCAATCAGCATTAGATTGGATAAAATAATTCCTTTGTTATTGCAATACCCATATTGAGATATGGCAAGCAACCTGATGTTAAAGTACTACTTCACTAATTTGATCTACCATACACATAGTTTGGGCAACACAACATTGTTATTGTCAGTGTTTAAAACCGTTGCAAATGATTGATTATACAGAGTTAACAATTGTGTATATTAGCACAGCTAGCATAGAACATTATGTTTTCTACAAGCAAAATTTTAAAAGTGTTGACTTTTACATACCTTACCGGTACTTCCACGTCAATAGACTTGAACTCTCGGAGATTACGCTTCTCACTGGTTTGTTTCAGTTCTTGTATGCCTTTGCTCAGTCGATCGGCGGTTGCTCTTAATTCAGCTAACCTCGAACTTCCAGCCAATTTCTTCCTTATATCACCAAGACTTAGTTCTTTGCGAGAAGTGGTAATAACTTCCGCTTTGGAGGCTTCTGTGATTTTAGGTTTGTTAGAGGCATTCACTTTCTTACCAAATGCTGCTGAAACTTCTGGCGGTATTTGATTCTTAACTTTAGATGACACGACATGCTGACTATCAACATGTTTTAATTCTTCCTTTACAGTTTCACATGATTTAATTGGTTGCTTGAATTCTCTTGTAACGATCTTTGGAGCCGTACCAGTCGATAAAATCTTCTTTTCTAGAGTCCGGTCGATGTGAGGAACTTTAATTTTAGAAGTAATAAGATCCTCCGTAGCAGGTCTTTTTCTGCTATTGAAAAACGAAGTGATAGATGTTTGTGACATGATAGCTTTATTTCTAAACAATTAAATGTATGAAAGAATATTTAGAAAGACTGAATAAGTTTTCGACAGCAATTTTTCCCTCCAAAACGACCGTTCGCTGGTACTTCTACTTGTGGTGGCGAACGCGGAACAAAATCACGCGCGTCTGTCAAATGATGCTTGTCAGACAGTAGTGATCACAGAACATAAATACCCTTAGTGATGGGCGTTGAATGAACGAACTGAACTAGTTAATTCGGTCGTCGGTAACTCAATGGTCGTCGGCGTACTGTGAACGAATCGACTGTTCACCGCTAAACGATGGACTTTATACGCCTCATACTGGTAATTTGTTGATTAGTTGTGCTAAAGAGTCTGAAAACACGTGATTAAGTAATTACAATGATTTAGTCTTCTAATAAGTCTGAATAGGTGATTAAATGATTTGCAATATCGCGCAACAATGCCAACTATGGACTACATTCACCTTTTTCTGATAAGTAAGCTAATTTGTTGATTAGTTGTGCTATGAGATATAAGAAATGTTTTTGACGATTATAAATTTTCATTAGCACATCTTATAATAAACTTACTTTACGTAAAGTAACGCGACTGCCGTAACTGACCCCGTACCGTGACTAACGTAATTAACGCGTAAACTGGTCGATGAATTCAACTAGTCGATGAACGAAATAGGACGGTCTAGTTTCGTTGACGCCAAATTATGGCCCTCTATACGCCAAATACGTCTACGACCCATCTCTATTGTCAATATTTAAAACCTTCAAAAAACCACAAAACAAAAAAAAACAGATCTCAGTCTATTGTTGCATTGCATTTACGTTGTTGTGGTTGTGGCCCTTTGCCTAGCGATAGACGCTAGGCAAAGGGCCACAACCACAACAACGACGTCGACTGTAAAACCTAGCGTCAACTACGGCCGAATCAAGGCGCGTTGAATCGAGTCGCATTTGTTCTGTGTGCGACCGACCGTAGCCGGCCACGAAACCGGCGGTACACCACACCCTTCGGCCAGAACTCTTCCTTGAGGAACTTCTCGAGATGATGTGTCGGAGCACGCACCACGAACGACTTGAAGTTCGAGTTGTGACGCGACTCCAATTTATCGACCCTCAAAGTCCAGTTGGTCTTCACACGCATGAACTCCACGATCTCTTCAACCTTCGTGGAGTGGTGCAGTCTGGACACGTACAGCTGCGTCGTCGGGATTGCTGGACGCAGCAGCATGCTGGGTCCTGCAGGCGCGGTGCCGCACTGGTTCTGACAAGGATGCTTCTTCTTCTTCTTCTCCACCTTGATGAAACCATCCTTGTCGCACGTGTCCTTCTCTGGACCCTGCCTTTTCAAAACCTTGTTGGGTTTCGACCGGCTCCGTTTTCCCCCTTTTGGTTTTCCCGCTAGTTTTACCTGCGAGTTTTGCGTCTGCAGGCTTGTTAGCGGCTACTATTGCTGCGTAGGCTCGTTTGGAGTTCGACAAACCTACACACGTCGTTGTCTCTATCTATGTCAAGGCAGGGACGGCCACGGCACGCGTTACAACGCAAGCATTCTCGGTAGTTGGTGACGCATTCGAGCCCCCCGACTCGAATCTGCAGATGGAGACGTTTTGTGCCCCGCGACGCGTATTCACATTTGCGGCGTCAGCGTCGGTACGTGACCTACTTGCAGGAATTACGTTGCGCAAAAGCACTAGTTCTGCCCGTAGATCACTGATGGTGTTGTTGGACACCTCCAATTTATGCTGCATCTCGGCCTGACTTTACTTCAGGAATGTAATGTCCTTCAGCAGCCTGGTGACGTCTACGTGGTCGAACGTGACGGGGGGCAGCTTGTGCAGATCCTTCGCCATGAATTCAGGCACGTCGTCCGGATCGGTTTCTTTCATCAGCGTTATGATGTCCTCGAGACTCTTCTCTGTACCGTCCCTTCGACGAGACGGCATCTGGCTGACTTTGCCAAGCGTTGTGAACAGCAGCAACTTGGCACTGCTAATCTCTTCCTCCTTGTACGATGACTTGCAGATCGCAAGATGCATATACCATATGAAATTAGGTAAAATGAAAATATATCAATAGGTAATTCATTAAATCATTTGATCGTAATATTGAAAAAAAATTATATTAAATGAAATTAGGTCTTAAGATCGTTAGAACTTTTATTTTTATTTTATTTTACCATTTATGTACACACATATATAAACAGACATTGAAAAACAGAACAGAAAAAAATAGGTACAAAGGTGATGCTTATTTCATAAGAAATCTCTTCCAGCATACCTGAGATAGCACAATAGATACAGAGATGTAGACAGCGTGTGATAGAGCAAAGGAGACAAAAAATAATACATAGAATCAAAAAAAAAAAACAATTCACTTAAAAACTAAACCAAAATTACGAGAATATACTAACATACATACAAATAAACATACATAAATACTTCTAAAATAAATATTACGAGAATGGTAATAATTAATTATACTCAAAAAATAAATATATACACAACTATGATGAAGTGGACAGATAGTGTTCTTTCACTCTTTTTCAACTTTTGTTATTATATCAAACGTTACACAACCTAGGATGAGCTACGCCACTGGTTTTTACCCCATTGAGATTCTATTCGACTCGTCTCGGCGAGACCAGTGAGCGCTAGCCTATAGTTTATGATAGAAGACGAGCAAATAGCAACTTAAGATCCCGTCCCCACCTTATGTCCCCACTTATCGTCGTGGTTTGAATTTGGTGAAGTTCTGATGAAGACCTTTGGATTTAGCGGATGATAACAAGTAACCCACGATTGCCGCAATCGCTTGAGCGTGTCTTGTTTCTGGCACTGAAAATGAAATACCCAAAATACTTTTAGAGTTTTTATAATAAAAAAAAATATCATAAAATAGCGTTATCATCACGACCTCCCCTTTTTATGCTTGTATGGGACACTTTTTCAAGTAGACCTACTCTCCTTCATAGGCCCCTGGTAAAGTAGGTACACCATCGAATTTACATTTTTTATTTTATACGTTTTCGCATATCTACGTAGTGATTTGTAGTGAGGACGACGGAGATGGATAGAAGAAAAGTAAGAGTAACAACGTTAATATGGGTTATCTTCACAAAAATGAATGATATTCCCCCCAAAAACATAAATAACGTGAAAGTGGTCAAGTTCACCAATAAAAAAATGATGATAAAAAAATCGAGCTGGGACGGGTGTCAAGTTCTATGGAGGTGAAAGAAAGTTTATTAGATCCTTGCTACTGAAAGCCACTTGGCAAGTTTTCAAACACAATTATTTATTTGTAACTTTTGAGAACTTGCCAAGCTGCACTTAGTAGCAAGGAACCTAAAAAACTTTCATTCACAGCTTGGCACCCACGTAGTTCTCAATAATTCTTTTATCGGCGAACTTGGACCCTTTTTATTTTACATTTATGGTTTTAGTTGGGATTTATTTTTCTAGGTAGTCGGCAATTTTACAGTTTCGGGTAGCTTGACCTGCTGGCGTCTGTACAGGCGTCTGTACAGACGCCAGCAGGTCAAGCTACCCGAAACTGTCAAATTTTCCCAATCCACCTTGAACCTTAATGCTTTAGCGATAAAGTTGAAAATCTATTAAAGGGACAGATTGTAGTAGCTTGATGTGCTGGCGTCTGTACAAGTATCTCCCGGGCCCATGACTCATTAGAAGAAACAGTGTGGTTTCAGTCGGTAGGAGTCCGACATAACCCTCCGTTCTTCCCAGAAAAGGTATCCATGAGGATTTCCCCACGAAAAAAATGATATATTGTAATATCCGTCTAAACGACGTCCAATAAGGTTAAACTTGAGTATTACTGACATACATGATCCTAATTATTCTGTGGTTTATCAATCAGTTAAATACACTGTCAACAACCGTTGAAGACATAGTTGAAGGTTGAAGATGAACACGTTAAAGATACGAAATGTATTATGATTTTCTTTTGATATAATATATTCTTTCTTTTGATACATGAATGATGAAATAAAGAAGAAAAATGCCAAATAAGGATACTGAACCGCCTGGAAACAAACACGAGAAAAGGAAAAATATAATTATACCAAGCAAACACAATTACACTCCTCAGGACCCTGAAGACCTTGAAGGCGTTGAAGAAACAGAAATCACTGCACAAATATCATTACCACCGGAAGGAGGATGGGGATGGGTAGTAGTTGCAGCAAGCTTTATGACTATTTTCATGTTAGACGGAGTTTACTTCACGTTTGGCAGTATATTCCACGATATGGCAAACGATCTTGCAGTTGGAGAATCTTTGGTGGCACTTTCCAATTCTGTAGCAGTGGCAGTGTACTTTATGGGAGGTCCTTTAGCGTCTGCGCTTATTAATAGATTTGGATTTCGAGCTATTTCTATGAGTGGTTCAATTATATCTTCTATGGCTCTCTTGTGCACATATTTCTGCACTAGTTATTTAGCAATCCTTATATTATATGGATTTGTGGGTGGATTTGGAGCTTGCCTCTCGAGTATGGCCTCTGGATTAGTAGTGGGTTTTTATTTTGAAAGACTTCGATCCTTGGCAATGGCGATATCAAGTATTGGTTCCAGTGTTGGTATCATGGTAATGTTTTCCGTAAATACACAAATAGTAAAAATTGTTGGATGGCGGGCACTTACGTTGATGCATTCTGGACTGTTAGGCACAATTTATTTTTATGCTATGACGTTTCGACCGTTGCTCTCTTTAACTGTGACGACAACAGCTCCTACAGCTACAGAAACTGACCCTACTCGTACAGTAACTTATTTACCAAGTTTGGCGGCTATTAAGGCGTCACCGTCCCGCACGAAAAGAGACACGAAAAAAGAAGGGCCTATACCAAGTGCTGCAGAACGACTCTTTAGTGCAGTATCCAATGCCCACTTTCCAACTGCGGCTGCAGTGATTGAAGAAGGTCCGGGGCCGACACCGTCTCCGACTAAAGCGGGTCCATCCACAGCGGCTGCATCGAGGCTTACACTAACAGCTCAAGGTCCTCAAGACGGAGTAAGTCGTAGACAGTTAAAACAAGTTAAATCTATAATATCTAAATCCAGGACAAGTGTGCGAGCTAATGATGAAAATATTGAGAAACAAACAGAAGTCACTTTAGTTATTGGTGAAAAAGCTCCGAAAAGAAAATGGTGGCAAAAGTTGTGTCATTGGGAGAAGGAGGTATCCCAAGCTCGACCAATGTATCGAGATGACGCTTTCTATGCAGGCAGACTAGATCAGTTACCAGCCTATCAAAAAAGTATGATGGAAACCGCGCCTGAAGAGAGAACTGGCCTTGAATATCAAATGGCAGTTTCACGGGCCGTAACTGCTGCGGAGTTAAAGGAAAATACGGGTGTTTTCACAACTGCTGTTAGAAGGATTCTTGCTACTATGTTGGACCCCACACTACTTAAAAGAGCTTCATTTTTATTGTTATGTACCAGTGGTTTCTTCACGTATGTAGGATATTTAGTGCCTTACGTCTTTCTGCCAGATAGGAATCTGAGCGTTGGCATTGCTGCCGAACATTGTACTTTATTTGTAAGTGTCATCGGTTTCGCAAATGCGTTCGGCCGCCTGGTTATAGGGACATTGGCCATGAAATACAATCCAGTAACTTTGTATTTAATTGTGTGTTTACTAGCTGGGTTGTCGATAATCGCATTTAATTTTTCATTTAACCTAATTTATCAGTATGCGATATGCGTGATGTTTGGATTTCATATTGCTAGTTTAAGTTGCGTACGAAGTGTGGTAATAGTGCATTTGTATGGTTTAGAAATGTTGACTAACGGAACTGGTATTATGATAATGTTTCAAGGTTTTGGAAGTCTAATAAGTACACCGATATCCAGTTTACTAAAAAATATGTTTGGATACACAGTGTCTTTCTATGTAGCCGGGATCTTCGTTGTCATTAGTGGTTTAGTTTTAATACCAGTTCGTAAATTAAATGCAAAGGAGAAAATGGAGTTAGAAGGACTTCAACAGCCTACTACGGGCAAGCCTCCGCCTATGCCCATGCCTACGGTTAACCCTACGGCTGCGACTACGCCTACGGTTTCGCCCACGGCTGCGCCTAAAGATATAACAATCAGATCAAAACATTGATAAAAAAACATGATTTTGTTTTCTTTTACTTAGGGCTGATTTTCCATCGCCAGATAACTTTTATTTGAGGAATAAAATTATTCCTCGAATAAAGTTATCAGGTGATTGAAAAATCAGCCCTTGAAGCTCCAGCTTAACAGAAATCCAGTATATCCCATAGGTACAGTCAACCTCACATCATTGGTAATAATTTGACTATGACACCTTTTTGGCGTCTTTATTTCGTAGGCGTAAGGATGATTTTCATAGTGCGAGTGTTACCACTGATGTACGGTTCACTGTACACACAACTGACACGTACCTAAGCACACACTTTGTAACCAGAATTATGAAAACTTCGGAATGAAGTATGTCATTTTACACACGATACCCGTAAGCCATACCGTATTTTTTGTTTTTCGGGTGGTTTGATATTAATAATAATAATAATTTTTGGGGTTGTCCACTTGTCCTTGGGTGCACTTGCATAGTGCTTACAGGGATGATCGTCGGTTGTTACCGCATTTCATTAAAATTTACTAAGGGGCCTCTGCAAGTTGGCTTCGGCCCCTCGTACGCCTGGGACTGGGTCCCGAGATATGTAAAACATAATAATAATATCGCTTGGCATCTCAGTTCCAGACTGCTTTGGAGTCTGGTTCGCTACCCCAATTCCTAACGACAGGAGTTACCCACCTGCTGCTTATATCAGGTAGCATCGCGGAACCCAAAAATTATAGGCCGTTCACGTGTTTACCGACGGTCTATAAAGTTCTGACATCCATTTTGAGAGCTAAAATTAACAAATATATAGACACCAACTGCATTGTCTGCCTCTCAAAACGGATGTAAAAATGGGTCCCGCGGTACTAAGGAGCTACTCCTCATTGATATGGCCATTAGCTAACAGGTTCGTCGTTCCCGAAAGGATCTGTCGACATGTGGGATAGATTATAAGAAGGCCTATGACTCGGTGCCACATATATAGCTCATGAGGGTGCTGGATTTGTATAAAGTAGATGCAACTCTGCGTACTTTCCCGATGTCGTGTATGGGGCAATGGAGGACGGTCCTTCGCTATCCAGGATGTCGAAATATTCAGAGGAATAGCGAACCGATAAGGATCGAGCGAGGCATATTTCAGGGTGATAGTTTGAGTCCGCTTTGGTTCTGCTTAGCCTTGAATTCTCTAAGCACACTGCTGGAGGATTCAGGTCTAGGCTATCGGCTGAGGAGAGGTGGTCAGGTTATATCGCACCTCCTCTACATGGATGACCTGAAACTCTTTGCTCCAAACAATTTGCAACTTGTGGAGCTACTCAAAGTAACTGAAACTTTCAGTAGCGCCATCAGAATGAAATTTGGTGTGGACAAATGTGCGGTCATGTATTTAAAGCGAGGGGAGATTATGGAGTCCGTGGGAACCCAACTCTCGGATTCTACAAACCTTAGAGCCCTCTCCGCATCCGAAACCTATAAGTATTTGGATATGTCGGAAGCGTTAAGCATCAGTGTTACTGACATGAAGCAATCGTTGAAGGAGCGCTTCTTTGGCCACCTGAAAAAGTACTTAATAGTCTTCTATCAGGCGGAAACAAGGTGCGTGTCAACAGTGGGGTCATGCCGGTTTTGATGTACTCTTTCAGCATACTCAAATGGACTCAAACCGAACTAAACGCCCTGGATAGGAGGGTCCGGACGCTGCTGACTGCAAATCGAATGCATCACCCACGGTCATCGGTAATGAGGCTGTACAACGAAAGTGTGAAGGTCGAGGCTTTTTAAACGCTAAGACCCTCCACAGTCGCGAGATATGCAATCTCAAGGAATATTTCCTAGAAACCGACGTGGGGATGCATCGAGATGTAGTCGCGGTAGACAAAGGCCTCACCCCGCTCTCCTTGGCTAAAGAGAACTGGCGCAAGCCCGTAGTGCTTGACACCAATGATCGCATGGAAGTATGGCAGGGTAAGGAGCTTTACGGACGCCTTTACCGGGCCCTACATGGACCCAATGTAGATCTAATAGCGTCCGTAGCCTGGCTGCGTTTCGGTGACCTCTTTGGAGAAACCGAAGGTTTTATCTGTGCAATTATGGACGAAGTTATGATGACGAACAATATTACCGGAGATTTATTGTGAAAGTAAGCTCGGCTGTCATTGTGCCGATTGTCGTATCGGCCAATGGTCTGATGGCCGAAAGCCAACAACAACTTCGATCAACATCTATCGATCGAGGCTCTCGTTAGGCGGTTGGATCAAGGGCCTGATTCAGAAGGCAGTACTCTTCGATACGGCTCGCATTGTGAGGAGGTTTCTGTCTCTGGAGCCCTAACTACCGGTAGCTTGGACCCTGCTCCCGACACCGGTGGATCACTATTTTTTTATATTTTTAAATGTTTTTTTTATACTAATATTTAAAAATGTAATAAAATAAGACTAAATAAATAAATGACATAATAATAATAAATTTATTTCAGACCGAGTCCATAAACAACACACATTACAATTTTATACACAAAACATACATACATACATGAAAACACACACCTACACAAAAAATACACTAAAACAACTTATTTTAAATATTGGAATGACGCACGATGAGTGGTCATCCATTGCTACATCATTGGACTGTCTATCCTGTCGGCTACTATAGCCACTAAGCTGTTGGAGCTGTCGCGCACTCGCCGCATCAGGGATGTTAGCCGTGTCCGAGTCAGTGCGTAAAAATCTGGCACGCCATTCTCTGCGAACATCCCCGATGCACTGCAAAAGCGCGGCAGCCCCAACATAACTCTGAAGGCGTTATTGTATGGGACTCGCAGAGCATTGTACGAGCTTTTTGTATAGCTGACCCATAGGGCACACGTGTACATGGATTGGCAATGCGCTCTAAAGAGTGTAATTTTTACCTCCCTAGTACAGACGCCAGCACATCAAGCTACTACAATCTGTCAGATTTCTTTAATAGATTTTCAACTTTATCGCTAAAGCATTAAGGTTTAAGATTGATTGGGAAAATTTGACAGTTTCGGGTAGCTTGATGTGCTGGCGTCTGTACAACGTGCAAACCTACGAGCCAGCATATTACATCGAACTGCCAATGCTCTGCGTTCCCTCTCCACGTCCACATCGTCGGACAGACTATCGGTGTCCCAATGCCCTAGGTACTTGAACTTCGTGACCCTGAAAAGCTGAGCGCCCCCCAAGGTGGGAAGAATTATAATCATTAAAGTCATCAACACAACTCTCTAAGATCAAGTAATCCTACTGAATGACTATTTCATGAAATCTTGTCATTTTAGGATTATGCTAACTTAACAAGTTGTATTACTGATTCTAATGATTATAATTCTGTAAATACATATTTATTACGGCCGCGAATCATATTTTAATCAACGTAGAACTTAGTACTAACCAGCAAATTGCAAAAAACGTAAGAAAATTTGAATTTCGCGGGCTACCTTGGAGCATGCACCTTAAATCGTACACTAGCGAGGTAAACAAAACAAATCGATTTTGAATAGAGTACATTTGATTCAATGAAAAAGTTCAACTTCAAGTTGAAAATGCGATGTTATAAATGATAGACATTTAATGTTATGCTAGGTACAGACGCCAGCACATCAAGCTACCACAATCTGTCAAATTTCTTTAATAGATTTTCAACTTTATCTCTGAAGTATTAAGGTTCAAGGTTGATTGGGAAAATTTGACAGTTTCGGGTAAGTTGACCTGCTGGCGTCTGTACACACGCAGCGCCTGTAGTCTAACGTTTCTAGTCAGCAAAATGTGGGCAAACAGTAGTTACGTGTAAATAGTGTTGCTGCAGCTATATGCAATTGCGCTATGGCAACTACAAAATTTCGATGTGGTTTTGTTGTCGCTAGTAGTTGTGCCGTGGCTACGATGTGGCTAGTGCACGGTCTCGCTGGTGGTTGCGTTGTGGCTGCAACGTGGCCTTGATGTGGTCTGATATCGTCCATGCGGTTGATTTTGACGGCCAAATTGACCACTTCAAGCGTCGGAAGGCACATTAATATACCATCGCAAAATATTTCATTAACACCGGGAGCTAATTTTAATGACGATTTGTGTGTAGTTTTGTAGTTATATTTTAAAGTGTTTCGTTGTAAACAAGCACTCCAATATTATTATTTTGCCCTTCTTCTCTTATTTTACGAAATCAACTCAGAAATACGCAGTTGACCAGTGCAGACTACCCTACAAAAGATATAGAAAATAAACCCACTTTTAGTTTGTTTGCCAAAGCAAGAAACGTGCTATACAAGTAAGGTAGCGCAGGGCACGAAACGAAATTTACTCGTGCCGATTATATCAACTACCTTGTTCGGAGGTGTCCAATTTAGCATGAATAGTCGCGTGGTTTCCGATCATAGAGCGACTAGACGCGCGGAGTTGCACCCCATTTCCCACGCGGCATTTGCTTTTGTTTGAGCAGTTCGTAATGGGGCGCGAATAAGTAAGGGAGCCCGCCCACGAGCAACTTTTATCTCCGCAACTTATTTGTTTCTCAAATCAAGTTGTTTTGTATGAAAGTGCGTGCGCATGTGGCGACGCGACAGCTGGAAGACTTTTTGTCCGCGGGTTTCACACGTCTGTAGGTTGTAATCCAAGTGCGCTCACGGTGATAGTGAAGTGGCCGGCCAGCCAGTTGCCGCTCAACATTTTATGAAAAGTAGCATTACTGTCGCTCCCGTGTGCACATCGTCCAAATATCGGCGAAGAGACAGCGACAGAGACAAAAAAGTTGCTGAGCAACTAAGTTGCTCGTAAGTCCTACCTAAGTGAGCGTGAATGTTGTAGTACAAGAAAACATTGTATTTACAAATGTACAGGTGTTGAATAGGTGTCCAAATTCATAATTGAATTATAGAAAAATGCTTTGTTCAGACTGAGACAATGGCGGTTACGTGTGTGGTAGCCGCTGGCCGCTGTCCATGTTACTGCGCCCACCATTACAGGCCGCTTCTGCCTGAACGACGCATATTTTTTTTTCGCGATGGTTTTTGCATTCAGGAAATCGACAAGTTTATTGAAAACTTCCTTTGTTTAAATTACACCTTTGTTGAAAACTAAAACTTGGTTGTCTTTGGATTCAGTTTGATTTTTTTTGCTAGCAACATTTTTGAGTTCATGTTCGAGCGCATTTTGTTCTGCGACCGGCCGCCATACTCAAACAAAAAGATTTGAGATGAAAAGATAAATTTATATATATATTGGCGTTGTTGAAAGTGTTTAATTTACTAAATGAGTTCTAAATCAGATGTAAATAGAAGAGTGCTCGCCATTCAGGCGAAAAAGAAACGGCATAAACTCGGTAAAAAGAAAAATCGCGAGGAGGACCACGGGGCTGGTGTACAAGGAAACGGTCTGCGCAACCAGAATCAGAATCGTTTAGAACCTACACATAGCTCTTCCAATGAAACGATCGAGGAGGATGAAGATGAACAATATGCGAGCGACGACGAGGAACAGGAGGACAGCGCCGACTATTGTAAGGGTGGTTACCATCCTGTCAAAATTGGAGACTTATTCCTGAATCGGTACCACGTCACTAGAAAACTGGGATGGGGTCATTTTTCTACCGTGTGGTTGTGTTGGGATCTTGTTGACAAGCGTTTCGTTGCGTTAAAAGTCGTTAAATCGGCACCTCATTTCACGGAGACAGCCTTAGATGAAATTAAAATACTAAAAGCAGTTCGTGACAGCGATCCAGCGGATCCCAAGAGAAATAAGACCGTTCAGTTGCTTAATGACTTTAAAATAACCGGTGTGAATGGAACCCATGTGTGCATGGTGTTTGAAGTTCTGGGTCACCACCTACTGAAGTTGATACTCAAGTCTAACTATAGAGGTATACCGCGGGAAAATGTGAAAACAATCATACGCCAAGTACTTGAAGGCTTGGATTACCTCCATACTAAATGTAAGATTATTCATACAGATATTAAGCCTGAGAATGTATTGGTTTGTGTTGATGAATCTTACATCCGCAAGCTGGCAGCTGAGGCTACTGAATTACATTCCTTAGGCTTGAGACTGCCTCATTCCTTGATTAGTACTGCACCAAAGGAATTTCAAGAACAGGTAGTCACTGCTAAAATGAGTAGAAATAAAAAGAAAAAATTAAAGAAGAAAGCAAAGCGTCAGTCTATGTTACTTAAAAAGCAAATGGAACAAATAGAAGAAATGGAAGAACAGAAAAAAGTTGTCAATAACAGTGAGTCAGCCCCCATGTCGCAAGATAATGATGACTCGCCTCCAACACCTGAAGAGGCAAGTGTGATTGAGACTACTCGCTCTGACAATGAAACTAATATCAATGGTTGTAATGATGAAAGAGATGATAGAGCTGATGAGGAAGCTTTTGATACTGACGCTGATGCAGTACAGGTAAGATCTAAGCAATATGGCTGTGGAGATGATGCAGGAACCCCTATGTCTGAAGGGGAAATGACTGATACTCCACCTTCTTTCAATTCTCAGTCTACTAAAGGCAAATCTCTTGATAAAAAATTTGATCCAGCTTTTGACATCTGTGACTTAGAAGTAAAGATTGCAGATTTAGGTAATGCATGTTGGGTCCACCGGCATTTTACTGAAGACATACAAACTAGGCAGTACCGATCTCTAGAAGTGTTGCTGAGTGCAGGTTATGGGACCTCAGCTGACATATGGAGCACTGCTTGTATGGCTTTTGAGTTGGCCACAGGAGACTATTTATTTGAGCCTCATTCTGGGGATGGCTACAGCCGCGATGAAGATCACCTTGCTCACATTATAGAACTTCTAGGTGATATTCCAAAACGAATTGCAGCCTCGGGTAAATATTCAAAAGTATTCTTCAATAAAAAGGGTGAGTTGAGGAACATAACTGGCTTAAAACCATGGGGCTTAGTATCCGTGTTAACTGAGAAGTATGAGTGGAGTCAGAAGGATGCAGAAGATTTTGCCGATTTCTTAAAGCCTATGCTCGACTTTGATCCAAATCGGCGTGCCACTGCTTATGAGTGCCTTCAGCACCCATGGTTAAAACTGCTTGAACCTGAACAAAACGAGTCTGACAAATAATATTATATTGCTCTCTGAAATGAATGATCATACATTCATGAAATCAGTAGTGTCAACATACAAAGTATTTCAGTCTTATACAATTTTAATAAAAAGTTTATTTATGGATTTCTTTGTGAATAATTTACTTTGTATCTAGATTGTTTTGTGAGCAATCCTGAATTGTTTGAAAATAGAAATTGTGTACGACTACTTATTGGAGACATGTTGCTGAATTTCTTAAACACAACCTGCAAAGAAACAGCAGCAAAGTATATAATACATCAGCTGCTCAGCGTAAAGTTATTATTTGGACGTAATGTATAGTAATTGGCTTTTATTAGACATCTCAAATTACCCAACTGTACAGATAACTTTAGGAAAAATTGTGATGTATGACATGTAGACAATATAGGTTTTGTCACATTAATCTTTTAGAAATTTAGTTGACATAATGACATAGCTCTGCACTTAATACAACATCCTAGAAGATGAGGAACCTAACATAAAGGAGTCATGCATGCATGTAGTAGCCATTCAGGAAGTAGAATGTTCACATAGTTTAAGTTTGTGTTTTATCACTATCACAATAAAAATCTCATTATGTAAACTTAGGAGTAAGACAGTATTTGTAATGCCACACCTCCGAGACTGCCTTTTTATATTTCGATGAGTCATCAAAATTTAACAATGGCTGGAATTAAGCTATTCGGAGACGGTATAAAACAGTGTCCTCTAAACCAGCTGATAGTAATAATATTATTTATCATAGATCCCAATTTACATGACCATAATTTGTATTAATTATATCTGCAAAAATTTACATGAATAAAAATGTCAAAACGAGCTTGTTACTATGTTTATTTTTTGTTTTTATTTTACGTTAAAATTCTTCTCTATTTCTTACTAATCCTTTGGTTGTATGAAAGAAACTACCTCATATTAGTACAAAAGATGATGTTGCACGTAAGGAATCTTTAGGTTACCAGTTTCTTATTGGGAATATTTACATAGAAACGTAATTCGTAAGTATTTATAGGTAGGTATTGCAATGTAGTAAAGGTGGGGCCGGAAATATTATTGTAAGGATTGCTAGCTGCTCCCGCAAAACTCATTGTGTCTAGGGCTCAGTATTGTGACGCGAGTGTGATACCCGTTACGGTAACGCG
This sequence comes from Apamea anceps, assembly GCA_951799955.1. Lineage (NCBI taxonomy): Eukaryota > Metazoa > Arthropoda > Insecta > Lepidoptera > Noctuidae > Apamea > Apamea anceps. The sequence continues at coordinate 7,594,498 of OX637516.1, forward strand.
CACGCATTGCTACGCTGTAGGCATTATAACAGGTATGTAGGTATGTACATTGTGTTGAATAAACAATGTTATCCATTCCTTTATTTGCCACAAGCTAGAACTAGATACGTCTTGATCTATGTGTGCAGGTGCAGACTTGCCAGTCTGCACCTGCACACATAGATCAAGACTGCCGGCTGCAGTGTGAATATACTACATATAATCATCCAGACCATGACTGGACAATGCTTCTATATCTATTTTATAGGTATATAAAACAAATTCGCTTTACGTGTCTCTCTGTGACCGCTCGGGTCTTCTGTTCTACACTACACAATGGATTTTGATGCGGTTTTCACGATCGTAAAAGACTTAGACCATTTATTTCGGAAGGTTTATGTGTATAATTCATGAATACCTATTTAAATTAGATTCAATAAAGCACAGAAATGTAATGTTTTTACGTGTCGCCATTGCAACCGTAAACTGTATACTTTAGTTAGGTAACGGCAACTAAATTATACAGTATTTATAATTTTGTTTCGTAGGTAGCACGGGCTACCTACGAAACACAATTATAAATACTAGATAAGTAAGTAGGTACCTACTTACGTGAAGAGTGGAAATTTTGCGTTTCTACAGTTGGTAAGATTAACAAGAATAATAATAACTAAGTATAGATAATGGTAAATCTATATTTGCATAAGTATAGGCAATGTCGTTCAACCCGGTAATTGAACATTTATAGTATTTAGGTTCTAGACGTTAGAGTGTAAAGCTCGGTTAGCGGTCAGAAAATCGAAATCCCCTAGGTATCTAGCTAGTTGGTAAGTAAGCATCTATTTCAGATGATTGGGTAGAGGGCAGATAGGTGTTTTAAAGGTTCCAAATAACGAACCTAGAAGCGTAAATAATACCTAGGTACTGTACCGATATAGGTGCCAATAAGACAATTAACTAGGCATCTATTTTAACCGACGTCTAAAAAAAGGAGGTAATCTAAATCTCTGTCTTTGTTTACCACATCAACCGATTACTGTTTTTTCTTTTTTTTTCTATTGGAATGGGCTGAGCCCGTTCTAATAGAGGTAGGTAGGTTTAGTAGTGTGTTGGTGTTGGTTTCTTAGTGGTGGTGCCACGCGATATCAATATCCAATCTTCTAATGATTGGTCTAGAAGTCTTAGAAACGTAACTTGATTTGTCTATTTATTTATAACTTAGTATGGCATTAAATATATATTTAAAAGTAGGTAGGTACGGAGAATAAAGTAATAACGCAAATTGTTTTTCGGGATCATGTGGTATATTTTTAATCTGTGACATTTTAAATTAACAGGTTTTTAATTTTTCAATCGACAGTTATTTTTTATTCGTGGAATAAAGTTGATGTCTGACAGTTTTTGTATGGACTGTCAAAAATTCAAAATTATTCCTCTGATAAAATTATCTGGCGTTGGAAAAATCAGCCCATATAGTATGTAGCGTAAGTATAAACACACTAATGAATAGTGAGAAAAAGAAGACCGCACAGAAAACAGATGATGACGCTGAAATTTCAAAAGAAAAATGACTATTTTGTTTTAGTTATCAAAAAATAGGGAGGCTACTTTACCGATCTATTTACATCAGTACCGGTTTTTGAAAGTAGACTCGTGTTTTAAATGAATAAATTGACTTTATTATAAGTCTTTTACTATCTGTAACTTCAAATTTTGCTAATGGCCTATCTTTTGTAATAATTATCATGAGTTTATTCGGTTGACATTGCATGCGATTTAATTTTAATTTAGAAATAAAATCGACTAAAACTTAACAAAAAAGTATAGACATCTCTAGGAACGTAAAAATTACATTGAGATAGGAAAAACATGGAGATGCCGCGTTATTCTATACATACATTTGCTTATACAAATATAAGTGAAATATGATTCAGAATTTGAAATATCGTTATGTCTCGTTCTTTCTAGTGAGATAATCTTATTTGATAAAAGAGACAACTATATTTTAAGTTGTTGCTAATTATGGCAACATTTTGTCTTGACGTAGTGACAGCTGTAGGTAAGTGCCGTAGCAGCCATCTTATGCGACGAGTTTGTGGTAGTTTTGCTGTCAAATGGTTGTTTGTTTTTTGTATTATTGAGATTTGCGAGAAAATTACGAGGATTTTACCTTTTAAAACTGCATGTAAATGTTGGAAAACAGAAGTTCAACATGCCTGTGTGTTGTATTGTGAAGTGTGGTGCAAGAAAGAATGAAAATCAACCTCAATTGTCTTTGCACAGGTTAGTAGCCGGTTTTCATGCAATAATACATACAATAATACACAATTGATGATACAATTGTAACGCGATCATGAATTTATGGCTAAAGTATTGATATTTGGGGTCATTTCCATATAACAGGCCTTTTTAATATATTTGTTAATTCATTCGTTTGTTTACAAACAGATGTCATAATGGAATAGTGTTGTACCGTTGCTTACTTACCGTAATAGTTTCCGAAACTAGTTCCTCCGCTGAAACGATACCCTTATATTCTGCGATGTTAACATAAATAACCTTGCGTCTTATTCGGTCCGAGTGACCTAGCTAGGTCCAGCCTGTGGTTCACACTTCACAGCACCAAAATCCATCGTGATCCAAACGTGATAACTAGTAAAACTCGTATGTAGTATCGTTACTCGTTATAGTAACAACGAGATAACAGTTGTTCCTTGATTGACACAACCCTAGCAATGGCAGCCATTTTATGAGACAAGATGAGTTGTAGGTATGCACCCTTTTTTTGTAGGTATTTCCAGTCCATACTTTTCTATGTCAATGAAAAATTACGAATGCGTTCTGAAATAAGATCTATTCTGAAGAGCAAAAGTTGTATAAACTTCATTTTGGTTGCTCTTTGTCCAAGTTCCGGTGAGTGGTTCTCGAGCTAGTTTCAATGATACTTATTTAATCTACTCCACATGTTTTGTGTGATGTTATAATACAGCTACTTGCAATTGCAATTTATACAATACAATAACTATTATAACTATGTATGTCTGTCTGTTACTTTTTTTACGCCTAAACCTCTGAACTGATCGCTATGGAATTTGACAGAAACGTATCTTGGACTTGAACTTGGAGAAGTGAAGGACGAAAGTTACTTTTCATGCTATTATTAAGCAAGTATACCTACGTCTTAATTAATTTTTTATACAAAAAAAAAAACAATATAAAATCACTAAAGGATTTGAGTCAAAATAGTTCCAATATTGGTTTGGTACCCATTTAGGTAAGCTAACATGATAAGATAACGGATTACAAAAAAATTGGATATTGCATGATGAGACCAAGATTATTATACTATAGTGTGCTTAGTATACGGGCAACGTAAACAAAATACGCCAACAAATAACACCATAAGATGAAAGTGACGGTATCACAATTTATTTATTTGTCTTGTATGGTGGGGTGTCATGTTTATTGCTAAATAAATTAAACAACATATTCTCAACATATGTAAAGAATTATCTAGTTAAGTATGTTTTTTTGTAATTGGCAACTTTTTCAGGTTTTTGCTCGGTGTTTTTTTTTTTTTTGCAAGTCTGAACAAAGGCTTTTTGCTCTTGATATATTTTGATTAGAATTAAAAACAGTACATACTTGTAACCTGCATAGTGTGGTTTTAACACTGCAATATTAAAAGTCATGTGAAATACATATTAATAAAAAATATATGCACCCGTATTTACAGAATTAATCGTTGTAATCGTATTTCAACTCTCTACTTATTTGAAGTTAGAATATTGGCCTTAAAATGCAACTTGAACCTAGAGATTTGTACCTACTGATGATTTTAATACTAATGTTTAATGGCGCGTATTTTTGTTATTACCATTCAACTTGATAGGCATTAAGCAGCAAATTGCAAAATAACCGAATAAAGAATGTCGTGGGCAGTATTAGTGGGCGTTTACATCAAGGTATAAAACACGTATTTTACATGTTGTATCTACTAGTTTTATTCTCGTTTACACTTAACACACTGTTGTAAAGACTACTTGTACACAAAACTAGTAAAAGGATGAACAAAATAGTAAGCAATACATGTCTGAAACATCGTTAATACATATTGTGCAGTATATACGAAATGTCGCCTCACATCAAATTCGAATGATCGTTCAATGATGTTGAATACCGTCGGATCACACTGATGTATAGTTTGTTAGTATTTGGTTGGTTCGCTACCTTTGGATTGCGCCCAGATTCTGTGGTACCAACTAATCAAAACACTGCTCTACACTACTCGCGAAATTGGTCGAAGTTGAGCGAATATGATAGTGTACTTCGCTTCGCTTCGTGCAACCTCGGCTCGCATCGGGCGACTTCCAGTCGTTATCGGTTTTTGCGCCCGAGTCAAAGGACTCGAAGTGTCCCTCGCGAGGTTGCACGAGTGGGTAGTCACATACCTACTTCGGACTTCGATCAACTTCGACGAGTACTTCGTCGAGGCAACTTCGCGAGTAGTGTAGAGCAGGCTAAACGAAACTAGATGGCGCTGATTTAGAATGTTGTGTTAATGGGAGTTCCGGAAATCGCGTTATTTTGAGCTGATTGCCGGATTCGATTCGGGGTTGCATTTTTTAAACACTGCTATGGGCTTTCCAAGTTTTTATGGAGTTAGTTTATAAGGCAGCCATACGACATTTGAATGTCTTTGACTTAGAGGAAAATTGCTTGACTGGGCTGAATTTCTAACTCTCCACACATACTTGCCATCATGGAGTGTAAGTTCTACGTTTTTTGCCCCGTACTCCTACCGCTCCTAAGCTCCTAAAACCAATTGGGTTGCAGGTTTTAGCCGTAAGCCGTAACACACTTTCAATCGAAATCCAAAGGATTTTGAAGGAAATTCCATAAGTAGGTACCTATGTCAGTTGTCTTACATACAAATAGGTATAAGTAAGGGAAGAAGAGGTTTTATGACATTCCAGCTGTGCATTCCAGGCAGGTAGGCACTATGGTCGACAACGGATTAGCGACGCGACGCCTGTTGCGTTTGTGGTTTTTGGTAACTAGTTTACATTAATTTAACATTTACTACTGATTTAGATTATATGAAATTCAAACAAGCCGATCGATCCACATGTGACTGTTCCTAAATTACCCTAGGCTGATAAGATTTTCGTTTTTCCTAATTATGTGGAAATGTCAGGAATAAAGGGTCGGTTTCCCCTTCCGATAACATTCACGTTATTGTTGCTGCCGAAATTTTGCCAGAGGTCAGAATATTGGCAGAGTTTGGCGGCTTTATGGATATTACGACGCATGCGCAGCAATGGCGGGTGACCTTCCCGCGTCCTTACCGACCGCGACCGCCAGTCGACGGCTCACGCCGCGCGGCAGAACATGTAAACACGGGGTAACAATAATAAACCGATCCACTTTCGCTTTCGTCCGAGTCATCGCGATCCTCCCCGTCATAACTAAGTACCTACCTAGACTGAACGTGAAGTGATATGGTGACGTGAACTGGGTTTACTGAATAGTGGCATTTTAACAGCGCCGGCAAAAAAATCAGGTTGGTAGAATGTTGATAAATATGGCACGCATTAAGAATAATTTTAGATCAATCAGTGTTATTCTAGAAACGTGATGCTACGGGTCGTTCATTAATTGTTGCATCAAGATTAGTTCGATACCATCGACGGAAATGATAGGAAAGCTTTTGAGGTAATGACCTTTGTTTACATGACCTTTGGCATAGGTCATGTAAACAAAAGTTCTGCCGGAGTCACCAACTTCCTACCTACTAAATTAATATTTTCATCTACCTCTAGTGGACTATTCTAATAATAACCATCAACGAGCGGCTATGAAAAAGAGTTTTTATTTTTCTCACTTAGTTACCTACTTGCTTTTATTCCCAATTTCTTTCCTTCAGGTTATTTACTAGTTTATGTAAGATGCAATAAATATTTTATTTGTTCAAAATGGTAAATGATTATTAAAATTGTTAAAAAGGCGAGAGGGAATAGGCTTCTTCTGGGCAAGCTCGTTCCACCGTAGATCTCATCCCTGCCTCTGGGCTGGATTGAGGTCAAGAGTGAGCCCATTGTAAATAAAAAAAAAAAACAACAATATGACGTATAGGTCAATAAAATTCTAGTCTTGTTTCAATCGCATTAAATTTGTCCTTTATTAATTAATTAATAATAATTAATTAATTTATAAATTATATGTAAGTACCAAGGGGTAGGGTTTTAATTATTTGATAAGTTGTTCTAAAATTGTGTTGTAGGTACTTAGGTAGGTCTACACAATTTTACAACTGGACTGGGTACGGTTGTACTTATAACAATTTTTAGTTATCGTCCATAGCGGTACCGCCCGCACACGCACGGACCATTTTTTTTAACGCGAAGTTTTTCACCGTGTTTGGGATTTTCAACTCTCGGCATCGAAACGACCTTTGAAAATCCGACAGAGTGCATCCCTAGCGCGTTGAAGAAATACAGTTGGATTTTCAACTCGCACAAGCCACAAAACCGAGCGTTGAAAATCCAGTGCACGGCGTTAAAAAGAAGAGCGCCCGTGTCTACGTAGGCTTACGTTTGGCCCTTCTAGAAGCGTATACAGTGCACGAAACGGGACTCAACACTGGAAATTATGTTCGGATCCTGCAACTTGCGTCAATTTGCGTGTTTTTCCCCTTGTAACCCCTCACCTACCATGTAGGTACAGTTTTTGAAATATTTGAGTTGTTACAAACAACCGTACGGCGTACACTAGCAGCGGCTTGCCACAATATATAATATTATATACTGTGGCCTTACAGCAACCTTACCTACCTACTCCTATACCTGCTCAGACACAAAACACACTATTGATGTTACAATATTAACAGCGAGTACCTAAATAGTTTTTTTTGGAACTTATGTATAGTGTACATACCAGATGTTTTCTTTCCAGACTTTAATTCATTTTCAATGGTATTATACCGCCGGGACATTTGCCTATATGACTGAGACGACCATTTTCAAAATAAGAAGAGAGTGATAAAATGAACCTCCTCGATTCATTGAAGACGAAACAACGGAGTTCAATTAGGGTCTGATCATAAATAACAGTTAAAAGGGACAGGGTTAGATTTTAACCGACAATGTGGCCATGCAGACTGCGTGGGCAATGGACTCCACGCTGGCCGGCCGCCAATTTAATGGCAATAAATTAATATATTATTGTAGTGTGGCTATCTTTGAAATGGAATAACAGGCCTAATGGCTATTATTATACTGGGATTTTGTATTTTTATCTTCCAGTTTTTGGCGGTACATACAAAAGTACCTATTTAGTATGAGGCGTTAGGATAGGCTAGTGAAAGTGATATGAGAGCAATTTCCCTTTTTAATGGGGAAGCGTAACCCGCGAAATTTAAATGTTCTTATGTTTTATGCAATTTGGGGTTGGATCTAGTATCGTTCGGCAGGAGTTGGCTGGTAAAAGGGGTTAAAGTTGGTAGGGGATGGGTCCCGATTATAACGCTACGTTATAAACAACTTTAAAGTGTTTTGAGGTTAGGTTACAATAATTTGTTTTTCTCATGAAAAGGTAACACGTTACCTATTCATGGACGTGGTGCCAGGGGAGAGGGGGCACCCCGCCTCACTCGCCCCAAAAAGTTTGATGAAGTCAAAATCAACAGCAAAACCGTACCTACAAAATTGCGGAGTCAATTGCTCTGTATTTTTATAATAATAAGCTTTCAATCGCCTTCGGTTATATTCGTCAGTTCTTATAACATCAAGAAGGGGTCCAATCGTTGCCATGGCCGAGAGTCCGAGACCTTACGAGTTGCGGTACATTCTGCTACATCAAAGTTTATCATAAAGAAACCTTTTATTCAGAAAGCCAATTTAGATTTAAACCACAGACTTATTTAAACACTTTAGTCTATGCTCAATGCTCATTACATCAATATTTTATGATGTGCTATAAAAACAATATGAGATTTATACTTTTGTTACAAAGAAATAAAATTCAATTTGTTAAAGCATCAATGTGCGAGTATATGAGAGTGTTGACCTGTCTGCTTGTGTGGCTAAGGTTTAGTGAACTATCTACATGTTCCATCATTTTATCTGTCTGGTGACGATCTCTCCTCGAATTCATCTTACTACAATTTCGTTTTTATGATTCTTTGATAAATCAGTCATTGCACTTGTTTGTACTTAAATGTGGTCCTTAATGTGGTAATATAGTTTTATTAGAAGATCAACTGAATCGACAAATGCGGGCACAAAAAATGCACTTAGATTTTGAAATTAACGTCAAATTGACGCCCTTTTCTTCTTTTCCAGTTTTACTAACTTTAACAATCTTCCACTTCGTCGTATCGATGGTTCCAAATCATATATATATATATAATATATATCTAATTTTATATTCTGTGTAATGTTAATTACTTAACATCTAGTATTGTATACAATCAAGTATCAAGTATTTTCTAACTGAACAGACAGCTGTGCTGCTGGGGAGTTTGTTGCGCCACTTCTTCCCAGCGATAGCACTAGGAAGTGGTGAAGGGCGGGCGTTTTTGGGGGTCTGTCTTTTGTAATTTTGACATTCGAAAAGTGCTGATTCTCAGCCTAATTTGAATAAATGACTTTTGATTTGATTTGATATGAATTACGATCAGAGTTCAGCAACGTCGACAACGTGCGCGTTTGCCTCGCAAAGGTTTCTCATGGTACAGATGTTATTGCACGAAGAACAAGACAAGTGATGGTTCGGATCGGTTGATCGTTTGAGGTGTAGCTCCACAAACCCACTGTGGCTCGTTGGAGTACCCCCATCGCTAACAGTTAAAATAATTACTTAGGTACGAGGCCATTGGCCTTACATTTTCCTAGAGCATGGTAAATTTGTCGTCGTTGCCCAATCATCATACAAATCACCTAGCCTGTCGGCCCATATATCCCATCCAATTTCTATTACCTTTGCAGTTCAATTCATTACTTGACGGCGTGCGGAGTAATTGTTATTTACGACGGTTATCGACAGATTCAATTATAGTTGAGTCGTCTCAAGTGCATGGCCATTTGGTTTATATGCTATTTAGAATGCCCGGAGCTGCTTTCCAATACAAATCTTATCTATGCGGCTGTTTTCTTCGATTCGGTACGTTGCCTCGTACAGGCCGACTCATAGAACTGTATGGGTTTATTTATGGAAACTAGGCCCTATCCACTGGCCAGTGTCGTCGTGTGATCTTTGCGTGTGTTCGTTTGGTGGGTAGGTTACCCGCCATTGTATTTCAGTCGTTAAACTTTCAATTCAACATGAACCTTTAAGTAAGTTAGCTGATATTGCTACTACTGAGAATGTATCCAACATTATCTCATTAATGTTGAATGCATTCTCAGTTAATTACAATTTTGAATTATTTTTGTTATACCTACTAATTGAACACTACGGTGCGCGGTGAAGGAAAACTCGAAGACATGTGACATCTACCCGCACTGGGCCCTCGTGGTGCATTACGGCCCATTCCCTCTCATAGGGAGGAGGCCTGTGTCCCAGCAGTGGGCTGATTATGCCTACCTACTTATTGTTATTTATTGTAAAAAGTTTAAAAGTTATTTCCTAAGTCTTTCTTAATCAATATAGCAGCCATATTTTTCTTGGTCTAAACATTCTTCGTAGCAAATGTTCGTAGAAGTCGTGACAATTTACTTTAACGGACGATTGCAATAATCTGTTAAGTGCTTCCTTTTTAAGTGCCTATTAATTAAAATAATCCCAATAGTACCCAAGTAATGCAAGCGTCTGTACATAGTATACTTCTAAATTCCTGTTAGGTTTAGGTGACTTTAATAAGAAGTATCTACCATCTTCTAGGTCTTTTCCCAATCTGACTGCCTTAAAACTAAGTTCCTGTTTATGTAGATCTCTTTATAATTACTTACTTCTTGTAACTATATTTAACTTCTAACAAGTTGCATTATTCTTGCGACAGGTGCACGGGGCTGATGCTGGCCACATTTTACTAGAGGTGGGTTGAATTTCACACCAGCTTACTAGCGAGAGGTATTACATCTTGTTAAGTAAGCTGGTTTCTTTGATTTGAAGCTCTTGCGAAGGTCTTGTGGGTTCTATAAACTGCTTCTGACGTATTTATTGCACAGAATTTCAACAGTGTTTTGTTTTGCACTTCATTTAATTGCTCCGAGTGGTGGATAGATGGCGTTAGTAGTACTCATTTTATCTTGCTGTGTTTGGAACTTTCTCAACGATAATGCATTCTGTTACTAATTACTAGTCATAAAGGTTTCAAAAGATTATTCCTATGGTAGAATTATAATAATTAACTCGTATGATAACTACTTACTTAGGCATATGAGCTTGCCTGCGTTGATGATTATGATGCCAGTAATCACTTATGTCTATTGTAACCGGTATCAAAATAGACCCATAAACAATTACTATTCTGATGACAGTACCTACGAGTTCAAAAGAAACATTTGATATTTAATTATGGAATTTTTTCAAAACAATCAACGTTTCAAACAAAATAATTTATCTACCTACGTGTTTTGTTATTGGACTGTTTCCAAAAAAAGATTAGATTTTTACATTTGCTTGTGTTATTTTTTTTTGGTTTAAATCCGGCCCAGACGCATGTCGTGTTGAGTATTTTGATGATATTGCGTTCGCGCGCATTATATTGCACACTGCAGTTCATAAGGCGTTATACTTCTGCTGGTTGTTACAACAAAGAATCTGCTATATCACACTTATCAGGCTATCGTTCCCTATTGCCTCGTGCAATGCTTTTGTCTACCTATTTCCAACAGTCTTCCCGCGGGGTAATTGCGTAATACACTATCAGTAGCAATAGGTTTTATTTTGACAGTTCAACAACATTCATTGCGTTATTTACGTTGTTAGCAGACACATTTTTCGAATATATGAAGCAATGGAGGATTACCTTCAAAATGATTCAGATAGTGTGTTACGCAATTAATTCTGAAACTTCGGTCCATTCAATTCAAATATTAGGAAATACAAAGACAAAGACATTTATTCGTCGGATATGGTAGGTACAAATTTGTATACATAGTTATGTTCAGGACACATCCACCGCTAAACTCATTTAACTGACATAAATTCATAATGTTATCATAGTTCGTCGTCATGATTGTCTTCTAACAAGTTGAGGGGTTCAAGGATCCTACAATGGAACAAAGCAGTCGGAATGCTACTGGCATCCCAGCAGTCAGTCATCAGTCCGTCTGTCGTATTAATCTGACTCTTGACACGTGCATATATTTGTCAGTACTAAATTAAAATTAAACTAAATTCGCGCCGTGCGTGGTAGATTTGGACTCATTTGGAGGCACCGTGTAACCTTCAACATATTTATAAATCCAAGCAGCATTGTTGTGTTTCAATCTAAAACCGACGAGAGAAGAGTTTTCAATAGTATATTCAACTAAAGCAAAAGAACAGTGATCACAAGATTTTATTGAATAGGCGATGCTGTAGCTCATATTCATTAATACTTAGTTAACCATATTTTTGTTTTTTCATCACTAGGGACAACTAATTTAATTGTGTGGACCAAAAAGCTGGTCACGTCGATCGCGTTCGAGACCTTCTAAAGTGCATCATGGTTAAAATCAAAATATTTTACTTCACTTAAACATACATGGGCAATTATGAAACGTCAGAAGCTAGGTGCACGGTTCCAATTGGCCGTTTCCTATGGAGAAGAGCCGGCAAGAACTCCACGGTTGCTCTTTAAAAAAATAATTGATTAAAGTTCGTTTTTTAATCCGATACTAATCTGACATTTAAGTCTTGTGTTTGCGTTTTTTTAGTATAGAAATTGGACATTACATCTTTTAAATTAGTTTCTGGGTTTAAAAAACGAACTTCAGTACAATGTTTCCAAATTACAGTGTTAACAGTTATGCGAGGACAGTGTAGGCCTGTCAACAAGTACTAACACTTCTCTCTTCTACCCGAATGCTATAAGCTCTCTCGTATAACCTACTAATTACTTTTAAATGAAACTGGAACACGATCACGTCTAATGTTTACAGCCAGGAAATTAGGAAGTGCGTACCTTGGCACTAGGTGTAAGCAGGCCTGCCAACTATGTCGATCAGCTGAGCTGTCTCGAGATGCATCTCTACTGGGGAGTGTACAAAGGACCACTGATGATCATTATGTAAAAGGCTGATGATTGTAAAACTTCCACTGTTATTCTGGAATAATACAACGTAGCTGGTTGCTGCGACATCTACTGCATAGGGTGACTATAAGTAGAAACTGTTTGCCAGGTTTTTGAATAGCTATCGTACAGACGCCAGCACATCAAGCTACTACAATCTGTCAAATTTCTTTAATAGATTTTCAACTTTATCGCTGAAGCATTAAGGTTCAAGATTGATTGGGAAAATTTGACAGTTTCGGGTAGCTTGACCTGCTGGCGTCTGTACATTCCAAACAGTGTCTTTAGATTTTGTGTAGGCAATGCTATTAAAGGCTGGGGCAAATCCTCATGTTTAGGTGCTCATTGTGCTCATGTTTTGGCAGATTTTGTAGTTTTTAGCCACGCGCCCACGGATTGCCTTTGTCACATTTAATTTCAAAGTACAGAACAAAACATTGATATATACAAGATAATTTTTTATTCAGTGCGTAAATTTTTACAGGGTGTTCTACCCATGAATATGAACAACATTCACTATGGGACCATCTCTGAAATCACGAAAAAAAAAATCAGCAGATTCATACATTTTGGTCGAGTAGGTATTGAACTTTTATAAGAAACAGCTGATTTTTTTTTGTGATTTCAGAGATGGTCCCATAGTGAAAGTTGTTCATATTCATGGGTAGAACACCCTGTGAAAATTTACGCACTGAATAAAAATTTATCCTGTATATCAATCCACCGAAGCCCAAGTTACATGTAATCTAAATGCAAACATAACTACTACTTGGTACTAATTGCATATATTTTTGAAGTCGTGAATAGCCGTGGTTTACGATAAGACATCTATTAAAATGTTATCAAAAAATCTAAATATACCTACAGGGTTAAATTAAATTAGCTAGCGAAACTCTGCAGACGTGATAGGTGTTTCTCTACTACATTATGCATGTGTTATACACATATACTATAAACCTTCCTCTTGAATCACTCTATCTATTAAAAGGACAGACTGCGGGAAGCGACTTTGTTTGAAGAAACAATATCCCAAATAACAAAATTATGAGTTTCTGCTTTAAAACATCTTTAGCGATTTCACAATTTCCGTTTGTTTTTGATGTAATATAGTGCTAAAGGATTTTGTTTTTAGCATGGAACTCACGCGCGTACTATGCTTTTAGTCTCAAGTAAGTTACTTATTTGTAACTTAATTATGAAAGTTAAAGTCAACATGTAGAGTATTAGAATTGCCCGTTTATCATTATGTCACCGACTGTACAACGTCCTGTCCAGTCGCTATTCTGTCCAGCTGAGAATCTGTCCAGTTGCTACGGAGGGGATTTGTCGCTTTTCAAATTAATTTATTTTTTGTGTTATCGTGTATCGTTACATTTCGATACTCAATACGACCGCGGAGTTTCGCCAGCTATTTTAATTTGACCCTGTATTTATTTTGATTAAAGGTCACACTTGGTTCCACGAATTTCCCTCAGTCTTTTGGGTTGTGAAACAGTGAAAATCGCTCTAAACTATTAGGCTTAGTATATTTCTATATTAAGATACAACTGAGATTGTGTGTGTCGTAAACTTGTCAATAACAATAGGGGATTATTACCAGATTACTATGTATTTTATCACTCATGATGACACCATAATAAAATTGTATAGTTAGCATTTCTCTCACAATTCTAGGAGAAATTAATATTTCCAAAGAACTATGAGTATAGTGTGACACATAGGGTCATATCGCACGATACTATTACGAAATGGTTATGTAAATAAACGCATTCATGTTATTTACTCGGGACAGTCAGTTCAATAATAATATCAATCAATATCTTGCGTGGAATATTACCAGATAGATACTAAAGTAATAGTACAATCACTACAACTAATGAGTAATGACAGTCTATGATTTTAACTGATGTTTGTCCTATCTTTTGTCGTCATGAGCTATACGCCAGCGGCTTTTACCGTAAAGGTACACATATAGTAGGTACATTTCCAGCATAAGTTGACTCCTCATTGTACCAAAGCCTATGCCTACAATGCGAGGTCAGCTAAAACTGGAAAAGTATAGTTTGCGTCGTGCGTACAAGTCCGTAGCTAACTATAGACGACAGCAGCAAGCGACATGTCGCCGCGACACTACTGTTGCAGACGACTTCTCGTAGCTACGGAAGATATTTCATAGAAATACATAGAAACCCAGTAGTGTCGCGGCGACACGTCGCTTGCTGCTGCTGCCTGCAGTTGGCTACGGACTTGTACCTATAGATGCATGCAAATACTTAGCTTGTCTGTCCGTTAGAAAGCGCGCATCTCAAAAGGTGCTGAGCGGTTTGTATTTACCTTTTCGCCAATAGATAAAGTATCTCTCGAAGAAGGTCTGTGTATAATTAATGCACATGTGTTGATATTAGCTAAGCTTTATATCAAGGAAGTCGTTCGACTAACTTCCGTACGGAGCCGGGCAGGTCATCGTGGACAATAACAAAAGTATGTAATGGAGACACGTGAGAGATAGTATGTACCTATATCAATGGTCACATGAGACATAGGTCATTAAAAGGTACAAGTGAGATATTTTTCAGGCTTCGTCTTTAGTATGAAGGTATGAACACGCACCAAAATACTATTGTAGGTTTCCATAGACGGTGTTTTTTTTTTTTTGAGGATGGGAAATCATCAAATGACCCCCCCTCCCGCTCTGGGTGGAGCAGAAGGGAGTGTCAGACTCTTACTGACTAAAACCCACCCGTGTTCCTTCCTTAGCCCTTTATGTTCCAGGGCAGCGGTAACCCTTTCGGACGATCCCGCTACTCCATAGACGGTGTGACAACAACTTATCATGGGGTAAACGAATGAGTAGTGACACCTGCTTAATTGCCATACAACGACATATACGAGGTGCTACTACTCATTTGCTGGAATCTTTACAGCGATGTGTAAGGGATTGTTCATTTATTACGTAAGACAATTTCAAACAATTTCTGACCGCACCTCGTAAGAACGTAAGAAAAAATAAGACATGAATGAACTCCCTTTCCCCTTTGAATTTTACGTAAAACCAGTATCTACCAAAATTGCAACAAAAAAATAGCACCAAAAAAAATTAAACTTATAAATTTTTGCTTAAGTACTTTTGTGATCTTACGTAAGAATAATCTAGACCCCTTGCACCCCCATGTAAGAAAAAATTAGACTTGTTCGAACCCCTTCTCCTCTTAAATCGTCTTACGTAATAAATGAACAGCCCCTAATTATAATTCAATGTATTGTAGGGCAGTGGGTAAATAATGAACTTGACTTGAGGACACTTGAGATAGTCTATTTGCGGCAACACAAAGCTTTGTTTGTACAAGGCGCAGATTGTATTGAATTAACTGTAAAGATGAGAAAATAATGACAGTGGTGCTTTAAATGAGAATGAGAAGTATGGAGGAAAAAGACATGTTGCGTTGACCTCAAATAAATTGGGATAAAGACAGGACACTGATGATGTTTATACCTACAGTGGCCTCCAAAAGTTAATTGACATTTTTCCACTTCAGCTATGACACACCACTTTATTATTTATAATTTTAGTGACCTAAATGTTTCAACGTTTGTTTTCAAATGTATAACGTTTTATTTGACTAATTCAACTACCTTTGAGTACCCTTCAGTACCCTAATTATTTTTTTTATTTTAAATCATAATGTGGCATCACAGCTGTAGTGGAAAATGTCAACTAACTTTTGGAAGGCACTGTATCTACCCATTTTATGAATTAAGGCATAGGTTGACAAACTAAAACCATCTGATAGAAAGTGGCTACCTCTGAGACATACAAGATCAAATAGTTGTAAGTACTTGTACTTTGGTTGGAGACAAAGTTGAAATGATCAAGTGTATTCCTGCAATTTCACCGGCAAAAATAGCAATGCCTTTCAAATGTTAATGGAAAATTCAAATGGAATGATGTAATACATATTCAAATTCGTTAGCTACTGTGAGTAGTAAATTGTCAAGCGACTTGTCGCCGTCGTCAATAAATATATATTCACTGTCAATTTAAATTCAATTGCTGGATTTATTGACAGAATCAATTCATATGCAATCTGGATACTTGACAGACGTATAAATTGTAATAATTGAATTGCGTATATTATTTATTTATTTATTTATAGTTAATTAAAACGGCACAGGTCCAATTACATTAATTAACATAGAATTATAAAGATTAAAATAAAATAAGCATTCAAATAACATACAATACAAAAAATAAATTCAAATTCAAAGATGTACAATTCGTGGATAAAATTATTAATAATTATTTGCGAAAACGGTTGAATAAATTGGAATTTGAAATTGATTATAAGCTATCTGCCGTCAATTTTGAATAAAGCTGGAGGCAGGCTCGCTTGCTATTTCGGGGGCTTAAGAACGGCGGCCACTGAAGAAATCATTTTGTAAAACACCTCTGTCGGAATTATGCGACGAAAAATATTTTTTTAAGTTGTGTTTTACGATTGTTTTAGCATGATACTGGCGCCGATTCCCTAGTTCACAAACTAAACTAATTTAAGTTCAGTGCATATTTTTCTTTCTATTTCATTAAGAAAAGGACAGAAGATAAATATTAGTTTAGTCCTGTCAAATTAAGATACTCCATAGACAGTTTAGACGTGATTAAAAACATGGCTACTAAAAATATGTCAATTAAAGTTAGGCGCTGACTAATTTGACAGGACTAAACTACTATTTAACTTCTGTCCTTTTTAATGAAATAGAAAGAAAAAGATGCACTGAACTTAAATTTAGTTTAGTATGTGAACAAGGGAATCGACGCCACTTTTTTATTTTTATGAAATATTTTGAATAAGTCTTTTCTTTGGACATTTGACAATACACTCAATTTTTTCTGACTTGTGCTATGTGCATAACATACACAGCCTATAATGTTCCCACTGCTGGGACACAGGCCTCCTCTCTTTGAGAGGGAGTGGGCCGCAATCCACCACGCGGGCCCAGTGCGGGTTACTATACAAATACACCTACATGCTACAAAAAAACTGAACCTTTTACGGTGTCCTAAGTTTGGGCAGCGCCTTATAAGCCGGGATTATATTATTTCATTCAGCTTTTCCCCAGACTACCGCTCTATGTGATCTGGAACATCAATAGATAGTACTAGTGTATGTCTTATTTTCCTGTTGTTCCTGGGAGATTGTGGAAAGCAGATGTTGTTTCTCCATGCATATTTAAATATAAGTGTATCGGCAACAGGTCAGAATGGAAGATAACAGAAGTCATAACAAGTTAGATTAATTATTTCGTCTTTTACTTCTTCTGGTGTACAACTAGAGGACTGGTGAGAACTAAGTCCCGACTGCTGCAAGACTCGTTCCTGGATCACCTACTATAAATCAGGGATGTTACGAACGCGGATTTTAAGATTTTTTTTAAGAATGTTCGTATATGGTTGCGGAAAATCTCACTTTATGTCATGGTGACATAGTAACTTGTCCAATAAACTATTAACTGCAGATACTCATTCTATACTAACTCACAATTAAAAATTTAAATGTTAACTGAAATCTTCTCTCCTACTGGTCAATCAGCACGTGCACGCGGCCGGCCCCACCTTTTTAGTGATCGATGGGCCCCACCCAATTTCTTTCTTGTCACAACCTGCACGTATGAACATCCGCATTGATGATTGCGGATGCAGATGTCCAAATGGATACGAATATTCGCAATATCCCTCCTGTAAGTAATCCATAATATAAATAAAACAAAAATATTATAAATGCGAAAATAACTCTGTATCTGTTACTTTTTCATGTCAGATTTCGATTAAAATTGGCACACAGGTGACCCGGGTTAGGATATAGGATACGTTTTACCCCGGTAGTACGGTCCCGTGGGATAATTTTCGAGCTCCACGTGGGAAAAGGCTAGAATAGAATATCCGACTCGACGAAAACATTAGTCAATACAGACGTGCTTGATAATTTCGGTAGCGACTTCTTTCGTACAAGCATAATCAGCCTATAATGTTCCCACTGCTGGGACACAGGCTTCCTCTCGGTGAGAGGGAGCGGGCCATAATCCGCCACGCGGGCTCAGTGCGAGTTGGTAGATGTCACATGTCTTTGAATTTTTGGTTCTAGAACATCGGTTTCCTCACGATGTATTCCTTCACCGTTTTGAACATCAACATTATCAAAACACAATGACCTACAACTCGTAAGTCGCGGCCGTCACCACTGGGTCACCACAGCTCTTCTTCCATATAGCTAGAAGATTACTCTTCTTTTGCAAAACCTCGTAATATATTTACCTACTGTAGTGAATGATTCATATTCTAATCAATGAGAACTACACAAGATTGATCATTACAACAGATCAGACAATATGAGGCGGTGTCGCATGTCGTGGGGGTGCGTGAGCAGGAGGCGTGCGGTCAACCGCAGTTCTCAGGTTCGAATCTCGGGCGATGCAACTTCATTACAATCACTCATATTTTATTGTGGCTTTACATTACTGAATTGTTCTGAGTTATTACAATTGTCGAATACATTATAATTTATAAAGCATTCTACTAAGAATTTAGTTGTGGTCGCAATGGGATTTTTCTTTAAATCACTAGTGTCTATTAAAATATGAATTGCATCCAGCAATTAGATACTTGTCTGTCCAATGGTTTGTGCTAATTGCTGAAGTAGTTCACCTAGTCTTATCCCAATTTATTTTTGGGTAGGAAGTAGGTCTTTTCTTTCTTTCCATCCATATCTTTCAGACCAAAAAAAAGCGTGCGAAAGTAAACGCTGAGATGACGCGTTTACTTTCGTACGTTTTTTTTTTTGTTGCATTGTGGAAATCCTCATGGACTTCCTCCATTGTGGGGGTGACAGAGGTGTATGCTGGACTCTTACCAGCTAAAACCACCGCGGAGTTCCCCCTCTGCCTACGGCCGGGGGTGCGAGATTCGCATATTGCCTTATTATCATGCTTCGTAACTTTCTGCATTCTTTGTCTGCAGCTCGCTTTGCACTAAAGTAAACAATAAAATCAAAGTAAAACCTTTAAGTTTCAAGTACCTACCGTCAACTTTATCTAAGTTTGTCCACGAGCTAGGACTTCAAGTTACAGCCAGGTTTCACTTCACACCTCTCTGATAACTTGTTCAGCGGATGTCATTCGTGTGCAACTAGTCAATATTTGCGCAGACGCAAGTCGTTATTTGTCCGCTGTGCAGATAGCGACCGGCTTGCCGATTGTTCTTGGGATTAGCATAGCATTCAACTGTTTTTTAGTATTGTTTATTCTGACAGATCTATCGAGAATGGAAACGTCAAAATGGAATGTTGTTGGTCGAAATTCGGCCATCTTTCGATGAAAGATGTTGCTCCTCTTCGATCCTACTTCCTACTAATATTATAAACGTGAAAGTTTGTATGGATGGATGGATGGATGAATGTTTGTTACTCTTTCACGCAAAAACTACTGAACTTCCAAAGTTATGCGGGTGAAACCGCGGGGCCCAGCTAGTGATAAATAATATAGTGATAAATAGATATACAAAAGGAGCTTTTCGAGAACATTTAGAAAATATGTTGGTGTAGAAACATTTTCAGCCATGCGAAGCCGCGGCATCTCGCTACGCTAATGTTCAATAAATAAGCGAAGTTACCAAAATATATTAGAGAGCATATTCGAGATATTTATCTTTGCATCATCATTAGTTCATTACACAGAATGATACATTGATTTTATCATCATCAACTGACGCAATCTAAGGTGGTCGTAGAGGTTGTAGGTATCTATTTTAAACATTGTTTACTATTACGTATTCCACTTTAGTTATCAAATAAGTCACTGTATGTACTGTAATGTGAATATCAATACACTGATCACTGGTCAACAGTCTGATCATTTGCGAAGCATTGCTTTTTTTTTTTTTTTTAATTAGCTACAGTGTTTGAGTTTCTGTGTTGTGTCTGTCGTTTAATATTCCCAAAGTAAAGATATTGTTTGTTTTTCTGTTTGAACGCGCTAGTCTGGGGAAC
Source organism: Apamea anceps (assembly GCA_951799955.1). NCBI lineage: Eukaryota > Metazoa > Arthropoda > Insecta > Lepidoptera > Noctuidae > Apamea > Apamea anceps. The sequence goes on from OX637516.1 coordinate 7,614,736, forward strand.
TAACAGTCGGATTTGAAAAAATATTTTTGCATTTGATAGCCCAATTCTTGAGGAAGGCTTGAGGCTATTTAACATCACGATAAGACTCCTAGGAGCCAGCAAAAATAAAAACTAACTAACTAAGGGAAAAGGAAGTAATAGCACGGGCAGGCGATGCGATGCGATGCTACGGGGTGAGAAATTCCTCGGAGCTATTTTATAATACCTATTTTCACGTGGTCACACTCACGTAGGTACGAACGTATTAGTCTTGATCAGACTTTGTTGCGCCATGACTTCATCAAAATAGTCGTAAAGCTATAGCTATGCACATTGAGTGAATGCACTTTAAGAATAATCACGCGATTATACATACACAGACACACCTACATCCCTTGCCTCTCGAACACGATCTGATTCATAAAGGGATGTATTTTTAACATGTTCAAGTATTCTGACGTCAGACAAACGTTCCAGACTGCATCTCATACATTTTATTAACCATCAATAAATTGGTGTCAGTCAATTTTAGATGCATGTAAAAAGCGTGTGCCAAATTTTCGCGCATGCGCGGTGCCGCCCGCCCGTACGTACCCACCCACTCACTCCGGCGCAACCGCCCTGCATCGTGCGACCTACTACTATTTATAGATAAATGTGACATTGTTTTATTTGTAGGCGGCGGCAGGCGTAATCATACTAGTACTTTTCCATGCGAAAATCGTTAACCCCAGCGCGATAACTGGAGAGAGTGCATGTTCGTGTGTCGTAGCGCGCCTTGATTAATTAAAATAACAGAATTGCTAGAATGTATGGAAGTATTATAAACTGCCAGTCATTTCTAGAATCGTTTATTTATGTACTCGAACTTACAATAGTCGAACCAAGGTCCAATAATTGTATGATAGAAGAAGTCACAAAATAAATGTTGGAAATCAATACAAATGGTGTATTTATTGTTGCGCGGGGTGCGGGCGGCTCCTCCCCTAGATCCTCGGGTCCTGCGCGCGCGCCTGTCAGACCGCATCCTGCCGCACGCGCACTCCCGCGCAACACAACGCAACAGCTATCGGTCGTGCACTCTCACATACTTGCTGATACGTGGTGTATAAATTATTTATATCGAGTTATATTGTGATGATAATTGTGCATGTGTGTGTTTTGCCATGAAATGGATCTACGGGTGAGTGTTTTATTAATGTGTATGTTTTGTGTTTTCGTGTTGACAGGTACGGGCTGAGATAACTGTGAGATAAGTTATTGCGCAAATGTTTTTATGTAATAACTTACTTAATTAGTGTAATCCAATTATAATATTTATTATACTTACTAACTTATCCAAATTTCAATGATACCGACAGGAAAAAAATAACCTAAATTACGAAAACAAAAAGATTGACTCAATTATTGGGAAAACCACGCTGCGACTATTGGCATGGTTTCCTTCTCTATATACATAATACACATGCTGTATTTACCAGTTTTGTCATAAATGTATGACAAATTGAAAATGTTACCACATTACTTAGTAGGTACGTGTGTAGGTACAATTCTACATGAGGCGAACTACCATAGAAAGAATGTTCTCATTGATTTCGGAATATTTCCATTTTTGTCTTTCTTTTGTTGAAATTCATTCAAATTGCAAACATCACGCCTTGTCCCGGAAGGGTTAGGCAGAAGTGTACCTGTAGTACATCCTCATTTCGCCAGCTATGTTTTTAAGTCCCATGTAATGTAATAGGGGGCGAGCCTATTAGATACCATCAACCCAGCACATATCCAGACTCCTGGCTGCTACTGAGAAATTCAATTTATTATTACTGAACCCATTTCTCATTTAATTAATTTTTAATTATCTTAAAGTGAATACTATTTTAAAGAAATGATAAGTTGTAAGATAAAGTTGTTTACTAACAAAGAGTTAGGCGCCATTCCATTGGTCATAATAGTTTTATTTATAGAGTGCGAGTTCACTAACGAGTTAGAAGTTAGAATGATATGATAATACTTTTGTTTTAAATATTTAAGAGGAATTATTCAACTAATCATAGAACGTGGACCATGGTTTATATTTATTTGGGATCTCCATCATCTCCAACTAAGGATACACATACGACCTAATCTAGTTTTTAAACATATGATTCAAAAATCAAAAATCATTTATCAGCACTTTTCGAACGTCAAAATTACAAAGCCGCCCTTCACCACTTCCTAGTGCTCTCGCTGGGGAGAAGAAGTGGCGCAACAAACTCCCCAGCAGCACAGCTGTCTGTTCAGTTAGTAGGTAGTAGTAGTTAGATTGACGTGTAAAAGTGTTTGCACAGACCTACTTACAGAAATAAAATCATTTTTTTTTTTCACTATCTAAATCACAATATTAAAAAAGGTTCTTTTAGGTGTGCTCCTTCAATTACAGGAGACCACAGCATGCACATAAAACTAGGTAAACCTCAAAAAATAGAGAAAATAAATAATGAATGATGATGATCAAGATTGAACATTCATATCATAATGTGTAAACAGGATAAAAATAAAAATTAGGTATTATGTATAGGTGAACTAAAATGTTTTAAGATTTACTTTAATACCAATATAGCTTGTAATGTATCCCATCCCATTGCATTACAAAATCCTCTTCTATATCTATCTACAGAGTGGCAGGGATATCGACTCACAACCCGTTACCATGGATTCGAGTCATGATTCTGGGACGTTTTGAAATTACCTACGAAAATGTCAACGCAAGGGGTTGCGTTGACAATCGTCGGTAATTAAAAACAATAAAAACTTCAGAACACCCGAATTCTAAAAAAGACACTACAAAGTGAAAAATAACTTGTAAGTCGGTGTCGTTGGGTTCGCATTTTCGCTGTTTGCCACTGACTTCCGAAATTATTGTTATTTTTCACTTTGTAGTGTCTTTTTTGGAGGGATTGTTTTTTTTTTTTGCAAAAAAGTATTTATTTTAACTTTTAAGTTGTAATTTTTACCAGTAATTTTGGTTTAAAACCAAACTACTGGACCGTTTTTGATGAAATTTCTATGGGACCAATTTGAAGTATATCCTTACAAATAAAAAATAATTGAATAATTTTGAAAATCGGTTTATAAATAACGGAGTTTTGAGGTAACAAACATAAAAAAGTTAAAAATAGCTGTTCCACTCTGTATCTAACCTATATCTTATATACACATATAAAAGTCGCTTTTCGTGTCTGTCTGTGTTACAGCCCCCCTGAAAAGAAAGAGGCCCCTGCTTGGCACAATTTCTTCGACTTGACAAAATAGGGTCGCTAGTCTAATTATAAAGGAGAAACGAGCATACGCTTGTCCAGTTCTGATAGTTTAGCTAAAGTTCAGTTTTCTCAAGATGTTTTCCTTCACAGTCAAACTAGAGGGCGATGAAAGTGACATTCTATCAGCGATATCGGATCCGGATTGACATAAACTATAAAAGCTTACGTCAATTTTTTTTTAATGCTTTTTGGGCTACTGAGCCGATGTCGACTATTCTGCCAGCGAATATGTAAATCTTGTTGACCATCCTTGTAAAAATACGAAACACTTGGAAAGCTATTGTCACTTGTTTACGCCCACAGGCTACAAATTACATACGAAATTATGAAAGTCACATTACAAAAATTGGGGTGGTTAAGTAGTGGTGGAGTCGAAGAGCAACAAAATATATAAATGTTTGTCGCGCTTTGGTTTGTCGAGCGACAGTTGTGTCGCGCTACCGTTCGCCGATCAAAAGTTCCGTCATCCTGTCGTATGTCGAGAAAACAATCAGTCGCACTAACATTACATACGTTGAGCTGATGTGCCATTATGCTATCGCACCACTGATGGTCGACATATCGTACTGTCGCCCTAAAATTTGTCACCTATTCCTTTGTCGCTACTATGATGCGGAGTCAGCAATTAGGACAGGTAATCAGCCAACAGGTGCAAGATTACATTGTTGTGAAAACATTGTTGAATAGCATAGGTAAGTACTTGTTTATGTTGAGACATGTGCAATCGAGACGAAAACACCGCATTATAAATGCAATTAATTATAGAAGCGATGTACGAAGTTTTAATTACCTATGTGAATTGGGTGGTTATAACTTTCTATCTGAAAACATCTATAGGGTAGGTACCTAAATAAATTGTAAAATAATTATTATGCTCTACACTCTACAGGGTGACATCGACGCGCTACCTGTTACATGATTCAGAACCCCTCTGCGTTGTATTCTTGTCGTTAATTTAAAAAAAAAAACTGCTCACAGAAAGGAAGAAAGGCAGAGGGATAATATTACCCTTGGCAGAGGGTTCTAATAAATAATTAATTTTCAATAAGTAATTTTTGCGTCAGTCCTGTAATGCCGTCATTGCTAGAACTTGTGCGCGAATCTCAAGAAAACCAGAATACATCAGACGTCACTCGCTCACTTCTTGATACTAAGCCTTATAATGCACTTGACTATAAGTGATTCCGATTCAATGCAATAAGTGAATACCACTGGTAAGTCCGCCTGTTTTCCGTCTACGAACTCGAGGAACAACACGAGAAATTACATATAATAAGACATGGTAATTATAGTCACTATCTTAAAACGTAGACACGTAGAGTATCGTAAAATAACATGTAACTAATAGTAAAGATGATCTCGTATTATCTGGTAGGGCCACTCATTAGCGAATGGTACACACGACCTGACCAGGCGACCCGACCTCGGAGCACAAAACACGATCAGATTTACCTTGTTATTCCACCCGCGATAACGCCTTGTTATTCTGAGAGAAAGCCCACACTGTCCCCAGTCATTCCAGATATACTGGACTGGCTACATCAGCCTAGATATACGTATCTACCGGGAAATGTAAAATACAGTGAAATGGAACTTGTATCAGGATGCATTTTAATCGGCCGCATTCCTTTGGTTTCTGCAGAAATGGTTGCGTATTCTGACCAGAGACTGCACGTATCTAAGTATATTATTTTTAAATAAATTTGTGAAGTGCGGAGAATAACTTAGTATATTACAATTAGGGTGTTTAAACTTTGCGCTGGTTTAGTAATTGATAAGATAGCTAATTTATGCCTACCAATCGTTTGTAATCAGTTCGTTTATTTTTTTTGCGAAATCTTTAATCTTTTAACAATCGTATCCTTCACTGAGGATTAAAAAAATTACAATCGTCTTTTTAACTGTCTCAAGGTTTTACAAAAATATCTATTTTATTGATGTTTTTGTTTGATGCAAATGTACCTACTGGATTTTATTATTCACTAGCTTCTGCCTGCGACTTCGTCTGCGTAAAATTACTTGTTCTCCCGACCCAACCCGTCGCATCGTATCGCCTGCCCGTACTATTACCTCGTATTCGGTATTCGCTTAGCGTTCATTCTTATTTTTTGCTCAGCTCCTAAGTCTTAGCGTGATGTTGACCTTTCTCAAATTCGACCGGTTCCCGAGATAAGAGCGTTCAAACAAACAAACAAACTCTTCAACTTTATTATTAGTATAGATATATAAATATATTTCATTTATGTTTTATGTAAATGCAATGGATTTTATTATTCATGTGCACTTGTCGCATTCACTTGTTACTTCACCAGTTTCTATGGAATGGGTGCTACTGTATAAGGGCACGTAAAGCCGGCTGGGTGGCTATGTCCGGAATTGGGAGCACTCGTTATTGCCATAAGCGTCCAAATTATCTGTAGTGACATTTACTTCGTGCCTCCAAGTGCTCGGTACTTGATTGTGAATGTAGATAGCACTTAATTATGATCTAACATGATAGTGTTGGTATTAACTACCATATTTGTAAGATTTAACTCTTGTAGGTACACAATAACTGTATCGGGAGAAAATCTAAGGATTGTATGTTGCCGTGATAAAACCGTTGATATAAGGTTAGTACCTACAGAAAATAGTCGTTCATGATATAAGTTTCCTGATTAGCATACTCAGCCTATATGTTCCCACTGCTGGGACACAGGCCTCCTGTCGGTGAGAGGGAGTGGGCTGTAATCCACCAATCGGGCCCAGTGCGGGTTGGTAGATGTCACATGTCTTCGAATTTTTGGTTCTAGGTTTCCTCATGATGTTTTCCGAATTTCCCGATCAAAAACATGCACATTGTATTAAATATGTGCGTTTGAATTGACTTAAATCTTCTAAGAATGCTACCGTGTTACGTTTTCAATTCCTTATGTCACACAAATACATAAAAATGAGTAACCCATCGTGTAAATTTTACGACGTTGCCCATAATAGATATGTAGATATCTATTTTATTATTTACATACCTTTTCGTTCACGTATGTTCTTCATAAAGTCATGTCATGTGTTCAGTCTTAGATAGAGGCATGAGTCTGTAACCACACAGCACAGATTTAAGGTCAACGTGTGGTGGACGACGAAGAAGTAAGAATATAAAATTATAGGCGTCTCATTATTGAGAGAATTCAAATCCTGCAATGAATACTTTCCTACTAAAGGCAGTTCAATTACCTGTACATGTTAAAAAAAAATGTGCCATACTGACTGAAAGGCCAAAAACTTCATGGATGGTAGTACCTATACAAACCGTGAATATGTATACATTTAACATTCCTTGTATGTGAAAAAAATAAGACAAATGATTGTATTGAGTGATGACGTTACTTTGTATTGTCTGGCTGTCTCTTCAAACGCGGTTTTGGCGGTAACCCCATTAACGATAGGAATGTTCATAAAAATGTGTTCCGTAGTATTATCACGTAAGCTGTCATTTGATGAAAGGATTATGTTCGAATGTGCTCGAGGGTGAGGCTTAGTTCCGAATGATTCGTGACTGACTAGTATCAGTATTTATATGGTGTCCATAATACCAGTAATACAGGTATTTTGTCTTTTTTGGGTACAAGTCTCTCACAAATGTTAAGTCTACAATAACATTTGTTATGAGAAATAAATAAAATAAATGAAGAGTATTTTATCTATAGCTACATAGTATCATTTTGGGGTCGACTAGTTTGGGGGTTGCCGTCTATTCTTTTCTTGTACAAATTGTGATTAATAAATAATTTAGAATTTTTTGAATTTTGAATTTAATAAATAATTTAGAATTTTTTTGAATTTTCCCGTCGGTCTTTATCATTTTGTCTACTGAGGTGAAAGACATAGGTAGAGGTACCAGCACATATTAACGCTTATGGACGCAAGTACCTACACTATCTCATTAGTAAATTAGGTAAAAGTTATCATTTTTACCTTAGTTTCTGGAACTTTTTCATTTTTGTTAAATCTATTTCAAATTAATTAATTGTAATTTTAGATTCCCGGCTAACCAGTTCTATCTATCTAATTCTCGTTTTCTCCTACTACTGACAGAAAATTATTATTCAAGACTAAAGAAATATCGTTTTAATCTATCGTTAATCTCATGACAATGCTTGGTGGTTGTTATCTTTGTCCACCAATCACAACAACTAACATGAGATCTGACAGCAGATTAACCGGCAGTCAGAAACCGGAGGTACAGGCTATGTCGCAATAGTTTCACACACATAACAGATCTGTGGTTTGACATAAGTAAGTATTGCATAAAACCACCTAGGTATATCCCCGAAGGGATAATAATACCACATGTGACTGTTCCTAAATTACACTAGGCTAATCAAATTTTCGTTTTTCCTAAAAATAGGACATATTTTAATGGCAAAAGTGTTTAGTACACTCACATTTCGTCAGCTATGTTTAGGTTGGTCCCGCGTAATAGGGGCCAAACCTATTCCCATAAACCGGGCATAAATCCCGACTCCAGGGACTCCTTAGAAATTCCTATAGTTTAAGTCTGTGATGCTCAGAATATAGAGCAGTTGTATAATTTGTAGGCGTGTAGAAGGTAGGTAAGTGTGTCGAGTGATGTCGTTGTTTGTCACGGTGCTGCCCGTCACGCTGCGCTGTGCCGCGTCACAATGTGCAGAGTGCCCACTTTATCCTGGCACTTAGTCGTGGCGCCACTTTGTCAAATGCAGTACATTTTGAATATAGTTCCCTATTTCGCCGCATGTCAAGGTGTGTTGGATGTTCTGGAAGCAGACGCTCCGGGACAGCGCTGCTTGCATTATCTAAATATACTCTGTTTTATAATCGAGGTATCAATGATATTTTTTACAAAGAACAAAACAACAATGCATGGGGATACCATGATGAACAAAACGTCCTTGTAAATTATCAACTCCTCATCATCACCACACGTGGCAAAATTATTGGCGTAGTAATGTAATTTGTGCCTACGGCGTAACACAGTCTGTATTTTTTTACAAACTTTTATTCTATCCTTTATCTTTGATAAGTCAGCAAAAATGTTGCAATATTATGCATATGTCTTTGCCCTCAAACACAAGCCCAATACATAATTCTCAACATATTTTGTTGGTAACTAAAACAGATACCAAAACAAACTAAAAATAAGTACCTCATCCAAATATCATCCTATGTTTATGTTTTATAAGAACATTTATAAGACGGTCTTTTTATTTATTAGTTCAGCCGTTAGCGGGAACATTTAGGATCTAATTCTATTTTCCGCCGAATGTCGTCGAAGGTCACGCGCGAAATGCGCACACGCCGCGCCGCCCGCCCACTCACAAACAAGTAGAGGTCAATAACCGCGCGCTGATTTAAACCCTTTATATTGCAAATTAGTGTCGTCGATTTATTACTGAATGGAAATTGCGATGTTATTCGATCATTTAAATTGCTTGTGCGTTATTTTGTCGTTCTCCTTTACAAGACGAATCTCCCAATTCAAAGTAATTGTATAGTAGGAATGCGGTTTTAGATACCTATAAAGTTAAGTTTCATGACTTCTCAAATTATAAACACATTTCCACGGTCAGGTCTTGGTGGTTATTAATGTTTGGTTAGGCAACTAAAAAAACCGCAATAAATAAACCTCAATAATATCTTGGAGGCACCATGTTAGACCAATGTGGGCTACATTGGTCTAAGGCCAATTCTCGTAGATTAAAACGGTCAAAAAAAATCTTGGCAGTTAAGAGATGACCAGAAGACCAATTCCCGTAATTAAAAACGTTTAAAATCTAGTCGCAGCCTCATCTCGGCGACCAAGAAATGTCAAAAACTTGTTGTCAAAAATGTAGGAAAATTAGATGTATTTTTGCCAGATTGAGACCGAGATCAGACTGTGAATTTTCTTGCCCCGAGAATTGCCCCTCTGGTCGTCATCTTTAAAGGTAGCAAAGGCTGCTAGTGAGGGTGGCAAATCTCATATGGCAAGACATCTCATATGGCAAGACATCAAATACAAAATAAAAATTATTTGTGTCATTTACTGCTAGTAAACATCGTGGATATAAGATTACCATAATGAAAATATTGTGTGTTTTAAATATTATGTAACTGATATAATGCGTAAACAAGTAAAACGATACTGATGTTACTATTTTTATTAAAGACTAGCTTCTGCCCGCGGCTTCGCCCGCGTGGATGTCGGAAATTATCCCACGGGAACGTGCTAACAGGATAAAATGTATGTGCACCAGGATGCCATCTATCTCGCGGGCCCTTTGTGGCTAATTACAATAGAAAACCAATTGTGTCTCATTAATGGTGATTAAGAGGGTACCTATATGATATCTTTACCTAAGTACCTACCTAATTAAAAAAATAAATAAACTCAATAACAGAAAATAAAATACCTACCTACCTAAATAAACCTATTTATGACGATAACTAATCTAAACTCAATCATCATCTGCCTAGCCTTTTCCCAACTATGTTCAGGGCCGGCTTCCAGTCTAACCGGATGCAGCTGAATACCAGTATTTTACATGGAGCGACTGCCTATCTGACCTCCACAACCCAGTTATTGGGTAATACGATACCCTTGGTACGACTGGTTGTCAGACTTTCGGGCTTCTGACTACCCGTAACGACTGTCAAAGATCCACGAATGACAGCCGGGACCAACGGCTTAACGTGCTTTCCGAGGCACGGAGGTGTCTCGGTATGTAAAGATGGTCACCCATCCACAGACCGACCGCGGCAAGCTTAGCTTAACCTGACCGATCGACCTGTGCGGCTGTTATTATTTAGCCACGGGCCCCTCAATCTAAACTCAATAAATAAGCAAAATCTCTAAAAACTAATATCTATACGAATGACTATCCTACCTAACAGTATTATAAAATAACCTACGGTCACTACGTACACTATCAAATATACTACCTATACTTTAAAATTAAAATCTATACCTACGACTTATATAAAAATAAACCTAAATAACTCTAAAAAGTAAAAGGAATAAAAATGAACTCCACTGCGTGTGACCTAACCTACGACAAACTTATTATTTGCGGTTGGTACAGTAATCGGATCTAGGGATCGAACCGCAAAATTAAGTTTGTTTTTTATTGTATATACTTTTCCGGGATAAAAAGTACCCAGTGTGGTGCCCAGGATATTAAAGAATAATTATACCAAGTTTCATCGTAATCGAACCGGTAGTTTTTGCGTGATGCCTGAACAAACAGACAGACAGACAGACAGACAGACAGACCGACAGACAGACAGACAGACAAAAATTTTTTTAATCGCATTTTTGGGTTCGGTGTCGGTCTAGTAACACCCCCTGCCATTTATTTTTTTGATATTTTCAATGTACAGAATTTTCACTTCTACAGATTTATTATAAGTATAGATAGATATAGATCAAAGATATATTCAATAAATACCTACTCTTCTCATTTTAACAGCCGGATTATAAAATTCCACGTGTAGTTTACGGTAAACACACACTTTACGTACACTTTGAATTACCAATTGTTAATTAATATTTTAGTCATATAGCGTAGCGTCACCTTGGTTGAGTGTTTCAATAAATAGTGTAACAGATTCACCATTGCATAGGTAATTTATTTAAATAGAGGAAAAAAAGTATCCTCGCAGATATATCCGATGCTACGTGAAAATTTACTATTGTACTCTACGGAGAAAATTGTGTATTACGCTGAAGAATAAATAGACTGCACCGTAGTCTGTAGGATAAAGGCAACCAACGATAATTGAGTAACAATTACGTGCTACAAACCGTTGCGTTGGCGTCGTCGGTTTGCTTTTTCCGCTAATTTACACGGGCATCGTGTGCCTGTTTGCACACACGACTGGGGACACTGCAACAAATGCACCATGCATCCACATCAACAAACAAAACACAATCGTGAGCCGTTATTCAAAACATATTGTTTCCGCTAACGGTGCACATTCCTGCAGTTTTCGGGATCGTGAGACGGTTCACGGGGCACTGCGGGGCATAAATCGCGGACGACATCGTTTACCGGTGCCGGCACATACATTACCGGGTCGTGGTCTATAAGTCACCCTGCGAGATCAAGCCTACGTGCCTGAACCGGACACGGCACGCCACAGCACAGCCTATCTAGTCCCCTTTAGTCCATATTTGACGCAGAGCCGATTTATGTAAAGAGAATTTTGTTGCAACTGGCTGGTAGATCGAGTTGCTGTTGGTAATGCCTTGTTTGAATATTTTGGTACGAGTTATTAACACAGATAAGAGTTCTAGTGGTCTTGGTAACGGCGCTCAATCGAACCTTGCCTTGATAGGTATAGACGCTACAGAAGGCTGTGCATTTTAAATTTGTTTACGTTATAAATTCACGTGTAAACAACACTGGGTGATTTTATACATATAGGACTACGGAACCATTCAAAGGTAACAAACAAAATGTACCCTTTTAGCAAATGTCCGCTTTGTCACGGTAATGAGGCCGTAAAAAATTAGACATTGCTAGTTAGAATCAGCAGATTCTAGCCAAGATTGTCAGGAATTTCACCAGAGACTTAAAAAAAAACCTCTTAGCATAATACTTAAGGAAAATTGTTGGCTTAATTGAATGGACATAAACAGTCCCAAGTGAGATAAATGTGTTGAACCAATGACGTTCAATTACATTGCAAACTACGCCAAAAGCGTAGGCAGGGCCCGACGGTATGCACCAAAAATAAATACTGAATATTCTTCTTTGTTATTCAGAGGTTAAAAATACTTTATTCGCTACTGATAGTCTTGTCTGTCGACAAATAATTTGCTTTAGTTTGTCATCTTTTAAACATTTTAGACACGTGAAACTGTCGTAAACATTGGTTTTTCACTTCACTTCACTGAGTAATCGCTATTTTTCGGATACAGTAGCCAAAACGCTAGTGTTGTGTTAAAATTGATACACATTTATTTAAACCTAAGAATGTTAAAATTTTCCTTTCAAAAAGTTCTAAAAAATAAATGAAAAACATCGTTAAATATCTTCAAACACTTTAGTTATAAAAAAAAGACACATGCCTACTCTAACAGCTAAATCACTAAGAAGTGGTGAAAGGCGGGCGTTTTGAGGGACTGTCTTATGTAATTTTGACGTCCGAAAAGTGCTGATTCTCAGCCTATTTTGAATAAATGACTTTTGATTTTGCGTGTTTCACAACAAAATGCAATGGTCAAATGCAACATATTATTAGTACAAGTACCTACTTACTAAGGAAGGAGGTCTTATGTAGAACTACTGTGAGTTTTGGACATACATTGAAACATCTGCTGTTTTTAGAGATCAATGGAAACCCCTTACGGTAACAGCCTAAAGGGCGTAGCCCTTGATTCTGGAACAAAAATAAAAAATTAAATGTGATATGTAAACCTTCCATGAGCAGCTGCAAATCGTAACGCGAGATAAGTAGGTAATTTATTATAAAAGAGTACAGAAGTTCATGATGTCAATCGTATCAAAATAAATTATGACTTTTACCAAGACTTATACGTACGTACGACGTATAAACAAATGTGAGTGCCTTACTTTTACTTTTTAATTTTAAACCAGGCTTCTTATTTTTCATTGGGAAAATCCAGTCTTCACCTTCACCACGAAAATCATTTCACGGGCTAAACCGTCGAGGTAGCCCGTGAAATTTTCCATAAGGAAAACCAAAGTGTGTCTTGACGTTACTTTGGCCAGGTGAAGAATGGATTTTCCCAATGAAAAATAAGAACATTAAGATATTTTCATGCGGCCATAATTCTGCAGGAAACTAAAAACATCACGTGATATGACGCAGCACCATGGAAGTCTAATTAAAATAAATACACGAACGCAAAGCGATGAAGGGGGATACGGTAAGGCAGCCCGTAAAATCCAAATTTACTTACGTTTTATGCAATTTGCAGGTCATGTACTACAAATGTTTTTGATGAATAAATTATATTATATTATTATATTAGTATCAGGTTGTATGTTGATCTAAATATGATTCGCGGCCGTAACAAATATTTATTTATAGAATCATAAAAATCATCAATACAACTCTCAAGTTCATATTACCCTATTGAATGACTATTTCATGAAATCATGACATTTGAGCACAAGTCTAACTCAAGGAGTTGTATTGTATTCTAATGATTATAATTCTGTAAAGCCATATTTGTTACGGTCGCGAATCATATTTGGTTTCACCCGCATAAGTTTCGATCCCGTGGGAATATCGGGATAAAAAGTATATCCTATATGTTAATCCTGGTTATAAACCATCTGTGTGCCAAATTTAATCCAAATCCATTCAGTAGTTTTTGCGTGAAAGAGTAACAAATATCCATCCATCCACACAAACTTTCACATTTATAATATTAAAGTAGGATTTTTGAATAGGTAAGTCTTTTCTTCGAACATTTGACAATACACTCATTGTTTTTCTGGGACAAACCAGAAAAAAATTTGGTGTAGGTAAGTATTGTATCAATACGCATAACTGTGCGACAAAAAAACTAAATGTTTTACGGTGTCGAAAGATAGGGCGGCGTGCGCCTTAATAAAATGAATAATTTTATTTTAATAGTCATATTGGCAAACACAAAGTATGATTCACTGTAGGTACAACACGTCCTAGAACAGTGTTCTATAATCTAGTCCTAATCAGACATTCCTGAGCCTAGTCGCAGTCTGGCTGTACGAAAGATTGTTGGGGTGCATTGCGTGCGCTCGCGACCGGTTCCCGCACACATTCCGAGCAATAGCCCGCTTGCTTAGGATTTACATACACTGTAGCGTAACAGCTATATGTGAATAGTGTTTTCTTAACATAGTCTTAGTCCCTACTTGTCAGTTGGCAAAGTTTCCTTAACTTTATATAAAGAGATCCATAAATTGATGCATACATTAGGTCAGGTACCTACGTATAGATTTTGGAATGTATCTTTATCTTATATCCGTTCAAAAGAGAGCATTTCAAGTAAGCAAATGAGGGTGGGGTTAAAATGGAAACACGATCACAGCTTTTAGTATATATTTTCACCATTTTTCACAGAGAGACGGCAAAAGACATGAGAATAAATTTTATAGGAAAGGAAACATATCACTATAAAAAAGGGGTTCCCTATCCATTTGCATAAAATTTTAAGACCTAATATAACTTTGCATACTTTTGTTTCTCTAATTATATTTTCGCATAAGTAACATTATTTACGCATAACAGCTTACGTATAATGTTTTAAGCACAATTTCTCTAATCATAATAATGATTAAGCATAACATTCTAAATCATAAATTTATTTAAGCTTAATGATATTAAAACATATTTTTTATAGGCATAAAAAATAAGCATAATAATTAGTCCTAAAATGTTAGACACTAATACACATTTTTATACAATATTGCTCTAATGAAATTTGTAGGCACTTTACATTGTAGGTAGAACAAATCATTTTTTAATATTTCGGAGTGGACGGTTTCATAAAACTATTGTGTCACTGTCTACATCTCTGTATCTATTGTCCTATCGCAGGTATGCTGGAAGAGATTTCTTATGAAATAAGCATCACCTCTGTACCTATTTTTTCTGTTCTGTTTTCAATGTCTGTTTATTTAAGTGTGTACATAAATGGTAAAATAAAAATAAATAATAAAATAAGTGTATTATTGAAAAATCGTAATTTAATCCTTTAAAAAAAATCTAAATTCTGTAATGAATAAGTAAATATCAGGAAACATCATACTGTTATAACCTCATCTAACCCAAATGATTCACCAACAATAGAGGGGATCTGGCGTTAATGGTCACTGTTCTAACCTAACCTAACCCATATGATTCAATAACAATAGTTAATATCAGGAAGGTTCCCTATCCATTTGCATAAAATTTTAAGACCTAATATAACTTGGCATACTTTTGTGTGTCTTAATTATATTTTCGCATAAATTATTTACGCATAACAGCTTACGCATAATTTCTCTAATCATAATAATGATTAAGCATAACATTCTAAAGCATACATTTTTTAAGCACAACATTCTAAAGCATAACTTTATCAAGCATAACATTCGAAAGCATAACAATAATAATAAGGCGTAGCCGACGGAGCCCCGCTTCGCGGGGCCCCTATTTCTGTCTGCAGGGTTTAAAGGAACCTAACACGAAGGGGATGACGGGGGCTCAAGTGAGCGAGCGGAGCGACCGAACGAGCCCCCGTCATCCCCTTCGTGTTAGGTTCCTTTAAACCCTGCAGACACCCTGCACCCCCTTCGAACCTAACCTGTCCGAGTCGGGGTACCCCAATTCCCGAGCTCGCTTCGCTCGCTCTTGCATCCTAAGTTCTCATTGCTTTTTTACTAAATTGAGATGTGTTAGACCGTGGGGCACCCCGACTCTTGGAAAAAGTGATTCCGAATCGAGTGAAAATAAATACGTAAAAATAACTCAAATTTGTTTCCGTTATTTCTATTAATTGTATGCCTAAATATTATTATAGGCCTAGTAACGTTATGCGAATTAAATTTATGCCAAAACAAATTAGCCTTCAAAATAATTATGCCAACGAAAAAACTAAACTGTATGCCAAAAAAAAAAATGGCAATGTATTATTATGGCAAAACAAATTATGCCAAAATCGTTATGCCAAAGTATATTAGGAAAAAGAATATTATGCGAAAAGAAGGGGTCCCTTTATTATGTCTTATCTGCGGATAATGCAGTGGACTGCAACATTACTACTTAAAGTTTTGTTAACCTTATCTATTATAGTTGTTTTAGTTGTTTATTATTCCTTAATAAATAAAATAAAACTTGGTCCATGTACATACCAACATGTGAACTAAACTCGATCTCACACTAACAGTCGTCTAACACCCTAACTCCAAGTACCTCTTAACAATTCAGAAACAAATCCTGCAGGCAGACAGTTAAGGAATTCACACTTTAGTAGCATTGTCTTGTAATTTGCTATCTTGATTGGCTGTGTTCTGTGTTCCTAATTCAGTCTAGTATTTGCATACTGGCTAGATAAGGTTAAGTACTCTTGCCTAATATAAACCTATCGTTTCCTTATCGGTAAAGATTATACACGTATTTCTATGACTTGACTTATTGGGACCACTTTCTTTGAGTGTTTCTAATATTGTATCTATGTTATTAGTTTATTACTTATCGCTTTTGTTATGTTTCTTTCGGGATTTTCCGATTGTTTTTGAGCTCAAACGGAGATCTTAGTCATGAATTTATCATGCGGTTATATCGCGAGTTCATAATTTCTAGCATCTATCGTCAGATCGTCATTTGTTTATTATGTTACCTGCGCAAATAATTAATTAGATCTGAAAGTTAATAATTAATCATAAGTTGATGTATTTATTATCTACAGTTCATTGCTAATGTACCACATGCACCCTATTTGTATGTAGGTACTCATTACTTATTAGGATTTATTCTTTGCTCGTCCTGAAGTTTTGTCCCACATTTAAAAAAAGTCTTAGTTTGTCTCATATCACCACAGAAATCTTAATAATTTAAGATTTCTGTGCATATCACTATTGAAGTTGTGCTTCGTCCAAAATTACAATTACATTAAAGGTAGGTACAGTTAACAAAAAATAATGTACTTATTTGAAATTTTTTAAACAATAATTCAATAATAAAACAATTTTAAACATTTAGGTATAAATCTTTAATATCATCAATATTGAGTATTGAGTATATAAACTAAGTGGAAAAAAATCGTATTATTGAAGCAAACTCAAAAATTACCCAAGTTAAAAAAAACTGGGACAACCCCTGATGCATACCTTATCCATTAAAAAATTATGCCAAAATGAATTAGCCTCCAAGATAATTATGTCAACATAAACTGTACGCCAAAACAATTATGGCAAGTATTATTATATTTAAAAAAAAATACCAAAATAGTTGTGCCAAAGTATATTAGGAAAAAAAAAAACATTATGCGAAAAGAAGGGATCCCAATACGTTACCAGTTTTTAATATACCTACAATAAAAATTTGGGCCGTAGAAAGAATATAAAATAGGACGAAGCGGGAATAAAATAATTAAAATTATATTTTGGGACGAAGGAAGCATACTTTTTGGGATTTTTTTAAATGTGGGACGAAACTTCAGGAGAAACGTATAATAAATCTTTATTAGCAATATGTGATGACTTACGGCGAACTATCTAAGTATAATATATCTCCTGAAGATCCTGTATGATATTATGGATTATTTTTTTAGGAGGAGGATGCATGAAAGCTTTTATTTAATTTACTGAATAAACACAGACGACGCTAATAAAAACGTATTTTATGTGATCTTCTCAGAATTTTTCATAGTCGCGTATCTTGTACCTACTTGTTACTTGTCTTGTACTTGCAGCTTGCAGATAATAAATACACGTTCCTAGCTCTCGTATCAGAATCTGCCAGCATTAGACACACGGTAGATATGTTGGGCTAGCAGCACCTGGCTTCATTTCACGTTTATCACAGTCCGCCGATACAGTGTCGGCTCAGCCGCGGTTACCGCAAGCGTAGGCCGCTCTTTGTCGGCGTCATGACAACTAAATTCATTGAGCTCACTATGGGGAACTTGTATCGGCTTTCAGCACAGATTGCAAGCCCAGGGCGAACGGCCACAAGGAATTTATATCGTTGTTGCATTTACGATGAATTCCAATGTCGGCTGTCTTGATAGTGACAACTTAGTGCCCTATTTAAACTATATGTTTGTTGTTGATACATATCCATTTAAGCTGTGAACGATCGATTAGACTATGTAAAATATAGACGCCCATTGCGCAGTTTCTTATAAATAAACTATTTCTAGTAATACCCTAAATATTTGTGCCTTTCTGGAATTTTGCAACAATATCATAATGTAAACTAAACTAAACTAGGTTGCAATTCATACTTAAATGTTTCTTAAATATGTTTATCGTTCAGCTGCATTACATAAACGTGACGCAAATGAATGCCAAGTCGGTGGATCTGTTTGCCGAGAAAAACTATTTATCACGCTTTTGTGAAAAACTAAATGAATTATTCCTTCAAATTCCAACTTTATTGTTTCTTGGGAATACATCCATATGATATTTACTCACAAACGTAAAGTGCCTACATATATACTTACATGGAATTACCATAGAATTGTCTACATGTCTCCGGTTTCGTAGTGAGTTGATTGAGACTACAATCACTGTGGTCCTCGGTTCAAAGAAGTTTGAATATATAGGGTGGGATATCAACGGTCAACACAATATTTTTACTTTACTAGAATCATGTGCTGAATTCATGCTGATAGTTTCCGCGTCAATGTCCCTGCCACCCTGTATAAATAATATCGAAGGATCGGCTGAATATGGCTTACATTTTATCGTGCCTACAATAAAAATGAAATTACGTTTAATCTACCTACACGTTTTTAATGGTTAAGGGCTCAATACTAGATTTACAGGGATGAAAGGAGGAGGCTAAGTCGAAATCAAATCATTTATTTCAAATAGGCACACAAAAGGCACTTTTGAACGGCTAATTTAATAGATTATTAATTACAATAAGCGCCGTAACATTTTGATGCATGCAGTGGTTACACAATTATAGGATGTATTTATTATCCTGATTATCTTGGATGATCGGGATAATAAATCATAAAAGATACGAACCATTTAATCACATCATAAAATCGATAGTTAGCTCTCTCTCGGCTAGTCGTTTATCTCTCTTTCTAGATTTTTTGTCGAGATGCAGGTAGAGCATTTGAATAGAGTGGATCTACGTTCCTTAGACCTTTGACAACGATGTGACATATCGTAAAAATGTGGATTAAGGTCCAAAAGTAATTTGAAACTTGGCATTTTTACTGTAGAAATGTTACTCAAAAACATTTAAAGTTACAATTTTATTGATTAGATACCGACTTAATTGTGGATGTTCCAAATGTAGTAGATATTAACAGTTTAATTTATTCACAAGCGCCGCGTAGACCTTTATTGCTAATGACCGTAGGTAACCGTGCTTCATGTTGATATACGAGTATAATAGAAAATATTTCGATGAGATTATCTATGTATACATATAATATGTATCTTCACTAAATGTTTGGAACTTCGATTACACATTTTTGTAGTTCATAACTGTAAATATAGAATTAGGTAATTGGTTATTATTAGTGTCATATTTTAGAATCCATGACACAAGAAACAAAATAGAACTGTTATTATAAGCGTATTCATTCGTTTTCTATTATAAGCTAATACGACCAAGCCTTGTCGTGGGCTTAAAATTCTATGAATATTTTTAGTTATGGGCCATCCGTCGCATTCTCAGTGTTGTGTAGTTCGATGTGCCGGCGCAGCGGGGGTGTCATACATCACTATTCACTATTGCACCAGCGGACGAATGTCGCACGGCTAAATAACAAAAAATTAAGTATAGGTAGGTGCGTATCCCTTATAAGTAGGAACTACTCGTGTTTAAAAGGTTTTCTTTTTGTGTTATAAAAATACGTTTTACACCCGTGCGTGCGGACGTTGGGAATGGTATAAAAGCTTGCAAAAGCTTGGATGTTTGTAATGAATTAGCTTATATCGAATTATCGACATGAACTGTAATAGAATGTTTTCTTAGGTCATAGAAAATAATGTTTTGGGTTTGATCGTGGTATAATTTTGTTAGTTAAGCCAGTGTGTTTCACAAAAAAAAAAAAAATAACTAACATAAAATCATAAAACACGACAAGTATTAGACCGGGTTAACAGCTAAAAACCGGCCATTGATAAAAATTCACCACACACGCCAAAAAAAAAAAACAAATCTGATACCACCCAAATACAAAGTGTTACAATTCCTTATCTTATCAATTACGTTTGTATTAAATAAGAGGTATTTATTTCATTGTACATCTACAAGCTATCAGCAAAGGCCATGCTCAGTGCGTTGCTCCCGAAGCTAAAAATACCAGGTTGAAAGCCTAAATATGGCTGGTTACGGCTACTTTAGGAATGGCAACACTTTCCACTGTACACAGTCGCACTGACAGGTTCGGAAGCCTGCCGCGGTGGAAATTTTAAGTTTCGAACGTATTTCGTATCAAACGAATGCAGATTGCAGACGTTGAATGCGAGAAGGGAAATGCATGTTTAAAAAAAGAAAAACAATTAAAAAGATGGCGCAACTAATAAAGATAATAAACTTATGGAGGTAGGTATCGATTTTCTATCCTTAAACTTGGTACCTATTTGTAACTACTTTGAAACACATTTAATCGCGTTTGTCCATGTCATGCGCTACCATTGCCGTACATATTAGTCAAGGCGGACCACATATTTACGAGTAATTTAGTTTTATAAATACTTTATAATATTGTTATTTTTAACGACTTCCGCTGCTTATAGCTATAAACATCAAACTCAATGTTCCGGAGAGCATTCCCTCTAGCGATGTGCATTCAAAAATCCCTTAAACATGCATCAATCGTAATTAGTGAACGACCATCGATTAAAATCTTTAAAGGCACTCACTACTAACTGGAATTTTATTATTATTAGGGCATATTAGACTAAGCACACACCATTAGGTTAACGATTATGATCAACACAACACTAAGGAAGGCTTTATTGGAATAATATGCACATGCACCAGTAATTGTACAGAAACAGGATATTTACTTAACTCAGAGCCAATTACAAAATAACGATAACAAATTAATTAGGTACTAGGTACTCTAAAATGGTAAACAATTTCTATTTGTCACGCGTGAAGATGTCAAACTCGTGTGGATTAAAACTGCTGATTGCTTCGCAAACTATCGTCCACACCGTAAATAGGTGACCGTATCGTATTAAATCGTAATTAATTCTAATCAAAGTGCATGTTAATTAATACATTATCTGCCATACGGTAGTAAGATGGACACTGTTTACTATTGCTACTTTAACAACTTTCTCATCCGTATGTAAACAAAGGTAAATAACTCGTTAGTCAGTGGAAAGTCTTCCTCAACAGTGATAAGGTATCGTCTCAACATGCGTATCGTACAAAAAATTAAGCAAGTAAATAGAATAATTATTGTTTTGAATAAAATATGTACTTAAACATAAACTAGTTTATTCCTCTTCCAAAGATAGTTATTCATTCTCAAGTTCTCTTTTGATTTTTTTGCTATGTCATAAAAGATGCTGCAGAAAACAGATATGAAACGGGGGTTGGAGGAAAATGACTTCCATTAAAAAATATATACCTATTAATGCTCTGCATGTCCTTGTATCTCCTTGACATGGACTAGTATTTACCGGTAAAATTGACGAGATATTGCATTTGTTTTGATTACGTAACACATGTCTTCATGTTTGTGCTTACACGTCGGTGTCGGGCATTCTTGCGATCGCCGAGGTGCCGACTGCCGAGGGCGCCAACACCGAATCACACGCTGGATACGTGATGAGCACGCGCTGCCGGCGTGACAGTATAAATATATTTACAAGTCGCTCAAAATCCCTGTAACCGATAGTTTATCATTAAGGTCCGGTAGATTATTAACAATATGTATATAAACAAAGCTAACGATGCGGAACATTGATGCATTAGGTTAAATATCTCTAATAGGTTTGTCTAGTGGAGCGCGGGCGGCGCGCATCAGCCCGGCCGCGCACCTCGCGCCGCTCATTCGCACCAAGCGCAAGCGCCGGGTGGCTGCGCACGACACGCTCCCTCAATATTTTTTTTTTAATCTACCCTCGAACTTAAAGAAACGGAAATAAATCACAAATAAAATAAAAAATAAATTATTTTAAAATAATAATTAAAAATATAACCCGTAATATAACGTGACAAACACGCCGGCACCGAGTGACAGTTATCGTTAGTGTCTGCATTAATTATGGTTGTATCTGTAAATAAATAAATTGTAACTAGTGGAACAGGACGAGACTTTAAGTCGAGTGTTATTAATGAGCCCGTGTTTACCGAAGAAGAGAAACTCCATGAGTTCTCCCAAGCTGGAGATGTCCCTGGAAC
The DNA here is from genome assembly GCA_951799955.1 of Apamea anceps. Lineage (NCBI taxonomy): Eukaryota > Metazoa > Arthropoda > Insecta > Lepidoptera > Noctuidae > Apamea > Apamea anceps. The sequence goes on from OX637516.1 coordinate 7,637,061, forward strand.
ACCAGATCCCTGTGTTGATGAAAAAGGTAACAAAATTAACATTATTTATCAGGTTTGTCAACTGTGTTGTCATTAGCCTTTGACCTCGCACGCTCAGGTCACTTAATTGTAACGATGTCTTAATATTGTTTCAATAATTAGTCTGGTTTTGCAATTAATAGTAAAAATACCAATTAGTAATGTATTTAATTAAAAATAAATAAAGTGACACATCTGAGATCTTTGTGAATGTTTTGATATGAAGTGTGAAGTCGGATAATTCCTAACTTTGTTGATAACAGAATAATGTTTACTACTGAAGTGAGTGAGTTTTTTTCAGTCTTTATTTTAGATACTATAAATAAATGATAATCGAATTGGAATAATAACAGTCAAGTAGTAAGTAAATTACATCAGTTTTTATCGCGTTACCGGGTGCGCTAACGCATAGCGATGCAACAATGAGGGTCTGCGCAAGCGCCTCCATGTTGAATTGCTAATATATATCCCAACAGTGGACTCTATTTATCGCAATTTAGTATGCAAACCACCGCGGTAGTTGGCAGTACTCGTATAATATCCAGTTTCAGGATCTCGCTGTAAATTATCAGGTGTTCCTCGGGCGGACTTATGTGCGGTTATTATGTAGACGACGGGTAACGACGGGGCGGACGGTACCGGTCGAGTTATGGCGGCTAAGGATGTAATCATATTGATGAACAACTCCTGGGGTTGCAACGTTCCTGGTCGAACAGGATGCGAGCCAAACTGATATTTAAGTACTAAGAACTTTCACAGTACCTGTTAGGTCTTCAGTAGGATGCGCTAAGGTAGCCCACGAAGTTCAAATCAAGGTTGTATGTTGATTAAAATATGATTCGCAACCGTATCAAAATGGCTTTTAGAGAATTACATATAATCAACTCAGCTCATCTTCATCTCAAGTTAGAATTGGCCTCAAATATCATGAAATAGATTTCATGAAATAGCCATTCAATATGAACTTGAGAGAGATGTGTTGATGATTTTTATGATTATAATTCTATAAATAAATAGTTGTGACGGTCGCAAATCATATTTAGATCAATATACAAGCTAAAACTGACCTGCAAATTGCAAAAAACGTAAGAAAATTTGAATTTCGCGGGCTTCTCTTAAGCCAGCATGCATAATCAGCCTATAAGTATAATGTTCCCACTGCTTGAACACAAGCCTCCTCCCTGTGAGAGGGAGTGGACCGTAAGCCCGTAATCCACCACGCGGGCCCAATGCGGAGTGTAGGGCAACCCACACTAGTTACTCCTGTATCGTGGGTGCGTTTACAAACATTTAAACTCACATACACAAACAGAACAACCGGAACAACTACCTGTAAGCAATACAAATATTAGTTCCGTGCGGGAATCGAACCCGCGACACGCAGCGCAGCAGTCGATCGCTCAGCCACTGCGCCAACCGTGTCGTCGAAATTATCTGTAACTGAAAATAAAGTAGAGGACGACCTCATTTGTTACCATTGTATTGCTGAGGTTCGGATGTTGTCACGCTACAGACTAAATACTTGACGGCTGGATACCAATTTCTTATTTTTATTCGCGAAATAACCATCTTAATAGTTTAGACTATTTATAAGTTGCATCGATTTCCATTTATGTTGCCAATTACGAAGACGAACCTTTTTGTTTGCAACAATATTGCCTATACTAATAATAAACCTGAGTCTATACTAATAATAAATCTGCGTCTATACTAATAATAAACCTGAGTCTATACTAATAATAAAGCTGAGTCTATACTAATAATAAAGGTTTGTTGGTTTGAACGCGCTAGGCTCTGGAACTACCAGTCAGAAAAGTTTTTTTTTTTGCATTTGATAGGCCAATTTTTTGAAGAAGGCTGTTCTTAGGCTACTTAACATCATGCTAGGACCCTTAGTGCCTGAGCTAAAACAAAAAAGCCAGAAAGAACACTGAGCGAAAACGAAGTACATATTAGGGCGCGTTCCCATTAGGTCGTGACGATTAATTTATCGTTCGACGGCTGTCGTATCTAGGTGTTCCCATTATATCGACGTTTTATCGCCACTGCGTCGTCGAAATATTTTATCATTGAACGATTGTCGCATCCAGCTGTTCCCATGAAACGTGACGGCATTTTTACTGTTCACGGCAGTCGCCTTGTCGTTTGCACATCAGTTGCCTCTACGTTCTTTTGGTAGCTACGATACATAGTCGCAATAACGACACATCATTTGCCGTCGTTTTTTTTATCGTTTAATAACTGTTGTGCTAGCCGTTCATTTTGACTTGACAATCTGTCGTCACTGCAAAAAAAATCGTGGCCGGCAGTTAATCGTGTCGTCCTATATGTGAACACCTCCATTTAACTACACAAGCCACGACGCTTTAAACGATACGATAATCTGTCGTCACGACACGGAACGGGGCCTTAGCGCGAGCAGGCGATGCGGTGCGACGGTGGGTCGGGGGAACAAGAAATTTCACGCGGGCGAAGTCGCGTCCGAACAGTAAGATAAAATTGATTGGCGAAATCTTATCTCTTTCCTAAAAGGGGGTTGGGGGGTTTCAAAGTTTGTATGGAAGAATTTTAGCGCGCCGTTTGATTATGTATACCTACGATGGAAAGTAAAGATTAATGTGTATCATGTTTTTTCGAAAATTACCCCTGACGGGCTGAAAAGGGGTAGTCAATTTTAAAGGGGAGGATTTTACTGCATGGCTTGATTAACTCGAAAATTAGTATAAATGATCTTTGAGTCAAGTTATGAATACATCCCAAACTGTGGGGATGAAAAGCGGGGTTACAGTTTATATGAAAAATTTAGTTAATAATTTTAAACTTGGCAAGAATACTCGCCTAAGTAAGTAATAAAGTTTATTATTATAAGTTTCTCAAAACTTCCCCTCAAAGGGGGATAGGGGTGTTGAAGTTTGTGTAGAATTGAATGCGCGGTCAAATTAACTCAAAACTCAGTATTAATAATTTTGACAGGAAATAATTAATTATAAATATGTAAAGTTGTCAAAAATTTACCCCTGACGGGGCAAAAAGGGGTAATTCGATTTTTAAGGGAAGGATTTCAACTTGAAACTGTATGTTACATTTTCACACCTAAACCACTGAACTTCTGATTTGGCAAAGAGATAGATGTCATCCTGGGGAAGGATATACTTTTTATCCTGGTAGCATGTTCCCATAGGATAATTTCCGACATCCACGCGGGCGAAGCCGCGGGCAGAAGCTAGTTGAATAATAAAAAACCATTTTTGGGCATGTCCTTTTAATTTAATTGACATTGTAACATCTAAATAAGATATCAACCCTCGCTTGGATTTAAATAAAAAACATGCAAGCTGTCTTGCATTTAACAATGCACTTAGTTTTTTTTTTTTTGGAACGAAGTTCTTTTAGCTTGTAGAAATCGTCACGTAACGAAAAAGCGTTACATGCGACTTTTTATTAATTGTGTGGGAGGTGAGTGTTCGTGTGTTCTGCCCGCACGTGTGCGCTGGATTGGAGGAGACCGCCGTGTTCAATAAAACTCCTGGTTGATTGAAGTCTATTTATTTTCTTGTTGTTCATGCGAAGTCTTGATTTTTACTGATTACAAATTTTCGAAATCACTCTACTAATATACAATTTTACGTGGGCGCAAGTAGTGGTAGGGGCTATTACTTTTACAATTCAAAAAATCAATCACAATCATCTTCGATCGTGCTCCACTATCGATCCACCAATCACGATCGTTTGCCTGTATGCAGGTTCAAGACAGGTTTCGACAGGTTCGAACCTGTCGATAGTGGAACACGATCGTACGAAACGTAAGTAAGTAAGTACAAATCACAACTTAGATAAACTTATACGCTATTTACATGTTGTCTTATATATTACGACGTTATGTGTGTGGACGTCCTGCACATTCCTCCCGCCGTGCGTCGTCATCTGTTGCTGGCGTCGCAGTCGTAGATGGTGCAGGATCGTCGCTCTCGATTGGTAGCACTATTATCTTCTTCACTGGTCGTCGTAGGGTGCCTCCTTTCGTGGTGATGTCCACCGTACGCACAACTCCATCTGGGCCGGGAAATGTGGCATAGATGCGTCCTCTGACCCACATGTTTCGTGGGAGGTTGCCGTCCACGATGAGCACTAAGTCGCCAACCTTGGGGATCTGGCCTTTGGTGTGCGGTTCTCTGCGGTTCCGTAATTCTGGAAGATATTCCTTAAGCCATCTGGCCCAGAATATGTCGGCGAGTCTCTGAGCTGCACGCCAACTGGCTCGTAGATGTAGGTCACTGTCGCAGAATTCTCCTGGTGCCGCGACGCGACCGGGACCACCCAGAATGAAGTGATTGGGTGTTAGAGCTTCAGGATCTTCGGGGTTCACGGACACGTGGGTAAGTGGCCGGCTGTTTACTGTGTGTTCGGCTTCGGCGAGTAGCGTGTGAAGCACTTCCTCGCTCGGGAATCGTTCATTTAAGGTGGCGGCGAGTGCGTTCTTTACGGACCTCACCATGCGTTCCCAGGCGCCTCCCATGAATGGGGCACCAGGTGGAATGAATCGCCAGTCGATCATTCTTTTTGAGGCTTCTTCTGCTGTGGCTGCGAAGATGGCGACCCGTAGTTCCTTTTCAGCGCCGTGAAAATTAGTTCCATTGTCGGACCACAGTTGCGTTGGGCATCCTCTGCGTGCTATCATGCGGCGCAGTGCCATGATCGCCGAGTCTGTGTTGAGCGAGGCTACAAGTTCCAGGTGAATAGCTCGCGTCGTGAGACAGGTGAACAGGGCAACATATCTCTTTTGATGACTCCGTCCCGACGTGATGGTCAACGGCCCGAAGTAGTCCAGCCCAACGAAGGTGAATGCTCTCTGATGGTGTGCTAGTCGACAGGAAGGGAGGTCTCCTGTCATTGGCTGTGCTGGAGAGGCTGCTCTTATGCGGCACCGTAGACATTTGCTGATTATGTTCTTGACAGTCGGTCGTAGACGGAGTACCCAGTGTTGCTGGCGGCATTCGTTGACTGTTGTCTCGGTGTTCGCGTGATGCAATTGGCGGTGGATATATTCGATCCACAATCGCGTCGCAAGGTGATCTCCGTCAAGAACCATTGGATTTTTCAGGTTCTCTGTGATGTCAGTCATGGCGGTTATTCTGCTCTTCAGGCGAATCTCTCCCTCTGAGAGTTGTATGCTGATTGCGTGCAGGCGACTGCTTCTAGGTAAGGTCTTCTTGTTTTTCAGAGCTTCTATTTCTTCCTGGAAAGATTGCTCCTGTGAAGCTCGTAGGATCAGATTTTCGGCCTTACGTAGAAACTCAGCGGTGAGAGGAAGGTAATTGTTCGTGGTTTCTCGCCTCTCTTTCGCTTTAATTGGCGGTGTTTGTTTGTTCTTTCTCCAATCAGGGTCTGCGCTGCTATTTCTTTTAGTTCTTTTGTAGTTGACGTTGTGCCTTGATTGATGGCAGAGGTGTAAGAACTGCAGGATTCGCGCAGTAGCTCGCAAGTATCTCTCCCAGCGTGAGAATCTATTGACGTTTGGTATTGCTTCGCTGATTTGTTCGCTCTGGACTTTGGTGGTTACGTTACAGGTTCTCTCTTCCCCTGTGATTATGACAGGGTTCCTCTCATCGGCTGGCCATGTGTCTGGGGGTCCGAGTAGGAAGTCTGGACCTTTGAACCATCGATGATGTTGACTGTAATTCTCTGGAACATCTCTTGTAGCGTCATCTGCTGGGTTCAATTTGGTCGGTAGCCAGCGCCATTCGTTGGTCGAGCTGTGCTCCTCGATTGCTGCGATGCGATGAGCGACGTATGGCTTGTAGGATCTGGCTCCGGTTCTGATCCACGACAGTGTAGTTCTGCTGTCGGTCCAGAATGTAGTTGACTCTGGCGTTCGTTCGTGTTCTTCTTTGACTGCTGATGCCATGCGTGCGCCAAGTACTGCCGCTTGTAGTTCCAGGCGTGGAATCGACATTAGCTTCAGCGGGGCCACCTTGGCTTTGGCAGTGATTAAGCAGACGTTGACTCTTCCATCTTTCGTGACTGTTCGCCAATAGATTGCAGCTGCGTACGCGGACTCACTCGCGTCTGTGAACACGTGCAGCTGTAATGATTCTGCAGCACTGAAGTCTGGGTAGGTTCGTGGAATGGACATGTGTTCCAACTCTCTGAGGTGGGTGAGCCATTTCCTCCAGCTTGCGGCTAGGTCGCTGTCCAGGGCTTCATCCCATGATGTTCCACGTCGCCAAACTTCTTGTAGTATTTGTTTAGCTCTGATGGTGATCGGTGATACAAGTCCCAATGGGTCAAACAGGGACATTACTATTCTGAGAGCTTCTCTCTTGGTAGGCGTGTCGTTCTGTAGAATGTTCTGAGGTACGCGCGCCAGGTTCAGATTGAAGGCAAGCGAGTCTATTGTCGGCTTCCAGATTAGGCCGAGGACTCGTTCTGTCTTGACGCTGTCTTCTAGTTCGATTGAATCTTCGGTCTTGGTATCTTCCCCTAGTGCTTCAAGAAGGGCGGTAGAGTTAGATGACCACTTCTTGAGTTCAAAATGTGCTTCTCTGTGAATGTCGCGCACGGCTTGTGAGACTTTCACTGCTTCTTCTATTGTGTCAAAACTGTTCAGATAGTCGTCCATGTAGTGTTTTCTTTTGATGGCTGTGACTGCTTCTGGATGTTCATGTTGGAATCTCTCGGCGTTCGTGTCTTTCACGTATATTGCCGTGGCTGGTGAGCAAGAAGCTCCGAAGATCAGTGACTTCATGCGGTATTGTTCCGGTGGCTGGTCGTCTCTTCGGTCGCCTCGCCACAGGTAGCGAAGGGCGTCTCGATCTTCGGGTCGTAGTTCTATTTGCAGGAACATTTCGGTGATGTCAGCGGTCACGGCGATTGAGTGTTGACGGAAACGCATTATTACTCCTGGCAGTGATTGTAATAGGTCTGGGCCAGTGAGTAGTTGGTCGTTCAAAGAGATTCCTCTAGTCTTGGCCGCAGCGTCGCAGACGATTCTCAGTTTCTCTGGTTTCATGGGGTTGAAAACCGCGAAATGAGGCAGGTACCATGTTCGATGCTTTGATGTCGTGACTGGAGCTGGTTCGGCGTATCCTTTCGATACTAGTGCTTCCATTTGTTCAGCGTACCTCTTCTTTAGTTCGGGTTCTTTGTCTATCTTCTTCTCTACGCTCATGAGTCTGTTCAGAGCGCTGTCATAGTTGTCTGGCATCATGACGTTTTTATCTCGCCACAATAAGGCAGTTTGATATCTTCCTTCTGGAGTTCTATTTGTGTATTGCTGAAGGATGCGAAGTGCCTTCTCCTCAGGATCATTGATGGGTTTCTTTGGATTGATTTGCATGTTGTCCATCGTGATGTATTCCTTCACCAGTTCATGTAGGTCGTTGTCTGTGTTGGCATGTCTGATGAAGTTCACTCTGTGGCCAAGTGTTCGTGTGTGGCTACCATGCAGGACCCAACCTAGTGGTGTTAGTGAGGCCACTGGTTGGTTCTTCTTTCCTGTTCTGATCTCTGTTGCGATGAGTAGGTCCCAATTGTCTTGGCCAATCAGAAGCTTTGGTCTTGCATCTTCAGTTACTATGTCTCTGGCGATGTCATGAAGATGTTCACAGTCCTTGACTGCTTCTCCAGGGATCTTCTGTGCAGCCAATTCCAGCTGCTTGATTGTTCTTGAATGTAGCTTGCGTTCAGATGTGTGAAGTCCTTTGATGAAGAAGTTCACTCGTTGAGATGACACGTCGACTGTGGGTTCGCCGTCGAAGGATGCTATTCGAAGTGGTTCATAGGATCCTTCTGCTCCTATTTGCTTGGCTAGGCTCTCGTCGATTAGTGTTACGGTGGAGCCGTCGTCCAAGAGTGCGTAGGTATCTGCAGCTCCCGCCGGTCCAGAGAGGTGCACCGGTATTATCTTGAGGAATGATACCTTTGGTGTCCACATCGAATGGACCTTCTCTTGTTCTGGTTTGGGGCTGTCGGCTTCTTCTTTCTTCTTTGTTGCTGCACCAGTAGCGTGTAGCATTTTGTGATGTAAATGCACACAGTTGTCTATCTCGCATTTCTTTGATTTACAGCTGTGTTGTTTCGTTCGGAATTTGAGGCAACGAAAACACAGGCGATGCTTCTTTGCGATGTCCCATCTTGCGTCAGTAGTTGCCTTCTTGAATTGGTCGCATTCTACGATGCCGTGTCCTTGTTGTTCACATAAACCACACTTTGATTTGTTTGCTTCTTGTGTGGCATGTACCCGCTGCTGACGTCGCTGCGTGTTCTGATTGGTTTGAGTTGTTGCAGCGATGTTCTCAGGCAGTGCATACGGGCTGCAAATCTCTGCTTCGATCTTGATGAATCGGGTAAATTTCAGAAGATCAGGTTCTGTTCTGGATTGTGCTGCCGAGAACTGGTACCACTGTCTTTTCAATGTTGGTGTGAGTTTTTCAACAATGGCTTTCGTGACTTCTGGATTGAAGAGGTAATGTTCGCAGTTGAGTGCTTGCAAAGTCCCAACGATGTTTTCCACTTTGGTAGCGAAGGTGCAAACATCACGCGGAGATTCTGTGAGGCGTGGTAGAGTTCGTAGTCGTTCTATTTCAGCCATTGCGATAGAGTCTGGTCGGCCGAAACGTAGTTCGAGTGTCTTCATGACTTCGGTCGGGTCTGCGTTCACGATTAATAGACCCTGTACAGCCTCTTTTGCTGTACCTCGAAGGCTTCTTCTAAGTCTTGACATGTTCTCCACTGTTGTTAATCGATGCGCTGTTTCACAGTAGGCGGCACGGAACGTGAGCCAATCTTGATGAGCTCCGTTGAAACAGGGTAGTTCTGTGTATTTCATGGGCTGCTGATACTGTGCGGCGTGCACAGCTTGCGTGATTGCGGCAGCAAGTTCCTTCATGTCTGTCCTTGTTTCTTGGACAGCCAGTGTTGTGGGCTGTTGCATGACATGGGCTGTTGTTGTAGACGGCGGCACCCAGGGCGCGGCGGTAGTTCTCGTAGGGTAGCTGTGATGCGGCGCCGTAGTGTAGATCGGTTGCCATGCTGTGTTCGATGCCATGTTCTGTGGCCAGGATTCGCTGTAGTTCACCGGTGCTGGCGTCTGTTGCGGCTGTGCAGGCGCGGAGTTCTGTTGCCAGGCGGCGATTACTGGCGGCGGCTTCGGATGCGGCTGTTCAGTCGCAAGGTTCGGCTGCCAGGGGGCGGGGGTGCTCACTGGCAGCGTAATGTTCATGGGTTCAGGTTCGGTGTTCAGGTTTTCAGGTGGCGGGTCCGTGGTGCTGACTCCCGCCGGTAAGGTCGCTGGGATGTCCCAGGCTATGGCGGCGCTGGTTACTGGAACTGCTGGTTTGCTTGACGACTTCACCTCGGATTGATAAGGTCTGTTGGCAATGGCGAGTAGTTGACTTGATTGGAGCCAAGTAGTTACTCGTTGATCGTTTCCGTTTTCCGAGGCGACGGAGGATACATCTTCATCTGTAGATTCAGCTTCAATTTCGGCGAGGCGTGCGGCCGCTAACTCTGCTAATCGTTTTGCTAGCTCTGCCTTAGCTTTGGCTATGCGGCGCGCTTTTGAAGTTTTATCACTCTTCTGTGACGTAGGTTTGCTACGGCGACCACTTTCTTTGCGATCAGTTGTGACGTCTTGTTGTGGCGCGGCACGTTTGACTGTAGACGTGGTAGTAGCTGGTGCTTCTGAAGTCGCTGCTGTAGTCGTCTCTGTGGTAGCTGTTGTTCCAGTAGCTTCCGTAGTACTCGTGTCGGTCGTAGTCTCTGTAGCGGTTTCCGTAGCAGTTTCTGTTCGTTCTGTAGCAGTTTCTGTTCGTTCTGTAGCCGTAGTCGATGCCTGGCCACCCCTTTTACCCGTAGACCTCGTTACCGGCATTGTTTCGGTAAATAATTCTTCTAAATATTCTTCAATAAGTTCGCTGGAGTCTTCTTAATAGTGATCTTCCTCGAATCCGGCTCTCGAAGGACCAATGTGAGGGAGGTGAGTGTTCGTGTGTTCTGCCCGCACGTGTGCGCTGGATTGGAGGAGACCGCCGTGTTCAATAAAACTCCTGGTTGATTGAAGTCTATTTATTTTCTTGTTGTTCATGCGAAGTCTTGATTTTTACTGATTACAAATTTTCGAAATCACTCTACTAATATACAATTTTACGTGGGCGCAAGTAATGGTAGGGGCTATTACTTTTACAATTCAAAAAATCAATCACAATCATCTTCGATCGTGCTCCACTATCGATCCACCAATCACGATCGTTTGCCTGTATGCAGGTTCAAGACAGGTTTCGACAGGTTCGAACCTGTCGATAGTGGAACACGATCGTACGAAACGTAAGTAAGTAAGTACAAATCACAACTTAGATAAACTTATACGCTATTTACATGTTGTCTTATATATTACGACGTTATGTGTGTGGACGTCCTGCACATTAATGTAATAGAAAGACAGAGAGAAAGGGAGAGAGAGTTAGTTTTCATGGTTTTCGAGGGTGCTGAAGCCGATAGTGAGCTGCTGAAGGCTGCAAAAATGTAAAAAAATTTCGTCATTTTGATTTTTTTTTGCCGCTTTCTTGGATTTTCACTTTGAACTTCGTTCCTGCCGGGGATGCCCTGACCCCACACGTTCTTTTTTTTGTATTATTTAACAAAAATGAGTATTTTAGTTTTACTTTCATCAAAATTGAAATGAATGATGTCACTTTCCGTCCTTATGTCTATTCACGCGGCGGTGTTTGTGCCAGTTTATCAGAAAGACACCACAGTGACAGGTCAGATGTTACGATCAATGCAGCTATAGTATCTCGATCATCGTAAAAGCACGCTGGTTTACACATGTCTGGCACATATTTACGACCATTTTAACCGTTCATACTTCTTTCATCTTTTGAGGGTTAAATTTAGCATACTGTGTTATTTTTGTTAAGCATGATAAAAATGTGTACAAAGTTGGACTTTTTTGGCGTTGAATTCGCTTATTATGGTTTGTTCTGACTAGCAACAGCTGTTAGTCTATAGATTCTATAATTTAGGCAGACGCTCCTATCTATACAAAAAAAAAAAAATATTTTTCATTGATAAGTGTATTCCTTCAGAACGGCTGGACCGATTTGTCAATTTGTTGTTTTAATATGTTCGTAAATAGTGCGAATCAGGTTCTTCCGGAAAGAAAACTTGGGAAATTGGTCGGGAAAATTGGAAAACTTGAAAACACTGAAAGTGTATTGGTCAGCTAGTTAGAAATACAAATTGATTGATATAGTTCCTGCTGATTGGAACATATTTAGAACTTAGGAACGTAGAACTCAGGCAGTGTTGTTGTGTATGTTCTTATCAATGACATATCACAGAGCAAGGCAACAGGTCATATACTCATATGTTATGATTGCATATAATATCTCTGCTATTGTGAAACACGGTGCACGCATGTTTTCTTCGGACTTTACGTGAACAAACACTTTCAGTAGAATGCTGAGTGCGTGCTTATATCTTTCAGTGATAAATGGCAAGATAGTAGTTTTTTTTCTACTTACTATATCAGACGCCGCTTTATTATAACAGACTTTATTAATAAACTTCAAATCAGTATTTATTTATTTTAGTATTTATGTACTCAGTAAATTACCTAGAGAAACGACGTCAGCACATTTTTTTTTTGCTAGGGGTTCTTGCCCAGCCTGTATAACGTTCCCACTGCTGGAACACAGGCCTTCTCTCGGTGACAGACAGTGGGCCGTAATCCACCACGCGGGCCCAGTGCGGCTTGGTAGATGTCACATGTCTGCGGCTTGGTAGATGTCACATGTCTGCGGCTTGGTAGATGTCACATGTCTGCGGCTTGATAGATGTCACATGTCTTCGAATTTTTGGTTCTGGGACATGCCGGTTTCCTCACGATGTTTTCCTACATCGTTTTGAGAACAGTGGTGATGAAATAATTTACACAAAGTAAAGCGTCTGTTTGGGTTCGAACCTACGTCCTACAACTTACCACTGGGCAACCACTGTTCTCTGACTGTACTTACTTACCTAAGGTTAATTTTAATTGAACATTAGTGGGATGATTAACTAAACTTGTAGCTCATTGCAACTGGAGAAGTCTTGTCTTGTTGTTGTCGCTGCTTTAGCCTTTATACAGAACAAAATACGCACAGTGTTCAGTGTTCTTGAGAATCTTGAGTTATAAATGCAAATTAATCGAAGAAAGGTCGAATATTTACAATTATCGCTAAGGTTAAGTGCAAAAGCGTTTCGTGTCAATGCTGCCTATGTCATCACTTTATATCTACTTACAAATTGTATAAGTATTTGGGACTTAATCCAAGATGCTAAAAAAGACAAGGAAAGTCGATGCTAAAAATGCTTGGTTTGTAATAAATTAAGTATTGTAGTTTTGGCTATGAATTGATATGCCTTTATTCCATCTTCATGGTCTTCACATGATCTGACCAAGATTATGTCTGGACTTTAAAAGAGACTGTGACCTCTGACTCTCTGAGTTTGTTTCGGCCTTTCTTCTCAGAGTATTCAGATTGGAAACGCCGAACACATCTAGTTTTTAACCCCCGACGCAAAAACAACGGGGTGTTATAAGTTTGACGTGTCTCTATGTGTCTGTGGCATCGTAGCTCCCGAACGGGTGAACCGATTTTAATTATGTTTTTTTTGTTTGAAAGGTGAATTTGTCGTTCTTAGGTATGTTTGATGAAATTGGGTCCATGGCCGGCGCCACAAAATTGCGAATTAAATATTTTTTCACAATTCCCTCAATATGGGTATCAAATGAAAGGGCTTGACTAGTAGAATACTATACACTATGATAAATTTCAAATCCAAGATGGCCTCCACCACAAAATGGCGAATTACTTACAAAAAAACCTGATTAAACACTAAATTACCTGAATCTTAAAACGCAAGAAAATAAAAGAAATGAAATAATAAAGAGTCCCTACAAAAAGCATGAAATATAAAATTAAATTAAAAATTTAAAAACCCCCGACACAAAATAATAATAAAAATATAGTAAAAATGTAAAAAGACTAAAAAAATTTAAAAAAATCTATTGAAAAAATAACCACAAATAGAACAAAAAAGGTATAAACGCGAAACCCTATAAAAAGAAAAAAATAACCTTGAAATTATGACCCTATGTAAGTACGTATGAAATTTTTTGATTAAATGTTGTCCCGTCGGGGGACCGCTACTATTTTAAACTTTAACAGAACGTTAGGCTAATAATTAGAGCGCTCCCCCGACGGGACAACATTTAATCAAATTAAATTTCATACGTAATTACGTAGGGTCATAATTTCAAGGTTATTTTTTTCTTTTTATAGGGTTTCACGTTTATACCTTTTTTGTTCTATTTGTGGCTATTTTTTAAATAGGTTATTTTTAATTGTTTTAGGCTTTTTTAAAAATATGATTGACGTGTAAAAGTGTTTGTAAAAAGTACAAACTTAGGTACTTACAGAAATAAAATCATTTTATCATTTATCATTTACACAGAATAGTTACATACGTTTTCTTAATATAGAGAACAACAAATGGAATTCTAGATTTTTTGCAATATTTAGAGTGGAAAACTTCTTGAGAAAATCCATTATATATGTAGGTGGAAATGACTGACACCCTATCTAAATATATGGTTTTAATAATAATGCTCCTGAATTAGTTCAATGTTAACTTTATTGTTATAACGTTAGGTTTGTATTTAAATGTCACATAAACAACTTCGAAGTAGCGAAGTCTAAGCGGTCATTCCCCCGCTCGAAATAGTGATAGAATCTAAATGTAGGTACTGCCGTGGCTCTCGAACATTTTTGTTTCAAAAATAGGAAAATTCGATTCTAGATTCTTGGCGCCGCCTGCGCCGGCGCCGGTAGATTTAATGCTACTGAGAGAGGCCCGGTAGAATACGAATGATGTTCACCTTAGAGTGATAATGGATTTTATTGTATAACAGTAGATATAGGTAGGTAGGTCTCTGTCAACAAGTCATTAAGACTCTCATTGAATTCATTGTCATTGTTTATACTTGTTACACAATTATAATATATAATTTATATTGTATGTAAGTATGTAATAGTTTTTCAGTAGAATTTCTAGAATTTTCGTGATGATTTAGCCTAATGTTTAACTTAAGAGCAGCCCAGATTTCGGCTTGAAACGAATGTTGCCAAAAATAGATACCTACTTATTTCAGTCGAAAATTACTGAAAACAGAAAATGAAAATGTTTGATCGGACTCTGAGTTTTAGTGGGTATAGGTACTGTCATTTCGACAGGGAGTCCCACATACCCCGTCTCGTCCCCCGGGAGGCGGGGATGCATAAAGCATTTCTCAGCGACAAAAAAAAAAAAAAAATGTTAGGTTAGAAACTTACACTTATATCTTTTACCTCAACACATTTGGTTTAATTGGTAATTGATTGATTTCATCAATTAAGTAGTTTAAGTATGTTTCCGCTCGTTGTGACGCAGACGTTATTATACTTACCTATTTTATATACCTACATAACATGACTTTGTTTGCATTTTTTCTGTCATTGATTTGTTATCAATTATTTATCATTCTAAAGATAAGGAGAGATTATCCACAACCTTAAAAGTAAAACAATGACAACTCGATGTTTGTGATCACATATAAACGGTAATTATCTAATTAATTAACTACGCTGTAACACTTTCTTTAATAAGAGCATATTATTTAATTTTGTAAACAATATTTATCTAAAGTTAACGCTGACATCATTTTACAAGTTTTTATTTAACTTGAGATGTATGTATGTACCTATGTTTGTTCGGGTGGACTCTTGCAACTAAATTTTGAAGCAGATATCTTCAACCGATTAGCTGTAATTTTGCATGCATGTGTAAATCGGATGACAATGCAAAATTATTATGACATGAAGCTAATCTGATGATGGAACCGGAAGGTGACCATAGGAACGCGGTATTTAAAAGACACAACCCCATCGAGTTTGGACTCGTTTGATCCGTCTTGACGAGAACTTTGGTGCTAGGTGGTAACCAGGGTCTGATGATGGAGCTGGAAGATGGCCATAGGAACTCGGTAATTAAACGACAAAAGTAATTTATTTAAATTAGGCTGAGAATCAGCACTTTTCGAACGTCAAAATTACAAAAGACAGTCCCCCAAAAACGCCCGGCCTTCACCAATTCCTAGTGCTATCGCTGGGAAGAAGTGGCGCAATAAACTCCCCAGCAGCACAGCTGTCTGTTCAGTTAGAAAATACTTGATTGTATACAATACCTATGTTCAGTAATTAACATTACAAGACCAGAACATAAAATTAAATTATTTGCCATATGTCTGCTAGCCACGCCAATATACCAACAAATATAATAAAAACTAACGTACACAAGCTAAAAAATAATTAATTAAAATTAAAATGTAAATGAAAACTTACTACCCAAATAAAAGCCTCCAACCTCCAAGCATAAAGGGCGTGACAGCTTACATATTTATGCATTGCTGGGTTCTGTTCACATAGCTGTCACTTGAAGTCACAAATGATAAACTAAGAGCATCGAAGTAAAATAAATAAATAAGTTAATAACAATAACCTGTCAGTAAGCTAATTCTGGAGAAAGAACATAAACATTGTCTTGCCTTAAATTAAGGCGACCAACTATTCTTATCGTGTACATAAGTAGTCGTTGTACAACCTTTGTTTAAAGGTTGGATTTTACTTGAGCTTTAAACGCATTAAAAGTCAAGTCTAGCAAAGAAGAGGGTATCTTGTTATAAAAGGTTATTACCAAGCCCAACAAATGAGTTATGAACCTTATGAAGCCGTTGAAAGGGGGCACGTAGTTTATCATTATTTCTAGTGTTAACACTATGACTATCACTGTTTTTAGTGTACAAGTGTAAATTTTGCCTAATATATAAGATGTTGGCAAAGATGAATTGTGATGCAAGCGTGAGAATACCAATATCTTTAAAAAAATCTCTGGCACCTAGCCGGTAAATTGCTCGAACAGCTCGTTTTCACAGCAGAATACCGTAGGATATAATGCTGTGAAAATAACTAAAATAGACTAAACGAGCTGTATCAACGTCAGTGTATTTTCTTACATTCCAGACGGCGTAGGCAGCCGAACTGAGCCTTCCTGCTAGACTTGATATATGAGGTCCCCACTGAAGTTTGGCATCCACTGTTAGTCCCAGAAAAATTGCCGAGCCTACAGTTTCAAGCACGTCTTTATCTAAGACGATGTTGGGTCCTAGATTTCTAACATTCGGTAAGGCGAACTTTACACATGCGTTGAGAACTATGTAGGTTATTTGACGTAAACCAATCTGAGAGTGCACTGTTTAGGTCGTCAAAATCTTGTCTATTCCTGTCTACTTTAAAAATAAGAGAGGTATCATCTGCAAACAGTACAACGTCACAGATACCCTTCAAATGGAATGATAAATCATTGAAATATAACACGAATACGAAATTAAACCGGACATAATGAAACAATAGGTCGGTATTATATTTGCACTTTCATAGGTGGCCCTTGACAACCGTCTGCCTTCCAAAGAGTGCGCAATAAGAGAAAGTACCTATCTAGTAATAAAGCACCTACGCAAGTGCAAATATATGTCCGTCCTATTGTTTCATTATGGCCGAGTTTATTTCGTATTCGTGTTATATGGCCACAAGCTTCATAAAATGGAGTTTCTTTTTGAGTCTGTCTTCAATTATTTGTTCAAATGCAATGTATATAAAAAAAAAATGAAATGCTGTTCATTGGTCAAACCCGGTTAAGCAGGCGACAGCCTCATAGGTTGAACTACGAGATGCCATACACAAAAAAAAAAACCGGTTCATTGGTAAATACATCACTTGCTACGGCTGGACTTTCTACGTGAATACCACCCTTATATCTTACATTAGCGGGAATATAACAAGCCATGACGATAACTTGACGCAAATCCGCTCGGAAATCAACCATAAAATCAGAAATTAACGTTAAATTCACACCATTTTATAACGTTAACGTTATAAAATGGTGTGAATTTTTACGAGCAATTTTTACGAGCGATGATCAAATTGTAAGTAAAGAAGTCTTGTAAACATTTATTTGGCGCCGAAACTACAAACATATTTAGCAAAAAATCACATAAAAACTGTTTCGACTGGAGGAAATGTTTGAAAATCTGAACATACTTCAACACCAAGAACAAATTGGAGATAAAAAAGCTTATGTGAGAGCTAAATAAGAAAAGCACTGAAGTGTATCTAGCAGGACATTGAAACGTACTTCAGGATTTATTTTATGGCTCTGTATATCTTATAATCACCTTCAATGCGTAAGTAATCCAAGATGGCAGAACTAAAAAAAAAAACACATGAGAAACGATATCGGATGTAAGTAGAACAGATCCATTGACGAATGGTTCGAAGAACCATTAGTACGAACTTATCACATAGAAAAAATCGTTTAGAAAGATTAGAAGCTTATTTAGTGGTTTTTAGCAATTGAATGTCAGATTTTCAATTGATGTTTACAAACACAATAGAAAGGCGACGCGATGGGGCGTGCCCAATGTAGTCATAATTGATCGTGCGCTGGCCACTTCACTCACTCAAATATTTAAACAAGAGCGTCGCAACGGTACAGAATTGACAAGTGAAATGACCATCAATGTTATTGCTCCCTGACAACTAAACAACCGCCTGAATACAACAAGAGGAATCAATTTTAAAAAAATTGAAAATATTTTAGCAACTTGGTCTCATATCATCGTATATGGATGTGGAATGTAGGTTTAAATCCCATATGAAATTCTTTATGGGAAATCTATAATGAAATGTCAAGTTTGTGAAAGCGCATTGAATTTTCTTCAAAACCGGTCGTGTACTGACAATCGAGCGCAGTTGCTCCATTGCAACGGACTGCTACACTGTTGAACGTTGTAAAATTAACTATAAACATGGATATCTGAGATGTTAACAGCTTACCCTACTATGGCATTGATGTCAGAACGAGTTATAATAGCTACTCCTCTTGCGTGTTTTAATTAAGAATTATAATTAGAATCTCTCTTTCATTCACTGTGACACGTATTCTCCTCCTTCATTTATCGTAGCTAATTTGCTGCTGCAGACACTTTCGTAATTACTGCAATCTTGTCTACAAGATATACTTAGTTTGAACGATTCATATCTTCTACATCCGAGTCGTCTAACTCAGAATCAGCTGCTAGTAAAGTATTAGTTTCCTTATTTACAGCCCTTTAATCTGTCAAGCGATTTTCCTCGGCTCCCTACTATTACCGCCGCGTTGATAGAATCATTGCGGTGTTCAGTAACGATCGTAGTAATAGCTTGTCGCGCTTATAAACTTTAATTTTCATCTCGCTCCCGGTGGTTTGAATAATAATATAAAGCCGTAGTTATTCAGTACCGTTATGTCGTGGGCTGATGCTGTTGGCCTAGGGATGAACTGGCAACAGAGTCACGCAATGCTGCAGTTCATTTTATGAGTTTATGTTGGGCTTATAAGTTTTACGTACTGATTCATTTGTTTCTAATTACTTTTTTGAAGTCAGATTTTACGTTATTTCAAGTAAAAGTAACTTGGGTTTATGATGAAGTTTTTTATAACCGTTTTCTTTTTTCCGAGCGATATTTTGTATTTTTGAATGAGATATCATAAATCAAAATCACACCTAAGTATGTACATCAATCCTTACCCTATATATCAAAATAAAAAGATTATATAATTACAAAACCAGTTTAGTTGTCTGTTCACCTGTCAGTCCAAGGACGGGACAAGGCCGCTGAGTACTGTCAGAGAAGCGACAATCGTGGGTGCAAACAGAAACAGATCTAGTAGGTGGAGCACTCTCTTGCCAAATTTCACAAATAGGAAGTTAGAATCGAGGGGCCGCGCCCTATCTGTTTACAAATAGTCGGCATAATCTGCAATGTTTGATGATGAGTGAGGGGCATAGCAAGGCAATATACGCATGCGCTTGGCAATAGACATAGTTCCAAGCGCGTGACCATTATACCTATTTATTTGTCTCTGTGACGTCTGGATGTGTCTGCGCACTATTTTAGTACACAAAGTGAAAGTCACGACTCGAATATCGTGTACGAGGATGTTCCCGCCTCTATTGTTGCATTATTTAACATTTTTTATGTTCATTCACGATTGACTATTTCAGGACCTGGTTGCTATCCGAAGAATGAATTAATAGCATTTAAAATAGGTATTTTTCGAAGTATTTATTTTTCGTCATCGTCATTGTCGTCGCGCTGATTTTGCGGTTTTGTTAGGGAATGTACCCTGAACTTTCCCTTTTTTGGCCCGATTTAATGGGGTTTCGATTTAGTTCTGGTAAGATCTACCGACATCTACATGATTTCTATAATGTTCTGGCAAGACTCGCAACTTGCTCTGATCTGACTTGACTTTTGGAATCCATTCAAATCACAATTTGTAATTGATTAATCCTCTATCAATAAAAATCCTAATGCATCTATTTATGTTGGCTTACCGCCAATGTCTATAGTATGTAATGAAAGTAATATATCTGTTCGAACGCTGATGATATGCGTAATCGTAATGAGATAAAAAATTTCTAGATAGGGTAGTTCTTCGCTTATTCGCTCTATTCGGTCCACTTTTGTCGATCGCAAGATTGTGGAGTCGCGAATCGAGTATTGTTTGACTAGTGATAAGGTCGAGCGACGAGTCTCCGTCAGTTTCACTGTGTTCATTATTTCATGGAACGCGCTCGCACTCCGCTTGGTTGTGTGTGATGGCAACGCACACCAGCGAAATGACCGCTATTCATCCTCTGATGTTTCTCTCAGTTTTGTCCAACCTGTTTCGTGTTATTTACTGTCATATTATCACTAATGGCCTTCCTTGTATAAGTTCCAAATATTAAATTAGTGTGTTTGTTTGTTTTAAGGTACCTATTTTCTTCACGTATATGCAGTAGTTTGTCGTCATGTTTGATGTGTAATCATGCGTACACAATCTTATCTTTATACAAGTGGGCATTCACTCAGTCTGGTTCACCTGGTTACATACATTGTAGTGAAATAAAGTGTCAGAAAAATGGAGATAAGTTCGTTAATATCGGGAAAATAGCCTCAATAGTTTATTATATCTTCTTTTGAATGTCAAGGTCTTTCATAAAATCCAGGTTATATTATTGTTCAGTGCCTGAAAAATAGTTTCTTTATCAGTTGTGGTGAGTCACCTTGTTTTTCATATTTATGAGAAAAATGTCACCTGAATGGATTTTCGTGCTTAACCATTGTAGAATAATATGTATTTTGGAGGTCATTGCCTGTTCTAAAGTACATAGATTTAATGAATATTAAACACAGCATATTCACACATTTAGTCTTTGTTTGTGTATGTATTGTCTTTTAGTCCCAAGACATTACCTATTAGTATTTTTAAAGTATGATGATATCAATTAGCACATTCCAAAATATTAGTTTGTAATTTTATATAGAATTGTTGTAGAAGTTGTCTATTGAATATATAATTAAAATTCCATATCTCTTCGATATGACATAAATAATGAGAAGATAAGGACTCTTTATCCTCTGATTATGTTACTTTCACATAGATATATGAGTTACTTGTTTGTATTTATTTATCTTTTGAGCACTACAAGAATTCGATCGACGATCATACGATAACCGTCAATTACTATACATAGTACATATAAAGCTACCAATATATTAATGCTGTGATAAACTGTGTTCAAGTTTCAAAAGAACCCTCCCTTCAAATTTGGCCTCAGTTTATCACAGCTATTATTACAGTCTTAGTAAATTATTTATCACACCAATGCATGTATTAATCGCTGACTGTAATAAACTGAGGCCAAGTTTCAAAAGAGGGTATTGGTCATCTTAAGCATTTCAGAAATAAAACATATTAATTACAATAATAAAGTTAATGTCATAATTTAGCATCGAGTTCATAATAAAAAACAAGATTGAAAACAAGTTCATTGAAAACGTACCTTAATTCGCGCCCAGTGATTGTAATGCCGAAATAATGTCTTTGTTCTTATACGAGTTTTATTTTTAGAGTCTACTACCATCCTTGTTACTGTATCACAGCAATATGAACTTAAAAAAAATGCCTGTAAACTGCTTTTAAAAAAATGATGGTATAAAACTCCAACTGAATGTAAAATCTTGCCCAAAAAGAAAGTAGAAGAACATGCAATAGATGTTTATAAAGAAGGAACTCTTCAACGTGGGTAAATAATTATATTGAGTATTGAGAAAGTAAAATGCTGTAACAAAGATTTCAGAAAAAGGTGTTGAGAATTTTTACAAAATTGTTCTCAACACTTGCGCCGATGACAACGATGTGGCTGTCAGTGGACAAAGCACACATTTTTATGTAGATACGATACTTTCAGATTCAACTGAGATCTTGTTTGCCGCGTAGAAGCAAAGAAAAGAAGAAAGGGCTCATTATCTACGAGCATCCAATGATTTTGATGAATGAGAGAGCTGTCGAGATAGCGTCGTTACGTGGGGTGGGATATATTTGCAGTTTCCTTGAGAAATGTTAGCAAAAATGCGCGGTACTACATCATAATGGTGACATTTACGAGTAGATAACACAGCTTTATTTTCTTAAAAATACTTGCTATTTTAGAAGACAATACTGTAGAATCAACGGATTCTCTAAAATATTCACAGTCATGTCAAGTCAATGGCTTGCTAAATCTTCACCGACACATGTATAAAGACACTGCGTCGCCGTCGTAACATCGAAATGTGAAATGCCGCTTGGAATATTAAAATTGCAATGAAACTCGTATCCGTTTTACCTCGATTGAGAAATGTACCTATATGTGAAGTACCTTGACGACAAGAAAGGGCACAATGCGGCTCATCATAAATGTAAATAATATGAAGTAGAAGACGGTATACTTTATTAGATTACTAGCTGAACAATAGCTGCTACGTCCTCTTCTTAGTTCTGAATGGAGTCAATGAGTACTTACATATGTCACGCGCTATCGAGTGGGCGGTTACGAAATCACTCATAATTGCAACGTTAAAGTGCAGGCTAAACAGAGTCAACCGCACAATAGTATCATTGGCGATACTTACTAATATCGGACCATGTCGCGTGTAGTAATTGTGCCTTATCTACCGGTTCAATGACCGCCCTTATCGAACTTCATTGAACGCCTTATGACGTAGCCACTTCTAATTCTTGTAAGTATGCTGTTAGGAATGCTTTATTATCTTGATTATTTAATTAGTTTTAAGCACAGCTGGATATACGTTAGTATGGAAACCAAAAACATGTTTGCAATTTTTTCCCTCTTGGATAAGATCATAAATAACGTTTATATTGTTTCATTTAAGTACTACAAGTTTAAGTAGTTGTTGATATATCTGCCGTTGCGTTTATGTTTTGCTGGCAATTTGATAATATTAATCAAGTCGTTTCTTGATAAGTTTTATTTTATAAAGACGGGGAGTCTTTATAAAATAAAACTTATTAACTTGATTCTATCCATGGTAAGTTGACAACCGGCTTCGTTAATGAATAACATTACCGCACCCGTTGAAGGAACTTGATGCAGTTTTTATTTCAATCTTGAATAAACACACTTTAGATAAATGAGTTTTATAGCCTCTCACCAGATCTTGCTCGGACTGGACAGGAAATAACTACTCGATTTTTTTTTTTTAATAAAAGGAAAATAGCAAGCAGAAGCTCCTTTAAAAAAATGATAAAACACGTGACAGTAAGAAAAGATATTGGGTGACCCAGAGTGTGACTTTGTCCCAGATTACTAAATAAACTAACAGATAGCTACGGCTTGACCTCCTATTTTGCAAAAAGCTAATGGTGAACTGTTATTATAAACAATGTATGTAGTTGGAAAGTGATTTAAAGCTACCTACATCATTATAAATACATAAAGTAATTCATGAAAGCAAAGACTTTGTTTCAATGGCTATTGATTTTAGTAACGATTTTCTCTAAGATGTCAAAGTTTAGTGGAAAATTTTGGCAATGCGCGTCCAGTTTATGCAGAGTGTTGGTAATGTAATCGTTTAAAATGCTTTCAAAATGCTAAGTATACAAGCTGTAAAGAGGGGAAGAGAATAATTCTGCGCCAACAAGGGCATAGTAGCTACATAAAATTGGAGAAGAAACAAACAAATGCGACACACAAAATTGCACAAAACATGAAAAAGATAATACAATTAAAGTAAAAAAGTCACCACATTAACAACTAGCATTTATTAGATTCAAGTAATGTAAAGGCACTTTTTGCAAGTAAGTTCAAAAGTTAGTTTACTGTTCGTTCCATAGCGTACATTTCTACGGGCAACAAATGTCGTGGTTACTCCTAGGCAAAAGATTCCACGAGTACTTAAAGCAATTTAGATTTCTACGCCGAACCCAAAATGGTGGGTGTGCACATCGCGCGGTCAATAACTACAGTTCTATGAATAAATGGATGAAGCATTATAGTGTAAAGGATCTGCCGAGGATAATCGGCCCGATTGTTTGCTGCGTACGTCCTAGCAGATATATGCAGTGTACCTCAATCATTCCATTACGCATGCAATCTTCGCAGAGATATCTAAGAGAAGCTTTGATACAAACATACATAATTTGATACGAACAAAATAACTTAACCTAAATTGAAGAGCCTTGCTTATCATGAGGAGTTGTTTTGAACCGTTTTTTTCCAAGATTAGTTCAAAGTAGCAAATGTAAAAAATAGCGTTGATCAATAGGACGTTAGCCATTTTGCACTTGATCCAAAGTCGGAGTATTTTTGTTCAAAATACATATGTGCAGAAGTGATTTAAGAAAAGATGCTATTTTTGCCACCTAACTACTTCTAATTGCACTTGAAAGAAACTGGTAATACAAGCTTGGTTGTTATGAAGGCGTCAATAGATATCCTACGCGTTCGAAATACTTTTTCCTCATGATTAGATAAAAATATACGAATGACTTCCTACGATTCTTCTGAAGTAGGTAGGTTCCAATGCTATTAGACATCAGAAAATGGGTGTTACGTAGGTACTTAGAAAATGTATCATAAACTTTTATCATGATTAACTGAAGAACGATGATACAATGGGTGATTCCCCAATAGATATAAATAAAGTTACTAGAAATGTCACATCGATTTGTAGCAATTGTAAATTTACAGCTGAAAGAACTTGGTACGTCAATTAAGTAAATTTTCCGCTGGCGTCTGGTTGGGATCCAATGTTTATCATATTATTATAGTCAAGTACAAAACATTTAATGATTATCTGCCTGTAAGCGGTTTACAACTCCCTGAAGGCGTCAGCGTAGTTTGCTACGCTGACGACACGCTGGTCCTAGCGCAGGGGAGGTCGCATCAGGCGGCGGCTGACGCGATGACACGCGGGGTTGCGATAGTCGTGGAAAGGATCCGGCGGTTGGGTCTCGAGGTGGCACTGCACAAGTCCGAGGCCATGTCCTTTCATGGGCCTCGGTACGGGCCACCTCCCGGATCCCAACTAGTGGTAGGAGGGGTTCACATCGGCGTCGAGACCACGATGAGGTACCTGGGTCTCGTCCTCGACAGCCGATGGAACTTCGTCGAGCACTTCCGACGTTTGGCCCCCAAACTGGAACGGGCCGGGGCCGCCCTAAAGCGGCTCTTGCCCAACCTGAGGGGGCCAAACGCCTCCTGCCGGAGGCTTTACGCGGGGGTCGTGCGGTCCATGGCCCTATATGGGGCCCCGGTATGGGCGCGTTCACTGCGGCTACGAGCCGCACACTACCTGAACGCGCCCCAAAAGGTGGTAGCCATAAGGCTAATCCGGGGCTACCGCACGATCTCGGGCGAGGCAGCAAGCCTCCTTGCCGGACTGCCGCCTTGGGATCTGGAGGCGATAGTGCTCGCGCGCCTGTATGATTGGCGCGCGGAGGCACTACGCCGGGGGGAAACTCCGCATCCGCGGCAGACTGCGGCGGAGCGGACGAACCTCCGGCGCGATCTCATGGCGGCATGGAAGGAGCGACTATCGCAACCCAGCGCAGGGCACGCCACGATAGCGGCGGTAAGACCCCTCTTTGAGGAGTGGCTAGAGAGACGTCACGGCGTTCTCACCTACCGCCTGACGCAGGTCCTCTCCGGACACGGATGTTTCGGGAGGTTCCTGCACATAATCAGGCGGGAGGAGACGCCCGGGTGTCACCACTGTCAGGATCGCCCAGAGGACACGGTGGAGCATACGGTGGAGGTCTGCCCTGCTTGGGCAGAGCACCGCCGTGTCCTCGTAGAGGCGATCGGCAGCGGCGGCGACCTCTCGCGTCCGGCCCTGGTTCAAGCCATGGTCCGGGGCGAGAGGGAGTGGGAGGCAGTCACCTCCTTCTGCGAAGCAGTCATGCTAGCGAAGGAGGTGGCGGGGTGGGCGAGAGAACGCGCCTTGCGCACCTCACGCCTCAGCCGCCGCGGGAGACGCTCCGGGCGTCGGGAGCCGCGTGACGACTCCCGGCCACCGTAGGCGCGGGCCTGCGGGCGGTGAGTAATGGGTAACTCACCGTCCGATCAGGACCAGGCCCGTGCCGGACGGCGTGTATGTGTTCCACGCGCGCCTCAAAGAGATGTCAGCATGAGTGACGGGGCCCCATAGGGCCGAAGCCTGCCAGGGTAGCGGGATTGTCCGAAAGGGTTACCGCTGCCCTGGAACATAAAGGGCTAAGGAAGGAACACGGGTGGGTTTTAGTCAGTAAGAGTCTGACACTCCCTTCTGCTCCACCCAGAGCGGGAGGGGTCATTTGATGATTTCCCATCCTCAAAAAAAAAAAAAAAAAAAAGCGGTTTACAACTATGGGCTCGCACCAATGTTCTCAATGTAAGTTCTATATCCAACAGTGGATCTTATTAAATCTTTCTCCCCGCTTTAGTTCCATATTTTGATAAGTTCAGGTTTTGTAGTCTTCTTTTTCTAGTTCGCCTTGTTTTTACGTCCACTTCTGATTCACAATCTGTGTGGCCTTTCTTGTCCACGTCCCTACCACCTAACCTTCGGACATTAATAACCTTTCCATGTTATTATGTCAGTAATAAAGATGTTATAACAAAAGGTTATCGTAATGATGAATAAGTACCTTCTCTGTTTACATTCAGTCACCTTGGTCGCCAATCACCTGTGAAAGACATTGGTAATGTTTATAAACGCTACCAACCACACGACTTTATTCTTATACACACTTTAAGATAACTGTTGTTTCTTCGATAATTCCTTTGTTGTCAACTTTCATTTGTGGCCTGTTATCTCTGTGTATATACTTTGTTAAAACCCACTTGAGATACTGGGGCGCTGTTACTACTGGAGGGCTTTTATTAAGCTTGATCCTATTATAAAATATGGTTACGGTCCTAAAGGTATTTACAGTAATCAATTTACTATTTCTTAGTACTTGTAATTACTTGTATGTACATTCTCTATATTCCATACATACTTTTGTCGCTGCTTGAATTTTTGATACCGATACATCTCCCTGGATTAAATTTGCATCCAATGTTCCCCAAAGGTAGTTTCTCCCATTAATAAAACACGTAAAAGTACCACTTTCTCTACATAGGGGCGGCCTGGACCACCATCACAGTATTGTTTCTCGAAAATAATACATTACGAGAATTGAGTCGGCCATTATTTATGAACAATAACGAGTGGCGTGGTTGCGAGCCTCGGAGCGGTGACCGACTCGCCCTGATTGGATAATGGCGAGCTGGCCACCGATGCCGCGATGCATTACTGAACTATATTTAACTGAAAATGTACCTCCTACGAATAGGAAATGTGTCGGTTCTCTTTGGTGAACGATAAAGTGACGCAGTTTCACGTGATTCCATACACGAGTGTCTGTGGAACCAGATCCTACGCATTAAAAGGAGTCTTCGGAAATAGAATCGTGCATGACTAATGAGTTCGCTATCAGGAATTTGACTAATTTTAAATATGTATGTATAATCTACAATTCTGGGAATAGTTTGTAAACTGTTTATGACGATATGAATTGGAGTGACTAGAAATGAGAAGTATCATTGGTGCTGTGCCAGTAATGTTAGTCAACGGAAGGATTCAGTTCGCTGAAATACTCAAAGCTCATGAAAATTCTATAGAGTAACTCCCTAAAATGTTTTCCATTACGATGCTATCGGACTTCATTCATAGGTATATTGTTGTTGTTCATTCACCTAGCAATGAATGAACAAACATCAATATTTCTTGCCCTCGTGTGAGTGGCCTATTATTGGCTTGCTTGAATCATATTTATTAGTTTAGTAACTTAAGTAATGCCTCTCACTGGTTGTTTTTTTGATTGCCAGAACGGATATTGGTTATAACTCCTAGTTAGCAAACCTCAACATTCAGGCTTGTCTAAACAAATCTATAATTCGTCTTCCGAAAGCTACTATACCGTTCGTCATCGGACCGGACTGCGCCACCGCCACCGTCGCCAGACGCTCCGCTTCCGTGACGTGTTACTTTTGGCACCGAAATCTAATTACGAAACATCGTCCACTACAAATATTAAGCTTCCTAAATTCCGTACTTACGTGCTTAGGTACAGATATAACAGGATAAATGGACTGTTATCAAATGAGTGCTTCACTCTCGTTACTGTCACGCGCATCCAATTCAATTACGCAACGCTCACTTTAATTTAGATCAATTTTGAAGACAACAAACAGAACGTTTGAGGTAATAAATGAGCTCGTCCGCTTCGGCAAATCAGAAAAGCACCAACGTGTTATTGTAGTCGGAATAGTCTGACCTCTTGACATTCTGGAACATTAATGAAATGATTGATGTGTGATTGGTAGGTCATTGCTATAAATTCTCTTCGCGATTCTTTTGTCAAGTTATCGAGTTAATACAGACTTATTGTCATCGACGTCCTCATTTCTAGATTCATAATCAAAGTATTATTGCTTTTTACTTTCTTTCTTTCATAACTATTACAACTGATTAGGTAGTTTGATTTTTATCGGCGTGTGTCACGAGAGCTGGCTTGCTGACATTGAGGTCAAGGCTAGGCGTCCCACTTTAGCCACAGTATACTTACTTTAGCGTTGCCTCTAAAATGGGTCGGGCACTGACCTTCACAATATTGTGTTCGCTACCCGCACCTGCAGGAAAGCGACAATTTCCTTGAATCTTGCTGGCTATGAGACTGATTAATCTTTTCGCCAATACAAATATTTATTAGTGAAATATTTTGATTATGGATTCATTTAGCTCTCTAAATATCTGAAGAATTTCAGCTCTCTAATTTAGTACTGCGATTTCGTTTTCATATTTCAATGAATATTGTACAGTATTTTAAACATCAGCTGTGTGGTGTGCATGCACATTATCTGGTACATGTGTCCGTGCGTCCCGCTGATCACAGAATGTCACAGAGAAGCAATGTAATTTCATTATCATATCGAGGTCGTTCACATTTGACATTCAACTTTCATGTTGTGATAAAGAGGAATAGATAGCTGATGACCACCGACGTATTTGCGAGATTAAAAGAAAATCTGGCTTTTGTCAGGAGATCAGGACTTACATTCTTATGATCCCAAAATAGGATGGAAGTTTGAAATCTTGCATTTTATATGCAGCTGTTTATTGCGTTTACTTACGATGTTTGTTGGTGCCAAAATGAATAAAATAACCATCTAGGTCACCTTTGATTTATAAATAACTGCTACACTAGAAGACAATATGTATACAAACGGTTCAATGTTTAACAGTTGATGTTTTTTTGTTTCAGACGCAGATGAGCGGAGATCGCGCAGGGTCGCAGTGCGGACTGACCTCGCTGCTACCGATGTCGTGCGGCAGGCGCGCCGCGGCGTTCGCGCGCGACCTACACTCGCGCCTTAGCAACCTCGGGGGTGCGCACGATGACCACTGCGAGAGCAGCTGGCTCACGCACGAGGCCCCCCCTGCGCCGCTCAGGCCAACCACCTCCGCCGCTACCACACGGGAACTCGACACCTTTTACGACTTTGAGCTCGAGTGTGAGAGCCCTTCCAGCCCCGTCGACGAGTACGAACCCTCCTTCCCGGAAAAATCTCCCACCGAAGATCCAGAACCACCTTTCTATGATGTTGATTCTGAACCTGAACTAGCTAAAGAACAAACCAAGTTTTTATTACAACAACCGGACAAAACACAAAATGGTTTTATATTTTCTACCGCTTTTTATACGGAGTGCACTCCACCAGTGAAACTTCAACCAATCCCTCGTGAAAATGGCCACGCAAACAAACGTTTATATTCTGCCATCACATTTGAGGGTTGTGCGCCACAAAATAGCCTTGATGAAATCGACTGTGCAGCAAAACCGATCACCGCCCTAGATACAGACTTATTTAGTTTACCTATCTTTACAAGTGCCACAGTAGACAGTGACTCGGAATTTGAATCTGCAAAGAGCGAACCTTCAGATGTTGCTGAAGTTGAAGAAGACTTTCAAAATGAAAAGAGTACTGAAACTTATACAACAGAGTGTCTGGAAAACTTATCACTTGCCGAAGTTGAAATTCCACTTGATGAGGAAACGCCGACGGAAGCCCCTGAAGAAATTCTCGTGCCAGAACCAGTTGTATGCAAGGAAATTAGATTGGAACCTTTAAAAATCACAACCAATGAAGTTCCTATTGAAAATGAAATATCGCCTGCATGTGATACTGAGCTGCCTCTTTTGTGTGCAGAAGTTAAAGATGAAAATGAACCTGAGAATGAAGCAGAAGTAGGAGTAGAAGACGATCGGCCTCAACGTGTTCGACGCTGCTCTTCACTTAAAACTGGAAAAACGCCACCCGGCACCCCAGGACGCAAGAAAATTGTACGATTCGCAGACGTTTTAGGACTAGATCTTGCGGATGTGAAAACTTTTATGGATGAAATTCCAGTTGTACCTAAATCCGCCTATGACGACCTCACTGGATGTGATTTTGTTCAGAGCACTCCCACACCAGCGCGATCAACGCCACGGCTCGGGGCTCTAACACTCGTTCCACTGTTCCAACTTCCAGTAAATATCACGGACAAACTCGAGACGCAAAACGTGTGCATTGAAAGCGCACGCGTATGCGATGGCGTGCACGTTACCGTGTGCGGGTCCGTACGCGTTCGAAATTTGGACTTCCACAAGACTGTACACATACGCTACACAATGAACAGGTGGAAAACGTACACGGACCTGCAAGCAACCTATGTGCAGGGTTCGTGTGACGGCTTCTCCGACCGCTTCCAGTTCGTACTGTATGCTCCGGCAATATCGTCGGGGCAACGGCTGGAATTAGCCGTGAGATTCTTGTGCAAGGGCCAACAGTTCTGGGACAGCAACAGCGGCTCCAACTACTGTTTCGATTGCCTAGCGCTGGGCTCAACGACTGCGACTGGCGCCCCGACTGCGGTGGGTGCGTCAGGCCCGCTGCATCCCTCGGTCGATTGGCATCCGTCGTTCTACTGACGCGGCCGCGAAGAGCCGAGGTGACAGTGTCAGAGCGACGAGTGCGCGTCGGGCGGCTCGGCGGCGCGGTCGGCTGGCCAGCCGGCCGGGCTGGCGAACACATTCCTGTGCCAGCCGCCCGCGAGCGCGCTTGGCCTCCCGTGGGACAGCGTGGGCGTCCTGAGCTCCTGAATTGATGAGGCTTCACGTTGTAAAGCGTACTTGTGATATAAATTAGACTAGGAGTAGATATTGTAAACGACGAGTGAGCGACTCGTTCTCAGAGTGCCATTTTGCAGTAACGACGTTTCGAGTTAGGTGTATATTTCATCGATTTTTTGTTTCATACTATGTTCATTGTAGATTAGCGTCCCGTAGGACAATAAAATGTGATGTATGTGTGTGTAGGCGCGGGCGGTGAGCGCAGCCGCGCCTCTTCTCCTTGTACATACTAAGAGAGATGAATTCTGAATGATATTAATTAATATTTTAATACAATTTTTATGATATTATTTAGACCTTTGTAATAGTTATAATATGTCGAATTAGGAGTATCACCTAGATAGATAGATTTATTCACATAACATCCTTATGAACTGTAGATAATACGAATACTTCTAGATATAGTATCTGTGGTGACATAATAATATCATCCCTTGTTAGACCGTTGTAAAGTTATGGAATTGTTAAAGTAGATGCGGAGCGTGTTAACTGAAATGTTTCAAAACTATGAGTCCTATGCGAATAATAAACTAATTGAGATATTTTATACCGATGTTATAATCTGGATATATTATGTATATTTTATATTTTTATAATCACGGTATCATGACAGACTTCCTAAGTGAGAACTGATAATAATAGCCAATTGTTGATTCAGTTTTGAGATTTTAATAAATGAGACTATTAGAAATTACGAAATTAAATTATTGTTACTTTTAAGCGATATTATTATTTATTTATTAGGCCGATGTTTTGTCTATTTTGTATATGTACCTGAATTCTTAAAATGTGGCCATATTAATTTTACACAATTTGAATGCTATCCTTATGAACTATTATTGTTTCTTTTATAATTGACTCCTGTTTTATAATAAATACCTATCTAATAAATTGATGTGCATAATTATGAAGTAATTGTTTTTATTACATTAAACCTTAAAATACCTAAGTACATGCTCCACCAAACTGTTAAAACTGTTGCTGCCTACAAGATACACACCACGGTAAGTAGGTAACGATGAAAAAAACTAAACACAGGCAAATTGAACTTTAGGAATTCAATTTGCTTTCGCCACTGTCGCGTCTGCCACCAGTTGACAAAAAATCTGGCCTTTCGGACGAAGATGAAGGGACGAACTTTACTTCTACCGAAAAGACTGACACAAAATGGCGTTCTACTGTCACCTGACAGAAGTGCGAAAAATAGAAAGAGCGAGGGCTTTGCCTAGCAGTGGAATAATACAGGCTAAATTAGCTACTTTTTAGCCCCAGTAGATTATTTTATCAGAGTTTATCCGGAAGTGGAATAATGGTATTCAGCTGAATCCGGTTAGATTGGAAGCCGACCCCAACTTAGTTGGGAGAAGGCCAGGCAGATGATAAGTTTAGCCGGTAGTGGTGAAATAAACTGATATCCAACGTCTTCAATCAATAATAGTATCCGACGTGTTATAACTTGAGTACTTAGCTAGTATTAGTTATAGAAGAATAAAATAAGTACCTAATTGTTCATGTTTTTACTGGTAGTAAGACTGGAAGCCTGACTAATCAGAGTCGTACAATTCGATTTAAGGCATTCTGTAAAGAAGAATATATAGGCATAGGTATATAGGCATGAGACATGTCTTTTAAAAAGTATGACTTGTATCAGGTGCTTCAGCAGGTCCTTATTGCGGTGTTAACCCACGCAAATCGTAAGTCACGTGGGGATAACAAAAGAATCATCATCTGCCTAGCGTTGTCCCAGCTATGTTGGAGTCGGTTTCAAATCTAACCCAATGCAGCTGAGTACCGGTATTTTACATGGAGCGACCGCTTATCTGACTTCGACAACCCAGTTAAGTAGTAGTCAAGTAGTAGTAGTAGTAGACTGGTTGCCAGACTTTCGGGCTTCTGACTATCCGTAACGACTGTCTGTGACTGTCAAAGATTTCCAAATGACAGCCAACGGTTTATCGAGATCACAAAATAATGTGACACAAAAATACCTTCCCTGCCACTGGGCTAAATACCACTACATCAGGGAAAAACTGTCCCACTTGAAATATGATTTTAAATTTAGAACACCAAAGCAGACACGGAGGCAATTCTCGTATTTTAAGAACGTTCACAGTTAGAGGCAATTCTCGTAATTTTAAGAATGTTGCTCAGTGTCAATCTGTCAAGCATACCATTAATTTCCTTACATTTTGAGTTTTTGAGATTTGTTTGTCTCCGAGATGAGACAGCGACTAGATTTTGAACGTTTTAAATTACGAGAATCGGTCTTTTGATTTCAGTCTCAACCTGTGAAAAATACCTCAACTTCTCTACATTTTTGACATTGATTGTCGCTGAGATGAGAGCGACTAGATTTTGGACGTTTTTTACTTCTGATCTAAACGCAAATCAATAAAGCGTTGAACGTTATGATATTCCTCAGGCGTCTTTCCCTTTCCATGTTCAATTCGAGACACCGGTTGCGTGATATCACCAAAACTGTTTCACGGTACATGCCCCCAAAACCAGTAAAATGTCAATCATGAGAATCTTAAAAGGCCACCACCACTTCCACTTCCACTTGACTTGAATGTATAAAGCCTTTTGTGAATTCAGAAAAGTTAGTAGATAGTAGTTTGTTCTATTTTGTTGAGTACTTATGTAGATCCCTGGTACCTATTTGTTGACAGGTCTACACTCACCTCCCATACAGTGTTGTTTGAAAACATTGTAAAAACACAAAAAGTCAATTATTTTGGAGAGTGGAGTTTCTTGTTGTAGGTTTATGTGGTGTTATCGTAAGATTCGTACTAAAATGGATAATTAAAAGTCTCCTTTTTAATTTTTATGCAAATATTTTAAAAACTAGACGTCGCCGGCGGTGATACATCTATACTTATAATAAATCTGTAGAAGTGAAAATTCTGTACATTGAAAATATCAAAAAAATAAATGGCAGGGGGTGTTACTAGACCGACACCGAGCCCAAAAATGTGATTACAAAAATTTTTGTCTGTCTGTCTGTCTGTTTGTTCAGGCATCACGCAAAAACTACCGGTTCGATTACGATGAAACTTGGTATAATTATTCTTTAATATCCTAGGCACCACACTGGGTACTTTTTATTCCGGAAAAGTATATACAATAAAAAACAAACTTAATTTTGCGGTTCGATCCCTAGACCGATTACTGTACCAACCGCAAATAATAAGTTTGTTGTAGGTTACGTCACCCGCAGTATTATCTGTGCGACCTTTTTATTCCTTTTAGTTTTTGGAGTTATTTAGGTTTAATTTTATAAGTCGTAGGTATAGATTTTAATTTTATAGTAGGTATAAGTAGTATATTTGTTAGTGTACGTAGTGACCGTAGGTTATTTTATAATACTGTTAGGTAGGATTAGTCATTCGTATAGATATTAGTTTTTAGGGATTTTGCTTATTTATTGGGTTTAGATTAGTTATCATCAGAAATAGGTTTATTTAGGTAGGTTATTTTTTTTTAATTAGGTAGTTACTTAGGTAAAGATATCATATAGGTACCCTCTTAATCACCACTAATGTGACACAATTGGTTTTCTATTGTAATTAGCCACAAAGGGCCCGCGAGATGGATGGCATCCTGGGGAAGCACATACATTTTATCCTGTTAGCACGTTCCCGTGGGATAATTTCCGACATCCACGCGGGCGAAGCCGCGGGCAGAAGCTAGTAGGTAATATATTTTTTATCTCCACCTTGTATGGCACTCCCCGGGATTATGTCTATTGATTGACTGATGACTCATTCGAGACCGGTCAGATAGGTAGCCTGTGTCTTGGAGAAGGACGTAGGCTACTTTCCGTCCTGGATTGCAGCCGAAGTCGCGGGTAAAAGCTAGTATTATATCAATTTGTTGACTTTAAATAAAAAAATCATGTGGCAACCTAGACCTGATGCTGCATCCAGGAAAATTTATGAAATAATCAATTCCTCAATAACGTACAGCAGACATCGTGATTACTTAGAAATGGTGAAAAAGTAATGGATGATGATGGAGCAGGAAGGTGTTCACAGGATCTCAGTGTTACTAATCATACACCCACGGTCTAGTTTATAAGTTTATTGACACCCAGTTTTCATGCAACCATTGACTAGAATTGAACACGGAAAGTGAAATAAGCATGATCCCTTAAAAGTACAAATTCATTAGTAATAATGGCGCCCAACATGGGACCACAGTTGGAATTTGAATGGCTCAGTCAGTACGGGGCAATGTTCTTGGAACAGCATTGTTTACCATCCAAAATTAATTAAAAACAGAATTATCATTTTAAAAGGGATCGAAACAAAACCAGTTTGATACTATGCAAGTACTTTAATTACAGAATCTTATCAATAAGCGAAATATTATATCACAATTACACTTTATTTTGATCTCATAATAAATTATTTTATGCAGCTTAAGGTAGTAGTTCATCAGGTAGAGATAGACTTACAATAAGAACCTTTTCACCTTTCTGCCTTGCAGACCATGTTAACTGAAAAATATTTAAAAATAAAAGTGCGACTTTTTAGTAAGTCTCAATATTCTAAAATTACGTCATTATTACCTAAAATATACAATTTCGTAAAAATAGAAGCTGTACGCATATTGGTTGCTGCTTAATATAAAAATATGGACATCACTTAATAAGTTACAAATTAAAATAAATAGTCACACAACTTCGCGCCAATAGCCAAGATGGCGGCAATCACGACTTAACAATAAAACTAAATGTCTCAACAATCCGGGTGGCGGGAATTTACTCAATCCTAATTCGTCAATAGTTTAATAAATTTACTGAAATAATGTACAACGTTTCTATTTTTATTTTATTTCTATACAAATCTCTTATCTTCATATTCACATAAATAAAAAATAAACTAGACTATTAGGTCAAAATAAAGCAAAATCTTGACTGCACTGGCGTAGTGGCTATTGGCCCTACACGCACAGGTAAACTTGCCTTTTCAGGTTCAGAAGACAGGCACAGTTTTACTTCAGAAAATAAGGTTTATAACTGAGCGTGTGTGGCCTTAACTAAAAGATATTACAACAAAACGTTAAGCAGAACGAAACGAAAACTCAAAACAACGCAGAGCTTAGTTTTCACGATAAAATGTCACTGCTCTGAATACGCCACGCCGCCTATAAGGCGGTTATACAACTTCTAACCTAACACAGTCTAGAAGCGATGGGACACCCATCAGTTGTCTATGGTTATACTCTGGTGAGCTTGCGCGCACGCCGCCTCCGCGAGCGCGGCGTGGGCAGCGAGATGCTCGGGTCGCGCAGCGCGCGCAGCTGCATGTGTAACCTCTGCTTGCAGAACTCGTAGAACTCGATCTCCCTGGTGAAGTTCGCTCGGACGATATTCTTCACTTCTTCTGAAACTGGTGGCTTGTAGGTGTTGCGGTTGATCCGGGCGAACGTGTTCACCTCCTCTGTAATGAGTAGAAGGGGAATTTACAATCTGGAATGGTACGACAGCTCTAACACGAACATGCACAAAATATAGATACCAGCGGGGTAATTGCGTAACACACACACAGAAGCAATGGCTTTCATTTTGACAGTTCAAAAACATTAATTGCGTTATTTACAATGTTGAGCAGACAAATTTTTCGAACATAAGAAGCAATGGATTAGCAATATCCTTCAAAATGATTCATGTTGTGATTGAAAGTGTGTTACGCAAGGGTGCGGGCGTTGGTACCCGGTGGCGATTTCATGAAACCGACCTGGCCTTGTGTATCCGAAGGGGGATCGTATACAAAGGGGTTAAGTAGGTATACCTACCTGTTTCATTATAATTCAACATCGTTATTAGCGCCTTCTACTACAAAAAATGAAGTTTTGTTTATAAGTAAAGTGGCTCCATTTTCTTCCAGTGAGTATCGTGTGAAGTGGCAAATAGACAGAAAATAGGCTGGTAAGAAAGTTGGCCTGTTTTTTAGTATTTGTAACTTCTCAGATTTAGAAATGTTGCCTGCGTTATGTGAATGTGAGACGTGATGGTGGCTCCCTCTGTAACCTTTGTTTGCTAGCATACTACGTAGTACTACATATATCCCATAGATGGCGCTAATTTCAATCTTACTAACCCCAGTAAAGTCGTAGTGCTCCTCGGAAGAATCGCGGCACGTATCGCTCGAGCGCTGTCAGCGTCGAGTTCATGTCTTCTAGCACTCCTACCACTGCGTACTGTTCCTCCACCACTCGCTTGGCGCGCTGCAGAGCTTCCACGCTGTTGAATGGCCTGGAATCATAGAATATTCGCCATGAGGTAAATGTATCTAATTGAATCAAAAATAGTTGGTAAGGTAATAAAACCAAACTATAAAGGATAGCGGAGCTGTAATTATGGTAAGGCATGTTGACGGGATAATAACAAGAAAGTAATAAAAGAAGTATGGATACGGGAATGAGAAATTGAGCCTAGTTAATAGAAACTAAGCAGCAGTTAACATTTATAAGCTTTACAATCGTTTCCTATATTGCGCCTTTCCAAATAATCATAGCAACACTTTAACAGTTAAGACTGAATGTGCAGGCGCATTGCTTAACTAAAGGTACGAATAAAAGTGTGGAATTGGAGGGGAATTAGTGGGGAATTGAGAGTTTAATTTTGATATTTCACTATACTAGATTAGTAGAATGGAATAGAAGAAATGCGCCGACCCCTAGTAACACGGGATGACTGCAGGAAGATAATTACCACACTATATAGTTTAGGCGCAATACTTACGTGCACTGTTGTTCATGTCCGCAGAAGAACAGCGTCTGTCGCCGATGGTCGCCGATGCCCTCGTGAGTCTGACCCTCTACATATCGACATTCCCGGTCTCCACTCAGCACGCAGGTCTCGAAGTCCTGAAATCACATACAAATTACGTAACATTACTTCGGTGAATATGAATGTAAGGAATGTAGGTACAGATAACGTAATGGTAGTATACCCAGCAGGGATCGACAGAAAATGGTGTGGTACAGTAATGTTGAAGGTTGAGGAGATCGTGGAGTACATGCGTGTGAAGACGAACTGGACTTTGAGGGTATAGAAGTTGGAATCGCGTTACAACACGAACTTCAAGTCGTTCGTGGTACGTGTTCCGACACATCATCTCGAGAATCCTCAAGGAAGAGTTCTGGCCGAAGGGTGTTGTGTAGCGCCGGTTTCGTGGCCGACTACATGACACCAGTCAGCGAAACATGACGCAGACATTTCGTGTGCGTTAGTTAGTTTTTAGTGTAATGTTGTATGTATTTATAGTATTTTTAAGGTATACTAATATTATATTGTATGTATTTATATGGGCCTTGATGCCTGAAATAAATAAATAAATGTCATTTTGTAACGAAAGAAAGCATCTGCAAAATAATTTATCATCTACATAAGTACTTCGTTTCGTCTTGAATTTGTTCTAAAGGCACGTAGTTGCTGTCAATTTCATCAAGCTACTAATGATGATGCGTTATTCACAACATTCAACCGCTCCGATTCATATAAAGAAATGATTTTAACGCCATGACGTCTTTAAATACTTACATAAGGAATTGTTGTTTTTTGCAGCAACAACATGCAGATATGATAGATGTACCTAATAAAGATGTTCAATTATCTCAGCCTGTCCATCAACTTCGTGTAACATAACGTTACACTCATCCTATCTTCTTTGTTCAACAATATTATTAATTACTCATCGACTGCTTATTATCAAGACTAAATACTAAGC
Organism: Apamea anceps; assembly: GCA_951799955.1. NCBI lineage: Eukaryota > Metazoa > Arthropoda > Insecta > Lepidoptera > Noctuidae > Apamea > Apamea anceps. The sequence continues at coordinate 7,675,523 of OX637516.1, forward strand.
ACGTAAGAGTTAGTTTTTTTTGCTAAACTAAACTAATTATATCATCAGTTTTTTGTTGACTCAAAACTAATTTATTTTTTCTACTGCGCTAAGTCGAGGGACTGCCTTGATAGACGTAAGCTGGGACCTATTTACTCAGTAAAGAAGGAGTTAATATATCTCGTTACGTATGTATGGCCGACATATGTTTGGGCTGAAAACTGATTGGGTATGTGGCTGCTGTAATCATATAGTTTATCAGAATTAGATTTGTTGCTTTAATTATTTAAAGTCCAATGTGTGTTGAAAGAGTTTTATGTTAAGAAATCCGTTTTGTAGAAGTAGTTGAACCCTCATTTGGTTTGTGACAACCTATAACTGTCATTTACCCACGATATTAAGGAGACTATTGTTCGATAAAGGTAGCATGCAGCATTTGAAAGATATTCCATACGGGTCATGTAACGAATACAGATGACTTACGACAAAAGTCGTAAAAATACTGCAAGCTTTTTCACAGAAAAATCGCAGGGATCAATGAAGAATTCGACACTCGAAATTGTGCGTAAAGCAATAAGCCACGCACTATTTAACGTTATACTACAAAGAAAATCTCGTTGACCGTAACATTCATAGAAACCAATGACCATTCCAAACGACACAGCTTCGCGAATCGGGAGCATGTCGACAAGTTTACGTTCGAGTAGAGAATGGACCACGTTAAATGCTTTTCCGAAGCCTATTGATGGATGACCGACTACTTCGATACAAATCGCGTGTTCAGATCAAGCGATGAACGATGAAATAACTTTCTATGTGGGCTGCCTTACAGGGACTGTAACTCATAACTTTAACTAGGTTTACAGATAGTCTCCATAGACTAAAAGTTATGATATTGAACAAATCCACAAGGGGATTTGACTTCACCAATGGGAGGTTTCGCTTTTTTGCCTATCAGTATTATACAGGTTATTAAACATGAGTTTCATTTTAGTTTTTAGGGCTCCGCACCTCAGAAGGAAAAACGGAACCCTTATAAGATCACTGCGTTGTCCGTCTGTCTGTTCATCCGTCTGTCAAGGCCCTTGTTCTCGGGAACGCGTGGAGTTATCAAGTTGAAACTAATACCAAACACTCAAGGCTGCAATCCTTTGAAGTAGTGAAAAAAATCAAAGTTCTAAGTAAACGCAATCAAAAGATACGCGCGGTTCCGTTTATGCCGCATATTTTGACACTGGCAACCTTATAACAGGGAATCAAAACCCTGACCTATAGGGTACATCCCGTTGACCTAGAATCATGAAATTTGGCAAGAAGCAATGTCATGTAGCACTAGTAGAGGTAAAAATCCGAAAACCATAAATTTTTAGTTACATACCTACAAATATGTACGAAACCCTCGGTGAGCGAGTCCGACTCGCACTTGACCGGTTTTTTTAAAATAAAAAAAACTGTTTTACTCTAATTTCTCACAGCAGGAAACTCCAAATACTTGTTTCGGGTGATTTGAGTCCGTTAGTTTTGGACCTGTGAAAAGTCAGAAGGTATGCTGCTGGATGACATGATGAATGTTGGGTCAAACAATAAGTTGACCATCTTATACTGCCGGGAGTTCCATCCTCAACAATACAATAACGATCCGTTTGCAAGGAATAGAGTCAAAAAAAGGAAAGAAAGAAAGGTAAAAGAAAACTATCTGTCCACTTCATCATAGTTGTGTATGTATTTCTTATTTTGAGTATGTTATAATTTTTATGATTCTAGTGATATTTATTTTAGAAGTATGTATGTTTATTTGTATGTATGTTAGTATATTCTCATAATTTTTGTTTAGTTTTTTATGTGAATTGTTTTTGTTTTTATGTATTATTTTTTTGTCTCCTTTGCACACACGCTGTCTACATCTCTGTATCTATTTTCCTATCGCAGGTATGCTGGAAGAGATTTCTTTTGAAATAAGCATCACTTCTATCACCTCCATCTACCTATTTTTTTCTGTTCTGTTTTTTCTTGTCTGTTTATATATATGGTGTACATAAATGGTTAAATAAAATAAATAAATGAGGTAAAAAAAATCGAAACTTGGGCTCATGATGCCTTTTTTGCGATGGTTGTACCAATTGACCCGTATTTAGCAGAGGAAGTTAACGGGCTGAAATTATGATAAATTATCAACAAAAAGTCTCGGCGGTCTAGGCCACAATGTTGCTATCATTCATTTTCTAATACATAGGCGCTAATTGTTTTGTCAGTTTGTAGCTTGAAGCTAGTTCACACAACTGGAAATAAATCTAGGCTATAGGCAATTAAAAAGCTAAAATGTACCGTTTAATGAGTAACAGATATTAATGAGATTTTACAATGAAAACATATTTGCAATTAGTTTTTGTTTGAGGCTTCCTTCTTTCTAATTTTTGTGATTGATTGATCACTTAACACTGTTTATACAGGTACACATCCTAGATGACAGACATTCTAAGACAATCACTGCTAAGGATTTTATACGCGATACGAGGGTGGAGTGATAAGTCTGGTAAAAATCTATTTTGGAATAAAATGATCGCAAATTGCATGGAACCTCCTTGAAGGACTAAATTAAAATTTTCAGCCAGTACTGTCGGTTAGTTTTTTTAAAACAACTGAACACGATTTTGTAAAGATGGAGAAAAGTGAATTTCGTGTCGTGATTAAACATTGAAAAAAAACTATAACGGAAACGAAACAAAAACTTGATAAATATTATGGGAACTCTGCTCCGTCGATTAAAATGATTCATAAGTGGTTCAACGATTTTTGGTGTGGTGGTCGTACAAGCACAAGTGATGCTGTGCGTCCAGGACGCCCAGTTCAGGTCACTACTCCAGAAATGATCGCTATAATCCACGATATAGTGTTGAACGTCCGAAAAGAAAAACTGAGGGAGATAGTCGACATAGTAGGCATCTCAGACGAACGTGTTCGCAATATCTTACACCAACATTTAAATATGAAGAAGCGACCCGCGCGATTGGTGCCTTGTTTACTGACTGTTGATCAAAAACGCATGTGTGTGACCACTTCGGAGGCAGGTTTGGCGTTATTTCAACAGGATAAACCCGAATTTTTGCGTCGTTTTATAACCTAGTAGACGAAAAATAGATCCACCACCATACCCTGAAAACCAAGCAACAATCGAAACAGTGGATTGCTACCGGCGAACCAGCTCCAAAGAAGGCCAAAGCAGTTATATCGGCCAATATAGTGATGGGTACAGTTTTTTGGGATGCACGTGTGATAATCCATATGATTATCATACGATTAATGGCGCATATTACGCCAATTAATTGGACCAATTTGACAAATTTTTACGTGACAAATGACGCATTTAGCTAAGAAGAAAATCCTCTTCCACCAAGACAACGCACGAGTGCACACCTGCGCGATTGCCAATGCCATGGCTAAACTTCATGTACCGTATTCGCCAGATTTAGCCCCTTGCGACTATTTCTGTTTCCGAATTTTAAAAAAAATGGCTTGGTGGGAAAAGATTTGGCTCCAACGAAGAGATCAAGCACGAAACCAAGCCTATTTCGAAGGTATGTCGCTATGTCGTATATTTCGATGCTTTATACTATATGGAAGGGATCGAGTTACAAGGAAACTACGTTGAAAAAATAATAATAATAATGAAATAAAATTTTTACCAGACATCACTCCGCCCGCCAATCGCAGCTTCTCAGGGTGGCAATAGTCGATATTATTTCAATACAAATAATATCGACTATGGATAACAGTGACAACAGTGAAGTAATCTCCACTGTTTGACATTGTACATCCAAAGTTAAACATATCGTTATGACGGAAACAGAATAGTAAAATAAAAAGCCATTAAAAAGTTATGAGCCAACAAAGATTCGTTTTTCTTGCTAATAACGTAACTTTGGGTATAAATAAGTAATAAAAGAAGGCATAAAATCTTCAAAACAAAGTCGGCACCGACAAAGCTCAATTATCGAAGAGCTCAATAAACCTTATTTGTAATTGATTTATGCAGTGGTTTTTTCATAAAACTCGATTTTACAAAGGACTTTTCGTATTTTATACGCGTGTTTCAGTTCGATACGGTATTACAGATTACGTGCTTGGGGTGTAGAACCCCTGTACTCGAATTACGTTAAGTATTGTGTAAGATTTGTGTTCGTTTTATATTATCTATATTATACATAAACGAAAGAAAGAGATGGGAATGAGTGGCCAAGTTACTCGTAATTTACTTGAAAGTGGTAGGTGTTCTAACTTATTAACAATTTTTTTTTTCACCTTTTTTTAGTGTTTAAAGGCGATAATTTTATTTTCTTTCAATGGCTTGCAGACAAGTAAGTACAATGGCCTATAGACAAGTAAGTAAGTAGGTACCTAGTATGTTTAAATGAAGTCCTACATCGTTCCTGCCATCTTGTCTTTCGTGAAACAGCAAAGTTGCATTAACCTATGGCTACCAGAAAGTACTTTTTATTACACTTTCGCTTGGGTAGGATATATTTTTGTACCGTAATAGCAAATTTCCAACAGGTAAGTGTCTAGTTGGGTTATTCGTACATGCATATTCATTTTACGAGAACAATAAATATCCATACCTAATGGTGCTATTGCCGGCTATTTTCATAAAATACAATACTTACTTGACGCCTGATCAAGATTACGCCATCTCGCTTAAGGTGCGAATATGCAATTTAAGTGACCAGTTTAGATTCTAGATTAAGAATTTAAACACTAAAGTGCTGGGACTTTAATAACAATAATGATTTATGTAACAACTTTCATTGCTTTGGCTTTCGTTTTTTTTTTTCATACAGAGAACAAAGTAAAAAGAACTAAACGAAATTGGATTTAAATGGTACAGGCACACTGGGATCATAAGGTTTAATAAAATAATAACATTTAACCATTATTGTTATAAGTTTTTAATTGGTAACACGAAGTAGTAAGTTAGTGTTGCTGCAAGATCGATAACGATCAATTTTATTATTAAAATATAAAACTAACCAAATCATGAAATTAATATAAAAGCTACTGCAGCACAGATACCCAAATTCATTAATATCATAAACTATTAAACATTCGATGGCAGCTGTTATAAATCGCAACACTAATCTATTAGAACAGTGTACCGTCACTATTAACTCGTTAACTGCACTAAAGTGATGTATCATTCCATTGATTCCCATCGATACATTAACCCAATTAATTCACGAGTCGTTAGACGCATTGGTTCGATTTACCTTTCGTTATAAATCGATCGTGACCGTGAGCATTGATTCGTGTCGTGTTAGCCGCGCGCTGATCGTGACCGACTGATCTGAACAATCTGAACTCTTGACCATGGGATTCTAGTGATTCTACTGAATGAACGTTTTGACAGCCCTAACGGGGCATGTCACGTCACACTTAGTGGACTGGTCGCGATTCGGAATCGCGCGCAAAGGATTCCGTACCATCGTTGGACTCAATCACTAAAATTTTCAATCGTTTGATTAGTCAAACTAAAAATATAATGATTAAATTAGTTTTAACTAAATCATTCAAGATTTAAAATTTTAGTTTTAGTTAAAACTAAAATGTTGAGCTTTTTTTAAATTTTTTCGTCATGGGTGTCGTTTTCGTGGTTTTCGAGGGTGCTAAAACCGATAGTGAGGTCAAAATTGAAATCCAATATGGTGAATGTTAAACCCAGGAAGATTTTTTTTTTTAAAACCCGTCCGCCATCTTGGGTTTCATTGAAATGTGGTAAATTAAGACATTGTAATTACTTAGTAAAACACACGACCGTGGACCATTATCCAATTCAAATCAGAAAGATCAATTAAATTATAGCACCACATAAGTAATAAAAAGATCACAATGGGAACTTTCCGCTGAACAACTTTAAAAGTTTAGATACTTAAGTAAAAAAAAAATATAAAAGCATAATTTAAAAAAATACCAACAGAGAGAAAGTATAAGACTGTTTAAATAGACGATTTGCATGTTTGCACACTATGTATGTACCTATTACTAATAAAATACTAAACCATTAGTTTAATTCAATAATCGATTTTTTTTATTTTCCTTTATATTACTTTCAATCAAATTGTGTATCTAAAATTTAAAACTAAAACTAATTCAATCGATTATTCAAATTTTTACACGATTAAAACTAATCAAATCGTTAGTTGAAACTAATTTTGTTAGTTTTAGTTTTGAATCGTTAATCAAACTATTAAAATTTTGCCAACACTGTTCCGTACCGTAGGATAAACATAAAATATGAATAAGGGCGGGTTGTTTCACGTCTACTTGACGCACGCGTATACTTCAAAAGTGGCGCTAACGATCGTCAAAGCAAAAAAAGCGTTGTTTCAAATTACAATTACAAAACAACCGACTTCCAAAAACGACACTACAAAGTGAAAAATAACTTTAATTTCGGAAGTCGGTGTCGTCGGGTTCGCATTTTCGTTGTTTGCCACCGAATCAGTCAGTATCAGTATCAGTCAGTCAACAACCGGTCACAGGCAAGTAGACGGTATAAGTTTTGTAATGCGGTATAGAAAGGAACCCTAAAAATTGGAAATTCGACACAGCGAATGGTCTAAAATCGGGAAAACGGTTTCAAATCAAAATCCGGATAGGTTTAATGGGCATGAAGTAGGTTTTCAAAGATACCTAGGAGCCTACTCCGAAGTGCAAAGTGCGAATGTTCGGATCGGACCGACACATGGCCGAACTGAATATTATTGAAAAATGCGAAAAAAGTTCGGATCGGCTCAGTTGGTTCGGGACCATAGAAGGGAGTGTAGGATCGGAACCGACCGAACCAAATAGTAACTTCGTAGTAGAAACGGCCGATACTACTTCGGAGTAGACCCCCTATAGTGTTAACTTGATAAGTAGAGAGTTTGTTTGTTTGAACGTGCTACTCTCTGGAACTACCAGTCGTATTTGATTTTATTTTTGCATATGATAGCCCAATTCATGAGGAAGGTTACAGGCTAACTTTAACTTCACGCTACAACCCTTAAGAGCTAAACAAAAAGCAGAAAGTATGCTAAGCGAATTCAAAGTAACGATGCGATACGACGGGGCGGCGGAACAAGAAATTTCACGCGGGCGAAGTCGCAGGCAGAAACTAGTTGAAATATATGCAGGCCATTAGAGACGTACAGACAGCGAGCGATACGGTATGGAACCCTAAAAAATTGTGTAAAAAATAGGAAATTCGACACAGAGAATGGTGTAAAATCGGGAAAACGGTTCCGAATTAAAATCCAGATAGCGTTTGATGGCCATAAAGTAGGTTTACGGAGCAAAGAAATGGCGAAAGCTTGAGACAAACCGATATATACCAGTGGATGGTATCGGTTTGTAATGGTTATTACTTATTGATATGATCATGGCACTAACGGTCGAATTAACAATTATTTTTTAAAGCAGACAGATGCGAGTAGATACTATTGTTCGGCTATTGTATTTGAGAGAGATTGTGATTGGAACAAGTGGTTGTTTGCGTACACGCATGTTCGGTTTTAATGATCAATGTAATTCGATGTTTGTTTATATTGTTACCTACTTTTGCACCTACTGAGCTACTTTATATTTAATTTTGTAATCTTCTTCGTAGCGTGTCGATAGCAATCTAAATGGACTCGATCCAGAATTCGGCCACTTATTTGGCGCCATCACCAGCGTCCATCAGTTCCTGTAACGTGCAGCTGACAGGACACGCAGGACACGATATTAAGTGTTCCATCGTTTGTGGAACAGCACCACATTAACACCTCCTCATTTCGTAATTACGCTGCAGTAATTAGGTAACCAACGATGATTTGAGATGGAACACTGAAATACATCACAGACCTACCTTCACACTTCTCTTAGTAAATTGGTAAGTTTCAAAGAAGTAATAGAAAGACTAGCTGCGCCCCGCGGTTCACCTGCATAAGTTTCGATCCCGTGGGAATATCGGGATAAAAAGTATCCTATGTGTTAATCCTGGGTATAAACTATCTGTGTGCCAAATTTCAGCCAAATCCGTTCAGCAGTTTTGGCGTGAAAGCGTAACAAACATCCATCCATCTATCCATCCATACAAACTTTCGTGTTTATAATATTAGTAGGATAATGACGTACTTTGCACGTATAACATAATAACATCACGCCTGTGTTTCCCGAAGACCAACGAAGCAATCCAGTATAAAATCACGATAGTTTAAAAAGCACCTTCAAACAACAAAATATTCAGGCTCAGTACAACAACAATGTATACCAGGATATATGATTATATCATCAAGTCTGGATAGCGCCATAAACATTCCCTACTAATGGTAACCCTGGCAGAGATCAACTCCTGCGCAGATAACGGAGCGGCACGTGGTCAATTTTAGCCGCTTCATCCGCAAAGTGGCGGCCGATCAACCCGATCGCTGCCACGCGTAAGTATCTATCTCTTTATTCAGACAAAAATCCTTTTTTTTTGTACGGAAAAGGCTAGATATCGAAAAAGGCAGTACTTAGGCCTAACATTTTTAAAACATACAGTAGATGAAATATTGCAACTAGATAAACTCGTAAAGTTGTTCAACAAATATAAAATACAAGATCATTAATCTTAATTTTAACTGTAAATCTTCCTTTTGATATAAAAGTATAACCGGACAAGATCTACGATAAACAAATAAAGCCACGCGATCAGGATACTGTCTAGATTTCCAGATTATGTTATAATTAAACCTAATAGATTCCTAGTTACGATATCTTGTTACATTACACGTTGCAGGCTCCACATAAAGTGTTCCATGTAATTTTAGTCGAACAACCTATCGGACGAACAATATGCGCTGCAGGAACGGTAATCACTGCTACATGAAGCGTTTCAAGCGCTTCATCTCAAACAAGATCATTTTCACAGTTAGCAAATAAAAACGCGTCTCGTGAATAGAGATCATGTCACGATTGCTAGAAGAAACAATAAAAAATCTAATAGCTGACACATTCTCACGGCGCGCGACGTAAGAAAATCGTGAAAATATCGTAGTACTTTTTAGGTAATAGGTTTTATTAGCTATTATTTATCCTGTCATGAACGGATTGACACGCGTTAAGCTGGTTATACCATCAGATAACAAAACGAGCGCGATGATTTATAGAAGAATTGAATAATTGCGTATCTGTTCTTTGTAGGAGCATAATCAGCCTCTAACGTTCCCAATGCTGGATTTTTTAAATTTCTATGACTAAGACACAGGCCTCCTCTCTTTGAGAGGGGATGGGCCGTAATCCACCACGCGGGCCCAATGCGGATTGGTAGATGTCACAAGTCTTCGAATTTTTGGTCCTAGGACATGCCGGTTTCCTCACGACGTTTTCCTTCACCGTTTTGAGAGCAGTGGTGTTAAAATTATTTACATAAAGTAAAGCGCCTGGCTGGATTCGAACCCACGACCCACAACTTGTAAGTCGGGGCCGTTACCACTGGGCCACCACTGCTTCCAAGTAGGTACTCATCATCTTCCTGCCCTTATCCCGTGATACTTGTGGTCGGCGCAACACGTTTTCTTCTTACATTCTCCCCTGTTAACCGTCACGCTATCATTCCCTCCCTTCTCTTTCATATCATTCCTCACATAATCCATCCATCATTTTTTTTGGCCTTCCTCTCCCTCCATCAACATGTATATTCATCACTCGTTTAGTCACATGCGTTTCGTGCCTTCTCATCACATGCCCATACCAAGCTAAAGTAGGTACTATTAGCTATTATTTATCCTGTCATGAACGGATTGACACGCGTTATACTGCTTCTACCATCAGATAGCAGAACTAGCGTGATGATTAATAGATGAAGTGAATAATTGCGTGTCTAATTTTTTTTGTGGGAGTGTGGGTGTCAATTTTTTACTCTGAGTACAAAGGCACCGATACACCGTGCTTAGTATACACTGATCCATTGCTGTAATTAGATAAAAGACGTTCATCAAAACAGCTGTATATCAGTGGATGGTCGTAATACGTCATCATTAGCAATTGTATACAAGACGTTTAAGTCTTTAGGTACCTACTCAAGTAAAAGAGGATTACATTCAATCGCAATCCATATTAATGCGGATTTCAACTATCTGCTAAATCCAAAAACCTATGAAACAAGTAATGGAATCTCCGAAAAGAAGAATATCTAACAAACCTTTTTCAACCAAGCGGGGTCAGGCAGTGGCAGGTCAGGGAAGGCCCGCTTCCTCTCCACGTAGTACCAGGGTGCCCTCACGTAATAGTACCACGAGATGACCCGCTCCACAGGGTCACGCACCACATTCACGTATATCGGAGACGGGAAACCCAACCTGGAAATTTGAAAGCCAAGTATATCTATAAATAGAGACTGAAACTTTTTTTCGGTGATTTCTAGAAATGGCTTGTCCTCACAATCAAAGATCTTTACAGAATAGAGCTGCTATAGTTCTATTCTGTAAAGATCCCACTCACCGTAAAAACTTAGGCGAAGTGAGCTGTCTTTCAACCTTATGCTAGGAATTGGTACTATTGACAGCTCACTTCACCTACGTGTTCACGGTGAGATTTTGACAGAATAGATCGACTGCGTTTATTGTGAGGACAATGACGTATCTTTTTCTAAGTATCCTAAGAATACTTTTTCTTTATTGTAGTCAACAATTTACAGATAATTACATTATTACAGTACAATAGCAATTCTCGCAAGTCATAATATCGATGTCCTCCATTGATATCATCAGACGTTTTTGCACAAACTGAAAAAAACTGAAGATGAAATTTTATGCAATCAAAACTAAAATGAAAAACTGTAGCACCGAAACGCATCATTCCGCTCTCATTGCAGCGGCCGACGGTGACGGCTAAACAATGGCGTTTGAGCACATCCAACAGAGTTTTTGCACGCGCCGCTGTTCTGTAATTAACACTAACAAGAGACTCGCCTATCAGATAATAGTGGATCGCAATTAACGTCCACTAGATACATTAATCATGGTTTATGTTTACGTCTGTACAACCAATAAAGTTTGGTGCAATGTGATTGATGTAAGTACAGAGCTGGCGGCTTCTTTCTAAGGCAAATGGAACAGTGAGTCAATGCGTTAATATGGGTATCAATGTCTGACCGATAGCTGTAGCTTTTGTTTCATTTCGATGAAGATTTAGCGCCAGATACCGCTACTTTATGCTTGATTTGTGGCTCTGAATAGGTACTCTTCAAACTAATGATTGGATTTAAATATAATGGCTGCATTCGATTGTTAAAGTCCTACATCATAGCCGGTATATTTTTATTGCAGTAATTTACTAGATGCCGGGATAGTTCTGTTACCGAAGTCTACCCATTACGGCTTCGAATTAACGAGTTGCAAACATGAATGTTCAGCGGGAAGTTTGGATATTTATTTTGGATTCGCTCCGCTCATTTCACGGCGGGGTCGCCGGCGGCAGTTTGCGTCTTTCGAGCGTTCTGTTGTTAGTATCGCGTACAATAGCCCCACTATACTAACCTAAATAGAACTCCACAAGTATTCGATCCTGAAAATTCCCAAATTCTAAAAGCCAAATAACTTTTGTCTGTTCCATTGTGAAGTTGCTCGGTGTTTGCTTTTATGTCGAGGGTTTCTGGTGGATGTTAATGTTCATGATATATTCATAACACAACTTTTAGCAACTGTAATTAAATTCCTTTTAATGTAACGTGTTCCTGTCCATCACGCAAGGCTATTTTGATCGTGCTTTTAAATGAAACTCACACTTTATTGTATACAATCAAGTTCCTCTAGCGTAACAGACAGATGTGTTGCTGGAAAGTTTGTTGCGCCGCTTCTTTTTTTCAGTTAAAACACGATGAAGTGATGAAGGGCGGCCGTTTTGAAGGTCTGCGTTATGTAATTTTAATGTTCGAAAAGTGCTGATTCTGAGCCTAATTTGAGTAAATGACTTTTGATTTAGAAATTTCTATAGATAAACAACAGTTTACCTGGTGAAGTTGGTGTAGCAGACGTGTTTAATGTATGAAGCGGGAGGGTCATACGTAGACACGAGACCAGCAAGTGCGGCCTGGTCAGCCGGCGCCAGGCGTATCGTCTCCACCCGCTGCACAGGATCCCGGTGGAAACCTTCACAAACACTATTATTAACACACAGATACTCGTATAAACTTTGATTCATATCTAATCGTCTTATTAAAGCTTTCCTTTTACCTTTACGAGTTGTAAACTATTATAAATTACACTGTATGTCAAAGTGGTTACAGGATACCTGGCTATGAAATCCAAAATAGCTGCGTTTTTAGTACCTCGTTCAAGCGATAAAACTACTAGTGCTTATAATTAGGAAGCTGAATAATTCTAGCCAATCATTATAACTAGGCGATTTAAGCGCTTACGATGGACTGCATCAAACTCTGCTACAGCGTCTTAAGGCGTACGATGATTATAGAATTTTATCGCTAAGGTCGTTAGCTTGAGTAATTTGGGGGCTTATGTTCAATAATTTATGAGATTATAAGGGATTGAATGGCAGAAGTAGAACTGTTCTTACTTCGTTTAACAATGTCCGCGCTAAACTCATAAAATCAAACGATACTAATTATGAAAAGATGACAAAAAACGATAATTGATTGAAGACTGCATAATAAGACTAGCCTACTTACTAACTACAAGACAAGAGTATTAAGCTCGTATGGGTTCTATGTTTGGAGGTAATTTATGAGTAAATAATGTACTTATCATGTAAATAGTTTCGGAAATATTTTAAAGACAAGAATTCATCAGTTTAGTTGTTAGGGCTGATTTTTCCAACGCCAGATAATTTTATCGGAGGAATAATTTTGAAATTTTGACCGTTCATCCATACGAAATCTGCCAGACGTCAATTTTATTCCACGAATAAAAAATATCTGTCGATTGAGAAATCAGCCCTAGGGCTGATTTTTCCAAGGCCAGATAACTTTAACGGAGGAATAATTTTTGACAGTTCTTTCATACAAAAAATGTCAGACGTCAAAATTATCGATCGATTGAAAAATCAGCCCTTATTAATTTAACAATAACGTATGTATTTTGAAGTTGGCTTGCTTGTAATGTAAATGTACGAAAAAAAGTAATTCATGCATTCAGAGACCTTATTAAAAAAAATGTTAGGCTTGAAATTCCAGCGTCTTTCAAGGATCAACAAACCCGCACTAATGACGACCGGTAATTGCCAAAAAAGAAAACTTGTCACACGGTAACCAGCCTTAAAGTTTAAAGTATATTTAAATTACTTGAAATAATGAGAGAAACTAAGTTGTTCTCATTAATAACGATCAAGATAAATAAAGCAAATTAAATAATTTTGTAAGTGTCCACGGTGTACCGTTTTGTTAACATTTTGTACAATTAACAGTGTTTTTTATATCTTACAAACCCTGGTCATAAAAACAAGAAACATTTGTCGTTGATTTTCTTTTGTTTGCATTTTCGCCACTAACTTAATCTTAAGCAAGGTATTATTCATTATTTCATCACTTTGCACCTGAGTATACATTTGTATATTTTGCGTTTTGTCTTTTTGATTGTTGTTTTATTAAAATGGTCTAAGTACCTAGACTTTTTATTAAAAATTCGGTCCTGATATAGGCACACAATTCCAGAACTTTAGAAAAACTCTCAGTTTTCACTCACCAAACTGATTCTTATAGGCCAACCTATGTAGCAGTTCCATGAAGGTCTGGCTGCCGACCTTGGGCACCCTGTTGAAGAACAGGATCTCCGCGCCAGCCCGAGCTGTGTTGTTCAGCTCCCAGGGTTCAGGCACCAGCAGCTCATCCAGGTATTCCTGTTCTGCCTCCTGCTGGGAGTCATCAGGCTCTGCTTCTAGAGTTCGCTGAGGTTTGCTCCGCTCCTGAGAAAGAGGTATAGGTTGGTAAAAGCTGAGTATGTGGACCTACTTGAGTTTTTATGATAGATTCTGCTATATATCGATTGTAATTTTATTGTTATGTGGACTTGAAGAATTCGTTTCCGAGTAGGTAGATAGAGGGTTATGCCTAAACTAAATAGCTGAGAATAGTTATCATGGATCATTTGTTAGCTCTTTTCTAGCCACGGAACATACCATGTTACAGTTGATCCTACATAAAATAAAAACATAAGCTATAATAAAACATGGAATGTCAAGGTAGAATATTTCCCTAGACGTATGGTAATAGATTTTTTCTTCTTTTTAGAATTTTTTTTTTCTTAAATTAGAAAACCGACCGATAAAGAACTACTGGACGAGTTTGCTATGCATATTAGCAAACTAGTAGTCTTCACCGATTAGATAATTCTAACGAGAAAAGTTCACTAAACTGATAAATGAAAATAAACATTTACAAAGTAACACTAACTACTGCTTTCGAATGCACATAATAAACGTAGGTATGCATATGAAACAGTATTATAAATAGTTATTTCAATATCTATAGGCTGGATTTAAAAAAATAACACCGAATTATAAAAAAACATTACACGGGTACTGATTAGTGATTATAATCTCCTTCCTTTTCTCTCTGGTTAAAAATACTTCTACTTACGACTAACTTAGAAGAAAGTGGGAGTATTAAATTAAACGCACTCGGGTGATATACTACTAACAACAAACTATACTCTAATAAAAATGTCGCTATCAGATCAATAAACAAATAAACTAGTTAGGGGCGCTACAACGTTTTACAACTTCCTTCGTTTACTAGGAAGAAATAAACCAGTTCAGTAAAGGAACATAACTTGCAACGTCAGGTGTAAAAGCATAAAAGTCTATAGAGGATTCTCATAAATTGTAGGCCCATATTTATTTTAAGACGTATATCGTATCGTATATAATTGCTGTTAACTTGCTCTATTTAGAAATCAGCATAAACATGATGTTTCTTTGATAGCTTATTAAGCCTCAGGACTCAATTAATTTGTGCATAAAAATGCTCACTTTTACGCTTTCATGATATTATGGTTCTACGTTCTTTTTCTTTCTTGTTTATTGTGACAGTAAAGTGCAGTAGTAAAGTTAGAATTTGATATATGAATGCTTGTAGTAGATACCTATTAAAAATAAATGATGCATTTGTCCATTTTCGAAAGTCAGTCTTTGAATGACCATGTTTTTTCAATAAAAAATAGTGCTTACATTTATAATTGTAAATAAATATTTAGATGTTCTAAGTGAGAATTCAATTCGTTATTCCAACATATTCATCAATCTTATGCTTTCGTTACTGGTGCTTAATATTATAATAGTTTCATAAAAAACGGAAATTCATTTTTCACTTCAGTAGCTCAAACATGTAGGTTTTGCTGCCTGAAATCAGTGAGCAAAATGCGATTTTGCTCACTGAGTGAGACCAAGTACTTAACTTTTTAATTTTTTTTTTTCAAAAAGCCGCGAATATCTTATTCAGCCTTGGGTTAATCATAAAATTCGAAACATTCACACTCTATCTCTTTCCCGCCATTAGAAAGAGAGAGAGATAAAGACCAGCCCTTTTGAATTCGACCTCAAAAACAAACACGTTCGGAATTTCGTACTAACTAAAGAAATTTTGCAAAAAGATAATTATGTCTTTAAATGTAATTTATTGAATTTTTAACTTATTGTTGTATTTAAACGAAAATAAGTATTTACTGCAAATAAAACTGATATTTAACCTGTAAATATTTATTTCTAGTTTCAATAATGCTACGTAATATATTTTTCCACTTATAAAAATTGCAAAGGTCAGATTACTGAAAAAAAATAACAAATCGTAAAAGAGCGAGAACAAAATAAAACAGTTAAAAAAAAGTTAAGAACTAGGCACAGGAAAACATTGAGAGCCAAAAAACAAAAGAGTTCGTTTTCTGCAAACTTCAACATGGTAGGCAGTCTTTTCTGAAGATCAATCATGCGATGAGCTGACCACGACGAAAAGACGTATCTTTATATTATGAGGCCAAGTGTTTCTGAAGCTAAGAGGCCTATTTTCGGCAGACGAATCTACTATTATGTAATGATGAACATTTGTAACCAACCAAGTAGGTACTGTAAAGGTTGTCTGCAAAAGTCGACCTAATGTTGTGCAGGCTGACAGAAAAATAACTGTGGTTGCATTTGAATATTCAAGCGAATTTAGAATGAGCTTTCAAATTATTTCTAGTAGCCTGTTTGTTTCGAAAAACAGTGATAGATAAGCGCATTGATGTAAACACTCGCTTGAAATATACGTAATAATTAAAACGTTTTATCATTTGAACGCCGCCTCTCACTATATTCTTTACAGTACCTACTTCAGATTCTAACGGATTTCTGTTTTTTTACAGATGACATACAGTCGAAACTGATCGTATTGTGCTGATGGCACACAAGTTTTTTCTATTAGAGACACACAGTGGACTCTGTGCCAGGCGTGATCACGATGACTGTGATTCCAACTCCATTACCTGTCAGTGGGGGAGGCACACGTTCCACAATACCACTGTAATAGACTATTACATTAGAAATTCGTACGCAATGTAAGTAAGTATAATTGTGTTATGTAGGGTTGGCTAGTGGAAATAGTCCAAGTCTTCAAATAATAATAATAAAGTTTTATTGACATAAATAAAGGAGTTACATTTTAGTTTGAAGCCCTGACTCCTGTGCTAGGTGGTACCTGTGTTACAGGAGTCAGTGTCTTCACCCGTTTATGGAAATTAACAATGTATGGTATAATATTAAAATAACGTAAAAATTAAATGAATTTAGTGCGTACATGCTCTTAAGTGGTTTGTGTTCATGTATGTATGCGTGTTTGCTGTGTTTTGTGTGTGTTTGCTGTTTTTTGTGTGTGAGAGAGTTTGTGCTTGGTGGGTGAACTTTGGGTAATATTTGAGTTTGTTTGCCTCCATTACTATTTGATTATCACGATCATAGATCTTTATGTAAGTGTACATGATAATCTTATACAAAGCATCACGCTTGTTTTGCACGAAAGGTTAGGCAGTACCTTTATTGCACCCACATTCCGCTAGTTTTAATAGGACGGGAAGGGGGTATAATCTTATACTTACAAACAATTTTAATTGTGATTACAGTTTATAGTTCCTAGCCGAATAAGGCATTTTTTGATCCTGTGGCATAAATACAAAAGCGACCGGTTTATGTCAAAAGAGAACAGTTAACGGTTTTGGAGGGAAGTAGGAATATTCCCAAAGGAGAAGGGGTTATAGATGACATGAAAGTTCAGTAACCGGAAGAATCCTGGTTTTCAAGGATCGTACATAAACATTCTTATAACTGTACAAGTATTAAGCTAAAATATGACAAATCATTTTTATTTTTCATTCAGAATAATTTGCGAATTCAGCTTCAGACAATTCCTCAATTTATAAAGATGGAAAACAACAATATTTGTTTGCACGCCAAATAATATTATAATCTATCCATTAGGTTAACCGTTTTTGACTGCTGTTTTTAAAACGTACATATTCCAGATTACGTTAAAATTAACTTTAAAATGCGTAATAAAATAAATATAGGTATAAACTGCCTTATATCTTATTTATGGCTTCTTATAGACAATACCGCTGCAATCACTAGTTCCATCTGTCAAAAACCGGTTTACCCAATGGACAGGGTAGGTAATGCCAAAATCTGAAAGCCAATTCTCGTAATTTAAAACGTTCAAAGTCTAGTCGCAGTGTCATCTCGGCGACAAACAAATGTCAAAAACTTGTCAAAATATAGGGAATTTTGAGGTATTTTTGGCAGATTTAAGACTTAGATCAGACTGTGAACGTTCTTAATATTACGAGAATTGTCCCTCAGTTCTTTATACGCAAACAGGTGCCCATAGATAAAAATGAGATAGAATACCTACTAATAAAAATAACAGAAAAATAGGCTCTGGTTAAAAACCACGTCTCAAAAAATAACTTTTAATATTACACCAAAGTTTTCATCAGATTGTAAAATCCATCCTACCTACGGACTAGATGAGTCTAGACTCATGATCACCTAAAGATTGACTGGTAGAAAATGCCTACGGCATAAGTCCGCCTTTATATATTTCTGTGAAGTGAAGTGTTTTCTTGAAGTAATAAATAATCCCTAACTTCAGGCTAGACTTTTTAACTTTTTCATGTGTATCAGCCCTACGTACTTATGTAAAATGTGTGGTGTTACTTACTGCGCCAGTGTGCCTCCGTATCGCCTCGAGAGCGTCTTTGTACTCCTGCGCAGATGCAAACGCGTGCTCCGTGCGGTCCGTCGGGACTCCTAGGAAAAAACAAATTAATATATTGTTAGTAAAAGTGTTATTGATTGGCTTTCTGATTGTTTGGAATGTTGATTTAGATAGCTATTGTTGGAGGATAAAAGATTTGAATGAGATATGTTGTTTGTTGGGAGAGTGGTAGATATTTAAAGTATCTCATGTATAAAATAGACACAGACGATTTTCATTAAAAATGCTGAAGGTTATTTTCAGTCTGTCTATGATTTGCAAACAATTCCGAAAGATTCCAAAAACAGCCCATTAAAATTAATATACGAGCTACCACTGTATTTACTCTTTTTTTTGTCAGCCATACAGCAAAAACCCCATGGAATGGAGTGGACGCTAACGCATAATTTACATCTTTAAAATTTCCATTACCTACGTAGGTACAATTATATTAGTGGTCTGTGCGAAATGCGCGGCTGATGACTCTAGAACTAATCGGACGAAATAAAATTACCGGTTACGTATCAACTAAGTAATTCCGCGGAACTTAGCAGGCGTTTTCAGACGGTAAAAACGACTAGGCTATCTATTCACGAAAAATGTTAGCAAAAAGTCTGTGTTCTTGATACAAATTTTTTGGGTTTATCTTGAACTTTAAATTAAGAACGTTTTCTTTTTAAACTTTTTGTTCGGACAGAAAAAAAACTTTAGTTTTTTTATGACAGACTGTGACAACCGACTGCCTGTATTATTTCAGTCAAGAACTGATAGGGCTTCACTTATTTTTGTGTAAAGAGAGTCAGTTAAAGTTATTTGCGTCTAGCGTCTACAAATCACATCATCCATAACACTTTATCAAAACCATATCGAACCTCTTAGTAAATAACACTCCAATAAAATGTTCCTGTTAGATAGTAGGTACAACGATAATATCGACGAAAGATTGCATTTCCTTCGCACGACCCAACCGATGGAAATTGTCTTTCACAAATCGGTAATGTGTGTACATAACTGTATGGCTTTCTTGTCAAAGCTTTCGGGGTTAATGTATAGCCATGATATTTATGATTTACTGTAACCGTTTTATTGTATGTATGATTTTATGTAAGTACATGGTATTGCACATAAGTTATTGTGTTTTGCGGAAATGGGTATTCAGATCATGTTAGCGGTTTTTAAATCGACCCCATGTTTTACGCGTGGAGGTATAACTCGGACAATTTGTGAATCATAGGGAAATGTAGACCGAGCTTTTTCAAGTCGATTGCTGAAATAACTACACAAGAATATTTCGATACCTGCTTATCAAAATTTAGACTGCATAAAAAAGAATATAATGGACAAAATTCGTATCTTGGCAGTTTTTGTTACTTTTTTGTGTCTGAAATTATATCTCCAAAGCAATTTACTTCGGATACAATTTCGTTAGGCTACTTAACTTTTACTTGGACCTTTCGCCTGCAATCACTGTGGTCTGCGGACCACCTGCAAGGAGCCACAATAAAAAACAAATAAAAGCTTTCGGTATACGCAATGAGACATTTTATTTAAATAAACATCACTATTCAACTGGCTGCACAACTGCTAGAATCTCTTATTAAAATTGGAACTTTTAAAATTAAATAACACATAAACTGTTGTTGCCAAAAATGCATGAGCCATATTAAGGATGTAACTACTAATTCCATAGCGTGAGCTCACTGAGGTCTATGTGAATGTTTGTTGTGTGATGTCTATGCTTCTAATTTTTGTGAATGTTTGTTGTGTGATGTCTATGCTTCTAATTTTGAAATTGGAAGAAATCGAAACATTGAAAATAAAAGTTGAAAGTCCATTTCATGGCATTTATGATCTTGACGAAGTAAAGTAACACCAGCAAACAAAATATTAAGCGCAGTTTCTTAAGTACCGGTAGTTAAACTCGTAAAAATTAGGCAGACGTATGAGTAGCTGTGAGATCTGACAACTTTCTACAGAACAAAGCGAATGATTAGTGTTAATGGCCTTTTGTTCAATTGTGCCCGTAAATGTGAACTCGAGACACTTGGCTGTAGCGAAAAGTTGTTCCAGTATGTTAAGATTGGTAATGATAAGAAATGGTCCGTTAGTGATAGTATAGTTCACAAGTATTGTGTAGTTAACAAAAGCTGATCAGCGTTAAGTAGGACAGGCGCCGAAGGTTCCTAATAGATAAGATAAGATAAGAAAGTTCCTAAGATACTGAAAGTGGCTTTCAGTATCTTCTAAATTACAACTTTATAGAACGTTTTTTTATAAAAATGCTTTCATACCGTAACTTAACTTACTTAACCTATGGGCAGGATTTTATCATAATCAAAGTCAAGTTATCCCGTTTTTTCCGGGTTCGTATTAAAATCCCGAAATTTCATAATAACTATGACTGAAATACCGACGTCCAAAACAACGAAATTCAAAATACCGTAAGTTTTAAATGCCGAAACCCCGAATGGACGAAATCCCGAATGAACGAAATACCGATGGATGAAAACTCAAAGAGCGGCGACGTAGTTCTCGCGATTACTCATAGATGGGACTACAACACAGTTATGACCTCAGATTAAATACTACATCTTTTGGTCTTCATTAATCTGAGGTTATGACGATGGGCATTCTGCTTAACATGTTTTAATATTTTTTTATAGCGGGGGTAGATCTCGAAAAATTTAACGTCGAAAATTAAAATACCTACTTGTAAAATGTCAATGTTCAAAACATCGAAAACTTAAAATATCGAATGTATCAAAATATCGAAAATGGTTATACCTACCTAAGCTTAAAATGTCTCAGATTGAAATGCGCAGTGATTAAAATATCGAATGTTTAAAATGTTTGGTTTTACATTCAAAAATATATTTCTGACACTCGCTGGCCGCTGCCGCGGCACCGCTCGCTACGCTCGCTCGGCTCGTGCGTTATGTGGTCTCAGTTCTAACCTAACCTAACCTAGCTGTTTCGATGTAAAAAAGATATATGCATGTTACGCATGCGGGTACAGAAACATATTTTTGAATGTAAAACCAAACATTTTCAATAATTACACGTTGTCGTTGTTTTTTAATAATTAAAAATATGTTTCAGCTTGTATCTTTTTTGATATTTCGATACAATCGATATTTAATGTTATGACACCTATTATGTTAAGCTCCTTTTTTGGCATTGTCTTTTAGAGATTTTAGGCTTTGGGATTTTGAACTTCGGGATTTTAAACTTCGGGATATGGATCTTCGGGATTTTAAGCTTTTGGGCAAATGAACTTTCGGTATTTAAAACTTTCGACCAAACAATCATTCGGCGTTTAATTTTTCGGGATTTCTTCCATAGGTATTTTAAAATACGGTCTTTTAAATTTCAGTATTGTAATACGTACCCTTTTTTCCTGTCATTACAACTCATTCTATATGCTTCACACCTCTAGTGCTAAATTACTTTAATATGCAATGAAAAACCAACAATAAGAAATAGAACAAAAACTATTTGGTTACCATTAAAGCGTGAACTATACTAATAGGCTGTGCCTGATGGAATCATAAAAAACTACATCTTCATTCCGAATAATAACGGCAACTAAGAAAATAAATAAGACGGCGTCTTTGATAATATGAGTAATAATGATATTGAAGAGAGAAAAACGAATCAAGTGTAGCGGAGCACATCCGGTGGCTGGAAGATGGTGGGTTGACGTCACGGTATAGTGGTGACCCCAATGAGCAAGCACGACTCACGATTGACAAGAAAATTGATACCTAAACGATGATCGCGAGCCAAATAATGACTAGAGATACCAATAATCAACTTATACTCTCGCCGATAATCATCGATAGAAAATATCGAGTTGCAAATCATTAATGCATCCCTATTGTAAAGATGATTCAAGTAATTTCTTGGAATACTTAAATACATTAACAGAACTCAAAATTACAGTTACAGAATTTCATCAGAGTTAGCAATAACTAAGTAACTACGTCTTCTGTCAAAATTAGATCTAATTTACTTTTAATATTAGACGAATTCACAGCGATTTAATTTTTTATTAAAATCCCTCGAAGCTTGCTTGAAAAATATAATTTAATTTGGCAAAATGGTTATTAATGTGATTGCGTGATGCTTGTAATAACATTTATTTGAAGTTTAATGATAGTCCGTGAAACACAGACAATAACTATCTGGGCTATGAATACGGACTGTTCTTTTTCATAGCCTCTGACAACACCAAAAACCAACAGAAAAATTGAGATTTTCTCCTGTATTCGACTTTTGTTATTTACCTCAGTGCATGAAGGTAATATCTGTAAAAACGTAATGTATGTCATTGAGTTAGCTTTAGCATGTTTCATCTGAATCGACTAATTGAACAAGACTAATCATTAGGCTAAATATCATGGCGTGTGGTCTTTCATTCCTCAGGCTACCCATAAAACCGAGAAATTATATGAGCAGAGGGACATTAAATGCATATAATTAAACCTCCTACCTAATACTATATATAGATACTACAGAATATGCAATTTATAGATAATCTGTTAACTTTTTAACAGATTATCTATAAATTGCATACTAAATACTACAAACAAAGCTGAAGAGTTTGTTGGAACGATCTCTGGAAATACCGGCCGGATTAAAAAAACATCTTTCTGCATTTGATAACTCTTTGTAGGCTATTTAGCATCACTGACCCTTAGGAGCCGAGTAAAAAGAAAAAAAGTCAGAAAGACCGCTAAGCGAAAATGCAGTAATAGCGCGGGCAGGCGATGCGATACGATGGGCGGGTCGGGGGAACAAAATCAAAAACAAAAGTCATTTATTCAAATTAGGCTGAGAATCAGCACTTTTCGAACGTCAAAATTACAAAAGACAGTCTCCCAAAAACGCCCGCCCTTCACCACTTCCTAGTGCTATCGCTGGGAAGAAGAAGTGGCGTAACAAACTCCCCAGCAGCACAGCTGTCTGTTTAGTTGTATACAATACTAGGAACCTATGTTCAGTAATGAACATTACAAGAAGCTTAAATTATTTGCCATATGTCAGCTAGCCACGCCAATATACCAACAAATATAATAAAAACTATACGTACTCAAGCTAAAAAATAATTAATTAAAATAAAAATAAAAACTCATTACCTAAATAAAAGCCTCCAGGCATAAAGGGCGTGACAGTTTACATATTTATGAATTGCTGGGTTCGTCACATAGCTGTCACTTGCAGTCACAGATGATGAACTAGGACCATCGATGTGAAATAAATAAGTGAGTTAATACTAATAACAGTAACCTGTCAGTACCTAAGCTAATTCTGGAGAAAGAACATGAACATTGTCTTGAGTTAATTAGGGCGACCAACTATTCTTATCGTGTAAGTAGTCGTTGATGGAATAGTAAGCCTTTGAACAAAGGTTGGATTTTACTTGAGCTTTAAACGCATTAAAAGGCAAGTCTAGCAAAGAAGAGGGTATCTTGTTATAAAAGGTTATACCAAGCCCAACAAATGAGTTATGAACCTTATGAAGCCGGTGAAAGGGGGCACGTAGTTTGTCCTTATTTCTAGTGTTAACACTGTGAATATCACTGTTTTTAGTGTACAAGTGCAAATTTTGCCTAATATATAGGATGTTAGCGAAGATGAATTGTGATGCAACCGTGAGAATACCAATATCTTTAAAAAAATCTCTTAGAGAAACTCTGGCACCTAGCTGGTAAATTGCTCGAACAGCTCGTTTTTGAAGGACAAATATATTTTGTATATCAGCGGCTTTGCCCCACAGCAGAATACCGTAGGACATAACACTGTGAAAATAACTGAAATAGACTAAATGAGCTGTATCAACGTCAGTGTATTGTCTTACTTTCCTGACGGCGTAGGCAGCCGAACTAAGCCTTCCTGCTAGACTTGATATATGAGGTCCCCACTGAAGTTTGGCATCTACTGTTAGTCCTAGAAAAATTGCCGAGCCTACTGTTTCAAGCACCTCTTTATTTAAGACGATGTTGGGTCCTAAATTTCTGACATTCGGTAAGGCGAACTTTACACATTTCGTTTTCTTGGCATTGAGAACTAGGTTATTTGACGTAAACCAATCTGTAACTATTGAAAGTGCACTGTTTACGTCGTCAAAATCTTGTCTATTCCTGTCTACTTTAAAAATAAGAGAGGTATCATCTGCAAACAGTACAACGTCACAGATGCCCTTCAAATGGAATGGTAAATCATTGATATATACTAAGAACAAGAATGGACCCAAGAAGAAATTGTACACGGACGAAATCGCGGACAGAAGCTAGTAATTAATACAATTAAACTATCGCTTTCTACTTAGCTACTAAGGAAAACCGAGACATAATGCGGACTCCTAAGATAAGAATCATAATAAACCTTTTTCCAATCATCTATGTGATATAAAATACCTGGAAGGGCCTCAGGCAGTCGTTAACACAGAGCACGTCTGCAGGATGCGTTAGAAGAAAATCTTTTTTTTTCAAACTCTTTAATTAAAAGCCCGCAGTTACTTTAACTGGAGCTTCATTGATGTCATTAACGTTTAAAAGGATCGTTATTTCTTTCTTTTTCTAATCAGTAATTATGATGTGGCACTGAGTTTGTTGCTATGGTTCTGTAGACTACGCAAGGATCCTCGTGAAATAAAAATAAAAAGTGCGTGGCAACTCTGTAAATAAAGACAATGTAGATATTCAAGAGAAAAATAAACTGTTGACTTCTTGTAACACAATTGGATAAGATTTTGGTCAACAAAGAACAAAAGTTTTTATTATAAAATACTTACGATAAAAACTTACGCTTAAATTAAATTAATTTTTACAGTCCTTGTATTTTATTTATTAAACTTTTCGCACAAAAAGGTACAAATGCGGACTTAATGCCTTAGGCATTCTGTACCAGTCAACCAAGGGTGGTGAAGAGATTAGATGGCAGGTGCTTTGGTTGAGAGGGACATTAATAAAAAAAAAACTCTTAAAACTAGGTACACAAATACATAAATAGGTTATATATACAGTACATACTATCTATAATATATACTTATAATATATATATATATGATACAAATAATAATAATAATAAAATAATAATAATAATAATCCTCATGACCTAGAGCAGTCCCACATAAACAAATTAGCATCAAACAAGTGGCTTAAAATAGGAAACCTTTTCCCTGAAACAGAAGGCTTTATTATAGCTATACAAGACCAGATCATCAACACCAAAAACTACAGAAAATTTATCATTAAAGACCCTACCATCACAAATGATAAATGCCGCAGATGTCACGTACAATCAGAAACCATACAACACATAACGGGAGCATGCATAAACCTCACACAGACAGACTACACCCACAGACACAACCAGGTTGCAAATATCGTCCATCAAAAACTAGCACTCAAACACAGTCTCATACAAAACACTAACACTATAAGTACGCGCCGCAAACTATCCTAGAAAATGACACACATAAATTGTATTACGATCGCGCCATACTTACAGATAGGACCATCCATTATAATAGACCAGACATAACCTTACAGGATAAAATTAGAAAAATCACATACCTTATAGACATTGCAATTCCCAACACCCATAACCTACAAAAAACAATCGCTGAAAAAATAAGTAAATACGCTGAGCTTAAAGAAGAAGTTACAAGAATTTGGAGACAAGATAAAGTTTATGTTGTTCCTGTCGTTCTCTCCACGACAGGTGTTATCCCCAACCATCTCCTCCGTAGCCTGAAATTAATAGATCTAGAAGAATCCCTTTACATCAATCTGCAGAAAGCAGCTATCCTAAACACATGCAGAATCGTTAAGAAATTCATGCAGTTAGACGAAAGTACACTATCACCATAAATTCACCACACGCTGCATTTACTTGGTTTTGGCCCGTAAATGTGGCTAAAACCAGCCTTAGTGCTGAGAAAAAGAACACCCCCGATAATAATATATATATATATATATACAAAATCAAGGGAGAGATATCTTGAGATGACTACGCTATTTTTTTTTAAATTTGTTTTGAAAATAACTTTGCAGTTTCCGCTTAAATGCATACCGACTGGTGGCCGTCCTGATATCAAGAGGAAGCACATTTCAAAGAAGAATGGACTGAATATGAAAAGAAGAATGAACAAAGTCAGACGTGTGAGAAGGACAGAGTAAGAGAAGATTGTTAGAAGAACGCAGATTCTTAACGTGTGAAGAACATAGATATTGGAAGTGAGATACGATATAAGAAGGAGGAGTGGGAGAATTGAGAAGGGAGAAAACCGTGGTCAAAGCGCGCAAACTTCTTCTTTGGCGAATGGACATCCATTTGAGCTCAGACCTATAGCTCGACACATGGTCATATTTCCTGAGGTTGAATATGAACCGGATACCATTGTTGAGCAATCTGTCGAGCTTATCCAATAAAACCGCATTCAAGTCAAAGTAGCACGCGTCACCATAGTCGATTATAGAGAAAATCAAAGTCTACATTAATAGGTGTTAATTAGCAAATCGATAGTAGACCTTAGAAAAGGGATATAATTACGACACAGAAGCATCTGTAAACTTGATAATTATCTTATTGTTCTTTTCTATAATTTGTGAACGCACAAGTGTGCCATTAAAACCTTTTGTTTGTAAAAAGTTGTTTCTTTACACTTTTCGCATGCTGTGAGTCATATGCTTGAATAATGCAATTTACTGAGAGTTTTATACCTAGTGTATGTGCAAATATGATGTTGTTTGATATAGGTAGGTACTTAGGTAGGCATATCATTGTTCTCGCAGCATAAAATGGTGTGTATAATAAAATTAGAAGGGCAGTAAACTAATGGCCGATTCCTTTGTATACAGGGTGACAGGGACATCGACGCGCAAACTGTGACCATGGATTCAGCACATGAGTTTAGACCCCATAGCGTCGAAATGTTTCGTCAGTTATTAAAAAAAAATATTGCTGTTCCATATATTTTGACCGCGTAGGTATTGCACTTTTCTATGAAACAGGAGAATTTTTTTTGATAACCGACGAAAAATTTCGACGCTATGGCGTCTAAACTCATGTGCTGAATCCATGGTTACAGTTTGCGCGTCGATGTCCCTGCCACCCTGTATACAGACCGTTATTAGTTAAAATTAAGACTCTTTTGTCTTACCAATAACGAAGAAAAGACGTCATGCTTTGCTCCTACCTCCACTCTCCTTCTTAGACCCTCCTATATGGAAGTAGCTATCAGAGGTAAAATGAGCTTACGAATCTATTTATATACCCATTTTGGCAATACAAAATCTTACCATTAGTAAGCAAAACGATTCGTTTTTGTTTATAGGAACCGAGCATAAGACAATCCTCTCGAAATACGTGTTGGTAAGGAATGTGATCGCAACAGACAAAAATAGAAAAAAAAATGTTTTAAAATAAGCTTAATCGACATGTGGTTTTCACCATACCTTATTGCAAGCAATGAATTCAAGTTTAGATACGTGATCTCTCTTAGAATGTCGAACTGCTACATCAACAGTTTACATTCTCTCGCAACTAACGTTGATGGTCCTCACAATCCTCGTAAATCTACTAAATACAAAGCATGTGATGAGAATGAAGATTGTCCAACATGGCCCATTGTGTAGACTATTAGGACGATATCGAATACAGACAGGAACTACCACAGTCAGTCTTTGTTCGCAGTTTACATTAAACTAGTGCCGGCAACCCTCAAGGATGCTTCAGACAGTCAAAGGCACGAGACATCTAGACAGGAATAGTCTCCGGCCTCAATCCCTTGCATTGTACAGGCGTAACCTTGCAGTATGAATCGGAAAATCTAGATGTAGAGCGCGCTTACAGAGGTATGGAACGCTATGAAAAAATACGTCCATAAAACAGTAGCTACTTTGTTAGAAAGTAGCAGAAAAATACTCCCCTAAAGACTGCTACAGTAAGAGGAAATTAAGTACATTAATAGCGCGGCAAGCGAAAAAGCGATCCAAGTAGGTAGCAGCTGGGCATACTTAAAGTTCACAAATCCGGGCATCAGAGATCAAAAGGGCTCTCTGTTACCCAGATTTGTGAACTTTCTTTGTTGCCACGAGCATAGGAAAGTCTTTGTCAGAAAATAAACAACAAGCAAACATTTTCAGTATGATAATAGGATTATCTACAAAAGCAGTTTAAGTAATGCTTTTTCTGTAAACGAAAAACAGCATTTTCCCCTTCATACTCCAAGATACAGTCCCAGCATACACGAATAGATGCCGGCGGCGCATCGAGATCGCATCTAGGATCGAATTATCCGCGACAGCCATTATTTATGCAAGCAAGTTCAAGATTATTGTTAGCGTGTTCCCACCGCAGCGTTAACTCATAGATTTGCTAATAGACAACACAACTGTACAATCAATTCTTTGTCTTATTCTCTATTTACAAATATGTTTGCTCATTGTGATACTAGCTAATTGCAACACTATAGGATTACTATAGAACCTTTTGCGTTAACTATTGTATCTATTAGCATATTAGCATCATTTTAATTTCAATGGGACTTGTTTAATGAGTTGCAAACAATAATAGCAAAACAACAAAATGATGTCTGCACCTTCATTGTGTAACACTCTTTGAATGACAATCTGAATCATTTTGAAGGATATTGCTAATCCATTGCTTTATATATTCGAGAAATTTGTCTGCTCAACAAAGTAAATAAAGCAATGAATGTTGTTGAACTGTCAAAATGAAAGCCATTGATAGTTAGTGTGGCACGCAATTACTCCGCTGGTGTCTGTGGTTTTACAACAACAGTATACAATTTTATAACAATAGTTCTATTTAGATTTTTATGTAATTTCGTAAATAATAACAGGTCAAAATGTAGTGACTTGGTAAACAAACTCTATTAAAATAGGAAGGAAATTGAAGTCATTGTTTGGATCTTGTCAAACATATGTACGAGTAGATGCCTTCAAAATTCCTGACGTTTCCTTAACGTATGCTTATTCATTGTTCTGGAACTAAGCACACATGTGGTTCAAGTCAATACCCCACTGACAGCCGTCAAACAAACGAGCGAGTGTTTGTTAAGGACCTAAAAGGGCAAATGCAGACAGGAGGAACGCAGCCGACCGCTTACCGACCACTAACTAATTCCCATTCTATTTCTACTCCGCAATAAGTACTTTTATGAAGACATAATAACCTGTCTTTTACGCTAATAGATGCAGTAATAGAAAACTTTCAATTACTCAAGCAATAAACATCAATAACGATCATTGCTTTTGGAACCGGAATACAAATTGCCTTTAACAATGGAAAAATATGGCGAAGGAATGTTTAACTTTTTGCTGATCAGTTGGTTCTCACTAAACAGTTGGGCATCTGCAATTATGCGCATATTTTGCACAGCACTGTTATACAACCTTCACGTTATATTTTATATCTAAATGGGTGATCGAGAACAGACTGGCCAGTATAACATGGCAGGTGGCGGTGGCGCTGCTTGCGAAGACAACTGTCAACGATATGTCAAATCCAGTACATTTAAGTAAGGTTCCATTTTGCGCCGCCTGTCAATTTAAACTGGGGACTCTGAAACAGTGGCCATTGAAAGAAGGCACTTAGCCAGTAACAAGCAATCCTCGTGAGAACTCGAGGAGCCCATTATGAAGCGTATCTTGTAGTTATAATCAATGCATATGAATCTTTCAGCTCGTCTCGACTAATGCCTTGGGCGTCATCCGAAGGAGTGCAAAAATGTGATTACATTAGAGTGTCAGGTTTTTATTTTTATGATTCGTAGACAAATGATAATACACCTGCTCCATTCACTTTCCAGTAACATTATAGACTTGAGTTAAATATGAAATGCATTATTATAATGACAGTTGCGTTCACATTTACCACTAGAAAAAATTCTTCGAGAAGTCATGATGACATTAATTATTTTTTTTTATTAACCGACTTCTAAAAAAGGAGGTTTTTAATGTTTGTTCGCGCATAACTCCGTCGCTTGCCAACCGATTTGAAAAATTCTTTTTTTGTTGGAAAGAGTATACTACCCAAATGGTCCCATTGAAATTTCGACAAGATCTGATGATAAGTTTCGGAGACAGACAACGGAACTCTTCAATAAATGCCAGCAAATCAACGGCTATTGCTGCTATCGCTTATGTATGTATTGTTTACGCAATCACACAACATAACGTCACGCCTGTACCCTCTAAAGGGGCACGCAGATGTGTTCAGTATACCACGGTACGGTTTGTGTGAGGTAGGTACCACTAAAAAGTGAAAAATAAAAACTTTTTTACAAAAAAAAAAAAACAACCGACTTCCAAAAAAAAACACTACAAAGAGAAAAATAATTTTAGTTTCGGAAGTTTCCGTTCCGAAATTAAAATTATTTTTCTCTGCAGTGTTTTTTTCAGGAAGTCGATTGTTTTTTTTTTTATAAAAAAAAAATTTTAAAACAATTAATTAAATAAACATGGAAAGTACATTTTTACTGTCCATGTTTGAAGTACAAAAATGCTAACGAATACTAAAATAAGCTGAACAATACAATGGTGTTTAAAATATAGTATATCAATGGACGCATTTGAACACAAACATGCATATTAAATGACTCAGTTATTTGCAACAAATTCAGCTGAAACCGTACTGTTTTTAATTGCTGTGACAGACAAAAGACTCAGTAATTACATACACAGCTAATGAAATAAGCACATGTAACAGTAACGGATGGAAATCTCATTGTCGCCGCAGTATTTTGGCAGCTTTAAAAGCTTACGGTAACCTTAGACCTTATAAACTTATCAAAAATTCTTCCAAAATAAGGATTTCAAAGTAGAATTCCATGTATGATACCTTTGAATAAATGAACAAGGGCTGATTTTTCAATCGACAGATAATTTTTATTCGTGGAATAAAATTGACGTCTGACAGTTTTTGTATGGAAGAATTGTCAACAATTTAAAATTCCTCGAATAAAATTATCTGTTGATGCGTTGGAGAAATCAGCCCTAAGTATAATTTTGTTTTACTTTACTATGACTTGTCTAACCTAAATATTGAGGGCCTTAACAAAAGCTCTTAAATATTTCAAGCTTAGACTATAGTTATAATTTCAGTAGTTTCATTTTCTGTTCCCTAAATTCCGAGCAATTTTTATCTCTCCCTATTGTCTACGACATAACTGAAAGGAAAACTACAAATTATGTATTATCTTTTCCTCGTGATATTATTGAAAGATAAAAAGAAAAGGAAACAAGATCCACGACACGTGTAACATTCCTCCATTTATCTTAAACACGCATCTTCAAGAGCGTGAAAATCGGAAAATGTTGTTTTTCTTACAAATATTTATATTTTTGTTATTCAACAAAATCCTTGTTTATGTTATTTACATTCGCAATATCGATGTTTTGTGAGTGGTCTTGTTCAATCTTGAAAATTCCAAGATTATGGCACTTCTATTCAATTAAGACTATGTTTTTAAAATAGACAAATAAAACTGTCATGAAAACCGTGATTTGCGTTGAGTTTCGCGTTTTTTTTTTTTAAGATGCTGTTTATGCTTGCTACTTGGTCTCATTATTATTTGGTATTTTTTAAGTAACAATGATCTCATTGTTTTGCTAGCTTAGCTAGTAGCGTAGTACTAACATAGTTTTAATACCTTTGTAACTAACAATTATTATGAATGTCAGTACTAACACTAGTGTTTAAGTTGTGTACTTATGTAAGTACTAACCAATTGGATTTTATGATCTGAAAAATAAATAAATGAATGAATTTTAATTCTTACTGTATATGACTATGGTCTTACAGAGAATGAATGGAATGAATGAGCTTTGGAGCCATTTTTTTGTTGAATAAGTTAGAGGCCATCTGTATTCCCAAGTCACCTACTTACACACCATCTGATCAAAACAATGACTTGGAGACTGACTTCTGAGTTTGTTTCAGTGTAGTCAGACAGGAAACACCGCCTACAAGTATTTAAAAATTAGCAGTCATGTGCGAGTAGGACTCGCGCACCGAGGGCTCCGTACAAATTTGTAGGTATGTAAATAGTTTTAAAATTATTATTTTTTGTAATATAACTACAAATTTACGGTTTTCGGATTTTTCCCTTTACTTGTGCTAGTTTTTTTCTTTTCAACTTGATAACTCCACGCGTTCTTGAGAAAAAGGGTCTTGACTGACGGGACACACAGACGGACAACGAACGAACATCTTATAAGGGTTCAGGTTTTCCTTTTGACGTCCGGAACCCTAAAAATGACGTTTGGAAGTGTCTGTACAAGCCTACTTACACCAATTTATATAATTTATCACCGCAACTGAATATATCATTACAAAAATGGCTACATAACTCAAGTACCTATGACCTTACCAAGCTTGGCTGACTCAATTTAAAAAAAAACTCACGGTAATGATCAAATTGCATATTTTTTCGTGTCAGTCACAGCAAATACAATGGAGTTCAACAAAAACTGTAGTAATTGTGTTCCATAGCGTATTAAGGAAACGTTTTTTGCGACAGGCGTAAAAAGCTTACATTAAAGTAATGGCTATATAATGGGATGGACGATATTTGGAAGATGACATATAAGATGGGCGTGTAAGCGGGGACATTACATCACACTAATTTTTGATATAACACTAACACTTACTAATATATACTTACACTTACTCATAAGACAGGCTTTGCTACCTATTTAGCTCTTTATAAAGGGTGGCAGTCCCCATTCCCGCACAAACTGTAACCATGAATTCAGCTCATGATTCTAGAGCATAGAAATTTTTACGACTTTTATCAAAATAATAAATAAAACAACAGTTTCATAGAAAGGCACAATACCTACGCGGTCAAAATGTATTGAAAAGCAATTTTTTTTTTAAATAACCGACTTAAAATTTCCGACGCCGCCGGTGAGAACAGTATTGTGTACTGAATCCTTGGTAACAGGTTGCGCGTAGGCAAGTCCTAAGTACATACCTAAAAGCTTAAATTAACTACTAAATTTCTTAGTTAGTTAGAAACAATTATCAGTGAAGGTTTAACTGCAGACATTTCTAATTTACTAAACCTTTTGTTGCATAAAATAGCTTCTATTTCGTGTTAATGAAATGTTAGCTTTACCGACTATTAAAAACGTCCAGTAATACGTCCAAGTACATCCAACACTTCCGTCTTTAAGGAATAACTGTTGAACATTCTCATCTTTCTATGGGAGCCAAATTGAACACCATAAGGACATGCTGTAGGTACAGGTATAAAGCTGGGGTTAGATAGGTTAGCCGATACACGGCACAGCTAACGAGGCACAGAGCCAGGCGCGATCTGGCCCACTGATGGGGTTGTGGGACTGTGGGACTGTCGGACTGACAAACAAGTGTGTGCAATACCAATGTGTCCACTACTTCATGCCTACTATCTTTTCTGTGATCAATGTTCGTGTAAGACGTTTTAATTGGTAGAAAGGTATTTTACACCAGTTACATACTCGTTGACGTTTCAGTCGACTAACAAGCTGCGCGTGCGTTGCCCGAAAAAGTCAGTTAAAGACAATTTATTTATTAGATATTATAAAATACGGAATTCCTGCATTCAAAAATACTTCGTATTTTCCAAACATAATTACTAGGTATACCTACTTGAATTAAGCACGTTAAGCCATGGATTGGCTGTCGTTACGGGTCGTCAGAAGCCCGAAAGTCTGACAACCAGTCTTACCAAGGGATTTCGTATTACCCAGTAATTGGGGTGTACAGGTCAGATTGGCAATCACTCCATGTAAAATTCCGGTATTCAGCTGTATCCGGTTAGACTGGAAGCGGACCCCAACATAGTTGGGGAAAGAGAAGACAGATGATGATGATTTACTGCAGTCTAAACAGCGACATGACAAAAATTTGCATTGAAATTTTTCATTGCTCGTATAAAATTTTACAAAATCCGTGACTTAGTTCCGTAGTAAGTAAAAGACCACCGGTTTGACAAAAAAATAAATATTATAGCTACTAAGAAATAGGCACATTTTATAATTCGATTTCTTCTTGGAAAGCTTTTAATAAAAGATGTAATCCTTCACGCTTGGTCGCTCTCATTTTCTCCGAGACTCTACAAAGGTCAGCTTTACTTAAGTCAATCGTGAATTGTGATTCCGATCGTAGGCGCTTGGACAGCAAGTAATCTTTTACGTTGCTATGCAATTTATTCAATAGGAAACTTATTTAATAACAATTTGCTATTTTCCTTTCATGTTTTTATCGTTTAATTCTGCACTTTTACTGCAAGGTAATAAAAATATTTCTCGGCGTCATCATGAATTCCTTGATAGCATCACTACATTCCTGCATGTTCACATTTCCTTAACTAACAAATATTTTTAAACTTTATGGTCATGTCACCGTACTCTAAACTACTCTAAAGCCATAATTCCCAAGTTTACGTTGGGGTCAGCTTCCTCAGTTCCTCTCTTAGTAACAGCAACACGGCATATCAGTATTCAGAGAGCGTCTATACCGCCTGACCCTCGCAACCTAACTAGGATACGCTGTCATACGATTGACATATGGAATGTTAGATATTCACACGACGGAAGAAAGGAGAACGGGAAAAACTTGACACGTCCTTCGAGAGGCGAAATGAATATTAAAGACTTGTGATAAAATCAAGACGAAAAAGGTAGTAGGTAATTTAAAACAATCAGGCAGATTTTACGACGCCTTGATAACATCTTCAACCTCAAGCCGACAATTTCACAACATTACTACATGTGTCAACCATCAATTGTTACTAAACAGGAATGACACCTGTGAATGACATTATACAATGTGCAAAACTGGAAATACTCGGCTGAGATTAGAAACAAACGTTCCGAGAAACGTCGCCGGCGCCGACAACACGTGCTTATGCAAAGTGAAGCGTTTTACGATGAGATTTCACGGGAGTGTTCCACGGTAATGACATTTAGAGGCGTGACCCGCGGGCGGGCTGTACCGTACGACCACAGATTCCAGGGATGCTAAACTAAAGTAAGTTCTCGAGAACAGCGCATGGGAAGAACGAGTATATTAATTTATTGCTCAGTAAATCGCAGTGGAACAGTTCCGTGCGCTAATTTTACAGCGTCTACTGAATCGTGAACGTTTTATCGTCGTTTTGAATCGCTCTATCCAATCTATAGGTACTAAGATCTGGGGAACGGGACTTAGGGCCTACTACTGAAAATACTCGGATCTTTCTAATTCTCTAAGACATTACCGAGTAATTCGGATGTTTGTTTAAATTAGTTAGTCATGCTGAAATTGGTTGACTTTGATTAATGGAACACACACAGAATCTAGGAATAGTATCAGGAGGTACTAGCGTCCATTGACAATTGCAACGCCCGAAGATTGACTAATGCGTTGCCGATCTTAGAGATAAAGTAGAAAACAGTAACACAACAACAATAGTTAACAGTAAGATAGTACATGACAATGACTCAGGAACTCTGTAGAGTATCATGAAGTCAATTGAGCTAACGTAATGATGATTGAAAAAGAATAGATTCCATAGATTGATACAGACAGCAAAGTGAATGCTCAATCTGATTTCCAAACGTTTCCAAAACAATCAATTTTGACTAGCCGACTGAAGATCGATTTGTAGTTATTTTTAGGAAAACACTACACTTTGCCGGCCAGTCGAGCAATCTCCCGATACAAAATTGCATAACAGTAAAATAGAAGGCTGTACCTAAAACAGAAGCTTTGGAAAAATGCCAGTTACGTAAAGAAAATTGTTACGAATCCAAACAAATTAGTAAGTACTTTTAAGGAAAGTGAATTATGTAACTAGATCTGTTTCGATTCAACGAAAGTGGGCGATTTAAACGCATCAATTAGGGTGTGACCGAATGAAAAACGATAAAGATGTCCATATATGGACTATTACATAATGCTGCCACACTTATTAGTTCAAGTTTTTGTATACATACGAGTACCTACCCTTATTTGATTTTTTCTGGAAACAGAGGCGTGATGTTATGTTGTGTTATATTTGAAGTTCATACATATCATACCTTATAACAGTTTTGGAAATAAAAGCTTTTTCGGTTGTTCTTAAGATTTTGGTAAAACTTTTTCTATGGAAATCAGATATCCGCGTTTGGTTTTCTCTTAATTACGCGATAAAATACCGGCTATTTCAGACTTGATATTTTCAATGCCAGACCCTAAGTTACTCATTCATATTCAGCAAACGCATCCAAACTCCAGAGCTAGTTTGTGTATAACGTTAATGGCGTAATCCACTAGGCGCTTGTATACTGACCATGTACGGCTTGGCCTCAGGTTGGCCTGACACAATGGTACCGGCCGGACGATAAAGGAGTCACGACAAGCCTTCCGGGACCCGGGGCGAGAGTTTAGAGGCTGCTGCGTGTCAATGAACTTGGCCCAATGGTACTATGTTGGTATAAGTAATGGATGTATAGCTTTTGAAGGTCTAAGTGGATGTTTTTGTACCAAATATGGATGGATGGATGTTTGATGGCGGTAGCTTAGGGTAGGGCATCGGTCAGGCGAAGTCGTGAGTTAGAAATCCACCCGTTGAATTATTGATGCAAACCCAATCGGATTCATATTACAAACATAATTATTTGGCTTAGGGCTGATTTGACCAAAGTCAGTCAGATATCTTTTATGCGTGCGTTAAAATTGACGTCTGACAGTTCTAGTATGGAAAACCTGTTTATAAAAATTCAAAATTTATTCTCAGGATAGGACTTATTCTAGGTATAAAAGTTTGGTGAAATTCGCCCTTAGTAGTATAGGCTCGCTCCCTATTAAACATAACTTATAATATACTTAAACATAACTTGCAAAATGTGGGAGTACTACAGGTAGGTACACCTCTGCCTAACCTGTCGGGAACACAGGTGTGATGTTATACATATGTGTTATGTATTATTTAGCTTCATGTGCATACCTACTTAGAAACATCTTCATTAGAAAAAAGGTGTATGCAAAATTGCAGCTCAATCGAATCCCAACAAATGGTCGAAAAATGGTTTGCAAATTTTGACGGACAACTTACAAACATACATACGAACAGTGCAAGTTTGTTAAAATAGAGGTCGTGAACTTACCAACTTCATGTTATTTTGTCACGAGAAACCCTCTCCGTTCGCATATACTTAATTGCCAATCGGTAAAACAAGCTAATACTACAGGTTCAACATTTATTATTACGGCAATACATTTCACATTTTTCCCGCAAAATATATGTAGGTATATGCAAATCTGTGGCACACATACTACAATACAATCAAATCCGTTAATATACGTCTCACAAAATGTACAATTACCCAGGTTTAATAAGCGTATTGTGATCGTGCAGCGTGGCGTATTGTCACAAAGGTCAATGAAAGTAGGCAAACATAGTCACGCATGCATAGAAACTACAAATATTCCCACTGTTTTAATAAATGAGTATTATTTCACACATATGGTAAATGTACGCATTGTTATTAGACTTTCGTGCTTTTTGTTCGAATAAATAAACGAATATAAAATGCAAATTGGATCGAGTGTGTCAGATATGATATGTGTATCGATTGTGCCGTCCTTATGAGACTTTCTCCATCTATAAAGTGTAGTATTTATATGCCAGATATGTCGTTTAGTATACGTAACGTTCAGGTTTTGAATGTATATGTACATATGCCGACCAAATTAGGAAGTGTCGTATGAAGCTGTCTAGATTCTTCAACTTGCGACACAGGTTAGAAAAAGCAGAATTTTCTCCTTACAACGACAACGACCGAACGTTAATGTTCTTCCTGTTGCTTTTTTATAGTCCTAGGTATACTAATGACCCTTGAGACGCAATGTTGTTAACAAACTTTTCCTTATTCAACGTTTTTTTTAATGAAAGTCCTGTGCTAAAAGCTTTTTCACATGTATGACCTTTTCTGTTATCTGCAATATTAGTTTCAGCTTATCTGAAGCCCGAAAGCTCTCTCAAATTATCTTTTATATTACTTAGTGAGCTAAAGCAGATATGCAATATTAATTCTCTTGTCTTTTGTAATATCGCTGATGACGTGTCGGATACGGTTCCAATATATTATACCTATACCTGCCTACACAAATGGGCGTGAAAACAGGACCTAGAATAATAGTAAATCTAACTGCCCTTCCCTTAGCTAGGTATCTACCTACAGAACAATACGAAAGTTAAATTCACCCACACCTTCACTCGAGTACAGTTCCTAGTGTTCACACCGAACAATCGAACGATAGAAGCTCACAAATTAAATGATTACCCGATATGTAATCACAAAGTATCCATAGACTCCAACGCGATGTCCATAACATGTAATCTTACAAGAAAGCGCTTCGATTTTAAGCTTTCTATAGAATTAACGCGATCGTCTCTTATTTGTTTCCGGAGGAGAACGCCTGCGCAATTACACTGGAGGCGCAAACATCGTGGCATGCCACAGATGTTATTATACAGCCGTAAAAGGAAAAATATATAGAAGAATCCATTAGCACGATGAGTTAATAAGTGGGCTTTTAAATGGTCGAATTTGTAAGAAAGTTGTAATTTATCTCTGTAATTGTGGAAACTTTTAGTTTCTCGTGATTGTAGATTACAATAATTGATGTGGAGCCAACCCTAAGTAAGCAATGACGGCATACAGATCCACTATATTATTATTTACTACAGTAGAACCACAGTACAATACATTTTATTGTAAATGTACGCTAAATGTGTGTAATGTATCTATTTCCGCCTAGCGATCCCGTAGTAAAATTCGATCATATAAGCTGAGTTACTAGCTGAAGAGATTCTCAACGCTTTTTGACCTAAGAAATAAGTAGACGCAGCAAAAACCTCAACAAAGACATTTGATTTATGCTCTTCAGTTTAATAACAACGTAATATCCAATATGTCTATAGTATAAGCGGGACCGTTGTTACTGACATTGTTACACTTTTTTCATAACATACTCCATCGTATGATATCAGATATTGTCATGTCTTTCACCGAGCACAAAATGAAATTGTGTTTTTCATTCATATTTACTGTTAACGCGATTTTGTTCCACGCCCCGTTACCAAATAAAAGTATATAAAACATGCAATTTCCGTGACACTGTGCTATTTTTTCACGACAATCCCGCTGAGAATTGATTGATTATATCTTAAGCTCACGAAATTCAATATACATAGTTTATCAATGCTGGTTTTTGTGTGTCTAACAATCGTGAGAGTTTAACTAGGACAGCTGTTAAAGTTTAGCTCTTAGCATAAAAACATAAGATCGTCCAGCCAATTTCCGTTCGTTATTTATTGTAACCGAAATAAATATTTATGAGCAGACCACCTATATATGGTTCATTGAAGGCTGCCTTAATAATTATAGTTAGCAGTTAGTTCTGCGTTGAGTGTCAACCAATTATTGATTTGAGTTAGGATTTAATTTTCTCAAACTATTTCATCACTCTCGTAAGACTGACATACGAAACGGCTTCAAGGACTGTCACAACACACAATTACAATAATAACACTGACTATTACATAATTTACATAGAAAATAACGTTTAATATGTCCTCAATTCTTCATTATACATAATTATAGTATCTCATTTCAATGTCAACACGCGGCTTCCCTTTTTGCGCGAACTAAACGTCACTCCATTATCACAGTAATCACAACAGGCCTTTGTTTGTTTTCCAATCTTGTCTATAATCTCCATATTACGTGTACGACCGGGGTTTATATTACTAAGGCGAAGTAAAATTAAATTATTCTTGCTCTTGGCTCCTTGAAACAACAATGGAGTTTGAAACAATGTGAACGAAGCATACGAAGTCATTAAACTTGGAACTATTCAATATATCTTGAATATTATCTGATAGTTGTTCTAACGTTGTTAGTATTACATTATCTGATGCTGAAGGTTTCGTCTAACTTTGTTGGTATAACATTCAGGCGCGGTCCAAATTATTCAAGCTGTCGAGAGTCTGTATGATTTACTTGCCTTATTAACTTAAAACTGGACTTGAGCCACGAAAACCCCTAAATTGTAAGGTTATATACAATAACATTAAGAAAATAAGCAGACATGGGGACTGCCGACAGAAGTCAATACTTAAAACTATGAAATGACAGTGGGCTTTTTAACGCGCCTAAAAATTTTTTGACTATAAAAAGCCTGTCATAAAATACATAAATATTCTGATAGTTGTTTGGGCTTATTTCTGCTTGAAAATATTAAACAAAACCTAACCAAACCGAGGCAGGTTGTAAAATTTTCGAGCTCGCTTCGCTCGCTCTCCCCAGTCTATTTACGACCAATTTGGCAGCATAATTAAGGAACACCCCTCCCTCACATGTAAAAGCTGCGTCTCTGAATAGCATAAGTAATGTGGAGCTGGAAATAGCAGGGGTGTACCTTCATATACACCCTCATTTTGCCAGTTATTAAGTTTCATGCCATAGGGGCGAGCCTGCTGCCGACCGGGCACAAATCACAACATTAGCTTGTAATTTAATGATGACGTACTGTGCTCGTCTTTCAATTACTGCTGCATGTTCAAATCTTAGGCGAGGACGCTGGCACCCTAAACACAAGTTAAATCTTACATTGAGTGCCAGAGCTCATCGAAAACACTCTGTTTACCTCTATGGTTTACCTAGTTGTAAAGTTTAATGTTGAGATAATTGTTTTTTGTACAATTGAAGGTAATGAAAGTTTTTTTTTTTTAATCTGGACTCCAGGCTGCATCTGAGAAATTTCTGATGGAAAAATCCAAGCTAGAACCTCATGCTCAGCAGTAACGCTTGCGACCACTAGACCAACGAGGACATGTACCTCCTTTAAAATATTCCTCGGCACCCATGGTGACCCCCCCCCCCCCCCAAAATCTTGGGCTGCAACCGCGCCCATAACATTATCTGATGCTGAAGATTTCATCATGGTGTTAAAATTTTGTCGAAAATTTATGTAAATATTCGTTCTTAAATGAACGTGAAGAAGACTCCTTCGTGCCTCAAAAAGCACGTTAAGCCGTTGGTTCCGGCTGTCAGACGTGGATCTTTAACAGTTGTTACGGGTGGTCAGAAGCCCGAAAATCTGACAACCTGTCTTACCAAGGGGCATCGTATTATCCAGTAACTGGGTTTTGGAGGTCAGATACTGGTATTCCGCTGAATACCAGTATTTCAGCATCCGGTTAGACTGGAAGCCAGGTAAGCCAGGCAGATGATGATGAACGTGAAGAAGTAAATAAGACTGAACCAGAATGGACATACACGTTACTTTAATAATAAAATCATGAAATTGCATCTTTTCTTGTGTATTTACCTCAAGTGGGGTCATCAGCGTCTTCCCATCTACTAATTGTTGCAAACAACTACAATTAATCCGTCCGTGTAGTGTGGTCATTAGGGCAATTTATCGACTGCTATGATGACGTTAAACGTGTATTTAAAAATCATTACAACCGAACTGACTTATGAGTTGTAGTTCGTGGATGTGAACTCAGACAGGCGCTTTAATTTGTGTTAACTACTTCATCACCACTGCTCTCAAAGCGTTGAAGGAAAATATCGTGAGGCGTATCCTAGAACCAAAAATTCGAAAACATGTGACATCTACCAACCCACACTGGGCCAGCGTCGTGAATTACGGCCCACTCTCTTTGGAGGCCTGTTTCCCAGCAGTGGGAACATTATAGGCTGATTATGCTTATGCTTATGCAACCGAACAACGGCAGATAAATTCAGCAAAACTGACAATCTCGCCGTGCATTGATTTACACGCACCTTGAGAGCACGCATTGATTGCAGTGCACCTACTTTTCACGTCGCGTTAATAAGACACGTACCGAGGGCTTGCCCTATATACGGCGCGTTGTAATGCATAGAGCTTAATAAGTCGTTATGTGGGGCAACATCAAGTAACGGGACCCAGGCTCACGCAAGTGTGTTTCATCATAAAATTTAACAGCCCTTTCCTCTGTCTGCAGAATAATAACGCTATTTAATTTTAATTCTATGGAAGGCATTAACACGGATTTTTATTCAGCTGTGAAATACCGTCATGGGTTAGAACGTTAGGTCAAAATAAATAGTTATAACGTGACGGGGATCTGTTACTGTTACTGCAGGTGGCCACGCCACTTTTCCTTCACATGTCTAAGGGTAAATATTATGTTTTCTTCAATTAAGCAAGAAAATGCTCTGGGATAGGAAATGCCTGATAAGGACTTGCTTTGTAATGAAATCAAATTATTTTGATTGCTGTCTTGAGTAAACAGTGATGACCATTTGTGAATAAGTAATTGCTTTATTTCTAATTGGAGCAAGAAATCGCATTATTTCTAATTCAAACATTCTAATGTATGTTCTTTATTGGCACATTCTCTGAGGGAGACGTTGGATGGCGTGGCTGCCACTTTTGGGTACAAACGTAGGACACTGTACAACGCTCAGTTTTTGTCGCACAGTTAAGCGTATTACAAGCAAGAAAAAGTGAGTGTATTATCAAATGTTCATAGAAAAGATTTATTCAAAAATATAAAAAAAAAAAAAATAGTATCACGATAAAACAATGGTAAAACAGAGCTCAAACAAAATATTTTTCGTCACATAATACAAAAAATTTTGAGCGTAAACTATAATAATTTATGTAATGACAATAATTCAATCAACTAAAAAAATATCTAAAAATTATTCCACTGAGCCGTGCATTTATTTTTAATTTAATTAAAACTGCAAAATTTATTTTATTTTGGAGGTCATTTGATTCAACTACGATCAAACGCATCGCTGTTTTATTAAACCATTTGTTGTCACGATGCGCTTTTGTCAATTGCCTAAAAAATAGTTTCTTACTGCGCCTTAAGAATACGAATCTTCTGATCATCATCTCCCTAACCTTTTCCCAACTATGCTGGGGTCGGCTTCCAGTCTAACCGGATGCAGCTGAATACCAGTATTTTACATGGAGCGACTGCCTATCTGACCTCCACAACCCAGTTACTGGGTATTCCGAGTTAAGGGGGGTCTTGGTATGTGAAGATGGTCACTTATCCACGGACCAACCGCGGCAAGCGTAGCTTAACATGATCGATCGACCTATGCGGCTGTTATTATTTAGCCACAAACCCCCTGATACCTACGCTTATTTTTTTGTACACGGTAAGTATTTGGTGTTTGTTCATTGTTACTGATTGATTTAAGACAACATACATACATACATAATCAGCCTATAATGTTCCCACCGCTGGGACACAGACCTCCTCTCGGTGATAGGGATTGGGCCGTAATCCACCACGCGGGCCCAGTGCGGGTTAGTAGGGGTCACATATCTTCTAATTTTTGGTTCGTGAAAACGGTGAAAGAAAACATCGTGAGGAAAACGGAATGTCCTAGCCGTTTTCCTCACGATGTTTTCTTTCACCGTTTTGAGAACAAACAAATGACAATACAATACTTTTATTTACTGTGACTCCAGGCCAGTCCATCATGTAGTAAGTTCATTATGGATTGGTGTTTATACAAAAATAATTCTGAATTTTACTCTAAATTCTAATAAGATTTCA
This sequence comes from Apamea anceps, assembly GCA_951799955.1. NCBI lineage: Eukaryota > Metazoa > Arthropoda > Insecta > Lepidoptera > Noctuidae > Apamea > Apamea anceps. Next base: position 7,719,355 of record OX637516.1, read on the forward strand.
AGAAACAAGTTTGCTAGCAAGCTTTTACAACCCACAAGAGCTATACAAATATTTCGCATAGAGCTTTTATTCACGAGACTTAGCAAAGGTAATATTGATATCAAAAGCTCAAAGCGAACTAAGTATCAAATAAACCACACGATCCCGTTCCCTTATTTGTTCAAGCTCGACTACAAAATCTAAACAGTACAAGAACCTTTCACGGTTTGGTCAGCAGCTGCCGATACTTGCTGGTTCCAGCAAACCGTATTCATTAACATAATGACCCGTGTTATACAACACAATCATAGGGTAAAAACTACCAAAAGCAGCAATTTTCACTGCGATACAAACAATGTCTGTGCCTCTCCCCGGCAATCATCTAATAATTGCCGCGTACAAGCGATAAGTATGGTGTATACGATAATGTAATAACTATTAGGCATTCGCTAATGTTAACATTACTGTAATTATGTAGATACTCGTATAGACTGTAACTGTATCTTCTAACAATAAATAGATATGTACTACTTACTATACTTGCTTGTATCAAGTCATAATATGTGCCTTAGAAAATCTCATTCGAGTTTCCAAAATTAACGCCAGGTATGTACATTTTATTGTTTACATGATCGGTGCCTGCCAAAGCCTGCGTCCACTCTTTTAAACCACAAATTAAGAGTAAGGGGGATTCGCTAGATAACCCGCGAAATTGACTGTATTTCATGAAATAGTCATTCAATAGGATTATATGAACTTAGAGGGTTGTATTGATGATTTTAATTATTATAAATCTGTAAAGGTCATTTGTCACGCTCGCAAATCATATTTTAATCAACATTCAACATGACACTGACCTGCAAATTGCAAAAAACTTAAGTAAATTTGAATTTCGCGCGCTAACCTGGCGCTTCCCCCTTAAAAAATACCACACAGTTGTTAGATACATCGTTTTCTGGTATGTATGCATTTACCGTGGTAGGTATGTAGTAATTGACGCTTGTAACGTTACCTCACTCTTCCATACTCTTACTGTAAATAAAGAGCTTATGCTATACACTTGTTCGTGTAATCTAATCGTCGCAATCGGGAGCAGTCAATGAGGAAGTGGTGCGACGTTTGTACGTGTGGTGCGCATGCGCATGTCCATCCCATTGCATTCTGCGGTTACCCAGACCACGTGGAAACATTCACTAAAACCGCCCCGCGGCTATAACGGAGAATTTAAATCCTTTAATTTCAAGCATTCAAAAAAGGAATGGTGCATTTAATTTATGGCAGGTCTTCAACGCACGCGTTTTGTCGAAAAAAGATGCAAATAAATGCAATTAAGTTAATTGTGTAACTGGTCGAATAAGTCATTGGGACGGAACGGGCCGCGTGAAAATGGTCAACCTTTTACTTAAAAACCGCAACCACAGTACCAGGGCTCGCTGAAAGAAAAATAATAGTAAGTTAAGTCAGTGAACGGTATCGCAGTGGATCACGACTAAGACAAGTTCATTTTTTTTTTCTTTTTTTTTACTAGTGAAAGTTCGGACGGCTTCTCGCGATAGGCTCGTCAGTTGCATGCCACAGACAATAGGCCAGCATTATGCATAATGAAATAAAGTCACGCGATTTTTTGACGGTGGCAACAATTTTCGAATTTAGCCTCATTTCCTTTGTTTGCTCTTTGAATGGCTGTGTTACTACGCGCACGCTAGCGTAAACATCGTAGGTATTGATATCAAGTGCACAATATTACGTAATAAAACATTATGTATGGATTTAGAGAGAAATGAATTATTTCAAAATTAAATTAAAAATTTAAAAAACCCCCGACTACGTGAAACCCTATAAAAAGAAAAAAATAACCTTGAAATTATGACCCTACGTAAGTACGTATGAAATTTTTTGATTAAATGTTGTCCCGTCGGGGGACCGCTCTAATTATTAGCCTAACGTTCTGTTAAAGTTTAAAATAGTAGCGGTCCCCCGACAGGATAATATTTAATCAAAAAATTTCATACGTACTTACGTAGGGTCATAATTTCAAGGTTATTTTTTTCTTTTTATAGGGTTTCACGTAGTCGGGGGTTTTTTAAATTTTTAATTTAATTTTTTATTTCATGCTTTTTGTAGGGACTCCTTATTATTTCTTTTCTTTTATTTTCTTGCGTTTTAAGATTCAGGTAATTTGGTATTTTATCAGGTTTTTTGTAATTCGCCATTTTGTGGTGGTGGCCATCTTGGATTTGAAATTTGTCATAGTGTATAGTATTCTACTAGTCAAGCCCTTTCATTTGACACCCACATTGAGGGAGTTGTGAAAAAAATAATGTAATTTGCCATTTTGTGGTGGAGGCCATCTTGGATTTGAAATTTATCATAGTGTATAGTATTCTACTAGTCAAGCCCTTTCATTTGATACCCATATTGAGGGAGTTGTGAAAAAATATGTAATCCGCCATTTTGTAGCGGCGGCCATCTTGGACCGATTTTCATCAAACATAGCTAAGAACACTCTCGACAAATTCACCTTTCAAACAAAAAAAACAAAATTAAAATCGGTTCATCCGTTCGGGAGCTACGATGCCACAGACAGACATACACACACACACACACACACCCCCACACACACACACACACACACACACAGACACGTCAAACTTATAACACCCCGTCGTTTTTGCGTCGGGGGTTAATGAGGCAAATAGACAAAATGAAGCCTTCATTTGCTTGTATGGCATAGAATAGAATAGAAAATATTTATTTGCATAGAATGTAGGCGAGTGGTTTCAAAATAATGTTTCATGTGTTTTGTATACAAAGAAATTACACACTTTCGCAACTTAAAATATTTTTAAACCAAAAGAAAAAGTTTTAATGGCTGTCTAAACATGTCAGAAAAACTTAATTAAATCAGTAGGAATTTCGCTAATTGCTTCATTAAAAACTAAGAATCTTTTAAATAAATGTTGATGTCATTATTAACAGTGCGGAAATATTTCATTTGTCATTAGATGTTTATCGCGGAAGCTTTACAGTTAAATTTGAATGAGAGCGCATTCACTTTGATGTGCGTATCAGCTGGAGCTAACAATAATGTACCTTCCTACTGACGTTGACAAGCGAGTTGTTTTTATTTTCCACTCAATTAAAAGTGGCACATCATGTCACTGCTTGTCATGCTATGCGGTATTTCGCCTCTGTAAGGAAATGCGCACGCGCTACGAAATTCAAATTCTTCGATTTCAATTCTTAGTCATCCTAAGGGCTTTCTTTCGTATGTATGATGCAGTCATCTTCATCTCATACGGCAGTTTAAAAATGTTTAGCTACTGCTAAATACAAGATGGACTATGTTATGTTATGTGTAACTTCGAAGCAGCGCCGTGAAGGCCCTTATCACACTGGTGATTTGCGAACGTGTTTTCAGCGAGGGTTCAACGCGCAACGTCATCGCCGCGCTTGTGTAACGAGAGCGATTGAACTAAGTGGACAAGGGAGAGTGAGACAAGTGAGTGTACAATGTCGGGAAGACGCGGAGAACACATCACGTAGTCGCGGTTACCTCGCTTTGCATCCACGAGGAGCACGTTCATAAATCGCCTCATTGAAAACACGCTAAGAGAGGCTTCACGTCGGCGTACAATCACGCACGGACGGCCATTTAATTAATATATCTTTATTATATTATTAGCTGCTGTTGCTGATTTCACGGGCTGTCAGAATCTCCGGAGATACCCCCTTGTTACAATCTAACACGGAGAATAAATTGAATTTCATGCCTCGTATCATTATCTAATACATCTCAGACTACGAACACGATTACGAAGCAGTTGAGATAAAATAATTTATAGTTTTGTATGACTTTTTGCAGTTATTAGAATAAGAACAATGAAACCATTTATAATATTAACTGGGAGAATTATAGGAATAGGAAGTGTGTATTTTAGACGAATCTAAACTGCCGGAAGCGTAGCTCAACAAGGAGTAATTATGGCAAAAAAATTCAATGTAAATATTGACCACAAGATACAAATTCGAACAGATAGAAGGGTTTTAAGTTAAATAACACCAAACTTGAATCGAAATATCTACGAAATAAGCTCAATCTCAACAGCCTATGATGAGATTGAGCTTAATTCGTAAAGAATATATTAAGGAGAGCACGACTGTTGGACTCAGTTGTGCTGCGAAGCCTAAAAGTGACAACTGCACCCTAATTTCGTAACACAGTTTCAATCGCAATCCAAGAGTTTTGAAGGCTATTTCTAATCCATTGCTTTATAGGTTTAATAAATACGCCTGCTCAAAAACGTAAATGACGCAATGAACGTGCTTGAACTGTCAAAATGAAAGAAAATACGTACAATTGTCATTTTATATGTGTTACGCAATACCCCGCGGGTCTAATCTTTAAATATGCGCATAGCCAATGGGGCTGAAGAATAAAGATGGCAACTCCACAACAAACATAATGGGCTAGCCGGGCGTTGAAACCGACTCCCATTTACATTTGCATTGATTCGATTCAGTTGAAAGTGATCAACGTGTTCCAACTGACACTTTGATCAACGAAAATTGATCATTAGAAGTACAAACGTACCGCTACAGATTCAATTAGCCTGTATCTAGACGGAATCGAGAAATGATTGAGTCATTTCCTAGTTAATATCTTCAATATAATCTGTACTATTTGCTAGATTAAAAGTCTCGTTGGCTAAGTAAAGCATATTGAAACGAGTTAAAAACTCAAAACGATTAGTCATTGTTAGTTTTCAATTAGGTACGGTGTCTTTCTATCGTTTAAAACCTACTTTCTATCGTTTAAAACCTACTTTCTAAGGTTAATTACAGACTATAAATACTTAGACATGATTTAATTTAATATTAATTGGCCCCGAGCCAAGTAATTCAACATTGGGACAATACAACATATGAAACCTAACTTATATGACATGCAAACCGATAGACTTGTGTCCGTAAATAAGTCAGATATAAATTCAAAATTAACATCTTGAATAATTCGTCTATTACACAAACTAAATAACGAAATTTAATGAAAGGGATTGTGATCATTGTGTGTTTCACAATTAAGCTACTGTACGAGTATGATGTAGGTATGAATAGATACTGACTGTCAGTGAGGTGGTTGAAGGCGGTGACGTCATCGTTGAGCCTGCCCTCCATCCGGCGGAGCTTGGTGCTCAGGTCTCGAGTGTGGAGGAACAGGAACAGGGTGCATGATACTGCCACCAGAGCCACTAGCTCACTCGTCCTGAAACAATGCAAATACATAATGATCAATTTAAGAAGTATAAGGTATCTAATTGTTCTCGTTACATGTTATAAAATGTGAGGGGCTAGAAAAGTTCATTATTTGCGTTGAAACGATTCGCTAAATTGTATCTTCTTCCAGCTGTGCGTTTAAAGGCACAAAGCACACATGCACAAACATTCTATGAGCTAAAACTTACATCAACCATAAATCTGTTAATGAAGTGTGTCTGATATTGCTGCTTATTAGGAAATTATTCCCTAGAAGCTTTTAAAGCTAGATTAAGTAGCAGTTACCTACAAATCCCACGACATAAAGGCAAGGATTTTTTTTAACAAAAAAAAACATTTTCTCTCGGAGCACATCATTATCAAGCCAAGGGGCAGATTGAGCCATCCGGTGATCACGACTTCTAAGACATGTGGTCAAGAACTCAAGACAGTCCCCCGTTACTTTACCATTTACAGAAAATAATCATTAACCAGTTTATACTAGATTCGTATGCCAACTATTATAAAACTGTATACATATCGAAAAGAAAATAATGCAGATGCTAATAAAACTATTGTCTCCTTGGTTCACACGGATGTCATTATTGGCTGCAGACAACTTCGTCACTTCGTTAACCGATACTGATGACTTCATAGCGGTAATAAGCGGTTTTTAAACCGTAATAAACAAACTATCTTTCTAATTGGTACGATAATTGAAAATACCGATTGTGAGATTAGCGCTCCTTGAGGCTCGAGGATAAATCGATTTCGCAACTCGAGTAATCGTTCGATCCTATCGACTACTCGTTTGTCAACTTCGGCATCGGTTCATTAGTCTAACTTTCGAAGCCCAATCTTAGCTTCGAGTTGCGAAATATTGACTAAAAGGAGATCCAATTTCTTGACATTTAAGTCGGTTTTAATAATCCAATATCTACGAGTATTGCGGTTTCTTTTATATATTCAAAGAATGACTCATTTTAAAAAAAAAAACCTGCTTTGTACCAGAGCCTGTACATAGCTACCTACTGTCTTGTTGGTGTTATGGTTGCAAGCGCCACAGCTGAGCTGGTTTTGGGTTCGGACCGTGTGGAATATGCCAGAAATTTTCAATTCCGATTAGTTTCGTTACGTGAAACTATTAATTTGATTATTTAGGTATTTTAATTTAACATATATGGCGGGTTGACTGGCTGGTTCGAGGTGGCGCAGGAAAAAGTTCCTGGAAGAATTTGGGGGAAGCCGTTGCCCAGCAGTGGGACAGAATAGAGTAAACAAAAAGAAAACATAAAACAGCCATAATTACATCAGTTAAATTAGTAGTCAAAAATCGTCTCACAAAACTATAACTATAACACACTCCTGGAGAAATATGGGTGTAGGTACCGATAACTCTTCCTATCCCTTCGGGGAAGTCTGTGCTATGTTTAAAATTCAGACGAAGATTATATTCTGACAGCTCTCTAATACTCGTATCAGGCGCAATGTGACATTCCTACTTTCTCACAAGCTACTTGCTCGACTACGGTACAGTGCGACATCATGTTTTGTGTAGCACGAGCTCTCTTTAATGCACTTTTACCTTCTCTGATAGCCTTGAAAGCATGTCGTTTTATTGCCTCGTTTGGTATAAACTTTCCAATTGTATGTACAGTAAGCTCACGGTTTGTTTATGTTTTTTTGTTTTTTTTTTTTTTAAAACTTTGCCCCTCACTCGGAATTTCTCCTGTGTCGTGGGTGCGTTTACAAACATTTAAACTCACATACACAAACAGCCAGACCCGGAACAACTACTTGTAGGGCATACAAATATTTGTTCCGTGCGGGAATCGAACCCGCGACACGCAGCGCAGCAGTCAATCGCTTAACCACTGCGCCAACCGTGCCATCCACCATCTATTTGGTAATGTCAATGGTGCTTCTGACATTTTAGGGAAGATATCAAGTTTTACTCTGCTAATTTTGCCGAAAGTCGAGATACATTTTAATAATCATCATTTTAATCGGGCAGGTTGACGTTTGACCAAAACACTGGATTCTTTTTTCAAGTGACAAATTGCCATTAACAGGTAAACGTTTAAATAAAACAAAATAGCATTTAGTACCAAAGAGGCAAGTTGTATGTTATATTATTAGTCCCAGCGTGAAATAGCGAGCCTTCTAAGAATGATATAGAGAAATTATTGTACTTAAGTAAGCTATGAGGAAGTACAAAACCCTGTAAATGGCAAATATTTACAAATTAATTATTAGAATAAACCCACGAAGTCCTAAGAACATCTCTCCACTGACTAATGGGATTACAACACGGCCGGTACTTTTCTCTATTCCACTTTGCACTGCAAGTGATAATTCCCTTTCCCTTATACCGGCTTAGACAAGTGGTCAGGTGCCATCAAAACGTTCAAGTAAAAGCCACCGGTAGATAATCCTTTCACTAACAGATAAACACTTTCGTTTCTCTGCCGCTCAATTAAAAATAAGCGTGTGTTGTTATAATAATAATAATAATAATATCCCTGGACATTTCACACAGCGCCATCTAGTCCCAAGCTAAGCAACCTAATGCTTGTGTTATGGTAACAAGATGGCTGATAAACTACTTATATACATTTTTTTTTGTAAATACATACATATTATAGATAGAAAAACACCCAGTTGAGTAGTAGTAGATAGAAAAACACCCCTGTTCGGTAATGTACATAGCAAACAAAGAGATGTTGGACATGCATTATTTTATTTTAACTTAATAATAATAAATATTTTATTTCAGATCAAATTACAAGATCCATTTGTTATTAGTTAAAGTCTTATTTATTTTATTTGTCCATTTATTTCATTTCCTAACCTTATGTTAGTAAAAAAAACACACTAGTATAAGTATACAAAAATTTAAACGACTGACATGTATGTAGCCGTAAACCAGTGAGGCAGCATAGGGCAGTTCCACCTATCACACAATACACTCAGGATGATGTGAGAGCTAGCGAGTATTCTGAAGAGAATAGAAGCGCACCGTTTCCGTATAATAGCATGAAAACCATCAACCCTGGCCTCGGTGAACATCCCGGAAGCGATACAAAAGCGTGGTTGTCCCAACAGCATCCTGAATATATTGTTAAACTGGACGCAGCAAATGCAAGTGTCTGAAAGCTTAGGCAGTAACGCTTTGGTTTCTTTTCCGTCATATTATAAGTAGCGGATGTCATGAAAATCTGTCATTTTCACCAGTATTTGACATTAGGTGACAAAACGTTCTGTATTCCACCCGTTATTGTGTGACCGTTCACCGCTTTCTTATATAGGAAACCAAAGCTTGAAGTGATATATTAAAAAAATTTGCTTGATCTTTATAGTGTGTAGGATATATGAATACCTATTGCATCACCTTGCTTTCAAAATTACAGCAAGTATCGCCATTTTTAATATAATATCTACCTAAATATTACTTAAAACGAAGCTCAATTTGTCTTTTTATACTGTCGCAGATTTTTTTAAATGTTATGTTCTTCTCGAAAGTATGTGTGAAAGTACGTCATTTATTTCGTAAAACTGAAAGAAGAATCAGTATTAAAATATCGTTGAAACGAAGCTCCTCCTGTCTTATTAACTCGTTAACGATTTTTCACGTAAGATTTTATGACAGGTACCCACGAAAGTGTAAAAGAAAGTGCATCTTTTATTGCGTGTAACTGAATGATTTATTATTAGAAATGAATAATACTTACCTACAAATTACTAAAGCGGAGTCACACTCTCGCTTTTCAGAGACCTAGATTTTCAGGTCTGTGTAGGTATTTCAGACTTGAAATGTTTAAACAAAGCTTCCTTTATATTACTATTGATAAATAGAACGATTTTTAACACTTGGTCATGTACATTAAAGAATTAGAACACGATCTAATAATCATTAATATCTCAATTCGATATAGAAATAATGTAATTTAGGTAATCTATGTCGCCAACTCGACTTGAGGAAGTGTGGTGATCAATGCTCGTGTCTTCTCTGTGCGAGAAGCCTTCGCCCAGCAGTGGGACAATAATAATAATAATATCCCTGGACATTTCACACAGCGCCATCTAGTCCCAAGCTAAGCAACCTAATGCTTGTGTTATGGTAACAAGATGGCTGGCTGATAAACTACTTATATACATTTTTTTTTTTGTAAATACATACATATTATAGATAGAAAAACACCCAGACTCGGAACAAATACATGTAGGTCATACAAATATTTGTTCCGTGCGGGAATCGAACCCGCGACACGCAGCGCAGCAGTCAATCGCTTAACCACTGCGCCAATCGTGCCGTCAACACATACATATAGATCCTAGATACCTATGTACAACTTAACTAAACCACGGGAGTGTACAAGCGCAATAAAAACGCGAGGACCACTGCGAACGATGACCATGTCTTATTTTTTGCGTCTCATTCCTCTGAACAAGTCATGCGTGCAAGGTATCCTGCAGACGCGTCAGTCGTCGCTGTAACCAACCTATTAATAGATGAGGACAGTAACTGCCAGAGTGTAAGAAGATCTTGTGCAAAAAGTTATGAAACAGGTCCTTTAAAAAAAAAAAATGTTTGTCTGATACGGCTTTCATGCAGTGCCACTGTCTATTATGTACTTAGATAAAAATTATTCTCCTTCACTTGATTGCATCTAGGTAGTACAGACGCCAGCACATCAAGCTACTACAATCTGTCAAATTTCTTTAATAGATTTGCAACTTTATCCCTAAAGCATTAAGGTTCAAGATTAATTGGGATAATTTGACAGTTTCAGGTAACTTGACCTGCTGGCGTCTGTACATTACTAGTTGTGGATGATGACTTGTCGCTCACGTCAGGAAACTATTCAGCGGGGTAATTGCGTAACACACTATCAGGTAGCAATGGCTTTCATTTTGACAGTTCAACAATGTTCATTGCGTTATTTACGTTGTTGAGCAGACACATTTTTCTGAGAACATGTGAAGCAATGGATTAGCAAGGAGTCATTCGGGCAAAAGGACGCACTTTTTTTTATTTGTCACTGAGCCGAAACTATTGCTATAGTGATTTTAGAGGCCAAAAAGGACCTAAAGTTCAAAAAATGTCGCAAAAATTAAGTAAGTTTATTTATCATAACCATTTACACGCTAACAAGAAGAAGTGGGATGTTAGAGTCTCAAGCAAATAAATTTAAGAGCATTAGGTACATTACATGATTTATAGGTAATCATTGACCGCTCTCCTCTCCCATTCAGTCAGGTTCGTAAAACTACTGAACAAAGCACCGATATCCATAAAATCTGAAACCAGGTTTACTTACGGAACATTTAAGTAGAACAACCAGTAAAATATCAATTAGGTTCAACGATATAAATATTGCAGCTAGGGAAATAGCTTTCAGCGTCCGTCTCGATATTTATACTATACTAAAATTAGTACCTACCCACTTAATTATGTACGCTCAACTGCACATTAGAACTACAAAATACGCCATTACTGCCACGGAAAAAAAACGCTGTCAATATAATAGCAAAGCTATTTTTTTGTGCTGGAGGCACCTGATTGTACTTGAACTGTTTGTTGTCCAGATTGGCTTAAAATTTGAACAAACGAGAAAAACCAACTTTGGGAGAATTAATTAATGTGATTTAGGGCTGATTTTTTAATCGCCGGATAACTTTTGTTCGAGAATTGAAATTGACGTTTGGCAATTTATGTATGGAAGAAGTGTCAAAAATTCAAAATTATTCCTCCGACAGAATTATCTGGGGTTGGAGGAATCTGCCCTTAGACGAAGAAGGGGTAATATTTTTTGTAATTAGGTATCTGTGGAGGCTTGTAATTAGCAATTTAGTTATAAATGTATTCCTGTATTATAATGTTATTTGCCGAACAAGTGCATATCGAAGAAGGGTTCTGTCTAAGTAGTGTTTTTCGAAGGTGTGTGTTGTCGAAGTACGAGTATGTTCTGTCGGACTAATGCTAATCGAATATATGTTCTGTCGAAGACATGAGTAGTCGAACTATTGTTTTTCGAAATTGGGACCGTGTCGAAATAATTAACTGTCGAAATTCAGTATGACAGTCTGTTATTTGTCTGTAAGCCTTCCAAAAATAAAGAAAATAAAATAAATAAAATAATATCAATAAATACAGCTGACTGTACACTAGCGGACTTTGATGACTTTACGGTCTATAAAATTAAAGTTGAATGAAAATGTTTAAAAGCTGCTTTTTCATAAGAAAATCCGCATACCTACTTGACATACTCGTACATAAATAGGTATATACTACACTATGGTAAATGGTAACGAGCTGTGTACCAAACCTCGTCTTCACTCAGCTTTATTTTTTTTTAAGTATACCTAAGTATAATCAGCCTATAATGTTCCCACTGCTGGGATCCAGGCTTCCTCTCTGTCAGAGGGGAGTGAGTCGTAATCCACGCGGGCCCGGTGCGGGTTGGGATTTCACATGTCTACGAATTTTTGGTTCTAGGACATGCCGGTTTCCTAATGATGTTTTCTTTCACCGTTTTGAGAGCAGTAGTGATGAAATAATTTACACAAAGTAAAGTGCCTGCCTGAGTTCAAACCCACGACCTACACTCGAAAGTCTCGGCCGTTACCACTGGGCCACCACTGCTCATTATTATGTTTACGAAATATTGCAATAAATTGATTCTTCTATTACATAGTAAATGCTTTTGGAAACGGAGCTTTGGCTGTATTGTACCATTCGTAAGAACGTTATTATTTGGAAATGATCGAGAAAATGCTCTAGTGTATACTCACCTTTAGAGATTATTTCTTAGAAGCAGTTTACTAAATAGATAGCAATAAAAATAGAATCCTAACTTTTCATATCTAGTTGAACGGGTTTTATGGGTTTCATTTTTATAAGTTGTAAAGAACTGTTTAAAGAAGTAAGTTTTAATTCCATCATTAAATAAATAATTATAGTGGGTACTTACTGCCCGCGGGCATAAAAAGCCCTTAATTATTATTGACGTTATAACTTGCTTGGAATAAGCGCTGGCCAGACCTCCTTCATGTTCTAATTATAATTAATTATAAATCCAATGGTTCTGCTAATTTACGCAAATGTTTTACATTTCAATGAAGCATGTTTGGATACAGAATTTTGCGATTAGATAGGTATGTAGATACATCATCAGCCTTTAATGTTCCCACTGCTACGACACAGGTCTCCTCTCTTCGAGAGGGAGTGGGCTGTAATCCACCACGCGGGCCCAGTGTGGGTTGGTAGATGTCACATGTCTTCGAATTGTTCGTTCAGGACATGCCGGTTTCCTCACGATGTTTTCTTTTACCGTTTTGAGAGCAGTGGTGATGAAAAGTGTACACAAAGTAAAGCGCCTGTCTGGGTACGAACCTACGACCTACAACTGGATCACCACTGCTCTTGTATGTAGTTACTAGCTGCTAAATAGGCAAAAAGTTACCGATGTCGATTGTTTCTGTGCATTATCCCTATTTTTTTCTCTATCTAGATAACTAGATTTTCCTTCTTCACTCTTGACAGAGCGGTCATGGTCTGGATGAATTGCAGAAGTAGTCGGAGCTCGTCTCAGGATTTCTCTCCATTTGGTTCAGTTTGGCGCATTCATTAACAGCCTAGGGCCTCTAACCGCGGATTTAATTTGATCGGTCTACCTCATCGGTGACCTCCCGCGTGGCATATTACCCCTTTGTAAAATGTCTAATTTTTTGGTCTGTAATTTATATGGTGTACACAATAAAAAGTTTTCTATTACCTTCTGCTCTGCCCTGCACCACTAGATGCTCTATTGGGGTCATTATCCCGTCTTGAGATATGACCACAGTATTCGAGACTGTACTAGTGTACGCTGTTTGATGCCGAGTTCTTGGAGTATTGAAACATTCGTGAGAAATTCTATCCATGACATACCAAGCATTCTTCTCCAGCACCACATTTCTAGAGCTCCTACTTTTTTCTTTTCCAGTTCTCGTAGTGTCCACGTCTCAGCTGCGCACTGTGGGAAATACTAGTGTACAGACGAGCCTGATCTTAGTGGCGTTACTGATCTTACGAATCTATGTAGATAACCAGATAGGTACCTACTAAATCTTGACGTTATCGTAACTACGAAAGTTAAACTTAGTTAGCTGCAACCCACATCAAGTAAAATTTATCTCGGATGAATCCAAGAACTAGTTTCATTGAACGGTTGAACTCCGTACTTTCACTAAATTCCAACAATAACCTTTAAAGGACATATTTGTCCTCGAAGATATAAAACGTCCACGCGGACGGACAAGTCAGAAGAGTAAATAAAATAGAAAGTGGCCGTCGCGTGTTTGCGGGCCACACGTGGTACAAACTACAAATGGCCACATATGGCACTGCTAACTCCACTGCCAAAGAGAAAAACTATTGTATTATGATTTTATTACATCTCTACGTGGTTTGGTAGACAATGAGGATGGCATGTTATTGTCATACAGGAATAAAAGTAGGCTGTTTGTAACAGCTTTTGTTCGATAACGTTACGGAAGAATGAAAGAAGAAATTGCTTTATTAGTTAATGATTTCGAACTTGCCTGGTTATATTTTACAATTTAAAGGCAAATATTATTCGATCAGAATCGGCAAATTAACTAAACAGAGGTTCCACCTTATCGCATCTTTAAAATTATGTTTCGTATCGGTCATGTCGTGTATCTGGCAAAATAAATTACATCCTAGGTAGGAGCTATAAATCTCTTGATGAATTTCATAGGTCCAGAGAAACCTCTAACTTATTTCCAAAAGATTGATTGGTTTTTCAGAGTTAATAAGCACTTAAGTCCGACTCTTCGGTGAATATGAGCGTCGATAATTATGAATACCGCTCCATACGAGGCAGGAATTCGTAATGGAAAAACCCTCTAACGCATTAAGCCGTTGGTTCTGCGCCTGATCTCTATCCGGTCGTGTGGGATTGCTGCCCCTTCGGCCAATGAGAATGAGGGAAGAGAGAGTGCATCTGAGTCTGCGCACACACTTGTACACTATTATATCTCCTGCGTCGAAGGCTCCGCTAAGATTGGTCGCCACGACCGAAATTCTGTCTGGAAGACTATTACTCTTATTATACCGCTCTATGTATGGGAGAACAATAGCATCATTTAGGTGGTTTTTATAAAAACCTTTAAGTACACTACCACAGACTACATTTTACAGTTGTCATAAAACATAATAGGTATACTTACCTACATATCTACCTATGTTCATGTAGCATATGTAAACAGAAGGTGTGATCGCGTGCGCACTTAACTTAACTCGACACGTGCCTGTGCCGCCGGCGCAGGACGCAAGACAAACGGCCCTGTTGCCGCCACCACTCATGCCACACGCACGTGTATTAAAAAGGAAAATCTCTGATCTAACACAAAGTATTTATAGACCATTAACATTGTTATAGAGTAATTATAGGGTTGGTGGCGATATTTTTTAATTGTGCAGTAAATTCTTGTTCTCTCGTTAAACTGAGCTTTAAAAACCGATTATAAACCTATTTTATGGAGTTTAAATCTGGACCCGAAACGAATTAGAAGATTGCATCGTCATCTCGGTTAAAGAATCGTTCAATTGTTGAAAGTCACTTATAAACCCTTGACTGACAGTTGGTACGGGCCTCTTACTTTGAGTAAGATTTATTTTCAGCATTAGACCGCGATTTAATTAAAGAGTAGGCCGTTTTGTGGTACAGAGAACAATTTAGAACATTTCTTCTACTTGAATAATCAACTAAAATAAAACGAAACCAGCACGAAGACGTTCACGGCGAAATCAAAAACAGTTTACTTTTAATTGTTGTCATTGTTCACTGAACACGGCATAAACATCTTAATCTCGATTCTAGGATGATATCAGATAGAAAGTTTCCATGCCTTTTATCCGTAACATTAATCCTGACACAGTTAAAAACGTTATTTCTTACTTTACTAAACAAAAGCAGTCGTAAGTTTAATGATCTACATAACATTTTGTTTCCCATTCATTCGGTATGAAAATCAAACTTGGCGCAAATCCGGTATCGCGGCCATCGAAATAAATAAAATAAACCGATAAACCTACAAACACGGAACATTAAAACTGCACTTTATTTATGTACTAGCTCTCTTTTACATATTCTCTTTTATTATTTTTTAACACCAGTCCATATCTACTACTATAATATAGGTATAATAAAGCTGAATATATAAATGTTCAAATAGATAAAAAACCCTAATAACGTTATTAGAAATGTTATAATTTTAATTTTAACAAATTTATGTGTTTATCTTGTTACATTTAACATGTTTAAATATTTGTATGCCAGTCCATGGCGAAGCATGTAAGATCATAACTTTATTTATAAGAGCTTAATGTACCATGTTTTAAAGCAAATAAATATATTCTATTCTATAATTCTAATAGTTTGCTTGTTTGTTTGAACGCGATAATCTCTAGAACTGCCAGTCGGATTTGAATAAATTCTTTTTGCGCTTCATAGCTCTATTCTTAAGGAAGGTTATAGGCTATTTAACATCACCATTAGAAGCCAAGCAAAAAGAAAAAAGAACGCTAGGCGCAAACGAAGTATTAGTGCAAGCGGGCGAGATAGTTTTATAAAAATGTGGCTGTTATTTTAATGCTTATATTGTGTATCTTACGACTTCCACGCAAACGAAGTCGCGGGCAGAAGTAAAGATATAAATATCTCCGAAATGAAACAAAACCACAGTGCACACTTATTGTAAATATCAGTGGGTTAAAGATACACCTAGATTGGTTTTCTCCGCTGAAGCGTGATATTTTTAAAACAAGAAAGTTGAGCGAACGAGATCGTCTCTCAAAACCACATGCAGCATGCTGGATTCCAATAGGCTGTGGTCAGTAGGTACCTATGTGTCAATTCTTAACGGTTCCTATAAGGAAAGTTGTCTGCAGGATCCAAATGTGTCACAAGATTTGACTTTCATGACTACCTATTTGTATAACTACTGAAACAAACATTTACCCACTTAACTACAGAATTCAAACTTCCTAGAGATATAAAAACCTACTAATTTTATCTATCACTAGGTTTATACGTTTAGCACTTACATAATAATCAGAGCATGACGTATGAGAAGAGGCTACCTCGCTTTCGTGATGAACTAATCAATAGGTCATTTACCGTTATGACCGGATATCATTGAATTTGACCCTTGTAGGTAAGAAATAAGTAAGATTCTATTGCAACATTAATTTGAAGCCAAAAGCTCACCTTTTAATTTGTCATTGTACAGTCACGAGCACCAATATGTCAACACTTGTGAACTTTCAATTGCAATTTTTTCGTGAAATAACTAATGCAACGT
Organism: Apamea anceps; assembly: GCA_951799955.1. Classification (NCBI taxonomy): domain Eukaryota; kingdom Metazoa; phylum Arthropoda; class Insecta; order Lepidoptera; family Noctuidae; genus Apamea; species Apamea anceps. The sequence goes on from OX637516.1 coordinate 7,735,963, forward strand.
TGAAATACGACACATTACATAAACCTATGGGTTCGAAAATGCTATGTTCGTAACAACATACATTTTGATTAAAATATAAAGGAGTAAATCGCTTTTGAATAAGGCCGAGTGTATACATACTTTTTCTCGTGACTGTACAATCAGGAAAATTAGTTGATAAGCAAATTGGTAAGCTACGTTAATTTGTCGTGTGTCAAAGAATGATAGTTGTGATTTCGATACACCTAGGTACGGAGAATTTAAGTTGGTGATCATTCACAAGTATGTGTTAACTAAAACCAACAGCAACCACTGCAACGAGCCATCCTCTCCTTTAACAGCAGTTCCGCATTCTACTACAGCACATAATAATTATTTGTCTGTAAAGAACAAACAATACTAAGCAAGCGTCTGCTCACCTACATACTTACAAAATCAGTGTCATTTCCAACATTTATAAATATCATTGGTACGCACTGATCCAAATCCAGGCACCGCATAAATACAATGAGCAGTAACTTCATCAATTACGTCTACCTGCTAAAATGCATCAGTAGATTCTAGTTATATTAACCTATAAAGTTTTCACAGGCGGCGCAAGCGCATCGATCTCCACGCACGTATATCAAGCCGTGAAAGGCCCATCTTATAAATCTAAATCATTTTTATACATTGAACTATCGATCTGGTTTATTACATCATTTTTTATTAGTCGTCTTCATGCCTACCTATTACATATTTTTATTGGAATACAGGTTGTAGCTCGACTCATTCGAAAGTATGCCATATTAGACAGTAATAAATCATAGATTTATGCAATGTTTGTGTTCAAATTCCCACACATATTTTGGACTTACGAAAAAATATGGCTAGCGTAAGTTAAAGGTCGCATGGCAACAGCTGCATATAAAATTCTGACAGGTATATTGAGCCGTAACTGGTTTTACAAGAAGCCAACCTTAACGACGTGGGTTATATATAAGCTGTTAACCCTTTATTAGATGGTGAAGGGGTTAACAGCTAATATGAGATAAAGTAGAATGCAATTAGCAGTTGTTTCACGACAATACTACGTATGGAGTCTGAACTCAAGAGCTCTAGTTATTTTACTAACAGAATGATAAGCCAATGACTAACAATATTGTACCCACTTTTAACGTCAAACAATTCCGATACTCGTTCGAACGTTTGCAACCAGTGTTTTTCATTCTAAGTGAATTAATTGTTTTCTGTGTTTGAGAAATAAATGTCTTAAATAGCTGTCGACCGCCAGATGCCAACCTATCAGACTACCCACAGAGAATAAAGTTAAAATTATTATATGTAGCTGGAAAAAGGCGATAAAAAGTTACAATTAAATTACTTCTTCGACAATCCTGGTGCGCGACCAATCGCTCAGTAATATTGAGTCTACATGGAGCGAGCTGCGCAAAAAAAACAGATCATCGGCCTCAGTTTTCTCAGGTTAGCGAATCTCACTTAAAACATTCTATAAATAAAGTAAAATCGTTCGTTGCGCATGCGCGCGTCTACCCAGTAAAAGTTATCATCATCAATACCTGAGATTACAAATACCAATCGTTAATTACGCTTGAGATCTTGGTTTTACTATTTAAACGCTATTAAGGCAGAAATGCGAACGCCAGATTTATTTGCTGAACGTACTTACATGTTACGTCCTTATAATCCTGATACACGAGAGCATTGATCCTAAATACATCAGTAATCTGTACTTATTTTACGTTTCCATAACCCTGAGTTTACTATACATGCCATTTCAAGTATAAATATAAAGTGTTAAAGAAATCTGGCCCACGACACGATACAGCCTCTTTCCCCACATTTCCGTTTAATGCCGGTAATTTTTTTGTCACCATTGATGACTTTTTTTTCTCAGTTGTAAGCCGAAATCTTGTTATTTTTTTACCGTAACACGCAATGACTTGCGATCATTACCCCAATCGGTTTAATGTTAAAAATTTTGCACCGTTTTTTGTGAACCAGGTCATCATGTCGTAACGACATTATATTATTATTAAAGAAGACATTGTGTTTCATTTTTTACGATGATCGAGAAAGGAAAATGTAATTTCTGTTTTCCTCAAAAACGTTGTTGTTCGCTAAAAAATAATTACAGAGCTTTAAAGCTAAATATTGAAGAAGGTGCATTTGCTTTCCGTATCAGGCACTAATGTGTTAGTGTTCAGCAATAAAGTGAAATAATTTAGCACCTATCTGAGGAGATTAGGGCACATAAAGTAGGCGTGGATGTAGAAAGCTCTGATAAATGCGTGGCAGGCTTAAACTAAGTCTGGCTGGAGGCGCGATTGGAAAGCTGGGTGCAGCCGGTCCACTAACGGGTTGCAGCAGCTTTCCATGGCGAGATGCGCTTTCTGATATCAAATACCATTATATACTGGCAAATGTGCTGCATTGTCACTTATATTGATGAGTTGGCCAACGGTAGGAAGCATAGTATAATGTTGCAAAGTTAATGAAACAATTAACACAGAGCGTGTTACACAATCTAACTACTACAGTTTCATTAGTATTTTATTATTCCTCTGAAACTATAAAATAAGCAGAATAATGAAATCGTACCTTTTCATGCAATTCAGACTTTAATTGTTTTTTAATGTTGTTTTTATGTGTTGTGGTACTTGTGGTATGAGTTTTTCAGGGCAGCTGCGAGCGTGGAGTCGCGAAAACCTATGAGGTTTTTAAAAATACGGAATTCTCTCTTACTTATAATGACGTAGTCATATTATATGTATACCGAAAAAAAACATTGCCGTGCATTAAACTACCTTCTTGGTGTAGCAGTTTTTGTAAGCACGGGTTCTGGTGGCATCGGGGAGAGTATTAGACCCTTTGTACGAACACGTTTTTCTTGCCGTGAAAAAGTACGATTTCTTCGCCATGTGTAGGCACGGTCGTCGTGTATACACCATGGAAGCTTGTACACGGACACGTTTTTTGTATGTCGCGGTTTATACGTGTTACCGTAATGAAACTATGCCGTGTACGTACAAAGGGCCTTATTAAGTTTTTCCCTTGGATAATTCTGAATGATAATCTGGCTTTTGGATTTGTGACAGGTTATGGCAATTACGAGTAGCTCGCCTTTGTAACACCTACCTACCACCTACCTACTTACCCTATCAGGTAATACTAGCGTTATGTTAGATTTTATTATACACACTCAAAATGGTTTCTCTCTAATCAATGTATTACAAAGATTGCCTACAGATCCAGTTTAAATAACATCGTTGAAAAAAAAAGGCAAGGAATAATAACAAACAAGGCAAGCCCATATAAAAGTACCCTCATCCTCGTCCTCATAAATGGTGGAAGCAGAGCAGAAGGTTAAAGATACACCTAACGGCCTTAATAATCGTTTTATTGTACTTAAATGGTCTCTAACGAGGGGCATGCGAGAGTAAAGGCAAGTTCACAATGGTATACACTGCCTCAATGGTAATGTATATTGATGTGAACTTGGCTTTTTTACATACATTTTGCTACTGTACTGAAGCATGAAAGTAGAATACTTAACCAATAAGGAAGTTTCAGTAATAAATAAAACATTAATAGCCTTTTATTTCTTGCCTTATACATTTCATATTTCTTGTAGGTATGTTCTAATGGGTTAAGTTAGAATTATTTTATTTTATTTTTAGTTTTTATTTTGTTAGTTATTTTCTCTTGAATGGTAGATTAGACTAGGAATGTTTAGCAGGTACTGAACCTGTTAAAAATTCCTAGTCTAATTTAAAAGATTTGTCTTGTAGACGAATGCTCCGATTACAGTAACTAGTCCAAAATGATAGGACCTAAGTAGTGATTCATATAACGTATAATTATGAAGTAGCATAATCAGCAGTGATAGGAATAGGTAGTGCTTATTTGCCTAAACTTCGAAGAACAGAGACAAGAAACGGAGACTTCCTAAGGACTAAATTTTTTCCGGGACATCTGTCCCGAAATTCGGGACAACACTTTACATTAAAAATTTAGTCCTAAGGAAGTCTCCGTTTCTTGTCTCTGTTCTTCGAAGTTTAGGCAAATAGGCACTACCTATTCCTATCACTGATAATCAGCCTAAAATATTCCCACTGCTGGGGCATAGGCCTCCTCTCGGTAAGAGGAAGTGGCCCGGTGCGGGTTGAATTTTTGGTTCTGGGACGTGCCGGTTTCCTCACGATGTTTTCCTTCACCGTTTTGAGAGAAGTGCCGATGAAATAATTTACACAACGTTAAAACGCCTGTCTGGGCTCGAACCTACGACCAACAACTCGTAAATCGCGGCCATTGCCACTGGGCCACCGCTGCACATATGAGGATACCTATGTTTTAGGTTTCCAAATTATTGTACAATTCGATTTTTTTTTGTAATAGGTAGATAATACTTTGAGAGTTGTGAGCCATCTTGACTTTAAGGCATGAAATTATATTCCGTAAATTATTTGTCCTTGTTAACTCTACCAATGTAAACAGAGCTTAGCACAGTAAACATCACGAGAAATCGTGGCGAAGTGTTGAGAATAGGACTTTGCCAACCGAGCTATCTGGGTGCTTCTTCTTACTACCCACTTAAGGCACCTGTCCCACCGCCGCGCGTCGACGAGGAAGCGACTAGCTATCAACGACTTGCTCGCTCAAGGAACGTACTAAAGATTGTAGGTCCCGTGGAAATAAGAGAGATACATATATTAATAGTCGATCACTAACTGTTAACAACGCCGGCGGGCGGCGGGTACTCGTTTGTCGCAGCGACAAGAGTTGTCAAAGAAAGTACTCGCTCAACGAGGCTCGCTGAGAGACTCACGCTTGTACATACGCATAACAGCGAGTAATCGCTAGTCGCTGTTGCGCACTCGCTGCTCGATCCCCGCCAACTCATTTTTTTTTTAGTTGCTAGCTTTACTCGGATGGGACAAGTGCCTAAATGTATGAAAGTACATTCTTTTTTGCCACATCACTGATTAGAATGTCATTATGTAAATGCACGTAACTAGATAAACAGCTCATAATCATTTAAATGTTAGTGGTAAATTATATCATCCACTCAACACTCTATTTAAATGTTAGTGGTTAATTATATTATCCACTCAACACTCTATTTAAATGTTAGTGGTAAATTATATCATCCACTCCAAATCTATTCTTTTTGGGACGATAGTAAAAGGATAAAATACTATCACGGCAACCACAATACTATCCGGAAGAGATTTACACAAGTTATCTCGAAGTAGCCATCTGTCATCCATGACACGAAGAGAATGCTTCTGCAGGCTGCTGACCATCTCGCATAATCTGTAGCCCCATTTTCTGTCACTCGGCAGAATAGATCGTCTGTTCTCAGTGATCTCAGTCGAGAATCTGAGATGATTTATTGTTACATAAACATTGTCGTGTTATCGCTGCAAACAGCAAGTTTGCTTGACCAAAAAGTTTGTGTTAGGAAAATGGTCCTGTCTATCATGGGGTGTTTTTAGGAAACTATGTGTGTAACATGGAATATTTTATGAGCAAGCGTTATTTTTATTTTTTTTAAACTTTGCCCCACACTAAGAATTGCTCCTGTATCGTGGGTGCGTTTACAAACATTTAAACTCACGTACACAAACAGCCAGACCCTGAACAACTACTTGTAGGCCATACAAATATTTGTTCCGTGCGGGAATCGAACCCGCGACACGCAGCGCAGCAGTCAATCGCTTAACTACTGCGCCAACGGTGCCGTCAATCATTGTGTTAGCTGGACCACTAGATGAGACTGATGAGAAAGGACATATAGAGAAATGATCTATATACCTACAAGGTGTCCGGTAGTTAATGGATAACCTCTCAAGGGGTCATTGTACTCATTATTATGAACAACTATTACTATGAGACCAAACCTGAAATCGCGAAATAAGAATCAGCTGTTTCCTACATTTTGACGAGTTATGAGAACATAAATGTAGGGAACAGCAAATTTTTTTACGCGATTTCATATTTGTTCACGTAGTAAAAGTTGTCCATAATGATAAGTACAATGAGATTATCCATTAATTACCGGACATATATGGCGGACGTGTATGAGTATCTTATGACTTTAGCTAGTTATTTAGATGAGACTGTGAAGAAAGAACTGGAGGGCGACTCTAAATAAATTGGTATACTGGCAGGAGGATGATGAAGACTTCAGCTACATATATGTATTAAACAAAATCATAGCGCGTTGTAAATGATGAGACGTAGTCACGCTAAACAACCGCAGCGTTATCGACAACACAGCCAGTCCCATTTTCTTATTGCCATATAAATAAAGAACTTTACATTAACGTCCCACGCCGCTAAAGGATATATTTTACTAGATGGGTAAGCAGGAACATCCTCATGTTTACTAATAACTTAATGCAGCGATAAGCATCCTGGCTGGTTTGATTATGGTAATCTACTCCCCGTGTCATGTTCTGTAAGCTATGAATTACAAACGGTAGCCAACTTTAGTTTAATATTAACTGCAAAGTTAAATAATGTGGTTAAGTTAGTTATGGGCACATTATAAACTGCGTGGGTTTGGAAGTTATCTTGCTGAGCTAAATGATTAACGGCTTAGTTTGCTGTCGTCGCGTATTAGATAATATCTATGGAGATAATTTAAGTACATAGCTACAAATATAGAAAAAAACATTGACATAAGATGTGAAAAAGACTTCATACTGAATTCATAAGTCAATTAATTAAGGGTTATTTTGCTTTCTTGTTGATGAAGATAATGAGCTGATGTTGTGCTGAAAGATTACCCATTTAGAAAAGTAATATATAGCAGAACTAACTGCCCAAGGTGCACTGGACGCAACTTGACGTAAGTAGATGTTTGAAGGAAAAAGCAAAAGGTGTTTAACTATGGAGATGATTTGAGCAAAAATATCCATCTTCACTTAAGTAATGCAGCAATTATGGGCCATAAAATGAAATAAGCCTATTTTTATAAAATTAGTCATAAGCTCAAGTAAAGTAAAGTTTAAAGTAAATCGCACAATAAAATAATTAAGTAGGTAAACGGGCAAATACATGATGAAATATAACAAGTGGTTCACAGTCTACAATCATTCAATTTACTAGGACACGTCACGGCAAATAAACTACATAGACCATAACTGAACATGGTTCATTAGCTCCTTAGTTCACAGTCGTTAAGTCGCAGTTAATTCGGTAATGTTAGTTCTTAGCTAACTAACAGACTCGGCTTAGTTGTAGCTAACTACCTACTAAGTATCGTAGCTTATGAGTTACGGTAACATGGCGGGTAACGTTTGTTGAGTGCCCTAAATATGGTACCCATAAGGAGTGTACCCATGGTGCTAATGGAGATTTATCCTACTTAAGTATCTTACTAATATTATAAACGTGAAAGTTTGTATGGACGGATGGATGGATGGATAAATGTTTGTTACTCTTTCACGCAAAAACTACTGAACGGATTTAGATGAAATTTGGCACACAGATTATTTATAACCAAGATTAACCTAAAGGAACTTTTTATCTCGATATTCCCACGGGATCGAAACTTATGCGGGTGAAACCGCGGGGCGCAACTGGTAATATTATGAACGTCAAAGTTTTGATGGATGGATGGGTGTTTGTTACTCTTTCACGCAAAAATTACTGAACGGATTTGGATGTTTGGCACATAGATGGTTTATAACCAGGATTAACAGGATACTTTTTAACTCTATATTCCCACGGCCGGATCGAAACTTATGCGGGTGAAATCGCGGGGCGCAACTAGTAATATTATGAACGTCAAAGGATGGATAGATGGGTGTTTGTTACTCTTTCACGCAAAAACTACTGAAATGATTTGGATGAAATTTGGCACACAGGTGGTTTATAACCAGGATTAACATATAGGATACTTTTTATCTCTATATTCCCACGGGATCGAAACTTATGCGAGTGAAACCGCGGGGTGCAGCTAGTATAGACATATTTTATACATAGCAAATCGGTATGTTTTAAGTGCTTCTGCAGTGCTTTCGCTTGTTGTATTTCCGCAAAGAAAATTATTTATTGCGCCCAGCAATAAAGGTGCTGCATAATCTATTTATCTGTCTATCTAAATTACTTTAATAACACCACACCTCGGATAAATACTTTTCCCATAGCTTCGACACTATCCCAGCTAATAATTGAAGCAATTAAACGTCTTAGACATAGCTTTATCTCACTTAGCGCAACATAGCTCTCATCGACTGGGGCAATTAAAATTGCTCGCAATTCTGTCTTAGCCTTATCTGAAGAATAGGCTTAGGGCTTGTTAGACTCGATTAGTGGTACCTGTAGGGTACATGTTGTAATCAGCGCAATCAGCGCTTGTGTCTGTAGACATGGGCAGGTAAATAATTACTATTCAAATGTTCCCAATAGGGGTCCTGGGTAAGCACAGTTGTATGTAAATTGTGTACAACTTTAAACTCACTCTGCTACACCGTGACTGAGTCATTATTCGACTAGCCTTTTCCCAACTAAATATGTTAGGGTCGGCTTCCAGTCTAACCGGATGCCACTGGATACCAGTATACCGTAACTGAGTGTCTGAAAGAATGACTGAATACGAGCGACAGCCCAAACTCCTAAAGAAATTAAATTATGAAGTGAGAGCTAAGAGACTATGGGTTATTTTTTTATGAATTTGCTGATAAAAGTTATTTATCATTACATATTTTAAAACAAAGTCCCTCCGCCGCGTGTGACTGTCTGTCGAATGCGATAAACTCAAAAACTACCGAACGGATTTTCATCTATGGACGCAGTGATTCATGAGGAAGGTTAAGTGTGTAAGTAATGTGTAAATTGGATGAAATATGACGATAATTGTTGAAGATTTCGGAGCTCTACAAGCGTGCGCCGCGTAAACCATAGAGTTTAAGAGAATGAATACATTGTTTACCTGTATTAAAACATAGGGTACTTTTAATCCCGGTAGTACGTTCCCGTGGGATATTTTCCGACATCAATTCTGGGCAAAAGCCAGTACATTATATAGTATTACGACTTGCTATAAAGTAAGCCTGCTAATATGCAATAAAGAACCCGAAAGCACCTTACCAGCCCATAAAATATTGCCTACCTATACCTATGTATTATGGATCGTCTCTTGATCTACAACTACAAGACAAATCACACAACTCCATGCCTACCAAAGAAACACATAACAATAATGACATGTTCTATATCTACGTAGGTAGCAACAATAGCCCACAATAGCCTTCACAAGATTACAGGACGAGAATCATTATCCACTGCGAGCGGCCTCCACTTCATGTCTTATCATTAGAACTAACGGTAACCAGAGATTAATGTACTACTCCCAATATATATGAATTTGGAGTACAACATCATAAATTATATACTCGATAGGCTATAATAACTCATATGCTCAATAGATTAACAAAAATGTTTGTTTTAGTACATATTAGGAACGGATGCAATGCATTAAAAATTTGCAAAATGTTTATTTTGTTTCAGTCATTTATTTGCTTAAGACAGCATAATTTCGGCCTTAATTGGATGACATTAAGCAAATTTAACAAAAATATATGCATATTCTCTTGTACGTTAGTTATTAATTAGGCAATTGTGGGTATAATTATCAGACTAACGACGTATTTTTTGCTATCTTTAAAATCTACAATTTATATTTTGTGTTACGGAAACTACTAAAACACTGCACAAAAGATGCAGTAAGTATTTTAGGTAAATTAAAATCAACTGGTATCAGGAACTGCTTTGCCAAATAATGGTAATCAAAGCATACTCAAAGGGAAGCTGAAATGATCAATATGCCAGAAGCTGCGTCAGCAACATTAATTCCTGACAGGAAATGTAATCTCTTCAATAGTACGTATGATACCGAAGAGTACTTCCTCATTAATAAAACTGTTCTGCACGCAAGGCCAAGAGCAAAGACAAATATAGTAATAAACTTAAATGCAATAAAATTAATATGAAGTGACTCGGGATGAAATGGATATCGTTATGTAATTTGTAATAGTCATATTTTGTAACTATGGAACTGTCAAAATGAAAGCCATTGCTACAGTTAGTGTGTTACGCAATCACCGCTGAACTGCTTTCACAAAAGTTGAATGATGATAAATGATGATGAAATCCAAAAGTGACATTTGCGGTGTTTTAGATTGAAAAGTTTAGGTAAGAACACGGAAGAACTTCCAGCTTTTATTATAATATCTAATATTCTAATATCGGAGACACCGGCTGACCCTAGCTGCTTTCTCAAAAATGAAAACGTCAAAGATTTTGCGTGATACTTTTTATTATATTTTTTAGACAAGTCAGGTCGTTTTTTTTTTTTATAAATAATTCAATATTTTATAAAAATAACTTAACATCACATCGAATCGAATCAAGGACCCCCTGGTCAGCACTAGCGCTTGCGACAACTGGATACATATTACACTACATATTAAAACATGGTGCATTTATTGAATTCTACTCAAGCAAGACCGCCGCCGGCCGCAGGCAAAAACTAGTACCTACTCGTACTTCATACTCATAGATATGACGGAAATGAACCAAGCATAAAATAGACGATGGTGTTATGCAGGACATATCCACAAGTTATCCGGGATAACAACAGCAATGTGCCCCGCGGTGAGCCCGCCTTTGTCGGCCTGCGCCCGCGCATTGCGGCCATAGTAATTAGCGATCGTTCATTAATCACGCCTTTGTGTAGAGGCAAACAGAGTAAAAGGCTTTTGACATTAAGATTCAATTACGTTTATGATTATTGTTAAGGAATTTAATGGCATTTAATCATTATAATTTTACCTTTTCTTTTAATAAAGATTTGTTTCCTATTGCTTTTTAAAAAATAATAAAAAATATTTTAAACACAAAATCGTAAAACATATCCATAATCTAAACCTACTATTTTTTTAAACTAATTATTATATGACATTAATCTTTTAATCGGAAGGCCAATTCTCTTAATTAAAAAACATTCAAAATCTAGCGGCTATCTCAACTACGCGACAATCAACGTCCAAAAATTTTTCAAAAATGTAGGGAAATTAGAGGTATTTTTGTCAGATTGTGACTGAGATTTGACTGTGAACGTTCTTAAAATTACGAGAATTGCCCCTCTGTTAGATTTGTCAATGTTAATAAAATGTATATCTATAAATAAAAATGAAATGCTGATCATTGGTAAGCGCATCACTTGAGAACGGCTAGACAGACTAGGCTAGACTATGTTGGTTTTAAACGTTTCCCGGAAAATCCTCTAATTTGGGAAAAACTGAAGGTCCTTTTTTGAATGAATTATTGAAATTTGAACTGTCTGTTGGGTCAGCTAGTTACAAATAAAAAAATCGCCGAAACTTGAATCGACTCCATAATGTATTTACAATTCTAATCGTCAAACCGATTTACGATTCTGTATATTCACGCCTATTAATGGTACAATATGATGCTTAAAACATCCGTTTTTTTAATTACCTTTTTAATTGCCGCATTACGGTACTTCAGTTATTCGGCAAACATGTCGTTATTTAACCAAATTAGATTTTTCTATAGAATGTTTACTAAAGAGGTCATTGAGCTGGTGCTCTGCGGAATGTGAAATTAATTAAAGGACGATTCATATGATTATCTCATTAAGTATGTAGATAAAGGCCTAGAGTTGGGAGATTTATCATAGTTATGGCTTACAATGTTAAGTTAATCTTATGTTTAGATACGGTTATACACAATACAATTTAAATAATCATAGAAAGGCTACTTATTTTCTGGCCATCGCTAACGGTATGAACTATAAGCAATTTAAATCTATTCAACTGTACTGACGGATCACGGTAATCGTTTTACGTTTGTTGGACGTGGAACATACGCCCATCCACCATTTGTCTAGAAGCTGTAAACTAGGTATCCAATACCTAACGGTCAATAAACCGCTGATTGTAATATTCCCCGACTTAATCACATCGTCTCAAGGGGGAAGCAGCAGAGGTGGCCGGCGAATAACTATTTCGAAATAGTTATTCAATAGGGCTATATGAACTTAGAGGATTGTATTGACAATTTTAATGATTATAATTTTGCAAATACATACTTGTTACGATCGCGACTCATATTTTAAACATACAACCTGAAACTGCCTGCAAATTATAAAAAAAAAACTTTAAAAAAATTGAATTTCACAGGCTGTGGTCCTCGTCCAGAGTAGAAGCCCGAGTTAGGAAGACCCCCCTGAGCCTCGGAAAGCACTTAAAGCCGTTGGTCCTGCACTTGATCCCTCCCCGACCGTGTCGGATTGCCGTCCCATGGGACCATGAGAGTGAAGGAAGAGGGGGTGCAGTGTGCACCTGTGTACATGGCTTATCTCCATTGAGATTGGCCGCTGGAACCGAAAGCCGGTAATTATTATTTTTATTCAACACAGCGTCTGGTTGTGAAGCCTCACAAGCAGACGCTAAAAACGGAAATAAAATTAAGTCTACGTCGTCATTCACTTAAAAATTATTCTGATTTGTTCAGACAAGAAACCAAACGAGCAGCTAAACAAACAACAATGATAGTACTGTCAATAAAATTTCATGCCTATTAAAACATGAATGGCAAATTAATATCTATGACTAATTACTACACAGATGCATGAAAGCACGTAAAAGTTTGACATTCAAAAGCTATGCGAAATCAGTAATGAAACTGTGGATGGGAATAATTGAATGATTTGCATCGCTTTCCAAATAGTAGGGGATCTACACATGTCTTATAGTCTGTACTGCTCTGCTTTGTAGGATGTAGTTAGGTTAGCGCAACTTTCAAGTCAAGTACAATAGAACTCTTATTTCATTAGACAGCGGAACAAGAAGAATCATCATCTGCCTTTTCCCAACTATGTTGCGGTTGGCTTCCAGTCTAACCGGGTGCAGCGGAATATCAGTATTTTACATGGAGCGACTGCTTATCTGACCTCCACAACCCAGTGGAATAAGAAGAATGCGGTTCATAAAAGAAAAGATGGTACCATCCGCGAAATTGCAATGGTCGTGGCGCAGCACGCCTCTATTAATTGGAAAGACAATGAAAAAAGTCTGAGAAATAAAATAATTAGTTTCCATAACAGTACTTAAAAGTAGGTATGTATGTAAAGAACTGATGACCCGAAAGCTACTAAAGAATTTAACGACATCCGCATTGAGCGCATAGGAACCTATAATACAAATACAAGACGAAGGAACCGGCATCTAAAGAATCCCTAATCGCTATTAAAGATGCGACTTTCTAAACTGTCTGAAGGCGGCATTAAAATCGCATAAAAGCATCTGCAGCTTCGATCATGTGACTCGCAAGTCGCAAGTCGCAACATATGAATTTTATCAGCAGACTCGTCCTCTCACTTTCTGCGGCGCGGGCGCGTGGGATAACACATAACAAGCTTTTATGATCTATTCTATTGAGATGCCCGCAGCTGCCCAATCCAACCACTTTTACTTTTTATCTCCTCTTAGTTGAAGAGGTAAAACACTCGCCATGACATCACTGTATTACATGAACTGTTTATTCAGTTAATTTTTTACCACAATTTGACCATTCAACGTTAATGGTCAAATTATGGTTGAACTCTCTAAGATTACTTGAAATAATTTAGAAAGTACATCGTTGCGTAACTGAAAAAAAGAAAGAAGCGCATATCGATATCTGTACATTCAATGTTACTCGCTACAAAAATTATGCCATTTCATTTGATATGTGTATTGTACCGAGACTTCATTAGTATGATGGCTGCGATATAATTTCGCTTTCATTATTATTAATATTAGCGTGAGGCATATGACAGATGTACTTATCTGATGATGGTATCGATATAATCGCGTCAGTGCGTGTGACGTGACACGGATCAATGTCAGGTGCGATGTCGACTAGATGATACATAATACTGGCTCTGTAGTCCTATCAGTTCCAGTTGTCTTAACTCGCTGATGTACAATGAAAACAATCCGAGTAACGGTGCGTTTTGACATGATTTGTACTGAACAATTGTATAAGTTACACTTGTTCTTGTGGAAAACAGTACATTGTCTGAGTTCACGGTCTGCCAATAAGTATCTGGTCTTGGATGTGATATAATTGGATGATATGTCTTGTGGTATTCGAGTTATGTAAACACATTTCTATTGTTTTACTATAAAGTAAAAAACCAACTGATAGATAATTGTGCTATTGTGTACAAAATATATACCTAAGGAAAAGTTCTGTGAGGCAAAATGCATTTTTCTCCTCTTGTTCTCGCAAAAAAACTAATATTAAATACATAACCTTGTCACACATCAAAATCTATTAATAACATAGAATTACTATGTACCTACAAGTCTTACAATATTTAAAATTAAAATACTAAAGATTTTGCTGATACACAATAAATGAATTAATATATAATATTTCCATAAGCAATTAAAGATTGATTATTCGTCATCCATTTATATTCACCATGCCACAATAACAATACGTTACTTACGTAAGTCCAAACACGCCGCTTAGAGAGCATCTAGATAGAAGATAACACAGCGTCCTTTCCATTTGATTTCTCTTTCGTCACGTGAACGGAACCTCCGCTAAAGACCGAATTCCGTGCGAGTACATATACATTCTAATAAAAACATACAGCGGCACGCTATAACAAACAATAACTTGCTTATATTACCGAACAAACGATCTCCCTTATTGAATTATAAACATCTTAGCTGTCTTTCTATTATTGTAAACTGTTCTAAATTGCTCCTAAGCATCGTGCGTTTAAAATTAAATTACGGTACACGTCATATGTAACATTATCTCGCGATTACTCGGGAATTCTCTTCCAAGAAGTGTTTGTCGGGTCTGAACTGAGTCCTGAGATACTGCATACATGAGCAAGAATATCATGGCAGGAATCTGAATGTAATGAGATAGTTTGTGGGTTAGATACAGACGCCTGCGCCGCCGCTCGAGAATAATACCCTGCCTTTAGGGCATAACTTTAATTTAGCTGGCAACCACGAACGAGTTTATAGTCATGCGAAGCAGAAATGAAAGCAATCATAAATTGGCATTAGGTCTGAAGGAAATAATTAAATTAAATGTAATGCAATAAAACTTGTGTAGGTTCGAGAAAGTGTGAATGTTAGGCTACAACTTAAAGCTAAAACCGCAGCCTAAAGTATTTTGGTGAAGTGGTCTAGATAACTTATCTTTACGATAATTTAATGCTAAGTTATACATTTTATAAAGCATAATTATACGATGTTAAAATCTAGGCAAAACGAGGATGAGAATGACAACCATGAAAACATTTGAACGAATTATCTGCTAACGTAACTAAGCTATCTAAAATCTTGATTAATATTAATATCACACTTTCTACAATCGCAAAAAAAAGTAAAATAACTAGTCAGTCAAGTTGGGAGCTAGTTTGTTACGTCGCGCCTCGTTGGAGGATCTAATCATATGTATATCACGCTAAAAAAATACACGTTTCTATAAAATATCTATCTCTTCAACGGGCCATTGTTTGTCGGTTCATTTACATGATGAATCGACATTAAATTTTGACGCTTTCAGATTTTTTGCTGATTTCGCGCAGCGCTGCGTCCGACATAAACAAATTAATAGTCAATCGCGATCCAATCTAAAGTAGATCGCATCTCTAATATTTTCATATCTCGCCACACTATTACTGGCAACTGCTTAAATTAATCAACATTATTCACATGACGTGTCGGTGGTTTTTTCCCGGCAACTCTCGGCTAGTTGTTTCCTCTCGTTAGTTTTATTGGTGATGCAAGCCCGGGGTGCTGTAAGTGGACGCCATTTATTATCCCTTCAGCCAGTTTTTGTTCGGCGTATTTTAATTCACGGAACACAGATATATGTTCCTTATTCGCTTTGTAAACATTAATAAGGGCGTCATGCAATTATTTACAATATAAAATGCATTTGTATATTGATATCCTATTAATATAACCGACATTTATTTATGTTATATTCGCATTACTCTTTTGACACTTGGACAAAGTATCTCCACGGTGAAACATTTATCATATCCCTGTGTTGATGAATACTGCTTTTTGTAGAGGATCAATTTGCTGGTTCTTGTCACTTGTACTTTCAAAAGATATACATTATTTATTCTGTTATTGCGTGCCGACAATCTGCATAATATGAGATTTTCTTTTACACTTTGTTTCAGTTTAGTAGAGCAGTGCCTACTACGAGTGTTCATTGGATGCGTGACTCCTATTCTGACTAGCCCTGTAAAATCTTAATTAATGAACATTTTAAAAAAAAACTTCGTTTTGATACACGCTACGCTTATGGTACAAAACAGTAATATTTACATTACAGAGGACATTATTACTACACGATATATTACAGTCATGCTCCACGCCACGCTGCTATGCTGTTCGCTACGCCGCTACACTGTTTGCTACGCCGCTACACTGTCTGCTACGCTGCTTCACTGTACGCTACGGACATTGCTCCGCTATCCGCTACACATCGGTATAGCGGAGCACATCAATGTAAGTATTGCTACGCTGCACTGATGTGCTACGGGCAATGCTACGCTACAAGTTGCATGTAACTTGTAGCTGTTACTTTAACGTCGCGACAATTATAAGCGCTTCATTTGATTTGAAGGACAGCACAGTTCACGCTTGTTATTTTTTAATACAAAACCGTCTGTATATTTTAGATCGCCTTCGGAAATGTCGTGCGCAGATAGTTAGCTTGAACGCGGATGATTCGGCGCACATTCTAGCTCCACATTACTATCAATAGGGTGCACTGACTCCTGTCCTAACTACTTAAGTTTTTTGTCGCTTTTTTCCGCTCATTCGGCTGACATTGACATGACGCGTCCATGTAACATTAACGCGCGAAACCAAACACTCCGCGATGTTACCCGTCACAATATTACTGTGAAATCTGACATGATCAACAACACCTTTTTGTGATCAACCGTTAAGTCGCCTATTAGTCAGATGTTAGTCTCAACTAAATATGTTATTATGGTGTCCATTACAAATTGTAGATTCAGACGCGCTTAATGAATATTTATTATTAATATGCTTTGGTGTAATTTTATGATATTTAAGTCATTTAAATGGTGCTAAGAATCGCATTTACTCGTTTATTTTATGGTTTCACGTCACGCTATGCATGGATAAGTTTCAATTTGCTATAGTATATTTAATAATTATGTTTTTTTATTACCAGTCAGCATTAAACAATGTTTCTGACTGGCTACTTTTACTGTCGCAAATCTGCACTACGGATGCAAATTGTATAATCATTCTTCATACTGTTTGAATTACCAGCGTATCAAAGTTGTATGTCGCAGCCAACTGGTTAAATTAGCCTTTTAGTCAACCGCCTGGCCTTTGGAAGTAATGTTCGCCTCGCTTCGCTCTCTCAGCTCGCACGCGGTTGATCACAGTTCTAACCTAACCCATTTTGTCGGGGTGCCCTGGCTTAGTTACTGCGACCAAGTCGGCTCGCACATGTTTGGTCACAGTTCCAACCTAAACTATAATTTATTGAATATCATTCAGGCCGTTAGTTGAACGGCCGCCGTTTAGTTAAAAAGCTAGGCGGTTAACTGGCTAATTTAACGGCTAATTAAAACAGTTGGCTGCGACATGGATACCACCATATCCGTATTCTACAATCAGTCTCGACAAAAAGTCTCATTATCATATCACCATCACCAGCCTCAAATGGTTCCGAGCCACACACAATAGGCAATTTTTATACTAGAAAAACTCGATTACATTTTTGCCTACGTATGCATATGAGTATATATTATAATGTATTAGTACAGTTAAGTACCGGCGGCGGCCGTCACTTGTTTTTGCTAAGATTAAAACAAAACATGACATGACAGGACACCTCATTTGTCACAATTAGTCGAACCATTTGCAGGATCACAAGGTTACATGTGATTACTGTTCTTTTTTTTATATATATATTTAACGTTACCCTTGACAGATATGAGTGACTAATATTTTTTGGGATGAGTGATGCGATGGCCATATTGTAGATGTACTACGAGTCATTACGAGTGAGGTCACGGTTAGTTTAATGAGCGTTATTATTTAGTAAACTAAACAAACTTCAAATATTTATTTCGACCTTCTTGTTTAACCCTGAAATGCGAACGTCAAGCATCTATTTACTGAATTTCCTGAAGTTTCAGCCATTTTCTCATTTTCAACAAAACAAAATAAAGTCAAGTCACTATAAATCACTTTAGTTAAATCACTTTACTCCAATCTGCGACCAATAATAAATATTTATAAATATTCAATTAATTTAATCGGAAGAATATTACACACAACTTACTACATTAATCACTTATTATAAGAAAATATTTAAGTATCAATAGAACCCGCTTGATTTCCGTTGTAAGGCAGGTATTATTGCCTAATTAGGCGTGTACATTTCCGTCTTATGTAATGTGTATGTAAGACTCTTTAGTATAAAGTTTTCTGTAAAGATAAAAGCCGTTCCTCCCTCGACGCTCGTAACAGTCAATTAAACGAAGAGTTACTCCGTTTTAGTCACGTTTGAGGAGCAAACGAGGCTGTTAAAGGATTTAGAAACGAAACGAAGTTTAAAGAAAAAAGGTTCAAGGTTTTTTTCTTTTTTTTGCACAAAATATTTCAGAAAAATCCAGGTTGTCATGATATGGGCATGTGATACGGAGGAGTAAGGAAAATGTCGCGAGGAAAGTTTTGAGTATGAATGTCGATGGCTATAAGACCAAAGAAACGATGGATGGACTGTGTGAATGGTGATATGGTTAGAAAAGGGGTGACTACCGAGACGATGACTAATAGGTAAGTACATAATAAATTGGGATAAGGGCCGGGCAGGAGAACGATGATGTTAATTCAAATAAATTCAATTAGAAAGAAAAATATGTATAACGTTCAATAAAAATTAATGGACGAAGCAAACAATCTCATGTTACACGACTTAAAAGTGAATTTATAACTCCCTAAAAGATTTTTATTACTAACTCGATTGATATTCAACAGGTCGAATGTAAACATAAATCTGTCAATAAATGCTTAGGCATTTTAAAGTCTGTGTACCCATTGAACATCCTTAGCAAACTAGAGATGGGCCTAATGACCAGGAATGAAGAGGTTTATTTCATTCCTAAAACGCTAGAGGAAGATGGCTAGCGTTAGGATTCCTTTTTTTTTTGCTAACAACGACCTAGTGTTCCCATCTAAACTGCATTCGCGATATAGTTTCTAAACATATAAACAAATAAATGTTTTATAACAGATAAACAACTTTATTACTTACACATAAAGTTCAATTTTCGCTACAACTTCAAACATATTTATGAGTTTTTCAATGGTTCCTGTCATTCTGAAATCAACTTTATTTATAGTGATATGAGGTTGATATTTCAATAAGTGGAAATTACATTAATTGGAAAGAAGGATTTGCTTAGACTATATTCCCATGCCGATTTCGGCTACGGCAACCATTTCTGTTTTTGACAGCTATGATTTGCGACCGTGTGTTCTGTGGCTAATATAGGCTATGTTGGATGCAAAGGAAATAAATGTATATTTTAGAACTTCTGCCCGCGACTTTGTCCGCGTGAAATTTCGGCCCCCGACCCACCGCGTCGCATCCTATCTTACTTCATTACTTTGTTTCCTACATTTTATCCTTTTTGCTCGGCTCCTAAGAATCGAAGCTTGATGTTAAATAGCCTTTAGCTTTCCTCAAGAGGAAACTATCTAGAAAACTACCAAATGCGCAAAGATTTTATCAAATCCGCCTGGTAATACCAAAGATTAGCATTTTCAAGAAAATTCGATTATTATTATCTCTTCAGCTTTATTATTAGTATAGATTATACTGCAATGACCAATTTATCAGGGAAGTGTGTGAATTGTAGCAATTTCCGTTATTTGAAACGGGCATGGGAAAGCCGTCGACTGCAAAGGATTATTTGTATTAGTCAAAAGTCAAACTATTAGCAATAAACAATTTAACCAAATAATCACATAATTCACGGCAAACCAATTAATAATAACCATTTTAACAGCTCAAGCTAAGCTACACCATATTATAATGCATGTGCTCACAATGGCTGAACGGGGATTTGAACCCACGACCCTTTGCCTGCCAACACTTTAAATATTTATGGCTCTATTGAACCACCTTTTGTACTTCACCGACAATATTAATTAATTAATCTCTGCTAATTTAACAATAAGTAACAAATAGTAACAAAGTTAATTTTTGCGTATCATCGTGAGAGAATCGGAGTTGGCTGTAAACATATTTATTACAGTGCGAAAGTTTCATTGTAATCAAAAGAATACGTTAGATAATTATCATTTTGTACAATGAGATGAAATATGTTGACATAACAGCGGTTAAGAGTAATTGAGCCCTGAATAAAACATAAACATAACATCACGCATGCATCCCCGAAGGGTTAGACAGAGGCACCTATAGTACACCCACATTTTGCCAGTTATGTTTAAGTCCCAGGGGACGAGCCTACTGCCATCAACCGAGCACAAATCCAGACTCCTGGCTGGTACTGAGACATTCTAGATGGAAAAACCCAACAACACGTTGCCCGACCTGGGAATCGTAGCCAGGACCTCATGCTCAGTATATAGTAACGTTCGCGACCACTTGACCAACGAGGCAGTTCTGAATCTTATTTTTTTTCACTAGCCCTTAATGTCCCACTGCTGGGCAAAGGGCTCCGTACTCTCCTTCCAACTCTCTGTCCAGAGCTGCCAGAGACCAATCTTTATCAAAGGAGTTCAGTTCATCCCGCCATCTCCGTCTGGGCCTACCGCGATGTCGTTCGCCATTAAGCGGGACGGAATCTTAATACTACTGGGATTAATAAAGCCAAACAAAAGAATGACATAATAAAAAATCAGATGAATAAAGACACGCGCACTTGACAATATTTTATAAGATTTAAGTGTACGGCTTTCTAGATTATATTTCCATCCCACAGCAAATCTATAAAATCAAATCCCACATAATCAAAAACAACGAAAACGTAAAAGCGTCCCCTTTCACGTCTAACAAACAAAGCTCAATATTTACGGCTCTTCCACAACGGTTTCTAGGCGAATCAAACGCAAGTACACAATAAGCCTAATCATAAATTATATACACGCCAACATTAATCAGTTTGGAAACTATAACTGTGGAAGAAACAATGGGAGTGAGACCAATGAACAACTCCAGATCCGGGCCCTTTGACAGTCTAGGTAAAGCTATCTAACTAAACTAAGCTAAAATTAATGTACTAAGGATTTGAATTCAATACAATTTACAATGCACAGTCAAATAAAGGGATAGGCATACAGGCAGCTAACTAGCAACCTTTTTTTGATTAGCCTGCTATTGGCAGAAAACGAAGGCTAGTAAAAAAACTAGCAGACTGTGAAAAACGACCATTTTGAACAATATTTTTCTTTTAAATTACTGTTACTGTTAGCCTGCACAAGCCACTGCTATGCAATGGCCTCTCCAAATGGCTTCCAGCACTTTCGATCTAGGGCTAAAGTGGACCACTGGTCGTATTTTTTTCCAGCTCGTCCCGCCATCTTCTACGGGGTCTGCCGGTCTTTTTAATAGAATAGAATAGAGTAGAAAACTTTTATTTCAGACAGGAGTCCATAGGTCCATAGGTAATTTTTTTTTTTGTTAAATATGCGCAACATAGTCAAGTATTTCACATCACATTTTTTAATTTTATTTAAAAAGTTATGAAGCACACAATAAAAAATAATACTAGCAGTGTAGTGGAAAGACTCCTAAATGTCAGTGTACTATACATACTGCTTAACCCTTCGGTTAATACAAGCGTGATGTTCGTGTTTAGAGGAAAGATGAATATTTTGCCTGTACAGGCAAAAATACTGAGGGGCAATTCTCGTAATTTTAAGAACGTTAACAGTCTGATCTCAGTCTCAATCTGTCAAAAATACCTCTAATTTCCCTACATTTTGGCAAGTTTTTGACATTTGTTTGTCGCCGAGATGAGACTGCGACTAGATTTTGAACGTTTTAAATTACGAGAATTAGCCTTCTGGTCTGTTTGTCTGTTGATTTTCACCAAACAGTTTGTTCGTCGGTACTATTGTGATATTCCCGCTAATAATGTCGGTTACAAATGTTACTTTGAGAACGATGCCACGTTGCATTCAAAAGACTTCAACGCGTTTTCTCAGGCGGTGAATGCAAGGAAATATGAAAAACACTGCTTTGATAGCACTGATATGTGGGCTTTTTGCAATTCAAAGAGCCGTTTAATTAGATTGTTTTTTTATGTTGTCGGTTGGCTAAGTGGTTTTTACGCCCGTGGACATCTGTAACACAGAGAGTAAGTACCTACTGCAGATATGCAAATGTGCTACCAACTTTTTTTTTTTGGGTGGGAAATCATCAAATGACCTCTCCCGCTCTGGGCTGAGCGGAAGGGCGTGTCAGACTTTTACTGACTAAAACCCACCCGTGTTCCTTCAGTTGCCTGTGCCAGGGGCCACGATATCTCTTTCGAACAACCCGCAGCCCTGGCAGATGTGTTACCAACTTTACGAGACAAAGTCGAAAAGTTTGAAGCAATAACAACCACACCGTTAATGCTTAACGATACAAATAAATTCGAAGGCCAGGTACGACTACAAGAAAATTCACACTAATTGAACCAAAGGAAATGAAATCTTGTCTATGGGAACTTAGTGAAATACCGTCACCGTTAGGAAATGCAACTACAAATACGTGTACGGTATTTAGCCGTTAATACATACTTATAACGGAAAGTTTTTGTCAACTTATTTCTTAATTGGATTATCCTACAATGCAACCTTCCGTTGCACCTCGGAACACGCACGGTACGCTCTGATTAACATTTATACACACGAAAGTAAACTTTACGTTTATTGTTTTAAGATTTGAATTCCCCTGAAAATTCCAAGTCATGTGAAACAAACTACAATTACATACTAAACAATGCTAAGAGCAATGTTTAAAAACTAGGGCTTGAGGAACTCACGCGAAATAAGGCCTTACCAACACTTGCGGTTAATACGGAGACATCTACTTTCGTCCTGGTTTGCGAAAACTAACTTTATGGTTAAAGAAACAGAGGATATTATTGTTGTGGGTTGTTATCGCAACGCTTGACTGCGGTTTCCGCAGAATGCC
This sequence comes from Apamea anceps, assembly GCA_951799955.1. Taxonomy (NCBI): domain Eukaryota; kingdom Metazoa; phylum Arthropoda; class Insecta; order Lepidoptera; family Noctuidae; genus Apamea; species Apamea anceps. The sequence goes on from OX637516.1 coordinate 7,759,213, forward strand.
ATTGTATTGCACTGTCATCCTAGATATATGTCACTGTTATAAGATCGACGGTGGCGTGACACGTCCGCGCGTCCGCCAGCGTGCAGAGATAACGCTGGTTCGTTTGTTTACCGACACGCTAGCACGCTACATGATGCACAGTATAGCAGACGCAGGCTGATTCACGTTGAGATTTCTTAGCAGATTAGGTATCATCAGGTCCCCTGACCAATTTCGGTCACGGTGGCCAATCTCAACGAAGATTATCCAGGTTCGTAGGAGATATTAAAGTGCACCAGTGTGTGCGCAAACACAATCTCTGTTCCTTTACTCTCACAGTCCGATAGGACGGCAATCCGACACGACCGGAGAGAGATCAAGCGCAGGACCACTTTTCATGCTTTCCGAGGCACGGGGGTATCACCACCAACTTCCAAAATCCGGGCTGCTACTGAGAAATTCCTAATGGAAACACCCAATAACTGCGCATGCGCATAATTTAGTGCATGCTGTGCTTTTCTGTAAGTGATAAGGCGCTTAGACTTAAGTTTGCAATGTACAAATTATAAAGTAACAGTGTACTCATTGTTGAAAAGTCTAATAAATAAATAAATAACACTTTGCCCGACTTGGAAATCGAACCCAGGAACGCATGCACAGCAGTCGCGCTTGCGACCACCAACATGATAGACTAACGCATAAATATGTGAATTTTCACACTAGTTTTTAAGACAGGAAGGTATGCATTTGTGAACATGTGTGCGACTTATGAAAGTTATTATATAATTTAAAACCTTACGTAAAATGCTGATAATCGTAGATGAAGCGAAAGCCAAACGCATCAGCAATTTCTAACGGCAAAAAAGCTACGTGAGTCCGGCCACTAAAACTGAAAGTCAGTACGAAGATATTTTCACTAGTTTCTGAAAGGTTACTCATATAATCTATTAGCTATTCAGGTTTATGTATGCGTTTTCCGTATTTCAGTACTTGTTCGCTAATGGTTTGAAAATTATTTGCAATTACGGTCGTACAATTATTTTGTTTATAGCTAACTTTATGGTTTAACTACACTTTTTATTGTGTGTGAAGCAAAGTGTTTAAGGTATGTTCATTGAATTTATTTTCTCGTTAAATTTTTCGTCAGTGTTTTATTTAAAAAAAAAAACATTTTACCCTGAAACCTTCTTTAAAAGTAAATTAACAATGGATTATTATTTTTATCAATTATAACCAAGTTTTAATTCCATTGTTATACCCAAGTTATTGAAGCCGAAATATATCCACAATAACTAAGTAGTTATTGTGGATATTTTTTTTACCGCATTTCAATTGTTTCCGTTCGGCATCGAACGAAAAATATCGTTGGAAAACTCATAATATTATTCTGATAGCAGCCTTACATACCTAACGACGAAAGACATTAAGACATAAATAACAGTTTTACCTTGTCAGACGACTTCGCGTCATTGCATCGGTCGCCGCGCTGAGTTCAAGGTCATATATAAATCATCATTTCCCACGGCCCTTTACGGCGACATCGCATTCAACATTCATAAAAACCATTGCAACCCATTGACCCATTCATTTTTTAAAGTTACAGATCAATAACCACAAAAAAACTGTAATTCCGAACACATTAAAAGTCTCCATGATCTCAACAACGCATACTTTCACGGAAAATCGCCGTTTAGACCCAATACAGCGTAAGCGACAAAAAAAGTAAAACGGGCCGCTTTCTGAGGCGTCATCCATCCATAGGATGTTATTGTTCTCTACGTGATGTTATACAGAGTGTTCCAAGCACGTGGATTGAATACGAGCAAGTATGTGCTGTCATATTAACCTGATTGAGAATTTTAAATGATGGGGTATCTTAACTCAGTGCGTGTTCTTCCACAATTAACTCAGTAATTCTATAGTTTACATACAACTTGCGTCTGTGGTCTCAATTAGACTCGTTTGCTCTCAAATGTTGGGATTAGAAGGATGTGTCAATTTGCTGCCAACCGCGGAGGCTCTAGTATTTCTCTAGATTTATTTCATCTGCCAAGGTTGTGCTTCCGTGATATGTCGATTGATTTATTATTCAGAGAACATCTTTATATAGGGCACACAACTTATGCCATATATAAAGATGTTGCGGACATACATATATAACTTATACAATGCTTTAAAGGTTGCGTGATTAATTAAAACAAAAGTCGAAAACACAAAAATATTTCACTTTCCCGTTTAAAATGTTTTGAGTCATGAATTTTTGAAAACTGGCTGGCGGAAATACCTAAATGCTTTCAAAATTACATTCACACATTAAATGTCAAAACTTTCATCGTCGCGAGAGCCCCCGGCATTTGTCCTGGTGCCACACTTGCAGGCACGCGCACGCGCACCGAATATTTACCACATTCAGATACACTTCATTACCAAACGTCATTAACGCGAATGACAATCAGTTAAATAGTTATAAATGTAGAAAGTCATCCGAGATTTCTTTGCGGTTATCAAATTCGAATGTAATTGAATGTGACAGGAGAATGACTACTGGGCATTGAGTAATTTGCTCTAACACCTCCATCCGCCGCACGGAAGCACATTGTTGCCGACCTAATAACCGAGTTTCACACACCAGACGATTACCCATAAACAGACAACGTAAACGATAGATACCGACGACCACCGAATATGGAACGGTAACTCTATTTAAGGCAACAAAAACTCCATTCATGTGCTGACCTCAACAAAATTATCTAACTGTACGACACTTAATTTCCGAACGCAGAGCACGTATGTTTCTTTACAAAACATTCATTAGGCGTTAGAATTTGAATTTTAAATTAGAGATAAAACAAAATAAACTGTAACTTTCTTGTATGTACTCTAGAGGCAAATTCTTTTGTGCGAAGTGGTTAGCTTTACGTGTAACGACATTGTGCAGACATGAATAGATTTAAAAGTTTCGGATTGCTGAGCTCGATACAAAGGAACGGTCCTTGTTACAACGCGTAATGCGGACAATACAATACCACTTCTTTACGATTTACCAAGATGTGTTGCGCGAGAGATGATCATTGTTTTTCGAACAATATGACGAATATCATCAAAATCACTTGTTCATGTCGGAGCTGTTCTGCTTCTGTGCAGCTTGATTTCTCACACATTACGTATGTCCTGGACGTCATGGAAAAGAAGAGTTTCTGAAGGTATGCTTGCCGCCAATTTACGCTCTGCTGGATGCTCTTAATTAATTCTTACACAAAACACTGTAATTTATTTTAATTTTAATAGTTTGTTAGTTTTTAGAAAAAGTTCCACACACAAAATGCCGACAAACACCTTAATATCTCCTAAGACATATAATTTAAAATTTGAACACAATATTTACGTTTTTAGTTGGTAGTATTCTGATGCGCTGTTAAATGTACTTCAATATTGCAGACGGCGTCATTAAGCTAACCTTTCCCGTTTAGGAGTAGGTAATTTGGTGCTATGTCACTGGAACTTTTTCATTGCTCGCGAGTGTATTAGAAGTTTATCCAGTCAATGTATATATTTTTATACTAAGAAATAAATTATTACGGGAACGAAAACACTGTAATTAGCTACAGAAACATGCGGTAGCTATAATCAAAATAAGAGCATGTACTTCATGTTCGCTTGAATAAACCGGCAATAAACGCAATATTCCCAGCAGGATATGAATGTTCTATGTTCCTATTCAATGTCCGATTAGTCTAAACACACCTCACTAATGGCATGCATGTCTCTTTCAAAGCTCATTATATGCAGTTGAGCTACTGGTTCATGAAACTGTTACAAGCGGTCACGCCGCCGCGTCAGCTGCCTATTATTAATTATTGAAGAATTGCTTTCCGATGCGAGGGAAGGAAGTGAAGCGTGGAGAAGATAACTGTCGAGCGAGCGACGACCTAGACCTCAGAACAAATACTAAAACAATAGACAGGAATACTAATCAAACGCACTAAAAATACTATGAATAAAAATTACTTTTTTCTGCACTTGAAGTATAATGAGCAGGTGTGGTGATTGCAAAACGCGGAGATTCTTAACCAATACATAATTACCGCTAGATTAAGTCATAAAATCAATGAACGATGGGATAAGGAAAAATCTCCAGCTCACGTAATTACGAACTTCATCGTCATTGTTGGTATTACGTATGTGTTCGCCACGGTGTTGTTATTACAAAGTAACTACGAAATGCTTGTAATTTTACCACAAAAATCTATGTAATATGATATAATGGACGTTTGGAGAAAGTGTTGATGTAAGCGTGTTTTCGTGGACGGTGATGTGTGAAGAGGCAGCACTCGGCAGCGCTCGACATTCGCCTATACTATACCAATTCCCCATTGGTGCAGAGAGCGTATCGTCGCGATACTTAGATGCTGGCTGTGATTGTATCCTCAGAGACTTGAAGCCAGATTTCACTTAATTCGCGAATAAATGATAATGACATCAGTTCTATTTATAGTATGTTTATATATTGGCAATAGAAAGTATTCTTAGAAACCACATCTTGCTTTGGGTCGACACTAGCTTTCATAAAAGGTTTACCATAACAACTTTTCCTGAAAAATTGTTATGGTAAACATTTTGTGACAGCTAGTATAGTTAACAAGTTGCAAACTCTAGACTAACTAAAAAACGGCCAAGGGCGTGTCGGACCACGCACAAGGAACTCATCCCAACTGCAGAACTACATTGTCGGGATGAGTTGAAAAAATGTTTTCCCATACATGGATACATCACAGTCAATTCTCCAACTGCAAATGTAAGTTTCTAATCGTAAAAATACACTTTTTACGTTAATAAATTACCAATTAACGATTTTTCCTTAACTGTGAGCCCCTGCTTCTTGCCAAATTTCATGATTCTAGGTCAACGGGAAGTAGCTTTTGAATTATTTGCGAGTATCCAATTTTTTTTTTCAACTTGATACCTCCACGTGTTCCTGAGATTTTTTTTTCCTTTTGAGATACGGAGCCCTAAAAATATAACTGGCAAATTTCAATTATACAACTACTGGAAGGTACAGTGAAGAATAATGCATAAGTATTTAAGCAAGTAAGTATTTAATGCATAAGTTTTTTTTTATTAGTAAGCAAATATCCAATTATTTACAGTGAAAAGGAGAACGTGATAAATCTAGCAGCTTGCAAAGCTTTATATCAGACACACGGCATGAAGTACTGCTAGCTACATGTAATGTGATCACTTATTCATGCCCAGTATGAGCACAGAGCCACCTGCCTGCTTCGTGCCACTAATTCTTGCAACTTGGACTGAATAGCAAATAACTAACATTCTACACATTTTGCCCTAAACATTACACAACTCAGCCATTAGGACATATAAGGTGTTAGAATAATAAACTTAACCATTTGCACCTTGTCAATACTACGTTTACGTAATTTACGGAAAAGATTTTGTGAAAGGGTTATGAAATGCAGTTTTCTTGAATACTAATAAAATCATTTGTTCGCAAATGGGTGGAATGTAGAGCGTTCATTCAGTCCCAAAACGGCATACTAGCAGTAACCATCACCATTTCAACCTTTTCTCGTTCAGTGTTGGCCATTCTCAGCAGTCTATTGCGGTATTGTATGAAAGCAGCTGAAAGAAAGTGGCTCATAACTACAGTGACTTTCTTAATAAAATTAAGTCATTCATCCGCCATTAATTCATGCAAAAATATTAAAACACTCATAATGACTATCTGCCATGATACACTCGAGACATTGAGTATTTATAGCTCGAAATTAAGGTCATTGTAATTATTGAGATTTCTTTTACGCTCGTAAAACCCGAGAGATGACGATGAAATCCGAAGCATCGCAAAGATGGTGCGCTTGCGACGACAACGGCCGTCTCGCGACGCCGGCGCTGCTGCCGTGCAACTGGAGCATGAAGCATGAACGCAGTTTCTCGATGAGAAATATTTTGCTGATTGACGTATATTGCTACTTTCAGCTTGTGAGAGATGCTGCACTGAGATGCAACTCAAGAGCTTGTATGTCGAGTAGATAATAATCAATGTTTAATGGTGATTACTATCATGAATATGACGTGTTAATTAGGTTTTGCGAGTGTGTGGAAGAAAACTGTAGTACGAATTCTAGAGCAACAATTTTTTTATAATGGAATACAATACTAACGCCCACTTGCACGACGATGTTTTAAGTGCGTTTAGTAGCGTTAAACGCATTCAGTGTTTTGTGCAAAAAAAAAAAAATCTTTTCATCCAAGGATATGAGCAAAATGAGGATAAAAGCCATTTTAAGATGAATTTCGGGTACACTAAGGTACGCAAATCAGGAGAAGTTCCAGGAATCGAAACCCATAGCGCGGAAGTCAATTAAGTACCTACTCAGATAATTACTTATCAAGCCATCTTAGTTTTAGTGCCACTGCCAATGGAATCGACTGCTGTAACGAGTTTAACTAAAACCGGGATAATGTGGTTATACTAGCCAGCTTTATATCATCCTAATAGTAGGTTAATGATATGAGGAATGATGGAGGGGACCGTGGCTAAATAATAACAGCCGCACAGGTTGATCGGTCAGGTTAAGCTACGCTTGCCGCGGTTGGTCTGTGGATGGGTGACCATCTTTACATACCGAGACCCCTCCGTGCCTCGGAAAGCACGTTAAGCTGTTGGTCCCGGCTGTCATTCGTGGATCTTTGACAGTCGTTACAGGTAGTCAGAAGCCCGAAAGTCTGACAACCAGTCTTACCAAGGGGTATCGTATTACCCAGTAACTGGGTTGTGGAGGTCAGATAGGCAGTCGCTCCATGTAAAATACTGGTATTCAGCTGCATCCGGTTAGACTGGAAGCCGACCCTAACATAGTTGGGAAAAAGGCTAGGCAGATGATGATGAGTAGGTTAATGATATCAATGTCACGTCGAAGGAAACAACCACTTATTAATTGAATTAATGACGCCAGCAACGGTCTTTGCAATGTTAACATGAAGTAAATTAGCTTTATTATACTCCTTTACATCTTATAATTAATTAAATATGAATACGAGAAGTGTTTAATATGTTAAGTATTTAACATCTACATTAGTGGGTCTTAAAATGGCTACTACTTGAACGGTCGTGGACCAAAAAAACAAAAACCACCATGCTTGACGGAGGCAGTAGCGTAATACGGAGTTTTAATAGAATAGGAGGCCAGACTGCACTGGTTTTTGCTCAATGAAGTACCATCAACTTGTCATCTACAAGGCATGGAAAGAAAGAAAGAAAAAAAATACATTTATTTAGCACAGACTAAAAGAAAACATCGTGAGGAAACCGACATGTCCTCGAACCTAAAATTCGAAGCCATGTGACATATACCAAGCCGCACTGAACCCGCGTGCTGGATTTTAGCCCATTCCCTCTCACTGAGAGGCGACCTGTGTCCAGCCATGGAAACACCATACGCTCATTACACTACATACGAGCGAAGAAAGGGTGGCCCATTCTTCTCTTAGAGTAACAGAAACTTTTTATATGAAAACTAAGTATGTAACATACTCACGACAGCGGTAATTAGCTTCCGTCTACTTCGGAGAACAACTGTTTGTTGACGACATTCATTTTACACACAATGATGACTAACAGGAATCAACGGAGAAAAGAAATGAGGAACATTGGAAGAATGTCAAAGAAATAACTCTAAGACGGATGTCAATTATGGCAGTAATTGATGAACAAATGATTCGCGATTACCACTGACAGGTACTTTATAGAACATGTCCCGGAATTAACGCACACCACCAAACACCCCAATTAAAATATATATAAAATCATTATTTATCTATTTCATTAGTAGTAGTACTGATTGTGGGAGAAATTTGTGGCCACATTATTAAATCTACGCACGGATACTTTGGTTTGTTTTGACTGTACAGTGGAAGTGTGACTGTAATTTACGCATTTCTAATTATTTTTGGGATAAAAAAGGACCTATATTAAAAATTATAGACATCGATTCAGTAAACGATTCTGAAGTTTGTTCAGACTTGTTTACTGAATCGATTCCGACTTTAATAATCATTGTAGATGGAATAGCTTGTTTTTTCTTGTAATGCTGTAAGCATTCTACATTGTGTGTGATTTTTACTGACTCCTTTCATTGTGTCGGCGCCCTTCTTCTGTTTCGATAAGGGGGAAAGAAATGTGTTCACATCATAGACAGAATACTAAATGCATTAGCGCTAATCATCATAGTTGGCAAGTTCAATACAATCTTCTCAAGTTTTTTTTTCTGTGGCGTAGTTTACGAGCGCAAATCCCACATGCACAAAAACCGTACCCTGGAAAATGTCACACACAGCACCCTAATTGCGTAACACACTGTCATCTGCCCGCGGCTTCGCCCGCGTGATATATCAATAAAAACCTGTCTATGTAAATTTCATCAAAATCGGTCCAGCCGTTTCGGAGATTGCCGGAACAAATAGAAAGACAGACAGTTTTTTTTTTAACTGTTTTTTACTAACCGACTTCAAAAAAAGGAGGAGGTTCTTATAAGTACCGTATATATTTCTTATGCATTTAGTAAAGAATTGCTATTTTAAAATTACAAACAGACACTTCAATTTTATTTATTTTTATACATACTTACATAATATGTACGTCTGTATAGATTCAACATGCGAAATAACGCATTACATCATAAACTACATATAAACAGGGAATACATAAAACGCTGACAGCATAAGAAGACAAAAACTAGTATCCATGCCCTTTACAAGAAAATACAATGAATAAATCATTCAACAGGACGAACCTCGTTTTGCATAATAACATAGTTTGCTTGAATAGAATCATGTATCATATGGAAATATCTGCGAAACTGCGGCCTATTGAAACACCCTTGCCGTTTTGCTAAACCCGGCATTAACAATAAGGACCACACAGCCTGTCAGCTAACAAACCATAAAACACTTATTTCTTAAGTTTATAACCTCTCTAAGTACGTTTTTATAAAACAGATAAGAACGTAGAAAAAGAATCATCGTTCTGACTTTTTCTGGGAATTTTATTTATTCTTAGTATTCTTACGCACGTAAACAAGAAATTGAACTTGTCTTCGCCTGAGGTAATTTGTCATCGGAAGTAGGTTATACAACATTTTTTATAAAGACTCTCCCCCACAGGCGCGTTATTATCGGTCGACAATATCGGATGCGTTATTGCGATAATGCGTCCCGATTCCTTGCCACACAGCTGCATTTATACCGGCTCATATTTCCAACGTATGCGTGGCCCTTGCCCGCGCTACACGTTACTACGTTATTAACGCAGGTGTGTGTAAGATCGTATGCGTCCTAATAAAAAATGTTCTAAGAACTCATATTGGAATATCGCAGGACGGAGGAACGCAAGTGTCATACTTCTATACTGCGTCGTTATTATCGCAGTAGTGTGTATGTAACTTCGTGGCCGTCCTAATTATCGTCCGATATTGTCGACCGATAATAACGAGCCTGTGGAGAGAGCCTTTATGTTTAAAAACATGTCTGAAACGAAACTTGATCATGGCTTCGTCCTTCCGCAGTGCAAGAAGCTCTCAGGAGCAAGAAACTTCATGTGTTGGCTCGAAGCCACATGAGGCTCTTGTAGTTTAAACATCGCGTTAGTACGGAAAGTTAGCTGGAACTTTGTTAGCATAACCACGTGATTTGGTTAAAGTCTGTGCAAGTTGATCTATCCGCTAAACTTTGGTTCAACTTCACAGCCTGAAGTTCGACCCTGCTTAACTGAACCGTACCCAACCGTTGGTTTGAAGTTGGTGGAAAATAACTTAGGGTGCTCCCTAAGTTATTTTCCACCAACTTCAAACCAACGGTCGGTACGCTGCTGCGTAACGCTAGGAAAACAATGGGATATGGGCTTTTCCAGAACATTTTTGACTATTTTTCGCGACTTTAACTAAATCTTTTCCTACCAACTTGAATTAATTTAGGAATTGAACAGTTTTCCGATGTTTCCCAAAGTTTTTATTTGTGACGAATTTTGAGCAGCCTTCCGTGTACCACACCTACACCTGGGTACGTAAAAGAACAGAGGATAAGTACGTTAGCATCGACGTCAGCGCACCATTGTCAGCGACAGCAACAATGCTCGAGATAAAGTTGACAAAAAGCGCAACCGCCACTGTCTGCGTGTCATTCACCCGAACGTGGAAATCGATGTTTACATCTCCGACTTTAATCGATTCGACAATCGAATCAAATTTCGTATAAATTATAATTTAACCTTATCATTCGTTTCTTCGGTATTAATTGTAATTAACAACGCCAGTCGTGCGGATCCGGAAAGAAATTTACCGCTGATTCCCGAGTTAAAGAGATAGGTAGATAGTTTTTGATATTATTATTTGCTATGTGCAGAATAGCATAGCTATTCAGAAACATTCGATACCTACGTTTCCGTGCCGAATCGGGCAACAATCAATGTTATCGAAGGACACACACCCCTAGACACTGTTCACAAAATCCAAAACCCGAAAATGAAATGATGACAGTCTAAACCAAATATAGACGACCGCTTTTCTTCCAACAGCTATTTGTTGTCGAGGACTAGGCAAATCAAGTAACCGAAAATGTGTCATTTTCGTTTCGGAAGCCTGTTGAATAGCTATACAGTTCGCAATTTTATTCCGGGCATACAATACGGAATAACACAGTGAACGACTCTTATTGGAACAATGAGAATACTCAGACTTGAATACTATAATCATTATAAAAGTAGCTAAAGAAAGTGCTTACCTCTTGGGCACACTAATCCGCCGCTGCCGGAACAGGTGGTCCATTGTTCCTGAGCTCTGCTTTGTCTTTACACTTTAGCTCGGCCTCTCCCACACAAATATGGGAAATTAGAAACTTTCACTTTATCTTATGTTTGTTCCGGATGGTCCACAGTTTTATTTCGAACTATAACTGAATCACTGTCCACACTGGTCCACTGCAACCCTTAGGTGTTCCTGATAACTTTACACGGTCTAGTGGCGCCGGGACTGTACTCTGTACCACAACGATGCTAATCTTCTGTGTTACGATCTGCAACAAAAAAAGGGGACTTAATTTTAACGCTAACATTACATTACTTAGCAGTGCTTGAGTGAGTGTGAAATATTTCAATTAATTTTATTATAGAAAATAATTAAAAATTAAAAGGTATTTTTGTATATAAATTTGTTATTTTATAGTTATTTAACTATTTAGTTTAAGTAATTTAAACTAAACAAATTAATAACGATAAAATAATAACTTACAATTTATTTCTCTTGTCTGTCGTCGAGAATAATGAACGCTTTGTTCCCAGTGACATGGGAGAGCAATCAATCTAAACTGGAGTGAAGACAACGACACGATGAATTAATTGATGGTATCTAATATCATTTTGGCAGCGATTACATTCGCGGGGAGAAAGTGAAGGCGTGTGATGCGCCGGCGCTGTCGCGCTCCTCTCGCTACATTAACATTAATCACGAGCACAGCTTTAATAACGCTTAATATTCATGTTTGTTTCTTATTTGTGAATTCAGTTACTACCACACAATATGTGGGTACTTGTAAGAAAAGTTATGAAAATTGCAGTTGCTTAGAACAGTCTATACTTTTCTATTTTCATGAAGATTTTTTTTTTGTTTAGTTGTAGCTTAGTTTGTTATTCGTAGTAGGTACCTATACTATCCGGTGAACCATTTAATAATGATCTACGTTTTTAATATCCAATATTTTTATTTAGATCAGGTTTTATTTAAGTGTCGTCGATTTACGGGAAAACATAAAATATATTTTTTTAATTCGGATTTCCAACGTAAAAATATCAAATACCTTTATGTGCCCCAGTTTATAATTTAATATTAATTATGTATGGTGTCACTGATCTATTGTGTCGTGTTCATAATGATGCCATATTGAAACTCCGGACTGAAACTCCAACATGCGAGAAGTTTGTAGCGTTTACTTAATTACATTCCATAATAAAATTACCCCACTTGCGTGATGTGTGAAAATATTTTGCATGAATTATTTCAACTGCTGCACTATATTTTTTTCAGTATTATAATTAGTCCAGTAAGGGCTAATTTATTATGCTATAAATATTTTCTGTTTATTAAATTTTACCGCATTTTTTTCTATGGGCAAATAAATATTTAAAAAAATACTAGGTAAGTTAAAAAACTCAAACATTCCAAAGACAAAATCACAAGTCACAAGTCACAAAAAATATTTTAAAAAAATCAAATTACTTTAGTAGTAGAACGTCAGTTTCGCGCGACTTTCTACCGCGTGCGTGTATTCGAGACGGCTCGGGACGTGCGGCCGCGGGGCCATGTGACGGAGCACTGAAGCCGGCCAGCAGCCGGTGCCGGCAACCCATCCCCTGCCGGCCGAGACAGCCCTCGTGAGCTCGCAGGTGGATAGGTGACATAACTGAAAATATGACTTTCAGCGCTGACTGGCTGTCGGAGGTGTTCAAGGAGTCCTGAAAAATGAATGTTTATTTAATTTACTTTTGTTTGCTACTTGAAAAACTATAATATTAAAAAATTTGCCGAAAAGCACAATTTTTTGAAAACACTGATGGATAGGTATGCTATTTAATGCAGTGTCCTGTCATTTATTACTTAAACTTATATTAGGTACACTTACTAAGGGTCCTCAAGTCTATAACTTACGGACAATCGCGTTACTGCGAAATTCTGAACCTGTAATAATATTTTTTTCTTTTTCAACATGCTCCACTGCTGAATTTGGCTTTAGGCCTACCACGGAGCAGGGATATGTAGGACGCAATGACCAGCCAAATGAAATACCTACTGTAATTATCACTAAGATTGGCAGACGGATTGTTGATCACAATATGCTGTTAACTTTTCTTTATCTGACAGAAACATGACTAAAACCCGTGATTAGATGGGTGAGATAACCAGTATTTGAATTGATCACGAATCCGAATTACTTAGCGCTCTAAAACTCAAACAGAGCTACTAAAAAACTGTGGTATCTACTTGGCACCTACCAGTACGTACTAATATTCATAAACTTGATATAAAAACTTGCCAAATAAAGCGCCTATTAACACTTTAAGAGCATTGTGAAGTGTTTAATTTAAATCATTTGGAATCTAGATATGTCAGTCATTTCGAACAAAGCTGAAATTATCACATTTTACATTGCGTGTCTCGGACACGACGCCACACGCGATCGTAGAGTCAATTTAAAAACGTTCACGGCTGTTATCCGCATAGGGTTAGGCAGTGGTGTAGTTGCCACATTTCGCCAGTTATAAGTAAGGTCCATTTAATAGGGGCGAGTCTATTGCCAACTGCCATAAACTAGGCACAATTCAAGACTAACTGCTTTTAAGAAATTCCTGATGGTAAAACCCTACGCTTTGTTCGATCTAGGAACCGAACTAAGGATCCCTAAGGACCCATAGAAATTTAAAATCGTATATCTATGCTAGGACCCCAAGGGCTCTCTTTCAGTAGCAGCATTGTCCCAACCAACATGCTGCACCTGTTCTCAATACCCGGTTTGAGTAAGAAATTTCTAATTCGCATAATTCGAAATACTTTTCGGTCTAATTGCGTCTGCGCATCGTAAACATCGTAAGCATATATTTACTAGTTAACGGGGACTGCGATTATTGGCATAACGATAGGTGTGCTGTAACTAGCGATGCTCATCAAATAATAGTGGAAACATGCTATATACTGTATACAGTGTGTATGCTGTATTCAGGTTGTTTAGTTATTATTTGCTCGTTACTAGCTATTGCCTAGAGCACGGCTGAAACACATTTCTTTTTTTTTTTTTGGTATGCCTAGATGCTGTTGCGCGAAATTAAAGCTTCAATCTTTAGTGCGTGTTTTGTTTAGAACTAACTACTAGGTATACCTACCTCCTTCGTAACTGGACTGTGTCGTTGGTCTAGTGCTGGCAAGCGCTAATGATATGCATGAGGTCCTGGGTTCGATTCCCAGGTCGGGAAAAGTGTTATTGGGTGTTCCATCAATAATGTGTCAGTAGCAGCCCAGAGTCTGATTCTGTGAGTCTGATTGATGGCACTAAGCTCGCCCCGTTTTGCTTACGCTTGTTTAAGTCCCATACTTAAACATAACTGACGAAATGTGGGCCCCTCAGTTCATGCTGAAATCTCTTTGAGGCGCGCGTGGAACACAACGCGCCGTCGACCCGGGCCTGGTCCTTACCGGGCGGCGAGCTGCCTATTGCTCGCCGCCCGCAAGCCCGCGCCTACGGTGGCCGGGAGTCGGCTGTTCCTGACTCCCGTCCAGGGCGTCCCCTGCGGCGATTAGGTGCGTGAGGGTGCAGTGATTGCCTCTCCCTCATGCGCTCCGCCTCCTCCTTCACGAGTATTACTGCTTCGCAGAAGGAGGTGACAGCCTCCCATGCACTCTCGCTCCGTATCATGGCCTGGTCCAGGGCTGGATGCGAGAGATCGACGCCGCCGATCGCCGCCACGAGAACACGGCGGTGCTCCGCCCAAGCCGGGCAGACCTCTACCTTATGCTCCACCGTATCTTTCGGGCGATCCACACAGTGGTGACACCCTGGCGTTTTCTCCCGCTTTATCCTGAACAGGAACCTCCCGTGTCCGGTGAGGACCTGCGTCAGGCGGAAGGTGAGGGTGCCGTGACGCCTCTCTAGCCACTCCTCAAAGAGGGGACTTATCGCCGCTATTGTGGCGTGCCCAGCGCTGGGTTGCAACAATCGCACTCTCCATGCCGCTATGAGATCCCGCCGGAGCTCTGTCTGCTGTACCGTGATTTCTCGCGGCAGCGGAGTTAGGCCCGGCGTTTTGCCTCCTCTCACCACTCCCATATGTGGGCGAGGACTTTGGCCTCAAAATCCAAAAGAGCAAAGAGGCTCGCCGCCTCAGCGGAGACCGTGCGGTATCCTCGGATCAGCCGGCCTCTGGCTTACCCTTCGAGGATTACAGGCGTTATGTTATGTATTCCTTATGTCTTTCTTGTTTGCCCCTTGTTTTGTTTTTGCTACCTTCACATTGTATTCACCAAGAACCTATAAACAAACAAAAAATAGCGTGCATACGTTAAATTAAATATTATATTTACAACATGAGACCGGAAACCAGTAAACAATGAATGGCTATAAAACTAATAATAGTTATAAAAGCCTATGGATTTATATGCATCGTACTTCTACACTTTTTATTAGAGGTAGGTAGGTTAAAAATTTGCTGTTAAGAATCGTTAAACAGATTAGCTTAAGATTAGATTATTACCGTGATGTGAATGTAGGTCGATCAGCCGGTCTATTCTGTAAAAATCTCAGCGTGAAAACTTAGGTGAAGTGAGCTGTCATTCCAATTAATACTAGGGATTGACACTATTGACAGCTCACTCTAAGCTTACTTCACCTAACTTTTCACGGTGAGATTTTTACAGAATCGATCGGCTGTCATTCCACCTAATGTCAGGAGTCAGGGCAACTACAAGTTGACTTCAACTAAGTTTTCACGGTGAGATTGTTACAGAATAGACCGGTTGCTATAATCTTCAACCAGGTCAATGTTCGCACCCAGCACTCTGAAGAATAGCCTCCTAATGACAGCCTAACTTTATAAACATCTTGTACCTTTCAGGCGCGGATCTAGGTTTTCGCTCAAGGAGGGGCAAATGTTTCTCTCTGGTCCCTTTTACCATCTAACATCTAGACTATCCGCACTAGGTTTATATCCCGGTTTATCACACTCAGCGCTTCTACTCTACCATAACTCTCTGCCAACGTCCGAGTCACGGAATAAGAAAGGAGTTCATATAATGGATTGTGGACATAACGCTTATCTTTTTTTTTTTATTTAGCCTACTCGGTCCCACTGCTGAGCAAGAGCCAATAAATAAATTTATTTATTTCAAACGATTTTTGCAGCCGACATCTTGGATTTTCATTTTTAAACTTCGTTCCTGACGGGGGTCCCCAGATCCACTTTTTTTTTGTTTTTTTGCTAACATTATTCTTATGCCTATACATGAAATCTCCTTCTATCGGCGAAATTAACAAAGCTGTTTTGATACAATTGGAAACTAAATCCTGGAGAAAGTAATAATGACTATGACATTTAGCAACTTTGCATGCGATCGAATATTAGCATAATGTGTCGGCTATACATACCTATGAATGCTAGCTGTATGCTAACACTGAATAACCTGACACTTTCCTCTCATGTGCTAAAGCTCGTGATGTGAAACATCTCACTTTCGTGGGTAGGTAGGTGTATGCAGGTGAAACGTCATGCTTACTTTATAAGTGTTTCTTTATTTCAGTCAAAGTTTTTGTGACCTCTGCGCTGCCACTGACGCCGCCGTGGAAGTGGCAAAGTTTTGGGCCAAAAAGATTTAAAATTCAGTCGTGCCAGTGACTCGAAGAAGAAGAAGAAGTGTTTTTTGTCGATTTTTCATTGGATCAGCGTGGTAATTGCGTAAAACACCACCAAAAGCAATGGCTGTCATTTTGACAGTCCAACAACATTCATTGCGTTATTGTCGTTATTGGGCAGCCAATTTTTTCGAACAAATGAAGCAATGTAGCAATATCCTTCAAAATGATTCAGATGGAGATTGATAGTCAGAATTAGAGTGCAGATTTACTTTCCACCCTGTCTGTTTCATGCCTTCATCCGTTAGTTTTTCGTCGGGACTTTCAAAGGGGCTCGTGACTAAATTATAACAGCCGCACGGCTCGATCGAAGGTTAAGCTACGCTTGCTAAAGTCGGTCCGTGGATGGGTGACCATTCATAATATTTCGAGACCTGGTCGGGCTGTCATTCGTAGGTACATCTTTGACAGTCGTTCCGGTGAGTCAGAAGGCCGAAAGTCTGACAACCAGTCTTACCAAGGGGTATCGTGTTACCCAGTAACATATAGGAAGTCGCTTCATGAGCTTTTTTAACGTTCGCTTGGAAAAACTAGCTAGGCAGACTTTCAGTTTAGCCCAAATCTTTAAACCATAATATTACTTTGTTCTATTAAATAGGTACACTTCCATTCTCCCGTGTCAGCTTTCTCACTTTTTATTCATATTTTCTTCGATCTTCTTCTCCCTCTCCACACATATTAGGTGGATATTTAACTAATTACCCCATATGTGTTTCCATTTTAGAATTTAACACTAGAAACTTACACTAATTAGAGTCTAAAACGTATTTCGGTTTCAGCGATAATTCAAATACTTTGGGCACTCCTAAACCACATCACTTATATGTTTCATATGTACCTACCTATGTAGGTATACCTATCTACTACGAGTACTACGAGAACAGCTAATTACTAAGTCCTATCCTACGTAGCTTGTGAAGTAAGCTCAGTTCAAAGAAACATTTACTAGTCGGTAAAAAGGGGTGTAAACTACTAATAGGAAATAAAGCTATGTGAAGGAACACCATTTAAGTACATAAATAGTAGCTCATCTACACGGAAACTGCTAAACTATGTAGATTCAACGGTAATTCCATCCACTTTTTCAACATTTGAGGGACTTAAGAAAGCAACGATTGATTGGAATTTACATGGACTTACCATCATTAAAAGGCTATACAAGGATACCTTAATTGAGGTAAGTAGGCATAATACAGGTGTCAGTTAAACCTGCCTACGATACCTAGGTACCCATTATGTTTCCTTTACGTTAATTTGGCTAATTACCTAGATAAAACTTTCTACTTCCTCTGTTATAGCTGTCTGGAAAATCTTTAAAAGTTGAAAGTTTTCTTCTACCAATTATTATTTGTATCAATATGTAGGTTACAACCGACCACTGTCGTACCGTGCCGTTGCAATGCTCAGACCATTGCCCTACTTAATTTTGGAGCCGACTCTTGTAGGTACACTGAGAATAGCCAGAGGAATTTGGTCGGACCGAACATCGACAGACCATCATAAACCCCCTCGAAAAGAAAGAGAATGCATCAGAAATATAATAAGTAGATAGAACCTAGACATTTTGGCAGAAGCGGTGATGAAGCTCCGCATTACAACAGAGACCTTAGTAGAAAGGCTAGGAAGGTATCCTAACCAAGTATGACAACTTAACGACCACTAATTACTGCGTAACGTTTTACACAGAGGTAATTTTTATTACAAATAAGGGTACCTACGTCTGTCGGGGCATCAGACGCTCTTCGCAATCTGCGTCGCATCCCACTTCCCAGGCGATGACACGACACGCACTTAATATGTTCTAAATAACCCATTAAAGCTCAATACGTTGCGAGACCCAGAACAATGAGAATACTACTAAGTTGTGATGTGTGATGATACTCTCTTTCAAAGTGCCTCGTCAATGAGGCTGGCCTCCACTATCTTATCCGCACTATAATCAATGGGAAAGTGAGTGTCTCTGTCGGTCTCCATAGCTATAGGTAGGTACGGTAATGTAGGTACCTACCTAATGTTTGGAAAGGTGGTAGCTTCGTGGGTAGGGACCTAATTGAAAAGTAATGCCTACAGGAAATAATGATTTCATCCAGGATAGGTAATTAAAACTTTATACGCCGCTGCCAGTGCAACATCGGGCTCAGATAGTTACCTTGCCGAACAAGCACAAATGGTTTAACCTTTTGAACGCCATTGACCACTTAAGTTGCCAATTCGGGCTTTTGACGACCCGTAACGACTGTCAAAGATCGACGAATGACAGCCGGAGCTAAAGGCTTAACGGGCTTTCCGAAGCACGGAGAGGTATCAATGTGTAAAACCGTGCGAAGCAAGAACGGGTCGCTAGTAATTAAATAAAAAGACACTGTTATTACATACATACAAATACAAATGCGTCTGTACAGTCACAATTACTAGAAAACTTATGATAAATTACTTGTTCGCCTAATTTTCACTTAATGAGTGAATTATTAAAGTGTACTTAATATTTATTTTCGATTACAATGTTCAATACCAGTTTAACTAATATTCAATATCATACAAAAATTATCAAGAAACATCTTAATTATGTTAGAATAATAATAAATTATAAGAAACACACAAATAGACTGCTAATTTAATTTATAAAAAGTTTTTGTGCAAATGCAACACAGAAAAGTATTTTGTACTTGAAGAAAACCTCTCCCAAAGTAAAAGTAAAAGTGGCTAAAAAGTGGAGTAACTTGTCGCTATACTCCTCGTCAACAGAACTTTAAAACATCGTAAACAAAGAAACGTGTGCGGTCTGGGGTACCGTCAGAAAAGAAGTTTCTTACGCGATACTCGCACGCACACGTACACTCGTATATTAATAGAAAGAGAACAAAAAGAGAGAGAAAATAGAAAAACACTTTTCCTTACGTGACGATTTTTACCAGTCATCTCCTACCGCAAGCCGCGTTAAGGAACATGTTTCCAAAAAGTTATGGCTGTTATGTTATAGAATCGTCTCAGTTTCATCCATAAATGAAGTTGCAAATAACAAATAATTCATGAAACTGTCAACTGAACAGGGATCTTTCTCGTTTCTTTGTTTCTTTCAATTTTTTTTTAAAGTCTGACACGCCCTTCCGCTCATCCCAGAGCGGGAGAGATCATTTGAAGATTTCCCACCCAAAAAAAAAAATGGTGGGTGGCGAAAATATTTTAGCAATCGAAAATCGCTCAATTTTTTTTGGCGCAGTAGTCTGCGTGTGTACTTACGCTTAATCGCGCCTTAGAGTATCTACATATGCATACGGAATGGTGCTATTAAAAGTAAAAATTGAATTTATATAAAATATTTTAACTTTGCATAATTTGTATATTGTATTTATAATGTGTAGCTCGTAGGGCTGATTTCACCAAAGGCATCTGGCGTTTTATCCGTGGAATAAAATTGACGTCTGACAGTTCTACAGTTCTGTTCTAGTATGGCAAATCTGTCAAAAATTCAACATTTATTCTCAGCGTAAGACTTATTCTAGGTATAAAAGTTTGGTAGAATTCGCCCTAAATGTAAAAAAAGCATTATTAACATTTTTTTTCGTTCGTTAAATCGAGATACTATGTGAGATTAAGGTTTGATAAATAGCATATTATCTGCATACTTGTTATTATTGTTGTAATTATTTTAAGAGAGTTTTAACACGTTCACTGTCCATGACCCAGCTGTGGGTCATTTTGGGTTGGAACAAGACGTCCGTGCCACACATGTGGGTCACTTCACTGCTCTTTTCATACATAATGGGTTCTAACTTCGTGGACGTAACAGAAACATACCAATATTGTACATGAACGTAGGAGCAGTGATATAGGTATAATAAAAAAACAATGAGCCATCTATTTTTTTTTAACCCCCGACGCAAAAACGACGGGGTGTTATAAGTTTGACGTGTCTGTGTGTGTGTGTGTGTGTGTGTGTGTGTTTGTTTTAAGTACCATCCGAGGACGTGCGTATGAATACACAAGGCACGACCGAGGACCTTTTCAAAGCGAGGACCTTTTCGAGGGTCCTCGGTTTGACTTGACCAAAGATTCGTATTCTGCAAGCGATTTTGAGTCTTTCTATATACTTATTACGAAAAAGTTGTCTGAACCTCGGTTTGATCAAGAAAATTCATAATCTTACACAAATATTGTGTATCCACCAGATGGTGCCACTCTCGCCTCATACACAGGCTCTTTACACTCATTTCACGTTTGTTGTATTATCCGAGGACCTATGTGTTAACTTTAACACAAAAGACCTCGGTTAGGTAGCTTTTCCAGACAATGTGTATTTAAGACCTCGGTTTGCTAGATTTTCCGAACAGTGTGTATTCTAGTCCTCGTTTTAACAGTTTTCCTCGTGTGTAGAAGACCAGTTATGTGCTATCATTTAAATAAAATTATGAAGGAGAAAAGCGAAGGTAGACTGAATCCTTAAACAAATCGTTAGTAGCTAATAGGTGCACGAGGAATAATCAGGCTTCTTCTGCAGTGTGTACTAAGTACCTAGGCCTGCTTAGATTATGCAACATTATGATTTGCACCATACAACATTGTATTGGCATGAGCTGAATACGTGTGCTCTTCGTAAAGAACCTAATAGAGTAAGATCCCAGGGCCACCAGACGTCACGTATTTTCTGACGAACCAAATGTGGATGATTGAGTAGTGTTAGTATGTACTAAGAGCGCATGCCTACCTGCTAGCTTGCTGAGACGACTAATTCTCAGGTATCAGGTAATCAAGGTACAAAAAACATTACTTACCTCACGTAAATTCTCCAAGCTGATTATCACGTATATTGTAGGCAATATCTTTAAAAATAAGTCGCCAATACTCCCAGACACTTTCCGTCGGCCGTATTGCTTTGCAGACGCTTTAAAGCTCCCAAAATAATTAGGTAGGTACTTCACGTAAATTCTGATGCTCCATTTTTATATATGTCCACCAGACAACTATTTTAAAACCTTTTACAATAAGACAGACCGATCCAAGGGCCAATCATCCCCTAAACTCAATTTTAATGCCTCTGTGGGTACGAGCGCGTTGGGATTATCCACGCGCATGAGACTGAGTGAGACATGTATTAGGATATATTGACTTCTCTCTCTCTCACACGCTCTTACAGTTTACTCATATCAATTAATTAAAAATATTTTTAAAAAATCAGCCAAAAATTAAAAAAAACAGGTAAATAATTAAAGATTAACTTGTAAAAAATGCTCATTTGACCACAATAATTCTAGAATTTTATCCTGCAAGCTGTTTTGATAAATTCGAATAAACTTCAATTTTTTTTTAAATTATTTATTTATTGGGAATTAATCATAAAAAAACAAAGTAGAAAAATATTAATCTCTCAACATTTCTGAGTAGTGCCTCTTATCTTCATTATCATTGTCATTGAAATTGATATGCCCTCGCGCTCCTACCCACAGAGGCATTATAATTGAGTTTAGGGGATGATTGGCCCTTTGGATCGGTCTGGCTTCTTGTAAAGGGTTTTAAAATAGTTGTCTGGTAGACATATATAAAAATGGAGCATCAGAATTTACGTGAAGTTAAGTACCTAATTATTTTGGGTGCTTTAAAGCGTCTGCAAAGCAATACGGCCGATGGAAAGTGTCTGGGAGTATTGGCGACTTATTTTTAAGGATATTGCCTAAAATATACGTGAAAATCAGCTTGGAGAATTTACGTGAGGTAAGTAATGTTTTTATGTACCTTGATTACCTGATACCTGAGAATTGACCGTCTCAGCAAGCTAGCAGGTAGGCATGCGTTCTTAGTATGTACATACTAACACTACTCAGTCGTCCACATTTCGTTCGTCAGAAAATACGTGACGTCTGGTGGCCCTGGGATCTTACTCTATTAGGTTCTTTATGAAGAGCACACGTATTTAGCTCATGCCAATACAATATTTTATGGTGCAAATCATAATGTTGTATAATCTAAGCAGGCCTAGGTACTTAGCACATACTGCAGAAGAAGCCTATAATCAATACCAGCATCTTTGTGATCTAGAATTCAGACTTCAGTTTTTTCTTCTTTATCCCGGCTTATCTGAAAGAAACGAAATATGACTGAAGTTTCTGAATTCTGATTTATCTACTCATTTTAAATCTGAATTCTAGTTTTACTTTATTTTCGTAAGCTAAATTTGAAGACGATGCCACCAACTATTGAGGAATTCCCCCATAAAGAAACGATCCTGGCTGCAGCATCAGCACAAACTGGTATTTATTTTACTTTTACGACTTAAACCTAACGCGTATGCTAAATTTCAAGACGATGCTATCAACTGTTGAGGAGTTCTCTCATGAAGAAATGACCCTGGCTGCAGCATCAGCACAAACTGGTAATTGTTTTCATATTACTAGATAAACATAACGCGTATGCCAAATTTGAAGATGATGCTATCAATTATTGAGGAGTTCCCTTATGAAGAAACAACCCTGGCTGCAGCATCAGCACAAACTGGTAATTATTTTAGTTTTACTACATAAACCTGACGCATATGCCAGTTTTGAAGACGATGCTATCAAGTGGTAACAAGTACCGTCATGAAGAGACGACCCTGGCTGCAGCATCAGCACAAGCTGGTAATTATTTTAGTGTTACTAGATAAACCTAATGCGTATGCCAATTTTGAAGACGATGCTATCAAGTGCTAAGGAGTACCGTCATGAATAGACGACCCTGGCTGCAGCATCAGCACAAACTGGTAATCATTTTAGTGTTACTAGATAAACCTAATGCGTATGCCAATTTTGAAGACGATGCTATCAAGTGCTAAGGAGTACCGTCATGAAGAGACGACCCTGGCTGCAGCATCAGCACAAACTGGTAATCATTTTAGTGTTACTAGATAAACCTAATGCGTATGCCAATTTTGAAGACGATGCTATCAAGTGCTAAGGAGTACCGTCATGAAGAGACGACCCTGGCTGCAACATCTAATACTATAATAATAAACTCATTTTAAAGTTGTTTATATAAAATTAAATTACCTTTCCTCCACAGTGATTACACCCTTCTTATTCGCGGTCCATATCAACGGCAAACGTAAAAACATCGACTCGTCCTCGCTTGGTACTTCATTTTAGAAAAAGTGTGTAAGAAAGAAGTCGGAACATTTTACTTACATTGATATAATTATTATCTTACACGTAAAATATTGTAGGTAGGTAGATTTTCCAGGTCCTCGGTTTGTACAAATTCTACGCGAAAAACCGTCCTCGGTTTAGTGATATAAAGTCTAACACAACGTCCGCACTTTGTACAAGCTATAAGAAATTTTGTGTAAAAATACGTCCTCGGAAGGACGTCGCAGGGCTTACGTAAGAGGTCCTCGGTTGGCTTACACAAAGTCCTCGTATGTGCATCGCTGGTCACATTTTGCTGTGTATTTCAGGTCCTCAGTATAATAGCCAAAATTCATACAGAAAAATGTTGAGATAGCATTATCCCAATAAGCTCATCACTATAGATTTATTCACCTGTCTCTTTCTATCTTATTCTAAAAAGCCAACGAGGTGTTTAAACCAGTTTTTTGGAGGGTCCTCGGTACGTTCTAGGACTAACAAGGTCCTCGTAAGGGTGTCTGTACAAACAGGGGTGTGTGTGTGTGTGTGTGTGTGTGTGTATATGTCTGTCTGTGGCATCGTAGCTCCCGAACGGATGAACCGATTTTAATTTTGTTTTTTTTGTTTGAAAGGTGAATTTGTCGGGAGTGTTCTTAGCTATGTTTCATGAAAATCGGTCCAAGATGGCCGCCGCTACAAAATGGCGGATTATATATTTTTTCACAACTCCCTCAATATGGGTATCAAATAAAAGGGCTTGACTAGTAGAATACTATACACTATGATAAATTTCAAATCCAAGATGGCCGCCACCACAAAATGGCAAAGTACATTTTTTTTCACAACTCCCTCAATATGGGTATCAAATAAAAGGGCTTGACTAGTAGAATACTATACACTATGACAAATTTCAAATCCAAGATGGCCACCACCACAAAATGGCGAATTACAAAAAACCTGATTAAATACCAAATTACCTGAATCTTAAAACGCAAGAAAATAAAAGAAAAGAAATAATAAGGAGTCCCTACAAAAAGCATGAAATAAAAAATTAAATTAAAAATTTAAAAAACCCCCGACTACGTGAAACCCTATAAAAAGAAAAAAATAACCTTGAAATTATGACCCTACGTAAGTAGGTACGTATGAAATTTTTTGATTAAATTTTGTCCTGTCGGGGGACCGCTACTATTTTAAACTTTAACAGAACGTTAGGCTAATAATTAGAGCGGTCCCCCGACGGGACAATATTTAATCAAAAAATTTCATACGTACTTACGTAGGGTCATAATTTCAAGGTTATTTTTTTCTTTTTATAGGGTTTCACGTAGTCGGGGTTTTTTAAATTTTAAATTTTTTATTTGTTAGTACTAACAATGCACTGAAAAATTCACATAAAAATAACCGATGAAGGATGAAGTTTTTCTAATGACCTTCATTAAAACATGCAAGACACAGGGGTTTGTTGCAGAAAATTCATTCCGTGTCTGTCTTTTTTGATTTTAGACGTGCCTCAGTAACTGAACGACCTTCGTCTTTCAGTTTTTTGTAACATCCACTGCACCTTTTTCGGTGGATTCTGCCTTTCTAATTTTATCAACTTGTGGACCTCTCTGGTAGAGAACTTCTTCTGGTGAATGTAGATGAGGATGTGGATAATGCAGGTGAAGATGAGGCCAGTGAAATTCGTAAACGTAATTTTTCATAACTTTTTAACCTCTAACGTCCATGACACACGGGTGTGTCACTGAATTATCTGCTTCTACGTCCGTGACATACATGTGGGTCACTCTGCAAATTGGGGATAAAGGGTCCCCCCACTACTTTTATGGCCCTTATGGACCTGGAGTAGTATAAAGGCAATTACCTCAGTACATAGGAACGAAAAACTAAATTGGACGTGAGACATAATTTCGATATTGCGGCTAAACAGTGAACGTGTATTGTTTGTAAACTAAGCTATATCCAACCCGACTTTATAAATATTGTGCACCTAATATTTCTAACACCTACCTAATTGGCTCTCTGCAATAAATATTTATATGATAATGTAATCGAATCGGCTTCTTTAAACTTACTGAATAAATTTTACGGTTGAATACATTTTTACTGACTTACTGGATAAAGTCAAGTCATTTATTTCAAATAGGCACATGAAAGGCACTTTTGAACGTCAAAATAAAAATGATTCTAGTCGCCCCTTCCAAAAGGTAGTTTTCGTATGGAGATGAATGGGCAAGAAACTCCACCGTTACTCTTTTAAAATGTTTTACAATATTTTGCATACATTAATTATATAATTATATGTGAAGACGATGCGCCTAAAAATAAAATTACTATACCACAATATGTAAAAGAATTAAAATGAATTAAGTATTTTATTATTTTGTTTATTTATTTTATTTTATTGTATTTGGGTGGTTGTTTTGGGTGGCGGTGGAATTAATGAAACCATGACATATAAATTGACTAGGTGATAGATATATGGTGCTCACATATTTACAAACATTCCAAAAGTAGACTATTTTCATAAATAAATAAGGAGTAATAAGTACAGGTGTGACTTTAAGTAATTACAGAATGTAAATCAATGTCAAAGAGAATAAAAAAATAAATTATAAAATTACATTAGCAACCAGTTTGATTTTGTCTAGACTCTAGAGATTGTCCTATGGAGCAGGACCAGCATGTTTCCAAGCATTCTTATCTTGGATATAATCCTCTAATTTGTAATAGGTATCCTTGCTTACAAAGTGTAATTTTAATATAAGTTTTAAATTTTCTTTCATTTAATTGCAATATTTCACAAGGTATTTTGTAGAACATTTAACACAGTACCCCATAAAAGATGTACAGTAAAACGGAGTGAATAGGGATGCAGGGCTGAATCGGGACGAAACTTTAAAATGGATTTGTACTTTAAAATAATATAGTTTGCCGCTAACAAGGACACTTAATCTTTAATTAAAAAGCTGTAAACCCATTAAAGTATTTTCTGGCAACGAACTATTGGATTTGTACTTTAAAATAATATAGTTTGCCGCTAACAAGGACACTTAATCTTTAATTAAAAAGCTGTAAACCCATTAAAGTATTTTCTGGCAACGAACTATATTATTTCAACGTTAAAACTCATTTTGAAGTTTCGTCCCGATTCACCCCTGCATCCCTATTCACCCCGTTTTACGGTATGTACTTTAGATAATCTGAAAAAAGGTTGATCTAATTTAACTTTATTTCTAGTATTAAAATTATGTCTATCACTTATTGTATTAAAAAGATGTTGATTTTTTCTTACATACATAATATTTTCATAAATGAATTGGCAAGGTACCGTCATAATATTAACCCTTTTAAATAGTTCCCTAAGAGATTCGCGGCGACGTAGATTGTAAATGGCTCTGACAGCTATCTTTTGCAAAATAAAAATGGATTCAATGTCAGCAGCCCGACCCCACAGTAAAATGCCATATGACATAATACTATGGAAGTAACTAAAATAGACCAAACGCGCGGTTTCTTCATCTGTTAGCTGTCTTATCTTTCTAACAGCATATGCGGCCGAGCTTAGCCGCCCCGCAATAGATGTTATATGAGGTCCCTATTGTAATTTCTCGTCTAGCGTGATTCCCAGGAAAACTGTTTGATTAACAAATTCTAGTTTTTGGCCATTCAATATGATGTCACATTCGCTACTTCTAACATTAGGTAATTTAAATCTAATGCATTTGGTTTTTTTTTTCATTAAGTACTAAATTATTTACCGTAAACCAATCTTGGACCTGAAGAATAGAGATATTCACGTCGTCAAGATTTTCTGACACCACTGATATAATTATATACCCTAAAGTAAATGTCCGCCTCACGGTTCTTCGTCTAAATAAACGGCTACTTCCCATTTGGTAAACTTCCCATTTCGTAAACCTCAAACTGTACCTACTAAAAAGTTGCGTTTGGTAAACATTATACATTTCATACATTTAGTCCCATTTCGAAAACATTTCAATATTTTTTTGTGTTATATCCCATTTGGTAAACTTTCAGATGAAATGGGTACAGTCAAGTAAAAAAAGAAAAACGAAACTAATGATAACATTGTCATTTATTTTGTTAAATATTTTTAATCACAGGTACAATAGTCGGATTATGTGTACGTATGCCATTTACACATATTGATATTTAAAAACAGAAATAAAAAGTGGGGTGTACAAATAACTTTCAAAAAATTTAAGAAAAATCACAGTTCGATTTGACTATTTCGATGACAAGTTTTATTTTTTTAATAACATAAGTCAATCTAGATGCGAAATCAACTTATATAAAAAAACAATAATCACAGATTTGGTACTATCTTTTTATGTTAATGTACATTAACATAAAAAAATACATACGAAATCAACTACTTATAAAATATAAAAATAAACAGTCACTGATTTGGTACGTTAACGTAAAAAAATACATACTAAATCAACTATAAAATATAAAAACAATAATAATCACAGATTTGGTACAATAACATAAAAAATACATGCAAAATCAACTTTTAAATATAAAAACAAATAATAATCACAGATTTGGTACATTAACATTAAAAATTACACACAAAATCAACTATAAAATATAATCACAGATTTGGAATATTAACATAAAAAATTTACTACCTACACTACAAAGTTAAAAATCAATAAATAAATTATAAAGTGATACAAGCAATTCTTGATAATTCGTTCAAACAATTTTCCAATGATATTTTTCCACTTTTGTAATCGCCGAGAATATTGTTAATTCGTATATCATTTTGGATAGATTTTTTTCTTCGTTTTGATATACTTTCTCCATTATTATAAAAGCTCCATCCAGAACTAAACGCGTTCATTTCAATACTGCAAAATTAATTTACCTTTGACTCATAACGTATAGCCATCCATCGTTTATGTCTTCTTTTGGTAAATGTGCCAGAGCCATACATAGTTTGACGTGATAGTGAGATTCTTCATGTTGTAATAAGCCAAGAGATTTTGCCTTTCTTAATAGCGCTCTGCCAAAGTGAACAAAACACCCCTTAACAATTATGTTTGGAAATGTCTTTTTAATTGCATTTATTGGAGCTTTTTCGAAATCCAAGGTAATAATATCGGCTGTCCACTCTGGTAAATGAAATTTTAGTTTGTAAAACAGTCTTTCTTAGGTAGTTTCTTCTTTGTTTGTCAACACTGCATAAAAAAATGGTACAATATTTGTCCCAGTTTCTGTACTTCCTATGTCTCCGTGTACAACGTATAGTTGAAGAAACGGCTTTGCACAACATTTGAACGTTCCGTCCGCAAAGTAGTGACGGACGTCATTTAAATGTGCAATTGCACTCTTTGAACCAAACACAATCATTCTATTTTCACCGTCAATCTCATCAAACAATAAATTGTCTTTAAAACGGTCAGGAATCACGATTTCTGTAGAGTTAGAGTGCTGAGATTTTGTGATTCCTAGTTGTCTATTTCTGTGTCTATACAAACTGCTTTTAACTTTGTCAAAATTTGGTAATTCTTTAATAATTTCATAACCATTATCTTTCAGCTTTTTAGTACATTTCCTGTATGTAGCTGGAATCGGCTTCAGATCTTCACATATAGTTTGTTTACATTTTTCGATGGCTACTTTCACTTCATTTTTTTCAAAATTCGGAATACAAGAACTGCAGTGAGCATTTTCTCTTAATACATGGCTTCGATTTGAATTCAAAGTTACACTTGCTGAACATCCATCTTTTCTATTAACACAGCGCCACCAACTTGAGTCCTTATTATTTTTCTGTTTATAATATTGATGCCCAGCGCGTAATAAAATTTCACCGCCTCGTGTACTATTAATAATTTTTAAATTCACTGCACCACTAGAAAATCCCTCACCCGACATTGCAACGACCTTGCACTATGCATAAAACGAGTGAACTGATAAGTTAAACCCGGTAATAGATATAATTTACGTATACTTACTTATGTCTATCTCATTCACACCTTTTGTTTAAAACGATGGTAAGGACAATAAATCCCTACCTGAGAACCCGCTCGGTGCTTCTTTTGCGGGAAAAGCACGTGGTATTTTTAGTAGCATCGTGGTATTTTTACAGACTTTAATACGTTTTTTTTACTTCTTCTTGATCAGCCATTCTTTTTGATGGTCGAGATACTATCTCAAGACTGAAGCATTTAAAAATATATACATCTCTAATTTAATACTAATTTGACACTGACTGTACCGTACAAAAATAACAATACTAACAAAGTTTACCAAATGGGATTAAATGTATGAAGTAACGAAATGTTTACCAAACGCAACTTTTTAGTAGGTACAGTTTGAGGTTTACGAAATGGGAAGTTTACCAAATGGGAAGTAGCCAAATAAACTAAAGCTGCGTACAGTTACCTACTGCAGCTTTAACTGGCCATGGGTCATTTAACAAACACCTCTATGTCATAGGAGTAACAGACAGTCCGCTGTGCAGGGCCTGCATGGAGGATGACGAGACAGCGGCGCATGTGCTGCTAAACTGCCTGGTGGTCGGCACGTACAGGGCAAAGTACTTCGGCAACCCAGGTACCCTACGTGAGACGGTCAGTAACATCAAGGCGTTGCTGGCCTTCCTTGAGGAGCTGGGGTGGATAGAATGATCGATTTTCCCACCCTTACGCAAAATACGCGCATTGTTGTGGAGTTGCGGACACAGCCCGCTGTAACTGTCACCCCGCCAAGCAGTGCTGCCAACTAGTCTTAGCGAGAACGCGCTGTCAGCGGTTTAAAAAAGGGCTAGAAAGCGCTAAAATGGCGATTAAACAAAAAGCGCTATAATTTGCGCCAACTACAAATGGTTTTACTATTTGCTCGTTACAATGAGTAGATAAGTACCTATTTAGTTAAAATAAATATATTGATAGCATCAAATGAAACGAAGATACATAAAATCATTTTTTTTTATAATGCAATAAGAATGACAAGAAACAATATTTTTGACCTAAGAATCAATCATGGTTAAATATTCATCATCGTGGGATTCTTGGATTTCTTCTTCCGAAGTAGAAGGTTGATTTGTGGTCTAGTTTTGTTTTGAATTTGTACTTATCAGTCGATGATATTTTTCTCTTATTACTTAACACAGCGTAAAACATAATAAATTACTAGTGCTAAATAAAATTATTACTTCCTACAACCAGCATTGAAAAACTATGTATTTTACAAGAGTGGGTTCACAAGGAGGACACCGTGTTTTGGAGTGAAGTAAAAGACTCAAAAGATGCCTGTAGTATATGTCCTAAAGAAATATTCTTTTTAGCAATGAAAGTTTTTTCATTACCCCACTCGAACGCTGATATTGAAAGAATATTCAGCACAATTATTAATGTGATTAAAAATAAGTAGCGAAATTCCTTAGACATATAGGTTTACTATAAATGCCCTTCAGCGTAATTTATTAGGTCTGAGCCCGGATATGAGGGGGAGGAGTCGACTGTACATTTTACGGCTAGTCATGTAAGATGCGTTTTAAAGAGAATGACAGGCGGTAAATCTCCCGGTCACGATGGGCTTAGTGTGGAGCATCTGCGGCATGCGGGGGTTCACCTGCCGAGGGTCCTGGCCATGTTTTTCACGATGTGCATGAGTCACTCATACTTACCACATGACTTAATGAAAACCATCGTAGTGCCTATTGTGAAGAACAGGACTGGGGATATCTCGGACAGGGGGAACTACCGGCCCATATCGCTAGCAACGATAGTTGCTAAAGTGCTGGACGGTATGCTTGATTCCTGCCTGGATAAATACATTAAACTACATGATGCGCAGTTTGGGTTTAGACCCGGGCTATCCACTGAAGCTGCCATCGTAGGTCTCAAGCATACTGTCCGATACTACATGGACCGCAGGACACCGGTATATGCGTGTTTCCTTGGCCTCTCCAGAGCCTTTGACCTTGACTCTTACGATATGCTCTTGAGAAAGTTGGGGAGCGCGGGTGTACCGGTGGGGGTGCTGAATGTGCTTAGATACTGGTATTTTCACCAAACAAATTTTGTGAGGTGGAATAATACACTCTCTGAGGCTTATACGTTGGAAAGCGGGGTGACACAGGGAGGATTGACGTCCCCAAGCTTTTCAACATATACATAAATGACCTCATCGTCGAGCTCAGTAGCAAGCGTGTCGGTTGTTCAATAGATGGCGTTTGCGTCAACAACATTAGCTACGCGGACGACATGGTGTTACTGAGCCCGACGGTCAGGGGCCTCAGATAGTTGTTACGAGTATGTGAGGCATATGCTGGTGCACATGGCCTTGTATACAATTTCCAAAAAACGGAATATATGATCTTTAGGGCCACCGGTGGATGCCCCGAGTATTCACATAATATAACCCTAAATGGCTTGTGCATAAATCATGTAATGAAATTTAAATACTTGGGGCACCTAATTACCGAAGGTCTTGAAGACGACCTGGATATAGAGAGGGAGCGCAGGGCTTTAGCGATCAGAGGTAACATGCTGGCCCGCAGATTTTCCCGCTGCTCTGAACAAGTAAAGATAACCTTGTTCAAGGCGTATTATCAAAGCTTTTATACGGGAAATCTGTGGGTCAGCCACACCAAAAGGTCGCTGGATGTCCTGCGCATCCAGTATAATAACATATTCAGGATGATGTTGGGGCTGCCTCGCTTCTGTAGTGCATCGGGGATGTTTGCGCTGTATCGCACGGATGGCTTTCATGCAGTCTTCCGCAAGAAAACTGCAGAATGCGTGGCAGCTGCAACGAAATTCTGAAGACTGTAGCAGATAGGATCTCTTCTCCGATATGGAGATCCTTTATTAAGCGAGTAATTTAACCGTATAGTTCGGTAGCGCCCCCGAATGGACCCGAACACACGAACCTCCGCTGGCTCAGTAACGGGTCCCATTGGACTTTGAAATGACGACATACGACACCCTTACTGATAATGTAAATATTGATAATAAATCTTATGAATGTGAGTTAATTAAGAGAGTTGGATAAAAAACTCATATGTTATCGCCATTCAATCTTCCATATTTAGCGCGCAAGTTTGTTAATTTACCTTTATTAAATTCAAGTCTGTAAATGCGATAATCGCCATTTTGATGACAGTGGTGGTCGAGGCTAAAAACATAAAAATTGGGGATTTCGAAAATCCAAACTCCACCACAGGGGCAATGAATAATACATGATTTAATTATTTGACGAATACATCCATTGTTCATGTTAAATAAGTAGTGGTAATGTAGTTTTTTGATATCTAAAGTCGAAGTTTCGCGCCAATCATGCGTGTTTACATTTTTACTTTTCACAAAAGTCACACACACACATGTACATAAGATGTAAAATGTGAAAAATATTATTACAAATATTATAAAAAACACGAAAATGCAAATCCTAACGTAATATTGAAACACAGGTCCAATAACACGTATTATTCATTACCACTACTTAATTTGTGTTCAAAATCGCCGACCATTGTTGTTTTTTTTATCGTAATGATGTGCGAAAGCGATTATGCCAGACGATTTTTTTTTTTAATTTCGATTGACCCGAGTAATTAATATGACGAATGTCAGAAATCGATTCTAAGAAATTGAAATAAAATTATTTTAAGCATTAAATACAACAAGCATTATTTATAATAATGATTTATGCTTTCCTAATGTAATTTTAATCGTTTTTTGGACATTATATTGAAACTGAGTCAATAACAGAGGACCTATGAGTATGACCATAGTCATTTATTCAACTTCGCGCCGAATTGTTTCTATATTTGAATTTATATTCGGAATGCGCTTGCTATTAAAAATTATGTTTATTTATTGTGCAATTATTAATTTTTGATACTTTCTAATAGTTTGCTACAGAATGCCCAGTATACATTTTTAGATAGGCTTAGCAAAAGTTTGGGAAATGATGATAGATTAATTAAGTATTCCGCAAACACTTTACATTTCATTATGTTTTGTTAGCTGTATGAGCTTGGTAGTTTTTATTTATATTAGTTTACTTGAGTAATAGAAATTGTTTACTTTTTGTGGTAGTTTCCCAACGAAATTAAAAAAAAACTGGCCAAGTGTATGTCGGACCAAGCACAGCGAAAGGTCCCGTACTTGGGATGAATATTTACGCATGCACAGCGCATATCATTAATTTGATCGACTGCAGAAATAAGTTTGTATTTCATAAAAGTTCTCGAAAAAACTGTAAAAAACCAAGTTAATTCTGCGGTTTTAAACGAAAATATCCCATATGTCAAAAACGATTGACTTTAAAAGTTAAGTCAATTAGAAACATCTGTATAATTTTAATTATAAGTTCCGACAATACCCCCCACACGCTTGTGTGCATAGATTTTGTTCAACCCTCGATTACATGCATGGGGAATGCTACCTCTAATTATGTTTATCGTAATTTTACTACACCATTTTGCGTGCATAAAATACGAATACGATATAGTGTTATTAACACTCGTTAACGTCTACGAGTAAAATGGTTAATGGCATTGACATCCGAACGCACGCGCAGACTGACATGACGAAATTATGGGTTCCGTAAAAGTATTTTCAGATCATTTAAATTAGAAATCAGACAATTACAGTTCTTAAAATTTTATCCCAAGCTACAGAACGGCAGCTTGGGACATAAGGAGTGCCTACTTCGTCCCACAACGCGCGTCCACGAAAACGCCCGCGTTAACCCTGTAAGAAAGGCTGGCCGGTGCAAATTGGTCAAAATCTAGTTTTTGCGGTTAGTTTAGGTTTGTACAGACGGCAGAGAGGCAGACCGACCGGCACATAGACAGACGGCCACATAACTTTTGTTTTAGTTACTAAGCAAATATATTTAAAACCCCACAACAAGCCCTTTCATTTGATATGTCACACAGAGGTACAGCAAAGATTTTTTTTTTTTCTAGTTTGCCCCCAAGAGTGACCCCATTTTCAAAATTAATTTATTTACGTTACACGTCCGTCTTTGGGTCACAGAAATTCATATAATAATAATAATAATAATTTTTATTTATTCAAGCTACAAAGACTCACTTGTTAGTAAAAACTTACGACTATGTTAGTAAAATACAGACACTATAAAATTAACGGTCACAGTTGCGACATCCCATGAGAGACGGCACAACAGTGACCCACGTACACACAGTCTAGGCGACTCGCAATCATGCTTAGGACACTGTTGGAGCCGCCCCACACCCTGCGCACCAGGGAAGCGCACCTTTTACGCATTGTTGCGAAAAAGCAACCAACATGCGCATCTGCGAACATCCCTGACGCACTACAGAAACGGGGCAGCCCCACCAGTATCCTAAACGCATTGTTATACTGAACGCGGAGAGCGCTGTACGATCTTTGCGTATACTTAGCCCACAGGCTGCATGAGTAAAAAGCAGTACAGTAGGCTCGAAAGAGCGTGATTTTAACAGGAAGTGAGCATCGTGCAAACCTGCGAGCCAGCATGTTCGCTCTAACCGACAACGCCCTCCGCTCCCGTTCAATGTCATCATCGTCTTTAAGGTTGGGAGTCAATATGTGACCAAGATACTTAAACCTGTAGACTCTCTGTAAAGGTGTACCATAAAGTAATACAGGCGGTACTGCATCCGGACTTTTACCCCCAGCCTCAAAAACCATGACCTCCGACTTCTTAGTGTTGTATGCCAAGCCATGAACTTTAGCATACGCCTCACATTGAGCAACTAATTTTCTCAAGCCGCAGACTGACGCGCTCAGCAGCACCATGTCGTCCGCGTAACTGATATTATTGACGCAGGTACCGTCTATATGTGTACCAAATTTCAATTTAATCGGTCCAGTAGATTCGAAGCAAATAAGAAAAGACAAGACCCACAGACACAAGTGATTCTGCAAGGGTTCCGGTTTTCATTTGGACGTACGGAACCATAAAAAATTACACACCTAACCACACCGTACGTGTAGGTACGGTAATTAAAATGATTAATTTCAAAAATAAATTAATTCATGAAAAATATACCAAAGAGGATATATTTTTCTACACCATTTTTTTTTTTTTTTTTGCAAATTCCGATTATCGATTAGGCCTTATGCAATTTTTGAATCGAAATAAGAAAACTGGACGGATGGTCAGCACTAAGAAGTGTCATGTCGAAACACAATTTTTTGTAATTTTTATCAAGACTTGATTGCGTTTTATTAGTAGTTTAAGTAAGAAAAATGGTAAAAGTAAGAACGCGGAGAGAATGATAATATCTTTATTTTTCCCTTTTGCATGTTTTCAGCAAGAGAATAGGTTGTTTATGTACATATTTCCAGCGAGTTTAAGTTCCTACCTTTTGGATAGGTGTAGTAATACCTATTTTATACAACTTTCGTAGTAGACTAACGAAGTTTGACCGACCTCAACAAATAATTAAAGATATTTGCCACAAATATATTGTATAAAATAAGCGCGGAAACATATTTTTCTTAATAAATTTGAATACTGAAAGTTGATGTAATTTACTGAATTTCATGACGTAATTCGCAATATTCCGTCGAGTCAGCTGATATGTCATATGTCAAAATCTAGTCGAATAGAGTGGTTAAATGTATTTTAATTTAATTTTAATTTAATTTTGTAATTTTTGATTTTTAATTTATTTTGTTAGTTTTTAATCTCTTTTATTTTTAATTTTTAATCTTTCATTTGTAATTTTTAATTTGATTTAATATTATATTTATTTATTTTTATTTTAAGTCGGACTGTATGGAATTATGGATCAATTAGTTATCTGAAATAAATGAATTTTATATTTTTATAAATGCCATTTTACATGTGCGCTATGGACTTTTATTCAAAAGAAGCAACTGCGCAAATTTTAAACTGCCTAGCGACGTCTTGAGAAAAATATCATCGACTGATAAGTATAAATTCAAAACAAAACTAGACCACAATCAACCTTCTACTTCGGAAG
Organism: Apamea anceps; assembly: GCA_951799955.1. NCBI lineage: Eukaryota > Metazoa > Arthropoda > Insecta > Lepidoptera > Noctuidae > Apamea > Apamea anceps. Next base: position 7,795,735 of record OX637516.1, read on the forward strand.
AAGAAATCCAAGAATCCCACGATGATGAATATTTAACCATGATTGATTCTTAGGTCAAAAATATTGTTTCTTATGTCATTCTTATTGCATTATAAAAAATATGATTTTATGTATCTTCGTTTCATTTGATGCTATCAATACATTTATTTTAACTAAATAGGTACTTATCTACTCATTGTAACGAGCAAATAGTAAAACCATTTGTAGCGCAAATTATAGCGCTTTTTGTTTAATCGCCATTTTAGCACTTTCTAGCGCTTTTTTAAACCGCTGACAGCGCGTTCTCGCTAAGACTAGTTGGCAGCACTACTTGGCGGCGGGGTGACACTGACAGGTGACAGTTACTAACTAAAACAAAACATCAAGTACAATTGAGTAATCTCGATCATCTCAAACTTAAAGTAAAGCAAAATATCTAACTCAAACAAATGGCGATAGATTTACTCTAAGAAGTGACCAAAATACTACTTAATTTTGCTGATACTAATTATTAATAAATTGAAATCTTGAAGCATTGGGATCATCTAAGCAATTATTCTAACGTGTTGAAGTGACGTGGTGAAATATCTAATTATGGTATTAAATGAATCGCTCCTGTTTTTTTTGGCATTGATCGCCAGTGGCGGTATATTATATCTTTTAGTTTACTACCTATTAACATTGTCGAACCTGGAGGGCGATTATTTGAATGCTCAAGAATGTTGCGATATGCTCACTTACTGGATAATTCCAAAATACTTAGCCCATTCTTTCATTACGATTATATTCTTTTTACACGGTCAGTGGATTTTATTCATTTTGACCTTGCCATTGTTTATTTGGCTAACGTTCGAATTTTTTACTGTTCCCCGTGGAAATTGGGGTGCGTATGCTCCAGAAGAGATTCTCAATCGCGGCCAACTCAGAAAACACCAAAAAGAAGTTATGATTTATGTTGGTTATTATTTAATTTCCTTTTTTATTTATCTTTATTGCTTTATACTAGTGTTACTCAAAGGCGATCCCCTCCAGGGGTCAGCAGACGATCAAATTGTAACAGAAATCTAAGACAGAAGATGGCTGAAGAAGATCCAGTAGAATTATTGCCTTTTTATTCAGCTGGAGAGCTGGGGAGAGCTGATGAAAACAATAGATGATGTATAAAGTTAGACTTTCCAGCTTATATACCTAGCTACCTTCTTAAAGCGCTGAGAACTTCATAGAAACTGTGAATCAATACTATGTGGCCAAAGTTTGTTGGAGAATGTTGCTGCCAACTATGTAATTGTTAAAAAAATACTCAATTATTTGCCATGGCAAGATAAGTTAATATTTAAGAACGTTGCAATGTGGCGGTCAGCTGTAAATACATTGCAGAAGGAACAAATAGGCCCTGCTGACTTTGCTATAAGCATGAGACTAAGTCTCATTAAATATGGTATCAAGTTACTGCAATCTGACTGCTTCTATACTGAACCGTTAGCTGTGTTGGTTTTCACAAACGTGGCAGGCTTGTCAATCACTTGCAAATGTGAGGCGTTGATAACATGTCCCTGCGATTCTCCATGTGGAAAGGATCATTACCGTGAGTATTTATCATTCTAGGTGAATGTAGAAAATATTTAATATACATTTCAACCTTTGTTCTTGTAAACTCGAGTGTAAACTAATGTTGGTTCTTTAGAAGATTTTATTACAGTTGCAACATAATTTCTTACGTTAATTGATAAAGTCAAAAGCTTGATGAATCTCGCTATAACAGCTGGTAGAGAAACGTTAAAAACTTTTCTGTATTAAAATGCCCTTCTTTCAAGACCATATTAAATAGTCAGCTTTTTAAAGGATGTTTAACATAAAATCATTTTTTCAGTTCTAGATATGGTGAAAAATCAAGTGGTTATCCCGAAGACATGTATGCTAACAGTAAAAGTCTCCTACGTATCCTATATGCCCCTGCCACGGTAACCAATCAACAATCTTTGAGCCAGAAATTTGGAAGGCACACTCCCTTCGTAGGAGAAATTTATATACCAGTCATACCAAATGTGGAACACCAAGTAATTAATATAAAATCATTAGGTGATATCCAAAGGAATTTCATTAAAACCGTTGATACGTTGTGAGAAACACGCTATGTCAAAATTGCACTGGTCTTTGTCAATGGAAGTTTCATCCTCCAGTCTGTGGATGATATTGGTTTTTTTTTTAATTATTTGACGAGTGTGTAAGTATTGTTACGCGCCACAATTAATGCCTGATACACGGTGACATTAGTTACCACTGGCGACATCTATTGTGGATTGGCAGAACTAACTGGCGCCATCTATTATGGAATAGTAGAACTAATAGTCACGCCATCCGTCAGCGCCATCTATTGACGAGTAGATATGACGAAGCTAGAACTTACTAGAACTATCGACATGTAGTCAGTCGGGGCCGGTATGTACTCGAACATTCTAGACGGTTCTACAATAGAAGGTTCTGGAACTATCTGCGGCACTATACAAGGCCGGGAATAGCCGCGAGCAATCAGACTTGGTTTTGCGACACAAGCGAATACATCGAAAGCGATCTTCAAGTGCGACTTAAGAGTGATTGTGTTTTATAATTAGTGTGTTTTGAATTGTTGTTAGTGTTGATTGATTAAAGTGTAACTTTTGATAATTTTTATCGGCATTTTTAATTGTCACGAACCCGAAGCTCGTAACAATTGGTGTCAGAAGCAAGGATTAAAATCATGCCGATTTTGCCTAAAGACGACACGGAGGGTATCCGTACCCGGAGTCAACGTCAACAGGAGACGGACCAGAGGCGTTTTGGTGGAGCTGCGCCGCAGAGGTCGGAGGGCCAGATACCAACCACGGAGGCCGACCCGTCCGCAGCAGCTCCAGCATCATCAGCACCAGACTTTGCTGCTCTGATGATGATGCTGCAGGAGCAGTCCCGCCGGCAGGAGGAACAGGCTCGCCGACAAGAGGAACAGGCTCGCCGACAGGAGGAACAGGCTCGTCGGTTGGAAGAACAGCTCCAGCGGGACAAGGAGGAACAGGCCCGTCGGTTGGAAGAACAGCTGCTGCGTGACAGGGAGGAACAGGCTCGCCGACAGGAGGAACAGGCTCGCCGACAGGAGGAACAGGCTCGCCGACAGGAGGAACAGGCTCGCCGGTTGGAAGAACAGCTCCAACGTGATAAGGAGGAGCAAGCGCGCCGCCAGGAAGAGCAGATGCTCCTTATGAAGGACCTTCACGCTACCTTAGGGAAAGACATGAAGGAGGTGAAGGATAAGGTTGCTCAACATGACGACCGCCTGTCGGAAGCTGAAATCCGGATCGACCAAGTGAGTAATCGGGTTGACAACGTGGTGGCTGACGTGAAGAAAACCGTGATGGCTGACGTAAAGAAAACGCTGGATTACCTTAAATTTGGGGATGGAATCGCAGCTCCCGTAGCTACAACACCTTCGCTACGAGGATTCAAAGTGCCACCGTTCGACGGAACTTCTTCCTGGTCGGCCTACAAAATCCAATTTGAGGCTGTCATGAAGGCGAATGGTTGGAATAATAGTCAGGCCATGACTGCCCTCACCCTAGGCCTGCGCGACCAGGCCTTAACTGTTCTGGAAGCTCTCGGTAAGGAAGTGACTTACGAGCAGCTCCTAGAGGCATTGGAGGCTCGGTATGGCGATGCTCACCTGGAACACGTGTTTCGTGCGCAGCTCAAGGATCGCGTGCAACGCAGTAATGAAAACCTGCAGCAGTGGGCCCTTGAAGTGGAGAAGCTGGTGCGTAAAGCTTACCAGTCCGTACCTGCGCTTATTGATGGGAACTTGGTGCAGGCATTCATCGACGGCATCCGCGACCTTGAAGTTAGAGCTGCTGTGAGGCTCGGGCACCACGGGACGCTTAAGGACGCCTTGGCCCATGCACTGGAGGTGGAAGCCGTGCGACAGGATCATCGTTCCCATCGGGTCAGGGAGGTTGCAGCGGCTACAGTTCGCGACCGCAGTAAAGGGTACAGCCCTAGGTGCTACGGCTGTGGGGAAAGGGGCCACCTTCGATCCAGTTGCCCCAAGCGAACTGCAGAAAGAGAAGACGGCCGATCTCCAGAGGGCAGTGCAGCTAATAGCACCGCCCAGAACCAGCAGCAGGGAAACGAGTAATAGCCAGGACTGCGGGGCGGGTGCTGGCTGATGTTCAAAGAGCCCCAAGGGTTTCGATCACACAAACCCAAGACGGGAACAGCCTAATCATCAAGGGCGAGGTCAACGGAACGCCGTGTAAGCTGACCATAGACACTGGAGCCTCTCGCACGGTTGTCAGTTCCCAACTGATAAGACGGTCCCTTGGGGACTCCGCATACAACCGAGAACACATTAATTTGGTAACAGCCACCGGTCAGCGCATACCCGTCCATGGAGAGAGGAAGATAGGGTTGAAGCTAGGCAACAGAATCTACCTGCATAATGTCATCGTGGCTGATATAATGGACGATTGCATCCTGGGCCTTGACTTTATGAGGAAGAATTGTTGCGAAATTGACGTCAAGCAAGGTGTTTTGAAATGTGGACAAGAGGAACTTTTCGTGGAAGGGGCGTTACCAGGGAACGTGTACAGCCTTAAGAAGATTGTTCTTCCGCCGAGATCGGAAACGATTGTGCCGGTTAGTCTTCCTCGGAATCCTGGGAAAACTCAACGTTGTGTACTCGTGGAAAGGGTAGACGATGACCTTCCATGGAAAGTGGCACGAACTTTGGTCAGAGCCACCGACATCTCAGGGGTACGTGTGCTGAACCTTTGTGATCAGGAACAGATTATAGAAAAAGGCACACTAGTTGGTACTTGCGAGGAAGTGGATTGGTTGCGTCGATGCCAACATCTATCGACTGGGACCCTCAGCAAGGATGCACAAACAAGAGTGACCACACTTTTAGAAGACTGCCGCAGCGCTCTGTCCCAAAATGAAATGGTCAAGGCGAAGAAAATGTTACTCAAGTATGCCGATGTTTTCTCGTCAAACGATGCTGACATCGGCAGGACTGGCTTAGTTCAACACAAAATAAACACAGGAGATGAATTGCCTATCCGTCAGCGGCCAAGGAGATTGCCGGTTGCACGTGAAAAGGAAGTGGAAACCATGATTGAGGGAATGGTGAAGGATGGTGTTATTGAACCTTCATCTAGTCCATGGTGTTCACCTGTAGTGCTGGTAAGAAAGAAGGACGGCAGCATGAGGTTTTGTGTTGACTATCGTCGTCTGAACGACGTTACGAAAAAGGACAGTTATCCCTTGCCAAGAATTGATGACACGCTGGACATGCTTACTGGAGTAAAGTGGTTTAGCACGCTGGACCTGAAAAGTGGCTACTGGCAAGTTGAAATTGATCCTAAGGACAAGGAGAAAACTGCGTTCTCGACAGGAAAGGGTCTGTGGCAATTTAAAGTTATGCCGTTTGGATTATGCAATGCTCCGGCAACGTTTGAAAGGTTGATGGAACTTGTACTTACCGGGCTAATTGGCGATGCCTGCCTGGTCTACTTGGATGACATCATCATCGTAGGCCGTACGTTTGAAGAACATCTTCAAAACCTGGAACGCGTGCTCATGAAGATCCAGAGTGCCAACCTCAAGTTAAGTCCGAAGAAGTGTTCACTATTCAAACGGCAAGTTAGCTTTTTGGGATATGTAGTGTCTGAAGAAGGTATCCGCACGGATCCAGAGAAAATCGCCGCTGTCAAGGATTGGCCAATTCCAAAAGACAAGACGCAGGTCAGAGCATTTCTGGGTTTGTGCTCCTACTATCGGCGATTTGTCAAAAACTTTGCAGATATAGCCAAACCCCTGCATAAGCTAACCGAGGAGAAGCGACATTTCAACTGGGATGGAAGTTGCGACATCGCATTCCAGGAGCTAAAGGACCGTCTGTGCAAAACACCTATTTTGGGGTACCCTGATGCGGGCAAGGAATTTATAGTTGACACAGACGCAAGCGACATAGGACTTGGCGGTGTGTTGTCCCAGCGGAATGGCGATCAAGAATTTGTGATAGCGTACTTCAGCAAGTCATTGTCGAAACCTGAAAGGAACTATTGTGTTACGAGACGAGAACTGCTTGCTGTGGTAAAGTCATTGCAGCACTTTAGCAAATATCTTCTAGGGCGGAAATTCCAGTTACGAACCGACCATGCTGCACTGAAATGGCTATTGCAGTTCAAAAATCCAGAAGGACAAGTTGCGAGATGGATTGAACTTCTGCAGGAATACGACTTCGTGGTCGAACATCGCAGCGGAAAATCTCATGGTAACGCAGATGCATTGTCAAGAAGACCTTGTCCTGAAGACTGCAAGCATTGTACTAGGCAAGAGAGTAAAGAAGTCGTACCTGTGAGGATGCTTAAGACAGACCTCAGCATCGAGTGGAAGGAAAGCCTACAACGTGCACAGCAGGAAGATTTGGACATCAAGCCGATTCTGGAGTGGATGAAGGCCAGAGCTCCTAAACCCAGGTGGAGCGACGTCTCAGCGATGAGTTCGATCACAAAAAGCTATTGGGCCCAATGGGACAGCTTGGTGATTCAGGATGGAGTCCTGTGCCGAAAATGGGAAAATGCTCGGGGAGATAGCTGTCATTTGCAAATGGTTGTCCCTAAAGCTCAAGTACCGGATGTTCTACAGCTGTACCATAATGGTTGTTCAGGAGGTCATCTGGGAGTAAAACGGACTCTACTGAAGATACGAGAGCGGTTTTACTGGGTCCACTGTCGGGACGATGTTGAGGACTGGTGTCGCAAATGTACAAGTTGTGCAACTGTAAAGGGACCTCAGACTCGTAGTAGAGGTGCATTGAAATTGTACAATGTTGGCGCACCATGGGAGAGGATAGCCCTCGACGTTGCGGGGCCGTTTCCGGAAAGTGAAAGTGGTAACAAGTATTTCATGGTTGTGATGGATTACTTCACTAAGTGGCCGGAAGTCTTCGCCATTCCAAACCAAGAAGCTTCGACAGTTGCAGATAAATTAGTTTATGAAGTCTTCTGTCGTTTTGGAGTTCCACTAGAGATTCACAGTGATCAAGGAAGGAATTTTGAGTCCCAAATATTCCAGGAAACTTGTCGAGTTATGGGTACTCATAAAACAAGAACAACTTCTTACCACCCACAATCTGATGGAATGGTGGAACGATTTAATCAGACACTGGAGAGGTACCTAGCAAAAGTTGTGGAAAATCGGCAACGAGATTGGGACAAGCACATACAACCGTTTTTGTTGTCATATCGAAGCGCTGTTCACGAAAGTACATCGGTGACACCAGCCTTCGCAAACTTTGGAAGAGAATTACGGCTGCCTGCAGACCTGATCACCGGAATACCACCTGATGCCCCATGCAGTATAACGGATTATGCGAATAACTTGCGGAATAAAATGAATGACATTTGTGAGCACGTCAGACAATCGGGCCAGCATATGTCTGAAAAGATGAAAACCCGTTATGACCGCAAAATGAACAGTAAAGGGTTCGACGAAGGTTCACTAGTGTGGTTGCACAATCCAGTGCGCAGCAAAGGGAAATCTCCTAAGCTTCAAGCTAAATGGGATGGACCGTACCGGATTGTGACAAAGATCAATGACGTAACCTACCGGATACGGAAAGGTGCAAGAGGTACTCCTAAGATCGTCCATGTGGATCGATTGGCGCGTTATTATGGAGCCGATAATGCTCGGGACGAGCATGTCTTAGGAGGGGGCAGTGTTACGCGCCACAATTAATGCCTGATACACGGTGACATTAGTTACCACTGGCGACATCTATTGTGGATTGGCAGAACTAACTGGCGCCATCTATTATGGAATAGTAGAACTAATAGTCACGCCATCCGTCAGCGCCATCTATTGACGAGTAGATATGACGAAGCTAGAACTTACTAGAACTATCGACATGTAGTCAGTCGGGGCCGGTATGTACTCGAACATTCTAGACGGTTCTACAATAGAAGGTTCTGGAACTATCTGCGGCACTATATAAGGCCGGGAATAGCCGCGAGCAATCAGACTTGGTTTTGCGACACAAGCGAATACATCGAAAGCGATCTTCAAGTGCGACTTAAGAGTGATTGTGTTTTATAATTAGTGTGTTTTGAATTGTTGTTAGTGTTGATTGATTAAAGTGTAACTTTTGATAATTTTTATCGGCATTTTTAATTGTCACGAACCCGAAGCTCGTAACAGTATTAACTAAATTATTTTCTATGAGTTTAATGCTGTACACAATTCTTATTTGTTTGTTATTATATTGTTTGTTGTTTCAGCCAGCCTAATGTGCCATACGCCTTAGGAGGGTGCCTAGTTGACGACACTGTGGCTGATAGTGAAGATATGACTACTATGATTGATAGAACCAATTCTGGTAAAGACATTGTGACTGAAAACCTTGTATCCTTGGACTGTTTACAGTTCCCAAGAACTTTGATAATTCTCGAACAGACAACGATTGTAATTTTGACATGTTCTCACTGATATTAGAATCATCCGATTGGTCCAAAGCCAAGATGCAAAGTGCAAGTAATGAAGTAAGTTTTCAAATTTTTTTTTGTTAAAAAATAGAGAAAACATTGATAAGGGGGTTGTTGGGTATTAAAATGTCTTATAATATTATTTTTAGTGTGTTGCAGTTTTCAAAGAAAGTTCCTAACTTCGAGCACAGTGTGGTGATAAAGATGTCGCGTGGGTCGCGATAGTAAGCATGATTACGAGCAGAATTTCATCCTTGCGGCATTCCCGACCACGCGTCTTGTTGGTTGCTATAGCAACGGAGAGTTAGGAATTAGTGATGGGCGAGGGATAAATACTCGAAGGATAAATATTCAAGTATTTATCAGAAATGGATAAATACCCATTTTTATCAAGTATTTACTCAGAATGACGGATAAATATAATTTAAGCGTTGTTTCTCTAAGTTAATAACTAGGTACTGTTGTTGTTTGAGATTTCCAAAACTACATTTACATTACAAATTAAGAACATTATCATTTTTTTCTGGTGTTAAGACGAGGCAACTGTATCGCACCGCTCCCTATCCCGGCCTCTCGCTCAGTTTCTTTTGTTTTACATGTGCGCGGGGGAAAGGCGAGGGAACTCGCCGTCCCCCCGCGCTCTATATACTTCAGGACTCACACACCACAATAACACAAAACAACACTGCACACCATAACAAACATAGACAAGAACGGACTCCACAAGATACACCAGTCATCAATTCAACGCAGACAACCGAAGACGACAACATCAAAAGGACACGGTCAGGCCGTAAGGTGCGCTTTCCTGATCACTATCGCCCTTGACGGTCTCAAGAGGGGGGTGGTGTAGCGTTGGTACTCTTTGGTGAGACACCGTAAAGGAGTTGGTGACTTGACATGATATTATAAAACGTCGGTGGCTTTTCTCTTCTCCATAAGAAATATATTTTCTTTAATTAATTATAGCAATTCAATTCATATTCCTTGTACAGACATTCACCTTCCATCATAAATTTTGTATCGTGTTTCTTTTTATGTGGACTTCATTATACTAGAAATATAAAACTTTAAATCATCTATCATTTTGTGTCCCATACTTTCCCACTTCAGTAACAATTGCAGAATAACCTTTTTACAGTCGTAATTATTTAATGTATAGATACTTAATTTCCTATGTAATTTATTGTATAGAAATGAGCTTAAAAATGTATAAAATCTGTTTACAAAGACTACTAGAGGATGCATTTGACTCACATACAATATACAGACAGAATTTTATTCATTTTTTTACGATTTGGCGGCAAATTGAAAATTGTCTGCGTCACGTCAGCATGAATTTAACGCGAGAAAATTTTCGTACAATGATTTTTTATGACTTGATGTCGTCAACAATTTCTTGTTGTTATGATAGACTTCGATTGGCCTTTCACGATGAAGCGCCATCTCGTGCCACTGTTTACAACTGGTTTAATGCCGCGTTTACACATTCGTGTTCGCTATTCGCCTCGTCATTCGACGAATCATTCGTGTACGAATGCCGTCGCGAACTACTTACTGTTCACACATTCGCGGGGTGAATCATTTTGACATTCGCACACGAACATGGATGACGTGAAAATAATTGCAGCATGCGCGCTACATCTAATTGAATTCTTCTTTATTTTTAAGTTGCTTACTGACAATAGGGTATTTGCCTGGGTTAAAAAATAATTATTATATTTAGTCCGTCAGTTAGATTATTGAAAAATAATGGACACGTATATTTTCTTTGTAAAAAATGACAAAGATAAAGTGCGTCAAAATTTGGGAGTGGGGGTCGCGACGTCACTTGCTTGCAAAAGTGTCGCAAGCAAGTGACGTCACGCGGAACTTTAACGGGCGATATCTTCATCATTTTTTATATAATTAACAAAAGAAAAAATACGGGTTCAATATTTTTCGGACTAATTTGATTTTTTTAGGAAAATAGCCTATCCCTTATAGTTGATATACGGTTCCATGCATCGTTTGTCTTTTGTCTATTTTTATTATTGCGATGTTTTGGGGTCCAAATGAGCGCTTCCTTTTGATAATTAATATAAAGATATTCAATTATAATCATTGTTGTAGTTTGTAGTACTAAAAATATATATTTGTACTAGTTTATTGTAACTTTTTGTAAGGGACAGGGACTGCTAGGTATTAGGAAAGCTGAACTTCACCCATCAGATTGTGTTTAACATGGAACAAACTTATATGAATAAATTTATGTATGCGTATGCCTCATGTACTACAATCTCCTTTTTATGAAATAAAAAAATATTATTAAGTATTATAAAGTTCTAGGCATTCTAAAATTCGCACTTCATTCCATTTTGTCTACACGTCCTGTCGGGTCGGGCGCTAGCTGTCTACCAGTCCTGTGAAACTCCGAACAAATTATTTTTGTAGGGAATTTGTAACCTTCTTTAGCCAACATTCAGAAACACACGTCAGAGTACTCAGGATAACCAACATTATGTTATGAAAGTCAACAAAAGTCAACTAACTAAACAAACAAGTCTGCCGTCGCATCATGTTCGTTTTGTGATTTTTCTGTTTGTTTTTTCATTTTTCTGTAGGATTTCGGAATATAACATAGCAGAATAATTTCTGTGATTGTATATACAACGTTGAGACGAGTACCTGTTCCTCTGTATCATCCTCACATAGTTTTAACGAGATATACACTTTTAGTGATAGTGACTCTTGCGAGATAATTGACTCTTATTGTTATTTTACTATTTATCTAGACAGTGACTATTAAGTTTGTGAATCAACATGGGTAAGGGTCACAGAAGATGTAAAATTTGCGGTATCAAGGAGGCCTGGTATACTGAAAATAAGTTGCTTTTTTCCAAGTTCCCTCTGGATCCAACCTGGTGAGTACCGATACCGATCTTATGCCCAAATAGCACTACCTAATTGTAAATTAATAGCATCATTCAAATTCTGTAATATGATCCTCGAGCCATCAATCAAGATGAGCTGAAACTCTAATGAAGAAATGGTTTAAAATTTTTGTGCTTACAGTAATACTTATTGTACAAGTTGTATTGCTGAGCATGAGGGGAGGGCAAACTATTATAGTTTTTCCAACAGAAATTTCTTAGTAGCAGCCCGGAGTATGGATTTGTGCCCCGTTGATAGCAATAGAATCACCCTCTATTATATGCGACTTTAATAGTATAATTAACTGGCGAAATGTGGGTGTACTACAGGTACACCTCTGCCCAACCCTTCGGGGAAACAAGGCGTAATGTTTTGTTATGTAATACTTGTCTTACATTGTAATCTAATTTAGTCTAAGTGGTTATCATTCCACTTAAAATTGCAACTCAAAAATTGAAATTCGCAAAAATTAATGCAACTGATATGCTATATAACTTAGTTTTTAAGTTGGACTAATACCTACATAAATGAAGTAGTTTCATTATAATCTATTAAGCTTTTCGCATGTGATGATGTTACAAAGAAATAGACACACAGATAGAAAGAAATTCTTAAATTTATTTTTTTTAGTTGATAGTAAGAAATTCTCAAATTGTTTGAGTTAATTTGTTCTCTATTGCTCTTTTCAAATAGAAAATATCCCTGCATTTTATATGCGGGGAAATGTTTACAAGTCTCATCAAATAATTTGCTTATATTAAATTATCTTTACAGATTTAACACCAAGAGAACAGCAGTTGATGGAGCAATTAAAAAGAACTAAATGCAGCCTCAAGACATCCCTGCATCTTACCAACTTATTCTGGTTAATGCGCTGGCATTGCCTTCTGACCAACAGAAGAGCCAGCCGGTCGAACATTGCATTTTTTAGTTTATTTTTGTGCTCTTCACATAATTATTATAAAAGAAGTATCACAGTTGGCGATAAATATTGTGGTTGTTAATTGGCAAATATTTGAAGAATGCAGACACGCCAACATTTCATTTTCAAATATTTTAGAGGCTGCCTCAACAAACATACACAGGTTTTTTGTGGGATATGTTAGAGATAGTTTCTCTGGCCACCATTCTCATAATTTTATGTAATTAAACATAGGGTCATCGCCGGGATCCTCAACCTTCAAGCATTTTTCACAAATAGCACATTTATAAGTTTTTTAAATGATTGAAGCTATGGGGTTGCTGCTCCATTTCTGTTAAATTTGTTTCCATAGCCTCAAACTGACATATGAACATACTGTAATATTATTATCAATGATAAATAAAGTGCATCATCCTCCTACCCTTACCCCAATATAAAATAGATGATAAATAAAGATAGGATTCTATAGGAGATTGAATATAAAAAAACCAGCAAAAGTTTTTTTTTTCTTAAGTTTCTTATTTATCATCTATTTGCCTCACTGATACCGAAGTAAATGGACACATTACCAATGTTGCTTGATAATAATTAATAAATGCTGAAATCATATAAACCTGTTTTATTTCAAAATAAATTAGTTTTGGAGCCTGATTATTATCTGCATTAGAATGCATTTTGCCGATATCGATATATAATGCATTTTATCGATATCGATAAGTTTATTGGTACGTTGCGCATCCCTATTTATAACAGTTCTACCCTTCAAGGTCATGATTGTCACTGTCAAAGTTGTCAATGCTACCTATAGTTTTCATATTGGTAGCTATGTTTTTTTGTATAAGGTTGGCTAAAGAAGGTTAACAATTCTCTCAAACTGAATGTTCTAAGTTCCGTCTCTTAAAAGGTTACATGCTCTGTGCTGTCTACTGAATGCAGGCGAATGTGTAAACAGTAAGTTCGTGTTCGCTATTCGTGCCCTTTGATTCGCGTCCGAAAAACCGCTCCCAAAGCGATCGCGCGAATCACGAGGCGAATAGCGAACTCACTGTTTACACATGCGTGTTCGTTATTCGCCTCGCAATTCGCGCGAATGTGTAAACGCGGTATAAACGTTTTCGCACTAATCTCACCGATGATCTGCGTGAGGGACGGCGACGACTGAAGATAACATCAGTGTTGTGCGGCGTATAATATAGACTGACAAAAGAGTGACTTATCAGCAGATTCGGACAAGCTTAGGCATCGGTATGAGTCAAGCGCACAAAATCCTCCATGAACATTTAGCGGTCAGGAAGCTTTGTGCCCGGTGGATGCCTTATAACTTGACAGAGGCCTAAAAGCTCCGTCGTGTTGATTGGTGTCGTGAAATGGTTCAAAGATTTAACGGAGGTGACTCAATACTGTGTTCGACATACTTACGGGTGACGAAAGCTGAATTTATTGTTATGATCCTCAAGCTAAGAGACAGTCTGCTGTCTGGGTGTTTCCTTCCGAGGAGTTGCCAACTAAAGTGGAGAGAGGTCGAAGCGTGGGAAAAAAGATGGTGGCCTCGTTCCTCGGATGGACAGGTCATTACGCAACAACTGTTTTAGGGGATCGAAAAACAGTTGTTTGCCACTTGTCTTGGGTTCGGGAGAAACGAGCTCGTAGTAGGATCGTCCTTCACCACGACAACGCCTCGTCGCACACCGCCAAGCAAACAATCGACTGTTTGGTGACGGCAGACGTGGAATTACTGGGTCACCCGCCCTATAGCTTCGACCTCGCACCTTGCGACTTTTATTTATTTCCGAAAATAAAAGAAAAACTTCGAGGAAAACGTTTTATGGACGCCGAGGAAACAGTGGCTGCGTTTCAAAATGCCGTCGAAGACACCCCTAAGGACGAGTGGGCAAAGTGCTTTTCTCAGTGGTTCCATTGGATGCAGCGATGTATTGATGTAAATGAACACTATTTTGAAAAGTTATAATAGAACTAATAACTTGCTAGTTTGATCAGTTTTTTATTTTCTAAAAACTTTCAGTGTCACCCTCGTATATGGTCTTTTATAGCATTTCCACTTTTTTGACAAATGCAACAATACTTGTTTTTTACTGCCATGTATAAGACTACCTGTACTGTCTGCCTATTAGAGCTGCGCATCCTTTTTGGCAGCATAATTCGTTTGTTATGATCGTCTACAGTCTACACCAACAACCATCTACTATGACGTCTATCACTGCTAAGCCGTCTTTATTTGCGTGGCCTTCCTTTAATGCGGCTTCTCTTTCTATTTCTGCGGCTTTTGTCATTTCAGCCCACGCGGTATATTCCCAATCATCCGCCACTTGATCTTGGAGTTTAAGGAAATTTTCCCCTTAATTTTGGGAAGGTCGACAGCTGCTGTGAATTGTTTTAACTGAGCATGACCACAATCTGAACACCAAACGGGACTTTTTTCTTGGCTAAATTTGCAGTGCATGTGCAATAAAAATAAAAAAAATCAAAAAGAGGCAACGGAACAGAACATCATTAAAGACGCTGTAGCTGGAATACTAGCAAGTGGTGGTCCACTTACTAGTATTCCAGCTACAGCGTCTTGTGCACATTTAGCCGAGAAAAAAGTCTATTTTGGTGTTCAGAAACAAATTGAATCGAGCTTTTAATCCACAGTTAAAAAGAGATTTGTGATCAGCAACCACTCGCAATTTAACATAAATCTGTATATCAATAATACGTCTTGCAGTTGAAAAGAAATGAAGTTTCAGCAGATAAATGTAAAAGTAAGTAGATAGCTGAACTATTCAAATAAGCTGTTTTTGACATTAAGCATCTCGAGCTGGCAATGAATACTTCTGTAGGTATCAAGTATGAGCCTTCATCTTACCAAACTTAAAATTATAAACGATCCCAGTTGTTCGTGTGGCACAGATGTGGGCGACTT
Source organism: Apamea anceps (assembly GCA_951799955.1). Taxonomy (NCBI): domain Eukaryota; kingdom Metazoa; phylum Arthropoda; class Insecta; order Lepidoptera; family Noctuidae; genus Apamea; species Apamea anceps. The sequence goes on from OX637516.1 coordinate 7,810,979, forward strand.
GAACCACATTCTTTTCTCCTGTCCTCTATATGACCGTTCTTCCCTTTTCAGTAACCTATTGTCTCTCCGTATTCCTTTTCCTACTTGACTCCTTTCTTTATTGTGTACAAATAGTTTACCTGTATTTATATGTATAGCTTCATTCATTACCATTAATAATATTAAATTGTAATATATTTTTTCGTCAACTTATTGTATAATATCACCATTCATTAGTACTATAGTTAGTTATTATCCTACTGATCCTATATCCTAAATTCCGTTCTAAATAATATGAATAAATTCCAGTTTCCCTACCTTTGTCTCCTACAATAAAAATCCTTATAACCATTAACATGACATTGGCTAAATGCACAAACCGTGCGAAGCCAGAAAAAAAAAAAAAAGTATGAGCCTTATTCTTACCTCGTTACTTTTATTATTGGAAATAGTACTAGTGGAAATGTTGTTTTTGTATCAGTTTAAAAAACATTTTGTTTTGTGTTAATTTAACAGACGTGGATGTCGATATCTAAATACGATGTGCATGTGGATTGAGTGATCTTTTTGTATTTCGTGACAAAATGTGATTGTACATTTAGTCAAAAATAGTCAAAACTCATAGCCCAAAGTAAAAAATTTGTCACTCTCAAGGGTCTTCAGTTATTGCCGAAAATGTGGATCACTCAATTCAGACATTTTGCAAAAATGGCTATGAGCGAAATCTCAACAAACACTTACTCTACTGACTAAATTTATATCTTAAAAATTTGTAAAGAATTAGTCACAACAGTTTTTAAACCCATCAAGGCATTTAAAGCTTCTTCCAGGTATCTTTGGACAGTATCATTGGATCACTCAGTTCAGACACCATTTCGTCTGAGAGATCTTTGTAATAAGGTTTCAGATGACTTTTTCTATAGATCTATTGTTTATCCTAAAATGTACATATTCCGAAAATATTTGTACAATAAATATCATAACACAAATACCTTTTGTTAAAAATTTATGAGTAATTCAATGTTTTTAAATTTGGTGAACTGAGTGATCCATAAGAATGCTTAGAGGTAACTTACCTGTTTCGTATTGATTTACACAAACTACGATAAATTTTTGTACAAATTTTTGACTAAAGTTTTACATAAAAATAATTTACGTAGACAGCTTAATTTACGAGATATTACATTTTTAATTTTATTGTTAGAGAAAAGTGCAGTAGGGTGACCATATAATATGATATCTTCGGAAATATAACTGATACAGTAAGTACCCACTTAAATAATCGTCAGTTGTAACATCAATTAATGTAACCAGGACTTAACTTGACTTTACAGGAGAGGCAAAAAAACTAAATTCTGTTCACAAAAAGAGTGGTAACTTTTTGTGTTTTCATCCTATTGCAATGCTGTTTAGAGCAATTTTCTCTAAATGTTGTTATCTGAAAGAAACCATAATGAAACGTATTTTCAGATCATTTGAACTAGAAATCAGGAAATTACAGTTCTTAAAATTTTATCCCAAGCTACAGAACGGCAGCTTGGGACATAAGGAGTGCCTACTTAGTCCCACAACGCGCGTCCGCGAAAACGCCCGCGTTAACCCCCTGTATGAAAAGCTGGCTGAAATGCTCTAAACAGCATTGCAATAGGATGAAAACACAAAAAGTTACCACTCTTTTTGTGAACAGAATTTAGTTTTTTTGCCTCTCCTGTAAAGTCAAGTGAAGTCCTGGTTACATTAATTGATATTACAACTGACGATTATATAGGTGGGTACTTACTATCAGTTATATTTCCGAAGATATCATATTATATGGTCACCCTACTGCACTTTTCTCTAACAATAAAATTAAAAATGTAATATCTCGTAAATTAAGCTGTCTACGTAAATTATTTTTATGTAAAACTTTAGTCAAAAATTTGTACAAAAATTTATCGTAGTTTGTGTAAATCAATACGAAACAGGTAAGTTACCTCTAAGCATTCTTATGGATCACTCAGTTCACCAAATTTAAAAACATTGAATTACTCATAAATTTTTAACAAAAGGTATTTGTGTTATGATATTTATTGTACAAATATTTTCGGAATATGTACATTTTAGGATAAACAATAGATCTATAGAAAAAGTCATCTGAAACCTTATTACAAAGATCTCTCAGACGAAATGGTGTCTGAACTGAGTGATCCAATGATACTGTCCAAAGATACCTGGAAGAAGCTTTAAATGCCTTGATGGGCTTAAAAACTGTTGTGACTAATTCTTTACAAATTTTTAAGATATAAATTTAGTCAGTAGAGTAAGTGTTTGTTGAGATTTCGCTCATAGCCGTTTTTGCAAAATGTCTGAATTGAGTAATCCACATTTTCGGCAATAACTGAAGACCCTTGAGAGTGACAAATTTTTTACTTTGGGCTATGAGTTTTGACTATTTTTGACTAAATGTACTATCACATTTTGTCACGAAATAAAAAAAGATCACTCAATCCACATGCACATCTAAATACGATAAAACAAAAAAACAGATTTCTCAACTCATACTTCAAGTAACACCACCAGCGGTCATTGACTCCAAAAAAAACAATCATCAATTCAAATCTTTTTAATGTCGTGTTTAGACTGCGGAGTTTCTCTAGCTAATTTGACCATGTTTTGAGTACTTAATGTAGTTGTTAGTATTAAATAAACTATTATATTTCATAAAATGAAATATACATATCTAAAGGTGTTTCAACTCCATCTATGTTCGCTATTCTAAAATCAAAATACGTAAAGTTAGAATTTTGCGTCGAAGATGTTCGGCTCGCTCGCTAGAAATGAAGCGCGGAGTGGCGGGGTGCATAGGGCGGAGCTTGCGTGGAAATTCTTTTAGAGTGCCGTCATCGTTATCTGCCTAGCCTTTTCCTGACTATTTTGGGGTCGGCTTCCGGTCTAACCGGATGCAGCTGAATATCAGTATTTTACAAGGAGCGACTGCCTATCTGACCTTCACAAACCAGTAACTGAGTAATACGATACCCCTTAGTAAGACTGGTTGTTATACTTTCGGGCTTTTGACGACCCGTAACGACCGTCAAAGATCCACGAATGACAGCCGGAGCTACAGGCTTATCGGGATTTCCGAAGCACGGAGGGGTAGGTATCAATATTATTATGTAAAACCGTGCGAAACAAGAACGGATCGCTGGTAATTAAATAAAAAGACACTGTTATTTTGAATATTTTGATTTTGATTACATATCGATTGTACATGTACCTACTACACACCTCCATACAAATGCGTCTGTACAGTCACAATCACTAGAAAACTTATGATAAATTACTTGTTCGCCTAATTTTCACTTATTAAGTGAATTATTATAATGTACTTAATATTTATTTTCGATTACAATGTTCAATACCAGTTTAACTAATATTCAACATCATACAAAAATTATCAAGAAACATCTTAATTATGTTAGAATAATAATAAATTATAAAAAACACAAATAGCTGCTAATTTAAATCATAAAAAGTTTTTATGCAAATGCAACACAGAAAATTATTTTGTACTTGAAGAAAACCTCTCCTAAAGTGAAGGTTAAAAGAGTGGCTAAAAAGTGGAGTAATTTGTCGCTATACTCCTCGTCAACAGAACTTTGAAACATCGTAAACAAAGAAACGTGTGCGGTCTGGAGGCCACCGTCAGAAAAGAAGTTTCAGCGATACTCGCACGCACACGCACACTCGTATATAGTAGAAAGAGACAAAAAAAAAGAGAGAGAAAATAGAAAAACTCTTTTCCTTACGTGACGATTTCTACGCGCCATGGAACTTGTTTCCAAAAAGTTATGGTTGGTTATGTTATAAAATCGTCTCAGTTTCATCCATAAATGAAGTTGCATATAACAAATAGGTAATTCATGAAACTGTCAACTGAACATGGTATCTTTCTGTTTTCTTTGTTTCTTTCAATCTTTGTTTACATTGTCTCAAATACTTTCATAGACGAGTAGTTACTTCTTAAAAAAACACTAGCACAATAGAAAAGAAAAACACGCATAACGTCACACGTTCCTATTACAAGAAAAGTGTACAGTAGGAACCCCTCACAACAATAAATTATAAGCCCCATATAAGGGCACAAATCAAGAAAGAATCAAAATAATAAATAAAATGTAGCACAACCAACCATACTTATAGTTTTAGCCTCAATTTAATTAATTGTTGCATCTCAACATCGATTTTAAGCTCTTAGGAATAAATTGTGAACGAAAAAAGGACCTACAAGTAATATCACCCCTCTTTTGTCTTCGGGGGTTAAAAATGTAATACAATACGAGTGAAGGAGCTCAGTCCATGCCGATTTCGTTTCTTATAGTCACCATTTTTTTTAAGTTTATAACGCTGTACTTTCCGAGTTATCGATTAGCAGGGATCAACAATAAAAATCGGCTTAACTCGATATGAAGTCGATCCCATAACCATTGCTCTTATTCCGCGTTGCAGCCTCCAACCCCTTTATGGTCCCCCTTAGAGTCGTAAAGACTATAGCCCATCCATGCCATGCTAATCGGAATCCTACTAAATGGAAACGCTAAAACGGACCAAACAAAACAGTCTCATAAGCTTATGATAATTTTATTACACAGCGTTATAACCGAAACTCTTAGCTACATGCTATGATAGCGCTACGACACATCGCGACATTCAAGTTGCAAGCAACCTTGCGATTATTACTTCTAATAAAATTGGCCTACGTCCGCACGGACGTAAAAATATCGCGGCGGGATTTTTCGTGCACTAAATTTTCAACTCTCGGTGATGAACTGAGCATTGAGAATCCAACAGAGCGCATTCCAGCACGTCAAACATACACACTTTTGGATTTTCAACTTTCGGTACTATGTAGTGTTGAAAACGAATTGCGCGAAAAAAAATCGCACCAGTAAAAACGCGCCCGTGCGAACCTGGGCTTAGATCATATCGTTGTTCTTAGAAAGTAAGGGTTGGCGAAAATATTTTAGCAATCGAAAATCGCAATGCGATGCTCAATTTTTTTTTGGCGCAGTAGTCTTAAGCTTGAAAAGTGTTTAAGCATAATGTTACTACTGTGTGAATTACCACAATTTTTTTTTTCTTTTTCTCTTACTTTACCAAAAGTAAGGGCCACTATGGCCTTTATTGACTTCAACTACACTACAGTTTTATTCTATAAATTCTTATATCCTTTGGTAGTGAATAAATCTTACGAATACCCAGTAAAATAAGCTCTTAAAACCTTCATATTAAAAAGTATAAAACACAGATATATAAAGCTACACTTAATTTTACAAATTTATGACAAGTATGTGACCAAATCAACAATGTTTCGAATGTTGAAGTAAATAAATGCGTACATCATCCTTCAGTGTCATCTCATCAATCAATGCATGCATCAGCAATGCTTCTAGGTCGATTCGGCTGGTGTTATGATTTTGCCCCATCCAATGTATACGAAAACTGTGGCGTATGAGTACAAAATACCATATGCGGATCCAGTGTCCGCTCGGTGGCGTTTCACAGTGCCTGCGAGAGCCTCGGGCTGTTTACGCTCCGGCCGGTTGATCCCTAACTCTCCGTTGCCATAGCAACCGACAAGACGCGTGGTCGGGAATGCCGCACGGAAGAAATTCTGCTCGTAATCATGCTTATTATCGCGACCCACGCACGACATCTTTATCACCACACTGTGCTCGAAGTGAGGAACTTTCTTTGAAAACTGGAACACAAAAAAAAAATATAAGACATTTTAATACCCCCTTAGCAATGTTTTCTCTATTTTTGACAAAAAAAAAAAAAAATTATAGAAAAATTTGAAAACTTACCTCATTAATTGCACTTTGCATCTTGGCTTTGGACCAATCGGATGATTCTAATATCAGCGAGAACATGTCAAAATTACAACCATTGTCTGTTCGAGAATCATCAAAGTTCTTGGGAACTGTAAACAGTCCAATGGATACAAGGTTTTCAGTCACAATGTCTTTACCAGAATTGGTTCTATCAATCATAGTAGTCATATCTTCACTATCAGCCACAGTGTCGTCAACTAGGCACCCTCCTAAGGCGTATGGCACATTAGGCTGGCTGAAACAACAAACAATATGATAACAAACAAATAAGAATTGTGAACAGCAGTATTCACATAGAAAATAATTCAGTTAATACTTACACACTTGCCAAATAATTTAAAAAAACAATATCATCCACAGACTGGAGGATGAAACTTCCATTGACAAAGACCAGTGCACCTTTGACATAGCGTGTTTCTGACAAAGTATCAACGGCTTTAATGAAATTCCTTTGGATATCACCTAATGTTTTTATATTAATTACTTGGTATTCCACATTTGGTATGACTGGAATATAAATTCCTCCTACGAAGGGAGTGTGCCTTCCAAATTTCTGGCTCAAAGATTGTTGATTGGTTACCGAGTGTGGCAGGGGCATGTAGGATACGTAGGAGACCTTTACTGCTAGCATACATGTCTTCGGGATAACCACTTGATTTTTCACCACATCTAGAACTGAAAAATTTATTTTATGTTAAACATCCTTTAAAAAACTAACTATTTAATATGGTCTTGAAAGAAGGGCATTTTAATACGGAAAGTTTTTAACGTTTCTCTACCAGGTGTTATAGCGAGATTCATCAAGCTTTTGACTTTATCAATTAATGTAAGAAATTATGTTGCAACTGTAATAAAATCTTCTAAAGAATCAACATTAGTTTACACTTGAGTTTACAAGAACAATGATTGAAATGTTTTTTAAATATTTTCTACATTGGGGCCATTCATAAATTACGCCACACGTTAATCCACATCGACGAAGTGTGACATTGTGTGACAAGTGGGTGGAAGGGTCCTAAATTTCGTAACGTCACATTTCAAAAGTAAGTGTTAAAACAGGAGCTTTGAACTATTAACGAAAAACTCAAAAACATTTGCAACTCTATCTGTATAAACATAAGCTTCAAATTGTTGTGTCGGCCACTCGCTCTACTAGCGCCGACCGCCTAAGCGCCCTTTAGCGCCGGTACTCCGAAGTCCGAAGGTAAATTCGCTCCACTGTTACTTCAGCTAGCTTTGGATCTCCGAGCATCATCATCATCACATTTGAAGCAAGTTCCATGCGATAGCTATTGCCCCAGTGACAAGGTATATTTGTTTAAGCGATCATGTGGCATCTATGGTCTATGTTTTGCATCATACAGGGCCACTAATCAGCACAAGCAATCACATAAGAGTCAACAAGAAGTTTTGCCCATCGCGGAGATTCCTCCTCAAAGAATTGCTGCTAGAAGTACTAATGTTGGAATGAATTAAGAAGTGCCAGAAGAATTCCTTGTTTGGATGATGACGATGATGCTGTATGGTTGGATGAAAAAGATGTTGACACAACAAATGTTCCTGGCATTAACAAACCAAACGAGAATGAAGGGGCTGCTATGCCAGTCATAAATAATTTAAAGGAATGGGTTCAAAGTCCATGGACTCAAGATGATTAAGTTTTGTATCTTTAATTAATATAATGTATCGTTTTTTGTTTTGTTAATTTATTAAAATGTTTGATTTGATATTAATTTTATAAAAAAAAATATTTAAATGGAAATAAAACTAATTTCGGAACTGCTGTTTTAATACAATAATTTCTAGATGTAAAATTGCAAAATATGTGACGTCACACTAGGGAGTCTCACAAAAGTGACCAGCTGTGACAAGTAAGGGGGGGGGGGGGGGGGTCAAAAATCATGAAATTCGTGTGACCTAATTTATGGACGACCCATTCACCTAGAATGATAAATACTCACGGTAATGATCCTTTCCACATGGAGAATCGCAGGGACATGTTATCAACGCCTCACATTTGCAAGTGATTGACAAGCCTGCCACGTTTGTGAAAACCAACACAGCTAACGGTTCAGTATAGAAGCAGTCAGATTGCAGTAACTTGATACCATATTTAATGAGACTTAGTCTCATGCTTATAGCAAAGTCAGCAGGGCCTATTTGTTCCTTCTGCAATGTATTTACAGCTGACCGCCACATTGAGCAAACATTCTTACATATTAACTTATCTTGCCATGGCAAATAACTGAGGATTTTTTTTACAATTACATAGTTGGCAGCAACATTCTCCAACAAACTTTGGTCACATAGTATTTGTTCACAGTTTCTATGAAGTTCTCGGCGTTTTAAGAAGGCAGCTATATAAGCTGGTAAGTCTAACTTTATACATCTATTGTTTTCATCAGCTCTCCCCAGCTCTTCAGCTGAACCAAAAGGCAATAATTCTACTGGATCTTCTTCAGCCATCTTCTATCTTAGATTTCTGTTACAATTTGATCGTCTGCTGACCTCTGGAGGGGATCGCCTTTGAGTAACGCTAGTATAAAGCAGTAAAGATAAATAAAAAAGGAAATTAGATAATAACCAACATAAATCATTACTTCTTTTAGGTGTTTTCTGAGTTGGCCGCGATTGAGGATCTCTGCTGGATCATACGCACCCAAATTTCCACGGGGAACAGTAAAAAATTCGAACGTTAGCCAAATAAATAATGGCAAGTTCAAAATGAATAAAATCCACTGACCGTGTAAAAAGAATATAAACGTAATGAAAGAATGGGCTAAGTATTTTGGAAGCATCCAGTAATTGAGCTTATCGCAACATTCTTGAGCATTCAAATAATCGCACTCCAGGTCCGACAGTGTTATTATGTAGTAAACTAAAAGGAATAATATACCGCCACTGTCGATCAATGTCAAAAAAAACAGAAGCGTTTCAGCTAATATCATAACTAAATATTTTACCACGTCACTTCAACACGTTAAAGAATTGTTGAGATGATCCCAATGCTTCAAGATTTCAATTATTGATAATTAGTATCAGCAAAATTAAGTAGTATTCTGGTCACTTCCTAAGAGTAAATCTATCTCCATTTGTTTGAGATGATCGAGAGTATTAATTGAGATTTTAGTCAGTAACTGTCACTGTCAAGTGCGACTGCGAGTGCGTGCGGAGATGTCAAAGATTTAGGCATGGGTTCGATATATCAAAACGTAACTTATATCGGATATGTGTTTAATATCATACCATATCGATATCTAAATATACATAACCGTTTTCACAAAAACTTCATCGAGCTATGGTTTCATCCATATCCATATCGCAACAACGAAAACGAACTACGAAAACGCAAACTTCACATCACGAGCCGATATGGATATGACATCGGCGGTTTTCATTCGCTTTGTCTCTGTCTTACCATTCAATGTTTTACTGGCGTAAAAGTGATGAAGCGAATATTACGTAACTTCGGCTAGTGATTGGTTATTTGGTTAATAATAGTGCGCGCGTAATATCTATATCCTAACGCGCTAGCAATAAGGTCTAGTTTCTATTTATTTAGTTACAACAAAGATTCCATAAGTTAGCAACTTTCCGGCGGCTACTCGATATCAGGGAGAAATTCATTCTTTAAACTAGACCCACGTTCAATAGTTTTAAGGTTAAATTTATGTTGTTGGAATAAGAATTGCATCGAATAAAAGTGTGAGTTTGCGTTTGTCGTTAGTTTGCGTTTCGTTCGTTTCAGTTACTTGTGCAAATTGTACTACTGATTTCGATATCTGAAAACGGTTTTCGATATCGATATGAAAACTGAATATCGGTTACATATCCGTTAGCAACTAAAGACGAAAACGCCCATGTCTACAAAGATTCCATTACTGATGTCATAACAATGCCATTGCCAAGAGACCGACGAGATGTATAAGGTAGACCATAGACGATCTATTGATTAATAAACAACGTCAGACAACGTCCCGACATCGACATCTAACATCCAGTACAGCCGTAGTTTAGCCTGTAACTTTGAATTGCCGACTGTGACCTCTGAGTTTGGTTCGGCCTTTCTTTTCAGAGTAGTTAGATAGGAAACGCCGATCTCATCAATCATTAAATAATAATAATTTGATCCAGCCTGTCCTACCTTGCCGTCCTCTCTCCAGCGACGCCCTAAGCCGAAGTTCGAACCCCACAGGGGTGCCTTGAGCATGCAGTTGCTTAGTCTATTAGATATTCGCCCGTGGCTGTAGTCTGGTAACCACATGATAGTCCGGCGAAGTAGTTACGACCTCCCAAGGTCTACTACGAGAAGATAATTCTAAAAAAAAAAACAATCATCGGGCAGTTGCCCACAGACACGACACCCGTTGGGTCGGAGGATCCTACCTGTTCTATAAACTATGAGTGAACGTTATAACCTGTTCCTCACACCTCTATTATATGTAACTTAGGTAGTAGCTGGTGATCGCTGGAGATTTAAGGATCTCACATGGGACACAGTTATAGACATCACTAGCGACAAATCGGCTGTCAAAATGAAGGTTAAGAGGAGGCTCCCTAAATTTCATGTAAATTTGAACTAATATTCTGGGACAGTCACACATGCAATCAAAATTTAACTTTATTAGATGATATAATGGATCTTTTATCTTTGCATGTATAAGACAGAAACGTAATTGTAACATTTTCGCCCGATTCATTATTTATTCGAAAATCATGTGTTTTTTAAGGATTATTACATTTTATTTCAAGATGGCTCAGCCTTTATGTCTAAAATAAATGTTCACAGTAAGAAAATATACTTTACTATCGACCCATAAGACATTTTTTCTCTAGATCAATTATTACTTTAGTTATAAACGAAATAAGAATTGAGACTTACGACATTTATTTTCGAGCTCCAACGCGATCAAGGAGTGCACGCGGTATTCAACTTTATTACTGATGTGTTAGCGGCCTAACCCGCCTAACGGCCAGCCGGTTCGTCAGTGCCGCCACAGAGTACATTTTTATATAGAGTGCCGCGCTGTGCGCCATCGTGAGAGGGTGTATCGCTCGCGCGCGCGTTCAACACGTATTTTACTTGGGAGTTATTTTAATAAAATTCACATTAAAACGCTACCTATACAATGGGAAACAAACACAATAAAAGACGTCATGAACAGAAGAGAAAGAAAGACGAAAGCTTAAAAAATATTGCAAGAATCATGAGAAGCAAAGCAGTATTTTTTTATTAATATATTTTTTTAAATACGTATATATTATTTTGACGAAACGTCTAATCTAAAGTATAAAATTGTATGACACAGTCGATCGATATTCATACAATTTTATACTTTAGGCTATGGTAATACGGTCCTATTTTCAATGGAGCCAGTAAATTCCGCGAAGATTTTTCAAATATGAGTTTATGGAAAAATAATTTTAATTTCTACACAATAAAGTTTAGTTTACGCTACAACTTAACACATTTTTATAACTTTTTCAATAGTGGTAGTCACTCTGAAATGAACTTAATTGCCATTACAATAAAGTTGATATTCCTTTAACTTGAAATAACGTCAATTTGAAACAAATAAAATTTAAATATAGATATCTCTATGATGATCAGATAAATTTGATTTGATTGCAGCCGCCCTATATCATAACTACTGCTAATAATTATTATTGCATGCAACTACAACCTTTTTTTTGTATGTGGGACTCCCTGTCGGAATGACAGTATACCCACTAAAACTCAGCGGTGTTCCCGCGTCGCCGTGATGGGAGGGCCATGGGAATCCGGCATAGCCTTTACATCCACAGCCCTCCCGGCGCATGCCCGCCAAGATGGTATGGCGGGCCCCACATGCCCCCCAGGTTGGGGGGCTACGGGAATGGCCGAGAACACCTGGCCATTCCCGTCCCACACTGGTGGAGGCCTGTGCAATACAGGCAACGGTGCCCCCGCACCCGTTGCCTGCTGGCCTCCACGCCCGCCTAAAAGGCCCCCCCAGGTTGGGGGAGCTACGGCCGCAGAGGATAGGGAGAGCGGCAACGAAACACCGACACTCCTCTTCCCCTGCGGCCCCAGCGCGTCCGCCATCGAACGGTGGCGGCCCCGTCAAGGCCGCGGAAGGAAGGGAGAGCCCCTCCCGCCGCGGCCTCTGTCCTCAGCCGCAATGTCTCCCTCACGGGGGACATCGCGGCCCGCCTCAGGTAGGTCGCGATGTCGCGGAACCGCAACCTACCCGTGGGCCGCTACGTCGGGCTAAACCGCACAGCCCGGACGAGCGGCCCCCGCTGGGGTTCCTCTTAGCTTCACCGTGGCCCAGCTCGCCACGGCTACTGAGCCCCCCCGCCTCGACAATGCGGGAACCCACCGGGGGGGGGGAACCCACCGGGGGGGTGCAACTACAACCTAGCGCGTGGGTTCAAGGCCAGATTGTTACAGTTGTGTTGGAGATTGTGAGAACATAGGAAGCTATGGAGGCGATTTGATTATATTAAGTACCTATATAACAATATTATAAGTAGTATAACAATTATGTTGTTTATGCTTATATATAAATTGTTGAAGATGTTTTATCCGAATAATGACTAATAAGTATATACTTTTTTAGGAAAAAAAAATTAAGGCAAATTTCCCGAATTTGAATGTCATCCGGAACAAGGAAACTTATTGGAGACGCCTTCTCAGTTGCATAATTTAGTTTCTGTTCCTGCGAAATCATGATGCAAGTTGTTGCACTTTTTGTCTGGCTTGTTAATTCTGATGGCGTCACAGATGTATTTGCGAGCTGATAAAATTTTTATTTTACAAAAAAGCTTTCTGTCTTTTATAGGGTAACGTGTGTCGGTCATGAGTTTCTGCATGTTATTACAAAATCGGCGCAAAATATGATTTCTACAGTTAATCTTTTCGACTGTAATGTTTGCGTAGGGCCGTGACTCAATAATTTTTGTGTAGGTACTGCTATCGCTATCTGCTATAAATGTTGTGCATTTCAATCGATTTTTTAAACCTTCTGCTATGATTGTTGCTTCCATGCCTGTAGATGGGACGTCGTAATTTTTTGTAACATACGAGGGTGACACTGAAAGTTTTTAGAACCGGCCACTTGTAAAGGATATAATAAAAAAATAAGTTCAAATTTTGAAAATGGAACTCTGCCAATATTATTGTGTATGTATTTTATATAATAATAATAACGTTTATTTATAAACATGCTGCAGATTTACTATAACTTATCTTAAAAAAAATATAGAGGACACAGTTGCTCATTTGCCTGAACTAGGTGGAACCTGTTTCAGGCTAGAAAGGTGCAAAAAAAAAATAACAACTGAGAAGACTAATTAAAAATTAATATTACCTTAAAAGACTAACATGTTTTATTTACAGACAACGAGTAAATCCTCTGTCTCACTGTATGATATGCTAAGTAAAAATTGCAGAATAACCTTTTTACAGTCGCAATTATTTAATTTATAAATACTTTTTTTCCTATTTAATTTATTGTATAGAAATGGACCTAAAAATGTATAAAATCTGTTTACAAAGAAATATTTAGAGGATGCATTGGACTTACATACAATTTACAGACAGAATTTTATTCATTTGTCATTTGTTTACGATTTGGCGGCAAATTGAAAATTGTCTGCGTCACGTCAGCATGAATTTAACGCGAGAAACATTTCGTACAATGATTTTTTATGACTTTCGATGTCATTTCAGTCAACAAGAAAGTTATGATTGACTTCGATTGGCCTTTTACGATGAAATGCCATCTCGCGCCACTGTTTACAACTTGTCTAATGCGTTTAAACGTGGTCGCACTAATCTCACCGATGATCTGCGTGAGGGACGGCCTTTTACGGTGACGACTGAAGATAACATCAGTTTTGTGCGGCGTATGATAGAGACTGACAAAAGAGTGACTTATCAGCAGATTCGGACAAGCTTAGGCATCGGTATGAGTCAAGTGCACAACATCATCCATGAACATTTAGCGGCCAGAAAGCTTTGTGCCCGGTGGATACCTCATAATTATTTCCGAAAATAAAAGAAAAACTTCGAGGAAAACGTTTTATGGACGCCGAGGAAGCAGTGGCTGCATTTCAAAATGCCGTCGAAGAGACCCTTATGGACGAGTGGGCAAATTGATTTTCTCAGTGGTTCCATCGGATGCAGCGATGTATTGATGTAAATGGACACTATTTTGAAAAGATATAATAACACTAATAACTTGCTAGTTTGTTCAGTTTTTTATTTTCTAAGAATTTTCAGTGTCACCCTCGTCTATGGTCTTTTATAGCATTTCCACTTTTTTGACAAATGCATCAATACTTTTTTTTTTACTAAATTGTTTCAACTGAGCATGACTACCACCACTTGCTTGTATTCCAGCTACAGCGTCTTTATTGATGTTCTGTTCCGATGCCTCTTTTGAATTTCTTATTGCACATCATGCACTGCAAATTTAGCCGAGAAAAAAGTCAAATTTTGGTGTTCAGAAACCAATTGAATCGAGTTTAATCCCCAGTTAAAAAAGAGATTTATGATCAGAAACCACTTGCAACTTATCATAAAAAATCGTATATCAATAATACGTCTGCCAGTTGAAAAAAAATGAAGTTTCAGCCATAAATGTAAAAGTAAGTAGATATCTGAACTATTCCGATAAGCTGTTTTTGACTTTAAGCATCTCGAGCTGGCAACGAATACTTATTTATTTATTTATTTAACCATTTATGTACACACATATATAAACAGACATTGAAAGACAGAACAGAAAAAATAGGTACAGAGGTGATGCTTATTTGGTTATACTTCTGTATTAAATATGAGCCTTATTCTTACCTCGTTACTTTTATTATTGGAAATGTTGTTTTTGTATCAGTTTCAAAAACATTTTGTTTTGTGTTGTTTAACAGACGTGATGGATATTGATATCTAAACACGATAAAAAAAAAAACAGATTTCTCAACTCATACTTCAAGTAACACCACCAGCGGTCATTGACTCCAAAAAACAAACAAACATCAATTCCAATCTTTTTAATTTGTCGATTTTAGACTGCGGAGTTTCTCTAGCTAATTTAATTGGACCATGTTTTGAGTAATGTAGTAGTTAGTATTAAATAAACTATTATATTTCATAAAATAAAATATATATAATAATATAAAGGTGTTCTATTCCATCTATGTTCGCTATTCTAAAATCAAAATACGTAAAGTTAGAATTTTGCGTCGACGCGGCGACCTTCGGCTCGCTCGCGGGAATTGAAGCGCGGACTGGCGGGGCGCATGGGGCGGAGCTTGCGTGGAAATTATTTTAGAGTGCCTGTGTGTGCAGTGTGTGGTCGGGCGATTTGGAGATCGCCAGCCAGCGAGTCGCCGGCGACTTATAAGTCACTGAAATTCGACGAACAGTGCACCCAACACGCCAAACACTCACCAACATCAGTTTTATCCATAAGATTGGTCCTTTCTGGTATTATTTCTTTGCATTAGATTGGTTCGATTCCCGGTTCAGGTAACTGACTTTTCAAAAGTGTTAGAACGATTCCTTCATCATATTTATGATAGTTCCGCCCTGCATACTCTGTAGGTACACTCTCAATGAGCCAATTCCGTAAGTATAGGTTTATTTAAAGGTGGGTGGTGATACTGTCACGAATATAACATCCGATCCGAATCCAAGAAATCACGGGCGAAGTAGCCGTACAACTGTACAAGGTTGGGCGCGTGGCCAGAATCGGAACTTACGCCGCTACCTAGTTGTGCGTGGCACCTATAATGGCTATAACAGATGTGGTATTGTTGCATCGTTGCACTTGCATCTCACCCGGAAGCAAGTTTATTGCCATCAGACCCCAATAAAACATTATTTTATGTCAAAAACTTTTTATTCAACATTCTCTCTTTATGCTAATAAAGGCTTGGTAAATATTTACAAGGCTTCATTACACGGCAAGGTAAAAAAACTATCCAGTTACACTACAAATCCGACTCCTGTGGTTATCACATTATATTAAATTTATTGAATACTTGGCTCTACTACAAACCAATGGCTTAAAGCCGGGTATTGCTTTAATCGCTTACTTTAAGGTATATAATTATATCCAGTAGGTCAGTAAAAATGTATTCCACCATAAAATATATTTAGTAAGTTTAAAAGAAGCCGATTCGATTACATATAAATATTTATTGCAGAGAGCAAATTAGGTAGGCGTCATAAATATTAGGTGCACAATATTTATAACGTCAGGTTGGATATAGCTTAGTTTACAAACAATATTAAAACTCTCCTAAAATAATTACAACAATAATAACAAGTATGCAGATAATATGCTATTTATCAAACATTAATCTCACTTAGTTTCTCGTTAAATACATTTAAACTAAACTCTCGCAGAAGAGTGCATACAAAGCTAATTAACACACTAGGCCTGTTAATATAAATATAGGAGATGACATGAAAATCCTCTCCCCATAAATTATGATTCGAATATATTTGACTAATATGGGTACAATTTTGATAATGAGCAAATAGATTTTATATTTAAATCTAGTGTAAAGATTCCGTATAATTCACTTAGATAATGGAATATTACTTAAATAATAAAGCAAATTACAATTTGCGAGCCCTGTTTTAATTTTGAACGCAGCCTCTCGCTGGCTCGGTATTTTCGAAAACTTTTCAAGTCCGAAACTAGCGACCTTGATTTAAAAAAATGTTAATATTTTTTTTTTCATTTAGAGCCACACATTTATAAATCCAATATACAAATTATGCAAAGTTAAAATATTTTATGTAAATTGTATCTTTACTTTTAATAGCACCATTCCGTATGCATATGTACTCTATCGCGCGATGAAGTGAATTAAAGTACACACGCATACCCATCCACCGTCTGCAACCAATACACAAGATTTTATTCACTCAATTTAGGAAAATATTTCCATGCCTCTTTGCTTGAACTGTGTCAATTGTGTCAGACATAATATAAATAACCGGATGTTGAACATATTGGCACACGCAGGGCAGTTATTCATAAATTATTCGTTGTAGTAACAAGTAGTCAAAACTAAATAAATCGTAAATGCAAAAAATGGCAATATATTTTCGATTCTCAATTTTTGCTTTATCTAATCCTCCTTGATGAAGCAAAGGTAAACACTAGATAAACAACACGTGATATTATACAAAATACATTAGTAAAAAACACTCACACATAGTAATGAATACAACTGAAACAAAAACCTGTAAGTACACTTGAATGACTTTATAAATAAATAAATTATAATTATGCGCTCAAACAATTATGCAAGCAGACTGAAATTATTTTGTAAAGTAATTATTAAGATTTATTCGTACGGAACTAAGGAAAAAAATTAATAAGCTAATAGTTTAATACATAACTAAATCCTGACTACGCAAAAGGTGCCACTTTATGAAATGGCTTCATCATTTAACTATGCAAAATTTGGTCAGCTATCTCTTGGTTTGGGCAGTTTCAGGCCTCATAAACAAAATTGGTCCAGTCGTTTTAGGATCTCTTAGATAAAAACTAATTACCATCACACGCTGGTAACATTGCGTAACGAAGTACAAACGACAACTTATTGATAACGGCGCACCTATCCTACATTTTAGACATTATAATGGAATGATACATTTTTTAAGAATGTTGTGTTGTTACAATAATTAAAATAATTCTCTAGGTAAACTCAAACAATTACGATAATTTTTCAAGACGTTATAACACTACAATTAAAGAACGTCGAAGGTCTGCAAATATTAATATAAGAGACAGTGAAGTGTTCAAGTAACAAGTGATTAGGAGAGAGCTTGCATAACTGTTGGAGCGCGAGGAGCCGGCTCCCTAAGTTATCTAAATGAATTCATATCTAACATTGTTCCCAAGCTGGTCCCACCCATGACGATGGCTTGTGAATGTGCACCTTGTTCTCTAATATTTTCCTAAATTTTACAATTTTTACTAAACATGAATTTTATAATTTTGTCAAAATTGTTAAAATAAATAACCGTAATGCGAGAGACAAGTGCTCTTGTGCCAAATTTTGCACTTCAACAAGACTGGAATGTCACTTATTGATTCGGGAAATAGCTATCCATGCGCTAGGGACAGCGTCAAGCGGATTTTAATAATTGACACAACATCAATCTTAAGCTTTTATATCGTATAATTATAATTAACACAATGTGTACGTGACCAGGTGACTCATAGATTGACTGTGCCTAAACAAAAACAACTTTTCTTATGATAATTTTTTCCCTAAGTTTTAGTCATCGGGCGGAATGCAGAAATCCACAACTATGTTGAGTATTATTATTCTCAATATATACATAAGTAGATAATAATAATTATGCCTATAAATAGTAAATAAAACGGACTTATTATATTATGTGAGCCAAGTATGTCTGCGCACGCGACCGCGACACGCGATCACTCACTAGTGAAGTAAATTAAATATTCCACTATTATCAACTAGCGACACAAACGTTACGTACAGCATTAAGTACATATACACCCTAATAATTTAAATCATACAGTTCTATGTAAATGTAAACACTTTGTGTTTCACAACATCAATCTCTTAAGTCTAGTCTTTAATAAAAGTCATCACTGTGGAAGAACGAGTCACGAGGGCAGACTAGGGCGTTGACGGTCACCACTCCGTAGCGAGCGACCGAAGATAAGAAACGTACGTTCACATAACACCCGCACAACGTGTACGTCGGCGGAGGTCACTCTGATGTATACGAATCCGTCATGCGAGGAAACGAAAAGCCACGGCGACAGGAGGCGGTGAGAGATCATAGAGTAAGCATCGTGAGAGAGCGACAGCCCGGGAACACGGCGGCGCGCGCGGGTCAGGTGGCGTCGAACTCGATGCGGTCCCACGAGTAGTGCTTGCGGGCCGGGCGCGGGGCCAGCGGACCCGCGCGGGCCACGCCGCCCAGCAGCGGGTCGCACTGCGGCACGTGGCCGCGCCCGAACAGGTTGGGCACCAGCTCCGTGTCCATGTAGTCGTAGGCGTCGCCATCCACGTGCATGTGCGCGCTCGGCTCGATGCCGAACTCCTTCAGGTCGAACTCGCACCCCCGCTCGTCGAACGCGTCGTGGCGGGACTCCTCGTTCTGGAACGACGGTAACGACAGATCGTCCATGTACTCGAAGCCGGTTCGCGTGTGATCCAATATGTCCCCGTTGGTTAGTGGTGTCATACTCATTCTCTCCGGAACGTCCTCGCCGATATCCATCGCTTGTGATTTATCTTCTATTCTGTCTCCGCCGTCGCCCGATAATAGACTGCCGAAGAAATCATCATTGTCTACAGAATTAGGATCAGAACCAAAGTCAGTGTGAAATTCCCCATTAGACAGCAACTCGACTGTAATATCCGTATCTATGTCCGTAGCAGAGTGATCGACTTGGCATTGGTTGCTAGCATTCACGGCTTGCAAGTCTGCATGACTCATGATTTCGTTTTGAATATCGTCGAGTTCCCTCTGCAGCTCATCGGCGGCGAGCGAGTCTCGCACGTGATTGTCGTTGAGCACGTCATCCGTCAGGACATCCGTCGGTGCATAAGCTGGCGTGCCGTTAGATACGTAGCTCGTATCCAACGACGGCGCGGCTGTCGCCTCGCCGACGGCCGAAGGTGGCAACTCACCATTTTCGACGAGGATCTCGAGAACGTCATCCATTATTTGACTATTCTCAGCGTCGTGCACGTCCGGCGCTGGCGCCACCTGCGGCATGGGCGGCGGCGGCGGCGGCGCGCGCTCGGGCTCGTAGTGCGCGCCCGGCAGGATGGCGATGGGCACGACCTTGACGCCGTTGAGGATGTAGGCGGGGTTGGCCTTCTGCGGCGCCGCGTCGGGCGCGTCGGGCGCGGCGGGCGGCGACACCGTGAACAGGCGCACGAGGCGCTCGGGCGCGGCGTCGTGCGCGGCCAGCACGTAGCGCGGCGGCGCGGGCGCGGGCGGCGCCTGCGTCAGCGCGTCCAGCTGCGCGCGCAGCTGCGACACGCACAGGTGCGCCTGCAGCAGGCGCCGGCTCTGGTCGCTGGCGGCGGCGCCGGCCGCCTCGCGTCGCACGGCCTCGAGCTGCTGGCGCGACGCTTCCAGTTTGCGCTCCAGCTCTTCGATCTGCCGCCGCTGCGATTGCACGATGTCTTCGGGGGGCTCCGGCTCAAGTTTCACCTCTGGAGATGCGATCGACACGAACGACGCGACCGACGCGACGGACGCGGGAGACTTGGGCGGTTCCTCCTGTTTCTCCAGCAGAAAAGGTCGCAGTCGGTCGATCAGCTGCGGTTTGGGCCCGGAGACCCGCAGGTTGCGCCGCTTGCACTCGGCGCGCAGGTCGGACACCTTCATGTCCTCGAAGCGCGCCAGCACGGGCAGCGGCGGCGGCGGCGGCGGCGCGGGGTATGCGTCGGAGCAGTCGGACGCGGCGGGCGAGGGCGCGGGCGACGCGGGCAGCATGAGCTGCAGGAGTAGCTGCTGTTGCTGCAGGAGCAGCTCGTACGGCGTCTCCACGGAACCCGGCGGGGACGACGCTTTCGCAGCATTCGGAGGCCCTTTGTACTCGTGGAATTTGAACCTCGCCTTTGGTTGCTGCTTTTGTTTGCTCTTCTTCCTATTCTTGTCCTTGCCGGGTGCCGGGTGTTGCGGCGGCGAGGCGACGCTGACGGGCGAGAGGGTAGAGGGCGGGGAGGGCGACGGAGAGACTTCCTCGGGAGGCCCGCAGTACGAGGACGGGTGCTGCGGCCGGCCCGACGCGCCTTCGCTGGTCGCCTTGAACGCGAGTGTTCCGCTCTTGACAGCAGTTTCTATAGTCTCCTCAGTGTGTAGTATATTTTTCTTTATTAGCTCGAGCGGTCCGGGACGATGCGACAATTGGTCGTTGAGCTGATCCGCCAAACGTGCCTTCTTTAGCATGCGCTGTTTCTCGGCTAGACTGGGATCTACATGACTTTCCTGAAAGGAAAAAAATACAGTATTAAATTCTATGAGATTAAAGGATCATAAACACTAGGTAGGAAATTTGAAAAAGTGACATTACACCTACTTGTTCCAATATGTGTCTTCGTTCGAGTTCTTGTCGGTCTGGACGCCGCTGAATTTTTGCTTTCAATAAGTCTCCAGTCTTCGCCCTCTCAAGCTGCTTACATTGCTCGAAATAGGCTGGAGGTGTTTTTAAAGCTGTAAAATATAAATAACATTCGGTAAAAATTGCGTTAAATTAAGTGTTAGAACTCCCTAAGATATATTTATGTTTACTAGGTCATGCATAGGAGCTAAATACTATTTGGAGATAATTTAAAAAATTGTTCCTATATTAACTTTTGAAACTGTAGGCTGGCTGATTAAACATTATTTCTAAAAGTTAGAACAATGTATTCAATTCGGTCACCAAGTAATTCTCATTAAACGCATCGTTAAATAAAAATGTTTCCTCCCACACACGTGAGCTCTATAAGCTGTGGGCGCTTCTCGCAGCGCCAGACACGTGTCTTACTACTAATTTGCTATTTCAAAGTATACTTTATGCTAATTAAAAGCGGATATGAAAATAAAACATGACTTACGCGGCATGATTCCTTGAGCCACAAGCTGGTTGATCGGCCGCCTCATCATCAGCTTCACTTTTAAAGCTGTAAAACAAAAATATTTATCAGACATTGTTGTTAAACGTTAATAATGGTATCATTTGAATTACCTAGACCAACTTTTCCTTGTTAATTTTCCTTTGGATCGAGCAACAATTCCAACGAAATCAGACGTACATGACAGGGTATACAATTTTGATAGGAACATAATGCGACTGAATGCCGATGTTTGCCGGTTACCTTTTGCATACAACAATGGGCACTGATTGAATAGATGGCATATCGTCGTGAAGAATACAGTGTTATGACGCCAGGTGACGAACTTTGACGTAGCATGTCGCGTGTGAAGCCGACGTGATCGATACGTCGATCGATACACAAAGATTATATCGATAAAGTTCGCAGTAGAGCGTAGGAGTGGAGCTATATTCTTGTTTGCGTGTAGACAAGCGGCGAGCAGCGAACGATGGGCGGACAACGCTGGCGCGACGCCAATATAAATAAACACTGCACAAGGAAACTAGTGTTATGCCGCGACCGTATTACAGACGAAACATTCACTACCACTGGGCCGAATATTGTGGGTTACTGGGCGTCTTTACCGCGATACCCACTCCATTTAGGTTTACTCATACTTGCAATTATAGACATTATTTTTATGTCTACATTATTTATTTTCAAACCAATAAATTTACTTTGTTTTTCGGTTTTGGTGTAAAATATTACAATTCTCTAAACGCAAAAAAAACCACGAAACTTTTCAACCTAGCGGGGCGGCAGGTGTATATAACATAAACTATGCTTAAAAGAGTTTCAACTGTGACGGCACGTAGACAGTCGACATTTTCACAGCAATATTTATTTGCCCAAAGGTATATTTAATAGCGAGTTAAATATTTTGAACAAGGGTTGAGAATTTGTTTATGCGGGATGCGCGCAGGCGCAGACTGGCAAACTATGCAAACATGGCCGGAAGTACCGACAGCATCGGCATACTTATGCAAACAACAGACGATCTGCGAGACAATGTCGGGGCCAGTGCCCCTCGGATCTTACAGACCTCGTCATGAAAACATTGCACATACAACATTTCTTTGAATTTGTTAGCTATCGTAAAAAAACCTATTTGATCGGAATTTGACTGTAAATAGATAGAACTGTTCCGTGTATGCGTTGGCTTGGAACTTATACGTAAAAAGATAAAACATGAAAAGAGATAACTATTCAGTAGTTTAGCTTCCGCATCGTAACGAATGTGCCCCCATTCACACGGGATGATCGCTAATTGAAATTAATTAATTACTTTCTCTGTTACAGATTCCATGACTGGTAAAACTTATGAATTTCTTTTATAATTTCTATTAGACACATTTATGTCAACTATCAGAATTGTACTGCTTCAAAAGCTCTGCCATGGGTACAAAAGGCTAGGAAAAGCACATTAGACATTTCAGCTTAATCGCCGGGATGGCACGCA
Source organism: Apamea anceps (assembly GCA_951799955.1). NCBI lineage: Eukaryota > Metazoa > Arthropoda > Insecta > Lepidoptera > Noctuidae > Apamea > Apamea anceps. The sequence goes on from OX637516.1 coordinate 7,833,935, forward strand.
ACTGAATACCTCTGGTTATTGGCTCGCTTATCCATTTAACCTAGTGAACACGAAAAGAAGAAGAACCTAGTGGTAAGCGCTGATGTGGTCGACAATAATGGTGGACGATTACCTAGAATTAACCTATTCAATCGTGGCTTGAAAACTTCCCACGTTATAGTTGTCAGTAACCTCAAACTCCGATCTCAAATCACAAAGTAAGATGATATGAAGGGCGAATTTCACCAATGAAACTGAACTCGATCAGCATATCAGATGATCTGAACCGCGTTCAAGAACTATCAGTGTAATCATTGTTGTAGAATATTGACATTGACAGCTCTTGAACGGAGAATGAACTTGGATGTGTTTAATGCGTTCAGTTTCAATGGTGACATTCGTCCGAAAGGTTTAATGATACTTACATTCTTTATGTTTTCCCATAGCTGGTTGCAGCGGGCTATCGTCGACGACTACTTTAGGAGGCGAGACGCGCGGCGAGCTGGGCGGCTCGCTAGCGCCGCTGCTGCCTGCCTGCCGACCGGCCATCTCCTCCGCACCGGAACTACTGACCATTTTACTACAGGATTAATATCAAGCACACATTTATCTTTCCTTAATGTATAATTAGCTCTAAAATATGGAATGCAGTTGATTAAAACCGATAAACGTTGCCTTTAATCATGTGGCATCTCATCGCCCTACGGCTGGGCCCTACCATAATCATTTGCAGGGCAGGTTAAGGTGACATAATTGGACCTGCGCACATGTTACAAAATCGCATGGCACTTCAATATCCGTAAATTTTCTGATAACTTTAATTATTTGCTCTGGTGTGAGAATTGATTGCGAAGATTTGGTCAAGTGACTTAAAAAAAGAAAGTTAAATGTGTACCGGACAATACCGGTGCCCGTTCGAGGTGCGAATCCTACCCAGTGAATACGAGCAGAATATCCTCTTGATCCCCAATGTCCAGAAGTCGGTAGAACTAAGCTGATAACGGCTTAGTAGCAGCAATAATGCTGAGGCATTGATGATGTCAAGTAAATATCAAGCCAATTCAGAGTTCCTTACCTAAAAGTATCGTCAGAAGGCGGTGTGGCGGGAGTGCGCGGCGGGGAAGCGGGCGAGACCGGCGAGGCCGCGCGGCTCCGCTCGCGGCGGTGCTGCGGCTTGAACCACTCGGGGTAGATGGCGCTCAGCGTCTCCACCAGGTCGTGGTCCAGTGTGACGCGCCAAGACGCGCGCCCCTCCGAACCCTCCGAGTCGCCGCCTCCGCCACACGTTGAACGGCTCTCTGTTTATCCAAACATTAAAATGTTAAATAGTTTCCAACTGTCATTCGAGATCGATAGACATAATCAGAGCAGGAAGTGTGTGTGCTCTCAGCACGTAGGGTGAGGTGAATTGGGCGAGGCGAACCAATGGAGCGCGCTGTGATCACGGTGCCCTCATTATTTCGGGTCCTTGAACGAGTTTATGCGCGTGAAGGTGCGTTACTTACTTTACTGCATTACGGCTGGGGAACGTTATGCCGTTTCAGTTTTATGATTACGCGAATAGGGTGAGAACAACATCGCTTTACTACATTTGTTGTAAGTGTTTAGAAACTTTGTTTGGTGCGATGTTGAATATTTGTGTTTTGCAAGTACATTATTTTAAATAACTGGAATCCATACCCATTTGGAAAAATTGTGAAATATGTAGGTAGTAACGTAACATAAGCATGACAAAGTAGTTATATTATAATATATATAAATAAATTTCCTGTAAGACGCATTAACAAAACCATAAAAATAGGCCTTAAAATCAAGAAACGGCTAACTATCTCTATTATGCGTTTAGAGAACGTTTTAACTGTTACCGTAGCCGAGGAAAGATGGATGTATTATGCAATGTTTAAAACTCTCATAAAGCTGGATATACGAGGGAAAGAAAATACGAGCTGAAAATAAAACATCTGTCCGTGAGTCACGAATAATGTAAAACTAAAAGTAAGGTAAACAAATGTAGACTTCCAAAACGTAAAATCAGTATTCAATTTTTAACCGACTTCTAAAAAAGGAGGAGGTTCTCAATTCGGATGTTTGTATTTTTTTTTTTTTTTTTTTTTATGTTTGTTCGCGCATAACTCCGTCGCTTGCCAACCGATTTGAAAAATTCTTTTTTTGTTGGAAAGGGTATACTTCATCAAAAACGGTTCAGTAGTTTGGTTTTTAACCCAAAATTACTGGTAAAAATTACAACTAAAAAGTGAAAAATAAAAACTTTTTTGCAAAAAAATACAACCGACTTCCAAAAACGACACTACAAAGTGAAAAATAACTTTAATTTCGGAAGTCGGTGGCAAACAACGAATATGCGAACTCAAAGACACCGACTTCCGAAATTAAAGTTATTTTTCACTTTGTAGTGTCGTTTTTGGAAGTCGGTTGTATTTTTTTGCAAAAAAGTTTTTATTTTTGTAATAAATGCAACAATTTCTAGATGACTTCATCCATGCAATAAGGAGAATCACTGAAAATTATTAAGTTCATAATCATTTACATTGTAGGCAAAGGTAACGCATGCCAAGAAATAATTTACTATCTCAGTACGTTAATACATAACAGATAAAGAGTGTAATAAATGTTATCATTTCGATAGCTAAACAACAGTAAATTAATAAGAGTGTAAATGCCTGTTACGCATTTTACGTCGGTGTTACAAAACAGAAATTTTGTAAACAATGTGGCGCACGTGCGCACTGATGATTCATTACAAGTTTGGTGGAAATTATGAGGGCAGATGTATGTACATAAGGCCATTGCCAATCACATGGAAAACCATAGCTTACAAGGAGAAAAACAAACCACTTCCAACACATACTTCTTTACATTTTTGGAATTTGTAGTGCATATGTTTAAAACTGCATACGCTGCCAAAAATATTATAGTAGACATTTAGTGGGACAAAATGGACGTCCTACATAGTACCTACACTGCGTATTTTAGTAAGTATGACAAGACAATGACAAATAGTAGCATTCTCTGCACTCCCACATTCCAGCGAGTGTTCACGTATACGTGGTTCTAGTACATTCTAGCTATATTCTTGTGATGGTAAAAACGTATTATACACATAATTCTCTCACTGTATGAGGCGGCGACGTGGTAGTCATCGCAGCTGATTTGTCTCGTGTCGGCGCTTCCCACGCGAAGTTGTATCATAATTCGGTATCACACGACACTACTTGGTTACTTAGTCAATCGGTCATTGGGTAGTCACGGAATAAATATATATTCATTCCGTTTCTAGAAAAGTTTAATCATTTTTTATATACGTTTCTTTAAAATGACGTCTTTCCTTCCTTCTAAAAATGTCTCGACTGGTTTATATCATACATCATTTTTAATTACAAGGGTTTGAGTTAAGAGTTCTTTTTTAATGTCCTGCTATTAAAACGTGTCCAAAAATACAGAAAAAATATCACATAAACCGCCGGTTTCAGTAGACTAGATCATGGATTTATTTACATGGAAAGATTTTTGTTTTTGATATAGGTCAAGGCTTGCTCCTTTGATGTGAGTGCGCGTTTTTAAGTGGCTGAAAATTACGACGAAATAAAATGAACTAGTAAGCTGGCTGGTCGCATACGTGATGCGCGTAGCGTAACGTAACACGTCAATCAAAATGTCAGCGTGGATGCGCAGACGCCGCAGACGTCCGCTATCGCATGCAGTCACGCAGTCGTCGCATCTAGTCTCAATTTTGTTTCTATCTGATTTATTGCCCTGTTCCGCACACTATTCAAGCAGTAATAGTATTTTATTTTGTCACGAATTAATTGGTTTAACCTTTATCTACAACTCATTCGCACTCTTGTAATGCAATTTGTATCTGTTTCGGGCTGTTATCAAAGCTATCAGTAGTAATGAACGTTGAGTTGTAGAAATTATAGCTGAAAAAAAGCATATAAAATAATAAAGCATATAATTATAAATGAAGATAAGCTAGAAGTGCTAAAGGCCGGAACATGGTTATAAGTCGACTATAGTACAAATTAATCACCTGTGTCTTTTAATGACTTTAGTTAATCAAAGGGCAAGCACTATGAACTGTGAACACTGTGTAACTCAATTCAAAGAAATAATAATTTCGTATACGCAGAATACAGATTACCCGTTTGAAACCCACACAGAGTATAGTAAAATTGAAAGTAATGTTTATGTAAATTAAGGTAGGTTCCGTATGGTACGTCATCGGAAGGTTGTCGCGGTGACGTCATATTGCACACGGCCCTGGGCCGGCGTGGGCGCAAGCACCTGCCTCCACCCACAACATATGAACAACAAACTGGAATGACTACCGCCGTCATTCTGAATTGACATTTCGATCACTTAATAAAAATAAAGGTACAACTTAAACCTATCTACAGATCTTGTCCTCCTTGTTACTCACCGCAGAACATAATCCTAGATCTGGACTTGAACAGACTTACATAAAGTGTCACAATAAGATTATGCAAGAACAGATAGGCAAAGTTATCTTGTTAGCTTTTACTAATTCAATGTGGACAAAAGACAAAACAAACGCTACGGTTATTTCTGTAAACATTACCATCATTTCTTGTCCTCTTTTTTTCTGGGACTGAGAAGTTCTGATGTCATGTGATTTTAGATTCCATTAATTTTAAAATAATTTAGTTCGGGAGAAGATCAAGGAAAAGTTGCAATCGATAAATGACCAGCTCTAGGCCAGGCCGTCAGATGGCGTATGTTACAGTGTCATCGGAGTACAGAACGTGATGTGTTAGTCTTTCATTTGGAATATCATTGAGGTAGGTACGAAATAAAGAGGAAAGGACCTAATATTGAACCTAGTGGAATTATAGCTGAGTAGCCACAGTTTGAACGTCTAATTTCCAAAAGCAATAGAAAAAGTACGTTTAACTAAACACCACTAAATAATCTTTAGAGTATCAACAGACGTGGTTGATTTATTAATTTATAGAGTGAGTCCACTTGCTAAAGTGTATCGAAAGCCTTTTCAGTGTCTGATGGTACCATGTTTGTACAACCACGGACAGTTGCGGTGGACCACTTTTCACCCTTATGCCACTGCAATGAGATTCCTGCAAATTTACAGTGTATTGATTTACGAGATTAGTTCACCATGCTATTCAATATCAATAACATTGATAGAAACTACTTAAAGTAATGAGTGTTGTGAACCAATCATCACTTGTATATTCATGTACAGACGCCAGCAGGTCAAGCTACCCGAAACTGTCAAATTTTCCCAATCAACCTTGAACCTTAATACTTCAGCGATAAAGTTGAAAATCTATTAAAGAAATTTGACAGATTGTAGTAGCTTGATGTGCTGGCGTCTGTACATAAAATGTTGGCTCGTAGTGAGTGACCACGAATCATCGAGTTGCCCCAATGTCAGTCAACGACTCGTGAATGGAATTCATTTATCGACTTAGGGAAGTCAATTCGAAGAGAATTTAGCGTACTCGTATATAATGCTAAATTTATCTTGTCACGTTGCAAGTGATCGATGTTGCTTTTTGCCTTTTATGAATACGACAGGGTATCTTTTATATTTGGTAATAAAAGCTTTAATTACCCTACCGCCGCCGTATCTCTACGTTGACGTCGTGGCGGGGCTTGTTGCACGCTTCGAACTTTCGGCCTGTGCCGGTAGAATTTACCTTGCCGGAACAGGTCGAGGGTGAGAAGCTAGACCAAGAGAGATACAGAAACCCGCAGGGCAGCATGTGGCGAGCTGTTGGGCAGTAGCGACCCCACGGACCCTATCTTCCGGGAGTAGTTTTGTTCCTCACCTCTGGCTTGCTTTAATTGGCCGGTTCGAGTGAACCCTGACGAGAAACAGACCTCCCAACTCTTTCTTGCCTTTATTGGCCGGCTTGAGTGGAGATTCGCAAGAGCAGTGTGCTCGGAGGAAGGAAGTATTTCAGTAAAATGCTGGTAGGGATCTTGACCGTACTTCCGGAATTGTCCTGATACCCGTGAAATACCTCTCCACTCCTCATAAGCACTTCAGGACATGTTGCCCCCCCTTGTCGCTACGACACTGTGTTAGCAACCGTTTCGGGGGCCCATTATTGAGTGTGCAAGTCACCCCCTGCCATTTTATCCGTGTATATTATATATATAACATTGGTCAGGCAGGGGACATAGTTCATCTATAGTTCAAGGTAACCAAAGCATTATAACCACCCAAACCCATAGTCCAACTTTTTATTTTTCAATGTCTTGCAATGTCCTACACCAACCGAGGCTTGTCCTTGGGTGCACTTGCACAGTACATACATGGATAATCGTCGGTTGAAGCCGCATTTCATTAAAATTTCCTAAGGGCCTCTGCGAGTTGGCTTCGGTCCCTCGTACGCCTACAAAGGACCGGGACCCCATGGTCCCGAGATATGTAAAAACTTTAATTACACAAGTGTAGTGCTATAAAAAATGCGAGCAAGCAAACTAATAAACGAAAAGTAAAGATCACAAAAAGTAGAGTAGGTATCTATCACCTTGGTAGCAGGCAAACCCACAAACACCGAGGAGTACGGAATGACCCATTGTTTTAAACATCGTATAAACATTCACGGTTAGTTGTTGACTTTTGTTGAAATGTATTACGTTGCCTATCCATCCCAACAATGAATCACCGCTGAGGTAAAAATATCGTTCAGTTTAATTGGGGTCCTAAACACAACAAACCTTGATATATGTGTATCAATAGAGATGGTATAGTATTAATTTGATTCGAAATGGAACACCTTTATCGTTTGCAGTTGCAAAAGTAGTTTCACACATACATGCTTTCATGCACACACAATTCTGTTTTTTACTTTTTTTATTTAGACCGGTTCGCAAAATTTTGTTTCTCCTACGTTATAACGCTGTAAATGTTTGCTATATGAGAATGGACACAGAGCGGGTATTTTCGAAACGTCGGCATCGTTAAGATTTTTGTAACATATTATATTTAAGTAAAAATCGTAGTAAAAATACAAAACATAATAATTTTGTGGCATGGCAGACGACGGAACGGGGTCAGTCGCCACACTTCTCTATCGCCGTCCGTTCGAGATGCGTCCCACAAATCATATTTAGCCTAGCACTATGGAGAATTGTGACTATTGCTGTTTGTCTTGGAATAGACGCGTTAATGAAAGGGATCTGATACATGAACTGAGAGTGACCTAAATTTTAACCCTGAAAAGAATTTCCATTTAATTAGGCACTCAGTAAAAATTAAACAAAAACATTAAATTCTATTAACTGATCTTAGAATCCGTCATACTCACATTAGTCTCTCTGTATTCTGTTTGTACAAATGAAAATTAAAACACTGAAACTTCAGTGTGAAATACGACGGAGAATTGCTAAAAGAAAATAGCTCACTGTCGATAACTATGACGCCAGACCTAATTCCAGAATGTAAATTCTTTTCCAAACATAGACACATAATATAAGAACTTATAGCTCCGCTGAAGGCAGAAACCATAGCGAGGCGATGACGTAAAAGGATGTTTTCAGCGAGTCGGCAACAGCGGCCGTCTGTTTATCGTCGGAGCACAGTTAGAGCTACACCCAGTCTGGGCCTATGTCGAACTGCAGCTGTAAAAACACACGAATTACACCACTTCTACCGATCGCAATAAATGTACATAGAATGCCTGTTACGCAACTCACGGCGCCAACAGAAATGGCTAACCAACAATGTATGCTTAATGATGTGAGCGTATAATACAATATATCATCTATGACAAAGAAATAATGACAACGTCGGGCACCGTCGGGTTTACTTACTTATAAGAATCTGAATTATCTTCATTTCTTCAAAGGTAGGCATGAACACCAGAACAACATTCATCGGAGACAAAAAAGTTTGTAAAAAGCTCAAGAACTGGAATACCCAAAATCCAACAGAGGGATCTTGATATGTTGAGATAAAATTAGGGAGTAATAAACACCACTTTTAATTGGCTGGTCCAGGCTGTTACGGCCAATCAGGCATTATTAGAAAAGCTTATAATTATTTCAATAGGACCAGTCCATTACAATGTTCATGTCATATTGGAGAGTGTGCCATTCCACAAATTTTTCATCATAACTTACGACTAATTATATCTAATTTGGACTCCTCTGGAAAAAACCCATGTAAATATACCGCACCTGAGTTATCAAACTTACAATATGTCAAGATATATTTTAATTTATAGACACCTAGCAACAAAACACTAGTTCTAGTCGTCCTAGCATAATGCCAGCAATGCGCGATTTCGCATAAAAATAAATCTTAATAAAAGTCAAGATATATGAAAAAATAAATGGCTCTTACGCAATATGCATGATTGGAGACATTTTAGTTGTTCGGGTAATATAAACATTTCCACACATACAATTAGAATTTTCGCCAAATTTATTATTATTCACATATTAATATATCTTGTTATTATCGTGCGTCCGCGCAGTTTTTTTTTTACTTATCCTAGTAAATCATATTTTAAAACATACGGCGACGCAAGCTTACTATATGCGCTGTGGATAATAACATTATTTATTTTGTTTCCTACTTCAATGTTAATATTTTTGTATACGGAAGTAATTAAATTATAATACTGCTATAAAACCTGTTACAAGTGAAGAAATAATATTTTCATCTGTAAATGCTATTATTATGTAACAGATTCCCTGTTCCGTGCAACTAGCTCACATGAAAATCAATAGGAAAACGATTTACTACCAATTTATTTGCTCTTAGAAAAAGGGCGTAAGTGTACGTAGGTATTTATTACATGCAATGAGTTTTTTATTGAAAAAATGAATTAGTCTCTCTTTATTTTGCTTCAGTTTCATAAAGTTAACCGGAGTTAAAAGTGGAAAAAAAAATCATGGGACTTTCGCCAGTAATTACTTTAGACTTTAGATTTATTTGACATAAACATTGGTTTTTTTGTTGGCAATAGTATTGTGCTTTCAATTAAATCTTTTTCTCATGATTATTATCACGTGTTTCCTGCACGTTTTTGCAACAGTTCTAAATTATTTTGATCAGTCGCCTGCTCTAAGATATAAACATTATTTTTCCCGGACATCTGTAAGGTTCATTTTAGCTTGTTTAGAATATTGAAGTAGATAAAATATAGAAAGAAAACGCGTAGTGTAGTATAGGTATTTTCTAAAAATTTTAAAGTCACTGACGCAAATCTCTGAACATAAATTATGTGAAAATATTTTGGTTCGTTCACAAGTGGCTCTACATTCTTTTTATTTATAAATAAGTGAAAAAGTATCACTCTCGGTATAAACTTCTGTGTTCGCATACTTTTACTCTCGAAGTCTCGCGATAAATACGTGAAAGAACTATTACAAAGGGCGATAAAAGTTCTCGAGTCCCTGTAAACAGACGATTTTACGAATGGAGTGACTTATTTACGTTTATATTGAAAGGGCATAAATCTACAAACTTTACGATTTAGAACCGTAAAATAAGAATCTCTAAATTCAGAGAACCTGCAACAACTACGTAAAGATGTTAACAATTTTATTTGCAACTGAAACATAACAGCTGTTTATGTTTAGTATCAGGGTTGCAACTTCAACATTACGTACGAACATATTTTTTATGTCCGAAATAATCATTAATTTTCACGTATGAGATTAAAAAAAATCTCAATAAAATATTTTTAACTACCTCACAGCAAAGTAAAGATAAAATCATAACAGAGCTTTTAAGCCAGCATCGTAAATCGCAACCTTGACGACGCGCGGCCCTGGTAGAATACACCGACACTATCACGTCTGTTGATTAATCAGAATTTATAGATATTGGCAAGTGAGCGGAACTCACACAAGACAATTAACTGTAACACTTGTTAAATTGTCTCACGGAGACAGTAGAAAATAACTTTCGTTGGCAACGTTGTATCTTCAGCCACAGTATGGCTGCTGCTGCTGTGGAATAAAGTGCCAAATAAAACACGTCTAACTACATGCATAATATTTAAGTAAATTGTTTTGTCTCAAATTCTCACGTACGCCTGCTGGCTGTTGCATAAGATCAGATAAATAAATATTAATCCAGATGGAGGTAAAAATAATTAATACATGCTTTTTTATGACCCAGTAACAAAAGTGAACTAAATTTCGAAACCCGAAAGTACTGTTTTGTGTTGCCCATAAACAAAATCCTTTTGCCAAACAATCCGTTCAGCATTCACAGTATTTAACAACCCAAAGCATGGCGAAGTTCATGATTTATGATCGCTCCACCGAATCTTGCAGAAGAATTTAAAACTGTTGTGGTAGTAATTTAGCCGGAGATATTTGTTAGCAACAAATATCTTCGGCTAAATCAATACCACAACAGTTTACAAATATGCATACTTGAAGCTTTACATAATGAAGCTTTACAATTATGCATACTTGAGCTTGACACTTGTGATGAAGGTTTCCTACTCTGCAATTATAGATTATTTGGGACTGAACTATTAGTTTAGGATCAAACCTTAATGTCTAATGGTTCTTTTAACACATTAACGGTATATCATACAGTGATACACAGCTAATAAATTCTAACAAATTGTACAGGTGGCGTTTGTGCCGCGGTGTGTGGTTCGAACTCGCACGTGACGACTCTGACGACCCCCATTCATCCGTCATGTTCCACGTGTGATCCCGCTCTGGCACTGTGCCGCGTGACGAGATCACACCACAATTGTTGGAAATCGTGCTACTCTTACAAAAACTCTACATGTTTACGCCATGTACATGCTGATCGGCAATTATTTGTTATCGCCATAACTCAATATCGCCGTGACAAATGTCGATTCGAACCATAAAATATTTCGGATTATTGTAAAGTAATGGCAAAATGTCTATAGCGCCGTAGACGGATGTTAATATACGTTCTGACAATATTCACGACGGGCTAGTCGGCCACGCGAATAACAAACGAGCAAAGCGAGCACTGTTTTAGGTCAACGTTGAACAAATACCAAACGGGTCGGTCGGACGCTTCCGTGGTCTATTTCTGAACTGCATCTAAACGATGAGGACTGTGCTGGCGTTACTGTCGTGACTTTCGCGACGTATGCAGTAACACTAACTCTCTAACAGGAGCAGCAATTATTATACAGTCCAGCTTTAATAGGCGTACCTATAAACATTAGATAGTTTTATTGATTTACGATCCATTACTTATCTTTAAAGGGCCTAATCGTGTTCTGACGGCAGCATAGGTTTCTGAAATTAATACCATCTTTGTTTTTCTGGATCCAACCAAAACCAATAAATATTTAGCATAACTGGCAACTTAGGTTTAGCTAATTTCCGTTACAATAACCTGAGCAATTTTTATATGTCATGCATGGGTCGGACATGAAGGGTTCGATTCAGTACAGATCGCGGAAGTAATCATTCGTATCTATTTCGCGGAGCGGGCCAGGCGGCCTGATTGCGTGGTCGTCGTCTCCACTTCTATAATCTAAATAAGGAGCAAAAGTTCAACGGCCTGTCTCGGCAGACTAGGAAGAAACCGACAAAAGTCACCATGGTATTTAATAACACGATTTTGTCCACTTTTTATAGACGAAATCCATGTTCTTGACAGTGACCCGATCATATACTCGATATGACTAATGCACAAAACATATTTTCATAGTCAGGAATGATCATTTGCGATTGTGAGAACAAGTTCAAGCAGAATGGATAAGAAATGAAGTCTAAGAGCTGGGTTCAATTAAATTCTTCTAATTCAATCCAATCAGCTTAACTTCATCAATAGAATCTTGTATTAGCGTTGAAATTGATTCTTTTGCATGAATGTTAACAAACCTTGATGCATTGATTGACATTGCCTGTATATCGTCTATATCTCTACATAATTGATTTAATGACAGATTAATACAATAATATCGTAAGCATATGCATGTTTCACATCCAAATAAACGGGAATTTTCGAAGTATCATTCAAAACCATAAATAAATGTGTAGTCAATAATAATTTAAAAACATTCTAAATAACCAGTTAGTCATGAATTGTAAATAAAAAAACTAGGTCATTATACCTGAACTGAAGTCACCTGTGCCGTTTACAAGCGTTAGTTATTTCCACAAGAAAATAGACTCAAAAGTCAAATGTCTCGAAGCTCTACTTTCCTCTGCGTGTGAAAATGGCGACGCTTATGACGTCGCGCCTTGGCAAGCGCTAAACCGTGAGACAGGAATTGCGTAAAGGTGTCGTGAACACTTCATTCGAACAGTCTCTGCGAACTTTTCACGACAACGAAAGTACAGAAATACCATTAGCGTCCGTCAACAACAACCAAAATAGTTTGGTATGTTCAAAATACTCCTACTAATGCTTGATTGTTAATTACTTCAGAACAAAATACAAAATTCCCTCAAAACTCAATTCCCTTCAAATTATGTCGATGACTGATTGAGGTTGATTTCAGCCTATAATGAACAGTCCTGAATACACAATAAAGTTCTAAATTCAATATACAGAGAGGGAAAAAAAAATCTTACTAACGAAATAAACCTAAAATTAATTATCATCACTTCCTCTGCAGACGTCAGTAATAATAAAGTATCTTGAACTTTAATATATTACTGTTAACTATGTTAAACCGTAATGACGCAGTGAGCCGAAATACACTTATTTTAAGATATAAAAATCTAGAGAATTTGCGTTTTCTAATAAAATAATTGCTTTGTCTAGATCAATAGGAAAAATTTAAAGACATAAACAATAAAGAGATTTTTGTTATGTTGCACAGCAGCAAGGGAAGGCGACAAGGAGTACATTGAATTATCGCACTGATGTACGAAACCTAAACGTGGAAAAAATCTTGGACTCACTCCAAGCAGCTGATTGATGAGGATGGTCATTTCGTACACGGCCAATCCCGAGATTTTTCTTATTATTTAGCAAAGTAGTGGACTAGTCTATTTCTGAAGCGAAAAACAACCGCCCGCAAAATATGCCGTCGATTTATTAAAACACAAACTATTGAATTTGTTTTTAGTAATATGCATGCGTTTGTCGCACTATTCTTATGTCTATTGTTAGTCTTTAAGACATGCTATATGTAAATAAATACCTTTTACTGTCGGTCATTACTTTGTTTTGATTTCCTCAAGGGACTAGTTCCACAGAATTACCGGAAAATATACAAAATTGTTTTCTCATGATAGTTTAAACGACTTTATCTTTGTTTACGAGCGTTTACACGTCGATAAAACATGAATTTTCCAACAATTTCGAGCCCTACGTAACAAATAAATCAGGCATTTGTTCTGACTACGCTTCACTAATAAATTAGACGATGTGCAGTTTTATGCTCCTGTCGCCGTGGACAACCGTCATGTTAAAGAAGGCAGACATATTCCTAACTCCGCACAACAAAAATGTTTCTTTTCTTTCTTTTTTTTTTAAACGTTGCCCCACACTAGGAATTTCTCCTGTATCGTGGGTGCGGTTCCAAACATTTAAACTCACATACACAAACAGCCAGACCCGGAACAACTACTTGTAGGTCATACAAATATTTGATCCGTGCGGGAATCGAACCCGCGACACGCAGCGCAGCAGTTAATCGCTTAACCACTGCGCCTAGCGTGCCGTCGATTGTTTTAATTTTAATGTGCAAATGGGTTTGAGCAGTAAACATGGTTGCTCAATGCTGAAAGTCCCGCGGGCAAAACCGTGGGTAAAAGTTAGTGTAATAATAAAATGAAACCAGCACGCGAAGCGGAGCAACAGCCTCAGCATAAGGCGGTTAACGGAACCGCAGCTGCATGCAACACTGCCTTTGATGCAGACTCATGAAGAATTATGTTAATTGATTTAATAACTTCATATTCTATTAAACGTGTATTGTATAGGATAAATTAACAAAATACAAGAGCTATATAGAATATGTATCCCCCATGGATGACATCTGTACTCGAACTGGTAATAACGAGCATATACTTATGAACGGCACCAAGTCATCGCACTGGAAGACCGTGGCCTACTAACATCACATGTGTTCGCAATTTCCATTAATTTCAAAGAAAATACTTAGCGAAGACGTCACGGAAGTCAATAAAACTGTACTACAAGATAGTGATTACTGAAGTAAAAATGCTGCTTTGGCCGGTGCGCAAGCGTGGGTGAGCCGAATGCGCTTAGCGACCAGATAAATAAAACGCTCCACATTTTGCACAGTTTGGCGGATATAACTCGATTCACGATAATAGAATGATTAACAGCTGTTTTCTCAAGAAATAGCGCAGGCATTTACTTGAAGTACAATGGCTTTTATGCACTATACAATTTTCTCTTACACCCGATTCCAAGACGTTTCCTCGAAACTTCCTCCACCTCCACTCATTCGAGGTTACCTTAAGGACTACCTCAAGGAATCCTCCAGTGAGGTTGAGTCGAGGTAAACGTCATTAAATACGTCATTGAATCATAGATCAGTACACACTTTGTTTTTTTTTGTCTATGGTCATTAAAAAATTGTCAGATTGTGGTTTTTTTATCTGTGTGCTCGCGTCAATCCTGTCATCCAGTCAGCCTGTGATGGTAGCGTACACTAGTTTAGTCTGTCTACGGTTGGTAGGAGGTTTACGTTGAAACGTAGATAGAGAATGAACCGTTGAAACTTTAATAATTTAATAGTTTTTTTTTTTTTTTATTGAACACAAGCTTTAACAACATATTCAGCACTGTCTCTTTCCCAAAACGATAGCGTCTTTGGAATTCTTCATTGTCATAAAATTCTATGGGATTTTCTGCATTCCGCAAATAACGGCGTGCAGGGTAATCGTACGGATTAACATACAGATAATTCAAAAACTGTTTGAAATCCATTAAAACCACTATAAGTATGAAAAACTATTCAAATAAATTAATCAGTTCTGTTTAAAGCGTGAGCGAAAACAACGTAAAGAATGGCGTAAATCTTCCTTGAGTGTTCCTTAAGGTACGTCGCGATGTACCTTGAGTTTGACAGTTGTTTCCTCACCTCGACTGAGGAAAAATGACGAGGGACGCCAATTGGAGGTGATTTTTTACAACTGTGAATACCGATTTCCTTGAATGAGGTTGAGTGGAGTCGAGGAAGTTTCGAGGAAACGTCTTGGAATATGGGTGTTAGAGTCACAATCATCTGTGTCTGAACCACCTGTGCCCCACGCGAGATATGGAATGGATAACAATATGAAGATAGTTCATAAGACTATTATTTTTTTGTTTTATTATAACTAAGTCTAAATTAATCTAAACTAAATTAATTTAATTACCTTTTAAGCACTTTTTGCATGGAACATCATTCCATTCTGTATCTGGAGAAGGGCGTTGTTAGCTGCGCTACAGTTTATACTTTTGCAGCTATCATCGTTTTACTTGTTACTTATTCTTGTATTATTGTTCCAAAATAAACTTTTATTATTATTTATTATTTATAATCTGAAAGCTACTAGAGGAAGAAGAAGACTTCTTCCGTATTTCGAAAGTCTGGAGACTTAACAGAAGGGACATAGATATCAACAAAGACGAGGAACCCCAGACGTAGATAAAAGAGATAATCAAGATTGCTTGGGAAGATTGGATAACCAACATCAAACAACTCTGATAATTGGAAACAATGAGGGGAGGCTTGAGCCCAGCAGTGAGACAGTATGGTCTGCCTGATATACCTAATAATATAAAAAATACAACGGGTTGCACTCCGGGAGTGCCGGCAGAAGTGAAAACTTGCATATTAACGTTGTGCATTTTTGATATTTTGGAATGCGGTCTACTCTCCCTGTCTTACGAATTTTCGATCAGGTTACGTGTCCTGCCCCAGCAGTCTCGACATTCGTAGCGATCGCTTTACTACCGAATTCGGTCGCAAAGTCCTGTCACTTCATACATTACACCTGTCAATCCGGGCCTTTGCGACCGAATTCGGTCGTAAAGCGATCGCTATGAATGTCGAGACTGCTGGGGCTGGAGCGAGCTCCGTCTTACGAATTTTCGATGAAGTCACGTGTCCTGATGCGAGTTTAACATTTGTTACCCATCACAACAAAAGTGCACAACGCCGCTAAAGAAGTTTTCACTTCAAAAATTAACAACGCTTTTGCTTTGCAACAAATTCACGACCAATGTTTCTTAATTCTTAAAGCTCATTTGAATTTGGGCTGAGATTTACCGGACCGTGTTGTTTCAGATAAGAATCTGTGTAAGTTAGTTTGGACATTTGGAAGCAATGAATCAAGAGTGGTACTTTTGTAGAAAAACCCACTCATTGAATTCTAGTACATTATTTTATCAATTTTGTTGACAAACAAACTACGTAGATTAGAACGTAGAATCGGTCATTTGTACACCTGTCACGTAAATTAGTTCCTAGCAATTTAAGGCACTGAAGAATTCTGCTTACTTGTGTATTTATTGTTCAGCCGAAGATGTATTACTTATTTAGCAACATTTTAACATATATTATAAATTCACGTTCTTTCAGTTAACGGAATTTTTATTTGTTACAAATACGTTTTCCGCAGCAGTGGTGGCCCAGTGATAACGGCCTCGAATTACGAGTTGTAGGTTGTGGGTTAGAACCCAGACCGGTGCTTTACTTTGTGTAAAGAATTTTATCACCACTTCTCCTAAAACGGTGAAGGAAAACATCAACAAAAATTCGAAGACATGTTGACATCTACCAACTTCTACTGAGCCCGCGTGGTGGATTACGGCCAACTCCTCAAAAAGAGAGGAGAGCTGTGTCCCAGCAGAGGGAACATTATAGGCTAATTATGCTTTTTATGCTTACATTTTTCCGGACGTTTTAGTCGGTGGTTCAGATACTAATTTAACAGTTTGTTTAAATGTTTTAAATGTAATAGCTAAACATACGGCTATTAACAATAGCGTCACGTCGCGTAGATAGCTCTTCAACGAGTGCAACTAGTCACGTAATACTGTCCCCAGACTTACCGAAATATTGTGCCAAGCATTTAGACGTTCAGAAAGAAGGAACGTGAAGGTTAATTACCTGAAAATATAAAATAAACAATTAGTACTTGCGTACTGCTACGGCCTAAATAATACCAACTAAAACGGCACGGAAACAATGTAAACATTCCTTAGGTATACCAATATGCTCAAAATTGTGAACTCGCGCAAATTGCCAGTAACTACTGGAACACCTACTAGATTAAAAACCAAGTAAACCATTTTGTTATGAGTTTTCTGCTCTCAACGGATTTAACTGTAGTAAAATTGTCTAAAGTAAATTCTCTGGGAATCGAAAACATGTAAAACATTCGCTTTTATAATTTTAGTACCTACCAATAAATTTTAAATAGAGCAAATCTCGACAGTGTTTTTGGGCTTTAAATCAAAAGTAATTACTATGCCACTTTTTAGGAGCTCGGGTCTAAATCCAGATTGCCCGGTGCAGTTAGTACAACACAATAAATTTGCGGGAACATCGAAGACTACAATAACAAATTGGTTAAACAGGAATGTGATATATTCACAGACGGATTAGGAATGTTAATTCTAAAAATAATCATAATAATACATCACTATGCGTTGGCAAAACTTTAAACGTTTCGCTGGCGCTTGAATACGATTGTCAGAAAGCAGTACAGTAATTGGGGAGTACGCAAATAGACAAAACTTCGTAAACAAGTTTGACAGCATCGCCTGATACGACCCACCTACGCTCCAGCCGTCTGCACGAGCGAAACCCCAAAGAAAACAATATTATGTGTCCGACCATACTACGAAACGTTGTAAAAAGTTAACGGGAGAAAATATTATGTGCTTTGATTCCAGGACTAGACGTTTATTTCTCGTATCGTATCTACGCAATATGTTACATGTTACAATGACGGTGGAAATTATGACGAGGTGATTAAAAAATCTTTAATAGATGAAAAATTTGTTTTTCTAATAATGCCAATAACGAGTGATTCATAAAACCAAACAACTCATGAAAATATTACTGGAAAATACCGCAATATATACAGTTGTGGCAGATATAGTCAATGAGTTGCAGGTATGAATTTACCTGCACCGGTTTTATAGGTCAGGCGGCTGAAGTTCGTTAATCTCTGAACTGACATTATTTTAGCCGACGGCGGGCTACGACCAGAGCGTATCGACAAGCCAAAAGGATCGGTCATTCTGGCGGTGTACCAAGGAACGCGAACACCGGTCTAATGTACATTTCGAGACCCAAGTTGGCATTTTGTCCGGTAACCGACTAAATTCCAACTGTATAGAGATGGACGAAGACGAAAGGTGTGTAGTGAACTCCCTACGTCGGTTACTCATGGCTTCATAATACCAAACATCAGTTTTATTTTATGCATAATAGAACTTTTCAGCAATTTCAGGGCTCCTGATATTGCTCATAAAATCTACGTTACTCAATAATTCTGTTCAAAATTATCACACGCGTAATTTATTCACACGGCATTTTTGGCAATTAAATTACTTACACTTAAATAACTTCTTTTTTAACAAAACTATGACAAATAACAAAATAAAGCAACTACATAAATTGCAATGACCCTGTTAAAATTTACATATTGGAAATGAATTAGTAAATAGATTGACATTTATTCGCCATGAATCAACATCATATCATGTTACGAACATGGAACAGCATTTTTATTTAGCGTCGTAATATTTAAGAAAGACACTGCCAATAATTTGTCTAGAATAGTTCTTGTAATTAGGTCATATTTGGAAACTATTAGAGCAGAACCGGACGCTGTGAAAAATGAACTCCAAAGCAGCGCATTGGCTTCCAAATTACAATCAATTTATTGAATTTGTTTTTAGTAATACAAAAATACGTGTCAAAATCTATACGAATTTAACAGGGTCCCGTAGCAAAGTAAAAAGAACCGAAAACGAACGTATAATTTTTGTTATTGCCAACCTCTCGCTTCCTGGCTGTTAGTCTGATAGGATGATGCGGACAGCCTCCCTCGTCTTTCTCCTCCACTTCGCTCTATCTTCGACATCTGTGTTAAAAACGTGCACGTCAGCATGATCTATATACATACACACACTACATCACTTGATTCTAGGGGTTTCTAATCGGCTAAAGGACAAATTGTAGTGCAAGGTTGCGAAGTTTGAAACTACAGCACAGCTTATTAAATATTAGCAAATTCTACGGATATAGGGCAACAAATTAATATAAACATCAGCGAACTAATGATATGTACATAAATAACAACATTATAAGAATTAGATACATATGCAATAAATAAAATACTATGTTGATCTCGGGGACATGGCATGCGTGACGCGTGACAGACAGGTGCGTAGCAATACTGTTTACTTTATTAAACGAGCAGCTTTGATGTTCAGTCAATACATAACAGCAAGTAGAGTAAGGGTAGAAGATGAGGAAATTGACATTTGAGATGGTTTTGTAGATGCGGTCTCAGGATAAGAGGAAAGCTGAAGCGTGATGATATATTTCAGGGATGGCCAATTCACATGAGCATTTTTTTCTAAAATTAAATTTACCATGCATGAAAATTTAAAATGTCGATGAAACGAAACATCTTAGAAGTTTTCTTTAACTAAATAATGCATTCCTTTTGGTTTAATGGTTCTAAAAAGAGCTTAACATTTCCAGGCACATCCGTAGCGCATATTCATGTTGAACTTTGAACCAAATGGTCCATATTCTGGGATTAAAATATGGACAATCTGGAATTACATTTTTTTTCTATTGCTGATGGGCACGAGTTGTGTCGTAAATTTACCTGTAGCTTAATAAGAAATGAGTAAAATCGACTGTGGGGTTTTCTGTTTAATTTGTTACAAGCACAACTTGAACCAACAATTGATCCCAGCTTTCAATATGGCAGAAAATATATTTCTCTCTCGCATTTTAGCCAATTTTCAGCCGGAAACTCCGCTTGTCGTAGAGGCATTCCTTCAGAAATTATCACTTTCGGTTGCCACAGAAACTGAGCCTGAATACTCTAAACCACACATGATAATATTATCAAATGCATTGGTCATAAATCCATATTAATCGACACGCTTAATGGGACATGGCGAATACCATTCCAATTAAATAATTATTTCGCAGTCGTATGGCCTGTATTTCCATCGGTGGGAGCGCATCGAAAGAGACGTTGCGAAATTAACGTCAGCAAGCGCCAAGCGCACCCAGGCGGGACTGCCTCAGAGGATGACGCCCCCAGATGACACCGTACAGACAGAAATAAATCTGCAAGCTAAACAAACCTGGCATTTCCGGCGACACGTGTGCACTGACACAATTAAATTTATTTCCCTAAATTGCATACCGGTTACAAGCTTACAACACGAACCGCCCTGGTGGTCAGCGCGACGAAATTTCACTTTTGGCGACGATGCGCCTTGAATGGGCGCGTTATTACGTAACTTGGCTTGGTCTTCGCTCCTGACTC
Organism: Apamea anceps; assembly: GCA_951799955.1. NCBI lineage: Eukaryota > Metazoa > Arthropoda > Insecta > Lepidoptera > Noctuidae > Apamea > Apamea anceps. The sequence goes on from OX637516.1 coordinate 7,854,386, forward strand.
ATTTGCACAGAATTAACATATGTGCAGTTGACTGGAGCCCCCGCAGCTGCACTACATAAATCATTAATACAAATATTTGGGTTCTCCATTTTTCAGGAAAATGTACTTAATGATTTTAATTTTCTGCTCTAAATAGTTAATTCAAGTAGGGAATTTATCAATATTTACGTAATGTGCTAGCTGTCATTGGGGAACAGATTGGCAACAATTCATCTACTTCTACATAAATTATTGCTATGGATGAATTATAGCCACAACGGCATGACGACCGATCTACATGTTTGCCAAAATGAGGATTATTATTGACGCCGCGTCTAGCTGGCATGCCAGGGACGTGGAAATCATTTTTGGTAAAATATAGGCTTCTTTTAATGTTTCAATTCCAACATCTGGAGGATGAATAAATAATAGGTAAAGTAATATATTGCTCTTACTATGGAATGGCCTTATGTTCCGGTTATAATGGACCGGCCACAAAACAAAACCTAAACATTGTATAAAACTGTTATTTTTTTTTTTATCGCCGTCCTTGGTTGATTACAGAACATTACAAAAGAGAATTACGTTACATAATTTCCTAAAATAAAGTAAGAAGTAGATAACACACCAACTGTACCAGATAGGCGTGAAATAGATTAAATGCACTGATTCACAGAGTAAGTCAACGAGGATTGGGTAGCGGGATTGTGGGTAGCGGGATTGTCCGAAAGGGTTACCGCTGCCCTGGAACATAAAGGGCTAAGGAAGGAACACGGGTGGGTTTTAGTCAGTAAGAGTCTGACACTCCCTCCTGCTCCACCCAGAGCGGGAGGAGTCATTTGATGATTTCCCATCCTCAAAAAAAAAAAAAAAAAAGTCAACGAGGATCTTCTCTCTTGCATTTTACACATTGACGTCAAAATCGGTTTTGTGCGAACTACTTCTAGCACTTACATTACGTCAAGGAAGGAATAAATGATGTTCAAATAAAGATCCACTATACACCTGGGAGGGAATGCGATTCTACAGTTTATGTACATAGACATTATAAACAGGAACTTCTAACGTCAGGGAATTTAAAATTTAACCGAGGAGTTACATTAATTTACAGAATTTTGTAAATCAAACGCTGTAGTGAGTTTTGATTCAAATATAAACATTTTTTTTTTCAAAAGACGTACATATTCGCAGGAAAATAACGGGCACTTTGTCACGAATCATAAAACTTTTAGTTAGACAAAATTCATAAGAAGAAAATTTATAAGTGACAGCGACTGGTTAAAATAATCCAAATAGAATCAGTTCCAATGTCGTACCGTCTGAGACACTCTTTATTTTAGAATATATTTGGGAATGCTTAGCGTTGGATGCCGAGCAGCACATTAATTTAACAGATTTGTCTTATGAAATCCCGCGAGACGCCCCCGGTCGAGAGCGTGCGCGGCGAGCTGTATTTTTATTGGGCGTATATGTGAGAACACTTCATTATAAACTTAATTTTTATTACCGTTTTTACAGGTGCGATACATTCATTTGTATTTACTTCAAATGCTTAACTAGTAATAAATGTAGAACTTTAAACTTGTGTCGTATGTATTCGGTGTTTGTCATTCAGCACTTGTGCTAAAGTAAACTGAGGAATTGGGTTATTCCACGGACCAGTAATCTCAGCACCATTGCGATCTTTCGTGACTCAGCGCTTAGCTGCATCATTAAGTTTGATTTTCTAAAACTGCTTATGAGCTTTTTATACTTCTTGCACCGTTGCACGCCTTGAGCTTGTTATATCGCTGCGGGTTTCGTCGGAACTTTTGAGTGTTTCTTAGATATAAATCGATTGATCATTTTGTTTTATATGAATAAGATTCAAACACTATACAACACAAACATGAGCATGAAATCGTGTTGGAATCTCTTCTCTCAAATAAAAACAAATTCTTTTCTATATTTACCTAAGCGAGAATGGGAAAATCTATCATGTTGAGATTCCAGAATATTATTTTAGATGCCGACCGAAATATGTCTACACGTAGTTCTTCCATAATTAATGGGCGTCAGCTTTAATTCAATGAAGAATTTTATTCTCACATCTATCTATATGTATATATAAAATTCAAAGTCCTGACTGACTGACTGATATATCAACGCACAGCCTAAACCGCTGGTCCTAGAGACATGAAATTTGGAGAGTGTGTTCTTCGTGAAGAGTAAGTAGGCATCCACTAAGAAAGGATTTTTCGAAATTCTACCCCTAAGAGGGTGAAATGGGGGGATTTCGTCTGTATGAAAAATCTTATTCCTTGAGTTAATAAACTTGAAACTTGGCACGAATACTTATCTAAATAAATAATGAAGATTGCCAGTTTTTTTTTTCTAAACTACCCCCTGACAAGGGATTGGGGGGTTTCAAAGTTTGTATGGAAGAAAAAAAGGGGTAATTCGGTTTTTAAGGGGAGGATTTGAACTTGAAATTGTATGTTACATTTTCACACCTAAACCACTGAACTTCTGATTTGGCAAAGAGATAGATGGCATCCTAGGGAAGGACATACTTTTTATTCTGGTAGCACGTTCCCGTGGGATAATTTCCGACATCCACGCGGGCGAAGTTGCGGGCAGAAGCTAGTTTATTATAATTTCCAAGATATTTTCTTAAAACGTAATGCGGTTACAGATGCAGTTTTATCACTCCCAAGACAGTTCCATATCACTCCACGTCAAAGACAATTGAATAGTTTTTTTTTACAGAAACAAATCTCCATGATTTGCCTGGTCTAAACTTTGCCTAGCTTTATTAAAACAAATAGGTTGATATCATTAAGTCTGAAATTGAAAGTGTTTTGTCGGAGTCCAGTTGACACGGGTCCAAGATGCTGTCAGCAGATAACGATAATATGGTTCATGTGGTCGGCGCACCTAGTGCTACTCGCGTTCGACGACACCTCTACGTTAATCATACGGTCGTACTGAACTACCTACCGACTCTACGAGTACATTACGTATGGAGCTTATAAGCTCATGTCGTTATTGGTAATGCATTTGGCAGTAAACCACGGCCGTACACAATTCGTGTATAACGTAGTATAGTGTACCGGTATGTCGATTACCTTCGAGAACAACATGCGATTACACCATCACAATTGAATGAATCAACATTAATGACAAAGACCAAAACATGATTTGAGAAATAATATTTTAATTTGTCAGCACAACATCCACCTGTTGTTTTATGAGTTTTTCTAGTGGAAAAGTATAAATCCAGATAGTACATCGTAAAGAAACACAACGAGGTCAAGGTGGCGATTTAGAACGAGGACGAGCCGGCTAATTACTGAGCCATCGTCAATAATACATATGCCATGGAAAATAACAGTGGTGACGGACATCGATATAGGGCAAAATATTTAAAAAAACGCATCTCATGCAGAGATACAGAAAGCAGATTATTTGCTAGAAGATAATTAAACATTACTGCAACATTTCCTGTACATTTAATACTGTCTTCACCTGGCTATTGAACCAGGTGATGACAATATTATTGTATCAATAGCTGCACTGTTTATTAATTGTCCACATTAATTAAAGGCATTCTAACTATTTATTACACGTCATACTTGTTACGTTTTAATGTGAATAGATAGTTTGGATTGAACAAGTGGATTATACATGAATTACACAACTACAGACAGTCAGTGCCAAAATTCTATTTGTAACGACAAACCGAGACGGGTATATTTAACTGCCACCCATAAACTGTCGAATAAGTACTGCCTCTGACAACACACAAAACAATCAAACAGGACAAGATACACATCAACGAAGACATCTAACAGACAATAACAACTAGAATTTCTTGCACTTGCAAATTGAAATATTTTAGGATTTTTACCCATTTATTTTCCTTTACATTTCTGTACATTTTCTCGTGTAAAGCATATAGCCAAGTCGGAACAACGCTAACCCATTTTCTTACAGTTTACTCTAAAAACTTGCGTAGGAATTTAGACTGACGATGGATATATGGCTAGTTACACTGTGCTTGCTTGTTTTGTTTCAAATAAATAAAAATACCTGCCAGCACAAAAATACAATGTTCAGTACAACATTGTTTGCGCAATTGTAACATTTACAAACTAAACAAGGTATTATAATTTAAGTACCATCTAGTGCTGTACATGACGTACTCAAAATTAATCCCATACTCAATTTCCCAATGTGAAAGTCTTATTGTATGGTGCATACAATCACAGTAAAGTACAGAGCAGCAACAACAACTGCCACATAATGCAATTTAAGCAGCTTGAGTCAGAGATAATGCCGTTTAAACCATACATTGTGTACGAGCTACTGTTCTCGGAATAATTATGAGTTTGTTTGCGACTCCTCAAACCAAACATTCCGTTCCTATGTGCGGTACGCACGACTTATAACACTACAGTCGGGACGCCGACGCTTGTTGCATAAATAGACTCATTTCTTGGATGGAAATTCACTTTTATTTTAAGGCCATCATCGAAGACTAAGAAAACGTAGTCAGCTAGTAATAGTCACAGTACTATTTTTCGTGAAAAACAAGGAGGCATGACGCCATGAAACCAACCTATAAAAAAATACGATTAGTCTGCCGTGACGGTATTACCTACACAGTTATTTTCAACAGCCAAAACACGAATAAGCCAAGAATACGTAATGAAGCTAATAAAATACACAAGTAAAGAATTTGATAGCGTATTCGTCTTCTGGAAAGGAAAAATTTGTTTCATTACTCATCCAAACCGCCGACTGCCTACTTTTATGCGGGGTTACCGCCTTAGACACCTGCAACAGTAAGAGATTTTCCGATGCTTGGCTAAATATTGATACAAAGTTAACATTTTAATGTCTCATGTGCCTGTAATTTCACCGTCTTGGTTGTACATCCGCACTCTGGCGGCAGAAAGAGATAGTAGGTAAAGCTGCTCTGGGAAAACCCAAAGCAGCTTTCCACACAAAAAGCTCTACTAGCGAAAAAATATGACAACAGCTTTCGCATTAGTGAGTGAAACTTATTTTCTCCGATACAGTCATAATTGATTGTCGTTAGCAAGTAATAAAAAACGTGTCCCCCTTTTCGTGGGCGTCGCAAGATGACTAGAGCACAAAATTAGGTAGATGAACAACAGCCAATGAAACTACCTAAGACATTCAGTGTTTTAAGATAAAGGAGGGGATATGTTTGTCAATCCCAACGCTAGAAACTGCCACGAGGAGTCTAAATTTGAAGCTTAGGGCAACAAAACAAAAGTTCACAAATATTACAATTTACCAAGAAATTTAACAAATTAACTAACGAAACAAAATTACACCGGTTTAATAAGGTAAATAAAAACCCACGATGACATAACGCGAATACTTGTTCACATATTTGCGCTGGCATGTGTTGGGCGGGCGCCGCCGTACGTGGGAGCTGGGCGCGTAACCGCCCTACTATGCGAAAACAATTACGTTGCGACGTCGACCCCGTGGTATCATGGACAGACCACTGATAGTATCGGACGGAAATTTTGCAACAGATGGGTTTAACTAGCGCAAACATCGGATTTGTGACGAAATCACAGGATGAAAGAAACTCAGTCATAACTGAGGCTGCGGTGGCGCCTGAAGAAGTTCAAATGAGACGATCGATTAGCTTCAAAGCATCAGTTAACACTTATCACAATCACCCGAGATGACAGCTATCAATCAATGCTCGATGCAGATTACGTTAACGTGTTTGCAAAGTTAAAGAGCACCTATACATACCCTTATTTCATATTTTTACCAAAATCACTGCCAAAGGATGACGCAAAATAAAATTCCTAAATGGATGATCATGTGTTGACGAAATATAACTATTTTCGTGAACCTTCTAACGCGAACGTATATATAGGTTAGCAGCAGAAATAAACAAAAATCAGAATGCATGCATCACACACGGATTTAAAGAAACTTCTTAGAATATTTACATACATTTTGTGTACAAAAGCTAAGTTTGTGTTAATGTTTCTATGTTTAGGGTGTTCAATGTTAAGTTGATCGATATCATCTCTTTTTTTAAGAAGGTTATAGTTAACACAAGTGTTATCGTCCCAGAGTAGTACTGTGCTCGGACCAGAAATTCACTAAACAGATATGGAACTCTATATAGGTGCGCATTCGCCTCTCCAAATAGGAGTAAATTCTGAGGAAAATAAATGGTGACGCAGCGAGAATTGGTGTCACCAATTTATCCTCAAATGACTTTCAGTTCATTCATAGCTGTCATTTATCTTAAGAAAAAAAATATGCAAATAACAAAATGAATCAGAAAAACTTCCAGGCAAGTAGTTATACAACTACAAAGGTATGCTCATGATCCATGACAACTTAACCAGATGTCTAGTTCCAATTAGTGAAATACACAAAGCTCCGTTTGGCATGATTGCAGTAGCAGTATGTAGTAACAGCTTGCCAAAATGCCAACCCATCTGTCTATTACAGTAAGTTACAAGTCTGCACAACTGTTATCCTTGCCCTTGGACGTCTTTTTCAGGACGACAAAACCTCAGATTATTTAGACATTTTCATTTACTTTCATCATGTTTTGATTCGGGGCAAACATGGCCAGCGATCCCACAAGATAGAGAGGTTTGTAAGAAAAATGGGGAGGCCGTGCCGCAGTGGCAATCGACATAGGCTTGCAAATATATTGGTTCAAGTTAGGAAATACTGTGGAAAAGAGTTCTATTTAAAGATTACTATCGCTAAACAGCCCAGAAACGGTTCCAGGGCTTTCTGTAAAACAGCTGATAAACTTGGCTATACAATAATAATTATTTCAATTTTATTCATTGACAAATGTTCGTAATTATTTGCCTGGCATAATTACTAATGTCATAATAGAAATAATTAATTGAATGTACTTTAATAATTGTTAGTTGGTCAATTAATTTAATATTATCCCTAGATCCCTCGTGGCTTAGTAGAATTAAATTATGTAATAGACGAACTTACCTAGGTATCGTATTTAATTATTGTCTAATTTACGGTTTTAAAACTAATGACGTCAGTGATGAGAATCTAATTTTCCGTCTCATAAAAATCACAAATTAATAAAGCGAGAACTGACAGTATCTCGAGCCAGTTTAATCGTAAAGCTGCGAGAGAGAAGTGACAGCTTGGCAATGACTACTAGCCTCATAGTACTACGTGGACAACGAGTTATGAATGATTCTACTCTTCTGATTATCGTGGGAAAGCAAACTACTATTTTATTTAGAAACTCACACACAGTAAGAATTCAGATTCAAGCAGACAACTAACACGCTCAGCGCAATGTGTATCTTTTGCGATACACACTGTCTAAACACTTGTGTATCCTTTTTGATACACAAGCACCATTCCAGTCTAAGCGCCGTGTATCGCTAACGCGCACACTTTCCATACATTTTGTATACAAAAAATTTTGCCCTGGCCTAGGGAATTTTCCTGGTGTAGTGGTATTGGCATATGAGGCTTGGCGCTGAGCGTGTCAAGAATACGAATTGGAGTAAAGAGTCAATAATTAATAGATAAAAACAGCACAACAACCAATCTTATATACCTACCAAATTGCATGCCATTGCAAGTTGTCGTATAAAAATTATGAGAATCGCTTCTAAGGCTTGAAAATTCCATACCAATCTGTTTCAGCAGCACATAACTGTTCCCAATTCATGTTTATAAAGATAATTTGGCCAAAATATGTAACTATGTATTTTGGCGAGATTCATAATGATGACCGATGATTTCATTCGAGCAGTCTCGGTCTGCGGCTGTGGTCTCGACAGGCGATATTAATTAATCGACGTGCAAGTCTCGCCAGATCCCGTCGTTGAGTGACGCAGAACCTGTCACAACACCGACTCAGTCACAACACACCCTCGCAATTTACGACGCTAACCAAAATTGAACATTGTGAAAAGTTGCCTATTGTTAATTTGTGTTCCCAAACAAAACGTAACTGTTCTTTTGAAGTTCACCTTAGGGTAAAGGTAATAAGTCTGGGTTTGCTGCTACAACGCACTGCCAGTAATTATAAGTTTTAAATAATTTCTGTTGAATAAAGACAAAACAAAAATGAATGAATCATACTTGGTAGGGTCATCGACATGATAAAACGTCAAGTTGCACGCAAAACAAAAGTGCGCGAATAACGTGCGCCGACGAAGCGTCTGCGATTTGCGAACCCTACAACAAAATACGCAACGTGCGAGCAAATCGCAACATAGTGAAGGTAAGTCAGAATACGCATTTGTTTACGAGCCCTATGTTACATAAGGTGGGGAATGTGGCCCACTCGTAGTGGAGTCTGAACACCTATTTATACGCTCTTTCCATTCCCGACTGCGTGACACATATTACTTACTCCAGTGACTAAGGGCGAGCTAAAGATAATTTTCCTGCAGCTCAACCATTAACCGAATTTGCATGATCGTTTCATAATTTCTTTTAGCACGTGTTATAATGTGCTTTAATGTAAACAATGAGATGGTACTTACTACACATATAACACATCATTGACGGGCTAGGTATTTTTTAAATTATGTACCTAGTATCTTCTTATTGCGAAGTCTTTTTTTTTTCATTTCGTTTTTATAATTAACAGAATTGACAATTGCATTGTTTATTTAATTGACTGATTTATTTAACATGAATTCGGAAGGCCCGTAGCAGCAGCTTTATCGCACGATGCCGACGGCAAGTGATAACGATCCAATTAGTAACTCATAAAAACTCTTCTAACAACTAACTTAGACATAAATCATTAGCCTTAGTAAGTATTTGGTTAAATGCTTTTCAAATTATATTTAAATTCCTTATATTCTGATAATAGGACTAGACTGTGATTGAGATTACGTCAGCGTTTAATCAAAACGATAAACTATGATTATTTAATAATTCAGTTTTAATACTTTATTCAGAAAGTGCTTAGGCATGTAAAGGTTAACTTGCCCTGTTAAGTATATCCTTAGAATGCAAACAACCAATTAACTTGAACACACATTGTAAATAATTTTTTTAAGTAAGTGGGTTACTGATTAAGAAAGATACATATTAATTAAATGTTTATCAATTCCAGTATACACAGCACTTCTATCTAGTTAATTTATCCTTAATGCAGAAGGTAAATTATATTGTAGCAGCAAAGCGCCAACGAGCCACTTTGAGACAGCCATGAAAGTATTTACAAGAGTTACAAATGTTATCAATAGTAGTCAAAAGTAACTCCTTGATAGTTTCCGATCAGAAGCTGATAACACGTTATTAGTTAACAAGTAGGTTAAGACACCAAGTGTTAGGTAAGTTTGGTGTAATGTTTTGGTGAGAGTCCTGCGCTGCAAAGCAATGTATGTGATCGTACCGTCGCAGTGCCTGCAGCGCTTGGGCTCCGGGGGTGCGAGCTCGTCGCCGAGTTCGCGGTGTCGTACCGGCATGGCGGCGCATCCCGCGCCGGCGCCGCCACAACCCGTGTGTCAATACGAGGTACGCGCGCTCCACCTCGACCGCTCTCTAGATGCGGCGGCGTCGCAGCTGCCACTGAGCCCGACCAGAGCCGCCCGCCCCGGGCGGTAGGCGGCGCCCATTCCCAAGTTATTTTGGGCGGCTGTGACTCATGGCTCGAACTGCCCGAGGCGAGCGGCGCCTGCGCACAGGCTGTGCTGCGAATCCCGCCTAAGCCTACGTTACGCTCACTTGCAGTGTCCTTCTGCCTTTATTTAGTGACAGCTTGATTCGCCCTTATCCTTGTTTTTAAAAATTATGTATAGCCAAGGCTACATTTTTTTTTTTGCATCTTGTCAACAATTGCCGTTTTTTTATTGTTTGGCCAACTATTTTTGTATTTTACCATATTAATAAAACTACTTATTTTATTTTAATACTGAAAAAATGAAGTTTTCTCTAATTTCCGAAAATTAAAATTCCGATAATCCAGAAAGATTTTACCTTCCTGATTTAAGATGGGAATGTTAATGGTATTTATTTTCCTTATCAGCATGAAAATAAATACCATTAACATATTCATTTACTATGGTTTGGGATTGGATTTTAGGACACCTTAGGTCGCTCTTGATGGTAATCATAGTCACCAAAAGTCAAAATGAGATATATATAAATAATGTTATACAAAAAGCAATTTTTCCACTAACTACTTGATTTATAGATAAATATTTAGCTGTGATAGCAAGCTATCAATGTTGTTAGAATTTGAAGCAGTCACTGAATACTTGACAACTGCTATGCAAGGTCTCTTAACTACCACTACTTCAACCTACGTATGTTGATGTTAAAATTATTACTTAGTGAAACAGATAAAACAATTACAATATGACGCTATAAGGAAAGCATCAAACTATAAAATTAAATGGTGTTACAACATTTATAAAATCATAAATTTCCTTATATCATCAGGAAAATGTTAAATTTTGAAAATTTAATCAAGTTTACCGACTTATAATTTTATTGACATAATTGTACATGCCTGGTTTGGGCATACATGCAGATGACCATTAATATTGTTTCTATAATAACAAATAGGTATTTTGCTTTAGGAATTAATCTGGGTGTTTAGAGGGGCAATTCTCGTAATTTTAAGAACGTTCAGAGTCTGATCTCAGTCTCAATCTATCAAAACCTCTAATTTCCCTACTTTTTGACATTTTTTGTCGCCGAGATGAGACTGCGACTAGATTTTGAACGTTTTAAATTACGAGAATTGGCCTTCAGGTGTACCTAAATGAGTGATGTATACTTGTTTATCACAATATTATCTATCTGTCTGAAATTCTGAATGCGATAAACTCAGAAACTACTTCATGCGGTTTTCATCAATGGACAGTGATTCATGAGGAAAGGTTAGATGTATAATTCATGAAAGTTTTGTGTAAATTGGCTAAAATATAATGATTCTTGAAGATTTCAGAAAAAATGCATGTAAACCAATACAATGAATGAACGAAACAATAACGAAACCAATTTATTACAGAATTGTTCCTTTATAGAAGATGTATTAAACTATAGCAATGCTATATGTCTATTGCGGGCAATGGGGTGGACAAAAGCTATTGCCACATACTTATGGATAATACAAATTCAGTAATATAAGAATCAATTTTATTCAGGAATAATTTTTGAGTAGAAAACAAATTGATATCTTCCTTTATAGAATCCTGTGTAGACAAGCCGCATATTGCGGCCATCCTAAACACTACAATCTGGCATAAAACACGTTGTCTTATAAGTTGAAACAGGAAGAGGACACACTTTTTCAAGAAATTAAGGTAGAGCTTGTTTATGATTGTTTATTTATAAATAAATAGTTGTTTTCATTCACTAGTAGGGCAATAAATAAATCGTCTATTAACATATTTTCTTTGTGTATGTAATAAACAAAGAAAATAGCTTGTGTGATAGTGATAGCTTTTTAGGTCCGCATAGTAATATTGAATACCCACAATACAAAAAGAGCAGGCTAGTAAAATACATTCTTCTTTTTGTGGACAATGGATTGTATTATGATAAAAACATTATGATAAGTTACTTCATACTTGTTTACTTTTACATTTTTTTCTTGACCTTGCTGTGAAGCTACTTAGCCAGTATCCGTTTTGGGAAAAGTGGTTTTGAAATTTATTAAAGGTAAGAAAAAAAATAACACGAACTGAGTTCCAATAAGATATCTATATGACCGTAATTTTACCGGCGCAGATACATGTAACGCATGAGCTTTTAAAATTAAGTTCAACAGGCTGAAAGTATATAGTTTTTGTTTACCTTCTAACACAATGCTACATTTCTGTTAACAGCCGATGGAACCACAAGTTAATAATAACTTACAAATGCGTAGTGTCTGGTTACGGAACAAAAATCTATAACAATTGGACTGTTTGCAATGTGATATCACGACTATCCTTGGACGGATGTCACATTTTCTAATAAACAAAAGGAATGTTTATTATGGACACTACTAATAAAAAGCACATAATACAACGTGACATCGCAATAATAACTAGAAATAGAATAAAACTAAACAGATTGAATACTACCCACTGTGGACGGCTACGCAGAAAACTTACCTTGTGTTGAAAATGTTGCTGTCTTCAATAAAATCCAATACCTAAAATGAACTAGTTGAAATAATCAATCCAAAATCACTATAATTCCGTTACACCACGTCACTATGATTTATTATTTCACAAACAGAAACAATACTTCTACTCTTTCCTGCCATTTTGAATTTTTGAAGAATGTTGCCACTCTCCTCTTTTTAAAAGTATTTATAATTATTATGGATACTAGTATTTTAGTACATCTTAATTTTAGTAGCAACACTGTTTGCTTCATGTGTACTTACAATAGTCATGCAAAACATTAAATATGTCGGAATTAGTCGAAAATGTCAAAAAACCCGAATGCTTATTAATTAACTTTTCACATTTCAATCCTTTTAGTGTGTTATCTATTTTTGGAATCGCTTACTCCCCTTTATTTCGATACGATTTATTTCGACATGATACATTTATTTTTTAGAGACTTACCATTTTCAAATTATAAAAAGAAAACCTAGCCTATAAACATCACGTGACCCAGACGAGTTGATAGACATCTCATGTATTATAATCCATTTAACCCCTAAGATGCTTCGAGGCAGACTAATCTAAATAAAATAAGACTTCGAGGGTATAAAGAATCCTAGAATTTGAAAAACATAACCCTATGTTTATCAGTCTCAAAGAGTAAAGTAACGATACGGCGTTCGTGTGAGGTAGCCTAGCTAATTGCTCAATCCGCGCGCACACCTATTGCGTTGTTGTTATTACCTGCGCGTAGCTGCGGTAGCTATACCCAACGTGTATGTATATACTGTTGGGTTGACTCCCTGCGCGCCTAACGATGTATGATTTTTTTAAATTTTACGCGAGGAATGAAATTAAGGAAGATCATGTGTATGCGACTTGTGATGCGACTACTATACCGAGCAGCAGTCCGTGGAGTGATCTACTAATACAAGATTTAGAAGGGATACAATACCAAGAGGAGAATATTATACAAATGGAGGGCGAAACTAAGTCGGAGAAGAGGAAAGGAGATGACGAGGATACCGAATGGACATGGAGAGGTGAAATCAAAGGAAAAAAAGAAGCACAAGCTTGAGATAGATAAAATAGAGATGTACAGACGCCAGCAGGTCAACTTACCCGAAACTGTCAAACTTTCCCAATCAACCTTGAACCTTAATGCTTTAGCGATAAAGTTGAAAATCTATTAAAGAAATTTGACAGATTGTAGTAGCTTGATGTGCTGGCGTCTGTACATAATATCATGTAGGGAACAATCGCCTAAACAATTTGCTTTGGCCAGATTATTTAAAGATAACGACATTACCGATTTTCTAAGGGTGAAATATATGAACCCATACAAATTACAAAGTCCGCCTCGATATGCAGAATGAAGTCAGCGCAGAGAGGTTAGAGAACTGTAAACAATTACTTGACAAGGGCTGGCGTATACAACGGCCTATGGAAAAGAGTATATCATATGGTGTCATAGGAGATGTGGATTTAGACCTAACCGATGAGGAAATACAAAATACAATAGCGTGCCCTAAACCAGCCCAATCGATGTCAATTTTTCGAGTCAGCCGTCTTCATTCGAAAGAAGGTTGGTCACGAAGCGAAGCAGTTCGTTTATGTTTTAAGGGATCCTTTTTACCACCATATAATATATCCGTGGATGGTTTAAGAATTAAGGTGGATCCATACATTTTTCCTGTATCACAGTGTACGCAGTGCTGGAAGTTGGGTCATCCAACTAAAAAGTGTTCATCATGCAAAATTGTCTGTCCGAAGTGCGGACAAAATCATACTAACTGTGATACTAAGTACATCATTTAAATGTATCAATTGTGACGGTGCACACATGGCTTTGTACAAAGGTTGCCCTGCATTCCTCAAAGAAAAAAGGTTAAGAGACATTATGGCGGAATTTAATTGCACGTATAGAAAAGCTCTTACTATTTATGTAGCACCAAGTTCACCAGCAGATGTTGCCCCTAAGTTGTCATCTATCAGACCATTCTCTGCGGATACCAGCCCGCTGTACCTATTATTATTGTTATTAGTGTCTAAACATTCGCATGTAGAGGATACGATATCGTCACCCCGTGAATCTGAACCTTACGTGGAAAGCATAACGACAAAAGCAAAAATACACAAAGTAGAACAGGTCAAACGAGCCTCACGGTCACCGTCCAAGAAACAAAGGAAACGTAAGGATGCCGCTTCTAATCGATCTGAATACGAAAGTATTTTTAAATCCAGAGCCACAGGATACCAATAAACCAGAAGTGTTGTTTGAGGAAGAGGAAGAAAAGAGAGAAAGAGAAGTGAAGTTTGGAAAATTAATTAAAAGACTGAAGCAAATAATCCTTTTGAAAAATACATCTATTTTAACTAAGGTTATAGTTACCGGCACGTAAGTTGGCAAGAGATTTTGAAGGGGAAAGTTCGCGCATGTAAAAATGTATGAAATTGTGCGTGCGTGAACTTCCCCCACTACAAAATCTCTTGCCAACTTACGTGCCGGTAACTATACAAGTAGTACTATAAAGTGTTGCGTCGAATGGGTGGTAGATAATGTTTCAGATTGGCCTATAGTAAAACAGTGTGTTACGCAATTAGGGTGCCGGCCGGTGCGCGGCAGCCCCACTGAATTGGCCCGGCAAGTCGAGCCCGCCGCGTACTTGTAGCTTCATACATAAAATGCGGAGGGCGCTTGGCCTGGCAGCGCTGTCAATGAAGTGCTTATTTTTTTGAATGCTCTTTTCCCACTTTTCTTATTGACCAAAAAAATCTGCTGTAGGTACCTACCTTATAAAACTTCAATACCTAGTCGACCAAAATGTATGAGACAGCTGATTATTTTTTGTGATTACGATGTTGGTACCATGAAGAAAGTTATTTGATACACGCTGTATAGTTAATTAAAGGAGAAGCCACTCCACTTTCTTAATTGGACTATTCCTCTTAGTAATAGCAACATACTAACAATACTAAGAAAAAAAAAAATCATTATTCAACACATTAAGTATACCTTACACAACATGACCAAATAGTGATACTTACCACTAGCGATGAGTATGTTTTGAAGTGTTAATTGTATTTTTTGTAATGTATTTTCTGGTGTACAATAAAGTATATATAAAAAACGCGTGGGCTCGGGGGACCCCCAGCAGGAATGAAGTTCAAAATGAAAATCCAAGAAAATGCTGCGAAAATGTCGAAATGACTAACACTTCGTTCCAAAAGAAATAACCACAATACCTTGTGAATGTAAATTTCGGAGTGTAGTATCTGGTGAAGTACGTAAAGCTCGACGATGCAGCGGCGGACGGTAATCAGACCATTTCGCTGGTGATGGTATGGTTTTACGCATAGACCGAGTGTTAGCCTCACAAAAGTTAACACTCTCTAGAAAGAGACAAAGCGACTTTGCGGCCAATACCCGACTCTTTTCTACAAGTCTGTTAAAGAAAATATTTGTTTTATCAAATAATAGTTAAATTCAATTTGAATGTTTTTGTTTGATCCTAGGTCCTGTAAGTATTTATTGTTTACTTAAATAACTTTTACAATATTTAACACAACTAACTATTTACACTAGATACTAAACGAGTAACTTACTAACTAAAAAATAAATCCAAAAACAAATGAACACTTAGGCGTCGAAGTACTCGTCAGCTTCGCTGTCGTACAAACGTGCCCAGAAGACTAGCAATTTTTGAATTTGACAATTAGAATTTGTAAAATTCAATAGTCTATCCAACATCTGAATTCTAGAACGAGACAACTACTGCCGCCACGGATATCTATGACTGCCGCAAATTCGCTTCGTCTCTCTCGTACTTTTCGGTCTGTATTCACTACAAAACTGAATACGGAACGCTCAGTCCATTCTCTATGTCTATGGTTTTATATAATAAAACACAAATTATCTTGATACAATTTTATTGAAATAGAACATATTTTATTTCGTAAACATTATTTTGTATCCATATATTATGTTGTAGATTTAGGTTCACTTGCCCCACAAATAGCTAAACACATTAAACCATCATTTAACGCTAAACGAATTTAAAAGTTCGTTGTGTTTCAGACAATCGCTTAAAGATGATACAGATAATGTGATGTTTTAAATACGATAAGTGCTAAACGCATTTATTGATTTGTGGTGCAAGCTGGCTCTTAAGTCTACAAAATTATTGCGCCTATTTCAACTAACCTTGTTAACTCGATACATTTTAAGAGAGCTAATAAAGATTCCGTCTAATGATGTAAATTACATTTAGTAACAGAAATAAAACATATCAACAAAAACAATTTGTACATAACGTCAGATTATAATTAATTCCTTAACATAGTAACAATAAATTGTAAAACAAAAAATACTAAATACAAAAATATTTATTAAACATTGTGTCAACATAAATTGAGGCAGCCCCAGTAGGTTACAGAAGAACAAAAGTCGGAGCTGTCTTGCTCTTCCTTTAAGTATTAAGGTGCTCCCACACAGGAGTTGTATAAGGTTAGAGAATGTTGCATAACATTTGTTGTCTATCTTTTTTTAACAAATTGTAACAAAGTTATAAATTGTTAGTGATGTTATACAAGTTCGTGTAGAGACGCCAGCACATCAAGCTACCCGCAACTGTCAAATTTGTCCAATCAACGTTAAACCTTAATTTCTTTTATAGAAATATTTCTATTTCTATTAAAGAAATTTGACAGATTGTAGTAACTTGATTTGCACACAACATTCTACAACAACAAAATAACATTCTTAACATGTTGTAGCAAAATGTTACATGCTGTTATAAAATGTTATCGTGCTAAAGAATGTTTTATAACCGCTACTGTAACTTAACAATCATGAAGTTAATAAGTAAGAGAAGGGTTTAAAAAAAGAAAAGTAAAAAATTATTCAGCAGCTCAGTGTGTGTGTGTATCCGAATGTGATTGTAACCAGTGTTTTTTTTTGCAAACATGAATCGCAATGCCAAAATCAGATCCGGGCTGTGACCTCTGGTTTGGTGAAAAGCAGATAAAATTAGTTTTACTGGTATTAAAGGTTAATAGGTTCGCTTAAAGCCAGCTAGCTATCACAGTCAGACCCTATTCAGCGACAGCTTTCACATGTTGCCATGACGGTCCTGAGAAAACAACAGCAGTGTCGTCTGCGTATGAGAACATTTGCCCTCCATTGATCTGCATAGGCTGTTAATATAAATCAAAAAGAGCGGCGGACCCACGACACCCCCCTGTGGGACTCCGTAGTAGATGTCCTCTTCGGCACTGCATAAGTTATTCAGTCTTATTACAAAACGAAACCTAACTTTAGTTCTAGCCTAAACCTTTGACCCAGTATTTGTATTTCGAACTTTATTTCGATTTAGGTAAAGTTGTTAATACTAAGATGACAACTTAGTACCGAACTAAGCTATCATTTGTTTATAAAGAACTGCAGTTCTATAACCGTTAGGTTCTTAATTCAATAACTGGCTCGGTGGTTTTAATCTGGTCTTAAGAAAACCCTTGTTTTGTAATAAGGGGGATTGAGTTTAACCATTTGCTGTCTATCTTTTAAGATAACTTTCAAAAAGGGAGCGAGCCGTTCTTTTTATACCTATGTTTTCTTGCCTGTGCAGAAGGACCGGGACGGAAACGGTATCAAAAGCTTTGTTAAGATCTATCCACTTTATTAACAATGTCAGATGTCAAAGCCGTATAGTGTTTTGAGTTAAACGTCCTCCTCTAAACCCATACTGTGCATTTGATAAAATACTGTATTTCTCTAACTAGTTAATTATTTTGTTTTTGTGTGTTTATTATTATTTTTTTTTTTTTAATTGATGACTGCACAGATACGAGGTGATAATTGTTTACATTGTTAACGCCTCACCCTTGTGCACAGGAGTGACCACGGAATGCTTTAAATTTTCTGAGACATAAATTAGCTAGCTGGCTTATCAAGGGAACCACAAAATCTCTGGACATTTTAAAATATTTTGTCGGTATACCGTCCCAACCTGGTGCACTTTCAGAATTCTTCCAGTGGATCCGTCTCCAACAACACAAACTAGAAAGGGAGCCCAGAAGTTACTACAGGAGCTGGTCACTACCGGCATCCCAGTCTGGGTAACGATACTTTCCGCTAAAGATTTGCCCACGGTGATAAAGAATCAAGTAGACTCTACTTAGCGAGTTTAGGGGATGTGCGGTAATTTTAAGAAGGTGGGTATTTGAAATTTTAGGTTTTTTAAACTGTGATTTCATTTACTGTTGACCAAAGATGTCTCGGACTTTTGTTTAAATCTTCTATTTGTTTACCAGGCCTAGGCCACAAAATCATAGATTATAAATTATATAAATACATTTTAATAATCGTTAAGTTTATGGATTACAAATAAATAGAGATATATTCACTAACTAATTTTAAGATGTAGGTAGGTTAAAAATGCAATTCATTTACAACTAGGCAAAAAAAGGATAGAAAACAATAATAGAAGCGCCTGTATCGCTTAAATGTAGAAAGCCTCAATTAATATTATATTGAGGTTAGAAATGAAGCAAATAATAATGTCTTTTTCAGCTACGAGAGCCGCTGCTTTCTCAACACATGCGCATAATCACTTGATGCTGCTAATATTTAATCTCTAGACATTTTTTGCCAAGTTAAATTTAATAATAAGTTAAGTGTAGGGTGACATTAAAATTATACTACGATTGTCATGTCTATTCCAACGATGCTTTATAGACATAGTACGCCTTAGAAACAACTAAAGCGCGGCTTGAAGATTTAAAACATCGATGTTTCACTGTACTTGAATTTGACACTAAACAGGATATAATAATAATAAGTCTGTAGGTTTTATTTTCTCGGCTAGCTACATCATTTATTACACATTTGATTTGATTCAACCTATGAATATACTAAAATATTATCGTAATATATGTTGTAATTAATAGGCGGGCAAAAAATGGAATTTCGTTAAAAACTATTATCTAACCCATAATTTTAAGTATTTACACATTACAATGCCTTGGAACAAAAATAAATAGTTTTTTTTAACGTTTTGTGAGGCACACACAACATATTTTTTGGTTTTTAAGGTTTCGAGCTTAAAAGAAAAAAACCTTTATAACATCACCTTTTTTGCATTATTACATTCGTAGCAGCAATTGAGGATAAAATATTAGAATAAGCTAATCAACTATTGAAATAATATTCTATTGATGTTTCCGCTGGTTCTATAATAAATAAGAACCAAGCAAAAATTATATTCCGTCCCATTTTTATAAGCAAAAAAACTTGAGATAGTAAAATGAGGCTTTGCTCAATCAATAGTGACCGGTTTATTCTTTAACTCTACACCTAAGTAGCACAATCTAACACATATATTTTTTGGTAAATAGATTAAAATTCACAGCTAGTGTAGTTTTAGCTACTGTTTAATTCAACTGCAACTTCGCAGTTACCATTTTGTTTAACATGCTGTTCTTTTTTCGAACAGTTTGTTATTGCTAATTCTTTTTGTTCTTTGCGTGTGTTCCGTACCTCAAATTCAAGTCGATGACGTATTATTCGTTGCACAATGTCTTCTGTTGTCATGGTGTTGCCTGAATTAAGGATCTGTAAAGAAATATTTTAATAAGAAAAATGGCATGACTATGGTAGGTATAATTAACAGTAGTTGTTTGAGTATGTATGACAGCTGTAATAGCATAATCAGCCTATAATGTTCCCACTGTTGGGACACGGGCAATCAAAGTAATCAACCACGCGGGCCCAGTGCGGGTAGGTTGATGTCTTCGAATGTTTGGTTCTAGGACATGCCGGTTACCTCACAATGTTTTCCTTGACCGTTTTGAGAGCAGTGGTGATGAAATGATTTACACAACGTAAAGAGCCTGCCTGAGTTCGAACCCACGACCGTCACTCCGTTACCACTGGGCCACAATTGCTCTGATGTAATAATTCATGTTTATTTAATGTTTCACTATTAACAGTTTTATTTTTTCAAAAATAAAACTTTAATTTCAACGGGTTTCAGCACCAATATAATGCATGATGTAAATTAAACTTTAGTTTAATTTTCAAGAGATAGACAACATACAAAAAAAAGTTATTTATTTACCTTGAAGCAGCCGCGTTGTTTGGGTACTTTGTAAGGGTCGGCGCTGTCCGCATCGGTGGCTATCGTGGTGAGGCCGTGGCACACCACCTTCACTCGGAAGTGGTCCATGAGCTCAGCGGTCACGTTGTACGGCGCGCCGATCACCACTTCGTGCACATACTAAAACATTTATGTTGAAATTTAGTTCATTTAAATATTCGTTTTTTTTTTTGCTCATGATATTTCGAGCGCAAAATGCAGAGGGAAAGTAAAACCATTAAATTTATGATTAAGTAACGGTTGAGTATGTAGTTAGAGTGAGTAACACTAAACTATCGCATGCCCCCTATTTTTTATTCTCAGTTGGTGAAAGTTTAAAATCTGGGTATCAGTCAGGATATATACGAGTACTATAGTCCATTTATAATAGCATTAGAAAAAAGAGGCTCGTAGAAGCAGGAATGCAAAACATTTTATTTCAAAGTTATGATAAAACAATTTTAAGGGAGATGCTTAAATTCTAATTTTCTTGCGTTTTTTGCAATTTGCAGGTCAGTGTAAGGTTGTATCTTAATAAAAATAACATGATGCGCAACAATAAGAAATATGTAGGCAATAATACAATTTTAACCTTAAAAATCATCAATACATCCCTTTAAATTAGAATTGCTCCGAATTCGTCTGATTTCGCGGGCTACTGCAGCGCATCCACCTTAATTAAAATAAAATTCGGTAGAATTATAGTGAAACGAATAACGTTCCAAGTATTGTTCATCCCTGCTTCTTTTAGGTTTTTAGCATTGACACTGTAATTTTAAATTGGAGTTATATAATATAAATAAATTAAAGCCACATAATTTCATAAGATAAATAGTTAAAATGGTTACAATTAAGTGTGACAGCTGCTGTAAAAATAGATCATAATAAATTCGGCGTCTATCATAATGTAACAATGTTTATTGTATTTTTGTTACAAAGTGTGCATTAAAAATAACCTTTTTTAACTTCTTTCTAATGCTATTGTAAATGGACTATAGGTAAAAATGCATGTTATGTACAGTCACGAGCTTAAATATGTTACTATGGACACGGACAGCTCGGCAATAATATCTGATTTCATGATTCAACCATTAACATGACGACAAATATATGATCATTTGTGGAAGGCACATACAAGTAGCAGCGCAAGTATGTGACATTGAAGGAACACCGAGACAAGCGACCCCAAAATATAGAATACTGCATTAGCTTCAAAAAGATGTGTCAACACTACTGGCAGCATGAAAACCTAACAGCATATTTCAAGTGTTCTTCTATTTCGCAATAAGTGCCGCTCATATTGCAAAAATATGTGATATCCCACTAGAAGCATAAATATCTCATAGTAATGTTTGAAAGTAGATGTATGAATAAAATGACAAACTGTTGTTGTGGTCTACAGGAAAACGAATTAAAACGAAAGTAAACACAAACTGAAATTCACTCGTTTTGCCAAAAAGAAAAGAAAAAAAAAACTAATTAATGGTACGCCTTCCAAAATTACAGGATCGTCAAACGTAGTAAATATTACTGTTGTTGTTTATCCAGAAAATTCACGATTTCTTATTAATTACGTCTAGACAGGATATTAAAACTAACATAAAATATTACTGCCAGATATTTTTGTTGCCAGTGGGATGTCACATATTTTTGCAATATGAGCGCCACTCGTTGCTATTTAGAAGAAAACGGTGGGAAACATTTTCTGTCAGATATTTATGCTGCCAAAGTGATGTCAGATATTTTTGATAACAACGAGGTAAGTAGCTCATTCTTTTGAATATACTTACTGTTCCTTCGATGTCACATATTTGTGCTGCCACTTGCATATGCCTTCCACAGTAAAATTGATCACATAATTATAGTTACCGTCATCTTGACGACAGATAATAGTAGATGAACCATGAAATCAGATATTATTGCTGAACTGTCTATAGTAATATATTTATGCTCGTGACTGTACAGTAACCGGCAGTAAAGGTGACTCGCCGAGTTATCAGAAGGAGCCAAGTTAGCAAAATACGAAATATGGGTGTATTATACAGGATGGAAGGGACATCGCCGTGTAACCTGTTACCATGGATTCAGTACATGATTCTGAATCCCCTGCGTTTAAATTTTTCGTAGGGTATTCGCGTCGATGGTCCTGCCACCCTTTATACCTCTACCCTACCGCCTACCTGCGCGGAATAGAAACATTTAAGTTATGTAAATTTTAGGTTATTACCTTGCAAGCAAGCACAGACAGGACTCGTTCATGTAAGTTCATAATGGGGTAGTTGGATCCCTTATAGCGATTGACTTCAAGGTCAGTGTGTAGGCCCACGATCAGAAAGTCGCCTTGCTTGTGCGCAACCTCTAAGAAGTCCAGGTGTCCTACGTGGAAGAGATCGAAGGCGCCGGCTACGTAGACAACCTGTAATAGACATAAAACTTAGTTATATACTACAAGCATACTAAGCAAAGGTACCCATAATTGGTATACCTACATTTCACCAGTTATATTTAGGTCCCATATAATAGGGCGAGCCCATTGCCATCAGATAATCAGCCCAGACTGTTCCCACTGTTCCTCTGTGAGAGGGAGTGGGCCATAATCTACCATACAGGCCCAGTGCGGGTTGGTTGATGTCACATGTCTTTGATTTTTTGGTTCTAGGACATGCCGGTTTCCTCGCGATGTTTCCCTTCACAGTTTTGAGAGCAGTGGTGATGAAAATAAATACACAAAGTGCCTGTCTGGGTTTGAACTCCGATCATATGAAAGTCACAATTTTTTATTTATTTTTTATGCCATGAGATTCCGGTAGACCTACATACAACTCGTGAGTCGGGGCGGATACCACTGGGCCACCAGTGCTCTTATTGCCATCAACCGGGCACAAATCCAGACTAAGGCACCCTAATTGCGTAACACACGATCAATCGGAATCGGTTTCATTTTGACAGTTCAAAAACATTCATTGCGTTATTTACGTGTTGAGCAGACAAATTTTTCGGACTTATGAAGCGATGGACTAGCAATATGCTTCAAAATGATTCAGATTCCGATTGATCACAATAACCTGTCAGTAAGCTAATTCTGGAGAAAGAACATGAACATTGTGTTGAGTTAATTAGGGCGACCAACTATTCTTATCGTTTAAGTAGTCGTTGATGGAATAGTATGCCTTTGATTCTGAACGCAGGGGGGTCTAGAATCATATACTGAATTCATGGTTACAGTTTGCGCGTCGAAGTCCTTGCCATCTTGTATAGCACATTGAGTTTTAAAAAGAGACAGTCATACAGGTAAGTGACAGAGACGAAGCTCTACAAAGCCGAACTTTATCTAAAAATCGAGGTGGCATATTACGGCGTTCACAATTTATGTGATATCTGAAAAGTAACTTTAACACCTCTGTCCTCACATAAAGTTAAATTTCCATTGCAACTTACAACTATTTTATAACCGTTTTTGAAAAACCCATTCTGAAATCAACTTAGTTACAGACAGGTAGGGTTGATATTAATTGTTTCGGACTTTATTTATTTACCTTATCGGTGGGTTTGGGCGAGAGGCCGCTGCTGAACTGGATAATTTTCTGTGTGGTGGGCAGGAACTGTGAGCAGCCAGTGTACGGTGATCGGGCAGTCGAATCCGTGCCGAGGTTCGAAGAATGTTCGAGGGCCACAGAGTACTCTTTGTCACCTCTCCTGAAAATCAATGTGCCTTAAGTGTAACCTAGAATAGGATGAAATGGTAGATGTTTTGGGCATCCCTATCCAAATGTATGTACTAAACAACTTAAACACTAGTGAGTGTTTAAGTTGTTTATGTAATTACTAACAAATTTGAAGTTTTTATCGTTTATGGATCAGGGTTTCACCAAAAAAGTAATTCGTACACTCTCGGGAAAAACCCTCTTTAATTCAAAATGGTTTCACTACCGTGGTTTTATGCATTTTAAAAGTCATGGTAAAAAGACAGCCCCTCAAAACTTGTTTTGTGGTAAATCCCATCAAGGCTTATAACAACGGGACCAAAATCAAAACCTCGCGTTGGAAGAAACCTGAATGGATATACAGCCCAACCCACAAGGTAAAAAAGGAGGAGGTTCTTAGTTTGTCGGAATCTCGCATTTTTTTTTGTTTCCCTCAATTTGAATGAAGTCTAGTACTCACTCAGCCGTGTGGGTCAGAATGACGGGTGTATTGTTGCAGAAATAAATATGTTATATATGAAAGGAATGTACCAGCAATGTACTTGAATGTACTTTTAATGAAATTCAATGTACCTCCATTGAACAAGAACAATTATAATAATAAAGTGAGGCGCAGTCCTGACAGTCAGAATGACGGGTGAATACTGATAATTAATGTAATAGCTTAACCTGATCGATCGACCCGTGCAGCTGTTATTCCTGAGCCACAAGCCCCTCTCACACACAAGCTGACCACACACTATCTGATGTAAAGAATTTTCTAAACCTGGTAAATATTTCTTCTAATTCCCGGCCTTCTCCCTCAGCCAACCTTTCCTCTTTTTTATCTGGTCTGACACTTTATTTTATTTGTCGTAGGTGTAGAGCCAGTCAAAAAGGGCCATTTGCATTTTTCCCGGATACCGGGTTGCAAGTTGTCGCATTCGTCAACCTAGCTGCAGAATATTCCTGTACTACGAGTGCCGCGCAACGTCCCGCGAAATTCAGCAGCCAGCGACACCACGTCGCTGGCTGCTGAATTTCGTGGCCGCCTTCGCCTGCGTCCAGGAAACTATGATCCAAAACTATTTTTTTATTAACACTAAGGCTCCCTGACCTTTTTTTAGGGTTCCGAACCTCGAGAGGTAAAAACGGAACCCTTATAGGATCACTTTGTTGTCCGTCTGTCTGTCTGTCTGTCAAGACCTTTTTCTCATGAACGCGTGGAGGTATCAAGCTGGAATTTATATCATACTAGCTGACCCCGGCAAACGTTGTTTTGCCATATAAATTATTTCTAGCTGCCCGGCGCTACTTCGATCGCGTGTTGTCCTACCTCCTACCCTACTCCTAACCTACTCCTACACTACTCCTACCCTACTCCTACACTACTCCTACCCTACTCCTAACCTACTCCTACCCTACTCCTAACCTACTCCTACACAACTCCTAACCTACTTCTACCCTACTCCTACCCTATTCCTAACCTACTCCTACACTATGATTTTCCCGCTTTTCTGTTGAAATTTTCCCTGAATTTTGTTTGCTATAAACCTCACGGAGCCCGAGACCTTTCCAACGAATGCAAAACCGTGGAAATCGGTTCGTGCGTTCTGGAGTTATAGCGTCAGGAAGGAAAACCCGACTTATTTTTATATAGTAGAATACTCAGGACTACTGACCCTTGGAGCTGTGAAAAAAATCAATCTTCTAAGCCAAAACAATCAAAAGATACAACCGTTTATGCCGCAAAATTCGGCAAATTTTCGACACTCGCAAGGGAATCAAAACCTACAGGGTACTTCCCGTGAACTCAGAATCTTGAAATTTGGTACGAAGCAACGTCTTATAGCACAGATAAAGGAAAAATTGCGAAAACAGTAAATTTTTAGTTACATCATATAATAAAAATATTTTTAATAATTTTAAACTTACTACCTACAGGTTTGTACGGAACCCTACCCTCGGTGCGCGAGTCCGACTCGCACTTGGCCGATTTTTTTATCGTAGGACAACTTGGCTAATGTATTTTATATTGAATTCCTTTTAATATCTGTGCAAATTAGTTCTAACGTGCCTAAAACCTGATTGCATCGAGTGGATAGTTCGTGAAATTCGTTATAATATTTTTTCCCAAAAGATTTTTTTGTTTTTCCTAATAGTTTTACAGCAGCAACATATTATGTAATGTAACTAACAACCGTGTTTTGTATTTAGATTTTTTATATGTTTTATATTTAAACATTAGTTTAAGTACCTAAAAAAATATACGAAGTGATGAAATAAATGAGAAAATGGGGTAAGATTAGGTACTTAAGTAATTTATGTTTTTCTGTTTATAATATTGCATAATGTAGCTGTTTGTTGTTCCTATTTAATAAAATAAAAATAAGATGAGATAAGATTATGTCGCGATTCAATACGTGGTCGACGGCAAAGTGGACTCCGAAGTGTTCAAATACGGCGTAAGAACGTACCCCGAACCGAAAAGTTAAAGATTTACGAGACAAAAGAGGGAAAATTGAGCAAGAAAAACATTAAGATCTTCTTGCAGAATAACTTATGAGTATAAAAATAAATGTAATTTTATACTTGAAATGTTCTCTGGTGAGCAGCAGCATGCGTCCTACTAGATCTGTGGTCGACACTCCGGCAGTCCTCTGCACTTCCCTGAAAACAATAATTAAATGCATTGCTCTTGTAATAGTTCGGTGACACTGGTGCTTCTCATGTTATGGAGGGGCTCAAAAGAAAGGTTTGGAACGAAAACTACCTAGTAACTCGCCAAAGGAGACAAACCATTGTGCCTAACGGAAAAAAAGTGATCTTATACATAATGTAACAAGAACCTTCACGAAGCCATCATCTACGCATTCTTTACATCAAATTCGGTAACTTTGTGCAAAAATAATTGCTGGGAAACGACTTTTATTTTTGGTGTGAAAATTCGCCTGTTTACGGTGTTGTGCGACGTACGTAACTCACGCAAAACATTGTGCTTATGAATACATACAAAGGTTAAAAAACATAAAAAAAAATTGGAACTATCTTTCAGTAACCAGAATAATCCTGGGGTTAACAAAAAAAAAAATCATAATAACGAGAAGAACAAGTGATTCTCGGGGTGTTTTTACACATAACACGTTATAGGTTCCATTTTATCTTTACCTACAAATGTAAAATCTAATAATCGGTTGCTGAGAAAAGCTACCCATTGTTAACGGACTTCAAAAAAGGAGGAGATTATGGTATTCGGCGAGTGTTTTTTTTAGCAAAAAACCAGTATGCTTGTAACACTTTAGTTGCTCTAAGTGTAGGCCTCTATTTGAAATAAAAGGTACTGCATTACTATGGTACTATCTCATTTAGTTAGAAACCTGTTTCATATAATTTACTCAGTGGCGAATTAGCCATATAGAAAAAGTAGCAAATGCTACGGGCCCCGCGCACCAACGCTTTCTGACCGTAAAAAATATCAATTTAGATAGAAGCGTAAAAATATTTTTTCAAATGGTACATACAATACTTAAACTCGAAAAAGTTGGGTATCAAAATGTTCAACAGCCATGTTGAAGGCCCTGCTGAATAGCTCGCTCAAAGCTTATTTATGGGTATCAAAGATTGTCGTGGGCAAAGTTATTATAACGCCAGCAATATGAGTGGGATAGCGGCTTACAAGCAAGTAATCAATTAAGCAAATAAATAAATATGCAGAATACATTCCCTGTCTTGCACACTCATAAAATTTGGTTGCTACTCGTGAATGCGCTGCAGACTGCTGTACAGAAGCATCAATATTCTTAGATTTCATTTGAAAACTTATGTTTATAATTTTTTTTTCGCTTTTACGTATCGATGAGTGCGGCCTTTTTTTGGGCCTCGAGGCCCGGTTTTTTTTTTTTTTTGAGGATGGGAAATCATCAAATGACCCCTCCCGCTCTGGGTGGAGCAGAAGGGAGTGTCAGACTCTTTCTGACTAAAACCCACCCGTGTTCCTTCCTTAGCCCTATGTTCCAGGGCAGCGGTAACCTTTTCGGACGATCCCGCTACCCTGGCAGGCTTCGGCCCTATCAGGCCCCGTCGATCTTGCAGACATCTCTTTGAGGCGCGCGTGGAACACATACGCGCCGTCCGGCACGGGCCTGATCCTGATCGGACGGTGAGTTACCCATTACTCCCGACCCCGCTACCCTAAAACAGTTTGATCGTCAGTCCACTCTATTTTGGTATTCCGTCGCTGCAATAAATGCTGCTGAAGCTCCTCCTCTTCGTACGTCGAGTGTCCTCTTCTTCGTAAAGCTCGAAAGCTACTGAGCAACGCAGGCCGCCAGGCTCTTATAATGAGGATGCGTTGCATAAAGACACAAATGCCTATGCTAATACCTAATGCAGACTACTTTAGCTAAACGTATGAAAGTATATCATAAAATTACTGCCGTTTTAGTATTCCGACAGAAATTTCTTCCAACAGAAGAGATTTTGAAAAAATATTCAATTAAGTATTGTCAGTGCTTACGCAGATGATTTGGAGGACAGTCAGGCGACAAATTAGTGCAGTTCGATGCATTGCTAAAATGTGATGCGGCTAGTATTATTGACATCAAAAAGCATGAAGCTCTGGAACTGCAATTTTACAACCTTTTGTTAAATAATTCTTTAGAATCTTGCTTCCCAAACGTAGAAATTGCCTTGCGCATTTATTTGCCTCTCATGATCGCCAACTGCAGTGGTGAACGTTCTTTCTCAAAGTTGAAACGTGTTAAAAATGAGTTAAGGAACACAATGAGCCAAGAACGTCTTAATCACCTCACTTTGATGAATATTGAATACGATTTGCTCAGAGAAGTTGATATGAATAGTCTTATTTCTAAATTTCCCCAAATGAAATCCAGAAAAGTTCTTTTGTTTAATTGAATACCATAAACTCCAAGAACTCAGCAATGTAATCCTTGAGGGTGGAAAGATGAATATGTCGAAGACCAAAGTTACGTGCAAAGAAAAACCTGGAGGTATAAAAGTAGACGGGGAGTTAATACAACATGTCTAGGAATACCTTTACTTGGGCCAAGTAGTCTCTTTCCAGGCGAGGCAAGAAAAGAAATCATAAGAAGAACGGAAAACGCCTGGAAGAGCTACTGGTCCATGAAGGAACTATTTAAGGGTGAGTTGCCTATGGCACTGAAATGCAGGCTCATGGAAATGTGTATTCTTCTCCTCTTAACCTATGGGGCACAGTATGGTCTTTGACTAACATCCAGAAGTCCAAACTCAAAGTCTACCAACGAGCAATGGACCGCAGTATACCAGGCATTAAATTAACGGATCGTGTTCGAAACAATACTGCGCCCCAAAACAACGATAGCTGCCGTGGCTCTAAAGGTTGCCCAAATGGGGCTGGGCAAGACATGTCTGCCGCATGCCGGAAAAACTGGGCCCACATAGCACAGAACTGGTGCCTTGAGACAGTAAGGCTGGGTCGCGGCAGATCACGTAGGAGATGGCGGGACGAGCTGGATAGTTTTCGTAAAAACTGGAAGGAGGACGTGCTGGCTCACGAAAGATGGAAGGAGTGGAGTGAGGCCCAGGAGTGGGAAAGCGTAGGCTAGTAAAAAAAACTTGATAACCTAAAGCAAACCAAGGGGCCCTTGATAAAATTTGCTACAGGCCCCGCGCTGGCTTAATCCGGCACTGAACTTACTCATTACATCCTTGTGAGTTATAAATAACACCAGTAAGTTAGAATGCTGCTTTATAAATATCCATCATTATCACGGATGTAGTTCCTTGCCTGTTTTGTGGTGAAACTTTTCAGGTGATATTTATTTTTACGGCGTAACGAGACAAGAAACTTTCCGTGCAAATGAGCCTTTAAATTCACACGCAAATATTGTGAGAAACGCATGTTTAACGGAATTTGTTAAGTAGGTATATACAATGACTGACGAAATCTGGGTAATGTTATGTATATTTGATTTTTTTTTAAACATGTTTTATTTATTTTTGTAATTACAATGTAGCCTTGATTGGTAAACAGGTTATATACTGAACCTCTACAATCAGCATAACATCAAAATATAATAATAAACTCATCATCTGCCTAGACTTTTTGTTGGCTTCCTATCTAACTAGTCTAACCGGATGCAGCTGAAGACCAATGTTTTAAATGGATTGACTGCGTATTTGACTTCCACAACCCAGTAACTGGGTAATACAATACCCCTTAGTAAGACTGGTTGTCAGATTTTCGGGCTTCTGATAACCTGTAACGGTTGTCAAAGATCCACAATGTCAATTACAGCAGGAACCAACAGCTTAACATGCTTTTCGAGGCAAGGAGGGGTCTTGTTTTGTAAAGATGGTCACCACTTCCATGGATCAACCTCAGCAAGTGTTATAAAAATCAACCCATGCGGCTATTATTTTATTATATCAATAAACTGATAACAAGTGTGTTCCGTTGTGATTTGTGAAGACAAAGATGAACAATTTTTTTTAACACCTAATTGAATATTTGAACTAATAAAATCCTGCTTATAGTTACTAATGATGAAGGAAATCATATGCTATATGGATATTTTTGTGATCATATACGTAAGGAAAACTGTGTGTAGCTAATAATAAACAATGCAGTATTGGAATACCATTGAAATAGTTATTGTTGTAGAGATACAACGTAGGAAAACTGCAACTGCAAGAGGTACATTTACAAAAGAATATAATTCAGCAGCTGTTTATGTAATACATACTCAACTCTATTTAATTGATGGGTAAATTTAATTTACAGTGAAATACTAGTTTTGATTGAACAAAAGTTGATATATGAGGAAAATTGTCATATCATTTTGAACTGCCCCAAAACAATCATTTAGTTTTATAGTTTTGGGGCAGTTCAATCTCTGTCAACTCTTTGAAGAAACTATGTGATGTTATGTTATGATATTTCATTTCAGTGTTCCATATAGCTATGTTAAACCACAATGCACAATACAGATTGTATTGTGTTATAAAGTGTGAAATGCCAATTTTCTTTCAAGATTGTGAATTGGTTATAAAATTTTAGTACATAAACATTTTTTATAGAGCTAGAATTACCTGTAACGCCCAGCTTTTTTCACCAAGTGATAGGTATCAATTCCATCGGCAGTCACTGTAATGTCATCTGAAAAAATTAAGTACTTTTATGTTAATATGGTATAATATTGATTATCCAAAAAAAAAAAATATTGAAACTCTGTCAATTCTATTGGCTATTAGTCACATATTATTAGCGTGCCTCATCAGGCAATCTAAAAAAAATCTCAGAATAGTTAAAAAATAATGGTTTGTTATTTTATCTGATCAGTTCTTCTCACATAATTGGAATAATTATAAGATTATTAACACAGAATATAATTAGAATGAGATTCCATTTTATACAATATAAGACTCATGAGAAACTTAAAAAAAATTGAGACAGTAAAAATACAACAAAAACTGGTTTCAAGGTACATAAACATGAGAAGAATAATTTTATTAAGAATTAGTATTTTTTGTGGGAATGTTGAAGGTGGGAAGTTTTATAATACTTGTCCCTCGCTTACAAAAAAAAAAAAAGAAAAAATATTATCTAGTCAGTGTTAGATAAGTTTCATTTAGATTTGTTTACAAAATCTTTAGCATATTTATTCTGGCTGTCCATAAAACTAGCAATCTAAATGATCAATTATTTTATAGCTTATGTGTATAACTAGCAATTACCCTAATAGCCAGTTTTCAGTAAAACTGTAAAATGAATTACCTCCATGCACACAAAAATCACAGTGGTACTTGTCCAGAGTCTCAAGAGTGGTGACATAGGGTGCACCTTCCACCACCTGGTCAACCCACTTGATGGCACGCACCATTTTGTATCGTTCCTCTTGTGTGAACACAGGAGGACCCTTGTGCTTCGAGATTTCTTCATCTGTATGTACTCCCACAATCAACACATCACCCAACGCCTTTGCTTGTCTCAGCGAATTTGCGTGACCGAAATGCACCATATCATAACTGGAAACAGAAATCCATACCACACTGTGATCCCAAGGAGAAATTACTTAGAGAAAAGCATGTGTACACAGCGATTGCGAACTGAAATCGTTCGCGCCGGATGCTTTGTAATTATCCCACACTGTGCTACTACTCATGTCAATTTATGAAAGTAAGTATATCGAGATTTTCTAGCGAGAAACACTAATGCGACTGCATGTTAACATCGGAACTACTAGTGTGTAATGTTTCCAATTACCAAGCACGAAGACATGAAGTAAAAATAAAAACTCGATATTACTCACCAGCCATCGCACCACACATTAACTTCTTTTTTATTTTCGTTGTTTTCACCCATCGTTAAACAGTCTAATTTTATTTAAACCACAGACGGGCTGTAACACCTTCTACAATTATAATTTTTGGTAATTGAATTAAAACCGAAACCGAACGCTCAACTCACAGTACCTCCACCCTTCGAAAGATTCACGAAACAACTGATAAAAACAAGCTGTCACGTTCTCACGTTTTCATTCAGCCTCAGACGTCTTGTGTCAAAATGCGAATACTGGTATTCTCGATATATAAACAGGTTGACAACGCCTGGAAAAACAAACTTTTCTCAAAGGTTTTTCTATTATGTACCACTTATTTACATACATAAATATCTCACTGTATTATTTTTAAATATAAATTCTGTTTATATTAAAATTTATTGAGTAAAACCACCTAGTATATGTGATGTGGTATATTAGCACGCCTAAAAAGTTGGCAAAGACGAATGATGGAAGAAGGACGAGTGATGGCCGGTGTCGGCCTGCCCCAGCAGTCTCGACATTCATAGCGTTCGCTTTACGACCGAATTCGGTCGCAAAGTCCCGAATTGACAGGTGAAATGTATGGAGGGACAGGACTTTACGACCAAATTCGGTCGTAAAACGATCGCTATGAATGTCGAGACTGCTGGGGCTGGTGCCCCTGGTGGTGTATCATGGATGGCAGATCTTATGATTTTATGTTTCATACTTGCAAAGGTAGAAATGGGTGGGCAGATCAATTCTCAGTATTTTTCTTTTTTGAAGATCTTCCTTTTTGCAAGAACCGACCCACAGAAATATATTCAGTTTTGGTTAACTCGACCAGCCAGCAAATAGGTTTATTAATATAGGTACCATCTGACCTCCATGCTCATCTAATCGAGCATACCTATTAATCCGTAGTAAGTTAGTTATTTTAGGTTAAATGGTCATAAGCTAGTTGGAATGTAAAGCAAACCTAGGTTGCAGAGAATATTTTAGTATTTCTTTCGGAATTTCGGATTAGCCCGACTAGTTTTGAACTTAGGATCAGGAGTTCATCACGATACGAAGTTGCGAACGGTTTGACTGAGAGCTTCCATAAAGAGCTCTGTTCAAATTCGAAAACCCAGATATCAAATTGCCTTGGTTTTTAACCCCCGACAAAAACAGAGGGAAATGTCGAACACCTAATTAGTAGGTAGGTACCTCAGGGTTCATATAGGAGCCTAGAACTTAATGAACCTAATAGTACCTACTGAGACTGCGTACGACCAAATAATTGTGGCGGGAAACATTTATTTTATCTCGAGTAGAAGATACAAGACAACCGTTGAGTAATGTTTGGTCTCGTTTATCAATGTAGGTATGTAGGTCTATATTTAGTTTATACGTCCACACATATGTAATAAACAACGTGTAGCGTAAATCATGAAAGTATGGTAGTTAGTGTTTATCTAATCGTAGCAAGAAATTTAATTGGTTCGTTTGAATCACGCCACTGTGAATGACGAAAACAAAACGATTTCGTTAGCGTTTGGACTTTGGCTTCGCCTGACTGCATAGAGTGGGAGAACGAAGACGAGCACGGGTTACAGAAGTTATCTCAATCTTCCGATGTACAGGTCGATGACATTTCTTCAGTAACTCTAGTTTTGTTCAGTTTTTTTTTTGTATAGATTAATTTTCAACTTTAGGTCATTATAACTTGCATCCTGCTTACTTTGTCAATCAACCCAGCCCCTGCCTATCGCAGTTCAGTGCTAAACTTAGGAACATACGTGACCGCAAACTATTTAGGACTTACCTACCTAACCCATATATAGTATTACTGTTATAATCCGGAAGTGTTAGGAATATGATAACCTACTCATACACATAATAACTAATGAGTAAAATGCAGCATGTACTTAGATAAGTTCGATATCAAAATGAGTGCGTTTAACAACCTTTTATCTGTTAATAAGAAATCAATCAAATAAATAGCGCACTAGAGTCTGTTAGCATTGACGATTATAGGTATAATGTTCTTATCTGAGTTTGATTTTAATCTTGAATTTCTTACTCATTAAACGATGAAATGAATGGTGTTTTCCTTCTGGTGGCCTAGATTTTCAGATTTTTCACTTGTACAGATTATTAGATCGTGGACCCACGATATCTTATCCTAAATACTGGTATCTTTCTATTTAGGTAGGTAAGTATAGTTGTATAACATATACAGGTAAGTGGGGGTTTTTCTAGTTCTATGGGTTTTTCACGTTTTGTGATTGACCATTTCAACTACCACGACGATACCTGGGAAAAAAATAAAAATTCAAACACTAAAGGTAGGTAATGTAAATATTTATTTAATCTTTAGCATCGGCCACACCTCCATTTGTGATGGCAAACGTAGCTTCACTCTCAGGCAAGTCAGGAGAGTCGTATATTTTAGCGATTCGGTTTTCTCCGCGCCCCTTCCTCAAGGATATTCTAGTGGTGGACGCATGTGCAAGAATGTTGCCTCCTATAGGTTTCTTGGGGTCCACTTGAAAGGACAGTGTTGCTCCAGGATCTGATGTCATTTGATTTGTTATGAATACTGCTACGTTGTATTCTTCTGAAATCTACAAGAAAAATATATTTAACAAAACAAAATTTAAATGAAAACCGGTTCTATCTTAATATTTAAATTTAAAATAAGGAACCAAAGTCTAGGTATGTTTTCCGCATATTACCGAAATATCTTTGCAACATTAATTCGTAAGTACCTAAATGTAATGACGCCAAGGAGTATACAGGGTGTAAAAAGACACATCACAAAGCCATCAACTACTCCGTCTGTACAATATCAAACTAAGTAACATAGCACAAAAATAGTTGCTGGGAAACGACTTTTATTTTTGGTGTGAAAATTTACTGTTTGCGGTATCGCGCAATGTAACAGACGCAAAACATTGTGCTTATGGGTGCATGCAACGGTACAAGAGTCGTGGGAGTGTTTAAAGTTTTGTTATAACATTTAACGTTTACGTTTTACATTTTTCTGTTGTTATTTTTGTTTTTCGTTAAAAAAACCTCAGTAAAAGTTGTAATTTTGACCTTCAATATCTCCGTAACCAGAAGGTTTCTCATTTTGGGAATGGGAAACCTGCACCCTAATTGCGTAACACAGTTTCATTTTGACGGTTCAACAACATTCATTGCGTTATTTACGTGTCGAGCAGACAAATTCTAGACAAATTCTTCTAGCATTAGGTACGGAATCATTTTCTGGGGCAACTCCACTGACAGAGACATTGCTTTTAAAGCTCAGAAGAAATGCTTGCGATCGTTTACCAAATTACAATCGATTGATCGTTGTAAACCATTGTTTGAGGAACTTAGTATGCTCACTTTACCGTCTATGTACATATATGAAATGGGGGTGTTTGTCCGATGTAACCTTCATTTATTTGAAAAACTGCGCTCTCGTCGTTATCGGAATACCATTCAAGGTACCCCTCACAAAACCGCATTTTTCGGTAAAAATGTGCTAGGTATGGCCCCAAAAATATATAATAGTATACCAGCAGCTATTAGAAATAAAGAGTGTCTGGGATCCTTTAAGAGGTCTTTGTTTAAATTCCTTTTAGATAGATGTTACTACTCCATCACTGAGTTTACTAATGATAAACAGAGGTATGACGATTGCGACATGCCAATCAAGCACTTATGATTTTATTTTATTCAATATATTTGACATGCTTTTTCTTTTTTAAAATAATGTAATCTATTGACATGCCTTTATTGATTGTGCCTTATTATTGTTAACAATTCCTTGTTTATGTTAATTTTGTACGCCATATATTGGCAAAACATAGTGCACATATCTTAGACTATATAATATTTGTAACCATACCTATGTTTAACAAAATAAATGATTGATTGATTGATTGAAATTTTTCGAACTTATGAAGCAATGGATTAGCAATTTGCTTCAAAATGATTCAGATTACTATTGATTGTGTGTTACGCAATAAGGGTGCTGGGTCCAGCAGGTACAAAAAAAATATTAAGTACAATGATCCCATCATTGTAATATATTTTTTGTACCTGCTCCAGTCTACTCTCGGCTTCGTTAAGTGTCTTTTTAAACCCGTTATTATTAGGAATGGGTAGCCGTAGGATGTGTCGTCTCTGGCCATCGAATCCCGCGCGGGACACGGGACTTGTAAACGCGCGTCTATTGTTTTAAAAAGATTAGGGTGTGTATAACTCCAGCTTCCTCATATGTGATATAATAGTTCTACCTATGTCAATATTTAAGGCATAATAGCTGCAATCAAAGTTCCCCATCTTAATTTAGCTGCCACAAAAACTTCGTTAATATGAGTCGTTTAGTGTGTGTTAGCTATGCGTTAAATATTAGCATAGGTAGAATTATTCTATCACATATGAGGAAGCTGGAGTTACACACACAAGATTAGGAAGTCACGTGACTATTCGCGCCAGTTTGAACACCTCCGTCCCTAAAGGAGTTAGGTACTCCACAGAGTACTTTTATATATAGAGTTACTCGTAGTTGACACAATCCAGCCTGTCCGTTGCTGCCTTCCCCAGCGACGCCCCAAGTAGACGTTTGTACCCCTCAGGGAGAGCTGCCCTTAACGTGTAGTCACTTAGATTTTGAGCCCAGGTCTGGAGGCCTTTATTTATTGAGGCATTCACAGGCAAGCCCGGTTAAGCAGCCCACCTTGGTTGACCTGCGAGAGCCATATATTTACATATATTTCGTCCCACATACCACGCGGAATTCGATTTAGTTTGGCCAGTGCTTTAATCGGGCTTATTATCAATTTTATTTTGTGTTGAATCATCATGAATTCCGTGATTTTTCTATTGATATTTCTCGTAAGATTCTGGGCGTGAACACAATGTTGCATAGTAGATTTTGTATGCAACTCACTGCGTGCGATCATCAGAAATTTCTACTTACAGTTATTATTATGACAAATCTCTCTTCTCTTTTCTCTCTCTTTTTTTCTTTTTTTAAAAACGTTGCCAACAACACTAGAAATTACTTTTGTATAGTGGGTGCGTTTACAAACATTTAAACTCACATACAGAAACAGCCAGACCCGGAACAACTACTTGTAGGCAATACAAATATCTGTTCCGTGCGGGAATCGAACCCGCGACACGCAGCGCAGCATTCGTTCGTTCAGCCACTGCGCCAACCGTGTCGTGTCGTGTCTTATCTCGAGTTAAATAACTGCTCAACAATCGTGGTTTAGACGTCGAAAACCCGATGCATGTTTATCTGTTCAGACCAAACGAGTCAATCTTGGTGCGCCGTGATCTTGAACTCGTTTGTACAGACGCCAGCAGGTCAAGCTACCCGAAACTATCAAATTTTCTCAATCAAACTTGAACCTAATGCTTTAGCAATAAAGTTGAAAGTCCATTAAAAAAAATTGACAGATTATAGTAGCTTGATGTGCTGGCGTCTGTACATAACACGAGTTCTTTAAAAATTTACGCATATAAATAAACCGCGTAAAATTACGACGCAGAATATAATTGCGTGACACGAACGCTACAAATAAGACAAAGGCACAGTTCATGTAAGGCAGAATCGTAACTAATAAAATGTTAGGCAAAATAATAAGACGACTACCAACAGAAATTGTTCGAAAGTTCTCATAAATTCTATCCTTCAAACTTAGGCATTACCTTGGAGCCGAGCCCAATTTTCTTGTTTGTTCCGCGCAATAGATGCGAGCACTGGCTTAACTGCGCAATTTGGGCCTTCAGTAATTTGTTCATACCTCAATACAGGTTCTCCCAAATAAATTATTTGATTTCACTTTCAGCCCTGTCTCAGGAATGACAACGCACCTGTGATGCCGCTGGGATGGTGGGCCACCCATTTGACCACCTACAACTCTAGATGTACCGGTTATGTACTACTTACCTACCAAACAGTAAAAAGTATCAGGAAAACAAATAAGTACTTTAAAGCTTCAATTCCAACCTTTTGTAACCGTGAGAGAACTTGCGCTAGTTTCTGCTGTCTGTCAGCCAACTCGCCGCGCCCAGAGAAGTCGACTCGAAATAACGCCATGATCGAGTCTATTATCAGAAGCTTGAACAGGCCCGCCTCTTCGTGGAACTTCGCTGCTACGAAGTCTAGGAGTTCCGCCTGGTAAAAAATTGTTTAAAAAACAACACTATGTTTGTAGTTGTACTGTTACCAACGAGTCTCTTCTTAATTGGCGGGTTAATGGCGTATCATTAACAGTAACAGTTCAACAACATTCATTGCGTTATTTACGTTGTTATGCAGACTAATTTTTCGAATATAATATTTTTCAAAATGATTCTGAATATTTTCTATTCATTGATAGTGTGTTACGCAATTAGGGTGCGCATTAAAAAAAAAATCTCTTTGCATTTGATAGCCCATCAACTCTTGAGGAAGGCTGTTCAATGTTACCTTTGGACATTGACTCAGCACTCCGCCTGGCTTACGCGCGGCCCAGATAAAATAATGATTTGGTTGCATCTTACACGCATAGGACACAAAGATTTTGTATAATAGTGTGTGTTAAGAAAAAGTAGTATATAAGCTGTAACATATTGTAAATAAATCAGATTTGAATTTTATATTCTTGTCTCATTACCCCTCACTGTGGCCAAGATACCTTTAGCTATCTCTGATCAGTCTCGTGAGTCTGCGGGACTGGCAGTGAGTTCACCCGTTTCGAACCTGGAAATCCTGTCTACAATCCGTCTGCAACCTTAGGTCGCATGGTGCAGACATCCTGAACTTATTTATATATTTATTTATCACGTACTAGGTATATGATAGGTTAGGGCTGTAGGGCTTATAGGGCTTAGGGTCGTAAGTAAGTAAGTAAGTCATTTATTTTGCAAATATGGGTACAATACATGGTGATAGAGTGATAACAGGGCCCGTATTCCCGTAATTTAAAACGGTCAAAATCTAGTCGCAGTCTCATCTCGGCGACAAACAAATGTCAAAAACTTGTCAAAATGTAGGGAAATTAGACGTATTTTTGACAGATTGAGACTGAGATCAGACTGTGAACGTTCTTAAAATTACGAGAATTACCCCGCTGGTAGGTTCAGCCACATTTTACCAGTAGGCATGCAAAAATTATAATTTGAAGCTAAAAATACTGGAAATTAATACTTAAACATATACATTGAATAATTTGACGTCATAGGGACTGTTAGGCTGGTAGGTCTCTGTAGGTTCCTTTAACTTATGATATGTTTTCATGTACCGTCACACCCTTGACTACTTTGCGGCCTTTTTTTTTGAGGATGGGAAATCATCAAATGACCCCTCCCGCTCTGGGTGGAGCGGAGGGAGTGTCAGACTCTTACTGATTAAAACCCACCCGTGTTCCTTCCTTAGCCCTATGTTCCAGGGCAGCGGTAACCTTTTCGGACGATCCCGCTACCCTGGCAGGCTTCGGCCCTATCGGGCCCCGTCGATCTTGCAGACATCTCTTTGAGGCGCGCGTGGAACACATACGCGCCGTCCGGCACGGGCCTGATCCTGATCGGACGGTGAGTTACCCATTACTCTCCACCCGCAGGCCCGCGCCTACGGTGGCCGGGAATCGTCACGCGGCTCCCGACGCCCGGAGCGTCTCCCGCGGCGGCTGAGGCGTGAGGTGTGTTCCCTCGCCCACCCCGCCACCTCCTTCGCTAGCATGACTGCTTCGCAGAAGGAGGTGACTGCCTCCCACTCCCTCTCGCCCCGGACCATGGCTTGAACCAGGGCCGGACGCGAGAGGTCGCCGCCGCTGCCAATCGCCTCTACGAGGACACGGCGATGCTCTGCCCAAGCAGGGCAGACCTCCACCGTATGCTCCACCGTGTCCTCTGGGCGATCCTGGCAGTGATGACACCCGGGCGTCTCCTCCCGCCTGATGATGTGCAGGAATCTCCCGAAACATCCGAGTCCGGACCTGCGTCAGGCGGTAGGTGAGAACGCCGTGACGCCTCTCTAGCCACTCCTCAAAGAGGGGTCTTACCGCTGCTATCGTGGCGTGCCCTGCGCTGGGTTGCGATAGTCGCTCCTTCCATGCCACCATGAGATCGCGCCGGAGGTTCGTCCACTCCGCCGCGGTTTGCCGCGGATGCGGAGTTTCCCCCCGGCGTAGTGCCTCCGCGCGCCAATCATACAGGCGCGCGAGGACTATCGCCTCCAGATCCCATGGCGGCAGTCCGGCAAGGAGGCTTGCCGCCTCGCCCGAGATCGTGCGGTAGCCCCGGATCAGCCTTACGGCTACCACCTTTTGGGGCGCGTTCAGGTTGTGTGCGACTCACAGCCGCAGTGAACGCGCCCATCCCGGGGCCCCATATAGGGCCATGGACCGCACGACCCCCGCGTAAAGTCTCCGGCAGGAGGCGTTTGGCCCCCTCAGGTTGGGCAAGAGCCGCTTTAGGGCGGCTCCGGCCCGTTCCAGTTTGGGGGCCAAACGTCGGAAGTGCTCGACGAAGTTCCACCGGCTGTCGAGGACGAGACCCAGGTACCTCATCGTTGTCTCGACGCCGATGTGAACCCCTCCTACCACTAATTGGGATCCCGAAGGTGGCCCGTACCGGGGCCCATGAAAGGACATGGCCTCGGACTTATGCAATGCCACCTCGAGACCCAACCGCCGGATCCTTTCCACGACTATCGCAACCCCGCGTGTCATCGCGTCGGCCGCCGCCTGATGCGACCTCCCCTGCGCCAAGACCAGCTTGTCGTCAGCGTAGCAAACTACGCTGACGCCTACTTTGCGGCCTTACGTGACGTCTGTTAAGGGTGGACGTACAAAGGCTATAGGCTATTTGAAATCAGGTTAGGACCCTTCCGAGCAAAAAGAAAATAATTTCAGACAGAACGCTAATCGAAAACTAAGTTTAGTAATAGCGGGGGCAGGCGATGCGATGCGCCGGGGTAGGTGGGGGGAACATTCACGCGAAATTTCACGCGGACGAAATCGAAGGCATAAATATAAAAGTATCTAAACAAAAGCGTGCACTGTTGGATTTTTTACGAAAACTGTTAGTGAAAACGGGCACTTTCGTTGATGGCCTGCCCAATTTTTTTTTTTTTTGTTTCTGCTCTTTATTATAATTAATCATAGCTTTCATCTGTACCTGAAAATGAATGGTTAAATATTTATAGTGTTGTCAGGAAGTACTTCATGGAGCCACTAACCTGATGTTCAGAGGTGTATGCCCTGGCGTATAGAACGTTATCTAGCATTGCAGTTTGGTCTAAATTGAATCTGTCTGCAATTGGCCGCAATCGGTCGGGTCGGCTGGAGTATTGTTAAGGAATTAGATTTATTTAGGGTCTAGGGACTACAATGCAACTGTAAAGATTGGTTAATGGTCGTAGCTGCAATAAAAGGGGCATTCGTTCTGGAAAAATGATCGACTTTTATATTTAGGTACTACTGTACCTAAAGGTTGTCTGCAAAAGGGAACTTTACATCATGCAGGCTGGCAAAAAAAATATTCTGGTTGCATTCGATCACTCAACCGAATTTAGAATCAGTTTCAAAATTGCAGTGGCGCTTGTGGGTAAAATAAAAGTGTTGTAATTGGCGCGTGAAAGTGAGCACGTCCTCTTGAAATAAATAGCTAAAATTCAGTTTTGCTTCCTGCCGTATCTTTCTTGGTAGGTACTCCAAGAGCGCGTAGCTCTAAGTTAGCCTTGAAATTTATTTTGAAAAAATGAATAAAGAATTTCCGTTACTCTTAGGTAATACTAATTAAGGCATTATTCGTTCGTGCTTGTAAATTGGTATGACGCAATAAGCAGCTATACTCTAGCGTATGAGAAGTCTTCAATATGAAAATAATGTTTTTTTTTATGGTTTTCTAATGATAATTAACTAATGCGTACGATATCCACGTACTTCTTTGTTCGATATGCAGCAACATTTTTAGAATCTATGGTTTGTGTATTTTGATAGGGATGTTTGATGTAAATATTTAAAACCTATCTTTATTTAAATGGTTTTAAATAAAACTGTACTTACCTAATTGTTTTTTTTAGCAGTGATGAAAGTTTTGAGTATGAATGTGGATGGCTATAAGAATAGGGGACGACCAAAGAAACGGTGAATGGATTGTGTGAAAGATGATACATAGGTATGGCTAGAAAGGGGTGACTACCGAGATGACGACTAAGAGAAGAGAATGACGATGTAGTTGCTTTTTAGGGTTCCGTAGCCAAATGGCAACGGAACCCTTATGGATTCGTCATGTCTGTCTGTCTGTCTGTCTGTCTGTCTGTCTGTCTGTCTGTCTGTCTGTCTGTCTGTCCGTCCGTATGTCACAGCCGCTTTTTTCCGAAACTATAAGAGCTATACTGTTGAAACTTGGTAAGTAGATGTATTCTGTGAACCGCAATAAGATTTTCACACAAAAATAGAAAAAAAAACAATAAATTTTGGGGGTCCCCATACTTAGAACTGAAACTCAAAATTTTTTTTTTCATCAAACCCATACGTGTGGGGTATCTATGGATAGGTCTTCAAAAATGATATTGAGGTTTCTAATATCATTTTTTTCTAAACTGAATAGTTTGCGCGAGAGACACTTCCAAAGTGGTAAAATGTGTGTCCCCCCCCCTGTAACTTCTAAAATAAGAGAATGATAAAACTAAAAAAAATATATGATGTACATTACCATATAAACTTCCACCGAAAATTGGTTTGAACGAGATCTAGTGAGTAGTTTTTTTTTAATACGTCATAAATCGTAACGTAACGGAACCCTTCATGGGCGAGTCCGACTCGCACTTGGCTGGTTTTTTAAATGAAAACCTGCAAGTTAACTTTACGCTAATGCTGGCAACTTGGTGCAGTGCAACACAGTGCAGGGGCTGCAGTCTCGACATTCATAGCGATCGCTTTACGACCGAATTCGGTCGCAAAGTCCTGTCACTCCATACACAGCAGTCTCGACATTCATAACGATCGCTTTACGACCGAATTCGATCGCAAAGTCCTGTCACTCCATACATTACACCTGTCAATCCGGGACTTTGCGACCGAATTCGGTCGTAAAGCGATCGCTATGAATGTCGAGACTGCTGCCCCTGTCAATCCGGGACTTTGCGACCGAATTCGGTCGTAAAGCGATCACTATAAATGTCGAGACTGCAGCCCCAGGTGGAGTGCTGCGGTGAGGGTATTCGTAACGTTACAGATAACGCTAAATTCACATAGGATAGATAATAGGTTGCCTAGCCTACCAGGGGTTATGTAGAAATGGCTGGCTATCTACCAAGAAATAATTACACAGACAGCAGTGAGCAGACAGATACTTAACTGTGGAGGGAAACCGATGACTATGAGGATTATCTTATGAACATAATCCTCATATTTGATCAGTCGCTAAATTCTGGTTATACAAACTATTCGACTGATCTCTTTCTCTCTGGCTAGACTCCTTATACAGGAATCTTGTAAGTTGTAGGTAAGTTATTAGGGAGGATACAGTAAGTAGGTATTTGTAGGTTTGTGTGACTTCAAGTGAGTCGGATGTTTGAAGTCGTCGACCTCATTATTATTTATAAGACATAAAGGATACAAAGTATGTTCAGTGTCTAGGAACATGACCTTCCCTCCGTGGTAGCCCGTTGAGTTGGGTATTTGAGTGGTGACGCACAGGGTGTGAGATAGCTGAGTCTTGCCCGTACGAAATTCACCGAAGACTTCGGTTATCGCCATTGATTCCACGCCACCGGCCAGTAGCTTGCTATAATATTAATATAATTTATTTAAAAATGAATTCGAAACATCGGTGGATACGTAAATACTTATAAATTCACACTCTCACTTTCGGGTCTACCTGTGATCATAAATGATATTTTTTCTGTAAGTAGGTGTGTACAAACACTTTACATGTCAATCATATTTTTTTAACTAGGTAAGGTCGACGTTTCCTATCTGACTACTCTGAGAAGAAAGGCCAAACTTAGAGGTCACAGTCTCTTTTTCAGCCCAGACATAATCTAGATCAGATCATGTGAAGGCCAGTAGATTGGTGGTTGAAATGATCTTTTCAGGAAAGAACCACACAGGTTGAGTGGACCTTCAGTCTGTGCACACGTTTGTCATCGTGCAGCTCAATTCAGAACTTAAGGTGCTCAACGATTAGACAAACAATACCAAA
This sequence comes from Apamea anceps, assembly GCA_951799955.1. Lineage (NCBI taxonomy): Eukaryota > Metazoa > Arthropoda > Insecta > Lepidoptera > Noctuidae > Apamea > Apamea anceps. Next base: position 7,898,782 of record OX637516.1, read on the forward strand.
GAAAGGACCAACAAAAAACCATCAAGGCATTTAAAGCTAATTCCATGTATCTATGACAGTATCATTGGATCACTCAGTACAGACACCATTTTGAACTTAGTGATCCTTGATGAATACATATAGGTAAGTAACTACCTGTTTCGTATTGAATTACACAAACTACGATTAATTTTTGTACAACTTTATGACTACAGTTTTACATAAAAATCATTTACATATACCTACAGCTTAATTGACGAGCTATTAGACTTTTAATATTTTAACGAAATTGAGTGTTATTTGTATGAAATTCACATATTGTCGCGAAGTAAAAAAAAGATCACAAAATCCGAATGCACATAATTTTTCTTCGTTTCTTAAATTGAAGATTCGCGGTGACTCATTAATATTTATTAATTTTATCGTCGTAACATTAAAATTTATCTTAAAAAGTTGTACTATCTACCTACATAATACTATCATCAACAAACAACATGTAATGCCCATGCTATTGATTTATCGATAGCGTGAGTACGTGCGACAAATTGGGCAAGTGCAATTAAATTGTGACAAACGCCTATCACATTTATAACACAGCATTCAGTTGCAGGAGAGCAGCGTTGTGGCTAAGTGGCCTGACTTACGAGTTGTGGGTCGTGGGTTTGGATCCAGTCAGGCGCTTTACACGATGTTTTCCTTCGCCATTTTGTCGACCAAAAATTCGAAGACATGTGACATCTCTCCCGCACCGGGTCCGCGTGGTGGATTAGGTACGGCCTATTCCCTCTCACAGAGAGGAGGCCTGTGTCCTAGCACTGGGAACGTGGCTGATTATGTTATAGAAATTGTAGTGAAGACGGCGTTAGTTTTAAATTAGACGCTCTCTACTGACCCTAACTTCTTTCGTTGCACCTCATTAAATAGGTATTTATTACTACTTCTATTTTTAAGAAATTGGTGATATATACATACTCATTGCCACTTACTCTAATTCTGTACTTCCCGTACTGATTTTAAAAACTTGTTTCCGCCGATCACTGACTTCCAACGCGGTCATAAAACCAAGGGTACAAATTTTTTGACAAGCTTCTTTTATTTTCTCAACTTTTGTATCAGAAAATCCTTTGATATTGCTTAATTTTTTCTTTGTAGACATCTGAATCCCTTTTATCGTACATATTCCAGCCGCTTTTAATTTTTTTATGTCAGCTACGTTTATTCCATGCTTTTGTAATAAGTCGACGTCTTGAAAAAAGCTCTCTTCTTCGTCATTTTCAGATATATTATCGTCAAGAGCTTGTTCGATCATTACGACAACGAATAAAAAATAGAAATGCACAAAATGAAACTAAAAAAAGCACTACAGTTAGCAGGACGGCAATCAATTTACGAATTTTGGCGCGCATTTTCTTCTAATTTTTTAACTCATAGACAAAATCATAAAAATTTAAAAAATTGTTGGCACTGTAAAAATAACATGGAATTAGTATGTATGTACTACATTTTGAAAAATAATGTTAAATAATTTGTGAAGGCGTTGCTTTAAAGGGGGCTTGAGACGAACATTCCATACGATTTCGTGGCAAAAATATTGCCAACTGGTCCCCTTGTGATACAATTTGGCAGCCAATTCAAGTAAGTTAGGTGCCAATGAAATTGAGGGGTCCGTCATCTTTTCTTCTTTTCATTTAGCTTAAAAGCCTTAATGAAAATGACTGCCAAGAAGCTTATAAACTTCTTCATGACCGTTGTCCATGCGGGACGATACTAGAGACTAGGAATTATAGCTATTCACAACCACTCGATTTGCAATCCAATGGTTAAGGTTCGTTTAGGGGAAACTCTGCAAAATGGTTACTTTTTGTTGTATTGATGCTGTTGATGATTCTTATTAATAAACTTCTGTCAAATACATACATACTTCGACGACTAAGTGCCCTTAAATTTTGTGTTTGTATTTATTTGTATAGTTAGTTAGTTATTTAATTTAGTACCTACGGTAATTAGTTAGTTACTATGCCATGAATACTACAGCTTTGAAAATAAATAAACACAACCTGACACTGACCTACGAATTACAGAAAACGTAAGAATATTTGAATTCCGTGGGTCATCCCGGCACTTCCCAGTAAGTTATATAGTAAATTATTAGGAATGTCGTAACATAACTCAAGTGCTACTTTAAAATATATACTGAGAGATCAATTAAAAAGAAAACCATTGGTTTTATAAAATAATAATATTAAGTGTTTCCTATTTCGAGTAAACTTGCCATAAAAAATAAAGATAAACTTGCTGCCCTTGCTTAGCTCCCTTGTGTCAATTTTCCATTTGTGACCATATACTATTTAGTATCATTTTCGGATTTCAACTCTATTTCTTTTCATAGCGTCACTTTGATTTTTTGATTGATTTGTATTTTTAGTCTATGGTTTTGATGACTTCGACTACGCTTCGTTGAGAGAGAATCGTTAGCGGCGCAAATAAAGGATTATTTTTAATATAAATTACAATTACTTCAAGAAATTAACCGTCTAATCCATCTCAGTAAAGGTAAGGGCGTAAGTTAACCCTACGGAAGTACTGGAAAGTGATTATTTATTATGTTCATATATTTCCTTCAGTATCACAGCCATGTTGAAGTAGTGTTGATTTTACTAAGTTTTCGTCAGTTTATCGTTCAAAAAAGTTAAAAGTTGTTCACAAGTATATGTGACAGACCTAAGTTTCGTTTGTGTTGTGATTACAAAGTTGAAAGTCTTTGCAATATGAAAAGTGTTACAAAGTGCAACCAATTCTGGCTTCGAGGCGTCGTCGTGAAGGTAAGGCTGGATGTGTCTTCCAATATACATCACAACGTAGCATTTACCAGTTGTATAAAAGTAAAGAAATACATCTACAAAATAAGTTGATACATTTCTACTATAATTTTTAGATTTTGAGTACATTCATACATACAGAGAAAATGAAATGTTCTGGTCTTCATTGTAAAGTAACATTTCTTGGCAGATAATGCAGGAATTGAGAGAAGTAGGTAGGTGTAAAACAAGAATGGCAAAGCCCAGTTTGTTTTAATTTTGGTTAAAATATTTTTTTTTTATTATTATTTCTTAAATTGTTGAAAAGGTGAGTTATTGAGAGAGATATGCATGTTTTTAAGACTTATTTAATAAAGTATTGATTACAATAGGTATTTATTTAACACAAATAACTGACCTGTTTGTTTTAAGCATTGGACATGCTCCCTGTTCACTTCAATTTTTGTGGTATTGTTAAATATGGACATACTTCGTAGGGTATCATTCCATAGTATCAAAATGTTCATTGTTATATTTGTATCCATTTCTTTAATTACATTTTATTGATTTATCTTTGTTATTTTAATAAATGATAACAGAAATACAACCTTGTTATTTTACATGCATAGTCTCAGTTTGAGTTTTCCTAGAGTATTTTGTTTATGGGTTGAATAAAGTTAAGAAAGTGAAATAGGCTGATGGATATTTGCTTCTGTTGAAGTAAATTGAGAATGTTTGTACTAACATTTGATACAGTAACGCATATTTTGACTGGTTGAAGCTATTTATAAATAAAATAACAATCAGAGTGCTTGTTTGGGTTGGGTCCGAACTACAAAATACCACTAGCTTCATATGTCACTCCCATTTTTACAGAGATGGATTCGGAAGACTCCAGAGATCAGTCATCCTCGAGTAGTAGCAGTACAAGCTCTAGGAGCCGAAGGAGCTCATCATCAGACAGGAGTGTACACTCCAAAAAGGGGGCAAAGTCCCCACCACGCTCCCCAAAATCTCCTAGGTCACAGGGGCCACGGTCACCTTCCCCTGAAAGTCGCTCTCAGTCACCATCACCACAGTCCCCAATACATGGAAAGCCACCACAGTCACCAGATAACCTGAGTGGAGCACATTCTGACATTAATTCACCAGAAAATTCAATACCTGCTTCACCAGTAGGTCCTAAATCACCAAGTGAAGTGGGTTCAAATGTAGGGTCACCAGGGCATGGTGATCCGTATTCCTCAGCTCCAGTAGCAGGAGAGGGTCCTAAGACACCACAGAGTCCAGGAAGCTCAGCTAGATCTCCTCCTGGTTCCCCAGACAGGTCAAGACCTGCTTCTCCTGACTCTGTAAGGAATCCCAACAGACGATCCCCCTCTTCAAGTCCTTCTCCTGACAGAAAGTCTTATAGATCCCCTCGCACATCACCTACTAAACGAAATGATTGGAGCCCGAAGGAAAGAAATGAAAAATGGAGGAGACACACAAAAGCTGAACAAAAAATGGTCTCTGCTCCAAGAGCCCGTAGCAGGTCAGATTCCAGCCAGTCCAGTAGGAGTTCATCATACAATAAAAGAAGTAATAAGGATCCAGCTACAGAAGAAATATCAGAAGGTAATTTATTTAATGTCTTGAGTTGTATTGAAATGTTGGCCCTTTACTTTATTTTAAAAACAGTTCTAATAAGGATCTTGTTTGCGTAGGGGAAATGGAATCAGACCAAGAAGACAGAAAATCTAGAAGTAAATCTAGGACCAGTGACAAGCCTGATGGGAAAGACCTTAATATAAGTCATGAGGATCTATCTGACGTATCTGACTTGGACTCTATGGGCCCAGAAGAATCAGAGAAAGGATCAAAGGTATTGTTCCATAGACTAACTGATGGCTATTTAAAGTTCCCCCACGAGTTTGCGAGCTCTTATACGCGCGACTCGGCATGTCGCGCCTGTGAGGCAGCCTTTAGACTCTGACAGGAGTGGTGATTCATGTTCTGTTTATTTGTTATTTTAGCCCAAGTCTCCACCAGCATCACCAGAACACAAATCAGACCCTGTTAATGGAGCCAGCAGACAGTCCTCACCACATTCAGATAGTGGGAAGGGTGATACACCTAAAATGGAAAAAGTAATTATTGAAAACTGCTGCATGCAACTTATTACTTTTCTTATAATCCTCAAAATACTTGACTTGTTTAATCCAGATGAATTTATTTATGTAAACTTTTTGCACAAAAAGGTACAAAGGCAGACTGATTGACTGTCCTTTTACATTATTTTCATTATGCTTAGTTACTATTGAGCAACATACCCCTCTAAAGCTTGTTTCACTATGAATCTTTAGGTACCACAAGAAAAAACAAGTAATACAGAAGATGGGGAGGAACAATTGGATTTTGAAGCAGAAGAAGGCGAATGTGTAGAACCAAAAGCTGTAGAACAATCTAATGGCGATGCTGAAGATAAAGGAATGGAAAAAGGTAAATTAGTAAAATACTACCATAAACTAAAAGAAGGCGCGATTTCGCCGAGTTTAGGATTATGCATAATAGAGTCGAATTAGGCTGGTTATTGGGTGGTTCTGTTAGAAAATACAGTTAGTCTTAGTAGACGCTTTTTCAAGCGTGGGAGAATAGCCTTATAATATGTGCGTGAGTCTCACGCCTTAGGAATACTACAGCAGTGCTATTCTAATAAAATCTCACTGTGGAAATTTAGATGAAGTGTCATTCCACCTAGGGATTGACATTGGCTAACTTCACCTAAGTTTTCACAGTGATATTTTTATAGAATAGGTTGGCAGTTCAACGTGTTTTACAATCGCCCATCATTCTGGTACTACACGATCGACATTGATCTGACATCGATTCAACGTCGATCTTGTCCCAAGTTCATAAAGGAGGTCTGAAGAGGCAGGTTTATTATAACAAACGTTGCTATTAACAGAGGATATAAGAGCGGCTCGGCGGTCTCGCGGCTCGTCCCTGGAAGAGGGCGAGGTGTCGGACGAGGCCGAGCGCCGCCCGGAGGAGAGTGAGCCGCGCCCGGTGTGCCGGTTCTTCTCCAGGGGCGCTTGCACGTGGGGCGTCAGCTGCAGGTAAACCACTACGTGACAGTAGCGAGGTGTAACGATAGTTCTCAGAATGGGAATCCCATGATGGCGTTGGTCATGCTGTGTACGATAATTAGTAGACATTCAATTTATTGTCATGTTTAAATTGGAAAGCTATGTATGTTACGTGGACTCCTCATGACTAGTACCCAATAGACTAAAACATCGCTGGAAATAGTATCTATTGGGTGAGCTTATTCGCTTCTCCACAACAAAACTCATATCTAACATGAAGTAAGAGATAAGCTGGTTATTCCAACATGTAAAGGTTTCTGTCTATGTGTGACAAGTTGATTGTCATTTTCATATGTGGCATAGATGGCAGTTATTGAAAAGAAAAAAAAAAAACAAGATTTCATAAGTATTTACAGATCAGTGATCATCATAGGAACAATGATCACTGGTCAGTAATTACTTATGACTATTCAAGTCATGATAGACAGCGTGAACTAGGAGTGATAATGGCAATACAGGAAACCTTTCAGTTTAACCAAACTGCACAGTATTCTAACCAGAAATTTTACTCTATGTATATTAGTAACACGTGTTTCTTGGTCAGGTTTCTCCACCCGGGCGTTACGGATAAGGGCAACTACAATATGTTCGACGTAGTAAGGGGCGTGCCCTCGGGAGGGAGTTACCCGGCTGCACCACCCAGGGATGTCGCACCGCCTGAGTCTGCATGGGAAAGGGGACTGCGCACTGCTAAGGAGGTGAGTTCACCCAAGTAATAAGGGGCGAGCCTGCTGCCAGCAAACGGCCACAAATACGGACTAAGGGCAGCTACTGAAAAAACCCTAAAGAAAAGAATTGAAAAACACCGGTATTCGTTTCCATTAAGTGAATATGAATGCGTATTAACTATTTAATGGTGTAACTAATACTATAAACAAGCTTTCACCTTTTTTCAATGTGGGTTGGCAGATTCTTTTAATCTAAACACAAACTTACTAACAGATGCTGCGAATAGCGAACAAACGTAAAGAGCAAGACATGGATTTCGAAGAGAAGAAGCTGCACTTGTCAGTGGGTGGCGTGGTGCACGACCCCGACGCGGAGCTGGCGTACGCGGCCGCGGCCGTGGGGGCCTCGCCGCCGCGCCACCACGACGGGCCCGCGCCGCCGCACTACCGGGACGCCGAGGCCTTCAGGGGAGGGTAACTACTCACTATGCTAAGGACCGGAGCCGGGCTATGGCGATTTTCACTATCATTTAGAGAATTTATAACGGAAGGTTTAAGTTTATAATAATAATATTAATGTTTTATTTGCAGGCCATACGGTCCGATGTACCGTGGTGCTCGATTCCCGCGACCACAAGTCGACGAGCGGGAACGTTTTTACGACCGCGAACATATGTATGAGCGAGAGCGTGCTGGGTACGAGAGAGTGCCGCACTACGACGAACGAGCCCCCGCGCCAGACGAAGGGGCTTATCATAAGGTATGGTTTAAGTTATAGAGAATATGTTATTGCACTAATAAATGAGTATTTCATGAAATCATTACATTAGAGGCCAATTTTAACCAGTCCAACCGACAAGAGAATGCGTTATTGACTCCTGTCAGTTTCATACAAACTAATACGTGTTTTGCGATTTTGTTCTTTATTATGTAGTTAGTAAAATTTATTGTCTCACTGATAGGTGTCAGGAACGCTTTTGACGGCCGGACTGTAAAAAAGCTGTATGATTTTAGATGAAGATTTTATTTCAGGTAATAATAGTTATTTGTTATACAAGAGTGCAAAGTTGCTTTTTAACCGCGTGTTCAATTTTGATGACCGAGCAAGCGAAGGATTCTAAAATTGAATCACGAGCGCAGCGAGTGATTCAAAATTAGAATCCTGAGCGTTAGCGAGGGAATCAAAAGAGCACGAGGTGAAAAATCTTTGCACTCGAGTGCAACACGTAACTTTTCATTCCACCTCAGCGAGGAAATGACTAAATGTAAAAATGCCACTAATTTAGGATAGGTATCGATATGTTTGTCTTTTTTCATCTTTATTGTTGCTTTTAGCATTGAATACGTACTCCATAGAGTGCTTGCTTTCTTGTTCTCGGATAATTCTATAAAATATGCCAGCAAAACGTTTTCTGAGAAAGTTTTGGCTCCTTTTGCTAGTCGCCACGTGTTGAACATATCGTACTGTTTTAAATACTTCTCGCGTGATTGTTGAGGGAGAAAGCTCATTTGCGCATTATTAACAGTTTCAGTCAATTCTGTTGGCGTCAAGCAAACTTCCTCGTCGCTAGAATCACTCATTTTAGTTTTTTCACTTGTTCTCAAGTTTCTTGTTTTTAATATAAGGTTTAACAATGACGTGAAAAAATGCCGCGTAAAGAACCGCGTACAAAGCAAATTGAAAAAAGAACACCAAGAAGGTTCCGAGTCTGAGTTTTTAACAAATTAAAAAAAAGTTGTATGATATATTCGGCACCATAGAGGTAGCAGTAAATAGGTTTAATGTCTTTTTTTAATTCCAAACTTAGTGCACACGATGTTCTAAATTCAATTTACTTTATCCTCTAGAGAATAAAAACGGCTTTTCCACTCAGATATTGAAGATTAAAAATACTCTTTCCGAGATGGTGGGATGAAAATATTTGTTACAGTCGCGAATCATATTTTTATCAACATTTGTATGTTGATAAAAATAAGGTTGAGAATTTGACACTGTCCTGCAAATTGCTAGTTTTGCTAACTTATACAATTGTCTTGCATCCTTTGATAATGGGGACGCAAGAATGCTGTTACACCTTCCAACATCCAGTGACTTGTATAACAATGTGATTCTTCCGAGTTTCTTCCATTATACTACACTCCAGAAATTTTGGTGAAGCTACTTTTCCCATGAGAATTGTAAAGCTATTCATTGGAATGTGTCCCGATCGAAGCCTAAGAGCCATTACAATTTCCGGACGAGTCATGTTTGCCTAGACGAACCATGAATAACGAGAAAGCGCTGACTGGATCGTCTGATACCAGATACCTTTGCTCAGTGACCTCTGATCGAAGTGCTCGTGCCACATTTTAGATATAGCACCTTTCCTAATTAGTATTGTAAGCCAATGTTGAATGTATATGCTTTTGGTGTTCTTAATAAATAAATACCCTAAACATGCTTTAATCACTACTCTGCATTTTCCATTGTTAACACATTGTTTGACCATCAGAGCATTATGTTTGTCAAAGGTTGGTGTGCTCAATGCTCAGGCAATTCCTTTTATTTTAGCGTCGCGTCCGACCCTCTCGTGAAGTAATAGTGCAACGCGCTGAAGTTGAGCGTCGCGAGGGGCGGGAGGGGCGCGGGGAGGTGCGCGAGGGGCGCGAGGGGCGCGAGGGGAGGCGCGGGGACGGCAGGACGGACGACTGGGCCGACCCTTGGATGCGCGCTGAACCTGCGGCGAGGCGGAGAAAGCCGCCTTCTTCTGATGAATCATACTCTTCTTCTAGGTATGATTTTCTTTCTTTTTTTAAGTATTTAAGTGCCAGCAGTACTAAACACTACCCGGCTTTAATAAGGCACATGGAGTTTTAGGAAAAATTATGCTTGGTAGAGTGTTGTCTCTGTCGCTCATTCCGAACGGGTGTAAAAAGACGCTCACGAGTTCTTCTCGTCATTGTTGTACCGTTGCTTGCACCCACAACAAGCACAATGTTTTGTGTGCTGTCGTAAACAGCGATTTTTGTCACCAAAAATATTATATATAGGTATATATTTCCCAGCAATAATTATTGCTCGATGTTACATAGTTTGTCTATGTATGATGAATCATGACCAGTCCGAACTTTCCGCAGAAAACAGCACATTAACATTTTTTAGGAACTACATGGAGGCGAGTGTGAGTGAGTGTACATGCGCGAAAGTTCGGAGAGCCTATGTTCAGACCGGCCATGGTCCATGATTCATCGACCGTATTGTATCTGCCTAAACTCGCATGTGCCATTTGAACGGCCGCTTACTGTTACCGCTCTGCGCTGCCATACCCTTGGTCCCCCAAGATGTTGAGTGTCAACTGGTCGTGTCAATGTTGTTAGGGTCAAAACTCAAAACCGCGTTGCAATATAGCAATGCTTTAAAAGTAAGTACTTTGTAGTCGAGCGAGCTCATAGATTTTGGTGATCAGTCGTGGTTTTGATTTTCGGCCATAAATGTTGGTTTTCGGCGCGAGCCAGAGGCGGTCGAAGGAGACGAGTTGCAGCGTATGAAACAGGAATAAGACGGACGCAATGACTCGCGCCATTATGAAGACACCTCGTGATTGTAGGTAAAATAATCGAGTGCATAAGGCGCGTTACACAAAAATGCGCTTGCGCATTAGGATATTAATGTTGGGTCCAAATTTTTTAGTTTTAAGAAACCTTATCTCATCTCGATGAAGGAAACGATAATTTTAGAAATCTCTGTAATAAGAAGTATTTATTAATCCATATTACTTTTATTCATGAAATTTTAATTCGATATTTTCTCCTGCTTCGTCCCTCTTCCTTGGGCGATGGGTTTCGCTTTCATAACTCGTCTAATGTTGTGGTGTTTGCGGTGTTCGATTTCTCATGACTCTCATTTTAATCTCGATATTAACAACTATAACTGCATGCTCGTTCTTGATATCATTTGTCACCTGTGGGACTCACTATGGTCGCGACCGTGTGCGCATGAGACATGTAACATAACCATGCGTGCGTGTGTGCATGCGTGCGCGTGTGCGAGACCCTCCCCCCCCGCCCGCCCGCGTCCCGCTCACTCCGCAGCTCTTCAAATTCCAGTTCCCGAAGTTCGCGATCGCCGAGCGCGCGGCGCAAGAGAAGGGCATCCTCTTCCTCGAGACAAAGGTGAGATCCTGGACGTTTTACGATTTCAGTAACGCTCAATAAAAATATGCATAGGTGCGTCTTCTTAAACTCGACTCTCGGGAACGCGAGGCTCTTCGCGTAAATCTAAAAGCGCTATCTATATCCGCGATTTCTTGGCATTCTTGGCTACATTCGAAATATTTTTCTTTGCTATTTCTGCCCATCTTCTTTTGAATAAAATCGAGTTTTTTTTTTCGTAAAGTTCTTGCTATATTTCTTCTGCGTCCACTGGCGAGTCTCTCCTATGTTGCGCCACAACACCCGGTTCTTCGTATTTTACTTTCGAACGCCAAATTTAGGTTAAGCAGGAGCGGGAGGGTAGTGTCGAGTCATAGACGTAACGCGGTGGGTGTGCGCAGGTTGTCGCCGTCGGTGATCGTGCGCGAGCGGCGCCTGGCCACGGCGCGCGCCACGGCCATGAACCCGCCCGCGCCGCGCCGCCGCCAGGCCTCGCCCGCCGCGCGCCAGCTGGCCGCCAACCCGCCGCCGCCCGCCTCGCACGCCTCGCACGCCTCGCACGCCGTGCACCGCCACAAGGTATCTCACAACCACACTCTTTGTGCAATTACACTAGATTTCGTCACAAACCTTTACAATATAACAAAAGCAACCCTTGCTGAAAAAGCATTGTGATCAACGCTCGTGCCTTCTCTTTTATTTTGAGAAGAGGCCTTTGCACTACAGTGGGACAATAATAGTCTGTTATTAAATGTGGGGTATCACCGGGGTGAGTCTTCAATCGACGATGTAGAAGGCTTTTCGTCAAAGTGAAGCGCCCGCTCACAATGAGAATGAAAATACAATATGAATTTGGCACGTGTACAAGTTAAAAAGTACAAGCAATGTTAAAAACTAAAAAAAAAAAAATATGTTAAAGACCTTTCTTTAACGCAATATTTTTTTTTTAAGTAGCAGTGGAAACCTTTTAGTTATCGTTTTGGTGAAGCGCTTGCTTAACATCCACGACAAAATCATTTATGCTGCTGATGATGATAGGCACACTAATAAAGGGCATAATAATAATCCTTCCAAAGTTTGTCTTTAAAATATAGTTTTTAGCGATTAGACCGCCCTTTGTGTCAATAGGGTGACAAATTGGTGGTAAAATTTCTACATTTATATCCATAATTCATAGACGCCAGCAGGTCAAACTACCCGAAACTCAATGTTTTCCAATCAACATTGAGCCTTAATGCTATAGCGATAAAGTTGAAAATCTATTAAATAAATTTGACAGATTGTAGTAGCTTGATGTTCTGGCGTCTGTACGTAGTGAAGAGTATTCCATTCTATTCACACTATAAAAACAGTGATAACACTAGTATTTGTGTAATAGGATGAATTGGACCCCTACGGGCGCAACAAGGCAGCAAGTCGCAACAGGGATAGGAAGAAGTATTCGCGATCTTCATCATCGGGCTCTGGTTTGTATAAATTATATACTAAATGAGCTATTATAGCATAATATTTATAGTAGGTACGATTTTGAGGATACGTTTTTGCTATGAAAATTAAACCTTATAGCATAGATATTTCAAATCTACAAATGTAGGCTTTAAATGTGCAAACGCGAACATTTATAACTTCCACGTTGGTTTTTAGAATCATCTTCGTCGTCGAGTGAGTCAGAGAGCGAGTCTCACTCGTCGTCATCATCGGGTAGTTCCGGAGCACGTCGTGCGCGCCACGCTCGTCTTCTCAATGCGGCCGCTAGACCCAGGTATGAAGAACCATCAAAAACCGACCGGAAAATGACGGCAGTCATGAATATTAATGAAGGCCATCGTAATAAATAAATCATTTAATCCAGGCAACAGAGACCCATAACATAAATAGTTAAATACCTTAGCCTAACATACATACAGAATAAGACAGCAAAAATAATAAATAACAAACTGTACCGGTTTCTAAACCGAGCCCAAGTCTTACAACCAGTCTTACTAAAGTATAGTCTTACTTAAGGAGTATCGTGTTACCCAGTAACTGGATTGTCGAGGTCAGATAGGCAGTCGCTCCATTTAAAATGCTGGTATTCAGTTGCATCTTGTTAGACTGGAAGCAGACCCATATCTGGGAAAAGGCTAGGCACATTGATTGGTACCAGTTTCTAAAATTCAAGCTTTACACTGTACATTTCGAAACATAGGCCATGACGTCATGTAAATAGTCAGCCCCAAGAGGCCACGACGTCATGTAAATAGTCAGCCCAAATACTATCCTTGCTGAAGCCAGTCAGCCTGTCGGCATATTCACATCTTACATTTTTGTGTACAGGTTGAATGCTAAAACGGGTGCTGGTCTAGCGGCAGCTGTGACGACTGTTACAAGCAAGAAGGAAGTTCCCAGTGATAAAGGTAAGCATAATTATATTCCAAGTATTACGCCGCTAAATAAGCTTTGCGTACCGTATGTGTAGTTACGACCTCCTTCCTTGAGGGGTATAAATTTAAACCTGAAGGGAAAGTCGCCTATAGTTTTAATATGTAAGGTGATAGTAAAAATAACATTTCAGAATCGGGCGGCAAGAAACGTTCGGCGACATCTCCAGTAGACTCGGGAGCGGCTAAGAAATCAGTATCGAGGCGGGAAGAGTTGTTGAAACAATTGAAGGCTGTCGAGGATGCTATAGCTAGGAAGCGGTCAAAGATCTAGTGGCGGCGATACGATGGGCTTACGTACAGCTCATGGCATAGGACGTTTCGGAAATAATGCCGAATATTCAGTTTTGCCTGGTGTCTGTCTGTAGTAGCATCAATTGTACACTGTATCCGCGGGCCTATCCCAAAAATTCGATGTACGCATGTTACTGTAAAAACTGTATAGTTCTAGTTAACCTTTATCCAGGCAAAGTTGACCTCGTACAAATTTAAGCATTTGCATTACTATGATGTAACAATATCGTGTTAATATAATTATGAAATCTCAAAACAAGAAACAATTATGAGAAGTATTTAATTTTATGTTAACATATGATTTTTTTCCTGAATGATCGTTGTGCTGACGGAGAAAGCGGGTGTATCAATTTGACTTGATAAGTGTTTGAATTCTTTTGCTATTCATCTCAAACTGAAGGCGAAACCTAGACATGTAGGTTTTTATGGTGAATTAGAATATGTAATAACGTAATTAGTAAAAAAATAAATGCATAATTTTGTAGAAATGATTTTTATTTACGTATCTTTTACGATCATGATATTTGCGAGTCTGTATTTTCTTGATGTTGTGTTCCTTACAAGAACTTGATTAAGGCCATTGTTTAACAAATGGTTCAATGCATTATAAGCAATGTATCCTACACCACAACTACGTGCTTCAGTAAAACTGAAAGCTCCTTGTGCAACATAGCCCATGGCCTGCCTTGAGGCGACATTACGCACTGTTTCAACTTTAGAAGGAAGCCATAGCTCTCTCATTGTTATTGTGTATTCCGATGGCTCATGCTTTGTTATTTTACGTGACTTTTGTGGGCATACCTGAAATAAAAAAAACTATTAAATTACTGAAATCCTTGTAATGGATTCAATCATAAACATTAAATAAATGGTTCAAAACTTACAGATGTTTCTTTCTTTTTAAGTTTTATTTTGCTTTTTCTTATCTTTTTCAACAGCTTTATATGCTCAGAACGTTTGAGCTTTCTTATCATTTCATTAGGATCTGCACTATGTGGTTCAAATAAAGTTTTAATATTAGAAACATCACCAGCTTCAGGCAAGCAAATGACTGAGTGCTTTTGTAAACTACCTTTTGCTACTAATTTTATGTAGATTGGAACTAAACATGAACTGGCATGTTTTACTTTTGGCAGACTTCGTTTTTTGGTGATACAATCCTGAAACAGAAAAGTTAATTCAAAACTGAAATATTCTATTGGTAGCCTATAATTTTTGTCATTTGCTCACAATTGTGAATTGCATCCTACCTGTATATCACTTAAGGTAGTCCTATTCCGTAAAACAAAGTAGTCATTGACTAGATTGTCACTCCAATCAGTCAGCAGTATGTTCCAAGGGCATATGAAAGGACTGTTGATAGCTATTTTCGTGTAGTTAACCCTCTTGCTTGGTGGAAGTCTAAAGTATCTTTCGCGTAATTCCAGTTCAATTCTTCTTTCATTGTCTTTCCCTGCATCTGAGTCTGGTGGTAGATAGCACTCTGCCATTTCAAATGCTAAGCTTTCTGTTTCTCGCAGACCTCCTGATCTTGCTCCAAACATGATAAATGTTAACCAGAATGGTAGAGCATAGCCAGAAGGCAAAATTATGTCCCAACCACTACCGTAACCTGAAATTAAAAATATTTTAATATAATATTAACACTGTTTAGCTAGTTATACTATGCAGGGTGGCAGGGACATCGACGCGCAAACTGTAACCATGGATTCACCACATGATACTAGAACCCGTAGCAATGAAATTTGTCATTGGTTATCAAAAAAAAATCTGTTTCATAGAAAAGTGCAATACCTACGCGGTTAAAATGTATGGAACAGCAATATTTTTTTTAATAACCAACAAAAAATTTCGACGCTATGGGGTCTAAACTCATGTGCTGAATTATAATATCATTATTATTAATCTGGTTACAGTTTGCGCGTCAATGTCCCTGCCACCCTGTATATTTACTTTATAAACTACTGACCAATTTTCTTGAATTCTGGATTCTGAGATCCAGGCCGCTGTACCAATACAACAGGTACACTCTGTAATGCTGGATCATCCTCATCTATTTCACCGGGTACCAACTGATTTTTAGTTACATGTTGTATAAACTGGCCATTAGACATTGATTCCTTTTTAATTGTTTCGTGTATTTTAGCATCCCACAGAGGAGAATTCGAAATAAAAGGTGGAATACGAAGTAATGATTCTGTACTTATTTCAGTATTTGTTTCTTGTTTTGCTTTTGTGCGGAATGTAGGTCGGCTCAAGCGAGGATCTTTCACAACCAACCCAACAATCATGTTAGAAGGTAATTGTGCAGGTGAGCTAGCTGTACTCATTGTACGCCAGTACTCATCCTTATCTTTCAAATCAAGAGGTTTATGCAATGACACCCACTTGTTATTTGTAATTCCATTATTATCATTTACACATTTCAAGCTCTGGACCAGCACTGCATGGCTATTTGGCCCTGTCAACCGAAACCTGTTTAAAATGTTTGGCATAGCTTTTACTTCAATAGTTTCTGTAATGTTTTCAACTTTTCTTCTTTTTTTGGCAATTCCATAATCACTTTTGTCTTGTACACAGCTAGCTTCCACCAGAACTGATTTAATTAGATTTGCTTGGGATGGGTGTACAAACAGCCATAGAGTTTTATTAGTACTGTCACTTGGAACCCAAATGAACTGAACAATACCAATATAACCAAATGGAAATGAGTTGATCCCATAAATATGTACAGTCCCTTGTCTAACACCATTTATATATGCCATAGCACAGATGCTCAGACCACACACAGAATTAGTTATCTTTGAAAACATTTCTTTGATAAGTTTTACTGTCCCTGTTATTTGTATTGGTGTGTAGTAAGAAATATCTTGTAGGAGGCAGTGTGCTGAGCTACCCCTATAGCATGCTCTGAATGCTTTATCACATGGTGCGTACGGCAGGCGATGCCCCCACCGTTCAGTCATGTGAAATCTCTTTGCATGCCATATGTGGGTCTCTAGCCAAACATTGTGCTTTTGTCGTCGATTATACTCTTCTAACAAATTTGCTGGACGCCGTCTGTATTTCCTGGATGGTCGTTTTTGTTTAGGAGGCAGACCACTCTTCTTTAGTTGATCTAAATGAGCTTTTCTTAACTTACGAGGTAGTCTTTTACAGTTGTGGCTCATCACACGTCGCCTCATGTGCACGGGTAGTGTTTGGAATACAAGTTTCGTTTTACTTGGCCTTAAAATACTTTCAGTCATTGCAGCTATTTCTACGCTTCTAGAAGATGCAAATTTTAAACTATTCGCTGCATACGGGAGGTGTTCAGTGCCACCTAAAGTGGCATCAAATTCTGTACCTTCTGTTGCTTCCATAGTTTATTTGATTGAATAATCACTTAACTTTATCACTACTGATTGTATACGAAATAATTGAAAGCTTATTTTTCAAAAAAAATATACGAAAATACCCAAAATAACATGAAAATAAAGCTTCGGTACGATATAACCTCAAAACAAAAACGTCAATGTCAATATTTACTGTCATGTTGAAATTATTTGGAGGTTTGTTTGCGGTGTTTACAGTTTATAAAATCATGTCTAAACTAGCCCTTTGGGCCAAAACTTTCTCAAAGATTTTGAAGGATTTGTTATTAGTCCAAGGGTGGAACCAGGATTTATTTCTGGGAGGGGCACGTGGGCCAGACGGATATGATAGATTTTCTTTTGACTATTCACACATATAGAGGAGTTCGTATGTATATATGTGGTTGTCGTATGTAAAAAAGTTTGATAATCTATATACTTATAATAAATCTGTAGAAGTGAAAATTCTGTACATTGAAAATATCAAAAAAATAAATGGCAGGGGGTGTTACTAGACCCACACCGAACCCAAAAATGTGATTAAAAAAATTTTTGTCTGTCTGTCTGTCTGTCTGTTTGTTCAGGCATCACGCAAAAACTACCGGTTCGATTACGATGAAACTTGGTATAATTATTCTTTAATATCCTGGGCACCACACTGGGTACTTTTTATCCCGGAAAAGTATATACAATAAAAAACAAACTTAATTTTGCGGTTCGATCCCTAGACCCGATTACTGTACCAACCGCAAATAATAAGTTTGTCGTAGGTTAGGTCACCCGCAGTGGAGTTCATTTTTATTCCTTTTACTTTTTAGAGTTATTTAGGTTTATTTTTATATAAGTCGTAGGTATAGATTTTAATTTTAAAGTATAGGTAGTATATATATTTGATAGTGTACGTAGTGACCGTAGGTTATTTTATAATACTGTTAGGTAGGATTAGTCATTCGTATAGATATTAGTTTTTAGAGATTTTGCATATTTATTGAGTTTAGATTGAGGGGCCCGTGGCTAAATAATAACAGCCGCACAGGTCGATCGGATGGTTAAGCTACGCTTGCCGCGGTCGGTCTGTGGATGGGTGACCATCTTTACATACCGAGACACCTCCGTGCCTCGGAAAGCACGTTAAACCGTTGGTCCCGGCTGTCATTCGTGGATCTTTGACAGTCGTTACGGGTAGTCAGAAGCCCGAAAGTCTGACAACCGGTCGTACCAAGGGTATCGTATTACCCAGTAACTGGGTTGTGGAGGTCAGATAGGCAGTCGCTCCATGTAAAATACTGGTATTCAGCTGCATCCGGTTAGACTGGAAGCCGACCCCAACATAGTTGGGAAAAGGCTAGGCAGATGATGATTGAGTTTAGATTAGTTATCATCATAAATAGGTTTATTTAGGTAGGTAGGTATTTTATTTTCTGTTATTGAGTTTATTTATTTTTTTAATTAGGTAGGTACTTAGGTAAAGATATCATATAGGTACCCTCTTAATCACCATTAATGAGACACAATTGGTTTTCTATTGTAATTAGCCACAAAGGGCCCGCGAGATAGATGGCATCCTGGGGCACATACATTTTATCCTGTTAGCACGTTCCCGTGGGATAATTTCCGACATCCACGCGGGCGAAGCCGCGGGCAGAAGCTAGTAATATAATGTTGACACGAGCGAGAGAAGCGAGCTTGATAATTTAAGCACCCCGCCTCGTAGGTGTAGGTTAGGTTTTCTTTCCACCATTCATACTGAAATAGGAGTTAAGTTGTTTTAATTTATATATAAAATATTAATATTAACTCTACATTTTTTGAGCTCGTTTCGCTGTCTATTATCATTTTCTTTTAATTCTCAAACTTTTCTAGTTTGGATCTGTGTTTAGGAAGGCATTTACTGATTATCAATTTAAAAAAAAAATCTACTTGAATAATGCACAAATCGGCAGGCGAAGAGTAAATATAATCACGATCCTCGCAGGAAGGTTTTTTCTGTTTGAAATCTATAAAGTTTTTGTAGTAAGTATAATATTTCCCCACGGATTCCTAAATATTTATTGTTACATAGTCTGCAGCTACTCGTAGGTATAGGTAATTGGGTACCTACTTCATTGAAAAGTTATGGGTACGTTTACTGCTCTGCAAGAAACTCGTCTTTCGTCTCGATGATACTATTTTCAAAGTGGTATTGAACCTCAGTCATAAGTGTAGGTAAGTACCTATCTACCTACTTACATCTAAGGCAATTCACTACTGGAGTTTGGTGTCGAATACCTCAGTAGGTATTTATGATAAAACAAAAGTAGGTATCATTCCATTCATCCTATTGACATACGTATCCAACATTACCTAACGATCAATAAGCCATGATGCAAGTTAGTTGAATACCTACTAACTTACCTTCCTATTATCTACCTGATTAGGTAGGTACTACTTACACACTACAGTGTGTGCAGCAATCAGCCGCCTATATACCAATTTACTGCTGAAAATTCCCGTCCTTTCAAGGAATGATCCAACTCTGTTAGCGTTAAAGAAACCACTGACTAAGGTAGTCAATACCAAAAGTGCTGACAGCTGACCAGCTGATGAGTGTTATGGGTACCTCGTTATCTCTCAGATAGCTTCAGGTACGTAGGCGCGGTCGCAGCCTAAGATTTTGGGGATAGTCACCATGGGTGCCGAGGAATATTATAGGAAGGTAAATCTCCTCTTTGGTCTAGTGGTAGCAGGCGCTACTGCTGAGCATGTGGTCCTGGGTTCGAATCCCAGGTCAAGTAGTGTTATTCGGTATTTCCATCAGGAATATCTCAGAACGAGCCTAGAGTCTGGATTTGTGCTATGCACATGGCTGTCCGTATGACATGGGACTGAAATATAACTGGCGAAATGTGGGTGTACTATACTATGTAGGTACACTCCCACCTAACCCTTCCGGTTGAGAAGAGCGACCGAAGCGCGCTCGAAAATTTTATCAACCTGCTTCGGCTATAAACAGAAAAAGGAGTATCATTGTCGACTTCTGCAGGAAAATCCATGCAACTATGAGAATGCAGAATGCGAGAGTGAGAGAAACGAGCTCGAAAATTTTGCACCATGGAAATGTGTGATGATTCTGTGGTGTAGCATTTCCTCATGATTAGATGAGATGATATTTAAAAGTCAAGTAAAATGCCATGTAACACGGTTTCATGGTATTTTCCATTTCATATGCTGAACATAGTGCGCAACCGGTGTTTAGGATCTCCATGGTCAACTAACTACATTGGCGTAGTAAGGGATTTTGTCTAGGGGGGCAGACGTCCAGCTGAACTTACCCCAGTCATCTAATGAGAGATTGAACACCAAAACCATTTCATGTGAAGTAGGTTGCCAAGACTTAAATAACGCTTTCACTGTCAAAAAAGTTATCAGATCTAATGTAGAGTCGAGCCCCTAAGTTTATAAACCTGACATCTTGGTCAAAATGTGCGGTTCTAATAAAAAGTGATTAAATACTAAGTAATTCTTCAATACTGACGATTTTTCTAGGGTAGGGTGGGCAAAGAAGTTTCTAAGGTTGGCATTGCCCATCCTTGCCCCGCCTAGCCACTACGCCCATGCTTCACGCAAATTCTCTGGTTAGTTATCTATTTGTAATTTATGTCACCAGTTTTTGTGCTTGTGATTAGACCCGAGGGCCCAAGCCACTATGAGAATGTATAGAATCCAAGAGCGAAAGAAGCGAGCTCGAAAATTTTGCACACTCTCGGATAGGTTAGATTTTCTTTTTACCATTTCCAAAAGAACTAGGAATTGGTTGATTTGTCGACTTAAGTATGAAGAAAAGCTCAAGAATCAAGGAAAAATCGCGGTTCGCGTCACCGAAATGCTAATATTAACAGTTTAATAGATGAAGATGACGTGTTGCGCTTGCTCGGAGTGCCGATAGATGTAAAAACAAGACTAATGTTAATAATCTTAATTTACAAAACGTCCACGATACTACAATTAATTTGAATATTAAAAAAAACTACCGTAATTTCATAGTTTTAAGTTTCCACTTCTGTCGGCAGCCGTCATGACTGCCTATGTTCTTAATGCTAGGTAGGTATGTCTCCGTGGTTCAAGTACTTACAGTTTTAACACTTAGCAATAAATGATTCATGCTCTCGACAGCTTGAATGATTGTGGGGGGGGGGGGGGTCATTACCCCCTTGGGACCCTGAGACGACGGACACTCAAGGATATAGGCACCAGACCGTTCAACTAGAACATTTCTAGGTAGGTCCTGCAAGGACGGCTATCATATTTATCTAGTTTTCCAAGCATGATAAAAAATAGCTTCATTGAGCTACGTCGCCAACTTTGCGGCGATCCCGAAATCGCTCGCTCGCAGCAGACATTGTGGTACCTGTGGGTAGCGCACGAATGAATGGTCGAAGAAGAATCTTATCCCATGACAAAAATCGAACGCGTGGTTTTTAATGCACAGGGCATTAGTGGTTTTGTTCCGACTTTAACATCTTAGTTGATAGTAGAAAACCAGTATAGAATAGAATAGAAAACTTTTATTTCAGACAGGAATACATAGAGTTAGCAACAGTTTTACTTAATTTCTAGTGTTAGTAGCTTACTTACAGACACAGATTAACATATACAATTAAAATTCAGCGTGGAGCTGCATCCACCTCCGCAACATGGAGTGATCCCACCGATCTGCGAACACGCTGAGAATACTGCTGGTGCTGCCGTGAACACGCGGCATCATTTACTCCCAATACCTAATGGCGGCAAAACCATTATTATTATCCGCAAACATCCCTGAAGAAAAAGTACTCGCAGTGCATTATTATATTGAACTCGTAGGTCGCTGTATGCCCGCTGAGTGAAGTTGACCCACAGGCTGCACGTGTAGGACTGACAGTAGGTATCGAAGCTTCGAAAAGCATTACTTTAACTGGCTTCCTATTATACATATAGATCGTGGATATCTTCTCTCAGCAAAAATTATAGGCCTGATAAGAATAGTTCAAGACATGGTGGAATTGTTTGCCAGCTAGCAAGGTGGGCTGGCTGCCCTGGGCGGGCCGGACGTACTCCTACGTCTCCTACCTAGCTGCCTGCCTAAATAAGAATTGTCGCTCTCTCTCGGAGGCTATAATTTTAAAGCGGTAAAATGTTATCATCGTCTGCTTAGCCCTTTCTCAACTCTGTTGGGGTCGACTTCCAGTCGAACCGCATGCAGCTGACTACCAGTATTTTACATGGAGCAATTGCTTATCTGACCTCTACAACCTAGTTATTGGGCATGCCTATACCCCTTAGAAAGACTGTTTGTCAGACTTTCGAGCTTCTAGCTACCCGTAACGACTAAAAGCAGTAAAATGGAATAATATTTAGTTTTAATTCCGCAAAATCTACATCCAGGCTTGGTTGCGGAATGCAGCAAATAATATGCACATTCATGAGATGCAATAATTAAATTGGAACATGCAACGTAAACCATACACGTATTCGACACGTGTTTCGACCCCGCACGGGGCCTACTCACGAGCGGTCGACGAATCAACATCTAACTTACCTAATTAAAATTTAATTCATAACTTTTTAAAGCATGAGATCTGAACTATGGAGTTCGATTCTCAGGTCGGGCAAAGTGTTATTGGGTTTTTATATTTGGTACCTATTTCTCATTAGCAGCCTGGAGTCTGAATTGGTTTTAAAGCACCCCTACTTTTCACGTTTCTCATTTGCGATGTTTAAGTCCACAGAGATTTCACGCTCTGCTTTGGCTTATTCAGATTGTATAACTTTGTGACTTTAGCAGTCTGGCTTCACTTAGCTAGGGACATGCGAAGTGACTAGCGAGATTCCCGACGGCTCAGCACCCGTCATGGTTTATTTATTTATTTCAGGCGACGCAGGCCCATAGATATATACCTTAACCTAAACATACATATTTTACTATAAAATAGAACTTCACCAGCTACGTAGTTCTTGTGCTGTTCTGTGGTACTTGTCCGCGGAAGCGACGGAACACCACATCCTGCGGCCAGAAGTCTTCATCCATGACGACGGGCAGATAACAATTCGGTACACGCACCACAAACGCCTTGAAGTTGACGTTGCGTTGCGACTCCAGTAACTGCACCCTCGGCGAGTATCTCGTTTTCTGGCGCACGTACTCCACGATGTCCTCCGCCTTAGTGGTGTAGTGTAGGCGGGAGATGTACACTGGTGTGTTCGGCTTTGCGGCACGCAAACTGACTTCAGGCTCCGTAGGAGCTTTGCCGCAGCGGTTCTTGCTCATTCGCGATCGGCGCTTCCTCCTTTGCACCGTCACGAAACCCTCATCATCAGCCCTATTCGGTGCCTTTTCTGGCATAGGCTTCATACTTAGAGCACCTGGGGTACTCCGGTGACGCTAGCGGATTCCTTTAGGGGCTTATATGCCGTACTATAAAGAAACCGTGCCGGGTTTGCGGCACGGTATCTTAGGGCCGCCGTAGGTATACTACGGCGGCTTTAGGTTCAAAAAGGTTGTGCCTACAGGTTTCTACCTAATGGATACTAAACTGATAGTAATAGTTTTTAGGCTTATCTCAATAATCTTTTTATACTTGCCTTCACTAATCTCAATTCCAGATGAAGTAAAAAAGCAACTAACTGTGAATTGGAAACTGTAGTTGGCGCCAGGTACCTACCTATCCGAAGGCGCAGTGTCCTTTTGCTTTTCTTATATATCCGAGATTAGAGTTAGATAGATAGGTTCTCAATGTTGGCAATAACGCGCCCTCGTGGGCGTTTGAGACTTTTAGGGTGTCCGCAGAAGACCCAGAGAAAATTATATATCCTATCTTACGACTACATAGTATTACACGTTTTTATAATTATAATCGTGGCAATAGCTGTTTCAGATTCGCGACAGATGTTAAGTACAAAAAACAGGGGGCTTTAGAAAAAAAAAAACAAAGTAAATTAAGCAAAATAAGTTTGAGAACCTATCAGTTAGCTTCTTGCGAATGAGTGGTGCACAGAGCGTGCCTGCAAACTGTTCACTCACTACCAATAAGAATTTGTTATATATATTAATATGTAATAATAATGTAATATTAATATTAACTCTACATTTTTTGAGCTCGTTTCGCTGTCTATTATCATTTTCTTTTAATTCTCAAACTTTTCTAGTTTGGATCTGTGTTTAGGAAGGCATTTACTGATTATCAATTTAAAAAAAAAATCTACTTGAATAATGCACAAATCGGCAGGCGAAGAGTAAATATAATCACGATCCTCGCAGGAAGGTTTTTTCTGTTTGAAATCTATAAAGTTTTTGTAGTAAGTATAATATTTCCCCACGGATTCCTAAATATTTATTGTTACATAGTCTGCAGCTACTCGTAGGTATAGGTAATTGGGTACCTACTTCATTGAAAAGTTATGGGTACGTTTACTGCTCTGCAAGAAACTCGTCTTTCGTCTCGATGATACTATTTTCAAAGTGGTATTGAACCTCAGTCATAAGTGTAGGTAAGTACCTATCTACCTACTTACATCTAAGGCAATTCACTACTGGAGTTTGGTGTCGAATACCTCAGTAGGTATTTATGATAAAACAAAAGTAGGTATCATTCCATTCATCCTATTGACATACGTATCCAACATTACCTAACGATCAATAAGCCATGATGCAAGTTAGTTGAATACCTACTAACTTACCTTCCTATTATCTACCTGATTAGGTAGGTACTACTTACACACTACAGTGTGTGCAGCAATCAGCCGCCTATATACCAATTTACTGCTGAAAATTCCCGTCCTTTCAAGGAATGATCCAACTCTGTTAGCGTTAAAGAAACCACTGACTAAGGTAGTCAATACCAAAAGTGCTGACAGCTGACCAGCTGATGAGTGTTATGGGTACCTCGTTATCTCTCAGATAGCTTCAGGTACGTAGGCGCGGTCGCAGCCTAAGATTTTGGGGATAGTCACCATGGGTGCCGAGGAATATTATAGGAAGGTAAATCTCCTCTTTGGTCTAGTGGTAGCAGGCGCTACTGCTGAGCATGTGGTCCTGGGTTCGAATCCCAGGTCAAGTAGTGTTATTCGGTATTTCCATCAGGAATATCTCAGAACGAGCCTAGAGTCTGGATTTGTGCTATGCACATGGCTGTCCGTATGACATGGGACTGAAATATAACTGGCGAAATGTGGGTGTACTATACTATGTAGGTACACTCCCACCTAACCCTTCCGGTTGAGAAGAGCGACCGAAGCGCGCTCGAAAATTTTATCAACCTGCTTCGGCTATAAACAGAAAAAGGAGTATCATTGTCGACTTCTGCAGGAAAATCCATGCAACTATGAGAATGCAGAATGCGAGAGTGAGAGAAACGAGCTCGAAAATTTTGCACCATGGAAATGTGTGATGATTCTGTGGTGTAGCATTTCCTCATGATTAGATGAGATGATATTTAAAAGTCAAGTAAAATGCCATGTAACACGGTTTCATGGTATTTTCCATTTCATATGCTGAACATAGTGCGCAACCGGTGTTTAGGATCTCCATGGTCAACTAACTACATTGGCGTAGTAAGGGATTTTGTCTAGGGGGGCAGACGTCCAGCTGAACTTACCCCAGTCATCTAATGAGAGATTGAACACCAAAACCATTTCATGTGAAGTAGGTTGCCAAGACTTAAATAACGCTTTCACTGTCAAAAAAGTTATCAGATCTAATGTAGAGTCGAGCCCCTAAGTTTATAAACCTGACATCTTGGTCAAAATGTGCGGTTCTAATAAAAAGTGATTAAATACTAAGTAATTCTTCAATACTGACGATTTTTCTAGGGTAGGG
The DNA here is from genome assembly GCA_951799955.1 of Apamea anceps. NCBI lineage: Eukaryota > Metazoa > Arthropoda > Insecta > Lepidoptera > Noctuidae > Apamea > Apamea anceps. The sequence goes on from OX637516.1 coordinate 7,924,386, forward strand.
TGGGCAAAGAAGTTTCTAAGGTTGGCATTGCCCATCCTTGCCCCGCCTAGCCACTACGCCCATGCTTCACGCAAATTCTCTGGTTAGTTATCTATTTGTAATTTATGTCACCAGTTTTTGTGCTTGTGATTAGACCCGAGGGCCCAAGCCACTATGAGAATGTATAGAATCCAAGAGCGAAAGAAGCGAGCTCGAAAATTTTGCACACTCTCGGATAGGTTAGATTTTCTTTTTACCATTTCCAAAAGAACTAGGAATTGGTTGATTTGTCGACTTAAGTATGAAGAAAAGCTCAAGAATCAAGGAAAAATCGCGGTTCGCGTCACCGAAATGCTAATATTAACAGTTTAATAGATGAAGATGACGTGTTGCGCTTGCTCGGAGTGCCGATAGATGTAAAAACAAGACTAATGTTAATAATCTTAATTTACAAAACGTCCACGATACTACAATTAATTTGAATATTAAAAAAAACTACCGTAATTTCATAGTTTTAAGTTTCCACTTCTGTCGGCAGCCGTCATGACTGCCTATGTTCTTAATGCTAGGTAGGTATGTCTCCGTGGTTCAAGTACTTACAGTTTTAACACTTAGCAATAAATGATTCATGCTCTCGACAGCTTGAATGATTGTGGGGGGGGGGGGGGTCATTACCCCCTTGGGACCCTGAGACGACGGACACTCAAGGATATAGGCACCAGACCGTTCAACTAGAACATTTCTAGGTAGGTCCTGCAAGGACGGCTATCATATTTATCTAGTTTTCCAAGCATGATAAAAAATAGCTTCATTGAGCTACGTCGCCAACTTTGCGGCGATCCCGAAATCGCTCGCTCGCAGCAGACATTGTGGTACCTGTGGGTAGCGCACGAATGAATGGTCGAAGAAGAATCTTATCCCATGACAAAAATCGAACGCGTGGTTTTTAATGCACAGGGCATTAGTGGTTTTGTTCCGACTTTAACATCTTAGTTGATAGTAGAAAACCAGTATAGAATAGAATAGAAAACTTTTATTTCAGACAGGAATACATAGAGTTAGCAACAGTTTTACTTAATTTCTAGTGTTAGTAGCTTACTTACAGACACAGATTAACATATACAATTAAAATTCAGCGTGGAGCTGCATCCACCTCCGCAACATGGAGTGATCCCACCGATCTGCGAACACGCTGAGAATACTGCTGGTGCTGCCGTGAACACGCGGCATCATTTACTCCCAATACCTAATGGCGGCAAAACCATTATTATTATCCGCAAACATCCCTGAAGAAAAAGTACTCGCAGTGCATTATTATATTGAACTCGTAGGTCGCTGTATGCCCGCTGAGTGAAGTTGACCCACAGGCTGCACGTGTAGGACTGACAGTAGGTATCGAAGCTTCGAAAAGCATTACTTTAACTGGCTTCCTATTATACATATAGATCGTGGATATCTTCTCTCAGCAAAAATTATAGGCCTGATAAGAATAGTTCAAGACATGGTGGAATTGTTTGCCAGCTAGCAAGGTGGGCTGGCTGCCCTGGGCGGGCCGGACGTACTCCTACGTCTCCTACCTAGCTGCCTGCCTAAATAAGAATTGTCGCTCTCTCTCGGAGGCTATAATTTTAAAGCGGTAAAATGTTATCATCGTCTGCTTAGCCCTTTCTCAACTCTGTTGGGGTCGACTTCCAGTCGAACCGCATGCAGCTGACTACCAGTATTTTACATGGAGCAATTGCTTATCTGACCTCTACAACCTAGTTATTGGGCATGCCTATACCCCTTAGAAAGACTGTTTGTCAGACTTTCGAGCTTCTAGCTACCCGTAACGACTAAAAGCAGTAAAATGGAATAATATTTAGTTTTAATTCCGCAAAATCTACATCCAGGCTTGGTTGCGGAATGCAGCAAATAATATGCACATTCATGAGATGCAATAATTAAATTGGAACATGCAACGTAAACCATACACGTATTCGACACGTGTTTCGACCCCGCACGGGGCCTACTCACGAGCGGTCGACGAATCAACATCTAACTTACCTAATTAAAATTTAATTCATAACTTTTTAAAGCATGAGATCTGAACTATGGAGTTCGATTCTCAGGTCGGGCAAAGTGTTATTGGGTTTTTATATTTGGTACCTATTTCTCATTAGCAGCCTGGAGTCTGAATTGGTTTTAAAGCACCCCTACTTTTCACGTTTCTCATTTGCGATGTTTAAGTCCACAGAGATTTCACGCTCTGCTTTGGCTTATTCAGATTGTATAACTTTGTGACTTTAGCAGTCTGGCTTCACTTAGCTAGGGACATGCGAAGTGACTAGCGAGATTCCCGACGGCTCAGCACCCGTCATGGTTTATTTATTTATTTCAGGCGACGCAGGCCCATAGATATATACCTTAACCTAAACATACATATTTTACTATAAAATAGAACTTCACCAGCTACGTAGTTCTTGTGCTGTTCTGTGGTACTTGTCCGCGGAAGCGACGGAACACCACATCCTGCGGCCAGAAGTCTTCATCCATGACGACGGGCAGATAACAATTCGGTACACGCACCACAAACGCCTTGAAGTTGACGTTGCGTTGCGACTCCAGTAACTGCACCCTCGGCGAGTATCTCGTTTTCTGGCGCACGTACTCCACGATGTCCTCCGCCTTAGTGGTGTAGTGTAGGCGGGAGATGTACACTGGTGTGTTCGGCTTTGCGGCACGCAAACTGACTTCAGGCTCCGTAGGAGCTTTGCCGCAGCGGTTCTTGCTCATTCGCGATCGGCGCTTCCTCCTTTGCACCGTCACGAAACCCTCATCATCAGCCCTATTCGGTGCCTTTTCTGGCATAGGCTTCATACTTAGAGCACCTGGGGTACTCCGGTGACGCTAGCGGATTCCTTTAGGGGCTTATATGCCGTACTATAAAGAAACCGTGCCGGGTTTGCGGCACGGTATCTTAGGGCCGCCGTAGGTATACTACGGCGGCTTTAGGTTCAAAAAGGTTGTGCCTACAGGTTTCTACCTAATGGATACTAAACTGATAGTAATAGTTTTTAGGCTTATCTCAATAATCTTTTTATACTTGCCTTCACTAATCTCAATTCCAGATGAAGTAAAAAAGCAACTAACTGTGAATTGGAAACTGTAGTTGGCGCCAGGTACCTACCTATCCGAAGGCGCAGTGTCCTTTTGCTTTTCTTATATATCCGAGATTAGAGTTAGATAGATAGGTTCTCAATGTTGGCAATAACGCGCCCTCGTGGGCGTTTGAGACTTTTAGGGTGTCCGCAGAAGACCCAGAGAAAATTATATATCCTATCTTACGACTACATAGTATTACACGTTTTTATAATTATAATCGTGGCAATAGCTGTTTCAGATTCGCGACAGATGTTAAGTACAAAAAACAGGGGGCTTTAGAAAAAAAAAAACAAAGTAAATTAAGCAAAATAAGTTTGAGAACCTATCAGTTAGCTTCTTGCGAATGAGTGGTGCACAGAGCGTGCCTGCAAACTGTTCACTCACTACCAATAAGAATTTGTTATGGGAATGTGTGATGATTGTATGGTGTGGCGTTTCCTAATATAATGAATATTTAAAAGTCAAGTAAAATACCATGTAACACGGTTTCATGGTATTTTCCAGTTCATATCCACTGAATATTGCCGTATTGCGCAACCTGTATCTAGGATTTTACATGGTAAATCAATTTGTGGTAATTAAGAAATTCTCTAGTTAGTTATCTATTCGTAATACTTGCCGCTAGTTTTTGTGGTTGTGGTTAGACTCGACGGGGGGAAAATTTTAGGTCTGCCTACAGTCCTGGAAATAGTCATCAGTTACAAATACTGTTGTTGTTACTCTTGCCTACCTATAATTAAAATATCTGACAATAAGTACTTAGCAGAATAGGTTCTGCTTTTTAGTTTCAATTTGTAAACGTCCAATTCCGTAGATATGGCCTAGCTATATTCCGTCAACTGCTTGATACAATAGAGGGACGTGGAAACTGTTCATACTCTGTTTCGTTCTTACCGATTTTGTTGGGGCCCGGGGCGGTAAGAGATAATGAGGCCCCCCTGGTCTTCTCAGTTTATGTGGGTACTTGTATTTTTAGTAACATTTTGCGAAAAATGAATAATGCCTAAAAAAAGAAAGTATAACGTGCGTAATAATTATACTCTACCTATATCATGGGCCTCGCAAGAAGCAGGATATTTTTTTTCAGGGAGGTGCGTATTCATCTCCTCATTATGTTGTTCAAGAAAAGCAAGCAAGGATGCGAGAGCGAACAAGAGCTCGAAAATCGAAATATTTTACACCTTAACTCTGAATTCTCGGTCAGGTTTCTTTTGAACATTCGTATTCGTACGTAAAAAGGAGTTGCTTTGTCGACTTATTTATGCAAAAAGTCTTAGGAATAAGAGAGCGGCCGAAGCGAGTTCAATATCTTTTAGCACCCGACATTTATGTTTTGCATAGGTACGTGCGGGGCGTCCAACTCGAACTACTGCTTACTGAACATATTTTTACCTGGTAGCAACTGTACATTCTGGCTAAACAGCAGTTTCAGCGATTCTGAATGGTACGACGTTTTTCTACCAAAAAAAAACCCTTTTGCTGTTCGTGAATGTGCCACATTTGTCGCGGTAGAGCAGTGGTGGCCCAGTATTAACGGCCGCAACTTGTAGGTCGTGGGTTCGATCCGTGACAGGCGCTTTACTTTGTGTAAATTAATTCATTATTATTGCTCTCAAACAGTGAAGGAAACCGGCATATCTTAGGATCAAAAATTCGAAGACAAATGACATCTACCAACTCACACTGTGCACGAATGATGGATTACGGCCCACTCCCGCCCAGCAGTGGGAACATTATAACATTACTGGTGGCTATGCTAATACATATTGTAGCGAAATAAAAACTTGTCTTCACTTGTACACGTTTAATTTAGTAAAATAAAAAAATTGTAAACAAAACTTAATGAAGGACACAGCACGGTTCCTAATATTTCAAAGTATTAAGTTATAACTCTGACGCGACGTCATTGGTGTTAGAGCCCTATAGTAAATTTCATAAGAACTTTTGAATAATCAATAGCAAAGCAAACATACCCTTGGATAAATTGAATGACCGCACACAACTCGGTCGTTCAATCCATTATAATTACTTTCACTCATAATTTGGTTGTAAGTCCAAGAAAAAATATATTTTTCACAAAATGTCGTGTGTCAAAAAAAAAACTTCAAATAAAAAATATCGGTAGGAGAACTGACACTTCAAGATTAAAAATTCAAAAAACCAATATGAAGAAAATAACCTTTCTGATTAAAAATAAGGTTGGATTTGTTACAAAAGAAGGTCGTTCATGATAAAATTATAATGTAGCATTTGCCAATGCTGCAATATGTATGTCACAGTTATGATTCCTAGAATTCAAAATGCATCCAAAATTAATTTTTACTCCATTTCTCCTTCTCTAATCTTAATTTTTGTACTCGGAGTTGCCAGTTTATACCAAAAAACTGTGGAATTATTAATGTCGTTTCATAACATTTGTCTTTCGGCACTAGACATATAGAATTGAATTCACCTACTAAAATTAGATGAATGAATATGTGAGATATTTAACTTAAGTTGAAGCAGTTTTCATTTAAGTACAATAATTCGTTTCTGCTTACGAAAAAGAAAATAAGTTAATTTACTTATTGATATAACTTATTTATTTATTTAATTTGTAAACAAGGTGCAAACATTTTAGTTACGATTTATAATAGGGCTACGGGTAAGTAGGATTGAACATGATTAAAATCTAAAAAGTCTAAGGCCCGTATTACAGAACCTTACTCGAAACTTAAAGTAAGTTTGATTGGTTGAAACTAGTTTTAAGTAATGCTTCGAGTCTTGAGTAACAAATAAATACAAAAACAAAGGCCACTTAGGGCCGTATTACAAAACATTTTCTGTAATACGGCCCTAAGTGTCCTTTAATTGTTCATTAACCACATGATGTAATCATACTATGTTTGTATTACATAATGTACCAATTGTTTCCCAAATAAATAAATAGTAATATAATTATAATAAGTTGTCCCTATTAATGACAATGGCAGATATTCCTTACACATAGCTTGCATTTGCTCACCCTCGGTGGGTGAGCAAATGTTGAGGGAAGTTTGAATATAAATGTGGATAACTATTAGCGAAGGGGAATTAAACAAAAGATGGATGGATTGTGTGAAGTAGAGATGATATGGTTAGAAAGGAGACGACTATTGAGCTGACGGCGAAATGCATGGAAGAATAATACACGAAGCAGTACTCCAACTCCAATAATATTCAAGATATGGGCAGAAGAATGCTGAATCGTGGATATTCCTCGAACTTTGCTTAATCAGGCGTTCAACCACAAAGCGAACAATTACAGTAACACTATAGAAAACTGCTGTAGAAGATTAAAAAAAGAAAACTTGTTACTGTGTAGGTACTCAAAATACTGAAATCCAAGTTTCACTCAAGTCTTCTGCTTGAGAACTAAGAGAAAACGCTTTAGGTCCCTTCAGACTTCCCGTTAGCTTTAAAAATTTATCATTATTATGAGGGGAGGATGCTAGGGGTGGTGCAGGCGCAGATTACAGCGGCTATTGCGCATTAGCCGGTCCTACTTGCGCATACCCAATGTATGTACTAGTCAGATCCGTCATTACAGAATCAGACCTTTTTTATACGAGCTGTTTGAAATGGCACATTACTTCTCTTTTATTGGACACTAGCGGTCCGCCCCTGCTTCGCACGGTTTTTACGACTTGATATAACATGGAGATTTCTTTATTATGTGTATTTATTATAAATATAAACCTTCCGGAATCAATTCTCCAAATTATGGTGAAAACCGCATCAAAATCAGGTTGCGTAAATTAGAAGAGCAACGCCGTCATACAGACACGAAAAGCGACTTTAATTTATAATATGTAAAGGTTAGTTACATTAGATATATGTTTTTCCCAATGACCATAGCAAAGCTCATAGCCCTGCTTGCTAGCTCGTAGCAAGCAGGGTCAGCGACGAGCTGATTTTATGTATATGGCGATACTACCCCTTGTTACTGAGCTTCGGTATTGAGGATACCTAATAGTTTCATTGTTTTGTGGAATCGTGGAATGAATCGGATTGTTAGACTACAAAAAAAAGATTATGGTGTGATAAGCGACTGCTTACAGCTATAATGAGAATGTTAAGCGGTTTTCTAGTGTGGCGACGGTGGATAAGATAAGTAGTACCTATGCAAGAGAGTGTCTGAAAGCACCTGTGACAGAAAGTTGAGAACTAACAAATCAAATCAAAAGTCATTTATTCAAATTAGGCTGAGAATCAGCACTTTTCGAACGTCAAAATTACAGAAGACAGTCCCCCAAAACGCCCGCCCTTCGCCACTTTCTAGTGCTTTCGCTGGGAAGAAGTGGCGCAACAAACTCAGATTATTGCTGAGACAGATAGGTACTACCGATTACTACAGAGAACTAACAGATTTTCGTGGTTTGCGGCAAGACACTTTTCTTTGAAACTCTTTAACATTGCTTATTGCATGCAACGCGCATGTGCCAAGAAAAGTAGGTGTGAAGCGCAGATGTGAATGAATATAAGAAACGTCAATGAAAAGGTGGATTAATTGTATAAACGAGTATATGGCCAAGGAGGAAGTGAAAACTGACATGTCTGCTGTTTGAAATGTGAGTATAGAAGACAATAACAATTTGGGATAACATCAAGTGGATTAATATAAATAAGATAAATTGGTTGGCCAGCAATTGCTTGTTCACTCATATATTTTATACATTTAAAGAGTGGCAGTATAACAGGGTTTTACATAGATTTGGAAATTCTTAAGAATTAATAATGGCATCATTTGAAACATAGATCAAAATAAATAATACAATTTATTACAGAGACTACGGTCAATTGAATTGATGCATGGAATAAATGCCTCGCGTCATTATACGGGGTATCTTATTCACATTTTTACTGCTTTTGCGGTAAGACTCATCGAAAATTGTATTTTTATTATAATATTATATTTGCATAATAATGGAGAATTATTTTCAAATTATTTTAAAAGGGTAAAGCAAAAACTTAGCTTTTTTCCACGACTTTCTAAATTGACTATCCCCAAATACATGGCTTATAAATGCTTGTTAATCAATGCTGATTTAAAACAAACTGAATGGTTTGATATTTTGTTCTTCTCCACAGAGATCTACGTTTTGGAATGGGCAACTAGCTTCAACTTTCTGACTAACTGACCGACTATTTAATGATGACAATTGAAAAGTGCCTGAAATGGTTTAATTGAAATAAATGATTTGAGTTTGAGTTTGACTTCTTAGATTAGCTTCACTTCTAAAAGGATCGGCTGAGATAGTTTCTTAGCCGAAGCGGTTTCTGGTTAAATGCGGGGATTGACATTGAAGTGTGGTCTTTTACAAGTTAAATAGACAAAATACATAGGTAGAATAATATACACAGCACAGTTAATATAAATAATAAAGACAAAACATAATCTTCTCGTTAAAATTCAGTCTTCTTTTCCGCTGCCGACGGCTCCCGGTGAACTAGGAACAAAATCAGCTTTCACAATGATCTCAGAATATAGAACAATCTGTCAAATCATTATGAAAACCAGTTTCGTAATTCCTTTTATTCTTTCTTCGTGTTCTTGACGCTTCTTTATTCATTCTTCCTTGATGCGCCTGTTCACAACCAGGAACACAACATCTATAGGAAAATTACCTGAATAATGTACTAGTTACTTACCTAAAGCGTAAATTCGATCAGGAGAGGAAAACCGCAGTCGGTTAGCAACGAGCGTCGTGTGCCGTTTCGTTTTATAGACTTTAATTACGTTGGAATCGCAAGAATGCAATGTTTAACACAACAGTTAGCAGCAATGGAAGAATATGAATGGATTTGTCATCGCTCGATTGGGTGAAGTATGCGGCGGGAATGGGATGTGACGTGGTCGGCGGGACGCTCCCATTAGCCGCATCACCGCGCTATGACATCATGCTGACTCAGGCGCGCACCCGCACTACAATGCTTCTTTCCTCCGCTAATTGTCATCCATCTGTAACACATAAAACCGTTCATTAATACGAAACAAAATTCGAACTGACGGACCGCGAGTAGGAGTCGCTGCGGCGCGTCCTTTGACAAATATATTAGAGCTCATTATTATGTTTATATAATAGAAGTGAATTGACTAAAATAGTAATAAACGAAGGCGGCAGGGTCCGCGGTAACCAATGCGGGCTCACCCACACCGCGCCGCTAATTAGGCGACGCGGTGTCAGTGCGCTGCTGCTGCCTCAAATGGTGCGGATAGCGGCTTCGGCCTTCTTCGGCCTTGTTAGGCCGTGCGCGGGAGTCGGCGCCACTACAATTATTTTGCCGATTTATCGATATCGATGGTTGTACCACACACGTACCACCTACGATGACTCTAAATCTGCATGCTCTTGATTGCCGGACACATTACGACATCTTTCGATTTCTACAAAGAATCTTGCCTATCAGCTGTGAACGTGGGATTAAAATTTGGACTTCGCCTAGCGTGACCTATGGTCTACGAGGGTTTACGTTGGTGACACATGCAATATGTTCCAAGAAAGGGGACATGTTGTTTAATCAAGTTCCTTAGTGAAGGTTGCTTGGTTGGAGTTACAGAATGACTAGTGATGGGAAGTGTGTTGGTGGCGCTGGTGGGTAGTGTTGTGATGTGGGGGCGCAGGTGCGCTGGTGACGCTGACATCACGTCCGGCGCGGTGGCGGTAGCTCAATGGGCGCGCACTATGTGGGCCACACGTGTCACCTCACTCCTCCCCGACACAGGTCCCCCCTGTCGCCCTCACACACACACACACAAACGTTGCTCTAATTGCTGACAACTATGGGAAATAGCGCAAATGTGTTACTTTTTATCGCGAAGCGTGTTTACACTTGTGATAATGACGAATGTGTCGTCTTTAGATACTCATTTTTATCGCCGCCAACGTGGACCCTGTTTCAGCAAATTATATAGCCCAAGGAGACAGGTATTAAAGATAATAAAATAAATAAATACGACTACTAAGAACCCTAAAACTCGACAAGTGTTACGAGCGAGGCGCCCCAATAAGAATGTGTGGCGAGCGGAAGTGTATAACGTTTTTGACAGAATTGGATCGTGTGAATAATAAACATCAGGTCCGCGGCATAACATTGTCGTATCGAATGCTTCGGTGTGGGACGATGAGAATCGTAGTTACGTCAGAGACCGGCGAGCGGCCGAGAGGCGCGGGGTCGTCCGACGCCGACGTCGCAGACGAGGAACAATGGACTTAAAAATGGAATTTAGCGCATGAGGTGACGAAACGTGGTCCCGGCTGCGGCGGACGTCGCGACAAGTATGTAGGGCGGGTGACGCGCCGACTATTGATAGTGCGCGGCGACGCCGACGCCGCAACAACTACCATTATTCTCTTTACAATTCTGTGCTCTAGAATGCAGCGCGGTGCCGCGGTGAGCCTGCAAGCGGATCTATAGCCGTTCTATTTACAACCGGACTGTACAAACGCCGACGTGCCTTATATGTCGTGCCGTTTATCACGCTTATTAGGCATACGTTAAATATATTATGTGCGGACCTACACAGTCTGTTTTTTACGAAAAATCGGGAGTTCAACTTCTGTGCTACGAAAAGTCTTAATTCGTAGACAGTTCGTAGAGGGGTCTACGCAGTTTAAAGATGCGTTTTTGCAATAAGGTTTTTTAACAAAAGTAAGCAAAGGACTTTACTTTGTTAATATTTAATCGCAATTTTGCGAGCGTTTTTTTAATCTAATTTCTAAGCATTTTGCGGATAATCGGAACTTCTTTAATGCTGAACTGAAACTCAGGACGAATAACCTTTGGATGATGTAGCACTGTAAGAACTCGAGAAGCCTATAGCGTCGTCAGGAATATATATTTTAAATGACAACTAAAGATGCATCGATTGTGCTGTAAAGCATCAATTGTACGACAAGCTTCTGAACAAGTACAAAAACTGTGGTTCAGGCGCATCTATTAAGACTAAAAGCCGGTTCCATACACGAGAAAAGGCAAAGAGGCTGATGAGTTATGATTGGCTACAATGTTGGGTATAGAGATAGAGCGGCATTCCGCGGCTGTAACGGTGAGTTATTTGGCGGGCGGCGGGTGTATTGCGCGGCGTGAATGGCCGCGAGATGCAGCCTCCACTGCAGCGCCGCAGGCTGCGTCGCGCTGCCCCCCCCGAACCCCGGCGGGCCCCCCGCGCCCCGCGCCGCCGCGTGCGCATTCCGCCGAGCGTCGAGCGCCGCGAAGCTAGTCGCTTGCGCAACCTCCGTCGCCGCATTCCATTCATAGCGACGCGCGACTTGATAAACACAGCTTGTGACCGCTGCGGGCCGCAGTCCGTCCGGCTGCGGTTGGCGAGGAGGCTCTTGCCTTCCCGGAATGGGAAAACGAGCGTGGTTTTTGAAATTTTAGAGCGTTACGCCACATTTGTTCGTGAGCGTCACGGCGGCGGCGGTCGGCCGGTGTGAATTCCGTCGGACGTTGACCCATACCGCCACTGCTTTCTCCGACTCAGTGTTTGCTATTGGAACGAATCTATTAATTGGAGAAACTCAGTTCACACATGAGCGTGGAAATTAGACCGATGAGCTTTAGCTATCCGAGTCACAGAGAGGTAAAACGACATGCAAGCGCCCTTCATGAATAATAATCATTCAAATTTAAGTTAGGCACGGCAACCAAGTCACCGTTCTCATGCGGCATAGGAACTGGATTGTCTATCTACTATTGTACGCTATTAAAAACTGCGCTACCTTTAATGTCAGGTTCGGCTGAGCTGTAATAAAGTTAATAGCTTGCACTTCGCAGAGGGATTTCCCGTTAATGTGATAGTAGTGTCTCTAGTCAACATGTCTAAACACAAGTGTAGTGGCGAGGTTCGCGTGGTAATGTATGTGTGGCGGGGGATGCGCGTGCGGCGGTGTTCCGCCGAGCGAGGCGTGCGGCCGAATGCCGGAGGCTGCATTCCTCTCCCCGCCGCCCGCAGGTGAAATGTCACCAAACAGCATTCCGAAATATTTGAAACGACCTTTATGGCGCGAAAGAAAGTGTGTGGGGTGCGGGGCGCGGGGCCGCGCGACCGTGGGACAGCGGCGCGCGCGCCAGTCGCACGCCCCCCACCCCCGCGCGCCGCGCCCCCGCGCCCCGCACCGCCTCCCGCATTCCAGCGCGCCTCCCTCCCAATTTATTCAGCCGCGACCCGACGCACCAGCACCAACACACTCGCTACACCTGGACTACTTCGTCTACCCTCCACTGCTCGTCATAACACTAGCACATCTTCGACAGCACGACTTTTTTGGCTCCGTTTTTTTTCATATTAGCCGTACATACATACGTAAACGAGTTGGCACGCCGCTAACTAAGTACAACACGAATGATTTTATGATTCACCCATACGAAATCATTGACAATCAGGTATAGGTACTTAATTATATTTATCTGATAAAATATCAGTTTTCGATTGGTGCTGAGAGAGTTATCAAGGATTCTAACAAAAGACTTCAACGCACATTAAGGTTTCGGAAATTGGTAAGGACGATCCTTTTGTTGTGGTTTCGCACAATACATATTATAAACATCTGTGAAACGAATTTCGTCTCGATTGACGAGTAGATACAAAATGGAGAAAGGCGATGACAAACATCTTAAGTGCTGAGAATAAAGAGTATAAGCGAAGTGGAGAAGCCGAGTCGCACGAAGCGGACCATGGCATTAGTTGGGATGTTACAACGATGTAGAACTTTGGAGACCAAGAAGAGTATGATAGAGATGTGGAAGAGCGTGTTGGCGTGTGGAGCGAGAGCGGGGGCGAGGGCGCCGGCGGCGGCGGCGGCGGACGGTGTCGCAAATAGCCCGTGACGCGGCGGGCGCTGCACTTTCGCGCGGTCATGTGCCCGGCGCCGCAGCCAGACGCTCGTAATCGCTCCTCTATTTAAAAACGTCGTCGGACGCCGCGCGGCGGGGAATGTGCGGCGACAATGCACGGCGTCAACGACCGCTCGCAACGGAAGCGACACACTTCCAGCCCGGAAATGTGCGCCCGCGCCTTAAGGGACCGCCGTCGCGCTATTTATAACCACGCAGGGCGCACGCCGTGTGGGGAGCGTGATGTAATGAGCTTATTTCGGAACCGATCCCTTTACCCGCATGGACGCCCGCCGCGGGAAACTATCTACTGTTAAGCTAAAATTAAACGAATAACTTTAAATTGTATGGGACATTAAGAGTACGGCCCAAACGTAATGGAGGCGACCCCACACTCAATCTATCGGGCGGATGTTCAGCACACTGACACATGACAGTTCCCTCGATAGCGGGACGCGCGGGTGTTTCATTATTTCTCCATCGCTCTGTTCCACTCGAGTGTGTGTCTAACGTATAATTTTTTTAAGACCGCAAGAATGATCACAGTAATAAAAGGAAAATGTGGTGTTATTGTGACAGTGTTTCAAAACATGGATGTAATAACTCAATCTGCAGGGCTGGTTGGTTCCCAGCGGCGCGGCGTTCGTTCCGCTGTTGGATTCTTGCTCATTAACGAATAAGCAGGTAAAGAAAGCGCAAGGGCCTCCACCGGAGATAAGGTCAATAAATGCGCGGCTCTGTGCCTCATAATTAATAAGTAAGCGCGATAGCATCTCGGGGCAATTACCGAAATACAAGGAAACACACCGTGTGCAGTGTGTGGAGCATCAGAAACTCATTACACCATACATTCAATTACTACAATGTGCTTTAATGACTATGTGTAGCACATAAAGCCGCAAGCTCACGTAAACATTCTTTGTTTCTGTTTCGTCAGCATTCAGGACACGGTGTAATAGAAACGCACTCTTTAACATTTAGTAATAATCGTTAGAAAGTCAATATTTAATCGGTATTATTTACACGATAAAAAGACCTATTAATAAAAAGGAAGAGAAAACTAAGTTTTTACATACAACAGTGATCAGCAATTAGAATTAATGTACAATTGAGCAGCTCTGTCGCGTAGCACCTTCACGACGGTGTCCCACGAATTTCGTGTCGCATCTACGGCACTACGTCATTACCATTGTACCGACGTTCGTAGCTAATAACTTGTCGGTGCCCGTACGAGTCCCGCATATCAACACACGGTAATTAAGTCGGAACATTTTACATTTTTAAACTGTTAATCACGACCACGCATTCGATGTAAATATGACATGATTTTTGAAGCTGTTAAATAATTAACCGCGAGCCTCCTCGTGGGAAACGGTTACGAGGTACCGTTACCTCGGCTGGCTAGTTCACGCTCTGCTGTGCTACGACACTGCTACGAAAGTGCTACGAGAATTAAACAGTTTGACAGACAATTTGAGCTACTCGGATATTTAATTGAACTGACTGTGGTTTGATTGTTTGTTCAACTAGATGTGTATAACTGAGGCTCTTGTAATACGTTAGGCTTCATCTTAACTTTCTCGTGGGATCATTTTGTTGAAAGAATTTGGCTTGCGTAGCAACCGAGCTACGTCTAGATCCTTTGTCTGAGACATGCAGTTTGCAGGGACTTATACCTGTGTACAGCGCATTTAATGAAAGGAAAAGGCCTTGTCTAGATTGAAAGTCTCTCGGCATGAAAAAGGTCAAGATGACGGAGTAAAAATAACAAAAATATATGGCCAGCGAGCCAGAGTTTGCCTAGACATTTTTTCTGTAAAAATAGCAAACAATACAATATGCTTTCACAACACAACACGTTGCAGACACTTCGCATTCTCGGTAATTGCGTACTCATTTACTGAATTTATTTACACAGAATAGACATTCCTGTGGCAGATCATATAACCGGCGGCTGTCGTTTACAAAAAAATATTTATCGCATTTATATTCTAATTTTCCGGCGATTGTTTGTTTTATTGTACATAATTTCATGAAGGAATGTGGAGGTGTAAGCGGTTTTTTGAGGTGTGTACCTACTAAGTATGTGGCACTGAGCGCTGGTTTAAGTTCGCGCGCGACGTATATTTTCACGTTTCCAGGCTATCAGTAGTGTTTCAGGTGTCGCCGGAGGCCGCGGTGCGTCTGCACCTACATTCGTATTGTGTGGAGGCGCGCGGCGGCGGCGGCGGCGCCAAGTCGCGGGCTCGCGGCGCTCCATGTATTATTCAAGCGGCCAC
This sequence comes from Apamea anceps, assembly GCA_951799955.1. Lineage (NCBI taxonomy): Eukaryota > Metazoa > Arthropoda > Insecta > Lepidoptera > Noctuidae > Apamea > Apamea anceps. The sequence continues at coordinate 7,939,646 of OX637516.1, forward strand.
GACCCGCGCCGCCCCCGAATGTTGTTAGCCTCGCGCCCCAAAGACGTCTCTAATTACATGCTATCATGACCGACTTTACCGTGTCACGATTATTTCGATTATCGTTAAAGTCAACAACTTGTGGCGACAGAAATTGCTTTATAAACTACCAGCTACCATGTTGTAGTTAGGACATATTTATTTTGGGATATGCGAATTAATTTATCGGTTTGACGAATAATTCAGGCTAATTCTCAGTTTTTGTAGAGCTAGAGAGAGAGAGCGACAAAGCTTGTTGCTGGTGATTTTCGCTATTGGCTAGTGTTTCGCAGTGCAATAGATAACAAGTACAGTTGTTGGGCTCATAGGTATGTGGACGTGGCCGCGGCTGGGGGGCGGTTGCTCGGGTGTCGGCTCCGGTGTCGCGGAATAGTCCATTGTGCGCGCGCGCCGCCGCCAGCAGCGGGAAACAGGTCAAGGTCTCACTGGCGCCTACCTCACAACACTACTGCCTACCTACTTTATATACACCAATACCTCGTATTCGACGACCTCGTATCGAATTAAATAGCACACATCTGTCACTATAACTTTATACTATTTTTATGATCCTATCCTAAAATCTAAAACCAACTCTAGACACAATGTAAGAGAGTGAAGATTTGTGTTTCTGAACTGATTTTTCAAAATTAATGAGCATCGGCCTGTCTGTGTTTAGTCGGCCGACGGAAGTATGTAAACGTTAACATTACAATATAAAATGTTGGCACGTGAACGCGATGGTCCCTGAAAATTTGTTTAAGCACATGTAAACGCGCGCCGAGCGAGATGTGATGTGAGGCTCAGTTTAGGTGTGAAGGTCAATGACCGATAAGGTTGGCGTTATGTCGACCTCTCTTTTCCCCTCACTTCGGCCACTATCGCCAACCGACCTATCAGCAAATATGTTGCCAAATACCTACTGTGTAGGACGGCCGGTGAGCTCAATACGTATGTGACCGATGTTGCCAGCTCATAATATAATCCGGGTTCAAACATTCGTCGTTTGCGTGATATTTGTTAAAAACTCGAATCGTTCTCGATTTGTTATCGCTCGTGGGATTATTTACAGGGAAAACATAGCAGTAGCGTTAGACCAATCATTCAATGTGAGCTGCGGTTAGAATTTTACAGCCGTCATTAGGGCGCGGGCACACAGACTAACAACAAGCGAGTTCTCAAAAGGAATAGGTAATTGTTTGTATTGTAAATGAGGGTATTTCCCATACGTGTCTACGGTTGATAGTGTTTTGGTGGGCGAGGGGGGCGGGTGCGCGGGGCTAGGGGGGGTGCTCAGTATCGGCGCGGGCGCAAGGTGCACGTTATCGCGCCATTGTTAGCGCCGACAGATTTATAACTTCCCTTTGCCCTCAATAAGGGCCAACAACCTGCGCACACCTTACGCTCCTAAATAACGCGAATACGTGAAACCATCATTCCAATATATGGGCATATGGGCCTCCTATGTTTGTGGAGACGGCCACAAAAAGTGATCGTGAAATTCCTTCACGAAAACTGGTTTGCCAAAGAGGCTACTTATTATGGAGTACCTACTAAGAATGTACGGCAGTGGGATAAATCTTAGAAAAGAACTTAAATTGTTTTCAGTTAGCTTAATAAATATTAAGGAATTCCTCCCTTGAAAATATTCTTATACCTAGGTTTGTTAATAACACTTTTGAAATAATTTCCTACATTTGGGAGGAAAGGCAGTAAAACCAGTTTATATCTATGCATAAAATCACACAAACGTAGGCGATATTTTGGCAATATTTTATTAAAAGTACCGCTCTAAATTATTAGAATAAAACATTGTCTTAAAACAAATCACAATTGAAAACTATTGAACAGAAAGTTTAGAATATTTCAAATTGAAATGAAAATAATCTTTTACGTGAAGATCAATAATGATTATAAAAATAATAATATTTGAGTTGGACTATTGATGCTATCGGTTATTGAAAATTAAAATATGGCATTATTTACTAGTAAATAACAATAGTTATAACAGAAATTAAGGACGTACCTCATAACAGGTCGACGGCTCTTCCAGTCATGGGTGAGTGTGGTACTGTCGCACTGTGCACTGCGCAGGCGCCGGTCGCAGCCATGTCTTTCGCCACACGCATCTGAAAAAGCAACAAAAAACTCTTTGAAATAAATAAACACAAACGCTTAGTACAAAACAATGACAAAAATATTAAAAACAATCAACGTTATTTATTTCTTATTGAAAATAAGGATTGAGTTCCCAGCAGTAATTTAGACAATCTGTGAGAAATTCCGCTTGGCGCCATTCCGACTCCACTAATGTGACGTCCAATCATTAGGAGTTTTTTGTGCGAATAAATATCGTATTTAGTTAATTGCCTTCTATTGCTATTTATTGACTTTATAGTTAGTGGGAATGTGCCTACAAGAACACAATCATAACGTTTCTATTGGTGTACCGTGCACATGCAGGACTCAGTATTTACCACTTGACCACAAACTGACCCACTGAGCAGCACAGAACACAATTTTCACAGAAATGAATTTAATAAATGTTTCAAGCAGGAACCACGGAATGAAATGATAGTGCCAGCCCCGCGAACGTTCCTCAGACAACTCGAGCGTAAAGCAAGCTGAGCCGCGATACTCGACCCCGTCGATCTTGATCCTATTAGAAAATATTGTTTATTTATGACTACCGTTATTATACAGAACGCGACATGTTAATAAACCCCCTAACATTATTTTCACTTTAACTTTTGTTTACTGGTATACCTCGACCGTTAAATCCAATTTTAAAGTGACCATCTCAGTTTTTATTGGCCATTTAATTTATATGTTTATTATTGGCAGTTTAAAACGGAAAAGTGGTAGTATCGAGTGGTGGTGGACGTCACAAACGGTGATGTTGATGATGTCATGCGTGAGGGCGGCGCGCGGCGGGCGCTGGTATGCGGCATGCGACGCGCTAGCCGCATAACGGTGCGCGCGCGACGTCTGCGCGCGTTCCCAGGCTCCGAGCTCTCGATCGACGCCCCGAGATAAGCCCCATTCTATACGAAACCCAATAATCCATTTCCTTGAAACTCTCACAGGAGAACCGCTCCCGTGAAAAAAAAATGACCAAAACCATACAAAAAAAGCCCGTGAATAAGGCGGGAGCGTGAAATAAGAATGGGCCCAGTTCTGGGAAGGCTCGGCGCCGGTGCAGTCTTTACATCCTTTATAATGATCTTTTTTTGTGGAGCGACCCTTAATGGCTTATCGTGGGGCTGAGAATGTTGGCACAGTGCGAAGCAGCGTGTACCTTATTAGTTGGCGAGGCCCGACGATGTGGCCGAGCGGAAATCGACAATCGGTTAGAGATTCAACTGTGGAGATTGTGTGTCACGGAAGCGTGGTCCGCGTTCAATAGCAGCCAGCATGAATGACGGAACGCTCGCAGTTATAGCTGCGGATACAACAATGACTGACCAATTTAGTAACGTGACATTTGCATATTACACTTGGATTCATCCTACACGCCGTAGCGACGTGTGCTGCAATTTGTGTCAATGTTTAATGAAGCGTTTTATGGACAGTGTAACCATCGGTGGCGAGGTGTACGGGACGTCCTCGGTGGGAGGAAGCGTGACGAAGGAAGTGCTTATGAAATGGTCGCCCACGCTGCGTGCGCTGCGCCTCCGCTTCCGGCGCAGCGCACACTCGGCAGCAGTGGCAGGCGGCGGTATGAGTCGCTCACATGCGTGCCCGCACCGCGGACCAGCGCTCAGCGCTGTGCGCCGGAACAATGTAATCAATGCGTGATAAAATGAGAGCAAAGGTGAGAGGACCGAAGGGCGTCATGTGTGCCGGCTACGTCACAGAGAGATGCTGTGAGTCAGCGGGGACGAGGGCACACGTGTCGCTGACGTCACATGCACCTGACTCATCACGTACTCATGATCTGGGAAAGACAGTGTTATAATATACGCGCGGTGTGAGGCCCGCCGCCGCCGGCAACCAGTCAATGGACGACTTGCATTCTATATCGGTTATGTTGACTAATGCTAAGTATTCGCCAAAATATTATTTTTATACAACAGAGTCCTTTCCCTGCTTTATGCATTCAATGCAGATATAATATTTAGTTGAAAACAAAAGACAGTTGAATTATCAGTAAAATCTTTGATCCTAACCGGAAAATACGCTTTAGTTATCTTTTAACTTCAAGAAAAAATATATTCTTGAAATTACTTTATTTTAACTGTAATATTTGTCTAAAATTGAATTAGCTGTTCTTATATCATATTTTGTTAAAAGTCTAATTATTGAATAATTTTAAACTTAACTTGTTAAAATAGGTACCTTGTTATACTAGGCTAGGCTTTGTTTAGTACCTACATTATATTATAATTGTGTACTAATTACGTACCTAAACATAAGCACAATTTCGACAGTTAAGATATTTTTTTCAATTTGAGAGATACTTTGACAATATTAACGTTCAAAGGTATATTCACTCCAGGATATATACTCTACTACTACTAACAGTTTATTTGAATTTTCGAGAAAGTGGAAAGTTAAACTTACTACCACGTCAATAGAAGTGGAATGCGGAGTGAAGTAAATCATCTAAATAAGCACAACGAGGGTAGGGCAAAGCAAGTGCCGGAGGGCAATGAACAGCCGGGGGTTAAGCAAAACTAGAGGAGTGCAGGGCTAGTGTGCGAGCAGGACGCGCGAGCAGACGTCATGCTCTGGTGACGTACGTCCTGTCGGCAACGTGCTGCGCCGCCCGCGCACACTCCGCTGCACAGCTCACTGTTACCGACACAACCATCAACACTCTACCCCCAACTATCACACACAACCCCCGAATTGTCTATTGAATAATATACTTTGACGGAACAATTATATTAAAACACAAGTAGTGAAAGTTCAATAATTTTCAAACAATGCAATAAAATTTGACTACCCTCATTTACAACATTATAAACTAAAAGTTAAATCGCGAGACGTTAGAATTCAGAGTTCAAATTAAGTTTTAGAAAAATATTCAGGGTGGGCGATGTTAAGGTAGTTGTTTAAGTATAAGGAATAGAAAAACCAAAAATATATTTCTAATCTTACGCTACTGGGTGTAACATTCCATTGATATAGACGGAAAATCACTATTTGAATTCACTATGCACTAAATTTCACAGTTGATTTCGGTGTAGCGATTGAACGGACACTTGTTTCCAACACAACGCACGAAGTCCGGCCTCAACTAGCGGCGTTCACTAAACAACGTGATAATACAAAAAGAAGTCAGAGGTTACGATGTTATCGAGGGAGACATGAATATTCGAAGACGCGAGGGTCACGAGTGAACGGTCGTCGTAGCATCGCGCCGCGGCGTGAATGGAACGACCGACATTTTATGAATCGAGAGCCATCGCCCATTGAGCTGAGCGCGGCGAGCGGCGAGCGCCGACGGTGCGCGCGCGCAGCACCGCCGCCGCAGGGCCCACAGCTCGGGCCCGCTCCGGCGCCGGTTCCGGCCCCGGCGGAAGTGACGCTCCGACCGAACATGGCGGCGTGCGCGCAGGAAGTGCGCAGCTTACCTATCGGGACGTCTCCGTCGGCGGCGGGCGCAGCCGACACCCGCCGCCGTCCACCGCTTCGCGCAGCGCACGCGAGCCCGCATGCGCCGATACCGATATCCGCAAAAGTGCGCGCGATCACTACCTTGCGAATAAATTATTCGTGCTGTTATCTAAAAATATTCGTGTGCGACGCAGAGCGCTCGCAGCCCGCAGCCCGAGCCGACACGGAGTTGCACACGCGAACCGCTTCCCCGCTGCGGGGAGACTGATGAGGGCAGGCCGCGCCGGCGCCGGCGGAGGCTCCGACGCATGCGCACACCGCCGTCCGTCCCTTTCCGCGAGCGCGAAGCCGCTGCGGAGCGAGCGGGACGACGACAACTCATTATCACAGCGGCGACTCGTGAACACCAATAGACCGAGGAGTAGGGACAAAATATTCGACCTTCACTTCACAACGCACACGAGCGCGTGCGCTGATCGCGTCGCGACAGCTCCTCACACATGCGCGCTCCTCGCAAATTGTTCGCGGCCGCCGCCGCGCCGCCACCGCGCCGCCGGTGTGCTACATTTGACAATTTTTCCAGAAAACTGACATGCACCGTCACCGTGGACGAGGCGCGACCGCGTGCCACGTGGCCCTCACTCAGCACTACCACCGACCAACGACCACCGCCGGCGACTATGTACACAAGTCACTGACAACGGCACATTCCAACCACATTTGATAAGGATTATAACGTTTAGTAACAATCAATTTATATGGAACAAAAGATACCATCTCATATGAAAAATCACATTTAACGAAGATACTAGGAAAATATTCGAAAATCCTCATTTAATTGTAGGCACTACAAATTACTTTATACAGCCGCTAATTTAATACCTATACAATTCAATATACTATTTCATTCAATGTGAATTTATTTGTCACCAACTAAAATTTGTCCACAGTCATTTTAACGCATTCCATATCTACATGTGTACATTAACTAGTAGGTAATGAAACTATTTATATATGAAGACCATTAAAGGTATAAAAAGTAACAAATGTAACAACTAGCAATACTTACTTAAATAATAATATTGCAGAGGAGAGTGGTTAAGAAAAATGAAAGAAAAATGTTACCGAAAGTTACATGCACCGTTAGATCTAACTGTGCATGACTTTTGGTAACATTTTCTGCTGCATTCAGTTGACTATGCTGACATTTTGCATAAATATGTCGAATATGTACGAGTTACAAGGGATAAAGAGTTCTATTCGATGAAAAAACTAACAATTTTGAAGATTTTTCATTAACATTATTTATTTCAAATGGGCCTTGTAGTCAATCATGAACTATTTAAGGTTTTCAATGAAATCACTCAATGTAGGTATAGCAAATTACATTTTCAGTTATTTGTAATAAACTTATAAATATACTTAAATAGTTAAAAGATAACTGGCAAGTAATATTTTTATAAAAAAAACGCTCAATGTGTATCTACATATATGTTTAGGAAATTATAAATTATTGAAATTATAAAACTACCTACCATTACAGATAATATTTTCTTAAAGTTAATAATTATTTTTAAAAAAATATTAGCTCTCCTAAGTTGGTTTTAAAATGATAGTATAAAGCTTTATATTTAGTATTTGACTACATAATAGATTTTTCAAAGATACAAGTCCCCGTTTGTTCAATAGTATAGCTTTTATTCAGAGGACACAATAGAGAATGTATCTTACCTATTATGCCAGTAATTGAATTACAGATAAATGCTCATTGTTCGATTTCTTGAAAGCGTAAATTTGTCTTTCAACAATAAAATATCTTTACTTTTAAATATAATATGTTGCTTCATACTAGTAATTGTTACAATGTTCTAAATTTTACTTTAAAAAAATGTTTTTAAATAATATTATAATGATTTACTGACATTAATGTGGAAAATTTAACACTATACTGATTGATTTTAAATATTTAATTGCAATAGCTTTGGTACATTGCATAAATAAACTCTTGGTGCAAAAATCAGAAGAAAAATGGCCCTTAAAAAATTATACAGCAATTATTTTGAAACTTTTTGCTTATATCTATATTGTAAAATAATTAAACTACCGTTTGCAACAAATTTTAAATTATTTCAATCATTAAATTAAAAATAAATTCAAAAATATCTGTCTTATTCCACTGGACTTAAACTGACTTCACGAGGGCAAAATAAAATGGGTATATTTCATAAAAATTATGTGAAAGTGTCATATTTTTTGATAATTTCCAATAGGCGCTGAGTTATAGTGCGGGTAGATGTGGAAGAAGTACGCAGGAAGTGCGTGCCAGTGTTGCCACACGCTGCCGTAACCATGCGCGGACGCCGGTGTGCCGCGCGCGCTACGTCGCGCTATAGTACTGCCAACTTACATTCAATATTAATTTTATTATTTAAATTATTCTAATATTATTTAATGTATAATTCATTGTAAAATAAAATTATTTAAAAACGGATTTTTGGGATTATCAGATTTTTAGAGTTTTTAAAACCGAAATTCTGCATTTATTTGTACAAGTACCTAAGTGTTGACGACTACAAATAATATTTTTAAGCATCTCATGCCTTAATAAATTCAATTCAATCATAAAATAATTATTTTTGTCTGTTAAAATTAAATTACTAAATGCCCAATGAAAAACCGTTTGTGTTAACAAAGATAATCTCATAAAGATTAGTTTTTATCATAAATGATGCATAAGGCATAGTTTCAGTTGATGTAATTGTTAAAATATCTATGAAAACTGAACATTTTATGAATCTGAGCACAACCGGTGACTCATTTTTTTATATTGAAGATAAATACTTACTAAGATATTAGGTATTTAAAAGGAGAGGTTACTTAAAGTAGAGAGGGATTTTCAAAAATAACAAATGCCTGTACCTAAACGTGTATATAACACATTGAATGATATTGTGTGTATGTAAGTGTGGGTAAGGTAATGTGTTTGTGTGTAAATCGGTTGGAATCCGACGTCGTTATCACCACGTAGGGCTGAGTCTATCTAATCTTGCTCCCACTTTAGCTCTTAGATAAAATTCAGGTCTTTTCAAACATATTTCAACAATTTACCTCTCATATTGGCGCCAATCATTCACTATTCACTTTATTTTAATATAAATAAACAATAACAACCACTTTGTATTTTTATTACATTAAACTGTATTTGTTAAAGTAAAACCAAATATTATTGCAAAAAGTAAATGGTAAAAATATTCGATAAAGGTGTTAAACAGCGGTAGAACATTTTATTAGTAGTTATAGTTACCTGCAAGTAATTTTTTGATTAAAACATTATGTTCAAGTCACAGGTTTTTTAAATTGAATCATTTTCTCATATTTCTTACCCATGCATAAGTAGGTATCGAATATACCAAGTTTATTAAAAAAAAAACAGAATGGGTAAGGTAATGTGTATTTGTGAAAATCAGTCGAACTGAAACTATATCACCTACAGACTTAGGTAAAAAATGGGAGAATTTAGTACTTCTCTACAGAAATTAAATATTGTTTCTACTATTATAACTAGGTATTTTTCACACTGGCAATCTCAAAGATAACATCATATTTAAAATAATACAAGGTAGATCCCTTAATATTTTTATAAAATAGTTATTTTATATGTAGGTATCTAGATCTTAAAGTTACCTCATAGATCTATGATTAACCAAGAAAAACCAAAGAAAAACGTTTCTATACCTACCTAACAACGGATTCAGAACATTAAATAATTAAACACCTACAATATGAATTACAAAAGAGTTTGTAATTCAACTAAAAATATATGCTATAGATAAAATAAACAAAAGGTTTAACTTTTTAAACAAAAGTATTAAAAATAGCAAGTCATTAAAATAGTTAGTAAGATTTTAAGAGTTCAACTGGCAACATTAAGATGGGGAATACCCAAAGTTATCTACATTTATGACTGAAAAACTAGGTAGGTAGTATATCAAAGTCAGGCAGGAATAAGCGGGTACATAGTAGTTGTGAAGTTTGATATAATGGTAAAACAAATTTTTAATGTTTTCAATAGTCTTGATGATTTTAATCACAGATACAAAAAGTATTTTAATTATCTGAAGTAAATTGCACAAACCTAGTAAATTATCATTATAAGTTACGATGATAGAACGGTTAAAAACTCGGTAAAACACTAAAATATTAAGATTACAGAGACATTTTAAATACCACACAACTAACTGAGGTAAAAAAATGTGTGTGTGTGTAAAATTATGCCGTTTCTATAATTAAGATTACCAAATTTATAAATGGCTTCTATGCTAACTGAATTTTCTTTTAGTTAAAATGTTTTCTAATTAATTAACGAAATACCTTTACTTAATTTACTTACTTGCTAGAGGCATCTTTACAGTTTTCACAAAATTCATATGTAACCGGCTTTTCTGTCTAATTTTATTGATCTGCCAGAGTTACTCGTTTAGTTCACATAAATCACCACACTGTCAATTCACGAAAGGAGACCTCTGAACCGCACATGAATATGTCCCATCTAGAAATTTTCCAAAAATGTTCGAATCTCACTTATCAATAAATAGGCAGTCGGTCGCCGTAACCAACTGTCTTCGAAAGTTCCGAAAAAGTCACATTGAATTGACAAACTCCGTTAGCTACTGCCAGCAATTTGGTAGTCACAGATACACAAACACTCCACACGAGCCCTCTATGTGAGCGCCAGCTTCCACCCTCTTTTATGATACAACGTCTTGGAGAAGGACAATGGCTTATTAAGCTCGATTAAGGTTCGGCTGATTGCATAATTTATAAGAATTGGTTTGAATGTGATCCGGGCTAGTCAGCTGCAGGCGCGGGAGCAGTGCGGCGCAGGGCAGCCGGCGGGCGGCGTGAGCTGCACTCGTCTTCTCTCAGGCGTGACGTCCGGCCGGGGTCAGCGAACGCAGGGCCGCCGATAGCTTTCTTGTGCCCGACAAACGACCCTCCGAGATGTCACTCACGTGTTTTCTGTCGTCCCTTCTCGGGCTGACACTTCCCAATGACTATTCGTCCCGTCCTCGCCACCGAGCTCGCGCGCCCTTTGATGCTTCGCATTGCTCCCAAATAAGCACTACACCATTTTGTAGCACTATTTTTTATTTGTACACAAACACGCGCGGGACCATCGTGAAGTGATATCTTTAAGTCGGGGGGCTGTGTCTCGTTAATAGATAATTGTTGTGCGATATCATCGTTTCTTCGGCGCGGGCGAAGCCATCAGCGCTAACAGATTAATCGTGGCAATGTATCACACGTGCAGTCCGCGCTAGCGGCCCTTCTATTTGTAAACCGGCGCCGAGGGCCGCGCATTCCTAGCGTGCCTCGTGCCCTGCGCCCGCGCCACCCGAGCGCTCTCCGCTGCGGAACTACCACTACCCACTATCGGTGACCGCCTATAATACCGCTAACATCTACTACTACATTCTATTTTTCCCTACATTTGCGGCAGTGTATGTCGTCCACGGCGATAGAATCGTCTGCCCAACGCGTACACTCGACTCTGAACTCTAATGCTGTATTTAAACCAATGCTACTGTAACTGTCAAACACTGAATATTGTTGAGAAGATTTCGTCAAATTCTTCAACCTTATATGGAGTTGTAAATGGTTTCGAACTAAAGCTTTAACTGATTCTAAAATCTATAAGTGTATTTATTTTTTTATATTGCTGTTTATAAAAAAAATATGTAAGAAATGAATTTGGCGGAAATGTGATAGGATTTTCTCAGCCTAGCCAACCCTTTTCGTAGCAGTTTCGTAGCCGTTGACGTAGCAGTTAAGGCTTAGCCTAATACCCTTCTCCGAATCTAGACTTGAGCAATATACTTGTAGCTATATTCTAGAAATAGGTAGGAGAATTACAGCTACTAGCATATTTAACAGCAAAAGTGAAATCATTTTCGAATAAGGGTTTCAAAAGTAAAGATAACGATTTTACTAAACTATAACCCAAATACGGTTAAATTGCGTCTATTCATAATGAGATGTACCAAAGTACAGTCCCTGCATTCCGATGAATGGTGAGCGGGCGGCGCGACACGGCTGGGGCCAGTGGGGAGGAGGGGCGGGGGCACGCGCGGGGGAGAGGGGCAGCACGTACGCATGCCTGCGCGTGCGCCTGCCTGCGACAAATAGCCGCTACAACAAATTCTAACAGGTGTCCACTTCAGACCAATTTTGGGCTTTGTTAACAATCACACGTCACGTGAAAGCCCTTCGAATTACAAGAAGTTTGATACGAACGACGAACATATTAATTAAAGGGGTCCTCCAAAAAACACTCTTTTTAGGGGTTTGTAAGCGACGGTACTTTAGCTTCACATCGTGACTCATAAAACGAGTCAACTCAGCAAACCTAGTTCTATTCAACTGCCAGCAGCAGAACTATGAGCAATCACGACCTGACATGGAACTGACTCACCCGGATGCGCACGGAAATGAAAACTTCCGAATTTTCTCAGAACTACGTTGTAATCCAAACAATTTCCGTACTAAAGTCGAAATCATTAATTAAACCCAATTGATGAATCAGAAAATATAGCTATCTGATTTGCTCATTAAGTAGTTGATTGAATAACCCGAATAGAGGCAATCAGTGGTCAAGCTGCGGTGGTCGATTGAAGAGCTACTAGTGGTACTCGCGTTTACTGGAATGTTAATGATTGTGGTGCAGTGTCGCAAATGACTCACAGCGATCTTTATTAAAGTGCTACATATTAAGAACATGTTCTAATGGAATGCGGATGCTTCCTGGAATCAACTGTTAGAGCTGTGATGACGGTCCTTCTAACGTGACTTGATCGTGTCAACAAGCTATGTAACATAACATGGCTGAGATTTTTGGAAGCATCGCAAATAAAGATTATTATCACCAACATGATCAATCTATGCAAATAAATAAAATTGAAGTGTCTGTTTCTAATGTCAAAATAACAGGGTTCCGCGCAAAAAAAAAAATGAAGGCCCGTGAATTCAATTTGTTTTCCGACCGATTTTTTTTATAGAGACCACAAAGAGATCACTGTTTTGAGGCCACTAAACTGCTTTAAACTTACAAAATTATTGTGCCAACAAGAAGATGCAGCAAGTCAGAATCCGAAAACGTTGTTTAAGTAAGTACCTATGCAAACGAAGAACAATTCGATTCAATGCACTACCGAATGAAGACTGCAAAAGATCAGAAAACAAGATCTGTAATGGTAACAGAAAGGATTAGTCAAATTTAAGGGTGTGGTACAGACCACCAAACTGAACCACTTTCTCCATGGGACCAACATCGTAATCATAAAAAAAATATCAAGTGTCCCATACAAAACTTCAATACCTTCTCAACCGAACTGTATGGGACGGCTGATAGTTATGTATATGGCTATAAGTATAATATGTCAGCAAAGATGTTTGTCTATCATCAGAAGAAATAAGGCTCATATTTAGGTACTTCTAAAACGTGAAGAGAATCATAGTTACTTGGGAAAAATGCACAACCTTTATCTAAAATATTTTAACGCACCACATTAAAAAACCATTTACAAGGCGCCAATTTATATAAATTATTAAATATAAAGAAAATTTACGTAATTAAGTAAGTTTATTGTAGTAATAGAAACTCCCTATCTATTATCCCATGATCCCATCCATTTTCGATTGGAGTTCCCTAAGGAACCATTATTGGGCCAGTGTTCTTTGATTAGGCAGAAAACCGAGGTTCTGCATATGTTTGAAGGTTTACCAAATTAAATGATCATTATTCAATAACAATAACTTTCGCGTATTTGGACTTGGGGTTTACTAAAACTGCACTCAGTAGTAAAAAAGCTGCGTTAAAAGTTGAGCGATCGTCCGTTATGATAAGCGCTCAAAATTCCCTAAAGATGTTTCGATAGCAACTTTTATGATATTTTACGAGACTTTTATGAGACAGGAATTTGTCTTCGAAGCAACAAAGTTTTGTTAAAGTACACATGCTACTGGTCATAAACGTGAGTAATGGAAACCGTCTATAAATTTTGAGGGTAGTTACACCATGTGAGAAGCCTGCGTATGTGATGATAAGGTGGTAATTATGAATGGATATTGCAGGCGCTGTAGTCTTCTTCATAAGCTTTAAAGACTTCAATCATTTTGCCAGTTGTTTATGCTGATAGAAATATAATAAAGATGTAAACAGCGCAAGTATTGGAAGACCACGTGTTCTTGCAAAGGTAGCCCAATACATTATTAAAGCTCGTATCATATTCCATTTAAAACTGGCACTTTTCGCAGTCGATGAAGGCTTGTTAGCGTTTCAATAATAAAAAACTTCTGTATTATTTGATCAAAAAGCTTAAGGAAGTCAGTTTCGGGTAAGAGGTTAGTGGTGCAACAAGGTACGGTGGTGTTGCAGCTTGCGCTCGCGGGTGGCTGCGCGCGTGCGCGGCAGGTGCGCGCGCACCCGGCTGGCTTGTTACAGCGCCGTGTGAGAATTCCCTACCATTGTAATTACCGACCCTTTAGGGTTCCGTCAGCTTAGCCTGCCGTCCTGCGCCCTTGCTAATCTTTTGCTTTTAGAATTAATTTCGCATTTGGATCATTTTTGGTTGAAAGTTTCAATTGTAGTGCTTGAGGATATTCTTTTTTTAAAAGCTTTTATTTATTCTGATTTCTATTGGTTTAACAGAAAACACTGCTTGATGTTTATTCTTTTCGTATTTTATGCCTTTTTCTGCACGTGGTTTGAAAGCTCTTGGATTGCATTTGATAATATATGGGGTTGAAAGTTTGAAAAGTGCTTGAGAGTACCTATTCGTTTCTGTATTTTATTGGTTTACGGCAGAATGCTTGAAGTTTATTGCTTTCGCACATTTTAAGCCTCTTTAGGCAAATGGTATGAAAGCTTGGATTATTAGCACTTAGACGAGTAGATGTCGTTACATCGGATAAAACCACTGTTCCATATTTGTGTGTCAAATATTACCTAGGTAGGGTATCTGTGACATCAGCCCTTGATACAAAATTACTTATATCTAGATAATATTCAGTTATCTTAGTAAAATGATTGATTTAATAAATAAAGACACACTAATCTTTAAATTCATAGGAAACCTTGTATCTGTTGAACCAGTTGAAGTACTTGTATCTACAAATGTTTATCTTAATCACTATTTATTTCGTAACTAAAAGGTATCTGCTATTATTTTTGTGTAACTTACTACTGGATACTCGTTATAGACAGATAGATCGAATACTCTTTATTATATACACCATAAAAACTGGAGATAATAATTTTAAAATAATTACATAATAATATAATTAAATAATAATAATATTGGTTTATATATTACTATTATTATTTTATATTATTATTTTAAATCCATTAGCCGTAAAACCGCGAGCAAGAACGGATAAAACCGTTCCTGCGTGTGGTTTTACGGCTTGGCAAGAGATTCATATTTTTTATTAAGTATAACCATGTAAGTTTAATATTAAAGTATTTATACCTGCCGGAATAAATCCTCTAATGGATGGTAATAACCGCTTCAAAATAGAATGCCTAATTTAGAAGAACAACATGGTCACACAGACAGACACGAACATCTGCATATCTCTCGTTCGATGTCCACCGCGCACAGGATGGATGGAAAGCACCACATGAAGTGATTTTTTGCTCCATTGGTGTAACTGCCGTATGGCGTTCCAGTGTGAGGATAAATAAATAAATAAATCTTTAATTATGTATGTATGTATATATAAATTAGGTATTATTATCATCATCATTAGCCTAGCCTTTCTCAACTTACTACCTTGGGTTAAGCCTTTTGAGGTTCGGAGCACGTGCCATCGTGCTCTCCCAACTCATGCTAGCATGAGGAACTGCATGGGGTTACAGTCGGTATAAATCCAACAGAATTTCCCCACAAAATAAGAGCACCAGGTTTCAATGCCATTGTTCCTGATGTGCACTACTAGTGTGTGACTACGCTCGCTCGGTCCCTCTCACCGAGGAGGCCTATGCCCCAGCAATGGGACACATACAGGCGGATTATGATGAAGCTCGCTAGCTAGTTACGATTCGTTAAAGCATTGCTGTAGTGAATACTCTTTATTATGCCTGGTTAATTGCATATATGCATTTTTTGAAGTTATAAAGAATACCCACAAACAAACAATATCTACCACCCTTAGTAGTGTGTGACTACGCAATAGACTCATGAATACTTTCATAATGTCCTAGAACCAAACATTCGGAGACATGTGACATCTACCAACCCGCACTGGGTCCGCGTGGTAGATTAGTCTCTCTCAAAGAGAGGAGGCCTGTGTCGCAGCAGTGGGAACATTATGGGCTGATTATGCTCATGCTAAATACTTTCATCACCCATTTAACTTAATGGAAAGTTCTTTAGATATTGAATGAATTAGATACCTAAACTAAATAACAGTAAAAATTATGGATAACAACACATTTTATCCGAATGAGAAGTTTTGTTTTATTGGCATTATAACCGCAACGCCGATTAAAGTTAAAAGGATGGGTATAAAAAAGAAACTTCAGGTTAATTAAATATCAAATACCGAAGTTTAGCAAACATAATTCCTATTTATTGACAAACTCCAATTTATCTGATTGATAGATTAATCTTTGATCGATTGTTACCGAACCGATATAAATCGTAAATTATTTAATTACCTGTATCGAATGACACATTAAGTGATCGTTTATTTTGTTTTCACAAATCCGCGTAGCACTCAATCTATGAAACGTTCTATGAATTTGTATTGAATATAATAATATCAAAATAGTTTCACGATTCAAACAAAAAAGCTGAATTATTAGATGAAACGAATAGCGATTAGCCGGAATTCTAAACACAAGTAACAACTGAAAACTTGAAATATTAAATTCTCCAGTGGAACTTACAGCTTGAGGTGAGATCAAAAGGACGAAAGAGGCTTGTTAGTCAGCTTATTAGTAAAATAAGAAGTTTCATTGCTCTTTAAGTAAGACGGCTTTGTAACGTCACTAAAGCTCGATCATAAGCTCGCTCGGTCCCTCACACCGAGAGGAGGCCTGTGTCCCAGCAGTGGGACACTTAGAGGCTGATTATGATGAAGCTCGCTCGCTAGTTACGATTCGTTAAAGTATTGCTATAGTGAATACTCGAAGTTATAAAGAATACCCACAAACAAACAATATCTACGACCCTTAGTAAAAATGGTAATCTACATTGGCAGATCTCCTAAAAAGCTGAACTTTTTTACGTTCTAGAATTCGTTATAAATCGATAGCTTAGGAAGCTCGTCCACTCAACAGGAAAAGCACTGCTTTCAGAATATGTGGGTATTCTATCGAGAAGCAAACGATCTACAGTTTAGAAGTCAATAAAAACACCTTTAAAGGGTCGCATCCACAGGCGGCACGTCATTAAACCAGAAAATATGTCCAAGAACGTATTTCCAAAGAAAAAATAATTGTGCAGCCATTTAAACAATATCGATCTAATAATTAATTTAACTTCACAATTGAAAGCGTACCTCAATAAGGACTTCTCTTTAATGAACACTACAATGTAAAAGCCAGAGATGTCGCCGTGGAGTGCTCCTTTGTTAGATAAAGTGAACGGTACTTTATCGGTATTTGCATTTTAGATAGCATTCTTAATGGACACATCGTAATGCCATTACAAGTTCCCAGGAACGATCATTCTTCCACTTTTTATGGTCAATCGGCTCTCTGTGAAGGTATCGCGGCTTATAGCACTTGTAATCGTTTTGAAATGAATTAAATAACCTGTCTAATGTATGTTCGTAATAAAAATGTGGTAAATAGTCGCCATTCCGTTCAGTGGTGAAACTGTTTAGCTCGTAAGCCTTTGAAGAATATGCATTTCATCGCTGTAATGACGGATAGTATTTTGATTGTGAATGTTGGGAATTATTTTTTATCTGCTCAATGAGATCGAGAATGTTGAGATAATCTTCCTTAAGACTAAACAGCCCAAGTATCGGATGTCACATTTTTATTAGACATTCTTAGGTGGGCCACCGCTGTAGTAGGTACTTAACTCGTTGGCACATGTAGCATACATGTGTGCAGCGTGGTCTTTAGATATACCCGGTTTGTTAGAAACTACTACTTACCAGCCCTTATGAAAAGAGATTTGAATCTAATCGGTACCGGAGCATTTGTGAGATCTGGTATGCTTTACCCTCGAAAGCAGCCGTGCCGGTCTTATAAAGGAAAAATCTGACGCATACGAACGTCACAGCACAAGACCCTACGAGTTCCACACACTGTCTAGTCCGAGTTTGTCCTTTAGAATAAGATAGCGCCCTTACGATGGTACTTTTTAGGGTGCTAACAATTCGCGCAAAGGGTGCGGCGCAACAGCTGCCCGATTGTGTTGCTATACAGCGCACTCGCCGCACAAAATTGTCCGGTTAGCAAATTTTTTTTTGCTTTTTGTTTGGGCACCTCTGTTGCAAAAAGGTGCCCAAATTAAAAGATACTTGAATATTCTTTGAAGTTCGTCTTCTGAAATATGGTCCTTATTTATATGCAACAAACAGTTACTCCTCGATTACTGTTATAGTAGTATAAGTATTAAACTTAACTTACCGCTTGTTTCCAAATGTGGTTCTTAGAGATAGGCACCTGGAACCCTGACAGTTTTGTTACGAAATAATGAAGCGCAGCAGAATACTCGCCGCCCTTTTAGTGCTTAGCATAAGCATAATCAGCTTATAATATTCCCACTGCTGGCACACAGGCCTCCTCTCTTCGAGAGGGAGTAATTTATTTCATAAAAGTGGTACAGTCTGTTACAAAAATAGGATTACAATTTAGGAATAGTTTACAACTGATGAGTAGGTAACAAAACAATTTAACGATTTGATGTCCTAGCTGGGTTACTTAGTAGCCTGTGTTAAGGACAATCAGCAATCAGGAGTGGGCTGTAATCTACCACGCGGGCCCATTGCGGATTGGTAAATGTCACATGTCTTCGAATTTTAGGTTATAGGTCCTAGAACCTAAAATTTCGGCATGTCCTAGAATCTAGGATATGCCGGTTTCACCGTTTTTAGTGCTTAAGGAGGATACAATATTTATTATGCTACAAAGATTCTACAACGATTCGCTATAATGGACATTTCTAATCGTTACAAACCCCATGGCAACATTATAAAGACGTATAACGGATGAAAGGTTTTGCTACGCTGAGCTATTAAGACTTGTAATGGGTGAAAGGTTCTGCTACGCTGTGCTACGAAGATTTGTAATAAATGAAAGGTTCTACTACACTGTGCTACGAAGATTACTAATGGATGGAAGGTACTGCTACGCTTAGCTAAGAAAACTTCTAATATATCAAAGATTCTGCTACGTTGTGCTACGCAGACTTCTAATACATCAAAGGTTCTGCTACTTTGTGCTACGAAGACTTCTAATGGATCAAAGGTGCGACTACGCCGTGCTCCGAAGATTTCTAATAGATGAAAGGTTCTGCTACGCTGTGCTACGAAGATCTCTATTAGATGAAAAGTTTTGCTACGCTGTGCTACGAAGATCTCTATTAGATGAGAGGTTCTTCTACGCTGTGCTACGAAGATCTCTAATACGAGTAGATGAGAGGTTCTGCTACGCTGTGTTGCGAAGATCTCTATTTGATGAGAGGTTCTGCTACATTGTGATACGAAGCTCTCTATTAGATGAGAGGTTCTGCTACGCTGTGCTACGAAGATTTTTAATAGATGAACATTTATGCTACACAGTACTACAAAGATTTCTAATGGCTAGAACGTTGCAGTGGTATCAAGATTAGTAAAAAATGCTTGGATTTATTTTTTATTAACGTACATAATGGATGAAAGGGAAAGCTAACATATAGAATTTTCAAATTCAATTAGTTAAAAGGGTCTGCTACGCTACACTACAGACAATTACAGCGAATGAAAGGAAGTACGCTACGTTATGAATTCTTCGGTCGGTATACCTTATGGATACTTCTAATGGATGCAAGGGTAGGTAATTGCCTTTTTATATATAACTGATGCAAGGGTAGGATCTTTTTTTTAAACTTATACTTGAGTTAGTGTCATCTATAACCGTATGTAGCAATGTTCCATGTTTTGTTTAGTTATCAAATAAGGATACTGTCATAAAATTAAACGCGCCATTTTTCTTTTAAGTAATCTCATGGTATATTTGCAAATTTTCAAAATGATGAAATATTCAGTCAAAGTTAGTAAATCTCTCTTAAGGTATTATTTATTTTTGTTCCTAGTATCAATGACTATTAATATCCTCATGCATAGTAATACTAATATAAATAGTGATTGATAAGTCATGAGTCAATTTTGTTTTTTGTTTAAAATTTTACTTTTCGGAGAATCTTAAGAAATAAAAAAAAACAAAATGACTCACCCCTTGACGTGTGATGTGTGATAAGAGTCAACTGACAAAATACTGTTTGCAACAAAATCTGTATCGGATCAAATGATGATTCATATTAATGATTAGCATGCTAAAGAAAAATTATAAAATTAATTTACATTTTTTATAAATTTAATAAATTGATAGCATTTATAGATTATTACATTATTTATTACACCTAGCTTATTAAGGGTCTGTTGGGAGTTGAAACTCATGCCATGCATCGTTTTAGGCAGCAGAATTTTTTTTTGTCGTTGCTCTACCATATAAAATCATGCTGACATGCATATTGAGTTGTAAGGCTGTACTTTGTTGGGCACGCCACAATAGCGGCGATAAGTCCCCTCTTTGAGGAGTGGCTAGAGAGGCACCACGGCGCCCTCACCTTCCGCCTGACGCAGGTCCTCACCGAACACGGTTGTTTCGGGAGGTTCCTGTTCAGAATAAAGCGGGAGGAAACACCAGGGTGTCACCACTGTGTGGATCGCCCGGAGGACACGGTGGAGGTCTGCCCGGCTTGGGCGGGGCACCGTCGTGTCCTCGTGGCGGCGATCGGCGGCAGCGATCTCTCGCGTCGTCGTTCCTGGTCCAGGCCATGGTACGGAGCGAGAGTGAATGGGAGGCCGTCACCTCCTTCTGCGAAGCAGTAATGCTCGCAAAGGAAGAGGCGGAGCGGAGAGGCAATCGCTGCGCCCTCAAGTCCCTAGCCGCCGTAGGAGACGCCCTGGACGGGAGTCAACAGCCGACTCCCGGCCACCGTAGGCGCGGGCTTGCGGGCGGCGAGCAATGGGCAGCTCGCCGCCCGGTAAGGACCAGGCCCGGGTCGACGGCGCGTTGTGTTCCACGCGCGCCTCAAAGAGATGTCAGCACGAACTGACGGGGGCCCCAGGGCTGCGGGTTGTTCGAAAGAGATACCGTGGCCCTTGGCACAGGCAACTGAAGGAACACGGGTGGGTTTTAGTCAGTAAAAGTCTGACACTTCCTTCCGCTCCGCCCAGAGCGGGAGGGCTCATGGCTGTACTTTGTAAGTAATATTTTTATCAAATTATTTTATACCGCTCTATGAAACGAATTCTAATGTTGAAATATCGATCGATAATACAGTCGATCATAACTTTTAATCATTTTCCATAGTTTCAGTCCTCTCAGTGCCCCATTTGTGGACAAAGTTGGTTACAGTTGAGTTTGCCCACGATTAAACTGGAATAAACTGCAAAATTATTTGTGAAATGTTAATTTATTCGCGTATATACTCGTAACAAAAATCGGTAACCCAAATAGAAGATTTCTAATATGTGAAAGGTTTTACTACACTGTGCTACGAAGATTACTAATGGATGCATGGTACTGCTACACTGTGTTACGAAGACTTGTAATATGTGTAAGGTTCTGCTACGCTATGATACGAATATTTCTAATGTATGAACAGTTCTGTTACGCTGCACTATGAAGATCTCTAATAGATGAAAAGTTCCTTTAAGCTGCACGCGCTACGAAAATTTCTAAGGAATTAATTGTTCTGCTACACTATGCTACAAAGACTTCTAATAGTTGGAAGGTTCCTCTACGCTGTGCTACGAAAATGTCTAATAGCTAAAGAGCGTTGCAGTGCTGCGAAGTTTTTAAAAATCACGGAGACTTTATAATGGTTGAGAGGGAACGCTAAGATACAGAATTTTGAAATGGTTATAAGGATCGACTACACTACACATAGACATTTACAGAGAATGAAAGGATGTACCTACGCTACGTTATGGATACTTCTTATGGATGAAAGGGTATTTGCTTTTGATATGTCATTCATGCTGGATGTATGTACAGTTTAAACCAAGGAGTTTAAAATTTTATATATGTTTAGTTTAGGATGCTGTCAAAGAATTACATGCGCCATTGCACTTCATTTTTTTTTCAAGTAGGTAATTACTTGATATCTTTGCGAATTTTCTGAATGAATGCACCGACTCCAGCGTGGTTTGACCAGACTCAATTAATTTAATGGACCCCAAGATTTGCAGTAGCCCCTGAAGCCTCATGTTTCAAGGTGTAACAGAGACCTTAGTAGGCAATAGACTATAGTGGAGAGACGGGTGTCGTTTATCTATTATCTTTTAAATACGTCGCCGCCAGGTTGGTTCAGTTCGAACTTCACCGGTGAATCTTATGACGGGGTTTAACTTTTCCCAGAGTCTTCGGAAAATTCGCAAATTTATGTATATTTGCGAATTTTCCGAAGACTCTGGGAAAAGTTTTGTGGGGCTCAACCATGTACTGACAGGCATTATGCAGGAAAATGTAGAAGTCTCACGGTTAACGGTTGTCAAAACACAACGGAAATGTGCACCTAGAACGACCAATTGGAACCGCGCAAGGTAGCTTCTGACGTTTCATAACTGCCCAGTGCCCATGTAGGTTTATGTGAAATAAAATATTTTGATTTTGAATGTTTTTGTTCCTAATTTCATTGACTATAATATCACCAATAATACATGATATATGTAAATAGTCGTTGATAAGTCATGAGTCAATTGTTTTTGTATTTCACTTTTCTTAAGAAGAGTCTTAAGAAATAAAAAAATACAATGTGACTCACCCCCTGACGTGTGATAAGAGTCAACTGACAAAATATTGTTTGCAACAAAATCTGCATCGGATCAAACGATGATTCATATGAATGATTAGCATGTCGGCGCCATTATAGATAATTACATGATTTATTATACTTAGCTTGCTAAGGGTCTGCTTTTTGTGCTTATACAACAATTTTAAACTAGTGTTTAGATTTTAAATGTTGAAGTTAAAGAGGGGCCCGTGGCTAAATAATAACAGCCGCACGGGTCGATCGGTCAGGTTAAGCTACGCGTGCCGCGGTTGGTCTGTGGATGGGTGACCATCTTTGCATACCGAGACCCCTCCGTGCCTCGGAAAGCACGTTAAGCCGTTGGTCCCGGCTGTCATTCGTGGATCTTTGACAGTCGTTACGGGTGGTCAGAAGCCCGAAAGTCTGACAACCAGTCTTACCAAGGGGTATCGTATTACCCAGTAAATGGGTTGTGGAGGTCAGATAGGCAGTCGCTCCATGTAAAATACTGGTATTCATCTGCATCCGGTTAGACTGGAAGCCGACCCCAACATAGTTGGGAAAAGGCTAGGCAGATGATGATGTTTAGATTTTAAATGTTGAGAGTTGGGCGTCATGACATGCATCGTTTTAAGCGGCAGAAGTATTTTTGTCGGAGTAGAAATCATAGTGACATGCATATTGTTAAGTGATCTAATTGTAAGGCTGTTCATTATTAGTAATATTTTTATCGAAGTTTTTTGTATTTTTTCGATGCTTTTACTCCGCACTATGTAAATAATTCTAAGGTTGAAATATCGATCAATAATACAGTCGATTCTAACTTTTTAATAATTTTCCATAATTTCAGTCCTCTCAGTGCCTCATTTGTGTACAAAGTTGGTTACAGTTGAGTTCGCCCACGACCTAATGCGCTGAAAAGTGGAATAAACTGCAAAATTACCTGTGGAATGTTAATTTGTTCGCGTATGACAGAAATCGTTAACCCAAATAGATAGCTTCGCATTTTTTTAACTATCTGATATTTTCTTGGGTAATGTTTAATCCAGAGATGATGTTAGTTTGGTAGGAACGCCGACAGTAATTTGCAAAAAAAGGTATCTCTGAACAAAAGTTTTTTTTTTACTTTCAGAAAGTGGCCCCAAACAAAGGTAAACTTATCTGCTAATCACACTACTTATTGAGATATTTTATCTTGATCCGTAAAACAAAATGTAAGGGAAGATACAAAGTAAAAACAAAGTATATAATATTTACAAAACGCACCAAAATTGCCATTCGCAAAACTCCCTAGTAACGAGCAGTCGAGACATTTTAAAACTCATTAATTTAGGGTAATTTAATTGAACTATCGGACTATTATTGATACAATTATAAGAACAGTAAAATTTAGCTATCTTCCACTGTTTCTAATCTCCCAACCTAAATTTATTTCACTTTTAAATAGCTCACATCTTTTTGTTCTGTTCCACATTGTTACATTTCATCGATTAGAAAGAAATGTTCGTGATTTAAATGTTATAAAATACATGCCCACATTCATAAACTACAGAACGCCACCCGCTACGATCCTTACATACTCCTTTTGCTTCGATTACGTTCATACATCAGGCGGTCTATTCTGTAAAAATCTCACCGTGAAAACTTAGGTGAAGAGAGTTTGTACTCTATCTGAAGGCCAATTCTCGTACTTAAAAAAACGTTTAAATTCAAGTCGCAATTTCATCTCAGCGTCAATCAATGTCAAAAAGTTGTCAAAAATGTAGGGAAATTGATTATATTTTTGACAGATTGAGACCGATTAGAATGCGAACGTTTTTAAAAATACGAGAATGGGTCTTCTGATGCTAGGCAGTGACACTATTGACAGCTCACTCCACCTAAGTTTTGAGAAGATCTAAGTAATAATCTAATTGTGCGAATAATTTAATTGGTTAATATTTACTGTTTACTAAATATTTTGCGTATGTAGAGTGTGTCGTAGCCTCATAGGGACACATATTACGCGATACAGATTGCGAAGTGCGACCTTTTTACTCGTCTTTGTGCAGTATAGATAAAACAAAACAACGCGTTGCGTTTGCGGATGATTATGTCCATTTCTGAGTAGCTAATTAATACGTTCCCATGAAATCACTTCAATCATGGTAGAAAGATATTTACATACACATAAATAAACAAGGATCACGGTATCCGCAGCAGTATGAACAATGTGCAGGAAGTAGCATAACCGCTTTTTGTTTTCTTTGATATTATTATAATTTTATTCCCATGATATTACATGAAACATGCCATATTTTAGTACCACAAACATTTCAGAGATTTTTGTTTACAAGCAGTGTGCATTAGCGGTTCTACGCATTATTATGAATCCCGTGATGGTTTCCCCTCGTTGCGTTCTAGCATTGAAGACAAAATCAAGTGCTTTAAAGCGACAACGGCATTAATTCGATTGATAAACCCAAGTCGACTCGGGCAACGAAAGTGGAACAGGGTTTGTCAACATGGACCGTCAGCTGGCCCCGACGATAGTGCTTATCGCCCGCGGGACATAGTCCGCTCATTCACAAGCCTGTCCATTCATGCGCCTGCTCCCACCGCCAGCTTCGGTCCAATATGGTCCTTAAGACGTTCATTAAAGGGTTTAAATTCGTGTGTGGAATGTGAGGGGGAGGTGGGGCGAGGGGTAATGTAGATCGAGGATATCGCGGGGTCAGCGCGGATTGCAGGCGCCCGATAAACGTCGATGGCGTCCAACGAGTCAACTAACAACCACACACAGACACGCCACACGCACACATAGACACGATCTAAAAAATGTAACGCACATAGAATTGAATTATCACCCCATTAAGTACTTTCAACATGAATTCTTACTCTTGTGTCGTCGATAAAGAAAATATGTCACAAATAAAAAGTTCAACTGTCCCATTCATTTGTTGCGTGCGCGATAGTAAACTTGATAAGGATTTAATGTGGAGTGTCGAAAACAACGGCAGTTATTTTGTCATTTTATAGTAATTTCTCTATTTATGTAGTAAATTTAATGAAATCGCGCTTTTGATCTTTATTATCAGCTTAAAAGTTCATAACTATTAAAAACAGGTGCCATGAAATAATTGTTTTATTTTGTTTTGTTAACGTTTATAATAACTAAAGACGTCAGTGTTAAGCAATTCAATATTTAAGAAGTGATAATTAAAAAATGACTTGATTATTGGGCACTCACTTCACTAATCGTGAACCATCGGTTTTCAGAATCAGAACGTTATGTTTTGCGGTTTCATTTCAGGACCACGTCGTATTGGTTACACCACCGATTGTAACACGGACGTCACATGAGTAATGGTGACGGTGGTCCAAAGTAACGTCCTGCAAACAACTTATGAATAGGTAGATAATTGTATTAGTCATTTACTCCACTTCATTTAATATGCAGCATTGATTCATTGATCACGTACAATCATGACACATATGTACAATATGGTAACGATTTCCGCTAAAACTTGCAGGAGCCGACCCTGTTGACTTTTGACATCGTTGCGTACTGAATCATCTAACAAATAATGTATCATTCAAACTGCGAGTGTCCGTTATTCGCGAGTATCACTCATTCATGCTTCTGTGACACGACGCGAAGTATTTAAAACGATTTCATTGTGTCGTGCAAAATATACTACATTTACCTACGCAATTGATAAAATGGATTACAGACTTGGATGTCCCTGCTTTGCGCGCAATCTGCAGCATTCTTTGCAATGCATTCAGAGACATGATCATTAGAAAATAAACTTTATATTATGTGATGTAAGGCTTTGTTTGGGTTGCGCCGACTGCTCTTAATCAGTGCGTATAGCGCTGTATAAATGATTGTTTTGATCTGCCGATGCCACTGCGTAATAACATACGTTCATAGTGTAACAATGGTCTAAATTGCCATTGCAAGATGTGTGGCGCCTAAGTGCAACAAATTGTGATTGAAAAGCTATCCCTCAATGATCGCGGTTACCAGTAACGACAAAGTAAGCAACACATTCGCTGTCACTCGGCTTCGACTACATAAGCATCCTATAATGTTCCCACTGCTGGGACACAGGCCTCCTCTCGGTGAGAGGGAGCGGGCCGTAATCCGCCACGCAGGCCTAGTGCGAGTTGGTAAATGTCACATGTCTTCGATTTTTTGGTTCCAGGACATGCTGGTTTCCTCACAAAGTTTTGTGAAGGAAAACATTTTGAGAGCAGTGGTGATAGATCATTTATTTTATTTAATTTAATTTAGGGATAATAAACAACTATAACATAATATATAATACATAAGGTTTAAGGTTTTTTTTTTTTAACTTTACACAAAGTAAAGCGTCTGGGTTCGAGCCTACGGCCCATAACTCGTAAGTCTCGGCCGTATCCACTGGGCCACCACTGCTGGCTTTGGCTAGTGGGAACGAAAAATAGAGAAGATACTAGAAGCCTTTCCTAAACATCAATTAAAGGACTCGTCGAAAATAAATGCATTGCCTTTGGTTAAATGGTATATAATACGATTCTACGATCTGTCGTTTGGCTCCTAGTCAGCATAACTTAAACTGAGCTGACACTTCCTTTTTCAGGAAACGTATAAGTGCCCAAATTCTACAGACACAACAGGAAGGCATAGAAACTCAAGATGAAAGATCGAGAGATGAAACCCAAGTGAAGTTGATCAGGTGCCAATGATTTCTATGGTCGGTAAATGTGGATGGTTTGTAAGAATCATGAAAGTGGGCAGCACAATAATATTCAGCAGCAAAAATTAGGTGTCAGGCTCTGCGCCCGTCACATAGCCTGGGCCATTGTGCCGATTGTCTACAGGTTCTTAGGTACAGTCAGTAACTACGTCTTTAGCACTGATAAAAATCCATCAGTAAGTAAAAAAAAAAAAACGCATAAAAAGAGGGCATTTTCTGAACCTTTTAACTAAAACTTGTTTTCAATTTTTTAAGTTAAGACAATTTCTGATACCGACTGGCAAGATTGCCGATAGCGGAGATACATATTACTTCAATGAATTCGGTTCCAATTCAATATTTCCAAATTGCATATACTTATTTGCAACGTTTGGTCACAATGGCTATTGGTGCAGTATCATTACAATCTAAGAACTCTTTTCTCAAGAACGGCATATGCACTGAGCATAAGAAGCCAGGTTGTCGGCACGCCTGCCACATCGACCGGACGTCAATGGATTCAACTTGACCCGCTAATAAAGGGTTCCATTCATGACATCATTTATCGGCGATGTTTCCAACGAGGGTGCTTATCGACCAACAAAATCCATCGATTGTGGCACGTCACAGGCGCCATCGCTAAATTCTAACGAGTTATCAATGTAAACGGTTTGTTTACAGAGTTAACCGTAATCTTATCCGGTGACCTCCTTAGACTCTCCCGTTTCGAAATTGTATCATCGGTATCGTGTGGTGTCCTTATTACTTGTCGACGGAAGTGCGCGCTCGACTCGATCCGGCGAGCAAACGTTCATTCATGTTCTACGTATTTATTTAGTGGGCAACCGTACCTACCGCGCTCTTCAGATAATGACTTCAGACAGTTAAGGCACCTAGTTTATTTTTATGTTTATTGCTTTATCTACGCGATGGTACTTGAATGAAGGAGTGACAAATTCTACAATGCGTTGGAATGCGCTGTTTGATGACAAAGAAAGTTCAAAGTCCTTTGTTGCATGTGTGTGAAGGGTGATACGAATTCTTTATACGAGGACAATTCTTGACAAAATGAAATTGTTTTCGAAGCCAGCTTTGTTTTATGAAATGTCGTTATAAAACTGAATTGTTAAGACAGTTTGATTAGCATTTTTTTTTTAATTTCTCTGATACCTATCGACGAATCCACTATTTCATCGAACAGGTCGACATCATTTAGATTGTTATCAAGAAGACAAAAGCTTACATACAAAATAAGCCACTGATATCTATTTTTACAAGTCTGTTTGCTTTCCAAGGTGTCGGTTGGAGCGGAAGTGGCGAGTAGGAGCGGGAGGAAAGGGACGCACGCGCAAGCTAATTGCCGGGAATTTCGGAGGTCGCCCGATAACCCGCGTCTGCACCGGAAGTCGATAGTGCTTTGATGTGTTGCGGTGGCGTCCGCTCCCCTATGTAATGTACTTCACTAATAAACGGCCACCTAGTTAAGCCAGCCTTGTTCGACACTAAAGGCACATACACGGTCAGTTCTATCTTTAGATCTGATTTGACAAAAATTCATACGATGTGTGCTTTATGGTCTCAAGATCGATAGTTTATGATGGCTGGAGTGATCATACACTGAAGCGATCATGCCCTGAAGTGACTTCAGATTCAGAATGATGTCTCGGCGTAAGGAAGCCTTTAATACAGGCGAATTTCAGGGAAAACAAAACCTGAAAATATGTCGTGCCACCGACACGAACAAGAAGAAGCCTTTTTAGAACGACCACTATACCCATTACGGAAACACTTTTGTTAATGATGGACAATTCTGACCGATTCGCCGATCGTGAAAACCGATTGATCATCTAAGTACGGATGCTGAAAATCAAAGGAAGGGATACTCAAATGAAAGATGATTTAAGACAAGAGTGTGTCATGTTTATACGGAATCGGAAACTAAATATTGCATGATTTTACTGCTGATGAGTCACGTCGTGTGCAGGACGAGTGCACTTTGTCATAGGATCGGGTGACGTCATCAGGAAAACAAGTAAGAGATAAGACGTCATTTAAGATTTGAAAAGTAACGCTTCTGTCTTAAGGGTTTATACACATCAATGCGACGCAACTTCGACGCGCAAATACTCGTACTTTGGGCTTTTCATTGAATTACTCAACGGTTTGGTGTGTGAGAGCCATAAATGAAAATGCACAGAAAGCCAAAGGAATGACATACACTTCTTCGTTGCTAGATGTGTAACAAAGTAAGAGCTGAAAAACATTTTATAGGAGTTGTTTTTCAGCAGTGTAAGAGCAAATGGTGCTTAGGTTTGTACTCTATTTGCCCACGAGTATCCGTTTACCTATTTACATATTAATTTTGAAGCTTGTCCGTTCCTATTTTCCGCTTCAGTTGTCCTGTTTTTTAGGGACCTCAGGATAAAGACTTATGCAAACAATTTTTTATCTAGATATCAATACTTCTGCAGTTCTTGATTTTCAACCAAAATCGTTTTGTTACGCGGTTGCAACTTCGTTTTCTTGCATTGTATGGACATGTAGTAGACCTGATCTACTCTTTTATCTAACTACCCTCCATGTATATTTTAAGTATGTATCTGTTTTCGAATGAGGGGCTTATTGTGGCTAAGTAATAATAGCCGCATGGGTTGATCGATCAGCTTGAGCTATGCTTACCGCGGTTGGTCCGTGAATGGATGACCATCTTAACAAACCCCTTCGTGACTCGGAAAGCACGTTAAGCCGTTGATCCCGCCTCAGTAGCCCGAAAGTCTGACAACCAGTCTTACCAAGGGGTATCGTATTACCCAGTAACTGGGTTGTGGAGATCGGATAGGCAGCTGGTCCATGTAAAATACTGGTATTCTGCTGCATCCGGTTACACTGGAAGCCGACCCCAACATAGTTGGGAAAAGGCTAGGCAGATGATGATCTACATTTGTGTTAATAACTCAAATTTAAAAAAGCTACGTTGATTAAGGCATGTGACCAATCCGTTGATTTAAATGAATAAGTTAGGTTATTTAATTATAAAGAACTTATCTAAATTCCAGCTTAGGCTATCTTAATGCAAACCATAATACACAAAGTTATAAATACAATTCTTATCGAGAATAAAAGGAAAATCGTAAGGTTTCAGCGATGTCGTGCGCACGCGCCGCTGTAAGTTCCCCGGGGGAATACCAGCCACATCCCGGTAAATTACACGAACGTCGTTTCCGGGACATATACCCATGTCAATAAGTTGTTCCTATTAATAGATATTATATTCCTTTTGTAATGCTAATTGGCTATAGTTAAGTGTTGCGAAGGGAATTGTTTTGTTCAACAATTTTGTTGTTTTTTTGTGCCAGTAGGTAGATTTGCGGTGTTAACGAATAAATACAGAAAAATGTCGTTTGGTTCCTATTACCTTTTTTAATGTAGTTTGATTGTAATAACCGTTTGTAGTTTGCAATATTTTTGTACAAACAGGAAAACATTCGAAACTGGCAGGTATCCTAAGGTTGCTATGCCAGGATATCGGCGTCAGATTCGTAGAAAAGACCGAATTCAAGCGATGCTATGTAAAATTTTATTCGCGCTTCGACTCTGCGTTAGTGTGAATCGAGCCTTAGATGACAACTGCTCACATTTACGTGAAATTTAGCCAGCAGTAAAACCAAGAGGCGGCAAAATAATTGAGATGAATTTTGAATAAGAAAATTTTTGGTCCTGGTACCACAGCAAAATCAAAATCAAAAGTCATTTATTCAAATTAGGCTGAGAATCAGCACTTTACGAACGTCAAAATTACAAAAGACAGTCCCCCAAAAACGCCCGCTCATCACCACTTCCTAGTGCTGTCGCTGGGAAGAAGTGGCGCAACAAATTTCCCAGCAGCACAGCTGTCTGACAGCATTTCATAAGTCAGTTTTTCTGTGTTGTGTCGGTCTATAAACCAAATAATTTTCTCTAAAGGAGGATGGTGTCTCTTGACGAAAATTGTCCCAAGTGGCGGTTACAGCACATTTCATTAGAATTGACGTTAATGGAACAGATAACAAGTAGATACATTGAGTAACGGACGAATGAGATTTCGTCACTTTTTATGATAAAAAATCAATTTGTGTCACTGTTTAACCTTTATTATCAAAGGCCGTGTGTTTTTGCTCTAAAATGTTATTTACGGCGATAGTTCATTTTCTTTAGGGTTTAGCTAGATCCACTAGCCTAACTCTGGATGGAAGCACCTGTAGTACTTAATTTTGATGAGAAGGGCGCTCTGTTGTAACTATGTGACGGCCAAAAAGGCCTTATCTTAAGCCATTTTGAGGAAATGATTTTTGAATTTGAAGTGGTATTTAAGTGGAGAATTTTACGGTTTTGACTTTACCGTCATTTCCACTGACAACTTTCCAGTGTCTCCAATAAAAATAACATTTAACATTTGACTCCAACATTTCTATTATTATCTATATTATAGGTATCGTCAAACCTTCTAACCGGTAACTGTAAGTGGCGTATGTAAACATTATCGAAGCTACCAATAGATACGGCACCGAAATCTCTGTTCAATCCAATATTTTTAACGTTATCTCTAGAGTTGTTACATTTAAACAAATACGATAAGGAAACGGTAACTAGCTCCTACTTACGAAAAGTGTACCAACCGGATGTAGCGTAGTTCTAATGACAATGTTACAGATATCGGTACCCAGATCTAAGTAATATCAATTTTATATTTAATGATACTAAGGGCCTGCTTCAAGTGTCCGGATATGGGTATTATCTACTTACGAGATAACTAATAAAAATAGCGCAATTTTTTTTTTGAATTTTTTGTCAAAAGCTACGCAAATCATAAATGAAAGGGATACCAGCGGCAAAACTTATATATCCGAATCGGTGATACCGACTTTACGTGGCCTGTCAACGTTGGCCACGACATCAGTGGCAAAGGTAGCAATGGTAAAAGGTGCCTTTTAAACATGGCAATGTCTTATGGTCACTGTGAATGTCGCACTCATTTTTTTAATCGGTTTCGCTTACTTAATTTTTTACTTACATGTGAGAGGAAATTAGAACCTCTTACAGAAATATAGGTTGACAGTAGCAAATATGTCGCAACCTGGATGTGATTGGCACGGGACTACCTTAATTGGCATGCAAATAGCCAGACTATGCCAAGGTACGTGATTATGGATGCTGTACCTATGTGATGCTCGACCTTTAAAGTGGAAATAAAAGAATGAGTGGTCGATCGTTGAACTATGTGCAATTAGGGATGCCGAAGACGATGATAATTATCGAAACTTCTAAATAAAGGCAGTACAGCAATATTTTTGAAGGAAGCAGAAAGTATGAAAGTGTTTCTAGAAATATGAAATATGGCTCCGTCTATGAGTCACAATGTAAATAATTTCACCAGGACAATGTCAGGAGTGACTGCAACGACCCGGATGTTGGTCATTTCCATGGAAACCTCCGAATTATGAACGCGAGTTCCGTTAGTTAAAAATGTCGGAGCTAAATCAGTCATCGCATTATACAATGGCATGGAAATCTATAAACATTTGCAATTTTTAACAAAAATTTCGTGAAATCGGTTGAAAAACCCGAAATCGGGTTGACATCTTTGTCAGTCGGCCGAGATTGTGGGCTTACAAAAAGCGATGGCAAGGTAATTTACCGTAAATTTTTTAATTACTGTAAAAGACTTCTTCAGGTAGGTAGGTAGTATTTCATTGTTAACGTTTCTATGGGATAATGGGCTTTCTACAACGAACGGTAAGTTATAAAAACGAGAACCCGTAACCCCAAACCCTGGTGGTATCATTAACAATTGTTGTACTTATAATCGTGCGTTCTCGTCGCCGGTCGCGTTAATTCGTCGAGGTGTCAAACAATGATGTCCACGACGTTAGTACCGTGAGCACGCATCACAATTATTAACGACCTATTTCGGACGCATAATTAGTGAACATTACGAACGAATCAACTAAGTAATCATACGGCCGATAAAACACGGTTGTATACTTATAAGGTCCCTATTTATTTTTTATGCGAAGACAATTGAATCTAATTACCTTTAAATACCTACTTATCGCTAATAATCGGGACCTACGCCTATTTGCTACTACACCTGTACAGTCCTCCCTTGTTTGCTTAAATTCTACAGATAATGATACTACATAAAGACTACTTACCATCGACAGGTTTTTCAGGACATCTGAAATAAAAAGCAATTTCAGTAAAGGCAGATTCAGGCTATAGCAGACGGTTCTATGCAAGCAAAGCCTTGGTAGGTACAGACATGTAAGAAAATGTTTGGGGCCCGATATTATTTTATAGGGTTATGTGGTAGACGATGCTCTCTTGTTAATTGAGGCTGGGCCCCCGTTCCGTGCTCCAGAAACCGTGGAAGCGGGCCGTCAGACAGTTTGCAATTAATCGATTACAATAATTGAATTACGTGATGACGTAGTGACAGCTGCGCAAGCGCCGCTGTGTGCGCAGGTGTCTGTGTGACGCGCTCTTTGAGAAAATCAAAGGAAAACCCACGCGCTCGTCTCGCGCCACAATCGACACGTTTTCATTTGCAAAATATTGGTGTTACTACCTGTAATCCGGTTATATTAATGTATTCTGCGCTCGGGGCGTCGACTTTGTTACTTTTTTTAACGAACATGACGCGAATTGTTCACGAGCTTGTATCATTAAAATGGGGAAAATGCGAATACTTGATGAAGTAAAATAAATATCTATTGGGTTGTCAGTCATTGTCTCAATATGCTTTTGCACGGTGATATCAAGTATGTACACAATATTGTGTAAATAATTAAATGTGACGTAATACAGGTATGCGATAATGTAGTAGAAGAACCTAATCTTTGGTCAACTGATGTAAAGATACCTAGTCCAAAATATCAGTTTCAATTTAATTGAAGGGTTTATGCGAGAACAGATATATCTTAAAGCACCTAACTATACAAAAACTATGAAGAAAGATTCTGCTGCAATGCAACTATGAAAATCTGGGACCATCATATCCCTGGAACAGATCGAGTCTATAGAAAATGTGGGGATTAACACATTGTCCACCTTAATGATCATGTAACATCACTATGGAAGTGATATGTCACTACGGTTTTTGATAGGAACTGTGTGGATTATTTTCCCGTTTTTACCCTCACGATTTCTATTCCGTGACTATCACTGGTTCTTCTGATTGTATCAATTTAGCTAGTGTACGTAACAACTTTGTGCGCTTTCCAGCTGATTAAACTGCATAACCTATGGAACACAGGGAATTAGTTTTATTTCTATAGCTAACCCCCGCAGAAAACTGAAGGGATATTAAATCTTACCCAACTTCTTGAAATACTACGTTAAGGTGATGTATAAATAACCATGGCTTACTCACTGCATTAATGGAAAAGTGACTTTACGTTGGGTCATGAACATCATTGAATTAAGTATCCTTAGATGACTCACTATGTTCGCTGAGTCATATCATGCAAAAATCAGTAATCTTTGAATCCCAGAATCCATTGCATTATTGTATATACACTCGAGAGCAATGAATCCGGGTCACTTGAAGAATCCTAAAAATCTCGGAAACTAAAAATGCTAGGTTAATGCAATAAATTGTATTTAATAGACAATGTAATACTCCTTAAATGAAGGTATTAAAACTTCTTAGTTATTGTAAAGTTATATCATAAAAAAATCAAATTTGAAAAAGGGCCACTTTCGAAGATGGAACTACGAAATTACAGCATTTGGTTTTGCTTTTGTTTGTAATCTGTCATTTATGTGGGTATATAAACCATGTTGATAGTGCTCTATATTCATTATTCAAGCTGAAATTATGTCGCTTACGCCTGAAGAATGCACCAGAATACTTACAATGCTGGAAACCGGCCGGAGTCAGCGCGATACAGCCAGGACTGTCGGTGTGTCGCTGTCAACAGTACAAAGAGTTCTCCGACGTTACGAAGAAACTGGTTCTAACCTACGCAGACCAGGAACGGGCAGAACCAGGTGTACCACAGCACGAGAAGACCGATACTTGGTGAACACCATGCTTCGAAATCGCTTTCTCACAGGAACTGAACTCACAAATCAGTTTCGACGCCTCGGAGGAAGTAACAAAGTGCATGGACAGTAAGACGTCGGCTTGCTGAATCTAACTTAAAACCCCTTAGACCTGCAAACGGCCCTAAACTGGAGCGTGGGCATCGTATTTCAAGACTAAGATATGCCCAGAGCCACGTAAATTGGAGTATTGAAGATTGGTCAAAAGTTATGTTCTCCGACGAATCAAAATTTATGCTCTACAAGCACGATGGAAGACACAGAGTGTATCGAAGACCAGGGGAAAGATTCAAGCAAGCATGCATCGAAGAAAAAGTAGCCTACGGTGGTGGGTCTGTACTTGTGTGGGCCGGAATTTCTTCTGAAAGTCGCACAGAGCTGGTGATCATAGAAAACGGCTCTTTAACTAGCGTAAGATATGTGGAAGAAATCCTCAATGATCACGTTGGTCCATTTATGGTCAATTTAGGTGAGGATGCTATATTTATGCATGACAATGCCCGACCTCATACAGGTAGGATTGTGAATGACTACCTTCAAGAGATGAACATTACTCGTATGGAGTGGCCAGCGCGCAGCCCGGATATCAACCCGATCGAGCATGCTTGGGACGAGCTAGGCAGATGCGTAAAACAACGAAACCCTCCCCCAATCACGCTTCGTGAGCTCAAAATTGCTCTCACAGAGGAATGGGAGAATATTCCCCAAAATCGTATAAGGAACTTGGTGTACAGCATGCCAAACCGCGTAAACGCAGTAATGGAAGCACGAGGAGGCAATACGAAGTATTAAAATTCAAGAAAATCGTAATAAAGTTCAAAAATTTCATGTTTCCTATTTTTGTTTTAAGGAGAGATCAGCAGTTTTTTTCTTTATGTAATTTTGTGTTAATAAAATGTATGGTGACTCATATTTTTTTTACTTTCATTTAAGGAGTATTACATTGTCTATTAAATACAATTTATTGCATTAACCTATCATTTTTAGTTTCCGAGATTTTTAACATTCTTTAAGTGACCCGGATTCATTGCTCTCGAGTGTATTTTATTAATTCATGGGCGAATCTCATTTGTAGGTTCGTGGTGCTAAGATAGTCTGTAAGTCAAACCGCTACACAATTAAAATATTTCTAAACTCAGATTTTTAGACTAAAATGACAGTTGCGGTCGACCTTTTCTAAAAATTTGAGTTTAGGTACAAACTAGTCGCTACGAGTGGTGCTTCGGAAAAAACGTGTGCAATTTTTTGTAACAACCTCCATCTTAATATCCTAAAGGATGGGGGACCAGGTAACTGTCCCTTAGAAACTCAAGCATAAGCAATCGAATATGTGCTCTACCCCTGCAGATTGGTGATAAATATGAATTATTTGGGGTACAAGCTGGTGCTTCAGCAACTTCAGCAAGTAAGCGATGTTGAATTTGATTTAAAACTGTCATCAAAATGCTAGCGTTTCCACTTCCCAGAATTCAACATGGCTGGTATCCACCACTCAATCCTATCTGCTATCTTAACAGGTTAACAATGCATTACCTACTGAAGTAGTCTAGTACAATAAAGTGGAGAAGACATGCTGGACCGACCCCAAACAAATTGGGAGGAGTAAGTGTAAAGCGGAGTAGAATATTTACTGAAACCTTCTCTCTCAGCATACAAATGTTTTGGTATTGTGGCTGGGAAATTCATGAGAAATTACTGGTAGACAGAGCGATTGAGAGATTCGAATAGCAAATTGCATCCGACCACACTGTGTGTTTCCACTGCTGGGTCACAGACTTCGTCTGTGTGAGAGGGATGCATCCGACCGCTATACATGAATAAGCAAGATTCAATGCTGAATAAAGAAAGCGAATTTGTTTGGGAGACTTCAAGATGCACAGATAGGCGCTTATAGCAAAGATAGAACTGAAACTTTCTCAGTCAATCCTCATATAGACATTCTGCGCATTCATAGAGTTCTTTATAATCAGAGGAATTTTGCATTTAACCTAAGAAGGGGCTGTAGACATTGGTTATAAAAAGGTAAACAGGTAAATTGAAGTGTAACAACGGAGCCGTGCCGCGTTACCGCACCTTTCCCCGTTGACGACGTCGTGTCGTGGAGATGTGGACAGGCTCTTACCTATTATGGTTCTAGTTAGGAACAGTAGTGGCCTAATAGTAGCGGCCACGACATGCCAACGAGTCAGACGGTCGTGGGTTCGAACCCAGACAAGCACTTTGTGTAATTTATTTCATCACCACTGCTCTCAAAACGATGAAGGGTAGGTAACATCGTGAGGAAACCGGCATGTCCTGCAAACAAAAATTCGAAGACATGTGACATCTAGCAACCCGTACTGGGCCCGCGTGGTGGATTACAACCCGCTCCCTCTCTAGAGAGGAGGCCTGTATCCCAACAGTGGGAACATTATAGGCTGTAGCAGAATCAGCTCTAGTTACCAGAATGAAAATGAGCTTAGCAATAGGTTTTGCAAGCCCAATTGGCACCTAACGTTTAAATTTGCTGTGTTTAGGGTATAATCAGAGAGGCTGCCCACAGCCTCTCCAAAAAAGACCCAAACTAATGCTGTACTTAGGGGATAGTGAGACCCATCTCACTTTCCCGTAAGTACAGCATTAGTTTGGGTCTATGTAGAGCCCATCTCACAATTGATATATGCTATACAAATTCTGGCCTGAACCCCAGGGAAGACACAGCCTGACTTCGAATAAAAAAATCAATAGACTTTGGATTGAGTACACTGAGGCCATCAACAGAATTGATCAACGCGACTCTACACATCATGAAACCAGAACCGACCAGCGGGGTAACTGTGTAACACGCTGTCAGTAGCAACAGCTTTCATTTTGACAGTTCAACAACATTCATTGCGTTATTTACGTTGTAGGCAGACAAATTTTTCGAACATATGAAGCAATGAATTAGCAATATCCTACAAAATTATTCAGATTCTGATTGATAGTGTATTACGCAATTAGGGTGCTGATCAACCCGACACACAACCAAGTACATAGCAAAATTATTTACGGGTTGACAGTAAAGAGCAAGCAACTATGAAACTATGAAGGAGTAATAAGAAGGGGGAATGGACAGTCCTTCCAGCTGCACCTACCTAGTTGTGGAGATTATAGTACTTCAACATTCCAAGCAAGTCGGGTAATTAAAGTGAACGTCACTGAGGGGGCTGTGAACCTATTGAAGGGTTCAAGTGAGGGACGATTATAAAGTGGAAAGGGGGGGTTTATACAGGCTGTATCACAGTTGTTTGTATTAACAGAATTTCATTATTTTTTTCTCACGCTAATCTGTCTTCTGTTCGAGAACAGGAGAAGACTAACAATAATAGGTACACCCTTATGTTGTTTAAATAATCTTGATAGAAACCATCACTGAACGTAAACCGTGCTGAATAAAAGTAAACTACCTACCTAATTGATTCTACTATCTATTCTAGTGATTATCTGCCTACCTTCCAAATATATATTTTTAAATTACTATTTTTTTTTTAATTACTTTGATTTCCTATCTACGTAAGGGCTGATTTGTCAATAGTCAGTTAACTTTTATCTGTGGAATTGCTATTGCGGTTTGACTGCTTTTGTATGGAAAATATGTCAAACTGTCATATTTATTCTTGAGATAAAAGATGGCTGACTATTTGAAAAATCAGCCCTAAATGTCTACTATAGGTTTCTAAATTAAAATCGCTTTTCGTGCTGTTTGCGTGACCGCGTTGTTCTTCTAAACTACGGAACATATTTCGATGCGGTTTTCACCATTATTTAGATAATTTATTCCGGAAGGTTTACCTATGTATATTTAAAGATTATTATTAAAGTAAAAACCGTGGGAACGAGGGGCGCGTCGCTAGTAAATAATAAAAGAGAAAGAGATTTGAAAACCAATGAAGCGTCCGGGGGACTTTAATTTTTCAAAATGTAAATAAAGGTAAATTTAATTCAATGGCCTTGGTTTCTTCATTTGAGTCAAAATGTGGTTGTTGTTGTTTAATCTACAAAATAAAGGTAGCTATATGAACTCAGAATTATTCATAATCCATAAA
Source organism: Apamea anceps (assembly GCA_951799955.1). Classification (NCBI taxonomy): domain Eukaryota; kingdom Metazoa; phylum Arthropoda; class Insecta; order Lepidoptera; family Noctuidae; genus Apamea; species Apamea anceps. The sequence continues at coordinate 7,979,117 of OX637516.1, forward strand.
ATGCATGACAATTTTCTCCCACCCATGAGAAAATAATCATTGTCTCCATGGAGCATAAATTGTGATCATAAACTAAAATTATTCCAAAGGAATTGGTTTTTCTCTAGAATTCTTAGGCAAAACAAGTCATTTATAAGTTGTACATATTAAGTTAAAAAATATTTTTTATGAAAATAAAAAAATATATATCTGATTTTAAAATTGCAGCAAAAATATTTTATAGAATTTAAATAAATTAAATGACATAAATATCGGGCGCAGGTTGTATTGCGCGGCGTGCGCGCGCATGTGTGTGTGTGTGTGTCCGTGTGACGTGCGCGTGTGGTGGCGCCCGCGCCGCGCGGTAGGTATGGTGAGAGGCCGAGCGGGGGCGCGCACACACACAGCCGCGCGCCGCCAATCGCCGCGCCTCTCACACGCACACCACCGCGCACCCGCTATGCCATAAACCTAGTTTTCTTACGAAAAACGAATTCATTTTGTGCACGTTTAGGGTTCGGGCGCCCCCGCGCACGCCACCCGCCCTCACCACCATCACCCTTCACGTCTCCACACCTTCGGAACACATAGAAAAAAAATCACAAATATTCGCACTCTGACCGACGCCCTCCGGACTTCAATAAATTTTCAGCATTTTTCCTGAACTTTTTTCCACGGTTGCTTTACATATTCAGAAAGCTGCCGAAACGCGCTTTCGAATGAGTAGAAATAGATTGAGAACACAGAATGGGGGAACGAAATGTTCCCTTTTGAACTCTACATCTATACCGAGTGTTCTATTTTGACCCGAAGAAAAAATATTTAGGTTTTTATAAATTATTTTGTTGGAGGAGATCCTGTAGAATCCTTTTGCGAAATAAAATTTGAAGTGAGACTAGTAGTTTTATCGTGCAGGCGCAGGCGCGGGGGCCCGCCCAGGCGGCAGCGCGCGGGCGCGGGGCGGCGGCTTCACTGCGCCCTCGCACTCGCACATAAGTGCTAAAAAAAAACTTTCTCACCCCAAACCTTTTGCCACCAACGTGTAGGCGCAAGTCTATACATCACTTTTGTAAAATAAAAGCCGTGAAATATTAGCGCGTATTACGAGGAAAATTGGAGAAAATTTTCCGACCTCACGGCGGGTTTGACGTCGAACCCGCTACTTCCATCGTAATGAGATTTACAAAAATCAATTTAAATTAAAGTATAAAACTCTATTTTTGCAATTAGTGCATAAAAAGTTAGATTTCGCTACAGGAACGCGAAATATAATAAATTAAAACAATCGGGAACGTCTATGGCGGCGCACCGTCATAATGGCTCTACGTTGACCGCTATTTAAAAATTATTGATATATAATATTGGCTTGAAATATACATGAATAGATAGTGCGTATGATGTAGTTGTAGTAGAGCTCATAAAAGTGCAATTCATTGTGCGCGTGTCTTGAGCGCAGCGGATCTGCGCCCCGAACGTAACGCATCGGCAAAAAATGCACGCTTTCCGATTTTTAGGGTATTTTCAATGAGTCTTTGGTTTGATTTTAGTCTCGAATATTTTATTTATAGGTGGATATAAAAATAATTTAAATAAGTAGTTAAATTCAATGGTAAAATAATTAGCGACATTAAGAAAAAACGTTTTAAATCTTCAAATGCGCCATTTTCGCCCATGGATCTTGATCGGTTGATTTATTTATTATTAACTTTATCTATTCCATAATGTCGACTGTTAGTAGCCAGTCCACAAGTGAAGTTCAAATTAATAACACAAATTATAAGGTGTTTTATTTCTGAACTAGGCTTTCCTCTGAAAAAGGTGTGTCAATAGAGCCAAATCCTCAAACTAGAAAAAAATATACGAAAGAAATATATTATTCTGCCAGGTTATTCGTAACCTAAGTACCAATGTGCCTGCAATAAGTAGCTCATTTTAAATTAAGTTTGAAATAAGTATAAATTTAAAGGATCAACTTTTGACTGCACTAACTTGGGTATGTAGATATAGGTATCTAATATCTAATTATCTACAAAAGAAAGTCGGGAACGATTTATAAACCAGGTAAAAAATCTTACTCCAGTACCTATAATCCGGTACTCGAAATAATTTCAGTACCCTTGGTTTCATTGATACTTGGGAGGTTTTGCGATCATACCCTATCAGAAGACCGTACTTAGTGCAGAAAAGGTAATTTTAAAGAGTTAATGTTCTCTTTAAAATTATCTTTACTGCAAAAAGCTAATTATGTGGGTATCGCATGATATTATTAGATGCTTATTATTATAATTATGTCTTTGACATATCTCGGGACCCTGGGGTCCCGGACCTTCGAAAGGCGTACTAGGGGCCGAAGCCAACTCGCAGAGGCCCTTTACATAATTTTAAATGATGAGGAGGCACCAACCGATGATTATCGCTGTATGCACCATGCAAGTGCACCCAAGGATAACCCCCGGTTGGTGCAGGACTATTGCAGAACATGAAAACAAAATATACTGGGCTATGGGTTTGTGTGGCTATAGTGGATCGGTTACCTTGAAGTATGGAATGTCTATGTCCCCTGCCTGACCAATGATAATATAATATTCACAGATCAAATGGCAGGGGGTGACTTGTACACTCAATAATGGGCCCCCGAAAACGTTCGCTAGCACACAGTGTCATAGCAACAAGGAGGTAACATGTCCTGAGGTGCTTGTGAGTAGTGGAGAGGTATTCCACGGCTATCAGGACAATCCCGGAAGTAATACGGTCAAGATCCCTACCAGCATCTTACTGAAATACTTCCTTCCTACGAGCACGTTTGCTCTTGCGAATCTCCACTCAAGCCAGCAAATAAAGGCAAGAATGAGGGGGGGAGCTCTGTTCCTCGTCATTGTTCACTCCAGCCGGCCAATAAAGGCAAGCCGGAGGTGAGGAACAAGACTTCTCCCAGAAGATAGGGTCCGTGGGGTCGCTACTGCCCAATAGCTCGCCACAAGCCCTGCGGATTTATGTATCTCTCTTGGTCTGGCTCCTCACCCTAGATCTGATCCGGCAAAGTAACTCTTCCATCACAGACCTAGAGTTTAGAGCGCGCAAGCCCCACCACGACGTCAACGTAGAGATACAGCGATGCTGTTATTATATATATATATTAGTCTTACCTAAAGATAGAAAGAGATAGAAACTCAATTAAATTAAATCAATTCATTTGAAGAAATGTTAAACAAACACACCAAAAAGTAATTTAAAGCGTAATAAATAAGTGTGAAAGAGTTTTGTTTTCGGGCCCGGTAAATACCGATGGGCCAAAGAATGTTATCAGCGCTCGTCAGTGTGGGTGAGATTCCCGGAATGCCGGGAACTAATCCTAGAGGCGCGAACACACACCGCCTTCGTGACGCCTGCGCCACCGGCTGCGCTAGCGCTCCATACAGCACCACAATTTATACAAGGAATTTTTTGAAAGGTACTTTTTCTTAATGAAAAATTGTTGAGAAATCTAGAGATCTTGCGGGAGAAATGACTTGGGGTACGTATTTCGCAATCATTTTGTAGCAGATTTTTGTATGGCGAACATTATAGGTCCTCGAAATAAAATAATATTGTATACAATCGTCTAACCCATTCCTTTCCATACGTACTTTAATATTTTTCATTGAAAAAGTATTTAACATTATTATTTTCGGTTAAAACTTTGCAATTCCGCAATGATTTTTTATACTTAGACAATCTATTAGTAAAAATGCGGAGAAACAAACTTTAAAAAACTACTAAACTGCGAAATGCAATTTATACATTTTAATAAAAAGGGTTCGAGCCGTAAACGTTTGCAATTCTACCAGTAAGTAGATAACATTCCCAATAAGTAATTGCGAGTCTATTCGCACTAAGCTCTAGGATTTAAAACTTGAGTTGCAAGAATATTAGAGAAAGCAAACACAGATAAGTCAGGAATTCATTAGAAAAGCTTGAACGGTTTGTTTTGAGAACACTTCACATTAGAAAATGTGTTTATGTTTGCCGTTGAATTACAAATTGTTATTTACCATTCTTGGAATACGGACCTTTCCATATCAAAAGAGGAACCTATCACAGAATAATTAGACAGACAGCCAGCTGTCCTTTGATCTCTGCTTCTGACAACAATCATAATCGCATAGAAAAATTAAGTACATCCGCGCGCATTCTTACAAGATAATTACATAAAATTAACATGCTTGGCAAAACATTGCAAGTTGGCGTTATAGATTAGCCGCTTACCAAGAAATGAACAGACGTGGATGCAGATTACTTACATGTAGTACAAGTGCCTATTTATACGATGTGGATAAAATTAATTATCATACAGTGGGGAGTAGGAAGGGGTGGAGTGCGTTGACCCCGGAACGGGAGCCAGCGCCTCAGCAATTGTTATTTTTTAATTTATCATGTACAGGTGCCGAGTGGAATTTTGACGGCATTTTATTTTACAGAATAATAAATTAAATAGACTATTAAACAGGCCAGGTGAAGTTTTTTTTCATATTTGATGAAGAAATTAGCCTTCGATGAGTAGGTATTGTGGGAATGTGCGCACGCGCATAGTACGTACCTACGGTTTATAGAGTAGTTACACGTTGCACCTTTACACGTGGCGTCAAGGTGTCGTATAGAAATGCTTTGCCGCCAATATTGCGAGCCATGCGTGTTTATATGTTTAATTATATCAATAATATAGCTTATTTTATTGCCCTAAGATCACTATCGTATCATATTTTAATATCAGATGGAATTTTATTTCGCTATTAATAACGCAATAAGCGGTATTTTAAATTTTAGAAGCTGCAGTAACTGTTGGTCTTTGAGTAAATTTGTTTTTGAATGAATAATTAATTAGCTAGTTTTTATGCTTATTAATAAAAATATGGACGTGGCAGAGCCCACCTGTAGACCTAAACCACCTGTTTGGGTCCCAGCAAATCTTTTTTGTTAGGTACCTCTATCTACTTAGGACTAAGTATGTGTAAATAAAGCATTTAAAGATCATAAATATTACTTAACATTATTTTTTTTAACTTTCTTTAATATTTTAATGGCCTGCCTATATTTTAGCCCTATATTTAAAGGGCAGTTTCTTGTTAACACTTTGCTGTGAGACTGTACCAAAGGTTCCCTTTTCGCTAGTTAAATGTGGTCTTTAACTTTATGGACATTATTAATGTCTAGTGTAGCTCCTTGTTTCGTAGAGTTTACTCCAAAAATTTTGAAACTTTTTATTAATTTAGAACGAACAATTGGGAATATAACCTTTTTCATTCCCCAATAAGGTTTAAATTCGACCACCGATCTACTTAAGCAAATAGGAACTCTTTGTTAATTATAACGTCAGTAATTAAGTAAGACTTTTATTGCTGTCCTTGGCTTACCCAAGGGAAGCGAAGGGCGGAAATAGAGTTTAGACACACGTGTACCACATGCGACGATAACGATGCTTTATACTAGTACTGCCAAATATTTCTGATACTAATAATTAGAATGTACCTTATAGCATGACGATAAAGTTTGGATTTCTTTGAAGGTGGATTGGGGTACAGCCTATAACAAAATGCATAGTTTGGTAACAACGGAAAAATATATTGTCATTGTAAGCGGGTAAGTAGAGGAAAATGATACCGTCAAGTAGGTAGATAGGTAGGTAGGTGTTGCACGTGGAAGGCACTTCCAAGTAGTTCCGAGTAACTGAGTAGGGAGCTAAATACCTATAGCATGAGCGAATGCTGACGCGGAGTGGTCGTGCGAAGTATTATATTAACTAAGTTGCTAACAATACCGAACTATCATGTTTTCCTTGTTGTATTCATTACATTTTTGTTTCTAATCAGGATCATTATTTATGTAGACATACCGTTACGGATTTTTTTTTTGCAATTTTTGCAGATTTAAAATAGCTCATTTGAATAATACCTAAATGAAATTGTAAAGCATGATGCATAGGTACCAACCACTTTCAGAACATCCCGTGCAATTTATGAAAAGTAGGTATTTTGTACTAATTTTAAAGTTCATATAAAGATACGAACTTATAGGTATCACTCTCATAAAACAAACAAATACAAATACAAATTATACAAAAAATTAGCAAGCAAGCAATTTATGCAGATTTTTCAGCTTACACCCCCGTAAATTTTGATCGTTTTAATCCTTAAAAGTGGTCATTGTACTCATCATTATGAACAACTTTTACTACGGGACCAACTCTGAAATCGTGAAAAAAATAATCAGTTGATCCATACATTATGTCGAGTTATGCGACCATAAATCTATGCATCAACTGATTTTTTTTCACGATTTCGGGGTTGGTCCCTTAGCAAAAGTTGTTCATAATAATGAGTACAATGAGCCCGTTTAAAGATTAAAACGATCAAAATTTAACGGTGTATAGTGCTTACTTTTAGTAAGTAAATCAAGCATACTTCATATTCAGGTGTCACTATACTAAAATAAATATAAAAATGTACCTAAGCTTTAATTGCACCACTCTACGTGTGCAGTACTAAGGTATCGGTATGGGGACCACCACTTTAAACTTTGTGTTTAATTCGTTTTCAATTTCAGCCGACATCAATCAAGCATGGCCGGGGGTCCTTATTGGCATGTATTTATTCGAACTTTAAATAACTCCCATTGTGCTTACTTAAAAGTATTATTGAACACTCTAATATAATAAATGCGCTTATTTTTGTGAACCTATACTCAATAGCCAAGTAACTGCGACCAACTTATATGTTGCGCTCACCGGTAGCTGCGGCGGCACCGCTCGCAACGCTCGCTCGGCTCGCGCGCGGTTGGTCTCGGTTCTACCCTAACTTAACTCATTTGGTCAGGGCGCCCGAGCTTATTTACTGCACCCGATTCGGCTCGTGCGTGGTTGGTCACAGTTCTAAACTAACCTAACCCGTTTGGTCTCGGTACCCTAGCTTACCTACTGTTAGAAAAGTACAGAAAGTAATAAGAGGCATGTTTTTTAAGTGTACTTCATTATTACCCCAAAAAGGTTCATTCATTCAAAAAAGCGTACAACATTAGAAGGTTTATAAGTCTTTAGAGAATCAGTTAAATATTTCCCTATTCTAATGTAACGGGTGAGAAAAAGTATTCTATAGAATTCGATAAGTTGATAAGAACCTTAAAAGGTTGAGGACTTGAGGAGCTTGTTAAGAGATAAGTTTCAATGGATCTGTGGTTGACTTTAAGAAAAGTGGCGTAGACCGAAGACAGGATGAGATACGAGTGCAAGGAAGGCTGTGAACATGTATATGACGCCAGCAAGATATATGTAAATGGTAGAAACTGAAGATATTGGAACTAATGATTAAGTCACTGTTAATTCCCTAGGCAATAAAGGATACTTTTTCACTAGTAGGAATGTGGGAGAGACTCATGGATTGTGAGAGGTATGAAATGCAAGAAAAAGGGGTGAATGATAGTAATGACAGGGGAGAATAGAAGGAAAAACAGGTTGCGTAGACCTTAAGTAGCATGCGCCAAGGACAGGAAGATGATGATGGTATATATGATATGTGGTACAGATAGATTCAGTGACTGTCACGGTCAAAAGACTGAAAGTATGGGCAACTGCGTTTATATGTCAAAATCTCACCGTGGAAACTTAGGTGAAGTGAGCCGTCATTCCACCGGATGCTAGGTATTGACACTGTTGACAGCTCACTTCACCTAAGTATTCACGGAGAAATTTTTACAGCATAGATAGGCTGGTGTCTACATTTTCTGAACAGAGTTGTCCATTGTTTTTCTATGTAGTACTTATCTATATTTATATTATAAAAAGGTAAAATTTGTTTGTTTGTAGTATGTAGGGGATAATCTCCGGAACTACCAGTCAGGTTTAGATAAAATCTTGTTGCATTTGATAGCCCAATTCTTGAGGAAGGTTATAGGCTATCTAACATCACGCTACGACCCTTAGGAGTTGAGCAAAATAAAAAAAAAGGTCAGAAAGAACACTAAGCCAAAACGAAGTAGTAGCACAGGCGAGCGATGGGAAGCGACGCGATGGGCCGTAATTTCACACGGACGAAGTCGCGGCTAGTATGTAATAAACTAACATAGTATTTATTTTGCTATAGTTTAGATTTACATTAAAATAGCTTTTCAGGGAACATTTTGGTGTATTAAAAAATATTGTTGTATAAAGAGTTACTGAGTTACAGCGATTTTCTAAGCAGCAGAATTTATCGCAGATTGTCTCAAGAATATTTTTCTGGGCACGCTTTATCTCTAACAAAAAAATTAGGCATATTTTTTATATATCTAATTCCTAGGCTTAGATAATCCAGTATATAACGGAATATATTCACAACTAAGATTAGATTTAGAGTGAGTACAATGATGACAAAACCTACTGATTGGTCGCACATAGATATCGTTTGTTATCTATGCAAAGATGTAAATCGCTCAGGCTGGCAAATTTTCGCGATATCTTTATGTATTCGATAAAAAACAAAGATAGTCAGTAAATAAGGTGTTGTTTACAACAATGCCTAGGTATATAATAGCTAATCACCCGCCTACTATTCTACCTATCTCTTATATACTAGTAAGTAGGTACCTAATACCAATAATCAATTTTATCACAGTTTTGTATAGGGTTTTCGGTACAACATTTGGAATTATGAAACCTAAAAATGAGAAAAGAAAGAAATATTTTGATGTTCATGGCACGGTTGCATCTTGTCGGCAACATGGGTGGTCATTGCTACTCTTTGACCGATAAAATAACTATTGATTGAATTGAGCTGAACTTGACTGTCGGTAACTACTTAATCTTGAACGTGGTTAGTTGCATTGTTATCAAGCTTAAGTGACCCTTGTGCAACACACAATTTAATGCATAATGCGTTACATTGCGTACATGGCGTGCTAAGTGCTACGCTGTTTGACAAGCGTTACCTGCTACGCGTTACGCGTAGCATTGTATGCTACGAGTTATGCGTAGCACTGTGTGCTACGCGTTACGTTGCGTGCTACGCGGCTACAATGCAACGTCAGAGGGGCAGGCAATTCTCGTAATTTTAAGAACGTTCTCAGTCTAATCTCAGTCTCAATCTGTCATACCTCTAATTTCTCTACATTTTTGGCAAGTTTTTTACATTAATTGCCGCTGAGATGAGATTGCGACTAGATTTCGAACGTTTTTAACTACGGGATTGGCCTTCTAATGCCAACAACGATCTTTACAGAGGGAGTTTCATGTTTATTGTACAATAAAAATTTAGCATTTTGTAATTATCTTAGTGGGAACAGTTTTTCAAGTATATTATTGATGTTTTTATGTGGTTATTAGATATATTAAATTGAATAAATCTCAATTTTAACCATTTTTGTATAGGAACTTTCTAATGTTAAATAAATAGTCATCAAATGAACATATAATTTAATTTCAAAGCACCAGATTTTGTAGAAATTAATATTGAGCTTTGGAAACTCAAAAAGGGGATATATTTATGAGTAATTTTCTTCTTGAAAATTGAGATTTATAGTTAAGTACTACTTTATACACATCGACAAAGAAAAAAAATTTTGTAACAGTATTGATGCAGTAAATTATGATTAACTGTAGTTACTGTTGATATTTCACATTTAAGAAAAAGGCATTTGAAATCGATTTTCTTGGTATTTAAAAGGTATTCATTTGATCAAAAATAAATATATAAATCAAAGAATGTTAATAGCTTGTTAGATATCAAAATATATACTCAGATAGTAGTTTAATTACTTACTTAAATTCAAGAATTCATATGGGTAATCTAATCTTAATAGTTCATTTCAAATCGTACTAATATTAAAAATGTGAAAGTTTGTATGGATGGATGGATGGATGAATAGATGGAAGGATGGATGGATAGACGGATATTTGTTACCCTTTCACGCAAAAACTACTGAACGGCTTTGGATGAAATTTGGCACACAGATGGTTTATAACCAGGATTAATATATAGGATCCTTTTTGTCCTGATATTCCCACGGGATCAAATCTTATGCGGGTGAAACCGCAGGGCGCAGCTAATCGTGTATAATTTCTAATTCGCCAGTAGGTACAATTATAACCACGAATCAATGGAATAAAACTCACAAATGAATGCTCAGAGTGACCTTAAATAATATTTTTGTTTCCTGGTTACGTTCAACGGTAGTTTAGGTACACAATGTGTGCGGAAAATGAGATTGGTAACTCATTAAAACAAAACTCTTTACATTTGCGTGGTGGTTCCAATTAAAACAATAGATTGCGAGTAGGTGCGTAGTCAATTTCCCTAATCGGTCGGCAGTGTGCGCGTGCGCCGGCTACCTACTTGGGGCCGCGAGGGTGCCGTTACACGCCGACACGCCTCCTAACGCACACCACACATTTATAAACCCAATATTAATTCATAATCACATTATTTCTCATTAATAACAAGTCCAATTCTTACGTCTCCACCCATCTTGTTTGACAGGAGAAACCTAGCTGGCATAGTTTCAGCGAGCTACGGCGACAGGCACTGAAAACTTTTCTCGGAAAGTTCGGCCTCCTTACGCACACGCGGCTGCGTGAACCAATGGTTGTACATATATAAAATACACACATATACATGATTTACACGCACACATGTGCACATGCGCCCCGTAGGTATGTTTCTGCCATTTTGTGAGGATCGCGCAGAGGCCTCAAGAATAAACGTTACATTGCGTGGAATGTTCTGGTCGCGGCGGAAACGCGCGTACATGACTGGTCGTGTATGAATCGCAATTGAAGAAAATATGGAGGATGATAGTGCCCAGTGATTTAGGCAGTGTGCGTGAGATCTATTAGAGCGTAGTGACGCGCGAGTGTGCGTGAGGCCCACCAACTGCCACCGACGAGGTTATCAATTTATGAATCGTAAAGTAAAAAAATGCGCATAAATGTGTACTGCGATCATGAATTCTCTCTGATCACGATCATCTAAGTATTATTTACAACCCGTGACGTAACTGTCGGTGTTTGAACCGAGCGGGTATCATTATAAAGGACAAGCCAAACGGTTGGATAAAGTACTTACGAGACTTACTTGAAAGGTAGATTTTTAAAATACTTGTAGGTAGGTAGACAAAACTTGCGATTTTTTGGTTTTCTTTTGATTTATTTAACAACCAGATTATTCGGAATAGAAACTACATATTAATTTAGGTTAATAGTTCGGTGTATCGACCAGTCAAAATTTTATTTGCACGTTTCAATAACGGTATTAATTAATTATTTCCAGTCTCTTCTATCAGAATTGTTTAATAAGAAAAACTAAAAGTTACAGTGTATTATGATATTAGCTGCCGCTCGCGGCTTCACCCACGCGGATGTTGGAAATTATCCCACGGAAACGTGCTACCGCCTTATAACATCAGCTATCTGTCAGCCAGTGAAAATGCCGTCAAAATCGGTCCAGCCGTTTCGGAGATTAGCCGGAACGGACAGACAGGCAGACAGATAAAAATTAAAAAAAAATGTTTTTTTTTTTTTGTTATAAGTACCGTATCTTCCATGTGCATTTAGTAAAAAACTGTTTTGATATTACAAACAGACACTTCAATTTTATTTATTTGTGTAGATATAGATTTCAAAAATACCTAAAAGAGGACGTGTGAGAATAAATATGTACAACATTGCACAATGTCTTGTCAAGTTTCAGTAGAGCCAATAGTGTTGTATCTCTGAAAGCGTTCAATTTATTTTATGACTAATAGATTGATCTTTTAATTCTAATACAGTTGCCAGATTTATTTCTGTTTTTTACAGATGATCTTTCAGTTCAGCCAGAACTGCTTACTCTACTAGGCATATTGATTGGTAAAGTTCTTAAGAGCTTGGACCTTAAAGGAAAGCATCAAATTCTCTATAAATAGAATGCGATGCGAATTCCACAAAGTTGCTCTATGTTATCGCAAAGGACGTGTGACAAAGTCGAACGTGTTGCAGAAACGCGAGCACGATTACAGGTTGCATCGCTATGCAGCGGCGGGCAGCGGGCGGCGGGCGGCGCGGGCGCAGGCAGCGAGCGGAGAGCGCTGCGACTGCGACGACCGCCGGAGGAATGCGACAGGTAACCAATTCCAGGAAGGCCGCGGCCCGTTACCGCGCCGAATATCTCCGGCAGTCAAACGCGCCGACAAGTGCGGCGGCCACTTGCGACAACACCGTCCGATGCGCCCGCGCCGCCCCGCCCCGCGCCCCCCGTGCCCGCCACCTGCATTCCACACGACATTGAGTTAGAAACCAGTCGAACGGACTCAGCGCATTCTATCTGCAGTACCTGCTGCACGCACCCGGACCTCCTTTACCTAATATCGCTTTACTATCTGTATTTCGCCCACGACCCTTGCTGACTGTAAACCTGGCTCGACGCACTAGCTGACTCACGTCTGTGACCTACGGGGACGTAATCGATTGTCGGCAATCGATATCGAAATGAGTTCAAACTTGTGTGCCCCGAACGGAAACGGATGCCTATTATGTTATTGCTTTTTTAATTCCGAAAACTGATAATAAACTTTAGTGAGCCCATTAAGGGACTGCTCGGTCTGCGATGATGACATTGATACCCATTAAGCCGGGTACTTAGCCGCCTGCATACTTCGTTTTAGGAAACACGTCGCGCGCACATTTTCCACGGTCTCGATACCTGCGTAAAGCACTTTAAGCACCCATTAAGGAAACATCGCTTTACGATGCTTACTTCGTACTTCTATTTATAAGCAATTTTACATTGTACAAACTAGAAAGCCAGGCGAGTCTTTAACATTTCAATAAAAATGTCACTAAAGAATTGATAGTACACTTTTATCGGTAGTAAAAAGAACCAAAAAGTATTATTGTAAAGTTGAGTGTGAGCGCGTCTGTGAGTTGGGACATGAGAGAGATCCGGACGCACCCGAACAAATTCATTCACATAATAATCATTCATAAATCACAAGGACACGTCCAAGGGCCGTTCATTCATAACAACCTACGTTTTCTATTTTGATGAGGCAAAAAATGTAATGAAGTTTGTGGGCCAAATGTGTTTCTTAAAGTGTGGGGAGTAGCGAGATATTGGTGTCGTTACATGGGTGCTAGATATTGGGTAGTGACAGATGTAGACTCAGTTCCGAGTCCACCAGATGTGCGTGTGTACGTCACTTGATAGGGTGCCACGGACGGCTCCGCATGTGGCGCCCAGCACGCAGGAAACGTCTATTTGTTTCCTGATTACATTATCACATTGTAATTATGAGAGAGGAAACTGGAGAGCCACGATTGAGTCATTGGGAGAATTTTAGCAGAACTGGAACGACTTAATGAGTCCCGAAATGGGGCAAATATATGAGAGCTACCTTAATTAGGAGGTCCTCATTCAATTAGGAATGAGCTAAGGTAGTCTACACTAGACTACACTACACTAGACTAGACTAGACTACATTCCTAGACTAGATTCCGACAAACATTTTCTAGCTAAATTAAAGAGAAATGATTATGATTGGATGCAGCTGTCTCAACATCCCAGCACTTCTGCCCTATGAAGTTTCATTAGTGCAAGCTTGTGTATTGACTTTAAAGGAGTAAATAAGTCACCAGATTTAGTTACGACTAAGAAATGGCGATTCTGTAGCTGAGGATTGGAATTAAGGGTTAAGTGGATGTCATTTAAAGAAATGCCACTATCAGTATGTTATAGTATTGAAGACCTTATGCTAGCTTCGACAAATAACATATGCCTTTAGTGCAATAGGTTACAGAATTGTTGGCGATGTTATAAATAACGAAAATGTTACAATGCTAACAGTTTTCGGTGGAGAGGCTCTACCGCTGCGACTCAGTAGATGGGACAAAAGATGGAAGCGCTACAAACTGCAATTCAAAAAACGGTCTTTAACTTCTTATAATTTTCGGACTAACCTTTTCCCAAATACATATTTTAGGGTTGGCTTCATTAACCGGATGCAGCTAAATACCAGAAGTTTACATGAAACGACTGCCTATCTTCAGGGTCTTAGCTAAGTATATGCCTGAAAAAAAGTAAAACAGCCGAAAAGCAGTGATGGCCTTGTGGTAACAGCCGCGAGTTACGAGTTGTAGGTCGTAGGTTCGAACCCAGACAGGCGCTTTACTTTGTGTAAATTATTTCCTCACCATTGCTCTCTAAACGGTGAAGGAAAACATCGTGAGGAAACCGGCGCCATGTCCTAGAACCAAAAAATTCGAAGACATGTGACATCTACCAACCCGCACTGGGCCCGCGTGGTGGATTATGGCCCACTCTCTCTCATAGAGAGGAGGCCTGTGTCCCAGCAGTGGGAACATTATAGGCTGATTATGTATTGTGAAAGGGTCGCTAGTATAGGACTTTCCATAATAAACCGCTGCATAGCACTAGTCTGCACAACATTGTGTCTAGGGTAAGTGAAACTCAAACAGTACTCAACAAGAATAACATAAACTTTTCAAAGACAAATTACTATTACTCGTTAGACACATTTTAAGCTAGCTTTTGTCTGCGGCGCCGCTTAATGTGCGCCATTAGTTTGTGCATAAACGACCTTCTCAAATTGCAGAAGATAATCTTAAAGCAAACACAAACAGACCGACACTGCACACTGCCGACACTGCTAAGACCTTTCATCATTACTCGAAGGGACAAAGTTGTTTACAACGGATTGTTTTTCTCCGACACTAAAGTTATTTAACCTCTTTAAGTGAAAGCGTCACACAACGTAAACAAGGGACGTCATATCGACGCATTTATGACCATTTACGATCGATTTGACAAAGAAATATGGCGTTAGTTAATGAACTAACAATCACAAAACCGTATTTGGTTACTTTAGAAAACGCATTTGGGACTTATTTGTCTCCAACGAACGTCAGTTAATTTACGACTATTAGAAATATTAATTAAATGAATTGGCAATTAAAACAGATTGGTTGCGTATTACAAAGTAACGCAATATGTAGTACTATAAAACGGCGCTCAACAGTCATATATTATCTGTGACTAAATAGAAAATGCAGCGACACCGTTCACATTTCTAACTAATTATCAACTCTATCTATTTACCAAAACAAATCCTTTTTTTTTGGATGTGAATTCATCAAATGACGTTTCCTGCTCTGGGTGGAGCGGAAGGGCGTGTCAGACTTTTATTGACTAAAACCCACCCGTGTTCCTTCAGTTGCCTATGCCAGGGGCCACGGTATCTCTTTCGAAGAACCCGCGGCCCTGGCAGGCATCGGCCCTAGCGGACCCCGTCAGTTCGTGCTGACATCTCTTTGAGGCCCCGCGTGAAACACAACGCCCCGTCGACCCGGGCCTGGTCGTTACCGGGCGGCGAGCTACCCATTGCTCGCCGTCCGCAAGCCCACGCCTACGGTGGCCGAGAGTCGGTTGCTGACTCCCGGCGTCCAGGGCGTCTCCTGCGGCGACTAGGGGCGTGAGGGCGCAGAGATTGCCTCTCCCTCACGTGCTCCTCCTCCTCCTTTGCGAGCATTACTGCTTCGCTGAAGGAGGTGATGGCTTCCCATGAACTCTCGCTCCGTACCATGGCCTGGACCAGGACCGGACGCGAGAGATAGCCGCCGCCGATCGCCGCCACGAGGACACGGCGGTGATCCGCCCAAGCCGGGCAGACCTCTACCGTATGCTCCACCGTGTCCTCTAGGCGATCCACACAGTGGCGGCACTCTGGCGTTTCCTCCCGCCTTATCCTGAACAGGAACCTCCCGCAACAACCGTGTCCGGTGAAGACCTGCGTCAGGCGGAAGGCGAGGGCGCCGTAGCGCCTCTCCAGCCACTCCTCAAAGGGGGGACTTATCGCCGCAATAAAACACAAATCCCTAATGTAGAATATTTACCCAGTAAATCTTAATCACGTCGAAAGTTCTATTTAGCTAGCTGTGATCCATTAACGGTTATAGAAAACCAACTATAATCTTACACAAATACTTCCCTCTCGATAAGTCACCACACATGGCGCGGAGCTAAGTTAAAAGGAACGTTCTATTTTGATAGTAGGGAGGAACCACCCCTGATTTATAAATATTATAATGACAAAAGCGAGCAACGGCACGGCCACCACGTGGTCGTGGGGACCGCCTCACCGGAAATATCATCGCGATATATTTTGAGAAGAGCGCCCCCTGCGACGCATCTCAATCATCCACTAATAAGCAGACGGAAGGAAAGTAATATAGACAAAAGTTTAAAAATAAGACAGCTAGGAATAGATCGAAAGGTGAGCTTGAGCGCGCCGGCCTCACGGGTTAAAAATACGTGCATGTGGCGTCGCCGCGCGGCCTACGCGCGCCCTACCGCCACGCACCACCGCGGCACCGCCACAAGCACTGCCGCATATATTACTATAAGCTTTATTTAAATCACTATTCTATTCAATTATATTATTCTAGAATAAAATATTGGAAATTAAATATTTTGCTGGAAATGTAATGTAAAAAAATAACGTGCTACGACGACGCTACGAATTTCTAACCACCGATGAATTTAAAACTTCACAGAAAAATTATATTCAAAATAAGCACAAATTTCAATTCGATTCTTAGTTGTTAAGGTTTCATTGCATAATTAATGGACGATAATGATTAATGAATTTGTTTGATAATAAGTTAAATGGCATACAATAAGTTAATAAGGATATAAACTTTTAACTAAACTATGAAAATCACTTTATGTGACTTATTGAATATTTATGAAGTTTAGAACTTTATCTTAACCAGATCTGTTTCATCTGAGGACTTAAAAGATTGAGTCATTTAAATGAGATAGCAAAAGTTTACCAACAAATTTTATCAGTTATGTCTTAATTTAACTAGCCGGCTTCTCTGATATGCATTTGCTTCAATTTTGAATTAAAGTATAATAATATGGGAAACATTTAAAGGCATTATAGGAAATGCTTTTTGAACTATTATTGCCTAAATATCTATCACAAGACAGTGCAATTTGAAACTGTCAAAAGATTACTTGTGTTTCTTGTTAGCTCTAGACTCTAGAACTAAACTACTTTAGATTACAGTCCAGGAGAGTATGACTACCTCTAGATGACTAGATGAATCCATTAAAGTTTATCACAAGCTAGACATTTCAAAGCAGAAAACTACAAACGCTACCATTTTAGAGAAAGCCTACGTCAATTTCGTATTCAAAATTGTAACAATGTCTAATTGAACATTCAGATCAGAATGAAACAGCCCTAATTATGAACAATAACATACAGCAAAGGTAACATGTGTTACAAACATTAACGCACTGGAGCATTGTTGTAATGTCGTCATTAAGAAATTAGGCAATCATATAATGGTGCGCTTACAGTACCACGTACCCGCGTACCATATCTACGCGAACTCATTTTGTATGAAATTAGGACAACGCGTACGTATCGAACGCACCGAGATAGTTTTATAGGTCGAGTTTAGTTTTATATTTATAAATGGATAATAACACGCATCTTGATATGTTTATTATGTTTTATAAACGTTTTTACATGATTGAGAAATGTTATTTTGATACAGAATAAACGTAAAATTGGTACAATCCCGCCTCGTTCCCAGGGCGGCGATCGCGAATGAAGTTTGTGGAAGTAACAATTAGAAAAATTCAAAGAAATTGTTAAGTCATTCTTCCAGTTTGCAACTAGTTTTAGTCAATTTTACGAGATGCCAGACCGTGTTGATGATTTCTAAGATAATCAGCATTCAGAAATTCGATAAAATCCTTGACTTTGACACTTGACTTTTGATTGCATCTCCATGTTTCAGATTGAAGAGAATAGCAAACCAAATATTACAACAGGCAATACGTGAGAATATGTCAGAAACAGTGGCTAATATACAGCTAGAAGATTTGGCTGTTAATTTCGTAGAGCATCTACGCCATGACCTGCTATCAAGAATTTTTTCTCGATAGCAGGTCATTTACTTGAAGAATATAATGTAACAAGAGTGGAGTCTTGGGTTTCGACCAAAGGCCATTCAAACAAGTGTGTCCACTTTCAATCTCTCTATGGTTGTACAAATTATAGATCAATCAATGGTTCTAGGTTTCGTTTCGTATATTATATTACCAGTCAGTTCAAGAGTTGATAATACACAGTTCGTTAAAGCTCTGTTTTATGCTCTCTAGCTTACCTAGACCCGAACCTAGAAATAATGTGCGTTACATCCAAAAAGTGTTCTAAGGTGTGGAAATTCCTTTAGGAACGATCTTATTTCCAAACGACGTTCTTTTCTGACATGATTTTAACCACCGAGACAGTTGTTGTATTAAGAACAAAGAAATACAGTTCTTTATACAAAACTGACAACTAAGTGTTAATACACACGAGCGGCGCGTCAACGGCAGATTTAACTGCAGCCGCCGACACGCGTCGACGGCAGCCATCGACACCCGTCGTCGGCCGCCGCCGTTCATACTAATGTATGAACACTTAGTCCGATACTAAATTGTCAATTTCGTAAACAAAGCCCTACCGTAGCTGGAATTAAGAAAAATGGCTTCATGGTTTAAACCTGAGACTGTAAAATCAACCTTGTTTTATAATAAGACTGTAACCGTTTCGAACGTACCGGTCGTTGTGAGAGGCAATGCTTGGTCTTGAGTTCTATGTCTTTCGGCCGATATGCTGATGGTAAAACGTACCAAACGACAATGATAAATCTATGAACAGTATGTTGTAAGTGAGTAGTGTGTCGGACTGTCGGGCTAGTGGGATGCTCGCTGCGTTTCTCGGAAGGCAGGGTGTCGCCTTCCGCGCTCGATAGCCACGCGCATTCGACACGAGGCATACGTCACGAACTCACGACGATCCACATTGCTGGGATAGTTCGTATTTCGTTCGTTGATATGTCAGCCTTGTCTAGTTATGTTAGCATCGGTTTTAAAACCAGCTAAATGCAATTTAATGACAGAATTATACATGAAACAACTATTGTAGTTATGGTACAAAGGGAACTACAGGTTAACCATTTTTCAGGCTTCTGTCTGCCTGTAAAGACTGTCGGGAATGCTGCATACAAACAAATTATATGGCAACTACTTATCGTGCTTGCACAAAACTTGGAGCTTAACGTAGCCTTTCCGGTTGATTGATGCTCATGTTGGATATGTAGGTACTTGCCATGAGCCGCGGGTTACGGATTAAAATATGTGAGGACTACTGAATTACTGAAAACTGGGCAGCGGTGGCCCAGTGGTAAAGGCCCCGTCTTACCGAGTCGTGGGTTCAGACCCAGGCATGCGCTATACATTGTGTAATTTATAACATCATCATTGCTCTAAAAAACGGTGAAGGGAAACATCATGAGGAAACCGGCATGTCTTAGGAACAAAAATTCAAAGACATGTGACTACCAATTCGCACTAGGCTCGCGTGGTGGATTACGGGCCCATTCCCTCCCAGAGCGGAAGTCTGTGTCCCAGCGATGGGAATGATAGAGGTTGATAATGCTAAAGGGCGATTGCATTTATATGTTATAATGTCGCAGGATGAATGAATGTTGCAGGATGTTGATCTCTTTGGGCTCCTCATTTGAATTTAGTAATCAAAAAGGTATTAAATGCGGTTTACAACTTTGTTTACGTTTTCGCCCAGAGGCAGAATGCAAAAAGCAGAACACAATAATGTTGCAATACAAGGGTACTTAGGTTATATACAAGAAATGGTGGCTACAAAGAATTTAAGTGCCTTCAATAGACTCCCACCCTTTCCCCCTTCGTTTAATCAATTTATCGCCACGCTCTGGCGCTCTATCTTACCTAGAGGGTGATTTTATCAATCTATGACCATTACAGACTACTTCCTTAGGTGCAAGGTATGGTGAAGAAAGTAGATAAATACTACGTTTATTATAAAAACTTCTGCTTCTGTCAGGTTTTCACACAAATACACATGGAGAACACATCATCAACAATTTGACTAAGTCTGATTAAAACATAGTTCAGGTTTATTCATAAACGTTGCTTAAAGTTAAAAGACGTTTAAACGTCAAAAATGTATGGTAAACAGTCGCTGATCATTACTTAACTTTAAGCAATGTTTATAAATAAAGAGGGCAATCCCGTTGTGTGTAATATCACCACGCCTGAATTTCCTAAAGAGGTAGTAGTGTTAGCAAACCCACATTTTGCCGGTTTTGCAAATCTACAGCTTTTATTCCAGGGATTAAATGCAGTTTGTCAAATTGCCACATGATAAAACATCTTGGTTCACTTATCTACTATCTCTATCAATTTTCTTACGCCTCATTAATTACACATCCGCCAACTAATTCCTTTTTACACAGGACACAGTTTCTTAGGTTTAGATTGTATACATATTGTTTACTAATTGTTGACCGTGCGATTATGGCCGCGCTCCGAGCAGTCTCGTGGGAGCTTATATTTTCCCATATTTTTATGTAGCTGTGAGACAAAACAAACTATTCGGCAATTTGGCGGAAGAACATTAATTTGTTGTCTTTTAATTTCGCAATGATTTTATAATATAAATTAATGTTTGTTGATGTGGATGATAATAATAACATCCTGTGTATATTTTGCTAATTAGCTTTAATTTCCGACTGTTTTTGACTGAAAAAGTAAGGTTTCAGGTGCTCTCGCGCATGACAATGGAGATAAGTACTGATGACGTAGTAAAGAAAAGGACAATTAGAGAGAAAGAAATAGGTAACCGCATGACTGATACTTAATTTGCTAGAAATTTGAATCTCTTTTTAGGATTCAAAAATTAAAAACGCAAGTTTTTTTTTAGTGGAGTCGTTCACATCCATGAACATAATATTTACATTGTAATTTGTATTGTTGTGATACGCGATGATGTTTGCAAGTGTCATTTTGCTGACGGCAGGTAAAATAATAATGACCATCTAATAAACCAACTGCCGCGAAATTAAAAAAATACTCTACATCTACACGAAATTAAATATCGTTTAATCATATCAAACGCATTCTCATTGTAACAGTTGTTAATATACTTTACTTCTTCAAGTTCAGACATTCAAGAGAACGAACCAAAGAAGGCGGTTTTATTCTAAGTGATATTTACATTTATTCAAAAGATATAAACATCTAATAAAAACTAGATTTATATAGAATACTTAATTATTCTTACTTCTCAAAGATATAACAATTTTATAACATTTACAATATATTTAAATATTTTGGATATAAATCAGGTACTATTCATTAGTATTGATGTCTATGTGCTTAAGACTCAACCAGAATTTTTCCACAAGAGTATGGAGCATGTCCTTTTGTTCTGAACACCATATTAATCTTTCCAGGCTGCTGCGTGAAATTTAAAGTATTCAGTTCTCACGGAAACTGAGTCCCACACAAAAGGTACGATTTTCTAAATGTAAGTCAAGGATGATTAGTGTTACGATGTGTCTAAGAACCGTGGGAGAGTTACTCATCCCGCACACTGGCGCACTCCGCGCTGGCGCACGGTACGTGACTAATACTACAGGCTGCTAGAAGAATTGTTGTCAATAATAATTGTGACCTTTGAAAAGGAAGAAAAATAGTGAGTAGTAGTAGCGAAGCATGGGAAAGCGAGCTCGCCCCGCCCCACTCGCTCCCACTTATATAATTAATACGTGTTTCATTCATCTTGTCTCTACAAGAACGAAATTTTTATCTGTCTTTGTTTATGCGCGGTTCTCTGCATTTTGATGTATTTTTTTTATATTTAGGTACATATCTAGTATTCTATTATATTCGATAGATTCGTTTTGTGAACAAGTTTTTGCATCGATTTACGAGTTTTGAACGGAGCTCTAAAAGCAAGTAGCAGATATTGCGCACTCCGTTATACTCATAGTTTCGAAACGCTAGAGATAAGAAAATTAACACGTATCTCCTAATATTCCTATCTATAGCATTGAGATTCGGTTTTTTGTTAAAATCACTCGAAGTAATCTGTACGTTTAGTTAGTGCGCAGTAAGTACGTCGTCCATTGTGGCGGCAGCATTGTATGTATGTAGTGAATGTAGACGAAGGAGACCGCGCGGATGTAAACAGACTTAGTGAGGTTCATTCAATTAGAGTCAGGACAGTCGGGAGTGGGAGTCAGGGGACGTCATTGAAGGGCCGATGGTGGCGCGGGGCAAGGGGGCGCCGGTGGGCGCGGGCGGGGGAGGGGGGGGGGGGGGGGGCGGAGGGGCAGCCGGGAGCAGGAATATTCAAAGCGTGAGAACGCCGCGCGACCCGCATGCCGCGACTTCACATATCTCACGCGCAACCTCCACGCCCGCAAGCCACACCAATACCGACTCTATGCGCCGGATGTAAGGTTGCAATTCGGTTCGAGCCCGATTGTGGTTATCGCTTGGAACATCGAGGACAATACTTTTCTAGTTTAGGTACGGCGGTGTCGGCTGGCATTGGCCTGGATACTGTCGATGAGTGCGCACGTCCACTCGCTACTTACAGCAACGAGAAGGACTCCTAATACCGCATTGGAATGTCTTACAGACATGCCGTCATTACGGATTTGCAATAACTTGTCTCATTCTGTTAACCTAGTCTACTTTAAAATGCCTCGTAAGCTATTAGTCACAATGGCTGCGAATGTCACGATAATATCCTAAAATAGTCCCCTACACTAGGTGCCTGATCTACCACAAATCACGTGGGCTACGTCTACGTCAAAGCCCCGGCTCGACAATAACGATTGTTTTATGTGATCGAGCACAGTAGGCGTGTCATAAAACATTTTCTTCTGGCCCCAACGACGGGCTAGTCATATTTTTGCGGTTAACTCAACGGCTAACGTTCCTGGAAAGAAGAACCTGGATTCCGTTCCGATCCTGGATGGGAAGGTGCGTGCCTATTTGCCTCGCAGTCAGCTCCACTCACCTGGAGTCGGATCGCCGGCTCCTTAACATGGGCATGGAGGAGGCAGCGGCAGTGGTTGCGCTAAAGCGACCGGCTGCAGCAGGCGTTAGCGAAATGGGGAAATTTGCCAAGGGGTCAGGGGTGCGGGCGGCGCGGGGGCCGGGGGTCGGTTTCGGCGGGCCCCTGCGGCCGTCGACCTCGTGAAAGGCGCGCGGCGGATCCGCGCGCGCGCCGGCCGCTCGCCTTTTTACGCGCTCTTTCCCGCGCCGCGCGCCGCCGCCGCCGCCAACCCCGCGGGCCCCCGGCGCGGTCGCCGCCCGCAGATAGCGAGCCAGCCGCGACCAACCGATTCACTGTCTGCACCGCAACCATTTATTTCGAACATACTTCTAATATACTTTGCACTAATCATTACTTTTGCAAATTTTCAGTGATGAATAGTTTATTTTCAGTATGCTGAAATGATTGGTAGCGTTTCGAATCGTTTGATATGGTTTGGAAACACTAGGGGAATACGAATGCCATTATTTGGTTATTTCCTAGTAGGTAGAAAAAATGCCCCGAGGTCCTGGCACAACGGATTGACGATGATAAAATACGCAGGTATTTCAAATTCAGATAGGAACTTGACTGAAGGCTCCTAGCTATGAAATACCCTACTACCTAAAATTATCCTTTTTCTTTTGCCGATTGCAATATCGGGTTTTGACAAGTGTAATTAATCATTGGCATGACTTGAAGTAAGCAAAAATGAAATAAAAGTAATATTTACATATAGGTGAGTGTAGCGGGCCGCGCGTTGGTGCCCCCTGGCCGCCGCTCCGCCGCCGCTTCGCCCTAATTAAACAATAATCGAAAAACTACAATGAACGGGCGCGCGGCTCCGCGTCCTCGGTGTCCCGCGCCCGCCGCCCCCCGCGCCACTCCGCCAGCCCCTCCCCCCCGCGCCGTACTCCAGCGCACCCCCCCGCACCGCAGTCCCGCGTGACGTCACCATTGCACTCCTCATTATCGCCTCTCGACTCGAAGACACACTCACTAATAGATCCGACCGAAATATTCAGACTGGTTTTTTGTCAGATTTGTCTGCGAATTCGCGATGTCCATATCAATGAGAACGCCGCCTCTATGCGCCCGCGCACTCTATAGGTGCTCGCGCTGCCAGATTGCAGCTGATAAAGACATAGCTGTAGTATCCACTTAAAATATTTGGTGATTTAGATTGATACCCTACCCTCGCATGACTAACTCGTCATTACAGGCATATTGCACAATCGTAGCAACATTATTTAATTTTCGCTGAAATATGTAGTTTCCCTTTTCTTTTTACAGCACGTCCCGCGGCTTATCCTTGATTTTCCTTTTACCAATGATGGTGCAAGAAAGCAGTACCTACCAACATTGAAGACCTAACTGAGATCAGACCCAATAGAAATTACATGTAGAATTAGTAAAATTCTCAGCATTATTATGTATCTGACACTCCTTTGAAAACTAAATCAAGAAGAAAATAGCCAATAAAATATAAAATATCCCATAACCATAAATAATTATTAGAACATTATTTAAAACTGTTGCTCAAAGAAATTAACATGTTGAATAAAATAAAAAGTGAATTATTTAGTTAGGCAAAATGGGTAGACCGGCTCGAGGTCACATCATGACGGCGGGGAGGCAATGAATGAGATGGGCTCAGAGAATACCTACTTGTCTTGGTGGCTGCTTATGGATGTTATACTACCGACAGCGCACTGCTCGACATTTACTTTGTTAATCATTCCGTTACGTCACATCTTCGGGGGTGTCATCCTGATTCGCCCGCAGACTATTAATATATCACGTGTGTGAAAACCTTACGTCTTAATTTATAAGCGTGTACATAGAGATTATATGAAAAGCGGCGTGTTTGTCGACGCCGGGATTTACGTAGTGTCGTCACAGATACAACGATGACGCAATGCGAGCTGTAATGTATTCCTTGTCGCGCTGCGCCCGCGCACACTGCGATACCCATTAATATGCCGTGTGCGATGCCTCACTTGTAATGATTTAACTACTGTAACAATACTATATACGATAGTACTCGTAGCATTGTAACCACCACAATAACTTAAACATAACGAAGGGTGTGAATTTTAACTAATTACTTCTTAGTCTTATTAATCTCTACGCGCATATGATTGATTCAAATAAACTTAAGAAATGTATTTGACATGAATACATATACAATATATAAAGGCATGATGTCATCACGCTCTAAATAGATGTAAATGAATCGATTTAATTATGTATTGTAATTAAATAATTAATGGAAACCATGACCACTCTAAATTATTTTGTGAATTTTATTTATTTATAAATATAGTTTTTGGCCATCTCACTCTCTTTTGCCCGCACTCTCTTTTGCCCGATTGGGCAAAAGAGAGTTTTAAGAAAGAAGAACGGTAATACTTTTCTTAATAATCGAACTCAAATCAAACTATTAAAAGTGTTGCCAACACAGTATTTGTGTTAGCTCACTTACTTGTCTGGGAATTTAGCATATACTATGAGAGCAGCGTGCAAATAAAAATAACTCTTGTAGTGCTTACATTAAAGTACATTATCAATATTGTCATTTTATCTCAGACAGATAAAGCTTCAACTGATTGAAATGATGACGGCTGGTACTTATCAGCTTTATAATCACTTTCCATGGCTTTGATTTTTTATCCTATATTAATATTAATTGTACAGGAAATCGTTTAATGAGAACAGAAGAATATTTTGGTACTGTAGGATTTTAATGCATGTTTCAACTTTGAAGTGTTTGTCTGTGGCTTAATTGAGACCGAAATAATTACTGAGGTAAAAAAATATGAATGCAATGATGAAATACTAATAATTTTACGGAAGGAAGTTTTTAGGAAAGTTGATTCAATCGCGAAGTGTAGATAGAGTTGCACTGGTTGATATTGACAAAGTTTTCAGGAGAAATGGCAATTCAAGTATTATTCAGTAGATTTTTTACTTGAGAAATACATAAGGTAGATGTTAAAAGGCTATAACATCATAGTAATGGAATATTAGCGAATATTCAAAACTAAAATTGCTTTTAATTCAATCAGTGAGAGAAAAATCAGAGCAAAAAGGGTTTTGGCAATTTTCCAGATCAAAGAAATTTTCACTAATAAAAATATGCAATTTATTTAGTTTTAGAAGGTTATCGAATTCCAAACTGTATCTAATTATATGATCGTCGCAGTTTCCATGCACTGGCCGGAATGTCTGAAGGTACGACAAGGAATCAGCTATCATCGATGACGTCACGGATACATTGTTCGCCGTTCGGAACCTCGGCTAGGCCGTTGATCTACATCTAATACGTTTCTAGACGATAACTACAACAGAGTATGAATGAGATAAGCTAAAGAGCAACGCGCGGTTTCATAAGACCACAGATGGCAAGTTTAGAATATAGAGTTGTGTAGATCGTGCTACATAGATTGTGAATGGTGAAACTTACACAGAAATAATTCAGGAAAATCCTTGTATCTACAACAGTTAAAAGTTACAAGTAAAATACTTATTCTATAAATGATTGTACAGAATATCTATTAAAATAATTGTACAGACGCCAGCAGGTCAAGCTACCCGAAACTGTCAAATTTTCCCGAACCTTAATGCTTGAGCGATAAAGTTGAAAATCTATTAAATAAATTTGACAGATTGTAGTAGCTTGATGTGCTGGCGCCTGTACACGAAAATATTTAAGGAAACCTTAGTACCTATTATTTTACTATCGGTTTTCTTCAAATATTTTTTTGTACTTATCTCTTTTTAAATGATAATATTATTGTAGGACGTCAAAAAAGAGTAGAAAGCCTCCGAAGAGGCGGTGAAAAAGAGGCAGAAGTATCAAGCATAGAGAAAAGAAGAGAAAAACTACGTCTGCCAGGATGCGACTAACTAAAGTTTCAAATCAAGTTACTTACGCCGTCAAAAATATTGATAAGTATATTATCGTTTGATCTTTATGTAACTAATGATCTAGAGTCTAGGTAAACGTGAGAATATCACTATCTCTAGATAGGAAAAGTGATATTACGGACGCGCCTCTTGCAAACCGTGTCTGTTTTTGGTATCAATCTCATAGCGCAGATGTTTGTTCTGCGAGTATCACTGTTTAAACTTGTTACATTTCGGAACGCTTGTCTAATTCAAACTTGAAGGTAGTCTATGTACCTCTGTACAAACGGTGGGGGTTCGTGTGTGTGACGCACTCGCTGCGTATGTCTGCGCAATAGTGTTAGACCAATGCTCATTTTATATTTACCACATAACTAACCTTACATCACACGTTTTTGAAATGTTTAAACACGATCATGCCCTTTAATTGCGCCATTGGACCGCAATCATTTGAAAAAGACTGCTTACTGGGTGGTAACACGACATTTGTCTCGAAATTTTAATTTTGTTTGAGAGGCTCAACAAAGTAACATGTTAGCGCGGAGGCCCCGACCGAACATTCAGTCGATTTTGACGTCACAATGTACCTATTACACGATGTCTGTGAATTTCATCACGACGCCGTCTAGAAATTGTCGTCAGATACGAAAAGAAGGTTGTGGTTTTATTGCAAGTTACCTGTTTGTTTGTCAAATCTGTTTAGGACAGCTCCATCTCGAAATGTGTTCATTTATCATATTTTTTATAATGTAGCTACGATATCTTTTCCCAAACAATTGAAAAAAAATCGAGAATGTTTTCCTATGATTTCTTATGCTGCTCGGGAACAGCATATTATCTATATAAAAATATTCTTTTATTTAATAATGACTTGTAATGCTAAGATTGACAATATTTTTAGAGGCTACAATTTATAAATGTTATTTAGCTACAAGTTTACCTGCCTAGCGTAGCTCTGGGAAAATGTATCCTTCTCAAGTTATATATCATGCCGTTTTATTGAAGACCAATGTTCAGCTGTGAATATTTACGAGTCGATTTGATTCTTTTTGCATACTTCATTACTAATTATAACTTCGGGCGTAAATGTTAGCCTTCAACTTTGCATATATGAGTCGTTCTATCGCCAATCGAAATCTACATACTCTGGTCTAGAATTTACGGCAAAGCCCTGTAGATTTGCATAGCTTTTTATAGAAGAAACGTCGTTAAACTCATCATCAATCTACTAGTGTTGCGGTTCTGTGGCATAACTAGAGATGCGCACTGTGTGTTGCTATGCAATTGTAGTAGCTACCCATATAAATCGCTACCACAACGTTCACAAACATTAACCCTTACAGTACATGAACTCAAACTCAAACTATTTATTTCAACTAAACCAATTACAGGCACTTTTGAATTGTCAAGGGCCGGTCAGTCAAAAAGATGAAGCTAGTTGCCCATTCAAAAGCGTAGTAGGTACCTATGGAGAAGAACGGGCAAGAAATTCCATGGACATTGTTTTAAATCACAATAATATAGTTACAAAGTATTGATTACATCATTCATGTTAAAAATTATGCATGTGAGAACGATACAGAACGTTAAAAGCGTCCGTAATGAAAAGATAAAAAAAAAATAATTCAAATATTAAATTAAATCATAATAAGCCATGGCAGCAAAGAGTTGACCAGTGCCTACTGACGGCGCCCGTTCACGAACATGACGCATAGATTACCACCATTCAGCTCAACCATTTTGAAGGGAGCTAAATGATCCAACACATGCGCCACCATCAGCGAGACATTAGAGTGAGCATGACATACTCTCAGCCGCTAAGGCAGATTCAAGTCAATGAAAGACGTACCCAGTAAATGGTAGCTTTATGTACGATTTGAATTTCGTTTCATTGAGTTGGAGTATGTGGGGAGGTATTTTATTGTAACATTTTAAACAGTACCGCATGAAGGAAGAGTCTACTTTAGCCAGTCTGAAACCTGGTTGAACTGATTGGTCCCTATTTTTAGTTCTATATTATGTGTGTCTGTCACCTCTTTTACTGAAAAGATTAAAATTTTTCCTTACGTACATGATGTGTTCATAGATATATTGACAGGTACCGTCATGATATTAATATCTTTAAACAGTTCCCTTAGAGAATCGCGCCTGCGGAGGCTATATATTGCTCTGATGGAATCTAAAAAATCTGATGGATCTTCTGCAGAATAAAAATAGACTCGATATCTGCAGCCCGTTCCCATAGTAAAATACCGTAAGACACGATACTATGAAAGTAACTGAAATAGACTAGCCTCGCGGTATCTACATTAGTAAATTGACGGATTGTTCTTACAGCATATGCTGCTGAACTTAGCCGTCCTGCAAGAGATGTTATATGAGAACCCCATTGCAGCCTTGAGTCGAGCGTTATCCCCAGGAAAACAGTTTAATCGACGAATCTAGAATTCGTCGATAAAACTGAAAATTTCTCTTTATTCAATACTACGAGTATGTCATAATCACTACTTTTAATATTCGGTAAAGCAAATCTTATGCATTTAGTTTTTTTTCCCATTTAATACTAAATTATTAGCAGTGAACCAATTTTGCATTTGCAGTAGGGCGTTATTTACGTCGTCAGGATTTGATGCACGTCTATTTATCTCAAAAATTAAGCAAGTATCGTCAGCAAATAACACCATTTGTGGTTGTTTTTTTAATAAATAGGGTAGGTCATTTAAGAGGAAAGGACCTAATATCGACCCTTGTAGAACACCCATTTTTAATTATAAACTAAGTAAATTGACACCATTTATTTGAAATTTTTGTTGTCTATCCTGTAAATAAAATTTTACTAAACTGAGCGCAAGTTTACCTAGTCTGTAATGCTCAAGTTTCAAGAGTAAGGTTTCGTAATCAACGCAGTCAAATACCTTGGAGAGGTCACAAAAGATTCCTGGGCTTCCTCCCACGCTGTAATATGTGTTTTAATAAAGTGACACCGGCGTCAGTCGTACAACGTACTTTGGTGAAACCATATTGCTGATCGTGCAAGATTTTGTCGTTGTTAAAATGATTAAGCATTTGATTGAGCATTACCTTTTCGAATACTTTGCTGAATACCGGCAACACGAATATAGGTCTATAATTATTGGTGTCTTTGCTGTCCCCAGATTTAAAAAGTGGAATAACCTTATTGTATTTCATTAAATCTGGGAAGACTCCTTGATCTACACATAAATTAAACACTAAAGCTAAGTATGGTGATATAGTCTCGATTATGGATGTACCAACTTTGATAGACATTCCCCATAGATCTTCGGTCAATTTGATTTTGATTTGTCGAAAAGCTTTTATTACTATCATATGGTTTATATTTTTAAATTGAAATTTAACCGGGCAGCCTGGAACGTGCGCTCTTAGTAAATCAAGTGATACGTCTGGTGAGGAATTTAACGTTTCCGTCGATTTTGATGGAATATTAGTAAAGAAATTTACAAATTCTTGAGCTACTTTATAGCTACTTTATATATTACTAAATTAGAGCATATAGCACCACGTGAAGACTCCAATGTGTAATCAGTGTTTCGTTTTTTATTCCTACTAGTTTCGTTCTACGAGTATATAATTTTCCAAACTGTTTTTATTTTGTTTTCTGCTGATTTGATTTTGTTGCTAATGTACAGACAGGGCTTTGGCTATCTTGCAGGTATTTCTAAAAATTTTGGAATATATAGCAACATACTTGTTGAAAGTTTCTGTATTGATGTAAGGCTTAAGGCCATACAGCTCGAATAGTCTTTCCCTACTTATCCTAATACCTCTAGTTGCCCAGTCACTAAATATAAAATTAGGGCAAATATTTTTTCTTTTCTTTTCAAAAGTTTTATTGAATTGAGTGTGCACAACTGAAAAGAAAACCTGGTACTATTTATTTGCATCATCCATATTTTGGCCCAGATCATTTAACTTATTATTTAGGGTACTATTGAATCTTTTTATTTTACTAGTTGTTATTGGTCTAAATTGTATTTGCACTTTTTGCAAAGGTGTTTTAAACTTAAAAGTTACCGTTTGTCCACTATGATCAGACGGCAGATAATTTACGATGGCTTTGTCTAAATAATGACAATCGCAAAAGACATTATCGATACAAGTAGCAGAAGTAAAAACATTAGATAAATTGAAAGACTTGAAAAGGCTTAATAATCTACTGCTGTTTGAATTATTTTCCAAAATATTAAAATTACCACAAATAATTGCGGCTTTGTTATTGGATGCAAGTTTCGCTAGGACATCTTCCATTATTGACTCAAATAATAAACCAATAGACTAGATTACAATGGGTTTCCACATATAGTCTTCTGAAACTTATTCTCTGTACCAGACAATATCTTGTCAATACAATTGCTACATGACATAGGTACAAAGTTAGCGAAAATTGAGAATTTTCTTTTCTGAGGAAGAGCTTGACAATTTTCGAACTATCAAAACACACACTAAGTGTAATATTTCAGTTGAACTGAATAATTATTTAACAAACTACTTGTCACTGTTGTTGCGAACTATTATTACATGCAACCGAAACCGACAAACTGTATGTAACTACAAGACAGCTCTCACACCTCCACCCTTCCGAGGAACAGAGGCGTGACGAAAACAGGAGTTGGCTACAAAGGGTTATAATATATGGTGAAAGCTACATTTACAAGAAGTTGTTATGGAGAAAATGGTTAAAAAGTAAAAAAATAAAAGTGCATTTGCAAAAATGTGCCAAAAAATGCGTTGATGTCTTTTGTTTTAATAGTACTTTTTGCACCGAAACTTTTGGGGGCTTTCGAAAATTTGGGATTTTTGAAGATTCAAGTTTATCTTATATTCTATTTTATGGTTCCTTATTGAGAATTAATGTAAAATTGGTAGAATCACAGAGCTTATATACAAAGTATCGATTTAAGACTGGGTACTTCAACTTTAAAATATGATTAATAAACGGAAAGTAACTGTTATATGATGATCCAAACTTATTAAAAGTAACGATATTATACCGCTTCTTAGATTAAAGCGGAATTAACCAGTTGCAAAATGTATCTAATGCATTTTCAGCACTTTCGCTGCAGCGATGATCGAATTACGCAAAGGAATTAGCTTCTCTTGAGTATTAAAAGACATATCCGATTTGCCAAACTTCCGGCCAATAATAATGAAATGTGAACTAAAAAAAAACCACAGACTCTTGGGATAAAGGAGGAAGCACTGGCCCAAAACGGCTACTATAATAACATGGGCTACAGCCGAGTTCTAAACTAAAGTGAATGAAGAGGTTGACGGCTTTAAGATGCCTCGTCTGCCGTGATGCCTTGTCAGACTTTCGCGCTTCTGACTGTAACAACTTTCAAAGATGTACAAATGACAGCCGGGACCAACGGCTTGACGTGGTTTCCGATACTTGTAGGGGTCTCGATCTGTAAGGGACGGTCACCTATCTACGGACCGTCCTCGGCAAGCGCAACTCAACATTCCATCGACCGGTGCGGCTGTTTTATTTAGCTACGAGCCCCCTGGTTTTAAGATGCCTCCACAGCATTGTATGCTGAATTATATTATGAACTGTTTGTAGGCATGACTTGGTGCCACTATGGCTAGTTAATAGTTTAGTATAGTGTAGTTTTAACCTTAGGTCATAGACTAAAACTGTCTCTCTCCTGAAAGGTGAATCATCGTTCGTTTTAGCAGATCAATGCACCTATATGGATCTATAGCACAGACATAAACTTTTTAACTGTTAAGCAGAGTAGTTTCTTTCTTTCTTCTTTCTAGACATAAATTGACAAAATGTAGTTACTTAGTAATTAATATATTAACTGTAAAAACATGTACAATTGCATGCTATACATATATTGGCCAAATGTGTGTTACTAAATATTTTATATAAGAACTTCATGTACCTACCTACCATATTTGATGCAATAAATGAATTGAATTGAATAAGAAAATATTCTATGACTATGGTTCACTAAAATGTTAGTACATAATCCTGGGTATTAGGAACTACATGCAGTCTTTATGCAGATTATATTTCATTTCCCGGAGTAATGATAAGTTCTCTAGGTGAGGGAATACGTTGAGTCCTCAAATTAATATAACGGTGTCATCAAATTAAGTGATTTTCAATGACAATAAGCGACCGAGCCTGTCTAAAAACTGTAACACGGTTTTGGTAATCTGTCGGTTCTGCTTATCTCATTAGGAGAAGCCAGCTAGGTACCTAACCCACGTAGGTATTTCCAATGCAACGCATGAGTTATTATTGATGTAGGCACGCATTTATGGCGGATTTAAAGAATAGGGCAAGGTAGTACAGTATAGTAACAGTAAGTAGGTAAGTACATATGTGTATGACCAACAACTCTGATTTATATCCCATTGTTTACATTTTACATTTAACATAGAATGTGAATACTTTGTTAATTCCTATAAGTAATGTACATGGATAGAGTACCAAACAGATTAAAAGCTCTTTGAAAATAAGCTTCGTACTTTACTTACTAAACAAAACCAGAATAATTTACCGATTCACTAGCAGACACAGATTGATTGAAGTAGGTGTTTTATTTTGAATTCTTTTTAATATTCTATGGTTGGTTTGGGTATTACCATCAGGAAATTCTTTGTAGCAGCCTGCATGGAGTCTGGATGTATGCCCGGCAATGAGCTCGCCCACTATTACGTGGGACTTATACATAATTGGCGAAATGTGGGTTTACTATTGGTACACCTCTGCCGAACCCACCGGGGGATACAGGCGGTGATGTGATGATAATATTCTAGGTTCCGCTACTTTTTGATTGCCTGCGTTGGTATTTTGTGTTCCCAATAAACCATGTGTATCCTTTTGTTTTTAACTTTAAAGTGAAAACAAATGACTGCTACACATACATACAAAATATTTGAAAATGGATTTGTTTCTGAATGGAGTTTTATATAATTATGCGTCATATAAAACTGCAATTACCTACTGCAAACAATATCTATGCATAATAAGATACGAGTATATTAAGATTGATTCTAGTTGAGCCAAAACGTCAACTATAGAGTCCCATGCCAAATGATTTCCCTAAATGGAGATAACCATTATGTATGGCGATGTATCTTAGTATCTATTTACAAAGCCAAGCGAGATGCTATCTACTGATACGTATCTTTGAACCATTCGCATTCCCACGATGATTGCCTATCACACGTACAGACATAAATATTATGCATGCACTACAAAATTATCTTAACCTTACAAAGTAAACAGGAATGTCCAAGCGTCACAATTTATGTTCTCATTTTCCTGTGACGCAAAAGGTGCATCTGTTACAACAGATAGCGCTTAATGCACAATTTAAACGAAATAATCCACGTTGTAACGCAAATATGGCGGGTCAGGCAGGTGTGTGGGCCGGCGCAGCCCCTCAGCTACCCTGCCTGCTTCGGCGACTACTTCCGACGACGACTGCATCGCGAATTGCGGTTCACTCTCGCAACCACCAGCCGTCGCGAAACACGACCTTTACCCCAACAAGTAGAGTCCATTATCCAGTCTCACACCACACCGCGTGTATTCATTACATTAACGGTTTTTGATTTAATTTAAATGAAGCAACTAACGTTTAATTGATCCCAAATCAGACTGTGAATTTATAAGAATGTTGACAACACTCAACGTTGAGCACAAAATATAACTGGAGACATTAACTAATGGACGTGGAGCGACGCGACGCAGTATGTAAACAAACAAACAAGTCACGCATCGAATCGAGCGCATTGTGAAATGCACACACGGGACATGTAACATATGCATAACTTACGTGTTTATGCGCAGGCGACGGTTCGTAAACAAAGCTGTAATAGTCCATCGATCGGTGAGTGCAGGGAACCTAGTGATCGATGGTGGCGCTGTGTCGATGCAGTTCGTGTGACTCGGTGGTGCGGCCGCGGTGGACCGTATCGCACACTTCATAAGGGCGAGTTTGGTTTGAGTTATTGTTGACCGAAGTTGGTTGGAATTTAAACGGGTGTAGAACGCGTGCGCGGTGCATAGGCCCGCGGTGCAGCGTGCAGCGTGCGCGGGGCGCGGGCGCGCGTCGCTGACTGCACGCGGCACCCCGCGCCCGCCGCGCCCTCTGACCGCCACCACCGTACATTGTCAACAAATGAATGGGAATCACTTTGATGGGCTTCTTCAAGTTACATCGCCCATAAATGTTTCCTTGGCATCTCAACTGCAGACTTGTTGATACATATTTCAAAATGATCTAGTTTGAGATAAAAGAAAGTCGATTATATTATAAACGATACTAATGTTTCGTAGACATCCGCGCAAAATATTTGCATTTAATTAGCAAAATATTTATGTAACAAATCACAGTTTTCCTTGCTCGTAGACCTTCTGCAAACGAATCAAGTTTTAAGAAAATCACGAAAAATCCTTAATTCGTTTTATTGATACTAATTTAGAGTTGCATTATATCTAATTGAACGTGGAAGATGTATGCGTGTATTAATTTTAGTTATTACTGTGAGTAGCATGATGCGGGTGTAAGTGTGATCCTCCAAAACAAATGAGTGAGCGCGCGTGCCTGCTCAGCCGCCACATGCAGGCATGCCTCGGATTCCATTGAGAGGGTTTTATCGGTGGCGGCGGAGAGAGGAGCTGCGTACGCGCAAGTATTCGGGTGTTTGGGTGCGCGCGGAGGGGTCGACGACCGCGTAGCGCCGCGCGCCCTTTGAGCGATTTTTCTAATGCGTAGCCGACGACGTCGCGCGCTCGCCCCTTCTGAAGCGGCGGTCGCGCAGAGACTTCAGAAGGCCAATTCTCGTAATTTAAAACGTTCAAAATCTAGTCGCAGCCTCATCTCGGCGACAAACAAATGTCAAAAACTTGTCAAAATTTAGGGAAATTAGAAGTATTTTTTGACAGATTGAGACTGAGATCAGACTGTGAACGTTCTTAAAATTTCGAGAATTGCCCCTCAGTTATCACTCTGCGCACGATAAAGTTGATAAAGATTGCTTGAAAGCTATTCGTTAAGTTCTGTTACGTTACTTTCTCTTTTTAGAATCTTTTTTGTTCGTTGTGGTAGCAGAAATGCATAGTTTTTGTACTTAATTAAATTTTCTCGCGTCGAATGTTCAAAAAATTCGATAGATTAACTTAAATTAATGCTACTGGAGGAGTTCCCACACTTCTATTTGACACTTTTTTTGAAGAAGAAGTACATGGAATATGTACCTAACTACGGAAATACTACATAATTAAGATTGGTTGGTTGGGACA
Source organism: Apamea anceps (assembly GCA_951799955.1). NCBI lineage: Eukaryota > Metazoa > Arthropoda > Insecta > Lepidoptera > Noctuidae > Apamea > Apamea anceps. Next base: position 8,015,235 of record OX637516.1, read on the forward strand.
GCGCACTGGTTAGTTGACTAGTGCGCAGTAACCAGTCATCATTAACCATTCATTCTAATAGGTAATGTGGGAAACTGTTAAATTAAATATCATTTAATAACTTTTTATACCGACATTTTCTAGAGGAAATGTATGTACCTATGTACATATTTTCCTTTTGAACATATCCTTCCGAATCAAGTATGTTAAAATAAATTATGATTCGACCATTAAAAATGCAGTTCATACCTAAATAAACTATGATTTCAATAACGCGAGCTCAAAAGTAATATGTATTATTAACTCAACAATATTACATTTTTTAATGACTGCGACATACCAATGCTAAAAATTTCTAATTGATCTTATTTGAAGCTGTTACAGCTACAAAAAGAAGTCGTCATGAGAACGGTCTCAGTTGTGTTGTTTCCTGTTATAGATTACTCGATTCTGGGAACATTGATAACATGTCTAATAAAACAGCATAGTTGACGAGTAAGTATTCAAAATCAACCTTGTTTTAATGAGACGCTAGTATTATAACAAGATATAAGCTCATAGTTTAATGATAATCTATCGATCGATCTGCGAGGTTAAGCTGCACTTCCCACAGTCATTTCGTAGATGGGTTATCGTTCTACTCTCGCCCAGGTTCCTGCGTAGTTCTCAGAGCCGATAATATATACTTTAAGGTTAATCTGCACTATTAACTTACTTAGAATATTCCAGTGGTGCCTCGTTCATAGAAACTGCGAAAGATCTTAGGGTTAGAAAATCGAACTCAGCCAGTTATTCAGGATGCAAGTTTATAGATTTCAAGCTTACTGCTAATCTGTCTACACTGTAGGCACCACATCCATATTTAATTTCTATAGCCACTTATTCAATGTATTAGGTAACACAAGAATTAACTTACCTGCAAGCGTTTAGAATAGAATAGAATACTATTTATTGTACAGACGCCTGCACATCAAGCTACTACAATCTGTCAAATTTCTTTAATAGATTTTCAACTTTATCGCTAAAGCATTAAGGTTCAAGGTTGATTGGGAAAATTTGTCAGTTTCGGGTAGCTTGACCTGCTGGCGTCTGTACACTGCACAAATTACAGAACATAAATATATAAAATTATATTTGATCTAAGAAATGAAAATTGAAGAATGAGGATGACAGAACATGTGCACCATGCACATGTTCTGTCATCCTCATTCTTCAATCCTTGTCCACTTCGTAAAAGAACCTGCCGATGTATTCTGTAAAAATCTTACCGTGATAGCATACGTGACGTGAGCTTGAACTGAGCTGTCGTTCCACCTAATGCAAGGGATTGTCACTTAGACAGCACACTTCAAGCTCACTCACCTTAGTTTTCACGGTGACATTTCTTGCAGAATAGACCGGTGTAATGAAGACAGAAATAACGTTTTATTTTGATACCTACAAAACGATAATTAAACTAATTTAATTACATTGTAAACAAGTCGAGGGAAAATACTAAAAATAGACATATCTAAAAGAAAAGCTATACGGTTTTCCGTTCAGCAATCTGCTGTTGCGCCTGCTGATTTTCAGTGTAGGTTTCACTGCAGGCTGCGGGCACCCTATCTTTAATTACAATTCACAGCGTAGTACTTACTAGTAGGTAAATAGTTGATTACTAATGAATCAATGATAGGTACTTGCGAACAAATATAGCGATTAAATGATAGGTATAGGTTCTTAAAACGCTGAAGAAAAAAATCGTGAGGATGTGCATAGCACGTGAGCATGTGCTAGAACCAAAAGTTTGAAGACATGTGACATCTACCAACCCGCACTGGGCCCGCGTGGTGGATTATGGCCCGCTTCCTCTCACTTAGACGAGCCCAGCAGTGGGAACAATATAGGCTGATTATGCTATAGGTACATAGGATTTTATTGACAAATTCCTCTCATCTTTGATCTTTGTAGAATGAAAAGGTTTCAGAAATGGAGATAATATTTGTATCCAGTTTTTAAATCTTTCATGGTTTTGAATACACTCATATTTATAGCTTTCGATATTACTACGCTATTGCAAGCGCCGTTTCACTATTGCGAACATATTTGAAGGGGCTAGTGTTCCATGTTTGCATAAGTATAAAAACATTGCTATTACTGTGAACTTTGACTATGGCAGTCGGTACGGGTTACTGTTAGTCAGAAAGGAGGTTCTATTGATACCTATCTGTGATTGATAGCTAGTGTTAAACGTATTAATTGAACCCTATAGATGGCGATAGGTATGATATAACGAAGTAGGCAGTTATTTTAGCTTCCAGTTTACATAACAGCCATTTTTTTGGTTATTACTAGGTTTTTCTGGGTAATATTAAGCTATGTATCCACATACGGACCTACGAGGTGAGTGACATTGAAATAATATCTCTATCTGGGAAGATGAAAATGGTAAATGATTTTCAGTTAAAGATCTACAGCGTCTACATAATTATGTAGTTTACCTATGTTATATCAACATTGAGATACTTAATGACAAAATTATAGCTACCTAATTAAAATGTTTTGAATTCTTCAAGTACAGACGCCAGCACATCAAGCTACTACAATCTGTCAAATTTCTTTAATAGATTTTCAACTTTATCGCTTAAGTATTAAGGTTCAAGGTTGATTGGGAAAGTTTGACAGTTTCGGGTAGGTTGACCTGCTGGCGTCTGTACTAAGGTATCAGAACTCCAAAGGAGAATCTCGAAATTCGCCTTAATTAGGCGCCGGTATCGAAAGGCGTTTACGTATGTGCGATAATGACGGGCAGATTCCTTTCTGCATTCCTGTGAAGCTCTTCTCAGAGAAAGGCTTTCTGCATATCTCGGCGAAGTGCGCAGAAATATGAACTAAGATGTGTTATTTAGACAAAAAACACAGCTTAGCCCAAGGTACGAATGAATGATGATGGTTTGTGATATACACCTAGACATATTAAGCGAGAGTATAGATTTTGCGCCTGACGATTATATCATGGGGCAGCAAGATCCTGCCGTGCTAATAACAAAACACGTGCTAAAATGTCAAACTCATTCGCCAAATTTCTGATAACCTATGGCGATTTCTCAAATAAGTTCCTTTCAGAATTGTTTTTCACCTAAGGAATTGCCTACAACTGCTTGAGTCCAGCAAACTGTTGCGTCCCTGTGCTTGGTAGCAGTCAAGTCACCCCTTTTGTTGAAATCGGGTGGTGACAAATCAGATCCTAACCTCATCGACAACCTCTTTACAGTTTCAGAGAAGATTTATCAGGGCAATTGAATTGTAATTCATCTTCTTTTCTTATCTATTATATTATTATGGTACCTAACGTCAGTATTGTTACTGGTTAAAAAATTGTAGAAACTGACATTTAAAAGGGAGATTATTATTGTTGGTAACACTGGGCTTAACTTGGCACATATTGCAATACCTACATGATGCAGTCTTTGATTTGTGTATTTTTTTGTATCGGTACATGAAATTTTGTAGTGTAATTGCAGATACCTGTATGTGTTGGACTCAAGTACAGACGCCAGCAGGTCAACCTACCCGAAACTGTCAAATTTTCCCAATCAACCTTGAACCTTAATACTTTAGCGATAAAGTTGAAAATCTATTAAAGAAATTTGACAGATTGTAGTAGCTTGATGTGCTGGCGTCTGTACATAATCAAAAATATGGCGACTGGTGTTATAATGCGATTGATCACCACAATATCGAGGTGTGTAGGTAACAGTATCGAAGTGCCAGAGCAAACTGTACGTCAAGCCGCAGAGTTATCGTTTGCATCTGTAGTAAGAGTGTAAGACCCCCCTGTCGTTGCGACTCTGCTACTCAACGCCAGTCTGCGCCAAGCTTTGAACAAAATATACGAAAATTGTCGGTCGCAGCCTGTCATTGCGTCTTGTCGCTGAGCTGTCGCAGTCGGATGTCGTATAGTGTCACAAGGATTTTTTGATGACATGACATGGATTGTAAACATTTTTGTAAAATGGTTTTGCGTGTTTGTATTGAAAAAATAAGATGGCGGCGTTAGTTCCGATTTTGAATACGTGTCATAAGATTCTTGAGCAACTATATACGAAATTCTCCGAAACATCCACTTGGTGACATGTGACAGCAAACACAAGAGGAAGTGGTGTCGCTGGTACATATCTACGGCCAGGTTTATTACCGACCCGACCGGGCCCCGTTTATCGGTCCCGTTCCATTTAAATACACTCGATAAGGAAAACTTTTGTTGCGAGGTAAAATCACATTCCGTTCGTGGTACATGCTATGTTCGGATAGTAACGGAATTATTTCAAAAGTTACTTTGAGAGTTTAAGACCTTTGTGTAAAATTTCAGTAGTAATTAGATCTTAAGGAATGTGCTCAAAGGTGCTTAATTTATTAAACATGGAAGGAGGGTAGTCTTCAAATAATAACACACATGACACTGCATTTTGTATAATATAAAAACAATAAAATAATCTTAAGTAACAATTTAATCGGAACTATAAATTGTGCTTTTGAGACAAGATAACTAAATAGAGAATGAATGAATAAATGCAAAACAAACACTTTGAATTCACATAACAACTATGTTCACTTTGGAAGTACATAAAAATAAATTAATTTATTAAAATTTTTAATAGACATAATAAATTCATAATCTTTTTTTGGGTAATCTATGTATGGCCAAATTGCAAGCAAACATCGAGTGATATGGGCTCCTCTGAAAATACCTACTGTTAATTTAGATTAGAAATAGTTTTAGGACCATAATATTCTACATCGATCAAGATTTATTTTTTTGGCTAACTATAAGTTTGTAGTATGAAAGTGTCTTATATAATTGGCTTAATTTCCTATTTTATTATTCTAATATTAACATAACACTTGCTCAATCATTCACTATCACAGAGGGGCCCACAACACTTTACAGTACCTACTTACATAATACTATATTTCATGAAATATGTAGATAATCAAATGTACAATTTGAAAGTCAGATTATTAGGCGATTTGATTTCTTATAAAACATTCATATTGTCTTTTAATTTTATTCTAATTCAATATAAAATTAAATAGAAGGCCTGTATTTGTCACAGTTTAACCAAATCGACAGACGAAATCATATCTGTGGCAATCGTCTAGTATTATTCATTAAACGAATGTAATTTTCGAAGAAACTGCCACAGACATGGTTCAAGGAATTGTTTAATTCTTTGAAACAGTAGAAAGGTCTGTCACTGCTATTTTGAACAGTGAAATCATTGACTTAATTGACTTAACTGGGAACATGCATATGTATGCCTTTGCGTTACTGCACTTGCGACTAACTGGCAAGCACAGGCCTTAAAATGTTGGCTTAAAATCAATAAAATACTCCTGAATGTGGTCGCCGCAGTAAACTCTCACTAAACTAAAAAGAAACTAATAAATACTGCGACAACAACAGCCAGGGCGCAGGAACAGGTGGAATTCGTAACTACGCAATAAATTTATCTACACTAACCAAAATAACCGGAATACTACAAATATCTTACAGATACTTATACATTACTCTGATATATAAAACATTAATATCATTTTTGGAATTACATATTTGACCACTTCTTGTGGGATAAAGCTTTCATTTATTTATTTCTTTCAATTTAAAGTGACAAGTAATATTAAACGTATTCGTCGTAATCGGTAAAGTGAATTCAAGTACTTTCAACAAACCATTCAGATTAGGATCGTAAATATCTTACTTTTGAATATCATTAATTGAGTATATACTAAATTGCAAGCTATAGGAGTGTATGAATCTGTATGCTATCTGCGTATAACACAAACTCTATTGGACATCACTTAGGGAGTTATCATTTCCGGCAGCTCGGTTACCAGCAGAGGTACCCATATTACCGAAGGTTTTTTACTGCACGGTGAATGAGAGTTGCCCTCGCGAAATTATCACTTTAAACTTAATAACGCGTGTGTGAAATTTAATTCTGATCAGTAGCTGCATCGAAATGAAACGGTCTGCATGCATCAAAACATATTATACACTTTACATATTTACAACGAATTCCACCTTGAAGTAATAATAATAAGTAAAATCATTTGGCTGCGGCTTCAATAGATAACATTGCCACAAATATATTACACATATTTTTTCCTATTTAGATTATTTATAAGGAGTAATACGAATTCTATTATAAATAGTTTATAATTTATATACTAAGGGCTGATTTTTCAATCATCTGATAACTTTATTCGAGGAATAATTTTGAAATTTTGACAGTTATTTCATACAAAAACTGTCAAACGTCAATTTTATACCTCGAAGTTATCTGGCGATGGAAAAATCAGCCCTTAAAGAAGTATGAAACATTTATTGAATTCGATTCTGAGACCAAACATATCGGAAGTATATGCAATGATCCACGACAGCAAACTTTACTCATTAACTAAACTTATCAACGTCTTACTAAGCTCTGGAGGGTCAGTAAGTATCTAGCTTAGAAATTCACTTAAAATCTGTATAATGATGTATACAAATGATTTTGGATACAATTGACATTCATATCAAGGAACATTAGTACACTAGGTATAGTTTGTTAAGTATCACCGGCGTCGCTCCGCCACAGCTACCTGTACCGAGCCAATTAGAGGACTGAATACAACCAATTATAGAAAACGTACAAAATTTGAGACACGTACACACGTGTGTCGTGCAACTATTTCAACCAATGGATTATTAAACCTTTAATAACCGACTAAAAGACTTGAGATCGCTTCATTATGCAATTAAATTATTGATAAATTCAGACTCAGCCAATGTTTGGTTTAATTGAATAGTTTTAAAATTTCAAGAACATTCTATGAACATAACGTCTTTTCAGTCAGTTGGCAAATGTGACGAGAAAGCCATTTCTTCTTATGTATCCAAAATCGAACGATGATGAGCACACTTGAGTTTTTACAAATATATCTACATCTAAGTTACAAGGGGGTATCTCAGAGCGTTAATACTAGTCAGCATTAAGTCGGCGGAGTGAAGGCACGGCGTGAAGAAGACGGGTGTGCTTACCCGAGCCCCACGTCCAAGCACATCATCACCACGAAGCCGATGATGCAGCCCCATGTCGCCAGCTTGCCGTTACCACTGAGAACAAATGTTACCTTTAGAATTCTTGCAGCAATTGGCTTCTACAGCTGCTCAGTAGTAGCAAAATTAACAGCAGCCATTAACCTAGAATAAGATCTTAACCTGTAATTTACAATAATAACCGTTAAAAGTTATATCTTAGCTTTAATTAGACATTGACATCTGTTGGATTGTTCACAGCTTCGAAAACGGCTCGTCTGAGCCTATGTCCCGAGTATAAGCGAATATTACCGAAATGACTACCCTCGGCAAACGAAGTGGGTATTCATTGAAAAGCGGTAGGCGGTAAAGGTTTTCTTAGCGCATTTAAGTACCAGTAAGCCTTATATCTAGATAAGGCTTACTGGTACTCAAATGCGCTAAGAAAACCTTACGATGGAACTATGAGTCATACTAAGGAAGGCTACGACTAACTGCAACTCGTACTTGAAAGGGCATTTAACGTCACTAGTTAAATGCATATTGTTATTCTCACTCTCACAGGTATTGCAAAACACCGACTATTTCAATTATTAACCAGCTGAAATTAGTCATCGCTAATTAAAGTTTCCATACACGACACCCTATTTCTACATTTCAGATGACCAAAACGTAAAGGATCGTAGGTGTTGATTTTGACAGCCGGAAACTTTATATTACAAAGTAAAACGGACACATCATAAACACATTAAAATGTATGTCTCGTGTTAAGGAGACAGTAATACGTTTACTGACGCACTTTGACTGTGATATACATAATGGTATGTACATAATAACATATAGGGGTCCGTTATAAAATGCTGTCGTCATACAATGCCGGCCATTGAGAAATAACGAGTAAACGATATTTGAATATCAAATAGGTAGCAAAATTACGATATCGGATAGGCCGCCGATGGCGCTTGCGTCTCACGCACTCGGATTTACAGAACCGACCGGCCGGAATACGCTAGCTGGAATTACCGGCCATTACATTAAAACGATTCCTTGTACTTAGGTATATACCACGTTGTGTACATACACAATTTTATTGGAAAACTGAACGTTCCTTTTAAAATCTATACCGCGCTATATTTAATAATCTAGGAGCGAATAATGTTATACATGTCGATCTTTAATATTCACAAGTTTCCTAAGTATCTCGGCATACAAATTTCCCAATCGAAATAGATTGATTTGGTAAGAAACAGAGGTAGATACTTTATGCAAAACGTAAGAAGTATGCATGATGTAACTCTGTATACGTAATTCAATCATTTCTTTTATGTCTTTATCTTGTATATTCAACTAAACGTTGTTTTGTTGATGTGCTTGCGCAGGACATTCATTTTAATTCATAATATTCTGGTAGCGTCTGTTTATTAATGTTTGTAGGTGACCTAATGCCAAGTAAGAATTTAAACAGCAGCTTAGGTAAGGTGGGTTTATCCACATTGAAACATGATTCCTAATCGACTCCTTACCTAATCGGGAATATACGGTTTTTGGTTGCAAGAGAGCATCGCTATTTAGCAGAGTATAGTTTAGACATCCGGCTCGTGACGAGGTGTATGGTCGGAGTATGCCATGTCAAGTATGACAGGTCGGCACACATTCTGCTCACGTGCCGTGGGGAACCCCGACTGGACACACGATATGCACCTAAATACCTCTGCTGACATCACGCCCAAAAACTGAGGAATTTTCAACACAAACTCGAAGCTGTCTTGAAAACTAATCAAGTTATATCAAAGGAATGTTTCTAGTCATTTAATAATCAAGCATTGCACGCGCGTCTGTATACGCAATTAACTTAATTGATTGGTATGTAAATGTGGAGTTGAACATGCCTGAAACGTGTCAATTTTCCGAGTTTTCTTACGCTATTATATTAATGTCATACTGCTCTTCAGTAGACACATCTGTAGCTGAAAGATAATAGCTAACTTTTTCGGTTAATAAAATCATATGGATGACAACTAAGAAGATATTTCATCGAAGCTATTTTAAAATTCGGTTGAATTGTCTTACAAACACGATTATATTTTCATCGGCAACTCAATTTTCCCGAAAACAGTTTTCTTTTGTTGAAACTATTGATAAGGAAAATTATTATTGCCGTGCGGCGGTTGCCATGCAAAATCCTGTATTGGGAGGGTGATTATTTTGGTGGTTTAGTTGATACAGTCGGGAGTCGGGGACCGGGGTACATGCGGCGCAATGTCTGGAGGTAGGTCAGGGAGTGTCGGTCGGCGGCGCACTGGATTCCCAGACAGTGACGTCAGCGCATAGACAAACTAGAGCGTCGTCACCGTCTTTATCCCAGCAACAAACGCGTTATTTCTTATATTTATTGTTATTGACAGTGGCGAGACGGTGACAAGCCCACGCACGGCGCGCACCAAATTTACTTCATAATGCGCGAGGCTGCGCCGCGCCGCCCTGCGCACGCGCCGCCCGCCCGCTTCAAATAGACGCGACGACCACCAAACCGCACCCGCAACCACGCAGAACCGTGTTCTCTGTCCTCACATTATGATACTCGTAGACTACCGATATTTTCATAACTTTAAATATTTACACAGTTCAGATCTAGACTAGACGTTTGTGTAGCTATTTAAGTTTTACCTAGTTTTCAGGCATGACGAGAATATGACATGTTACCATGTATGAATAGATCTTCTTTAGAATTATAATCAGGCTTTCCTTGAACGATAAGTGATTATGAACATGGTTGTTTTCTATGTTAAAATTATTTTTGCATTTCCGTCAATTTCTAAGTGACGCACCTTGCAAGTCGAAAGCCATGCCATGTCCTAAGATTTTCTTGGACACAACTAGTTAAATCCCAATATTTGACGTTTTATTTTTAACGTAAAGCTTTATAAACACGGTTCTGCATCAAGTCTTTTTAGTATGCGGGTTGTCTGGGCGCATTGTTCGTGTAAGTCCACAAAATTTGAGTAAAAGTACTCCAGACCGAAATTCGGCCATGGCGATCAATCTTAGCAGAGATCAGCCTTCGGCGCGGGAGGTATTATAGTGCACAAGTGTGTGCGCAGACACAGATGCACTCCCTCTTCCTTCACTCTCATTGTCCGATGGGATGTCAAGCCGACACGTCCGGAGAGAAATCAGGCGCAGAATGGCTTAACGTGCTTTCCAAAGCACGGGAGTATGCCACCGCCAACTTCCAAACTCCGGGCTGCTACTAAGAAATTCCCAATGGAAAAACCTAATAACACTTCGCCCGACGAATCGAACCCAGGTCCCCATGCTCGGCAGTCGGGCTTGCGACCACAAGACCAACGGGACAAAATTTGACTAGTAGTCAATCGACAAAAAGAATAGTGTGCCTCGGAAAACTGAGAGCCCGGACGGCCCGGAGCACTTACAAACAAGTTCAAAAAGCGTATGCCAGCAACCTTTGTCTTGTCCCTCACTGTGCTTGAACGGTCCGAAACTCTAATGGCCCTGATCTCAAAATTCGTGAAATATTAAACAAGCAGGCATGAATTTACTTTAGTTGGGACTTGATTATCTCTTAATACTTCTTTCTCCTACTAGATTGTATTGGCAACTGACACTCTAACAAGTCACCTTGTATTGGCAGGCTCATTAGTACCTTTTTTTTTTCGGGGTGAAACCTTCGAAAGGCTCCCGACCTCCGGGGACAGGGGTCGGGGAGTGTAGGATTTTTACCTACCAACAGTTTTTTAGATTGACTGATTAGTATAGGAACAGTTTAGGTTCCTCGCATGTTTCTGTTTTGCATAGGTTTTATCTTCTGCTTGATTCAGGCATTTGCCATGAGAGGAACGAGATGGAATAAACTAAATTATTTAACGACACCCAGTCTTGGCACATCGGCGCAAACTAAAAGTGCAATACCTACGCGGTAAAAATTTATGGAACAGCAATTTTTTTTTTCAAACCGTGTAAAAGTTTCATCGCGAGGTTTCAGAATCATTTACTGAATCCATAGTAACAGATTGCGCGTCGATGTACCTGCCACCCTGTAAAGCATTAAGTAAGCGACCGATAGCTTCAACTTAAAACCACCCCCTTCGTTACCTAAAACCTTTTCAAATAGCTTTCGAAAGACAAAGTAAAACCCAACGCTTTACATTCAAATGCATATAACAAATAGGAATCACGGAAAAATTGGGTCGTCTGGCGATTTAGTCGTAATTTAATTTTATTACGTGGAGTAACAAATAGTGGGACATGTTGGTAGGTAATAAACGTCGGGCTGTGTTGTCGCGCGGCGGTTTCGCGCCGGGGTGTTAGACGGCGCGCCGCTATTTTGGGCAGAGTATTTGTGTCCCGACGCCCGACGCCGCGCGCCTACACTTCACGTGCCGCTTGCAATGCAAAACTATTGTCTCACTTGCTATTATTGCAAGCTATAGTCCATTTACAATAGCATTAGAAAGAAGTTAAAAAAGGTTATTTTTAATGCACACTTTGTAACAAAAATACAATAAACATTGTTACATTATGATAGACGCCGAATTTATTATGATCTATTTTTACAGCAGCTGTCACACTTAATTGTAACCATTTTAACTATTTATCTTATGAAATTATGTGGCTTTAATTTATTTATATTATATAACTCCAATTTAAAATTACAGTGTCAATGCTAAAAACCTAAAAGAAGCAGGGATGAACAATACTTGGAACGTTATTCGTTTCACTATAATTCTACCGAATTTTATTTTAATTAAGGTGGATGTGCTGCAGTAGCCCGCGAAATCAGACGAATTCGGAACAATTCTAATTTAAAGGGATGTATTGATGATTTTTAAGGTTAAAATTGTATTATTGCCTACATATTTCTTATTGTTGCGCATCATATTATTTTTATTAAGATACAACCTTACACTGACCTGCAAATTGCAAAAAACGCAAGAAAATTAGAATTTAAGCATCTCCCTTAAAATTGTTTTATCATAACTTTGAAATAAAATGTTTTGCATTCCTGCTTCTACGAGCCTCTTTTTTCTAATGCTATTATAAATGGACTATAGTTGACTGCAGAATGTATTAAAAGAATCAATTCTACGTTTCATTTGAATCAAAGCTTCACATGAAGAGTATTTTCTTTTGCCACTGCGTTTGATGCTTTTGCGCGTGAACATTTCCAAGTTTTCCGGGCTCGAAATGGTTGCTTTTAAGAGCATACATTTTGCCTTAAAGTCCGTTCAGTCTTTAAAGTAAACAAGGACATAAACTAGGTAATAAATACATTTGAAACGCCACTAAAGATGTCAAACATTAATGAGAAATATGAAAATAATATAAATAGGATTGTCTTCATGCCTACCACAACATATTTCTGAATAAAATCAAAATCAAAAATCATTTATTCAAATTAGGCTGAGAATCAGCACTTTTAGAAAGTCAAAATTACAAAAGACAGTCCCCAAAAATGCCCGCCCTTCACCACTTCCTAGTGCTATCGCTGGGAAGAAGTGGCGCCACAAACTCCCCAGCAGCACAGCTATAATATAAGAGCTTTAAGGAAGCAAGGCAAAGCTGTAGGTAATAAAACAGCGAATCAGATATTAATCAACAGAATAAAACATATTGGGCAAATACAGGAAATAACAGTTAAATCGTGGACGTGCTATAAATATGATTTGGTCAAAATATTCTCGGACGATAAGAGGCACGGAAGAGCACTCGTGGCGAGCAAACAGTTGTCTTCTATGATAATGCTAATCAGGCTAAGAGATGCGCGCGCGTGCTTCACGAGGGAGTGTCAGGTGCTGCGCGCACGCACGCTCAGTATACACCTTGTTTATTATTTATTTCCGTTATAAGTTATTTCGTCTTGTAACATAATGTACATACTCACAGTTATATACATTCATTTCTCCAGGTCAGAACAAGCATTCTGTTACCATTAGGCGCTGTTCTGATTATTCCTCACGACACGTTTTATCCATAATCAGTAGGTACACAGACACAGCTCCAACTTTAACATGAGTCTACGATGATCTAGTGACATCCAAGGGTTGGTAATTTCGCCCACATTGATGGATATCATTTTTCCTATAAACACTATACTTCTAACACAAAATAACTATATATTTTATTGTATTTTAGTAATAATATATTTTATTATGACAGCTTTGACAACGACGTTTAATACGTCGCCATGGCAACGTACCTTTCTAATTCTTACCGGCCTGTATCTTTTTATATGCAAACTTATGTATGTACTATGTAAAGAAGCCACTGGCCGAATTCCTATCTCAAATTCATATTTTCTACAAGATTCTGTTCTACGAGGTTTCTTTAAAGATTCACGCAAAGCAAGGATCAGTTGGAGTTTCGCTTCTAAGGCGAACAGTATAAGGAGCCTGATACTCCAGGGCCACCTATCCTGATACTCCAGGGCCACTTATCCCGGAAATACCCAGCGTACCTCTCCGGTACGGTACCTGACGGACCCTGCCTCCGTCCTCCGCCCTCCGTGAAGGGCTACTACATCTACTAGGCCGCGCCTCACCCGAGGGCCGCCTCACCTGAAGGCTGCCTCACCTGAGGGCCGCCTCACCTGAACGCCGCCTCACCTGGCGGGCTGACGAGCGTCTCCGCCGTGCCTCTCTCTCCTGCTGCCGTGCTACGTCCTGGCCTGTTGCGTGGGCCCTCCTGTCCTCACCTGACGGGCTGACAGCGTCTCCGCCGTGCCTCTCTCTCCTGCTGCTGTGCTGCGTCCTGGCCTGCTGCGTGGACCCTCCTACGGGTGTCCTCCGTGTCGCTACGCACCAGCACCAGTCCTCACCTGTTCCTGCTCCTCCTGTTCCTGTTCCTGGACCTCCAACTGTATCTTCACCTCAACCTCTATCACGCATCGTCATCCATACACCCCACCTCCACATACTACACACCACTCTTCAGACCATCTCCATCTTTACTTGTAAATATATCTGTAATTGTTGTCAACCTCCCTTTCTTTAATTTCTGTTACCTAAAAGCTTTAGTTTCCTTGTCGCTACACGACATTTTGGCGCCCAACGTAAATTAGTTCTTTCCCTCTCTCTTTCCCTCTCTCTCACCCTCTCTCTTTTAAAGTTTCGTCCTTCTTTGTCTTCTTACATAATTTTTATACAGCCATTCCCTTCACACTTTTCTAAATTCTAAAACAACGCTTCATCTAGTGTCATTTGAAACTCTTTGGCTAATTTTATTTTTTCTTTTCATCCAATTATTCTATTATACATAATTATAAATACTTATTTAACTCGTGCTCTTAAGCACATCTACAACTATTTGGTAAATCCAAACAGTTTTAAAAGATGATGGCCTACCCCATCCATCTTTTACTCTTCTATAACTACAGGCCCTACAGCCGTAGTTATAGTGATCATGATGCTCTACTGCATTGATCACTGGATATGCTTTACCAATCGGCTCTAAACCATTGGTAATCTAAGCTATCCAATCTAAACTTATCTAACTACTGTATATATTCATATATGTATATGTATTCTAAAGAGCGGTTGCAACTCGATAAATAAGCCCTTGCAGGAGCGGTTGGTTACTCACTAAATAAGCCTAAACTAAATGTATAAATGTATCTATTTACTACTACTTAACTTATTACTTAACTCTATCGCTCTTATACGAGCTTAATTTCCTGTACTTAATTTGTATAATACCTTTTCTTTTTTTTCCATGTCTGGAGCGGCCGACAACTCCTTAAATAAGCCTTAACGTCGTTTATAAAACACCCTTCTAGAGTGGCAGTCATTGAATGTGAACTCCACCCTTACCGGAATGCAGGAGATTGCTTAAAAGAGATAGTATGATTGGGTGAATGGAGAGGTATGAATCTGCGAAGTTGTGTTTTACAGTTCCTTCGGAAAGCTTCATTAAAATTTTCTCTGAGTCGAAAATTTTCTAGGGTCGGGGGGAAAATGTAACATAATGTACATACTCACAGTTATATACATTCATTTCTCCAGGTCAGAACAAGCATTCTGTTACCATTAGGCGCTGTTCTGATTATTCCTCACGACACGTTTTATCCATAATCAGTAGGTACACAGACACAGCTCCAACTTTAACATGAGTCTACGATGATCTAGTGACATCCAAGGGTTGGTAATTTCGCCCACATTGATGGATATCATTTTTCCTATAAACACTATACTTCTAACACAAAATAACTATATATTTTATTGTATTTTAGTAATAATATATTTTATTATGACAGCTTTGACAACGACGTTTAATACGTCGCCATGGCAACGTACCTTTCTAATTCTTACCGGCCTGTATCTTTTTATATGCAAACTTATGTATGTACTATGTAAAGAAGCCACTGGCCGAATTCCTATCTCAAATTCATATTTTCTACAAGATTCTGTTCTACGAGGTTTCTTTAAAGATTCACGCAAAGCAAGGATCAGTTGGAGTTTCGCTTCTAAGGCGAACAGTATAAGGAGCCTGATACTCCAGGGCCACCTATCCTGATACTCCAGGGCCACTTATCCCGGAAATACCCAGCGTACCTCTCCGGTACGGTACCTGACGGACCCTGCCTCCGTCCTCCGCCCTCCGTGAAGGGCTACTACATCTACTAGGCCGCGCCTCACCCGAGGGCCGCCTCACCTGAAGGCTGCCTCACCTGAGGGCCGCCTCACCTGAACGCCGCCTCACCTGGCGGGCTGACGAGCGTCTCCGCCGTGCCTCTCTCTCCTGCTGCCGTGCTACGTCCTGGCCTGTTGCGTGGGCCCTCCTGTCCTCACCTGACGGGCTGACAGCGTCTCCGCCGTGCCTCTCTCTCCTGCTGCTGTGCTGCGTCCTGGCCTGCTGCGTGGACCCTCCTACGGGTGTCCTCCGTGTCGCTACGCACCAGCACCAGTCCTCACCTGTTCCTGCTCCTCCTGTTCCTGTTCCTGGACCTCCAACTGTATCTTCACCTCAACCTCTATCACGCATCGTCATCCATACACCCCACCTCCACATACTACACACCACTCTTCAGACCATCTCCATCTTTACTTGTAAATATATCTGTAATTGTTGTCAACCTCCCTTTCTTTAATTTCTGTTACCTAAAAGCTTTAGTTTCCTTGTCGCTACACGACAGTCTGATGCAGGCTTTGGTCCCACTTTACTATAGTACCTGGATATGGAACTTCTTTATACTCGTACGTATGTAAAACAGTGTTTTCAGAGACGTCGTAGTAGGCAATAGAATACTTAGTAGGGTGAAGGAGGACTTACAACGAGAAGAGACCTAGGCACGCCAGTGGTCTCAAATCGAATCGTGATTGCATACCGGAAAGGCTATTCAAGAATATATTAATAACTTCTAAACTGCAAAAAAGAGATATACAACTTCAATCAACGGATTTCAACATAATCAGTGTTGCTTAAAGCTGCCCCAAAACATTTGGGGTGGCAAATATTTTAACCATATAATAAATGTTCCCACACACACATAAGCACGTTGAACCAGAAAGTTTTGTCACAAGACGTGAGAACTGTTGAAAGCTTCAGCATATCTGAATGTGATTCTCACCATTACATTGGTAAATTGTTAGTCTAGACGTCCCGACAGTCCAGACATCAGACCGCAGACATAATAAGTCGCCCGACAATAGCTTGCGTTCATTAAAATCACAAGAGTTTATCGAAAGTCCATTGATGTATCTGTCATTCAGATGTCGCGACAACTTTGCCTCACACAAGTATACAACTTCTTCAACGGCTGAGATCAAAACATTTGCCGTATTGTTACAAATATAACTATTGTTAGTTCGCTTCCGTCCAGCAAAAACTCGTTGGTCGAAACTTGTAGTCAGAAGTAACGTCGTCAGCGGTTACCACGCTTTGAAAGCTGTTGCTTGCTCCCAGGACACTGAACAATTAGTCAATAACGGGCTCGACAGACAGGCTACTCCGGAAGGGAGTCGCAACCGGTCTGCAACAATACTCCAGATGGACAACAATACTGTCGCTAAGGGGAAGCATGTCCTTCGCTCTCAAGTCTCACCCCACCGAACCTCGCATATTGACGGTTAACAATATATATCGGCCGAAATACTGACGTGAATCAGAACAATCAAACACAGACGACCCTCGTCAGTCCAATTATGTCGAGAGCCCGGAGATTTTATAATGTAGCTTCATATCGATATGTAACGTTACCTAATGTAATAGTTCTTTCTTATATGTTATGCACAAAGAATTGGGTCTAGCCAAGTTCAACACGTGTTCTTAACTTTAATGATTGTGCTCTCTTTAGAATGAACAAGACTGCACGGAATTGCACTCATAACGAAAGCTTCTTTTGGGAGTTTTGGCAAGGTACTTGACGCAGCCATGCTATAAATGAGACCTATATATGTTTGCAGAAGTTGACAATAAAATGTATCATTTGCGTCTACAATCTACATACATAATGAAATCATCTAATAGGAGTATATCAGTGGTTTCGATCAGAATATGTGAGCATTATGAATAAGCAAGGAGTTGTGCAATAAAGGGCGACATTATCCTTTAACATCTAAGGTAGGGGGCAGTGTCTGTCTCACACAACAAAAACGTTTTCGTACTCAGGATGTTTTTGGGTCATTTTCAAGGGCAACTCTTTTAATTCGGCATCTGAAGGGGAAACTCGCACATAACAGCGCATTATTTGTGCTAATCATTATGAGCGTCTAGTCTGAGATTTTATTTTTTATTTGGATTTGAAAGATGTTGGTACTTTTGCAAGTTATTGAAGACTGGTTTGCCCCCTTGTATGGGGTTCCAGTCGGTTCCTGTAAACTATTGTGCTGGGTAGAGCATGTTACTCTAAAAGTGTCCGCCACCTTAATGACGACATAAAAGTTCTTCTTAATACTTATTAAATAATATTAAGCTTTTTATGGAATTACTTCGAAACAATATATCTTTCTAAACAGATACGGAGGATGTGGAAGGCGTTTGACGATGTTGGTGCTAGTATAAATGGAATATGTGTAAAAAGCTGCACGTCTTTCATTGGAACCTCATCCACTGTCAATATTGCAACTTAGCTAGATTCTTAAATCGAAAAATTGTTATGTATTTGCTTTGCTTAATTGTCTGGATTGGACTGGTTTGTTTAATTTTGAAAAATCTTAAACGCGCGGATCGCAGATAAACTAATATATAAGAAAAATTTTCATGGCACCTACATTCATAACTACAGCCGGCCAGTCCAGTTTGGTGTTTTTTGGACATTTCGCGCTGATGATTACTAGGAGCAGACATACACAGACGTAGCGGATACCTATTGTTGTCGCCAATGACGGTCCTTTGGAATCTCAGATGGACGTTATAAAAGGCGGTTATGGGATTATTACGATGCGGGACCATCTATTCGCTTCTTCCTAAACGCTAAAAAACAACATTGTTACTCGAAACAACTTGAAGTGTTTTCAGCATGTGAACATCTGCACACCTATACTTTCTACGTAGGATCGGCAACAGCGCTTGTGAACAGTACACATGACACACTATACGTTATTTCTGTAGCTTATATTGTCGTGGCTTCCAGGCATAGGTCTCATGCCTTATTCGTCCACATTGCTCTACCCAGGAGTATTTCCACAGAAAATTTACCACAAAATAATCATAACACAAGGCTTAAAGTAGTACTCACGAAGCATTTGCCTCTGGTATGATGTCGTCAGCCACGACATAGATCATGGCGCCGGCGGCGAAGGCCAGCGCATAGGGGAGCGCGGGCTGGGCCGCAGCCACCGCCACGGCGCCTAGGACGCCGAACACGGGCTCCACCATGCCAGACAGCTGGCCGTACCTGGATGACAAACAGGATACTTAGAAAGAAAATAAATCATTATCACCATCATCATGTTTTTGTTGATTGATTGTGTGATTGGGTTGGCTTCCAATCTTCATGAAGCGAGTTCACAACCCAGTTACGGTAACGGGGTATCGTTACCGTAACTGGGTTGTGAATTCGCTTAGTAAGACTGGTTGTCAGACTTTCGGGCTTCTGACCACCCGTAACGGCTGTCAAAGATCTACAAATAAGCTCCCATTTGTTGACCTAGTACAAAATTTAAGCTTAAATCTACTAGGACCTCAATAAAGGAAGTCATACATTGTTTTCTATTATAACTTAAGGCTAGTATATTTTGGAAAGCTTAGTAGATAGTGGACAGGACAGGATACGACAGTGGCCAGGCACAGGAGGTCCAGACAGGACAGTTGACAGTACAGGAAAGGACAGGTATGTGGGTACATTTAGCTACGTGTATCTTAGTTAGTAACCAGAGTAGGCTTGAACAGAATATGCATCATTTCACATGATATTTCCTATACTTTTTCGTAACTCTTTCAGAATTTTTCCGTTGTTGCAATATCATTTGAAAATCTATTTTCAACTTTCTTAACAAACATAAATACTAATGTTCTTGAAAATAAGTGACCGTTGCTTAAGTAGGCATTATAATTTTTTTTCTGCTTCTATAGGCTGTCTTCGCTCTATTAAATGTCATGATAGGTTACGGCTCAAAGCCTAGTTCTAACTGTTCTAAAGTAGGCGTAGCCAACTAGAACCATCCCTAACATTAGGGCGGGTCCGACTCGGTTTGACATGACAACAGGAAATGAAAGCCCGCGATGCGCGAAGCGTCACTGTCATCTACTCCAGTTTGAAAAACGAATTGCTATACAGTTTAGGACGCGTTCTAAGAATCAGGCTTTATTTGTAACTAGCTGACCTAACAGACGTTGTCCTGTCTTAACTATGAATATTCGCTTCGAACTGGAATAAATAATAAAACAAAATAATTATTTCAAAAAACAGTGTTTATTGTAATGCTTTTTGATACACAATATTTTTAGTTTTTTTTTTCTGGCGCGTAAATAAATAATGCTGGTGGTTTCCCGACACGGGAACAGGCGACATACAATTGGCCATGTGAAAAACATGGATTTTCAAGATTCATGCCACAAACACTTAACGACTGCCCTTGCGATTTATTTATTGACATTGCAAATACCGCACTGGAAATTTTAACCGTTTAAAGTCGAATGGCATTCGTTCCTAATAATAGGAATGCGTGGAATCAAAACGTCTTCGCCTTTGTACTTCACTTTCAAAGTGTGGCTTCGATGACGTTGTACATTAATTTCTTCACCGCAAGCCGGGTGCCATTACAAAGACGTGGTTGGTTTATGTTCCGCAACATTATGATTACCGATCCGATTTTTAATTGCAGATTATGAGGTGGTAATACGGGCAATTCCATCGATTCCGTTCAACTTAATTTCGCGCTTCGCGTTGCTCGTCAGTTTGACTTGTTCTTATATATCTTTGACTTGCAGCATTGCTAGTTCTGCGACCTAAATTTGTACGTCTATTTGGTGGCATTTTTAAGAACCCAAATTCAACTGAAAATAAAAAAAATACTCCTGTATTATTTCTTTATAACCATGTATACCACGTGTTAGTCTATCATAACTTACTAAAAATGTATATCAAATTAAACTTTTAATAATAATAATAATTTCCGTAAACTAACCGTGATGAAAAAACACTTATGGAAGAACTCACTGAACAAAATAATTTCCATTTTCCATTCAGACTTCTTTTTTCTGATTGAATCGCCTGTGCAGTGTGTACTAAGAATAAATAAATTATTTTATCTATGTAGGTATATATTCCGACCGATGCAGCTGTTGAACGATATTTTGCGATATTTACATAGACGAAAAATTTTAATAAGATATTTGCAGCACACGATCCGACAGTTTGCGCGATTGATCGCGCAAACTGTCATACGACTGACAGTTATGTCAAACGCGCTAAGGTTACAATATCAGAAAAGTTTTATACTTAGTAGTTAAGTTTTCTTAAATTTTCCAATTTTCTGCGCAACTTTTTTTTTCCCCTTAAGAATCTTCTACAAAGTATTAGGAAACTTGTAAAAAAAAGATGAATAAAATCGGTAGTCGTTCTCAAGTTATAGCGTGACCAAGGGAAATAGGGATTCATTTTTATATATATAGATATTGAATGATAAGAATGAGAACTATTTATTTGCAGAAATTACAGATGTTTACAGTTGTACAAGTTGGCGGTTTATTTACAGTCCGTATATTGCCTGTTTAGGACATGAAAAACTAAATTGACATTAATAATACTTACGTAATTACTTATTTTAGTAAAACATACAATGCGAAAAATAGAAAGAAAAGATGGATGGTGATTTATTAAGGAAGAAACTAAAGTCTTAGATAACGGCTAATAGAGATTTATTTAACCCCAACGACCCTTGCGACCGATGAAGTGCCAGCCTGCGCCGTAGCTGAGCCTGTAGCTTTAAATCCCCGACTGTATGCTCTGATTTTTTTTCTTTCTTCTCAGAGATAGTCCTAGGAAACGCCGTGCTCATCAAAGCATAAATAATAAAAATAATTCGGTCCAGCCAGTCCCATCCTGCTGCCCTCTCCCAGCGACGCCCTAAGCCGAGGTTCGTACCCCACAGGGGGTACCCTTAGCGTGCAGTCGCTTAGTTTTAATAAGTTTAAGCCCTGGCTGGAGGATTTAAGTTTATTTAAGGCAACCACAGGATAGCCCGGTTAAGTAGTCACGACCTCTCTAGGTCAACTACGAGATGGAATTTATAAAAACAAAACAGAGATTTATTTATTGAAGGAAGAACTGAGAGCAAATTAATTGCGATAGGGCAGGGCGACGATAATATGCAATTAGAATACCTACTCTTTGGAATTAGTCAGGGAATTCTGTTATGTTATACTTTATCACACGTTTGTGTTTGTTGAATATCCCTAACTTACAAACCTTTGCCGTATAGTTATACATTTTTGAATTGTCGTCGAATTTGTGTTTTACTCCTTTTCCGCAAGTAAAATTAGGAAAGTTAAGGTAGATACTTAAATGCTTTTAAAACCGGTATAAGCGCTAGCTATGGCTTTTCAACCTACATTTAATTGTATACCTCATAAAGAAGCGTGAGGGTTTTGTATTTAATATTTACTAAGACGACTTCAAGTAACATACAAGCCTTTCATACAAGATAGTTATAAAATCGGGTTGGAATCTTCTGTAATCTTCTACGCTTTGTTCTATCTTAAGCATTCTTTCGACGCTTAGATTGTAAGCTCTCGTTTCAACTTTCACAACATCCTGTCGGCGCTTCTCACATCGTGCATTCTTTTATAATATCAATTAATTCTTTATTAAAAGAAACATGTTACGATGAATGCTCGTCTGAAATGTTTGTCTGAATAGATGAAATGTTATTCGTAGATCTTCGTGAATCTTAGTTTATCGCCGTCGATGTTGAAAGCAACATTACAGTTTTAAAAAAAGACATAATTCTATCGCGAGTTAGACAAAGACAACTTCGAAGGAATTCCGCTCACTAAACGGTTTGCTTATTAAACTATATACCAGAAGAGACACGACCGACTAGCAGTCTAGTCGGTCGTGTCTCATCTGGTGTATAGTTTTCAAAGGAATGCAGAGCTTTTAATAGCTTTTATTAAAGCAAGCATGTGATAATACTTACACATTTATTTAAATCACGAAAAGAAAACCTAAATCTAATAAGACAGACCTGTTTTGAAAAAAAGCTGATTACGTACCTCCTGAAACAAGCTTTAAAGTACGAATATATGTACGGAATGATTCAATAGCATCAAATTTTCAATTTAAACTTCTAACTATGGCGAAGACTGTCGTTAATATCGATTGATCTAAATCTACGACTCAAGCTCCCGAAAAATATGTTTCTGCAACCAAAAGACTTAAAGCCCAGCCAAGCCAAGTCAAACTTTCGTGCTTAAACGCACCAGCTTCAGAGAATTCGACTTTGTGCTAGTAGAAACTAGCGAGTTAAAGTGAATAGTGAGTACATAGGCAGGTACATGAACAAGTATACACCCACGTAAATCTTTCAGGCTGAAAGTTGGATTAACTTTAGCAGCATTCACTTCGATTCTAATAGGTACTTAACCAACTACTCCATCTCAATGTATTGAAACATCGCATCTAGGGAGCCGGAACTTCAAAAGGGCCGTATTCAAAATACTGATCACGACGTCATGTATCAGTATGTTGTTAATTTTCACGTGTGCGGGTGGCGGGGTGGCGGGGTGGAGGGGTAGAGGCAAGCGCGCGGTGCGATGCCGAAAGAGGCCGCTAACGAATTGTTTTGGTGAAAGTGCGGGCCAGTGCCGCGACCACATTCCGACGAACTGGTCGAGGAGCCGCTGCTGTGGGAAACGCCGCCAGGGCCACCCCACACGACGACCAGCCTATATCTGCCTGCCAAGTGCCAGCGGTGCCCACCAACCAACCGCCGGCAGCCTGCTTCGATACCCGGATACGCACTCCGTTTTCAGATCGACTCAACTACGCTTTTGCGTACTGCCTAGATATTCAGCGCTATCCGGCAATGTTTGGTCATGAATTTGGAACTTTAGCAGAAAACCGTTGGCAACTGAATAGAAAGTCGCTCAAAAAGAAATGCTTGAACATTTGAAAGTTCGGCTGGTTGTGTAAGGATATGATAACACGCACATAGGGAAGTTTAATTTGCATTAGATAACAAGTAGTGTAGCGGCAATGCTAGGCGGAATGCGAGGGGAAACGAGTTTGATGAAATAGTGAGGTGCGGGGCGGGCGCCGGGCGGCGAGCTCGCTGCGGCGGCGAGCTCGCTGCGGCGGCGAGCTCGCTGCGGCGGCGCGGCGGGTGCGCGACGTGATGTTATGTTATCGCATGCATTATTCAGCGGGTGGCGAAAGCGGCAATTTGCGACAATATCCACTGATTCGCAGAATCGCCGACTGTTGAGCCGCCGACGAGCCATAAAACAGGATACCCGTCACTCAATAACTACGTTGAATTTAAATAAAAGCTTACGAATAAAAGATATACATTGTACATTTTTTGGAAATTGTCCATTGTTTATAATGGTACTTGGCAGTGGATTTTCGGTGGCGTGGGTAAAATATTGCTTTTACATAATAACTTTTTGAATATTATATTAATACTGGGTGAAGACAGAATGTTTATGAAAATCGGTTCAGGAACTCTTGGAGTCATTTATATTAGTAAAGTAGGTGGGCTTTGAAGACAGGTATGTTATGTACGAACTATGAACACCTACTTACCTAACCACGAATAAAAGATTATACATTCATACAAGCCATGCCAATGGGTCGGAAAATATAAGTCACGTTACGAACTAATATGAAGTGTTTAGTGAGCAGCTGTCGAGGCATAGCTACCGCGTCAGTATCAAAGTCTTTGCTACTTGATATTGAATGCCAGCAGCATTCTTTGCCATCAAAGACGTAAGCTACCTACTCATATGTTTCAGATGTGTGAATGCGATGGTTCGGCAGAGCTTTCAGTATATGCAGTAGGAATGTATATTCAATTACATGCTTGGAATGCAGTAGCTATAAAAGTAACCATCATCGCATTGAATCGTGTTAAGGCAACATTAGTCATAGTTGTGGGTACGATGTCATCGTTAAAGTTAAAATAGTGGTGTTGGACGTATTCAGGAAGGTGTTCGAGAAGATTAGGCGCGGCAACAACGCAATATGCGGCCGACAAACCGGCCTCGATTGCGCAGGGCAGCGCCACCAAGGCTGGCAGCGCCTTCCGCGACGACTTCTTCGGGGCCCGCGCGGCGGCGGTGGCGGCGGCGGCTGTATCGGCGTCGCTCTCTCGATTTAATTATTTAACTGTGAAGGCCGATCGCCCGAGGCGGGCAGCGGGCGGTGCGCTGCGACTGGTCCGACGGGTGCGCTCCGGAAGAACGCGCAGACAGCGCGCCGCCGTCCGCTTGCCGCGCAACGCACCAGACTCCACGGCACCGCAACGACACATCGCACACCGAGCTCACGCAACACTCAAATTTCGAAATAGACGACTTTCTCGGGTCCAGTTAGCAATGACCATCTGACCAAATAGCGTCGAGAGCGGCCTCCAGACACGCGGACGCGGCCTGCACCGGCGACGGTCGGCCGGCCGCCGTCCACCGCGCTGGCCGCGCCGTCGCCGTCGCCACCACACTTACGAAAACTTTCGATATGTAATCGGTGTAACAATTTGAATATTTGTAAATCGATTTCATATTGATTGCAAACACTGACGTAGATAAAAGAATAACAGTCTCTCTCAATGTCTCAACTCTAACAAATGAGTCTAAATAAGAAAAAACTTAAGTAAGCCATTAAGAGTGACTTAATTGATTAGGTTTTCTAACGGATGAGGCACTTACATGGTGCGTAAGCATGATGTTTGCTACGTCACTGTGACTCATATGCGCATGCGGTGAGAAATGTTGACTAGACGCATTGTCTACAACAATGGATCACTACACTGGTTGGACTTTATTATATCATGCCACAAAAAATTGCGTCAAGTTGCTTCGACAAAACGACAAGAATTTGTTTAATAATAGCCATAAAAACCTACCTACACCAAGTCAATTTGAGCCTCAATATTAAGAGACTGTATTGTATCTATGTAACTAAGCTACATGCTTCCTAGACTTGCTCGATTTTCGCGAGGCCTCATGTCCGAGCATTGTGCATTCTTGGTCTAATCTGATAATTTACACACATTATTATGCTGAAGCGTTTCTACAAGTGCTGAGCGACTGGCGTCCTTTACCGGATAGTCTCCTCTCATAGTATAAATGAGCAACTTATCACTGCCTATATCAAGCATCGTTCTGGCGCTATTATAAACAGTGTACTTCTGAAAAGCTAAGAGCAGTTTAACAAAGTAAATCAAACAAAATTCAATCGTCCCTCTTCGAAAAATTAACTATAGGGTAAGTTTGACCATCATCACCATTTTTATTTTATTTTTTTGAAAAAAAAAAAGAACGTTGCCCCACACTAGGAATTACCCCTGTATCGTGGGTGCGTTTACAAACATTTAAACTCACATACACAAACAGCCAGACCCGGAAAAACTACCTGTAGGCAATAAAAATATTTGTTCCATACTGGAATCGAACCCGCGAAACGCAGCGCAGCAGTCGATCGCTCAGCCACTGCGCCAACCGTGTCGTCATGACCATTGACCTGACCATCAATTTATTGACATTACAAATGATACACCGAAGCAAATGGCTACGGCGATAGTACGGTTGCGAAAACTTGAAGAGATACAGAAACCTCAGCTTCAGTAGCAAAAGATTTCAGACAAAGCATAACCTACAAGACAAACAAAACATATCACTCAATTCTCACAGTGATGCACCATCAATTTACACAACGTAGATCGTTCAAAATGTCAATACCGATTTCGAAAGGTGCCTAACATATACGAAACGGTGGCAAATGCGATTCCGTATCGGGCATGAGAGTTGCCCAGAGCACTTCTTGCTCAGGCCGCATTCCTCGCCCCTTGAATTCCGCACCGCAGACCCTATCGTACACGTCTGTACGTATGCTGTACTCACATCAATTTTAACATGAGGCTTTCTTTGGAAATTGTTTTAGGCTTTATGTGAGATAAACCTATGTATGTACATTGTACGTGTTTAAAGCCACGTAGTATTTCCTGAAGGGTTATTCGTAACCGTAGATATACAGATACTCACATTTTACCGATTAACGGGTATACCGTTAATCGGTAAAATGTCAGTATCTGTATATAGGTATTCCTACGTCCTAGTGAAGCAAACTTGTTGCCTTTCACAATTTTCCCAACACTAAGCTTTTCAAGAAAGCTCCCTGACTGAATAAGGTTTTTCATGACAGGGTTGGGGGTTTGGGTTTTTCAGGGTTTTGCTCTATGACAGAACACCGAACTTCAAACTTTACGTCTAGCTGCGCTTACGCACAATAGACCAGTTGTAGGGTGGCGATTTTGGATACCTACCATGACAATTGTAATCAAGTAAAGTAACAGCTAACAATATTTCAGTTCTTTTGAACTTTCAGCTTTATTTCTTTTCTCGCACAATGGATTTAAAAATGGCTCACGTAGTGGTTAAAATGTTGGCCAGTCAGCTTGGTGGTAGCCAGCGAGATGGACAGCCCAGGGTATACTGAAATTTCATACACGTAGAGGCTATTTTAACGCACTCAGTTTGGTCAGTCATTATAACTTCATACGGAAACTTAACCAACTTGAACTTACAAAGTTTTTCTTAATAAGAAACCAAAGCTACTAAGTAGCTTTGGTTTCAGTGTCTTCGCGGGCTTAACAGCATTTTCATACTAACAACTAATAGGTATGCTTAGCTACTCGGTTCAGTTAGATGTAATTAGCGGGCAAGAATTATATAAATTGCGGTGTAATTGCATTTCATCGAGTAAATGCTTAGTTGTAAAAACGTATGATCGTTTAATGTTCCGCGGTCGCATGCAACGTGTCTTAAAGCTGCGCTTACACGAGCAACTGAAATTTCTAGATTCGGGCAACATTGGCCAAATATGACGTTTCGAAAACATCAAGCAATTTATAGCGATGCCAACATGTTGCAATGAAATTGTTGTTGTTATAACTAGGCAATGATTTCACAAGCTAGCTTGGGATATTTCCGCAAATATTGAAACAACTTTTAGGAAATTATCTAGATTACTCCTGTGCCTATCGAAGGCAACTGTACCCGGGCAACAATTGCTGAAAAAAATGCCCGTGTAAGCGTAAGCTTCGCTTTAAGGTTGGGGTACACGGCACGAGCGGTCGGACGGGGTCGTCGCTCGGCGCACATTCCCGGCCTACTCCGCGGCCAGGATTCCCACTCGAGCACATTCTTACCGCCACTGCCAGCTAAGGAGCTACGAAGTAGCCACACAGGAGCCCGACTTTCTCCTTATTTTGGATATGCTAGTTTTGGTAGCATGGACTTTGTGTGTAGGTCTTTCGATCTTAGTAAAACGGATGGTAATTGAGATACCCAGCTGTATAGTTTTCAGGATGCATTCAGCTTTCTACCAAAACTAAATGAGTGACAGTTTTATCATTGTTAGGCAAATCTCTCTTCCTAGACGGTTTTAAACAGAAATTTCCGGGCTTAGTCACTAGAAAATTCCAACAATAATGCTTAAATTGGGATATGGATTGAGCTAAGTTGCGTATCAGCGTATTATGTTCCCACTTCTAGGACACAGGCCTCCTCTCTGTGAGAGGGAGCGGGCTGTAATCCATCACGCGGGTCCAGTGCGGGTTGATGTATGTCACATGTCTACGAATTTTCGGTTTTAGGACATGCCGGCTTCCTGACAATGTTCTCCTTCACCGTTTTAAGAGAAGTAGTGATGAAAAAATAGCACAAAGTAAAGCGCCTGCTTGGATACGAACCCTCGACCTTATAACTGGTGATGCGGGGGCTATACCACTGGGCCACCACTGCGCCTACACACGCAGACAATATAATTAAATACAGACAACAACGTAAATTATCATCTGTATATCTCGTCTATCTTTCCAGTTTCAGTTGGCATGTAATAAGATGATCAGAATAATCATGTTCGAAAAGGCAGATCGTCATAAAAGTAACGTCGCTTTCTTGAGCAGACGGCGAATCCGTTTCCGCGTTCCTCAGTAAAAGTTTTTTAGCATTCTTTAAAGGCATAACGATTATGTACCGCGTTAGTTCATAAAAGTTTGTTAGCATTCTTCAAAGGCATATCCATTACCGTGTTTCGTAGCTCGTTAGTCGCGGGCTGTGCACCGGCGAAGCGGCGCCAGCGCAGCGGTTCCGAGAACACGACGGAATGCGACTATTTACAACTTTTACCTATTTGGTAACGTTTACAATGCGTGCACGTACCACAATGCCTAAGTAACCTTTTGCTCTGACAATTTAAACTTATTCAAAGTGTGCCTCGTTCATGACGCACGAATATTTTAACGAATCTTCGCAATACATTTTCCGCGGAATTGGAAAACGACTTTTTTGGGATAAAAATTTGGATCGTCATGTTTTCAGGAATTTGCAAAGCCAAACTGAGGACCTATTAGAGATGCCGTAGATCAAAAGAATGTGCATAAGTGTACAGTAAGTAATACACGTTTCTAGTTGTCGGAGGGACATCACAAATCTCGGCGTGTAGTCGAGTTGGTCGGGCCGGCAACAGTCGCTAAATGAATTAGCCTGAACAGGAATGGGGTCGTCCAGTCTGGTTGCGTTGGCATCCGGCCTAACGACGAGCGGGCGCATTCTCTAACCGCGCGCCGTGCTCTAACTGCCGCCCGGCAAACTTGCTGCCACCATGTGAACCCTATTCTACTATCCAGTACGTGGAATGTTGTCAAACATTCACATATTATTACTTCGATAATTTGCTAAGTGACCTCTGGGAACACATGGAGGTTTGCAACATGACAGTGAATAAGAAAGCGTTATCAGAATTATGTTCTCTTTGTAAAACTGAAATGTTTGTTATGCAAATCACGTCTAGACAATTTGAAAGTATTCTCTTTGTATAAATGCCGTATTCGTGGAACGTCACTCACCTAATATGTTAAAATTTTCTTTTCAAGGGCTGGGGGCGTTGACCTGTATAGATCAATAGTTGGACATTATTAGCTAGTTTTCCTTACCAGAATGCCCTCCATACGGAGAAGCCGGCGGCCTGCAGCGGCAAGCTGACAGCCAGACCCTCAGGGAAGTTCTGGATGCCGATGCCTAACGCCAAATTTCTGTGGGCAAACAAAATAAGTCATTTATTTGGTGTTTCAGGTACTTTGTTAAAACTTAAACAAAACACATATACCTTTAACGTGTTCGCTGACACTCCATCTTACGTTATATTGTTTTAAATTCGTGTTATTGCAATCAAAGGTATGAGTTAGACGTTTTCAAGGGAGAAATCGTCGACGATTGCGAAAATGTTTGAGTAATAAAGCGACGACCTTGTCTCAATGTGATTATTTTACTGTTTTTCTTTAGAATCAATGACACAAAATGTTTGGACACTAATCAATGATTGATATTAAGTATATTATGAATCAATTGAACCTCCTATTCCATTGATTTCTCAATAACTACTTAATTCATTGAATTCAATGGCCATTACGATTATTACAGACATGTTCCAGAAACTGCATAAAAATGCTGTGTGTGTTTTGGTAGTAAGTTAATATTAAGCATACGCAGCATGAATACAGAATAAGATCATAATCATAGGAATATAAATTGTGAGGAACATTAACATTAAGCTGCATATATATCGTAACAAATAGAAGCAATCGCGGATATGTGCTGACACTGGCACATTCCTCGGCGTCCCCTCCCCCCTGCACCTGCCAGCCTGCCACCCTGGCCGCGAACCGCTCTAGGAATGCGACTAACTGTACTCCACAGCCTCGGTCACCGTTAAACTCAACTGTTCCCGCGATGCAGCTAAAATTTACCTCTCGTCATGTATTACGTAATGACGTAATAATATGCTATTCGCTGATTTCGATCGACTTAAAGCGACCGTTAACTATGTCGGAGTACCAATCAAAGGTTCCTTTGTACTCGCTAACGTAACTGTATTAAAGCCAGTATTTCAGACTGCCTTGTCTGAATGATGACATGAAGAAAATTGATTTCTGAGAATTGGTTTCAGCCGAAACGTTAAGTAGAACTCAGATTATGGAATCGACAAAATCAAAAAAATTGTTTCATGTACCGGATCTGTTTCGGATATCTGTTAGAGTTAGCGACGTAAAGGTACCTACTTCGACTTTGCTTGCGTAAGAAAGAGAAGGCAACAAAACTTTTCATTTAATATGACTTTAACGGGACACATTGAAGTACCATGACAACTAAAAGTACTAATAGCGACGTAAACGGAAGCCTCGGGAATTCCTGTTAAAATGGTTAAGTTAATAAACATGCATGGCGGCGCGAGCCTTTGAGCTCGGTGAAAGCTGTGGCGTGCGCGTGCGACACACCGCACACGGTACGCCGCTCATCAATTGAGTTTAAACCTCCATAGGTACCAACCAGGATAGCTGTACTTCAATACAACGTGTTTGTTATACAGACACTTTTAGAATTTGTTTGAGAAATCATAAATTTATTCATTTTCATGCTTTTTTTGGGCAATGGAGACCAGATTTTAGGATTATTGACTTGAGCAAAAACATTGTGAAATTCAAGGTAAACTAGGGAAATTATTGGATTTAGGAAATTCATACAATAGGAAATAGGAATATAACAAAATGTCTTTATACTTTATTCACCAAATGAATCAAAGGCGATATCATCATCATCTGCCTAGCTTTTTCCCAGCTAGGTTAGCGTCGGCCTCCAGTTTAACCGGATGCAGCCAAATGCAGTATTTTACATGAACCGTCGGCCTTTCTACCAATTTTGAAGATGGGAATTATGATTCTTTCACCAGGTTGAAGGTTGCATTCAAATTCGCTCCCTTGCTATGTTTGCACATCGTCCGTTCGATAGAAATTGGAGATCATTTGATCAAAGAAATGGTCCAAAAGTTGAAGATGGGGAGTCTAGTGGCATTTCATCATCACCAACATGATTATCAGCCTTTTCCAACCATGCACACGTTTCTTCCCTTGTCGCCAATCTCGAAGATCATCTTGTGTTGAAACTTGAGACCACTAAGTAGATCAGGATTCAACTGCTTAGGAATCTAAGGCAGTCATCTGATATAAAATATCTCGGGACGTACTGTAAATATGAACTTCAAGGAAGCAAGTACCATTACGAAATCTAACTTTAAGACAATAGAGCAAAAGAATATTAATATTCTTTGAGTGTCTATTTATATATGAATACTGACACTGAAAGTATTTCAATAGTATTTTGAATTGCTTGAAACTTCCTGTACTTTAGCTTGAATCGTCCCACGGTTGGGAAAAGGCCCAATAATATACTGTTATAGTCTGTCTGTTATAGTGTGTCTGTCTAGACCCATGTGTTGTGAACCACTGTTTGTTGATTTTGTCAAACTCGTCTTATTCAGAGATCTATATTTCAGGGCTCTTTGCTAGAGTAGAGGGTTCCATAATAGTGTTTATCATTTCGCCGACTCTTCATTGTTTGCAGTACTAGTTACTAAAAAAAGGGATTGCTGTTCATTATACCAAAATTTTGTGGAACTGCTCGTAATCTCTTACCGAGAGGAGGCCTGTGACCCTCAGTCCCAACAGTGGAAACATTATAGGCTGATTATGTGTATCTCAAATTAACTAGATTCTTTTGGATTGATAAGAAGACGATAAGCGACATTTGTGGTCTGGAATTTCGATGTAAAAATGCCTATTACTCGACCGAAAAAAAAAAACTTGAAAAGAACTTGATTTATGCTACGACTACTTATGAAGCTTCGTCTATGATTTACCAACGACTAACTGGTAGTAGTTAATTGTAAATTCAAATTGGCTTTGTACCGTCGCTCGGTTGTTGCGCTCGCCTGTTAGCCATTCAGAGAGGTATGTAAAATAAAAGTTATAACTTATGCAGTGGCGGCAGAAAAAAGTCATCTTACGCTTCATCGCTTCAACTGTTTACTGTGTCACGGAAACGGTTGCGGTGCGCGGCCTATTATGTCAACCAATACCTATAGAATTTTATAAGTGAATGGAGTAACGCTGACTCCGGATACATCCGAATTCCAATTACATCACAGACGGGTCCATTTCACTTTCCGACCTACCCGGAAGTGAATTCCTAAGCACGAGCATACGGCGCGGCCGAATTTTCAGCGACACGAGCGAAACTGGACTCTATGTATGCAATCATAGAGTTCTCACAGTGAGCCGACGCAGAAAGTCTTCGCGGCACGCACGAAACGACGAAGCGGATGTGAACGTTAGCAGACGTCGCTCCAAAAGTGACTCAGTTCTGTTGCACTAGAGTGCAAATTGTGATGATGGTGAGAGCGACAGTCGCGAAAGTAGTGGCAACTTTCACGGCACGATGGGGGCGCATGAGGCGGCTGCGCGGGGCCCTGCCGACGGCCCATTGACGACACCGTGACCTACATACCGCAGCTCCATTCATACCGTGGCCTCGCCAGCGCTGCGCACGCACAGGACTCTAGCCCGCACACTTGCCGCTGTTACGGCGACACCGGAATTTCCATCGGCCACTTACACAACTCGTGACAGCCGTTGTCGCAATCGGACCTACGCACTGGGCCGAGGTCGCACCACCATCACCACACTTGTACAATTAGAGCCTCCAATAATATGTTTAATAGACCAAAAATATTCTCAACAAAACAAAACTAGTCGAACATGTAAATATAACATTAGGTAATAGCTGTTAAGATACAAATTAGCTAGACCGTATAATGATAATTACATAATGTTGGTTCAATGTGAAACTGAAACATCTGGCGAGAAGCGATCATCTAACGAGTAGGTAACGAGGCGACAGTCTGTGTATCAGTAAAGGATTAACGTGAGAAGTCAATATCGGGTCTCTCACGTCCTAATTATACCTATCCAATTTATGTATGAAATTCGCACGTTTTATAATACATGGCTCTTAATTATGCATCATTTACCTAGCAACTAGCGGATACCTTCGCAAAACCACAATAATCGTAGGCAATCTTCAATAGCAGATTGTGCAACTGAAAGCATTAATCATATTCTTCTTCTGTATTACCTATTTACGTACGGATGCAATGATGCATGTCTCCCACTTTCGAAGGAAAGAGGCCGTTAGTTATAGCAATTACCAGCTTAGATTACATGGCATGACAGACAAAACCGAAACGAAAAAGTTGAGCTGTTTGCAAATCATCCATAGCGACTGAATCTATTAACATTGCCAGACACCTAATCTAGATTCTTAGATTTCTTGTAAAAGCTCTCCAATAACAAAAGCATTCGCGCTAATGGATAATGTAAGCAAGTAGGTTAGGTTGTAAGACACGAAATATTCTGATTTAATATAATATTATGATGTATCTAGTCAACCTTGGGAAGTGGCAATGAGAGAATTGTCGACGAGTCTTTACTGTACCTAGCGAATATAAGGTGGTAGATGAATTAGCAATACGAGGTGGTTGCGCTAGGTATCGCAGCGAGCGGGGAGCGCGCGGGGGGTAGGCGGGGGGGCGCGTGGCTGCCAGACAGCGGGGCTCCGCATGGGAGGCTAGCACCAGCCTCTTGCATCGCTCGCTGCTCACCGTCGCGACAGCTTCACGCGAACACTGCTCCACTTTGATTAAAATTGCATATTAAGCCACGTATAAACGACACTTTAGCGACGAACTTGTTAACTAGCTTGTGAAAACATTTCTGTTGATCTAGGAGAATTGAATACCCTTGCAGACTATGCATGGCATAGCAACGCGACCAACTTTAATTCGCGTGCTTATGCAAACATGAAGTCAGGCTTTATATAAACATTGCAGGAATCAAAGAAACTAACTCTACCATTACTGAGTTAACAAAGACATGTTCCAAAGAACTAAAAGCAGCACATTTAGGCTAAACACCTACAAAGTAAAGTCAAGTCTGTCTATGTATGCCTTTGTTACCGTATTACATGCTTTGAATATCAAACAAAGAAAATAAATATTGAAATTGGGTAATTAAGATTAATCACATGAAAAATTCTAAGTACTTATAGCAAGTCTACACGACGAAGGCATTTATAAAACGACGTTTACTATTTATATTATAGCTTGGCGCCATAGTCTGCTTGCATAAACAAATAGTGTGCGATTGTAACCCAATGTAGATCACTAAAACGCGTTTTGAATACAATTGTTGGTCAAACAATCCTAATCGAAAACATTCAGTGCATTAGAATTGTGAGGATAGTTCAATCGAACATTATGATTCTATGCATAAACGAATGCAAATACAATTTCTAATCGCTCGAAGAAGAAATAAATGAATGGCCCGTGCACTTTATTTGTGAATGGCAACCATTAACTAGTTTGAAAACTTGGTAGGTGTGTTGAAGAGAGAGCATTCGCCACCATTGTATTATTCTTAGTTAAAAATTACATTAAATAGTCAGAAGGGTGTGGGGAGCGCAAGCCCACACTCCAACTGTCTCATGTAGACAGACAGTGGGCGAAGGCGGCCGGACTGAAGGAGTCGCAACAATCGATCTACTTAGTATCAACACTTGACTACATCCTTTTTAGTAACATAACAGAATATATAATATACATCAACCAGTGCCTCTACCAGAAGCAGATTCTCAAAACGATAACAAAGAGTATTAACCTGAATATTTAAGACTCAAACCGTACATGTGTTAAGGTACATGTATGTTGTAACAAACGCTCGTGAACATTCCGAGTGATACCAAACTTGCCTACTTAAACATACTATTTCCATATGAAGATATGTATGGAATGATTGGAATGTAATATCTATTGAATGAGAGAGCAATTAATAATCAACATTGGAAAGCGTAAAAGATTACACGAGAGCCGACGAATTCCTTTGCAGCGCGCGTTCGGTTGCGGCGTTCATCAATAGCAGGACATTAACCAACTTCACCGCGGGACAGATGAGAAGCATCAATAACGACAAACCGATTGCCAAACAAAATTTACACCGCATTCAGATCACTAACTGTAAATAGACATCATTAAAATGACTAATCAAACGATCGACGCTCAAGAATCTAGTAAATGTTAATTATATGTCGGAATTTATTGAAATTATTCGAAATAAAATTAATTCTTGTTGTGATATTTAGTAAAAGAGAGGTTTGGGTTGATTTTGGAGAAGTGGAAGGCTGCCACGGACCGGTCGAGGTAAGTGGTCCATCAACCTCTGCGGTGCTTGGCGGTCGCCGATCGCTCTGCTGGCCGCTGCCGCCGCCGCCGGTGACTAGGCCCGCACCGCCAGCCCGCCAGACGCCCTTCACTACATGCGCACAGTGCACACTTCTAACCGTACAATCATTAAGAAGAACGACAAGCGCATATTTTATGAATTGATGAACAAATGAGTCTTGGGTAATATTTAATTGCAACGAATTATTGTCAACAGGTGCGCCATCACCTCTCAGGTATTTTCATTGTTAGACATACTAAAACACGTAGGTACCTAAGTAGTAAAACAATAATTAACTAACATGCAAAAATTACAATCTCTCATCATACCAATAGGAACCTTGTGTACTTTGATTTGAATATAAAGAGCCTTTTCAACATCTCCGCACTCACGCCAACCATCGGCTAATGATGATTTACTTAAGAGTCTGTTTGTAATTGTGCTAAATATAATAAATTTTCATCGCAACCGTTTAAACGAGAGGTTCTGAAAACCGCCCAAATCCAGTAATGTGTGTTAAAAGTTCGATTATTATGGATAAAGTCAAACCGCCAAACTGTTCCCGAAAAGAAGACACGTTCAATGCAATGATCGCCAAAGAAGATTTGATCAGTTTTAAAGGAACGCATGGTGCTTACCGACTCTTCATTTCTAGAAGCTTCGATTAAGCTGATCAATTTGATGTCAATTTATCTAAAGAGTTAAATTTGTCTATCCGTCATAAAGGTTTACAGAAAGTGACTCAGTAACACTCCTATTATATAGTATAACAAAATTAGTCATGTAAGAAGGATCGCTGCTGGCTCTATTCACATATCCAAGTAGTTAACGACCAAGAAATGACAACTCTAGAAAACCTAACTCAGCACTCTCGTTGGATTTTTGCACAACGATATTAAATCCGAAGATAGAAACTTGGAAAGACAAAGAAGCCCGGTCCTAGGTGCCAAATACTCTATTTAACCAAACACCAAGTAGAATCGCATTGCTTTTCACCAAGTTAACGGCACAAAACGGACCACTTTCGAAGTTCCGTTTAAGTTATAGCTTCAAGCGAAATCGTTACTATGCATCAAACTTGAAGGCACACGCAGGAATGTGGCCGCAAAGTGTTATTTCTCTGACAATTGTACCGAACCAAGAGATAGTTTGATGTCACTGATAACCAGTGAAGGTGAACCGGAAGTGGTTGTATTGCCGTCCTTTTTGATTCCCAAAACTGCAGGCACATCGTCGGTACTAAACTAGTAACTTGTAATGGTCTGAATGGCCTGGATGAAAAAGCGGCTACAGAGCTGCTGCACAGGGACTTGATTTCAATATCCGGAAATACATCAATAGATGGTGATGGTGGAGCCAGAAAACTATGGCGTTTCTTTTTTTCGAAGGAGCCAGTAGAAGCTCAGATGGTGCCAAACGTGTGAAACGGGCGACTACCACTAGTACTGGAAAGGTTACAAACAACGCACTGAAATTAAACAAAAACGTTTGCATTTGTTTGAAAGAAGGTGCAACTGATGTCCGACGACCACTACTTTCTAGAACACCTACCTAATAACTTCATTAAGACGATACTTAGCAGTACCTACTTACCAAGGTTTCATTGATTAACGATTAGATTTTTCCAGGTTAAAACCTGGAAATCTAATCGTTAATCAATGAAAACATCATCATCGTCTTCGTCATCGTCATCTTCGTTATAGTTGCACTAAAGTGCAACTATAACGAAGTGAAGGTACCTAATCGTAATACCTGCTAGAACAGTTTGTGTTAAAACTAACCCTTTGGTGAAGTGCATCGAGATCGGCGTCGGCGCCGCTCGCGTCACGCGACCGCATTCCATGGCGCGGGCGCCTTCATTCATGTCGTGCTAGTAGGGCTGTCAGTAATCCAACTTGAATCCCGGGATTCCGCCATGAACGGTTAAGTTTGGTCTACTTAAAGGTATGCAGTTACCTTGCTAGAAATTATCTTGTAGAGTTAGCCATTGATTACATACCTAGAGCAAAAGCTTAGACCTTTAGTCAAGATTGCTTGCCTTGCTTGCCAAGAATGTTTGCCTTTTATTCACATTCAAGAACATTATAAGTTTTTAAACTAGATTTCTATACGTGTAACGGCCAATTCATAAACAGTTATGTAGTGGACTAAATGGGCAAATTCTATGAAAAAGATTAGAGAAAGCTGCACTTTTGGGTGAAAATGCACTTGTTTTGTAGCTACGACGTAGCTACGATTGTAGTAAAAAAAGGGCGAAGTGCAAAACTAAAGAATAAGATTAACTTATAACTCAAAAACTTCATAATTTAGCAGGGTTCAAAATACGACCATTGCAAATTCCGCGGGACTAGATGAGGCGCGGGACTGCAAGCCCTATGCACGAGCGAGAGGTCGCAACAAGACCTTTGGACGGAACGAGAAAAGCGACGTGCGCCATTACCCAGTATGGGAACGCAATTCGTAGACGCACGCGCACGTATTTGATGCCGGACTTGCTGCGTTCCATCTCGCGCCCGTTTCCCGGCATAGCCCTGTCCCTGTCACTCACTAGGAGAATTTCCTTTCGGCGCAGTATCTACCGATGCGTCTGTTTGCATACTAGCGGTGTGATTTGATCGATCGCCGGTTTCCTGTGAGAAAAACAGGTTGTTTGTCAAGTCAGGTGGTGCGGTGCCTTACCGTTAATTCTCTGTGTGTGTCCGGACCGCACGCAATGCACCTAGTCTTAGTATGGACTTGTCTACTAGTACGTTTTATAGGCAATGAAGTTTGTAATGTAAACAATAGTTGGCAGCCAAACAATAGTTACCTTTATCTACATCATAGCTTACTTCTACAATCGCGTTATTGTTGTCTTAGTAAAGTACAATGAACAGAAAATAAATACCAAATAAAATAGATTAGCATAATATGCAAGAATCGTTTATAGCATCCAAAAAAGCACCAGTTGACATAAATCGCCGCAACGAAAACAAATCTAGACGTTCACGGGAAATTGTAAGTGGCGTCAGGAATGTAGGCTAGTTGAAAGGTATAAATAACACCGACTGTTACAAAAAGGACCTGACGTGAAATTTTTAGCAGCTCCACGTATCTAGAAACATGAAACGTTTCACGAGCAATACAAGAATAGTATTGTCGCCCCGATACAGTTACGCTTAGTCACATCCGCCTATAAACATAGGTACACAATACAATAGCGAGAATTCTAAAAATAGGAGCAAAATGAACAATGAGACTTTCTTCTAAGAAGTTGTTTCCGTTTTGCGCCTCTCAAATCAATATTTTCAGATAAGTTAAAAAAGTCTTCAAAAGCTGCATGTTTAACAAACAAAAAGGTACCATTTTGTGCAGGAATCATCGCTGCAAAATAGTTTGAAACAAATGAAATATGAAGATGCACAGCGAAAGTTACTAATAAAAATTCTGATAAGATCTGCTTACAATAAACAAAGGAGACGGGAGTTAATAGCCAAGGATGTTAAAAACTAATTGCAATTTCAAAGGCAACAAGCATTAGACCCTGTTCGCTCTTTAGTGATTGTTTGAGTGCCTCTAAAGAAATCCAGCCTTTGATTGATTTTCAATCTTGACAGTCGGAATTCATCCCTTTTCTACAAGCACAGAGAAAGATAGATCTGACAAAATCGAACTGAAGTGTCAATAGGCCGATAGCCAGGTGGGACTTCAGGCAGCAACGCTTGAAATACGCAGCCACGGGTAAAATAACAAATGAATCGCGAATAAACAAAGCGAATAAAGACACTAACTGAATAAACTGAGGGTTTTAACAAGCAGCTAGGCAGATCAGTGATAAAGGACCATGTGCGACAGTAATCATTACAGATTA
Source organism: Apamea anceps (assembly GCA_951799955.1). Lineage (NCBI taxonomy): Eukaryota > Metazoa > Arthropoda > Insecta > Lepidoptera > Noctuidae > Apamea > Apamea anceps. Next base: position 8,054,911 of record OX637516.1, read on the forward strand.
GAACGAGTTAAATGCCGACCAAACTGTCTGTTGACTGCACTTTCAAGTATGCGACGGACAGATTATTTTATATCTCAACCTGGATTGTTGCCAAAAATGTCACAATAAGGAGAAAAATGTAAACACAGCCGCATTCTAATTCAAAAATAAGGTCGTCTCGTCTCCCTGTCCGTGAACGAGACGACGATGTCTCGCCAAAACAAAACTCGAGTTACCTACGAGTGCAGGGATTATTTCTGTGCAGACTCATTTATAAATACTTTAATCCTCTCAGACGACAAGACTAATGCTCTACAATATATTGAGACCAGTGCATGCCGCAACACTGTACTCACACATTTATTAAAAGCTTTCTTTCGTAAGTTTCAAAAAGTCGTAACTCAAATAGAGTTGTCTAGTCAGAGTGCTTATATAAAACGTCTGCGATCGTGTTTACCTACATACAAAGCATGTCTGAGTCCTTTAGACAACCGAACATTTGCATTTAAACGATGACAATCGGATATGCACTGTTTAGCTCTAGTCTTCAGTGATCCCAATATGCAAAATCTTCTATCCTTTTTGTAGTGTTTAGCATTAGCGTGAGGCTAAAACAATTCGGAAGCTAATTTCGTAATATTCATGTTCGAGCCCTTTGTCGATCACATCACCTATGCAAACGAATATGATGTCATGACTGAGCAATATGCATAGGTATCTGAGAAGTAGTTACACAGATTATGTAGGTACGAGCGAAGGCGCCATGGCGGATTTCCTTCGGCGGTGCAGCATTCCTCGCGAGCCTCCGTCGTTAGTCAGCCTCGCGTTTTACCGATAATCGCGCGAAGGTAATCGTTCGCATGTTGAACAGGTGAATTATGAATGGGACACGTCATTACACCCACGTGCGTGTCCGTGGGACCGCGGGCTCGCTGACAGGCGCCACCGACACCACTTGCCTACACCTTTGCCACCAAAATTTGATAAAGCATAACAAATATTATATATAATTTTAATAGGGTAATAAATAGTTCTTCAAAAGATCTTCAGTACCTACATGCAAGGTTAAATACCTTAAGTTTAATAAAGATGCAACCTTTAGTTCACGTCAGTAGTCTGAACTTTGAACTATCACAAGTTCAAAATTGAACACGACACAACTTTTAATTTGTCATCGACTGCGATAACTTCTGCTTAAACTTTGATTATGAATTTTGTACAAAAGTTCAATGATGTAATACATGTTAGAATAGAATAGAATAGGTCTTTATTTGCTTAGAATGTAGGTACATAAAATAAGTTGTAAAAATTCATGTTACGGCAGTAAATTAGTAAAAGCAAAATATTTTCCCTTCACTCCTACTTAGTATTTAGTCCATCTACTGTATAAGGCGAGGCGCCGAACCAGTGCAGTTATAGCATATTGATGACAAGGTGTATAATGTGCGAACTGAGTCATCCATTCATATCGCCAAAGAAGGTAACGCGCAACATCATTTCGGAATGTATAGGTAGATTTACTCACCAATAAGTCTTAATAATCGCACAACTTATTCATGATATACTTGGAAAAATTGTGCATATGAAGAGAACCGGTCCGAGATGGTAAACAATCATGAGTCATGTATCTGCAGTCAATATTTTTATTATTCATATAATAAAAATAGTTACGGATTTTCCTGTTACAGTCGCTGTACTCGAGGGCGACAGGAGAACATCGGTGCTGCATTTAGTTGCGTCGTGACTTATTGATTTGGTTCTGTCTGGCTTGCTCGGGAGGTGCAGCCTTTTTGTTTTATTGTGAATGGTTGGATAACATAACAGGAGTGTAGATATAAAAATAAATGAGTTGTTTGCTAACGTCATGTCTGAAGTGCAACAGTATAAATTGTTTGTTACCGGTGTGTTTAATAGGCAATTAGATTGTGGTGTGACGCACATAACGCATGCGCGTGCGTGCCTGACGTGTGGCGCACCGCACCGCGCACCCGCCACACACTAATTGATGCAGTTAAACAATGTCGTGTAAGAAACTGCAATGAATTTATGTAACTCATGATCAAGTGCACATGCTCGCTTTACTACCTTAAGTAAATAACAGTTGGCAGAATAAAAATACATTTCGCACATCTGTAACTATGCATGCAGCATAATATTGGTTTCCAAAAGGAAAGTTCTTGTTCCGTAGGTTATATATAATAATAGCTTCATGAAATAAGTGGTAATTTCCTTAAAGGCACTTATGGCTAGTCATGTTCCATTTCATTTTCCCCTATCCTCCATATTCCATAATGTCTACAATTGTACTAAGTGCAACGACTAAATGTTTAAAACAAAAACAAAACTACTCGCGGTCGGTGATTGAGTGAGCAGTTTTAGTCGAGGAGCCGAATGTCCGGCGCGCGCGGCGGGCAGGAAATCGTAAAAGCTCATATAGAGCATCACCGGCGCGGGCGCATCTTCCGGTAAGGCGCTTTCCGACGTCTCGCGCGCACACTTCCGCCTTATATCGTACACTTTACGATTGAGGCCAGCGTTTACTGAACTCCTCTATTTCGGGATAACATGAGAATAATGAGTATCTTTAGCATGAGTAGCTTCCACTGTTTAAGTTATTGGCGGAACATATTCATAATTCAGCTGAAGTTCAGCTATACTTCAATAAGACAAAGACGATGACATAAAAAACGAAAAGAAGAGGTTTTTATTAGATAAAGTTGTACTTATTGATGTTGCATATCTGCGACAGATGCGTACATTATCTACGACTGCTGCGTTGTTTCGGGAAGTGTTACAGATCACAATTTTACGGTGAATTCTTGGCGCAGCCATAAAGAGCGCCAATTTAACAAGACGAAATATTTTAACTGCAAGTCGAAACTAACCGAGACCGATCAATATAATTCTAATAGCAGATGCCTGAGATTCTACGGTAGGTTACTTTAACTATCCGTTCAGGATCTAAATGATGCGAAAAGAATTTAAATCGATGGAATGTAGGTATTAAGTTCATACGTATCCTAGATTTGCACGCTAACCTAATAGACGAAATAAATATTCAAAATGCATACTTTATTGAAACCCAGACTAACCGAAGTCACCTTTCACGAAAGCACATTTCAAACAAAGCAAAAAAATGTCAATACGTACAGGCGAACAGTTTTTTAGAAAGTATCGCGTTAGTAAAGAATTCGTTATGAAATAGTATGAAAAGGTATTGTTTGTGGCGGCAAAGAAAAAATTAAAAAGCAAACAGTTGCGCATTCCATTGGCTGGTGCACGTGGTACATTCCAATGGGGTCATGCACCACACTGTGCGCGCGTGCGTAAAACAAGTGCAACGTTCAACGAGTCCGGCCCTGTGGCCCTCGTGCAACGGCCGACAAATCCGGCCCTGCCTTCGCACATTTCACCGAAACGAGCCGCGCCGAGCGACGAAAGCGACGTCTCTATATCAAATCACATCACTATTATCCCACTAATACTAAATGCGAAAGTTTGAATGATTCTACTTTACCACGCCGCTGTGTCTCGCGTTCTCGACAGATTTGAATGGAATTTCAAACTGAGGTTTAATGCTTGTTGAATTATGATGGACCTTTGGACTTGCAGTATTTTTTATCAGGAGAACTAAATCGCGGACCATAGCAGCGACTCTCATAATAAAATACCTACTTATATGTCCGTCAATCTAGATATGCAGCTAACACTCAATAAATAGGTGTTATTCCGTTAGATTTGCATATTCACTCCCACGCGCAAAAGCTCAACTTTTTGCGTCAATAGTGCAGACGGTAATGACTAATGACAAATTATGCAAACAATGCGATGATTTAAGCAAGCCAAATATTGATGCATGCTCCTTTTATATTATAACTAGGTACCTACGTGCAGCCGTAGTCGGGCAGGATATAGCATAATGCATGACCCAGGCCTCCTCTCGGTGAAAGGGAATTGGCTGTAATCCACCACGCGGGCCCGGTGCGGGTTGGTAGATGTCGCATGTCTTCGAATTTTTGGTTCTAGGACATGCCGGTTTCCTCACAATGTTTTGCTTTACCGTTTTGACAGCAGTATTGATGAAATTATTTACACAAAGTAAAGCGCCTTTCTGGGTTCGAACCTACAACTCGTAAGTTGCGGCTGTCACCACTGGGCCACCACTGCTCTCGGGTAGAATATAATCAGTTAATTGCAACAGGGTAAGGTTCAACGAAAAATTAGAGATAGTTTGATCGATCCGTGATTAGAAAAGCAGACTAAAGCCAAGTCAAAATTATTAAATTATTTGAAAGCATATTTAGTTTTGGGAGGTAATTAAAAATTGTAGCATATTTTGCAAACTTAAACTTTTCCCGGTTGAAGTAAATGTTTTCATTATTGACAAATAAGGATAACATGGGTAAATTTGTAACGTCACTGCCATACCGCTGAAACATCCACTGCTAAAATTTCTGCGACAACTCATGCTGGTCACATGCATAACGAGTTTAAGATAAAAGCTCTACTAATACCACTCTAGTTCCGTAACGCACTTTCAATCACAATCATTTTGGAGGAAATTGCTTATCCATTGCTTCATATGTTCGAATGAGTTGTCAGAAAAAATTGTCAGAAAAAGGCGATCAGCAAAAGCCCATACAACTTTGCCCAAACATGTACCTCGAGGTACACGTGCACCAAATCGTAGAGAAAAAATAGAGGAATTCGAAAATAATTGTGTTTTAACCATAAATCATTTAAAACTACATAATAAATTATTTAAAGTTTTAACAAACTGTAACAAAAAAAAAATATATAAATGCAATATTATTCAGTGTAATCTAGTGTATTTCATGCCACTAAGTGTACCTCGGTACTTCGTTTGGGCAGATTTTGGTGATATCCTTTGTCAAAAAAATTTGTCTGCTCAATAACTTTACCCCGCAGAGACCAGTAGAATCATTAAATTCATCAATACAATCCTCTCAAGTTCATGTAACCTACTGATTGATATTTCCTGAAATAGTCATGCAATAGGGTTCCCCTTAGGTGTGTTTTATAAGACTATCAGATCGAAGTAGATTATCTACAGACAATTAAAGACGGTGTCTTTAAGAATGCGCGAACTTCAGGAAGTGTAATTGGCCAGTTGGACGTGAATAACAGCCGCACAGGTCGATCGGTCAGGTTAAGCTACGCTTGCCGCGGTTGGTCTGTGGATGGGTGACCACCTTTATGTACATACCGAGACCCCTCCGTGCCTCGGAAAGCACGTTAAGCCGTTGGTCCCGGCTGTCATTCGTGGATCTTTGACAGTCGTTACGGGTAGTCAGAAGCCCGAAAGTCTGACAATCAGTCTTACCAAGGGGTATCGTATTACCCAGTAACTGGGTTGTGATAGGCAGTCGCTCCATGTAAAATACTGGTATTCAGCTGCATCCGGTTAGACTGGAAGCCGACCCCAACATAGTTGGGAAAAGGCAGGCAGATGATGATGGACGTGACTAAAATGGTATTCAGGATATAAAAGAACAAAGCTTTTTACAACTGTACTCATTCCTCCTTCATCGAACATATCAAATCTAAATCTAAATGTACGAAGCATCCACATGACCGATATGCCGTCCATGAGATTTCTAATACCTTGTGAAGCCCTGTCATAACAATATCATATACTAGTGATACGTAATATACCCATCCTTTGAAAGATATTTATATTATTATATTATACTAATAATAAAGCTGAAGAGTTTTGTTTGTTTGAACGAGCTAATCTCTAGAACCCTCAAGCGGATTTGAAAAAATCTTTTTGCATTTGATAGCCCAATTCTTGAGGAAGGCTATAGGCGATTAACATCACGCTAGAACCCTTAGGAGTCGAGTAAAAAGAAAAAAAAGGCAGAAAGAACGCTAAGCGTGAGTCGGGCGTGACGGGGTGAGTCGGGAAACAAGAAATTTCACGCGGACGAAGTCGCGGGAAGAAGCTAATACGTAACATTTTTTTCAAAAAGCTTGTAGCATGAATGATTTATTAGAGTTCACTGAATATTCTACATTTAAGTTATCCTCATAAGAAAAAAAAAAAACAAAAAAACCGCAGACTTGGTAAGAAGCGTTGCGATGTAACACAAACTGCAAAACTATCAAAACTCATTGACATGTCAACAGTAGAATGCGGGTTGTTGTAGTTAAGAAAACTACATTTATAATAACCAGTGATAGGAATAGGTAGTGCCTATTTGCCTAAACTTCGAAAGAACAGAGACAAGAAACGGAGACTTCCTTAGGACTAAATTTTTTCCGGGACATCTGTCCCGAAATTCGGGACAACACTTTTAAATACATTAAAAAAATATGTTATTTGGAATAAGTAATTCATCTATATTTACCTAAAGTTCGACTAAACATAAAATTTATAATTTATAACTCCATAATAATAATTTATCCTCTATGGGCTCTAAAGGAAAAATAAAACACATAGAATATTGTTGTAAGTTACAACAATATTCTATGTGTTTTTTCCGGGACAGATGTCCTGGATAAAAATTAGTCCTAAGGAAGTCTGCGTTTCTTGTCTCTGTTCTTCGAAGTTTAGGCAAATAGGCACTACCTATTCCTATCACTGATGATAACCGATTGCCATAAAGTAACCCAAATTCATAAAACCAGAGACAGAACAATTCGTGAAAAAAAATATCGAATACCTATTAGAGAACTTGAAGATCACTTGGGTATAACTTTTGGAGCCGAGTCCTACTGCATCTTTCATAATTTTTCAAAGACGAACCTTGAAATTTAATTTAGGGTTCATACTTATGTGGTATGTAAGTGCTTAGATAGCATTGGGTATAGGGAAAGCGGCACTCGGCAGAAGCTGGGACGTGAGCACAGGGCGGTGGGTCGGAGGCTTCGCAGGAATGCGGCCGCCCCCCGCGCCACCCCCCTGCCCGCCCGCCGCGCCAAACATTATTTATGGACTTTGTAAACTTTAATCACAACTTTCAGATTCCTTTCAAAGTTATAGAAAAGCTCTTTTATGACACGCGATGGCAGGAGGTACGTACTGGTACTTAACTGGAATTGAATATTGGCAATTTCAGGGTTATTTTTGGGTTTCTTTTCTGCAAACATAACTCAACGATAAGGGTGTTGTATGCCGATTTAACTAAGCTTTTCTGAATTCTGTCAAAACTTTTTCAGGACCAGACAAAGGCTGACTTACCGTTTATCTGGACCTGAAGAAATCTTTCAGCTATTCAGTCGGTTTATAAGATTGAAATTGAAATTCTTTTCGATTCAATTAAATTACTGTGGAGAGTGTGCAGGCAGTAAAAGTTTCAAAGTCATGTTTTCATCTACTGATCTAACACAAGTATGTCGTTTATTAAAACAAGAATGTTAATCGCCGAGAGGTAAAAATTAAAATAAACCATAATCAGATATGATGCGTGTTAAGGCATATTCTGGCAAGGAGGAGGTAATATAAAATCGACAAAACGGCTCTGCATCCATGGAAGGAGCGAACGCCGACACATTCCCGAGGCTTGAATCGTAAATTACGGCAGCGCGAGCGGCGCCGGCGCCGGGAGGAGAGCGCTTGTTACGATATTTGAACAAATTCCCGGCGGTGTTAATCTGCATAATAACAGCGGCGGATACAAAGCGGTTGCCGACTCCCATTATGCGCGGGCGCCACCCCCTCCCGCGCGCCGCGCCCTCCGCGCTCCTCCAGGCACACTGCGCCCGAATACCTATACGTGATTACCCACACCAACTACGGTGTTAAATCCACCGCCTTATCGCTTGCCATCGTAATGAACGACTGCTCCGAGTTTTCATACGGATTATTTATGAAAAATATGAAGTGATGGATAACGTATAATTTTTAAAATCGGAGCATGAGTAGCGTTTTAATATACGCGGACCGAATTGTTGTTCCGGTGGTTAATAATAATTATCATACTGGCATTACCATTCACCTAGATCTAATTGGTTGGGTTACTTTAAAGGAACTAATCTATATTGATAATGTTTACTGTGTTAGTTTATGACTGAGGCTTGTCAAAAGCTAACTTTCAAATTCAAGTCCTAGTCGAATGCAATTAAAGAAAAGAGAAGAGAAGAAAGTTTATTGACGTTGCAAATTTATGCAGGGCTCTTTGAACTACAAAAATAATTAAACAAACGTTAGCTCGTTAAAGAAGGTGCAATTATGAGTGTAATAAGCGGGAGGGCGATCTGCATAACAAGCGGGAACAAAGGAAACGCCGAGTGCTATCTCGTAGCCTCGTTACCTGCCATTACGCAGGGACGGCCCGGCTGCACGCTGCACCGAGCGAACCTACCCGCTGCGCCCGCTCTCACAAAACGCAATCGCGAAATCTACAGCTTAATATCAATGTTCATTCTTTTGCATTTTTGCGTGTTTTAATTAGGTCATGTATTGACTTGTTTTCTAAGTTATGTTTTTTTTTTTTATATGTGGAGTGACTACAGGTTTTCTCTACGAAGTCGAGATATATTCAAATTCTGCATTGCAATATTATATAATCAAGGTGTAAATCATGATAGCTAGATCCGTGTGACTGGGAGGTCTGTGATTCAACATCTTAATAGGTACCTAACTTCTAAATAGATATCTACTGAATCACATTATGTGATTACCTATAGTTTTGTTGGTACTTAGTGTTATTGTGATGATGAAGACGTCCCGCCAAGATAGTAACAGAGCTGGTAATAGACAACAACGATGAATTTCGAAAACATTCTGGGAAACTGTTAAAAATGAGAATAGTTGGAATCTTTCGAAAAGATCGGTAACGTCGCATACATTAGTGAGAGGTGCCAATATTTAACAGTTATGAATATGCTCGGGAGGCACCCACGCGTCAGTATAGACGACGCGACAAATCGCCAAGGTTGACTTCAATGATACGGCGCGCGCCGGCGGATTTTTCAGTGAACTAGTTTCATCGGGCGGTTTCGGCGGCGGTGACGGCAACGTCTGCGCCGGCGCGCCGGTCGATGCCCCCGCGGCCACGCGATTTGGCTCCACTCGACGCAACTACAAATGAAACGACGTTGTCAATACAGTAGCTTTGCGAATCTTTGCCGCACTCAAGCTGCCTTCACCGATACGCCACAGCCGCAACACCGTCTCGACACGTATCGCCGACTCCATCTCCTTGCTCGCCGGACTGTAGACAGCTAGCCACCTCCAGACACCAGCCAACTTGCTCGTGAACAAAAACGAAAGTAAAAATCGCATTTCTAAACGGTCATCAAACATATTTCACAAAAAGCAGTCTCGACGTTAGACGAAACAAAGCACAAACGTTTCATAATGAATTGGCAAAATAATCTCTAATCTATATCGCAATCCCCATGCCAAAAGGCAAGTAGGCGTGTGACGACTCATGCCAAACATTCGATGAGACGAGACGAGACAATTCTCGACGCTGCTTTTCTCAAACGAAATTATTCGTTTATTTATAGTTTGTGAAAACTAAAAACGGATCGGTGACAAACATGACTAATGTAAGCACCCATCGGACAGGATACTTAATATGTTTTAAATAGGTATCGATATTTAAAATGAGAGTCAAGTTGGCGCAAGCGGCTATTGTTAACCTCGGCTAGCGGGTCCGATGCACAAGCCATAGTGCAGCCGTAGACGGCTAGCTGCATCCCGCTCGCGCCCGCAACTTATCAATGAAATGCCTGCGCAGCCGCCCGCCGCAACGGTGCCTCGCGTTCCTTCTTCTGACGTAACAAAATGGCGGACAACAAATTTACGTAGGTACTTATCCTATTTAAGTATTTATAGAAAATTTGCTAACAGAATTATTAACAATACTCACAATATACACCATTAAATAAACATAATTCCCGAGAAGTACTGAATTTGAAGTGTCATGACTACGAAATTACATTCGAAAGAACAGTTAGACAACACAATAGATTTTTAAGAAACGATGATGTACTTACCAACATTGTGCACCTTTATATTGGAGGGAATGATATAAAACTTCTGAGTATTTGTGCCAACTAGTCACAATCGAAATGAGGAATAAAATTTTTTAATTGTAACTTTCGACCTGCTATCTAAATTAGCGTAATCTCTCTGTACATATATTATTATCAGTCTATGTTATTTGCTACTGGTGGCGCCATCTATGATCATTTCATGAAAAGTGTTTAGTGATCTGCGACTATTGATCACACACACTCCTAAAAACGAAAAGAGTTAAGAGTAACCATAGATCCCGCTAGAGGGCAGTAATCTAAGTCCGAGCTTGGTTGTGTACTCTTTCGTTCGAAGATACCACTAAGCTTTGTAGCTAGATGGCGCTGTTAATAAGTAGCGCAAATGACCTCGAAATTTAGAATACCTAAAATGTCAAATTGAAAGGTATTGAATACTTTTTGCTCTTGATCTAGTTTAGTGAATTACATCATAGGAGGCGACTAACCTGGCAGAGTGGAACGACGCCTCGGGGGATGAGCCGGCGGCGGCAAACGACACGCCAACGGCGAGTCCCTCGGGGATATTGTGCACGGTGATCGCGACCACGAGGAGCATTATACGCTTCCACTGTGACGCCCTCGCCTCCATCGACCTCGTCACGCTATCACGGCGGTCACCTTCGCCATTCTCACCAACTTTCTGAAATTAACAATAATATTGTTATGTTAACAAGAAAAAACACTCGACATAAATATTCCATACAATTTCGTTACGTTAAATTTTTATTTTATATGATGCTCAACCATGTAATTACATATGCAACTTTCCAACTTGATTTGGTTATCAATTATTTATTTATACACACTTATTGTAGGTACCTACTTCTGATAAAAATAGTTAAGCATAAGAATTCAATTAATATTGAACGGTGGCGGTCTTATCACAAAAGATGATCGGTTTTCGATAAATTTTGGAGGGATATCATTCAGATATGACGAGATAATATTTCTACCACACGGTTTTAGAGCCTGTCCACTTTCCCAATCTATTGATCATAAAGGGCTTTGAAGGCCAGTGGCATACTTGCTTACATCTTGTTGCATAGATTTTTGAAATAATCACTCTGAATGTTTAAAATAATCAAACACCTATACAACAAATTTAATATTAATATCTCGGAAACGTACGCTTTACGGGGTTTGGTACTATTATGTTTTCTGTTTGCATTGAAATAGCTATATATTTATATAGGTAGGTTACATGCGTGGCGAAAATTTTGAAAAAAAAAAAATGGCAGACCGGCCTAGCCTCGACATAAAAATCTTCAATCACAAATTAACAAAAGATTTTAACACTTATTTTAATCGATACCAAAATAACACACAAATATACAATACTCACATAATATTTGACAAGAGATTTACATAAGTGAATATCCTATGGCGAGAGTGGATTTATTAAAAATTATCTAGTTATTATAGTACCTGCAGACGACTAACGCGCGTCAAGTAACTTTTAAGTCATTGATATAAGGTTCAAATTGCAATAACTGACGCGCTTTTCAAACGCAACCAACCACTACAGTTATTTATTGAAAACCATGCGGGCACTAACGACCGGCAACAATAGATTATGTATTGTGTCTGCTACCTACATGAAATGAAATGTTTATTTCTGTAAGTAGATCTTCTAAGCCACTTCTAGTAGTCTCGAACTTTTGACAATATTTCAAAACTAGATGGCGCCGTAATTTCCTAGCTGACTGATCCCGGAGAAGAAATACCGAAACAAACTCAGAGACCATGGTATCTTTTAAAGTTCACACGTTGTGTTCTAACAATGCAGGGCTATGTCTGGAAGGACCTATTTAAGGACAAGCTATTAAGGACAAGATTAATTGCATACCACGGGTTAGTCGCGTCGATTTTGAGATTCGGCATAATATTTTGGGGAAATTGTAGTCTGAGGGAACAGGTGTTCAAGGCTCAAAAACGCTGTATAAGGGCTATGTGCAATTTAATAGTAACAGATAGCTGCGTATCTGTATTTAAGTCCCTAAAATTATTAACATTCCCATCACTTTATATTTTTGAGGTGGCTGTTTTTGTTAATTCAAATATGCATCTTTTTGATAAAGTATCCGAAAATAGAAACCGGCCAATCAGGAGACAGTATAAAAATTTGCTAATTGTTAGTGGTTCCGATACCGCCCTTTTCAAGAAAAGTATTAAATGTATGGGTCCGATCATTTTTAACAAAATACCTTTTTTTTTTTTTCAGGATGCTAAATCATCAACTGACCCCTCCCGCTCTGGGTGGAGCGGAGGGAGTGTCAGACTCTTACTGACTAAAACCCACCCGTGTTCCTTCCTTAGCCCTTTATGTTCCAGGGCAGCGGTAACCCTTTCGGACGATCCCGCTACCCTGGCAGGCTTCGGCCCTATCGGGCCCCGTCACTCGTGCTGACATTTCTTTGAAGCGCGCGTGGAACACAACACGCCGTCCGGCACGGGCCTGGTTCTGATCGGACGGTGAGTTACCCATTACTCACCGCTCGCAGGCCCGCGCCTACGGTGGCCGGGAGTCGTCACGCGGCTCCCGACGCCCGGAGAGTCTCCCGCGGCGGCTGAGGCAGACCTCCACCGTATGCTCCACCGTGTCCTCTGGGCGATCCTGGCAGTGATGACACCCGGGCGTCTCCTCCCGCCTGATGATGTGCAGAAACCTCCCGAAACATCCGTGTCCGGAGAGGACCTGCGTCAGGCGGTAGGTGAGATCGCCGTGACGCCTCTCTAGACACTCCTCAAAGAGGGGTCTTACCGCCGCTATCGTGGCGTGCCCTGCGCTGGGTTGCGATAGCCGCTCCTTCCATGCCACCATGAGATCGCGCCGGAGGTTCGTCCGCTCCGCCACGGTTTGCCGCGAATGCGGAGTTTCCCCCCGGCGTAGTGCCTCCGCACGCCAATCATACAGGCGCGCGAGGACTATCGCCTCCAGATCCCATGGCGGCAGTCCGGCAAGGAGGCTTGCCGCCTCGCCCGAGATCGTGCGGTAGCCCCGGATCAGCTTTACGGCTACCACCTTTTGGGGCGCGTTCAGGTAGTGTGCGGCTCGCAGCCGCAGTGAACGCGCCCATACCGGGCCCCATATAGGGCCATGGACCGCACGACCCCCGCGTAAAGCCTCCGGCAGGAGCGTAGCAAACTACGCTGACGCCTTCAGGGAGGTCGGCCCGCAGCACCCAGTCGTAACCGATGTCCCACAGGAGCGGCCCCAGAACCGATCCCTGTGGGACGAACAAAATACCTGAGGGGCAATTCTCGTAATTTTAAGAACGTTCACAGTCTGATCTCAGTCTCAATCTGTCAAAAAATACTTCTAATTTCCCTACATTTTGACAAGTTTTTGACATTTGTTTGTCGCCGAGATGAGACTGCGATTAGATTTTGAACGTTTTAAATTACGAGAATTGGCCTTCTGATCACAGACTCAATCTGTCAAAAATACCTCTAATTTCCATACATTTTGACAAGTTTTTGACATTTGTTTGTCGCCGAGATGAGACTGCGACTAGATATTGAGCATTTTAAATTACGAGAATTGGCCTTCTGATGTAATAAAAAATGAGACATTTTCACTTTTCAAAAAGAAATTGACAGATCTATTAATTAATCAATATTATTACTCAATTGGCGAATTTCTGACCGATAAGAATTTAAATTAATAATTATGACATCTCTGTATTCCTGACTTGTATTAAATCATTTATATTTTCAATTTAACTGTACTTTTTGACCCTGAACTTGACCAATTTATAATCCCATTTTATTAAACTTGACATTATGTATTTTGCTGCCTATTTCAAATTATGTACTAAATTTCATCTTGACATGGTAAACTTATATGTATTTAATTGAATGTGTTAATGTTATATATTTATTAGTTTTTATTATTATAGCTAAAACTGTTTGCGTGTCTTAATTAAGGGTGTTAGTATAAGGATCGTTTTCAAATCAACATCTGTAACTTGTACCTACTTTCTGTGCAAAGAAAGATCTATTCTATTCTATTGCAACTTTTAGTTGACCTGCACCCTAATTGCATAACACATGATCAATCGTAATCTGAATCATTTTGAAGCAGATTGCTAATCCATTGCTTCATAAGTTCGAAAAATTTGTCTGCTCAACGCGTAAATAAGGCAATGAATGTTGTTGAACTGTCAAAATGAAACCGATTCCGATTGATAGTGTGTTACGCAATTACTGCAATTAGGGTGCTGGTCTCAAAGTCATCGTGTAGCTCAACCATATTTTAGAGAGCTCAACGACCGCTCACTCGACGCTAACAAATCTGCAAGACATTTGAGTAGGTCTAATAAGTACTAAAAACCACCAGACAGTTATATTCTGCCTAGCCACAGTACTCACATTCACAGCCAGACTTTTCTTAACTATAAATTAAAATACAATGCCAATTTTAATTGTAAAACATTTAGTTTACAATAGTTTTTTGCTTTTATAACTAAACTAAATGTATTTAACTGAAAGTGATAAGCAGCAAGAATTTAAAATATTAAAACACCCTGATCAATTATGGTCCGTTAAATAGATAGGTAATTATTTAACCAAATTCTTTTGAAAAACACCTAAAAATCCATACATTTTTCAAAAGTAGGCAGAGGTACTAAAGCAAGCAGGCAGCATTCTTTTAATATCTTATCAAATTGATTGGGCATTCTGAAGGGCCAATTAATTGGACAAACGAGTTTTCATAAATTTTGTTCGGATATTTATTATCATATACGGTAATGACTTTTGAGTTTTTTAGCTACGTATTAAACGAATATATGAGACCTTGCTATCTAAAGTTTTTTGTACTAAGTGTGTTTAGCGTACCTACTAGGTACAGACGCCAGCACATCAAGTTACTACAATCTGTCAAATTTCTTTAATAGATTTTCAACTTTAACGCTAAAGCATTAAGGTTCAGGGTTGATTGGGAAAATTTGACAGTTTCGGGTAGCTTGACCTGCTGGCGTCTGTACAAAAGTGAGACAACATAATAATTTTAAAAGATTAAATCTATTTATGGCGACACCAATAAGGAAAAAACATTGTAGACACTTAATCGACTCCCCTAAATGGTAGAAAATTTCCGATTAACTTTTATTAAGACAAGGTCTTAAGCAGTGTCAACGCACTGCGAAATAAATTCAACTTGGGGTTATTGTGAGCCCATTAAGGAAAACGAATGTGTTTTTAAGTCATTTTAAAGATACCTCTATAATTTATTCATTCGCGAAGTATTGGACTTCAGTAAACATATCGAACTGCTTATTAGCACGAGCGGTCGTGGTTAACAATCCTTTCATTGACAAAAAAAGATAAATAAAGCGTGTCAATACGTAAAAAGGTTAAGGTGAACACAGTGACCCAAAACATAAAACTAGTTTGTTGCCTAGAGGTTTAGGAAGAACACTGATCGACAAATACCTTTAAGAAATGGATCTAAAGATAGGAAATACGAAATCGTTTGTATTAGAGGAGAAGCACCGGACCGGTCGAAGTGGCGGTGCTTAGGGGAGGCATATGTCCAACAGTGGACGTATTTCGGCTGAAATGATGATGGTGATGAGAGTAGGTGAAGTCGATTACCAATCGCTAATTGTCAATTAAGGGCGTAAGAAAGACAGCCGGCGGCGGCGGTTGCACGGAACACATTTTGTCATCGCATCAGCCAGCCGAATCCATGCGAGTTTCACACCTTTGTGACATAAAAACGTTTTCGTGCGAATTCTTTTGATTCCGTATTCTATTATAAGAATTTTCCTAGGTCGTCGGTTTAAAACGAATGAACAAACATTAGACAAGTTCAAGTTTTGCATAATGCACAGCAGACGCTTAAATAATCATAAAAATTTGACTGGATTACTGGACTGAATAAATAAAATAGCCTTTACGAGTGACGATACTAAGGTACTTAGGTTATTGTACTTCTGGTGCAACTTGAGCAGGCAGACATTAATCTATGCTAATAAAAACTTTTTTGCAAGAAAATACAACCGACTTCCAAAAACGACGCTACAAAGTGAAAAATAACTTTAATTTCGGAAGTCGGTGTCGTTGGGTTCGTATTTTCGTTGTTTGCCACCGACTTCCGAAATTAAAGTTATTTTTCACTTTGTAGTGTCGTTTTTGGAAGTCGGTTGTATTTTTTTGCAAAAAAGTTTTGATTTTTCACTTTTTAGTTGTCATTTTTACCAGTAATTTTGGTTTAAAAACCAAACTACTGAACCGTTTTTGATGAAATTTCTATGGGACCATTTGGAAAGTATACCCTTTTCAACAAAAAAAGATTTTTTCAGATCGGTTGGCAAGCGACGGAGTTATGCGCGAACAAACTAAAAAAAAAAAAAATACAAACATCCGAATTGAGAACCTTTTTTAGAAGTCGGTTAAAAAATGCAGTTTTTTGTTTGTTTGTTTATTTAAACGCGCTAATTTCTGGAACTACAAAACGGATTTATAAAATATTTTTGCACTTGATAGACCAATTCTTGAGGATTTAACATTACGCTAGGAGCCCAGCAAAAAGAAAAATAAGTCGGAAAGATCGCTTAGCGAAAACGAAGTAGAAGCGCGGGCAGGCGATACGATGCAACAGGGTGGGTCGGGGAATTTCTTGCTCCCCAGTAAGAAATTTCAAGCAGACGAAGTCGCGGGCAGAAGCTATTATTATATAAATGCGAAAGTAAGTTTTTTTGTCTGGCTGTTACCTTTTCAACCAGCTGAACGGATTTGTATGCAATACTTTTCATCCCGGTAGTACGTTCCCGTGGTCGAAAACTTAAGCAAAAACTTTTTTGCAAAAAAAAAACAACCGACTTCCAAAAACGACACTACAAAGTGAAAAATAACTTTAATTTCGGAAGTCGGTGTCGTCGGGTTCGCATTTTCGTTGTTTGCCACCGACTTCCGAAATTAAAGTTATTTTTCACTTTGTAGTGTCGTTTTTGGAAGTCGGTTGTTTTTTTTTGCAAAAAAGTTTTTATTTTTCACTTTTAAGTTGTAATTTTTACCAGTAATTTAGGTTTAAAAAACCAAACTACTGAACCGTTTTTGATGAAATTTCTATGGGACCACTTCAGAAGTTTATCCTTTCGAACAAAAAAAGAATTTTGAAAAACGGTCCTCAATTGGCGGAGAAATCGCGTAACAAACACACAAAAAAAAAAAAAAAAAAACATACCGTCGAATTGAGAACCTCCTCCTTTTTTAGAAGTCGGTTAAAAACTAGTATTATTATGTTTAACACGGCCGTCGCATCACCTAGCGTCATGGCGTTACGTTTTCAGACTCACGATACGATTTGCTGGATGAGAGTAGTCGAGGATTGAGTTAAATAGCGTGTGAAGGAGAGGCATAACGGTCTCTATATCCAGCAGACAATCTCCATGGCCTGCCATATAGGATGATGACATTGATGATGAGGGTACTGGTGTAGGAACTATACGTCTTCTTACCCCGCCGGGGATTGAAAGAAAGTGTGAAGTTGTGTTATTAATTACGCAGGTGGAACTCGCATGTCGGAGGAGCAATGGGCGAAAACCACCACTCATTAGATCCTAAATAACAGGATACGTGAAGATGGCGGGATGAGCTGGATTCCTTATTAAAGGAGCCCGCAATAGCACTAGACCGGGAAAAGTGGAAAGCGGCAAGGGAGGCCTTTGCCCTGCAGTGCGACAACACAGGATTATAATAATAATAATTATGCAAGTAACGGACCAGTGAGTGGTGTGAATGATGATGACCCCTGCGCCGCTGTGCCGTGTGCTGATTGCTGATGCAGTCGGCGAAGTCGCCCGGCTGCTGCGGGTCCATGGTCACCACACTGGTGTTGTTGGAGGGTCGCCGGTTCAGCGCAGTCATCATCTCCAAGTCTTCTAGCTTCTCCTTTGAGTCTTTACTCTTTGTTATAGCTGTAATTTATAATATGGTTCGTTAGATGTTTTGCTTGTCGCAAGCGCGACTGCGGAACGCCGCACTATGGGACCAAACGGTATTTTCCATCTCAAAAAGAGTTCGGACAAAAGTAGTGTTATTGAAACTAATTTGATTGTTTTATATTCTGTGATACATGTGCTATCCGAAATAACAGAAAAAAAACCGTTTTAGGTATATAAAATTACACCCGAACTTTGAATTTCGATAATTTCATATTACTTAACTAGATTACTCATCATGGAAGTTCAGTTTAAGATATTTCCTAAGTTCTTCAGTGAATATATAAGTATTATACTTTGGTTGGATTGCTCAGGATCTCTAGTTTACAGGTACTTTATGTTTTATGAGAAATATTTTTTATTTATTTAATTTTTATTTTTATTATTTTTTTAATTTTTTTGTTTTTTTTGCCGTCTTTTTATTTTTTAAGTAGAGGTTTCCTTGTTGCCGATAGCTGCCGATGCCGTGTTACTGGTATTTTTAGATTCATTAATACAACGAAATAAAAAAAAACCAGCGACATTATTGCGCCATTTCGAGCTAGAAGCAAAAATGTCGACTAAGGGAAAAATATTATCCTATGATTTTTTTTTTTTTGCTGTTATTATTTTAACCACACGTATGATAATAATGATGTTGCATACTGCTTATTTGTTGTGATAATTGTAATCA
Source organism: Apamea anceps (assembly GCA_951799955.1). Classification (NCBI taxonomy): domain Eukaryota; kingdom Metazoa; phylum Arthropoda; class Insecta; order Lepidoptera; family Noctuidae; genus Apamea; species Apamea anceps. The sequence goes on from OX637516.1 coordinate 8,073,520, forward strand.
GTATTGGTTAAAGCATTTCAGTGAATATAAACAAGTTTTACCAGAACAAAATGAACAGATATCGGACGCTAATTTGTTTATAGTTTCATTTGTACCATTAAGATTAGTGAATGAAGAAAGCAAAGCAGTTATATGGCAAAATCCGACATGCTCTTCAGTTAGATGTTGCAGACTTATTTCTCTGGAATTTGCAAAAGAAACTCCAGAGAAACAACAGCTGTTGTAAGCGAACTCGAAGCCAAAATTAATTAATTAACTACAACGCTTGCAGCAATAGAAGGTAATATTATAGAAGTAAGACATGAGCTGTTCATGACTATGATTGACGGGAAAGTTGCTCAAGTGTTAACGCAGACAACATCGAGTGCTTCATGCACTGTTTGTGGAGCAACTCCTAAACAGATGAACGATCTAGCAAAAGTAACTGCAAGGGTTGAGAATGAAAATGCGTTTAAATACAGACTCTCCACCTTACATCGTGGATAAGATGTATGGAAATGACTCTGCATATTTCTTATAATCTAGACTTTGAAAAGTGGGCTGCATCAACTCCAGAGAACCGAAAGATTAAAGAAGGAAAAAAGAAGTACGTCCAAACTCGTTTCCGGGAATTGCTTGGTTTAGACATTGATAAAACTTGTCAAGGTTCCAGAAATAGCAATGATGGAAATACAACAAGGAGGTTCTTCCAAAACTAAAAATGTTCTGCAGAAATCACGGGTGTAGATGAAGAGTTGATGAAAAGATTATACATAATTCTGCAAACAAACCATGTCTTCGGGATTTTCTATAAACGCAGTAAACTTTGGTGAATGCCGTGCCGGTGAGTAAATATAACTGGTACTATATGCCATCTTCAGTCTAAAAAATTCTTTTACATGGTGCCAAAATAATCGAGCATAAACGAAGCTAAACAGCTGTTAGTATTGACAAGTATTGAGTAGAATAATGTTTTGTTTTTTCATTACTCGTATGTTTTTTTTAAAGTTTAAAATCATGTAAATGCGTAGTTATTAACTTTTAAATAATTGTAATATAACCTAATGTAAGCAAATAAATCATTTTAAATAATTTAAATTAAATTTTTGTATGAAAATTTTTAACATTTTACTAAGTCAATATAGTTTTTAAAGTGGCAGTGAAGTGTTCAGGAATACGTAGGTATACAAAATTTCAATTTTAAAATGTCAAGAAACAAAAAAGTTATATATTTTTGAGATGGAACGCACGCGCACCGTTTTGCCCCATAGTGCGCCGGTGCGAAGTAGTGCGAACTCAGATTCGAGTAATGTTATTGAGCATTTCCAATAGGAATTTCTCGTTAACAGATTTCTTGATTTAGTGCAATACACGAATAACACGCGTCAACGAGAGGCAACTGCAGACGACGATATATCGACGGCGCCGCGGCGAGCGTCGACGAGTGTTGACAGCTGCAGTTGTCTCTGCCGTGTGCCCGCTACCGCTCGTGTGTATACGCACTACGACTTAAACGTAACTGGTGGAATGGGGGTGTATTATATAAATATCTCTACAAATGTATGGCTCATAACATTTTATATTTATGACATCTAAGGTTAAGGTAATCAATGTGTAATTAATGGCAGAGTTCTATTATGCAATAATTATTCATAAATAAATCATGAGTTTATAATAGTGTGTATAATAATAGCGATATACTTGGTCTTTATTACATAGTAAACTTGCACAGTAGGTACACTTTAGCCGGTACAGAGATTTCAATTAACTTTAATGGAGCATTTTCTGGGGTCGCTAGTTGTAATTATACCTTGGTCCACTGAATATTTTCTTAAATGGGCAAATATCAAAAGTAGGTCAACTTCAGAACATTTAATTAGTATGTTTTTATTTATCATTTATACAAGAGAATACAGGATTATTCATATTAAATAGCAACCAAGCCATCGAAGTCAACCGTACAACTGCATGCAGTTGGATATATCGACTGCGCGCGGTTGCTGCGATGCAGTCTGTCTGATGGCAGCCTTATATGTAAGTATGCGTTGTTGTCCATACAATTAATAACATCTCATTTCTACATAATACTTAACCCGGGGCAAATGACGTGAACATAGTTACGCCGACGATGACATCGGGTCATCATGAACCAGATTTTATCGAATAATTGTCATGAAATTTAAGAAATTGTCTAAATTTTAATAATTGTTTATTATACAAGAGTTTTTTGCATGTGTAGTAAAAAAGAAATAAATCCAAATATTTTATAATTCAAACTTTTACTAGCTTTCTTAATAGCGCATGCAAAATCAACTCTGAAAACATTACATTAATATTTTTTGAATTTTTGCTAAATTAGGTATTCTAAATAATAATATAAATTAATAATCGTACATAATAAAATAGAGAACAAAGAAACTTCTTATCATAATAATAGTAACAAATCATTCTTCTGCTTCCTCATGCAGAGACATAGAACTATTGCTGTTAAGTATTGCAGTACGGAATCAAATGTTCTGGGCATATGTAAATCTGGCATGCATTACTAGTATTAGATGTCTTCTTATAGATATGTCGGTCATATTTGACATCTTCTGTAAGTTCCTGGAACCTCCCCCCCCCCCCAAAGCTTCCTAGGTGAGGTTATTCGCAAGGAACTCGCTAGGAATATACAGGAAAAATTAGATATATACGCAATTCAAATGGAGGTAAACACTGAATTTAAAATTCTCTTGACTCTTGCCACGTTTGAAAAGTATTCTCCTAAGTAAATGTATTTTATTGACTTTTCCTGTTTGAGCCTCACAAGTTCAACGACCTCAAGGGTATTACGGACTAATGTTCGGTTCTTATACATAAAAACGAATCGATTTGCTTAGGTACCAATGGTAGCATTTTTAATTGCCAAACTGGGCATTTCAATAGACGAATGAGGAGCTAATTTTACCTGTGCCTCATAGCTTTGCAAAGTAGATGCACAGCTATGAGGTATTTTTTGTAAAGATACAAGTCTTAATTTGAACTAATAACGGCCCGTAAATTATAGGAATCGGCCATAAGGCCTGCAGCAGTTCAGTCGTCATTTCTTTACTAAGATCAGAGTTGAATAGGAACGCTTGACGTTATATTATTAGTACTTCGGTGCGTTATCGCCTCTCAGTTTTATCTTCACGCGATCGTGGCTTTCAACACGTTTCTCCTACTCATATAGTCATAAAATATCCAAGCATCAAGGCATTATATTTGTTCATGTGCATAATCAGTAATTAAGTCAATTCGTCACAATTCCATTACGACTGCTGTTAATATCTAACTCCTGTAATATAATCTTATGTTGTTAAAATAAATAGAGACATGTTTGTCTATAGTGATAACAAACTACCACTGAGTTTAGATATATAACTTAGTAGCTAAGTCCTGCTGATAACATAGAAATCCTTCATATAAAGATTCTAAGAGTTTAAAATCAAAAAGGTACCTACACTACAATATAAGATAAGAAATATAACACTTTAAACAAGGTAATCTTTGATTAAATACTCAATACTTCCTTGATCGCAAACTTTGTAAATAAAACACCAAATGTATGCACTTAATTTATGCATTAATTTATTTACATAAAAACGAGGAAAATCATTAACGCCAGTTATACCAGAACACGTTGGGAGATATTACGAGCGACGGTTAGTCAAAATTAAACTACTTTATAAACAGGAAAATAAGATGGTTGCGAAAAGTGAAAGTTTATAAGGAAACCTCTCAAGCCTGATCGGATAACATAAGGATAAATCTACTCAATTCTGTACCTACGAAGAAATATGGGTTTTTAGAACACATTCAACAAATCCTTAAAAACTTATTAGCGATTGGAAGAACATTCATTATAACATAGGTACATACCTTCACATTTCTAACGCATAATGCACACAGTTTTATGAAAGCACTATTACCTACTATTGTAGCTAATTAATCTTCTATAAATGCTAATTAAAGCTACCTACGTGCATTTGTGCTCAAACATTTCTCCGGAGCTCAATAATAGTCCCAGTGTTGTATGTTCAACATAAATTAATAAAATGACTGTATTCTTGGACTCAAGTTATTGATGTCTTAATGCTTAATGATATTAAAGTTTATTACACAATTTTAATCGTAACATTTAAAATTTATATCAGCTATAAAATTATGTCCATTACAAGTTATTTTCATAATTGTCAAAGGTATAATGTATTATTATTGCCGGAACTGGACAGTATTTTTAACATTGCAACACCAAGGTGCTAAGCAAAGCTGCGAATTCACGTTTCAACTGTCGAAGAGGTTAGACGTATACGCATAAACAAATAACTTTTTATTTTTTCTGTGTGTGGGTTTTTTAGAATATTTCATGACTCGGGGGCCGGTATTAGTAGGATCAAGACACACAGTTGAATTTTCACATCAACGTTACCTTTTTCCCACTTTTTAAGTATTCAGTAATATCCATTGACTTATACCAATAATTCCACAAGGAAAGGTAAAAAGAGGACTTTCATATCAATACGAGTAGGGTATTACCTACCCGCTGTCGAAAAAATAATCTTGAAGTATTATTGGCAAAATGATGTAATACAAGGTATTTAAAACCAACGGGGAAAACCCGAAAACAACAAATTCAATAAGTCGAAGTTTTTATATTCAATGCGCGTAGATCCAAAGTGGCATGGTCAATTAATCATAAAAGACATAATAATAAACTAAAAATATCCCGGAATATAGTACCCTTAAGTGTCACGTTGCTGAGGTATTTGGAGACAAAGATATTCCAGGATATTCTTTGTTTGTTTAAGTATCCTCTACTCTAGAGTCTACACAAGGTGAAAACGACAATAAATTTAAACTGCGTGTATCTAATGAAATGACGTTCCCAGTCTAAATACGAAAATTCAACTTAACACATCCAATAGTTTAGTCACTATTATTATAGCTAGTCAAACATTGGCAAACCCCATGTGTTTGAAAAAATCACTTTTTTTATTTCGATGTCAGAATTTATTTGATAGTTTCAAAATACTACTATGCATTAGTATTGCCAGAGTTTTCATTTCATGTCGTATTGTTGTTTCCACGTTGTATATGCCAGTTGCCTATTGCGCTGCAACTTTAAAGGAAGATGAAAAGAAAAAACGACTGACAGAAACTGAGCGATGTTCTAAATACGTTAAATGCGTAAACTAATTCAGCGATTTGTGATGCAAGTGGCAAAGTGCATATTTTGTAAAACGTCATTCAAAAAATAAAATAAAATAACAGCAACTTCCATAACAAGGGATCATCGTAAAGGAAAAACTGCTGCGCACTGTCAAACGGCATTTTTTAGTTAATATTACAACTTTCGCAAAATACATATGTTTACGGTTTTTTACGATTTTACTCACGTTTCGGGATTGCGGAACAAATTTCGCAATCCAAAACAAGTCGGGCAGTCCCTCCCTAATAATGAGACGATCATGTGGCGAGGTCGCTACAGAACTGGTTTTTTTTGGTTTAGTACGTATTTAGTGCTATTTATCAAACTTTTCGCTCGATTTTGGAACCTTCTCTCTTCTCTCTCTTTCAGTGGTGCTGGTACAGCAGCACCACTGAAACGTTTATTATCAACAACCTTTGTTCCATAACATTGTATCCACCGCATATGTACAAAACATAGTATACAATTAATTTTACCTAAACAAACACCCCATGACCAGAACCATGTTCCTGTGATGGTTCTAGAACGAGGTAATAAGACTGAGAACGACATACGACTTCGAATGACACGTTTTTACTTCGTTTAATAGAACAAATAGAATTTTATATTTGTCCTCTTCATTTCATGCATTGCGTCGTCGTCACTGATGTGTCATTTGTTTTTAGATTTTTGTTTTCAAATGGGTATCATGATGTTCATAACGAATATTGCTTTGACTTTTTAAAGTTTTCGCGTCTAATTAGCTTTCCATGATTTGATTTTGACCATTGCGTTACAATACTGCGCCAGCTTGACGCACTGACTAAGGAAAATTCTTTTGTAACCGCTCGAGCTGTGAGTATTCGTACATGTAAGTAAATCGATTCTGTTCGGTTTTCGGCACTCACTGCTGCAATATTACGAATTTTATCATTACACGTACGTACTGTAATGCTCGCCTGGGCCCCAAGTCTGCTATTACAATAGTGTCAGAATGGTCTATCATTGATTTCATAATTGTTGATTTAGACAAGTTTGGTAATCTACTAACATAATGGCGTCATTATGACTTTCCAGTGGTCAACCACTGACACTCCAATGAAAGAAATGGCATAGAATGGTAATCTCGTACATAATGATACATGAATGACTGACTTACTTAGAACACTTGACTTGTATAAAACACTAATAAATAATATGTACAAATATATATAAATGAAATCTGGCATAAATAAAGTAGTGGTAGTTTTTAGAAAATCATTTCTACTAACGGGTTTTCTAATAAAGGCAATACGACAATGTCATTATGACACAGATAAGATAAGATAAGATAAGATAATATTTATTTGCTTAAACATGTGTCATACATACAAGAAAATACATGCATGCAAGATGGTAGCAACATTATTAGGTACAGGCATGTTTGCCACATGATGTGACGTGCAAATGTCAAGTAATATTACTAATTATAACATTCTCTCAGAATAACAATAAATGAAGTAATTAAAGAATAATAATATTGTAATAAATTTAAAAGAACAAAGATCAAACAGAACATTAAAATCAAAAATAAGTTATTATTACTGTTATTGAATAGTCATGTCAACAATAAAAATAAAGATACAAAAATAATGAAACTATTCCATTGAAAATTAAGAAACACAATAATTTAATCATTTTATCAAATATGCTACTATGTCAATACAAATCTTTCCTCTAGGAACTCGTTAATGTTATAGTATGCTTTATTTACTAAATACGTCTTAAGATTTCTTTTCAAGTGTACATTATTAAGCTCCTTCCAACTTTTAGGCAACTTATTGTAAACAATTGGAGCCATATGAAAAACACTTTTGCGCATAAGTGCAGTCCTACAGGGAGGTACACGTAGTTGGGTTTGGTCACGCCTGTTCCTAGGAAATTGATCTGCTATGCGTGGAAATAATTTAGGATTGTTCCTGACAAACATAACGGTTTCAAGAATATATATAGATGGCAATGTTAAAATTGTATGCATTATAAAATAGGGTTTGCAGCTGTCCGTGGTTTTCAAATGAAACATTGCCCTAAGGCATCTCTTCTGTGCTTTAAATGCTACTTCTCTATTAGTCGAGTTACCCCAAAAGATAACACCATATCTGAGAATGGATTCAGCCAGACCGTAGTAAGCTGTTAATATCGCCTCCCTATTGACATTTCGTGACAGCAAGTACAATGCATAGGCACTACTACTAATTTTTTTACTCAGAGAATCTATGTGATCCTTCCAATTTAAATGTCGGTCAATAATTAGTCCCAGAAACTTAGTTGAATTAACTATATCAATTGTTATATCATTATATGTAATGTCAAGATTGGAAAATGTCAATAAACGCTGGCTAAAATGCATAATTACTGTCTTACCTAAATTAATTTTTAAATTATTATTGTCTAACCATTGTATAGTATTGATCAATGTATTAGTAATGTCATATTTATATAGGTCTTTATTATTACAGGGTATAGTTATAGTACTGTCGTCCGCGAAAAGTGTTACAGGATGGTCAATTGACTTTGGAAAGTCATTTATGTAAAGTGTAAAAAGAGAAGGTCCTAAAACACTTCCTTGTGGTACTCCGTAGGTAACGGTTCGTTCCTCCGATGGAATGTTTTCTTCATGTTTGGTTTTAGTGTTTAGCCTACTTATTTCGGTTATTTGTTTTCTGTCGTGCAAATATGATTTTATAAGTTCAAGAACATTCCCTCTAACACCGTACGCATCAAGTTTTTTTAATAAAATATCATGTTGGACATAATCAAATGCCTGAGTCATGTCACAAAATATAGCACAGACTGGAGTATTTTTATCCATATTTGATATAATCGAGTGCAAAAAGTCATAAACTGCCATATTTATTGTTTTCTTTTTTCTAAATCCTTTTTGTTCGTTACAGAGTATATTGTTCGCTTCTAAATAAAAACTAAGTTGATTATAAATATAGTATTCAATTACTTTTGAGAACATCGGTATTAATGCAATCGGCCTGTAACATTCCATTAGTTCCCTGTCTTGTTTTTTAAACAATGGCTTTATTACCGATATTTTTAATGCGTCTGGAAAAATACCTTCACTTATACACAAGTTTATAATATGACAGAGCGGGTAACTTATTTCATCAGCTACTGTTTTTAGTATTTTTGTACTGATCCCGTCATAACCCACACTATTTGTATTGTTTAACGCTAGAATGATTTTCGATATGTCATTCGGCAAACTTGGAGCGATAAACATAGAATCCTTTCTGTTCAGAATATTTTTTGTTACTCTATGCCCTGAATTCATCGAGGGTTGAATTTTGTCAATAAAATAATCGTTAAATGAATTAGAAATATGGTTTGGATCTGAGATAATTTCATTATTAATTCTAATTTTGGGGATATTATTTTTTGGTATATTTAATTTTGATTCGTTTATAATTTGCCAAGTAGTTTTGGATTTATTTATTGATGTCTTTATTTTGTAATTATTTTGTGCTTTCTGTGTTAAATTTATTATTCTTTTAAATAGTTTTGAGTATTTCTTAAATAGCGTTTTATTCTGTTGAGTGGGTTTTATTCGATACTGCCACAATAATTTACGTTTCTTTTCACTGCATTTTTTAATACCGCGCGATACCCATTTTTGATTATTGTGGACATTAACTGAAATAAGATTTACGGGGAAGCACTGATCGTATAACAAAATGAAAATGTCTACGAACTCCTTATATGCTACATTTGGGTCCTTGGCTGCATAGACGTCTGAAAAAGTTAGGCTTTGTAGATAGCCTTTAAACTTATTGATGTTGTCGTTATTGTAGTCACGTCTTCTTTTAGTCCACCGTTTAAAAGTATATACGTTATTAATTGGACATTTCAATAACTGCGCAGTATGGTCAGACAACGCTAACTCCAATACTGTGGCTTTACAGGATTTTTTAAAATTATGCGCAAAATTGTCAATGCATGTTTTGCTCTTAAGGCGCGTCGGTTGATGAAGAGCTAGTTTTAAGTTAAAACTCAATAACATGTTTTCAAATTCTGTTGATTGCCTATTTCTCTTAAGAACATCTATATTAAAATCGCCTACTAAAACAATATTTTTATAATAATTTTTCACTGTAGTCTGCAATATTATTTCTAATTTATTCATACATTCGTTGAAGTTTTTAGCATTAGGTACTCTATAAATACACACACAAACAACCCTATGAGTAACAAGTTCAATGGCACAACATTCAAAGATACCCGTTGATGACATTTTTGCTATCTTTGGCAGCTCTCTCCATTGATGGCCTGACTTCACCAGTATACATGCCCCACCTCTCTTGCTTTCTTTTCTACTGAAAGAAGCCGCCAAGCAGTAATTCTTTAAGTTAAGGTGTTTGTCATAGCCTTCCATCATGAAATGCTCCGTAATGCATAGTACGTCCACGTTTATGTTTCCATCTGACAATTCATTCAAGCTGACTGCAAGGGTGTCACATTTCGCCAGCAGGCCTGCGATGTTTTGGTGCAGGATATGTAGATGTTTAGTCACGAAAAAAATTGTCATCCGTTGTAGTTCCTTCTTTTTTGTCGAGACCATTTTGTTGTATGTCAGTGTAATTATGAGTAATTTCAGCAAATAATTCCCATAAATCGTTAAATACTGTACGTAGTCCAAGATTATTGATAGTCCCTGTGTATATATTAAACATGCTGTCGTCATATGTCAGATTGAGGTTGCTGTCTAAAAGGTATGCATGTCCATGCGTCATAATGTCCAAGTATAAGAGATTATTGAATGTCTCTACTCGACAGTTGAATAAGGTAGCGTCAAAGGGATACTTATATGTAGGCAAACAAATAATTATGTTAGTATTTCTTATATCTTGAACTATACTTCTCATATGGAATATAATATCATAATAGTCATTTGTTTTTTTGAAGTCTTCTTGTCCAAGGAGTATGATGCAGCAATCTTCCATAGTGTAATTTTTTAATTTGGTACCCAGTCCATCCAGAAGCTGTTTCGTATTTCCATTCGATTTCAAATAATGAAACAGATTGCAGTTATTCTGAAATGCATTATCAGCAGTTAACCATACATTGTGTTTATTATTACTACTAATTATGCATATTTTCGGCCTAGGCTTAGCCGTGTGGCTGTTCGGTTCTGCTAAAGGTGATTGAGTAGTTTTGTAATTTGTGTTAGTATTTGTAGCCTGTCTTCCGGAATCAGGCATAGACTTTCTCAGGGAACTTATGTCTTTATCAGCCCTTTGTTGAGTTAATTGCTTTAACGGAGTTGAAATTTTTCTTGACTTTGAGTTTGGTGAGCCTACGTCGGTTGTTAACATCTTAGCTGTTTTTTTCAAGAGCTCACATTTATTAGTGACTTCAACCAGTGTTGATTTTAAGCTACTGTTCTCAATAGACAGTGTGTTTATCTCTTCATGTGCCGATAATAGTTCCAATTTTAATTTTTCTATTTGACATTTTAAAGCTTCGGTTTCGTCACATACATCGTCGGATATGTTTGGTAGACTACTTGTGCTGCCATCTAACGTGAAATTATTTGTACTCGATTCTTCGAACGTAGTCTCCGATAGTGACTGAGTTCGTGTTCTTCGTAGCGTGATATTTTCGAAAAAATTCATTCTGGATACAAATTGAATTGTTTTGGATAGAATAGTAAAATGTAAATGAAAAACTATATCACTTAGCGGGGATCGAACTTACGACCAACAGGATCCGCCTCTCAACCACAGTGGTGTGACCGCTAGGCTAAGCGACCGTACGTGACAAGATCGAAATTGTTGACTGCACCTTGCTTTTGGTAGGTTGTTTTGTCGAGTAATAGTCCAAAGGTCATTTCTTTGTTCTTTCGACGATACAAATGACAGTTAAGTTGACGGTTAAAGAAAACAATAATTCACCGTTGCTTCTTTGTTGAATTCACCGTTTCACCAATATTGCTCTCAAGGCAAGAGTACATTTAGTTTATAAGTTATCACACGCACTATAGAGTTTCAACTTTAGTCCGGTTTGGATTTACACCTTTTTTCTGTTTATTTTATTTTATTTGATTTGATTGGATCTTCACAAATTGTCACAAAAATCACTAGATAACAATGTCACATGCCTATTGTTGTGTCCTTTCACTAATTGAGGCTTTTTTTCCACTTTAATACGACTATAATATTTTTAAAACAATTTTAAGTACGGAGCTTATGTTTATATCGGCGACAGCGCCACCTACCCTCCATGGTCTCCACAATTCTATTACGAGAACATTGACTGACCAATGATCGCCATTAAGAATTTAGCAGATTACGAACTTTAAGCAAAATGACAATGGGATGGGAGGGAATGGGATCGTGTTGGAATGACGAATTTATAAAAATAGCAGACTTGGGGCCCTGGACGCTTTCACTGAGTAAATACTCGAATTTGGGCCCGTATTCCCGTAATTTAAAACGTTCAAAATCTAGTCGCAGTCTCATCTCGGCGACAAACAAATGTCAAACACTTGTCAAAATGTAGGGAAATTAGACGTATTTTTGACAGATTGAGACTGAGATCAGACTGTGAACGTTCTTAAAATTACGAGAATTACCCCACAGAACTGTTACATTACACGCAAATGCTCCCAGTTAGTATCGCATATTCAACTAAATACTTATTTCTAACACCTCCCCTCGAAGTTGAAGTTTTGAATTAAATAAACTTATAGATTTGTTTACCTCGTTATAGAATGATTACTGCATACATATTTGTGAGATTTATGTAGATTACCTTGTTTTGGTCATAGTGTATAGATGTTTTGGGACAAAACCTTAACTTTGGTTTGGGAAAGTAAATTGTATACCATAGGTACTACGTTTTGTATCTATACGGAACAAGGAACAATGATTGCAGACCATAAAATGGTTTCTTGTCCTTGTACACATCTTTATGGGACTGACTGTACCTAGGTACAGTAGGTAGATTTAGCCTACGAGAAACTAGTTTCTCGTAGGCTAAATCATGCAACGTTAAGGTGAAGCAGAGACCAATATGGGTCTATAATTTGCGGCAGACGGTGTATTGTACCGATTTCCTGCGGCTTTCTTGTGAATTTCCAACATATTATCCCAAAATACTAGTAATTCACCTTTAGCGCCGGGTACGTAGAAATTATTAGATCAATACGTCCTAATTAAGAGTGTGGGCTGGGACATTTTATGTTGTTTCATTTATTTTAGATATTTTTATTGATTATAATTTAACCGTGAAATATTACAAAAACATTTAATGGCCAACATTACTTTTCAAATTACTAAATTACTTGCAAATTAAAAAAGATTTTTATATATATATTTTTAAGGTAGTTTAATTCAAAACGTTATAGCATTTTGAGATATATAGACTAGATAAGCGTAATTAAATGAATATAATGATTTGTGCAAACAATGTGAATGAATGTAGGATGGATGATGGATTTGAGTAGTACAATATAATAACACAAAGTCGACCAAGGGTACCTGTTGAGTGCATTGTTATCTCTATGCAAATTGCTTAGATATTGACTGTTATACCGCTAGAAACAAGCAACAGTTCGCTTGGATGTCGAAAAGGTTGGCCCTTTTCGACAGCCAAGCAAACTGTGGCTTGGCTGTCGAGGCATGACTATCTGGAAACGATGACGTAGAAGAGTTCAGTGAATGCATACCGACCAGTAGGCTTCCTGCGGGGTAATTGCGTAACACACTCAGTAGCATTAGGTTTCATTTTGACAGTTCAACAACATTCATTGCGTTACTTACGTTGTTAAGCAGACAAATTTTTCGAACATATTATAAAGCAATGGCTCAGCAATATTGTTCAAAATGATTCAGATTGAGATTGATATTGTGTTCCACAATTAGGATACGGGGCTCCATCAAACTGTTATCTGGATTATATTTAGTTGTGGCCAAATGCAGAATTTTTGTGGCAAAGGTAATAAGTAGGTACCTACAGTTTGAATTAATACGCTCTTAGCAATGTCTAAGGATATTGTGATTAAAGGTTATTGAGTGTCGTCCAAGTGGTCCGAGTGGTTTGACTGGTTTCACACTTTGTGAGTTATTTCAATGCTTTGCTTTTCTAGTCGTTTTGATTTTGACACAGAGGTGGATATGTTATTCTCGAGTCTAAAAAATATGACATTTAAGCGACACGAGGACGGAAAAAAAGTCATTGATCGGGGGTTTTGGGAGTAACCAAATTTTAGGACCACTGGCCTAGGGAAACATTGAGAGCATTTTTTTATTAAGAACTGGTTGACTCGAGACATTGTCCTGTTTAGTCAGCCTATCCATCATATAAAAAGTAGGTTGTAGCATTTCCTACGAAATTTATATGAAAAGTTTTTTTTGCGATTTCTGACTTTTCTAGTACTCAAATATCAGTTGGTCCAATAGAGGTTTTTGATCCATAGGTATAAGAAACAGAATCGATTGACATAAAAAAAGTTTTTGTGAAAATTGCCCATTTTCCTGCTGTACACATTTATCAAATGTGTAAATGCAAATCAAAAGTTCTCAAAAAGTTAAGGAAAGCCTCCTAAGACCGTTTTCGTGTAACTGCAACAGTTAAGGTACTCGTGGCTGCCCTTACTGCCCCATCTCAAAAATCCACCCTGTAGGTATTGCAAAAAAATAATTGCAGTAATAGCATTCACCAGGGGGAAAACAGAGGAATACGTTAGTATGGAATGAACGTCAACAATCATGTGACCGCGTTTCCGCATATTTAAAGATTATTCTAAATTCTAATAAATTACCAAAAAAAAGTGTAAGTACCTACTAATGTAACCATAAAAGTCCCTCTGAACTGAAATAAAATTATTGTGAAATGTTAAAAATAAACAACCTCTGGAACTATACTGTAGCCACTGTACTGAGTTGTGTAGCCATTTGATATTAATTGATACGGAGAAGTACTTTTATCTGTTTCTATTATAGTAATATTTTTCTAAAGTTTCATGTGAAGTATTAATTATTTGATAAGCTTGCATAAATATCGTTATTTACATGACATTCATGAAAGATAACGTAGAAAAACATTCCAATCATACTTATTTATTTATTTGTATGAATAATATAATATAATAATAAATCATTTAATTCAGACAAGAGTGATCCATATTTTGTTAGAATATGGAGACCACAAACATGAAAAGTACAGGTTCAGTCAGAGAAGTCAGTTATTGGCTATCTAATAAATCATGTTTTTTTCTTAATAACAGGCACTTCAAGTGAGTCAGGTACTTCAGAATTATTTAAAAAACTTCATTTTGAAAGTACTTTAATCAATCTGCCTAGCCTTTTCTCAACTATATTATGAATACCAGTACTTTACATGGAGCAACTGCCTGTCTGACCTCCACAACCCGGTTACCGGGCAACTCCTTGGTAAGACTGGTTGTCAGACTTTCGAGCATCTGACAACCCATATGTCAAAGATCCTAGAATTCCAGCAAATCTTGAAAGTAGTTACACTCCATTTATTATAGCATTAGAGAAATAATGGTAGATAACTCCTTAGTTATTTTGATATAAGCATATACGGAGTTCTAAGATTTATCTATGAATATAAAGTATAGTAGTGTATCACCACTGCTCTCAAAACGGTGAAGGAAAACATCGTGAGGAAACCGGCATGTCCTAGAACCAAAAATTCGAAGACATGTGAACTAACCCGCACTGGGCCCGCGTAGTAAATTACGGCCCACACCCTCTAACAGAGAGGAGGCCTTTGTGCCAGCAGGGAGCCCATTATATGTATAGGCTGATTATTAAATATAATGTACTGTATTCAAACTCTAAAATGCAGTCATTTCAACAATATTACACGATTATGTGTGGTATAAACAGTTTCGAAATTAAAATTATCTTTTCAAAGACAAAAGCAAACAACATTGCTTAAGTCAGCACTATTTATAATTAATAAAGTTATTGTATATACCTAGCAAAAATAGTTAGGCCTCTAATTAATTAATCATTATTTCTGTCTATGTTATTTCGTTAACAAAATGATTCAATGTAGAACCATTTACAGAATGAATACAATCTGAGATCTTAATGATTCATTGCATTGTCTACGTCTTTGTTGTTATTTTACGACTAAATTATTTTTTCGAACATGCAACAAATCACTTGTTTTCACATTTAATTTCACACTGTATTAGTAAATGAGTTATGTCATTAACTGTTTAAAAATAAAGTAAATATAGAACCATTGTTTATCAAGGAACATAATATTATTCAATATTTGATAACTCTGCATTCCACTTTAATAACAGATTAGTGAAAGTATATGCTTGAGAAAAAATAAGAATAATATTAATAATTACGCTTGAAAATGGCAATATTTGATAAAAGTTATTTATGTATGTTACTATTTTACCGAAGGTCTGCATTTTAACTGATTATAAATGCAAATATGTTGATAATGGCTCAAGTATTTCACTAGAAACAACCAATATTGATAATATTTATCAATATGTCTACGGATCTAAAAGATTCATATTATGTAAGTAGATCAATTCAATTTTTATATTTCATACTGAAATGATATCATAGTTTTCTTTAACTAATAAATAAAAATGAAATAAGTTCTCTATGGCTTGTTTGTAGTATCACTATTTGTACCTAACTTTTGTTTATAGTTGTACTACTCATGATGTCGAATAAAATAAGTCAATGATTTTTATGCTCATTCAATCACATTACTTATTATAACAATAGTACTTAATTGTTGTTGGAATGTTATTTAATAAGCAAGTTAAGTTGATTTTTAAAGTTAAGCTAATTATTATCGGATAGTTGATTATATGTAATCAACTATCCTTGATAAAGTTGTCAATTTAGTAGGCGCAATTTTCTAAAATTCCTTAGATAAAATAACTGAAATCCAAATACATAAATAATTATAGACATGTGCCTATTCCTAAAACAAAATCCATAATGATCACAGGTTTGACCATAAAAGTTAAGACGCAGTCATTGCTCAAACACGGAAGGTAAACAAATAGTAAATGGCTAGTACTTACTCATCATCATTCCAGCAGAGTTAATTCCTAAGTAATCCAGGAATTTGTCAGTTCCAAAAACAAACACAGCTCCAAACAAGAATCCAAATGCAACCGGTAGGAAGGCATACTGTCCCTCTGATCCATAGCTCTTCGATCTTTTACACATACTGATGGCTGGCTCCAGCAGAGACCAGTATGACGCTGCGGTCATCACTCCCGCCGCAAAGCCCAATGACACGTCAAGCAATTTTCTCTAAAAAAATAAAAACAAATCAATAAATGTCTGAGTTCATCACTTGATAAGCAAATTTTGTCAAATTAGGTGTAATAACAATAACTTACATGTTTTCCTCTTATAAAAAATACACAACCGGCCCCCACGGCAGTTAATCCCCACGTCAGAAGCGTCCCCAAAAGGGCCTGGGTCACGGCACCGTATCCTTCTATCATTTTGTACAATTTATTTCTAAGTAAACAATTTTAAATTAAGTACTCCTTATCACATAAACATTTTATGTGCTCGAATTTTCTAAAGTAACGTGAACTTAACCATCATATTATCGACAAGAGTCACGACTTAAATCTTTTTATACATTCCACATGTTTTTATCGTAGTTCTGACCTTGTGTTATAAAATGTCAGATTGCACACAGATAATATTTGATTCATCGCTGTCAGTGTCAAGAAAGTTCAAATGTTGCCAGTTTTGATAAAGAAATGTTGTCATTGATGGTTTTACAAGTAACAGAATAACGAAATAACACACAATTTACGACTATTGGTTTCATTTACGACTATTGTATCAGTCAATAAAGTTTTATCACAGAAATTTAGTAAAATGCTTTGCGAAATTTATTTTTTTGATAAAAGCTTGAGAGCACGTTTGTCACATTCACTGAAGGTTGACAATCAACACACAGTTCGGAAACTTCATTAATGCAGATTATAAATACGTGTAAAAACTGAATACACCAGCTGCTGGGCATATCGCGATACGGTACAGCGCGACATGGTGTGTACACACTATAATAATAACGGCAGATTTTGGGTGTGTGTATCCTGTAAAACAAATGGGGATATATACTGTAGGCCAATTCTCGTAATTTAGAATGGTCAAAATCTAGTCGCAGTCTCATCTCGACGACAAACAAATGCCAAAAACTTGTCAAAATGTAGGGAAATTAGAGAAATTTTTGACATACTGAGATTGAGATCAGACTGTGAACGTTCTTAAAATTACGAGAATTGTTCTTCAGATTGCTCGTCATAGGTGGCAGCACTGTTGTCCATCCACATACCGTCATTGTGGATGTGTTCACTGTTGTCGATCACAAATTAAATGAAAACTATTTAGCTATACATAAATATGTACGCGTAATAAAAAATCAGATTTAATGGAAAAGTACATACATAAACCATGGACATTTTATAATTAATAGGTTGTTTCGTGTATGTTAACTTTGTTAATTTTTTGGTGAAGACTGGAGGCGCGACAGGAATTGAAGACGGATGATCTTTCTGACATCCTGCCCTGGAAAACTTCAGAGATGTTTAAAAACAAGATACACTACAATAAACCATTTCATACTCTTATTTGGTATATTTACTGCATGATCCTGATTAGTCGCAAATTCTGCTTACAATTGCAGTATCCATCAAAGTTGTAAGCGATCTTTTAATATGTTGATATTAATACTTTCGTTTTTAGGGTTCCGTAGTCAACTAGGAACCCTTATAGTTACGCCATGTCTGTCTGTCCGTCCATCTGTCCGTCCTCGCTTAATCTCTGTGACCGTTAGCACTAGAAAGCTGAAGTTTGGTACCAATATGTATTTTCAACCCTAACGTGTGATATATTGTTGGAAAGGTATTTAAAAATGAATAGGGGTTTACTAAAATCATTTTTTGATAATGTTAATAATTTCGGATATAATCGCTCCAAAAGTAAAAAACCCCTTCTAACTTTTGAACCATAAGTTTAGAAAATATGAAAAAAATCTGAAAAGTAGAACTTTTTAAGGACTTTCTACGAAAATCATTTTGAACTTGATGGAAACAACAGTTTTTGTACAAAAAAGACAAAAAGTTGTACAAAATAGTCTTTTTTAAGTTGGGTTACCACTATGTTCGCGCTCTAGCAGCGCTCCGCGCTCCTGCAACTGCTCCAATGGATACGTCGCGCGCACTTCTACATGCGCTCCCCTTTGACACACTGCGCTCCCCTTTGTATTCGCGCTAAAAACCGTACCCACTACCGGGAGCAGCTGCAGGAGCGCAGAGCGGGAACGGGAAACTACGGAACCCTACACTGAGCGTGGCCCGACACGCTCTTGGCCGGTTTTTGAGGGCTACAATGGGTCAAGGAAGCTTAGCTCAGTGTAGAGCGAAAAGAACGGTTCTATCCAATTTCGAAAACATCATCGATATGTTTGCGTCGCAAAACGCTATGAAGGTGCAATTATAATGTACAAGTTTTACGGACTTACTTTTAATAAAAAAAAAGAAAATAAATATTTGAAGTATTGCCATACAACGTGACAATGCTGCCAGTCTCTTGAGTACATACATTACCAGTCGACAGCGATGTAGAGGAATATTTCGACGCAATATTTTAGTTTTTTAATAGTCATAGTTAGTATAAGATATTATATTTTTATTTCAATAATTTCTAGTTTATTTAGTATTAGATGTTCGTAAATATTATGTTTATTGTTACAGTTAATAAATTCATTTTAAAGTTTTTAACCGACTTCAAAAAAAGGACCTCCTTTATTTCCTGTAATTTATTTTCTTTTTTTATAAAGAAAGTAAGTCAGAAACGAAAATGCGAAACCAACGACACCAACGACTTCCAAAATTAAAGTTATTTTTCACTTTACAGTGTTTTTTTTTTTGTAAAATAGTTTTGTTATTAAGATTTATGACTGTATTATTAGTGTATCTGTTTTTTTACATTATTATAATTTACGAAGGGGCGCAACCACAGAACATATACCCTAAAGAGCGCAACTATGATGCGTGCCCTAGGCGTCATTTCCTATTGGTACGCCCCTGCAGCTGTGTACCAGTTATAGTGTTTGTATAGGTACTTGTCTTGGGTGCACGGGCAGTGGGGGGACAGGACAGTCGTGTGCGAGCCGTTGGCGAGAGCGGACGTGTTGACCCTGGCTGCTGGTGACGTAACGAGCCAATGTGTTAGTACGAACACTACAAGTGGCGACAAGGTTGGGATCAATCAATTAATAAAATGTATCAATTCAATGTATATTATTGTAGGTTCTTTTGATATTTCTCGGGACCCTGGGGTGGTGGACCTTTGGAAGGCGTACGAGTGGCCAAAGCCAACTCGAAGAGGCCCGTTAGACTTTTTAATGAAATGAGGCACCAATTGACGATTATCCCTGTATGCACCATGCAAGTGCACCCAGGGACAACCCCCGGTTGGTGCAGTACTATTGCAAAACATGGAAACGAAATATACTGGGCTATGGCTTTGGGTGGCTATAGTGGATCGGTTACCTTGAACTGTGAAAGGTCTATGCAACATGTCTTGAGGTGCTTGTGAGGAGTGAAGAGGTATTCCATGGCTATCAGGACAATCCCGGAAGTACGGTCAAGATCCCTACCAGCATCTTACTGAAATACTTCCTTCCTCTGATCACGTTTGCTCTTGCGAATCTCCACTCAAGCCAGCCAATAAAAAGGGAACGCACTTCACGCCTCAGCCGCCGCGGGAGACGCTCCGGGCGTCGGGAGCCGCGTGACGACTCCCGGCCACCGTAGGCGCGGGCCTGCGGGCGGAGAGTAACGGGTAGCTCTCCGTCCGATCAGGACTAGGCCCGTGCCGGACGGCGTGTATGTGTTCCACGCGCGCCTCAAAGAGATGTCAGCATAAGTGACGGGGCCCGATAGGGCCGAAGCCTGCCAGGGTAGCGGGATCGTCCGAAAGGTTACCGCTGCCCTGGAACATAAAGGACTAAGGAAGGAACACGGGTGGGTTTTAGTCAGTAAGAATCTGACACTCCCTTCTGCTCCACCCAGAGCGGGAGGGGTCATTTGATGATTTCCCATGCTCAAAAAAAAAAAAAGCCAGCCAATAAAGGCAAGAATGAGGTGGGAGTTCTGTTCCTCGTCAGTATTCACTCCAGCCGGCCAATAAAGGCAAGCCAGAGGTGAGGAACAAGATTTCTCCCGGCAGTGTCCCGTGATAGTCCCCGTCACCAGGCGCAGGCCTTTCCTGTCCAGGCGTAGTAATCTTTTGGTTAACTTGCCATCTAATGATGGCTTGGCTTCCTTGGACTGCCTGCAGCCCGGTACGAGGACCACCAGTTCTCTGCTTGTGTGTGGGTGTGCTTTTGTAGCCACCTCCGTAGTAAATTGAAAGGGATGGGCACGACTGGTTTTTTTCCGTAGACTGGCGGGCTAGATGCCCTTCTGGCCAGCTCGTCAGCCGCGTCGTTACCTAGTGATCCACTGTGTCCTTTTATCCATTGTAGTGTCACTGTGTTGCGGTTCGATACAGTTACCTGTTCAAGCACCTTGTGACATTCTAGTATTAGATTTGATGTGATGCAATGCATGCCTTCTTCAGGGATTGGAGGACTGAGGCGCTGTCAGAGAGTATACGAACATGAGTGTCCGTAACCTTCTTGGCTGCTATGGCATGGGCCGCTTGAGTATTCCTAGCGGGCTGGATATGTTTTTTTTGATTGGGCACCATTAAAATGGATGTAACAAAACGGTGAAGGAAAACATCGCGAGGAAACCAGATGTAACACTCCATTATACTGGATGTAACAAAACGGTGAAGGAAAACATCGTGAGGAAACCAGATGTAACACTCCATTAAATTGGATGTATAAAAACGGCGAAGGAAAGCATCGTGGGGGCCGGCATGGGCTTCGGGTTGCATGGGTTTCCTTCGGCACGCGCCGGGCCCGCGTGGTGGTTTGCAGCCATTATTTTATTTCATGTCCCTCACGAAAGGGATGTTTGTGTCCCAGTACTGTGGGAGAGGTGCATCAATAAAACAACATCTTTCAGGTCAAATAATTGTTACGGAATCGTTTAATTTTTTTTTACATCTTTTTCCTTGTTGAGTCTTAGCAAGTGTTAGCTTGTCAGCTAATTCTCACGCCTACTGTTTCTGCCTTCTCAATTTGTATTGGCGTTTGGTTCTGGAGTTTTATGCCTTATTTTGTGGTTACCCGAAGGGTTGCATGCCACAAACCATGATTATCTTTACAGTAGTTTTCTATGGGTCTTGTTATGATTATAAGATATTGAGGGAGAAACAATGCCTATAAAATTCAAGACACATTTTTTAATTTGGCAGCAGCAAATGAAGAAACCTTCGAAAAAAAAATTAACGAAAACACTTTGATAAAGTAATAATACTTAAGAAAAAAATTTATACATGACCATTAAAATAGACCAAATCATAGAAATATAGGTATTAATCGTTTGAGTTGCGACAGATGATTATGATAATGGGCGGCAGTCAAAATAAAAAATAAATTATTTTTGTTGATGAAAGGGAAATGGATATCGGAAAAGAATAGCTACAGATTTTTGGGAATCACGCCAGGTGAGCAACTGATTTGTGATAAAGGAAATAATTTTCAATAAATATAAATAGGGAAGGGATGTTTTGTTTGTATACTTGTCTCGGGTGCACGGGCATTGGGGGGGACAGTCGTGTGCGAGCCGTTGGAGAGAGCGAACGTACAGTATACTATTGTAGTCTTTGGCGGACGTGTTAACCCTGGCTACTGGTGACGTAATGAGCCAAGGTGTTAGTAGGTACGAAGTTTTAAAATATGATTGACGTGTAAAAGTGTTTGTACAAACCTACTTACAAAATAAAATCATTTATCATTTATCATTTATTTATTAGAACACTACACCAGTATTTTACATACTAGTCATAAGTCATTTATTAATTTGTTGAACAAAGGTACAATAATGATGTTATATAGAGATAGAATAGTGCGCTATGTTAAGCCAGAGGGCGTACAAATGTTTGTGATTAATCAAGCAGCCAAGTCTCAACAAGAAAATTAATAAAATAAAAGTAAGCCTGGACTATAAAAAAAATAATTGTAAAGAATGACACATTTTGACAAATTAAATAAGTAATAATAAATAGCAATAGCAATATATGTCAAAAAACAGAAAAAATAAAATACAAAATAAAATGAAAACTAATAATAAGTAAGACTATGTCAATATACAAGACTAATGTCAATATACAATACAGATGTCAAAAATACAATACTAATGATGTCAATATACAGATGTCAATATAATATAAAAAAAACCTTATGTCAAGGACAACAATAGATATAATTTATTAGCATTTCAACATTCTGTCATTAGATTTTTATCTGTTATGAACTTCGAAATACTGTAATATGCTTTGTTCACAAGTAATGATTTTAGCCGTTTCTTAAATAAGTTCACATTCAATTCTTTGATTGACGACGGTAAGCGGTTAAATATAACTGGCGTCATGCAAAAAACACTTTTGTACAGACGCCAGCACATCAAGCTACTACAATCAGTCAAATTTCTTTAAAAGATTTTCAACTTTATCACTAAAGCTTTAAGGTTCAAGGTTTATTGGGAAAATTTGACAGTTTCGGGTAGCTTGACCTGCTGGCGTCTATACATTAGAGCTGTGTGAGACCTTCTTACACATAAGCTATTATAATCCCGTCGACTTCGATTATTAATGTCCGACATTTTTTTAAACAACTTTGGATTAGTCTTTACAAATACAACAACCTCAAAAATATAAATATATTATAAAGATGGAAGAGTCAAAATTTTAAACTTATTATAACAATGGTTTGCATGTATCTATGACCTGCAATCCAAACATTGTCCTGATACACTTTTTTTGGGCTTTAAAGATAATTTCCCTATTGGTTGAATTCCCCCAAAAAATAACACCATAACTTAACACTGAACCCACCAAGCCATGATAAGCAATGACTAAAGCGTCCACAGTCATCACTGAGGTAAGTTTATATAGGGCATAGGCAGACCTACTAATTCGTTTGTTTAACTCCTCCGTGTGTGTCATCCAATCTAATTTATTGTCAATTGTTAGACCTAGGAATTTAAATGTGTTTACTTGCGTTATGCGTTGGCTGTCATAGTATATGCTCATATTTGTGTTTGAACGTTGGAACATCATTAATTTTGTCTTTTCAATATTAATTTTTAGATTATTATTATTTAACCATTGTACAATGGAGGTCATTGTCTTTGTAATTTCGGCGTTATAGTTTTGAGCGTTTGTGCTTTTAATGGTTAGGTAAAGTGCTGTCATCGGTAAATAGTGATATGGGGTGACTAGTAACTTTCGGCATATCATTTATATAGATTATAAATAGAGGACTACTACTTAACTAGCGACTGGCTATCTGACCTCCACAACCCTGTTACTGGATAACACGATATCCCTTGGTAAGATTGGTCGTTAGACTTTTGGGTTTCTGACTACCTAGGTATAACGACTATCATCATCCAAACTTCGGGTAACGGGTAGGGGTGGAATTTCCAAAAATCCTGGAACATGTGTTAAGTACAGACGCCAGCAGGTCAAGCTACCCGAAACTGTCAAATTTTCCCTATCAATCTTGAACCTTAATGCTTTAACAATAAAGTTGAAAATCTATTAAAGAAATTTGACAGATTGTAGTAGCTTGATGTGCTGGCGCCTGTACATAGTTTTGAACCAAAAGCCCAAATACCTACCAATTTATTTTCATGGATTTTGCAACAGATGTTCGGATTTCCATACGAGCCTTCATGCCATAATTGGGGTAGAAATTCTAAAAATCCTTAAACGTTGGAAAAGGCACAGTCTCCCTCCCTCCTTGTTTCATCAAAAAAAAAAAAAGAAATCACTTCCCAAACCATTTTCCCCATAATTTCATTTGCCAATTACTTAGCAAATAAACTCTTCACAAATAATTGTAACGCAAACTGCAAGTGAACGTCTAAACAGTAACTTGCTTACCAACTAATACTTTTGCCAATTTTAATGTAGGTAGTCAAATATTTCAGTTGGTATAACATATTTTACATAAAATTAAATAAGCCAAATATTTAGTATCGTCAGTTTTCAATTTACTATTTCTATTCAGTCAATGACAAAAGATTTGCATCTTTATGTCACTTGCACAAAATATACAAATTAAATTACAATGTGTTTTGTTGATTTGGTTTTACATTATAAAATATGTTTCTGGCACTCGCCGTCTCTACCGCGGCACCGCTCGCTTCGCTCGTTCGGCTCGTGCGTTGTGTGGTTACAGTTTCAACCTAACCTAACTGTTTGGATTTAATAAAGATATATGCGTGTTACGTAGCAAATTTCACTAAACTCTAAGAAAAATATAAACTATACATGTCAATTAATATTATATAATATTAAAATGGATTCTAACCTAACTTACAGTTCTGTTTGATTAGAATCCTAGTGGTTCGTTTTTCGTTCGTCGTTCGTAACCATAGAGATATCTTATCAAAAAATCTTATTTTTGGCTTCATATTTTTTTCTTAACAAATTATTTGAAGAATGTTTGCTGTAATAAATCATTTGATTAAAGACCAAATGCCTTAATGACATTAGGTATCCTTGGTAATATGCTGCCGAGAAAAAATTGGAGCAGATGAAAATGTGCGTACTAAAATCATTCCAAATAATGCATTGGTATAAAGAAAGGTTGCTAAAATTTGTTTGGATAATCTTTTCAAAATAATTTTGGCCAAACGGCAGGCTCCCCGTTGGATAGATCGACGTTGAAAATGGAACCAAGTACCTAGGCTCTGCGTTGGTGAATGAGTTAGGAACTCAGGACGACTATATTTATTTACCTAAATATGTACCTACACTACCTAAATGTAAAAAGGTAAACAAATAAATCCTCCCGACAAATTTCGCCCACGGTGGCCGGCACGGTCCGCCGATGGCCCGTGTTGCTCTATGACGGTGGCCAATCTCAACGGACAAATCGTGCTTCGCCACGTACGCAGGAGATATTATAGTGCACAAATGTGTGCGCAAACGCAGGCACACTCTCTGTTCCTTTACTCTCATAGTCCGATGAGACGGCAATCCGACACGACCGGGAAGAGATCAGGCGCAGGAACAACGGCTTTCCAAGGCACGGGTGTATCACACCACCAACTTTCGAACTCCGGGCTGCTAGTGAGAAATTTCTAATGGAAAAATCCAAATAACTCTGCCCGAAATGGGAACGGAACCCAGGACCCCACACAGTCGCGGTCGCAGTCGCCCTTGCAACCAGAAAACCACCGGGGTAGTTACCTAATAGGTATTTAGTATGGAAGTAGTTATATAGATAGGTACTAGTAGGTCGTTTTTAACATACCTATTTTCAATAGTCATTAAAACCTACTTACTTAGGTATTCTTTGTAAATGTAGTGGTAGATAGACACCTAATTTGCGCAAAGGCTTACCCCCCGGCCGCGGCCCTGTCAAATTAGTTCCTCTTTGGCTGTATTCTTCCTTGGCCTTGATTGGATGCAACACGCAAATTATTAAATTAACAGTTAAAAACAAACAGATAGTTTTATGTTATTGTGGTCAATGACCCTTTTCTCAGATAAGTCACACAGGTGACACCAAAAAGGACACATGGATTTTACTCCGTGACCTTCGTTCCTGTTTAATATTCATATCAACTTAAATATTTCGGTTCCTTCCTACTCAATTCTTTGTATGAATTATGTAGAAGAGCGTCTGTGACGCTACCGTAGGCCTCCAAGTTAATCTCGTTGGATGCCAAGACCATTTAATAATTTCTCACACATTTAATGTGTAAATATTTTCTTTTTATTGTGATTAGTAACACGTACCTAGCAGCTCTACATAAATGTTAAAGTATGGCAAATTGTGGTTAAATTACCCACGTATAGGAACAGAGCATTTAGTAAAATGTGTGTTTTACTTTAAATTGTGTACACGTTAATTTCGTTCATATCTGTTTAAGCGACTTAACAGTTAAGTTAAATGAGTCAGTTGCAGCGAACGCCGTTATAATGAGATGGCATTAATTAAAAACACACGTGGTATCACTCATGTAAGTCCTTAGACAAACTATTTTTTTATCGCGAGAGATATCAGTCACGTCGCCGCTCCACTGACGAAAACTCGGTTTATAAATAAACCGTTTTTATGGCCCTTCTAAATTGCGTTAAGAAACAATTAAATAAGCAAGTATACTACAATTGCCGTGAAAAATTACACGTTCGTTTGAGTCTAGCAAGTAGGTGTACAACTAAATTATAAGCAAATATTTTTCGTACCCGGTAGGCACAGCAGGTAAATAATTAACAACGAAACATTTTAATGTTCTTAGACTGCTAAGTCTGTATACATGGTGGATGCGATAATACGACAATTCATTAACCTTCGTATATCTAATGACGTTCCCCATACAAAAATTCAACCAAAGGAGATTGGACAAATCTGCCCTGCGTTAAGACACATACCAATGGAAATATCTCACCAGGGAGAGATTTTCTTAAGTATTATACGGTACGTAAGGAGCTACAGAGCTACGGAGCTTTAAATGTAAGTAATTAAGTATTACTGACGTTCTGGTATTTCGTCAATTAGTTAACTTTAATTAGTTCTGTGTCTTGCAAACATCATACTCGTATTTTAAGCCTAGGTTAAGGGTAAAGTTCTCCTTAAAAAGTACTTTCCATTGATGTATATATCTTATGAATATTGCGCTTCGAGGCAGAAACCCATATTACTGTGCTTTTTTTTATTCTCCTTTATCCAACAGTTTAGTCACTATAGCTAGTCAAAGATTGGCAAAAGCCATAGTAGACCCATCACCAATTTAGTTCTAAAAGAAACACACTTTTTTAAATTTAGATTCGGTTTGAAATATTTGATCGTTTCTAAATACTCCTATGCATTAGTATTGTCTGTGTTTTAATTATTTTGTCGTATTGTCGTCTCCACATTGTATATCGCAGTTTTGTATAATTATGCATCTCATATCATAGTAGACATATCATCAGCAATGACTTTGCTATTACCTACATCGATACTTACAACACCCGCTACAATAAATACCTCCGTATTGTAATTTCCATAGACGTATTGTCCTCATTAGAGTACTCGCAAGAAACGTCCAAGCGACAGTTAGAACACATCGATGTAATTACCGGGCTGTTATTAGTGACAACCACATACCGCACTCGTAATACATAGCTTGTATACATTTTCCTAAGGAAACAATGGCATGGCAGTAGTCTTCCGCAGCTGCATCTAATTACTTTACCGATACTGTAATTTTGTAATTACATCGTAATTTTACAGATTTTATTTGCGTATCATTGTGACCCCGTCTCATTCTGTAGATCACCGTAAACGTGTCACTGGACCGTTACGTTTTTTACAGATACGTTGCCGAAGATAAAAGAAAAGTTTCCCTATGTATCTTATACAAAAATGGTATTTTATACAGTGGCCAACTAGCTTAGACCGATTGGTCGAATGGCCAATTGGTGAATATGTGATAGGTAGACCTAGCAGCTATACCTACATGATTGATTGCGATTATTTAACTAAACAGGTTCCTAGTCGGTGAATTATTTACCATTTAATTATGCTATACGTCACAATCGTAGCCCGAGATCATGCAGAAAAAGCACTTATGACATCGGTAGGTGAACTTCAATCAGTTGATTGGCCTTATGAACAGTATTACTTATATCGCATATAGCGGTACGTGGTTATACTTATGCACTTGACCGACATTTTCAACTTGCACTTGACTCGTTTTTTATGTCACCTACAACCTAATGATCAATAGCAACATATAGTGCGTGCCGACTACTAAAGGCTTCAATAGCGAAATGTGCACGCAAAGCCGTCGGCCACAGCCCCACAGGCATTACATTAACCACCGTGCGCCGGCGCAGCAATCGCAGGGCGGTTCTGTCGCGGTGTAGCATTATGTCCCGCATGCTCCACATTCGCCACAATTAGCGGGGAGGTACCTCAATACCTCATACAGCCTGCAAACTATATTGCCTCCTTACCTTCAAACGGCTCTTGATAGCGAGGCAGCTATCAAGTAAATAGACACTGTCAGGCAATTACATCTGAAGCTGAAATGTTCAACAATACACTTTCCTGGGTAAGGCAGGGGCGCACTCATAAATATATAATTGCAAATAAAACAAACAAGACCCTCATTACGCGTCTTATTTCGGTGATCTAAATCACACAACAGAGCCATATAATTTGACGTTCGAAGCTACGCAACTGTTACAAATACTCATGAGCGAGTGACGTGGTCTGCGTAGACGCAGCCACCGTAGCGTTAAAGGAACAAAACATTCCGCTAGATCGTCATTATTCAAATGTTCGCTGTACTAGTTGCCCGCTTGTTCCGGCCTCTGCTTTTGGCCCTATTTTGTACTAGTCTGAAATTACGATTAGTTCGGTCAAAACGAGATGCGGTCATCCGTGGTGGATGGCCGTGTGAACGGTCCGTTATCCAAATAGCTAAAGCGGTTTGTGGAGATGCTCATTGTCTTCAAGGTTCGGATGAAACGGAAGTAAGCAGTTTGACAGTTTGTTTAAACTTAAAAGCATTAAAGCAGAAAATTATTGAGCAGTTCTGGTCAAAACTGGACCAGCTTCCGACTTTCATAGTTGTTTTTGCCGGTACTCTCTTCCATTTAATTTGATTGACACTGTTTTTGCCTAAAACTTGACAGCTTCAGAAAGATTTGAGCGAACAAAAGTTGTCAGGTCAGATGTCAATCATAGCCTGAGACCTTAGATACCTTACATCGCGGAAATGCTATAAAAGTATGTAAGTAGTAATAGTTTTTCAATTTTAGTAGAATACCTTCTTGTAGAGCGCCGACCACTTATGCCAGTTTATTGCCCCTTACGGGTAATCTCATCATAGTGTAGCTCAACAGAAAGAAATCTGCTGCGTAATAACTTAAAAAAACCCTCAGAACTCTAACCATGAACAAAAGAAATTAATTGCAACTATACCGTGACAATTAAAATTAGTAATAGGCTTTACAAAACAGCGAAAAACGCCATTTGTTTTAAAAGTCCAAGTAATCGATTTTTAGCTCAATAAACTTACGAAGCATTTGTTTTTTTTTATCAGTTTAATGACGCCGTCGCCTGCCCTTTATGTTACCGTTATGAAAGATCAACCTGAAAGTAGCTACTTCGATAAAGTATGCGGTTTTACTGATTTCCATGTACACTACCGCACGCTGTTACATAACGGGCCACATACTGTTGGGATCAATTTCGGTGCGTCGGCGGATGATCTTTAATATCTTTATACAATAGTAAGTGTCACTAAAGCATGCGGAAGATCGTGAATCATAAATCATAGAATTGGATTCGTAGCGCACGTCGGCGGGTAATGGAGGTAAAAACGCCACCAGCAAAAGCGCGCGCCATGCGTTTCCCGGCGGCAGGCGGTGTTTTGTTGTCACATCATATTGTAACAATTTACTGTTTCAATGCGCTTACATTATTGCCATGGCTTTAGTGCTGCATTGTTTGTTTTATGATTTTATTTTCTTCAACGTTTTCTTTTTATAAATAGTAGAGCCGATACGGCAATTTTGCGATAGAGCTTTGGTTTTTATAAAAGCTTAGGAAAACATGCACCAAATTACTGAGTCCTGCCTTTTAAACCCCCTGAAAGTTCCTGTTGTGCGTAACCGTTGTGCTTTTAGCTATTTGGTCCTGAAGTCCAATGGCATGAGCCCCTGTTATGAGATTATTGTGAATAAAGTTGACTGGAACAGTATCTATTCACCGCCCATTGGGTATTAAGGAAATAAAAGGCACGTTAGGCATTTCAGCGTTGTCTCTGGGATAACAACGTACCTGAATGGTATTGCTATTACCTCTACCTACAGGTAACCCATAGGCATCTTACCTTGGGATCAACTTTAATAACCGACGAATTTCAACGCAGCGCAGGTGGTCAGAATAATGTAGTTTGCGCGTCCATGCCACCCTGAATATCCAATACTTGATACTAAAAAAATATGTAAAATAATCTAAGTATATAGACTAAACCTAATTGGAAACGAGGTATCGAGGTAAAATACTTATAAGTAAATAAAAAAGTTTTCGATTTAAGAACCATTATTCAATCAAGAACGCGGTGAACATCCTTTCAAGAAAATAGCAATTATATGTACTGCTAATCAAAGAGATTAGTGAAGACTTATCATTTTCCGCTCGACTGCATTCTTTATAATTAGCACTTTTAATTTATTACGATTTACGAGTTACCGCGCCTACAGTGTTAGTTAGCAGTTACGAGCATTTGAGCAAGTTGTATAACTTTTTTAAGTTTATTTCAATTTTTATTCTTAACGAGTGTTTATGGCTAAGTTAATCATCATGTTTTATTTATTTGGACACTATCAATTATTTGGCTAGTTCCTGTTTTAACTTTTTTGTTTATGTTTTAGCAAGCTGCAATTATTAACCTGGATTTATAATTCGTATTCGTGTAAGTATTTATGTATTTTCATTTTAGGCATTTCCAAGCTCAGGGAAAATTCCCGTCTAAGTAGCTTCGCTTCTTCCACATATATTTCAATGATTGTAACAGTTATTAAAATATGAGTCGTAATTGAGTATTGTAAGTTGTTATTTTTATTTTCAATGCTTCCGCAACTTCTAGGCCTCACGGTCAATTTGCTTTGCAAAATCTCTTCGCATACAAATCTAATATCAAAACGTAATTCAAGTGTAAGAAAGCGCGTCAGTCAAGCGCGTACGGTGTATGTAAACACAATCGGTGGAGGTTGACAGGCTGCGTACGCGCAGGCTGACTACTAAATTGACCCTCTGTCGCCGCGTCAGCGCGTCAACGCCACATTTCCGTGACGTTAGCATAAAGGACACAAACATGGCCAGTGACAGTTGTGCCGAGATGGAAAGCCTTTCAGTTGTTCGTCTTCTTCCTCGTTTCTCAGTAAGATTTTCTTAGTTATTAGATATTGTGGGCTTGGATGATTTTCATGTTCGGTAGCCTAAGTATTTCCGATACTTATTTTCTAAATTGCATGGCATAAGTCCTCCCATACCTACATAGTTTTGCAGTCGTCTAGAAAAGCCAAAACTAGTAATATCAGTAGAGTTTCAGCTTCAGTTTTTTTTTTAATCTGCTGAAACAAGTTGTGAAAGTGTTTTTATCGCAGGCTCTCTTCCTGTTTAAGATAACTATGGTTTTGAAATAGTTATTTCTATGCGGCAGAAAATCTTACTTCCTACTAATGGGATCGCAAATAAAGTATCTAGTTAAAACGAGTTTCAGAAAAAAACTCTTTACTTATAACATAAAAATATCGTAAATTTTATTACACGATACAGTTAATTCAACTTTCCATAGGGGATCTTATCTGTTAGTAATTACATACAGAGAACACTTGTCAATTACTGAATAAAAGAGAAAATGGTCTGAAAATGTTCTTGGTTTACTACGCTGGATTTTTTGTAGCAGGCGTAAGTCCGAGTTACTGTAACCACGGCTAATGCACTTCTTGTTACAAGCAAAAACACGCCGCTCTGTGCGAAGGGAATTGACCCATTAGACAAACTATCAATAGGGAACGTACTAACGTAAGTACGTAACGTAACGTAATCAAATGTTAGGGAGAGTGACCTTGTCACTTGACACGGCTATTCTTAGGGCATTTGATGCGCAAGGAAGACCTACCAAAACCATTGCTGACAACTTTGCAAATTGTTTGGACAAAGCGGTTAAAGACATAGTTCCTAAATGTAACATAAAATTAACAGACCCTAAAGCAACACGTATACCCCTGGATTCTAGTATGATGTTTAAAAAAGCCTCGGCTAGCAGCGTTCATAAAATCATCAAACAAGTTAACTCAAGAAAAGCCCTAGGTCCAGACAATATTAAAGTTTCCGACATTAAAATGATAGGTGATAGCATATTCAAGCCTATTGCTGACTTAATGATTCGAAGTATTGAAAGTGGTCTATACCCAGATGATCTAAAGGTACGTTGCATAAGGCCAGTCCATAAAAGAGGTAAAAAAAACGATTATTCAAACTATCGTCCAATAACATTGCTCTCGTCTATTGATAAAGTAGTTTTATAGGCAGCACGACGTAATTGACCGGTACCAATTTGACTTTCAGGCCGGCAAAAGCACCACGAACCTCTTGTCAAACTTCACCGATGAAGTCAATAAGCACCTAAATGAAAAAAATATGCTCTTGCTCTCTTTATTGACTTCTCACGTGCCTTTGACATATTAATTCATAATCAGCTAGTTGATAAATTAGACGACTGCGGAGTTCGTGGTCCATTACTCAACTGGTGTAAAAGTTATCTTAAAAATCGAACCTTTACAGTAAAAATTGATAACATGTGTAGTGAACGCATGGCTATAACTGAGGGAACAGCTCAGGGCTCAGTATTAGGCCCCCTACATTTTTTGTTGTATGTAAATGATATGAGTAACTGCATCACGAACAGTAAATGCTATCAGTTTGCGGATGACACTTGCCTTGTTATTTTTAATAGAAATCCTCAAATTGCATGCGAACGTTTACAACTCGACCTGGATGCTCTAACAAGGTGGTGTCTCGATGCTGGCTTGGTACTTAATACAAGCAAAACTAAACTATTGGTTATTAAATCTCCATACATTAGAAAATTGCCCTTAGAGAACTTAATAGCCCATGGCCATGACTGCTTACATACGATCAATGCGATTAATTGTAACTGTCCACAAATAGATGTTGTCATTAAACAAACATATCTTGGAGTAATTAGACGATAAGTTTAACTGGAGTTATCACATAGAATGTGTCTGCGATAAACTTCGGTAATTTCTCGCTATTATGACCATATTAAAAAAACGCCTGCCCTTCAAAGTGAAGATAATGCTTTATTACGCAATGCTAATCTATATCCAGTAGGTATGGCCCTAACAAAATTAGAAATCAATTTTACGACAGTATAAATGGCCTCTTTAAACACTGTAATGTCTTACCAGAACATATGCAATTAAATTTTTTGTTATTAAAAGCACAATTTTTCAATAAATCTAAGAAACAAAATCGAACACCTGTATGCAGTCAGGCAGTTTCTCAGAATAGGCTTCGTACACAGCGCGCCGACAATACGTATGGCGAGCAAACTACCGGTTATATTATAGACTTATTAATAGTCTACCCTTAGAAATAAATAAATTTATTACACATAAAAATATCAAATGTAAACTTAAGCAATATTAGGTACTTAAGTATTATGTAGGAATGATTGTAACTACGAGTATTTAAAGAGACAATAACGCATACATATAAAATGCCTCATTGTACTTATAGTTCGATATTGAGATAGACTCATGATAGCACAAGTTTAAACCTTAGTGGTTTTTGGTTGATATTTAATATGAATAATCAAGTATTCTTTTAAAAAAAAATGATAAATAAAAAATTAAAAAAAAACCACCATAGAGTTATAGATTACTGAGATAATATCAATTGATTTCTTGAAGCATACTTTTGTTTTTGTATTTAATTGTAAGTATAGTTAGTTAGTAATGCCGAGTCCCATAACTTACAGACTGTTATTGGTTAGAATGAAGACTGTATTTTAACCAATAAAGAAGCAAATACCTCATAGCTTTGCATAGTAGTAGGCCCTCTCATATGGATGTAGGTATCACAGGTAAAAGCTAGAGCTGGAGTGACGTCACCCCAGCTGCTCATTCATATCTTCCAAACGAAAGAAGATAAGATTATGTATTACACCTTAAAAAATAAGGCGTAATAGCTGCCGTCGGCAGCAAAATTTTCAAATGTCTGGTCAAAATACTCTATGAGTTATTAAACCGATAAATATGTGTAAGCTGGAGTGACGGCAACCCATCTGCTCATGTCATATCTTCCGAACGAAATAAGATATGATTATGTATCATAGCTTAAAAATTTAGGCATAATAGCTGCCATAGGCAGCAAAATTTTCAAATCTCTAGGCCTTGTATTTTTTTACGTTAAGTTGAAGTGTCATGTAAAAGAGGGCGAGCCTATTGCCATCAAACGGGTGCAAATCCAATCTCTGGGCTGTAACTGAGAAATTCCTGATGGAAAAATCCAATAATACTTTGCTCAACATGGGAAAAGAACCCTGGACCTCATGCTCCGCAGTAGCGCTTGCGACCACTAGACCAACCAGACAGTCATAGTAGGTACCCACTTATATAACAACTTCACGAGCCGCTTTTCCTGTTATCCTGAAAATACTATTCTACGACTTAGCTTTTGGGTATCACTGATACCCAAAAGCTAAGTCGAGTCGTGATAGGTACAATAGCTTACTTAACCGACTGATACCGTATCAGTCGGTTAAGTAAGCTATTGTACCTATCACATCTTTTCTCTAGAAATGTACGAGTATTTTGATAAATTAGTACTATTTTTGATTCCTGTGTTTGGGTGCGAAGTAGAACGCTCTACTTCGCACCCAAACACTGAGGAATCAAAATCATTTTTTGCGATTTAGTTGGTCAATCACTGAACGATTCCAAGAAAAAAATAAAAATCCGTTCCGTGTGTTGCACCGCATCTGTTGCTGATTAGAAACTCCATTTGTTTACTTCAGTGTTACCTACATAACAACCGAAACAAACAGCTGCTGACCGCTTTCATTCAAATGGTTCTAATTATTGATCTAAATTCTCAACGATTACTTTCTGACCGTCCGTCAGCTAGTTGGCAAAGTTACCATAATTCACAAAGCAACACGTTTTGTTTTGTTCTCAGATCTCATCTAACATAATAGATAAGTACTTACTTCTTATTGGCTGTAGGAAAGGTGAATTAAAAAATTATCTGTACTCATCTTCGATTTTGATTGACTTTCTATAGCGGTTTAATTTTATATTCGATAGTCCCAGTGCCCACTGGGCCGCCGGGCCTCGCTCGGTCAGATATAAAGCTATTTAGTTATCTTATCTGGCGATCATCTTCAGCCGCCAGAGTCATCCGCGGAGATGGCGACCCAAACATAACATCGATGACCCGATACTGCCGCAACACCGAAATGCCACTCAATCATTAGGCAGGTACGCCGCAATTTCTCCACGCGAATGTCACGGTAATGAACGCGTCGCGGCGCTCGGTGGAGCCCAATTCTCCCAATAATCCGACGCCAATCATCTATATAGATCACGAGATTGTTCACGGCGGTTCGGTGATCGTGTCGTGAGAACGATAAGACACAGGCGAGCAGGTGGTTCCCTCCCCGGCATGGCTAACTGTTCCACCATCATCAACGGAGCGAGCCGAGCGCGCCACCTCGCAGTCCCGAGACACCGGCGCACCACGCGCTACACTCCGCACCACCAGCGCTTCCGAATTGTTTGCAACTTACGCGGGAAAGCTACCGGCGACGCTTGTGTTGCGCTTTCGGACTTACGCAGTGGCAGTGCAGATAAACTACAATATTGACGCATAAAAATAATAGTGATTTATTTGTTTAATCGGATAGATAATCCGAATAGTTGGGCTTTTTTTTATATTTGAACGAGTAAGGTAATCGGGGCAGATAGCATTAACGGTTGGCTCCGCGCTCGAGTGTGGCAGACCGCAGCATGACGAGCGCCGGCGACTGCGCTCTCGTGCTCCTCCTACTGGTATGTTAAAGAGCTTTAACTACTTGCTTATTATAATCCCCATTAATCGATGAATAAAAGTCATATTTTCTTTTAATTTTGAATTGAAAATGAGTTATAAATTCGAAATAAACAAACTCCGCACAGAAAAGCTTAGAAAGTTGAGATGGAACTAAGTAATATAAGTAATGTTACTTCCATGTTATTTCCATTTAGCTATAAATCGTATTGCTCGCTGGCCGTGTACTAAAATCTGAATGTTTCGTCCCCATTCTAGACTATTGAAGACACGTTTATATTTGAATCCGGTTTGCTTGTACGAGAGTATAATCATAAATACAGTGTTTGTAATAAGCTCTAAGCTATCTCTCGAACTGAACACTGCCAACTGACCTACATTGCGATACTCGTAGTTTACTTTGTCACGCTAACTTACGCTGCAAAGTTGTTAACTCAATTTATTTATTTTTTTACGAAATTAGTACACCTAGTTGCTTTCAAACAAAAATATTTAATCTTCATTGTTTCACAAGTTAGGTTAGGGTAAGTTAATTAAATCACTTCACGTACGTATGTTTGACTACCTACATTTAAAGGAATACCAAGCTTTAATGATTTATTATCAAAACGAAAATCTTCTGTACCTACGTGGTATAGAAGATATTCGTCTTATTAATAAGTCATGAAAGCTAAATACGATGCCAGTATTTACTTACATTAAAAACTGACATATTTGTTGTACATAATCTAGTAAAACTTTGTCAATATGCGTATTTTAAGTTACAATACGCATCTACGTGTGATCTATCTGATAGAGCCTGAGTCTGTGTGTTACTTTACGATCAACCAGAAGCTTAGTTATAGTTTACACGGAGAGAATTACCGCTTACACACTAATTATTGTGCGAACATAAAAGGGATGACCCTTAAACCTATTCGTACATCAAAGACGATAAAATAGGAGAAGTCGGTATGTTCAAAAGGCTTCTGTTAAGCCTATTGTAGCACGAACAGAGGTATTGAAAATCTTTATGATAGGCAGAGTCAATTCGACAAGCTCATCTTTTCTTTACTTTGACTACACTACACCTCCTTTTTAGCTCAGGATTATTATTAGTTCCTTGCTTGGATTGTAAGTATTTAATCTCAAGATTCTCAATTATAAAAGCTATTAGTAACCCAATGATTTATATGGATTTCGAGTTAGGTACAGACCTACTTCTTCGGTTATTTATTTCCTGTTGGTTATCCGTACCTAAATGCTCGTAATATTTAGTTTTTTAACCATCCCCTTACGGTATTTTCAATAAATATTTCATAACTTCCGCATTGTAACGTCAGTTTGCCAGCTAAGTTCCACTCCAGTCGCAAATTGTTTCTGATAGGCCATTCGCTGCTAATTCACTGGGTATGTATTTCAGATAAAATACAGCATCAAGTCCACTTATAGAAATTGCTCATAAATTCGGTGTTCACGGGCAGTAACTTTCACACGAGCGATACAGAAATTGAGCTCCTGTTCTCAGAGCACACACGCTCTACATTTTTTTTTTAATTTAGCTGCTTAGTAATTTCCTTACAATTTTATTCACACTATATCATAAGTCACTGCTAGGTGTTCGTTTATACTTAAGAAATCAATGTACTACGCTTTCAGAAAGATTAATTTCCTAACAGACAATCAAACAAGGCGCATGTCAGGCTAGTGATTTATTTGATTGACTTTTGTTATTTCGATCAGCTAATTATCAGAGTTTAACAGTTTTTTTCAACTCTTTCCCCTCAGAACTTTATAATAGAATAGAACAAAGTTTATTGTCTCCAGCATTACAGCTAGGGTAAGTACATACACACAACTATAAACCGGAAGCAAAAGGTTTAAGCGTCAACATTATGCTTAAGTCCCCTAGCGGGTTGCTAAGCGCAGGTTTTCAGCTTAAACCTGAAACTTCAGAAGCCTCAGTCACAGCCAGATCGAATCTGTCTCAGCTGTCTTCTTCCGATTGCTGGTTAATGCCCATCGACTTTTCGGCAGTCATGCTTCAGACACTTCAAATTCCTAATCCCACGGCTAACGATTGCTTGTTTGATTACTTTGCCTTTTTATTATCTACGAAAGCAGGTAAGTACCTAAGCCACTAACGACTTAACAAACTTCAGTGAATGAAGCTATCACTGTTCCATGGATTAATTAAAGGCAGTCTAAAACGAACAGCGTTTGGTCTCGACCTGGTAAAAGAGTTGTATATTTCTAATCGTATAAAATTTGCATGAATGTAGGTAAACCACGAGCAATTTTTTTTAACTACATTCTAACAAATAAATACATTTTGATTCATTAGGTGTCTTCTTGTTCTTCGCTTCGCTCTGGACAGAGCGGTCGTGTTCACTATGAATATTGTCCAATTGCAGATGTAGTCGTAGCTCGCCTCACGATCTCTCTCTATCTGGTTCTGTTAGAGTAACCGCGGATTTAATTTGATCTGCCCACTCATAGCAATATATACATATCTATAGGGGTTCACGCCTCATCGGTGATCTCCCATGGCCTATTTACCTTCTACTTTGCCCTGCACCACTATATAGACACCCTATGAAGTCGGTTTATAATAAAAAAACATACTATTTTATAAATATGTATGTTTAGGTTATGGTATTTATCTATGGGCTTGGGTCGCCTGAAATAAATGAATAAATAAAAATAAAAAAAAATATTACTTATCATCAAAATTGTCACAAACAAAATGATTAGATTATAACTGTTTTTAGCTTTTCATATACTTACCAACCTAATAGCTTAGACTTAATATTCTATCAATTTCACTTCTATTCCGAATTAAATTAAGTCAATATTTTGTTCAATAATTAAGATTAAAAAAGGTGCAGTTTCAAACATTCGATGGACATTTTTTGTTGACTGTACCTACGTGCACGAATTCATCTAAAGTTAGTCAGCGCTCAAAAACAATTAAAATAAAAAAACTGGGACACTACGTGATATCCTCAAAACTTTCACTAAGTATCCACTGAAAATGGTTTTAATTTGATTTCTCCATTGTTTTTCTTAGAAAACAATTAAAATTGCTATCGTTTATTTATTACTGCTTGATTTAGAAATATCTGATATAGTATTTATAAAAAGTAGTAGGTAGGCGAAATTAAAATCATTACACTTTAGTTTTTAGGGTTCCGTAGCCAAATGGCAACGGAACCCTTATGGATTCGTCATGTCTGTCTGTCTGTCTGTCTGTCTGTCCGTCCGTATGTCACAGCCGCTTTTTTCCGAAACTATAAGAGCTATACTGTTGAAACTTGGTAAGTAGATGTATTCTGTGAACCGCATTAAGATTTTCACACAAAAATAGAAAAAAAACAATAAATTTTGGGGGTCCCCATACTTAGAACTGAAACTCAAAATTTTTTTTTTCATCAAACCCATACTTGTGGGGTATCTATGGATAGGTCTTCAAAAATGATATTGAGGTTTCTAATATCATTTTTTTCTAAACTGATTAGTTTGCGCGAGAGACACTTCCAAAGTGGTAAAATGTGTGTGTCCCCCCCCCCCCCCTGTAACTTCTAAAATAAGAGAATGATAAAACTAAAAAAAATATATGATGTACATTACCATATAAACTTCCACCGAAAATTGGTTTGAACGAGATCTAGTGAGTAGTTTTTTTTTAATACGTCATAAATCGTAACGTAACGGAACCCTTCATGGGCGAGTCCGGCTCGCACTTGGCCGGTTTTTATTAAGTTAACAGCTATTTAGTCTTTTTAAACTGTAATATCTACGATAGATACAAAAAAACTCTCACTGACGCAGTCACTTGATAATCTTAACTGAGTCAATGAGATGAGTTCGCGCAGC
Source organism: Apamea anceps (assembly GCA_951799955.1). Taxonomy (NCBI): domain Eukaryota; kingdom Metazoa; phylum Arthropoda; class Insecta; order Lepidoptera; family Noctuidae; genus Apamea; species Apamea anceps. Next base: position 8,113,361 of record OX637516.1, read on the forward strand.
TAAATTCTGGGCCAAAGATGTTTTAACTTTTTGCCATCGATACGCTAAGAAGAAGAAGTAAAATCATTAAAGTAACCAAGTTAAAGTTAGCGGTAAGGGTTTAATTATAAAGATTGCTTAAAGTTAAGTTATAAGTAATGAATGATTAACGTATGCTTTACCATACATATTTTGACGTTTAAACTTTAAAAGCGACGTTTATAAATAAACCCTATAAACTTGAAGTAGGTACTTATGTCCTATCAGCTTCAGGATAAGAACAAATCTAACCTAGGGACCTAAATGTCTACCTTTCACCAGGACGTCCCAGATTGAGTGATAGTGATGTGGTCATGTGGACCTGCTTGAGAATAAAATGATAAAAGTAGGAAAGTACTGGATGACCTGTTTCGTAGTAGCCTATCGCAATAATATTACGGGTACCAAACTTAGTTTTACTTTAGATGTAGATAATTATCATCATAGAGCCTTTACTTTGTACCTAAGTAGGTAATTTAAACAAATAAAAAAAACAAAAGAACATCAGTAAGTAGGCTATTCTCACGAAATCACATCAAGTCACTAATTTAGGTAAAAATAGAAAATAACTCGCGAAAGCAAAAGTAATCGAAAAAAGAAAAGCGAAATTAGAGCAGATTAGACATTATTAGATAGCAAAAAGTAGAGCAATTCTGCAATTTGTATTTATTTTTCGGTAGCTCAACGCTAAAATTTGAGTTTCAGCGGAAAATCAACAACCTATTGGCCTAGAAGCTTTTAAACCACCTTGCTCATAAAAAATGTAGCCAATCTATCTCATGGTGCTTATAATATAATAGCAAAATATTTCATCGATGAAAAGTGATATTCAAACCGTTTAACCTTTGATAAAAGCCATTTAGAAAAATTAGATTTCACGCAGATTAGATTTCTAAAACTCGCGCAAAAAACAGATAGAAACAATCATACCAGAAACAACTTTCATGCCAAAAATTAACAACTAATGTGTAAGCACGAGTTTAGAAAGTATTTTCTAAATGTATTGTCAATCTTTCACGTTCATTTGCAAATGAACAAGGAATAAAACAATAAAGAAGGCAAACTCATAATCAAAGAAACCATAGAGGTCACAAAGCCATGACAATAACAAGGGGCTATCTATCATTAAACTGGCCGTTACCATAAAAATATAGAAGGTACGTACTCCACACTTTCATTGGTAGGTACCTACTCTTTGCCCCTGTTGCCTTAATAACTAAATCAAGCCAACAAAGCAGTACAGATCAAATCACAAATCGAATTAGTATACAATGTAATAACTTGCTCTTAGCGGTTACTCACCTCACGATCAATCGATCGATCGATGATGATGGGTGTAATGGCTGTTACAGATCTTGCGCATGCGTGCTTCGCTTGAATTAGAGTCTGCACACACGCTTTCAATGTCCGCCCCAACCAGACGTAACTGCATCGCACTTAATAGTGCACTAGCATTCGCATAAAAATGTCTTACTAATAATATTTATGATACATTAAGCTCGCTGCTTTGAAATTAAATTGATACAAACCGATCAACGGTGGATTTATGAGTTGTCTGGTAACAAAACTGTAAAATATGAAATGGCCGTGGTTATACAAAACATGAGAAATGGATGAGCACAGTTTATGTAACGTTAGTGGAACTGATAGCAGTTTTCTTCTAACTCAATTCAAAAGAAATATAATTCTGAGTGCCTAACTTTAATTGTAGATTATAAGTAGTATGCACTTAGAATTTACAGTAGAAAACTGATTAGGTAGACTACTAGTTAAATAGGTAATCTATTGAAATCATCATCGATTAATTTGCTCTCGTACTAATTGTCACGAACTACTTACTTGTTGGTACTGAAGTAGTAGAGCAGATCCCGTGATAAAAAAAATATGTTTTTTAGGGTTTCGTACCTCAAAAGGAAAAACGGAAGCCCTAAAGGATCACTTCGTTATCCGTCTGCCCGTCCGTCTGTCAGTCTGTCAAGACCCTTTTTCTCAGGAACGCGTGGAGGAATCAAATTTATGTGAAATTAATATTAGGTAAATACGGTCTATGGTCGGTACCTTGGAGCTCTAAAAAAATAAAGCTTCAAGTCAACGTAATGAATAATACGGCCATTTATGCGACATATTTTGATACTTGCAAATAAATGAAAACGTATAGAGAATATACTATTATTTTATTGACCTAGAATCATGAAATTTACCAAGAAGCACTAGTAAAGGAATAATTCCGAAAATCGTTAATTTGTAGTTTAAACACATTTAAAAACCGGCCAAGAGCGTGTCGGGCCACGCTCAGTGTAGAGTTCCGTAGTTTCCCGTCCGTTACAATAAGTGTTCCCACTTATGAGTTTAAAGGTGGGTATCCATTATGTTTGCACTCCAGGAGCGCTCCGCGCTCCTGCAACTGCTCCCGGTAGTAGGTACGTGCGCGAACGTCCGCGGCAGGCGCTCCGACTCGTGACGGTTTTTAGCGCGAACACAAAGGGGAGCGCATGTAAAAGTGCGCGCGACGTATCCATTGGAGCAGTTGCAGGAGCGCGGAGCGCTGCTGGAGCGCGAACATAGTGGTAACCTAACTTAAAAAAGGCTATTTGTTGCGGAACTCTAATAATTACGGAACACTAAAAACGGGCCCACAAAGGACGGTGATAACTAAAAAAATATGTAAACGAAGTTTAAAAAAATTCTTGCATATACGATTATACTACAAACTTAGTCCAGAAATTATTTTGTACAACTTTTTGTCTTTTTTGTACAAAAACTGTTGTTTCCATCAAGTTCAAAATGATTTTTCTAGAAAGTCCTTATAAAGTTCTACTTTTCAGATTTTTTTCATATTTTCTAAACTTATGGTTCAAAAGTTAGAGGGGTTTTTTTACTTTTGGAGCGATTATTTCTGAAATTATTGACATTATCAAAAAACGATTTTAGTAAACCCCTATTCATTTTTCAAACTCAAACTCAAATCATTTATTTCAATTAAACCATTTACAGGCACTTTTGAATTGTCAAAATTAAATAGTCGGTCAGTTAGTCAGAAAGTTGAAGCTAGTTGCCCATTCCAAAGCGTAGATCTCTATGGAGAAGAACGGGCAAGAAACTCCATGGACACTCTTTTAAATCAAGACATTTTTACAAAATCCTGGTTACATTATTCTTATTGCTTCTCTATGTGAGAACAATGTAAAAAAAAACAAATTTAAATATAAAATTTAAAATATAAAATTTAAAATATAACATTAAAAATAAGCCTTGGCAGTTAAGAGATGACCAGTCTCAACTGATGGCGCCCGTTCACGAACATGACGCGTGGATCAGCACCACCCAGCTCAACCATTTCGTAGGGAACCGAATGATCCAACACACGCGCCACCACCAGTGAGACATTTAAGTGAGCATGACATATTCTCAACTGCCATGCTCTTTCAAGTCAACATCAAAATATCATAAAAAACGGATCCATGGTTCTTACATTTACAAAATTTTCAAAAATGCTTCTAAATTATACAAAACTATAGTTTGCAATATAATTAAGATGAGAGAAAAAAAAATAACTACCAATCATGAAGAGGTATTTAATACTGAAGTATTAAAAGTTAATCCTGATTAAATAAAATAAACACTAAAAAAAACAAAAAGGGGAAGCATCTCTTCCAAATATTGAAATTGTGATCAACTTGTAAGCCCAACTGCCTGTGGAGCAGGACCGTCCAACTTATAATATGCTTGTCTACATAGTGTGCGTTTAATGCATGTTTTAAATTTCTTCTCATTTAGTTGAAGAATATCGATTTTAAATACCTTTCCAACAATATATCACACGTTAGGGTTGAAATTAAAAAAAAAATCACTTCCCACTTTACATATAGGGGGACTACCCTAATAAAACATATTTTTCCAATTTTTATTTTGCCACTTTGTCGGCGTGATTGATATACATATTGGTACCAAATTTCAGCTTTCTAGTGCTAACGGTCACAGAGATTAAGCGAGGACGGACAGACGGACGGACAGACAGACATGGCGAAACTATAAGGGTTCCTAGTTGACTCCGGAACCCTAAAAAGATGTTACGATTACGAACTAACATTTGCAGTTGGACAATTGACCGTGACAAATAACGATGTATGGGAGAACATGTTTTTCAACTAAAATTTTAAGTTCGTTCTTGGGATAAATTCATCCCAACTCTACAATGCGTATCAAGTGCAACAAACCCGAACCGATAGGAACGATAGGCGAACCCATAGGTTTATGTAATGTGTCGTATTTCAACAAAAATCGAAAAAATCGCAATTGAAAGTTGCCAAGTGTTGACATATTGGTGTTCGTGACTGTACTGATTGAAACATTTGTTGCTTATGAATGGCATTGATTGTTGACCTACTAGTACTAACCAGATACTTGCCTGCAGTAGGTAAATAAATAATCCAGAAATTAAATGCGTGAAGAAAACTCACAAGAAATTCACATAAAACAAGAACTAAAACGTATTTTATTAACTCAACATAGTATAAACAAGTAATGCCACATCATAAATCCGTCGAGGATTCCGCGCAAACCTATTACTCCACTTTGTCCTCGAATGAGAAGAACGGTGTTGGGATCTAACTCTCCATGTGCTAGGTTTTGAAGGGTTTTGAATAGTTGTAGTGATATGATTGATTTTCATTTTGATTCTCTCAATAAGCAAAAATGAAAATTTTTTGTACTCTGTGTACGTAACTTTTTATAGAAATGAGGATTTTAATATGTTACTAATACATAGTTATGTATTAGTAACATATTAAAATTATACTACGTTTACTTGTACAATATTTAGCTTACAACTAGCATAATTACTGATGATTGCTTTTATTTTTTTGTTCATGTGGTGTTTACCTTTAAGTAATTGTTGCAATATGTAGAGTTTAAACGCATGTTTTATTTTTGTTAGTAGATTAGTGTACACAATTATTGGTAGACCTAATAAATAAATAAAATAAAAATAAATTAAAACGGAAAATAATAACTAAGCATCTCAAAGTAGTAATCTAAACAGCACCACGGCAATTAACACTTAAGTACAATAAAAGCGATGCCCTGGGAGTACGATAAGGTACCGCGGGAGACTGCGACCGACTCTAATCTTTAAATTAAGGAAGTGTTAATTTGTTGCTAGATACTGCAAACGACTTGATGAGACATATTATGACGAGAGAGTTCCGCACTCTAGTGTAATTACGACGTGAGAGTGTATTGAAATCTAATGGACATGAATATGGACTTAATTGAACAAGCACGTAGAAACTACAATTATAGACCTTGTAGGCGTCGTTTTTAGTACTTTGAAAATGCGAACTATCAGCATACTAAAAACAGTAGTACAAGCTCTATTCGACAACACAGATCTATATACATACCTAAGTACCTACTTACATTGTTTAAATAACCAAGATCATTCTGAAAAGAACTAGTGTAATGAAATGCATTTATGAGATATATTCATATTCAAGCAGACAACAACGTAACAAAACCGTTTGAAACGCAGAATCAATTAGTTCCCCGAAACAACTCTTCACGCCCAATAATCAGAGTAAACCGTTTTAGAAAAAAAACCGTTTAACAGTCTGCACAAAAATTTACATACAAGCAAGTAAGAGCGATTATCTTGGTCCGGACGTCGTCATTTCCGCACGAAGTTCTGTGCCAACGGTCAACTGAATGACCCGCGTACGTTACCGAAACCAATGCTCAGCCGACACACTTTTAGAACGCACCATCCATTACAAACCCATAAGGCAAAGAAATACCAACTTTATATATTGACTCAGCAATGTATAATGCGCGATCCACGATATACCGCAGCAGTTGGAGCATGAACCGTGATAAAGTGTATAAAATCGACTTACTTTCAACGACGCCGCATCAGCCGACCTCACGTTCACGGACCAAATGATGTGGTATGGTTCGCTTCATTTACAAAACCGCAACCACACTCATAATCCTCTTCAACTGCTTTATTGGGATTTATATCTTAATGCTTTGTAAATCAAACTAGAATGAACACGCTATTTCCTCAGCAGCTAATATTCTAGGCTAGACTGTTAACTATTGTGAAATGTATTACTTATCCGAGCAAGGTTTGAAGTCTATGAAGTATTTGAATTCCCCATAATTTTTGTGGTCTTTATATTCGCAATAAAAATTAAATAATTAGTTAGGTACGGGTATCTTCTATGGTTTCCAACCGGTCAGGCAAATAGACCAATGACTGTCAGTATTAAGAATATTATACCGATATACGTAGATATTTATTGGCGGAATGCAGCAGACAGTACTAAGCATTGTGAAAAAAGATATTCCCCTAGTTCATGCTTTGCATAGGCAGGTTTTTTCTTTTTTGAAAATAAAAAGATTTTTTTTCCATTTTAGCATGTCGGAAAATAATCCGAAAAAGTTTTCCAAGATTAACGAATTTTCAGAGACGAATGGTGTTTTAATAAAAAAATGTTGTCAGTCTTCCAAGTACTTACGATTTTCAGTACCTATCACCAAAAACCGGATAATAAAAACAATCTCTAGTTAAGAAAAACGTCTGATAGAGTTTTCTATGAAAAATACCAGTTTTTTTTGTCATATGCACAGATAATGTAGGTATTCAAAATATTATGTAGTTAGGTAGTCAAAAAAAAACAAAATTAAGTGTACCTACTAAAAATAGTTAGAAAAAGAGTAAAACATTAAAAATAAAATAATATCTCGACGTCCGATCAGCTTTTCCGTAACATAATCGCAAACATTTTCTTTGTGGTCAGCTTTGATCGCTCGCTATCATTACACTGTCATCTGGAATTATCTGCGCTTAAGCGATATCCACTATCGATAGAAGTCTTTCTAAGAACGCATTGGTTTACAAAAAATTGTGGCCACTAGTAAAGCCATCATTCGCTATATTGTATTACTTTCAAGAGAGAATAAAAAACGTGCCCGTAGCTTGGATGGGACATCGATATTTATTTGCCATAATATTAGGGGTTAAAGTATGAAATTGCCGATTTGTACTGAAAAATTGAAATTAGTAATTTAACATATTTATTTAATCAAAATAATTATCATTATTATCTATACATTGCTGCCGTCTAATAGAAAGGTCATTTATGCCTTTGCGATAGAACTCTCGTGATCTAGATTCGACAAACTGTGTGAAAGCATTTTGTACTGCCTCCTGAGAAGAAAACTTTTTATCACATAGAAAATTGTCCAAATCACGAAAAAAATGGTAGTCCGTTGGAGCAAGGTCTGGCGAATACGCAGGGTGACGAATGGTTTCTAATTGCAGTTCCTGTAGAGTTAAAACGGTTTCTCGTACTGTATGAGGTCTCGTGTTATCATGGAGCAATAATGGTGAACATCGATTCATGAGTCGGGGCTGTTTCACTGCTAGTTTTGCTATCATTGTTCTGAGTTCAGCACAGTAGACATCTGCCGTTATTGCTTGACCAGATCGGAGAAAGCTATAATGAATAACACCATGCTGAGACCACCAAACAGTTACCATTACCTTTGTATTGGTAAGCTTTGCTTTAGGACACTGTTGCGGCGTTTGACCGGGTCGGGGGGCTTTCGGGACCGGGACCGCGGTCCCGGTTTCCCCCTAAAAATATAATAATTATTTTGAGTGGTATTTTGGGACCACAAATAAAATAAACAAAGCGGGGTCAGCCATTGCATTTTTCGCTTACGGTTATCGCAAAGAATCCACTTTTCATCACATGTCACAATTCGATCCAAAATTCCTTCATTTCTGTATCGATTCAACAAGGCAACACAAATTTCTATACGCGTTTCTTTCTGCAGATCAGTCAAATCATGAAGCACCCATTTCTCATATTTTTTTATTTTATTGATTTGACGCAAATGAGTCAATATTGTTAGTAAGGTACCGTTAAACCATGCCGCTAATTCCTGGGTAGTTTGGCTCGGATCGGCTTCCACCATCTCTTTCAATTCATTGTTATTCACCTGTATGGGCGGTCTTCCACGTGGTTCGTTCTTCAAATCAAAGTTTCCATCACGAAAGCGTTTAAACCAAAATCGCATGGTGTGTTCATTAGCAGTCCCCTCTCCAAACGCAACATTGATATTGCGAGCTGTATCTGCTGCGTTAGTTTCGCATCGGAACTCGTATTCAAAAATAACTCGAATTTCGAAGTATCCATCTTTCTTGTCTAAGCTGAATAAAAAAACAACTGAAAGTCGACAATCGAATGTTGCACATTTTTTAAAAGAAGAACTTCATAGGTACCATGTGAAAAAAGTTTCACTCAAAAATCTCAAACCATGAAGGTTCTATGTCAATTCGAAGTACCTATTACAATAAAACGGCAATTTCATACTTTAACCCCTGTTATTTGGAAGTATTATGTACTGACCCTAGTTAGTATCTGTATCTATAGTCTAATACAGAGGTTGCACCATCTTCCTGCCCTTGTCCCATGTTACTTGGGGTTATGTTTTCTTCTTCCATTCTCCCCTGACTACCGTCACGCTATACAATAGGTTCGTAGGAATGATTTTACCTAGCAGAGGACCTACGTAGTCAAAAATCCAAATTCTAAATACCGGTGTAGTTTTAAGTTGACCATGTGGCATTTACGAGTACACAGTAGTCGTAAATGCCACATGGTAGTAGATGACACAGTTCTACTATTTAAAGGCCAATCCTGGAAGGATGTATATAGGGTAGCCAATGCAGGCTTTACCCTGGTATCTACATGGCTCGACCGTAATCTACTAACTTTAAATAAACAAAAAACAAAGTATATTGCCTTTAGCATCCAAAATAAGACACAACCACCATTAAATACCTTTCATATTAAATATCACACATGTTGCGAACCCAGCACCTGCTCATGCTACTCTCTTTCTAAAACTAACTCTATTAAATACCTAGGACTAATTGTAGATCAAAATCTAAACTGGAATGAACACATTATGACCTCAACAGCTAGAGTCAGAAAGATGATTTATGTCTTTAAAAAAATCCGACACTTTTGTAACAGAAAATTACTATTAACACTTTATTATGCACTTTGTCAATCAATTTTAACATATTGTATCTCCACATGGGGAGGCTCATCTAAATCAACAATGATTAGTTTAGAACGCTCGCAGCGTGCTATACTGAAAGTTATGACATTTAAGAGGTATAGATTCTCAACTGAAATACTATACAGTGAATTGCCTGTACTAACAGTGAGACAGTTATTCATATTAAGTGTAACACTAAGTCAACACAATTTCCCCCCCCATTACATAGGAAGGCGAAGAACTGACATAGTTTACTTAGTCCCATCTTACAAAACCACATTTGCTTATAAATTTATGCAATATTTAGGTCCATTTTTATATAATAAGATATCACAAAACGTCAACCTACGTAATATGACTTCATTTGCCTGTAAGAAAGTTCTTGTTAAATATTTAAAACAACTTAACTATGATAAAACGGAGAAACTATTGAAAAGCATGACTTAAACAAACACATCCACACACACGAACAAACAACTCACAAACCACACCTTACAATCTTCTTAACCCATATTCAATTATCACGCTCACACACACACTCATATCATTCACTCGCATAAACATTAACTTATGATTTAAATCTAAAATTCTAAACTTGTAATTTCGAGCCTGCAGCTATTAACTATGTTTATGTTAGTTCCCACGAAAATAATAATTAAGTCTTATAGAATAGAAATCTAACAATTGTCTGTAAACTTTGCATATACTAAATTTATTTTAACGCTACCTGCATTGTGATCACATCTGTTCGTAGATAATGCAAAATGTTCTGATACCTACCTGTTCACATACTAAATTATTATACTGTGAAATAGTAGTGGAATACTATCTGTATTTACATTTAACTGGTTAATTGAGTAAGAGGAAGACTGTGCTACCGTGATACAGTTTCGACTAGTACGGAGGACAGTGTGAATCGAATGCTACAACCTAAATAACGATATCAGTGTAAATTATTTTTGGTGAGTGATTAGTGCTTAAATACTAATAATTATCATGTGAAGTAAGTACTTAACGGACAACTTTAAGACATTATACAGGTGAGAAATATAATATCACAGTTTTGTTAGTATTTGAGCGAGGGATCTGCGTTTGTAGTGTCTACCTACCAAATGTTAAAAATACCTAATTATATGGTTGTACTTTTTTGATGCAAATAAAGTTATATTATTATTATTATTATTATAACTCTAGAAGAAGCCGCATCTGTATAGAACGGAAGGCTTCCTTTACAAGAAGTTAATGGTAATCAGTTAACACACATGATCTACCATCAAGGAGGTCGATTAACTTTTAACTCTTCTAAACACATCAGATAAACAAATAGATATTTATATTTAACAATGGAGCAGGATCAACTGTTGAGATAACCATCCGATAAACGAAGATGCTTGTTCTACTGTAAGTCCCAGATAGATCTAGTCAGATAAGCCTCGGAGTGTTTGTGAACACAATGTGAAAGGAACTTTATGTATATGTGTCTAACAATACTTACATTCAATTAACCTCCTAATTGTTTTGTGGCGTGTTGGTCTTCCTTCAAATTGAATGCTCATTGTTACAGTTCCGGGCTGCATTCGCACAAGACTACGATGGTACGTATTCACCGTTATTTATTCTTTCTTTTACATATTGGTTAACTACCACATCGTTCTCAATATCTGTGTCAAGGCTTCTTTTTTAAGTTCAAAGTTTGAATTCTTATTCATTCAAAAAATAGACATAGAAATCTTCCTTACCTGGGAAAACGTGGACAGTAAAATTCTTAATTGGAGTATGTTTCCGACCTTGAACTGTTAATGCGACGTTTATTTAAATACTTAATTTCATTAGGTAGCAATTAACTACTCAGTAGGTAACAAAAACCACAAAATAATGAAGCATCTGAAGTTTAGTATGCCATAAGCCGTAATGACACGCGTTGGCAGTGCCACATAAGAAAACTCAATAGGCACTGACTCGGTCAAATCGAAGGGGAAATCTCTTTGCTTTCTACAATTTACAGTTATGAATGGATCCAGGTAAATTCTAGCTATTACCTATTTCAGTGACGGACATTCAGTGCACATTTGCGAGCGGCGGCACCGGTTTGCGAGACTCCGTCGCAGCTTTGCTAAGGAAACCGGAAGGATTTCGAGGCGCGCCCCTCTTCGCTGATGACAGGGCCACCGACCCTGTGGCTGACCCTCTCTGCCAAATCAGACCTGAGCCTGAAGATTCCACAGGACTACTATACAGACTAAAGATCACAGATTTCACAAGATGCGGCGTGCTGAAACGAAATGTAAGTTCTTATTTTTTGAGTTAAATGTCAATATCGTCGATGTAATCGTGCAAGATTTGATGAATGTCCACGTGCCTTGTCAGGTCAAGTTTTTAAATGTTTAATTTCAAAGTTAATATCTTTTTGAGACCGTTAGAGAACCTGTTCCGGCGTAAATGGTACACATCTTTATAAAATATTATGGAGGTACCAAACTTATTTTTCTTGTTCATTATCAATTTCCATTTTCACTGACTCTAGCTTTTGTCTTGTTGTTCACACATTAAATTAAAGTGTCGTTAGCAGTTAAAACCCCAGACATTATATACTGGACCACTTTATTTTGGTGTCGTACCGTGCGAAATAGTCCTATTGTTTGTCGAGTTAGCGTTAAGTTTCGTGCAGCGGGCGCAGGCGCATAATGATAACATAGGCACCGGGTGTTGTGTCATCAGCAGATAATAACGTATTCCGTTACTAACAGTAGAGGTTTCCTAGTGGCCTACACACAACGAGCCCCTCAGCTGATATATTATTAACCGCTGAGACCGGTACACTATTGAGGTAAAGAGAAATCTAAAACACGTGTGTCAATACGGGAACGTTGCATCGATTGAATACAATGCGCTTCACTTATCTCGATGCCTACATTCCCGATAATTGTGCCAATCAATCTAGTTCTAGGTTAAAGAGATCGGAAATCTGTGTGTTGTATACTATAACAATACGCTACTTATAATTATTATTATCTCTTCTACAGCAGAACGGAAATCCGTTATGGAGAATAAGAATAATTTATTTTGCCAGAAACATGGTTACAGATTGTAGAAGTTCAGCATGTCTCACCGTATAATCGGTATGCAAAATTGATTAATTTGTATTACAATTGATACAATTTAAAATTTCATTATTATTATTCACATGTCATTAATTAATTTAGCAATATTATAAAAACAATAAGTCATTTCTTAAATACAAAAATTGATTCTTAACCTCCCATAAAAAAAATATTATTTACATTTTTCAATAAGCCATTTCTTTAATAGTTCACAAATAGATTTTGGTATTTTATTAAAAATTTGGATTGTTGTGTATCCACAGTTTTTTTTTATATAATGCGGTGGACGTGGCCGGTGTTTGTAACTTAGTGGGGTCTCTTGATAAAAATCTTTTATTCTCCTACGCTTTCATAAATAGATCTGCATGTTTCTTAACAAAAGTAGAAATTTCAAAGACGTAACGGGAAGTTACAGTTAGTACATTAAGTTTCTTAAAAATAGGTTTACATGTATCAATCGGCCCAGCATCAGCACCACATATTGCTCTTACACTTTTTTCTGCGATATAAAGAACTTATTAATATGTGTTGAGTTACCCCAGAGTAGTATTCCGTATCTAAGTACTGAACCTACGTAGCCATGATATGCCATTAGAGCAGTCTTCTCACTTGCTAGCTTCCTAATCTTTTTTAGAGCAAACGCAAATCGATTTACTCTAGTGCACACGTTCTTTACCTGAGCCTTCCAATTACAGTGCATATCGAGGATTATACCCAGGAATTTTGAATCACATACCTCGTCAACTTAAATACCTTTATATGATATTTTTAACTCCTGTGTGACAGTATTATAATTTCTAAACTGTAGAATTTTTGTTTTGTTGATATTAACACTGAGGTTGTTCTGTTCTAACCATTCAGTAATACCGTCAATTGTTTTTACAATTTCTAAATTATTCAAGCCGTCGTAAGGCACAACTACGGATATGACATCAGCAAACAATGTACATTTATGGTTCGTTATCTTAATAATGTCATTAATATAAATAAGGAAAAGGAGTGGTCCCAGGTCACTTCCTTGTGGAACTCCGAACGCATTAACAGCAAAGATTAACTTGTAAGAGGTAACCATTTCTTTCCTATCCATACGAGTAATTTCTTTACACACTGCGTGCGGTCACTCAGATAACTCTCAGGCCACTGAAGTGCATTTCCGCGAATGCTATACCAGAGTATTTTCGAATATCCGTATGGCTGTCCTAACGGTTTTTAAGTCTCGCCCATTTCTAATTATATCCCAAGCCTAAGCAAATAAATGCATAATATCTTCGATAAATTATTTCAAATATTCTCCATAAAGTCTACTTAGGTACCTTTATGGTCACACTAAACTCACACATTACCCAAGTCGGCGTTTCCTTCACACGTTTTAATTAATCCGACTCTCTCTTTGGTAAAGCTATGTAAATGAGGTACACAGACATTTAATAAGTACTTATTATACCCATTAGCGAAAAATTTTCCTGCACGTTTGACATACAAGAATTATGCGGGGCCGGGGAAGTACCTACATATAAGCAGGTAGTACCGAACTGGCTAACCTGTTTGCCTATAAATACCAGCGATAACTCATTCCTCTGTTGCCCTCGGCCACCCGGCAACTGGCTGAAACTAGAAAGACGATCAACTACACTTGTTTTAGCAGTGTAAGTCTAGTTTATCGTGTTCATGCAATTTATGCTAGATAACCGAACATCTGATAATTCATACTATGAGATAACCAACGGTCCGGAAATGAAAAAAAGTATGTCGCGGGGAAAAGCCAGTAATAAATGTAGTTAATTACTTGTAATAACCACCACACAATCGTTCTAAAGCTGAAAGTTATTGCCTCTTTATTATGATACTAGCTTCTGCCCGCGGCTTCGCCCGCGTGGATGTCGGAAATTATCCCACGGGAACGTGCTAACAGGATAAAATGTATGTGCTTCCCCAGGATGCCATCTATCTCGCGGGCCCTTTGTGGCTAATTACAATAGAAAACCAATTGTGTCTCATTAGTGGTGATTAAGAGGGTACCTATATGATATCCTTACCTAAGTACCTACATAATAAAAAATAAAAAAAAACTCAATAACAGAAAATAAAATACCTACCTACCTAAATAAACCTATTTCTGATGATAACTAAACTTAATAAATAAGCAAAATCCCTAAAAACTAATATCTATACGAATGACTAATCTTACCTAACAGTATTATAAAATAACCTACGGTCACTACGTACACTATCAAATATACTACCTATACTTTAAAATTAAAATCTCTACGTCTTATAAAAATAAACCTAAATAACTCTAAAAATTAATAGAAATAAAAAAGGTTGCACTGAAAAACACGGTTTAGAATTGCAAGTAGCAGTTAAAATAAGAACGAACGCTCGCCACTCAACACGTCCGTTCAAATCAAAGTTCAAAAAATATCCTTATATACGGTAGCGATCCGTGGCGGCCGCGCGCCACGCGTGTGCTGCGAACGGTGCAAGCCAAATTCAACCTTCAGCACTACATTTAGAGCATAACTTTAGTGAACTCTACTGCGGGTAACGTAACCTACGACAAACTTATTATTTGCGGTTGGTACAGTAATCGGGTCTAGGGATCGAACCGCAAAATTAAGTTTGTTTTTTATTGTATATACTTTTCCGGGATAAAAAGTACCCAGTGTGGTGCCCAGGATATTAAAGAATAATTATACCAAGTTTCATCGTAATCGAACCGGTAGTTTTTGCGTGATGCCTGAACAAACAGACAGACAGACAGACAGACAGACAAAATTTTTTTTAATCACATTTTTGGGTTCGGTGTCAGTCTAGTAACACCCCCTGCCATTTATTTTTTTGATATTTTCAATATACAGAATTTTCACTTCTATAGATTTATTATAAGTATAGATTTATTTGCGAAATAAGCAGAACCAGCGCAACCAACCTTCACCTAATAAAATAAAATACCTGCATCTTAACATAGATGTATCTGTGTCTCCAAAGGGGTTAGGGTAAGCAGGGGCATTTGATACACCAACATTTCACTAGTTATATTTATGTCCCATATAATCAGGAGCATGACTTTTGCCTCTAAGCTGCTATTGAGAAATTTCTTGGAAAAGCACTTTATATAGCCAGCCTGAGAATTGATGAACCAAACTGCTGGGCACAGGCTGTTCTCTCATCATCAGCTCACAGCAGAGCACTGCTGGACACAGGCCTCTCAAATTACACGTCATTTAGCTCGATTCTCGGCAACTCTCATCCAGCTGCTACTAGCCACTCTGCGAAGATCGTCTCTCCAACTAGCCTGAGGGCGCCCCACTTTACGTTTGCCGATTCGCGGTCTCCACTCAAGAACACGCGGTCTACCCCAACGATCATCGGTTCACACCACCTACACATACCTTAATACACACCCTAAACACACTCACCGACGCGTACCGACATACTTTATTCAGACCCCTTATTGTCGTACAAACGACGTTTCATTCAATGTCAGGGTATCCTTTAATTCCCAAAATATACTTTCGTTAATGCAATATTGTCATTGACAGCCCCTTCAAATAAATTTTATATCTCAAAATTAAAAAACTACACTAATGGCATTACTTAACATAGTGCAAGACTTAGGGCCAATTTTCCAATCGTCTGATAACTTTATATTAGAGGAATAATTTTGACAATTATTTCATACAAAAACTGTCAAACGTCAATTTTATTCCTCGAATAAAAGTTATCTGACGATGGAAAAATTTGCCCTTAGACGAAAACCCAGAAGTAAACTGTCATACCGTTGAAAGTATTGAACATTGCCGAACGTTAATAAAAAATACCGAGTCTAATTTTAAAATTCTTTCACTCAATATCAGAAGCTTCCAACACAATTTTGACAACTTTGCGGTAATGCTACATTATCATTTTAACAGAATACTGGCTTACTGACGGCAGTATTATAGATCCTCTGCCAGGATATAATGCATATCGCACAACAGTTAAGCAAAATAAAAACGGAGGTTTAATTTGCTTTGTTAAAACCAATTACAAGACTGTAGCCTTCGAACCTACAATACTAGACGCAGATCGACTTCTCATAATCATAAATCGACGGCGAAGTGCCAATTACTCCTAACTAACAATTTTCACGAAATTCACTTTTTTATCGTTTTGTTTGTAATTTACCAATAAATTAAACTTTTTTTTTTCAGTTTGTGTAAAATTTGTATTTTGTAACTTAGGAGTTATTGGCACTTCGCCGTCGAAATGATAATGTCGCAATACTAGGCATCTATAGATCTCCTTTTAGTAACTAAGAACCATTTTTATACTCACTGGACACCTTATTGAGCTCACTGGCAAATAAACAATCACTGATTGTCACTGGCGACATAAATATTGATATTTGCAACACTACCAATAGTCAGTCATCAGAATAGCTCTGTCTAATGTCTTGTCATGTGCTACTTCCTGCCATAACTAGCCCAACTAGGGACAAAGCGTGCCTAGACCACATATTTATTAAGACTCATAACAAATGTATTGGAGTCGTTTGCAAGTCCGCAATCACTGATCATGATATACATACTTAGTTGTTGCCAATATTTCCTTACACAAACCATCAAATAATACTGCAAAGAGATGGATAAGTAAAACAGATACCGAAGCAGTTATTGCTGACCTAAGTGTTGACTGGTCTGTCATCACAAAATGACACAAATGTAAATACAGCAACTATTGAATTTACGAACATTGTTACTTCAACTGTATAGACAAACACACGGGAAATGTAAAAATTGGTAGGAAATTGGCATGCATAAAACCATGGATCACCCGGGATTAATAAGATGCATGATCCATCGTGACAAGTTGCATAATGATTGTAAATTTAATCCTGATGATCCTGTCCGAAATAAAATATACAGAAACGTTTTTTTCCAAACTTCTTTCAAGAATCAAATCTGATTACCAACAGGTTGTTGATAACAAAGACAATCCAAAAAACCTCTGGAAAGCAATAAAATAAATAGGTCACTTATCTCCTAAAAGTAATGAAACCTCCCAACTACTGATCCCCAATAGAGAAAAAGAAACCCTTAACTTCTGTAACTCACACTTCACGTCACTAGGAACCCGTCTGGCAGACAAAATACTAGAAAAACTTGATCTTCCTCGAGAACTTTGGTTCAGTGCCGGATCACCTCATTTTTTCGGCTCACATCGGCTTTTCTCTGCAGGTGCCAAACTCTAAGCTCCTGCGTCAGTCTCGTCCAGTAGTCAGTCAAATTGAATCATAAAATGTTTATATTTTTGTATGCAGGGCTTCGTCCACGTGCGGATTTGGTTCCCGCAGTTCCCTGGAGTGGTGATGCAGTCGGACCAGGAGCTGATCATTATGTGCAAGCCGCCAGAACCCACAATCATCGAGAACAAGGCAGCGGGGTTCGCTGGGAGCTTGTGAGTACCTATCTAAAATTCATGGCAAACTGAACTTTTCCCGATGGAAATGGGGCTGGACTCTGAAGTGTTGTTAAAATAAATAAGTCCAAAGGCTGATAATTAACTCTGCAGTAACTATGCATTAGAACAAACATTCTTATTCCTTGACTTTTTATCGATTGATAAACGTAGTAGGTGCAATCGAAATGGAACACCCTTCACATGCCTTAGGTATCGGACTGAGAAAAGCTCGTAAGTAACCTGTTTTATCTTCTATCATCAACAACTTTACTGCTCCAATCACAATCCCATTTCTCATTCACAGTCCCCATGGCGCAAGGGTATCAGGAGTGGTGGAGGAGACGCCAGGCCGCCTAGAGTATGAAGTGGCGCTGTACAAGGAGGCACCACCCGTGACACGACACAACAACCACTCCGTTGACTTGCCTGTTGATCAGGTAACTGGTGTACGTTCCCATGTTTTCTATCTTTTTCTTTTAATGCCGCCGTCCACCGTTGGCTTTAGTCATAAGGTTTTTTATAAAGTGAATAAGTAAGAGCGGGGTCTGAAGTCAGGCAGCGGAATTTCTATGAGGATAAGAGGTACCCATTACCGGTAAGGTTTTAGGTGATGAAGTCATAAATGACTTTATTTCCATCTACCTACCTATTGGATTGGAGATACCCCAGCAGTTGGCGTGCAGCTGCTTTTATTTGATAATGATGGCAAACCGATATGATAAATTATTGGCGTAGAGTACTATTTCTACTATAACTTGAAAAACCTAGACCTACCCTTTCCAATTTATATATATGTATTAAAGTAGGTAATAAAGTAAGCTCAAATAATAAACCATGGAAACTCATAGAAAAATCAGAGAAAATATTCCGTTGTTATAGGTATTTAACTACAAATGGATAATAATTGAACCGTTATCGTTTAGGCGGTGCCAATCGGCACGAAGCTCCAGTTGCGCGCGCGCATCAACCCAGACTCGGCGTGGCGGCATATCAAGCTTCTGGAGGTGGCCGTGTCGCCTGACCCTGATCGACCACACGCGCCGGGCGCCGTGCTGCTCGTCAAAGATGGGTAAATGTCACGAAAAGTCACTTTTTGTCCCTCTTTTTGCTATATGTAATACCTTTGAAAATGGTACTTAACGGAGGCACGCTTATCAGGGATTATTTTCGATGGATTTCAGCCATGAAAACTCCCGTTAGTGCTTGAAATATGGGATACCTTAACCTATGAATTATGCCAAAGGTCCAAAGGAGATACCCACGTAATTGGGCATATTGTTCCAAATAATACAATATTATTGTGTTTGCTTTATATGTCAAATCAAATCTAATCATTTATCTATTATTTGCAAACATGGGTATTTATACAAAGATGTTTTATTATAAGAGTCCTCCATGCTCTACCGGTCAAGGATTACTGATTCGATTCCCAGAGAGAAACTTAAGTGATGCTCCAAAAAAATCTTATCAATAGATATTTCTTATCAGGTGCCGAAACCGGGACTTCGCCTCAATCATCCCACACCAGCCGGCCCGCTACCGAGAGAGGCATAACGAGGTGTTCCTGGACTTCGAGGCTTTCCTGCTCGCTTCTATGAAGGAACGCTCCACACTTTGGATCCACTCGCAGATCAAGGCTTGCATGGACGCCGCTGACTGCCAACCAGACTACTGCTTGGACTTGTTTGAACCTTCAGGTAAAACTTTCGTAACTATTACGTAATCTTTGCTGTGTAATTAATCGTAATTAGTAATTAGGTAGTAGTAGTAGTGATTTGGGCCAAAAACGGAAAGCGAGTTCTCTTTTGCTTTCTAATATTCCAGTCTATTCGAGTGGATGTGTGTGTTGGATATAATAAAACTTGCCATAGAACATTATCGTCATAAGTATTATAATACCTTTACGAGTATTAAAGGCTCGCCCCCTATTACATTGGGACTTCAACATTACTGGCTAAATGTGGGTGTACTGTTATTTAACTCTCTACGAGCTCTCAGGGTACCCGGAGGAATCAATTAAATTCTCTCGGTTTATCACGTATGTTCAATCATTATTCCTAGAAATCATTCAACGTATTTTACATCTTTTTCATTTGGCTTGTCAGCCAAATCCGACACCCAATGTCTTTCAATCCTAAAGTAAGTTTATTTATTTATTTATAGTTAATTAAAACGGCACAGGTCCAATTACATTAATTAACATAGAATTATAAAGTTAATGTTTGTCTTGTATTTTTTGCCAATAACTCTTTAACTGACTCGCGGAGCTTGCATGTAAGCACCAAATAAGCTATAATCTCTACAGTACTATAGATACACCTCTGTCTTACCCTTCGGGGATTGCAGCCTACAGGCGTGATGTTATAATACCTTTATTCTATGGGTATTTTTGTTCCATTCAAACTCGCATCTACGCAAATTCGATCCACTTTTGAATCGTTAGATAGGCTTTTACCGTTTAGAACTCACTTGAAAACATTTCATTTTATTATGAGCCATGTCAAATCAATTTCCATTGTTGTTTGTAATATAGTTGGCGTAATAAATGTAATTATTTATTTTTATAGGACACGGTCGCCGACGAAGATCGCTGCCGGAGGGTTCCCACAGCCACAACGTCACGAGTTCGGCATTAGTGGCTGACAACTCTACGACTCCATTCACACGGTTCAAAGAAAACTTAGAGTACTCCGTAGTGATGCCCGGCGAGCTGTTCCATAGAACACCCATAGAAGCTACGTGTGCCACCTCTATGATGGTAGCAGTGGCTTTGGGAGCGCTCCTGTTCATGTCTGCTTTGCTTGTAAGTTATACCTAATTAGTTTTCTTTATGTAGTTCAAAGATTGGACTAATTTCGACATAAATTTTCCAAATGAATTCTTTTATAACTTTCAATGGCCATGCAAAGAAACTTATTCGTTTAGCGCATGCGGATTAACGATTGTCAATTTTATAATTTACCTTGGTTCAATCCCAGTCGCCTTTGCGGCACCTAATAAGGAGGAGGTTACGAGTGAACTTCGTATCGCACTTCTATCAAGTAGAATGAAAATCTAGGAAATATTTATCTTTAGATACTAGCTAAGCTGTAGCGGTAACAAATTATACACATAAACTGACCTGAGTTATTTTTTCCAGATGTGTTACTTAGCAACGAAACTGAACTCTACGATGCTGAAGAACAGTAATCTGCAGTCACCATCAGGAAAGGGGTTTGAGCAGATTTTGCGAGAGCTGGCGCATCACTCACTTCCAGACACGGGATACACTGGTCGTCCAACCGTGCAGTGATACTATTTCTTCATAGCATTAGGAAAATATGCTCATTGATGTAAAATCTAACTGATCTATTTTCTCGAAGGTACATCCATTGTTTCTGATAGTAGGTAATCAAATTGAATGTCTCATTTTTCCACAATCATTTGTGAAGTTTTTTGCGAATTTGCTAAGTCTTAAGCTGAGATATCATTAATTCATTTATTTGCAGCGGAAAGAATCTCAAATAGTTGTAATTAGCAGTTTATTTTTTAACACTCGAGTCCGTCCACGGCTTAGCGCGCCGAAAATCCACTGCACTGTGCGGTGCATAAAGCTTTGGCCAACTTATTCCTAATGGCTATCCTGTAGCATTATTTAGCATTCAGATTCAAAGAATTTAAACTGGCATTTCTAAAAATACCAGTTTGCCAAGTACCTACTTGTATCTAGCGTATACTTCTAAACAATGAAAAAGGTTTTTTTTTACCTTGACAAACCTTACACAGTAATTTATAATTATGTTATATCTAACAAATAGTTAATTATACTTATGACTGAAAAATCGCGAGTTTAATTAAATGTGGATAGCTTGGTAATTTTTTCAGTCATGACTGTCACAATAGTAATAAGATAATAATTTAATATTATTTAAGACTTAATTTATTACATAATTTTAAGTAAATTGTAGAATAGAATAAACAAAAATAAACATAGACTTTGTTTTAATCATTTTTTCTTTTTGAGTTTTTAAACAAACTCAGTGAAGGAAATTTGTCATCACAATATCCTACCGCACACCGCACGTACGACGACATTATATTATCAAGCGTTCCAGGTTTACCTGACCTCGCTTTCGAGGCTTTTGAGGCTTTTCGTACTATGAATGAGAAGTCAGCTTCCGGTTTCATCTACTTTCATTTCCGTTTTCAAACTTTGAGGTGGACTTGGAGTGTGGCAGCACTCCTTATAATTTCCGAACGTGTGTCTAACAAGAGCAAAAAGCAAATACAAACGTCAAGTTTTTACCGGTTTCTGTCCAGTCGAAAAAGTTGGAATCTGTAGCATTTCAAATCGATTATCTCTCTTTTACCCAGCAATAGCGTTATTATGCTATCCTGCTGTCATCTTTTGACACTGACAATCATAACATAACAAAAAGACAGTTGAAGAATTTGTAAAAAATCAAAACATTAAAAAAACTAAATACTATTAATTTATTTCATCCTAGTAACTAACGAAAATGAGCAAAAGAGGTGTAACTACTGCAGCGACAAATATAAATACGAAGAAATCAAAACATTGGTCTTTAAGTTTACTGGAATCAATGAAGGATCCCGAAAGTGTTGTGAAAAAAACTAAACAAGCTGTCGTCATCACGGATAAATATCCCAAAGCTAAAATTCACTACTTAGTATTGCCTCAAGATGATATCAATAGTATTTACAAGTTAGATAAGTCCCATATAGGACTTTTGGAAGAATTTGGAGATTTATTCAAGGAGATACAAAATGAGATAGAACTTCCACTGAGAGCTGGTTTCCACGCTGTTCCCAGCATGCAAAGGTTACACATGCACATAATAAGCACAGATATGGTGTCACCTTGCTTAAAAACAAAAGTGCATTGGAATAGTTTCACTACTGCAAATTTTAGACCTTATGCTGGTGAGTGCTTAACCTTTTGTTATTTACTCAAGAAGAACTTGCTTTAGGTCAAAATGGAAAAATAAATTGAATTAAATATGTAGAAAAATTCTTTTATTTCAAAGATTAAGAAAGTGTTATTGTTAACACTGATTTGTTGCAGATGTACTAGCGGAGTTAAAAGAGAAGGGTTCTATCGAAAAAATGTCGCCTGAATTACACAAGAGTCTGATGTCTACAGAACTACAATGTAATCAATGTACACACAAGCCCAAAAACATGCCACAACTCAAAGAACATTTACTAACACACATTAAAAAGTAGAATTTGATTCATTCTTTAATTCCTACAATTAATTTTTATTTAGGAAGACATAAACATAATATATACCGACAATTTGCCAATCCATACAAAATAATCTGTAGAAACGCACATGATTTTAAAACAATCCCATGCAAGTCATGTCCATGAGCTTTTAATACATACATAAGTTTCCCGGTCATGGGAGTCCGTCATTCACAACATGGAATATATTTGCAGTACAATAATACTACAATGTAAAATCTTATTTTGTACCGAATCTACTATTCTATAATATAGTATAAATACTACCCTCAAATGGGGTGAACAGGGGTGCAGGGGTGAATCGGGACTAAACTTAAGGGATTTTACCATTGAAATAATATAGTTTGTTGCCGAAAAGGACTTAATGTGTTTACTGTATTATAATTAACAATTAAGTTCCCTTGTTGACAACAAACTATATTACTTCAATGTTAAATTCCATTTTAAGGTTTCGTCACAACTCACCCTTGCATTCCTATTCGCCCTCTTTGTAGGTACGAGGTTCATGTATGTTATGTAACTTTCATTTTATTATTTACTATTTATACCTCTGTATAAAACCATGTAAATTAATTTGCAGTTCATTATTTACGTGCGAATACATTCAATAATAAATTTTACTAAAAGATTGTAGAAAAGTTAAGATATTCTTGTAAGTTCTAAATTTATTTAAACCTATTAAAAACAATTTCCTTAAATTGCACTTCATTTATTGCCTAAATCCATAATTTAGTTTCCATCCTACTAAAAGAAATAATTAAAAAAAAATAATTGTTCAAAAAAACTAAGTTGAGCTAAAAGTTGTCACCTATTCACAGTCATGGACCACCAATCGGATCAAATGTTGATGTCAGCATGTATTCATTTGATAAGTAACTATAATGAATATTTTCTCTATGCACAAGTATAAATACATTACTATGGACAGTTCGAAAATAATATCAGATTTCATGTTACATTCATAAAGATTTGTTCTCAAGAAGACTGCAAATATATGACATCGAAGAAACACCATTACTATATACCAAACCATATATTCAAAATATCAGACATCATAGGTACTCAGAAATTTATGCTGCCAAAGTGATGTCAGATATTTTTGATTTCAACAAGGTATCACATTTTTCTGAATTTAACTGAGTATAGTTACCGGCACGTAAGTTGGCAAGAGATTTTTAGTGGGGGGGGGGGAAGTTCGCTCATGTAAAAATGTATGAAATTGTGCGTTGCGCGAACTTCCCCCACTACAAAATCTCTTGCCAACTTACTTGCCGGTAACTATAAAACGATATTTATAACGCAAGACATGTCCGATATTAATGCATTCTAAGAGGTGACACATCTTTTTGAAGCCGATGCAGCATCCTATACTTAAAGTACAATTATATTGATCCTATATTTTATTCAGTTTTCGTGTTCCTTTTCCATCTGTGCTGCCAATTGTTTATGCCTTCCACAAATTATCACATAGGTATATTTGCCGTCATCTTGACGACAGATATTAATGGATGAATCATGAAACTAGATAATATTGCCGAGCTTTCCATAGTAACATATTTACGCTCGTGAATGCTGTACATATACCTAGTGCATAAACAGCCTGTCCCAAAAGAATCGAATGAAAGTGTAAACAAACCCAAAGTTAAAGTGTTGCAGGTTTTGTCTATTTTATTTAGGTTTTAACTTTGTATGTCATTGTTAAGTATTTAATTATTTGGATAACATTATTAAATAGTACCTACCTAATTAAAATTTTAAATCATAAAAATAACCTCGATTGTTGAATGAAAAACATTTTTAGGTGATTTAAAATGGGTACCTACTTAATCATTTTTACAACGGTTATTTAAACATTATGGAGGTTATTATGATCAGTTTAAAAAAAAAATAACTGGCAGTAATTTAACTTTCAGCGGTTGGTAAATTAGTGTGACAGTAAAACATGAACAATAATAACGAACAGTAATAAAAGAAAATTGGTCGGGTATTTAAACTTCCGAATAAGTGTAATAAATGAATGGCCTGTAAGATAAATAGTTTGGCAGTTCAAAGGTTAGGTTGGAACTGTGACCAACACAGAGTACTTTATACCTACTATACTGTGACCAACCACGCGCCAGCAGAATTGGCCGCCAGGTACTAAGCCAGGGCACCCCAACGAAATGGGCGCTACTTCCAAGTTAGATTTCTTACTAACTAATTCCGATTTAACTGCCCGTTCAGTCATTCTACTGCTTACCTAATTATTTATTTAAGGGTATTATATAAATAATTAGGTAAGCATTTAAATATTATGACTCATTTTTATTTAGAGTACTGCTCAGTTTTTACTGCCGAATTTGTTAATAAACATACATTTTGTAATTTTTATTTAAGTACCAAAACTACAATAAACGAGTTGCCGCTTTAAATCAGTGCCATTTAATTGAGATTTGAGATAACTTTATCCATTTTTAGGGTTCCGTAGTCAACAAGGAACCCTTATAGTTTCGCCATGTCGTCTGTCTGTCCGCGGTTTAGCTCAAAAACTATTGGTACTAGAAAGTTGTAATTTGGCATGAGTACACACGTTAAAGACGCCGAAAAAGTGGTAAAATAAAATTTTGAAAAAAAAATACTATTTACGGTACCCCCTACATCTAAAGTGGGGATGATAATTTTTTTTTTTTCGTCCTTCCCATAATGTGGGATATCGTTGGATAGGTCTTTCAAAAATATTAAGGGTTTGCGAAGACCGTTTTTGGATTAAGTACACCGTTCGTGACTTATCAAGCTTTACAGTACCAATTTTCGTGAGTCAAGTGTCCCCCCTCTACCAACTAAACGGTTGTAGTTAGAAATTCAAATGTCACGGCAGGAGTACCTATATATAACGAAGTTTAAAGGAAAACTATTACACTTAAGTGGGCTTTACAAGTTTTCGAATAATAGTCGACCAATTGTATTAGACTCAAAAATTTCGAACAACTCCTTAGAAATGTCGATAGATGGCGCTAAGCGTCAGTTAAAATAAATTTAAAAAAATTGAATTTCGCGGGCTACCTTGGAGCATCCACCTTAAACAAAATTAAGGTGGATGCTCCAAGGTAGCCCGCGAAATTCAATTTTTTTTACGTTTTTTGCAATTTGCTGGTCTGTACTAAGTTGTACGTTGATTAAAATATGATTCGCGATCGTAACAAATATGTATTTACAGAATTATAATCATGAAAGTCATCAACACAACTCTCTAAGATCAAGTAATCCTACTGAATGACTATTTTATGAAATCTTGACATTTTAGGATTAAGCTAACTGAACAAGTTGTATTACTGATTCTAATGATTATAATTCTGTAAATACATATTTGTTACGGCCGCGAATCATATTTTAATGAACGTACAACTTAGTACTGATCAGCAAATTGCAAAAAACGTAAGAAAATTTGAATTTCGCGGGCTACCTTGGAGCATCCACCCTAATTCCTAAATAAATTTTAAAGTTGACAAGTCTTATCCAAATCTCAACAAAAAAAAAAAAAACTTTCCGTGCAAAATTGTCGGATCAGGTGAAGATTTGTATAGGAAGTCAAATTAGGTAGGTAGTCCTGTTTGGCTTTTAGTTAGAGCATGGTACGAAACTATCAGTCAGCGAATACGACCCGCACTTGGCTGTTATAAAAACTACGGAACCCTACACTGCGCGTGGCCCGACACGCACTTGACCGGTTTTATTTTAATTAGAATTTCGGGTTTAAATATTCAAATAATCAAATTGAAGTATTCAATTTGCAAGTGCTACAAAACAAATTGGCAACCACACATTTTCAATAGATGCTTTTGGAAGAGACTATGATGACTTGTTTCAAAGTTTTACCTGCGGGTGTCTTCATCGAGAATTATATTATCCATATCAAATAGCTATGTCACCCTGCATCATGGTCAGCTTTTGAAAACTATGTCATTTAATGGGTGATAAATGGACGTAGTTAAGCAGAAAGGACTCAACCCACATTCTTCCCAATATCTCGGAAATTGCGTTAGTCTATGTAATACAACTTGACTCATAAAAATATTGGTATTTTTACCCATAAGTGACAATATTTCAAAATATTCCATATACATCATTGCAGCAATATACACCTAAACTCAATACCTCTATAACTCAAAAATTACTTTTTTGAGTCCTTACTGCTAAACTATGTCCAAATGTGATTATGCTAAAACAAGTTTTAATATTATAATACAATTGAAAAAATAATATTGTCAAATTAGTCATGTGATAAATTTTCTCTACAAGAGTATTTACTAGATTGAGGACTATCTGGATCCAATAAGGAACTTGAGTCCGCACTTCCATCAGCGTCTGGAGTATTATAGATTGACATATTACGTCTCTTGAATGTTTTTTTAGGACCCGCTGATATTGGTGTCTTACATTCGTAAATTAAACTGTCAAAACTGTTTCCCACTGCAGAACTGTCTGGTGTAGATACAGGTGGGGATTTCTCATTCTCCCTAGGTGTGACAGGCGCAGGAAGGAGTAGTGACAGCTTTGATGTTTTAACTGGAGTTTGGTTATCTATACTTTGCGTTATAGTATTTTGCATAACTGGACTTTCTCTCATAGATGAACTTACAATCTCTATTTGCGAGTCGGGTTTTAAGTCTTCACTTGGTGGACTGGTATCAACATACGGCTGTTTCATTGTCTGACCAGACCGTGCCATGACTACTTGTACGGGGTCATCAATGCCCAATTTCTCACACAATTCAACTGTTTGCGGGTTCATTATTGGCACCAATGGAATGGTTTTTGGGGCTTGTGGATTGTAAACTGGAGCAGTCCTTACAAAACTATCCTCTTTTATTAGTAGACTTCCAAGTAATTTTATTACATTCTCTTTTTCTTCTTGTGTAGGTGTAAAATCATGCCTGTAATTATTTATAAACACATTAAGATTAAGACAAACACATTTATAATAAATCCAGAGACCCTAAAATGAGAGATTATAGAACTACTAACCTCTCACTTCCACCAGGTCCAGGCATGTGACAATTAACATTCTTCACACCCAACAAATGGTTAGTATTCTTCAATATTGCAAGCCATTCGACATCATGCCTCAGACACAATTCACCATCATACTCTGAAGGAACATCCAAAATCTGCAGATGCCTGCGTTTGGGCAAACATTTGTCCAATGCCAAAAACTTTGTCTCCGTAATGGTATCGGTTTCATGTTTCACAAGTGCTGCATATTGGCAATGCAAATGTGCTGCAAACCAATAATCCGGCTTCAGCGTTAGGAGTAGTTTCATGGCTGGGACACTGCCCAATTGATTTGACTCTATATCTTCCCTGAAATGTTTGAATTCTTATTAAGCATACTACTTTTTTTAGAGCACCAACAGTAAATTGATATTACAGGCATATTTAACTCATATTATTTCACTTATTGCAGATATTTGTTATTAATTTCTATTAAAATTATGCTGGTGTATATAATCTTAAAAGTTATTTTAATATATTGTAAAAGCAATCATATTTAAAGTACATCAAAAAATAATTTTACCTCAAAAAGGATTTCCGTCTTAATAAATTTTCTGTATTTCCATAATCTGTGATTCCCCTAGGCCAGTCATGAGATAACATAACATCAAGTTTCTCTTTAATTTGGCTCAATCTGAAGACCTCTAAACATCTGATATGATAAACTGTCCTGAGTGATTTCCCTGAGTAAGGCAGGCACTCCCAGTGTCCTTGCAGGAAGTCCTGACCTTTATAAATTCCTGACATTCCTGAAAATTTTAAAATATAAAACATTCGTGAAATAGGCTTTAGATATATTCATTATCATTATATTATATAGGCATTTATTTTCTTGATTTAATGTTAAAGTTAATTCAGATTAGTCTTTCTTAAAAACAAGGTTATTACTAACCTCCAATTCTTAGGTTTCCATACTTAACAACACCAGCTCGGCCCAAATAATAAATGTTAGGGGCCACCCAACCACCATACGGGAGTTCTTGTAAGTAGTTCGACGCTTCATGGTTGCCGCCGATAAATATTGTCAATATTGGGGCTTTTTTCTCACCACTGTAGTATCTGTAACCATTTTAAATAATCATTATGTACTCAAATAATAATATTACCAAACGGTGTTGATGATTTCTCGTTAGATACCGAGGCCTACAAATTGGTACTTAGCTGAGTTAACTTACTTATAAAATGAACACATATTCTGATATTTCTCTGGCACAGCCATTGCACTTAAGTCCTCATGGTTTCGGACAGATTGGAAATCGCCACAGCATATCAATAAATCAATTTTGATGCCTTCTCTTGTCTGTATTGTTTCAATACACTCGTATATTTTTTCGAGCTCGCCATGGGCGCATCCTTCTACAGCGATTTTCATTTTTAATTGCTAGATGGGGCAATAACATGTAGTTATCCAATAATATCTTACAGCAATTCTTCTTATACTCAAAATGCTATTTATTTAAGAACAAACAATGCACAAATACGTCGGCAATCGGCATTTAATAAGAATAACAACAAAAAGATAACCCCAATCTGCCCCAATCAATACTGAAGCCTCAAGCCACAAACAAGTAATGACATTGACAGCTGAGAATAGTCAAGCGTGAGCGTTAAATTACACCACAGAGTAAGTAATCTTTCGAACGCCGTCACCACACGCTCGCCAATCCATAATTAACGTAGTAAATTCATACAGTTTTGCTTGGATTGTGCTAGGCTTGCAAGCACTTGCTACCGTTCTGCCGAACCGATTGAGGGTCGGTTTTTATGCATATATCAAAGAAAGCTTATGGCAAGCATTTGCAGTGCACAAGTGTAAATACGAGTTTTGTAGTTAAAGTGTCAAGCGTGTATAGCCGGCTTAACAATACTTAAAACAATTTAAAAGTTTATAGAAAAAATGTTTTTTATTTTTTTATTACTACTCCATTGTTTGAAATACCTAGCCTTTTTTTGGCTCATATTAGATGATCAGGAATAAGTGGGGGAACTTGGCGGACGCGTCCTTTTTGAAATTTTCTTTAAAAATTGAGTAAAACTGTATAGTATCAGTAGTCGTAGTTTTAGTGTCGTAGTTTCTTTGTTTTTTATTTAATTTTAGTTTGTGTGTTTATTCTTCGGTAGGGTTTCCGTACCTTTGTCTCCTACAATAAAAATCCTTATAACAATTAACATGACATTGGCTAAACGCACAAACCGTGCGAAGCCAGAAAAAAAAAAATAAAAAAAATAAGTGGGGCAAATTAAAAAAAAAAAACTGCACGTGGTATCACTGTGTACAGACGCCAGCAGGTCAAGCTACCCGAAACTGTCAAATTTCCCAATCGACCTTGAACCTTAATGCTTTAGCGATAAAGTTGAATAGATTTTCAACTTTATCGCTTAAAGAAATTTGACAGATTGTAGTAGCTTGATGTGCTGGCGTCTGTACATACATAGTATAGTAGGAATAATTAATTTTCGTTCGTAAACAAGTTCTAACTTTACATCCAACAGAGTGGATTATATCAACTGAGGTTTGAATACTAGAAAGTCAGAAATCGCAAAAAACTTTTCAAATGAGACTTGCAACTTACTTTTTAGGGTTTCGTAGACAACAAGGAACCCTTATAGTTTCGCCATGTCGTCTGTCTCTCTGTCTGTCTGTATGTCCGCGGTTTAGCTCAAAAACTATTGGTACTAGAAAGTTGTAATTTGGCATGAGTATACACGTTAGTGACGCCGAAAAAGTGATAAAATAAAATTTAAAAAAAAACAATTAGGGTACCGCCCCTACATCTAAAGTAGTGATGATAATTTTTTTTTTCGTCCTTCCCGTATTGTGGGATATTGTTGGATAGGTCTTTCAAAAATATTCGGGGTTTGGGAAGACCGTTTTTTGATTAAGTAAACCGTTCGTGACTTATCAAGCTTTAAAGTACCAATTTTCGTTAGAGTCAAGTGTCCCCCCCTCTACCAATTAAACGGTTGTAGTTACAAATTCAAATGTCACGGCAGTAGTACCTATATATAACGAAGTGTAGAAGGAAAACTATCACACTTAAGTGGGCTTTACAAGTTTACGAGTAATAGTCGACCAATTGTATTATACTCGAAAATTTCGAACAACTCCATAGAAATGTCGACAGATGGCGCTAAGCGTCAGTTGTATCGCGCTATTGTTTCATTCCTAAATAAGTTTTATAAAAAAAAAAAACAGTTGCTACACGGGCTATGACAAATCTTATCCAAATCTCAAAAAAAAAAAATTCAAACTTTCCGTGCAAAATTGTCGGATCAGGTGAGGATTTGTATAGGAAGTCAAATTAGGTAGGTAGTCATGTTTGGCTTTTAGTTAGAGCATGGTACGAAACTATCAGTCAGCGAATACGACCCGCACTTGGCTGTTATAAAAACTACGGAACCCTACACTGCGCGTGGCCCGACACGCACTTGACCGGTTTTTTTATGATGGATAGATTGGCTTACATTTGTGTATAATTCAGCTGTAGCAGAATTTAACGTTTTTTTTTCTACTGGGAATTGAAAGAGATCTCACAAAGTTTATGTCGCCGACGTCGTCTTCCAAATTAGAAAACATTAAATACAAATTAGAAAACATTTGAATAAGAGGCACCCCTTTGAATCTGATACAGGATTACCTGAGAGGGCGGAAACAAAGGGTTAAGGTAGGAAAATTTGTTAGTGCCGACGCTGAACTGACCTTCGGGGTACCCCAGGGCTCCGTCCTAGGGCCAACGCTATTTCTCATTTATATTAATGACCTCTGCAACTTGAAATCATCAACACTAAGGTTTTCTCTTATGCGGATGACACTGCCATGGTGATTACGGGAAATTCGTGGGACTCTATAAAAAGGGATGCTGAATCTGCACTGGCTACCACTGCTCTATGGCTGAGAAAAAACCTGCTTGCTCTAAATACCACTAAGACCAATTACATGTGTTTTGCAATCGACAGTAGGGATCAAACTTGCCTAGGGTATAGTCTTAAAATACACAACTGCAATTATTGTCCCACTATAACTAATGTAAATACTGCAAAATACTTGGGGATCATGATTGACGAAAGATTGTCCTGGCACTCCCAGATTGATCAAATCGCTAGCAGAATCAGGAAGTTGATCTGGATCTTTAAAAACCTTAGACATTCTGCCAATGTTGAACTTCTAAAAAAAGTCTATGTTGCTTTGGCACTGTCAATCATGATTTACTGTATTCCAGTATGGGGGGGAGCATCTAAACTTAAATTTTTGGAGGCAGAACGTGCTCAAAGGATACTTCGAAAAGTCATGTTTTTCAAAAAACTTAGATTTTCAACTGTCACTCTATACTCTACCTATAGCTGGACTGTTCAGTATGCGTCAATTCTATTTTCTACATGTCATTTTAAAAAACATACTTAATTCGCTTCCGGTAGATCTCAGAATTTTAGCAAAAAGACGAAATGACATAGTAGCTAACACACGCAAATTTAAAACATACTTCGCCAGACACCAATTTTCTAATCAATCTTCGCACTTATATCATCTGCCTAGGCTTTTCCGAACTACTTCCAGTCTAACCGGATACAGCTGAATATCAGTATTTTACATGGAGCGACTGCCTATCTGACCTCCACAACCCTGTAACTGGGTAATACGATACCCCTTGGTAAGACTGCTTGTCAGACTTTCGGACTTCTGATTACCTGTAACGACTATCAAAGTTCCACGAATGGCAGCCGGGACCTACGGCTTAACGTGCTTTCCGAGGCACGGAGGGATCTCGGTATGTAAAGATGGTCACCCATCCACAGACCAACCGCGGCAAGCGTACCTTAACCTAACCGATCGACCTGTGCGGCTGTTATTATTTAGCCACGGGCCCGTCCGTCCTCAATCTTCGCACTTATATAACTCCACTAATAAAATTCTTAACATATACACAAAAACTGCCCTGGCATGTAAACAAATGGTGACAGAGTGGCTCAAATCTCTTTACTACGAAGATACGGAAAATTTAATTGTTCATATTATTAAGTAGTATCTGTGTAATGTGTATATTTTCAGGTTTTATATCTTTTATATATTCTCAAGTAGTATCTGTGTAATGTGTATATTTTCAGGTTTTATATCTTTTATATATTCTCACAAAGTCATACATACACAAACACACCCCCACACGCACACACACACCCCCACACCCCTACACACAAAAACACATGCACACACACACTTAAAAATCGTGTAAAGAATTCAGCAAATACCTACATTTGTTAAGCTAATTTAATGTATTCTGGTTAAGGGAGTGTGGCTTCTCCTGGCACAGGTGTTTTCACACTTAAAAGGAGAAGTCAACCTCATTATTGTTAAGACAAATTTTGTTATCGATAAAACATTTTTTCATTTTTCAAATATGGTCGGGCGCCGCCACTGCTTAAAAGTCAAACTCTAAGTGTGGTTATTTAATAGCACTGTTTAATTTAATTAATCTTTATTGCAGTCCATAATGATAAAGGTGGTAAGTATGTATATGAAAAAAATTATGGACCCTGTCGGGCACAGCAAATTTTTAAATAAGTAGGAGAGAGGAAGGGTGCTTTTATATCTATGATTGTCCTTATTACTAAATATTTATTTTATTTCCTATCTTTTTTAAAATATTTATTGCGTATTATATAACGCTCATTTATTTATTACAGTTTTAGATAAGTAGCACAACCATGGTGAGACAGACCATAATCTAAGTATTGCTGTAAAATTCTCACCGTGAAAACTAAGGTTGAAATGAGCTGTCAATCCCTAGCATCAGTTCGGACGATTATATAGTACATACTAATTCCACGGGGGATGATAGTTCATTTCAAGCTCGCTTAACCTAAGTTTGCACCATGAGATTTTTGCAGAATAGACCTTACCTATGTAAATATGATGAAGCACTGGAAATGGTCGTTCCGGTCCAGTCAATGTAATTTCTTTCCATGATTTTCAATCAAACAGTCTTTGTATTCAACTTTATGGGTTTTATTTTAGTATAGCTTCTGCCCGCGGCTTCGCCCGCGTGGATGTCGAAAATTATCCCACGGGAACGTGCTAACAGGATAAAATGTACCTATGTGCTTCCCCAGAATGCCATCAAACTCGCGGGCCCTTTGTGGCTAATTACAATAGAAAACCAATTGTGTCTCATTAGTGGTGATTAAGAGGGTACCTATATGATATCTTTACCTAAGTACCTACCTAATTAAAAAAAAAAACTCAATAACAGAAAATTAAATACCTACCTACCTAAATAAACCTATTTCTGATGATAGCTAATCTAAACTCAATAAATAAGCAAAATCCCTAAAAACTAATATCTATACGAATGACTAATCCTACCTAACAGTATTATAAAATAACCTACGATCACTACGTACACTATCAAATATACTACCTATACTTTAAAATTAAAATCTATACCTACGACTTATATAAAAATAAACCTAAATAACTCTAAAAACTAAAAGGAATAAAAATGAACTCCATTGCGGGTGACTTAACCTACGACAAACTTATTATTTGCGGTTGGTGCAGTAATCGGGTCTAGGGATCGGACCGCAAAATTAAGTTTGTTTTTTATTGTATGTATTTTTCCGGGATAAAAAGTACCCAGTGTGGTGCCCAGGATATTAAAGAATAATTATACCAAGTTTCAACGTAATCGAACCGGTAGTTTTTGCGTGATGCCTGAACAAACAGACAGACAGACAGACAGACAAAAATTTTTTTAATCACATTTTTGGGTTCGGTGTCGGTCTAGTAACACCCCCTGCTATTTATTTTTTTGATATTTTCAATGTACAGAATTTTCACTTCTACAGATTTATTATAAGTATAGATATAGATAGTAAGTACCTACTACGATTACATCCTTGTAATCTATTTTGAAGTGCTCCTTTATGATGAGTATTTTCATATTTACACTGCCCCGATGCTTTAGCATTCACAAAGCGTGCCGTTTTAGGTTTGATTTCTGCGTCGGGCGTTTATACGGGCCACTAATTTGGGAAATACCTATTTAACAAATGTGGATAAATATATCAACGTCTCGGCAATACCGATATTTGTTTTAAAACTTGATGTGCCCCAAGCAGGCGTACCGTCGGAGATATAGTTTTATTTATTTATTTTAACTTTATGGCAAAAGTATATGCGTCGCCTGGAATTAATATTGCGCTTTAGAGATTGTATTGTAAGTATTCTATTCGGGACAGCTAATGTATACAGTGTTCTTAAACAATATGCAATTGAAAGCCATTTTCTTACCCAATGATAAACACTAAACACAAAAAAGGTCGGTATAAAATACCTATACCTAGATAATAGTACACGATCGATTAATACATACTAAAAATAATTTAGACGCAAACAATTCCTTTTCTGTATCTAAAGAAGCTTCGCCCATAGGGATTGAAGTTGAGTGAAGAAGAGATGACACAAACAATTAAAAAACGCAATAAGAAGGATGAAGAGGAAATACCTACAGTAAAAATGGTAATGGTTCATTTATTTTTTATTAAAGAAGAAATATTCGTAGCACTTCGTAGCGCTTCGTAGCAATCACATGATTTAGATACCTCATGAGCTCTACAATTTCAACGACATATTCAACTAAAAGAGCGAGGTTGGAATAGTTAGGTAGGTACTACTGAAACTAAGTAGTAGTAGTAGAAATATATGTAGTTACTTATCGGACGATACGGCAGTGGCTGAGCGATCGGACTGCTGCGCTGCGTGTCGTGGGTTCGATTCCCGCACAGAACAAATATTTGTAAGTTCTACATGTATTTGTTCCGAGTCTGGGTGTTTTTCTATCTATAATATGTATGTATTTACAAAAAAATAATGTATATAAGTAGTTTATCAGCCATCTTGTTACCATAACACAAGCATTTGGTTGCTTAGCTTGGGACTAGAAGGCGCTGTGTGAAATGTCCAGGGATATTATTATTATTATTATACCATTTACTAAATGGTTTTGAGGTGCGCCGTGTGAGGTCAGGCGGGCGCAGTCATTTGTCTACAAAGAACATCCCTTGTAAGCTGTATACGGTGACCACCCTAATACTTATGTGTATAAAGTTATGGCAAACTTAAAACCAAGTCAGTCATAGAAACTTAGGTACCAGCCGATCGATTCTGTAAAAATCTCACCGTGAAAAGTTAGGTGAAGTGAGCTTAGAGTGAGCTATCAATGGTGTCAATCCCTAGCATTAGTTGGAATGACAGCTCACTCCACGCTCACTTCACCTAAGTTTTCACGGTGATATGGTTACAGAATCGCACTGCTGTCTACAACCTAGCACACATTCATACATAGAGTTTGTCACAGCGTAGCACTGTAGCGATTTTGTCACTCAGATGTGTCTGTAACTTCAAATTAAATGTCTCATACTATCTACATATGTCACGTTACACCTACCTACCCTTCATTACACCACACTTCAGAACACACACAGTAACTACTACCTATTGATCTTGGAGCTTTACTAAGTTCCTATAGTTATAGGTGCTAAATACTTAGGTACTCACTACCTACTACTTAATTAGTTTTTAAAAATTAAATATAGGTAAGCTATTTAAAATTATAACATAGTAGGTCCCTACCATGTTTCGCTAACTCGCCAGCCGATAGCCTACCTACCTACCGCATACCTTGACAACTCAATTAGCGGTTACATTGCGCGAAGTGGGCACAAAATTAGATCGTGCTAATTGCTACGAAGTGGAAGGTTTAATAAAAAGCCACTAATTGCATGTGTTAGTGGACCGTGGATCATGTAACGTGGCCATAACACGTACCTGATGTTAACACTTGACCTCTACGCGTTTAGTGCAGTCTTTTCTCCTGAAAACATCTGTCATTTAAGTAAATACTGTATCACTTTCACTGTGGAACAGTTTATCTAGAAGATTCCAATTATGCACTTCTTTTCAATTTTCCTGTTTTTTTAAGATAGGTACTAGCTTTTTCCCGCGACTGCGTCCGCGTGGAGCAACTTTAATTTTTTTTTTTCCGTAAGCACCTTCTACAAAGTATTAGAAAACTTAAAAAAAAAAGATACTTAGATGAAATCGGTAAAGTCGTTCTCAAGTTATGACGTGACCAAGGGAAATAGGGATTCAGTTTTATATTTATATAGATAGATGTGTAGGTAGCCAGTAAGTTCTATACATACTGAACGTGAACCTCGCTATCAGGGGTCGGCCTAGCTTCTCCAGTAGTCACGTAGATAAAGGCCCGGGCGCTATGACGTCAGAGCGGCCGGCCGCGCGAGCCAATGACAAAGCGAGGCGGCGCTACATGCGCGCGCGCACCGCCCACTTACACCGCTGAAAGGAAAACTTGGAAAACTTATAGCGCTCTCGCATTGACACGTAAACAAAAAGATTGATGAAATTGATGTTCGTTGATTTAGATTTACTTTACGGTAGCGAAATATTTTAGGTTCGAAATAAAATTTGGTTTACACCTAATAGTTAAATAGTTAGTTACAAAATATAAAAAAAAACAGCTGGCACCAATAACGTCACTATTGGCACTTAATATAATTGCTGTTACCCTATTGGCACTTAATATAATTGCTATTTGAAGGTCCTACGACGTCGTGTTACAACGAACATGTTTACTAGCTTGCATTTTATAAGTTTATTTACTTTAAAAAGCAATATAATAATGAGTAATCGATAAGTAAACAAATACGAGACCGACGTATCAGCGACCGGCGCGCGCGCCCCTTCTGTCAAACATTTTTATAGTTATGCGCAGAGCATAAGGAACTCTTTATAGTCTATGCGCGCGAGTCGGCCGCACGCGCGTTCATCTTGCGACTTAAAAAAAAACTCTTGGCGGTATTTGAATTTGTTCGAAAAAGTTTGTTAAATAAGTTTGTGGTGACAATGAGCTGGGATCAAGATCGCGACCGTCCCTGCGACAAGCTGGAAATCAACGAGGCGGTCGGGAAACTTTTGGAAAGCTTCAATTATGACAGCATTGTACCACAACCGACGAGGTACGTAATTGTTTACATTCATTCTTCTTCGGTACCTACGCATGATATCTACGAGTATTACAGATTTGGTCCATGTAAAATATTTTAGGACGAAACTTAGATAATTACCTATTATAGTGAAGAAAAATTGCAAAATTAAGCTGTGGTTCGTGCTCGTACCTGCCAGATGACATTTTTCCTTAAATTTTTCATGAAACCTTACGTATCAAAATTCTATGGGGTATGAAAACAGGTCTTCTGTTTTAAATTTTCATTAGTAATCTACATTTTATATGTAAGTTAATCGGTAGTTAGATTTACTCGTAGAAGTATTTTTTTTTTTTTATCTACAGGAGATGGAAATGTTTTATCTGGCGATGAACTTTTTTATGTTTACAGCCACGGCTTAAAAGCCCATAAAAAATGAAAAGCAACTTTTTTCTTTGTCTTCCGGTAGTCTAGTCACCGTTATATTTTGCAAAATGGCGGTGTATCCTGTTAGAAAATTAACGTAACTATTAAGTATTTTTAGTTCTACAGTTACAAAGTAACTACTTGAATAGAGTTAGGTTGGTTTAAACTCTGCACTTAAGTACATGACGTAATTATGTGGAGTTTGTTGTTTTAGGTTCGATTCCGGGCGATGGGTGAATCGGAGCCCGTTATTTGTAATTTATTATGTTAAATATATTGATAGATTAGGTATGTACCTAGGATACATGAGTTTGAGAAATGTCTTATCCAAGCGAAATGGAGACCTATCTATACAACACTAAACCCCTTTTAGGAAAAGCTTTTATTTCATATCATGGCTAGTTATACCTACTGCGGCGGACACGACGACGTTGGCATAATATTCCTTTGAAAACGGCTTGTGATTTCAGTTAATGCTGAACATGTTGTACAGTGGTCCTTTGAAAGTAGGTTACGAGTTGTTGAGAAAAGCTTTTCCTCAATATCCTTTTTACAACTTTCTTTCTTTAGAACTTGACATGCAAAAGCTCTACATTTTACTTTATTTAATTATAAAGTAACTGGTAGAGCTTTGAAGAACTACATCATTTTAAGGCTTAGGAAGTCAAATTGACTGAACATATGAAAATAAGTAAGAAAATGGCTGAAACTAAGGAAACTAAACCTAAAACTATTTTACTAAAACTTTCACTATCTCTGTATTGTCATTAGAAAAAAGCTACGTCTGTGGTCCACGAAGAAAGTCTTACCACCAGAGTTTGCTGTGCCTTGAAAAATGAATACTTTCTTGTAACCAAAAACAACCAGAAAAACCCCTAAAAGAAAAATCCTAAAGCCCTATGGTGCCGCACTATTTATTGGTAAGCATAGCACCCTTAAATAACACAAGTTTTTCATGACCCAGAAGTCATGAAAAACTACATGTAGAAAAAAACCACAAAACCTTTATGTACTCTTAAAACTAATCATTTCTAGCACTAGCCGCGATGAGAGAGCAGGGGTGGCTCAGAGGTGACGACCCGACTTGTGAGATGTAGGTCGTGGATTCGAACTCAGGCAGGCGCTTTACTTTGAGTTAATAATTTCATCACCGCAGCTCGTGAAGAAACCGACCCTAGAACCAAAAATTCGAAGACATGTGACATCTATCAACCCGCACTGGGCCCGCATGGTAGATTAGATTACAGCTTACTTCCTCTTGAAGTGAGGAGGCCAGTGTCCCAGCAGTGGGAACATTATGCTACCCGCGATGACCCAACGACGATATTGAACTCAATTCCCAGTTATTTCCCCAAAATAGAGGTTACCTTCGCACAAACAGGCACCTAGTGCTTACAGCGCATAAATAATTAAAGAACAATGAATTCGCTTTAAACGCCCATTTGTTTATCGTAATATTATTTATTACTGAAGTGACCCCGTATAACATGAATTATTCCGTAATTAGTTATACTTAAATACCTAAATAGATAGAGTAATATCTAGCTAATGCCGACCCGGGGTCAGCGGGGCGGTGTACATGAAAACGACACGCGATTACCGCCTCTAATTGAATGGGCACTATGTTATCTGGTCCTTGTTTATTAATTTCCTATCAACCGTGTCGGCTCTTTACGTCGGCCTCTTTTCGGGACTTCAAGACTATGGTAATCGTTGGTACTATCTTCCTTTACTGCAGCGGCAGATACTTAACTAGAGACATATTTTAGGAATATCCATTTTTGTTTAATCAACTTAATTGACAAAGTAAGTAGGTGTCTACTGTTAGCGCTGGGCCCCTATATGGGGTAGGCGCTTCATACGAAAATTGGAAGAAATATTGAATTTTCTATATGTATTTTAAGAGGACGTGCTCACTTTTACGCGTCTACATACTTAGGTATCACATAACCATTGATTTTATAAGTAATCGCCGCATAATCAATTTTAAATTCTAAATTCGCTTTAGTGTTCGAAAGCAACCAGGGTCGTTTTTCTACCAGCCTGCATAATGTAAGGTTACGTTTTGTTCCTTTTTACAATACCTACCTACTATAGGTAGGTAATTAGGTACCTAAGTACTGCTTCTACATCCCGGATCATCAAAATCATCACTGCCACGTAAAATACCTCGCAGCTAATAGCTACATAATAAGCCCCCCCGCAGCTAATACGTACCTTAAATCTAATTACCTGTGCAAAGAAGTTAATATAATATAAAAAGGAAAAGCTCGGAAAGCGGAGAGAGCTTCGACCCTACGTCTGTAATTAATTACAGATTAGGTAGCTATACTTAGTTACTCGCTTGTGCAATCTAATGAAATGTGACGAGAATAAATTAGTTAATTTTTTTTCATTCATAGTCTTTTGGGATTGGCCCTTCACTATTTTTATGGAAGTAAGTAATTGCGCTGAGCTTGCTTTTTCGTGGTAACTAAATGAGTAAATGTTACATAAATTAAAACTTGTTATTGTAAGGGAGTATCTCCATTTTACCAGCAACGGCTAGTTGAGTACCTTCTTGATTTAAATCCAACATCTTGAAAGTGAGTTTAAAAAGATAAGATAAAAATGGCAGTTACTTTAAAATCAGTATAAATAAATAGATATCCATATCGATCACTTATGATGTCATCACATAGACGGGATAACGTCTGCGTTCTCGCGACCAAGAACATACGAAGCGGAAAAGTCTAACCGTGTAGAAAACCCTTCATTTATTTACGTTTTGCGTTGAATTTCTGACAAAGATAGATTAGCTGGTCACCAAGGTCCCTAGCTGGGAATGGCTGGGATGACAGACGTATACCAGGTATGGTGTCTGCCGGTTATTCTTGTGGACTTATGGTTATGTTACGTCCTCTTAGAATATAGGTAATCTACATAAATGCTGATGCTGATGCAGTATTTTTATCTTAAACACATTATTATTTTTATATTATATACATCCATAGTTCATAGTTTTGTCCTCTATGCAAGGATAGCTGTACCTAAGTAGTACGCTCCGCCTTCTGCTTATAAGCTTTGGCTACACTTAGTCTGGTCTAGTGTAGCCAAAGCTTTCACGCTTACGCTTTACTTCTTGTGACAATATTTGTCATGCCCTTCCTGCCTGGTACCAATTTATTTCCGCGAGGCGTAGCGATAAATATGCCTGCGCAAACATTCCCACTATAGGGCGCTTATCTCAGCCGACGGCAGGGAGTCCCCGGGGCTTCGAGTATGCTGGATTCCTGCCAAACATTGCCTCGGTTCAAATCATTGACTTGTATGAGAATCGGATACATTCGTATAAACTTCAAATTAGACCACGCATGCGAAAGAGTAATTTTCGACAGCGTAACAACCACTTCCGTGTAACTATTATTATTACGTTCACAGGATTACATATGGGAGTTTTAAATTAGGTGAGATTGACTTTACCTTATTTTTCTATATAAAATTGATACAATATTACCTACTTATAAGTCAAAACGTAGAACAAATTGTTCAAAGTTCGTAGCACTTTGCTACAAAGTTACGAACTAAACCTTAATTGCATTTTGGCTTGGTACATATTGATTGATTTGATAAAAGTATTTGGATCATTGTCACTATCTCTATTTGACGGCTAAGATGCGACGCATACACTTGAGTTCGCCAAAACCTTCAACTACAAACATTGCATCCATCGAATTCTTGAATCAATTACTGGGTCCTTTCGTCAGCATTGAGTAAGTTCAAAGCTCCGCGTCAGATTAAGATTTCCTCGCCTGCGTTGATCTCACCGGTGTGAGCAAACATCCCGTTGGTTTGCGCAGTGATTGTGGCCCGGTGTGTAAGTGTGTGCGCAAACAGGCACACAGGTGCCGCCGGAACACAACCCCTGTTTGAACAGGCCACTTCGCGCCCTCCGACTCACTTGTTACATCTTGACATTTGAACTTATAATCAAAGTTTGGCCGCGGCTTCATTCATGCGTTTGGGATAAGTATTTATTGCTTTCGATCCCTTTTGGTATGGAGTGACAGGATCGGTTGATAAGCACACAAGATTTAGATTTCTACTTATTGGTCATGTATATTCAACGACAGTAGGTATATCAGCTTTTTATTCAATATCGGATCTATTATTATAGTCGCCTTTCCGGAGCTTTTTAGTTGTGTATAAGTTCTTATATATCAAAAGCTCATTTCCAATTCCGTGGCTATAACGGTTTTGTTCAATCTGATTATTCTAATTCAACTTCCATTGACCACCCTCGATTTGCCCAATTATAGCATCTTTATTTCGGCACAAATGTTAAAAGTTCGATCTTGGGATTCGATCGAACCTAAACCATCCCGATCTCGACTCGTTTTGGTATGCAACTGGCACAGTTCAGAATGACTTCATCGCATCAAGTGTTCCGGGAGTGCGGGATAGTTTCAAATATTGACAAAGTGTAATCTGGCCGGCACCGTATGTTGGTTAGCGGCGGCCTGGTAATGTGCTCGGTTAACACCGCACCGCGCACCGCTCTGCGCCTGCGCACCGGCTCATTACCGCAGTCCTACTATCTGGTACAAGTACAACACTACGCGCTAAACGTTATTCGCGATGCCTACTACGGACTACGCAACTTTGCCCGTCTACCTAATTGGATGCAGATATGTAGGTGGAGAGGTTTCAAACATGAAGGCCTTTTAAACAAAAGGTAAGTTGATCAGTTTCAAAATAGGCACTCATATGGGTAAGACACTTCCTAGACAATTAAATTAATTGTGATGGCTCTACCTTCCGTTCCGCTGGGCATTTCACTCTTTGCTTTATACCCAGGCCTAAGTTTAATAGGTATCATCTCAAGTTGGGTGGTGCCAGAAATGAGGAGCTTTTACGTGACAAATTAATTTTGCTGTACCATTGCCATTGTTACCATTCGAAGTAAAAAATTGAACATAAAAACAAGACTGTGTTTTCAGCGCAGACGTGTTTCAGCATGAATAGGTACCTAGCTGGATTACACAAAATCATGGAAAATTCCTTTTCATAAAAGTTAGCAAAATAATGTTGAACCCTACGTTTGCACCTATGTTTTGACGTATTTCCCAGTACTACGACGTAGTGAGGTGGGCCCTAGTACCTACGTACTTACTTATTGACAAAGATATCGGGCCGAGTGGTCGTTATCAATGTTTTGTAGACACAGATGTGGTCTGCGGGTTCCCATGCCTCGCCACCCTCCTCGAAGCCGGTAATTTATCATCCTAATGTAAGTCAAGGACTTATTGGACAATATTTTGATATTTCATCCGCTTGACTAGTTTTATAGCTGGAACATTCTTAGTTTACTTTGGTTTAGGAGGTGCCGAGTGTTTATAATGCTTAAAATCATCATCATTTCTGCCGAAAGACGTCCACTTCTGGACATAGGCAAGCACCTTCACTTCGACCGACATTCTATTGAAATACATACATTATATCCATGGGGGTAAGCAGCAACGACAAAACGCCACCTGCTACGTGCCTATTGAAAGTATTGTAATATGTGGAAAATGTAGTGGAAATGGTAGTATATTGGTTAAGTTAAATGTTAAGTTATTTTCGTTTATTTTTAATATACTACTTTTGGTGTTACTTTCTGAAAAAAAAAATCTAAACCAAAAATACCTTCTAATTCAGATTGTAAAAATGAGGCAAACTTTGGTTTGAATTAAGAGATGGTTCAGAACGGATATTTACCGTCGGTATTATGATTAACATAGAAAGCTCACATATTTACTTTGCAAGCTTTGAAACATGACCTAACCTAACTCATATTACAAACTTGATAGAATACCTACTTACCTAAAATATTTATTTATAAA
This sequence comes from Apamea anceps, assembly GCA_951799955.1. Taxonomy (NCBI): domain Eukaryota; kingdom Metazoa; phylum Arthropoda; class Insecta; order Lepidoptera; family Noctuidae; genus Apamea; species Apamea anceps. The sequence goes on from OX637516.1 coordinate 8,157,561, forward strand.
GGCAAATTATAGAATTCCTCCACTTCCGGGATGTAGGGCCAATCAGATTGCATTCGCGGAACGGCGGCGGCTTATCATGTACAAACAGGGCGCATCTGTAGGTAGGCGCGCCCTGTCTCTACTCTGTGTTCAAACAAAGCCGACATCATTTGGTTTCAAAAATCTTTTAATCTAATATTTGAAACGTTTTGCAGCAGTGGTGGCCCAGTGGTAAAGACCGCGACTTACGAGTTGTAAGTCGTAGATTCGAACCCAGACAGGCGCTTTACTTTGTGTAAATTATTTTGAAACCACTGCTCTCAAAACGGTGAAGGAAAACCTCGTGATGAAACCAGCATGTCCTAGAACCAAAAATTCGAAGACATGTGACATCTACCAACCCGCACCGGGCCCGCGTGGTAGATTACGGTCCACTCCCTGTCACCGAGAGGAGGCCTGCATCTTAGCCAGTGGCGTAGCGCATCCTAATGGGGCCCTGTATCAAAATTTTCAAATTTTCCTGAATCACAATAAAAAGTATTCTATTCTATTCAAACTGGGTTGTGGCGGTCAGATAGCCAGTCCAAAAAAACTATGTAGGTTGCATCCCTAACATAAGTACTGTATGCAAATGTAAAATGTCAATGTAATGCAGAATGTCAAATTAAACTTAAATGCATAAGATGTCAGTGAATGCTCAACGGGATGAATCTAAATAAAAATGCAAGTTGTCCGACTCAAACCACGTCTAATTGAACACTAAAAATAATATACATAAAATGCATAGAATAATGCACTGTGTCAGTGTCAATGCACTGCCAAATGTAGGTCGCGTTCAAAGTGCAAGTACGCGAGCCTACTGGCTAACTAATTGCAATCATATTTTAAAATCCATGTACGTGCACCGTACATATTGCCACAACAAAGAAAGAGAATAACTAAATAAAACAATTCCAACGTAAAAAATAATAAAATAAGAATGTAAAAAACAATGTAAAAATGCAGGACTCTAATGTAAATATACTTGACCTACGACTATTATGAAAAAAGTAACCTAAAGTCTATAAATAAAATGGCCAGCCTCCGGAGGTAAAATACTGGCATTCAGCTGCATCCGGTTAAATTGGAAGCCGAGACCCAATAACACTTTGCCCGACCAGGGAATCGAACCTAGGACCTCATGCTCAGCAGTAGCGCTTGCGACCACTAGACCAATGAGGCAAACACCGTTTTCTTCTTTCTTCTATAGTAGTCGTCATCTCGGTACTCACCCCCCTTTTTAAACATATTTATGAACCAATTTACAGAAATGAATATCATTTATCAACGAGAATTTTAGGTTCTGAAAATGGTTTTAAAAATTTTTGCTTATACACGTCACGTCGGAGGCCCGTGTAGCTCAGGGACCCCGTATCATTGATACGGCTGGGAACCTGCACCCTAATTGCGTAACACACTATCAATCGGAATCGGTGTAATTTTGACATTTCAACAACATTCATTGCGTTATTTATGTGTTGAGCAGACAAATTTTTCGAACTTATGAAGCAATGGATTAGCACTATCCTTCAAAATCGATTGAGATTGTGAATCAAAGAGTGTTATGCAATAAGGGTGCATTAGGTAGAAACTACATAGCGGTAGCTACATCCCTGATCTTAGCTGTGGGAACATGCTAAACGTTTTTAGAATTATTTTGTTGAACAACTCTTAATGCAAAATACAAAATGGGATACCGTAAAGGTTATATCTGCAAAATGTCCCTTACATTACTCAAGCTGGCAGAAAAAATATTCTGGATGCATTCGATCACTCAAGCATCATTAGGTATTCTCAAATACACCTGTATTGTGTCGACGGTAAAAGAAAATTAAGATAGAAATCTATTTGCACTACCGTTACGATTTTTAAAGAAAGAAAGAAAAAGCATTTATTTGCGGCAAACATGACGCATAAAAAATAGGAACCCTCACCCTTCATCGGAATTCAATTCAAGGCGCGATAATTCCACAAAACCACAGTGTTTACTCTGCAGGGAATTCTGTGAGAAAATTTTCCCCTTTTCAATCGAACGAATGGATTCCGATACACGGTATCGCACCCTAGCAGCACCCCTATTAATTGATACCGATTTTCCCAGGGACACTTGATGCAGGTGCTACTGATAATCTAATCACTAGGTAATTATTCGTTTGGGCGATGATAAAACACGCTCGAGTGGTATAATAATGATTTTGAAAGTCATCTTTCAGCTACCGGGTAGTCGGGTTTTACAGCGCCATTAATTGTTTTATAGCCGTTGTTACTGTAGAGATAACTGCGGTCGTGGGGATGTTTATAAGATTTCAAGACCAACCGAGTGAAGGGGAGACTTTTAGTGCCAGTTTGAATGTAAACATGTTAGTTGTTGTTTTGACATTGATTTGCTAATACAGCATTCTGAAAACGAAATATTACTTGAGCCTTTTATGTGGTCACAACTTTCTGTCCCACATAAAAGCAGCAAATCGACACCAAAAAAAAACATACTTAAAATTCAAGAAGTCTCATTTTTATTGCCGTAGGGATTTCATAGACAGTGCTATGAGCATTTTTTTAAATAAATTAATATCACTTAAAATATACCAAGTCAACCTAATTTAGGTCTATTTGTAGGATCCAATTCAGTATTTAAAGGTTTATCACTTTTCGGCGAAGGACATCTTAAAACGTAACCAGGATTTCCGTACCGTTGCCTCGATTTCGTAGCAAGTGTCGTGGTATTATGCGAGTGAGCTTTTTACTAAAATAAACCCGTTGTCCGATTAATATATTTGCAAGTATTAATCGAATTTATTAACTCTGTCTATATCTCTGTCTGTTGCGCCGACCCCAAATAAATTGGGATAAAGGCAGGTGGGCAGGGGAATTACTGATGATTCTCTGTCCATCATTCTGTGACTTTTTGAACGGATTTAGATGAAATTTGGCACACGGATAGATCTCTATGGTACGATCTCATTGGATTATTTCCGACCTCCAGGTAGACGAAATGTTAGGTATAAATCCCAAAGAATTCACGTGGTCTCATGTCTGACGAGGGCTAAACTGATTTCATCTTGACTGAATTAATTATTTGACCTGCTTGCGTACCTACTGGCTACTGGCCTATCATGGTGTTGGTGTACATTACAATTATTAAGGCCGAACATATTGAAATGCTTCTCACGTTCTACGAAGAGCAGATGTTTTTCATTTTCCACATGAATCTCTCCTGTTTTTACTGATCAAGATACCGACGGAATTCCTAAGAATTTATTGAGATATAAGCCTTGTGCCCGAGGAGATTTCCATTGATGATAAAAATGAGGTACTTTCCCACAAACTTTCATTATCTTATCCCTTTAGGAGATGAATTTTCAAAAAATCCTTCCTATAGTCCTCGCACCTTCGTCATGTTAGGTTACTGACTGTTGTGCTAAACTTTATGCTTCTAGACACAGTGGTTTAGGCTGTGCGCTGTCAGTTAATATTATGTAGATGGGTTGCGAAAATGGGGTATCGGTTTACCCAGTAACTGGGTTGTGGAGGTCAGATAGGCAGTTGGTCCATGTAAAATACTGGTATTCAGTTGCATCCGGTAAGACTGGAAGCCAACCCCAACATAGTTGGGAAAAGGCTAGGGTAAGATGATGATGGGTTGCGAAAATGAAATGAAATTCAGACATATGTACCCACCTAAAAATGTGTAGACTGGGTGTGTGTATGTCCAATGTGCCTATAGGCTAGTAGTGCCTACATTATGTCTGAATTGTTAATTATGTGAAGATTATGGGAATTCAATACACAGTAAGAGTTAAAAGAAACGTGTTCTAGTGGGTAGTGTAGCGAAATAAAAACTGGTCTTCACTTGTACACGTTTAATTTAGTAAAATAAAAAATAATAACAGCCGCACAGGTCGATCGTTCAAGGTAAGCTACGCTTGCCGCGGTTGGTCTGTGGATGGGTGACCATCTTTACATACCGAGACTCCTCCGTGCCTCGGAAAGCACGTTAAGCCATTGGTCCCGGCTGTCATTCGTGGATCTTTGACAGTCGTTACGGGTAGTCAGAAGCCCGAAAGTCTGACAACCAGTCTTACCAAGGGGTATCGTATTACCCAGTAACTGGGTTGTGGAGGTCAGATAGGCAGTCGCTCCATGTAAAATACTGGTATTCAGCTGCATCCGGTTAGACTGGAAGCCGACCCCAACATAGTTGGGAAAAGGCTAGGCAGATGATGATTTAAACAAAATTTAATGAAGGACACAGCACGATTCTTAATATATTAAAAAATGAAATTGTAACGCTGACGTGACGTCCTTGGTGTTAGAGCCCTATAATAAATTTCACTATTACGTGTTGGTCACGATACGTTTGCAAACGTCCCTATAATTCTAGTTCCTGGTAATCCTAAATGGGTAACTTTACACCAAGTCAATCGGTTATCAGGCAGCGAGGTAATAATTTATATCACTGTTTAAACTAAATCGAAACTACTGAAAAATAAAAAAATAAAAATGTTATACGCATCCGGTCCTAGACTCCACGCTGGCAGTCGGAAGGCTCCTCGCTGGATGGTGTCAGAATCCACCAGCGCTGGGTTCGATTCTCAACAGGAAGCTTGCAGTCATCGGGTCCCAGGCTAGCGGTGGGTCGAATTCAAGATCCGCCTACAGTCTTCGGACAAATCAAATCTGAATGAAGAAACCTGACTCGCCTCGAGGCAAGTTTTAAATGCTGTATAGTTCGTTTAGTTTCAGGAACGCTGCCCTTTGATCCAATCGAACAACGAACGAACTCGGTCGTTCAAACCGTTATATCGATACCTTTAATATCGTGGCAAACAAAGACTTTGGTGGCAAATTATTACATGGTGAAGCGGAAAAAAATAATATCTTAGACTTCCGTCTTGCGTCCAAAAAATCTTCAAATCAAACGTAAAAAAGAAAAGACATGACACTTTTTGATTCATAATTCAAAAAACCAATATGAAGAAAATAAGGTTGAATTTGTTACAAAAGAAGGTCGTTCGTGATAAAATTATAATGTAGCATTTGCCAATGCAGTAGGTACTGTTGAGCCAAACAAAATAGTTGTGGTACCATTTTAGATCTATTGTATCATTTTACACCCTACGTCTCGTAGACCCGTAGAAATAAGTTATGGGTAAACATAAGTCAAAATCCGCAACAGGAATGTTGCAACAAATGCACTTTGGCGGCAACAAACTGTCCGATACACGTTCCCTTGGCAAATTTATGTGCAATAATACACTAATACCTAAGTAAAGTGGGCGGCTGCGTCGGCGCAACACTGAAAAGCAGAAATAGCGTGGGCGGGCTCTTCACAGATGACAGCTATCTGCTCTGTTTATGACTTCCTCAGCCAATGGCCTCTAAGCGTACGCAAGTGCATACTTACCTAGCCTAGGCCAATTTAATATTTTGAATGTGGATATACTACTCGTACCTAAAGTATTTTGATGGACTTCTAAAACCAAGGTAACTTGCGTTTCTATTTATGAATTTTCGTTCATATCCGTATCTAGAAATGTGTTACCTATACATGATTGTTATGTCATGTACCTATTATGTGTTTTAAATACTACGTTCTTGCCAGGGATTATGGCAGGTTGTAAGCTAGTATTTTAAGTACTAAGTTATTATTACTATACCTGAAAACACCAGAAGTGAAATTCAAACTCGACTAATTCTTCCATGCGATAAGGTTTAAATTGTAAACACGCGAGCTTACGAACGTGTTTTGAAGTCAGCAAATTATTTAACAACAATAGTTTAGAATTAGGCAGTTCTGCTTCTAATGTAACCCTATCTTTGTTTGGGCACATCAATCACTGTTACAGCTTACTGGCTCTACATTCAGGCTGCTGAACTTTTCTAAACAATAGCTAATAACATTAATAACACCTAAGCATAGCTACCTAAGTTGAACATAATGTTGTTCCTTGCCTAAATTCGACACGTGTTAAGTCGTGTGTAGCCTTGAGTGAATGTTATTTTGTTCAATTGTTTCCAAAGTATGCCATCTTGGTGCTTGTTTTGAAAGGACTGTTTTGTCCACATACTCGTATGTAAGTTTAAAGTCTACTTTAGAAAAATACATTTTAAGTCATGGCTGCTTTGCTTTTACATGGCGATTTTCTTAAATGAATTTTATAGAGTCCGTGCAGAGTCTAGCAAATCCGTGCTCCGTGTAACTCTATTGGCGCACGTCGGCATGTGTTTTTTCCACATCTTCAACAATCATCATGATAATTTCACCCAATTTACCCAAAACCTTAATGAATTATACTCCTAAACCTTTCTCATGAATCAGTCCGTTCATTAGTGAAAACTATATGGAAATCCATTCGTTTCCAAGTTTATCGCGTTCAGGCAGACAGACAGACGCGGCGGGGGGACTTTGTTTTATAATATGTAGTGACTTTGTGCATTACTTGAGGATTCATAAAGTTACAATCCCATACCTATACCACCACCATTTTGCAGTAGGTGTTGGTCCTGCACCAAACTTTAACCTTATCATAACTATGCTCTTAGTCAAAACGCATCGTACATATTCATATCAACACCAACTTTGAAACTAACCCGACTACAGTCCAAAACAAAAACATACTTAAAAACAAGATTGAGCAACGCGGATATAATGAACACGTGCCCTCTGTGCCTAAAACCGAAGCACTTGTAGATAAAATAGGTGCGTATAGTTAACTAATACTTATGGCACTTATAATCCTTCACATATTATAATATATCTCTACAGATGTATGGCAGACGGATGACTGTGAAATCTGGCAGTAAATCATTGTGCGCGCGACTATAAAACTTTTTGTCATTGACATGTCGTCCTATTAAGATTTTTAAATTAAACTTTAATGGCGTAATAGTTGGTTTCTATTATTACGCAAAAGCTGAACGAATTGTAAAAGTTTTTAGAAAATACAATATTATCTATTATGTAGGTAGTACGTGTCCGAGTTGCCTCTTTCACCATCAGTTTCAATTCCTAAGGAGGAAATCCTCAAAACAACGTACACAGGTAAAGCTAATATCAGTGTTCTTTTTAGAACAAAAGGATTAAAGAACCTTCTTTTGGTAAACTATAACACATTTTTATAACTCAAGTACAATATCGGATTTGAAGTTGAAACCATAATTCATTACAACATTTAAGTAAGTATCACATCGATGAAATTTCTAACATTTCTATAATGACAACGGAGCCATATAAATCACAGTGATCGCTGCAAGTAGTTACCACTTTGAGAACATAATGTAGCTTGTAGCAATTAAAGCAGGAGCTGCTATCAGTGATTGTCAGGAGCCCGATGTTACTAACCAGATGGCGGCGCGTGGAGGGTCTGTCGCAGCAAAAACTAGTGCTCAATCTGTAATACAAAAGGCAGCGCCATGTGGACAGAGCTATAGACAAAGTGTTCGCTCTAATTTGTCATTCCTTGGTGTTTTTTGCTGAATATTAAGTGAATATGTTTTTCAGATATTAAACCTAGTAATGATATTTTTTCAGGAATGTTACTACTACTCATTTATGGAACTTTGAAGCAGTTAGATTTTCAAAAAATCCATAGTGTCGCTACGTCATTCAGGACTCTACCTATAGAATTATCAAAAATAGGCATCGACAGTCTCCTCATTCCTCAGTTTAGTATTAGTGCAATAAAAATGTTTTACATTATGAGAACTCGTTCTGAGTAATAAACAAGGAAACCGCTGAAGTTCGCCGAAGCGGGAGGTGATTATTTCTCCTCAGATTACTTCCCGAGAGTAATCCGTTAGAAATCGATCGACTTTTAGTGGCGTGTCAGTGTTTGAAGAAAAAAACATAATTTATTGTCAGCATTCAGATCGCAAGGAAACCCGAACGGGCATTAGAAAATAAAAAAGTAATAAAATAAGAGATGTTTACGAGCGTAAAATGACGTGAGTCGTGAGGCCGCGCCACTTGGGCTGTTTACAAGTGTTCGTGCGCAGGCGCACCACTGTTCACTGCGCCATACGTAAAGGGTAAATCGTAATTTATTTTCTTTATAGTCGTTGGTCGTCGACGCTTGATGGGTTTGGTTACCTAGTAATTATCGAGCGCGCGCCGAAAGCTAAACCAATTTGAGTAGTGTCGGGACTGCCGGGGCGCGCCCGCTCAAGTGCGCATTTCATATTGTTTATGTCAATACCAGCTTTTTGTTCGGATATGGGTCTAAACTTCAACTATTTATAGCTCTGTTACCAAACAAAACAGCACGCTGTTTGATTTGTTAGTTTGTTTTTTCGATTTATGAATCAACTTAATTTAACTAAGGCTCTAAAGTTTTAGTGCAGAACTGAAAGATATTGACGAACATTTGCTTTTCACTAACTTGTCTCACTGTCTGAGTCTCTCAGCAACTTATTCACATATATATATAGTGTAAATAATCTTTCTGTACGAGCTTTTACTCTCACCATCGGCCACTGACGCTAGTAGCTAGACTCTACTAACTATAGGTACTGAGTCAACTCGGCAAGGAGGGTTAAGTATGTAGGTAGATATCTATTTGAAATGAGCGATCGTGTCTAGAGCTGATGACTCAATGCGTGTGTCAAACTATCGCTCCATTAACAGAGACGGAGACCCGTATTCTAGAATGGATTATGGGATATCGTAATTTTATTAGGTCGGAAATTATGCTACGGAAACTAAAATAAAAAATACTCTGTGTCTACCTGTCTGCCAAAGGTCGAAATCCGTTCAGCCATTAAGGTGTGAAACGGTAACAGACAGACAGAGTTACTTTTGCATTTATAATAGTTACTAAGTACCTAATGCTAAAGGTTCAGCACGTCGCATGGCGATGCGTTGCAATGCCTTTTTTGGCTGAACCTTCTCCGGCATGCACAAAACAAATTACCAAAGTTTCATCACAATCGGTCGAGCCTGGTCGAGCCATTTTCGACTTTTTGCGAGACTAACGAACGGCAATTGATTTATGTATATAGATAGAAAGGAATAAGCTAAAAAAAAATTCAAGAAATCCTTATTCTTTTGAATCGAGATTCATGCTTTTTTTTTGAGAACACGGAACAACTTAGGCCTACATCTGTTTTATCTACTGCTTGAATATAAATGTTGTGCAGATTATTGCGAGAACAATTTTATTATTGCATCCTATTATAATCGAACCTTACAGAAATTTAATCTAGTAACAGTCAATAGCAAAAGCTGAGACCAATGTTAATTAAATATTTCTATTGTCCTCCAACCGACTCTCTCCACTCTCACAGAGAGTAGACAAGAATCCCAGCAGTGGGAAACTGGGAACATTAGGTACTAATATTATGTTAAGTAAGTAATCACAAATCATATTTGTTCATACAGGGGTGGTGGCTGTATGCGACGTGCACATGTCAAGAGACCTATGAATGCTTTCATGGTGTTCGCACAGGCGATGCGCAGGCGTCTCTCTGAGCAGCGGCCCGCGCTGCACAACGCGGAGCTGAGCAAGTCGCTAGGATCAATGTGGAAGTGAGTAAAAATACATATAAGCAAGTTATAGCACTGTTCTGAAGGATCCACGAGACTTCGGAGACACAGCGCAGCTTGAAATTGAAAGCTCTACGACATTTCCGTTGAAGTGATTGAGGTCGTTCCTTTACTTGAAATTACAAGCCTGTTGTCCATGTGTTAACTTTATGTGCCATAAGTAAAGGTTTTAGATATCAATTATTGAGTAGCGGTAGCAAAATCTGGTTATCAATAAATTATTCCATGTAAGGTATTAGGTAACTTAAATTAAAGATAAAATTAATTTTTCGCCAGATTTTTAAAGTAATACTTAACTAAAACTCATCACATTCCGCAAGTCATATCCAAATATCCAAGTGAAGCTGATAGTACGATAATATGACCCCGAATACCCGTTCCCCGGTACATTCGCCTGGTCGAGTGGTTGCCGGTCGCGGTGCGCGTGCGGCGTCCAACCGCGCGGCGTGCATCGATTGTTTACTCATTAAAATGCTATCGCCGCTAACCGACGCGATAACATCTCTAACTGTTTCCACTTCGGCTGAGTTCGGCTCGCTCAAATAGAAAATTGTGGAACAAATTCGCACCGAGATCAATCTGGGAACGAGTTTGTTGTAGGTTACTTATGACTGTAGATAACTTATGTATAGATAGATGTATTCATCGCAGTTAGTTTATTGATATTAAATATACCACCTGATAATAAATGATAAATACTTAATAATTAGATGCAGCTCTTCTGCATAAGACGGTACAAGGGTCGAATAAAATACCAAAACCCACAGAGGTCGTAGCAATGAATAACAGTTGTCCGTAGAGTGAGGTACACAAACACTTACAGTAGTTTACTGCCAATCCCTTCAAGAGATATAGGGAACTGCGTTATGTTACCCTTATAAACAAATAATTAGAAATAATTACAGAAAGCAGACACCCGACAAAATACCTATAATGACTCTACGGGCTACGAAATAATTTCGTAGCAAGTGCGTAGCAACCAACAAAACTCACGTTTTTACTGAGATACTCGCTTGCATTGCGTGACTATGCGAATTCTTTGAAGCAAGTACTATTTCCGAACATTGGGATCAAATAAGCACTAAGTACTGCTCAACGATCGTAAAAGCAACTTGTCGTGGGCCACCCGCGCACTGCGCGCTCTCCGGTGCTGCGATGACGAGAATGATGGGGCTATGAAAGTATGAATAAGATATGGTGCCGATTCTGTAGCTGTAGCAGGTGTGAACACAAACATGAAGACTATATGAGATATACAATGATATTTTGTGTCTGGTCCAGAATTCTTCATAAGAAATATTACAGATATTTATGCGTTCCGTCTTTTTAATTTCCCTTTCATTTTAACCACATATTTTTTTTAGGCACCGTGACTTGTCATATTTCAATATTTAAAAGAGAGAGCGAATATCTATTACGCGCATTTGTTTGTTGGCCGGCCGGACCGTGGCGCTCTACGTCTTTTTTATACTCTTACCTGTGGAGTAAACTCTCGAATCATCAAAGAAAACAGTCGGTGAAGTGAGGCTGATTGCTGTGTTGTGATTGGTGGGCTCTCTTACACTGTCATCGCGCTCAGTTCTTGAGATGCAGGTCTCGATCAAGTAGACTAGCAAGGTCAGAGGTCGTAGAGCTGTGCTCGATTATTACCTTAATATATTTCGTGAAATGGAATATTAAAATAACAATAAAAACTCTAGGAACGAAAGACGCTCGCAGATAATCACGTTTTGACGTAGTGGCATTTCTATTTTGGCATAGGTCTAGAATGTACTCGTCATTGTGCAACAAAATTAACTTATCTACTTGAGCACTGCACATAAATATAATTGATCGTTTTAATTAATTTTCAATTGGACTTAGTTTGAAATAAAACAACAAAGAATGGTTACCTATCGAAAGCTCATAAATTAACTATCGCACACTTTCTATGGAACGTGTACTAGCAGTGGCGAGCAGGGCTCACGGCACTTTAGTAGTGACGCGCTGCATCTGGAAATAGTCGCGAAGATACGCCTCACAAAAACCCGCACTGACTCAGCAGTTTCGAACTCTCGTTTTACTTATCGTAAAGTCATCTTGATTTCAATTAACCGATACCTTTCCTTACAGAAGTTTAAGCGAAGACGAGAAGTTGCCCTTCATCAAAGAAGCTGATAAGCTCCGGACGCAGCATAAGAAGGAGTACCCAGATTACAAGTACCAACCTCGACGTCGCAAGCCTCAGCCATCGTCAGCAGTCCGGCCGAAAAGAGAGCCTTCTCCGGAGCGGGACCAAATCGACTTTGCCGGCATGCCCGACATCTCCCCGGCACTGCTGGCCGAAGGCCCGCCGGACAACGCCGAGCTAGAGCAATACTTGAAGCCGGGCACGATGCCGGAGTACCACGAGCTACAAACGCGGTACCCCGCCCACAGCCTCCACCACGCACCCCAGCCTATATACGCGCCCGTACCACCCCACCTCCACCCTTCCTGTGCAGACTGGCAACATTACACGGGACACCCCTAAAAACATAAAAGTAAATCTATTTTTAAAACAGTGTCGTGATTGCGCGTTGGTGTCTCAAAGACTTTTAGTAATATCAATAAGCTTTATCAAAAGATCGGAATATTTTATCGCCGCTCATGTTTTTTGTAACTTATAAAAATATAAAAATAGGTCACGTAGCTGTTGTAAATATAATTGGTTAGACATGTAAGTGCTATGCGAACGACGCGCACGTGCGTTTAATTTGTGTAAGCTGAATAAATATTTATTAGGTAAAAGTTTGCGTAAATTATTATTTTTTGTTATCTGTATCAGACCAAAATGCCATGCGGTCCACGTGGATAAATACCATAAGTTCTAAAGTAATATACCTACAGAGGATACTGGCAAATATTATCGATGTTATAATGAAAACCCTGAAAATAAAAGTAAAAAGATGTTTTATGAAAACAATTCAACGATCGACTTCATTAGCGACGATTTTAGTTCTTTTGCTTTTAAAAAAAACGTAGGTAATTTTCAGCTACTTTCAGCATTTTGTACCATTCTGTATGAGAACGTAGATATTTTTGGTTAACTACATTATTTAGCGTGTTATTAGCTCTGAAGTTTTCAGTGACAAGAATATGTAGTAAACCATTTTAGATAATAATCAACAAAAACTATGAAAGGTTCATGACCCTTTATTTCAGCTTTTTAGTAGTAACCGTACCTAGTAGTGCGAAAAGCGTCACTGAATTACAAAAACCATTGAAAATATTTCACCAGGGCTATATAATTCCTATTTGTTCCTACGAATCATAGCACATCCAAAATTTGCATGCTGAATTTAATAGGCGGAACATGAAGTACTATGAATTGTATTATGACATCTGTAAGCACCATATTTCATGCAAATAAACGATTATTATTATTATTGTATAAATTAAAATACTTATAAATATTGTTAAATTAGTTTGGTACTTTACGAAATTCCTCAAGTTCCAAAGCTTATAAGTTAAGTACCTAGATAGTTAGGATAAGTTAAACATAATTAAGTATACAATATACCTAGTGACTAGTATAATATCTGATAAGTTATTGTTGTGATTTATTAGTTGTAGTTCATAACAATAATGTTGTTTAATAAATAGATTTTTCTGACCTTCAGATACTAAAGAGTTTTCTATGTAATCCTACTATTACCTATAAATAATTTAATTTTACACACGCGTACCTTTTTCAAATTGCCTGAATTGTAACCCTACTCTATTCAGTCTATACAGGGTGGCAGGGATATCGACGCGCAAACTGTAACCATGGATTCAGCACATGATTCTAGCGATTCTAGCCCTCATGGCCTCCGGACCTCCTAGGATAGCGTAGAAAATTTTTGACAGTTATCTGTAAAAAAATATCTTGGTTTATAGAAAGTACAATACCTACGCGGTCAAAATGTACTAAAAAGCAATATTTTTTTTCGTTGACATTTTTCATCGGTGTTCAGAATGAATCTATGATAAAAGGGTGTGCGTGGATGTCCTTGCCACCCTGTATATTTACAATTTATCTTTGGAGAAAATATTGGTGATGAAACTATATGAAAAACCTAGGCTTCAATGTAGAGCACAAGTTACTTCAGTACAAAGCTTTGTTTAATCAAAACTAGGTACCTACATTTTTCTTTGTTGCAGGCCCAAAAAAGTAGCTATCTCTCTGATATCAATTCGCTCGAATAGTTGTTGTTTCTGATAACTGCTGGCCGTGCCTACAAGCCCTCGGACGTTGTCGGGCGATGCGCACGATAGGCGGCGACCCCTACGCGCCCGCCGCTTCCGGCGCGCGCGCAGGCCGCAGCCGGGTCGCATCGCGCCCGCCCCGGCGCACAACGACTCTCTTGTTCTCACCCCTATCTTATCACTCTCACATTTTTCGCGACAGACACTAATGAGGCCAATAAACATATCGGCAAATTATGTAATAATGATACTTTAAGAGAATTTATGAGAAATAAGGTTGATTTATCGCAGGCGCAGTTTATGATGTTACCGACTGCCGATAAGCTATTTGCCATCGATACAGAATAATGATGCAAATTATAAAGGAATGGTGACATGTTGGTGCCTATTAAATATTTTTCAACATGTCAACCGGCCCTTATCGATTAACATTGTTAATTTATCATCGCATGACTAATGTTACAGTTCCGAGATTTGAAGCTTCCAGAGAAACAAAAACATGGCACAAAAAGGTTGTTATGAATTTGTAATGGTGCATCGAGGCTGCAATATTAAGATTGAGTGCAAATGAAGCGCGAGGCGCGTGCGCAGGGCGGCGGCTCGCGTTACACATACGATACACATGGGCCGACTGACGGACGATGATACCCTATACTTTGACTAACACACTTTTTGTGCGCCAACACATAAGATATTAATTACAGAGGCGGAGAGCAGCATGCTCAATTTTACGCTTTAATCTTGTGTTTTTTTTTTCTTATCCGTCGTGCGGATTACCACCACATTAACATAAAACAGAGATCTACGAAACTTTTAACAAAAAAGTGACGTTAAACCAAAACTCGTCGATCGTCAGAAAATAGTGAAGTATGATTCATCGGCTGCTCCAGACTGCAGTTCTAGCTCTCCCGGTTTAGCACTAACGGCGTTCAACTGCAAATAACCTAATAAAAAGTCTCATTTCTATGATATGATATATTATAGATTATACTGTCTAAGTAATAATAACAATGATGAATTTTTTTGTTTGAACGCGCTAATGTCTGAAACTAAGAGTGGGATTAAAAAAAATATTTTTGCATTTGATAGTCCAATTCTTGAGGAGGGCTAAGTATATGCTACGTATGCTACGGCTTACCATCACGCTGAGCAGAGCAAAATGAAAAAAAGGAGCGCTAAGCGAAAACGAAATTGGTATTAGCGCGGGCAGGCGATGCGATGCGACAACGGGGCGGGTCAGGAAGTCGCGGAAGCTAGGCCACATCAGCGTCCAAAAGAAGATGTGCAAATTCAAACATAACATGTCTGCACATGCAGCTGACTGCTGAATGTACCTACCTGATACGGTCTGACTCAAGTTGGAAAGTAGCAAAGCATTCCGCCACAGTATAAAACTAAACAGTCCAACTCAAGTGGAGTCATCGAGCGACATTTCGTGTGAACATAGTCCATCTGTGGCACGCTCAGTGTAAGGCGATACCACGGCGTCTGGTGAACATCGAGGAATCAAATCCTACACTACAATGTAAGTACTCGCTGATACCAACACATGTGGAATCATTCCGATCAATTATTTACACTACTTAGAGACGATCTCTGCGTATGGTTTTGATTGTTAAACATATTAATATAGTTACTTAAGTAGGGACTAGGGACTTGAACTCTATCTTTTCTTACAATCTGGTTCAATTTTAATATAAGTATATTGCTAATCCATTGCTTCATCTGTTCGAAAAATTTGTCTGCTCAATAACGTAAATAAATTATTCAATGTAGTTGAACTGTCAAAATGAAAGCCATTGCTACCTACTGTTAGTGTTTTACGCAATTACTTTTTTAATTAAATTAAATTAAATTAATTAATTATTTATCGCTTACACTTCATGGAAGTGTTGAAATAAAATTTTGTCAAAATATCGGAACAGTTTATAGTAATGTTAAAGATTTTCAACAAACACAATCGAGTCCGAAATCTCGCGGCGGTTGAGTAAAGGTCATCATCATCATCTGCCTAGCCTTTTCCCAACTATGTTGGGGTCGGCTTCCAGTCTAACCGGATGCAGCTTGATGAAATTTTTTACACAGGTTACGGTAGTTTTCCGAAAGACACGGTACTTTTTGATGATAACATATCTGTCTGTCTGTCTGTCTGTGTCTTTTGGAAAAATCAAAAGAAAGCAAAAAAAACAAAAGCATCCAAAAAAGGTTCATAAGGTAACCTTGTGAACCTTTTTTGGATGCTTTCAATGCGGTTAATATATTTGTGCTTCTAACAAAAGTACAGTATAGAATTTTTAAAGTTTTGGCTTGAGTGAAGCACTTGGATAACCGCCTTAGGAAACCCAGTGATTGTGAGGCCTTGGTGACTATTGCATCAACGTATGTTTCAAAAGTGAGCTTAGAATGGTGATGAACTCCCAGATAACGGATGGAGTTTGATCTGGGTAGAATAGAACTTGATCACTTAGGGTATACGATGTAGCAATGATTGAGCGCTTCCGAGAATACGTGACAACCGAACATTTGGCGGGATTAAGATCCAGCTTGTTTCTTTGGCAGTAGTCCTCTAGGCGACGCAGATCATTCTGGAGTGCCGTTACGTCCATTTGCGATTATATTGTGGCATAAATTTTCATATCATCAGCAAAACACAAAAGTTTGGATGAAGTCAAGCAAGAGTCGATGTCGTTAATACGAGTATATTATAAAATAATTAAAAAATTTTAAATCAAGGCAGCAGGCCAATTGATGCGGCGATCTTCGCAAGGTGGCTAGCAGTAGGCAGATGAGAACTGGCTGAGGATCGAACTAAAAATGGCATGCCTTTTGAGAATCCTATGTCTAGCAATGGACTACTCTGTGCTGATCATGATGATGAAAGAACAATAAACGTAAGTCTCTCCCTGCACTTATTTAAATAAGTAGGCAAGGTTAAGGTATTTCAGATATACGTACCTACCTATACAAAATCAAGCCTAATGGCTTAAAGGTAGGCTTAATGACTACCTACTCACAGATACATTGATCTATCATAAGAATAAACAGACAGAACTACGTACACATGCGATCTAGTAATTACCTACTTAGTAATTACATAGTATAATACTATGGTAATTACCTACTAATATAGACTTTTTGATCAGCAGATGGGATTGGGAATTCTAGGATTGTATCAATCGGGTTAAATTAAAATATCGTCTATCTAACTGTTCCCAGTGCGTGCTAGCCCTAAAGTGGCCGCATGTATGGACACCGTCGAAGTTGCGAATGCCTGAGTAGATACTTATGTATAGTTAAAACCAGAAATTGGCAGCCTGCAAATAAACATATTATCTGATAGACTAGAAGCTGAAGCCAATACAAAATGAAATGTAAATAATAAGCACCTCTGCGTCATGGAACCCTGTACGATTAATTATTTCAACATAAAAATTTAATAACTATGCTACTAAAGAAGTCGCTCGATGCACAGAAAACGCCTGGAAGAACTATTGGTCGATGAAACATCTCACGAAAGGATCTCTCACGCTTTCACTAAAGCGAAAGATCATGGACATGTGCATTCTTCCTACCCTGACTTACGGAGCGCAAACATGGTCTCTTACAAAGCGTCAAAAAGTCCGCACTTGGAGTCTGCCAACGGGCTATGGAACGAAGTATACTAGGTGTCAAGGCATGAAGAACTCTATATTTCGTTCCAAAACACAAATAGCGATCGCTGGCCGCACAGCTGCTGGGCTAAAGTGGAACTGGGCTGGCCATATCTGTCGCATGTCGGAGCAGCAATATGCAAAAGCCATCACTCAGTGGATCCCAATTGGCAGGAAATGACAGCGCGGCCCGCCCAGAAAGAGATGGCGGGATGAACTGGACTCTTTCTTAAAGGATTGGCCCACAATCGCAGTAGACCAGGAAAAGTGGAAGGAGAGAAGGAGGGAAGCCTGTGTTGTCCCACAGCAGGGCAAAGGCCTCCCGCCTTTACCCTGCCGTGAGACAACACAGGCTTATAGTAAATACAGGCGCGGTCGCAGCCCAAGAGAAAATGTAAAATAAAAGAGAGCGAGCGAAGCAAGCTCGAAAATTTTACGCACTCTCGGATAGGTTCGATTTTCTATCCACAAGGAAAGATCATTCCAAAAGGACTAGGAATTACTTGCTTTATCGACTTATGAAGAAAAGCTCAAGAATCAACAGAATGTAGATCGCAAGAGCGAGCGAAGCGAGCCTGAAAATTTTAGCACCTCACCTTGAATAGTCTGTTTTCTTTTAACCATTATATCTACAGAAATAGAACTTACTGTATCGAGTTATGACGAAAAGTTTCAACTCGTTTTACAGCAGTTTAGGTTTTGGAATGTGGCCTTAACCTAAGCCTTTCAAACCTTATGTATGAGAGGGGTGCCCAATATCCCGAGTTTACTTCACTCACGCTTGCATCCTAGATTCTATATTTTATAACAGGCTTTAAGTAAAAACTTTTTTAGGCGCGACCCACTCTCATGGTTTTAAGTTTTTACTTCTGTCGGCTGTCCCCATGTCTGCCTATGTTCTTAATGGTTTTGTATCATATGCCCATCGGGGTTTTCGTGGCTCAAATACAGCTGTAAGTTACTAGGTAATGCAAGTAAATTGTTCAGACTCTACAGCTTATAAAAGTGTTGCCATTTCAATAAAATATGTTGCTATTTGGTTGGTAGTTCTGAAAATCTACTGCGTTTCAGGTTCCAGTTCCGTGAAGAATAGCATATTTATCATGATTCTAGTTAAATTCCCTCATTATATGCACATAATTAATCACAGCAAAATAATCAATTTTGTTTGCATAAAAAGAAAATATTTAATTAATTGTATTCTGTGATTCTATTATTATAAAAAATAAATAATAATGATTCAAATAAGTAATCTTACAAAAATTATAAGACCAAATATTGCAGAATGAGCGACTAACCTGTCAAGTCATTGGGTTGTCAAAGTTGTCAATTGATAATTTGACAAATCGAATATATTTAGTCAAAAGGGAAATGTTATCGCCTATCGGGTTTGTGATTAAAGTTCTCACTTATTGCAATAGTATGAAAGTTTTTGGAAGTGATAACATATTTACTCATGAAGATTATTGAGTGATAGTATTAATGGCCGATTTACCGAATGGCTGGGTTCAGCTGGTAAGTTCGATTCACCCTTCCTATTTATTTATCGAGATTCAATTCATCGTGTTTCGCAGTTGTTTGTGTGCCTGTACTGTCTTCCTTGAACTCTATAATTGGATAAATTGTTCAATTGAGTGGGCAAGGTACTCTATATTTGTTTTGAGATTCAAATGCAATCGTTGTGCACTGTTGCACTAGGCGTGTTTTTAATGTAGTTAACTGATATTTGAATCAATGGGAAAGTAACATTTGTTCCCAGGGTTTTTTCTTACATCAAAGCTTATAAAAATGATTGCAGCTAAATTATTACTTGTCTAGGGAAGCCATATAGGCTCTGATTTATAAGTCTAAGAAATTCTGGGTGTTCAAGTGATGTTTTTATTCCAGGTACCTTTCTGAAGGCTTCCAAGTAATAATTGAGAAGTCGTCAAAGGATGCAAAATGCTCTCTAAAAGATATTCAGTTGCGTTTCTTGTGCCCTGATGACCTAGAGGAGGTTAGTATTAATTAACACAACACCTGACATATCCAAAATAATGTTTGACCCTGTGAGTACATGGAGTCAAGCTAATTTAGGTCATAGTGTATTTGAGTGTATCCTGCTTATTAACTGCACTGTTTTACAGGAGTTTCATAACATTTTTTTAATCTATAGAAACTTGTAAATTCAAAAGTACTTTTAGTTTAATTTATCTAAGTGTGTTTTTTGGAGAAAAGTCTTATAGTAATTGTGTCATTTATTTCAAAGTTAAGTAAGTACAGTAGAATAATTTTAGTCTATTGCAAAAAATTGCTTTTTCTTGTGGGTTAATCCATAATTATGTCCATGACACGAGTAATAAGCATGATGAAAACAATTTGGATGAGCAACCAACATGAATCATTTATTTGTGGCTTGCTAAATAATTGAAGTTGGGTAAAACTTCAAGTAACATAATTTATGTACCTAACAAACATTATTTATTGCAGTCAGGGCTAAAAAAATCATGATTGCTTTTGTTATTCTGTCTCTGCGAATTTGAATTTGTATTCAACAATGAAGGTCAAACAGTCTTTCATATCTAATATTCATTTGTTATGGGATTTTATCATCATATTATTTTAGTTCCTGTTTAAGGTCATAGTTTTCTAATGACATGATTGTATTCATAATTCAGCAGTTTGTAAAATTCTCACAAACTTCTACTAGGTTGAGACATACCTACTCATAATTTGTAGATTTCAAATAAGTCTTTGCTGCCACATTATTAAATCAGACCTTCAATTCATACTCTGACACTAATAAATCTTTAAAATATCATTTTTAATATTTTACCAATTCTGCCAACATGAAGCAATTTATTGTTATAATTTTTCAGGTGAGATCTCTCTGCAGAGATTGGTTTCCAATAGAGTACCCTCAATCGTGGTATGAGGACATCACTTCTTCGGAGAGGTTTTTTGCCCTGGCCGCACTGCACAAAAGTGAGATTATAGGCCTTATTGTGGCTGAAATAAAGCCTTACTTGAAACTGAATGCAGAGGACCGAGGAATACTGTCAAGATGGTTCGCCTCAAAGGACACACTTGTTGCTTACATACTGTCTTTAGGTATTTTTTTTTGGCACCTCCTTTATTGCATAACACAATTAAATAGATCAGTAAACAACAATGACTCATAGTTCCTAACTAATTATGTTACAGTAAATAGCACTAATTGCATTAACAAGTAGTGATTTGATGTTCAACATCAATCTAACACTACCAGTATTCTATGTTTTTTTTTTTTCACTTATTATCACATTAACATTAAGTGGGATAATTATTATATCAATATATAGGGTGTGACAATGACCTGTACATCTAATCCCCACTTAATTTGATGACATTACGAGACTTGTTGATCAATGGTCCTCATGTGACGGTATCGTGTGTCTCGCTCCAGGAGTGGCGCGCTCGTTCCGGCGCTCCGGCGTGGCGACGATGCTGCTGGACGTCCTCATCAACCACTTGGCGGGGCCGGTGCCGCAGCCGCCTCATGAACATCGCGTCAAGGCCATATTCTTGCACGTACTCACCACTAACACAGAAGCTATACTTTTTTATGAACACAGAAGGTGAGTAGTGTACCTATAATAGCTGTTTTATTTTTTTGAGCCTTTGATCAAATCGTATCTTTATGTTTGCTTGCTGTTTATACCATTATTTTAAACTAAGCTATAAATATATCTAATTCTTCTCTCGTGTCATGACATAACTGACAATAGGTCACAGGTATTGTGTGAAAAGATTAATCAGCTCATTTAGTAAGCACTGGCTAACTAGCCCAGGTGCGCCGAACGCACTTAGGTATTGTCAATCGTGGAGGCTTTTTTAATGCTAAATCTAACCTTCCCCAAAAATATTGCTAACTCAAAACACACACTACATAATTTTACCTACAAACTTATACTTACTTATTAGTTGTAAATTTTTCTGTCTGATTATCCTGACGAAAAATCGTTTGTATCTAATAGTCATTGTTGTTTTCATGAGTCATTACTCATTACCCAGTTATCCATTGATAACTGTATTGTACCCAAAGTCTCCTCACCGTTGTTGTTCAATGTCACGAGGACGCGTCGATTAAGTTTTATGACAGTTACATAAGGTCCACAATGAAACCACGCTCATGTGTAATACGACAATCTCTTATTTTTTTTTTTTTTACTTACTGAGAATCTGAGATATGCGGTATGCCCCATTTTGTATCGAATTACAAATAGTTCGAAGATCGACAGACTGATATAGTATCATTCTGGTTATTCATCTTTACACTGATTCATATTTCTCGGATAAAATATAGTAGAACAATCGATACCTAATTAAATTGAATGCCTTGTGGCATTACCACTATTGTACGTTAAGTTTAAATAAATATATTGTTTAAAGTTAGAAATTCATGGAGATATTCCAATAATCTGCGTCGGCATATTTCAAGCAATGAAAACAAAGAGGCCTATTAATGTTATTGATTTGATCATGAAAACTATGAAGAGACTGGATAGTGCGGCAGCCATTTAGGCAATTTGCACTAGTATTAAAGAAAGAATAATATATCTTGTAGTTCTTATAGTGTTTAGTGAAACAAATAAGAATAAATTATCCAACAACCTAGTCAGCGGAAACGTATCTTATCTAAAATTGTCAGATTGTAGTAAAAATAAGTTATAGACTATTTCGCTCGTATCTATGGAATTTCCCGAATATTCAGCATTTTTTTCCACCAACATAGAAAATAGTTATTGTTATTTATTTTGTTGGGTATTTTTACTATGAATTATTACCATTTTTCCAAATGTCATATCGACTACCTACTAGCTTGCTTCTTGTTCTTTCCAAATAATAGAGCATAGATGTTTTTTAGCGTTAAACTCTTCTTGTTAAGTATCTACATAATACATAGTAAAGTATAGTATAGTGTTGCAAAGTAAAGTATGGTCTACTTTTGTAACTGTTACGTTACTGCATATTTTCAATCTAATCAACCCTGATTTTACTAATAACTTTATTGAAGGATCGCAGATCGATGAGAGATGAGAGGACGCAACCGACGATTTAAGGTTTCTCCTCCTATAACATTAGGTACCTACACCGAGTAGGGAAGGATATACCTTCCATTAATATATTTTCAGAAACAGCCATTTATAAAGCTTCCTTTATTGGTAAACAGGTAATAATATAATAAATACATAGACATGACCACAGTTAAGTCAATATTATTCATGTTACAAAAATGTATAATTGAACAAGCACGTTTGAACGTTAACAAGTAACACAATATTACTGATAATTGTACAATGTCTAAACAGTTTCTTAAATGACTGTTCATTTTCAAATATTGTGAACGTTGAATACCAAATGAGCTCCTGTATAATGATAATTTCAAATTAAATACTTACGAGGCAAATTGTACTTTCTCAGTTGAATTCACCGGGTATCGGTCGGTACCTATCTACTGCATTCATGCATTCTTTGACAGAGATGTCGGTACATAAGATTTCGCAAAGATAAATAAACAATTTGTACGTAGTAAATGGTTATGTCGTTGTTGCGAGACTTACGTTATCTCAAGTATAATGTTATCCTCGTCATATAAGTATATCTCCTCTTTTTAAACGTTTCCGTTTTATCTATAGGCATGTTCGTATATTAATTTATCTTATCTGATATATCTTTAGGTTATTTTCCCCTTGACCTGTATAGTAATGAATGGCGAATGTTAAATGATGTAACTTTTCAATAAATGTACTTTACAAAATATTAAGTTAAAGGTACAGGGTGGCATGGACATCGACGCACAACCTGTTACTATGGATTCAGTACACGATTCTACGTTGAAATTTTTCGCCGGTTATTTAAAAAAAAATTGCTGTATATTTTGACCCCGTAGGTAAAGCACTTTTCTAGGAAATAGCTGTTTTTCTTAATATATTGCTTCACGGCTCTTCATTCCGAAGGAGTCGCCTGTAAAACAGGGTGAGATAGTTTATTTCCATGTCCAATCACCTGACTGCTACTTTATTTATTTGCTAACATCTAAAATATTGGTTAGTAGGCATGCATTCATGACACAGTATTAAGACATGTACCCTGTAAGGGCACTGCAAATTTTATATATCAAATTACATATATTATATTATACTGGTAAATGTTTTGTAGATTCCGTCTCCACTCGTTTCTGCCGTACTACTACTCGATCAAGGGGCGGTGTAAAGACGGGTTCACATACGTGTACTACGTGAACGGCGGGCACGCGCCCTGGGGGCTCGTGGACTACGTGAAGTGCGTGGCGCGCGCGGCCTGGCGCGGCGGCGGCCTGTACCCGTGGCTGTGGGGCAAGCTGCGCACCGCGCTCACCATAGCCTGGCACAGGTAGTGGCCCCCCCGGCTCCGCGCCCCACAGATACTAACGTGTTCACGTGCACTGTATATACCGTGTGTGATAGCTCAACGTGGAGCTCGTGCTTCAGTTCAGTGTTTTGTCAGTGTTCGGATTGATTCCTATGTAAATACCTAGTCCAGAAAATTGTATGTGCGATTACGTGTACGACTGGCTGGTCTGGCATGTGTCTGTCACTTGGTCGTATTTGATGTGTATACATCCACAGGTTCAATGTTCAGCAATACAGTAACTTCTAACAAGCTAATAATAATACGCAATAATTTCGGTAGTTTTAATCTAGATTTACTTTGTCATTCTTCAAGGCATGTTTAATTGTGGTTGAAAACGTCTGTCGAACAAATATAACTCTCCCGATGATTTATTTTCCTTAGATGTAACAGGAAAAGAACTGGCACTTTGTAAAAGGAATTGTTATAATTTTTACTATTTTAGTTGTTAAGTTAAAATATTTTGCAATTGTGTTTCTAACTCTACGCATTCCGTGAGATATGTCTCATTATGACATTGGAAAACTTTACTGATTTGGTTTACAATTTTGCTACGTTTTCAGAAACTTCCACAAACGTAGAAGTGCAGTGTGTAAGCCGTGATTGAACGAGAGAATTTATGAAATATCAATAAGTTATGGATTATTTATATGTAGAGAGCACTGTTTATTGTTTTTATACATTGATGTGAAGCCAAATTTGATCAAAGTATTTTAGCACAACAATAATTAATAACACAGTCACTGTGCATATTTTTATATTATACGTACTAGATTAAAAGGAGAAACACCAAACATGAACAAACTCGAACAAACATTGTATTGTGGGAGCGTCAATTTGGCTTCATAAATATATTAAACTGACAAAGTTATTTGTGATATTTTTATTACTCAAAGCTTTAAATTTAATAATTCATTGTATTTTCATATTATACGAACAAAGAATTGACACATTTTTACACGAGAATATTATTTGGTTTAAAATAGTTGCGTTTGTTTGAGTATTAAGGACGGCATCGAATGCTACAGAAATACAACAAAGTGTCACGTGCCATGATATACTGCCAAGATTACTAAAGTAAGGTGCCTGTGTGTTCAATGTAAGACATAATGTACGGATAAACAATAATATTGTAACAATAACATTATTATTTATGAGCAATACCTGTATCGGCTATACGAGATCAATGCGAACATAACGGAGAGATAGCCAATGATGGCTAAACAGTTATCAGTGTCCATTCGTATTTGGTGGATTCAGATCTCAGTAGCAATCTGAGGATAAAGTAGGTATACATACTACTTGGGTACAAAAGCATGTTATTATGACATAGTGTAAGTGCCTACTCGGTGCAGTCATGGTTAATTGCTTCTGATATTGTCAGACCTTTGACATTTTCGCGGAGTCACATGATACTAGACAGCAAGGTTAAAACAGTCTGGAATGTCAATCAGTCAGTAATTATAATAATCAGTTTTGTTTGCCCTATTGTTACGTACCCAGCTGTTTTACGGGAGGGAACCATTATAAGTGCAAATACCTAAATAATAATTATAATGTGCCTTCAATTTATTTTTATTATAAAATAAAGCAGTGTTCTGAATACGTATTATTAATGCTGATATCTGTTTGTCACCCGAAGAGTACGTCCATTGTTAACTTCTCTGGTGTATAATATAATACTCTAATACTACACAATACCATAGAAACTTCTTTAGGTTACTGTAAATTAAAAGGACTAGTAATTTATGTAAATAGTTTTTTATCGAATTATTATAAATAGGCATTGTACAGACTACGAATAAGACGAATTTACAATTAATATTATCAAAAGAAGGCTGTCGTATTCTTTATTTAACGTCTCCCAAGTGTTGTGAAGTATTACAGTAACATATTTACAAGTGTGTCCAGATCATAAACTTTCTTTTGGTACAAGTTATGAACGTGTGGAACTATAAGCAAGCTGAACAGTCTCTCCGATACATGACATTGATTACAATAATTGATGTGTAAGCCTTAGAGAGGCCTTTTCTCTCAAAGCTTTTAATTAAATTTACACTATCTAGCCGATAAATGGTTTTACTAAATTAGCTGTCTGTCAATCGTGTATATTTTGGGCACTTCAAAACAATTTATTTCTGTATACAGTCAAACCAGTGTACGTAGTTTTATTAATGTACTCACATGAACCAAAGTATTTTGATATCTTAGTTTTGTTATCACTCATACACTCGATGTTTTATTCTTTCTAATTAAGTATTAATACATTTAATGTTTATCGTTAATGTGAAAATTGAGTATTATTATTTGGACCATTTTTAAATTATTTGTATAAATTCCAAAAGCAATCATTATATGTAGTTGATTACGTTTTGTAATTTGTGATATTATCATCAGTTAGATGATTATTTCGAATTATTTTCTAAAATTTTGCAAATTGTAATAATAAGGTCGACATTGTGTGTTAAATTGTCCTTTTTCTATAATATAGCACGTTCCTAATGTTAAATGGAAATTTTACGTTATAACTCTATCTTTAATACTCTAAAATAGGAAAAGATTTTAGCTTCCAAATAAATATCATTGTTGACTAAATTGTATTTTCTTTAATGGTTTTAGAAATCCTTACTGGTTCAAAATGAAAGACTCTCATAACAATTTCAGAAAATGTTTAATTTTAATAATTGCTTCATTTTTCATCAACTATGCTGTACAAACTATATCGCTTACATTAGAATTAGCAATTAATAATTGCACGTAAAAAAACTTAACAAATAGGTTTCTTCAACTTTTCGATTGGAATGAACGATTATTACAATAAGTAATATTTTTTTACAATATTTATAACTCTACGAAATGAAAATCTATTCAACAAGCAGTCACAATCGCCCAATGATATGTTAAAATTATTTGTATATAATTTTAATGTTATTGCATTCTAAGTATTAAGTTCGCGTCGTGTGTGGGGCGAGGCGAGTGCCGTGTCGCGTGTCTACGCTAGGGGTCGGACGTGTCGCGTCAGTCGCATCTGTCGCGGCGCCCGTCTGTCCCGTCAAGCAAAAAGCGCCCATTACACACTACGTGACTAGGTTGTCTCTCTCAGTGGCGCCGCCCTTGTGGTTCTGGCCCTTGAAGTCTTTCAATCTAATTGGCGATGACTCGCTGCCGGAATCACCCTGAAACATTATCGTTGTGATCATCATCAACATTACAGTCTTAAGATAAACGTCAACGGACATATCGACGGACCTCTCAAAGATCAATACAGTAAACTACTTCGTACAGTACTCTTCGCATTTTTCAAAATTTACGCTTGGGGAAGGATATGGCCATATTGGCCTAGTATTCGCCGAAAATTACGTATCTACGGTACTGTAACTAAATCAGAAACGAGCCGTTAATTTTAATTGGCAGAGGTAATCGATTCGAAGCTTTTACGAAGGCCTAGACCAGTGCGAAAAAGGAATGGTACTACACGTCCTGTATCTCTTTCTAGTTCTGCGTTAGATGTTGCGGTATGTGGTACACTTACGTTAGCACCGAGCGAGGTGGTCTCCTGGAGTAGCATCTCGCTGTCGGTACCTCGGGAGTCCTTGTTCTTGAGGATGGAGCGCGAGCGAGAGTCGCCCTCTAGTGGCCAGCCGCCGCCGCGTTTGTTGCCATTCTTACCTATTTACACACATTCACAAAAATACCGTCATTTAGTGTAAGACGTGGCCTCTGGTTTATCTAGAGCCCATTGTTGATGGTCGTTTCGGGGGGGAGGGGACCACAGATGTATTAGACAAGACAGGGTCTCGCGTTTAACAGATATTGTACAATGGTTAGGCGTCCAATAAGTAGTGGCGCGTATTGTTTATCAAGTAGCTACTGATATCTTCTAGTCGTGAAATATCCAATAAAACTAGTTTTATTCTTTCATTATGTGCAAAATACAGTCCCGAATAAACCCCTCTCGCTCCACTCTATGAGTTGAGTTTGTCATTAGGCTTGACTGAGCATCACACTCAGTTGCTCTGGCTCCATAAGACATCGCCACCCAATCCCATAGTTTTACAATCGTGGATTAAAATGAAACCAATTAGATAGTTATCAATCCAAACTTCAAACGTTTCGTTATTCAGTCTGTAAAGCGGCACAAATTATGGGTACGTAGCTATAGTTGTATAAGCTTCGCACCTACCTATTTATGATTTGATTACCTATTCCTGAAGGTCCTATAAAGTAGCAGGTAAGTAAAACAGTTATAACATGTGTCATCCGACCGCACAAGCAAAGCCAGCACGAAGTTTACTGAGCTCATGTTTGTCATGGAATGTTTCCTCGTTTGTGGAGTTGTTATTTTTTTTTTTTATTTCGGTATAGAATTTATAGACAAGCCTTCATCGTTGACTCAGAGCAATAGTGTATTACAGTAGATAGCGTACCTCAGTGGTTGCATTCTATCAAAAGGTTTTCTGTTCAACTTATTGTCATTTCCACTTGACTGCAAACCGTTTTAAAATATAAGCTTCCGTATAGTCGTAGGTAGTTACGTGTTTAAAATGAGACGAACCAAAAAGGATGTGATGATTAATGATCCTCGTAGCTATCCCTCTCGGCGGCTTCCTCTCTTCCTCCGCCCAGTCCTGTGGGACAAACGATCATGTTCGCGTTACCCACATGACCATTGAAATAAGCATCGTTAAAACTTGAAGGCGGTCAAACAACTCATGCAGTTAGAACATATTGAAGTATCAATCAAACTGTGTCTACATCATGCAAACATGACGACGGACAAGGTTGAGAAGACGAGGACATTCGGACACACTACCGAACCATCTGCCAAAAGCTGTGTGTAGTCGGTGAGCGGCGCTGCGGGTCGCCATCGCTCACCTGTTGGAAGCGGGCCTTTCTGTGTTTGGGCTTGGCGTCGTCGGCGAGGGGCTCGTCGAGCGGCTGCGGCAGGCTGGTCCGCGACGCGTCCAGCGGCCGCACACCCGCCGCGGGCGCCGCGGTCGCTGCTGCCGGTACGCCCGCGCCCGCCAGGCTGGCTCGCGAGCCTCGCGGCGACCCTTCGCCCTGTGAACCTTTGGCACACAACACGCTTCCATCCCCAGATGCACTCCTTCGCACTCCATTAAAGTCAGCATTCACCCCGCCCCCACCCCCACCCGCGCCGCCACTGCCGCTACCGTCCAGAGGATTCACATACAAGTTTGATGAGTCGTTCTCGCATGCGATGTCGCCCTCTGAAGGAAAAGGGTGCGTAAGGCATGATGCAAATGTATCTGTAACGTAAGACATAATACGTACATGGAGCCGCACACTACCGCATACGGTGTATGCTGCTCTTATACACATCATACAATACGCATGGTTAGAGTATAGTGGGTACATGTGTGCCGAGAGGACATCGACGTTACAACAGTGAACGAATAAGGACGAGACAGTGAAAAACAATTGATCTGATTCTACGTCTACGGGGTGATTGCACATATAAAATTACATTTAAACAAAACTAATTATTTTTAATTAAAAAAGACAGTATAAACAAGTCTTGTAAACAACAGTGAACTTAAAATCATTGAGCTTAACGCTTTATAAAATGAGTTTTTTTCTATTGTTTACAATATAGGGAGGTTATCTAGAGTTCCGTATGTACCTGGGCTGTCGAGGCTGTTGGGGGTGGCCTCGGGCAGAGCCTTGGGCGCAGGGTGCCGCGCTAGGCACGCCAGCTCCACGCACACCGGCTGCCGCAGGTCCGACGTCGACATCGGCATCAGCTGCTCCGCGTCAATGAACTCCTTATACCCCTACACGAAAGTGTTACACGCACTATTAACTCCATTATGAAGAACTAGAATTTATGACTTTCATTTCAATCTCACTCTTCTGAACGTTTACACTTCATTAACAGTACCTATTGCAAATTTTCTGGGACCAAGATGTTATATTTTAGTTTTGGGCGCTATCAAAATGGAATTACCTACCATGTTGAAACAATTGTATGTTTGACAAAATTTACCTTCACGGATCCTATGTTAATAAAATTATTAGCTGCAAACATTTAAACCGAAAGAAACAAATCATAAACCAGCGGATGGGTTAGTAAATGATTACACTTATCTAAAATAATAAGTCCTAAGTAAATACTTACAGGTTAGTGCTAAATGGAAATATTGTTATTAGTAAAGTATTACATACATCAAAAATAATAGTAAAAAAATCGCATAATTAGGTAATTAATAATGAGGCGTCTACAAAATCATGAAGGCGTTAGTATCTTAGTACCTTGAACGTGCAAAAACAACATTCAAACTCAGAAGGCAGCTGATCCAAGTCAAGCTGTTTGTCAGCCATCTTCTTTTCCTAAAAAAAGAGAAATCATTAGTAACTAGTTATTCTTGTTCCTAGCCTATGGTTAGAGAATAATAGGAGAGTCAGTCCAAACCGTCCACGTAGTATCGCTTCAAAGAAATGAAGTCGGATAGTGATTCCGAAATGCAATGGGTGGCCGCCGACGGTTCAGGGAAGCTTAATTCTGTGTTGCGTTTTAAATTTGGCTTTGACAAACAGGCAACTATGAGCTCTACAATGATTAATTGTCCGGCAACGAGTGTTAGCAAAGATGTAAACATAGGTGAAATCTTACTGGTGTAGGTTCAGGATTTATGAGCAAGCGTTTCTCCGGCGAGCCGAGCCCCTCGTTCGAGTAACGACGCTCTTTCTGAGGGCTGCTCTGAAACTGTTACCTACAGTGTTAGCGGAAAGCTTATTGCTGCGATGTGACTACAGCTTCAAAAGGGTCCGTCCAAAGCTTAAAGCGAAAATTATTAAGAATATTGAGTCTCCCCCTCCATTAGCGCTCTGCTGATATCTGCTGAAGCAAAAACAGATTGTGTCGTGAAATTGCAAAACTCAATAAGTAACTAAGTAGTATTATTATTTGGCAGAAAAAATGACTACTAAATATAGGCGTGTTGGAACTCACCCTGCGATAGGCAAGATGATTATTGGACGTACCCATACGGTTGTGAGCAAGTGTTATTACCTGGCTGGGGTCAGTACTCTGAGGCAGCGTATTGGTGATGGAGTGTTCGTACTGTTTGTAGCAGCCGGTGGTGGCCGGGGCCTCGCCCTCCAGGCTAGTGGCGTCCGCCTGCGACAAGTTGTGTCCTGAAGACACATACCACTGTGAGTAGCGACGTATTCCATATGGTTCACTATTGTCCCCGTATATATTTATTTATTAATAGTATGAAGATACATTTAAAACATGACAAAAAGAACGGCGTGAACTACACAACACACATTCCACACGAACAGTACAGTACACAGAATCCAGCGTCCTCCGGATACATACATCAGACAGTCCACAGAAGAGGAATGTTAATTCTAAGAAGCGTTAGGCTTACGCTGACAATGTAATCGACCTTAGATTATAGTCTTCGTCGCACATCGCTAGCTACACGCGACGCGACTCGACCCCGAGTAACAGACAAATATAAAGGGGTCGAGCGTGACCACTGTGAGAGTGGCAAGATGCTCATCGGGCGTCGTCTCTCGCCTCAATGAGGACGCACTTGTCACCTGAAGACAAGGAATAAAACACTCTGAGTGCACCTCGCCGCAACCAACGAGTGAACATAGCTGTAGCTGCGATGTATCGTGAACTGTTTGGTTTGATTTCAAGATGTCTGCGAGTCCGGAGAGCCATATCGATGCGACGTGCACACATTCAACATTCATTGCATCCAATAAACACAGACACTGTTTGAGCACGAAAGGCATGCGTGCACAGTGAAAGATAGAGTTAACGTACATTCCGAGCGAGAGACATATGACATGGACAAGCGGCAAAGCGAGTGGCCTACGCGATACTGACCTGTATCCACGATGACATCGATGAGGTCCATGCTCTTGGCGAAGGCGTCGCGCAAGTTAATATGGTGGAAGGATACGATGGAGCCCTCGCGCTTGGCGCGTTCGAGCGCCTCTCGTCGCTTGAGCGCCTTTTCGCGCCGCATCTGGTTCTTGTAAAACTCGGCGAAATTGTTGACGATAATGGGGATGGGTAACGCAATTACCAACACGCCGCAAATACAGCAAACTGAGCCGATGACCTTGCCCAACGGGGTCGTGGGGTAAATGTCACCGTATCCGACTGTGGTCATGGTGATGCCGGCCCACCAAAACGTTTCCGGAATTGAAATAAATTTAGTTCCCGGCTCTTCTTTCTCAGCGAAGTATGCCAATGAGGAGAATATGAGTACTCCCATCGCAAGGAACAACATGAGCAATCCGAGCTCCTTATAGGAGTTTCTGAGCGTGAACCCGAGCGACTGTAGCCCGGTCGAGTGTCGGGCGAGTTTGAGGATGCGCAATATTCGCATGATACGGAAAATTTGCACAACACGCCGCACGTCTTGAAACTGATCTGTGGCGTTCTTATTTGTTTCGAGCAGGAAGAGAGATACAAAATAAGGCAAAATAGCCAGTAAGTCTATCACGTTCAGTCCACCCTTGAAGAACTTCCATTTATCCGGCGAAGCACTGAACCGCAGCACGTACTCGAGCGTGAACCACGTGATGCACACCGCCTCGACCATGGCCAGCTGCGGGTTATCCATGGGTGCGCCCTTGTCGTCGTACACTTGCATCTGGGGTATCGTGTTGAGAGTGAGCCCTATCGTGGACAGCACGATGAAGAGGATCGAGATGACCGCGATGACCTGCAAGCACGCATCAGTGAGCGGCGAGCGGCGGGCCTCGAGGACCCGCGCTCGCCGCCACCGCGCTGCCACACTGTGCAACTAAGCCTCGGTACCTAGTGATATGCCAAATGTGTCAGATCAGTCAGTTATATGCCAGTGTTTATACAGAACTACTCTTCCTACATGTTTGTACATCGGTAGTATATTACTTAAATATTTGTAAGATATGTCATTAGGTATGTATTTACAGACAAATGGTAAAAGCCAATATCGTATGTAACAAATGTCTTAACAGTAATCTTAAATTTTGGTGTAGAAATAACATCTATTCGTGTGACTATGTTAGTAGTGTTGTGTGGTTTAGGTGTAGATAAGTAGGTAATTTATATTAAAAAGTGTGGGTGAACGGACGCGCGTCCGAGTTCAAACTATGTAGGTATATGCGCCTAGAGCAGGAGGCGGAACGAAACAGACGCTCGTCCGTCCATCGCCCGCATCTCTCGGTTAGTCGGATCAGTATCACGAAGCGGAAGCGCTGGTGGAGTAGGAATAGAGCGGGAGGCGAGCGGGAGCCGGGAGCGGACAGGCGGGGGAGGGGGGACGCCGGCGGGCGGCGCCATGCCGTGGTGGGAGGCGGCGCGGGCGCAGCGCGGCGCGTGCCGGACCCCCGGGGGGCCGCGTCCGGCGCGCGCCGGCGCCGTCCCGTGCCACCCCGCACGCCGGCCACTGTGCGCCGCCTCAGCGGCGGCTGGTCACATCGCGTAAGCCCATCCCATCTTTGCAACTTTGCGACAACAATTAAGCTTTGTTTTTATTAAGTTCCCTATTGAGAACTTTCGACGTGGCTGTGAACATTTATAAAATTTACTGTAATAAAATATTATTTACAATCGTGAAGATTGCCGTGAATTGAAACATTTGACTTGATAGTAAGCATAACATACTTTTTGCAGCTTTGAAAAGGAGTTATCAATATTGCAACAATAGCAAATCGAGAAAGTAGTTTTTTAGAAAACCTTAACTTTACACCAACTAACAATTATAAAGAGTGAGAAAAACTCCTTTTCAAATCATTAATTAATTATGAGCGTCACGGCGAAGACGGCGCTCTGTAAACCACAACACAACAAATGACAGCGCGACCAGTGTTATCACAAAATAATGTTAGCACAAAACAATAACTAATTCTGCAGAAATTAAAATTCCGAACCTTGTGTGGTAGAATACTGTCTTATATCTTACAACAAAAAAACTGTTTCCACGTCTTGTTTAAAACTTAATGGAGTACAGCTATAGTTATACAATAATTAATAAATACATATTATGTAGAGTTAAAAATACTTATTAATAGATACATAAATAAGTATGCAATGCATTTATGCACTTAAGCAGTGTTTGCTGAACTTTCGTGTGGAATAAAGTAGATAGAAAGAACAAAAAAGTTAAAATGTAATAACTTGCAAGTATAATATAAAAAAATAAAAGGGAAGGAATATTTATACTATATTAATTTTGTACTTACATACGCAAGGTTGCACCGCTGTTGTCGAAATTTAAATAGAAAGTAGAATAGTAACGCTACGAAGTAAGCTGAAAGGTGCTCAAACAAAACAATAATACACAACACAATATCGATTCGACAAAAGCGATCAAATTTTACGATCACAAACACAATACAACATTCACATGGAACACAACACCACATCCCATTAAACGATAACGAACAGACTGACTTGCGACACTGAAGGAGGAGCCAGCGATAGATGTTATTCATGCACCACAACACAACACATATAAATATAAACTCTTATACCAAGCTTGTTTCCTAAATGCATTTATTCATGAAAGCTCAGTATTGAAAGTGTCACATCCTTGAAACAAAGTGTAGCAAAGTGAAATGTGTACGGATTACGAAACAAGCCTTTTATGTACATTTAGGCAGTAGGTTTTTGTATACCAGTATATATACCTACGTAAAGTATTTCATATTTGTATGTGTAAACAGGATGTCTTACAGTGGTGGAATGAAAGTGGACATTAGATTACAGAATGTTTTAACTTCATGGATGTACAGTAGACAGTACTTAGTGTTTGTGCTTACAGTGCTTAGTGTACCTAAACTTAGGTGAGAATATCATTTCAAAGGTGTCCTTAATGTAATGTTTAATAATACGAGTAGTACAAAAAAACTACTTCTGCAAATATCTACCAGTAACAGTACAAATCTTGCGCACATGGACATTTCAAGAGCCTTACTCAAAACTCACAATACACAAAAGCATCTATCTAAAGTTTAACTAGATTTAGAAAAAAATACTATATTCTATAACCCTTAAATACTCTTACACTACACTATCCTCGGCAGCTTTGCTAGAGTGGCAGGGTTAATAATATCGGTAACTTGTTATTATTTTTTTGAATACGTCGCGATACGTTACCCTGGCTGCGATACTGGTGGTCGGTTTCTCGAGGAGGTCCCAGAGCCACTTCTGGTACTGAGCGCATGTGCCCTGACCGAACTCCTCCTCCTCCCGCTGTCGCAAGCTCTCGGCTTCCTTCCTCATCTCCTCGTGCACGTGCTCCTTGCGCTGGTGGTACTTGTGCTGGCAACACGACTCCAGGTACAGTTCGTCCACGCCCCAATACTCGAGATCGTCGCTAAACGCCAACACACACATTTCATCAACTAAATGTAACTTTCCAGTCCGATAAAAATTGAGTATTGAACTGAAGCTCTTCGGGTGCCTGGAAAAAATAAAAAGCTTTGTTGAATTCAAATTCTGGGCAAAGTGCATAAGGTTTAACTGCCTTATATGAGGAAGATATAAAAAAAAAATTAGTTTAAGTAAATGGGTAACGTATTTTGGACTCAGGACCAATCATGTCTGCTTTTACAGTGAGTTATAGAAAGAAATTTCCTTTATAGAAGAATACTTTCTCCTATAAGGAACTGCAATTGTTTTAAAACCCAGTAAAAGACCCTGATGACGGGACTAAGACGTTACAAAGAACAAAAACAGTGTACCTATCGAAAAAATACTCGTTGTCTTGTAACGAGTAGTCGTCGCATAGTTCTGTGATGGCCTCGTGCGTGTTGCAGTCTCTCAGGCGGCCGAGCCTTGTGTGCGGCAGGCGCTCGAGCGTGCGCCAGAGCACCTCGTGGCGGACACCACCCACGTTGATGATCACTCGCTTGCTCAGCGCCTTCGCGCGGAGCATCATAAACGGCTCCGGCGGTAGCGACGACATCGACCTGCAAAGGGCAGTAGTTGGTTGAAGTTAGTCAATGATGCATCTTTCTTTCTTTGATAAAGTATCCCGGCTTATACCACATGATAGCCATGTGAATTAATTTCAAACAAAGACAATATTGGTTGAAGTAAATGTATAGTAACGAAAATATAAGGATGCAGTGTAAGTCTCTAGTTTCTGCCTACCCTCATAAGAAGAAGGCATGGGGTTACATGTTACGACAATCCAAGCATTTTCATTCTAAAGAAATGTCGAACAAATGAATGGACCACTCTAACTATAATAGCGTCGGCATTCAGACGGAATTCCCCGGAAAATCAATCCGAAGCGAGAGAACTGCAACGGGTCGGTATTTTGCATGACTGGAATATAACGTTACGCCGCCCGCTACGAGCATTTTCCCAGAAATTTTATAAAGTATCGGTTTGGTCGGCATCGGGTTTTATTTGGTTTTGTTACTTTTTTTTATATAAATTGGTTATTTTATTCTTGATTGTGTTTAGTTTAGTTTAGTGATCTTCCGTGATGAGTCGCAATAAATACTTTTTCTTTCTTTCTAAATTTTCAAGCGAATATTGATAATTTTGTCTTGTCCAATTTAAATATAAGTACAAACATAGCCTAGCCTTGACACATTTGCATGAACGTGTAGGTAGGGTGTTTCACGAGGGAAACGCTCTATACAGCCTCCGTAAGTGAACGCTTTGAATTGGAATCTGTCCTGAGGTAGGCAGGGTATAATCGTGAATGTCAAACTAAGTAACATTGCACAAATGTAATGGCTGGGAAACCACTTTTATATTTGGTGTGAAAAATCGGTATTTACGGTAGGGCTCAATGTAACACACGCAAATATTGTGTTTATGTGTGCATGCATCGGTACAGGTGGGGGTAATTCAGGTGAATTTAAATATCCAGTTTGTAAAAAAAAAAAGTCAGATAAAGTTGGATCTGTGACGGGAAGAACAAGTGACGTAGCTTTGTTGAGCGTCTTTTGACACC
Source organism: Apamea anceps (assembly GCA_951799955.1). Taxonomy (NCBI): domain Eukaryota; kingdom Metazoa; phylum Arthropoda; class Insecta; order Lepidoptera; family Noctuidae; genus Apamea; species Apamea anceps. The sequence goes on from OX637516.1 coordinate 8,194,340, forward strand.
CGGTATAATTTTGCAGATGGTAACAGATACCTGCACCTGCTTCCTAGTGAGCAAAGTAATACTATCAAAGCTAAATATTCCTAAATTATGGATCTTCTGTTTTGTTTTCCTTCACTTGTTTTACAAAATTTTGGGGCGCTTGGGAAATACCACTTCCGGCAGCAAAGCGATCAACGCGTGAATACGCGCGTGGTCGTCGCTTTCAAGGCCCTTTTTTTCGGAAAACCGGAAGGCACTCTGTCAGTGCGACCACGCGTTCCACCGGCCAAAAAGTGACATATGATGGCTGGAAAGCCGGAGTTCAGGTTTGTAACGTTTAACAAATAATAGTACCTGGAGTGCGTCCGCTGGAGATCGGGCGCGGGCGCGGGCGCCGGCGCCAGTCCGCGGTCGAGCGGCGCATCCTGCGCGGGCGCCGCGAAGCCCATGGGCGCGCGCGGGGGCGAGTCGCCCACGTTCCAGCGCGCGGCGCCGCGGCCCGCCCCCTCGCCCCCCATTCCCGCTAGCTCATGGTGGCTAGCGCCGTCGCCTCATCGGTTCCGTACAGTGCACATGTGCCCCAGGAATCTGAAAATTATAACATTTTCCGGTTAATGAACTGCGACAATCAATCAATCTGCCTAGCCTTTTCCCAACTATGTTGGGGTTGGCTTCCAGTCTACCCGGATGCAGCTGCATACTTGTATTTTACATGGAGCGACTGCCTATCTGATCTTCACAAACCAGTTACCCCCGAACTGCAACAAATGCTAGAAATAGATTCATAGTTTATTTATTTAGGATCTTCTAACAAAAGATAATTATACAAATATAGTGTACTATGTCACTTATAAAAGCCCACAGCATGCACAATAAAGTTGACAACAAAGCTAACAAAGTAAAAACATTAGTATAGTTAATCAGTCAAAATGAAGGCAGGCTATGGTCATTACGTAACCCGTAGAAATCTACAGCGGACCTACCGAATAGACCAATAACCTATCTTAAGCCCCTGTGATCATCCACACCGACTTATTGCAGCAACGAAGTAAAAAACAGAACGTTAAGTTACCCTTCACCTCAACACAGTCCGCCCCAGAGCCTCTACGCCGTAGGCCTCGGCGTAGCTACGGCGTAGCACAGTCGACTAATGTCTTATATTCCCGTAGCGAGGCTCTCTTTTATTGTAAGTCCAGTCTATAAGTACTACTCTGTGGACTCCTTAATTTAAATATTAACATCGGTACTAATACTATTATAAAGAGGTTAAATTTGTGAGTTTGTATGTAGGTAAGCTTCGGAACTACTGATCCGATTGCGATTTATTTTACTTTTTTCAAGCTATTTTATTTTAAAACAAGAAATTTCACAGGGACGAAGTTGCGGGAAGAATAAATATGAAAGCCGATTAGCTGCACTAGATCTTCTACACCGTAGACATCGGCGTAGCACAGTTTACAAATGACCTTTTTTACGTAGCGAAGCCCTCTTGTATTGATAGACCAGTCTTTAGTATTTTGTAGTCTCCTTTATTTAATTATTAACATACGAGTACACAACAACACACATGAAACAACATTAACATGAAAGCCGGTTTTTTTATAATACAATTGAAAAAAACTAAAATGAATATTCAATTTTTAGTCCATATCTAAGACAAAAAACAGTTTACAGTCGTCATACATCCGGAATAAAGTGTGTAAATCTGTAAGGGCGGCTAAGCTGACACAAACTACATTATACATCGTTTGTGTCGACTCATCGAGCGGTGAACAACATCCCTTTCAAATTCTCTACCCTTGACCTCCCTAATTCATTTTTAGTAGGTCCTGTCCCGACCGGCATCCTTTCATGTTCTCGATACGTATTTGAACGATTTGTATTCAAAAATGTTTTTTTAAATAAATTCTTAATGCCAACAATTTAAAGTTCACTTTAATTGTGATTTGATTTGACTGCCAGGATTGTGGAATTTTATTCGAATTCCAATAATGAGTTTGGAAGGTGGAAGTCCATTCGACGAAGGTATCTAACATTCGTCGCTCGAACAGTCAGGCCCATTGTAGTGGCACGCAGTGTTCCATGCGCGTCTTTATGGGAGGACGTGCGGTCGTGGGATCGGCCGCACGTGGTTATGGGGCCCGCTAGGCATGGGGCGGGCTGATACCAGTCGGGGGTGCGGCGAATGTATATGTATCTCCCGGGCCGCTGACTTATGTTAGTAGAAGGAACCGTGGGGTTTTAGTCGGTAAGCGTTTGACATAATCTTCCGTACTCCCCAGACAGAGGATATTCTTGAGGATTTCCCCACAGAACATAAAAGGTACCTAACATTATCATAGTATTATTACTACTGTTATTTCTAAGCATTTTGCTTAGAAATAACGGACAGAAATGGATAAACAATTTCATGCATTTAGCGAATAGACTATACTTAACTGTAGTATATACTCGTAGGTAGACCCACAGTATGTATTTCGATTAAAGTTTCGTGGCAAGCCTCGTCGCTTCGGTGTGGTATCGTTAAGAAACCCACTCACTCACAAACATTGATGGATTAATTCCGTAGACCCAACGGTCAATGTTCAATGTCAATGTGAGGTAAACGAAAGTAGCTCCCATTCGAGATTTCAGACTCTAATGATATTAGTTCATCTCATGCTGATGGGGGAAGCTTCTTTTTTATTGAACAATAAATGGTTATATCAAAATTGTTTTTAATCACTTTCGTAGACCTTGACTGCCTCGTTGGTTGAATGGTCGAAAGCGCTACTGCTGAGCATGAGGTGCTGGGTTCGATTCCCAGGTCGGGCAAAGTGTTATTCCGGTTATTCTAAATGGCATTTCTCAGAAGCAACCTGGAGCCTGGGTTTGTGCCCGGGTGATGGCAATAGGCTCGCCCTCTATTACATGCGACTTAAACATAACTAGCGAAACGTGTGGGTGTACTATAGGTTCATCTCTGCCCAACCCTTCGGGTAAACAAGGTGTGATGATGCTATATAATGTCGTAAACCTTTTTTAAGCTGAATGTGTGTGTGTGTCTGTTGGTTTTTCTGGTAATCGGATAGAAAACACCGAACTGATCTACATTGTTAAAGAGTTGACGTGTTTAAATCGACGTAGTACTCGTACGTAGCCACAATGTCGAAAAATACCAACCAAATACAACTTTTTGCTTAAAATAGAAGCCAATATACCTTTATAACAAAACCAATATCGCCGAGATTGTCGACCAAAAGGACCATTATAAAAGCTCGTAGGAAGGTCTCACGAAAAACAAAAGGTTATTTACCCCCAAAACGGTAGGTATTACAAGTTCAGCCAACCGATGGTAATTTATATGATATCTTTTGCTGGAAGTTCGCCGTCGTTCAAAATGTATTTTTATACATCATTCCAAACTCAATTCTCAACTAAAATTATTTGTATTAACGTTCAGTGCTCTTTACATAAACAATGTAAGGGTTCGTGTTAACGATTTGACTACAACAAAAGCCATATCGCTTGTATGAAAAATCATACAAAACGTAATGAAACGACGCTATAAAACTGTCAAGCCACAGTACGGCACGAACCACTATGTAAAGCACTTCAACAAAGGCGATGCTATTAAATAATAAATTCGTGGCAGTCCAGCCGCATCGATCGCCTGTAACTTTACGGCAGCTATTCCTTGAAATATTACGTCTGTGGCCGAACAGAATACAACAGTACGTACTGTAAGAAATACTCAGCAAGCACTTGTAACTCGTTCTCTAACAGAATCGAAAATTTCTAACAAATAGATTGAAGTGAAAAACATAAATAGTTGCTTTCATATTTTTATCTACGTAACTACATTCTCTTGGCAGATTTTAGAGCAATTATGAACGTTTGCGTTAGTATTTCAATCAGATACACCTACGTTATGTAGAAGCTCGTAATAGAACACAGAAATAATATTTAATTTCATTCAGTTGAACATATGGGACCGTGTGACGAAACTAAAAGCTCAACAAGTTTTTCATAACACCTGTCATCGCGTAACATTGGTAGGTATATTCATTATAATGCACATTGTTAATGTATAATAATATAATACAATATCGCAGAAATAAAAAACAATCCGTAAACAAAAAAAGTCATACAAAAATATCTCAAGCTAAAAGCTCGCTCGACACCCATCCCGATGTTTGAATAACAAAAACAAAAATCATTACGGGTCACATAACAGGGGCAGGCGTAGGATAAACAAGTTCAGATCCTAATTTACTATTCAATCGGAGCCGTCATAAAACTACCGGAGTAAAATAAATAAAAGTCAGGTAGGTATATTTGCTGGAGACTCCGAGAGCATTGAGAGCCGGTGGGTGGTCAGCAATCGATTACTGGCTCGCGTGGCGCGCCCCGCGACCCGAGCTTATCAAGCCTTCTGACCGACCCTAATCTAATAATAGACATCATGGTAACGTCCTCGACGCAAACGTTATTTATCTACCCTTTGTTTGCATTCTAGTTTACAAAACATTGATACAAATTACTGTACTTAATCGATATTGTAGGGCTGTAGGTGTCGACGTCGATGTAAGCTTAACGCTTTTCAGTTTAAAACATGCATACAGTTATATTTTAAAATCCATCTACGCTCTCTTTGAAAGTTTGAAGTTGCAATAAAGTCTGGAACTATAAACCTGGTAATAAAACTCAAACTGTACGCGAACTACGAAACATTTATAAAAAAAATTGCTATTTGAAGAAATATTTCCGGTTCTGCCATTTCCGTACAAACTGTAAGAGGAAAATAGGTAACCTAGTTTAAGGTTCGCGTAATAACGTTACTTGGCTGCGCATTATTGTAGCTTTTTAACACATTTAGTGGACCGTTTCAGCTTAAACGCTAGAATAATCACAACGACTGGGAGGTAAAACTGCGCTTTTCTTATGAATGTAGGTATTTGGAACCTCTTTTCCCTCCTTTTTCCAACCCTCGTCTGTGTTTTAAGGGGTTTATTTATAAACGATGATTAAAGTTAAGTGACGTTCAAACCTAAAAAACGTATGGCATAACAGTCGCTAATCACATCACTACTTAACTTTAAGCAACATTTATGAATAAAGGGATTACTCATTAGCAAATAAACGGTCTGTTCAATTCTTGGAATGATTTTTTTTTCCACTGGGTTTTTGGAGCCATATTTTATAATGTACTATAACGTTGACGTAAATAGCCTGAAACCCATCAAATAAAAAAGTAAACTGAAGCAAATAGTACCCAATCAAATAGACGAGCTACTGAAATTCAAGATGGACATGCATGCCCAGGTTTGTGAAGATATAGGTATTTTAGTTAGAAAAAAGAGTTTTGAAATACTCGTAGCATGTCCCACGCTTGCAGCGTGTTTTGCCCCAGACTTTGACACTCAAAGCGAAATAACCCAAACGAATGAAAAAGTTTAAATAAGAATAGCAAAACAACGAACTTTCTTAAACTAAACTTATATGGTCGGACAAACTGAACCGACCCGACACCGAAGCCGACAACTGGGGTATGCATTCAATTTGCCAAGTAAAACGGGTTGCTTAAAGTTACGGACCAATTTTAGGAAGATCTTATCTGACATCGAACTGGGATAAGCTGTGTACTGATTCATTGCTATCAAGCAATGGATTATTATATAACCTACATATGTACCTACTTATAGTAGGTAAAACGGGTTTTCCTATTAGGACGTGCATAGCAATATTATTTTCGAATTTATATTATCATTTGCTGCTGCTTTACCTACTTGTGAGGGGCCCGTGGCCAAATAATAACAACCGACGACTGACATACGGGTCGATCGAAGGTTAAGCTACGCTTTCTGGGGTCGGTCCGTGGATGGGTTACCATTTATTACATCGAAACCACTCCGTGCCTCGGAAATCACATTTAGCCGTTGGTCCCGGCTGTCATTTGTAGATCTTTGACAATCGTTACGGGTAGTCAGAACTTCAGAAGCCCGAACGTCTGACAACCAGTCTTACCAAGGAGTATCGTATTAGCCAGTAACTGGCTTGTGGAATTCAGATAGGGAGTTGCTCCATGTATTCAGATATATCCGGTTAGGCTGGAAGCCGACATAGTTGGGAAAAGGCTAGGCAGATGATGATGCTGCCTTACCTACTTACTATTCAAAATAATCGTCACCAACTTACTTAAAATTACCACTTTTATTCAAAGTTAAACATAAAATGTCAAAAAAATATTATCGAAATATTGCTGCGGGACCCGACGCGGGAATCATAAACATGATTTTATGTGATACGTTAGACGTGTGCTCCAGCTTTGTAACTGCGAATACAGCTGAAAGGAATAGGAACAGGTATTCCGAATACGGACCCTTTTTATCTCAGTCAAGCCAGAAAACGGAATGTCGATATGAGTCACTCAAGAGACGATAAAACTCCATTGTGGAATAAAGCTCTGCCCGTTCAATGAACTCTACCAGACACTGTCCATTGCTAGATAAAAGCCTGTCAAAAGTTGGGCCCAACTTTTCCCTTATAGCACCTAGCTGTGCACTACCAAGAACTTGCGACATTGCTATAATCGTGATCGCACTACCAAAGTTCATATTACAGCTCACCCCAATATAACCCCTAATAGTTTTTATGGGGTTCATGGGAAAAGATGTGACAACCTGCGATGTTCTCCTTATAATGCATGACATGTAATATGTTTGCCACCATAAACACAACAACCAAGATAAACGATATCCCCGGACCTCAGCGCGAGCGACCACAAAAGCGTTCACCCAATAAGAACAAAGTAGTGTCTTGTACTGGTAATGGGTCGGTTGCGGCGAAAGTTCTTATTGGCCTATATACCTACAGCTAGGATATAGGTCACGGGACGTTTATATCCGGAGCCAGCCATTATCTCGACGCCACTCCGTCTGCGAGGCCTACCGTCGCATAGACCTACTTACAATTATACCTACCGCAAGTATACATACCTGATGTACAAATAAACTGTTCGGAATATATTATGAGTTGAGTAATTCTGTTACTTTCTGTATTTTATGTTGGTAAGAGAGGGACAGAACTACGTAACTGCTTAATAGGCTTGCTTGTGACGAGGGTGGAGACTGCTCCGTATTGATCTCAAGTCGTGAACGGGACAGCCGCCGCCACTAGTAAATAAGCCAAAGCTTCGCAAACTTTTATCATCGCCTTACTACTTTTATTTGCACGCGTCAACAGCGCCACATACTCACATCAGCATACACGCCTCACTAACTCGCGCTCTTTATGTGGAAACGCGACTATTGTGCGCGATAAGATTGTAAGACGTTATAGAGAATGGCAAGCAATCCTCTGCCAAGTTTGCGGAGGGTGAGAGTGGTTATTTATTTACGCTCGAATAGATATAAATCCTTCTTTCTATAAAAATAAGTTCCACTGGACCACAGCTTTACTTTTTAGCAAATCGGATACTTATTCTTTACGTAGTAATAAAATACCAACCACAACACCGAAACGAGTACAATGCAGTCAATTAACAGAACGTACTCGTATGTTACGAATGGGTTGTGTAATCACATCGGTTACAATCGTACTGACCTACGTTGTGTAATATTCAAGCTTCCATAAGCGCAATGATTAATCTGTAGCACGGAGCAAATACGAAGGTCTGTAGCATGCTCGTTACACGGCTGCTACGAGGCGTAGAGCGCAACCGATTCGTAGCAGGGTGCTACGCGCTTCCGTAACCTCTGACCTTTATCGACGCGCCCGCGCCGCCCACTGGCCCGTTCCGGTTGATGTAGCCCCCACAACCCCTCTACGCTGTGCTTCCAGTAATTGAATCCAGAGCACGTGTGCATGAATAAACCATTTCAATACCAGCTTTTGAACGACACCCGCATATCTGGCTACAGCGGTTAATAACCTTTTAGCACCTACCATAACATCGAAAGATCACCTAATAAATGTTTCTCCACCAATTAACCATTCGCAACACATCAGTAGAACCATCGCGTAAAATATAGCGGGCTATTAAATTCTCCAACGGGTAATGTGAATATAATGAATACCGATCGAGCACCAATTACGGGCCCTATGTATCATGTTTTAAATTGGTACTCATTTTGCCTCTATCCTGCTCGGGTACTATTATTATGTCGTTCCGCCCATGTCATTGCTGGCTCGAATATAAAAATGATGCGTTCACTATCAAATGCAGTAGTTTTATGGGTTCACCTAAATGATTTCGTATCTATAACGGCGCAATAAATATTATATGAGCTCTGTATTTAACATTACAATAATGATAAGATAATGGTTATTTAAGATAAGCACAGCACTGCAAAGGAAAGCTTTCAGAATTATTTAGCAGATAATGCTGAATAATTTAAGTAAGTAAGTACAATCTTCTAAACTTACAAAACACACTATCAAGCCACGTATACGTAGGTAGGTATACCGACAGCAACATTACGCTTATTTTATTCTGTGTGTTCACTCGAAAGTTCCAAGGGCAATAGAATAAATTTTCTGATCCATTAAATTGATTTGAATTACAGCAAGTGGCTGAAGAACTAATGACGCCAATTACCACATTGTTTATCTGGCCCTTTACAGCGCCATTCACATACAGTAAGTACTCAGTAAATTATTATAAGTACGGACATATTAGGCGCAGTTCCCACTGGAGCTGAATATTACACTCGCATACAATAATCGTTTATATTCATAATATGCAGTATTGCCAATGAATTTATTCATTATTTTCATTCAACTACTACAATATTACCGAGTTGTGTAATATACGAGTATTATTTGTTATTGTTTCCAAAACCGTTATATTGGTATACTTTAGGTTTGTTCTATCAATTTATAAATGTTTATATTTGTACGATACCATAGACATGGTATTGAAAAACATTTTTCTCCTAAAATAGCACTTAGTGTAAGCATAGTAAAATTAAAGTCATGCTTACTATACAAAAGGGGACCACTCCTATTACAAGAGTTAATGAAAGGAGGAGGTAGCAAGAACATAAGTAGCACAATCACTCTAGTAGACCTAAGTACAACAAATAGAAGAAAACGATGTCGGAAACAGAGGGCCTGGTGCGAGTTTCTATACGTATTCGATCGCGTTAACTTTTACTAACATCAATTTGTATGAAATACTCGTAATAACGTTTCCCATTATTGTCATTAGAGCTTCATCACTTTCAGTCCAAATTGATGATTACGAATGGGAATGGGTATAAAAACTCGCACTAAGGCCACAGGTTTAAATAATATACTTTGAAATCAACCAATCGCTAACCAATCCACGACTCTATCGCAGAAATCGATTAATTCAGCAACTTATTTGGCGACATAACCTTCTTCTAAATAAAGGAGATATGGGATAAAATTTTAAAAAAAGAACACTTAAACCAGTAGAATGTTAAATTACCTTATTATTTACTTTTTTTCAAAAGTTAAACAACGTGTAGATGGTACTCGTGGACAAAACTTGCTTGTTTAACACTAGATACTAAACAGTTTAAGCGACATTGCTGCAGTAGAGCGATTCTCTGCTAATTCGGATTTCTGTAGTTTGTAGAGCAAACAGAAACCGAACTGCACGGATGTTGAATGGATGTCAAATGTTTGTAGAAAAGCACTAGCTTGTAAGCTTTGCTAATTCTAGCTAGTTAAAATGTATACGAAAAAGTTAAAATACGGGAAATAATAAAGTCTGCCCCGACTGGGCGAGAAGTATTTTATAAATCTTACACTTCACCGTAGATAAAAGATAAACCGTAACATATTCAACGTTAAAGTTTAGTTTTCAAAATAGAATTAAAATAACTTCCCTACGCAATACAAATATTATAAGGATTTTAGTTGTCATCTAATGCTCATTCGATTTCTTATTAGAAACACTCTATTCTAAAACTCCTCGCTATCGAAAAATCGACGTTTTTATGTGTTTGGAGCCAATAAAGAATCGAAGTACAATTTTCAGTCCGTTTTGGGGTGTCACGCATGTAAAGTGGCGGTGGCTGTCACATGTAGCCATGTTATTGACACACGCAACGTCACGCACGCACGTCGAAAGCATTTTAAAAATGTATGTGAGGTGGAAACGTTCCAATAGATTTCATGATAAGGCACACTGCGCGTCGTCAAAAATGTATCACAAATTGTGGCATTGTACTAATTTTGTTGTTAAAATTAAGTGAATACCTGTGCCGCTAATACGTAACGTTTGAAATATATTAAAACCACGATCTTGAAAAATGTTTGGTTCAGGAAGTAACAGAGAATCCATTAGTTTCTCAAGGCAAACAATCATGTTTAGTTTGAATTCGACGCTAAATAAACACATGTCACACATAAGACAAGGATAAACACGCAAGTAATTATGAAATTAACAGAAAGAAGTACGCGGCGCGAGCGCGGTGGCGACGCGCGACAGTTCGCGCGGGACTCTCGCGTGACGTGGCCTGCCACATTTAGCACGACCAGTGTTTTTGGCACGACGCACGATGTTCTTCCCGTTTGTCTCCCACTTCTCAGTCCACCACGCTCCAAAACGTTTACTACGCAAGATGACAGCGAAAACAATCATAACATCATTACAGGATCTTCAACCGGGTGACTATGACTAAGCTTGACCGACCGTCTTCTGCGAGTTTTGTCGTAAACAATACTTAGCTTATTTTATGATCCTTTGTTCCGCCCCAACGCCGCTTAAATGTCCGTGTATCTGCATTTATAATACTGTAGCTGTGTACATTAATTTTGTAAAAATAAGTACTGTGTACATAATGTCAACCCTTACAACGATCCAGGCGGAGATCGTGACCGTCCCGGGGGTGGAATTTACGATTGCATGAAGCGACGTTGCGTGCTCGAATTCAGAGAAGGGGAACTTTTTACAGTCCAACAGAACGGTCGCAAAAGAAACAGACAAATAGTCGATTATACATGGGCAGCCGGGCCCGACCGTCGTTAGCCTCAACAGGTTACTGTCTTTGATCACACGCTAATGAGCCAGCCTGCCTACTTATTAAATAGCTCAGAAACAAACTGTTGATCACGTTGGAATCAGGTTGATTTTCAACCGCATTGAATTTAGGTTAAGAAGTATTATTAAGCTCTTCTAGCGATCATCTAATGTAAACTGTACACTTGTGAGTTATAGATGTCAATTAGCTATATCAAATTATAGTTTTTATCTCTATATGAATGTACCACAAAGACGTGAATTTAAGAACTGCCAGTAGATCTATAATCAGGAAAGTTATTGCTTATCATGAATATGTCTTACACGCGTACGACCAATTAGCCAAGCTATGTAGTCCATCGACACCGTCAGTTACGACATGTTGGTCTCCAAATAACATGGATACTTGTGGCGCCGGCGACGTAGGTCAAGACGAGTATTTTCGTCCTCGCCTTGATACAGGGCTACCGCATATCATACGCGGCAGTTTAATATTAACTATACCGTCATTCGCGGAGCATGCTGATATTTCGATTCCCATTCGAACTCCAATCCCACTGACAACTTCCAGACAAGTAATGCCCACTTATAAAAAGCCGCAAGTCACGTTGAACGCGGCTCGATGTTTTATGTATTATATCATCCGATATTAATCTTCCGAATAGATGTTCGTTTGAAGATCATTTCAAAACTTTCCAAGATTAAAACCATGAGATTAAACGATTAAGCTTTGTCATAGATAACAGCAAGGGTGAGCGGTATGCGCTCGATCCGGCTCGAGACATTGACCTATCTATTTGTCCGACTATCAGCATTAGGAACGCGTACAGTGCTATACATACGTAGTGAGCTATTACGAATATATGCCGAGTGGAGATATTTTTGCCGAGCAGCTGTAGCATGCGACCGCGGCTCATCTGGCACATCCTCACATCGATCGACAAGCTCACGAGTACATCAGCAGTGAACCCGCAAACTTTCCACGTAAACAATACACATCTGCTTTAATGTCACAGTGTGTATAAATAATACTACACTATTTATCCCTGAAAACACTTCCACTCCTGTGTCCACAGAACTACGAGTATAAGGTTGTTATTCTGACTTCTGATTTCGAGGAACCAGGAAACTGAAAAAGCTGGTTTTAGATTACAAAGCCTATTCTCTGAACATTGTTGGTCACGGTTCTAATGAAGAGTGCATTGCGATTCATTAACCAATTGCTTTTCTCTATAACATTGCTCTCACATTCTTTGCGAACTTGCTGCTTTAGAACATTTTTATTCTTATTACCTAAATGTTTATTAATGATTGCGAATCCGAGTGCAAATGAACGCTTTAAAATATATAAATATTGAGGAGGTATGGTGTAAAGGCATTGAAATACGTGTCGATACATCAATGCAAGCCTCTAATATACTGGTTTCTTGAACTGATTTCGTTGCGCAGGTCAGAAGTCAGGTGCTCTGTGCAAAATAAGGTTATTCATCTGCCTCTGGTTGAACTAGCCTAGTTAAAACACTCTTAGGAAAATAGACTAAACATTTTGGGAAAGTTCTAAACACAACTACAAAAATCGTTGGGATACGTAGGTACCTAGAGCTTTTTTCTAAACATGAATATTTTCATTAAAATGCAAAATAATAATTAGAGATTGCTTATCTATACATATAATAAAATCGTAGGAAAGTCAAAACTGTACATTGAATATTTTTTAAAAAGAATACTTGAGGCGTGATCTACAATCGATATCGAAGCCAAAAATATAGTTTTTAGAATTTTTGTCTGTTTGTCTGTTTGTCTGTATGTATGTCCGGGGTAAACTCAAAAAGTACTGCATGGATTTACTTCAAATTTTGCATGAATATTACTAAGAGGTCGGGTCAACATATAGGCTACATATTATCACGCTATCACCTACGGGGGAGGAGCTGTGAATCTTTATTTTTCTTATGCATTCTGTGACAGCGTGTAATCTAACGACGCATATTTAAATGTTGTTTTTGAGTAAGCCTTTTATTATCTAGCTTTACACTATAAAAACTACGCAATTTAAGTAACTTGGGCAGAGAAACATAGTTTAATGAATGTTAGTAGTATAATTACAACTTTAAAGCAGCGCCATCTATGAGATTTCATAAAAATCAAATCAAGTTACATGTTAACACTTTTTGGAAATTAATAATTTAAATTTGATAATGTTGGCGAGGTTAGTAGTTAGTTATTCTTAAAATTCATAGATGGCAATGTGCATTTTCTTCATAAAAGTTGTATCGTATAGTTCATTTTGACAAATTCAAGTTCCAACAAAACCCTCAAAATCTTGAGCAGAGTTGAGGAAGACAATTTAAAAAAATGCGGTGTTAAGCAGTTCATTGATGATCATTTCTTCATCACTTTCATGTTGTTAGTACAAAATAAACATTGACTATTAATACTTTTTTTCGCGTTGGGCAAAACCAGGGTTTTTCTTGGATGCTCCTGGTGGAACAGGAAAAACATTTGTTACCACTGGCATACTTGCAGAGGTCAGGATGCAAGGCAAAATTGCTATTGCTGTAGCGTCGTCGGGAATCGCTGCCACACTGCTTCCGGATGGCCAGACAGCACATGCCATGTTTAAAATTCCCATTGATTTAAAGAGCGCCGAAACGCCTGTTTGTGGTGTGTCACGTAACAGCGATAAGGGACACGTGCTCAAGGATTGCTCTCTGATCGAATGGGATGAGTGTACGATGGCCAATAGGAAGGCAGTTGAGGCCGTGGACAGAACCCTGCAGGACATCTGCAGGAACGAACATTTTATGGGTGGTGTCACAGTTCTGTTCAGTGGCAATTTTCGGCAAACGCTTACCGTGGTGACGCGGGGATCGAGAGCTGACGAGGTGAATACTTCGTTAAAACGATCTTCGTTGTGGTCACGAGTTCGTACGCTGCGCTTGACCATTAATATGAGAGCTCGGCTCGGCGGCAATGCACGTGCTCAAGAATTCTCCGATGTCCTTCTAAGTCTTGGCGAAGGCACTCTACCAGAAGAGAGAGATGGACAGGTGGTGCTTCCAGAGTCTCTCGGTAGAGTGGTATCCAGCTTAGAAGAACTCATTCGCTGTGTGTACGGGGACATCAGTCGTATACCGCACCAGCAGAATTCTTGGGTGTGTGAGCCATTCTCACCCATTTTGACGCCCAAATATGATCAGGCTGCAGCAATTAACGAATGCATTCTCTCGGAAATGAATGAAGTGGTCTGCACCTCGATAAACACTGTTGTCGAGCAAGATGACGCCACACATTATCCCGTGGAATTTCTGAACTCCCTGTCAGCAAGTGGACTTCCAGCGCATACCATCAAGCTGAAGGTCGGTGTCCCGATTATGCTTCTTCGGAACCTATCTCCTCCGAAGTTATGTAACGGGACCCGCCTTAAAGTCATCTCGCTCCACAGACACACCATTGAGGCGGAAATTCTTACGGGTTGTGACGTCGGCGAGGCAGTATTTATACCACGCATTCCCCTCATACCTCATAACTTCCCGTTCCAGTTCAAGCGCGTACAGTTCCCCGTGAGTGTTTGCTTCGCGATGAGCATCAATAAGTCACAGGGGCAGACACTGAGGGCAGCGGGTGTCGACCTCAGGACGAGTTGCTTCTCACACGGGCAACTGTACGTCGCTTGCTCCCGCAACACCAGTCCTGACTCTCTTTACATTTTGGCTCCTGGCAGCATAACTACCAACGTAGTTTATAGGAAAGTGTTATAAGGTATGATACCTTTGTACGTATTTTTACTCTTTTGTGTCCTGGAATGTATTCCTGCATTATTTTCTCTATTTCCTTCAGTATGACTGAACTCAGCAGGATTTCCATATAACTCTCTTCACTTGCTTTGCTTGCAAAAAAAACTTATATTTTAATGCTATTTTAAAAGTTGTTTACTTATAATGCTATAGCGACACTGGCATCTTAGGTATTTTTGGTGCTGTAGAGCCTTCACGCAGACGACGTCGCGGGCAGCAGCTAGTAGCTCAATAAACCTTAATAAATATTCTGTCTTGTGTTGATACCCTAATTTCATTCTTCATGTTAAGTACTGGGAGATTTCCGTACAATTGTGCAGACGATGATGCTGGGGAATACACTCTCTCACATTCATATATGTAGGTACTTAATCTTTGTGTATGTCGACCACACAAAGACTCACCAAATTGTACATGTTTTAACGCAAGGCACTTTATTTGTAAACATGGTCATTATTAATCCATCAATGGATACTAAAGCATGACCAACACGGACCAATATGTACGTACATGACCCTCAAGCGATTGCCGAATAACCTATCATTATTTATGTCCCAACTGTATACGTATCTATACGTCATACGATGAAGGCAGAAAGGCGTATCGTAAAAGTAATGCCGAGCGAGGGACCGCTTTGTGCTGTATTTCAAAGAAATGAACACAAACTGTAACTCGTTCAGACTTTTATCTCCGAGGAATGCATTAATACGAGCTACAGTGCTAACTCTAACGACTCAATCTCATAATCGGGTTGGCTTTTATATTATTTACTACCTTTATTACCCAGAAGCATTTTATTCTATTTTAAGCACACAACATTATGTTCACAATGTTAATAATTTAGTTATAAACATTTCGTGGTTGTCGAATATGATTTTCCAATAAATTACAACTGTATTTATAACACTATAAAATAGATTTTACGCCGTCCGGTCGTAAACAATTGTATGACCGTAATTGAATTTATTTGTAGCAAAACATACTAAAATTAAATGCATTTGGTTGATACGCTGATGGATCCGTACTTTTACTTTACTTTATATTCGAAAGTCTGACAACCACTCTTACTAAGGGGTATCGTATTACCCAGTAACTGGATTGTGGAGGTCAAATAGGCAGTCGCTCCATGTAAAATACTGGTATTCAGCTGCATCCGGTTAGACTGGAAGCCGACCCCAACATAGTTGGGAAAAGGCTAGGCAGATGATGATGTTGTTGGTGGATCCGTACTTTAGCTGGAAAGGAATGAAAGAATTCCTTGTTATATTTTGGGCACAACCACTTAGACATGTTTAAATAAGCAATTCGACTCCGACGCAACGCAACCTATAGCAGATGTCTATGTTATGGATACATTTGATTCCCCTACGCGAACCGTTTGAAAACAGCAACAAACATAAAATAGTGACGTACTACCACTGAGTGCATTCGTTTGTTTCTTGTATACGAGTATTACACCGGTGAGTGTCTCCAGACGGTTTGGCGGGGTCCTCCACACAACTCTAACAATAAATAATATTTACAATTCCAAAGTCTACAATACACGAATGTACTAACGTAAAGTAGATTATCGGAAATATTGTACAGTAATCATAATCGTAGTTAATTTTTCATCCACTTGTACCGTTTCCAAATCAAGATAAGGATAATAACATGTTTTTTTTTCATTATGTCAGCAGGAAAATGGAAGGTAAACAAAAATGGTACCTACGGTAAGAGTGCTTGCTGGTTTGTTATAGATTTACATCTTGAACCTTCAGAAAATACTTAACTCGAAATAATAGGTAAAAAAATAGCACTTTGTAAAAAAGCTTCCACCAATTTTTATCGCGTTAAGTGTTCGTGCTATTTCAAATTTATAGTTTTCGTGTATTTTTCATATTCGTTATTATGCTGGTTATTATTATAGATTGACATCTCTCAAACCGATTAAAGACTTGTATGTACTTACTTGTGACCAAGGAAACGCCTGCGTGGAAAACTCTTAGCTACACCACTGACCTAAATATCGTTATTGCCAGGAACTGCTTTCCAAGCATGCAAAACTGACAAGTACCAAACACGAGACTCGTTCGTTTGAATTGTACGTTCTGAGCTAATTTTCGACATCCCTAGCTGAAGGTGCAGGAAAACATCTTGGGCAAACGTAGACTAAACTAATAATCTGAAATAACCAACAAGCAGTGGAAAACGACGTGAGGATTGATCAATGCATGTTCCTTTTTAACCGACTTCTAAAAAAGGAGGAGGTTCTCAATTCGGATGTTTGTATTTTTTTTTTTTTATGTTTGTTCGGGCATAGCTCCGTCGGTTGCCAACCGATTTGAAAAATTCTTTTTTTGTTGGAAAGGGTGTACTTCCCAAATGGTCCCATAGAAATTTCATCAAAAACGGTTTAGTAGTTTGGTTTTTAAACCAAAATTACTGGTAAAAATTACAACTAAAAAGTGAAAAATAAAAACTTTTTTGCAAAAAAAAACAACCGACTTCCAAAAACGACACTACAAACTGAAAAATAACTTTAATTTCGGAAGTCGGTGGCAAACAACGAAAATGCGAACCCAACGACACCGACTTCCGAAATTAAAGTTATTTTTCAGTTTGTAGTGTCGTTTTTGGAAGTCAGTTGTTTTTTTTTGCAAAAAAGTTTTTTCTGTAACCGCCTTGTTGTACGAAGGGACCTTTGGGATGGTATTACCTACTATCAAAGTGCATGTGCACTCGTGCCCTTTAGCATAATCAGCCTATAATGTTCCCACTGCTGAAACACAGGCGTCCTCTCTTCAAGAGAGAGTGGGCCATCATCTACCACGCGGGCCCAGTGCGGGTTGGTAGATGTCTTCGAATTTTTGGCTTTCTCACGATGTTTTCCTTCACCGTTTTGAGAGCGGTGGTGATGAAATAATTTACACAAAGTAAAGTACCTGCCTGGGTTCGAACCCACGACCACGCTACATCTTGTAAGTCGGGGCCGTTAGCATTGGCCCACTACTGCTCTTAGTGTATCATAAATAGCTTCTTTCAAGAGCACATCCAGAGGGCAACATTGAAAAAGACTTAATCTGTAATCCCTGCCGCGACACGGGCCTTGGGCTGCCGTCACCGCGCGTCTCATAAAGACTCCAATTTAATGGCTGTCAATAATGGCCAAGTTTACGAGCCATCCTACCAATTTACGGCATATTGGCAAGCAGCCGATATAGTGCGTGTTCATTGTCTCACGACAAACGATGGTTTCGATATTAATTGTAAGTAGCAAACAACAACAAACTAAAAGCATCGTTATGCTCTCAATTCAATTTATTAGACAGGAAATGTAATTGCCAATTGCATTCACTAAGTGATGAAATTTAAAATAGGTGTTTATGCATTACAGCGATAAATAGCCAATGCTCAAACCCAAACACCTACTTTAAATTTCATCACCTCCGATTTTCCAAATCACTAAATATCTACAGAATTCCCTATTAAAATCCAGTTAATGAACGTCTTAACTCCAGCGATCGAGTTACGTAACAGTTTACTGTTTAAATTATACACATGCGTCGTATAAATCGAGTTTGTTAATGTAAGTGAACGAGACAATTACCAACATCTAAATATGTGTAGACATTGTCGGTAGTGAGCAAGGGACTGTAAGGTGAAGGTCATTAACCGTTCGAACACCTGGATGCGCTACCTTAGCTGAAACGACACCCACAGTCATTTATATACAGTACAACGATCAGACAGTGAACACTACATTAGAATTACATCGTTATGTCCTCTCAGATCTCCGAACATTTTTAGTTTATACCGAACCCAGATGATGAATGACTACTTATACCCCCATACCTACCAACTCAAGCTTTCAAAAAGTCTGACTTGCACAAAAGCAGTCATTAACGGGGCTCCGAGAAAGAGCTACGAAAATATGTAAAAAATCGTAGCAATCGCTCGTAGCCGTAGCGTCGTAGCCACGTAGCCTTCGTAGGCCTTCGTAGACGGACAGTTTTAATTTCCACAATTAAAAGATAAGGCCAGTCGCCACACGTTGTACTAGAAACGTGATTTTTGTTCTACTCCTAGCGCTTCTACTCTCGCTAAACATCTTTAAGGCTATTCGTTTGTCAGACTTGTGTATTACCAAAGTAAACTAGTAAATTAACTATTGAGGATGACTTGCACGTTGTACCAGATTAAAGTAAGCCATAAATTATATGCAGTTAAAAGATACGGCACGACTCGTATCTTTTATTGACGGGTGTTCGAAGCTTCGAGCAGTTCGAGCACATAATTGATGAATGGCCGACCTGGACGAATGGGCGTCTAACGCAACGTTGAAGGTGTTACTACTATATTGTTACTTAGTAGTCCATTACGGCGTTTCTATTACACTGTCTATTTAATGGTTACATAAAAACTGCAATGGATTCGATGAAAATCGAATTATACAATTCGGATTACGTTTGATAGTACCGGCCGACGACAGTGTACGTCTGTATGTATCGAACAAAACGTATCACGCGCACACTCTAGTGTGTTTGCTTACGTTCACGTCGAATGATCTGCATCTAATGTACCGAAGCTCTCAACTCTATAAAATACAACATCACAAAATTTGTTCAAATTTTAATGACCACCACGTGGCAACTTTTGCGCTTAGCACAGATTGGGAAGGAAATACTATCAAGAAAGAATGCCCAGAATAAATTGAGGATTTTTATCCACGGAATAATGGTTTATTTTGTATGTTTGCCAACAATTACACCCTAATTGACAGCTATAAAGCCAGCGTAAAAAACACAATGTTTTTGTACATTTCCATTTACCAGTTTTTTACACTTTTTACCAACTAAAGTTTGGTTTCGGTTTCGATTCATTCACTATCACTGACGTTGCTCCAGAATAACTTATGTGCGAATGATGTTGATATTTTAATATACGGATATTTGAATACATTTCGATGATTTATAATGTGTACATAAAATAAAAACTAAACTACTGCTTAAAGAAATAAAACTTTGTGAAATGTGACGTCAGAAAAAGAAAGGTCGTCGGTCCCAACCTTGTCACGACGAACATCAACAAAATGAATCTTGAAACTAATACTAACTCGTTAAAGCAAACATGAAGGCCGGGTTAAATTTGGTTTAAGTTTATCATGATTTACTAAGATTTCATAGATCCTAAATGCATGATATAACCATCTGCAGTATAGTTTAATTATAATGCATCCTGTACTATAAAGTGCGCTATATTCGCCCCTTTAACATCAAAGAAACTCGATCACTCCGACATTGTAAACACAGCATCGGCATCCCACCGCGAGTGCGACGCGGAGCACATTTTCTTAGAATATGAACCGACTGGTTCCCTGTTCCGTTCTCTACAAAATTAACCGTCTCACTGTTAATCCGACGCTAATAGAGCCGACCTTGACAGTCGTAAATATTTATATCAGGGTTTACGATGGTCAGTGTGAATGTCTTCTAATTTTAAGATGAGACAAGATTGGAAGTTATGTAAATAGTGGGGACAGATGCGCGCCCAATAATATTAAGGTTCCGGATCTGTGTCGCCGTCACATCCTTTTTACAAGCGAGTCACGCCGTCATAAGTAAGGGTGATGCAGTGTCACAATGTGTCAAATATCGCCTTGAGTTTATCTTTATACGTTATCCTACTACAGCGTGTAGGACAAAAAATTAAAATGTTTTTTTCTGTGAAGAAACATGTTTTCAACTCATTGTCAGCTTAGTGTCTGTTAACTGTAAAGACTATTTAACTGTCCCGTTATTTAAAAAGAAACAAAGATGGACAAATTGTATGAAAACTTGTAGATACAACGAATACAGTAAAAGCCATTTGCCGTCGTTAATCGTTCTCATACATGTCAGCGTTGAATAGACCATCCCATTTCTTCCGGTCGAAGCGATTAAGGGATAATAGAAAGAAAGAAAGAAGGAAAGAAAAGGTATTTATTACGACTCGTACAGGATCAAAACTAAACTAAAATAAACACAGTTAAAAATAAAACAGATTATATAAATAAAAAAGTGACAAAAGACAAAATGAAACAGAAAGTCCTATACGACGCCAAAAGGCTCCTATCTCAGCATGATGCTTCGACATTTAAAAAATAAATGTCGCAGCGCTGGTATTCTTATATAATAATAAAATATGGGGATAGGTTGGCAGTATCCAACTGAATATTTATTTAGATTGGTCTGCGATCATCAATGCTTTAACAAAGCTTGTTAATTAGAGCAATATCCATTTGGATCATTCATCATTGCAATGATTTATAGGGATTTCCATATTAAGTCGATGTGTTCAACCTGATGAGATTGTGAAAAATTACCATGCTGCTCATGGTACGGAATTAAACCTAAATGAGGCCACGCTTCAGCCAACCAATCGTTAATTAAGTGCCATGGTGTTTGATGGGCTTCGAATAGGTCGTTAGTCAAATGAGAATGAACCTTTTGCTATCAATTTGGGCTTCAGAAATTAGATACAATCAATAAATTATGAATGTGTTAATGACTCTCATACAAACGGACCTCTAGCATTCAAAGTGTTGTATTGTCACTGTATAATTATGAAAATTGTTAGTTTATAATCTATCTCGCGAGATTATATAAAATATTGAAAAATTGTGAACTGCAACAGACCATTCATTTACAATTTAACGCATTATTTTTCGATAGTTTATAATCTGTCCAGTGCAAACCGACAAATTGTGAACTGGTATCAAAATTGCATGCGACGGATCGCACCTTGCGCTAATAGTAAGTAGCCAAGTAACTGCAACCAACTTGGAAGTAGCGCTCGCCGGCCGCTGACGCTGCGCGGATAGATTATAAACTAACGGTGTTCACATTCATACCGTGACAGATATGTTTATGGGATTTGGCAGAAAGATTTCTAGAAGACCAGATTGACGTGTACACAATTTTTTTTTTTTAAACTGGCACCATTTTTCTTTTCTTTTAATTCAGCAATTTTCCAACGTCCGCGCCGGCTTCTTTCTTCTAAAGGAAATAGTTTAACGTAAGCATGAGGCCGGAACGGTGAATAGGGCGGCACCTTAATTGCGTTGCTCATGTAGTTTCGATTAGTGCCGTCAAGTTTGTACCTGGCCTCGTTAGTGTAGTGGTCTCGCCGCAAGATGAATGAATACTGTATTTAGCTTCTCGTACCTGAAAGCTCCCTGCTATATGTAGCAGGGTTCATAAATGTGGGCATAGTGTTATAGATATACCGAAGGTATTTGGTTGACTGGTAGAGAATGCCTTGTGGCATTAAGTCCGCCTATCTGCCACAACTGTACCTACTTACATAAAGTTTAAATAAATAAATGTATAGTGACTCTGAAAACTGACCACGTTGCTAGTTTTGTACCAATTCTTGAAATCGATCTTAGACTAAAGACTTAGTTAGATACTTATTACACAAGATTTGGTACTTATTGTTCTCGCAATGAAAAAACTACGTGAGCCGGGCAAATATGTGGCCCAGAATATTAATTAAGTCTGGATAGGCGAATAATAAATGTTTGATAAGTCAATAAGAAACTACTGCGTAATACGGATCATGTGGTTGTAGCTCACAGGACAAGTTTTTCCACAAGTTCTGTCCATTGGTCGATACAGCGGAACTACCTCTAGTTATTGAACATTCATAAGTCAGATTCAGTCAGTCAGTCAGTCATGTCTGCTTTTTCAGACACGTGATACATCAACGTCATTGACTGATTGATATGATGATGTAACATAGGAGACCCTATTTCCAGCAGGCTTTTTACTATAGGATAGACACATTGATGCCTGTCAATACAACATAATGTAAGCATTAAGAAAACCAACAAAGCTTCGAATCATCGCACTCATTTTGACTTTTCAAATATTGAACATGACTTCAGAAATGCATTTCTTTCTTCGTTCCAAATGTTGGTATTCCCCTCGTACATTTTTAAGTATTTTTACAATACGAACTCGGCATACTCGGCATTTTTAAGTGGACTGAATTCTTGGCATTTCACAACAAACAACGAAACATTTTTTGCTTTTGTAAAAACATGTGTTGTTCCACTCTGTGTTATTATTATCACATGCATGTAACCTTCGTTGTTTTTGAACGACTTCAAAAGAAATCCCATATTTGGTGAAGATGTAGTAGCGAGTGCACAGTACATGTGTCTGCGATGAGTTTTAAGTACTGGGATATGCACAATCTATATTTCAAAAGTGCTATTTTTGTTGATTCTCTGAATTCAATATATGCGAACTTTTTTTTTTTTAACTTGTATGGATTCAACTGATCTTAAAACAAATTTAAACTAAATCAACCTCATAAAGTGCCAATAGTTTATTGCTAAAACATAATTGGTTTATTTTCTAATTAAACAAAGTGAATATATGACGTAGATATAGGATAGAAAGTGTCTATTGTGTGTCAAGGGAGCTTGAACCGTGTTACATCCATCCAATCGCTCTATGTTACTTTAATGAACATTTATCGTTGAAACCACGACACGACGATTACATACTCAAATTAGAAACATTTACTGGTATTAAACATTACAATTATCGCGAACGCTACGTAAATGAGTTAGTGCTCTTACGCGTCAGCTATGTTTGCGTACAAATGCTTTATAGTTTCTTCATTTTCACGGCGTTTTGTCGGGTCTCTGCCAAGCTCTTTAAGCATATACAAAGATGTTTTTATTTCCAAGTGACTGAACCGGATGCTTCAAGATGTATATCAATAAGAATAGAACTAATATTTCTACATACACCTATATAGTAATTTACATCGATACACTTTCACGCTGAGGATAGTAGTTTTAGTCGCTCACTGTTTGTCGATGGCCTTATTAAGTTCAGCCTGGTAGAGAGAGGCCGTCGCCATTTATCAGGCCGCTCCAATCTCGGGCTATAACCGAATACCTAATGTCTATGAGAAAGCCCCAATTACACTTTTTCCGCCCCCGCTCGAACCGAGCCAAGACCTTTAAAGCGGCAGCGATCCGAAACTAGGCTTAGGATAGAACCGGTATTATGTAACAGACGGTACTCGCACCCTCGATTCTTCTTATAAAATATCTTTCAATGTATCCTTTCCCTAAACAATGAAATTATTTTAGGCGCCAACGATTTCTCAACATTATGTTCAATGTTTTCAATTCAGTTCCCCGGATACTCCTTAAATAAATATATGCATAAAATACACATCAATACGTATAACATCAGTTTCTGCAATCTAAATATAATTTTATCGCGAATGAATCACTATTTATATTCCCGCAGTGTAAAATGAAAAGTTCAGAATAAAATATCCAAACCGATAAATATTTTTGAATGTTTAAATCAAACACGATGCACATTGCTTAAGAAGTAAAAAAGACGTAGGAGTACCTACGTTGCGTTCAAGTTATATCGAAGTCATCTGACATGAACCACTTGTAATAGTTTTTGTTACCACAACCGCACATGATACGTGTAATTGTTCATTGTTCGTGCAATACCAAGCAATCTATTGCTAGGCTATTTGATAGAAAAAGTTGCTACAGGATAGCATAGTATCAAACAACGCGAACGTGTTGTTTTCAATTAATATAACGACGTAATAATGCCACAAGTTTTAATAACAGCAGGAAATTGAAGTGGCATGCAATTAAAAGGTACAACGACGAACAAAACAATAGCCACAAACTTGTGCGAACAAAAAGACACCGTCGTTGAATAAATTAACTTTTTCAATAAAGCAGAAATAGGTGATGGGAATTTAATTCTTATTTGAGCCAAAGTTCAATAAAGCTTGAGTTTATTTTCACAAATCACTGGGGCGTTAGAGACTCCGTTTTGAAAGAAATATTAGGGTAGTCGTCGGAAGTGAGCTGGCTCCGCCTGGCACTCGGCCAGGTCTAGCACTGTTCCTGTCACATACCTCAAAACTACACTTTCACGCAGCTTAACGTTTCATACAACTTCAGATAGTTGCCGAAACTTTAACTAAATTAGAGTAAGCCCACCCGAAAAAATGACGTCTTTTCTGAATGTTTTACCACTTGTAAAGTACGGTCAAGTTTCTTGAGGAAAATCGTACCCTCAGGAATAAAGTAACGTGTAGATGTTGAATCTAAATTCAAGAACTTTGTCACACGACCTCCCGAGCAACCGTTAAAACCAATGACTCCCAAAGATCTGCAGAATTAAAGCAGGACTTCGTTCTTTTTAATTTTTCGTTGACGCTGTGTTGACTTGCTAACATTACGATAACGTTATGCTCCTTATAATAGTCTCTTGTCGCATATCATGCTATTCTTTATCTATCTAAGTACACCATCTACTCGTAGTACCTACTTAAAAAATTTAAATGCTTCACCAATTAAATGCTACTCTTAAAAGCTGCATAGTTTCGTTTGATCTCTGTGTCACGTCTCGCGAGCGAGGCAAGCCGTAGGACGCTCTCCGCTCGAGTTAACGTGGCTTTCCATTTGTGACGGACCGCGCCCGGAAAAAGGAATTCCCTTTCATGAAGCCGCAGCTCAAAGGGGTATTTGAAAGTTAAATTAAGTGGCGGCCGCCTTTCAGTGTCACAATATAGCTCTGTTGAACGATTTTCGTCTTTACGTACTGGTGGAAAAGAAAAAGTCACGGCCTAATTATAGTTGGACTATTGATCGATTTATCGACACCTCCCGTAGAGTTATAACCACCTACAATCATATTTAAGTGTAAACACACACACTTATTAGTGGCTTAACAGGTTTACTGTCCACAAAGTAGACACAATAGTTAAACAATCAACCTGAATCATATGTGATTCATGGGACAGGGAATGGGTTAAAATAATCTTCTCAAAAACACTCGCTAAGCTGATTGGTAATAGAATAAGTAGTTAATTATTTTTGTTCATATTTTCATGACTTTTAAATGAAAGATCAGTATTATTACTATTATTTTATTGTTATTATTACGTATATATTTATGTTTCAACGATAATACTATAGTTATAGAGCACGATTTATTTATAAGTATCAATCTTCGGCTTACGCGCTCATCACTTCATCAGCCAATGATTAATGCTTTAGAACGTTAATCTCTTCAGATAGTTCAGCGTCGACAGTTGAAGCAGTGCGTGACGATACGTAACTGACATAATATTGAATATAATCATATACATGTATATTCGTGCCGCCTCACTTGGCTCAACACAGCTTTTGTATCGTATAAATTCGGGTTCAGTGACTCATGTACTTGTTATGAACCTAGCAACTCAACATCGGCTAATTTGATATTAATGCTTTTAAATCAACATACATTTTTCGGCTTTGATCAGTCCCACGATACATATTAGATTAGTAATGAACTGCTCAAATAGCATTAATAATTACCCTTTAATCTACTGTTAGTCACGTAACATTTTAAATGAAAGATTATTTTGCTAACATTGTTACCTAAGTACCTAACATATAAATAACACCAACCAACTTACTAAGATAGGTAGCATAATCAGCCTATAATGTTCCCACTGCTGGGACGCAGGTCTCCTCTCTTCGAGAGGTGGGCTGTAATCTACCATGCGGGCCCAGGGCGGATTGGTAGATGTAACATGTCCTCGAGCTTTTGGTTCTAGGAAATGCCGGTTTCCCCACGATGTTTTTCTCGCCGATTTGAGAGCAGTGGTGGTAAAATTATTTACACAAAGTAAAGCTCCTTGCTGGATTCGAACCCATGACCTACAATTCGTAAGTCGGGACCGTTATCACAGGGCCACCACTCTACCAAACATATAATATCCTTCTTATCAAATAGAGTAAAACCAATCCAACCAATAGTACACTGTGCACGTTGCTCAACAACGGTCGAATGAGCCTGCTATACATAGCCACGCGGATAATTTTGAACTAGATAATACAGCTACGTCACCTACTTACTATGCTAGTCATGACTCTAATTAGTGCTCTGACAGCGGCATATGACGCAACGAACGCATCAGCGCAGCGGCCAAATGTGAGGCCGTAATGCAACGCGTGCCGCAGCGCAACCGCAAAGAGTTTAGCGGTGACGTGTCCCACAGAAATACACCGTCAGCAAAGTGAACCCACCCCGGGCGGCCGGCGTAGCAAGCTGGTGACCTGCCAGCCTGGCCTGCCAACTGGGTGAACAGGCGCAGCTGACTCCACAATCGCTCATAGCATAATGATGCAAAAATAATGTACCTACTTCAAACATATAACCTAACAGTTTCAGCGAATAAAACTAAATTCATAAATCTTCTTACGGAAGCTCTCTTGACGTTTCATATTATTTAAATACCTACGATGTTTACACTCATAAAACTTGTTTAAGCTTACTGTGTGTATTAAATTTTTATTTATTTTTATAGAACTGCGTATAAAATACTAGAGCGGCTTGAAATTGACGAGATGTCGGCAACCGGCCGCGTCATGCCACCCCTTCCGCGGCGAGCGCAAAATGTCAACACCGTGTTGACGTGTTCCGACATTTCAGTTAAATTAAATAGAAAATGTGAACTATATTTAAATTCACTTTGAAACTTTGAGATAACATTGGTATCTTTTATTTATTTAGAGTGCTTGATTGTGCTTCGGCTATTTTGAGAATATAATATTTAGCGAATCTAATATTTTGAGAATCTGCTATTTTGAGAATATAATATTATGCGAATAAAGGTCTAGTACCTACCTACAACAGTTTCCAACAAACATAGATACACACAGAAGATTATATGAAGATGACGTGAGATAGACGTCGAGAATGCGCTCCACCAATTGGTACTTTGCATGAGTAAACGTGAAAGATCATCGTTTAGCGATGGCAAACTCGAGCGGTAGCGGAAAAGGGTAATAAATTGTTTGACTCGACTCGTATCTGAAGTGAAACATCACCGAAGGCTTTCTGAAATAGGTCACGGACTCGGGGGCTGGCGCCAGCGAATAACAAATATCTTACCTTACCAACTATAGGTACGAAGAAATACCACCTTGGCTTGTAGAGCGAGGCCTTCCTTTAATAAAACTAATTAAGTGGAATTTCTGTCCCTTTGTGACTTCCCTATTGTACCACTTGAACTGCGCATGTGTGTACTCCAACTTATCATCAGCACAGATCTCCTACGTCATATTATTAAATCCTCGCTGGGGGATATTTATTAGATTGCTGACGTCTGCTCTCTAAGGGGATTAAACCATCTCATATCCTCCGTGTTTGCTAACCAAGTGGTGTGTGGGTGTGGTACAGACCATCAAACTGAACAGCTTTCTCCATGGGACCAACATCGTAATCGCAAAAAAATTATCAGCCACCCTATACATTTGGGTAGAGGAGGTAATTATTGAAGCTTTGTATGGGTCAGTTGATATTTTTTTCGCGTTAAGCTGTTGATATCTACATGTTGTATAATATGCCATAAATGTTGGCAAAAATACAAATATACCTCTAAATACAAATTGGCTACTTTCATCCTTATGAGTCTACCAAATGAACATACTCCTGTATTTCCCTAAAACATGATTCGTTGAAGCAATAAAAATATCATTATTTGCAGCAAAATGATAATATTTACTGTTCATATCCATTAATCAATCATGGGGACATGGACAAATAACACTTGTGCGGAATAATCGGATGTGTAGACACCAACATTACTGTGTTATCAGTTGTTAATGGTGTGATAACAAAACGCTTGGCTGTTCACAGTCAGCCAATCCTCTGTTATCAACTGTTCTATATCTGAATCAAATGACGGTACATTAAGTAATAGTTACACAGCACTGAATGTCTGAAGTTGGGTATCCATTATGGCCGCGCATCTGCTTTGTCGTGGCGGCTGATCATATGCAAACAATTTATTTCTGTAAGTTGGTTTGTACAGACGCCAGCAGGTCAAGCTACCCGAAACTGTCACATTTTCCCAATCAACCTTGAACCTTAATGATTTAGCAATAAAGTTGAAAATCTATTAAAGAAATTTAACAGATTGTAGTAGCTTGATGTGCTGGCGTCTGTACAAACACTTTTACATGTCAAACATAATTTATGTTTTGACTAAATGAGTACGGTGCTTCCTATCCGACTACTTTGAGAAGAAAGACCGAAACAAACTCAAAGGTCACACAGGACAGTCTCTTTTAAAGTTCAGACATGTGAGGACCGTTTTTTGAGGAAAGAACCACAGATTTCAGTGGATCAATGGATTTCGTTTGTCAAGTTAGTGCACGCATTTGTCGTTAATCGTGTAGCTGAACTCAGAACGTAAGGCTTAGGTTAATATAATATATCAAGGGGTTTATCTATAAACGTTGCTAAAAGTTAAGTAATGATTAACGTCTGCTTGTTTAACGATAAACGTCCGTTAACTTTAAGCAACGTTTATAAATAAAACCTACTTCGAAATCTGAATTTCCAAAGAGATGACACACGATCCATATGAAGCGTGGAAATTGTGTTATTTTCTTAATACATGATGGAAATGATTTTCTGATATGCATATCGAAATAAACTATAACGGGAACGTTAAATGCGTTCCAGTTTGTGTTTGCAACACGTAACTAGTTATGTGCAGCGTTTGAAAACAAGGTTATCATGGAACTGAGCTAAGTTCTTAGGTACCTATAGTGATCGACAACAAACTAACATAGAAACCTCATGTTGAAGAAGTGTGTAAAAAATCTGAGTAAATCCGCTTATGCCCTTTTTTAACTTTCAAAGAAAGTCAACAGTAGGCTCTTTTAACGGCATACCATGGACTAGTTGCCTCCGTTTTGCGGTATGGTGTTATTTTTTACGGAAACGGTTTTATTTGTGAAAAATAATCCATATCTGTTTCAAAAATTGTCGGCAGTCGGAAGCAATCCAATACGAACTTAATATACACATCAATCAATTATGCCAAGTTAAATGTAAAACCGCACTAATGCAAAAAAGTTTTTTTGACATACTCCACGCATTTATAAAAAAGTACCTAATATTATTAAAACTGTATTCAAATTTAAAAGGGCACTACGAGTAATCGAAATATTAATTGAAAAAAGTTATTACACAATTGATGACTTCCTTAATGATGAATCACTGACTGATTGACATGATATTATACCATTTGACTTTTTATTTTTATTGCAACCTAGATGACATTGTACTGTATTATCTACTATGACATTTTTACTGTATTACTGTGACATTTTTACTGTAATTCAAACGATTTGACATTAATTTGTATTATTTTGGAACGAAGTTCCTTATCGCGCGTTGCGAAAGGGGGCTAGACGGAAAAAATTAAGACCAAAAGTTGGAACGACACTTTTTGCTATAGTTGTAAGCCGTGCGGCGTGCGCGTGTTTCTCTGTCTGTCTCTCTCTCTCTCTCTCTCTCTCTCTCTTATAGAAAGCAAACCAGTTTTTTTTTGTCTGTTTCTTTATTTGTTAATAATAAAAAAAATATTATTTATAACTTAAAAAAAATAAAATTTTATTACAATTCCTTCACTAATTAATCGAAAGGAACTTCGTTCCATCCGGGTGTCCCTTGACACCTCTCAAGTTTTTATTCTACTAATTGCTATTTAAAATTATAATCTGTTTACAAATACCCATGTTTGCAAACCAATAAATGATTTGATTTGAACTGAAATTCGTATAAGAGCATAACTGAAGTTATTGAATCGTTAATCGCGTGACAGACTATAATATATAGGTTGGCAGGGACATCGACGCGCAAACTGAAACCATGAATTCAGCATATAACTCTAGACCTCTAGCGTAGAAATTTTTCGGCAGTTATCAAAAAAAATTGTTATTTCATTCATTTAGACCATTGTACTTTTTTATGAAACAACAGATTTTTTCTTTTTGATATCCGCCGAAAAACTTGTACGCTAGAATCGCATCGCGTCTAGAATCACCACCTGTATAATGTATAATTCGAAGGTCTAGGAAACAAGGTTTTGTCCTCCTTCGGGTCAGCTTAGAAGTTGACTGTTTGTTTATACTTACTAATTCCATGGTTTTGTCTTTCGATATAGTTGGAAAGTAAAAGCTTAGGGCACGTCAATTGCCAAAAACCATTTTAGGGCTCTAATTTATAGCTAGTTGGCTATGCATAAGTTTTCTAATATAAGTACTATACGTGTTTACATACTTTGAAATCGTTTGGATAGAAGAAACGCCTTTTAGGCATTTATTCTGTTCTTAAATGGGTTTTTTAATAATATGACCAGCCCTTTATTCAGTTCGGTTTTTACGGGCATTACCGTTAGCAAGGCGCTTGTGTGGAATTTTGCGGACCAGGCCTAAGTCGTCAACGAAAAGAGCATTCTGTGTGCCCCAAAAACTGTATTTATTTAAACGACATACAGTTTTGCAAACAATGATCTCAACCACTTGTAGCAAATTGAAGTCGGTAATCGAAAACTCTCATGATGCTAGATTTATTTACGGAGATTTTGTTTCTTCTTTTCATCGAAGATATTGAAAATGTATGCAAAAGCTCCCACAATGTGTACCAATGATAATTTTCTCACGAATGAAGGAGAAACAGCAGTAGTTTTGAAAGGATTTTAATTTGATCTCTATCTCTAGGTGACAGAAATAGGTCTCATTTAAATTCGGTCACACTGAATAAACATAATGTACCTCAATCGAATACTGTTAAAAATCCTTGATGATAACGTATAAACAGCCATTTGGCACTCTTCCCTACCCTCACTCAGCGCTCATCGGCAATTAACGGCATTAAAGCTTGTTTGATGAACTCATTAATAGACACAAACAAAATAGATAGATTATTATATCCTAAATATTTGAATGCACCTACCTACATTTACAATGTTAGCCAAAAAGCTTCAATCGCTTAACAAGAAATATTGTAAATAAAAATGACATTTTCCTTGTTTTTTGTTAACTACTTTCCTGTCTTTAAATCGTTTTAGGTCAGGAAAATGGAATGAAAATCGTTAATGAGATAGAGAGGTGTTACAAAAATTGGTATGCAGGAGTGCGCCCCCATTATGTGCGAAGCGTGCTGTGCACAAAGATAACTCAAGTCCTCTCTCGGAAGTGCTTTCAGTAAAATGTTTGAAGACGACAAGCAGTTATTTACTTTTAAACATGAATAAAACGCTTTGAAGGTATTGTGGTAACGGGACAGTCTCAAAAATAAACAAGTTTTTAAATACTTGTACATATCTATATCTTCTATACTTATAATAAATCTGTAGAAGTGAAAATTCTGTACATTGAAAATATCAAAAAAATAAATGGCAGGGGGTGTTACTAGACCGACACCGAACCCAAAAATGTGATTAAAAAAATTTTTGTCTGTCTGTCTGTCTGTCTGTCGGTCTGTCTGTCTGTCTGTCTGTCTGTCTGTCTGTCTGTTTGTTCAGGCATCACGCAAAAACTACTGGGTCGATTACGATGAAACTTGGTATAATTATTCTTTAATATCCTGGGCACCACACTGGGTACTTTTTATCCCGGAAAAGTATATACAATAAAAAACAAACTTAATTTTGCGGTTCGATCCCTAGATCCGTTACTGTACCAACCGCAAATAATAAGTTTGTCGTAGGTTAGGTCACACGCAGTGGAGTTCATTTTTATTCCTTTTACTTTTTAGAGTTATTTAGGTTTATTTTTATATAAGTCGTAGGTATAGATTTTAATTTTAAAGTATAGGTAGTATATTTGATAGTGTACGTAGTGACCGTAGGTTATTTTATAATACTGTTAGGTAGGATAGTCATTCGTATAGATATTAGTTTTTAGAGATTTTGCTTATTTATTGAGTTTAGATTGAGGGACCCGTGGCTAAATAATAACAGCCGCACAGGTCGATCGGTCAGGTTAAGCTACGCTTGCCGCGGTCGGTCTGTGGATGGGTGACCATCTTTACATACCGAGACACCTCCGTGCCTCGGAAAGCACGTTAAGCCATTGGTCCCGGCTGTCATTCGTGGATCTTTGACAGTCGTTACGGGTAGTCAGAAGCCCGAAAGTCTGACAACCAGTCGTACCAAGGGTATCGTATTACCCAATAACTGGGTTGTGGAGGTCAGATAGGCAGTCGCTCCATGTAAAATACTGGTATTCAGCTGCATCCGGTCAGACTGGAAGCCGGCCCTGAACATAGTTGTGAAAAGGCTAGGCAGATGATGATTGAGTTTAGATTAGTTATCGTCATAAATAGGTTTATTTAGGTAGGTAGGTATTTTATTTTCTGTTATTGAGTTTATTTATTTTTTTAATTAGGTAGGTACTTAGGTAAAGATATCATATAGGTACCCTCTTAATCACCATTAATGAGACACAATTGGTTTTCTATTGTAATTAGCCACAAAGGGCCCGCGAGATAGCATCATCTGTGATGATGTGCATGGCATCCTGGTGCACATACATTTTATCCTGTTAGCACGTTCCCGTGGGATAATTTCCGACATCCACGCGGGCGAAGCCGCGGGCAGAAGCTAGTTGAGAATAATAGTTTTCAGTCAATAAGAAGTTTATGGATCTGCAAAAGTACTTAATAACTTGCGACCGTTTATAGTCCTTCCAGAGAGAGCCGTTGAGCACCGACTCAACTTTATACTTGCAGTAAAACGTTACGTTCATGTAAATTACTGTTCCATGTACCTGAATATTAGTCACATAAAACGATTAATCGTAGCAGAATTAATCGTTACGGTTAACCGTAACAGGATTAATGGTAACGGTTAAAATGGCTGTCCTTTACAAACAAACAACGAGTTATGAACTTATGACAAACAAGTGGCGTCGACAACTTCATGTGACGGTTCGGTGTGAGTGGCATTCTGGGCTTGTACGAATAATGTTGCTATGTTATGGCGCATGCTACGACCTCTGTAGATCGTGTCAGATAATTTTCTGTGAATATTCGGTGCTGCGTGTAGAGGCAAAGTTGTTATATTTTTTAAAGCAGTAAAAAATGAACTGTGGCTCTGTTTACATGTTACTGTACTGTGTTACATGAATTGTTTTGTGGGGCCTGCTAAGCAATAACGCACAGGTCGATCGATTAGATTAAGCTACTTTTGCCGCGGTTGGTCCGTAGATGGGCGACCATCCTTAAATATCAAGACCGTGCCTCGGAGAGCTCGCTGAGCCGTTTGGCCCGGCTGTCATTCGTGGATCTTTTGCATTCGTTACGGGTCATCAGAAGTCTGAAATTCTGACAACCAGTCTTACCAAGGGATAGTATTACCCAGTAACGGTTGTGGAGGAAACATTTCATGTAAAATATTGGTATTCAGCTGCATCCGGTTAGACTGGATGTCGACCCCAACATAGTTGAGGTCGACGAAAAGGCTAGGCAGATGTGGCCGTGTGTACATGTTATAAAGTACTTTTCTAAGATACATAGGGCTATTTCCGTGAGTCTGTCCCACAATGTTGACATTTGTAGACCACTATAATTTTGACAGTGATACAAAATCTATACTTATAATAATCTGTAGAGAGGTCAATTCTGTACATGAAATATATTTCCAAAATAACTATAAGGGGGTGATTAGGGATCGATACTGATGCCAAAAATGCAATCAGTAAAATTTTTGTCTGTCTGTATAACCGTTATAGAAACAAAAACTACTCGACGGATTTTAACGAAACTTGGTACAATTATTTTTCATACTCCTGAGCTGGTTATAGTATACTTTTCATCACGCTACAATTAATAGGAGCAGAGCAGTAAAGGGAAATGTTGGGAAAACGGGAGAAGTTACTCCATTTTTTAAGCTTCCGTCGCGTGTGCAACCTTAATGGTTAAAGCTATACAGAAATCATGTATGACGGAAATGTTCTCCTTAAAATTATATAAAAAATATCCCACGACAGCATATGTCTATCTTTTATGGTTGACTCACAATAACACGTGTAACTCCCGATAGCTTAGCAGTTCGAAGCATTCTGATTATATTTGTCTTCTCTTACGTTTATAACACTCTCAGTCATCCCTAATTAAAAAAATTAACATTATTAACTATTCCATAAAAAAGAATCATAGAAATCGGTATAGAAACACCAAAGTTATACATGAAATACGCTAATAATAAGCCATCGCGCGTGAATACTGAATCACGCTCGACGCCTACCGGTTCGATTACGATGAAACTTGGTATAATTATTCTTTAATATCCTGGGCACCACACTGGGTACTTTTTATCCCGGAAAGTATACACAATAAAAAACAAACTTAATTTTGCGGTTCGATCCCTAGACCCGATGACTGTACCAACCGCAAATAATAAGTTTGTCGTAGGTTATGTCACCCGCAGTGGAGTTCTGCACACGGCTAAGATACTGTAATATTTTATCCTAAGATTAGAGATGGGCGGACTACATATAGTATTTGCCGACTAACCGACTAGCTGACTAATCGGTTTTCAACATGCCGATTAGTCGGTCGGGTAATCGGCAATGCCGATCATTCTAATACCTACTTGCTAGCTACTACCTAGCTTAATTACTGACTGATTAATACGTTCTATGTTACCTTATTGGGGTTTGAATATGTTTCAAGACTGTAACTTTAGATTTAAAATCTCTAAATATTAAATTCAAAGTCCTTTTTTTTTTGAGGATGGGAAATCATCAAATGACCCCACCCGCTCTGGGTGGGTCGGAAGGGAGTGTCAGACTCTTACTGACTAAAACCCACCCGTGTTCCTTCCTTAGCCCTTTATGTTCCAGGGCAGCGGTAACCCTTTCGGACGATCCCGCTACCCTGGCAGAAATTCAAAGTCCTGACTCACTGACTGACTGATATATCAACGCACAGCCTAAACCGCTAGTCCTAGAAACATGAAATTTGGAGGGTATGTTCTTAGTGAAGAGTAGGTATCCACAAAGAAAGGGTTTTTCGAAATTCCACCCCTAAGAGGGTGAAATGGGGGTATTTTGTTTGCATGGAAAATCTTATTCCTTGAGTTAATAAACTTGAAACTTGGCACCAATACTAATCTAAGTAAATTATGAAGTTTGCCATTTTATGTTTTTCTAAACTACCCCCGAAAAAGGGATTGGGGTGTTTCAGAGTTTGTATGGAAGAGTTTTAGCGCGCGGTCCGATTATCTCGAAACTCACTATTTATACCTACGATCGAAAGTAAAGAATAATCTGTATCAGTGTTTTTCGAAAATTACCAGTGACGAGCTGAAAAGGGGTAGTCAATTTTACAGGGGAGGATTTTACTACATGGCTTGATTAACTCGAAAATTAGTATAAATAATCTTTAAGTCAAGGTATAAATACATCCCAAACAATTTTTTTTTAATTCCACCCCTGTGGGGTTAAAAAGCAGGGATGCAGCAAAAAGCAGTTTATATGAAAAATCGTCTTTATTAGGTTAATAAACTTGAAACTTGGCAAGAATACTCGCCTAAGTAAGTAATAAAGTTTATTATTATAAGTTTTTCAAAACTACCCCTCAAAGGGGGATATAGGGGTCTTGAAGTTTGTGTGGAAGTAATTGAATGCGCGGTCCAATTAACTCGAAACTCAGTATTAATAGTTTTGACAGAAAATAATTAATAATAATTATGTAAAGTAGTCGAAAATTGACCCGTGACGGGGCAAAAAGGGGTAATTCAGTTTTTAAGGGGAGGATTTAAACTTGAAACTGTATATTACATTTTCACACGTAAACCACTGAACTTCTGATTTGGCAAAGAGATAGATGGCATCCTAAGGAAGGACATACTTTTTAGTAGGATAGCACGTTCCCGTGGGATAATTTCCGACATCCACGCGGGCGAAGCCGCGGGCAGAAGCTAGTCAGAAATAAAATAACGGTGAATGGACTGTAACACGCCTACATAATATGTAATTATATGAGCATGTACTGAAATTGCAATACTTAAGTATAATGCGTTATCTATTAGTGTCATATTTTTATCATTTGATAATCTATAAGAGGCGTACTTTAAAAATTACAATAAATTCCTGTGGCAGTCGGTAACATCGCAGAGCCTTCGCGAACAGTCAGCGGAGAAAAGACCAGAAAATTGACAGGGTTTCAAAAACAATCTGTATTATTATAACACGTATATTTATAAGATATTACATCACGTACGAAAGTACCTACTACAGGTGAATTTGTAATTTGTCAATGAACATTTCCTATATGTATGTAAATAGTGTTTTCATTGATTAATCGCGTTCACCACATACCTATTGGCCGGTAAGCAATTCAGTTCGCAGACATCAATAGGGAAGTGACAACACTCATTATCAAACCTCTAATATTTATATTAGTGACGTGCCTATACGTGTTTGTAGCACAAACAAACACTTTGTGTACGCCCAATGAGTATCGTATGAAACAGTTTGACTCTTGCACCGGCTGGCCGTCTGTTTTATCTCTACAGATCTACCCGTAAATTATTGGCAATCGATTTTATGGCTTTACATTGTCTTAGAACACTCCATTTCGAACGAATTCCCCACTTCGCGCTCATAAATTTTATTGCGATTTTTAATGTTTACAAACATTTTTGGATTGGCATTCCAATTTGTAAACATTTGTAGAGTTACCTTATATTCATTAAACCACAGAATTGAGAAGTGGAAGCTTCGAAATCGATGATGTGGTGCTAATGCTAACATGTTTGATGTACCTAAGGCAATTACTAAACGCTAGGATAAGCGGCGTGTTTGGGCTAGGCAGGCAGTCGTTGGCCACTGGGTGACGAGCGCAAGCGAGCGTGGGCCACACAAAGCCCGCCCTTTGTTCTCGCCGCTCGCGACCAGCACGCGATCAATATATTCGCTCTAAGTCCAAGACACACTTCTGTCCGGTGTAAGCTCACTAATTTACCTGTCCGACTGTCCCACTGAGTAGCCCCACTAATTAACTAATTATACTCATTATTTTACGCTGTGTGTTTAAAAAGGAAACTGTGTCACCTTCAGTGCTCGCTGACCCATTCAAGCTACAAAGCTCGCTTTGTTTCAAGTTTGGGAAATCTCATTTAGGAGGTCAATTAGCTAGAGTGATTTTCATTGAGGAAAACTCAGCCCTCCGCCATAAATATACAAAACACTAATTTAAGTTCCTAATTAGTGTAAGTTGTTTATTGACGTGAATTTATAACTTTATTTGGAGTAGGGCTGTCAAAGTTCTAATGTATTGAATATGGCTTGGCTAGTGTAGCGGCGTAATTTTCCGATTTAAATCAGTGTATTCGTATAAATCATAAGTTTATTTATCGTTACGGGAACGCGGATGGATCACATGAAATCCATTCATAACAAATCAGTCAACATTAAGTATGTTTACGTTACACGTTAAAAAACAACGTGTAAATAGATAATACTGAACGTGAAACAGTGGCATTCGAAATATTACAATGACAGACACGATTTAATTGTGTATTCATATGTAATTTCATGAAGTAATAATCCACATTCCATCATCATCATCACACACAAACACTCTCACCCTGACTTCCCCTCTACATTATTACAAACTTTTAGCGATTTTTTAATTTTTATGTAATTCTTAACTTATTATAAGACTTCCTAAAGCTGTGAAAGTCTGGAACAAATGTCTTCCATGTAGGTGTGTATTTTGTGTTGGGCAGTAATGATAGTCGCGCCACAGTATTTTACTTTTGCAGCTATCTTCGTGTCCTTCATTTAGTTAAATTTAAATTGTTCCTAATAAACTTTTATTATTTATAGCCCGCAAATTGTCGAAATTACTGCTTTTGTACTTGAAATTCTGGTTAATATATTTTGGTACTATTCATATTTCTCTGTAGGTAAACATATTATAAGGTAAATAAACAAATCAATATACTAATATAATAGAGTGCTTTTCTACATAAACGATACACCGCAGAGAAGGTCTCCCTACATAGATAGACGAGACGCTGAAACACTCTACTTAAGTAAGTTTCAATTTAAAATAGACACCGTCTTCTACGATAGGTACTATAAACATTCGACAATTTTCTTTCGATTTAGGCGTTTAAATGGTAAACCTCGCCCACGGATCCACTCGTGTGGTAGCTAATAGCAATCACCCTCAAATGCTGCACCTGGTCCCTAGAACCCTCCTCGCCTTTTCTCCCCTCCCATCCTCTTACATAACTTTTTATGCATTCGTTGACTAGAGCCGAATTTGCTATACAGGTTGTAGTGAAACAAGGAGAGGTACAACATATTTATAACCGGTGTGATGTAAATATAAAATAATATGCTACCATGACTGACATCTGCCTTTCACAAATTAAAAAGCAACTGGTGTGTACGAGTAAAATTGTATTTAAAATAAAATAAAAAAATAATATCGCAAAGCGTTTCGCAAGCAAAGCAAGAGCTGCACATATGTTTGAAATGAAAAATGCACTAGTACGAGTAACTCAAACCACCGACTAAATTATCTAACAGTGAGTTCCGTGGATTTGTCATTAAATCCCGGACCGGCGCCGGATCGGTCACGTCACCGCTACATACTACATAGACGGCTGGAAAATAGCCAAATGTGGCACAGGCCACGTTATATACTGGCTACGGACTAGATACATACTACCTTGACATTTAGGCCAATTTGGACACGTGTCAGTTTTGAACTTTTGACATACATAATATTATATCAGTTTAATCTTGGACAATAAAGATATAAAGACATGCATGCACTGGCAAGCTTACAAAAAGGAAATTCAAACACATATTCGTCCCTTCCGTTCTTAGTTATGTAAAGGGACTTGGCGGACTTCATAGTTTTTCTATTTCACTAGTACTGGGTTAGTGCATAGTATATTAGGCCTTTATGCAGTACAATATAAAACCATCCCCCGTCTGTAAATCCGATTATAGTCTATAGAACGCGAATGATGCGTGCGTAGCGTCGGTATACAAAGCCTACAATCCAACAAGCCAGTATCAAACCAAGTTAACACAGCCTAGTGTTTGCATGCTGCCAGCAGTATAAAACGATTTAAAATACGGTAATTATTTAAGATAGAGCTCTCCGCAAATCATTTGTCATTTTTTTCTAAATATATTCCGATCCCTTCTATAAGGAGATTCATTGAGATGAAAAGCCTTGAACTGTGTTGCCTGTTATATATGACCTTTTTCGAAAATCTTTAGAAGTCCTTTTGCTGTGTTTCTCAACTCTAAAACTAACATGGTCCCTTGGAACACTTGGACTTTCATTCTGGCCCAAGTCAATGAGTCATACATACGTGTCAGATTTCGTACAAACTCCCCTTAAGCCGGGTAGCCCAACGATAACCCTCAGCCCTAGGTCAGATGGCAAAGACCAGACAATTACGCGTTAATTCTTTCAATGAAAGGTGAATCAAGAGCGCGTACTTCAAATCCGAGGAAATACGGTCGGATCGAGCTGCAGTAAACAAGGACTCTCACTTGTAACAAAACTTCTGCAGGTTTGAGTTCACTATCACCTTCTTAATCTGTAGGATTGTTTATTGGTCACGTGAATTAAGAAAATATTAAGAACAAGCTTTTGCCCGCGGCTTTGCCCGCGCGGACATCGGAAATCATCCCACCGCGGGAACGTACTGCCGGGATTAAAAGTCCTATGTCCTAACTCAGGTCATGGTCTACCTGTGTGCCAATTTCATCCAAATCCGTTCAGCGGTTAAGGAGTGAAAAGGTAACAGACGGGCAGAATTACTATAGTGACTATATTATGAAGTATGGATATGGATGGATTTATAAAGTAGGTAGTTAATGAAAACAAAAGTTTCCGGACGTCTTTCTGGGTATTTCATACGAGCCGGCTATCAAACAATTCAATATTACTCATTTGAAAACTTGTTTGACATACGGCTGTCAGGAAAAAAACAAAGCTATTTATCCATCTGCACATACTACTTCGTAACCAGAATCTGCCAGCGATCGGGATATGTAATAGTAGGTATAGTAGGCGGAGGGCCTTGTGGTTATGTAATAACAGCCGCACGGGACGATCTATCTGGTTAAGCTACGCTTGTCGCGGTTGGTCCGTGAATGGGTGACCATCGTTACATATCAAGACGCCTTCGTGCCTCGGAAAGCACGTCCAGCCGTTGGCTCCGGCTCTCTATCGTGGGTGGATCTTTGGCAATCGTTACGGGTCGTCAAAAGCCCGAAAGTCTGACAACCAGTCTTACCAAGGGGTATCGTATTACCCATTAACTGGGTGTGGAGGTCAGATAGGTAGTCGCTTCGACTGGAAGCCGACCCCAACATAGTTGGAAAAAGGCTAGGCAGATGATGATGAGGTATATTCGGGGAATCTAAATATGGTCTAAATGCATCTAAGTCATCTAACCTAATGCTTCGATTATAAGTTAAGACATCTACGTCACTTACGACGTAAGCTGTGTATTTTCGTTATGACAAATTATTTACAATGTTTTGCATTTTCTGATATAATATATAAAACCGAAAATGCTAATGAAGCTTTTGATTATTTCTTAGAACACTTTCGTCTCATATACGATCTTTGTTTCCCTTACAAACTGATAACCGTTAACTGAAACAAAAATTTTAAATGGGTCTCTCATGGCATTCGAAAATGCAGTAGAAAACAAAGGCATTTACTTTGGAAATATAGGCGAGAAAAGTAACTTTAAAAACTACTCGCAAAGGCTTCGGAAAATCATTAAATTAACGCAAAAAACGCAAAATAACTATTTTATTAACATGTCAAACAATAAATTAAAAGCATCTTGGCAAGTCATAAACAAAAATAAACCATTTACTGAACCTATTTCCCAAATAAAAATTCATGATACGTGGAATCACTGATCCAACAAAGATTGCAAACGCTTTTAATCGTCTTTATATATATGAAATGGCGATCTTTGTCAAAGCGAATCTACATCTTTATACCCATCTAAGAAGCGCACGACACAAAAATAAAATA
Source organism: Apamea anceps (assembly GCA_951799955.1). NCBI lineage: Eukaryota > Metazoa > Arthropoda > Insecta > Lepidoptera > Noctuidae > Apamea > Apamea anceps. Next base: position 8,235,997 of record OX637516.1, read on the forward strand.
TGCGTAAGACCTCATAAAAAAGCAGTATTTAATAAAAACATTTTGGGCATGGCACCAAAAGTATACAATAAGTTGCCAAAAAGTATCACAGACCTACACACGAATTCTTAGTTACAAAATGTTACTATTCAATTAATGATAATTTAAATTAAAGATGAGATTTTATATGAAATGGCACCACAAATTAAAATTTTGATTTGACTTGTGTATAACATTTGACATTTTTTTAATTGACATTCTATTTAATAATGTAAATCAATTTAAAATTTATGTTGTACCTAATATATTCATTTGCACACCTCAATAGGTTATAATACAATGTACCTTTTATACTTGTAACACCTTTTTAACATGTATTATGCAAATAAATGATTTGATTTGAAATAATTATTTAATTGACCAGACAAAACATTTTATGACCTCAACACCCGACACAAGTAATTTGAAAAGTAACCCTCACTCGATGTTTGTGCATCCAGTATTACCTCAAGATGTTATGAGAGCGATACATTCTCTAAAAAATAAACTTATTACTGGCTACGATGGCATTTCAACTAAGGTCGTAAAATTTGTGCCGAGTGACATTGCTTTACATATTAGTCACATACTAAATTTGTGTATCAGTTCCGGAGTATTTCCAAACGAGTTAAAAACAGTTATTGTTAAGCCACTTTTTAAGAAAAACTCTAAAGAAGACTTGGCAAATTAAGGCCTATCGCTTTAATCACATTTTTTTCAAAAGTTATGGAATGAATAATTTGTGACGCGATAAATAAATTTTTATCTTAACATAATATTTTGAGTATAGAACAAATGGGATTTAGGAAAAATAAAGGTATAAAAACGGCCTTTTATGATGTAATGAATATTATAGTGAGAAACGTTGATGGAAAAGTACCAGTTTGCGCAATTTTAACTGATATGACGAGGGCCTTCGACTGTGTTGACCATGAAACTCTGTTACATATTATAGGTATCAGAGGAAATATGCATAATCTCTTAAGATCATATCTCAGCAACCGAAAACAATACACAGAAATTTCAAAAATATGTTTAAAAACTAAGCGTGAGGGAAAATACTTATCGGAACTTAGACTTATTAAGTATGGCGTACCACAGGGCACTGTGTTGGGCCCTTTATTGTTCTTAATTTATATTAACGACTTGCCACGACGCATAAAACATCCTATGGTTTTATTCTCTGACGATAGTACTGCCTTAATTGAAAGTGCGGACCAAAAAACTTATGAACATAACGTAAATAATACTTTATCGGACATTATACACTGGCTTGATGAAAATAATTTGACGATTAATATAAATAAAACTAATGTTATGCATTTTTATCAACGTGTACCACCGCAAATTTTAAATTTAACTCACAATGGGAAAAAATAGACCAAGTACAAGTTGCAAAATTTTTGGGTATAGCCAACTAACCTGGAAACCACACGCAGAAGAAGTATGCAAAAAAATAAGTACAGCAGCGTATGTGCTTTTCAATCTATCCCGGAAAGTGAATATGCCTACAAAATTAATTGCTTACCATGGTTTGGTAGCGTCAATTCTGAGATTCGGGATAATATTTTGGGGAACTTGTAGTCTAAGAGAACAGGTATTCAAGGCTCAAAAACGATGCATAAGGACAATGTGTAACATGAAAGTAACATATAGTTGCGTACCTGTATTCAAGTCCCTAAATCTGCTAACATTGCCATCACTATGAATTTTCGAAATAGCTGTTTTTGTAAAATCAAATATGCATCTTTTTAATAAATCGTCTGATAATAGAACACGACCACTTAGAAGGCAGTATACAAACATGCTACATGTTAGTGGACATAACACTGCATTATTAAGGAAAAGTGTTATATGTATGTGCCCAATTATCATTAACAAAATACCCGATGGAATAAAAAACGAGTCCATTCCACTGTTTAAAAAGAAATTGTCAGTCTTAGTAATTGACAAATGTTATTACTCCATTTGTGAATTTCTAAATGATAAAACTTTATAGTTACATAATTAATCCTGACATCTTTAGTTCTTTATTTTATTTTATTGACCATATTGTTAGAATTTTTCATATTGACTGTGTTTTAGTCTATTAGGCACTTGTACTAAATGTTTGCATAATTTAAGGTAGAATGTACAGGGATTTATAATTATACATGCAACCTTGATAATATTTGACATCTTTTCTATTAATATATATATATATATATATATATTTTGTGTATTTCAAATGATTTGACATCTATTGAAATTTAAACGATTTCACATTTCTGAATTATTATGACATTTTTACTGTAGTTCAGACGATTGGACATTAATTTGTATTTTGTATTATCATCATTTCTTAATTGTTACTTAAAATTATAATACGATTTGCATGCCCATGTGACGGTAGAACATGGAGCACTATTATAAAAATAAAACATCTATATGTATACTAATTACCCATGTTTGCAAATGAATAAATGATTTTATTTGATTTGACCGCTAAACACTGATGCGCTACAAGTAATAAATCCTTCTATGAAAGCATACAGTGTAAAGGAAGTACGCGTTTATTTTAGTTTTATAATTATTTATTGGTGTTTCTTCTGATATAGTTTAATATCCCCTAGAAAATTATACAATTTTAACATCCTCTTAAATTCTAATTTTCCGGTAAGCTTTTCACGATACATTTTATTCGTAACTATGGCTTCTGCAAGCTACTGCGTTCGCGTGTTTTAGCATAAAACATATTGTTTGGCACTCGGCAATAGGCGTAGGTTTCTATAAGTGTAAGAATTTTTGAAATAGAATGAGTAGTTTTTGAGGTTACCTCCTACATCTAAACTTACAAACTCTACCACTTTATAATATTAGTGTAGAAACAAGAATCAACACCCTAATTGCGTAACACACTTTCAACCACAATCTGAATCATTTTGAAGAATATTGTTAATCCATTGCTTCATATGTTTGAAAAATTTGTCTGCTCAACAACGTGTAGGAACGCAAAGAATGTTGTTGAACTATCAAAATAAAAGAAATTACTACTGTTAGTGTGTTACGCAATTACCCCACAGATTTTTATATGAATCTAATACATGGCTGTTAGATGAAAAGTAATTCATATTGAAACAGTCATTTATAGGAGTTAAACACAACGTTAATTAGTTAACTAAACATGTCTATACAGCGAGAATTAGCTATAGTGATATGTAGTCGTAAAACGCTGTGGATGTAGCACGTGACATACAACTATAAACATCGCCGTGGGTGGTTATTACAATGAAGTGTGAACTGATGTATTTATTACTTTACTATTATTGGGCAGACTATTTCGCAATATTTTCGTACACTATTTCAACGAATGATGAATGTGAAGTGAATCATAGGACATCATACGCCACGCAACCTCGTAGACACTTCAGCCGATCTATTTTGTTAAAAACTCACTGTGAGAACTTAGATGAAGTGAGCTGACATTCCATCTAGTGCTAGGGATTGACACTAATGACAGCTCACTTCACCCAAGTTATCACGGTGATTTTTACAGAATAGCACTTAGCAGCCGGCAGGGTTATGATTGAGTACGACTGTGCACTGTTCAACCCATATAACCCCCGCATATTTATTTTTAATGGGATGGTATGTTGATATGGGTTTCTCACAAGTAATTAGGTCGCAATTAGAACCTTTGTGCCGAAAATATGTCGCTATTAAAACATTGAATTTATTGCTTCCAATAGCTTGAGGTTTGTTACATTCATATTTTACATCATTATACAGGGTTATTTCACATGCTAGCTAAACTCTGCAGACGCAATGGATCTCGATATCTAACACGATATAAAAAGATTTGATGTTACTTGAAGTATGAGTTGAGAAAAACTGTTTTCTAATGTTTTATCGTGTTTCGATATCGATACCGATCACGTCTGTGAAATTTGAACAATAAAAAAACAGATTTTTAAACTGTCTTTTTATTGATTAAACCTCACAAAAATAATCATATCAATTTACTTTTTTTATCATTATTAGATATCGATACCCATCGCATCTGCGGAGTTTAGCATACTAATTTGAAATAACACTGTATTTCATGTTCGCTCGCAATTGCTGTAGATAAATAAGGAATTATAGCAATAAATTTACACGGGGAAAAAGAAAATGCAGAGCAGAAAATGTATTTATTTAAATCTTTACATTAACTTAATTGTTTAATCGATTCACGACGTTATCGATTAAACCATTAAGGGCGAACGTTTTGTTTAATTTGTATACTTAATTAATCTCTGTTTCCATATCCTGCAAATGTCATACTCTAACCGGGGGTTGTCCTTGGGTGTACTTGCATAGTCCGAATAGGGATAATCGTCGATTGGTGCCTCATTTCATTAAAAACGTCTCAGGGCCCTCTGCGAGTTGGCTTCGGCCCCTCGTACGCCTTCCAAAGGGTTCCGAGAAATGTCAAGAGACGTAACAGAATATTAAAATCTAAAATATATTACGTTAATCATTAGAAATTATAAGAATCAAATTAAGTCTAAAATAATAATACATATGTACAAGTGAAAAAAAAGACTATTTGAATAATAGCATTTTGCAGCACACATTCTTTGTAAAAAACAGCTAAGGACAGATACGAAAGAGAATTGTGAGGCAGGGCGGGTGATGCTTCCACATAGGCGCAAAAATCAACTTAGGAAAGAAACGCTCCCTAGACTAGACGACAAGTCTAGAAAATAGAGATAATATATTTTAGCACTGGCGCTTTCTTTATCCCACATAGGAGACCTACTAGCACAAATAAACAAGAACCTATTTCATAAAGACTCCGAAAATAAAGCCTTTTGGCAAACAAGATATTATGTCATGGCTGACTTGCTGGATATTTGCCAGCCCAAGCCTCCCCGGGAACTTTAGCAAGGCGGCTAACAGAAATTACACATGATATAAGTACTTACATACATATGGTACGTATACCTATTAAATCTTCTTCCCATAACTTTAGAGCCGGCCAAATATGTAATGTGCTCCCAAAACAGCGAAGGAAAATATCGTGAGGAAACCGGCATGTTCTAGAACCAAAAATTAGAAGACATGTGACATCCACCACTAACCCGCACCGGGCCCGCGTGGCGGATAACGGCCTACGAGTACACCTTCTCACAGAGAGGAGGCCTGTGTCCGAGCAGTGAGGACGTTATAGGCTTATTATTATTATTATAGGTAAGTACAGATAGATAATAATTCCACCTTATAAACAGAAATTATGAGATTACAGAGTATTAGCTGTATTAGTGTCGCCTTTCATCCACATATGTACATATCGCACCTTTAAAGACAAACTGTTACTAAACGAATATACAGGGTGGCAGGGACATCGACGCGCAAACTGTAACCATGGATTCAGCACATGATACTAAACCCCATAGCGTCAAAATTTTTTGTCGGTTATAAAAAAAAAACTTCTGTTTCATAGAAAAGTGCAATACCTACGCGGTCAAAATGTATGGAACAACAATATTTTTTTTTAATAACCGACGAGAAATTACTACGCTATGGGGTCTAAACTCATGTGCTGAATCCATGGTTACAGTTTGCGCGTCGATGTCCCTGCCACCCTGTATAAAATTTTACACAGGAGCTTAAATTAAAAAAATGCACGCCTATTCCGCAATAGAAATTAAAATCATGGTGCTTTGAACCATCTTTTGAGGTGATAATGATGGGTATTTATTAGCACAAAATTCAGAAAAGTTTTTTTTTTTTCATAGAACATTGTTAATGAAAGAAATCGTTTAGTAACGGTTTGTCTTTAAAGGTGCAATATTATAACGCTTCAGCCGGATCAGTGAAGCTTGTAGAACCTCCGTCGTAAAAGATAAGTCAATCATTGTCTTTATACTTCCTCGTTCTCGTGAGTTACTGATTTTCTTTGGTCTCACATATTTTCGCGGAAGCTAACGACTGGGAAGCAGATTAATTACTTGAAATATTGACGTTTTCCTGATTAACACGCCTACAAACGCAGCCACAAACCCTTGAGGTAATTGCGTAACACACATAAAAAACAATTGATCGCAATTTCTTTCATTTTGACAGCTCAGCCACGTTCATTGCGTTATTTACGTTGTTGAGCAAAAGAATTTTTGATACCTATGAAGCAATAGATTAGGAATTACCTTTAAAACCCTTGTATTGTGATTGAAAGTGTGTTATATAATTATCCCGCTGGACCCTTTTTTTTTTTTTTTTGAGGATGGGAAATCATCAAATGACTCCTCCCGCTCTGGGTGGAGCAGGAGGGAATGTCAGACTCTTACTGACTAAAACCCACCCGTGTTCCTTCCTTAGCCCTTTATGTTCCAGGGCAGCGGTAACCCTTTCGGACAATCCCGCTACCCTGGCAGGCTTCGGCCCTATGGGGCCCCGTCACTCATGCTGACATCTCTTTGAGGCGCGCGTGGAACACAACACGCCGTCCGGCACGGGCCTGGTCCTGATCGGACGGTGAGTTACCCATTACTCACCGCCCGCAGGCCCGCGCCTACGGTGGCCGGGAGTCGTCACGCGGCTCCCGACGCCCGGAGCGTCTCCCGCGGCGGCTGAGGCGTGAGGTGCGCAAGGCGCGTTCTCTCGCCCACCCCGCCACCTCCTTCGCTAGCATGACTGCTTCGCAGAAGGAGGTGACTGCCTCCCACTCCCTTTCGCCCCGGACCATGGCTTGAACCAGGGCCGGACGCGAGAGGTCGCCGCCGCTGCCGATCGCCTCTACGAGGACACGGCGGTGCTCTGCCCAAGCAGGGCAGACCTCCACCGTGTGCTCCACCGTGTCCTCTGGGCGATCCTGACAGTGGTGACACCCGGGCGTCTCCTCCCGCCTGATTATGTGCAGGAACCTCCCGAAACATCCGTGTCCGGAGAGGACCTGCGTCAGGCGGTAGGTGAGAACGCCGTGACGTCTCTCTAGCCACTCCTCAAAGAGGGGTCTTACCGCCGCTATCGTGGCGTGCCCTGCGCTGGGTTGCGATAGTCGCTCCTTCCATGCCGCCATGAGATCGCGCCGGAGGTTCGTCCGCTCCGCCGCGGTTTGCCGCGGATGCGGAGTTTCCCCCCGGCGTAGTGCCTCCGCGCGCCAATCATACAGGCGCGCGAGCACTATCGCCTCCAGATCCCATGGCGGCAGTCCGGCAAGGAGGCTTGCTGCCTCGCCCGAGATCGTGCGGTAGCCCCGGATTAGCCTTATGGCTACCACCTTTTGGGGCGCGTTCAGGTAGTGTGCGGCTCGCAGCCGCAGTGAACGCGCCCATACCGGGGCCCCATATAGGGCCATGGACCGCACGACCCCCGCGTAAAGCCTCCGGCAGGAGGCGTTTGGCCCCCTCAGGTTGGGCAAGAGCCGCTTTAGGGCGGCCCCGGCCCGTTCCGGCGGCCCCGGCCCGTTCCCCGCTGGACCCTTTACGACTGGATTAAACAACAGTTTATGTTAGCTACGATCGTCGCTCTTTCCGTCAACAAGAGGTCTATTGACGTAGTTAGCAATAGATAATGGACATTCAAGTGTGCTGAACACACATTGTCATGTACGTACAGAGTAGGTACCTATAGTACATAGATTATATGTTTGTGTGCACCATCCACAATACCATAGGTACAGCAGGAAATATGTCGCGATTCCTACTCTGAGATGTGATCATACCGATATGGCGTTTGATTTACGTCAGAGGCTTGTGCCAAAACTATTGGGCTTGGCATTTTACGTTTGCAATAAATAATAACCCATGAAAATTGTAAAATTCATATGAAAATATGGATTAAAACATTTGGCGGAACAGATTGTACCTTGATCATTCTCAGAAAATATTTTCCCAAGAAATACCAAAAGCTATTGCGGTAAAATTTCCAGTAAATAATTTGCAAATGAATGAGAGTAGTTATACCTTCCGCGTGCGGAATTCCGATATGCCAATAATATCACGCATCTGTGCGGGAGGCATGCAGTATATGTCAAGCACAGCGCCTCCATCTTGCACGATTAATTCAGTGCAGAGTTACCCTAACCACAGATTACTGAATAGTTACTGCCCTAACTCCCGTAAGCGGAATTTTGCAGAGCAGTGTGTTTATCGTTGTATGTACGAATACTTATGTAGGTAGGCATCTCTACGTTCACTTCAAAGACGAAGGACCTATTTTTAGTCTAAAGTACACTATAATACAAATGAAACTGAGGTCTACTAAAATTCTCTTGACTTTTCTTAATTAAAAGCTGCCAGTGAAAAGAGTCGGTGGAGAGGCTAACCTTTTTTCTTGTTGTGACGTTTATGTAATACTTAGGTAGGTATTCAGTGAAACAAAGATTCAAGTAGATAAATATAGAAAGTTAGAGGGAGACCAAAGAAAAGATGGATCGATTGTGAGAGGGATGAAATGAATGAAACGATAGTGAATGATAACGTGACGGCTAACGGAAATAGGGAGAATAAGAGCAACCCTTTGAGCCGACCTCAAGTAAGTAACGTGAGACAAGGACAGACAGAAGGAAAGTTTTCGCTTAATGGGTACATGTTTTATTGGATTACCTTTCAAAAACATCTACTTTTGTGCCTGTAAAGAAAGCTGACGCAACCCTGAATGTCATTTATATCGGTTACCGAATAACCGATATAAATGGCATAAAACCCTAAAACATGTTTGCTTGCAGAACTTTCAGCTTTATTGGTGTACAATTCTAGTAATTCCAAGCAGGTAGTATGGTAGCTGTACTGCTGTACAGTGTACTCAGCGTTTACTAATGAAACTAATCAATAATAGATAGCACACCGGCAGCGACGTAAGACGTTGGATCAATATTGGTTCACGTTGGTATTCATGTAAGTTGCACGCCGTGTGTCACGAGATCCGGAGCTTTTTCACGTAAGCAAATGTATTTGGATGGTATGCCTGTTCGGTTATCTTCACTAAGAGGTTTTTATTCGTAGGCAAGATCAAGTTTCTCGCTTGCATTTAAAAGCGAATATTGAATGGAAAAAACATGTATTTCAGTACCTAGATATGGAAATTGGGAAGCAATTTGTTTCAATCAAAATTAAATACATTTTCTTATACATTATAGATGTAAATGCGATCCTTTGTAAAGAAGGTCGAAAAAAAGGTCTAATAAATTCCTCTCACTTTCCGAGTGTGCTTCCCCGACCGGCTGGCATATAGGATTCCTGCTCTATCACGGCCGGCATAGCTTCCATTACTACTAAATGCACAAGAACATCATAATTTCAGATAGCTACCGCTGCGATATCGTAAACGATTCTAGCGTTTAACATTTATTTATAACCAGAGTCTTGATAACTGAATACTTTTTGCAAGTCCGACATAAGAAGGTTCTGATGATATGAGTTTGTTGTGACCTTTCTTATTCTTATTTCTCCGTTCGTTACGAGTGTGCGTTTGTTTGCTAAAATGGACCTTCAGCCATGTTATAAGCGTGTATAGCCCAAAAACTGGCATCTGATTGTCGATCATGTCCCATCAACCTAAACTTTATTCAGGCTTGAATTTCGTATAGCCGGCAACGCGGCACCTCTTTTAATATACTTTAATTTAAAGCCTTTAATTGGTTTTCCACTTTGTAGTTAGTTAAGTATCTGAAGTTATAAACTTCCTTTAGAGCGTATCCAACAGCCAGCAATAGCCGTTAAATAGAGAGCCGTTAAGTAGAGGTAAAGGCCACTAAAAACACATCTACCTTTAAAAACGTATTCATGTATGTATGCGGAAACAGGCTTATATGTATGCGGAAGCAGCCGGCTGTAAAATTGGTAGAAATTGCAAGATACATTTACAGTTCAAACAATTTGCAAACCGGGTAAAAATTGCCCGCACTGTGGCGAATAGTTTCCTTCTATGTTAATTTATCTTCAGTACTATTTGCCCTACCATTGTAAAACCGTAGCTCGGTTTAACATATCACAAAATTATGCAATAACCGTTTAAACAGTCTAATAATACAAGTTATATTCATACAAATAGTTTTTACCGTCGTTGTGGTTCTTACATCTGGTGACATATTGGACACTATCATAATTATAGGATGTTAACATCATAAAACGTAGCGTCACGTATAAATTATATGAATCGCTCTTGGTAATACCTACTCCACCTGGGCGCATTTTTCTACATTGATTTACAAAATTGTTTCTTTTGGTCCTTTGATATATAAGTCGAAGATTAAGTCCGATAAACATTGTAAAAATATCAGCGACAGATAGATTTTTAGGATTATATTTACTTATCTAACATTTTTAAACTGTTAAAACAAAAGATTTTCATAAAGATAATATAAAAGAGAGCTCTATTGCTAAATACAAAGTTTTCAAGAAAGTCTTTTAGATTAATTAAATTGAAATCTTACTATATGTGCCGTTTATAACTTAATATCCGTATTATAAAACCGTATATTGCATTATTACCTAAGCATATAATAGCCCGTGCACGCAACCGCCTCCGTGCAAACAATGGGAGCTTCGGTGAACCGAAGGTATTTATTCAAAGGAATTGTTGATCAAGCGAACACTTACTAACTAATCATGGCTGCTACTCGTCCGACGATAAATAATGGTTCCGAGTGCCGAAAAACGAGATACAAGTCATAGAAAAATTACGTACCATACCGACAACAAATCTATGTAGGTACGAGTACGAGTCTCATCTATACAATATACATATAGGTACGAATCCCTACGCAATATTTATAAAATGTGGATAAGGAGCGAATACAACCGCCCTTTTCACACTTTGTCTTGTCTACCAAGATTTTTGTAAATTTTGTAAACACAGCTTACCAATTTAGTATACCTAATAGAAAACTATTAACGACAACGACATCCTAATAGGGTGGGAAGGATTATCTAAATATCTAGCAATAAAAGCTCTACAGCTCACAATGAAAACTAACATCCCTACTTCTCGCATATTATTTTATATATAATTTAAATTTCCTCGTAACGTACGAGATATTTTTTTAAAGTCTCGATTTTGCTTTGTTGCACTGCAAGATTAAATTAAACAAAATGCCAGCATTCGACTCATATTAAAATGCCGAGCTACACAAAAGCTTTCAATTTGGCAAACGTTGGGAAACTGTTTTAAAAGTTCACATAGGTATACATAAAGCTTTAGGTAAAAAACTGAAACATTAAATAATACTATTAGTATTTAATACCAGATTGGTTACTAGCCAAATATAATAACAATTAAGTAGGTACAGCCTATAACTTTCGAACATCACGAGGTTACAAAACATCATCAGAAATCATCATTCTTTTCAGTCTGGTAGCACCGCGGCATTACAAAGTAACACACATCTTACTTTCTCAAAATATCTTTAGAAAATAACAGAAAATAAAATTGTCCCATCTACCTATTGCCAACCGTTGTTGCCGAATGTCAAAGTTGCGAAAATGGGTCACCGGATGGAATAGATGCCATGCACTGTATAACAATCGATGCAATTTCACCTTTATGTTCCTTTATGTTCATCGCCAGAATCTTCCAACGGGATTTGTGGATCGGTTGCGAATATTTTTGTTTTCAGCATCATTCGTAATTCGTGCTCACATTCTTATCTACGAAATTGTTCAATAACAAACATTCAGCGGCGTTTAAACAGTTTTGAAACATTACATATCCATTACCGAATAACAGTTCCCATTCATTACGATCACTAGAAATATTAATGATGAATGAAAGTGAAATGTTTACCTGCCGTTGTGACCTTGAGGAGCAAGAGGCAATGAGGAGTGTAGTGTCCGCTATCGATCCTGGAGCCACGTGCTTGAGGAGTTGAATCACCGGGGCTGATGAGGCCAGGATTACGTGAAGATGTCACAGTTGCACAACAAGGGTTTAACACACTAGTAGTTGGGACGTAACGCCGGGGTGCGAGCACGAGTGGTTTGGTGTGATAGGGCTGTTCACAGGGATGTCAGGGTTCGCGCGCGAGTGATGATGTCGGTGCGGCAGGTCGCGGGTTCGGGAGCGCGTGGCGCTGATCGTGCGGGGGCGCGCGGGCGTCGGGCGTCGGGCGCGGACTGGCCGAACGTCGAGCCGAGTGTTCGGCCGACTCGGCGACGCGCGCTGCCGCTATTTGCGCCCACTGCGCCCGCTTGCCGCCCGCCCCGCCCGCACAGAGCTTTCTCTGCGCAGCGCAACAACAAACATTTCTTTATTCCACCTGTAATTGTTTTCGATTGCTTGCATAAAAACATAATGATAAAGGGTTCATTTACGTAACGTGTGCTGTGTGTGACATAATATGTGCGTACTTTACTATATCTTGCATTTTTTCTAGGGTGGCAATTTGCGTTGCTAAAGTAAGAACGTAAGAAGAACTTCGGCTCTAAGTGTCTAAGGATGATGAGCAAACCTGTGGACGTTCATTATTTATCAACAAGGCCGTGCTACAGGGACTTAAATTAATAAAAAATAACCATCATCCTTGACATAAAATATGTACTGAAACTACTGAAAGACTGATCAATTATAATTTTTCATCAATGAAAATCAGATGAAATATAAAAGGTAAAAATTAAAAGTAATCGTGACACTTCTTTTCAGCTAAAAGAGCACAAACTCGTAGTATTATGTAAGTACCTATAATGAAAATATAATAGCTATGAGTTTGTGCCCTTTTAATTATGCTTCTAACATCTGTCCCATTTTATTCAAATGTGCTCTTTATTTATTATTTTCAAACTTTAAATATTAATCGACTTTCATTGCCAACGTTACACCTCTTTTATCTGTTCTGTGTACGTTACCTACAAAGGTGGCGGAGGAAAGATTGTAAACTTCACCGTCAGTTTTTGGTGCTGATAACAAATCAAAATTTGTTTTAAGAGTCATATATTCCCGTTTCGCTGTCCGATAAACCAAGGAATTACTTTACCTATGCAACGCAATATAATCATATCGCTGATTACACGATACCTGTATGTTTGCTAGTCAGTATTATAGATTTATCAGTCATTCAATGCCATGAGGGGCCCGTGGCTAAATAATAACAACCGCACAAGTCGATCGGTCAGGTTAAGCTACGCTTGCCGCGGTTGGTCTGTAGATGGGTGACCATCTTTACATACCGACCACCCCTCCTTGCCTCGGAAAGCACGCTAAGCCGTTGGTCCCGGCTGTCATTCGTGGATCTTTGACAGTCGTTACGGGTAGTCAGAAGCCCGAAAGCCTGACAACCAGTCTTACCAAGGGGTATCGTATTACCCAGTAACTGGGTTGTGGAGGTCAGATAGGCAGTCGCTCCATGTAAAATACGGGTATTCAGCTGCATCCGGTTAGACTGGAAGCCGACCCCAACATAGTTGGGAAAAGGCTAGGCAGATAATGAGTCATTCAAAGCCATGTGGTGCTTAGAATAAAACGTCAATGTACCTTTATCTATATTTATACTTTAAATCTGTAGAGAAGTCAATTCTGTACATGAAATATATTTCCAAAATAACTATCAGGGGGTGAATAGGGATCGATACTGATGCCAAAAATGCAATCAGTAAAATTTTTGTCTGTCTGTCTGTCTGTATAACCGTTATAGAAACAAAAACTACTGGACGGATTTTAACGAAACTTGGTACAATTATTTTTCGTACTCCTGAGCTGGTTATAGTATCCTATTGATAGTAGCGTGATGAAAAGTTCATCACGCTACTATCAGTAGGAGCAGAGCAGTGAAGGGAAATGTTGGGAAAACGGGAAAAGTTACTCCATTTTTTAAGCTTCCGTCGCGTGTGCAACCTTAATGGTTAAAGCTACACAGAAATCATGTATGACGGAAATGTTCTCCTTAAAATTATATAAAAAATATCCCACGACAGCATATGTCTATCTTTTATGGTTGACTCACAATAACACGTGTAACTCCCGATAGCTTAGCAGTTCGAAGCATCTGATTAAATTTGTCTACTCTTACGTTTATAACACTCTCAGTCATCCCTAATTAAAAAAGTTATCATTATTAACTATTCCATAAAAAAGAATCATAGAAATCGGTATAGAAACACCAAAGTTATACATGAAATACGCTAATAAAAAGCCATCGCGCGTGAATACTGAATCACGCTCGACGCCTACCGGTTCGATTCCGATGAAACTTGGTATAATTATTCTTTAATATCCTGGGCACCACACTGGGTACTTTTTATCCCGGAAAAGTATACACAATAAAAAACAAACTTAATTTTGCGGTTCGATCCCTAGACCCGATTCCTGTACCAACCGCAAATAATAAGTTTGTCGTAGATTATGTCACCCGCAGTGGAGTGCTGCACACGGCTAAGATACTGTAATATTTTATCTTAAGATTAGAGATGGGCCGACTACATATAGTATTTGCCGACTAACCGACTAGCCGACTAATCGACTAGCCAACTAATCGGTTTTCAAAATGCCGATTAGTCGGCCGATTAATCGGCAATGCCGATCATTCTAATACCTACTTGCTAGCTACTACCTAGCTTAATTACTGACTGATTAATACGTTCTATGTTACCTTATTGATTTTTGAATATGTTTCAAGACTTTACTAAAAGTAAAGTCTTTAGATTTAAAATCTATATATATTAAATTCAGTCATTTTTTTTTGAGGATGGGAAATCATCAAATGACCCCTCCCGCTCTGAGTGGAGCGGAAGGGAGTGTCAGACTCTTACTGACTAAAACTCACCCGTGTTCCTTCCTTAGCCCTTTATGTTCCAGGGCTACGGTAACCCTTTCGGATGTTCCCTCTACCCTGGCAGAAATTCAAAGTCCTGACTCACTGACTGACTGATATATCAACGCACAGCCTAAACCGCTGGTCCTAGAGACATGAAATTTGGAGGGTGTGTTCTTAGTGAAGAGTAGGTATCCCTATCCACTAAGAAAGGGTTTTTCGAAATTCCACCCCTAAGAGGGTGAAATGGGGGTATTTTGTTTGCATGGAAAATCTTATTCCTTGAGTTAATAAACTTGAAACTTGGCACCAATACTAATCTAAGTAAATTATGAAGTTTGCCATTTTATGTTTTTCTAAACTACCCCCGAAAAAGGGATTGGGGTGTTTCAAAGTTTGTATGGAAGAGTTTTAGCGCGCGGTCCGATTATCTCGAAACTCACTATTTATACCTACGATCGAAAGTAAAGAATAATGTGTATCAGTGTTTTTCGAAAATTACCAGTGACGAGCTGAAAAGGGGTAGTCAATTTTACAGGGGAGGATTTTACTACATGGCTTGATTAACTCGAAAATTAGTATAAATAATCTTTAAGTCAAGTTATAAATACATCCCAAACGATTTTTTTTTAATTCCACCCCTGTGGGGTTAAAAAGCAGGGATGCAGCAAAAAGCAGTTTATATGAAAAATCGTCTTTATTAGGTTAATAAACTTGAAACTTGGCAAGAATACTCGCCTAAGTAAGTAATAAAGTTTATTATTATAAGTTTTTCAAAACTACCCCTCAAAGGGGGATATAGGGGTCTTGAAGTTTGTGTGGAAGTAATTGAATGCGCGGTCCAATTAACTCGAAACTCAGTATTAATAGTTTTGACAGAAAATAATTAATAATAATTATGTAAATTAGTCGAAAATTGACCCCTGACGGGGCAAAAAGGGGTAATTCGGTTTTTAAGGGGAGGATTTAAACTTGAAACTGTCTGTTACATTTTCACACGTAAACCACTGAACTTCTGATTTGGCAAAGAGATAGATGGCATCCTAGGGAAGGACATACTTTTTATTAGGGTAGCACGTTCCCGTGGGATAATTTCCGACATCCACGCGGGCGAAGCCGCGAGCAGAAGCTAGTAAGTGATAAATTTGTGAAAACTTTAACAGAATTAACTCTTACAGAGAGTAATTAATACGGCCGTTTTGTTCCAATTATACTTTGATCTGTAAGGTAAGTAAGTCCAAGAATACACCATCAAGTTATCGACCTTTGCATAAATTGCACCTACTACATCGCCGGCGCTTCATGGCGGCCCTTAATTGTGTTTCAGTTAATTATTTATTAAAGCAGTGGGGTCCCAGTGGTATCGGCCAGGACTTACGTGTTGTAGGTCATGGGTTCGAACCCAGACAGTCGATTGAATTGGTGTGAATAATTTCACCAACACTGCTATCAAAACGGTGAAGGAAAACATCGTGAGGAAACCAAAAATTCGAAGACATGTGAATTCTACCGACCCGCACTGGGCCCCCGTGGTGGATTACAGCCCACTCCCTCTAAAAGAGAGGAGGCCTACTTATGTCCCAGCAGTGGGAACATAATGTTGTGGCTGATAATGTTGTATTTATTATTACACAATGTAGGCAGCCCTTACGACGAATTACTGCACAGATAAATTCATACAAAATGGTGTTCCATTTTTAAATTATTTGGTGAATAGGAAAGGTATACCAACATTGTGAAACAGGCTATTTGTATGTATTAGGCTTATAAGCAGGTACGTGCTGCTAGTGTTTTGCTTGTAGGTAGATAGTTGTAGGTATCTACATTTAATTGACCCATAGATAGCTTACACCTCAAACGAATTATTGTATTTATTTTACCCCTAAAATTCAAATTCTATTGTTATAAATATACTTATATATTTCGAATCATGTTTGGCTTCTTTTGTTTGTATATAATTTAAATACAAGCAGGATAAACAGGATGTGTCTTGATTTTTTTTATGTTATTTTAATTATTCGGAAAAATAAACAGTTACTTATACATTGTAATCTTTGTACTAAGTTATAAATAGACAAGAATTATAAATGTGAATGTGTGTGTGTGTGAATTATAGATGTGTAAAGACATTGATGTTCCGGATAAAATGATTCTGAAAAATTGAATTATAGTTTTACAATCTTCTTCTTCTTTTCGTGTTGATTGACTACTCGGTACTCGTGCATGAAAGGGCACAATTCGATGCATAGGTATCGTTGCAATGGCTTTTCGGCGAAACGGAAGCTCGAGTAATGACTATTCGAAATTGTGGTACATCGATGCTATGGAATTTCGGCGATGCTATGGATCTGATGACTTCAGAGAATTAACCATCGGGCATATGACATTCGAAATCAAGCAGTAAACCCAAGATAAACATTTCATCACGGAATAGACTATTATATTTATCTATCTATACTTATAATAAATCTGTAGAAGTGAAAATTCTGTACATTGAAAATATCAAAAAAATAAATGGCAGGGGGTGTTACTAGACCGACACCGAACCCAAAAATTTGATTAAAAAAATTTTTGTCTGTCTGTCTGTCTGTCTGTTTGTTCAGGCATCACGCAAAAACTACCGGTTCGATTACGTTGAAACTTGGTATAATTATTCTTTAATATCCTGGGCACCACACTGGGTACTTTTTATCCCGGAAAAGTATATACAATAAAAAACAAACTTAATTTTGCGGTTCGATCCCTAGACCCGATTACTGCACCAACCGCAAATAATAAGTTTGTCGTAGGTCAAGTCACCCGCAATGGAGTTCATTTTTATTCCTTTTAGTTTTTAGAGTTATTTAGGTTTATTTTTATATAAGTCACAGGTATAGATTTTAATTTTAAAGTATAGGTAGTATATTTGATAGTGTACGTAGTGACCGTAGGTTATTTTATAATACTGTTAGGTAGGATTAGTCATTCGTATAGATATTAGTTTTTAGGGATTTTGCTTATTTATTGAGTTTAGATTAGTTATCATCAGAAATAGGTTTATTTAGGTAGGTAGGTATTTAATTTTCTGTTATTGATTTTTTTTTAAATTAGGTAGGTACTTAGGTAAAGATATCATATAGGTACCCTCTTAATCACCACTAATGAGACACAATTGGTTTTCTATTGTAATTAGCCACAAAGGGCCCGCGAGATAGATGGCATTCTGGGGAAGCACATAGGTACATTTTATCCTGTTAGCACGTTCCCGTGGGATAATTTCCGACATCCACGCGGGCGAAGCCGCGGGCAGAAGCTAGTTCATAAATATAATAGTAGGTACCATAATTGCCTAGAAATAATAATTACTATTAGATAGGCTTACCTCCTAAAATAATGTGCAGATACCGCCATGCGTTACGGACCGTGAGCTACGCGGCCGCGAAGCTCGCACAATTTAGGGTACCAATACGGCTACGCCGTAGCCGTAGCAAATTCTCCCCGTGGGCACAATGCGCGAGCGCGACTCATATTACTTGTCATTCATATCTGTCACCTAGACCGGACCTAAATATTGATGAACGCAGCAGCGCCTAAAACTTAATGCCTACGCTGAACCCACACCCTAATCGAATAGGTACCCGTACAACTTAAACTGTAAAATAAAGAATTCGGAAGTGTTGCCATACCATATGCTGAGTAAATCATTGGGTTGATTTCCACATAGCACGGATTTTTTGCCGTCGGTCTACAACACAGTTGTAGATTGAATATTCAACCTTTGCACTGTAATGTTCAGAGTTAAATTGCTGTGATGCACGTCTTCTCTATAATATATGTATATGTTACCGGCAATGTGTATAATTCAGGTATTCTATACAATATCTAGGCAATCTATAGAATACCTGAGGCGTCCAGGCAATTTATGAAATATTATGAATATTATTGTCCGTTACATACTTTGCCTAGGTAATGTTTACATTTCCTAGGGATTGTATAGAATACCTGCTGGTTCACCGGCAATGTGTAAAGTAAATAGATTTGGTCTATATTTATCAATATTATGTAAGTACCATGGGAGAAACGACCATCTATACACCGTAAGGACTGTCTTGCTTGAAATACACGGCCGCTATATTAATCAGATGTGTTCATTGTGTGCATGTGATTTTTAACCGATGAAAATAAAGTGGGAGGTTCTCAATTCGACACGTATATTTTGTTTCCAAATTGGTCAGATGTAAGTTTCCTCTATAGTACTGGCTGCTCGCACGTCTTCCCTTTCCCCGCTTTCGACTTTTTCACACATTGCCGGCTGCGCATTCGGTACTGTATAGAATGCCTAGGCAAAGTGTAAAATAAATAATATTTCATACATTGCCTGGACGCCTCAGGCATTCTATACATTGCCTAGGTATTGTATAGAATACCGGATTATACAGATTGCCGGTAACATATACACATAATTTGACTCATTTTTAAATGCAATGTGACATCGTGTACGAATACGTTCTAATAGGGTAGTATTTCAAACACTTTTTTGTAATACAAGCTGTTGTTTTGCATCCTCGTCAAATTTCCGGAGGCTGTTATGAAAGACATAAATAACCAAATAAAATTACGATCCCTGGTAAATAATGAATACATACTTGTTTTTTTTGTTATTTAAGTTTGACAGTATTTCAGAATACACCACTTTCAAAGAAAAGAATCGCGTTATGGTATTTTTGCGCAGCACAATTAATGCCTGGTACATGGTGACATTAGTTACCACTAGCGCCATCTAGTATAAAGTAGTCGAACTAATTTACTACTAGCGCCATCTAGTATGAAGTAGAACTAATAAATCCTTCTAGAAATTTCGATACTAGAACTATCGACATCTGGTCAGTCGGGGCCGGTATGTACTCGAACATTCTAGATGTTTCTACAATAGAAGTTGCCTGATGACGTGCGTGAACTGTTGAATGAGAAGAACGCGGCTGTCCATGCCTACAGTAGCTTTCCCTGCGATGCAAACAAAGCCCATATGCGTTACTTGCAGCGTTCTGTAAAGTCACGTTTATCGGAGTGGCGTGAAGCTAGCTGGAATAAAGATGCTAAGCGATCTAGAGCCCACCCATCAGGCCTTCTGGGAGCTTCAAAAGAAACTCAAATCCCGCGAAATTGTCACCATACCACCCCTGGTCCGCCCAGACAGAACCATCGCTTTCGATGATGATGAAAAGGCCGAGTGCTTGGCCATCAGCCTCGAAGCTCAATGCAACCCAGCACTCAACCAGTAGACCAAGCTCACCTCTTAGAGGTAGACGCAGAAGTCGAACGTAGAGCCTCCCTCCCGCCCGTCGAGAGCCCTGATAATCCTCTGCCTCCCGTCACTCCAGACGAAGTGCAGGATATCATCAAAGGTCTCATACCCAGAAAGGCCCCCGGTTCAGACGGGATCACCAACAAAGTGATCCAGCTCCTCCCTGCCCCCCTAATATTGCTCCTGGCCACCATCTTCAATGGCGCCATGGGCAACAACATTTTCCCACAATCGTGGAAAGAAGCCACCGTCATTGGCATCCATAAGCCCGGAAAGCCCAGGTCTGAACCCAAGAATTACCGTCCCATCAGTCTGCTCAAAGTCCTCGGTAAAATCTACGAGAAGCTTATTTACAAGCGTCTCAGGTCCTATGCCGAAACTAAGGGCCTCTTCCCCGATGAGCAATTTGGTTTTCGAACCCAACACTCCTGTGTCCAATAAGTCCACCGCATCACCGAACAAATCCACTATGGATTCCTGCGCGATATGATGACAGGTGGTATTTACTTCGACATAGCGAAAGCGTTCGACAAAGTTTGGCACAACGGCTTATTATACAAGCTGTATCAACTCGGCGTGCCAGACCGGCTCGTCCTCATCATACGAGACTATCTGTCGAACCGCACGTTCCGCTATAAAATCGAAGGAGCGCTCTCGTCGCCTCATCCCAACAGAGCAGGAGTCCCCCAGGGCTTCGTACTCGCCCCTCTCTTATTTACGCTGTTCACTAGCGACATCCCTAGAAATCCCAAGTCCCAATTGGCTCTGTTCGCAGACGACACAGCCATCTATTACACTGGCCGCAGCCATATCCAACTACGGCTTCGTCTCCAAACCGCAGCCAATAAGCTGGCTGCTTGGTTCAGGAAATGGCGAATCGAAGTCAACCCCGATAAGAGTCAAGCGGTTCTCTAAACGCAACCTAGACTCCAACCCACCCCCCCTCCACCCATCACCATGTTCGGCAAGCCGATCCCTTGGGAAAAGCGAGCCAAATACCTAGGTGTCATCCTAGATCAACACCTCACCTTCTCAGAGCACATAAAGACGGTCCGTTTGCGCGCCGCTTTCACTCTCGGCCGCCTCCACTCCCTCCTCAATGAACGCAGTAAGCACGCGTACTCAAGTGCAAAATGCGCTTGTACATGGCTTGCATCCGTCCCATTATGACTTACGCTTGCGTAGTCTTCGCTCATGCAAAGCCCCGTCACATCCATAGGATGCAAACCGTGCAGAACAGCTTCCTCCGCAAGGCCACAAACTCCCCTTGGTTTGTTCGCAATAAGATCCTCCATGTTGATCTCAAGATCCCCACTATCCAGCAGTTCATAAAACACCTCTCCAAGCGTTTCTTTGACACAGCCCCCAATCACCGCAACCCTCTGGTTGTCGCGGCCGCCAATTACACCCCCTCTAAAATTAGCAAACTTCGACGTCCAAGGCATGTTCTCGATGACCCCGATGACCCCATAACCCTCCTCCAGGAGAGCGATAGGGAAACCAGTACAATATACAAAAACAAATTACCGTCATTCTGACCTCGCCGCCGAGGTCCCTCGCGACGCCCCCAAATAAATTCTCCCCCCCGACCCTTGCCCGCTGAAGCGCCAGCCCGCGCCGTAGCTGAGCCTGTAGCTTTAATTAAAATCCCCCGACTGAGACCTCTGAGTTTGTTTCAGCCTTTCTTCTCAGAGATAGTCCTAGGAAACGCCGTGCTCATCAAAGCAATAATATTACTAATTCGATCCAGCCTGTCCCTTTGCTGCCCTCTCCCAGTGACGCCCTAAGCCGAGGTTCGTACCCCACAGGGGGTGCCCTCAGCGTGCAGTAGTTTAGTTTTAATTTAGATATAGCCCTGGCTGGAGGCTTTAAGAATTCTTAAGGCAACCACAGGATAGTCCGGTTAAGCAGTCACGACCTCTCAAGATCAACTACGAAATACCATTTAAAAAAAAAAAAAAGCGACCACTCAGACTTGTATCTGCGACACAGGCGAATACATCGAAAGCGATCTTCAAGTGCTACTTAAGAGCGATTGTGTTTTATAATTAGTGTGTTTCAGTTGTTATTAGTGTTGTTTAATTAAAGTATAACTTTTGTTTTATTTTATTTTATTTATTCGGAAGAACAAACAATTACACATTATATTTTACAAGGAAATTGAACATAAGGAGTTATACAAATGTGTAACCAACAACGTTCTCCACAGGTACTTTTTATGGGCAGTTTTTATCATCACGAACCCGAAGCTCGTTACAGTATCGTATAAGCGGCCGCGTTTTTATGTGTGTGTAAAAGGGCAGTTACAGTGTGGTCTCACACAGGCCGCGTTTTAAAATGCGTGTCCCACACATGCCGATTTCCGAAAATTGGAAAAAAGAAATACCTATTTATTTTATTATTAATTCTTGTCGAGAATCAGTACCATAGTTACCTCCTTGAATTTGACGAGGATGCAAAATGACACCTTGTATAGTTTGTTCCCTTCACTGCGTTTAAATAAAAAACATTTAGGAAAATGTATGGCATGTTGCATCCAAGGTTGTTTTAAGATCCGATCATAACCATTTCAAAGTGACACTCTTATAGATCAGCAGTGCGATTCTGTAACCATCTCACCGTGAAAACTCAGGTGAAGGGAGCGTGGAGTGAGCTGTCATTCCAACTAATGCTAGGGATTGACACTATTGACAGCTCACTTTAACCTCACTTCATCTAACTTTTCACGGTGAGATTTTTACTTTACAGAATCGATCGGCTGTATTCATCCAACTTCCTTTTTATAATTTCATATCAGGTATCCGCGTCATCGTGTCGCCACCGTCCAAAAAAGGAAATCGAAGCCTGTGTGCATAGTATCGTTACATGGATAAATAAAAATAGGCTTTATTTAAAGAGTGCATAAGATTGATATACGAAAATATTTAATGAAAAAATATAAATGCAGTGTTTGCAATAGTTAATAATATAAACCCTACCTTAATTTATAGCGATGTAAGCTTCCGAATAGTTTGTCCAGAAATAACTGTGTCATTCATTCCATTCAGTGCATTGTCATAATAAGTTGTGATTTCCAACAGTAAGTATTTATGTATTTCATCATGTACCTATTATAAAATATTTTATATGGAACTGGTTCCTATAGTGGCAAGCTAGGCTGCAGAGCAAAATGTTTGGGGTTCGATTCCTAAGTCACCTAAAAGACCTTTTATATTTTTCGTACACATATTTTTTTGTTTAATTGTGAAATCATGTTATGATTTTTACTAGCTGTTGACTGCGGTTTCACTCGCGTCATATAGAAATTACTTAATTTATCGGGATCAAATCTACCTATACATCTAATTTTATCCAAATCTGCATGATTAGTAACTAAGATGCCAACATCTTCATATTTATTATATTACTAGCTTCTGCCCGCGGCTTCGCCCGCGTGGATGTCGGAAATTATGCCACGGGAACGTGCTAACAGGCTAAAATGTATGTGCTTCCCCAGGATGCCATCCATCTCGCGGGCCCTTTGTGGCTAATTAGGTACAATAGAAAACCAATTGTGTCTCATTAGTGGTGATTAAGAGGGTACCTATATGATATCTTTACCTAAGTACCTACCTAATTAAAAAAAAATAACCTACCTAAATAAACCTATTTCTGATGATAACTAATCTAAACTCAATAAATAAGCAAAATCCCTAAAAACTAATATCTATACGGATGACTAATCCTACCTAACAGTATTATAAAATAACCTACGGTCACTACGTACATACGGCTACACGTCAAGCTATACAAAACCAGTTTGTCTTGGCCTCACTTTGTATGATATTTTCTCACAATAAACGGTCAGCCAATACTGGTTTTGCATAGCTTGATGTGTAGCCGTGTGTGCACTAACAAATATACTACCTATACTATACAATTAAAATCTATACCTACGACTTATAAAATTAAACCTAAATAACTCTAAAAACTAAAATGAATAAAAAGGTCGCACAGATAATAGGTACTGCGGGTGACGTAACCTACGACAAACTTATTATTTGCGGTTGGTTATCGGTTTAGGGATCGAACCGCAAAATTAAGTTTGTTTTTTATTGTATATACTTTTCCGGGATAAAAAGTACCCAGTGTGGTGCCCAGGATATTAAAGAATAATTATACCAAGTTTCATCGTAATCGAACCGGTAGTTTTTGCGTGATGCCTGAACAAACAGACAGACAGACAGACAGACAGACAGACAGACCGACAGACAGACAGACAAAAATTTTTGTAATCACATTTTTGGGTTCGGTGTCGGTCTAGTAACACCCCCTGCCATTTATTTTTTTGATATTTTCAATGTACAGAATTTTCACTTCTACAGATTTATTATAAGTATAGAAGAAGATAAGTATAGATTATCACTCGATTCCTAGGTTGGGCATAATTATTAAAAAACATGTATTTTTTTAGTGTAGAATTGGGAGTTAATACGTGGTGTGCAACTCCAGCTTTTTTATTCATATCTCTCTGACCGTAGGCAGATAGTAAAAATCGACGAATACGAGACGAATACGAGGGCGGAGTGA
This sequence comes from Apamea anceps, assembly GCA_951799955.1. Taxonomy (NCBI): domain Eukaryota; kingdom Metazoa; phylum Arthropoda; class Insecta; order Lepidoptera; family Noctuidae; genus Apamea; species Apamea anceps. Next base: position 8,260,572 of record OX637516.1, read on the forward strand.
TAAGTCTGGTAAAAATTAAACTATTAATTATTATTATTTATTTTTCAACGTAGTTTCCTTGTAACTTCATCCAGCGGTTCTCTAGCTTTTCGATCCCTTCCATAAAGTACTACTTAGGTTCGAAAAAGGGATTGGTTTCGTGCATGATCTCTTCGTTGGAGCCAAATCTTTTCGCACCAAGTCATTTTTTTTAAATTCGGAAACAGAAACGCGAATCGTTTCTTTATATCTAAATGTTGGTGTAAGATATTGCGAACACGTTCGTCTGAGATGCCTACTATCTCGACTATCTCCCTCACTTTTACTCTTCGGTCGTTCAACACTGTATCGTGGATTTTAGCGATCGTCTCTCAGCTGGGCGTCCTAAACGCACAGCATCACTTGTGCTTGTACGACCACATCGAAAATCCTTGAACCACTTATGAATCATTTTAATCGACGGAGCAAAGTTCCCATAATATTTATCAAGTTTTTGTTTCATTTCTGTTATAGATATGGTTGATGCGCCGTGTGCGGGGCAGCACCAACAGCCTTCTGAATACCAATTTATAGTAGAAGTCTACTAAAATTGGTCACACAGTGCTACGAAATTTCCCACTTTTTTCCTCAGTTATTTCAATCATGTCACAGAGCAATAATTCCTTGAAAGACGAGTTATTCCTCTGAGGGTTCAATTATCAGCAGCTAAATATTCTTTGAGAACATAAAGGACTAGCATAGATAAAATATGGGACGGGAACCTATTTTAGGTTCTTCGTTACTGATTCGAATCTGGCAGCACTGTCTGTTGTCAAACTTCAAAGTAGAGTATGCTGTACTAGGGCCAAAGTGTACGAATATAAAATAATACTAAGTTCAAATACCTGTTCCGAGTTCGTATAAAGTCACGTCACTCAAGATTCACTTGCGTACGGTGGGACGTATCGTATAGTATGGTCCTTTGTTCCGCACATGGGCGCCGCGCCAGGAGCTTGGTGCAAGACGGTGCACTTTTAAAATGAAAATCAAAAGTCATTTATTCAAATTAGGCTGAGAATCAGCACTTTTCGAACGTCAAAATTACAAAAGACAGTCCCCCAAAAACGCCCGCCCTTCACCACTTCCTAGTGCTATTGCTGGGAAGAAGAAGTGGCGGAACAAACTCCCCAGCAGCACAGCTGTCTGTTTAGTTAGAATATAGTTGCATGTATACAATACTAGGTATGTACACTCCCTGGCTTCAAAATAAAATATAGGTGTAAAAAAATTCAAAACTAAAGTTATCCGAATACGCATAGAATAGAATACTTTTATTTTCAAACAAAAAATAAAACAAACAAAAAAACAACAACAATAATAGAGAACTTAACCTATTCGAGGCGAAATCCTAAAATTTCGCAATCTCTCAGTTCTAAAGCTTTTGTGCATTAGTCGACAAAGTTACTCCTTGTATGAATGGACAAATGGTAACTTACCTACCGAGGTGAAGTGCAAAAATGATCGTGCTTGCTTCGTAGAGCTGAAGATGGCACCCCTTGAAAATACACTTGCCAGCGGCCATGCTTCCGTACCTTTTTCATATGATCCTCCCCACCGCGTATCGATTGCGAGGCATAAAGTCTCTCTCATGCATACAAATTATTATTTAGGGATAAATTAAATTACGCCTTCTGATAAATAAATTTTAATTTTTGTACTACACGCAACTAAGATTTTGTGAACTAAACAGTGAACAGTGAACTAAAGTGAGCAGGAGGCCAAGATCAGCCCTCAAGAAACATTCTTTCATTTAAAATTTAATTTTACTTGCATATTGTATACCCTGTCCATTAGGAAAACCGTTTCTTGACACATGGAACTAGTGATTGATATACACATAGAGTATTACAATATTTGTAAGAAGCCATAAATAAGATAATTCAGTAAGATAAGACAGTTTATTTAATTATTTTATTATGCATTTTAGAGCATAATAAAATAATTAGAATTTTATTATGCATTTTAATCGTTTTTTGACAGCTATCTTAGAATCTAAGACAGCTGTCAAAAATCGGTTACTTATTGGACAGGGTATATTATTACTATTAGGCTTACATACTTTAATAATAACTCAATAGATCGCATCCCGTATCGGAAAAACTTTTTGCAAAAAAATACAACCGACTTCCAAAAACAACACTACAAAGTGAAAAATAACTTTAATTTCGGAAGTCGGTGTCGTTGGGTTCGCATTTTCGTTGTTTGCCACCGACTTCCGAAATTAAAGTTATTTTTCACTTTGCAGTGTTGTTTTTGGAAGTCGGTTGTATTTTTTTGCAAAAAAGTTTTTATTTTTCACTTTTTAGTTGTAATTTTTACCAGTAATTTTGGTCTAAAAACCAAACTACTGAACCGTTTTTGATGAAATTTCTATGGGACCATTTGGGAAGTATGCCCTTTCCAACAAAAAAAGAATTTTTTAAATCGGTTCGCAAGCGACGAAGTTATGCGCGAACAAACATAAAAAAAAAAAAAAAAAAATACAAACATCCGAATTGAGAACCTCCTCCTTTTTTAGAAGTCGGTTAAAAAAATATTAAATCAAGGTATTTTAAGCACGAAAATTGTGTGATGTTTGAGGGTTGACATTGTAAAGCGCAATTAACATCATTAACAGTACAATTTTTGGGTACTATTGATAAAATTCTCGCTTTGTTAGAAAATATTAGATTACTTCGTACTTTACTCGTCGTACTAGGTGCGGCCTATCCAGAAAATTATCTAGTGTGCATACTGCTCAAGTAAATACGTCTCATTCATGTCTACTTCAAACTGTGAAAACTGTCAATGTCAGAGTCCACTATAAAGTCAACTGTCAATCGGTCGGAATCAATTATTCAAGTTCGCTCGCGAATGTACAAACTTTGTATTCCTAACTGATTTATTTAAAATAAAATGTGATGTAGTATCGTCCTGATTACTTTCAGTTATACTGTTATCGTTACTTATTATAAATATTAAAGCTATCAAAATGGCTAAATGGAAATTAAAACGCCAAAATTTTGGGGTCGAAGAATACACGCTATCGGAGGGCGATAAAGTAACCGTCGGCAGAGGAGTAAAAAACGTTATATCGCTTTCAAGCGTAGTTATATCCAGAAATCACTGTATAATACATGTTCAAAGCAATAATGCACTCATCACAGACTTACAGGTACATATCACATACTTTTCTGTTAACTAAAATATTGCCTATATTATTGCAGATACGGTCACCAAAGGAGATTCTCTAAGAGATTTTTTAAAGATTGGTATTCTCACGGTGGCATCACAATATTCATCTTCGCCAACATCCTATATATTAGGCAAAATTTGCACTTGTACACTAAAAACAGTGATATTCACAGTGTTAACACTAGAAATAAGGACAAACTATGTGCCCCCTTTCACCGGCTTCATAAGGTTCATAACTCATTTGTTGGGCTTGGTATAACCTTTTATAACAAGATACCCTCTTCTTTGCTAGACTTGCCTTTTAATGCGTTTAAAGCTCAAGTAAAATCCAACCTTTCTTCAAAGGCTTACTATTCCATCAACGACTACTTACACGATAAGAATAGTTGGTCGCCCTAATTAACTCAAGACAATGTTCATGTTCTTTCTCCAGAATTAGCTTAGGTACTGACAGGTTTCTGTTATTAGTATTAACTCACTTATTTATTTCACATCGATGGTCCTAGTTCATCATCTGTGACTGCAAGTGACAGCTATGTGACGAACCCAGCAATGCATAAATATGTTAGCTGTCACGCCCTTTATGCCTGGAGGCTTTTATTTAGGTAGTAAGTTTTTATTTTTATTTTAATTAATTATTTTTTAGTTTGAGTACTTATAGTTTTTATTATATTTGTTGGTATATTGGCGTGGCTAGCTGACATATGGCAAATAATTTAAGTTTCTTGTAATGTTAATTACTGAACATGCAACTGTATTCTAACTAAACAGACAGCTGTGTTGCTGGGGAGTTTGTTGCGCCACTTCTTCTTCCCAGCGATAGCACTAGGAAATGGTGAAGGGTGGGCGTTTTTGGGGGACTGCCTTTTGTAATTTTGATGTTCGAAAAGTGCTGATTCTCAGCCTAATTTGAATAAATGACTTGATTTTGAGATAAGTAACCAAGGTCGTCGGAAATAGTTGAAGTTTAGTAAGAAACCGATGGATGTTTTCAAATAAAATTCAATTTAATTAATAGACAACAAACACTTCTTTTATCAAATCACTTTTCATTCGAAAACATCCATTGGTTTCTTACTAAACTTCAGCTATATCCGACGACCCTGGTTTTTTATCTCTTTTGGTGACTGTACTTATTATGTTAAAGCTGTTTTCTTAGAGATGTTCGATTTACAGCCCAGTAAAAAATATGTAGGTGATTACTGATAAGTTAAGAGTTTATTAAAGAGCTTTTAAATAGAAGCCACTACACAGCAGTGTCTCTCACTTTAACCTCTTAACACCAACCTTGAAAGTATACATTAGTCAAGTAAACATGCATACAGGAAGGAGGAATATCATGGGATATGAGTAAAATATTTACATGCATATGATTAGTTATCTCCATAAGTTACTTAAACTAAAATGTCAAGTTCAGTGCCTGGTACATCCACTTTGTGTACTATTTGATAAAGGTATATGATTCCTGGTGTTATTAGAGACAGCTTTAAGATTATGAAGAGAGGGTGGGCAGGTCCAGTTAGCTTATATAATCAGCCTATAATGTTCCCACTGCTGGGACACAGGCCTCCCCTCTTCGAGAGGGAGTGGGCCATAATCCACCACGCGGGCCCAATGCGGGTTGGTAGATGTCACATGTCGTCAAATACCTGGTTCTAGCACGTTTACTGCGGCCAACGCGCCTGCGCGTTTTTCAAGCTTTGACCATGTGCTAGCGGCGCGCATGCGCGTCCATACAATTTACTTAACTTTCTTCGAGTGCGGCGCAATGCACAATGGACGCACGGCGTCCATTGTGCAAACTCGAAAATTTTCAAACGCACAGAAGCGTCAACTAATGCGGCCAGCCGCACTGGGTAAAACTTTCTTCAACCGCGCATGCGCGTTCATAGCACCACACGAAAATTATTTGAACGCGTATGAACGTTTGTCGCACAGGGGTTAGTGAGCTATATATTTAGCATTTGCGAAAAGTTCGCTAATAATTCAGCAGTTAATGCGCTAGTACATGCCCGGTTTCCTCACGATGTATTCCTTCACCGTTTTGAGAGCATTGGTGATGAAATTATTTACACAAAGTAAAGCGCCTACCTGGGTTCGAACCCACGACCAACTCGTAAGTCGCGGCCGATACCATTGGGCCACCACTGCTCACCAGTTAGCTTAAAAGGATATAATTATACTGTTCTGTGCATTCAAATCTGCATCATCAGACATGGATGATTATGCTCTGCAAAGAGAAAAATAATCATAATCATATATCTTTATTTATCTCACTCAACATCATATTACAGGCACTGAGTAATAGAATACACAATCTTAAATAGAGTAAAGTGTCTGAGATAGGAGGGTCCTGAGTTAAGGTGCTCCCACACAGCAGTTATGTAACGGTGAACTTTATAAATCACCCAAATTTTATTAGACAATTTCTACTAACTTATCAGTCAATGACTTAAAACCTATAGAAGCTTTATCTTATAAATACATTGTGCATAATAAAATATACCTATTTAAAAAAATACTTAATGTTCTAGAGTTCTAATGGAGTGTATATTGGCTCCACCAAGATACCACCAAATGTCCCATATGTGATTCAAGATTCAGATGTCATTGGACTAGGTTGGACCATGGGAGCACAACTTGTTGACATACAAGACAGTGAAAAATATGTTTTCAAATTCATCAAAGAAAAATGTGGAAAATCCATAACAAGTCAACTAAGATTTCAAGATGAAAATGAACTTGATGAAATTGAATCAAGAATTGCTGAATTGGACTGCATTGTGAAGGAGGAAAAAAACACATATATTAAGGAAACTAACAAATCACCTGTAATTAATAATAAAATGCCACTAAAGCGAAAAATAGACAATAAGTACAATAAAAATCTTATAAAACAAGAACCCAAGAGTAATAATATTGAGATTGTAAGTATATCTGACAGTGATAGTGAACCTCATGTCAAACCACTTAAAATTGATGCAAAAAAACCAAAACTAGAACCAGTATCTGAAGACCAACCAAAACAAATGCTTAGAGATACAGAAATTAAGATTGAAAATGATTTGTTAGAGTTTGAGGTGTTTAATGTAAAACAAGAGTATCTAGGATATGATGAACCAATACAGATTGATAGTGAAAGTGATAGTGAATCTGAGCAATGGCTAATGCGACTATCCCAAAGTTCACCTGGGAAACCTTTTATGAAAATTGCAAAAACCCCCAAACCAGAAGCCTTACAAGAAGACTCCTACAGTCAGCTGGATGATTTTGTTTCTATAAGTGATGCAGAAGATGATGATGAAGATTTTGTTGATGATCTAATATCCTTACCTATTCAAGATCCAGATGATGACATTCAAGAAGTACCTAATGAAAGTACAGTAACTACAGTTCAAGAAAAACATCAACTACAATCACTTGAGGATATTGATTCTGATGAATTCTTTGAAGACTTCATTTCGCTCAAGCAGCCTATAACTGAAAAAGACACAAGAACTGATGAAGTTGATGGGTACAATATTGAAGAGATATTAAAAGAAGCAGATATTCTTATAAAGTCATCTAAAAATGAATCACTAAAGAAGGCAGAATTTGAAGAACCTGTTTCATTGAAGAAGGCACAAGTAATAGAACCTGATTTACAAAAAAAAACAGAATTAACAGAACCTGATCCACTGAAGAAGGCACAAATGATAAACCCTATTGCTCTCTTACCAAAGACTAAATTACCAAATCGTGCTGTTATGGAAAGTAAGTTCTTATATTATAACTTTTATTTGTCCTTTTATAAGGCTAGCTTATGCTATTATGTTTTGAGATTTAAACGACAAAGGTTACTCAACCATTGTGTTTAGTTTCGAGTTTGTATTAGAATTAAAGACTTATAAATGTTGCATGTTATGTATAGATTTTTTTTTACGTTTGTGTTTTTTTTTCTCAGTAAAACCAAGAAGCTCTTCAAATAAGCATAGTAAAGATAAATGTTCATATCACGCCAAAAAACGACCCATTTCTAGCTCTCTAAAAGAAGAGCGTAAAAAAAAACTTAAGGAAATAGCCATCAAGGAAAAGGAAGAATTACAACAAAGTAGAGATGCTTTAGGAGGCAACAAACCAGTATCAACAAATGTGAAAGTTACTACTTCAAACCGTGGAGCATTTTTAACTGATATTGCACATGCAGTAGTCAGTCCAGTGAAAAGAATAGAACACACACGTAAAAGTAAGGACAAAAGTGGAGAGACCTCACCAAAATCAAAAGATACAAGAAATAAAGATATTTCTGAAGACCTTGAAAACAAAAGAAAAGAACCTGAAAAAACAAACAAGGATAAAAGTAAAGACTCTAAGCTGAACAGAACTAAAGATCACAGCAGAACAGATCACAAATCAGACAAAACTTCAACAAAGCCCCTCGGGAAAGAATCAAGGGTCCCTCTGAAAAGTTTAAAACCATTACCAGATGGTGAAGATACTTATTCGGGAAAGCCAGTTTCTAAAGTGGGTCCTATACAAACTGGTAAACCCAAAAAGAAGGTGCATTTTTCTGAAGACGCACCCCAGGTATTAGTGTTTGAAATTGAACCTGGAAATAAAATGAAGAAGACCAGTTTGGTGAGAACAACATTGGTTGATGTACGTCAAGCACCTGTGTTTTCATTAGAAAAAATAACGCTAATGAAAATTCTTCGCTGGAATCCTCAGTGGTTGGAAGAGCAGTTGAATTTCAGTGAGCCTCCTCCCATTTTGGGTCACAATAACCCACCTATGACTGTTTTCCACTCATTTGTTAACCACAATCAATATGTGCAGTAAGTAGCTTTTTAATATGAAAACAATAAGTTGTGCATTTTTCTATTTCTAATTACACCCTGAATGTTCTATGGTAAACTATACCTACTACTTTCCATTTGAAAAACATTTAATTTCTGGTTTACCTAATTTAACAGCTATTGTGGCTCCATAATGAAGAATCATATAGCAAAATTATGTTATTAAATAGTGGTATGCAATATCAATTTTGGTGATAAAACTTAAGTCTTAGAAAATGATAATACAATATATATTTGGGACAGCCCTATTTAGTGAGGATACTTAACCTATACTGACAATGTGCTGAAAGATTAACATCACGTTTGTATCTTTCAGGTTAGTTGGTGATTTACTTCTGATGGAGATTTGGGAATGTTTAACAATAGCGTACATGAAGATGCGCAATCAAAACAATGGAATGGAAATGAGAGTGGAGTCATTGCCGCCTATACCTCCACAGGAACGATGCCTGGAGCTATTCAGCCTTAGTGTTAATAGTAAGGTTTTTTTTTTAAATTACATGCAATCAAGCCAGCAATGCTGGAAAAGTTCACAGCATTTATTTTATAAATTTTTAGGCTTTGTTAACATTTAAAGTGAGCCAATCGAGGGCAGAGTGCGTAAAGTTCATCACAACCAAAGAGGTTGGGTTTTTCTGTAGAAATTCAGTTAGCGCTATGTCACCCCCGTGCCAGAAAGCATAAAGCCATAAGTTCTGCGCCTGATCCCTCACCCGACGAGCAATCCGACACCGACCGTTGCCGTCCCATCGGCCTGAGTGTGAGGAGGGGAGTGCACTATAATTCACAAGGAAATATTGTTTCGAAAATCCTATTAATTAATGTCTCATTTATAATAATATCTCCTGCGTAGTTGTCTAGTCTCCATAAAGATCCGCATTGACCAAATTCGATCAGCAGGATAATATTTATGTTTTTTGATCTGTCATTTGTGCATACGGATAAAATAATAGCCTACCACCGTCACGTGTCTCACAAAAAGAGATAAAGCGTTATAATGGCGGATGTTATATTATCCCGATACAGCACTTACTCGGATTCGAACCGGCGCAAACGCTCTTAAGGTCTCTGCACACAGAGGGCGGGTCGGGGCGGGACGGGATAGCGACGCGGCGCTGAGCAGTTGTAATGTACTAGATATTACGGATGACGCCACACAGAGCCGCTCCGCTCGACGCGACGGTAACCGTCGCGCCCCGCCGCCGCCGCGCCGAGCGGGAATACAAGTCAGAAGTGGCGGGGCGGGGCGTGGCGGGACGCGAGCGCGTTTTTTATTCATTTCATGCACCCATTTCCGTTTACGTTGTTTTTTCATAGCTAGCGTAACTATGTGCAATAGCGTTTCCATGTCTGAATCGCTCAACATCTTTTTTGATGAAAGATAGGCGCGGCGGGACGGGACGTGATCGCGCCCGCAGTGTGAACACTGCCGCCGCGCCAGCGCCGCGTCGCCGCCCCGTAGCTGTGTGCAGATACGTTTAGACCGCACTAAAAGCCTACCCGTTTGGACCAACTTAATAGCCTACTAAGTTGGTCCAAATGGGTAGGCTTTTAGTGCGGCCTAAGAGCGTTTGCGCCGGTTCGAATCTGAGAAATGTCTATTCGAAGTAGCTGCGGGTATGCGGGGTTATGCACTATGCCGAATTTACTACTTTTTCTAATTCGGATCGAACTCTGCAGAGCTATCACCACCATTCGATTCGCTATCGGATTCGATTGTTTAACTAGCAAGTTTATTCGAAATAAGAAAAGCATAATATTATATTATTCTATAGAATTACTACTGGTATCCTTTTTTAATTATTCACTCAATGTATATTTTATAATAGCACTTACACAAGTATAGATCCCTTATATTCTTTATTTTACTTCAACTTTTTATTTTTCAGTTTCTGTACCTGCCGCAGCATCAAAAACTGTTCCAAGAGTAGGAGAAGTACTTCTTGTTTCTTTTGGACCAGAACAAGCCCGAAATCAAAGATTTTTCTTTGTACACAATGTGAGATGTCTTCCGTCGCCTTCAAGTGAGTTTCTTTTGCAAAATACACTCGAGAGCAATGAATCCGGGTCACTTGAAGAATCCTAAAAATCTCGGAAACTAAAAATGCTAGGTTAATGCAATAAATTGTATTTAATAGACAATGTAATACTCCTTAAATGAAGGTATTAAAACTTCTTAGTTATTGTAAAGTTATATCATAAAAAAATCAAATTTGAAAAAGGGCCACTTTCGAAGATGGAACTACGAAATTACAGCATTTGGTTTTGCTTTTGTTTGTAATCTGTCATTTATGTGGGTACATAAACCATGTTGATAGTGCTCTATATTCATTATTCAAGCTGCAAGTCAACAGTACAAAGAGTTGTCCGACGTTACGAAGAAACTGGTTCTAACCTACGCAGACCGGGAACGGGCAGAACCAGGTGTACCACAGCACGAGAAGACCGATACTTGGTGAACACCATGCTTCGAAATCGCTTTCTCACAGGAACTGAACTCACAAATCAGTTTCGACGCCTCGGAGGAAGTAACCCAAGTGCATGGACAGTAAGACGTCGGCTTGCTGAATCTAACTTAAAACCCCTTAGACCTGCAAACGGCCCTAAACTGGAGCGTGGGCATCGTATTTCAAGACTAAGATATGCCCAGAGCCACGTAAATTGGAGTATTGAAGATTGGTCAAAAGTTATGTTCTCCGACGAATCAAAATTTATGCTCTACAAGCACGATGGAAGACACAGAGTGTATCGAAGACCAGGGGAAAGATTCAAGCAAGCATGCATCGAAGAAAAAGTAGCCTACGGTGGTGGGTCTGTACTTGTGTGGGCCGGAATTTCTTCTGAAAGTCGCACAGAGCTGGTGATCATAGAAAACGGCTCTTTAACTAGCGTAAGATATGTGGAAGAAATCCTCAATGATCACGTTGGTCCATTTATGGTCAATTTAGGTGAGGATGCTATATTTATGCATGACAATGCCCGACCTCATACAGGTAGGATTGTGAATGACTACCTTCAAGAGATGAACATTACTCGTATGGAGTGGCCAGCGCGCAGCCCGGATATCAACCCGATCGAGCATGCTTGGGACGAGCTAGGCAGATGCGTAAAACAACGAAACCCTCCCCCAATCACGCTTCGTGAGCTCAAAATTGCTCTCACAGAGGAATGGGAGAATATTCCCCAAAATCGTATAAGGAACTTGGTGTACAGCATGCCAAACCGCGTAAACGCAGTAATGGAAGCACGAGGAGGCAATACGAAGTATTAAAATTCAAGAAAATCGTAATAAAGTTCAAAAATTTCATGTTTCCTATTTTTGTTTTAAGGAGAGATCAGCAGTTTTTTTCTTTATGTAATTTTGTGTTAATAAAATGTATGGTGACTCATATTTTTTTTACTTTCATTTAAGGAGTATTACATTGTCTATTAAATACAATTTATTGCATTAACCTATCATTTTTAGTTTCCGAGATTTTTAACATTCTTTAAGTGACCCGGATTCATTGCTCTCGAGTGTACGTATACAATTGATAAATTGTTTAGGCTCTTAGAATAAAATCACGCTTAGCGAAACAATGGCGTAACGTTGACCTGATATTCAATGACGTTCGCCCGATCCTTAAATATTTCGCTGGCAAATAAATACATCTTTGTTGATATGATTCACCTGAATTATGACTTTTGGTCGCGTAATCCACTATCTACTGCCGCTGATGCACAAAGGTGGATCCAGGATTTATTTCTGGGGTGGGCAGTGGGATTTTTCCAAGGCTGTCCATGTCTCGCAGACACTTAAAATCTGGGCATAAATCACCAAACCATACCTACAGTCAAACCAGAAAAGGTATGCGCTTCGGTAATCTTCGTGTTTCCGAATTAGCACGAACGTCACCAAGGGCGGATCTAGAATTTATTTCTGGGAAGGGCACGTGGGGCCTGCAAATAGATTTTCTTTTGACCATACAGAATAATATATTTTCTGGCAAATAAATATTTTGAATTTGAGAAATTAGAGTTACTTTGTTGACATACATAGTACAGGTGAAGAATTAAGTAAACCTAAGCTGCAGGAGCGAGCAAACCGAGGGCAATAATTGTAGCACCTCACCTCGAACTGACCTTGACAATTTGCCCCTTAGTAGTAACGCCACTGCTGGTAAAGATATCTAGTAGGAAACAAATATTATTAAAGCGTTTTCATATTAATGTCCCAGTTTTTATATTAAAACTGTTGGGGGGGGGGGGGGGCGCCTCTGGATCCGCCCTATCTAATGCATATGCGACTAAGTTTGTTTGGCAGAAGTGGCTAATTGCGATAAGAAGCCCTAGTTGTAGATTTGTATGTCCATGATAAGGTAATAAACTGTGTGCTCTATCTATTATATTTATAAATGGCTATCATTTTGCAGGTAACAGACATGCATTCTACAGTATATCTCTTCATGCTACATTTGCGGACAAATTGAAGTCATTAAAGATAGGCGAATTAATTATAGGCAGGAACTTGGCTTACATCAATAAAGAATTACAGCTGTTTGAAGCAATGGAATATTTGGCGGGATCCCCCCTTAGTGATGCCATACTTAGACCAGAACCACATCACTTTATTAAGAGTCAACAAAATCAGGCATTGAATATAAATTCTCAGGTTTGTATGTTTAAATTTATTGTCTTTAAGTTTGTTTGAGTAATAAAGGGTGTACAATGTCCAATGTAAATAAAAAAAGAAGAGGAAAGAAAGAGAAGAAGTCAATTGCACATAGATAAATGATTTTATTTGAGTAGGTTTGTACACACGGCTACACATCAAGTTAGACACCCTATATACGCATAACTACGCTACCAGCAATACAGAGAATTGTAGGAAAGGGACTGCGTATCGTGGCATCAGCCAATCACAGCATTTGCTGCGTTGCGCCTACGCACACAGATGCACTTTTTTTTTTGGCAGAAACATTCTCTAGTTTTTTTTTATGATATATACTAGTGCTTGACTGCGATCCCGCCTGATGGAAAGCAGAGATGCAATGGTTGATGGTAAAGCGTTTCATTCGTATTCAATTCAGTGTTCTATGCCAGCCAGTTCCTAAACGTCGACCAGGATTCACGACTACTAAGTTACGTTAAGTTAGGCAAACTAATTACGTTAATTGTTAATATTGTTTCCAAATTTTTGTTTTTTTTTATCTACGTTTCTATTACTCACAAACTATTTTAATTGATATTTTTTTAATTTGTTTTTATTTTAAGTTGTTTTTGATAGTACGAGTAGTCTGTTATCTAAGAATAATATTTTATTGTTTTAAATGTTAATAGTTTACAATTTTTTTAAGTGGATGCAGCTTCTTTTCAAGTCATAAATATAATTTATCTACTACTAGCTGCGCCCCGCGGTTTCACCCGCATAAGTTTCGATCCCGTTGGAATTTCAGAACGAAAAGTATCGTATGTGTTAATCCTGGTTATATCTACTACTCTGAGAAGAAAGACAGAAACAAACTCAAGTCTCTTTAAAAGTCCGGAGATAGTCAGATCATGTGATATGTGGATGAGGTTGGAAGTTCCATTTTTTTTTTACTAGGACGCTGGTTCCCATAATCTTTTTTTTTTTTTGTGTAAAACAATAGAGATGGGCATGGGATAAAAAATAATGGAATATGCAAACCGCATAACATCCTGTATAACAATAACAACTAATAATTTAAAATTGTATAACTGATTTTACGTGCAACGGACAATTCATCAGTATAATATCAATAAAATATGACGGCATACTTAAATTTAACATGACATAGGTATCGCTGGTTGATAAATAACATACAGGGGTGTATAATGTGTAAGATTGGTCTATCGTGTGTTGCAGTGGACTGCGACTCTGAACGCGAGTCAGTTGACGGCGGTTAGTTCTTCGGTATCCGCCGCATTGAGCGACAAGCCGTCCATACAGATGGTTCAGGGACCTCCCGGTACTGGTGGGTATTAACCAAAATATATCATACTACTTAAAGCTGCAACTACTTTAAAGTCGATCAATGACATCGACCGCCCAAACCGATCCAGATTGGTGCAGGAAGATTATGATAGACTAGCTTTTACCCGCGGCTTCGCCTGCGGGGAGGTCGAAAATTATCCCACAGGAACGTACATTATTTTTATCTCACGAAGCGACACGGGCTTTACTTTTTTTCGATCAATAGGTATCGATCGATGGCAACACTAATTATGTATAGTAATCATGACCAATGATTCTGTTTCACAGGAAAGTCTAGTGTTATTTGCGCGATCGTCATGACATACTTCTACAACAAGCAAGTGAAAAAGCAACAGAACAGGGGTAAAATATTAATATGTGCCACAAGCAACGCCGCGGTCGACGGGCTTGTCGTTAGATTACTGAAGCTGAGGCAAAGCTTACCCAAACGTAAGTAACAAACAAGTTGAGCAATGAAAAAAATGATGCTTATTAGGTTTTTTCGAAAGTTGGTAAAATAATCAAATTCAAATACGTTTATTGTTTGTTACATGTAGAAAAAGATCATATATAAAGCTTCATAAGACTTATTCACGTTTACCGTTTACAGTTTTTGAAGAAAATGTATGAGTGTAAATTTTGGATCTATTAGTTATAGTTGAGTGAAATAGATATTAAGATAAGACACACATTTTTGTAATAGTCGCGTTCGTCAACATGACTGACTGACTGAAGGTTGCATTCATATTTTTTCAGTTTTGCTTGCATGTATATTTCGGGTCTTCCCGAAAAGTTTGGAGTACGAACGGAGCTATTCGATTTTGCGGATGAACGGAGCTATTCGATTAAGTTCGATACTAGTATCGTATCGTATACTAGTATCGATATAGCTCCGTTCATCCGCAAAATCCGCATGTTGATACTATTAAATTTTGGCAGCGGAACGGTTTCGCATGGTGCGCGTGGGTCGCGAGGAAGCCATGCACCCCGATGCGGCCAACATCAGCTCGCAACAACTGGCGCAGCGCGACTTGGCCAGGATGCACTCCGAGCAGCCCGCAGCGCCCGCCGGACTTAATGAAGAGGTACCTAATAGAAGATTAATGTCCAAGGGGATAAAACAGTGTCTTACGTCACGGGTGCTTTATTGATTAAAGCTCGCCTAAGTTGAAAACACCTTTATCCCCAAGGAGACTCTATATTCACACTTTTTTTTTAATATATGTTTTCATACGAATTTTTAATTGAGGTTCTAAATTCAAATCACATCATTGAGCAGCGGGTAAAAATGAAATTCAGTACTATATTATTACCCGGCTAAACAATAGTGCTTTAATGACTTACTTTAGGTTAGGGTTGCACGTTGCATGACATATAATTTGACATTTGGTGTGAAAAGATTAATCTATTCATCTGTCTAGCGACCCGCTACTCTAAACAGGTGGGTAAGCGGATTACTCCACCTTACACCGTTCAAATGAAAAACTGTTCCATAAAACCCCATTTTTGGGAACAAAAGCTTCACAACATTGTTGCAGCAACAACATTCTGTGTTGCTGGCGTAATATTTAACACTCAAACTGTAAGAAATGTATAACTTCACCAACTTTATAGTAGTCTAAATAAAGTAAACAGTCCCTTTGTTTCAGCTTCTGCATATAGAAGCAAAAATAAATATGTGGAAGACCCAGGAGAAAGACGCGAAGGACCCAGCGCGAGTGGCGTACTGTCAGGGTCGAGTCGCTGACCTAGAAAGAAGAATTGCCATGGTAAGTTTTTTTATTACTAGCGACCCGCCTCTGCTTCGCTCGGGTGCAATCTACCACACACACCCATTACAAAAACAAAACGACAAAATATACACATACAAAGTAGCGAAACGTGATTTGCGTGTCTGTGAGTGCATATAATTTACTCACGCCGATGTCCATATGTAGCCAAGAGGTTCTAAAAAACTTATAGTAACGATGGAATTTGAACTTAATAGTATGCCATTGATTTTTTGGTTCCAAAATTTTATATTATTATCAGATTTAATGTTATTATGAGTGATAAGGTTTGCAGGGCCAGGTTTAGATGGAAAAGAGGAGGCCTTTGCCCAGCAGTGGATCACAATTAGGGCTAACGAAAGGAAAAACAGAGATTTTGAACTCCAGTTTAGCTTTAGTTCTTTTTCGCTCACAGCTGCGGTCAGGATCCGGTCGGGGCAGCGGAGACGGGGTGCGTCCCGAACAAGTCGCGCAAGTCGAGCGACGCATCATAGAGGGCGCCGACATTGTCGTCACCACGCTCGCCAGCGCACAGAACTATAAAATGAAAGGGTTGGTGTTGCCATTCTAAATAAAAAAGAAAATCAGAGAGAAAAATGTAGCTACATAGTTACCTAACATTCTCGTCATTGTTTTGATCAAACTTTTCAATACATAAGGTCTGAAAAATTTATTGTTTACCAAATTGACTAGCAACTTAAGCTTTCCGTTTTTGTCCCAATAGTCATTATAAAAAAAAAAAATGGCTATACCACGGTAAATTGACGTAGTGTATACCAATTCTCAATTTGATAAAAATCAATTTGATTATTCACCATTAATCTCCCTGACCGTACATTGACCATTTTTTAATTTTCTACTTAAATTGTAATGTAGCCACAATTATTATCACAATACCGCGCGTAATTTCTAATCCTTAGCTGGACATCCTGAATTTAAATAAGAAATCATTTATTTGCTCATAATTTAGGTATACAGATAAGATGGAATTTTATAAATAGTCCCAATACATTTTACAAATATACATTACAAATTACAAAATTGGCAAATAATAGAATTAAAAAATTAAGAATGTACGCATGAAAATCCGAATTGGTTCTTGTATGCGTAATGTATATGTTGTAGGTTAAAGCGTCGCATAGCGCTATGTATCATAGACGAGGCGGGACAGGTGATCGAGCCCGAGACGCTGATACCGCTCACGCTTGACGTCACGCGACTCACGCTCATCGGCGACCCGCAGCAGCTCCCCGGGTTTATCTGTTCTCAGGTTTGTACAGTCTTAACCAAAAAATGTTAGACACCATTATGGCTATTTTTGTCTGCTCATTGCACGATAGAATTTGCTTTACCGACTCAGTATCTTCGTCTCGTCATCTTTACATGTCAGACTCATCAATCAAAAGAAAAAATGTTTTTTTTTTACAAAAATAGCCAGGCCATTAAAAAGATTTTAGTTTGATTTCAACTCGACATTGGTCAAAGGTGTATGCTATTTTGGTCTTTGTTATCAAGTAATTGAATATAGTTTTCTATGCAATAGTCTGCTCAGTCCTGCAGTTTTAAAAGGTTCTGTGTCTTGACAAAGATATAAAACACTGTGTACGTCAACTTTGGTACATTGAGCTTCGGAAAGAGATTTTAACACATACGAGGTGCAGTTTTATCACAGTGTAGCACATTCTTTTTTAATTCTTTTTTCAAATTTTCATTCCAATCCCTTCATTTGTTTTAATTTGACAACTTAGGGAAGCGAATGTATCGATCGGTTTTACAAAAATGGAAAAAGAGCAATATCGTTCGGTGATTCGATTCCTATTTTTGGAAGGGAAAACGCGCATCGAAATCAAAGAGCGCTTGGATGCTGTGTACGGTGACTCTTCTCCATCGATGGCCACCGTCAAGAATTGGTTCAACGAGTTTGCACGTGGCCGTACGTCGGTTTTTGATGAACCACGTCCAGGTGCACCGAAAACAGCTGCTACGGAGGAAAATATAAAAATCCATGATCTCGTATTGGCAGATCGCCGATTGAAGGTTCGGGAGCTAGCTGAGACTGTAGGCATTTCAGAAGGAACAGTGCATCATGTTCTTCACGAGGAACTCGGTATGAGAAAGCTGTCGGCGCGATGGGTGCCGCGTTTACTCACACCGGAAAACAAGTGCAGCCGTGAGACCACATCGGAGACGTGTTTGGCGCTGTTTAAGCGGAATCCAGCGGAGTTTTTGCGTTTTGTGACCGTCGATGAAACCTGGATCCACTGGTACACACCGGAGACCAAGGAGCAATCAAAACAATGGATCCAGACCGGGGAACGTGCTCCAAAGAAGGCAAAAACTGTAAAATCGGCCGGAAAAGTTATGGTCACCGTTTTCTGGGATTCACAAGGTGTGATCTACATCGATTACCTCGAGAAGGGTAAAACAATTACAGGGCTTTACTATGCCGATTTATTGGGCCGATTCGACGCCGAATTAAAGAAAAAACGACCCCATCTGACGAAGGAAAAAGTGCTGTTTCACCACGACAACGCACCGGTTCACACGTCTGCCGTTGCCATGGCCAAATTGGTCGAATTGCGCTACGAATTGCTGCCCCATCCACCGTATTCTCCAGATTTGGCCCCTTGTGACTTCTTTCTGTTTCCTAATCTGAAAAAATCTCTCGTCGGGAATAGATATGGATCAAATGAGGAGGTCATCGCCGCCACGGAGGCCTATTTTACAGAGTTTGATAAAAACTATTTTTCGGACGGGTTAAAAAAGTTGGAGCATCGCTGGGCTAAGTGTATCGAACTAAAAGGAGACTATGTTGAAAAATAAATTGCCACTTTTCCAAAATTTTCGTTTACTTTTTGTAGGCTAAGTATTTATTGAATGACCCTCGTATATGAGTGACAGAGACGCTCTACTCTATGAGCTAGCTACTCTACTAACTCCATGTGATATATAACGGTCGCGGTTTACGAATTGACATGAGTTTAATTAGCTCAAGTACGTTACACAAGTGCAAGTGTGTAACAAAGTGCATTCGTTTATTAGTTAGATTTCTTAATGCTTTTTTTTTTCAGAGGGCAAAAAAGCATGGCCTTAACGAGAGCCTGTTTTCTCGTCTAAGCTCATGTTCGGAGCAATGGCCGGACAGTAGTCCCGTAGTGCTGCTCAACCAACAGTATCGCATGCATCCGGACATCGCCGACTATCCCAGCAAAGCCTTCTACGACGGCAAAATATTGAGTTTCCCACCCAAAAGACCGGAAATGGATATTCCACCGTACAATATTATTAGTATTTCCAGTGGAGATAAAGGACAAGGTAAGCTTATTATTATGTAACGAGAATGACGTAATGTTTCTTCTGTATGTAGTCGTCACTTCTAATCCGTAGAAGTAAAGTAGTATTGTGGAGATATGCAAAACAAAACCGGCTAAGTGCGAATCGCCCTCGCACACTAAGGGCTATGCGTTTGCGCTTGTCTGTAAAATACAAATGTTAAAGTATATATTGTAGTTGTACAGTAGTTGACTGCTATGTGATGGGTCTTTTTACACCCTAAATGTGTTTTGTTGTGTGCGCAGGAGTGTCGGGCGCCAACGAGATGGAAGCGTGGGGCGTGTCGCGCCTGGTGCTAGCGCTTCACTCGGCGTTGCGGTCCGTCGGACTCAAGCTGGCCGTCATCACACCGTACAACGCACACAAGGACCTCATCAAGAGA
This sequence comes from Apamea anceps, assembly GCA_951799955.1. Lineage (NCBI taxonomy): Eukaryota > Metazoa > Arthropoda > Insecta > Lepidoptera > Noctuidae > Apamea > Apamea anceps. The sequence goes on from OX637516.1 coordinate 8,280,057, forward strand.
TACCTCAGGACTTTACAACTGTTAGTCTTTACTAATACTCTGGACATTTTAGCTGTTCATGATGGGGTGCCTCACTACAAAATGAGTTCCGTTTAGATAGGGTTAACAGCCAGTTCCTCGAACAAAAATGATTGTAAAATCAATGTGAAAATTGTCAAGCACGCGCAAACTACTGTGATTGGTCGCTTTTTGTAAAAGTTACAAAAGCGCCCTCTTGTGGCTAAGTTTTTAAAAAGTAACCCTATCGAAAAACATGTAGGCTGTGGATTTTTGTCGGATATCAGAAGGCCAATTCCCGTGCTTAAAAAATGTTAAAATCCAAGTCGCGACAATCAGTGTCAAGAATTTATGTAAATTATAGGTATTTTTGACAGTTTGAGACTGATGGCGCAATCACACTTGGCCTTTCTCCCGCGTTCGATTGCCTGTGGAATTCGGGAAATGAAAGGGGTCGAGCCTGTCTTAGGACAATCTAGTCTAGCTTCATCGTTTCGGTTACCCGACCCCAGTTTTCCTTTCACCTTTATCAGTGCTTTGCACGTCGTCGCAATGAGCAGACTGGACTTCATTTTAACTACTCGTAGTCTTTAGCCCGTATTCCAGTGTGATGACCAATGTAGTTAACGCATCGGGTGTCCAAATTCGAGTAGTATTATGAGCACCCGAACGCGGGAGAAATTCGAGTAGTATTATGTGAACATTCTTAAAAATACGGGAATTGCCGTTCTGATGACGAAAGTGAAGTGTCAAGCGCTTTTGAATCATGTGCGCACCATTTTTTTCTATAACGTAATGCTGTTCACACAGGACCGAGGGCCAGGTGGAGGTGAACACCGTGGACAGCTTCCAGGGCCAGGAGCGCGACGTGGTGGTGGTGTCGCTGGCGCGCTCGCACGGCGTGGGCTTCCTCACGGACGCCGGCCGCATGAACGTCATGCTCACGCGCGCGAGACACTCGCTGCTCGTCTGCCTCAACCATAATGCGCTGCTGGTAACTATACCAGACCTTATTGTTGCACCTTCACTTTCATAACGATATTCATATCCTCACGCTGATATTTAGAATATCTTTGAACACACATTAAAAATGTATGAAAAATCTGATAACTAATTAGTTAACTAATGTTCCATTAAATGGAAGGAATTATGTATGGACCGAAATACTAGTAATCGATACAAACGAGCTACATACCATTAGATTTATTTGAAACAACACTATCTTTCCAAATAACAAAATATATAGAACGAATATGTTTCAATTTCTTTCAGAAAAATCCTCAGTGGAAAACGCTTTTTGAAGATGCGCAACGAAGAAACATGTTTAAAGTACTTCCACATAAAATGTGCCAACCAATAACACCAGCACAGGTGCCCAGTGATAACATTTTGGATACCCTATTTAAAATACATAACAATCACCATCATCATTAATTTGGTCATAAAATATCTTCACTGTCAGATTGATATAATTATGTTTTCAATTTTGCACTATTTTATGCATTTCGTTGCTTTTCCGTCTAGTCCTTGATTGCTATTCCAGGAACTTATGTTTGCAGCGTCCACGGATGATCAGTTCATGTACTGGGTGTACATGTTGTACAACAACAATAATACAACAATTTAATATAATTTAAATAATCGCGGTACCTATGTTATGTCTTAAATATTAATGAGCAAGAACCGCGCCGTGTGCTGCAGGGTTGAATCATTAATTAGAAGTAGGCCATTGCAGACCTGAACGACTCGACGCAAAGTAAAGTATTGAAATGTATTGTGTCACATACAGTAGAATCTTCAGAAGTAAGTGATAGTAGTTTATGATTCCATCCCGCTGATGGTTTAGTCAATGCAGCAGGACGAAAGTGTCAAAAACAACTTTCAGATTTGAAATATAAGTCGTGCATAAAACAAAACATAATGGGGGATTTACGCTAGGTCGATTTTCGCCGTGCCTTAGCAAATCGCCTCACAAGCTGGATCCCGACCTCATTTAAAATCGCAGGTAGTCACCTGCGATTCGTGCGTGCGTTCATTTTGCTTCAAAATGTCGACCTTCATGCGGCGGGCAATCGCCTGTGACTGAGCATTTTCACGGTCGATTTTAGTCACCCACTGCATGCGACCTGTTGCCGCAAGACAAAAGACGAAACCTACCGAATTGACATTTAGACAGTCGATTTTCTGGGTTTCCCGTGCGGCTATAGTCCCCTGTGTAAAGTATCGCGCGCTGACGCTCCCGCCGCCCGCACCCTTGTCACCACTCCCACAGTACGTCCCCTGTCGTTCACGTGAATCATGAGACTGTCACCAACGAAAAAGTCGGTCTATAGACTGCCCGGTATGACTTCTAGATCTGTTAGGTCTAGCTTTGTTTGATCAGAAGGCCGATTCTCGTAATTTAAAACGATCAAAATCTAGTCGCAGTGTCATCTCGGCGACAAAAAAATGTCAAAATGTAAGGAAATTAGAGGTACTTTTGACAGATTGAGACTGAGATCAGACTGTGAAGTGTGAACGTTCTTAAAATTACGAGAATTGCCCCTTTGGAATCACATTTTGATCTGTGATTAAGTCAGTAGATTAAGTTCTTTAACTGCGTATGCATTTATTAAGGATATATACCTAATTATATAGTTACATATACACGTACGCTTAGACTAGCGCCAGACGCATATTCTGCTGAGATCATTGTTTCTAACGCAAGGTCAAATTGTAATTTAAGGTAGGGTTTACACCGACAGCGGCGCGGACGAACGCATTTTACAATGAAGTAAAAGAAATTGTAATCTGAAAACAGTAAATAAAGTTCATATTCTCTTAATTTCTGTATGTACAGACGCCAGCACATCAAGCTACTACAATCTGTCAAATTTCTTTAATAGATTTTCACCTTTATCAGTGAAGCATTACGGTTCAAGGTTGATTGGGAAAATTTGACAGTTTCGGGTAGCTTGACCCCAGGGGGGAGACAGTTAGAACATGCATAAGTTTAGTAAAGAAAGAGTCGCCATCTACTTTCCTAACGGAGAAGCTATTAGTTCAATAATTATCGATAGATGTCTCTGTGATACCAACTTAAATGCAAATAAGAAAATCAAATACAAGAGTTCTCTATAATTTAAAACAATAATTATAACATTTTACATCAAGATTATCACATTATTATATGTATTTCATTTCTGACCGGCATCATCAATTATTGCAACCGTGTCACGGAAATCCTTATTGTGTGACATATTCTGGCAACATCAAACAATATGGTCGCCGGCCTCAGTTTATAAGTGTATAGTCTATGGTCGCCGGTACCGTATTATTAATATATTCTTAGCCGTTACACGGTTACAAATTACAATAAATTAAAGCAAAATGGTTCATTATTGTGTTACTGCCAATTCTGGCGAAATTCAGCGTTTGATGTATGTGTCATTCAAATTTTCTTAGCTGCTGTTGCGTTATATGTTGATCAATATGCGGTCAATTTATATTAGGACACTTACTTCTGAATCACAATCATTCAAATTTTAATTATTGTAATTTAGTAAATGTATCATTATTATTATTCGCCAGTCGCATATTGATCAACATATGACTCTACAACAGCTAAACAAAATTGAATGATCACTTAGAAACCAAACTTACTGACCTATACGTGCGTAGGTACACATACATTTGTGCCTATCTATAGCCACCTATAGAGCCTTAGTTCCAGTTAAGAACGGTAGATGGCGTTTCGTATCTGTATGCTTCGAAATGGCACAAGAGGCTCTTCTCCCGTATTATTATTATACTCTTTGCTTGACCTGCGTCTGTACATACACTTCAATTTCTTTTACCGCATTGTAAGAAACTCTTCGAAAGTTGGTGTAAATCGTACCTAAGGCGCACGGGTATAAATCACTTGTTTATTAGGTATTCATTTTCAGAATAATTTGTTTACAATATTTCTAATTAACGATAAAATATTTTGCTAATTACTGCTATAATATACTAAAATAACACTATCTTAGATATTTTATTCCTTCTGTTGTCTTTGCGTTCAAATGTGTGTTAATTGTAATTATGATTCTTCTAGTTTATGCATTTGGTCTTTACCTTTATCCTATATTACATTTCAAATTCTTTATGCCGAAATCATTGACTTACATAATACCTATACCTCTTAATAAACCTGCACTCAAAAAAAAAACGTAAGTATGACATTATTCAGAAATATAAATTGTTATTATTATAAAATATAAATTTGAGAAAATAGGTGAAGACCATTACTTATAATGTTAGATTAATGAGTTGTAGTTTTTATGTACATATGTATATTATACATTAGGCTTAGATGTACTACATTTACAGTTAATAAAATGATTTTATTTTGTTATATGATGCAGCGTTTCAATTAATATGTATGTAACCACTATACTATGACTCACGATGTGAGTTACAAAAGTCAGGAGTCCGTCGCAAATGGTCGCAAGATTTACGACCCAACTCAATTACCTATCACCAGTTTTGGCATACTGGAGGTAGAAAAATGTGACTATAGAAAATTACTATTATAATCACCTAGTTCATCTGCGAATTTATTCGCTAAATGACATGAAATAAATTGTTAATGGCGCCGGTTCCCTTGTTCACAAACTAAACTAAAAAGTTCAGTGCATCTTTTTCTTTCTATTTCATTAAGAAAAGGACAGAAGATAAATATTAGTTTAGTCCTGTCAAATTAGTCAGCGCCTGACGTAAATTGACGTATTTGTAACCATGTTTTTAATCACGTCTGAACTGTCTATGGAGTATCATAATTTAACAGGACTAAACTAATATTTATCTTCTGTCCTTTTCTTAATGAAATAGAAAGAAAAAGATAAGAAAAATATTAGGATCAAAAAACTATAGGACCACCGAGGTTTGAGTACTAGAAAAAAAAAATTTAAAAAACCCCCGACACAAAATAATAATAAAAATAGTATGAATGTAAAAAGCCTAAAATATATTTTTTAAACTACTTATTGAAAAAATAGCCACAAATGGAACAAAAAAGATATAAACGTGAAACCCTATAAAAAGAAAAAAATAACCTTGAAATTTTGACCCTACGTAAGTACGTATGAAATTTGATTAAATGATGTCCCGTCGAGGGACGGCTAAACGTTAGGCTAATAATTAGAGCGGTCCCCCGACGGGATAACATTTAATCAAAAAATTTCATACGTACAGACGCCAGCAGGTCAAGCTACCCGAAACGGTCAAATTTTCCCAATCAACTTTGAACCTTAATGCTTTAGCAAGAAAGTTTTAAATCTATTAAAGAAATTTGACAGATTGTAGTAGCTTGATGTGCTGGCGTCTGTACTTACGTGCGTAGGGTCATAATTTCAAGGTTATTTTTTTTCTTTTTGTAGGGTTTTACGTTTATACCTTTTTTGTTCTATTTGTGGCTAATTTTTAAAAAAAATATTTTAGGCTTTTTACATTCATACTATTTTTATTATTATTTTGTGTCGGGGGTTTTTTAATTTTTTTTCTTCTATTACTCAAACCTCGGTGGTCCTACAGTTTTTGATCCTAATATTCTTAGATCCTAATATTCTTATTATCTTTTTCTATTTCATTAACAAAAAGTTGTTTAAATTACTACGTTCTTATAAAAATAAATACCCATCATCTGAAATTTACTAGGTAGAATCCCATTTCTAGTCCCTACACTGCCATCTACAATCTAAAATTAGCTTTGACCGGCCTTCCCCATTCCACGCGAGTCGTGTTGTGTCACTGCGAATCGCGTTAGTTCGGTAACCTCAAAAGGAAAGGCTCCTTTATGCTGTTCTCATAACGAGGGTTTTTACATGTTTAAGGTAGATAAATAAAACATAAGTCTTTCAGTGATAATGTTTTGTTTGTTCATTTAAAAATTGCGCCATAGTAGTAAAATTTCACTAGTAAATTTCAAACGGAAGTATTAAAGGTCTCCAAATGTTTTCTACCATTTTCTTTGTAGTCTCGAGTTCCAATCTCTTCCACATTTTAAATAATTCTCTATAATATTAGTAAATGAACCAGAATCTTCACAACCACGACGTTATTCTAAGAAACAATACCTTCTACAGATTTAAGTTACAATAGTTGGTTGATTTTGTTCTATTCTGGACACAAAAACGTATTGTTTCATTGAATCGTCACTATTTTAGTTAATCATGTACACTAAAATTATTCAAACTGGAAAAAGAAGTATTCCAGGATTTTTGTCTTCAACTTTTAACAATGTGTGAAAATATATTATAATTTACTGCTTATGTAACTATTTCTCAAACGTAATCCTTTTTAGAGATCATTTTCTCTATCCATATAAAAGTTTAATACCTCGTCAAATTAAAGTTTCGGTGACAATGTCACCGAAACTTCCAAAACCTTACTGGCAGTATTTTCAAGGTTATTTTAACAGAATTTGTATAATTTTTACAAATTAAATAGTACAAGTAATGTCAAATATTGCTGTCGATTTAATGGAACAATCAAGCATTATGTTGTAAAAATAAAACTAAATATGTAATTACAATTACCCTCCGAACAAAGCTATGCCCTCCATTAACAATATTAGTTCAGAACAAGATACACATAAAAATTCTTTAGTTTTAGTACAGAACAATGAGCATACAATACTCTTGTATGGACATACATAGGTATCTTTTTTTTTTTCTATTATAATTATATAACGAATAAAGGTCTGCCCACACATATCAGGGCTGTGTCTAAAACGCGGACGGACCGTGCTCCGTCAGGGGCTCAAAAAAATATTGGTGTGTACATTTTATATGAACTCGTTCACACACATCCTCCATTGCCTGCCTTGTGTGTGCCACGGCCCTGTTAGGTCCCGGACACGACCCTGATATGTGTGGATAGACCTTAAAGAGGGTAGATACTTAATTAAAACATAATAATAAAGTTAATGTGAAAAATAATGAGTACCTGTTCATATACCATGGGAAGATATAACTACATATTAAAAAGGTAACAGTAACTAAACTAAAACATAATTACTCTCAGTCGTATTTCCGTTACATATCCTATTATGGGTGTCAACAAAAGAAATCTGTAATAACAATTTGAGCAGTGTAAAATAAACTCATTTTATAACAGCTGCCCTAAATAGATTCCATTGAAAAAATAAAAATACAATTACACATTGAAATGTAAATAAAATTACACATATTTTATAATATGTTTAGTTAGGATATAAGATCACGCTATCAATGGCTAATGGGTTTAGCAGTTACAATAGGGCTGTAGAACTACTCAGAACCATGTTGGGCATGAATGTAGAAATAAAAGTTAATAAATAATAAAAATGCACTATATTGTAACAGATTCCGCACCCATTGCTTATCTCCTAGTACAACAATAACCGCTTGGTAGCTGTCACCACTCTCGCGGGATAAGCGGCTCAAGCTATTCTTTTATTTACCTTCTAGATGAGCTGGTTGAAGTAAACAATCGCATGGAAAATTCTATACTTTATAAGGCTTGTTGTTATAAATAAGTTTAAGTCCTTATTTCTATTACTTGTATGCGCCAATACCAATCAATTATCCTTAATACAATAGAACTTAACATTTCATTAACTACTTGCAGACATAACTCTTTCGACTGCAGTAGAAAACATGCAAACTAATGTTGGTATTGCTTAGATCACAATGTTTATAATTTAGCTATAACTATTCGATATTAACATCTTATGAGGTCACTATTTGCGGTTACGGGTAAAGGCTGAAACTGGCAGTAATTACTCATCTTTATACTTAATTTTTAAATATCCGTCTACTACAAATAATAATAATACTAACTTCCATAAATTGCTGTTTGGACTGTATGGCGGTAGCAAACCAATGTGACTCCAAGAAGTCGTAACTGTAACTATTTTCCGTATTCATGAAGGCTTATTAAACTATGAATTTAAGTCCATATGCTAACTATTTACACAAATAATTGGGACCAAGCCGGCCGCGGGTCAATGATGCCTGGGGTAGTGGTGACCGTTATTACTGTACCTGTAATAATACACAAGTGTCCTTTAGGTAATTCAAGAATACATTTGTAAACATTATTTCTTAATCTTCTTATCTTAAGAGTTTTAATGAAAAGTCTATTTTATTTAAAAGTTACCTGTTGTTAAATCGTTTGTACTTGTTGTTGTGATGTTTATTGAAGTGGTGAGAGGGGCGTCGCTCGTTGCGATATTTATTAAAGTTTCCGCCCCAATGTGGTTTATTCTGTTTCTCCTGAAAAATGTTCTTTTTATTTAAATTTGATTTATTGATTGATTTATTTATTTGTAGAAATATTTTAAATGTAGATAATAAAATGGTTTAAATGTAGATATACGCCAGCAATAACAGCTGCTACATCTTGTATCGGTGTACATAGATAAAACAGTTTAGCCTTGTATATTATTTAGTTGAAACAGCGTCGGGCCCACGATGGTGCCTTGTGCTAAACTACAGCTAAGAGAAAATTTTGAGAATAATAAAAAAAATACATATTATCGTTTTAGACCAAAAAGGCATTCTCCTGTTGTTTCTATCATAGAATTTGATATTTCAAATTAATATGTGTAAGGTAAAGGTAAAGGTTGGTAAGGTTGTGGGATAAATTAATTTGTATTTTTGAATTTATGTATCAATCAAATAAATATTTCGTTCTATTTACCTGGAAGGGATTATAACCATTTCTACTGTTGTTGAAGCGATTATTATAGTGATGGAATTTTTTCACTTTCTTGTTGCGCCCTCGGTCCATTTCATCCGAGGCGTCGAGAGCTCGCTTGCGTTCATCTCGTCGTTCTTCGAACACCTATAGTGGAAGGGGAAACTTGTTATCAAAGACATTAAATTATCTACTTGACAATAGACAGGACATCATGAACAAAATCGTAATCCAATACTTTTGTCCTAGTGGTCAAAAGTCACTCAGTCTAGTGTGGTACGCCTGCGTGTCAAGTCGTATTTGTGTCCACCAAAAACAAATATTTTCTAAGGAAATATGCCAAGTTGCGCATTGAGATATTGTAAATCTCGTTACGGTAAAATGGCTGGACCTAACTTCAGTTTATTTTCGTATGAATTATTTATATTTACTCAGTAATTAAAATTAAATAATTTTCATAAATATATCTAGAAAATTTGCTAATTTTGTAATAAACGCCCTCTATTGCTGAGTAACTTTACTACTGCGTTGTAGAGATGCAATTTTGTTTATCGATTTGGTTATCGATAATATTTATTAAGTTAAAAAATAAATAACACAAAATATAATACTGTTTGAAGATAATCATGTCATTTTATTTAAATATCAATAAATGAACAAGTACTATTCATTCATGTAGGTTCAAATCCAACCGCAGAGCAGAGCTTGTACTATGGATACTAAGCAATGGATATAATACTTATATACTAATACTATTACTTATGCTATAATACTACTATGTACATAAGAAACACCCAGACCAACACAACCATCACATAAATATTTGTGTCCTGTGGGAATCGCACTCACATCCTCGTGATCAGCTGCAGTCTCACACTTGGATTACTAGATCATAATAACAATAATTATTAGTCATTTGTACGTAAAAATAATTTTATAAATAAATAACTTTTAAACGGCTAATCATTTTATTGTTTTCATAATCTTTTGGCACTTGGTTCAATCTATTCAAACGCGAAAAAAAAAATAGTCTTAGTCACTTTTTTCAATATTATCGATACAGATACAATTATATCGAAATGGTAAAATCTCTACCACAAGTTTTATACTGTCTACTTATTGTCACCGCATTTATTGCCAGACCTACAGATTTTTTTTATAGATCTACGGATTTTGGACCTCGCCTCGGATATACATATACATACGGATACAAGATTTACAAATATTTGCAAACAAAGTGAAAAAAAAAATTTTGCTAAAACCGAAACGCAACCGACACAATCACTGCAAAGAAAATATGCGCTTTGTGACATAATAGGTCTACTTTACACAAAAAGCGTGATAAACTGAGTGCTATAATAATCCAACGGCAAAGCAGGCACATTTAAAATGATTTTATTTTAAAATGTACAGACGCCAGCAGGTCAAGCTACCCGAAACTGTCAAATTTTCCCAATCAACTTTGAACCTTAATATTTAGCGGTAAAGTTGAAAATCGATTAAAGAAATTTGACAGATTGTAGTAGCTTGATGTGCTGGCGTCTGTACATAAACACACACTGAAACTGATACCTAGTCATACACGGTGACACGGACAATGGATAGTAGCGAATAAAATTCTAAAATAGTTTTTATTGTTTAAAACAAGTTTTGCTTAATTTGTTTAGTTTTTTATATCTATTTACCATTTGAACTAAGTAGGATATTAGGTTTTTCAGGCTTAACCCACGGATTGAAAATCGGATATGGCAACACTGACCACACTGGCCACCTACCGAGCAATAGCTGAATATATTTAACTAAATTTAATTCATGTTTGCAATTTTTGTGTTAAGATGTTCCTAATTTTGCTATATTATACTAGATGGCGTCACTGAGACATGGGATCACAGTTTTTCTATGACATTTCTTTGCATAGCCTCTCTATTGTACCTATCTTAAATCTCTTTGCTTGTTATTAATGTACAGGAACGGCCCTACCGCAGTACAAAAAGAGGCACCGAACAAAAATAAAAACGACGTAAATAATAACTACTGTTTAACCACTCTGCTCGACTAGATTTTGACATATGACATATATCAGCTTACTCGACGGAATGTTGCGAATTACGTCACGAAATTCAGTAAATTACATCAACTTTCAGCATTCAAATTTATTAAGAAAAATATGTTTCCGCGCTTATTTTATACAATATATTTGTGGCAAATATCTTTAATTATTTGTTGAGGTCGGTCAAACTTCGTTAGTCTACTACGAAAGTTGTATAAAATAGGTATTACTACACCTATCCAAAAGGTAGGCACCTTAAACTCGCTGGAAATATGTACATAAACAACTTATTCTCTTGCTGAAAATACGCAAAAAGGAAAAATAAAGATATTATCATTCTCTCCGCGTTCTTACTTTTACCATTTTTCTTACTTAAACTACTTATAAAACGCAATCAAGTCTTGATAAAAATTACAAAAAATTGTGCTTCGACATGACACTTCTTAGTGCTGACCATCCGTCCAGTTTTCTTATTTCGATTCAAAATTGCATAAAGCCTAATCGATAATCGGAATTGAAAAAACGGAACCCTTGCAGGATCACTTGTGTGTGTGGGTCTTGTCTTTTCTTATTTGCTTCAAATCTACTGGACCGATTAAATTGAAATTTGGTACAAATATGAATTTCTGTGACCCAAAGACGGACGTGTAACGTAAATAAATTAATTTTGAAAATGGGGTCACTCATGGGGGGCAAACTAGAAAAAAAAAAAAACTTTGCTGTACCTCTGTGTGACATATCAAATGAAAGGGCTTGTTGTGGGGTTTTAAATATATTTGCTTGGTAACTAAAACAAAAGTTATGTGGCCGTCTGTCTATGTGCCGGTCGGTCTGCCTCTCTGCCGTCTGTACAAACCTAAACTAACCGTAAAATCTAGATTTTGACCAATTTGCACCGGCCAGCCTTTCTTACAGGGTTAACGCGGGCGTTTTCGTGGACGCGCGTTGTGGGACGAAGTAGGCACTCCTTATGTCCCTAGCTGCCGTTCTGTAGCTTGGGATAAAATTTTAAGAACTGTAATTGTCTGATTTCTAATTTAAATGATCTGAAAATACTTTTACGGAACCCATAATTTCGTCATGTCAGTCTGTGCGTGCGTTCGGATGTCAATGCCATTAACCATTTTACTCGTAGACGTTAACGAGTGTTAATAACACTATATCGTATTCGTATTCTATGCACGCAAAATGGTGTAGTAAAATTACGATAAACATAATTAGAGGTAGCATTCCCCATGCATGTACCCGAGGGTTGAAAAAATCTATGCACACAAGCGTGTGGGGGGTATTGTTGGAACTTATAATTAAAATTATAAAGATGTTTCTAATTGACTTAACTTTTAAAGTCAATCGTTTTTGACATATATTTTAGTTTAAAACCGCAGAATTAACTTGGTTTTTTACAGTTTTTTCGAGAACTTTTATGAAATACAAACTTATTTCTGCAGTCGATCAAATTAATGATATGCGCTGTGCATGCGTAAATATTCATCCCAAGTACGGGACCTTTCGCTGTGCATGGTCCGACATACACTTGGCCAGTTTTTTTTTTTAATTTCGTTGGGAAACTACCACAAAAAGTAAACAATTTCTATTACTCAAGTAAACTAATATAAATAAAAACTACCAAGCTCATACAGCTAACAAAACATAATGAAATGTAAAGTGTTTGCGGAATACTTAATTAATCTATCATCATTTCCCAAACTATCTAAAAATACTATACTATACCTATCTAAAAATGTATACTGGGCATTCTGTAGCAAACTATTAGAAAGTATCAAAAATTAATAATTGCACAATAAATAAAAATAATTTTGAATAGCAAGCGCATTCCGAATATAAATTCAAATATAGAAACAATTCGGCGCGAAATTGAATAAATGACTATGGTCATAGGTCCTCTGTTATTGACTCAGTTTCAATATAATGTCCAAAAACGATTAAAATTACATAAGAAAGCATAAATCATTATTATAAATAATGCTAGTTGTATTTAATGCTTAAAATAATTTTATTTCAATTTCTGAGAATCGATTTCTGACATTCGTCATATTAATTTTACTCGGGTCAATCGAAATTAAAAAAAAAAATCGTTTGGCATAATCGCTTTCGCACATCATTACGATAAAAAAAAACAACAATGGTCGGCGATTTTGAACACAAATTAAGTAGTGGTAATGAATAATACGTGTTATTGGACCTGTGTTTCAATATTACGTTAGGATTTGGGCATTTTCGTGTTTTTTATAATATTTGTAATAATATTTTTCACATTTTACATCTTATCTACATGTGTGTGTGTGACTTTTGTGAAAAGTAAAAATGTAAACACGCACGATTGGCGCGAAACTTCGACTTTAGATATCAAAAAACTACATTACCACTACTTATTTAACATGAACAATGGATGAATTCGTCAAATAATTAAATCATGTATTATTCATTGCCCCTGTGGTGGAGTTTGGATTTTCGAAATCCCCAATTTTTATGTTTTTTAGCCTCGACCACCACTGTCATCAAAATGGCGATTATCGCATTTACAGACTTGAATTTAATAAAGGTAAATTAATAAACTTGCGCGCTAAATATGGAAGATGAATGGCGATAACATATGAGTTTTTTATCCAACTCTCTTAATTAACGCACATTCATAAGATTTGATGGGTAGCATAATCAATATTTACATTATCAGTAAGGGTGTCGTATGTCGTCATTTTAAGGTCCAATGGGACCCGTTACTGAGCCAGCGGAGGTTCGTGTGTTCGGGTCCATTCGGGGGCGCTACCGAACTATACGGTTAAATATGCAAAAGCAATAGCTCACCTGTCGCGAGAGAGCGCTGTGGGTCCCGTTCCAAGAGGAAACGGGCGCGCCGTAGCCGCGGTGCGAGACGGTCTGCAGATGGCGCATGGTTTCCAGCGGCGCGACCACACCATTAACCGCAGTGCTGGTCGTGCCACCGCTCGCACCGCTCGCACCGCCCACACCGCCCGCACCGCTCGCACCGCCCGCACCGCCGGGTGCGGCCGCTGTTCCGTTAGCCGCGGCGCCGCCCGTCGCGCCTGCGCCGCTCCGGTCACTCAGCGGTGACATACTACTGACGCTTGTGTTAGGACTTTGATCGTTTTCGACTCGTCGCTCCTCCTTTTCTTTTACCCTGGAAACGTAATTTTAAATAGTATTAAATGCGATGGTTTCTCAAATTTAAAACTGTGATCTTGTCGACTGCCAAAATAAAGTGATGTAGCACAAAAAGATTGAAATACGTTGGATCGGTAATTGCGTAGGTGTACCCCCCCCCCCCCCCCCCACGTACTTTTTGTTGGTGACGCCGTTGAGGCTGGGGCTGAGCAGCGGGCCGCTGTTCTCGCTGGAGACGGTCCAGGCGTGGTGCATGCTCTTGGTGGTGACGACGAGCGCGCGAGGCGACTCACAGCGACTGGGCTTGGGCCGGCGCCCGTCGTCCCTCCTCGCTCCGTCATCGTTCAATCTATCGTTTCGCTCATCTCCACTTGATTCAGAATCATACGGGACCAACCTCGATCCCGTGCAGCCGTTCCTCGGCGAGAGACCCGATGCATCACTCCTGTTCATTTGCTCCTCCAATTTTTCTAAGGGGGATTTAGGCGTCTTGACTAGCTTGCTAGTCGATGCAGATTTTTCTACTCCTTTTGCGCTTACGATGGGTCTCAGATCAGACTCACTTTTAGACAACTTGGGTTTCACTTGATTCTCATCACCATTTTGCCGTTTGATTACAAAACTTATCTTCTTATCTTCATCTACTTTATTGCCATTTTTTTCTATGCCATTCAGAATCTTGGGGGGCTGGACAATTTTCTCTACTTCGCCGTTTTGTTTTACCACCCATGGCTCAGAATTGGAATTATTAGACTCTGTTGACTTTCCTAGTGTGCTATTTAGGATTATAGGTTTGATATCAGGTTTAGGAACTTCTACTGAAGTGCTGTTTAGTAGAATTGGCTTTCTCTCGTCACTTCTATAGAAAGTTAGTTTTAAAGGACTTTTATCTCTATTTAGTATATTATCTGGCAATTGTGGGCCATACACGACACTTGAGGAAGACGCCGCGGAGGTGGACGCCTCTTCAGTATTGTCTTTTTCAAAGAACATAATATAGGCATTTGTGCCCAGCACAGCAGACAGAGGTAAAGGTCGGACACAACTATCGTCAAATTGGTAATAATTGCTATTTGGTGCTTGTCCTATAGCAGTGTAATGACCACAGTTCTGCGATGGTCCAAGATGAGTGACTAAACTTACTAGTTTATATGACTGAAACAAAAAATGCTTTTTAAAACATATACAGAGTTACATTAATTCCCACATAACTAGTCAAAAAGTCATGTGAAAAATATAATAGTGATAATGAGAAAAATATTTATAAACTTACCAACTGTTGGTGACTTTTGTTGTACATATATTTGTTAAGGGTGATCTTCTTTCTAAATTGCACGTGTTTGGAGAGCTTGCCTCCAGCTAATGAGAACCGTTTCAGTGCTATGCAGAGCACCATAGGGGCGCGCTCAACGAAAAATTGCTTGGTGGCAGATACCTATAAAAAAAAGTTAAGATTAGTTGTTGGAAGTGCATAGGAGGATTTTTGAAT
This sequence comes from Apamea anceps, assembly GCA_951799955.1. Taxonomy (NCBI): domain Eukaryota; kingdom Metazoa; phylum Arthropoda; class Insecta; order Lepidoptera; family Noctuidae; genus Apamea; species Apamea anceps. The sequence goes on from OX637516.1 coordinate 8,295,437, forward strand.
TACGACAAAGGCTCTCAATTTAGCAGCCAGACATGGTGTTATCAATCGCACTCTGTCATCTTAAACACATTTATCTTATTTGTCATTATCCATGAATTTATTAACTAATAAATAGTAACCATACCTTTTTATTGCATGCCTCACATTTGTAACCTAAATCTTCTAATCTTTCACGAGAAAAAAAAGAATCTAATGCTTCATCTAGTGTTGAGTGTTTTCTTATGTCTAACAGTAAGTCCTGGAAAAATAACAAAAGTTTTAATATACAATTTTATTAAATAAGTAATACATCAAACTACAAATTCGTTTTGAACAGTAATAAGTTACCTGAAAATGCTGATAGGTGGTGGATAGATGATGGCAAGCAAGACACCGGACTGTAGAGCGTAGGTACCCACCAAGAATCTGATTCAGCGGAGTTGTCTCTTTACTGTACTGTTCGAATTTATCATGGTTGACAAACCGGTTTAAATAGCATTTTTCCATTGCCTCTACCAGATATCTAAAACAGAATTAAATATATTTAATTGTAACTAGTGTATGGATAAAAACTTATAACACCCCTCTGTTTTTGTCAGGAGTTAAATTGGAGGGTAACGGGATTGTCCAAAAGGGTTACCGCTGCCCTGGAACATAAAGGGCTAAGGAAGGAACACGGGTGGGTTTTAGTCAGTAAGAGTCTGACACTCCCTCCTGCTCCACCCAGAGCGGGAGGAGTCATTTGATGATTTCCCATCCTCAAAAAAAAAAAAAGGAGTTAAATTGGATACAATCCAACGAATTAACCATAGTTAAATTATCATTTGTTACCTTAAAAACTCATGTGCATCCTCTTGTCTGCCTGGGGTGAGGTGTCTGCATATGAGACGTAGCTTGGAGTACACCTGCCAGGGTTTGATAGGAGCTCCACCACTTTTCTGTGTAGCCATTAATGTGGCACGCATCCCACATATTACACATGCTTCTGGAACATTCATTCAAATACTGTTAACACATTATAGTTGCTCTTTATTATAAATATCAGCCTATATTATCATTACATGCAAACAAAATCCACTAACTATAAATTATATTAAAGTCAATTAAATTATTACAAGCAGAAACAGGATGAAAGCTTTTCGTTCTATTCATAATAATTTAATTAACTTTAATATAACATAATTGACCATTCACGCACAATGGTCCACCTGAAGGACTAAGTGCGGAAACCAAACCCGTAACATAGAACATAATTGACCAACATGATAGTTGTACTAATTTAATAATGCAAAAAATCTATTGCATGTTAAGCAAGGTCAGTTTTGAAATTGTGTTGTTTGGCAAGTTAGAGTAATAGTTGAGAATTAGATTACAGTTGTTTCACTCAGTCGGTTAACCAAAAATTAAATTTAATATCACATAATATAAGTATGTGAGGTAGAAACAGAGTAGGTGAGGCCACTGCCCAGCAGTGAGACATTAATGGCTAGTAATCAATTTATAAGTATGTTCAAATAAAAAGAGAAATCAATGTATAAGCTCACCTTGTTGATTACATTTCTCAGCATGGGTCACTTCCATGACCAGCCAGTTAGCAAAAGCAGGCACATGGAACAGAGCCTGCAGGGTAGAATTCAAATAGCATGTGTTACCCACATTTTGCATGCCCGCACCAGCAGCCCATGCATTTTGCCATCCCAAATGAACTTTTTCAACAGGAAATAAAACCCTTTTAGGTTTAGGCAAGCCATCTTCCAGGTTTTTGTTGTTTTCTGAAAAGTTAATAACAATAACTTTACTATCATTTGCAACAACCTCATCTTGAATATTAATTTTGATAATTAACATATTGTTTCCAGCATGATAAACAAAATACTTCTAGGGCGATTTTTATAGCTTTTCATTATTTTTTTGTTATTATATTTTGTTAATTAACATATTCTCTAGTAGTTCTTATAGTGTAAGAAATATTGAAATAATTTGTACCAATGGGTAGACCAGTTCTGCCCATAACTCCCTATTTTGTTTATATATTTTAGTTTCAATAATAAAATACACCATTTGTTATTCTGGTAACTAGTAAGACTCTATTGGCTGCCCAGTATATTATTTAACTGAATCCAATAGACATAACACCATAATAAACTCACAAGCGTTCATCATTGTACAATAGTATTATTTACTCATTGTAAACAAGGTTATAGTAATACAACCATTAACCATGAATGTTTTACTAATCCTCATTCACAGACTACTATGCTTTTACAATACATGGTCTTCAGTGTAAATGATAAGAAAAACATTACATTCAATAAGTCAAATAATAAACATTTAACAAATACTTTAAATAATAGTGTTTGAACCTGATGAAATACAAGTAAATTGTAAGTTACACATAAAAAAAATCTTCCCAAATAGGTGGGTAATATAGCTTTCATTCAACGGAATAATATTATTTTACTAGATCGTAAGTATTATCAGAATTCGTTCAATGATTCCATGACGTTTATTGACAAGTGACCATAAGATATAACCTCTAAATTGATCTTATCGCGCATGTAGATAACAAACAAACCTACATTATTTTCAATATCAATATCATGCAACTAGTTACCTGATGCTTGGCCGGTAGAAATACACTCTTTTTTCAGCAGTTTACTATCGTGCACTGGTTTTTTAGGTCGGATCACCACGTACTTAGATTTCAGTCCGTCGAGAACATTGCTTTGATAATCACCAGACTCTTCAAACTCAATCTTGGACAGAAGCACGCTTTTAGCAGATGAGTATAGTCTGCTGTCCAATAATGAGGAACTTTGAGATTCGTCTGGGGTAAGAGATAAACGCAATGCGCTAGTTACGGGGTCGCAAATGGAAGCGGGCATTTTACCTCCAAAATTGCACTATCACGTTATCAAAGCACAAAGCACTTCATAGTTCAATTTACGAGTTCATATGTAGCACAAACAGATATTTAACAGAACGTCATAAAATAACCCCGTAAAAATGTGTATTTTAAATTATTGGACTGTAAAAAGGAAAACGAAACGAATCAACCTCGACTGATCCACGCACGACAACCCAAAATTGTTGCCATACTTAAAATAAAAGGATTTTAATAGAACATCAAGAGGAGTAATGTTATAATCCAAGAACGGTAAACGGTAACTATAATACTTGTCGAATTTGGTGGATCTATTTTTCTACAAGTGCTACAAACATTATACCTATTTGTTAGTTTGGTTTTACGGATTTTACTGCCATTTTTTTAAACCCTGTCATTTGCCTGGTTTACGCGCCTTTTGGTCGCAAGACCAACTTGCAACAAGCTTCCTTCGATTTGTACAAAAAAAGAACTAACAAGTGGTAGGATTCGCAGCTAGTTCTTGCAAGCCCATCAACAAAATAAACGCCCTTTCCACGCGTGTCTAATAAAATGATGGTTTGTCAAGGATTGACAAGCGCTTGGAGCCGGCATTAGGCGATCGAGTGGCCGCCGTCGACGCAGCGACGCCGCCGGCCTAGAGCATTGTAAAGTACTCAGATACCCTTTAGCCTATGAGGGATACAACTAGGCCTCCTTTGCGTGTGCGTGGTCACGACCATGCCAGCGTCGCGCCGCCGGCACAGTGAGACTGGCAGTCTGGCACCCGCAACTGGCATGGCCGCATATAATCACCATCTTTACAGATCGTTGGCAACACTGATACTAACCCCGCTCCCCGCTCATGTGCAGCGTTGCCAATGTGTGGGGAATTGCCAAAACTGCGGGCTATCTCAAGTTGATTGGGAATTTATTGGGGATTTGCACTATGGAGAGCATTATGGGGAAAATGCGGGAATTTTGACATCTTATAATAAAATTCAGAGCTACATATTGAACTGTTGTAACACATTCTTTACCGAATGTGCAACGGAGAGCATTTACAACTTCGCCCGCGCTCCCGCGCTAACGGACAGTGGACGAAAGAACGCGAGTCTGTACGCAACGCTCGCGACCCGCTTATAATAGCTTTGATTGTTTTTTTATATTTACTGTTTGTGCCCATAAGGGCACAAACGACACAAAATAAAATGAAAAAAAAAACACAATCATATTGAAAAACACAGTATAAACTGTGTTTTACAATTACATACAAGGCGTCTTGTTGCTTCGAGGTTCAGGTCCATTTGCTGACCCTTTTAAGAAGATCCGTCAGAGGTTTGGCAACGTTGGCGTAATTGGGAATGAGGCGCCGGAACCAACTTGACGTTTGCAAAAAGGTCTTCACGTGTTTCACGTTCTCAGGAGGGGACATATTTGCGATAGCTGCTGTCTTATCGGGGTCTGCCTTAACTCCATCTAGTACGATCACGTGGCCCAGAAACTTTACCGACTCGCGAGCAAAGCAACTCTTTTCGCGGTTCACTCGCAAATTGTACATCTCAAACCGGAACGACTCCGACAGGACAATGACGTCATCTAAGTAGGTTAGCATGCAAACATCGGCCAGTCCCTTGCCGGACCTGAATCGACCCATAAGCCGCTGGAAAGTCACTCCTAAGTTCCTCAAACCCATTGGCATTATTTTAAAACAACTGAGAGGGCTCACAAACGCAGTCTAGTCGTGGTCAACCGGTTCCACAGCAATTTGAAAGTACACTGATCGGAGGTCACAGGTCGTCATGAAACTGGTGTTCTTAGCTATGTGGAGAACGTCTTCGATGCGTGGAAGTGGGTAGCGATCAGACTCCGTTACAGCATTCAGCTTCCTGTAATTTACACATAGCCAAACCCCTCCTTCCTTATTCTTCACGAGGACCACGTGGGCGGCCCAGGGTTCTTCTGCACCTCTTGTTCCAGCATCGTTCTCTTACTAGGGGAGACATCCGGTAATGCGTGAAGCGATGGGTTCCTGATACGGATCTATCTTCAACCGGTGCGTGGCGTATTCCGTTGGTGGCCCGCCCGTTGCGAAGCGGTCGGACCTCTTCAACAGAAACGTGTTCAGTTGGATCCTCTGATCTGCTGTTAACTTGGTCCCTTCATCATCCCTCAGCACAAGGTTTGATGCTTCCACTTTCATCAGCTCCATCTGGCCGCCATTAGGTAAGTCAAAGCTGATAATAAACGGACGCCAATGTTCCGGCTTGTCGTTAAAACACCAGCTGCGCTGTGGTAAGTCCAACAGGATACTTGCTTTCATGATAAAGTCTCTACCTAGCAATGTCCGGGTTTGCGCGTGCGGCAAAACTATAAACGTGATAGGTATGACATGGTTTTCCAATATAAGGTCAGTATCATACCGGCCCTAAAAAGTAAGTCGTGTAGCATGGGGCCTGCGATGGAATGTGTGGTCCCGTGTCTAAAATAGCTACCCCCTTACGATTCACAACCTGAATTTCCACCAAAGGCCGCGGATCGTCAGTATCGGGTACCTGGGCTCTAAAAAAAACTGACTTGCTTGAAGTCGACGCGCCCTTGCAGTTACTGCATTTTGAACGCACCACTCCCAGCAGTAACAACGTAACTCAGTACTTTTGCTCGAATTATTAGAAGGATCAGTGACCTTTCTGTCCTTCTTATTCTTATTGCGGCACTCGTCTACCGTATGACCGAAAAACTTGCAATAAGTATACTTTGGCCTAGCACGCCTTTGCCCATCGCTATTGTTATTATTTTTCACGATTAACGCGTGCGAGTCAGACAGCCTAACGACACGTTGATTAGTAGGTACTCGACTTAGACAGGTCACCTATAGTTTTCGTAGGGTTAACGTTTGCGTTCAAACATTCTTGCGCGGCGACGGGATGGTTATTGATTACATTGTCGCTATTGTTATAACAATGGGTAGAAGCACTTACCTCCGCTAACGACTCCTCGATTAATCTGGCCTTCGCGATTAGCTGATCCAGCTCGTGCACCGCGTCACGAGTCACTCGTTTTCTCGTTTTAAATACGTCGGCCCGTTCACTATTTTGTTCGGTACCGAAAATCTCACGAAGGATTTTATATCCTGGTCGTAGCACTCCGTACATTCCTCGGAGATGTTGCAGCGCGTCGGACCACGACGCTTTCGACGACTTTATGCCCTGCCACCAGACGGCGGCCTCGCCAACTAGCAGCATAGGCAGCCCCCGCAAAGCGTGCTCGTCGCTGATGTTGGTGCAGTCGCGGTATACCGTGATAGCGTCGATAAATGCCTTGAACTCTTCAGCGTTCTTCTATGACCCGTCAAAACGCGCCGTACACTTTGCGAAGTTACCCAACCGGGTATCCGTGGTGATGATATGCACGCTTCATCCTTATTCGCCAGTATGCTCTCAATAAGAATGCGATTTGTTTCCACTTGGTTTCTTGTTATGTTGCACACAAGTATCTGAAGCATCTCTTCAGACACGGTGATGTTCGGAGATGATGACAATGATGCGACCACCGTGCACCATACTATTTTGGTCCGTGTCGGATCCCGACCCACCATCTCTTCCGGTACGTTTTTTTGTTGGCTTCGGCGGCATGGTAACAGGTCACTACCTCTGCTGTTACTCTCGAACAACACGGGTGATGGTTATAAGGGTAGTAGTATGTTACGAACAACGTATTCGTTACAAATCCGTCGCATGAAAATAAATGTTGACTGTACTTTTTGGTGCACGCCAAAACACTCCGCGCGGTAAACTACCTCGCGCGCGCGTCGGTTCGCGTCGGTTAAAATTTTTGGCGGGAAGCACTATTTTGGCGGGAAGAGTGTACTCGCCCGAAGTTTTGTTTTGTTTGTGTAGATATTTATAGAAAGCACTATCGTACAGGGTTCACAGTATGTGTTAGCATAATAGAATTTAGCACTTATTGTCACTGTTATGGATTTAACGAATTTTTTACTGAAAACTTTGCCACGAGTTGGGCGACACTTACAGGGAAGTTTTTCTCAGGGTGTGTGTTGGAATTAAATCATTGGAAACGCATGTTCAACAGTAAAAGTAGGTATATAATTTATAGTAAAACACAGTAAAAGGCACAAACAAAGACTACAATAGTATTGGGCACAAACTGGATAAATATAAATAAAAACAATCAAAACTAAATAAGGTAGCCCGCGAAATTCAAATTTTCTTAACTTTTTTGCAATTTGCTGGTCAGTACTAAGTGTTGAAATACGATTCGCGGCCGTAACAAATATGTATTTATAGAATTATAATCATTAAAGTCATCAACACAACTCTCTAAGATCAAATAATCCCACTGAATGACTATTTCAAGAAATCTTGACATTTTAGGATTATGCTAACTTAACAAGTTGTATTACAGATTCTAATGATTATAATTCTGTAAATAAATATTTGTTACGGCTGCGAATCATATTTAAATCAACGTACAACTTAGTACTGACAAGCAAATTGCAAAAAACGTAAGATTTGAATTGCGCGGGCTACCTTGGAGCATCCACCTTAAGAGCGGACCGCGATCGTGGCGTACGGACTCGCAATCCAGTATAATAATGTACCTACTCTGTGAGTCTGTGTCGCGATCCCAGCGATGCCAGACGTACGATAATTATCGTACATGTACGATAATTTCGACACTCGTACGATGTACGATATAATATGTATTATCGTACGCCAAAGTACGATAATTTCCAACCTTCCTCCGAAGTGGGGTAAAAAGACTATTATCCAGTGCCTTAAAATCATCTAAAAAAATGTTGATGGATGGGGATTTCCCTTCGAATCTATCAAACCAACGAACGAATGACAATGATAGTTCATTTATTCAGTACTACTTAGTCTGTGATTTATTCTTATTTATGGTTGATCAAGTTAGTCCCGATGTCGCCCAGGAAAAAGAAGTTGACGTATTTTGGCATAAAATTTCGCAAATGGCTATTGATGGAGAGCAGACATACACAGTTTTACCTCAATTTGCTCTGGCTGTTTTGACACTTCCACATTCAAATGCAGACACCGAACGACTATTTAGCAAAAATAATTTGACGAAAACCAGAATAAGAAACAAACTTGCAACAAAAACTGTTAAAGGGGTTTTACTTTCAGCGCAATGCGTAAAAAACCAATCAAAAGAATGCTGTTATGGTTTTAAACCAACTGATAAAATGATATCACGAATGACTTCAGCAGTCCTTTATTCAAAAACGGCTGGCGCTGCTGCAGACGTAGAAGTAAATACCGATACCGATGATCCCACTCTTATATAAAATAAATACCGTAAGTTATTTTAAAATTTCTGTCTAATTTCACAACTTTCTAAAATTCCTATCCTATTTCTAGTTTTGCGAAATAGCGCGTTTCGCGCGGTTTTGCTAGGTGTACGATAATTTTTCATCTGGTACGATAATTTTCGAATATTAATACGATAATTCACTCGAACTCGTCTGGCAACCCTGCGCGATCCTTCGTCCAACGTCCACTGTCGGTCGGTTGGCGGGGGTGCGAGGTCGCGGGCGGAGGTGTCATCTTCCGTTTGCCGCGCATAAGGGCAAGCTCGAACACATACGTTATGGGCATGCAACATTATTTAAATATTTAGTTGAAACTTGTTTTATTTCTTAAAATTTTGAGGGGAATTTGTAGGGAATCAGCAGATTTGAGACTCTTACCTGTGTCCTACCTTTTTTTTATTAAATTTAGGGACTTTGATTGATGAGATGATTACATTAATGGCTTAATGGGGAATTTGATAAATTGGCATTGGCAACCCTGCCTGCTCGTGTGTCTGGCTGTCAAAATGTCAAGCGTCGCTTTCATTTAATTTGTCAAAATGTGTATTTATCGATTTGGTTTTTGAAATAAAAATTCGGTGTTTTTATTATGGCATGATAGTGTTTAATATATTCTGCTTAATTAAATTAATTACAGTAATAATGAATTTTTTGGCCGGACAGTGTTTTATGATTTTAGCAGGTCAGAATGTTTACGTTACAAATTTAACGAAGTCATTTCTGATTATCATTCATTTAAAACTTAATTTGCATGCCAATTAAGTATTTAATTATGTATTTTTACTCAAGTGACTTGAAATTTTAAATATATTTCTATATAAACAGCGTTCGCGACTATCCCAAGGTGTTAACAAACTATGTTTCGTTTCAGTACTCTGCGTGGTTTCGTCGTCCAGAGTTTTAGAATTAAGTGATAAATTCGTGGATATAAGTCATGAGGGTATGTGGTTTGTTAAGTTCTATGCGCCATGGTGCGCCCACTGCCGAAGGATAGAACCTATTTGGGCCCATGTTGCTCAATCGCTCTTCAACAGCCCTATAAAAGTGGCGAAAGTTGATTGCACTAGGTTCATGGCTGTGGCGACGCATTTCAAAGTCAGAGCATATCCTACAATAATGTTGTAAGTTATCACTTTGAGGGATTTATGTATTCATGTGTAAAAAAGCATATTTGTAAACTTATTTCATATTTATTTCTTACCTACAGTATTAAAGGTCCCTATCACCATGAGTATGTTGGAGAAAGAGTCAAAGATGAGATGGTCAATTATGCCCTGCGCATGTCACAGCCTGCTGTTCAAAGACTGTCACAAGCTGACAGTCTTGGGTACCTGAAGGAAACGCACCCAGTCTTCTTTGGATATGTTGGCAAACAACAAGGACCATTATGGGTAACTTCACTTAATTTATGAATTAACAAACAATTTCCATTGTGTTTGAAATCATTTCATATGATAAAAATAATAAAAAAATAACAACATAACTCATCAGAATTTACGATTAGAAATCTTTTAGCAGAATACAAGTAATATCCGGGTCTCCCATGTTCCATCAAAAAAAAAAAAGACAAATTATCACTTCCCAAGCAATTTCCCGCATAATTTCATTTGCCAAATGATTACTAGTCAAATAAGCTCTTTACATTAATTGTAACGCAAACCTAATGTTTGGAAAGTGAACATTTAAACAAGAACTTGCTTACCAACTAGTGCTTTTACCAATTTTAATGTAGTCAAATATTTCAGTTGGTATAACATATTTTATGAAAAATAAAATAAGCCAAATATTTAGTATTGTCAGTTTCCAATTTACTATTTCTATTCAGTCAATTGCTTAGTCAATTACAAAAGATTTGCATCTTTATGTCAATTGCACAAAATATACAAATTAAATTACAATGTGTTGGTTTGGTTTTACATTATAAAATATGAAAAAATCTTATTTTTGTCTTTATATATTTTTTTTTTTCATAACAAATCATTTGACTAAATGTTTATTGTCTAAAGATTGTTTGCTATAGTAAATCATTTGATTATAGACCAAATGCCTTAATAACATTATCCTTGGTAATATTCTGCCGAGTAAAAATTTGACCAAATGAAAATGTACATACTAAAATCATTCCAAATATTGCATTGGTATGAAAAAAAGTTGCTAAAACTTGTTTGGATAGTGAAATTTTGTCAAAATAAATTTGGCAAACGGCATGCTTCCGTAATTTCTAAATCATTTTAAGTTACTAGACTTGATATAATAATAATAATGAATCGTTTATTTTTAAAAAGGGTCACATTTTACATTGATTACCTTAACAATTAAAAGTAGTGCATAGTTGCTAATTTGCCTGAACTAGGTTGAACCTGTGCTTCAGGCTAAGAAGTAGCTTACATACATACTTAATATAATAAATTAACAATGCATATAACATATAAACTAAATTAAAACTTAGGTAAATAAAAGTAAAATAGTGTGTTAGCAGTTTTATTTGCAGACAATAAGTAGGTCTTCTGTCTGTGCATAATTGTTGGTTAGTAAATAATTAAGTATAATTTTTTTACAGCTATAGTATTTTAGTTTATAGATACTTAGTTTTCTATTTAATCTATTGTACAGGTATGGACCTAAGAATGTTATAAATCTTTCTACAAAGGCATGTTTTGAGGCTGCATTAGACATGCATACCAGATCATTCCGCCTCTTGTTAGTGTTGTCGGCATTGTAGGCAAGCATGGTGTGCTGTTTTAATACTAAGTGCATAATGAAAACCTGGCGAACTGTTAGTACATTGCAGGATTTATATAGCAGATCTGTGGGAAAAAAGAAGGGATGGAAGTTTGCTACCTTCAAATTTGCTCTCTGAGCTCTTTCAAGGGGAAGCAAATTAGTTTTTGGTGTGCCACCCCAAGAGTGATACAGTATTGAATTATAGATTGACATAGGGCCAAATAAATTTGTGTGATTAATTTTGAATCTGCTAAAGTTCGCAATTTTTTAAAAACATATATTAGTTTGCAGACTCTTTTCACTAGGCTTTCAATATGTTTTTTAAAAGAGTGTGTGTCGTCCATTATTATCCCCAGATATTTTATGTTGCTTGTTTTGTGGATAAAGGGACAATTATTGTACACATGGTGATTGTACGGTTTCCACATTGATGGGCATATAGATGAGGGTTAGTAATGAGAAGTGAATATATTTTGTTTTGTCGGCATTTAATGTTAGTAAGCCAATTAGTCACAGTATTAAAACCTAGTTGAGCAATTTCGAACAGTTCACTACTGGTTTTAGCGCTAAATATTAACGCCGAGTCGTCGGCATATGATATTATTTTACCGTCCTTATACTTAGATTACACAAGTCGTTAATATAAGTAAGGAAGAGGGTGGGGCCCAGAATACTCCCCTGTGGAACACCAAAACCAGTATTTGTCTGGTCATCGCTCGTAATATCTATTCTAACACATTGGTACCGGTGGTCTAAATAGTCAGTAAAAAGTTTCAGCGGCGTTCCCCTTATTCCTATGTATGATCTCTAATTTGTTCTGGAGGACAGAAACAGACACCGTGTCGAATGCCTTGGCTAAATCGAGAAAGACTCCCAGGGTCTGGTTTCCTTTGCCGAGTTCTTCTGAAATATAACCAGTCAGACTATGCACCGCATTGGCTGTCGACAGTTTGGCTCTAAAACCAAATTGCGCAGGGGATAAGATGTTGTTTTTTTTTTAGGTAATTAACTAGTCTACTGCTTATCATTTTCTCTAGTATTTTTGAAATTAAGGGGAGTAAGGATATTGGCCTATAATTATTAACTACGTCTTTACTTCCAGATTTAAAGATAGGGATAACAACTGCCTTTTTTAGATAACTAGGGAAAATTCCTTCGGAAAGACAGATTCGAAATATATGCGTTAAGGGAGGTACCAAAATATGCTTAAAGAGTTTAAGTATCTTATTGCTTATATTATCCCATCCAACTGCACAGTCGTCTTTTAACCCAGAAATTAATCGTGTTATTTCATCTTCATCAGTATCCAACATGGCGAAAGATTTTGAGTTACAGCTATTGCTTGATTTTATGAAAGATGGTTGGTCGCAATATTTTGGAATCTGTTCGGCAAGAGTTTTCCCAACATTTACAAAAATGTTATTTACATTGTTAGCTGATAAGAGTGGTGAAGGATTAGATGTATCTTGGGACATAGTCGGCAGTTTGTCGGTCAAGTTCTGTTCTTAGATACATTTCTAAACTTCATTTTCAGACATAGATGTGGGAACTCCAATAACTATAATGCGAGGTTTGCGCTTTTGACGTTCGTCGACGGTAAGCCCTGACGAAGCGAGTTGGACTACTTGCTTGAGCTTATCTAGGTCATCTTTGGTCTCAGTACTGATTATTAATCCCCCTTTTCCTATTTTGCGTACGGCTCGAACTTTCAGCTTCATTTCTCCAGGGCATATGATATTTTGGACCATGGTCTTGGTTTCGTCACTGGTCTTTTAGTTATCACTGGGATAAATCGCCACAGAGCTAAAAGTATTAGGACGAACAAAACTGTTGGACCCCTTCTTTACCATATCTGCAAAAGATGTACCCGCACCCTGCTTCGTACAGGATTCCTGAATCTTCCGATTCATCTCCGTTAGGCAGTCGGATAGATCTCGAGCTTCGGTCATGGTTTTAAGAGATGTATGGGTTTGAATAGCTTTTTGCTTTAATGACTGGTATTGAACAGCCATTTGCGAAACTCCATGTCCAACTTTTCGGTAAAGATTGGTGATTTTCAGTTTCTGCTCAGTATTGAGCTTACCATCAGAAGCAATAGCACACACCTTATTCAGGTACTGCTCGATTGATGTCATCCAGGTCTGGATCACCGAAGTGGACACTACTGGAATTGTTTCATCTTGGTCCTGTCTTGGTTGTCGGGGCGGTGTCGGTGCCGGTGTCGGTACCGGGTCGGTGTCGGTGGAGGACTGCGTCGTATCATCGCACTCCAATTAAAGGGGCTGCCTTCCATATAAGTGAATATTTAAAAATAATATAGTCGGTTCATTATTTAAACTTGACTGTTTCTATAACTCGCTAATACACTAAAACTAGATCACTATTTATTTTATTTTAAAAATGCATTAATGAGCACGTCTGTATACTTTGAATGCCTAACAATAAATTCTCTTTACTAACTTTATTGAAATATAGTTAGTAAAACAAGCCAGTAGTTACTGAAAACCTACTTTAATTTATTTGACAACTTCTTATTGAAGAATATAATTGAAAATCTATCTTTGTCTTAACAGCTAAAACCTCGGATCGCTAATACCGCAGTTCCAGTGGTACGCCCTAGGGTAGGGTCCTATTGTATACAACACGCTAATAGTGTGCACAAAGACATCAAATTAAGCTCAAGCAATACAATTCCAGTATAAGCTGACTTCTCATTGTATGAAAAAAAAGCGAACCTGCTAAAAAAAAAACAGACAGTAATTAATAACTTAAAGTGACTTAAACAAACAATTTTCCTTATTGTTACAGGAAATGTTTACACTACATGCCGAGAAGTATCAGCCACACACATGGTTCTATGCTATGTCACATGATCTGTTGAAGAACGATGTTAAAATACCTAATGAAACTGCCGTATTTGTTTACAAAGAGGATGAAGCCTACTTTTTTGAAGGTACGAAGGCGGAGTGATAAGTCTGGTAAAAATTAAACAAGGAGTCAATTTTATTTAATGATTATTATTTATTCTTCAACGTAGTTTCCTTTTAACTCAATGCACTTCATCCAGCGTTTCTCTAGCTTTTCGATCCCTTCCATAAAGTACGACTTAGGTAACCCTTCGGCATAGGCATTGGTTTCGTGCATGATCTCTTCGTTGGAGCCAAATCTTTTCCCACCAAGCCATTTTTTTAAATTCGGAAACAGAAAATAGTCGCAAGGGGCTAAATCTAGCGAATACGGTAGGTGAGAAAGCAACTCATGGGTTGCACTCATGCGTTGTCTTGGTGGAAGAGGATTGTCATCTTAGCCAAATGTGGTCGTTTTTTAACCTACTTCTAAAAAAGGAGGAGGTTCTCAATTCGGATGTTTGTATTTTTTTTTATGTTTGTTCGCACATAACTCTGTCGCTTGCCAATCGATTTGAAAAAATCTTTTTTTGTTGTAAAGGGTATACTTCCCAAATGGTCCCGTAGAAATTTCATCAAAAACGGTTCAGTAGTTTGGTTTTTAAACCAAAATTACTAGTAAAAATTACAACTTAAAAGTGAAAAATAAAAACTTTTTTTGCAAAAAAAAACAACCGACTTCCAAAAACGACACTACAAAGTGAAAAATAACTTTAATTTTGGAAATCGGTGGCAAACAACGAAAATGCGAACCCAACGACACCGACTTCCGAAATTAAAGTTATTTTTCACTTTGTAGTGTCGTTTTTGGAAGTCGGTTGTTTTTTTTTTTTGCAAAAAAGTTTTTTCACGTAAAATTTTGTCAAATTGGTCCAATAAATTGGCATAATATGCGCCATTACGTTGCCATGGCGCAATTGCGCCATTGCGTTTTACCCTTCTCTAGGTAGTCAATATGGATTACCCCACGTGCATCCCAAAAAACTGTAGCCGTCACTTTATTGGCCGATAAAACTGCTTTGGCCTTCTTTGGAGCTGGTTCGCCGGTAGCAATGCACTGTTTCGATTGTTGCTTGGTTTCTGGGGTATAGTGGTGGATCCATGTTTCGTCTACTGTTATAAAACGGCGCAAAAATTCGGTTTTATCCCGTTGCAACAACGCGAAACCTGCCTCCGAAGTGGTCACACGCATTTTGATCAACAGTCAATAAACGCGGCACCCATCGCGCGGATCGCTTCTTCATATCTAAATGTTGGTGTAAGATATTAGGAACACGTTCGTCTGAGATGCCTACTATGTCGGTTATCTCCCTCACTTTTACTCTTCGGCCGTTCAACACAATGGCCCTGATTCCCTTGTTCACAAACTAAACTAAATTTAAGTTCTGTGCATCTTTTTCTTTCTATTTTATTAAGAAAAGGACAGAAGATAAAATATTAGTTTACTCCTGTCAAATTAAGATACTCCATAGACAGATTAGACGTGATTAAAAACATGGCTGCTAAAAATACGTCAATTTACGTCGGGCGCTGACTAGTTTGACAGGACTGAACTAATATTTATCTTCTGTCCTTTTCTAAATTAAATACAAAGAAAAAGATGCATTGAACTTAAATTTAGTTTAGTTTGTGAACAAGGGAATCGGCGCCAATATCGAGGATTTTAGCAATCAACTCTGGAGTAGTGACCTCAACTGGGCGTCCTGGACGCACAGTATCACTTGTGCTTGTACGACCACACCGAAAATCGTGGAACCACTTATGAATCATTTTAATCGACGGAGCAGAGTCCTCATAATATTTATCAAGTTTTTGTTCCGTTTCCGTTATAGTTTTTTTGTGCAAAAAATAATGTTTAATCACGACACGAAATTCACTTTTCTCCATCTTTGCAAAAACGTGTTCAGTTGTTTTTCTTTAATGGCTGTCAAAAAAAAAACTAACCGGCAGTACTGACTGAAAATTTTAATTTAGTCCTTCAAAAGAGTTGTGAACAAGGTCGATGTTCGTGTGTCGGTCGAAATTTACTTTTCTCCATCTTTGCAAAAACGTTTACAGTTGTTTTTCTAAAAAAAACTAACCGGCAGTACTGGCTAAAAATTGTAATTTATTCCTTCAAAAGAGTTGTGAACAATGATCGCAAATTGCATGGAATCTCCATGCAATTTGTGGTCATTTCATTCCAAAATAGATTTTTACTTCAAGCTTACTTTGATTCACAGCAAATCCATCATTAATTGAAGACAGAGAAACCTTAAATGTAACACTGGACAAATGGATTAACTCGGAGAGATTTGGGTCATTCCCAAAGGTCACTCGATCAAATATGCATGAACTAATGGATATAAAAAAATACATTGTAATTGCTATTGTCTCTGAAAATAAGTTGAATGAAATTACTCAAACAGAGAGAGACTTCAAAGATATGATTGAGAGCATTGTCAAGTAAGTATTATATAAATTATCATAAAAATTGGTAAATTCGGTTTGATTGTGATGGTATTTTACAGAATAATTTTCTATTATGTATAAGCAAAATTAATTAAAGGACCATGAGCAGAAGTAGTCCAAATGTCCACCACTAATGAGACCAATATAACTGAACCAGTCTATTAAATAAGGAATAACTTTAGGTAAGACACCCATAAAAATACCGTCACTAAACCAAATTTTCTTTATAAAGGAAAAGAAAACGGGACCTACACGACAGATTCCAATTTGGTTGGATGGGAACTCCTGATATCGCAAACTCAATAGCTATGTCTGAACTGACGACGCCGCACCTACTGGTCCTCAACTCCACTACAGGCCACCATCACATGCCTGATGACGATCCAGTGCTCATGACACCTGAAGCAGTTTCAATCTTCCTTGACCAGATACATAACCAAGTAGCACCGGTAATTCTTAAAATTTTTTAGTTTCCATAATAAATACCTTACTCAGTTTGTGTAGATATTCAAACACGCTCTAAAATCAACATAAAAACCTTAAAACAACTGACTTCTAAAAAAAAACACTACAAACTGAGAAATAACTTTAATTTCGGAAGTTGGTGTCGCTGGTTCCGCATTTTCGGTTTTTGACACCGACTTCCGGAATGAAAATATTTGAAGTCGGTTGTTTTTTTTTTTGTAAAAAAGTTTTTATTTGTCACTTTTTAGTTGTATCTACCTACCCCACACAAATTCATATAGACTTGCAAGATTAGAGGTACCCCAATAAAAACTTTGACAGAAATGAGGGTGTACGTACCGTGGTATACTGAACTCATCTGCGTACCCCTTTAGAAGGTACAGGCGTGATATTATGTTGTGGGATTGCGTAAACAATGCGATATACAGCAATACATATGCGATAGCAGCATTCGGGGTTGATTTGCTGGCATTTATTGAAGAGTTCCGCTGTCTATCTCCGAAACACATCATCAGATCTTTATGAAATTTTAATGGGACCATTTCGGAATCAAACTCTTTCGAACAAAAAAATCCGCAAAATTTGCAAATCCGTTCATATAAATGACGGAGTTATGCGCGACCATACATAAAAAAAACTGAATTGAGAACCTTCTCCTTTTTTTGAAGTCGGTTAAAATACACGTCGCACTTGAATTAAGTGCGTTTTTATAGCTACATAAATCCTATCAATTTTCGTGATTGTATACATAGTTTAACTTTCATCTTATGACTGAACATGTCTGTTTCTCCCACAGACATATGGAGGCAACAGTTTGCCAGTACGTTTCTACAGAGGCTTTTATGAAGCAAAGACCACATTGACGAATATGTGGCGTGGGAATCCAGTATTAACGGCGCTTGTGTTCGGGCTACCTCTCGGCTTCTTATCTCTTATATGCTACTCAGTGTGCTGCGCTGATATACTCGATGCAGAAGAGGACGAAACTGCAGGTAAATTATTTACTTCTTTCGTGATTTTGAAGGCAAAGTTTCGAGAGGTAGTTGTAATTGTAATTTATGTCATTAGTGCGAGCTTTGGTTACTGACTATTGGTTTGTCCTGCAATCAGTGTCAATCAGTAAGATCCTCTTTTATGCGGTGTAATAAATTTGCGATAGGTGGTCATTACTGTGGTTATTATATGTATTTGAATAAAAAACAAACATTATTTGAATAAAAAACAAACATACATAAACCCTGCCGGGAACAGAGTCCAGCCTATCCGATGGCGGTCAGTGCTCCAGAGGCAGGAACCTCGTAAAAATAAATTTCGTGTCAAGAAACTCCTACTGCTATATGATGACAGTGGTGACACCCTCTTTTGGTTTTAGGCCCTTTGTACACACACGTTTTTCTTGCCGTGAAAAACTACGGTTTGTTCGCCGTGTATGGGAACACTTGTCAGTGTCGTATAAATCAGTATGGATGCTTGTTGACAGACACGTTTTTTCTACGGCGCGGTTTATAAAGAAACCGAGCCGTGTACAAAAGGCTTTACACCTGTTTCTCCATCGGCAACGTCAACGAGAAACAAGATTTTTTGAACCGAGCGAGACATCCGGTGGTGGGCGGTTGACACACAAATGCATGTAGCGCTACTTTGGCGCCGTCATCTCGTTGTCGTTGAAGGTGCCGGTGGACAAACGGTCTTTTAGTAGACCATTGGCCGGCCCTTACAAGTAGTCACGAGTAACAGCACAACAACACCCGAGCAGAGTCCTATTATCATTACCTACTTATAGGTACCTAATTGTTAAAAATATTTTTGTTTTCAGAAACACACGAAAAGAAAGACTAGACACGAAAATGATCAAGATCGTAAATCGCCAGTTTCAGTATTTTTACAACATTGACAGAAAAAACGAAAGCTGTTTTTTTTTTGCTATCATGGTTATTTTTGCTTTTCATAAATATTGCTTATGTCTGTGATGTGGCAAATTTTTCGATGTTTTGGTTTTAGTTAATTACCTCGCAATTACAGTTACTTTGTAACGGATATATTCATTATAAGGTTTGGTTTATACACGTAAAATTAGTTTGTTACATACGTAACAACAATTTATAGTACAACATTTTATTAAATAATTACTAGTCTGCGGCCCAGCTACTAGCGGGTGGGGGCGACGAGCTTATAAGTCAACAACTGTGCGTGTTGTTCATTGCTCACTAGATGAGCATCTAAATAGTGAGCGGTAGCATGCAACGGATCGTTGGAAGCTTTCCTACTGCTCACGCTTTTATTATTCAAGTCGACCGCCCTGGCGCACCCCACTCTCACCAAGACCAGGCTTTTAAACGATACCGGGGGAAAGTTTTTAACCTTAAGATTGTTGACCGACTAAAATCTCTTGATACCAGATGGGCAATTCTCGTAATTTTATGAACGTTCACAGTCTGATCTCAGTCTCAATCTGTCAAAAATACCTCTAATTTCCCTACATTTTGACAAGTTTTTGACATTTGTTTGTCGCCAAGATGAGACTACGACTAGATTTTGAACGTTTTAAATTACGGGAATTGACCTTCAGGTACTTACTTGCAATTTTAATAAAATGTACTTATGTGGCCCAATGTGAGAAGCATGATCTGAGAAATTAAAATCAAGTTTTCAAAGATGCACCTGTCATGGAAGTAATTCCATATGTGAATTATGTTTATCTCGCTTTCTAGGTATTGTTTTGAGATCTTATTTTACATCTTTTTTTTTTACTAAGTATTATAAGTACAGACGCCAGCACATCCAAGCTACTACAATCTGCCAAATTTATTTAATAGATTTTCAACTTTATCACTAAAGCATTAAGGTTCAATGTTGATTGGGAAAATTTGACAGTTACGGGTAGCTTGACCTGCTGGCGTCTATACATTACGTTAAAACATGATGTCTTAATATAAATAAACGTTGTTTTGTAACCGCTAGTCTATTTATTATGAATTAGAAAGTAAGTCCGAGTCAAGGTATATACCAAAGATTACGAGGATACACCTACTACTTTGAGCAGAAAATTTTACTATGTAGGTACGCAAGGCCACCCACGTAAGGCCAAAGCATACAGTCCTTTTACAGTTATTTAACCTCTGACAGTAGAAACCTAACAGCAACCTTATTACAACGAAAAATAAAGATCATTGTGATTTCCATAAACTTGTCAGTGGCAGCAACCTTATTACAAGGAGAATAAACATCACTGTGATTTTGACAGTGATGTAAAATAACTATGAAAGGACTGTACTTACGTTCATATTGATGGAGGCATGTTGTTCCCGGTTTTCAGAACGAACAATTTGAACTTGATTGGTAAGCAAATTGACTAATAATCTACTAACTTACTTTAGACCATAACAAAATCACAACTACCATTGTTGGTATGAAATGGCAATCTGCTCCACAATCAAGTTCCCTGACTGTACACTAAAATTCTGGCATAAGTATCCTTATGTTGACGTAAAACAAATTATACCTCAATCAAATTAAATGGTGGTATTCTGGATTTAAATAAAATTATCTGATTTTTTATAAAACTCTTATTTATTCTTACCAAAATAAGTATGTTACTCCTGCAGTAAATGATATTTCAAATTCTATATCTTAGACAGTTCCTCAATATACAGAGCCATTTGGATTTGTTCTATATGGATTTTCAGCTGGTTGTACCAGACCGCATACTTAGTATGACTATCCAAAGTATTTCCTACTTCGTGATCATTTATTTGAGGGAATCTTCTGCCTCTATTATTGTAATTATTATTTATCTTACTCTTGTTATTTGTTAATTTGTTAGTATTAGCTTTCTTTATTGATTCACTGGAATTGATTTCACTACTAGACGATTCTGTTTTACTTGAACCTTTTTCACTTTCTTGCTTACTGTACACTTTTCTTTCCCTTGGTGGAGGCTTATTCTTATTTCCAGCCTCCTTGTATCTAATATTGTTTGATTTTTGAAAAGTGTAATGCGTTTTCTTTAGTTTAATATTATTACTACATTTTGTTGACTGAAAAGATGTTGGAAGCCCTGCATCTAACAATGCTTTGTTTATAACAGAATCATCAAGTTCGTCATCACACAATCCATTGTCTACATTAGTTCCTTGTTTCTTTTTAGGTGCCCCCTTCTTTATAGTTTTATTAAGTGATTCATGATTTGGCTCACATGCTTTATCTGGTTTACCAAGTTTGTTCCCTTTTTTCTTAAGATTCTGATTGTTATTTAATAGTTTGATTTCCTCTCTTAGTTTTTTCAAATTGCTTTCTAATTCGGTGTTTATATTTAGTTTTAAAGAAACATTGTTAAGCATGTTTAAGGTTGGTTCACACTCAGTATTGGATTCTGCATTTAAATTGTTGTAAGAAGGATCACAGTCATTTTCTTTATGTGATTTAAAACAAGTTAACAAATCATTGAAAGATTCAATTTCACTTTCTTTAGTCTTCTCAAATGAATTGCATAATACTTCAAAACTTTCAGCTTCAACTGCACACTTTGTCACATCACCATCTCCATTTGTTAATTTATCGATTAACTCATGGTAGGCTTCATTATTTTCAATGTGTTGGTATATTAATGGGGCTTCGGAGGAATCACATTCATTAAGGTCAAAATTTTCTTCATCCCAAAAGTTTTTTAAGACTAATAATTCATTCATTGATTTAATCATTCTTTTAAATTTTGTCTCCTCTTGTCCTTCACTTAGTATAGTAACAGCAATACCATAAGAGCCAAATCTACCAGCCCTCCCAATTCGATGTAAATAAGTTTGCCATTCATATGGCGGCTCAAAATTTATGACTAAATCAATATTAGAGGCATCTATACCTCTTGCTGCCAAGTCTGTAGATATTAATATTCTACATTTATAATCTTGCAACATTTTCAATGCATCCAAACGATCAGTTTGTTCCTGTTGACCATGTAACTTTTCTGCAGGCCATTTTTCACGCTGAAGCATCTTGTACAAATCCCTAACTCTAACTTGATAATTACAGAAAATCAAACATTGCTTGAAGTTCTTTTTAGATAATATTTTGAGTAGTTCATCAAATCTGTTCTGTGTTTGCCTCACAATATTAGAGTTGCTCTTTACCATACTAACTAATTGTTTGATTCCTAAGAGAACAGTTGTACTGTCAGGGCAAATGTGTTGAGCATTTTGGACATATTTACTCATAACAGACTTTAACAATTCAGGATATGTGGCACTACTCATAATGACTTGCTTTTCTTTAGGTAATACTGAAAAAATATAGTTAATATCCGCCTGGAAACTCTTATCCATTAACTTATCTGCTTCATCAAGAACCAATAATCGCACAGCTGTTACATCAATGTGATTTGCTTGAATTAAATGCCTTAGCCTCCCAGGACTGCCAACAAGTATATGCACATTATTTTTGAATTTTGTTACATCTTCTTGGAAAGACAATCCACCTATTACAACTTCAACATTTAAACCTGCAACAGAACTTTTATTGTGATTTGTGTTTGATTAAAAAAAAAAAAGCAGAAAGATTGTAGTATGTTTTGGAAAATAGGTTTTTGCCTGAATAAATACTTAGTCCAAGTGATGTGACGTTGATAATCATGTGCAGGGCAAGTCAAGGTGCACTAGTTCACATGGTACTAATACACTCCATTGTCCCAGTACTTACTTTTCAAGTTGGAACCAATTTGAGAAATTACATCACATATTTGGGCTGCAATTTCTCTTGTAGGTGCTACAATAACAGTTTGCAAGCCTTTCTCCAAGTTCAATTTCTCCAGTGCAATAACTGTAAAGACAGCTGTTTTACCAGTCCCAGACTTAGCCTCGAGTAAAAGATCTAAAATAAAAATCATGCATATATTGATGATATTAAATAATGTAAGTCGAGATTATTATTAATGTAAGATGAGGCTATATACGAGGCATACGTCGGCGTCGTTGTCATTCGCAGCGTACAGACGTGCTCGTTAGCAATATTTAATAATTACCTACTTTAATGCATTAAGAGCTTATTACACCATCTTAAATATCGGACCCGATATTTAGGATCCGATTTAGGACAAAAAATTCAGTCGCCGGAGCTCCTGATAGTCCTGATTACACGTTCAGTGAATCAGTCTCGGTCAAAGAGTACGGTAAGGACGAGCGACGAGTGACGGACGTGTGTTGAAATGGCCCCAATATTAATGAAAACCCAAAAAATTGGTATTATCATAGCCCAAGCGGTTGGCACCATAAAAATAAAAAGGGACGAGATGGGTGAAAAATTATATAATATTGCGTCAAAAGCTAGCAAGCATGAACATTGTGAGGGCTTTAGAACCAGATGACTTCAGAAATTATGTTCGAATGGATTCAAAAGAATTTGATATATTATTAAATCTGATGACACCTTCAAAAAAAAGATACTTTTTTTTTCGAGAAAGTATTAGCGCAAAGCAGAGATTAGTAGTAACGTTGCGTTTTCTCGCAACGGGAAACTCGTATTCTGATTTAAAATTTACAGATTTAATACCTCAACCCTCACTTTCAAAAATATATTTTGAATCACCTGCTTTTCTGTAGTCATTTTATTTTGCGTACTTATTACATATGCATACAATCAACGAAAAACATGCGCTCGCGACGGCAGGCGAGAGGCGACATAAAAATGTACTCTGTGGAGGCGACTGAGCGTCCTAAATGTGATTACACCCTTCTGATTTAGGATCCGATATAGATTTAGGACGTCGAAAACGATTCTTGTCTTAAATCGGATCCTTCCTTCCTAAATGCGATTTAACTATCCTGAATTTAGGGACGACTAAATATCGGGTCCGAAATTTAGAACGGTGTAATAAGCTCTTTACCAACGTAATGCAACTGTAATTCTGCTAAGTAGGTATGTAGTTTTAGTGAATATTGGACGCGAATTAGTGAAAAATACAAAATGGATAACGAAGAGGGGCTCCTCTTCGCCGTCGAAGACGACGTCGCGGAACCCAGCCCTTGAGTCGGTCACGGCTGACGTTGTTTCAACGTCCAAGATTCAAAAATGAATGTTAGCTATTGAACTGCACTTAAATGAAATATGTTCTATTGCCGCGGATGGCAAACTCAACTCTGAGCAGAAAATTAAAATTTCAACCCTATGCCGTAAAGTAGGATCTGGAACCTCACAAATGGCAGTCAGTCAGTCAGTCTAATCAGTCGCTCAAGCAGAAAACCATTCACGCGTATTTAACGCGGTTGATGCTCTTCAGGAAAAGCGCGACCTGACGGAACATATTTCGGACCTCAAGCAGACGATTAAGGACTCAAGTTCTGCAGGAAATGTTTCGTTTGCCGATATGGTGGAGAAGGGAGCAAATGATTTCATTCTACCGAACAATTTGAGCTCTGTAGCTATATAGCCCAACGACAAAATATTAAAGTCAAGTGACGAAACAAAAGACCTCGCGAAAAAATGAAACTGATCAAATGAAACTGCATGTACGTGGTGTCCGAAAGACCAAAAATGGAGGCGTTATTATTAGTACAGAGTCGAAATATCATGCTGACAAACTCAAGCACGCAGTCCAGCTCTCTACATCCGGACTTACCGCCGACGAACCAAACAAGGGCAAACCTCGGATCGTGGTTGTAGGTGTGCCGACTACTTTGGCTGAAATTGAAGGTGCATTTATGAACAGAATGTAGCCGACAAGTTTTCAGCAATGCCCATGGACTCCTTTTTGAGCGTGGTTAAATTAGGCCACAAATCTGGGAAAAAAGATGTGTCGACCTGTAACTACGTCATTGAAGTTACAGCCAGTATACGTAAAGCTCTATTAGCCCAATTAAGGCTTTTTATAAATTGGACGTCATGCCCTGTCAGGGACTTCACCCTGGTTACCAGATGCTACAAATCCCAACAATATGGTCATGCAGCAAAAACATGCAGAGAGCTGTAATCTAAGTGTGGTCACTGCGGTGAAGAAGGACACTCGATGTGAGTGCACGAAGAAAGAGAAGAAGGTAGCATAATGTTCTGCGTTTTCGCTTTTTCGTAACCACCTAAACTTGGTCGGGTTACCACGGTCATTCACTTCCTAATGACTTTAATCGTATTATCTCATTAATTATCCAATGTATTACGCTGAAATTTTACTGATATACAACTGAACTAAACAACTAATAATTGACATAACATTCAGTTCATATATCCATAAACAGGCTTATCAGTGGCCAAATAACACCGCGCGCATCATGACCGTGTTCGTGAAGAACTGAATATCATCATAACTTGTTAAATACTTACAGGATACTAATGAAACTTCACATACATTTGAAGGCAATTACAAACTTCAAAATAACATTTAAAGTAAGTCTTTAAACCTCTTATTGAGAGTGCTGGGACCAATTGAAGTGTTTTTATATTTAATAAAATAACCTTTAAGCTATGCATTATTTTGGTTTTTTTATTGCAGAACAAATTTAAACTAATTCCTAAGAAGTCATGTACAAAATATGATAAGAATCCGCTTAACCGTTTCAAAGATCTAGCAAAACCAAAAATGTTACCCCAGCAAAATCTCGAATAACTTCGCAACCGAAGAAAGAACAAATACAAAATAAGGCACAACATTTACTTCATATAGACAACTAATTTTATAGCTAGTATTTATTTAAATACTCCCATTAGAAAGAAAAAGGTCTGGCTGGGGTAACGTTACCCCAGCAGGATATGTTTTTGTGAAATAATTAAAAAACTATAAGCGCAACAAATTTAAAAATGTGTGCAACAATTACAGAAGCCGCAAAACTAATTATCTATAAGATTCAAATGACCATTTTCGACAACATCTGGCTGGGGTAACGGATACCTTTAAGGTAGGTAAATAGTATTTAAGAAAAGTAGGTATAAAATAATGAATTAATAAATTTTTGTCATTATTTCAAGACTTCTAATGTTAAATTGTTAAAATTTTATTGTCCATGCCGCCTGTGATACAGGTTTATCCTAGTACAGGCATCTAACATTATTATACCTTTGTAAGTTATTTCTAAGATTCGTAAGTAAATATTTTTTTACCAATTTATATTCCTTTGAAATGAGTCGCATTGTTTAGTTGTTGTAGAAAACTATACATTTTACCTTTATCAAGAAGAATCAGAGTAGTCTTATTTGTTTCTTAGCTAAAAGCATATCAGCCAAGTTAAACTACGAATTTGAAGACTTAGCTAAAGTTTAACTGAAAAATGCTAGTTTAAGAATGTTAAAATAAAGCTTTGGCAAATCTTACCAAATCCACATTTCCCTAGAGGTATACCATGTAACTGAATTGGAGAAGGTTTGTAAAACCCGCAATTAGTCAATCCTTCTAAAGTACTGGGTGAAAGCAGCATCGTGTCGAAGGTAATATCTTCCGATATTTTAACATCTTGAGTTCTTAGCCCTTCATCAATATTGTGGGCAAGAACCATGGTTAAAATACGCAAGTAACTTGTGTTTGAAACTACTGACGTATTCAGGGACCTTGTTATTTTCCAAACAAAAATTCTGAAATTCCAGGACACCGATGTTTTCTAAATGAAATTCTGTATTTCAGTTCAGTGTAATTTCTATCTGCCAAAAGTGTCAAACTCATAATTGACATGTGTGGAAAATAGCAACTGTCATACAAAAATTCCATCATTTTGTGCTTCTAAAGGCTTCTACACACGCATGGCATTTATTTGGTTTTATTAATACCATGGTTTTTTGTTTGTGTACAGACGCCAGCGCATCAAGCTACTACAATCTGTCAAATTTCTTTATTAAATTTTCAACTTTATCGCCAAAGCGTTAGGTTCAAAGTTGATTGGGAAAATTTGACAGTTTCGGTTAGCTTGATGTGCTGGCGTGTGTACTTTATGTGATGGATATGATATTAGGGTTAGGTGCGAGCGCAACACAAGTTTCAACACGCGTTTCTTTCTGCAGATCAGTCAAATCATGAGGCACCCATTACTCATATTTTTTTGTTTTATTGATTTGACGCAAATGAGTCAATATTGTTGGTAAGGTAACGTTAAACCATGCCGCTAATTCCTGGGTAGTTTGGCTCGAATCGGCTTCTACCATCTCTTTCAATTCATTGTTATTCACCTGTGTGGGCGGTCTTCCACGTGGTTCGTTCTTCAAATCACAAGTTTCCATCACGAAAGCGTTTAAACCAAAATCGCACGGTGCGTTCATTAGCAGTCCCCTCTCCAAACGCAACATTGATATTGCGAGCTATTTCTGCTGCGTTAGTTCTGCGTCAGAACTCGTATTCATTAACCTGTTGACCACCGCGCGCCCCACGCGCGCGGACCCCCCGTCTACCGCGGCACTTGACACCCGGCGCGGCGGGCGGGCACTTATAGTAAACAAAAGCTTAATAACTCAAATTTTCGAAATATCCATCTTTCTTGTCTAAGGCTGCCATCAGACAGACCGCATCGCAACAACCGCGCGCAGTCGATATATTCAACTGTTGTTGAATGTTGCACATTTTTTAAAAGAAGAACTTCATAGGTATGTACCATGCAAAAAAAGTTTCACTTAAAAATCTCAAACCATGAAGATTCTATGTATGTCAATTAGAAGTACCTATTATAATAAAATGGTAATTTCATACTTTAACCCCTATTACTTTAGGGAAAAAACATTTTGTTTCTAAGTATTCATAGTTATGCTCGTGACTGTACCTAATTAATAGTATAATTTTGACAATTTAAAGTA
This sequence comes from Apamea anceps, assembly GCA_951799955.1. Classification (NCBI taxonomy): domain Eukaryota; kingdom Metazoa; phylum Arthropoda; class Insecta; order Lepidoptera; family Noctuidae; genus Apamea; species Apamea anceps. The sequence goes on from OX637516.1 coordinate 8,322,930, forward strand.
ATTTAAAAATCGTTGTTTAGTATAAATTAATTATATAGGTAAGACATATTGTAATTAATTTCTTTTAGGACTACTCCATACGGGCAAAAATTACAAAAGTTGTAGGTAGTTGTGAGTAGTAACTAATGTTGAGAAGCCTCGCGCGCTTGTTGGAAGCAGACGTGTTTTGATAATTATCGCAAAAATATTAAATCTTAATACATTTCGTTCACTCAAAATCAATCTTTGGAATCACAGTGTTAAAGTCGTTATCCTTTTGGTTCTACTAAACATCGCACGAGAACTCCTGGAAAGGATGGAATCACTACCGAAGCGTTAAAAATTGGCTCTTTCACATTGTTACCTCTCACCTTACCAACTGACCTCAGGAAAAGTACCCATTTCAATGTGCCATTCAAATATAGTTTTTTTGCACAAAGAAGGTGATAAAAGCGATATCAGAAACTACCGCCTATTAAGTCTGACATCTCATATATATAAAGCTTTTATTAAGGTGATACACAATCGCATAGACGGTGTTAACTATGTGGATCAAAATTAAAACGACGAACTGAGCAAACGATGTATATTTGAAATGTAGGGTTGGACACAAAACTTTTAAAGTGAAGGAAGCGCGCGTTGCTAATCGTGTTGGTAATGGCACTGTCTCTCAAGCAAAAAAAAACATGGCGGTCCGGGACTCGCCCCTCTGCCCACTCATACCCCGCGCACTTCCTTTACAATTTCTTATCGCGCCGCTAACATACCCCACCCCAGTGCTGCCTCAGCAGCACTCTTCATCAACCGGTATCCGAGCGATGCGCGTGACCGATCTGGTCAAAATTCCAGATTTTGTTTTGACTCGAACCATTCTGACACGGTCGTCTTTTCCTGGCATAACTTCCTGAACCATTCCCTTCGGCCAAGAGTTGCGGGGACTGTCTGGGTCCACTATAAGTACAAAGTCACCCACTTGTACATTTTTGTGTTCATCTTGCCACCTCTTGCGGGGCAGCAAGTCTGGTAGTACTTCCTTGACCCATCTGCGCCAGTACATGTCAGCCAATCTTTGTGCAATTCGCCATTGTTTGCGGAGATAAACGTCTGAATCATCAAATTTTCCGATGTGAGGTAAGCCAGACGACGATCCCAGCAAGAAATGATTAGGTGTTAACGTTTCAGGGTCATTTGGGTTCACAGACACGTGAGTCAGCGGCCGGCTGTTCACCATATTCTCTACTTCTGTTAACAGAGTGTTCAGAGTTTCATCTCTGGGAGCGCGTTCTTTCAAAATTATTTTCAGGCTGGTCTTCACGCTTCTGATGAGTCTTTCCCATGCCCCACCCCAGTGGGGACTTGCAGGCGGTATGAAAGTCCATTTTGTTCCTCGATTTAAGGCCTCATCTTTCAGTACTTTTTCGTCTAGCTCCTTTATAGCTTTTTTCAGCTCTGTATTCGCCCCTCGCAGATTTGTTCCATTGTCGGAATACAAATATTGAGGCCATCCCCGTCTCGCGGCCATCCTTCGCAATGCCATAATAAATGAGTCGGTTGTCAGGTTAGTGACTACTTCCAGATGGATTGCTCGTACAGTCAAGCAGGTAAATAAGACGCCATATCTTTTCTCGCGGCGTCTTCCCACCGTAACTTCCATGGGACCAAATAAATCCACACCACAGTAAGTGAAAGGCCGTTCGTGATGGGCGACTCGAGCGCCGGGTAAGTCTCCCATTCTCTGTTCTTCTGGTTTGGATTTTCTTATTCTACAAGTTGAGCACTTAGCTGATACATGTTTAACGGTAGGTCTAAGTCTGGTGATCCAATATCTTTGTTTGATTTCATTTACTATTGTTTCTTGATTTCCGTGTGCGTAGAAGTAATGATAATACTTGACGATCAATCTTGCAATATAACTTCTTCCTTCTAATATTACAGGGTTTTTAGTTTCAGGTAGAATACCAACAGCAACACCGATGCGGCCACCGACTCGCAAGACTCCGTGTTCGTCCAGATAAGGAGACAAGGTAAGTATGTTACTTGTTTTTGGTACACATCTGTTGTTTTTTATTGCAGTTAACTCCCTGCTAAACCATTCAGCTTGTGATTTTTTCAACAATAATGTTTCAGCATTCTTCATAGTCTCGTCGAACTCAAAAGTAAGCTTCTTGCATTTATTTATAAACTTGAGCACCATAGACGCCGATCGACGTAAGCGAAGCCATGAACTAAATCGAGTAGCATCAGGTACGGGTACATTAAAATGTTGTGTATCATCCTTTACTAAATTAACACACTCCAATAGCACTTCTTTCTTTTCACTAGATATGGCGTCAAGCGGCCATTCGTCTTCTTTGCGGTGTAAGAACGTTGGGCCGTACTTCCATTCATTTGGCAGTACCGGGTAGGTGTAATTTTCTCTCGTAGCAGTATCGGCTACGTTTAGCTTTGTTGGTACGTATCGCCATTCATTCATCTGCGTTAGCTCATCAAGTTCGCCTAACCGGTTTGCTACGTAGACTTTAAAATCACGAGCATCATTTCTTATCCAGTGTAGCACTGTCGTCGAGTCGCTCCAGAATATTCGTTGCTCAGGTTTTATTGTATGTTCTCGTGCAACTGAGTCTGCTAATCTAGCCGCTAGGACAGCAGCTTGAAGTTCCAAGCGCGGAATAGTTATCGGTTTATTTCCTACAACCCGACATTTACTCGCAATGAATGCTACGCGTACAATATTATTGTCGTCAATCCACCTCCAGTACGCGACGGCGCAGTATGCCTTGCTAGACGCATCACAAAATATATGCATCTGTAGGTATCTATAACTAGCATTAGTAGGAATCTTTCGATCATTTAACATGCAACAGCTGTGTGTCATAGCCATAGCACTCGTAGCAGTCGTAGCCGATTCCGCGTCCGCTACGTTCGTAGCGATGTTCGTAGCACTCGTAGCCGTGGCGCTTGAGGTGGATGGCGGGGGAATTTTATCTTTCTTCTCGCTCACTCCTATGGTAGCAGCCGGATAATGCCTTGGCAAACTAAAATCTTGTAATGTTTTCAATAAATTAATCCATTTTGACCATTTCTCGAACACTGTATCGGGTATATAATCATCCCAACTAATATTTAACTTCCAAGTTTCTTGTAGTATAATTTTTCCATTTATGGTGTACGGTGCTAGGATGCCATATACGTCAAATATGGACATGACCACACGTAACATTTCTCTCTTGGTAGGTTTTTGTGTTCCGCTTATAATATTTTCGGCTATCCTCTTGAAAGATACGTCAAATCTCAAAGTATCATCACTTGGATGCCAAATCAATCCAAGCGTGCGTTCACCTTCGTACTGTTGACCTATTTTAAATTTGACGGCTGCATCGCCTAGTAAACCTTTAGGTAGGCTCGCAAGTACTTGTTTGCTGTTGCTCGTCCAATTCCGCATCTCGAAACCGCCTTTCTGGTGAATGGACATGACGTCATGAATCAGCTGTATCGCGGTCTCTTCATCAGGTAGGCTGTCTATATAGTCATCCATATAGTGGCTTTTATATATAGCAGAAACCGCAGCGGGCATTGATGACTCGTACTGCTTCGCGTTCTTGTTTTTCACAAATTGGGCTACAAAGGGCGAGCAATTAGCACCAAAAATTAGGGAGGTCATAACATAGGTATTTATAGGTCCTTCTGGTTCTTCTCTATATAGGAATCGGAAGACGTCCTGGTCTTCTGGTCTTATTTTTACTCTGAGGAACATATCTTTAATATCTCCAGACACGGCTACTCGATTTTCTCTAAATCTTAACATAATGCCGAATAACGACATGAGTAGGTCGGGGCCTTTCAATAAGTAGTCGTTAAGTGATAACCCATTTGTTTTAGCTGCCGCGTCAAACACTAAACGCAGTTTCTTTTTGTTGGGGTTGTCAACCCCAAAGTGGGGTAAGTACCAAGTTTTCGGTGTAACATTTAAGTTGTTACATATTTTTGCGTAGTCGTTATCAAGTAGATGTTGTAGGCGTTCTTTGTATCTATTCGCATATTGTTTGTTTCTTGTTAATTTTAGTTCTACTCCTTTCAGTCTACGCAGAGCCGTCGGGTACGAGTCCGGCATCACACATTTCTCGTCTCGCCAAGGTAAGCCAACATGCCATTGACCATTGATGAGTACTGAAGTTCGTTCTAAACTTTCTACAGCACGTAAGTCTTCCGAGTTCTGTCTTGGCTTACCAGATACGCCCATAGACTCGATTGAGAACGACCTTCGCACCTCCTCCTGAATTTCTCGTAGTACACATTCTGCTTCTATGACGTCACTGGAGACAAACAATGAGGAGTGATGTACAGCAGAATCAGGTAAGTAAACATTAGGTACCCTTCCATGCAGGCACCATCCCAGAGGGGTCCGGGTGGCACAGGGTTCATCGGGTCTACCCAACCTCACTTCCAAAGGTAAGAGAAGGTGACAATTATCTTGTCCGATTAAGACTTGTGGTTGCAGCTGTGTTTCTGTGCATAAATTATGACTGACGTCACATAGGTGCGCGTAGTTTTTACTATTTACTTTGGACAAACTTGGCGGTAAGTTTAATTCTGCAACGATTCGCGCGTCGATTGTAAACATCTTGTTATCAGCACCACACAAAGTCACTTTTGAGCGCTGTGCGTTGCACACTAGCTCCGTGTCGTTCCATGCGCCACACACACGAAGACATTCCCGGCGGCCGCGCAGCCCCACTTTCTCCGCCAGCGAAGCGCTAACCAACGACACAGTCGAACCGTCATCCAGCAGGGCGGTCGTGCTCACATTTCCGCTAGGTCCGTAGATGTTTATAGGTACAATCTTTAACATAACGGAACAGCTGACATTAATGTTTGTTATTGTCTCGGATGGAACTTTATTTTCGGGCGGAACTTCGGGTTGTACCGTTGGCGCGGATTCACTAATGTCTTGACGCGCCACATAATGTAACAATCGGTGATGAGATTGTCCACAATTATTTACGTCACAGCTGGGAGCGGTGCATGTGACCCTACGGTGATTCGCTATTAAACACTGATAACAAATACCATTACGCTTTACGTGCAACCATCTGTCCTTTCGTAGTGATTTTTTAAACTTTTACACTCGGTTAATTTGTGAGTAGCGGTACGACAATAACGACACTTTTCTTCACTTTGTCCATCTTTTATTGGAATAGTTTGTATATTGTTCACTTTGTCACTTTGTTTACGTTTGAAATTGTCCGTTCTAGGTTGTAATAAAGTAGCACTACAGGTTGATATTTTCACAGCTTCTTCGGTGAGGAAATCTGATAGTACATCTAGTCTAGGTTTTGGTGATTGGGCCGATATAAACGGGAAACTATAGTCTGTCCACTTAGCGAGCAGGGTAGTAGGTAGCTTAAATAGGATAATGTTAGCTACTTCCATGCCTTGTAGGTATTCATGGCGACCAAGGGCTCGTACAGCTGCGACGTAGTTCTTTATTTTGACGGAAAAGGGTATTATTTCTCGATGGTAATCTGCAGAAAGGTTGTTCATCCTTTTTATGTCTGACACGATGTGAGAAAGAATGACGTCAACGTTTCCGAATTGTAGTTTCAAAGTAGAAATTACATCTGTAGATGAAGCACCACTGATAAGCAGGCCGGCTACGGCTTCCTGAGCGGCCCCGCGTAAACACTTACGTAACCGCCAAAGATTTTCTTTATCGGTGAAGTTACAAACTTCTGTGGATTCCATATAAGCTTGCTCGAAATGAAGCCACTCTTTTGGGTCGCCGCTGAAACTAGGGAGTTCTTTTGGTGTGCTAAGACGACTCATCAGTTTGGTATTTTGCTGCACAGCGGACGACGACGAGACGAGTTCTTTGAATGCGCTCGCAAGCTGTTGAACTGCTCCTTCTGTGTCGGTCGGGTTCGTGTGCGACTTGTGTTTATCACTGTCAAGCTGCTGTAATTCATGTTGACTGCGCTCCAACCACTTCTCGATATTACCCGCGCTGTCATTTTGTTCCGATGTTTCTGATGGTGGACTGTATTCTTCTTCGAGTTCGGCTAGGTCTGCCGCTAATTTTCTATCGATGAGTTCCATTTCAATGCGCGCCTTCGCCTGGGCTGCTTCTAGTTCCAGTCTCTTTTTTTGTGCTTGTATCGATTGTGACGATGACGGTTTCTTGGACTTGACTGACTGACGTGATGCATGTGAAGGCGGATTTTGTTTTCCTGTTCGTTCCGATTTCACTACACTCGCGGCACAAGAACTTTTTACTTCAAGTTCATCATCCCTTTTCTGTACTGGTGTAGGCGGTGGCATTTCCTGTACTTCTGTTGCCAATTGTAGCTTTGCCTCCAATTCTTTTTTCTCTCTCTGTTTGCTAATGGTACTGCGGGTGTTTACCATCTTTGATCTTGGCGGCGGAGTATTGAACATTCGCGATCCGGTTCGAATGGACCACTGTTAACTATGTGGATCAAAATTAAAACGACGAACTGAGCAAACGATGTATATTTGAAATGTAGGGTTGGACACAAAACTTTTAAAGTGAAGGAAGCGCGCGTTGCTAATCGTGTTGGTAATGGCACTGTCTCTCAAGCAAAAAAAAACATGGCGGTCCGGGACTCGCCCCTCTGCCCACTCATACCCCGCGCACTTCCTTTACAATTTCTTATCGCGCCGCTAACAGACGGGAAACTGGACAAACACCAGCCACCAGAACCACCAGATCACCTTTAAACACTAAACCAGACCCTTGAAAACTACACAGAATTTAAGAAAGCATTATCTGGCCTTCGTAGATTACACAAAAGCCTTCGATAGTATTAAGCACTCAGAAATCTTCACATCCCTAGAACACCAGGAACTCGAAAAGCAATACATCGATCTTTTAAAAAACATTTACAACAATAGCTCCGCAAATATTAAACTAAATACTGCTGGAACTTCTTTCAAAATACAAAAAGGTGTTAAGCAGGGTGACCCACTCTCTCCCAAATTATTTACTAGCACACTTGAGGAGACATTTAAGTCACTGGCAGCCACACGGAAGACCAAGGGCATTGACGTCGGCAAGAAGATGCTGACAAATCTCCGTTTTGCCGACAACTTTTTGTCCTTTTTGCCCCCACAGCTCTAGAACTTCAGACCAAGCTCAAGAGCTGAGCTCGGCTAGCTTTAAGGTGGGACTGGCGATGAATCGGTCTAAAACCCAACTTATGACTAACAGCACCAAGCATAGGGTCGAGGTAGATGGGCAGGAAATACATTATGTCGATGAGTATATCTTCCTGGGCCAGTTAGTTTCTTTCGAAAACAGGCAGGAAAGGGAAATCGATCGCCGAATTGAAAACGCCTGGAAAAGCTACTGGGGCTGCAGTCTCGACATTCATAGTGTTCGCTTTACCACCGAATTCGGTCGTACAGTCCTGTCACTCCATACATTACACCTGTCAATCCGGGACTTTGTGACCGAATTCGGTCGTAAAGCGATCGCTATGAATGTCGAGACTGCAGCCCCTGGGTGTAAAAAGACAAGACAAAATTCGGAACACCATGTTGCATTCCAAAACGCGTGTATTAGACGTAAGCAAGGAGGCTGCCAGGCTCAAGTAGGATTGGCCGGGTTATACCAGCCGCATGCAGGATGACCGCTGGGCAAAAGATTCCACACAATGGGTGCCTAAAGTTGGACGGAGCCGCCGAGGTCGGCCCAGAATGCAGTAGGTACCGCGAAGGTTGGTTCGAGGTGGCGCGGGAAAGGAGTTCCTGGAAGGACTTGGGGAAACCTTTGCCCAGCAGTGGGACAGTACAGGCTAAACAAAAAAAAAAAAAAACTCCGAACGGACGAAGTCGTGTTAGTAGTAAAGGTTTAGCTCTTTGAAAAGCTCTTTCTATTAGTGTATATCTTATGTCTATTCAGCACCGAGAAAAATCCTAAGCTTTGGTGCCCAAGTCGTTATCTCCCAATACCAATCACCAAAACTCTAGTTAGTAAAAAAATTAAATTAAAAATTTAAAAACCCCCGACTACGAGAAACCCTATAAAAAGAAAAAAATAACCTTGAAATTATGACCCTACGTAAGTACATATGCATTTTTTTGATTAAATGAGGTCCTGTCGGGGGACCGCTCTAATTATTAGCCTAACGTTCTGTTAAAGTTTAAAATAGTAGCGGTCCCCCGACAGGACAATATTTAATCAAAAAATTTCATACGTACTTACGTAGGGTCATAATTTCAAGGTTATTTTTTTCTTTTTATAGGGTTTCTCGTAGTCGGGGGTTTTTTAAATTTTTAATTTAATTTTTTATTTCATGCTTTTTGTAGGGACTCCTTATTATTTCTTTTCTTTTATTTTCTTGCGTTTTAAGATTCAGGTAATCTGGTATTTCATCAGGTTTTTTGTAATTCGCCATTTTGCGGTGGTGGCCACCTTGGATTTGAAATTTCTCATAGTGTATAGTATTCTACTAGTCACGCGCTTTCATTTGATACCCATATTGAGGGAGTTGTGAAAAAAAAATGTAATTTGCCATTTTGTGGTGGCGGCCATCTTGGATTTGAAATTTGTCTTAGTGTATAGTATTCTACTAGTCAAGCCCTTTCATTTGATACCCATATTGAGGGAGTTGTGAAAAAATATGTAATCCGCCATTTTGTAGCGGCGGCCATCTTGGACCGATTTTCATCAAACATAGCTAAGAACACTCCCGACAAATTCACCTTTCAAACAAAAAAAACAAAATTAAAATCGGTTCATCCGTTCGGGAGCTACGATGCCACAGACAGACATACACACACACACACACACAGAGAGAGACACACGTCAAACTTATAACACCCCATCGTTTTTGCGTCGGGGGTTTTTTTTTTAAAAAAGGTTTTACTTGAAAGGCACTTTTTATTGGTCTTATGGCTATTTGGCTTTAAGGCAGATACACATAGTTAACTCGCATTCTCCTTTTTAAAATTAGTTACATAAAAAGATAAAAATAGGTGAATCCACCTTGCTTGTGTATCCCGGCAACCCATTTGCCGTATAGAAAATATTTTTGTCTATCTGTGACTGTCAGTGTTGTCTATAGCCGGCCATAAACTAGACTAAGTTTCTGAACGGATTTTTGTGAAATGGCGAATTTGTGATTCTTGTGGATCAATTTATTTTATTTGAATAATTTTATATGGAAAATATGCAGTATTGTGAAACATTTGATTGTGTGTATTGTATTTAAAAAATGCTTATCTGCTACTGACTCTGTTCTTATTATGATATACGAAACCAGTTGATTGCATTTTTGTCAAGTGTTAGGTTTCCTCGCGAAACAAAATCTACTTAGGTAAGCACAGTTTTCAATTTTATTTTATGCATTGAGCTGTATGCGTATAATCTGCTAGAAAACTTTATTGCTTAATAAATTCTTTTGGTTTGCCTGTATTTCAGATATAGTTATGTTCATTCTAATTCATATGTAGGTCATGAAAATAATACACAAATAAAGTATATACCTACTGTGTGCTTTGACTTGTATTTACTATTGTGATACTAGGTAAAGTAGTATTAAAACTAGCTCCTGCCATTCACAAATTTATGGAAATCCTATGAATCCCATGCAGATCTTTCAGTAGCTACATGAAAAGTTGTGATTTAAAATTTTAATAGCTCTAACTTTTGTCACCTATTTTTATCCTGATCTTAAAGTTAGCCCCATCTGCAATGTTTAATAAGATTATTATTTTAGGATATAACTATGAATAACAACTGTGCTGGAGTTGGAGCAGGTGCTGTAGGTGGAGGAGGAGGTGCATATGATGCTAAAATAGCTGGGTTGTATGATCTACTAGACACCCTAGGCTCAGGTCACTTTGCTGTTGTCAAACTAGCTCGCCATGTCTTCACTGGAGAAAAAGTAGCAGTTAAAGTTATAGATAAAAGTAAACTGGATGATGTCTCTAAATCACATTTATTCCAAGAGGTAAGTTTCCAAAATAAGCATAGAATTTTAAATAAATCTTGTTTATTCAATGAGTGAGGTACAATACATGATAAATCAATCAGAGAAGTCCAGGGAAGATTCAATAAATCCTGTTATTATGATTGTCTAAAATAAAAATGACAGCAATAGTTGATTGCAGCATTTGATAACCATAATAACCAATGTTGGTGTTTGCTGGTTTTTGTTACTAAACTTTTTCATAATATTATACATAATCAATATGATTGATTACTTACTCCATGCTACTTTTGTTTTGTACACTTTTGTGATAGATCTATGGACAATAAAATTGATATTGTCAGTGCTTTAAATGAGAGCATTCATTATAAATGCGTAGATCACAGCTATTGCTTCTAAATATTATAGACAAATAATTGACTAAATTCTGTTGTCACCAAACACTGACTGTCATCCACTTCAAACTTTCATAAACTTACTTTGTATTATTTTCTGGCGCTACTCATTGCTATAAGACGGTGCTTTATTTTTCAGGTTCGCTGTATGAAGTTGGTCCAGCATCCTAACGTGGTGCGTCTGTATGAAGTAATAGACACACAAACTAAACTATATTTAATACTGGAATTAGGAGATGGTGGCGACTTGTATGATTACATTATGAGACATGAATCTGGGTTATCTGAATCTCTTGCTCGTGATTATTTCCGTCAAATTGTTCGTGCAATTTCATACTGTCATAGGTAATATTAATGTTTTAATCATTTTTATTAATATTCATCATTTTTATTATTGTGCAATTTTCTAAAAAAAAGTTTTTCTTCTGTGCAGGTTACATGTTGTGCATCGTGATTTAAAACCTGAAAATGTAGTATTTTTTGAAAAACTAGGTGTAGTGAAATTGACTGACTTTGGATTTAGTAATAAGTTTTGTCCTGGTCAGAAATTGGAAACTTCATGTGGTTCACTAGCATATTCGGCTCCAGAAATTCTTCTTGGTGACTCATATGATGCTCCTGCAGTTGATGTGTGGTCTCTAGGAGTGATACTCTACATGCTTGTTTGTGGCCAGGCCCCCTTTCAAGAAGCTAATGATAGTGAAACGTTGACAATGATCATGGACTGTAAATATACTATTCCTCAACATATATCAAATTCTTGTAAAAGGTATGATTTATGCACAGTCTATTATTAATTACTTGAACTTTTCTTTCGGCATTTCTTTCATATAAGCAATGGTCCACTAGACCTAGACCGAAACAACTGGAGTTCATGGGAAGAGGCCTTTGCCCAGCATCTCGATGATGCAGGCTAACATTGACTAGTAATGTAAGCTTGTTTACATTGATGATATTACTAATCTTGAAGATCAACCTACAACAACAACACAGACAAGTTTATGTTCATATTTAATCTAATTCAAGACATGTTTAAAGGTTTTATTTCAAATTACAGGCTTATAGGAAGAATGCTAGTAAGGGAACCCGAAAAACGCGCCACTCTCTCAGAAATAGCTACTGACCCGTGGGTTACAGCCGGTGAAGGGGTGACTGTTGAAGATTTTGACACACCTTTAGTGGCAAAAGAGCAGCTTTCAGAAGAAGATCGCTCAGCTATAGTTCAAAAAATGGTTAATGGCCCCATCGCTTCTAAAGAGGAGATCTTGGAGGCTCTAGAGAAAAATGAATATAATCACTTAACTGCCACTTATTACCTGTTGGCCGAAAGGAAACTTAGATCCAAAAGGTATTTCCGATTATTTATAGCAATGAATGATGCTGCGATGTTAAACACGAGATTTTTGAATGTTGATCGATTTCCGCAGGCAAGAGGCAACGCTTCGCGCGCGGAGGCCCGAGGCGCTGAGCGTGGCGCGCGGCGCGCCGGCCACGCCCGCGCCTCAACCGCGCTCGCTCCTGGCGCCGCCCACGCTGTCGGCCGCGCCGCGCACTCCGCAGGACGTGCCGCCGGTGAGTCACACCACACCCCTTATTATCGCCACCATTTTAGATTTAAAAATATACTATATTTTTTGTATAGTTTGGCCGCCATTTTGGATTTTGATTTTAACCTCATTTTCGGGATCTGTACCCTCGAAAGCCACAAAAATGATAATCTTTTCGAAAATTTGTAATTAGAAAGTTTTTATCTCCGCCCACTTCACTCCTACCCGACACTCCGCACGACTACTCTAGGAAAATGCTCGCGTTGACCGACTGCAATGTAGCTGCGGATTGTGCCGAAGCCTTTGACGCACGTAAAGAACAATGGCCAATCGCCGAGCATACTTGGATTCGATTTTTTTTATAACTTTTTGATACATCCAGGCTTCGAAGTGCGAGATACTCAAGGAAGTCGAGGATTTTTACGGGCACCTTTACTCAACGCGGACGGCGAAACCAGTAGGCCACATCACATCGAGCCACATTAACGCGTCACTACACTGAGGACATCCTAGATCTCGACCAGTTTGGGATTAGGGCGGCTCTAGATCAGCTAAAGAACAATAAGCATAGGTACTGTTCAGCAAATTGTACAGAAGACCGAGGAGTACAACCAGCTGCTCTGTATGGCATTTGTGGACTACGAGAAAGCCTTCGTCTCCATCAAAATATGGCCTCTCTGCAACGATGTCGAATTGACTGGCGCTGCATCGAAGAAAACTAGCCCCATCCAACTGCTCAGAGCGGTGAGGCAGGGGCCCGAAACTGTTCAACAATGCGTTGGAGAACGTCTTCAAAACGCTTGACTGGACTGGACAGGGTATCAACGTGACCGGCGAGTACATCTCACATCTTCGCTTTGCCGATGACATCGTCATAATATTAGAAACGTTGGAACAGTTTGACCCGATGCTGCACAGCCTAAATGGAGTAATGGAGCCTCCCGGCGGGTTGGCTTCGGCATGAATTTGGACAAGACAAAAGTCATGTATAATACGCACGTCTTGCCAATTCCAATCCACCTCGAAGTGTGCGTCCACATTGCCAGCCTAGCGCGGTTGCGACGACGGGCGAGCTACGGTGTGCAATATCAAACATATGAAACCGCCGCTTGCGTCAATAGTGTAGTGACAAGGCAACGCGCCGGCAGCTCAGGTCCTGGAATAGGGATGACGGATGTCCCTGAGTCCGTCGCCCCTGGACCCATTTAGGAGGGTTGGAAAAGGGCGTTATCAGCCCTCCGCCGACGCCCAGTGCGCCTGCTGCGAGACGAGAGAGCACTCATGATTTCCCTTTCCCTTTCTGCAGCTTCTTTCTGCGAGATAACTGTTTCGCAGAAGGATGATACCGCGTCCCAGGACTTTGCACTGCCGACCATTGAACGAACTACAGTCGACAGTGACAGAGACTGCGTATCGGCAACAGCAATGTGGGACGCCTCCCAGCTTGATGGACCGACAACCTAATGAAGGAGGCTGGGGCAGGCTGGACGCGGATGGCGGAGATTGTGGCACAGCCTGGGAGAGGCCTGTGTCCAGCAGTGGACTGCGATAGGCTGACTTGATTGATTATGATACATATGTAGTTTTATTTGCCTATTTATTTATAACTAGCTTTTGCTCGCGGCTTCGCCCACGTGGAGTTTGGAAATCATCCCACGGGAACTAGAATCCAGGTTATCTGTGTGCCAAAGGATATTATTCAGTTTTCGCACATTTTGTACAAAAACTAAAGCCAGAAAAAAAAATGGTTTTGTTATGGGAAATAAATAACACGAGCACCCTCAAGTTTTTTTTTGTATTACAACTCTGAGTATGCAATTAATTAACCCTTTCGGTGCTATTTGAAGTTGATAATACTTAAAATCCTATTTTGACTTAAAACATTTTCGTTTAGACAACTACGGACTAAGTACCTAGTGTATTAATTGATTAAGTAGTTTATTGGGATTCAACTCTTCATCTTTTATGCGCACACTAGTGCTCATAAAAGATACCAAAGTGTTCTTAGGCATAGCTTCGGTGGGGCTCCCATAAAGGCAAATTGTCATAAAGCGTGATTTAACCGATTTATAGACAGTCCGTTTTGTAAATGATAATGATAAATGATTTTATTTTGTAAGTAGGTTTGTACAGACGCCAGCAGGTCAAGCTACCCGAAACTGTCAAAATTTTCCAATCAACCTTGAACCTTAATGCTTCAACGATAAAGTTGAAAATCTATTAAAGAAATTTGACAGATTGTAGTAGCTTGATGTGCTGGCGTCTGTACAAACACTTTTACACGTCAATCATATTTTAAAACTAGATGAGGTCGGCGTTTCCTATCTGACTAGTCTGAGAAGAAAGGCCGAAACAAACTCAGACGTCACAGTCTCTTTTAAAGTCCAGACATAATCTTGGTCAGATCATATGAAGACCATGTAGGTCGATGTCTGAGATGGTCTTTTGAGGAAAGAACCACACAGATTGAGAGGACCTGTCCAGTCAGTGCACGCATTTGTCAGAAATTATGCAGCTCTACTCAAAACTTAAGGAGCTCAACGATTCGACGAACAATACCAAAGAAAGGACATTTGGCTAGGCCACATTAATTACTCAAACTGCCAGACCATGACAAAAACTAAGAGAACAAAAAGAAAAATAATATAAATAAAATGACCCACGTAGTCTTCACATTCACAATAATTAAAATAATAGAATACTTAACAAAGTAAGCAAATGTCATAGTATATGTAAAATTCATTAATGTCAGTGTATATAAAAAAAAAAAAAAAAACAATAAAATAGAGCAAAAAAAACAAAACATTCAATATGTAAAAAAAATTGGAAGCAGCTCAATCCCAAGCCTTTTTGTCCTCGATATAATCCTTAACGGTATAAAAGGCTTTCTGGCACAACTTACGTTTAATGAATGATTTGAATTTATTAAGGCTTAGATCTTGAACAGGGCTTGGAACTTTATTATAAAAGCGTATACATTGGCATCTGAACGAGCCACCTATTTTCTTGAGCCTTGTTGTAGGTACAACAAATTTGTGTTTGTTCCTAGTATTTATATCATGGATATCACTGTATTTTTTAAACAATTTTATATTTTTATTGGCATATAAAAGATTTTCATAAATATATTGAGAAGGCACAGTCATAACATTTATCTCTGAGCGAGTGTCTCGGACTTAATTTATAAATTGATCAAACAGCTCGCTTGTATGCTTTAGTTATTTTCATGTGTTTCGTACGGTATTTTGTTGTGGACTGCCGATATTCAAATTTGTTTTACAAAAAAGGGCAATTTGTATGCTCATAAAAATATATATATAATACGTTTGAAAAATACAGTGATACCCATAGATATCCGGAGATATGCCTTCATTGCGGAATAGTAAGGAGTCCTAGTGCCGCCGCTAATCTCCCACCCAAATACTTACAACATTAACAAATAGTGTACTTACGACACACACTTAAAATTTGAACACGCATACTAAGAAGAAAGCAGCTACACTAAGTCAATTTCTAACAGCACACATGCATAGAATGGGCGGGGCATTCACTTGTAAACATTTGCTATTCAATGCACACGCATGCAATTAGGGAGTCGAAAGCGATGGTCGATAATTTTTGTCGATATTTAATTATAGCACATTCTTGTATTATAATAACTTCGTTTAATTTTCTTTAAATAATTTCTTCTTTTTTTATATAAATACCTATCCGAAAATGTAGTTTATTTTTATTAAAATAAAATGGGAATAGTTTTTTAATATTGTATTACCGGTTAAATTGAACGCTTATTTAACACATTTTTAAAGAAATAAAATGTTAAACCCTCAGTATTATAGATAAAGATTTGACAAAATAGCGACGGACCGCGAATTTTCATTTCATTTCATTCATTCAAATTTAGAACTTTGGCGTCTGCTCGGCCTTATGATTGACATGAATTGAGTGCTTGCGATTTAGTGATCAATACAAGAATATTGCGCAAAATATTTTTTTTATTTTCAAAAATATTTATTTTTATATATTTTTTTTTCAACGATGTAATATTAATTTGAGTTTTTACATTTCACGAGTAACTGTAAGTATTGAAATAACAATGTCTTAATTTGGTTCAAACAACATTAAATTAATAACTAATTTAACTCTTTTACTATACATGTAATACGAGAATATCCATTGAGTTCTGTAAAAAAATATTCAGCTGCAATAATACGCATATCGATAAAATCAGTCGCACGCACTCGATTGCACCTCTCTAAATTCAAAACGTTCGTTGCGTTCGGGAAGATTCGGGCTAGTTCGGGCTAGTTCGTGTCGCTCCGGACGAAAGTTAATAAAACATTTAAAAATTGATTTAAAATATAAAACACTGACTTAATTGGTTACTTGCCGGTGGTAGGACACACCATTTGTTTTCAGGTTGATGGTATTTGATCTATTTTTACATATAATTACTGCACATTTCGGCATTTTGACTTTTTACGCATCAATAGTACATTGTACGGAGTTGCAAAGCGACTGAATGAAGCGTACAGCCGCCGTTCGAACATAAGAACAATTTTATAATATTGAGGCGCCACGTGCCACGCCCCCAAGGCATATCCCGTGATATCCGTGGTGATACCCATAATATAAATACTAGGAACAAATAAAAATTTGTTGGTCCTACATCCAGCCTCTAGGCTCAAGAAAATAATTGGCTTGTTTGCCAATTTTTATGTTGTCTTTCATATTACTAACTACTACTATTAACTATTGTCAAAGATTATTGTAAAAAAAATATTTTCGATGATTAAAAATAAATAATGTGCAGTATTTCCAGGAATATGAAGTATGTGAAAAATTCTTAACTAAATAGTACTATACTATACTATCCCTCAGGATATAAGAGGAAGGTGTGCAGTTCCAGAGATATCCTGATTTTTCATACCGGCTTCAAAAAATAAGTCCCTATGTTTTCAAGTCAATGCCCATTGGCTTGAAAACTTAGGGACTTATTTTTTATACTTCTACTTTGTTAATACATTTCGGAAGTCCTTACAATAACGCTTTCTACCCCTTTTGTGTTTGGTTGTATATGAAGTTTAATAACTCATATCAAACGCATTGTATGGGAGTAGCAACCGACGGTTCAGTGTGCGTCGCGTCGCTTGCAAGGAAAGCCACTTTTGTCATCATAAACTTGACACAACTGGTAATTTACTCAAACTTTTCCGAGCGACGTGTAGTTTTTGGTTCTTTTAGTAACATTTCTGTGAGTCAATGAAAACAATGCTTTTTTGTGGGTTGGTATAAAATCTGTATATATAAATACAATCTATCTAAGTTCTTGGCATGTGGCACTAGTGGGAATTATTCTAGTGGGCTCCAAAAATTGATTTGCAAGATTGTATGATTGAAACAAACTTATAATTTTATTTCTTAACACAGAATTTTTGAGCAAATTAACATTAATTGAATCATCAAAATGATGGTAGACTTGTTCGAATTACAGAACTGGTGCAATACCTATAATACCTTTACCTGTAATACCTTTTCATAACAATCATACAATCCTGAAGGAGGTCTGTACACTCTTAATATAATGAACTTCTCCAATTCTATACAGGGTAATTTAATTGTCCATTCCTCAGAGAGGCTCACAGTGTCTTAATTCTCTATAAGCTAGTTATTTACTAAAAAATAATAAACCACCATGTATAGGTATAGCTTCTCTATTAAACGAACTACCAACCTGGTGATTACTAAAAATTTAACTTGGAACTGATGGCTTTTAAGTCAATGCTGTGGTATGGCGGTGTTAACCTGTAAGAAATTGTTACACTAACCCTAGATTATGGTAGATGGTTACTTTAAATATTTACAGTGTAAACAATTGTTGGTTGGCTAATAAAGGAAAATAAAATAAAATTGGTATAATTCAGGAATTTTTCTACCTCTAAATCTTTGTTCAAAAATCCTTGAAAGTTTAAATGCCCCACTTTAATACTATTTTTTTTTTTAAATTTGATTTTATTCATTATTTGCCTTACATTTTTCAAGATGTTGCCGCTATTGTCATAATTTATATTTTAAACTATATTCAATGTCATTAATTGTGACTGCCCCTTTGCACAATATACCCATAGATGAAGTAGCCCTACACAAATTTCAAAACCGTATTGCTATTGCCGTATGCCAGTCTCCTTTATAACGAGTATGCTTCGTTCAGAAATAAGATATATTATCCAGCATTCTGTAAGCAAAATTTGTATTTTTGTAGACGATTATCTAATATTTATCCTGCTTTTAAAAATAAATGAAAGATTAGATCACATTAACAATCTACTCATTATGGGTAATACTCTCATCAAGGGAACAAATTCTTTTTTTTTTTTCAAATCCGAAATGCCCACCCCCATAAGCATTCGTATCAGCCCAATTGCACCTGGACGAACTAAATAGCAAGCCAGACTAGTTGTGAAAGCGTGATTATTTGTTGAATTCCTCTTTTGTGTTCGTTGGGTTTTACAGCTGAATTTTCCAACCTTTCTTTTCTCTATTTATTTTTTTTTCTCGATGATTGGTGTGGGCACAGCGTTCCCGGAAATGCAGTATCGTTCGCGAAGAGGAGGACGACGAGGAGGGAGCCGTCGCCGGCGGCTGTGGAGCACGCGCCGTGGACGCGCGGCGCGGCTCGCGCTCCGAGGGTCGCCTGCACCTGGCCGCGCGCGCCGCGCACCCCGCGCCCCCCCCGCAGCGCCCCGCGCACCTCGCCGACAACCTCACCAAGGTCAGACACCCGACGCGCGCCCCGGCCTCGTCGCCCGACGACCGGAAGATGCGATCCACCGAATTGTACCTTGTCGCAGGTGAACTTGGATGACGAAGGGAGCGCGGAACCGACGGCGCGCGGCGCCCCGCCCCCGGCGCCCCCGCCCGCGCGGCGGCAGCGCCTCGAGTGTCGGCGGCGACGCGCTCGCGCTGGCTCATGTTCATCTTCGGATCTATCCGACGACGATTCCGAAAAGAAGAAGCGGGCCGCAGAGCACGCCGACGGACCGCCGGAACGCGCGCGGCGTGACTCGCACGACGATTCCAGCGACAGCCAGGAGCGCGGGGGCGGCGCCGGCGCGCTGGGCGGGGGCCGAGGGGCCGCGCGCGCGCCCGCGCCCGCGCCCCCGGCCGCCGAGCGGGGCGCGGGGGGCGCGGCGGGCGACGGGCGCGCTGGGGGCGCGGGCACGGCGGGCGGGCGGCGGCGGCGCGCGGCGCGCAAGGAGAGCCGGCTGCGCGAGTCGCGCTCGCTGAACCGCATCGCGGAGGTGGAGGAGGCGAGCGGGCCGCGCTGGGCGGGCGGCGGGCTGGTGGCGCTGTGCGGGCGGCCGCTGCTGCGCCTGCTGGCGGCGGCGCGGCCCCCGCCCGCGGCGCGGCGCCTGCACGGGCTGTGCTAGCCGCGCGCCTCTCCGCGCCTCTCATCCCGCCGACCGTCGTCCCGCGCCTGGCCGAGAGACCCGCTGTGGGTAGTTTTGGAGATTATTTATTACGCTGACGGTCCCTGCGACGGCGCCTCCGTGTGATCGACGATGTTTGATTTCCGGCTTTTTAGTAGAAAGTACCGCCGATGGATACTTGTGCCCCGGGCGTCGAGACTTGAATCGCGTCAAGAAAAAAAAGAATTCATCGTCCTAGTTATCATCGAGTAAATAAGCAAAAGCTGAAAGGAATTACAATATTATCTGAACGCGTGAGACCGCTGTCAATTTTATGCTGTCTGGTATTTGAAATGTTTCTACTCATTGTATTTTTATAGAAAATCCTAACAGGTAAACAGGGTTTCTAATGGTTCAGTTTAAGCGTAAAATTCAAATTCATGAGTAGTAATGGCAACGCAATGACGGAGGGTAACAAATTGTTTTACTTCTTGTTGTACATTATCTATTGACTGATGCACATTCATTATCTTGTCTTCTTGGCCATCCGTTAGGTTAAACAGGGTTTTAAACAATTCTGTTAAAAAAATGACCAATCGAAAACACTCCAATATTCTTTTGTAACTTAATGATGACTTGAACTACGACTATTGACGCAAATTCGAAAATATCAACTCAACTATCACACAATGAAAACAGTATATTGTTTTTCATTTTTCCAATTGAAACTCACGTCTCAAGTCTCGTGTAGCATTCAAAAGCGAGCTAGATATTACAACTATCTCTCCCTCTCTCTATCTATCTCTCTCACTCCAATTCGTCATTTTTACAGAAAAGTGAGATCATGTTCTTTTCAAACGTTATAATGGGGATTATTTATAAACGATGATTAAAGTTAAGTGACGTTTGAACGTCAAAAATGTATGGATAAACAGTCGTTAATCACTAATAAACTTTAAGCAACGTTTATGAATTAAGGGGATTATGAAAAACCATCAATTATGATGTTTCTTATAAAACTGCTATGTACCTATGGGCACTTATTATTGCCGATAAATCTTAGGATTGAATTAACAAACATACCTGGGTAGTTTAGTTGTGACTGCAGTGTACAATACGGCTGATCTGCACATAGGCTCTCCGAACTTTCGCGCATGTACACTCACTCACACTCGCCACATGTCACCTTTTCTGTGCAAAGTTCGGAACGGCCATGATTCATTGGCCGTATTTGATTGTGTCTGTAGCAGAGTCGCTGCTGTATCTTGATTTTCACGAAAGTTTTTTGTACTCCAAATAATATTTTTATCTCTTAATTCTAAGAATTAGTCTGTCCCATTTCTAATTCTCAGTTTTTAAATATTGTCTATTTAATAGAGCAGTGATCGTTTTGAACTCGACTTTTAAATGTTTTAATGTTATTTTCATAAGATTTTCCAGTAATTTATTGTACTTACTTTCTCATATATATATATTTCGTATTTTAGTACTATATACTTTTATAACAATTCAGAATTTAGTGTTATTTACAGGACATAGCTAAATCATACAAGTGTTACTTTTTAGATAGTTTACTTTTATTTTGCGTCAAGATGGCCCGTCCGTATTAGAGAAAAGAACAATTAATTATATTTAAAAGAATAGTAGTTGGTCCTCGCTGTACCTCTGATATTGTTGTAATGAACTTTTTAAGGCTGTGGTTTGCCCTTGAGCTGGAGTGAAGCAACTGCGGCGCCGCAGCTAGCTCAAAACGTTCAATCGCCTGAAGCGTGGACTCGTCGCACTAGAAGCGACATCGCAAGCCGCAGCCTTATATAAAGTTAAAGTACCTGTTGCTTCCATCGTTGTAAAATTGTAAAGGATTAAGTGCTACATAATATGGAAACCTCGAAGATTGTCTAGAAATTAATTGTTCTCGTACGTGTTGTACCATCTTTTACGAATGCATGATAAGTCGGGTGTCAGATCCCATATATCAGACTGGTAATTAGGTACATGTTTGTAGCATATTTTCTACCTCTATTGTGACTGCATTATCAATACTATCATTGCAAATGATTAAAATTTATTTAAATATCTGTAAAATATACATACATAAGTTTCTACTGAGTGTTTATAATTGTTATAAACATAAATGGTAGAGCAATCTGTGCAAAACATTTATTATTGAAATCATTCACAAAATCAACACATAGATTTGAGCTTGTCCAGTGTTTGAAAAAGCTTGTATACTTGTGTTCAGACACCTGCACTAATTGGTTAGTCCTTCTTACCACACGGGCGGGGTACCCAAGTAGTGCACGCGGTTGAACTTCCCTATCTCATCTGTGACTTTCAAGAAGTTTGACGCATTTCATAAATGTTAGTTGCATTAGATTGTGAAAATAAAAATTGTGTATTGATTTGTAGATTGTATGCATCTTTAGAATGGTTACATTTTTTTAAAGTAAGTTAATGTTGTGTATTTAAAAATCTATGTACATATTTAAATTGTTGTAAATAAATAGTCTATCTCAAATATTACATAATTAAGTAACTTTTAGTTAATATAAATAAAGCAATGTCGCATACAATATTTTACTAGGTTGACGTTGTAAAAATAACGATTGTGTATTGCACTTAAAAAGTTGGATCATTTGGCACTCTAGTGGTGCTCAAGTTTGCAATAATTATACCCAGACCAAAGATTTAAAGAAATTGTGTGTTAATGCATTTCCTATTCTTGTGCTGTTCGGTGCCAACTTAAATATAAATTGTATAATTATGGTAAAATTCAGATACGTGTGTGAACCACTGTTTCCCTAGTATATTTTGTGTCGGTGCTTGTTATTTAAATAATGGTCGAGATTAATATTTGAAGATATTATTAAAAGTATAAAAGTAAAATCGAATACGACATTTATTTATAATCAGTATATCGTAGGTACCTACGAATTTCATAACTTTTCTTTTAGAATACAAATATTTAATAATACATGATATCCTAAACAACGCGCACGTTTAGCTAGGCCGTCATTGGCGTCGATTCCCTTGTTCATAAAATAAACTAAAGTTCAATGCATCTTTTTCTTTCTATTTCATTAAGAAAAGGACAGAAGATAAATATTAGTTTAGTCCTGCCAAACTAGTCAGCGCCTGACGTTAATTGACGCATTTTTAGTAGCTATGTTTTTAATCACGTCTAAAATAGCTAAGGAGTATCTAAAAAAAAAATATATATTTATACGATGATTCTCAATTAAAATATTTGTTGTGACTACTAAAGGTATTTAGAAAGAAATAGCCATGTCTTAGTGAAAAGACCAGCCAGAGCTGCTAGCTGTCTGTCCTCACCCTTAGGCAGATCTCACGCTACAACGCGCCACCGTGCGTGATTTTCTACATACATTCAATAAGGGTAGTAATAAAAGCTCCGAAAAAAAATTAAAATATGAGCATACTCAAAATATGAAATTTACTGCTTTAAATACTAACTTTTTGACAACTTATAAGCGAATACAAATAAAGAAACGACCGAATAAAATGCTGAAAATTCCGAAAAATTAATACAATATTTGCTGACGTTATATTTTTCCACCGACTTAAATTGCGTTTTACCGAAATCTACAGGTCATCATTTTTATCGTAACTTACCTATTTTATATTATAAATTTAGAATCAATCTTACACATTTTATAACTGTGGCGCTGTGGCTGTGGTTTGGTTTTACATTCAAAAATATGTTTCGGTATGTGGTCACAGTTCTAACCTAACCTAACATAGCTTTTCGATTTAAAGAAGATATGCGTGTTTAGCTATAACTTTTCGGAAACTTAGTATTTTTTTTGGAAATTTGGTTTATTATTTGAAAGTATAGAATATTTTTCGTAGAATTATAATTTGAATAAGCTTCATGTTTGTTTGTTAAATACAACATTTTTTGTCGGTTAATTTTGTATTAACTTTTCGGTAATTCATTTTAATACAGCTTAGTTAGTATTACAGTCAACCACAGATCGCTAGAAGTTAATTTGTTTTTCGGAAGCTTTATTATTTTCCATTCAATAAAAACGTGGTTCTGTGCGGGGTAATTGGCTCCGTTTCTCGCGTCTCGTCGCGTGGCGCGCTATAGTGTGAGATCCGCCTTATTGCGTAACACACTTTCAATCACAATCTGAATCATTTTGAAGGATACTGCTAATCCATTGCTTCATATGTTCAAAAAATTTGTCTGCTCAACGTAAATAACGCAGTAAATGTTGTTGAACTGTCAAAATGAAAGTCATGACGTATTTGAGATGGGTACCTAAATATTATCTCAGTACCTAATGCTGTTGTTGTGTTTGATGCCACTTGCAGCTTTCATTTAAGTATTGGTCTACGGTGTACCAAAACAAATTACATAAATCGCCACACCAAGTTCTTCATATCAGGGGCTTTCCACCACCTCTTATAGTAGGGCAGAAGTTGAACTGAACTGCTTTTTTTGTTCTATAACTTAGTACAAAAACCGGCCAAGTGCGTGTCAGGCCACGCATAGAATAGAGTTCTGTAGTCACCCATAATGGCACTTTACAAGTTTGGCCTCTATAACCCCTGAACTAACAAAGTTATCTAAGCCGTTATAGATTTCCTTCAAACTTCATCACTGTTAAATCTTATACGTACTATACTAATAACATTACTTTAAATCACAAGATTAGTTGATTTTACATAAAAGACATTTTATTCGCACAGACATACATCAACAACATTTGCTTTTGTTTGTTTGTTAAAAGAGGTCGCACATTGAAAAAACATATGCAACATATCTTCTCTCAATGAAGACCTATTAATTTCAAAAGCTTCGACAGCCTTGGTCTAGCTAATTCTTTTGTAAAAGAATCTGCAAGTTAATTTCAGTTGTGATCTTGCTTACATTTAGCTCTCCACTTGTTACCATCTCCCTGACAAAGAAGTGTCTAATCCGGATAAGCTTAGTACGTTTGTGGTACTCCGGATTTTCAGCTAGCTTGATCCCAGCTTCATTATCTACTCTCAGGATAGGCACACCCTTCAGTTTTGTCATATCTCCAATAACTCAGGACAGCCAAATTGATTCATTGATTTCCGAGCCCCTTCACTGGCAGCTACGATCTCTGCTTCAGTGGTGGATATAGCCACGCTTGTCTGACGTTGGCTTATCCATGAAACGGCACCTCCAGCATACATGCACAATACGCCAGTGGTTAAACATCCTGTGTTCAAGTCATCGCCATGATCGGCATCACTGTAGCTCTCAAGAATACCTGTCTTGAAATCTCTTTTGTAGAATATCCCTTTTTCTGGAGCATACTGCAAATACCGTAGTATTCTCTTCAGTTTAACACAATCCAGTTCTTTAGGATATTCAAGGGTCCAGAAACTACGCCGACTGTTGCCATTCCCGATTCATACTTTCAGTCCCGTGGCTAACCACGGGACTGAAAGTTTGATCATAATCAACCCCTTTATTCTGACTAAATGCCTTTACAACAAGACTAGCTTTATACTTGTCTACTGAACCATCGGCATTCAATTTCACTTTGCATACCCATTTGCATGGTATATCCTTCCTGTTATTAGGAAGAGGCACGAGGACCCAAGTCTTATTCTCCTTCAAAGATTTCATTTCGCAGTCCATTGCTTTTTCCCAAAGATTCCATTCAGGGCTTTTAATAGCTTCTCTATAAGCACTAAGTTTTTGGTGACAGCTAGTCATGTTTAAAACATAGTCTTTGTGTATAATAGGTGGACGAAGTAATGATCTGTCTCTGAGAATCCTTCCACCATGTTCCATGATTTCCTGTTCAGGCATCTCTCTCTCCCTAACTCAAAACTCTGTTCAGACGCGTCATCAAAATCATCCAAATTTTCAACTAGAGAACATCGTCTACCAATGAACTCGGTGTCCCCAATTTCGGTACCAACACCTTCATTGACATATTCATTACTGTTGATAGTTCTATCATTGTCTGAATTTTCTGCATTCTGAGTAACTTGTTGTTAACTCACTGGATTCCATTGAATCCATCAGAAATTTGCCACAGTTGCATGGTAATGAGGATGGTGCATTCACCATCCTCATTACCATGCAACTGTGGCAATTCCAATGGTATTTCAAATTCAGCTTCTGTAGAAGCCTTCACTGGAGCTTCCGCACCCAAGGGCTTTTCATCGAAGGCGACATCCCTTGATCTCCCCTGACCAGCGAATCATTTTGTTGGTTTCAGATCCTGTACCCATCGTTATTATCATATCCCTCCAAGATACATTTCACTGCTTTCTTGTGCAGTTTCTTCCTGGTTTGCTTTGGTACATGCTGCAGCATTGGCAAATGCTACATTATAATTTTATCACGAACAACCTTCTTGTATAACAAATGCAACCTCATTTGTAACTTGAAAGTTTTTTTCGAACCCAACGCAGGTGGATTCTGATACCGGCCAGTGAGGAGTCTTCCGACAGCCAGCGTGGAGCCTAGGACCGGATTTGCGTATATGTTGTAGCTTTTTGTATTTTTAGTAGTTACTATTGTCTCATTTTATTTCAAACAGTCTTGTTGCCTCGCTACCTGATAACCGATCGACTTTGTGCAAAGTTACCCATAGGTCCAGGACCAGGATTTTGTTACGGGAGTTATAGGACCGTTTGCAAACGTTTCGTGACCGACGCGTAACAGATATTCACGTGAAAATTATTTTAGGGCTCTAACAACAACGACGTCGCGTCAGCGTTACAATTTAATTCTTTAATCTAAAAAGAATCGTGCTGTGTCCTTTATTAAGCTTTTGTTTACTGTTATATCTATTATACAAAATTAAAACTTGTTAAAGTGAATATTTATTTTGATCTCGCTACAATGCGCATAACAATTCGATCCGATAATCCTCAAGTGCTTTATTTGCGGTTTCTTACCAAACCAAAGCTCAAATGGAGACTTGTCTTCTATGGGTTCCTCTGGCAGAATCTTGATGCTCCGAAATTTATTTGGCATAACACACTTGGCATAATCTTCTTTAAACGAATATTTTTAAGGCATAAAAATAATTTAATATAATTATTGTTTGGCCGAATGTTTATATGTCCGAATTTACAATGGCATAGTTTTAAGATAGCAGAATTTTATTTGGCATAATTACCTTTGGCAAAGTTAAAATTTCGCATAATTTCGTTTAGCATAACGTTCACTTCGCATACTTATGAAAATGGCAGAATTTCGTTTGGAATATTTTTATTAGGCATATTGACATTTCTATACAATAGCATTTTTAACTTTAAAACATTGTCGTGAAAAGTCAATAATATGTCGTGCTGCAAAAGTAAGTGACAGAAACGAATCGCTGCAAAACCGACTCCACGTAGTCTTGTCTGCCCTACCCCTAGAGTGTAATTTAAGCCTTAAAACCATCTGCGACGATAAGCTCGCGTGGGACCGCCGGAGCCCCGCAGCGCCGGAGCCGTGACAGAAACCATGCCTGCTGCATGTTGCATGCTTGCATGCTTGCTTGCATGCTGCATGCTTGCTGCATGCATGGTGTATGCTTGTTTGCATGCTCGCTTGCATGCTGCATGCTTGCTGCATACATGGTGTATGCTTGCTTGCATGTTTGCATGCTCGCTTGCATGCTGCATGCTTGCTTGCATGCTGCATGCTTGCTGCATGCATGGTGTATGCTTGTTTGCATGCTCGCTTGCATGCTGCATGCATGGTGTATGCTTGTTTGCATATTTGCATGCTCGCTTGCATGCTTGCTGGCATGCTGCATGCTTGCTGCATGCATGGTGTATGCATGTTTGCATGCTCGCTTGCATGCTGCATGCTTGTTTGCATGCTGCATGCATGGTGAATGAATGAATGAATTTTCTGTAATGATTATGGATATGAAATGTATGCCAAAAGATGATTCTAACTCTAAACTTTCTGAGATATGATAGTTCTGCCTTTTAATGACTATCGATATGAAATGTATGCCAAAAGACGATTCTGACTGTGAACTTTCTGCGATATGATGGTTCTACTTTTTAATTATTATGGATATGAAATTTATGCCTAAAGATGATTCTGACTTACAAAATTATGAATTTTGAATGTATGATAAATGACTGCCTAACGATTTTTTGCGAAATGAAGTTTATGCTATCCGCTGTTATGCAAAACAATATTATGACATAAAAAGTTCTGCTAAAAAGGGTAGACCCGTCTTCTATTGCTGTTGGACCTGTCCTGTTCAAAATATAAACGGCAGTATTCACTAACTCACCCACAATACCTGAGGCAGTTCCTCATTCGCATGCATCATAGATCTCGCTGCCTCAACAATCGTGCGATTGTCCCCTTCACTACATCCATTTTGTTCTGGTGTGTACGGCATAACAAATCGTTGCTTTATGCCTTTATCCGTTAATACTTTCAGCATCTTCTGATTGTTAAACTCTCCGCCATTATCACTTAATACATACTTCTTTTATAGTAAGACCAGATACCTTGACAGATGCCAACATCTCTTTCAGCTTTTCATGTACCTCGTGACTTCTCTCGAAGAAAGTACACAAATCTGTAACGTGTGAATTCACCTTTGAACAGTACAAAGTAGCGATACTTGGATGTGGACAGAGGGAATGGACCACACACATCAGTGTGTATGCGTTCTCCAGGCTGTGTGGCATTTTCCCGTACACCAAACTTCTGTCTGTGGGACTTTCCAAATATACAGCCCTCGCATATTCTCCAGTTTCCTTGGTTTTAATACCGAGTTCCTTCTCGATTAGACTTCTCATATGCCTTTTATTCTGATGAGCCATCCGCTCATGGTAGAGTTGCAGCATATCAACTTTTTGTACCAAATTGACAATTACTTTAGATGATGGTGGTGGCAATCCTACAGTTAAGCCTGCACAGACCTCCGTACCTTTCTCTTTGTCCTATAATTGCAATTTGTCCATCAATCTTCATTGAACAAGAAGTGATGCGCGACTCAAACAAGCTCCCTGGATTTTTATCTTGTGTCGACAGCACCGAAAATAAATTTCTGCTTATCTGGGGAACATACCAAACATCCCTCAATGTTGCCTTACAACCTTCTTGTTAACCTCAGCTTCAATGCTTAGTGATCCTTGCCCAACAGCCTTAATCACATTTCCATCAGCTGTTGTTACAGTGTGATCAACATCAAAATATTTAAAATCTTGATATAAATCTAACCGCATCAATACATGATTTGTAGCACCGTTATCCACATACCATTTGTCACAATCGGTCTCAGATTCAGCTGAATTCACAGACAGCAATACCATGTTAACTCCTTTGTCATCCACAATTTGACGAGATACACTCCTCTTAGGGCAGTCCTTTTTTAGGTGACCAACTTCTTTGCAGTTGTAGCATCTTATTTTATTTATTTTCTTCTTACTTGTCTCTGGAGTTTCCTCATTACCCTTTTTAGGGTTCCGTAGCCAAATGGCAAAAAACGGAACCCTTATGGATTCTCATGTCCGTCTGTCTGTCCGTCCGTATGTATGTCACAGCCACTTTTTTCCGAAACTATAAGAACCATACTGTTGAAACTTGGTAAGTAGATGTATTCTGTGAACCGCATTAAGATTTTCACACAAAAATAGAAAAAAAAAACAATAAATTTTGGGGGTTCCCCATAATTAGAACTGAAACTCAAAATTTTTTTTTCATCAAACCCGTACCTGTGGGGTATCTATGGATAGGCCTTCAAAAATGATATTGAGGTTTCTAATATCATTTTTTTCTAAATTTAATAGTTTGCGCGAGAGACACATCCAAAGTGGTAAAATGTGTTCCCCCCCCCCTCCTGTAACTTCTAAAATAATAGAATGATAAGACTAAAAAATATATATGATGTACATTACCATATAAACTTCCACCGAAAATTGGTTTGAACGAGATCTAGTGAGTAGTTTTTTTTTAATACGTCATAAATCGTAACGTAACGGAACCCTTCATGGGCGAGTCCGACTCGCACTTGGCCGGTTTTATCTTATGATATTACAAAATCCCATTTCATATTACAAACAAGAATAAAAATAGGTATATAAGGTCCAATTAAAATAGGTGGACAAACTTTTAGAAATCATTCAGACCACCAAAATAAGGACAATGGTAAAAAAATATAAACGCATTAGATACTTACAATTAAAATAATCAGCTAACAAAAATACACTTATAAATGTTGGTTACCCAATGCATAAACACATCCCTCCATTGTCTTTAAAATTGTGATGCGAGCATTCACGCAGCGGGGCGCGATTGCAAGTATCTACCCATAATGGATGGATGTGTTTATTCTAGAGTGCCAGGTATTTATTATTTTAGGTAAAATAAAATCATTTTAATCAGTGTTTTTTTTTTTTTTGCTTGGACATCTTTGGTTAGACGTACTGAGCGCTGTGGTAAAATGTGTCCATCTATTTTAATTGGACCCTGTATGAAAGTAGAAATATCGAAATGTTTGAAACGTACCTGGAGTTAAAGGATGATCTCGTAACATTGAACCTGGAACTGGATTACCATGTAAACTTCCACCGAAAATTGGTTTGAACGAGATCTAGTAAGTAGTTTTTTTTTATACGTCATAAATCGTAAACCGCAATTTACCTTTCATTCAATCAACTCAACGGAACCCTTCATGGGCGAGTCCGACTCGCACTTGGCCGCTTTTTTAATAGGGACATTTCATTTCATTTTCCAGGGATATTATATTATATTATTTCTTCCACATACCTATTAACCGCAAGGCCTTAGACACAGTCTTTACCGTTGTTGCAGAGTGCCTTTTCATGTACACACAGTTGGCTGGTAATATTCTCAACAGTTCTGTCTTTTTTGGACAGACGCCAGCACATCAAGCTACTACAATCTGTCAAATTTCTTTAATAGATTTTCAACTTTATCGCTAAAGCATTAAGGTTCAAGGTTGATTGGGAAAATTTGACAGTTTCGGGTAGCTTGACCTGCTGGCGTCTGGACATCAAAATCCAACTCGATTTAAATGAAAAATAACTTTTTGGTAGTGTATCTAAAATCTTGCAGATTAAAATTATTTCTAGTAATTGCTTACTTTCTTTAGCTTTTAATAATTCCTGATTCAGTTTGTGCCACATAATTTTCAATTTTGATACTTGAGTTGCCAATGCCATGTCATCAGCAGTATCCTTTTGAAATTTAAAGAACTCCATACATACTTCATATAACCTGTCTTCATTGACACCGTCATAGAGTCTATGCATAACCCATACGTCCTTAGATGAGAGAATCGAATCACCTTGTCTAAGATTTCATCTGATATGTTGTTCGTAACCAGCAGTAACGCAGTACTTTCCAGCCTAACATACTCCGATAACTTTTTGTTATACTCCGTCAAAGTCACTGCAGAAGCAGCATCACCGCCCTCAGCTACTTTTTCCCTGAATAATGTCCAAAAGTCCGTCCATGCCCCGTAACAGAGCAACATGCGGTATTTCCATTGTATCCAGTTATTTCCATCAAGCTTACGTATCTGTATTTTACTTAGCTCCATGCTTAGTTTCCAACAAATATTTGAGTGAAAATAAAGGGGTCCATAACCTGTTTTGAGTACTATACTAATAACATTACTTTAAATCACAAGATTAGTTGATTTTACTAAGACATTTTATTCGCACAGTGTATGTCTGTGCGAATAAAATGTCTTAGTAAAATCAACATTTGTTTTTGTTTGTTTGTTAAAGGAGGTCGCACATTGCAAAAACATATGCAACCTTTATTATGGACTACCATCATGAATTTTTACAGATTTTTTGAGCCAGCCGTTGAATATCTCGCAAACGGATACCTAAATCAAAAATCGTCTTAGCAGCCTCTCAATGTTTTTAAAAGACCTATCTAGTGATACCCCACACTATGGTCACAGTCGGGTTGGCGGGACCAAACGAGATATATACAGCTTGGCCAAAAAGTCGTGAAAATAATGGTGGCGCCACTATCGTGCATGTGGTAACCCTATATAGTACGATTAAAACGGTTTTGATACTTAGTTTTTTTTTTTGAAAATTAATGTGAATATTGGCGGGCTTTATGAAAACAAGAAAAGCTCTGGAAAGTTTGTTCAGCCACTGCCTAGAACGATAACATTTGCAGTTATTTAATGTAATGAATTAAAAATACAATTATTAGGTATTTCAAAATACTTTGACGTCAACTAATCCCACATTATGTGAGACAATTTTATGTTTTACAAAACCTGGGGTCTTGTAAAACACTTGGCACCTTGTCCTTCTATTGCAATGCGCCTTGTAGTACTGATGGATTTACCTAAAAAATACTATAGTTATTTTTGTTCAGTCATTTATGCAGTATCAACAAAAAGTATCAAAATTATACGAACGCGCTGCATTCCGAATGTGTTTTGTAAACATAACCTCATTCTACCTGTCATTTCAGCGGTTCTTTTAAACACATCGTTGAGCTAAGATAAAATTTGTCCAGCATCGAGTTCCGCCCAACATCTCACGTATACTTTATAAATTATCGCTCTTGCGGAGCTGCTAATAACAGATCTGTTCATTATGAACACAATGGGTCACCAGTATCACCACGATAAAGCAAATAAATAAATAATATATACGAGAAACAGTCACCGATTACAAGAAATGACAGAATATGTACCTTACTCGACAAGGCAGAGCGAGTGTTGCCAATTATTAAATAATTTAGTTCCGTTTCAGGACTCTTGCCAAAGTGTACAGACGCCAGCACATCAAGCTACTACAAGCTGTCAAATTTCTTTAATAGACTTTCAACTTTATCGCTAGAGTATTAAGGTTCAAGGTTGATTGGGAAAATTTGACAGTTTCGGGTAGGTTGACCTGCTGGCGTCTGTACATGGGACCATGTGCACTATTTACTACCTATTTGCTACTATTTACTACCTATCATGAAATTGATGTAGAACCGAGAAAAAAATCATCCCCACTTTACGCGTAGGGGAGGTACCCCAAACAAAAAAAATTTTTTCGTGATTTTATTTTTACACTGTCGACGTGGTAAATACACATATATCCATGCAGTTTCATTTTTCTAGCACTAACCTTTTGGAAGGTAAGCCGAGGACGGACGGACATGACGAAAGTATAAGGGTTCCGAGACGTGAACTACGGAACCCTAAAAAGGAGTGCAGTGCAACTTCTGCCTTGCTATAAGAGCTGGTGGTAAGCTCCCAGGGTGAGCACGATAATGTAAAGCGATTAAGCCGTCACCAGCGGAGCCTCTTGTTGGCTCGCCAGTAAAACTCTGTCTATCACCGCAAGACCGCGCCTTTATTTCGTCATAGCATTAAGGGAGAATTTCGTAGTTGCCTACGCCAGTAGACCTAATAGGTTAACTTTGCAATACACCAAGGTTTGTATTTGTTAAATAAGAGATACAAATTCCTTTCCGATTCGCGTTTGGGCTTTGTGGGTGGGTCAAGGAAATGCGATCGCACCTATGATGAAAAAACAACGCAGCCAAGTGGGCAACAGAAGACCTAATCCCGGATGGGCGCATATTCTACGATCGGACTGCGACACATTGTGTACCACACAATTCTACCCACACTGTATAATTTGGTACAAAAATATCAATAAATGAACAAGTACTATTCATTCATGTAGGTTTCTGTTATTTTAGGTTTCCGAATGTAAATAATGTAGAACGTGAAAAGTGGATACGGTTTGTTCAGATAGACTGTAGAGAAGAAAATTGGCTTCCATCTGCTTCGTCAATTTGGTTATATATCTCTTTGGTTGCAATTATTGTTTTTTTTTTTGCTTATATTTTTCTAGGATTCCTATTTGTTAAGTAAATAGAGTTATTTAATTTTTGTCTACTACTAGTTTTTATTTATTTTGTCTAATTTTAGCAAGCGTGATTGCCAAGTGGGATCCTAGTGGGTTCGATTCCCTGGTCGGGCAGTGTTATTGAATATTCCTGTTACTAATTTCTCCGTAAGACGGAGCTCGCGTCAGGACACATGACCTAATCGAAAATTCGTAAGACTGAGGGGAGAGTAGACCGCATTCCAAAATATCAAAAATGCATAACGTTAATATTCAAGTTTTCACTTCTGCCGTCACTCCCGGAGTGCAACCCGTTTTTTTTTTCGTCGGCTATTGTCGGAAACTGCCAGGGTAGCGGGATCGTCCGAAAGGGTTACCGCTGCCCTGGAACACGGGTGGGTTTTAGTCAGTAAGAGTCCGACACTCCCTTCCGCTCCACCCAGAGCGGGAGGGTCATTTGATGATTTCCCATCCACAAAAAAAAAAGGGGCGAGTCGGAACGAACTCGCACTAATAAACTCTTCTGTATCACCAAACCATCTTTTAATTATTGTAGTAGTAGCGATCCAGCCCAGTGACGACAGACTGACGAAGCGCGTAGGCAGTAACCAAATAACAGCTATTGAAGGGGTGGTGGGTTATAATGGAGATTGACAAAATGGTGACGGTGAGCCTCATCAAGATGTCAAAGAAATTATTTCTATTCTATTTTATCTGGAAATCGCAGAAGTTGTACTTATTTAATTTACTTTCTTTGTATTTTCCTGTTGTAAAAAAGTATTTAAATATAAACATTTAAAATGACAACAATAGACAATTCAAACTAGGTCTACAAACATCATGGTCTTTTAATGAAGAGAGGATATTTCGAAAGCTTCTGCACTACACTGAATAAGTTAGGTACCTACCTACTGAATTCAGACCCAGATTAAAGTGCAATAGAGACGGATGACCTTTGTTACTTTTTAGGAACCCAACTTGCTGAATGCAACTACACTGGTCTGAATCCAGGAATTTAACCATTTAGGCAATTCAATTTAAGAGTTTAAAAAAAGACCAATAATGACAGTGTTATTTGATTTATTTATTTTTGCTAGTTATACATTGGTAAAAATATTTAATGCTATGAAACAATTTGACTTAGCATTTGGTTTACTGTAACATTAAATTCTCATGCATAACAAATGCATGAGAACAAATGTATTAATTATGTAGTTCCCAAATTGACAAGCTACTTGATAGGTTGTAGCCATTAAGAGAATGCATTACATGCATTAGTTACGTGTTTGAGAGAAACATTTAACCTGATGCAAAGCTTGGAAATGAACCAGTAGTACTTTATCTTATGTTCCTAAGAAATAAAAATTTCCTACAATATTTTACACTTGATCAAGTTAAACTATTAAAAAATTAAGCAATTTTCTGTCACATGAAATCAGTTATGACTAATTAATACATAGAAATAAAAACTTGAACCTTTACATTTCAGACACGGAATACAGGTCTAAAAATACATTATGCCCAGAAATATAAACAACAAAAAAATGCAGATAAAGTTTCACAAGTAGTCAGAATAAAATGATTAGTTGTATTATAGCTTGGGCATAAGACCACTTACCTAAACCAAGACATCAGTAAAACTAGCCTTAATAATACCAAAAGCAAGTTTAACTTTTTTAAAGGCCACAATAATTTAGGTAATATGATAAATAAATGGGTGTTACCCTCTATATAGGGTAATTGAAGAGCTATGTAAAATGAATTCTTACTTATTCACCCAATCTACAATAATTAAACCAAAGTAATCTTGCACAAAAGACTGACTCAGAGCACAATAAATGCAATTATACAAATCTAAGATACACACTAGCATAGTATTACTTAAATGGAAGTCAAAATTAATTTTGATGCACATCATCATTGCTTACCAAGAAAATCAAGTGAAACATAATATTATAGTATAGTGTGGATTCAAGGTGAGAAATAGGTAGATTGGGTCTATTGAGAAAAGTTTTCTGAAGAGAAATTAAAAAGTGCTTCCCTCTGGTGGCTGTGACAGCTTCATGTTTTCCTTCAGTGTCATGAGACGTCTCAGTTCCTGCAGAACTGTCTTGATAGTATAATCACGTTGCCATCTAGCAAGAATTGGAACTTGTCTGTTATCCACCTGTACCAAAGAACAACAAAATGTGTAACAAGTGTAATGAATTTATATTAATAACTTATTATCATTACTACTTACAAGCCCAGTCTGACTGTTTACACAGTTCATGTTGATTCTAGAAATAAAGCGAGCAGTTGGAGGTTCATCAGGGTATCTGGTACCACACTCAATTTTAAGTGAATACATCCTATTTTCATAAGGCGTCTGTAAAATAATTTTCAATTAGTTAGAATACATTAGTACAAATTTGATAACTTGGTGTTAAAAATAACAACAGATTTTATTACCCTAGGGGGTCCAATTATCATGCCAGTCCAATGAGTGAGGGTCATATCATCATCACTCTCGAGTCCCCAAGATATGGTACCATCGCCCACTCCCTTTTGGCCTTGTTCAAGTTCTTCTAGAAGACGAAAGTTTCGAGGAACCACTGCCCAGAAAAGAAATATGATTACAATAATGCAAGAACAAAGCAGTCGAAAAGCAAAAAGTAATTATATACAGCCCGCTACAAAATAAATCCTTTCAGCAAATAAAACAAAAACTTACCAACGCCTGATGACGGATTCGCCATGATCACAATTTCACCGGCGCGCACTACCTAGCGAAAAAAGTGTATAGTTTTAGATTTAGTAAGCAGGCATTTACCATGCAAATCGTTTACTCGCTTTTTGCAGCTGAGCATCCAATAACTAATAATTATAGCAAATGATGAAATTTATTCCCATTTATTCCTTGATTTTTTCACTCAAAGAGAAAAAAAGGAAGGTTAGCAGTTTTTTGTTGACTTTGACAAATGTCATTACTCTCTACTCTATGGCATAAATAGTTTTTGACTCAGTCATCCTTTGTCTTCCTCTACCAGAATTTAATGAGCCAGTGGCTGTAAATGTAACTAAAGAAATCACAATGGTGTCATTCAAAGACTACAACATGTATAGGTGACATAAAATTATCAATTTTGCATTAGTCTATCCATTATCCAGATTGATCGTGTACTGCTAGATTGGCACAATGATACATTTTGACTCGAATCAATCAGTCAGAATGATCGTCTAAGATCCCCCATAAAACAACAAGGTCGGTTTTGGCCGTCAAAGGTCAGGTCCACTCACATGGAAATTTATACGCTGCTATTTTAGCATTTGCGCCGATTTGCGAACACAATAATTTACACAGATAACAAATTTGACTTCCAAGATTAGAATCACTAAATAACCTGACGTAGCGTGATGATCCATGCCTTTTAACAATAAACAAACTAAAAGCTTGTTAACAAGCATGGACGTCATGTATGGAATTAGTATGTACAGACGCCAGCACATCAAGCTACTACAATCTGTCAAATTTCTTTAATAGATTTTCAACTTTATCGCTAAAGCATTAAGGTTCAAGGTTAATTGGGAAAATATGACAGTTTCGGGTAGCTTGACCTGCTGGCGTCTGTACATACATACTATAGAGTACGTTTCGTTAAAGTTGAGCTTATTACACCATCCTAAATATCGGACCTGATATTTAGGATCCGATTTAGTACAAGAAATTCAGTCGCCAGAGCTCCTAATTACACGTTCACTGATTTAGGACACTGAATCAGTCGATAAGAATGACCGACGAGTGACGGACGTGTCGAGTTAAAAAGTGTGTCGAAATGGCCCCAATATTAAGTGTTCTATTGCCGGCGCTATTAAAGCAGGATCTGGAACCTAACAAATGGCAGTCAGTCAGTCTAATCAGTCGCTCAAGCAGAAAGCCATTCACGCGTATCTAACGCGGTTGATGCTCTTCAGGAAAAGCGCGACCTGACGGAACATATTTCGGACCTCAAGCACACGATTAAGGACTCAAGTTCTGCAGGAAATGTTTCTTTTGCCGATATGGTGAAGAAGGGAGCAAATGATTTCATTCCACCGAACAATTTAAGCTCTAGCTATTTATCCCAACGACAAATTAAAGTCAAGTGACGACGATGTAATATGACGATTTAATATGGTGTAATAGGCTCTTAAGCTCTTTAGCTGTTTGGTTTTTTTTGTTTACATTTTGCTCTTTTGCTGCATCTATATCGTTACCACAACATTTATGTACATACCTATAATTCCAAAATTAATGATGTAATCAATACTGTAACAATATTTTAATTAAAAAGAGTATCCACGGAGTTTCCTATCCGTTCTTCTCCTTAAGAACTCACTACGCTTTGGAATGGGCCTTGACTTATTTTCTAGCCATTTTTTTAAACTAAATTTTTACTTATCCACGTACATTTTATAAGTTAAGCTATAATAGTTAAGTTAAGCTATAATAGTTTTAAAACGCGAAGTTATTTCTAACCGCTCCCGCCACAATCCATGCGCTTCTGGCGGAAACGCCTCTCGTTCCCGTTCGGCCAATGAGAGCGAGTAAGCAAGCTTCTAGCTAGAACATTCTAGAAGCTTCCTTTTAAAATATTCGACGCGCGCCCTTTTTTGACAAGAGTCGTGTTACGTCCGTCAACTGGGCTGCGCGCTGAACATAGAGTAAAGTAAAATATATCGGGCGCTGAAAGTGTATTGTACCATATTTTACGAATCTTTATCTTCGCCCCAAACCCTATTGTTTTATAGATATATATCATTGTGTGTATGGTAAAGTTTTCTTTTTAACTTTGTTATTTAAAGTACAGACGCCAGCAGGTCAACCTTGAACCTTAATGCTCTAGCGATAAAGTTGAAAATCTATTAAAGAAATTTGACAGATTGTAGTAGCTTGATGTGCTGGCGTCTGTACTATCAACTATCGCGAATACTTTCAGATTTCCAAAGTCAACGGTTTAGCTTTAGCTGGTTGAGGAGCGGGGGGACACGTAACTCTAACAAAGTAGCACTTTCTAGATTAATATTTTTCAAACGGATCCCTCAATCGAAAAATGGTTTAGACACACTCCAAATATTTTCTCTTATCCAACCACACCCCACACAGTGGTATAGACAAGTGAAAAAAAATCAGTCCCGCTTTACCTGTAAAGGCGCGTCCCCACTAGGGCCGCGCGGCCTCAGAGCCTCACGAGGATTTTTGCTGTTGTTTCCACGCGTCCCCATTATAAGAACTCACGAGGCCTCACTCCCTAGTGGGGACGCACCCTAAGAGCTGGTTCACATTAGGTCGGACCGACAGTTTGCCGTTCACCGACTGCCGGGTGTTGCTGTTCACACTAGACGCCGCCGACCCGACCTAATGTGAATATAACTGTCGGTACGGTCGTTTTACTGCCTTTTTTTGTACTGTTCACACGTTTTATCCCACAGTAAACTCCTGTCTTCCACAAGAGAAATCAAAATTTCTACATTAATTTCGCCCTCCATATTGAAACGTGTCTTCTCTGCATACACGTCGACGAAACTGCTTGCGCGAGTGCCGAGAGCGGGGTAAGGGCGGGTGGGAGTTTGGCAGGCGGGTGTCGCCGCCACTTCGCGCCGACTAATGTGAACGGCGCCATACTTGCTAGTACGCCAATATTATGTCCGATCCGACAGAAATCGTGGCTGGACGTACGGTAAAAGTGTCGGCTCCGACAGTTTGGTCGGGTCGCCCTAATGTGAACGGCGCTATTGACATACATACGCCAATATGGATCCGACACGTTTGTCGGGCCGGTAAAACTGTCGGTCCGACCTAATGTGAACCAGCTCTTAGGCAGATACTACTTTGTCAGCGTAATCCATTGAATTAGTATGTACTTTATGCTATGTATGTACAGTGTAACCATACTAAATTACTTACAGTTTCTAGTACTGAGTTAAACCGCGGATAGACGGAACGATGAACTTGACGAAACTATAATAATAATAATATAAAAACTTTATTGCTCAAAAGATTACAGAGATTTTACATTGGCCTCAAACTAGGCAAGCTTGTATCTTGGGTATAATATGGTTTCCTTGTTTTACTACGGAATGATGTGATAGCAAAAATGCATTTATAATGACTGAGCAACGTGGAGCTGAGTGGTTTGAGGTCCAATACAAGGTGGACCACCAAAGCGCGAAATATTGTCTACGTAAATTACTTTGTTCTCACGATATTTGGGCACTTGAAAAGTAAAGTTCGTAGTTTTTTTAAGTGTGGTAATACTATTCTAAAATTGACATTTGTATAACCTAAAATTTAGATTGAATTTTGTTAGTTGAATGGGCAAAATCATCTTTGCATAACTTTCACTTATTCAATGCTTTAGCTAACTGTATTCCATGACGCTGCAACTACTACGCGTCATACGTAATTCATTTGTATTACCAACTGAAAATTGTTCACATTATTTCGGTCGCCATTGTAAGTTCTTACGTAGCGGATACCGTTATTCGGAGCGGGGGTTGAGACGCGGGAGGGGGGAACGTATCAGCAGCGCCGTTGGAGCGCGAGTTCACTCTGTCACTCGGTCATTACGGTATTTCTGTACAGCGCGTCCTACATTCACGATCGTGAAAGAAAAAGTGACAATGCCCGAAAACAAACAGTTTCAGCGTCTTCCTCAATTCGTGGTGCCCAAACATTATAATTTGGAATTGGTGCCAAATCTGCAGGAATTCACATTCACTGGAAAAACAGCAGTGAAAGTATCGGTAAGTGGAAATTTCATCATTGACGATGCAAAAAAAAAACGTTTCCATGTCATCCATGTATCTCGCTAATCTGATCGTACCTATTGCCTTTTAGATTTTAAGCTCATCGAGTGAAATAGTGCTAAATTGTTTGGATTTGGAGCTGAAAAACGTCAAGTTGCAGTATGAGGATGGAGGTACGGACTGTATTAAGCCGTCTGAAGTCAGGCTTAACGCAGCAGACGAAACTGCGACCATTGTGTTTGATAAGCCACTCGAAGAAGGCGACGCTACGTTGCATTGCGAGTTCAAAGGCGAGATCAACGACAAGATGAAGGGTCTGTACCGCAGCAAGTACCTGACGCCTGCTGGCGAAGAGCGCTTCGCTGCAGTCACGCAGTTCGAAGCAACAGATGCTCGGCGCTGCTTCCCGTGCTGGGATGAACCTGCTATCAAAGCTACATTTGATATAACTCTTGAGGTGCCTGCTGACCGAGTAGCATTATCCAATATGCCTGTCAAGGAAGAGAAACTTACTGGTGAAAAGAAGAGGATTCATTATGATACTACTCCTGTAATGTCTACTTATCTTGTAGCCTTTGTTGTAGGAGAATATGACTATGTGGAGAAGAAGTCTCGTGATGGTGTTTTAGTAAGGGTGTACACACCTGTGGGGAAGAGCAAACAAGGCATATTTGCTCTGGAGGTGGCAGCACGGGTCCTACCCTATTATAAGGAGTACTTTGATATAGCCTACCCTCTGCCAAAGATTGACTTGATCGCTATAGCCGATTTCTCTGCTGGTGCTATGGAAAACTGGGGTTTAGTCACATATAGAGAGACTTGCCTGCTGGTGGACGAAGAACACACATCAGCTGTCAGGAGGCAGTGGATAGCTTTGGTGGTAGGCCATGAGCTAGCCCACCAGTGGTTTGGAAACCTTGTCACTATGGAGTGGTGGACACATCTTTGGCTAAATGAAGGCTATGCCTCTTTTGTTGAGTTCCTCTGTGTCAACCATCTCTTCCCAGAGTATGATATTTGGACTCAGTTTGTCACTGAAAATTATATCAGGTATGTATTATGATACATAATTTTGCTAGGAATGTTGTTAGAAACACTGCACTATCACCATAATACGCACATTTATTCCCTTATGTATCATTTGTACTAATAATCCAATACATCACCCTCATGATTTAATATGTTTATCTACAAGTGGAAAGGTGTAGCAGCTACACTTTGTAGATAATTGCACCAACAAACAATTACTTGAAAAGGTTTTTTATTTATCATTTCCTTTGTGAGAATGTTTATCTCATATTCTTTGGATGTTTGCCAGCTATGTAAACTGTTGTAAAGTCATTCACCTTGTAAACACAAGAGAACAATAGAATTTGTTTAATCATCTACATGACTTCACTGCTTTATTATGTATGATTGACCCACATGAGTTTTGAAATTTCAGAGCATTAGAATTGGATTGTTTGAAGAATTCACATCCCATTGAAGTTCCTGTAGGGCACCCATCAGAAATTGATGAAATATTTGATGATATATCTTACAATAAAGGTGCATCTGTAATCCGCATGTTACATAAATACATTGGTGATGATGATTTCCGCAAAGGCATGAACATTTATCTCACCAGACATCAGGTACATATGTTATTTTCTTCTTATTTGTTATTCAACTGAGTTCTTAAATAACATGACATTCAACTGCACTAACTAGTGTATACATCCAGCATTAGATACCCTTGAAAATAATAAAATAACACAGCCACAGTTAACTGTTATCAGGTTTACTAGCCAAAAAGCTATTATTTTAACAAAATATCAGCCATTTACAAACTTGCTCATAATTTTATAGATGGTAATTGTGATAAAGGGATTATGTTCTGTTTAATATTGTAATGATGACTATGCACATACATAAAACTATAAGTATATATTGTTTGTTATCTTTTAGAAGTATTTTTATATGCAAATATGTACTTGATGAACTAGGGATAGTACATCTAATCTATCGCTAATCTCTGGAACTACCAGTTAGATTTGAAAAATTATTTCGCATTTGATAGCCTAATTCTTGAGGAAGGCTATAGGCTATTTAACATCACGCTAGGACACTGAGGAGCCTAGCGAAAAAAAAGGCTTCTGACTTTTTTCTTTTTGCTAGGTGTCGGGGAACAAGTAATTTCTCATGTACGAATTCGCCGCCAGAAGCTAGTAATTAGTAAACCAACTAATTATCAAATTAAAAATGAAGTTACATTTAGACATTTATTTCTACTGTTGATATTTCCAGTACAAAAACACATTCACAGAGGATCTGTGGGCCGCCTTAGAGGAAGCTTCTAACAAGCCTGTTGGAGCTGTAATGTCCACATGGACCAAGCAGATGGGATTCCCTGTTGTTGAGGTTGGTATTGCAAGTTTGTAACATCCTCAAGAGTTGTGTATTCACTGCAGTATGATTTGTGATCGATTAAATTTCATTATTCAGTTCTCATTCTCACAGAGAGAAGGCCTGTGTTCTAGCAGTGGCAACATTATAGGCTCTACTCATATATGTAAAATCACCAGCAAATTATTCAATAGCTGAGAAGATTTCATATCATGTGTCTTTTCCTGAATTATAGATGGTTAAGGATTTTTTAATACTAAAACTATTGTTATTTTAGGTGAGCTCAGAACAGCAAGGGCCAGATCGACTTCTAAAACTGACACAGCAGAAGTTCTGTGCAGATGGTAGTCAAGGCGGAGACACACTTTGGATGATACCTATCACAATCTCAACACAAGAACAACCTTCGAAGGTAAATTTATACTATACTTGTTTTTTCCCGCAGCTTCGCTCGCGTGGGAGTCGAAATTTATGCCACGGGAACATACTACCTATCAGGTTAAATTTTTTTTATTCTATGTCCTTATCTACGTCATGGTAAATCCATGCGTAAAAATTAATCAAAATCCGTTCAGCTGTTCAGGCATTACTTTCCCGTTTACAATATTGGTATGCATATATTTTCTTTGAAAGTAAAGTTTGATTAAAATGTTTATCACAAAAGTGATAATCTAAGTTCCTTGATACCAGTCTCATTAGATTAAAAATAATAATTCTCTATTTCAGACCATAGATCCAAATAATGTTAGTACCTTAACCTATTGTTAGTAAGTAATAATCACAAACATTGAAGAATGTGCCTTAATGTTTACTCTATTAAGGGCTGATTGTTCCATCGCCAACTTTTATTCGAGGAATAAAATTGACGTTTGACAGGTTTTGTAGAAAACACTTGTCAAAATTATTCCTTGAATAAAGTTATCAGATGATTGAAAAATCAGCCCTTAATTCTATTTTGTTTGCCTAGATTTTCTCTTATCAAATACTTATTACATTTAATGCTTGTATCTAAGAGGGGGTTTTTTTTTTTAATGATATAACCTAGTGCTTGACTGCGATCCCGCCTGATGGAAAGCAGTGATGCAATCATTGATGGTAAAACCACCAATTTATTATGAGCGTATTCACTCTAGCCTTGAAAACACTGACGCTGCAGACAAATTGTTCCAGTCCTTTGATGTACGCGGTATAAACGACGAGCCAAAACGCTTCGTCGGATCGCGGCGGTGTCAACAACGTAAGGGTGGACATTCGCCGTACGACGGGTTGTCCGATGATAGAACGGTGATGGCGGAATTAAGTCATGTAATTCCCGCGCACACTTTCCAGAATGCATCCTGTAGAATACCGAAAGATTGGCTACCTTACGCCTGTGCTCCAGGCTTTGTAGATTGGTCTTAACCAAATCGGGATCACCAAAGCCACGCCTTTCCACTGAGTCCAAAGCTGCTACATGGAATTTTACAGCACCAGCCCATATGTGGCTGCAGTACTGCACACATGATCGGACCTGCGCTTTGTATAACATTAGAAGCTGTCCCGGTGTGAAGTACTGCCGGACCTTTGCAAGAACGCCAAGTTTTCTAGCAGCCATCTTGGCTTTGGACTCAATGAACCGCCCAAAGTTTAGGTTTGAGGAAATTTCAACTCCCAAGAGCTGAAGGCGGTCGGTGCACTCCAAGGATACATTCTGAAAAGCAGGAGCCAAGGTGAACGGGCTCCTTTTAGCAGGACACACTTGGACACTGCCGGAAGTGCGACATTTGTACGAGCCCGAGCACTCGGCAGGTATCTCTACAACTGTACTGTCATCTGCATACCCATAGATT
The DNA here is from genome assembly GCA_951799955.1 of Apamea anceps. Taxonomy (NCBI): domain Eukaryota; kingdom Metazoa; phylum Arthropoda; class Insecta; order Lepidoptera; family Noctuidae; genus Apamea; species Apamea anceps. The sequence goes on from OX637516.1 coordinate 8,367,016, forward strand.
CCGGGCATAAGCAGATCGTTGATATGCAGCAGGAAGAGAGTTGCAGAGAGAACAAATCCCTGAGGAACACCGGCATTAGTCGTCATGAGCTCCGATGAGTATCCGTCGACAATAACTCGGAGAGACCGTTCACTCAGGAAGTCTTTTACCCAGCCAGTCAGACCGCCGAAATGCCGTAAACTGGAAGCTTACTCATAAGGCTAGCGTGCCATACCCTGTCGAAAGTCTTCGAGACGTCTAAGCTTCACCATTCCTCTCGCGGGCTTCGCCCCACAAGTGAGTGGCATACACTAGTAGGTCCCCAGTAAACCGATTGCGGCGAAACCCGTACTGTCGGTCACTAAGGAGATAGTTACCTTCCAAGTATGCCATGAGGCGCGAGTTCAACACACGTTCTATAATCTTGCAGAGTATAGAGGTTATTGAAATCGGCCGATAGTTGCTAGGATCGGCACGACTGCCTTTTTGGGCACGGGCTGCACGTTGGCAAATTTCCAGGACTTGGGTACCATACCAGTCCCAAACGAGAGTCGATATAAGCGTGTCAATACAGGAGACAACTCGGGTTCACAAGCCTTGAGAACGATCGCTGGTATACCATCTGGTCCTCTAGCTTTATTCACGTTCAGACGACACAGTGCTCTCAGAACCTCCTTGTTTCTAATGCGAACCTCGTGTATCGACGTGTCACAGTAAGGCAAATTCGATGGAGTAGCACTGCCAATATCAAGACGTGAATTGTGGGCAAAGAAAGATGCATGCTTTCTCTCCCGCCATATGAGCCAGTGTTCCATCTGGTTTAACCAGCGGAGGCAGTGTGCGCCGACAGAAATTCGCTTCGACCGATTTGGCAAGGGACCAGAAAGATCTGCTACCGGACGGTTGCGCAGAGAGCTTTTTGCCAATATGGGTAATACCGTCGAAGCGAGCCTTCTTTAGCGCCTTTTTGTAGGACTTTGCAAAATGGACAACTCCTCGGAAGGAAAAACCCAGACAGCAGATTGTCTCTTAGTTTCAGGATCATAACAATAAATCCAGCTTTCATCACCCGTGAGTATGTCGAACACAGCATTTGAGTCACCTCCGTTAAATCTTTGAACCATTTCCAAACACCAATCAACACGACGGAGCTTTGGGCCTCTGTCAAATTATGAGGTATCCACCGGGCACAAAGCTTCCTGACCGCTAAATGTTCATGGAGAATTTTGTGCACTAGACTCATACCGATGCTTAAGCTTGTCCGAATCTGCTGATAAGTCACTCTTTTGTCAGTCTCTATCATACGCCGCACAACACTGATGTTATCTTCAGTCGTCGCCATAGAAGGCCGTCCCTCACGCAGATCATCGGTGAGATTAGTGCGACCACGTTTAAACTCATTAGACCAGTTGTAAACAGTGGCACGAGATGGGGTTTCATCGTGAAAGGCCAATCGAAGTCTATCATAACTTTCTTGTGACAATGACAACAATGACAATGACATCGACAGTCATAAAAAATCATTGTACGAAAATTTTCTCGCGTTAAATTCATGTTGACGTGACGCAGACAATTTTCAATTTGCCGCCAAATCGTAAACAAATGACAAATTAATAAAATACTATAATATTGGCAGTTCCATTTTCAAAATTTGAACTTATTTTTTTATTATATCGTTTACAAGTGGCCAGTTCTAAAAACTCAAGTGTCGCTCTCGTATATCATTATTAGGTAACTAAAAATTGATCAAAAAACACATTTTGCAAAAATTTAACCATTAGTTACTATTTTTAACCGACTTCTAAAAAAGGAGGAGGTTCTCAATTCGGATGTTTGTATTTTTTTTTTTTTTTTTTTATGTTTGTTCGTGCATAACTCCGTCGCTTGCCAACCGATTTGAAAAATTCTTTTTTTGTTGGAAAGGGTATACTTCCCAAATCCCATAGAAATTTCATCAAAAACGGTTCAGTAGTTTGGTTTTTAAACCAAAATTACTGGTAAAAATTACAACTTAAAAGTGAAAAATAAAAACTTTTTTTGCAAAAAAATACAACCGACTTCCAAAAACGACACTACAAAGTGAAAACTAACTTTAATTTCGGAAGTCGGTGGCAAACAACGACCATGCGAACCCAACGACACCGACTTCCGAAATTAAAGTTATTTTTCACTTTGTAGTGTCGTTTTTGGAAGTCGGTTGTATTTTTTTTAAACAATTGGTTTAGTTTAACTATGGATCAAAAAACCAGCTCTAAAAGCGATAAAAGTTTAACAACCTCTTCATTTATTATGTTGAATTTCTTTGTTTATTAGGATAATGATTGATGATAATTATGCACGACATTTCATTTCTTTGCAATCGCAAAAATTTAATCTTTTCGAATAGCATTTCATGATAACAAAAAAATATTTGCCAAGAGAAAAATGTGTGATGACATGATAAAAAAATGCTGATCTATGGATATAGATCAAGATAAGAGATGTAAATGGCTATGCCATGTTCACAGTGTATTAGCTCTAGCATTTATATGTGATCAATCAAATCAAAATCAAATCAAATTGTTTATTGCAATCCATAATGTACAATTACAGGTGGTAAATAAAAGAAAAATAATAGAAACAATTATGGACCCTGTCGGGCACAGCAAATTTTAAATAGGTTGAGAGAGGAAGAGCGCTTTATTAATTTTCTTTCTTTCAATGTGATCATACTCATATACTTTGAGTTATTTATATTTCAGGTAGCTTTATCTACTGTATTGGAAAAGAGAACACAGGATGTTGTATTGAAAGATGTCTCCGAGAGCTCGTGGGTCAAGCTCAACCCTGGCACAGTAAGTTTAAAATGCAAATCATTTATTTTTATTGTTTATTTAACAGAACAAATAATAAATCTGCAAAGTATGACGTCATTACTGCCAGTTATCCAAATTAACTTAGCCGGCTAGTAATAGCCAACTCTACAGTTATGCAGTAGTGGAACACTTGACAAATATTTTTTTACAGAATTCAGATAATGAGGCGTTACAATAGTAGTACATACACATACATACATAAACTCAAGGCTTTTTCTTATGAGGGAAACAGAATGCTATGCTCGTAAACCTTACATTCTTCTTTTTGCAAAAATAACAGAGCCTGTGTAAAGAGTACTTTATTTCCCTTCAGGTTGGCTACTACCGCACTCGCTACCCTGCGTCCATGCTGGCGCAGTTGGTGACGGCTATCCGCGACGGCTCGCTGCCGCCACTGGACCGGCTCGGCCTCCTCGACGACTGCTTCGCGTTGGTGCAGGCCGGACACACGCAAACCGCAGAGGTATGTGCCTAACTTAATCACAAATCAGTTGATTCTTTGAGGTATTGGTAATAAAGTTTGTGTTAGAAACGTGTTTTTCTTTTTCAGTCTTTGAAACTTATTGAAGCCTTCACCAATGAAACAAATTTCACAGTGTGGTCTTCAATCTCTAATTGCCTATCGAAACTGAGTGCCTTATTCTCGCATACACCACTTGACAAGCCGTTGAAAAACTATGGTCGCAAGCTATTCTCGAATATCACTCGACGTCTGGGTTGGGACGCTGAGGAAAAAGAGAGCCATCTCGACACATTGCTCAGAAGTTTGGTGCTGAACAAAATGATTAGCTTTGAAGACCCAGATACCATTAAAGAAGCGAAGAGTCGGTAAATAATGTTTTTTCTACACTATTCCAGCTTAGTCATTTAGCTTATTTAAATAAAATGGCCGAGGTTTAAGCGATAAATTGTAAGACAAAAAGATTTTTGTAATAAAAATTACCTTTATATTAATGACTTCTGTCTTTCTTTTATTGAAATCGGCTTTTGCCATGCGTATTTATAGCACTATTGACATAATATTTGATGCAGTTTCGAGAAGCACCTGTCGGGTGCGTGCACGCTGCCGGCCGACCTGCGCTCGGCGTGCTACCGCGCGGTGCTGGCGGACGCGGACGAGGCCACGTTCCAGCGCTTCCTGGGCCTGTACCGCGCCGCCGACCTGCACGAGGAGAAGGACCGCATCAGCCGCGCGCTCGGCGCCGTCAACGACCCCGCGCTGCTCAACAAAGTGCTGGAGTTCGCCATCTCGGTAAGCATCGTCATAGGCGCTCCGCAGACAGCGGACAACGGCGACGTTTTGACCGAGAATGACCGCGAGACAGACTATCGGTCATGGCATAGATTTCCATATGTTCTATCGTCGCGGACGAATTGTCTGACGTCTGCTCTGCGCCATAATAGAGGCGTAGCGACCGCTGTCGGATACGTGATTACGCACAAACGATAGCTCAGTGAATTACCACAATGAACCACGTGTATTTGTGGGCGAATGCGTCACGCAGAGAGTGAAAGTGGAAATACATCACGTACACATGCCTGGTTGCAAAGCCAGTGATCGATAAAATTTGTATACCGGTAGTTAGCGATTATTAGACAGATCCTAGTACGATATAAGATAAATAAAAAGTCCTAAGCCATCTTTTTCACCTTTACAGGATGAAGTGAGGTCCCAAGACACCGTCTTTGTAATCGTTTCGGTAGCAGTTAGTAAAAATGGTCGCGATCTCGCTTGGCAGTTCTTCAAAGATCACTGGCAACAATTCATGGATCGGTATCAGGTAAGTTTTAATTATATACCACATTCAATTTATTATCTTTGAGTAAGTTCTGGCGTATTCGCCTAGAATAGTCTCAACTCATACGCCATTTTGTTAATTACAGGGTGGCTTCTTACTCGCCCGACTGGTAAAGTCAACAACGGAGAACTTCGCGTCGGAAACCAGTGCGCAAGAGATTGAGCAGTTCTTCCGCACGCACCAGTCGCCCGGCACGGAGCGCTCGGTGCAGCAGGCGCTGGAGACGGTGCGGCTGAACGCGGCGTGGCTGCGTCGGGACCTGGCCTCCTCCACCACGTACTTGCAGTCCTACCATTGACCACACCTGGTACAACCCCTGTTACTTTACGATTCTAAGCTTATTTTATCGATTAAAACATAACCTGCCGCCGAATTTATTACTATTTTGTTATTACCAATAGTAAATTATTTGCAGGACCAAATGACACAAGACTGAAAACTACAACGAAATCTACAGTAATGTTTCATCTAGCTAATTTATTTTCAACTACATTATGAATTGTATAGTCTACTGAACAGACGGTTGACATTATGTAGCTCAACTGTTTCAGTTTTCTATATATTTTGATAGTTTACTTTAAATTGGTTATAATTATTGACTAGCTGACTAAAGAATGTCGATCTGTTTATTTCTTGGTCAAAAGACAGAGGTCAATAGATGCAACAGTTTTATGAATTGATTATAGAGAAGTGTGGAATCATTGCTAAATTGAAAGTTAAACTAGTTTTGGTTAAGGTAATTGTAATCGGTCAAACATATAAGTTTACACTTAATATTCATGAAAGTTAGGAAAATTGTACACCTAGAAACTTTACTTTCAAGAACTGCATTGATTTTCTTTCTTTTTTCTTTTTTTAAAAAACGTTGCCCACTAGGAATTACTCCTGTGTCGTGGGTGCGTTTACATTTAAACTCGCATACACAAACAGCCAGACCCGGAACATCTACCTGTAGGCAATACAAATATTTGTTCCGTGCGGGAATCGAACCCGCGACACGCAGCACAACAGTCGATCGCTCAGCCACTGCGCCAACCGTGTCGTCCAAGTTTTCAATACCATATGCATTTGTTTTTGTTAAAAGTTAGTGCATAGAGTTGTTTACACTCAATATTGTTGCAGAATGAGCTATCATACCTACATATCTTTACACAACAGTAGTTTAAATTTACGAATTTTGAACGTTTTTCTATTAATCAATGCTTATCGATTACAAGTGGCTATCGTTGCTATCTTCGATCAATAATAGTACTAGATTAAGGATCAGGAACAAAAATCAGTCGCTCAAGTGGCCACGTTTGCACACACGTAAACATCTACATTTCTTAGAAAAAAAGTTTAATAATATTAACAACTTCAGTTTATTATAAACCTTAATGCTTAAACATAAAGTTTAATTACCATAGCAAAATATATTTAAAATGTCGCTTGAAAATAAAATCATTCTATTTTTAATTTTCAGTCATTTATTCTAAAATGAAACTTAAAGTCTAAGTAATTGTTAAAAACATACTAATTTGAAATAAGACCACAAAAGTATTTGTGTTACTTGTTTTTCGGGCCGTTTTTGAAGCGCTTATCGGGAATCTAGTACTATTATTGATCGAAGGTTGTTATGTAAGTTATTTACGCTAGGGTGTAAATCACCTCACTAGATGTCTACTCAAATGTGGTACACTTGAATTACGTATTTTGCGTCTAGTTACACCTACAGGCCTACTTATTTTTTTTTTTGTAAATGTGTATAAAATATTATTTAATTTTTGTTAAACATGTTGAGTGTTTTTCTGCCGAGTGCATTTTTATTTAGTTTCAGTTCTGTAGGACCAAGTAACATTTTGGTATGAGACACTCATTTCAGATTTTTTTTTTATATATAAAAAAAATGCATCATAATGTAATTTATTTGAGGATATAATTATTTCAAGACGCATTATTTTATTTGTAGAAAAAGAAAAAGTTATATAAAAATTAGTAGAGTTATTTCAAGTATTCCTAATTAAAATACTTAAAATAACGCTACTAGAACTTGTTGAATTTGTAGGTACGTAAAATAATGCGTGTTCAAATCCTCCCAGTTTATTTATTTGTTGACATGCAAGCTTAGTCAAAATTGTGATTTTGGGGCTATAACAATTTAAAGTTACCATTAGTGTCGCATTTGTTGTCATCACTGATTTTTTTTTTTGTAAGACTGTGTTATCGCAATAAATCGTACAAAATAATATTTTGTTTAATTAATAAAAACCCATTGGATACAAATTCATTAATACAATATTGAAGTCTGCCTGAAAGTGCTACACAGATACTCAGTGGCCGTATGTATAAGTTACCCACCAGGTAAAATCGGCAACGGATATAACGAATGCTTCGGGCTCTGTACCGATTGAAAAATATATTACCACCAAGTACAAAGGCAATCTTTGTAGTTGTGCAGTTCTTCATTTTCCCTATCATCGACTATGGTGGTGATGTGTGTTACTGAATGCAGATCTCGATAACCTTGACCGTCTTCTCAATAACTGCATTCGATTCGTTACAATCTGCGTAAATATGATCATGTCTCTGCGCATCGATCGCTTCTAAAGTGGTTGCCCATACGAGCCCATACGCCAGCGCAGACAGCAATGGTTGCTGACCACCTTGTTTTCATTTCTTGATTCTCCATCTTCCCCTGGTTATCTCGCCCCCCACTTTCAGTACATTTGCGCCAACCACAATATGACTGTTTTGCATTCCAACAAAACAGGTAAAGATGATTGTAGTAGTAGTGACGTTTATCGATATGCGTATTTGTGTGCGTGAAACTAGCGTTAGCAATAAAACCATACGTGGATTAATTTTTTATTTGAAGAACGAAAATAATTGTTTAAAATATATTAAAGTTTATTATAAAGAGAAAAATATGAAAGTAGGGCAATAAAATAATTAAATTCAGAGTCATTGTTGCTGTCGTCGGAATCATCTTTTATTATTTAATTTTTTTTTGTTAACCGATACTGTCTCTGATACTGTCTCCCGTCCCTATTGGAAAACCCTTTATTTAATAATTATGTTTTATAGGCTTTGCGATCTTTATATTTAAAATATTTATTCCACAATTTTCACGTGTGGACCGAGACCGTGTGGTGAATAGGACCGAGCCTGAAAGTTTTCCGTTTTCTTTGGACGCCGGGACCGCGCCTGATGGGCGTATGCAGAAACGACAGAACGCCACCTGCTACGATCATTATACAACTTCTTTTGGTTTGTTTACGTTCATATTTATGGTGACTGGTCATTCTTTTGCCTTATCTAAAATATGGTATAATGAGTGGATTGGACCAAGAAATTAAAACACTTTTTTTTTTTTTGAGCATGGGAAATCATCAAATGACTCCTCCCGCTCTGGGAGGAGCAGGAGGGAGTGTCAGACTCTTACTGACTAAAACCCACCCGTGTTCCTTCCTTAGCCCTTTATGTTCCAGGGCAGCGGTAACCCTTTCGGACAATCCCGCTACCCTGGCAGGCTTCGGCCCTATCGGGCCCCGTCACTCATGCTGACATCTCTTTGAGGCGCGCGTGGAACACAACACGCCGTCCGGCACGGGCCTGGTCCTGATCGGACGGTGAGTTACCCATTACTCACCGCCCGCAGGCCCGCGCCTACGATGGCCGGGAGTCGTCACGCGGCTCCCGACGCCCGGAGCGTCTCCCGCGGCGGAAATTAAAACACTTTATAAAACAGTACATCTATATTGCACTATAACATCTCACTGAGTATTGTACAAATCGTGTATCGTTATTACGAAAATGGATTATACTAAAATACAAACATTACACAGTGATGTCATTCAAATAGCTAGCGGGTGCATTATCACAACACAATCTAATAGGTACACAAGAACAGGGCACGAGCAATCCTTGTAACACACCAACATTAATATATCAAAACAGATATAAATCAATCGTTTGGCAGAACCGACACTTTAGAAATTGTAGTTAGAGTACAAATAAGACAAACGGCGGCGGCCTATCTGGCGTTTGACATAAGCATTGCGTGTGCACTACCTATATAAATATTCAGAATTTTACATAGTCTATAATTTAATTTGATGCATTTTTAAATCATGTTTACTAGTAATAATTCGTTTTCTTAAGTCACACAATGTGAATATTATTGCGCCTTTTTAAACTATTGTGTAAACTAGTTCAAAGTAGCTAAGATTAGAAGAGTCAAGTCGCTGCCTCAAATATTTAAGTTACGAGTATATTACATAGGCTTTAATCTATTGCTTGTACGTAATATACATATCATTTTAATTACAACCTTTTACAATGCAGAAGTCAGATCTTTCAACAACATTAAACTTCATTATTACATATAATAGACTTATTACCATTATTTATAATTATTATGTACAAAAAAACAGATTTACACATTGGTTCACACACAAATCCAAGTAAGGTACTATAGGGGTGTTTGATATTCAACAGATAGTGTTTGATACGGCTGTATCTATGTATATTATAAAGATTATCTTAATACTAGTTACTGTTAATATTGTACACTTTATCTTCACTCACTGCAACATACGTGTTTGGAAAATAATGCAATTCTTTAATTTTTTATTGATTCATGAAGTGGATTCCACATTGTGTTTCTTTCAGAAGTGAGCTGGCAAATAAAAAAAATGAGAGAACGGTGACACATCAAGCTTACGTTTCCAGTTTTAGCTGACCCTACATTGTATAGAGTTTTCGTACAATGAGAAGTCAGCTTATACTGAAACTGAAACGTAGCTTGATATATCGTGCGTACTAAAGACATACTCGTAAAATGATTTCGAGTTACAGTTTACGTTTGGCACTCATTTTCCAAACATTCTGTATGACCAAATCGTAACCAGCCACGCCGAGGTTTATTGCTTTATAATAATATATTACTGCAGTTGCAGTAGTTTTGCGTAAATTGACAAATTCAGCAACATCTCTATAGATACCATATTCCTAAGAATGAAGGCAACTTTAAAATATTATATAATATATACTCCTAAATACAATTATGAAACTTTCCATTCTAACTATGGACGTTGTCTTATTTATTAATTGCTTTAAAATATTGCCTTAACTTTGTCCTAATTAGTCATTACGAAAATCATACATTAAAAAAAATAATAAACAACAATAGGTTCCACAAATTAAAAACCAAAAGTTCTTATAGTTTAAAATAATACTGCTTATGAACTTTTCTTCATGTTTTTTTTTTTTATATTCTGCGCAGGAAACGTTTTAGCTGCATAGGAATATAAAAAAATAAGCCTATAAAAATGGGAGATCATTTTACTTATACGTAGAATAGATCTCAATAATTAACAATAGATCTACTAGAAACCGACTAGTATTCTACTCAACTATAGGTACTTACTATATTATGAAGTATTCATGCTATTATGATTCAAGTCCGAAAAAGGGATGGTGCTATTGGTCATTCTCGGTCTCTCTCTTGCACGGGAATCATGATGGCATTAAAACGTCATAATGCGGCACCTGCACCCTAATTGCGTGACACACAATCAATCGGAATCAGAATCACTTTGAAGCAAATTGCTAATACATTGCTTCATAAGTTCGAAAAAATTGTCTGCCCAACACGTAAATAACGCAATGACTGTTGTTGAACTGTCAAAATGAAATCGATTCTGATTGATCGTGTGTTACGCAATTAGGGTGCTGATCTAATTTACGAATTTCACTAACTCACACACATTTAAATAATCATTAATATAAGCATTGCACAAGTATTGTGGAGAAAATGATAAATATTATAAAAACTAAATGAGGTCATACAGAAAAGAAACGCAACATTTTGAAGCAATTATTAATGAGTCAATGTTCAAAAGGGGTCAGTTACAGTTCAGATTTTAATAAAGTAGTATTTTATCTACTAAACACTCATATCTCTTACTCTTCGTACCAGATGTATAGTACCATCAGCATTAAATACATATATGCAAAAATATTCAACTCTCTTTTATTCAAAATATAAAATATTCTAGCTTACAGAAATATATAAATATTTTTACCGTTTTAAACGTTTGCAAAGTAGTTACAGGAGATATACTTACAGGAGAGTCAGCTAGTTGGAATACTAAAATTGTTTAATGCTGACTGTACTAAGTTATTATGTTAAGTACAGAGAAACATAGCCTGTACTTACTTGTAGTACAAGTAAAATACGTTAATATTATTTCGGACGGTATTATAAAAGCGGTATTTATTCGGTACAGCTTAGTGTTCATAAGGTGTTGCGAGCAAAGACCGCTGCGTGACAGTCAACAGGGTTTTCTAAGTAGTTTCAACTTTGCACCAAGTTGCAAAAAGCATGATCAAAACTATAAATGAAACCTGTTTTAAAGTTTGTTTCAGATAAACCTGCAATACATGTCAATCAACCGCCCTTTACCAAAAAGTCCAAATACTTTACGATATTTATCGTTCGTCATACAAAACTGTTGCTAACATTGCGTCTGTCGAGATTCATAATACCAAACACCGAGTAAGTCAAAATTAATTAAATTTTAGGGATTAATTTAATAGTTTTTTTTTTTTTCAATTTCTAAAATACACATTAGACATGGAAGTTATAATATCCTATTGTTTACGGACTTAAAAAAAAATGAAGACGAACATTTCTTTTTCGAGATAATTGAGGTTTTTAATTTATATTTCAGCACAAGAATATGTTATTTTAGGTTTTATTCAATTTAATTTCTTTATATTCATGAAAGTAAGCAACTAACAAAAAAGAAACTAAATTTTAACATCCTTACTAGTAAATAAGATATTTTGAGTTATGCCTTCTTACTTGGCGTCGAGTTTTCCGCCAGGAGTACATCACCTGTGACCGCCATTTTGTAATAAATAGTGTCCTTCCGTCATTCCGTATTTGGAATGCGCCTGGGATAGACTACCTGCCTGCTCAACTTGTGTACCTACTTTCTACTTGGAAAGTTTTTTTTTTATAAATATTTTTTTATTATTATTCTGTTTATTTTCAAATGTACGCAATTTTAAATATTGATATAAAAACAATACTATTTATTCGTTTTATTTTAGGAAGTACAAGCTGTACCCCGCGGATTCAACCGCATCTTTGGTTACTGCTCCGCTCCTATTAGTCGTAGCGTGATGTTATATATAGCCTATAACCTTCCTCATTGAATGGGCTATCTAACATTGAAAGAATTTTTCAAATCGAACCAGTAGATCCTGAGATTAGCGCGTTCAATCAAACAAATTCTTCAGCTTTATTATATTAGTAATAGAAGTAATAGGTTACAAAAATAAATTATACATAAATGTGCCCGGGAAAATCGACCAAACATACCTTTTCAATATTTATAGTCTGCCCATATATTTAAAATAAAAACGACTGATCATAATTTTGATCAAAAGGTTCGTAATCCCTTCCTTTTTGCATGTACTATCATGCGACAAGGTCGCCTCTTACCACGATACACTTGTTTTGATCATGTTACCGACACTGCCCATACATTTTTTTCGTATTGTTTGGAAATATTGGGATACATTAGTAGAAGGAGGTGAACAAATTGTATTGCAAGTTAGTCTGAAATAAACTTTAGTTTGTGCAACATACAAAGTGCACTAGGCAAAGTTGATACTCCTCGGGTCGAACTGACTTTACCCAGGTGATCTATGTTCGTAACACATTTACAACACAAATCACGTATAACATTTTAAAACAAATAATCCATTCAAAATAAAAGTTCTGATTTATTATGAGCATACGTTATACAGATGTCTAATGACATCTACATAGTAATGTATGTCATTGTGTTCATTACATGCAATCATTGCATGAAAATAATAATTACAAGTTACATTACAGTAAGGGTCAAAAGTGGGGTGACATTGTCAAGAAGCAATAGATTGACACTTCTGTTTAACTAACGACCTTCTTCTAATGAGTAATTTCTATACTATAAACACACACTCTCACATTCGTTTGCAACTGATTGTAGTTCATAAATTCAACCATTAGGTTATATGGCATGATAGCCTAGCGGTTATTATACGTCGGTAAGCACGTTCATGCGTAGCAGGGATGTTGCGAATATTCGCATCCGCATATGCGGAACATCCGCATCGATTTAGACATCTGCATCCGCATAAATCGATGCGGAGCTGATGCGGATGCGGATGTGTAGCAGGTCACGACAAGAAAGAAAGGGGCGGGCCCGGCGAGTGGCGCGTGTCGAGCGCGCGTGCTGATTGACCAATAAGAAAGCAATAATTTTGTTTTGGACTTCAGTGAATCGGTGACGGTGACGCGCCTCGCTATTGTTTGTGTTGTGACAAGATCTGACGCGCACGTTTGTTGTTATGTCGGAAATAGTCAATCACAAGTTTATTACTTTTTTATTGTGCTTTTTGTTAAAAAAAAGTGTCATCGCATACAGTCATGTAACTGTATTGTTTACGTTCGTAAGTAATACGTATTACGTTAAGTAAAGTGAATGCTGCTTTTTTTAATTCAAATTGACTTTTGTTAACCAAGAAAGGATAAATATTACTGTCTTTTTTTTTACCCTACCTACACTTAAGTTTTTTGTATAGATCCGCATCCGCATCCGCAGATGTGAGCCTCTTAAAATTCGCATCCGCATCCGCGGATGTGAAAAAATCTGCATCCGCAACATCCCTGATGCGTAGCGAGCCGTGGGTTCGGATCTCACGCGCGGTGATAGTTTTTTTAATTACATAATCGAATAATCACGCTATTGAATATAGTTTCGTATCATGTTCACCTTGTTCACATAATTATTCGTTAAACTTTATGATTATACCCACAGAAATCTAAATAAATAAATTATAAGGTAGACAGATGCAGTTAACTTACGACTCATTCACTGCGACTAAATAGAACGTTATTTGTTTTTGGTTGGTTGTTATTGTAGATTAGTGACGTGTGTTTAATCTATTAGCGGTGTTGTAGTTCAATTTGAAATGCAAGGAAATTTAAATATTAAGATGAAAGCAGATATTATCGCACTGCGTAAAAGTGGACTTAATATTATATCACAGATATTTGATGAAACCGGACTGAGTGTGAGTGTGTGTGTTTTATATTTTATTTGATTTAAATGTTCAGTATTTTAGTATTTATGTGTGTGTGTGTGTGTGTAATTTTACGTTTTAATTTAATGTAATGTGTAATGTAATGGAGTTTGTCTGAAAAATAAATGAATAATTATTTATTTATTTATTATGATTTCATTATTTTATCGTTTTTTTTTTCTAATTAAAAGTATAACTGCTGATCCTTTTAGTTTTTTTTTAAACGTTTTATATTTATCATAAAGCCTAAATAGAAGAAAAAAAAATAATGATGAATATAAAATATAACATTAAGTATAATAATAATATAATATGCAACATTTCTATTTTCAAAATAATTTTGTTTCAAATTTGTATTATTCGTATTTTGCTAGTAGCCTAACAGTACTCTTTTTTTGGTTTTAGAGAAATACCTACTGTGAGTCGGAGGGTCAAAAGATGGCCCCAGCTAGTCAATGAATAATGAAATAAGTGGTTTCATACCAACGAGATATTTTGCCGAATTATTCGACACATCTTTACGAACCGTTCGCCTTGCAAACCATATTTGATTGAAAAACATAAACAAGAACGTTTACATTTTGCGATACAGCGATGGGAAGCACGGAATGAGAGATCTGATGAGCACTTGAAGTTGCATTGCATGGAAATATGGGAACAACAGATATATGTTGTATTCATGCGCCAGCGTTTACTTGATAGCATTTATAATAATGGGGGCTATACAAACAAAGTATTACGTTATAAATTACAAATTGATTTTAGTAATATTAAAATAATATTGTGTCATATCCGTAATAAGGATTATTTTGAGGTTTAGTTTCAATCTTCTTTTCATAATAAAAATTAATACTTAAGCTATAACCGCAATAAGTCCTAATAAATACGATTTGTTAACTTTGACGTTTGAGATAGGCAACTAAATTTAAAACGAACGCACTGGCAGTAAACAAAAAGTAGTACTACTGAATAATTTAATTGTATTGTGACAAGTTCACACTTTTTTTATTTACGTAGGTAGATTTGCTAGTTGTGATTTCTTAGAGTACTCACACACATTGATAGTTAAAGCACAATATTATTATTATTACTAAGATACAATATTTTAAGTCTAAGGGTCGTAGTTCAATGATTACCTGTTTTACTTCAATAAATTGTTCTTTATGAGAAAATAAACTGTTTTTACTAGAAGCTTTTTTTTAATGTATAAAATTATAACGAATAAACATTTTTGAAATCACTTATAAAACATTTTTATTTTAACCCCGTATTACAATAGCAATATAATAATGAAAATAAAATAATTATTACATTACGATTCTTGTTTATTAATCTATAAAAAAATTAAATAAAAAATTTAAAAAACCCCCGACACAAAATAATAATAAATATAGTGCGAATGTAAAAAGCCTAAAACAATTTTAAAAAAACTATTGAAAAAATAGCCTAAGTATGTATTTTCTTTTTATAAGTTTTCACGTTAATACCTTTTTTGCTCTATTTATGGCTATTTTTGCAATCGTTTTTTAAAAATTGTTTTAGGCTTTTTACATTCGTACTTACTATTTTTATTATTATTTTGTGTCGGGGGTTTTTTAAATTTTTAATTTATTATTATTTTGTGTCGGGGGTTTTTTAAACTTTTAATTTAGTATTTTATTTCATACTTTTTGTAGGGACTCCTCATTACTTCATTTCTTTTATTTTCTTGCGTTTTAAGATTCAGGTAATTTGGTGTTTAGTCAGGTTTTTTGTAAATCGCCATTTTGTGGTGGTGGCCATCTTGGATTTGAAATTTGTCATAATGTATAGTTTGTACTAGTCAAGCCCTTTCATTTGATACCCATATTGAGGGAGATGTGAAAAAATATGTGATCCGCCATTTTGTGGCGGCAGCCATCTTGGACCGATTTTCATCAAACATAGCTAAGAACACTCCCGACAAATTCACCTTTCAAATAAAAAAAACAAAATCAAAATCGGTTCATCCGTTCGGCAGCTACGATGCCACAGACATACATATATACACACAAACACACACACATACACACCCCCACACATACACACCCCCACACATACACACGGAGAGAGAGAGACACGTCAACCTTATAACACCCCGTCGTTTTTGCGTCGGGGGTTAAAAACGAATAACAAAATAACCGATAAAGATTATTATTGGAAAAGAAAAATAAAAGTCCCAACTCGAGATTGGAACCCAGACCTATGCGTTCAATAATCCAAAACGTAAGACTACCAGCTATCGGTACTTGATGTAATGCTTTCAATTTAAGAATGGTATGAACCAACCAAGGTCTTACGTAATTGCGTAGCCTGTGTGCAAAAGCGACGGTATGTTTTTTGTTTCGTTCGACGCCAGCCAGTGTGCGGATTATGAGGCGAGCGTTCTGTGTTGATACATCACTTTATGCACTTAGACGTAGGTACGGCCTTTACCGCGCATTTACAGCAATACAGTCCTTAAGGTGATAATGGATTAATGACCCCTACTGTACATAAATGTTTATATTAATAATATTATGTAAACAAGTTACACTTCTACAGTCGTTAATCTGAGCAATCTTCATTTTTAATAAGATAGTAAATATTATATGGAATTGCTATTGTATGCTATTTGCAATTAACAGTCTAAATATGAATACATAATTACAACAACAGGTAAAGATTTAATATTTGTATGTGATTATATTTCTGTACTATACACTATTCATCTAGAAACAATAATTAACTCCACAATTTTACTAAAAGTCGCATTACTCTACAACTAATCTAGGTTTTATGAAGTAGTTTGCAAACATTAAATAATAATAATTAAAATAAAGAACTGACTAGAGACAGAGATAGATAGAAAATTATGAGAAAGTCAAATGAAAATAGCTGCTCGATAAGGAATTAGTCTTTCATCATTTCATGCCACCTACTTTTGAAATTCTATTCATGAAGAACTCTTGACAGTAGTCTCGAATCAGTTTCTGATCCGAATAATCGAATAACTATATATATACATACAGAGTGGCAAGGACATCGACGCGCAAACTGTAACTATTAATTCAGCACATGATTCTAGACCCCATAGTGTAGATATTTTTCGTCAGTTATAAAAAGTCTGCTGTTTCACCTACGCAGTACAACAAATTTTATAACAGCGATTTTTTTTTCTAACGAAATCTTTCAACGAATTGTCTTCAGAATTATTTCCTGGATCCATGGTAAGACGTTGCTCGTCGATGTCCCTGCCACCCTGTATGTATACAGGATAATTTTTTATTCAGTGCGTAAATTTTCACAGGGTGTTCTACCCATGAATATGAACAACTTTCACTATGGGACCATCTCTGAAATCACAAAAAAAAAATCAGCTGTTTCTTATAAAAGTTCAATACCTACTCGACCAAAATGTATGAATCTGTTGATTTTTTTTTCGTGATTTCAGAGATGGTCCCATAGTGAATGTTGTTCATATTCATGGGTAGAACACCCTGTAAAAATTTACGCACTGAATAAAAAATTATCCTGTATATATAGTTATTCGATTATTCGGATCAGAAACTGATTCGAGACTACTGTCAAGAGTTCTTCAAACTACGAACGCGAACTACAACTTTCACGTTTTGTGTTCAATCGACGCTTATATACTGAAATGCGCGAAATGGAAAAGGAAGTCCCATATTAGTAACACACTTAACTTGTAATTTGCAGTATTTACAAGAATTAAAACAGGAGACAGGAATACTATACTGTTTTAGATAAACTACAATGCCGGAATAGTACTTGTATCATTGAAATGTACATTGAGACATTTATTTACATAATTTTTATCAATCATCAGATTACCCATATTGAAATTTTTAAATCTTCATTTCGAGATATTATTCTTATTAGCAATCTATATAAATTACATTTAACTAATGGACATGACCAAATCGTATGATTTGATTTCAAATGAATTACACTATACATAAAATCACACAAATGATCTACTAAACGCTTTTTCTTACAATATTTAAAATAAAATAATATATTTCACATTATATTTTTAGGTATTAAACCTTGTTACTTTTCGGAAACTATAAATATATAATTAATGTACGATCATGTACTTATACTCATGTTACTGGGAAATATAGTTTATAATTAATCATGTAATTTATTTAAGTAAATGAATAATTTGTTTTATACAAGGTTTAATACACTTTAATCTTAACTCGTAAATTATGAAGTCACGTCGGTAATAAAATAGTTATAATTCTTTCCAACAGTTGTGAAGATAGAAGAGAGTTGGATATACACCGGGCCAAATATGTACAACCTCGATGGAGGTTTGGCCGATAGAAGATGGAGACTACGCTTTATTACTCTTTATGCTTTTAGGCCAATTGTCGGCCATGACTATATTCAGCATAGATTTAGTAGTCGCAAGATGATTGATAGCGACTCGAATCTTAATTATATATTTTTTTAACAATTCATCTCGACATGACATCACACAATTTGAGCAATAATTGTTTAGGAATAAGGGAAGTCGTAAATAACATAAAATCTATAAAGAAATAGAGATCAAAACACTCACTAAAGACAAATTATAAAAGATGCGAAACTTTTTAATAATATTCTAATATAAGAGCGATAGAAACTATCAAGCATAGTTGGAATTGTTAATTTTAAGAACGTGTATAATTGGTGGGACATTGCTTATATCTACAGGTTCTTAATTTGTCTGAAACTAGGACTAGAAGCGTGAAGACTTGTTGTTTTACGAAAATATAATTCGCTGTTGTATTGACTGACAGTCGAGCATACAACACGAGAGTTACCACTTATCACGATGTACAGTCAAGGAAATAAATTGTTTATCAAATTGATACACTCCGTAAATTTTCCGTGTTATAACCAATTCATACAACATGACAGTTGTGATTCAAATATACGGACAATTTAAGTAGGTAGTCAAATTGATATAAAAAATAATTTGCCTGACTTTACATGCGCTACAAACGCCATATGGCGTGGAGTTATTATGTCAATAGACCGATTCTGGGAAGATAACTTGCAACGAAAACACACTACGTTGCTATCTCTCTATAATATTAGTATTTTTCTCATCTTTGAAGCTCATTATGACCTCAATACTCTTTTTTGAGCGACACATTTTTAAAAAATATTTTAAACAATATACCAAGGGAGTACAGAAGTTTTTCTAGTGAATTGCCCTGTACGGTCAAGAACAGAAAATGTTAAGCAATTTTCAATCACATTTATTTTTTAAATAGTAGGCGCATGCCATCTTGTGGAACTGTAATTTTCATTTAAAATGTTTCCGACTACGTATTAGTCGGAAAAAAATAAGGTGCAATTAAAAGTCCACCTCAAGATGCTTAACATTTTAATTCCTTGACTGTACATAGGTACTTTTTCACCATTCTGAACTGCTTTATTGTAGCAGAGTCAGAAAGCGACTCTTACTAATCGGGTCAGCGCTACAATTATAAAAAGGTTGCACTGTAACTCCAGTGCTTAGTGCAAATTACTTATTGTGTAGCAAATTTAAAATAGCATAAAATGCGATGTATGTAATGTGTTAGAGTCACAGGTACAGTGTAGTACTTTGACATGTCTTATTCGGTAAACAATCAATCTTTTTAACCGAAAACCATGAGATTCCCATACAATAACACTTATGAACGTTTTGTTTTGTAAGAAACACTTCCGACATAAATAACATCAAAAACTGTTTCGATCTCACGATTTAAACACTTTATTTTTTCTCAAAATTGTAATCACAATACGCTATTATTTGTTTACCAAATAAGGCAAGTGAAGAGGAACACACTTTAGGATAAATGCGGTTTACATAAAATAAGACTATTGTAGCTTACTCTATGATGAGGCATCTCGGTAAGTGTTCGTGCAGGTAGTCAAAGAGTTCGGGTGACGCTCCGGGACAGTTCGTGAGCTCGAGTTCACGCAGCTGCCGCAGTTGTATGAGGCTCGAAAGACCGCCCGACGTTAGTAACGGACACCCTAGGAAATTATACAAGTTTTTTTTTTCACTCTTTTACACGTATTTGCCAAAGTTCGTAGTCATGAAACTCGAAAGCTTTATGAAGCCTCTCGGAAACCGGGTTTAAGATTTTGTGGGGGGCCACCATGGGTGCCGAGGAATATTAATAAGGGAGGTACATCTCCTCGTTGTTCTAGTGGTCGCCAGCGTTACTGCTGAGCATGAGGTCCTGGGTTCAATTCCTAGGTTGGGTACAGTGTTATTAGGTTTTTCCATCAGAAATTTCTCAGAAGCAGCCTAGAGTTTGAATTTATGCCTGGTTGGTGGCAGGAGGCTCACCCCCTATGACATGGGACTTAAACATAAATGGCGAAATGGGGTATAAGTACTACATGAAGGTACACCCTTGCCTAACCCTTCCGGGACTAAAGATTACGTAGGGTGGGAAGAGCGGGCGAAGCAAGCTCGAAATTTTAACAACCCGCCTCGGTTTGGTATTATATTTTCAAGCAGAAATAGGAGTTCCCCCCCCCCCCCCCCCCCCCCGGACCGCGCTTGATACAGGCCCTATTCATTGAAAACAATACTACGATTTTAAAAAGTCCGTTGGTCAACCCTGAAATGTCTTTAGAAATCTGTAGATTGCCTCTTACAAAAATCCGTAGTCTACAATCAATTTTTTTAAACTATTTGGAGCTAATCTGTAGAACGCTGACGGGGCTTAAGGTGACCGGCAATATGCAATTAATTGAGTATCCTTACCGGCCAAAGACAAGAGCTGCAGTGATCGCATGCCACACAAGTGTTGTACTCCGAAGTCGCGCACTTGAGAACACCAGCGAAGGAACAGAGCAACCAGTGATTGCATCGTGCTGATGTAGCCCACGCCGATGTCCGTTATGTGGACACATCTGTAGACAAAGTGAAGTCTTTGTTCAGTTCAATTCATGATCATACTAATGTTTTTCTCTTATGTACTTATCTCCGGTACTTTCCAAAAGTTAAGGAAAGTCTTATAAAGAGCCCTAAACCTATGAAAAGCTTATGGTTCATACGAATCACAAAGTTAATTTGTGTAAACTTTAACTGCGAAAGCCGCACTTACTGCTACGAAATAAAGGAGTTGTCTGACGATACGTTGACGAGTTGTTGACGGTACGTACAGATATCCCAAGAGTATGCGCTTTGGGAATCATCGTCTGTCTTCGGAAATACGAACGCGCGATGGTGAGATCTAATATAGAGCTGTTATAACCATGGAAGTACTTACCATTTTGTATTACCATGGTTACAAAATTATAGATTAATCAACGCTATGCAATTAAAAAAAACCCATTTGAGTGACAGATCACGATTTGAGTAGGTAACACGAGAAACAGAAAACTTTATAAAAACTTGCAATGATAAGTCTCTAGTACAAAGCGCGGCAGTTCAAAACTTGGAAGCCTCTGTGGGGGTTAGTCTTTGGCGCGACGTTCGCGCTAATTCTAACTAAAGGCGCGTCCCCACTAAGACCGCGCCTCAAAGCCTCGCGAGGTCTGGCCACACTAGGCTTTCTCTGTTATTTGCAACGCGTCCCCATTATAAAAACTCACGAGGCTCGACCTCATAGAGCCGCGCGGCCCTAGTAGGACATACTATTTCAGTTTTAACTGCAACGCAGTCGTGTGGAGACCCGAAAAACGCTCGCCCTTTTTAAAATTACTACCGTACTCGTAAAAAAAAATCATAATTATTTCAAAAAGATTCCTAGCGTTAATAACATGAAAATAAGGGAAATCTTCAAGAATAACAAAATATTTCATCTAATTACCTATCCAGTGTAAGTTCCTCAAGATGGTTGAGATCGCAGGCGATGTATTCCAGCGCATTATCAGTGACGCGCGGACACCAGCTGAGGTCGAGACTGCGCAGGCGCGGGAGGTTCTCAGCCAGTAGTTCGACGCCTTCGTCTGTCACCTTGCTGCACCCGCTTAGAGACAGCACCGTCAGGTTCGGTAGCGAGTGCACTGAAAATAAATGAGGCCGTATAGTCGACTGATATCGGAGTCCTATGATAAATGGTATCTATTTTGTAAATTGCTTTAAAAATACACATTTTTGTGTCATTTTTAGGGTTCCGTAGCCAAATGGCAACGGAACCTTTATGGATTCGTCATGTCTGTCTGTCTGTCCGTCCGTATGTCACAGCCGCTTTTTTCCGAAACTATAAGAGCTATACTGTTGAAACTTGGTAAGTAGATGTATTCTGTGAACCGCATTAAGATTTTCCGTACCGTACCGCATTAAGATAAATTTTGGGGGTCCCCATACTTAGAACTGAAACTCAAAATTTTTTTTTTCATCAAACCCGTACGTGTGGGGTATCTATGGATAGGTCTTCAAAATGATATTGAGGTTTCTAATATCATTTTTTTCTAAACTGAATAGTTTGCGCGAGAGACACTTCCAAAGTGGTAAAATGTGTGTCCCCCCCCCCTGTAACTTCTAAAATAAGAGAATGATAAAACTAAAAAAAATATATGATGTACATTACCATATAAACTTCCACCGAAAATTGGTTTGAACGAGATCTAGTGAGTAGTTTTTTTTTAATACGTCATAAATCGTAACGTAACGGAACCCTTCATGGGCGAGTCCGACTCGCACTTGGCCGGTTTTTAAAATTAAATCTAGAGAACTGCCCCTAAAACATGCAGCAAAAGTGACCTTTGCGCACCGTCAACGCCGTGGCGGTAGCGAAGTTTTGGGCCAACAAAATTTGAACGATAAGAAGATTAGTTAAAACTAGATAATGTCGGTGTTTTCTAGCAGACTACTCTGAGAAGAAACACCGAAACTACTCAAAGATCCATCTTTTAATGTCCATAATAATTGTAATGGTAATGTTCAGATCATGTGCGAACCATGTAGGTTAATGTCAGAGGTGGTATGGAGATTACTTGTCGCCATATTTTGTTTTTTATTAGGCTAGAAAGGGGGGGTGACTACCGAGATGACGACTAATAGAAAAGTTTGGAAGAAAAATACACGTTGCGCCCAAATAAATTGAGATAATGACAGGAGAATGATGCTCGAAATCGAAATGTACACATGAATGCAATAAAGAGTTTGAGTTTGATGATGATGTAATGTCAATTTCGTTTTCAAAATGCAAACACTACCAGGAGTGAATTAATTATTGGCTTTTTATTGTGATTAGAAGTAAGTATAATTAGCAGGCCACCCTTTTTGAGTAGCTAGCTTGGATTCATAAAGGTCTTAAAGCAAAAATGTAAAAAAAAAACAAATACCAACTGTAAATTCGTGTTTGCACTTCTCGTGAACGTGCTAATACTACAAGGTAAACCCTAAGGGCCCTTTAGGCGAGCTAACACGGCTGATGACCCTTGACCTTAATACACACGCGAGTCAGCCGGGATCGACCCGAAATAATTGGGTATTGTCTTTCTTCAAATAGAATATACAGGTATTCTTTTAATTGCGAATGAAATAACTATGATTTATGTTGTTTGACAAGAAATTAATTTGATTACGACGAACTTGTGCGTCGAGTTTTTAATACGTTTTTTTTACGAAAGAACTAGTTGCAAGTTTTTATTTAAGCCTCTTTATATCCTCCTAGATATAGGCAAAGGCAGCGGCTTAGTGAGAACCCTATGTAGGGCTTTCTGTAGAACAGTTGCTTTCCTTTATAAGTAAGCAAGTTTGTATTTGGCTGATAGTTTTCACGACGAACAATAAAGGGACAAAATAATTAGAGAAACTCGATAGGCGTGATGCGTTTCTATAACCAAATATGAAAAAACAAACAAAAAGATGATTTATTTTTTTGGGAAGGAAGCTTAGTTACTCGAAATATATGTTGATGTGATGTGAAATCGAAGTGATGGGTATCGAATTATGGATATTTAATCACGATAAAAAAATCTGATTTTCTGAACTAAATAATTCTTACCAATATTAACAACGCCGTGATTGGTCAGCTCCCAACAGCTGTGCAGACGCAGCACGCTGAGTGAAGCGCTTTGCTTGGGCGAGAAGTACCCCAGTGCGGCGTCCGTCACGTGATACGCTTGCAGAGAAAACTCATACAGTGACGGCAGCAGCTGTGCTACTGCCCCGACCTGTAAAATTAATTTAGTTTATATTTTATGCTGGATATTTTCTGTGTTGTATTATTCGGTGTTTATATAAATAAATACTAGTTCACATAAGAACGGGAACAGGTGCTTGTTTGGCCCCTGGCGAGAACCTGCGCACTTTTATTATTACACTGTTGGTAACATAGTCCGTTAAACATTACCTACAGGTGAATATGGTCGCATGTTACATGCACTGTATAGAAACGCCATAATTAAGAGCGATAAGATGCGAACAGCGTACGCTTATTGAGAGGTCTAATACGCGACACGTGCCTTGACTGTGATTAGCCTTATTGACTAGCCTCGAGACACGCTTCGCGCGTTGCGTTTGCCACGCATTGTGTGTGCATGTAACAAGTCTTAGATTGTTATGTTAATAGTTTCATGAAAAATCTAATGAAAACAGGCTAAAAGTTGTTATATGCTGTATTCCGTTAGTCTTGCATGTGTTCTACGTTGACTTGCTAGCCACAGGTAGATTGCGGCCATAAGATTTAATGTGTCATAGTTCAATAAAAAAATTATCATCACTTAGGTTGTGCAGTAGGTGCTTCATTAAAAAATGGTACTTACTGCTTCATCAGCTATGTTAATGCAATCAGTAAGCGTGAGTGAGACAATTCGTGGAGTTAGGCAAGCCCACAAACCAGCCTCGGTTATTTCATTGCATCCAGTTAGTTCTAGTTCAAAGAGAACCTAAAAAACATTATTTTTCTAAATTAATTGGCCTTAGTTTATCACTTTCATTATTCTGTTATTTCAAAACGTTATAATCATAATATGCCAAAATGAGCATGCAGATGACATTATTATTTATCATTCTTTTTTAAAAGATGGTATGATAATTTTACTGGCATTAAGTGATTATTAACGAAAAAGATTTTTTTTTTTGTAAATAAAAATGGGTATATTACCTGAAGGTGATCCAAAACAGCTTCCAGTCCTCTGTCAGTTATTGTACATCCTTTCAAACCAATAGCGTGAATATGATGGGCTGACACAGGGAATTGTCTTATAAATTCATTTATATCATCATCAGAAGCTGAAACTAAGACTATTCCACGAATACCCCTCTTGACTAGAGAATTGTAGAACCTCTGCATACAGCAAACTGTAGCAGAGCGAAGCTCCCGGCAGTCGAGGACCGCCACGAGGCCGGTCCACCAGCGCGGCGATGAGTACAGGATGTCGCGCCATCGGGTGCATACTTGCGAAAGTGATCTTCTATCATTGGCATTGAAATACAGAAAAAACTTTTCTAGAAATCTCTCGTCCACTATAAATTGACTCCAAGATAGAGGTCTCGGTGATGGTCTACGGCGCCGCGGTACACGGGGCGCGGCGGCGGCTGCAGTGGCCGGGCCGCACAGCGCGTTTGCCACGCGCTCCACGACGCCGGGCGAGCGCTTGCGGCCGCGCAGGCCCAGCCCAGTGATGCGGCGCGACAGTTCCGCTGAGGCTCGCTCCACGACGCCCTGCGCCGACACTGATGACATCTTCACCTTGACGCGGCGAATAGTGTCTGCTGCCGGCCGGCCGCCGCCCGACCCTGCGCCGCCCGCGCCGTGCTCGCAACCCGCCACCGCGCTACTGTATACACATTATAATACTACTGTCAAGGGTTTATTGGTAAGAATATTGGGTGCAAGAAATAGACGGTTAGTAGTAGACAGTTCTATTAACAGAATTTTAGAAATTCTAATAGAACAGTTTCCATATAATAATATTGCTTGGTGAATAATAATTTAAGATGGGGTATAAGGCCAGGACATCCATAACTTATGGTAATACCTATTTACAATATGATTAGTCAGTTAGAAAAAGGTGCACTCTTTATTATCCTAATTGATTACTCCTCATAATAAGTATCAAAAGATTCTAACAGGCAAAAAGAAGTTACAGAGGGAAATAACAAAATATAAGTTTCAAACTCTCACAACCTCTTGTCCACCAGTTGTACAGCAGACTTCGCCGAGAGAGTGATGTTACTTCTTAACACATTTTATGTGACTGATCTATTTCTTACAAAAACAAAGATGTTGCTAACAGATCTCTTTGAATGCCATGTTAATCTTTTCTACTCTTTACTATTACTACATTACGAACTGTGTGCCTGATGGGATTTCCTATCAGCAAAAAATTGGAATTTCATCCCCTATATGACTCCTTTATGGGGTGAATACTCAAAAATCCATGAATTAATAAATGAATTAGATTTTTATTATGAGTGGGAAACAATGCAGTTTCTAGCTCTAACAACAATAAATTCTATTCTATTCTAGAGGTTTTGTGGCTTGTAGCACTTAACATATTATATTTGTTTAGCATCAATTCAATCCATGCTTTCTTAGTTTTTTAAAATCGTAATTTTTTTTTATTTAATTCCGCAAATTCTGTTTGTGTGTGGTGTTTATTGAAACCGTGAGAAGCGATTTCTATGAGAACCTGTGCCTAAATTGGTGTGATTTTTTAATATTCTATGTAAAATTTCTCCGTTAACAAAAACAAATATATTACCTAACAAAAACCAGGATATTTCACAGTTTATTGTGTATTCAATTTAGAAATAAGTTACGTTATGAGTATGGTGAAAACATCGTAACGTTTTCGTTAGCTAATTCTCAAGCCCATAGAGCGAAATAAAACAATACTGTAGTGTATAAATAGTCACAATGTGGATCAATTACTAAAGTTTATCACCACTAACAGTTTTTACGAAATTATTTCGAAAATATAAAAAAAAAAATAAAAAAAATCGATGCGCTTTGAGTTTTACCTTTATGTCCTTTTCTGAACAAAGAAAAACCATCGTTCGATGTCTGCACTGTAGTTTTTGTAAAACTTTTATACTATTCATTCAACATTGAAAATATAACAGGATCTTTGAAAATGAATAAGAAATCGCACAAGAAAAATAATATGTACAAAAACGCTCACGAACTCACTACTAGTGTTGCCAGTCCGTACGTCATTGGGACTCATTTCATGTCAGTTTGAATTTAGGTACTTAGCGATTACAAATACCACCGAAACTACATCGTTTTCAGAACTAGAGAAAGCTACGGGTTCGGATTTTCGGATCTTACTAACATATAAGCGTGTGTCAACTGGAAAGAGCTTCTGTTCTATTATGCTGCGTCCACACGCTTGGCAAACCTCGACAAGCCTCCACAAATTCAAAAGTGTGGATGAAGCATTTGGCTTGGCTTGCCTTGGCTTGTAAGTGCTTGTCGCCGCCGATCCGGTCAAATCAAAGGAAGTTTGCGGCAAGCGTTTGCGAACCATCCACATGTTTGTGTCCCTTTAGTATCGCTGGCGCACTGGTGGCGCTTATACGAGTTTACGAAAATGAGTAGAGAAAGATTATTTGTCGAATTTTCCGTTTACTTTTTGCTATTTCAAAAATAATATAATAAAAATAGGTTAATCCAAACGTTATAGCGGACAAAAGCTCGACGTCCGTCATGCTTGCTTCTTCCAATGCAAACACACTAGCAAGGCAAACTGGCAAGCATGTGGATGAAGACGTTTGTGTTACCAAAGTTTGCCAAACGTTTGTAGAGGTTTGAAGTTTGCGGCAAGCGTGTGGATGCCGCATTAGGCGTAAAAGTAGGTATACGTAAGCATCACTAAATAGTATGTCGTCGCTCTAGATAAATCAAATCAATCAATTTTCCAGGAGAGATAAATACTGTTTTTTTTTTTTTTGTTAATCATGTGTATTGCATGCTTTTGGTTATTTTTATTGAATATTAAATAAAATACCGTATGTTTTCTTGTATGTTACATAAAAAAATCACGGCATGCTTGGTATCTGGGTAGCGGGATCGTCCGAAAGGGTTACCGCTGCCCTGGAACATAAAGGGCTAAGGAAGGAACACGGGTGGGTTTTAGTCAGTAAGAGTCTGATACTCCCTTCTGCTCCACCCAGAGCGGGAGGAGTCATTTAATGATTTCCCATCCTCAAAAAAAAAAAAAAAAATGCTTGGTATCTATTAAACTTACAAGTCCCACCTTCCAAAGTCTTGTTACGAGATGTCACTAAAAGTCAGTTTTTAAGTGAAGTAAACCTCCTGTACATACAAGGCAAAGAGTGAAGTAATATTGATACAAATACATATTGTAGTCTTTGGATACAAGGTATCACCAGAAAGATGGGAAATTGCGTGATGGACAATTTCGCATCAAAAAGTAAAATAGTTACGAGGATCTAGAGCGACGATGTGGTGGGTGTGGTACCGGCAGTAGATTTTTTCCAAAACTCGGTGACAGTAAAAATACAAACATTACTACCACAGACTACAATATAATATTACTAATAAAGCCACCGGCACATTACTGTGGTGTATTGTGTTGTGTCGTGACGCGAAGTACACCAATCAAACGTATCTGTTCAGGGCTACGTAAATCACAACGAGTTTTGATTGGTTGAAACTGCGTCAGAAGGCGACACAACACATTAATGTAAATGCGGCTTAAGTGACCGTTAAATCCATAGTCACAATTTTATTGTTTTTTAATCTGAGTGATCTGAGTGTTGTCTTCATTTCTTGGTCAGTTCTGTCAGCTGTCATTTCTGACTAATTTGCACTGACGTATAAATAATATAATTTGTCTGTAAAACGGGGTGAATAGGGATGCAGGGGTGAATCGGGACGAAACTTCAAAATGGGTTTTAACGTTGAAATAATATAGTTCGTTGCCAGAAAATACTCTAATGGGTTTACAGCTTTTTAATTAAAGATTAAGTGTCTTTGTTAGCAATAAACTATATTATTTTAAAGTACAAATCCATTTTAAAGTTTCGTCCCGATTCACCCCTGCATCCCTATTCACCCCGTTTTACCGGTACTGATTTCTGACGTTGTTTTGCGTTGATTTCATGATTTGTTGCGGTCGCTTGTGTATCCGTTGGATTTGGTAACCTATAAGTAAAACTTTTGACCGCCAAGTCTGCGGAAATAATTAGAAAAATACCAATAGTTCAAATACAACTTGTGTAATGTTGTAAATAAACGTCTATTTTCGATTAAAGCATTCGTTTCTTGATATAATTTAGAATAAACTAAGATAACCATGGAGTTCTTGGAGGCTATGCCAGTTACTTTCAAAGAAATTACACCAAATTACAGTTTACCCGAAAAGTGGAAGGAAATTATCTTGAATACAGGTATTTACTATATTCTCCATGGTTGTTTAAACAATATTGCTGAACATTTAAATCGGCTGTGCTTCATAATAAGCTTCTTACAGGAGGTACCCATAGCACTTTGCAAGACATCAAATTGCCTCAAAAAGCTGGTGGATATTGGTACAAAGATTCCAAAAAGGTCTACACTCGAAATCGTTTTATTTACTGGTGAGTTTGATATAATTTGGAAAAGAAACACAAATATAACCAGCTATCATGTTTGTTAAGTGGTTTGCTTTGGGTGTATTGTTTGTACATGCAATGCAATATGATCAAAAGTACTTTTGTTTTGTCAATTTGTCATCTTAGAACCATGAAACATAATACTTGATAGCACTACTTTTTCTATGGACAGTAACTGTATCATTTTATATTTGAGAGTAATATTAACTTGTCTAGTAAAAAACAATGCTACTTTTACTTTCTAGGCAAACAACATCAGATGCAATAGAGCTATCTGAAGCATCCTTGGACATAAATCTGTCATCAGCTAACTTGAGATGTAAAGTAGCTCCAGGCACTCCTCCACTGAGCAGTATTACTGTGTAT
Organism: Apamea anceps; assembly: GCA_951799955.1. NCBI lineage: Eukaryota > Metazoa > Arthropoda > Insecta > Lepidoptera > Noctuidae > Apamea > Apamea anceps. The sequence goes on from OX637516.1 coordinate 8,396,673, forward strand.
GAGAGAAGTGCATCCCGTGACGTGGTTATATTGGCCGCCACAGTCTCATCTGTACACAGACTGATATTCCCACACCCAGGGACATTAGATAAAAAGGTAATGCACTGATTTATTATTATATTTTGTTATTACTTTTGTTTTGAGTAGAGACCGAAAACACTTTGCCAGACACACAATACAAGTTTTATTGTTAGTGGGTAGCCATTGAATGTCCGGGAAGGTGTCATTTAAAAACTTCCATAGAGATATTACAACATATTCTGTGACATCCAGTTTGATTCATTTATAAATCCCTAGCTAAGCAAATGATTTTGTTAGTTTTGTTTTTATAATTATTTTTCTTTACATTTTCAGTCAACATTTGGATCACTGAGCAGTTCATCTCCATCAATATTTCATGATACAAGTTCTATAAACAATCCGAACAATTACTACATTCTCAATCAATATTCAAATGCAAGTAAGTGTTCATTCATAAGCATTAGCAATCATCAATCTAGTACACATTACTATGTGTATGGTATGGTCTGTTCCAAAAGTATCTTATTATAATGTAAACAAATGGATCAGAAAACATACCTGTGGATGCCAATTTGTAGTGCCACTTACAAATTGAGCACTTTACTTTACTTCCCTTTAGTGAGTGATTCTGTAAGATTTTAACCTGAACAGGGTTTGCTTACACATTCATCACATACTTTTAGAACATTCTATAAGTACTTATTATTTTGTAACTAGTGTGTTTTATTTTACTTATCCAGCAAATCTAGAAAAAATAAATAATATTATATTTTCTCTGTTTATTTCAAGAAAACATGTTCACTTCTCTGTGCCTAATATATCACTGTTGTTTCTTTGAACAAGAACCCAATAATCTAATTTGAAAACGAATTCCAAATTCGCTTGAGTGACCGAATTTAACCAGAGTTATTTTTCTACCAGCCTGAACAATTAAAGTCATTAAAAATAAAACAAACTATTTATTTATTCTACCAGCTACTGGTGTCGCTCACACTTGCGCATCCCTATTACGAGACAATGGAGAAGCAGTATTTGCACTTGCATTTGGCCATGGTGGTGAAGGTGGCTTGTTGCTTGTCAAACTGCCAGTTTCTGGGTCAGCTGTCACCACTGTGCTGAAGCGAGAGTCCACTGTGCCGAGGTTCTTATCAGGCATCACAGGGGCTTTGAGGTAATAAATGTATACTCTAACTATTTATTTTATATATTTATCATGGACCTAATCCACTGAATAAAAAAAATATCCTTTTCCTCAGCGTATCTTTTTTCCTATTAGATCTAATTTTCTGACTACATAATGTTTTTTATTTTAGGGGCAAAAGTAGCACAGATGGTGTTGAAATCTATGGAGTGGTGTTGACCAGTGGTTTAGCTGTGGCAATATGTGGCGACACTTGCCTTCGAGCGTGGCCGTTGGACGAGGGTGGGGCGCCCATCGCTGTGTCCACTCCGCTTTCACAGACTTTGGTCAGACCGAAACCACCACGTAAGACATCTTAACCTTAAACTCTTTTATACTTGCTTTTAGTGCAAAATACAGGCATATCAAAATACAGTTGTCAATTTTCAAACATGATAGTGCCATTATTGGGTGTTGAAATGATTATTATATTTTTTTCAGCACATGGACACATGTTGCAAAGAACAATTGGGTCAGATGGAAGCGTGATACTGGTAGCATATTTATCCTTTCCGAATGAGTGCGAATTTGTAGTTATGAAAATGCACAACGGCGGTTCGGGAGGCGTGAGGTTTTCGCATATTAGCCGTATATTTGGCCCTCAGGTATAATTTCTCCGTTCTATTACTATTCATTTTTATTTTTATGTTCTGTGTCTTATTATTGACTGCAATTTGTTTTGAAGCTGGACCTGCTTGATTATGCTATTGGTTATGGAGATGGAAGCAATGTAATTTGGGCCCTATGGAGTCAACCAGATGGCGATACTATTATTACGAGTGAGTATTCTGACAATTTACTTTAAATAACGCGGTATGAGTAGTGCATAACTCATGATAGTCAGTTAAAATGTAATATTAGACAGTTGTTTAGTCCCTGGGTCAGTGCAAACCCAAAAAGCACAAAGAGGATTGTTTATTAGTGCAAAAGGGTAAACAAGAATTCTCGAGAAATCATTTGATTTATTGCGTCGATGTTTAAACGTTTTTTCATTTACAATAAAGTAAGTATTCAAGGATCTGAACCTTAAAAGAAGTAGGTATAAAATGTTAAATATTCTTCCTTCTTAGGTGTATTTGTGGGCGCCGAAGCGTGGTGGCGCGCCGTGGCAGGTCGCGAGGCGCCGGGTGCGCTGCCCGTGCTGGGCTCGCTCCAACAATATCGCGACCGACTGCTGGCGCCCGGACTCTTCCCGCCCGCTGTCATCAGAAAGGCGCTTGTGGTAAGGATATTACGTCATAATACCATCCGCATCAGTACTCAACCAACTTTGTCAATTTGAGTTGTGGTAGTCAAGTCCGATCTTGAAAACCTCCGTCGCATACCGGAACCTACCAAAAGTTTCAACATCTTCATCAACCTATAATAGTCCCCTACAGACCATGCATGCAGGCCACGTCAATCGCACGCCATGTAACTGCAAAGATCGTAGCTCCACCTAGCCTGAGGGTATCCTACTTTTCGATTGCCGATTGGCGGTCTCCACTTAAAAACACATTTCAACATTCGTTTCAGCAATTCTAGAAAGAAAGAAAAATTGATTCCGCACAAATAATACGCATATTATAAAATAAACAAAATACACACGCTACAATTCAAAGTACGGAATAATAAAATAAAATATATTAAAAGAATACTACAGCTAATGGCCAGTCCATTGTCAATTCAGCTTGATTATTCTGTGGGCTAAGTCGGTTCACCTCAAGCTGGGCTGGAAAGGACATGGGCAAGAATGTACGGGGCTTAGTCGAAAAGTCTACCAGTAACGACACATAAGTCACTAAAAAGTCTATTAAATACTTTTATTAAGACACTCATAAAAAATCTTTGTATTATTATTTATTCAATAATTATTTTATTAAGGAGTCATTTTTATTCAGTTATGTAAATAAAATTACTCTTTATTTAATAGACTACTCAGTTAAATAGGCCTCGTTAGTGGTGGACCTTTGGACCACTTTTGCCCATTGCCATTTAAAAGTGTTTCGAAATACTCCATTGGTCACCAGATCTACAACCGTACCTGGGGCAGTAACGACTCGGGCGGCGAGGGCGACCTGGGCGACGCGGCTGCCAACGCTGTGCAGGCGCGCTTGCGGCACCTCACCGCGCGAACCGCTTCGCCAGACCACGCGCATCTCATGCACAAGTATTAAAATTTATTAGTAACTAGCTTTTGCATGCGGCTTCGCTCGCGCCGATGCTAATTTGCAAAATATCTTTATAATTTATATTCATCTGTTGCTCCGACTTGGGTTTAAAGAACTTTATTTCTCATAAGAACTTTAAAATAACAGTTTGCTTATAATGAGATACTTAAGTGATTACTAACAGATAAATCACTCCTGGATACAAAATTTTCAATACCTACTGCTATAATAACCTACACAACACGTGACAACACGGCGACCTTCGAGTCGCTAGACGCTGCAAACGAAAATGTACCTAAACTTACAAGCGTAATGTGAGTTTTGCTTTGTAGTTGCGTGCCGCCGCGTGGTTATTGTGAACTAGTTGCTGCCCGCGACGTCGTCTGCGTGAAGGCTCTACAGCACCAAAAATACCTAAGATGCCAGTGTCGCTATAGCATTATAAGTAAACAACTTTTAAAATAGCATTAAAGTATAAGTTTTTTTTTGCAAGCAAAGCAAGTGAAGAGAGTTATATGGGAATCCTGCTGAGTTCAGTCATAAGATGTGACTGAAGGAAATAGAGAAAATAATGCAGGAATACATTCCAGGACACAAAAGAGTAAAAATACGTACAAAGGTATCATACCTTATAACACTTCCCTATAAACTACGTTGGTAGTTATGCTGCCAGGAGCTAAAATGTAAAGAGAGTCAGGACTGGTGACGCGGGAGCAAGCAACGTACAGTTGCCCGTGTAAGAAGCAACTCGTCCTGAGGTCGACACCCGCTGCCCTCAGTGTCTGCCCCTGCGACTTATTGATGGTCATCGCGAAGCAAACACTCACGGGGAACTGTACGCGCTTGAACTGGAACGGGAAGTTATGAGGTATGAGGGGAATGCGTGGTATAAATACTGCCTCGCCTCTCAACCCGTAAGAATTTCTGCCTCAATGGTGTGTCTGTGGAGCGAGATGACTTTAAGGCGGGTCCCGTTACACAACTTCGGAGGAGATAGGTTCCGAAGAAGCATAACCGACACCGACCTTCAGCTTGATGGTATGCGCTGGAAGTCCACTTGCTGACAGGGAGTTCAGAAATTCCACGGGATAATGTGTGGCGTCATCTTGCTCGACAACAGTGTTTATCGAAGTGCAGACTACTTCATTCCCCTCAATTTCCGAGAGAATGCATTCGTTAATTGCTGCAGCCTGATCATATTTGGGCGTCAAAATGGCTGAGAATGGCTCACACACCCAAGAATTCTGCTGGTGCGGTATATGACTGATGTCCCCGTACACACAGCGAATGAGTTCTTCTAAGCTGGATACCACTCTACCTAGAGACTCTGGAAGCACCACCTGTCCATCTCTCTCTTCTGGTAGAGTGCCTTCGCCAAAACTTAGAAGGACATCGGAGAATTCTTGAGCACATGCATTGCAGCTGAGCCGAGCTCTCATATTAATGGTCAAGCGCAGCGTACGAACTCGTGACCACAACGAAGATCGTTTTAACGAAGTATTCACCTCGTCAGCTCTCGATCCCCGCGTCACCACGGTAAGCGGTAAGTTTGCCGGAAATCATCACTGAACAGAACTGTGACACCACCCATCAAATGTTCGTTCCTGCAGATGTCCTGCAGGGTTCTGTCCACGGTCTCAACTGCCTTCCTATTGGCCATCGTACACTCATCCCATTCGATCAGAGAGCAATCCTTGAGCACGCTGTTACGTGACCCACCACAAACAGGCGTTTCAGCGCTCTGTAAATCAATGGGAATTTTAAACATGGCATGTGCTGTCTGGCCATCCGGAAGCAGTGTGGCAGCGATTCCCGACGACGCTACAGCAATAGCAATTTTGCCTTGCAACCTGACCTCTGCAAGTATGCCAGTGGTAACAAATGTTTTTCCTGTTCCACCAGGAGCATCCAAGAAAAACCCTGGTTTTGCCCAACGCGAACAAAAGTATTAATAGTCAATGTTTATTTTGTACTAACAACATGAAATTGATGAAGAAATGATCATCATTAATGAACTGCTTAATACCGCATTTTTTTAAATTGTCTTCCTCAACTCTGCTCAAGATTTTGAGGGTTTTGTTGAAACTTGAATTTGTCAAAATAAACTATACGATACAACTTTTATGAAGAAAATGCACATTGCCATCTATGAATTTTAAGAATAACTAACTACTAACCACGCCAACATGATCAAATTTAAATGATTAATTTCCATAAAGTGTTAACATGTAACTTGATTTCATTTTTATGAAATCTCATAGATGGCGCTGCTTTAAAGTTGTATATATACTACTAACATTCATTAAACTATGTTTCTCTGCCCAAGTTACTTAAATGGCGTAGTTTTTATAGTGTAAAGCTAGATAATAGCATGGGTTACTCAAAAACAACATTTAAATATGCGTCGTTAGATTACACGCTGTCACAGAATGGGTAAGAAAAATAAAGATTCACAGCTCCTCCCCCGTAGGTGATAGCGTGATAATATGTAGCCTATATGTTGACCCGACCTCTTAGTAATATTCATGCAAAATTTGAAGTAAATCCATGCAGTACTTTTTGAGTTTACCCCGGACATACATACAGACAAACAGACAAAAATTCTAAAAACTATATTTTTGGCTTTGATATCGATTGTAGATCATGCCCCAAGTATTCTTTTTAAAAAATATTCAATGTACAGTTTTGACTTTCCTACGATTTTATTATATGTATAGATTGCCAGGGCTGCCTCTTTCGATAAAGACGTCAGTAGGTATTTGTAGTACACTTTATGAAATAAAATAAAATGCTTCTTAATGTTTTAGCATGTTTAATTATTAAAAATTCGTCTGAAATAAAGATAAATATTACCATTGTATATTTTTAGTGATCCATTTTTTTTTTGTTATGTATTTTTGTATAAATATCATGTTTATAAAAACACCTTCGCAAATAATTCATTATTTTAGAACAAATTTGATTACCTACCATAAAAAAGGTTATAGTGAGTCAACCTTAAAAGATGACATATGCTGTCTCTAACTTTTTTTTTTAACATTTAATGGGGAACAATTCCGTCGCACATGATTTTTGCGTAACTTTAACCGTTTAAAGTTACGTAAACGGTTAAAGTTACGCAGAAGCGGAAGCTCTCGAAAAATTGTTTCCCGTTTTTGCAACATTTTTCCATTCAGGGGCAAAATGTCCAATTCTCAAAATGTCCAACGGTGTCAAAATGTCCAAATACCCAAATGCTCCGCTCCTATTGGTCGTAGCGTGATGTTATATAGCCTATAGCCTTCTCGATAAATGGACTATCCAACATAAAAATAATTTTTCAATTCGAAACAGTACTTCACGAGATTACTGCAATTTTCAAATGACTATTGATAAATGGAGGTCATTGACCTTTCTATTCTTATCTCAGACGCATAGTCGAAGTAATTACGTACCTACCAATAAAATACAAAACACAAAATATGCAAGTTTAAACAACTTACGTATTTCAAAAACGATACTTAAACAAATTAGATACATTTCTGTTTCAGCAGGTAAACTGAAAAAAGATAAGTTTTTATCTCTTCTTTTGCTGGATCTACATCCATCAACTGCACATAATAAACCAGAACTTAATTTCAAATTCTTATGATATGGCTCATAAGAATTTGAAACTAAGTACGTCAGGTCGACCGAAATATACATATGCGTACGTACGCGTCTCGCGGCTGTCGGCAACCCACTGAGAAATAGGTCGCGGGCGACCCGGCCGCGGCGGCCGGTAGGTAGTTAGCGCGCGTAAGTACATGGAGTGATTTATCTGTTAGTAAGTAATCTGTGCCTGGGTGCTGGAGACATTATATTAGCATATTCTGTTATTGTTTTATGTTATTTCAAATGTTGTGATGACTTCCGATGCATAAGCTTTGTTACTGTCATAGATATCCGGAGATATGCCTTCATTGCGGAATAGTAAGGAGTCCTAGTGCGACCGCTTATCTCCCACCCAATAATTAGTGTGTGTCGTAAGTACACTATTTGTTAATGTTGATTAACAAATAGTGTACTTACGACACACACTCAAAATTTGAACACGCACACTAAGAAGTAAGCAACCACACTAAATCAATTTCTAATAGCACACATACATAGAATGGGCGGGGCATTCACTTGTAAACATTTGCTATTTGCGAACATTCAATGCACACGCATGAATTAGGGAGTCGAAAGCGATGGTCGATAATTTTTATCGATATTTAATTTTAGTTCATTCTTGTATTATCATAACTTTGTTTAATTTTCTTTAAACAATTTTTTTTTATGTAAGTAGGTATCTATCCGAAAATATAGGTTATTTTTACAAAAATAAAATATTATTAATCGTCTAGCGCCCACCATACGAAACCGTCAAATAGCCAGTTTTTTTTTAATAATAATTTAATAGAGACGACACGGTTGGCGCAGTGGCTGAGGGATCGACTGCTGCGCTGCGTGTCGCGGGTTCAATTCCCGCACGGAACATATTTGTATTGCCTACAGGTAGTTGTTCCAGGTCTGGCTGTTTGTGTATGTGAGTTTAAGTGTTTGTAAACGCACCCACGATACAGGAGTAATTCCTAGAGCGGGGTAACGATTTTATAAAAAAAAAAAAATTTTGCGTATCGAACATAAATTATTGTAATTTGTTGACCAAAAATTAATAATCGCATGAAATATAATATGTTTTTATCATATTACTTATCATATTGGGGTAAGTAATAGATGATATAACAACAAAATCTCTAATATTAACAACATATAACAACGGAACCTATAATTTTATTTAATATAACGATTAGTTAATATAATGAACGATTGATATAATTTTAAAAGACCTAATTTTTATAAGCATAACATACATTAAATATAATATCGTTTGACATAACATACATTAAATATAAAATCGTTTGACATACCACTCAAAAGATATAAAACTTATTTGGTCTATCAATATGATGAAAACGCCTATTTAAAAACACACAGCAAAATTGCATAAACACGGTGGTTAGTTTATTTAGTATTATTTTTATGGCCTGTGGGTAGCTCAACAAAATTTATTGTTAATTGTCATTTAGTGTGCGTACGTAATTTGCTCAGTTAAATAATAATCATTAAAATATTCCTTTAAAAATGCAATTATTATATTAATTAAAAAAACAATAACTTTTTATTTTGTTTAATTAATACTTAAAAGTATATTTTATTTGTTTTATTCTTTGTAAGCATAACTTTATTTAGCATAATAATAATAATAAGGCGTGGTCGACGGAGCCCCGCTTCGCGGGGCCCCTATTTCTGTCTGCAGGGTTTAAAGGAACCTAACATGAAGGGGATGACGGGGGGTTCGTTCGCTCGCTCCGCTCGCTCACTTGAGCCCCCGTCATCCCCTTCAAACCTAACCTATCCGAGTCGGGGTGCCCCAATTCCCGAGCTCGCTTCGCTCGCTCTTGCATCCTAAGTTCTCATTGCCTTTTTACTAAATCGAGACATGTTAGACCTTGAGGTTATATTAAACGTTAGACCTAATGATTTTCGATTAAATAAACAATATACATAATAAACGTTAAACCAAATGATTTTCGATTACATAAACGTTATGTCAAACAACGTTATACTAATTAAGTTTTAGAATAAATAAATGTTATTTGTAAAGAAATTATATCAACAGTTGGTATATCTCACGTTGATTATATCTTATGAACGATAATAAAATGAAATTAGACCAAATGAGTTTATACGTTATGAGACGCACCCATCATATTGTACTATAAATTAAAAACTGTTCATTTGTCAAAATCTTTAGGCATAATATTAATTTAAGTTATTACACTTTATGAGTAACTGTATTGAAATAACAATGTCTTAATTTGGTTCAAACAACATTAAATTAATAACTAATTTAACTCTTTTACTATACATGTAATACGAGAATATCCATTGAGTTCTATAAAAAAATATTCAACTGCAATAATACGCATATCGATAAAATCAGCCGCACGCGCTCTATTGCACCTCTCTAAATCCAAAACGCTCGTTGTGTTCGGGAAGATTCGGGCAAGTTCGTGTCGCTCCGGACGTAAGTTAGTAAAACATTTAAAAATTGATTTAAATTATAAAACAGTGACATAATTGTTTACTTACCTGTAGTAGGACACGCCATTTGTCTTCAGGTTGATGGTATTTGACCTATTTTTACATACAATTACTGCACAACTCGGCATTTTAGTTTTTTACGCATCAATAGTACAATGTACGCAGTTGCAAAGCGACTGAATGAAGCGTACAGCCGCCGCCGTTCGAATATAAGACCGATTTTATAATATCGAGGCGGCACATGCCACACCCCCAAGGCATATCCCTTGATATCCGTGGTTACTGTAAAGTTTAATCAGAATCCGCTCAGTAGTTTGTGCGTAAACGAGTAGTAAACATCTATACAGTGGATGTGATTTCATAGCAGAGCTGGAGTGAAATCGAATATTAACGCACGGATGTACAGCATTTTTCTTTGTCTCTATCCGTCTCTGTCTCACACAAGTGCAATTTAATAGAGCGACAAGTGCATACGCACGTAAAGCTCTTTCGATACCATTGAGCGCGAATGCTTTCGGGCGGAGTTCTCTTTCTAGAAAATAACGCTTCTAAGTGGCAGAAAGAGATACGAGATACAAAAAAATGCTGATCAATGCGATGCGAGGGATTTCACGCTTACTGATCAGAGACCTTACCATTTCATTTTTTTAGATGCTGGTCGGACTTGTACAGCTGGTGCATGCAATATATGGAAAGTTTGCAGAAGCCACTCGGGCTCATGGTGTCGAAACAAGTAAGTGGTATTGATAAGTAAATAGACTTCAAATTTTTCTGCGTTTTATTTCAGTCTCACATAAATGTTGAACGAGTGCGTTATTATGGGCGTTACAAGACAAAATGCTACATATTTATACCCTGTTCGTTGGGCAAACCGTTTTTGACAGATGGAACTAGTGATTGCAGCAACACACAAAACATTGATTGATACAGGTACGGTATTACAATGTCTATAAGAACCCATAAATAAGATAATTCAATAGGATAAGGCAGTTTATATATTGATTTTATTAAGCATTTTAAAGTTAACTTTTACGTAATCTGGAATATGTACGTTCTAAGAAAGCTGTCAAAAAACGGTTAACCTAATGGACAGGATATAAGTTATTCCAGTTCATGTGTTTTTTTAATGTTTACCATAGGAGTCCGACGTGGAGTGCGGTTGGTGGTGTGCTGTTGTGCGTCGCGCCGGAATATCGCTCGTCTGTGAACTGGAACCGCTCGAGAGGATGATGCTGTCTCCGGATGTACCAATACTTGATGGTGGTATGTTGATCATTTTGTTTTTTGGAATTTTAAAAGCGCGTCGCGATTTTTAAACGCGCATATATTTTTTATAGATATCAGTCTATTTACGCTATAATACCATAAGGCTTAGGCTGTTCACTGCGGTAGTTGAACGTCAGCCAGCCAAGGGGCCCGCTTATTGGTCCGCCTTTTTATAAATATAAGAGCAAACGCGTGCGGTCCGTTCAAGTTTATTGGCAACTGCGTCCGAGCCGCCACCGTCGCGGACTTTCGCCTAACGTAGTAGATGGCCTAAGCTTAGTAAAGGTGGCATACCGGAGCTAATGGAAGGTGTATTTTGTTAAGGTGGCGAAACGGGTGAGCTGTCAGCGGACGCAGTTCGCGTAGTAGTAGCAGGAGCGCGCTGGGAGCGAGCCGCGGCCGGCGCAGCGGCAGAACTGGAGCGGCGCCTGTTCGCGTGCGCCGCGCCGCAGCACCGCCTGCTGCCGCGCCTGCTGCACCTGCTGCTCGCGCCGCACGCGCAGGACAACCCCGCGCCCGTAAGCGTTAGTGTACTGCTGCTTAACTTACAGATACAAGTATTGTGTATGGTCTGTTCCAAAAGTATCTCATGAAAGTGTCAACAAACCCTGTTGTTCTTTTTAAATTTTTTTATTTGAATAACATTACGAAATTGTAATTGAAATTGAAGTTATAAATTTAACCTTAATTGTCAAATGCAAAACGCCGGTGTACACAAAATATTCCTATAATCAAATCAAAGCACTCTATTTGTGACAGCTGTCAGTGCGGGTGTAAACAGAGTTCGCGTATTATAAATCTTTAAAAAATAGAGACCTGTTATTAATCTACCTAATAAAGTAATTAAATTGTGTGTGTAGTGAACATAGACACTAGTAAATGCTCGCAGAGTGCTACATTGAACCCAAGTGAAATAAACTTTGAAAAACAAAACGATTACAATATTGTTTATAATCAGTTAGCAGTGTTAGTGAGCGTATTTTACCGATGTGAAAATCAAAAACAAATTGTAAGCTAGCATAACTACAATAAAATCAGTGTATAATTTTGATATAAACACAAAAACAACAAAATGAATCGGTTGTAATTTCAAATCATGAACGAAGTATCAAATCAAACCAAAGACAATACCTTAACTTGCTATTGGTGAGGAGACAAACAAATGTTACTAAAGAACGAATGATTTCATAGACTGACCACAGACAATATAAAATTGACTTATGAGATTTCGTTCAGAAACTTAACTCTTGAGCATACTTTAATACTTTGAGATTTGGACACTAGACTTTTGAAACTGCGATTCATTACACGAAGCAAATTAATAATCGACTAAAAAAGTAAAAATGGATAATGTTACCATGCGTAAACAGAGGAGAAGAAGACATTCCGACTGCGAAATTTTGAATGATACTATTTTTAACTCCACACTTATGGAAATATCAATGCAAAGTGAAAATGCGACACCTATTGCCGATAATTCCATGATTATAGACCTAGAAAAGCAGTTAACCAATACGAACTCAGAACTTGTTGCTGCACATATTGAAATTGAAAATTTAAATATAGAAATTAATGCATTAAAACAAAGTCTAAGAGATAAAGAAAAAACTATAGGCCTATTAAAAAAGGTTAGCACCCCTACTACATTGTGTCTCACACCCGCGCGAGCGCAAACTCGCACACCATTAAGAAGGAAACTTATCACTAGTCAAATAATAACACCCAGAGTCTCTCCATTAAATTCAGCTGGAGTAACATGCAGAGAAGTTTACGAACACTTTAAAATTAAAGCGCAAGGCAAAAGTAATATAGAAAAACCGGGACCCAGTTCACCCGAATGCACGGAAGGAAACTCTATGAGTACTTGCTGCAAAATTGACCTAGCTAAAATAATAACCACTACACAAACTATAACACGAATGCCAAAAAAAGAGAAATCCAAGAGAAATATAATTATATTGGCCGACCAGCAAGGACGCTACATCCGAAATATACTTCAAGATCTTGTTGGACCCAAGTACAAAGTTACTTGTTACTCGAAACCGGGTGCCATGCTGACGGATGTGTTAAATGGTCATGACCAAGTGACTAAGAATTTAACAAAAAATGATTATATTGTAATATTAGCGGGTATTAATGACAATGCATATAGTTCGACTGGTAATTTAAAAACCTGGCTAGAAAAAGTCAGAAATACAAATGTAATCGTTTCGGAAATACCCTCTAACAAATATCTGAATTTACGCCATTTAAATTATGGTTTTAAGACTATATGTCGCAAATTTTCAAATTCAATATACATAGATATGGATTACAGTACAGAAATAAATTATAAAAAGAAAAACTGTATTAAGCTCTCTCGTAATATTCTGAAAGAGATATGTCACATTGAATATAAAATAAAATTTGATGAATATACGCGAAAACTTAACATTAAAAAAACCTATAATGACCAATGTACTCAGACTGACCTAACAATCTGTGATGATATAAATGTAAGCCATCAGTCCAAAGATATCAATAATTCAAATGCAAAAGATAATGATTTATTTCGTGTATGACAAACTAATTGTAATGCATCAAAACATAAACGGGTTAATAAACAAAGCAAATCTACTCACTGCACATTTGGACGAGCTCGAGAAAATCGATAAAACTGTAGACATAATTTGTGTAACAGAGCATAACATGAACAAAGAAGATCACATATTTCTTACTATACCAAATTACTCTCTTGCGGCTAGCTATGCTCGTGATAACAGAAATGGTGGATCATGTATCATCATAAAAAACTATCTAAAATTTCAAAGAGTTAAATATATTGAAGAGTTAAGTATACCAAATTTGATAGAATGCTGTGCTATAAAGCTAATTGAACATCCCATCGTTATTGTATGCTTGTATCGTGTGCCAAGGTCTCGGATAAGCGATATAAATATATTTCTTGAAACTTTGACTAATATTCTAAATAAAGAGCTACGTTATAAAGAATTAAAAATAGTAATTTGTGGCGATTTTAACATAGATCTTAAAAAAAGAACCTACTCATCATCTGAATTTGAAAATACTATCCTAAACTTTAACCTAAAATTTGGTACCAGAGAATCAACGCGTTTAAGTAGCGGTACATGTATCGATAATATCATCAACAATATTAGGGGTAGCAAGTGTGAAATCATCGACTTTGCTCTTTCGGACCATTCTGCACAAATTTTATCATGTCCAGTTAAGAAAACCTGTCGAATTAAACAGTGGTATACCTTTAGAAGAGATTTTAGTAACAGCAATAAAGAAAAATTTAAGCAGTGTATAGAAAGTCTCGCGTTTTCTGACGTTTTTGGCGAAAACGATACAGAAATAGCTTTTAATAATTTTTTTGATCATTTTCAGTTGTTTTATAATCTTTGCTTTCCTGTTATAAGAATTAGAAATACACCAACAAAAAGACCTACATGGATCTCAAAGGGCATAGCTAAATGCTGCCGTCGGAAGAGAGAATTGTTATGGATGTATCGCAAAACGTCTAATAAAGCGAATCATAATAAATTCAAAAATTATTCTTCAAGGCTGAAGCGAATAATTAACTTGACTCAAAAATCGCAAAATGACTATACTATAAAACAATCCAATAATAAAACAAAAACAACTTGGAAGATAATTAACTCTACAAAAAACAATTCTCCTAAAGAAGAAATTGTACGAATAAATCTAAACGGAAAATCTATAACGGATCCGCAACAAATTGCTGAAGTGTTTAATACTTACTTTGTTGATTTTGTTAAACGTAAAAACTCTTCGACATTGAATTCTTTGACATCACAATATAATAAAACGCTGACATTGATTGATAATAATTATAATTCCTTATTTATAAGTCCTACAATTCCAAATGACATATTTAAAATCATAAAATCTTTAAAAAATACACACAGTACTGGATACGATAATATATCTACGTCAATTATAAAGCACGTCGCATTGTCCATTAGTCCGGTTCTAAGCTACTTGATTAATATATGCATCCAAAACGGAAAATTTCCCAGTAGGCTAAAAGTATCAATCGTCAAGCCTTTGTTCAAGAAGGGTAAAAGGGAGGATATCTCTTGCTACAGGCCAATAGCTTTAATCCCTATTTTTTCCAAAATAATTGAAAAAGTAATCTACAATAGCATTTATAACTATTTTGAAAAATATAATCTTTTTGTTAGTGAACAAAATGGATTCCGTAAAAGCAAGACCATCAATATGGCCATCTACGATCTTCTTAATAGGATTTATAAAAATATGAACAATAGAACACCGGTAACGGCTATGTACATGGACATGACCAAAGCTTTCGACCATGTGGATCATAAATTACTGGTCGAAAAACTGTATAGATACGGCATACGGGGTAATGCTCTAGACTTGATAAAATCGTATTTAAGCCAGAGATTACAAACAACTGAAATAAATAAGCTTTCTTTTGCGACGAAAACTGAAGTGCAGTATTTATCAAGCCCACGAGATGTTACATATGGCGTGCCGCAGGGAAGTGTTTTGGGTCCCTTGCTTTTCCTTATTTATATAAACGATTTACCAAGAGCCGTGAAAATTCCGTTAGTCCTTTTTGCGGATGATAGCACTGCTGTATTTTCTCCGACGGACATCAACACATTTGAAAATGACATAAACGATACTTTAAATGATATTGTAAATTGGTTGACATGTAATAATCTCATAATTAATTTAGATAAAACAAAAATTGTCAGTTATTCCCAAAGAAAAACCCCTTTGACATTAAATGTAAATTATGAAATGAAAAAAATAGAGGAAACAAATACCATCAAATTTTTAGGACTATGGATTGACCAAAATATGTCATGGAAAACTCAAATTGATACGGTGTGTAAAAAACTAAATAAATTTTCCTACGCTTTATACAGACTATCTCAGATTGTAAATCAAGCAGCAGTACTAACCGCCTATCATGCCTATGTAACGTCTACGCTTAGATATGGACTAATTTATTGGGGGAATGCTACAGACAGGGAACTCGCTTTTAGGGCTCAAAAGAAATGTCTTAGAGCTGTTTGTGGCATACGTGCCCCAGATAGCTGTGTGCCATATTATAAAAAACTTAAGATTTTAACTTTTCCTGCCCTCTACATTTATGAGGTCGCCATATTCGTAAAAGGCAATAGGGAAAGGTTTGGTAACCTGCACTCCCGTCGGGATGCCGACAAAATAGCAAATAATATGCCCTCAAAAATAGCCCTACTTTCTAAAAGTTTCTTCGGAATGTCTTCTCGAATTTATAATAAGCTTCCTAAGCAAATAAGAGAAATTGAAAACATTAAATTTTTTAAGAAAAAATTAAATGACTTCTTAGTAAACAGACCATATTATACAATACATGAATTTTTGTCCGACAGATTCGTGATGAGTTAGTGCTAAACTGTTTTTATGTTTTGATGCAAAATAAAGCTCTATTGCAATTGAAATTTCTATTTGAATTAATATAATATAATTATCACATAAACTTAGGTCTAATAATTATAACAAACTGTAAATTATTGTATGCCTAACATGGTGGAGCAGTGCAAAAGCACACCAATTATCATGTACATAACAACTCTGTAACCACTGTCTCACAATAAAGATCTTTGACTTTGACTTTGACTTTTGTAACTGGCACTACAAATTAGCATCAATAGGTATGTTTTTTGATCCATTTGTTTTCTTCAGATACTTTTGGAACAGACTATACAGGGTAGCAGGGCGTTCGACGCGTAACATGTTCCCTTTGACTCAGCACATGATTTCTGCGTTGAAAATTTTCGTCGGTTATTTAAAAAAGAATTTGGTATACATTTTGACCGCGTAGGTATTGCACTTTTCTATGAAACATCAAATTTTTTTTTGATACTCTAATGCAACAAAACTGAGCTTTATCAAGTTAATTGAGAGCCCAAAACGATAAATAAGTTATTATTTCAGACTCTAACGCCGCATCAGATAGATGACCTGACGTCAATTCTGGAGCCGATCAAAGACCTACAGAGTGCTGTGCTCGAATTAAACGATGCACTGAGATTGGATGTGCCTGAAATTGATACGACCAAAAGTGAGTTACTGTCTATACATACAAGCTGTTGTTTTGCATCCTCGACAAATTTCAGGAGGCTGTTATGAGCGTTTACGTCGTCCATGCGCTGTTTAACCCAAAAACTGTACCTTTCAAACCTTTTAATACTATCAATCACTTATCTTACAAATATGTTATATAACAATAACTTTGGGGAATATCGTCGTCTCAAAACTTAATAAGAAAATATTACGAATAATAGAGCATTTGTACATTCCATCAAGATAACAGAGGTTTTCTTAATTTCCCCTTAAGCGTCAGTTTCGAAGCTTAAAATATAAGAAACCACTAACATACCTAATTAGCAAAAAAATGTAACCAATTGCAAAGATCCTTATGAAAATAGTTGCTTAAAAAGATTTTATTATTTAGGTATCTTACTATATGAAATAAAAATTCAAACAATGTGAAATATTAAGAAAGTAAAATTATTTTTTCACCGATATATCTTACATAATTTAATATGATAATAGCTTATTATAATAGAAGAACATTTTCTTTAAAGCATACACTTTAAAATTTCAATTAATTTATTATTTTTCTATAAATATTTGAAAACTACTACAAAATCGCTGCGCGATCATTTCAAATCAGTCCGCCGCGAGGCTTTCCAGAGTGAGGACATTTCGCTCGGCGCTCTGCCTTTACCGACCTTCGCCGTGCGTACTCGTAATAATAGAATAGCGGACGTTCATAGCGTGATCGAAAAACCTAGGTACTTTGGTAAGTTAAATATTTTATTATTATTTTTGATGACTGATGATCATATTTCAGACGTAATGGTAAATAAGACCAAATGGTCTTGATATGGCAACACAAACTCAAATGCATTGTTTTTTTTTTCAGAATCACTTGAGACGACGTGTTTTGGCAAAACGAAATGAAAACCAGATTAGTTACTTATTATAATCAGTGTCTGCTTCCAGAAATTGTAGACTCACGAAAGTCCAGATCGATGCCACTGAGAAGCACGACCTACAATTTTCTACACTATTCCGAAACCACTGCATTGTTTTTAAGATTAACACCCACCTGATTTATTTCCCTCATAACAGGTGTCACTAAGAAGATTGTGATGGCAGGTTAAAATATAATATAAAATAAGCGTGAGTAAATCCGTATGAAGTATTTATTTGAATATATTCTATTCAAATAAAAACTTCATACGGATTTATTGAAAAAAAAAAAAGATTTATTGATCACAAATCGATAAATGAAGTGTTTTATTTGAATAGAATAAAAAGATTTATTGATCACAAATCGATAAATCATATCTATTAGGTACTAGCTGACCCGGCAAACGTTGTTTTGCCATATAAATTATTTCTAGCTGCCCAGCGCTACTTCGGTCGCGTAGTGTCCTACCCCCTGCCCTACCCCTACCCTACTCCTACCCCACTCCTACACTACTCCTACCCTACTCCTATACTACTCCTATCCTAACCCTACCCTACTCCTACACTACTGCTACCCTACTCCTACGCTACTCCTACCCTACTTCTACCCTACTACTGCTACCCTACTCCTACCCTACCTACCCTACTCATAACCTACTAATCCTAGATAATCCGAGTAATGTGGATATATATGTATGTTGTCGATTCAAAACCCTTAATTTAATACGTGCTTCAATTCGAATGGGCCCGAGTCTAACAGACCGAAGGGACGATCGTCAAATGTTTGACAGGAAAGTAGGTAGAACAGTTTATATGGGAAAATGAAATTGTTGTTTTTACTATCTTCCTCGCAATTTTTCCATATTTTCCCTGAACTACGACAAACATTTCAAAACCATAATCAGCTAAATCGGCCCAGCCGTTCTCGAGTTTTAGCGACTCAAACGAACAGCAATTGAGTTTTATATATATAGATTTTGGGTTTTTAGCAACTCGTTGCACAAAACAATTTATTACGTGCGAACGAACTGAAAAAAACAAGTGACAGTTTGCATATATATTGTGTGATTGACACACTTTAATTAGAATATCGAACTTCTCCCAAAAAAGTTTTATATATATGCAATTTTAAGAACTTTTTGATTCACCATCGTATATAAATTTTAAACGTTGGCACTGAGGCAACTGAGGCACTGATATTGTGTTATTGTGTATACATAAATAAATATTTTTTTTATTTATTGAAATTATTGTAATTTGGAGTATTGCACATTGTATTGTCACTAGAACTAAAAGTGTATACAAAATTTCACCTCAATCGGATACCAACAAATGTTCGAAAAATGGTTGAAAAAATGGGGAACTTTAGACGGTCAACTTACAAACATACATACGAACAGTGCAACTTAAATAAAAGCTTGTAAAATGACTTTAATATTAATCATAATTTCTAATTCATTCATTCATTCAAAGTTATCTGGCGTTGGAAAAATCAGCCCTAAGTTTGACAGTATTTTAGAATACACCACTTTCAAAGAACAGAATCGCGTTATGGTATCGTATAAGCGGGCGTGTTTTTATGTGTGTGTAAAAGGGCAGTTACAGTGCGGGCTCACACAGCCCGCGTTTTAAAATGCGTGCTCACACATGCCGATTTTCGAAAATTAGAAAAAACAACCCACTTATTTTATTATTGATTCATGTCGAGAATCAGTAGCATAGTTTCCTCCTTGAATTTGACGAGGATGCAAAACGACAGCTTGTATAAATGAAAATCGCTTTTTGTGTCATTCAGTGTAACTGCGTGGTTCTCCTAAACTTTGCAACGGATTTTGATGCGGTTTCACCGTCATTTAGGGAATTTATTTCGAAAGGTTTAGGTGTATCATATATTTATATTAAACTTACTTTATTGTTACAACAGGTGTAGGAACGAACCTGTTGAGTCTCGTGCAATATGATGGAAGAACAAAACTATTTTATAAATTATGTTTTCGCAGATGATGAGGAGGACACGGGCGAGTATGACGGTCTGTTGGCGAGCGATCTTGGTGTAGCCATAGTCACTGAGGCGATCCGACAGATGGCAGAGATGAGGTACGCAAACCAAACATTTACTACAATCTGATTCATTATGGCCTCGGAATTTGTCTTAAAATATAGCATGTTCTTTACTTGTTGGAACAAGGACACAAACATAAAAAAAAATATACGTGTTGTGTTTTAAGCTAGCTGGGCAAGAGATTTCTGGCCCGATGTTTGAATAAAATTTGTCATATATTTGTGTGTGTCTTGTTCCTTTTTCGTGTCGGTTCTAATTAAAGGATCATGCGATCACATGGGTGGAAGAGTCAGTCAACAAAATTGATAACAACTTTTTGACTCTGCATCACCCGAAAGTTGACTAGTAGAAAATACCTGTGGCATATGGCACCTATGTACATGTGTGTACTTGAAGCAATAAATAAATAAATAGCGACTAATAACTAGGGGCAGCTGACACTCTAGGCCAGTCCCTATTCGTCTATTACTCGAAGACCTGCCTTCCTGTTCTCTTTGGCACAAACCTTAGCAACTGGTCTCTAACTACTAACGGTAGTGGCAGAAAAGTTCTGGCCTAACACCACCTCTCATAGCAATGACATGTTCATCTAACTTCAGTGTGGGCAAGAGATGGAGCTATACCGGAGCTATAGCTCCATCTGTGTAAAGGCGCGTTCACATATAACGTCCGTTTTTACAGGATCCTTTTTAACGGATCCGTCGCTACTGGAGATAGTATTCACACAGGACTGATTTTAAGAGATCGGATCAGTATACTGGATCCGAAATACTGTATTATGTGTGAACTGGCTCATACAACTACATACGCTAATAACGCATACGTTTAAACAGACCTGTAAAACGGATTGCTGCTTATTTTGTCGGATCGGTATTTTCTACTGGATCCGGAATACTGTATTATGTGTGAACTCGCTCATACAACTTTATACGCTAATAACACACACGTTTAAACGGACCTGTAAAACGGATTGCTGCTTATTTTATCGGATCGGTATTTTCTACTGGATCTGGAATACTGTATTATGTGTGAACTCGCTCATACAACTACATACGTTAATAATATACACGTTTTAACGGACCGGAAACACGGAAAACGGACGTTATATGTGAACGCGCCCTAATGTCTGTCCCCGCAGGTCGCGCGTGGTGCGCGGCGCGATGTGCGCGCTGGGCGCGTGGCGCGGCGCGGGCGGCGTGCCGGGCGCGGGCCACTGCGCCGTGCACTGGCAGGCCTACCGCGCGCTACTGTGGCTGAGAGCGGCTACTCTGCAACCGCAGTATGTTATTAATGTCCAAGTTCTAATCACTCAGTAGTCAAACTGTGTCAAAAGTTAGGCGCAACATTGTTTATAAAAAAAAAAGCCTTCAAACGGGAAATAAGTAACATCTTCTTTTTTATGACAACGTAAGTTAAATTAATACGCAAAACCAGGGTTTATTTAATTTTTAAATTCACTTCTCAATTGATTATTTTTAATCGTAGGTGTTCCTTCTATACACATACTATTAAATCGTTGGCTCCTAAAACAAAAGTAATCTCTCACTTTTTCCTATTGGGGTAGGTATCTTATGGTCCCGTGTGTGTGTGTATAGGGCGGCAGGCTCATCGGAAGCGTTCCGCCTGAAGCTGAGCGCGCTGGGCGCGGCGGCGGGCGGCGCGGCGGCGGGCGGCGCGGCGCGCGGCGGCGCGGTGTGCGCCTACGTGCGCGCGGCGGGCGGCCGGCGCGCGCGCGACCACCTGCGCGCCGCGCGCGCGCCCACCACGTGGCACCAGGCGCTGCCGCTGCTGGCGTATCATCTCGCACATCAACTGTATCCTTTTACTACAAAACTTCATACTTTGTATATTCATTTCGATAGAATCCGTTAAAGTAAAGAAAAGATGAAAATCAGTGTTATGTGATAAAAGTCATCGAATCGGGCGTTGGTAAGCATTTGTCAAAGGTAGACGTTGCACAAACGCGCAGGTAACGACACGTTAATGCATCTTAGCTCATGCGACTATACGACATGTTATCGCATTTTTTTGCGAACTGTAACACTACAAAATAATTTTCCTGAACACAAACACAGCTGGGCAGTAAGCGGAGGCTTCGAGTTCAGTTGGTGGCTGGCCAGTATCGACCAGCCGCGTCTGGTACAAAACTACGTCAACATGCTAGAGCCCTGGTGCGAGTGGAACGCCTGCTCACGTTAGTACATAAGACGAACTTAACAATACAAACTTTAATTCCCTATTTAACCCCTACGGAGGGTGAATTTTCAAAAATTCTTCCTTAGTCCTCACTTTCGTTATACAAGGAATTCTTGTGCAAAATTTCATTTTTCTTGACTCAGCGGTTGTTTTGCGGCAGCCCTATTTCCAACAGTGGACTTTTTTACGGCTAAAGTACGCTTATGATAAAAACAATTACAATTATAATTACAGGTCAATTCATCCTCGGTCTTGCTCTTCTCGACCAAGATGACGCTGAGAACGCGTACACCGCGTTCTGCAAAGCCGCTAAAGGCGTGAGCACTGAACCGTTCTTGAGACAACTCGTGGCCGCACCAGACGCCCGTCTCACGCAACATCAGGCCCTCGTTCTGTATTATATGAAGGTTCGTTTAAATTATGTACATTAAAAATTTCACGTAAGAAATTTTGCGAAGAAACATTCGAACCACATTATCGCTTACCATGAGGTGAGATAGAGATCAAACGCCAGACTAGCCATAATAATAAAAAACTTGAAACATCAATACTACTTCAAATTAACTTAACTTCACCCTCATATGACTGGATAGTTTTGGTATCATGACTTTGTTATTTAATGAAACTTAAATTGCGACAGTTATGAATTTCACATTTTTGTTTACAGGTGATAAAATTGTTCGAAATACATGACGCGGGCGCATGCGTAGTTCGTCTCGCTGAAACTGCCATCAGCATTGCCGATAAGGACGATCCGAATTTGGTGAGTAAACTTGAATGACGCTGGATGCTTAGAATTGGTGAAATGTTCAAATTCAAATTCAAATTCATTTATTGCATTATTAAATGTTAACTTGGCATTAGGGATCAAAACTGATAAAAGTCAAGTTGTTGTGGGTATTTTTACTATGTAAAGCCTCGTTTACACAAGGCATGTTCCTCGACTGCACCCAAAAACTTAGCCCTAGGCTATGTTTTTACGTCACTAGTTGGCAAGAATCGCCAGACACTTCTCGTGTAAACAAGACTTCATAAAATATGGTAGTAGAAAGCGCGCTTTAGTCAGTGTACACTCTAAATAACGTAGTGGCAAGAATTCTGAAGCACAATTTCTGTATTTTTAAGAACTTTCACAATTTAATCTCGGTGTCATTCTGACAAACATTAAATACTTACCGTTTATCTACATTGATTGTCGCCGACATGAGATTGTGACTAGATTCTGTACATTTTCTATGATTGCAAAGGGTGTTCAGCAGGGTACTTAATACAATACCGAAATTTAAAAGACCGTATTTTGAAATACCTATGGAAGAAATCTCGAAAAATTAAACGCCGAATGATTGTTTGGTCGAAAGTTTTATATACCGAAAGTTCATTTGCCCGATAGTTCATTTGCCCGAAAACTTATTAAAATCCCGAAGATCTATATCCCGAAGTTCAAAATCCCGAAATTACATCCCAAAGCCTAAAATCTCTAAGACAATGCCAAAAAAGGAGCTTAACATAATAGTTAACATAACATTAAATATCTATTGTATCGAAATATTAAAAATGATTATGCCTAAGCTTAAAATATCTAAGATTAAAATGCCGAGTGATTAAAATATCGAATGTTTAAAATGTTTGATTTTACATTCAAAAATATGTTTCTGGTGTTGTGTGGTCACAATTTTAACCTAACCTAGCTGCTTCGATGTAAAAAAGATACATATATGCGTGTTACGCTTGCGGGTACAGAAACATACTTTTGAATGTAAAACCAAACATTTTAAACATTCGGGGTCTTACTACAAAAACTTAAAACACTTGTTGAACGAGTGTTAAATGTCAGTGTTATGTCAAAGTCCATATAATTATGTCGTGTTTAAAAGGTGTTTAGCCTAAAAAACTGATAAACACTGTTTTGCTGTTTTGTGGTTTTTAATCTTAGACATTTTAAGCTTAGGTAGGTCATTTTCGATACAATCGATATTTCGATACAATCGATATTTAAGTTTTCGATGTTTTGAACATTGACATTTTACCCGTAGGTATTTTAATTTTCGACGTTCAAATATGTACCTACTAAGTAGCTAACAGTAACTACGAATGAATAAAACATTACGCAATAAAATAATTTTTCGAGGTCTACCCCCGCTATAAAAAAATATTAAAACATGTTAAGCAGAATGCCCACCGTCATAACACTGCTTGTTATGCTCCCACAACCCAGGCGATCAATCTGCTGAACTCATTGATTGCTCAGGAGCCGGAAGTTGACATATTTACGTATAGCAGTAAATCTATGTTTAATGTTTGTATGAAGATTTTTAGTTAAATGTTATGTTGTTGGCTTGTTGCGCGCTTTGGTGTGTACTGTAAGTGCAGCAAGCAAATGACATATAAATAAATAAATAACTGTGTTGTAGTGCCATCTATGAGTAATCGCGGGAACTACGTCGCCGCTCTTTGGGATTTCATCAATCGGTATTTCGTCCATTCGGGATTTCGTCCATTCGGGATTTCATCCTTTTGGGCATTTGGACATCGGTATTTTATGTTTCGATATAACGGCTATCGGCATTTAAAACTTTCGGTATTTTGAATTTCGTTGTTTTGGACGTCGATATTTCAGTCATAGTTATTATGAAATTTCGGGATTTTAATACGTACCCGTTCAGCAATGTATTGTCGTTGTCCGCAGGCGATGTTCCAGTGGGTGGTGTTCAAGTGGCACCTGGCGGGCGGGCGCACGGCGCGCGCGCTGTCGGCCGCGGCCGCCAACCCCGCGCCGCACGCGCGCCACGCCGCCGCCGCCACGCTGCTCACCACGCTCGGTACGGCTGCGGCGTCATCGACCTACTGCCCAGTTTACATACACCCTACATTTACTTACTCTACAGCTAGTTCCAACTTTCTAATAACTGACGGATAGCTTGACAATTCAAAAGTGCCTGTTAATGGCTTAACTACCTGCATACTAAAAGCATACACTTTTTTCCACTCTGTATCATTTCATACCTATCTTCGAATGTAAAAATGTATCTATTCTGAGCAACTAATACTTCATTACAGTAACTAGTCGTTTTTGAAAAAGTTTCTTAATAATATTATAGCATCTCGTCGCGAGTTGGGCGCGCTGGTGTCTTGCTCTGCGTTGGCCGGCGACGCGGAGCGCGCAGCCGCCGCCCGCGCCAAGCTACACGATGCTCACGCCCACAACCCTTACTACGACTTCTTGTACGCGCTGCATGTATCAAGACACCATTATAGAAAAGGTAAGCATGTTATGTGTTAAATAACTTTCATAAAAATTGTAGTTTTATAACAATGTATGTGTTTTTGTGTAACATTTTCACGGTCACGACACTTTTACTACGTAACAAACGTGTCTGACACTCAAAATGTTACACTTTTTTCGGTCTAGCTCTCATTTGCTAAGTGTGCAAAATCGGAAGGAACTTCGTTCTAACCTGCACCCTAATTGCGTAGCACACGATCAATCGGAACCGTTTTCATTTGACAGTTCAACAACATTCATTGCGTTATTTACGTGTTGAGCAGACAAATTTTTCGAACTTATGAAGCAATGGATTAGCAATTTGCTTCAAAATGATTCAGATTCCGATTGATCGTGTGTTACGCAATTAGGGTGCTGGTGACCCACGACACCTTTCGGCTGCTTTATGAAAATATTACTTCAGTGTGAGAAAAAGATGGAGATATACAGGACGTATCTCCAAGACATATTTTTTTTTCATTTTCACTTATTGACTAACCGTCGTATGGTATAGCGGCGGCAGTAATGTACGAGCGCGCGGCGCGCTGCGGCGCGGAGCGGGCGGGCGGCGCGGGCCCGCGGCGGCGCTGCCTGGGCGCCGCGCTCACGTGCCTGCGCCTGGCGCAGCCCGAGCACGCCTTCCTCGCGCGCCCGGCCGCGCACGGCAAGCAGCTGCAGGTATAGCTATGTAATGTACGAGCGCGCGGCGCGCTGCGGCGCGGAGCGGGCGGGCGGCGCGGGCCCGCGGCGGCGCTGCCTGGGCGCCGCGCTCACGTGCCTGCGCCTGGCGCAGCCCGAGCACGCCTTCCTCGCGCGCCCGGCCGCGCACGGCAAGCAGCTGCAGGTATAGCTATGTAATGTACGAGCGCGCGGCGCGCTGCGGCGCGGAGCGGGCGGGCGGCGCGGGCCCGCGGCGGCGCTGCCTGGGCGCCGCGCTCACGTGCCTGCGCCTGGCGCAGCCCGAGCACGCCTTCCTCGCGCGCCCGGCCGCGCACGGCAAGCAGCTGCAGGTATAGCTATGTAATGTACGAGCGCGCGGCGCGCTGCGGCGCGGAGCGGGCGGGCGGCGCGGGCCCGCGGCGGCGCTGCCTGGGCGCCGCGCTCACGTGCCTGCGCCTGGCGCAGCCCGAGCACGCCTTCCTCGCGCGCCCGGCCGCGCACGGCAAGCAGCTGCAGGTATAGCTATGTAATGTACGAGCGCGCGGCGCGCTGCGGCGCGGAGCGGGCGGGCGGCGCGGGCCCGCGGCGGCGCTGCCTGGGCGCCGCGCTCACGTGCCTGCGCCTGGCGCAGCCCGAGCACGCCTTCCTCGCGCGCCCGGCCGCGCACGGCAAGCAGCTGCAGGTATAGCTATGTAATGTACGAGCGCGCGGCGCGCTGCGGCGCGGAGCGGGCGGGCGGCGCGGGCCCGCGGCGGCGCTGCCTGGGCGCCGCGCTCACGTGCCTGCGCCTGGCGCAGCCCGAGCACGCCTTCCTCGCGCGCCCGGCCGCGCACGGCAAGCAGCTGCAGGTATAGCTATGTAATGTACGAGCGCGCGGCGCGCTGCGGCGCGGAGCGGGCGGGCGGCGCGGGCCCGCGGCGGCGCTGCCTGGGCGCCGCGCTCACGTGCCTGCGCCTGGCGCAGCCCGAGCACGCCTTCCTCGCGCGCCCGGCCGCGCACGGCAAGCAGCTGCAGGTATAGCTATGTAATGTACGAGCGCGCGGCGCGCTGCGGCGCGGAGCGGGCGGGCGGCGCGGGCCCGCGGCGGCGCTGCCTGGGCGCCGCGCTCACGTGCCTGCGCCTGGCGCAGCCCGAGCACGCCTTCCTCGCGCGCCCGGCCGCGCACGGCAAGCAGCTGCAGGTATAGCTATGTAATGTACGAGCGCGCGGCGCGCTGCGGCGCGGAGCGGGCGGGCGGCGCGGGCCCGCGGCGGCGCTGCCTGGGCGCCGCGCTCACGTGCCTGCGCCTGGCGCAGCCCGAGCACGCCTTCCTCGCGCGCCCGGCCGCGCACGGCAAGCAGCTGCAGGTATAGCTATGTAATGTACGAGCGCGCGGCGCGCTGCGGCGCGGAGCGGGCGGGCGGCGCGGGCCCGCGGCGGCGCTGCCTGGGCGCCGCGCTCACGTGCCTGCGCCTGGCGCAGCCCGAGCACGCCTTCCTCGCGCGCCCGGCCGCGCACGGCAAGCAGCTGCAGGTATAGCTATGTAATGTACGAGCGCGCGGCGCGCTGCGGCGCGGAGCGGGCGGGCGGCGCGGGCCCGCGGCGGCGCTGCCTGGGCGCCGCGCTCACGTGCCTGCGCCTGGCGCAGCCCGAGCACGCCTTCCTCGCGCGCCCGGCCGCGCACGGCAAGCAGCTGCAG
Organism: Apamea anceps; assembly: GCA_951799955.1. Taxonomy (NCBI): domain Eukaryota; kingdom Metazoa; phylum Arthropoda; class Insecta; order Lepidoptera; family Noctuidae; genus Apamea; species Apamea anceps. The sequence continues at coordinate 8,424,282 of OX637516.1, forward strand.
GTATAGCTATGTAATGTACGAGCGCGCGGCGCGCTGCGGCGCGGAGCGGGCGGGCGGCGCGGGCCCGCGGCGGCGCTGCCTGGGCGCCGCGCTCACGTGCCTGCGCCTGGCGCAGCCCGAGCACGCCTTCCTCGCGCGCCCGGCCGCGCACGGCAAGCAGCTGCAGGTATAGCTATGTAATGTACGAGCGCGCGGCGCGCTGCGGCGCGGAGCGGGCGGGCGGCGCGGGCCCGCGGCGGCGCTGCCTGGGCGCCGCGCTCACGTGCCTGCGCCTGGCGCAGCCCGAGCACGCCTTCCTCGCGCGCCCGGCCGCGCACGGCAAGCAGCTGCAGGTATAGCTATGTAATGTACGAGCGCGCGGCGCGCTGCGGCGCGGAGCGGGCGGGCGGCGCGGGCCCGCGGCGGCGCTGCCTGGGCGCCGCGCTCACGTGCCTGCGCCTGGCGCAGCCCGAGCACGCCTTCCTCGCGCGCCCGGCCGCGCACGGCAAGCAGCTGCAGGTATAGCTATGTAATGTACGAGCGCGCGGCGCGCTGCGGCGCGGAGCGGGCGGGCGGCGCGGGCCCGCGGCGGCGCTGCCTGGGCGCCGCGCTCACGTGCCTGCGCCTGGCGCAGCCCGAGCACGCCTTCCTCGCGCGCCCGGCCGCGCACGGCAAGCAGCTGCAGGTATAGCTATGTAATGTACGAGCGCGCGGCGCGCTGCGGCGCGGAGCGGGCGGGCGGCGCGGGCCCGCGGCGGCGCTGCCTGGGCGCCGCGCTCACGTGCCTGCGCCTGGCGCAGCCCGAGCACGCCTTCCTCGCGCGCCCGGCCGCGCACGGCAAGCAGCTGCAGGTATAGCTATGTAATGTACGAGCGCGCGGCGCGCTGCGGCGCGGAGCGGGCGGGCGGCGCGGGCCCGCGGCGGCGCTGCCTGGGCGCCGCGCTCACGTGCCTGCGCCTGGCGCAGCCCGAGCACGCCTTCCTCGCGCGCCCGGCCGCGCACGGCAAGCAGCTGCAGGTATAGCTATGTAATGTACGAGCGCGCGGCGCGCTGCGGCGCGGAGCGGGCGGGCGGCGCGGGCCCGCGGCGGCGCTGCCTGGGCGCCGCGCTCACGTGCCTGCGCCTGGCGCAGCCCGAGCACGCCTTCCTCGCGCGCCCGGCCGCGCACGGCAAGCAGCTGCAGGTATAGCTATGTAATGTACGAGCGCGCGGCGCGCTGCGGCGCGGAGCGGGCGGGCGGCGCGGGCCCGCGGCGGCGCTGCCTGGGCGCCGCGCTCACGTGCCTGCGCCTGGCGCAGCCCGAGCACGCCTTCCTCGCGCGCCCGGCCGCGCACGGCAAGCAGCTGCAGGTATAGCTATGTAATGTACGAGCGCGCGGCGCGCTGCGGCGCGGAGCGGGCGGGCGGCGCGGGCCCGCGGCGGCGCTGCCTGGGCGCCGCGCTCACGTGCCTGCGCCTGGCGCAGCCCGAGCACGCCTTCCTCGCGCGCCCGGCCGCGCACGGCAAGCAGCTGCAGGTATAGCTATGTAATGTACGAGCGCGCGGCGCGCTGCGGCGCGGAGCGGGCGGGCGGCGCGGGCCCGCGGCGGCGCTGCCTGGGCGCCGCGCTCACGTGCCTGCGCCTGGCGCAGCCCGAGCACGCCTTCCTCGCGCGCCCGGCCGCGCACGGCAAGCAGCTGCAGGTATAGCTATGTAATGTACGAGCGCGCGGCGCGCTGCGGCGCGGAGCGGGCGGGCGGCGCGGGCCCGCGGCGGCGCTGCCTGGGCGCCGCGCTCACGTGCCTGCGCCTGGCGCAGCCCGAGCACGCCTTTCTCGCGCGCCCGGCCGCGCACGGCAAGCAGCTGCAGGTATAGCTATGTAATGTACGAGCGCGCGGCGCGCTGCGGCGCGGAGCGGGCGGGCGGCGCGGGCCCGCGGCGGCGCTGCCTGGGCGCCGCGCTCACGTGCCTGCGCCTGGCGCAGCCCGAGCACGCCTTCCTCGCGCGCCCGGCCGCGCACGGCAAGCAGCTGCAGGTATAGCTATGTTCTATGTTACGGGTTTGGTTTCCGCACTTAGTCCTTCAGGTGGACCATTGTGCGTGGGCCATGACAGCCGTCGGTGGTTATTCCAACCAGCCCACCGGCCAGAAGCTTATTAAGTCTCCTGGTCTGTTGAGAACATCTTTGTAAGGTCTGGGTGTCCCGAGGGTTTCTGACCTAATCTGGGTGACACCTGTGCACTCAAAGAGCACATGCGCGACGGTTTCATCCGCCTCCATGCAAGCTCTGCACAGGGTGCTGTCCTTTATGCCTATCGTGTGGAAGTGTTTGTTTAGTGAGCAGTGTCCCGTGATGGTCCCCGTTGCCGTTGCATGGCTTCCTTGGACTGCCTGCAGCCCGGTGACGAGGACCACCAGTTCTCTGCTTGTGTGTGGGTGTGCTTCTGTAGCCACCTGCGTAGTTGATTGAAGGGGATGGGCACGACTGGTTCCAGTCCATAGACTGGTGTGCTGGATGCCCTTATCCATTGTAGTGTCATTGTGTTGCGGTTCGATACAGTTACCTGTTCAAGCGCCTTGTGTCATTCTAGTATTAGATTTGATGTGATGCATCCCTTTAGGGATTGGAGGACTGAGGCGCTGTCAGAGAGTATACGAATATCGAGTGTCCGTAACTCTCCTGGCTGCTATGGCATGGGCCGCTTGTATTATACCCACACACTCCGCTTGGTAGACCGTGTTGAGCATTCCTAGCGGGCTGGATATGTTTATGTTTAGGTCGTGTGACAAAACTCCGACTCCAGTTCCGCAGTCGGTCTTTGATCCATCAGTGTAAAGTCTCAGCTCACTCGGGCCTGAGTAGTCGCACTGCTCCTCTTTAAGCACTATGTTGTAATGCTTTTGGAAGCAGTATTGCTTAGGGGCTTTGTCGCAGGGTGATGCCATCATTGGCTGCCGTTTGATCGCCTCGTCCTTATGGCGTATAGTGGCGTATATAGGCGTATGTTCTTCATCCTCTAGTCTTTGCTTAGGGTTCCTGATATATGGAGTCTGAAGGCAGATAGGGCCGCCTCCTCTCGCACGATGAAGTGTAGGGGAGGCAGTCCAAGCATAGCCTGTAGGGCAGCGGTGGGTGTAGTTCTCATGCAGCTAGTGATTGCCACACATGCAAATCGCTGCAGCTTTTCGAGATCTCTTTGGGCTGTGCTCAGGTCTGTTCTGGGCCACCAGACTAGTGAGCCGTATGTGACAATTGGTCTAATAACTGTATAATGAAGCCAGTAGGTGACTTTGGGGCTAATCCCCCAGTTTTTCCCAAGCATTCTCTTGAATTGCCACAGGGATATGCTGGCCTTTGTGGTGATGTAGTTGATGTGTTTTGCCCAGTTCAGCTGTTTGTCCAAAAAGATGCCCAGGTATTTGGTTTCAGTTGATAGGCTTAGGGTAGTGCCAAAGAATCGTAGAAGTTGTAGTGTAGCAAGTTTCCTCTTTTTTGTGAAGAGGATCAATTCGGCTTTTGTTGATTTTACTGATATTTGGTGTGTACAGTCGGACAGGACGGCGAGGTCCTCGGCTCCCCTTGGGCGGAGTGGACCTTTACACGCTTGGCGTCCCCCTGAAGCGTGCTCGGTGAGGCCGAGTCGTCCGGGCGCTCCCTCTTCGCCGGCCCTGTACCGCTCGGTCCAGGCTGCGGCTTGGAGGTGCCCGGCAGGGTGGCCGCCTTAGCGTGCATGACTCCACCCCGTCGGCCCTTTTTCCCGCTCGGTTTCTCCCTCCGGGGGCGGGATCGGCTGTAGGCAGCCGGTCCCGCAGCCGGAGTTGGGCTATCCGCAACCCGCCCACCCGCTCGGTTGTAAGAGAAGTGCCCGGCAGTCTGAGTCGCACCACCACGGATATACGTATACATTTGCGTTGGTACGAGCCAGCTAGCCCCGAGTGCAGGTATAGCATTCTAATAAAAGCCCTCATGACCGAATTCTGGCAATGGCAGCCAATCTCAACGAAGACTATAGCCATCGATGCGGGAGATATTATAGTGAATAAGGTATGCCTCGCTCATAGACTAATAAGGCGGCAATCCGACACTTGCCGATAGGTGCAGGACCAACGACGCCACTTGCACACAGAGGTATCACAACACCAACTTCCAAGTTTCGGGCTGTAACTGAAAAATTCACACACACTCGCACACAGTACACAGCCACTCAATTCGCCTTATACTCGTAAGTAGATCATTTACACGTTTATGGTCACTATTTGACTTTGAGAGCGCCTTTATTTCGTAGCTCGTAGTTGTATGGGCGGTTTCGTAATTCAGGTGAAGTTCGATTGATTGTACAATACAATACATAAAGCCCGGCGTTTCAAAATTCGCCAAAGATGTAAACAACAATGGCCGCTCGAAATTGTTTATTATTTAGTGATGTGGTGGTATAAATTTTAAGTTTTGGTGCTATCGATGTTACGATTTTTTTTAGTAGTGTTTCATCAGTATTTTTTATATTGAGATATCTTCATAAGTTAAGTTAATTAAGTTTGACTTGATTTGAAAATCGACAAACCTAGAGACCTACGACATTATTTAATGAGGAAAAAAGACCGCATCTTTATTAAGTAGAACGCGGGTTAGTTCCAACAGCATCTTGAAAATCCTAGCCGAAAAACACGATTATTGTCAGTATAACAAATAAGAATACATTAGCAGCAACTGATTAGCAAAATTTTTATTCATAATAGCTATTTAGCGCTAAGAGGATGCAAGCAATTGATTAGTAGCTGTCAAAATCAAACACAACCGGTAACGGTCCGGTAAGCTAAATAGTAGCTAATGAGTGATTAGCGAGATTTTTATAAATAAGGCTGTTAAAAGTTTAGAAACACGCACAGGGTGTAAGTGAGTGTGATAATACGCGTATCCTATTACATTATTATAATAGCGTATTTAATCAGTGAGGCTTAGATATCGCGTTCAATTCCCAGGCAAGTTCAATGTTATTGCTTTTGGCGAAAGGCCGCCACTTCCAGCATACATTAATATTAATTTGTGTCAATAATAAAAGGTTCACTCAGTAAAACACTTACTTTTCTAACTCCAATATATTTTAGGAAAGGTCCTCGCGATACGGTAATCGCTTTCGAAAAGCACAAAATGGTGTAAGTGAAACTTTTACAAAAAAAAAACAACCGGCTTCCAAAAAAAATACTACATACCTACTGAAAAATAACTTTAATTTTGGAAGTCGGTTGTTTTTTTTTTCACTTTTTAGTTGTACCTACCTACCCCACACAAAATCATTATATACTTACTTGCCAGATTAGAGGTCAATAACAACTTTGACAGGAATGAGGGTGTACCGTGGTATACTGAACACATCTGCGTACCTCTTTAAAGGGTACAGGCGTCATGTTATATTGTGTGATTGCGTGAACTCTGCATACATAAGCGATAGCAGCAATCGCGGTTGATTTGCTGACATTTATTGCAGAGTACCGTTGTCTGTCTCCGAAACTCATCATCAGATCATTACGAAATTCAATCTTTTTCAAATCCGTTCGTATATGACGGAGTTGTGCCCGAACATACATTAAAAAAATGTATAAACATCCTAATTGAGAACCTGCTCCTTTTTTTGAAGTCGATTAAAAACGAACTATATATAAAACATCAGCCATCGATTTTTTCAATTGCAGTTGTAAATCATGCTATTTGTTTCAACTACTCAAGTTTCAACTAGAAATAAACTAACATTTTATTCATCGACAGGTTATTGGGCCGGAGGAATTAGCCGCAGAGCTTCGGGAAGAAGACCCTGATTCGTTGGACCCAGTGCAACAAGCTTTACTCAGTAAGTATATCACGCTATCTATTCAAATATCATAAAATATTAACAGAAATCCATCTAAGGGAGGGCGCCCACGAGCAACTTTTGTCTCCGCAACTAATTTGTCTCTCACATCAAGTCTAAGGGTTCGTATGAAACTGCGCGCATGTAGCGACGCGACAGCTGGAACACATTTTTGTCCGCGGGTTTGGAAGCAACTGTCGCCCGTCTATTGGTTGCAATGCAAGTGCGCGCACGGCGGCAAAAAAGTTGCCGCCTAGCCAGTTGCCGCTCAACCGAAAATTTTACAAAAAAATAGCGTTGCTGTCGCTCCCGTGTGCGCATCGTCCAAATCTCGGCGAGGAGACAGTGACAGAGACAAAAAAGTAGCGTTGCTGTAGCTCCCGCGTGCGCATCGTCCAAATATCGGCGACGAGACACTGACAGAGACAAAAAAGATGCTGGGGAACTAAGTTGCTCGTGGGCGCCCTCCCTTATTTATAAATGCGTAAGTAACTCTGTCTGTCTACCTTAAAGGCTTTAACGGACTTAACGGATTTGAATGAAATTTGTTATACAGAATTGTTTATGACCTGAGTTAAGACAACGGATACTTTTTATCCCAGTAGTACGTTCCCGTTTGGGATATTTTTTTAACTCTACGCAGGCGAAGCCGCAGGCAAAAGCTAGTAACGTGGTAAATTGAAAGAAATAAACTATAAGCTAATCAAAATGCATCTATTATTTTTATTATAGAAGGCGATAACATTGATTTTGATGCATTGTACCCAAGACTGAAGGACGCCGACCCAGAAACTTTGCTAACAATCTTAAAGAGGGCTATAAGCACTGGCCAGTTCCTACCACACTGGTTCCTTCAAAGATACATGGTACGTATTGATTTAGCTGATTTACTATATATAATAATAGTTTTATAGGATGTAAATCAACATAACACCTGTATTTCCCGAAGAGCTAGGCAGAACTTCATAATGAAAACTACATTTAGCCAGTTACGTTCGTTACAATGGCCATAAACCTGGAATTAATCCAGAGAAATTCATTCCAGGGAAAAATATAATTAAAATAACACCTTGTCCGACTTGGGAATGGAACCTACATTGGATTCCATGTTCAGCAGTTGAGGTAGTGATCTCTAGACCAATGAGATAGTCAATGACTGACGATATCTACTGTTGAAATTGGAATCGCAAATCTAATGACCAAATTGTTGCGTGGTGTCCATAGCTATTTTTGTATCCATCCATGGATAATTGCCACTGTCTATGTGTATATTTGTAATAGTTAAGTTAGCAACTTTATACTAGCACATCTATTATGTAAGGATATCAAAATTTGTAATAAATTGTTGAATGAGAATAACTGTCGACAAATTGTTATGCAGTTTAGCAGACTTTATGTATGTTATTGTTTATACAGATTTTTAAAATAAAACTTTTTTACAAAAAAATAAAAAATAAACGACTTCCAAAAAAAAAAAAACAATACAAAGTGAAAAATAACTTTAATTTTGGAATTCGGTGTCGTTGGTTCCACATTTTCGTTTTTTGACACCGACTTCCGAAATTAAAGTTATTTTTCACTTTGTATTGTTTTTTTTTTTTTGGCAGTCGGTTATTTTTTTTTGTAAAAGTTATTTTTTTCACATTTTAGTTGTACCTCCATCTCAGACATCGACCTACATGGTCTTCATATGATCTGACCAAGATTATGTCTGGACTTTAAAAGAGACTGTGACGTCTGAGTTTGTTTCGGCCTTTCTTCTCAGACTAGTCAGATAGGAAACACCGACCTCATCTAGTTTAAAAATATGATTGACGTGTAAAAGTGTTTGTACAAACCTACTTACAAAATAAAATCATTTACCTACCCCACACAAATTCATATATACTTACCAAGATTAGAGGTACCCCTATAACAACTTTGACAGAAATGAAGGTGTACCGTGGTATACTGAACACATCTGCGTACCCCTTTAGAAGGTACAGGCGTGATGTTATGTTGTGTGATTGCGTAAACAATGCATACATAAGCGATAACAGCAATCGCGGTTGATTTGCTAGCATTTATTGCAGAGTACCGTTGTCTGTCTTCGAAACTCATCATCACATCTTTACGACAGGACAATGCCCATAGTTGTATGGAATCCCGTACCATGCTTTATCAAACTCAAACTCTGTTTTTTTTTATAGACTTCACTTACCATATTAACTCCTACAAAAAGTTCTTTTTGCAAACAAATTCCGGGTATCGGAGATTTTCAAAAAAATCGAAATAACCTAAAAACTAGACACTTTATTTTGTTTGACATGTTATATACTATACGAACGGCCATTATTGCTCTAAAATTTCTGAAAATTTGCTGCCAATGGCAGCTATTATGCCTTATTTTTTAAGCTATAATACATAATCATATCTTCTTTCGTTTGGAAGACATGAATGAGCAGCTGGGGTGACACCACTGCTACTTACACACACGTTTTTGATTGTAGTTTCAACACTTTTTAAGTATTATCGTTCAGGTTTTTCCTTCGCAGCTATTATGCCTTATTTTTCTGACTATAGTCCAAAACTCTAACCTCACTGGTTTGCCTGTATCGAATGAGGAAGCTGGGGTGACGTCACTCCAGCTAACACACACTAAACGACTCATATTAACGCAGTTTTTGTGGCAGCTAAATTAAGACTGGGAATTTTGATTGCAGCTATTATGCCTTAAATATTGGCATAGGTAGAATTATTCTATCACATATGAGGAAGCTGGAGTTATACACACCTTATTATTTCATTTCTTTTATTTTCTTGCGTTTGAAGATTCAGGTAATTCGGTGTTTTTATCAGGTTTTTGTAATTCGCCATTTTGTGGTGGCGGCCATCTTGGATTTGAAATTTATCATAGTGTATTCTGCTAGTCAAGCCCTTTCATTTGATAACCATATTGAGGGAGTTGTGAAAAAATATGTAATCCGCCATTTTATGGCGGCGGCCATCTTGGACTGATTTTCATCAAACAGCTAAGAACACTCCCGAAAAATTCACCTTTCAAACAAAAACAAAATTAAAATCGGTTCATCCGTTCGGGAGCTACGATGTCACAGACAGACATACCATAGTAAAAGCAAACAAGTACGACATCTTCATACATTCGCACCGCGCGCGGTTTGTATGTGAGCGCGCTCGTACGTATGCGTCGTCGCACGCACACACTGACAAAATTTATCGCTGCTAAAGGTGCGCCAGTCCTGGCTGTGACGCCGGTAATATCGCCCGCGCCCGCGCACGCTTCGCCGCTGCCCTGCTGCTCGTAATAAATAATTTGTACGTGTACCTACCTACCTCCTTTAACTACAAAGACTTCATAATCATTTAATTTTATTTGAATAAATACATGATTCAGTAAAACCACGTCTTTATTAGTCATATATTTCGATCGTAATTTTTCAAATAACTAAACAGATAACATGACGTAGGCAATGAAAAAAATGTAGTCGGCTCTGGTCTATGTACTTACACACGGCTACACGTCAAGCTATACAAAACCAGTTTGTCTTGGCCTCACTTTGCATGATATTTTCTCACAATGAACGGTCAGCTAATACTACTGGTTTTGCATAGCTTGATGTGTAGCCGTGTGTAGAAAAAATAATTTAAAAAAACTTTGTATTAAAGGTCCCTGATGCTTACCCTACAGGGGAACATTGTTTTGTATAGAGATTGACTATGCATTTTTGACGATTGAATAAAGTATAAGTGACAGCCCTACGAGTTTAGGCTATTATCGCTCGCTCGGGGCTTGAGTTGGCGTACTTGTTTGCTTTTACTATGGACATACACACGCACACACACACACACACAGAGAAAGAGATACGTCAAACTTATAACATCCCGTCGTTTTCGCGTCGGGGTTAAAAGAAGCAAAAGCATGCAATATACATACATAATTATCAAAACAGTTTTTTGTCTCCTGGAAAATTATTGACAGGTTCGTATTTACGAAGTGTCACATCTAGAGCGATGATATATAAACATCCGAATTGAGACCCTCCTCCTCTTTTTGGAGTCGGTTAAAACATAAGTGCTAGGATTATTCTGACCAACGAAACCTACATGAAACCGAAACATATACTCAGGAGGCGGACGGCGCAGGCTGCGTGCGCGCTCTCCTCAGCGGCGGGCGCGCGGCTGAGGCGGGCGTGCTGTGCTGTAGCGCGTTGCGTCGTGCGCTGCACGTGCTGCTGCCGCACTGTCCTGCAGCGCCGCGCGCCGCACCGCTCGCGCTCGCTGATCTACTGCTCGCGGAACTAGCGCACCACACTGCCGACCCTTATGTCCAGCAGGTAAGAAAACCTATTCCATTTCATTTATAATTTAATCTCATCTTAACTTTTACATTTACTCCCTTATTTATAAACGTTGCTTAAAGTTATAGAGAATGCGCTAAGGTGACCCGCGAAATTCAAATCAAATCATTTATTTGCTGATCAAAGGTATACAGTGGTGTTTCAACCTTGGTTTTCTTGGTTTGGTTGTTGATCGTTTACGGCTGTGTAAGCCATTGAAGTCTACCGCTCGATTTATATCGAGCGGTAGACTTAGAGACTTATACTGAGACTGAGACTTATAGATTAGGACTATGGACTATATATACTGTAAACAATTTAATTCTACCTTTATTTCCAAGACTATCTCGGTTAATAGTAACACATGTTTCAGTGATTGGGCTACCATTGGTATTCATAAAAGTAGAAAGCGGCTTTATGAACTGTACAATGAAAGGACTTATGTAAACACTGATGAATTTAATTTGTATGTTAGAAATTATTCAAAAATATTTAAAAAAGTTTGTTATATGGCCAAGTCACGTTATTTGGGTTCAAGGATTAAAACCAGCAATAATGTAATTAAAACGACTTGGAATATTATTAATAGTGAAACGGGAAGGTCTAGTAATCGAAATACTGACTACAGCTTGTCGATTAATGACAACATAATAAAATCAGACTCACAAGTCGCAGAGGCGTTTGAAAATTTCTTTTCAGATATTCCCGTTTCTACTACTAAATCCCTAAACTCATCACCTTCTGTTGCTGAGTCTTTGCTTATGGAAAATGTTAATGGTTGCGATTCGGAATTTCATTTTGAACATGTTACCTGTAGAGATATAATTAAAACCTTTCACACATTAAATGTTAAAAAGACTGCAGATCTGTGGGGTAATTCTGTAGAAGTTGCTAAGTCTATTATTGACATTGTAGCACCTACTCTAGCTCTTATCTTTAATAGTTGTATTGACAGTGGGGAGTTTCCTGACCTCATGAAAAATAGTAAAATAATACCTTTGTTTAAATCAGGTAGTACATCAGACCCTACAAATTATAGACCTATTTCTGTACTACCTACCTTTAGTAAAATTTTTGAGAAATTAATTTTAGAACAATTGCAAAGATTTTTTAATAAACACAAATTATTACATAGCAAACAGTTCGGTTTTACAAGGGGTCGTTCAACTACTGATGCCGGTGTTGAACTTATAGGACATATTTATAATGCATGGGAAGACAAATGCGATGCCTTGGGCATCTTTTGTGATTTGTCCAAGGCATTCGATTGCGTTCTTCACGAAACTTTAATCAGGAAACTCCGCCACTACGGGATCCGGAACGCTGCTCTGGATCTTCTTATTTCATACTTGAGTAAGAGGATTCAGAGCGTTGATGTTAATGGAAAAAGATCTCCCGGATCTTTAGTAACAATGGGAGTCCCACAGGGCTCAATTCTTGGTCCTTTCTTATTTCTTATTTATATTAATGACTTGCCGTACCTCATAAAGGATAATCATGATATAGTGTTGTTTGCAGATGACACTTCACTTTTGTTTAAACTTAAACGTCAGCAGCAGGTTACTGACGATGTAAATAGCGCGATCTCTAAAGTAGTCCACTGGTTCAATGTTAATAATTTACTTCTAAACGAGAAAAAAACCAAATGCATTAAATTTACGTTACCTCACGTTAGACAGGTGAAAACTAATGTGTTGATAAAGGGCGAAGAATTGAATCCTGAAGACAGCACAGTATTCTTGGGCATAACTTTGGATGCTAAGCTACAGTGGGGTCCACATATAGACAAATTGTCAAAAAAGCTAAGTTCCGCAGCATACGCTGTTAGAAAAATTCGTAATTTAACTGATATAGAGACAGCCCGTTTAGTGTACTTTAGCTATTTTCATAGTGTAATGTCGTACGGTATCCTATTGTGGGGAAATGCCGCTGATATTCAGACTATCTTTGTTTTGCAGAAGCGAGCTGTTCGATCAATTTATAAATTAAGTCCGAGACACTCGCTCAGAGACAAATTTAAAGAAATTAATGTTATGACTGTGCCTTCTCAGTATATTTATGAAAATCTTTTATATGCCCATAAAAATATAAAATTGTTTAAAAAATACAGTGATATCCATGATATAAATACTAGGAACAAACACAAATTTGTTGTACCTACAACAAGGCTCAAGAAAATAGGTGGCTCGTTCAGATGCCAATGTATACGCTTTTACAATAAAGTTCCAAGCCTCGTTCAAGATCTAAGCCTTAATAAATTCAAATCATTCATTAAACGTAAGTTGTGCCAGAAGGCCTTTTATACCGTTAAGGCTTATATCGAGGACAAAAAGGCTTGGGATTAAGCTGCTTCCAATTTTTACATATTGAATGTTTTTTTTTTTGTGGTTGTTGTTTGTTTTTTTTTTTTTTTTTATATATACAATTTGACATTAATGAATTTGATCTATGACATTTACTTACTTTGTAAAGTATTCTATTATTTTAATTATTGTGAATGTGAAGACTATGTGGGTCATTTTATTTTTTATTTTTACTTTCTGTTCTGTTAGTTTTTGTCATGGTCTGGCAGTTTGAGTAATTATTGTGGCCTACCCAAATGTCCTTTCTTTGGTATTGTTCGTCGAATCGTTGAGCTCCTTAAGTTTTGAGTTGAGCTGCACGATTTCTGACATATGCGTGCACTGACTGGACAGGTCCTCTCAATCTGTGTGGTTCTTTCCTCAAAAGACCATCTCAGACATCGACCTACATGGTCTTCATATGATCTGACCAAGATTATGTCTGGACTTTAAAAGAGACTGTGACGTCTGAGTTTGTTTCGGCCTTTCTTCTCAGGCTAGTCAGATAGGAAACGCCGGCCTCATCTAGTTTTAAAATATGATTGACGTGTAAAAGTGTTTGTACAAACCTACTTACAAAATAAAATCATTTATCATTTATCATTTATCATGGACATTGTCTGAAATAAATTAATAATAAATTATTTTATTATTAATTTATTTCAGACAATGTCCATAGTCCTAATCTATTACAAATTAAAATCAAATCAAGTAAAACATTAAAAAATAATCAAATATAAATAATACACTTAATAATAATAATAGTATATCTATCTATCTATACAGGAATAATTTTTATTCAGTGCGCAAACTTTGACAAATTAAATGAGTTTTATTAAACACCTATTTTTTATTTTGATAAGTCTTAGTACAAAAAAATAAAGTTATCGCTAACGAAAGATGTCTATTTTGAAATTGTTTTTCTGGCCACTACGCGCCGCCCGGCGCGGCAGCGCTCGGTCGTTTTTCGTGCATAGGCGTGGGTAGATAGATATTTACGTGGGTTACATACAATGTACTGATCGCTGATTTTATCAGGTTCGAATTAGACTTTTTTAAGATTAGGCCGTGATCTGAAGTTATTTGAAGAGTAATTCCAATTTTTCCTTCATACTTTCATGGGCTTAGGACCATCAAAATGCAGAAAATAACGCATTATAGTCAATTAAATTAAGGCACTTTTAAAAACTTAATACTTACATTTACCGCCAGTCGAGGTCTGCCAGACCCTAGTGCGTGATTTGGGGTCCTGAACTGACCGTGATCAAGCAGCCTCTGAGTGGCTGCTAAAATGGTCCTTTCATTAGGGACCGTGGGGTCCTTACCCCTTACCCCCTAGCATACATTCTGCGAGCTGCTCGTAGGCTTTCACCACATAATAAATAGACCCGCACCATCACATTAGAACTCGCGGTTACTAAAATCCGCGCGGCGACGTAACGACAACGCAAGCGCATGCCTTGAGCAAACTGTCGAGCGCCCGGCCGGCCGCCGCCGCCTGGCGCCACCCTGCCGCCCGGAAGGGGGTTTCACCCCCTCTGCAACATCACTCGTAAGCCGCACGGCGCCCGCGTTCATTGATATTATTACGAATAGATAGTGTCCATATTTTGCTGATTTAAAGTCGGATAAAAAAATATAAAAAAGTTTTGAACAAAACAATGGAAATGTGTTCTATTACTGATACTGAACCACCAAATTTTTTTTGCGCATTGCTTGAAAAATATTCCTGTATCTATGTATCTCTTATTTATCTGTGTGAAATGTCCAGGGATATTATTATTTCTATTTATTATCCCTGGACATTTCACACAGCGCCATCTAGTCCCAAGTTAAGCAACCTAATGCTTGTGTTATGGTAACAAGATGGCTGATAAACTACTTATATACATTTTTTTTTTTTGTAAATACATACATATTATAGATAGAAAAACACCCAGACTCGGAACAAATACATGTAGGACTTACAAATATTTGTTCTGTGCAGGAATCGAACCCGCGACACACTTAAAACATAATTACAAAATTAGACACACACAATATAAACATACACACAATGTCAAATAATACGAGGAGAAGCGCTAACATGAAGCTGCATCCACCTCTGCATCAGGGACAGGTCCCACCGCTCGGACAACACCCTCAGGAGACTGTTCGAGCTGCCTTGTAGGCGACATAATAGTGAAGCGTTCCGTTTCCTTATGATCGCGAAAAAATCATCCGTCCGCGCCTCAGCAAACATAGTCGAAGCACTACAAAACCGCGGAAGCCCTAACAGTATCCTGAAAGCATTGTTGTACTGCACGCGCAGTGCGCTGTACGCCCGCTGCGTAAAGTTGGTCCACAGATTGCACGTGTAAAATGAGTGACAATATGCCTTAAATAATGTCACCTTTACAAGTCTAGTACATCGCGCAAACCTGCGAGCCAACATATTACACCGAACTGACAGCGCCCTGCGCTCCCTCTCAATGTCCAAATTGTCACACAAGTCGTCAGAGACCCAGTGCCCCAAGTACTTGAATTGATGCACTCTTTTTAAAGGAATGCCGCAAAGAGTGACAGGAGGTAGAGATGAGTAACATTTGGTACCGGCTTTGAACATCATGAATTCACTCTTTTTAGTATTGTAACTGAGCCCATGGGCTTTCGCATATGACTCACAAATACGCAATAGCTTACGAAAGGCCCCGATCGATGGGCTCAGCAGCACCCTATCATCCGCGTAACTTATATTGTTCATACACACTCCGTCTATGGAACATCCAATGTTAGTGCCGCTAAGCTCACCGATCAGACGGTTCACATACAGGTTAAAAATGCGAGGCGAGGATACTCCGCACTCCAACCTGTACACGTCCGAGCTCGCATCCATCCATCTAACGGTATTCTTCTGTTTACTGTACCAGTACCGGAGCAAAGATACAATCTCATGTGGCACGTCTGTTTCACATTGTAGCTTCTGCCACAGCTTGTCATAACACACCAGATCAAAAGCTTTTGAAAGATCTCAAAAGCATGCATATACTGGTGTGTTTCTGTCCGTATAGTACTGAACAGTCTGCTTGAGACACAATTAATCGGAATCGGTTTCATTTTGACAGTTCAACAACATTCATTGCGTTATTTTGTACGTGTTGAGCAGACAAATTTTTCGAACTTATGAAGCAATGGATTAGCAATTTGCTTCAAAATAATTCAGATTACTATTGATTGTGTGTTACGCAATTAGGGTGCTGGTCTGAACCCAAACTAAGCGTTATGCAAATGAAGGTGCCTTTCCAACTGCTGATCAAGCAAACTGTCCAGCACTTTAGCTATGACAGTCGCAAGCGAGATCGGTCTGTAATTGGATAGATCCGATGAGCCACCCGTCCTATCTTTGACAATTGTCACTACAACTGTGTGCATTAAGTCATCGGGTAAATAACCATGACTAACACACGCATTAAATAATAGGGCAAGGACTTGGTAGATGCACGCCCGCGTACTTCAAATGCTCGATGCTAAGACTATCGTGACCTGGTGACTTGCCTCTCACCATCCTCTTTATAATTTGGGCCACATCCTTGGCGGAGAATCTAACGTTAACATGCCCAAGACGGTTCTCAGCAGCGAGCACTTGCGACGCGGACCCGAGCGGTGACACTACACTAAAATATCTCTGAAAGGCACAAGCGATGTCCCGCGACTCATGCGCTCCACCGACACTCGCCGGAGAGTCCGACCTTGGATTAAGTTTATGTGTATGTTTCATGTGTCAAAAATCACCAAAGCTCTTATTCGAATGATGTCCATCTTTATCTGACTTTCATTATTTTGGCAGTACTTCAGTTTTTCTTTAAAAAGTTTCCTAGACTCACACATATTGTCACAATTATACCCAGATCTAGGACGTCCACAAGATACCCACATCTGAAAACAAAGCCTGGCTCTCCGGTGAGCGTTACTAACATGCTTATTCCACCCCGTTACATATTTAAAATTGCTGCGCTTA
The DNA here is from genome assembly GCA_951799955.1 of Apamea anceps. Lineage (NCBI taxonomy): Eukaryota > Metazoa > Arthropoda > Insecta > Lepidoptera > Noctuidae > Apamea > Apamea anceps. The sequence goes on from OX637516.1 coordinate 8,440,761, forward strand.
GGTACGATGCAGCTTCTCTTAGCGGCTTCAGTCAAAATATTTACAGTGTCAATATACATCCTATTTATTGTCATTTTATGGTTCTGATTATTACACAATCCATCTGCGCAATTACAAAACTCAGATGGGAAGTCAATCTCCTTAAGCCTTAAATTACGGTAACTAGTAGGTATATTGGATCTGATTAATGTCCCTATGTCTCCACTTGATAAAATTGAAAGTATTTGAATTGGTTGTAACTTTAGGTTTAACAATATTTACATTACATTCAATCATTAGCGGATAGTAATCAGACCAGTGTCGTACAGAACGGACACATCGACGACCGCGCGCCGCGCCGCTCCTGGCACTACGCAGTGATCGAGCCATCGCTGACACCCATGCGCGTCACTCACAAATGTATAAGTATCGCGAGGCAGCCACTCAACGTCTAGATACGACCACGATTGTTCCGTACAAAAAGTTAATAAGTCATTAGAGAACAGCTCACTTGGATGCGCGTTAAAGTCTCCGAGAATGAGCACAGATTCCACATCAGAACTTTCAATGATCGCGTTCAGAACACTAAGGCACTCTGTAAATCGGTCAGATTATCGACCGAGTCAGTAGGTATGTACACTGATATTACTAGCATAGACTGGTCTTGAAGCACCACCTTAATCGAGACACAGCACAGACACAGTTGGAAACATCGTCTTCCTCCACAGCAAAGCGACTCCACCATACGCACTCCAGTAGATGTATCGACAGCAGACTTTCCATTTTCCAGTAAAGGAAAATGCGTCATCAATACTGCCCAGGAACTGAACGTCATGAGGCAAAAGCCAAGTTTCCTGTAGTGCCACAATGTCCGGCGTCTGACAGCGACGCTTCACACAATCCACCGACCTAGTGACACAGATGAACGTAACAAGCTTAATTGTACTATCCATTTACTGACGATAATACTCCATTTATCTCCCGGTAGGTAGGACTGCCTGCGTTGCGATTAAAATCAACAAAAAGGCGGTATTTTACCCCTTCGGGCCAAAAGTCATCCGTCATAAACATGTCAAATTTGTGTTTAGGCACAAAAACAATGTATCCATTATAATCCTTATTCGATTTCACATTAATTTTCTTTAATTTTATTTCTAAGTTAGTTTTCTTTAGAACGTAAGATTTTATATCATTTACAGACGTCTCTTTAGATATATTGTAAACATAGATCGGCACTTGCGTACTCGCAGCCTTGAAATTATTGTCGTATTGGCATAACTTACGTTTAATGAATGATTTGAATTTATTAAGGCTTAAATCTTGAACGGGGCTTGGAACTTTATTATAAAAGCGTATACATTGGCATCTGAGCCACCTATTTTCTTGAGCCTTGTTGTAGGTACAACAAATTTGTGTTTGTTCCTAGTATTTATATCATAGACTAGCTGACCCGACAAACGTTGTTTTGCCATATAAATTATTTCTAGCTGCCCGGTGCTACTTCGTTCGCGTGGTGTCCTACCCTACTCTACTCCTACACTACTCCTACCCTACTTCTACCCTACTCCTAACCTACCCTACCCTACTCCTACCCTACTTCTACTCTACTCCTAACCTACCCTACCCTATTTCTACCCTACCCCTACCCTACTCCTAACCTACCCTACCCTACTTCTACCCTACCCCTACCCTACTCCTAACCTACCCTACCCTACTCCTACCCTACCCCTACCCTACTCCTACCCTACTTCTACCCTACTTCTACCCTACTCCTAACCTACTCCTACCCTACACCTACCCTACTCCTAACCTACTCCTACTCTATTCAAATCCCTTAATTTAATACGTGCTTCAATTCGAGTGGACCCGAGTCTACCGTACCGAAGGGACGATCGTCAAATGTTTGACAAGAAAGTAGGTAGAACAGTTTATATAGGAAAATGAAATTGTTGTTTTTATTATCTTCCTCGTAATTTTTCCATATTTTCTCACCGTTTAAACCTTCCCTGAACTACGACAAACATTTCAAAACCAAAATCAGCTAAATCGGCCCAGCCGTTCTCGAGTTTTAGCGAGGCTAACGAACAGCAATTGATTTTTATATATAGAGATGTCACTGTATTTTTTAAACAATTTTATATTTTTATGGGCATATAAAAGATTTTCATAAATATATTGAGAAGGCACAGTCATAACAAACACTTGTGATAGCTTATGTGCTTGTGATAAATGCTAGAAATAGTAAGCCATATCATTTGCGATCCTATGTATTACAAAGGAATGAAGAAGAATGAATGAAGTTAATCCTACAGCTTCACTAATTGGCCAGAAAACTGCTGGATCCCATTTCAAATGTTATCAACAAGAAAAAGTCAAAGTTCATTAATTTTCGTAATTACATGAAAGTGTAAAATTCATACTTTACATACATAATCTTGATCGTTGACCTGGGAGTAAAAGATCATTTACTATTATATTTATCCACCAAACGCGCCTATCACAAATAACAAAGATTAGGTACAGTCACATTGTAAAATATTAAGGTATAGTTTCAACTAAAACAATTGTTTTCCTGCATTAGTTTTGATTAAAACTTTGGAAAATTGTTAGTAGTGTTCGCAGATACAACTCCCAATTACAAGTGTTTGTTAGTAATCATAAAAGACCTAATAATGTTCTCTAAATGGATGCATACTTTTGCATGTAGCTGTACATTTCTCTCCTAACTCAGGCACTATCTGCCTAAAAGGAAGATCCAATCACAATATTTTGTTATACCTAAACTTGTTTTTACAAATAAACTATTTTTATTACTATTTCGTGTTATCACTGAATTGTGTTTACCACTTCGGGCATTTACAAGGTCCAGATGTACGTGTAATCATAACACACAATTAGCCTATAATGTTCCCCCTGCTGGGACACAGGCCGCCTCTTGGTGAGAGGAAGCCGAAATCCCACACGTGGGCCCATTATTGGTTGGTAGATGTCACATGTCTTCGAATTTTTGGTTCTAGGACATTTTTTTCACGATGCTTTTCTTTGCAATTTTTAGAGCAGTGGTGTACTCATAAACTATGACCCTATTTTCCATTTATTCATCGACGAGCACTATTCATCCGCGTGCGCGTTTATGCGTCATCATCATCATTGATAGACGAGTTGGTCGACCTCAAAACAATGTAGCACTACATAATTATTATAAAGAAATCGTTTTTATAAAAACGAGTCGACTATCCTTTCTGATAAGGCGAAAACATAAGTATAAATTATTCACGACAAGCGTTTATCGCCCAATGTTGCCATAATTATCGTAGTATCAATCCTTTATTGCAAATAACATAAGTCGAATTTGAATGAACTATTGTCCTAGTTTGACTTAATTTATTAGTTTCGTTTTTTTTTTTAAAAGCAAAAATGTTTTCGTTGTTTCAGGTTTACAATGATTTAGATGACGTAGTAAAGGAGTACACTAAAGTTGTTATAAGGATTTCCGAAGATATGAAACTGGCTCGATTGGAACATGCTGTAAACTAGTGTAATGATTATTAATTAAATAAAAAGCGCTTTTATCAAAAACTCCTTTTTATTAACAAAACAATAAATACAAAACGTTTTCCTCCGTCACCTCCTTTAAAACCATATTAGCATATTAATATCTTACACCATTAAACATTATTATTTACTGACCAAAAACCATCATTACCTCACACCATGACGTATGTGATGTATGGTTTATTGAACTAGGGAATTGCCTCTTAAGCCATGTTTTCATTCACACCTCTGAGCAAATGCTTAAGCTTACGTGGAAATGTTAAAATAGCTTATATAAATACAATATTTAGTCACAGATACGGCCAAACGTTCGTATAATACCAATTTCTTTACTTGTGATAAAGGTTTCAGTCCACAACTTTTTATCAAGTCAAGTACATACATGAAAGTGCAAAAACGGTGCGATAGGCAGTGTCGGTGCAATAGTAGAAGCTTACAAAGGCCCTTAGAATATTATAATGTATTTATTAATATTATTCCACACTTGTCCATTGATGCTGTATAACAAAAATAAATAAATAAAGATAATAACTAAAACCCACCTACGACAAAAACGCCAACTATAAAGGTATAAACAAGACGTCGTAACAAAATAACAGCAGTTTTAGTATAACCGGAGTCACACGTAACTTGTTTATATTAATTACAGAACAATATAACGCATCAAATGACACCTCGTTTGTCAAAATACGACGAGTAGTTTTGGAGTTATGAGCGAACAGATGAACGTAGTCTGTTAAAATCATAATCCTCCCTTGGCATTGCCGTAGTCCGGCAAACAATGATATAGTATGTTCCCCAGTACATACAAAAAAAAAAACCTGGATAGAGAGCACAAAATATTTTTCAATCCAAGTCTCTCCTTTATACCTTTTTGCTACCCTTTCTGATTGTATCGTTTATTCAAGGGGACTTAGGTAATATTGTTAGTTCTTTTTGAACTTGAATTTATACATATCTACAACTAATAACCTCGACTTAACACACTGATGTTAAAGCAGTCAAGGTCGCTCAATCTACGTATTTCTAATACGCGCTACATAGTGTATTTAATTTTGCGCCAAAATAGTAAACCGCTAAATATAGCAAGTAGGTATTTTATAACTTAGTGCTATTTGCGTACGTAAGCAAGTTTTTGTAATTTGGCACAACTTGACCATCCAATTAACCGATGCCGAATAAGTTTTTACCAACAAATCAATATACTCTACTATGTAAGGCTCATTAGAAAATGAGTTGTAACTTTAGCCCAAGCCCAAGCCTTCGAGCCAGCTATTGTATTCTGAACTTTATTCTGGTCGTCTTAAAACTGACCACAGAACCTAACTAGACTAAATGGTCATTTTGTATTCTTCTTCGTCTCCCTGGCACGACTGAATTTTATATCTTGTTGGCCCAAAATTTTGCCACTTCCATGGCGAAATTTTGTATTGAGAACACAAAATTGACAATTTAGACTTTACGCTCAAAATACTGCTACTAGCTAGACTGTTTAAGCTTGAACTAAAGTTAGAAATCGTTTTGTAAGAAGACATGAGGGCGGTTTGGGTTTATTAACCTTGATTGGGTTTTTTTTAATCCCATACAGTGATGCATAAATAAGCGACCTTGTGTTTTCGTAACATTGCAATAACCAAAACTGGTTTTGAATTGCTTGATGTGTTTGTTAAATTAAAGTCCCATGTAATATTATGATGTCAGTTAATGTTTCAATGTCTAGCCATTCTTACTCTCATGATCGTTAGTACTAGTCGGACAAGCTTTTCGTAAATGATAAACATAAGAGCAGCTGTCATGACTGTTTGCATTAATTTAGCTTCTAATCCACGGAATGCTATTAAGGGTTTAGATTTCACATCTCTAAACAGAGGTTTCAAACTGGCACCGGCACGAAGCCTTGATTGCACCAATTGAAGTGGATAAGTCAATGTTGTGGCTACTGCTTTCGCAACAGCACCTACAAGAAATGCTGAAAAGGTATCAAACAGACCCTTAGACACTAGATGCCTTTTTAAAGCTTCGTAAACCATAAACTGAATTGCTGGGTTTGAGACCAACAATAAAGAGGGCACTGTTCCAGACCATAGTCCCTTGGCTCCTTCTTTGTTAAAAAGATCTATAAGTCCTTCTGTCAAGCTACTGTATGACGTCTTTTCCAGCTTCATCCTAGTGTTAACAACCCACAAAGGCGAAGTGAGAAGAACGTTTATACTGCCAGCAATTAAACCAAACATCAAGTCTTTTAATGCTGACGTTTCTTTGGTCTGCATTTTTCGCAAACCATGGAATGTATAAAAATACACAAAATTGGAAACGGAGAGTGACTGTAAAACAGGTGCCAAACCACGGTATAAGGACTCCAAGCCTTCTTCACTCGCCAACTTAAACAGGAGCTCAAATGATGATCCTTGTAGTTTATTGGAATCTTCAACTGAAAAAATAGCAATACGTTATTTGGTGAAGAAAATCCAGAGGGGCAATTCTCATAATTTTAATAATGTTCACAGTCTGATCTCAGTCTCAATCTGTCAAAAAATACCTATAATTTCCCTACCTACATTTTGACAAGATTTTGACATTCGTTTGTCGCCGAGATGAGACTGCGACTAGATTTTGGACGTTTTAAATTACGAGAATTGACCTTCTGGACTAAACGAAAACAAGATGTAACTAGAAATTCAAACACAAACAAATGTATGTCAATATTTGACCTACAATACGTGCTTTGGTGCAGAAGGAAAGCACTTGAAATAATAGCGTATCAGTGCCGCGCCCGCCAATCCTGCTTTCTACATGGCAGAGCAAAAAGGGTGGCCATCTGAGGATGTTATCTTAATGTACAAAGTTATTACCGTCGCGTCGCTGCTGCGAAGGCCAGTTTTGCTTAATGAAATTAAATGAATTTACGAATAGTCGGCAATAAGCCCAGGTGCGGAACTGGGTGGATATCGGAGATTATTATTAGAGTGAACAAACCAAAAACCCACAATAAAATTTAATGAAGTGGCTATATTCATTGGAAATATGAATACCCCAGAACAACACCGGTATAGGGAAAGAAAATGCCATATATGCGAGAAATAAACGTGCGGACAATTAGTAGTCCACACGAATGTATTTCTTTATTAATTTACTGTGATGATTTTATTTTTGACGAATTTGCTCAGGTATGTCATCAAGGCGCATGTTAATCCAATGTTTTGATTTGTAATCAATAAATAGAAGCTAATTTAAATTCTAAATAGAATTTAAATTAGCTTAGTGTAGTTTTCCAAGAAGCTAGGTGCAGAATTGAATATCTACTAACTTCGTGTAATGCAATAAACACAATGTCATCCATCACACAAGATAGAAAAGATTGAGACAGAAGTGATTGCAGCAACGCATTTTTAAGGTTTGAATTTTTCAGATGTTTTCAACAGTGTACCTACAGAGGATACTAAAGAAAGTACATGACATTCTTCATTTTGTTGTAGAGGATTAAATAAAGAGAGAATTTCCGGTAAACAGTAAACACATCATAACATTCGCGGCCGGACGTTTTATGGTAATAAACGTAGCTACTTGAATAGGTTTTACTTCTTGATTGTATTACCTTGTATTCTTGATCTTAATGTGTCCAATGGGTAAAAAACAGCCATGCCGACTACGCTGCCCTGAAATAATCGATAAAAGAAATTAGATTCCGCATGTTCTAATGATAGCTTTATACTGTTTTAATTAAATTACCTACGGATTATTTCAAGTTACCTAAGCGTTTTAAAAAATAGTCATTATCAGATAATAAGTACGTACCGTAGCTCCTGCAATAGCATGCACTAGAGTTTCGTAACTGAATAATGAGGGTGCCATTTTTATTAAATTACAAACTGCAAACCACTCAAATTAATATAAACATCAGTCGAGATTCATCGCACTTTGACCCTGCCCCCGTTAAGTTTCCTTGAAAATATATTATTAGATAATTTCAAATTACATGACCACCACAATCAGCGGAACACACCACTGTACTGATCATAGATTAGACTTCTAGACAGAATCACTAATTAATTGACTGAACAAGAACAATGAATGAGATTTCAATCATTTCACACGATGTCTGGCAGTCTGTGGTCTCCGCTACTGTCAAAGTTTTGACATTATTACATGGAATTATTATGTACTACGTGTACGTAGTACATAATATAATTCCATGCATTATTGACATTGTACCGGGGCGATTGACGTTGTTTTTAAAGTCTTGCTGCACCTTTAGGGTATATATGTTCTGGTTCTGTGTGTTCCACCCCTACATATAAAAGTACTCTGTGGTTCCACCCATAGACTAATTTAATTATAATTATATGGTTCCACCGCGACCAGCCCAAACTTCGCTAAATAATATTTATTTTATGTTTAGAAAGCAGCAAAAGTTGGTTACTAGGTTTTTCATAATGACGAAAACCTCATTATCTTGTTTTGTTGACTAACTTACAGTATGTAACATCTTTTGTAAAGTAATAATTTCTTTCTTTACCACTTTATTTATCATCAGCTGTCAGTAAAGTTGTTGTTTTGGTTTGTGTCTATCAATCATTTCTACGAAACTTGGAATTGATTAAAAGCAATGAAGGTGTTTATGTCGGAAGATAATCTTTGTGCTCAGAACTTATTAAAACTAGTGTCTCATGGAAATGCCATAGTTGCTGAGATATTAAGGCTAAAGGATCATAAACCTTCTGCATATCTGTAAGTCCATTTACTAGTGTTCTTTGCTTCTCAGTAACAAAAAATAGTAAGTAATTTCACAATAATTATTGTTTTGCAAGTCGCAATATTTTTTATTGTGGATATTTACATTATATAAGCTAACATTTAAAATAATGATATGTCATCATCATCTTCCTGCCCTTATCCCATGTTACTTGGGGTCGGCGCAACACGTATTCTTCTTCCATTCTCCTCTGTCAACTGTCATTATTTAAAATAATGTTAAGTACTTGTGAAAAAATAAGCAAAATAATCATAGGGCATTAAAAAATTCGTCCGCATCGCTGTCAACAGGAACAGTGTCTAAAAGGCTGGCAGCATTGCCACGTTGTATGGCAATGCTAATTCTTTGGCCAAGAAACAGGCCAGCCCTCTGGTCATGTGAAGAGTCGACTAACCACTTGGTGATATCTCGAAAAACAATTGATATAAATAATGGAAACTTTACAGATTAGAGTCTAGAGATGCTCTTCAAAAGTACCAGGATGTCATCATGGATTTCAGTTATTTTAAAGTATCAGATGCTCAAGAAAAGAAAATTAATGCTAATCCTGTAAGTATGCTTTATGATACACTTTGGGCAAAGGCGTCACTCTCGCCAAAGCCAAGTCCTTACTCTCGTTTCACATCTCTCTGTCCAGAGCTGCCAAGGACCAATCTTTAACTCATTACTTAGCTAATTTACCAAAATTGATTTAAAAAAAAAACAACACGTTTTTGGTTGGCTACAAGATTTTAACAAACTGCATCCTTAAAAAAACTTAAATTGTTTTCAGAAATTGCAAGATTTGGATGATGAGTTAAAAGAGAAATACTTGGAATTAATAAATAGATTTTATTTGCTTTTTGAGAACATTTATCAATATGTAATAGATTTGAACTCATTTGTGGAGCAGTTAAACGATAATACCTTCATCCAGCAAAATATTGAGACAGTACTAAAAGATGTAGAAGGTAAACAGCTTTTGGTAAGTTACACTTTTCTTTTAGAAACAGCTTCAAGTTTTTTTTCACTTATTTCTATGGTGTGAGTTTATCAGGTTCCGGTGTGGTAAACGAGACAATAGAAGTGTTATTGTTATAATGGCTATAGCCGTATAGCACCCTTGAAAGTGTTAAGTTTTGTATGTATATGTATATTATCTAGGGTACCTCTACCAAGATACAGCTAAAGTCTTTGGACAATAGAAATTTAAGGAGTATCTTTAATGCTTTTAAAATTAAACTCTTAAACTTTCAGTGTGAGAGTTTATATTTGTATGGAGCTATGCTTCTGTTATGTGACCTTTACATTCCGGGACCAATGAGGGAAAGACTTCTTGTAGCATTTTATCGCTACAGTACAAGCCAATCACAATCCAATATTGATGATGTGTGCAAACTTCTAAGAGATACTGGCTATGATCAACATATTGGAAGAAGACCTGCTGATTACCCTGTGGAATACTTTAGGTGAGCTTGGTTTCTGGATTAATTAATTTTAATATAATATTTACTAAGTATTTATTGTTTAATTACAAAATGTTGTATGAATGTTTCAGCCGTGTCTACATTCGTCCTGAATTTGTTGAGAAAGTTGTAGGAAAGCTACGGTCAGAAGATATTTATAATCAACTAGCAGTTTACACCATTCCAGAGCATCAAGCATCGGCATTGGGCACACAGGCCAGTATGCTTGTGATCTGTTTATTCTTTACACCACATTATCTCCATACAGATACATCCAAGATGAGGGAAATTGTTGATAAGTTTTTCCCCAGTAACTGGGTCATACCAGTTTACATGGGTGTTACCATGAACATTATTGATTATTGGGAAAATTTCAAGGCTGCTAAATCTGCCCTTATCAATACATGTAATGGCAAGATGATCAAAGAGATATTTGCTAAAAGAGGTGGATCAGTACCAATACTGACAACTAAAACTCACCAACTACTAAAAGAAGGAACACTCACTGATGATTTTGTATTGGATAATATAAGCAAAATCTTAAATCTCTTGTTGAACTCCAATCTAGTTTTAAGATGGCTTCTTCTGCACAACACTGATGTGACATTTTATGACAACAACAAAAAGAGTAAACAGCTTAAAGATCTAGTATTAAAGGAGTCCAATTATGAACCATTGAAAATATTGGAACTGTTAATAAGTACTGCAGAGCTGGAATTAAAAGTCAGAGAGATATTAAACAAATTACTTGATAATAGAGAGTCTTCATGGAATATGAATAAATCTCTCGCTATTGAAGCTGTGGATAGCTTATCTGAGCTTTTTTCTGGAGCAAAACCTGTCGCGAAAATACAAGAAAATGAACAATTGAAACTTTGGTTTGATAACATTTCGAAACAAATAGCATCTCTAGGTGAACCAAGTTCATCGAAATCAATTAAAAAAGTAACTCAGCTACTACAAGCTTTAGATGAAGTTGAAGAGTTTCATGGCATAAAAAGCACTTCAACAATTGTTCAGTATCTATTTGATAGTAAAGATGCATTGAAAAATCTTTTGAGGGCTGCTTCCTTGAAAGAAGATTCCTTGGTTACTTTGGAAACGATCGCAGACGTCAGCTACGCTTGGTGCACAATAGATTTGTACACAAAGCATATGCAAGATAGCATTAAGGAGAATCCAGCTGTCACCAGCAGACTTCGAGCACTTTTCCTAAAGCTCGCTAGTGCAATGGAGATACCACTGCTCAGGATAAATCAAGCTCACAGTGACGACTTGGTGTCAGTATCACAATATTTCAGTAATGAACTGATTAAATATATTCAAAAAGTATTGCAAATCATTCCAGAAATGGTCTTTAATATTGTGGAGAAAATAATTGACTTACAAACTTGGGCTATAAAAGAAGTGCCAACTAGATTGGAAAAGGAAAGATTAAGGGATTATGCACAGTTGGAAGACAGGATGGAAGTTGCCAGACTAACACATTCTGCGTCCACATTCACAACAGGTTCGTACATACGTGGGTGGCTCTTATCTTATTGGGATATAACATACATCCTTCCCTAATTTTCAAATGTATTATTTTTAGGAATTTTGGACATGCGGTCTACATTGGTAGGTGTAATAAGAGTGGACCCCGCGGAATTGTTAGAAGACGGGTTACTAAGAGAGTTAGACAGACATATCAGCAAGAAGTTTGTAGAATTTTTAGAACCTCAAGGGAAAAAGTACCAACCAACTGCAAGTAATTTGATGTCGCGACTGCAGAAGCTGGCTGAAAGTATGGATGGCTACAAACGATCCCTAGAATATATTCAGGATTATATAAACATCCATGGTTTGAGAATTTGGCAAAAACAGGTAAGTGTTGCCAATTGCAGTCATTTTGACCCACTACGCGTCGATACAATGGTATTATCAATTTTATGTTAGTAACTAGCACTCACCTAATTCTTATTTTTTTAGATAACTGCGATCATTAATGAGAGTGTTAACAAGGAGATTAGTTTTCGGAAAGGAGTTACATTGTATAGTCCCTCAGCTGGCTTCATGGGGAGTCTAGCTAGGCAAATACCGCATTTAGTAGACGCGAGGTTCGTATAACTACTTTTTTTTTTATTATCCTACGCTGTCCCACTCCTGGGGCCTCCCTCCACTTCTTCGACCTTTCGCGCGTCCTCCTTCCAGTTTTGACGGAACCTATCCAATATATTTAAAAACCGGTAAACATATTTAAATTCGAATGAAAAATATACTTAATCAATTTTTGTGTTTCAGACTCTGTACATATGTTAACATATGCGCAGCCTGGTACGACGTAAAATCTCAAAATGAAATATTAAATAACAAAACTTTCGGAAAATTAAATGATGCTATTGGAGTAGTGGGTCTGCATGGGTTAGACACCCTATATGGTTTCATGGTCAAAAACCAAATGCAAAATGTACAGGATATATTTAGACAAGACAAGATGCTTTTAGGGAGTATGAGTGCCAATATGAAAGACATAGATCAGGTTGTTACTAAAGGATATAAAACATTCCAACAACTGTCAGATGTGCTGGTTTTGATAGGGACCTTGCAGATTATAAGAAGGCATATTGCATATCAGTTGAATACTAGTTGCAAATTTGACTCTGCGCAATTAGAGGCATCACTAAGGACCATGAATGAGTAAGTGAGACGGAGATTTTTTAGTAACTACATGTGTTGCAGTTTAACTTTTTCAAAGACATCAATAAAAGGACGCATTCAGAATCAAGTTTAAAAACTGTAACCAGACTACGAAAAAATAAGAGTGATCTAAAAAGAACGAAACAAGAAAATATTTCAAACAGAATTCAAAAATAATATATAATATAAAAATGGTTAAGGTGTAGCCGTGGTCCCATTCTTGTAGATATACCATTTGTGTCTACAAAATTATAATGGCATGCGACTACGGTTTTACCTTCCTTTTGGCTTTGTCGTAGTCGGGTAAAAATAAGCTAAATAAATTCAGGATTCCTGCAATACTCCAAAACATGTTGGGGACAAAAAACAATATAAATATTAATGAAATTTCAGGTCGATTATTAACGAATTGAAGATATCAACACATGCTGAAACACCACCAAAAGTATCGTCGATACTTATGCAAAACCTGGAAGAGAATTTGGTGAGATGTGGAATCTATGAACCATACGATAAAATCTACGTGAAACATGCGCAGGAGTTGTTGAATGCTGATATGGGACGTATTCTCGTTGCACTGTTAATTTCGCAATTACCAAGAATGCAACTATGTTATACATCAGGTACCTACCTACTTATTTTTTTATGATTTCGCAATACTCTTTTTAAGGATGGTTTCTTCTTTTAATTCTACCATATCCACGCCATGCTAATTCTACTATATGATCTACGTCATGGTATTACCGCTAAACTTTCATAATGGTAATTCCATCAATCCCCTGTTGTGGTTATTCCGCAATATCCTCGTTATATACTTATAGAACTGTTTGCTTATCTCTACAAAAATATTTAACTACTTGAAGATGTAAATTCTCGAGCAATGATGATGTCATTAGGTAGCATTGTTGTTTGTTGACGCTATTAATTCAAATACTTACGTGTTGTCACACTGATTTTCCGTATCTCCTAAAAAATAGTAATAAATACAGTAGAGTACCTTTTCGAAAAATATGTCCAACTGTATAACGTTTACGTTGACACACTGACACAGGTCGTCACTATAATAATTATAGTAATGAGGACTGAATAGTTTTCTTTATATCATGCGAATGCTTCAATTCTTGAAATATTTTACTTATAACATGCATGTATAACAATACTAGCTTCTAGCCGCGTCTTCGTCCGCGTGAAATTTCTTGTTCCCGCGGCGCACTGCATCGCATTGCGCCCGCCCGTGCTATAACTTAATTTTCGCTTAGCGGTCTTTCTGACTTTCTTTTTGCTCGGCTCCTAAGGGTTGTAGCGTGATGTTAAACAGCCAACAAAATCCGATTGGTAGCTCCAGAGATTAGCACATTCAAACAAACTCTTCAGCTTATATAACTATATTAATATAGATTGTTGGTTTTTGCCTTCTAGGTGACCTAATAACGAGAAGAACAGGGGACAACATAGATGGCTATCCTCTGTTGGTGGGGATCTACTCTCTGTTACGCCAAAGTAAAAGTGAAAATATTGATATCTTTGTTGATTCCTTATGCACATATGTGAGGTTTGTAACTTGATTATGAATAAAATTAGTCTTTATTGCATGTTATACTCCTTTATACTTTGACTTTATTTTGGGTATTTACTCAATTTAAAGATTGTACTATGTTTGAGCCCCTAACCGAAAGGGACTGTCGCGCGAATTCGGGATCATTTACCGTAACACCGCGTCCTAAGTGCTCACCAAAGAGATTTAAGATAGGTACAATAGAGAGGCTATGCAAAGAAATGTCTTAGAAAAACTGTGATCCCATGTCTCAGTGACGCCATCTAGTATAATATAGCAAAATTAGAGCGGCAATTGGGAACATCTTAACACAAAAATTGCAAACATGAATTAAATTTAGTAAAATATATTCAGCTATTGCTCGGTAGGTGGCCAGTGTGGTCAGTGTTGCCAGATCCGATTTTCAATCCGTGGGTTAAGCCTGAAAAACCTAATATACTTAGTTCGAATGGTAAATAGATATAAAAAACTAAACAAATTAAGCAAAACTTGTTTTAAACAGTAAAAACTATTTTAGAATTTTATTCGCTACTATCCATTGTCCGTGTCACCGTGTATGACTAGGTATCAGTTTCAGTGTGTTTATGTACAGACGCCAGCACATCAAGCTACTACAATCTGTCAAATTTCTTTAATAGATTCTCAATTTTATCGCTGAAGCGTTAAGGTGCAAGGTTGGTTGGAAAATTTTGACAGTTTCGGGTAGCTTGACCTGCTGGCGTCTGTACATTTTAAAATAAAATCATTTTAAATGTGCCTGCTTTGCCGTTGGATTATTACAGCACTCAGTTTATTACACTTTTTGTGTAAAGTGGACCTATTATGTCACAAAGCGCATATTTTCTTTGCAATTGTTGGTTGCGTTTCGGTTTTAGCAAAATAATTTTTTTTTAACTTTGTTTGCAAATATTTGTAAATATTGTATCCGTATGTATACATATATCCGAGGCGAGGTCCAAAATCCGTAGATCTATAAAAAAATCCGTAGCTCTGGCAATAAATGGGGTGACACTAAGTAGACAGTATAAAACCTGTGGTAGGGATTTTACCATTTCGATATAAATGTATCGATAATATTGAAAAAAGTGACTAAGACTATTTTTTTTTTCGCGTTTGAATAGATTGAACCAAGTGCCAAAAGATTATGAAAACAATAAAATGACTAGCAGTTTAAAAGTTATTTATTTATAAAATTATTTTTACATACAAATGACTAATAATTATCGTTATTATGATCTAGTCATCCAAGTGTGAGACCAGATGGAAGCCAATTTTCTTCTCTACGGTCTATCTGAACAAACCGTATCCACTTTTCACGTTCTACATTATTCGGAAACCTAAAATAACAGAAACCTACATGAATGAATAGTACTTGTTCATTTATTGATATTTAAATAAAATGACATGATTATCTTCAAACAGTATTATATTTTGTGTTATTTATTTTTTAACTTAATAAATATTATCGATAACCAAATCGATAAAAAAAATTGCATCTCTACAACACAGTAGTAAAGCTACTCAGCAATAGAGGGCGTTTATTACAAAATTAGCAAATTTTCTAGATCTATCTAAGAAAATGATTTAATTTTAATTACTGAGTAAATATAAATAATTCATACGAAAATAAACTGAAGTTAGGTCCAGCCGTTTTACCGTAACGAGATTTACAATATCTCAATGCGCAACATGGCATATTTCCATAGAAAATATTTGTTTTTGGTGGACACAAATACGACTTGACACGCAGGCGTACCACACTAGACTGAGTGACTTGACCACTAGGACAAAAGTATTGGATTACGATTTTGTTCGTGATGTCCTGTCTATTGTCAAGTAAATAATTTAATGTCTTTGGTGCTCACACACACGAGCGATACGACTGCAGTTGCCTCTGTCGTCGACACGTGTCGCTGTACACTAACGCGCGAGTATGTGAAATTCATATACCCTGCGTCCTAACCAAAAGCGGTCGACACGCGACGCACGAGTAAGCGATTACGCGATCGTTTCCATGAATAATAATGTAGATACGCGACTAGATCGATTGCGCGATTATGCTATATTTATTTAAACCAGCGCGACAATCGGTTTCGGTTAGGACGCGGCCTTAATAAAGATAAAGATGTATTATTTGTATAAACATGTGTGGTGTAACATGATACATAGATATGCACATATGGATGGAAACGAATTTAATATTACTACTCAACATGTTATGCCATTCGGCGTACAAAATAGTTAGTTAATGCATAATATTAAATGATCTAATCAAGACTTTCTCTTACATTTCAGAATTAAACATGCAGAATCATCTAATGATGGTGCTGTTATTGTGAGGATATTGCAACTATTTACAGAGACATTCAATTATCCTTTTGGCAAACTCGAAGATAAACTTCCTCTAATATTGCTCACACATACTCTTCAAAAGTAAGACTAAAGTTAAGCTTGTAGGTAATAAACAACTTGGTTAACATTGATTATGCTATATTCTATTGTTATATAAAAGTACATAATATATTACATTCATTTATCTGTAATAGTTTTATTTTTCTTGAGAATTCTTTTCTTCTTATTTTTGACTTCATCATGATACAGCTCTAGTGCCCCAGTAGGCTCATTCACCTATAATTTTGTCTTGCAAGTTCAGGATTGAACTGTGAATTATATTTGGCTTTCACTGCAGTATCTTTTTCGGTTTCTGCATTGAGAGGTTTATGAAGTCCCTTCAAGAACAACTCTGTTCTATATTTTTCTTGTTGCTCACGTTTTAGTCGGGCTTCTCTTAACTTTTGTAATTTTTTTTCTTTATCATCAGTTTTATCTTTTTTGTGTTTCTTTTCCTTAAGTTTGTGTTTTTTATCAATGGAAATATGGTTCCCTGTTTTTGTTTTAGCAGTAGTTATGGCACTCTTTTTGTTTTTATAAGTATTATCATGAAGATGTTTAAAAGCATTCATTGGATCAAGCATCTGCTTTTTTTTCCAATTTACTTCTCCATTTTTCTCATCAGGCTCTTTTATTTTAGGTTTACCATCCTGATCTTTCAAGACTAACTTGTCATAGGTATCTTTAATATTACTTGATCTGGAGGTTGCAGCTGTCTCTGGTGGTACTTCATACCAATTCTTTTTACCAAGGGCCTCATTTGTGTCTTGTCCAAGATATGTCAAGTAACCAATCTTTTTCTCATATTCTTCTTTCTTTTCTTTTACATCCTTGTCATGTTCCTTATTGGTGGTTTTTACAGCATCCTCAAAATTTGCAAATAAGTTTATATGTTCAACAGTTGCTTGTTGAGTAAGCTCTATTTCTGGCTCTTTAATGCCATATTCCTGTAATTTTTGCTTAGATTTGTGTTTTAACACGCTAAGACGTGCCTCACGGTCAGCCTGTTGAACTCTTAAATTTTCCTGTCGTTCTTTTTCTGCAGCTTCAGCTTCATCTTTCCTTACTCTGGCTATGTTCTCTTTTGTTCTTACATGCCATCTATAAATAATAACAATATAATTACTAATTAGTAAATTCAAGTAAAACCTCACTGGTGATATCTCATCTCACCATTATGTTGTCACAATATTTTGAAAGACAAATAAAAACTCCACTAAGAATATAATATTAGATTAGATTAGACTGGGTGCTTATCACTTATCCATGGGTTAGTTAGACATTTGGATGTAACAAAAATAATCTAAAAAATCTAAGGACTTAAGGTGTAATGAGTATGATGGCCAGCCATTACAACATAACATCATGCATGTATTCTCATAGGTGTTAGCTAGAGGTATGCCTATATATAGTACACCCACATTTTGCCAGTTATGTTTAAGTCCCATATAATAGGGTGAGGGGTGGGGGGTGGGGGGGTGAGCCCATTGCCATCAACCAGGCACAAATCTAGACACCAAATCCAGCAGAAATAACATGTGGAAAAACCTAATAACACTACACAACCCAGAAATCGAACCCAGGACCATGCTCAAATGGAGCACTTCCATAATCAGCCTATAATGTTCCCACTGCTGGGACTCAGGCATCCATTTTTCGAGAGGGAGTAGGCCGTAATCTACCGCGCGGGCCCAGTGTGGGTTGGAAGATGTCACATGTCTTCGAATTTTCGGTTCGAGAATATCTCGGTTTCTCCCAATGTTATCCTTCACCGTTTTGAGAACAGTGGTGTTGAAATTATTTACACAAAGTAAAGCGCCTGCCTGATATGGAACCCACGATATACAACTCGTAAGTCGGGGTCGTTACTACTGGACCACTACTGATCACTGCCGTAGCAGCCACTTGCGACCACTAAACAAACGAAGCAGTTAAAATCATTACAACATTATGTATAATCACTTATCAGGCAGAAAATAATATTGTTTTTCTGCAGCAGCGCTAACATTGATTACAAACAATTGATTGTACTGGGAATGATGTTCTGACTGCAGCATCATTATTTATTGCTAGAGGGGTGATAACAAGACATAGTCAATACCGTGAGTAGAAACTAGAAATGGGGTTGAGAACGAAGGTATGAAGAAAATCTACTTATAAATTGGATGACCACGAAATATTTTAAATCGTATGTGTGTACCTTTTCTTTGGAAGGATATTCATTCTAAAAATATATACAACCAATAATTAATTTGATACAAAGACTACAATATTGATTCAGACAATCTCAAGCACTCACAAAACAACAACAACAAATTAAGTACCTATGTCAAGTCAAAATCAAGACTGACACGCAGACGAGTTGTCTTGACAGTGACACTTAGTGATGTTACCTACACTTCTCATTTGCTATGTTTAGGTAAAACAAAACAATGGCGGCTTGTAGACTTTGAGCAGTGCTGCCACCTATGACGAGCTTTCAGTTTTTAACCCCATTATAGCCCTGCTATGAAAACCGGAAGAATCTTGGACCTGCTGGACCCATGGAATTAGTATGTATGTACAGACGCCAGCAGGTCAAGCTACCCGAAACTGTCAAATTTTCCCAATCAACCTTGAACCTTAATGCTTTAGCGATAAAGTTGAAAATCTACTAAAGAAATTTGACAGATTGTAGTAGCTTGATGTGCTGGCGTCTGTACTATAAGGTACACTAGCTTTAAAAAGAAAAATATTTTATTTGGGACTTCTATCCACTGTATACGGCAAATATACCATAATCTAGGTCAGGACCCAGATTTGGTGTGCCTTTCATCGAAATCCAGACAGACGAGTTAAAAGTGAGAGTTTTATATGATTTTAGTCGAGTATTTTATTACTCGTTGTGATAGTAGTTTGTCAATGGCCAATCTCTAGTGCGCGTAATGTAATGGACGTACAGACGCAACGCAAAGCAAACTTTGTCTTTATTGAATTTATCTTTATTTTATACTAGGTAATTGCTGTTATTAGGTGTAACATCTTTAAGTGAAACTTGAAAATAAATATTTCTAACCTGATTTTGTGTGGGCTCCATGGCTCTATCGTTTGCATTCGTCAACATAATTTAGGTTAACCCTAATAAAAGCAATAATAAAACCTTTTCATTATTTTAGTGACGGTTTTGGCAAAATGGAAGCTGTGGAGGAACCTCCTCTTCTTAACGCTCCCGCGGATGGTATGAAAATAACAATTATATTTGATGAAAAAGACGAAAACGCCGTGGCTTCGGTAGCAACGGATGTATGTCACAAATCAAACGGTGTTGCGGATTCCGAATCTGCAGAAGTAGCTGCAGTAGAAAGTAATACAGCACCCAGCGAAGACAGTAAATGTGAAACTGAAACATCGGCAGAGGTAAAGAATGAGCTACAAGAAAATATTGAAGATTCGGCGGTATCGCCTGTGTCCAAAATTGATAACACAACAGATCTATTTAAAGGCACTGCCGAAGATAACAAGGATCCCGCTGATGATCCCTCTACTATTATTGCAGAATCGGTAAAAGATGATGTAGAGGACATAGATAAAAACAGTGGTACAGAAGGAACCCTATTAGAAGTAACTGCCATTGAAGAAAGTATGGTTGAATCACCCTCAGACAGAGTCACTTTTCAGACTGAAATTGTAGTTGAAACTAATGATAATGAGGTGATTGAGACTATTACAGAAGATACAATTATTGATGATCATGATTCCAACAACTTACTTAGTGGACTTGGCCAAAGTATTGAATTAAGTGAAGCTTTACGGTCATCTGATGTTACTGATAGCGTGGAAAATAATAATTGTGCCGTTAGACAGGAAGTTTTCAATAAAGAGGAACTATTGGACATATTGGAGGGGAATGATGAGGGACAGCCTGAAACCATACTTCCACCTAACTTTAATACAAACATACATTCAAAAAAGATGCTAGAAACACAAATAGCTTTGCAACAGCTTTCACGATTGAAAAGAACCGCGAAAAAACGGAATGTTGATCGACTTTCTAGAAACAAGAAAGGTGATAAAGTAGTCAAAATTGAAAAAGAAACAAAAAGTTATAAAGCTGCTAAAAGTGATAAAATAGCAAAAAGTGATAAAGCAGAAAAAGCTGTCAAACAAGATCATTCACAAGATCAAAAAGAATCGGCAGAAAGTAAACCTGAGGAAAATATAGTCAATGTTCTGGTTAAAGAGTGGGATGATGAAGAAGCCTCTGAAAATGATAAGTCTAACAAGTCCCAGGAGAGGGAGCCTTCCTTAGAAAGTACTGAAGAAGTTGTAAAACCACAAGAAGTTGTCACTAAAGAGAAAGAAGAAGAAGCATCAGTTCGGACTTCCATTGATTCATTAAGTGAAGGGAAAACTCCAGCTTTAAATAAGAGCAGTGATGAAGGACAACCACAACGGAGACTTGGTAGAGTTATAAAGAAGAAGGTTATATTTGATCCTGACAATCCTGACACCTTCACAAAAACTAAAACTGTAATTAAAAGCAAAGAACCTAGTTTGGAAAAAGATATAACTCCAGCTAAAAAAATTAAGACTGAGCAAACTTTCCAGATGGGCAGCAAATCATCTTTGACCAAAAATTTGCAATGGAAAAAACCCTCTCCAAAAAATTGCAAACAAAATAAGCGGTTAACTGAGGTTGATAAATTATTGATGGATGAAGGAGCTGTGAACATGATATATCAGCTAACCCCAGAAGCACCAAAGGGTAAAAAGAACATGAAAACCAAAGCAGAATTTATAAAAAAATTACAGAGTTCTACACCTGACTCAAAAGAAATGAAATTTCGAGAGAGGAAAAAAGAATCAAAGTATGAAGATGGAGAAGTCAAAAAAATTCTTGGTGGCAAGCACAGGTCCTCCCTGAGTAGTTCAGTCAAATCACCATCAGTTTGTGAAGACTTTGAGGCACACAGTGCTGATGATTCTATTATCTATAGACGGCACTCATCGAGTTCTTATTCAAGTTCATGCATGAGTCCGCGACGGTTGAGTGATGTGGAGGCAAGCAGTCAGGGAGGGTCAGGTAAACAAGTTGCTCAGTGTGATGATCAGAACCAGCAGGGTACTATCGTCAGTAATCGCCCAATAGCTGAGATGTTCATGTCAGACCACACAGATGCTGGCAGGACAGACACTATAAATAAAGATGATTGCATGTCTATAAAAGAAAAACTAAATTCTAAGTTAAATCTTGCCTTAAATAAGAGGAAACGCGACAATTCCAAACCAGAAAAACCTTCAAAGCTAAAAAAAGTTATGACAACTAACGAAAAAACAACTGTAAATAGTCAAGATTTTAAATACTTGTGCATTAACTTTGATCAAAGATTAGCTGAAATATGTGTTCAGAAACCAGGGTCCAACTGTAATATTGAGGTAAGTCTATTAATAGCATCTTCAAGTAATTTCAACAATACAGAGTTTCTTTTCAAGTTGATTGAATATGTATTATTTTTCCTTGGCAGATAATAAAAGAGTTAGAAAAAGCCTTACAATTGATTGAATTAAGGAAAGACATATCAGTGACCCTATTCTCATCTGAATGTGGGACTACGTATTCAGATTTAAACTTAAGGCCTTTGGTTGATGATAACATGGAAAAATCAACAAATTTTGCATATGAAATGGCAGAATCGATTAGGTAAGTTGTAAAAATATCAATTTTTTAAACTAATCTTGTTAGTATCAACCATGCTTGGTAATCTCAAATGCAGAACCAAGAGAAGAAGAAAATTAGTTATGTCAAGAGAATTATAATCTTACATTTCACATAACATTGCATGATATGATTCCAATAAGACTGCAAGGAAAATTGTCTTATTGAAATACATTTGTTTGTAGCTATGTTGCAAAGGATAGGGCCCTAAAGATAAGAAAGCTATGAATATAATTGATGCAGATGTGCAGTTCACACATAGTAGTATAACTCTATTCCTATTGGAAACCTTGTTAATTAATGAGCAACTTAAGATAAAATACTTAAACTTCACTCTAGCTTTGATTAGTCAATCTCATAAATAAACCTGTGGGGCAATTGCGTAACACACTAAAGTTAGGAATAGCTTTCATTTTGACAGTTCAACAACATTCATTGCATTATTAACGTTGTTGAGCGGACAAAATCGAACATATGAACCAATGGATTAGCAATATGATTCAAAATGATTCAGATTGTGATTGATAGTGTCTTGCGATTAGGGTGCTGAGTGCTTTCCCTTATAAGATTTCATCACTGTTTATTTGTTTCATTCTTGTAGCAGCCTCTCAGTATATAGCTTCTTAACATTTACAGGTCCCTCTTACAAGCAGTGGAACAGCATACCAAGCTGTTATGCTCAGGGATGAGTGGTCGATGTTCCGGTATTGGCCTGGCACTGATCGGCCTCAGCGACGTGGCGCTGGCCTCGGAACGAGCCAGCTTCGCCATCAGCCCCAAGTCACATGCATCTGTGGCCCCAATAGAGCCTGGTGTATCAGCCTTCACTACATACAGACTCCTGCCTCAACCTCTAGTAAGTGTAAAGGCATTTTTATCATACAAATAAAACATGATTTAAATTTAAAAAAATCTTTATTTTAAGCACTTCAAATTAATTTTCTGTTTTACTTTAATATAACTTAAACTGCTTGTTTCAGTTAAACGACTTGGTCGTTTTTGGGCGTCGGTTGACCGCCTCTGAAGCTTTGCAAGGCGGTTTGGTGAGCCGCAAACTATGGCCTGAAAATTTCAACGAACAAGTTCGCACTATCGCTAAAGATATTGCGGCTCAACCCGCGCAAGTGAGTTAATAATCTTCATAACTTAAGTCGTCTTCTATGCGTTGGCAATGAGCTTTCCACCCTTTCCCTTCGTAAAGCAGTTCCAAGATGTGCGTGTGAGCTATGCCTCCGTTGTGCACACATATGTGGTGTCTGGGGCAAAGACAAGACTGGTACAGTGCGTGTAGATCGTAGTTGACGTTTCCACAAAACTCCCCGGTTTTGCATAGTGGAAGTGGCGCACATCGATACCTACGATTGGTATCCTCACTAGAAGTAAGCTTCCAATAGTTGGGGTTCCGACAGCGACAAATGAACGTTATGTTTGGTGGGACAAGCTGTACGTTCACGTGATGCATTTCTTCAAGTTCATCGGGATTCATACGTTGGTAGGCCGTGACCACGTTGAGGGCGGTATCGTTCATGCTACATTCTGGCCAGTCGGTGACAGGCTGACAGAACTGAAAGCCAAATTCCTTAGATTAAAAATATGTTGCAATAAGTGATAAAAGCAGGTTATACGGTATTATTTACCTGTAAATGAGCTCGGTTGTTCAGTTCAAGGAGGCTGTCGCTGTTGGCGCGGGTGTCGCAGCGCATGCGGCGCGCGCACCGACACAAGCGCACAAGCGCAGGCGCGCGCCAATACCGCAGTATTAGTGCAGAACACGCCTGTCGCGGATTGCATGACGGCAAACTGCGTTCACTCTCCTCCTAATAAACGGATATCATAATGATTTTTGCACAATGGACGCACGGGTGCGTCCATTGTGCAAACTCGAAAATTTTCAAACGCACAGAAGCGTCAACTAATGCGGCCAGCCGCACTGGGTAAAACTTTCTTCAACCGCGCATGCGCGTTCATAGCACCACACGAAAATTATTTGAACGCGTATGAACGTTTGTCGCACAGGGGTTAGTGAGCTATATATTTAGCATTTGCGAAAAGTTCGCTAATAATTCAGCAGTTAATGCGTTAAAGAAATTTGACAGATTGTAGTAGCTTGATGTGCTGGCGTCTGTACATACTGAACCAATACAAAAAAAATACTAAAGAGTCTGTTGACCAAAAGTGCATCTTACGACACCTACTATAAAGCTTAGATTTGTAATGGTAGACGTAGTTCATTATTAGAGAGGTTCTGTAATTATATTTTAACTTGGTATCATGCAATATCACTATTAAAGGTCACTTACAGACAGTCAATTTTCCTTTTCGAAAGATTATGTAGATTGGTAGAGTACTTACGAGACCATAATAGTACAAAACAGGCTCGTCGTTGTCACCACTCGGCTCGACACAGGTACATAACACTAATAGCAATAGTACGTTGAACCACATAGTTAAATAATTACTACTGTAATGCATACTTAACTCTCTTAACTTAGCTGCTTATAGGTCGCAACCCATATCGATAAGATAACCTTGTATCGAGATATTAACTCAAGTGGATTTGTTTCGACTAACTGAATTTGTATTGTATGTAGTATTGTGTAAACTGCAGCTATTTAACACAAAAAGGCCCCCAATATTAGATAAAGTTGCATTGATATTATAAGAATCATCATCACTGACCTCTTTGGTGATGTTCTAGAGAAAGGTCGGGTGCGTAGTACTCCGGCGTGCGTGCATGACCTGTTGTGCTATTCTGTAAAAACACCACTGTGAAAACTTAGGTGAAGTGAACGTGGAGTGAGCAGTCATTCCAACTAATGCTATGGATTGACAAGTCACTCTAAGCTCACTTCACCTAACTTTTCACGGATTTAGAGATTTTTACAGAATCGATCGGCAGTTGTATGAACGTATGCGAAGCAACAGTAGTATGTAAGGATAGGATAGGATAGGAGTAGGTGGCATTCTTTAGTTTCTGCGTAGCATAATAGGAAAAAGATGCATGTGAATTTATGTATCATCATACTCCTGCCACTATCCCAATTTATTCAGGTCGGCGCAGCATCTTTGTCTTCAATGCATCTCTAGCTGTCATCTCAGTAGTCATAGTTGTAATGAGAATAGACACTCGAATAATTTTCATATTTATTTTTTTAAGTAATTGAATTGATTCGTCCCTTTTTGCACTATTTAGCCTATGGGTCATATTCTTATGTTTTATTTACAGAATATCTGGCTAAAAAAGCAACTACTGAATATGAAGAAGAGAGGGTCAGAGTCTACATTCCTGGCGCATTTGGAGAAGGAGCGAGATCTGCTGGTCGAGTACTGGACCTCGGTCGAAGGACAGGACATCGTACGTGCGATGTACAACGCCTAAACTTTTACTATTCTGTTACTAAACAACAGTAAACGATATTAAGTTCACAATAACCTTTTATTCATGTGTTGAAACTTAACTGTTTAAAACAAAATACTACAACAGGTCGTATTGGACTCTGAAAAAGATTTTTATAGCAACGAATAACATTTTGTTCGTTAATTTAATAACGCAATTTAGGGCTGATGTTTCCATCGCCAAATAACTTTTATTCGAGGAATAAAATTTACGCTTGACTGTTTTTGCATGAAATAACTGTAAAAATTTCAAAATTATTCCTTGAATAAAGTTATCAGATGATTGAAAAATCAGCCTTTAATTGAATAAACTAATTAAGAAAATATTTGCATATCCACGGTATTCTTTTGTCATAAGGACAATGGCTGAACATTTAAATAATTGACAAATTGTCAGACTGACATCAAAATTACTGTAAAAATTTAAAATTAGTATGCGCCCTACGAATGTAAAGGGATTAGGTATTGTGTAAAGACTGCTATTAATGAGAGGGTAGACAAACAAAAGAGTGAATGCAGACAAAGTTTATTTTGAATGGTTTGATTTATGTTTACAGCAGATTAGATCCTTGGTGTTAATTATCTTTTAGTCTTAGAAAATTATGTTATGTTATAGATGAAATTGTTTATGTCCTCGTTTTAGATTTTTATGAGTTTATAACTTAAGAAATTAGCATAATTTTCTTTTTTCAGCCAAAGTTCGCATTTACGGCTTTATTTATAAAATTTTGGTAAATTATGTAACTTTATGAAATACTGTGACACTACATTCTCTTAAACATAGTACAGTCATACAGGAAAAATATAAAGAATGTTAATAGATAAAGCAGTAAATGTTATTTCATAATAAAATGCGTCTGTCCTCGGTTATGTTTATTACAGATTACACTTATGGGCCAACCGCTTAACTGTGACGTTGGCTGAGGTAGCAGCGCGGTGCGGGAGAGGTGTGGTGACGTGAAGCGAGAGCTCAGTGTCAGCTTGTGACAACTATCACCCCTCTCGCACCGCGAGAGTATAGTATTCTTCATTCCATTTTTGTATGGAAACTAAACTGAATATTTCTAGTTACAGTTCAAAATAATATTGTTGAAATCCTTTTATATTATATTCCTTCTATATTGTATTTATATTTATAAGAAACCTAGAGGTAATTTATTTTTGGTTGAAATAAAGTGCCTTTTATGATATCGAAATCTATTATATATTTTGATTAAAAACTTAAAATGTACTATAATTATATAAAATAATAATTAGAGTACCGACCATATGAATGATTTTTAAAATGATGATATTTGGTGCATAAGACATCACATGAATTGAAAGTTATGGCCACATTGACTACCCCCCAACTAGATAGAAAGGAGTTTATATACTGATGATCAGAAGCAATGAGCAGGTTATGTGCATGAGATGCACTAGATATGTTGCACTTTCGCCACATAGTACAAACAATATTTGTGTGGGAGGTGAATGTCGCGAATAGTATAAAAGTTGTTATTCAAGCTCGATTAGATGTGTTAGTTGATAAAGATTACTTTGGATTGGAATGATGGATGTGTAAATACTTCGTGGTGAAAAGGGTTCGAAGACAATGTTTAAAATGTTATATCTCGATTGATTCGGTAAGACGTTGAATTGTTGATTCAAATGAAGTAAAATTGTGTACATAATGGGTTTAATGGATTTAATGCTTTTTAATTGATGTGACACCTTAATGTTTAATGATACCGTATAGGAAAGTATTCCACCATGTGTTATTTGATAATAGTTTAATTTGTCGAAAAGACTTGCTTGACAAGTCACAATAGAAGTTTTATTGTTTATTCGGGGGGCGTTTGTGTAGTGTCTCGCAAAGACATGCGCGTAGTTCGACCAGAATATTCATTAACAGCTCTTTAGTGTCATTAGCAAATCGCTTGGAATGTTTCGATGTCCGTCACCATTTTTCGCAATATTAAACTGTTGTATTTGTGATGTCACAATGTTTCATCGATGTGTTGTTACGATATTTTAACTTTAACTAATAAGCTAAAGTTACCTACCAACAGGTAAAATTGCTCTTTCGTAAGGGTCGTATTTCTATATACATTACTTTCTAAGATTTACTTATCAAGTTCTTTGTAACAATTTGTTTTGTGTGTCTTGCGTATCTTGTAAATTTACACTTTACACTAAACAATACTATATATGTATCATTTGGATTTCCAAACTATTTATTTCTAAAATCAGGATAGAAGCATCGTTATTTTAATTATATTATGTTTTCAAAAACAAACAACTTTCTTTTCATTTGGACAAAACACCTTTATTTGAAATGATTAATACATGCATATAGTTAAGGTCATATAAATTATGGGTTAAATAGTTTTAAGTCACAGAATTATGTCACATCAGAGCATGTGAATAGTGTAATTATAATAATATTAAGTACTTTAACATGTCTTTCATTTCTTCTAACAAGTTATTTTTTAGTTGACCGTCGAACAAGCTGTTTCGTCAAAACTATAAAATCCAGTTGAAAACGAGCGCCAGGCACTACATAGTTATCTGACATTTTGATAAACTGGGCAAAGACATTAGATACTTACCAAACACGATTTATAGAAATCTTAATAAAAAAAAAATCGGTAACACTACTTTCGGTATAAGCTGCCATGTTGGATTTTATAATACAAGATCACGCCTGTAATCCCCAAGGGTCAGGCAGAGGTGTACTTATACTTATAGTGCACCCACATTTCGGCAGTTATTTTAAGTCCCATGTTATCACATGCAACCGAGCACAAATCCAGTCTCTGAGAAATTCCTGGTGGAAAAACCCCCATTACCACTGCGAGACCTAGGAATCGAAACCTGCTCAACAGTGTGTGCGTTACCCTGGCGAAATGTCGTGCATTTGAGAGGAAACCATAACAAATAATTAGTGTATCATGAGGAGCAATTTGTTTACTAATAGCAAAATTTGTGTGAGTTGTAGTTTTAAAGTTATTTGAGAAAAACACATTTTCCTGGAGTAACGTTTCAAACGTTATCCTGGCAAAATCGATTTTCAAAAATTCGTTCAGCACCGAACCAAATACATGAACAGATAGCTTTTGTTGAGTAGTAATGTTTGTAAATAGAAAAATTTGTGTGTGATATGGTTCTTGAGTTATTTAAGATTATGCTGCGGTAACGTGTTGGGATTTCCCAGATCTCGAAAACGGCTCAATCACAGACTTATATTGGCTAGATAACGCAAGTTTCATCTTCTGTATAGAAACCAAGCGTGCCATTATTTTTCTACCTACTGTGACGTCACATGAGCGATTTAGTGATGGGAACTCCCTGTCCGCGAGTAAACGATTCAAAACGATCCGCGTTTCGCCTCGCTCGTCCGCCAGTACAGTAGATCGAGAGGTCGCGTGCGCGCATCCCGTCCGCTTGCATGTTATTGTTTAAGTTCGCCGCTCTTCAAGTTACACGATGTATCCTCATTTGACGTAGACGGCTGGTGAATGTCCTGTAACACGAATTAACTATTAAATAATCCTAATATCAGCGTCAAGACGTCCACTTTTTCCGACCCGTTACATTTAGAATGAAACGAGTACCTAATAATCGATTTTTGCAAGATAACAGTGATAATTTAACTTTGGGATCACTTGAAAATCTGTAAATATAATTAATAATATTCTAAACAAAATCACTAAATTGAAACATTGCAGTAAAAAAAAAAATTACATGTCACAAAATACCCAACGCAAACATTATCATTCCTCTGTTTCCAAAATCGATTAGAATCGAGAACAACTGTACAAACTGTGTGTACAACACTATTTGCTTTATTTGACAGAAAAATGAGAATAGTGACTACCACGAAGCTGAACGATAAGTGGAAATATCGATCATTTTAATTTTCATTGCGTGTTTTAACAGACAAGTCCTACATACTACCTTGTAACTAAACACGGCAATGTATCATGAATTATTCGATACACACTCAGTTGCATATTGTACGACCACAATGAATATAAAATAATTGACTTTGCAATAAAAAACACATAATTTAATAACAAAATGACTTACCGCTGAAAGGATACGTTTCCATTGCCTCGTCCCACTTTTTTTGTGTAGTTTTTACAGCTCAATACCGCACAATTTGGCATTTTTTAGTTTTTGTTTGACGTCGGGCATCAAGAACGTTCGAGCGCGGACTGATTAGAAATGACGCTGAAGGAAGTCAACTTTACTCCCTTTTTACACGCGAAGTACATACACTTGCGTCGTCTAGCCAATATAAGTCTGTGGGCTCAATGCAGTAGATTGAAAAAAATACCAATATGAGACCTTAATTTGTTAAAACATTAGTTTTTGATTTGGTTGTCGTAAACCAATGGAATTAAAAGGTTTCAAAAATCAGATAAAAACGGATTTTTTATCTGATTTTTAATTGTAATTTGTGAAAGAACAAATAAATAAAACCAGATTTATTTTAGATACACTTTAATATAATACTTATCACACTTTGTCTGCTACGTTAGAAATAATGGGCTTAGGTCTAGATTTGAATAACAATTTCTTTTTGACAATAGCCTTTACTTTATAGCTTGTTTTGTCTTCCACAACAACTTTTTCGATGACCGCCATCGGTTGTTCCAATTTTTGCTCTTTGCCATTGAGGATGTGGTGGCCGAGAACTAGAATTGGGTGTTTGTTTCTATTGCTGTAATGCAGGTCGCCGACCACCTTAGCGTCTGTGACTTCCTCATTTTTCGTCTGAATGAGACCCTGAAGCTCAACTATCGCCCACTCCGGTACTCCGTCATTTTCATTTTTACTGAAAAAGATGGAAAGACTTCATGAAAATCAATCACAAAAACTGAAGCGGACGAGGACTAAATAAAACAAGGAATGGTGTAAGAGGAATTTATTGTCATAGTCAAAGAGTAGCTTGATTATTTTTTTAATATAAGGGTCAAGCTTCTGAGATCTAAAATCACCATCGCCCATGAACATCTGCAATATCAAAAGAGTTTCTATTGCGTAAATGTGTACTATACTATGGTTTATTATGCAAGACTCGGCCGAATAATGTATCGTATGGAGCACACTAGTTTAGTCGGCGACGTACAGTTGCGTGGTGTTAGCACCGGAACTTCTTGAAGAGCGGGTGCTTCTGGCCGCTGTAGTGGCGCCTGTGCTCGTAGTACAGCGCGTCGTCGGCGCCCGCCAGCGACGCCAGCGCGCCCGCGCGCCGCGCCACGCCCGCGCCGCCCGCGCCGCCCTCGCGCTCCTCTTCGCACTCCGTCTCGGACGCCGCCAGCACCTGCACAGCGACCGATCTCAACACACGTAGCATAACGACACGCCCGTAACCCCTGAAGGGTTAGGCAGAGGTGTACTTGTACTGCAGTCTAGTCTTTATATCTTCGCCAGTTTTTAAATTCCTTCCTTTATCAAGTCACGACATACGAATACCTTTTGAAGCTACGGCACTGAGCACATTATTGCCAAGTTGTGCCTGAATAAGAAAGAGTTTAAAAACATACCTGTTGAAGTAACATGCCCTGTTCCTCTCGTGTGCCGTAAAATAATTCCGATTCCGTATCCATTCCTTTTAGTTCGGTAATGACCTGAAAATACGTTGATAATAAATTATTAATGTGGCTTAAAAATCTCAACACCCGAATTTAGTGCCGTGGCTGTAATTATAACATAAGATTTAAAGGTCTTGGAGCAGTGGTGGCCCAGTGGTAACCGCCGGGACTTGTAGCTCGACGAGTTCTAGATCGTGAGTTCGAACCCAAGCAGACATTTTACTTTGTGTAAATTATTTCATCACCACTGCTCTCAAAACGGTGAAGGAAAACATCGTGAGGAAACCGACATGTCCTAGTAGTAAAAATTCGAAGACATGTGACAACCACCAACCCGCACTGGGCCCGCGTGGTGAATTACGGCCTACTCCCTCTCACCGAGAAGAGGCCTGTATTCCAGCAGTGGGCTGATTATGCTTCGCTTAATATTTTAAGTTCTTTAATGGTATTCATCAGTTCACAACTGGAGACCTCATTTACCTTGTAACTGTATCCCTGGTTGACGAGAAACCGTTGTCTCTTGCGACTGTACGCCATTTCGAGCGTGTCCTGTGACACCAGCGTGTAGAAGAAAGCGTTGTATTCCTCCGCTAAGGCTCCTTTCTTAGCTCTCAATATACGACCTGAAAATAACATTCAAATGAAGTCAACAATTTGTAAGAAATTTTTAATAAAAAATCCGATAGCAACTAAAATAAAAAGTTTAAAACAAGCTCACGCAAAAGTTGGGTTTTTAATTTTTTTTGTCTCTACCGTTTACGTTTATTTGATACTCTACTTAGTAATGAAAAAAAAAAAGTTTCTTCAAGACTTCTAAAATCCGCCATTTCGATTTTTATAAAAACCTAGCCTATAACCATCCAACAACTTAGACGAGTTGATAGACACCACATGTATTAAAATCCATCCAACCGTTTAGATGCTTCAAGGGTATAAAGAATCCCACATGCAAATCCTAGAGACGCGTGAAAAACATAAGCCTGTCTTTGCTATCGCGCAGAGTAAAATGAACATGGTTAAGCTTTTAATATTTTTACCTAAACGTTGAGCTTCCTGTCGACGGGAACCGCCGTGAGATGAAATTTGAATCAAGACATTTGCTTCAGGTAAATCAAAACTGGTGTCGGCGACTTTACTGACGAATATCGTGTTCACTTTATGGTTAAATTTGAAATTCTGCAATATCTGAATCCTCTCGCTCTGTGAGGTAGGTCCGTAGATGTATGGCTTGTTCATTTTGACGGCGTAGTGTCGGAGGGCGAATACGTTGTCTGAGAATACTATGGTCTTGTCGCCGCGACGCTCGTGGTATTTAACAAGGAACTGACAAGCGCGGAATTTCGATGGATTCATTACGTACAGCAACATTTTCTTGTTTATCCTGGAAAAAGATGATGCAAAATAAATCAGTTTTCTTTTTTTAATTTGAAATTAAAAGAACACTGATTTATTTTGAATTAATCATTCTCCCGAGAGAATGTCAACGGAGACTTCCCCACTCAGCAGATATGATAATGCACAAGTTTGTAAGCAAACACAGATGTACGCTCTCTCCCCTCACTCTCATAATCCGATGAAATGGCAAACCAACGCGACCGGAAAGAGATCGAACACAGGAGGGACAGCTTTTCGTAGTCTCTCA
The DNA here is from genome assembly GCA_951799955.1 of Apamea anceps. Classification (NCBI taxonomy): domain Eukaryota; kingdom Metazoa; phylum Arthropoda; class Insecta; order Lepidoptera; family Noctuidae; genus Apamea; species Apamea anceps. The sequence goes on from OX637516.1 coordinate 8,473,430, forward strand.
TGTATAACAAACTAATAAATAAGGCATCCTATTTTCCGAGAGAAATAAATCCCAGTTTTTTTTTTTGGTTACAACTATGTTACACACGACTACTGACAAACATGAAGAGTGTTCCGCGCTTACTTCTGTATAAGATATTCCCTGTAGAACTCGGGCGTCATGGGACACCACACCTCAGCACACTGTACGCGCGCGATGTACCCGTTCGCTTGTAACTCCAGCCAGTTCGCTTCGTATAACTTCGGACCGATCAAGAAGTTCAGATCGGCGATTTTGTCGTCCTCTCGAAGTAGTGTGGCTGTTAAACCTGCGATAAAGAGGTAGTGTGAGTCCTGTGAGTCCGGGAGGGTGTGAGCACCTTAGCTTTGCTTATTTATGAATATTTCTAATTTAAAAAATCTTAAATTTATTCATTCTCTGATAAACAACGCACAGACTAAATTGCTGGGTCTACAGGCATGGTCCTCGTACTGTGCAAAATTGCAAAACAGTTCCTCTTGTAAAGAAAGTAATCACTGAGAAAAGATTTTTGAAAATTCATAATTTATAATTAAAAGGGGTAAAATAAGAGATGAAAATTTTAACGGAAATTCGACATTTTGTTGGTGGGAAATCCGTGACGCCGATGGTCGACACGACCGCCTAAAAGAACCACTGGTTGCGGTCGATTGCTGACACGGATCGAACTTAATCCAGCTCAACCGCAATCTAGAAGCACGTTAACGTATTGAAATGTACGTCCTAACATCCATACTTCAATAATAATTATTATTATAAATGCGAAAGTAACTTTCTCTGTCAGTCTGATTTGATAGGTAATTTGAGTTCGCGATTTACTTGCCAAACATGTAAACAAATATGAGTTATTGGAAAAATAACTTTAATTCCTTCATAATAAATTTAAGTTTACGCTACAACTTCAAATATTTTTAAGACTTTTTAAATAATGCTACTCACTCTGTAATCAACTTAATTGCCACCGAAATAAAGTTGATATTTATTTAACTTGAAATAATATCAATAAAATTGGAAACGTAAATTTGAATAGACCTTAGGTAGCCTGAGACGCGGAGGACATAGGCTACGTTTTTTGCGTTAAAAACACAATGCACACACACCCAGTAATTAGTAGGTAATACGTTGTTACCTAGCTTGGCATGCGAGTGCACTATGGTGAGCACGCGCCGGAACATCTTGGCGGGTATGGTGTGCACCTCGTCCAGCACCACGAGGCCCCACTCCTGCGCCTGCAGCCACTTCATGGTCTGCTCGGCCTCCCACGAGCGACGCTGGCCGTGCGTGATCATAGAGTATGTTGTGATTAGGATTCCTGCACCCATCGGCTTGTCTTTGGCTTCAGATGTGAATCTGTAAGAGGTAATTACTGAGTAAAGCAACTTCATTTTAAGTTCTATGACAAGACTTGTTGTTAGGTGACAGACACAGCATCAGATTTAGCGGCGACTTAAAATTGCATAGCCACCATATTTATTCCTATATTAAGACTTAATTTTGCTATTTTGCCCGCTAAGTGTGAACTGCAACGTCGCCGGTTGCAGATGCCTCTGACGTCGACGCGCGTCGCTCGTGTGTACTGTGTCTGCACACTGAGTCTCATATTGTTTCTGCCACTTAACGACATACAGACTTTTCAGCTTTAAACAACAGGCAAAGAGTGTCTTACTTACCCATTGCCGCTTTGAAATTACGACAATTTTTTTTACAATAAATCAACAGCGAATTGATCTTGTTTATTTATTCTACCTACCTACAATGGTTACACTACGTTGCACTATCAATGCCAATGACTGGTACCTGCAGATCATGCTGTCGTCTGCCGTGGACCAGCACTTGAACTGCTGCTTCCACTGCTCTACGGACACGCCGGAGTTGCAGAGCACCAGCGCGCGCTTGCGCACCGTGCACACCGCCGTCACGCCCACCAGCGACTTGCCCGCGCCGCAAGGCAGTACTATTACTCCTGAACTGTATAGAAAATAAATCAATATTGATCTACTTAATAAAAATCTTAGTTTCACTGACAGACAACGCACTAACTACAGCTTGTGCCTTAACCGCTGGGTCGAGGAGCATGTGCACAAGAGTTACTTATATTATATTTATAACGAAAGTGAGACTAAGAAAGAATTTTAGAAAATTGATTCCCTAATGGGGTTAATATAGGATGAAAGTTTGTATGGAAGTTCGTATTTTGTCGATTGGAAATCATAATAGTGTACATGGTCTATAAGAATTAATATTGGAAAAATTCCATACACCTGACGGGTATCGGGAATAAAAACAAAAAGGCGTAATATAATAGCAAAAGAAATAAAACAATATAGATATAATATATAGACTAGATAGACTCTAGGACTACATGGCGAGAGCCGAAACCATGTAAAATAAAAACCAACGAAACAAGACGTCATGAGCTCGAATTTGAATGAAACTACAAATTCTGTCATCATCATCTGCCTAGCCTTTTCCCAACTATGTTGGGGTCGGCTTCCAGTCTAACCGGATGCAGCTGAATACCAGTATTTTACATGGAGCGACTGCCTATCTGACCTCCACAACCCAGTTACTGGGTAATACGATACCCCTTGGTAAGACTGGTTGTCAGACTTTCGGGCTTCTGACTACCCGTAACGACTGTCAATGATCCACGAATGACAACCGGGACCAACGGCTTAACGTGCTTTCCGAGGCACGGAGGAGTCTCGGTATGTAAAGATGGTCACCCATCCACAGACCAACCGCGGCAAGCGTAGCTTAACCTGACCGATCGAGCTGTGCGGCTGTTATTATTTAGCCACGGGCCCCTCAAACTACAAATTCTGTATTTTACATAAATACATGACTAATCTAGCACTCGATTCCGGTGTATTTCAAAAAGTAAACACCACTTTTTTATTGCACATAGACATAATTCGGAATGAAAATATGACACTCGTAAAAAATAATACATTAATTAAGATGGAAGTGTGTAATGAAAAATGCTTATGCGTTTCATTCGACGTTTTTCAGCACACTTAGGAAGGAAAAATGTACTATTATACTTTGGTTGTTAGTACGTACCGCGCTCGACCGTTTCCGAACATTTTCCGAAGGCTCTTCTCCTGGTAGGGGCGCAGCACGGCAGTGGGCTTCAGATCTATATTGATGTCCGGGTTGATGGTGTCGTTGCGGAAGTCGTACTCCGCCAACAACGGGTGTTCCAGCTCGATGCAGCGCTTTTGTATTACCTATAACGATTAGGGTAGTAAAGGATGTTAATACTCTTTCTTTAAAAACTCAGAGCTTGTACCAAAATGGGATATATACATGGGTTAACCGACAATATTGTAATCCTACTTATTTATTGTGTGTGTGATTGAAGCACCCCATTTAAGGAGTCAGTCGAGGATCAATGCTGGGACTACTTCTTTGCTTGATAATGATCAACGACCTTCCTTCAGTTATTCATCACGCCAGGGGGCCTACTCCGAAGTGCAAAGTGCGAATGTTCGGATCGGACCGACACATGGCCGAATCGAATATTATTGAAAAATGCGAAAAAAGTTCGGATCGGCTCAGTTGGGTCGGGACCACAGTCAATATTCGAAAGAGTGTAGGAGTGTAGGATCGGAACCGACCGAACCAAATAGTAACTTCGTAGCAGGAAACGGCCGAACATTCGGCCGATACTACTTCGGAGTAGACCCCCAGAAGTCTATTGTATGCAGACGATCTGAAACTTTTTTCCGATATTCGCTCTGAAGGCGATAGTCTTGCGCTGCAGCGTGATACTGAGGCGATATTTGAGTGGAGTGTTAGGAACAAAATGGAATTTAATTCTTCCAAGTGCTTCGTTGTGAGTTTTACTCGAGCACGAAACCCTATCACCTTTCCTTATAAGATGAATAGCTGTACTATTACCAGAACAACTGGAATGAAGGATCTGTCACATTTGACAACAAGCTTACGTTTCATGATCATATAGTATCGGTAGCAGAAGATTCATTTAGACAATTAGGTTTCATACTGTGCAATGCTAAAGATTTTAGCAACATCAGCGCAATTAAATCTATTTTTAATGTACTTGTTCGTAGTAAACTGGAGTCCAGTGTATGCGTCTGGAACCCGCACGAAAAGAAGTACACTTTACTCTTGGAAAAAGTTTCGATAGTTATTGTCCGTTTATGTACCCTTCATACTTTCTTTTAGGCTGCTTAGGGTACAATTCTCTCGAGGTCAGAAGAAATAATTACCAAATTATTAATATGGTTAAGATCCTTCACGGAAAAACGGATGCTCCTGAACTGCTTGACGAGTTGTCCCATCTTTTTGCTCCGGTAAACTATAACCGTGGCAGGAGGCATAGATTGTTCGCCGTGCCTTGGAATCGAAACGTCGCGCGAGCCCAGTCTCCTGTTCGTCGCACACTCTTAGCGCTTAAAGCTCTCTTGGACGCTAAGCCTGATTGTGATGTGTTCGCGGATGGATGGAAGAACTTGTCAGTATGTCTGGGGTATCGTGAGATGAGCGTATGACTGGCGAGTAGTTGTATACTTTTGTTTACTGTACTTTTCAAATGTGTTTGTGTCTTTGTCTTTAACTAATGTAATTGGCTTTGGTCGTTTTATGTTAAATAAATAAATAAATTAACATTATACGCATCTTGCGAGACCTCCCGCGGGTCAACGCGCACCTACGGATAATAGATACAAAATTGGGCATAAATCAATGCGCCTAATGAAACTGGTTTGGATTCGCCGCAATTATAGGGACAATTCTTACGAAGCATCACATAATCAGCCATTAATGTTCCCACAGCTGGGACACAGGCCTCCTCTCTTCGAGAGGGAGCGGGCTATAATCTACCACGTGGGTCCAGTGCGAGTAGTTTACGAGGAATTTACTTCAAATAAAGTAATAGTTAACACTTTATACATAGTTAAGGCTGCAACAGCTACTTCAAGTATGATATGCCAGTTAGTGTACCTCAATCTTGTCAGGATCGACTTCGAAAGCGACGGCGGTGTTAGCGGTGATGTCGGTGGCCTCGTCGTCGTCATCTTCCTTGTCCAGCTGCTGGTAGAACTGGCTGATGTCGTCCGGAACTGCGCCGTTAGCAGCCGGCGGCTTGTCGCTAGTCTCGCCTAATGATGTGCAGTGTTATTGGTATTATATATAAACATTGGTAAGTACACTAAGTATAAATATATGGTAATCATGAGATTACCTATTCTTACCATGCTTGTAAATATGTCGTTGGTGTGCCTTGCTAATTAAATAAATAAATAGGTACGGAATAACTTCTAAGTACAATTTGTAATAAAACATCACGCATGTAATCCCCGAAGGTTTAGGCAGAGGTGTACCGATAGTACTCCCACAGTTTGCCAGTTATTTTTAAGGTAATAGGGGACGACCCTGTTTCCATCAACTGTGCACAAATCCAGACGCCGGGATGCTACTGAGAATTACCTATTGGAAAAACTTTGCATGACCTGGAAATCGAACGCAGAACCTCATAATCAGCAGCGTCGCTTGCGACACATAAACCAACGAGTCAGTCTAAATAATCAAAAAACGGCCCCTGGAGTCTATAGTCACGTGACATCAACAAACTTATTACATTACATGTGCTTGTTGCGTATAGCTATAATTGGATCAGTGGTGGGACCAACCTGGTTTAAGAGCGGTAGCCGATTTATCGGGCAGTGCCGAAGACAAAAAGTCGTCATCGCCGTCGCGTCGCAGCCTGCACTGTTGGATCACCGGGTCGCGGAGAAGCTTCTGTAGCACCTCCACGTGCTTACTCTCCACCAAATATCTACAAGAAACACACCCTGATGACTGACACATTAGTATATGTACATTTTATAAATTAAAGTCGCTCTTCGTGACTGTCTGTGTGACCGCGTTGTTCTTCTAAAGATGCAACGGACTTTGATGCAGTTTTCACCGTCATTTAGAGAATTTATTCCGGAAGGTTTGTGTGCATAATAAACTTCCATAATTATAATAAAAGATATCTCCATTTTATAACAAGTCGTAAAAACCGTGCAAAGATGGTGTGGATCGCTAGTTTATTTTTAATAATTTTGTTGTGCCCTACATTGTGAAAAATGTTTTGTTCTTAAGTTTTTTAATGGAATACTAGGGATGGGCCGAAATTCGGTTCACATTCGGTTCAACCGAAATTCGGCAGCTTGAACCGAACTTCGGCATTCGGCCGAAATTCGGTTCAGATGCCGAACATTCGGCACAAGAAAAATAATACCTACTTGCACTATTTTGACTGAAATTCAATAGAATTAGAATAGCATTACTGTAAAATAAAATAATGTCTTTTACTCAGTCATTGGCGCCGATTCCCTTGTTCCAAAACTAAACTAAATTTAAGTTCAATGCATCTTTTTCTTTCTATTTAATTTAGAAAAGGACGGAAGATAAATATTAGTTTAATCCTGTCAAACTAGTCAGCGCCTGACGTAAATTGACGTATTTTTAGTAGCCATGTTGTTAATCACGTCTAATCTGTCTACGGAGTATCTTAATTTGACAGGACTAAACTAATATTTTATCTTCTGTCCCGTTCCTAAGGAAATATAAAGAAAAAGATGCACAGAACTTAAATTTAGTTTAGTTTGTGAACAAGGGAATCGGGGCCATTGTCATTTATTTATTTGCTAATGACCCGCCGGCTCCGGGCCATGCGGTGGGAGCGCGGTGTGGGGGCGGGGTGCATCTAGCAATAATATTGAAGTAAATGCGTAAACAAGTCACGACGTGTCGCTCTCGAGAAAGCACTTGAAATTGAACCGAAGTTCGGCCGAACTTTTCATTTTAACCGAATGTTCGGCCGAAGTTCGGATTCGGTTCAAACCACATTCGGCCCATCTCTATGGAATACACTAAGATGCTACCCAATCTATGGGCACGGTTTCATAAATAATACACATAGATTCAATGATCTAGACTCACCTATTGTGTTTGAGCACAAGCTTCACCTTGCCATACGACAGCGTACATAGCTGTATGAACTCTATAATGCCGGCCGGCACAGCGCACTTGCTGAGCCGCTGTAGGTACTCAATAATGTCATTGGTCTGTAAGCCCACAGATACAGCGGCGTATAGACTGTATGCCGTCAGTTTGTACTCATGTATGTGTTGTGGCCTAAAAAGAAATAAGAAAAAGTTATGATTGTAAAGTATGTATGTCTGTTCTAAAAATTTTAGTTCTTTGATTTGATTAATTGAATGCTTAAGAGCCATTTCACAAAATTTCAACGCTCGAGTTTAGGTAAAAGATCGCAGCATTGTGTATGTGCGCGTAGCTATCCACACATACGCAACGCAAACAGTGCAGCGCGAGTGTCGAGACGGACTAAAAAATCTTGAGCCGTTATAATCGTAATGCACCTTGGTTTGAGATTTATGCAAAAAGATAATTTATTTATTCAGTCTATTAATCGATTAAAGCTTTTTAGACTAATAAAAAAATACAAATATACACACATCAACAGAATCTAGGGATACCTTAATCCTAAATTTTATTTACGAATTTATAGTTTAAAATCTTTTTAGTTTCCATAAAAAGTTTATACAGGAATATTTTTTAAGCACTGCGCAAAAAATTTTTGGTGGTTCAGTATCAGTAATAGAACACATTTCCATTATTTGTTCAAAACTTTTTTATATTTTTTTATCCGACTTTAAATCAGCAAAATATGGACACTATCTATTCGTAATAATATCAATGAACGCGGGCGCCGTGCGGCTTACGAGTGATGTTGCAGAGGGGGTGAAACCCCCTTCCGGGCGGCAGGGTGGCGCCAGGCGGCGGCGGCCGGCCGGGCGCTCGACAGTCTGCGCTTGCGTTGTCGTTACGTCGCGTCTAGTCGCTTCCCGCGTACTCGTGTGTCGTACTTACGATGTGGGATTTTAGTAACCGCGAGTTCTAATGTGATGGTGCGGGTCTATTTATTATGTGGTGAAAGCCTACGAGCAGCTCGCAGAATGTATGCTAGGGGGTAAGGGGTAAGGACCCCACGGTCCCTAATGAAAGGACCATTTTAGCAGCCACTCAGAGGCTGCTTGATCACGGTCAGTTCAGGACCCCAAATCACGCACTAGGGTCTGGCAGACCTCGACTGGCGGTAAATGTAAGTATTAAGTTTTTAAAAGTGCCTTAATTTAATTGATTATAATGCGTTATTTTCTGCATTTTGATGGTCCTAAGCCCATGAAAGTATGAAGGAAAAATTGGAATTACTCTTCAAATAACTTCAGATCACGGCCTAATCTTAAAAAAGTCTAATTCGAACCTGATAAAATCAGCGATCAGTACATTGTATGTAACCCTCGTAAATATCTATCTACCCACGCCTATGCACGAAAAACGACCGAGCGGTGCCGCGCCGGGCGGCGCGTAGTGGCCAGAAAATCAATTTCAAAATAGACATCTTTCGTTAGCGATAACTTTATTTTTTTGTACTAAGACTTATCAAAATAAAAAATAGGTGTTTAATAAAACTCATTTAAGTTTAATTTGTCAAAGTTTGCGCACTCAATAAAAATTATTCCTGTATACAGATTGAAACCTCTCTTATACTATTTTCAAAATTTAAAAATGTAAATAAAAAAACAAAACACGGCGGCATAATTGTTAATAATCCGTTACGTTAAGGAAATTTAAAATTGTTTTATTAATATTAATTAATGAAAAGGGATGAGATTGTTTTTCTTTTTTAATTTAACTCGCCGTGTGAGCTTGTTACGAGCCGTGGGCATGTTAGAAAATGGTACTATTCAACGCATCGTTGCTGAGGCCCTACACACCAGCCAAAACGTGATATCAAGGTTGTGGTCACTTATCGCAGTACTGGGGATGTGGCTGAACTGCAAACGGGTAGATATCGTATTAGTACGCAGAGATAGGATCGATTTCTCCAAATGACCACCAGAAGACAATCCAATATCACAGCGATGCATCTAGTACAAAGGCTTCAGGAGGACCACCAGCTGCTGGTAAACGACCAAACCGTGCGAAGGAAGTTGCATGAAGTCGGTCTTTATGCTCGAAGACCGCTACTAAATAACGTTTACATTTAAAACAAAAAAAAACACACGAAATGTTTTATTTTTTTTATTAAAGACCTTAAAATAACCTATCCTTCTTCCATTTACTATATCAGAAAAATTTTCATAGGTTTTTAGATACCTATTTGATGAAATATAATATATCCCTAGATTCTGTTGATGTGTGTATGTTATGTAAAGTATATAATAGAAATAAAACAAACAGGGAAACAATTACATATTATTCTCAAGTATTAATGACTATCATTTAAAAAAATACAAAGAGGATCAAAATGTTGTAGTCGTAGTATAACAATGCGTTCACGATAGATGCGCTGGAAAATCGGGACGCGGGAAAAAATGGCACAGGTCCGTCGTCGATGGGCGCTCGTGCCGTACTAAGTACTAATCGGTGCCCGCTTATGCATCGTAATTTATTGTAATTTAGAGTGATGTTATAAGTTATAAGTTTTTCAAAACTACCCCACAAAGGGGGATATAGGAGTGTTGAATTTTGTGTGGAATAATTTGAATGCGCGGTCCGATTAACTCGAATCTCAGTGTTTATACTTAAGACCAAAAATAAAGTGTAACATGTATCAGGGTTTTTCGAAAATCTACCCCTAACGGGTTGAAAAGGGGTAGTTAATTTTACAAGGGAGGATTATAATGCGTGGCTTGATTAACTCGAAAATTGGTATAAATAATCTTTGAATCAAGTTATGAATAATCCTAAACGATTTTTCAAAATTCCACCCCTGCGGGGGTGAAAAGCGGGGGATACAGTTTATATGAAAAATCTTATTCATTTAGTTAATAAACTTGAAACTTGGCAAGAATACTTGCCTAAGTAAGTAATAAAGTTTATCATTATAAGTTTTTCAAAACTACCCCTCAAAGGGGGATATAGGGGTGTTAATTTTGTGTGGAAGAAATTTAATGCGCGGTCCGAGTTACTCGAAACTCAGTATTGATACTTTTGACAGAAAATAATTAATAGTAAGTAGGTATGTAAAGTTGTCGAAAATTTACCACTGACGGGACAAAAAGGGGTAATTCAGTTTTTTAAGGGGAGGATTTGAACTTGAAACTGTATGTTACCTTTTCACGCCTAAACCACTGAACTTCTGATTTGGCATAGAGATAGATGGCATCCTGGGGAAGGACATACATTTTATCCTGTTAGCACGTTCCCGTGGGATAATTTCCGACATCCACGCGCGCGAAGCCGCGGGAAGAAGCTAGTTGATTTTAATAAAACTTTGGATTTAGTTTAGTAAAAGAACATAGTTTATTTTCACTTGATTTTTCAAATGTAATTACGTTTTATTCAAGCCCAAAAAATCGCGATAAATAAAACGTAAAAATTGACCTAAGACTTTGCTTTTTTACTAATTATCGATATTCTAGTACATTAAGTGTCGACAAGATTATACGCCTAATGCTTTATGTATTTTTTTCAATGAAATTTATAAATATTAATGATAGATATAGGAGTCTGAAATTGACTATGCGATGATTTTTCAGTAACTAGTTGTGGGAGATTAATCACTAGGTACATAGTAAACAAATAAGTTTATGTAAATGTGTTACATGAAGTATCAATACGATAGACTAGTCTTTTTTTAACATATATTCAACAATGCCAGAGTATTACCTAAAATGGTAAATTAGGCGACTAAAGTCTTAGATATTTGCGCGAAAACGTGAAATAGCTCTTAAACCCGAAATTCTAATTTTAAATAAAAATAAAAGCTTTCCATACAACAATTCAGTTAGTTTTATAATCTATAATTTTTTTATTATAATTGAATAATTTTATTCAAACAATAATTGTTGCAAAAAATGGTGAGATACACTGGTGGTATGGTAGAAACTTTCTAATTACATGATGATGAATGAATTACTAATTCCCTTTACAGTGGCGTAGCGTGCCTTGCGGGGGCCCTGTATCAAAATTAGTTGGGGGCCCAAATGAAAAATTTCAGTTTTAAGTACTTCTGCACTGCAATCGGATACTGCTATAAACCCCAAAAAGGACTCACAGATTTTTAATTCTTTAGATACATTATCATCATTTTCTGTTATCGAGATGTAGGTATTGAAAAACTACAGAAAGTTGGTCCATTTTTGACAAGTTATGTATGACAGTTTTTTTATATAGTTTTTTCCCGGGAAGCACTAAATTAAGTGACAATGGCGCTGACTAGTTTGACAGGACTAAACTAATATTTATCTTCTGTCCTTTTCTAAATTAAATAAAAAGAAAAAGATGCATTGAACTTAAATTTAGTTTAGTTTGTGAACAAGGGAATCGGCGTCATTGTGGATAACTAATTTTTGCTTACACACGTTAGGGGGCCCCTGTAGCCCGGGGGCCCCGTATAATTGATACGGCTGATACGGCGGTAGCTACGCCCCTGTCCCTTTACCTACAGAGTGATTGTATAAGAATTTAAAGTTTGTTTGCACTTTCATTAGCTTTATTTGGAACAGCACCCTAATTGCGTAACACACAATCAATAGTAATCTGAATCATTTTGAAGCAAATTGCTAATCCATTGCTTCATAAGTTCGAAAATTTGTCTGCTCAACACGTAAATAACGCAATGAATGTTGTTGAACTGTCAAAATGAAACCGATTCCGATTAATTGTGTGTTACGCAATTAGGGTGCAGATTATAACTAAAAACATTGTGAGATATAATAGCATTGTTTGAGAATCCTCCTTATTAAAATAACAGAATATTTTTAATTTGTGCAATAAGCAGAGTTAATAACTACAAAATAAATACATACCGACACACAGGCTCTGCAATAGCAATTAGGAAATCATGAGCATGTTTGTACACCGGTGAGAATGCTTCCAGGAATATGTGACCATTTGGTGCCACCCATAATGGACGACTGGAACTGTCAGCCTTCAAAGCCATTTGACTTCTAGAATTTAATAAAATATTTACTATCAGTAAACATAACTCAGATTTACATCTAAGTTGCAATGCTTAGCAGAGAAAGTAAAAAACATTAAGAAAAAAATTGTTCAGGAACATATTATGACTGTGGTAACCTGCTGATTTGTTAACATTTTACCATACTATGGGGTATTCTGATTTATGCCAATATAAGAAAAGAAATCAAGAAACATAAAGAAGTATAGAAACAGTTTTAACCTATAATCTTTGGCACCAAATTCATCCTCAGGCACTTGATCATTTTTCTCCGCATCCTGCATGGCAGCACCAGGGACACCCACATTCTCTGTGTTGTCGTCATCCACTAGGTCTATGGTCATTTCTTCTTCAACTTTCTTTTTCTTACCTGGTGAGAACAATTTGAATATTATTAAAACTCACCGAATTGATTAAAAAAAAAACATGTCAATTAGCATAAGAAACATTGTGCAATGATTATATTATTTTTAGGCTTTAATTTATATCTAAAACTGAAAATAAGGCTTCTTCTCAGCGTCTACAATAAATGAGGGAACATCATCATCCATCAATATGCCAGGAAATAGATGTTAGGTTGTACTTTTGTTCATTTCCAATGTAATTTCACATCTCACCTGATCTATCACTTCCTGTTCTCGAATCGTATTTTTTAAACTTCTTTGGAGGTCCCATATTTGTTTTTAAGGATTAAGATGCTTTTTTTATTAACTTTTGTAGAATTAGCTGTTGTCACCAACACCTAAAATTAACAATTTAAGTTGAGGACACTTGATAGCATTCTTATTAAATTTAAGTTGTACAGAATATATTGGACTCTTAGTTACAAGAAAAATTCAATAACTTACCAGAAATGTAACAAAAATCACTACACAGTTATTGTTTTTTGTACTTGCCAGTTTTTTTTTCAACTTATAGATGTAATTATTAGATACAAAAAGCAGCAATGTAATCAATATAGAAATCTGCAATTATTCAACTAAGTTAATTTGATATTTTCTTTTCTTTGAGCTGCTGAATGTGTTTACCAGATACAGACTTGTAGATGACACACACAATCACACAACTACGTTGTAATGTCACAAACTCTGAGACAACACAACTAAGAAACCTGTCAGCCTGACGCTTGCTGTCAAATTCATTTCGACTTTTAACATAAGTCATGCTCCGCAGCAGAACCATTTTGACTATATTATGTAAAAATAACGTCGCTATATAGTCTATATTTTTGTAGCTTAATATAAAAATTGTATATTGTTAGTTTCTTGGAAAATATCAATTCAAAGTGGTCAATTGGTCATGCTACAGAGCATACTCTCCAGCAGAAGAACCACTTTAAAATAACAGTTATTTCATGCTGATTATGCACAGCACAGGTCATAATATAAACAAATGTATATTTATTGTAAATCAAGATAATAATATATCTACAATTTTAGATAAATTCTTACTGATTTTTAGTAACATGTAAATGTTCTAACAGAATGCGCCTGCCATAAATTTCTTAGCAATTAACGAGATTAATAGATGCATACATTTATACTATATTTCTTTACGATACCTAAGCTAATAAATTAATTTTTTATACATTTATGATATCGAAAACACAAAGCGTAACGAAGGTATTTACTTAAACATTTTACGTCATAAAATCATCTTAACTTTCTTACTATAATAATGGAATTAACCTATCTGTAAAATTGTAAATGTAAAATAAGTTATGAACGGGGACAATTTCTATTTCCATTGGTTTCATTAGTTTGTATAACAAATGTAGAATTTTTAGGTTATAATCTTTATTGTTACTAACCAGTCAATGTATATTTGCATGTTCCTGACACTAGTTTTCACCGTTGTAAATCCAATTGAACAATGAATAGGAAGGAACACTCTTAACTCATTGAAAATTATAGTATCGGACAAATTCTCCAAATATTTTTTGCTGATGATCAAAGTACTCTTTGCTGATGATCGATGTCATGCATACATTATCCAATAATATTGAACACAGTGTTATCGATGTTGTTGATTTTTGGTTTGACAGTGATTGTCATTGAATGTCATTTTTTTTTAAATAATATTTTTCATGTAGTTCAAGTCTTTCATTGATGGGTTTTAATAATATCACAAAATAGAGAGATACTTAAAATAATGTTAATAATGTTACTAAGACACGTTTTCCACAATATTTTATCAATCTGTTCTTTCTTAATATCCACTTGCCTCCCTTTCGAGTTGGGTGAATACATCTCAGTGATATTATCGTTTTCATACTAATTAAAATTATTTAAGACTGCAAAATATTTTTTTTTTTTTACCGTATAGCAAATATACGTAAACAACACACTAAAATATTTCTTATTTTCTATAATAACTCCTGAACGCGGCGGGGAACACTTTGACGTTCACTTTCACTGTCATTGTCATCATAGACTATTATATTTAATTTAAATGAGAATTATTTACGAGAATTGTCATTTCTCAATCGCCTTGTGATCACAGAGTACATTTTTATATAGCTTGTGATAATATTATGTTCTGTGCTTGTGATCGCCCTAAGGTATTAATGTTCTGTGCTCTCAATTCACTGACCAAACCACGACCAAAGTCAAACGTTGAATGTTAAAACTCACTGCAAGATAACTAACATCATGATTCAAATCAGCATTCTCTGCTCCACAATGTTGACATCGGCTATTGTTAATTATGCGAATCCTACATATTCAGGTGAGCTGGTGTTAATTATTATTATTATTTATTTATTTCGAACACAAATGATTCATATTGTTGTTAGTAACACTAAAACTACGCTAATAACATTCTGAGTAAAATAAAACTAAAATAAAATATAAAAACACTAATTCATAAACCTATAACTAAGCCCCCTTCCCGCTGCACCAGACCTGCAGCTCTGCATACAGGTCCAGTGCCCCAGGAGTGGGCAATCTCATTTATTCGATATCACCTTTAGCAATGTCCCAATCTCATACGTGAGATAATAGTTATAAAATCTTCTTGTGATGTGTTTGAAGATAAGATACCATATATAGCATATTATATTATATATGATATGGTTTAATCGGTAATTCATTTTGTATTCCAGCAAACCATCTGCCTTTCGTTTCCAGGCTTATGTCTCTTTCCATAACTGTCTAATATGGTCTATAAAAAGACTGTAGTAATCAGAGAATGGAACCTTGAGCAACTCGAATTGATCCTCGTCATGGTCTGAACGGGCCACAGTGTCAGCTACTTCATTTCTACGAATGCCACTGCATGAAGGTACCCAAACTAATTCTACTTTAATATACTTATCAAGTAGTTTTTGGATTATAAGTCTAATATCATAAATAATATAATTTAACTTAAAATAAATATTTACAATGTGTAGAGCAGACAAAACACTTTTGGAGTCTGTAACTATAAAAATATTATGTACATTATTTACGAGACTATTTACATGCTGCAGTGCACAGTAAATTGTATAGCATTCTGCAGTGAAAATGCTACACACCTTTAATTTAATACATTTGTAATACAAAGTGAGGTCTAGCTGTGGATCATTGAAAGTTGCATTTACATTATGGTCTGTTTTAGATCCATCTGTATATAACATAATGTTCTGCCCCAGCAGTCTCGACATTCATAGCAATCGCTTTACGACCGAATTTGTTCGCAAAGTCCCTGACAAGAATTGACAGGTGTAATGTATGGCGTGACAGGACTTTGCGAACGAATTCAGTCGTAAAGCGATCGCTATGATTGTCGAGACTGCAGCCCCTGGTCTATTGTCTTTAAACTGTAAAAATCAAATTTATTGTGCACTGTGTCTAAATGGATTGCAAAGCTGTTAATAATACCATTAAAAGGAATTTTGTATATGGGCCAAATATCATTTTTAACAATAGCTTTTGAATTATTATTTACATGTTCAAATATTGTTGGCATTTCAGGTAGAGTTCCACCAACCAAAGAAGGAGCAGAGATGGCATTGGAAGCAATTGACTGTGAGATTTTTGATGTATTGTTAGTTTCTTAAGTAAAGGATTATGATTTGATGCCATGACTTTTAATAAAAATCTCTCAGCAAACAACAACCTTCATAATGTTAAGGGATACATGTCTCAAGTTCTAATGAATTAATAGGTGTGGAGCGCATAGCACCACAAATAAGTCTCAGTCCCATATTTTGAATTACATCTAGTTTTCGCAAGGTGCTATTGGCATTCATGTAAGCTAAACTGACTTGAAAATCAAAATGGCTTCTCACTATGCTTTTGTATAGCATACTCATAACTTCGGGGTCAGATCCCCAAACACTGCTAAATGTCTCAATCTCAATAGATTAATACCTTTCAGCGCTTTGTTACATGTTTAATATGTTCATCTAATTTATCATCAATAATGACGCCTAGGAATTTATGTTGCTTAATAGCAGGTATTTCTACATTATTAAATGAAATTTTAACATTGCTGTGAGTACTTACATTTTTACTGATAATTAAAATTGAACTCTTATCTGGACTTATTTCTATTTTAAGTTTAATATGGTAATATCTGTTTAATTGAGACAAAGCCTTATTGATTTTAGCCATTGCTGTATGTATGTTTTGATTAATGCTGTACATAAGCACAGATTACTGAATAGTTACTACGTAACAGATACTTCACTCAGTAGAAAATTTCCAATACCTATTACGATAATTGCCTACTCCCTCGCGTCAACAACCACTGTATGCTAAAATGCGCCTAAATGCTCAAGCGTACAGCAGTAATTGCTTCGCACCGCGCGATTCCACAGTAATCGCAGGGCTGCCTCTTCGATAAAATTAAATTAACATAACTTTTTATCTATGTTATTGAGAACTGTGAATATGTTCTGACTTTTATGTGGCAGTTAAAAATTTTATCATTTATAAAATATTTAACCAACTTAAAAAAAAGGAGGTGATCAGACATACAGGCCAAACTGAGAAGTTTGACTTGTATGGTTTGTAGGTATGTATGTTTGTGCGCGATAATCTCGCGTTTGGCTAAACCGATATCGATGCGGTTTTCAGAAAAGGATTTGTTACATTTAGGAGAACGTTTTAAAATAAGTATAATACTTCTTAGTTTGATGATGATCTTCGGAGATGTTCACTAGAAATGAAAAAAAAAGAGAACCGACTTCAAATAAAGCACTAAGCCGTAAGAAATAATTTGTTTTTTTTTTATGTTAGTGCTAACAGCTGGTAATTACGAATCGAAAAAGCACCGACATCAAAGAAGAAATTATTTCTTACGGTTTAGTGTTTTGAAGTCGGTTCTCTTTTTTAAAGTTTGTTTTATTATATTTGTAAGTTTGTTTTGTTTTGTATATTGGTGCTGACTGTGGAAGAAACCTAGATAAATGGAAAAATGTTAGGTGTTTATCCCTTCTTTTGCTTGATTTACACCCATCTACAGCACATAAGGCACCACACGGCATCGTAATACGCGTACGAACGAACAGCACTATTAAAATTGAACGGCGTGTGCGCGCTTCGCTTGCGAAAACCGCACTGAA
Organism: Apamea anceps; assembly: GCA_951799955.1. Lineage (NCBI taxonomy): Eukaryota > Metazoa > Arthropoda > Insecta > Lepidoptera > Noctuidae > Apamea > Apamea anceps. The sequence continues at coordinate 8,491,003 of OX637516.1, forward strand.
TTTGATCCGCCGGCGGACCGAGACCGCTCGGCTGGGCGGTAGGCACTTATAGCGCGCAAGTACATGGAGTGACGGAGGCCTGACATAAGCAAGTCATCTGCAAATTGCACGATTTTTGCTTCTGATACATCTACATATTTTAATATTTCAGAAGTATACATGTTATATAGTAAAGGAGACAAAGTTGCCCCTTGCCACGGTAATATTATCTATACAGTATTCCAACTTCATACAAACGGACGAAGCGCGAGCTATACCTACGCGCCTCGATCTCGGTATGCGCTCGACATGCAGACAGTCGCGACAAAATGTACTCTGTGGTCGCGACTGTGCCGCAGTGACGAACGGACGGTGTGTTGTTTTTTTAACAATAACCGCGCGATTTTTTCACAAAAAATAAGTTCAAGTACAGACGCCAGCAGGTCAAGCTACCCGAAACTGTCAAATTTTCCCAATCAACCTTGAACCTTAATACTTTGGCGATAAAGTTGAAAATCTATTAAAGAAATCTGACAGATTGTAGTAGCTTGATGTGCTGGCGTCTGTACATATTTAATATGACGAGTAGGATATATGTGCTGTTTTTTGTTGCATGAATTTAATTAAGCTTTATATTAGAATGCGGATTTTTTATACTTTAAAATTTAATAATAAAGCATTTCGTACGTCTCAGTCGAGGCGCAAATACTTTTCGGTCGCAAATTTATAAGACCGATTTGTTATTCAAACATAAACATGTTTTTTTAATTAAATCTACCAATAAAAAAATAACACGCATTTTTATTGAACACTTCCTATTCAATTCACAAAGTATTTTATTTGTTTATATAAAAAAAGTACGAGTAAGTATATTTACAATCCCAAACCTAAATGGAAACACAAAGTAGGCAAATGTAATTAAAATTCTAGAGGCGGCTGTAGGCATTGATTTCCAAGATGCGGCCGAGTTACAATACTGTACCTATAGATAATATTACCGTGCCCTTGCATTGTGCCTTTGTTGACAGTCCTAGGTCCATGCAATTTATTATTATATTTTACAAATACAGTAATATTTTTTTAAAAAGAATAAGGCCATTTTAGAATATGACCAGGTACTTATACCAATATTGCGAGATGCTTCAATGAGTTCTTCTATATTTACATTGTCAAAAGCACCTTTTACATCTAAAATATATCCCTTTGCTGCGGACTGGATTGTGCAACCACACTATTGAACCTTCGTAGAACCCTTTATTGTTCATTTTGCGGTCATAACGGGTTTTCATCTTTTCAGATCTTTGCTGGCCCGATTTTCTGACGTGCTCATAAATGTCATTCATTTTGTTCCGCAAGTTATTCGCATAATCGGTTATACTGCGTGGGGCATCAGGTGGTATTCCGGTGATCAGGTCTGCAGGCAGCCGTAATTCTCTTCCAAAGTTTGCGAAAGCTGGTGTCACCGATTTACTTTCGTGAACAGCGCTTCGATATGACAACAAAAACGGTTGTATGTGCTTGTCCCAATCTCGTTGCCGATTTTCACAACTTTTGCTACGTACCCTATAGTGTCTGATTAAATCGTTCCACCATTCCATCCGATTGTGGGTGGTAGGAAGTTGTTCTTGTTTTATGAGTACCCTTATCTCGACAAGTTTCCTGGAATATTTAGGACTCAAAATTCCTTCCTTGATCACTGTGAATCTCTAAAGGAACTCCAAAACGACAGAAGACTTCATAAACTAATTTATCTGCAACTGTCGAAGGTTCTTGATTTGGAATGGAGAAGACTTCCCGCCACTTAGTGAAGTAATCCATCACAACCATGAAATACTTGTTACCACTTTCACTTTCCGGAATCGGCCCCGCAACGTCAAGGGCTATCTCTCCCATGGTGCACCAACATTGTACAATTTCAATGCACCTCTACTACGAGTCAGCACGCTAATTGGGTAACACACAATCAATAGTAATCTGTATCATTTTGAAGCAAATTGCTAATCCATTGCTTCATAAGTTCGAAAAATTTGTCAGCTCAACACGTAAATAACGCAATGAATGTTGTTGAACTGTCAAAATGAAACCGATTCCGATTAATTGTGTGTTACGCAATTAGGGTGCTGGTCCCTTTACAGCTGCGCAACTTGTACATTTGCGACACCAGTCTTCGACATCGTGCCGGCAGTGAACCCAGTAAAACCGTTCTCGTATCTTCAGTAGAGTCCGTTTTACTCCCAGATGACCTCCTGAACAACCATTATGGTGCAGTTGTAGAACATCCAATACTTGAGCTTTAGGGACAACCATTTGCAAATGACAGCTGTCTCCCCGAGCATTTTCCCATTTTCGGCACAGGACTCCATCGTGAATCACCAAGCTTTCCCATTGGGCCCAATAGCTTTTTTGATCGAACTCATCGCTGAGACGTCGTTCCACCTGGGCTTAGGAGCTCTGGCATTCGTCCAATCCAGAATCGGCTTGATGTCCGAATCTTCCTGCTGTGCACGTTGTAGGCTTTCCTTCCACTCGTTGCTGAGGTCTGTCTTGAGCATTCTCACAGATACGACTTCTTTACTTTCTTGCCTAGTACAATGCTTGCAGTCTTCAGGACAAGGTTTTCTTGACAATGCATCTGCGTTGCCATGAGATTTTCCGCTGCGATGTTCGACCACAAAGTCATATTCCTGCAGTAGTTCAATCCATCTCGCAACTTGTTCTTCTGGATTTTTGAACTGCAATAGCCATTTCAGTGCAGCATGATCAGTTCGTAAGTGGAATTTCCGCCCCAGAAGATATTTGCTAAAGTGCTGCAATGACTTTACCACAGCAAGCATTACCCGTCTCGTAACACAATAGTTCCTTTCAGGTTTCGACAGTGACTTGCTGAAGTACGCTATCACAAACTCTTGGTCGCCATTCCGGTGAGACAACACATCGCCAAGTCCTATGTTGCTTGCGTCTGTGTCAACTATAAATTCCTTGCCCGCATCAGGGTACCCCAAAATAGGTGTTTTGCACAGACGGTCCTTTAGCTCCTGGAATGCGATGTCGCAATTTCTATCGCAGCAGAAATGTCGCTTCTCCTCGGTTAGCTTATGCAGGGGTTTGGCTATATCTGCAAAGTTCTTGACAAATCGCCGATGGTAGGAGCACAAACCCAGAAATGCTCTGTCCTGCGTCTTGTCTTTTGGAATTGACCAATCCTTGACAGCGGCGATTTTCTCTGGATCCGTGCGGATACCTTCATCAGACACTACATATCCCAAAAAGCTAACTTGCCGTTTGAATAGTTAACACTTCTTCGGATTTAACTGGAGGTTGGCACTCTGGATCTTAATGAGCGCGCGTTCCAGGTTTTGAAGACGTTCTTCAAACGTACGGCCTACGATGATGATGTCATCCAAGCAGACCAGGCAGGCATCGCCAATTATCCCGGTAAGTACAAGTTCCATCAACCTTTCAAACGTTGCCGGAGCATTGCACAATCCAAACGGCATAACTTTAAATTGCCACAGGCCCTTTCCTGTCAAGAAAGCAGTTTTCTCCTTGTCCTTAGGATCAATTTCAATTTCCCAGTAGCCACTTTTCAGGTCCAGCGTGCCAAACCACTTTACTCCAGTAAGCATGTCCAGCGTGTCATCAATTCCTGGCAAAGGATAGCTGTCCTTCTTCGTATCGTCGTCGCTCAGACGACGATAGTCAACACAAAACCTCATGCTACCGTCCTTCTTTCTTACCAGCACTACAGGTGAACACCATGGACTGGATGAAGGTTCAATAAAACCATTCTTCACCATTCCCTCAATCATGGTTTCCACTTCCTTTTCGCGTGCTACCGGTAATCTCCTTGGCCGCTAATGGATGGGCAATTCTTCTCCTGTGTTTATTTTGTGTTGAACTAAGCCAGCATCGTTTGACGAGAAAACATCGGCATACTTAAGTAACATTTACTTCGCCTTGACCATTTCATTTTGGGACAGAGCGCTGCGGCAGTCTTCTAAAAGTGTGGTCACTCTTGTTTGTGCATCCTCGCTGAGGGTCCCAGTCGATAGATATTGGCATCGACGCAACCAATCCACTTCCTCGCAAGTACCGACTAGTGTGCCTTTTTCTATAATAACCTGTTTCTGATCGCAAAGGTACAGCACACGTACCCCTGAGATGTCGGTGGCCTTGACCAAAGTTCGTGCCACTTTCCATGGAAGGTCATTGTCTACCCTTTCCACGAGTACACAACGATGAGTTTGCCCAGGTTTCCGAGGAAGACTAACTGGCACAATCGTTTCCGATCTCGGCGGAAGAACAATCTTCTTAAGGCTGTACACGTTCCCTGGTAACGCCCCTTCCACGAAAAGTTCCTCTTGTCCACACTTCAAAACACCTTGCTTGACGTCAATTTCGCAACAATTCTTCCTCATAAAGTCAAGGCCCAGGATGCAATCGTCCATTATATCAGCCACGATGACATTATGCAGGTAGATGCTGTTACCTAGCTTCAACCCTATCTTCTTCTCTCCATGGACGGGTATGCGCTGACCGGTGGCTGTTACCAAATTAATGCGTTCTCGGTTGTATGCGCAGTCCCCAAGGGACTGTCTTATGAGTTGGGAACTGACAACCGTGCGAGAGGCTCCAGTGTCTATGGTCAGCTTACACGGCGTTCCGTTGACCTCGACCTTGAAGATTAGGCTGTTCCCGTCTTGGGTTTGTGTGATCGATACCCTTGGGGCTCCTTGAACATCAGCCAGCACCCGCCCCGCAGTCCTGGCTTTTATTCGTTTCCCTGCTGCTGGTGCTGGGCGGTGCTGTTAGCTGCACTGCCCTCTGGAGATCGGATGTCTTCCCTTTCTGCAGTTCGCTTAGGGCAACTGGATCGCAGGTGGTCCCTTTCCCCACAGCCGTAGCACCTAGGGCTGTATCCTTTATTGCGGTCGCGAACTGTAGCCGCTGCAACCTCCCTGATGCGATGGGAACGATGATCCTGCCCCACCGCTTCCACCTCCAGTGCATGGGCCAAGGCGTCCTTAAGTGTCTCGCGGTGCCCGAGCCTCACAGCAGCTCTAACATCAAGGTCGCGGATGCCGTCGATGAATGCCTGCACCAGGTTCCCATCAATAAGCGCAGGTACGGACTGGTAAGCTTTACGCACCAGCTTCTCCACTTCAAGGGCCCACTGCTGCAGGTTTTCGTTACTGCGTTGCACGCGATCCTTGAGCTGCGCACGAAACACGTGTTCCAGGTGAGCGTCGCCATACCGAGCCTCCAATGCCTCAAGGAGCTGTTCGTAAGTCACTTCCTTACCGAGAGCTTCCAGAACAGTTAAGGCTTGGTCGCGCAGGCCTAGAGTGAGGGCAGTCATGGCCTGACTTTTATTCCAATCGTTCGCTTTCTTGACAGGCTCAAACTGGATTTTGCAGACCGACCAGGAAGAAGTTTCGTCGAACGGTGGCACTTTGAATCCACGTAGCGAAGGTGTTGTAGCTACGGGAGCTGCGATTCCATCCCCAAATTTAAGGTAATCCAGCGTTTTCTTTACGTCAGCCATCACGGTTTTCTTCACGTCAGCCAACACGTTGTCAGCCTGATTATTCACTTGGTCGATCCGGATTTCAGCTTCCGACAGGCGGTTGTCATGTTGAGCAACCTTATCCTTCACCTCCTTCATGTCTTTCCCTAAGGTAGCGTGAAGGTCCTTCATAAGGAGCATCTGCTTTTCCTGGCGGCGCGCTTGCTCCTCCTTATCACGTTGGAGCTGTTCTTCCAACCGACGAGCCTGTTCCTCTTGTCGGTGAGCCTGTTCCTCCTGTCGGCGGGCCTGTTCCTCCCTGACACGCAGCAGCTGTTCTTCCAACCGACGGGCCTGTTCCTCTTTGTACCGCTGGAGCTGTTCTTCCAACCGACGAGCCTGTTCCTCCTGTCGGCAAGCCTGTTCCTCCTGTCAGCGAGCCTGTTCCTCCTGTCGGCGGGCCTGTTCCTCCTGTCAGCGGGACTGCTTCTGCAGCATCATCACCAGGGCAGCAAAGTCAGGTGCTGCTGATGCTGGAGCTGCTGCGGACGGGTCGGCCTCCGTGGTTGGTAGCTGAGCTGGCCCTCCGTCCACTGCGGCATAGCTCCACCAAAACGTCTCTGGTCCGTCTCCTGTTGGCGTTGACTCCGGGTACGGATACCCTCCGTGTCGTCTTTTGGTAAAATCGGCATAATTTTAATCCTTGCTTCTGACACCAATTGTTACGAGCTTCGGGTTCATGACAATAAAAACTGCCGATAAAAATTACCAAAAGTTACACTTTAATTAAACAACTCTAATAACAACTCAAACTCACTAATTATAAAACACAATCTCTCTTAAGTCGCACTTGAAGATCGCTTTCGATGTATGCGCCTGTGTCGCAGATCCAAGTCTGACTGGTCGCGGCTAGTCCCGGCCTTGTATAGTGCCGCAGATAGTTCCAGAACCTTCTATTGTACAAACATCTAGAATGTTCTACTACACACCGGCCCCGACTGACCAGATGTCGATAGTTCTAGTATCGAAATTTCTAGAAGGATCTATTAGTTCTACTACGTGATACTAGATGGCGCTAATGGTAACTAATGTCACCATGTACCAGGCATTAATTGTGGCGCGCAACAATATTTATAATAAATACAAATAGCAAAATAAAGGTTTAAACAAGTTTATAGCTGAGTCTTACCAAGGGGTATCGTATTACCCAGTAACTGGGTTGTGGAGGTCAGATAGGCAGTCGCTCCATGTAAAATACTGGTATTCAGCTGCATCCGGTTAGACTGGAAGCCGACCCCAACATAGTTGGGAAAAGGCTAGGCAGACGATGATGATGATAGCTGAGTATCTCTTATTTCGAAGTGAAACCCCTAATATTCCTGGACTAATTGGTGGTGGTTTCTAGGAAGAGTCTTTTATAATTCAGTTTAGTGAAAATGTTATACTTATTATTTGACTTTGCGTCACTATTCCGATTGTTGTTGTACTTTCGTTTCTTCTTTTCTCCCGGCTCTGGCAGCTCCTCACCGCCACTGGTGACACTCATGGTTATTTGAGGTCTTATCAGATGTTATTGATGTAGTATTTCTGTACAATTATTTATTTATTAAACTTTTTGTGAAATCAAAATTACCGCCTCGTTTGACTTCCCGCCAAAAAATCTGTCAATGTCATTGCTTGACAGTGTTGCCAGGCCAGCAACCAGAAATCGGTAAATCTCGTGGCTGGCTGGGCTCAGAGATTCGGGTCAAAAGAGGACACAGACTAGAACATAGACTAGGTACAAAGAGGATTATTAGTCAAAGGGATAAAACTATTATAGGGATAATTTTAACACCTATTCATTTAAGGCACTTAGTTTTTGCCTTATGATAAAAAAAAATCGTGAAAATATAACTAGAAATATATTAAAACGAAACTTTTTAATACATAAATACAATATGTCATTTCATTTGCTGATTTATATGTAACTTAGTACCTACGGCAATCAATATTCTTATAAGTACAGAGAATAAAGTAGGAAAATGTACAACGAACTTTTCACTTTAAAATAAGTGTGTTGTAGAGGACCTACTGATATACTATGGATAAATACAAAATAATGAGTGCCAAATAACACAAGACAAAAAGGGGGCTTTGTTATCGATCAATTGACGGTAATTACCGGTTGTTAAACGTAAAATCATGTTTTTAATTAATAAACTAGCTTTATTCAATCATTTTACCCACTGCCAGTAAAATCAAATTATGCAAGTGGCTTATCTTATTCAAATAATTGACATGAGTTTATACGGTCGACATTCTCTGGGATTTAATTTGGGTTTAGAATTTTTTTAATTTTTTAAAGTTGTATTTTTGAAGAATACTCGGTAACAAATCCTGTTTTTTTTCTACCCCATTTTTGAATTCACGTCTCCACCCCACTAGGACATGTAAATACCCCTAGGGATACTAAATACCTATAGCAAGAATACGTTCTGAAAAGAATATTTTGCTTCGTTTTACAGTGTTTTATAATACGGTTTCAAACCTAATGCCGACGACCCTCCTCGAGGGTTCACTTTAGCTCAAACGTAATGCCGGTGACCCGTCACCGTCAGGTTGGCTGGACCAAACGAGATACATATATACATGGGATCACGTGCACTATTTACTACCTATTTACTACTGTTTACTGCCTATAATTAAATATTTGATACCTTTGCGTTAAGAGATATATTAAAGAAATAAAGTGGCCATCCATTCTGATGTCAGGTTAGCTGACCACTTCCAAGTTCTCAATATTTACTAACCTATTTGCTACCTTAACATATATTTTTTACACAACTTTAAGAAGCTCCTATAAAAAGTTATTAATAAAATTCATTAAAGCGCCTGTACATCAATTATTTACCTAAGTCTTTTCTCCTCAGAATAATTGCTAACACGGTCCCATGTATATATCTCGTTTGGTCCAGCCAACCTGACGGTGTCGGTGACCCTCCTGGAGGGTCCACTTGCAATATGTATGACGGCATGGCGTAGGGGCATGGTGGAGTCGTAAGTGTTAAGCCAAGCATTGAGAATCCAACAGAGCGCATTCCAGCGCGTCAATAAACTACATTATTGGATTTTCAACTCTCGGCGCTAAGCAGTGAGTCGAAAATAGTTTTTAAAAATAAATCCAGTGCGCGAAAAAATTCCGCCGCGATAGTTTTATGTCTGCGCGAAGATCGCCTTATTTCGAATAATTACCTAACTTGTGTGAAACGACACCGTCCTGCTTACCTGGGACGTCAGCTCCGCCTCTAACTCTGCAGTCTGGCCAATCGTTGCAAAGTTTAATTGCCCATCAATATTTAATTTGTGGAATTTGGAAATGAAAATCGTTGTTCATTATTGGTAGGTCATAATTTAATGCAGTTTTCTTTTATTATTAAACATTTGCTTCTGCTTTTACTTATTAATATGACAAATGGAATATTGTTTGATATCTAGATTAAATATCTATTCTGTGAGACTATTTAAACAACTTTTATATTTCCATCAGCATTTTGTACAACGATTGCTAAAATAGCATTTTCGACACTAATTATAATTTTAAGGCAACAAAAAGACATGGCGGGACATAATATAATGATAAGCTGCTTTAAGTATTAGAATACTTGTGACCGTAATATAAAAAACAAAAATATAGAAATAAGAAAGTGAATTTCTATATTTTTGTCCTGTTATGCAGAATACTGTACAACTCGATCATAGGGATGATGTTCAACTCATTTCTCTCATAGCACTGAGGAAACGCAATAGAGAGATTCGTTTCATGCACATTGTAAGCTTCAATGTCGTCATTTGTTTGTGTGATGAACAGACCCCTCTATTTTAAGGTGTAGGCCACAACAATAGTTTCTTATATATTTATATTTAAGTATATACAAATAGTTTAAAATAAATACTAAATTGTCTTTCAATGAACTATTTATCAATCGCCATATTTAAACATCGAAGACAAACAATAAATATACAAAACAAATCAGTTTTAAGTAATTATAATTACTCATTTCTTTTAATATTTTGAACATTACATTATGTTTCAGTCCGTGAAAATGGCCGCGTGTAGCACTCCAATGCTGTCAATGTAATAGATTCAATAAAATGCGCAAACTTTCGTGCCATTTTACTAACGACACAGACAAAGGATTGTTCGCTTCATACATACGAGACAACGCACACACTATCTCTTAAGTAACAACAACGTACTTATGTTATAGGTATTTGGAAAATAGGGCACATTTCAATTTACTTCCTTTGTTTGTATTGTGCTGCATACAATTCCAGACAACGTTATAAATATGTGAACATCCTCAAGCTTTCATAAATAAGTTATAAAACATTTTTGGGATAGAATCAAACTACATGTGGTAGCGACTAGAATTTAACATCTAAATTAATATAATATCTTTAAGTGTTTCTCATCGTATAAAGAAGCTTGTGAAGATTGCTATATTTATAACAGTTACATCTATTGCGCCATTTTATTGTAAAATACTTAGCGTCCAGCATTGTAGCTAACTAACGGCAAGTGTTAGGCTTAAGACCCGTAATTGTATTAAAAATCAAAACACTTTTGACATTATTATTATGTACAGGAAAAATACAAGTGTTCACTGCAAACTATCGATTTAAGTATGGATGACGAGGCGAGCGCCCATTACTATGCAACGGACTCGGACAAACGGTGTTTCTCTTTGCAAGCGTGTTAAACAATGGTAATGACAAAACACCATTCAACTTCGTCTATTGATGATATCATGGATAGTAAACAAGTTAATGACTGTTGTGACACTTTAATAACGGTCGGCAAAACATATTCTGCATACAGCGGCGACCAGCTAGTACTAACATGTCGTACAAACATCAGGTAGCCACTCTGTGACCGCAACAATATGCAGGACATGCTCTGCCGGCCGAATAATATAAATAATAAACAGCTAATTTATAACTAATTCATTTAATATTTTTCTTTTTATGTCTATTTTCTAATGAGATTTCTATTCATCTGCATTTTAAATATCAGTCACTAATCGATTGTCAATTATTGTCAGCATGACTAGGTATCGACACGACGCCGCGCACCGCTCGCGCATACAGACATACAAGGAATACAGGTAGACAGGTGGAAGCAACTAGTACAGTAAGTATTATCGAGAATATTTCAACATAAATATGGAATGTAGCAAACACTCAATTGAAAAGACCCCCGGGTTCTGGCGTTCGGCCATAATTAATCTAATAATATTAAATTAGAGACAATATTTACAATAAAATAGTAACTATGCAACGTAAATTAATATTCCTTGCGTTTACTGTACTGATATGCATCCTTTACGTACAATTATAAATAAATATAAAAGTTGTTTAAACACAGATTTATAGCTGCTGGATAGAAATTAAACTTTAAAATAGGTCACTTAAACATGAAACTGTACACTGCAAGACATCAGCTCATCTCCGACTGGCCCCCGGCTAATACACGATATCATCGAGGGCGGCCGGCGAAAGATTCATTAAATATTATAATATACCTTTAATCGTGTCTATCTGAATCAATTTCACCTAAGACAACATACTTCAACGTAGACTTTATAACGTTATATCTTTTTACTTTATCTCAGTCTTAGTGTTCGCGAAACTCTTAGACGGCGCGAGGAACACGGGCTCGCGGCCCGGACGCGCGGCGCGCGCTCCCGAATAAATAAATACCAAGTCTATAATACTCCGGGACGCGCGCGCGGTGGCGAGTCCCGTCCCGATAATGGAATGTAAGCGTGATATGTGTCCAGCCCCGGTGACGTCACGCGTCGGGCGGCGCGCGGCGCGGCACCATGACGCAGGGCGGCGGCGCGGGCGCGGCCGGGCGCAGGCGCACCCACCAGCGCGTGGCCTTCTGCAGCAGCCCGTCCTTCTTGCGCCGCGCCGCGCCCGCCTCCGCGCCCAGGGCCCACTCCGGCACGTCGCTCACGCACTTGTTCGGTGGAGGCTGGAAGCTGCTTCTCGTCAGCTCGGCTTGCTGCAATAACGAGCGTTAACATTAGTCACGTGATAGTACCTAAAGGGGTTTTCAACCAGAGAATTTTGTTGTACATATTGGTCCTTTATACAATACATTTACAATAACAAACGGGATTCCTATGTAAGGTTGATGACTAGCATTCTTGGTTCCACGACATATTGCAACCAAGAATGCAAATAAGAGAAGACTATTGAAAGCAAACATCAGCTGATTGGACACGTGATCAACACGATATGGTTGCTCGGCCTCGTTCCACGGCTTTACATCTACACATCGATATGATTTTTAAAAGACGATTCGTAACTGATGATTGAGCTGGTCATGTTAGGTTTTGTTAATGTTATTGCAAAGCAAACACGTCGACGGCCTTCCTGATGGTAATTAGTCTCTGCCGCCTATAGTATAAACATCTGCAATACCAGAGTTCATTGCCGGTGCATTTCTATCCCATAGACAAATTTGTAATGTCTTATGTTCTCGTCATTACACCGGCAACCATATCCGTCAAATTGAAATACAGCAACCCTGCTTGGCCCAAGAAATTGGTATGATCTGTTCCAAATGGATCAGAAAACGTACCTCTTGATGCCAATTTGTAGTGCCACAGTGCCACTTACTTTGTGTGTGTGTGTGTTGTGTTATGTGTGTCCTTTAGTAAGAGGTATAAATATTTAATTTTAATAGGGTTTGTTTACACTTTCTTCAGATACCTACTTTTGGACCAGACTATAGTACTTCTTCGTCGAGTTCCTTACCTGATAAGGGACTCGTAACTGTAGATGCACGTCCTGTCCGTACTCGCCGTCGGGCAGCTGTATGCTGGGCGGCAGACCGAGGCGCTCGGCGGCGGCGGCGGACCGCGCGCGCGTCTCTTGCTCCACCATCTCTTGAAGCCGCCCCACCATCGCCTGCAATCTTTGCTGCTTCTCCCATTCCCTGTAACATTACAAACGATATATTATTAGTACCGTGTTTTCAAACACAGGCAGCGGCGGGCAGTGGTCTCCAGCCTAGGTAGACCACCAAGCAGACGGAGCAAAATAAAAGGCACGTTTAAGTATACAGTTTCGTGTTTGTAAGTATGACGATCGATGTATTCTATAAGGTAGACAGTGGCTTAGTTGCCTTTATGAACTAAAAGCGCATTTTTACAGGCAAAATAATCAAAAGGCGCTTCAAAGTGTATGGAACAGCATTTATAAATGAAGGAAAGTAATCGACACCGTGGAAGACCCAGCGAAGATGGCGAGACGAACTTGACTTCTTAATGAGAAATTGAGGTCTTTACCCAGCAGTAAGACGTATAGGCTGTAAAGTAATAATTCATAAATGCACTCTAACAATAATTTTTCAGTTTCTGGCAATACTCTTTTTTGTGGGGTTTCGATTTTGTCAAGAGTAGATATCCAGCCTCAGAAGCAGTGGCAATGATCTGTTAAATGCAGCAGCATTACCAACACCTGCTACATCACTGCCAATTCTTAAATGCCAAGCAGGTATAGGTTAATTTTCAGGACATCATTCTTACAGTTTTAAATATTTCAAAATTGATAACGTGTCTTTTTGAGACACGTTAAAAATTTATTAAGAGGATGTGGTTATTGCGCTACAGAATAACGCGTGCTATGCGCCTGCTATCTTAACTGAGAATTCGTATTGTATTGAGTATAGGTATTCATGCATCCACGGTAGTATGGAGTGCTTGGTAATAATATTGTGACGTGTTATAAGAGGTAAAGCGACACGCAACAGCGGGCGATCGACGATCGCTGGGGCTGCAGTCTCGACATTCATAGTAATCCCTTTACGACCAAATTCGGTCGCAAAGTCCCGGATTGACAGGAGTAATGTATGGAGTGACAGGACTTTGCGACCGAATTCGGTCGTAAAGCGATCGCTATGAATGTCGAGACTGCAGCCCCTGGCTTTTATCATAGTTTACATGTAGGTATAAGACATTACATCAGGCCTTTATTCCCCGAAGGGTTAGACAGAGGTGTTGTATAAACGCTTGCACAAGATCTCAACATTCTTATTAAGATGGTGGTTGAAAGTCATTGGACAATGGTAATTTTTGTGAGACAATATCGCAGAACAGAAGTTGGGAAACAACTTCTGCAACTACTTCGAGCCAGAATTTAGTAACGATGGCGACAACCGAGAATATCGCAAATAGTCTTCCGAGTAAAATGACTGTGTAACATCCAGACGAACGGAAAGACAAGCGAACATGACGATATTATAAGGGTTCCATTTTTGCCAATTGTCTACGGAATCTTAAAAGAAGAAGTTAGGTTGTAGATGTAGTTATACTCACAATGTGGAATGGTGATGTCTGTGATCGTGCCGTAGGCGCCCCCCCGGCGCGCCCAGCCGCTCCATGCCCGCGCACCCCGGCACTTGCACCGAGAGCATCTGCAAATCACAACACACTACTCTCACTTATGTGGTTATCCTCGGGGTTAATATTTTATCACTATAAGTACTACTTTTATCTACTTAATATAAATCTTATGTTCTTTCATTCACTGACAGACAATGCACCGCCTAAACCGCTGGGTCTAGAAGTATGATATTTTGCACAAGAGTTCCTCATATAGCGAAAGTAAGCACTAAGGAAGTATGTTAGAAAATTCACCCTCTAAAGGGGATACAATTTGTATGAAGTCCGTCATTTTGCCAATGGGAAATCCCATCGGGCACACGGCTTGTGTGGTAGACGCCCGTAACGGTCTAGTCGCCAGCAGGGTTAGGGTCCTGGGTTGGATTTCCAGGATCGACCAGAACTTGGTTAGACATTAATGGTTGGACATTAGAAATGGTTGGTCAGTAATGGCGAATTACATGATAGTTAAATGTGCGTGCTACAGTACATATCAGCCCAAGCCTCACATTACTAGGAGTACAACCGTGACGGCTACGTGCGTTTGGTCACAGCTAGGACTTAGTTAATGGACAAAGGCATTGTTCACTTAATGGCTAAGTATGGCTACTGTATTGACCTGTTTACTGGTGCTAATAGAGCAGTGGTGGCCCAGTAGTATCGGCTCCGACTTACGAGTTGAAGGTCGTGACTTCAAACCCGAGCAGGCATTTTACTTTGTGTATTTATTTCATCACCACTGCTCTCACAACGGTGAGACAACATCGTAAGGAAACCGGAATGGCCTAGAACTAAAAATTCGAAGTCCAACCCGCACTGGGTCCGCGTGGTAAATTATGGCCCACTCCCACTCACAGAGAGGCCTGCGTCCCAGCAATAGGGGATAGTAGGAATGTTTATAGAATGATTATGCTATTGGTGCTAAATTATTTAGTTAACAAAGCTGAGTGTAACTTATGTATCATAGTTGTATAATGTTATGTAGAAGTCAATCATTGATTTGTTATTACTACCTTTTGTCAACAAACTTTCTGTTGACCTTTGAACAGTGGAGAGAAAATCTGAGATCTTGTTTGTATAACATTTTATCCTTATGCAGAAATTATGACGTTTTATTTATTCCAATTAGCATATAGATTTAGAACACAGAGTTCAAATATTCTCTCACTAATGAGGATTGTATTTTATCTAAACAGGATATTGAACATTACTAATTGGAGTAAATTTTACCTCAAGTAATAATGGGATTCTAAATGGAACAACTTATCAGCCAATTTGCAACTGATTATGTGCTGTTATTAAATAAATGAATTATTCTAAATTGAACCTGATCTTCATTGAAATAAAGAATTACTTTCATAATATCTTCAAATATAGAGAATTCCAGTTTGAGACACAAAATGAACTCATTTAGCAAGTAGAGCTTTGGTTTATAATCTGTATTTTTTGCAGTTGTGGGTATTACTTGCTTCCCTCGGCACATATGGATAAATTTAAAAAATAAAAATAAATGTATCTAACTCTATCTCCTAGAATAGTTTAGGATAACGATGATAGATTTTAAAACAGCATTTTTAAATGGTTTAAACCGAATGAAAGCTGATTCAGGTATTGATTTACAGAAAAACTACTTTGGTAAATAATGTCTATGATATAACTATAACGGTGATGATATAACTTGGTAAGAGTAAATTACATGGCATAATCTATGAATTTATTTTACAATTTGGTCATTCAGTTATTTAATTTAGTTATTAGTATTATTGTGGCAAGATACTAACATATTTTTTAAGTATACTAACATAAATATGGATCTCTGTTTCTGACTTATATAAATATAATAAAAAAATTAAATTAAAGGTAAGTACTATTTAAAATCTAATTAAAGATTTACATATGCGGGAAAGATTACAAAATATTAGGTAAAACTTTTTTTTAATATCAACATTTCTAGTGCTGTGACGGCAGTTAATCTTATCATTTATCTATTTTAGGTTTCAGTGCTCTGTTGGTGTCTGCCAGCCTCATGGTTTCAATCATACTCTCTCTTCATCTAATCATATTTCATCCTAATGTCATTATTGGTGTAAGAATTTTGTGCTTTCTTTGTTCATTACAACATATTTCCAAAATCACAGACAATTATTATTAACAACACAACAATTATTTGTTATTTTTTAAGAATTTTATTATTATTTTTGGCAATGTCTCCAAATTTTATGGACCATATTAAAATAATCTTTACTTTTTGTCTTTACCACATTCAGGCAAACCTACCTGTAGCAAGTACCTGAATATTGTATACTTTCTACCTTAGGTATTATTTAGAAATTGAGATAAGTAACAGATATTGATTATTATCTATGTATTCCAGTTACAGACTTGATTGACTTGAGTAGAGTCTGCATTATAAAATTACTTGTTTTATTTAGAGCACTGTTTATCTAAAAAATAACCAATTGAATAATGCTTTATTTCGTTTTAGACAATTTTTACTGTTGATCAACACTATTTTGTTTCTTTTTTTATTATAATTTACACAAGATAAGGATATAACAGTACTCAGTAGGCATGTCATATGTTTTAAACTCTAACATATTTTTGATATCTTTGGAATAGTAAACAACTATTTAGGCATAGAATGAAAGGTCAATGCACTGCAGCATTCTTTTGTTTGGATGAATAATCAGTTATCAACAGAGAAAGGTGTTTTTGTTTTACAAATACAAACTAATATTTTGATAAAAGTAAACATAAAAAGACATCATTTAAATGATTATATTTATCTAAATCAATATATTACTTGAAAAGGGGAATGTACGTAACAAATATTCAATGTTTAAGATCATTGCGAGCAAGCAGTTGGTAATCTTTATGTTTCAAAGAATATGCCATTGTTTTATGTTCTTTAAACATTATCATATTCTGCTGAATCCAGTTATAGCTTGCTAAAGACAATCAGAGATACATCAAAATAATATTGGTAACAGAGGTATGAGGACATACATTGTAATATGTTAAGATTTTTCTATTTTAGCATTTGTTTTTAACAGACAGTTTATAAATAAAGATTAATTCAATTTATTGGTTTGAATCATTTACTGTGTTATAAGAAAAACACTGTTATATCAGGCTTATAATTTGGTAAGATCATTTAACATTCAAAGTATTATATCTGCATCATTTTGTGTCTGGATTGTAAAATATACACTTTTCTATGAAACTGCTGAACATACTCTGTATCACATAACATATTCTGTATTCAAGATCACAAATAGATTAGATAATGCACACCGCAGTACATTCTCAAATAGTATTCCTGTATAAGAAATAACCTAAAAACATGATCATATTGAACATGTAAATAACATAGTTTATGCACTGAATGTCATTGACAATTTCAAGTTAAAACATGCCGTTACTGAGTGCTACTTAGTTTCTCTTTAGATTCTGCAATATGATAACACAAGCCTATTGAAATGTCATCAGTATCACCCACAATTTTTATAGATTATCAACATTTTTATCTTTTTGTTTCCACTTTCCTTATCAAGACAACAGATATAAGTAAACATTATGTATTGGAGACTGGTTTTAATACTCCCCAAGGTAATCAAACTTAGAAATATCCATAACCAAAGTACTGCATACAGAATGTAGATTTTATTCAACAGACAGTCTTAAAGGCAAGCTATGATCCAAAGAAAATGCAACTTCATTGTGTTTACTATAGTGTAATGAAAAATGATTTAGTATTTATCATTGTAGACTAAGAATACTATTAGAGTAAGCCAGTATTGTCTTAAAATTCAATTCCTTGTGCATAATACCTAACCTTTTTGTTGTGATAAGATTATAATCAGTGATTCTCTACTGTACTCTCAAAATTGACACATTCTTTTTCTGAATGCTCTACTATCTACTTATTATCTAGTGTATGAATGAAAGACATTAAGATTACCATAATTAAAGCAACCTTTGAGTATACCCACTGTTTTTGATGGAAGCAAATTTTCAAGTAGTGCACATATTATCGAGTTGGCATGTCACGACTATGATACAGCGAGAGGTGATTACGGAACTGTCTGTCATGAAAATTTATTTAAATTCACACAAACAACGTCTGGGTGTGACGTCGCTATCGGCGCGCCTCTTATCACTTGGCACGCTCCCGCCGTCTCGCGGCCATCCGAGTCGCCTCGGGCCTCACTCGACTCCAGTACAAACATTCTTCTATTCTGTCCATATTCCACATAATATTTATTAGCTAACGTTTGAAAATTTCGCACTGCTATCAAGACAAAAATAAAGGCAATGTATGTCTACAATTACTAACGTTGTACTAGATTATTTTTGCTGTCAAAATATATTACGACTACATCAACACTACTTACTATTTGAAACAGTGTCGTCCACAATTTTTGTAGGTTTTCCACCTATGGATGACAGTTAGTGATGTGCTTAAATCCAAATTCGATGGCACACTAATCGAGACACAAATAAGTGAATCGATTACGAACATAAATGTTCTGTTTGATAATTACACTACACAGTCACTGACATTTGCATTTGTTTTGTTGAAGCTGTAAATATTTTAAACAAAACAATCACAGGGCACTATAGAGAGATTAGCGCGTTTACAATAATTAACTATCATTCACTAATAAATAAAAATATGTTATTCAAGGCATTAACACTATAAAAATAAAATTATTTATTAATTAAGAATAACGTATAAATTCCACTATCGCGTGTTTTGTGATGGAGTTTCTTAACTCCTTTTTTCATATTGGCAGAAAGACGCCTGCCATCGAGCGAGTCTTGTTGTTCAATGACGCGGACGGACGCGGCGCGGTGTTCGCAGTCGCGTAGCGGGGAGGACGGGCGGGCGGGCGGTGCACCGGCTGCCCCGATGTCGCCGCACACTAAAGAGCTTGTAGTGTGTAACATTGCTCTCTCACACATACAAATAATCTGTCTAGTTCACTTTGTGTGCTCAATCGGTACTTCGGTAGGTGCGATGATACGATGTAGCTAGTGCGAGTGAGTGTGTTTGTAGAATATAGTGAGCGTACCGTGTGTGTGCATATGAGCTGGCACACATGTAAGAGAAGCTCGATTGCTGCTACCGTCGTAGTTGTTATATATGCGCACCTATAACTGTAATAGTGAGCGATGACGCGTTTGTCGGCTTGCGAGACGAGACGGTTGGCATTGCTCAATGATCGAGTTGTAGTCATAGAATGTACGTAACCAATAATCATAGGTGCATGATTTCTTTTCTATATTAAAAATGTAGTTTATGCACTTCCTTATATAATGGAGCGATACAATAAAAATAATGAAGAAAGGTATTCAGGTCAGATAGGTAGATAAGTCAAGATTTTATTTTATTAATTGCTTTTCCATTAAATTTCACATTTTTGATACCTATTATGACAAATCTTTGATTACATTCTTAAACGCTGATCTTCTGATTCCGGTATAATTTTAGGCCAATGGGATTTTCCGGACATCCGGTAGTTTACCCTACATTATATAGTTACATAAAATATTTCAAAACAAACCCAAAAAACCTGATGGTAACCCAATGACGAATTAGGTTTCTCAAAAAAATTGTTTATTTAAAACAAGCTTAAAACAAATTAAGAAATGTTTGCCTACCGACTGACGGACGCTTTTAATTAATTTGACTCAGAAAGTATACTGCGGGAGATCTTTCAGCGAAATCGCCGAAACATCGTTTGGACTGGAACATGTCATAATATGATGGTCAAGTTGTCGACAAATTTTTATCTATATTGGTATACACATGAGAGATTCCGCCAGTAAAAAGATATATTACACCCAATTGGTAATTATAGGACCGATTCTTTAGGTTTTACAGAAGAACCGAAGGAGACCGTTTCAATTAACCATTAAAAAGCACTTTTTAAAGTCAAAATTTATTGGAAAACGAATAGAATTGCATACATCAAAAGTTAGCACCAAACAAATTATACCTAGAAAGCCAATATTGTTTAACTCCGGTTCCTTTTCATGATATAGGTTCTACTATCACGTTAGAGCCTCACCGTGTCATGGCGTGTTTTCTTTCTGTACACATAAATAATAGTTATATTGTTATGTTTAACCACGTTACTGGTGAAAACAGTTTTACTTAAACATTTTGATCTTCTTTCTACCCTTATGGAATCACTGACCCCCAAGTCACAGGCTATAAACCTAGTTTGGGTGCCAGGAGATAATACTCAATGCACTTTATGCTGTACCATATTACTGTACTTATAACCTTTGTGAACATTTTACCGGAAATAAACATTATTATTATTATATAGACCAGCCGAGTATGTGCTTAACACTCATTTTGACAGTTTAACCAAGTTCGTTGCGTTTACGTTGTTAATTTTATTTGATAATTTCTAAACATATGAAGCAATGAATTAGGAATATCTTTCAAAACCCTTATTGATTGTGATTGAAAGCGTGTTACGCAACAGGCGCACATGAAACTGGGTGCAGATCATCATATCGGTGAAGCTGTTTTTCATTATGTAATAATAAGCAAAAGTGTATACGCATATTGGTAAAAATGATGACCGCGGCGTGGGCATACCCATGTGTAAGATAGTGATGACAACGACTCACGGGGTTGGCGGCGGCGGCTGCGGCGGCAGCGTGACGGCGGCGCAGGTGCGGGCGGGCCAGCGCGCCCGCGGCCGCACACACCAGCACAGCGGCGCCAACGCATGCGCCCGCCCACCACCACTCTGAAAAAATGTATGTTACAAATTATGCAAAAGATAAAAAAGAAAATACAATTTTTTTATATCAATGGTCACATCAATAAAATCGATTGAATGCATTTGGACATCACTACTGACTGTAAAATGTCATCAATCTATTTTGACAGCTTTTCCAAAAGATAAACTAAACGTTATAAAATGTAATTTTTAAATTTTCGTTTTGTTATGCAATTTTTAAAGTTTCGTTTTGTATAATGAAATGTAACCCATTTCATTATACGTGACATTTGAATACACATCCGCACATGTGAGGGCCAGGTAAAAAGAGACAACGCCAAAACGATAACCGATGTCGATAATTTGATATAAGGTAACGAGTTCTTACTAAATTAGGTCTTGCCCTGGTGTTATCTCTGCTCAAACGTTCGGGAATTTGATGAAAGGTTTTATTAGATCCAGTACGTACTTCCCAGTAGCTGCCACCAGTCGATAGGTAGTCGATGGACAGCAGGTTAACAAAGGCTAACTGACTAACTATAACCAAGGTACATGTCTACCGAACCATCCAGCTAGCAAAACAGCTCCTTCCTACGAATTTCAATAATTATTATTCTTTTTAACACTGCTTTTAGCTTGTACCTACATAGTAGGTAGATAATACAAAGTGACACTAGGGTCCCTTAATATTGCTATTTAATAAGAGTCACTTTTTAACCGACTTCAAAAAAGGAGGAGGTTCTCAATTCGACGGTATGTTTTTTTTTTTTTTTGTGTGTTTGTTACGCGATTACTCCCGCCAATTGTGGACCGATTTTCAAAATTCTTTTTTGTTCGAAAGAGGAGATACTTCTGAAGTGGTCCCATAGAAATTTTATAAAATGAATAAAAACGGTTCAGTAGTTTGGTTTTTAAACCAAAATTACTCGTAAGAATTACAACTTAAAAGTGAAAAATAAAAACATTTTTGCAAAAAAAAACGACACCGACTTCCGAAATTAAAGGTATTTTTCACTTTGTAGTGTCGTTTTTGGAAGTCGGTTGTTTTTTTTTGCAAAAAAGTTTTTATCTATTATCTTTATGGAAAGGCTATCTATAATGGTTGTCGTATCGACAAATTTTCTATTACATTCACAATTACTCATTTTCCTTACCCCAGAGCAAATAGCCGCCGGAAGAATAGTAGTCGTCTATTTGGTTGAAACTGTAAATATTTTCGGGTTTCGGATTTGTGAACAGCGTTTAGAGGACTCCTTCGATAACATTGATATATTATTAGGTATGTCCGATTCGGAAGCTCGAAAGCGTACCTATCTAATATAATCTAGGTATCTGTCCCGTGTAGTGTTGTGTGGTCAGAAAAGTGATGAAAGAAAGGTTCTGATGAAAATGTTCAGGATCAACGTAACGTTAGATGTAACGTAGGTAAATGGATAGAAGAGGATAATAAGTAACGAAATCTGAAAAAGGTCCCGTCGGTAACCGAGAAGTTATGAAGAAATTATTTCGTTTGTCTGTCATGGTATGATCGTATGATTTTATAATGCAGAGATAGGTAACGTTTAGTTAATAAGGAATACGTAAGTCTTGAAAAAAGTTTTGAGTATGAATGTGGATGGCTATAAGAAAAAATACCTAGAGACAAGGGAAACGATAGATCATGGATGTGACTGTGTGAAAAGTAGGAAACTGATATGCTTAGAGAGAAAGGGGTAACATGCTGACATAATGGTTGATAGGCACTTAGAGTTGCGTGCAAGGGAGTGCGAGGGAGAGAGACACTACATTGAACCTGAACTAATTTGGAAGGGGATGAGATGAATATGATAATAGACCCTAATCTGGTTATTTCGTAGACAGTTGTTACATACCAAGTAGGTACCTACCCATTCAATTAATGTAATGAATGTTTGCGAATGATTGACACGTCATAGGGTAAAACAATTATTTTAAAAGTTGGTATAGGTGTTATCATTTCGACACTAAATAAATCAAAAGCATAGTAGTATAGACCATGTATGGGGATAGCAGCCTGCGTTTTCTATCAAGAACGACAGCCACCTAATTTAAACAAAGCAGGGTACTTAAACTAAACGCTTTTTAAGTGAAACCAGAAAATTAGGAATTCAGTAGATAGTTGTATGTTATTTTAAAATGCACCAAAGCTTCGCCGAGTGCGATGTTGGGCGTTCATCGCGCCATTGTACCTAAGTATTTTTATTTAGTTGACATGCGTAGGTACTTTATGTAAACTAGACAGAAGGTTACAGCCGAACAATACGATACACGTGTCTGACTCATGAATCAGCCGCCTGAAAAGTATCAAAGAATAAATTAAACACAATTTTTATTATTTAAAATTGATATGGAAATCATTTCGCTCGTGTCTGATATCTATTGCAAATGCGATTATAAAGTAGGTATCCATGTTCCTTGATAAGCTTATACTAAAATAGTTAGGTATTTATAAACAAAGAAATTCTTGAATTTGAACTCAACTACTATAAGTAGAGATATTAAAACCTAAATTAAATCGTTAGTTTGTGCGAGTATTAAGTGTTTGTCTGGGTTTAGACGTCCGATCGAAAACACCCCAGAATCTGTCGATTTTAAAGGTCAGTATTGTTATGTGTATCCTGATCAAAGGTGACTACAGAAAATACTGTCATGTACTTATGCCCGTAGAGACTTTATAATATACACTTTATTTTTGTACATAAGCAGGTACCTACGGTCAGCGACAAAAGTCGATTAAAATTATAATATTACAAAAAAAATATCTACACGTAGGTACATTGTATTTCAGCATTTCATTAAGAGAATCATCATCTGCCTAGCCTTTTCCCAACTATGTTGGGGTCGCCATCCAGTCTAACCGAATGCAGCTGAATTATACCAGTATTTTACATGGAGCGACTGCCTATCTGACTAACCCAGTTACTGGGTAATACGATACTCCTTGATAAGACTGGTTGTCAGACTTTCGGGTTTCTGATGACCCGTAACGACTGTCAAAGATGAATGACAGCCGGGACCAACGGCTTAATATGCTTTTCGAGGGACGCAGGGATCTTAGTATGTAAAGATGGTCACCCATCCATAGACCAACCGCATCAGGCGTAGCTTAACTTGATCGAACGACACGTGCGGCTGTTATTACTTAGCCTTATAAATAAAATATTATTAATACATTATTATTAAGCAATAAAATCTCTTTTAATGTTACTTCTACTCCGAATTTAATTAAATATTTAATAACTATAAGTCCATTTACAATAGCATTAGAAAGAAGTTAAAAAAGGTTATTTTTAATGCACACTTTGTAACAAAAATACAATAAACATTGTTACATTATGATAGACGCCGAATTTATTATGATCTATTTTTACAGCAGCTGTCACACTTAATTGTAACCATTTTAACTATTTATGTTATGAAATTATGTGGCTTTCATTTATTTATATTATATAACTCCAATTTTAAATTACATTGTCAATGCTAAAAACCTAAAAGAAGCAGGGATGAACAATACTTGGAACGTTATTCGTTTCACTATAATTCTACCGAATTTTATTTTAATTAAGGTGGATGCGCTGCAGTAGCCCGCGAAATCAGACGAATTCGGAGAAATTCTAATTTAAAGGGATGTATTGATGATTTTTAAGGTTAAAATTGTATTATTGCCTACATATTTCTTATTGTTGCGCATCATATTATTTTTATTAAGATACAACCTTACACTGACCTGCAAATGGCAAAAAACGCAAGAAAATTAGAATTTAAGCATCTCCCTTAAAATTGTTTTATCATAACTTTGAAATAAAATGTTTTGCATTCCTGCTTCTACGAGCCTCTTTTTTCTAATGCTTTTATAAATGGAGTATAGATTTAAAAAACCTGTTGTGTTCGACTTTTGTCGCTGTCTGTACTTATTGCATATTTGCATCATGTTATTTAACTGAAGCGTTATGTGAATCACTTGGTCACGCAACTTGTGTGACGTTTATTGTGTAACGTAGAGCTATTGGG
The DNA here is from genome assembly GCA_951799955.1 of Apamea anceps. Lineage (NCBI taxonomy): Eukaryota > Metazoa > Arthropoda > Insecta > Lepidoptera > Noctuidae > Apamea > Apamea anceps. The sequence continues at coordinate 8,515,695 of OX637516.1, forward strand.
GAGCCAAGTAGGTAGTACACAGTTGGGGTAACCTAACTTGCGAAGTTGCCAAGCTATAAAATATGATAATGTTAAATTATAATAAATGCTCAGCAAGATTGTTGTGTTGTGATTGTGACACAATGCTCGAGTGCGTAAGAGTTATAAAACCTGTCACTATAAATAACGGGCTGACGAAATTTTGAATGACTTCAAAAAACGTGGTTTGTTTATAGCGTTCATTTATTTGAGTGTTTGCTAAATACGTAAATTGTAACCGGAATTTCAGTGAGTGAATATTACTCTGTATTCGTTTACACGTGTTTAGAAGAAGGTATACCTAGACATGTATTTAACAAATTAGTTAAACTAAATATATTAGCAGCATAAGTACCTAATAGTTAATTAATAACATACTGTACAAAAGAAACAGGTAGGTACGCGTAGGTATTTGAAGGACGTGTCGTGTAGCGACAAGAAAATCTAACTTTAGCTTTAAATTAAGAAAGTAAAGAAAAGGAAATTGAAGTCAATTAAAGTTTTATTTACAACACATACAAAAGATGGAGATAGACTGGTCAGTGGTGTGTAGTGTGGGTGAGGAAGGATGAGGATGCGTGATAGGTAACTAAGGCACAGCTGAAGATGTAGGCCGACGCGAGGCAGGCGGCTTAAACAGCCACGCGCGGAGTAGAGCGCGTGTGCAGCACGGAGGGTACCTGTAGAGGGGCCCAACAGCCACGCGCAGAGTAGGGTGCGTGTGCGGCACGTAGGATACCCGTAGGGAAGCCCACGCAGCAGGAGCAGGACGCAGCACGGCAGCAGGAGGGAGCAGGCACGGCAGGGACGCTGTCAGCCCGCCAGGTGAGGCGGCCCTCGGATGAAGCGCGGCCCGACAGGTACCGGAGGGGCGCTCAGAATCTTCAGAGTCCTCCGGCGAGACGCGCCGGCGGCCCGACTTGTACTCGAGGCCTTCAAAGAGGACGGAGGACGGAGGCGAAGGGAGGGTCCGTCAGGTACCGGAGCCTTTAGGAGAGGCACGCTGATGGGTGTTCCCGGGATAGATGGCCCTGGAGCATCAGGCTTATTTGAAGTATTTCGCTTTAGAGGCGAAACGGGAACTGACCCTAGCATTGCGTGAATTTATAATGTGAACTCGTAGAATAATATCACGTAGAAAATATAAATTTGAGATATGTTAGTGGCCAGGTGTAATTTTGAAGAAGTATGAACGTATAATCTGCTAAATAGTAGCAGGCCGTTAATAATTTGCAAGAAAAGTTGCCATGGCAACGAAATATACAGCGTTGTCAAAACTGTAATGATATATTTTAAATTAATAAAAAACAATATAATCTATAGTTATATTGTGTTAAAAGTATAGTGTTTATACGAAAAAGCGAGCAGTGTGGTAGCGCCTAACAGTAACGGAATGCTAGTTCTGACCTGGAAGAATGAATGAAAATAAATGTGAGTATGTACATTATGTTACAGATGTTCTGTGGAATCTTGACTCTACTTAGCTGAGATTCTATCGGCACAAATAAAATGCTATTTATTCGTTCCTTTAAAATCTCAGTAGACAAAATACAAACGAGATGTGTCATGCTGACTAAAAATAAGTCATATATTATGTTAGTGACTGATGATTATTATACAAAATGTACCTACGATTAAAGGCTAATTGGCTATTGGCTAAAGCTGTTACAACTTTTTCAGCTTTAACTCGATTAAATATAATAATTCCTTTCGTTAAATTCATAGGTCATCTGCTTAGGACCGTAGTTAATTCTTTTTTTATGTTCTTGGTTCCGTAACTAATTCTAATATTTTCTTCATCGCTTGAATCACTTGACCACATTTTAAAAAAGAAAATCTAATTTTAAAATTGATTGCGGTAAGCAGTACACTCGTAAACTTGTAAGACGGAAATGACGGAATGGAGAGTCCGATTTGCTATGATTTTCTACAAGTTGTAACATACAAAGGATATATGATGAACAAAATCACAAATACAAGTGTAATAATATACTTGTTAAATAAATAACCACACTTGTAACCCATAATTTACACGTGTAGTTTTGATAAACACATAGGTATTTGTAATACTGAATTTTTACAAGAAAAGTGCTTGTAATACAAGGCTTGTAAGTTTTGATAAACAGGGCACAGTCTAACGAATAGAAAGTTATCTTTTTTGTTATCTCTACAAACCTTTTATCTGATTCTGATAAGATCGATAGCACACCATTCCAATGTAATACATGCCGGAGTATTAACAGCATCTTTACCAGATCTAAGGCAGTCATCATTACATACGGCAAATGGGTTCACCACCGCGATTTTTTTTTTGTTAATTTATGTTGTGTCCCACTGCTGGGCAAAGGCCTCCCCTTTTTCCTTCCTAACCTCCTTGCCTTGTGTATGGCCATATTAGCCCTGCAAACGTTATCAAATCGTCATACCACCTTCGCTGTGGGCTACCTCGATGGCGATGACCTCCCTCAGGCGTCCAGCGAGTGACGATCTTTACCCATCTCTCCGGGTGAATTCGTGCGAAATTAGATTTAGCATATTGTTAATGCGTACCTACAATAGGATTCATTACCGTTAACATTTTTCATCAATGACAGAGAACGGGACGTCGCCCTGAATAATTAAGATGTTTAATAAAGACAAAGAATGCATCATTGTCAACATCAGCCGCACAATTTGTAAGGAATTGGCTCAAGTACAAGAGGTATTTAGGAGGCCCATTTACAATTAGGGCGGCTTGCGTCACTTAAGGTACTTTTAGGCCTCGTGCGAGTTGGCTCTTAAAAATCCACCAATAAGACTCAGTTGTTTTCAAACTGTATCTACTAGGATTTGAAAACAATGCAGACTTATTGGTGGATTTTCACTGGTTTTTCCGGCCGTTTCCTACTCCTTTTCATCTACGGACATAAGATTACTTCGGGGCTTGATAATTCTCGTAAATGTTCATAAACGGACTAAGAGAGTAGGCCCCTCTGCTGTAACAGTGTAGACTGATGTCATAGACCAGCTTCGGCGCTGTTAACAATTTCAAATAATAGGTAGAATTTTGCCACTTTTTAACCGACGAAAAAAAAACCGAGGAGGTTCTCAAGTCGACGCGTATATATATATATATATATTTTGTACTCTGTAAAAAGTTATGCGTGGATACACGCTTATCTTTTTACAGAGTACCTAGACCGATTTTTATAATTTTTTATTGAAAAGGGTATACCCCAACGTTGGTCTCATATAAATTTGGAAGAAAAATCCAACCCTAAGGGTGGGAATATAGGGGTGATTTATTGTTTACTCACAGATTTGAATGCTGAGTTGTGTATTAGGTATTACTCTACTCAGTTCCACATATGCCTGCCCTTTGGCAAACAATTAGTAGATTATAGCCACAAAAAATTATAAAATAAAAACATTTTAACAAAAATATTAAACTGCCGAAAAAACAGAAAAGCAAAAAATAATAAACCTTTTTTATTTAACCTTAATAACTAAGTTCTTAAACTAATGTACGAGTAAGTATATCTAAATAATTTTGAGTCGGCGCCGTTTAAATTTAAGGCAATTTAGTGATCTTTGTTTATTGATTGTTTGGCGTCGACTCAAAATTATTTAGGTATACTTACATTAGTTTAAGAACTTAGTTATTAAGGTTAAATAAAAAAGGTTTACTTATTATTTTTTGCTTTTCAGTTTTTTCGGCGGTTTAATTTTTTTGTTAAAAAGTTTTTATCTTCAACCCAACCATTATGTACATGACTCTGGAGGCTTAAAAAATCCGCCCACAGTAACACTGCCTGACCGTGTTTCAGGCGTAGCGCAAACCACGATGAACGTAACTTGAATGGAACTTTACGTGGGGTCCCTTTTCCGTAATCATTCTTACAACATCTTAGCTATTATAATATTTCCATTAACAACAACAAGCACCTACCTTATCATTCTTAAATTACTGTATCAGTTCTGATACATGTTTACTAAAAAGTGCATTATTTGGCCTACATTATTTCTCAACCTTTACTCACCCTAAATTCTCTAAAGCAACATAAACAAAATAAAATGAAGATGGCAAAAAAAAAACAAAAAAAAAAACACGAGTAAAAGCTAATGTCAAATAAAATAAAACAAAATAGTAGGCAGTACCGTAGACGAGTCGTAACTTTGCTTTGATGCTTAATTTTTTCGTAGCGTTACGTAGCACGTGCGTAGACGTGTCGTAGCAACGTAGATCTAAATATCTTCAGTGCACTGCACTTACGTAGCTACGCTTCAAGGCTCGCAAACGTAGTCAAACAAAAATGTATTATCCATTTTTGTGAATAACGATGCTTTATTTTCGTAATCAATGTCAAAATATTAGTTATAAATTCTTAGGTTAAGGCCGTCTTGTAGTGCGGTGTGTAGGTATGAAAACGCTTCCTCACTCCCCGCATAATAGGTATGTATCGAGCGTATAGACGCAGCGAGCGAGCGCCGAGTTAGCCGATGCTAGCGTTTGAACATGCAGCGTAAATGCAGTAGAGGTGTATCGGGTTCGGGTATATTGACGGAAGAGGAAATAAAATTGCTGTACTGCTTTGTTTGTATTGTATTGTAATCAAATATCAAATAAACATACATACGAGTATATGTAACCTGGACATAACCCTCCCCATTTCAAAATACAAAAAGAATTTAACCACGTACAAATACACTTTTCTCCTATAGTCAAAAATTTAATGTGAAATAATTATTATACTAACCAATTTTAATATGAATGCTCAATCTTGACCATCGTGTAAATTTTTTCCCTCAAATTTAATCATTTATTTCCTCAATGTTTATTTTTATCCTTTTTACACTAATCTTATAATTATGAATGGTCATTCGTGTCATGTTAATTTTTTTATTTTTCCTAAATCTGTGTTCATCATTCATAATTTCTTTATCTATTTTTATTTTTATCGTTTATTTTATCCATATAGTTATATGTGCGTACTGTGGTATCATGTAATTGAAGGATCACACGTAAAATAACCTTTTTTCTTATTCTGATTTATATGTCGTTAAAAACTGTCAAATTTTCCCAATCAACCTTGAACCTTAATGCTTCAGAGATAAAGTTGAAAATCTATTAAAGAAATTTGACATATTGTAGTAGCTTGATTTGCTGGCGTCTGTACCTAGAATTTACAAGATATTTTATAATATTATACGATATGTCAAAGTTATTGAGCAAACAAAATAATCATTTGAACAAATTCAATCTGTTCAGTAAATCTTACCTACTATACTTTTTTGTATTGTGGCGCGTCTAAGCAATGATTGTAGGTAAATAATGTTTGGAACTTTACGTCATGAAACGAAATCATTTACTGTAAATAAGTAGGTTATCTACTTACTTATTTATTTACAGTAAACCCTATTAGAAAACGCAAACGCGGGGGGATTTTTTACGGAACAAACGGCGCGTGCGTCCAAACTCGATGACGTTTCGGCGGGCACTGGCCGGCCGTTGCGAGCATTTGAATGCTAGATTTTGCGTATAATTCTTTTATAGAAAAAAATAATAAGTAAATTATAAAATGTGTTCTTACCAAGCTCTAAAAAACAACAAGGCTTATTTTTTGGTATAACTTTTACATGGTTTAACGATGTAATCTCTTCAAGGTACACGTTTTAAATAGCGATTTAGTATCATCTTCTTGATTTTTTTTATCGAGCCAATTATTTTAATTCACGTTTCTATTTTCACACTATGCGCTTCACAATATGTTCAACTTTCCTAAAATATTTTCTTTTTGTGCTCACTCTGTTCATATTCTCTATATCTATATATACTTATAATAAATCTGTAGAAGTGAAAATTCTGTACATTGAAAATATCAAAAAAATAAATGGCAGGGGGTGTTACTAGACCGACACCGAACCCAAAAATGTGATTAAAAAATTTTTTGTCTGTCTGTCTGTCTGTCTGTCTGTTTGTTCAGGCATCACGCAAAAACTACCGGTTCGATTACGATGAAACTTGGTATAATTATTCTTTAATATCCTGGGCACCACACTGGGTACTTTTTATCCCGGAAAAGTATATACAATAAAAAACAAACTTAATTTTGCGGTTCGATCCCTAGATCCGATTACTGTACCAACCGCAAATAATAAGTTTGTCGTAGGTTAGTTCACACGCAGTGGAGTTCATTTTTATTCCTTTTACTTTTTAGAGTTATTTAGGTTTATTTTTATATAAGTCGTAGGTATAGATTTTAATTTTAAAGTATAGGTAGTATATTTGATAGTGTACGTAGTGACCGTAGGTTATTTTATAATACTGTTAGGTAGGATAGTCATTCGTATAGATATTAGTTTTTAGAGATTTTGCTTATTTATTGAGTTTAGATTGAGGGGCCCGTGGCTAAATAATAACAGCCGCACAGGTCGATCGGTCAGGTTAAGCTACGCTTGCCGCGGTCGGTCTGTGGATGGGTGACCATCTTTACATACCGAGACACCTCCGTGCCTCGGAAAGCACGTTAAGCCGTTGGTCCCGGCTGTCATTCGTGGATCTTTGACAGTCGCTGTGTTAGTCAGAAGCCCGAAACTCTGACAACCAGTCGTACCAAGGGTATCGTATTACCCAATAACTGGGTTGTGGAGGTCAGATAGGCAGTCGCTCCATGTAAAATACTGGTATTCAGCTGCATCCGGTTAGACTGGAAGCCGGCCCTGAACATAGTTGGGAAAAGGCTAGGCAGATGATGATTGAGTTTAGATTAGTTATCGTCATAAATAGGTTTATTTAGGTTGGTAGGTATTTTATTTTCTGTTATTGAGTTTATTTATTTTTTTAATTAGGTAGGTACTTAGGTAAAGATATCATATAGGTACCCTCTTAATCACCATTAATGAGACACAATTGGTTTTCTATTGTAATTAGCCACAAAGGGCCCGCGAGATAGATGGCATCCTGGTGCACATATATTTTATCCTGTTAGCACGTTCCCGTGGGATTATTTCCGACATCCACGCGGGCGAAGCCGCGGGCAGAAGCTAGTCTATTCATATTTTGCTAGATTTACAGATGTTTAAAAAAGTTAAAAAGTACTACAACCTCGCCTTAATGCAGTTTCGCATTATGTGCCATTCTATTTTTGCTGGATAGTTTGTTTGCGTGGTTGGGCTAAATTTAGCAAAGCTTAATCAGAATATCTCTCTTGACGGCCGACCGGAGTAAAACCGAGTGCACGTTTTCATAACTTAATTGTATGGTATGTACCAGCATACTTTGTATGAGCTATATTATATGGAATTTGTAGAACGTAACGAGCGTAGCACCTAAAAAATATGCTTGTATATGTAAATTATGAATGCTACAAAAAGTTTTTTCTTGTTTTTTTTAATGTTATTGGTTTGCTATTTATCAATTAAGGTATTTTTTAAGTATTTCTAATAAGTAAATAGAGTGCCGCCAAGTGATAGCTGTGATAACAAATGTTTTGGTTCTATGAGGAATTTTATCGACGAAGTGTGTTCCTTCGTTTACTTGAAGGAGACATAATGCAGATGCCGAATATAATGTAATAGTATCAACGACACGAGGGATGCGTCATTCGCGTCTGTCTAGCGATTAGTGTCTGCGAGCCGGATCTCGTTCAGCAGGAGTTAGCGCGGCCGCGGGTTACCGTCGGCGGTTGAGGCCAAAACAAACGGCATGTGGTCGCGCGTACTCGACAAAAATTCGACATCGTTCGCCCAAGAATGCACAGTGCGGTTATTTATAGAGGTTGGGAGGAGCGCGGGGGCGGCGGCGACGTCTGGTGTCGGTCTGCCGGGGCCTGCCGCCGATCACCGAAATAGCTTCTCCAGCTGGCGGTACCTGGCCACGTGGCGCGAACTCACTCGTTGAGTGCTGGCTTACCTGCCTGAGCCTTGTCAGCGACCACTCCGCGCCGCGTCGCAGCTAGTGTCGTAAACGCACCGCTCCACTAGCCAGTAGGTCGACATTTCTAATATACTACAACACATAAACGCGAAGGGCCCACGCCGCCGATTGACTAGACTGTATTGTGGTGCCAATTGTGTAATTGTAATTTGTGGACTATCCGACAATATCGCAGAGCCATATGCGTGGTCGACTGGTCTTATTGAACTTGTTCGACCAGAATTCGATCGTTTCCTAAGTCCTGAGTGTACATGAGCAGAGGTATGGCAACTAGTCGTCATAGTTTCAGTAGAATAAATAAAAATAAAGTATTTCGTAGCATACAAATTGACCGAGGTGATAAGAGTCTAGTCTTAAGCTTGATAGAAACCTGAAAGATATGAAAAAATAAATGTATTAAAAACATCAACGCTGTTTTCGCCGCCTGCGTAATCGCGATACAATCCGTGAAACTAGTTTAAATTCAATGCAAGTGTAACATTCGAATATCATAAATCATTATGTAAGTACATAAATACATTTCTTATCAGTACCAGACGGTGACTGAAAACATGGCAGAGAGACGAAAAAACATTTTTAAAAGTTTGACACGTTTAGTGCCCTGACGGCTGGGAGTACGGAGAGTGCCAATTATCACGTTGGGCATCAACTATCTGTGCGTCGCAGACGACGTGCTGCGTACCTACTGTGTATTACGACAATCAGTATTTTACCTGTCGTGTAGCTGTGTATGCCGTAAGAAGCTTAACATTACGGATCGACGTGAAGATGATGTTAGCTACTCGTCTGTCTTGAGTCTGGTATTCTTTCTTCATCACCACTTAGACCACAACTTAATAGAGATTTAAGGTTTCCTATAGAGATAAAAGCAGTAAATACATATTTATTTTCGTTAAAAAATGTCTAAAACGGGCACGATGTTTACGAGATACTTACTGTATTATAATTTTACACCGGCACGCTCTGTGTAGTCTGCCTCGTGTATTTGGGCTGTGCTAGATTAATCTTCGAGTTATCTAGCTATTTCTTATCGTGTTTTCCTACATCTTGAGTCATAATAATATTTTGTGACTAAGTTAATTGTAACCATTATTAAAAGTGAATCAAGCATGCGATCGGTCCCTTCAATTAATTAAAGTGCATAAATTGCAAGATTAACTCTACCTTGATGAATCTTATAAAAAGAATGATGTGTAATTTGATCCCAATAATTAAGAGATTTTTTCATACACAAAATACCTATCAGGTTATTAATAATATTGATATCAACATGTGTGTAACTGATAATTAGGAACGCAGCAATCACGTTAATGGCACGCGAAGCGCGACCCTTGTCTATTTGTGAACTTCCAAGAATTCATTTAAAATAATGATGAATTTAGATAATGTTACTAATATTGGTCGTAATTTATGAGGAGTTTTAAATTACTTATCAGTATGTAGGTACGATAGCACTCAATCAAACCGTTGGAATATGCATGAATCAGCACGCTTGCGGATTCGCACGCCTAGAACTAAAGTTATAATATCTACCGAAGAAATCTCCAAGTATTCATAAAGACGTATTACAATTCCAAATCCCTCGTGGATTACGGGATTAGTCCGAACCAACAGAGTTTCGGCTTACGGGAATATTTTTTTTTATATTTAGTCAGAATATTCATTTTTATCCGGCTTTTTTATTATTAAGTTAAATGTACGAGTATATCTTTTAACGGTTTGGTTGTCTACTACAAGCAATATCGTCATTTCAATGTCACACTTTGTGGTGCATTATACCAAAATCAAAAGTCATTTATTCAAATTAGGCTGAGAATCACTTTTCGAACGTCAAAATTATAAAAGACAGTCCCCCAAAAACGCCCGCCCTTCACCACTTTATACCAAATTATTGATGGCGACGAATGCCTTATTTAACAGGGTTATGTCACCCGAACCAACTCTACCTCTTCCGAAAGTTTTCATTCAGAGTTCTGTATTTTTTTATTCAATCGCTGCGTGACTTCTTGTTATCTTACGACACTCGTAGATAGATAGTCTCAGTATTTCTCTGTGTACTACAAAAACTATGGGAATGCGTTTCGCTCCATTGACTCTACTTAGACGATAACCAGCTGATGTGCGGCTACGTTTTTATTGTCATTATCACGCATTCGGCTTATATTTATGTTGTGAACAAACCCAAATCTTTAAATATAGAAAAATGCTGACCCATATAAGCTCAACAATTGTATAATAATATGTAGCAGTTTCACAACGATAAGTGAACTGTTTTGCGCAGTATGCACACTGAGAATAGTTTCAATTAAAAGCGTGAAGTACAAAGTATGTATTTACTGCTGGATGTATATATAACGATACTCGTATTCTCGAAGCGCCCCAGAAAAAGATCGTAAAGAGCGCGCCGAATAAGTACAAATATGTGCAAAATTCTAAGCCGTATTTGATAAGGGGGTGGCCTGGGGTGTGGGGGGAGGCTGCGGGCCGTCTAGACGCGGCGTAATTAGGAAGGTGAGCGTAGGCAGGCGCGGACGAGCCCGCCCGCCCCGAACCTTGCGTCACCTCTAATTAATATAACAGGTAAATTACGCATTCTGGGTGCCAACAACACTGGTTTTACATTCAACCAGCCATACAAACTAAATGCTCCTAGGGGTTTCCTTTTGCCAGTAATTCTTACGATAACGAGGTAGACTGTTCAGAATAGACGTGGAGGCTAAAATGTACCAACATAAATGGATGAAAAAGTTCGTAGTAACCTGTATCGACTCTAGAGCACGTAGAATTCTAGAGCATCGTAGCAGTATGAAGGAAATTTTATTTGTCTGTACTTGTTATATTGGTCTGTGTCCCCGAAACGGTTCAACGACGTGTCTCGCGGATTTCGACTTGTTTATCTCACTATTTCTACTGTACCTATTCATGAGTACATAAAGTTTATGTAATGAGTCTTCTTGACGTTGCGTTGATGAGAATATAGAACAAGGCGCATTGAAAGTGGTAGGTAATAATAAGTACTTTTTGTACAGTTGTAATCATTCTTTTTGACTAAATTGTGCAGTAACGACTAACCTATATATTTTGTTCGTAATCTAAAAATAAGCGAAATAATAACTTTGTGAATTCACAATAAAAGGTTGTTTTTGAAAACAAGACTTATCTCTATTTTTGCCATTTCCGTATTTGTTCAATGTTCTAGATCTGTGACTCGAGGTATTTTATCTGTTCATTAAGGTTGCGTTGCGTCTCAGGTGACGTAGGACTAATTAAAAGATTATAGACCCGCAAAAGAGAGATTCTATTATATACGTTTTTGTCTGTCCTTTTGTTACGTAGGTATTTGAAGATTATAAAAAAGGAAACGTGTTGAATGTAGAGTCAGAATCTCTTTCGGAAAGTAAATTTATTAGGAATGCGCAAGCTGCAGTGGCGATTAGCAGACAATAAACTGCATGGAGCCTAGCTACAAGACCCCAATAAGTGTAGTAGCTGGGCTCCTACTGGGATCCCAATGGGTAGGAAGGCAACTGGCGACCACAAGGTGTGTGTAGTGTAGTGTAGCGGACACGAGTAGTACTAATCCGACTGAGTTAGGTCGTTGGGCTGACTTTGCTGGCCAGGATTTATCGAAACTTGTTTAGTTAACAACATTCCCGTACATTTTCGAACAAAAGTGTTGACTTAATTTAGGTTAGGTTGAAGCTACGTTATTAAACATGGCTGAGGATGGACACTGAATCAAGTTACGTATCGAGTTGTTAGCTTTATCATAACTTAACTTCGAGTTTATTGGTAGGGGGGTTGGGCTTTAGCTAAATAATGATCGGTTGGGTTAGGTCAGCTCTAGGAATTAAGGTACGTTTATTGTTTTAGCAACCCTGTTACAGAACAATAACCGTGTTCTAACTATCAAAACCACGTATCAACACGCTGAAAATCACGCCCTATTATTGTGTAGCTACAGGCTAGTGCACACAATGTAAGACAAGACATAATGTTGTTGTCACACTGCCTACATAGATGATACACGCGCGTGTCATTGTCATTCGGGACGCTGCGAATGACACTATGTTGAAGGTCATTACAACAGAGGATGTGCGGAATAATGGTCGTGTTCCTCTGCGGAGCGAGCGACGGCCGCGGTGAGATGCTGCTAATGCGAGTTGTTTGTCAACGTCGGCGTGGACTGGTGCGCCGGTCGCCGGTCGCCGGTCGCTAGCTATAAATAAATAACATAAGCAGCGTGCCGTGTCATCGCCGTCACTTCGCGCGAAATACGGCCGCGCAAACAATCGCCATTGTCTATGCGAATGCAACGCCACTCCGATGTTATTCAGGGACGTAAATGCATTTAGGATGAATGGCGTGTGTCGTAACGTTTTGTTACGTTGTTGATACGTTTGTGTTGTCTGTCTGCCTTTGACGAAATAAATGCGAGTTTATGAGTCTGCACTTGTTGTGTAGGCAGCTGACAAACTTGCAGCAATAGTGTCTTAATAAGTCATTTATTGTGTTAATGCTGCTGTAGATGTAATTTAAGTTGTTTAATATCGCTATAATACGCAACAATCAGACGTACACGGTAGAATTTTGACGTGCGAACAGAAATGACCATCTGGAAGACAGTATATTTACCTACAGGCAAGTAAGTGTGTAGTCGGGTACAAGTCGGGAGCCGCGATTGGTGGCGGTAAATAGCCGGTTATTTCTATCGATCCCGCGGCCCTCCAACTAACTCCTTAGAGCACGACAACATTGTTGTGAGGAGTGACTTCTTACTACGAACCCGCTTTGGTGACAAATTTATACATGGACACTAGCAAGATTGACAAATCTGTGTATTTTCCGAAAGTATCCAGCATATTATTGGTTCCACTATGGGTATATTTAATTGATTTTATATTGGAAAAATATTTATTCGTCTTTAGGTACTTACGAGATTTTCTCGTAGAAGAATGTTTTGGAAATACTTTTTAATTTTTCTACCTTCATTGTTGTGAGTTTCGTTTATTTAATAATTTCAGACATTGCCTTGCTTGATCAGTTTATTGACATAGAACCGTTGGGTTCTATGTCAAGCCTTCTGCCTGAAGCCTTTAAACTGTTGAGTTTAAAGGCTTCAGGCAGTCGATATTTATAACATACCTAAATAATTATTCGTAGTTACAATATTCACTGTTACATATTCATTCATGTATATGTTACAGATTTGCTTTATCAACTCATAATCTCAAACTTAGAAGACAGATAACAGATAGGTCATGGTCGGAGAAATCAGGTTAACTTCTCGATACAAACATGCTCAGTACATATTGTGTTACTCACATAATAGGCAGGTATGTATGTGTATAGGTACACATACGTTTACAAAACAAATGTCAAGGATGTAGCATTATATCAAAAATAATTTCGCGTAACGAAAATTTCGTAGAGAACTCAGTTGGGAATCATTTCATCGCGTATTAATGCGTGTTCCAACTTCCATACGTACGTATGTGCACATACTTTTACAAAATCAATTTGAGGTCGAGTATGCAATATCGATTTTGTGCCGTGAGGTACGGTACGGGCTATGTGCGGCGACGCGGCGCGGTGACGGCGTAGCGCGGGTGGTGCGTAGCGGACGCGTAGGGATGCAGCAAGAATGCGACACGGCCAGTACGCGCCGCGCTGTTCTGGGACGATGCCCGCGAAACTTACTAGTATAACTGGAAACTGGAAAGCCGCATAGTTTGGCACAACACTACTAATTGACAAACTTGTATTCAACTTTGTTGTTGGCTGGCCAGTTCCACGAAAAAAGCCTACGGACTACTTATTATTAAATTTAGAAGAAATCCTATAATATTTGGCGTGTGAGTCATGATGTTTCTATTTTGGATGCGATAATATGATGAAGAGGTCGCTGGCTCTGATCGCTGCTCATCGCGTGAACGACGAGTTCCGCAGCGCTGACAGTACGGTAGTGCTCGTCCTATGAGTATGCGTGTACGTGAGTGGTCGGTGCGTGTGGGCGCGGCACTCGGAGGCACTCGGTTGCACTTTCTCCGTGTATCAGGCCGGTGAGCTGGACACTGGCGTGCATATTTCCCCGTCATTTTTGCGCACGCATGAGGCCGCAAGCGCGGTCTCGATTGTTTTCGTCGTGTTTCGCGGGTTATTTCGGGCGTGTGCGCTGTGGCAGTGCAAGCCACTCGCACACGTCGGACTGTCCACAACGCTACCACTACAACACTTGATATTCGATCGTCGATGTAGTATATTTTGATAGAACTGTAAATCAACAAGCTAGGTATTCGTGTTGGAAATATTTAGGGACATTCTTATAGCGGTGATTTAAATATATATTTTTACTTCGGAATTCTTTAACGTAGGTACTTAATAGTGTTTGACCTAGATATGCAAGTTTTAGATTACAGGTGATAGAGAATGAAAACCGTTTCTGTTGGTTCCTGGCGCCTGTTACAGCACAATCGACATACTAGTTTTGAATAATATTTTTTGATGATAGCATCTAGTTATCGAACATATTGGCATCGTGAATGTAGATATGTTGGCCCAGTGGGGTATCATTAGAATTTTACATGAAAATAGAATTTACAGATTTTATGTTCTATCTTATTTTGGATCGATTATGTTGCTTATTCAGATTTCTCTTAAATAAGAGCCAATTACCAGACTTTAACATTTGAGAGTAGTGGTTATAGGGTAGGTCGTGGGTTCGAACCCAGGCAGGCACTTTACTTTGTGTAAATAAGTAATTTCATCACCACTGCTCTCAAAACGGTGAAGGAAAACATCGTGAAGAAACCGGCATGTCCTAGAATCAAAAATTCGAAGACATGTGACATCTACCAATCCGCACTGGGCCCGCGTGGTAGACACACAGCCCACTCCCTCTCGAAGAGAGGAGGCCCATGTCCCAGCAGTGGGAATATTATAGGCTTATTATTTCATTCCAAGTAGGTACTGATACCCAAGTAGAGCAGACGTATGTATAATTTTATAAGCAATATTATTTATCATGTCGTTAAAATATTACAGCCGTGCCCTCTCTACGGGAGGGGGCCTGTGTCCCAGTAATGATTATGTTTACCAGACTTTAGAGATGTATGTAGTAAACTAAACTACGATATTATAGCATCTATGTCCAAATATTCACTAGTTTTTGTGGCTTAACACCAGTTTCGTCTAAACCTATTCGTAGATCTGTAGCTATAGGCAATTTTTCACTACCCTTCCCCTATAGTCGGGTAAAAAGAGGTCACAATACGCACAATCAAGAAATATGACGCTTTTGGTCGGAATAAGTAATTTCATGACTAGAATCTAGGCTTACCTGACTACGCTTTATGTAATTGTTAGCCGGATTCAACACATTTTGGAGGTGAATTTATTATTTTATGAACATCTCTCAAGTCTGAGTACGAACGAAACGTTGAGCCCAGGGGTAGCGGTGCGGTCGTAGGTCGTCGGCAGAGGCCGGGCTCGGGCGTCGGCCCCGCGACCCACTTCCTCCCTTACCCCCTGCCCTCCGCAAGTTCGCCCTCCCCTGTCCCACACTCCTTTATCACAGTGATAACAAGAAGTCGGCCTGCTCCTGCACTAGTACGCGCCAACTCGGTGCGCAAGCACCAATCGTTATCATCTGTTACTTGTTACTACTTAGTATACACTTGCTTATTTACAAAGTTAAACACAAAAACAACTGCACGCGCACAAAAACCTGATCCGTATACTAAGAAGAGTTAGCACAGCATTCATATCGCGAATACAATGACGTCATCCAAAATATCTCGCGTATTGTTGCGATGACCCAACTCAAGAGCGGGGTTACCAGATTTTTTACTCGTGTCTAACATGAGCTGAGATTTATCTAAGCTACTTTAAAACCTGTCTTGGTTAATCGGATTCAAACGATATTCGAAATGCATTATTCACATATGAACGATGTAATAGTGCAACATGGCTGACCTTTCTGTGAATTTGAAATCGCGCGTCGCGACATCCGCGATAGTAGGCGAATATTTACAATCGATCGTAGGGTACATAATCGATTGGTTTGAAGAGTAGCGGAGGCGATGGCGCGTGTTGATGGTGTAAATATTGAGCAAGGTGTGGAGAGGCGCTGGCGCGATGGCAATGCGACAAAGGCTATGGTGTCGCAGTTGGCCAGAGGGCGACAGGCGGCTGTGTCTGCCGGCGGCGGCGCGTCGCGTTCGACGACCTACCGTCTCAAGGCCGCTCTTACACGTGCCAGTCGTGCCACTGGGCGCTTCCTGCCGCCGCCATAACAAATCTCTCCCCGCCCCACACCCTGCGCCCAGCCCATCCTTCCCGGCGGAGTGGATCCCACTACCGCGCACGCATCTCACCAAATCCTTGATCCTCAGGAGGGTCCTTCCCTCAACCAATCATCCAATAGATTTGATATGCTTCAGAATTGAGACTTCGACATAATAAACTTATAATTCGCTGACTCCTGATGAAAATTGTCTTTGGGTTAAACACATCCCGTTTGAACTTTTACGTGAAAGTTACACAATGACAGCGATGTTATAATTATGTAAATTCATATCATACTAAGTATGTTTTATGCGAATAACAAAACATAATCCACCTGTACTTGAATGTAAAACAGTGTAATTTTACTAGATTAGATATTTTTTTATTGACTGACGACTGTTTTGGTGAACCTAATTATCCTTAAACTTTATTCGTGTAACGTCCTGTAGGTACGCGACATGACATAAAAAGTAGGTATAGTAGGTATAGGTATGACGGCATGGTTTGCGCAGTGATTAAGCGATTAACTGCTGCGCTGCGTGTCGCGGGTTCGATTCTCGCACGGAACAAATATTTGTATGGCCTACAAGTAGTTGTTCCAGGTCTGGCTGTTTGTGTATGTGAGTTTAAATGTTTGTAAATGCACCCACGACACAGGAGAAATTCCTAGAGTGGGGCAACGTTTTTATTTAAAAAAAAAGAAAGAAAAATAAGAAAAAAGAGTATAACATAGACTGTTAGAATAAAAGATCATAGTTCACTTGATCTTTTATTCTATGCCTGTCTCTCGCCTATCGATGACTGAGAAACTCTCCTCGTGTAAACAAAGCTTCGTTCAATTAGTACGAAAACATCAAAATGTTATATTTATAGATAATGATAATAATGTGGTTACCTAATAATAAAATGTGGAAGAAGGTTAAACCCATCAACACCCCGCACTGAATTCTTAGAAATGTGGATAAACAGGTGCACACCCATACTTAGCTAATGAGAATGACACCATAATTACTTCCCAACATTAACTATTGATGGTCACCCTTCCCACAAGATGAGTACCATTGTGTAGTTATTTGCGTACCTACACACGTTACGAAAAATAAGGCCTTCGAAATAACAAAAAAAAAACATTCCACATGCCCATTCCCATTCCTGGATTACCCGGTGATGCATTCGGTTTTAAAATCGGAAAAATAAGTAGCTTTTATATAAATTATCCTTCTTCTATAATAACAGAGGTTACAGCTCCGCTAGTTATCCCGAACGAATAAAATGGGCGTTATCTTTGAACACGAATGTTTGCATGGCGAGATATTGTTGCGCTGAAAAACCCAATCGTTAAGTGCCACGTGACTGCATACTTTTGTTATTCCTCATTGATTCTAGAACCAACACAGTGCTAAATAATAATTAATTTTAAAGAAGAGCAAAAAAGATCACTAGTCAACATAAAATTACTTTAATCGATTTTGATAGAACATAATAGATTCGACAAAACTAAAGTTATCTGCTCCCGGTCAATGTAGTTACAGATGGAGAGTGTGATTAACTAGGGGGTGGTGGCTATCGTATGATGTCATTCCTGCATTGCCTAGAAAAGGTGGTATATGTATGGGTGGTAATCGTGCCTGGAGTTGCAAGGCCACAAGACACAGGAACTGTACGATGTCTGTCATCATCTATATCATACCGATACCCGGACGATGGATACAGCAATAAGTACTAACTACTTGACAACAGAAATGAATCTAAGGCCAATTCTCGTATTTTAAAACGTTCAAAATCTAGTCGCTGTATTATCTCAGCCACTCCAAAATCTTGTCAAAATGTAGGGAAATTAGAGGTATTTTGACAGATTGAGACTGAGATCAGACTGTGAACGTTCTTAAAATTTCGAGAATTGCCCTCTGGTATTGTTGTTTTCTACAGACCTCATTCCGATCGAAGGTAAATCAATCCAGGATTATGAGTTCGGAAGTCAGTTCTTCTTTTTTAGGGTAGTCAACAAGGAACCCTTATAGTTTCACCATGTCGTCTGTCTGTCTGTCCGCGGTTTAGCTCAAAAACTATTGGTACTAGAAAGTTGTAATTTGGCATGAGTATACACGTTAATAACGCCAAAAAAGTGGTAAAATAAAATTTTGAAAAAAATAATTATTTAGGGTACCTCCCCTACATCTAAAGTGGGGATAATAACTTTTTTTTTCGTCCTTCCCATAGTGTGGGATATCGTTGAATAGGTCTTTTAAAAATATTAGGGGTTTGGGAAGACCGTTTTTTGATTAATTAAACCGTTCGTGACTTATCAAGCTTTAAAATACCAATTTTCGTTAAACTCAAGTGTCCCCCCCCTCTACCAATTACTAAACGGTTGTACCTAGTTAGAAATTCAAATGTCACGGCAGTAGTACCTATATATAACGAAGTTTAAAGGAAAACTATCACACTTAAGTGGGCTTTACAAGTTTACGAGTAATAGTCGACCAATTGTATTAGACTCGAAAATTTCCAACAACTCCATAGAAATGTCGATAGATGGCGGTAAGCGTCAGTTGTATCGCGCTATTGTTTCATTCCTAAATTAGTTTTATAAAAAAAAAAACAGTTGTTACACCGGCTATGACAAGTCTTATACAAATCCTAAAAAAAAAAAAAATTAAAACCGTGCAAAATTGTCGGATCAGGTGAGGATTTGTATAGGAAGTCAAATTAGGTAGGTAGTCATGTTTGGCTTTTAGTTAGAGCATGGTACGAAACTATCAGTCAGCGAATACGACCCGCACTTGGCTGTTATAAAAACTACGGAACCCTACACTGCGCGTGGCCCGACACGCACTTGACCGGTTTTTTATTTTTATTATCAAGCAACTATTTGGATCATAGTTGCTGCTACATAGTTGCATGTTGCAACATACCGTCGTAGCACCGTAGCGCGCTACTGATTCAGCTACGTGCTACGGCTACATATAATTTTAGTCTTACCCTTTTATAAAAGTGCAGGTGATTCTGTAGTGAGACGGTGACTCGGTATTTATACGCTTGAGTTTTGAATATTGTTTCTTATATCTTGTTCCTATTTTATAATTGAATAGTAAATACGAGTACTCAAATAATTATTATTTTGGAAGGCAACACTGTATTTCAAAACTACTTTAGTTAAAGTAGGTAATTTAATTCAGTGAAAAGTTCTAGTTCGCAAATATGATTCAGTCTTCTTGTCTTCTTACACTAAAATAACAGGAAACAGTCAATTTATTCACTTCAAAACTGGGTGTCGAATGTTTACGTTACATGTATCGCTTTGTTGGTTGTAAGTAGGTAGTAGACACATCAATCAAGCGCATACAAATAAAATGAGTGAATACATTCGAAGAACATACTTAGAGAGGCTGCGAGTAGATACCAGCTAATTTTGGGATCGTTTGAGACTTTGTAGTACACATGCGTTGAAGTGAAGTGGGTGCAACATACTTAAGTACTCGCGAGATAAAAGAACGCACTCGTAAGCACTGTTTAACTTTGTGTTATGCTGTAAAATAATGTCCTGTTGGTTGTGAACAAAGTTGTGTAGATGTAGTTTGTCATTTGTGAAATGAAAGAATGAAAACTAGTGTAAAACAAATGAAAGAATAAATTCATTCCAAGTATTGTTTCTCATGGTATATACTGGTTTTTTTTTTCAGGATGGTAAATCATCAAATGACTCCTCCCGCTCTGGGTGGAGCAGAAGGGAGTGTCAGACTCTTACTGACTAAAACCCACCCGTGTTCCTTCCTTAGCCCTTTATGTTCCAGGGCAGCGGTAACCCTTTCGGACGATCCCGCTAGTATATATATATACTGGTATTAAATAATATTAAATTTTTTGATGCTCCATGATTCTTTATTAAATAATATTAAATTTTTTGATGCTCCATGATTCTTTCCCCTCCTTTTTATTTACATGTACATATTATTATTTCAATGCTGTTAGTTTATTATAATATACAAATATTCTCTAGTGTGAAAAAAAAAGAATAATTTTCTTTTCTGGTTTATAATTTAACATGTTTAGAAGAACTACGTGTACGTTAGAGTATGGTTACTTTGGGTAGATAATGATTTCCTTCTCACACCGAAATAGATCAGTCGATAATTCTCCGGGTACTGAAATGTAAACAAAGGCCTAAGAAAAAATAAACTAAGAAAATGGTTTTCCTGAGTTACCAAAACACCATAGTATTGTTAGGAAATCGGTCCTACAGAAGATTAAATTCTATAAGTAGTTGTTTTATATTCTGTTTATTTTGTTACCTATAGTATCTTGACTTGGTTTCCGTACGTCCTTTTCGGGTAAGTAAACACTGATAATCAGGCTGAGTGGAATGTGGAAGCCTTCTTGTCACAGCCATGATGTGCAGCTGTCGACTATTTCTATTTTGTGCTCGTGATTAATCTATTTTGTTTTTATTTTTCGTGTTAATAATCTTGTTGTTTGCACGTGTTTGTGTGACAAAAAAAAACTATTTTTCTTTCTTTCTTTATTAATCTTGTTGTTTGCACGTGTTTGTGTGACAAAAAAAACAATTTTTCTTTCTTTCTTTATAACAAGAATTTGTTCCTATGATAAGAGAACCTACCTACCTAGGTAGATTATTTTAATAATTCCTCATTACATAATGCTAGATAAATTATCTGCCAGTGTCTATTCGTAGAGAATAATAGGGGTTAAATTATGAAATTGCCGTTTTATTGTAATAGATACTTCGAATTGACATAGAATCTTCATGGTTTGAGATTTTTGAGTGAAACTTTTTTCACATGGTACCTATGAAATTCTTCTTTTAAAAAATGTGCAACATTCGATTATCGACTTTCAGTTGTTTTTTTTATTCAGCTTAGACAAGAAAGATGGATACTTCGAAAATTCGAGTTATTTTTGAATACGAGTTCCGACGCGGAAGAAACAGCTCGCAATATCAATGTTGCGTTTGGAGAGGGGACTGATAATGAACGCACCGTGCGATTTTGGTTTAAACGCTTTCGTGATGGAAACTTTGATTTTAAGTACGAACCATGTGGAAGACCGCCCACACAGGTGAATAACAATGAATTGAAAGAGATGGTGGAAGCCGATCCGAGCCAAACTACCCAGGAATTAGCGGCATGGTTTAACGTTACCTTACCAACAATATTGACTTTTAGTTGCTGTAGATAATGTATGGACAAACAAGAAACAAAAGTCAACTTAGAATTTATGGAAATATAATGTCTGTACACAGCACGATATAAATATAGACACAGAAGGAGTAAGACACGAGAAACACAATAGATAGGATGAGATCACAAAACAACAATAATAATATTAATTCAAATTACTGAAGAAAAGATAACTATAGAAGATATACGTCTGTCTCAGCCATGACAGAAAGTTGACATCAGAGCAGCGCTACTCGTGGCGTATTTCTGTACTAGGTATCTGGTAGGAGTAAAACCTACAGACTCATTTGCGTCAAATCAATAAAATAAAAAAATATGAGAAATGGGTGCCTCATCATTTGACTGATCTGCAGAAAGAAACGCGTTATGAAACTGGTGTTTCCTTCTTGAATCGATACAGAAATGAAGGAATATTGCATCAAACTGTGACACGTGATGAAAAGTGGATTCTTTACGATAACCGTAAGATAAAAATGTAATGGCTGACCCCAGGTGAAACGCCGCAACAGTGTCCTAAAGCAAAGCTTACCAATAAAAAGGTAATGGTAACTGTTTGGTGGTCTCAGCATTCACTATAGCTTTCTCCGATTTGGTCAAGCAATAACGGCAGACGCCTACTGTGCCGAACTCCGAACAATGATAGCAAAACTAGCCGTGAAACAGCCCCGACTCATGAATCGATCTTCACCAATATTGCCCCATGATAACGCGAGACCTCATACAGCACGAGAAACCGTTTTAACTCTACAGGAACTGTAATTAGAAACCATTCGTCACCTTCCGTATTCGCAAGACCTTGCTCCAACGGACTACCATTTTTTTTCGTGATTTGGACAATTTTCTACGTGATAAAAAGTTTTCTTCTCAGGAGGCAGTACAAAATGCTTTCACACAGTTTGTCGCATCTAGATCACGAGAGTTCTATCGCAAAGGCATAAATGACCTTCCTATTAGATGGCAGCAATGTATAGATAATAATGGTACTTAATTATTTTGATTAAATAAATATGTTAAATTAAAAAAAAAACGAATTTCAATTTTTTAGTACAAATCGGCAATTTCATACTTTAACCCCTAATATTTATGTAACTTGATCGTAGCTCTATTTACCTTGCGTATTTTATTGATCACATTTTAAAAGTATTACATGTTAGAGCACGATAGTCTTTTCGTAAAAAAAAATAAGATTGTAAATGTTAACAATAAAAATCCTAGTAATTAAAATTAAATGTGGCTGTATTATAATCAATCTTTTTTCAGTCAACTTTAATTAAATTATTATTTAATAAAAACTACAGGCAACAGGTGATACGAGAAAATCAGTTCAACAGGCGATTCGTGCACACCCCGAAAAAAAATTTCATAGTTCACTTGTCGTGATAATGTGTAAATTTTCTCATTTATTGACAAATATGACGCATTGTGAGTTATACCAAAAAGGGTATAAAATTAAATTAGCACAGTTGCCATTTAACTTATATTTATTTCGCGAGTTATGAACTTATGACCATGAGATAAGTGAGTCTATTTTTCGGAATTTAAATTACTTACTCATTTATTTTATTGGGACTTCGACGGTCTGTCCGAAGTTAGTGATAAGTACTTGATTCACATATAGATGTGAATCAGTAAGGAATCGTGAAATCAGCTATGTTAAGTGTCTTTCTAACCCGCATTGATAGAATAGATACTCTTTATTATGTACATCATTTAAATGTATATAACATAAATATAAAACAAAAGCTGACACAATGGGCGGCCTTATCGCTAAGAGCGATCTTTTAAAGATAACCTTTGGATGGATTAAAAAGGGGAAGGAGAGATAAATACTGATGTTGCTTGACATTTCTTATACAAGCGAGGAGATAATATCTAACGAAATACTAGCCAAACTAGCCTCTAAACGTACTTGATGCAAATGTCGTTCGTGTATTAATATGTATTTGCTATACAAAGAGATAATCTTAAGCGGTTTAGCAGTTATGACGAGGCAGTACAGCCAAGAGTACCATTGTAATTACAATATCGCGTTTGATTAATACAACACATCAATCATTATAAATATCAGTGCTTTGTGACATTTCAATTTTTTGAGATTAGGTATCTTTTAATCTGACGATGCATTTACCTTTCTTGTGGTTTGGAATTTTGCAAAAGCCGTTGCCAAGCAACGTTTTGTATATATCGGATTAACTGTCGTGGGTTGACTTCTTACACAGCGCTCTATCCAACCCTACAGTTAACTTACATTTACACGCAATGTGAGCAATTGCGCATAATTCTAGAAACAATTGAGTGTTTTTTGTTAATAGAAACTGAAATAGAAAGGAAAAGTTCCTGAAACAGTAGATACCACAAAGTTTAACTTATTCAATCAAGCATGAATTTCTATGCTTAAGAGGCAAATGTTTGACATTATTAGTATCTGTCTAATTACGTACTTGCTGACTGAAGTGGAAATGATAATTGGATAATATTTGATCTCGGATAGGAGTATTACTGATTGTGTCGGCAATTTCAGAGTATCGAGCTTTGTTGACATTGTTGAAGCTATTGACGTACACAGCGGACGCACATATTAACTGTGTACATGGACATTGGTAATTCTAATTAAGTCAGCTGCGTCTAGAATCGCCTTGATTGAACAAATAACATTCATTTATATTAGGTATTCGGGACTTTGGTCAAGGGCAGTAGACGTTAGCATAATTAGTCTATAATGTTCCCACTGCTGGGACACAGGCCTCCTCTCAGTGAGAGGGAATGGGGTGTAATCCACCTGCGGGCACACTGTGGCTAGGTAGTTGTCGCATGGGTGCGAATTCTTAGTTTTGGGACATGCCGGTTTCCTTACGATGTTTTCTTTCACCGTTTTTCAGAGCAGTGGTGATAAAATAATTTATACAAAGTAAAGCGCCTGGCTGGGTTCGAACCCGCGACCTACTACTCATATGGCGCGGCCGATACCACTGGGCCACCGCTGCTCCATAAACATTACTAAAATATTATTGAGAGCTAAGTTATAGGATAGTGTGTAAATTGCGTTGTGAGTAGGGAAGTAGTATGTTATGTCAAAACATTGTCATTATGTTATGCTATGCATGATAGATTGAAGTAACTATTCCTCGGTCACTTATACTTTTCCCGTGGTTTATGTACCTCATTATATTAAATGGTAGCCAATTAAATTGATAAAATTATCGCTGTTCCAAGACCTTAGACATGGTCTTATTAGTGCGCGGCCTAATTAGCAAATTGAATCACGCTTCAATATGCCTATCGGTATTATTTGCATGTGTGTTAACTTGTATGTACACTTATCGTCTCTTAATTGCCTCTGTGACCTGTCTGTTCGATATATCTTCATTTTATGGCTATGATTCCGAGAAACGCGATTCAATTGTTTTGTCTTTGTTGATATCTTTTACTCAGTACCTACAGAAATAATGAGTGTTGACTGTGCCGTGAGGGGTCGGTTGCGCAGTGCGTGTGGCGATTTTGGCGACGCTTTAGAATCGGGGAGGCAGCCAGCTTGAGCAGGCGCGCAGGGTGACTGAGGGCGAGGGCTGGCAGACGGAACCTTCGCCCTGATGACCCATATCCGCGCCCCGACGCCGTCGCCGCGCCCTCTAACGCACTTCTTTCTACACTCATCGTCTCAATGTAAGCGCTTATTACCTTTAGTTATTTTTCAGTGTCATTAGATACTCCTGAATTTATTGTAGAAAAATAATGAATGGTTTGGTCATTACAATACGTACACAGAAATAAGAAAAGTATCATACAGTGCGTAGATGTTTGGTGTAGCTGAAGTGATGCGAGTATTCTTTTAAAATATTCTACAATTTAAATAAATAAATAAATACTGTGCTTTGATCCTCCAAGCACAGTATTTATTTATTTATTTATAAGCAACCAAGAATAAGAAAATATTTACATATTTGAAAAATGCACAATGGCGAAGAAACTTTTACCTAATTATGTTACTGGAATTTGTATAAACTCCAAATTAGGTTAACATTCTTAATTTTGTAAGCATCTAAAATTAAATCGTAGCCACAAGCACTTATCTAATTAAAAATATCGTTTGGTAAATATTTATGTTAGCCACTTCATAGCATTGTTTGTTTTCTACCAACTGATAATAATGTTATCACAGTTATCAGTTCAACACACCTACTTAGTGACTTCAGTTTTATGTCTGCATGGTATGTTGTGTATAGTGCATTCCTTGTATGTTTAGTTTCATACCTACCACATAATTATGGGACATTTATTTATTTTAAGGTAGCAAATTCTGTATTTTTTTGTGTGAATAATGAGGTCCTTGTAAACCTTTATGATAACTGCTAGGCAATAAGAAAATATCCCTATTAATATCGCTAAAAAAAGCAAAGTTTAATTAAATGTAGGAATTTGTTTGTTGTTGTGGTACGTTTAATTAGGCGTCATGCCACTTGCTTTATCGATTGTCGAAATTGATAATACGATGAAGAGTAGCTGGAGCAAAACACCGGTCGTGCGGTACAGTGAGGGTGGCGGTGGCGGCGCGGCGTGTGGGCGCGGGCGCAGGTGTACTGACCGGTGTGCGCGGGCGGTGCGGGCGGCGGCGGCGGCGGCGACGGCTCGGTGGAGTTGGTCGGCGCGCTCGCGCAGGCGGCCGCCGACGGCGCATCTTCCGCGGCGCGGGCGGGGAGCGGCGGCGACGGGCCGGGGGGGGGCGCGCAGAGCGCGACCAGCCGCAGCAGCGCCACGCACCACCACCAGAGCACGGCGGCCAGCGCGCGGGCAGCGCGCCCGACGCGGCCCGGGGCCCTCTCGCGACCGAAATACGCGCACCGTTGACTCGTGCACCGGCGAGCTCGATCCCTCACCCGGGTATTCGTGCGGCGTCGGGACGGCTGGCGAGGCGACGCGGGTGCGCGCGCGCGGCCACACGGCGACTGGGGCGCCGTTCCCGAGAGCGTACGACCGCGCCCGAACACTATTTCGGGAGCGACGCTCCGCGCCGCTGCCGCCGCCCGCCCGTCCCACGCTGCCAATTTTACGCGAAATTGCGGGCGGGCGGTGATGCGATATGTACCACGCCGCGGCCACCTGCATCTGCGGCACCGGTGCGCTGCTCAATAACATTCTGCGAGGATTTGCCTTTTTCATTGAGAGGGTTTTTTTGCGAGGAGGTGTTGAGGGCGCGGACCCGCACGCCGCCGTCCGCCGCCGCTCCACACGTGCGCCACCCGTCTACTCAAAATAGTCGGCGGCGAACGTGCTGCTGGCCCGTGTCAATAGATACAATGTCGCAGCTATTGGCAAGGAAACAGAGACTCGCACTATCTCACTGTCTCGCGCTCTCTGTGTTGTGAATTCTTATGCACGGTTTATATTTAGACGAAAAATTATTTCTGATAGAGATAGGTGTTTGACATTACGTTGAACTCTCATACGTCGGGAAGCTCCACCTGTATAAATATTCTGTGCCACAGGAGCGCAATGTTTGAAATGTTATTTAGCGAATCTTTCATGTAAATAACTATACCACGGCAAAACAACGTAAAATAATTGTCTCTTTCATAAAGAATTTCCAAAATATTATTGTTTTATCAAAAAGTACAAACTGATTATATAAATATTGTTAATAATATAAAATGGGGCAAATTGTTCACATACCTACTTAATTTAATCGATATGTGCACGACGCTTATTATTGTAATAATAGGAGCTTACGAATAATTAAGAGTTTAAGATTAAACTTTTTTATGCGTTTGGCTTAAATTGGTCTTTTTTGGGTTTTAAAAATGCATTTTATAGTGATGTTTGAGTTTAATGAATTTCATAAAGGATATTGGATGTATATTTCATTGAAACTTGAATTTAGTCAAATTGACTTAAAATGCAATAATACTTGGTATATCCAATATTTATTCATATAGAAATAAATAAATAGATCCGCAAACTTTGTTCTTTTTCTATGTTGTATTGAGAGGCTACAAAATTTATTTATTTTTCAGAATTTACTATTAAATAGTGTTGTGTTAATATGTAATTGTATTAGTTCGACACATAAAAAGGTAACTACTAATACAGGATAGCAGGGACATCGACGCACATACTGTAACCATGACTTCAGCACATGATTATAGAACCCCGTAGCGTAAACATTTTTGGTCGGTTATGAAAAAGAAATCTGCCGTTTTATAGAAATACCTACGCCGTCAAAATGTATGGAACAGCATTTTTTATTTTTAAATAACTGACCATAAATTTCAAC
This sequence comes from Apamea anceps, assembly GCA_951799955.1. Taxonomy (NCBI): domain Eukaryota; kingdom Metazoa; phylum Arthropoda; class Insecta; order Lepidoptera; family Noctuidae; genus Apamea; species Apamea anceps. Next base: position 8,543,380 of record OX637516.1, read on the forward strand.
GCAGGGGGGTTCAACATCATGTGCTGATACCATGGTAACAGGCTGCGCGTCGAGGACTACAGAGGTAATGACAGTATACACAGAAATATATACTGCTTGAAATCCTGCCATCATACAATCTTTTAGGTTCGAAGGACACCCATTTAATTTACGGTTGCTAAAGTGTCTCGAGAATCAAAGGAACTACAATGTTGCTTTGAAAATCGGCGGTGATCACTGATGACAATAAAAAGGAGGTCTAGAATCTAAAACAAGTCATATAAAGAAATAATCAAAAACACAAAATTCCACAGGATTTTATCGAACAATCTTTGCTTAGTGCTTTATAAGTACTAGGATGTGTCATAGGATGTATACTAAACAATACATCTAAGACGTCATAAAAATTACTAAATACCCTAATACATAGTGAAAGATTGTATGAAAAAGGAGACAAAAAAAGAGTAGAAAAATGAGATTTAGTTTTCTTTGTATATCGTCACTGCGTCAGGATTATAGCCGTGGTCTTTAGTATTCTGTTAGACTTTTCGCGACCTAATAAATTCTAACCGTCGAAATCACCCGTCTTCAGGTCCGCCGGCATTCGAATAGGCAGGCTCGTAAGTTTTCACCTCCGTCTGTGAACTATAATACAGGAGGTGTTGCAGCAGGTATGTTACCATCCCAGATACAAAGCTGCCTGTAATCATACCTACACCCTACCTACCCTACCCGACCCTACCCAACCCTACACTACCTATAACCCTTCAGACGGAAACAGCAACTCTGCTTGGTATCAGTAATAGTTGTGGTGTACATCCCTGAACGAGCTTCAATAAGAGCTGTCCGACGAGCTCCACGACCTCGTCACCTACGTCGCTCGTCACTCTGTCCTGACTCTGCTCAAATAGTTACGCTATGGTGTGCTAAGCTAGTGCGCTAAAAAAAAACAAAATCAAACTCTCAAAGTATTCCACAATAGGCCACCTAACAACTGGAAGAAATAAATGTTACCATCCGATCTAACAGGAGATGAAGCTACAGCTATACATAATCTCTCAAGGAATGGATAATATTTCCGATCACATAGAGTTTTGGAGGACGTGACACAGGGATGTAGGCCCTTTGTACACGGCATGGTTTTATTACGGTACAGCGAATAAACCGCGCCGTAGAAACACGTGTTTGTCATCAAGCTTCCACAGTGATCCATACAACACTGACGACCATGCCTACACATGGCGAATAAATCGTTGTTTTTCACGGCAGGGAAAACGTGTATGTACAAAGGGCCTAAGGACGTTTGTACACGGCGTATTTCAGCTGTGGTTCTACAATACTGATATTGATATTCTCCAAAACTGGCATTTCAAGACATATAGTCTTCATAAGTATCACAATCTAACAAAACCATTTTTCGTAGTTGGTTGTGATGGACATATTATAGACGTGTTTCGACCTTTTGCTGCCACTCAAACAGATGCAGAAATTATGAACTTTTTAGTTATTATACTTTCGTCAAAATGATGTATTTATTTTAGACCGTGGCTTTAGAGATTCTGTTTCTAACTTAGAAGCTCTTGGTTTCACAGTGCACAAACCTGAAACCAGAGATGAAGGAGAAATGCAACTAAGTACTCTACAAGCTAATAAAAGCAGATGTGTGACGCTTTGTAGATGGGTTGTGGAGGTAGTAAACGGCAGGTTTAAGCGTGACTATAAATTGTTTGGTTCTACAATAATTCTTAAAAATAAAACAGGTACCGTACTTTAAAGATCCTCGTCCACGGTTAAACAATTTAGAGCTAAAGAATAAGTAATAAGTACTTATTTTCTCCCAGGGGGTTTTATTTTTCAGTATGTAGTTTCAAAAGCAAGATAATGGTGATCACTACTATGAATATTTTCTAATCTTGTCAGTTACTGGTTGTTAAATTTCGTCGAAAGGGTCATAGCGTGATGACAAATAGCCTATATAGACTTCCTGAAAAATTGGGCTGTCAAATTAGCGAGATCAGTGCGTTCAAACAGACACACAAACAAACTCTTCAGCTTTATTATTAGTAATACATAATAGATTATCCATCACATGGTATGCAAATTTATCTATATTTGCTTAAAATAAGTAAATTAGTACAGTTAATATATAAGTAAATTAGTATAATGGTATTTAAGAATATGTAGTTTAAATTACTATGACGCAATAACTGAATCCGCTCTGGATTTAGTTATCCTCATGAGATGTTGACTCTTCGACAGTTATCCGCTTCATTTTACTACCCGGATATTTCGGATACTTCCAGAATACTATCAGGATAAATCCGAATAGTATGGGTATTGTGGATACCGCTGTAAAAAAAGGTAAATCAAACTTTCCAATCGTCATTATCGTAACAAAAACTCTCCAAGAATTGGTTAATTATTTTTATGTTGATGATATGACTGGAAGCCGACGCCAACATTTGTTTAACATAGTTGGGAAAAGGCTAAGTAGATGCAGCAAAGGTATAAAGCACGGGTATAGGTATATTTAAAAAAAAATATAATAAATACTTACTAAAGTTCCAAATATACCTACTTATCTACTGAAAACAATTAATTAAAATTTTTACAAGCTATATTCTATTTAATTGTTTTCATTAGATAAGTAAGTACATTTGGAACTTTTTCATCACTAATTTCAGTCTTAATTATGAGTGAGATCTAAAGAACGAAACTTTTAAAGTATTCGTACATACTAATATCAAATACATTATTTTAGTAACAGAATATAAACCACAAGTTCTGAATAAAAAACGCATCAATTCGGTTGAACACAGCGATGACAATGACGTAGTAGTCAGTGATTACCAGCAGCAAACAGAAATTGAAAAATCATTTGCTTTAACAGCATCACTTTTGAATTATCTTTATGATAAAGGACATGGCCAAAATTTTCCCCAAGCTGTACATAATTTAAAGTATTACAATTAATTAAATTAAAATAAATAAAGAACTTATAATAGCTAATAATATTTCATAGCAGTCTCTGAATAAAATACTAAAATAAAAAAAATTTAAGCGATTTTATCCGTTCAATTTCTCTATAAAGTATCTTCAATGTGGCTATTTAATAATATCAATGCTTAGAGGAAAATATAACTAAACGCATATAGCAATTAAAATATTCATAACAAAATATTTATTTAAATATATTTTTGACGGTAAGTAATCCATCAAACAAACCTTCTCTTAATGATTTTATAGACCAAAAGTCAAAGTACACGGACTGAATGCATAATTTAATACAGTTACGTCGTGTATCGCAGCATTACAATTTTGACATAGAGGATTTTTACTTGACTTAATTACTAGTAACACTCAATGAATCCGACAAACTCCAAAACTGGCATTTCAAGACATATAGTCTTCATAAGTATCACAATCTAACAAAACCATTTTTCGTAGTTGGTTGTGATGGACATATTATAGACGTGTTTCGACCTTTTGCTGCCACTCAAACAGATGCAGAAATTATGAACTTTTTAGTTATAATACTTTCGTCAAAATGATGTATTTATTTTAGACCGTGGCTTTAGAGATTCTGTTTCTAACTTAGAAGCTCTTGGTTTCACAGTGCACAAACCTGAAACCAGAGATGAAGGAGAAATGCAACTAAGTACTCTACAAGCTAATAAAAGCAGATGTGTGACGCTTTGTAGATGGGTTGTGGAGGTAGTAAACGGCAGGTTTAAGCGTGACTATAAATTGTTTAGAAATGTGTTTTTTAACTTGGCTTCTGCACATATGATGGAAGATTTTAGGATTGGTGCTGCCCTTATAAATAAGTTTCACAAAGATAGAGCAAATCCTAACAATGCTGATGAAATTGCTCAAATAGCAACCACAAGGTTAAACTTGCCTAATTATTTAGGTCAGTTTGTATAAAATTATAATTTAAATAGGAGAAGAGTGTTATTTAGAAGTATTCATGCAAACCTGCCGGCGCTTAATACTTTTCCCCAACTAACTACAAATGAGTTGAAACTTATTTCACTAGGTCCATTCCAGGTTAAGCAGGCTCGCTCGTATTATGGCGAACATATCAGAGACAGAGGTATTTATGTAATAGAGATAAGTCCAGAGCTAGAGTTTTCCGAGGAACTTGTAATGCACATAGGAGGTAATCATCCTTTCCTTTTAAGAGGTCGTATTAAATCTAGACATACTTCTAGACGTGAGTATTATACTTATATAGTTTATGATGAGCACCCCTCGATTCAAAACCAACCTAGAAATACAATCTTAAGATATTGGTGTAATTGTATAGCTGGAAACCGGACTGTTGGATGTTGTGCACACATAATGACAATTCTTGGATGGGCGAGATACCAAGGAAGTATTGTTCCACCAGCTGAATTTCTGGATAATGTACTTGTAACATTAAATGATTAAATGTATATAATAATGTACTTATGTGGTTTTATTGTGTCTAATATACTTACCTATGCTACAAAAAAGTTTAGTAACTGATGTGCCAGTTTTTCCAAGTTATAATATGATATTAACTTATTACCTAAGACAAATATATACACCTCAACCTATTTAACGTTCAGGAAATTATAATTTTATGAATACATTGTAAAATCATGATGAAACCCGAGTAAAAAAATCAAGACTTTCAAATCTTCATAACTTTATTCCACGACTGCATAGCTATAAGTAACTTACAATTCTTAATAATTGAAGATATGTCCTATTGAAAGACACAAATTTCATCTCTGTACATTCTGGGGTACAGGTCCTAAAAGATTTTGGCCATCTCCTTTAGTAATTGTGTCATAGATAGATTTTTGAAGATTTTTCTTATAATAGTTACCTAATATTTTCAAACTAGAAAATATATGGGTTTTATAATAAATATGTAAACTTAACTATCGAATTAGAGCAAAATTAAAAAATAGATTGTGATAGAAAGGCTTTTTTTAACTAGCCTACGCTGTCCCACTCCTGGATAAAGGCTTCCCTCGACTGCTTCCATCTTCCGTGAGCCCGCGTGTCCTCCTTCCAATTTTGACGGAACCTATCCAGCTCGTCCCGCCATCTCCTACGCAGTCTGCCGCGACCCCGTCTCGCTGTCTCAGGGTACCAATTATTTGCTATTTGGGCCCACAGTTAAATCACAACTAATAAATAATATGTGACGGTTGTGATGGTTAAAAAAAGTTAAATGGAAGTAGGATATCAATTCGCTTACCAATTAATTTCCCTGAATGTACATAGCTTCTTAGAAGGCCAACTGATCAAACCTCGAGCTAAATTTCAAATTCCTTAATCAAGGCTCGGAGTGATTACAAGTACTTTTTTGTCAGTCTTGAAATATCTGTAAAAATATGCAGAATCTTACAAGAAATGAGGGCTCCTGCGAAGTTATTAGTTTCATGGAATCTCTGAAATAAATTACTGTTTGGGGATTTAAGTTCACAGGTCTCAATCTGACAAAAATACCTCTAATTTCCCTACAATTTTTTGACATTGATTGTCGCTAAAATGAGATTGTGATATTTAATTATTAATATCTAATCTATTCATAGGATAACACAGGCGCGTTTCGTCTGTCGGTGTGACCACTTATGGCTTCTATACTACATAATGGATTTTGTTCCGGTTTTTGCCATGATTTAGAGCATTTATTCCGGAAGGTTTAATATGCTTAAGCTTCTGTCATACAGGGCCATGTCGCACATGATTCTAGAGTGTAGAAAATTTTCGGTTTTTTCGGTCGGTTATAAAAATAAAAAACTGCTATTTCATAGAAAAATGCAATACGTACGCGGTCAAATGTATGGAATAGCAAATTTTTTCGACAAAAATTTCATCACAGTGGTGTCCAGAATCATGTATGTCATGTGTTGTGTGTTGGATGATTATTCTATACACATTGCCTTTCAACGCGGTTGTCAGATTAAACTTTACAGCTAGGCAAAACTTCAAAAGACCGACTGGTCTAAAAATGACAGTGTTATTAGACTGTGGAATGGTGGTGGATTTACCGATGTAAATAAGAGATTATTGACAGCATAATTCATTGTTGATATTTTACAAGATTTTTACATTGATTGTCGCTGAGTTGAGATTGCGACTTGAATTTGAACATTTTTTAAACACGAGAATTGGCCTTTAGATATTCTCTGTTACAGGTATGGTAGGACTAGAAAAGCTTTGAAAGTGTGGAGGCAGTAGTCGGTGCAATGTGCTCATGTGACATCGCAGGCTGCGCTAGGCGGCGGCGCGGTCACTGCACTGAGGTCGCGATGCACCGGAGCATGTGGCCACTTCGCGCCCCCGCGCCCCCGCGCCCTCGCGCCCCCAGAGCCTTGCGATCAAGACATGGGAGGACAGCGAAAACAACTGGACAAACAAACCAATCACGCCTGTATTTCCCGAAGGGTTGGTCAGGGGGGTTTAATAACCAACAATTCCAAAAAAAATGTTCCTCCTTCTGGGGTAGCCAGGTAAGTAGACTATAAACTAGACAACAAAAATGCAGTGCTAAAAATCCTGATAGAAAAACCCAATTACACTTTGTAAGTGAGTTCGGACTCGAACCCAGGACACTCAATAGTTGCGCGAGCAATACGCGCGAGCAATAATGTAGGTGTAGTTATAAGTCATTCTGAGGAGGCTGCTGCTAAAACAGCTTAAAAGGCAACCTTCCCAAGAAAGCTGGATGTTGCTAGGATCGGGAAACAATTTTGAATAATTCAGCTTTTGATTAAATTAATTTCATATTTTATGAAAAATATAACAAGTTACGATCAGTCCCCCCTTTGAATAAAATAACTGCAATAATAAACATTACCTTTATTTTGGGCTACACCGCAGTCCCTTAAAAAGTCAAATGAAATTATTTATTCTGTATATGAGAAACGTCAAGTAAATAATAAAATAAGCTAGATGGAGTCGACATTTCTTATCTGACTACTTCTGAGAAGAAATGGCAAAAGAAACTCATGACGTTCTTTCAGTCGTCCGCTATGCTTGTATCTTCAGACCCCTTGGTCCGCTTGCAGCGGTTACTTTAAATTTTCATTAGCACGGCGGATCGCCGCCCGCCTCTCGCCGCCCGGGCGCCGACGTCTGCAATTACATTTTGCAATTTACAAATTGTCTTTTTATTTACGATGTATGCTTTCGTGAACACTTGCTTTATCCTTAACTTACTTTAATTGCTTCTTTGTTTTAATAAATGTAAATAAGCAATTTTATATTTTTGAAATAATATTTTTTTCAATTGGTTACAAGTAATTTGTTTTACTTCTTTTAATTGAATAAAGATTATTAAAATTTAATACATTTTATTATAATTCCATTCATAATGACAATCACAGGTAAATATTTCATTTGTTAGCAGGAAATCTAAATGAGATAATTTCGGACTATTTTTACGTTTAGCGCGTTGATGTCTTTTGTTCTATTGACGATTTCAGTAACTTTATCGATTGCAATTAAAACATAACAAATCAAAAACGTGACATTAATTTATTGTGTTTGGTTTAATATACAAATATACGTTTTCGCTCAAATGTAGTGGCATTTATTGAACATTGATACAAGTTCTATGACTAACCTTTACAATGTAGAAAAAAACCGACCAAGAGCGTGTCGGGTCACGCTCAGTGTAGGGTTCCGTAGTTTCCCGTCCGTCACAATAAGTGTTCCCACTTATGAGTTTAAAGGTGGGTATCCATTATGTTCGCGCTCCAGCAGCGCACCGCGCTCCTGCAACTGCTCCCGGTAGTGGGTACGTGCGCGAACACAGAGCGTGCAACATTGCACGCTCCGCGGCATTCGCTCCGACTCGTTACGGTTTTTAGCGCGAACACAAAGGGGAGCGCAGTGTGTCAAAGGGGAGCGCATGTAGAAGTGCGCGCGACGTATCCATTGGAGCAGTTGCAGGAGCGCGGAGCGCTGCTGGAGCACGAACATAGTGGTAGCCCAACTTAAAAAAGGCTATTTGTTACGGAACTCTAATAATTACGGAACACTAAAAACGGGCCCACAAAGGACGGTGATAACTAAAAAAAAATATGTAAACGAAGTTAAAAAAAATGCTTGCATATACGATTATACTACAAACTTAGTCCAGAAATGATTTTAGTAACCCCCTATTCATTTTTAAATACCTTTCCAGAAATATATCACACGTTAGGGTTGAAATTAAAAAAAAAATCATTTCCCACTTTACATATAGGGGGGCTACCCTAATAAAACATTTTTTTCCAATTTTTATTTTACCACTTTGTCGGCGTGATTGATATACATATTGGTACCAAATTTCAGCTTTCTAGTGCTAACGGTCACAGAGATTAAGCGAGGACGGACAGACTGACGGACAGATAGACATGGCGAAACTATTAGGGTTCCTAGTTGACTACGGAACCCTAAAAATATTGTGTTTTTCTTGGTATTAGAAATAAGCGATATTCCACTGTCAGGCTTCTCGAAAACGAACGACCTGTCGGCAGATTGTAAATCAGCTGTGTAGCGTAGACGAGACTATGATCAGACATATCACGTATTTCTACATCGTTCTCACATGGTTAATTTCAACACGAATGATGTAATCAAATATTTTGTAACAATTTTATGATTTAAAAGAGTGTCCATGGAGTTTCTTGCCCGTTCTTCTCCATAGGTACCTACGCTTTGGAATGGGCAACTAGCTTCATCTTTCTGACTGACCGACCCTTTGACTATTCAAAAGTACCTGTAATTGGTTTAGTTGAATTAAATGATTTGAGTATGAGTTTGAGTTTGAGTTAAGCACGTCTGCCACACCTACAGTGTGTGGTGGACCTGTGCAAGACAAGGCCGGTTTTAAACTACTGGGCTGCTTTATAGCACTTGATTGTAAACGAATTGTAACAACATGACGTAATGATCGGTAATCGTTACCGAGAATTTCTTTTTGTCTATACAATCTCGTTTTATCATGCTAACTATGAAGTGTTAACGTGCTGGTTTTTTGCGTTCAAAAGAACTATGATTGCAAAATGAAGCTATCTTAATTTCTTTTATTTTGATTTCTTTTGCATTGGTCAAAATATCTCATCACATTTTCAAATTTAACATAACATCATCTGTATTTAGGATAACTTTTAAGAGCCTGTTAACACAGGTATTACGTACAACTTTTCAACTGCGAATATTTTGCAAGTATAATTATGAAGACTGCGCCAAGCCTGTAAGTTTCACAGCTCTAGCCGTAACCGCGTAACTTTCATGGTTGTCGGTGGCAGGTCTCTTCACACAAAGCGGTGTCGAGCGTCTCCGGCACCGAACTAAATCCGCCTGCAGCCTTTGTTCGGAAGCTAGAGCTTTGTTTTGTGAATTGTGAGGCTTACGATTACGACGCAAAATTAGTCACGGTATACTTGACAGATGGTCTCTTTGGTATCTGATGTTGAAATGGGTATCACTCATATTTTCATGTAAGGGTAAATTATAAAGGTCTTACTGACACGTTTTTTATTAGATAGGGTGCACCTCCAAGTGAGTCACATTTAAAATTGAGAATAAATAGAGGTTGACTGGTTTTTTATCTACTGAATTTTCACATGTGAACAGATTCTGTTGAAACTTGGCATACTTATGTTCTGTGTGCCAAGTTTTGATGACACTACCACATAAAAGAGACAAAGAGTTGATTTGATGATGGAGACGGAAGACAGTCGAGAGAACTCCTTAACCATTGACAGCAGCGACATCGTGTTTAAGCTTATTAGCGGTAAGATTCTCGGTTGATGGCTGTGCTCGCACAAAACGACGACGTACATGACGCCACTGTTGAAGTAAGGGCCTGTTTAAGATACAGTGTGTACTGCGCATGTCTATTCGTTCAGGTTTTTTGGTTTTTATTGCTACTGCCTGCGATAATCTCAGCGTGACGGTATATACTACATGCGTAGCTGTTCCTCACTCAATATTGTCATGTCCGCTGTTCCTATGCCTTAGTCCAATTTAAACGAAGCCTTAGACTTCCAGCCTACTGCCTGCTTTATATCACGTAGCGAATTTTCATATTAAGAAGTATTAGGTTTGCTTAACACATGCTGAGAGGATAATGTAGTAGGTATTTGTACAATACCGTATCGTCAGATGCTTTTTCTGGATATTTTCCCGTTTCTATGTGAACACGCTGCACTAGAGGACAAGTTTTAGCACCTTTCATATTCATCATTTATTTCATTCCATATTGCAAAAAGATGCCACAAAGGGCTTAAATATAGGTAGAAAAATATGGACCCTGTAAGGGTCACAGCACATGGATAAAATTATGATAATGGTAAAACAAAAATAAAACTACAACTCAATTAAAAATAAATTTAGGTATTTAAATTAATTTAACAATAAAATAAGGAAATGAACATGTGGTATACTATTACGTAATATTTGAAAATGTATATATATATTTTATGAAAACTCTAATTTAAAATTTTTCATTTCATTACTTTCATATTCATTGATATTGTATTGTTTCCTTTGTATTGTTCTATTACAGGTGTACGTAAGTTTCATGGCACGCGGCGTCGCTGAACTTACCAAGCACTGCCGCCGTCCCAGGCACCAAAGCATCATTGTAAGGCGTGAAGCATAATCTTCGTTCTCTATTGTAGATTTTGTTTCGCATTTTACATTACAAGTTACGGTAAAAATAGGATAAAAACCAGCACTTTTCAAACGTTAAAATAACAACAAGCTACTAGGCGAAAATGTAATGAGCTTCATGCCTTCGGTTAAGTTTGGTTTGCTAAAGCTCAAGATCGCAAAGAGTGACAGCAATAAATTAAAAGGGACTAGTAAAAAAAAAACTCGTCGAATGCATAACCTTCTTTTTTAATTCGGTTATAATGAATTAAACTTTCTGCGGATGTTTGTGTTCACATACTCGTGTTATCATTGTGCTTTTATTGTTAAAGAAGATAACAATAAAAGCACAATGACAATACGAGTATGTACTTCGAATAATTAGCTGTTTACTCTAAATGCAGACGATGTATTAGTCATCTCCTTGGTATGTATGTACGTATGGAATAGTTAAAGAACTTCAGTACTTTGAGTGTATTCGTGCCATAGTGATAACGGGGTACACGTGAAATGTATGCGATTGTTAGCAAATATATTTGCTATGCTGCACTTATCGCGAAAGAAAAATTTGCCGAAGCTTATGAAAAGAATCCAGTGAAAGAAAACACGAGAGCATTGCCAAGACTGATGCAACCTGGCTCTCTTGGTTGAATTTCATAATTTTTAAGAAATTGACCAATGCTTGCATGCTGCCTGCAGACTGCCACATAAACTGCAAACGAATACTTGTTCTGTCTGAATATTCAGTGTTAAAACATTTTACTGAATATACTTTAAGCTTAAGGAATAAGCTCAAAACGAGTCGATTCTTTCCCAATTTCTTGTTTTCTACGATCCATTCTCTATCCGTTTATGCATGTGAGCATAGGTGTGTGAGATTGGCGCAGACTGAAAAGGAAGTGCAGATTTTTGTTTGAGCTATATCGAGCTAGTTGCATTAAAGAGTGGGCAGTGTCGTGTAATCAATCGGAGTTATCTGTTTACGTGTGGAGCGTCGACCTCGCGCCCCCGCACCCCGCGCACCCGCGTCTCGCCCCCCCGGCCCGGGCGCCACCGCCGGCACAGCCGCGGCCGCGCTTATCGCTCGCCGTGCACCCGGTGTTCCGCTTTGTTCTCAATTCCACGCTGACTTTGTACACACACATACACGCAATTAATTGTATGCTAATAACATATTTTGCTATAGTCTGGGTGCCGTCTGAGTATTGGGGTGTAATATTCATGATTGGGCTTGTCAAGTGTGCTCAAAATACTAATACCCTAATTAGTGTCTTTTGAAAAATGACTTGAACCTTTGAAAGGCTCTTTCTGCCAATATACACAATAAACATATACATACTTTGCAGAGATGGAAAATAAAGTACCCATTTAGTTAATGTGATTGGTTTAACTGTTTTTTCGGAGCATGTAAAGTATCTACTTTACATGCTCCCACTAGATACCTACTATATACATCATGATCGATCTTTTCATCGCGTCTTTTCAGTTAATGTTCAGACATGGACTAGGATAAGCTTAGTAAGCAGTAATTGTATATAACGATACATTATGCGCGCTAGGAATTTTTGACAGACCGTTCGAACCCAGACAGGCTTTTTACTTTGTGTAAATTATTTCATCACCACTGCTCTCAAAACGATGAAGGAAAACATCGTGTGGAAACCGGCATGTCCTAGAACCAAAAATTTGAAGACATGTGACATGGCCCCGCACGGCACGCATGGCACGCACTGGCCCCGAGTGGTGGATTACGGGCCAGTCCCTCTCACAGAGGGGAGGTCTGTGTCCCAGCCGTGGGAACATTATAGGCTGATTATGTATACTATTACAAAACTCGGTATACCTATCATTGTCATTTATTCAGAAGCCATGTATTTTATAATTGCCGTATTTTGGTCATTTTCGGTAGATGTTTCATTTCAACACAAGCCCATGTTCCAACATTATCACTAGAAATAAAATGAGCTCTGATCATAAATATCTTGTAAATGCCACGAGTCTCCCTCGTCTCGTCCTTCCAGACGAATTTTATTATTTTATGCATAATTTTATAATATTACTAGCCCCGCCCGCGTGGATGTCGGAAGTTATACCACGGCAACGTGCTAACAGGATAAAATGTATGTGCTTCCCCAGGATGCCATCTATCTCTATGCCAAATCAGAAGTTCAGTGGTTTAGGCGTGAAAATGTAACATACAGTTTCAAGTTCAAATCGTCCCCTTAAAAACTGAATTACCCCTTTTTGTCCCGTCAGTGGTAAATTTTCGACAACTTTACATACTTCTTATTAGTTATTGTCTGTCAAAAGTATCAATACTGAGTTTCGAGTTCCTCGGACCGCGCATTCAATTTCTTCCACACAAACTTAACACCCCTACATCCCCCTTTGAGGGATAGTTTTGAAAAACTTATAATGATAAACTTTATTACTTACTTAGGCAAGTATTCTTGCCAAGTTTCAAGTTTATTAACCAACTGAATAAGATTTTTCATATAAACTGTATCCCCGCTTTTCAACCCCATAGGGGTGGAATTTTGAAAAATAGTTTGGTTTATTCATTACTTGATTCAAAGATTATTTATACCAATTTTCGAGTTAATCAAGCCACGCATTAAATCCTCCCTTGTAAAATTAACTACCCTTTTTCGACCCGTTAGGGGTAGATTTTCGAAAAACCCTGATACACGTTACTCTTTATTTTTGGTCTTAAGTATAAACACTGAGTTTCGAGTTAATCGGACCGCGCATTCAAATTATTCCACACAAACTTCAACACCCCTATATCTCCCTTTGAGGGGTAGTTTTGAAAAACTTATAATGATACACTTTATTACTTACTTAGGTAAGTATTCTTGAAAAGTTTCAAGTTTATTGACCTAATGAAGAAGATTTTTCATATAAACTGTATCCCCGCTTTTCACCCCCACAGGGGTGGAATTAAAAAAAAAAACGTTTGGGATGTATTCATAACTTGACTCAAAGATTATTTATACTAATTTTCGAGCTAATCAAGCCATGCAGTAAAATCCTCCCCTGAAAAATTGACTACCCCATTTCAGCCCGTCAGGGGTAGATTTTCAAAAAACCCTGATACACATTATTCTTTACTTTCAATATTAGGTATAAATACTGAGTTTCGAGTAAATCGGACTGCGCGCTAAAATTCTTCCATACAAACTTTGAAACCCCCCAATCCCTTATTAGGGGGTAGTTTAGAAGAAAAAAAAACTGCCAATCTTCATAATTTATTTAGATAAGTGTTCGTGCCAAGTTTCAAGTTTATCAACTCTAGGAATAAGATTTTTCATACAAACGTATTCCCCCCTTTTCACCCTTTTAGGGGTGGAATTCCAAAAAATCCTTTCTTAGTGGATGCCTACTCTTCGCGAAGAACACACCCTCCAAATTTCATGTCTCTAGGACTAGCGGTTTAGGCTCTGCGTTGATCTATCAGGACTTTGAATTTTATATATATAGATTATTTTTTATACTCTCTCGACAGTTGACATTACACTCCTTATGATTTCATGTACGAGTATTTTGTCTCCGACTGTCTCTGCTGTGTTAAACTTTTATTGGTGTCGTCTAGTTCGTCTAGTCTAGATATACTTACCAGTCAGCTAGTAAATTGTAATCGTGGAAGACAAATTATTAGCTAGCTTTCACCAGTGGCTTCTCTCTCGAAGTTTATCCGACAGGAATCATGCACTTTTTCGAGATAAAAAAAACAGCCCATGGCCCCAAGTCTGCTATTACAATAGTGTCAGAATGGTCCATCATTGATTTCATAATTGTTGATTTTCAAAAGTTTGGTAATCTACTAACATAATGGCGTCATTATGACTTTCCAGTGGTCAACCACTGACGTTCCATTGAAAGAAATAGCATAAAATGGTAATCTCGTACATAATGATAAATTAATGACTGACTTACATAAAACACTTGACTTGTATAAAACTCTAATAAATAATATGTAAAATTATATATAAATGAAATCTGGCATAAATAAAGTAGTGGTAGTTTTTCGAAAATCATTTCTACTAACGGGTTTTTTAATAGGTAATGGTAATCCGACAATGTCATTATGACACAATTCTATTACGAGACCATTGACCGACCAATGATCGCCATTAAGAATTTAGCAGATTACGAAGTTTAAGCAAAATGACAATGGGATGGGAATGGGATCGTGTTGGAATGACGAATTTATAAAAATAGCAGACTTGGGGCCGATCATTCGAACAGTGGTGGCCCAATGGAAATGGCCGCGACTTACGAGTTGTAGGTGGTAAATTAGAACCCAGGCAGGCGCGGTTTACTTTGTGTAAATTATTTCATCACCACTGCTATCCAAACGGTGAAGGAAAACATCGTGAGGAAACCGGTATGTTGTAAAATAAAAAAAAAAAATGAAGATATTTTACATCTATCAACCCGCACGTCCCGCACTGAGTTCGCGTGGTGGATTACGGCCAAGTCCCTCACCGAGAGGAGGCCTGTGTCCCAGCAGTGGGAATATTATAGGCTGTTTATGCTATGCTATACTATATTCCTCGGTGATAATGTAACTTATTATTATTATTATTGTAAATTGTTATTATTTTGAGTTTGGTTTTTTTTCTCAGCTCAGCTTATTATTATTATTAACTTTCTCTGTGTAACAAAATTTTAATTAGATCAGTATTTCTAGAGATTACAAACATACCAACAACTTAAAACTTTTCTTTTTACTTTACTTCGATATTTTATGAAAGTCATGAGTGGTTGAGATTTTCTAGACAAAAATAAATATTACTTTAGCTACAGCTTAGTCTAAGAGATCTCTTGACTGCGCAATTCAAAAGAGATACATTGACCGACCGGTGTTGTGATGCCCCCACAATGTCTAGACTATGACTGACTATGAAATGTTAATAACAAAGTGATTGGAGAAGCCAATTAATGTCGTGGTATTTATTTCATCATGTAGCTCCGAATTCTTATTCATTTGATTTGCCAATCTTCGGTTCATTGTCGTCATCGCTTTATAATCCTCACCTAAATTCATATTGCCTAATTCATAATTTTTTACCAAGCAATAAATCTTCGTAGCTCCACCAATATAAGAAGTTTCCATACCTTTTAGTGAAGGTTTTACTAAGCATAGGCTCCGTTTTTGGACGTAAGAGTTGGGTTTATGTATATTATTGCTGTAATTAATCAGGATCATTCTCACT
The DNA here is from genome assembly GCA_951799955.1 of Apamea anceps. Lineage (NCBI taxonomy): Eukaryota > Metazoa > Arthropoda > Insecta > Lepidoptera > Noctuidae > Apamea > Apamea anceps. The sequence goes on from OX637516.1 coordinate 8,559,207, forward strand.
AGTTCCACCAGTCAGGCGCTTAAAAAGCTCATAGAAGTTATGTTTTCATTAAAAAAAAAATATATATATTTAGCCTACACTGTCCCACTGCTGAGCAAAGGCCTCCTATTTGCCATTTGTTCATTATCATAACATAAACATAATTCACCACAAAAAAAATACCATGTAAAATATGATCTTCAGGAAATAAACCGAATGCAACTTTCGAGGATGTACAGTCGCTCCATATACATATATAACAGTGACGTACACCTTGCGGGCGCATTGCATTGCAATTTTAGCAACCCGACGCCATCCCGCGGCGACCGCGACCGCCGAGAAAAAAACCAACCGACTTCCTGCTCGCTCTCGACCATCCGACTTCGCAACTTGATACAATGTATGTACTCTATACTCATACACATCTGTACATAAGTTTTTTGTGCTTATTGTATAAGATTACCGACCTTTATTGTCAGTGTTTGTCGGTATTTTAAAACATTTATATTTAATTTAACACGTCGTACTTATTGTCTTTTTTTTTGTTTAGTAGACATCGGTGAATTAAATTATGAACTTGAACTTCACATCAACTCTGAATGTAGTATATTTCAAGAACTTACGAAGGGTATCGACCCCACCCGCATGAAAGGGTAGAAGACATTGCAAACCAACAACAGCAGCGTCAACTTATTTTTTTGCGAACCGACCTTTAAAAACCCCGTGTCATTAAATGCATATTTCCAAAAGGATGCATTAGAAACACGTAGGTAATGCAATGTCCGTCTGAGAGGCAGAGGTCAGCGTCAGACTGCACCCTGCGCCTGTGTGTATCAGTGACATCGCGCGATGCACCGCGCGGCTGTGTGTGTGTGGCAGCCGCGCGGCGCAGCCTCCATGCGTCTGCGGCCTGTCTAGACACCCCCCCTCCCCTGCCGCGCCGCCTGCCCTGCACTGCTGTGGTTAACACTACTTGCTAACAATTTCATTTGGTCAGACTTTAATCAATTAATCCTATGTGGTTTCATTGTAATCAGGCCAGTAATAGTTTACAATGTGATGATATAAAATATCCATTAGGTAGCCTTGTTATGAAATTGTTTTTTTTTTTTTAGTTCCAAATTTTTTTTTTATTTGTAAATACCGAAAGCTTATTGGATATAATAATTATTAGGAGAGCGTTTCACAAACAATCTGAAAAAGAAACGAAGTTTCAGAGCTGACAATCAGATTCAAGCTCTGCAGTAGCTACTAATATTTACTTACAAAACTATACATTTCAGCTTTCACAAAAACATATCCAAAAAGCCGTAACGGGCAACTAGTTCTTAATCATTCCAGATTTATATCTTATTCTTGTTACCGACTATAATTACTGAGATCTGAACATAAAATACAAGAATTCTTTTTTTTTGTGTTAATTTTCGATACAATTTATGATCGCAATCGGTAATGAGCTAGCTGGTAATCTGTGTAAGAATCTGTGTACATACATGTATAAGTGTTGTTGTTATTAGCAATGGATCGTAAACACGTCATTACAAGCATTCTTGAAAGCTCTAAAGTTCACACATGCGTGACTCCAAGATATGCTGCTTTATCGCTCCGGACTTAGCGCAAAGAAGGCGGTGATAACACAAGTGTGTGCTCAGAAATGTAACGAGACAGAATGCAAATTAGAAAAATATGATTATAGAACCATAATGAGGTTTATTCAAAACGTTTTTTTGGGTTACTAGTTAAGGTAACATACGACTGTGCACTTAAAATGAAAAAAACTGAAAAAAAAGTAATGATTTTGGAGTCTGTTTAAATTTTCAGATAATTATTAGATGTGAGTTCTACCAAAAATTAAACAAAAAATGCAATGTCTAAGTAATGTTGATACTCAATTTTAAGTACACAGCTACCTTTGTGTGTTTAATCCTTTATTTGCAAGCTCGGCAGGGTGCAGACGGGCAAAAAGGTTGAAGTGAGCGTAGAATGAGATTAGTCTCGGGCCGGCTTTGCGAGTTGCAAGCTGCGCCGGCCACCGCCCGGCACCCGCTACGAGCCACATAATAAATAAGAGGAGTCGATACAATGTTGCGGTGTACTCCATGTACAGTCAGCAAAGGAGATAAGTAACCAGGGTCGTCGGATATAGTTGAAGTTTAGTAAGAAACCGATGGATGTTTTTGAATAAAATTTAATTTAATTAAAAGAAAACAAACAGCTTATTTATCAAGTTAAATTTCATTCGAAATCATCCATCGGTTTCTTACAAAACTTCAACTATATCCGACGACCCTGGTTACTTATCTCCTTTGCTGACTGTACCTATAACTATGTAGTGAGATAGCTATAAATAGGTGTGGAGGTACGTGTGCTGTGACCACCTGCCGTGGGCTGCCGTGCACGCTCACAAGGGACGTAACCGTCGATGCAATGTTACATGTTATGATTAGTTGGTACCCCAGGGATTAGGGAATGAATGTAAATGAACATTGGAAATAAGGCATTCTGCTAAAACAATAACTGAAAATGTTTCGTTTGTTTACATTTTAAAAGAATATGACAAAGAACGTCGCAAAGGTTGAACACACCTCATTTCTAAGCCAAATAAAATAAAAATAAGGATTAGGGTACTTTCCTAAAGAGCTCAACAAACTCAGTGATGGAAAGTGACCCGGCACCGGCACGGCATAAAGAAGATGACGGAAGAGTTAGGATGTTAGAGACAGCAGATAGAGCGATGATTTCATACAGCCTAGGCTGATGATGATTTTGCCGACTTCAATTATAAGAAATCCATGAATCATAGTAGTCCGTCATTAACTAATTTAGCTTTTGCAGATTGTACAACACTTTTGGTACTAAGAAAATAATACAATAATAAAATTAATACTTGTCCGGTGTTAGTCTTAGTCACCAGACGTCAGACATGTTTGTTGTACTCACGTCAATCACTTTTATCGAAGTAGACAGATAACATGCTTATTGCTCATGTTCGTCAGCATAAGGAAAACATTGTAATATTTTAGCAGAATTTCGTAGCATGAGGAAATATCTTTTGCTGAATTTCGGGCTCCAGTTCCAATTCTTTCGAGGAAAAGTATACAGCTAGACAAATTTATAGCTCCCAAAAGAACAAGCCGAGCCGTCTGACATCAATTTCTGGGAAGTTTAAAATAAAAGACACATCAGCGTGGACCTAGAGTAAACGTGAAATACCTGCGGTGCGGGTGATTCAGTGAAAATAGTCGCAGACGGCTATTAATTCTAAATTACGTCACGTAATCGTCGATTGTGTCGGGAGCCCCGTTTCGGTGTCTGAATAAATATGTGAAAGCGGTCGGCTAGCTCACGACCTCCTGGAACAGACGTCTAGACACATACTCACAGATGTGCTGCTAAGTAGGCGGGCTTTCCCCTCGCCACAAAAACGATGATGATCGTCGCCGTGCGTCATTGCACTGCAACAAGTCATAAAACAACCTAGTTGTAACCAAATCCAATTGGAGTGATTGCGTAATGGTGTCCGTGGATACAGCGGAATCCCGTCTAGACGGATTGCACCACCACTGGAAAAACAAAACGATACACTGAACAGACTAAAATTAAATAAGTGTTTATATTACCAAACTGTTTTGAAGTTGTTTGTGTAGCAGGCCAAAGCGGGCCCGTATTTGATTTATAAATTTTGGTGATTAAAGATTCGCACCTAAAATGTTGCAGGCATTCTACTTTGGTAATTTTATGTCCCTAATAAATTACAGATTTAATGAACTTATATTCGCAGTTGGCACTAACATTCCGGGTCGGACTCATGAACCTGTTTACCTCGTCTACCTGAGCGAGAATGCTGACACATACAAACGACACTTCATATTTTATGTATTTATACTTGTTGAGTTTCAGCTGACCCCAAACTCGGCCAAGTGCGGGGCGGGTTGGTTTAATTTGTTTCGTATGTAGCACACCATAAGAAAATTTCAGGCCAGAAGCTATTTATAGAAGTGTAATATTCTTACTTTATATATGTAAGTACATATACAATATGTCCCGGAATTAACGCACACCACCAGACACCCCAATTAGAATATTATGTTATAATCATAATACATACACTGAATTTTCATTATTATGTATAAAACACTGTTTTTTTATAAATTTGTTGTACAGATTTTAGGAGAAAATTATAGTCACATTACAAATCTACACATGCACACAGTCGCACTTGTATAAGGGTCTAGCGTAGTAGGTATTTCATCCATTTTGGTTTGTTTTGACTGTACAGCGGAAGTGTAACAGCAGTTTACGTAGTTTTAATTATTTTTGGGATAAAATATTACCTATATTAAAAATTACAAAAATCGGTTCAGTAAACGTTTCTGAACAAACTATTTTCATAATGTGCATTAATTCTGTTACACATTGTATATACTTTATTGTACATATAACATAAAAAATACATTAAACACTGCAAAGTATACAACAGGTATATATATGTACGACTTTACTTAAATTTTACTTTATAGGATTGTTTTACTCTTTTTCAGCTTGCTTTTAATACGCCACACATGCATCGGGTAAAACAAATGACGTCGTTAATAACAGTCTTACGTTGCGTTGGTCTTGTCTGTTGGGGCATCAAACTTTGCAAACTGAAACTGCAAATAAAATTTTGCATTTTAAACACCTTGGCATTGAACGTGTTTACTTAGAATAACGAAATCCACCATACCAGTAGATGAATTTAACAGGAAAAATAGTCAAAATGATTAATTACTAACTTTTACCATCGGCTTCGCCCGCGTTTAGGACGGAAATTATCCCATGGCAAAATAGTAACAAGATAAAAAGTATCCTATTTGTTAATCCAGGTTATAAATTAATGATCTGTGTGCCAAGTTTCATCCAAATTCGTTCAGCCATTTTTGCGTGATGGAATAACAAACATCCAAACTTATATACTTTCACATTTATAATATTAGTAAGATTTATTATCAATTTCCACATAATATTTTATTTTTTTCCCAGTTCGATGGCGTCTACGGCGGTCTACGATATATTTCGCGACGCGCGCCCATTGTTTTGGATTAGTGCTAAGTGGCGGACTAATGATTGTCCTCCAGACGTGACGTAATCACGACCTTGGCCTGACGCGCACTTGTCCACTATTACTAATATGCTTACATTTATTTTTGTCCTTATTCTCAAGCTTTTGACAACAGCAATATTCCAGAGGGCATGTTCAATGTTATTGTTTCTGTTCTTTTTTGTTAGTTCGGTGTAAATTAGTCTAACTTCGGAATTAATTACAAGCGGATACCTTGAAATAACTTTGGACTTATGAAAATGTATTTTTAAACAATATTCACTACAATTGAAATATGTTTTTCAATGTCATGAACACGATAGACAAGCAGAGGTTATTATACTCTATAAGTATTTATTGTTAAACATTATGGAGATTGCATGAAGAACTTGCATGATTAATTTAGCTTAGTAATGTGCTCACGGACATCAATTAAGATTACTGCTCCTGAAAAATGGTGCCTTTAGTAGGCAGTTACTCCACATTCTGATTAATAAAATAGGAATAGATTCGATCGAATTTTCAGCTTCTATCAAGAGTCCTATATAACATCTACTTATTACGAGTTATTTGTTTTAATGTACAAAACAAGTGAGCATGTATAGTATGTATAGTATGTGCGGGCACAGATCACGTGTCGTCGGTTATGTAGGTACTGGCTGCAGTAGGTAGACACGGCCGAGCCCGCCCGTGCCTGTATTAAAAATTCGTCTGCGGCCTGTCTAGACGCGCTCCGTTTACATTGTGACGTCATCACGTGCCACCAACCCACCAACTCACCACAAACATCCACTTAACTTATGCATCTACATAGCTCGTATAGAATTAGGGATTGATTTCGGCGTCTGAGAATAATGTACCTATGTATTATGTATCTGTTTGTTATTATAAAGTCCGCTTTAATACATTCCGAGTGGCCGGTGTCTAGACGAGTGTTTTGTGTACTATTGTAATTTTCGCCTGGTGCATGCTTGATGAAATACGGTTCGATGAAATTTTGTCTGTTATCTTTACGATCCTGTACGCTAAGAAAACGAATTTTGTACTAAATTATTGTGCTGAGGTTGTCAGTTTTGTATTTTTGATGAACCCAATGGGCGTGTAATAGACTGCTCTGAAAAAAGTAACTGAAAATTTGTATTGAAATAAAGCGTGTATCAAACCGGCAGGATAATATTTGTATAAGTTTCGTTAAAATTAAGTTCCGTTCATTCAGCTTCATACAGATAACAATGCAACAAGGAACACCAATTTCAAACAAACCTTTGGTTATTTCGACACGAAATAACTCAAGTAATGGTTTTATGTACAATGTTACCTTTCCCATTATAGTTTACTTAGTACACCAACTGAATACGACCGCAAGACTATTTCGTATCTAAAATTTAAATGGACGTCAGGCTGGCTGGTTAGGAGCGTAATAAACTAGTATTATGATTTGAATTCACCAACAAAGCACTTTGCTTGCATGATGAACGTAGTTCTCGTATAAAATACAGTCATGTCTAGTTTACAAGTCGTGGTAAGTCGCTTGATAATTTAAACTCTCTAGACACCTCTCGTCTGCGAGTCGACGCTCTCTCCGAGTTACTGCTGGCTAGCTCGCTGCACCTCTGTGCACACTGCACTGTTTGCGAATACCTAGCTTCTCTTTTAGTGTTGTGTCTACAAATAATGCCCAGTTTTAAAGTCTTTATGAGTATTACTTACGATTTAAGAGCATCAAATAAAAAAATAAATGATGTCATTTATAATAAAGATTCAGTGTTCAGAAACCTAGTAGGTAATGTTTACAACCACAGTCGAAGTAGGTAATTACGTAGCCTCGGGTGAAGAAGAAACCGAGACCACTTTTTATAAGAAAATTAGATAGCATCGAAAATAACAAACCGTGGCGTCTCACGCCTAAAGTTATAGCCGTAACTAAAGCCGATTCTAAAATTGTCAAATTCTCAAACATTAAAAATTTGTTAAACAATAAGGAGACTGTACCTGGGCGCGGAATTCGAGACGTGCCTGAAGTGTCTTCATTTTAAATTCCATTATCGCCGAAACATTCGAATACGTAAATGTTATGTACATACCTATACTATACTAACATTTCGTGTTAATATTATGACGTACACATGTTCACAGACATGGATGCAGTGGATCGCCTATTAAAATCTAATTCGAAATCGTTATGACTTGTGTCTGATATGAATCTCCAGACAGGAGATCTCCAGATTACATTCATTTTTATTCATAGCGTCGTGCAGAGACGACGATTGTAAAAAGCCAATGGCATTTGGTGCAAAATATATGGTGTGTCATTATAATATTCAATGCACATTTAGCTGTTCACTTTTTGTGCGGTAGACAAATAACAAGAGCATATGCGCGGCTTAGTCGAGGCATTTCGTCTAGACATACAATTCATGTTCGTCTATCTGAGACTGATCTTGATGTCTGTAAAAAATATTACTGTCTCGTGGAGCTGCAGAAAACAGAGACGTCAATTAACAGCTGTTAACTGTTCGACAGTTTGCGAATTTTTCTCTAGTTTACAGAACATAATATTTTTCATAACTGGAAAATACTATGTCTTCGCCATACTATGAAGTTCCCTTTGATGTTACCTGTAAGTGCTTCATGTATGAAGTGACTCATCTAGTCGTACTACAGACCACAGAACAGATAAAAGAATCTGTTCTGTGCCACAGACTCTGACTTGGAAGTTGATCCGGAATAGCAAGAGGATGACAAAAACGCAAACTTCTTTTACTCGAGAACAGCTTATGCCCTTATCGACCTAGGTAGCGGGCCTGGCTAGATGTAGGTTTCTCTACATATCAATAAATATATTTTAATTGTTATATAAATGATATAGTGTATTTTAATGCTTCCTATCAGAAAAGGTTTTGATTTTAATAAAAAAAAACACCCGGTAATATAATCCAACAGATTTCTTAATAAATAAAACTTTTGGTTTGAAAAATATTTTGAGAGGTTTTTTTTTTGCAAAATTTAACTCCTCGTTGGCTTCAACTACAATGATATTAGGTGTAAGGGAGGAGGCTTAATAATTTCATTTATAATTTGTTTTACATTTAGTACCTATCGTAATTTTCATAAAAGTGAGCCTATAAGTAATTGCTTGCCGTAACCAAGGCCATGAATAAAATCCAAACGTCTTCTTAACATTTGTTTTTTTAGGGTTCCGTAGCCAAATGGCAAAAAACGGAACCCTTATGGATTCGTCATGTCTGTCGGTCTGTCTGTCTGTCCGTTCGTATGTCACAGCCACTATTTTCCGAAACTATAAGAACTATACTGTTACAACTTGGAAAGTAGATGTATTCTGTCAACCGCATTAAGATTTTCACACAAAAATTATATTGAGGTTTCTAATATTTTTTTTTTCTAAACTGAATAGTTTGCGCGAGAGACACTTCCAAAGTGGTAAAATGTGTCCCCCCCGCCCCTGTAACTTCTAAATAAGAGAATGATAAAACTAAAAAAAATATATGATGTACATTACCATGTAAACTTCCACCGAAAATTGGTTTGAACGAGATCTAGTAAGTAGCTTTTTTTAATACGTCATAAATCGTAAACCGCAATTTACCTTTCATTCAATCAATTCAACGGAACCCTTCATGGGCGAGTCCGACTCGCACTTGGCTGCTTTTTTGTTTTATTTTTCCACAATGTCAACATGTCCGACCTATCCCTTTGCTACGAAATAGCAATTTTTATTACGTATTATTCTTAAAACGTAGTTTATGTTTAAACAATTCAATGACGAATTTTTAAAAGCTGCATCTTAAAAGGACCCGTGTTGCATCGCGTCCAGTTTTCCAGTTGATCTCGAAAGTGGACGTACGTAGTGTTCAGGCTGGTTCATTATGTTATACTTGCTTAGTGTCTGGCAGGTGGTAGGTATGTAGGGTTGGCCGGTTGGTCGCAGCGGCCGCTGCACCTTGTGGTGGAACTGGTCGGTGGGGGTGGGAGGGGCGCGGTGTGGCTCGGGGCTCATCGACCTCAGCGCGAGCGCTTCCACGGCGGCGCCCGCGTCTCGCAAAAAAGCGCCTAACCCAAATTTCGGTAGCCGTCTGGCACGAATGCACGATCTCTCCCGACATCGTCCGTCGCGTTGGGCGGATCGCGGGCGCAGCAATTCGGCTGTATGTAATCAGCACGCGTGCGCGAGACTGCAGCGGCTTTAATCGTACGGTTAGTCACGCTCGTGTCACACTTTTCTTTATCAACAATTGTTTTGCTACCAATAACAAAACAAGTAGGTTACGCACACTAGATAATTAATAACCCTGCTTCTATTTGGTCAATCACTCGCTACAGAATAGAATCAATCTTTCCCATTATGCCACCATAATATTAATATGAGTAAGTTCGTAGTGAATTGACTAGTGCGTATCTTGATTGCTATAGGTACTCGTAATCTAGGAGCTCATCAGCACATATTGCTAACTGAAGATTATTAAAAAAATATATACTTAAGGCTAGGATAGAATGATCTCCTGAATATATTATTCATGTTTAAGTAATGATATACCATAGCAAGATCGTCCGAAAGGGTTACCGCTGCCCTGGAACATAAAGGGCTAAGGAAGGAACACGGGTGGGTTTTAGTCAGTATGAGTCTGACACTCCCTTCTGCTCCACCCAGAGCGGGAGGGGTCATTTGATGATTTCCCATCCTGATAAAAAAAAAAGTAATGATATACCTTATACCTATTTATAGTTTCTCACGTAGGTACCTACCTAAGTAGAATCAATAACTTATTATTTCTCTCCAGGATTGCTTTGTTTATTTATGTGATTTGGACCTAGGTGTTCGATAATATGTAGGTAACCCTTTTGGCGGTTTGGACACCTCGAAGATTGCCCATTACTGTACAATCCGGAACTAGTTCATCGATTTTACTGCGCCAGTATCTTATGACGTCAGTGACGTCAGCTTTGCTTGTTTAAAAAAACAGGAATCTATGATATGGAGAGCCCTATGTGTATTGTACTAACATCCCACAATTTAAAAAAAACATGTCAAGTGCGAGTTGGACTCGCGCAGAGAGGGTTCCTTGCTTGTGCTACATGTCATTGCTTCTTGCCTAATTTCATGATTCTAGGTCAACGATAGCTCCACGCGTTCCTGAGAAAAAGGGTATTGAAGGGTATTAACAGACGGAGAACGATGTGATCTTATAAGGGTTTCGTTTTTCCTTTTGAGGTCCGGAACCCTCAAAATGAAAAAGGTGGATTCATTTGACATCATACAAGTTAAATAGGTAAACTGAAATACAGTTTTATTTACAAACTAGCTTCTGCCCGCGGCTTCGCCCGCGTGGATGTCGGAAATTATCCCACGGGAACGTGCTAACAGGATAAAATGTACCTATGTGCTTCCCCAGAATGCCATCTACCTTGCGGGCCCTTTGTGGCTAATTACAATAGAAAACCAATTGTGTCTCATTAGTGGTGATTAAGAGGGTACCTATATGATATCTTTACCTAAGTACCTACCTAATTAAAAAAAAAACTTAATAACAGAAAATTAAATATCTACCTACCTAAATAAACCTAATTCTGATGATAACTAATCTAAACTCAATAAATAAGCAAAATCCCTAAAAACTAATATCTATACGAATGACTAATCCTACCTAACAGTATTATAAAATAACCTACGGTCACTACGTACACTATCAAATATACTATCTATACTTTAAAATTAAAATCTATACCTACGACTTATATAAAAATAAACCTAAATAACTCTAAAAACTAAAAGGAATAAAAATGAACTCCATTGCGGGTGACTACGACAAACTTATTATTTGCGGTTGGTGCAGTAATCGGGTCTAGGGATCGAACCGCAAAATTAAGTTTGTTTTTTATTGTATATACTTTTCCGGGATAAAAAGTACCCAGTGTGGTGCCCAGGATATTAAAGAATAATTATACCAAGTTTCATCGTAATCGAACCGGTAGTTTTTGCGTGATGCCTGAACAAACAGACAGACAGACAGACAGACAGACAAAAATTTTTTTAATCACATTTTTGGGTTCGGTGTCGGTCTAGTAACACCCCCTGCCATTTATTTTTTTGATATTTTCAATGTACAGAATTTTCACTTCTACAGATTTATTATAAGTATAGATTACGTAAAAATTATTTTAACAAAGCCACCTGTTTTTAAAACTATAATTTATCATCATCTAAGCTTCCGCGTCCTTCAACTCGTGCGTAACAGCTGATAACAATAGATACCGTATTGATAATGATGTATCTTATCAATTGCACGAAATAACATGATATTCTACAGCCAAATATAGCGTGACACTCATACCTACTATTACCAGGCATTTCCTATGTCATCCCTTGACTAACTAATGATCGATCTTCTAAACGATTGATTCGTACATTAACGATGCGAGGAAACCAAGCGTTATCATTTATCTCTAAGTGCCTATCTAGACGTTTGTGATTGATAATAGATATTTAATATCTTTTATTGATCAAGACTTGTGAGCTAGACCATTTTTTGCGCCTTCCTTTTTGGCAATCAATGCAATTAATCGAGTTTTCTTTCAAGTCTATAAAATCAATGACTGTAAATTACTGTTTAGTAACGCTTAGTATTTCATTTCAATGGTAAATCATTTATCAAGTTTCTTTGATAGTATCGTCTAGGTAACTGTCTGCCTTTTCATATATCGATGGATTTAACTGTTATCATGATATCATTTTTATAAACTTTCATGATTTAATTTATTTATCGTGAAATAACAATAAATAATCAACTATCAAACAATTTTCTTTCTCTTCTTTTGATAGGTCTGAGTCCTCCCTAATTGCGTAATACACTTTCAATCATAACCTGAATCGTTTAAAAGAATATTGCTTATTCATTGCTTCATATGTTCAAAAAATTTGTCCGCTCAACAACGTAAATAATGCAATAAGTGTTGTTGAACTGTCAAAATGAAAGCCACTCCTAATGTTAGTGTGTAACGCAATAACCCCGCTGTTCTAAATAGGTTTGCTACTTTCTATATCCGCGACTTCGTATGCCTTGATTTCGGATACCTTTAAACTAACACACGATTTCCCATAACTATAAAATGCTTACCTTCCCTTAAAAAATAATAACTTCGTTGTAAGTACAACTCTGCAATGCTTTGGGTCGTGTCCCGTATTATGCAGGTTTATTGATATTTCATCTATACTTATAATAAATCTGTAGAGAGGTCAATTCTGTACATGAAATATATTTCCAAAATAACTATCAGGGGGTGATTAGGGATCGATACTGATGCCAAAAATGCAATCAGTAAAATTTTTGTCTGTCTGTCTGTCTGTCTGCCTGTATAACCGTTATAGAAACAAAAACTACTCGACGGATTTTGACGAAACTTGGTACAATTATTTTTCATACTCCTGAGCAGGTTATAGTATACTTTTCATCACGCTACTATCAATAGGAGCAGAGCAGTGAAGGGAAATGTTGGGAAAACGGGAGAAGTTACTCCATTTTTTAAGCTTCCGTCGCGTGTGCAACCTAAATCGTTAAAGCCACACAGAAATAATGTACGACGGAAATGTTCTCCTTAAAATGATATAAAAAATATCCCAAGTCAGCATATGTCTATCTTTTATGGTTGACTCACAATAACACGTGTAACTCCCGATAGCTTAGCAGTTCGAAGCATTCTGATTATATTTGTCTACTCTTACGTTTATAACAGTCTCAGTCATCCCTAATTAAAAAAGTTAACATTATTAACTATTCCATAAAAAAGAATCATAGAAATCGGTATAGAAACATCAAAGTTATACATGAAATACGCTAATAATAAGCCATCGCGTGTGAATATTGAATCACGCTCGACGCCTACCGGTTCGATTACGATGAAACTTGGTATAATTATTCTTTTATATCCTGGGCACCACACTGGGTAATTTTTATCCCGGAAAAGTATACACAATAAAAAACAAACTTAATTTTGCGGTTCAATCCCTAGACCCGATTACTGTACCAACCGCAAATAATAAGTTTGTCGTAGGTTATGTCACCCGCAGTGGAGTTCTGCACACGGCTAAGATACTGTAATATTTTATCTTAAGATTAGAGATGGGCCGACTACATATAGTATTTGCCGACTAACCGACTAGCCGACTAATCGACTAGCCGACTAATCGGTTTTCAAAATGCCGATTAGTCGGCCGACTAAACGGCAATGCCGATCATTCTAATACCTACTTGCTAGCTACTACCTAGCTTAATTACTGACTGATTAATACGTTCTATGTTACCTTATTGGTTTTTGAATATGTTTCAAGACTGTAACTTTAGATTTAAAATCTATATATATAAAATTCAAAGTCCTTTTTTTTTTGAGGATGGGAAATCAGCAAATGTCCCCTCCCGCTCTGGGTGGAGCGGAAGGGAGTGTCAGACTCTTACTGACTAAAACCCACCCGTGTTCCTTCCTTAGCCCTTTATGTTCCAGGGCAGCGGTAACCCTTTCGGACGATCCCGCTACCCTGGCAGAAATTCAAAGTCCTGACTCACTGACTGACTGATATATCAACGCACAGCCTAAACCGCTGGTCCTAGAGACATGAAATTTGGAGGGTGTGTTCTTAGTGAAGAGTAGGTATCCACTAAGAATGGGTTTTTCGAAATTCCACCCCTGAGAGGGTGAAATGGGGGTATTTTGTTTCCATGGGAAATCTTATTCCTTGAGTTAATAAACTTGAAACTTGGCACCAATACTAATCTAAGTAAATTATGAAGTTTGCCATTTTATGTTTTTCTAAACTACCCCCTAAAAAGGGATTGGAGTGTTTCAAAGTTTGTATGGAAGAATTTTAGCGCGCGGTCCGATTATCTCGAAACTCACTATTTATACCTACGATAGAAAGTAAAGAATAATGTGTATGTTTTTCGAAAATTACCAGTGACGGGCTGAAAAGGGGTAGTCAATTTTACAGGGGAGGATTTTACTGCATGGCTTGATTAACTCGAAAATTAGTATAAATAATCTTTAAGTCAAGTTATAAATACATCCCAAACGATTTTTTTAATTCCACCCCTGTGGGGTTAAAAAGCAGGGATACAGTTTATATGAAAAATCGTCATTATTAGGTTAATAAACTTGAAACTTGGCAAGAATACTCGCCTAAGTAAGTAATAAAGATTATAATTAGAAGTTTTTCAAAACTACCCCTCAAAGGGGGATATAGGGGTTTTGAAGTTTGTGTAGAAGTAATTGAATGCGCGGTCCAATTAACTCGAAACTCAGTATTAATAGTTTTGACAGAAAATAATTAATAATAATTATGTACTTAAAGTAGTCGAAAATTGACCCCTGACGGGGCAAAAAGGGGTAATTCGGTTTTTAAGGGGAGGATTTAAACTTGAAACTGTATGTTACATTTTCACACGTAAACCACTGAACTTCTGATTTGGCAAAGAGATAGATGGCATCCTAGGGAAGGACATACTTTTTATTAGGATAGCACGTTCCCGTGGGATAATTTCCGACATCCACGCGGGCGAAGCCGCTGGCAGAAGCTAGTGCATAATATGAAAGTATTATGTATGTTTGAGGCATAAAGGAACGAAGTGAAGAGAAATTCTTGAATTCGCGAATAACTATACTTACCTTACTTACTTATGCCAGGATGTCCAAATGATTTACTTTTACATGTTTTATTTTTACTTGGAATAGTGCTGATCAATCTGACATTCCGAACAGAGGAAACTGAGCTAGTTTGATTCACCATAAGAGGCTGACTGCACATACTTACACGAAACGAAAAGGCTATTTAGCACACCTGTATGGATTTAGGTCAGATCATATTAGTCATCATCATCATCAGTAATTACTGTGATTAGGTACTCAGAGTAGGTAAATGTTCCAACGCTGAAATATTCCAAAATATTCTGATAACAATAATGTAGTAATACAACGGTGAAACGGGAAAAGCACCGATGAGTCAGAGAATTATTTGACAACTGTCGATTTAACCAACAGAAAACATCCCTTTCCTCATTACTTATGTAGTGTCCTGGTACCACTACCTACATACCATAGTCTTGGAAATACCCGAATAATGATTAATTGCACCTTTCATATTCATATTCATATATTTATTTGCATTCCATAATCCAACACGAAAACCAAACTACCACGAAATACCAACACGATTAATGTTACGCATTAGCGACATAATTAAATAGACTAGACAGGTACCTATAGACGCTGATAACAATGCACGTAGTAGGTGTGAAGAGTAGACGATAGCGATGTTGCTGATATGATAAACACACACATGCATACGCCGTTACCTGTACATACGTGTACGTACGTATATACAATATGTGAAGTTAACACATCTACAATCGTTGTAGTTGTAGTGGACAGATACAGTCTATCAATTTTTCAGTTTTGTAATTCTGCTGTAGATACTTACAATGCTATTTATATGTTTTCAATACGGTTTTAAAGGGGGTGACCGTCCTCCATCCGTAATCTTTACAGAATAATTGATTTATTAAACCGAGAAACTGTCGATATAAAGTGATTCTGTCAAGGTCACGATGTAATTCTTTAATCAAATGTCGCCTGCCATGTAATGAAACTATCAGCCGTGCCTATTTGGAAGCGGTCGTCGAAGTAGAAAATCGGTACTTAACATACCTACGAGTTGGTGACGACAGGGCTAATTTGTAGGTATGTTTGCAACAAGGGGTTTTCAATTTAAGTTTAAGT
The DNA here is from genome assembly GCA_951799955.1 of Apamea anceps. NCBI lineage: Eukaryota > Metazoa > Arthropoda > Insecta > Lepidoptera > Noctuidae > Apamea > Apamea anceps. The sequence continues at coordinate 8,575,048 of OX637516.1, forward strand.
AAGCACCTAATGCTCATTAGTTTTATTTACACCATGTTTAAAGCGCACTGAGCCCGTGGTAGATTGTGGCAGCGATCCCTCTCACAGAGAGGAGGCCTGTGTCCCAGCAGTGGGAACCATATAGACTGATTATGCCAGTTTAAGAAATAACAAAGTAGGTAAGCTGACAGAAGAAGAGCTCAACAAGGTCAGCAGACTTTATCGTACATTCCTTAAAATTCATCAACCTATATTTCAGACAATGGTAGTCAATGGAGTTCTAACAAAAGATAGTCGTTCTATTCAGCCTAGGAGAACATTTAAACTAAGCCCAGAATATGGGGACTATTCGGGATTCATGACGACTCGCATATATTATGAAGGTGCTTGCTGCTGGAGGCTCTATTGGGGTTAGCTAACATTTTATGTCAAAACATTCGAGTTGCCTCTACTATCTCTTACTAAATCGATGTATTGATTGCAGATAAGGTTGTCTTTCAGAACGAAGCGTGGAGATAACGCTATCACATTAAGTTGGCTGAAATGTTTTATCGTAAGTATCTCTCTTTTGGGTACCGATCTTGAAATCAAGATTGACCGATATACTACGTGTTGATTTGTTATACAACTGTAGGTACTATTATTCGTCCATCTCGTAACTCTCATTGGCTTACGGCATCATAGCATGTCACCACACAGTGCCCTCTCGCTTAGTGCGTCGGCTTAAAGAAAGCCAGGACGTCCTTTAACCTACAAGCCCCCCGAAAGTCTTTGTAGTGATAGCCAGAAAGAAACGGCTTATGGCCCTGGCCTAGGCCTAAGCTGGGCTGGTGACCGAATTTATAAGTGTGACATGCTCTCACCCGGGATCAGGAATAGCCAAGCTCTTTCTAGACCATGACGGAATATCCTCCACATCGTTTCTGCCAATATAGCCGTTTCTGGCAGACGATTCCACAGGAGTTATACATAAATAAGCATTAATACGTGTTTCTCGAAGGATAAATTCTCTTCATCTTATACGTGTACCATAGTAGATATAAAACAGTTGCAATTACGAATTGTCCACTATACCATCATTCTATATCGATGAACATCCGTCCATAGCTCTACTATTTAGGGTTGTACCTGCCCGCACTCGTTCGAGACAAAATCGATAATCCGGGCACCGAGTGCAACGTATTCACAGGACTATCGTGACCGCACAATGTTCCTATACATCATTATTGTCTGAATTCAATTGAAAATGTTGCTTTGTTTGCGTCATATAGCGTTTTCACATTACAGTGTCCGCACTGCAGTTTGCAATGACAGTACATTTTCAATTTATCTTGTGATGCAAGATACAACTAATATACTTGTATACGTTGTGTTTAAACTAGGATTCAATTTTACAGGAATTTAAACTAACTATTTTACATTAGGTACTTAATTAAATATTTAATGCGTACTGTAAATAATTAACTGTTTTATATATAAATATTGTTGTATAAGCAGTTTAAAGTACATATTAATAAACTTTTTAATTAAAAGCTCAAGTAATATTTTATAGGGTCCATAAAATTATTTTGCCAATTCAACTAACTAACTGTGGGTACATCGATTTGGTTCAATATTAATTTGGACCCAGCGCAACTGTTCTATTGATTACAAATAACAATCATGTTCTTGGTTCCACTAAACGATTTAATCAATTGATGGGTCAGCCCATGTGACACACATTTCAACAGTAAACATTGCAAGAATTGATTGATATTATAATGTACCTTTCATAAATGAGTTTAGTTTCTATAAATTATGCACTAATTAAATCATTTCATACGTAGTTATAAATACCTACTTTTATGTCTAGACTTAATTTGCATTCTGTCAGCAACAACATGTGACGAATTAGTTGCAATTTTTAGTTTGCCTCATTAATAGGTGCAGATAGGTATCATTATTTTAACCAATTCGAATTTGAAATTATGACATTACGTCTTACCGAAGTGTTGGAAATTCGTAATAATGAACGCTTACCATCCAATTAAGCGCATTTTTTACGTTCTTTACAGTAGACAATGCGCGTCGAAATTATAGGTTGCACATTGCTTACCTATAATTATATCCATTAAATAAAATACCTCTGGGTCTCTCTGCGCATTTTACATAACTTACTCGTATCTCAACATTCAATGAATGAATCGGAATTTCCCGCAGTGGGTGGCGCCGCCAAGCGGCAGCACCCGGAGTCAGCATAGGATTAGCTAGGTACATTTTCATAGACAGAGTTTAATTACATAGCAGACAATTATGCGCCAGACAGACGTGATAACTCTGTCTAGGTCATTTCGTTTGTACGATGAGAGCTAAAATTATTTTAGCATTGTACGTACATTACTGCTTACCTACGTGGGAAATGTTTTACTGCATATACCAACGCATATTGTTGACTAGAGAGAAATCTTCAGAGAAAATAGCTGCTTTTGTAAGAAAAAGATTATACTGGCACATTGACTGTTTTTTCTTGATTGTGCACTAAGCACAAGACTTTACAAATAACAGGATATTGCACTGATTTGTATGACGCACGAACATTCTAAGTATAGAAGTACAGGACAACATCCATCTTATGATAAAAGCGAGATCATTGTATTGTCCATCTTGACCACAAGCAGGAGGTAATACTATGTACAGGGCTACAACTTGGACGTCCTGCGCCTACGCAATACACACATTTGAAAAGTGGCGTCGCTAAGTACAGTTTTAGAATGATCGGAACTTAGATAGATAGAATACTCTTTATTATGTACACCATAACAATTACATATATAAATGTAGACATATTACAAGGGGCGGAAAAATATAATAAATAAATAAGTTAATACTAAAAACAAAAACCTGTCAGTAAGCTAATTCTGGAGAAAGAACATAAACATTGTCTTGAGTTAATTAGGGCGACCAACTATTCTTATCGTGTAAGTAGTCGTTGATGGAATAGTATGCCTTTGAACAAAGGTTGGATTTTACTTGAGCTTTAAACGCATTATAAGGCAAGTCTAGCAAAGAAGAGGGTATCTTGTTATAAAAGGTTATACCAAGCCCAACAAATGAGTTATGAACCTTATGAAGTCGGTGAAAGGGGGCACGTAGTTTGTCCTTATTTCTAGTGTTAACACTGTGAATATCACTGTTTTTGGTGTACAAGTGTTTGCCTAATATATAAGATGTTGGCGAAGATGAATTGTGATACAACCGTGAGAATTCCAATATCTTTAAAAAAATCTCTTAGAGAATACTCTGGCACCTAGCTGCTAAATTGCTGGAACAGCTCGTTTTTGAAAGACAAATATATTTTTTATATCAGCGGCTTAGCCCCACAGCAGAATACCGTAGGACATAACGCTGTGAAAATAACTAAAATAGACTAAACGAGCTGTATCAACGTCAGTATATTTTCTTACTTTCCTGACGGCGTAAGCAGCCGAACTGAGCCTTCCTGCTAGACTTGATATATGAGGTCCCCACCGAAGTTTGGCATCTACTGTTAGTGTTAGAAAAATTGCCGAGCCTACAGTTTCAAGCACCTTTTTATCTAAGGTGATCTTGGGTCCTAGATTTCTAACATTCGGTAAGGAACTTTACACATTTCGTTTTCTTGGCATTGAGAACTAGGTTATTTGACATAAACCAATCTGTAACTATTGAGAGTGCACTGTTTACATCGTCAAAATCTTGTCTATTCCTGTCTACTTTAAAAATAAGAGGGGTATCATCTGCAAACAGAACAACGTCACAGATGCCCTTCAAATGGAATGGGAAATCATTGATATATACTAAGAACAAGGATGGACCCAGTATTGAGCCTTGCGGAACACCTAACTGAACTGGTAGCCCGGAAGATTTCACACCATTAACATCTACCTCATCAAGCATACTTTTCTAGAGTCAATAGACCTAACCAAAATCCATTATATCCATTAAATAAAATACCTCTGGGTCTCTCTGCGCATTTTACATAACTTACTCGTATCTCAACATTCAATGAATGAATCGGAATTTCCCGCAGTGGGTGGCGCCGCCAAGCGGCAGCACCCGGAGTCAGCATAGGATTAGCTAGGTACATTTTCATAGACAGAGTTTAATTACATAGCAGACAATTATGCGCCAGACAGACGTGATAACTCTGTCTAGGTCATTTCGTTTGTACGATGAGAGCTAAAATTATTTTAGCATTGTACGTACATTACTGCTTACCTACGTGGGAAATGTTTTACTGCATATACCAACGCATATTGTTGACTAGAGAGAAATCTTCAGAGAAAATAGCTGCTTTTGTAAGAAAAAGATTATACTGGCACATTGACTGTTTTTTCTTGATTGTGCACTAAGCACAAGACTTTACAAATAACAGGATATTGCACTGATTTGTATGACGCACGAACATTCTAAGTATAGAAGTACAGGACAACATCCATCTTATGATAAAAGCGAGATCATTGTATTGTCCATCTTGACCACAAGCAGGAGGTAATACTATGTACAGGGCTACAACTTGGACGTCCTGCGCCTACGCAATACACACATTTGAAAAGTGGCGTCGCTAAGTACAGTTTTAGAATGATCGGAACTTAGATAGATAGAATACTCTTTATTATGTACACCATAACAATTACATATATAAATGTAGACATATTACAAGGGGCGGAAAAATATAATAAATAAATAAGTTAATACTAAAAACAAAAACCTGTCAGTAAGCTAATTCTGGAGAAAGAACATAAACATTGTCTTGAGTTAATTAGGGCGACCAACTATTCTTATCGTGTAAGTAGTCGTTGATGGAATAGTATGCCTTTGAACAAAGGTTGGATTTTACTTGAGCTTTAAACGCATTATAAGGCAAGTCTAGCAAAGAAGAGGGTATCTTGTTATAAAAGGTTATACCAAGCCCAACAAATGAGTTATGAACCTTATGAAGTCGGTGAAAGGGGGCACGTAGTTTGTCCTTATTTCTAGTGTTAACACTGTGAATATCACTGTTTTTGGTGTACAAGTGTTTGCCTAATATATAAGATGTTGGCGAAGATGAATTGTGATACAACCGTGAGAATTCCAATATCTTTAAAAAAATCTCTTAGAGAATACTCTGGCACCTAGCTGCTAAATTGCTGGAACAGCTCGTTTTTGAAAGACAAATATATTTTTTATATCAGCGGCTTAGCCCCACAGCAGAATACCGTAGGACATAACGCTGTGAAAATAACTAAAATAGACTAAACGAGCTGTATCAACGTCAGTATATTTTCTTACTTTCCTGACGGCGTAAGCAGCCGAACTGAGCCTTCCTGCTAGACTTGATATATGAGGTCCCCACCGAAGTTTGGCATCTACTGTTAGTGTTAGAAAAATTGCCGAGCCTACAGTTTCAAGCACCTTTTTATCTAAGGTGATCTTGGGTCCTAGATTTCTAACATTCGGTAAGGAACTTTACACATTTCGTTTTCTTGGCATTGAGAACTAGGTTATTTGACATAAACCAATCTGTAACTATTGAGAGTGCACTGTTTACATCGTCAAAATCTTGTCTATTCCTGTCTACTTTAAAAATAAGAGGGGTATCATCTGCAAACAGAACAACGTCACAGATGCCCTTCAAATGGAATGGGAAATCATTGATATATACTAAGAACAAGGATGGACCCAGTATTGAGCCTTGCGGAACACCTAACTGAACTGGTAGCCCGGAAGATTTCACACCATTAACATCTACCTCATCAAGCATACTTTTCTAGAGTCAATAGACCTAACCAAAATCGTATTGTCAATATTGTAGCCAGATTGACAGTATTTGTATTGCACACGTTTTCAAACGGGCTAATACGGCCTAATTACCTGAAGAAAAATGGTGTAGGTACGCTGCTCAGGTATCAGTTGGTTGAGACAAAATTTAAAATGTTATTTAAGCTTTCGAACTGCAAAGCTGTCGATGCTGCTCATGCACCATTGCTGCATTTAACTTTTAGAAACTATTGTAAATAGGTATTAAACCTTCCCTCTTCGACCGTTTTCAGGTCAGAGTTCTAATAATTATTTAGGGCTGATGTCACCAATGAAAGAGCCAGTGTCAAAATTCCCCTACACTGATGGCACTGACAGCTCTTTGAACGCGGTTTAGATGTGCTAATCGCGTTCAGTTTCATTGGTGAAATTCGCCCGAGAAGTTACTTTACTAATGATCTGTTTTAATTATCCTGTAGGCGACCCTTATACACGAAACTCTTGATTAATCTGAAGATTACGTAACAGATTATATTTTATGAACCTACTTGATATACTCGTACGTACACATACGTGGCCCCGTTCATTGACCTAAATGGGGGTATTAAGAGGAATCAGAATTTCATTACAGTCTCTACAATTTATTACTTTGCTTACGTAATGAAAGTACATTTACTGGGACATGAATATGAAAATCGTTGGTCATGGTGAATGTCCCGGTTTATACTAAAATAGGTTATAATACTTATTATGAAAACTGTAGACGAGGACACAGATACCGACGTAACGAAATGTTGGTCATGTCTTTTGCAGAGACGGTGAACAGCCGTGCGATTTTTTTTTTTTTACAGAATCGAGCGGCAGGAGATGAATGTTTTTGACATCTTGTGTCGGTTGGAAAGATGGAGGCTGCAGTGCAGCGAGAAACGGTGGCGTCATATTTGGTTGAGTTTGTATCGAATCTCTCGATGCTCAATATTAAAGCTAAACAAGTACCTATTAGCGAATAGCAAGAAGATATAGAGAAAAACATTACTTCACATTAAACATTCACGTCCTTTTCACTTTGATCGTGTATTACTTTTGTAAAAGTCTAGAAAGTTAGCAGAGAGTAAGTTGTCCGATAAAGTTAATCTCTGAATATTTTTATACGCAGAATGACTGAAAACTTTAGACTACGTAACTAAGTTATTTAATTTATTGATGTCGACCTAGTGCTGGAGAAAGGAATAAATAATTCATATCATTTTATAAAACAAAGTCTGTCTATCTGAAAGCGATAAACTCAAAAACTGTTATTGAAAGGATTTTCATACGGTTTTCACCAATGGACGGAGTGATTCATGAGGAAGGTTAAGTGTCATTAAGATTTTGTGTAAATTGGCTGAGATATGACGATGATTGTTAAAGAAGTCGGTAAAAATCATGTTTATCCAAACAGGGTTGTGATTTTCGCCGATGATATAATACTCGTACTTGATTGACTATCAACTAAGCGCCTTCCTTTGTTTTCTTCATATCATAGTCATCTTTCTTCTAACTACTACTATTATTTTGGTGACCTTTCATGGACATGACCCCGGCGTACTTATCTATTGACAAAGTTCAGACTCAAAGCACAAAGTCGCTAAGTATTTATTCAATTACGTCGATTGTCTATGTCGTAGACTTTGTAACGTGTCTAGACTTCACATAACATCTTGGCGTCGTAAAGTAAAACAGATCAAAGACCTCGATTTACACACGTGTATCATAAACAAACTCATTGATATGAGAAAAATACAGGGTGTAAGGACATTATCGCGCAAACTGTTACAATGAATTTAGTACATGATTCTAGACCCCCCAGCATAGAGATTTTTTATAAGTTATTTTTTTTAAATCTGCTATTTCATAATAAAAGTGTAAAATGTATGAAACAGCAGATTTTTTTTTAACACACTTTACACTGAAGATGAAGGACAAAGCATTCGCAGGTGAGCCTATTTCAGGCTTCAACTCTAAACTCGTAACTGCAATTGAGAATAAATTGTCTAAATAAAAACCTAACAACGTTTTACCTTGACATCGAACGCTGCGTTAGTCTGTCGCACTTCCGACTACTAGAACGTACGGTGTAATGCAATAGTAATCATCAATTTGGTCTGTCTTGCATACTTACTTTGCACAAGCATTGTGCAAAGTAAGTATGCAAGCATTAAGTATCTCTTAGATAATTCGTTTCATACGGATACACCTACATCAGAACCTATGAAATTCATTCATGCTTTATTGATTTCTATCTTCAATAATCACCTGTTTCCTCTCTATCTCCCCGCGAATCTGTTTTATCACAGAACAAGTGGTTATTTTTTGCCCGTTTGAGTCGGATCCTAATCATATGACTAGTTAATTGCTATGTTATATGTTATTTATACTGTGTCCAACAAGTGATACAGCGTCCGCTACTGTTTTTAATAAAAACACCCGTCTGGTTACTTTGTACCTTTTTTATGACTCTATACAAGATTTACACTTAAGTATACCTAGGTATGTATTAGCAATGCACCTGTAAGTTTTATTGTAAGGTCACACAACAGCAGAGGTTTACCTGTGTTGTATGTGCGTAGAGTACATATCGTTGTTGAATTTTTATTCTTCGGATACCTAAGATGAAAAGGGCATCTGTGCTAGTTATCGACTAATCCACGAGGTGTCCTACGAAACATATGACTGCCCTGGTATGATCCCTAACATTTCGACGTCCGAATTTTAATTCGGGATTAGGTAAGTCTATTCGTTCGTACAATTGCACACCTCAATTTTATGGAATCGAAATCATTGGTGGACAGTGCATTTTGAAACGCGTTGCTCGCGTCTTGGTACTTACGCACGTATAGGTAGGTACGTTTTACCATAAATACGGTTTTCGGACACCACTTCATCATCGATTACTTTGATATCAGAGTTAAAACTACCTCTTTTGTGTTTTGTATTCAAGTTTCGATTCGTAAATGTCATTGTCTCTTTCTCTTACTTTAGATGCCAAATGAAACCGAAATCGTTTGTAATACATATAGGTATTACCTACGTGCCTAGCCCTGACATGATTTTGGCTGCTTGATCAACGTTGAAATATTCCAACTAGGATAGAATTATACTTTTAATTATAAATGATTGCGTACTGATTTAGACGAAATACGACTTCCTTAGTGGATGCTACTTAGTAGTTAGTTTATGTGTTTTGCACTAAGTGAATAATTGTGCGCGTTGTCAACATCGATTCGGTCTCATTACTGTAAGTGTCAGCGAAAAGGATTGTCTATTGTTGTCGCTAATAGCAGATGGTTGGGCGAGTGATGGTAAACAGTAAAAGTAAATCCTTTTATGTTTCACTCTAAACCTTTCATTGCATGTATCTATTAAATGTGATGTCTCATGGTCCCTTCGTGGCTCGTCACGTCACAACACAGAGCGTGTCGTGGTAGAGGGGTGTCATGTGTCGTCTATGGTCACCGTCGATCGTTATCGCCGAGTGCATCGGTACAGTGCAGCAATACCGTTTGAAAAGATAAGCTGCTGATCGAAACAGTCAGTGCATAGCAGTTGGGTGGCAGACGTGAGGCGCGGGGGGCGCGGGGGGCGCGGCGCGAGGCGGAGGGCGCGGGGCAGGCGCCCGTCTAGACGCTACGTCACGCGGCCTCGCGATACCGCGCCGGTAAACAACAATGTGCACTGACCGAATATGGCACCCGGCACGCCGGAGCGGTCACCGGTCACCCTGCTGCGGCCCACTGCCGACGACGCTGCACATCCCGTGCTGCACTTGCACCTCATTACCATCAGAATGCACGTGGTGGTGACGCACTCCGCAGCACATAGATGGCTCCATCGACCCACCCGGTCACACCGTCATATATGCAGGCATATGGTACCTGCCTGTAGAAAACAGCTGTGGTTTGATAATGCCCACCAGAGTAAAAAAACATTCATTCATAAGCAGACATATCTACACGAACTCTTATGAAAGTTCTCTTACGACCGAATGTAACAAGCTACACGTATACCTATACCTATTACGCGTACTTATTCTTAAAACTTTATTTCGAGTTACGTCTGTTAGCAAAACAAATAACAATTTGTTGGTGCATTAATGAATGAACCCGTACGTGTGTACTGGAAGTCATTGTCGTGTCAATAGACGAATCCCTGAGTCGGGTAGTTACACGACTCGATAATCGTAGAGGTCGTTGAGATGACCATCTGTAATTCAGGTGACCGCTTCAACAATAGTGACTGATTTCGATTGTGTTCAATAATTATTGTATCTATTATAGAATAGTCCACCTTTCAATTTCTATCGATCTTTACATTTATTGCCTAAAAATTCTTCCTAGAATTGGTTCTTCGTATGTAACTCGAATAAAATATTTAAAAAAAAGCACGGTACCATATTTAAAAAAAACTAGTAACAGATTACATAGGAGTCTTAGGCGCTAGATTTTTACAAATACCATGGACCCCTCACTAAGATTCCCAGTTTCGTGTGGTCTAGTCTCTTCTCAAGTAAGGCAAACATTTTCATTTATTTAGGTGAACTAATTGAATGCCATTCAATTGTAGGAGTTAATCATGTGGCAATGATACTCTTGAAACAGTACGAATCATCCATCCCCAAATAGTATTGGCATCAAAGCAAGCAAAAACTACGTTAATTAGCTTGTGAAACCCATTTATGATACACTTTATTGATCACTAAACACGTAACACGGATGCATTAAATTAGTTCGCAATTCCTTTCAAAAGAGTGCTCAATGAATTTCAATTTACATTGAGCATGTAACGTGATGTAAATCCAGTGAGCTGATCTCTTTGAACGTTTTGTAAACTTCTAAGGACTGGCCGCTTTAGTTGGCTCGCAATGTGATATCGCTTACAGCCCAGGGTAAACAGGGTCCAGGGTTCATATTGTTTTGGGTTCGTCTACAACTGTTTGTTCAAAACGACGATAGCGTTCAGAAAATGTCTGCAGCTTATCTTGTTTATACGCTATCTGACACACCTAGTTACCAGACATCAAGTACATAGACACACATACCGTGTACGCAGAAGAATGAAACAATGCGTGTCAATTTTCTATTTTAGAACGAATAAGGTTAGTCGAGTACGAGTGTTGAGGTTAATTGTTACTTTTTCCATACGGAAACGAAATTCAGGACCGTGAAGAGTTTATTTACGACTGTTTTTGTCAGACTTGACAGAGAGAAGCCCGTAATCATGGTATTTGTAGGCGGCGAGACGGCGTCCGCTCGTGCACCACTATTGCGTAGGTACTATAAATTCAGCGCTTTATGTTCGTACGTGGCCTGATGATAACTCATGGTATTGCAACTGTAACCTTCCATTGCGTTACCCTGATAAATACTTAAGCACAGTCTTTATAAAACCTTTCATGAAATGTTCATTGAAAGCTGAACAAATTCCAGCACGTCCAGCGCTTGGTATCGTCAGTTTTACGTAATAATGCAGAATTATTCAACAAAGCAAACATATCACACCGGAATGTAGGCCGCACAGATATATTACTTATGTGTGACAATGGAGTCATTTTGCTCTCACAACTTAGTCACCGCTCGTAAATGAAGTACTTTCCAAATGCGGTGCCCCACAAGAGACGTGACTTAATGTGGCCTTTTTAGGCCCCCTGGCAGGAGGCCTAAAAAGCAGATCATTAGCAATTCCTCTAATTTTCGTAAAATTTTATTTCATACTAGCTTCTGCCAGCGGCTTCGCCCGCGTGGATGTCGGAAATTATCCCACGGGAACGTGCTACCCTAATGAAAAGTATGTCCTTCCCTAGGATGCCATCTATCTCTTTGCCAAATCAGAAGTTCAGTGGTTTACGTGTAAAAATGTAACATACAGTTTCAAGTTTAAATCCTCCCCTTAAAAACCGAATTACCCCTTTTTGCCCCGCCAGGGGTCAATTTTAGACTACTTTACATCATCATCATCTGCCTAGCCTTTTCCCAACTATGTTGGGGTCGGCTTCCAGTCTAACCGGATGCAGCTGAATTTTCGACTACTTTACATAATTATTATTAATTATTTTCTGTCAAAACTATTAATACTGAGTTTCGTGTTAATTGGACCGCGCATTCAATTACTTCCACACTAACTTCAAGACCCCTATATCCCCCTTTGAGGGGTAGTTTTGAAAAACTTATGATAATAAACTTTATTATTTACTTAGGCGAGTATTCTTGCCAAGTTTCAAGTTTATTAACCTAATAAAGACGATTTTTCATATAAACTGTATCCCTGCTTTTTAACCCCACAGGGGTGGAATTTAAAAAAAATCGTTTGGGATGTATTTATAACTTGACTTAACGATTATTTATACTAATTTTCGAGCTAATCAAGCCATGCAGTAAAATCCTCCCCTGTAAAATTGACTACCCCTTTTCAGCCCGTCACTGGTAATTTTCGAAAAACAATATTCTTTACTTTCGATCGTAGGTATAAATAGTGAGTTTCGAGATAATCGGACCGCGCGCTAAAATTCTTCCATACAAACTTTGAAACACCCCAATCCCTTTTTAGTTTAGAAAAACATAAAATGGCGCCGATTCCCTTGTTCACAAATTAAACTAAATTTAAGTTCAGTGCATCTTTTTCTTTCTATTTCATTAAGAAAAGGACAAAAGATAAATATTAGTTTAGTCCTGTCAAATTAAAATACCCCATAGACAAATTAGACGTGATTAAAAACATGGCCACTAAAAATACGTCAATTTACGTCAAGCGCCGACTAGTTTGACAGGACTAAACTAATATTTATCTTCTGTCCTTTTTTTAATGAAATAGAAAGAAAAAGATGCACTGAACTTTAATTTAGTTTAGTTTGTGAACAAGGGAATCGGCGCCAATGACAAACTTCATAATTTACTTAGATTAGTATTGGTGCCAAGTTTCAAGTTTATTAACTTAAGGAATAAGATTTTCCATGCAAACAAAATACCCCCATTTCACCCTCTTAGGGGTGGAATTTCAAAAACCCTTTCTTAGTGGATACCTACTCTTCACTAAGAACACACCCTCCAAATTTCATGTCTCTAGGACCAGCGTCTTAGGCTGTGCGTTCATATATCAGTCAGTCAGTGAGTCAGGACTTTGAATTTCTGCCAGGGTAGCGGGATCGTCCGAAAGGGTTACCGCTGCCCTGGAACATAAAGGGCTAAGGAAGGAACACGGGTGGGTTTTAGTCAGTAAGAGTCTGACACTCCCTTCCGCTCCACCCAGAGCGGGAGGGGTCATTTGATGATTTCCCATCCTCAAAAAAAAGGACTGAATTTAATATATATATATATAGATATAGATTTTAAATCTAAAGTTACAATCTTGAAACATATTCAAAAACCAATAAGGTAACATAGAACGTATTAATCAGTCAGTAATAAAGTAGGTAGTAGCTAGCAAGTAGCTTCTCGTATTAGAATGATCGGCATTGCCGATTAGTCGGCTAGTTGATTAGTCGGCTAGTCGGTTAGTCGGCAAATACTATATGTAGTCGGCACATCTCTAATCTTAAGAAAAAATATTACAGTATCTTAGTAATATTTTATCTTAAGATTAGAGATGGGCCGACTACATATAGTATTTGCAGACTAACCGACTAGCCGACTAAACAACTAGCCGATTAATCGGCAATGCCTATCATTCTGTGTGCAGAACTCCACTACGGGTGACATAACCTACGACAAACTTATTATTTGCGGTTGGTACAGTAATCGGGTCTAGGGATCGAACCGCAAAATTAAGTTTGTATTTTATTGTGTATACTTTTCCGGGATAAAAAGTACCCAGTGTGGTGCCCAAGATATTAAAGAATAATAATACCAAGTTTCATCGTAATCGCACCGGTAGGCATCGAGCGTGATTCAGTATTCACGCGCGATGGCTTATTATTAGTGTATTTCATGTATAACTTTGGTGTTTCTATATCGATTTCTATGATTCTTTTTTAAAGAATAGTTAATTATGTTAACTTTTTTAATTAGGGATGACTGAGAGTGTTATAAACGTAAGAGTAGACAAATATAATCAGAATGCTTCGAACTGCTAAGCTATCGGGAGTTACACGTGTTATTGTGAGTAAACCATAAAAGATAGACATATGCTGTCGTGGGATATTTTTTATATAATTTTAAGGAGAACATTTCCGTCATACATGACTTCTGTGTAGCTTTAACCATTAAGGTTGCACACGCGACGAAAGCTTAAAAAATGGAGTAACTTCTCCCGTTTTCCCAACATTTCTCTTTACTGCTCTGCTCCTATTGATAGTAGCGTGATGAAAAGTATACTATAACCAGCTCAGGAGTATGAAAAATAATTGTACCAAGTTTCGTTAAAATCCGTCGAGTAGTTTTTATTTCTATAACGGTTATACAGACAGACAGACAGACAGACAGACAGACAGACAGACCGACAGACAGACAGACAGACAGACAAAAATTTTACTGACTGCATTTTTGGCATCAGTATCGATCCCTAATCACATATCGATATCGATAGTTATTTTGGAAATATATTTCATGTACAGAATTGACCTCTCTACAGATTTATTATAAGTAGGTATAGATAGATTTGGTGTAGGTAAACATTGCCGCACGAAAAAAATAAAAACCGTAATTTTATCGGTAAATTTTTTATTACAGTTTTTATTAATCAAATTGGTTTTGTATTTTTTATTTTTACAGTTTAAATGTTATTTCATTGTGATATGAATTGCACACATATCATATTATGAATTGTCAGTTTGTGACCATTTTACGATTTTTAATATGATTCATATTGTTATCCTATTATGATTCTGCCAAAGTGGCCTTTTTAGGCCCCCAGATCAGGTTTAGAATAGTCCCCTCTATGTTGTTGACTGGTGGAATAGTCCCATAATCTCTATACAAAGATGTGAGCTAAATTAGTAATAGGTGTTAGTTCAAGGTTCGAATGGTTTGTGATTTTGCAATCGTGGAGAGCGCGTCTGCTATGACCAGAAGGTGTCGCCATAGTGATCGCATCTGTATTGCATTGTTTGAATCCTCTTATGATGGCCAAATCAGAATTCTCAAAATTAATCAATCATCTACCTGACATTTGCATGTTAGAGCTTTAAAAATAAAACACAGCTAATTCAAATATTCAACTCTCTCAAATTTATAATTGTTTAATCTTCCATACCGATTAGGTTTAAGTTTCGCTTCAGCGTTACTTAATGTGAAGTATTAAAGTGTTCCTTACCGACTTTCACATTGTTTGGCAATTTGTTTTTCTAGACTGTCTCAACCGTCTGCTTCATGTCTGGCTCTTAGCAGGAAGTACTTCATAATATTCAGCATGATAGTGCGAAATTACGATCCAACTCTGTATGTATTCCTAGGCATCCATTATTTGGATGTTTGTTTATGTCTTTATGTTTGTTGCAAACTATAAGGACTTCAAATTGTTGTCAATACAACATATTATACCTGCAATCGTAAGTAAACATAGGTACTCTTTATTGGTTGGTAGATTACAATCTAGATAACTGAAGCAGACCTAGATGATTGTGCTATCGCACAGCTAGTTAAGTTCACATGTTGTATGACTCTTCACAAATAATGGCATAGCAGGTATATGTATTTTCGCCTCCCGAATACCCGACTTCGTTATTAAATAAAGTAGCTACGAAATCAAATAAAGGGATCAAATAATGCAATCTTAGTAGAAGACAACATTGGGGTATTTGATCTAAAAAAAGATCAAAAGACCCTCTTTATAGTAGCTTGGAAGTAAAAATGGGGCACGCGCTCATAAATTGGGACAATGTTAATTAAGAAGGGTAGCTCCCTTCGCTAGCAACCGGTTAGGCAGACGACCGAGTAAAAAAAATATAAACGTAATTGAGGTGTCTGTTAACCCTGGAGACGTGCCGCTGGAAATAACATGCAGTGTTTGGATTGATACCGAATAAATAATAAAAAAAACCTACTCAAACTCAAATCATTTATTGCAATTAAACCATTTACAGGCACTTTTGAATTATCAAAATTAAATAGTCGGTCAGTTAGTCAGAAAGTTAAAGCTAGTTGCGCATTCCATAACGTAGATCTCTATGGAGAAGAACGGGCATGAAACTCCAAGGACACTCTTTTAAATCAAGATATTATTACAAAATCCTGGGTACATTATTCTTATTGCTTCTATATGTGAGAACAATGTAAAAAAGAAATAATTTAAAATATAAAATTAAAAATAAGCCCTGGCAGTTAAGAGATGACCAGTCTCAACCGACGGCACCCGTTCACGACCATGACGCGTGGATCAGCACCATCCAGCTCAACCATTTTGTAGGGAACCGAATAATCCAACACACGCGCCACCACCAGTGAGATATTTAAGTGAGCATGACATAATCTCAACTGGCATGCTATTTCAAGTCAACGTCAAAATATCATAAAAAAACGGATCCATGACCCATTTACAAAATTTAAAAAATGCTTCTAAGTTATACAAAACTAAAGTTTGCAATTTATTTAAGAGATGAGAAAAAAGTAAATTACTACCAATCAGGAAGAGGTATTTAATATTGAAGTATTAAGAATTAAATCTTGATGGAATAAAATAAACATTAAGTTCGTAATGTCAGAAACACAAAAAAAAAAAAACAAAAAAAGGGTAAGCATCTCTTCCAAATATTGAAATTGTGATCAACTAGTGAGCCCAAGTGCCTGTGGAGCAGGACCAGCATTAAGCCAAGCATTTAAATCTACGATATACTCATCCAACTTATAATATGCTTGTCTGCATAGTGTGCGGTTAATGCATGTTTTAAATTTCTTCTCATTTAGTTGAAGAATATCGAGTGGTATTTTAGTATAACATTTAACACAGTACCACATAAAAGAAGTTTTTACTTTAGACAATCTGAAGCGCGGTTGATCTAGTTTGCTATTCCTAGTGTTAAAACTATGCCTGTCACTTATCTTACTAAAAAGATGTAGATTTTTTCGAACATACTTACATAATGTTTTCGTATATATATTGACAAGGAACCGTCTTGATATTAATTTTCTTAAACAGTTCCCTTAGAGATTCGCGTCTGCTGAGATTGTAGATGGCTCTGACAGCCCTCTTTTGCAGAATGAAGATAGAATCAATATCTGCAGCCCGTCCCCACAGCAAAATACCGTAAGACATGATGCTATGGAAGTAACTAAAATAGACCAGTCTCGCGTCTACTCACGTCATCCACGTCTGTTAATTGACGAATTTTCCAAACAGCTTAAGCGGCTGAGCTTAGCCGCCCCCCTGCAAGTGATGTTAAGTGAGGACCCCACTGCAGCTTTGAGTCAAGCGTGATCCCCAAGAAAACCGTATTTTCGACGAATTCAAGTATCTCCATATTCAATACAACGTGACATTCACTACCTCTAACATTCGGTAAAGCGAATCTATTGCATTTAGTTTTTTTCTCATTTAATACTAAATTATTTACAGTAAACCAATTATGGACCATAAGCATAGCATTATTTACGTCGTCAAGCTCCTGTGCACCTCTGCCTACTTTAAAAATCAGTGATGTGTCATCAGCAAATAACACCATTTGTGGTCGGGTTTTTAGTAAATGAGGTAAATCATTTATATATACTAAAAATAGGAACGGCCCCAATATTGAGCCCTGCGGTCCACCCATTTTGACTTTTAAACCCAATGAATTCACACCGTTTATTTGAATTTGCTGAAATCTATCATTTAAATATGATTTCATTAAGCTAAAAGCTAGTTTACCCAGTCCGTAATGCTCAAGTATCTAGAGCAGTGTTTCATTCACGCAGTCAAATGCCTTGGATAGGTCGCAAAAGATGCCTATTGCATCTTGTGCCTCTTCCCATGTGTTAAAGATGTGTTTTAATAAGGTGACACCGGCGTCAGTTGTACAACGTCCTTTGGTGAAACCATAATGTTGATCGTGTAGGATGTTGTTACGATTAAAATGATTGAGCATTTGATTTAACATTACTTTTTCAAACACCTTGCTGAAAACTGGCAAAACCGATACGGGTCTATAATTATTTGTGTCTTTGCTGTCCGCAGATTTGACATCTTCCATCACCCTACATAGTTAATAATAATATTGGGGGTTAAAGTATGAAATTGCCGATATGTACTCGTACCTACGGAAAAATTGAAATTCGTTTTTTTTTAATTTAACATATTTATTTAATCAAAATAATTACCATTATTATCTATACATTGCTGCCATCTAATAGAAAGGTCACTTATGCCTTTGCGATAGAACTCTCGTGATCTAGATTCGACAAACTGTGAGAAAGCATTTTGTACTGCCTCCTGAGAAGAAAACTTTTTATCACGTAGAAAATTGTCCAAATCACGAAAAAAATGGTAGTGCATTGGAGCAAGGTCTGGCAAATACGGAGGGTGACGAATGGTTTCTAATTACAGTTCCTGTAGAGTTAAAACGGTTTCTCGTGCTGTATGAGGTCTCGCGTTATCATGGAGCAATAATAGTGAAGATCGATTCATGAGTTGGGGGCGGTTTCACTGCTAGTTTTGCTATCATTATTCGGAGTTTGGCACAGTAGACATCTTCCGTTATTGCTTGACCAGATCGGAGAAAGCTATAGTGAATAACACCATGCTGAGACCACTAAACAGTTACCATTACCTTTTTATTGGTAAGTTTACTTTAGGACACTGTTGCGGCGTTTGACCTGGGGTTGGGGTGTTGCATTTTTCGCTTACGGTTATCGTAAAGAATCCACTTTTCATCACATGTCACAATTCGATCCAATATTCCTTCATTTCTGTATCGATTCAACAAGGCAACACAAGTTTCAACACGCGTTTCTTTCTGCAGATCAGTCAAATCATGAGGCACCCATTTCTCATATTTTTTTATTTTATTGGTTTGACGCAAATGAGTCAATATTGTTGGTAAGGTAACGTTAAACCATGCCGCTAATTCCTGGGTAGTTTGGCTCGGATCAGCTTCCACCATCTCTTTCAATTCATTGTTATTCACCTGTGTGGGCGGTCTTCCACGTGGTTCGTTCTTCAAATCAAAGTTTCCATCACGAAAGCCTTTAAACCAAAATCGCACGGTGCGTTAATTAGCAGTCCCCTCTCCAAACGCAACATTGATATTGCGAGCTGTTTCTGCCGCGTTAGTTCCGCGTCGGAACTCGTATTTAAAAATAACTCGAATTTTCGAAGTATCCATCTTTCTTGTCTAAGCTGAATAAAAAAAACAACTGAAAGTCGATAATCGAATGTTGCACATGTTTTAAAAGAAGAACATCATAGGTACCATGTGAAAAAAGTTTCATACAAAAATCTCAAACCATGAAGGTTCTATGTCAATTCGAAGTACCTATTACAATAAAACGACAATTTCATACTTTAACCCCTATTATCTTGATAAGGCAGTGACCTTACAAGCTATTTGCATAACGCACACACAGTCATAATAACTTTCATCCTATTACCTATAATGACGCATCATTTGTTTAAAAATAAACACAATTTCATGAAAACCCAATTCTTGAACTGTCAAAAAACGAAAGCGTTTAGTGCACACGGAAACATGGAAGAAAAATATGTTATGTAATTTGGCTATTAACTTTATATACAGGTACCGGTGAGTGTTTAATTTATTGATACCGTCATACCGATCCAATTATAAATACCAAACAATGTGCAGACAATGTCAAACAGTAAATTCATCTGCATAGTATATAATATATTTACATATACCTACCCAAAATTCCTCCTTTATTTTGTAAACACACCACGACTTTATACACTAAGTATCGAGTAAAAGTAGTAAATTTTAACTTGTAGGTACTAAACTCTCCTATACAAGTTATTAGTATTTATGTGAGCGTCTATTACTCACGTAATAACGAACTCAATAGGTTGGATTTTTCCACTATATGTTACTGTTCTGTAAACATACTGATGAGCTAAATCAAGGACCTAATACTTCGTAAATATTATGGCAAATACTCTTATTTATAAAGCACGTCATGTTTCAATCAAAATAACTAAGTAATATGTTACGGTTACAGTCGTGGCCTGTTTTGTGTGTTTTGACCTAAGCACTTAGTACCTAAGTTAACCTGATTATTAATTTGTCTGTAGAGCTATTCCGCTGAAAGCACTGATTTCAACGGCACTTTACCGAACGGCACCTAATCTGTGCCACTAACCGCACTAAAACAAAATTTTGCTAAGTGGGGTTTGGTGGAACAGTTTAGATATTAATATTATTTTCATTCCACGAACGGCACCTACGTATATTTCTTCTTTTCAATTATTACAATAATTTGACGAGTTTATTAAGTTCCTACCTACTCCCATTAATTTAGCTGAGTATTTTTTTCGAGATTGGGAGGATACATTCGCGAGGCAGTCGGCAAATTGCCTCGGTATTGTTGAAACATGGTATTCAAAGTATTTGAAACCTCTTGTTCAAACAATTGGACATGAAGCATTTATACTTCCGTTCAATTCTGTCGGAGTTAGGTGTTTGGTGTCATTCCAAGTACCTAACTGTTACATGTTGTGGCTACCTATGGCAATCTGAAAACAGTTTATCATCCAATTGTATACGTTATCAAGAAGGTTACACAGTTTCGCTAATAATGCAAATACTTTTCCTTCTATAGATTAAAATGCGGTGTTTTACCTAATTATAAACTACACGACGCAACATACGTAACCAAGTCAAGATTTGTCATACTTACATGAATATAAACACAAGTCGTTTCTTCACGTGCTACGAGTACATCTTTTTTGAGAGGAGGATGTAGCGTGATGAATAAATAAATAGGTTTTAATGGAATAAACTGTAATTCTGTATAAATAAATGAATGTTACCTGCTATTAAGATCTCTTTATTAAATAGCATATAATCAGCCTAGAATTTTCCCACTGCTGGGATACAGGCCTCCTCTCTTCGAGAGGGAGTGGGCTGTAATCCACAACGCGGGCCCAGTGCGGGTTGACAGATGTCACATGTCTACGAATTTTTGGTTCGATGGTTGGATCCTCACGATATTTTCCTTCACCGTTTTGAGAGCAGTGGTGATAAAATTATTTGGACAAAGTGAAGCGCCTGCTTGGGTTCGAATTCGAACCCAAGCCCGTAACAACTCGTTAGTTGGGCCGTTACCACTGTGGCACCACTGCTCATTAAACAGCTAGTTGTAGAAAAAGTAGGTGCCTGCATGCCGTTGCACGTTAGTGTTTTATCTATGTCCGGAACAGAATCTGCCCAAGGTTGCTTTGCCACGTCAGTATCACTGTCACCACGATCACCTAATTATAATTAAATCATATAATTAGAACGATATCTAGTCATAACGAGCAATTAATTTTATGACTTAACAGTATGGTTTATCTACAACGATAACCATTAACCATTATAGCAATAATATAACAGACGCCGTAATCTTGAAAACGATAGTAGACAATTTCAGACTATTGCATCAGACTTGAAAAAAGAGCCACTTGATTATGTACGTATCATGTACATTACCGTCGTTACGCTAACTTACTTTCATGTACTTACCATAACACATTTGTAGGCAGTTAGCAGTTAGAATAAATGATTGCACAATTAGAGGCAAACGAGGCGCTCTTCACATTAATAATGCGTTGCGGTCAATTTAACATCCACATTACCTTGCGATGCGATACGACGCTGTCCGAACTCCGAAGAAACGGGCACACCTGTCTAGACGCGCACACTTCGACACATAGTAAATGATACAAGGTGAGCGTCACGATGCATCTTCAAACCGCGATGCAGTAAACACGAATTGAGATAAACAACCCGACTATATTTAGAAATATTCTGCATAAAAAATGATCATCTGGTCGGTTATAAATGTTGATTTATATTATGGTAAACTGTTGGGTAATCGTCTAGTTTGGCATGATTAATTAGAGAGATAAATGTAGTAGATATGATAATCAAAATTCCATTTCCTCGGAGAAAAATGAATGTCAAAATGTTAACTTGACAGAAGTTTTGAATTTGTAAACGTACAGTGATTACACGCTTCCACATTCTTACATAAAAGTTAAAGCGTGAAGTCGTAACCATATTTTAGGTGACACATGTCATAAAACTTGGTCTAAAGTTTTGACAATCATTCGTTTGTACTAAGTACCGAGTTTTAAGACGAGATAGGTAAGTAAATCAAATTAATCTCAATTTTGATAATCTGCTTTTGTGACTTTTACGACTGAGTATTTTATGAAATGACGCCTCTGAAAGTTTTAAAGTAGGAGTGCTACGACAAAACAAAATAATAATGGTACGATTTTAAATCTGTTGATGTAACGTTCTCAATTCAATTTCGACTCTATCAATTTATTTGCAACAAGCAAAAGCAAATTACTTCATTATTCTCCAAAAAATAATAAATTGCATGACGAAAAGACGAGTAAAATTAAGAGGCATAACATTGTTCGTAACAATATTTTAAAAATAGAATAGTGTACGCGCGAACGACTGCAGATTCACTTGAGTTAGTAACCATTGTTACATTGTTTAGTGTCATGGTCACACTGTGACCAGTGAACAGTGTGAGTAGTCAAAGAAGCGGTAGCCGGCCCTGGCCGCGATACACACGCGCTCATTCAGTCACATTCACTCACCAAAAAGAACAATCACCCAAAAACAGCAGTTTATACTAAAACACGGAATAACTTGCAAATACATTAAACATTCGTGATCCAAGTGATTGTTAATACACTGCTTTATCCAAAGGAAAATGTACCCTTTATGAAAACGTTTTCCATTTGACTCCTACGCTTTGTAAACCTTTTGCTTCAGACGTAATTGCTCTACACGATATCTCATACCGGGTAATACCTGTTTGCATTTGCAGTACGTACTTTAAGATACGTCATTTTTTTTTACAATAATTATTCGAATAAAATACTATTTAATGTTTTACAATTCATTGGAGGATTACCTTGTGTAATTTTGACGTTCAACAAAATTAAATTAAAAATTTAAGAAACCCCCGACACAAAAAAAAAACTATCGAAAAAATAGCCACAAATAGACCAAAAAAAGGTATAAACGTGAAACCCAATAAAAAGAAAAAAATTACCTTGAAATTATGACCCTACGTAAGTACTTATAAATTTTTTTGATAAAATGTTGTCCCGTCCCGCTCTAATTATTAGCCTAACATTCTGTTAAAGTTTAAAATAGTAGCGGTCCCCCGACGGGACAACAATTTATCAAAAAATTCATAGGTACTTTTACGTAGGGTCATAATTTCAAGGTTATTTTTTTCTTTTTATAGGGTTTCACGTTTATACTTTTTTTGTTCTATTTGTGGCTATTTTTTCAATAGGTTTTTGTTGTGTTGGGGGTTTTTAAAATTTTTAATTTAATTTTTTATTTCATGCTTTTTGTAGGGACTCCATAGTATTTCATTTATTTTATTTTCTTGCGTTTTGAGATTCAGGTTATTTGGTGTTTAATCAGGTTTTTTGTAATTCGCCGTTTTGTGGTGGTGGCCGTCTTGGATTTGAAATTTATCATAGTGTATAGTATTCTACTAGTCAAGCTCTTTCATTTGATACCCATAATGAGGTAATTGTGAAAAAAAAAATTAATTCACCATTTTGTGGTGACGGCCATCTTGGATTTGAATTTTATCATACTATTCGCTATTCGCTTTTCGTTTTTTATTGTATTCTACTACTCAAGCCCTTTCATTTGATACCCATATTGAGGGAGTTATGAAAAAATATGTAATCCGCCATTTTGTGGCAGCGGCCATGTTAGATTTGAAATTTGTCATAGTGCATAGTATTCTACTAGTCAAGCTCTGTCATTTGATACACATACTGAGAGAGTTGTGAAAAAAAAAAATAATCCACCATTTTGTGGTGACGGCCATCTTGGATTTGAAATTTATCATAGTGTATATATAGTATTCTACTAGTCAAGCCCTTTCATTTGATACCCATATTGAGGGAGTTGTGAAAAAATATTTAATCCGCCATTTTGTTGTGGCGGCTATCTTGGACCGATTTTGATCAAACATAGCTAAGAACACTCCCGACAAATTCACCTTTCAAATAAAAAAAACAAAATTAAAATCGGTTCATCCGTTCGGGAGCTACGATGCCACAGACAGACATACACACACACACAAAGACACGTCAAAATTATAACACCCCGTCGTTTGCGTCGGGGGTTATAAAGCAAATTGCTCTTGATTTTGATTTAATTTCATACTGAGATGACTTTTACTTAAATCCAAACAAGCCAACTGCGCATTTTATGGAAAGTCGCTTCGGCGTGTGCCCCGAATTACAAAGTAGCAGACTGCAATAAAACTGTAGTCTAATCCCACCTTTGTCTAAATAATCTACTTCCTGTCGAGTATCCAGCGCGTCTGCTTTCGCCCTCAGTGTATGGAATCTAACCAGACCAGACGCCACGCTCCGCTGCCTGAGAAAAATGCGTCTAACAACATAATAGTTTCAATAGAAATAGTTCTAGAGATAATAGCTTTATGACAAACTAAATTTGATAAATAATCACTGTGATTGATATCTGCATTTGTCATTATTATGTAAGACTCGTGCGGAACATACACATTACTGTAAAAAATGTTTTTATTTTTCTTCTTTAAAAAAAAACGTTGCCCCACACTAGGAATTTCTCCTGTATCGTGGGTGCGGTTACAAACATTTAAAAACTCACATACACAAACAGCCAGACCCAGAACAACTACTTGTAGGCCATACAAATATTTGTTCCGTGCGGGAATCGAACCCGCGACACGCAGCGCAGCAGTCAATCGCTTAACCACTACACCAACCGTGCCAGCTTAAGACTTCATTGGGTTTTCACGTTGACACACCAAAACACTGCGTGATTAATTTATTGCTCTTAGAGATTAATTAATTTTAGTACCTATTGCAGCATTGGCAAATGCTACATTTTAATTTTATCGCGAACAACCTCCTTTTTTAACAAATTCTACCTTATTTACAGTCAGAAAGGTTTTTTCTTCATATTGGTTTTTTTTAAATTTTGAATCGGTAACTGTCATTGTCTTTTCTCTTGCCGAGATTTTTTGATTGGAAGCTTTTATTTGGGCACAGGACGGTCGTCTATATTACTATTTTTCCCGTTTGACCATATAATTATTTGCCACTATAAAGATTTGAACGACCGAGTTCGTCCGTTGTGCGACCGGATCAAAGGGAACTGTTCCCGAAATTACAGCATCTAAAACTTGCGAGTCAGGTTTCATCTTTCAGGACTTGATTTATCCGAAGACTATAGGCGAATCTTGAATTCGCCCCCACCGCTAGCCTGGGACCAGACGGCTGCAAGCGTTTATTGGAATTCGAACCCCACGCTGGTGGTTTCCAGTACCAGCCAGTCAGCGAGCCTTCCAACTGCCAATCTGGAGTCTAGGACCGGATTCACGTATTTTTTTTAGTAGTTTTTTTAAATTTCTCGTTATATTGTCTTATTTAATTTAAAATTTTCTTATAAATTGTTGTCTCGCTACCGGATAACAGATTGACCTGGTGTGTGTTACCCATTTTAGGATTAGCAAATATTTTTTTAATTGCGGAAGTTATAGGAACGTTTGCAAACGGATCGTGACCGACGCGTACCTAACAGTGGAATTTATAGGGCTCTAACACCAGGGACGTCGCCTACAGAGTTTAAGTTAATCTTTTTAATCGTGCTGTGTCCTACATAAGGTTTTGTTTACAATATTTTTTTACCACTAAATTAAACGTGTTTATGTGAACATCAGGATATTATTTCGCTACACTATGTACGGATAATTGATATGATTAATTTTCAAAGCTCACAATGAGAGAGTTTTATCCGTACCGTTTATATTTATCATATCATATAATTTCCCTAACTCAGATGATTCCTTTACTCAGACATATTGTATAAAACAATGACTAATGATTTTATGAGAGTCACGTAAGTAATTACGTACATATGTTTGTCAACATTACGCAGTTTGATTTACCTGTTCAAACTAAGAAAGAACAGCTAAAACAAACTGCGTAATCTAATTGCTACAATCAATTTCTTTAGTAGAAAACTCAAACACCTTTCGAATTCATCCACATCACGTAGACAGTAAGGATTCGATCGTTTGTATTCGGTTCGTTCGACATCTAAAGTGACGTGACAATGAAGTCACGTGAGGCTTACGACACATGGTAGGCGCCAGACGTCTAGACGGCCCGACGCGTCACCTGAAGGCTCTTCAGGAAGGCCGCCAAAATTCCTCTCCCCAGCGCCGCCGCCGCCACCGCCGCCGCCCGCGCTTCGCCGACGACGGCAGGCGGCCTCTACTCACCTATATATGTTCACACAAATCAACTAGGTAGGTAGATACTACGTACTATACAAAAAACATTACTGTAGTCCGTGGTTTTAATGGTTTTCTGTTGATTGCTCAGACAACTTTTAATCCTGAAAGCCGTTCGTGATTCTTGTATTTAGGTTAAATGTTGTAGGCTGGTACTTACTGTATTAAATAAACACTACGCACGTTATGTTTTCGATATCCCGATGAATAGTTTGTTATCAGTTATCTAATGTGTTTGGTTACGCATAGGAAAACCACTCATAGCCCTTATAAACGCGGAACTTTGTTATCTACGCTACGTTTTGCTACGATATAGGTACGTCTACGTTTAATTCCTGTGACTATTCAAAAATATACAGACATAAAAATTAACAATCTGCCAAGCCTTTTTTCCAATTATGTTGGGGTTCCACCGGTAGTCTCACCGGATGAATAATATGCAGCTGAAAACCAGTATTTTACATGAAGCGACTGCCTATCTGACTTCCGCAACCCAGTTACTGGATATACGATTGGTAAAACTGGTTGTCAGACTTTTAGGCTACTCGTAACGACTGCCAAAGATCCACGAATGACGAAAGTCTTTAATAGTCTTGATATATAAAAATGGGCATCCATCCACGGACCAACCGCGGCAAGTGTAGCGTAACCTGATCGATCGATCCCTGCGGTTGTTACTACTTAGTCACAAGCACCTCAAACATAATTAAGGAATATTTCACAAAAGCTTACTATTTTAAATAAGGTCACATCTAGAAAAGTCTTGCGTAAATGCTAACAAAATTTAAATTACGAATTTCATTATGAGTCTTTCTTACGAGCGAAGGCCTTTGCAAGGACACTTGAAGGGACTTTTTAATTCAAGCTCGAAATTCCCACAGTTTTAAATTATTTGATAACTTCAGTTAATTGGTATGATTTACATAATATTATGAATATTTGAAACATTCTGTATGATAATAATTTATTGTCCGAAAATAAAATGACTCGGTCTGATTAAATCCGTCTGCTGAGCTGACATTTTACAATGTTGCGTCATTAAATTTGTGAGAGTTGTCTCTGGCAGCTTTATTAAACGCAGGGTTTAACGACTCCGTATATGTATCGCATATTAAAGCAATTAAGTGTGTTTTTTTGTCTTTTCGCGGTTCCTAAGTTCTTTTAACGGGTCGTTAACTTACCTACCTATCGCAATCGCAGCTTTTTTCAAAAGCCCATAAATACTAATTGGTCCTTTGGATTGATGATAATTTTTCCTAACTGTGAACAAGTCTTAATTATAGGAGGGTACCTGATGCTACGCCATAAGCAATGCGAGAGTTTAGGAACCAGCGAGGTAATGGGGGCTATCGTTTTTGCGCTCTATTTCGGCACCCATAACTTCATGTAATGTTTAATTTATTACATTATAAAACTTTAAAGTTATATTTTTTCATTATAATGTTCCTAAAATTGGCAAGCATGAAGCAGGCAAATATTATCCTTCCTCCAAGTTCTACCAAATTAGATTCTAAGTTACTACCTCAAATTTTAAGGCATAGTTTTTCAGCAATAGCACAGCATTTACAACAATTATGAATAATTAGTAAAAATAAAACAATGAATGTTCAGTGATATTGACATTTCTAGAGACCTTACTCTACACTAGGGCCTCTAGCGGCGAATGCAAGCGTGATAGCCCTCATTGCGTAACACACTGTCAGTAGCAATTTAATGACAGTTTCATTTTGGCAGTTCAACAACATTCCTTGCGTTATTTAGGTTGTTGAGCGGACACATTTTTTGAACATATGAAGCCATGGATTAGCCATATCCATCAAAATGATTCAGGTTGTGATTGAAAGTGTGTTACGCAATTAGGGTGCAGGCTTTGAATCAAGACCATCAAGGAAGCTGCTGCCCACTGGTTTTAGTACCATACATTGGTTTTGTTGTTTTAACCAGACGTGTTGTCTCACTCCTGCAGATACACCCCTCCACCCCCCCTCCACTCCTGTTTTTATGCAAATATCGGAACTTAAAATTAAACAATGATGAGACGAGTATTATTATACGAGTAGCTGACATCGATAGTAAAGTATTATCTACTTAATTTTATAAAAAGGAATTTATTTTATATTTTAATCTGATCTGAAAGTTAATCTTATTAACCACTAAATTAAATAAAAAGGGACTTGTATATATAATTTCGCTCTTGACGTTTGATCTCCAGATAACCTCATTATTTTTCACTGGTCGTTACTGGTTATTTAAGAAATGTTATCTCTATCGTAACCTATTTTATTTATGGGTTACTAGAGTAATTTGAGAGAAATGTGTTTACTTTTGATCTAATTTTCCCGACAATTTTATTGAATTATTTTTTGAATTAAGAATCTATATCTATTTAGATTTGAACATCAATTTGGATTCGTAACGCGCAATTACGGTTAGACGTTTTAGTGAAAGCACGGTCTATGTTTTATGTTAGGGGTTTTGGTTTCCGCTTTTAGTCCTTCAGGTGGGCCATCATGCGTGGGCCATGGCGGCCGTTGGTGGTTATTCCAACCAACCCGACTCCCCTCAGAAGTTTAGGTCAGTTAAGAACATCTGTGTAAGATCTGGGTGCCCCGAGGGCTTCTGTTATAATCATGGTGACGCCTGTGCATTCAAAGAATACCATTCAAGCCCTGCACAGAGAACTGTCCGTAATGCATATTGTGTGGAAGTATTGCGAATTCACAATTTCTTAAATCCGTAATTAAGTGATCGATTCCTTCTCATAGAAATGAGACCCATATATGAAGTGATTCAACGAACCACTGTTAACCTGAAAAGAAACGAGAGTTTCATAAAAGGATGAAATATAAGTGTTTGTTGTAATAGTGGTGGCCCAGTGGTAACGGCCGCTACTTACGAGTTGTAGGTTGTAGGTTTGAAACCAGACAGGCGTTTTACTTTGTGTAATTTTTTTTCATCACCACCGCTCACAAAACGGCGAAGGAAAACATCGTGAGGAAACCGGCATATCCTACGTGTGTGATTGATCCCCATCCACTTGAAAAATAATCAGTTCAATTCTGAGCAGCCTTGGTTAAATGAAAATCGCCCACATCGATGACTAAACGGTAATCAGACTATAGTGTAAACATTAAAGATAAGTATTCCCCGGTTGAATTTTTCCACTGTTGACCTCATTAGTGGGTAGACAGAGCATAGCTAAACAAACATTAGCGCAGACCGAGTGAAGAAGTGCAAACGTAGCGTATCAGAGGTATCAAGTGCTATCGTGCTGATAACGAAGCCTGAAGATAATTATCGGCAGACAAATGTTATGTGACGACACACCACTCGTAGGAATCGCCATTATTTATTTAAGTACTACCTACCCGCGGCTGCCGGCTGTATCCCAGGCGAGGTCGGATATTATCCTAAGTGAAGTACTACCGGGGTAAAAAGTGTCTTATGATTGTCCTAACCAAGGTGTGTATTACAATCCGTTCAGCTGATAAGGTGTGAAAGGGTAACAGACAGACAGTCAGAGTTAATAATTAATATAGTAAGGATTAACTTGCTCTTTTTTGTGACTAAAGGAAATTATTCAATTTTCCCGTTTCTGAAAAAGGTCGATAAAATTTACTTTTACTGTAAAACAGTTTAATGTAGTGTATCTTAACATCAGTTTGACGTTAACAAGAACTCATGAATATCTATTTTTTCACTAGTGTAGGAAGAAGTATGCACGCTTGCGTTTTGAGTTCCGTGGATGAACGCAACGGAAGTTAACTGATTCGTGTTAATCTTTATATAATTAAGTATTAATTAACAGTATACATTTTTGGAATTTTAAACTTTCATCTATATACTTGTTCTAGGGTTAGTAGAGGATACTAATATATCTACTTATAAATGAGAACAGACAAACAAAAGTGGTAAGTAGTATCATTGCAACTTACAAAAAAATGATAAAATTGAAAACCGCAAACCGGAGTCCAGTTAATCCAGACAGGGCCCAATAGAAGAGAACCAGAAGAAATTTGTTGCAATTAAGAATAAAAGGCCTCCAGATCGAATTTCGGCCATGGCGACCAATCTCGGAGACCAGCCTTCGACGCGGGAGATACTACCTACATATTGCTCAAGTGTGTGCGCAGATACAGGTGCACTCTTTTCCTTCACTCTCATAATCCGATGGGACAGCAACTCGACACAACTAAGGCTTCCAATGCCGGATTTTTTGTCATTTTTCAATATCGGTATTGAAAATCCAATACCGATATTGGTGGTTATTGCAAGCAGCACACAAGCGTTTTCAACATCAATATAACAACCTATTTAGAACTTAGAGTTCTTTTAGAGACGTACAAGAGTGTTATAAAATGCTTTTGTCTTTATAAGAGTGATTTATGAGTTATTATACAGCTCAAACTGTATAAAATCTTTATTGAGGGATCTGCGTAAGCTTGGGGTGCTTAAACAGAATATTAAAATTCTACTATACAGCTTTAAGTATTTTGTGACACTTCAATCTGGTTTCATCGTTAAAGCTGTATACAGGCTGTATTTTACATGTGATCACTTACTTATTACAACTCTAAGTGTTATTACAGTATCACTTGATACTTGTTTCTGTACAATGGTGTATGCAAACTCCGTTCTCAAGCTTATTTTTATGGCGTAATTGTACACTATTGTAAATACAGTGGTTTTATGACTTCTGTCTATGAGGGTGTTTTAAAACTAAAAAAATAAATGACAGCTATAGTACAGCTTTAGTCTGTATTACTGACACAGTCACTTGATTGCATGACGAATAAAATTAATGTTTTCACTGTGAAGAAATGCAACATGTGGAAAAAAATAAAAAGATCTGGTGCAGTCAAGAGGAGGATTAAAAGGGAATATTTGAATATTACAAATTATCAACCAAGTAACAGTTATGATAGTGAACCATCATTTATTGAGGAAGCAAGAGAATCATTAATAAATCGGACAACCTACAGTCAAGCGTCAATTCCATCGACGTCCAACGAAGAAGGTTCCGTAGCAAAAACATTAAACAGTGATAATAATGATCATAACAGTTATATCAAATGTGTAGATTTAGGACAACCTTCGGAACCTGATAATGAAGTTTTTTCATTATGTGCGAAAATTAGTGTGATTTAAATAAAAAGGCAACAGGCACATGTAACGTGTATGAGTTTTTAATAACAAGTAAAAGTGACACATGAATGATGTGCGTACGAGCACATAACAAAAACATAATACATAGTTTAGGTAGGACGGAACACTTAGAGCTATGATCAATGTCGTAGGCGCTCCAACATTCCCCCGAGCGTTGAAAGTCGAGCTTTCAACCAGACTTCGATTCTGGTAATGGGCATATCCTGTTGAAGGCCCTCCGGATGACTCCAGTAGAGGTCTTTATATCTGCTACCCGGACAATTCCATCAGTACCTGGATGTATGGCGATGACTCTTCCTAGTCTCCACTTCAGAGGTGGAAGATTCTCCTCTTTCATGACTAGGAAGGCTACAAAAACAACAATAGAATTTTTTGTCTCCGGGACAACCACAGCCACGAGATTACGTGTTTCTCTTAAATACTAACAAGCTCGTATAAACAAAATTTAATAACAAATAACATTTACATAAACGTTGTGACTTAAGGACAATGGACAATCAAATTAACATGATTATTAAGTGTTTTTCTATGAAAGGTTTAAAAAGTAAATTAACCTCTTGAAAAGATCACCCTATAAAAGTTCATTATTGTAAAACTAACAAAGAGATTCCTCCTCCTCTTCTTCAATAATTTCTTTTTCGCCTGTAGCGTTTTTGTCGATTTTACCTTTTTCACCTGTATCCATTTTATTTTGATTCCTCTCGATTTCCCTGATCTGATTCATTTTCAGCTATATTTTTTTTAAGCGCATCTTTTTTGGTTCTCATACTTTTAGTTGCTCTTTCATTCTTACTGAGTTTCCTCTTCACAGAATTTTTCAAGACGTTTCTATGATTTTAAACGGCATATTTTCCTGAAAATAAAGTAAAACAGATATAACATACACAACACACTAATAATACTTTGCAATAAGTTTACTTAGGTATAATAATGTTCATACAAAACAATGTATTTTATATGAACGAGTTATAAACTCTACTTTTCACTTCGATTGCGAGTAAATCAAACAGTGATATAGCAAGTTAACATATATTTTAGTTTAAATTAACAATTTTTGGAACAATTTTTCAACTTTTTTACCTGAGTAAATAAACATTAGGCTTGTGTGTAGGAGAACTATACTGCCAAATCACAAGTGCGTTTTAATAAAATATTATTGATAAAGTGAGGAACGGATCAAAGTAATTTTGAGCTCAGGGTTTTTCATTTCTTTAAGCGTAACTCTAAAGAGCATTATAGGTTATGCATAGAGAACTAATATACAGCCTAAGTAATAAACATATTCTATTATAAAGCTGATTAAAAGCCAATAGCTGTACAATGTAATCCATAACTTACTTAGTACAGCTATTCAGACTATAATACTCTCCAAATATTATGTAGGCTGCTTAGCTAATTGTCGCCATTTTCGAATGTTTAATAACAAAATTTAAAGTATAATTAAAGGATTTTTTTACAAAATCTTAAGCCGCATCTTGATAATCAGCTTGAATAATGATCACTGTGCCCTTATATCTATTACTTTAAAATTATTTTTTTATTCTAACCTTAAAAACAAACATTTACTTACCGTATTTAGTATTTTTCTTTATGTCAGCTCGATTATTTTGCTGGCGCGTGAATATTTTGAAGGAAAACATACACAGGTTCACAATAAATTTAATTTGCACTTTCAATTCACCAAATAACAACATCAGATATACAAATCTACGGTTATCTTTTACTTCTAGTAATAAATATTAAATAATAGTGTCGCCATTTCTACTACACGCATAATGTCATCGAAAATAGTTTTGTTTTATTTTTATTCTTTTGTAATCCTCTTCAAACACCTATTTAGAACACTTTTCGTTACAAAAGAATTATAAGATAATATCTGTAGTATAATGGTTTCTTTGTACACCGAATAACAGCTTTAATACAGCTATTGTACAGCTTCTCTTTTGCTTGTACAGCTACTATACAGCTCTAATAACGACAAAAGCTGTATAATATGGGCCCTTTTTTTACTTACAGGGGCTGTTTAAGCGCTTAAACAGCCTATATACAGCCTGAATATGCAGCTTCTAGTATAAAAACCAACTTAAATACAGCTTGTATACAGCTTGCAATGCTACTTGGGTGGTGGTCTCGGTATTGGTGATTTTATTTTATTTTCAATAGAAACTACGGTGACACAATTCCGTTCTTTTGCACGTTTATATTTCCAACCAATTTTTTATCTGGGTAAGTTTTAAAAAGTGCATATTTTAATTATCTCGTGGTTTATTTAGACCGCAATTTTATTACTACTTGCACAGGTAAATAATGGGATTAAAAATGGTGGTTTTTTTATTTGCCACTCGGTCAATGCAAGAGGTCCATAAACCATAGAAGTACTATCCTGAGATTCCTGAGGTGAGAAGGAAGGCGGGGGAGCGGTGGGGGATGCTCGGTCTCGCTTTATGTAAGCAAGGTAGTAGTGAAACAGGGATTTGGAGAGTGAACTTTTCCTTAAAAAAACCTCGAATTTTTTTAAGTATACAGAATTTGAGCGCCGCCATAGCTGTGTAGGTCCAATAAAACTCGGGATACAGTTTTGTATACTTCAAAAATGTATAGGGTGACTTTTCCGTATGATATATTTTTTTAGAAGTTATAAGTAAATAACTGCAGAAGATCACGCACTTGATTTTACACTATTGATTCCTCCTAACAA
Organism: Apamea anceps; assembly: GCA_951799955.1. Lineage (NCBI taxonomy): Eukaryota > Metazoa > Arthropoda > Insecta > Lepidoptera > Noctuidae > Apamea > Apamea anceps. The sequence goes on from OX637516.1 coordinate 8,609,086, forward strand.
TATCCCAAAAAATCAGTACAGCGCAATTTTTTGCGAACTACCGCGATTTTGGTGTCTACGATGAGTCGTTGACTGTTATGTGATGACCTATATAGTAAGTGATTTTATATTTCAAAACCGGTAATTTATTGTTATGTAGTTAAACATATTAGTTATTTAAAAAAAAATTAAGAAAAAATATACAATATAAAATTTTGAATACCTAGACTAGGTATTCAAAATCTTCTATGCGGTATTACTACTGCGGTATTGAAAAAATCCGGTATTCGAAATCCCTAGACACAACCGGAGAGAAATCAGGCGTTCAACTAAGAATAATAAGAAGACAGATATCTAGGTAGGTACTTCTAAGCAGCTTCCTTAGGGAACGAAAGTAGACAATCTGCGAAAACGGTGAATGATAATCTGCATGGATGATCTACAGGATGGCATCTCTGCCATCCTACACAGTACACACACACACACACAGTACACACACACAGTTTGTGCGTCGATGTCTCCATCGACGCGCAAACTGTAACTATGAATTCAGCACATGATACTAAACCCCGAACTTAGACATTGTTCGACAATTATATTAAAAAAAAATCTGCTTTTTTAGAAAAGTCCGACCTTCGCGGTCAAAATGTAGCGAAAAGTAAATATTTTTTTAAATAATTGACGAAGTACCTACTTATTTCAACACAGGGGGATTCAGAATCATATACTGAACTGAATCCATGGCAATGGGCTGCGCGTCTATGTCTCTGCCACCTTGTATAATATCGATCATAAAAGTAAGAAAAATTATGAGGCTTACAATGGTATGTTACCAGGATCGTGTAGTGTGTCTGTGTCTGCCTGTAGTGTGCATATAATCATTGCATTTATGTAAATATGTATATTTTTAATCTAAGAACAACCCCGGCATAATTATTTGCAGCGGTAATATTCGATCTTCGCATTTTATTTGCCAAACAAGACGCGGCGATGACCGTTCGCAATACAACGAGAATAATTTTTAAGGTCTTTAAATATTAGTTATAAGTTTTTGCGGAACAGTATATGTCCGCTTAGGCAAACAAAAAGAGTCATAAATAAATTATTACGAGGCGTGTTTATGGAAAGTTGACGTCTAGCCAAACAGATGATGAATTTATTTTATATTTTCACAAGCTTCTTCCGCGGGAAATCTCTTGTTCCCCCAACCGACCCCGACGCATCGCATCTCCTGCCCGAGCTAATACTTCGTTTTCGCTTAGCGTTCTATGTGACTTTTTTTCTTTTTGCTTGGCTCGTTAAGGGTTATTATATTAGATTATATAGCATGATGTTATATAATCCTCAAAAGTTGGGCTATCAACTGCAAAAAGAATTTTTCAAATCCAACCGTTAGTTTCAGAGGTTAGCGCGTTCAAACAAACTCTTCAGCTTTATTATTAGAATAGATAGATAGACATAAATCCAAGTTAAAAGAATCATCTGCTGAAATTGTAGATAGGCTATGAATTATTTGTATTGATAGATATGTATTAGAATCAGCAGTGAAAAGTTTGTTGCTAGAGACGCTTAAAACAAATACAGCATTTATCAGAAAGGTGTGGTCATTTTTAAGGGTGTGGTGCAGACCACCAAACTGAACAACCTTCTTCGTGTGACCTACACCATAATCACGAAAAAATAATCAACCGTCCCATACATTCGGGTCGAGTAGGACTTCGCGAATACGATATTGGTTCCATCAAACTAAACAACTTTCTCATATAAAAGGTCATACGAGTATAAAAGGGTGCGGTGTGGTACAGTCCACAATGCACCCTTTTATATGACCACACTGATCTGACGTATGCTATATACTACATACAATATCACATTCTACATTGAATAAACACTTGAAATAAAACCTTACATCAAAATTGCAACAGTAAATATGCAGCACGTTATGTATGTGTCGTCACGCCCCAGACAACCTTACAATAGTATCTAAGAATCTCGCCATAGTTAGGTTACCTCGTTTCCTGTTCAATCTCGCCGACTCATATCATATCAGTGACAGCGGTATTACCGTCACGACTCTCGCTGATAAGCATCCAGGCTAGGTACTCGACAGTCTATACGAATTTTATGTGAAGACTTTCATTCTATCATTGACATATAAGCAGCACCCCAATTGCGTAACACCCATTCAATCCAAAGGATTTTGAAGGTAATTGCTTCATATGCTTGAAATTTTGTATACTCGAAAACGTAAATGACGAAATGAATGCTGTTGAATGGTCAAAATGAAAGGCATTGGCTTTGTAAGTGTGTTACGCAGTTACCATGCGGGACGAATAGGTCCAGGAAAAGAAGCAGATGAAATATTGACGAAACCACAGTAAATTCTTATGGACAGAGGATCTGTATGCATTCGCAGTTGATAGGTGTATCAGAAAAATATACAGAAAGGTACAGAACAAGGCTTTCAATCAACATCATGACCACGTAGACAATTTGCATGAATAAATAATGTAACATTGCTACATTCTCCAATCTGGTATGTTTTCCAACATTTTTGTTTGAATCAATTAATGAATGACATGTCATTTAGTTTATTGTATGCTAAAAATTCCTGAAAGCCCAAAACTTGAAAAAAAAAAAAACATTATATAGATACGTCGTCCCTAATCAAGGGTATATAATAAATGGCTGCTAACTTCTAAATTAGATTAAATAAACCCAAGCAGGTGGAGCTATTTCCACGTAACTGTAGGTACTATACCACGTATTAAGTAATCAATTAAGCTCAAACAATTTACGAACATGACATTTTAGATTCTCCAACACCCACAACATTCCAATTTTGTAATACCTAAATTCAAAATGAATTATAAAATTAATTTCACTTTCTTTGTTAATTAAAAGTAGACTAATAAATATAAATGATTGTAGATAGCTTAGGAGCGCATAAACATACAATTTAATTTTGTTGCTCAACTACAAACCGGTGTTTTCCGGTTTTTTACCTAGTCTTCCTACGATGATATATGTGAGGTTTAAATCATTACAGATATAATAGATACATATATTTACTAGTTATTTATATAGCTATGCATATCAATTTTTTATTCTTTTGTTCATTACGATCCTACATGATCGTAGAGTATAGAAAGTATTTTGATATTTTGTTTTGTCAGACTTCAGCTCGCAGACATTGTTGTGGAAAACATACCAGTATTTTTTTTTTTTATGTAGAGCATATGACTAAATAAATGATTTCATTAAATATTATTTAATAAAACTTAACTGAACTGAACCTATAAATACGATAGGTACAGACGCCAGCAGGTCAAGCTACCCGAAACTGTCAAATTTTCCCAATCAACCCTGAACCTTAATGCTTTAGCGATAAAGTTGAAAACCTATCAACGAAATCTGACAGATTGTAGTAGTTTGATGTGCTGGCGTCTGTACATTTCTGTCTGTTTGTAGCGTGTCTAGTCTAGCCATACTTACAGGACTAATTTCCGGACGATTAACGTATAAAAGAATCTAATAATAGACAAGTTTATCGATAATTGCTAGGTTTCCGGTTTAACCTAGACGTCATTGTCTGGTTTTTGGGATAGATTAGAAGGTTGACCTGATGAAAGTGGCAAGTAACGGACTGACGTCAAAGTTGAGCTACGATTATTATGTCAGAGCTTTACTGAAAGCTTTTTAATATTATAAGGGAAAATATAACATAGCAGATCGCCAACTTGATCGTTTGGCAGCAGATCATGTATCGTAGATATGTAAAGCCTGGTTTTGATAACCAGTTAGTTTAGTTCTGAAAAAAAAAATTATGACATTCTGACAATTTGAAGAAAAACTATCATGAAAAGGCAGCGTTACGGCTTTTACACAATGACTCTACTACTATTCCAACGTATGTTCGCAGCCGATGTATTTTAAGTGTGACTGACATTAATTTCTCGCTTCATGCACACTGCGTTTTAATTATGTATATTTCATGTAGATCGTTGTGGTGTGTAGTTGCAGTCAGGTGATTACGAGGTGTCACAGGCCACATAAACACGTCGGTGGTCAGCGGAGCAGCGGCGGCGGCGCCGGCGCCGGCGGCAATGGCGGCGCGGCAGACGGTGGCGGTGCGCGCTGCGGGCACATGGACGCTGACTCACGCGCCCGCTGTCTGCCCGTTGTTTGGCGCTGCCGGCGGCGGTCGAGGCGCGAACTAGCCGCGCGCCCTCGCCCCGACCTTGCCTCGACACGGATTTATTGATGCGTCACCACGAGACACGACGCATGCCGCTTGACGCCTCGACTCGACTTACGTGCCGAGTTACGTGCGAGTTTGCTCAGCGGAACCGATTCAAGTAGCGGTCCAACAATTTGTTCCACAGGATTACTATTGAAACATTCGTGATTATTTGAATTGCGCTATCTTGTTACAGAGGACATAATTACGATGTTGACAATGGGCGACGCAATTCGTGAGACAATTTATATACATAATGACGGAGATTATCTTGTATAAATTGGCATGACCCACTTGTGAATGTTCTACGATTGTATTGAAATATGCAGGTTTCATAAAAAGTTTTGAATATTTATGCAACCTTATCGTACAATAAGTAAAATTACGGCATTTTTCTCAATCCGTTTTTTTGCATTTGTATCACCGCGTCAAGTTAAGCATTCTTTATAATTATCATTGAAATTTTACGTCATTTTTAGAATCTACATAAGTATAAGTATATTTTTAGTATCTGTATCTACACAGATTTGGTAAAAAAGGTTTGGTAGGTATCTTTATCTATAAATATCTCTAATAGATAATATTTTTCCTATCCAACGTAATGAAAAAGGTTACGAAGATGAGGACATAAATATCAGCTAAATATTCCATTGTTAACATTCCACTAGTGGAATACACGAAGAGCATTTTTAGTTTTACCCTCACCTATAAAATTCCCCTATGACACCCGGTTGCAAGCCATATTATTATTTAACACTACGAGTAGCTGACCTGGCGAAAGTCGTACCGCCATATAAATTATTTCTAGCTGCCCGGCGCTACTCCGTTCGCGTGGTGTCCTACCCCTACCCTACTCCTACCCTACTCCTACACCACTCCTACCCTACTCCTACCCTACTCCTACACTACTCCTACCCTACTCCTACACTACTCCTACCGTACTCCTACCCTACTCCTATCCTACTCCTACCGTACTCCTACCCTACTCCTATCCTACTCCTACCCTACTCCTAACCTACTCCTACACTACTCCTACTCTACTCCTATAAGTAAAACGCTGATTGATTGATAGAACCTAGCGGACCCGGCAGACGTCATCCCACCCGAAACAGCAGCGCCACGTACCGGGTCCAATTATGCATACAAAACCTTGTCCTGACAATAACGAACACCAAAAAAAAGAATTATCCAATTTGGTGCAGTCGATCGGAAGTTATGCGCGTACATACATTTCGGTGATTCATTTTTATTTATATATAGATAAAAAATACTTTAACTGTCAGCCGCTTCCAACAAAGCGATGACGAAACTCGGCCAAGTCCAATTCACGCATAAATGTAAAAGTTGCAATGGCAAAAAATTCATTTCGATAATTAGAAAAAAATTTGTTTGGGAAAATAAAAGTTGCATCGGAACTTTCGCAACCGGTCTACAGACACGTGAGTGACGGGATGATTACGACACGGCAGGCCCGATGTTACGTCAGATGCCTGACGTCGCGTCGGCCCGACGTCAGCCCGACGGCCTGAACGCTTTCAGGAAGGCCGTTCTTAACCCCTCACTACGACGAAAACGTGGGTACGTAAATGACTACTTGCACGGAAATTAAAGCTGAATAGTTTTTTTTAACCACGGTTAACTAGACGAATATAGGAGGCTCCTGTACCTTCTTAGATAAAACCTCTAAAATTTAATTGACAGATTATAGCAGTGGTGGCCCAGTGGTAATGGTCGTGACTTACAGTTTGTAGGTCGTAAGTTCGAACCCAGACAGCCGCTTTACTTTGTGTAAATTATTTTATCACCACTGCTTTCAAAACGGTGAAGGAAAACATCGTGAGGAAACCGACATGTCCTAGAACCAAAAAATCGAAGATACGAGTATGTGACATTTACCAACCCGCACTGGGCCCGCATGGTGGATTACGCCCCACTTCTTCTCACCGAGACGAGGCCTGTGTCCCAATAGTGGGAACATTATAGGCTGATTATGCTTAAGTACACAAAGTATAGAAACGCACGGAAAGCCTGCACCGCGGCACGCCTTTTACTGAACGTATGATATAGTACTACAGTCTGCGGACCTCGATACGCATACGCACACGGCTAACACTCGCGGATTTAATGGCCCATAAACATATAGTGGCAGCCGGCACTCGGTAGTAGCGCGATGATATAATAGAAGCAATGTTAAGTCTTGTATTGTGTCTATGGAGTATTTTATGAGGAAAATGGAGAAAATGCATTCGCTTGAATTATTCATTGGTATCTGGATTAACATTATGCAATTGAGCATTTGTCTTCAGTCTCCTGTGGAAACAATAACAACTTGGTGAACTCTGTGTTTTTTTTGACAATAACGTTTGCCACGAATTAATTTTATCCAAAGCAGTACGTACTTAGTAGTATCGCTAAGTGAGGGGCTTGTGGTTAAGTTATAACAGCCACACGGGTCGATCGATCAGGTTAAGCTACGCTTGCCGCGGTGGGTTTGTGGATGGGTGTCTATCTTTATATACCAAGACCCCTGGTCCCGGCTTTCATTCTTGGTTCTTGGTCAACCCATTAACTGGGTTGTGAAGGTAAGATAGACAATCACTCCATGTAAAATACTGGTACTCAGCTGCAACCGGTTAGACTGGAAGCCGACCCCAATATAGTTGGGAAAAAGCTAGGCAGATGAGTATCGCGGTAAATAATTAAATAGAACGCGGCTTTTTACCTCCAGGGAATTTCCGTAAACAAATTCTTCCTGTGTGCCGCCAGGCTTACAGTATACATGTAATATACCTATAGCATGGTGGTCGCATGGCCCATGGTCGCCCCATAACCCTCTACAAAGATAACTCTGACGGGTCACTCTTATATTGCCCCAATCGTAGTAAAACATTACAGCTTCGGTGCAGGTTGATGCCAATTGAGTTCGCAACCACTTTGAACTTGGCCCACTTAAATTCAATTTGATTGAGCCCTATGTACAATAACGCTCGAAACTCCAGTGGCATGCTAAGGACTACATTGCTATGAACTGTGCAAATACGGTACAGCCAGTGCGTGTGGATGTATGAGTGATATTTCAACATTCCACAGATAACAGACACACTAATGAATTGTCGTCGCACTACGCGAAATAACATTCTGGTGCATTTAGAATACGCGTCATAGTGGCGATTCGCACCATTGCATTGCTAAAATTCGCGCAAATGTATCGTATGCTAGTAGCTGCTTGGGCTAAGCAATGTATTCACGATCAATGAAGTCGAATCAATCAATGAGTTCGAATCTTAATTACAATGTGTGGCTGTTTTTTGTTTCTTTGAAACCATAATAATATTTGTATTTTAAGCAAAAATTATGTTTATTTATAATGTATTCATATTTATTTATAAGAAGTTAAATATTAGTTATGGTATTATTACTTAACTATTTATGTGATTATATTGTATTTAATTTAAATATTTTCGGTGTTGAAAGGTGGAAATAAAAAAGTCGTGCTGAATGATAACAAAAGTGTTTATTCGTTTTATTTTTTTTTATAAAATTAGTCAACTTCTATGAGAATTCACATTCCTGCCTAGATAAAAGAAGTTCTCTTGTAAGGTTCATAAGATTTTTTGTTGTATACCCACAATAACATAACAAGGAAACGATATTCTAATAACACAAATAAGTATAATTTTTGATACCCACTTAATATAGGTATCGGTATTCAGCAGAGTTTATTGAAAACAAATTTATGATTTAGACTTGAACATGTTTTTTATGTAACGTCACAATGAATGTATTGAGGTTATAGCTTAGGTGTTCATTTTTTTGACGAAAAGAAGATTGAAACTAAACCTCTATTTAAGATCATTAAACAATTACGGATATATCAATGGATATTACTAAATATTTAGTTAAACCGTCTAATTATTAAAACCAAAACATCTAAATAGGCATTAATATTTTGTATAACCCCCATTATTTTCAATACAGTCTAATAAACGTTTGCGCATGGACCCTACAATATTACCACATATTTCGGTTCCTCTTAAATTTTCCTACACCTCCATGCAATGGGCTTTTAATTGTGGTATACACCTCTCATCCCGTGACTCCCACCTTTTCACCATCAAACCCCATAGACTTTCTATGGGGTTGAGGTCTGGTGATGGCGCTGGCCATGGAACAACAATTATCTCCGGGTGATTGTGAAACCACTCATGCACAGTGCTCGCCCGGTGAATAGGACAATTGTCCTGGACAAATTATATTTGTGTCAACTCATTACCTGGGTAAATGTTGCGCACAGTAGGTAGCATGACGTCGTCTAATACTTCTTTAAAAGTAGAACTGTTGGCGCGTGGAGGAATAAAAGCCAGTTCTCCTGGCCCTGCTGCACTCATCCATCCCCACATATTAATTGTAATTCGACCTAAGTCTGTATTAGGGATTACGTTTTTATCACACCAGCGAGTATTATCCTTGCGCCATAAATGAAGCCTACCCTTTTGACTAGATTTGAAGGTCTTTTCATCTGAAAATATAGTAGCATTCCAGTCAAAATCTAAATAATCCCATGCGAAACGTAATCATTCTTGTTTATGTCTTTTTAGCTGGCCTTTTGTGATGCAAGCCTTCAGCATGGAGGGCATGGCGAACAGTTTGCAATGAGGCGTCGAATAATACCGCAAACTGTCTAGTTGGTGTGAAACCATTTGTTTCATACTCGCTCACCATATGTCATCGCCGCGCCTCGCTAATGAGCGACAGCCTTCCACTTAGCTGTCGACTAGCAAGGCTACCCTCTTCCTCATATCTCTTGATCCAGCGACTTACAGTATTCCTCTAAAACAAAAACAAAAGTGATATTAGGCAGCTATAATAAAATACTAAAGTGACTTAATTTTTGTATAATATAGTAATATTTATGTAATATATAAAATTCTCGTGTCACAGTTTTCGTTGCCATACTCCTCCGAAACGGCTTGACCGATTTTGATGAAATTTTTTGTGCTTATCCGGTATCTATGAGAATCGGCCAACATCTATTTTTCATCCCCCTAAATAAGAAAAAAAAAAATATATTAGGAAATTATTTATATGGCAAAACAACGTTTGCCGGGTCAGCTAGTTTAATATAATATTAAAATATTAAAACTCTTCATTTATAAATCCAATAATAAACAGTAATTATTTATCTTTTAGGCCTCATGATGGATTTAAAAAACAATAAAAAGAATTAATCCAACATGTCACCAAATAATCTTAGGTAAAATTTCAAATAAAAGTTTATGTTACAATTCATAAATATAATACCTACTCACATTCAGTCCGGTTTCATCAGTTATGCTAAATAATACATAAATGATTTTATTTTTGTAAGTAGGTTTGTACAAACATTTTTACACGTCAATCATATTTTAAAACTAGATGAGGTCGGCGTTTCCTATCTGACTAGTCTGAGAAGAAAGGCCGAAACAAACTCAGACGTCACAGTCTCTTTTAAAGTCCAGACATAATCTTGGTCAGATCATATGAAGACCATGTAGGTCGATGTCTGAGATGGTCTTTTGAGGAAAGAACCACACAGATTGAGAGGACCTGTCCAGTCAGTGCACGCATATGTCAGAAATCGTGCAGCTCAACTCAAAACTTAAGGAGCTCAACGGTTCGACGAACAATACCAAAGAAAGGACATTTGGGTAGGCCACATTAATTACTCAAACTGCCAGACCATGACAAAAACTAACAGAACAGAGAGAAAAATAAAAAATAAAATGACCCACATAGTCTTCACATTCACAATAATTAAAATAATAGAATACTTTACAAAGTAAGCAAATGTCATAGTATATATCAAATTCATTAATGTCAAAATGTATATAAAAAAAAAAACAACAACAAAACAAAATAAAAACATTCAATATGTAAAAATTGGAAGCAGCTTAATCCCAAGCCTTTTTGTCCTCGATATAAGCCTTAACGGTATAAAAGGCTTTCTGGCACAACTTACGTTTAATGAATGATTTGAATTTATTAAGGCTTAGATCTTGAACGGGGCTTGGAACTTTGTTGTAGAAGCGTATAAATTGGCATCTGAACGAGCCACCTATTTTCTTGAGCCTTGTTGTAGGTACAACAAATTTGTGTTTGTTTCTAGTATTTATATCATGTATATCATTGTACTTTTTAAACAATTTTATATTTTTATTGGCATATAAAAGATTTTCATAAATATACTGAGAAGGCACAGTCATAACATTAATTTCTTTAAATTTGTCTCTGAGCGAGTGTCTCGGACTCAATTTATAAATTGATCGAACAGCTCGCTTCTGTAAAACAAAGATAGTCTGAATATCAGCGGCATTTCCCACAATAGAATACCGTACGACATTACACTATGAAAATAGCTAAAGTACAGTAAACGGGCTGTCTCTATATCAGTTAAATTACGAATTTTTCTAACCGCCTATGCTGCGGAGCTTAGCTTTTTTGATAATTTATCTATATGTGGACCCCACTGAAGCTTAGCATCCAAAGTTATGCCCAAGAACACTGCGCTGTCTTCAGGATTCAATTCTTCGCCCTTTATCAACACATTGGTTTTCACCTGCCTAACGTGAGATAGCGTAAACTTAATGCATTTGGTTTTTTTCTCGTTTGAAAGTAAATTATTAACTTTGAACCAGTGGACTACTTTAGAGATCGCGGTATTTACATCGTCAGTAACCTGCTGCTGACGTTTAAGTTTAAACAAAAGTGAAGTGTCATCTGCAAACAACACTATATCATGATTATCCTTTATGAGGTACGGCAAGTCATTTATATAAATAAGAAACAAGAAAGGGCCAAGAATTGAGCCCTGTGGGACTCCCATTGTTACTATAGATAGAGTTATTTCTGTTCTATTAAGAACACTTTTATGCAGCGCAATAATAGTCGCCCTCGCCTCCATATTAACATTTGCCTGCATTTTGAAAATAAATACAATACCGCTATCTAATAAATCACACGTCACTAACCAACAACTACAACCAAACGATAACGTTTATTTCGATCAAGTTAACTATTAATAAAACTCATGTCTACCTCACAGAAATCTGAATTCTTTATTTAGTTTTCTATGATCTACCTTTCTAACTTCACGAAATGTGTGAACAAAGCGAACAAGATAAGGAATATTATATTTCTGTCTCATTACTTCCAATCGAGTAAAAACTTACAAAAAGTAGAAGTACTGCGTGAGATTTGAACACACGGCTCACTGATTCACGCATTTATCTGCACGCGCTTAACCGCTAGGTCATCTCATACACATATTGTAGTCTTTGATCTCACATTATAACGTTGAAATTTTTGACGACAATGTGTTTATTTTCTTGAAACTAGAAGGACGTAAGTCAAATTAAACGTCAAGCTATTGCTTTGTGAGATTGCCTATGGACTTTTGATCATACTGTACACTCTACGTTATATTTTTATGTTCTAAAATTGTGTTACTGAACTATACTTGCACACTCGATTATGTCTGTTAAGCACGCAGTGTTTTTGTAAACCTAAGGATTTGTTTCTGTCTGCCAGGGTAGCGGGATTGTCCGAAAGGGTTACCGCTGCCCTGGAACATAAAGGGCTAAGGAAGGAACACGGGTGGGTTTTAGTCAGTAAGAGTCTGACACTCCCTTCTGCTCCACCCAGAGCGGGAGGGGTCATTTGATGATTTCCCATCCTCAAAAAAAAAAAAAAAAAAGGATATGTTTCTAAGTTTTTTAATGCTCGGTTCCTATAGACAAAAACGAATCGTTTTGCTTACCAATGGTAGCATTTTTTATTGCCAAATTGGGCATATGAATAGATTCGTAAGCTAATTTTACCTGTGATAGCTACTGCCATATGGGAGGGTCTACTATTCAAAGCTATGAGGTCTTTGCTTCATTATTGGCTTAGGGGGCTGGGGGTTTCAAAGTTTGTATGGAAGAATTTTAGCGCGCGGTCCGATTAACTCGAAACTCAGTATTTTTACCTAGGATCAAAAGTAAAGAATAATGTGTATCAGGGTTTTTCGAAAATCTACCCCTGACGGGCTGAAAAGGGGTAGTCAGTTTTACAGGGGAGGATTTTACTGCATGGCTTGATTAACTCGAAAATTAGTATAAATAATTAATAACTTTGAGTCAAGTTATGAATACATCTAAAACTATTTTTCAAAATTCCTCCCCTGTGGGGATGAAAAGCGGGGGATACAGTTTATATGAAAAATCTTATTCATTTAGTTAATAAACTTGAAACTTGGCAAGTTTCAAGTTTATTAACTATTCGCCTAAGTAAGTAATAAAGTTTATTATTATAAGTTTCTCAAAACTAACCCTCAAAGGGGGATATAGGGGTGTTGAAGTTTTGTGGAAGTAATTGAATGCGCGGTCCAATTAACACGAAACTCAATATTAATACTTTTGACAGGAAAGAAACGATGATAAGTTTTTGGGTTTTTCGAAAATCGACCGCTGACGGGGCAAAAAGGGGTGATTAATTTTTTAAGGGGAGTATTTTACTACGTTGCTTGATTAACTCAAAAACTGGTACACATCATATTTGAGTCAAATTTTGGAAACATCGCAATCAGTTTTTTTTTTGTTTTCTACGCCAGTGGGGTGAAAAGACGGGATACAGTTAATATGAAAAATCTTTTTCCTATGGTTAGTAAACTTGATACTTGGCAATATTTGCCTCAGTTACAGATATTACATATATACAGATGGTCACTTTTTGCTTAAAAAAATCCTCACAGAGGCTTCAGGGGGTGAAAAAGTTAATAGGTAAGAAAAAATACTAAACCACTCGGACGGATTAACTCCAAAAAATCGTCTCTTACCGGGGTGGAAAAGGGTAATAAAGTTTAAGGGGTGGATGTTACTGCTTGCTTCCATTAACTCGAAAATGGGTATATGTAAATAATCTTTAAGTCATACAATGGGAACGTATCAAACGCTTTTTTAAAAACAAAGCCTATCGTGGTAAAAGGGGACCACAAGGTTTATTTTAAAAATCTTATTCATTTGATCTGTAAACTTTAAAATTAACCCGAATTAAATAAATAAATGATAAAGATTGTAATCATACATCTTCAAAATTTTAAAAGTAAAGTACACGCGGACGAAGTCGCTGGCAAAGTGCTATACTAAATAAAATTGTAAATTCTGTCTGTATGTTACATTTTCACGCCTAAAACTACTGAACGGATTTAGATAAAATTGCCTGCCAGCTGATGCCAAAGAGATAGATGGCATCCTGGGGAAGGACATACTTCTTATCCTTTCCGACATCTACGCGGGCGAAGCCGCGGTCAGAAGCTAGTGTTCATATATTATTTGAACGAACGTACATACTTAAGCTTAAAATAAAATTATCTCCTTATTAGCATAGAGGTTACGTCAATTGGGGCATAGATTACATAGAGCATTCAATCACGTAAATCGGACTCACACTTGTCAGACTCGTCTGGCTTTATTTTTAGGAATTCATCTGGTTATGTCTCGTCGTTTTGAGGGGCCCGTGGCTAAATAATAACAGCCGCACAGGTCGATCGGTCAGGTTAAGCTACGCTTGCCGCGGTTGGTCTGTGGATGGGTGACCATCTTTACATACCGAGACCCCTCCGTGCCTCGGAAAGCACGTTAAGCCGTTGGTCCCGGCTGTCATTCGTGGATCTTTGACAGTCGTTACGGGTACTCAGAAGCCCGAAAGTCTGACAACCAGTCTTACCAAGGGATATCGTATTACTCAGTAACTGGGTTGTGGAGGTCAGATAGGCAGTCGCTCCATGTAAAATACTGGTATTCAGCTGCATCCGGTTAGACTGGAAGCCGACCCCAACATAGTTGGGAAAAGGCTAGGCAGATGATGATGTCTCGTCGTTTTGTTTTAGAGGTCGTAAAATGTTTTTAAATGAGATGGTCAACGTCGGTTTAGCGCTCCGCGTGCATATTGCGACTGAGTGCACATTATTGCACGTCGATGTACAAACTTTGAGATTACGAGTGCGACGTCAATGCACGGATTATTCGAGAAGAGTGAATTGATGTACTTAAGTGTGGGGTGAGGGGCGCGGCGCGGGGGGTGCACGCTGCATTCGATGCACCACGGTGTACAATGCACCCGGGCCCCCGGGGCGTCGCCCTGCGCCCCCGCTGGCCATTGCCACCGATTTCACCAGCAGTTACGAATTTACGTTACGTTATCCGATGGACATGTGAAGAGAAATCTGCAAACGATGATCATTTAAATGTCAGCATTGCACCACAGTGCATTCGAAAAAGATTATTGGAGTTTTGGCACTGCGTGGACGACATCTATGAGGAGTTGGAGTCAATAACAATCTGGTGTCAAATATAAGGCAAAAATTAAAATAGATGATCATGACCACAGTATTTATGAACAGTATGGAAACTAGGCTTATTTGCTGAAATAATTACCTACGCTCTCCATTGGAGCGTTAGGGTTGTCACTCTTAATGTCTGTAAAATTGGTAAGTGTTTCATTGTAACGAAGTTTTTTAACGCGGATTGCGGTTAGGAGTTGACTAGGTATGTTTCCCTTCTTCTAGTCAGAATGTAAATCCAAGATGGCGGCTGCGAAAAAATTCAAATTTTTCATCGTGATTTTTATTTTCGTAGTTTTCGAGGGTGCTAAAGCCGATAGTGAAGTCAAAATGCGCGTCACTCGACCGAAGCCTAGTTAACCCTGCACTTTACCGCTTCAACTCGAGAATGGGTGTAATAGTAATTAAAGAATACAATATTTAAAAATATAAAATATCTTTATTCTGCGTAATTATAAATTACTTACCGAAAAATACTTTCGCCTGCTACGACATGTTCGAAATGCTTTGTTATTAAATTTTGTAGTGTAAAATATTCTCATTCTAATAAAAAGTTTTTTTTTAATCCGAGTTCAAACAGCCGTATACTATACAATACGTTCGAGGCATTTTTAAAAAGATGGACGGTCCTTGGCGCGAGGAATAAGATGTATTACGCGACTACTCGTTCCAACGCAGCACCCGTGACTGAGAGCACTGCGACTATCGCTTAGGGGTATCGTAGATGCACGCGTTTGCGTGAGTGTGCCGTTTCGAATGTTTATACGTAGTGTCTGTACTGTTCATATCTTTACTGTGTCATGATGATGATACAAGTCAAAACTCCTCGTAGTTTCTATAACATTAACTACCAGTTTAACTTGTAGACTAAAGACGCATTAAGTACGCTCTGATGCTGCTGCTATTATAAGTGCCTTATCTACATTTTACTATATAAAAAAAAAAATACTATATAAAATGAAAATATTCTATAGGTACCAATGTATCTAGGAATCGTCTGTATGAGAGGATATCGCTATTCGCTACATTAAAACTGACATATCAACATATAAACGAACATTAAATGTTTCTCAAATAGCCGTCTACTTTGTAAAAGGTACGATTTACAGTACTTACAGTAATAAATCTAAGCTGAAACGATCCCTACTGGAGAACAATTTGCTAAACCAAAACATAGACCAAATAAAACCAGCTCTCTCGCAGTACCTGTAACGTTCCTGTCCGGCTGATTTATAGACCGCTTCTAAATGGAGCGCCTAATGCTGCTCCGCATGTGGAGGCTTTCATTACGGTACTAGAATAATGTATAGAAACTGTAAGTGCCTACCTACTTCCTTATTTCATAATTATTAAAAAACAAATGAATATTTAGGACCTTGTTTTAATAATACCTGCTGTCGAAAGGACGTCGGCGGAATTTTTGACTTCAGAATGAAACTTCTAGGCTCGCGTTTAATAACATTTTTATTTCTGTATAAGGTAATATGACAAGCTTATTATAATAAGTTCCTTTCATGTCAGTGAATGGTGTGGACAAATTGTGAAACTCGAGGTCAACGTCCCGCGGCCAGGGACCCAGAAAATTGTTAAAGATGCTTTTAAAACATTTTTATGCATATTTGACAAAGGTTACGAAGTTGCAACGCACTTCGTGCTCGAATATGTGCAGTAATAAAAAGGCTCGATTTATCGTGCCCTGTCGTTATGACCGACATATAAAATATTTGACGGTAAATAAATTACGTGTTTGCACACATAACATTTTATACTGAATTTATTGCCAAATGAATTAAGCAATCTTACAATGCATGGGACAGTATACGCTAAGTCGCTTTACTGGCACATATTTTCGTGATATAAAAACAGAGCTTGGGAATAAGGTTTGAATGATGGTTTAAATATTAAAGGCACAGCACTTAGCTTATAATAATTTCCATAAAATATGTGTAAACGAAATACTTCAAAAAAAAATTTTACGTATTTTTCGTCTTCACTAAAACACCAAAGGCAAAAGTCAACGGTACACATGTATTTCCTGTATGTAAGCAATGAACTGATTAAAAAGAAAACAAAGAGGCTATAATAAATGAGCACTAAGTACATGACGCCGGAAATGTGTCGTCGGAGTGTTAAGATGGAAGTCCTGTTCGGGCAGCGCCGCGTGAAAATCCACGCGCAGCGCCGGATGCGCGCTAAAACACCAACCATGTAGTTCCATCGGTGGGTACTCTCCCCACACCTGCACTGCACCTTTACCCCCTCTGTTCTCTTTGTTATTGCATTTTAGTCTGTAGATAACAGAAATATTATTGTGTATCGAAGGATAAATAATTTCCATTTGAAAGACTTGTTCGGTTTTCAGAACAGAGTGCAGCAGAAGATCCTGCTGCTGTAGACTTAATACTAGTTTGAGTACAGTGATTTATTGCAATGACAAAACAATGGAAGTATCACTCAATCAATAGTGAACACATTAACGCATTTGTAAGTAGGTATAATATAATATTCGTTATAGTATAGTAGGTAATCGCCAAATCGTGAAATTAAAAACATCTTTAAAGTGATCTAAAGTTAGAATTTCAGGTTAAGTATTCAAAAAATAAACCCAAGCACTCAATTTATAAGTGGCGTTACAAATTGAGAGTAGTGGTGGCCCAGTGGTATCTGCTCTGACTTACAAGTTATAGGTCGTGAATTCGAACTCACGGAGGCACTTTTCTTTGTGTAAGTATTTAATTTCATGACCACTGTTCTCAAAACGGTGAAAGAAAACATCGTGAGGAAACTGGCATGTTCTAAAACCAAAAATTTGACGACATGTGACATCCACCATACGGCACTGGGTCCACGTGGTGGAATATGAAATACACCCCTCTCACCGAAAAGAGGCCTGCTGTGTCCCAGCAGTGCAGCAGGGGGAACGTTATAGGCTGACTATGTAACTTACAAATTGGCATCTACAGGTACGTTTTCTGATCCATATTTATACTTTTTCATCAGGCATTTTTGGAACAGACTATAAGTATACGTAGGTACTTATTATTTTTGGTCAACTTTGATTTTGGTAGACTGACTTTGCATCGCAACGTCCTTCAAGCATCCTCCTTGAATTCAAGTTCACACCTCGATCCATAACGGCAACACTTTAATTGTAACACAACACGCATAGGGAATGACAAACATTAATTTAAAAAGTATACCTATGTCTTGAAAGAAAAACGTACGAGGTATATATTTATGTACGTCAAAGTCACATTCATGTGTCCTGCTGTATCTGATTTACAAAGTACTCCAATATGCCCAGTATTTTGATTCGATCCTATAATATGTATAAATGTATTTTTGTATATATGGTTTCATAATAATTATATTCCTTGGAATCGTTAATTCTGGCTTTCAAATTAAGTAGTAGGCGCTTTAACATTCCCATTCTGAGTACACACAAATCTTATGATTTCACAAAAATGACTCACGTAATTGAATATGGAATTATTTTAAATGAAAAATAAATAATAAGAACGACTTTGTTACGTCCTACAGTTTGTCATTGAAGCCAGAAGCTGAATATCACAATACTCTTTTGTCTGATACGTCTGATTGACTTGGCCCGTAAAACACTGTTTTAATAGTACCGATACCAAAACTAACTTATCATAAATTAAATATGAAAAAGATTCTTACGGCTATAAAAGGTTTCTGTTGTTATGACTAGAAAGTGCATCTGCGTCATGTGCAATTGTTCAGCGTTGATGTTATTATTATATTATCAGCCGTTCGTGTCCCACTACAGGATAAAGGCCTCCCTTCTCTCCTTCTACTTATCCCTATTTATAGCTGTTAGTGGCCTATATTTTAGAAAAGAGTCGAGTTGACGTTATGCATCGTAAACGTGATTTTAACGGGCGTAGGAAACGCGTGATCTCGGCGTTGTAGTCGCGTAGGCGCGAAGTTGTAGCCACAGACGCCGGGCGGTATAGTCGCGTAGGCGACGGTGTCGTAGCCGCGTAGTCGCGACCACTGTAGCAGCCGCGTAAGCCCAGCGTCGTAGCCGCGCAGCTCCAGGGCCGTAGCTGCATAGGCACGGTGACGTAGCCGCAACTGCTCAGCGTCGTAGCCGCGTAGGCGTGGTGGCGTAGCCGCATAGGCGCGGTGTTGTAGCCGCGTAGGCGCGGTGTTGTACCTATCTGCGTGGGTCCGGCGTAGGAACCGCGTACGCAGTGTATGCGCTACTTGAACTTACGAAGAAGAACTTAAAAAGTGAATATTAGTTTCGATAGGAATAGAAGCTTGACTGACTAAACTTGTTAATTAACTAACCACCTAATTATTACATTTTATTCAACAAAAAATTACATTTGATGTAACTTCAATAAAATAATGTGTTTTTGCATATTATAATAGTTAAATTAAATAGTTCTTACAATTTATTCTACTTCTCTCTCTTCTTAGCGTGTCGATGGCGAAAATATATTTTTTTTTTCTTAAATTTTTTTGCCTCAAAATTCAGCAACGCAGATATGCAGGCATGTGCAATGCAAGATAGGAGGTGAGCCATTGTTCTACTAGGTCTATGTAATTGAAATAATACCTAATTTTATAGCAATAAGTGATATAGCAAACTAATTATTTATTTAAAAAAATATATAAAACTAATGTAATTGATCCTATATTAAAAAGTAGTCTAAGCGATTCTTCTCTCGGTTCTGCAAGGAAATGTTTTGAGTTATTTCAATTACACCTTGTGTACCTCTCCTATACTATCAATACAGAAATTGCGTTCACTGTGAAATCCCTCTGAAAATAGAAACCAAATCAGTTAAATGTGTCGGACAGACAGACAGATGCTGTAGCCGCTGTACAGTAGGGGACTTTGTTTTATCTACTCATGTCTACAAATAAATTAATTCAACGGCGCACCTACAGTGGATGGAGCTGCGGGATGGGTCGATAAACATAATTAAAAATTGAGTGTCGGCTGCAGTCTGGCTACAAAAAGTGGTCAATGTTATTCAGTGGCAGCGATCGTGGTCACGTGATGACGTCACACCAAGAGTACCACGAGTGCCACTACACCGAGACGACGACCGCTGCCCTTGCGCTGACACCTACCTCGTACTTTTGATTAGTCCTAAGGCTCAATTCACACTGAGAGGGCTACAACTGGCAGCGTCAAGCTTGGCAAGTAGTGTCCGCCAAGAGGCCAAGAGAACGTCGCTCGCTATCTAGTGGGAGAGTTTACATTCTACAAAAGACCGCGCGGTCGCCTGCATCTGCGCCAGCAGTCGCATGCCACCGCTGCGTATAATTGCGAGGCAGCACGCGTCGCCACAGGCCTCAAGTGAAAGTAATGAAGATAAAGTTTGGCACTGAAACTGCTCGCCGCTTCGCTGCCGGCAGCTGCCATCTCGGTGTGAATTGAGCCTAACTTGTCTCGAAACCTGAACTAACTACAATACTGAGAAAGTCACATTCATGTTTCAGACTATGTCGTCTTAATAGTCTAGCCAGACCTTAGAAAATAATGTTTGTATTACTTGACAATACAAAGCACATAATTTTAAACCATTTTTCTTTTAAAGGATTAGATTAAATCATATGAGTACTCTCAGAGTATTATAGGACCTCGCCGTTTTAAGTCTCAAAGTGATAGACGGGTCCTCGGAGGTCGATATATTTTTTCTGAAGATATTGGCAAAATTAGATTTTTCAGTTGAAAATGCCCATTATGATATACTTTGTTGATCGAACTATGCTCTTTTCAGGGATATGAAATAAATAAATTATCAGATACCTATCCTAATAAGACTAGATTTTTGAAAATTCTCCCTGATTTTGATTTAAAAATGAAGGAAAATTACCTTACCTACCTGTGGGTGTGTATATTACCTAATATACACACCCACAGGTAGGTAAGGTAGGCATAGGTATCTGATAATTTTACTTTGATTGCAAATTCAATGTTACTTTGATCACCAACTCGCGTGTTAATCAATCAATATCCCCATCAACGTTCATTGTTGTGGACGTTAGACAGACCATATTGAGCAGAGGACTTACTGGTTGACTCGACCTAGTATGTCATTTAAACTTTCAAGCGATGTTGGCGATTTTACAATATGAAAAAATTTTGCAACATGATAAATGAAACATATCGAATGCTCAGCCTAACCGGTCTCATTGAAATAATTACTGTAACAGGAGCTTTTAATTTTATCAACCTGAATAATAATAATAATGACACAAGGACTCACTTATGAAATCGGACAGAAAACGGGGCAGAAATATATTGTCTCTATCTGTGTCACTTATGCAAACTTTTTATCTGACAGCCGTTTTGTAGGGCCCCAGTTATGGTAACAACTGGGGCCCTACAAAATGGCTGTGATGGTACGATTTCTTTGGAAAGTGTTACCCGACTACGTTAGATAGTGACTGTCAGAGACTCTCGCTATCTCAAAGGTATACGCTGATAGATAATAATCTGTACCATTCCTACGGGTTGCAGATTTGCAGCTGCGAGCAGGGGGCGCGCAGGTCGGCGGGTCGCGCGGGCGAGGGCGCATCGCTTGCAGCGCACTCTGTGCCCTTGCGGACGCACGGTGCATGCACCCTGTGTACTGACAGCGCAGCGGCTAACAGTGGGACAACTTCGTTTTTTATCGAATTTAGAAAATAATGATTCTTGTGTCCACGGTAAATATTTTGTAAACAACAATTTTGATTAATGAAGATTTCATCCTATAAACATATTGTCTCTTAAAACGTTGTGTCGTTTGTGTGTGCGTTGTTCCGTTTTACCTATTTAAAATATGGGTAAATAGGTACACACTTTGCAAAAGATCAAAATATTTTGCACACTTGCAACTAAAATGAATGCTTGCGTATTTTGAGTTCAAGTGCAAACAGCACTCGATACTGTAAAATAGGGTGACTCAACATAACCCACTTTTTGTGAGTAAAATTCAAGTTTAGTCACCATCTACAAGGATTTTCTCAATTAAGGATAACTCAACTCCAATGTATGTAGCAATAGGTAATTTACTTTGCTTTCCTTTTGTCTTGCGATTAAAGGCCATTTACCTCCATTCCCTCACGTTTAAAGATAAGAAGGTTTAATGAAGAAACCGAGTAGTTGTCCTACTAGTTTTCCTTGTCTGTGACCATGCATCGGCCCTCGGCACCTCCCCGCCTTCGTACCCTCCCCCCCCCCCCCCCCCCCGGCCGGCTCCGGTATACGCTCGCTCGTCGTGATGCTGCATTTTAATAACGTTTTTGACTTACATGTCCAGCCGGGACATGGCGGGTCCGCCATTTCATGTGATTCTCTTTACATAAAACTGCACTGATATTATTGGATATTTGGTTTTGATGCTGAATAAAACACAAGATTCTAATTTATTAGACTCCTGTTGAAAGTTAAATCTCATATTTATAAGACGTGGTGCGGCCGCACCGTAGGTATTAATGGGGATGTGGATGACATATCTGTTAATCCTTGTTGTTGATTACTGAAATGTTAATTCATCTGATTTTGCAGTTGTTAGTTCTTATGCAATAGCAGTCTTTGTTCCAAATAAATATACCCACATGCTTTAAAATTCTATGTACATAATAATATGATATGTACTGCAAGCTGTCCGCAGGTGTATTTGAGCAGCAAGCTGCTTGCATTGTGCCCTATTATAAAGGGATATTGCCAGACAGTCTGACAGATATAATTAATGCCGCCAGATCTACCTACCTACCTACAGCTAACTTTAAACACATAAATCGTTTATTATTATGTTCTAAAAGAAATTATGTGTTCTAACGGTAATATGACACGGTTCCACTAAATTGATTAAAAGGTTAAGAAATGAAAGAAATAGATGATAATTTAATGATTAATTTTACTACAATCACCACTCTTCTCAAGTTCTCACAGTAAATAGCAATGGCCAAAAATAACCTTCCTCGCCATTTCAGGAGAACGCATAATAACACCTACTTAAGAAATCATTACAAGCTTCCCTAAGATTAAGCCATCAGCTATACGCTTTCCAGTTTTATCTACTGATTTAGTTAATATTCCTAAGGCTAAAAGGAAGTAATCATATAAGTTATCCCAGGTTAAGTGTACTTGGCGCGTGCGGTCGGGCACACTTCGTCGTGTGGCAATCATAACACGTTCTGCAAATTGATGTCAACGCCTCTTTGAACCCTCGCTTCACAAATTTAATTCAGTATAAGTACAACACTCTTGTATGCGTCCGCGCACAATACCTATTCAGATTTATTGAAGAGCTGAATCGGTTATTAATCGACTATCTGGCCGGTCGGTAACCCTTCATTACCAATGCGCTGCCAAAGGCTCGTGTTATGAAATGAACAAAAAAGTCTTTGTTCTCGAACTTGTCTTTATACCCACGCAAACTTTTGGAATCTTTTGATGTTTTTGAAAATAAGTACCTAGCACTCAATATTTTCTAGAGTTTAGACAGGAAAATTAAAAAATATATTAGAATAGAATACTCTTTATTATGTACCACATACAAATTACTGATGTAAATATAAAAGTTTTACATTAGTAAGTTTTGTGTTAGGTTTTATATAAGTTTTACTTAAACGATATATTCTTTGTTTACAATCATACAGAATTACTAGAAATAAACTGATTAATAAATTGTTTAGCAGACTCCAGATTCTGAACAATTTGTTTTAACTCCTTCGATAAAGTGAGTAATTTGTCTATCGACGCTTCTGGGATACGGCTACTCAGTCTGCTCAAAGCTTCCTGTTCCGTTTTAATATCGTTACCAATTTCATTTTGTATCGGAAGTAGTTGCATTACATAGGCTTCAATAACATCAGGATCGTTTAATTGTTCGTCCAGCTCCTCAAACATGCTAGTAAAATTACTTTTAATACTTTCTCTGATTTCATCTATTTTAGCTTTTATTAACTCGTCCACGTAATTAGTTTCAGCATATGTTATTTTTTCTATTGGGATAACAAGCGACTCTTCTGCGCCGTCTAATCTGCCATCAAACGTGTCAAAGACACCTGTAATAGTACAAAGATTAAGTATAGGAATTTTGGTACTAGGATATGCCGGTTTCCTCACGATTTTTTCCTTCGCCGTTTTGAGAGTAGTGGTGATTACATAAGTCTCTATTAGATTGTCAATCTAATAGAGACTATTACGGTACTATACTATTCCGGTTTGAAAGTAACAAGAGTCACAAAACAATTCGAAATAATCTGAAATTCAAACTAAGTTTTCAACTTCGTCACTTAGATTTTTGTGTAAGTAATTTGTTACGAGAAAAAATTATTATTATTATATAAGACTATTACTACTGTCTATGAGACTCTATTATACCATCAATATATATATACTATATTTTCAAATCTACTTACTGCGTTTAATCCTTGGGTTCACAAGACACTTCATGCAATATTGCCGATATTTCTCCAAGTCTCTGTACAGTCCAATTAGTCTAAAGCCAATTTCAGCAGAATTTTCCAGTATATTAAATGTTTCAGAGGAAATGTTAACGTGTTTTAAATCTTTGACAAAATGATGATAATCATCTTGTAAACTTAAAATATCATACATTGTCTTACCAAACTGTTTTACTGCAGCTTCTTTTAAATTAATTTTTAATTCTATAATTTTTTGTGCATACATTTTATCTCTAATTTCAAGCTGCTGGTTTAAACCTTCGTCAAGTTGCGCTTGTGCCTCACTAAGCTTCTTATTAACAGCATCATTAAGATCTTTAACTCTAACGCAATACTTGTCAGCAGATTGTGAAATAATGAAGGGATTGTTATTTATCTTATGTCGAAACCCTGAAAAGTATAAATGATTAATTATGAATTTGCAAAGTGCACAAGAATTTTTTGCTAGTCGTTTTCTTCTTTAGCATAATAATACAAAACTTTACGCACTGTTTTCGATGCTGATTTCTTCACAGTTAATTTTACATATGTTTTTATACTTTTCTAATTTAATTAACATATTAGCGGAGCTTTTTGCTGAACCGTTAATATCATCTTCGAAGGTGTAGTAAAATTGTTCTAACAGAGTCGCACTCTCCTCTACTTCTGGTTCTAGGTTCTGGCGCAAAAGAGCCATATCGTGCAGTATGTGAAGCATATGTTCCGGACGGTTATAAATTTTGTCCAGGAATTCTTCTAATTCACCCTTATACTTTTCAAATATTTCTTCCGCGACAGGGTAATAACTGTTTACTAATTTTTCCTTAATTTGAAATATATTTGCCTTCTCTTCAATCAAATATTTTATGTCGCTGTGACTTATCAAGCTGTGTTCTTCATCAAGGCAGTTTTCATTTAAATTATTCTCCGGATTTTCATTTGAACTATTATCCCAATCGTCATCTTCATCATCATATATTATATCATAATCATCATCCGAATATTGTGGTTCTGAAATTAAACACACATCAAATCGGAGAAACAAGCAATTTGATGTTTATGTAATAAAATTACTTTAATACAATACCATCAGCATCCGGTGACACGTCTCTGTTCGTGGATTCTGGGGAAGTCAAACAGTCTTTGTAAAAGCAGTATGAAGATACTGTATTTTGCAGAATAAAAAAGACAACAACGTGTTTGAGAGTAAACATGTTTTCGAACACTTGTAACACTTTGGCCTGAACGTTTAAACCCCAATCTTTTATATTAGGTCTACGGTAGTCATTAAAAAGTAGAGAATTTAAAAAATGCATACATACTTACCGATAAAACATTAATTTTACGATTCTTACACCTACCTTATCTATCTGCCTATAGTAATTAAACGTAGAAACATGACACAGGATTAAAAAAAAACAAATAATGTTAATAAGTACGTAATAAAATTAGACGCAAATAATAAAAAATACAGGTTATATTGTTTGTCTTTCTTCTTCTAGTGTACCAACTAAAGTGATACCTTTTATATAAAAGCTAAGTTAAATCAGATATGCCTTTGAAAACGATAATCTAAACTTTAGATTTAATAAAGAATATTCTAGTCGTAGTCTGAATGACCCTTTTTTTTTTTTTTGAGGATGGGAAATCATCAAATGACTCCTCCCGCTCTGGGTGGAGCAGGAGGGAGTGTCAGACTCTTACTGACTAAAACCCACCCGTGTTCCTTCCTTAGCCCTTTATGTTCCAGGGCAGCGGTAACCCTTTCGGACAATCCCGCTACCCGTCTGAATGACCCTTGACTATAGGTTTGTAAGTCAAACGCGAATGCATTGCCGCATATACCTCTTCCTGATTGGTAGTATTTTTTTTCTTTTTTTCTTATCTTTTAAATAAATTGCAAAGTATAGTTTTGTATAATTTAGAAGCATTTTTTAAATTTTGTAAATGTAAGAACCATGGATTCGTTTTTTTTTTACGATATTTTGATGTTGACTTGAAAGAGCATGGCAGTTAAGAATATGTCATGCTCACTTAAATGTCTCACTGGTGGTGGCGCGTGTGTTGGATCATTCGGTTCCCTACGAAATGGTTGAGCTGGATGGTGCTGTTTTACATTGTTCTCACTTAGAGAAGCAATAATTAATGTACCCAGGATTTTGTAATAATATCTTGATTTAAAAGAGTGTCCGTGGAGTTTCTTGCCCGTTCTTCTCCACAGAGATCTACGTTTTGGAATGGGCAACTAGCTTCAACTTTCTGACTAACTGACCGACAATTTAATTTTGACACTTCAAAAGTGCCTGAAATGGTTTAATTGAAATAAATGATTTGAGTTTTGAGTTTTTTTTTTTTTTTTGCGGGCCGCGATCATAGCTCGACATTATTGAATAAAGGCTAAGGCATACTGTGGTGGGTACGCCGTAACGCATTGCAAAAATCCTCCTTCATCATTTTCGTACATTTTCTATGAACCAACGCACACTAAAGGTGGGCCTCTCCGCACTTTTTTATATGAAAATGAGTTGCCCTGCGGCCCGTTGCGGCTCTTGGCTTAGTACGCCGGCGCCGCTCCGTGTCAGGTGCAGCCGACTTCGTATGGTCGCCATGCCGGCTGCTGTCTAGAGGACACGCGGTCAGGTCGACCACCAATTTACATTAAACGTCACTGAATTCGACACTGTAAACTACAAGTCAAATAGAACGCCGTTAGTTCAAAAATTGTTTGCAATCTTAGGTTTTTTCCATGCATCACTAAATTTCATTTACCTGTAGCCATTATCATTAAAGATGCATTGTCAACCACTTACATAATTCAGAGTTTCTCGACTTGTATTATAGTAGTAGTAATGTAACTTACTGTCAATAGTGGTAAAGATGATGTGAGTGGAAACGCAGAGAATGGACGCCCTTGAAGGATATATAACCTTATTGGTGGTGTTCTATAGAAATGTCAGGTGTGTAGTACTCGCTACCAGCGTGCGTGTATAACCAAATGTATGAACGATAACGAAGCAAAAGGTGTATGTAAAGATCGTAGCAGGTCGCGTTCTGTAGTCTCTTCGTACTCCCATGGGAAGAAGGCGTGACTTTATAATTATATGAATGAATGTAATAGTAAAATATTATAAACATTTATAACATCATCATTATTGATTTCAACCCGATACTAACAAAGAATCACTCGGCACACAAATGAAGCAACAAATGCTACATTGAGATTGAAACATCTCATTCAGTGACTCCGATTCAATGAACGGCTGAGAACGGCGGGTTGTAGATTAAATAAACATGAAAGCACGTAAATATTTCCACGTCTGGACTGCCTTAAGAAATCGAGAAGCAGACAGTAAACACTACATTATAAGTACTTACCTAATACAAGTTCTTTGCAGTTTACATCATTAGCGTAATGCCTAATTACCTTCTTATTTTTTAATAAAAAAACAGTGTGTTATTTGGTATTTAAAATACAGATTGTGAGTAGGTAAGATTCATAAATCAAGTCATTCAAATAATCCAATTTTATTCTATTTCTTTCGGATATGAGGGAGCTTTTCCGGTTGCTGTGCTGCGTGTGTTTGTTTCGGGCGTGGCGCTGCGCAAACTCTGTGTTCTATTAGTATAGTCCTTATGACAAAAAATTATAAGAGAAATGTACGGGTTTATTTTGTACAAAATTATATAAAAGTTACCTTGTCGGTGTACATTTTATTATGGTTTTATGGAGCCTACGTAGCGTTTGTGCTGCGACTTCGCGACGCTAATGCTGCTACGCCGCTACGCGAATTTCCGCGGGGTATACGAGGCTTCTACGCGACTACAACGCCTACGAGTTACGCTGGTCTTACGCTCGGGTGAAGATACTTCTTCAATACTATATTGGCTTATTATAATATTGTTATTACAATATTTATGGATATAGGTAAGTAGGCAAAAGAAATAACAAACGAAAATAAAAATCTTCTGCGAACTCTTAGTAGGAAAGACTTGGCTCGAATAAATTTTAAGCAAGACGGTCGTAAATTGAACGGCCGGTAGCAGAAGTATGACACATTGTGCAACGAATCGAAAGCCTTGGAGAGAACTAAATTATAAAAGTTCTATCTTAGATTTATGTTATGAGATCGGGTCACGTGGAAAAAGGTAATTTTGAACATGTAATATTCTGCAAATATAAAGTGTTAACATAGGTAGAGCACCTGTCTACTTAATTGAAAATGATACAAGAGCTTAATACATAAATAATACAACTTTTCAAATCAATGTGACTAGACTTCATTGCGTGTATTTAACACGACTTTCAGCTTCATTTATCGAGTGGCGAGACGAGAAAGGATGGGGTCCGGAGGGTGGCGAGGGGGTCGAGAGGGTGTCGCGATGACGCCGCCTGGGGTCAGACGGCGGCGTTCAAGGTTAAGGCCACCCCCACCTCCCCTCCAGCCGCACGCACGCCCTAATGATACTTATACACAGCCCACTGACGCACCTGCACCCTGCACTCACCCTCTGCTTGAGCTAAACAAAAATTCAAAGCTGTATTTTTGCTGTTTCATCGTCATCAATAACTTTGTCTTTATCTAAATAAATTTATTTTCGAGCGTTTGTAAAATGTATGTAACTAACTATAAATCTAAGTAATCCTTCCTTTATGTCTCTACATTTAACATTACTTTGATATTTGAACTTGGATAAACCAAAAGCTTTATTCAAAAGTATAAGAATGCTGTTCTGTTTTTCCCCAACAAACTCTTTTAGCCGTGTATTCTTCACATCATCGGCATACCATAACCATTTCAAAAATTCACCCTGTACAGTTACAAGTTGACTGACATTATGTTACCTTATATACTTTCAAGCCGTCACTATACCGTAGTGTATTTACAGGTATAGTTCATAGCTATTCCTAGGACACATAGTAACAGATATAAGCGTTAGCGCCATAATTTTGTTCTATGACGTTACGTTCTGAATTAGGAGTGAACAACTTTGTCATGGCACTTGTTAGGAATGACAATAGATTATAATGCATTTAAATATTATTATGCCATTTCGTTTGATGAAAGTGTACGTGTGTAGGGTAAAATTTGGCTAATGTAAGTATTAGCATTGCTATTGCACACCTACCTAAAGTGTAAAGCAGAATCTATAATTTAATCAGTTTCTGCAGAACTAGTGTCTGATTGTTTAATTTCTACGATAACATCGACATATTGGATATTAACCCTATTACCCATTTCAGTTAGCTACTTCATAGGATGCAATAAAAAATCCCTCCACAAGTGATGATACCGTCTGGCACACATTGGGCAGTCAGCTGAGCTAACTACCTGCTGACTACTTAAGACCCTTTGTACAGGCACGGTTTCATTACGGTACGACGAATAAATTGCGCCTTAGAAAAAACGTGTCTGCCCACAGGCTTCCATAGTGATCCATACAAAACTGACGACCGTCCCTACACACGGCGAATAAACCGTAGTTTTTGGTTTTTCACGGCAAGAAAAAGGGCCTAGTGTTTTTAACACGGAATTAGCTAATATGCTGGTGTAGTTCGTGTCAACACCAGAGAATAAGATAATTCATTTTAAAATGCTTACGAAGTAAATATTGAAGTGAAATTGCAAACAAAACAAACCATGATGAATAAGTATTAAAACGTGAAGGGCGGCCGAAAACGACGCAGCGGCGGCGACGTTGGCATATTATCAATCGTCGATATCGAAACGTTTAGCAATGTCGACTGCAACTGCTATTTCTCTCACTCTTACCTGTACAATCTCCTATTAGTGAGAGAAGATATCATTATCGATTCCGTTTGAAGATATAGGAAGGTATGCCGTACCTACAGAACGTGCACAACTTTGCTCTGGCAGACTGTCCGACGTCGCAGACGAAATGCTATTAAGTGACGTCACAGGCTACCTTGTGTAAGGGGACGCGGCGTAATAGCGCACTACCGCCCGGCGACGTGCCGCGCGCCCTCCGTGTGCTGCGACCAAGCTCGTTATGTAATAACGCGTTCATTTTATCGTTAATGTCTCTATTGTTTTAGCATTTAATTACGACCATGCCTTTCAGAATAGCGATGAAAATCTTCACAGTTTTCAAACACTTTTCCGCATCAATATTTGGAAAACAATTCAAAATGTTGCTTACATTATGAGTTTTTGCAAGCATTGAAATAGAATGTGAATGTGACTTTTACGCATAATTGTGTAATTTATGAGACGGAGGTACATAAGACATCACTCTTTCCATTGCCAAACCAATTTTCTGGTATAACGAAACTATATTTGTCTGCATAATAGTAAAGTTAAAATTTCTATTAAGGTACTCTAATTATATGATAACCTAAATAGAACGTCATTCAAAGAGCTGGCAGCTTCATGTAAAATATTATGATGAAAAGGGGACTCGTTCGAAAGGCATACTTAAATGAGATCTTTAGTTAAATATTTAAAGTGATCGATTTGAGTGATCGGTGTCTTTTACCGGAAATAATAATATTGTTGTGGTATTTAATTATAAAAGTTCCTTGAATCAAGTTTTATATAAATAGTTATAAATATCGAAAATAAATAAGATTTGCTGAAATAAAAAAATTATTACCGGCGCAATCATGGCGGTTTTCGGTAAGAAGGAACTGTTGCATGATTTTAGAGAGTCATGAGTCAGTTGTGAACCGCCGCCGCCGGTCGACGGATATGAGTCCTTCCTCCGCGCTATCGGCCGGCACTTTTGTTAAATTAAAATGGATGAGGTTTAAAGTGGAGCGGTCGTAACTAACGGTTGGCGCGGCGACGTCTGTGCGCGATTGCCACAATCTGCCACGCGGTAGGAAATAGGACGCGCCGCCGCCGCCGCCGCCGCCCGGCCGCCGGCCACGACGCGTGGGGTCGCGCTCCCTCGCCTCGTCACTCAACCTGACTCCACACTAATAAGGACTATCTACAACCAAATCTCCTGTGGTTCAGTTTCCCGCCAGCAACACTCTTCCCGCTTGAAGGCGGTGCGAGCAAGCTCGGTGAAAAAGAAAAGATTAAATAAAAGCTTTACATTAAATCCTTAAATGCTCACATAAAAAGCCTTTTAAAACAAAACATTATCTAGTTATTTACTCAAATAGATTACGATAAATGGAAAACAAGAAAGTCTAAACACAGTAAACATAGCAACTTGTAGAGATCCTTAGACACAAGCATTAATTTTAGTTTTTTTTTTTATATCAAATGGCTTTCCTCCATTTTCTTCAGTATTTGAAAAAAAAATAAAACAGGTCCCAATACTGAGCGCTGCAGCATTCTAGCCAGAATGATAGCAAATCCATTTGTGCATTAATTTTGTTTATTCGACATGATTGTGGCATATAGGTGATATGTGAAAATAAGGAAGATAGGGGGAAAGGTGACATTATTTTGCGTCAGCAGAAATTGCTAATTGGGTTAAAGTCAATGTTGCATAAAATTAAATAACGTTCGGGGCAATGTGTTTATTCGATGTTTGCTGTGGGTGACTATGTGCTTAAACATCAACAAAATCGAGGGTATGTAGGCCAGTGCAGTGTTTAGCTGAATCAGCAGCAGGCATTAAACACGGAAGTAGACGCCCTCGTAGTCGATAGAGTTGATGTACATGTACTCCGCTATTTTCCTAGCAGGGCACTCAGCATCTCCTATTTTGTGATTATTGGGCTTTTTAAACCGTGAGCAAGTTGCACATTTCGGTGTGTCAGCTTTCTTCGCGCACTCTGACATCGAGTGTCCTTCTTCACCGCAGTGACCACACGTAGATTTTAGCTCTCTGCATGTTTTTGCTGCATGACCATGACATATTGTTGGTATTTGTAGCATCTAGTGACCAGGATGAAGTCCCTGACAGGGCATGACGTCCAATTTATAAAAAGCTATATTGGGATAATAGGGCTTTGCGTATATTGGCTGTAACTTCAATGGCGTAGTTACAGGTCGACGCATCTTTCTTCCCGAATTTGTGGCTTAATTTAATCACGCTCAAAAGGACTCAGGACTCCATAGGCATTGCTGGGAATTTGTCGGCTACGTTCTATTCATAAATGGACCTGAAGACTTCAGTTTCAGCCAAAGTAGTCCGCACACCTATAACCACGATTCGAGGTTTGCGCTTGTTTGGTTCGTCGGCGGTAAGTCCGGATGTAGGGAGCTGGACTGCGTGCCTGAGTTTGTCAGCATCATGTTTCGTCTCTGGATTAATAATAACGCCTCCATTTTTAGTCTTTCGGACACCACGTACATGCAGTTTCATTTGATCAGGACGAATGATTTTTTGCACGATGTCTTTTGTTTCGTCACTTGACTTTAATTTGTCGTTGGGATAAATAGCTACAGAGCTTAAATTATTCGGTGGAATGAAATCATTTGCTCGCTTCTTCACCATGTCGGCAAACGAAACATTTCCTGCAGAACTTGAGTCCTTATTCGTCTGCTTGAGGTCCGAAATATGTTCCGTCAGGTCGCGCTTTTCCTGAAGGGCATCAACCGCGTTAAATACGCGTGAATGGCTTTCTGCTTCAGCGATTGGTATAGAACTGCCATTTGTGAGGTTCCAAATCCTACTTTACGGCACAGGGTAGAGATTTTCAGTTTCTGCTCCGAGTTGAGTTTGCCATCCGCGGCAATAGAGCAAACTTCATTTAAGTGCTGTTCGTTCGGTTAACATCCATTTTTGAATCTCGGGCGTTGAAACAACGTCGACCGTGACCGACTCAAGGGCTGGGTGCTGCGTCATCGTCTTCGACGGTGAGGCGAAGGGGTGCACTGGCCCCCTAGGATTAAAGGGGCTGTTATCCATTTCGTATTTTTACGAGTTCACTAATTCGTGTCCATTATTGACTGAAACTACACACTAAGCAAAATTACAGTTGCATTACGTTGGTAATGCACTAAAGGAGGTCACTATTATTAAAATAGGTAATTATTACATATTGCTAACGAGCACGTCTGTACACTGCGAATGGTACAAGAAGACCCAAGATTGAGAAAAGGTTGGGCTATGATTAGAGAGCTTAGTTAATCAAAGCGCCTTTTTTGCTATAGCCATAGGTAAAGCCTAGGTTAGTTCGTGATGGCGAGTACGGAATGGGGATAAAAACTGCCATTTGCCGCTCACTTCAGACGTCGCTGTGCTCCAACGTTCAAGAATTTTACAGCTAGCTGTCACTACCCATATTTTATTTGTAAACAAGGGACTCCTTTTTCGCATAATTAATTAACATACCCCGTAGCGCAACTATTGACTGCAAAAATACGGGGACCCATTTATTTGCCAAAGATGTTAAAAGACGAAAAT
The DNA here is from genome assembly GCA_951799955.1 of Apamea anceps. Lineage (NCBI taxonomy): Eukaryota > Metazoa > Arthropoda > Insecta > Lepidoptera > Noctuidae > Apamea > Apamea anceps. The sequence goes on from OX637516.1 coordinate 8,642,415, forward strand.
TGCGGAAAAAAGCTCTCCGAAAAAAAATTGGTAACCCGATAATTATATCGAGACTAAGTACTATATTTTTTAAATTCGTATACCGATGATGGTTCCAAGAGAATTAAGTCCTTTTTTATTGCGTACAGACACTTGTGGTGTGACATTACGTAAGTTATAGTAAAGGTTTGTGTGTTATTACATTATCATAGAAGATCAGTGCTAGAACTAACATTATTGAAGTTTTTCAGACAGGAAGATCATACTCGAGTTGGTTTTCAACCGTCAGGACTTCTGATCAGGTTATTCCTGTCTTACGCCTCCAGTCTACACCAAAAAATTAACTTCAAGTTAACAAACACAAGATAACCTAGTGGTAGACGACTTCCCTTTTCCTCAGCTCGTCTTGCACTCAGTCTTTATAGTGCTACACTTCAAGTCTCATTCATATTTATCTAGTTTTCGTTTTATTTGTAATCGATTTAAAAGTAAACATAAACAAAGCAATGGCGGCTTGTAGACTTTAAATAGTGCTGCCATCTATGACGAGCTTTCAGTTTTTAACCCCATTGGTTCGAGTGGAACCTTACATTGAAGCTATCAATAGCATTTGGTAATGACTAATGGTACTTACATCTAACATTAGTCATTACCAAATGCTATTGGTTTAGGTACTAGTATGCTTGTGAGATATAAAAACAGTCGTAAAATATTACATTCCTAATAAAACAAAATGCGGCAATAACAATTTTATGAAAGGAAAACACGTGTAGCATAACAATTGATTAGTTACGTACTTTATGCCGGCACGCACCTACCCAGACTCCAGACACTACAAAACATAAGTAGTAAGCGAGTTATCAATTACGGCTGTCTGGCTCAGCCTCTAGATTACCGGGTCAGTTTTTACGGTTGTTTTCGCCAAAAACGGATTGTAGGTACATTAATTAAATTAGTTATTTGGCTTGGTCACTGTCCACTTCGAATTATAGTTAAAACAATGCTGATAGTTTGAGCATTGTTTTAGTCTGATAAGCTGTTAGTTTCAGATGAAAGTAATTAACAGCTTATCAAATATTCAAGAGTGCTTTAATTATACCTTAATCTTTCATCAAACCTAGGTATAAACCTCCAAGCAAACTGTTCTTTTTCCAATTATTTTTCAAACCCTTCTATGTGTTGGATGCTGCATATAAGTGAAAATGGTAGTCCATTTTGACTTATATGCAGCCTCCAACGTTACTTCACACCAATCAAAAGAAATTGCTATAAGTAGGTCCATAACAACATACGCTAAGATATACCTACGTAAAAGGTATAACAAGGCTATTCATATGATCAAAATAATATATATGTCGGAGTCATTCGTTTGACTATTCGGAACGCTAGCGCCATCTCGTGGCGCTAGACAGAGTCTAACCTGAGTTCGTGAGGATGGACGGAGAGCTACAGTAACGGTGTGAGCAGAGCTCTCGGGATCATCGAATCATTGGACATCGTACGAACAACATGTGATTACATGTGCTCAGAAACTTTCAGCGTTCCGTATCGTTGAGTTGTGTGTGTGTGTGATCCGCTAGTGTGACTAACTGGTTCGTAAATTATAATCTGATTTGAACTGCAAACCGTGTTTCTATGGTGCTAAAACCAACACTACCCATACTACGCCCACAGTAATTAAAAATATGCCTGATGTTAACGAGAGACAGACATACCATCTCCGACATGTATATCGAAGCAATTGTATAGTAAAAATATGATCTTCAAGACTTGAATATAGGCGTCTAGCTACGTATATAAATTTCCATAATGCAATTCGTCTAGACTAGGCGAAGTGCGCTCGCCAGGCGCGTGCCGCAAGGAGACCGTCTAGAGGTGAACCGAGTCGTAATGCAAGTGCACTTATTGAGAGAACGCAGCGACGACCTACCACCACCTAGGTACCTACTTAGCTCCTTTACACACGCACCAATGTCACACACCTAATACAATAATGTGCTAGACAGTAAACAATATACATATTAAATACCATTTGTATTGTTTACTTTTACTCATGGCTGCTTTTTCAATAGTCAGGTAACTTTTATCTGAAGCATAAATAATGCTGTTTGACAGTTTTAAAATAAATGTCATAATTACATAAAGATAAAAGTTACTTGTCTGAATATTTGACAAATTAATTAGCCCTAAGTTACGTTAGGGCTGTGTTATCTTTAGTTTGTTTATATTATTTGCCTGCAGTTTCGACTGATAACGGATATCTTGTAGTCTCCTAAACACTGGTAGTTTCTCTAAAGCGCAGGCCACACTGGGAACGAAGCCCTCGTGTTTTCATACTTCGGTTCTCACCGCGAGGTATGAACCGAAGTATGAAAACACAAGATGCGGCAGCGACATGAGCGAAGCTAAATGAATTTAGCTTCGTTCCTATTGTCCTTTACGCTTAATAGTTAATTAAGAACGCAAGATAGGTAATCAAATCGTATAACTTAGTATACGAGAATTCCTCATAAAAACGTGTTTCTATGATTGCCTGCAGGGCCTGGTGATACGGATAGGTTTCTTGTAATCTCCTAAACACATATAGTCTCTCTCAAAGTTAATTAAGAACACAAAATAATCAAATCTTAAAACTGGTATACATACAATAATTCCTCAAAAACCAATATACATTAAAATTGTTTGTCGTTTCAATTAATGTCGTGTAATCAACATTAACCTAGTTGCCAATTAATTCAACTAGTAGTCCGGTCAAATTAGACCAAAAAATAGTGGTGAGGTTACAAAAATTCACACTCGGCTGAAAATTGGTAGGATTGTTCAAAACACTATTATAAGTGAAATGTGAAAGTCCTCATCGATCCGACACCTGGAAAAAAATTTACTCGGGGCCAAAGGTCACAAAAACGGGTTTTTGGGATTTTCAGAAAAACAGTAAGTTTTATCATAAAGTTAGTCCAGACAAAAATTGTAGATCAGATAATTATCTATAAAAATTGTCAAAATACACCGTTTTTGAGATATAACGATTCGAAAAGTTGAAAGAGTTGTAATCGTCATATAATGCATGTATAAGTACACCACGTATATACATCACTGAAGCTGTAATACAAGTAAAAATATCGTTTTATCGGTCAGTGTAACTGACACATATAAAATGTTATAAATTATGAGAATTTCAGGTAAAAAAACTTTTTTGCAAAAAAAAACAACCGACTTCCAAAAACGACACTACAAAATGAAAAATAACTTTAATTTCGGAAGTCGGTGTCGTTGGGTTCGCATTTTCGTTGTTTGCCACCGACTTCCGAAATTAAAGTTATTTTTCATTTTGTAGTGTCGTTTTTGGAAGTCGGTTGTTTTTTTTTGCAAAAAAGTTTTTATTTTTCACTTTTAAGTTCGTTTTTGATGAAATTTCTATGGGACCATTTGGAAAGTATACCCTTTCCAACAAAAAAAGAATTTTTCAAATCGGTTGGCAAGCGACGGAGTTATGGGCGAACAAACATAAAAAAAAAGTATACAAACATCCGAATTGAGAACCTCCTCCTTTTTTAGAAGTCGGTTAAAAAGAAATCCAGTCCCTCATTTTATCCGGCAGTGTAACCTTGAGCAACATCTGTCTCCCATTCAATTGTTTGCGTGGCTAGGGTCCTATACCTGCTTTATCTTAGAATGCCCACTAGTATTGACATCTGACAGTAAAATAACGTCTACCTGGATTTGACGTAAAGACAGAAATAAAATAACTAAATAATATAAAATGGATTACTTAACTACGAAAGACATAACAAATAAAATAAATCATATAATGAGTATATAAACGAAAGACATTATTGTTTTTAAACTTACCACGTAAGAAATTCTACATGGAAGACGAGGTGATATGGTCGAAAGACTGAACATTGGGCGAATTAAAAAAAAAAAAATTAAAGCTATTTATTAGTCTTGAGTGCCGCTCCGGAGTGAAAACACGTGTTTATTGTAACCTATTTCGTGCTGTTTTGAATTTTATTACTAAAATGTCAGAATATTGTTTTATTTGTGCTAAACTTTTAACTGAAGGTGAAATTGTTACTGTTGAACGTGGTATGAAGACATTAATCAATGCAAGTACTAAAAGAGCGAATGAATTTTCAGAATATCCTAAAAAGCAGAAATCTTTGACCATACATGTGGGGTGTCGTAAAAATTATACTCGAAAGTGTTCTGTTGCTGCAGCTATTAAAAGACAACATGAAGAACAAGAAGCCAGTATATCTACTAAAAGTCCTCCTCGTACTAGATAGAGCACGTGTAAGTGAATCAGTTTTTGTTTTAAAAAACAATGCTTATTTTGCGGCCACGAATTGAATGACGAGCGTGAAAAAAGAAAGTCCTGGGATTCTCGGCGTAAAATTCAACAAGAGTACAACTACACATCAACATTCAAAGATTTGGTTCAGGAAACAGCTCAGGCTCGTTCTGATGCTATGGCTAAAGCTGTTCTTGCTCGAGTAGAATACGAATACGATTTAGTTGCTGCTGAGGCTAAGTATCATCATGACTGCTTCATTTCCTTCTTGAAACCGAACACTGGGGTTAAAGTCGGTCGACCTCAAGATCGACCTGAATATACGAATTTGGCAATGGAGGAAATATTCACTTACATCGAAAATAGCGATGAATGTCAGTTCACTTTGAACGAATTGAGAAATGTTTGCAAAAAAACGCGCTAAGTACGTACACTACCTCAAAGGTGGCGTGGAAACGTGTGCATATTATGACGATTACAACTCTTTCAACTTTTATCTAAAAAACGGTGGCTCTTAGGAAAAAAGTATTTAGACATTTTTTATAGATAATTATCTGATCTACAATTTTTGTCTAGGCTAATTTTATAATAAAACTTACCGTTTTGCTGAAAATCGCGAAAACCCCGTTTTTGTGACCTTTGACCCCGAGTACATTTTTTCCCAGGTGTCGGATCGATGAGGACTTTTCACATTTCATTTATAATAGTGTTTTGAACAATCCTACCAATTTTCATCCGAGTGTGAATTTTTGTAACCTTGGATATCTAAATTGACCAGGTTTACGCCTACATTTGTTAGTTCCACTTCTAGTGTCAACAAGCTGTCAGGCATTATGACGTAGGTAACGATAACGTTTTGTTTTACAGTGCAGGTGAAAACTGTGAAAAGCTTTCCAATCTGCATTAATATCGGACGGTTTAGCAATACCTGTCCACAACAATATCCGTCAAGTACCTCTGTATTTTTAGCTTTAGATTAGATGACGTCAAGTCGGTGGCGATAGCTGTTTGTCTAGTCTAGACAGAGCAGCGGAGTGGCGGAGTGGAGGACAGCAGACGAATCGTGCCGAGCGTCTGGAGGTGAAGCGAAGGCCTCTCCATTGCCTTTTACGACTAAATGCATTCTGGACCGTCTGGCCGCCCAGATCCTAGACGACTGACAATTCAACAATGTTATATTTGCCCTTCGTACTTATCGAAGTCTGTTTTATCTACCTACGTGAAATTACAAGACTCTATATTTTTTCCTCTTCTTTATAAAATGTGCTTCAAACTAAGTCATTTACCGTTTCTTTATTTTTTAGAGAGGATAATATATTTCAGGATATCAAACCTAAAAACGTCAGTATTCTGCAAAGGATTTTATTTACAAACCACTACAGTACCACAAATCCGCTCATTAACCAGTTCCCTGTCTGATAACTTAGAAGCGAAGCATCGTTTAAGTTAATCGAAGGCTTAAGGGCAATTAGCGAGCACAGTACACACTCGTGCAACAGACGGACGGTAATATTAATTAGTGGCGTGTACAGAGTACAGAGGGCGCGGGCGGCGCGGCCAGCGTCTAGACAGCCTACGCCCGCCTCCCACGCCGACGTGCACCGCGAACGCACCCCTTTGTCACAGACTTCAGTTAGCGTACCTATACTCGAACCTAACTCAAATATTTTGCTTTGTTTAAGCATGACAGTGCAGACTTTGCAAAAGATGCAAATTAGCTTAAAGTGACGTGTCTTTCCTTGACGTCCTTAATGTAAATGACTAATAATAACGATGGATAGTATTTAATCTGTTAGTAGTGTGACAAAGAATTATCTAAATAGAATGAAAATTGCGTAAACGTTAAATCCCAGAAACTTGTAGGCAGCACCAGACCCAGTTAGATATCTATTTTTATACAGGCGACTGTTGATATCTGTTATGGGTGCGTTTTTTACGAGTTACGTCATTTAAGAGCGTGACTGCTAACCCCATCCTATGACTGCTAGTATTAGGTACCTATTTGGAAAATTGTAAAAGGAATGATTTGCGTTTACGAATATGAGAAGCTTAACCTAAACAGAACTGAAAGTTCAGGAAAAAGAGCTATTTTGACTGTATTTTTAATAGCACGTAAGTATCATCATCTGCCTAGCCTTTTTCCAACTATGTTGGGGTCGGCTTCCAGTCTAACCGGATGCAGCTGAATACCAGTATTTTACATGGAGCGACTGCCTATCTGACCTCCACAACCCAGTTACTGGGTAATACGATACCCCTTGGTAAGACTGGTTGTCAGACTTTCGGGCATCTGGCTACCCGTAACGACTGTCAAAGATCCACAAATGACAGCCGGGACCAACGGCTTAACGTGCTTTCCGAGGCACGAAGGGGTCTCGGTATGTAAAGATGGTCACCCATCCAATAGCACGTAAGTATATAAACCCAAACAAGGACATGTAGTACTCCGGTGGAGTTAATAGTTCACGTCTAAAGTTTACGTCAGTGCACGACTTTTGCATGTTACATCACAGATTCTGATAATAAAAAAATAGTAGGTAATGTAATGAAAAAAAAAATCGCTTTATCACGTTTTAATTTTTGTAATTAAAATAAGATAGTAATAAAAACTGAACAAAAGACACAGAACGAATACGTATTATTCTTATTATTAAAAAGGATTACGTCGTGACGCCGACGTGACGTCTTTGGTGTTCGAGCCCTATAATAAATTTAATGTATTCTTGTTACGCGTCGATTAAGATACGTTTGCAAACGTTCCTAAACTTACGTAACTAGATAAATACAAGGACGTCCTAAATGGGTAATTGGCACCAATTCAATTCGTTATTAGGAAGCGAAATAATAATTTAAATTACAGTTTGATCAAAATTGTAAAAATGGTAATATTCGGCTAACTGGTAGTATATCAACTCTACTGAAAACTAAGCTACAAGGTATATACAAAAATCCGGTCCTAGGCTCCAATCGGAAAGCTCCTCGCTGGCCGGAATCAGAATCCTCTTAATGTGCAGATCGCGCGCAATGTGTTGTATTGGGTTCGATTCCCAACAGGAAGCTTGTAAACGTCTGGTACTAGGGTGGCGGGTAGGGCGAATTCAAGATCGCCCTACAGCCTTCGGACAAATCTACAGAAAATAACGAAAAATGATAATCCGAGACGCAAGCAGAATCTTTTATAACAAAAGAGCTGATAAAAAGTTAAATTACATACATCTTCATGAAATTCGCCTCGAGACCACTGTTTAGTGATGTACAATTCGTTTATTTTCGGGAACACTGCCTATTACAAAGAAAAGAATGGAATAAAATTTAAGAAACGATAAGAACTTTTGAATAATCAATAGGAAAGCATACATACCCTTGGATCCAATGGATGACCGCACAGAACTCGGTCATTCAATCCGTTATACACTCAGCGTTAATATTGCAGTGAATTATTCTAAAGACTTCCGTCCTGTGTCCAAAAAAAATCCTTCCAATGAAAAATCTCGGTAAGAGAAAAGACATGACACTTTTAGATTCAAAATTCAAAACCAATATGAAGAAAAATACCTTTCTGGTTAAAAATAAGGTTGGATTTGTTATAAAAGAAGGTTCGTTCATGATAAAATGAGCATTTGCCAATGCTGCAGTAAGTAGGTAGGTACTGCTGTTTTGCTGAATAACTTAGAAATATCCGATATGACGATACCTACCTTAATTTATGATTGATTAGCTGCGCCCCGCAGTTTCGATCCCGTAGTAATATCGGGATAAAAAGTATCCTATGTGTTAATCCTGGCTATGCAATCCTACGCTGAAAAGTAGTGCATCCTACTAATATTATAAACGCGAAAGTTTGTATGGATGGATGTTTGTTACTCTTTCACGCAAAAACTACTGAACGGATTTGGATGAAATTTGGCACACAAATTATCTGTGTGCCAAATTTCATCCAAATCCGTTCAGTAGTTTTTGCGTAGTCATTTGGTATTTCTCAGATCAGACGTGTTTCATTGGAAAAAAGAACCAAATCTCTAATTCGCGGATAAATAACCTTAAAAAAGCTTCATTTCAATACCAATTTCTGAACATAACGAAAGAACATGAATAGTGAATGATTGTTACATATTAGTATTCAGAGGTATCAGTGAATTGCGTGCAGTTACTATAGCGTCTATGTTTATATTAGGCGGCGTCTAGACGCGGGGGCGTACGTGCGCAAAGGTTAGATAGGTCCTTTCCTTCCACGACCCTTCAGTGCCGTTATTTGCGGAATTAGGTCACACACACAAACCTAGATTTTTCCCACAGAAACAAGCGTAAGACGGGTAGGACCTAGTGAAAATGAAAAAACTGTTTTCATAAGACGCTTTCTTAATCTTAAGTCCATTTTCTTTAGGAAAATATGGCGTTATTAATTGTAATCTTAACTGAATGGATAAAGGTATTTATAAACAAAATACAAGGGAGTGACATGAAGATTCGAATGACGTTATTGCGACGCACGCTATTTCGAAAAACTTTACGAGTGGTACACCAGTTCGAAAACACATTGGGTCGAAAACCGTTATATGAGATGACACGCGGATTCGAAAAACTGTTTGAATGGTACGCTAGTACGAAAATCTTGGTATCGAAATCCACTGTTGCGAATAGCATATTCCAATCTGAATTTGTCTGGCGATTGAACTCGCGACCCCGATAAAGCCTTATCTTTGTATTGGGTTTGGGAAACAAGAGCAATGAGAAGTATTATTTTAAGTCAACTTTTTAATTTCCTTCAGTATAGCAATCAACAAAGCAAAATTATAGGTGGTACTCATTACCAAAAGTAATTTAGGTAGATTAAACTCAATAGAGTCTAGTATTAAAGGTACAGCTCTTATAAATTCAATAATAACGTCCTGGGCCAATTAAAATCTCGCTTGTCAGATGAAAAAATCATAATATCACGAATGCAACCCTTGTTTCCAACTAGTTTCTGGTCCGCTGAAAGAAATAATAATTTACGTCTTCCGCGAACTCAAAACAACGTGGAAGCATGGCACCGGCGCGGCGGCGCTGGAATTGTCTAATGGGCAATCGAAAACTTGGGTTGTACGGCTGTATTCAAAAGCTTATTGACGAACAGAATACAACCACCCACAAAATTGAGAGAATTTTGGCTAATATTTTAATTATTTATTTATTCCCAAATTTCGTAAATAACACCTTAACGCCAATGCGATCTTACTACCCAAAAATTCAATTAAAAAAAACCATCATAATTACAATTCAAAATACAATTTAAATTGCAATAAAAAAAAACAATTAAAAATACAATTACAAATACCATTAAAATTAAAATACTCGTACAATTAATAGCACTTCTCAACATTTTCAATGCACTTCACTGCTACTCCTGTGAACTTCATCAGGCTGCAGTGAAATATATCTACCTCAATAAAATTTAATAATGATATGGCGCGTGACTAGAGGGCAATCTTGTTAAGGTTAGTCCTAGTTGATGGCTTGAGTAGCGCTGGCGTGGGGCGACGCGCACCTCCACAGTCCGGCGCGGCGCGCGCAGCCCCAGCTCCGCTAACAGATCGGGGTAGTGAAGCCAGCCGCGCAGCACCCGAAACACTAAGCTACACTAAGTTTAATTTAGGTAGTACATCAGACCCTACAAATATTAGTCCTATTTCTGTACTACCTACCTTTAGTAAAATTTTTTTTAGAGAAATTAATTTTAGATCAAATGCAAAGATTTTTTAATAAACACAAATTATTACATAGCAAACAGTTCGGTTTTACAAGGGGTCGTTCAACTACTGATGCCGTGTTGAACTTTTAGGACATATTTATATTGCTTGGGAAGATAAATGCCTTGGGCATCTTTTGTGATTTGTCCAAGGCATTCGATTGCGTTCTTCACGAAATGTTAATCAGGAAACTCCGCCACTACGGAATCGGGAACACTGATCTAAATCTTCTTACCTCATACTTGAGTAGGATTCAGAGCGTTGATGTTAATGGAAAAAGATCTCCCGGATCTATAGTAACAATGGGAGTCCCACAGGGCTCAATTCTTGGCCCTTTCTTGTTTCTTATTTATATAAATGACTTGCCGTACCTCATAAAGGATAATCATGATATAGTGTTGTTTGCAGATGACACTTCACTTTTGTTTAAACTTAAACGTCAGCAGCAGGTTACTGGCGATGTAAATAGCGCGATCTCTAAAGTAGTCCACTGGTTCAATGTTAATAATTTACTTTTAAACGAGAAAAAAACCAAATGCATTAAGTTTACGCTAACTCACGTTAGGCAGGTGAAAACCAATGTGTTGATAAAGGGCGAAGAATTGAATCCTGAAGACAGCACAGTGTTCTTGGGCATAACTTTGGATGCTAAGCTTCAGTGGGGTCCACATATAGATAAATTGTTAAAAAAGCTAAGTTTCGCAGCATACGCTGTTAGAAAAATTCGTAATTTAACTGATATAGAGATAGCCCGTTTAGTGTACTTTAGCCATTTTTATAGTTAATGTCGTACGGTATTCTATTGTGGGGAGATGCTGCTGATATTCAGACTATCTTTGTTTTACAGAAGCGAGCTGTTCGATCAAATTATAAATTGAGTCCGAGACACTCGCTCAGAGACAAAATTAAAGAAATTTATGTTATGACTGTGCCTTCTCAGTATATTTATGAAAATCTTTTATATGCCCATAAAAATATTGTTTAAAAAGTACAGTGATATACATGATATAAATACTAGAAACAAACACAAATTTGTTGTACCTACAACAAGGCTCAAGAAAATAGGTGGCTCGTTCAGATGCCAATGTATACGCTTCTACAATAAAGTTCTAAGCCCCGTTCAAGATCAATTCAAATCATTCATTAAACGTAAGTTGTGCCAGAAAGCCTTTTATACCGTTAAGGCTTATATCGAGGACAAAAAGGCTTGGGATTAAGCTGCTTCCAATTTTTACATATTGAATGTTTTTATTTTTTTGTTTTGTTGTTGTTTTTTTTTATATACACTTTGACATTAATGAATTTGACATATACTATGACTTGCTTACTTTGTAAGATATTCTATTATTTTAATTATTGTGAATGTAAAGACTATATACATTATATTTTTTATTTTTCTCTCTGTTCTGTTAGTTTTTGTCATGGTCTGGAAGTTTGAGTAATTAATGTGGCCTACCCAAATGTCCTTATTTCTTTGGTATTCTTCATCGAATTGTTGAGCTCCTTAAGTTTTGAGTTGAGCTGCACGATTTCTGACATATGCGTGCACTGACTGGACAGGTCCTCTCAATCTGCGTGGTTCTTTCCTCAAAAGTCCATCTCAGACATTAACCTACATGGTCTTCATATGATCTGACTAAGATTATGTCTGGACTTTAAAAGAGACTGTGACGTCTGAGTTTGTTTCGGCCTTTCTTCTCAGACTAGTCAGATAGGAAACGCCGACCTCATCTAGTTTTACAATATGATTGACGTGTAAAAGTGTTTGTACAAACCCACTTACAAAATAAACATTTTACACAGGGCGACGTCCCTTCGCACCGCCAGCCTGCTGTACCCTACCATCCCTATTACAAACAGACTTGGGTACATCAGCGGGAAGAAGGGATAGACTCCGTAGAGCTTTAAAAACAAAAAACGGGTGAATATGTTCTGGATTCTTTCCACCATCATCATCTGCCTAGCCTTTTCCCAACTATGTTGGGGTCGGCTTCCAGTCTAACAGAATGCAGCTGAATACCAGTATTTTACATGGAGCTACTGCCTATCTGACCTCCACAACCCAGTTACTGGGTAATACGATACCCCTTGGTAAGACTGGTTGTCAGACTTTCGGGCTTCTGACTACCCGTAACGACTGTCAAAGATCCACGAATGACAGCCAGGACCAACGACTTAACGTGCTTTCCGAGGCACGGAGAGGTCTCGGTATGTAAAGATGGTCACACATCCACAGACCAACCGCGGCAAGCGTAGCTTAACCTGACCGATCGACCTGTGCGGCTGTTATTATTTAGCCACGGGCCCCTCCTGGATTCTTTCCATCATGATACTGTATTTAGCCTCATGGGGTTTAAAAACGATATCACTCGTTTCAAGACGGCTCCGTGCCAGCGCATTGTACATCATTCTAACCACTGCAGTATTCCGAAAGTCTTTGCACTGCCTGAGTATAAATGTCAGATTTCGGAAAGACTTGCCACATATGACTAAGATGTGCTCACGAAACAATAATTCCGGAACCATCTCCACCCCCAGGTCCCGCACATGCGTGACTCGTGACATGCAGCAGAGGTTCTCGCGCGCGAGTGTAACTCATTATACCGCATTTGGAAACATTAAAACCTAATTTATATCAACACCCCACTGCACCACCCTATCAATATTCTGTTGAAGCCGTTCACAGTCCGAAGTATCCGCTACCGACAGGAACAACTTGAGGTCGTCCTCGAATAACAAACACTTCGCCTCCCTTACGACTTCCGGGAGATCATTGACCATCAGAATGAACCCTAATGGACCGATTTCGCTGCCCTGACTCACCCCGAAAACGTGAAATGGCTGCGTGGCTTGGAGACGTATCCGCCATATTCGACGTACTGCCGGCGATCGCCAAGGTAGTTCGCGAAAAATTTCAGAAGGTGCGGTGTGAAACCAAACGCCGCAAACTTAGCCAACAGGACATCGTTGTCGACGGTGTCGAACGCCTTCTGAAAGTCGAAGTACGCAGTGTCCACCTATACCCCAGCGTCAACAACAGGCGTCAGGTATGTCATGAAAGACAACAAGTTGCTCCCCACACTTCGACCCGTCCGAAACCCGTGTTGAGCGTCAGTCAGGCGAAAAGTTACTTGATCTGAAATACACTTGTGCTACACCGACTCAAACACCTTAGCAAACGCTGACAGCACCGCCACCGGTCGGTAGCCACTAACATCAGTTCCCGAACCTCCCTAAGGACTGGGATCACTTCAGTGATTTTCCATTGGCTGGGGATATTGACCTAACTTTAAAAACAAATTTAAAATGTGCAGTAATGGCCTTTCAAACACCGCGCTACAATCTTTTACTATTTAAGGAGGTATCCCGTCTGGTCCCGCCGAATACTTGGACTTGAGGCGGCGGATCGCGGCGCGTAGGTCGAGCTGACCAACGTGCACTCGCGTCGTGCCCGCGCTCTTGCCCGCCACGCGCTCCGCCTTCACGGCGTCCAGCGCCGGGCGCACCTCGTTTTACACCGAATGAAAGAAGGAAGCCAAACACTCCGAACATTCTTCGTCACTCAACTCCTTTCCATCTTTTGTAACTCGAGTTTTCTTGTGTCTTGCACGCTTGATTCTAACAAAATTCCAAAAATATTTATAGTTAGTTAGATAGTTTTTAATATTTGTCTGTAGCCTAAGCAGGTAATTTTCATATGTTGAGGCTAATTTATATTTAACTTGGGTTCGATATTAAGAAAACCATTCATAGTCACTATTGGGACCAGTAATTTTAAATAATTTATAATGCATCCACTTTGTTTTGATGTCGCGAATTAAATCAGATGTGTACGATCGATTCTGTAAAAATCTCACCGTGAAAAGTTATGTGAAGTGAGCAAAGAGTGAGCTGTCAATAGTGTCAATCCCTAGCATTAGTTGGAATGATAGCTCACTCCACGCTCACTTCACCTAACTTTTCACGGTGAGATGGTTACAGAATCGCATTGCAGGTTGGATACATACGAGTATATGTGCTTTTATTGCGACTTTTTTTTTGTCGGCGTGCTTTCACTAATTTCTTCATTAACTACGCTATAAAAAAACGCTAATGCCTTATCGGGATCCAAAATTTCATACAACGCCTCCCAGTCTACTGATTGTAAAATACGATATAGTCTGGAAAAGTCATATTTGGTAAAAGCCCATTTGGTTTGTGTTGACGTCAATAGCTTATTGACACGACCTCCAAACTTCGCTGTAGCTTTCAGTGGAGAATGCTGAACGTCAATGTCCACCAACGGTTCCTCCAGACACCAGACAGCTCTACCTCCATGTCACTCGCCAAAACCGTAGTCAGTACTAAATCCAAAATATGATTATTTATATTACAAACACTGCACGCAAGCTGAAATCAACAGAAAGCGTTTACATACTCCAAGTAACTTTGCGCTTCCACTGATCCAGATGGCATATTAAAATCACCCATCACTATAACATTCTCATAATTTATACATACAGTTTCTAAAATATTAAACAATCGCATATATTCATTACTGTCACATTTCGGAGGAATATAAACCACACAGCATAAAAACAAACAATTATTTCCCAGGTGCACGGTAGCACAAACAATTTCAAATAAGGCTGAGTTCACATTAGTGATTGGAACACACTTTAAATCAAAACGCGGCGATGTTGCTAAGAACACTCCTCCTTGTTTGCGCCCATCCACTCGATCACACCGTAGTATTTTATAATCCGGTGGAAAAAGTTCACCATCATGGATGATTGATGAATGTGTCCGGATGTAGTGACCATACATGTAAAAACTTTTTCCTCTGGATAGTTTGAATTGTGCATTTCCGCCTTTTTTTATGGCATTAGTAACAACTTTCTTTGCATGCTTTTTGTTGCTCACTAAGTTCCAATCTTCAGATGAAAAATCTTCCCCCAAAGCAATCTCAGGAGTTTTCAATAAACACTCGCTGGTTTTCTGTGGTATGGACGCGGCCTTATTCTTAGCTAGCTCTGTCGCACGGCACGCGCGTTCCGTCTCCTTTCTTAGCGGTTCTTTGGCATCCCTCACAACACTGCCTCACTTACCCGCTGTGTAATTGGTATTCCGTCAAGTTTATCCATCTCGCTCTTCATTGTGTTCTGAGCTTCGAACTTCTTAATTTTGGTGGCCAAAACTGCTAGTACCCTCGTCTATTCGGTAATGGTGACGAAATCATTTTCGATCTTTTGCTGTTGATCATCTAATTTCTTGTTTTGAGATTCAATCACAGCTTTTTGAGTCGTGATTATTGCCGCCAACGCTGCCACTTTCTTCAATAAATCGTTGAAACCCGTTTCCACGTTACACTTGGGCATTTTTACTGGTGAACGGAATAAAAAACACGGACAATACTTTTCGAGAAGAATACATTTTTAACTACTTATACAAATAGATGCCGCCGGCAAAAAAAATGAAAATGAAAGAAAGTGGTACAGCGATTTTACAAAAGAAAAACACAATATGCATGCACTATTGAATTTATTTCTTTCAGCGGACCAGAAACTAGTTGGAAACAAGGGTTGCATTCGTGACATTATGATTTATTCATCTGACAAGAGAGCTTTTAGTTGGCCCAGGACGTTATTATTGTATTGAATTTATAAGAGGCCTTTAATACTAGTCTATATTGAGTTTAATCTACCTAAGTTACTTTTGGTAATGAGTACCACCTATAATTTTGATTTGTTGATTTGTTTTTTTTTGTTTCCTTGAAGGAAATTAAAAAATTGACTTAAAATAATACTTCTCATTGCTCTTGTTTCCCAAACCTAATACAAAGATAAGGCTTTATCGGGGTCGCGAGTTCGATCGCCAGACAAATTCAGTTTGGAATATGCTATTCGCAACAGTGGTTTTCGATACCAGGACATTCGTAATAGCGTACCATTCAAACAGTTTTTCGAATCCGCATGTTCGTGACAACGTCTTTCGATATATAACGGTTTTCAACCCTGGCGTACCACTCGTAAAGTTTTTCAAAATAGCGTGCGTCGCAATAACGTCATTTGAATCTTCATATCACTTCCATACAGAACGATACTAAAATAAAAATAAATTGGGTGGGTGAATAAGTAGTAAGTACAATGAGCAGACATCGTCTGACACGTCTGGAGTCTGACCCGACAGCGGCACAGACGGGTATTTCCGCTTGCGATTTTATTGAGTTATAAAATAAAACCTGAACACTATAGTTAATAGGTCAGTCCCATTGACTTGCTTTAGATATCAGTGCAATAAAATTGTCATATAAACGTCTAGCTTTTATCAGCCGCCCCATTCGAGCGCATTGAACGCAATGCCCTGGTTAGCCCCGGTATTACCCCAATTTTTCACGCGAACAATTATGAAAAGATATTTCCACGAAAATATTGTCAAAATTTGTGCTAATTTGTAGTCTCTATGCTTGCATCATTCAACTAATGTGAATAATATTATCATAAGTACATACCTAATTTTATATCCGTAAAGTTCAAGTCATGATTAACAAATTATTTGTATGGCCTACAAGTAGTTGTTCCGGGTCTGGCTGTTTGTGTATGTGAGTTTAAATGTTTGTAAACGCACCCACGATACAGGAGAAATTCCTAATGTGGGGCAACGTTTTTAATAATATATATATATATATATATATGTATATCTGAAGTGTGTGTGTATTCTTGTAAAGGTCTAATACGTGTTACTAATAGTGTCTAGACTTCGTTTAACACGGGCTTGATTTTGTATATAGGAATTAACACATCTATGTGGGTAGATTATAGGTATACATAGTGTTAACTTTGATAGAAGGTCGCTCGGGTCAGGCCGCAAAATGTGTTTTCAAACCAATTCAATACATTACTTTAATATTCGGTGGAAATAGAGCCATTCTCGGTTAATCTACCTGTATATCAATACTAATAGTCCTCCAGACCGAATGTCGGCCATGGCGACCAATCTCAGCGGAGACTAGCTTTCGGCGCGAGAGATACTATAGTGCACGAATGTGAGCACAGACGAGAGAGAGTGCAACTGTGCACTCTCTCTTCTTTTGTTCTTATGAGAATACTGCCGAGAACGGCTTAGAGGTCCAGAGCAGATTAGGGGGGCGGTGGAAAAGACTCGAGACCGTTGGCCTGAGAGTAAGTCAGACCAAAACTGAGTATCTGTTTTGTGATTTTGGCGGTCTCTCCAGTCCAAGGCCCATATCTCTCGCTGGAACGCTCTTATCGATCTGCTCCGACTTTCGGTACCTCGGGTCGCTTGTCCAAGGAGATGGCGAAGTAGACCGAGACGTAACGCACCGGATCAACTCAGGATGGATGAAATGGCCACAGATCACAGGAACAATTTGCGACCCACGGATGCCCCTCAAGTTAAAGGGGAAAATTTATAAGTCCGTGAAATACTTACTGTCGTACTTTATGGGTCTGAATGCTGGGCTGTAAAGAAGACGGATGAAAAAAGATTGCATGCAGCGGAGATGAGAATGTTGAGATGGATGTGTGGAGTGACGAGAATGGATAAAGTAAGAAATGAGTATATAAGAGGAAGTTTGAAAGTGGCGCCAGTGACAGAAAAGTTGAAAGGAAATCGTTTGGCTTGGTATGGGCATATGTGATGAGAAGGGACGAAACGCATGTGACTAAAAGTGTGATGAATATACATGTTGATGTATGGAGAGGGAGAGGAAGGCCGAAGAAAAGATGGATGGATTGTGTGAGAAATTATATGAAAGAGAAGGGAGTGAATGATAGCGTGCCGGTTGACAGAGGAGAATGGAAGAAGAAAACGTGTTGCGCCGGCTCCAAGTAACATGGGATAAGGGCAGGAAGATGATGATGAGAATATTACTATGATTGATAATGATTTATATTTAGATGATTGTAATCGGACTATGGTCCGATGGGACGGCAATCCGACAAGACAGGAGAGAGAAGAGGCGCAGGGCCAACATCTTAACCTGCTTTACAGGGATATCACACCGCCAACTTCCAAACTCCGGGCTATTAAGGAATTTCTAATGGAAATCCCAATAACACTTTGCCCGACCTGGGAATCGAACCCAGAACCCTACCCTCATCAGTCGCGCTCGCGACCACGACACCAACGGGGCAGCTACTACTTAGGTACCTCCATCTGTTAATTGGGAATTTCGATGAAAACTAAATTGGTTGGACTTTTCTGTTACCTGAGTAGATAGATAAAGTTGTGATGGACGGTTGGAGATCTCTTATCGAGTGACTTTGATACAATCTTAACACTTCGTAGTCTTAAGGCTTAAGGCTAGCACTTAATTTGGGTACAAGAAGCAAGTGGGTACTTATTTTTAAGTGCAGTGATTTGGAGTGTATTGACGCCCGCGTAAACAACTACCAACGTCACACCTAGATTATAAATGACTCAAAACTTGATAGCTGAACTGTAAGATGAAATCTTAACTATGTGAGAATGATAGGTATACAGTCAGATACCTCCTCCTGCTTAGTAATATAAGAGAAATGCTCTCAAATACATAAATAACACACTGCATTTACCTAAAGTGCAATGCTTTGATGCAGGTATTACATGAACTAGTTCAATATTATGAAAAGAAGCGATTAAATATGTATGACTGATAATGCTGTAAAGTCTTTGAGAGCGGACGATAACGTTATCAACGTGCGGAGTGTCTAGACTATGAAATACCTACCTACTATACGCAACAAGTCTACGGCATTTACCACATAACTACGGCACAGATCTCCAAGGAAAAGCGTGACAATCGTCGTCTATTTTCGCAAATACGACCGCGCGGTGATAAGATCTAATAAAGAGCTGTTACAACCATGCATGGATGTACTTGTCTTTTTTTGTATTAGGTACCAATGTTAAAAAAATAAAGATTGACAACTCAGGCAATTTCAAAAAAACTTTTGAGTGACAGATGACGAAGTACAACCGGAGTAGGTAACTCGTTGCGTCGGACAAAAAACTTCATTCAATTGCACAATAAGAGGTGCATTACGTCAAAGCGCGGCAGTACAAAACGTAGAAACATGCCAGTGTGGGGGTTACTTTGTCATAGGACTTTAGTGTTAATACGTAAACGCGAAGAATACCGAAGCGCATACCTGTTCTGGGTTAACTGTACCTACTCTCGCTACATATACCTAAGGTCTTCAGCCTAAGTTTGCCAATGTTGTAACAATGCAAACTTTGAGTAAAGAACCTTATTCTATGTTCGTACAGTTGCTGCAAGGCTTTGTTTATTTTATCTTAATGTCGACCGGAGGTTACCTTGTCCATTTTGAGTCAAGTGGGTTGGTTTTTCGCAAAGGACAATTTTAAGGAAAATTATATTTTCTTCGTTCATAGATACTTAGTTTATGGTTTGGATAACTTTAGTGACATCTGACTGCCATAGGTGGAAAGTCACCTATGGCAATCAGCCACAGGTAGCCGTTTCATCCGTTATTTGTTTTTAACATAACAAGCTTTTTGTAAACATATTTTTTTCTGACAATAATATAGCGTTTAATTAAACCTCTTCCATTCTCGATACATGAAGTGCAGACAAAACATAAACTGCAATTTATAAACAGCAATGCGCTGCTCCTTAGACATTGTTTACTTTTTTAAGGAAAACATTGCAAATAAGGTAAGTTCGTTCGCAGTGCAAACTGTCTGCGCTTCCGCCGCCCTTTGTCTGTCTGCCTCACTAGGCTATCACGATATTCTAGTATACGCACACTCTGACACCGTTACATGGACCTTTTGAGCCCGCAAATACACTGAACTAAATTGTTTTAAACACAGTTGCGAATCCATAACTAACGATAAGGTTAAAAAAATATGGAAGTCTAATGCGTCACGTATGCGTGATTATCGTCAATTCTCATTTTCTGCATGCTAATAATATGATTGATGAATGAAAGGTGAGATAAAGAGTTGTTTCTTTGATATACATTTTTCTCATTTTCTTTGGAAAAACGGCTAGTTGTCTAATAGGTAAGTGCACTCGCTCAGCTTTTTGTGAAAACTCGGAAATAATGAAATGGGTAGAAAATAATTCACATGCAAAAACACAAACAGAACAAACAATTAACGAACTTATGTATTCACACAGCAAATAGAACCCACACATCGTCACTCGGTCACCAATTTTAATAAATTAAAGGTAGAAAGGACGTTTAAATTAAAGTCAAACCAGCATAATAATAAGGTTACTAAGCATTAATTTAGGGCACCGTAGGTCACATCTTTTGACCTTTTAGAATAAAGCCAGCTTTTCCATTCGCATAACGCACCTGTCTCACCGCTGACGAGAAACACCGGCGACTAACCATCGACTATTTTCTTGCTCAAGAAACGTACAAAATATTTTAGGCTCGTACCTATTATCTTTTAAAAAAGAAAAGGGTAAAGGTTTTGGTAGTGTTTGATGTATTCATGTGGTGTATAATAAAGTACTGACATACTTAAATTTAAAAAAAAAACCTGCCGGGGAGGTCCCCGGCCGGGAGGCAGGAACGAAATTCAAAATGAAAATCGAATATTGCGGTTGCGAAATCGGCTCAATCGGCGAATCGGCTTCAGAGCCCTCGAAAACCATTAAAACGACACCCATGATGAAAAATTAGAAAATATTTGCAGCCGCCATCTTGGATTTTCATTTTGCCCTCATTATCGGCTTCAGCTTGCATCCGGTTAGACTGGAAGCCGACCCCAACATAGTTGGGAAAAGGCTCGGCAGATGATGATGATGATATCGGCTTCAGCACACTCGAAAACCATGAAAACGACAGCTAGGAAGAAAGTTTTAAAATTTTTGTAGCCGCCAACTTGGATTTTCATTTTGCTCTCACTTTCGGCTTCAGTACCCTCAAAAACCATAAAAACGAAAGCTATTACGAAAAAAAAAATTTTTTTTTTGCAGTCGCCTTCTTGGACTTTCATTTTGACCTCACTATCGGCTTCAGTAGGTACCCTCAAACACCATGAAAACTATCTCTCTCTTTCTGACTTTCTCTATTATCTATACTTATAATAAATCTGTAGAGAGGTCAATTCTGTACATGAAATATATTTCCAAAATAACTATCAGGGGGCGATTAGGGATCGATACTGATGCCAAAAATGCAATCAGTAAAATTTTTGTCTGTCTGTCTGTATAACCGTTATAGAAACAAAAACTACTCGACAGATTTTAACGAAACTTGGTACAATTATTTTTCATACTCCTGAGCTAATTATAGTATACTTTTCATCACGCTACTATCAATAGGAGCAGGGCAGTGAAGGGAAATGTTGGGAAAACGGGAGAAGTTACTCCATTTTTTAAGCTTCCGTCGCGTGTGCAACCTTAATGGTTAAAGCTACACAGAAATCATGTACGAGTATGATGGAAATGTTCTCCTTAAAATTATATAAAAAATATCCTACGACAGCATATGTCTATCTTTTATGGTTGACTCACAATAACACGTGTAACTCCCGATAACTTAGCAGTTCGAAGCATTCTGATTATATTTGTCTACTTTAACGTTTATAACACTCTCAGTCATCCCTAATTAAAAAAGTTAACATTATTAACTATTCCATAAAAAAGAATCATAGAAATCGGTATAGAAACACCAAAGTTATACATGAAATGCGCTAATAATAAGCCATCGCGCGTGAATACTGAATCACGCTCGACGCCTACCGGTTCGATTACGATGAAACTTGGTAGGTATAATTATTCTTTAATATCCTGGGCACCACACTGGGTACTTTTTATCCCGGAAAAATATACACAATAAAAAACAAACTTAATTTTGCGGTTCGATCCCCAGACCCGATTACTGTACCAACCGCAAATAATAAGTTTGTCGTAGGTTATGTCACCCGCAGTGGAGTTCTGCACACGGCTAAGATACTGTAATATTTTATCTTAAGATTAGAGATGGGCCGACTACATATAGTATTTGCCGACAAACCGACTAGCCGACTAATCGGTTTTCAAAATGCCGATTAGTCGGCCGACTTATCGGCAATGCCGATCATTCTAATACCTACTTGCTAGCTACTACTACCTAGCTTAATTACTGACTGATTAATACGTTCTATGTTACCTTATTGGTTTTTGAATATGTTTCAAGACTGTAACTTTAAGTTTAAAATCTATATATATTAAATTCAAAGTCCTTTTTTTTTTGAGGATGGGAAATCATCAAATCCGCTCTGGGTGGAGCGGAAGGGAGTGTCAGACTCTTACTGACTAAAACCCACCCGTGTTCCTTCGATAGCCCTTTATGTTCCAGGGCAGCGGTAACCCTTTCGGACGATCTCGCTACCCTGGCAGAAATTCAAAGTCCTGACTCACTGACTGACTAATATCAACGCACAGCCTAAACCGCTGGTCCTAGAGACATGAAATTTGGGGGGTGTGTTCTTAGTGAAGAGTAGGTATCCACTAAGAAAGGGTTTTTCGAAATTCCCCCCCTAAGAGGGTGAAATGGGGGTATTTTGTTTGCATGGTAAATCTTATTCCTTGAGTTAAATAAACTTGAAACTTGGCACCAATACTAATTCTAAGTAAATTATGAAGTTTGCTATTTTATGTTTTTCTAAACTACCCCCTAAAAAGGGATTGGGGTGTTTCAAAGTTTGTATGGAAGAATTTTAGCGCGCGGTCCGATTATCTCGAAACTCACTATTTATGCCTACGATCGAAAGTAAAGAATAATTATGTGTACCAGTGTTTTTCGAAAATTACCAGTGACGGGCTGAAAATGGGTAGTCAATTTTACAGGGAGGATTTTACTGCATGGCTTGATTAACTCGAAAATTAGTATAAATAATCTTTAAGTCAAGTTATAAATACATCCCAAACGATTTTTTTTAATTCCACCCCTGTGGGTTTAAAAAGCAGGGATACAGTTTATATGAAAAATCGTCTTTATTAGGTTAATAAACTTGAAACTTGGCAAGAATACTCGCCTAAGTAAGTAATAAAGTTTATTATTATAAGTTTTTCAAAACTACCCCTCAAAGGGGGATATAGGGGTCTTGAAGTTTGTGTGGAAGTAATTGAATGCGCGGTCCACTTAACTCTAAACTCAGTATTAATAGTTTTGACAGAAAATAATTAATAATAATTATGTAAAGTTGTCGAAAATTGACCCCTGACGGGGCAAAAAGGGGTAATTCGGTTTTAAGGGGAGGATTTAAACTTGAAACTGTATGTTACATTTTCACGCGTAAACTACTGAACTTCTGATTTGGCAAAGAGATAGATGGCATCCTAGGGAAGGACATACTTTTTATTAGGGTAGCACGTTCCCGTGGGATAATTTCCGACATCCACGCGGGCGAAGCCGCGGGCAGAAGCTAGTATGTAATAAAAAGTCGCATGGGGTTAAGTAACGCTATTTCGTTACATGACGATTTCTCCAAGTTTACTCCTACCGTAAGCTCCGTTAAAGAACTTCGTCGATAAATAATCTTAGGTCCCATGTCAGTAAAAGACATAATTAATCGTTGATAGCTGTTCACACCGCCGGCGAATACTCTTTTGTCGCAGCGACAAGACCTATCAAAGGAGCACAAGGAGCGAGCATGGCTAAGCGAGTGGGTACCTACGTACCCACTCGCTTAGCCATGCTCGCTTGGCGGGCAGAACACTCGCTGAGAGACCCATCATACTCGGTACCAACAGAGACTGTGACCTCCGAGTTTGTTTCAGAGTCAGAGTCCTTTCTTCTCAGAGTAGTCAGAAAAATATATGACGAGTAAAAATGATTCTGATATCCTACATATTTACAGAATAAACAATTTCATTTCAACAAGTACCGGCGAGTAATCGCTCGTCGCCATCGCGCACTCGCTGCTCGTTGCTCGAAAACACGTTTTTAGTTGCTAGCTTTACTCGCTTTTCGTTAATCGCCGGCGGTAGGACAGGTACCTTAATACCGTAGGTAAATAAAAGTAATATGCTTGAGAAAGTTTATAGGCTGTCTGGTCTAGACGTCCCGCCGAACGTCTCGCTCGACACAACACAGAACACGGTGGCGGCGCTAACTAAACTTTGAATTTGTAATTGACGTCGCTCTTACGAAATAAAACGAAGGACATACCACTGCTTAGATTCCTACAGTTTAATTACTAAGGAATGTAGAGTAATGTAGACGGAGGATTTAATAAGAAATTCAGTAAGGCATAGGTACTAGCTGTACCTACCTAATATGCTACATTCAAAGGATACCATTTCGCTGAAAACTTACCACATTACCAACCCTTGTAAATTAACTAAATCGTAGGTATTATTGTTGTTAAATGTCATTAGGTAATGAACAGAACACAAGAGTTTTCCAACTGGTGGAAAATCAGAAGTTGTCATTGTTTGTTCATTTGGTTATTTACTCAACTTACCTAGTACTCAGTACCAACAATAGAATTAATCTATTTTCGGTACCTAGTGGTTTTTCAGAATTATTTGTTTAAGTAAATAACTAAGGGCTGGTTTTTTTCGGTCATCTAAGGAATAAATATGACGTTTTACTGCTTTTGTATGGAAAATATGTCACAACACCATATTTGTTCTTTAAATAAAAGTTACAAGCTAGGTATCTGACATTTGAAAGTATCCCCATAAAAAATTTCACCAAAATCGGTCCAGCCGTTTCTGAGATTAGCCGGAACAAACCGACACAAAAAAAAATGATTTTTCTTATAAGTACCCGTATATCATATGTATTTAGAAAAGAAGCTGAAAAGCTGTTATTTTGGCATTACAAATAGACATTTCCTTTTTATTTATTTGTAGTATATAGTATGTATAGATACTAAAGTCAAACTGTGTTTTTCTGAGAACCGATAAACTGTTTCAACAAACATTGGTAGGTATTTCGGTATATCCCCTTCATAGTTACTGAAGGCACGGAAACCATTAGACATTCCTATAAGTAGTTACTAGCTACTGCTTAACTACCTACAAACGTTAAAATTCTAAAAAAAGTTACCTGACTAATGTTTCTGATTGCATGACATCAAAGGATTGAATAAACTTCCTTCACCGTGACTTTTGATTGTTAAATAAGTATTAATAATTCCTTTTTATTGCTTGATCGATTCCATTTATCACCCGGCAACATTCTGCTTATGGAACCGAAGGGTCGGAAGCTTTATCTAGTAGTTTCGAATACTTGGAAGAATACAGTTTAGTTCTTACAACGGCAACGTTAGCTATTTATAAGTACACTGAAATTAATATAAAATGGAAGCCGCAGCAGCACCTGCTCCGGCTAATATAGGCGGTCGCCGGGAGCCTTCTACTGATCCTGTCAAAGCTCAGGGAATATTGTAAGTGTTCTTTTATTTTTGTTATTATAAAGGAACTTTACAAACACTGCTAGTTACTGCCCTGAATAATAATAAATATCACGACTACACGTTCTATCGGGTCGCTCCTAAAGTTTTAAAACTTATTTAGTTATGTTGAGAGGAAATTGGCTAATTGTTGTAGTTTTTGTAGGCGCTAGTTTTCCTTGAATACTTATGTTAGAGTCGGCATCGAATCAGAGCAGCGGATATGAAATTGGGTATTAGCTGTGCTGCTCCGTTGGCGATGACCATTCTATCACATTCACATACCTCCGTGTCTTGGAGATAGGCTATACTCTAGGCCATAAATATTGATATGATAGGCCTATCATATCAACAAAACTGGGATTTGTTACTCCTGTCAACTTTTGTTGCTTATTATTAACTACCTACTGTAGTTGGTCCAAAACATACCGAAGCCAGGAAAGTTTTGCAGCCGGTCTAACCGGACACCTGATAAGCGAATATCAAAAGGTAGATCGATTCCAGTAATTAGCTTACGGGAGTCATACCTGTATGATGGTGGGCAAACTAGATTCGGGAATGCATAATCTGCTTTGGTTCCCACTGCTGGGCCACAGGCCACTCCTCTCTGTGAGAGGGGGTGGGCTGTAAGCTATAATCTACGACGCGGGGCCGGTGCGGCTCGATAGAATCGGATAATTGATGGAAAAGTAACAGACGGAAAACTAACGACTTTTGCCCGAATAATCGGTAGCGATAGAATTACATCTATCATTTCGATTAGGCATTCCTGAAGTCCATTTGGTTGTTCTTTATAAGACACATTTAAACCCAAATCAAATTAAGTGGAGGACGGTAGTATAATTTACCTACCTACATTATATTTTTAGATTTTTATTTTTTGGAACCTAGTTTTTACCTGATCCTCGTTATTTTTTTAAGCCAATTTGAATGACAATTTTTGTGAAAAGGTTAACGTCTACTTACATAGGTAAACCCTTTTCACAAAAATTGTCATTCAACTTCGGCTAGTTGGGTTCAACTATTTCCTCCGAAAAGATGAAGAATATCGTCGATATAAAATGAGACATCTCAATGTACAGACGCCAGCACATCAAGCTACTACAATCTGTCAAATTTCTTTAATAGATTTTCAACTTTATCGCTAAAGCGTTAAGGTTCAAGGTTGATTGGGAAAATTTGACAGATTCGGGTAGGTTGACCTGCTGGCGTCTGTACCAACTACTTACGATAAGAAAATAAGGCCAAGCAAGTTTTTCTTAAATAATTTTTCAGAAATTCAGTTATGCGAAAATCTAAATCTGCAGCGAAGCTCTGGCCGCAAAGATGGTATTTTTATAGCAAAATTAGAGAAATACAAGAAGATGAAGCACAGAAATGCGGTGAGTAGCGATCACGAACGTTATGTCTTAACTTCCTGCTCCCCTTAGCTAAGTACAAAATCTTGAACATATTTTCTGAACTGGGGGCCTAAAAAGACCACTTTAAGCAATATTTCTGAAAGCTATTCACTTCCTGAATTCCAAGCGGATCATTAGCAATCCCTCTAATGTTCGTAAAATGGTTACACATAATAGCATAATCACCTACAATTTCATTTCATATCATAATCATATTTGGTGTAAACATTGCCGCATGAAAAAAATAAAAACCGTCATTTTATCGGTAAATTTTTCATTAGTTTTTATTAATCAAATTGGTTTTTTATTTTTTAATAATTTTTATTTCTACAGTTTAAATTTTATTTCATTGTGATATGAATTGCACACAAATCATATTATGAATTGTCAGTTTGTGATCATTTTACGATTTTTTAATTGTCAGTTTGTGACCATTTTACGATTTTTTATATGATTCATATGGTTATCCTGTTATGATTCTGTCAAAGTGGCCTTTTTAGGCCCCCTGATAATTCAAAAAATATGTTCAAGATTTTGCACCCTTATACTTCTATGACTGACAACATTTCAAACGATTTTCGAATTTCGAACGATGTAGGTTCTCCTAAATCCCTAGGTTTAAAAGCTCAAAATTAGTACAAGAGTTCCTTAAATAAAGAAAGTGAGCGAAGGATTTTTGAAAATGTATGCCCTAAAAGGTTAAATAGGGGATAAAAGTTTACATGGAAGTTCTTCAATTTGCCGATTGCAAATCCCATCGGACGCACGGCTTGTGGGTATTCAAACAAGTTATTCTTAATGGCCTACTGCATGCTTTTTTCTGGAAGCAGATATTCCATATTCTTATGTTTTGTCTACTAAGTTTGTTTTGTACCGTAACAGGCATGACAGTGGAAGAATATCGTGCAGCCTTACAATCACACAGCAGCCAACTCGAGCCCAAGCAATATCCAGTAGTAGTAGATCCATCTCCATGGCCCATACCACCAACTTCAGCAGGTCAGTTATATCTACAGGTAAACCAGAAAAGGTATCCGCTCCGGCAATCTCCGTGTTTCCGAATTAGCACGAACGTAACGTAAAGCTTCTGAGTTTTGTACTGCCGTGTTTTGCACTTTTTGGAGTTGCATAGAGTTGTTAATCTATAATTTTGTAATCATGGTAGGTACTACAAATATAGGTACACAGCGGCGCGCGGCGCCCATAGAATTTTTTTTAGGTCGTGCAGAATCGTAAAGTGGCGCCCCTCTATGTACCATGTTCCTATGATACGAGTATATGCATATGCAGTTACTTACACGGATTAATCGGATATTACATAGACTTTTGTATATGGTGTCCGTGGCTCAAGTACAGTTTTAAGTTAGTAAGACAAGTAAATCAATCACGCAGGGGAGTTCGGTTGATTTCAGGGCCTAGTAACTATTCGAGGACTGGTGCCCGGTGGAAGCACTTCGGTTAATTTCATCGCCTAGTAACTATTAGATGACTGGTGCCCGGTGGTCGCATTTCGGTTGATTTCAACGCCTAGTAACTACTATTCGATGACTGGTGCCCGATGGGCGCATTTCGGTTGATTTCAGCGCCTCTCCCATGACGGCGCCCGGTGCCGTCGCACCGCCCCAGGGCCGCTACTGAATATATACATAATATACAATAAGCACAATAGGCAAATACTAAGGTTATAACAGCTGTTCAGCGCTTAGTTTTTCCGAAGATAGATGATGATTCCCGAAGCACATACTTTACTTGGGATATCTGTAGACTACTAATCTAACAAAAAAGCGTAGTCCCAAAAGGAAGGCGTAGCTAAGCGCTACTTATAACGAAATCTCAAACAGCTAGATAGAAGTGTAGGCTGACATGGGACCTAAGTGTTCATACACACGAGTGGCACGCGTCAACGGCAGAGGCCACTGCAGCCGTCGACCCTCGTCGACAGCAGCCGTCGCGTCTACGACAGACTACGATTAGTGTAGACGGCTGTAGTTGTCTCTGCCGTCGGTAACGGGCCGCTCGTGTATTTGAGCGCGCCGACACGTCGACGGCTGCTATCGACGAGCATCGACGGCTGCAGTTGCCTCTGCCGTTAACACGTGCCACTCGGGTGTACCTACCACACATCAGCTTACCCCTTCGGAAAATGAAGGCGTGACTGTTATGTTATGAAAACGTATAGTATTGTTACGAGCTTCGGGGTTCGTGACAATTAAAACTGCCGATATAAATGACCAAAAATTGCAATGTAATTGAACAGCATTAATAACAACTCAAACACACTAACTATAAAACACAATTGCACTTAAATCGCACTTGCAGATCGCTTCCGATGTATTCGGTTATATCGCTCATCCAACTCTGTCTGTCGTGCCCCACTCCGGCTTTATATAAACTGTTCCTGATCACAAAGGTTCAGCACACGTACCCCTGAGATGTCGGTGGCTCTTACCAAATTAGTTCGTGCCACTTTCCATGGAAGGTCATTGTCTACCCTTTCTGCAGTTCGCCTAGGGCAACTGGATCGAAGGTAGCCCCTTTCCCCACAGCCGTAGCACCTAGGGCTGTATCCTTTATTGCGGTCGCGAACTGTAGCCGCTGCAACCTCCCTGACGCGATGGGAACGATGATCAGTGCATGGGCCAAGGCGTCCTTAAGCGTCCCGTGGTGCCCGAGCCTCACAGCAGCTCTAACTTCAAGGTCGCGGATGCCGTCGATGAATGTCTGCACCAGGTTCGCATCAATAAGCGCAGGTACGGACTGATAACCTTTACGCACCAGCTTCTCCACTTCAAGGGCCCACTGCTGCAGGTTTTCGTTACTGCGTTGCACGCGATCCTTGAGCTGCGCACGAAACACGTGTTTCAGGTGAACGTCGCCATACTGAGCGTCCAAAGCCTCAAGGAGCTGCTCGTAAGTCACTTCCTTACTGAGAGCTTCCAGAACAGTTAAGGCCTGGTCGCGCAGGCCTAGGGCGAGGGCAGTCAAGGCCTGACTTTTATTCCAACCGGTCGCCTTCGTGACAGCCTCAAACTGAATTTTGTAGGCTGACCAGGAAGAAGTTCCGTCGAACGGTGGCACTTGGAATCCACGTAGCGAAGGTGTTATAGCTGCAGGAGCTGCGATTCCATCCCCAAGTTTAATCCAGCGTTTTCTTTACGTCAGCCATCACGGTTTTCTTCACGTCAGCCATCACGTTGTCAACCCGATTATTCACTTGATCGATTCGGATTTTAGCTTCCGACAAGCGGTTGTCATATTGAGCAACCTCATCCTTCACCTCCTTCATGTCTTTCCTGAAGGTAGCGTGAAAGTCCTTCATAAGGAGCATCTGCTCTTCCTGGTGGCGCGCTTGCTCCTCCTTATTCCGTTGGAGCTGTTCTTCCAACTGACGAGCCTCTTCCTCCTGTCGGCGAGCCTGTTCCTCCTGTCGGCGGGCCTGTTCCTCCCTATCACGCAGCAGCTGTTGTTCCAACCGATGGGCCTGTTCCTCCTTGTCCCGCAGAAGCTGTTCTTCAAACCGACGAGCCTGTTCCTCCTGTCGGCGGGCCTGTTCCTGCAGCATCATCATTAGGGGAGCAAAGTCTGGTGCTGCTGATGCTGGGGCTGCTGCGGACGGGTCGACTTCCATGGTTGGTAGCTGGCCCTCCGACTTCTGCGGCATAGCTCCACCAAAACGTCTCTGGTCCGTCTCCTTTTGGCGTTGACTCCGGGTACGGATACCCTCCGTTTCGTCTTTAGGTAAAATCGGCATGATTTTATTCCTCGCTTTGACACCAATTGTTACGAGCTTCGGGGTTCGTGACAATATGCCGCAAAAAGTTCTAGAACCTTCTATTGTAAAAACATCTACAAGGTTCGAGTACATACCGGCCCCGACTGACCAGATGTCGATAGTTCTAGAAAGTTCTAGCATCAAAATTTCTAGAAGGATCTTGACTCTATTAGTTCTGCTACTCGATACTAGATGGCGCTAGTGGTAACTAATGTCTCCATGTATCAGGCATTAATTGTGGCGCGCAACAGTATCTAGATATCTCGGGGTAGGACTTATAGTATTTGTGGCAATGGCAATTACTTCACATCACTTGAATATATGGGGGCTACCTATGTAATTTAATTACTACATCAACTAAACTCACAAAGTTACCACATGGTGAAATAAACTTAAGAGAAATTGGTGTAACAGAGGAGAGGGGAGAAGGGTATCATTCTATTCATGAAAGTAAGATACTATAGCATATCTTTGTTGCATAAAGCAATTGCAGACATCATAAATTAGAAAAGTTAATTAGTACTTTTAAGTCCTTGGGCGTTAACGAGATCCGAAGTCCTGAGTGCGAGCTAAGGTGACCGAAACGAGCTTATTCGCTAAACGCAAAAAGTTAAAATACCACGATACAAAAATGTTAAATGCTTATATTAAAGGACAAAAAAAAATATAACTTTCCAATTGAAAATATTTTTATCAAGTCAAGAACTTTACAATAGTTTAAAAACTTTTCCAGCTATGATCGGGCGACGCGCGCAGTGTCCTCTGGAACGCTTCGGTCGTCTGGTGAAAACCGACCGAGATTATCCGCTCCGCCCACCATTAAGGCCCGGACAAATTTACGACCCTTACAAGCAGACAATGGTATTCTTAGGGTGCGTATACCTTCACCAACGTGTGTATTTTAACGACTGAAAAGCTTAGATCTCGTAAATTACACGTGTGAGTGTATCACTGTCTTCAGGTTATTAGTTTCTTTGTAGGTAGAAGTCAGCAAGGACAACACTCGTAATTTTAAGAACTTTCACAGTCTGAAGGTAAAAAATGCTTTTGACATTTGTTTGTCGCCGAGATGAGACTGCGACTAGATTTTGAACGTTTTAAATTACGAGAATTGGCCTTCAGACTGAACGTTCTTACATTACGAGAATTGCCCCCCTGATTTCAGTCTCAATCTGTCAAAAATACCTCTCATTTCCCTAAATTACATGTTAATTTAGGGAAATGAGAGGTATTCTATTTGACATTGATTGTCGCTGAGATGAGATTGCGACTTTGAACGCTTTTAATTACGAGAATTGCACAAAGGAAACGCACAATTACAAATAAAAAATAATAATAGTAAAAAGATATACGAGTAAGTTACACATAGTCAAAAGACTCTTTTTTCATAGACCTTTCTAGTTTATGTAAAGTCGTTACTTTGATTGTATTGTCCAGGATTTAAAAAGTAGAACCGATAGTAGTAGTTAGTCGCTCTGTATGAGTTTTTTTACAGAGTTTTCTTCCCACCACCGCCCA
The DNA here is from genome assembly GCA_951799955.1 of Apamea anceps. Taxonomy (NCBI): domain Eukaryota; kingdom Metazoa; phylum Arthropoda; class Insecta; order Lepidoptera; family Noctuidae; genus Apamea; species Apamea anceps. Next base: position 8,674,455 of record OX637516.1, read on the forward strand.
TTCTCATAGAATAGGTCCTGGGATGGTAAGTAATGTACAGTGAGGGAAATCAATAGTTTATCAAATAAGTAGTTAGTGATTTCATACAACTTTCAAAGAATGACAGTAGCAATTTGAATATAGGTACAGACTATTTCAGTTGGTAGTCAATTTGCTTATCTGAATTTACTTATCACTGTGATACTGTAAAATGCAAGGGCTGACACCTTCGTCGAGTTCGGTTGCGAAATAAACCTAAACGGGCAACAACAGACCTAATCTGCATTCGCGATTTATTTGCCAAAAATGTAAACAAATATGAGTTTATGGAAAAGTAACTACTAATTTCTACACAATAAAGTCCAGTTTACACTACAACTTCAAACATTTTTATAACTTTTTCTATAGTGCAAGTCAGTCTGAAATTAACTTAATTAGAATTGAAATAAAGTTGATATTTGTTTAACTTGAGATAACAGGAATTTAAAAAATAAATTTGAATAGACCTTAGTTTCAATTTTGGCAATCCTTTTAAGTAATTATGACTTTTCCGACTTTTTTCAGGAGCGTCGACGGAGATCCTATATCATACAAGTTGCCGCCGTCACGCTGTGAGATGACGGACGAGATGTGGGCGCGCCCGCAACAGCTGACTGTATCAGCCCTCGGATGGGACAACTTGGAGCGAATCATGAACGAGACTGAATAATTGTTAGGCCATCCCTTTCCTCGCACTTACTACAAGACAAGGTTTATCTTTAGACCCAGGTTTAAACCATCGAGCCATTTTTGAATTTTCAACTTTATACCGTTACAGTTTAAGTTCTAATTAAAAAAAAAAACTGAGTTTAAGGCATTGACTGCCCCCGCCGGTTGAACGCGTCCCAAAGTGTCATGGCCGTCCGGCTTGTTCGAGGATACCGCACTGTCTCCGCTGAGGCGGTGAGCCTCCTTGCCGGATTGCCGCAATGGGATCTGGAGGCCAAAGTCCTCGCCCACATATGGGAGTGACGTGAGGAGGCAAAACGCCGGGGCGTTACGCCGCTGCCGCGAGAAATCACGGTACAGCGGACAGAGCTCCGGCGGGATCTCATAGCGGCATGGAGAGTGCGATTGTCGCAACCCAGTGCTGGGCTCGCCACAATTGCGGCGATAAGTCCCCTCTTTGAGGAGTGGCTAGAGAGGCACCACGGCGCCCTCACCTTCCGCCTGACACAGGTCCTCACCGGACACGGTTGTTTCGGGAGGTTCCTGTTCAGGATAAAGCGGGAGTAAACGCCAGGGTGTCACCACTGTGTGGATCGCCCGGAGGACACGGTGGAGCATACGGTGGAGGTCTGCCCGGCTTGGGTAGAGCACCGCCGTGTCCTCGTGGCGGCGATCGGCAGCGGCGATCTCTCGCGTCCGGCCCTGATCCAGGCCATGGTACGGAGCGAGAGTGCATGGGAGGCCGTTACCTCCTTCTGCGAAGCAGTAATGCTCGCGAAGGAGGAGGCGGAGCGCATGAGGGAGAGGCAATCTCTGCGCCCTCACGCCCCTAGTCGCCGCAGGAGGCGCCCTGGACGGGAGTCAACAGCCGACTCCCGCCCACCGTAGGCGCGGGCTTGCGGGCGACAAGCAATGGGCAGCTCGCCGCCCGGTAAGGACCAGGCCCGGGTCGACGGCGCGTTATGTTTCACGCGCGCCTCAAAGAGATGTCAGCACGAACTGACGGGGTCCGTTAGGGCCGATGCCTGCCAGGGCTGCGGGTTGTTCGAAAGAGATACCGTGGCCCCTGGCACAGGCAACTGAAGGAGCACCGGTGGATTTTAGTCAGTAAAAGTCCCAGAGCGGGAGAGGTCATTTGATGATTTCCCACCCAAAAAAAAAAGGCATTGACTGCCACCGCGGCCACCGGTGACCGCTAATAATAGATTTTCTATTGTGTCTGTCGTCTGGATTAGTACGTTAACATTGCTGGAATAAAATTCAAAATACATTAGCTCGAAAGTTTAGACTTGGACTAAAGGTAGAACTCGTTTTGTAATGAGACGGTTTAAAAATTTCTACTTCAATGTTGAGTTTTTTATATGTCGAAAGCAACATTTTTATGATAAATCTTCTTCTCCATGCAAACGTCATTCTAAAGTCTCTCTTAACTTCTTACGCACTTTTTAAACCCTTTCTGTACACAATAATGATTGAGATATGACACTTCAAATATCCTTTAGGGAGGGCGCCCACGAGCAACGTTTGCCTCAAGTGCGCGCATGAAGTGACGCGACAGCTGGGAGACATTTTTGTCCGCGGGTTTGGAAGCAACTGTCGCCCGTCTACTGGTTGCAATGCAAGTGCGCGCACGGCGACAAAAAATGTTGCCGGCTAGCCAGTTGCTGCTCAGCGAAAATTTAACAAAAAAGTAGCGTTGCTGTCGCTTCCGTGTGCGCATCGTCCAAATCTCGGCGAGGAGACAGCGACAGAGACAATAGTTATTTGTTATACAAGAGTGCAAAGTTGCTTTTTAACCGCGTGTTCAATTTTGATGACCGAGCAAGCGAAGGATTCTAAAATTGAATCACGAGCGCAGCGAGTGATTCAAAATTAGAATCCTGAGCGTTAGCGAGGGAATCAAAAGAGCACGAGGTGAAAAATCTTTGCACTCGAGTGCAACACGTAACTTTTCATTCCACCTCAGCGAGGAAATGACTAAATGCAAAAAAAAAAAACGTTTACAATCACAAGATAGGTACACTTTTATTTCAGTTTAGGTATTAATTACTACATTATGGAAAAAATGCCGCGTAAAGAACCGCCTACAAAGCAAATTGAAAAAAGAACACCAAGAAGGTTCCGAGTCTGAGTTTTTAACAAATTAAAAAAAGTTGTATGATATATTCGGCACCATAGAGGTAGCAGTAAATAGGTTTAATGTTTTTTTTAATTCACAAACTTAGTGCACACAATGTTCTAAATTCAATTTACTTTATCCTCTAGAGAATAAAAACGGCTTTTCCACTCAGATATTGAAGATTAAAAATACTCTTTCCGAGATGGTGGGATGAAAAAAAAATTACTGGGCGCCCTCCCTTATTCATAAGGGGGAAGCGCCAGGGTAGCCCGCGAAATACAATTTTCTTACGTGTTTCTGCAATTTGCAGGCGAGTGTCAGATTGAAAGTTCATCAAAATATGATTCGCGACCGGAAGAGGTAGGTATTTATTTACAGAATTATAATCATTAAAATCATCAATACTCCTCTAAGTTCATATGACCCTATTGATTGATATTTCATGAAATAGTCATTCAATAGGGTTATATGAATTTTGCGGCTAACCTAGCGCTTTCTCCTTAGTCTTTTGACGATTCGATTGTGAACTATACAATTGATGATATTTCCATCTGAATGTTGGGCAAGAGACTGCATTTGTCAGACTGTTGCGAATGTAATAAACAATTAATTTTTAAAGTTATGATCTGCGACGAATTATACATTCCCGGATTAATATTAACAGGATGTAAGTGAAGGATTTAAAAATAAACACGAACAAAAACGTTATAAATGTCATTTATTTACATCATCATATGTGTCCATGTCTCTTCGTAGCGGCGATGGGCGGCAACTGTGAGACGATATTTTCGGGCAGCACCTCTAGCGAGACAGCTTCATCCTTGTCCAGCCAGTGGAAATCGGCCAAGTACTAGAACAATAAAATAACCGTGGTTTTGTAACTTTAACACTGGCAGGCTACAGGACATGAATCTCTTTTAAGCGACGGTTGCCTAGAAGGTCCGTCATATTATAACGGCCGTCAGGAAAATCTATAATTTTTATTTGACATTACAACTCTGTCCACTAGGTTAACCGTTTTTTGACAGCTCCCTTAGAACTTAACTACATATTCCAGATAACTGCCTATCTTACTGAATTATCTTATTTATGACTTCTTTCAGACATTATAATACCGTATGTGTACCTATTAGTTTTGACAAAAAAAAATATATCATTGTTATGCGTATTAAATTACATTCTATCGTACTAAGTGATGGGATCCTAAAAGTTTGGGTAAAGCAGTGACAGAAATAGAGCAAAGTACTGAAGTGAACCTTATAAGATCTTATTGATCGTATCAATAGCTAGCGTATTAGCGTAGCTATAGCTATCATTAACATGAACGACTGCGTTTGGTTTCTAGCACTATTTAGTTATCCAATAAGCACATTGTATTAAAACAATGCAACAAAAAATTAAGTTTATGAGAAATTGTGCTCACCTTAATGGGTACAATTTTTAGAGCGACGTTCTGACTTCCAGGTGTCCATTTTCTTTTAACTACTGGTTCAGCTACCTCCTGAAAATAAACAAAATAGAATGTAAATAATCTAGAAGGAACAAATTACTAATAGTTACTAGGTTCTACACTATTACTAGGTTATGTAATATTTTATCGACAGTTTGTAATAATAATATCGATAGCTGCATAAAGCTCTTTGGAAAAGCCAAAGAGTTTTAGAGTTGAGTTCGAATATGACCAGGGAGATGGGCCAAGGTTGTAATTTTCCCTCATTGCACTTTTGGTCTCCCGGCAGATGGCGGAATGATCTGGACCTTTTCAAAGAAAAAAGAAAGGCGTTTCCCCAGTCTGCATAAAGTCGGGGAAAATATTTTTTAAGCAAATTGACCACCAATTTAAATTGACCGTATTATCAAATCACAACTGTCATTCTTTGACGGTTGTATGAAATGGGTATAATACTGTTACGAGCTTCGGGGTTCGTGACAATTAAAACTGCCGATATAAATTACCAAAACTTACACTTTAATTAAACAACACTAATACTTAGCAACTCAAACACAATTGCACTAAAATCGCACTTGAAGATCGCTTTCGATGTATTCGCTTCTATCGCTTATCCAGCTCTGACCCGGTCGTGGCTAATCCCGGCCTTATATAGTGCCACAGATAGTTCTAGAACCTTCTATTGTAGAAACATCTAGAAGGTTCGAGTACATACCGGCCCAGACTGACCAGATGTCGATAGTTCTAGCATCGAAATTTCTAGAAGGATCTATTAGTTCTGCTACTCGATACTAGATGGCGTTAGTGGTAAATTAGTTCTGCTACTCGATACTAGATGGCGCTAGTGGTAAATTAGTTCTGATACTAGATGGCGCTAGTGGTAACTAATGTCACGGTACGGTAAATTCACGTAGGTTGTTCATTTTCTAGTAAATTAATTTCTCTGACTATACATCAGCAATTTTCTATTTATTTGTAACCAAACTGACCTGATCAGCATTTTTCTCCATGATCCAGAGCGAGGTTTCGTCTTGGAACAGCACAGCGTTGCGCGTCGGATGCGCGCTAACGGACGACACGGCCGATCGACGCGACAGCCACTCGGGAGGCAGCGCTGTACCCGGCCATTTTGTGAACCGCTTGTCTTTTAGCTCGTATTCTACTATCTAAGAGATGGATACACATAATTGAATGAGAATTGTATGTTTAGTGTGAGATACTGAAATGCAAATGCACAAGTAATTTATCCCCGGAACAATTGACTGCTTCCAGATCGCCCGCACGGCGAATAAATTACTTGTGCAGGTAAAAAGAAGTGTGTGGAGATTCTGCATATTCCATCGGACGGCCGCGTGACCTTTTTTATTTTATGGTTAGATGCTTTGGAATCAGTTATAGTGTTGGATGTACAACCACTAGCCTGATCACAGATGTCCGTATTGCTACAAGCAAGTTAAGGAATTTAGAACAATAGGGAATTTCGAGTATTCTTATGTTCTATGGATGTTTTTTTTATGTCCGATTTTGACAAATGCCAAATCTACTGTTATGGTCTGTGCAGAGACAATGAAAAGGCTGGCTTTTAAACCAAAACTAAAGGTGGTGCTTTGTTTAGTTCTAAAATTACACTGAAGTTGAATTACTCACCTTTTGATCAACATACGTCACAATAAGGTTTTCTCTTTGACTATCTACAGTGAGCGCCGACGGAACGCACTGGTACTTGGGTAAACTGACGTAAAACTCGAACTTCTTGCTGTTTTGTGTCCAAACGGAGATGGAGCCAAGAGTGTCCGCTACCACTAAATACGTTACTCCCTTCGGACTTTTCTTAGAAATGTAGAGGTGCAATATTGATTTTGCTTTCAGATCTGCAATGTAAAAATAGATTGCTCTAAAATCGGTAAAGGAAGACATCGTGAATTCGTGAGGCAACCGAGATGTCCCAGTAACAAAAACATGTGATGTCATGTGGTGAACAATGGACCACTCCCTATCACAGAGAGCACTGAGCCCCAGTAGTAGGAATGCTAAAGGCTGATTATTATTATTATTTAAAACACACACCGAGGAGCGAAATAAGAATAATTTCGAGATTCCAGATGTTAAGAGAAGATCGCAATTATGATAAACAATACTTAGAAGTGACGCTAGAGTTCATAACTCACATTTTTCTCACACTCACTCGAGTTTAGCAGAAAAAACTTCATAACTCACACTTGCACGCGTTTACAGGAAAATTATTACTCACATTTTTCTAAAGAGATAGTCTGCACAGGCGTGGCCCCGGCTTCTGGGTCCACTTGTAGCACATGCAGAGTGCCGGCGGTGTGTGCCACCATCGTGCAGGAGTCGTCGGTGAAGCACACGCGGTCGCACCCGCCCTCAGGCAAGCCGTTGATCATCACTTTAGATAGGGATATGTTAGACTGCTCTTCATCCTGCAATCATATTTGTTATTATTTGAAAGTGGTGAATATAAATATGCGTGGATGGAGAGGGAGAGGAAGAGTCACAGAAAAGATGGATGGATTGTGTGATGGTTGACAGGGAAGAATGAAAGAATAAAACGTGTTGGATCAACCTCAACTAACATGGGACAATGGCAAGCAGATGATTATTTACGATTTCCATAACTGGCAAAAATAATTATGAGTGTATACAACGTTATTAACAACTTGCATCAGCATATTCTTGTCAGCATATTCTTTGTAAAAAATAAATATAATGTTCGACATCGAAGATCGCATAAGGGCTGATTTTACCAGTCAGATATCTTTTATCCGTGGAATAAAATTGCCGTCTGACAGTTTTAGTATGGAAAAAAGCTTAAATTTCTAATTTTATTTTCAGGATATGACTTATTCTAGGTATTACAGTTTGGTAAAATTCGCCCTAAGAAGAATAATACAGGTACAATCTAAAATATTGTGAAGAAATCTGAACCTGAGAGTCATATGATCAGCATACAATCATGTACACTTAATAAAATCATATGGGCATCCATGTTGGTCTATAGACCATAGACTATGGTAGCTTTTTATTTAATGGATAGCTTGCAACATGAAAAATACCAATAATTTTATGGAATGGACCCATGCTATACTTACAGCATCCAATTTGAGCATCCTAACATCACTAGCTGTGGAATAAACGACTAGTTCTCCGTTAGGCGACAGTGCACAGCATGAAATTTGCTTCTTTTCTTTGGTTTGAATAGACACTAACTTCACCGGCTTCTCTGTCAGTTTCAAACTTTGTTGCTGTATGTTCTCTGCCTTAGCTCTGTTTATTATATCAATTGTTGAATCTTGTTCTAGTTCATTGTTTTCCATTTGACTGCTATCTAGTTTAGTATTAAAGTTATTGACCAGCACATTGCCACTGTTGTTGGTGGCATATGAGCCTAGTTTCCATACTTCAAGATGACTGCTGTACCTGCAAAATGAATGAGAAAATAATCGCACATTTTTCACGAATCCCACATTTTTACAGGAGACAGAAAAGCACATGACGTGTAGACTGCTATTTAACATTGAAAAGAGGTTGTTTAATCAGAGTTGATTTTGTTGAATGTTATCCTCATGATAAACCTCTTGAAACAAATGCTATGTAAAAGAAAAGTTACCTTAAAAGAAGTAATTTCTTTCGACTGCAAACTGAAGACCTCGGCGCCGGTATCATGGGCGGCAGCCTCATCACCCACTTCGGAGGATAGCTCGAGAACGTGAGGTAGCCATCAACCCCAATTGAGATTAATTTCTCAGCATGAATGACAAGTCCTCTGAAAATAGTTACAAAACATTTAATGAATCAATTCATCAATGGTACAGCCTGTGTCCCACCAGTGAGAAGATTGTAGGCTGAATATGCTTATGCATACAATCATAAACTTAATGTATCAATTTGAAAGGGAGGTGACTGAGGGCCAAAGTTACATAGTTATATTATAAAATAAACTTACAAACAGTTGTAATTTTAGATCACAAACAGAAAAACAAGTTTGTTCACTTAAGAGAAAAGATAAATGAAATAAAGGAACAGGGTTAAGAGTTATCCTACCTGACATCATGTTCATGAATATTTCTCTGCACATTCTTCACCCACTGAGCCTCTGTCTGCTTTCCATTGTTCTTGTTTACTTTGATGAAGTTCATGATGACGGGGTCCACTCCACTGCAGAACAGACTCTTCTCATCATCAGACACAGCTATTGATAGTATATCTGCTTTGTGAGTGGAGTATGATTCAAGCTAGAATTAAAAGTAGTTCTGTTATAGTATGGATTTTTATTTATAATTTTCGAGTTTGTGTTTGCACAGACATAATTATGTACAAAGTTACAAACACAAACTCGTTAATATGTGTTCAACTGAATTTAAACACATATTCAAGTAATAAATAACATCAGACCTGTTTCCCAAGCACAGGTGTACCGATAGTACAGTCAACAGCAAAAGTAGGTGATCAAAATCAGAAATTCAATACTAATGAACAGAGTTCGCGTCAGAACTGTGTGGCGTCGAAGTGATTCAAAAGTATGTGATTGTAAATTATACCAAACATTTACTACTACTACAGCTGCCATATATTCGTGATCAGTTTTGACTCCAAAAGTTATAAACTCAATTCGCATCGGAACTAAGAAGTGAAAAAAATTTTCAAAACTAGTGTACAGTTAAAATCAAAAATTAAATGATGAAACTGAGGTCACGCAATCATGAGGCAAATAATTTTTCCATACTTATTTTTTAATTCATCATCTGCTTAGCCTCGGGGGGTGGAGTTGCTCACGTCCGTAGGATTTACCACCTTCTCCTAGGCCCACCCTACACGTATCCCCCGGGTGGTGCAAAACGAGCAACAACGCCGAGTCACGGGCGGCGGTGAAGTAACCCGTTCATTGGTTCCCACTAGCCAAGAAGAACTAAATATCTTCTAAAAGAGTGGCCATAGTGCCTTGGGAAAGTGCTATGAGATTATTTCCCAAGCCCCCCTTTATATGAAAATGTCTAATAATGAGAGCGAGTGTTTGTCATGCGATCCGGCTAACACCCGGCGCCCTCCGGTATCCGGGCCGGTGGGTGAGAAATTGGTTACCGAAGACTCCATGGAAGTAGGCGACCAGGCTTCCATGGCAGTGAATGTTACTGGCAGCAAGAAATATGTTCAGCAAGCTTTCCACCCTAGTTTGTTTTTATCTCGACCTAGATGCAACTCCTTAGGCAGCACAACAAGCAAAGAAATGCAAGAGCCAACAAACATAAAACAGCTTGAGGTCAAAAATAAAATACCTAGAGAACAACATACACAACCAACAGTTATTGGTTCTAGTACTTCTCGTCCACCTGAATGGCAAAGAGTTCCGTCTAACAGAAGCAATAAGCGCAAAAAGCTCTCACAATCACCCTCACCAGAGGCGATCAAAACCTCCAATAAATATAGTGGCCTACAAATAGATCTCACCGAAGACGAGAGCGCACCAAAACAAAAACGACCTAGCAAAGCTCCACCCATTATCTTATACGGCGTTGAAGATGTCAATAAACTCACAGACCTCCTACAAACTGTCGCAAATAAGGGAGAATTCAACTTCAAAATCGTCAACAGAAATCAGCTAAGAATTAATAGCTTGGACATTGAGGCTTACAAGAAAATAATGACTCTAGTCCGTGAAAAAGGCCTAATTGCACACACGTTCAACAGGAAGGATCAACGATGCTACCGATTCGTCATCAAGAATCTGCACCACTCAACCCCTCATAGTGCCATAATAGAGGAAATTGAAAAAACTGATAACAAAGTGTTTGAAGAAATCATAAATGTTAAGTTTGGGCTTGAAAAGAAGCCAACCTCTACATTTTTTGTGAACCTGGTTTCTAACCCAAATAATAGTGCTGTTAAAACAATAAAATCGATATACCATCAAACAGTTGTAATAGAAGAGCCTAAAAGAAAAAACGCCATTCCACAATGCCAACGATGTCAGCAATATGGGCATTCGAAAAACTATTGCATGATGCCCTATCGCTGTGTGAAATGCGCACAAGCCCACAAAACATCTGAGTGTCCAAAAAAAGATAGGAACACACCGGCAAAGTGTGTTTTGTGTGAAGGCTCACATCCAGCTAATTACAAAGGATGCACAGTGTACAGGGAGATTCTAAATAGAAGAATTGGCCATAAACCTACTACCCAAACCATATCCCCTGTAGAACCTAAAATGTCACCAGCAACCGAACAAAATAGACCGCAAGTCGAGAATAAACAGCCAAAATATGTTAATGACAAAAATGGGTTGACATATGCAGAAGTTGCTAAAAACGAACCCAAATTAGAAATTCTGCTCACACAACAGGCTGAAAAGCTAGATAAACTATTAGACCAAATGTCGACTATGATGAATTTACTCACAACAATCATCAGTAAACTTGTACGTTAAAATGGCCACACTCAGAGTTGGGACCTGGAACATAAATGGATTGGTCAAACATAAACAAGACGTAGAGATACTCCTTACACTACATGACATTGACGTACTTCTAGTTTCTGAAGCACACCTAACACCCAGTCATTTATGTACCTTCAAAAACTATAGTATATACTCCACATTCCATCCCGATGGAACAGCACATGCAGGGACAGCAGTCATAATAAAAAAGCACATCAAACATGACGTTCTGGAGGAGTATAAAACTAACCAAATACAGGCTACTACGGTAATGGTTCAGGATAAGCAGAGCTCACTAGCCCTATCCGCTATATATTGTCCCCCTAAGCACATACTAAAGGAAGACAATTTTACAGATTTCTTCAAAACTCTTGGGCAAAGATTTATATGCGGCGGCGACTGGAACGCTAAAAATGTCTACTGGGGGTCCCGACTGACATTACCCAGAGGAAGAGAACTGAAAAAAAGCCTCGACGAAAACCAATTATACATCCTGAGTACGGGTGAACCCTCATATTGGCCAACAGATTCGAAAAAACTCCCTGACCTACTGGACTTCTTTGTATATAAGGGACTTTCTAACATGTACCTAAGTGCTGAAAATTGCCTGGATAGCAGTTCAGATCATACCCCTCTGATAGTAACTATTAGCACATCAATAATAGAAAGACAGTTCAAAGAAAAGCTCTACAACAAGAAAACTGATTGGGTTGGATGTAGACAATACATCGAGGCAAACGTGAACCTAAAAGTACCATTAAAAACAAACAATGACATTGATGAAGCTGCTATAAACATCACAAATCTCATCCAGACAGCTGCATGGAAATGCACACCAACACCTACTAGGCCAGGATACAAAAATATTTCAAAGGAAATAAGGAGTAAGGTTCTGGAAAAAAGGAGGCTCAGGAGAGTTTGGCATACCAGTCGTCATACTTCTGACAGACGGGATTTCAATAGAGCGGCCGCAGACCTGAAGCAATATCTGAAGGATATCGAAAATGAGACCCTGAAAAACAGACTGGAAAATCTGGACGCTACAGCTAAAAACGAGTACTCCCTTTGGAACACCGTAAGGCATAGCAAAAATGCGCCACAAACTGCTCAGCATCCTTTAAAGAAGGGAAATAATGTATGGGCAAGAAAAGACGACGAACGTGCCGAGGCCTTTGGAGTTTTCTTAGCCGATGTATTCGCTCCTAATTCCGGTGACACAGCAAGCGATAAGGAAATTCAAAACTATCTGGAGACAGATCTACAACTCAGTTTACCATTGAAGTACTGCTCACCTCGCGAGATCTGGAGGATTATAAACGGTCTCCAACTGAATAAAGCCTCTGGATACTGCCTTATAACTGCTGAAATCCTGCGTCAACTACCAAGAAAAGCCATCGTCTTCATAACACAGCTCTTTAATGGAATTTTGAGGACTGGAAATTATCCGAAAATATGGAAAGTGTCGGAAATTATCATGATTCCAAAGCCAGGAAAACCACCGCACCTTGTGTCGTCATACAGGCCAATAAGCCTACTGCCTGTTATGTCCAAACTATTTGAGAAAGTCGCTGCACGTAGGCTTAATGAAATACTTAAAGACAGCAACATCATCCCACAACATCAGTTCGGTTTTAGAATAGGGCACTCAACCGTGGAGCAGGTGCATAGAGTGGTGAATAAAATACGAGAGGGCCTAGAACAAAAGGAGTACTGCTCGGCTGTATTCCTGGACGTACAACAAGCGTTCGACAAGGTCTGGCACCAGGGCTTGTTATTTAAGATAAAAAAACAACTACCACATAACCTGTACGTATTATTGAAGTCTTACTTAGAGGGCAGATTCTTCCGGGTAAAAATTAATGACTCGTATTCGAAATTCTACAACATACAGGCTGGCGTGCCCCAGGGCTCCGTATTAGGTCCAACACTCTACCTTATATACACCGCAGACTTACCAACGTCAGAAGAAGTTCTCTGTGCCACCTTCGCTGATGATACGGCTGCTTTGTGTAATAACAAAAACCCTCATATGGCCTCAGTAATGTTACAAAAGCACCTCGACAAAGTCTATAAGTGGATGAGAGAATGGAAAATAAAAGCTAGCGCCAGCAAGTCAACGCATGTGACATTTACTCTCAGAAAAGATGACTGCCCACCTGTTAAACTCGGAGATGACCCACTTCCACACGGGACAACAGCTAAGTATCTCGGCGTACATCTCGACAGAAAACAAACGTGGAGATACCACATAGAGAAAAAACGTGACGAGCTTAACATCCTACTTCGGAAACTAAACTGGCTCTTGGGAAGAGCATCACACGTATCACTGGAAAACAAAGTACTCATCTACAAAGCAGTAATAAAACCTGTCTGGACATACGGAGTTGAGCTGTGGGGCTCTGCGAAGAATTCAAATGTGGAGATACTCCAACGATTTCAAAATAAAGTGCTCAGAATAGTATCAAATGCTCCTTGGTTTATGAAGACCTCAGAATTACATGAGCATCTGCAAATCAGAACTGTAAAAGAAGAAATAGAACACAGGATACATTCATACAAATATCGAATAACGTCACATACCAACACCTTAGCCACAGCCCTAAGTGAACCAATAGCCATGAAAAGGCTCAAACGACACCACATATGGGACTTTATTGAATAAAGCCTAAACAACTTTGAGAGGCAGATTCTTCGCTGGAAGAATGAACCTCAGCAATTAATATCCGCACAAAAAATCTGCTAAAGGTTTACAACCGATTGCAAGATAAACTAATAAAAAAAAAAAAAATCTGCTTAGCCTTTTCCCAACTATGTTGGGGTCGGCTTCCAGTCTAACCGGATGCAGCTGAATACGGGTAGTCAGAAGCCCGAAAGTCAGACAACCAGTCTTACCAAGGCGTATCGTATTACCCAGTAACTGGGTTGTGGAGGTCAGATAGGCAGTCGCTCCATGTAAAATACTTATTTTTTAATTATCCCGGTAATTTAATTTGTTATGTTGTCCCAAATAATAGGGGGCGAGTCTACAGCCATCAACCTGGAACAAACCTAGACTCCGCACTGCTACTGAACAATTCCTAATGGAAAAACCCAATATCACTTTCAGGGAGCTCAACAGTGGTGCTTGCAACCACTAGAAGCAGTCTACTAATAATACTAACTAATGTACTGGGAAAATGAGATATATATCTCAGTATTCCACAGTTCCAACCCCATCCTCCACTCTTGGATCCTGACCTAGTTATCAAAATCAGGCATCCAATTTATTTGGTTGTGATTATTAGAATATTTACAAATAAAACATGGATAGACTGTTGTATTTTAAATTTTACAAGTTTGAATATTATATTCTTACCTGATCACCAAGAGCGCTGTCCCAAAATATAAGTCTGCCCAGACTGTCTCCAGACACAATAGTGTTATCAGAGAGCATTCCCAGACACCAAACTATGACCTCTCTGCCCCGTCGACTCACCGACATGCGGGTTATTGCATGTCCGGTCTCCACATTCCACACACGTATTGTGTTTATTGAACCTGAAATGATATATCATTTTTTTTTTTAACTGCCTAGTAGTTTTGTAAAATGTTAGCAAAACATACACAAAAAATACATAAATAATTATATTCTACCCAAGAACCCATTAATCCATACCTGTAACAAGCACATTTCCTGTGTTGCTAAATTTACAGCACAATATTCTGCCTTCCTGCTTATCAAATAACTTGTTGTATAAAATCTCATCATTATCTACACTGTACAGGTTGACATATCCTTGCTCCGTACCCACTGCTACAAGACTGTCATCTGGATTCACGTCTAGGCACCACGCTGCATAGCCTGTTAGCAACACTGTCGTCTTCAGGCATAGTTTATTCAAATCCCACTCAATCAAGGCACCCCCGAGACCTGTTGACAGCAGTCGATCGTTCACCCAGCCAAGTGCTTCCACAGAACCATTCTTCACACCAGGAATGAACTTGACGAGATATGGCGCATAATTTAAGTCCCATATCTCAATAGAAGCATCTCCTCTGCAATAAAAACCTAAATGAATATTAATTATTTAACAATGCCAACGTAAACATTGCATTATTTTGGTCTAAACATTACCGCGCAACGGCGATGTGTTTGCTTGTTTTATTAAATGAAACACAGTTGATCGGTTGCGGTTTAGGATTATAGTAACGAACTCTGTGCACTTTACTAGACATTGTAAGAACTGTTTATTCAAAAAGAAATTAGAACTTTAAAATCACATGCAGAATACACTACACATAACCTCCAACCAACATTATACTGATTACACATGACAATGACATTGACAAGTGGAAGAGATTGACACTTGACAGTCTGACCGGTCTGACCAATCTAACTAACAATCTGACCAAAAGGTTGTTAGCATGGAACATGGAATTAGTACTTACATTATTTATGTGTTCTCAGTCAGACTACACGCCTCTGACTTATGTATCTGTGTGCTACACGCACACATGCACTGTTGTTGGTCATAGATAAGGGTAAGTACTGTTGTTGGTTGTTGCGTGAGGTGGGTTGGGCATTGAATTGAAACCGTCAGTATTGTATATAGGCAGATTTTATTTTTGATTCTATTCGTGTATTAAAGATGAAATGACATGAAAAAATAGATTCCCTACCATTTGCATAAAATGTTAAGAAAGTAACATTATGTGAATTTAAATTATGCTACAAAATAAACCTAGGACTGTATGTCAAAAACAATTATGGAAAAGTATTATTAAACCAAAATATTATGCGAAAAGAAGGAGGAAGATCCCGAAAAAATATTATGAAAAGGTTTTTTTTGTTGTAGTCTGTAGAACTACTGTGGCTTTAAAGCTGACTATCCAAGTTCCAGTAAAAAAAAAAGTAAAAATCAAGTTTCGAGGATTGCAGTACAAGTACATATTTTCGTCAAAAACCGTGATTTAATTATTGGATATTTGCATACTACAATATCAAAAGATTAATTCTTGTATAATGGGGGACGGTCAAAGTGAAACTAAACCGTTACTAAGGGATGGTACGTATTTAATTGGTTTTATTGTTTTGACAGCTGATGATTCAACGAATACTTCTTGTGATTTTTGTTGCTAAACAATGGAGTAAGATGATTCGAAGCAGCCGCTACGTAGTTCATCGAAATGCCTGTGTTGTGCAACAGATTTACCAGTTATTACATGATTGGTTACGTATTTCTAACTTCATAATTAACACCCGAATGTAATGTTTTTGTGCGACAGAGGAGGTAAATGTCAGCACAATATCTCCTATCGGACCTGACGAGCTTCCTCCACCGTACCAGCAAGCGGGAATGCCGATGGTAACATGCCGCGTGTGCCAGGCTATGATCGACATCTCAGGAAAGAGAGAACAGCATGTTGTTAAATGTTCAGAATGCAATGAAGCCACGGTAAGTAGTTGAAGCCAAACCTATTAGTTTTTACCGATGAAAGTCTTCGAGTCTACAAATAAGTTTAGGTCGAAATGCCTCACTTGTCATGACTATCTTATTGACTTTATTCTATCTAATTCCTTTCTTTGTTTATCAAAGTACTTTTTGTTCTTGTTATTAATCAGTTCACTGACTCATAAGTCTTATAAGACTGCAGATTATACTTTACTAGGTTTATGGATATTTTATTTGATCTGTTTTATTTTTTCAGCCTATTAGGAATGCTCCACCTGGTAAGAAATATGTGCGCTGCCCTTGCAATTGCTTGTTAATTTGCAAGTCATCGTCACAGCGCATTGCATGCCCCCGTGCAGACTGCAAGCGGATCATCAACTTGGCCCCGTCGCCTGTCACTCCACCAGTACCAACCTTGCCTGGCATGTGCAGGGTCATCTGCGCTCACTGTCAGGACACATTTCTGGTATGTATAATCACCACCTTAAAAATCGACATACTTTGCATAATAATCCAAAAGTGATTTTGATATGGAGTATTTTTTCAAACATCCAGCTTGCATCAAAATTAAAATGTCTGCACCTCATTATTTCAATTATTTACATCTCTAATTACTAAACAATAGAATTCACAAGGAGTAAACCTAAAGATCAGAGTATTCTTGCTTATTATTGAAATCAATAATAATCCTATATTATGCATATTTTTATATTAATAGTTATAAATGGTACCTCTATCAGACCTCACATATGCTAGACTATAGGTATACACACTATTGCATTGTTAATATTAAAATTACCTTTCCAGTATTGCACTAACATACATTATTTTCTATGTACTTAATTTTTTATGACACCTTTTTACTGCAACAAAAGAAACAACTGCAATCAATGTATAGAAAAAGTAATAAATTATTATTTTGATGTATAAAATGTTGTAGCCATTGAAATAAACCATCAACAGTGGTTCTACATTGTAGCTAATAAATTCTATGCATGTAAAAATTCTGCCAAAAAAAACTATTGGTATGCCAGTTCAGTAGTTAGTGAGCAGTGGTGGCTCAGTGGTAACGGCCGCGACTTACGAGATGTCGATCGTAGGTTCGAGCCCTGACAGGGGCTTTACTTTATGTTGATTATTTTATTACCACTGCTCTCATAACAGTGGAGGAAAACATCATGAGGAAACCAGCATGATATAAAACCTAAAATTCGAAGACATGTGACATCTACCAACCTGCATTTGGTGGAATATGGCCCACTTCCTCACCAAGAGGAGGCCTTTGTCCCAGCAGTTGGAACATTATAGGCTGATTATGAAGTTTAGTAGTTTCAAAACATTTGACTACGGGCAATGACTAGTCACTATAATAATATTAACCTTATCTGTTATTGACACAAATGCAAAATTACAACTTTTGTTGTGAACACTATGTATCTTACAGAAAATAGAATCATTTTCACAACTGTTCTACACTCCACGGGTTGGTAAATATTGAACACTGTGCTTAGTGTATATTTATAAACATTCCAAATTGATTCGCATGTCACATTTTAGTAAGTACAGATTATGTGTTAAACTTGACTGGACTTGTTTTCTGAAGTATCCTTACTGTGGTTTTAATCAAACCAATTTCCTTTCATAATTTATAATATTGACATAAATAAAATAAAAAGACTTGTTAGGTACCTGAATGTGATCTCATTGGCTCTGTATTAAGTGCAACAATTAACCTACTTTTTGATAATAACATTCTACCACAAAATGTCCTTTAGCATTTCTATAGCAACATTAAATTGGTTTAGAAATATAAAACCAAGACAAACACCCTTAACATTATATTTTTTATTTATAATAATAAGTGGCTTGTCTTGCATTCGTGTGAGTATGAATGCATCATATTTATGTTCCTAGTTTGATAATGTTAAACATATTATCTCCACTACTATGACATACTCGTACATATTTTATTAGATATAGATACGATACTTATACATACGTAGTTCGTTAAGGTCTTTGACCTGAGATAAATATTAATTATGTAAGTAGGTATAAAAGAAAAAGTATGCTTAGATGGTTTGGTTTTTTTGAGAGGATAAATTAAATGTGTAAAACAGAAGGTATTTACAAAGTAGATGTGAGTGGAAACACTAGAAAGGCGTGCCATAGAAAGACATTTTAGTAAGCTTATTGGTGAAATTCTTCAAAAAGGTCAGGTCAGTACTCGCAACCGCAACCGCATAAATGAAGCAATAGGAGTATGTAAGGATCGTGGCAGATGGGGTTCTGTAGTTTCTGCCTATTAACATGGAAAAAAGGAGTGAGTTTATGTATTTTTTCACCGGCTTCATAAGGTTCATAACTCATTTGTTGGGCTTGGACAAGATACCCTCTTCTTTGCTAGACTTGCCTTTTAATGCGTTTAAAGCAAGTAAAATCCAACCTTTGTTCAAAGGCTTACTATTCCATCAACGACTACTTACACGATAGGAATAGTTGGTCGCCCTAATTAACTGAAGACAATGTTCATGTTCTTTCTCCAGAATTAGCTTAGGTACTGACAGGTTACTGTTATTAGTATTAACCCACTTATTTATTTCACATCGATGGTCCTAGTTCATCATTAGTGACTGCAAGTGACAGCTATGTGACGAACCCAGCAATGCATAAATATGTAAGCTGTCACGCCCTTTATGCCTGGAGGCTTTTATTTAGGTAGTGAGTTTTTATTTTTATTTTAATTAATTATTTTTTAGCTTGAGTACGTATAGTTTTTATTATATTTGTTGGTATATTGGCGTGGCTAGCTGACATATGGCAAATAACTTAAGTTTCTTGTAATGTTCATTACTGAACATAGGTTCCTAGTATTGTATACATGCAACTATATTGTAACTAAACAGACAGCTGTGCTGCTGGGGAGTTTGTTGCGCCACTTCTTCTTCCCAGCGATAGCACTAGGAAGTGGTGAAGGACGGGCGTTTTTGGGGGACTGTCTTTTGTAATTTTGACGTCCGAAAAGTGCTGATTCTCAGCCTAATTTGAATAAATGACTTTTGATTTTTGTTTTTTTTTTTATTTGATTTGTAATTTATTTGTTGGTGGTGTTCCAGTATCAGCTGCTGAAGAACGCGCCGGTGCGATGTCCGCACTGCCGCAAGGTGTCGTCGGTGGGCGCGCGCATGGCCCGCGTGCGCGGCGCAATCTTCGCGGTGCTCTCGCTGGTGTTCCTGGCCATCGCTCTGGGCGTCACGTTGGGAACGCTCTCCGCTGCTAAGAGCCACGGTGGCGGCATCTACGTCGCCTACGTCGGCGGCTTCTTGTTAGCCTTCATTCTAGGCAGTCGAGCAGTCTACTACTTCGCTATGAAAGTAAGCACCATTGAGGGCCCAATGTAAGCCGCCAAGTCACTCGACTTTGTGATAAAATTTGTATGACTAGAAAGTATATTATATAGAAAATTCTCAATTCCATATAGCATTGTTATAAGAGCTTGGTTTGCCAAGTATATTTAAACCATCTCAATATAGAGCCGAGTTTGTTCTATTTGATGATTAGTTGGCATTGATATTGCGTTAAATGTACCTAAAATAAACTTGGGAAGAAAATTATGTTATTATATCGAATAAAGTGTAGGTGAGTTATGTGCCCTATTCTAGAAGCAGTGAACGATGGCATTGCATATGAATAGTTTAATCTTGTTGGAAAGATATTTGACAAACAGTGTTGTATCTGAGATTCTAGTTCATCTCTTGCAATTATGGGTTAAATAGTTTGTTGGTATGTATTTATACTGCAATGGATAGGCCTTATATCCATAAGGAATCTCAAATCCTTATGCATGTGCTATAAAGTAACAACAGTTTGTTTCTTACTCATCATCTCTAGCATTGCTCTTCAGCGACAGTAATTAATATAATTCACAAGATAAAAAGCTATGAGATTATTATAATTTGTATTTACGTTAAATGTTCAAAATTTAGAAAAGGGTATTATTTATGCAGGGTGATATTATTTTGCCTTCTAAGTTATTTATTTGCAGATTTTTTTATAATATTGAAGTTGTCATGATATTCAGCTTGCAACTCTGTCTATAAATATGTAACTACTAAATATGTAGCAAATTGTAAATATTTGTATTTTCTAAAACCCTTCGACGTAATTGGATTTAAAAATATGATATATCAGTATTTACGACGGTTTTAATTATTTATTGCGATATATCATAATCTAAAAATGCTGCTGTAGATAATTGTGGTCTACAGCGAATTTGTCACAACAGGTAAAAAAATATTTTTACTCATAGCATGTCTTTGTAATAACCTAAATTGAGATATACGCCTATTCCATAAAATCATGTATCAAAGAAACTCGTTTTAGATATTTAAATGAGCCAAGTTTAAAAATTGTAAAGACTTTCCAAGGCTAATTGTACCGAATGTTATAAAAAGAAAAATATATTGCCTAACTCTTAGAATTGTAGACTGACTTCATTGATATATTACTAAATGAATTCTAAATAGCTAACAAACGTTCGTCGTCACTCATTCATTGTTGGTTTCATCGTGTCGTTCCACTATCAACGCTGTTTATTAAAGCAACGTTGCTGTAGATCCGTGACACGCAGGCCAAGGGCCAACAAGCACATAACGAGCATTGAGCGTGCTGGCAAGTCCCAAACAGCAATATCTAGCTACTAAACAAACCATTACTAACAAAATCACTCATTAAAAAAATAAGTTAAGATAATACTACGAGTTCATAATTATAATCCACAAAAATAATTTGGTGCTGAATTTTATAAAGTATAGATGAGTGACGGTGAAGCCTTACATTTGCTACAGCATTCCTCGTGTTGATAGTACATGACGTGTGTTTTAAATAAAGGTAATAACCCTTCTTTGGAGTCGGGTAAAAATAAACAAAGATTTTTATAGTGTACACGACAACCGCGACTTGACTGATTTTTTTCGAGACAATTGAATATTATAGCCACCATTAATGATCCAATAAGCTTATATTATAACATCGTTTTGAAAAATACTTACGCGATTATGATACACCTGTTCGTAGCAATTTATTTTGCTAACTCAGGCGCACTCTACACGGGCAAGAGTATCGCAGCGATAGTAACGCAGTGGCATCAAACTCAAAAGAAACTGTATGCAGCGATCTCCACACGGCGATAACATCGCGGCGAGAGTTTGATGGCACGACAAGACTATCGACGCGAATTCCGCACTCGTGGAGATGGCGCCGTAGAAGTACTTTGTCGTGGGTACACCAGTGTAGATAGGATTTCAATACAGAGTGTTTAATGCAAAGACTGCCTCGCAAATATTTTATTTAATGGCAATTGGCTCTAATTAGTATTGACAAGTTTGGGAATGGGTAGATAGAAGAAACCTCGAAAAAGACACCTCCATTCACTTGATTTTTATTCTGTGCTTAAAACTATACCTTCGTGGTTTATTTTAACCGTGATTATTTATTAAAATATTTCCGTATAATTATCGTATTTAGTTTGTGTATAATTATGTAAATATCCAACACGATGATCAGGAAAGTCGGGTTTTCGTTTACGATCTGTATTATGACGTGCACAAGTATCTGTACCTATTTTTTAATCCTTTGCATTCTATTCTTTGTTTTATTATTTTTTATTTAAACAATATATTATTGTATCGGAAGGTAGTAAGGGCTAGCAGTCAACGTTTGTGTTATTATAATTACATTGTAAAGTTTAACTGTAATAATCAAACAATATGTGAATTAAGTCTTAGATTATTTGTTTTCAGTAAATAAAAATTAATAGTACCACCATATAATAATACCATGTATAATTGATTATTAATTATTTCATAAAATGTTAGTGCTTTACACATGTATTTGTAGTTATAAGTCAAATAAATTGTACCAATCGACATCTCATTTGATCTTTTCTTTAATTTTATACCACCACTGTTGAAGGAAACTACAATAGAATAATGTATGTATTTTATTAATAATGATAACAAAATAAATTTAAGGTAGATACATTACCGTAGGTATATTAAAAGTAGGCGCATTTACCAGTATTAATATTGAGAACCAATAAAAAATCTAAGAACTTATAAATAACCGTGCACTTACGTTATAATTATGACACATTAATATTCTTTCGAAAATGTTGTAATAGAAGGTACCATTTAAAGATACCGTCAATATAAGTGGGTACGTTACGTAGGCTGGTACGTAGGTACTTTGTACATTCATATAGTAGATGGTTTGTAATATTTATTGCAATACATTTTTAGTACTTATGTTTAGTACTTTAGGAAATACGAGAGATACAATACAAAAAATACCATCATTTTATGACCATTTCAATTTAAAAAATACATTGAAATTTTTAAATAGTTCGTAA
The DNA here is from genome assembly GCA_951799955.1 of Apamea anceps. Classification (NCBI taxonomy): domain Eukaryota; kingdom Metazoa; phylum Arthropoda; class Insecta; order Lepidoptera; family Noctuidae; genus Apamea; species Apamea anceps. The sequence goes on from OX637516.1 coordinate 8,697,000, forward strand.
AGAATCTAACTCTACACACGACTAGACGAACAGATTAGACAAAAATAGTCAAGTGATAAATATCGGGAAACGTTCCAACTTATTCTAAATTATTAAAGTATATAGGTACTTTCTAAGGAAGGAATGTCTTTCGCACAACATACAAAGCTTTAGATTTTTAAATGCATTAAAATCTAGTACCATGTACTTAAGAAAACATGTACAATCATTTTAGTACTTATTGCAAAAAGTTTTAATAATGCATAGATGAGCTTTCAAGTGGTTTTTACTGAGGATAAGCGTTGGAAAATATTCTTAGATGACATATATATCAACAATAAAGCCCCGTTTACACGTGGAGAGTTACTGGATCGTCGAGAGGGAAAAATGCCCATGCGAGAGTCGAGATTCGTAGGTAAGAATCGCAAAGTGATTAATTTCTCTCATGTGTTTTAAATATAGAATGTATTTACTACATGAAAACGTAGACATTTCAGTAAGAGCGCGAAAAAAAATACGTTCAACTATTTTGTTATCGCATCCCGATTCTCGCCTCTAGGCGGTCAATGAATTCTCCTAGTGTAACCGCAGCTTAGCACTATTCTTGTCTTACAAAATTGTATCTGCCTATCTTGGTCAAAAGTAGTCATTCGGGTTTGAGGACTCGGGCTCCCGGCTATATTAAAACGTTATAACTGTAAGCCGTGTGAACATGTTGGTGGTTAATGGGACTTGTTGTAAGAGTCCTTGTGCTGATAGCCGGAGACGTAGCCCGAGGCTTCCACGAGGTCCTTCCTGCCCGCCATTCCCTTGCCTTTGCCAGTCTCGTCGAACCGTTGCTTGTGCGAACCCGTGTACTTAGTGGTGTCCGTTAGACGGTCCACTGCTGCTGCAGCCGCCGGAGATTTGGTCACCTGGAATTAGTGAAATGTCGATAACTAAGCTTTTCACCCAACGGCGGTCTTTATACTTTCGAAATATCTTGCCTGATGCAAGTTATTTCAGCTTTCTATGATGACACCAATGTTCAATAATGCAAAATCAGCCTATAATGTTCCCACTGCTGGGACACAGGCCTCCTCTCGGTAAGAGGGAATGGGCCGTAATCCACAACGCGGGTTGGTAGATGTCACATGTCTTCGAATTTATGGTTTTAGGACATGGCGGTTTCCTCACGGTGTTTTCCTTCACCGTTTTGAAAGCAGTGGTGATGAAATAATTTACAGAAAGTAAAGCGTGTCATGGTCCGAACCTACGACCTACAACTGTAAGTCGCGGCCGTTACCACTTGGTCAGCAATGGGGAAATAAAAAATCCCACCAGCTCTATGATACTGAAGTCATTAAATGATTAGTAAATAGTAGGTAGGTACCTACTTAATATTCAAAAAAATTAAAATTTATAATAGACGCCAGATCGTTGTGTGTGACGTAGAGGAAAATTACATATTTGACTTAGTTGATATTTTGTACAGCACGTCTGCACCTAACCCACGCCTTGACTGACTTTAATAGGTACTAACGTCGATAAAACTGAAGGATTCTTGACGTTATGGAAGATGGCATGCATTTTAAATAGGTACCTAAACGCTTCGATAAAAACTTACGTGTGATGTCAAGCCGGGCTGTCCACAGCTTGTGAGCTTCTTCTTAATTTCTTCCAACTCTACCTTTTTACTTTTAGCGAGGTCATCGAGGAATTTCTGATAGTCATCGAAACCAAGTTTTAGAGTCTTCAGTTTCTTGAAGTGAATCGCGGTATCTGTAGTTGTGATCTTCTTTCCATCGATCACCTTCGCTTGTTTCATCCATTTGTCGCTTTGTGACAGCGTTATCGTTTTGCCATCTGATTTGATATCTCCGAATTTGGAGAACGTTTTGAACGCGTCCTGGAAAATAAAGAAATAGATCAGATCAAAGGTTGGTTGGTATCTAGGGACACGTTATAAGTCTATGCATGATTTCGTGCACTACGTAGCTAAGAGAAATAGGTTAATGTTACAGTCGTATGGCTTCGGGTTACTAAACTGTTGGTATAAATGCTGTAGGACAGCTTTGTACTGATTTTATTTAAGAAGTTGGGTGAGTATAGTAATTTAATACCCGGTAAAAAAAAATCAAAGGTACAATAATGCTCTAAGAAAAGAAAGTGTTTCCAATCGCTGTCCTTTCCCTTTCTATTATTCCCTTTAGGCTTTATTTACTTATTCTTAATCAACTGTCACAGTAGATTTCGCAGAACAGCTTCCACCAAAAAAGCCACTACCAATCCAATATTTGGAACTACACCATATCCCAAAAGCCAGAACTTAAAAATAAATATAGCCCACCTACCATACCATACCAAGGGTCGTACGCCTACCTAACTAGTTTAAAGAAATACGTAGGTATTTAAAATCTTAATATACCTTTAGCGAGATCCCTTCAGCTTTGCCCGTTCCGTTGGTTGCGCCGGAAGCGGTCCCGTTCTCTAGCTTGACGTCCTTCACTTCCTGCGTCACCTGCTCTACAGCGGCGTCTGCCTGTGCACCTTCCGACATCTTGCTTTATTTATACTGAAATTTAAAAAAATATAGATTTATTCATTTTTTACTGAGGATTTTGCGACCGGTCAGTATTTTTTTGGAGATCTAAGGTTGTTCCTCTATGAAATAATATAAATTGCTAGGCCCACTAGACTTATAATCCGACTGAAAAGACAGGAGAACCGTTTGTCGTTTTCGTTTACTACGAAAACAATCTACCTAACCTTTTCCCAACTATTTTGGGCGTCGGCTTCCAATCTCACCAGATACAGCTGAATCCCAGTATTTTACATGAAGCGATTGCCTATCTGACCGCCATAATCCAGTTACTGGGTAACACGATATCAACTCCTTGGTAAGACTCGCAGTCACAGACTACATAGAGATAGGTACTACCGGTAAGCACCGGTAAGACTGATTGTCAGACTTGGGCTTCTAACTATCTGTAACGACTGTCGAAAGATCTACGAATGACGGCCAAGATCAACGGCTTATGTAAGGCCCTTTGTACACGGTACGGCGTATACACCGCGCCTTAGAAAAAAACGTGTAAGCTTCAAGGATATGACGTCAAACAACCGGAAGAGACAACGGCTAGGTAGGGCTCAATTGTGTTTTTTCTGTGCCATGCTGCAGACGTGAGTCATGAACTCATTCATGAATATATTTAGGAAAAAGATCATCGTTGCTTACGTGTATAGAAAACTCAAAAAAAAAAGAAGGTTTTGGATACATCCGATCATCTTATCCCATATTACAGGCCTTTTATGAATCAATTTAATTAATAATTCTTGATTTATCTCTATTTTAAAACAAAATCAGCGTACGTAAACCGTCAGAAAATAAATGCCACCGTGAAAACATCCGGTGCCGTCGAAAGACTCCCAGCTAGACCAACTGATGTGATGTGAATCACTCCGACGGCGACACGGCGCATACGACGACGGCGAGGGCGCCGGGACGTAGTGCCGCCGTGTCTGTCAACAATCTTCCATAATGATCCAAACAAGACTGACGACCGTGCCTACACACGGCGAATAACCGTAGTTTTTCCCGGCAAGAAAAACGTGTGTATACAAAGGGCCCTACGTGCTTTCCGAGGTACGAAAGGGCCTCGACATGTAAACAATTTAGGTATACAATTTATTAATTGTCAAGTCCCCAAGGGTCGAACATATCGACGTAGCTAGCTCCATTTGAATGACCATAGGATCCGTAATGAAGCGGGAAAAAACATTCATTAAATCTTCGAATAATTATGATGGTAAATTAACACTATTACACTATTGTAGTTGATGTCGGACGAGGATGATGTCATACATAAATATCCAAACATACAGTTGGCTATATCTATCGCAGTCACAGCATATCGTAGGATAACGCGACTCGCAGTGGCTCACGTTCGAGTGCTAAAAGCGGCAATTACATCACTGACCTTGCCGACGAAACGATTCGCCGGCAAATTGCTGTAAACATCAGCTGAGATTCCAAACTTACGTTAGGTATGTATGTAACTTGTGCTTAAATAAACTAGTTGCCTCCTACGACTCTTCAGGTTTGTCGGTAACACAAGAGAATATTACCTAGCCGTTTTATTCAAATAAGGAAATGACTTAATGCCTGATTTGGCAGCCTGACCTCGGTGGCCGGTCTAATCCTGAAGACAATGTGGATATAAACACACAAATTCATTAATCACTCCTTGACAAGCTTGTGGGGGCTCAAGAGGAACAATATGCTATTACACCTCCGCTGATTTGTCACTGTGGGTGCTCACATATCTAGACTAAATGATCTGACCTACACATGCTGGAGATCAAGGCTAATCATAAAATAGAACTTGATTTGTTCCAGGACTCAATGAATCACACAAAATTGAAATAGATCTTTTTGACCTACGAAAATCAATCGTCATGATTTCATGAATGTCATTAATAGGTCGATCTAGTCGGTTTTTAATGACCCATCCAAGGCACGAAATACAAAACTGCGTCTACAAATAAATAATTTTAATTGTAATTTAATTTACTTAGTTCGGGGTTCGAATTTCGCATAAACACAAAGGAGCGCCCTTGACTGTTACTTATTTATTGTGACGCCTTTGTCGATTTTATTGAAAGTAAAAAAGTCGCAGTGCGTATTCCAATACCTAGCACAAGGACAAGACCTGTCTATTTTGTAGAAATAATAATTGTCATGTTATGGCGATGTGTTAAACTAATGGCGAAGTAGCAAAGGAAGCTATTTAAATAACAAAAGTCGTATTGTCTGTACCCATCGCAGGTAGGTAGGTACTATTAATTCCATAGCTTACAGAATACGCACATCAGCTTTAGAGATACGGTGCTGCATTTATGTCAGCCGTACATACAATGGAGGTCGACGGCTTGGTGGCACCTCTCCGACCTACTTCTTGCTTTAACCCATATTTATACAATTCCGGTCATAGCTCTCTGCATGCGCGCGGTCTGTTTACACTGAGCTCATAGCTGCACCGCCCTATTCATAGACAGACCAGAGACGAGCCTTTTAAAACTGCAACTGAATACGCTATCTAGGAAATCCGTCATATACCTACCTACCTACCGTAATCAAATGCTGATAAAATTAACAACACAATATGTTAGTTGTCTAATCTTATCAAGGCAAAAAGAAAGAACATCAAAATTATAACATCAAAGTTACATGACTTCCACATGTTTTTGAGCATTTAAGACTTCATGTTTAGAAGTTTACATAAGTAGGTAGGTTCCTACCTACAAAATTATAACTCAGTGCTACCTACGTCACAATAAACAATGTGGTTATGAGGAACAGGGAACACGACAACTTTGTAAGTAATTAAGTAGTTGGTTACGTAAGTAGCGTATAATATGTCCCCATATAAAACAACGTGTCCTAGTGACCGAGGCTGACGTCACCCCCATCAGCATTCGCAATAAATGCCCTCCAGCAATGAGTCATTCTTATAAAAATATAATATAAGCATACGCCCCTAATATTAGCTCACATAATTTAACTTTCCCCTTAGATATCTATAGCTTTTGCTTCGCGTGACTAAAACAAATCAGAATAGATTCACGTTGGAAAATTGTCGAAACGGGTTTTATAAACTTGGCTATTCACCTTAGAGGTAAGCGCTAGGTTCCTATAGGCAACTTACGAGTAGGACTGTAGGAAATACTACTTCAATATCGTTCAAAGACGTATCGTCCTTAACATAGATGCTTTGGTCGAAAACGGCACAATAGGAAGACAAGTAACGCTACGTTCATCTTCGGACGTGATCCGCGTGTCTAATGAGTAAGACTCACACATAATATGATGAAGCTACATATATTGACTTGAGAATGATGTCATGTTTGAGATGACAGACGGCTTGTGGTCAAGTTGTAAGCAAGCAGCAAACGATGCTTCGTTGGAAGGTACCTATCTACCTACTTTGAGATTCTGGGGATCTATGAGGTTTAGTAAAGTTAACTGCGATCTATCGTGATATCCAGTTGATTACCACAAGGACCAAATGGGAATCGGCGCGATATACCCACCTAAAGGGCTATAGTTTGCGTTTGCTCCAAACGAGGTCACGGAATTTGAAAACTGTCACTTGTGACCACACCCTGTAGCTAACGGATATTCGATACCTTGTGCTTTTAGCCATGAACTTTTTGTTGTTTATTGTGTGTCAGGTTTTAAAACTAGAATATTAACAAAGTTAAAAGCTTCAAGGCTTTGTTTGACTCAATTATTTAGTAGCTATTTCTAGTAAAACACCTCAGGCGATGGTGCAAGGGGCGGGTGGCACTGAAATGACAAGGCCAGGCTTTGCTGCAACTATGTATGCTAATAAGTATTGGTTGTTTACACAAATAACACACACACACTCACCCCCACCCCTGCATTCACACACACGAACATACACACAATCACTAGCGCACACATTTAAATTACCCAATTTGATTTGTTTTGTTTAATTTAGACTCCTATAAAATGAAGGATTTGTCTTCTTATTTTTTACTAAGTACTTTCATTTTCATTTTCAATAACTCGAATACAACACTGTACTGTAGTTGAAGGGCGGAATGTCCTAACACAAGCATTTATTTTGCTTAAAGGGTCATTCCTAAAAGTAAAAATGTAACTATTGTAAGTTATTGAAATAAACATTTTTTTTTTTTTTTGTTTGAACATCTAACTAGAATTAGTTTGAACAATTCTTTTAGAAATGACTATGTAGCCTACCTATTCCAAAATTTCCCAGGTAGGTTTCATGGATTTCTAATCTATACAAATAAATAGCATTGAATTGACTGTTTGTAATGTCAAAATAACAGCTTCTAACTAAATGTATAAAATATATTAAATGCACTACCTACGTGTAACAAAAAATCAATTTTGAAATTCTTGTCTGTCGTGTCTGTCTGTTTGTTCATTTATTAGTTCATTTATTTATTGCATTTCATGTTGTTTACAGGTTGTTACATTATGATAGTTCCAAACAATGAACCCTGCTAGGGCACAGCAATGTATAGGCGACAGGTTTTAATTGATTTAACATGCTATCATTATTCATTATTCACATAATTTGTTGATATAGAATAATTTTAAAAAAAATTAATTATTATTATACATTATGTCATCCTTATAAACGAAATAAGTAAATTATCATTTTCATATTACAATCTCATACTACAATAGAGATTCTAAAATGTCTTTATTATCTCAGTTAATTTAATGTCAATAGATTAGTTTTACATATAATATGTCACATTTTCAGATAAAATAAAATAAAAGAAATAGAAAGTAATCACTAAAAATACAGGAGTGAGGCAGTAGCGGACTGATGTCTTATAGAGTACCTAGTTATGTATGTGTAATGTGTTCAAGTCGATATTAATTTATTTATTTCTCAGTTAAAAATTATTTTAGGCTATAATATGATTTTAAGTTTAAGTAGTTTTGTAGGTCATTTTTGAATTTGTTGTCGTACTCTGAATCCTTAACTTTATTCGGGAGTTTGTTATAGATTTTAACGCACATGGCCAGAGGCCCAGAACGAAACATAGCTAGTCTTGAAGTTGGTACCGCTAATTCGTTTAGATATCGATTTCTAAGACTGCGTTGCTGTGGGCGTTGCTGTTTTGCTAGCGGAAAAAACGATGGGTATTTTCTCACAAATTTACTAGCTTCTAGGATATAAATACCTGTTAGCGTAAGAATTTTATGTTCTATAAAGTATTGTTTGCAACTTTCCGTACGTTCTATATTTACTAGGATTCGAACGCATTTTTTTTGTAAAATAAATAGTCGCTCTATATCTACACTATTTCCCCACAATATAATTCCATAGTTTAGCCACGAATATGCGTATGCGTAGTAGGCTGAAAGAGCTGTTTTGAAGTCGGTTGCTTTTTTTAGTTCTCTTAAGGCGTATGTAAAGCTAGCCAATTTATTTGATAGGGTTTGTATATGACCTTTCCAGTTTATATTTGTATCAACAGTCAGGCCTAGCAGTGAAAAGTCGTTTACACATTGTAACTTTGTATTATTATATGAGAAGTCGATATCTACCTTTTCTTTCTGATATGGTCTATATTGCATCAGCTTCGTCTTCGAGAAATTTATTTCTAAATTATGGTCTTTCAACCATGCCACTATATTAGTAAGAATGTCATACAAGATTTCATTTAGGGTCCTGGCTAATCTCCGAAACCGCCGATTATGACGGGACTTTCACTGGCTATGACTGTTATTTTAGAAAAAGAGTTAATAAAGAGACACATTATTGTTTGTCGACATCCACGCGAACGAAGTCGCGGGCACAGCTAGTAGCTAATATAATCTGTTACAACGGAAAGTTACTAAGGCTACACTAAAGCCTTCTAAAACGGGAAAAGAAGGGTCCCATTAGGCGTGACTTGTTGTGACCTTTCTAAATTCCACACGGAGTGCGGCAAATCAGATATCGCCCCCCTGTTAATAGCAAGGAAGCCCTGTCTGGCCGTAGCAATAGATACGAAACGAGACCATCGAACGAACAAATAAAGATTCTATAAAAGGAATTTAGAGCTATACGAAGTGCATTTTTTACTTGACTTGATGAAAACACACGCAACTAAGATATTTTTATAACCGACGAAAAAAAAACGGAGGAGGTTCTCAATTCGACGCGTATATTTTTTTATGTATGACCACGTATAACTTTTTACAGAGTAGTCCGATTTTGATAATTCTTTTTTTATCGGAAAGGGTATACCCCAAAGTTGATCCGATATAAAATTAGAAAAAAAAAATTTCAACCCTAAGGGTGGGAAAATAGGGTTGATTTATTGTTCACTCACAGATTTGAATGCTGAGTTGTGTATTATTACTCTACTCAGTGCCACATATGCCTGTCCTTTGGCAAACAGTTAGTAGTTTATAGCCACAAAAAATTATAAAATAAAAACTTTTTAACGAAAAAATTAAACCGCCGAAAAAACTGAAAAGCAAAAAATAATAAACCTTTTTTATTTAACCTTAGTAAATATACCTAAATAATTTTGAGTCAGCGCCGTTTAAATTTAAGGCAATTTAGTGATCTTTGTTTAGTGATTGTTTGGCGCAGACTCAAAATTATTTACGTATACTTACATTAGTATACGAACTTAATTATTAAGGTTAAATAAAAAAGGTTTATTATTTTCTGCTTTTCAGTTTTTTCGGCGGTTTAATTTTTTTGTTAAAAAGTTTTTATAGGGTTCCGTACCCAAAAGGTAAAAACGGGACCTTATTAAGTACTAAGACTACTGTCCATCTGTCTGTCTGTATGTCTGTCACCAGGCTGTATTTCATGAACCGTGATAGCTAAACGGTTGAAATTTTTACAGATGATGTATTTCTATTGCCGCTATAACAACAAATACTAAAAACAGATAAAATAAATATTTAAGTGGGGCTCCCATACAACAAACGTGATTTTTTTGCTATTTTTTTTTTTGTTTTCATCTGATGTAGGTATGTATTTGGTGTATTTTGTGCTAAATAAATGTACCTATTTTATTTCTTTTTTCGGCCATTTTTGCCTTGTGGTACGGAACCCTTCGTGTGCCAGTCCGACTCGCACTTGGCTGGTTTTTTTTACCATAATTGATGCTCGGATTCGTTTTGATGCTTGGGGGAGGATTATCATAGGTAGGTACCTAAATATCCATAATTTTGTCGAGCAGCGGATTGGCAGAAATCCCAAGTTAAAGTTTTGTGGACGTTGGTTATCTACATAGGCCTAGGCATATATTGTGTCATCATTCTCCTACCCTTATCCCAATTTATCTGGGGTCGGCACAACATGTCTTTGTCTTCCATACTTCTGTATTAGTCGTCATCTCGGTAGTCACCCCTTTCTTACCATAATGTCATCATTCACAAAGTCCATCCATCGTTTCTTTCAAAGAGTATAATAATAAGTTTCTTTAGTCATCCCTAACTCTTTTAGCCATCGACATTCATAGATACTCAAAACTTTTATTAACAAATAGGTTATTGTATGCAGGTTATTGTATGTTTAAAGGAAACTACCACCTCGAACCTATGTAAAATCTAAAACATTTCAATTCAACGTAGGGTATAAACAAGTGCAATTAATATGAAATAGATAAGTAAGAACTTGTTAACCACAGATAGTTTCGACAACTTTATAACGAACCACTACAAACGGAGGGAAATCGGGAAAGTGAGGTAGCGTGCGAAAAACTAGACAGAATGTGAACGGCCTTGCAAGTTTCTATATTGGAGGTGATAGCTAAATGTTCTGCATAAACTTTCCCTGCTGCCTACAATGCTAAGCAAGCTTGTTTTATCGGTGTATATGGTGGCGTATTTACCATCATGTTATAGAACTTTTGCAGTTTTAAATCATCTATCTATACTTATAATAAATCTGTAGAAGTGAAAATTCTGTACATTGAAAATATCAAAAAAATAAATGGCAGGGGGTGTTACTAGACCGACACCGAACCCAAAAATGTGATTAAAAAAATTTTTGTCTGTCTGTCTGTCTGTCTGTCGGTCTGTCTGTCTGTCTGTCTGTCTGTCTGTCTGTTTGTTCAGGCATCACGCAAAAACTACCGGTTCGATTACGATGAAACTTGGTATAATTATTCTTTAATATCCTGGGCACCACACTGGGTACTTTTTATCCCGGAAAAGTATATACAATAAAAAACAAACTTAATTTTGCGGTTCGAACCATAGACCCGATTACTGTACCAACCGCAAATAATAAGTTTGTCGTAGGTTAGGTCACACGCAGTGGAGTTCATTTTTATTCCTTTTACTTTTTAGAGTTATTTAGGTTTATTTTTATATAAGTCGTAGGTATAGATTTTAATTTTAAAGTATAGGTAGTATATTTGATAGTGTACGTAGTAACCGTAGGTTATTTTATAATACTGTTAGGTAGGATAGTCATTCGTATAGATATTAGTTTTTAGAGATTTTGCTTATTTATTGAGTTTAGATTGAGGGGCCCGTGGCTAAATAATAACAGCCGCACAGGTCGATCGGTCAGGTTAAGCTACGCTTGCCGCGGTCGGTCTGTGGATGGGTGACCATCTTTACATACCGAGACACCTCCGTGCCTCGGAAAGCACGTTAAGCCGTTGGTCCCGGCTGTCATTCGTGGATCTTTGACAGTCGTTACGGGTAGTCAGAAGCCCGAAAGTCTGACAACCAGTCGTACCAAGGGTATCGTATTACCCAATAACTGGGTTGTGGAGGTCAGATAGGCAGTCGCTCCATGTAAAATACTGGTATTCAGCTGCATCCGGTTAGACTGGAAGCCGGCCCTGAACATAGTTGGGAAAAGGCTAGGCAGATGATGATTGAGTTTAGATTAGTTATCGTCATAAATAGGTTTATTTAGGTAGGTAGGTATTTTATTTTCTGTTATTGAGTTTATTTATTTTTTTAATTAGGTAGGTACTTAGGTAAAGATATCATATAGGTACCCTCTTAATCACCATTAATGAGACACAATTGGTTTTCTATTGTAATTAGCCACAAAGGGCCCGCGAGATAGATGGCATCCTGGTGCACATACATTTTATCCTGTTAGCACGTTCCCGTGGGATAATTTCCGACATCCACGCGGGCGAAGCCGCGGGCAGAAGCTAGTACTTATAATAAATCTGTAGAAGTGAAAATTCTGTACATTGAAAATATCAAAAAAATAAATGGCAGGGGGTGTTACTAGACCGACACCGAACCCAAAAATGTGATTAAAAAAATTTTTGTCTGTCCGTCTGTCGGTCTGTCTGTCTGTCTGTCTGTCTGTCTGTCTGTTTGTTCAGGCATCACGCAAACACTACCGGTTCGATTACGATGAAACTTGGTATAATTATTCTTTAATATCCTGGGCACCACACTGGGTACTTTTTATCCCGGAAAAGTATATACAATAAAAAACAAACTTAATTTTGCGGTTCGAACCATAGACCCGATTAATGTACCAACCGCAAATAATAAGTTTGTCGTAGGTTAGGTCACCCGCAGTGGAGTTCATTTTTATTCCTTTTAGTTTTTAGAGTTATTTAGGTTTATTTTTATATAAGTCGTAGGTATAGATTTTAATTTTCAAGTATAGGTAGTATATTTGATAGTGTACGTAGTGACCGTAGGTTATTTTATAATACTGTTAGGTAGGATTAGTGAGGGGCCCGTGGCTAAATATTATCAGCCGCACAGGTCGATCGGTCAGGTTAAGCTACGCTTGCCGCGGTTGGTCTGTGGATGGGTGGCCATCTTTACATACCGTGACCCCTCCGTGTCTCGGAAAGCACGTTAAGCCGTTGGTCCCGGCTGTCATTCGTGGATCTTTGACAGTCGTTACGGGTAGTCAGAAGCCCGAAAGTCTGACAACCAGTCTTACCAAGGGGTATCGTATTACCCAGTAACTGGGTTGTGGAGGTCAGATAGGCAGTCGCTCCATGTAAAATACTGGTATTCAGCTGCATCCGGTTAGACTGGAAGCCGACCCCAACATAGTTGGGAAAAGGCTAGGCAGATGATGATGATGAGGTAGGATTAGTCATTCGTATAGATATTAGTTTTTAGGGATTTTGCTTATTTATTGAGTTTAGATTAGTTATCATCAGAAATATGTTTATTTAGGTAGGTAGGTATTTAATTTTCTGTTATTGAGTTTATTTATTTTTTAATTATGTAATTTAGGTACGGTATCCGGTATCCGGGTCTTATCACGTATTACCCAGTCACTGGGTTGTGGAGGTCAGATAAGCAGTCGCTCCATGTAAAATACTGGTATTCAGCTACATTCGATTAGACTGGAAGCCGACCCCAACATAGTTGGGAAAAGGCTAGGCAGATGAGATGATGAGGTACTTAGGTAAAGATATCATATAGGTACCCTCTTAATCACCACTAATGAGACACAATTGGTTTTCTATTGTAATTAGCCACAAAGGGCCCGCGAGATAGATGGCATTCTGGGGAAACACATACATTTTATCCTGTTAGCACGTTCCCGTGGGATAATTTCCGACATCCACGCGGGCGAAGCCGCGGGCAGAAGCTAGTCATTTAATATTTATGTAGTTACTTAGGTACTTATATACTTACTTCAATCTACGAGGTCCTTAGTAGGTATTGTTAAATAGGTAAGCATTTACCTAGGCAAGTGGCCAAGAGGCTATAACTCTATGTGTTTATTATCTACCTAGATATTTAATATTAAAGTCATTGTAGCACTTTTACTGTCCGCAAAGCAGACACAATTTATAGATCTATACAAAGTGTCCGTTTGTAATGTCAAAAACTAGATGCATATGAATGTAGGTACATACCTACGGTACTTACACAATTTTTTTTTTACATTTTGTCTGTCTGTCTGTTTGTTACGGCTAATGTCCGAAATGGCTGGACCGATTTTGGTGTAATTTAGTATGAGGATAATTTGAACCCTGGGGAAGGACGTATAGGCTACTTTTTATCAACATTCCACGCGGGCGGAAGCTAGTAGGTAAGTAAGTAGTTAATAAACGCAATCACCATGAGAGTTAGGTAGGTACCTACTTCAATACCTATTTGGTTCATGGGCCAGGGAAAGAGAAGCCATAGAGTCATAGGTAAGATTTGTTTTCAAAGTGGCTTTATAACATAACAGTATCTAAGAGAATCATTGAAACGAAAAGCTGAAGACAAACATAGGTACTTAACTACTATGCAATATTTTATATATACAACATGGAATCTTTACAGAACCACTCATGGTCTTGTCAAACAAAGTTAAAACTACATAAGTAAACAAATGAAGGTAGGTATAATTTAATATGTCCAGCTGATTATACTTGGAAGATAAGACGTAGGTAATTCGTATTATGGCTAGCTCTTCAGTCTAGTCTGTCTGTATACTTCATTTACATACTAAGTAAATGTACTGAATTAATGTCTGCACTACTACGAGTAAATAGCTACTACGGCAGACGAATATTAATAAAAGCGGCTCGAAGCGCGGCTCATAGAAAATCTATTAAGACTATAAAAAAGGTTTTCCTGTTAAATTTTACAATAAATAGCCAATAACCGGCTGATTTCGAAGAAAAAAAAAGTATTCTAGCCATTTGTCCCAAACAAGAAAACAAAAAGAAAAATAAAACTTATGGCATCTCTCAAATTTTCAGCATTCGTCAGCAAAAAAGTATTATTCTAAAGAGAATGCACTATGACAATTAAGGATTTATGTTTTTTCTTTTTAAAATTTTGAGACATTTGCTCCTTTTTTACAGACAGTCAACGGTTTGGTTCGTTGCCACTAGTACCATTAACAGTTCCATGATGGAACTACTGATGTTTTTTTTAATCACTAGTTCCATTTTAAAAGAATCTGAAAATAATGGAACTACTGATGTTTTTTTTTAATCACTAGTTCCATTTTAAAAGAAACTGAAAATAATGGAACTAATGTTGATTTTGTTATCACTAGTTCCACATTATTATTTTAGGCACTTGTGAAATTGTTTAAGGGTGTAAAAACACTAAGTTAATCATTTTATTTAATAAAATCAACAAATATTTATTTTTTCTACCTTTATTTTGATAGCTTTGTAGTGATAGTGATCGAATAGAATCACCAAACATTTATTTTTTGCGAATGAATTACTTTACCTATTTACATGGCAATACTTGATGAGACTTTTTTTATGAATGGCACATTTAAATTTTGCCCCAAACCTTTCTCACAAATGTTTACTATTCATGCTGAAAATGACCCACAGATATTTCGCCTGTTAATAAATTAATTTGGGCTTCAATCATTTCTGTCTCGGTAAATTCTGCGTCGTTTAGGTTGTGAGCTCTGTCTATACTTCATTAATGTTGCATCATCGTATAACATAATATGTAAGAGCTACAGTATAATTGTCTTGTTTTTATTAATTTGTATTAATATTTAGGCGTCCAAGCAAAAAGGGTCCAGTTCTCGGCATTTAGTTTCCAAGATATAAGAAGTTTTGTAAAGTTGAGTAAAAACATTGCATTTTGCGATTTTAATTGATTATTAATAAATGCTCAATTATCTACAATTTCATAGGTAAGTATAGTAATTTTTATTCAGAATTTCAACTCCAAATGTCTGATAAAAAATGTGCTAGTTTTTTTTATATTTTTTCAATCCTTAAAATCAATTGACTATTCTAAATACCGAATTAAGTCATTAACTCAATACTAAAATAAAATTTCATAAGAATATTTATTTCTGTTTGTCATAAACGCATAAAGAATGGGCACAACACAACATTGGTAAAATTACTATTGCTGCCAATGTCAGCATGAATAGTAAACATTTGTGAGAAAGGTTTGGGGCAAAATTTAAATGTGCCATTCATAAAAAAAGTCTCATCAAGTATTGCCATGTAAATAGGTAAAGTAATTCATTCGCAAAAAATAAATGTTTGGTGATTCTATTCGATCACTATCACTACAAAGCTTTCAAAATAAAGGTAGAAAAAATAAATATTTGTTGATTTTATTAAATAAAATGATTAACTTAGTGTTTTACACCCTTAAACAATTTCACAAGTGCCTAAAATAATAATGTGGAACTAGTGATAACAAAATCAACATTAGTTCCATTATTTTCAGTTTCTTTTAAAATGGAACTAGTGATTAAAAAAAAACATCAGTAGTTCCATTATTTTCAGATTCTTTTAAAATGGAACTAGTGATTAAAAAAAACATCAGTAGTTCCATCATGGAACTGTTAATGGTACTAGTGGCAACGAACCAACGGTTTGGGTATCTATGTACATACACCTTTGTCAGGTACCTATGCAAGCAATCATTTCATTAATAATTTAAAAACTGAAGTGTTAACCGACTTTCGTTGCAGACTCTGTTATTATTTATTTATTATTAACTAATAATGTCCCACTGATGGACAAAGATCTCCCCACTTAGTATAAATACCATAGAAATATACTTAATTTATATCTATGGTATGTAGGTACTTACCCATGTGTAATAATGAATATGAAAACTTGATTGTCCCCAAACTATACCTAAATTACCTACTTACCGTTACCGACCTCTTCAAGTCTAGTGAGATTCACAGATTACAAAATATGAACTGGTACCTACCTACCTAGGTAGGTACCTAATCACTAAGGCATTTAACACAATAGACACTAAACGTTTCTCACTGCTATTGTTTCCATAAACGTAACATGTTCAAATATGTTATATATCAGTATGTATGTAACCATGTAGGTACTAACGTTAGCGCTCTTTGTTTACTTGGTTACCCTGAAACAAGACATTTAAGACGAGACAAGAAATGCAATTTTACAGCAACTTCGGTACATACCCTATTATTGATTGCATAGTTTTAATTTGTTTGTGAATAGGTATAAAAATGATTTTTATTTTTGAAAACACGACAAATCTTGAAAAGCAGAAACTGTTGTTACATAAGTGTTAGGTACATTGTGATCTAAGTTTGTCTCACATTGACGTTGGTTTAAGTATTACCTATCTACATATCTAGGTACCTTACCTACGCTATGTGACTGTGCCGTAGGTCATTTATTACCTACTTACCTTCAGTTACCTAACAGATATCTGTAGGTGAACATAACAACATACAGTTAACAGATTATCACAAAAAAATACGCATTTGTGGATGTTTACCTTGATTAATAAATATTAAGTTCATACCACGGATGCTTAAAACTTCAGTAAATTAAGCATCCGTGATATGGAAATATTCAAAGTGCCATGCCAGCACGTTTAAATCATTCTTAGGCAAAAACTGTCTATGAATTATTTCGTAGAAAATTACATGCTAACAAAAAGTTCGATAGATATGCTCTTTTTCTACAGCAACAACGTATTGGTAGCTAGATGATATAATCTCCTAACAGAAACTTCAAACTGGCTTTCAATAACGACTTGGTCGTGTCGCTAAGTCAGCAATATACCCATAGCAACTATGTAGACCCGAGGCCCGAGCTATTTGCATTTAGAAATCTTTTACTATATAGTTTTGTACATAAATAATAAGTAATACTTGAGACTGGTATTTACAGGTAGGTAATTGTGTGTTGATGTCATCGAAAGTAGTAGGGGTAATTCAACGTTGTATTAGGTACTAGCTTCTGCCCGCGGCTTCGCCCGCGTGGATGTCGGAAATAATCCCACGGGAACGTGCTAACAAGATAAAATGTACCTATGTGCTTCCCCAGAATGCCATCTATCTCGCAGGCCCTTTGTGGCTAATTACAATAGAAAACTAATTGTGTCTCATTAGTGGTGATTAAGAGGGTACCTACATGATATCTTTACCTAAGTACCTACCTAATTAAAAAAAAAAACTCAATAACAGAAAATTAAATAGGTACCTACCTACCTAAATAAACCTATTTCTGATGATAACTAATCTAAACTGGGATTGTCCGAAAGGGTTACCGGCCCTGGAACATAAAGGGCTAAGGAAGGAACACGGGTGGGTTTTAGTCAGTAAGAGTCTGACACTCCCTTCTGCTCCACCCAGAGCGGGAGGGGTCATTTGATGATTTCCCATCATCAAAAAAAAAAAAAAAAAATCTAAACTCAATAAATAAGCAAAATCCCTAAAAACTAATATCTATACGAATGACTAATCCTACCTAACAGTATTATAAAATAACCTACGGTCACTACGTACACTATCAAATATACTACCTATACTTTAAAATTAAAATCTATACCTACAACTTATATAAAAATAAACCTAAATATGTAACTCTAAAAACTAAAAGGAATAAAAACTTATAACACCCCGTCGTTTTTGCGTCGGGGGTTAAAAATGAACTCCATTGCAGGTGACTTAACCTACGACAAACTTATTATTTGCGGTTGGTGCAGTAATCGGGTCTAGGGATCGGACCGCAAAATTAAGTTTGTTTTTTATTGTATGTACTTTTCCGGGATAAAAAGTACCCAGTGTGGTGCCCAGGATATTAAAGAATAATTATACCAAGTTTCAACGTAATCGAACCGGTAGTTTTTGCGTGATGCCTGAACAAACAGACAGACAGACAGACAGACAGACAGACAGACCGACAGACAGACAGACAAAAATTTTTTTAATCACATTTTTGGGTTCGGCGTCGGTCTAGTAACACCCCCTGCCATTTATTTTTTTGATATTTTCAATGTACAGAATTTTCACTTCTACAGATTTATTATAAGTATAGATCTATCTACAACATTTTATCACCGATTTATATAAGTTTATTTATTACTGAAACAGATCGCAAATTAATGCAATCAATTTGGCATCCAAAGGTAAATTGGCAGGTTTATCCAGACTGCGGATAGGACAGATCATACAAGTAACACGCACTTAGGACAATGTTACGGAACCACGCAGCTTATTGAGTGATTATTAAAATGTTTGCGTTGTTTAGCGTTGACGAAGGTTGTACCAACTACCGTGACTATTAGTTGTTATCACATAATTGCTCGACGTATTTTGAGTGTGCCGATAGGTACTACTCCAGATAAAGCGTTTATCGTCAGGAAACTTTTCAGAGTTTAATCACTTATTTATACGGTTACCGCAGCACAATTAAATACATCCAAATATTTATGAATGTGATGCAAGAGCTGTGGACATATTTTTAGTTCTGATTGATGGATATAGCTGAATGCATTTCCGCGATTGTGAAGCTAAAAATAGGGGCCTATAGAGAAAATCGTGTAAAAACGCTGGAAATAATTAGTATTAGATGATATAAAACGGATATTATTTCCGAAACAGTAAATGAATTGGGGAGATGGACGCGTGAGGGATAGATTAACACCCCTCAATACAGCCCAAATATGTCACCCCTAACGCTTTCTTTGTTTTCCTAAAACAATCGGGGCGAGACCGAGATGGACTCTCGTTAACACTGAACCTCGAAGTACAACTAGAGCATAAAAACCTATTGATAAACGGTAGGTAAATATTTATGATACTTTAAAAAAGGCCCCTAGAAATATCGTAAAATTAACAGGGATTCTTTTGGATTTCCACCTATTTTCGAGAGGAAATCTTCACTTACGAGATGTTTCCTTCTCAAAAGCGCAACGATTACCTACTGTTATAATTTTAAAAGATGTTACATCAATAATAAAAATAAATATAGACTCACATCAATGTTTCAGGATATGAGTGAAATAAAATGAGATCACATGAACTAGCGTGTGCGGAGCGAGCGCTATTCGTGGCGCGTATCTATCGCGGTTGCACCGATACTGGCGCGAAAAGGAGGGGACCGAATGTTGACAAGCCGAGATGCGCGGCGAATTGCGATACTGTACTACGCATGCGCCGCAAAACGTACCGTCATGCCGTACGGATGCCATCTCGATAGCTTTGGCCCAATATACGCCCCATGAAGCGAACGCACACAATTTTATAATCCCTAATAGCGAGCAGTTACCGCATGGAGTTATCTTGTCCCAGATTCATTTGTGGGCTGGCATTCTAATTTAAGCCGAATATCTTATGTGTTAGGTACCTACCTTCTTTAAGCGATTCATACTTACAGTGAGCAACAAAACTCGATTAACATTGCAGTTTTTTAAATCATAAGATTTATAAACTGGCACATTTGTAACATTCCGAATACCTAATAGAAACTATTGACTAGGTATTAAACTAGATGCTGAAAAGCAGTGCATCGTATCACTAGTCAATTAATATTTAGTAAGATGTTTTGTAAAAATACCTAATTGATTAGGTACTTAATATTACTATCCTGCGGGGTAATTGCCACACACACTCACACACTCTCAGTAGCAATGGCTTTCATTTTGATAGTTCAACAAAATTCATTGCGTTATTTACGCTGTTGAGTAGGTATCCTTCAAAATGATTCAGATTGTAATTGAAAGCGTGTTATGCAATTTGGGTACTGAGTAACAACTTTCGATGCTGACCATACCTACGAATTATAAAGAAAACTAAATACTACGATTCAAAGATGCGCGTCTTACTTATTTCTCAGAGAGCTCAATAAAACTTTCATGAACGATGTAAATATTTTATTAAAAGCAACATTGTACATTATATATTCCACAACTGTAATAAAATATTAATTTATCTGTATACGAATGAACACATACAGTGATGACTGTGATGAGTCAACAAAGCCGTTTTAAAATATATAAAACTTCTTATAAATAAATTAAGTTTCGTTATAGTCCGATATGATAAATACTTACATATTATTTTAATCCCTTTACATATTATTGTTCTACAGATAGGCATTGAAGTATTCCTTCATATTCGATATTATAAGTTCTCACAATCTTTTTCTCAAGGATGGGGAAAATATAAGGATAGAGAAATAAATAAAATTATACAATATATAATTATATATATTGTCACTGGGACTATGAATGGGAAACATAAATATGGATTCATTAGCTTGTCTATGCGTCATGTAAATAAATAGTATTAATATACACTTGGAAATGTCTTATAGATAATGATATAGATACTGTCCGCTAATGTACATATTTGCAGTAGGTAAATTAATGTTGTTAGTACATTTATCAAGATAAAAAAGGAAAGATAGGAACCAAAACATACCAATCAGATTACCATTAAGATGGCCTGTAATATGCCTCGCAACTTGCAGTAGTTTAGAGACCTTGGTGCTCACAAATTATGTAACAAGAGTTATTTGAATAGAGGTACATGAGGAGCGTCATTCTCAGATCGAAGTTACATGTTAAAGTCAAACAAAAACAATCGGAGGGCACAACTCTGGAGGAGTTAGGAAGAATATACCTGATAAAATTGAAACTGATCCCTATCGTTTGGGCGCCTTAATTACGTACACCTTTGCAATCTTTTCTGGGCCTATTTTTTTGCGCTAATTATTAAGTATTTTTTTAAGTGGGATCCGTCAATATAGTATTCGAAATTCAATTTTATTTACGTTTTTTTGCAAATTGCAATTATGTCTTACATTTGTATGATGATCGAAATAAAATACGCGGCAATTATGTAAAAATAATGACAAAGTTATTATCATTTAAAACATAACATAGCTCTCGAAATTATTTTTGCTGCTGCCAATTATAAGACTAGGTATATCGTGAAAATATGACAATTTGCAAAAAACGTAAGAAATTTCGAATTTCGCGGGCTACATTAAAGGAAAACCTTAAAAACCCACAATAACGCAGCGTTATTAGCGTTTTGAGATAAACTGTAGGTAATCTTTCGCAATGTGGAAAGGTGTTACGGAATTAGGATTCAATATCAACCAAAACGAAAATAATTTAAAAATGGAGGAGTTGCTGCTGTTGGGTGTTGAGTATATACTCTTAATAGTATCATTGTTAAGATCTCTAAAGTTAAGATCTCTAAAGACTACGGTGCTGCTAAAGTGGTGCTACATTCAGCGGTAATAGATTTTAGGTGTAGCTAGATGATAACGATGTTCTAATACACTACATAATTTATAATAAACATACATAAATCAACGTAGGTGGGCCCCATTATTATTGCTCTGCTTATTAAAGTTATCTAAAGCTATGTAAAAAAATCACAGATTAATAAAACACAGTAAGCGCGCTGGTAACGACATGAGTTAAGCTAAGCTAGATAATAAATATAAAACAAAAGAAATCTGTCAACAGATTGTGTACTTATCTAATGCATTTTCTATTTTGAATAGTATTTTGTAACTTAATAATACATGTGTGAGTACACTGCTTATGAATAACTACCCTTGCTTTAGAATTGACCTATGCTTTTAACATTCTACTGTAATTGCCTACGGATTTGTCTATGTGTTGTATTATGGTATAAGAGAGAGGAGATCGCCTAGCTTGGGTAGGACGACGTCGGGTAGAGGCGGAGTCTTGTCTGTGCGCAGTTTCTCCAACTCTCTGGGGTTAGTGACGCCTGACATGACTAGCAGCGTCTGGAAGCCGCAGCGGACGCCCAACTCGATGTCAGTATTGCATCTGTAAAAACATGGAAAATGATCGGTTTAGTTTATTCATAAATCACTGTCCATTCTAAGGTTGCCTGGAAGAGATCGCAATAATGCGATAAGGCCGCCCATTGTATATTTTGTAGTGAGCCATGTATTTTTTTTTGCTTTGTATTTTTGTGGTGTACAATAAAGTATAGGTATATAAATAAATAAATAAACAGCGATAGCACTAGGAAGTGGTGAAGGGCGGGCGTTTTTTGGGGGACTGTCTTTTGTAATTTTCATGTTCGAAAAGTGCTGATTCTCAGCCTAATTTGAATAAATGTCTTTTGATTTTGATTGATTTTGACATAAAGTTAGGCTCAACCCGTTGGCTCGAAACCGCGCGCAAGTAAGTTGTAAAACTTTTATTTGAATACATAAATTGAACTATAACGTTACTGCATAGTGTTCAAATTTGTTCGCAGTAACAGGCAAAAAATGGCAAGTATCACAAGTATGGCTACGTGCAGTCTCGCAATGCGTTGGCGTGACTTCAATTAGCTACTTGAGAAAATGACAATTTATGGTTGTGTACTTAGGTATAAACTTATGGACTAATAATAATTATGCAATAGAAAATAAAACATCATACCTATCTCCAATCATCAATGTCCTCGCAGGATTCAGTCCACAAGATTCAAGGTACTTCCTCACATAGCTATGAGGCTTGCCAAGGACCAGAGCTTTTCTCTCTGAACAAGTTTCGACAGCTCTGACCAACGTGCCGGTACCAGGCACTACAATAGACCCAGCTTTAGGGAACCTTTCATCAGTATTTGTTGCTATAAATAGACACTCTTCAGAAGCTAGGTAGGAGGCAGCTTTCATGAATTTTGGGTAGCTGACGTGTTCATCAAAGCCGACGACCACGGCACCAACCTCAGGGTCTAATTCTGATGGCTGCATTGATTTGAACTCTGGTTTCACATGGTCTGGCTGCAATACAAAAAATATTGAATTCATTTTAATTTAAATAATTAAATAAATGTAGTTTGTTTTTTTAAATTATGTATTTGATTGGATAAACTAAGTCTGTCTATGTATCACTATTGTACATGTTTTTTTTCATATTATTTTTTTGAAGCTTCAACGGACTGAGGCTTACATGCCATCTGGTTGACTAAGCAAACCTCATAGGGTAAGACATATTGTTGCAGCAATAGCAGCCAGCATGCTACCAATTGTACCATCCTAGCAACCACTTACATCTATTTTAATATTACTTTAACAGTTTAACTAATAGTCCCTTAGATTCTCTAATTGCTTTCTTTCATACATAGTTTCAGGACATTATAAATACCCTTGCACTCTTCAGACAAAGGTGTACATGAATTTAAAATAAATAAATGCCCTAAACATTTGAAAGAAGCAAAAAAAAAGGATCTAATAATTAAAGTTGAATAAATTTTATAATAAAGAAATGAACTCACCCCAACACCAATATGTCTGATGCCAACAGCTTTCAATTCGTCTCCAATGCCATTGGATCCTAGCAAATAAACCTTCTTGGTGAACCCAATACCTTTCAGGTAATGAGCTACTAAATAAGCAGTTGAGAGTATTTCTTCCTGCAATTAAACAACGATTTTAAATATAGAATATAAACAGGGTTAAACATTTGTGTACATTTTAATTATGGTCCTAGGGAAAAATGCAGAAAATAACCAATATAATAATTGAATAAATAATGTTACGCGCCGCAATTAATGCCTGATACATGGTGACATTAGTTACCACTGTCGCCATCTATTGGGGAATACCGGAACTGATAGAGTCGCCATCTATTGTGGAATGGTAGAACTAATACTGGCGCCATCTATTGACGAGTAGATATGACGAAGCTAGAACTTACTAGAACTATCGACATCTAGTCAGTCGGGGCCGGTATGTACTCGAACATTCTAGACGGTTCTACAATAGAAGGTTCTGGAACTATCTGCGGCACTATATAAGGTCGGGAATAGCCGCGAGCAATCAGACTTGGATTAGCGATAAATGCGAATACATCGAAAGCGATCTTCAAGTGCGACTAAATAGCGATTGTGTTTTATAATTAGTGTGTTTTGAATTATTGTTAGTGTTGATTAATTAAAGTGTAACTTTTGGTAATTTTTATCGGCATTTTTAATTGTCACGAACCCGAAGCTCGTAACAATTGGTGTCAGAAGCAAGGATTAAAATCATGCCGATTTTGCCTAAAAACGACACGGAGGGTATTCGTACCCGGAGTCAACGTCAACAGGAGACGGACCAGAGGCGTTTTGGTGGAGCTGCGCCGCAGAGGTCGGAGGGCCAGCTACCAACCACGGAGGCCGACCCGTCCGCAGCAGCTCCAGCATCATCAGCACCAGACTTTGCTGCTCTGATGATGATGCTGCAGGAGCAGTCCCGCCGGCAGGAGGAACAGGCTCGCCGACAAGAGGAACAGGCTCGCCGACAGGAGGAACAGGCTCGTCGGTTGGAAGAACAGCTCCAGCGGGACAAGGAGGAACAGGCTCGCCGACAGGAGGAACAGGCTCGCCGGTTGGAAGAACAGCTCCAACGTGATAAGGAGGAGCAAGCGCGCCGCCAGGAAGAGCAGATGCTCCTTATGAAGGACCTTCACGCTACCTTAGGGAAAGACATGAAGGAGGTGAAGGATAAGGTTGCTCAACATGAGGACCGCCTGTCGGAAGCTGAAATCCGGATCGACCAAGTGAGTAATCGGGTTGACAACGTGGTGGCTGACGTGAAGAAAACCGTGATGGCTGACGTAAAGAAAACGCTGGATTACCTTAAATTTGGGGATGGAATCGCAGCTCCCGTAGCTACAACACCTTCGCTACGTGGATTCAAAGTGCCACCGTTCGACGGAACTTCTTCCTGGTCGGCCTACAAAATCCAATTTGAGGCTGTCATGAAGGCGAATGGTTGGAATAATAGTCAGGCCATGACTGCCCTCACCCTAGGCCTGCGCGACCAAGCCTTAACTGTTCTGGAAGCTCTCGGTAAGGAAGTGACTTACGAGCAGCTCCTAGAGGCATTGGAGGCTCGGTATGGCGATGCTCACCTGGAACACGTGTTTCGTGCGCAGCTCAAGGATCGCGTGCAACGCAGTAATGAAAACCTGCAGCAGTGGGCCCTTGAAGTGGAGAAGCTGGTGCGTAAAGCTTACCAGTCCGTACCTGCGCTTATTGATGGGAACCTGGTGCAGGCATTCATCGACGGCATCCGCGACCTTGAAGTTAGAGCTGCTGTGAGGCTCGGGCACCACGGGACGCTTAAGGACGCCTTGGCCCATGCACTGGAGGTGGAAGCCGTGCGACAGGATCATCGTTCCCATCGGGTCAGGGAGGTTGCAGCGGCTACAGTTCGCGACCGCAGTAAAGGGTACAGCCCTAGGTGCTACGGCTGTGGGGAAAGGGGCCACCTTCGATCCAGTTGCCCCAAGCGAAATGCAGAAAGAGAAGACGGCCGATCTCCAGAGGGCAGTGCAGCTAATAGCACCGCCCAGAACCAGCAGCAGGGAAACGAGTAATAGCCAGGACTGCGGGGCGGGTGCTGGCTGATGTTCAAAGAGCCCCAAGGGTTTCGATCACACAAACCCAAGACGGGAACAGCCTAATCATCAAGGGCGAGGTCAACGGAACGCCGTGTAAGCTGACCATAGACACTGGAGCCTCTCGCACGGTTGTCAGTTCCCAACTGATAAGACGGTCCCTTGGGGACTCCGCATACAACCGAGAACCCATTAATTTAGTAACAGCCACCGGTCAGCGCATACCCGTCCATGGAGAGAAGAAGATAGGGTTGAAGCTAGGCAACAGAATCTACCTGCATAATGTCATTGTGGCTGATATAATGGACGATTGCATCCTGGGCCTTGACTTTATGAGGAAGAATTGTTGCGAAATTGACGTCAAGCAAGGTGTTTTAAAATGTGGACAAGAGGAACTTTTCGTGGAAGGGGCGTTACCAGGGAACGTGTACAGCCTTAAGAAGATTGTTCTTCCGCCGAGATCGGAAACGATTGTGCCGGTTAGTCTTCCTCGGAATCCTGGGCAACCTCATCGTTGTGTACTCGTGGAAAGGGTAGACAATGACCTTCCATGGAAAGTGGCACGAACTTTGGTCAGAGCCACCGACATCTCAGGGGTACGTGTGCTGAACCTTTGTGATCAGGAACAAATTATAGAAAAAGGCACATTAGTTGGTACTTGCGAGGAAGTGGATTGGTTGCGTCGATGCCAATATCTTTCGACTGGGACCCTCAGCAAGGATGCACAAACAAGAGTGACCACACTTTTAGAAGACTGCCGCAGCGCTCTGCCCCAAAATGAAATGGTCAAGGCTAAGAAAATGTTACTCAAGTATGCAGACGTTTTCTCGTCAAACGATGCTGACATCGGGAGGACTGGCTTAGTTCAACACAAAATAAACACAGGAGAAGAATTGCCTATCCGTCAGCGGCCAAGGAGATTGCCGGTAGCACGCGAAAAGGAAGTGGAAACCATGATTGAGGGAATGGTGAAGGATGGTGTTATTGAACCTTCATCTAGTCCATGGTGTTCACCTGTAGTGCTGGTAAGAAAGAAGGACGGCAGCATGAGGTTTTGTGTTGACTATCGTCGTCTGAACGACGTTACGAAAAAGGACAGTTATCCCTTGCCAAGAATTGATGACACGCTGGACATGCTTACTGGAGTAAAGTGGTTTAGCACGCTGGACCTGAAAAGTGGCTACTGGCAAGTTGAAATTGATCCTAAGGACAAGGAGAAAACTGCATTCTCGACAGGAAAGGGTCTGTGGCAATTTAAAGTTATGCCGTTTGGATTATGCAATGCTCCGGCAACGTTTGAAAGGTTGATGGAACTTGTACTTACCGGGCTAATTGGCGATGCCTGCCTGGTCTACTTGGATGACATCATCATCGTAGGCCGTACGTTTGAAGAACATCTTCAAAACCTGGAACGCGTGCTCATGAAGATCCAGAGTGCCAACCTCAAGTTAAGTCCGAAGAAGTGTTCACTATTCAAACGGCAAGTTAGCTTTTTGGGATATGTAGTGTCTGAAGAAGGTATCCGCACGGATCCAGAGAAAATCGCCGCTGTCAAGGATTGGCCAATTCCAAAAGACAAGACGCAGGTCAGAGCGTTTCTGGGTTTGTGCTCCTACTATCGACGATTTGTCAAGAACTTTGCAGATATAGCCAAACCCCTGCATAAGCTAACCGAGGAGAAGCGACATTTCTGCTGGGATGGAAGTTGCGACGTCGCATTCCAGGAGCTGAAGGACCGTCTGTGCAAAACACCTATTTTGGGGTACCCTGATGCGGGCAAGGAATTTATAGTTGACACAGACGCAAGCGACATAGGACTTGGCGGTGTGTTGTCCCAGCGGAATGGCGATCAAGAATTTGTGATAGCGTACTTCAGCAAGTCATTGTCGAAACCTGAAAGGAACGAGACGAGAACTGCTTGCTGTGGTAAAGTCATTGCAGCACTTTAGCAAATATCTTCTGGGTCGTAAATTCCACTTACGAACTGACCACGCTGCACTGAAATGGCTATTGCAGTTCAAAAATCCAGAAGGACAAGTTGCGAGATGGATTGAACTACTGCAGGAATACGACTTCGTGGTCGAACATCGCAGCGGAAAATCTCATGGCAACGCAGATGCATTGTCAAGAAGACCTTGTCCTGAAGACTGCAAGCATTGTACTAGACAAGAAAGTAAAGAAGTCGTACCTGTGAGGATGCTCAAGACAGACCTCAGCATCGAGTGGAAGGAAAGCCTACAACGTGCACAGCAGGAAGATTCGGACATCAAGCCGATTCTGGAGTGGATGAAGGCCAGAGCTCCTAAGCCCAAGTGGAGCGACGTCTCAGCGATGAGTTCGATCACGAAAAGCTATTGGGCCCAATGGGACAGCTTGGTGATTCAGGATGGAGTCCTGTGCCGAAAATGGGAAAATGCTCGGGGAGATAGCTGTCATTTGCAAATGGTTGTCCCTAAAGCTCAAGTACCGGATGTTCTACAGCTGTACCATAATGGTTGTTCAGGAGGTCATCTGGGAGTAAAACGGACTCTACTGAAGATACGAGAACGGTTTTACTGGGTCCACTGTCGGGACGATGTCGAGGACTGGTGTCGCAAATGTACAAGTTGTGCAGCTGTAAAGGGACCTCAGACTCGTAGTAGAGGTGCATTGAAATTGTACAATGTTGGCGCACCATGGGAGAGGATAGCCCTCGACGTTGCGGGGCCGTTTCCGGAAAGTGAAAGTGGCAACAAGTATTTCATGGTTGTGATGGATTACTTCACTAAGTGGCCGGAAGTCTTCGCCATTCCAAACCAAGAAGCTTCGACAGTTGCAGATAAATTAGTTTATGAAGTCTTCTGTCGTTTTGGAGTTCCACTAGAGATTCACAGTGATCAAGGAAGGAATTTTGAGTCCCAAATATTCCAAGAAACTTGTCGAGTTATGGGTACTCATAAAACAAGAACAACTTCTTACCACCCACAATCGGATGGAATGGTGGAACGATTTAATCAGACACTGGAGAGGTACCTAGCAAAAGTTGTGGAAAATCGGCAACGAGATTGGGACAAGCACATACAACCGTTTTTGTTGTCATATCGAGCGCTGTTCACGAAAGTACATCGGTGACACCAGCTTTCGCAAACTTTGGAAGAGAATTACGGCTGCCTGCAGACCTGATCACCGGAATACCACCTGATGCCCCACGCAGTATAACCGATTATGCGAATAACTTGCGGAACAAAATGAATGACATTTGTGAGCACGTCAGACAATCGGGCCAGCAAATGTCAGAAAAGATGAAAACCCGTTATGACCGCAAAATGAACAGTAAAGGGTTCGACGAAGGTTCACTAGTGTGGTTGCACAATCCAGTCCGCAGCAAGGGGAAATCTCCTAAGCTTCAAGCTAAATGGGATGGACCATACCGGATTGTGACAAAGATCAATGACGTAACCTACCGGATACGGAAAGGTGCAAGAGGTACTCCTAAGATCGTCCATGTGGATCGACTGGCGCGTTATTATGGAGTCGATAATGCTCGGGACGAACATGTCTTAGGAGGGGGCAGTGTTACGCGCCGCAATTAATGCCTGATACATGGTGACATTAGTTACCACTGTCGCCATCTATTGGGGAATACCGGAACTGATAGAGTCGCCATCTATTGTGGAATGGTAGAACTAATACTGGCGCCATCTATTGACGAGTAGATATGACGAAGCTAGAACTTACTAGAACTATCGACATCTAGTCAGTCGGGGCCGGTATGTACTCGAACATTCTAGACGGTTCTACAATAGAAGGTTCTGGAACTATCTGCGGCACTATATAAGGTCGGGAATAGCCGCGAGCAATCAGACTTGGATTAGCGATAAATGCGAATACATCGAAAGCGATCTTCAAGTGCGACTAAATAGCGATTGTGTTTTATAATTAGTGTGTTTTGAATTATTGTTAGTGTTGATTAATTAAAGTGTAACTTTTGGTAATTTTTATCGGCATTTTTAATTATCACGAACCCGAAGCTCGTAACAATAATAATTGAATAAAAAAGCAAAGTGACATTATTCATTTTTTTTAAGTGACACAAGTTTATGAAACAGTTCAGCTGTGCTCAGGACATGAAATGGTATTTTAAATGACTTCTAACAATTTTAAACCTATGATTTAGTTAGTTTGTAATGTGATGTAGAGGCAGAATATGAAAAAAACTTATTGAAATAAAAGATGAATATTTATTTATAAGCTTCACATTTTTTAAAATAAATAATTATACTTTTATCTTCTTTAAAATTATTCTCATGTTTCCTTTCAGCATAACGCACCATCGGTGGAACAAGGGCACAACTGCACGTTTTGTTATTTTCCACTAGAGACATTTTATGATTTTTGTAGAATAAAATAGTTTTTTTTTCTTTTTTGTGTTTTTCTTCGAGCGAAATGAGACTGAACTAAATATGAGCGACTTTGTTCCACCAGATAAAGGGATGTTTTTAAAGCACATTGGCATACTTAACTCATTTTCAGATGTTTTGTTAGTTGTGCCCTTGTTCCACCGATGCACAGTGGTCCGCGCGCCTTCGTAAGGCGGTCATAATTATTTAAACATTCAAAAGTTTGTTTTTTTCAATTGAAAATGCAATTAAAGTATATATAGTTATAGGATATTTTAATGAAAACATAATTTTAGGTTTATATCATGAAAAATGTATGTATAACAACAAAATAGGTAAATAAAAAATTAAAACTAATCAAAATAAAATTAAATCTTCCATTCTTTGCTACTTAATACTATTTAATAAACTTATAACGCTACTAGACAATAGAGATTTCTTTGTTCGGGGCAATTTCCTGCTGGAAGTGATCAATGGATCTGAGTTCAGCAGAAGTCTGTTCATAAGGTCTGTGTTAGTGGAAACTCGTGACATTTTTCTTGTGTGGTTGAGCCTAAATGCCTTGATATTTTTATTAGTTGACTCTGCAGCTTCTTCAGAAAGTTCACCAATAGAAACTAATGCGTTATCAATTACTACGGCTCCGTGAACGAGCACTTTATGCACGGATGACGGTAAATTATACCACGGGTATTCTGTCACGAGTCGCCTGGCCGTATCTAAGGCATATTCTTCAAATTTTACTGTATTTATTTTGTAGCCAGATGACATGCACTCCAAGATGGTTCTACACCTTTCGATAAGGCATTGCTTAATACCGGTAATTTCAGCAGATATAGCCGGATTCTTGAAAAATTTTCGTGCAGTATTTCCATCATTTGATGTACCACTACCTCCGCTCCGAGGTTTGTCCACAATTAAACCTAATTTCTGCCGAAACTCGTTCTGGATCCTTTTCTTCGTTAGTTTCACAAGGTTTTTATCTTCATCTGATCTAGCTTGCCATCTTTGCGTTTGTAATTTATACGATAAATGAATAAAATATTCAAAGAATCTGATCCATGAATGTAATGGTGACAGACCAAATTCTAATTTATTCATATCAATATCTCTTTTGACGCAAGAATCGATATCGTTCATGTCTTTTGGCAAAGCTCCACATATGTAGCACTTTGCATTGGAAGCATCGCTAATCGCACTGCATATCTTTCCATCAACCATGGTTAACTGTAGACTGTGATTCACATTGATTTCTTTATTATCGTCGTAAAATACTTTTGTAGGAACGAGCTTGTCAATTTTTTCCTGAAAGTAATTCAGTTCATTGACAGTTGAATCCTTGGTCTCCTTAATGAACTGAAAGCGGATTGGTCGGCAATATCTTGTAGATGATGGGCGAGGGTTCTTCCATAGTACAATCTCTTCTGAAGAAGTGTCCGTCGAAACCAATCGAAGCGGCACATATGAAGTTACGAATAAGCTTCCATCTTCAGTAACGTCGGAGTTAGCAAAGTTTTGTTTGTATTCACTATGGCCAGTGCTACCATCAAAACCCCACTTCCCTATTAAAAATATATCACCTATTGATTCATGAGGGATGGCAGACAACACTTCTTTTTGAGATTCGATTATACGAGCCGCAGTATGATCCAGCAAACTTTGCAATTCCACCTCCGCTGTCGATTCGGTAACTCTGACAACTTCAGGATAGCATTTCTTCTTTGCTACTAATACTTTGTTGTACGAAGGTAAAATTGGATTGCTCTGAGAATTTATGAAGTTGCGTAGTAACAGGTATTGGTGCTTCGTAAGTTTAGCTTCTGTTATGAGAGATAGCACATCGTCGGTGTTTATTTCATTAGTACAGGGCTCTGATGTTTCCATTAGATTACTGACGGCTGACTCATCCAACTGAGATAGTGTTGCAAGTCTTCTTCGTTGTGACCGCTTACTGCAAGTTGCAAAATCTTTTTTTGGTCGCCCAACAGCAGCTGAGGTCCCCGATGATGATGATTGATCTAGAATATCGTGCGAAGTGTTTTCTATGACAGTTGATGTTCTCGGTAGATTGACCCTTTCTTTCTTACTCAGCCACGTAGAATGTTTATTGAGGACTGTGCTTTTCTTCCGATTACTTGATTTTCATAAAAAAGCAAGTCGTTCGCAGATATACTTCAGAACGTTCTTCAAATTGCGAACATCGATGTTATCTGCATCCGGCATCATGCCCATTAGTTGCTGCACCACTTGTCGGCGTCTTTCTATATCGGAACCACTGGTGGATAGCCACAGTTCAAATATAAAGCCTCTTGAAAAGGTTCCGATGCACCTATCATCTGAAAAAAATTAAATTAACTTTTGCAATACTTTCGTAGCTTTCGCCTACGCAGGCGTAGCACGCTCATAACTATCGAATCCGCAAGTTTCCGCAGACAATAACTTAAGGCCGTTATTTTAGACAAATGTGGCTTTTTAATCAAGAAAAAGTTAGCGTTCAGTATGATTCAGCACATAGTTAAAATTAAAAGTCTAAGTAAAGAATAATTCTACAGATTTTTAAAACAAATTTTGGTCGTCGCGTAGACACATCGTTATTTCAATATTATTCAGAAAAATGTCAAAACGAGTATACATATCAAAACAACATACCTGATTCTTGAAGCTCCATTGTTAAAAATTTTACTTAATTAACGGAATTCTTAGAAAACGGCCACTAATTACCGGTCACGTAATGAGTCACTGATAAGGATGCACGTGCAATGGGAGTTGTGTTCACTTTCGGGTTTCACTAAAGAATGAAAGTGATTAGCTATCGGGGATCTATTTGTACTTAATTATAGTATATGTATCGGCCAACCACATGACAGTGTTCAAGATTTGAAAATACAATTTGCGTTTTTTTGAATTTTGACCTCTAGCGGAACCATAGTGCGATGGTGCGAATTAAGATGACCTGTCCTTTCAGCATAAGTTTTAGAATACTGGCTATAAAAAAATACTCATTGCTGACAATGGCCAGCATTTATTCTATTTGCTCCCATATAGTTATAAAACTTTTATTAATATAGAACAACACAGCAGTTAGCTTATAATGTTCCCACTGCTGGGACAAAGACTTCCTCTTGGAAACAACGTGAAAGGGAGTGGGCTGTACTCCACTATGCGGGCCCATTGCGGGTTGGTAATGTCTTCGAATTTTTGGTTCTTAGCAATGTTGCCCTTTACTATTTTGAGGGCAGTGGTAATGAAATAATTGACACAAAGTAAAATGCCAGTCAGGGTTTGACCCTATAATCTACAACTCATAAAATGCAGCCGTTACTACTGCCCTTATAAAATAAAATAACATGAAACTTTACCTGACTGGCAATAAAACCCAGTTGTGTAGCTTTGCTAGCAAACTCACTGCGGATTTTAGTAGAATTGTTTGTCACATAAAATATTTTCTTTCCTAATTTTCTGAAATGGTTCATAGCTTCCGCTGCACCGGCGATAGCATTGTTATCGATCCATAGTACACCTAGAACAATCATGATTGATGTAGATAAAGAAGTCATTATTACAGACTTACAGTGAACAGCGAGCATTATGGGCTGACTTGATTGGTTTGTCTTAAACATTAATTGCATTATGTAGCAATTACATGTTTCTTACGAAAGTATCGGTTTTACCTGTCCTGAACGTATGGTCGAGGCAAAACCAAAAGGAAATTAACACATTGACATAACATTTAAAAAAAAACCGGCAAAGTGCGAGTCGGACTCGCGCTTGATGGGTTCCGTACCATTATCTATAAAAATCACGTCTGTTGTATGGGAGCCCCCCTTATTTTATTTTTATTTTATTATTTATTATTAAAGTAAAAATACAACTGAGTACTTTGTGAATATTTCAAGTGCCTACCTGTTACCATTATTTAAAAAATCGCGTTTGTTGTATGGGAGCCCCCCTTAAATATTTATTTTATTTTGTTTTTAGTATTTGTTGTTATAGTGGCAACAGAAATACATAATTTGTGAAAATTTTAACTGTCTAGCTATCGCGGTTCTTGAGATACAGCCTGATGACAGACAGCGAAGTCTTAGTAATAGGGTCCTGTTGTTACCCTTTGGGTACGGAACCCTAAAAACAGTAGCAAATAGGGAATTTCTTACCATCACAATCAGTTAAAACTGTATCAAAGGAGTCTAAGAATTCTTGAACTTGATCTTTCGATGCGTCTTGAAGATTGAATACCGCTGACTTAAACATGGTGCCACTTGTACTGAAATGTCTAAGGTTATGCGGCACTATAACTTTACTATAATAATATAGGTTAGAACCATGCAAGCTGTTAATTTTAAGGATTTGACTAAGCAATTTATGCATTACCGTTCGGATAAGTCTTCAGAGGGCTAGGCTAGGTCAAATGTGTCAGCCCCTAACATTTTCATCATTTGACGTTTGAAATGTTAATACATACTGTCACTGTCTATGTTACTCTATGTGTCACTGTCAGTCAGTCAGTGTGACTAATAAATATTCAACCGAATTCACTATAGGGATAAATGAATGTTAAATCCGAAAATCGAGTTGAATGGCGTGCAATAGGAGAGGCCTATGTCCAGCAGTGGATTGCTCTAGCCTGATGATGGTGATGGGATTGATGGGAATGTTATGCTAGGACACATTCAGCGACTTTAGTCAGCGGCGACGCTTCCAATGAAAACCTTACGTCACGTCCACACACAGGTTTTGATAGCCCATTTGTCGCCAGCGATGTCAATAGGTGTGTAGACCAATTGAACACACCCCTGATTTTATCTGTGACATCCATCAAGTCAACTGTCAATGTCAGAATTGACTGAACGACCCAGAAAAAAAC
The DNA here is from genome assembly GCA_951799955.1 of Apamea anceps. NCBI lineage: Eukaryota > Metazoa > Arthropoda > Insecta > Lepidoptera > Noctuidae > Apamea > Apamea anceps. The sequence goes on from OX637516.1 coordinate 8,731,801, forward strand.
GCGCGGGAAATTCGTTACGAAAGGGCGCCTTTTTTAAAACAAATTTTCAAAATAATTATTTTATTTATTCTTAAATTAATTCGGTTGCTTTTCTCATGATGGGGAAGAAAGGGAATCCGAAGAAAAGAAAAAAAGAAGATATTTCGTCTTCTGCTCCACCATTGGCGTCCTCTGAAGACGACGGTGGAGCCTCAAGCTCTTCAGAGGAATCTATAAAAGAAGAAAAGGATAAGTATCGGGAATTCAGGATTCCCGACTACATTAGGTCCTATCCTGAAAACGGAGGCAACTTTGAATATGTTGTATTTTTAGAAAGTATTGACTTAGTCCCGATCGGTGATAGAGACATGATGTCCCTTTCAACCGGCATTAAAAAATATAATAAGGGTGTAAAACAATTATTACGCATGAACCGATACAAAATTGGTGTTATTTTCGAACGTCCTGGTTTAGCTAATGCAGCGTTATTAAACCGAAAATTTTTGGATAGCTATAAATTGAAAGCCAGTATTCCAGCAGCCGCTACGGAAAATACAGGTGTCATTATGCATGTTCCAATTGAACTGAGCAACGAACACATTTATAACGCAATAACCAGCACAAAGAACATAATTTCTATTAGAAGATTTATGCGACGCACTATTTCAGAAGGAGGGGGGGTGTCCTTCCAGCCTACGAAGACGGTGTCCATCACATTCTCGTGTGCAGCGATCCCCGATAGTGTAGACCTGAACAGCTGGCGATTCGAAGTACGTCCGTACATTCCGCCGGTAAAACAATGCCTGAAGTGTCTAAGGTATGGTCATATAGCTAAATTCTGTAAGAACTCCCAAAGATGTTCCATATGTACAAAGGACCATAATTATAAAGAATGTCAAGTACCACCAACTGAGGCAACATGTTGTCATTGTCAAGGTAAGCATGTAGCTATTTCGGCACAGTGCCCTGTCAAACAACAAAAAGTGGAAGAAAACAAAAACAAAATTTATAAAAAATCATATGCAGACTTATTCAATGAAAAGTCATTTCCATCTCTTTCAAAGTCCAGTCCTGCTAAACAATTACAATCACTAGTTGAAACAGAACCAATTTTAAATATTTTAATACAGACAATAGTAACATTAATTTCTCAAAATAAAAATAATGAAAAGAGTATTTGCACTCAAAGCATAAAAGATGTTCTATTATCAAAAATTCAGAATAATATAAGTAAACCTTAATTTTATGGATCAGCTGAATATTGTGCAGTAGAATGCTCAGAGCATAAATAGTAACAAACATGCTTTTTCGTATTTTTTATATGAGTATAACATACATGTAGCTTTATTGTGTGAGACTTGGCTCAAGCCTCACATGAGTTTTAGTATTAAAGGATATAATATAGTAAGATTAGACTCAGGTAATACACACAATGGTGTAGCTATTTTAATACATAACAGTTTACAATTTAGTAAAATAGATACTTTATATGATGATTCCATACAAAATATAGCGATTCGTTTAAAATATGGCAATAATAAAGAAATTTCATTAGTCAGTTTTTATAGTCCCGGAAACGCTTCATTCACTAAGTATAAGTTTGATAATTTAATTCGTAATATTCCTGGTCCTCTCTTGATGGGTGGAGATTTCAATGCACATCATTCAGCTTGGGGATGTAACAGTGTGAACATCCGCGGCCGAGAGGTGCTTGAAATCATTAGGTAATGACTATAATTTGGTTTTATTAAATGATGGAGAAATGACTACTGTAGGCTCTGATAGGTGGCAAAGAAATGCACTTGATTTAACTGTAGTATCGACTTCAATTTCATTGTCTTGTAACTGGTCTGTTCATGATGATCCTTTAGGTAGTTACCATTTGCCTGTAATTACAAGATTACTTATTAATAACAATTATAATATCCCACATGATATGGTAACTTCAAATTTATCAAAACATTTTAATTTTAACCTGGTTGATTGGGAAATATACAGGAAGAGTGTTGATAGTTTATTAATGGATTTTAAAATTAAACAAGATAACCCATTACAGTCATATAATGACTTGATAAAGTTATTAAATTTAGCTGTTATTAAATCATTACCAACTATAAGACCTGCTACATCTTTTGATACAGCATCAGTAAATAATAATCGTAAAAAACGCATTCCATTACCATGGTGGAATTTGAATTGCACTAAAGCAGTAGAAGACTCTAGAAATGCCTATAAAGTGTTCAAGCATAATCCCACATTGGAAAAATATATTGAGTTTAAAAAATTACAAGCTCTTAAAAAGTTAGTGTTAAAAAGAGAAAGATATCTAAGTTGGATTTCTCTATGTGAGTCATTTAATAGAACTACTCCATTATCTAGAGTTTGGCAAATTTCAAAAAGATTTAATAAAACATTTACACCTCCAAGTAATAATATTTCTCCTTGGGTATTCGATTTTCTTAAAAAATATACTCCAGATACAGTCGAGGGGCCATTTCAATCAATTCCTCATGAAGTAAAAGCTTCAGGACATTATGAGTATCTAATTTATCCATTTTCTCTTCAGGAATTAAAATCTGCAATATCATCTAGACGTGATTCAGCTTTTGGCCTTGATGGAATACCTTATAAAATGTTGAAAAATGTATCAATTAAGGCACTTTCTAACATACTAAGTGTTTTTAATTTACTCTGGCAGGAAATGATCATCCCTAATGAATGGAAAACAGATTGTCTTATTCCAGTACTTAAACCTAACAAAGTAAGACACAAAGCAGAATCATATAGGCCAGTAGCATTAACATCATGCATGGGAAAAACCTTTGAACAATTAATTAAACAAAGGCTAGAATTTTATATAGAAAGTAATAGTCTATTACCATCCAATCAATTTGGCTTTCGACGCGGTTGCTCCACTCGGGATAGCATTTCTCATTTGCAATTAGACATATACAATTCTAATAAAATGGACAGTCATTTTGTTGGTGTCTTCTTTGATGTAGTGGGTGCATTCAACAACATCAATCTGCACATTTTGTCGGGTGAACTTCGTGCCCTTGGTATTCCTGAAAAAATTATAATATGGATCTTTAACTTTTTACATGGTAGAGAAGTATATGTCAAAGTGAATAAACGTTTAATAGGGCCACGTTTTTCATACAAAGGGGTATGTCAAGGTGGCATCCTCAGTCCATTGATTTACCTTCTTTATTTACATAGACTAAACATTGTACTTGGTCTTGAAGTGGCAAATTTGCAGTTTGCAGATGATTTGGTTATCTATGCTTCAGGTTCAGATATAAGTTCTGTTGAAAGTATTTTAAACAAAGCTTTAACCCAACTAAAGAACTATTTTCATTATCTAAACTTGGATATTAGTCCAGAAAAATCTAAAGTTATAGTATTTGGAGAATGTGAAACAGACCTACATATTTATTACAATAATAGTGTTCTTCCAATAGTGAATGAAGTGAAGTTTCTGGGTATAATTTTTACAAGCAACCTCTCATGGACTAAGTATGTTGATTCTCTATTAGGTAGAGCTAATAAAGCATTTAATTTTATAAAATCACTATCAATTGCAGCTGATCCTAAAATATTGCTTATGCTATATAAATCTTTAGTCCGTAGTCATTTTGAATATGGATTTTTATGCTTTGGGTCTGATCAGAGATTGGTTCACAAATTGGAGATTCTTCAAAACCACAATCTTAGATGCGTAACTGGTGCAATGAAGACAACTCCAATTAATTCACTTCAAATTGAGTGTAACACTCCTCCTATGAATATAAGATTTCAGTTTTTAAAATCCAAATACATTCTCAACCTTTTATCTTTCAAAAACCATCCTTTATTAAAGAAAATATTATTTTATTATAGAGTATACAGTCCTTCTAATTCCGTAAATGTCCCTTTTATATTTCATGACTTTTCTAATCTAATTAGTATTGATGATCAATATCAAATTGAGAAATGTAAAGGCAGATGGCCATGTTACACTGGTAATTATATCAGCAAATTCTGGCCCATGGACATTTATGTTAATCGTGACCTAAGGAGTAAAGAAGACGTGTATCAGTTAATTGCTGAGTTCCCTGGGTACAGGCATATATTTACTGATGGATCCAAAAACAATAGAAATGTTTCGCTAGCTATATATCTACCTCATCTTACTGTTGGACATGGAGTGCGGTTACCTGGAGCCATGACTATATTTACAGCAGAATCTCTAGCCATTTTAACAGCTCTGCAGTACATACATGAAAAGAATCTTGGGCACACAACTTGGCTTATAGTGACCGACTGCATGAGTGTTCTCATGGCCTTACAAAACCCGAAACTGGACGCTAATACCGGAAATATTTTACATGAGATTCGAACTTTATACGCTGAGCTTGGTTCTAGAGGATTTTCAATAAGTTTAATATGGACACCCTCCCACATAGGAGTAACAGGAAAGGAAAACGCAGATTATCTTGCAAGAGTTATTGTTGACGTTGACAATGTTGACATCCCAGAGACAAGAAATGTTGCCATACCAAGTTCCGACCTGCTTACTAAATTACATGAACAAAACACCTGTATTTGGCATGAGAACTGGCAAGAAACACTAAGAACTAAAGGAAAATGGTATGCGAAAATAAATCAAACCATTGGTTCTGCGCCCTGGTTCTCCAGATCTGTTCTTCCCAAAAGCAGAAAATTTTATACCACTTTAAATCGTCTTAGACTTGGACATGGAAGATTCAATGCACATTTAGCCAGAATGAAAATTATAACATCGCCAGTTTGTATCAATTGTGACTTAGGAAGTGATCAGACCTTAGATCATATAATTTTTGAATGCCCTGCATATGATTTACAAAGAATTCCTTTATTCGATAAATTATTGGAAATATATAAAACGTCAGCAAGCATCCCGCGCGACACTCAAAGTTTGCTGGCAAATTACAGTACATACATAGCACTGTATAAATTTATTGACAGCACTGGATGGGCAATTTGACCGTTCGGGGCGACATAATAGAAGGATATGACCCGGATATGACCTTATTACACAAAATGTTTATGACGAATACACGGATATGACAACATATTATTAAGATTTTGACTAATGAATACTAAAGACGTGGCTTTGGCCTAAAATACATATAAAACAAGGTATAAACTACTAAAGACGTGGCTGTGGCCTTATTTACTTTTGGACAAGAAGAATGAAACTAAAGACGTGGCTTCGGCCTTACTTATTTTTGAACAAGAAGGATGTAACTGAAGACGAGGCTTTGGCCTTACTTTTAGTCAAGAAGGAAAATAAAGACTGAAGACGAGGCGGTATGGTCCAAGACCTTAGCCTGCCCAAGAAGGGCGAAGGAAAAAAAAAAAAAAACTGAACGACCCATTACAATAGCCGCTAAAATCAGGTGTTGTTTAGTTTCATAACAACAATTGTAAATTAATTATAAGTATATTATTGTGAAAAGTTAAACAAATTGCGAACCACACACACAGAAATTTTAGATCAATTGACTTATAAAAGTGCCACGAGCGATAATGAACGATTCAAAGTAATTATTCATATCAAGCAAGGATTAGATAAACATCTGTGTGGACTGTGAACACAGAGGACTGGGAGGACTGAGAGGACAGAAGACTTTGGGCCTACCAAATATCAAGATGGATATTAAAGAGACTATTATTGAAACTCACCAAGGAGGTATTAAAATTGTTCAATACAATAAGCCTAACAAGAAAAATGCCATAGACGTTGTGATGTACAAGCGAGTGATAAGCATACTGAATGATGCAGCTACTGATGATAATATTTCTGTGATGGTACTCACGGGTACAGGTGATTTTTACAGCAGTGGGAATGATTTCTCTAATCCACCAGACTCTAAAACAGGCAACCACTTGAGTATTCTCAAAGATTACATCAACGCGTTTATTATGTTTCCAAAATTACTGGTTGCGATTGTTAATGGACCAGCAATTGGCATAGCTGCCACCACACTAGCACTTTGTGACCTAGTGTTTGCTTCTGAGAATGTAAGTTTAATTTAACCATAATAATCCGTTCTAAATATAATTCTAAAGGATACCTTGTAGACTGAGCATATATTAATAAATGTTCTGTTTCAGTCATACTTCCACACTCCATTCTCGAAGTTGGGCATTGTAGCTGAAGGGTGTTCAACATTTACATTTCCAAGAATCCTTGGAGAAAGAAAGGTAAGGGAAACTAGAAGTCATTCAGGTAAAATTAGATCAGAATATTTTTTTTAATAAAAATGAATGTATGTCTGAGGATAAGGCCAGCAAAAAAAAAAATTATATTTTTTTGGCCTGTTGTCCCATATCTTACACCTGCTTAGTATTTTTATTTAATCAGCCGAAAGTGCTCTCACTGCTGGGGCACAGGCCTCCTTTCTTTGAGGAGAGTAGGCTGTAATCTAACACATGGGCCCAGTGCGGTTTTAGTAGATGTCCCATGTCTTTGAATTTTAGGTTTTAGGACATGCCGGTTTCCTCACAATGTTATCCGTCACCGTGCTGAGAGCAGCAGTACTTAGTAACATTTGTTTAAAATTCCAGGCCCTTGAAATGTTACTATGTAACTACAGGATGCCTGCCACAGAAGCACTGGAGTATGGGTTTGTCAATTACATTTACAAACCGGAGGAGTTACAAAGTAAGGTTTGGGACAAAATTGTAGAGGTGTCAGAGCTTCCCAACCACTGTGTGACAGCCACTAAGAAACTCTTGAGGGACGCCGTCAGAGGAGAACTGCTAAAAGCGAATGATAAAGAGATTGATGAGCTCAATACTATTTGGTTGAGAAATATGAAAAGCAAAATATAGGATGTTTAAATTCAAGTTGTCATCTGCCTAGCCATTCCCAACTTTGTTGGTGTTGACTTCTAGTCTAACTGCGTGCAGCTGAATTAATAATGTAATAATAAATAAATTTTCAAGTTGATAATTATACTTAACAAACAATAATATTTTACAGGAGGCCTTTGGCCTACAGTGGGACAATACAGGCTAGTTAGATAGATAAGATAGATAACAATGATCATTGGAACTACCTACTATATATGAATTATAATTCCAAATATTAGGTGTATTCCTGAAGCATTAAAACACATTACTTCTGTCGTGGTGATTTTAAAGACACCGCTTCATAGTCGCGACAAATGTTAGGGAGACAGTACGATATGTCGACCATCAGTGGTGCGACGGCACATCAGCTCGACGTACAGACGCCAGCACATCAAGCTACTACAATCTGTCAAATTTCTTTAATAGATTTTCAACTTTATCGCTAAAGCATTAAGGTTCAAGGTTGATTGGGAAAATTTGACAGTTTCGGGTAGGTTGACCTGCTGGCGTCTGTACGTAAGTGTGACTTTTTGGACGACGTTGACGTTTAGGACGACGGAACTTATGATCGACGAACGATAGCGCGACACAACTTTCGCGCAAGAAACGTTTCTATATTTTGTTGCTACTTTGCGGAGCCTGTGTTGACAGGCCAGCCACAACGTCTGCCACTTGCTAACAAGAACGGTACCCTTTATCCTAAGTGTGTGTGAGTTGAGTACTCAGTACAGACTGTCTGACTGAAAGTCGAGCTGGGCCTCAAGTCTGCTATTACAATAGTGTCAGAATGGTCTATCATTGATTTCATAATATTGTTGATTTTGACAAGTTTGGTAATTAAATTAATACTAATATAATGGCGTCATTAAGACTTTCCAGTGACACTCAAATGAAAATAAATATATACAAAACACCGGCCGCTAGAAATAAAAACAAATAAACGTCAGTAAGCAGTATTGTCACATAATCACATTTGACTTTTAACAGCTAAACGGATAAAATATTATTGACATTGAGTTGTCCAGTTTCACATTTATCCGCGTTACACATAAAAATGTTTTTTTGCTATTTACGAACTTCTTACTACTTCAGATTGCATAAAACACTAATAAATAATATGTAAAAACATATATAAATGAAATCTAGCGTGAATAAAGGTTCAAATTTAGTAGTAGTTTTTCAATAATGGGTTTTATAATAATGGCATTACGACACGTCATTATAACACAATTCTATTACGAGACCATTGACCGACCAATGATCGACCATTAAGAATTTACCAGATTACGAACTTTTAGCAAAATGACAATGGGATCGTGTTGAAATGACGAATTTATAAAAATAGCAGACTTGGGGCTCTGATGTGCTGTCGCGCCACTGATGGTCGACATATCGTACTGTCGCCCAGTCGCCTCCAATTTAACATTGACTCATGAGTCATACCTCTTTAAATGCATTTAACATTGACTGCATGCAAATGAACTAAACAAGAATAATAATTAATAATAAAAAAAAAAATACATATGAGGTGAATAATTTGACTTGACTACCTACTTTAAAAACTAAACTAGGTATCTAAGAGATTACAAACTCTAGTTTAATAAATAATTCAATCATTCCAATTTATACCTAATTATGATACCTAACATAAGAATCACGCGACGCGCGCTCGTGAACAGTATTATCTATATTAGTTGATTATTAACATTTTGCGGGACACGACTCCCACAGACATAATAACAATAAAACTTATATTGTCTTGTTCAGTGTCCTTCACCGATTCATCTAATAATTATTCACTGTATTATTTTTATAGCTACCTACTTATAATTATTATTCATAGTCAAAATATTTACTTAACCTTAAAAAGGCTTTATTTGAAAAGTCACAAATCATTCTCAGTGTTATGATCGAGATATTATAGTAGATTTATTTTATTATGGGTCATTCTACTTTTTAGTGCAGGTTTTTGGCACTGATAAACATAGGTTCCGTAAAATGCTGTAACTTCGCCTGGATTTTGACGTTTTTTGTTCGTATCTCTGAACCTATTTATTATTACGCCTTTCAAAGACTTTCAAATGGAAAACAGACCTTATGCCTTGCCAGGTAGAACCCAAATCTATTTAAATCATGCCGTTTTTCAGAATTACAAACACTCAAAGTCGTAGGCAAAGTTGTAGGTAAAAGACACAACTTTGCCTAGAAGGATATCTTAACAAATATATTGTTGATCTTTTTAGTATTTTTTCCCGTGTACAGTGCCAGCAGGTCAAGCTACCCGAAACTGTCAAATTTTCCCAGTCAACCTTGAACCTTAATACTGTAACGATAAAGTTGAAAATCTACTAAAGACATTTGACAGATTGTAGTAGCTTGATGTGCTGGCGTCTGTACATGAGACACCGTGCTTGTCCCCGGGCGGCAGTTAGATTATTGCCATAAAGGTAATATATATTTTTTTACTGCTTATGGGCAATGTTGTAGCAGGTACAGACGCCAGCAGGTCAACCTACCCGAAACTGTCAAATTTTCCCAATGAACCTTGAACCTTAATGCTTTAGCGATAAAGTTGAAAATCTATTAAAGAAATTTGACAGATTGTAGTAGCTTGATGTGCTGGCGTCTGTACCACAAACTTTTCATACAAAAATGAAATTGAAACTAGGGTTGTCCCAAAAAAAAAACGGATTATTTTCTTAGTTTTATTTCTTAAGTACTTATTTTTTTTTTAATAAAACAAATTACTAATATTTGTGAGTAAAAATCACAAATGTAACGCTTTTTTATCTATAATGACTCGTAATTACTAAGAAATTTTTTTTTTTTTTTTTTATAAAACAGCTTTACCAGAAAATATTTGAGTTTATACTTGTGAAAATTGGTATAAACAAAATGCAATCTTCTCCTGCTTCCTTGTGTATTATTCGGCATTTTTTCATATAACTGCAATGGAATTAAGACTTATTTATATACAAAATTATGCCTGTAATCCCCGAAAGGTTTGGTAGAGATACACCTCTGCCTCTCCCTTACAGGCGATTAAAGACATAACTGTCGAAATAAAAATTAAATAAAAAATCTTTTATTGACATACAAAATGTGTAAAATTTTCAATTGAAGCCATTAGGGACTCCTGTAACACAGGTACCACCTAGCTCAGGATAGCTCCTGAGCTCAGTCAGTCAGTGTCTTCATCCGATATCGCAACATTAACAATGTATGCAATAAAATTAAAATATCGTAAAACGAAGGGCATTTAGTGCATGCAAGCTCTTGAGTTTCGATTTAACCGGGTTCCAAGCTGTGTAAATTCATGCAAATATGACATTTATGGTAGAAAATAAGAAACTACTAAGCAAACGCGAAATATCGTAATTGAAACGAAATAGGCAAAGCTGGGCTTAGTTGGCAAAGTTGCAGCATTCTACGGTTTCAAAAATTTATAATTCTGTAAATACATATTTGTTAAGGCCGCGAATCGTATTTTAATCAACGTACAACTTAGTACTGACCAGCAAATTGCAAAAAACGTAAGAAAATTTGAATTTCGCGGGCTACCTTGAAGCATCCACCTTAACAGGGTCTAATTTTCTTTTGTTTCGGTACCAACGTTGTTTTTCGGCTGGGGTTAGCGGCATGATGTTCTGTAAAAGATATTATTGTATTAATTTTACCTTCAGTAATTATATTAAGCCAGTAAATAAATGTAAAATTGTTAAAATACAAACCTATGGGTCGATATGAACAAATGAAGTTAAATAAAATCGGAAAGAATCATTGACAGAGTATATTTACAACTGTGTTACCATCTTTACAACTGCGTTACAGTGAAATTCTGTAGCCATCTCACCGTAAAAACTTAGATGAAGTGAGCGTGGAGTGAGCTGTCATTCCAACTAATGTTAGGGATTGACACAATTGACAGCTCACTTCACCTAACTTTTCACGTGTGAGATTTTTACAGAATCGATCGGCAGTAGTTTCCACAGCGGAGTAACAAAGTGGACTGGTAACACAGTTGTAAAATAACATGATGGTACCTGATATTTACGAAATGACCATGTAATATGCAAATCCAACAATAGAATACAATTAGGTGACATAAATGCCGCGTCTCAATGGTTAAAACAACGTGAAAGTTCAGAAACTTATCTTTTCGCCGGGTAACAAAGTGCACACCAAATAAACACGCGCGTTGTGATTCACAACATGGCAGCGGTGGCGTCGCGCGGCTTGCTACCTTTCCACCTATCCCGCTCTTGTCATGGTTGCGCAAGACTCATGCACAACCTTCCGATCGAGCAAGCGACAGCGGTACTCTGCGACTTCTAACGGTTTTCTTGAAAAAGCGGTAACATAGTAGTACTTATTTATCGTGTTCATTAGGGACAAAATACAATTAATTATTTAAAGAAAAACTAAACCGTTTAAAAATATATGATAACAACATAAAAAACAAATCAAATAAACTTACCAATTTTTTGAAACAGGACTGCACTGCATGATGCAACAGGACTGCACTGCAAGAAGCGTACTTTTTTTGGTTAGGTTGTCAGCGTATCAGATTGGGGACACTGCAATACTATGGAAAACAAATATGTTACCATAAAACTCCACTTTGATACATATCTTAAAATAGGTAAACTATTCAAATGTAAATGGTAATTGAAGTTAAGCAAATTAATAATGCGGCACTTTCACGTATTGCACAAGTTTTTTTTTTATTTTATTAGTAAAATGTCAGATCCAGATTTATTTGTCCGGGGGGACACAAAAACCTGCACTAAAAAGTAAAATGACCCTTATACTTAGGTACAGCACAGCAGGTGGTGGTGGTCTATACTTTCTGCCTAACCCTATGGGAATGGGGCGTGTGTTTATGAATGTATGTATAGTAAATGATTTATTATTGAATTGTTATATTTAAATAGATATTTTAATATAAGTAAATAAATCAATCAATTTATTACAAAACAAATTATTTATTAATTAAGGTTAAGAAGGAGTATGTAAGGATCGTATAGTAGGTGGCGTTCTGTAGTTTCTGCCTATCCCCATGGGAAAAAGGCGAGATTTCAAAATAATGTTAGTCTTTTAGTACTCGGAATATGTAGTTGTTACTTATATTTTAGTTTTGAGGTATGTGCAATAAAGAAACTTGTTTTATCAATAACTTTGTGATTTTATTTAAAAACTAGCTTCTGCCCGCGGCTTCGCCCGCGTGGATGTCGGAAATTATCCCACGGGAACGTGCTAACAGGATAAAATGTATGTGCTTCCCGAGGATTCCATCTAGGTATCTCGCGGGCCCTTTGTGGCTAATTACAATAGAAAACCAATTGTGTCTCATTAGTGGTGATTAAGAGGGTACCTATATGATATCTTTACCTAAGTACCTACCTAATTAAAAAAAACTCTAACAGAAAATAAAATACCTACCTACCTAAATAAACTTATTTCTGATGATAACTAATCTAAACTCAATAAATAAGCAAAATCCCTAAAAACTAATATCTATACGAATGACTAATCCTACCTAACCGTATTATAAAATAACCTACGGTCACTACGTACACTATCAAATATACTACCTACCTATACTTTAAAATTAAAATCTATCCCTACGACTTATAAAAATAAACCTAAATAACTCTAAAAACTAAAAGGAATAAAAAGGTCGCACTGAAAAGCACGGTTTAGAATTGCACGTAGCAGATAAAATAAGAATAAGAACGAACGCTTGCCACTCGACACGTCCGTTCAAATCAAAGTTCAAAAAATGTAATGCCATAGGTAAGGATAAGTACTAACGTAATGCGCACGCGGCCGCGCGCCACGCGTGTGCTGCGAACGGTGCAAGCCAAATTCAACCTTCAGCACTACATTTAGAGCATAACTTAGGGACACTGCACACGGTTAAGATACTGTGACGTAACCTACGACAAACTTATTATTTGCGGTTGGTACAGTAATCGGGTCTAGGGATCGAACCGCAAAATTAAGTTTGTTTTTTATTGTATATACTTTTCCGGGATAAAAAGTACCCAGTGTTGTGCCCAGGATATTAAAGAATAATTATACCAAGTTTCATCGTAATCGAACCGGTAGTTTTTGCGTGATGCCTGAACAAACAGACAGACAGACAAAAATTTTTTTAATCACATTTTTGGGTTCGGTGTCGGTCTAGTAACACCCCCTGCTATTTATTTTTTTTATATTTTCAATGTACAGAATTTTCACTTCTACAGATTTATTATAAGTATAGATTGTGCAGTTATTTCTTAGCAGTTAGGTAATCCGAAGGGTGCTAAAGGTACATATACCTAGGGCTGCAGTCTCGACATTCATAGTGATCGCTTTACGACCGAATTCGGTCGCAAAGTCCTGTACTCCTGTCACTCCATACATTACACCAGCCCCAGCAGTCTCGACATTCATAGCGATCGCTTTGCGACCGAATTCGATCGTAAAGCGAAAGCTATGAATGTCGAGACTGCAGCCCCTGCGGGGTAATTGCGTAACACTATCGGTAGCAATGGCTTTCATTTTTACGGTTCAACAATATTTATTGCGTTATTTAAGTTGTGGAACAGACAAATTTTTCGAACATATGAAGCAATGAATTAGCAATATCCTTCAAAATGATTCAGATTGAGACTGAGTGTGGTGTGCGTTACCCTGGCAAAATGTTGTGCATTTGAGAGGTGAGACCATAACAAATAATTAGTGTATCATGAGGAGCAATTTGTTTACTAATAGCAAAATTTGTGTGAATTGTAGTTTTAAAGTTATTTGAGAAAAACACATTTTGCTGGAGTAACGTTTGAAACGTTATCCTGGCAAAATCAATTTTCAAAAATTCGTTCATCCCGGAACCAAATACATGAATAGATAGCTTTTGTTGCGTAATAAATGTTTGTAAATAGCAAAATTTGTGTGTGATATGGTTCTTGAGTTATTTACGATTTTGCTGCGGTAACGTTTAGGGATTTCCCAGATCTCGAAAACGGCTCAACGCAGAAGATTGAAAAAAATACCAATAAGAGACCTTAATTTGTTTAAACATTAGTTGTGCACTAATTATTTGTTATGGTCTCACCTCTCAAATGCACAACATTTTACCAGGGTAACGCACACGATAGTGTGTTACGCAATTAGGCTGCAAATAGGGGTCTTATTGGTATTTTTTTCAATCTTCTGCGTTGAGCCGTTTTCGAGATCTGGGAAATCCCAAAACGTTACCGCAGCAAAATCTTAAATAACTCAAGAGCCATATCACACACGAATTCTGCTATTTACAAACATTTACTACGCAACAAAAGCTATCTTCTATTCTCTTCTATTCATGTATTTGGTTCCAGGCTGAACGAATTTTTGAAAATCGATTTTGCCAGGATAACTTTAATACACAAATTTTGCTATTAGTAAACAAATTGCTCCTCATGAGTCATGCATGATACACTAATTATTTGTTATGGTCTCACCTCTCAAATGCACAACATTTTGCCAGGGTAACGCACACGATAGTGTGTTACGCAATTAGGGTGCTGTTAAGTACTTTAGTTAAATATAAGCAACTAACCTGTTCAAATGATGCATAAATGATAATGATAACTCTAAAGAAAGATCACAATAGCTAATTACATTATTGGAATTCACTTACCTAGTTATCGCCATGTCAATAAGCTGAACCAACTAGATTGTATCTGAAAAAATATAGGCATTTGATGTCTTACTCGTAAGTGGACGTTCACTGTTATCAATTAGCATAATATTATAAATAATTCCAAAAATGTCTTCGGTAAGTTCCAGTACCGCTTCGTTATCGGAATTCTTTCGTCCCATCAGACCGAAAGGTTTGAGATCAAGGGATCTGAGTAGCACGCGGCTAAATCTACTGAAGAAAGAAATACTTACAGACTTGCACTTGATACCGTTAAGTAAGTATCTACCTACCTACTCACAGACTAGTATCTTGCTGAAAAGCCCTTTAAATTACGTTGATTTCTCAGATACTTCTGTAAGAAAATTCCCAGTTACCTAGGTACATAGACAGTCCAGGAATCCAGATGAGGTGGTTCTTATACCTATTGTTTCTACTTCTACCAAAACCGAAAGGATTACCAAACGGAGAAGCTATACCTATCTCGAAATCAAGAGATAGCATTTAGATACCTCGAAGAAGCGAATTTCACTACTGCATAAGTATCACTTTGTAAACAAAATGGCATACCTACCTATTTCAGAGCCGTTTTGAGGCGGTTTTATAGTTACCGTCACGTATGTTGGCAAAATATTTTGTATTAGGGCAAGTTTGCGCATGTAAAAATGTATGAAATTGTGTGTGCGCGAACTTCCCCCACTACCAAATCTTTGGCCAACTTATGTGCCGGTAACTATACTACAGTCTGATTTCATTTTGTAGACGAATTATACGAGCAGCTGCAGACAGACCCTGTAAATGGGTTGACGACGGCAAAAGCTCGCGATTTGCTAGAATACTATGGTCCTAATACTCTCACACCTGCTACGGAAAATGGATGGCCAAAAGTGCTATTGAATTCGTTATGTACAGGTATGTATGCTCCTGCGCCAGAAATAAACATGCTAATTGAACATTGCATTGCGCGCGTTTTGTTTGTTCAAATATCATACTCCTAACTTGTTCAGAAAACATGTTATGGTCTATTTTAAGCAAAAATATGATCGCATCCTGCAGATCCGGTTTCATAGCCTACGATCCTACAGTCAACCGCCCGACAGCAGTAATACTTGAATTACGAAAACCGCCCTTACTGCTACGACATAAAGGCACTAAGATATTGCATATTATATGTAGCATTTGATATTTTATTTTCATTTTGTGTCCTTTATAATTTGTGCCTAGATAATTTTTCATTTATTTTAAGTGCATTGACATTTTATTCTCTTCTGATCTGACCGATGGCCGGTGTAGCAGGATAAGTCCTGGAGTCGAGACCGCGTATCGGCAAGCGTAGTGTGGGACGCCTCCCAGCTGCATGGGCCGACGTCCTTAAAAAGGTGGCTGGGACAGACTATATGCGGGTGCTGTGGCGCAGCCTGGGAGAGCCTTATGTCCAGCAATGGACGGCGATAGACTGAGTTGTTACAAGTAATACAGTCCCCTGAAAATGCCCTTACTTTCTTTTCTTTTGTACCTAGGGTTTTCCATACTTATCTGGTTGGGCGCACTGTTATGTTTGTTGGCGTACGTCATAGAATCGTCAACCAAACCGGACCCTTCTACTGATAACCTTTATCTCGGCTGCGTGTTAATTGCCGTCGACGTCATCTGTGGACTCTTCAGTTTCTATCACAACTATAAAAGTTCCAAGGTCCTAATATTACTTATTATTGTTATAGCTCATTTAAAATACCATACTTTATTTAATGCAGAAAGTAAGTAAAATATATTGCATTATTAAAAAAAAAAAAAAGTAAGTATTGTTCATCTGCTTCATTGTTATCTACTGAGAGCAATAGCTGTAGCCTACAGCCTGTAGGCACCTAGAATCCTTAGCCATTGTCATATTACCTGACTGTAGATCCCCTAGTCCCAGTAGTAGTAGAACCTATAGTCAGGTAATTCCTCTGTATATAGGTACCTATCTATCGCTTAAAATTTTCAGGAAGACCCAACTTTTCTTAAAGGTGCCTTCGACCTAGGCTACGATGTTATACCTACTTAGATATTTATTAGCTTAAGTACGGTCAGCAACAAAATTCGATTAACACTGCTATTTTTACACATCATTTAATTTGACACAAAATGATTCTATACCAGAAGGCCAATTCTCGTAATTGAATACGTTCAAAATCTAGTCGCAGTCTCATGTTAGCGAGAAACAAATGTCAAAAACTTGTCAAAATGTAGGGAAATTAGAGGCTTTTTTGACAGATTGAGACTGAGATCAGAGGGGCAATTCTCGTAATTTTAAGAACGTTCACAGTCTGATCTCAGTCTCAATCTGTCAAAAATACCTCAAATTTCCCTACATTTTGACAAGTTTTTGACATTTGTTTGTCGCCGAAATGACACTGCGACTAGATTTTGAACGTTTTAAATTACGAGAATTTGCCTTCAGACTGTGAACAGTGTGAACGTTCTTAAAATTACGAGAATTGCCCTTCAGATGTGCCAACAATTTCATATAACGGCTGAGATTTACCTAATAGGCATACATAATATTCTTTAAATTTTACGTCTGTTCCAGTATTATTAAAAAATTTACTCAATAATTAAGATTTAAAAAGTTAAAGCGTTAATCGACTCTTATACGAGAAGGTACAGACGCCAGCAGGTCAACCTACCCGAAACTGTCAAATTTTCCCAATCAACCTTGAACCTTAATGCTTTAGCGACAAAGTTGAAAATCTATTAAGAAATTTGACAGATTGTAGTAGCTTGATGTGCTGGCGTCTGTACATAAAGAAATCTTACGTCTTCTTTCGGTTGACACAAACAAATACGTAGTCCTATTTATAGTCACAATATACATATATTACTTGGGTTATCTAAACAACCTACCTACTAGTAGTTAGAACACAAGAGCGTCTGTAAGTGGAGAACACCAATTGTTCCCGCCCACGCTAGTCTGTGGAAAATAATTGAGCGGTAGTTTCATATCCTGTAACCATGCTTGTAACGTACCCACCTAATTATCATAATCATACGGCCCCATTATTCTAGCAGCAGAAAAAAGTGCCACTTTACTGATGTTGTTAACGCGAGACTAGTCTATTTTAATTACTTTCATTAGTATTATGTCGTACAGTATTTTACCATGGGGACGGGCTGCAGCAGTGGCGTAGCTCATACTAATGGAGCCCTGTATCAATTTTTTTGGGGGCCCTTTTTACCCAACTGTGAAGCTACAGAGGGTATTGTTTTTACAAAATAAAGAATATAGCATACTGCTTTAGAAGGTGAGGGGCTCGTGGCTAAGTAATAACAGCCGTACGAGACAATTGAAGGTTAAGCTACCCTTGCCGCGGTAGGTCCGTGGATGGGCGACGATCCTAACATACCGAGACTCCTCCGTGCCTCGGAAAGCACGTTAAGCCGTTGGTCCCGGCTGTCATTCGTGGATCTTTGACGGCAGCGAACCTGTTCATGTGCTGTCAGCCCAATGGAGGGGTATGCTAGCATGCCGCCCCAGAATGGGGGGAAGGGCATAAGGGGGACAGGACGAGATAACTTGTAAAGGAGTCAAGAGGCGACTGCGATGATAGGTGTCTATCTAGACGGGCCATGTCCGCAGCCGTCTCCTTGAAATTGGGCCCATATGACTTGATGTCGGTGGGGCCATGGGAGGTGGCGGGTAGTTGTTACGGGTCGTCAGAAGCCCGAAAGTCTGACACCCAGTATTATCAAGGGACATCGTATTACCCAGTGATCAGCTAGCCAGTCGCTCCGGAGGTAAAATACTGGCATTCAGCTGCATCCGGTTAGATTGGAAGCCAATACCCAATAACACTGTCCGACCCGGGAATCGAACCTAGGACCTCATGCTCAGCAGTAGCGCTTGCGACCACTAGACCAATGAGGCAGACTCAGTTTTCTTCCATACTTCTCTATAGTAGTCGTCATCTCGGTACTCACCTTTCCCTTTCCCCCTTTTTAAACATATTTTTGAACCAATTTACAGAAATAAATATCATTTATCAACAAGAATTTTAGGTTCTGGATATTATTTTAAAAATTTTTGCGTATACGTCACGTCGGGGGCCCCTGTAGCTCAGGGGCCCGTATAGTTGATACGGCTGATACAGCGGTAGCTACGCCCCTGGGCTGCAGACATCAAGTCTATTTTTATTCTGCAGAAAAGAGCCATCACAGCAATATATAGCCTCCGCACGTGACTCTTATATTTAAAGATATTAACACCATGACGATACCTTGTCAATATATCTATGAAAACATCATGTAGTTTGAGTCTACGTTCCATTTCAGATAATGAAGACGTTTAATAGTATGATACCCACATACGCTAGCTGTATTCGAGACGGAACGCTAAATTCTGAGACACCAGTATGTGACATCGTCAAGGGCGATATCGTGCACGTTCAGGCGGGCGATATTGTGCCGGCGGACATACGCATTATCGACAGCAAGGGATTCAAAGTAACTACGCATCGTTGAAACATTATCTCTGTAACAGGCACGTGCACATTCCGTGTGAGGATGCACGTGTTCTGGTCTAGTTCATAGTATAGTAAAGGTTATCTATTCGCAGGTTGATAACTCCTCGTTGACTGGTGAGTCTGTGGCAGTCACTCGAAGTAATACCGACGGACATCAGAATATTCATGAATCGGGAAATGTTGCTTTCTTTTCGACCCAGTGTGTGGAAGGCTGGGCATTGGGTAAAGTTCTTGTATCCTACCTGACATATACACACTTTTAACGCAATTTAGATTTGCATACCTACTGCATGACAGTTGTTAGATGCGGTAGGTAGGTACGCAACGAATATCAGGACCAGCCTCGCACCTAGGCATAGGTACAGTCAACAGCCAAAGTAGATGATCAAAATCAGAAATTCGATACTAATGAACGGAGTTCGCAGCTATATAGCAGCTGTACTAGTAGTAAATGTTTGGTATAATTTACAATCACATACTTTTGGATTACTTCGACGCCACACAGTTTTGACGCGAACTCCGTTCATTAGTATTGAATGTCTGATTTTGATCATCTACTTTTGCTGTTGACTGTACGTAACTTAAATACCAGCTAAATGTATGAGAGTGAGGAATAGCCCAGGGGTCGCAATCCAAATCAGGGGTGGGCGGCTGTGGGCTGCCCTACCATGCTCCACCCCCGGTACGCCCCTGGTTCGAAGAGTAACAGATATAAATAAGTTGGTTAAACACTTGGTGAAGTGTGATGATATTGCAGGTGTCGTTTTATGCTGCGGTGACCTGACTGCTCTGGGTCGTGTGGCCGGCTTGGCAGCGAGACTGACCCCGGCCCCCTCCCCGCTGACGCGAGAGCTACGTCGCTTCATGCGTTACATGTCCATATGGGCACTAAGCCTCGGCTTGTTTATTGCTGCGGCATCCTTAGCTCTCGGATATCCTTTCATGCAGACTGTCATATTCGTGATCGGAATAGTTGTTGCCAATATACCTGAAGGTAGGTGTCCAATTGATTATTGTAGCACTTAAAGGAATTATAGCTCTCTGGGGGTGATTTCTTCAACCGGGATGAATCGGGATCCGTATATTGTTTTTCTTGATGTTTTAGGTTTGCAACCAACTATAACAGCATCCCTCACTATAACTGCTCAACGCATGGTGAAGAAGAACTGCCTGGTAAAGAACTTAGAGGCCATAGAGGCGTTGGGCGCTTGTAGTATTATTTGCTCCGACAAGACTGGCACACTCACCGAGAATAAAATGATCGTGCAACACATATGGACATGGAACAGAGTCCTCTATGTGCCAGACTCTGATTTTAATAGTAAGACGACATTATTTAAAAAAATATCTTTAAAACTTAGGTTAAATTTTTATATGTCGCGTATATTACGTTAAGTTAAGTTAAGTTAATTTATTTTATCGTGTTCAGTCTTTAGTTATCTGGTACTTATACCCATACTCATACTCAGTTTTCTCATACTTAGTTTTAATACTTATCTGCATAAATTATGCTTTATTTTACCAGTGTGGTCATTAGATATTAGAACCTACCTAACCTGTTAATTAACCCCGTATAGTTAGCACACGAGTAGGCACTTCTATGTATTAATAAGGCATTAAGGCTACTGATAAAGTGTGAATACTCGCTTTGCTTGCAGGTGCAGTACAAAACAACCACGGTAAGAAAAAATACAATACTTTTTCATAAAAATAACAAGGTAGTGCTCTAATCCGTAGCACAGATACGATCAACGATTAGGGACTAACAAAGGCTAAAGATAGGTCCAGTATCAGATAGTGTGTAGCTTGCTTCAACGTCGTCTAAGCCTCGATTTCAATGTTGAAGCACAATGGTTTTTCTTTCTCTTTCTCTCTCAATGGTTTCTTTTCAGCCTACGACTATTTGAAAATATGTGGTGCGTTGTGCAGTAACGCAGACGTTAAGATTGGTGGCGGAATTCGCGGGGACGCGTCAGAGGCTGCTATTTTAAACTTCCTATTCAAATACAACGACCCTCTTGGCATCAGGAGGAATTTTCCCAAAGTAGCAGAAATACCCTTTAATTCTGTTAATAAGTATCAAGTAAGAGATGCCGATCATACCTTTAGTCTTTACCCATCCGATTCTAAAATACAAATGTTTTATCATTTTTATCTTAGACCTGCCGATCGATTTTGTAAAAATCTCACCGTGAAAAGTTAGGTGAAGTGAGCTTAGAGTGAGCTGTCAATAGTGTCAATCCTTAGCATTAGTTGGAATGACCGCTCACTCCACGCTCACTTCACCTAAGTTTTCACGGTGAAATGGTTACAGAATCGCACTGCTGAACATGTGTCAATGGGAAGTACGAAACATACCATTTACCGTGATATTCAGTTTTTGTAATTCCCAATGGTCTATTTAGAATGTACTGGACATTCGCAACCATTCTAGATGCAATCCACCTTCATCAAACACTTTCCTCATTTGGAAAACCCAGCAAGACTGCACCTATTAAGAACCCAGAATCTCTTGCGGTTTTCCTTACAAATAAGGTAGGTAGTTCTACTTATTTTTCCGTACTTCGATTGATATCACAGGTTAGACGTTAATCTAGATAAAAATGGATACTATAATTTTGGATGACGCATTTAATAATTAATACAAATATAGGTCAGTGTGCACCTGGATACTTCGTCGGCTCAATTTATAGTGGTGATGAAAGGTGCGCCGGAGATTATATTCGCTCGCTGTCTCACCGTGGCTACCGATACCAAAGATATAAATATGACGAGTGATATGAAAAAAACTGCTGACACGATCACTGAAAATTTAGCCAACACTGGTCAGTATCAACGTCTGAGTATGTACTGATATGAAATAAAATTGTTTATATATTGTTGTTTAAAATTGTTTATATATAATTTTCTGTAAATATGATATCGTAATCACTTTTACACTTCATATTATAAAAAAATTAGCTAGATGGAGTCCACATTTCCTATCTGACTACCCCTGAAAAGAAATTGCGAAACAAACTCAAGGGTCAAAGTCTGTCCGTTGATTTTCATATAAATGATTGTGCTGGTAGGCAGCACAATCATTTATATGAAACTAACAAATTGATTCCCGCTATGTATCTTTCCTGTCGCTATTAATTTGCAACAGATTCAATTTATTATGTGTTGATCTTAGGTACACATTAGTGCGTAGGTATTCTCATAATGGATTCACAATGAATGTTATAGAACTGTCAAAAGGAAAGCCATAGCTACTAACAGTGTGTTACGCAAATTACCTCGCAGTCCGCAGTTTGTTGTCAGGCTGTGGAGCCGTAATGAAACGTCAATCTATATTTAAGACTTCAGTTTTTTTTTTAAGACGTTCGAATAAGTGTAATTACATGCTGAAGATGACTCACTGAGATATCTCGAAATCGCGGTTTAGCTCGCTACCTCGATGTCACCTCCATGTAAAACAAACGCATAATAGACACGCGCACACAGCCAGGCATCGAGGAAATCCCCCCAGCAGCCCGCGATGTATCGCAGTGAGGCATTTTCGGCAGATAATTACCCTAATATTTCACTCTTAATTTTAAGGTGAAAGAATTATGGCTTTTGCTGATCTTATCCTGAATTCAAAGCAATACCCATTACACTTCCCTTTCGATACGGATAATATAAATTTTCCCGTGGCGAACTTACGTCTGCTTGGAGTAATGGGTCTCATGGATCCACCTCGAGAGAAGGTTAGTTATGATTTGAGTAGGTATAACTAATTTAACCAGTGGCGTAGCGTGCCTTGCGGGGGCCCTGTATCAAAATTAGTTGGGGGGCCCAAATGAAAAATTTCAGTTTTAAGTTCTGCACTGCAATCGGATACTGCTATAAACCCCAAAAAGGACTCACAGATTTTTAATTCATTAGATACATTATCATCATTTTCTGTTATCGAGATGTACCTATTGAAAAACTAAGTACAGAAAGTTGGTCCATTTTTGACAAGTTACGTATGACAGTTTTTTATATGGTTTTTTCCCGGGAAGAACTAAGTGACAATGGCGCCGATTCCCTTGTTCACAAACTAAACTAAATTTAAGTTCAATGCATCTTTTTCTTTCTATTTAATTTAGAAAAGGACAGAAGATAAATATTAGTTTAGTCCTGTCAAACTAGTCAGCGCCTGACGTAAATTGACGTATTTTTAGCGGCCATGTTTTTAATCACGTCTAATCTGTCTATGGAGTATCTTAATTTGACAGGAGTAAACTAATATTTTATCTTCTGTCCTTTTCTTAATGAAATATGAAGAAAAAGATGCACAGAACTTTTTATTTTAGTTTGTGAACAAGGGAATCGGCGCCATTGTGGATAACTAATTTTTGCTTACACACGTTAGGGGGCCCCTGTAGCCCGGGGGCCCCGTATCATTGATACGGCTGATACGGCGGTAGCTACGCCCCTGAATTTAACCCATACCTTATTAATAAATTAAACGTGAGTAAAGTTACATACTGGAGTAATGTCAATTTTACCGTACGTAGGTACATTTTTGGTTATTTAAGTTTGGCGTACATAACTTTACTGCACGTATTAATAAGGGCCTTATACTTTTCTGCCAAGGAACTCCTTAAGTATTAAGGTATTATTACGTTACCCCTAGACTAACCTTGTGCAGATATACATAGATTAACGACTGTAAAGTAGGTACAACTCGACCCTGAACAACAGGTCTTCCGTAGCGCAAAACCATCGACATGCAAGGATCTAAATTGGTACTAATTATGTGGCTTGTCTTTATCAGGTGCGTACAGCAATAGGGCGTGTGCGCGATGCCGGGGTGCGGGTGATGATGGTCACCGGTGACCACCCCGCGACCGCGCGCGCTGTGGCTGTAAAGGTCGGCATCGCCACCAGCGAGAAATGTCATGTTATAACTGGCAGTGAACTGAGAAGCATGACCCCAGAATTATTACATTGGACACTTGATAAACACTACGAAATTGGTAAGTCAAAAATATAATCGGTACCCATACACACATACATCAATCAATCAATACAAGTCCTGACTCATCAACGCCCAATCCAAACCCTTGGGCCTAGAAAGCTCATTCGCTTTATGATGTAGATTGAAGACAATGAATAAGGCCAGATTTTTCGAAATTCCCAAGTGATAGGGAATTCACTGGCGGGCGAAGTCGCTGGCAAAGTACTAGCGGTTAGTAATTATTAAAATAAGTAGGTACTCACACAAAACATCTTGTATCTTCTAATCATTTGTGGTATCAAGTATTTGCAAGAACTTCTCCGACACAAAAGCTTCAAATAGTTGAGGCTTGTCAGCGAGATGGCGGCGTCGTGGCGGTGACCGGGGACGGTGTCAACGACGCGCCCGCGCTCAAACGAGCAGATATCGGCATCTCCATGGGCATTACTGGATCTCAGGTAACTTCTAATCAACTGTAAAGGTTAGCGCAAGGGCCGCACCGCATTGTAAATATCTTCCATTATAAGTTTCATACATTTTGTATGAACTAACGCACATACAGGAGGGCTTCACCGGATTTTTTTGTATGAAAATGCTGTAATGTGTGCTTGGTTTTAAACACTTAGGTCATTCACCTATCTTTACAGGTATCCAAGCAAACAGCAGACATTATTTTGATGGACGATAATTTCGCGACCATCGTGACAGGCATCGAAGAGGGAAGGAGAATCTACGACAACTTGAAAAAATCAGTTTGCTACATACTCATTTCTAATGTTCCCGAAGTCGTCCCTGTTTTAATGTTTATCTTGTTTTCAATTCCTTTACCGTTGGGTAAGTGTACCTAAAGGCTACAATGTTTGTTAGCTATTTTTACGGCTTGCAATCGAGTCTTTAAAATCTTATTTATTTTGAAGGTGTAATGACCATATTGTGCATAGACCTGGGCACGGACATGTGGCCAGCTGTGGCGCTGGCATACGAACGTGCCGAATCTGACGTCATGACGCGATCTGTTCGTAACCGCGAACCTCTCGTCTCCGCACGAATGTTAAGATTAATGTATGGACACTTGGGTCTCGTTGAATTTGCTGCTGGTATTTACGCCTACTTCTTTGTCATGGCTGAGCATGGTTTTTATCCTGCCGATTTATTTGGTAAGACGTAATAATGATTAAAAAGGAATTTCGATTAAAATAAGATACAAATAGGTACCCTTCTTGGTGATCCAGGTATAAGACAAAGGTGGGACAACGAAGCAGTGAGCGACTTAACAGATTCCTTCGGTCAGGAGTGGACGTACCTGGAACGTAAAGAGGTAGAGCGAGCGTCCCAAGCGGCGTACTTCGTAGCTGTGGTACTCACTCAAATGATGAATGGCGTCATTTGCAAGACCAGATATAACTCTTTGTTCCATGTCGGTAAGAGTAACGGAACTTCTATAATTAAATGTTGGGCTCCTGCCAATGTTAAAGCTCAATAATTCTTAGATAACGCAATCAAAATGAATATTTGTCGGCAATTTCCAGGAATGAAGAATAAAGTTTTGAATATGGGACTTGTGTTTGAGCTATTACTTTCATGCACTATTTGCTACACTCCTGGATTAAATACTTTTTTCCACACTTATCCTCTCCGACTAAGATGGTACCGTCAGTTATTTCAATGTCTGTTTTATACTTCGGTTTTGCCTATATTATTATTAAAACCGAGTTTGCTTACAGGTGGTTTCTGGCTTTACCGTTTTGTTGTTTCATGTTTGCGTTCGACGAATTTAGAAAATACTGTATTAGAAGAAGCCTTTTTGGAGGATGGTATAATAGATTAACGTATTATTAATTTTTAAATGTTGCTATACCTACATAATATTAAATACCTAATGTTAAAGTTTCCTGTTATAATTTAAGGAACAACAATACGTAGATACGACTACGCTGCATCCGCTGATAACTGTTATATTTTTAGTTTATAGATATAGGTACTATATAAGTATCACTAGCTTAGTTATATCTGGATCGGTACAGTACTATAGTATAATGCGTTATGGAAGTTCGAAATGAAACAAAGGTATCCAGAAATAGGATTTTACTGGATTTTACACTTTATATTTGATTTTGATCCCACACATAATCAGATCTTCAAATAATACAAGTTAAACATTTAAGTACCTAATTTAATGAGCAAACATAATATGACATATCAGGATCAGGTCACATTAACAACATCACAATAGTTTAAGGTCAGTGCACGACTACGGACCTTGGTTTCAGGAAGTGTGCGAACGCTACCTTATGCTCAACTTACATAAAAATAATAAAATTAACTAATTGTTCATCTAACACTTCGCATTTTCACTTCCCGAATAGGAATGTTGTTTTTAACTCCTCTAAATTAATTGATCGGTCCAAGCAGTAAGCAATGAATGATACCTTTCAATCGCCTTCAGAGACTTTAAAAACTTTGGTTTGGTACAGTCACACAGCAAATTATCATTATTATTAAAAACAATTTCAGATTAAACATTGATATTTACCGTCGACATGAAATGCGCCTGTAAGTATAGGAATGATTTGACTTTTCTTAAATTATGCAAGTAGGTACCCATTCAGATTATAAGGCACGAGTAAATAAAACTATTTTAATCCCTTCTACATAAGTCATGATTCTAAATCAGTAAGCATGTAGTTTAATTTATAATAATAGCCTATAAATAAAGAGTAACAGATCAATTGTAATATTAATTATTATCAATTGTAACAAAATATTTTCTTCTAACACATCGTCATTCTTTTAGTTACTGCTTTGATGGCTCGGCAATAACTAAAGTGAAGGCGATATAATACGTACACGGCTACACATCAAGCTATGCAAAACCAGTATTGGCTGACCGTTCATTGTGAGAAAATATCATACAAAGTGAGGCCAAGACAAACTGGTTTTGTATAGCTTGACGTGTAGCCGTGTGTACCACAGTGTAACTATTCACTTCAAACAGTTTTTTCTTTGATATTTAGGTAAACAGATCTTTGCAATATTTACATGATCGTCACATGACAAACTTTAAAGTTATGAAACAAACTAGCCCGACCAGGGCGACCAGCCGACCTATTCTGTAACAATCTAACCATGAAAACTATGGTGAAGTGAGCTTGATGTAAGAAACTAAGGTGAAGTGAGCTTGATGTAAGATGTCAATAATGTCAATCCCTAGCATCTGGTGGAACGACAGCTTACTTCATCTAAGTTTTCACGGGTATATTTTTCAGAATAGACCGGAAGAACCTTTATACAGTTGAGTACAGTTTCAACTATTCCAGCCTGTATTGTCTATTAGAATGCTGCTTAAGCCCCGCCAGTTTCCCCAGCTATCCTTTTGTATCAAGATCTCTCGATAAACAACTGTTTGAAGTAAGATAGGCATACACTGCTTACCTACTACCCTAATTTTACGTATTGACAGTTTGCTTTACAAAAACAAATACTTAGACAGTTTCGCAAAAGACATTAGTCAAATTCAGAGAGATAAAACCCCATTCTAAAGACGACAAAGCGTATTTTATTTAATTAAAAACTACAGTAGACAAAATTCATGATCAATCAATTAAATTAATGCTAAAACAAATAACTCATCAGCGTCTTAATTAGAATATGGAGAGTAGATACCTAATCAATAAATATCAATATAATATGAAAATATAACACTTATTTAAATTACTATCATAATAACACTTTTAGATAAACGTTTTGCTTTCTATTCTTAATGTCAGGCAAGTTTGATATGACCCAGTTCGATAAACAAGCAATATTATGTTAGTAGTCTTTAAACTTAATTATTTCAAACGATAAGTACATAGTCCACAATCACACATAGGTACCCACACATGTAGGTACATAATTTGGCTCAATTACGTATTTTCTAAATGAAATTTTAAAAGTTGTAGATTTCAAAATGATTTACAATAAGCTCCGATATACAGGGTCGTAGAAAAAATTTAATAATATAAGAATCAAAGAACATTTACAATAGTCTTATATACAGAGAATTTACTGCCTTGTTAAGATTTTTAGTGACTACTAATAGATTTTAGAATAACGGAGGAGGCTAGCTTTTGAAAACGTGTCAAAAATCATTATTCTTAATTCTAAATTATGAATAACAAGAAATATATACGAATCTCAGATTATTAAAATCTCAGGATTTTAACTCTTCAATTAAAATTGTTTGTCTTATTCTCGAGATTGCAGATTGTGATTTAGTTTTGTGATTAACAATCCATATTACTATTTAATTGATCCATTCAATGGTATTATAGTCTTTTATTATTATAATATATGTAGGTATTAAAAAACCCCTTCACCAATTACATTTGAGCGTAGAATTTTGAGCTAACTTGGAAATTACATTGCATTGCTTACGTCAACAACAAAATATATGCATAATCAAATCATATTATTTACACCGTTCGCGAATTAAATTATGAGCCTATAATTCGGATATGTTCGTAATTGCTGTTTATACATAGGTGAGGTCATTTTTTAGTTGTTACGCATACGCGCGGCGAGGATCGCGTTAAGGTTAGGCTGACTTCGCATGTCAGCTATAGAATGTCTGGCCTTTATGAACGCCTCTTCACGAATAACATCATCTTGAAGAATGCATCCAATTATTTTAGCTACAATTGTCGACGGTGGAACATGAGGATTCCCTGAAATTGTACAAACTGAACTAGATATCTTCGATCTTATTATAGTGTAAACATGAAAACAAATATATTAGTCTAGTACTTACTTACTGTAGAGTTATGCGTTTATAGGTACTTCAGTGTATTAATGTTTATTTAGGAGGTAATCTAGTAAATCTAGATTACCTATATAAAAATATAAACGAGACAAGTTAAGACAGAAGTTAGTGAGCACCAGATAAGACACAGTTTCAGATTCACAGTCATTTGGCAAGATCAGCTAGCGACGCCTACTGCTAAAAAATTATAGTGAGTGTCGAATCACGAAGAAAAATTTCGGCGACACGCCAGTCTGCGGCCTCTGCGGGTCTGCCGTAGTCCACGGCCTCATGCTATAATTTCAATGTATACCTAATAACAATGTCATAGCGGTCACATTGCAAGGACTTCAAAATTTAAAGTGATGCCATATGGAATGAAGCCGTGAGTGGCCTACGCTTTTGATGTAAGCCTATTGGAGCCACTTCTAAAATGTTCAAGCCAACTGACCATGAATTATGTTTTAGTACCTAATCATTTCCAATAAAAATAGGGTAGGTATTTGACGAATTTGGCGATGATGAGTATTTTTAAAAGTAGTAAACAAGAAATACCGGTGTAATGAATCATCAAGTAGGTACATACCCTATTTTTTTTGCCTTATTTTATAGCAAAGGTTAAAGAACTAAAATATTCTCAAACTTTCCTCTAAACAACCCACTATACACAGACACCACAATAATGTTAGGTACTTACTGCACTGCAATCTCAGGAACTTGATATGACCTATGACAACTCGAAGAAACGGGTTTCATAAAGCGGCAGACAGGCGTGCAGTGGTCTGTTAGTAATTTTTATTAATTGTTACTATTGTTAGTATCAACTGCACCAAATAAACCAGGTAAATGAATATATATATATATATATAATAACAAGGTTAATAACTAAATCAATGATTGGTATTACGTGAGCTATTTTGGGACGCGAATTTCGATTGTTTTTCCTATTATAGAGTTTCTTAGCGGCAGCGTTTTATTACTAGACATTTTTATAACATTTGAAAAGGGATTTATTGAGATTCTCAACAGGGAAAGTAGTCTAACGAAGATACGGGCCCGTCTGTTAATTCGATACTTCGGAGTGAACCTCCAGATTAATTAACTTTTACGGAAGGGCAAAAACACATTGGGAGTAGGGACAGCTGTGCAATCGTGTTGTCATTCATTCATAATTTGGGCCCAAAAGAAATCTTATGCCCGTAGGTGATACATAGTAGGAATCGACCGAAACTACGTATAGTGTGCTTAGAGAGTAGACCTCTTGCCCCCCGTGCCGGAGTACGGACTATTTCAAATTACCAAAAGCTTTTATTCGTTTACGAAGACTAGACTTTTCCGTTCGAACTACCGCCGCCAGTCAGTTCTTTCGTCATATTAAAATTATAAATCTTGATAATTTATTATGTACATATTTTACTTGATTATTTCCAACATGCGATAAACCCACGGAATATACCTACTTTAAATAGCTCACATAATTAGAATCGCTGTTAATAATTCGCATAGTTTATTTATAAATAAAATATGATAATAGGTATAACGAGACACAATGCCCTGTGTTCTAAAGTCAGTAAGGTTAAATAATGTTTATCCCTGTCAATTACTGAAATCTAAAAATAAATTTGTTAAGCTGATTATAGACTTAAAATCGTGTTGTTTTTGTTAGTGTGCGTCATTCGATGGAGAATTTTTACTAGCAAAATTTTACGCATAAATATACGAGTAGTAACATCTTGAACCCGGAATTAGTTTATTAGGTCCATATGGCAGTTTGTAGATACGCGACACTACGTCACTTCGGAGTTGTATTCAGAATATTTTCATGCAAAACACAGGCATCAAAGGATAATGCTCATAGATGTATGGAATCCCATACCATGCTGCATCAAAGTCAAACATTGTTTTTATAGACTACTCTTATCATATTAACTCCTACAAAAGTTCTTTTTGTAAACAAAACCCGGGTTTCGGCGATTGTCAAAAAAATCGAAAAAACCTGAAAACCTGAAAACGGCCATCATTGCTCTAAAAAAATGATAATCATTTAAATAAAAATTCTATTCTATTTTATTCTAGTTCATTTTTAATTAATGCACAATCGGCAAAGTATAATTTTTTTCCATGTTTTTTGAATGATGTGATCATGAAACATTCAAAATTCAAGTTGATATTAATCATATCATTTGAAATGGAATGTCATGTAAAGGGAATACAACAATATCAACACTGTTTACTTTAAATTAAATTCCCTGTTAAAAAATCAAATCCCCGACGATTTTTTTTTGTTTCATCAATGAAAGGAGAAAAACTCTTCTAAAATTGGGAACCTAGGAGGTGCAGTGAACTTTTGTCTAAAATTTTGATTTGTGGGGGCTATTGCATTAAATTTATTTAGAGTCAATTGTCTGTCGGTAATGTCAGAATGGTAAAGTTCACATTTTGAGGGGTTAAGGTTCAAGCCAATAGATTAAAATTCCTGTTTGAGGAGTTGTAGATCTTCCAAAACAGTGTCTACATCACCTCCTCGTTCTTTTTTTTCCTCCTGCTCCTTTGTACTCAAATAATACCTACATTATTTCTATGATTTATATTGTATTTTAGTTAAGTAGGTATTTACAAATTTTAATTTTTGCATATAATTATATTTTTATTATTATTCATGGTAGCAGCACCTAGACGTATAAGTTTATATTAGGTAAATATAAGTAAAAAATATTAGCAATTATTGTTTTAAGGTTGTATAACTAGACATGTAAGGCAAATTCATTTACTGTGATGTACAGTAATAATTTATAATAACTAAGTTCTACTTTATTATCATATAAGAAACCAATTTTATTTTTGTAAAAACTCTCCATGAACAAACAGCAACGCAATGGCATGTTATTGTGTACCAACCAATTGACCCATTTGGAATCCTAATAGACACCACTTACCTGTAAGACCTCTGTAACCAAATATACCGCAGTCGTGCATACGCATTGAATGCTGCTCATTTTTAATGAAATCTTCCGTGCTTATGCCTTTGAGCTAAAAAAAACATTTAAAATATTAGTAAAAAAATAAGTAGTAGCAGGTTTTATCAGAACTGGTTTTAAAATATTACAAATAAATGAAAATGGTAGATAAAACTAACTTTAGATGGAGCTAAAAATCTGTCGGGTATCCTTTGTAGTTTCTGTTGCTTTTCACTCGGCCCAAAGCCCAGAGCAAGCAAAACTGACTCAGCATCAACTTTTCGAGCTCCCAACACATTTAATACAGAGCTGCCACTTGACCCACTGTTATCAGACTGGAAAAAAATTACATAGAATTAATGGTTATAGAAACAGCTGTTAATAAATGACATAATCATGAACACTGAGGTTCAGTTGTTCTGCTATAATATACAGATGACAGTTACCTGGAGAGAATGATCCCTAAGCAATGGGTTTTTAAACTTTGGAGAATATCCTTCTGATTGTATGGAGTGGTCCCGCTGCAGTCTCTTAACATTTGTTCTCTGGGGAGTGCTAGTCAGCAGTGCACTATCAAGTGATTTCCTCTTCCATGCTTCTTTTAAAGGAACTTCTAAGTTTTGGTCATCTTCCAGCTTTTGTTTGGCGGGTTCTATGACTGTATTTTCAGTCACTGATTCTTCTGCCTTGCTATCATCAGACTTGGGCTCAGTGATCTTCACCTCTTCACTAGCATTTTCAGTCTCGGCTGCTGCATCAGCTGGCAAGGAATCCAGCCACTGTTGTACCGGACTACTGCGCCGCATGTCGTCAATCACTCCACTCAACCAACCTCTAACTTTCCTTTCTATTATTGTTGATACAGACTCATTAAATGTATCTACAAAAACAATAATTGTATTATAACAAAAAATAAGTTAGAATCTTTTTGGTGGTGTTTGCACACTTGTTTTAAAAGTAGGTAAATGCATCTACAAATATTTAAATTGCTTATTAAAAATAAACATACTACCGAATTGTAAACACTAAAGAATGTACTATGTACATTTATAAATCTTAACAATACCTGTCAATTTCGGTTTCAACAAATATTAAAAATATATTCATGTTTGGCTTAATAAGAAACAAAGATTAAACAGTTGTTAAACCAAAGTAAAGTTCATATTTTTTAAATTCTGTCTGATGTTATATGTACAATTATATAGATATTTTTAGATATTCCTATAAAAAAGCTGCATATTGTTACTTAGTTTAAGGAAATAAAGGTAATTTGCATATCGAAATAAGCACCTACCTTTAAGAACATATTATTATACAATACTCAAGCCAAAATTAGCTAATAGCTATATTAGCTAATTAATTAAAGTACATAGGAATGGCAAAAAGCAATGATTTGCGTTATAGTTGGATTTAATATTTGGAAATGGACATTATTGTTTGTTTATGATATCTTAACAAGAAAAGCACTACGATAATGTAGCTGGTGAAACCAACCTTGCTTAGGATCCATCTCCACTCAAGGTAACGCTGCATGCAATACGAGGAAGTTCATGAATTAACGTGCAAGATGCGTTCGATGGTCACAAATACTCTTGTAATACCTACAATTTTCCAGAAACGAAAATACTACGAGAAATATATTCATGACTTACCTTGAATTAGACCAATGTGTTTTAGAATCCTTCCAGCTAATTAAGCACTGGTAACATAAGTTTGATGTCCAGCAATAATTTTAGAGAAACCACTTTTCCTATTATTTTACGTCTGATTTAATCATTTACTCAATTTATTAAAAGAATACGTATTTACATTGCAGTCCACTGATAGCAGCAGTGACATAAATCCAACTGACTGACGTTCAATATTGGAATCTGACATTTCCATGACACTGACGCTCGGATAGTACCACATTGGCAAGCAGAATCTTGGGATTTTTTTTTTTTAATAATCAGCTTTGGAATTATTATGTGTACAATCGAAATCGGCATTGGCTTTCAATTTGGGTTGCCTCGGTACCAGCTGAGGTCAGCTGAATTGGTACAAAATATTTTTAGATAAATTATGAACTAGGTATGTGGTTTTTATTCTTAGAATTCTTTAATAATTACAATATACGCGTAACCGTCGCAAATCAACATACAAGTTACAATTTTCAATCTTATATTGAGCATTCAGGCAACTTAAGATCAAAATTACCGAAGATCTGTGGGGCATGTCTACTAAAGTTTGTCAATCCATTATTGAGACAATTGCACCCTACTTAGCTTTAATATTTAATTTGTGTGTAGGTCAAGGGGTATTCCCGGATTTAATGAAGTTCAGTAAAGTTATTCCACTTTTCAAATCTGGGGACAGCAAAGACACAAATAATTATAGACCCGTATCGGTTTTGCCGGTATTCAGCAAAATGTTTGAAAAAGTAATGTTAAATCAAATGCTCAATCATTTTAATCGTAACAACATCCTACACGATCAACAGTATGGTTTCACCAAAGGACGTTGTACAACTGACGCTGGTGTCACCTTATTAAAGCACATCTTTAACGCATGGGAAGAGGAGGAGAGAAGATGCAATAGGCATCTTTTGTGATCTATCCAAGGCATTTGACTGCGTGAATTACGAAACACTGCTCTTGAAACTTAAGCATTACGGACTGGGTAAACTAGCTGTTAGCTTAATAAAACATATTTAAATGATAGATTTCAGCAAGTTCAAATAAACGATGTGAATTCATTGGGTTTAAAAGTCAAAATGGGTGTGCCGCAGGGCTCAATATTGGGGCCGTTCCTATTTTTAGTATATATAAATGATTTACCTCATTTACTAAAAACCCGACCACAAAATGGTGTTATTTGCTGATAACACATCACTGATTTTTAAAGTAGACAGACGTGCACAGCAGCTTGACGACGTAAATAATGCTATGCTTATGGTCCATAATTGGTTTACTGTAAATAATTTAGTATTAAATGAGAAAAAAACTAAATGCATTAGATTCGCTTTACCGAATGTTAGAAGTAGTGAATGTCACGTTGTATTAAATAGGGAGATACTTGAATTCGTCGAAAGTACGGTTTTCTTGGGTATCACGCTTGACTCAAAGCTGCAGTGGGGTCCTCACCTAACATCACTTGCAGGGCGGCTAAGTTCAGCCGCTTACGCTGTCTGGAAAATCCGTCAATTAACAGACGTGGAAACCGCAAGACTGGTCTATTTTAGTTACTTCCATAGCATCATGTCTTACGGTATTTTACTGTGGGAACGGGCTGCAGATATTGATTCTATCTTCATTCTGCAAAAGAGGGCTGTCAGAGCCATCTACAATCTCAGCAGACGCGAATCTCTAAGGCAACTGTTTAAAAAAATTAACATCATGACGGTTCCTTGTCAATATATATATACGAAAACATTATGTACGTTCGAAAACATCTACATCTTTTTAGTAAGATAAGTGACAGGCATAACTTTAACACTAGGAATAGGAACAAACTAGATCAACCGCGCTTCAGATTGTCTAAAGTAAAAACTTCTTTTATGGGGTACTGTGTAAAATGTTATAATAAAATAGGTACCACTCGATATTCTTCAACTAAATGAGAAGAAATTTAAAACATGCATTAAACGCACACTATATAGACAAGCATATTATAAGTTGGACGAGTATATAGTAGATAAAAATGCTTGGCTTAATGCTGGTCCTGCTCCACAGGCAGTTGGGCTTACAAGCTGATCACAATTTCAATATATGGAAGAGATGCTTCCCCTTTTTGTTTTTTTTTTTTTAGATAGTGTTTATTTTATTTCATCAGGATTAACTTTTAATACTTCAGTATTAAATACCTCTTTATGATTGGTAGTTATTTTTTTTTTCTCTCATCTTAATTATATTGCAAACTATAGTTTTGTATAATTTAGAAGCATTTTTGAAAATTTTGTAAATGTAAGAACCATGGATCCGTTTTTTATGATATTTTGATGTTGACTTGAAAGAGCATGGCAGTTGAGAATATGTCATGCTCACTTAAATGTCTCACTGGTGGTGGCGCGTGTGTTGGATCATTCGGTTCCCTACGAAATGGTTGAGCTGGGTGGTGCTGATCCACGCGTCATGTTCGTGAACGCGCCATCAGTTGAGACTGGTCATCTCTTAACTGCCAAGGCTTATTTTTAATTTTATATTTTAATTTGTTTTTTTACATTGTTCTCACATATAGAAGCAATAAGAATAATGTAACCAGGATTTTGTAAAAATGTCTTGATTTAAAAGAGTGTCCATGGAGTTTCTTGCCCGTTCTTCTCCATAGAGATCTACGCTTTGGAATGGGCAACTAGCTTCAAATTTCTGACTAACTGACCGACTATTTAATTTTGACAATTCAAAAGTGCCTGTAAATGGTTTAATTGAAATAAATGATTTGAGTTTGAGTTTGAGCTGAAAATTACAAAAAAAAAAACGATTTTGAATTTCCTGTGGTATCATAGCGCATCTCCCTTAAGATCGTGTTTCATCATCATCATCCTCCTGCTCTTATCTTATTCCAATTTTATTTGATTGCGACGCAGCATGTCTTCTTCTATAATCATCTCAATTAGCCGTCATCCTTTATGACCGTCTTTGTATATATTGCTCAGATAATAAGTAGTTTCACTGTAAGTAAAACTAAATTCAAAAATATCCATGGTTTGGTTTGTTTGGTTTTTTTTTTGCGTTGTCCAAGTTGGCTCAGAGTGAAGCGTTATATCACTGAGTAGGTATACTTTAACGATATTTTCAGCTACATTCAATCTTACCTTGACACAGTCAATTCATAGTTTAATTGCACTCACGACATCCGACATAATGAGTGTGGCTAGTAGGTACATTCGATTAGGGTCCTAGCGTCTCACGTTTATAACCGATAAAAGATATTGCGACCGTAATCCCCTTTTAAACCCTCTCGCAACAAGTGTATTGTGACTCTTGTGCATAATTACCTATTAGTAGGTACACTCATAATAGTACCTGTCTAGCACGGCGAAAAGTTTGATTAAAATACAGATTTAGGTAGTAGTTATGAACCACTGCTTCCTTTAAAAACAGCTCGAACCGAGAATAAGTATCGGTGATTCGTGGTATGGCAGAATTGTTGTTTTATCTAAGTAAATAAAACAAAATTGCGTCTAGTTAAAAGGTAACTCTTTATGGGGATTCATCATATGGATGGGCAGCGAAGGACTTTGCTATGCGCCCTAAATGGGGCATAATTCCGAACTCCGGGTTGTTTTTGAAAATAACTTATCTACTACGTCTGTTTTCCTCAGAGGCTTCTCGGAGGGGTAGGTAGAGACGTAATAGCACATTTCGTTATTCGTGGTTAAGTCCAATGTAACCGAGAGCGAGCCTGTTGCCATCAACTTAGTATACAGGCGCTTCTGAAAAATTCCTAATGGAAAAGTCGCCTAGGGATCGAACCCAGTAGGTACGGCATACTCGGTAGTCGCGCTTCTTAAAACTAGACTCAGTCTCTGGGTATTCCACGAACACCCTGACGAGTTTTTTCAAATAGGAATTGAATTTAAATGCATTTTATTAATAAAAATAACGTATATTATAAATAAAGAATATTTATTTTTCTATAAACACATTATCCTTTTATATCATCAATTGCTGACATCATTATAAATCGCGGATCGCATTGGGCTTTCGTCAACGAAGTCGAGTGCATGGATGGAGAAGAGTTCGGCGGACAAGCCGCGGCCGACGCGCGACGCCGAGACGAAGCGCCCAGCGCGCGCGGCTCCTTAGCTAAACAATTTGTGCATCGAGGTTCAGGTAGAGATTACTTTAATCGCTAAATCACATTTGGACACTAATATACATGTATAACTACGTTCAACAAGTGTCAATATTGAGCAGTACGAGGGGGGCCGCGGGAGCGCGCGGCTCGGAGCCTGCGTCACGCCGGCCCGTACACGCAGTCGCCGCGGCGCGCGCCCGCCGTCTCCTCGCCCGGTAGCACGGCGGCACGCCGCCACTGGTCGCGCACGCGTTCCACGTGCTGCAGCACACGGACTACGTTCATGCCGGCCAGCTTGCGCACGTCCTCCTCGCTCCAGTCGGGGTCGCGCAGCAGCTCGGCCAGCAGGTGCGGGTAGCGCGACACGTCCTCCAGCCCCTCGGGCGGCGCGTCGATGCCGTCGTAACCTGCACCCAGCCCCACGTGCTCCACACCGGCGACCCTCCGCACGTGGTTTATGTGCGCCACCACGTCTTCCAGAGTGGCACGCTCCCCACACGTTACTAGTTTTGCATAGAAATTTATCATGACAACGCCACCATTCGCCGCAATCATGCGAAGTAAGTCGTCAGGAACATTTCTACTTGAGTTGCATAGGGCTGCAGCTCCTGAATGCGAAAATACTACAGGCGCCTGTGACATTTCTAAAGCGTCGCGTGCTGTCTCTTCTCCTGCATGCGACAGGTCTACAATCATGCCGAGCCGATTCATTTCACGGACGACAGCTCTTCCAAATTCGCTAAGTCCTCCGGCGGTGCCCGCAGCTCGTGCCCATCTGGTATCACATGTATGTGTTACTGTAAGATATCGAGCACCGAGCTGGTAGAATGCCCGAAGTACTGCAAGCGAATCTCCAAGAGCGTGCCCACCCTCCACGCCAATGAGGGAAGCGATGCGCCCGTCACGATGCGCATCCAGAAGTTCCCCTGCATCGGTAACTAGCGCTAAGTGCGCCGCATTCAATTCTACTATACGCTTGATAACGTCCATCTGTTCGAGAGCCAACTGAACTGCGTCGCGATCTCTTGCACCACACGGCACGTACGCTGACCAAAATTGAGCACCGACCTGACCGAGTCTCAAGCGCGGGATATCCGTGTGCGACCAGCGCGACCGCGCCCAAGGTTCAATTCCATCGAGGCCGGCACTCAAATTGAAGTCACCAATTTTATTATGTAAAAACTTTCGTACGTTCCACGCTAAGTCATTGTGACCGTCAACCAGTGGCGAGTCTCGTAGCATACGCCGAATAGTAGTGAGTCGTTGTTCTGGAGTAGCACGACCACCGCCGCCGAGTGCGAGGGGCAGCGCCAGCGCGGCGCCGAGCGCGGCCAGCACGACCAGCGCCGCGAGCGCGATGCGCCAGCGCGGCCGACGCGGGACCGTCTTCTCGTCCGAGCTGCCCGACGCTGAGGCCGAGAGCGAGTCAGGCGCCCAGCGCCCGCACCGCTCGGCCACATCCGGCAGCGGGCCCGGAAATGTCATACCTTCTGGCACCGCAGCCTGCAACCAGAAAGAAAAACACAATGTTACCAATTTTAAAAGGAAAGTAAGAATTGGACTGTAATATACAAATTTTTATGAGCTGTACCCCATGTACAGACGCCAGCAGGTCAAGCTACCCGAAACTGTAAAATTTTCCCAATCAACCTTGAACCTTAATGCTTTAGCGATAAAGTAGAAAATCTATTAAAGAAATTTGACAGATTGTAGTAGCTTGATGTGCTGGCGTCTGTACAGTCACGAGCACCGACCGATATGACAACACTTGGCAACTTTCAATTGCGATTTTTTCGAAAATAACGAATGCAACGTTGAAATACGACACATTACATAATACATATGGGTTCGAAAATACACATTACATATGGGTTCGAAAATGCTCCGAGTATGTTCGTAACAACATAAAATTTCATTAAAAAATAAATGAGTAAATCGCTTTTGAATAAAGCCGAGTGTATACATACACTTTTGCTCGTGACTGTACCTGTTTAATATTTTTACTTAGTGAACTTATTTTGAACTAGCTTCTGCCCGCGGCTTCGCCCGCGTGGATGTCGGAAATTATCCCACGGGAACGTGCTAACAGGATAAAATGTATGTGCACCAGGATGCCATCTATCTCGCGGGCCCTTTGTGGCTAATTACAATAGAAAACCAATTGTGTCTCATTAATGGTGATTAAGAGGGTACCTATATGATATCTTTACCTAAGTACCTACCTAATTAAAAAAATAAATAAACTCAATAACAGAAAATAAAATACCTACCTACCTAAATAAACCTATTTATGACGATAACTAATCTAAACTCAATCATCATCTGCCTAGCCTTTTCCCAACTATGTTCAGGGCCGGCTTCTAGTCTAACCGGATGCAGCTGAATACCAGTATTTTACATGGAGCGACTGCCTATCTGACCTCCACAACCCAGTTATTGGGTAATACGATACCCTTGGTACGACTGGTTGTCAGACTTTCGGGCTTCTGACTACCCGTAACGACTGTTAAAGATCCACGAATGACAGCCGGGACCAACGGCTTAACGTGCTTTCCGAGGCACGGAGGTGTCTCGGTATGTAAAGATGGTCACCCATCCACAGACCGACCGCGGCAAGCGTAGCTTAACCTGACCGATCGATCTGTGCGGCTGTTATTATTTAGCCACGGGCCCCTCAATCTAAACTCAATAAATAAGCAAAATCTCTAAAAACTAATATCTATACGAATGACTATCCTACCTAACAGTATTATAAAATAACCTACGGTCACTACGTACACTATCAAATATACTACCTATACTTTAAAATTAAAATCTATACCTACGACTTATATAAAAATAAACCTAAATAACTAAAAGGAATAAAAAGGTCGCACAGATAATACTGCGGGTGACGTAACCTACGACAAACTTATTATTTGCGGTTGGTACAGTAATCGGTCTAGGGATCGAACCGCAAAATTAAGTTTGTTTTTTATTGTATATACTTTTCCGGGATAAAAAGTACCCAGTGTGGTGCCCAGGATATTAAAGAATAATTATACCAAGTTTCAACGTAATCGAAACGGTAGTTTTTGCGTGATGCCTGAACAAACAGACAGACAGACAGACAGACCGACAGACAGACAGACAGACAAAAATTTTTTTAATCACATTTTTGGGTTCGGTGTCGGTCTAGTAACACCCCCTGCCATTTATTTTTTTGATATTTTCAATGTACAGAATTTTCACTTCTACAGATTTATTATAAGTATAGATTATCTATTAATCTAGGTAGGTACCTATGTACGTTGCAACGTCGAAACTGCGCCAACATTGGCCATTATGTATCTACCTAAGCATCTCATTTAACTTTGACCTACTTTGACCTAATTGTGGGACTCAGTTAGGTACCAATTAGGTAGGTAATCGTATGTTAACTGTATTTTTCTTATTTTCAACACAATTATGTTCCTAAAGTATCTGATGAAAGTGTAAACAAACCCTGTTCTGATTAAATTTTCCTTTAGTGCATGGTTGTATTCACTAAATAATAACAATTTCATCTGTATTTGGAAGTTTTCAACTTTATATCTCACCACTTCTTCCCACAGCTTCTTCCAATAATTATTGTTCGATTAACATTATAAAATTGTAATTGAAAAATTATAGCCGAAATTATTGACTTTACAAAATTAACCTGATTTGTTAAATGAAAAAAAAAATCTTGAGTGATTTAAAATAAAAATTCAGTATTCAAATAATCAAATCATATACTCTCAATTTGTAAGTGGCAATACAAATTGTCATCCAGAGATAAGTTGTACGTTTTCCGATCAATGTGTTTAAATTTTTTCAGATAGGTACTTATGAAAAAAACCATAAAACATGTCAAGCAATGCAGAAAAACAACCTAGTATTAGATGAGCGACTTTTTAAGGTCGCTCGTCGGTGTTTAATGGCTTCTGCTTGCAAAGGGACCCAAATATTCTTTTCTGGGGCACAGAGCAGAATTTTCATTGAGTTTTAATGTACCCAAAACAATATGAATACTATGTGTAACCTAGGCTCAACTCTAGGTCGCTATGCTTGAACATGACCACTATCCTCGTCCAAAAAGAAATAACAATAGTATTATTATTAGTTTATTCAAAAGGGTTCAAGAATCGCATGCGCTTCTTTGCCAAACTTCCTACAATCTGTAGCTTTAACCATGTATCTAATATAATGTCTTTGTAAACCGTTATTATATTTTGGTTACGAAATTACGCATATCTATATCTATATCTATACTTATAATAAATCTGTAGAAGTGAAAATTCTGTACATTGAAAATATCAAAAAAATAAATGGCAGGGGGTGTTACTAGACCGACACTGAACCCAAAAATGTGATTAAAAAAATTTTTGTCTGTCTGTCTGTCGGTCTGTCTGTCTGTCTGTCTGTCTGTCTGTCTGTTTGTTCAGGCATCACGCAAAAACTACCGTTTCGATTACGTTGAAACTTGGTATAATTATTCTTTAATATCCTGGGCACCACACTGGGTACTTTTTATCCCGGAAAAGTATATACAATAAAAAACAAACTTAATTTTGCGGTTCGATCCCTATACCCGATTACTGCACCAACCGCAAATAATAAGTTTGTCGTAGGTTAAGTCACCCGCAATGGAGTTCATTTTTATTCCTTTTAGTTTTTAGAGTTATTTAGGTTTATTTTTATATAAGTCGTAGGTATAGATTTTAATTTTAAAGTATAGGTAGTATATTTGATAGTGTACGTAGTGTGACCGTAGGTTATTTTATAATACTGTTAGGTAGGATTAGTAATTCTTATAGATATTAGTTTTTAGGGATTTTGCTTATTTATTGAGTTTGGATTAGTTATCATCAGAAATAGGTTTATTTAGGTAGGTAGGTATTTAATTTTCTGTTATTGTGTTTTTTTTTTTAGATATCATATAGGTACCCTCTTAATCACCACTAATGAGACACAATTGGTTTTCTATTGTAATTAGCCACAAAGGGCCCGTGAGATAGATGGCAGTCTGGGGAAGCACATAGGTACATTTTATCCTGTTATCACGTTCCCGTGGGATAATTTCCGACATCCACGCGGGCGAAGCCGCGGGCAGAAGCTAGTTAAACAATATATGTACTTTGTTACATTATACAGCAAACAAGCCTAGGCAAATTCAACAAGTAAGTAAATCCAGTTGGGTATGCAAGAAAATACCTTACATAGGTGACTTATTACGACGCCGCCGCCCGTCTGCTTTATCCCACATCATGTTTCCTGATTATATATAATCTTGCAGACGCGAGGCGGTTAAAGTACAATGGATTTATATGACTGACACATTTACGTTGCTACGGCACGCGATTTAACTAAGCGTTAACATATACATGCCGTACATTCATGAAAGCCGTAATTAATATAAATGTAAACAAAGGAGAACTGCTTGAGTACCTATCATAGAACATTATGCAATGTTACTTTAAGGAAAGTTGCGTTGTTTACATTCCCATAAAGTAACAGTTTGCCACGGGAAGAAAATAGCTTAAGATTTGAATTGAATATGACAATGCATAACTTGACATTTAATAATAACATGTTTCATTTGATTGATATTAACAATTATGTTAGTAATAGTTTATATCTGACAAAAGATAGATATAACATTGTTATGTACTATCTTTCTAAATATTATAAAAGACAGATAGCTGTATCGCTATCATATTTATTTTCTATCACAGCCAAAAATTTGTCTTAAAAACTTGCTTCTTTTGGGCAATGCATGCAATGACATTTTAAATAATTCTGCTAATAATTTGGTCACAATTCATGACATTGCTAATAATTTAAATTAGAAATTAAAGACAATAGAGGCAATCTCTAGCTATAATGTACAGAATTGCAAAAACAACTCAATTATAAAGTTTAGAAACAATAAATAGTATCAACTTGGTGCATCAAAATATTCAAGGATTTATGAACAAAGATTTAGAAGTAGAATTATTTATGAATTTTAATAGTATTAATATTCTTTGTATAACAGAACATTGGCTCAAAACACCAGTTCTTGTTCAATTTTAATAATCACTGGTTGGTAGTTCGTTCAGCAGAATAAATGCTATACATGGTGGCTCTTTAATTTTAGTAAGTAACCAGCTCTAATTTAAAGATCGTAACGTTATTGTGAGCCTAACTATTGAGCGTACAGTTGATATTGCCTGCATAGAATTGGAGCACTTGGTTGTATTAAGTGTGTACAGAACCCCATCAGGATTGTATGACTGCTTTGAAAAGATAATGGATGAAGTGTTACACAGGATTTGTAACTCAAACAAGTCCGTTATTATTTGCGGTGATTTTAATGTAAATTTATTAGAAAACTCAGGTTCTTGTAGTAAAATTATAAGTCTGTTTCAGTCCTACAATCTTGTAAACCTATTTTTGGAGCCCACAAGAATAAAACCTACTAGTGCCACATGCTTAAATAATATTTATACAGATAT
Source organism: Apamea anceps (assembly GCA_951799955.1). Taxonomy (NCBI): domain Eukaryota; kingdom Metazoa; phylum Arthropoda; class Insecta; order Lepidoptera; family Noctuidae; genus Apamea; species Apamea anceps. The sequence continues at coordinate 8,775,808 of OX637516.1, forward strand.
TATACCAAGCCACAAAGAAATTATAAATTAACTAGATTTGCTTTTGAAAATTTCTTTTCAAATATTCCCGTTTCAACTACTAAATCCCTACACCTTCTGTCGCTGAGTGTTTGCTTAAGGAAAATGTTAATGGTTGCGATTCGGAAATCCTTTTTTGAACATATTAACTGCAGATATATAATTAAAACCTTTCACACTTTAAATGTTAAAAGACTGCAGATCTTTGGGGTAATTCTGTAGAAGTTGCTAAGTCTATTATTGACACTGTAGCACCTATAACTCTAGCTCTTATCTTTAACTTTAATAGTTGTATTGACAGTGGGGAGTTTCCTGACCTTATGAAAAACTTTTTTGCAAAAAAATACAACCGACTTCCAAAAACGACACTACAAAATGAAAAATAACTTTAATTTCGGAAGTCGGTGTCGTTGGGTTCGCATTTTCGTTGTTTGCCACCGACTTCCGAAATTAAAGTTATTTTTCATTTTGTAGTGTCGTTTTTGGAAGTCGGTTGTATTTTTTTGCAAAAAAGTTTTTATTTTTCACTTTTAAGTTGTAATTTTTACCAGTAATTTTGGTTTAAAAACCAAAGTACTGAACCGTTTTTGATGAAATTTCTATGGGACCATTTGGGAAGTATACCCTTTCCAACAAAAGAAGAATTTTTCAAATCGGTTGGCAAGCGACGGAGTTATGCGCGAACAAACATAATAAAAAAAAAAAAAAAAAAAATACAAACATCCGAATTGAGAAACTCCTCCTTTTTTAGAAGTCGGTTAAAAAATAGTAAAATAATACGTTTGTTTAAATCAGGTAGTACATCAGACCCTACAAATTATAGACCTATTTCTGTACTACCTACCTTTAGTAAAATTTTTGAGGAATTAATTTTAGATCAAATGCAAAGATTTTTTAATAAACACAAATTATTACAGAGCAAACAGTTCGGTTTTACAAGGGGTCGTAAACTTTTAGGACATATTTATAATGCATGGGAAGATAAATGCGGTGCCTTGGGCATCTTTTGTGATTTGTCCAAGGCATTTGATTGCGTTCTTCGCGAAACGTTAATCAGGAAACTCCGCCACTACGGAATCCGGAACACTGCCCTGGATCTTCTTACTTCATACTTGAATAAGAGGATTCAGAGCGTTGACATTAATGGAAAAAGATCTCCCGGATTTATAGTAACAATGGGAGTCCCACAGGGCTCGATTCTTGATCCTTTCTTGTTTTTTATTTATATAAATGACTTGCCGTACCTCATAAAGGATTATCATGATAATAGTGTTGTTTGCAGATGACACTTCACTTTTGTTTAAACTTGAAACGTGCGATCTCTAAAGTAGTACACTGGTTCAATGTTAATAATGTACTTTTAAACGAGAAAAAAACCAAATGCGATGCCTTGGGCATCTTTTGTGATTTGTCCAAGGCATTTGATTGCGTTCTTCACGAAACGTTAATCAGGAAACTCCGCCACTACGGAATCGGGAACACTGATCTGGATCTTCTTACCTCATACTTGAGTAGGATTCAGAGCGTTGATGTTAATGGAAAAAGATCTCCCGGATCTATAGTAACAATGGGAGTCCCACAGGGCTCAATTCTTGGCCCTTTCTTGTTTCTTATTTATATAAATGACTTGCCGTACCTCATAAAGGATAATCATGATATAGTGTTGTTTGCAGATGACACTTCACTTTTGTTTAAACTTAAACGTCAGCAGCAGGTTACTGACGATGTAAATAGCGCGATCTCTAAAGTAGTCCACTGGTTCAATGTTAATAATTTACTTTTAAACGAGAAAAAATCTAAATGCATTAAGTTTACGCTACGTCATGTTAGGCAGGTGAAAACCAATGTGTTGATAAAGGGCGAAGAATTGAATCCTGAAGACAGCACAGTATTCTTGGGCATAACTTTGGATGCTAAGCTTCAGTGGGGTCCACATATAGATAAATTGTCAAAAAAGCTAAGTTACGCAGCATACGCTGTTAGAAAAATTCATAATTTAACTGATATAGAGACAGCCCGTTTAGTGTACTTTAGCTATTTTCATAGTGTAATGTCGTACGGTATTCTATTGTGGAGAAATGCCGCTGATATTCAGACTATCTTTGTTTTACAGAAGCGAGCTGTTCGATCAATTTATAAATTGAGTCCGAGACACTCGCTCAGAGACAAATTTAAAGAGATTAATGTTATGACTGTGCCTTCTCAATATATTTATGAAAATATTTTACATGCCCTTAAAAATATAAAATTGTTTAAAAAATACAGTGATATGGATGATATAAATTCTAGGAACAAACACTTTGTTTTACCTACAACAAGGCTCAAGAAAATAGGTGGCTCGTTCCAATCCAATGTAGGATACGCTTTTATAATAAAGTTCCAAGCCCCATTCAAGATCTAAGCCCTAATAAATTCAAATCATTCATTAAACCTAAGTTGTTCCAGAAAGCCTTTTATACCATTAAGGATTATATCGAGGACAAAAAGGCTTGGGATTGAGTTGCTTCCAATTTTTTTTACACATTGAATGTTTTTATTTGTTTTTTTCTGTTTTGTTGTTTTTTTTTTATATATACTTTGACATTAATGAATTTTATATATACTATGACATTTGCATACTTTGTAATGTATTCTATTATTTTAATTATTGTAAATGTGAAGACTATGTGGGCCATTTTATTTATATTATTTTTCGCTCTGTTCTCTTAGTTTTTGTCATGGTCTGGCAGTTTGAGTAATTAATGTGGCCTACCCAAATGTCCTTTCGTTGGTATTTTTCGTCGAATCGTTAAGCTCCTTAAGTTTTGAGTTGCATGATTTCTGATAAATGCGTGCACTGACTAGACAGGTCCTCTCAACCTGTATGGTTCTTTCCTCAAAAGACCATCTCAGACATCGACCTACATTGTCTTCATATGATCTGACCAAGATTATGTCTGGACTTTAAAAGAGACTGTGACCTCTGAGTTTGTTTCGGCCTTTCTTCTCAGACTAGTCAGAAAGGAATCGCCGATCTCATCTAGTTTTAAAATATGATTGACGTGTAAAAGTGTTTGTACAAACCTACTTACAAAAATAAAATCATTTATCATTTAATTTATAGCTAATTGCTGAAAGAGACGTTACTCGCATTTACGTGACTGTTTGCTTGATAATTCATTTCATCACTATAGTGGCAAATGGGCGTAGAATGCACACGACAAATAATGAAAGGAAATCCGGTCCGCAATTTTCCCACGGATTTTTCAGCGCGATTTTAAAGGAGAATATTGTAAGCGTTCATATCAGTCGATTCAGGCGTGACAATAATTTGCCGCGTGTTCAATTATGCAAGGGGCACACACAGTTAGGGGACGAGACTGGGGAAGGGGCGCAGGGTGAGCCTGAATAGCTTCTGACCCATTTACAGAGAGAACTGGCGCGAAGGCCCCCAGTCGCCTGGATTTCAGTCTTAACTGAAAACCTCCTTTCTAATTACGATGCTCATATTTTGCATTCCATCTTGTACCTAAACGTAATTAGAGTTAGATATTGTTTGCAGTTTCGTGAAAGCGGATTTTTTAAAGTGACAAATTACTTATTATTTTTATTACACGGCTATTATTGAAATACACGCCAGCTATTGTGATTTTATGACAGTACCTAAACTTTCTAGCAAACCTAATACCACCTCATATCTATTGTTAAACCTGCAGATAAAAGTTTGGTATCAACCTAGTCAATATACAAATGGCATATATACTGGGCCCGCGTGGTGGATTATGGCCCACTGCCTCTCACAGAGAGGAGGCCTGTGTCCTTTAACCCGGAACTCTAACTTTGGATTAAAATTATGGATTGGATGCAATCCGCATACTAGACTCCTTGTTCTCTTGTCCAAATGTAAAGCGCTCTTACCGTCCCTTTTGCTACGTAAACAAGTTGTCCGCCATAGTGATCTATCACCGTGATTCGTGTGTAAGATGTGCCAATTTCAGGCATTATTTCCAACATCCACATTGCTCTATTGCACTATGCCAAGTGCTATTGCTACATCAAAGTACATTGCTCTATTTGTATTCAAGATGAAGCCAATGCTGTTATCAATTCTAAAGGTACATAAAAATATAAGTAAATAAATTGCAAAAGTAAAGTTACCATACCTAATACTTCATTCGTCTACAATAGATTGTTATTAGTAAGAGGCATGATCGGATACAAAACTTTCTAAATCAAATAAATCAGTGAACTGCCCAAGTGCCATTACCTATCTACAGTCATTATTTAGCAAATTAACGATTGTCCTTATTATTGGATATTACTTAGTGGGCACGGATACTATCGGAGTTCATAATTGATTAGCTTTATTTGTAAACACAAAGTTATGCGAGTCAATTTCAAGTGGAATATTATAGCTCCCCGCCGCAGCATTCCCGACTATCGCCGAGACTCAAAGTGGGACTTAACTTTTAGTTTCGCTTTCCCCAAAGGATTAGACATTTACTTGCAGTTAATGAATACGGGAATACGCAAATTGGACTAACTACCCGAATACCTTTAGTCAGATGTTCTAGGTAATTCCTGGAACTATCTATCTGTTTGTGTGACTAGCATTATGTAAAATAATCAGAATTACTAAAACACTGATTTACTAAATTAATATTAAATCTTGTGAAAAATACCGAGCTCGGACAATAATGAGTAGGTACTAAATGTTGAGATTCAAAGTCATTGACCGGTTTCATGAGAACCGATGTTAGACGAAGGACGAAGGTCATCAAAGTAGATTAGTGTTCGGAAATGTAAATAAAATCGTTATTACATATTAAACTTATGCCGTATAATTAGTGATATTGGAATTTAAATAAGATAAGAGTAATGTTTACTGGGAAATTGAGAGGAAAATCGCGAAAACATAGTCGGCGGGGCGAGGCAGGTGCGGGGGCGGAGCTGCATCGATTCGCTGCATGCCAGACAGCGGGATCGCGGGTCCCGGAGCAAGGCCCGGCCACGGCGGCCACGGCTCACAGGCCACGGCCCACCGCCGCGGCTGCTGTGGCCCCCACTGGCCCCCGCAACGACATAATGTTGCGTGAAATTTGCGCCCCAATTGTAACCTTACCTACAACTAGCCGGCGGTCCGTAACGCCTTTATGGAGCACGGACCTGGATGCTATATGGACCGAGTGTGGATCACACACGTGACGTGCCATGATCCAATACGTTTTATTGTTTTTTATTGTTGCCTATCATCGACCTTCAATTAAAAAAAAATGTTACGTTTGTTATAGTTTGTCTTTATCTTTACTTCATCCTGACCTACATATCTATCTACTTACAACTTTAATTTGCCTCGAAAATATAATCTCTAAGACGCGACAGGGTGTCATGTGATTACTGTGCGTGTGTGTTTGGTATTTTGGAATGAAGGAAACGACAAATTAGAACCGTGCTCCTAATTTCTGACGTTTCATATGCAGCCATGTAGTTTATGAGAAGTACATTATTTTTGAGTATGATGGTGGAATGCAATATGAATGAATCTCAACTGCTTTACCTGTTTGTTCTCTTTCTCGGGTCACGCGAGGTCACAAGAAAGGATTCTGATTTTTTACTCAGTTAAATACATATCACAACCAAATCTAGTCGTGGCTTGAGGAAAACATTCTAAGATGAAAGTAAATGGAAAGGAAAGCACCACGTGAAGTGATTTTTTGCTCCGTTGGTGTAATTGCCGTATGGCGTTCCAGTGTGAGGATAAATAAATAAATGATGCACCTTGACCGTTAACAAAGTACCTATGACCGTCTGACACAAGGCAAAGTTCATAATAGGCTTGTTGTTTCACGTAGACGAAGCCGCGGTCCGCCGTAACGTAATGCGATTGAAGTAAAACTGCATTATTGTGGCTAGGCACAGATAGGTAAGTCTTGTATGGCAGGCATATTTGTGTACAATCAGTTAAGTTAGTTGTTGGATTTTGTTAAAGTTAATTAACACTTATGAAAAGGCTTGAATATTACAAAACAAGTTCTAACATTAGTTCAAGCTGAAACCTTCGAGTAAATTATTTTAATTTGAATAATTTTCTGACAAACAAAATGTTCTCGGCAGGCGCGGTCGCAGCTCAAGATTTTGGGGGGGTCACCATGGGTGCCGAGGAATATTAATAAGGGCAGTACATCTCCTCGTTGGTCTTGTGGTCGCCCAGCGTTACTGTTGAGGATGAAGTCCTGGCCTCCTGGGTTCAATTCCTAGGTTGGGTACAGTGTTATTAGGTTTTTCCATCAGAAATTTCTCAGAAGCAGCCTGGAGTCTGGACTTATGCCTGGTTGGTGGCAGGCGGCTCACCCCCTATGACATGGGACTTAAACATAAATGGCGAAATGGGGTATAAGTACTACATGAAGGTACACCCCTGCCTAACCCTTCGAGGACTAAAGATTACGTAGGGTGGGAAGAGCGAGCGTAGCGAGCTCGAAAATTTTAACAACCCGCCTTGGTTTGGTTTTATATTTTCAATAAAAAATAGGAGTTATATTGTCGACTTATCCAGGCAAGCCTAAGCAACGAATGAAGAATTCAAGAACGAGCGAAGCAAGCTCGAAAATTTTGCACACTCTCGGATAGGTTCGATTTTCTTTTGATCATTCCAAAAGGAGGAAGAATTACTTGCTTTGTCAACTTATGAAGAAAAGCTCAAGAATCAACAGAATGTGAGCGAGCGAAGCGAGCCCACCCTACGTGAGTATGTGAAGAGCGAGCGAAGCGAGCTCGAAAGTCTTAAAACCCGCCTCGGTTTGGTTTTATATTTTTAAGCAGAAATAGAAATTTCATTGTCGACTTATCCAGGCAAGCCCAAACAACTACGAGAATGTAGAATGCAAGAGCGAGCGAAGTGAGCTCGAAAATTTTGCACACTCAGATAGGTTCGATTTTCTTTTGATCCTTCCAAAAGGAGTAGGAATTACTTGCTTTGTCAACTTATGAGTTATGAAGAAAAGTTCAAGAATCAACAGAATGTGAGCGAGCGAAGCAATCCTAAAAATTTTTGCACCCCTCTTTGAAATAGGTTCGGTTTTCTTTTGACCATTATACAGAAAGAGCACTTACTTTATCGAATTATGACGAAAAGCTTAAACTCGTTTTACAGCAGTTTAGGTTTTGAAATCAGGCCTTTTTTTTTTTTTTTGAGGATGGGAAATCATCAAATGACTCCTCCCGCTCTGGGTGGAGCAGGAGGGAGTGTCAGACTCTTACTGACTAAAACCCACCCGTGTTCCTTCCTTAGCCCTTTATGTTCCAGGGCAGCGGTAACCCTTTCGGACAATCCCGCTACCCTGGCAGGCTTCGGCCCTATGGGGCCCCGTCACTCATGCTGACATCTCTTTGAGGCGCGCGAAATCAGGCCTTAACCTAAGCATTTCGAACCTTACATACAAGTGGAGTGCCCAATTGCTTCGCTCGCTCTTGCATCCTAGTACATTCTATATTTTATAACAGGCTTATTGAAATAAAAACTTTTTAGGCGCGTTAAAAAAGCCACTGTCATTTCACAGTTAAAGTTTTCACCTCTCAGTCGGCGTTCCTATGTCTCCTATGTTCGTAATGTTTTTGTATATGCCGACCTCCCTGAAGGCGTCAGCGTAGTTTGCTACGCTGACGACACGCTGGTCCTGGCGCAGGGGAGGTCGCATCAGGCGGCGGCCGACGCGATGACACGCGGGGTTGCGATAGTCGTGGAAAGGATCCGGCGGTTGGGTCTCGAGGTGGCATTGCACAAGTCCGAGGCCATGTCCTTTCATGGGCCTCGGTACGGGCCACCTCCAGGATCCCAACTAGTGGTAGGAGGGGTTCACATCGGCGTCGAGACCACGATGAGGTACCTGGGTCTCGTCCTCGACAGCCGATGGAACTTCGTCGAGCACTTCCGACGTTTGGCCCCCAAACTGGAACGGGCCGGGGCCGCCCTAAAGCGGCTCTTGCCCAACCTGAGGGGGCCAAACGCCGGAGGCTTTACGCGGGGGTCGTGCGGTCCATGGCCCTATATGGGGCCCCGGTATGGGCGCGTTCACTGCGGCTGCGAGCCGCACACTACCTGAACGCGCCCCAAAAGGTGGTAGCCATAAGGCTAATCCGGGGCTACCGCACGATCTCGGGCGAGGCAGCAAGCCTCCTTGCCGGACTGCCGCCATGGGATCTGGAGGCGATAGTGCTCGCGCGCCTGTATGATTGGCGCGCGGAGGCACTACGCCGGGGGGAAACTCCGCATCCGCGGCAAACAGCGGCGGAGCGGACGAACCTCCGGCGCGATCTCATGGCGGCATGGAAGGAGCGACTATCGCAACCCAGCGCAGGGCACGCCACGATAGCGGCGGTAAGACCCCTCTTTGAGGAGTGGCTAGAGAGACGTCACGGCGTTCTCACCTACCGCCTGACGCAGGTCCTCTCCGGACACGGATGTTTCGGGAGGTTCCTGCACATAATCAGGCGGGAGGAGACGCCCGGGTGTCACCACTGTCAGGATCGCCCAGAGGACACGGTGGAGCACACGGTGGAGGTCTGCCCTGCTTGGGCAGAGCACCGCCGTGCCCTCGTAGAGGCGATCGGCAGCGGCGGCGACCTCTCGCGTCCGGCCCTGGTTCAAGCCATGGTTCGGGGCGAGAGGGAGTGGGAGGCAGTCACCTCCTTCTGCGAAGCAGTCATGCTAGCGAAGGAGGTGGCGGGGTGGGCGAGAGAACGCGCCTTGCGCACCTCACGCCTCAGCCGCCGCGGGAGACGCTCCGGGCGTCGGGAGCCGCGTGACGACTCCCGGCCACCGTAGGCGCGGGCCTGCGGGCGATGAGTAATGGGTAACTCACCGTCCGATCAGGACCAGGCCCGTGCCGGACGGCGTGTTGTGTTCCACGCGCGCCTCAAAGAGATGTCAGCATGAGTGACGGGGCCCCATAGGGCCGTAGCCTGCCAGGGTAGCGGGATTGTCCGAAAGGGTTACCGCTGCCCTGGAACATAAAGGGCTAAGGAAGGAACACGGGTGGGTTTTAGTCAGTAAGAGTCTGACACTCCCTCCTGCTCCACCCAGAGCGGGAGGAGTCATTTGATGATTTCCCATCCTCAAAAAAAAAAAAAAAAAAGGGGGGTCATGACTCCCACGATCCCCCCCCCCCCCCCGGACCGCGCCTGGTCTCGGGTTGGTTTTTCTAATTAGAACCTTAACTTTGTTAAAATAAAGTTCGAAATTCAACAATAGCATGATGGTTTCAACCGGTTAAAGATAAAAATAGTTTTGTAATAAGCTCGTACTTATGTTCTTGTTATTTGGAGAGTAACAAGTTGTATTTTTCTATTGAAATGGTCTACCCTTATTAGAATTGGACAAATCTAAACCAAATCAAAGTTTTCGCTAATTTAATTGTAAAGTTTATTATTTTTATGGCATTGATTTACATTCTGTGATTACTCACACACTGACTTATTACTTGTTATTTGTTTAGGAAATCGTCTTCACATACAATATTTATGTATGTAATTAAAGTACACAAAATATTGTAAAACATTTTTAAGAGAGTAACGGTGGAGTTTCTTGCCCATTCTTTTCCATACGAAACTATCTTTTGGAAGAGGCGACTAGAATCAAAGTGCCTTTTATGTGCCTAATTGAAATAAATACTTTGACTTTGAATTTCTATTACAACATTTTGAACGCGTCATCACTATCATAATTCTCGTGTAAAGTTCCTCGGCTAACATGGTCTTGCCATTCTCCGAGCGGATGTTTGATTAGTAGTCTCGCTCATATATCAGTACTACATAGTTACATAGTCAATTTCAATTAAGTCCATTAATTGTTGAATCGTTTCCAACTAAGTGCTTTGTGGCTTCCGTTATACCTACGTATCAATGTAAGCGGCTTGATCTTCATTCGGTTTATACTATCACAAGATATGGATCACACAATGCTATGGAATTAAATCGATGATTATTATAAGTCACCAAATAAAAAGAAATGTACTCGTATTTCCTTGGACCTTGGCTCCATGATTCAACGGTCCGTTTGAAGTACCTATCAAAAGTAGGACATGGTAATAATAATTAATCCAACAAGTGCCGAATTTGAAATGTGTATCGTACTGTAATCGAGCCACAAAAAACTAAATCTACCTATTCAGTTACGATATGATTCTTCAAAAACTATTAAAACATATTTTACGAGTAAAAACAAAGTAATAAATTAATTAGCTCCTTAGGCTGCTAAACGCAGTTCGATATATATCTATTTGATTTTCTCCACATCTCGGCGACGCGTGTGTGTAAATACACTTAAATAACACCACAATATGGAAAGACGATCGGATACTGAGGACGAAACAATCAAGATCGCTTCAACAAATCTACACTGATACAAATCACATTTCCGAAAGAATCGTGGCGGAGTTGGAGCGAGATGTATCGAGTGTCGAACGATATCTGCATTACTTAACTTCACATTCTACAAGTAGATTTATTTAAATCCTTTAAAAAAGATAAAGTCATATATTATTGTTTCTTCTTGTATACAGTCTGTCTCTATGTGATAGGAGATTAAGTATTTTTTATTACGTGTTAGATGACAATCATATATTATAATAAATAATTATGCTAATAATGTCGTAGTGTTCTACCGCTAGTTGTTGAGCACCACGTTGTGGGTTTGAAACCTGTCAGGTACCAAACCTGCTGTTTGCATATCTAAAATAATCTTTAAAAAAGTTAAACTGAAAATAAATAAACTCGAAAACGCCTGGAAAAGCTACTGCACTTTAAAGTCAAAGTCAAATCATTTATTTCAAATAGGCACATAAAAGGCACTTTTGAACGTCAAAGTTGCTAATAAAGGGCGATCTCCCCGAATCGCATACGTATCCTGCCCGTTCTAATCTACGGTGCTCAGACCTAGGCGCTCACCGAGTCGCAAATGTCCTTGAAGTCTGCTAAGTAAAAAAAAAACTAAGATATAACTGATTGTGAGGTATTAGCATAACCCTATAGCCTATAGCGTTTCCACTGCTGGGACACAGGCCTCCTCTCTGTGAGAGGGGGTGGGCCGTAATCCAACACGCGGGCCCAGTGCGGGTTGGCAGATGTCACATATCTTCGAATTTTTGGTTCTAGGACATGCCGGTTTCTTCACGATGTGCGACCTACAACTTGTAAGTCGCGGCCGTGACCACTGGGCCACCTCTGCTCTGGGGTATTATTTTGCGGCAAATTAAAGATGTAAGACCAAGAACTCACTGGTAAACAAGTTAAATAAAACTTTATAACTGATTATTAACCCCTTAAGAGAATGCAAAACTAATAGGGTGCTCGTTTCTGTGCTTATAAAGTTACGGATTATTTATATATTTTATGTATGGATTCTGTTACGATCTAATCTAATCTAACTAGACTATATTGTCCCACTACAGGGCAAAGGCCCCCTCTCCCCTTTCGATAAATATAATATAGTTTTTTTAAATAAAATCTTAATTCTATATTTACATGTGTTTTACCACGCCGAATGACCGTTTAATAATCATATTTTAATCCACCAACACAATCGGCTGTTAAATTATTAATATAGCACTTGATGTTTAATGGTGGTCAGGTCAAAACTTCATTGACATCAATATTGTGGTTAACACCAATTTACACTCGCGTTTAATCAATGACCACCGCAAACACTATTAATGATATTTGTAGTAGGTAAGCAAATTAAACAATAATATTTGTTTATTCGTATCACTTTCGTAAACGCTCTAGAAAATCCTAGCAATTTCATAGAAGCACTACGAAATTGAATAACTTTCGTAGACATACTACGAAATCGTAGCTATTTCGTAAACGCACTACGAAATCGTAGTACTGTCGTAGACGCACTATGACATCGTAGCGCCTTCGTAGAAGCACGAAATAGAAGCAATTTCGTAGACCGAAATCGTAGCAGCTCTTTCTAGGAAGCGCTACGAAATTGTAGCTCTAGTCGAGGGTTCTAGTCACTTCGATGTAGTGCTACGGTTACGGTTACGGTTGCAAAACGAAGAAAATTAAGAAACACAAAACATTAAAAAAACAAAATTACCTTACATAATTATTATTTTATTTTATTTTTATTCGTATCACTTTCATAGCCGCGCTACGAAAACGTAGCTTGAGACTACTGGTTTACTTCGATTTATTTCTATGTTTAAAAAAAACGGTGAAATTAGTAAACTGCATGACATGATTTGACTGAAATTTAATTTTTCATTCTTTCTTTCGTAGATGTGCTACGAAAGCGTAGCACATGGTACGTCGTTTTTACGTCAATTCATTGATACGGTTTAAAAAATGGTGAAATTAAAAAGTAAAGTAGACGTCATCGTTGTGTATAGGACTATCCTTTGGTTGTTTATCTCCCAACCTTACACATCATTGAATGGCTAACCGTAATATGAAGATACGATTTAAATATGCGAAAAGCCTGTCTTTCTGTGCATTCTCTTAAAGAATATCTATTTTGGAGACTCCGTGTAAAAAGCGGTCGTCGAAAATCACCCTGAGCATTGTCTTTATTGAAACTATATAATGCATCAAGACAAAGACCGAATTCATTACAAAATAAGGGTTTCCATGAAAATAATTTGTATAACCCATAACATTTTCCTGAAAGTAACATCCTTCAGAACTAAGTAGCTGCTTATTGTCCAAGGCACATTTTCGCCTTCCGTAGGCATCTAAAGCGACATTAAATATAATACATCCCAAGCGCGTGCTATACGTGTAAATAAGGCTTAAGTATAGCATCACATTCTTGTATAAATATTCGCCACTGGCGTCATTGTTTTAAGTAAATTCTCTTTTGGATGACTGAATTTTTCAACTAGGTCATCCCTTAAAATTAGATGGTCCACGCAGACCCTCATGAGCACACCGCTGCTCTAATGTTCACAAAGATAGCTCAGATCGATATCTCAATATGGCCCGTCTGTTCCGAACAGTGCAAATAGCGAGTTGACAAGGGGAAAGATAAAACTTCTAAGTAAACCACGAGACCACTTTGATGTCGGCTATACATAAACACTGATGCGTGAACAAGGCGATATTTTCAACGTCAAGTTTCCCCTAATACCTAAGTACACCGAAAGGAACTCATAAAAAGGTTCCAGGAAAATATTTGTTAAAAACGGTGAGCGCGGTGCGCCGTTTACCCGCCATGATTAAGGAAGAGATATCTGATGTTTTCCTTCCTTTTGGACCTACCTCTTACCTGCACGGCTACATATAAACGTTTCTCTACACTAACATAATTTATTAGAGATGGGTAGGCAAACTAAACTTATCTACTTTAACGAACACTAAGTCTTGGTAATTGCTGACTTTATTACTTACTGCATTTATTTGTACTTGGGTATAATAAAGTAAATGTGTAGTGCAGTATAGTTACCGGTAGACGGATGCTGTTTTTTTAGAGAATCAAAGTGTTGATTATTTTATTTTATTCTATTCGGGAAACTTACAGCTAATATAAACAGTGTTCAATATTATGATAAAATTTTAGATATAAGTTTGGATTCAAAATTATACATATACCAGTAAAAAGTTTATTGCCACAAGAAGCGTTCACAAGAATTTGGTACACAGATACAGTATTTATTTATATGCTTTTGCTTACTCAAACTGATACCAAAACTAAGCCAGTGCTTGTACTTTGAGAGTCAGTCCTATTATTACCTACGTTTACTTTCGACACAATAATTATTCTTTACAAAGTTTAATTTCATAACCTTAGGGACTGTAAAAAAAAAGTATGTTAAAAAAGAGTATTTACTATCACGTCTATCACATTCCACTTAACGGGTGTATTAATTCTATTACAGAATCACTGTGACAACTTTACCCTAACACTTCCTGTCTGTTTTCTATAAAATCAACAGTCGTAGCGCTACTGTTTACGTATATGTGTGCGGATATTTCAAATAAAGGTTTGTAATTACAGACAACCCTAAGTAGTTCGATTCATGGCGTTACCACGGCGTGATACATATCGATCCAAATACAACATATTGATGCCGATTCTGTTGAGCACAAGCTAAACTTAATTTAGTATCTACATATCTGCATTTTTCTCTTTATATTAAATCAAGAAAGAGACTTCCATGCACGTATATTTGATAAATCAGAACGCATAGACTAAAAATACGGCAAAGTTCAAGAAGTTCTAGCACAGCACTAGTCCAAGGCATAAACTAATTTAACATCTCTAACTAAGTTCCTTTATGGTTCTTCAATGCAATTAGTATGTACTAATAATATTATATAGGGGCCTAATCTGTCGCCTTCCTTTTCTCGAACTGTCTGTCAGTAAGAGATGTCAATTCGCGAAGGGAATCGGCGCTATTTTATGTAGATTTGGGTAGCTAAGTCTGATACTAAATTTAACCATGAGGATAGTTTGGAAGCATAATCGAGATAAATCTGGTTCTAATGTATGTACGTTGATGCTTAATTCCGATTAATGTATTCACACATTATGCTAATGAAAGGCATAACTTAGCAGAAGTATAGTAAGTAAAGCATCTGCCGTTTAGCCATGTCTCGGAATCCAAGTGACATGCATGGCCACTTGTGCCCAGGTGTGAAGGAGGCTTTACGACACAAGTCTGAGGGAACACGCTCGTTAACTATTAGCCTTCCTATTAGCTAGCATATTAAAGTTGTCAAGACATTGTATTATTCGTACGTTACTGCGCCAAACTGTCGTAGCAATTATGATTTAGGATTCGTCCGTGGATGGGCAAAGACTTCATATATATTTATTCATAAAAAAAGAAGAGAGAGTCTCCCAGCGCCCTGCCGGGGAGACATTCTCCCGGCGACAAATTGCGACTAATTGGCGACAAAATATGGGAGAAAACACATCTTCGCTAGGTGCCCTAGTTTTTGAGATATAAATGTGGCCCTGCTGGGGAGACTCTCTCCAGATCGGCCACCTATAAACCCTTATATCTTTTGAACCAGTGACCGACAAATTCTGATATTTGGCGACAAATTTCGACTATTTCGACAACACGGTTAGCGCAGTGGCTGAGCGATCGGACTGCTGCGCTGCGTGTCGCGGGTTCGATTCCCGCACAGAACAAATATTTGTAAGTCCTACATGTATTTGTTCCGAGTCTGGGTGTTTTTCTATCTATAATATGTATGTACTTACAAAAAAAAAAATGTATATAAGTAGTTTATCAGCCATCTTGTTACCATAACACAAGCATTAGGTTGCTTAGCTTGGGACTAGATGGCGCTGTGTGAAATGTCCAGTGATATTATTATTATGTCGTTTATTTATTTAATTTTCTTATTTTATTACATTTTTAAATATTATTATAAAAAGAAAACATTTAAAAATATAAAAAAATAGTGATCCACCGGTGTCGGGAGCAGGGTAATTATTATTATTAGCGACAAATTTTTGTGTTATCAAAATTAAAATCCCTGATGGTGGCCCTGCCAGAATCAGTGACACTCATGCCTCTGTTACAATATTCTGTAAGTAGGATATAGTGTTATTAAATAGATATTTTCTTTAATTTCTTTTGGTCCATAAAACCGACCTCGTTGTATACTTGATTTTAAAACCCAGTTAATCTGTCCACATTGGAATACAGTAGGTATTTCCAAATATCCGTGACCAATTTAATCAGATGTTTCGATACCCGCTCAACGGAAATGAGACCGAGTAACAGATAAAAATAAAGCTGCCGAGTTTAAATGGAAAATACCAAACTGTATCTGTTCGAAGTTTAACGCGGTTATCTTAAATAATTGTTATTACATTAAGTTCGTACAATATAGAAGTAAGTTCGATGAACCTTAGTAAAGTTCATAACTACATAAAGTGCTACTAGCTAGTCACAAATATTTACATGATTATATGTTAGAGGAAGATAAACATGGAATGGCAACGTAGGTACTTGTTTTACAAACTCTATATTACGCCCTCAAATCTATTCAATTTTATGCTTATGCTCCGTCTCGCGTGTATTTCGTAGAAATAAAACAGGGGAACTTGGAAAAAATTGTGGCGGTAAATCTTTTTAGTGCAATAAAATTGAATGCCGACTGAATTGAGATGTAAAGTAGAGAAGTGTCCTGGCGGGCCGAAACGAACTCACACGTCACAACTTTATGACCCTACAACCTCATGTGCTGCAATAAAATGTACAAATAGACCATTATTTTGATAATGCTTTTGCCTATTTAATTTTAATCTATGTGCGTTGCAGTAAATAGAGAAGTAGGTTGGTAACTCGTAACGATTCGTACTTAATCAATTTCAGTAATAATACCAAGTCAGCTTTAGCATCTACCGATTTCGATACAGTCACGTCTAGGTACGTGACGATAGCGCAATATTAACGCGACGTCAGCCTACAACAACAACAACGGGTTTTAATTTAAAAGGTAGGTAGGTAGAGTTACCACATATCTTTTCCAAATATACGGCGCCATCTTGTTCAAAAATCTAAGTAATGATTAGAGAAACTGTCTTTAAAGTTGTACCATTAACCGAAACCAAATCCATTTAGATAGGTACAAGCATTGACTAAGTATGTATAATAATATAACAAAATAAATATAGAGAACGGATTACATTGTGTATGGCGTATAAGATGACGGATTTAATAATTAATGAACATAATGAAACCAAGTTAGGTTAATCGGTTTGAGGAAGCGCCGACTGAAAACAACGCATAACCAAAGACAGATTGCGGTGAAGAATGTTGGCGCTGCCGTCACGCAGTACCTCCGATGTTACGCATTGCTGCGACGTGTTTGTTACCTTTACAGAGACCTATTTATACTCAGGTATTTACGGTATACATTATTATATAGATCCTGCTGTATGTCAAGGTATAATTAGATTTGCTATAAATTAACAAAGACCTTTCGTTCGTTAGGCGTGAATATCATATATAAAAAGGTACGCAATTTTCTGAACGGTCTTCATGACTAATAACAGTTCACATTCGCGTACATAATAATTGAAAAAAATACGATTCAAATGAAGAATCCTGAAATACACAAATAGAAAAATAAACCTCCATGAACAATATTTGGTTTGAATGACAATGTTGGATGCGGTTTTCCCAACTTCCATACTAATATTATAAATGAGAAAGACTGTCTGTCTGTGTACCTTTTCACACCTAAACCACTGAACCTTTCGATAGCCTGGGACTTGGAGAAGGACATCGGTTATTTTACATCCTGGATGTTCATAAAAATAAATAAAGAAAGTCCCTGTGCAGTGGCAGCCCACCCTGATGCCGCTTATTTATGCATTCACAACGCGGCGTCCAATTTAGCCATTTAAGGAAATTAGATAAAAAACAAGCCTTTTTTCCGTAAACTCGTTGCTTACACGCTCTTTGTTCGTAGCAGGGTGAGTAGGGCTGCGAGCAGTACCTACCTAGAAAGTTTAATATAAACGTCAAGTGCACCGCTTGAAGCCCTATTAGAAAGTTATATAATTCTGAGTAAAGATCAAAGTAAGCAAATAAATTTTTCGTTTGAAGACTCGACTCGCGTACTTATAACACGTAAACCTTTACCTTGTAATGTAATTTTTTGACTTTTTGTGTTTTTACACACAATTATCTTAAAGTATTAAAGTAAAACTGCCCACAAAAGCAAGATTATATTTGGACAACCGGTAGGTATTGATAATTGATACCGCTACCATACAAACCTAAAAATACAAATAGGTATGTATTTTACCTACCTAACTTATACAAAATAAACGTTTTTATATAGAAAACCGTCATGGAAGAACTTCTAAACACTATAATATAATGTTATTTTTACCAACAGGAAGTTAAAGATCCGGTTAGATTACGGTTTACTGTACTCCGGAAGAAAACATCAGCTCCAGGGGAAATTAGGAAACCAACCAATGTGAGCGATACCTCAGGAAAAGATAATATTTTTAGAGAAGAGAAGCCTGTATGTTTTGACAGTGGTAGCGTTACTTCAGAGAAAGAGACACTCATACGTATTAATGAAAATAGTTGAGTTAGACTAGGTATTGGTTGTTTTGTTGATCAAAGTTGGTTATGATGGCTATTTCGACTGCTAATTATATCTATCTACCTAGAAACATGTTTATGAGAAGGCCCTATTTAGCTGTGAAAGATTAGAACTAAATAAACAATGATAAAAACATTGAATTTGTGTAAAACTACAAAAAAACATGCACGTACACAGATTATTAAAAAGTTTGTCGCATTATGTACTTTATTTTATGAAATATTGGAACTAACTAACACGAAACATAGGTATGGGTGGATAACATAAACCCGAGAATGATTGCAAAATAATGATGCGACTTGAGTATAAGTCAGTAGAGGAAAACAACAATCAAAGTTCTATATACCATTTTGAAGTAGAAACCATATAGAGATCGTACGATCTCTTTTCGTTTTAAGTTACGAATTTTATAACTTATACTCTTTCTTTTAATTTTAAAATGTCTAACTCCTATAGTTTAGTGCTCACTTCACATTATCTGAATCTACGTAAAACAATAATTAAAGCTTGAAATCTAAATAAAAATAAAACGAGATGAATGAGTAAATTATATTATGATAACTTCACTATAACAAACATCAAAGTTACATAAATCACAGATACAAACCGAGCACTACGTTATGCAGTTGGAATGACATAATACGAGCACTACAAACAAATCAGCGTGAAGACGATCCCTAGCGGACCGCGGCAAGATCATGCGGGAGAGGGCCGGAGGATGCAAGCGAGCAGCGCGCGCGAGCGAGCAGCAGGGAACACGTACGTGGGCGTGCGGCGAGGTGAGCGCGCGGCACAGGCAGGCGTGCGCTGCCGGCGCCACCTGGTAGTCCATATAGTTCCCGTAGCCCATGTGGTCGCAGGTGCATTGACAGGTCTCGATGTGCCGTCGCAACTCCAGCTCGATCTCCCACGGCGGCTCCATGAGCGCGTTGAGGCGGGCGGGCGCGCGCCGCGGCGTGCCCGCGCCTCCGCGCGCTGCGAATGCGGCCCCGGGCCGGGCGCGGGCCGCACCTGCGCGACGCCACCTGCCTCCCCGCCCCCCGCCTGGCGCGCTCCACCATACACCGGCGGCTAGCGCGCGGAGGCGCCGGCGACGCGGCCCTCACAGCAAGCTTGGGGCCCTAGCCCCGATGAGCGGCGAACCGCGGCTCGCGCGGACTGTCGCGTGTCGGCGCGCATAGCGTGGCGGCCGCCTGCCGGCTGGGGAATGCCGCGCCGAGCTCGGCCGGGCGCGAGGCCCGGGCGGCCCGGCCGCGCCGGCGCCCCGAGCTCCACGTGACAGCCCGCGCGCCCCCTCCCTCGTGCCCCGCACGCCCCTCCGGCCCGGCCGCGCGCGACTCTCACCGCCGCCGCCGGACACGTCTTTCAGATGCACAATCGTCAACCATCAATTTAACTCCACGAAGTAGGTACATTACACGCAAATTGAATTGCAGATTAAAAGGAAAACTGACCCTCAGTCCCGAACGTCGGAAACCTGATTCACTGAATTAGTGGAATAGAGTTCAAAAGCGTTGGAGAACTCAAAACATTGCAATAGGTACCTACTATTGGAAATAAGAATATCGGCCTGAACCGAATTTTCCGGGGTCGCGTACTTACATATTGAAAGGGGTTTAATTGGAAGTATTCGGTTAAGAAAAGTAATCACCCATAAGCGTACCCTTTTGGTCTGGGGCAGGTCGGGAATTGATTGTGTCAACAGAACCTCTGTTCTCTCTAGCAAAGAGTGGGACCTGCTGCTCTTCTTTCAGGGAGGAGGGCTAAACTCAGCACTAGGCGGAACGAGGCTGCCAATGGTGATGATGCTTTTCGAACATTACCTTATTCTTAGAGACAGTTTTCACATCGTGACAGCTAATTTCTTTCTTCAATATAAGCAATTTGTAATGCATAATCTTGCAAGTACGTCATAATAATGTATTATAACGTAATATAATAACCACGTAATTTTTATACATTTAAGAATACAATGTAAGTGTTATCTGCCTGTTTACGTATGAATGCGGTTCTAAAGTTAAATGTGAATCTCGTGTCGCGGTTTAGTTCGCAAGCATTTGACGCGCGCAACTTAACGTTCCCACAAATCATGTTACAATTTCATAACTCAAATTAGTTTTATGGTAGAACGCCTGTTACGAGTGAATGGAAGTTAGACGTATGTGATAACTGACTGATGTTATAAAAGAGTAATTTGCATCTTAACAGAATGTCAGAGAATGTATTTTACTAGATGTATGAACGTAAACGAAGCAAAATGAGTGTGAACAAAGAGAATGATAACGCCAATGCAATCCTTATCGTAGCAGGTGGCGCTGTAGTTCCTGCCTGCCCCCATGGGATGAAGGCGTGAGTGTATGTATTGTTATGTGTGCACATTATTTTACATACCTACGTCTTTTATGATTACTGTAGAGTAAATAATATTTAAAACTTAGATCTACAACAAGCTGCTTAATAAATTAACTTTCGGGTTTATTCTAACGGGAGAACTCCAACAGCAATACCAACTACTTAACTCGTACTTCTGACTGGAACTTGGAAGTCTTCCTAAAATCAAATTGTTTTTGCAATTGAACGATTGATGCATGTATCAGACAAACGAAGTTATCACTTATGCGTATTATTTTCTTGGCAATTTATAACCAAAACGTAATTACTAGCTGGTTGTCAAACCCCAGCAAGTGCGAGAGACGAGACCTTAGAGACCGAGACCTTAGAGACGAGACCTTAGAGACGAGACCGAGAGCTTATATATTTGTATTCCTAACATATCGAATAACCGTTCGGTTGGGTCATATAACGGTACAATACTACAACTAGTAATAAAGTGTAACTATTCCAGGAGAACCCTAGGTTGTAGGTGCCGTCCCGGCCGCAAGGAAGCGATCAGTAAGCACAATTATTTTAAGTCAACTTCTGATTCTGTATGTTTCTTAATTGCTAATTTAGGAGGAATAATGGTATTATTTTCAGCTTGCCTGAGATTTTATATAAACGAAAAGTATTTTTAACCGACTTTTAAAAAAGGAGGAGGTTCTCAATTCGACGGTGTTTTTTTTTTTTTGTGTGTTTGTTACGCGATTTCTCCGCCAATTGTGGACCGATTTTCAAAATTTTTTTTTGTTCGAAAGGAGATACTTCTGAAGTGGTCCCATAGAAATTTCATCAAAAACGGTTCAGTAGTTTGGTTTTTAAACCTAAATTACTGGTATTAATTACAACTTAAAAGTGAAAAATAAAAACTCTTTTGCAAAAAAAAACAACCGACTTCCAAAAACGACACTACAAAGTGAAAAATAACTTTAATTTCGGAAGTCGGTGGCAAACAACGAAAATGCGAACCCGACGACACCGACTTCCGAAATTAAAGTTATTTTTCACTTTGTAGTGTCGTTTTTGGAAGTCGGTTGTTTTTTTTTGCAAAAAAGTTTTTGTTATATATTATCAGAACGTTGAATACAATTGAAAATAATTTCAATGAATAAATATTTAAAATTTATTTCAAGAGCCCTTTGCAGTTGTTAAGTTATAATTATAAATTCAATACTTACATTCCGAGTCGCAACCTACCTACAGTCGTCGGATCCGTAATCGTTAATCATTCGTCTCTGCGAACCCCGTTCGACTGAAGCATCATCTGTACAATTCTTAAGCATCGTAATTTTTACTAACGGAATTAGGACGCAGGTGGAGACTGGAGCTGAGAGACTGCATGCGTGCGCAGCGGCCGCGGCTAAGGGCGCCGCCGCGCGCGGCAGTCGGCATGAGGCGCGCGCGGAGCGTCACCGGGCCATTGCGCCGCGCCCACCCGGCCTCGGGCGCCACCTGGAACGTCCAGGTACCTCCAGCTTTCGCCAACTAACCTATCCCACATCTACTAACAAACCACATCCCGTGCTACATCTATGTAACCTCAGACCGCCCGGACCCCTGGGATAGCTAGGCTCTGAGTCAGTGTACTGTATGATTACACTACCTCGTGAATATGATCGCTGGAAGCTGGAACTCAACAGTTGGCCGAGTACTTGTTGCACGATGAACTCTGATCTTTGAATACATTAAAACAATTACCATCTACTTAAATATCGTTTAGAATAAGAATAACATTTCTATTCGCAGAAAACTAAAAATATAAATAAACATCGGTATAATAATCAGTTGACAATGATTCACTACGGTTATTTAAATTAACATATACTCGTACAACGTATTATGCAAATGTGTTCATAGAGATAAACATTATATAGTCAGTCATGTATGTTTGGGTCATAAAGTTGGTTGATTTGCTCGTTTATGACTATGTCCACTGATCACAACAGTACAATGGCTCTAATCAACATTTGGTTAATATCCTAATATGTATACATATTTATTTTGGTAAATCGTGAGACTACGTCGTCGGCGCTGAATATGTGTCGAGTACGTGACAGCCGCGCGTGCAATCCGCGCGCTCTCACATATTGTTTTCAGTTTCAGTACGCCAATACTTTTATATAAAGTGAAACCGAATAAATTGTGGCGTATTGACAAGAATAACTAAGTCATAAATCATATTTACAATAAATAAATAATGTACTCGAAATGCTTGAAAACAAAAGCTAATTTTGTCGTTTGGACTAACGAACAATCCCAAAATATGTGTGTTTCTCTACTTTCTTATGCCTATGATAATTTACATACACAGTTTTCTTCTTATCTAAAACTGCATGCACAATGGTTTCATTTTAAAATGAGATCGTCAACTTCGTGTTTCAGATTAGTGGGATATACGAGATGTTTATAAACATGGTTTATGTGTACATTTACTCGTAATCAGGTGGTGAAGGGCAAGATGAGTTCGACGTGTTTATGGCACGCTTGTCGAGCGCTGTCAGCTGGCTTGTTGCTGATGCTGCTGGGAGCTGCAATGGCTGTAATAGGTAAAACATCTCTCATTTCTCTAAACAAATTACAGATGATTAAACGCCGCGCAAAAGTTCCTCAATTACACATCACGTCAAACTTAATAATTTGCATAGTCGATGATTTGAGTTAAAGTGCTCGTAAACAAACAACTGGTTTGGCTGTCAGAGCGGAAAAGTTAAGAAATTGATTGAAATCAATAGTTGAACTGAAACTGAACTTATTATGGAAACCATGTCAATAAACAGAACTTGTCGTTCGTGGCCTCTCGTAGATTTTTCCTTATTTGCATGCAAATTGCATGTACTCGTACCACTTGCATGATGTGCTTTTATTGAAATAAAAAACTGCTTGAAGTACTTTATTCTAATTATATAGTTGGGTGATATTTACATAGACCTGACCACATGCTGGAAGAACCACTTGATGGAAAAAATAAAGATACAGCCCTTTTTTTTTTGAGGATGGGAAATCATCAAATGACTCCTCCCGTTCTGGGTGGAGCAGAAGGGAGTGTCAGACTCTTACTGACTAAAACCCACCCGTGTTCCTTCCTTAGCCCTTTATGTTCCAGGGCAGCGGTAAACCCTTTCGGATGTTCCCGCTACCCAAGATACAGCCCTCACATATAAAACAAACGTGTTCCCCATTTCGCCCTATATTCTGTTGCTTCTTTCATGAATCAATCGAGGTAAATCTCGATCTTAATCAATTTCAAAAGAAATTACTTGCCTCTATCGTCACATTTATTTACCGCGTAGCGAAATTCGCAATAGGATGTCACTGAACTCATATCAAAAAGCGACGGATATGTATTACTAGCCAGAATTGCTTGCACCAATGCCAGGACGTAACCTTTAACCAGCTTTGTCATCATATTTATTTTTTTAAAGTATGTACTAACGTGATATTACATTATGTGTAATGGTTAAATAAATAAATACTTAAGTAATAATTATCCGTAATGTTATCATATGTAAATAAATAAAAAAGTAAAAATTACCGTGAGTTAATTTTGAAAGAGAAATAATTAAAAATCCAAGAGCAATCGATCTGGAGACATCTTTCGAAACTTCTTGCATTATTTTAATACCCTAAGTCATGTCATAGTGTTTCATTGTAAAAAAACTTTTCCGCTTCTATAATTCCTGTATCTACTTAGGTCAGTTTCATTATAATCTCGAATCGGTAAAGCAATATGAAAAATTCTCGACACGAAGTATTGATACATGAAATCTCACTCCACGTAGTACCAGACCGCAGGGCATAGAGACGCAAGCTTTTCAGAAAAAATGTTACAGTATTAACATCTCATGTTCCTAAGAGTAATATTTTTTTAATAAAAAACCGGCAAAGAACAAGTCGTACTCACTACCGAGGGTTCCGTACCTTGTTAAGAAAAATACTTTTTCAGTTCTCAAAGTTACTCGCCATTCTTCGGACAGTGACAGCATAATAAAGTTTGTTTGTGAAGTTATGAAGGGTTTACTAAAGGATTACTAAGAACTGTGCTAGCGTCGTTTTGTTTTCCTGAAACTTCCATCAACTGAAATAGATTTGCTTCGCAAACGATGAGATAATGGTATTTTTAACCGAATTCAAAAAAAGGAGGTTTTCAATTCGAATGTTTATATTTATATTATATATTTTTTTACGGTAATTTTTTCATCACAAGCTAAAAACTATGATGCATATTATCTAAATAAAAATAGGTTTTATAATGTGCAAATCAAATGAAGCCCTTTTGTATAATACCCATTTGACCTTAGTTAAAATTTCCCCTTAAAATTTCAACCTCCCATTTCGGCTCCTGATACAATGAAACGAACAATAATTTTTCAATTCTTTCACTTAAACATGAAAAAAAACTGCATTCCCGACCGACCGATTTATTTGACAGCTGGAAAAACCACAGAAAAGAAGTACAATTAAGTAAAAACTGTTTTGCATTTTAATAGGTACATCTTACACTTTTAACTTAAACATTCTAAAAAATGACCAACATTCAATTCTCCATTAGTTGACATCATTTGTGAATACATTATGAATTCGTCTCTCATTACATTTTCCTTTGTCCGTTTATTTGTTATTTTCGTAAAATCACTTTTCAGTAAAATTCTCAGTAAGTTGATTATCCCGGGTCCTTTTCTTGTTATTTTTTTATTTAGTTCTTTATAAATGCCAACTTTCTAAACAGTTAGTAGTTCTGTGCCTCTGCCCAAAAACAGACAAAGTTTGCTTGAAATTAGACTTTTCTAGCCACTGCTTTTGAAAATATTTTTAAAATTTTTGTATGTTGGCCGAATCAGGAGCATCATTAATTATATATTGCCAACCTTCGTCCACTAAATGTGGCGGTAGTAATGGCAGAATTCCCGAAAGTGCAATTATGCGTTTTGTTGCTTTTGATTTTATCAATTTAAATTTTTTTGCTTGCTTCCACACTTTGTTTTTTTTAAATTGATACCCATTATAAAGCAAGACAACTCCCCCCTTTCTATTTATAAAATTAAGATCCATATAGACCGAGCACATTACTCCACTTCTTGTTAAAAATAGTAGACGCCAGCACATCAAGCTACTACAATCTATCAAATTTCTTTAATGGATTTTCAACTTTATCGCTAAAGCCTTACGGTTCAAGGTTGATTGGGAAATTTTGACAGTTTCGGGTAGCTTGACCTGCTGGTGTCTGTACATTAGAAATTTTTAATAGGTATATATCTTCTCGATTTGAGTTTATTATAGCTTGATGTGCTGGCGTCTGTACATGATGTGAATGACATTTCATGACAAACAGGAAAATTTTGTTTTAAACAACCATGAAACAACTTGCAAAGAATTTAAATCAGTGTGTGAACAAACTCCATAATGTCACAAATAAAACCTATTTAATAGTTATATAACCTCTTCGTATTCAACAGTACTTTACTAAATTACGAGCTGATCTAACCAACGGGAACAAAAAATTCCCGTTGGTAAGACTAGTCTAACCGTCAATCTGACCACTGGGAAAAACCCGACCTTTTAAGGCACAGCTGAGACAGACACAAGATATGGTACCATAAGTCTTTCTTTTTTAACATTTTGGTACGGAACCCTATCAACAATACACATTTGCCACGTTACGTCAAGTTTTCAATACGTGCCTCTTTACCGCTCCAGGCGACGTAACCCGTCAATAACAAAGCAGGGGTTGCAAACATACATGTGTACGGTATATACGTGATGCAATGTGTCTGTTGCGGGTAGGCAGCGCTTCCGGCCGCGCACGTGACGGCTGACGCTTCCGGCTGGAGCCCCGGCCTCTAGCGTTGTCCCTACTTATTGACGGGGCTTCCATACAACCGTCCCGGCTATTGTTGCTGCTACGATCCATTTTCTGATTGCTGTACGCGTGCAGTCTCTGTAACTCTTTGACAATGATATGGGAATTATTGTAATTTAATTGTTTTAGTATTTAGTAAAGTTTTTCATAGGAAAGGCAACATAAATACTTATACAAACTTTCATTTTCAAAAAACCTTCCTTAGTGCACTTAAGGAACTCTTGTGCAAAAATACATGCTTTTAGACCCAGCGGTGTAAGGCTGTGCAAAGTCTGTCAGTAAATGAATTTAAGATTTTTATTAGATTTATAAGTAGATTTTATAAGACTGTATTGTCCCACTGCACAAAGATACGCTTTTTTTTTCATAGTTTCGATATAACGTTTGCCATCACCTTACTGCCTCATTGGTCTAGTTGTCGCAAGCGCTATTGCGAGCGTGAGGTCCTAGGTTCGATTCCCGGGTCGGGTAAAGTGTTATTGGGATTTTGCATTAGGAGTTTCTCAGTAACACCCCGGAGCCTAAATTTGTGCCCGGTTGATGGCAATACGCTCGCACCCTATACATGGGACTTAAACATAACTGGCGAAATGTGGGTTTAGGTCACCTCTGCCAAACCCTTCGGGGAAACAGGCGTGATGTTATATGTGTAATAAAGAAGGTTGTGCACTGTTACAGGCTACTACGCCGACACGCTGTCGGTAGCGCAGGAGGTGCGCGGCAACTCCACCGTGTCCGTGAAGGACGAGGCGCGCGGCTTCCACCTCAACAACCTGTCGTACGCCGGGCCTATCGTCATGGGCTTCGGAGGTAACTCAGCCAAACACTTGTAAACATGCCTTGTTTAATAAGGACACAGCGGCCTCAGGCTACACTGTTGTTTTTTTTTTTTTTGTTAGCCTGTATTGTGTCCCACTGCTGGGCAAAGGCCTCCCCTTTTTCCTTGCTATTTGCCCAACTCTCCGAATGCATTCGTGTCCGCTACTTGAGTTATGGAGCGCAGGGTGATATTCCTTACTCGATCTGTAAGCTTGACACCTATTATGCTTTTGTTTTAACCCCGTAAAAAAGCTCAGTCTGCGATAGTTATGATTGGGTGTAAGAACTTAGTTATCGTATCTTACTTTCACACATGTTATCGTAATCGAATTTTCACAAATTATTTCTAATGACTAATTAAAGATAATGCGAGTGAGAATTTGTCACTAGGATTTTTTTCAACAGAGAATATCTTATTTTCCTGGACTATTTTGAATAATTATTCATGTTTTATTGTTTCCGTCACTTGGGTGACGATGCAATTAAAGACAAGTAGGGCAAAATTGAAAACCTTACTTCATTCCTACTTCATGCAATATTAATAATTAGGTCGTAAGCGACTACGTAGTCGCTACGGTACACCATTGCTTCTTGCTACGGCTGTGCTACGGCGTAGTCACTTACCGATGCAGCAGCCCCTACTGTTACACTGACTACGCTCCGTATTGGCTACGCCGTGTTCATTGCTACGTGTCTACTCACAAAGGCAGATTTTTTGCGTATGTTAGTTTTGTTTTGTTAAATACTGTATGCGTTGAGCTCCTCCAGTTCACGATTATTGTGAAATGCTTGCACTGCCTGAACTGGTCCAACCAAATCTGTGTGGTTCTTTCCTCAAATGACCATTTCAGGCACTAATCTACATGGTCCTCACATGTTCTGACAAAAATTGTTTCTGGACTTTAAAAGACACTCTGATTCTTGAGTTTGTTTCGCCATTTCTTCTCAGGGGTAAAATAAAAAAAAAAAAAAAAACTAGATGAGGTCGACTCCATCTAGCTTTTTTTATTTCTATTATTATATATGAAGTGTAAAAGTGATTATGATATCTTCTTAACAAAATAAACAATTTCATTTCATTCCATGTTTTTTTTGAAGTGAAAACTTCTTTAGCGGCGTTGTGCACTTTTTTTGTGATGGGTAAAAAATGTTAAACTCGCGTTAGGACACGTGACCTGATAGAAAATTCGTAAGACGAAGCTCGCGTCAGGACACGTGACCTGGTCGAAAATTCGTAAGACGGAGCTCGCGTCAGGACACGTGACCTGTAGGCCAATTCTCGTAATTTAAAACGTTCAAAATCTAGTCGCAGTCTCATCTCGGCGACAAACAAATGTCAAAAACTTGTCAAAATGTAGAAAAATTTGACGTATTTTTGACAGATTGAGACTAAGATCAGATTGTGAACGTTCTTAAAATTACGAGAATTACTCCTCTGATCAAATATTCGTAAGACGGAGGGAGAGTAGAACGCATTCCAAAATATCAAAACTTCACAACGTTATCACTTCTGCCGGCACTCCCGGACTGCAACCCGTTTTTTAATTATACTGAGCCACTCCATTAATGTTTCGGTTTAATTTTTGTAACATGCAGGATAATTATTTTCACTTTTTCAATTAAACAAGTTACAGTCGCTCGATCGGTGGACGGCGAGACACGTTATTTTTTTACCATAATAAATTCCTTAGTTTGCCGTCGTCAAAAATTATGAGGAATAATTTGCGTATCCTAAGTGCACGTTCTAGACTCGTACTGAAAAGGTTGGATCGACGTGGCTCTAGAAAAGGATGCCTTGAAGGATTTGGGGAGGCCTTTGCTCCTCGTTTACACTCACATACGTTTTATACTTGTTTTTGTGAATATCCTCCTTTAACGGGTAAATGTTTAAAGGTTTCATCGTGGTGGCCGCGTGCGTAATGACGTTTGAGGCGCGTGACAGCGCCGCGAAGGTGACGCCGGCGCGGCCGCAGGTAGGCTACCAACTTGCCTAGTACACACTTTAATTATTTTTTTTTGACGTAACCCTAACTTTATATTTTAATTAGGTACAGTCAAGTCTCCTATATCTTCGCCAGTTTCCAAATTCTATTCTTTATCAAGTCAGGACATCTTTTGATGCTACTAAACTGAACAGGCTATTCTAAAACTATATTAAATTAGCTACTTGATTATAAAGATCAAAATAGTATACACCTCTGACCAATGTCGAGTTGATATCATCCTAGAAAACCATATAAGCAAGCCTGGGCATCTTACATAACATACATAATCAGCCTATAATGTTCCCAATGCTGGGACACAGGTCTCTCGGTGAGAGGGAGTGGGCCGTAATCCACCACGCGGGCCAGTGCGGGATGGCAGATGTCACATGTCTTTGAATTTTTGGTTCTAGGACATGCCGGTTTACTCACGATGTTTTCCTTCATCGTTTTGAGAGCAGTGGTGATGAAATAATTTACACAAAGTAAAGCGCCTGTCTGGATTCGAACCTACGACCTACAACTCGTAAGTCGCGGCGTTACCACTTGACCGCCAATGCTCACCTGGGCATCTTATGAAATATAAATCAATTCTTTTAGGAATAGACTTTATATATTTACATTAGAGGTATGAGGACCAGGGTGTAAAGTTCACTCATCCTCCAACCTCCAGGTATTGTGTCTGGCGGGCAATTGCCCGACGGTTGATGTTGGGAAGTTTGTATGTACGCTAGTTGCGCGCTAAACTCTGCGAGATGCAGGATTTGCGTGACGTCAGTATGACGCGTTGTTGGCATGTGGCGTTGTAGATACCGCTACATCAGCAACAACAACATCAACATTTAAAATAATGATATGTACCTACAATGTGAAAAAATAAATAAAATAATCATAGGGCATCAAAAAATTCGTCAGCATCACTGTCAACAGGAACAGTGCCCAAAAGGCTGGCAACATTGCCACGTTGAATGCGATGCTAATTCTTTGGCCAAGAAACAGGCCAGCCCTCTGGTCACGTGAAGAGTCGACTAACCGCTTGGCGATATCTCGAAAAACCAAGTGGGCACTCGGAACACATGGCCCTAGTGTTTCAACCCCAAACGGCTCGAACACATAACTCCCAATCAGGTTGGATTATTTTCGCCGTTTGAGGTTTTCTGCACCAGCAGCAGCCGCTCCAGCACAGCCCACCGTGCTAGGAAGATGGGATGGCGTAAGGGTATCGACACATGTTACATCCCATACCAAAGGTCTGCCTAACTTCCAGGGTATTATGGTCATTCCGTCTGGTCTCTTCCCATCGTCGCGTGTCAGGCCGTTGGGTTCTAAAACAGCTGGCACCCCGGCGGTGACAAGAGCACGACGGATGATGTCATTAATTCTGGCGTGCCGTGCTATCCGCCCTGCGCTCCTACTGCAGTATAGGCCATGGTGTCCGAGGCAGTCGCCAGCTTCACCGCACTGACAGCGATGCGGAGCCTCACAAGGAGCGCCCAAACGCAGACAAGTAGCGAGCCGGAAGGTGGTGTCACCCAGCATAGTGCCTATGTTGGGTGACGGGAGTGCTTGAAGCCAGAGCCCCGACACCCACTAACCCACAGCCAGCAGGCGGGCAGGCTCAGCAGTATTGGTGGACGTATTGATAAGTTTATTCCGTACCAACCTGCAGAGTGGCTCATCCCACTGTCTCTCTTAGACTCTATAAGAATAATTTTGTCATAATGTTCCTAATATATTTGCTCACCTCACATGGCTATAATACAGTGTGCCTTATGAACCTTTTGTAACATCCTCTGAATCTGTGTTATGCAAATAAATGATTTGATTTGATTTGAGAAAGGAAACTTCCATAAAGGGAACTTAGAAAGAGAACTTCGAAAATATATCAAATTTAGGCCAAAACAACAATATCTAATCAGGGTGAATGCCAAATGTAAATTAATTTTAGAGAGCCTGTCCGAAATGTCGTTGAAACTTTTAATTTTTTCATCGATGTAAGGAGAAAAACAATCTTCTAAAATTGGAGAACCTAGGAGGTGCAATGAGATTTTGTCTAAAATTTTGATTTGTGGGTCTATTGCATTAAATTTATCTAGAGGCATTGTCTGTCGGTAATGTCAGAAACACGGATATCTATGGTCAAAAAGGTAAAGTTCACATTTTGAAGGGTTAAGGTCCAAGGCAATTTAAATTCCTGTTTGAGGAGTTGTAGATCTTTCAAAACAGTGTCTACATCACCTCTTAGCGTCCCATCATCTAAATACCACACATTAAATTTTGAATTTAGTTTTTAACCCCCGCCCCGACGCAAAAACGACGGGGTGTTATAAGTTTGACGTGTCTGTGTGTGTGTGCGTGTGGGGGTGTGTGGGGGGGTGTGTGTGTGTGTGTATGTCTGTCTGTGGCATCGTAGCTCCCGAACAGATGAACCGATTTTAATTTTGTTTTTTTTTGTTTGAAAGGTGAATTTGTCGGGAGTGTTCTTAGCTATATTTGATGAAAATCGGTCCAAGATGGCCGCCGCTACAAAATGGCGGATTACATATTTTTTCACAACTCCCTCACTAGGGGTATCAAATGAAAGGGCTTAACTAGTAGAATACTATACACTATGACAAATTTCAAATCCAAGATGGCCGCCACCATAAAATGACAAATTACATTTTTTTTTTTACAACTCCCTCAATATGGGTATCAAATGAAAGGACTTGACTAGTAGAATACTATACACTATGACAAATTTCAAATCCAAGATGGCCACCACCACAAAGTGGCGAATTACAAAAAACCTGATTAAATACCAAATTACCTGAATCTTAAAACGCAAGAAAATAAAAGAAAAGAAATAATAAGGAGTCCCTACAAAAAGCATGAAATAAAAAATTAAATTAAAAATTTAAAAAACCCCGACTACGTGAAACCCTATAAAAAGAAAAAAATAACCTTGAAATTATGACCCTACGTAAGTACGTATGAATTTTTTTGATTAAATATTGTCCTGTCGGGGGATCGCTACTATTTTAAACTTTAACAGAACGTTAGGCTAATAATTACACACACACACACTTCAGGTTCTTAACCGTATCCGCAGGCGATGCCGCGGCCGCTGCCCAGGCGCGGGCCGGCTGCGTGCGCGCCCGCGCGGCTGGACACGCTCGGCGTATACCGCCTGCCGCACGTGCTACCGCTGCCACACGCACTGCCGTTAGTACCGCTGCCGCACAGGCATCATCGACCCAGCCATCACAGGTACGACGCTTAACACATCAACTGTCGCTGCGAATACGCGATTACGCGACCGTTTACCTGAATAATGTCGTACATACGCGACGATTGATCGCGCATATAAAGAGCTCGTCGATCGTGTAATCATGCAACGATCGCATAATCGCGCGACGATCGCGTAATCGCGTGACGATCGCTTCCGTTTAGGACGCGGCCATATAAGTTGGTGCCAAATTAAATGACAATAGCAGTCATTGCCCTTCCCTAAAATTTTGAATCCGAACAATAAACTATGTCAGTATCGCGTTTTATTAATTAACAGATTTATGAATTTTGTGTAGAAGGGTCAATAACCACTATTCCCAATTAAAATGCACCAAGACAATATCCATTTGCAATATCCAATGTTCATGCCCGATCGTTTTTTTTTTTTTTAATTATTAGGGCAAGTTTTAACTGTGCTCGCTCAATCAAATGGATCGTGTGCTTACTCTACCCTATATAAAGTTTAACTTCAATTCAATTTAATAAAACAAAACAGTGCGTCAACAAAATATAAAGGGCTGGCCTGAACAAATAATTAATTTTTTAAACATCAATTTATAAACAATGGTAAATAGTAAGCACGCACCGTTTGTAAGACCAACAACAATTCGGACTATAGAATAGATATCCAGCCCCGTAGCTAAGCTATTTGTCGCTTCAACGCCTCAGCCACGTTCACTAAACTATTCATGTCATTGCTTACCGTTCGTAGCAACGAGAACCAACACTCGCGGTAATATAACATATGTACACACCACATGCTTCACGTTACAAGAATACAGATCAGAGGCATGCGAGACTGTCGCGAACATAGGGGCGGTCGATTAACAAGGAAAGACTTACGCGTCTTGCTACTGGTATCGGAGGTCAGGTGGCATGCACTGTGAGATAATTATATACAGCCGTCTCTGGTTACCAATTGACAAAAGACTAGGACGATGATGAGGGCAGTCAGTGTATGTGACACAGAGATCCTGGAGAGAGAGGGAAGATTCGCGCTCGGTTTGGCTCGGCGCCCGACCTGCATAGCTTGAGCGCGCGCGCCGCCTTGCCGGTCAGTGCGCTGCGCCGGCCGCTGCGGCGCTACGCGCTCTCCGTAGACGAGCCCCCGCAGTCAGCCGTTAGGTAATGTTCACTTACATCGCCAACGCTATTGTTCATAATCTTCATTTATAATATCATTTCCACTTAGTAATACTTACCCTTGAAAACCTAGCTTGTATTATGTTTTTCTGTCGTTTACTTGCAGTTTAAAATTGTTTCACGAATATGCTTCCTACTGTTCCCATTTTATACATCATCGAATGAATTAAAGCAGATTGCACACTACAACGCGCGGTGTGATGGGTTACGGAACAAAGCATTGCACGGAAAAGCGTCTTTAGTGTGTTTTACATACAAAACGAAGCTACTTGAATACACACTAATGCCGGCAGCCTCGCGCCCCTTCGCTTGGTGCGTTGCAGTGTGAGATCACCCAAATTGGTGCAAAATACAATATTATCTAAATGCGTAAAAGCATTTAGATAATAATTTTGTAGGCTATATTTATTCGGACCGCCTCGTGGGTCCAGTGGGCGCAAGCACTACTGCTAAGTATGGGTTCGATTCCCAGGTTGGGCAAAGTGTTATTGGGTTTTTCCATTAGGAATTTCTCGGCAGGAGCGCGGAGTCTGGATTTGTGCCGGGTCGAAGGCTCGCCCCTTATTACATAGGACTTAAACGTACTTAACTGGCGAAATGTGGGTGTACCATAGGAACACCTCTGCCTAACCCTTCGGGGAATACAGGCGTGACGTTATGTTACTAATTCGGTGTTGACTTGTTAGCGCCAGCGCGGCGGAGTCGGAGTGCGGCTCGCAGTCTTCACTAGCTCTGGACCTGCACGGCAGCGGTGCATGCGCAGGCATCACGCTGCGCGTGCGCGACAACACGCGCCGCCGCCCGCTCGCCAGGCAGCAGCGCCTCAGAGACGACACTGTGCATCGTTAGTATTGGATCTTTATCTTTTTTTCAGTCACACATACAGATTCATTTAAAACGATTGAATTTGTATCATCGTAACGGTTGATATCATCGGTCCATAAACTACGAGTTTGTTTAGTTGAACTAATTATGCCCCAGCTGTCGAACTGTCGTAGACGCGTAGGAGGCCGTGACAACCACGAACATGCTGTCAGATGAATCTGAATCTACCCTTAAACTTTCCACTGCTGATAGAGGCGACTTTTTCCTACTTTGGTATATAACTTTTAATTGATGTGTCTTTTCTTTTTTTCAGCAACTCCTGTGGCAAGTGTTAACAACATAAATAATATAGAAGAGTCCACGTTCAGGTAACTATATTTATTATGATTGCATATTTTACGCATACGCAGGATCTTGCATAATCAGTCTATAATGTGCCCACTGCTGGGACACAGGCCTCCTCTCTGGGAGACGGAGTGGGCCACGATTTGTTTGCAAGCAGCTTAGCGTCCATTACTACTGTTTTATCTAAGCAGTTTGCAGCATGTTTCTGATACACTCTGACAGCGACTGCGCATGCATGGCAGATGCATGTGCAGCTGCTGTTGGAGTGTGTGCTGTTACAGGTAGGTATTTAATTTATTAGTTAATGTTATACTAAGGGCTGATCTTTCAATTATCATCATCTTTATTCGAGGAATAATTTTGAAATTTTAACAGTTATTTCATACAAAAATTGTCAAGCGTTAATTTTATTCCTGGAATAAAAGTTATCTGGCGATGGTAAAATCAGCCCTTAGTGTTATAGTTAGACAATTTGATAATGTGTACAACAATACTCTATTGCTAACTGTGGAGGCTTGTAAATAGCTTGTCATCAATTACCTCACTACTACTTCTGTATTTGATAGTTGTGAGTGTGACTGTTGTGAGCCACCGAAAGACAATAAAATAAAAAAAGTAAAATAATCCGTCACGCGGGCCCAGTGTGGGTCAGATGTCACATGTCTTGGATTTTTTTGTTCTGGCCTCTAGGACATGCCGGTTTCTTCACGAGGTTTTCCTTCACCGTTTTGAGAGCAGTGGTAATGAAATAATTGTCATAAAGTAAAGTGCCTGCTCGAGTTCGAACACATGACCTACAACTCGTAAGTCGCGGCTGTTACCACTGGGCCACCGTCTCGATAATCCAAACCATACGAAAACACTTACAGTACTTAGTGATTGTGGTGACTTAAATGGTGTACAATAGAGAGTGTCTAATTCAATCTAACTATCTTATACAATGTTTGGTATATTTTAGAACGGAAGAGGAAGACGTAAGTAAAAACCATTTAGAGACGTTGCGCCTGTGTGTCGAGCAAGAGGAGCGCGCGAGGAGCGCCCCGCCCGCGCACCCCGCGCTCCCCTCTCCGCCCCCCTCACCGCGCCTTGTCGTGACGTCACCCTGCGCGGACCCAGCCACCCCGCCCGAGACCTGCATCACCATCGAACCTTCGCAAGACAACTCAGAAGATCCCCCCCTCACTGACCAATGAGAACTAGCTCAGTCTCGCTCCGACGAGACACTCCAACGTGTCATAACACCAGACGAATCTTGTTGATACAATTTTGTATGAATTATACAATTCTTTCAGTTTCTTTGAAAGAATAATGTATTGTACAAACATATGTACATTACCTAATTACTAACCGAGTTTTCGATGTGTCTTCATGAAATTGACGACAATTATTATCTATTTTTTAGAGTCACTATTGTAAAGTAATATAATTGATGTACCTACCTATGATAAGAACGTTAAACATGAACTAATAAGGCAGAAAGATGTAGGCCTACCAGTTGCCGAACTATATATCTTTCAATCTAAATATTATGGTGCCGTAGCAAAAGAAGGATATAGAATGTTTTAAGATTATGTATAGATGTATTTATTTGTTAGAGTTTGAACTGGTAACCAATAAGAGTGTGAGAAACGACGAGAGTATTATATTAAACCACAACATTCTTAAAGACAATTTTCTCTGAAACAAAATCTGCACATTTACCGTAGTCAGTAACCATTCGTAGCACCTCGTAGCACCGCGTAGCGTCGCGTAGAGTTGCGTAGCGTCGTATACCCAAATGTTGACTGTCGTAGTTTTTGAATGACGTACGGTGATATGAGTTAGTGATATTGCAGCGAGTCTATGTACAAGATGTCTCTTCTCAATGCGCAGACGACAAGTCCCAGAAAAGTTGATATCAAAGGTATACTACCTGTGGGAAGAAAGGACATCGTGTGTATAGTGCCTAACTTGAAACTATCTGCCGGTCTATTCTGTAAAAACTCACCGTGAAAACTTAGATGAAGTGAGTTGTCATTCCACCTGATGCTAGGGATCGCTAGGGATTTACACTATTAACAGAGATCAATTTCCGAAATTATAAAAACGTTCACAGTCTGATCTCAGTCTCAATCTGTCAAAAATACGTGTAATTTCCCAACATTTTTGACAAGTTTTTGACATTGATTGTCACTGAGATGAAATTGCGAGATGAATTTGAACATTTTTAAGTACGAGAATTGGCCTTCAGCTCACTTTGCTAAAGATTTCACGGTAAGATATTTGCAGAATAGATTGGCTGATTCATAGAGTGTGTTAAATACACAGGTGCACATGCCTTATGATCTTGTCTAAATTTTGATCTACAAAAATATTACAAAATAGATTCACCTGTAACTTCAATACATGTCGTTCTAATAAATAACATAAGATTGTACAACAATAATCAATTGAATAATTAAATCCATTTTAATTTATCATCCGTTGTTAAATTAAAAGACTGATAAAAGCGAATTTCATAAAAAAATCACATAATTTTACAATAAAAACGCCATTATAACGTTAGACATGACTGTAGTACGTATATTCTCATTGCATCGCATGCATAATATTCCACAAGAATAATATTGTAAACATTAAATATAAATTATGTGTAACTGGTTAAATAACAGGTTTGTACACAAAAGTCACTAATATTAGCCCATTCCGTAGTTCTTTTTATTATATTATGTGTGTTTAATGGTAAAGTTTAAAAAATTTAAAAGGTTCCATTTTTGACATTTGGCAACGGAAGCCAAAAATACCCTCACTGGGACCTTCATACAGTTGGTATTGTGAAAATGTTCTACTTGCTCTATTGTGGTGTAGTGGAGTGGGACTGTGGGAAAAGATGGATATAATCGAGACTGTCTACAAAACTGATACGATTAGGCCTTTTGTACACACACTTTTCCGACCGTACGGTCGGCAGTGTTGTATAGATCACTATGGAATCTTGTATACGGACACGTTTTTTCTACGGCGCGGTTTATACGCTATACCGTAACGAAACCGTGCCGTGAACAAACGGCCTTACTGATACTTTTAATATCCCACTTCGCTGTGCGTCACGCTATGTATTCGTATCCCTGCAGCATAGTGCACAGGATTGACATTATTTTACCGAAACACACTACCGTACAATTGACAAATCCTTGTAAATTATGATCACCAATTTAACTTTATAAGAATCGCGAGAGTATAAGTCATATCTACATAGATATTATCATGCATGAACTGACAAACACATAGGTACCTACGTGTATTGTACCTACTTTGTACTAAATAATTTATTTTGTGTATATAGACAATCCACACTTAATATTACAAATTATTATAAATGTGAACTTACGTACTCTTTAAGAATGTAACAAAAATATGCATCATAGATAAACTTATTGTACATACAATTACTACAATGGTATTATAATGTGTACGCACTGTGCACGTACCTTCACAACAAAGATGGGTTACACTAGCCACATCCAGAGCACACGCTCGTAACCTATAGCAGTAATCTGTGCCTATAGTCGAGTCGTCAAAAACGAAAAAAAAATACCTAGTCACCGTAGTTGAACTCGGCATGGAATGTATTAAAATCTCTATATCTTTCAAATGAAAGATTTATTATTTTTATTTATTTATTTTTTAATTTTTATAATGTTTGACGAAAGATTGCATCTATACTTACTTTAATTGTTACTATAATTACTAAGTTTATAAATATCCTCGCCCACTGCATATTATAGATACTTGTTTGGGCACGAATTTTTTTCACACACAATTATTTAGTATATATCTCGAGCTGTACATGTTTTAATAAGGTGATTGATTAATCTGGAATATAACATTCGAATAAGTATATATGTACTTAGGTAGCGGGATCGTCCGAAAGGGTTACCGCTGCCCTGGAACATAAAGGGCTAAGGAAGGAACACGGGTGGGTTTTAGTAAGTAAGAGTCTGACACTCCCTTCTGCTCCACCCAGAGCGGGAGGAGTAATTTGATGAGTTCCCATCCTGAAAAAGAAAAAAAAAAAAAAGTATATATGTACTTACGGAGGAAAATATAGGTAGGATAGAAAGGGAGTTGGGTGGGAGTTATATCACTCGACTACATTGAATCTTGATTATTACGTCCAAAGTATATAACCTAAATGATTCATACAGGTATTTTACGTAATCTGTTTGACGGATACGATTTTCTTTTACAATTATGTACTAATTGTGAAAAAGGAACAACAAAATATAATGTGAAAATGATAATATATGTATATAATAAATTATTATAAAAAACTCGCTGAAGGCCTAACCCGAAGTAATATATTTGCTTTTTTCATTAAGTTAATGGGAATGTTAGTTAACGAAAAAAGTTGTGTTAGTGTTATAGATGTGAGTTATTATTGTTTGTATAGAATGCGGCGTACTTAAAGCAACTAACTCAGGTACCTACCTACTTTGTCTAATCTCTCTAGAGTGCGCTCCTCCACAAGATGCAGATTTATTTGAAAACTACCTAAACAAGTCTAGTTATTTGATAATAAGAATTAAGAACCATATTTGGGTGGAGCCCATTTAAATTGACACTCTCAGGCTTTATCTACCATAGAAAAAATTGCAGGAAGCAAACAAGTAACGAAAACTTTGGAACCGACGTTACGGGAAAAAAATTATATTCTTATCTATGTAGGTAATTTTATCTATAGGTAAGAAGTATTTACTAAGTATTGAATCACTAGTCTTGTTTAAAGGTATTATAGTGTAACTAAACATAACAGATAGTTATAATTTCATTGGCCAAAGAAATTATTTTTGTTATATATTAAGATGTCATCGGCGTATTTTAAATTAACCCAGGTTTAATCGTGCCAAATTGTAGCTTATATACTTCCGGTAAGACCTATATTTTAGTGAAATATTTAATTTATGTTCCCATCACTGTATAAAATAAGTCTAAGACTATGAGACTGTGTGATCTTTCTGTTTCTTAATCACGCACATTTTGGATTTAAACACAATTTTGTCATAATTTGGTGAGAATTTGAAAGAAGCATTTTGTTAACTAGTTCCATTGCTAAAATAAAAATCAAAGACTCAATTTAATATCTGTTAAATTCAGTAAAATAGAATAATTTTGTATATTATTATACAACGTTCTTTTTAGTATAAGTACTCATTTACACGAGAGACACGGTGCTAACTGCAGAGGCAACTGCCGTCGACGCGTCTACGGCTGCCACCGACGAATGTCGATAGCTGCAGTTGCCTCTGCCGTTGGCAACGTGCCGCTCATGTATATAACCACTTAGTATAATAATTGGAAAATCAACAAATTATAAAGTAAAGGAAAATAATCGGCTTAGATTGTACGCTTGGTTTTCTGTCGTCAAATATACCGGGGAAAAAACATTAGATAGTTATATGCATAAAAAATATAACGAGGTAATAGACTACTGAAATCTATTTTATAAATGATAATATTAGTTTCGATTCAGAGCTTACTCCTGGTTTACCCGTAAGCTACGGAGCTCAAAACAATGAACGAATGTATTTGATTTCAAAGTTAGTTAATCAGCAATAAGTGAAAGGATCGACGACAGTCAGATTACACATTACGGTGCTGAGATTTAGGGCGTGGAGTAGTAGGTAATTATGTGGTATGGAAATAGGCGTCTACATCGACCACTCCGACTATCGCGATAGCCTTCAAACAAACCTACAAGGGAGAGCATTTCAATCTTGAACCAACTCTTGGGCCAACCTGGTAGGTATCTTAAAAGAATGGACGATTCAGTCGTGTTCTGACTGATCCGCAGAAATAATAGGGGTTAAAGTATGAAATTGCCGTTTTATTGTAATAGGTACTTCGAATTGACATAGAACCTTCATGGTTTAAGATTTTTGAGTGAAACTTTTTTCACGTGGTACCTATGAAGTTCTTCTTTAAAAAAATGTGCAACATTCGATAACGACTTTCAGTTGTTTTTTTTTATTCAGCTTAGACAAGAAAGATAGATACTTCAAAAAATCGAGTTATCTATACTTATAATAAATCTGTAGAAGTGAAAATTCTGTACATTGAAAATATCAAAAAAATAAATGGCAGGGGGTGTTACTAGACCGACACCGAACCCAAAAATGTGATTAAAAAAATTTTTGTCTGTCTGTCTGTCTGTCTGTTTGTTCAGGCATCACGCAAAAACTACCGGTTCGATTACGATGAAACTTGGTATAATTATTCTTTAATATCCTGGGCACCACACTGGGTACTTTTTATCCCGGAAAAGTATATACAATAAAAAACAAACTTAATTTTGCGGTTCGATCCCTAGATCCGATTACTGTACCAACCGCAAATAATAAGTTTGTCGTAGGTTAGGTCACACGCAGTGGAGTTCATTTTTATTCCTTTTACTTTTTAGAGTTATTTAGGTTTATTTTTATATAAGTCGTAGGTATAGATTTTAATTTTAAAGTATAGGTAGTATATTTGATAGTGTACGTAGTGAACGTAGGTTATTTTATAATACTGTTAGGTAGGATAGTCATTCGTATAGATATTAGTTTTTAGAGATTTTGCTTATTTATTGAGTTTAGATTGAGGGGCCCGTGGCTAAATAATAACAGCCGCACAGGTCGATCGGTCAGGTTAAGCTACGCTTGCCGCGGTCGGTCTGTGGATGGGTGACCATCTTTACATACCGAGACACCTCCGTGCCTCGGAAAGCACGTTAAGCCGTTGGTCCCGGCTGTCATTCGTGGATCTTTGACAGTCGTTACGGGTAGTCAGAAGCCCGAAAGTCTGACAACCAGTCGTACCAAGGGTATCGTATTACCCAATAACTGGGTTGTGGAGGTCAGATAGGCAGTCGCTCCATGTAAAATACTGGTATTCAGCTGCATCCGGTTAGACTGGAAGCCGGCCCTGAACATAGTTGGGAAAAGGCTAGGCAGATGATGATTGAGTTTAGATTAGTTATCGTCATAAATAGGTTTATTTAGGTAGGTAGGTATTTTATTTTCTGTTATTGAGTTTATTTATTTTTTTAATTAGGTAGGTACTTAGGTAAAGATATCATATAGGTACCCTCTTAATCACCATTAATGAGACACAATTGGTTTTCTATTGTAATTAGCCACAAAGGGCCCGCGAGATAGATGGCATCCTGGTGCACATACATTTTATCCTGTTAGCACGTTCCCGTGGGATAATTTCCGACATCCACGCGGGCGAAGCCGCGGGCAGAAGCTATTTTTGAATACGAGTTGTTTCGAGTTAAACGCGGAACTAACGCGTCAGAAACAGCTCGCAATATTAATGTTGCGTTTGGAGAGGGGACTGCTAATGAACGCACCGTGCGATTTTGGTTTGAACGCTTTCGTGATGGAAACTTTGATTTGAAGAACGAACCACGTGGAAGACCGCCCACACAGGTGATAACAATGAATTGAAAGAGATGGTGGAAGCCGATCCGAGCTAAACTACCCAGGAATTAGCGGCATGGTTTAACGTTACCTTACCAACAATATTGACTCATTTGCGTCACATCAATAAAATAAAAAATATGAGAAATGGGTGCCTCGTGATTTGACTGATCTGCAGAAAGAAACGCGTGTTGAAACTTGTGTTGCCTTGTTGAATCGATACAGAAATGAAGGAATATTGGATCGAATTGTGACATGTGATGAAAAGTGAACGGACTACCATTTTTTTCGTGATTTGGAAATTTTCTACGTGATAAAAAGTTTTCTTCTCAGGAGGCAGTACAAAATGCTTTCACACAGTTTGTCGAATCTAGATCACGAGAGTTCTATCGCAAAGGCATAAATGACCTTCCTATTAGATGGCAGCCATGTATAGATAATAATGGTAATGATGGTATTTTGATTAAATAAACATGTTAAATTAAAAATAAATACGAATCTCAATTTTTCAGTATAAATCGGCAATTTCATACTTTAACCCCTAATATTAATTGAACTTTTATATTATAAAAACTTTAAAAGCGTTTTATACGATCTGTAATTGTATGGAATTCTTGTATATAAATTAGTAATTATTTTATAAAATTAGCAATGTGTACTCAATCCAAATGGTTGTTGTGATGTCTATTAAAATTGTTGATTATTTACATATTTTGTTTTATTAAATCCTGGTATTACCCGATAATCCACCGCGGTGCGAGGTTTCCAGGGGTCGAGATCTAGAGATAGATAATGAATAGTGGGTATGATACCCATCGTGATTGTATGACAAGTAATAACATAAAAATATGTAATTTATGCTGGCTAGGAGGCTAGATCACACATGAGATTTTATCTGAGACGGGCTAAAAGCCCGTCTCAGATAATTGGAATGGTTGATGAGATTTTTTATTGCAATTTATTTGTAAGGAATGCTATCATGGGCACTTTATTTTATCGCAATTACAAGTTACACTCTGAACAACTAGATTAATGTTTTTATTTTTAAATTGTGAAGATGCAATAATTATTCATACTGAATAATTAGTAAGTTGTTATTTTCTAGTTGTATTTTATCAGCCTATTTATATAATATTGCACAGCTCAATCCTCGGCCGCTCTCGTCCAGCTGCTATCATAACCAGCCATCCGATCGGCAAACTACAGCGACAATCTTCACAAGATTACACTACCCACTAAGTGATTCGCGTTCTCCACTAAAGAACCCTGCATCCCCACGGTTATCACTTGTATCTACGGTTAACAATGGTCGGCCCATTATCACTTCAGCTTGCTTATTCTGAAGGCTATTCAATGATACTATGTTCATTAATTCACTGTAACCAAGAACTCCAGAAAGAATAACTACACATACACCATGGATGAAAATCAACAACTACACCATGGATGAAAATCCGTGCAAACATGACCCAGTAGTAAGTTACTAGTTAATTAATTATAACTAATAGTGTGGGGCTTCCTATATGCCCTATAAATACATTACATCTGCAATAAAGGAGCTTTACGAACTACATCAACAGAAATCTCTGCCCGTGTGTGAGCCAAATCTCTACTAATCCTATCAAAGGTGTCACAGCGGATAATCCATTGAATCTGATTAGGAACGTGTGATATAAAAGCAAAGGGCGACCTGTAACGGACAGCAGTCAGTCAGTGCAGTGGGCAGTCTGGCACACTACCGAGGACTGCTCACTCCTTCCCAACATTCATTGAACATGTATAATCAAACAGAAAATTCCTACTATGATGCACACTTTGCCCCTTTCAAGTAAGTAACATTTTATGATGATTTTAACAATTTTTACCCTGAACTATTGTTACAGCTTTGTGCGGATTTATGTCCAGATCAGGGGGGCCGAGTGGCGTGGAGATGCTGGGTGACGGCCTGACTGGGGACGACCTGGCCGCGGTGCCGGAACACTGGCTGGCGTTCCCGGCGCCTCCAGCCAGCGCGCACACTGCGCTGGCGCTGCTATACATATTCTTCACTGCAGCCGCTTTAGTCGGAAATGGACTAGTTATTTTCGTATTTTCCACGTTAGTTTAATTATTTATGTACCTGCGGAGCAGTTCCCGTATTTTTAAGATCGTTTGTATTCTAATCTCAGTCTCAATTTGTCAAAATTATCTCACGCCCGACAGACGTTATCCTGTCCAAAAGTTTATACAAAAATCCTATAAAAAGGACGTTTAGTTATTTCCGAATTTGACTTTCACATTTTTCGAACTTTTAAAACAAAAAATAGTCAAGTCTGTCCAGCCAACCTATGCGCT
Source organism: Apamea anceps (assembly GCA_951799955.1). Lineage (NCBI taxonomy): Eukaryota > Metazoa > Arthropoda > Insecta > Lepidoptera > Noctuidae > Apamea > Apamea anceps. The sequence continues at coordinate 8,820,282 of OX637516.1, forward strand.
TTTCAAGGAACAGCATTTCATTTTTACTTATATTTTTTTTTCTTATATCGGGAATCAATGTCAAAAACTTTTCAAAGATATTGAAAAGTTTTTGACATTGATTCCCATTGAGATGAGATTACGACTAGGCGACTAGTTTTTTTTATTTTTTATTGCGGGAATTTGCCAGCTGATATAATATTTAAAAAGCCTCCACGTTACTTACTATCTACTTATATTAATTTGATTTTCAGAACAAAAAGCTTGAGAACCTCGAGCAACCTTCTAATCCTGCAACTAGCTATTTTAGACTTCATAATGATGGCGAAAGCACCAATATTTATATACAATAGTGCAATGCGAGGCTTCGCCAGTGGAACCGTGGGTTGTCAACTATTCGCGTTGATGGGTGCGTACAGTGGCATTGGCGCTGGCATGACCAATGCTTGCATCGCCTATGACAGGTAAAATACAAATACTCTACAAAAGATAGCTGAATTTCTTTAGAATATATCTACACATCATGCAAACAGCAACAAACGGCCTTTTCAGATATAAACGATATCACTCTCGCGCGGTAGCGATACTGGTCCAAAATGACTAACCAGAAGACGGAACAGAGCGCGACAGCGATATCACTTACCATCTGTATTTTATTTATTTTTTAATTTAACGTTTCAGGCATTCCACTATCACTCGCCCCTTGGACGGGCGATTGTCCCGCGGCAAAGTTCTACTGATGATGGCATTTGTTTGGATATACAGTACTCCATGGGCTCTACTACCACTCTTCAAAATCTGGGGCAGATATGTTCCTGGTTTGTTCGTCTTATACCTACTATTATTAATATCTGCTTTGATTTAATAATTCCACGCAGCTAATATTTATTTTTATTATTTCAGAGGGTTATTTGACGTCTTGTACGTTCGATTACTTGACGAATACTTTCGACACAAAATTATTCGTTGCGTGCATTTTCACCTGCAGTTACGTGTTTCCCATGTCGATGATCATATATTTTTACAGTGGAATCGTAAAGCAAGTGTTTGCACATGAAGCTGCTTTAAGGTACTTTCTTGAAGTAAACTAAGTCTAATGGCCAATAGATAATACACTGCAAGCATGTTTAGACAAAGCGAATATGATTTTTAGAGAACAAGCCAAGAAGATGAATGTGGAGTCACTTCGAGCTAACCAGAACGCGAGCGCAGAATCAGCCGAAATTCGAATAGCCAAAGCAGCTCTCACCGTGTGCTTCTTGTTTGTGGCTTCATGGACACCTTACGGCGTCATGGCGCTTATAGGAGCTTTTGGAGACCAACAACTTCTTACGCCTGGGGTACATATTTTTAAATACTTTAATTACTAGACTATATTCAGTCTTTCTCGACTACACTCTTGAATCACGGCAATCAAAGCTTGCGTTCTACAGAGCCACATAATCAAACTCAAAAACAAAAGAAATGTATTCAAATTACGCTGAGAATCAGCACTTTTCGAACGTCAAACTTACATATGACAGTCCCCCAAAACGCCCGCCCTTCACCACTTCCTACTTCCTAGTGCTTTCGCTGGGAAAAAGTAGCTCAACAAACTTCCCAGCAGCACAGCTGTCAAAAACTATGTACCTACGTACTTAGTAAAAGTCATCATTTAATTTAAATAACCAGAAAATGCAATTAATGTAGTTACTTATGGTCTTCTTCTTTGAAAAGAAGAATAACGTACCAACAAAATATGCTAAATTCTAGATATAGCAGGCGGGATTCAATCTATATTCGCCACATCGCGTCGGAATTATAATATTGCCTGCCCACATCTATGTAGGTATGTACCTATGTAGTGTTAGCAGAACGTCACCCCTTGTTGCGTGCCTAGTTTTCAAGAGTTAATCTATACTTATAATAAATCTGTAGAAGTGAAAATTCTGTACATTGAAAATATCAAAAAAATAAATAGCAGGGGGTGTTACTAGACCGACACCGAACCCAAAAATGTGATTAAAAAAATTTTTGTCTGTCTGTCTGTCTGTCTGTTTGTTCAGGCATCACGCAAAAACTACCGGTTCGATTACGTTGAAACTTGGTATAATTATTCTTTAATATCCTGGGCACCACACTGGGTACTTTTTATCCCGGAAAAGTACATACAATAAAAAACAAACTTAATTTTGCGGTCCGATCCCTAGACCCGATTACTGCACCAACCGCAAATAATAAGTTTGTCGTAGGTTAAGTCACCCGCAATGGAGTTCATTTTTATTCCTTTTAGATTTTAGAGTTATTTAGGTTTATTTTTATATAAGTCGTAGGTATAGATTTTAATTTTAAAGTATAGGTAGTATATTTGATAGTGTACGTAGTGATCGTAGGTTATTTTATAATACTGTTAGGTAGGATTAGTCATTCGTATAGATATTAGTTTTTAGGGATTTTGCCTATTTATTGAGTTTAGATTAGCTATCATCAGAAATAGGTTTATTTAGGTAGGTAGGTATTTAATTTTCTGTTATTGAGTTTTTTTTTTAATTAGGTAGGTACTTAGGTAAAGATATCATATAGGCACCCTCTTAATCACCACTAATGAGACACAATTGGTTTTCTATTGTAATTAGCCACAAAGGGCCCGCGAGTTTGATGGCATTCTGGGGAAGCACATAGGTACATTTTATCCTGTTAGCACGTTCCCGTGGGATAATTTTCGAACACGCGGGCGAAACCGCGGGCAGAAGCTAGTGTCTTATAAAGATGTAGTGTCCTTTCATGTTTAAAATCATAAATTAAATCTTTTTTATTCACAGGTTACAATGATTCCAGCCGTGGCATGCAAAGCCGTTGCGTGTATCGATCCCTGGGTTTATGCAATCAGTCACCCGAAGTACAGGTACCTATGTAGATAATAAAATAGATACCTAAGGTAGTTCATCATATTATACATAATTTTAATTAGTTATGATGACTTAGAATTGAACTCAAAACTGCGTTGATTGAAAAATTGCCTGCGTGTCTGGGCACCTACGTACGCACAATAACTCAGGGTGGATTTTGCAAAAATGATTGGGTTCGATTCCTGAGAAGGTTTTCAAAGAATAGTAACTCCATTTTAGAATTCTCCAACATCTTAAATCGATCTTTGTTGCTTTTGAACAATCAATTAATCAACTCAGCCTATAGTAGTCCACTGCTGGACATACGCCTTTCCCAGGCGACACCACTAGTCCCTAATGTCCCAGTAATATATTAAAAACTCTATTTAGAGATGTTTCCAAAACCCTATTCTCATTTTTACAGACAAGAACTGCAACGTCGCATGCCGTGGTTGCAGATACAAGAACCCGATGACACGGTATCTACTGCAACCAGCAACACGGTGTCCAACGCCCCAGCTGCAGCACCTGCCTAAACATTACCATTATCCTCATATTTTAATTTAAGCTCAAAATGAGAAACACTGTTAGGCAAAAAATTACTAGAAAAGGAACTAATATTTTTGTGGTTATTTATTGACATTATAATTCTATTAGGCGTCAAGTCAAGATTTCAGGCTGGCAGAATCTCGACGAGGACACTCATGACATATCGGTACTTATGGGTTGTAAAATTGTATTTCATATGTATCGATGACGAGCGCGAGCCTATCGATAAATCACTTAAAATTGTCCAAGGGGCCTCTACGAGTCGGCTTCAGCCCCTCGTACGCCTTCCAAAGGTCCGGGACCCCTGGGTCCCGAGAAATGTCAACGACGAAAATATAATAACTACTCTTTTTTGCCCAGCTGTACCCTATTCCATATAAAACATGGATACTTCTTCTATACAACGACAATGGCATGTTTAACGGACTGAAATATTATTATTAACTAATTAAGTATTATTATTATCTATATGTGTAACTCAATTGTTTACATGCAATACAGATGAAGTCAAAGATATTGTTTCATTTTGTCCTTAATGGTCCATAAGCGTGATGGATGAAGATGTCGTGATGGCCTAGTGGTTAAAAGCGCTTGCATTTCATGCACGAGCTAAGTAGGTAGTGGGTTCAAATCCGGGCAAGTACCAATGTGACTTATGTACTTTCTGATTTTATCTTGGATATTACCGACGTCGGTGAAGGAAAACAAACTCAAACTCAAAGCATTTATTTCAAATAAACCAATTACAAGCACTTTTGAATTGTCGAAGGATTGGTCAGTCAAAAAGATGAGCCCATTCCAGAGCGTAGTAGGTACTATCGTGAAAACCTATATCTGACCATCTTGAAAACAAAATCCCATGCACATGATGACCACAGCTGGGTCTGTAAGTAAAACAAAAGTGGATCCTAATTAGGTCGACTAATAATATCTATAATATAATAATAGGAATATAATAATAATAATATAATAATAGCTCTGCAAGCAGGAATAGTCCTTACGGTAGTCAGATATTGATTTTGGCGATAGTACAGACCCCAGCACATCAAGCTACTACAATCTGTCAAATTTTATATTCATATTCATATTCATTTATTGCGAAAATGGGTAATATAGGTAGGTAACATACAAAATATATATTAGTCTCTCCATAATCCGCCTGAAGGCATGCAATTTTACAAATTATGACTCTACTGATTTATCAAATGACATTTTAATTTCTTTAATAGATTTTCAACTTTAACGCTACCTACAGCATTAAGGTTCAAAGTTGATTGGGTAAAGACAGTTTCGGGTAGCTTGACCTGCTGGCGTCTGTACCTATGGAGAAGAACGGATAAGCAACTCCACGGATCGTGAGGAATCCTTGTAAGAAAACCTGGAATTATTATCTACTAACAATAAAGCTGAAGAGTTTGTTTGTTTGAACGCGCTAATCTCCAGCTCATAAGGGTAATAGCGCTATCGCTCGCACTCATCAGATCTCCACAAACGTCTTAGGCCTGAAACTGCGTTAAGCGGGCGCCCACGACGGGCACCCGTCGCGTGACCCGTTTTTGATATTTCTCGGGACCCTGGGGACCCGGACCTTTGGATGGCGTACGACGGGCTGAAACCAACTCGCAGAGACCAGTTAAACTTTTTAATGAAATGAGGCACCGACCGACGATTACCCCTGTTCGCACTATGCAAGTGCACACAAGGACAACCCTCGGTTGGTGTAGGACTATTGCAGGACATGGAAACAAAGTTACTGGATTATGGGTTTGGGTGGCTAAAGTAAACAGGTTATTGAGGACTATGGAAAGTCTGTAGCCCTTGCCTGACCAATGTTTTATATAAATTACACAGATAAAATGGCAGGAAGTGACTTGCACACTCAATAATGGGCCCCAACAACGGCCGCTAGCACATAGTGTCGTAGCGACAAGGCGGCAACATGTCCTGAGGTGCTTATGAGGAGTGGAGAGGAATTCCACGGCTATCAGGACAATCTTGGAAGTACGGTCAAGATCCCTACCAGCATCTTACTGGAATACTTCCTTACTCTGAGCACATTTATTCTTATGAATCTCCACTCAAGCCGGCCAATAAAGGTAAGAATGAGGTGGGAGCTCTGTTCCTCGTCATTGTTCACTCTAGCCGGCCAATAAAGGCAAGCCAGAAGTGAGGAACAAGGCTTCTCCCGGGAGATAGGGTCCTAGAACCTGCACGAATGCCCATCGTCCAATAGTTCATGAAATGCCTCGATCTCCAAGTGTTTCTTAATCTGCTATAAAACTCCCCAAGCCCCTCTTTGTGGGGGCCGCCCAATACATTTCATCACGCATAAGTAAAATTCGCCGACCGACCCATACTCTCTCCATTCCCGACGACAACACTACCCTCCCTCAGGAGAGTAATAGGGCCACTAGCACTGTACGCAGGCGCGGTCCCAAGGGACCATGGGTGACAATGATTTTGGGCGAGGGTCATGGGGTCATAACACCCCCGGAAAACTGGTTTCTCACGTTTCGGAGATTTCGATTTGGGAAAGAAAATATGATGTCCCTACCAATTAAGCAATTTCGTGGATTAAAAGACCTTGTTGCTTGTTGTCAGTGTCAACTTACTTGTCAATGTTGTTGTTGTCAGTTGTCATTGTCACTTGTCATGTCAAGTTGTCAGTGGGAAACTAACAAAAATTATTAATTCTTGATCGTGAATTCGTGAAGTGAGCTCTTGTGTTATTGAGTGAGGATTGTTTGAATAACTAGCGTACTGTTAAAATAAAGCAATTAACATCCAAGAAATCAGAGTCCCCAGCCTAATAAACGCAATCTACCTGAGTAATAATTAAGCAATTACCACTCAATCAATATGAAAAACTGATTAATATCAAATAATAAATCAATCCATTCAGCATCCGTCATGGATAAACTAACCGTAATATCAGGAACATTATTCATGGCAGCTGATGTTTTCGCCATAGTAAGTCTTGCAATGCCTGACTGGATAATTACTGAAGTTGGAGGTAAGTACCTACTAATAAATGAAATCTAAACATGCATCTAGCTAGGTACATATGTACAGACGCCAGCAGGTCAAGCTACCCGAAACTGTCAAATTTTCCCAATAAACTTTGAACCTTAACGCTATAGCGATAAAGTTGAAAATCTATAAAAGAAATTTGACAGATTGTAGTAGCTTGATGTGCTGGCGTCTGTACATCATTACGTTACGACCTTGGTTGTTAATATTGTTGTTTGGATTAGATGAAGTTAAAATAACAGACACATATATACAATTTTACATTTTTATTTTAATAGATTCAAGATTTTTGTAAAATTTATCTCTGCAATTTAAAACTTTATGTGGAAGGCTTCTAATAATAAGATCTTTCTGTAAAAAAATATAGACTCCTGACTAGATGGATGTTAAACTAAAGCTTGGCCATGATTTTTAATGAAGCAAAAGGTTTTTGTGCTTTTTTGTAAGCAGCATCTAATATTACTCTATACTCCATTCGGAATAAGATTAGACATTTAAACAAACCTTTTTTACAGTCCGTTCAACCGATTTTAACTTCTATTTGGTAGGCATAAGGAGGCATTAGAAGCAAAAAAGTGGTTACAATACCAAATATTTACTGCACCTGCCATTTGTCATGCCAAGTGGCTAAACGGACTGTAAAAAAGGTTTGTTTAAATTTCTAATCTTATTCCGAATGAAGTATACTTTGAATGAGTATGGCTGTAGTTCAGTTGTTTTTGAAAAATTCAAAAGAATATCATATTATATAATATCCATATTCAAGTTAGTCAACTCTTCACGTGACCAGAGGGCTGGCCTGTTTCTTGGCTGAAGAATTAGCATCGCCATACAATGTGGCAATGCTGCCAGCCATTTGGGCACTGTTCCTGTCAGCGATGTGGACAAATTTTTTGAACCCCTATGATTCTTTTGCTTATTTTTTCACATGTACCTATTATTATTTTAATTATATAATCATCATCATCATCATTCTCCTGCCCTTATCTCAATTTATTTGGGGTCGGCGCAACATGTCTTATATAATGTAAATATTAATTTTAAAATGCATAATAAAATAAATATATCCATATAAAGTAGGTGCTTTCCAAAGATAGAAATAAGGATATGAACAATAATATTGTGGTCAAGCTTCAATACCTTCTTCATGTCACTGCCACAACTGTATTTTAGATCTTGTTGGCCCAAAACTAGCCATTTACACTGCATCTTATTTTGACAGAGTTATTGATTTCGTAGTGGTATTCCAATACTGTTTTTTTTTTTAAATATGTAATTCTTAACTATTGCTTTCTCCAATATTCAGGTGACACAAGGCTCGGTTTGATGTGGTCCTGCATTACACTGTACAACCGGCCGCAAGTCTGTTACACCCCTGATCTACAGCCTGAATGGTTACTTGCTTTGATTTGCATATTTATTGGATGCATATGCATAACTACAACTGTGATACTTTTAGCATCCAGCCATTTTGATAGAAATGTGATACCATATGCACGATGGGTTGGATTTGCAGCAAGTATGATAATCAGTTGATAATTTCTGTATGATCATTGAAAAAGTATTTTAATAAATTAATATTTTATTGTTTCTCTTTTTCAGTGGTAGTTTTTTGCCTAGCAGCAGTTATATTTCCAATGGGATTCCATGTGGATGAAATTGGAGGTCAACCATACCAGCTGCCAAACAGCCACCAAGTTGGCATATCATACATCTTATTTGTTCTTTCTCTCTGGATTACTGTGATATCTGAATTATTTGCGGGAAAAGTGTGCCTGCCTCATTTTTAGTACAGGTGATAATGTTAAGTTATAATGTTTAAAGTTGTAAGATATACATTCCATGTATGTTTGTTGTGTAAAATAAAATAAGACATATTTTCTATTTTTTAATTCTGCACTCAATTATAGTTTTACAGAAAGCTGTTGACGCCTGGAAAAAATCGGAACTAATGCCGCCATCTCTGTTTTTCATATCATTTCACCATGTAAAGTAGAGATCGTCTAATTTAAATTGCACGCTCCTTCACTGCTTTTTGCATACGCGTTTTAAATGTTTGTACTTATAGATTTTTTTTTGTGAAGGGGCGTGCAAATGTTTTTGCCTGTTGTCGTCATTCAAGCGCCGAAAGATACCTACTTGAAGCACTGTAGTCAGTCCAGTGTCCCTGGTCGCATCTACTGTCACACTCAATAAGTCAATGAAATCCTCGTTATTATATTTGACGTACGCCAAAGCGAAAATTTTGTAATTGTAATTTGAAACAAGTACGCTTTTTTTGGTTTGACTACAGTTAGCGCCATTTTTTACGTATACGCGTCAAGTGGAGAAACAACCCGCCCTAAATAGTTTTGATCAAATCCCAAACATGACATGTTCAATTCAGGATACATCCAAGCTGTACGTCCACTCAAGGTAGCGGTGCTGGATAAGGGCGGATCCAGGATTTATTTCAGGGGAGGGAGGGCACATGGGTCAGACCACAAAGTAAGTACCTACCTATGCCAGACAGTTGCTGTTAGTCCACTCAACAAAGGTCTTGTAGAATGCGTGTGCTGGGACCTAAGCGATTTCTTCAGAAAGTTGTTCAGGGTGCTTAGGGAGTAAACACACTAAAAGTCCCCGCGTCTAGGTGAGCCGGAGTGGGGGGAAGGGAATAAAAGTTCCTACTTTTGAGTTTTTCGCTAATATCTATAAATTGGTGCATCGTAGAGAAAAAATATCTGAAATAGCAGTGTTGGGTCAACTACAACCATTCATCTCAACGGCTGAACGGATCTGGATGTAATTTGGTAGGTAGATTAGGACCTGGATTAATATATAGGCTACTTTTTATCCCGAAATAATGAGAACTAAGTAGCAGACAACAGCTAGTGTTTAATAAAAGGTTTTTCGAAAATTTTCACTTTTCCGGAACGTGTAGTTCGAAAATGGGTAGGAATTCGAAAATAGAAAATAGTGTATAAGATAAAAGTTGTAGATATGCTTTCATTCCTTAGAAGAATTTTTTCTCCGCGACGCACCATTCGAAAAAAAAAAAGTGCGAAAAACTCAAAAGTGGGTTTTATTTATCCTCAGACCGGGACGTGAGCGGGAATGGGGGGTGGTGGGCCACCCCCCCCCCCCCCACTCCCGCTCACGTCCTAGAGACGCGGGGACTTTCAGAATGTTTACTCCTTATGCACTAATGCACCCTGAAGAAATCGTTTAGGTCCCAACTCACGCAGTCTACACCTCCTTTTGGGCTTTTGGGCTATCGGTTGAGCGGACTATGAGTCTAATGAACACATTGAAGAACAACTAGGTACAGACGCCAGCACATCAAGCTACTACAATCTGTCAAATTTCTTTAATAGATTTTCAACTTTATCGCAAAAGTATTTAAGGTTCAAAGTTAATTGGAAAAATTTGACAGTTTCAGGTAGCTTGACCTGCTGGCGTCTGTACAAAAAAAAAGCTGCTGGTAGTGGTTAGGGTTGCCAACCCTACTATATAATATAGTATCCTACTGTATTAGAGGCTCGACTACTATATTTCTGAAAAAAGTATATAGTAGGCGAAACTACTATATTTTTGGGCATAAGACCCATTAAGCAATAATATCTATTTCTGAATGATTCTGGTACTTATGTCACTTTGAATTTGACATATTGTCAATTTCGCGCCTCTCCTCCGAGTTTGTGTTTTGCAAATAGCTAATTAATGATTTGTATATAGAAATAAATCGGATGAATAAAATTCTGGATATTCTTCTTCCTGATGAAAATATTTCTTCAAAAAGTACAGTTGAAAAATCGCAACAAGTCTTGAGTGATGCAGATTTTACAAATATTTAAAAAATAATATAAATTCCGGCATCATCCGCCTATACAGAGCGTATATTTTCTGTAATGAATGATAAATGGCGAGATGAGCGCAATCGGGCCAGTATAAAATTAATTAAAGCTGAGCTAATGGTATTTAGTCATTTAAATTGCACTATTAGCTATGAAGGCTCCAAGTAGCAAAAAATATTCTTTTAAGAAATAAAGTATTTTAAAACCTACTATATATTTTTGTATTTTGTCGCTATCTACTATATTTTTTGGGTAATTATTTTAAAACTACTATTTTTGACTTAAAAAGAGTTGGCAACCCTAGTAGTGGTACACACGCCGTGCCCACCTGGGTTGCAAGAGCAAGCGAAACACACATAATGGTTTGGTTAGTTTTTCTTTTGACCATTCATAGTACCTACATAGATTGGCTAATTTCTTTTTCATATCGGGCGCACGGGGGCCCCTCAGACCGCGCTATCTTTTAAATCATCGTGAGCAAACCGACATGTCTTCGATTTTATGGTTATAGGACATGCATCGTTTGGCAAGAAAGTCCTGAAACGGAACTAAAATATTTAATAATTAGCAACACTTGCTCTGCCTTGTCGAGTAAGGTACATATTCTGTCATTTCTTGTAATCGGTGACCGTTTCTCGTGTTTATTATTTATTTATTTTATCGTGGTGATACTGGTGACCCATTGTGTTCATAATGAACAGATCTGTTATTCGCAGCTCTGCAAGAGCGTTAATTTATAAAGTATACGTGAGATGTTTGGCGGAACTCGATGCCGGACAAATTTTATCCTATCTCAACGATGTGTTTAAAAGAACCGCTGAAATGACAGGTAGAATTATATTTTATACGTGTAATTAGATCTAATGTGTGTATTTCAAGGTGCAATATCTATTATAAACCTTCTATACAATTATTGAAATGTACATTCACGAATTTGAAGTTATGTTTACAAAACACATTCGGAATGCAGCGCGTTCGTATAATTTTGATACTTTTTGTTAAAACTGCATAAATCACAACAAAAATAACTATAACTCTAGTATTTTTTAAGTAAATCCATCAGTACTATAAGGCGAATTGCGATAGAAGGACAAGGTGCCAAGTGTTTTACAAGACCCCAGGTTTTGTAAAACATAAAATTGTCTCACATAATGTGGAGTTGACATCAAAGTATTTTGAAATACCTGATAATTTTATTTTTAATTCATTAAAATAAATAACTGCAAATGTTATCGTTCTAGGCAGTGGCTTAACAAACGTTCCAGAGCTTTTCTTGTTTTCATAAAACCCGCTAATATTCACATATATATGTAAAAAAAAAAAACTAAGTATCAAAACCGTTTTAGTCTTGCTATATAGGGTTACAACATGCACGATAGTGGCGCCACCATTATTTTCACGACTTTTTTGCCAAGCTGTACACACAGTTGCATCAGGATAGACTGGAAGCCGTCCCCAACATAGAATGGGAAAAGGCTAGGCAGGTGATGAGGACATGCACCTGCGATTAAGGATTCAACGATTGAATCACGAGCGTAGCGAGTGATTCTAAAGTTGAATCCTTCGCTTGCTCAGGATTCAAAATCAGCACTTGCAGCAAAAAACCACTAAGCATTATATATGTATAATCTACTCCCTTTCTCATGTACTTTAGGCCAGTGCATTGTTGGTATTGCAGACCTCTGTTCCCGAGTACGAACAGACTGCACCACTTTGAACCTTAGTATGTAGTTCCGCAACTGCTGCTGAAGATATACCTACCTACTAGGTACTTCCTGTATTAGTTACTATACTCTTTGAGGTACCGTAAAGTGGGGCTATTTGGTATGTTTTTTTTATTAATCAGACTTTTACACAAAAACTACTAAGATTATGAGCTTGGACAATTTTTTTCACAACTAACCTCATCAATACCTTCCAGAGAAATGCAGTAGTATTTATATATTGAACTTAGATACAGAGATATTCTTTTTCAAAAGTGCTATTCCAAATATCGCCGGTTTGGGGCTTTTTAACATCGGCATAAACTGAACTTTGTTTTTCACCTCCATTCATACCTGTTTCAATTTAAACAGGTTTTGCGATATTTGGACCAACAGAAGGGTATACGGTCTTTCATTATAACATATGTTTTTAGTTTAATTTGAAATAAAAAGCCAAATATTTAGAATCGTAAAATTTATTATGAAAAAAGTGAAGCGCCAATTAGGGGCTATTTGGAATCCAAAGTGATTCTATTCTAACAATTATATATGAGTTAAAGGCAATATTTGGAACAATTAAGGGTAAGCTGAAAATAAACTCAAAGAATGAGATCTTTATAAAATATTAAATAAAACATTAAATCAACAAACATTGACATAGTCTCAAAAACTGTCAAATACGTCACTTGTAATTTTGGCTCGATCAGTAGAAATATTAGACGCCTTGCGATTTGAAATTGCAGATTTATGTCTTAATAGAAAATTGCGTGCCCAATCAGTCCCTGGTAAGTTATTTTTAAGCCCATATATATTTTTACCTAGTTTATTCAAATATTTTTCCGCGAATACGCGAAGGTCCATGCAGTCAAAGGGAAATCCCCATTCACTTAAAATTAATAAGTTTTGTATAAATGAATGTTCCTCTTCGGAAGTAAACAATGTTGGATGTCCAGCTTTATTTTGCGTGCAATTTATGTTTCTGTATTTTCTACTTAACGTGCTCTTTGGTATATCATAAAATTCGGCAGCATCGGTTAACTTAAGTTTTCCAGACTGTACAGCCTCTATCGCTTTTTCCAAATTTTCATTCGAAAAAATGGTCAGTGGGCCATCTTACTATGATACGGTGCAAAAGATTTACCATTTCTGGAATTAGTGTATTTCCTTTGGTAAATACATACGCACCATGTTTCCGGAACTGTAATAATATAAAAAAAAGAAATTAAAGGCTTCCCCTTAAATTTATACTAGATTTTAAAATAATAGACGTTTGGGGCTATTTGAAACAGCGATTTTAAACTTAGTAAAACTAAAACACACAAACCAGGGGTTATTTGGAATCCTGTTCCAAATAGCCTCAAACTTGTGCCAAAAAGCCCCATCCTACAAAACACAAAAAATATGGCGTCTAAAACAGGTTACAATACAATGGAAAACATCAATAGAATCCCAAGAAAACATGTCTACATGAACCGAACTCATTTTCTACTTACCTTTAAAATGTTGGCATATCAACTGGAAGTAAACTACGTACAAATTAACTCGATTTAACAAGCTTTTTTCGAAAATTTGTCTAGCCATTTCCATACACTTTGATACCCTCTAAATATCGCCGATGGCACTGACATTAGTTTTAGTATTGCCATTTTGTAAAAAAAATATTGTACTGTTACTAGAAGAAAAAATATATTCGATCAAATCTTTTATTACAAAAATTCTGAATAGCCCCTGGAGTCTTAAAAAGCCCCACTTTACGGTACTTTTTTCAGCGTTCCTCACTGAAGCAATGTCTTAATGGATAGCATATGCATTCAGGGGCTGCAGTCTTGACATTCATAGCGATCGCATAACGACCGAATTCGGTCGCAGTCCCAAATTGACAGGTGAAATGTATGGAGTGACAGGACTTTGCGACTGAATTCGGTCGTAAAGCGATCGCTATGAATGTCGAGACTGCAGCCCCAGGCCAATCCATTCAGACGGTTCGATTTTGTTACCCATGGTGTCCTGTGTCCGTTTCGACTGCTCGGCCACAATTTCGTAGAAGCAAAACGACTACGTCAACATTACGAAGGAATTTGTAAAACACTAATAATGAAAGTCGCAAATTCGTAGATCCAATATTCAGAAAGTTGTAAAGGTTTAACCATGGCCGCGCAGTCGAAACGTGGAGAACTGCGCGGCCACGCAGTTCTCTTAAAGTTCTCTTAAACGGAGCTTCGTAGAGGTCCCATTCTTTTTGCTAACCACTGATACGATTTCGAAGAAATTGTAGACAGTATGAATAAAGCCCTAATGTTTGGAATTCACGACCTACAGAACTTAAATGCTATGGCCGCGCAGTTGACACGTGGAGAACTGCGCGGCCACGCAGTTCTCTTAAAGTTCTCTTAAACGGAGCTTCGTAGAGGGCCCATTCTTTTTGCTAACCACAGATACGATTTCGAAGAAAATGTAGACAGTATGAACAAAGCCCTAATGTTTGAAATTCACGACTTACAGAACTTAAATGCTATGGCCGCGCGGTTGAAACGTGTAAAACTGCGCTGTCACGCAGTTCTCTTAAACGGAGCTTCGTAGAGGTCCCATTCTTTTTGCTAATCACTGATACGATTTCGAAGAAAATGTAGACAGTATTAATAAAGCCCTAATGTATGGAATTCACGATCTACAGATCTTATAACCTATAATGCAAGTTAGAAAAAGGGTGACCAAGATTTATGGTGCGTCAATCAGACATTTCCAAGCGTCGTTTTTGTACCACGTGGCCTATTATCATAATGAGGGAATAAGTATGCTTCATTGGATGGAGAAGTACTAAAGTAAGTAGATATAATAAAATAATACAGTTTATACGAAACTATTGTTACCGTCAAGATGGAGGGACCAAGTCTTGGATTTCAAATCAGCCTACATAAAAGTTTAATATTGTAAATCTAGAAAATAGGTACTAAACATGAATACTTCGAAAAACCAAAAAATACTATCCATTAACAGGCCTGACCAAATTTTTGAATCGTCATTATGGAGGGACCAAACATTTATTGCCGATATTTCTCAAATGATTTATGTTAGGGACCATCAAATTGCATATTTCTAAACTAGAATTAAGGTATTGTAATGCTATATATGTAGGTTACTCCTCCGACCAGCCTATCCATATGGTCCTTTCACTTTGACGTCAAAATGGAGGGACCAAGGATTTTAAATAACATACTGTTAAATAACTACGTATACGTTGAGGTAGCTAAAATTTGTGCAAAGGTAGCAAATAGTAGATTTGAAATAATGAACGTCAAGATGACGGGACCCCGTCAGGTATTTCGAATATCACGTGAATAGGATTTAGTACAATATTTCTACTATTTCATAGTAAAATTCTACACTCATAAAATTTCAAAATATTCTACAAAGAAAGTGGTCCCGCTATTTTGATATCAAAATGGCGGGACCACTATTCAGTTAATGAAAAAACACATGGCGTAATCTTAAACTGAACACACCAAAATTTAATACGATAACCTGGCGGGGTCCCGTCATCTTGACGTTCATTTTAAATAGCCACAACAGTGCAGAATCACGAGCACTACACAATCCATGATGAACCATTTATCACTGCACTGATAAAGACGCGCAAGCAGAGGGTACTCAAGCGCGGGCGCACTCGCTCGCGCGGCTCTGGAGCCGCCGAGATAGGATAAAACACCTTCTCAAAATGTCGCATTAGTAACTTAGAATAAAATTTACCCAGATCTAAAAAAAAGTTTGCTTTTTTTCCAATTTTTTATTAAATGTTTACAAATTATAGGTAGGTAGATACTAATCGAATAGACAATCATTAATCCTTTTTACAAAAAAGGTACTTACCTACCATCTTGACGGTAACAATATTTTCGTATCTACTTACTCATTATGATAATAGGCTACGTGGTATAAAAACGACGCTTGAAAATGTCTGATTGACGCACCATAAATCTTGGTCATCCTTTTTCTAACTTGCATTATAGGTTATAAGATCTGTAGATCGTGAATTCCATACATTAGGGCTTTATTAATACTGTCTACATTTTCTTCGAAATCGTATCAGTGATTAGCAAAAAGAATGGGACCTCTACGAAGCTCCGTTTAAGAGAACTTTAAGAGAACTGCGTGGCCGCGCAGTTCTCCACGTTTCGACTGCGCGGCCATGGTTAAACCTTTACAACTTTCTGAATATTGGATCTACGAATTTGCGACTTTCATTGTTAGTGTTTTACAAATTCCTTCTTAATGTTGACGTAGTCGTTTTGCTTCTACGAAATTGTGGCCGAGCAGTCGAAACGGACACGGTGTCCTTCACCACACAATCCTCAACTTTAAAAACTTCATGAAAATCAATTTTGAGAACGCCAAAAAATATATAGTTACCAAGGTCAAAAATAGTCGCATTAATTCCGAAGTTTTAACTATAGGTTGGTGAGGATTGTGTGGTGAACGTCTCCTTTCCTCTAGTGCAACCAAACGGGTTGGAGTATCGACTATCGACTTGGTTTCAATTTCAAGAAAGTGGTAATCTTAACGCTATGCCAAATTTCTCGAAAATGATTGAAAATTAAAATGTAGGTAAGGTTACATGGAAGTTTAACATACTTCTACATAGTAAACCAGGTCGAAATTATCATGGTTGCGAGACTACTATTTCTGACGGATCCGCCCTTGGTGCTGGACGTAGTATAGTAGCACATCAGCGGGGGGTAATTATTTTACGTAACACACAAAATTGCAATCGAACGCACGCCATGCCTTTCATTTTAACATCCACTGCTTCATAGGTTTGAAAAGTTTACCATGTAATATTTTGCGACGAAATTCCATTTTGTGTGTTTCGCAATCACTTAAAATTATTGCCATCAGTGTCTGATTTTATTTATTGTGTCAAGTGAAAATCAAACGAATTGTAAAACAAAATCATTTATTGACTATTGCTAATTTCTATAATATTTAGAATATTTCGTGCTATGTACCCTTTACCGGTCTCATCGGTTAGCGTACTTCGGTTAGCGTACTTTTAAAACCAATTCATAATTATTACTATTATACAGATGAAACTTCAAATAGACATAAAATTACAATATTTACAAAAAACGTATTACATTAACGTTAACACTTAGGTCCATATACAAATAGTCTTCTGCAAGTCTTTCACTTTACACTAAAAAAATGTTTCGTTTATAAAATCCCACTTTATTTCACGCATTTAAATGATGCATTTCCTTCCCGTAGTTCTTCTCCCTGGCAATATCTTCAATGTTCAATCCATTTCTGCTGTACAACTGAATGCGGCTTTTCATTGAGCCTCCTCATCCTAGTAAAGCGCTTAAAATTAAGATGTTAATTATGTTGAGCGATGACAACGACGGGCTGACGACTGGTACGCACGCAGCAAACAGAATGCAGCATTTTACATCACCACGCAACAACACGCTAATAAACTAGGACGTATATCGAATACGGAATGTTAAATGGCCGGAAGAGCTGGAAGACTGGCCTTGCAATCTAAGGTAGATTGATCGCTGTCAGTATAAGAAAGTGGGTATTGACTTAAGAATTCAATTGCCTTAGAGCTTGAATCGAACGCCAACTCTCGAATGATGTAGTCCACAGGAACACTTTGTCTGTAGCTGCACATATAAAGTAAAAGTTAATAAAACACGGCCAGCAATGCTGGCAAGGTAATAATGACTTATAGCAAAAAATCATGAGGCCAAACCTTTATTGTGCCGGGTTATACAAGGTGTAAGGGACGGTGTAAATAAAAAGTATCAGCCTATAATAACTGACATCATTCTGTTCTTGTTATTTTCAAACGATTGACAGAAACCGAATGATATTTTAAATTCCATTAGTGTTAAATGCATTTTGTACAATGGGCTGAAGTCCCGTTTTCGAATGTCGGTATAAGGCCCATATTACAGAACCTCAGTAAAAACTCAAGCGTTACCTAAAACTAATGTAAAACCATTTTATTGGTTGAAACTAGTTTTAAGTAATGCTTGAGTCTTGAGTGAGGTCCAGAAAACAGACCTGTGTACTTTATTAAACTCGAGGTCAAACTTAAACTTTCAAACAAGTAACTTTTTTTTAAATAATCTAATTAGCGGGAATCGACGTAGAGGTAATAAATCCCAGTACCGCCATAATAATATTATAATGTTGCAGTCACACGGTGCGAGAAGCAGTACTGCAGTAACTGACAAGGCCATCTCTCTCTCCCACTGCGTAAACCAGCCTTTATTCTGCGACTCTCGTTAGTTTATCGATATAAGTAAAACAGAGGTAGTTTAAGCACACCGTCCCTTACACCCAGTATAACGGATATGTTTCTAAATTTATGGATTTTAAGTTTCTCCTAAAAAAAGCAACTTTCTTGCAATATGCCAACCTCATACAGAGAAAAAACAATCGCAGTAAGACTAAGAACTCGTGGGGCGATACATACGGCGGTAAAGTTTCACATTAGTCTGAGCCGAGTTAAATCAGTTTATACAGAGTAATTTTTGAAACTGGAAAACACTAGAAACTGTCGAGACACCGAAACTGCCGAATTAAATTAACTAAATGAATGAGGGTAACTAACTGACCCGCAATACACGTGGCCTCCTACTGGGCCCAAACAGTATAAGCAACATAGATGTGCCATGGAAACGAAAAGAAGACCAGTGATACGCGGACAGCGGACGCGCATATCATACCGCGACGGGCGCGGGTTAATATCGCTTCATAAGTTCTTAGCCTTAAGTCTTTTTTTTCTACGTTGTGAGTAAATGATTAAGAATTATGCGCCTTGGTGCCTGTGAATCTATGGTTCTCGTATTTCAAGCACGGATCCTTGTTAAGTTACAGAAAAAAAAAATTACGATCGTAATACCGAAAATCGTTACACCCCAGATAACGTATTTCAAATGAAAAAATACAATGTAGGTTCAATTATTAACTAAATTAGGAACTTTTTTTTGCAAAATATTAAGCCTAAGTGCAAAGGCCAATGCCCATGGATGTATGGAATCCCGTACCGTACCGCACTGTATCAAAGTCACCGTACTGCATCAAAGTTAAAGTTTGGTTTTTATAGACTACACCTTATTATATTAACTCCTACGAGTACTTTTTTTCTTAAATTTCATTTCATCATTTTCATTTTCAAAAAAATCGAATTAACCTAAACACTAGGTATTTTGTTTGACATGTCATAAGCGAACAGCCATTATTGCTCTAAAAAAAAATGATAATCGTTTAAGGAAAAATTATATTCATTAATTAGTTAATTTTAATTAATGTAGAATCGGAAAAGTACTTTTTATTTTTTGGAAAGACGTGATCATCACACTTTTAAGATTCAAGGTTAATCATATCATTTGAAACGGAATGTCATGTAAATGAATGTGAATGTCATGTGGGAATAAATAATACTCAAAAACTCAACACTTTTTTACTTTAAATTAAATTCCTTGTTTAAAAATCAAATACCCGCGGGACGCGTAATGTCGTAAAAAAATATGAAAATGATTACTATAATATTTTGATCTTGATGCATGAGACTTTTTGGTACGTTTTTGGTCACTCTCCAAATCAACAGCTTTCTATCAAATCAACCAATCGAATTTCACCCAAAAGGCAAATGTTAAGAAAAAACTAAAACGTGTTAGGCTATTTATCTGACTAGTATTTAGCATTCGGATTAAATACATAACTATTTTAACAGGAATTAAGACTTCAATTGGAAAATTCTGAAAAAAAATTAAGTTAAAATAAAAACCGCAATAGCCCCTAGCAAAATCAAACATTTTAGAACAACCATTAATCAACTGTTTTAAGACTCCATTAACAGAGTATTGAAGCTTCTTGGAATTAGTGCCATTCATTGAGGAATTGTTAATGCTAATAATGAACTGCATATATAACTCTGTCCCTAACTACTTGACTGTAATTGTCTTATAAACCCGTTTCCCTACCTACAAAACGCGGCGCTTAATACACACGTAGTTTGCGGGCGCGTAATTTATTAATTAGACACGCTGTAAGCCTGTACTTGTAGTAGTGCCGCAATGCCTTGTTACCCTAATACGCAGCACTGGATCAAAATTTATATGTAGGATGAGAAAAAAAAAAAAGGACGTACGACTTTATGATGTATCTCAGGTATTGCTTGCGTTCTCGTTCAACAAACCAGTCCATGAGATATCCTGCCATCAAAGGAGCTGTTTTATATAGCAGGAAAAATCTATGCAGATTTCCTGTGGCCCAAGCACATCTTGTTTGGAGTGCATGTTTAACAAACTCATTTTCTCTATCTTCTTTTGAAAGAAACTGAAATATTGTAGTTAAATCTGAAAAAATAAACTAGAATACATATACATCCTTTAAAAATAACAACAAGTATAGCATGTTAATTAAAGAATAATAAAATGAATGTCTTTGTTTTTGTTGTTTTGTTTTTTTTGTGGACTGTAAAAATAAATACAACATACCTAAGGTATTCTTGGTGAAAATATAATACAGTATCCTGTATGCTGTAAATTCAGGAGCATTGGATTTGCTGTCAGGCAATTCACTGTATAGCATTTTAAGTTGTGTCTGGCATTGATTGAACTCTTCATGATCGCCTTTCTCTAGGGCAATGCGCGCATGCGTCTCATATACTTCAACAGTGAAATTATCCCGTATTCCTTGTACCTGGAGAGAAAGATAATGTTATAATGATCATGTTACTTCAACATAATGATTTAGGAACTCTGTTATGTCACAAAAGCAATAGCAATATAATCTATTTACTCTTTACATACAAAAGAACCAAAGGTATATGGACCATTCAGCATAATGGCATGTTAAATGTTTTTTTTCTACAATAACTCAACAGTTATTGTAGAAAAAAACATTTATTTGGTTGGTATTTCGGTTTTTAGTATAATGTCAATAATTTTTAAAGTATAGTCACAATCTCAGATACTAGAAGAAACAAGGGACGTATGCCCAGAGACTATTGAGCCCTATTGACCTCAAACATGATCATTGTGTAATAGTGATCAAGTTGCTAACAGACTGGAAGTGATTAGTTTTAAAAGCACAGCGACCCCAGTCTGCGACACTTTTCTGCAAAAACTTGGAAATGCTTGTTTGTAGTGTAGAAGTGTAAAAACAGAAGTACAACTAAAACAGCATTACTGTAAATAACATAATATGTATAGGGAGCATTTGTAGTTGACAATGGTTCTCCTACTAATTCGCTGTATTAGGTATGACTTTTTTCTATGATCTGAAGTCGCAATTTAACAACATACATAGATAATTTTACTTTAATACATAAATATATGTATTTATGTATGTGTCTCAAAAATCTCAAACCATGAAGGTTCTGTCTGTCAATTCGAAGTACCTATTACAATAAAACAGCAATTTCATACTTTAACCCCTAATATTAATTCCTCAAAGCTTACTAAGGACATAGACATAGCCACAACAATGGTTTACATAGAACTGGGGCTGCAGTCTCGACATTCATAGCGATCGCTTTATGACCGAATTCGGTCGCAAAGTCCTGGATTGACAGGTGTAATGTATGGAGTGACAAGACTTTGTGACCGAATTCGGTCGTAAAGCGATCGATATGAATGTCGAGACCGCAGCCCCTGACTGGAATTGATTTTAACCTAAGTATACTTATTTTAATTTCAATATTCAGTATCTTTGTAGACAGGGTAAGAACACTTCAAAGGTTGTATATAACAAAGACACTCACTGTTAAATCTTGCCTGATTGACTTCAATTGATCACAAGCATATCTGTAATCTTGTTTGTCTATCCATCTGTCTTTGACATTTTTGAGGGAATTTCTCAATACTGGCACAGGCCGGACATCACATGGCTCTGGTGCTTTAGTTAGTCGTAGAAATGACTTTTCAATATCTGAGGAAGTTCCAACTATGTGCATGTTATTGATTTCATAATCGCCTTCACAATCCTGGATAATAGACTTTCTTGCTGTTGGTTCCTGTTTGTTCTTGATTCCACCCTGCAGAGAGCTTGCTATGGAAGGAACATTAGCTACAATATTACCAAATCTCTCAGCTCGTCTGAGCAGTTTCTCAGCATTACCCTGAAAATCTTCAACAACAAATTGGTCAAATGAAGGTTTCTTTTTGTTTGAATTTTTTTGATATATTTTATCTATTTTCTTTTGGTCTAAAGACAGTCTATCTTTAACTTTCTGACGTCCCTTGCCCTTAGTATTTTTTTTTTCTTCAACCTCGTCACCAGAAGCAGAAGAAGCACTGAAATTAAAAACAAAAATATTATCAAATGTGATTGAGCAAATCATTTAGGTCCTAGTTTATTTGGTTTATGTAGTACAGTCAATAACACATCAGTGATATCAGCTTTACATTGACAAAGCCTATAATTATGTTATAGCAGTAGGGGCGATTTTTATAGTGTACTGTATTTGGGTACTGATGTAATTTGACTGTACATGAATTTTAACTTCATGTCATGGTGAACTATTGTGTGGGGCACAGAAGTATTTTATGGCTTCTACATTGATTAAGTCGCAGGCAGAGCTAGTCAGTAAATAATATGGCAGAATCAACAAACAGACTTATAAAGAATCTGCAATTAATTAAAAATAAATAGCTGAATAAATAAGGTAGTGTATCAAAATAAACATACCTCAGCCTTTTTCTAGGAGGGCTCCTAGACCTAGATCTGCTCCTAGGGCTAGGGCGTCTTCTTCGCTGCGGAGAGTTCTTATGGCTGTTAAAGCCTCGAGCACTTAATAGACCTCTATTTTTGGGAAGCTCCACAGCATTTTCTATCTTTTGATACAAACTTAAAGTACCACGAACAGGTTTAACTGCCAAATTATTTCGTTCACTATGAACACTTGGAATTGGTTCCTCATCCCAATTCCTAGTCCATATCTCATCTTTATTGGCAGCAGCTGTTATTCTTCCTTTTAAGCATATATCAATTTGATCACGATCAAAACCAGATTTACATTTTTCATAACAACGTTTGATATATCTCTCCAAGCTTTCAGGCCAAGAGCCTGTAGACGTTGATTTGAAAAAGTTTGAAGAATTATTATTTTGAATGCTTTCTTCGTCTACATTTTCAGCTTTAATAAAATTGAGCTTTTCTGGTTCTGGTGGTTGAGGTATGTCTTCTGTTGCCAATGGAGGTGGCAATGGCACATCAAGTGGTGGGGGAGGAGGCTTAGGAATGTCTGGAGGAGGTAGCGGTGGCAGTGGAGGAGGATGGTCTGGCAGTGGAGGTTGAACATCACTTATGCCTTCTGTTCTATCTTCGTTAAATCTGTTGTTGTTAGGCTTCTTGCGCTTCTTTTTAGGACCATTATTATTCGAAAGGAGTGGATTTTCATTAGGAGTGATAGGTACAGGTTTCCTAATGTTATTGAGATTAAACCTGATAGGAGGTTGGTTAAAAAAGGGGCGATTGGTGTCAAGGGGGGACATTCCAAGCAAAGGTGTCGTTGGCGGCGGCTTCAAGAATTGAGGATGACCAAGATCCAGGTTCTGGTCCTTGTTTTGAAGAAATTGATTAGGATTATTAGGAAACCCTCCGTTGTTGTTGGCTATTTGGTTGAAATACTGGTTATAATATGGTGGATACATACCACCGTGATATCCATTGTATTGGTTGTACATATTGTAGAGCCAGGGATTATGATTAGGTGGTAGACCACTTACAGTTTGTATCGGAGGTTCCTTTGAGCTATTATCAGCCATTATTATTTACAATAGCGTAGGTATATATTCACTATCGTTGATTATGGTACTCGGAAATGTTAAAATATCTAACTGGTTGACCTTTGACAAAATGGCGATGGCGACATGTTAGTATGTTGAATCTGTAACAACACTTTAATCACTTTCCTTTAAGGATTTGTCTGGAACGGCAGTTCTTTATCCCTTAACTTTACTCTAAATTACACTTTCCTCGACATGGATCCAAAAATATGCTGAAAAGTACACCCTACTTCGATCAACCACAAACGAAACGACGAAATTCACAAGAGTAACGCACAGAGAACGACTAGGTACGACTTGCACACTTGGTTCACAGAGTACAATAAACCATAGAGTATAGTAACTAAAAAAAAAATACAACCGAATTGCGAACCTCCTCCTTTTTTTGAAGTCGGTTAAAAAAGGAACTATACTTGGTTATACAGTCATAGACTATTATAATATTTATAATGACTTTTAGTCTTTGGTAACGATCCGATCTCGACCCGATATATTTTACTTTATCTATGGTAACCACAGAGATGGTAACGATAACGACTACGACATGCCCTGCAATTCGCGTGGGTTCCAGCCCATGCTGGAATCGAGGGCAATGAAGTGGCGAATTCTCTCGCCAGTGAAGCGGTGCAGTGTGGGGACATAGTTCCATATAAAACTTTCAGCTCTGACATTGTAAATTTACCTAAAACTTATCTTTTATCGTCGCGTCTGTACATCATATATTTTTTTTAGTTTTATCATTCTCTTATTTTAGAAGTTACGGGGGGGGGGAGGGCACACATTTTACCACTTTGGAAGTCTCTCGCGCAAAAAATGAGTTTCAGTTCTAAGTATGGGGAACCCCCAAAATTTTTTTTTTTCTATTTTTGTTTGAAAATCTTAATGCGGTTCACAGAATACATCTAGGTACTTACCAAGTTTCAACAGTATAGTTCTTATAGTTTCGGAAAAAAGTAGCTGTGACATACCTACGGACGGACACACAGACAGACATGACGAATCCATAAGGGTTCCGTTTTTTGCCATTTGGCTAGATATTATCGGGCTGCATAAATGTGGACTTAATATTATATCACAGATATTTGATGAAACCAGACTGAGTGTGTGATTTAATTATTTTATCGATTTTTTTTCTAATTAAAGTATAACTGCTGATCCTTTTAGTTATTTTTTAAACGTTTTATATTTATCATAAAGCCTTAATAGAAGAAAAAAAATGTTGAATATAAAATATAACGTTAAGTATATAATAATAATATACATGTAACATTTCTATTTTCAAAATATATATATTTTTTTTTTTTCAAATTTCAATATTCGTATTTTGCCAGTAGCATAGCAGTACTCTTTTTTGTTTTAGAGAAATACCTACTAAATAAAATTAAAAAAATCAAATCAAAAGCCATTTATTCAAATTAGGCTGAGAATCAGCACTTTTCGAACGTCAAAATTACAAAAGACAGTCCCCCAAAAACGCCCGCCTTTCGCCACTTCCTAGTGCTATCGCTGGGAAGAAGAAGTGGCGGAACAAACTCCCCAGCAGCACAGCTGTCTGTTCAGTTAGAATATAGTTAGTTGCATGTATACAATACTAGGAACCTATGTTCAGTAATGAACATTACAAGAAGCTTAAATTATTTGCCATATTATGTCAGCTAGCCACGCCAATATACCAACAAATATAATAAAAACTATACGTACTCAAGCTAAAAAATAATTAATTAAAATAAAAATAAAAACTCACTACCTAAATAAAAGCCTCCAGGCATAAAGGGCGTGACAGCTTACACATTTATGCATTGCTGGGTTCGTCACCTAGCTGTCACTTGCAGTCACAGATGATGAACTAGGACCATCGATGTGAAATAAATAAGTGAGTTAATACTAATAACAGTAACCTGTCAGTACCTAAGCTAATTCTGGAGAAAGAACATGAACATTGTCTTGAGTTAATTAGGGCGACCAACTATTCTTATCGTGTAAGTAGTCGTTGATGGAATAGTAAGCCTTTGAACAAAGGTTGGATTTTACTTGAGCTTTAAACGCATTAAAAGGCAAGTCTAGCAAAGAAGAGGGTATCTTGTTATAAAAGGTTATACCAAGCCCAACAAATGAGTTATGAACCTTATGAAGCCGGTGAAAGGGGGCACGTAGTTTGTCCTTATTTCTAGTGTTAACACTGTGAATATCACTGTTTTTAGTTCTGTACTGTACTGTGAGTCAGAGGGTCAAAAGATGGCCCCAGCTAGTCAGTGAATAATGAAACAAGTGATTTCAAACTAATGAGATATTTTGCCGAATTATTTGACATTGCCCCACACTAGGAATTTCTCCTGTATCGTGGGTTACAAACATTTAAACTTACATACACAAACAGCCAGACCCGGAACAACTACTTGTAAGCCATACAAATATTTGTTCCGGGCGGGAATCGAACCCGCGACACGCAGCGCAGCAGTCAATCACTTAACGACTACGCCAACCGTGCCGTCAAAACGAATCTTTACGAACCGCTCGCCGTGCAAAAGCCCATAGTTGATTGAAAAACATAAACAAGAACGTTTACTTTTTGCGATACATTGATGGGAAGCACGGAATGAGAGATAATAGGAACGGGAGTGATATGAATATTCGAATGACGTTATTGCGACACACGCTATTTCGAAAAACTTTACGAGTGGTACGCCAGTTCGAAAACACATTGGGTCGAAAACTGTTATATCGAATGACGTTATAGCGACGCACGCTATTTCGAAAAACTGTTTGAATGGTACGCTAGCACGAAAGTCTTGGTATCAAAATCCACTGTTGCGAATAGCTTATTCCAATCTGAATTTGTCTGGGGATCGAACTCGCGACCCCGATAAAACCTTATCTTTGTATTGGGTTTGGGAAACAAGAGCCATGAGAAGTATTATTTTAAGTCAACTTTTTAATTTCCTTAAGTATAATAATAACAAAGAAATCAACAAATCAAAATTATAGGTGGTACTCATTACCAAAAGTAATGAGTACCACCATAATACTTCTCATGGCTCTTGTTTCCCAAACCCAATACAAAGATAACGCTTACGCAGACCCCGATAAAGCGTTATCTTTGTATTGGGTTTGGGAAACAAGAGCCATGAGAAGTATTATGGTGGTACTCATTACTTTTGGTAATGAGTACCACCTATAATTTTGATTTGTTGATTTCTTTGTTATTATTATACTTAAGGAAATTAAAAAGTTGACTTAAAATAATACTTCTCATGGCTCTTGTTTCCCAAACCCAATACAAAGATAAGGTTTTATCGGGGTCGCGAGTTCGATCCCCAGACAAATTCAGATTGGAATAAGCTATTCGCAACAGTGGATTTTGATACCAAGACTTTCGTGCTAGCGTACCATTCAAACAGTTTTTCGAAATAGCGTGCGTCGCTATAACGTCATTCAATATAACAGTTTTCGACCCAATGTGTTTTCGAACTGGCGTACCACTCGTAAAGTTTTTCGAAATAGCGTGCGTCGCAATAACGTCATTCGAATATTCATATCACTCCCAATAGGAACAGATATATGTTTAAATATTGTTCTATTCATGCGCCAGCGTTTACTTGATAGCATTGATAATAATGGGGGTTATACAAACAAAGTGTTATGTTATAAATTACAAATTGATTTTAGTACTTAATATTAAAATAATAAATTGTCATATCCGTAATAAGGATTATTTTGAGGTTTAGTTTCAATCTTCTTTTCATAATGAAAATTAATACTTAAATTATAACCGCAATAAGTCCTAATAAATACGATTTTCATCCCACCATCTCGGAAAGAGTATTTTTAATCTTCAATATCTGAGTGGAAAAGCCGTTTTTATTCTCTAGAGGATAAAGTAAATTGAATTTAGAACATCGTGTGCACTAAGTTTGTGAATTAAAAAAAAACATTAAACCTATTTACTGCTACCTCTATGGTGCCGAATATATCATACAACTTTTTTTTAATTTGTTAAAAATTCAGACTCGGAACCTTCTTGGTGTTCTTTTTTCAATTTGCTTTGTACGCGGTTCTTTACGCGGCATTTTTTCACGTCATTGTTAAACCTTATATTAAAAACAAGAAACTTGAAAACAAGTGAAAAAACTAAAATGAGTGATTCTAGCGACGAGGAAGTTTGCTTGACGCCTTTGCATTTAGTCATTTCCTCGCTGAGGTGGAATGAAAAGTTACGTGTTGCACTCGAGTGCAAAGATTTTTCACCTCGTGCTCTTTTGATTCCCTCGCTAACGCTCAGGATTCTAATTTTGAATCACTCGCTGCGCTCGTGATTCAATTTTAGAATCCTTCGCTTGCTCGGTCATCAAAATTGAACACGCGGTTAAAAAGCAACTTTGCACTCTTGTATAACAAATAACTATTGTTAACTTTGACGTTTGAGATAGGCAACTAAAGTTAAAACGAACGCACTGGCAGTATACTGAATAATTTAATTGTATTGTGACATGGAGTTCACACTTCGTTTATTTGCGTGGGTAGATTTGCTAGTTGTGATTTCTTAGATTACCCACACACATTAGTAGTTAAAGCACAATATTATTATATTACTAAGACACAATATTTTAAGTCTTTAAT
Source organism: Apamea anceps (assembly GCA_951799955.1). Taxonomy (NCBI): domain Eukaryota; kingdom Metazoa; phylum Arthropoda; class Insecta; order Lepidoptera; family Noctuidae; genus Apamea; species Apamea anceps. The sequence continues at coordinate 8,848,664 of OX637516.1, forward strand.
AAATTGTTCCTTATGAGAAAATAAACTGTTTTGACTAGAAGTTTATTGGAACGAAGTTCCTTATCGCGCGTTGCGAAAGGGGGCCTAGACGGGAAAAATTAAGACACTTTTTGCTATAGTTGTAAGCCGTGCGGCGTGCGCGTGTTTCTCTGTCTGTCTATAGAAAGGAACTTCGCTCCAACGGGTGTCTTCTTTTATTTTTTTTGTTAGTTTATAAAATTATAACGAATAAATATTTTGAAATCACATAGAAAAAAAAACATTTTCATCCCATCATCTCGGAAAGAGTATTTTTAATCTTCAATATCTGAGTGGAAAAGCCGTTTTTATTCTCTAGAGGATAAAGTAAATTGAATTTAGAACATCGTGTGCACTAAGTTTGTGAATTAAAAAAAACATTAAACCTATTTACTGCTACCTCTATGGTGCCGAATATATCATACAACTTTTTTTTAATTTGTTAAAAACTCAGACTCGGAACCTTCTTGGTGTTCTTTTTTCAATTTATTTTGCTTTGTACGCGGTTCTTTACGCGGCATTTTTTCACGTCATTGTTAAACCTTATATTAAAAACAAGAAACTTGAAAACAAGTGAAAAAACTAAAATGAGTGATTCTAGCGACGAGGAAGTTTGCTTGACGCCAACAGAATTGACTGAAACTGTTAATAATGCGCAAGTGAGCTTTCTCCCTCAACAATCACGCGAGAAGTATTTAAAACAGTACGATATGTTCAACACGTGGCGACTAGCAAAAGGAGCCAAAACTTTCTCAGAAAACGTTTTGCTGGCATATTTTATAGAATTATCCGAGAACAAGAAAGCAAGCACTCTATGGAGTACGTATTGGATGCTAAAAGCTACAATAAAGATGAAAAAAGACAAACACATCGATACCTATCCTAAATAAGTGGCATTTTTAAAAAGAACCTCATCTGGTCATCAATCAAAAAAATCGAAGGTTTTCACAGTATCTGATATTGAAAATCGAAGCACCCGATTCCGTATATTTGGCGGCAAAAGTAAGTCAGTTGCACATTCAGTATCTACTTAAGTATATTAATGTCAATTAAATAGTATACTTAGTAGATGTTGATAGGCATAATTATGCGTTCATATCAATTTTATTCATTTATCTACTACAATACTCTTTACGTTACAGGTTGTTCTTATTATTGGAATAAACGGTGCATGTCGAACTAATGAACTAACACAACTTAATGTCAAAAACATTGAGAAACATTCAGATGCCTTACTATTAATTAATTTACCTAATACAAAGACAAAAAGAGACCGCAACTTCGTCATTCGCAAGGAATACGTAACGATTGTTGAGAAATATCAAGCCTTACGCCCGCCTAACACTCCAATCAATCGATTTTTTCTACAGTATCGCAATGGAAAGTGTGTTAGACAGCCTATGGGTACTAATAAAATTGGCAGTATCCCACGAGAAATAGCAACATTTCTTGAACTTCCAGAACCCCTGTTGTACACGGGTCATTGTTTCCGACGAACTTCAGCCACACTTTTGGCTGATTCCGGAGCTGATCTCCTGTCCCTTAAGCGCCACGGAGGCTGGAAGTCCAATGCAGTTGTAGAGGGATACATAGAAGATTCCATCCAAAATAAGTCTAAAATATGTGAAGGCATCGATCCTTGGACTGGCCCTTCTACATCAAAAATAAGCCGTTATGAAACACCTAACCATCTCCCTCTCTCTCGAACATTCACGCCAAGGGAATCCGATGAATCGGTACAACTATTAAGTATGACAGATAGTTTACCGAAAAACAGTACACAAGTGACTAACACCAATATTACAGTACCAAACAAAAATATTACACTCAATTTAAATAACTGTAGCAACGTTACTTTAAAATTTTCTTAATTATACCTTAGTATTATTTTGTTATAATTTAAAGATTATTCTGTAATACTTACCTGTCATAATGTAGTAATTAATACCTAAACTGAAATAAAAGTGTACCTATCTTGTGATTGTAAACGTTTTTTTTTTTGCAATTAGTCATTTCCTCGCTGAGGTGGAATGAAAAGTTACGTGTTGCACTCGAGTGCAAAGATTTTTCACCTCGTGCTCTTTTGATTCCCTCGCTAACGCTCAGGATTCTAATTTTGAATCACTCGCTGCGCTCGTGATTCAATTTTAGAATCCTTCGCTTGCTCGGTCATCAAAATTGAACACGCGGTTAAAAAGCAACTTTGCACTCTTGTATAACAAATAACTATTTTATTTTAACCCCGTATAACAATAGCAATATAATAATTAAAATAAAATAATTATTACATTATTCTTGTTTATTAATCTATAAAAAACAAATAACAAAATAACCGATAAAGATTATTGTTGGAAAAGAAAAATAAAAATCCCAACTCGAGATTGGAACCCAGACCTATGCGTTAGCGACGGAATGTTTTTTGTTTCGTTCGACGCCCGCCAGTGTGCGAATTATGAGGTGAGCGTTCTGTGTTGATACATCACTTTATGCACACAGACGTAGATACGGCCTTTACCGCGCGTTCACAGCTATACAGTCCTTAAGGTGATACTATACATTAATATACCTAAATTAGTTTTAGCTTTCATATTTCACTCAACATAATTTTCATAATCTCTAAACTAAATATTTACACCAGGTAGGTATTAAAACCCAACCAACTATATAAATAAATACAAAAACAAAGGATATTTAGGCGTTGAAGTACTAATCCGCATCGCTGTCATCCGGAAACGTGCTCAGAAGACTGGCAGCATTGCCACGTTGAATGGCAATGCTAATTCTTTGGCCAGAGAACGACCCAGCAGAGCCATTCACGTGAAGTGTCCATCAACTGGCAATAAATTTCCTTAAAAAGAAGACGTGCTCTCGGGCCCCATGACCCGAGCGTTTCGACCCCAAACGGCTCAAAGTTGTAGTTACATAAGGTTACAGTATTTGCGCTGCTTGAGTGTCACATGCGTACATGTGTACATACCGGCTTGGTATGTACAGATGCCAGCAGGTCAAGCTACCCCGAAACTGTCAAATTTTCCCAATCAACCTTGAACGTTAAAGTTGAAAATCTGTTAAAGAAATTGGACAGATTGTAGTACATTACATAGCTTAATGTGCTGGCGTCTGTACGTAACGATGGGAAGAGACCAGACGGCATGACATTGTTACCTTCGAAGGTGGGTAGGCCTCTGGTGTGGGACGCAACCTGTGGTGTATTTGCGCCATCTCATATTCCTAGTACGGCGAGCTGTGCTGACGCGGCTGCTGAGACGCTCAAGCAGCGCAAATACTTGGTTTGGTTTTAATATCGCTGGTACGCCAGCGGTGACAAGGGCTTGTCGAATACATAATATCGTTGATAGTTTAGTTATCGTTTTATTTAGCTTTTATATTATAATTGAGGCTTTTTGTTTATATATATATTTAATATAATATGAAAATAGATAAACAAAAATTTTTGATTACGATTATGAACGTATATCTAATTAATAAATAAAATAAAAATCTAGTAAAAACTATTAACAACCAAAAATATGGCGTCGAAAAAATCCTCCATTTATTTATTTAAATATCCTCACACTGGAACGCCATACGGCAATTACACTAATGGAGCAAAAAATCACTTTTGCTGCTTTCAATCCATCCCAAAGACTACAATAGTATAATACATCCATCCTGTGCGCGGTGGACATCGAACGAGTGGCGATGGATCACGGTACGCTCACGCAGCGTGCAAGTGCAGCATGTCTCCATAGCCCCATCACTCCTTCCATATTGCGCACCATATATTTTACTTTACTCTATGTTGCGCACATTCATTGCGAATTTTTGAAACTCAATGATTTTTCAAAGTAAATACATTAAAATTTAAAAACACGGATAATTTTGAGGTGTCATCCTGCCTGACCACAGAGTACATTATACTTGTGCCTGACAGATGATGCGTTAATGGTGGATAGGGACTATTATTGTTATCCATATTCCTTTCCTGCGTACTACATGTGTATTCTACCCAAGAGACTGGTGGCATTGTACGGCATTGCCATGTTTTATGGGTACTTGGATCCCACGCGGTTGTGGTTGTGAAGGTTATAAAACCTTCGTTCAGCTGTAGTACTTAATAATTCCATAGAATATTCCTGATTCTGACAGATGTCAGTTCAGTGCTGTTCTACTGTCAGTGTACCTGTACTGTCAATTCAGTCATGATGATTGATCGTCATCAGACGTCATTCATGTAATTTATAATTTTTATAATGAGTAACTATTATAGTTAGAAATAATGATTTAATACCAGTTAGTAAAATAAATTCGAACTAAATCAAGCGATTACTAGCAACTGGTCTTGAGGATCTCCTAGAAGAAGGATTTTTTTATCTTTCATAGTAAGATCATTTTTCAGAAGTAAGAATTTCTGGGATTTTAGTTTCTACTTAGATTCACTAATATTAATTAATACACGCTCTTTTTTACAGATATTCCATGATTACCTCGCCCACTAGATGATGGATTTATTAAAAACGCCGTCTGTTCAGTCTTTGTTAGACTCTGACTTGGAATCAGTTGAAAGTCTTCAGTATTTGGATTTGGATATTGAAGAGGTGATTCAAATTGTAAATTTATTATACATTATTGTACCTTTCATACATTTATCTGCAAAAGTCTAATAGGCTACAATTTAAATTAAATAAATTTTAGATCAAATACCTAATCAAATATTTTGCATTTTCCACTACAGTATATATATACATCATAATGTTATCGCCTGTTACGCCCACCATTCGCTTTGATGACGATTATTAGTGTCAACTGTTTTACAAAGATTCAAATTGGTACTATACTGTTAATGAACCAAGTAATTATTAAGTGAAAATCTAAATAAAAATGTTTTTGGGTAATAATTATTATCTTGTTACATTTTAATATTTCCAAGGTGTAGTGTAAATAATTCTGTAGTTCTTTCTTTATAATATGTTATGAATATAAACCAGGTTATAGTTATCTATGATTTATTGCTTAAAAGTTATATAATATATGTCATATAATAATCTTTGCTAAAATCTTAGGACTCTTTCGAAGGACCAGATTTTTCTAAACAAGATTTTCAAAATCATTTAAGCTTTTTCACGAATCATTGCAAAAAAACTGGTATATTTTAAGTGAGTCTTAATATCCATTACAAGCACTGATTAGCTACATTCAAGCTATGTTTTAGCCAACCAAAATAAAGATATTAATTTACTCTAAGATTACCCAATCGGTGTTCAAGTTTCCAATCAACCTAAACAAACTGGTAAGAGTTTATACGTGCATTGAAGTGGAGTTGCGGACCAGCCCGTATTACCTATGTGGAAAAGGTTTCAAGCATAAGCTAGTTATTAATACCATGATTTTATCTCATATATAATTCTTCTGTATATGTGTTTGTCACCTAACTCTTCTTAAATGGCAGGACCGATTTGGATGAAATTTTTTGTGTATATTTCAATCGGTTCCTGGATGGTTTGAAAACACAATTGGACCCGGTAGGTGGCGCTGCTGTCGGTAGATGATGACTCAACCGTAGATTCATTAGAAGTAATTATGGAATTGCAAAATAAAAGCAAAATTAAATATCATATTTAATGTTGTGCTGCTTTTCCGAGCAGGACGACGTCTACCAGGTTCACTAGTTAGGTATAATATAAAAAAGTCACCACATTTAAAGTTGTTGGATGAACAATATTTGGTTTCTATTGAAGCTGGCTTTTTGTAGAAAGTGCCAATCCTTATTTTTCAGAGCTTTGAGAGGAAGTTACTTTGACTGGTTCATAACCAGTCTAGCCAGCTCTATTTTTATTCTAATCACATATAGCTATTTTGAATCCAAATAATTAATTATTTACTGTGTAAAACACCCAAAACATACTTTTCAGTATTATGTTGAGTTAGCTATTCATTTAATTTTGAGGTACCTAGTGCAAATGTTTATGAAATAAAGTTAAATTTATATTCTTTTCAGTTGGATGAGATTGAATATGCATTACCAGCAAGTGAGGCACCAACATTAGCTGAAGTATTATCTACAGAAGAGGAAGATGTTAAAAACAAAGAAACCAAATACATTGAAGACCCTGTGGCTTGCTCTGCATTGCAAGTGGAATTCTTACAGGGTGTATCACAACAGCTTTTACAAGCACAAGTATGTATTATTACACTATGCCTGAACTATATGCATGTTACTGGCCATCTTATATATCGCACCATCGGTGGAACAAGGGCACAACTAATAAAACATCTGAAAATGAGTTAAGTATGCCAATGTGCTTTAAAAACATCCCTTTATCTGGTGGAACAAAGTCGCTCATTTAATGCAGTCTCATTTCGCTAGAAGAAAAACAGAAAAATAAAAAAAAAAACTATTTTATTCTACAAAAATCATAAAATGTCTCTAGTGGAAAATAACAAAACGTGCAGTTGTGCCCTTGTTCCACCGATGGTGCGATATTTGTAATGTCAACAGTATAGTCAAGGTAACAAATTGTACACAAATAAATAAATATTACCATCAGTACCTAAACTAATAAGCACTTCTCTGCTACTGATGACAGATAATAATGTATGTTCAGCAGCAAAACTCAATTAACACTATTATCTAACTAAATTGACATAAAATTGTTTAATACAGCTCTCTATACTTCATGTCATAGCTAAAAGTTTGTGTTATTTTATTTTAAAAACTGTTCTGGATTTTTTTTTAGTTAAAGGTAAATGTCAGATATATTTTCTTTGTTTTATAGGACAGATCATCAGCAGGTGCTGCAACGGCACTGAGTGTGGGAACTGAGACAAAATTAACAGTTGGAACAGCACATGGCCACCTACTGTCATTTCATGAACAAACATTGAGATGGGTCTGTGATTTAAATACTGACCGAGGAGCAGTATCATGTTTGGCATACAATCAAGACTGCACTCGACTTCTCGCTGGATACGCAAGGGGGCTTATATGTCAGTACGAAAGTGTATGTGGAACTATATTGAGACGCGTTACTCTAGGTGGGGAATTATGGGGCACCTTACGTGTCACGTGGGCTGGCACATCGGGACTGGCCCTCGACACAGGTGGATCTGTTTGGTTAATCAAGTTTTCCCGACCATTAGGAGTGCGATCTGCACGTTCTTCTTGCCTGTTCTCCGGTGCACGAGGAGAAGTAGTAGCGATGGCGGCTCGGGACGCTCGCATTTTGGCACTAGCGACGCTGTCGCGCGTTATTATAGTCGCTGGAGGTCGGGCGGCGGGACTACGCCTTACTGGTCCTCCAGACACTCTTCCTGTTCTGGAATGGAGCGAAACAGATGAGCGAGTATTAGTATGTGCTCGTTCTAAAACATTGCAATGGCTATCACTAACCATCACCGGTTCATCTATATCTCTGAAACCAATCCAGAGGGTCGAATTGGCGACAACTCCCTTATGGCTTGGCTGGCTTGGAGGTAATCTCGCTATTTTCGATGCAGATGAAAATCTAAGATTGTGGGGAGATGACTACGATAAACCCTTAGATCTTTCACATATGGAACCGGTCTACGCCTCTGCGTTCTTCAAGGTATGTACCAAGTTGCTGACTATTTGCAAGGGTATAATCACTCACTACATTGACCACAAAAAGTTTTATGCCAATCAAAATTTACTATTATACTATGTTAAAAAACGAAGCCTTATTTTTTGCAGTGGCTGAAAAACAAATTTTGTTTATTCAATACTTGAGCCCGGCAATGTATTGTTTCAGGGGCATTGGACCGACGGACGCGTGTCGCGAGCGATGTGCACGGCCGGCGTGAGTGCTCTAGGAGGCGCGTGCGTCTCGGCCGGCGCGCTGTCGGTACTGGGCCGGCGCGGCATCGTCCGAGTACGACCACGGCACCTACTTGCCAGGGCGCAGGCGTTCTTGTCTTCAGGACGGCATTTGAATGCATTACGCTTACTTTGTTCTACCCAGGGAACTGAGGCGAAGTCCTTAGCTTGTCAATTTATTGATAACATTTCTGACAGACCACACATCTTGAGTAACAAGCAAGTGGCTGACCAAACTGTCAAGTTGTGCTTAAAGTATAATCTAAGGTTGGTTCCAATTAATTATATTGTTCCCTATCAACATTTTGTTATGCCTCGGTCTGTTATTATTCTAAGCAATTATAATATTTTATAAACGATTAGGGAGGAGTTGTGGACTCGCTTATGGGAACAGTGTTCTGACGAAAAAGCCTTCGTAGAAGCATTAGGCGACGCGGCAGCCCGAGGAGAGTTATCGACGGATGAGTTGTCTCCCTCACCAGACTCCACACAGGTGATTTATCAACTTGGACCTTCAGTTTTAACTTACGATTGGATATGAAAGTAGTGATCATAATTCAAACGTTTTCTTTTTCAGGCACTGATTGAGAAACTTGCGGATTTTGAGCCGGCCTTGGTAGAGCGCGTCATAGCGTCGTTGCCGCTAACGTCGATCGATCCTCACCGCGCAAGCGTCCTCACGAGAGAAAAAGGCCTGTGGCGCGCGGTCGGCGCCATCGCCGCAGCACTCGGTAACACTAAGTTGCTTACACTTGAATATACAATCTTAGATAATTTACATGTATTGCCACGAAATGTACTTAAGCGTCGCGCAGTCTTAAGTTGATTTTTAAATTAGGTACTGTTTGTAATAAAAAGGCCGTAAATAACTTCGGTTGCAATGAAATTTGAACTACGATTCTTTGATAACATTGCGTTAGAAAGCGTGTTTGCAAGTGCACGTTTAAAGCTAGTATATGGACCAGACACGTCTAAGTGTGCATACACACGAGCGTGTGTATACCCACGCGTGTAGCGGCAACCGTCGACGCGTCGCTTTCAATACAGTGCTCAAATACACGAGCGGTATGTTGTCGACGGCTGCAGTTGCCTCCGTTGTTGACGCGTGTCGTTCGTGTGTAGGCACACTTATCTAAACGTATTGCTAAAATTATCTAACTTTTATGCTGATGATTATACTATAGATGGATGTAATGGTTAAAGCATGAAGTAAAAGAATAATAATATTAAGTATGTGATGTGGTAGGAATTGTATGGCATTGTATAACGGACTGGTTCGCAACTCCAAGTCCAGGCGCGTGTCTTGCGCGTGTGATCAAATGATTAGTTTCGTTGCTCACAAAGTTTCAGATTAAACTTGTATCTCATCATCATCTGCCGAGCCTTTTCCCAACTATGTTGGGGTCGACTTCTAGTCTAACCGGATGCAGCTAAATACCAGTATTTTACATGGAGCGACTGCCTATCTGACCTCCACAACCCAGTTGCTGGGTAAGGGACTAACCACACTTATTCAGCTCTGTTCAGCTTTTGTCCATAGAAAATAATTGTGGTTAGTCCCTTATACGGTAACCCTTGGTAAGTCTGGTTGTCAGACTTTCGGGCTACTGACGACCCGTAAAGACCGTCAAAGATCCACGAATGACAGGGACCAACAGCTTAACGTGCTTTCCGAGGTATGGAGGGGTCTTGGTATGTGAAGATGGTCACCCATCCACGGACCAACCGCGGCGTAGCGTAGTTTAACCTGTGCGATCGACCCGTGCGGCTGTTGTTACTTAGTCACAAGCCCCAAATTGTACCTACCTATATCTTGCTTTTTTATGAATCATCCATTTCTCGAAAAAATCTAGCGGTAGTAGCCCAACTTTTACACGCCCGGACTTTTTTTTTAGTTATCATGCCTCGTTACACCACAACGTGAAATCGTCGAATTACAAGTACCTAACTCAGAAAATAATTAGGGAATAACAACTTTTTTCTCACCTATAAGAACTCACTTCACCCAATCATTATTTTTTTATTATTATATCACTGCCTTGATAAGTGGAGAATTACTGCAAGCGTATCAAAATCCACGCAAGTGATATTCACACTCAGCAAATATGACTGCCCTGTGTTAAGCTGGGAAGCAATGACTTGCCTCACAAAGACGTGAAGTACCTGGGTATGCACTTGGACAGGCGACTAATTTATTCTCTGTAACTTGTTCTCGGGTAAGAGTTTAGACTTTCTTCCCAGCAACCAATTCCTAAAAGTGATATTAGCTTGGTCTCTGTTGGCTTTGATGTGGCGAAACCCACATCAAAGCCAACAGGGAGCAAGCTTATAAAACCAATATGGCCTACCGGATACAGCTATGGGATAGTGTCTCGGATTCAAAAATCAACAGTGCAATAATTACAAAACTTAATTTTAAAGTCAATTTCCAATGCCCCATGGTTCATCACGAATGCAGAAATCCACGAGCAATTAAAAGTAAACACAGTAAAGGAGAATACACTGATGACAGACTTAAAAAACCGGCCAAGTGCGAGTCGGACTCGCCCATGAAGGGTTCCGTTACGTTACGATTTATGACGTATTAAAAAAAAACTACTCACTAGATCTCGTTCAAACCAATTTTCGGTGGAAGTTTATATGGTAATGTACATCATATATTTTTTTTAGTTTTATCATTCTCTTATTTTAGAAGTTACAGGGGGGGGGACACACATTTTACCACTTTGGAAGTGTCTCTCGCGCAAACTATTCAGTTTAGAAAAAAATGATATTAGAAACCTCAATATCATTTTTGAAGACCTATCCATAGATACCCCACACGTACGGGTTTGATGAAAAAAAAATTTTTGAGTTTCAGTTCTAAGTATGGGGACCCCCAAAATTTATTGTTTTTTTTTCTATTTTTGTGTGAAAATCTTAATGCGGTTCACAGAATACATCTACTTACCAAGTTTCAACAGTATAGCTCTTATAGTTTCGGAAAAAAGCGGCTGTGACATACGGACGGACAGACAGACAGACAGACATGGCGAATCCATAAGGGTTCCGTTGCCATTTGGCTACGGAACCCTAAAAACCGGCCAAGTGCGTGTCAGGCCACGCTTAGAATAGGGTTCCGTAGTCACCCATATCTACTTTACTTATATAGCCTGTATTATTATAACGAAACCATATCGCCATTCAGAAATTTTATAAATGCATAACGCCATCTATCGAGCGTCGTTGTAAACTTAAGCTCCTAATTTTATTTATCCTCTTTAGAATTCAAATTAAAATAAAATTGTGTTCAATAGATAATTGTTATGAGTTTATTTTTCATATTTTACATGTTTACTTATTATTTCGCTATTTTTGTACGAAGGTTTCCAAGTAAGCGCATTTTACAAATTAGGCCTCTATAACTCCTGAACTAACAAAGTTATCTAAGCCGTTATAGTTTTCCTTCAAAGTTCAAAATCTGGAAAAATTCATGATGGCAGTCCAAGTGACAGCCATCATGACTTTTTCCAGATTTTTCGAGCCAGCCGTTTAGCTTTTAGAGGGGTGGGGGGACACGCAAACGGATACTTACCGAAATAAAAAAAATCGTCTTCGCAACCTCTCAATGTTTTTAAAAGACCTATCTAATGATACCCCAAAACATGGGGTAGACGCCATAAAAAAAAATTATCACCACTTTACGTGTAGGGGAGGTACCCCAAAAATATATAATTTTCGTGATTTTATTTTAGCACTCTGTCGACGTGGTAAATACACATATCCATGCAAAGTTTCATCTTTGTAGCACTAACCGATTGGAAGGTAAGCCGAGGACGGACGGACGGACGGACATGATAAGGTCAGGATAACAAACTATAAGGGTTCCGAAACGTGAACGACGGAACCCTAAAAACTATCGAAATCGGTTGGCGGTAGACCTACTTCAACTAAAAATCACCATACGCCACCTCGAGCTAAATAAATAATTAACGATTTACGGTGCTCACTGGAGCCCTGTATAACAACGCCATGAACCAAATAGCACATTTGCTTATAGCCAAAAGGCTGATTGCAGATACACAATATATTTAAAATCGTCTAGAACTCAGCAAAATCAGTTCCATGAAAATCCGTCGTGTCTACAATAAACTTCGTTCCACTTTTGAGTATTTTTTGGTCCTGTTTTGAAGAGAATAGAATATATTTATTTACTTTGAAACATGGTAGGTACATTAAGGTCATACAAATATTTAAACACGTTACATGTAAAAAATTAAATGGATACATTATTCCAACATGTCTTATAACCAGTGATAGGAATAGGTAGTGCCTATTTGCCTAAACTTCGAAGAACAGAGACAAGAAACCAATGATATTTTAGTAAACAGATATGTTATGAGCGCGCAAATCGTGAAGACTAGAAAACGTCCTAATTGGGACGTATTGCCTTTAGTCTGTGTCACGCACGTCTACGAGTGACACGGTGCGCGCTGCTACGTAATTACCATAGTATAAAGAGAGGAAGTACGTTATCTTCATACAAACGCACCGCGCGCGGCTTGTATGTGTGCGCCAAAGTATCTATGCGTCGCCGCACGCACACTTACACAAATCTCGGCGGGTTTCGCAGCGCGCCAGACGGGGCTAACATCGCACGAGGTTCGCGCGTCACGGCTTTTCGGCACCGCTAAATGAATGAAAAAGGTGTGATAATCGCAGGAGAACGTATTGCTGTGTGTTTGGGTGTCTTAATAATTCATCGATTCCAGAATTGTCTCTGTTCAAATTACCTATTGAACAGGAAAGGTAAGAAAGTCACTTTTTCTAGCATATCATTTTTACTTGATGATGAGATACCTACCTACTTACTTATTTTTTGTTGTATTAGTTTTCTATCAGACAGAGGAAGTAGGTAGGCCTAATTTCCCACTAGAATGTACTAGGTACTTTTGATCTGTCAATTGATTTGCCGCTATTGCTTGTTTATGTTTAGTCATGCCGATTTCTCAGTACCTATTGTAGGTATAGTAACTAAGTACCTACTTACAGTTATAAAATCGTACTTAAAAAATAAGTAATTGACTAATTGTGAATCAGATAAATAGAGCAGTTCGAATCATAACAGCAGAATAAAAATTTGATTATAGTCTAAGAGACAGGCGTTAGTTTGTGTGTTGTTTTACGATGTTTTTTTTTTTATAAATAATACTGCTATGAATCTTGAATTTTCTGTGTTTGTTAGGAAAACCATTGTTGAACTTTATTGACTAATGATCACTGAATTAGTTATACAGAGATATGTGTTATCTTTGGCAAGGGCCAGCCCGGCCCTTGCCAAAGATTATTAAACTAATGAATTGGTGACAGTACTATCAGTAACCTACCGTTTATTCGTGCTCATCACCGCCCCGCGCCGCCCGTCTGCTGGCCCGTCGCTCTTTCTTTCATCGTGAAAGGTTTCATCATCGTTTAGGTACCCAGACAATACAAGTAAAAAATACAACATCCCGACCCTTGCCCATTTATTGGCACTGAATTAAAATTTAACAAAAAGTGACAACCCTAAGACAGTAGGCAATTATGTCGCGGATTGTGCCGGAGATAGCCTACTTCCTCTCTTTATACTATGTAATTACCATCCAAAATGCCATCTTGTGTATTTAGAAAGTGTACCAATTATGATACCAAAGTTAATAAAACACAAGGGATCTCATACCACACAGAAGTACACAATATACTTCGATTTATTAATATATTTCAATTATTTTCCTAATATTCTGATATTTGGAGGTTAGAAAAAAGAAAGAGATGGAAAATACATTTTTTGTAGTATGAACGACAAGGATGCGTGCACTCCGGACATAGAATAAAAGTACAGATGCGAATATTAGGCAGTAAAGTCATCTTTACAGCAGAGTTCTAGTTTCCCTTTTAATAACTTTTCTTTATAATTTTGTTTGATATATTTAATTATAAATTAAACAAAAAAACTATAATTGATAAGTATACAACAGTTCGCCTCCATTCCGCTCACGAAATAAAAAAGCTCTCTAAGAGACAGAAAAGAAATAAATTAAATCTTTTCGAAGGTATATGATTATTTTTACAATATAAATATATTTCTTTCTTCTTAAAACGTGTTTTATTTTTCACCTACCTACCTTTTAATAGTGTTTATTCGTTGCATAGGCACAAATCCCGGCTGCAAATTCTGTACACGCGGTTTGTACTTTCTGCCTAGTTAATTTGTTAGTCTATGATGCCAACGTGCGGTGATTGGTGGCCCGAATAATGTTTGTTTACATTCACGCGCAATTGACAACATCTAGCTGTCACTTTTTTTCTTATTGGTTTTATCGAGCTATCCTTTTTCTATCCTTTTTACTTGTAGTGAAATGTAAAATGAATGAAAAGTGTGTAATTTGTGCTGCCTCTCGGCGCGGAACACTTTTTTCTGTTGTTTTGTAAGTGTATAACATATCTGTTTACTAGAATATCATTGCAAGAAACGGAGACTTCCTTAGGACTAAATTTTTTCCGGGACACCTGTCCCGAAAAAAAATACAACCGACTTCCAAAAACGACACTACAAAGTGAAAAATAACTTTAATTTCGGAAGTCGGTGTCGTCGGGTTCGCATTTTCGTTGTTCGCCACCGACTTCCGAAAATAAAGTTATTTTTCACTTTGTAGTGTCGTTTTTGGAAGTCGGTTGTTTTTTTTTTGCAAAAAAGTTTTTATTTTTCACTTTTAAGTTGTAATTTTTACCAGTAATTTTGGTTTAAAAACCAAACTCCTAAACCGTTTTTGATGAAATTTCTATGGGACCACTTCAGAAGTATCTCCTTTCGAACAAAAAAGAATTTTGAAAATCGGTCCATAATTGGCGGAGTAATCGCGTAACAAACAAACAAAAAAAAAAAAAAAAAACAAACCGTCGAATTGAGAACCTCTTTTGAAGTCGGTTAAAAATAAGGTGCAACATTCACCTCGTCGAGACAACTAAAGTTAATATTCCCATTAAAAAAATATATATCTGGCTGCGGTAACGTTATAAACGTTACCCCAGCAGGAAATGTTTTTGTGAAATACCTAACTAAAAAACTATAAGTGCAACAAATTTAAAAATGTGCGCAACATTACAGAAGCTGGGCAACTAATTATTTATAAGATTTAAATGACTATTTTCGACATTATTTTGCTGGGAAACGCATACAATACCTAATCTGCCATGCTGCTTTGCCTTTATTTTTTGATGTTGACATTATTTTAGAATTTATAAGTTGATTTTTTTGTCGTGTCCTTATCGAATAAACTATTATTACTACCTCCGTTTAAAAACATTCAAAGGTTCTATCGCTTACCTTCAGAAGAACTTGGCGAATAAAACTCATCTACCTTATGATTATGATCAAGATGGGAATACGAATTGATTTCTATGGGTCGATACCTACTTACATTTACTTTACTTAAAGTTTTCACCCACTATCCACCGTACATACATGAATGGATGAAATTCATAAGTTGGCAACTACTGCATCCTCGCGTTTCAAGAACGGCCTGTCTTAGAAAAATCACGACACGCGATGTGTAGATCCGGAGACGGCACGTTGCCAGACCGGTGATCGCAGTCGGAGCCCCGCGCTCGTCACACTCAGGACGGCATAGTAGGTGGAGACATTTAGCTAATGCACGCACGGGCGATTTTTTATTGTGCACTGGATTTTCATCTCTCGGTGATGAGCCGAGCATTGAGAATTCAACAGAGCGTATCAAAAAAATTAACTAGGAATTTCAACTCTCGGCGCGAAGCAGTGCGTTGAAAATACAAACCAAATTCGCCGAATTTCGGTTCCGCTGAAGACAAACGAAGGAGCTTTCGAACGTTCTCTAAGTATGCGTGTGATATCGTGTGCCTCGGCAGGCGGCGGCGGCGGCGCGATGCGCTCGCTGGCGGGGCACGTGCCGGCGCGCTGCGGCGGCGGCTGCGCCTGCGCCTGCGCGGGCGGCGCGCTGGTGCTGGCGGCGGCCGACGCGCTGGCGGGGCGCGGCGCGGCCGGGCGCGCGCTGCCGGCGCACGCGCGGCCCTCCGCTCGCCACGACGCGCTACATGCCTTGCTCGCCACCGTAGAGGTAATTATGCTCCTAAGGGCCAGTTTCCCAGGCCTAACGCTGAAACTCGCACGGGTTCCCAGAATGGGTGTCCGTGGACCCGCGGCGGGCACCCGCCGCATGCATGCGCTCGTCCATACATATACTGTACTGTTGTTTCAAATATTTGTCGATAAATTTCAAGCCTTTGTTTACGTAATTCATTCGCCATGTCCGGTAATACTGACCGAGATTCCACTTCAATTATTACGCGCTCCGTATCGATGTTCTTCTTTGTGCGTAGTTGTACCTCCAGACGCGTGTGACCCGCAGCTGTTCTGTGCGCAGCACGTAGCGGCATAGCATAGCGGCGCTCAACTGATTTGGAGAAATAAATCCACTCCGGGCGCCCACGCGCCATGCGGCCCGCCTCCCGCCGCGCGTGTGTAAACCCGTCGCACGCGTCCGCGTCAGTTAGCGCTGCTCATACTATTTTTCAATAATGAGACGCGAGCGTGCACCCGCGCAATTTTAGCGTTTAGCCCGTAATACACATGCCTGTAACTTGCACAAAAGTATGCAAGTAGCTTGCATGCCATTAAGTTATTCACCAATCAGAAGTTGTTATGGCACACGGCATGCAAGCTACTTGCAGACTTTTGTGCAAGTTACAGGCATGTGTATTCCGAGCTTTAGGCTTCACCGGGTAGAAGCATGAAAATTTTCACAAGTGTTCCATTTCCTAATGAAAGTAAGCAGTAGGTAATGAAAGATTTTTTTAATTGATCCGTTGATATAGTTAAATGAGGGAACAAAGTTTCTATAGAAGTTCGTTATTTTTGAAGTAAGAAGAAGTTGGTACGGCCATGCGCTAACCCACAGGCGGGCACGGAGCGGGTCTACGTCGCGGACCAGCCGATCGATTCTGTAAAAATCTCACCGTGAAAATTTTGGTGAAGTGAGCTGACAATAGTGCCAATCCCTAGTATTAGTTGGAATGACAGCTCACTCCACGTTCACTTCACCTAAGTTTTCGCGGTGAGATGGTTACAGAATCGCACTGCAGGCGCCCGCGTCACTTCGCCGCTATACGCTAGTACAACTTTCGACACGAGCGTGTACAGTTGTGTCATCCATCGATTGTTTATCATTTAACAAAAAGGCGTCGTCGACAGCCGATCTCTCTGACCGTCTATGTTCGCCCACCCCCCGCCCTGCGTGTTGCACCCATCAGGCACCTGAGAAGTTGCCGATGGGAAACCCATCGGGCATATAGCTTGTGCTCATATAAATGTTGATGTTTCAGAACGAGAACGGAGGACGATCTCCTTTAAAAGTGATGGTCGAGCATGACGCGGCCGCGGCCGTGCGGCTACTAGAGCAGAGCACTCGCGACCCTCCCTTCGTGGGCCCTCTCGGCAAACAAAACAGGCTCAGGGTCGCCCGGGCATTGCTCACCTTTGCACGAGACTTACCAGTAAGTATTCTCATATCGTAGTATTGGTAGAAATGTTCACATGTATAAAAATACCATCCCATTTATTAAGTACGTAATTTTTATGCTAGCCGTATCGGGTGCCGCTGTCACATACACGTGTAGGATTAACGTAACGACTTTAATAATAATAAATCGTTTATTTATAAAAAGGGAATACATTTACATTTAATACCTTAACAATTAAAAATAGCGCACAGTTGCTAATTTGCCTGAACTACTTAGTTTGAACCTGTGCTTCAGGCTAAAAAGTGCATAAATACTTAATGAAATAAATTAACAATAAATATAACGTAAAAACTAAATTAAAAACTTAGGTAAATAAAAGTAAAATAGCATGTTAGCAGTTTTATTTGCAGACAATAAGTAGGTCTTCTGTCTGCATAATCGATGGTTAGTAAATAATTAAGTATAATTTTTTGACAGCTATAGTAATTTAGTTATAGATGGAATGAATGGACCTAAGAATGTTAAAAATCTTTCTACAAAGACATGCTTTGAGACTGCATTAGACATGCATACCAGATCATTCCGTGTCTTGTTAGTGTTGTCGGCATTGTAGGCAAGCATGGTGTACTGTTTTAATACTAAGTGCATAATGAAAAGCTGGCGAACAGTTAGTACATTGCGTTACTTTCACTAATACCAAAGGCCACGCACGTTCGTCAATTGCAAGATCTATACGTGTTTGCATTTCATGTCTTCAAATTGTTTTATTTAAAATAAGAATATTTTCAGGAAGCCGACGACCGCGTTGAGATTCTGGAGTTTTTGACAGGGCAATTGAATTCAGGTGCTCTGCCGACCGACCAAGAAGTCATATACAGCCTTCGAGAACTGGCTGCAATAACTAATTGCGAGCGAGCCGATCGTGCGTGGCTTGCTCTTCTTACCAGAGGACGTATGCAGTGTGAACTTCTAGAAGAGCAGTACAGCGCTGCCGACCAACGCCCGCGCGTGTTATGGCGCATCGATGCGACGTTAGGTCGACATGAACGCGCACTTGCAGAGTTTTTTAATATAGTGACACCGTCCAACGCCGACATAGAAGAGCTCTTTGAGTACCTTCGTCCTCTGGTGGAAGCAAACGATGACGTGAGGAAATTACTCGAATCTTACCTTCCGGCGCTCATTAAGCTCAGACCGCGGGCGACGGCCTGCCTCGCGGGCGATCACCTCTCCGACGCCGGCGCCTCCATCCTGCAGTCGATATCTAACGAGGAAGTCATCGAGTTCGGCCAGACTCTCCTCGAGGCCGGTCACCTGCGAGGTGACTCAGCCGCCGCGCACTTGCGAAACCTCTGTCGCCACCGTCCCAACGACGTGCAATCCTTTCTGGCCGATAACGTCGGTCTAGTACGCCCGGAAGAAGCGCTGGCTATAGTCCGTACGGAGGGCCCGCCCGAAGCCGAACCGTTTTGTCTCGAAGCGGTCGGCGACCCGAGCGCCGCTCTCGATGCGATCCTACGACTCGCCGCCGCAAACAAGGACGAGCGGCTCTCTGCGCACTGGGTGGGCGCGGCCGGGGCGCTGTGCGCGCGCGCCGCGCCCGGCCTGCCGCCCGCGGCCGCGGCCGAGCTGTGGGCGCGCCTGCTGCGCCTGGCGCGCGCGCCGCCGCCCGCGCTGCTGCTGGAGGCGGCGGCCTACCTGCCCGCCGCCTCGGCGCTGCGCGGCGCCAGCGTGCGCGCGGCGCTGGCGCTGCTGCGCGTGGCGGCGGCGCGGCGCGCGGCGTGGCAGTGCGCGGCGCGGGCGGCGGCGCGCGAGGCGCACGCGGGGCTGGCGCGCGCGCTGGCGGCGGCGCGGCGCGGCCTGGCGGTGCGCGGGCGCTGCGTGCGCTGCGCGCGGCGCCTGGCGGAGCGCGCGGTGCGCACGGGCCACTGCGCGCGCGCCGTGCACGCGGACTGCGCGGCGGAGACGTGCTGCGGGCAGTGCGGGCGGCGCGTGAGTGCGGCGGAGCTGACGCTGGCGCAGCGCGCGCCGAGGCGCCGCTCGCCGCCGCCGCACGACTTTGAGCTATACCTCGTAGCTCCGCCGAGACCCGACCTCGAGGGTGCGTAGTGATAGCAGCAAAACATACGATCAGTGTAGCAATATGAATGGCCAAACTATTCACAAGTTGCATCGAGAATAAATGTATATCATAAAATATATTTACGCAACCGAGTAAATGTGTAACGGACCGGTTACGGCTAGTTCTATTCTTAATTTGATCACAATGCACGAATATCGCAAGAGTAGTATGTTCTTGGAGAATCATCGCCGTCTATCTGTAATACAGCGCGTAATACATATAGAACTATTACCAAAGCGCATACATTTTCTGGTTTAACTGCAGTTAGTTAATTTGATTGTTATAACATACATGTAATTATTTATGCAAATAAATTATTTCCCGATAAATAATACGAGTATATGAGAGAGTTAAATGTTATGAGTTGTTAACTGATATAAGTATAGTAATATTTTGTTTTTATTTTTGATTAAAAACGGCCTGTCAAAACAAAACCTAAGTCATCATCTGCCTAGCCTTTTCCCAACTATGTTGAGGTCGGCTTCCAGTCTAACCGGATGCAGCTGAATACCAGTATTTTACATGGAGCGACTGCCTATCTGACCTCCACAACCCAGTTACTGGGTAATACGATACCCCTTGGTAAGACTGGTTGTCAGACTTTCGGGCTTCTGACTACCCGTAACGACTGTCAAAGATCCACGAATGACAGCTGGGACCAACGGCTTAACGTGCTTTCCGAGGCACGGAGGGGTCCTTGTGTGTAATGATGGTCACCCATCCACAGACCAACCACGGCAAGCCTAGCTTAACCTGACCGATCGACCTGTGCGGCTGTTATTATTTAGCCACGGGCCCCTCTAAAACAAAACTTAAGTACGTAAGAAAAAATAACGATTCCGACAAACTGAAAATCACCTCAGCTTTTCGAAGTCGGTTAAAAAGCACAAGTATATCACCACGGGTTTTCCGTATCATATTAGTTCATTCAGACTGGTATAGATCAACTAAATTAAATTTCCGCGCCATACCACTGGATTTGCGCACACGTACGTGCAACGTATTTGGAATACTCTCAATAGGTACTCTCAAATTCGTCTCCATCATATTCAGTTACTGTAACAGTCCCGTTGGTGGCAAGCGCTACTGCTGTGCGTGGTCTACGAAAATAGTAGATTATGCACCGAGGGGCTAAAGTTGTGTCTTATGTCACGGTCGTCATATTGAATCTCGAGCGAAGCGAGGGAGTTAATACAAGAATCCTGAATGCAGCGAGGGATTCAAGCTAGCCCAAGGCAAAGACACCTTTAGCCCAGAGGAGGATACTCTACTTTTTACACCTACTGTGAAAAAATAATAGCTATAGTACGAAAAACAAAGTATTTATTAAATAAACAAACAGTAAGAATAACATATTTAGAACTAGTTAGGTAAATGCACTTACATATTAATTGAAGTTAATGGTAACATTTGAGACATTAGTCCAGTTGTGCAAAGATAAAATAAATTAACTAATGTTACAGCCAATTACTATTACGGTATTACGGCGCGGTACGGTATTTGTTATTATTAATGCCAGTTTTAATGTTATTCCATTCCTTTTAAAACATGGTTCGTAGTTATCTAATTATTCTTACAATATTATGTCTTCGAAAACATGGCAACGATATGAAGAAGCAGACGTTATGATTTTGTAGGAAATCGAGAATATCATCCACGCGTAGTAAGGGTATCGAGAATAGCTTTCCTATTTCTGGCACCAAAGGGTGTTTGTTAGTACAGATGCCAGCACATCTCAAGCTACTACAATCTGTCAAATTTCTTTAATAGATTTTCAACTTTATCGTTAAAGCATTAAGGTTCAAGATTGATTGGGAAAATTTGACAGTTTCGGGTAGCTTGACCTGCTGGCGTCTGTACTATACTGCCAATTTAGCTGAGCATGTGAGATTCCAAATTCAATCCACATTACTGACCAGCGGGTCATAATGAAATCCAGTACAACATTATTGACCGGCTGTGCCCCCGGCCACTAATGACTCACTTTAGGTATTTTTGAAGTGAAATCTTTAGCGGCGTTGTGCAATTTTTTTGTGATAGGTAAAAAATGTTAAACTCGCGTCAGGACACGTGACCTGATCGAAAATTCGTAAGACGGAGGGAGAGTAGACCGCATTCCAAAATATGAAAAATGCACAACGTTAATATTCAAGTTTTCACTTCTGTCTCCGTTTTTTTTTTTCTCAAAGGATTTTCAGCACGAATTGAAGTTAATCTACCTGATAGTTTTCCGTGTCTTGATAGTGAATTATAAATATCTGAAGGATTGATAAAGCCGTTTGGCAAATCTGACTAAAAAATTCCAGAAGTGGACCCAAAAGTAATCTTAGTTTTACATTTATCAAATCAAAGATCCTTATAGCTTTGATTACTGTTTGAAATGAATATTCCTTTCATTTTTTTTATTTCCCTTTGTGAAGATTTACCGGTATTCAGAAGGTTGAAAATATCAAACACTTGAAAGTACCTAGGCAATGGTTAAAAGAATAAAAACATCAACGGGGTACTCCCCAATAGTTCAGTCAACGAATGGCCTATAAGGGCTCCCTTATAGGCCATTGCAGGGAGCAGGGACCTAAGCGATTCCTTCAGAAACTTGTTTAGAGTGCGTAGGGAGTGAACATACTAAAGTCCTGCGAGGTAAGAGGGGACTCAGTTCCCACTTTTAGGGTTAACGCTAATATCTCAAAAACGCTGCGTCGCCGTCGTAGCGGAAAATTTTATTTTCTCAAATGAAATCTCATGCAATTTTCTACGACTTTTATTCATACAGTTTTTCCGAATTCTCAACAGTCTTCAAACTAAACGCTCCGGAAATGCGAAAATAAAATTAATTCAGCGTTAAACAGCAGTCCCGGTGCACCTTCCACGACGTGCAGCAGTGGCTGGGGATTGAGCTGACCCCTCAAGAGTGGCGGTGGAAACATGAGATTCACCAGCACCGAGATCCAACTGAAAACTATATTTTGTCGCTGCACCAAGGATTGTGGTAGTGGCAAATGTGGATGCCGAAAATCAATGCTGAACTGTTCTGCGACGTGGCTAGGACGACGATGAAGACGACGTAGAGCCTTCAGCAAGCTGAGGATGAGGATGCCACGGAACAATTCATGCCAGGACCCTCGCAGCCCAAGAAGATGAAAACATAATTTGCATTCTGTATATAATATAGATAATAGTTTAGACCACGGCTGTCCAAAACAAATACGATACCAGGTCAATATAAATTCATAAACAAATACCGTAACATTTTTAGGATATGCACCTTTACTATAAGGGAATCGATGCACTCATGAAAGGTGTTTTGGCCAAATTTCCAAAAAATGCCACGGCTTATTCTATTTTTAAATTGTCTTTTTTTTTGTTTTTATTTGCTGTACTCTGGACGCTCTTAACGTGTAGGTACGTCTTTTTTTATATCGATCTCGCATTATAAATAGGGAAGATGCAAAATTTTTATTTTTGTATTCATTTTAAAGAATTCCATGACCACAAGTATAATAAAAAATTAAAACACTGTAATTTAATGCAAAAAATGCGGTTTAAAACTGAAAATTTAAATTTTCGCGCGAAAACGGAGTTACACTCCGATGACGTCATTCCTGTCTGTCACTGGTCGTACTTGTTCGTCGCTGGCGTTTATACTTCTGCGTTTTTTCAGTTTTTCTCGGCTTTAGAGATATTTTTTTGTAAAAATTTGAAATAGATTATCCATCAACTTCAGGTGATCATAACTGTATCACTAATACTCCAAAAAAAAGGCGCGTTAACTCATGTTTTGTGCCAATGTGTCCATCAACTTCAACAAAGTTTTCAAACAAATTATTTTTGACTGGACCTTCTGACCCAAAACAAAGAAAAAAGTGGTTTAAAGTTGCGAAGAGGAAAGACAATATTATTCCCCAAAGACCATAATTCGATGCTGTGAAGACCACTTTGACGTAAGTCGGCGAATGTACTTGTTATACGCTTAATCTGCTTGTACGCAAAAGAAACATAAGTTACCTACCTGAAAACTCTGTACTTTCGACAAAAAGTTACTACCATGTCAACATTAACTTTTGGTAGATTCCTGCCGATCGATTCTGTAAAAATCTCACCGTGAAAAGTTAGGTGAAGTGAGCTTAGAGTGAGCTGTCAACGGTGTCAATCTCTAGCATTAGTTGGAATGACAGCTCACTTCACGTAAGTTTTCACGGAGAGATGGTTACTGAATCGCACTGCTGGAGTCTGCTTTAATAAATAAACCCAACTTCCATTTTTATTCGAAAAACGCAATTAATTTTCGCTTAAAGTAATGCTCACTTTTACTACAAATTATTATACCTCAGTTTTTATAACAGGAGTGACGTCACTAAACGCTGATTGGTGTTTTGAAATCCGTTCCGTTTCAAGTCACTTTTAATTCGTAATTATTGTTAAGAAACAGCATTATATAAAATAAAAACCTTGCAGGGGCCCGTCTTTTATATTTTTTAAACATTTTGATCCCAAAATTTTTATAAATATTATATTTGCATCTTCCCTTGTGCCTATAAGTTGTTTTATTAAAATAAATGCTTTAACTTTGAGTCCTCCCCGCGATCACTGATGGTCGTCTGGCCGTTGGTCTGCCAACGCTCCCTCTTCAGTATCTCGGCAATCATTCGTTTAGGGCTCTGCTCCACCTACCATCACCACGTCTAGGCAGGTGTCCTGAGCCGCTATCCGTAGTCCGACGAATTGAACCTTAGTCCTACGTCAAGCGATGATAGGCCTAACATGACGCGCTCCATAGCTTTTAGTGTTTACAGTCACGAGCATAAATATGTCAACACTTGGAAACTTTTAATAGCGATTTTTGCGTGAAATAACGAAAACAACAATGAAATACGACACATTGAAAAAACCTATGGGTTCGAAAATACAACTTTGCCCCCACACTAAGAATTTCTCCTGTATCGTGGGTGCGTTTACAAACATTTAACTCACATACACAAACAGCCAGACCCGGAACAACTACTTATAGGCCATACAACACACCACAACAGGCCACAATTGTTATGTAGGTTAAATTTCAGAGTACCCCGTAGACTACCTCGCAAACCTATAACACCCTTAGCTCCACCTGTTCGCCGTACAGTGTCTGGTGCTAATTCGCCTGTACCCCGCATGTGCAAACTCATAAACGAACGCAGCGACCTGGTTGACGTCCACGCAGACTCAATCTCGACGTTTGTCAGACGCCATTAGTATTATTATTTAACTAGCTTCTGCCCGCGGCTTCGCCCGCGTGGATGTCGGAAATTATGCCACGGGAACGTGCTAACAGGATAAATGAATGAATTAATATAACCTAGAACTTTAGTAAATACATTGGGTTCTATAAAATTGAATTTATAATTACATGAGCATTTTGCATGTGGTGTTTGCCTTTAATTGGTTGTGCAGTTAGACTTAAGACAGTTACTTGTATATAACTATATACCTATATAATGTCTGTAAACAACTGTTGGTGAACCTTAATCTATATCTTCTATATCTATATACTTATAATAAATCTGTAGAAGTGAAAATTCTGTACATTGAAAACATCAAAAAAAATAAATGGCAGGGGGTGTTACTAGACCGACACCGAACCCAAAAATGTGATTACAAAAATTTTTGTCTGTCTGTCTGTTTGTTCAGGCATCACGCAAAAACTACCGGTTCGATTACGATGAAACTTGGTATAATTATTCTTTAATATCCTGGGCACCACACTGGGTACTTTTTATCCCGGAAAAGTATATACAATAAAAAACAAACTTAATTTTGCGGTTCGATCCCTAGACTGATTACTGTACCAACCGCAAATAATAAGTTTGTCGTAGGTTACGTCACCCGCAGTATTATCTGTGCGACCTTTTTATTCCTTTTAGTTTTTAGAGTTATTTAGGTTTAATTTTATAAGTCGTAGGTATAGATTTTAATTTTATAGTATACGTAGTATATTTGTTAGTGTACGTAGTGACCGTAGGTTATTTTATAATACTGTTAGGTAGGATTAGTCATTCGTATAGATATTAGTTTTTAGGGATTTTGGTTATTTATTGAGTTTAGATTAGTTATCATCAGAAATAGGTTTATTTAGGTAGGTTATTTTTTTTTAATTAGGTAGGTGCTTAGGTAAAGATATCATATAGGTACCCTCTTAATCACCACTAATGAGACACAATTGGTTTTCTATTGTAATTAGCCACAAAGGGCCCGCGAGATGGATGGCATCCTGGGGAAGCACATACATTTTTTCCTGTTAGCACGTTCCCGTGGGATAATTTCTGACATCCACGCGGGCGAAGCCGCGGGCAGAAGCTAGTTAAATAAATAAATACAAATATTTGTTCCGTGCGGGAATCGAACTCGCGACATGCAGCGCAGCAGTCAATCGCTTAACCACTGCGCCAACCGTGCCGTCAAATCTCGTCGAACTATGATCGTAACAACACAAAATTTAATTGAAAAATAAAGGAGAAAATCGCATTTGAATAAAGCCAAGTGTATACATACTTATGCTCGTACAACCTTCACTTATTACACACTAGCTGCACCCCGCGGTTTCACCCGCATAAGTTTCGATCCCGTGGGAATATTGGGATAAAAAGTATTCTATATGTAAATCCTGATTATAAACCACCTGTGTGCCAAATGTCATCCAAATCCATTCCATATTTATTATAAAACTGGTATTCAAATGCTACTAAGGGTTTACAGTGACTACGCTCAAACATATTTTACCTTGTCTTACTAAATTGCAAAAACAACGTCTCTATTTTTATTTTCCATTTTATAGGTAGATTTTTTTATTATCATGTCTCAATGGAGTGATTATTTAAAATACAAAATAATCACTAAGAATAAACTTTATGAAAGTATACTATATGGTTCAATTTCTTTAGAATATTGCGTCTAGCATAACAACTAAGATCAAATTCCAATGCGGCTTATAAGAGTTGAGTTGGTCTTGTGGTCACTAAGGTAGTGCGGTGTTCATCGTTGTCTACGTTCGAAACCGAGTTTAACCTAAATGTAGCTTTTTGCTCAGCTGTTTTTAGGGTTCCGTAGCCAAATGGCAACGGAACCTTTATGGTTCGTCATGTCTGTCTGTCCGTCCGTATGTCACAGCCGCTTTTTTCCGAAACTATAAGAGCTATACTGTTGAAACTTGGTAAGTAGATGTATTCTGTGAACCGCATTAAGATTTTCACACAAAAATAGAAAAAAAAAACAATAAATTTTGGGGGTCCCCATACTTAGAACTGAAACTCAAAATTTTTTTTTTCATCAAACCCATACGTGTGGGGTATCTATAGATAGGTCTTCAAAACTGATATTGAGGTTTCTAATATAATTTTTTTCTAAACTGAATAGTTTGCGCGAGAGACACTTCCAAAGTGGTAAAATGTGTGTCCCCCCCCCCCCTGTAACTTCTAAAATAAAAGAATGATAAAACTAAAAAAAATATATGATGTACATTACCATATAAACTTCCACCGAAAATTGGTTTGAACGAGATCTAGTGAGTAGTTTTTTTTAATACGTCATAATAATAATAATATCCCTGGACATTTCACACAGCGCCATCTAGTCCCAAGCTAAGCAACCTAATGCTTGTGTTATGGTAACAAGATGGCTGATAAACTACTTATATACATTTTTTTTTTTTTTGTAAATACATACATATTATAGATAGAAAAACACCCAGACTCGGAACAAATACATGTAGGTCATACAAATATTTGTTCCGTGCGGGAATCGAACCCGCGACACGCAGCGCAGCAGTCAATCGCTTAACCACTGCGCCAACCGTGCCGTCACGTCATAAATCGTAACGTAACGGAACCCTTCATGGGCGAGTCCGACTCGCACTTGGCCGGTTTTTTTTTTAATTATTTGATTACACTTTTTTTACATTTCTTTAATGGACGACGTAGGGTCTTGTTTTTTTAAACGGGCAGCTGTTCGTATAGAAATAAAATTAAACAATTGCAAGTTTAAAATGTTTATTATTTCATTAAAACACTTATGTAAGATAAAATAAGTCAATGCTCATATATATTTCCAAATTAATATACCTACATTTTATATTAGTATGCCATAATCAAATCTAACCATTTAGTAACATTAAACAAGGCATGCTTATGCTTAAAAGTTTATTATCGAGAAAATGAATTCATCTGTGAAATGCTTTATTTAAATAGAAACAATCTATTTATAACAATAACATCACCACATAATCTGCAACATTTTAATGGTTTAACAATCAATCCATTGAGCATTTACTTACATGGGTGTGTTTAAAAATAGAAAATAAAAAAAATAAAAAATAAAATTTGTTTTTACGTAATTATTATAATTTTAACATTGCTTGAGAAATTTTGCATAATACCTACCTTTACTCCTTAATCTATGAATGACTCGCCCCGAAGGGCGACGGCGCGCGGCGACAGATACTATAAGGCCGTTTTCAAATTAGCAGCGCGACAGATTCAGATGCCTTCACATTTTAAGAACAACCGCGCCGCCGTTGTTTAGGTCTAATCGTTCAGTTGTCAAACTCGCTCATTGTGCAGTCTATAATCACGTGCGCTTGCAACACTGACTTATCATCGACTGGGCGCACGCGGAGGATACGCCGGCAATTCTGACTGGGCGACGCAACAGTCGCGCTGCAAGTCGCATTCCACTAAACTTTTATACAATAAGTCTTATACTGAGCATATATTTTAAATTTTTGACAATTTTTTCATACTAGAACTGTCAGGTGTCAATTTTATTCCACGGATAAAAATTATCTGACTGTCTGAGTTTTGCATCGCCAGATAACTTTTATTCGAGGAAGGTCTTTACCTTATACATGATGTATCCGATGTATGTACAGACGCCAGCACATCAAGCTACTACAATCTGTCAAAATTTAATAGATTTTCAACTTTATCGCTACAGTATTAAGGTTCAAGGTTGATTGGGAAAATTTGACAGTCTCGGGTAGCTTGACCTGCTGGCGTCTGTACCGATCCTGCGATCGTATGCTAGCGTACTCTGGCGCATACCGTTGCATGCCTTGCGCGTCACGCCGCATATCGTCGCATCACGCAACGATATCCTCCTGCGCGCTCTTCAATACCCCAGAAGAAATTCCATTTTGATGCTACGTGGTCGGTGATCTCTGAGCTTTGAAATCTACCTATATCTAGTTACCATTAGACGTACGAATTCACTTTAGTAATTCTAACATACCTTGCCCGCCGTCCCCCGTGTATGATGCTGGTTAAAAGCATTCGAGTTGTCTAATTTGAAATCACATCTAGTCAATGACTCCTCGAGATATCCGAAATACCGTTTAAAGATAAGGTAAAATTTTGAGATGCAAATAACAGCTGATAAATAAAAAAAAGATTATTTTTGCATATTTTTTTTAATTTTCATTAATCTACCTTACTGCCGATGCCGCCCTCAGATTCGTTACTTAAAATTAACCAATCAATCAACTTTAATTTATCAACATTCAAAAAATGACATGACATCACAAAACAATGTTTATAAATTTGTCCCATTTTTGGCTAACAGTGTTCCAATGAATACTAGCCAAGTTAATGATTGATTATTTTGTAGTGACGCCCCTGAGTACGTTATTTTAGTTAGAACTACTTAGTACCTATAACTAATAGTTTAAAAATTAAATGCACACATTAAACCACTTCAAAAATTTTAACATATTTATACATACAGTGTCAGAACAAAACTGTTGACCATATTATTTCCACCAACTAACAAGAAAAAGGTATATGCCATCAATGTTACTACATGCTACTATAATGATTTGCACATAAAGATAAATTGGCTGATCGAAACAGAAAAACAAAGACAAATCTTCAAAATAGCTCGCATTTAACTAGTTCAATAGGGCACTTTCTGTGAAGGTTAAACACCCTTATTTCAGAATTTGTAACGTTACAGAATCTTAGATAATCGATCGAAAACGTGTCCAGCCAATAACAGGAGCGTTTTCGAATAATATGGTTCCTTTACTAACATTTAGTTACGCAATGGCAATGTGTAATAGTAATAACGTTTGATTTATGGCGTCACATGTAAGGATTTACGAGGAATCAATGGAAACTGTCCAGCCAGCATGAGTTCAAGCTGGCTGAACACATGTATCTCCGCTGCCTGATGATCTACGACCTTCGAAATGTGTTCAAAATTTTGTGACGGTGACGATAATGATAACCTGAATTGAAAAACGAAAAACCAGCGAAGTGGTTATTCAAGCTGGCTGGACACGTTTTCGATCGATTATATAAGATTCTGTAGCGTTACAAATTCTGAAATAAGGTTGTTTAGCTGTCACATAAAGTGCCCTGTTGACCTAGTTAAATGCAAGCTATTTTGAAGATTTTTTCAGCCAGCCTGAGTCACATGGACACAGGCCCACTCCCTCTCACAAAGAAGACTCTGTGAGAGAGAGTGGTCCATAATCTACCACTCGGGCCCAGTGCGGGTTGGCGGATGTCACGTCTTCAAATTGTTGGTGCATGACATGCCGGTTTCCTCGCGATGTTTTCCTTCACCGTTTTGGGAGTAGTGGTGATGATATAATTTACACAAAGTAAAGTGCCTACTTGGGATCGAACCAACGACCTACAACTCGTAAGTCGCGACCGTTACCACTGGACCACCACTGCTGATTCGCCAGCAACTCTGCAACATTCCATTTTGGCCGCAATAAACTCAAAAATGCTAATCCGCGCGTGTAAGTGGAAATTACATTTACACGCGCGGAACCCTGGAGGGTGCGTCAACACGTGCTCATTTGAATATTGCATGGCTAATAGAAGGATCTTTTCTTCATTTTTTTTTTGTCTTGGGAGCTGGTTCAAAGGCCACCGTGGATAAATACATTTACTACACAATATTAGAAATACTTCAATAAAAAACTGAGAATTTTCGTCTGGAATTATGAAGTTACATTGAACGTTATAAAATTCATCACTAACTACATAAAACAGTACTCACTAGTCGATTTTTTTTGTTTAGTGTTTTATGATAGGCTAGGCCAAGCCCGCTAGCCGTAACATACAAACGGTAATAACATTCATACCGTATTTCCATTCAGTTTGATAAGAATGTAAGCAAACTAATAAATCATTGATGCGACCGTGGACCGTCAATTGGTAGACAAATTAAATGATTTTATTATTGGATGAATCCTGAAACTGCAATTTTAAATCACATTTGTGTAGGTACCTATTACACTAGGATAATACATGTACCTATTACACTAGGATAAATATTAATGGTAAATTATCTTTGCATCTGTTTTTCATTTAAAAAGTGAGGTTATTTAAATGTGTTGTTTATTTCCCTTTATGAGAGATTGATAAACTAACGGGCTTGTTAACATTTTTATCAAATTCTACTATTGGAATAGACTTTAGTTCTAACCAACTGTAATCGGTTTTAGCCGGCTAAGGGTTGGTACACTACACATCGAGATCCGTGCGTGATGCTGCGCGCACTGTTTATTATAATTTTAGTTAGAGCGCGAAAGCACAAGAACTAGAAACATCAAAAACGAAATACGCCAAATTTACGCGCGGCGGCGTGAACTGACCCCAAATCGTAAAGCTGATATCAGAAGTTTCACTCGAGTGAATGTTCATTTTTATTTCATTCCACGTCCACACGACACCTTCGATTAAGAATACACACTAGATTCAGAATTAGCACCACAAATACGGCCGAAAATATAAGGCAATTTGGCATTATGGAGTGTAATCAAAAATAGAACAAGCATCAATCACCGACAATTTGTTCAACCCAATTGCTTAATTTAATTATTTTTTTTTTTAATTAAAATTCTTTGTATTTACTTAAAATTCTTTGTATTTACTTATTTCAAAATGATTATGTTAAAGCATCAAGCGAATTTGTTTTTATATTTTCTCCAACGACAAAGTCCTAAACATTATACATACATACATAGTCATTGTATACATTATGTTTGCACCAACGACAGTCCCATTTTATGTCTAGGAAAATCACTGTCCATTCTAAGGTTGCCTGGAAGAGATCGCAGTAATGCGATAAGGCCGCCCATTGTATATTTTGTAGTGTTTTATGTATTTTTTATGCTATGTATTTTTGTGGTGTACAATAAAGTATATATAAATAAATAAATTAATATATCCCTAACATAATTTTGAACTATATATTTAACTTTATATTAAGGTTGATAATAAAGTGAAGTTGTGGATATCTAAAAACCTGTTCATATTTTTTTCACCTAATCATTAAAACTAACAATATAATATCGTAACATTTTTCACTTTTGATTAATTTTGAAAGAAGCATATAAATGAAAAAAAAAAAAGGTAAAGCGTCTGATATCAGCTTAATTGTAGCTATACTTCAGCTTTCATTTTTATTTTATTAGTTTTAAGAAAACTTACAGCTAATACATTCGAGTAGTTCAAAGTAATATGTAGAAGAAAGCCAATTACAAGTTCCCACTTATAAAAACTTATGTATAAAATTGACAAAACGGTATAAACAGCGTGAGAGTTAAACACACAAACAGCAGCAGCTCTCGCCATATCTTTAATAAATTTTGGTTCTTTCCGAGCTTGATTAGTGAAAATTGGCTTTGTTCAGAGGTGTAGCCGCACCAATGTTTCCCTAAAAATGATATAACTAGGTATATAATTTCAGAGATGAGAGAGACAAAAACCCTTATTTTGATTAGGTACGTTATAATCATTGACAAAACCCTCTGCCGTATCGTCCACCGAAATGCTGAAATGTGCCATAGCCATAAACATTTTACACAATCCGTAATTACTACTTTGTTTTGAAATTTTGAATCTATCTACGTAATTCACTGCAAAGCTCTGGACAAACTGAAGGAATCCGGCGCAGGATGCGGAACAAAATTCGCTCGTAACAATTATCAAACTGGCATGTCCCGCATCCCGCGCGAGATTCTGTGTGGCCAAAACTTAAAGGTAGACAAATGACTTCTATTTTACTCGAGAGCTCTTATCGGATTTACTAGAAACCTTTTAATTTTATAGACAAAATATAAAAAAAAAAAATACATCTCACAATCTGTTTAAGTATGGCCAACACTTTTATACTGAGACCGTACTGAAGACTTCGAGACCTCGATAACTTCTTGTACATTAGTGTATACTATTTACATTATTCAAAACAAATAATATTTTATCAATAACTACATGCAAGTTCAGCCTGGAATACACATGCTATATAGTATAGCACAAAATAAAAAATGCAGCAGATGCCACTGCTTAGTAGCATATTATTAGCACCTATACATACAAAAAAGTATGAGTATTATACAAACACGGAGACCACACTGTAAGTGAGCATAAGTAAATTAGAAGCAAAGAAGTACTCTTTTTATTATAGCATGTGTATTTCAGCCTTATTACTGTAGTACAAAAATAAATAAATGTAGTTTAATATTGTAACTAAAAAATAGTTTGTACCTGCATAAACTAACATTATTTATTTTTATACAAGGTTTGGTTGTTTAAAAATTTCTTAAATATATTATTATGTGTACTTATTGCAAATAAAAAAAAAATATAATTTTGCTTGACTATAATTAATATAAATCGTTATATTGCATACTAAAGTGCAGATAGTCACCAGTTAGTGGATCACACACTGCGACGCAGCAAGCAGCGCACGAGGCGCGGAGCCGTGGTTTTTACGCCCGCCGTACATGATCACTTAGTCACACTCCAATTGGTCATCAGGAAACGCGTACATGCGCAGCGGACGTAAAAACATGCTCCGCACGAGACGCGTCGCGGTGTGTGATCCCGCTTACCGACATCTTGTTTCTAGTTTGAATCGTGTAGGCGCTAGTAAAGAGGAAGGTTTCTATAAAGTCAAACACACATTTGCGGGCTTTTTTATCGCGGATATTTACTAATTGTTGTAAAGATTGTGCCTCCAGATTAATCATAGGCCATTGCCCGGTTTGTGGAACGAACATTTTTGACGTGTCACTTGGGTTCCAATTGGCTGTCGATTGTAAGAAGTAGGCTAGTTGGATAGTAAGAAAAATACTTCATTCGTTTTCTAAAAAATGTTTTTAGGCTAAAAAGCTTTTTGTAGGTGACTTTAGATTAATTAATATGTTTGAGAAATAATTACGTTAAAATAAAACCATTGGTCACGTGATATTAAATGTGAATCAAAATGCGACACGCCACTACTTGCGACTGTTTCAAATGTAACTACAATGTCATCAAAAAAATCGACCCACCTATTATTCACATGTTTGTTTATTATTTTGAGGGTCGATATTATGATGATTGACGTCGTTTGTCATAAATCTTATTGCACTTGAAGGTTAACCATTTTTTATACAGAAATACTGTTGAGTGCTGATTTGACGGTTAAACATCGGAAGAAATCGCCCCGTTCTATCTGTCAGTAACAGATTTTTCTAGGGAGTTTATGTGAATATGGTGAAGTTTAATTGCTGAGGCTTTAGTTTTGACTAATTATGTCTAAAAATAATGGACACTACTGAACCTGAGGAGGCCCTAGTTGTGGCTTTGCTGCAACAAGGCTTAAATCAATGTGTAGTGGCCAGGAAGTTAAATCTCAGCCGTTCTGCAGTTCGGCGAGTTTACCAAAGGTTTCTGGAGACTGAGCAGTATCTAAGAAGATCTGGATCTGGAAGACATAAGGTGACAACTCAAAGGGATGACCGCTTTATAGTGGTATTTACGAAATCGACACCTTTCTGGCGTAGATCTCCAGCGATGCTTACGTGAAGATCGGGGTGTGGCTATAAGTGACAGTACTGTAAGGAGGAGAATACGTCAGCAGAATTTAAGACCACATAAGCCAGCAACAGGGCCACAATTGACCACAGCTCACAAGCCAAGCCAAGCAAGACAAGCCAGCCTTCAATTTGCGCAGAATCACTTCAACTGGACTATCGGTCAATGGGAGTCGGTTCTTTTTAGCGATGAGAGTCCGATGACTTTATACGGTTCTGATGGACGCCGTAATGTCATGCGACGGCCAGGTGAACGTTATGCCCAGTGATAAGAGAAACAGTCAATTATGGTGGGGGCTCTATAATGTTTTGGACTAGGATATCTTTAACGGGACGCACGGAGCTGGTTTTCATAAGTGGTGCTTTAACTGCAGTTCGGTACATCACAGAGATCTTGGGAGACCAAGCGGTGCCATATGCCGGCTACATTGGAGAATATTTTGAGTTAATGCATGACAATGCACGGCCACACGTAGCGCCCATTGTCATCGATTATCTTGAAGAGGTCGGCATTCGGGTTATTTCGTGGCCAGCAGGAAGCCCTGATCTTAACCCTATAGAGCATATGTGGCACACCTTAAAACAAAAGTTTAGAGCCCGTAATCCAGACTGGATACATCCTTAGGAGACCTGGAAACCGCTATCAGGGAAAAATGGAACCGAATCCCTCAAGAGACCATCAAAACCTTGATTAGGTCACTAAAACGGCGAATGTAGGCCGTCATTCGAGCAAGAGGGGAACACTCGAACACATTCCTTTTAGTTTAATATTGAGTATTCATAACGCTTAAGACTGAAAAATTAGAGCGTGTTTAAGATTAATCAAAAACAGTATAAAATTATTATTTTTATAATCAAATTTCATTTTTTTTATAATTTTTATTTTTATATTGTGCTAAAGTTGGTGTAAATAAACAAGTTAGATTAAACATATCAGTACTAAACCATTTTGTTTTGTTTTGCTAAAGAAAAAACGTGATTTGCGGTAAAACTGCAGGTTGGCCGATTTTTTTGATGACCAGTGTATATAAATTTAAAAAATGAAATGCTGTTCGTTGGTAAGCACAACACATGAGAGCGGCTGAACCGGTTTGAGGATTTTTTATTTTAAAATGTTCGAGACAGTCCGAATTAGGTTTTTATAAAAAAAAAAAAACTACTTCATGCGCGGATTTTATTGAATTTTTTCAATGGCTCCTCAAACGCGATCAGCGCACGATGAAATTTATGTCAAATGAACGCGCCCTCAGTATTTACCACTGACTACGTCACAGTAAAATTATATAATATAATATCTGTCTATACATACATAAAGACCATAACTAAAAAATGATGTCCAAATTGAGCCTCGTTTTAATAATATGATTGTATCGTAATAGTGACTTGAATGAAGCCTGGGACAGTCATTTGTCTACAGATACTAACATGGATTCTAGCCCCTTCGCCACTATACAGTTACACACATACATACATAAATGCTATAACAATGTGGAAAAAACAATACACTTTTTCAAATAATTTCTGCTATTATAATGAAATTTAACACTGCAAAAATCTTACATAAATGATTAATATGGTATATAAACATACCATTTCGGAAAATAGAAGAACTTCATTATTCAGCATTGTCGTAACGCACTCTGCAAAGAATAAGAAAATAATATTATTTAGCAAGTTTTTAAATTCCATTGAATAAATTCGTAAAAGTAAGATCGCAATGAGGGTAATATTGAAAAGTAGAGTGGAAAATATATTATGACAGGAAGATCTACTGAATTTGTTTACTTTTGCAAATGTATCGAATGTGATGGTAACGCGAGACTAACGCCGCGATTCTCTCGCCCGTCGATATGGCGCCTAAGAGTTAGCTTTTATTACCAACTAAGCCTAACGGAAAATATAGAAGGCATGTTCGTTCGTCAAGGAAATCAGCGAAATTCTAAATCTCTTATGGTTTCTTTTTTTCAAATAAAAGCGTTGTTTTGCTTTGTATGTTGATCAAAATTTGAAATGTGACAACGTAGCCGCGGGCTACTCACCTTAATTCAAATATTTTATTTTGCTGTATTTCTTGTTTTGCCATGCAATCGGCGCTTTGTCCACCTCGAAACCACGAACTACACGAGTAAGAGGCGTGAAGCATCACGTCTGTTTGTTCTTATCAATATGGTATTTATAGCCCAAAACGAATGTATCCGTGCTCTTTGCGATGAGCCACCATTGACTCCATATAAACCTTATTTTAAAGATCTAACAATATTTTAACTGTTCCTGGCGTACATGCCATATTTGAATGCTGCACTTTTTTTTTAAATTCATTCTGACTTATTTCAACGTCTTGGCAAGCCATTTATATCACTGAAGTTGCTTTCCAAGGATATGGATATTTAATACACTACTAAAATCGGATAGGGAACTGTCAATCAATCGATTTAAAACAACGTTATTCAAATGGCTTATAGAAATATCATTCTATTCTGTGAATGAGTATTTAGACTTTAAAAATTCACACAGACATATTAATTGACATTTTAAATTTAATAACTATGATTTATGTACTAATTTTATGAGCTTCATTTATTCAATTAATGTAAACAAAATGATTATGTAGGATATCCAGATATAATGTTACGCCCATAATAATTACGTACTCGCTGCGCCGGATAATAGGACAAGAATAATAAACTTGACTTCACCTCTGACGCTGACCACGCCTTTTGCTCAAACGACGTCCAGATGAAGGGTCCTGCAATGTGAAGCGATTTGTAGTTTCTGGAGCGACTCTCAAGTTCCGAGAATCTACGGACCGAGCCTTGCTCACCTGTTTATGAAAATACTTCGTTTTTTAGATGTTTTTTTTTTATCAATGGACCACATACTAGATATGGACTTACCTTATCCATAAATTTCTTTATCAACTCAGGGCAATTTAAGTTGTTTTCTGGTTCCCAAGAATCAAATTTGCTTGCCCATCCTTTCCAATGAATAAAGAACTCCCTCTTTCCATTCTTCTTGTGACGAACCTCTAATATACGATCAACCTAAAATAAGGAAAATGATTTTAGATTTGCATGTAATTTGTTTTACACTAATTATTATAATAATTTGCGATAAGCGCCAGGGTGGCCCGCGAAATTCAAATTTTCTTACGTTTTTTTTTTTTTGCAATTTACTTTTAGAGCCAATTGGGGATCTATGAATAAATCAAAATAAAATCTTGAGGTTTTCGAATTTCCTAGTTCTTTTTACTCGACCAATCAGGTTATTTTTCAAGTTACACATGAAGATTGGGCATGTGAGTCTTGGGAGTGAAAATTTTATTTTTTACTAGCGGACCCGGCAGACGTCGTCCTGCCCGGTTGAGTCATCATATACCGACAGCAGTGCCACCTACCGGGCCCAATTGTGTTTTCAAACCATCCAGGAACCTATTCAAATATACACACAAAATTTCATCCAATTTCGTGCAATCGATCGGAAGTTATGCGCGTACATACATTTCGGTGATTCATTTTTATTTATAGATTGTCCAAACTTTAAGAGATTGGGCGAATCTGCCTTGAAGCCCAATAGCGTTAAGACACACCAATGGTCTCAGATCTCACCAAGAAGAGTATTTCTTATTCTGACGATTTTTATTGTTAGTACGTCAGGAGCTACAGAGCTCTTAAGTGTGTGTGTCAATTAATTAATTTTCATTAATTCTGTGTCTTGCAAATATCATCTTTTAAGCCTATTAACAGACATTTTAAAACATTGGTCTCCTAGCTGCCGTTTTAAGAAAAATGTTTGGAACCTTGGAACCTTTCTACTTTAAATTAAAAAATATGCTACCTAGGCTTGCACAATATCACCAAAAAAGTTGGTACTGAATACCAAAAAAGTTGAAAGACGTCAGGTGGAAATCCTTAAATTATTCGATTTATTTGTTATTCCAAATCATATGATTTTGCTTATTTATTTTAGTCTTGATGCTAATGAGATTAGAAACTTATTTACAAAAGAATACAATAGGTACCCCAGACGCCTATGTTCCATGTGCATTGAACGTTTTTTTTCCATCCCTCTGTTACACATGAGGAGTGCCACCCCTACTTTTTTCGTTATTTCACTACGTCATAATTTAGCAGTGCACACAATAAACCTTCGGACTAATTTTCATTGATTTAGTGCTAATAATCTCTTAATAAAACGGATCTGTGACATCCAGGCAGACAAACAGATGGACACACGGACATGTCAAAAATATAAGGATTCTATTTTTGACATTTACTACTACGGAACTCTAAAATTCACCCTGTATATAGAATTCTAGTCATTGATTGTTTCCTTACTTCATACTCAGCATTTTCATCAGCATTATTATCATCCCAGTCATGTTTAGCTCTTTTAGCTGGTACTTTGGTTTCTTTTTTTGCTTTCCTCTTATTATTCTTCTTCTCTGGTTTACTTTCTTTGTTTTTAGAATTCTCTTTCTAAAAAAGACAAAGAAATGTATAAAACACAAAAAAAGCCATCCAAAATCGAGCACTAATTCGTCTAAGACAGTACAGTACACTCTTACCTCTTCATTAAACTTATTAATTAGTTCAGGACATGATAAGGTGTTCTCAGGTTCCCAGGTATCATTATCAGCAGAATAACCCTTCCAGCGTATTAAGTAATGAAGTTTTCCTTTGATCTTCTTGGAGTCAACCACTTTTTCAACCTAAAATGTTTGTGTGCTATTTAAAATTGGCTACAAAGTTCACTTAATTATATCATCTAAAATTTAAGATTAAAATAAATATAAGGATAAAATGGGAGCTAAAACAAGCATTTGATTTAATAGTTACTTTCACATTTATAATTTACTATATTATTATAAATGTGTAAGTACCTCTGTCTGTCTTTCTGTAACCTTTTCAGGCCTAAATCACTAAACCAATTGTTATGAAATTTGACAGATGAGTAGCCTGGGACCTGGAGATCTGGCTACTTCTCAACATGTATTAAAAAAAATATGAAAAACAAAATACACGCAACAGCTAGTTCATACTACATAACATAATGCCAGTAATCCCCGGAAGGTAAGGCAGGGAGTACCATCAGTACACCCACATTTAGCCAGTTTCCAGGCATCTACAAATCCAGACTCTGGGCAGCTACTTAGAATTTCCAGTTGGAAATCCCATTAACACTGCCTGACCTTTAAATCAAACCCAGGAGCTCATGCTCAGCAGTAGTACGTGCGACCATTAGCCACTGGTATCTCGAACAGGGTTCAAGCTACCGGTGGTCAGGGCTCCAGAGAGAGGAATCTCTTATTTATATCTTTGTTTGTGGAGATGGCTAATAATTGTATAGGTCCGCTACCAAGAAACTACAGAGGTGAAATGAATATCATTTACAATACGTGACTACCGAATATAGAATCAGAAAAGCGCATTTGCAGGTTCTGTAGGTAGGCTGAGGCAAAAATTATGACAATTTCAAATGTTATACAATAGAAAACGCTTCATGATTTCTAAACACTTTTGGAATTGTTTTTTTGTTTCTGTAAAATTTATTGTGTCATTTAAAAACTGGCCTATAACGATTGGGGCATGCACAATTAGGGTTCCATACCAAACCATGTACACTGAGCAGTTTATAGAATAGTCACTGGTGTGCCGTATTTATTGTACCTCTAAACTACATAATACATCTAAAATAACAAAGTGTATATTTTTTTATATTTTAATTCACATAACATTTTTTTTGTAACGTCACACAACCTTGTAATAAAAAAATCTGTGTGTGAAATCATAATATTTACAAACCATATACTTGTTTAGCCTAAAATATATAAAAAAAAAAAACACTAATATTTAGCTATAACTTTTCACTAACAGATTTTATTTTATGGTTGTCTTAGTACATACAAGTTGAGTCCACATTACAATTTAATTGATTTTTCAATTGCATAGGTCTTGTTAGTGGTGGTCATTTGGATAAACCCCATACAGTTTCTGGTCAATGTCCTCTGTTTAATAGAATGACAATGATTTACTTTTCATTCATTATCTTTCCCAGAATTAACTCAGTTTCAGGGTACCTTATACAAATAATAATAACCATTTAAAATCAGTTTTGTTTTACACTCTCGTTTTTATATTTTATTTATCTTTTAGAGGAATATTCCAATAAAATAAATTTACTATTTTTACATTTGATTTTGTTTGAAAGTTGAATTTGTCGGGAGTGTTCTTAGCTATGTTTGATGAAAATCGGTCCAAGATGGCCGCCGCCACAAAATGGCGGATTACATATTTTTTCACAACTCCCTCAATACGGGTATCAAATGAAAGGGCTTGACTAGTAGAATACTTTACACTATGATAAATTTCAAATCCAAGATGGCCGCCACCACAAAATGGCGATTTATATTTTTTGTTCACAACTCCCTCAATATGGGTATCAAATGAAAGGGCTTGACTAGTAGAATACTACACACTATGACAAATTTCAAATCTAAGATGGCCGCCAACACAAAATGGCGAATTACAAAAAAACCTGCAGTGCGATTCTGTAACCATCTCACCGTGAAAATTTAGGTGAAGTGAGCGTGGAGTGAGCTGTCACTCCAACTAATACTAGGGATTGACACTATTGACAGCTCACTTCACCTTACTTTTCACGGTGAGATTTTTACAGAATCGATCGGCTGATCAAATACCAAATTACCTGAATCTTAAAACACAAGAAAATAAAAGAATTAAATAATACGGAGTCCCTACAAAAAGCAATTAAAAAATTAAATTATAAATTTAAAACCCCCGACACAAAATAATAATAAAAAATAGTATAAATGTAAAAAGCCTAAAACAATTAAAAAAAAACTTGAAACAATAGCCACAAAAAAAAAAAACAAAAAAGGTATAAACGTGAAACCCTATAAAAAGAAAATAAAAACATGAAATTATGACCCTACGTAAGTACGTATGATATTTAAATTGTTTTTTTTTAATTGTTTTAGGCTTTTTACATTCATAGTATTTTTATTATTATTTTATGCCGGGGGTTTTTTAAACTTTTTATTTAATTTTTTATTGATGTTTAAAAGTCACTTAACTTTAATAATTTTTTATAAATAAACCCCTGAAATGCTAAGGTAAAAGGTCACAATTATTATTTTAAGGTGTAGCAACAATAGAACAAGAAAGAACAATGGCAACTCACCTAACAAGCTTGAACTAAGAAAAATCGAATTCAACATATCACGATAATACATTTATGTTATTTCAGATCTAATTATATTACATATATATAACTTAGAATGGAATTCTATTTATTTTAAGCTACAAAGAATTAAGTAATTAGGCCAAATGTGTGTTAAGGTTACAAGCTATATTTTTAAATTATAGCCAGTAAGTGAAAATTGAGGGTTAAAACCCTCAATATTTTCTATAAGATATTCTTCTGCCTTTGGATAAACAAGTTTTATTTTTGAAGATGATATCTATTATTTCCCCTGCTTTAATAAAAATATAAATAATATTCAATGATTATATTAACAATTCACTTCATTTTGAGTATAGTCTCAGCTGAGTAAGAAATTCTGTTTTCTCCTAGTCCAAAATGGCCATTGTTCTTTGAACTACAGCTTAGAAACGATTTTGTAAACAATAAGTTTTACCCTGTAAAGAATTGATAATGCAACATACAATACGGGGGTGCCAGGTGTTTTAGAACCCAACGGCCTGGCACGCGACGATGGGAAGAGACCAGACAGAATGACCATAATGCCCTGCAAGTTAGTCAGCCCTTGGTGTGGGATGCGATATGTGTCGACACCCTTGCGCCATCCCATCTTCCTAGCATGGTGGGCTGTGCTGGAGCGGCTGCTGCTGGTGCAGAAAACCTCAAACGGCGAAAATATTCCAACCCGATTGGGAGTTATATGTTCGAGCCGTTTGGGGTTGAAACACTAGGGCCATGGGGTCCGAGTGCCCACTTGGTTTTTCGAGATATCGCCAAGCGG
Organism: Apamea anceps; assembly: GCA_951799955.1. Classification (NCBI taxonomy): domain Eukaryota; kingdom Metazoa; phylum Arthropoda; class Insecta; order Lepidoptera; family Noctuidae; genus Apamea; species Apamea anceps. Next base: position 8,890,998 of record OX637516.1, read on the forward strand.
TTAGTCAACTCTTCACGTGACCAGAGGGCTGGCCAGTTTCTTTTGCCAAAGAATTAGCATCGACATACAATGTGGCAATGCTGCCAGCTTTTTGAACACTGTTCCGGCAATGCGGACAAATTTTTTGATGCCCTGATTCTTTTGCTTATTTTTTCACATGTGCATATGTATTATTATTTTAAATGTTAACTTATATAATGTAAATAAAGTTATAATATATTTGTTTCTACATACAACTGACTTTTAACATTATAGTAAGTTAGGTTCGAAGTTGGTTTCCTTCTGATTATTTACTGAAAAAATTGTGTTTTTCTTCCACAAAAGTAAAGGAATTTCGGCGCCATTTTTCCAGCAGTTCGTGGGTCATAGAATAGTAAATTCGCAATTGCAATCGATTTAAAAAAGCAATTTTATCATTAGATTTGGTTTTTATTAAAAAAGGGCCTGTTCTAGCACACCATTGACTGACTCTATAATGTACTCTGTGGACTCTTTGGTACTTTCAGGACATAGTACCCTCATCATCATGTACCCATCATGTGTGGTCATCTGTACCCTTTGTTTACCTATGTTCTACAAATAAAAATATTTGAATTTGAATAGTATTCCCTACTGAGCATACATTTATAATAAAATATCACTGTTTACAAACATAAATTTATTACAAACCTCATATTCCTCTTCGACTTCGGCGACATTTTTCTCAGATTTCCTTTTTTTAGACTTGTTTTTAGCTTTTCCTTTTTTCTGAGATTCTTTGGTAGTACTTGTCGAAACATTCTCATTTAGTTCGACATTATCATTCAATTCTGATTCGGGCTCTTTCTCATCTGGGTCAGCTTGGCGTTCAGCGTCGGCATTGGCATGCTCATCATTATTAACTGACCCGTTCGTGGATGATATCACATCATCATCCTCTCTGCGACTCTTTGATATCTTACGCATTGCGGCAATTAATTTTGTAACAATAATGTACGAAAATAATAACGTATGTAATTGGTGTTCTAGGAAAGGAGGGAAAATCCGTGGTAGGTACTTACAGGCACGCTTTAGCTTGGCTTGCTAACAAAAACACTATGCCCGGCCCAGAAAATGTTGCAAGTCGCAATTAACGAATGAACTATTATTATATTGTCTATGAAAAGAAAATGGTATGGTCTGTTCCAAAACTATCTGATGAAAATGTAAGCAAATGGATCAGAAAATGTACCTGTGGGTGGGTACCAATTTGTAAGGCCATTTACAAATTGAAAAAAGTATTTGCTTGTGCCACACAAGCGAGTGGGGGTCGTCGATGATATGAAGTATGGCAAGATAGGTTAGAGAGAAAATATGACCTAGCCTCATGCTTACTAGAACCACAGTTTTATACTGTGCTAGAACGGAGGTCTCTATCGTGCTAAATTTAGCCCTGCAGCCCTGCTAACATGGAAGTTTGTTTGAATGCCCAAGATAACTATTATACTGTCCTTGATCTGTTTGTTTAAGCGTAAGCAAGTCTCCCATGTTAATTAAATAAATAAATAACTGATAACTTTTGCCACGGGTGTCGCTAATGTTTATTGCCTCACGGAATAACATCTGATACATACAGGAGACCATAAATGTGTAAGCAAAATTTCATAAAATAAAATTCAAAACCTCAAATTCTCAAAGGATTCAAGCTATAGCGCGGCCTAATGGTGTTGTTGTAGGTGGTAGCACTATTCCTCGTCCACAAACTGCCATTATTTTTTTTATGTATACTTTTGTGTCGATCACAATTTAAACAAAAACTAGATAAATATATGCGACTTGGATAAACAAAAGGTAAAACAGCGGCTGCTGTGAAGAGTAAATAAAATATGAACATATTTTTAGTTTAGGTACAGATTAAATCTACGCGTGATTCGTTCCGTTCCAAACAAATAAGTTGATTCAGACGCGAAGACGTGTCGTATGCGTATTTCGTCAAAATTTGACATTGACATTTGACTGACATCGTCATGACAATTCTTTCTTGTTCAAGTTCATTCTTTACTCTTTACTATTTTATTTCCGAGCTTGGATAGTAGGAAAGCTAAGAAGATTCTAAAAATATATATCCATGGTTGACTAACCTTTGAGCAATAGAAACTTATGTTTGCTGATCTAACTTCCAGCATTATTTATGTTTGTTACTGAAATTCGCAAACAAGTGTGCTTAGTGCAAATGAAAATCTTCAAATCATGACAAGCCGAGGAAATTTTCAAAGCGCCCGAATGAACTTTAAAGTGCAAAATGAACAACTTGAAAGTAAAGGTACCAAGCCAACACGTGAAGAATCGTCAATACTAGAAATTTTTGTGTTAATGATCGTGCACATTTGTAAAAAGATTTTGTTCTTTGACACCAATTTAAAAATAGCTGTATATTTAGGAGCTCTCTTTCTACTATCTATTGTTGCAGACGTATTGACATTTCCCAAAACATACTTTTCGAGGAGTGATAACATATTTAATCAATATTTCGTGAAAATTGGATGGTTTTGGACACTGTTCATGACTGTGCCTTATGTTTTATTGACATCCTATACAACATGCTGTGGAAAGAGAAGAACAATAGCAATGGCTCATTTATCAAGACTATTTGTTGCAACTGTGTTTTGGTATATGTGGACATCTGCTTTCAACATGATAGAAACTAGTTATGGGCGCTGTAATTCTAAAACATTTGACAACAAAGTATCATGCTTACTAAACGGACATTTTTGGAATGGGTTCGATATATCAGGCCACTGTTTTATTCTTATTTATTCAAGTTTGGTCATGATAGAAGAGGCCAAAGCAATCAATGGCTGGGAAAGAATAAAAGACTACATAAGAGATGAAAAGTATGCTCGCAGTATTAATGACAAGTCTGCCAGTGTTAATCCTTTGAAGAGTATTACTAATGATGAATTAACTATTTTAAAAATGTCATATGAGAATTTCACACCATATGTAAGAGGATATTTTATAGCCATTGCTTTGTTGCAGTTGTTATGGGATGTTATGCTTGTTTCAACAATTTTATACTATCATATCATGGTGGAAAAATTTATCAGTGGTATTATTGCAATACTGACTTGGTTTGTTACTTATAGAGTATGGTATACCATACCAAATATTTTACCTAATTTACCAGGAGAAGGTATATTTAGATACAATAATAAGAACAAACCAGCACCTACTACACCAGTGTATCGAAAGAGGAGTTCTACAAATGGAAAACATTTTATGGGTATGCCAATTAATACCAACCAAGATTCAGAAAACACTAAAGAAGAAACTAGATAGTTTAGTAGGATTGTATATTTTGAGGTATGGGTATTAGCATAATTATGTAGATTGGGGATAAATCTGTTTGGAATAAAAGATTTTGAATCTTTGAAGTCTACAGTAGGTATGGTTTATGGTTGTTGATTTTATAAATCTTACATATTTAAGTAAAAATGAAAATTTTGTATCTAATTTAATTATATTTAGGAACATTGGACACATTTTGTCAATTTATAATATACCTACTTACTGAATTTTATAATAACCTTCTGTTCAGTAATGTGATTTGAATTTGGAACATAAACTATAAATTCATATAAAAACTTACAAAAAAAAACTTATTCAATAATCTATTTGCTTTCTATTATCTTGCTGCTGTGAAAAGTAGACTATTCTCGGGGATAAAGGTGTCAGTCTTGGGCGAGCTTGAATGCCTTGCTGCACTCAGGAATCACTCTGAATTCTTGAGGTAAACCCTCGTTTGAATATGGCACCCGTGACATAAGACTATTGCTTTAGCCTCTGTGAATAATTTACTAATGTGTAACTGCACAACCTATTTAGTACTTAGTTAAATCCTGTTTTGCATTTTCTGTTTCTGTGTGTGATATAAATACAATTAATAAGTTTCTGTTTTATATACTTTTATGTTATTTATTTTAATAATTTTATATGGGTAGGTATTGTAATTTATTTCATCAAGGGTGGTAAACAGGAAATAAATCAAATTCTTAGGTTTATGTTACAAGTTAGACAAGAAAAAGAAAGAAACATTTATGGTATCAGTTTAATAAATATCTAATAAATAACAAGGGTAAATAATACTGTTTTATTGTAACTACTTATCCCTAATGCTTATAAATTATTGATTATATTTTAAGTACATGGGGTCAGAAACAGATCATAATATTGCCGGCAAGCGACAACCCAGCCTGCTGCGCCCGGCGCGGCGGCTTTTACGTCCGCATGTAATTGCTATTTTCCGTGACAAAACTTACAAAAAAAAAAAGAAACATACCAAAAAAAATCCAAAAGTCGACTTCGAAGTTGTTGTGGTACTTACCCCACAATTCGTATAAGTACCACTATTTATAATGTAAACAACACAGTAACAGGAAGTAATACTAATATCAACATTAACTGGATTAAAAACATATCGTTTACTGAAGATAAAAAAAAACAAAAACTACTCAATGTAAATAATACTGATATCAGACCACCGTGCGTGCGTCTTATCAAATAAAGAAAACTCGGATGCATAACCTCCTCTTTTTTGAAGTCGGTTTAAAAGTAGGTTCCCTAAACCCCAATCCACGCAAAGCATTTTCTGAATGGCCCATTTCTATACAAACTATTTTTTATTCCTCATCTTGTCTATCAAACAAGTTACACAATACAGACCTTTGTTTTTTTTTTCAGGGGAATCCTTTAAAAGGCCCACAAGTATCAGATTTTTGAGGAGCACAGTCACGTTTTTTTTTTACGGAAATCTTAAAACTACGAAATCATTGCAATAAATTGAAATGAATTCTAATTTATATATAACTAGCTTCTCCCGCGACTGCAAGCAGATTCAGATATATCCCTTTAAACAAAACTCACAAAATTTTACTTCTAAACTTATTATTAATAAAGACTACAACGAGGTAATGTTACATTGAACTAGAAATGGTTTCAAATTAAAAAAAAAGACATGAATGTGCTCCGTTAACGTTACTATACCTATGCCAAAATTATTCGTGTTAGGCTAAGCATCACAATCACCCTATATGTGCACATACTGTTGATTTTTTATACTTTCAACCGACTTCAGCAAGCTTTATTTGACACCGCCCCCAGTCGAAGGTACTAACGACTTCACGAATTCAGACTATTTCAGACGTAGAAAACAATTTTGAAAACTTGGGTGCATTCCACTTTCAATTTTATGGCTAGCAAACTTACAGTAATTAACTAAATATAAACAATGATGAGCAGTGATAGGAATAGGTAGTGCCTATTTGCCTAAACTTCAAAGAACAAAGACAAGAAACGGAGACTTCCTTAGGACTAAAATTTTTCCGGGACATCCCGGATTCCTTATACAAACATTGTGATTCATAGTATTAAGATCAACAAGGTATTTACAAAATGATCTCCAAAAAAAAAAATTCAGAAAATTTTATGGTTGTAACGACTGTGAATTTTATTTATTATGTTATGTCTAGTTGCAAACTTTAGGTAAATATAGACGAATTAGGTACTTATTTCAAATAAAATATTTTTTAAATGTATTTAAAAGTGTTGTTCCGAATTTCGGGACAGATGTCCTGGAAAAAATGTAGTCCTAAGGAAGTCTCCGTTTCTTGTCTCTGTTCTTCGAAGTTTAGGCAAATAGGCACTACCTATTCCTATCACTGATGATAAGTTACATAATCATATAGGATACAATAATACATTATTACTGTTCCTACGGTAGGACTCACGACTGGAAGTTTCCTGCTGTCCACAATTTAGCGAGGATGCAAATAATATACGTGGTTATTTTTAGGACAGATACACACAACCCGAAACTAATTTGATAGGAAACTTGATACTTAATTAATCACCAAGAGGATCGAAGGGTCATTGATTAAAATGAAAATCAAAAGTTTCAGCTTTTGTGTACGATCTCGATCTAGGATACAACAAGTCCACGCAATGAGTAATGACGGATAAAATTTAATTATAAAATATTGATATTATTGAATAAGTAATATTTTTTTTTATATTTTAGAAAAAAATAATACTTATGTAGGTAAATATGTTGTGTTTTAATGCGCGGATTCAGTTATACGCAGGACATCCTAATAGGTCAGGGTAGTGTACATAAAAAATAAACATTCTACTTTAAATATTTTGAAAATCTTTGTTTCGATTTCTTACATAATGTGGTCTGTAGAATTACTAGTGTAAAATTTTTTTAAAGATATATATAATTGCAACAACAACGCCGATAGATGCAGCACCGGCGGCACCTAAATAAGCCGGTGGTTGTGACATAACAATCATTTTAAGATGAACTGGTAAATTGGGTATTGTTTTTTTGAAGGATTCTCGCTGTTTCACACGATTGTAATAGTTTTCTAATAAAGGACGTTTTCCTGCCTCCCAATACCTACCCTCATATCCAAGTTCCCAAAGTCGTTGAAGAAGAATAGCTAGATTGATATCAGCAATACTGAAGTTTTCACTGCACAACCAGTTACCTAAAAATATATAATAAGTAAGTTAATAAAAAAAATATGAAGGGTCCCTTTGCATAATAGCGCGATATAATTGTGAAGAGTTAATCCTTCTGTATAAATATCGACTAAGTGCGTGTCGGACCACGCATAATGATAGGGTTCCGTAGTTGGGGTGAATATTTACGTAAGCATGTGCACACGCTTATATGTGAGTTAATTTTTTTTTTCCATACCTCATGCATGTATGGGTAGTGCCACTCCTAATGGTTTTTTTTTTTGTGATTTCCCTAAATTTGTACCAAGTTCTTTGCGTAGCAAAAATCGAAACATTCGAAACTAACGCCATTTCAATACAATTTTACAAAATGTTTATCAACAGCGCCTCCTTTTCAGTGTCATTCAAGTACCAAAAGATCCTTGTAGCATTGTACACCATTGTTTAGCGGTACACAGAATATACCTTTCATATAACATCGTTATAGTGGAAGGACGGATAGTCAATCAATATTATTGTTGCGCGCCGCAATTATTGCCTAGTACATGGTGACATTAGTTACCACTAGCGCCATCTAGTATCGAGTAGCAAACTAATAGAGTCAAGATCCTTCTAGAAATTTCGAAGCCGGGGCCGTTTTTCGGGGCCGGCATGTACTCGAACCTTCTAGATGCTTCTACAACAGAAGGTTCTAGAACTATCTGCGGCACTATATTAAGGCCGGGATATGCCACGACCGACACAGAGTTGGATCAGCGATACAAGCGAATACATTGAAAGCGATCTTCAAGTGCGGCTTAAGTGCAATAGTGTTTTATAATTAGTGTTGTTTAATTAAAGTGTAATTTTTGGTAATTTATATCGGCAGTTTTAATTGTCACGAACCCCGAAGGTCGTAACATTATTAAGTCATTGACTGCCACCGCAGTCACCGGTGTCCGCCAACAATAGATTTTTTTTTGTGTCTGGTCTCTGACAGTCAACGTGATAATGCAGACATTATGTCATTCAAATGTATAGTTTAGGAGGTAGCGCGTTTATTAATTACGTGCAATAGAGTAATTACGGCACGCCAGTTGACGACAGCGACAGCGACCGTTCCACGGACTGCTCAGTGTTATAGTTTTGAACCTTAGTGGTGTGAGCCCGACTCGCTCTTGGTCGGTTTTTTATTTAGTTTTATTTCCGCCAAAATCATAGACTACAATAGTATACTAGGCAAGACAAAATCTAGATCAGAGTTCATTATAATAATATCACACCTTTTAACTGTGTAGACATATTTTTGCAGGCGGAAGCGCAGGCGGTGCTACATTCTGCACCCAAGCCTGTATCTAGTTTTTATCGCGGTATCAAATATTTTATTTTCCGTGATAAAAACATAAAAATTGTATTATTTCATAATCATCATCAGAATATTATCTCTTTGTAACATTTGATCCTTATCAGCAACTCTATCACTCAGTATACAGGTTTTTATTTTTCCTGTAATATTTAAACATCCAACAACAAGATTTATTTCACATTTTTCGCTTGGTAAACTTCGGAAATAACTTATTTTATGTCGTTTTAGGGTTCCGAACCTCGAAAGGAAAAAACGGAACCCTTATAGGATCACTTTGTTGTCCGTCCATCCGTCTGTCTGTCTGTCAAGACCCTTTTTCTCAGGAACGCGTGGACGTATCAAGCTGGAATTTATATCAAATACTCAGGTCTACTGGCCCTTGGAGTTGAGAAAAAATCAAATTTCTAAGCCAACGCAATCAAAAGATACGGCCGTTTATGCCGCAAATTTTCGACACTCGCAAGGAAAACAAAACCTACAGGGTACTTCCCGTGAACTCAGAATCTTGAAATTTGGTACGAAGCAACGTCGTATAGCACAGATAAAGGAAAAATTGCGAAAACCGTAAATTTTTAGTTACTTACCTACAAATTTGTACGAAACCCACGGTGCGCGAGTCCGACTCGCACTTGACCGGTTTTTTTTGTATGGCTACGGTCATTTTGCATCACATGATACAAGCTTAGGATTGATGTCAAAAATTATAATAATTCACTAGTTTACAAGAAAAAAAACGCAGAGATGAGATACATGTGCCTAAATGGAATTTTTTATGCTGGTTACGAATCTGTGACTTAAAAAAATGTAGCACGTCTAGTTTCAAAAATATTTAATAAAATTTACAAAAATACTTCACTTCTATAGAAAATTGTCGACAAAACATGATACTTTATAAGTTTGATTAACGTTGACATCGTTTCGTAAGATTCCTTTGTATTTACAGCGTGGCCAATAGGAATAGACGGTTTGAGATTTCCGTTATGTAGAAGCACAGCTTTCAAACTTGCTTTGGATGAATCAATAAATAAACGCCATTCGTTGGAATCATAGACCTGTTCCATACACACGAATAAGCCATTAATGTCCGAACAGTACACAAATTTATCATGCCGCTGAAAATATTTTGAGAAACGTTCACTTCTGCTGCGATAAATACTGACTCTAGTCTCAGATGCTAACAAATTCCATTGCTGTAATCGTGAACCTAATAACTCTGCTTTGCTCTTTGACAGTTGTAGGTCTCGTACAAGGTCATTCAACCTTGACTGTGTTATAAGTTGTGGTTCCTTGTTGTCAGTCTCGTCTTCATCAGAACTGATCTCCTCTTTGGTGTTTTCAATCTGCAAGTCACTCTGACTTATTAGCCTGCTTTCTTCAGTTACACCAGAAGATGAGCCTGGTGGTGATGGGAATGGAATGCCATCAGTGTGTAAAATAGGCATTGTCACAGAAGAAACTTCAGGATATCGAACCTTACTTTTGTTTTTGCGGTTGAAACCAAATGATTTTGTTAAACAAAAATAGCAATCTGTATGGTGATTTGTTGGCATTCTCCACATCATTGGTACTCCAAACTGCAAATATTTATTTTTGCCTGCTTCCCAGTTGGTTAAAATGCTTTGACAGCTCACACAAACTACATGAGGGACCCATGGTTTGTCCAGGTTTCCAATCGAAAAACCAAAATAATGAAAATAAGCTCTTTTCACTGAGTCCGTGATGTTTCTTCTGTCTTTTGACAACACAATCTTGCCACAAATGTAACAAAAATGGTCTGGATTAGTTTTACAAACCCTCGATGACATTTTAGAATACAAAATTATTATTAAGACACTTTTTAACAAATTATTTCACTTTTTACACAATCCAACTTATGCGCGGGTAGTCGTAAAATGTTTTAATGTTTAACTAAAAAGTTTGACGTGATAGAAATTTATGAATACTAAATTTATTTATGTAGGGTAGTAATGTATCAAAAACAATTAATGTAATCTTTGCGTTCGACAAAAAGTTTTTTTTTGTAAACTAGTGTAATCCTTAACATAGGTATTTTTACTTTCAAAAGAAAGTTAAAATATTTTTATCCAAATGAAGATAACCCCATTTGACCTAGCACTTTCAACCCTTAATCCGGCTCCTGTTGCAAAGAAACAACCTTTTCTTTTTTATTTAACACTTGTAATATAGATGGACAAGCATTATTTTACTATTCCAAAGAACAATGGCCATTCTCATAACATGCTTGGAATAAGAGAATCTTAAAAAATTAATGATACATAAAAATATACATAAATATTGTTACGAGCTTCGGGTTCGTGACAATAAAAACTGCCGGTAAAAATTACCAAAAGTTACACTTTAATTAAACAACACTAATAACAACTCAAACACAATAATTATAAAACACAATCGCTCTTAAGTCGCACTTGAAGATCGCTTTCGATGTATTCGCTTGTATCGTTGATCCAAGTCTGATTGGTCGTTTTTTTTTTGAATGGCATGTCGTAACTGGCTTTGAGAGGCCGGAACTACTTAACCGAACTTGTGTTTGATTGGTCGCGGCTAGTCCTGGCCTTATATAGTGCCGCAGAATGTTCCAGAACCTTCTATTGTAGAAACATTTATAATGTTCGAGTACATACCGGCCCCGACTGACCAGATGTCGATAGTTCTAGTAATTTCTAGTATCGAAATTTCTACTCGATAATAGAAGGCGCTAGTGACCATTAGTTCTGCTACTCGAAACTAGATGGCGCTAGTGGTAACTAATGTCACCATGTATCAGGCATTAGTTGTGGCGCGCAACAGTTATGTTGTTTCATTTGCCTAAAGTATATCACACTAATATTACTCGTATAAAGGCGAAAGTTTGTGAGTGTCCCTATATATGTACATATTGTAGTCTTTGTTTGTGTGTATGTGTGTGTGTTTGTTACTTCTTCACGCTCAAACGGCTGGACCAATTTTGATAGAATTTGGTATGGACGTGGCTAACAGACTGGAGTTACTCATAGGCTACTTTTTATCCCGATTCCCACGGGATCGAAACTTACGCGGGTGGAACCGCGGGGCGCAGCTAGTTTATTTACATAACTTAAGGCTGATTTTTCAATCGACGGATAATTTTTATGCGTTGAATAAAATTGACGTCTGACAGTTTTTGTATGAAAGAACTGTCAAAAATTCAAAATGGGAATAATTTTGAATTTTTGACATCCGCTAAAGTCAGTCAAAAATCACCCCATTACGGTACCTATATAATATGTTTGTAAAAGTACGGAGAATTACGTAATTAAGCAAAATGTTTTTATGTGGTATATTTTTAATTTGTGATGAATTGAAATGTTAAAATATATATGTTACCGGCAAAGTGTATAATTCAGGTATTCCCTTTCCCCGCTTTCGTCTTTTTCACACATTGCCGGCTGCGCATACGGTACTGTATAGAATGCCTAGGCAAAGTATAAAATAAATAATATTTCATACATTGCCTGGACGCCTCAGGCATTCTATACATTGCCTAGGTATTGTATAGAATACCGGATTATACAGATTGCCGGTAACATATACACCAAATAATAAAGATTGCGTAATATAATAACACAAGACCGAGAAAAAAAGTCGACGACAAAAATTAAAAAGAAAAATGACCGACCTAAGCTTACCCTAAATTGTAAAAATGGAGAGGCTAGTTTATCGATCGATTAGAACCAATGATAATATCATTGATTAGAACGGTTTTTTTTAAAAGTAAAATCATGTTTTTAACCCCTGACGCAAAAATAACAGGCAGTTATTTTATTAATAATTTGGGTTTATTAAGACTCTTTAAGTACTATATCATCAAATTCTGCTAGTGGCTTATCTTAAATAATTAGCGTGAATTTATATATCGTGTACTTATCGTGTGTTGTGTGTCGTGTGTGTATATCGTGTGTATGTATCGTGTGTTTTGACTTCGACTTCAGAAAAAGTATGGACATCTCTAGGAACGTAAATTACGAATTCTCAGAAAAAAGATTATATTATACATCATATTGGCATTCTTAAGCAAAAGTTATTATTTTGAAGATAATTATCTAATATTTTCCCAACTTTTAAAAATTAATCAATCGCCTTTCCCCAACAATGTTACAGTTGACTGTAACAACTGTCAAATATCAACAAATGGCAGCCAGGACCGAAGGCATGCTTTCCAAGGTTCTCAGGCTCTCATTATGTAATGGATTTTGGCAAGTATGATCTCAGTAACGAATTCTGTTTTTTACTAGTCCAAAATGGCCATTGTGCTTTCAAGTTGATATCACTAGCAGTTCCAGAAATAAACAGCTGTGACAGATGCATGGACAGACATACAGAAAAAGTCACACTCTAAGAGTTCCCTTTTTACCATTTTGGTATGGAACCCTAAACAATCGACCAAGTGGGGTGAACCGAATTGGCAGTAGATGCTACAGCGGTAGGTCCATTTTATTATAAACACAAAACAAAAACAATGCAAATAATTTTGATTAATATATACATATATAAAATTACCTTCAGGTTGTTCTTTCAATTGTTCCTCAACACGAGTCAAAACTTGATCAATAATGTTTAGAACTTTGGAGTACTCTTCTTCACTGGTTATTATTCCATGTTTGCGGTCTTGTATCTCAGCTTTGTATAGTAATACACTTCTAGCTTTAGGGTTTTCTTCGGCCAGTTTTCTTAAATTTGAAGAATTACCTAAGTCTCCACCTAAAAATAAGGATATAAGCAGTTACATTGGATAGATATATCAAGATTCTTAGACTAGTACATCTTTATAATATAAAATAAAAAAGGGTAAATAAATAATCTCATTTCAAGAAGAAATCAAAGTAAGTTTTGAAAAAATAACTAATCTGACAATTATTATACATCAACATGAAAGTTGATGTAAAAACTTTTAATTTTTAATTAAAAGTTTTAATTCTGATTGGTCACTCTTAATAAAACACAGATTCCACACCTACTTACTTTTAAGTATTTCCCGAACTGGCAGAATAAAGGGTAACTTAGGAGTACCACTCAAATGAGGGTGAAAAAATGAACCCACTGTAATCAAGCCAGCTGGTAATGCTTCTAACATCTCACGGAATCTATTGATATTATCCAGCACTTTACTCTCCACAGACACATTTATCAATGGTGTTAATTCTAAAAATGAAATAAGTCATAAGAATATTTATTTAATTATATATTTCTTTACTTATGTAAATGATTTTTTTCTTCTTTTAGAAACCAACCTGGATCAAAATAAAATTCCAAATAATCTAAAATTCTAGTGGAGTCCGGTATCACTTCATTTTTAACTTTTAATACTGGGATTTCACCACGAGGGTTAATATCCAGAAACCATGACGAATACTGCTCGCCTTTTGTTATGTCCACAATCAAAGGTTCAAAGTCAATATTCTTTTCGTAAAGAGTCATAAGAACCTGTAAAGAAATTACATAAAACTTCAGACTAAACAATACTCGATTGAAGACAAACAATATCAATCTATGAGCTGGGGCAAGCTTATCCTCTTTATTGCTATTGTTTATCTTCGTCGTCTAACTAAATTATAGAAAAGTTAAAAAAGTATTAAAAGGTGGGTTAGTCGTGGTAAATCCGCAACATATTTTCTGAAGTACATATTACTTTTATAGCTAATAAACAAAAGAAATCGGCCATTGACTTACCTTTTGTGAGTAAAAGCTGTAATAACTACAGTAGAGGTATATGTTTGATGATTTTTTACCGGCATTTGAATTAGTATTAAATGTTGGTGTTGGTAATTTATCCAAATATTTTTGAACATAATGCATTTTTACAGGTAATTTATGCCAAAAATAACACTATTCTAAACCAGATATATAATACTACTACATTAAACTACACAATTCTTCAAACTTCTACGCGGTTTTTTCGCCTTCAAGAAATGCTACCAACATTACAATATTAAAATCAGCTGACTGACAGTAGCCAGGCAAAAAATATCCGCCGGAAACTCCGTCAAAAAAGGTTAAACCCTTCACACGTTACATCCTTCACCACGTGTTTATTTAATGAATGAGTGCACTCTTTTTCGCACTGGGGGCTTACCACCAGCTCTTATAGCAGGGCAGAAGTTGAATTGCACTGCTTTTCTGTTCTATAAAAGACTAAGTACAAAAAAGCAGTGCAGTTCAACTTCTACCCTGCTGCGGTACCACCGGCTGAGCTGGAGCCCCCTGCAGTTATAAATCTAGTGCTCTGCTTTCCAACGTGCGGTCAGCACGCAATGCGGCACTGTGGCCTATGTAGCATTTTGTATACCTTTTTTTGAAGTTGGTTAAAAATACCATGTCCTCGACTGCATTTCATAAAAAAGTAATAACAAAATCCTGTCTGGTCGATGAGTTGATGCTTGATGCAGTGTTGCCAGGTCTCCTGTTTTTACAGGAGATCTACTGCTTTTGGGGTATGCCTCCTGTTCTTCTGTTTTTTCAACAGCGTCTACTGTTTTTTAGAAGATTACAAATTTTATTAAACTATTTTCCTATTTTTATCAAATTTTGCCGTATAACACACACAATCGGATCAATCGTCAATCGATCAATCAAAGGTGAATCAGAATGAAATAAAATAAGTAAAATCATAAAACGAATGTGACATTGACAGATGCAAATGAACTTCAAGTCTGTGAAAAGCCTACACTATAAAACTTGTGATAAGGTAAGTTATGCAACCTAACCTAATTACCAATGTTTATAATATGATCAACGGAGTTTATCAGTTAAATAGAACTTGAGAGTTATATCATATTAAAATATGTTTTAAAACTCTTTGCAGTGAATGAAGATGATGTGATTGTTTATAAAATCAATAAATCGAGGAACAAAATAAATACATCTTGTATTTAGGTATATTTTTTGGAACAAATTGATTCTACTGTTTTTATTTTAAATTTCCTGTTTTTTAGGTCTAGTATCTACTGCTTTTTTCAGATTGGACCTGGCAACACTGGCTTGATGTCATGACCAGCGTTGCCAGCCCTAAAGATTCTTGAACTCTTCTACGGACATGAATCACTAATTTTCGAATTTTTGGTTCATCCAACCTCGCAACAGTGCAACAAAGAAAGTTACTTATAGCGAGGCACGAGCCACCTTACATTTAAACAAACCTTGCAAAGTAAACGAAAGCGTGATTTGATACCATGAATCGATCCCAATGTTCATCAAGTTGTATGTACTAAATCTAAGCAAAAATTAAGAACAGATGAAACTTTTCTTGACTTTTCCTAGACTTATTTGGTGTTGGTTTTCTTTATCAAATACAAACTATTTTTAAAGCCACCGGCAGCTCCAAATCAATCCAAATAAAAAAATGTCTGCGAATTTTTTTACAAGGCAATTTACCTTTTTAATAAACATAATATCTGGCAACACTGGTCATGAGTGAGAGCTTGATATTCTTGAACAGTTGAACTTCATGTGAATGAACAATAATTGATTGTTTCGTGTTATTTTTATTTTGAATAATGTTAAATTAAAGTACATAATAATGTTCTTTTAGATATAAATACTATGCTTATATTTAAATGTTGGCATAGTAATCTATTCTGTTCACAAAATAAATTCTTTTAACAATACTATACATTGAACTGAAAATGGAGGTCTCCAACAACACCGACGCCGTCAACCTTGGCGTTGGTGAAGTAGAAGCAGAAATTGGCGAGGAATTAAAACAATTAGAAGAAGGAAAAGATTTTGATACACGGAGTGAAGTGACTAGTACGTCTTCAAGCGAATCGAGTACGCCAAGTATTAGTTCAGTTAGCACTAAATCCAAAGAGAGACGCGCAAATCGTAAACGAACCAAGTCAGCAAGCCATTCACCTGTACAAAATAAACGACGATGCCTTACAAGCAGCAGCAGCAAAGTAAAGACATACGATTACATGACTAAGTTGAATTATCTATTTAGGGACACCCGTTTCTTTTTGATAAAATCTAACAATGCAGAAAATATAACATTGTCGAAAGCGAAAGGCGTGTGGTCTACACTACCACAAAATGAAGCCAATTTAAACCAAGCTTACAGGGAATCCAGAAATGTGCTATTAATATTTTCAGTTAAGGAAAGTGGCAAGTTTGCTGGTTTCGCACGTTTAGGCAGTGAATCACGACGAGATGTTGCCCCTATATCATGGGTGCTCCCACCTGGTCTGTCTGCCAAGGTTTTAGATGGTGTCTTCAAAGTGGATTGGATTTGTCGAAAAGAGTTACCTTTTAGTAGCACCCTTCATTTATATAATCCGTGGAATGAAGGAAAGCCAGTTAAAATTGGAAGGGATGGCCAAGAAATAGAGCCTAAAGTTGCTGAAGAATTATGTAGGCTCTTTCCAGAAGATGAAGGGATTGAAATGACTCCAATACTTAGAAAATCCAAGGAAGCATCAAAAAAGGGCTACTTGAAAAGTGGTGGCAGTTACAGGACATATCGTGCTCCATTGTCATCTAGAGGATCAAACTTTAGAAACCGGTTGAGCACATCAACTAGGAGTAGGAGAAAGATGTTTATGTCTCCAAGGAATCGTATTTCATCAAGCTCATATAAGCGCCGCTCTCCATCACCGTACATGAGAGAGCGCTTACCAATGTGGTTTGGGCGGAACCGTGAGGGTTATAACAATAGTAGCACTGCTGCTGAAGCCTATGTAGCTGAATATATGCGATCAATGCATCATCAGTTGCCACCATTGCCTTATGTGCCCCCGCCTGGATTTAGTGGTGCAATGTCGACTTACGATGGAATACCCCCACCACCACCACCACCTCCTCCGCGATACTACGACATAGCTGACTATCCACGTTCAGTGTTGGTTTATGATAAACGGTCTTATGAACGCTCAGTGGATGAGTTTCTGTGGCGTACTACTGATCGCTCTCGTGCTCGTAGTCGTGAACGCGAACAACACAGATCATACCGTGATCGACGATGAACCTGTGTCAACCCCTAATGTATTGATATAATATCTGATAATTAATTGCTAATAAAAAAATTGTGTTTGAACTTTGAACTTTATTGATGAGTAAAATAATCTTGAGTGTTGTGGTGAACTATGATAATACTGATCTTGAACTTTACTGGTATAAATTTGGACAGTTTTAATAAATTATAGGTTAACGAAATGGGACATAAGAAAAATAGGTACTATCAGTGAAGTTATACATATATAATGTAAGAAATCTCTATTTACAGGGTATATGATGAAAAATAGTGATGAGTGTTGTTTTCAAAACTTTACTATTTTTCTCTTACTTTGATGTAGTGAAAGTGTAACATTAGCCAAATAATCATAATTATTATTATAATGTAGTTATGAACTACATGTATTCTTGGGTAATGTTACAGATTAAGAAATTAAGCATTTTAATAATTATAACTTATTTTGTACAACTTAAAATGGTTGTGTAAGGAACTGTGATATATGAAATTTCCACCTATTTTATCTGTTATACTATATACAATAATGCTGTGCCTGCATTGGCAATTATACATATCAACCAAAGAAATAGATTCCAAATTTGCATTTTAATATATTTAATGGATGTATTATTCTTATGTTTTGAGTTTGTCCAGCATCATATTTAATACCTATTTTTTTATATCAAAACGGTTACTATAATTTTATTGGTTTATTCTTTGCTATGTTAATCATTATTATTTCAATGCTTAGATTGGAGAGTCATGCTGCCAGTTCTAAAAAGTGCATAATTAACCATAATTATGTACTTTTTACCTACCTAACCTACCAAGGTTAGGTAGGTACAGACGCCAGCACATCAAGCTACTACAATCTGTCAAATTTCTTTAATAGATTTTCAACTTTATCATTGAAGTGTTAAGGTGCAAGGTTGATTGGAAAATTTTGACAGTTTCGGGTAACTTGGCTGGCGTCTGTACCTACCGAGTGCAAGGACTTACAGTCTGTTCCAAAAGTATCAGATGAAAGTGCAAACAAATCCTGTTAAGGTTAAATCTTTACGCAATTACTGACCAAAGGAAATTATTTTAAATTTTAATTAACACATGCTGCGATTAGATTTCAACTTCATATCTCGCCACTTTCTATAACAATTTATTCTTTGAGTAAGTTTAAGTTTTCAAATAATCAAAACAGCACCTTAATTGCCTAACACTATCAATCTCAATCTGATTCATTGTTAAGGATATTGCTAATACACTGCTTCATATGTTCAAAAAACGTGTCTGCTCAACAACGTAAATAACGCAATAAATGTTGTTGAACCGTCAAGATGAAACCCATTGCTACTGACAGTGTGTTAAGTACATAATTACTGCGCAGAGCACTATTTGTTAGTGGCACTCCAATTTGCATCTACAGATACGTTTCTAATGCTTTTGTTTACATTTTCATTATATAATTTCGGGTACTCGCTGCAACTGCAATCGCCGCGAGCAAATTCGCATAGTGTGAAGCCCTACTCGCTGCGACTAAATAAAACAACTCGCCGCGAGTAAAACATCGCCGTTGGGACAGGTATGTACAGACGCCAGCACATCAAGCTACCACAATCTGTCAAATTAAATTTTCAACTTTATCGCTAAAGTATTAAGGTTCAAGGTTGATTGGGAAAATTTGACAGTTTCGGGTAGCTTGACCTGCTGGCGTCTGTACGTCACAGTCCCAACGCCTGTGATTTACGAGTAACGAGTAGATTTAGCGACTAAAAACGAGTTGGCGAGCAACGAGTGCACGATGCCGACGAGGGATTACTCGCTGGTACCCGTATGTACAGACGCCAGCAGGTCAACCTACCCGAAACTCAAATTTTCCCAATCAACCTTGAGCGATAAAGTTGAAAATCTATTAAAGAATTTTGACAGATTGTAGTAGCTTGATGTGCTGACGTCTGTACCGAGCGTGAGTTTTTTTAGCAAGTGTTCTGGCCGCCAAGCGAGCTTCGCTCAGCGGGTACTCTCTTTGATAGCTCTTGTCATTGCGACAAATGATTACCTACTCGCCGGCGCGGCGATGTGAACAGTCAGTGATGTTGATCACTACTAATATAGTAATTATGTATCTCTTAATTAGGTACACGGGACCTACAATCTTTTGTACGTTTTTGAGCGAGAAAATCGTTGATGGCTAGGTAGTTGCTCCTCGTCAGAGGTGGGACAGGTGCCTGAGCATGTTAAATTTTTATCGCTGCGAGCGCACTAATCGTCGCGACCGCGAGTAGTTTCTAGCGTTCACGCGAGTCGTGTGACAGCGACAGGGTACTCGCTGCGAGTATTTACTCGTACATCTTTCGCTACACCCCGATGTGCAGTTTTTTCAGTTAATCTTTATTGTCATTTTTCTTTGTGCTGTGCCTTCTCCGTCCCATCCATCAGTTAGAAACGAGTACAAGTCGCCACACCAGCGTTTCTTAGACCTGCCTCGGTGACGACCGGTCTTCAGGCACCCACTGTGTGACAACTTTGGCACACCTGTCTAGATGCATACAATAGGTGTGACCTGCCCAGTCCCACTTCAGCTTCGCAGACTTATAGTCAACATCGGCTTTACTTGTCTTGGAGCGTATTGTGGTGTTGCGAATTTGGTCGGTGAGTTCAGTTTTTAAGATGCTCATGCTACACTCCATCGCTCTTTGGAAAACCTTGAGTTTGGACTTCTGAGCCTCGGTCAAAAACCAAGACTTAGCGCCATGGGTTAGGATAGGCAGGATACACATTTCGACGAGCTTGCGCTTTAGTAAGATCCCTTCATTAGCGCCTTCGTGGACCAGTAGCTCTAGGCATTTTGACTCGACGGTCGATCTCTTGTCCCGTCTGTTGTGGAAGAAAACTAGCTAGCCCAGGTAAATATATTTCGACAGTAATATAGTGTATTTCCTACCCATCGACCTCGACCTTCTATGTATTTAGCGGCATTGGTCATGATTAGTCTGACTGATTCATCGTCAGTTCAATCTCATGGTTTTGTAGGACTCAGTTCTTGGAACTTTTATTTATTGCAGACGATCTGCCGCAGACGCAAAAATAACGATATCGGTAAAACGAAGGTTTGAAAAACATGTCGTGTTTATAAAGTGTACTATGTCGGTACAGACGCCAGCAGGTCAAGCTACCCGAAACTGTCAAATTTTCCCAATCAACCCTGAACCTTAATGCTTTAGCGTTAAAGTTGAAAATCTATTAAAGAAATTTGACAGATTGTAGTAACTTGATGTGCTGGCCTCTGTACATACATATATTGACGTTGTTTCAGACATGTAAGTACTTATTTTGTTCACATTTTAGACAAAGTACAACTAGCCTTTACCAACTTGTTTTAGGTGTAAGTAAAGAATAAACGAAACTAGTAGACACAACAATCACAAGATGTTGAATACATGTTACAAAGAGGACAACCAGAAAATGGTAATCGCTTCGGTAATCTTCGTGTTTTCGAATTAATATGAACGAGCGTCCGTCGCGCCATTGAGTAACCCCCCGCACAGCCCACAGGCAAAGCTTCTAAAGGCATAAACCTCACCTGAGCATTCGCCTGTAGTCGAATCACTTGTTTTCATTCATGTTACAAATTGTATCACGGGTGCTCCTACTTGACTATGAATGCTCCCGGTGAATGTAATATTACAAATTGTATCATTACAGGTTGCTCACAAAAATGCTCGGTTGTCCTCACTCACTGATGTAGTGCTCGGTCTATTCTGGTAAAATCTCACCGTGAATACTTAGGTGTGGTGAGTGAAGTGAGCTGGCATTCCGCCTGATGGTTCGGGTTTGACACTATAGACAGTTCATTTCAAGCTCACTTCACCTACGTTTTCACGGTGAGATTTTTACAGAATAGATCGGCTGAACTGTTACATTACAGGCGAATGCTCCCGGTGTGGGATCGCGTTAATTGTATTCAAATTCTTTATTTCAGACATGCGAGTCCATAGTGTTAGTATCAACACAATAACTTAATAACTAGTGTTAGTGATAAGAGACACACAAATACAAATATCAGCTGGTATGGATTCTTACCCAGTGCGCAGCCACAGAACAGATAAAAGAGGTTAGAAGGGCCTTGTGGGCGGGGCAGGCACGCCGCAAGGTTGATCAGACGCTCAAAGTCAACAGAAATTTGAACCACCGCTCAACAATCGCGCTCTTGTTGTGACAGCGTTCTAAACTCCGCGGAAAAAAATAATTATGCCGTCTTGCGCTATTATAACGTGTCGGAAAAGAAGTCAGAGGTGTAATGTGGCCCGAGGATTGATTTCTTATCACCGGTAAGTCCAAAAACCTTAAAATACGAGTGATATTTGTAATTATTGCAAAAGTATTATGTAGTTTGTAGACAAAAACGATAAAATCGCATTCAGATGCAAAATTATACATTGCTTGCAATACATGGGCACGATCTTGTACGACGTGAGCTGCCGCGCAATGTATTGCGTTCACTGCGAACGCCGCGTGTGTCGAGCCAAAGCATCTATGCGCATCGATAGTGTTGTACCAAATTGTAAACAATGTCGATATTAAGTACTAGCTTCTGCCCGCGGCTTCGCCCGCGTGGATGTCGGAAATTATGCCACGGGAACGTGCTAACAGGATAAAATGTATGTGCTTCCCCAGGATGCCATCCATCTCGCGGGCCCTTTGTGGCTAATTACAATAGAAAACCAATTGTGTCTCATTAGTGGTGATTAAGAGGGTACCTATATGATATCTTTACCTAAGTACCTACCTAATTAAAAAAAAATACCCTACCTAAATAAACCTATTTCTGATGATAACTAATCTAAACTCAATAAATAAGCAAAATCCCTAAAAACTAATATCTATACGAATGACTAAATCCTACCTAACAGTATTATAAAATAACCTACGGTCACTACGTACACTAACAAATATACTACCTATACTTACTATAAAATTAAAATCTATACCTACGACTTATAAAATTAAACCTAAATAACTCTAAACACTAAAAGGAATAAAAAGGTCGCACAGATAATACTGCGGGTGACGTAACCTTCGACAAACTTATTATTTGCGGTTGGTACAGTAATCGGTCTAGGGATCGAACCGCAAAATTAAGTTTGTTTTTTATTGTATATACTTTTCCGGGATAAAAAGTACCCAGTGTGTTGCCCAGGATATTAAAGAATAATTATACCAAGTTTCATCGTAATCGAACCCGTAGTTTTTGCGTGATGCCTGAACAAACAGACAGACAGACAGACCGACAGACAGACAAAAATTTTTGTAATCACATTTTTGGGTTCGGTGTCGGTCTAGTAACACCCCCTGCCATTTATTTTTTTGATATTTTCAATGTACAGAATTTTCACTTCTACAGATTTATTATAAGTATAGATGTGTATTATACGAATGATTATTTTCAGTAATGTTACAATTAATACAACTTCGTTTTTATTAACACTAATTTTATTATTGCATAATGTGGATTATTATTATTAATTTAGTTTCTTAGTTGGTTTTTCGTCTAAAATTTGATTTGGCGGGCACAGCTATTATTCATAAATTAACATGATACAGTTAATAAATACATTTTTCACAGAGTAATTCACAATACATTAATTAGATTATATTATGTTAATTTGACTTAGCATTCGAGATGGCCGTGAAATTTAAAATATCGTTTTAGTTTTTTTGCATATTGTAGCTTTGTTTTACGTTTTATGTTATTCAAAATGATATTTTTCTTTCTTTCTATTATTATTACGTAAAACAGAGCTGCAACTTCATAAAACGAAAAAAAAAATTAAATTTCGTGGCAGTATCGGATGTTCCTCCTTAAATTGACTTTGATTTAATTTTATTTATATGTAATTAGGATGTCCACATTATTCGTACCGTACCCGCAACTAAAAAAATAGCAAAACTTTAATTAACAAAATTACAGTAATTTTATCGATATGATTAATCGACCTTTTGGTCGCCGTAACTATTTGCTTTTACACGTGTGTGAGTGTACGTCCAGAGCAGTATTTGCGTTAGTGTGAGAACCAATAGCAAACACGCGATCTAAGTGCATGTGGTTTATTTGTGTGCGTAATTCGCGTACGTATTGATGTCTTGCTTGTAGTGGAGACACAGGAGTGGGAGACAGGCGGCGACACGCTTTTTAATACAAATCAGGAACTATTTCCTTTCTAACCTCTTTTATCTGTTCTGTGTGCGCAGCAGAGGGGAATCCCACCGATCTGAGAACACGCTCAGGAGACCGTTGGTGGGAGCGCGTAGCCGGCCGGCTATGGAGGCGGACGAGGCGGTCCTTTTTCTTGTTATGGCGTAAAAATTGTCTGAGCGCGCCTCCGCAAACATTGTGGACGCACTACAACACCACGACAGGCCCAACAGAGGCCTTACCACGAGCTCTTAACGCGATCCAGTTTAGGCTGTTGGAAAGAGACAGAGCTATACAAGTCGTCTAGCGCCATCTCGATCCGTGAGCGTAAATTGAATCGCGTTAAGAACTCGCGGTAGGCCACCAGTATCCTAAACGCGTTATTATATTGGACAAGCAGATCGCTGTATGTCCTCTACGTAAAACGGGTCCAAAGACTGCACGTGTAGAACGATATCAACGATAGTTCTAGTAAGTTCTAGCATTGACATCTGTACTCGATAATAGATGGCGCCAGTGACTATTAGTTCTGCCATTCCACAAAAGATGGCGCCAGCGACTCTATCCGTTCCGCCACTCGAAACCAGATGGCGCTAGTGGTAACTAATGTCACCATCTATCAGGCATTATTGTGGCACGTAACAATATATTAAGAATATATATAAGTATTAAAATAACGTTGAAATTATGAACTACAATCACTTGTTGGCGACAATGTGTTTATTTTCTTGAAACTAGAAGGACGTAAGTCAAATTAAACGTCAAGCTATTGCTTTGTGAGATTGCCTATGGACTTTTGGTCGACACTGTACACGTAAAATGGATGATTTTTTTTTCTCGCGTCTACCCAATAATATGCCTATCATTAGATAGGTCTTTTAAAAACATGATATTGCTAAAATAATTTTTTGATTTAGGTATCCGTTTGCGAGATATACAACTTTAAAGCGCATTTTTTTTGTTAAAAGAGGGTGCCCCCCCCCTCCCCTCTAAAAGCTAAACGGCTGGCTCGAAAAATCTGAAGAAAATCATGATGGTTGTCCATGTAGGGAACTTTGAAGGAAAACTATAACGGCTTAGATAACTTTGTTAGTTCAGGAGTTATAGATGCCTAACTTGTAAAATGCGCTTACTTGGAAATCTTCGTACAAAAATAACGAAATAAAAAGTAAAAATATTAAAAATAAAATTATAACAATTATCTAATAGACACGACTTTATTTCAATTTGAATACTAAAGAGGATAAATAAAATTAGGGGCTTTTGTTTACAACGACACTCGATAGATGGCGTTGTGCATTTATTCCAAATTTCTGAATCGCGGTATGGTTTCGTTAAAATACAGGCTATATAAGAAAAGTAGATTTGGGTGACTACGGAACCCTATTCTATGCGTGGCCTGACATGCACATGGTCGGATTTTTTTTAATACTTTCCGAGGCATGGAGGGGTCCGTGCCTTAAAATGGTCCCTACTGGGCAGATCATCCATACCGAATGACAAGCAGTGTTACGTGACAAGTCAAGCAAGCGAATTCGTTCAAATAGTTACATGTTACGGCACGGTTGGCGCCGATTGACAGCTGCGCTGCGTGTCGCGGGTTCGATTCCCGCACGGAACAAATATTTGTATGGCTACAAGTAGTGGTTCCGGGTCTGGCTGTTTGTGTATGTGAGTTTAAATGTTTGTAAACGCACCCACGATACAGGAGAAATTCCGAGTGTGGGGCAACGTTTTTTTATAAAGAAAGAAGAAAGAAAGAAAGACATATGTCGTACCTTAGGTCCTGTGGTATACCTACCTACAGGGTGAATTTCTGTGATAGTGATACTAATTATCATTTTACATCATTTTATGTGCGTGTGGATTGAGAGATCTTTTCGAAAAACTCTTCCAATCCCAACCAAATTATAAGAGGATTTAGGAAATAATTGTGAAAACTTCATGGTAAGGTATAAAATTTGTGAAACCTAAACAAAGAAAGTTAGAACTCATTAACTGGATCTCTCAATCTGGACAACTAAAGAAAAAGCCATAACGCGTATCCAAGAATATACTGCCTATGTGTTTATAATTTGCATTTTAATTAATTGTGAAGGATTTGTGAAAGCTGCTAAACAAAATTTCGATTCGTTTCAAAGCCACGTTTAAGATTTATAACGGTTTATATATATGGATCACTCGGAGTGGACAATTTTCAATTGAGTGATCTTGTTTGTGAAACAAAAATCGTGATTGAAATATTACTGGTTCAAGAGAAAATGAAAATCTGTTTTTTGTCGATCGTCCCAACTGAGAGATCATTTTTTTGAACTATATTTAATAAACCAAAACTTATAGATAGAAGGTAGATACATCAGAAATTGTGAAAAATGTTGTACATACTATTTGACGAATCAGTCGTCCCTTTAAGTGTTATACTTAAAAAGATAAATCATTTTTTACAATCCTTAAGGAAAACGTTGAGTAGGGTAGACATACTTTTTTTATTTTGTCCGATTTTTTTTTCGACTCCCCTATTCATGTGAATGTGAAAAAGTTTATTTGAAAGATGTACCAAATACAATTTCTGTAAGAAACAGATGCTACAAATTGTTAGGCGGTGTTGAATTTATTCCTGCATTGAATCCCGATAATATTGGCCACTACAGAGGACATGGTGTTCATAACGACCAAATAGTCTGTTATGACGATTTGATGGGAAAAATGTATAACAGCAAAGAAGAACAAGTTACTTTACATACTTTGTCCTACGGACTTATGGATTAGGTTAGGGCGCGTTCACATGTATGATATACGTACGTTTTTACAGGATCCTTTTTAACGGATCCGTCGCTACTGGAGATAGTATTCACACAGCATTTATAGGATCCTTTTTAACGGATCCGTCGCTACTGAAGATAGTATTCTCACAGGACTGATTTTAAGAGATTCGACACTACTGGAATTTCGTTCTTCAGTGCGCCGCCAACTTTCTACGAGGGCGGACAAGATCAGTATACTGGATCCGAAATACTGTATTATGTGTGAACTGGCTCATACAATTACATAGGCTAATAACATACACGTTTTACCGGACCTGTAAAACGGACGTTAAATGTGAACGCGCCCTCACATCCTATTATGTAATTATGAGTGAAATTAAAAAAAAAAAAAAAAAATGATATTTTTTTGGTTACCTTAAAATTTCTGAAGTTTTTTTGTGTAAGAATTACTTAGAATTAGAATTACGAACTTAGAATTGCTTAGTAAGAGCACTACATATCAGTGCGATTCTGTAACCATCTCATCGTGAAAACTTAGGTGAAGTGAGCGTAGAGTGAGCTATCATTCCAACTAATGCTAGGGATTTACACTATTGACAGCTCACTCTAAGCTCACTTCACCTAACTTTTCAGAGTGAGATTTTTACAGAATCGATTAGCTGTACCTAACTTTGCAGAAACTTGTCATTTAAAAACGTAATTTTATATTATTTAAATTATGTAGTGAAACCAGACACAAATTACTTGCATAAAAATGTTTAAAGTGCATCATAATTTGAATTGTACCGGTAATGATTCCGACCGGCGATATGGTCGCCCTACTCAACGTTTTCCTCAAGGATTGTAAAAAATGATCTATCTTTTTAAGTATTACACTTACAGGGACAACTGATTCGTCAAATAGTACAACATTTTTCACAATTTCAGCAGTGGCATTCTGTAACCATCTGAGATGGTTACAGAATGCCACTGCTGGTCCATCTCACCGTGAAAACTTAGGTGAAGTGAGCGTGGAGTGAGCTGTCATTCCAAATAATGCTAGGGATTGACACTACTGACAACTCACATCAAGCTCACTTCACTTGAGTTTTCACGGTGAGATTTTTACAGAATCGACCGGCTGATGTATCTACCTTCTACCTATAGTTTTGGTTTATTAAATATAGTTCAAAATAATGATCTCTCAGTTGGGACGATCGACAAAAAACAAGATTTTCATTTTCTCTTGAACCAGTAAGATTTCAATCACGATTTTTGTTTCACAAATTTTCCCAGAAGCATAATTTGCAATAAACATGATAATTATTCATACTTTTTCAGTATTAGGTCGTGTTTTACAAGATCACTCAATTGAAAATTGTCCACTCTGAGTGATCCATATAAACCGTTATAAATCTTAAACGTGTCTTTGAAACGAATCGAAATTTTGTTTAGCAGCTTTCACAAATCCTTCACAATTAATTAAAATGCAAATTATAAACACATAGGCAGTATATTCTTGGATACGCGTTATGGCTTTTTCTTCAGTTGTCCAGTTTGAGAGATCCAGTTAATGAGTTCTAACTTTCTTTGTTTAGGTTTCACAAATTTTATACCTTACCATGAAGTTTTCACAATTATTTTCTAAATCCTCTTATAATTTGGTTGGGATTGGAAGAGTTTTTCGAAAAGATCTCTCAATCCACACGCACATTATCATTTTGAGTAGATTTTTTAGGGTGAAAACCTAAACTATAAATACTAATAAATAGAAAAATAAGTGGTCAAAGGAGTAAAGATCTCGATTTTGGAGAATATTGCATTTTTAGTTAATTGAAAATGTTCCCTGTTCCTAAATTAGCCAGAGATCGTAACCGAAGTTTAAAAAAAGTTGTAGTGGTATTAACACCCACAAAAACACCCAGCAAAAATGCAAATAGTTTTGAATGCTGTGTCTGAAAGAATCACTCGATAAAGTAGAGCGAGATGCAATAAGCCCGCAAAGAATATTGCAAATTTTGTCTAATCTGATTGAGTGGCATCACAAAGGCTGCTTCCTGAATTGTGTAGTTATCTAAATAAAGTTATGCACATAGTAATGATGTAGGAAGGTTAGTTAGATTACGGTGTGCTCTTCTGAAAAATGTCCACCCTAAAGTAATTAGGTATCATTTTGAGTAGATTTTTTCTTATAACTATAATATCAGAATGAAATTCAATTCAGGCCAGTTTGAACGGTTAGTCTAGTAATGTATCAGTCTGTTTATAAAAACAATCATATGAAATTCCAAACAGAAAATAATAAAGGTTGGTGTAATTAGAGATCATGTCAAGTTGTTCATATGTGTGCTCTCGACTCTCGATATCAGGGATCCGTGAATGTTTAGTCCTATTATGTAACAGGACATGGGAGGCTCGTGGATATTGTAAGTAGGTAGCTAGCGCAGGCGCGAGTCCGGATGGCGCGCGGGGGTGAGGGCGCGTCAGTCTGCGCTCGGCGTCTGGAGGTGCTTCGCGCTTCGCGCCGCGCCCCAAACAGCCGGAGCGTGGCTCGGGGCGTGGCGCTTACGTAAACACGCGTGGCACACAGCTCGTGTCGCAGGCGGCGCGGTGCCGCGCCACTGTCCGTCCTCGAACGACCCCATGTTGGCCCGCGCCGCCTCCTAAGTTTATGTGGATAGAAGCGCGCAACCTGCCGCGCGGCCGCCGCTGCCACTGTCACCACCGCCGATTAACGCGCTTATAGGTACTTAATTATTTTATTACATAAAATATGTTTGTATATTCTTTTCGGGACTGGGCAAGAATCAAATCTAATTGAATAACTTATCTACTTACCTACCAATCGTGTAACTTATGAGATTGTAAAAATAAACAGCCATCTACAAAGACCCGCTTTAAAAACTTATTGAGCATACCTACATACGATGAGGGCTCGTGGCCGCTCAATCTATCACGTTATAATATTACCTCCTAGTAAGGGCTTCTTATTGTGTATGTACACTTCCAATTTAAAATGTGTCTCACGTAAATTAAAGACGCTATTATTTATGTTATGTTTTATTTATTTAGATACTCTATGCACTCAATGCCTTTTGTCAAAACGGGTGTACCTATGGTAACTATCTATATACTTTGGTTAACTCCAGCTACCGTACGTCTATTTTATACACCGACATAGGTATGGTAGGAAGGTAGGTATAGCTATACCAATAGGTTTTTTAAACCATTTATAGGTGTACGTGAAAAAGTATTCAGATGGTAAAACTATTAAAAAATTGCCTAGTGGTTTAGTTGGGTATTTATTTATTTACCTACAGCGAGTGTTGTGCATTGTGTAGGTATACTTACTTTCTATATTACTAGTAGGTAGTAGTAAGACGGGCGGCTCAACCGCGTATTCTATTTTACTATTTTGTATTTCGGACAAACATGCCACGTACCAATGGCATTTTTTCTTTCCTTTCAGTAGGTAGGTACCTCCTCAAAAATTATCAAGATTATCAAGACTCCATTACTGAGATACCTTGGATCTGCTATGCTTTCATTGAATTTATAAAACCCTACCTACCTTCTTTCTGCCCGCTCGCGCTCCTTCGGTCGAGTGGGATTCGTAAGACACCAAAATATACTAAAATAACAGCCACATTTTTATAAAACTTCCTTGTATGATACGTTTGTAGTTCAGCAGCCAAAATATACAGAAAGTCAAGACTGGCGACACCCACAGCCTTCAGTAGCAATTCCCATTGCTTGCGAAGTTTTTGGGTAATTATTGAAAGCCTGCGTTCCTGCATATACGAGTAGGTACTCCCTAATGGCACAACATTGATAGACTAACTGATGCATTCTTACAGATTAGTCCTGACGAACGGCTATCACTAAAATAATATAACATTAACATTTATTGTAAACACACAAAATAGTCACTTCTACTTCTTATTTTTCTGTTTACGTTCTACGAATTATCATATTTTATAATAGTATATTGATTTAATAGTATTGTGAATGTCATGATTGACTGCTTAGCTCTATAAAGCTATATGAACGTGATGATTGTCATTTAAAGAGTTAGATATGTAACTATCTGCAATATTACTACCTTTTGGCTCGTCTTTTTACAAAACTATAGAACAATACGAACATAATACAATATTTCTCCTCATCATCATTATCATCATTGCATATTGCGTGATAATTTATAGAATACAGACTGGTCAGACTTATATGAAATATGATCTATGCGAACAGATTATATCCGGTAGTATTTCCGTGATGCTGGAACAGACATTCAAACAAACAGACATCTAGGAATGGAATGTTATGACGGTACTATAGTGAAACAAGACGTGAAGATGAATGACAGATGTGAAGCATAAATGAATGACAGAGATGAATGTACGAAATAGTCAAGGAGTGAAAGAGATAGTGAATGACTGTTTAAAATGTAGAATACTTACAAAGACATTAAATTATCTACTTGACAATAGACAGGACATCACGAACAAAATCGTAATCCAATACTTTTGTCCTAGTGGTCAAAAGTCACTCAGTCTAGTGTGGTACGCCTGCGTGTCAAGTCGTATTTGTGTCCACCAAAAACAAATATTTTCTAAGGAAATATGCCAAGTTGCGCATTGAGATATTGTAAATCTCGTTACGGTAAAATGGCTGGACCTAACTTCAGTTTATTTTCGTATGAATTATTTATATTTACTCAGTAATTAAAATTAAATAATTTTCATAAATAGATCTAGAAAATTTGCTAATTTTGTAATAAACGCCCTCTATTGCTGAGTAGCTTTACTACTGCGTTGTAGAGATGCAATTTTGTTTATCGATAATATTTATTAAGTTAAAAAATAAATAACACAAAATATAATACTGTTTGAAGATAATCATGTCATTTTACCAACAAGTACTATTCATTCATGTAGGTTCAAATCAAACCGCAGAGCAGAGCTTGTACTATGGATACTAAGCAATGGATATAATACTTATATACTAATACTATTACTTATGCTATAATACTACTATGTACATAAGAAACACCCAGACCAACACAACCATCACATAAATATTTGTGTCCTGTGGGAATCGCACTCACATCCTCGTGATCAGCTGCAGTCTCACACTTGGATTACTAGATCATAATAACGATAATTATTAGTCATTTGTATGTAAAAATAATTTTATAAATACATAACTTTTAAACGGCTAATCATTTTATTGTTTTCATAATCTTTTGGCACTTGGTTCAATCTATTCAAACGCGAAAAAAAAATAGTCTTAGTCACTTTTTTCAATATTATCGATACATTTATATCGAAATGGTAAAATCTCTACCACAGGTTTTATACTGTCTACTTAGTGCCCCATTTATTGCCAGACCTACGGATTTTTTTTATAGATCTACGGATTTTGGACCTCGCCTCGGATATACGTATACATACGGATACAAGATTTACAAATATTTGCAAACAAAGTGAAAAAAAAAAAATTTGCTAAAACCGAAACGTAACCGACAATCATTGCAAAGAAAATATGCGCTTTGTGACATAATAGGTCTACTTTACACAAAAAGCGTAATAAACTGAGTGCTATAATAATCCAACGGCAAAGCAGGCACATTTAAAATGATTTTATTTTAAAATGTACATAAACACATACTGAAACTGATACCTAGTCATACACGGTGACACGGACAATGGATAGTAGCGAATAAAATTCTAAAATAGTTTTTATTGTTTAAAACAAGTTTTGCTTAATTTGTTTAGTTTTTTATATCTATTTACCATTTGAACTAAGTAGGATATTAGGTTTTTCAGGCTTAACCCACGGATTGAAAATCGGATCTGGCAACACTGACCACACTGGCCACCTACCGAGCAATAGCTGAATATATTTTACTAAATTTAATTCATGTTTGCAATTTTTGTGTTAAGATGTTCCCAATTGCCGCTCTAATTTTGCTATATTATACTAGATGGCGTCACTGAGACATGGGATCACAGTTTTTCTATGACATTTCTTTGCATAGCCTCTCTATTGTACCTATCTTAAATCTCTTTGTAAAAAACTACATATTTTAGGCATTCGAATCGTTCCCAAACCTCGTAGCTTACTTTATTTATAAAAAAAAAAAACATTGTACATGCAGTTTTGACTTCGCTACGATTTTATTACCTATGTATATGTTAGGCATTACATTGCACCATTTACCTTTTTATTTTTTTTCATTACCTCATTTACTCGTAAATATTGTGTCCATTACAATATTTTTTTAATTCAACATATTATTGGAATTTGTATTACTTAGGTGATGTCGTGTATTTACTTGTTAAGCTTTTGTCAATCAACTCAGTCCACTGCTGGACATAGGCCTCTCCCAGGCCGTGCCACGACCACCTGTCCTCCGCATTCCGCATCTAGACTTTCCCAGTCCTAACCACTTCAACCAAACCACCGAGAGGTTCCATTTAGGCTGTGCAGCATCTGATCTAACTGTTCCAGCGTCTCTGCCGTCGCGACAATGTCATCGGCAAAGGTGTGAGATGTACTCGCCGCTCACGTTGATACCCCTGTCCTGTCCAGACCAGCTTCTTGAAGACGTCTTCCAACACATTGGTGAACAGTTTCGGGGATATCTATCTCACCCCTCTGAGGAGTTGGATGGGGCTGGTGTTCTGGATCTGTATAACTATTCAGAACGTATCGAAAATGACATATTTCAATAACCTGATTTGCCTTGCTTCCGACAGCATACAGCTGTCTGAAGAATAGCGGTCGTCTATTTGAATTAAACTGACAAAATTTTCGGATTTTAGACTTGTAAACAGCGTTAAGAGGACCCCTACGATAACATTGATCGATTTTCGATACGGTCGGGAAGCGTATCGAGTGGTTGTGAATAGCTATGCTGGACAGGCCTTTATATGTATAAATAGAAGAATTAAAAAGTCGGCAACGTCGTATTCTAAATTCGTCTAAATATTTCGCTGTCTTGATTAATTTGTTGGTACTGAATGAAATTATGAAATATCACTCTCTAGGGTATTGAAATATTGATTATGAATTGCCTTAATTAAATATCAATGATTGCAACTCATAATCAATATTTATAATCAATGTTTACGTATGTTGTTACAATATGTAACATATATATATATATATAATATAATATATTTAGTTAAAGGTGTAAAAATCGTAGGTACAGATATCACAAAAATATTTACCTATACACAGACGAGGACACATTTTATTGTTACCAACCTTAGTTCCGTAACATTGTGTCCACGTGTAGGTAAGTACAGACGCCAGCACATCAAGCTACTACAATCTGTCAAATTTCTTTAATAGATTTTCGACGTTATCGCTAAAGCTATAAGGTTCAAAGTTAATTGGGAAAATTTGACAGTTTCGGGTAGCTTGACCTCTACTATTTTAAACTTTAACAGAACGTTAGGCTAATAATTAGAGCGGTCCCTCGACGGGACAACATTTAATCAAAAAAATTCATACGTACTTACGTAGGGTCATAATTTCAAGGTTATTTTTTTCTTTTTATAGGGTTTCACGCAGTCGGGGGTTTTTTAAATTTTTAATTTAATTTGACCAAAACGAAGTAAACTTTTCACGAAAATACTTATTTCTTACACCTCTCGAAATTGAACTTTTATACTTGTTAACCTCGTTGTTGAATCAAACTCAACTCAATTTCAAATAAACCAATTCCCGGTAATTTTGAATTGTCGGTTCGGTCAGTCAGAAAGGTGAAGCTAGTTGCCTATTTCAAACTACGCTTTGAAATGGGCAACTAGCTTCATCTACCTATGGAGAAGAACGGGTAAGAAACTCCATGGACACTCTTTTAGATCAAAATAATATAGTTACAGAGTACTGGTTACAAAAAACAATTCAAACATTAAATTAAATTAAAATAAGCCATGGCAGCAAAGAGTTGAAAAGTCCCTACTGACAGCGCCCGTTCACGAACATGACGCATAGATTAGCATCATTCAGCTCAACCATATCATAAGAAAAGCAAACAAGTAAGATAATAGCCTAAACTCGTAGGGCTGTCACTTATACCTACTTTATTCAATCGTCAAAAATGCATAGTCAATCTGTATACAAAACAATGTTCCCCTGTAGGGTAAACATCAGGGACCTTTAAGGACGCTGTTACATTTTCGACGAACTCAAATTTAGGTATCTAAAGTCGCATACAGCAACATCACACGTACGCACACATTGAGTCATCGATTTTATACATCACATGATATAATCTTGGTCCTTGATATTATTTTTTTATTTTATTGAAATTGATTCCGGAAGATTACTTGGATCTTTGAAAATGCATTTGGTAACTGTTACTATTAGTATCGTCATCAAGAAAACGAAAATACAAAACCAAAGACACCGACTTCCGAAATCAAAGTTATTTTTCACTTTGTGGTGATATTTTTTTTGGAAGTCTGTTTTATTTTTTGTGAGAAAGTTTTTATCACTGTTTCGGTTTTAGCGGGAAAACAGATGTCAACACCCAATATGGAGTACCAACCAAAACTAAAAGGAAAAAAACTGTCCTGTGTCGAAAAACAAAAAACAATAGATACCGACACCGACTTCTGAAAAGAAAATTTATTTTCATTTTGTAAAGCAGGCTATGTGAAATAAGTAGGTACTTAAAATAAAACAATTTCCGTTCATAAGGATTAAAAACGACTATCGATATTGCTATTACATGGAACATATAAAATATTATTATCTAAAATTTTACGAGTATTACATAGTGAGCTAATGAGTTATGACATACTAGCCTGGGCATTTAGTTAAAATTTTTGGTAAAATAAATCTCCACTCCCGAATGATCTTCTTTGTGACTGTGGTGTAGGCTCAGCATTTTTGATGAAAATTAAAACACACGGAAGTAGTAAAAATCTATAATATATTTATTAAAGGCATGTTACAAAAGTACACCAACTTATTGCTACGTTTGTAGATTTTTTTGGTCTATATCCAAATTTCCGAACACGGGGCATCTAAAAAATAAAGATAAATATATTAACAAAATAACCTACATAAAAACTAAATGCTACACTTGGTGGCAGAGCTCACAAAGTACAAATTACAAAGTTCCGCTGCCAAGGCCTGTCTTTTTTGTCAAACGCTATTTGTGACATCTACCATGCCATATTTATGAAATTGACACCCATGACGAAAAGTGGCCAAGTTTTTGTCGGTGCCATCTTGGATTTTGGTTTTGACCCCATATTCGTTATTAGCTACCCCAAAAACCATGAAAATGACACCTATGACGAAAAGATGTCTAATTTTCGTAGGCGCCATCTTGGATTTTGGTTTTGACCCCATATTCGTTATTAGCTAACCAAAAAACCGCGAAAATGACACCCATGATGAAAAAATGTCAAATTTTCGTCGGCGCCATTTTGGATTTTGGTTTTGATCCTATATCCGTTATTAGCGACCCCAAAAACCATAAAAATGAGACCCATGACGAAAAGTTGTAAAATTTTTATCGGCGCCATCTTGGGTTTTGGTTTTGACCCCATTTTCGATATTAGCAACCCCAAAAACCATGAAATGACCACTTTTTGTCATAGTCTTGGTTTTGAACGCACATTGGTCATACATACATAACTACATACAAACCGGTTAAAATCATAACTCTCCTCCCGCCCATCCACTTCCAGACCTCACCGCCGACAGGTTGACCTTAGCCATCCAAATCCTAACCTTACTAAGAGCTCCTTAGACCCATCCATTTCTCAACCTTGTCCACAGCTGCTTAACCCCACCCATCCAAATCCCGATCTTACACAACATAGTAATATTTTTTTATACTTACAAAATAAAAATAATTTAAGTATGAAACTCGTACTTACTTTTATTTCAGTCCAAAAGTATCAACTCCTTCCGATCACGATAACCAACGACGGTACTCACACAACAATCTTTTTCTATTACTTTTATCGTATTTATTTTTTGCGAGAGAGCGATATACCCGTCCTTCCATGAGCGCTTCTGAGCGCGGAATGATGAACCGTGAGTGCAAAATGTATGAAGAAGTCTGCAAGTGTTTTTATTTTAGCTAATAATTGAAAAATATATTGATTTATATACAAAACAATTAGCTAAATCTATAAAAGACTATATATACCGCAATTTATTATAATTTTGAAGATAAAATATGCTGTAAATTTACCTAAACTGGTACCTATTCGGACACCTATTTTTTAAATTTTCTGCGATTATTGAGTAGGGAAAAACGTATTTGTGCCAAAATTTTATATGACGTCATACAATTTTTGTGATGCCAATGTGGAGATGAATATATTACCTTTAAATTAAGACCATGATATGTTAACATTTGTGATTGCTTATACGTTAAAATGGTACCTGAAAAGCACTGTTATTTGTAGAAAAATGTAAAAGCGTCCTTAATACAAAGTTTTTTTAAATTATTTTTTCTACACACGGCTACACATCAAGCTATGCAAAACCAGTATTAGCTGACCGTTCATTGTGAGAAAATATCATACAAAGTGAGGTTTTGTATAGCTTGACGTGTAGCCGTGGTAAGTACATAGACCAGAAGCCGACTACATTTTTTTCATTGCCTACGTCATCTTATCTGTTTAGTTATTTGAAAAATTACGATCGTAATATGACTAATAAAAACGTGGTTTTACTGAATCATGTATTTATTCAAATAAAATGAAATGATTATGAAGTCTTTGTAGTTAAAGGAGGTAGGTAGGTACACGTACAAATTATTTATTACGAGCAGCAGGGCAGCGGCGAAGCGTGCGCGGGCGCGGGCGATATTACCGGCGTCACAGCCACGACTGGCGCACCTTTAGCAGCGATAAATTTTGTCAGTGTGTGCGTGCGACGACGCATACGTACGAGCGCGCTCATATACAAACCGTGCACGGTTCGAATGTATGAAGATGTCCTACTTGTTTGCTTTTACTATGACCATATTGAAGGGAGCTAAACGCCACAACACATGCGCCACCATCAGCGAGACATTAGAGTTAACGTGACATACTCTCAGCCGCCAAGGCACATTCAAGTCAATGAAAGACGTACCCAGTAAATGGTAGCTTTATAGTATGTACATAGTACTCACATATGTGCTATGCAATTATACAATACTAGGAGATTGAATTTATATAATGCAAAAATAGTATTTTAAAATCTTCAGCCGCTCCAACAGTATTTTCAAATGCTAATCAATTTATTTATGCGTCCTATAGAGCAGGACCAGTGCTTAGCCAAGTATTTTTTGTCAGCGATGTAATCCCCCAACTTATAATATGCTTGGCTGCATAGTGTGCGTTTTATGTAAGATTTGAATTTCGTTTCATTGAGTATGTGGGGAGGTATTTTATTGTAACATTTTTTACAGTAGGTGCCCCATGAAGGTAGAGTCTACTTTAGCCAATTCGAAACCTGGTTGAACTAATTGGTCCCTATTTCTAGTTCTATAGGTGTGTCTGTCACCTCTTTTACTGAAAAGATTTAAATTTTTAAAGTTTTTGAATGATACATATTTGTGAGA
This sequence comes from Apamea anceps, assembly GCA_951799955.1. Classification (NCBI taxonomy): domain Eukaryota; kingdom Metazoa; phylum Arthropoda; class Insecta; order Lepidoptera; family Noctuidae; genus Apamea; species Apamea anceps. The sequence continues at coordinate 8,928,327 of OX637516.1, forward strand.
CTTATGTAAATTACCTTGTTTTGATCATAGGGTGTATAAATAATGATGTGTTTCTCCTGTGTAGAAGGTTTCGGTACAAGTGTATCATTCGTTTTGGTTAGGTTATATACCTATTGGATACTATATTTTGTAGATTTCCATGGATACACAATTAGGGAACAATGAAATGAAATACACAATAAAATGGTTAGGTACTTGTTTATTATTTAGAACTAGCTGAACGTCACGACGAGAAGAAGACAAGACAAGAAAAAAAAATGGCGGTACGACGCGTCGTATCGCCATTTTTTTTTCTTTTAATTTTTTTTTTTTTTTTTGTTTGTTATTGTCAGGACAAGGGTCCTGTCAATATATCAACGCACAGCTTATACCGCTGGTCCAAGAGACATGAAATTTGGGGGGTGTGTTCTTCGTGAAGAGTAGGCATCCACCATAGATATAGGAAATAAGGGAGATGTGCCCCGGTTGTTGAAAATGTATCGGAACTCAATGTCGTTACGTCGACCCTACCCCCGCGCCACTACTACACATGTAGTTCTGTAAAAGCAATAGATACAAAGTCACGCGCACACTTGCAGTTCATAAATCAGAGCGTACTACACAATCAATTATGAACCATAACTCATCAAACACAGCGTGCATTTACCATGCGCCGTACAACTTACTCACACAAAAACATCTGTCGCTATCGTTGTGCTGTGCAAAAGCCATTTATTTTACATATGTATGTATTTACAAAAAAAAAATGTATATAAGTAGTTTATCAGCCATCTTGTTACCATAACACAAGCATTAGGTTGCTTAGCTTGGGACTAGATGGCGCTGTGTGAAATGTCCAGGGATATTATTATTATTATTATATACGCTAGTGATTGACTAAATCGGAAAGTTATCGATTCTCCCATTTATTATTGTACAGACGCCAGCACATCAAGCTACTAAAATGTGTCAAATTTCTTTAATAGATTTTCAACTTTATCTCTGAAGTATTAAGGTTCAAGGTTGATTGGAAAAATTTGACAGTTTCGGGTAGCTTGACCTGCTGGCGTCTGTACTAAAAAAAAATTGGGATTCTGAAAATAAAATAAATTAAAAACGATATGTCCAGAAAATATTATATTATAAATAAATAAAAAATAGCAAACAAAATATATTTTGTAAATATATATATTTTTTTAAATTATATTACAAGGTTCTATATTAAGGTAAGGTATTCTCAAGGGTCCTCCAACCGGATTTAAACGTTATCTTTTTAGGTCTTCCAACTAGGTTAAAACGGTTCACAAATTGTAAAATTAACTATATTTTCGTTGGGTAATCGACATTGTTGTCGACCACATCACTAGCTCGCCGCAAGACACAGCGGCTGTACTATGCGACGCTCCGCGTAAATAAAGTATCGTTGAGTATTTTTTGCATTGCTTGTCCACTTCACTTAGCGACATACTTAGGTAGTGGTTAAGGAGCAATGTATTTACTGCTAAAATAGTACAGCTGCTGCAATATTTGAAAACAACAATAACGTAGTAAAACCAAGAAATATTTTACGATTTGTTGTTTTTCATGATTTTAAAGACAAATACAGTAAAATACTTGTACATTACATATTGGTAAGTGATTCCATGAGATACGAAGTTTTTATTTTTACTTCGGTTTTTACAGGAAACCACTGAACAAACCGGCATTCTTATATTTTATCACGATCACGGTCGAAAGCGCACTAATTCGCCAAGACGGCCATTTGCCTAGTTTATGATCGAGTTGATCTCACCGCGTCGACACAAACACGCCTCCTTGCCACTTCTCCTGTTTTTTACATTTCTGTGGCATCCACTAAGAAAAGATTTTTCGAAATTCCACCCCTAAGAGGGTGAAATCGGGGGATTTCGTTTGTATGTAAAATCTTATTCCTATTATTATTATTGATTTGATTTTGATTTTTGACTTTTGTATGGAAGAATTTTAGCGCGCAGTCCGATTTAACCGAAACTCAGTATTTATTCCTAAGATTGAAAGTAAAGAATAATGTGTGTCAGGGTTTTTCGAAAATCTACCTCTGACGGGCTGAAAAGGGGAGATTACAGGGGAAGATTTTACAGCGTGGCTTGATTAACTCGAAAATTGGTATAAATAATCTTTGTATCAAGTTGTGAACACATCACAAACGATTTTTCAAAATTCCACCCCTGTGGGGGTAAAAATTGGGGATACCTACAGTTTATGTAAAAAAGCTTATTCTATAGGTTAATAAACATGAAAATTGGCTAGAATACTTGCCTACGTAAGTAATAAAGTTTATCATTATAAGTTTTTCAAAACTACCCCCCAAAGGGGGTGTTAAAGTTTGTGTGGAAGAATTTTAATGCGCGGTCCGATTAACTCGAAACTCAGTATTAATACTATTGACAGGAAAGAAACGATGATAAGTTTTTGGGTCTTTCGAAAATCGACCCCTGACGGGGCAAAAAGGTGTATTAATTTTTTAAGGGGAGTATTTTACTACGTGGCATGATTAACTCAAAAATTGGTATAAATAATCTTTGATTCAAATTATGGAAACACCAATAATTTATATAGAATTCTACCCCTTTTTTTGGGTGGGAAATCATCAAATGACCTCTCCCGCTTTGAGCTGAGCGGATGGGCGTGTCAGACCTCCACCGTATGCTCCACCGTGTCCTCCGGGCGATCCACACAGTGGTGACACCCTGGCGTTTCCTCCCGCCTTATCTTGAACAGGAACCTCCCGAAACAACCGTGTCCGGTGAGGCCCTGTGTCAGGCGGAAGGTGAGGGCACCGTAGCGCCTCTCTAACCACTCCTCAAAGAGGGAATTTATCGCCGCAATTGTGGCGTGCCCATCACTGGGTTGCGACAATCGCACTCTCCATGCCGCTATGAGATCCCGCCGGAGGTCTGTCCGCTGTACCGTGCTTCCTCTCGCTACTCCCATAAATATGTGGGCGAGGACTTTGGCTTCCAGATCCCATGGCGGCCATCCGGCAAGGAGGCTCGCCGCCTCAGCGGAGACCGTGCGGTATCCTCGGATTAGCCGGACAGCCATGACCCTTTGGGACGCGTTCAACCGGCGGGCTGGTCGCCGCCTCAGGGAGCGCGCCCATACCGGTGCCCCGTAAAGGGCCATGAACCGCACGACCCCCGCATAGAGCCTCCGGCAGGAGGTGTTTTGTCCCCCTAGATTGGGCAGGAGCCACCTCAAGGCAGCCCCAGCCCGCTCCAGTCTGGGAGCCAAACGTCGGAAGTGCTCTACGAAGTTCCACAGGCTGTCGAGGACGATTCCCAGGTACTTCATCGTCAGCTCGACGCCGATGTGAACCCGACGGTGGCGCGTCCCGAGGACCATGAAAACACATGGCCTCAGACTTGTGCAGGGCCACCTCGAGTCCCAATTGCCGGATCCTCTCGACGATTTTCGCAACCCCGCGTGTCGCTGCTTCGGCCGCCGCTTGGTGCGACCTCCCCTGCGGCAGGACCAGCGTGTCGTCAGCGTAGCAAACCACGCTGACGCCGCTAGGGAGTTCGGCGCGTAGCACCCAGTCGTACCCGATATCCCACAGATGCGGCCCCAGGACCGATCCCTATGGGACACCGCACGACATCTCTCGCCGGTTCCACTCTCCCCGGTGACCGGGGTAGATGGGCCGTCATCTACCCCGGTCACCTGTCCGTCAAATAAGCCTCGACAGTGAAAAAGCAATAAAAAAAATGAATCAAGATTTTTGAACTAAACCTTGTCGTCCCCTTTTACCACGACAGGCTTCGTTTTTAAAAAAGCGTTGGGTACGTTTCCATTGTATGACTAAAGATTATTTAAAACCATTTTCGAGTTAATGGAAGCAAGCAGGTAAAATCCACCACTTAAACTTTATTACCCTTTTCCATCCCGGTAAGACACGATTTTTGAAAAACCCTTAAAACAAAATTTTTGTTTTAAGTATTAGTAGGTACTCAGTTTCGAGTTAATCCGTCCGAGTGGTTTAAATTTTTTTCTTACCTATTAACTTTTTCAACCCCCTAAATACTCTGTGAGAAGTTTTTTTAAACTAAAAGTGACCATCTGTAAATGATAAATGATTTTATTTTTGTAAGTAGGTTAGTACAAACACTTTTACACGTCAATCATATTTTAAAACTAGATGAGGTTGGCGTTTCCTATCTGACTATTCTGAGAAGAAAGGCCGAAACAAACTCAGACGTCACAGTCTCTTTTAAAGTCCAGACAAAATCTTGATCAGATCATATGAAGACCATGTAGGTCGATGTCTGAGATGGTCTTTTGAGGAAAGAACCATACAGATTGAGAGAACCTGTCCAGTCAGTGCACGCATATGTCAGAAATCGTGCAGCTCAACTCAAAACTTAAGGAGCTCAACGATTCGACGAACAATACCAAAGAAAGGACATTTGGGTAGGCCACATTAATTACTCAAACTGCCAGACCATGACAAAAACTAACAGAACAGAGAGAAAAATAAAAAATAAAATGACCCACACAGTCTTCACATTCACAGTAATTAAAATAATAGAATACTTTACAAAGCAAGCAAATGTCATAGATCAAATTCATTAATTTCAAAGTGTATTTAGAAAAAATATAAAAACATTCAATATGTAAAAATTGGAAGCAGCTTAATCCCAAGCCTTTTTGTCCTCGATATAAGCCTTAACGGTATAAAAGGCTTTCTGGCACAACTTACGTTTAATGAATGATTTGAATTTATTAAGGCTTAGATCTTGAACGAGGCTTGGAACTTTATTGTAGAAGCGTATAGGTACATTGGCATCTGAACGAGCCACCTATTTTCTTGAGCCTTGTTGTAGGTACAACAAATTTGTGTTTGTTCCTAGTATTTATATCATGGATTGATATCCGTCATGAATTGATACTTTTTAAACAATTTTAAATTTTTATGGGTATATAAAAGATTTTCATTAATATACTGAGAAGGCACAGTCATAACATTAATTTCTTTAAATTTGTCTCTGAGCGAGTGTCTCGGACTTAATTTATAAATTGATCGAACAGCTCGCTTCTGCAAAACAAAGATAGTCTGAATATCAGCGGCATTTCCCCACAATAGAATACCGTACGACATTACACTATGAAAATAGCTAAAGTATACTAAACGGGCTGTCTCTATATCAGTTAAATTACGAATTTTTCTAACAGCATATGCTGCGGAACTTAGCTTTTTTGACAATTTGTCTATATGTGGACCCCACTGTAGCTTAGCATCCAAAGTTATGCCCAAGAATACTGTGCTGTCTTCAGGATTCAATTCTTCGCCCTTTATCAACACATTAGTTTCCACCTGTCTAACGTGAGCTAACTGTCTAACTTAATGCATTTGCACATTTCACATGCGGTTTTTTTCTCGTTTAGAAGTAAATTATTAACATTGAACCAGTGGACTACTTTAGAGATCGCGCTATTTACATCGTCAGTAACCTGCTGCTGACATTTAAGTTTAAACAAAAGTGAAGTGTCATCTGCAAACAACACTATATCATGATTATCCTTTATAAGGTACGGCAAGTCATTAATATAAATAAGAAACAAGAAAGGACCAAGAATTGAGCCCTGTGGGACTCCCATTGTTACTAAAGATCCGGGAGATCTTTTTACAAGCTTTTATTTAGTTTCACCTGTCCCGTTGTCTGTCTGTAATCATATCTTGCAAGTTAAATTTGATCCACTTCCCGGTTTCCAATTGAGCTGAAATTTTGTATGCATGTATAAATTGGATGACAATGCAATATTATTATGACATAGAGCTGATCTGATGATGGAGCTGGAAGGTGGCCATAGGAACTCCGTAATTAAACGACGCAACCCCATCGAGTTTGGGCTCGTTTGATTCGTCTTGACGAGTACTTTGATACTACATGGTAACCAGGGTCTGATGATGGAGCTGGGAGGTGGCCATAGGAACTCCGTAATTAAACTACGCAACCCCATCGAGTTCAGGCTCGTTTGATTCGTCTTGACGAGTACTTTGATACTATATGGTAACCAGGGTCTGATGATGGAGCTGGAAGGTGGCCATAGGAACTCCGTAATTAAACGACGCAACCTCATCGAGTTTGGGCTTGTTTGATTCGTCTTGACGAGTACTTTGATACTACATGGTAACCAGGGTCTGATGATGGAGCTGGAAAGTGGCCATAGGAACTCCGTAATTAAACGACGCAACCCCATCGAGTTTGGGCTCGTTTGATTCGTCTTGACGAGTACTTTGATGTTAGATGGTAACCAGGTGGTCTGATGATGTACAGGTAGCTTAAGTGTAGTAAACGCATATAACGGAAAAACACTGCTACGCGCTTTGAACTACGCTGTAGTCAATCTCGCAACAAAAATACTAAAAAGTTAAAAATAAACTTAAAAGAAAAAAAACTTTTTAAAAACAAGCTTCTAAAGGGTGATTTTTTTGCTGGTATCTTTTTGGCAACACTGTTTTTGACAGATCACGCGTGAATCGTGTCTTGTGTCATTGTCAAACTTGTTCAGTTTGGTCTATAATTTAACCATGAATCGACTTACGAACGAACAACGCTTGCAAATTATTGAATTTTACTATCAAAATGCATGCTCGGTTAAGAGAGTGCATCGCGCACTTCTTCCAATTTATGGGCAGTTTGGTCGGCCTACTGAGGCAGCTATTCGGAAGCTCGTGACTAAATTTCGAACCCAGTTTACATTATTGGACATTAAACCACGAACACGCATACGTAGAGTGAGGACCGAAGAAAATATTGCGGCTGTATCCGCCAGTGTTAGTGATGACCGTGAAATGTCGATTCGCCGCCGTTCGCAGCAATTGGGCCTCTGTTACTCCACTACGTGGAAAATTTTGCAAAAGGATTTGGGTGTAAAACCTTACAAGATACAGCTGGTGCAAGAATTGAAGTCACACGACCTCCCACAACGTCTAACATTTGGTGAATGGGCATTGGCAAAGTTGGAGGAAGATCCACTTTTTTATCGAAAAATTGTGTTCAGCGACGAAGCTAATTTCTGGTTGAATGGATATGTCAATAAGCATAATTGCCGCATCTGGAGTGAAGACCAGCCAGAAGCATTGCAAGAGCTACCACTGCATCCCGAAAAATGTACTGTTTGGTGTGGATTATGGGCCGGCATCATCGGGCCGTACTTTTTCAAAGACGACAATGGCCGAAACGTTACTGTGAATGGCGAGCGCTACCGTGTGATGATTGGCGATTTTTTTTTGCCCAAAATGGAAGAATTGGACATGCCTTACATGTGGTTTCAACAAGACGGTGCCACATGCCACACGGCACGCGAAACAATGGCCCAATTGAGAGCCGCCTTCGGTGAACAGTTTATCTCACGTTTTGGGCCCGTCAATTGGCCGCCTAGATCGTGTGATCTAACGCCTTTGGACTATTTCTTGTGGGGCCATGTTAAGGCTCATGTCTACAGGGATAAACCAGCAACGATTGACGCACTGGGAGCCAATATTGAAGCATTTATTCGTGATATACCGGCTGATATGTTGGAGAGAGTGTGCCGAAATTGGGCCATAGTCATAGTCATAGTCATTTATTCATAAACAAGTAACTTGTATCTGAATTTACACACAAAATTACACAATCACAGTATACACACTAATAAAATTACATTCGAATTTCTTAAAGTAAATCAACAATTTAAAAATAATAAATTTACATTTCCTCAATACTACTTCGACATGTCAATTTAAACAATATGGCTAACACCTTAAAATTTAAAATAATAACAATAAAATAATTATGTAAGTAAATATAGATTAGCATAGATTGATAGAATTAATAAAAAATTCAAAAAAAAAAAAATCCAATTAATTATTAAGATCACAGTTAGGTCAATAAATCAGAATGAACTAAAACCAATAATATTTAACAACCCATGATTATCTCAATAAAATTATTATTAAATAAAATTACAGTTCTTCTACAGCATATAGACACTTATTCAATAGGAAATTTTTCAGTTTTATTTTGAAAGCGCTACTGTAGACAGCACTTTTTATGTCTAAAGGCAGCCTGTTGAATAATTTTACAGACTGGTATCGTGGACTATGTTTAACAATTCTTAGGGTATGATTAGTAAAATTTTTATTCTTCAAGTCCAGTCTACGGGTGCCTTCCCTTATCTGCCGTTCTTCTACTGTCTCGTAGTCTTGTATGTATTTGGCCATATTACTTAAAAGTACCAGTACATAAAGACTTGGTACTGTTAATATGCCTAAATTGTTAAAATGTGTTCGGCAACTTTCCCTTTGTGAGATGCGGACCATGGTACGAATTGCACGTTTTTGTAGTACGAAAGCTCTTCTACTATTATATTCATAGCTATTTCCCCAAAAAAGTATGCTATATCTAATTTTTGACTCCACTAGCGCAAAATATACCATTTTTAGCTGTTCTATGCTGATTTCATTTCTCAGGGCTCTCAGAGCGTAACATGCAGACGATACCGATGCATCAATTGCTTTTAATTCTGGTTTCCAGTTTAACAGTTGGTCAATATGTATACCTAAAAATTTTACCTCGGTAACGAGCTCAATTTCGACTTCATTTAAGGCAACCTTTAAATTATCTTTATTACGGGCTGTAGTTTTGAATAACATTATTTGAGTTTTTTTACTGTTAATAAATAATTTATTTACCGTGAACCACACATGAAATGCTTGTAACGTAGCATTTACCTTTTCTGTCAACTCCACCATGTCATTAGCTGCCACTATGGCATTTGTGTCATCTGCGAAAATTACTAATTCAATGTCCGGTAAAATTGTATTTAAATAATTAGTCAAGTCATTAATAAATAATAAAAATAAAATAGGTCCTAAAATAGATCCCTGTGGGACACCCGTTGATATGCGTACAATTTTGGATATACCTTTTCTTATAATTATTCTGAGTTTTGTCAATTTCAACGTACATCCGCCTGTTTTTTAAGTAGGAAGAGAATAGTCGCCAAGCAGTTCCTCTTATTCCGTAATGACTCATTTTAGTCAAAAGTAATTCATGGTCAATTGTGTCAAACGCAGAGCTTAAATCTAGGAAAATCCCTGCAACTCTCATTTTATTATTAATTTTGCTTATCACATCATTCAATAACGTATATATGGCGTCTGATGGCTGATAAACTACTTATATACATTTTTTTTTTGTAAATACATACATATTATAGATAGAAAAACACCCAGACTCGGAACAAATACATGTAGGTCATACAAATATTTGTTCCGTGCGGGAATCGAACCCGCGACACGCAGCGCAGCAGTCAATCGCTTAACCACTGCGCCAACCGAGCCGTCAAAAAAAAAAAAAAAAAAAAGCGTGTTACATTGTAATTGCAAAAGAAACATAACGAAGGTGTAATATGCTATTTAAATGTTCTTTAATGTTCCATCAAAATGTAACACGCTTTTATTATTATTTTTTTTCTTTTAATTTTTTTCATTAACATCAACGCTCTGAATCCTCTTACTCAAGTAAGAAGTGGCGGAGTTTATTAATTCGGAAAAAGATTATTCATATTAAGGGGTACAATTCTATATATTTATGGGGTGTTTCCATAATTTGACTCAAAGATAATGTATAACAATTTTTTAATAAATCATGCCACGTAGTAAAATACTCCCCTTAAAAAATTAATACACCTTTTTGCCCCGTCAGGGGTCAATTTTCGAAAGACCCAAAAGCTTATCATCGTTTCTTTCCTGTCAATAGTATTAATACTGAGTTTAGAGTTAATCGGACCGCGCATTCAAATTCTTAAAAAATATTTCAGCATCAAGAGTGGAGATGCAGACGCGCACAGCGCTGATGGCGCTAGCGGCGCTGGGAGCGCTGACGGCGGCGGCGGCAACGGCGGCGGCAGCGGAGCGGGGCAGCGGCATCAAGGTGGGCGGCGGGGGCGTCGGCGGCGGGGGGGGCGGCCGCGACGCCGGGCGCGGCGGCGGAGTGCGCGTCGGCGGCGACGGGCTGCGGCGCCCGCGCACCTCGCCCGCGCCGCCCCCGCCACGTGCTCCTTCGTCCATCACAGCAGCGCTTGTCGTGCCACATAAAGCCTTTGGCACTCGTGATTACACTAAGGCCGAGAAGGCAGCGCTGTCGAAATTGCCACGTAAACTAAAACTCTTCTCGCACGTGCGCCTAAATATAACGCTTTCTACGCAAGGCTTGACGCCTAGTCCTATGTGTAAGTGATAGTATCTTCATGTACTCTTAAAGCCTAGATAACTTCATATCTTTCTTATCGTCATTACAAACGCTGTCATTTCTAGTTTACTAATTTCTGAACGCTTTCAGCTATCCTGGATTCGCTATGTAAAGAATTTCTAGCAGTCAATGTGTCTGCTATCCTCTATCTTATGAATCATGAACAATATGGGCGCTCTACTGCCTCTGCACAGTATTTTCTACAACTCGCCGGCTATCTTGGCATACCGGTAAAACATTTTATCTATGCATACTTTGTTATAAGTCATGCTTATATGTAAATCATATATTTAATGTATGGGATAAATTGAGATGAGCCGTTTTTTATATCGAAAGGTTATTGCGTGGAACGCAGACAACAGTGGTCTTGAAAAGCGTGCGTCGCATGCGTCGTTGCGGCTGCAGCTCGCTCCTTCAATAGAACATCAGACGTCGGCCATGCTGTCGATACTAGAACGATATAAGTGGCATCAATTTAGTGTCGTTACTTCAGCGATAGCAGGCCATGACGATTTTATACAGGCTGTGCGTGAAAGAGTTACAGCCCTTCAAGTATGTATCCAAAGTAACAATTCGTAGTATTAAAAATGAAATTAAGAAAAGTTGGTATGAAAGTGACACTCGTGTGGCAGGAGTTAGGTATTTTTAAAATCCTTTTATCTACATAATATAGTAATTAAAACAAGATTTGATTTATACACAGGATCGATTTAAGTTTACGATACTGAATGCAATCGTGGTGAAGCGGTCTTCGGATCTGAACGAGCTGGTGACGAGTGAGGCGCGCGTCATGTTGCTGTACGCGACACGCGAGGAGGCCGCCGAGATTTTGTCGGCAGCTGGTGACCTGCACCTCACCAACGAGAACTTCGTATGGATAGTCACACAAAGTGTGCTCGGCTCCATGCAACAACCGAACAAGTTTCCCGTTGGAATGCTGGGTATGAAATAAAACATATATATATACTCGTACATATATATATGCATATGTACATATACACCTAATTATCATTTAAAATATTCCTAGTGATTCTTGAGTTCTTGGCCATATTTTTTAACCGACTTCTAAAAAAGGAGGAGGTTCTCAATTCGGATGTTTGTATTTTTTTTTTTTGTTTTTATGTTTGTTCGCGCATAACTCCGTCGCTTGCCAACCGATTTGAAAAATTCTTTTTTTGTTGGAAAGGGTATACTTCCCAAATGGTCCCATAGAAATTTCATCAAAAACGGTTTAGTAGTTTGGTTTTTAAACCAAAATTACTGGTAAAAATTACAACTAAACAGTGAAAAACAAAAACTTTTTTGCAAAAAAAAAAACAGGCGACCTCCAAAAACGACACTACAACGTGAAAAATAACTTTAATTTCGGAAGTCGGTAGCAAACAACGAAAATGCGAACCCAACGACACCGACTTCCGAAATTAAAGATATTTTTCACTTTGTAGTGTCGTTTTTGGAAGTCGGTTGTTTTTTTTTTGCAAAAAAGTTTTTATAAAAGAAGAAGAAGCTGTGTTTAATGTGTATCCTAATCAGATTACTAAAATAAATCTACTTATACTTTGCCCACATAATAAAACGCTAACTAACGCTAACGCTAAAATGTTATGACTGTGCCTTCTCAGTATATTTATGAAAATCTTTTATATGCCCATAAAAATATAAAATTGTTTAAAAAGTACAGCGATATACATGATATAAATACTAGAAACAAACACAAAGGGGTTTGAGTAAAGTTGGCGTCGTTTTGAAGTTGAGCGGCCAGTAATGAAACTATGATATTATGAAAGAACAGAATAAAGCGATCAAAAGTTATTATGGAGACATTTCTCTAAACCATATCGGAACTGAGATATTTGGTTTTGTGCTGCTCGTTAAAATCGAAGAAGTTATTACATTCTACTGCACTCTTTTAGGTTTCTGCCGTATTTTTTTAAGAATTCCAAATAAAATAAACCAAATACAATGACGTAGATGAATGGACACGAAAAATAAAATAAATAAATAAATCGAATACCTCACCATAGTCTTCGGAATCAACTAGGCGAGTATGTCATTGTGAATAATCTGAATAGAAGAAGGGCTGATTTTGAATATATGAATGCTGAAGTTCCTGTGCTGGATGACTTGCCTATTTTAAGTGCCGATGATTATTTTAATTCTCTAGTCACTTGGAACGTATCAAGTACAACAAGCTCATAGCTACTACGGAGAACATGTAAAAAGTGACGGTTCGTATGTGATTGATGTATGCTGAGAACCCAATATTAGTGATTTTTCGGCGAAAACCTTAAACTGGAATGATAATTACGTGGCTTCTTAGAGGCAGGATCCAATCCAAACATTCATCTACCTAGACGGATATATTACGTGTATATTCTCGTAGAAAGGCTGGATACAAGCGTAAAATGCTGCATGCAATATTGGGCCACTATCGCTCATGTATTATTGGGACCTTAGGCTGCTGTTCGCATGTAATGTCCATTATATGGTACGTGAAGATATCAAAATAATCTGATTCCGCTGGCACAGTTTTTAGATACGATTTTTCGACATGACATTGTGAACGAAATGGACGAAGAGAGTTAGTTTTACTTATTATCATGTAATAAAATGCAGTAAACTATAATAATGTATTTTTATTATTCCCCCAAGACCGAAGACTAACGTCACATTGACAGACGGTCGTAAAACAGTAAAGCCAATCTCTAATATCAACCTTTTAAAAACATAACTAAGATTCCTTTTCACTGGACAGTAATTGAAGTATTTATATTGAAGACATTTTAAAAATCTTCAAATGCAAATATCTCAGGTTCGATATCACTTAGGACAAAAATAATTGAACATATATGTGTGCTTAACACAGCACAACCAAGTTACATTGAAATCATAGGTGGCCGCTGAAAAAAAAAATGACGCCACTAGTCCATACAAAGTTACTCAAACCCCTTTGTTGTACCTACAACAAGGCTCAAGAAAATAGGTGGCTCGTTCAGATGCCAATGTATACGCTTCTACAACAAAGTTCCAAGCCCCGTTCAAGATCTAAGCCTTAATAAATTCAAATCATTCATTAAACGTAAGTTGTGCCAGAAAGCCTTTTATACCGTTAAGGCTTATATCGAGGACAAAAAGGCTTGGGATTAAGCTGCTTCCAATTTTTACATTTATTGAATGTTTTTATTTTGTTTTGTTGTTTTTTTTTGTATATACATTTTGACATTAATGAATTTGATATATACTATGACATTTGCTTACTTTGTAAAGTATTCTATTATTTTAATTTTTGTGAATGTGAAGACTATGTGGGTCATTGTCAAGCTTAGGATTTTTTTTTTGCGAAAAAATGAAACACGTGATTTATAAAAATCAAATATATATTATGACTCTTACTTTACATTACAACAAAAGTGAGTATCATTTTGAGATCAATAATTCTAAAAAGGCGATTTATACGAAAATAACAATATTTCGGTACCACCGAAAATACTAATATGTCCACCGAGTGGACTAAAATGTTATTATTGAAAAAAAAACAATACAAAAAGTGATTAACATCTTGAACAAAAATAACGTTAATGCTATCTTCACATAGTCACAAACTAATCAGTCACTTAAAAGCATTCAAAAAGTAAATAAAAAAATGTTTTGTGTCTGTCTACCGAAAAGACAATTCATTTCGGTGGTCAAAATATGTCTTCGTCGTCAGAAGACCAGAAGCGTTCAATCCGTTCAGCCCACAGAACATGGTTCAGCCAGAGAGAGGGGGATTTGTAGCTTCTCTGGTTTTGTTGTTGACGTATCTGAGCTGTCAGAATATACGGCTGAAAATTGTATGCGCTTATGGACATTACCTCCAATCAGCAGTGATGGACTGCGCTTCCCTCTTTTCAATGTTGCTGATATGGTTTTGTCTGTCTGACCCATATATTTTTAACCATATGTAAGGGAGCCGTTGAGAAATCTGATTTGTTTTTTTTTGTTTATTGCGTGTTATTGTCTCTTTTTGCCAGATTTAAGACGATTTGATTCATCGCTAAGCAAATATTGCTGTATATTATCTCTCAATTCCTTGTGCTTCTTAGAACCTTCATTCCTTTTCTTTTTTTGTGCTTCATTTGCATCCTTTCGTTACTTGTTCTGTAATCTGTGTAATCGCATTCTATACTTAGCAAGTTTACATTCTAAATTCATCAACTTCTTTTTCGGTAAATCATTCTCTACTTTCAACCTTCTTCTGTTTCTCACTGCAATACGTGCAACCATTTCAGCCCTTGATGATACTGAAGTTACCGGACTCGAGGACGGCGTTTCGCGTGCAATGTACTTTTCAGCTTCTTTTTGAATTTTGACTTTTTCTCTGCGTCTTCTTGCATCCTCTCTCCATTTCCTCCTCAAAAGCTTTTTTGCACATCTTGTAAATCTTTTGCAGTTTTTATTTTCCCTTCGGCTTTCTTCCGATAGTAATATTCTCTGTCATTTCTTCGCTTTTCTTCCAATGGTTCTGGATCCTGCTTAAGTTTTTCACGCGCCTTGCTCATACTCAGTGTGCTCACGGCGTCGTATTTTTTTTCTGGTTATCGGAAATTTTACTTCTTGTTTTCGCCATCAACTGAAAAATTACAACAAGCAATGCACACAAACGAAAAGAAAGTAAAGCTGTGCAAAGGAAGATGAGGAGATTTTGTTAGTAAAAAAAATCGCATAGGGGAAACGACCGTGCTTATGAAAAAATATTATTTCCCATGCCGCGGCCGATAGAAATGCATTACAGGTACCAATCATTGGTAACTAAAAAGTATTTGGCTATGGATAACTACAAGTCGACATGGTGTAGAAAGGTGTGGTGGTTTAAAACATATTTACTCATAAAAATAAAGCGAAAATTAAATGAAAATAGGTCATTAGTCCCTAACTGATAAAAACATCAGTAATAAGAAGCAATTTTATAAATTATAATAATTAAATAACCCACATTCGAGAAAAAAAATCCTCTCGGTGGACATCTGTCGTTTCGGTGGACAAAAGTTCCACCAAAAAGATGTCCACCGAATGGAGTTTTTTCGCAAAATCATTTACATCTTGCGCCATTTATAGGTTATGTCAAAAGCCAAGGTATATTCATAAAGTTTCATTGTTTAACTAGTTATTAAGAATGTTTGATGAATTTATAGTGATTAACTTACCAAAATATAGCAGTAACCGGAAAGACAACTTAACTTTGACACCACTAAATATTTTTCTTAGTACAACAACAACGTTTTCTGCGTACAAGTGGCGGCAAAATGGCTTCTGACAGGGATAGTATGATATTGGCTGTGTTTGTGGCGGCGTTCGATTTCCGAACGCACCGACTCGAGATGGCAACACTAAGAGCCGACCGCCATTCTCGTAGAGAGAGAATGTTTACTATTGATGAGCCCTGCTATTTTATTGTATTAATATTAACTTTGGACGTCTACTGTGAATTCTGTATCTGTGACTAATTACCAACAACCTGTGCCTACGAATTATAAACTGTGCAGTATCCTAACGGAGTGTATTATTACTACATGGGGACTGATCTACATCCTATCATCATTCCCATATTGGTGACCCCGACTGAACACGATTCCCAAAGAATCTGCTGAAAAAGGACATTTCCGTGCAAGGTACATATATTTTCACAATTTGAGAAGACCAGTGACAGATTTTTATCACAATCATCGATGGTTATTTCAAGAAATTCTTTCAAGGTCAAAGTTCGCAAGCATCGAAGCTATTTTTTGGCACATTTGAATTCTTCGATCTGATCGGTCGATCATTTTGACCCAACTCTACGTCAGCGTCGGTGTACAGACAATCTATGGTGCAGACGCATCAACTACGCCGTACATTGCTGCTGCGAGTTCGAAGTACATTGCCACTGCAAGTTTGAAGTTCATGACTGGCTAGTACATTTCGACATTCATTGCTGACTCGGTTTGATGTTCATTGCTGCTCCACTACTTCATCATTCATCGCATGTTTTGCACGAAGACAGGATGTGTGTTTGAATTTTTTATTTTATTTAATCGGGTTTTCGGTAGACTGCATCGTGTTTCCTTTTCGCGTGTATAAAAACGGACTGATTTTTACCCATTAAGAGACATTACTATTTAATTGGTTACGGTATCTTTTAGTTTTAAGGAAATATTTTTGCTGTACTAACTTTTTATGGTGTGTGTATACTAAACTGATTATTTTCTATCATTTTGCTGACCTAACTTGTTTGTGTGTGTATATGCTAAACTGAATCATTAGGTACTAACGGTTATTTTCTTACATAATTGAAACTTATTATTCCTTTTTTGCATTGTGTTGCACGGAACGCAAACTTATTAATCATATTTATTTGAATTTTAGCCATAAGTAAACCTAACACTTGAATTTTTAATTATAAGGCCTTTGTTTATTTGAATGTGTATTGTTTTCTCTCTCATCCACGAACATGCCGTTTGCACTTAGGGTTTATTAACCAGCGATTGCTGTTATTCTACCTAACAACTAGTATAAAACTACTCACCGCATTTACACTACTTACTGTTTTGTTTTTCACGCACACGCTTTAACAACTTCTCAGTTCTCGCTATGCCTGATACAGATGAATCCGCCGCGAAGCTGGAAGCTCTCAGACGCGAGCTTGAAGCATTGTCTTCACAGTTGCAGGCAACTATAAAGGAGAATGCCCAACTTCGCACCGAGATGCAAGCCCAGAAATTTCCCCAAGGTGAACCTAAACAGGAGCCAAAAATGGATGACTCAGGGAATCAAGTATGCAAAGTATCGCCAAAACTACCTCCCTTCTGGCAGCAACGACCTGAAATATGGTTCGCGCACGTTGAAACACAGTTTCGTATTGCTGGCATTACAAGTGACCAAACTAAGTTTGATCACGTGATTAGTCAGCTAGATTTCAAAATTATGGCCGATATCGAGGATATAGTTACCAGTCCTCCAACCTCTGGTAAATATGAACACCTTAAGAAGGAACTGACACGCCGGTTATCACGGTCTGAAGAGGAAAGGGTAAGACAACTGCTCACTGAGGAAGAGCTTGGGGATAGGAAACCTTCTCAATTTTTACGACACTTACGTTCCCTCGCCGGCGTCAAACTCAAAGACGATGACGACAGTATCTTGCGTCAACTTTTTATGCGTCGTCTTCCGCAGCACCTTCAAGCGATATTGACTGCCAGCGCGGATCCACTTGATGACATCGCAGCCCGCGCCGATAAAATCCTGGAAGTCGCACCCGGGATTGCAACGTCTTCCTTTGTACATGCTGCTGCAGCACCTGGAGGAGCGCCCGCCGTTCCTGACCCCTATGGCTTACATGCCATCGCTGCACAGATGCTGAATTTGACCGCGACTGTTGCAGCGCTCACTCGCGAGCGCAGTCGCAGCCATAGCCGCAACCGAAGACAAAGCAGGTCTAGGAGTCATTCCCAAGGACCTCATGTGAAGCTTTGCTGGTACCACCAGAATTTTAAAGCTAAAGCTACTAAATGTATTACTCCTTGTTCTTGGAATTCGGAAAACAAGGAAGCCAGTCAGTAGCGGCGGCAGCTGACTGTGCCACTACGCCAGGCCGTCGTCTTTTTGTCACAGACAAAACTTCAAGGGTCAGATTCCTGATTGATACAGGGTCTGACCTTTGTTGCTATCCTCGAAGGTTGATGAGAGGCAAGATTCCTGCCTCCGATTATGAGCTCAGCGCAGCCAATGGCAGCTCGATAAAGACTTACGGTATGGTATCGCTTAACCTCAATTTTGAATTGCGACGTGAATTCCGCTGGCAATTCGTCGTAGCTGACGTCAGCACTCCCATAATAGGTTCCGATTTCTTAGCCCACTACCATTTGCTGCCGGACTGCCGGAACAAACGCCTTCTGGACGGCATCACCGGCCTTTCCGTTTTCACCATGGTTGCTTCTACCGATCAGGCAAGCGTCAAAACCATCTCGGTTGCCTCAGGATCTGAATTCAGTAATATTCTTGCCGAATTTCCTGCCATTACTAGGCCTCCAGGACTTCACAGGGACATTAAACACACGACCGTTCACTTCATAAAAACTACTGAAGGCCCACCTGTGTCATGTCGCCCTCGTCGTCTTGCGCCTCAAAAACTAGCAGTTGCTAAGCGGGAATTCAACGAGATGCTTCAAAACGGTACCGCGCGACCGTCCAAGAGTCCTTGGGCCTCGCCTTTGCAGCTTGTACCAAAGAAAGATCTTTCTTGGCGTCCTTGCGGTGACTACCGCGCTTTAAATTCACGCACCATACCTGACCGGTACCCGTTGCGTCACATCGGAGATTTCGGGCATAATATCGCAGGTTCCACTATATTTAGTACCATCGACTTGGTTAAAGCTTACCAGCAGATACCTGTTCACAACGAGGACATTTGCAAGACCGCGATCATAACGCCTTTCGGCTTATACGAATTTCCGTTTATGACTTTCGGATTGCGCAATGCGGGACAAACGTTCCAGAGATTCATGGACGAACTTTTAAGGGATTTCGACTTCTGTTTTCCTTATCTAGACGATATCCTCATTTTCTCCCACAGCAAAGAAGAACATGCACATCATTTGCGCCTTCTTTTTCAAAAACTGGCTGACTACGGCGTTGTCGTGAATCCAGCAAAATGCGTTTTGGGAGCTAAAGAGGTTATCTTTCTGGGGTATCGTGTATCTAGGGAAGGCATAGGTCCGCCAGCTGAGAGAATTGCTGCTCTGCAGGAATTTCCCCTGCCTAAAACTGTTCAGGGCCTCCGTAGGTTCCTGGGCATGATAAACTACTACAGGCGTTTCTTGCCGCGCGCGGCTCTGATGCAGGCGCCGTTGGTAAATATCTTGGCTGATTCCAAACTCAAGGGTGCAAAGCCAGTACCTTGGACTCCAGAGCTTGAGAGTGCCTTTCATGCCTGCAAGGAAAGCCTTACACAAGCGACTCTTTTGGCACATCCACTTTTCAATGCTCAATTGGGTCTCTTTACGGACGCTTCTGGTACGCACGTCGGCGCTTGCTTGCAGCAACGTACAGGTACTGAATGGCAACCCCTTGCATTCTTCAGCAAGAAACTAAATCCTCGCCAATCCTCCTGGCCGGCCTATTATAGAGAACTCTTGGCTGTATATGAGGCTGTACAACATTTCCGACACATTTTGGAAGCCCAACACTGTACAATATTTACAGACCACAAGCCTCTGTTACACGCTTTTTCCCAGCGCCGGGAAAAGTTGCCCCCTGTACAGCTAAATCAACTCTCTTTCATTTCGCAATACACGACCGACGTTGTCTACGTCAAAGGTGTAGACAACGTTGTAGCCGATACGATGTCGAGGATTGAGGCAGTTTCTCTAGAGAACGACTTTTCAGCATTGGCTAAATCGCAAAGAGACGATAAGGAACTTCAGAGTCTCTTACGGGACGCTGACACTTCTTTAAAACTTGAAAAAGTCACCTTACCTGGCACGGACGTCACTATAATCTGTGACACGTCCACCGGTAAGCCGCGTCCGTTTCTCACCGTCCCTTTCCGACGAAAGTACTTTGAGAAACTGCATAGTTTGAGTCATCCCGGCATTCGCGCAACTTCGAACCTAATGGTTAACAGATTCGTGTGGCCTTCCATCCGAAAAGACATCCGCGAATGGACTAAAACGTGTCTTTCTTGCCAACGAAATAAAGTCACGAGGCATACAGTTTCACCCCCTGGTACTTTTGCGTCGCCATCTGGCCGCTTTAGGCACATCCATATCGATATTGTGGGTCCCTGGCCCGTCTGCGAAGGGTATCGCTATCTTTTGACGGCAGTAGACCGATTTTCACGCTGGCCTGAAGCATGGCCCATGCGAACCATTACCGCCGAGGAAACTGCCGACACGTTGCTTTCCGGTTGGATTTCGAGATTTGGAGTACCGTCCCGCGTCACGACTGACCAAGGAAGGCAGTTTGAGTCAGACCTATTCCATCGACTTATGGCACAACTAGGCACTAAGAAGGTACGCACTACCAGTTACCACCCTTGTGCTAACGGAATGGTCGAAAGGCTCCACCGCCAATTAAAGGCTTCGTTAATGTGTCGTGACGAATCATGGATCAAAGCCTTGCCCATCGTCTTACTCGGCATGCGAGCCGCGCTGAAGGATGATCTCGGTACCTCGGTAGCCGAACTAGTTTACGGAGAACCACTACACCTACCTTGTGAGATGGTTGTTCTTCAGCCAGCTCAACCTACTGCTGATCCAGCTGATTTTGTCACGCAACTTAGGAGAACCATGTCCGAGTTGCGACCTGTTCCCGCGTCACGACATGACCAGAAGAACGTTTTTCTTTTCAAAGACCTTGCCACGGCTACACATGTGTTCTTACGATACGATCACGTGAAGCCGCCATTGCAACCACCTTATTCTGGCCCTCATCCTGTCGTGAGTCGTTCTGAAAAGACAATGACCATCATAGTCGGGAACAAAGAAGTAGTCGTGAGTGTAGACCGCGTTAAACCTGCATACGTGGATACTCTTGCGCAACCTTTCACTCCCACACAGACTCTTACTCGCACAGCTGACACACCCATTCCTCCTAGTCGCAATAGCCAGACACCCTCTGATACACCTCATTTAAGCACTCACAAACCTCAAACAGAAGATACAACACACTATACTCAACGTACCTTACCTTATACTACTCGTTCAGGTAGAAGTGTTCGCTTCGCAAAACCTTTCGATCTATGATCTTTCCCACTCCCTAGGGGGGTGGTGTGGCGGCGTTCGATTTCCGAACGCACCGACTCGAGATGGCAACACTAAGAGCCGACCGCCATTCTCGTAGAGAGAGAATGTTTACTATTGATGAGCCCTGCTATTTTATTGTATTAATATTAACTTTGGACGTCTACTGTGAATTCTGTATCTGTGACTAATTACCAACAACCTGTGCCTACGAATTATAAACTGTGCAGTATCCTAACGGAGTGTATTATTACTACATGGGGACTGATCTACATCCTATCATCATTCCCATATGTTCAATTTTACGTTTCGTTCCATCATTTGAAATTTACTTCATTTTAGTCAGTATCGAAAGTAATGTCCACCGGAAAGACAAAAAATGTTGTGACAAGATTAAATGATGCAAAAAGTGTGTTTTATTTCTATCATTTTTTAAGATACTTTTAACTTTAAATGGAAAACATACGTAGATTAGGAAAATATATCATTTCTGTAAAATAATAAAAAACAAGTATTTATTATAAGCTACATTCTATTGAAAGGTAGAATCCGAACAGTCCACCGAAGTGGACAATTCGGTTACATGGTGGTGGTATAAAGTAAAAAATAAATAAATTTATAGCAAATCTGTTACATTATGGTCTAGTACGTTTCGTTTACTTTATTATTATGTAAAATTAAGACGCAATTATTAAAAGTGTCCTAATGATTCGTATCTAGAACGGCTTTTTTTAGGGTTATGATGACAATGACCCATGTGGGTCATTTTATTTTTCATTGTTCTCTCTGTTCTGTTAGTTTTTGTCATGGTCTGGCAGTTTGAGTAATTAATGTGGCCTACCCAAATGTCCTTTCTTTGGTATTGTTCGTCGAACCGTTGAGCTCCTTAAGTTTTGAGTTGAGCTGCACGATTTCTGACATATGCGTGCACTGACTGGACAGGTCCTCTCAATCTGTGTGGTTCTTTCCTCAAAAGACCATCTCAGACATCGACCTACATGGTCTTCATATGATCTGACCAAGATTATGTCTGGACTTTAAAAGAGACTGTGACGTCTGAGTTTGTTTCGGCCTTTCTTCTCAGACTAGTCAGATAGGAAACGCCGACCTCATCTAGTTTTAAAATATGATTGACGTGTAAAAGTGTTTGTACAAACCTACTTACAAAATAAAATCGTTTATCATTTAACCGTCTTCTATCTATGCTTATAATAAATCTGTAGAAGTGAAAATTCTGTACATTGAAAATATCAAAAAAATAAATGGCAGGGGGTGTTACTAGACCGACACCGAACCCAAAAATGTGATTAAAAAAATTTTTGTCTGTCTGTCTGTCTGTCTGTTTGTTCAGGCATCACGCAAAAACTACCGGTTCGATTACGATGAAACTTGGTATAATTATTCTTTAATATCCTGGGCACCACACTGGGTACTTTTTATCCCGGAAAAGTATATACAATAAAAAACAAACTTAATTTTGCGGTTCGATCCCTAGATCCGATTACTGTACCAACCGCAAATAATAAGTTTGTCGTAGGTTAGGTCACACGAAGTCGTAGGTATAGATTTTAATTTTAAAGTATAGGTAGTATATTTGATAGTGTACGTAGTGACCGTAGGTTATTTTATAATACTGTTAGGTAGGATAGTCATTCGTATAGATATTAGTTTTTAGAGATTTTGCTTATTTATTGAGTTTAGATTGAGGGGCCCGTGGCTAAATAATAACAGCCGCACAGGTCGATCGGTCAGGTTAAGCTACGCTTGCCGCGGTCGGTCTGTGGATGGGTGACCATCTTTACATACCGAGACACCTCCGTGCCTCGGAAAGCACGTTAAGCCGTTGGTCCCGGCTGTCATTCGTGGATCTTTGACAGTCGTTACGGGTAGTCAGAAGCCCGAAAGTCTGACAACCAGTCGTACCAAGGGTATCGTATTACCCAATAACTGGGTTGTGGAGGTCAGATAGGCAGTCGCTCCATGTAAAATACTGGTATTCAGCTGCATCCGGTTAGACTGGAAGCCGGCCCTGAACATAGTTGGGAAAAGGCTAGGCAGATGATGATTGAGTTTAGATTAGTTATCGTCATAAATAGGTTTATTTAGGTAGGTAGGTATTTTATTTTCTGTTATTGAGTTTATTTATTTTTTTAATTAGGTAGGTACTTAGGTAAAGATATCATATAGGTACCCTCTTAATCACCATTAATGAGACACAATTGGTTTTCTATTGTAATTAGCCACAAAGGGCCCGCGAGATAGATGGCATCCTGGTGCACATACATTTTATCCTGTTAGCACGTTCCCGTGGGATAATTTCCGACATCCACGCGGGCGAAGCCGCGGGCAGAAGCTAGTAAAATAATAATAACGTACAAGTATATGAAAAGGAGTTAGTTAGTTTACTTTGCCCTAAGTTTATAAATGCAAGTTAAGGGTTATGCTGCTATTTTTATATAAGACATATTTGCATATTACATAATTTTTATACTTCGATATACGGTACGTGTCCTGTATTATTATTATTTTTTTAGGCGTACATTTTGATACATCAAGTTCATCGTTGATTGCCGAGATCGCCACAGCGGTGAAAGTATTTGCGTACGGAGTCGAGTCATATGTGTCGGAACCTGAAAACATAAGGTATCCCCTGGGAACGCGGCTGTCATGCAGCGGCGCGGGGGTGGGGGAGGCGCGGTGGTCCACCGGGGAGCGCTTCTACCGCCACCTGCGCAACGTCAGCGTGGAAGGCGAGGCGGGACGCCCGAGCATAGAGTTCACGCCGGACGGAGAATTAAAAGCGGCCGAGTTAAAAATAATGAACCTGCGACCGGCCCTTGGAGAACAGGTGAAACTTGCAACATTCTAATCTCTAATTGTAAGAGATTTTTTTTTTTCAGAATCATATTTATGTTTATTGTTTATGTCCAAAATCACAGTTGGTGTGGGAGGAAATCGGTACCTGGAATTCTTATCCAAGAGAAAGGCTGATTATCAAAGACATAGTTTGGCCGGGCGGCTTGCACACGCCACCTCAGGGCGTGCCAGAGAAGTTCCACATGCGCATCACGTTCCTGGAGGAGCCGCCGTACATCAACCTTGCCCCGCCCGACCCCGTAAGCGGGCGCTGTTCGCTCGACCGCGGTGTCATCTGTCGCGTGGCGCCTGAAGTAGAAGTTGCCGGGTGACTGTTTATTACTATATAAATATTATATTTTCGTAGAGGCCAGACATTTTTGATGAAAAAAACCCAATTACACTTTGCTGTATTTGGGAATAGTACTCAGGACCTCAAAAAATTAAACTCCGAACTGTCGCTGCTGGGATATTCTTTCACAATATTTCATTTTTGCCATCATCGTCACGAAGACAATATCTAAAAACTTTAATAAAACACGAATAGGACAACGATATAATTATGTAATGGCTTCAATGGATGGGCTTTGTAAAATCTCACAAAAATATAGCTAGTTAAACATTGTAATCGTGATGCCATGTGGTGGACAACTCGCACATGCCAGTGTGACATTCACCAATCCCAAATTGTTATTGCCAATGACAAGCTAGCTACTTGCTGCTGTAGCTCCTTACGTCGTAGCAGTTCGCTCCGTCCATTGAGATAGGAAAAAACATGGAGACGCCGCGTTATTCTATACATACATTTGCTTATACAAATATGAGTGAAATATGATTCAGAATTTTAAATATCGTTATGTCTCATTCTTTCTAGTGAGAATAAGAATAAGAAATTTTATTTGCGCAAACATGTGTACACATACAAAATTAAAATAATAGATGCATGCAAGGTCGTAAATAAGATTGGCTCACGACATGTTTGCCATTTCTCATGGCGTGCAAATATCTTGGAGAAAAATTAGTATTAAGTATTAATACATTGATTTTAAAATATTACAATTATACATTAATTAATGTCAGTTAAACAAATATATTCAATCATTTAAATTATCCAATTATTCATTTAATATTTGACTAGTCCAATATTACAAATTACAATAAAATTATATTATGAAGATTTACAATAGGAATTCAATTAAATAACATTTATTATGGCATATTCAAGTTACATATTTTTATCACAATGAGTCGTTTAAAACTTCTGCAATACTATAATATGCTTTTTGTGCCAAAAAAGATTTCATTGTTTGTTTAAGTTTAAGTATTGTTAGCTCTCTCCAACTTTTGGGCAATTTGTTGTAGACAATTGGTGCCATGCAAAACACACTCTTGCGCATTAGTGCAGTTTTCGATGCATGTCCACATAGTTTACTATCATCACGTCTATTTCTAGGGAATTTGTCTGCCATACGAGGAAACAACTGTGGGTTTGTTTTTACGAACATGACTATTTCTAATATACAGGGTTACTGGTAATTCGACGTATATCCGTCAGGGGCTGATAAGGGGGCCAAAATGCAACAAATTGAACCCCCCATATGTATGGCCGAAATTCAATAGTTTTCGAGATATTTGAATTTTAAGGGTTTTTCGATATTTACCCAAAATTTGACATTTAATTCCAAATAAAAAAAAAAAACTACATATTTGAATGGGTACCATTAAAAATGATGTTGTAGCTGGCACTTCAATTAAGCTATGGACATAATTAAAACTACTTAATTAAACAAAATAATTAAAATAATGAGCGATATGAGAATAATATCTTACCAATATTTTCATTTTACGCTTCAAAAATGTTGTCTCGTCACAAAAATTTCTATGACATTAATCGTACAAATAACTAAAACAACTTGCCTATTCTGTAAGCTTTCCAAAAAGGTATAAAAGTCAATTTTAAAATACATAATTCGTGGCATAGCATGTGTTTGAATCGGCGCGGGGAGAGAAAGGGTCATTTGTATTTGTATGAAATAAAATGCATTAAAAAATGTACGTCAAATTTTATTAAAAATTTTACACATCTTGTTCAAAATGAGCCCCTCGATTACGAATGCAGGTTCGAATTCTCTTCCTAACTTCGGTTTTCGTCACTCTTGATGTGAACGTTGTTCTCATCTGTTGCGCCGCATTTATTATTCGCTGTCGAAGTTCTTCGACTGAATTTATTGGGGTCACATAAACTAATTCCTTCATATGACCCCAGACGTAAAAATCAAGTGGTGTGATATCAGGGCTTCGTGCTGGCCACGGAATTGGCCCTCCCCTCCCAATCCATCGGTTTGGATATCTCTCGTCTAGCCACTGTCGGACAGTAATCCGGTAATGTGCTGGGCAACCATCATGTTGAAACATGAGGTTGTTTTTTATTTCTTCGGGAACATCCGCCAACAAATCGTTACACGGTACACGGTACACGGCTGACGAAGAGGACACCATTCTTCAGTGTTTTATTGATGACCCAAATATCTCAACGAACATTGTTGCAAGACAGCTCGGTATGTCCCAGTGGAAAGTGTGGTCGGTAGTTCATCTATCAGGTAGACACCCATACCATTATCAACCTGTCCAAACATTGCACGAGGGAGATCCTGCCAGGCGACTAGAATTTTCTCGGTTTATGTTAAACGCTGACGCTGACCAGGAACATTTCCTAAGAAATATTTTGTGGACTGACGAGTCAAAGTTTGACCGGGATGGTATAACGAATTACCATAACTTACATTTTTGGGCACCTAAAGCAGGCAGGAATCCAAAAAAACTAAAAGAAACTGCGTCGCAAATGAGATTTTCCCTGAACGTATGGATGGGTGTCGTTGATAATTATTTGGTGGGCCCTCATTTCTTGCCCCAAAATTTGAACGGCCAAAATTACGAGGAGTTTTTGAGAAACAACCTAGACGATTTGTTGGCGGATGTTCCCGAAGAAATAAAAAACAACCTCATGTTTCAACATGATGGTTGCCCAGCACATTACCGGATTACTGTCCGACAGTGGCTAGACGAGAGATATCCAAACCGATGGATTGGGAGGGGAGGGCCAATTCCGTGGCCAGCACGAAGCCCTGATATCACACCACTTGATTTTTACGTCTGGGGTCATATGAAGGAATTAGTTTATGTGACCCCAATAAATTCAGTCGAAGAACTTCGACAGCGAATAATAAATGCGGCGCAACAGATGAGAACAACGTTCACATCAAGAGTGACGAAAACCGAAGTTAGGAAGAGAATTCGAACCTGCATTCGTAATCGAGGGGCTCATTTTGAACAAGATGTGTAAAATTTTTAATAAAATTTGACGTACATTTTTTAATGCATTTTATTTCATACAAATACAAATGACCCTTTCTCTCCCCGCGCCGATTCAAACACATGCTATGCCACGAATTATGTATTTTAAAATTGACTTTTATACCTTTTTGGAAAGCTTACAGAATAGGCAAGTTGTTTTAGTTATTTGTACGATTAATGTCATAGAAATTTTTGTGACGAGACAACATTTTTGAAGCGTAAAATGAAAATATTGGTAAGATATTATTCTCATATCGCTCATTATTTTAATTATTTTGTTTAATTAAGTAGTTTTAATTATGTCCATAGCTTAATTGAAGTGCCAGCTATAACATCATTTTTAATGGTACCCATTCAAATATGTAGTTTTTTTTTTATTTGGAATTAAATGTCAAATTTTGGGTAAATATCGAAAAACCCTTAAAATTCAAATATCTCGAAAACTATTGAATTTCGGCCATACATATGGGGGGTTCAATTTGTTGCATTTTGGCCCCCTTATCAGCCCCTGACGGATATACGTCGAATTACCAGTAACCCTGTATAAAGTGAGGGTAATGTTAATATATGATGTTTAATGAAATAGTTTTACGGCTATCAGTAATTTTGAGATTAAACATAGATCTCAAGCAGTACTTTTGTCTTTTAAAGATGATATCCCTGTCGGTTGCGTTACCCCAGAAGATAACCCCATATCTAATGACGGATTCTATCAAACCATAGTAGGCCGTTAATAACGCTTCTATATTTAGAGTGCGTGACAATTTATATAACGCATAAGCACCACTGCTTATTCTTTTGGCTAGAGCCTCAATATGCGCTTTCCAATTTTAAGTTTCTGTCGATTGTTAGGCCTAAAAATTTTGTAATGTTAGCTGTCTGTATTTTATTATTATTATATTCGTTGTCAAGATTAGAGAACAATAATGATCGTTGGCTAAAGTGCATAATCAAAGTTTTATTTATTTTAATTTTAAAATTATTATTATTAAGCCACGTTAACGCTTCTATTAATGTGTTTTTTATGTCCATTTCATATGTATTCTTATTATGGCATGGTATAGTTATCGTGCTGTCATCCGCAAACAATGTCATGGGATTTTTAATGGATTTAGGGAAGTCGTTAATATAGACTGTTAACAAGGGTGGTCCAAGTACAATGCCCTGCGGAACTCCATGAGGGACGGTACGCTCGCATGACGTAAAAATCTCTTCACGCTTGGAGCTCATATTTATTTTTCTAATTTGTGTTACTTGTTTTCTGTCTTGTAGGTATGACTGTATTAGATTAAGTATGTTTCCTCGTATACCATATGCGTCAAGTTTAGTTAGTAATATATTATGTTGAACATAATCAAACGCCTGTGTCATGTCACAGAAAATGGCACAGACTGGTGTATTTTTGTCCATGTTTGTCATGACAGTATGCAAGAAGTCGTATATGGCCAAGTTTATTGATTTTTTCTCCCTAAATCCTTTCTGTTCATCACACAGTATATGATTTTTTCAAAATAGGCATTAAGTTCTCTGTAAATATATTTTTCGAAAAATTTTGAAATTATTGGAATTAACGATATCGGCCTATAAAATTCCATTAACTCCCTATCCTGTTTCTTAAACAGTGGTTTTACAATAGACTTTTTTAGGGCATTGGGAAATATACCTTCACTGATACTTAGATTAATAATGTAGCTTATGGGGCCACAGATTTCATATGCTACAGACTTAACAATTTTAGTACATATGCCATCGTATCCTACACTGTTTGTATTTTTTAAGGACGCTATAATCTATACTTATAATATCTGTAGAAGTGAAAATTCTGTACATTGGAAATATCAAAAACATAAATGGCAGGGGGTGTTACTAGACCGACACCGAACCCAAAAATGTGATTAAAAAATTTTTTGTCTGTCTGTCTGTCTGTCGGTCTGTCTGTCGGTCTGTCTGTCTGTCTGTCTGTCTGTCTGTCTGTTTGTTCAGGCATCACGCAAAAACTACCGGTTCGATTACGATGAAACTTGGTATAATTATTCTTTAATATCCTGGGCACCACACTGGGTACTTTTTATCCCGGAAAAGTAAATACAATAAAAAACAAACTTAATTTTACGGTTCGATCCCTAGACCCGATTACTGTATCAACCGCAAATAATAAGTTTGTCGTAGGTTAGGTCACCTGCAGTGGAGTTCATTTTTATTCCTTTTACTTTTTAGAGTTATTTAGGTTTATTTTTATATAAGTCGTAGGTATAGATTTCAATTTTAAAGTATAGGTAGTATATTTGATAGTGTACGTAGTGACCGTAGGTTATTTTATAATACAGTTAGATAGGATTAGTCATTCGTATAGATATTAGTTTTTAGAGATTTTGCTTATTTATTGAGTTTAGATTGAGGGGCCCGTGGCTAAATAATAACAGCCGCACAGGTCGATAGGTCAGGTTAAGCTACGCTTGCCGCGGTCGGTCTGTGGATGGGTGACCATCTTTACATACCGAGACACCTCCGTGCCTCGGAAAGCACGTTAAGCCGTTGGTCCCGGCTGTCATTCGTGGATCTTTGACAGTCGTTACGGGTAGTCAGAAGCCCAAAAGTCTGACAACCAGTCGTACCAAGGGTATCGTATTACCCAGTAACTGGGTTGTGGAGGTCAGATAGGCAGTCGCTCCATGTAAAATACTGGTATTCAGCTGCATCCGGTTAGACTGGAAGCCGACCCCAACATAGCTGGGAAAACGCTAGGCAGATGATGATTGAGTTTAGATTAGTTATCATCATAAATAGGTTTATTTAGGTAGGTAGGTATTTTATTTTCTGTTATTGAGTTTATTTATTTTTTTAATTAGGTAGGTACTTAGGTAAAGATATCATATAGGTACCCTCTTAATCACCATTAATGAGACACAATTGGTTTTCTATTGTAATTAGCCACAAAGGGCCCGCGAGATAGATAGCATCCTGGGGCACATACATTTTATCCTGTTAGCACGTTCCCGTGGGATAATTTCCGACATCCACGCGGGCGAAGCCGCGGGCAGAAGCTAGTTTTTAATATATCGTGTGCTAGACTTGGGGCCATGAACATTGAGTCTTTTCTGGCTGAAATATGTTTAGCGACTGTGGTTCCCGAGCTATTCATCGGTTTAATTTTATCTATAAAGTAATTGTTAAATATGTTTGCAATCATTTTGGGGTCAGTTACAGTTTCATTATTGAGATAATCTTATTTGATAAAAGAGACAACTATATTTGAAGTTGTTGCTAATTATGGCAACATTTTGTCTTGACGTAGTGACAGTTGTAGGTAAGTGCCGTAGCAGCCATCTTAAGCGACGAATTTCGTGGTAGTTTTGCTGTCAAATGGTTGTTTATTTTTTGTATTATTGAGATTTGCGAGAAAATTACGAGGATTTTACCTTTTAAAACTGCATGTAAATGTTGGAAAACAGAAGTTCAACATGCCTGTGTGTTGTATTGTGAAGTGTGGTGCAAGAAAGAATGAAAATCAACCTCAATTGTCTTTGCACAGGTTAATAGCCGGTTTTCATGCATTAATACATACAATAATACACAATCGATGATACAATTGTAACACGATCATGAATTTATGGCTAAAGTATTGATATTTGGGTTAATTTCCATATAACAGGCCTTTTTATTAAATTTGTTAATTCATTCGTTTGTTTACAAACAGATGTCATAATGGAATAGTGTTGTACCGTTGCCTACTTACCGTAATAGTTTCCGAAACTAGTTCCTCCGCTGAAACGATATCCGTATATTCTGCAATGTTAACATAATAATCTTGCGTCTTATTCGGTCCAAGTGACCTAGCTAAGTCCTGTGGTTCACACTTCATAGCACCAAAAACCAAACGTGATAA
Source organism: Apamea anceps (assembly GCA_951799955.1). Taxonomy (NCBI): domain Eukaryota; kingdom Metazoa; phylum Arthropoda; class Insecta; order Lepidoptera; family Noctuidae; genus Apamea; species Apamea anceps. The sequence continues at coordinate 8,959,436 of OX637516.1, forward strand.
AACTCGTATCTAGTATCGTTACTCGTTATAGTAACACCTATGTTCCTTGATTGACACAACCCTAGCAATGGCAGCCATTTTATGAGACAATATGAGTTGTAGGTATGCACCCTTTTTTTGTAGGTATTTCCAGTCCATACTTTTCTATGTCAATGGCTCCGTCATAGCACTCGTAGCTGAGCTCTACGCCGTAGCGGCACGCACCATCGTAGCACTCGTAGCTACTCTCTACAAGTCGTAGCGGCTCGCTCCGAAGCCACGTCGTAGCAGCCCGCTCCATCGTAGCACTCGTAGCTGACCTCTACGTCGTAGTGGCACGCTCTATCGTAGCATTCGTAGCTACCCTCTAAGTAGTAGCAGCTCGCTCCATCATAGCACTTGTTAGATTCTTCAGTATATATTAGAATATGTACAGTCAGTCATTGCGATTTTTTCGCTTTCCTTTTCGATTTTTGTTGAAATATGACACATTACATAAACCTTTGGGTTCGAAAATGCTAAGTTCTAAACAACAAAAAACATATTTTCTAAAGTGCTGCAATGACTTTACCACAGCAAGCATTTCCCGTCTCGTAACACAATAGTTCCTTTCAGGTTTCGACAACGACTTGCTGAAGTACGCTATCACAAAGTCTTGATCGCCATTCTACTGAGACAACACACCGCCAAGTCCTATGTCGCTTGCGTCTGTGTCAACTATAAATTCCTTGCCCGCATCAGGGTACCCCAAAATGGGTGTTCTGCACAGACGGTCCTTTAGCTCCTGGAATGCGATGTCCACAGACCCTTTCCTGTCGAGAATGCAGTTTTCTCCTTGTCCTTAGGATCAATTTCAACTTGCCAGGTAGCCAGTTTTCAGGTCCAGCGTGCTAAACCACTTTACTCCAGTAAGCATGTCCAACGTGGCAAAGGACAGCTGTCCTTCTTCGTAACGTCGTTCAGACGACGATAGTCAACACAAAACCGCATGCTGCCGTCCTTCTTTCTTACCAGCACTACAGGTGAACACCATGGACTAGACGAAGGTTCAATAACACCATCCTTCACCATTCCCTCAATCATGGTTTCCATTTCCTTTTCACGTGCTACCGGCAATCTCCTTGCCCGCTGACTGATAGGCAATTCTTCTCGTGTGTTTATTTTGTGTTGAACTAAGCCAGTCCTTCCGATGTCAGCATCGTTTGACGAGAAAACATCGTACTAACATTTCGATACTTAAGTAACATTTTCTTCGCCTTGACCATTTCATTTTGGGACAGAGCGCTGCGGCAGTCTTCTAAAAGTGTGGTCACTCTCGTTTGTGCATCCTTGCCGAGGGTCCCAGTCGATAGATATTGGCATCGACGCAACCAATCCACTTCCTCGCAAGTACCAACTAGTGTGCCTTTTTCTATAACCTGTTCCTGATCGCAAAGGTTCAGTTCAATTCACACGTACCCTTGAGATGTCGGTGGCTCTGACCAAAGTTCGTGCCACTTTCCATGGAAGGTCATTGTCTACCCTTTCCACGAGTACACAATGACGAGTTTGCCCAGGATTCCGAGGAAGACTAACCGGCACAATCGTTTCCGATCTCGGCGGAAGAATAATCTTCTTAAGGCTGTACACGTTCCCTGGTAACGCTACTTCCACAAAAAGTTCCTCTTGTCCATATTTCAAAACACCTTGCTTGACGTCAATTTTGCAATTCTTCTTCATAAAGTTCAGGCCCAGGATGCAATCGTCCATTATATCAGCGACGATGACATTATGCAGGAAGATTCTGTTGCATAGCTTCAACCGCATCTTTTTCTCTCCATGGACGGGTATGCGCTGACTGGTGGCTGTTACCAAATTAATGCGTTCTCGGTTGTATGCGGAGTCCCCAAGGAACCGTCTTATGAGTTGGGAACTGACAACCGTTTACACGGCGTTCCCTTGACCTTGCCCTTGATGATTAGGCTGTTTCCGTCTTGGGTTTGTGTGATCGAAACCCTTGGGGCTCTTTGAACATCAGCCAGCACCCGCCCCGCAGACCTGGCTATTACTCGTTTCCCTGCTGCTGGTGCTGGGTGGTGCTGTTAGCTGCATTGCCCTCTGGAAATCGGCTGTCTTCTCTTTGTGCAGTTAGCTTAAGGCAACTGGATCGAAGGTGGCCCCTTTCCCCACAGCCGTAGCAATGAGGGATGTATCCTTTATGGCGGTCGCCAACTATAGCCGCTGCAACCTCCCTGACGCAATGGGAACGATGATCAGTGCATGGGCCAAGGCGTCCTTAAGCGTCCCGTGGTGCCCAAGCCTCACGGCAGCTCTAACTTCAAGGTCACGGATGCCGTCGATAAATGCCTGCACTAGGTTCCCATCAGTAAGCGCAGGTCGGACGGAATGGTAAGCTTTACGCACCAGCTTCTCCACTTCAAGGGCCCACTGCTCACTGCTGCAGGTTTTCGTTACTGCCTTACACGCGATCCTTCAGCTGCACACGAAACACGTGTTCCAGGTGAGCGTCGCCATACCGAGCCTCCAATGCCTCAAGGAGCTGCTCGTAAGTCGCTTCCTTACCGAGAGCTTCCAGCACAGTTAAGGCCTGTTCGCGCAGGCCTAGGGTGAGGGCAGTCATGGCCTGACTTTTATTCCAACCATTCGCCTTCATGACAGCCTCAAACTGGTTTTTGTAGGCCGACCAGGAAGAAGTTCCGTCGAACGGTGGCACTTTGAATCCACGTAGCGAAGGTGTTGTAGCTACGGGAGCTGCGATTCCATCCCCAAGTTTAAGGTAATCCAGCGTTTTCTTTCCGTCAGCCATCACGGTTTTCTTCACGTTGTCAACCCGATAATTCAGTTGGTCGATCCGGATTTCGGCTTCCGACAGGCGGTTGTTATGATGAGCAACCTTATCCTTCACCTCCTTCATGTCTTTACCGAAGGTAGCGTGAAGGTCCTTTATAAGAATCTGCTCTTCCTGGCGGCGCGCTTGCTCCTCCTTATCACGTTGGACCTGTTCTTCCAACCGACGAGCCTGTTCCTCCTGTCGGCGAGCCTCTTCCTCCTGTCGGCGAGCCTGTTCCTCCTGTCGGCGGGTCTGTTCCTGCAGCAATATCATCAGGGCAGCAAAGTCTGGTGCTGCTCATGCTGGAGCTGCTGCGAACGGGTCGGCCTCCGTGATTGGTAGCTGGCCCTCTGATCTCTGCGGCATAGCTCCACCAAAACGTCTCTGGTCCGTCTCCTGTTGGCGTTGACTCCGGGTACGAATACCCTCCGTGTCGTCTTTAGGTAAAATCGGCATGATTTTACTCCTTGCTCCTGACACCAATTGTTACGAGCTTCGGGTTCGTGACAATAAAAACTGCCGATTAAAATTAATTAATTATAAGTTACATTTTAATCAAACAACACTAATAACAACTCAAACACAATAATTATAAAACACAATCACTCTTAAGTCGCACTTGAAGATCGCTTTCGATGTATTCGCTTGTATCATTGATCTAAGTCTGACTGGTCGCCACTAGTCCCGGTCTTATATAGTGCTGCAGATAGTTCCAGAACCTTCTATTGTAGAAACATCTAGAATGTTCGACTACATACGGGCCCCGACTGACCAGATGTCGACAGTTCAAAAAAAAAAAAATTGATATAGATAGTTCGAAATTTCTAGAAGGATCTATTAGTTCTGTTACTCTGTACTAGATGGCGCTAGAAGTAAATTAGTTCTACTACTTAATACTAGATGGCGCTAGTGGTAATTAATGTCACCATGAAGTTTGGCCAGATGATTTTATTGAATGTTGTATAACGTATATTTTGCCCCAACGCTCCGTTGGTCTCATGGTTGCAAGCGCGACTGCTGAGCGTGGGTTCCTGGGTTCCATTCCCAGGTTGGACAAAGTGTCATTGGGTTTTCCATTAGGAATTTCTTGGTAACAGCCCGGAGTTTGGAAGTTGACGGTTTTATACCCCCGTGCCTCGTAAAGCACGTAAAGCCATTGGTCCTACGCCTGATCTCTCCCCAGTCGCGTCGTCGGATTGTCGTCCCATCGGACTATGAGAGTAAAGGAACAGAGAGTGCACCTGTGTTTATGCACCCACTTGTGCACTATAATAATATCTCATGCGTACCTGGCTAATCTCCGTTGAGATTGGCCAACGTGACCGAAATCGGTCAGGCGGGGGGCTATATCGTATATTATTATTTAGATTGGAGGCGGGCGCGGCGCATGGGAATAGCTCCCTGTATCAGTGCTGCAGCGGGTTCTGCATCGACCTGCTGCAGCAGCTAGCGGAGCAGCTCGGTTTCACTTACGAGCTCGTGCGCGTCGAGGACGGCCGCTGGGGCACGCTGCACCACGGCAAGTGGAACGGTCTCATCGCAGATCTTGTCAACAAGAAAACGGACATGGTAAGCACTTGACGTTCATTATCTTACTCACACAAATATAATGACAAGGAGTTTGTGGGGGAATAAATACTTAAACAGTATTTTATTTTTCTGCAAAAGACATCGCTCCTATTTATATTTAAGTTTATTTTCAAAATAAAAATATTTTATTACACATAAACATCAGAAGCTAGGAGCACGGTTCCAATTGGTCGTTTCCTACCGAGAAGAGCCGGCAAGAAACTCCACGGTTACTCTTTTAAAAATAACACTAACAATGTTTTCAAATTACACTGTTAATAGGTATGGGAGGACAGTGTAAGCCTGTCAACATGAACTAGATAGCTACAAACCTCCACCATGTTTGGATTTCTATAGTCTTAAAATTCGACCTTAGCCTGTTCTCAGAATTCTGACATTCATAGGATAAAAAGTATATTTTTATTTATTTACAGGTACTAACATCACTGATTATAAATTCAGACAGAGAGGCGGTAGTAGACTTTAGTGTACCTTTTATGGAAACCGGAGTTGCAATCGTAGTGGCCAAGCGAACAGGCATCATATCTCCAACAGCTTTCTTGGAGCCTTTCGATACAGCCTCTTGGATGCTTGTGGGAGCTGTAGCAATCCAAGCGGCTACGTTCTCCATATTCTTCTTCGAGTGGTTGTCTCCCAGTGGGTTTGATTGTTCAACTGGCAATAATTCGAAACGTGTGCCACAGAATCGATTTTCTTTATGTCGAACCTATTGGATTGTTTGGGCAGTACTTTTTCAAGTAAGTTATGAACTAATCACAGAAATACCTAAGGAAGCCCTCCAACCATTCGTTGATGTTTCCCAATAGCTTAGTGAACGAAATATTTGGTAGTTTAGTTTTACTAACTTTGTTTTTTTGAACTTGCAGGCATCAGTGCACGTAGACTCACCCCGAGGCTTTACCGCCCGATTTATGACCAATATGTGGGCTATGTTTGCAGTAGTGTTTCTTGCCATCTACACTGCCAATCTAGCTGCCTTCATGATCACGCGCGAAGAGTATCACGAGTTAAGTGGCTTAGACGACCCACGGATAGCAAGGCCTATGACTCAGCGACCGCCGCTGAAGTTTGGAACAGTACCATGGTCGCACACAGATGCGACCCTTGCCAAATACTTTACGGAGCCGCATGCGTACATGGCTCGGTAAGTTTTTGCGTTTTCTATTTTTAATCTTTACTAAGTATTTTAATCTTGCATCACCTTGTAACTTACACCAACACACTGTATTAAATTACCAAGAGTTACCTATATAGATATAATACATTGTATACTATGTAAATATGTCTATCAGCTTTATTTTAGTGACTGTAGAAGCAAAAAACTAACTAGATTACCTATAAAATGAAACAATTGGTAGTATGAGGTGGAATCCTATGAAATACAAAAAAAAAAAAAACGAAATGTCTTTAATCCGAAGGTTTTCAGTCAACTTTTATAACGGCTATAAATACTTAACCTAATTCAATTGATTTCCCAAATAATTAAATTCTGTTGCGCGCCACAATTAATGCCTGGTACATGGTGACATTAGTTACCACTAGCGCCATCTAGTATCGAGTAGCAGAACTAATTTACCACTAGCGCCATCTAGTATCGAGTAGCAGAACTAATTTACCATTAGCGCCATCTCGTATCGAATAGCAGAACTAATAGATCCTTCTAGAAATTTCGATGCTAGAACTTTCTAGAACTATCGACATCTGCCGATCGATTCTGTAAATATCTCACCGTGAAAAGTTAGGTGAAGTGAGCTTAGAGTGAGCTGTCAATAGTGTTAATCCCTAGCATTAGTTGGAATAACAGCTCACTTCACCTAAGTTTTCACGGTGAGATGGTTACAGAATCGCACTGCTGGTCAGTTGGGGCCGGTATGTACTCGAACCTTCTAGATGTTTCTAAAATAGAAGATTCTAGAACTATCTGCGGCACTATATAAGGCCGGGGTTACCCACGACCGACACAGTGTTGGATAGGCGATACAAGCGAATACATCAAAAGCAATCTTCAAGTGCGACTTAAGTGCAATTGTGTTGTTCAATTAAAGTATAATTTTTGTAATTTATGTCGGCAGTTTTTATTGTCACGAACCTGAAGCTCGTAACAATACGATCCATGTTTTGTTTATAACTATTTATTCTACCTGCATTATTAATTATTCTTTTCAGGTATAATCGCAGTACCGTAAGTGCAGGCGTCACGTGTGTCCTCACGGGTGAACTCGACGCCTTCATCTACGACGGCACTGTACTAGACTATTTAGTATCTCAAGTAAGTGTTACCTAAATATTAGGGGTTACAAGTATGAAATTGCCGATTTGTACTGAAAAATTGAAATTCGTTTTTTTTTTAATTTAACCTCCATTATTATCTACATTGCTGCCATCTAATAGGAAGGTCATTTATGCCTTTGCGATAGAACTCTCGTGATCTAGATTCGACAAACTGTGTGAAAGCATTTTGTACTGCCTCCTGAGAAGAAAACTTTTTATCACGTAGAAAATTGTCCAAATCACGAAGAAAATGGTAGTCCGTTCGAGCAAGGTCTGGCGAATACGGAGGGTAACGAATGGTTTCCAATTGCAGTTCCTGTAGAGTTAAAACGGTTTCTCGTGCTGTATGAGGTGATGAGGTCTCGCGTTATCATGGAGCAATAATGGTGAAGATTGATTCATGAGTCCGGGCTGTTTCACTGCTAGTTTTGCTATTATTGTTCGGAGTTCGGCACAGTAGACATCTGCCGTTATTGCTTGACCAGATCGGAGAAAGCTATAGTGAATAACATCATGCTGAGACCACCAAACAGTTACCATTACCTTTTTATTGGTAAGCTTTGCTTTAGGACACTGTTGCGGCGTTTGACCTGGGGTCAGCCATTGCATTTTTTGCTTACGGTTATCGTAAAGAATCCACTTTTCATCACATGTCACAATTCGAACCAATATTCCTTCATTTCTGTATCGATTTAACAAGGCAACACAAGTTTCAACACGCGTTTCTGCAGATCAGTCAAATCATAAGGCTCTCTCATCGTTTCTCATATTTTTTTATTTTATTGATTTGACGCAAATGAGTCAATATTGTTGGTAAGGTAACGTTAAACCATGCCGCTAATTTCTGGGTAGTTTGGCTCGGATCGGCTTCCACCATCTCTTTCAATTCATTGTTATTCACCTGTGTGGGCGGTCTTCCACGTGGTTTGTTCTTCAAATCAAAGTTTCCATCACGAAAGCGTGTAAACCAAAATCGTACGGTGCGTTTATTAGCAGTCCCCTCTCCAAACGCAACATTGATATTGCGAGCTGTTTCTGCCGCGTTAGTTCCGCGTCGGAACTCGTATTCAAAAATAACTCGAATTTTCGAAGTACCTATCCATCTTTCTTGTCTAAGCTGAATAAACAAAAAACAACTGAAAGTCGATAATGGAATGTCGCACATTTTTTAAAAGAAGAACTTCATAGGTACCATGTGAAAAAAGTTTCACTCAAAAATCTCAAACCATGAAGGTTCTATGTCAATTCGAAGTACAGACGCCAGCAGGTCAACCTACCCGAAACTGTCAAATTTTCCCAATGAACCTTGAACCTTAATACTTTAGCGATAAAGTTGAAAATCGATTAAAGAAATTTGACAGATTGTAGTAGCTTGATGTGCTGGCGTCTGTACCTATTACATTAAAACGGCGATTTCATACTTTAACCCCTATTATTAAATGACTTGACTGCCTCGTGCACAAAAAAAGTTACTCAAATGATCAAGTCAGATAATTTCCTACAATATGAAAACAACCAGCACCCTAATTGTGTAACACACTTTCAATCACAATCCGGAAGTTTTGAAGGAACCTCAAATCCATGCTTCATGGGTTTGAAAAATTCGTCTGCTCAGATACGTAAATAACGCAATGAATGTGGCTCAACTGTCAAAATTTGCTATTGATTGCCTTTTTACGTGTTTTACGCAATTACCCCGCAGAATTATTTTATTTACACAATGGCGAAAGGGTCCGGCTTGCTGTTGCTTTTTTCTGGAATTTTCCCTAACATATTTTATTTTCAGGATGAAGACTGCAGGCTTTTAACTGTAGGTGCATGGTACGCAATGTCCGGTTATGGATTAGCGTTTACACGTAATTCTAAATATGTCAGCATGTTTAATAAAAGATTACTCGACTTAAGAGCCAATGGAGACCTAGAGAGATTACGGAGGTAAGTCAATAGTTATTTTTTTAATAGTTGTTTTTTTTTTTTCATTTTATAAGTAAACAAATGCCAATTTGTAGTACTACTTACAAAACGTTTATACAACCAAAGACTTTAAATTATTTATACAACGAATTGTAAATTGAGTGCTTTGATTTGATTATTTGTACGAGTATACCTAATCTCGAAATTCTAATTTGAAATCACCATAAAGATGTCTTTCATTTGTCAATTTTATAACCTCAATAGGTCAGTGGGTCATCTTAGGGGATATTTTCGTTGAAAATTTTTAAATTACAATTTAATAATGTTATTCCAAATTCAAACAATACCTTAGGAAAGAGAGAGAGAGATCACGCTTTTTGCCAACAATTGTTGACAACAACTTTATATCTATAAAGTCCTCCTAAGTATCCTTTTAAATACAGATGAATGTGTTACTAATTCCCTTTAGTGAGTGATAACGTAAGAAATTAACCTGAACAGGGTTTATTAACACTTTCGTCAGCTAATTTTGGAACAGACCAAAAGTAGGCATCTTCTCATTCTTCTCTAAATAGTAGGTATAAATAAAAGTCGCTTCTCGAGTCTGTCTATTTATCTGTTTAATTAAACTGCGTGCACTATGACAAGACACAGTGGATATAGATGATAATTTTGAGAAATTATTCCAGAGGGTTTATGTGTATATTTATAATACCTTCATATGTAACTTAGACGACATTTCACCACATTAGTATAGTGCGAAGCAGAGGCGGGTCATAGTTAAAAATAAGCTAAGTTTAAGTGCGTGCATTTACGGTACTCTCTCGCGACAGAAATTATGAAGTAGGTAAATCCGATGCAAGTACTTTACGTTGTTGTCGAGTGCTGCTGCTAGACTAAAGTGGCTAAGTTTCCCTTCAAGACGTAATATACGTAGTGATTACCAAGGAAAAAGAAATCAAGCATCTCATGTTGCCAGAACTGGAATCTCTAAAACCTCCTAGTTTTTTAGTACCTAGTGGGTACTAAAATACTATAATACGTCTAATCCTACCTAGCTATAATTTACATAATATTTTCTAATGAGTCATCCATTTACCTACACCTTTGAAGAAACATATTTTTTCATTACAGATATTGGATGACAGGGACGTGTAAGCCTAATAAGCAAGAACACAAATCATCCGACCCCCTGGCGTTGGAACAATTTTTGTCAGCTTTCTTGTTGCTGATGGCAGGCATCCTGCTTGCGGCACTTCTGTTGCTGCTGGAGCACGTCTACTTCCGATACCTGCGCTCACATCTCGCCGCATCCAGTGCGGGCTCTTGTTGCGCGCTGGTGTCTTTGTCTATGGGTATAAGACATAATAATTGTAATTCTTTTCAATCTAAGTATTTAAGCCCTGGCTAAACTGAAGCGAGTGAGCGATCGGAATGCGGGACACGACTGGGCAGGCGCGATCCGAGGGGGCGGGGGGGGGAGGTCGTAGGGGCCATGACCCCCCCCCAAAATCATTCAAGCTATCGAGAGTCTGAATGATTTACTTGTCTTACTAACTTAAAACTACTTGAGCCACAGAGACCCCGCTGGGCATTTACAAAATCATTAAGAACATAGGAGACATGAGGACCGCCGACAGAAGTGAAAACTTTAACTATGAAATGACAGTGGCTTTTTTAACGCGCCTAAAAAGTTTTTATTTCGATAAGCCTGTTATAAAATATAGAATGTAGGATCAGTAGGATGCAAGAGCGAGCGAAGCAATTGGGTACTCCACTTGTACGTAAGATTCGAAAGGCTTAGGTTAAGGCCTGAATCCAAAACCTAAACGCTGTAAAACGAGTTTAAGCTTTTCGTCATAATTCGATAAAGTAAGTTCTCTTTTTGTATAATGGTCAAAAGAAAACCGTACCTATTTCAAAATGGGGTTCAAAAATTTTCAGGCTCGCTTTGCTCGCTCACATTCTGTTGATTCTTGAGCTTTTCTTCATAACTCATAAGTTGACAAACCAAGTAATTCCTACTCCTTTTGGAATGATCAAAAGAAAATCGAACCTATCCGAGAGTGTGCAAAATTTTCGAGCTCGCTACGCTCGCTCTTGCACTCTACATTCTCGTAGTTGCTTGGGCTTGCCTGAATAAGTCCACAATGAAACTCCTATTTCTGCTTGAAAACATAAAACCAAACCGAGGCGGGTTGTTAAAACTTTCGAGCTCGCTTCGCTCGCTCTTCCCACCCTTACGTAGGGTGGGCTCGCTTCGCTCGCTCATATTCTGTTGATTCTTGAGCTTTTCTTCATTAGTTGACAAAGCAAGTAATTCCTACTCCTTTTGGAATGATCAAAAGAAAATCGAACCTATCCGAGAATGTGCAAAATTTTCGAACTCGCTTTGCTCGCTCTTGAATTCTACATTCTCGTAGTTGCTTGGCCTTGCCTGGATAAGTCGACAATGTAACTCCTATTTCTGCTTGAAAATATAATACCAAGCCGAGGCGGGTTGTTAAAATTTCGAGCTCGCTTCGCCCGCTCTTCCCACCCTACGTAGGGGGTGAGCCTCCTGCCACTAACCAGGCATAAATCCAGACTCCAGGCTGCTTCTGAGAAATTTCTGATGGAAAAGCCTGACAAAACTGTACCCAACCTAAGAATTGAACCCAGGACCTCATGCTCAGCAGTAACGCTGACGACCACTAGACCAACGAGGAGATGTACCTTTATTAATATTCCTCGGCACTCATGGTGACCCCCCCCCCCCCCCCCAAAATCTTGGGCTGCGACCGCGCCTGCGACTGGGACCGTATTCTCTATGACACAATGAACGAAACCGTGCGAAATGAAGGCGAGATTGGCTAAGGAATTGACGTGGTTTCGAACTAAGGAATCAGCCGTACAAGTGAGTTGCAACAATCGGCGCGAGCGTATTCGACACAGAACAGATAAAAGAGGTTAGAAAGGAAATAGTTCCTGATTTGTATTAAAACGCGTGTCGCCGCCTGTCTCCCACTCCTGTGTCTCCACTATAATACAAGCAAGACTTCAATACGTACGCGAATTACGCACACAAATAAACCACATGCACTTAGATCGCGTGTTTGCTATTGGTTCTCACACTAACGCAAATACTACTCTGGACGTACACTCACACACGTGTAAAAGCAAATAGTTATGGCGACCAAAAGGTCGATTAATCATATCGATAAAATTACTGTAATTTTGTTAATTAAAGTTTTGCTATTTTTTTAGTTGCGGGTACGGTACGAATAATGTGGACATCCTAATTACATATAAAAAAAATTAAGTCAATTTAAGGAGGAACATCCGATACTGCCGCGAAATTTAATTTTTTTTTTCGTTTTATGAAGTTGCAGCTCTGTTTTACGTCATAATAATAGAAAGAAAGAAAGAAAAATAGCATTTTGAATAACGTAAAATAAAGCTATAATATGCAAAAAAACTAAAACGAAATTTTAAATTTCACGGCCATCTCGAATGCTAAGTCGAATTAACATAATATAATCTAATTAATGTATTGTGAATTACTCTGTGAAAAATGTATTTATTAACTGTATCATGTTAATTTATGAATAATAGCTGTGCCCGCCAAATCAAATTTTAGACGAAAAACCAACTAAGAAACTAAATTAATAATAATAATCCACATTATGCAATAATAAAATTAGTTTTAATAAAAACGAAGTTGTATTAATTGTAACATTACTGAAAATAATCATTCGTATAATACACATACTTAATATCGACATTGTTTACAATTTGGTACAACACTATCGATGCGCATAGATGCTTTGGCTCGACACACGCGGCGTTCGCAGTGAACGCAATACATTGCGCGGCAGCTCACGTCGTACAAGATCGTGCCCATGTATTGCAAGCAATGTATAATTTTGCATCTGAATGCGATTTTATCGTTTTTGTCTACAAACTACATAATACTTTTGCAATAATTACAAATATCACTCGTATTTTAAGGTTTTTGGACTTACCGGTGATAAGAAATCCCTCCTCGGGCCACATTACACCTCTGACTTCTTTTCCGACACGTTATAATAGCGCAAGACGGCATAATTATTTTTTTCCGCGGAGTTTAGAACGCTGTCACAACAAGAGCGCGATTGTTGAGCGGTGATTCAAATTTCTGTTGACTTTGAGCGTCTGATCAACCTTGCGGCGCGCCTGCCCCGCCCACAAGGCCCTTCTAACCTCTTTTATCTGTTCTGTGGTATTCGACGTGCTTCGGTTCGATCAGAGCTTTATTCAAAAATATGTTGATATCATTCTTCTAGGTCGATACTGCACGTCTCAGTGGCATCTCGTCTGTAACTTTGCCGACAAGAATCATCAGTCGAGATATTTATATTAATCATTGAGGCTAACAGGTTGAATGATTATCCAGCTACTGGTACCTACTTAGTATATTGAACTCTGTTGAACCCTTGAGGGACGAGCAGCTCCGAGAATGATGTGTTATTGCCTCATGGTAACAGCTGAACAGATAAATAAAAGTTTAATATTGTTGACAGGTCAATCCCTTACATTCCACGGCGCCGTCGTAGAGGCGGCGGCGCGTGGATTCGGAGAAAGGAGTCATTGCCGCTCCGCAGTTTGTGCTGCACAGGTATGTGTGTACAGTGCGTAAATCTTTTATTTCCAAAAGTAGAGGAGGTGTGAAAAAAAATGAATAACCAAAAGTATTTTTTTCTTGCAATTTATGAGAACATTTACCACAGCCTTAAAATAATAATATGTACAAGTAGGTATGTACAAAAGGGAGAAGAAAGAATCATAATGGCATCAAAAAATTCGACCGCATCGCTGTCAACAGGAAAAGTGGCCAAAAGGCTGGCAGTATTGCCACGTTGTATGGCAATGCCGATTCTTTGGCCAAAAAATAGGCCAGCCCTACGGTCACGAGAAGTCTCGAAAAAATAAAAATTTCCTCGAAAAAATCTAGGTAGGTAACCTATTGATAATTCAAATTTAGAAGGGGCAAACTATATTTTTCCAAAAAAAAAAAATCAGTTAATTTGCTGCCCTTTTCGGCAATTAGGTACTGGTGGTTCATAAGTAACTACGACGGTAACTTTGGAGCAAAAACGAGTTATTAAACATCTCCACCACATTAGAGAAAGGAGGAGCCAATTTTCGTTATTACGATTAGTAATATTTTCAAGCTCATCGACAATAACACCTACACCTCTTTGCCGATTCTGCCTTTTCCTAGATCTTCGATAAAACTGTGAAAAAATTAGCGGAAGCGAATTCGGAGGTACTATTTCTTGCGGAACTTCCGTATTTGCGTAGGAGGTGAAGTTCCGTTACCACCCTAGTTCTAACCTGATCTAACCTATTCGGTCGGGGTGTCCTAGTTTAATTAGGTAGGTACTGCGACCAACTTTGAAAAAGGTTTTTTTTTACAAAGCCGATCATACACACGGCTACACATCAAGCATCATCATTTTCAGTTTTAGCTGACCTCGCATTGTATAGGTTTATCGTACAATCAGAAGTTAGTATAAACTATTTACACCAAGTCGTCTTTATGAAAACGTTCACTCGTGGATGACCAAAATCGTCGTGAAAATAATAAATTACGGTCATCCACCATCTATCTTGGTGAATTTTAACATGTAAGTACATGTTTTTTTCTTTCTATCTTTTTTTTCTTTATGTAACACCAGGGAATCTTAGGATACACTGAGCTCCGAACATTCACAGTAACATATACTTACACATAATATTGATTCTGGTTTACGGGCGCATATTATTGTAAGTTGACACACTGACTGACCTAGGTGCGGCCGGTTTACAGAGAGAAGTACTACCTGCTGCCTTACCAGTTGACCTGATTAGGTGAATCTCTAGTCTGTAAAGCGACTGTACTCATGGGCACGGACGTACGCTTAGATATGGCGAGCGCGGCACGAGCGTGACATCGCCGTGGCGCGCGCGCGGCAACTGGCGGCGTCGCTGGCGTCACACGGGCTGGCCGCGCCGCCGCGTCGCCTTGCGTCCGCGGGCGCGCTGCTGGCGGGTGGCCGGCACGACGCCACACACGTGCGCACGCTGCACCCGCCCGCCAATCTACTGCCCGATCTCGATAGGCCGGTCTCTTGCGGTGATTTACGCTCAAGGTAACTAAAATAATACTGAAAACCCTTACGCTACAAACTACTCTATATTTAGGTGATATGTTTTTTTAATAGTGACCCTGCCTCTCTCATTACACTATCCAGATTTAGGAAAAGGGTCCCTCAATATCGCGTAGTGTAATAAGGGCTTTTAATCATTTTACTTCAGCCGATCTATTCTGTAAAAATGTGTGTGAAGTGAGCGAAAAGTGAAAGTGAGCTGTCAATTCCTATCAGATGGAATGACAGCTTACTTCACTTAAGCTTTCACGTTGAGATTTTTATAAATTGACCGGATGCAATCCTTATGGGTAATTACATGCCGAAGATTTCTCACTGCGATACGTTGCGGTCGCGGTTTATCCCACTACCTCGATGTCACCTCCATGTAAAACAAATTATATTAGACATGCACACTTACCGTGCACTTAGAAGGGCTTACTGCGTGTAAGCACGGCTGTCGGTGACGAAATGGTAGAGGTTATTTTAATTATCTTAACAAATTATCGAGCCACCTGTCCGCCGGTATACCCACGCTGATCTAAGAAAAGTATCAACAATTTATTAATTTAGTACCTACTTTTCCTTTTTACAACAAACCGTTTAGGTAGTACATTAATTTTCACAATCTTTTCAGAGAACGGACGCGAGTAGAAATGGAAACAGTGCTGTGAGGCGTGTATAGCGCCACCCTATTTCAATTCCTGAAGGCTGTTCTTACACCAAGTTATACAAAACGAAATTAGTTATACCTAATGTTAAAATACGGACACATAAAAAAACGTTGTAATTATTAAATAAACTATTACAATTATTAAAACAGAGAGCTGGACGTAGATAGCGAAGCGTTGTTGTGGGACTCGCGCGCGGTGCAGGCTGGGCGCCGGGCGCGCGCCCCCGTGTTGTCTACTACAATAAAATATATTTTTTGGACAATATAATGTGTTTTACTTTTTTTGTCATTGTATATTTTTAGTTCAGGGGACTTAAAGATTAGTAACTTCTGACTAGTCCCGCAGAAAAGGGCAACTTTCAGAGCTGAAAAAAAACATCCTGTTTAGAGTTTATTTAGGATAATGGTGATGCATTTACAGCATTATAATATGCTTTACAGGATGGTTGAAAGCTTAGACGCGCTGATCTTTCACGTGCAGTTACATAAAAAAGACAAGCAGACAAGCATATGTACGCACGCATAACCAAGTTTGGGAAACTCCAAGCATAAAAGCGGAAACGTCAGTATACTATTGACGACATGATAAATTATAGCTGTAATGTTGGTGGCCATGGCATCTTTTATCTAATTCTGACCTAATAATACCTAGTAGTTTAATAGTTGTATCATGAACCTTCAGAGCCGACTCGTGAATGTTCAACTGAATCGCCCATTAAGTTTAACCTCGTTCATCTTGGTAATTTTTCCTGCTAGAGTCCTAGAGGGGTAGAGTAGCCCGTGTGTCCCATCCATTAACATGGGGCAGAACTTGCTTTTGCTTTTTATCCACTGAACACGCAGTGCACTGGGCAGTGGTGTGCCGGCGTCGAGTTGAGCTTTTTTGAGATCTTTCACGAAAACGTTTCATCTTTAGCATGTTTTAGAAATGCTTGACCCTGTTCTATGTGTCTTTTATTATTCGTAGACCCTGATTAACTACGTTAGGCTTTATGTTTCCTTATGCTGGCAACATTGCCAATGGCTCTAATGTCAATCAATGTCAGTTACGACAGTGACAGGCAACTGTCAATTTCCCAGCTCAGCTGCTGCCGGTAATGTACAATGACTGTTGGAAATTGCTATTATTTTATGTCATCTTTTGCTCGCAAACAGTTCATTTAACGTTATAAATTTATCTTAATCATGTCCAAAGATATTACTGTTCTTACGCCAAATGGAAGGAGGCAAAAAGTACGCTGTACTCCTGATACAAGTATTTTACAGGTATGAAAAATGATCAGTATCACATTGCATTTTTATCCACTTCTTAAGAGTTATTTGAACATGTTATTCGCATTATAATCAAGACATTTGCAGCACTTACACTTGCTTACTATCAGAGTAACTAAAATGATGGTAAGCTATGGTGATTGCATCTCCTTATTGTAGTAGACCTACTTACTGAAGGTCCAGCAAAATAGCTTCAGGAAGCATTACGATCGTGATGCTACACTATGCACAATGCATTTTCTAGACTGATTGTTATAGAAAAACATAAAAATAGAATGTACTTATTTAAAAAAAATGTGCTCAAACTCAAAGCATTTATTTCAATTAAACAGGCACGTTTAAATTGTCAACGAGTTGGTCAGTCAGAAAGAAGAGGCTAGTTCCCATTCCAAAATTGTAATAGGGCCCTATGGAGAAGAATGGGCAAGAACCTCCATAAAAACTTTCTTAAACCAATCTATTGTTTACAGGCTGCATCTTTACAATCATGTTGTGAATGGTTTAGGCAGCTTAAACATAATTATCTGTTTGATTATAGGTTTTAGAAGATGTCTGCCTAAAGCAAGGTTTTCAACCTTCTGATTATGATTTAAAGCATCATAACCATATTTTGGATTTAACAACTACTGTCAGGTTTTCTAACCTTCCCAACAAAGCTATGCTAGAAATGGTAGAAGCTGAAAGGAAAAGGGAAGAATCAAATGTCACCATTGGATTGCAATTGGAAGATGGTAAAGTTGGGATATTTTCAATCCCATCTTATTTTATTAATACAATAATGTTTCAAACAATCTTGTGTTACTTATTTATAACAATTGACTAAAAATAAAACACTATACTTGGACTTTTAATTGTGTTCAGTAACTTGGCAGTTAATATTACCATACACCCAAAGCAAAATAATATTACCATACTACAACTGATTGTGCTGTGTAGAGAATGAATTTGCAAAAAGAATGAATGGTAAAAAAACTGCAACATTCAATACAGCAAAGTTCTCTTGGAATATTGCAAAGTTTACCAGTAACTTAACTTTTAACCTAATAATATGACTAGTTACTTACACTTAAATTTGTAATTTTAAAGTGTTAACTTGTCATATTATTAGGTTAAAAGTTAAATATTATTGGTTAAATTTGCAATATTCCAATAGAACTTGTTGTATGGAATATTGCAATTTTTTTTTTCAAATTCGTTCTCTACCCTAGCACAATCAGTTGTAGTATGGTAATATTATTTTGTTTTGGGTGTATATAATAATATTCCAAGAGAACTTTGTGTGTTACTGAATATAATTAAAGGTCTGGTTCTGTCATCTCCTTGAAGCCACTGTTGTTTATACTGTTTGAAAACTGCTGAATGGTTGGTTTGGCTTAAAGTTCATTAGGCATTCTGTGGATCATTGTTTAACAAAAGTACTTATTTCATACTTAATTAAAAACTTCCTTGTTTTTGCAGTTGGTTAAAAATATATTTTACATATAAATACAAACCTACCTATACCTATTTTTCTGGTCTGTTTATAATATGTGTGTACTTAAATGGTAAAACAAAATAAGTAAATAAATTGTTAAAATTTTTATATAGGTATTGGTTCTTATAATAAAACCTTGATCATAATTTGAAATTCTCCTATTGCAGGTGAAAGAAGAACAGCCGATTTTGCACCCAACACATCATTATATGACTTAATAACATCACTGGCCCCAGGAGAATTAAATTCATTGGAGCATCCAACTATTCTGTACATGCGTCAAGAAGTTGTGGGCGAAACTGCACTCCGAGAAAAGACTTTGAGGCAGTTAGGGTTAATAAGGGGTAGAGCGATTCTCAGGTTGCTTGATAAACAAGCTGAAGCAAGGTAAGATCATGTAACACCCAAAATGTAATACTCTCCAGCGAAACCACTTAAAACTATCGCGATCTATTTATAGCAGAATATACAGGGTGGCAGGGACATCGACGCGCAACCTGTTACCATGGATTCGGCACATGATTCTAAACACCCTCACGTCGACAGATTTCATCAGTTATTAAAAAAAAAGTTAGCTATTCTATACATTTTGACCGCGTAGGTTGCACTTTCCTGTGAAACAGCAGATTTTTTTTTCGATAATCGACATAATAATTCTACACTAAGGGGTCTAAAATCATGGCTGAATTCATGGTTACAGGTTGCGCGTCGATGTCCCTGCCACCCGGTATTCTATGTTGAATGTGTTCATTCAGTATAGAACATATTATTTTATGCTGTAATGATATTTTACCAGATAACGAGAACCTGGTGATAGGAATCTAAAGGGCTCATTAGATTCCAATATAAATAATTTTAAACGGAAATAAATAAAAAACCCCCGACACAAAATAATAATAAAAATAGTATGAATGTAAAAAGCCTAAAACAATTTTTTTAAAAACTTGAATTGAAAAAATAGCCACAAATAGAACAAACATGATATAAACGCAAAAACTCTATAAAAAGAAAAAAATAACCATGAAATTATGACCCTACATAAGTACATAATTATGAAAACTATGAAACTTTTTGATTAAATGTTGTCCCATCTAGGGACCGCCTAATTATTAGCCTAACGTTTTGTTAAAGTTTAAAATAGTAGCGGTCCCCCGATTCATCCGTTCGGAAGCTACGATAACAGGGTGCGTACCTACATTACTTTTCAATAGGAAATAGTACGGCGGCGAAACCAATTCAATGTTAAATATCTCGTTATCTAAAGTAGGAACACTATTAGCGTCTTATACATGTTACGTTCGTGCAATAGGCAATATATGCCACTATAATAGATTCGTGATAGGTTAAGGTGGCGTCACACCACTCAAAATCAATCGAAAGCCTAATATTACTTTATATTTAGACTTCCCTTCTTATATTAATTTTATTTCTAGACAAGCTAACGTCTCTGCTTTTTATCGCCGAACTGCTGATGAAGAAGTTGCAGACAAGAAAAAAGTAATAAAAAAACAACCAACTGAAAATAACCCTGTTTCGGGACCTTCAATAACAAATAAGTACAACCAAGATCAATCTCATAAGCCCGATATTATAAATAAATATAAGGAAAGTACTGTCCAACATTGTAATACAGAGACTAAAGCAATTGATCAAGGTGAAACTGCTTCTCAAGAACAAGAGACAGAGCCTATTAAGGAAGAATTAATGGACACCGATCTCAGAAAGAGCAATTTGTCTTTCTCTTCTGAATCAAGACAATATTTAGAAAGGCGGCTAAAGATTGAAGAAGAAGTCACATTTGTAAGTATTTTTTAATATCTCAGTCCAAAAAGGAGAATGCTTCAAATGGGCCCAGATTGTCAATAAAATTGAAATTATACTTAAAGGACATCATCCATTTTGGTCCAAACGTGAAAGTGCCGGCCAACAAAAAAAAAACTGCATGAGTCTGATAGAACTTGTCCATCTAAGCATTTCTTATTAGGACACCAAAGCTGTAGCACCACTGTATTTGATTTTAATTGAGTTAAAAAAATCTGTCTTTTCACTAACTAAAACAAATGAAATATCTTTCCACGTTTCGTGATATTTTCTATTAAATGAATTATCAAAAACAAAATAAATGTTCTGCCACGGATCCTAACCTGTAGTTAATGTTTGGGATTAATATTTGTTAAAGACTTTATAGCCGGTTGACTATAAAGTCTTTAACAAATATTAATTGTATATTACCTAAATAAAAACAATTTGCATTTAGTTGGGAGCTCAAAAAGCAATAGCATTTATGCAACCAGAATCAGTAGAAGAGGATATTGACGATCTGCCAGATGACTTTTATGAATTAAGTATAGAAGAAGTACGAAGATTGTATCATGACTTACAGCAACATCGTATTACCCTCGAAAATACACCGCTTCAAACATCAACTAAAGAAGAGGAACTTAAAGAAGAGGTAAAATATCACATTATTGAAGTAATTAGTGAACTTACGTACTTTGGGAATAGGGGGCCTATTTCCAAAGTACGTAAGTTCACTAATTGCTTCAGAAGCTTTCAACCAAAACTAATTTTGGAGAAAATTAAAACTGCTGTCCCATTTAAGTGCTTATACTCACGAGCTGCACGCGTCAACGGCATAGGCACCTGAGCACTGTACTCAAATTAACGAGCGGCACGTTGCCTTAGACGTTGCCGCGTGCTGCTCGTGTGTATGCACACTAAACGGAAACTGGATTCTAGGTTACGCAACGTAGAATCCGCACCCTAATTGCGTAACACACAAACAATCGTAATCTGAATCATTTTGAAGCAAATTGCTAATCCATTGCTTCATAAGTTCGAAAAAAAATTCTGCTCAACACGTAAATAACGCAATGAATGTTGTTGAACTGTCAAAATGAAACCGATTCCGATTGATTTTGTGATACGCAATTAGGGTGCCGGTCCCCGTTTCACCAATTTATAATGGTAATCATTTAAATAATTTAAATGATTAAGATCAAAGTAATACTGCCAGGAAACATAACTTCTTTTCTGTTCTTTTTTCAGGCATCTCTACAAAAGCTTAATTTATACAAGAATGTGGTGGTTCGTGTACAATTCCCCGACCATATAATACTTCAAGGAATTTTTACTCCTATGAACACGATCGAAGATGTGACAGATTTTATAAAAGAGCATTTACGGAATCCAAACAAAAAATTCCACACATGTAAGAAACTATTGCATATTACTAACCTCCCGAATTCTCAAACGACACTAAACTTACTCACGTTCTTAAGTCTATCACTCGCTATAATACTCCCTAAAGTTGCGAGTACAACAAAGGACCAACGCCAACGTAGACTTAAATTACCCGTTTCAGAATTCGACCGCAAGGGATTTCCTATTCACTTTCATATTCTTACAACTTTCGCCCGTTAATTCTAACTTAGACAGTTGTATTGATGACTTTCCTTCAATAAAGACATTTTGTTACGGGTAGACGCGGCCGTAACAAATATCGTTTAAATACTTCTTCACAAACTAAGCTGCAAATTACAAAAAACATTAGAAAATTTGATTTCATGGGCTACCCTCGCGCTTTCGCCTTAAATAAACGTACGGCTGCGAATTTATAGGTACTAACTAATCATCATGCAATTCATTAATATAAAGATTGTTTTGCAGTCATCACTCCTCTAAAAGAAACCCTCGAACCCAAAATGACGTTACTGGAAGCAAAATTTGTGCCTTGCGTACACATGCATTTTAAGTGGATGGAGGAGGACAAGACTAAACAACCATATTTGAAAGATGAGGTATATCTAAAGAAAACGGCTTCAGACGCAGCTAGTATTTTGGCTTCCAAATACAGGTAAGATAAGTGTTAGACATAATTATTATTATCTCATTATTTCCATCACTACATAGATATATAAACTTAAGGTTTACTGACATTGCCGAGAGTCGGATAGAGCTACGGTTTCTTAGAAGAGCGGTGCCGATAAATAGCGGCCGTAATGTTGCGTCGAATGATGTCACTGAAACGTTGCCTATGGGAAATTGTTGATAGCTAGTCGCTTCCTCGTCGACAGTGGGACAAGTGCTTAAAGCCTGATTTACACATTAGTTTCAGGAACATTCAAGAGCAATGGTAGGTACATATAAACCTTCTGGAATCAATTCTCTAAATGATGGTGAAACCACATAACTAATTGTGTAGAGAAAATAACTAAAGAAGGACACACACACAAACACGACAAGCGTCTTTGTTTTTTATAGATACAATTAACTGAAATCGCCATCGAGAGAATGCGTTTCTGACACCCGTCAGTTTCATAATACGTGTTTTACGAATTTGGTGTTTATTATAGTTACTAGAATTGTCGCTCTGACAGATGTCAGGAACGCGTTCTCTCGACGGCCGGACTAAATACTGCTATTCTGTATATAGTTTGAAATATTTTCCTGTGAGATTTAGATAAAATCCTAACACAACCCCAACGGCAATGGTGGCCGAAGTTTCTTGGACTGATTAGTCGGTTGAAAAAAAGATGACGACGAAGCTCCGCGGGGCTCCTATTTCTGTCTGCAGGGTTTAAACTTTTAAAGGAACTTAAAATGTAGTGAATGACGGATCATCCCCTTCGACCTTCCAACTGACCCGTACCGGGGTGTGCCATGTTGACGGAGTCTCGCTACGCTATATTTCAGTCTGCAAAGTTAAAAAAGTTTAGGGGGCTTATTTATAAACGTCACTTGACTTTGTTGTTACCGTGCTAACTCTGAGGTTAGAACAAAATATGTATTTAATCAATCTTTATTGTTTCCTAGGGCACCTTCAAGAAGAAAACAAGAAGATGCAGCTCAGAGTTCGCAGAAACCTGTAGCTTCCACATCTAAGAGTAGCAGATTGCCAAAATGGTTTAAGAATTGAAACTCAAAAATGCGTGTTGGTGTGCTGCTCTAGTCGCTCATTCCATACCTACAAAGTAATATCATTCAATCTCAATAATTGACCAACTCATGAATAAAAATAGCATAAAGCCTGGAATACACATGCTATTAAAAAAAAAAGCTAGTTTGCTATAAGGTAGTATGCTCTCGGAGCATTATTAGTGAAAACACAAGCCTCAGAAGCATTCTTTTTGCTAGCTTACTTCTTATTAGCTACATGAGAAACACATGCTCTTTTAATCCTCCAATAATCACCTCCAAATCAAAACTAACTTAATGATTTTTGACGTTGCCAAAAACTTTTCTTCAACTAATGTGAGTATGAGTGTGTTAATAGCATAATATGGACTTGTATCAATTACTGTGTGCTTAGTCTGAAATAAATATTTTCAATTTCAATATTCATAAAGTAGCATCCTTATAAATAACTCGTTAACTCATGACGAGATAAGACCACCCGCGCCTCACACCATGAGACGGTTATCACCAAAATAGACGGCTTGCGATTACAAAGAGTGTTATTCACAAACATATTTTTTTTGTATATACGTGCTAGTGTAGCATCTGCTCCAAAGTAGTGCTTATGAGTTTTGTACTACTAAATAGAATGTGTATTCTAGCCTAATTATGTGTGCATGGTGTACGTGACAATTTTTTATCTCGTGTTGTCTCGATTGTATGTATCATATTAATCTACCTATCGTTTATGTTATGTATGTGTGGCTTAAAGACCTAAAACGCTTATAGAGCGAAAAACAGCCACGACGTGATGTGGTATAGTTTGACCAAAACCGCTGTACCGCGCCTTCGGTATGTGCGCGGCGACACGGGGGGGCATTGCAGGCCGCTCATTCGTCATCGCTCACGGCGTCCCGCTCCCCGCCTCGCCGCGCATTCCTAAGGCGCGGTACAGCAGTTTCGGTCAAACTACCTACAACCTACTTATCAAATCGGTCACACGGCGTTGTGGCAAAAACACAACGACCACAAAGCGAAATTCGTTCAGAAGCTTTTTTTTATATTCGACCACAACTCGTTCTGGCAATGTTCTAAGCCTTTACGATGCGATGGAAGCCAGTTCGACATTCTGTGTTGGACTTGGACCAATTGCTTTTAAAATCGACATCCATTTTTTCGCTCAACGAGCGTTATCGATCTTTGAGCCTAACATATAAAATATTGAATAGTGAACAGGGGCCTTACCACGAGCTCTTAACGCGATCCAGTTTAGGCTGTTGGAAAGAGACAGAGCTGTACAAGTCGTCTAGCGCCATCTCGATCCCTGAGCGTAAATTGAATCGCGTTAAGAGCTCGTGGTAAGGCCCCAGTATAGTAGAATTGTTATGTAAATGGTGCGATGAAACAGGTACAAGTAGCACATTACCTTATGGCAAAGGTGTTTTTTTTATGTTAACTAGGATAAAAATATGTTAGGTTCAGCCAGCATCATAAGAAAGAAATATAACATAGGTATGGCAACATACTATACCAGTGAACAGTGTTTTATTTCAATTTAATGAGTAGGCCCCTATTTGCTAATGTAACCCTACGGGGAAAACAGGCGTGATGATAAATAATATCTATTTGCCAACTATGGATATAACTAGGGCTATAAGTATACCGGGATCCCTGTAATTTTTTGTCATTTTTCAATACCGGTATTGAAATATCCAATGCCGGGATCACGATATGGGTGATTTTATTTTCAGAAGAAACTATATTTACACAATTTCGTCAAAAAACGACCTACTCTACTACTACAAAATTTGGGCGCAGCCATAATTAGCTCTATAGGTTCTATATTGAGATACAGTTTTGTATAGTGTAAAAATGTATTATTACGGAAACGGTGACTTGTCCTACGGAAAAGTCACCGTTTCCGTACACCTTTTAGAAGTTATAACTCAAAAATTGAAAGAAGTCGGAAAATTTTGAGGTTTTTCGAGCCCCCCACAGTTAGCTCACCAGTGCTATTCTGTAAAATTATACGGAGATATTTATTTCTCAAAAGAATTACAAAATTCACTTACTAGTGTAAACATAAATAGGTTTAGAACAATGTTGTCTGCCAGTAAGCGTAGATAAAAACAAACTCATAATCAAGTTTGCAGCTTCGAAAGACCTGTCGATCAATTCTGTAAAAATCTCACCGTGAAAACCGTGACCGTGAAGTGAGCTGTGAATAGTGTCAATCCCTTGAATCAGAAGGCCAATTCTCGTAATTTAAAACGTTCAAAATCTAGTCGCAGTCTCATCTCGGCGACAAACAAATGTAAAAACTTGTCAAAAATGTAGGAAAATTAGAGGTATTTTTGACAGATTGAGACGGGAGATCAGATTTTAATTTTTAGAACACAAAAAATTTTTTGAAATTTGTCGCCAAAAATATCAGAATTTGTCCGTCACTGGTTCAAAAGATAATAGGGGTTAAAGTATGAAATTGCCATTTTATTGTAATAGGTACAGACGCCAGCACATCAAGCTACTACAATCTGTGTAATTTCTTTAATAGATTTTCAACTTTATCGCTAAAGTATTAAGGTTCAAGGTTGATTGGGAAAATTTGACAGTTTTGGGTAGCTTGACCTGCTGGCGTCTGTACTTCGAATTGACATAGAACCTTCATGATTTGAGATTTTTGAGTGAAACTTTTTTCCTACCTACCTATGAAGTTCTTCTTTTAAAAAATGTGCAACATTCGATTATCGACTTTCAGTTGTTTTTTTTTTTATTCAGCTTAGACATGAAAGATGGATACTTCGAAAATTCGAGTTATTTTTAACCGACTTCTAAAAAAGGAGGAGGTTCTCAATTCGGATGTTTGTATTTTTTTTTTTTTTTTTTTTATGTTTGTTCGCGCATAACTCCGTCGCTTGCCAACCGATTTGAAAAATTCTTCTTTTGTTGGAAAGGGTATACTTTCCAAATGGTCCCATAGAAATTTCATCAAAAACGGTTAAGTAGTTTGGTTTTTAAACCAAAATTACTGGAAAAAATTACAACTAAAAAGTGAAAAATAAACACTTTTTTGCAAAAAAAACAACCGACTTCCAAAAACGATACTACAAAGTGAAAAATAACTTTAATTTCGGAAGTCGGTGGCAAACAACGAAAATGCGAACCCAACGACACCGACTTCCGAAATTAAAGTTATTTTTCACTTTGTAGTATCGTTTTTGGAAGTCGGTTGTTTTTTTTTGCAAAAAAGTGTTTTTTAATACTAGTTCCGACGCGGAACTAACGCGGCAGAAACAGCTCGCAATATCAATGTTGCGTTTGGAGAGGGGACTGCTAATGAACGCACCGTGCGATTTTGGTTGAAACGCTTTCATGATGGAAACTTTGATTTGAAGAACGAACCACGTGGAAGATCGCCCACACAGGAGAATAACAATGAATTGAAAGAGATGGTGTAAGCCAATCCGAGCCAAACTACCCAGGAATTAACGGCATGGTTTAACGTTACCTTACCAACAATATTGACTCATTTGCGTCAAATCAATAAAATAAAAAAATATGAGAAATGGGTGCCTCATGATTTGACTTATCTGCAGAAAGATCGCGTGTTGCCTTGTTGAATCGATATAGAAATGAAGGAATATTGGATCGAATTGTGACATGTGATGAAAAGTGGATTCTTTACGATAGCCGTAAGCGAAAAATGCAATGGCTGACCCCAGGTCAAACGCCGCAACAGTGTCCTAAAGCAAAGCTTACCAATAAAAAGGTAATGGTAACTGTTTGGTGGTCTCAGCATGATGTTATTCACTATAGCTTTCTCCGATCTGGTCAAGCAATAACGGCAGATGTCTACTGTGCCGAACTCCGAACAATAATAGCAAAACTAGCAGTGAAACAGCCCGGACTCATGAATCAATCTTCACCATTATTGCTCCATGATAACGCGAGACCTCATCACCTCATACAGCACGAGAAACCGTTTTAACTCTACAGGAACTGCAATTGGAAACCATTCGTCACCCTCCGTATTCGCCAGACCTTGCTCCAACGGACTACCATTTTCTTCGTGATTTGGACAATTTTCTACGTGATAAAAAGTTTTCTTCTCAGGAGGCAGTACAAAATGCTTTCACACAGTTTGTCGAATCTAGATCACGAGAGTTCTATCGCAAAGGCATAAATGACCTTCCTATTAGATGGCAGCAATGTAGATAATGATGGTACCAATTATTTTGATTAAATAAATATGTTAAATTAAAAAAAAAACGAATTTCAATTTTTCAGTACAAATCGGCAATTTCATACTTGTAACCCCTAATATAAGGGTTCATAGGTCAGGTTAAGGGTGAAGTCTCCCAGCAAGGCCACATTTATATCTCAAAAACTAGGGCACCTAGCGAAGACTGTTTTCTCCCATATTTTGTCGCCAATTAGTCGCAATTTGTAGCCGATAGTTGGTCGCCCTAATTAACTCAAGACAATGTTCATCTTCTTTCTCCAGAATTTTTTTTCTAAAGCTTACTGACAGGTTATTGTTATTAGTATTAACTTACCGATATTATTACTTACCGGTATTTATTTAGTTTTACTTCGATGATCCTAGTTTATCATTTGTGACTTCAAGTGACAGCTATGTGAACAGAATCCAGCAATGCATAAATATGTAACCTGCCTTAGGGTATTAGTGTTCTGTGATGTAAGCTGTCAGGCTGTCACGCCCTTTATGCCTGGAGGCTTTTATTTGGGTATGTACAGACGCCAGCAGGTCAAGCTACCCGAAACTGTCAAATTTTCCCAATCAACTTTGAACCTTATAGCTTTAGCGATAACGTCGAAAATCTATTTAAGAAATTTGACAGATTGTAGTAGCTTGATGTGCTGGCGACTGTACCTAGTAAGTTGTTATTTACGTTTTAATTTTATATAATTATTTTTTAGTTTAAGTAGGTAGGTACGTATAGTTTTTATTATATTTGTTGGTATATCGGCGTGGCTAGCTGACATATGGCAAATAATTTCATATAATGTTCTGTGTCTTGTAATCTTAATTACTTAACACTAAGTACGATCAAGTATAAAGTAATAATAATAATAATAAATAGTTTATTGATCCAAAAGATATAGACAAAGGTTGTATATAGTTACATGCTAAGACTTAATCAACTAACAATGGACACAAGGGGATACAAAATAATAGTCTATACTTATTAACAAAAAATTAAATACTGCCTCCTAAACTAGGGATGGCCTGTATCTTAGGAGACAGTGATTCGATCGAGCTGGACTGCAAATTAATGTTTGACCTTTGATTTCGAGTGTCGATGTTAGATTTATTTGAGCATGGGTGCAGGTATGGAGAAAGAGTGGGAGTGTGGATGAGAGAGAAGTATTTTCTAACTGAACAGACAGCTGTGTGTGCAATTTTTAAGTTTGAGAAGTGCTGATTCTCAGCCTAATTTGAATAAATGACTTGATTTTGATCACCATGTCTAGCAACTGTTCTGCTGACGACGCAAGTTGAAGTAGTTAGTAGGTTTTTTTTCAATTTTTGTTATTTTTAGGGTTAGGGTTTAAAGGGGTAGTTTTCGACAGTTGCCTTCCCCATTTTGGCGTCCACTGTGTTTTGCGATCTTGAATTTAAAGCGATCGCTTGACCGAATTCAGTCGCAAAGTCCCAGATTGACAGTTGTAATGTATGGAGTGACAGAATTTTGTGACCGAATTCGGTCGTAGTCATCGCTATGAATGTCGGAGACTGCAGCCCCAGCTTATAAATCGACAAATAAATACCTACGACGAATAGGGTCGTGCAATGAAATTCTCAGTCGTATAAATACGTCCGAGGCGGCCCGGGCACGAAAATATTTGTCGTATTATTAATCCGACTGGGGCGGTAAATAGATTCAAAAACATTTAAGTAATTACTTTACTCCCCGTAGTGTTAAAATATATTGAATACCTACCGTACTAAAGTTATAAAAGAATAGGTAAATGAAACGACATTTGTATCTTCAAGTTGCGATTTATTAGATTTTTCTAGTCCAAACATGTTAAAATAGTGGCCATAGTTCTTTTTTGGCAAAGCTATTTTTATGATGTTTCCCTAATACAGTAGACACTCATTGCTACAAGAATCTTTTGACGCCTGAATAACATTGGCAGGGGCCCAGGGGGCGTTGTTGGTAATGGAAATTGTATTTAAAAAAAACAAGATGGCGGCATTCGTCCCGATTGTGGCCACGAGCCAAGATCCTGTACCGTTGTAGATACCGTACCTACACTAAGCCCATATCCGCACGGGCGCGTTTTCCGTGTTGATGTTTTTTTTGGATTTTCAACGCACTGCTCAACACCGAGAGTTGAAAATCCAGTGCGCGGTAAAATCCCGCCTTGATATTTTGCGTTCGTGCGAACGTGGGTTGACAACACAAAATAAATAAAATGGCGTAGATACATTTACTCTTTTTATGTAGATAAAAAGAAACAATAAAAATAAAATGACATTCACATACCGCAGGAAATTAAAATAATGCTGATTCTTTATATTTTTAATGTTATTTAAAATAGTAATTATCATGAATAAAAAATTTTAAAAGTTTTTATTTAACTGTTTGAGTGGAAGTCCCTTCAATGATTGGAAACAAGGACTGTCTGAGGGATGCGCGAATTCACTTAGTTTCCATTATTTTAAGAATATCAAAAAATAATATTGAGTAAAAAAACGTCAAAATGATTAAATGAAATTATTATAGGTAGGTACCTTAAAGTCTAATCAAGTCCTTGTTTTCAATTTATTTTCACATAAACTAATATCAGCTTTATGCTAGTGTAAATTAAGTTGATTTTAGAATGACTAGTCTATATAAGTATTTAAAAAAGTCATAATTATGTTTGCAAGGTAAAGCGCAAATTGAATCTGTTTGTGTTGGTGTTAAAGTTGATTTTACGAAATTACATATTTGTTCACATTTATATGTATCGAAGCTAGATCGCGAAAGAATTTTCATATTGATGTCGACTTGGACCACAGAATGGCGCCGATTCCTTTGTTCACAAACTAAACTATATTTAAGTTCAGTGCATCTTTTTCTTTCTATTTCATTAAGAAAAGGACAGAAGATAAATATTAGTTTAGTCCTGTAAAATTAGTCAGCGTCTGACGTAAATTGACGTATTTTTAGTGGCCATGTTTTTAATCACGTCTAAACTTGGTATGGATTACTATGACTAAACTAATACTCAATATCTTTATTACTTTACCATAATTTGTACTTAGGTGGTATACATAATTATAATTTAGATCATTATTATATTTATCTTCTGTCCTTTTCTTAATGAAATAGAAAGAAAAAGATGCACTTAACTTAAATTTAGTCTATTTTGTGAACAAGGGAATCTGCGGCATTGACAACCAACACATTTGATAAGTGAACTCGATGTTTGTGTTTGCGGCGATGCATAATGACATTATTTTAGCAACATACTATTACTATTAGCATGACTTCCAGAGAAAACAAACGACCAGTGACCCATTTTAGTCCCGGATCGAAAGAGCTGGAAGTCATTTTAGCAACATATAAAAAACAACCATGTACAAAAATAAAAATTCTTAAATAACTAATTAATTCTACAAAAATTCATAAGAATTTTTTTATGGGAAATAAGTATTTAATTGATCCTCTAATGGTGGCAGGCTTTTTACATGCTTATTTTTACTTTCTGGCCTTTTTTCAAAGTTGGTCGCATTAACTCACCAAATACACCCCAATCAGTTACCTGTGCACTAACGATTTCTGTCTTATATACTCGGAATTGGTGATTTTTGACATAAGCTGGTGCTAAACCTTTTTGGGGCTGACTGCACCTACAATCTACGCAGGAACCTTGATTCTGAGAAATCTTAATAGTAATTCGGTGATGAAATTAAGCATGAATCAACAATTAAATTATAGCTGTATAAATGAGGGTAATGTTCCTAACTTACATCGCATAGGTTTTATTGTTTCATATGATTCATTTGTGCTACCATAGTCTCGGTGTTCACCGTAATATCTATTTTCAGAGCAACATTCAGCTTTGGTTAAAAATGGCTTAGAACCGTCACAGTTTGTATTTTCAATTTTCTGTAGCACTTCTGTGGCTTGATGATCTTCAGTTTTCTTATCGCTTTGACATATTTTTGATTCGTTATATTTCTTTCTGAATGAACCTCTTAGTTGGGAAATTGATTTTTTGTTTCCTGAAGAGGAGTTAATATGGCGTTGTAAACATTTGCTACCCTTCTCACAATATCCCTTCGCAAAATCTGGACAAATCTTTGTCTTTTCATTTAATTTAACGTGCAAATATGGACATTCTGCTTTGGTGCACGTTCCTTGTAAATAGAAATAACAGGTGGGCATTTTCTTTGTCGTCAAGTCATGAGACATAAGGCAATCTCTGTCGTGACACAGGCCTTTAATGAATTTTCGACAAATGGAGACGTGCTTTTTGTCATGCAGAAACTCACACTTCCCACGTGCATTCCTTAAACATTTTCCGAATTTACGGAATAAGGGACACGGTATATTATTTTTCTTTAAATTTCCTTTCATTTTCTTCACTCTTGATTGATTCGCTTGATTGGATTTATACAATTTTTTAAAAGTATCTGTGTATATTTTTGTTTTGATTTTGTCTTGCTTCAAAGATGTATTATTATAATTAATGAGTTTGAATTCATTATTTTTTCTATTGAGCACCAATGAATTTGAGCCCTTTGCATTCATTGATGTCTGGAAATTCGTTTCAAAACGTGTCAAATTATTATTTGTAACATTTTTAACATTATTTAGATCTCTTTTGATGTCTTTCCATGACACAGTTTTATACTTGTTTAATTTAAATGTGTTTGTAGCTTTCTCCAACGCTGTTTCATTCAATGGTTTATTAGTTACATTCTGCCTAACTAAACAGTAACGAGATTGTGCAACTGGCGCTGCAATAGGCGTTGCTTCCTTGTGCACTGATTGACGCTGATAAGTGGTCAACGAGTTATTGCCAGAAATGTGTATATCGGAAACACCGTGATTATCGACAGAGGTTGAAATGCATTGGTTACCATCAACAACACTTCTAGATTTTATGAAATTCGGATTAATGTAAATTTTGTTCTTATTTTGTATACTGCTTTGACCATTTGATACTAAATGAGAGAATTTTGGATTAAAATGCATTGTGGCACTGCTGGGATAATTATTTATCTGTGGCCTATTGAAATTCGGGTTAATATAAACCTTATTGTTGCTATTTTCTGGACAATTGATGTTTGGTATCGCTTTTGATTTATTTTGGACAGCCATATCAACGCAATGAGTACTGAAAGAATTTATTACCACTTTTACAATTAATTGTCTGTATTAATACAGTGTTCAGAGATTTTTCAAGCTCCTGAGACAAGAGTTCATTTAATGCATCTAAAATATTATTAAGCTCAGATTTCTTATCTCCATTTACCCACAGGATACTCATATGGAACGACGGATTCTGAAAAAGAATTAAACTAATTAACTTGCAAAACAGTCTTAAGTTCTAAGTCTTATCCCTCTCTAAATCTTAAGTAAAGTCTTTAAAGTGCAGAAGCTGATGACCATGCTAAGAGTATAGTTGGAAAGTTTTAATAATAAACTATTAAAACTGTATAAAAATACACGTAATAAAATTGTAATCTTAGAAAGAAATGGGAGTTTAATTTGACTAATAGGGACTGGCAAGAACAACATATTTTCGGACGTGGCCGGCGTGGCATTAAAATCTGACCATATTTTGAGAAAAATGCTTTTTTATAATATACAGGGTGGACATTCGGCCGGGTTGTAAGAGCAGGTACCTTAACCATTGTAGGTACAGGAAAACGTTCTGAGAAGACTGTCCTTAACTAAATATATTTTTCTCAAAATTGTTGGTTTAGATTTTGATGCCCCTTTGCAGAAGGGATGATGTATCATCATGTATCCCTACACAAATATCAAAACCGTAAATCTGTATTGGTCCATATCCATAGATTACTTCCTATACAAATTCGACTAGTCTCCTTTCTTCCAGATTTCGAGTCCCCAATAATTAAATAAAGGGAGCATGGCATCATCATCTTATAGCTATTATAATCCACTTATTTCACATCTGATATTATAAATTATCTTACCCTATCCTGGTGTTCTCTATGAGCGCAAAGGCACAAATACAATACTGTGGCATTATAATTTCACAAAATAAACACTACACTCAGTATTTACTTGCAAATAGACAGAGTTTGACGTAAAGCATGAACAGATCCTTTGGGAATAGAAAATTGCGCGAATTGCACATTCTAATTCAAATCTCCTGTTTTATACAATATGAAATCCGAAGTGAAAAATGTTTTTTACTCAAGGTCAATCAATCTGCCTAGCTTTTTCCCAACTACGTTGGGGTTGGCTTCCAGTCTACCCAGATGCAGCTAAATACCAGTACCTATTTTACATGGAGCGACATCTTATCTGACTTCCACAACCCAGTTACTGGGTAACACGATACCCCTTGGGAAGACTGGTTGTCAGACTTGGGCATTTGACTACCCGTAACGACTGTCAAGACCTACAAATGAGAGCTGGACCATATGTGGATATATATTTCCCATATGGTTGATTACCATCCAAGAACCGACCGCGGCAAGCGTGTTCAAGAAATAAGGCAGATTTTACGCACCTCATAGAATGTAGGCAACTGGAATTCAGTCAGTACATCATCCACTTTTTTAGACACATTTAGTAAGTGTTTATGTGTAAATGGATCCACATCAAGAGAAATAAATGTCCTTGAGTGATCTTCGTTACAATATACTTTTACTGCAGCAAACCCAAGGTCAAAACTGAAAAAAATAATTGCAAGTAAATGGTGAATAGATAGACGCTGTGGACATTTGTGTTCCTTCTCTTTCAATGTATGTTTGGTGTAACAATAAATGAGTGATTGGGGAATTATATGATGAGACAATGTTGCATTTAAAAAGAGTGCCAGAAATTTAAGTTTTGATCAACAAATACGTATCTATATGGAACGGGCGGAAGGAGACGCCCTAAAAGGAAATAAACTGAGTTAGTATTGCGCTTGAGGTCCTTTAGAAGTCCTTTAAAAAGGTAAGGTGCGTAGTACTCGCAACTGGCGTAAGTAGGTACATGTATGACATGTATGAACGACGCAAAAGGTGAATGTATGGATCTTAGCACGTGGCATTCTGGAGTTTCTGCCTACCTGAATGGGAAAAAGCGTCAGCTTTTTTAAAATAATTAAACTAATTACAGGCACAGGTGCCCTTGGTCAGTCAGAATGATGAATCTGATTGCCCATTCCAAAACATAGTGGGTACCTAATGGAGAATGAAATGTATGGGCAAATAACTCCATGGACACTCTTTTAAATCAAAATATTGTTTGGTTCAAAATATTGATTACACAATTCATGTTAAAATTATACATCATCATTATTCTCCTGCCTGCATTCCCAATTTTAGAGTTGGCGCTACATGTCTCTTTCTGTTAAAATTATACATACAGAGCATAGTGGTCCAACAATAAGGGGTTAAAACACCATATGATTAGCTATCGCATACCACATTTTTTGTACCATTGATCTCAGAATATTTTTTGTATTTTTTTTTTTTTACAAAAATAACAATGACACCTTGCTTACTAATTTGGCTGTATTTTCTATAAATTACATTATTTTGTTTTTTTTTTATATTTGCTGCTGCTTGGAATCTAAAAAATTATAAAAAAAAAAAAACTAGTTGAATTAATGTAGGATACTTAAAAATTTAATTTTGCTGGTCATGATGAAGGCAGGAATGAACACATTTCTCTTTAGCACCTTTAAGATTACTTTAAAAAATTATTTACATGTGATGTGAGTGATAACTTGATTGTTTGCACCAAAAAGAAATGTAATTTATAAAAATTACAAATGCTTAAATTAGTAAATTTGGCTGTAATTTTTGTAAATTCCTGGCTTTTTTGTCAAGCAAGGTGTCGATTTTTGAACAAAAGAATAATTGAGACCATGAGAGCCAAAGTGGCCTAACTGAAAAAAAAATGAACTAATTTTTAGGCCACTGTGGCGCTATGACTTTTACAGTTTAGAGCAGAGAGCCACAGAGGCGTAACTGAAAAAAATTGAACTAATTTTTAGGCCACTGTGGCGCTGTGACTTTTACAGTTTAGAGCAGTTTTTTCAAATAAAGTCAGTATTGAAAAAATGACAGTTAGGCCACTGTGACTCTCATGGCCTCAATTCTAACAGTAAATAAGCCAAGTGCATATCTCGTTGGACTACTACACTTAATGTAAGTTTGTAAATTTAATACTCATCTCACTTTAACAGCACAATAAAGGGTACATGAAGATGTAAACTTAACATAGGTAGTGATTTACATAGCAAGAAAATAGGCAAGGTTACATACTGTACATACCTTTCAATATTAGTGAGGCATTTGTGAATTGATGAACTGAATGTTGATATCAAATGATACTTCAATACAAAAGTTTTAGACAAACTGATATGAAAATCATCACACCGATGACATGCATCAACTTTTGTTACTACAGCTTCCTCCAATTTATCAATCAAATTGCAGACAGCATTTAATTGATTATCTAAAACATAAATACTTCTTTTAATACATTTACTCTCTTCTGATAAAATGTACAGACGCCAGCACATCAAGCTACTACAATCTTTCAAATTTCTTTAATAGATTTTCAACTTTATCGCTAAAGCATTAGGTTCAAGGTTGATTGGGAAAATTTGACAGTTTCGGGTAGCTTCACCTGCTGGCGTCTGTACATTTATTTTATCAAATGATCCTACTTTTATTCACTAGCACTTGTACACAGCAATATACATTATCAAGCTATACATTACCAGTATATTCTGACTTCTCATTGCATGAAAAGCCTATACAATGCAAGGTCAGCTAAAACTAGAAATGTATATCTTGATAAATGTTGATGTGGGTACATTAGTAATATCAAACAACTACTTAACTCTTCCCTTTTGATCAAAATATTCAAGGTACATACAATTTACATAAACATAAGTGGCCCAGTTTCCTCTCACGTGAGGAAATGATCGTGACCTGCCACCATGCAGCTGTGGATCATCGATGTGTATGTCAGGGGGCACAACTGGCACTTTGCTCAAATTAGGCGCAGGAAACTTAGGTCTGAAAGGACAAATTCCAGTTGTTTTGTTATTTATTTTACATAGCTTGTTCAAAGAATATTCATGGTCACAATTCCGTCAGTAGGTAAATGAAAAAAGGACCGGATTTAATACATTGTTTTATGAGATGGGATTCAAATGGTATCCATTTTATTAAGACGTAACATTTTATGAGATTGTATAAATATAAATACATGTACGTATTAAGAAGATTAATTTCTATTTATTACCTATCAAATTCATTGTCTTTACTATCTGTTTCACTATCTTCTGAATTAGATCCATATTCATCACATATATAGGATAATGCTGACATAAGGTATTAGTAAACTTATCAACACTATCAGAGTTACAAATTAAAATTACTGTACGTACCCCATCAACTGTTAAAAATAAAAATCTCGCCAGATAGAACTAAACATTCATTTCATTGAATGACATTGACACTTTGAGTTTGCTTTGACAATAATAGGAATGTTGCCAGGAAAATCTTTTTTTTTTTTTTTTTTTTTTTTTTTTTTTCTGGCTTCGCACGGTTTGTGCATTTAGCCAATGTCATGTTAATGGATATAAGGATTTTTATTGTAGGAGACAAAGGTAGGGAAACTGGAATTTATTAATATTATTTAGAACGGAATTTAGGATATAGGATCAGTAGGATAATAACTAACTATAGTAATAATGAATGGTGATATTATACAATAAGTTGACGAAAAAATATATTACAATTTAATATTATTAATGGTAATGAATGAAGCTATACATTTATATACAGGTAAACTATTTGTACACAATAAAGAAAGGAGTGAAGTAGGAAAAGGAATACGGAGAGACAATAGGTTACTGAAAAGGGAAGAACGGTCATATAGAGGACAGGAGAAAAGAATGTGGTTCAAGTCGCCCACATCTGTGCCACACGAACAACTGGGATCGTTTATAATTTTAAGTTTGGTAAGATGAGCTGGAGAGCAAACGTGACCGAGTCTCATCCGTATGAGAACGGAGGACTCCATCTTGCCAAACTTAGCCCTGCCAAACCACGGTTTTTCCGAAACGTCGGGGTGGATTAAAGAAAGATGACGACCCTTTTGTCTGCTGCTGATTTCCCAGGCCACCTTCCAGGTGTCCAAAAGATAAGTTTTAGGTAAATTTACAATGTCAGAGCTGAAAGTTTTATATGGAACTATGTCCCCACACTGCACCGCTTCACTGGCGAGAGAATTCGCCACTTCATTGCCCTCGATTCCAGCATGGGCTGGAACCCACGCGAATTGCAGGGCATCGCCCTCCGATAAGGTTCTGTACGCAAATTCTCTTATTAGATAAATTATGGGAAACTGTGATTTATGTGCCAGAGGAGATTTGTTAATGGCTAGAAGAGCACTTTGAGAGTCTGAAAAAATGATAACTTTTTTGAGCTTAAATACCCGACTATATTCAATGGCTTTTAAAATGCCAAAACATTCTCCTGTAAAAACGGAAGTCTCCGGAGGAAGTTTAATTTTTTGAACGATG
The DNA here is from genome assembly GCA_951799955.1 of Apamea anceps. Lineage (NCBI taxonomy): Eukaryota > Metazoa > Arthropoda > Insecta > Lepidoptera > Noctuidae > Apamea > Apamea anceps. The sequence goes on from OX637516.1 coordinate 8,997,238, forward strand.
TTGTATTGAGAGTGGTAAGTGCCAATCCCAACACAACCCGACGGAGAACGCTTGGAAGCATCCGTAAAAATGTGATGGTATTCAGCGTGTTCAGCCAAAAAATTATTGAAACGTAGATGACAAACGGGGTCAGATTTACTTACACAGTTAAATTTTATGATGGGATTAAAAAGTAAACTATCATAACTACTGCTAAATATGGGAAGTTTGTTGGAACGGTGAACTGGAGAGGATAGGGAGAGGTATTTTTTATAGCTTATAACTAAACAAGGAGCACGTTTATGGGACCAGTAATCTGAAGATTCAATCAACGTCACTAAAGTGTCCAGTTTGGAAATGAGAGGATGAGTAGAGAACTGAATAATTCGGAACAAAAATTTATCAGAAAGGAACTGTCTTCTAAGATATAAAGGAGCTTCCCCGCATTCGACTTGTAAGGCATTAATGGGACTCGACTTCATAGCACCCGAAACAATTCGTAATGCTTTAGACTGTATGCGGTCCAATTTTTTAAAAGCCATTGCACTACCCGGTTCAATAACGAATAATCCATAATCTAATGTGCTTCTGATTATAGCATTGTAAATTAATTTTAAAGAAAAAGGATGTGCACCCCACCACACGCCCGACAGGCATCTAAGCATGTTTAAATGGTTTTCGCATTTATTAACAATAAAATCGCAATGGGGAACACTGCTTAATTTAGAATCTAAAATTACACCCAAATATCTGAAATTATCTTTGACTGGAATAGGGGTATCTTTAAAGTAAAGATTTACTCTGGGAATATTTCTCTTCCGAGTGAATAAAACAGCCGCGCTTTTAGAGGTTGATAACTCCAAACCGTTTAAATGTAACCATGAATCCAAGGCAGATAAAGCAATATTAATAGAGCAGCTAGCTTGCTCAATAGACTGGCTTGTAGAATATAACAATAAATCATCGGCATATTGAAGAACTTTAACAGGATTAGGCAAGGTCGAATCTAAATCAAAAGTGTAAATATTGTATAAAAGGGGGCTGAGCACAGAGCCCTGTGGGAGACCTCTCCATACAATATGAGATACCTCATGATCCCCTATTAACATGTTAACAGACCGTTCAGTCAGGATATTAATGATGAAATTCAGCAAGTTCATTGGAACTTGTAAGGCTTTTAATTTATTTTGTAAAACTGATAATACGACATTATCATAAGCTGAATTAATATCGAGGAAAACCGCGACCGTGAATTGATTATTAGAAAATGCAATACGAATGTCCGATGTTAGAATGCTTAAACAGTCAGTGGTACTTTTGCCTTTTCTAAAGCCATATTGTGATTCTGCCAGGAGACCTTTACTTTCAACAAACCATTCTAGGCGATTTTTAATTAAGTGTTCCGCTAATTTTATTAGAATTGAAGACAAAACAATGGGACGGTATGAAGAAACATCAGCAGGAGTTTTATTAGGTTTTAGGAATGGCAACACCATTTGACGTTTCCATTCAACAGGAACGTTTCCTGAAATCCTAATAGAATTAATAAGCTCTAAATAATAACTAAGAACGTCGTCATTTATATGAGCAAAAAAGGAATACGGTATGCCATCAGTGCCTGGGGCTGAATCGTGTGTTTTATTAATTTAATAACACCCTTCAATTCAGTGAGAGTGAATGGACAATCTAGCGATGAATTAATATTTTGGTTATTGGGACTAATGGATATGAGAGATATGTTAGCCTCGGGAACCCATGGAGGAGCTAATTTATCTAAAAAGTCGCTGGCTAATGAATTAGGGATAGGAGAATGGTTTTTATAAATTGATCTAAATCTGCGAATGTAGCGCCAGACAATCGTAGGGTGAGTATTCGGGGAAATAGATAAACAAAAGTTACGCCAAGATTCAAATTTTTTCTTTTTAAATAGATTGCGAGTTTCTGAAATTATTTTAGTAAGAATTTCGTAGTTATTATTTGACATTTCGAAATTATATTTATATTCAGCCTCATTACGTTTATTAATCGCTTCTGTGCACTCCGAGTCCCACCAAGGAGGCGACGGAATTGAACTAATATTGTTCTTTTTTACAGGAAAAACTTCATCCGCTGCTGCAATCAATAAGCGTGCTAATGCTTCAGCACAACTATTTTCATTACCATCAGAAATAACAGGCAAACAACAAAGCTTTCTGTCAACAATATCCTTAAATTTGTCCCAGTCACTACTATTACTATGGGGTAATTTATGTTTTAAATTTGATCTCCTAATATGTGCATTTGGTTTTGAAAGAGGATAAGAGATGACTATTGGAAAATGGTCACTACCATAAGTAGAGGACAGGGTGTACCAAGTAAGAGAAGAGGCTAAGTTTGGAGAACATATAGAAAGGTCAATTGCGCTTTGGTTTTGGTTAGGGTCTGAACGTCGAGTGGGTGCTCCTGAATTCAAGATGCATAAGTTATGAAAATCTATTATATCAAGTAATTCATCCCCATAACAATTCGAAATTGAACAACCCCATGATTGGTGATGGCAATTAAAGTCCCCCAGTATTAAGAATGGCTTTGGAAGAAAAGAAAAGAGATTATTCATCTCTTGAAGTACAGAAGAAGAAGGGTGAGGAATGTATATAGAGACAAGACAAGTATTATACATTTTTATAGCTACAATTGAAATTTCCTCACTATGAGGTGGTATCGTAATGATAGAAAAAGGGACAGAATTCTTGATAAGTATAGCTACTCCACCATACCCATCAGATCTATCCTCTCTAATGGTTAAATAACCATTGATTTTAAAAATGTGGTAAGATTTTAGCCAAGTCTCTGCTAAAGCAAAGACAATAGGCTCATATTTGTTTAACAAATATATAACGTCACTCTTTTTGTTTATAAGACTGCGGCAGTTCCATTGGATTATTTTGGATATGTTGTCCATTACGAATGGATTGAGATGGTACATTGAAAGAAGGGGCGACGTTGGACGGTGAAATGTTGAACTGAGAAAGAAGACTGTGTAATGCAGAAAGAAAATCATTTATGGAGAAATTAGTCTCTTTATCTTCAATATTAGATATAGCACAACCATTTGATGGTTGGGGGATGTTAAAATCTTTAATAATAGCATTGTGAGCTTCTTTATTATAGCCTGGTGCAGATTTGGGAGGAGAACGTGGTTTGAAGAAGACAGTCTTTTTATAACTTGTTGAAGCAGACATTCTATTAGGTAAAGAGATTGAAGGAGTATCAGTAAAGTTTTTGGATGGTGGAGATAAGAGTGTGTCTGCATAGGATTTTGAAACTGGTGGGTGGACTTTTGCTGCTTCAGCATATGACACAGAGCTTTGCGCCATGTATGTTTTAATTAATTTTTGTCTTGCAAATTCTGGGCAAGACTTATTTGTTGCAAAGTGGTAACCAGAACAAAGACAGCAAGATGCGTTTTCTTGATTAGTTTCACAGCTATCGCCAGTGTGTCCTTGGCCACATTTAAAACATTTAGGTTTCGACCTACATTGGAGTTTTGTATGACCGAAACGGCAGCAGTTAAAACACTGTACTGTTGGGAAAATGTATAATTCCACAGGTAATGCGTTGTAACACATAAAAATCCTTTTGGGTAAAATCTGCCCATCAAACGTAACAACAATAGATTGGGAAGGTTTCCATGTGATATTGCCATCCACAATAGATTTAAAATTAAGACGTCTCACTTTTAAAATTGGACCACAACCAATTGGAACTGAAATATTTTCAATGATTTCCTCCGGAGACCATTCCGCAGGGACTCCACGCACTAAGCCCATTCTAGTCACATTAAAAGTGGGTATGTAAGCTTTATAATTGTACTTTTCAAGACTGGTACTAATAATAAAAGAATTTGCGTCTATGAAATTTGAAAAAGAAATACTTATTTTGTTACGCCCGATTTTCTTAACACTCCCGTTGATGATGTTTTGGAAGGCATTATGTTTCAAAAACTTCCCAAATGTTATGGGATGCAGTGTTGTTCCATCATTTTCAGACATAACATTTTTCTGGACATGTATAACAAAAGGCGCGCTGTCTGCTTTCTCATAAATTTTACGCCCAATTTGAGCGGGAACTGAAGGAGCTGGAGTTGGAGCGACAGGTAATATATTAGCGGTGGTGGGTGTATATAGTTCTTGTTCTGCACTCAGGTTTGAGTCCATACAACCACAACCCGAAGTTTCGGATCCATGGCCTTTGCGGGTACGACGTCGTTTGTTGCAGTGCTTGCACACATGCACACGATTTCTTTTTAGAGATTTGGTCGTAGACGACCCATCGGTTTCCATCCCCGATTCATTTGAAATTGTAACATAACTGCCTGCCGGTGGGACAAAGCCCCCCGGATCAGGCGGATCGTTCATTGTCACCTATATATAAAATAGTTAAAAACTTACCCCTACCGAAGAATAAATACACAAACTAAAATTAAATAAAAAACAAAGAAACTACGACACTAAAACTACGACTACTGATGCTATAATACAGTTTTACTCAATTTTTATAGAAAATTTCAAAAAGGACGCGTCCGCCAAGTTGAAGTTTCCCGCGCTTTTTTCGTACCTGGAAAATCTTTTAACAAATTCATTTTAGACATGTGAAGAGTGCACATGTATTGGTTTGTTTGGTTTTGTTTTATAGTGTTCTAAAGATCTACTAGACACACTTTTTATTGTTCTCCTTTGTCTCTAATATTTTTTAAATTAAATGTCATACCTTGCATACCTTGTTTGCATGGTTACTGCAGTGCGAGTCTGTAACAATCTCACCGTGAAATTCCCTATATAAAAATGTACATACTCTGTGGTGAAAACCAAAGAGATTTAAGATAATTTAATGTCTTTGGTGAAAACTCAGGTGAAGTGAGCGTGGAGTGAACTGTCATTCCAATTAATGCTAGGGATTAACACTATTGACGGCTCACTCTAAGCTCACCTAACTTTTCACGGTGAGATTTTTACAGAATCGATCGGCTGTAATGCTAATTATATATTATATGATATTTAATTTGAATTGTAGGTGAGTGTGCTGTTGGTGTGCTTATTGTTATAAATAAATAAAGGTGAACCTTCACTGATCTGAGTGTCTACTCCGAAGTGACACATTCGAACACTCTTCTTCAGGGGGGAGACAGTTAGAACATGCACAACTTTAGTAATGATAGAGTCGCCATCTACTTTTGTTAACGAAGAAGCTATTAGTTTAATAATCATCGACAGATGTCTCTGTGATACCAACTTAAATGCAAATAAGAAAATCAAATACAAGAGTTCTCTATAATTTAAAACAATAATTATAACATTTTACATCAAGATTATTACATTATTATATGTATTTCATTTCTGACCGGCATCATCAATTATTGCAACCGTGTCACGGAAATCCTTATTATGTGACATATTCTGGCAACATCACACAATATGGTCGCCGGTCTCATTTTATAAGTGTATAGTCTATGGTCGCCGGTACCGTTTATTAATATACTCTTAGCCGTTACACGGTTATAAATTACAATAAATTAAAGCAAAATGGTTCATTATTGTGTTACTGCCAATTCTGGCGAAATTTAGCGTTTGATGTATGTGATCATTCAAATTTTCTTAGCTGTTGTTGCGTTATATGTTGATCAATATGCGGTCAATTTATATTAGGACACTTTTACTTCTGAATCACCATCATTCAAATTTTAATTATTGTAATTTAGTAAATATATCATTATTATTATTCGCCAGTCGCATATTGATCAACATATGACTACAACAGCTAAAAAAATTTGAATGATCACATAAAAACCAAACTTACTGATCTATACGTACGTAGGTACACATACATTCATGCCTATCTATAGCCACCTATAGAGCCTAAGTTCCAGTTAAGAAATGCAGATGGCGTTTCGAATCTGGATGCTTCGAAATGGCACAAGAGGGCTCTCTTCTCCCGTATTATTATTATACTCTTTGCTCTTCTTAGTCTGTGCATTCCAATGATCGGAATAAAGAAACCGACACACGGCCGAACCGAACATTGTCGGGACCATAGTCAATATTCGAAAGAGTGCACCGACAGCAACATTCGCACGGCACCACTGTATCCAGACTTTTTCATATTTAAGGGCTGATTTTTCAATCATCTGGTAACTTTATTCGAGGAATAATTTTGAAATTTTGACAGTTATTTCATATAAAACTAAAGTTATCTAGCGATGGAAAAATCAGCCCTAAGTCTGAGTATTTATTGCTGTTGTCTGTCATGGAGATTGACGAAGATATTATTATTATCAGTTGCTTTTTGGCAGAAGAAGAAAAAAAAAACTAAAACTAAACGTGGAACGACGTACGTACAGCTTGGCAAGTCGTGAAAATAATGGTGGCGCCATTATCGTGCATGTTGTAACCCTATATAGTACGACTAAAACGGTTTTGATACTTAGTTTTTTTTTTGAAAATTAATGTGAATATTGGCGGGTTTTATGAAAACAAGAAAAGCTCTGAAACGTTTGTTCAGCCACTGCCTAGAACGATAACATTTGCAGTTATTTAATTTAATTAATTAAAAATAAAATGGGTTGGCTTTGATATCGTTTGGCAGGATTTGAGGGGTAAAAGTGGTTAAAGCTGGTAGGGCTTGGGTTCCCGATTATAACGCTACCACTGTTATTACAAGGTAATGCATATTTTTCGAGAAATTAATGAAAAATGTTTCTAACCTCAAATCAGGTAAATAGCGAAAATGGAATGTTAAAATGGGCGATTGACAATCAAATCTGTTTCATAATATTGTATAAGGTGCAAAATGATGTGAAAACGAACGCAAAACGGAACGTAAAAAAAAAAACTATGATAAGTGTCACTGTCAAGTGTCATGTCATTCGTTTTGTTCATTCCGTTTCTCCTCGAGAAAGGTCTTATAAAAAGACAATTATAATAACCGAACAAATATAAATGATTTAGTTTATGAATATTTGTGGAGAACAGAAATAGAAAGAAATAAAAGAGATCCTTTTGAGGAATTAATTAGTTATAAATTATTTATTATGGTTTTAATAATAAATGAAAAATGTATGAATGTTATGTTTCATTTCTTTTTATAACAACCTATAAATCCCCAATGTTACTACTGATACCAGGAGAATTTGGATGCAAGAGCGAGCGAAGCGAGCTCTGGACTTGGGGCACCCCGACACGGACAGGTTAGGTTAGAAGGGGATGGCGGGGTCGAGTGAGCGAGCGAAGCGAGCGAATCGACCCCGCCATCACCTTCGTGGTTATTTTTTTATAAACCACCCAGAAGTAGGAGCCCCGCGAAGCGGGGCTCCGTCGACCGGTCTTCTCTCGACTGTGCTATGTTGAGTGTTTTGATGTTAGGTTACAATAATTGGTTTTTAAGCGACTATAAAAAGTTTTGAGGTTAGGTTACATTAATTGGTTTTTCTCAGGAATTGTGCATTGCCTTTTCATGGGAGTGGTGCCATTGGGGAAGGGGTACCCGCCCCCCTCCCCCCACCCCCCTTCCACCCCCTCCGCCTGCCAAAGGATACTAAATTTTACCCTCTCACGTATACTTTATAAATTAACGCTCTTACAGAGCTGCGAATAACAGATCTGTTCATTATGAACACAATGGGTCACCAGTATCACCACGATAAAATAAATAAATAATAAACACGAGAAACGGTCACCGATTACAAGAAATGACAGAATATGTACCTTACTCGACAAGGCAGAGCGAGTGTTGCCAATCTATCTATATACTTATAATAAATCTGTAGAAGTGAAAATTCTGTACATTTAAAATATCAAAAAAATAAATGGCTGGGGGTGTTACTAGGCCGACACCGAACCCAAAAATGTGATTAAAAAAATTTTTGTCTGTCTGTCTGTCTGTCGGTCTGTCTGTCTGTCTGTCTGTCTGTCGGTCTGTCTGTCTGTCTGTCTGTCTGTCTGTCTGTCTGTCTGTCTGTCTGTCTGTTTGTTCAGGCATCACGCAAAAACTACCGGTTCGATTACGATGAAACTTGGTATAATTATTCTTTAATATCCTGGGCACCACACTGGGTACTTTTTATCCCGGAAAAGTATATACAATAAAAAACAAACTTAATTTTGCGGTTCGATCCCTAGATCCGATTACTGTACCAACCGCAAATAATAAGTTTGTCGTAGGTTAGGTCACACGCAGTGGAGTTCATTTTTATTCCTTTTAGTTTTTAGAGTTATTTAGGTTTATTTTTATATAAGTCGTAGGTATAGATTTTAATTTTAAAGTATAGGTAGTATATTTGATAGTGTATGTAGTGACCGTAGGTTATTTTATAATACTGTTAGGTAGGATAGTCATTCGTATAGATATTAGTTTTTAGAGATTTTGCTTATATATAACAGCCGCACAGGTCGATCGGTCAGGTTAAGCTACGCTTGCCGCGGTCGGTCTGTGGATGGGTGACCATCTTTACATACCGAGACACCTCCGTGCCTCGGAAAGCACGTTAAGCCGTTGGTCCCGGCTGTCATTCGTGGGTCTTTGACAGTCGTTACGGGTAGTCAGAAGCCCGAAAGTCTGACAACCAGTCGTACCAAGGGTATCGTATTACCCAATAACTGGGTTGTGGAGGTCAGATAGGCAGTCGCTCCATGTAAAATACTGGTATTCAGCTGCATCCGGTTAGACTGGAAGCCGGCCCTGAACATAGTTGGGAAAAGGCTAGGCAGATGATGATTGAGTTTAGATTAGTTATCGTCATAAATAGGTTTATTTAGGTAGGTAGGTATTTTATTTTCTGTTATTGAGTTTATTTATTTTTTTAATTAGGTAGGTACTTAGGTAAAGATATCATATAGGTACCCTCTTAATCACCATTAATGAGACGCAATTGGTTTTCTATTGTAATTAGCCACAAAGGGCCCGCGAGATAGATGGCATCCTGGTGCACATACATTTTATCCTGTTAGCACGTTCCCGTGGGATAATTTCCGACAACCACGCGGGCGAAGCCGCGGGCAGAACCTAGTTATTAAATATTTTAGTTCCGTTTCAGGACTTTCTTGCCAAACTGTACGTATATGGGTTCAAGAAATGAACTTGAAGCGAAAAAAAGCTTGTAGCGTGTTTATCAGAAACAAATAATGAATGATGTTCTTCATGGTAAACAAAGTTTTTTATTACATTCACCAGTCAAAATCTAAACGGTGCCCCCATTTAGATTTTGACTGGTAAATGTATGAGGACCTTCATTATCCGGGGTGTCGATAAATCCAAGGGAATGATAAGCTGGATCGAACGGGGAATATTCTAGGGCGACAGTATGAGTCAACTTTCGTTCTGCTTAGCCCTGAATCCTCTAAGCACACTGTTGGAGGATTCAGGTCTAGGCTATCGGCTAAAGAGAGGTGGCCAGGTCATATCTCACCTCCTCTACATGAATGATTTGAAATCCAACAAATTGCAACTGATGGAGCAACTAAAGGTAACTGAAACTTGCAGTAGCGCAATCATGTTGGAATTTGGTGTGGACAAATGTGCAGTCGCGCATGTAAATCGAGGGGAGATTATGGGATCCGAAGGAATTGATCTTTCGGATTCCATACACCTTAGATCCCTCTCCTCATCCGAAAGCCATAAGTATTTGGGCAGTATTTGACTGAAGAAGGTGTTAACTGTTTTTTCCTAAGCTATTATTTTGTGTCAAGAACATACCTGACATACATGGCGCAGAACAGTACCTGATGCGTGTACTATAAACGGGAGGTAATCTCTAATCATATAAATCTGTCTTCCAATAGTGTTTATAGCGAGCTTAGGAGGGTTGATAAAAGTAGCAGGGGGGGGGGGGGGGAAGTAGCAGATCGTTTCCTGTTGGCGGATTCCGAGTCCATAGAATCTACACTATCATCAAGGAGAGTAACAGCTAACACCGGAGTGTAATCAAAGGGATCAGGAGAATCAGGGGGTTGTTTGGTATTATCCATAGTGGATGCAGGGTAAAATCATTTAAATAAACTAAACCAATGTTAAAACAAACCTTCGCTAAAACACAAACACAAAGAATAATCTTCATTGGATTGGATCTCATTGGCACAGTGATAAAAACCACGTAAAAAAATCGAAACACAAACAAAGCACGTCATAGGGCCTTCACCACTACAACGAAAGTCTACCGGAGACATATTATGGAGGATGGGACGGTTTACGTATGTCGGGCATGCCACCGTCCGGGTGAGTCCATCAGACATAATATTATCTCTGGTTGTTCTAGTTTGGCTAACGGCGAGTACTTGCTGTATAACCAAGTGACCAGGATTATTCACCAAAGGTAGCCCGCAAAATTCAATTTTTCTTACGTTTTTTCAATTTGCTGGTCAGTACTAAGTTGTACGTTGATTAAAATATGATTCGCGGCCGTAACATATGCATTTACAGAATTATAATCACTAAAGTCATCAACACAACTCTCTAAGATCAAGTAATCCTACTGAATAACTATTTCATAAAATCTTGACATTTTAGGATTATGCTAACTTAACACGTTGTATTACTGATTCTAATGAATAGAATTCTGTAAATACATATTTTTTAGTTCATTTACTCCAGCAGTGCGATTCTGTAACCATCTCACCGTGAAAACTTAGGTGAAGTGAGCGTGGAGTGAGCTGTCATTCCAACTAATGATAAGGATTGACACTATTGGCAGCTCACTCTAAGCTCACTTCACCTAACTTTTCACGGTGAGATGGTTACAAAATCGATCGGCTGTGTACCCTACACGTACTCGATTTGTCGATATCTATTCAACTTGAGCATTGAAGACTGAAAGACAGTAGGTAGTGTATCAGCAACTAACTCAATTCAGCCAGAATGGAAGTGGTTAAACCACAAAAAGGCTCTAAGTCTTTCAGAAAGACTTCACGTTGAGGTAATGTTATGCCATCCTTGTTTTTTACACTAGGTACGCCTTGTGCAAGTTCGACCAATATAGGTGTAGTTTTCATTGAATTATCGGTCAAAATATTGTGTCGAAGCGGACAAGACTCCACAAGTCGGCTTTACAGGTGTCTGTTCAAGGTGAATTTCCTAAAAAATAGGGCATCTGTCAAAGCGCACCAACGCTTTGACAGATGCCCTATTTTTTGGGAAATTCTTTATAGAAATCGCCACAAATAGAAACTAGATAGCTAATTACCCTCCTTATTTATCGCTAAGTATACTTGTAAGCTACGCAACAGTCGGATAAAAGGTAGTTGTTGATTCTAACCTCAACAGTATAATTGACACTTTTACAAAAAAATGTGGCTATTTAAAATGATTTTCAAACGGGGTGATGTTTCCAACATAAAAACAAACCAATCTAAATGAAGCTTATTTTGGGACATGAAAAATAAAAGTAAGGTCCAGCTCCTATAGGGCCATTGTTCTTTTTATCTTAATCTAAGTACAGACGCCAGCAGGTCAAGCTATCCGAAACTGTCACAATTTCCCAATCAACCTTGAACCTTAAGGCTTCAGTGATAAAGTTGAGAATCTATTAAAGAAATTTGACAGATTGTAGTAGCTTGATGTGCTGGCGTCTGTACATAGTGCAGAGAGAAACAACATGGCACGGCGAGCCGACCAGCCCCAACCGACGGCGTCCGTTCACGGACATGACTTACACATCCGCGCCGTTCAGTTCAACCATTTTATACCACCCAACGACCGGATTTGCAGCGCCACCATCGGCAGGACATTTACGTGAGTATGACAGACTCGCACTGCCATGCAGTTTTACAATTTAATTATTTAAATTACTTTACAGTTTAATAGTTTGGGTTCGGTTTGTTTAGGATTGGGTTGGGAGTTTGGATTATAACTTGTTAGATGGTGTTCAGATGTTTAAGTGGGTTTGCTCACCAGGGACTTCGCTAGCCTGAGCAAAGCTTCTACAACGACTACGTCTCAATGCTGCATGGCCGTCTTCAAGTTGTACTCGACGACCGTCTTAGTTGGCGCATCCATCGCTTTCTTTGCAAAGCGGCCCGTAGCGTCGTCGGCGTCGTCGGAGTAATAGACGCAACTGGCTGTATGCCTCGACACCGCCACTACCGCGTGGGAGATGCTGTCGTGAATTTGTAGCCTTTGTGTTGTTGTCAACATGCACGACCCTTCGCCGGACCCATATACCCGACAGCGACGACTTGGACGAGTATATACCAGAGTATATCTAGCTCAGTGCAAACGTCATGTCCATCGGATTGCGGTGAGTGCAAAGCAGCTCCTGTGTGATGCCAGCTACCAGGTTTGAACGGGTATACCTTAATTCGAATAGGTTCTCTCTGTCTAAAAATGGAAGCTGGATTACGTCTCTGATGAGGACAATCTCGCTTGCTCCAAACAACTTTATTGCCATGACTATGGCCTCAAAGTGGTTCATAGGAGCCTCGTCTACCGTGAGACGGTAGCATTTCTTTTGTTGCTTTGAACCCGTTGGCTAAGATTGAGGCTATAGTGCGCACCTTTGTCTTTACTGGTTCTCCTAAGCGGTGCGCAAGCTTCTCCCTGAGATCTTTGGCAGCGGTCATCGTAGTGGCCACGACGTCCTTCTCCTCATCGAAGTGCTTCACCACTCAGGTTGTCTTGCCGCAACCCGGAACTCCGTTTACCCACCTGATGTTGGGTACCACCCAACTTTCCTGCGATGCTGGTATGTCTGAAGTCCCCAAAATGGACTGTGCCATTTCAGGGATCTTATCGTCCAGCATGATCTTGGTACATTTAGCGGTAACCACTATCGGGTCGTCATTAGGTACTCTGAACTTGATTTTGCCCGAGCGCTCCGTCTCCTCCTCATCCAGGGCCACAAAACCGCTCTCCGCGCTGTAGGCTGCCATGTACGACCCCGTCATTTCCCCTTTACAAGTTCAACAAGTTCTTGTTCTTGTTATCGCTTTATTAAAAGGTGCGGTAGGATGACGGTGTCAAGAACGCATTCTCTCGACGGCTGGACTGTAATCTGTGACTATTGTGTATATTATGAAGACAAAAACAATTACAAAGGAGACTGTAACAGAATTCTGACAGATAATCACAACAACGTCAACGGAATTTCAAAATTAATTTTGGCAACACTGCATGTGCTTGTTTATTTTATAGTTATTCATATCGATTTAAAAAATCGATATTTTCTGCTCGAAAAATCGATTCTTCGATTAATCGATCTCAGATCGCCATCCCTACTGTGGACCTAATATTTTATGCAGTCCCCCAGTCGCCCACAGAGCTTTTTTTTTTTTTTTTCCTTCGCCCTTCTTGGGCAGTCTAAGGTCTTGGACCATACCGCCTCGTCTTCAGTCTTTATTGTCCTTCGCCCACAGAGCTCTCATGTTAAATATATATTAGTCTATGCCACAGAGTACATTATAATCAAAGACTTAGAGTACTAAGGAGATTATAATTTATAGAAAGTCTATGCACAGAGCGTGTAACCAGTCGCCCTCGCCTTCCCCTCATTCCAATTTACTGCGAATTGTTTACCACTATTTTATGCGGCGGCTATTAAAAATAATAGTGTTCTGTGATTAAAACTTGCAATTCTCTTTCAAGGGAAATAAAATACTGTTTGAAAATGTCAAACAAAAGTGAACTACCTCTAGAACCTGCCAATGATGATACCATACAGTGTTTATTTTATTCTCCTAAACTTGGATCGGATTTAACATTATGGGAAGACTTGTGTCTGCAGCTTAATAATTCTATAAAGATCATAACTAAAGATTATATTTGGCACCGAGATGAGTTTCAAGTCTATGTTCCTATTACTGTAGATAGCATTACAGGTAAGCCGGTTACCACAACAAGCTTTAGATTTTCATTTCATGTTATTCTCTACTCATTGTAAGATAAGTTAGATACAGCATTCGTACTATTGATTGATTATTGTGGTTTTGATTGCAAAAAGGGATAAAATATGTATTCTTGGACACGACACGCTTTTTGAAATAGGTGCCCAATTTAATACATTTTTTTTTTAATAATGTCGATCATGCCTCATCAGCTGAACAGATTTGGATGGAATTCGGCGCATGGGTAGACCATAACCTGAATTAGGACATGGGATACATTTTATATTCATAGTATGTTCCTGTGGGATAATTTTTTATCAAAATAATGTTGTTTCTGACGATTCAAAAATGAATTATTTTCCCAGTTAGTAACTTTACCCCTTCATGCTTAAATTCCCATAAAAGTACATTGCAAGTGTTATGTATAGTTAGGGCATTAATTGTTGTTTTTAACTTTTACAGGACTTCCAGGAAATCACCTTTGCAGTACTACTTGTTTTGGAGATAACCTAGAAGATGAATGGTTCATTGTCCATGTTATCTTTGAAATTTCCAAGCAATACAGAGACTTAATCATCCAGATGAAAGACAATGATGGTGATTTTCTTCTGATAGAAGCTGCAAACTTCTTACAACCTTGGGCCAATCCAGAAAACACTGAGAACCGAGTAAGTTATAAAAGAAAATTGTGTTTCCTTAGTAATATGAATGTTGCTTACCTACTCTTAGAAATACTTTTTAGACATCCGTCTAAAAGCCAATGACCAAAATGTATGGAGCAGTGGTGGATTTTTTCTTTTGTGGATTTGAGTGGATCTTTAAAAATTTTGTACAATTTATAACATTTACAAAATATTGTATAAAATATCAGTTTGTATGGAGTGATTTTTGCAGCGGCACATCAAAGGGGCAACTCCCGTATTTTTAAGAATGTTTGTATTCTAATCTCAGTCTCAATCAAAAATACCTCACAATTTTTTTAATAACGTGAATTGGCCCTCAAGACTAAATCCGAATGGCAGAACCGTAACCATCAATATAAATGTCGTTGAGCTCCGAGCGAAGCGGTCGCGTTTTCGTGTATCTAAAATATTCTATTAAATACTGCATTAACGACTTTAAACCTTGTAAACGCTATTAGGTTACCTTTGCTTTATCACAATAAGTTATTTTTCTAACTTTGCTATTACAAAGATCAACAAAATACTGTATTTGGCAACTAGTAGCCTGAGGGCTGAAACTGCGTTAAGCGGACGCCCGCGCGGTTCCATACAAAAGTGCTCCATCGCGGCGACCCGTACGGGCGTCTGTCGCGGGAAGGTGAGACCCGCGTCCAGGCATATTAATAACCCCACCGCCGTACTTCCACGTTGAGGTCGTGGTGGGGCTTACGTGCTCCGAACTCTAGGCCTGTGCCGGGACAGTTTATTTTGCCGGAACAGGTCTAGGGTGAGGAGGAGCCAGCCCAAGAGAGACAGAAACCCGCAGGGCAGCATGTGGCGAGCTTTTGGGCCACAGACTTATATTGGCTAGATAACGCAAGTCTCATCGTCTGTATAGAAACCAAGCGTGCCATTATTTTTCTACCTACTGTGACGTCACATGAGCGATTTAGTGATGGGCACTCCCTGTCCGCGAGTAAACGATTCAAAACGATCCGCGTTTCGTCTCGCTCGTCCGCCAGTACTCTTTGGATCGATAGTCGCGT
Source organism: Apamea anceps (assembly GCA_951799955.1). NCBI lineage: Eukaryota > Metazoa > Arthropoda > Insecta > Lepidoptera > Noctuidae > Apamea > Apamea anceps. Next base: position 9,012,769 of record OX637516.1, read on the forward strand.
GCGCGCACCCCTCCGCTTGCATGTTATTGTTTAAGTTCGCCGCTCTTCAAGTTACACGATGTATCCTCATTTGACGTAGACGGCTGGTGAATGTCCTGTAACACGAAATTAACTATTAAATAATCCTAATATCAGCGTCAAGACGTCCACATTTTCCGACCCGTTACATTTAGAATGAAACGAGTACCTACTAATCGATTTTTGCAAGATAACAGTGATAATTTAACTTTGGGATCACTTGGAAATCTGTAAATATAATTAATAATATTCTAAACAAAATCACTAAATTGAAACATTGCAGTAAAAAAAAATTACATGTCACAAAATACCCAACGCAAACATTATCATTCCTCTGTTTCCAAAATCGATTAGAATCGAGAACAAACTGTGTGTACAACACTATTTGCTTTATTTGACAGAAAAATGAGAATAGCTACTGTACCACGAAGCTGAGCGATAAGTGAAAATATCGATCATTTTAATTTTCATTGCGTGTTTTAACAGACAAGTCTTATATATAAGTATATGTAAGCCTTGTAACTAAAAACGGCAATGTATCATGAATTATTCGATACACACTCAGTTGCATAATGTTCATTGTACGACCACAATGAACACAAAATAATTGAATTTGCAATAAAAAACACATAATTTAATAACAAAATGACTTACCACTGAAAGGAAACGTTTCCACTGTCTCGTCCCACTTTTTTGTGTAGTTTTTACAGCTCAATACCGCACAATTTGGCATTTTTTAGTTTTTGTTTGACGTCTGGCATCAAGAACGTTCGAGCGCGGACTGATTAGAAATGACGCTGAAGGAAGTCAATTTTACTCCCTTTTTACACGCGAAGTACATACACTTGCGTCGTCTAGCCAATATAAGTCTGTGTTTTGGGCAGTAGCGACCCCACGGACCTTATCTCCCGGGAGAAGTCTTGATCCTCACCTCTGGCTTGCCTTTATTGGCCGGCTGGAGTGAACAATGACGAGAAACAGACCTCCCACCTCAATCTTGCCTTTATTGGCCGGTTTGAGTGGAGATTCGCAAGAGTAAACGTGCTCGGAGGATGGAAGTATTCGAGTAAGATGCTGGTAGGGATCTTGACCGTACTTCCGGGATTGTCCTGATAGCCGTGGTGGAATACCTCTCCACTCATAAGCACCTCAGGATATATTGCCCCCTTGTCGCTACGACACTATGTGCTAGCGAACGTTTTCGGGGTCCCATTATTGAGTGTGCAAGTCACCCCCTGCCATTTTATCTGTGTAATAAAACATTGGTCAGGCAGGGGCTACCGACTTTCCATAGTCCTTAATAACCAGTTCACTTTAGCCACTCAAACCTATAATCCAATATCTTTGTTTCCATGTCCTGCAACAGTCCTTTTTTTTTTTTTTTTTGTCGCTGAGTAATGCTTTATGCATCCCCGCCTCCCGGGGCACGAGACGGGGTATGTGGGACTCCCTGTCGGAATGACAGTATACCCACTAAAACTCAGCGGTGTTCCCGCGTCGCCGTGATGGGAGGGCCATGGGAAACCGGCATAGTCTTTACTTCCACAGCCCTCCCGACGCATGCCCGCCAAGATGGTATGGCGGGCCCCACATGCCCCCCAGGTTGGGGGGCTACGGGAATGGCCGAGAACACCTGGCCATTCCCGTCCCACGCTGATGGAGGCCTGTGCAATACAGGCAACGGTGCCCCCGCACCCGCTGGCCTGCTGGCCTCCACGCCCGCCTAAGAGGCAGGCCCCGCATGCCCCCCCAAGTTGGGGGAGCTACGGCCGCAGAGGATAGGGAGAGCGGCAACGAAACACCGACACTCCTCTTCCCCTTCGGCCCCACCGCGTCCGCCATCTAACGGTGGCGGCCCCGTCAAGGCCGCGGAAGGTAGGGAGAGCGGCAACGAAACACCGACACTCCTCTCCCGCCGCGGCCTCCAATCCTCAGCCGCGATGTCTCCCTCACGGGGGACACCGCGGCCCGCCTCAGGTAGGCTGCGATGTCGCCCAAGCGGCACCGCAACCTACCCTACGGCCGCTACGTCGTCGGCTACTCCGCCAAGCCCTGACGAGCGGCCCCCGCTGGGGTTCCTCTTAGCTTCACCGTGGTACCCCCATACCACGGCTACTGAGCCCCCCCGCCTCGACTCGGGAACCCACCGGGGGGGGGGGGGGTCCTGCAACAGTCCTACACCAACCGGGGGTTGTCCGTGGGTGCACTTGATAGTGCGAACGGGGATAATCGTCGGTTGGTGCCTCATTACATTAAAAAGTCTAACGGGCCTCTGCGAGTTCGCTTCGGCCCCTCGTACGCCTTCCAAAGATCCGGGACCCCAGGATCCCGAGAAATATCAAAAGAAAAAATATTATTAAATCCCGGATGAAATTCCCATCGTGAAATCCACGGAGCCAACCCGCGGGCCCATGCGCGTTGTCACGCGATGGGTGCCCGTCGCGGGCGCCCGCTTAACGCAGTTTCAGGCCTGTACCATCCAGAATCGATAGCTGTGACAACGACCCTGTTATCCATGTTGCTCATAACCGTAGGCCAAAACGTAGGTAAGCAACTTGGTAAAGACGAAACACTGAAGAGCGAGCTCTCGGAATTCTGCAATGAAATGATATTAATGAAAAAAAAAACGGGAACACATTTCGACGATTACGAATATGATTACTTAACACAATTTTTACCAAATTGTTACTTACTTTTAGTAAGTAAAAAATTATGTTATGTAAATGTAGTAAAAATTATGGTCACTCACAATATTAATGGATGTTTGTATGGGAAAATTTAAATGAGCAATATCTTTGAAACTACGCAAAGTTTCTCCGTTAAAAATTCAGGTTATCATTATCGTCCCCGTCACAGAATTTTTTAACATTTCGAAGATCGTTGATCATCAGGCAGCGGAGATACACGTGTCCAGCCAGCTTGAACTCAGGTTTGCTGGACATTAAGTTTTTAATGATTTCTCGTAAACCCTTACATGTGACGCCATAAATTAAGGCTCGACCGATATGGGTTTTTCGTTCTCGGCCGAGACCGAGACCGAGAACATAATACTATCTCGGCCGAGACCGAGAAGAGAAAGCGTGAAAAAAAAATAACTTTTTAATACAGCACTATTTAATTTATTAATAATCAAAGTTAAATAACATTATATTATAACATAAAAAAAGCAATTTCTCGGCATTTTCGCCTTTCAAAAAGTGGTGCTTCTCGTCATACAATTGTCCAGCTTTGCTAAATAGTTGTTCACTTGCTACGCTAGTAGGCGGCGCAGATAAAAACTTTTTTGCTGCAGGCCTAAGCACCTTATATGGTGACGAAAACCAATACTCAAAAATATTAGCATTTCTTTGCAGTCTTGGCTCTTTAAGAAAACTTTCTAGCGCTATTTGGATCACAGAACTTGAACTGTATTCGTCATTGGTCATTGGCTCGTCTTCCAACTCCATGGAATCATGAGCTGCCCATAAGTTGAATTGATTTGTTGCAGTCATGTTTGACGAGTTAGTTGTAGATGCCCAAGTCGTCTCAATCACAGCAATTAGCAACACAACCCTTAAAAAAGAACTTATTTTAATTTACTGCATTAACAAACTTTCATCATGTTACTATTGTAAACATAAACAACAAATTATTATTTCGAATACTGCACGAACGACGGAGCGAAGGCGGTCGGCCGTTCGGCAACCGAGACTTCAACTGTTGTGGATTGTCTATGCTTGATTATGACAATAAAGCAGTTGTCATCCAGACTTGTCTTTTATTACACTAAATCAATTTCAATCACAATTCAGCTCTCACACGCACTTACACCAATCGACTTCGCGCTGCGGCGCGTGGCCGCGCGCGGCAAAATTTGAATGCCGATCCGAACAAAGTTACAATCTCGGCCATGACCGAGAATCTCGGCTGTAACTAGCCGAGAACCGAGACAAATTTCTCGGTTGGATTTGTAGCCGAGAATGCCGAGACCGAGACAGAGACCGAGATCTCGGTCGAGCCTTACCATAAATCAAACGTTATTACTGTTACAAATTGCGTCACTAAATGTTAGTAATACTCTTATTTGAAAACGCTCCCGTTATTGATATTCGGAAGTGCCAGCCAGAAGTTTTATACGTAAATTCAAGCTGGTTGGACACCGATTTTTGCATTTTTCTACTAAACCGCTGTACGTATCACAAAACTTTTAGCTCGATGCCTGTTACAAATTTATGTAACGCCCGTTGATATGCAAAAAGTCCTCAAAATCACTTCCGTTACCGAGATTGAGAGACCAGCGAAAAGTGTTTTTTCAAGCTGGCTGGACACGTTTTCGATCGATTATCTTAAATTCTGTAGCGTTACAAATTCTGAAATAAGGGTGTTTAGCCGTCACATAAAGTGCCCTATTGACCTAGTTAAATGCGAGCTATTTTGAAGATTTGTTCAGCCAGCCTGAGTCACATTATATTTCGCGTATGGTAGGCGACAAATGCAATTGAGTAGATACACTAAAATGCTGTATTTATTATTGAGTCTGATTTTGCATAGAATTGAATCCATTCCTGCCACTTCAGCATTCAATGAGAGAGGTTATTTTCAGTCAGGGCCGCTGTATGAATGGTCAAAAGAAAACCTAAACCTTTCGAAACTGCTTCCTAAAATTTTCGAGCATGTTCTTGCATTCTCGATACCCATTATCCAAAAGTGCCGTGGCCTTGTATAGGTTAAAGACGGCCTTGTTTTCAGTCAAGATTGCAAAGTGGCGGCAAAAGAGAAACAGTGCTTTATTGAAATTGTTAATATGTAACAGCTCCTCATTTAAAAAATAACATTAAGTTCACAGTTACACAGTCATTTTATACGCACACAGTTATTTTATCTCCGATTTTGCTTCACTGTCAAAAACAAAGTAATTTTCATTTTTGTTGAAATAAGGTTGCAATTTAAATTATTTTGACATTTACCTAACAAATTATTTTGACTTTTGTTCCTATAGTAATCAAATAATACAATCATTTATATGGTTAATTTGTAGTTTAGTACGAGTAAGCTCTTTATTTGCATGTAAAAATTGTAATTAATTCTTTTTGTATGCCTATCTGGCCCCGTGTTCCCGTAATTTAAAACGTTCAAAATCTAGTCGCAGTCTCATCTCGGCGACAAACAAATGTCAAAAACTTGTCAAAATGTAGGGAAATTAGACGTATTTTTGACAGATTGAGACTGAGATCAGACTGTGAACGTTCTTAAAATTACGAGAATTACCCCGCTGATCATAGCGCACATTAACCTAAAACATGTCCAACCACTGTACCTACCTATGTATTACAAATAAAATATTTCTGATTGGGCTGCTACCACTCACAAGCCTGTCTAGTAACTATAAGGTTGCTGTTGTCAGAGGTAAAACTAATAGGGTAGCTGCCTGGGTAAAAAAATAATTATTATATTTAGTCCATCAGTTAGATTATCGAAAAATAATGGACAGATATTTGTTCTTTTTTCAATAAAAAAAAAACTACAAAGATAAAGCGCGTCAAAATTTGGGAGTGGGGGTCGTGACATGACGTGCCCGTTAAAGTTCCGCGTGACGTCACTTGCTTGCGACACTTTTGCAAGCAAATGACGTCACGCGGAACTTTAATGGGCGATATCTGCATCATTTTTTATATAATTGACAAAATAAAAAATACGGGTTCAATATTTTTTGATAATCTAACTGAGTTAGAATTCTGACCAATTAGAATTTTTAAGGAAAATAAAATAGCCTATTATGAAATGACTAGTTACGTTTTTTGAAGTGAAAACTTCTTTAGCGGCGCTGTGCACTTTTTTTGTGATGGGTGAAAAATGTTAAACTCGCGTCAGGACACGAGACCTGAGGGGCAATTCTCGTAATTTTAAGAACGTTCACAGTCTTTTCTCAGTCTCACACCCGAATACTGAAACGCCACTCAAATCTCATAATCATCTAAAAGCTACTAAATCATTATTATAAATAATGCTTGTTGTATTTAATGCTTAAAATAATTTTATTTCAATTTCTGAGAATCGATTTCTGACATTCGTCATAATAATTACTCGGGTAAATCGAAATTAAAAAAAAAAATCGTTTGGCATAATCGTTTTCGCACATCATTACAATAAAAAAAAACAACAATGGTCGGCGATTTTGAACACAAATTAAGTAGTGGTAATGAGTAATATGTGTTATTGGACTTGCGTTTCAATATTACGTTAGGATTTGTGTTACGTTAGCATTTTCGTGTTTTTTATAATATTTGTAATAATATTTTACACATTTTACATCGTAGCTACATGTGTGTGTGTGACTTTTGTGAAAACTAAAAATGTAAACACGCACGATTGGCGCGAAACTTCGACTTTAGATATCATAAAACTACACTACCACTACTTATTTAACTTGAACAATAGATGAATTCGTCAAATAATTAAATGATGTATTATTCATGGCCCCTGTGGCGGAGTTTGTATTTTCGAAATCCCCAATTTTTATGTTTTTTAGCCTCGATCATTTACAGACTTGAATTTAATAAAGGTAAATTAATAAATTTGCGCGCTAAATATGAAAGATTGAATGGCGATAACATATGAGATTATTATCCAACTCTCTTAATTAACGCACATTAATAAGATTTGATGGGTAGCATAGTCAATATTACATTAATTATCAATTAAGGATATCGTTGTCGTCATTTCAAGGTCCAATGGGACCCACTTCTGAGCCGGCGGAGGTTCGGGTCCATTCGGGGGCGCTTCCGAACTATACGGTTAGAAAGAAAGGTTTGTTCGTTTTAGGGGTAAATTCACACTAAAATAAAAATACATTTTTCTCAAAATTGGGGGCCTTTAAAAATATATGATATAGTTAGAACCACTAGTTTTTGGCATGTCTATCCAAATATATTTAATTTATCCTTGTTAGAATTATTAAATAATAAAAAACCATTTTTGGACATGTCCTTTAAATGGTATACACAAACGCCACTCAAGCAATTCGAAACCATGATCAGCCAAGCAGCCCTCAAATGTTTACATCATGGCAACATCCTGCTCAAAAATTGTTATCAGCACGTTCTCAGTTACAAAATAATTTAGTTTACGTCTCGTATTCATTTTACGCAGTCTTGTTTGAACAAATATTTTCTATAATTATTAATCAGTTGAAATATAACAGCGTAATTTAAGTTTGGTTTGAATTACGATTGAAATTATGTATTTATTTACATAAATTACATAAATTTAAGTACATAAATATCAAAGGAAGACGTCACAAGAAAAGAAAATTTCTTGAGATAATTATTGTCGTAGACTGGAAAGTCACACTTGACATTTTACGCGCGATTATTTCACAATATCATTATTAATTGCATAAAGTACCTAATATAATTAATTGATTCACGATGAAGGAGAAGAAGAAACGTGGATGCAATTATACCCCTGCTGAGAAAGATATGCTCTTGGAACTGATAAAGAAGTAAGTAACTACATAAACAATGAAATACTGTACTTTATACTTATTTAACCGCAAGAGCCTGGTGCATGTAATAGTTTTTTAGTATACAATACATGCTTATAACATACTCGTACAAAGCCAGGGGTGGCCAGGGCAACCGTTGTCTGTATCAAGCGCTTACTTACCCACTGAAACTTGTGACCACTTACCATCTGAAAGGCTCGGAATAAAAACAAGATGTATGTCTATGTACAAGTACTTTTATTCCTACAAGTATAATTACGGCCAGATAATGCACGGTTCAATTCAATGGTTTAATATTGCTACCGAATACAGAGTCCAAATACAATACAGTTTCTTTCGAGATGCGGAACCGTGAAACAAACTCCCTGTCGTTGTACTTTTCAAAAGCGTTCAACTTTTTTACATTTCTGCACCTCACAGTTGGCCTTTTGTGATCCGAAAGTGAAGACAAGGACGATAGAGACATTTTTATGGTATTTGAAAAGTTTCAATAGATTTAACTTGATTTGAGGGACCTCGCGACCACTCTTAGATCTAAGGGCTGCTCAAATCAGTTTGACAGTTCATTTGACAGATAAATAACGTTGAGTAGCGTTCCTGTATACGACTTTTAAACTGAGTGGTGTTTAAGCATTACTTATTTTAAGTACTACTTATATTTAAGAGATACTCAAAAAAGACGTTTTGGTATACGATTTAATTTCGTAAAATGTCTCTATCGTCCTTATCTTCACTTTTAGTTTAGGAGCTGCTCAAACGATTAAGCAGCCCTTAAATATTTGAGTAGCGTTTCAGTATTCGGCCGTCAATCTGTCAAAAATACTTCTAATATCCCTACATTTTGACAAGTTTTAGACATTTGTTTGTCGCTGAGATGAGACTGCGACTAGATTTTGAACGTTTTAAATTACGAAAATTGGCCTGCTGATCGAAAATTCGTAAGACAGAGCTCGCGTCAGGACACGTGACGTGATCGAAAATTCGTAAGACGGAGAGAGAGTAGACCGCATTCCAAAATATCAAAAATGTACAACGTTCATGTTCAATTTTTCACTTGTGCCGGCACTCCCGGAGTGCAACCCGTTTTTTTATGAGTCTATACTCTTTATTTACCCTCAAAGAAATCAGAAATACTTTACATTACATACAAAATCAGTCTATAATGATCCCATTGCTGGCACAGGCCTCCTTCCTGAGCAAGGTTATGCGCCTGGCGAAGAAAACTTCCTCCAAACTCGACCGATTAGAATTAGCTTCACTTCTCAGGAAACCTCAAGAATCAGCTTTCGTAATAAAAGTAAATCTGGCAATGACAGTCTTTAAATATTTTCTGCTCAAATTCCCTGTGGGTTTTAAAGGAACTACGAGATCCCACCAACCACAAAAAACCTGAGTACCTCCTCTGAAATAAAGCCACGCAACTAGTTGGGCTTCATGTTTTCGGACGTTTTTGAGGCGCTTGTGATCAGAGTATTGCGCGCACCAGAAAACTGACTTGCGATTATAAGAAGTTGAAGCATGTAACTGATTAGATCTCCTCAGCACAGTTATGTCTCATATCTTTAAAAAAAATGGTTTTATTTTCCTCCAAAACCAAGTACATACTCACTTATAATTATGGTTCCGTTGCCCCACTTTCAATAAATTCGGTAATGGTTGTGCATCTCAAATCGCACGTAATATTATAATATTCAGATAAAAATAAATATTGGAGAAAAGAACCATACTCGTCTGCACATAAAAATACCCAAACATTACCTACAGAGTTAAAGTATGTAAAGCCAGCGTATGTTTAATTTTGTGTTATATTATGTTTCAGGTTTTCATTTATGATCATCGTATACATATAATACCACCAGAAGTTGCCTCATTAGATGCCAAGTTGGAGTTACAAAAAGCTTTGAGCATTATTTATGAAACACCACAATTAACACAAACATCTAATGAAATACAACAAACTATCTTGAATCGTATAGGAAACTATCCTGAGAAAATAAAAGAGCACATTCATAAAGCTGTAGTGAAGTTGCCTTCCGACCTCGCGGCATTATTGACACTAAAACCTTCTCTGGTTGCACCAATCGTCGATGCATATTGTAACCACGACATTATAGATGCAAAATGTTGTAAAAACATAGACTTTGATGACTGTGTTACAACTGAAATAAAATTCACGAAATTTTTGTATGCTACATTGATTCATTCTAAACTTATTAATGTTGCTAAACATTATATTGAAAAGGAAAATGATAAGAAAAACGTCGTTGGTTTGAAACTAATGTGTGGGTATCAGATTATCATGAACAAAGTCAAGGTCTCGGAAACTGACCTATATTCATCAAAAGAATATTATCTGTTTCTCAATAGCTTAAAGAAAAATGGATATTTTAAGAATAATATTGAGGGGTCCAAAGAATACAATTATTTACTAGAAAAAGCACAGCAGTATTTTTCTATGGTGGAATGTCCTATAAGTTATAATGTATCCCATAAAATATCAGAACTGTTGGCATCAAATGACTTCGCTAGAGTAAAAAATTCACTAAAAAGCATAACATCAATTGAACAACTGGGTTATGTAGATGATAATGAAGACTGGTTAAATATACATCCAGAACAGTTAAATGAGTTATTGCAAACACGTTACGGCAAGAAATCTAAACTAAAAAATGATGATATCTTAACATCACAAAGAATAACAGAGGAATTGTCGTCTTTCTTGAAGCAAACATCAGATTTTGAAGGGATAGAACAGGACCGCAGGGATATATCCGAACAGGACCATATTGACTTTGAATCAGATCAGTTTGTTTCATGTATAGAAAAAATGTTAAAAATGTTAAGTACAGGGGCAAAAGAGGACACTGAAAGTGAAGGCAGTGAAGATGACTTTGATAATATGTATTACGAAGATGATGATACTGATGATTGCGATAGAGAACTTCAAGCGCAATTACAAAATAGCTCGACTGAAGCTGTAGAAGAAAATAAAACTGTGCTTGAGAACATTATTCAGAGTATGAAAGAAGAAAAGGCATCAACAGGTCCGTCAAGCAACTTAATGCGGTCTCTGGGGTTAAGCAAAACTGAATTATTGGACTCCGATGATGATTAGGTCATTACCATTATTTACCTACACATAAATTGGTAGGTAGACATTTTATTAAGTAAACGTTAGCTAAATATGTAAAGGTATGCAAAGCTGTGTAAGTTGTGCCAGAAATTAAACAATTTATTCATGAAAGTATCTCCGATTCCTTTGTTTTATTTAGAAAAATACCCAGAAATAAATCTTTAAACACCAACACCACCTCATACAAGGCTCAAAGATGAGCATAGGCTCCTCCAGCCGTCACAATGGTTTCTCCAGTTATGTAACTGGCGTCATCTGAAGCTAAAAAGGCGACAGTGCTTGCAATCTCTTCGGGTTTCCCAAATCTTTTCATTGGCACTATAGACAAACTTTTTTCTTTACCAGCTTCAGAACTCGTGATCTAAAATAAAAGACGGGAATTGGTTTTTGTGGTTTATCTCCGATCAGCATTAAGCACATAATAAATATCAAATAGGTACTTACGGCAGCTGCAAACTTCGTAGCAACTATCCCAGGAGCAACACAATTAACTCTGATTTTATCGTGGATAACTTCATTTGCTATTGCTTTGGTCAAACCCAAAAGAGTTGTTTTACTGACACTGTAAGGACCTAGCGGCTGAAAGCAAATAACATTTTAATAAAGTTAGCTTAGGAGTTTTACAAAGTTGATCATTTTATTATATGTTTATCATTTAAGTACCTCCATCGGTTGATACCCTGCGATTGACGAAATAAATACGATATTTCCCCCTCCTCTTTTAATAAGTTCGGGATATGCATCCTTAGCCAATTGCCAGGCGCTTTTCACATTGATTTCGAATATCTTGTCCCATACCGCATCGTCAGTCTAGAAATGCAGTAACAGCTTGTAATCAACTTATTTCGTGTATTTATCAACCAATTTACAGTTTTGACTGTGACAGGTATAGATAATACATGTTATCACTTGCAGGTTCAATTAGTGTAACTGATAAATCCAAATATTCTCAGTAAGCATCTGATTTTTTTTTTTTTATAAACGAACTGCATTTCGATTCTGTAACCATCTCACCGTGAAAACTTAGGTGAAGTGAGCGTGGAGTGAGCTGTCATTCCAAATAATGCTAGGGATTGACACTACTAACAACTCACATCAATCTCACTTCACTTGAGTTTTCACGGAGAAATTTTCACAAGCATTCATAATAAATGTCTTGGTTTCATCATTAGATTATCATCTCAGTTTAAGAACGCTTATGTTATAAAACAAATATACAATGGAAATAGGGTCTGTAGTAAATTGGAATATAATGCAATAGTTTGGAGTCCTCAAGAGTCATTGTACCTACACTATTATCATAGAAAAAAATCAACGTAAATTCTGTAGATACCTATACAAACGTCAATATGGATACTACCCCTTTCTATATCCTTCTTTGTTCGTGTCAGGAATGGTAGGTTTAGACACACTCAAATTCAGGCGAGAATCCACACAAATAATTAATTATTATCTAATATTAGTAGATAAGATAGATAGTCCCGTTTTACGAGTCAATCCATTTTTATGTTCCTGACCAGTATATGCGTGGCGTTGTAAGACGACAACATAGACTCCTCCGCTACCCGCCTACATCAACAACACTCCCACTGCCAGAGCAATTAAGTTAAGAAATGATTTCTGATATATATCGCTTTACATGTGTATATTTATTTAAATATGAAGAAATAATTGTTTAGTTTCTAATTTTATGTATAAGGTTGTTTTTGTTTACAATTTTATGTTACTCCGTTTTTTTAGTCTAAGAAGTTTTAATTAAAATTTTAATGTAATAATTTTGTAGAATTACCATAAATAAATTAACGAACTGTTGGCTTATTAGATTTGATGAATATGAATATGACGTTTCGTTTCAAATGATGATTAATATATCTATATAAATAAAAATGAATCCCTATTTCCCTTGGTCACGTCATACATAACTTGAGAACGACTTTACCGATTTCATTTTTTTTTTTGCGTTTTCTAATACTTTGTAGGTTCTTACGAAAAAAAAATAAGAAAGTTGCTTTACGCGGACGAAGTCGCGGGCAGAATCTAGTATAACCTTGAATGTTGAAAGTGTCATGTCATGATCAAGACTTTCAAAAAACATGCAAAAAAAATATACTTTGCCGATTCTACATTAATTAAAAATAACTAGAATAACATAGACTATAATTTTTATTTAAACGATTAACATTTTTTTAGAGCAATAATGGCTGTTCGTGTATGGCATGTCGAACAAAATAAAGTACCTACCTAGTTTTCAGGTTATTTCTTTAAAATTGAATGGGTACTCCAACCAATTTTATGCGTTTTGTCAGTTACCTATTTACACCAATTGAACCTGCAACTGACAATATTAGTTACATTATTAAATCCTTTATTTCACGTAAATACTTACAAATTAAATTTTTAAATATTTTTATAAACAAAAAGATAAAAACATTTAAAAATACAAAAAATAGTAGCCCACCGGTATCGGGAACAGGGTCCAAGCTACCGGCGGTCAGGGCTCCAGAGAGAGGAACTTCCTGACAATGCGAGCCGTGTCCAGAAGTACCGCTTTCTGAATCAAGCTCTTGATCCAGCTGCCCAACGAGAGCCTCCTCAGGTGTTGGTCGAGGCTCTTGGCTATTAAACCATTGGCTGTCACGACTATAGGCACAGTGATTGTTGAGTCCACATGCCACATGTTGACAACCTCGCGAGCCAAGTCAAGATACTTGATTTGTTTATCTTTCTCGGCTTTCAAGAGGTTCTCATCATGCGGGACGGTTATGTCAACAATAATTGCGCGCCGCTCTGATCGATCCACCACCACTATATCAGGCTTATTGGCAACAATAGTCCTGTCAGTGATGATGGATCGATCCCTGTACAATGTGATATTTCCATTTTCGAGAACTGGGTCGGGCACATACCTGTAGTACGGCACCTCAGATTCTACAAGGCTATATAATAAATAAATAATATGCCTGGACATTTCACACAGCGCCATCTAGTCCCAAGCTAAGCAACCTAATGCTTGTGTTATGGTAACAAGATGGCTGATAAACTACTTATATACATTTTTTTTTTTTTTTGTAAATACATACATATTATAGATAGAAAAACACCCAGACTCGGAACAAATACATGTAGGTCATACAAATATTTGTTCCGTGTGGGAATCGAATCCGCGACACGCAGCGCAGCAGTCAATCGCTTAACCACTGCGCCAACCGTGCCGTGCCGTCGTATTTCAGAGCAAGGTGCTGATGGATTATCCTTGTACAAGGTTGTGTCGATGCAAGTACTCACCGTTAGCTAGACGAGAAGATTATTATTATTATTAACGACTTTGTCCCTCCCTCTAAAACCTACCTCTAAAATCGGCGACACAGCAGGATTAACTGCAGCATTGGAAACAAGTATGTCTAAACCTCCGAATTTGCTTTTTGTCTGAAATAATAAAAGATTATTTTGTCATTAAAGATTCGTAACTCATCATCGGACATACAGCCGCATGAGCCGCATAAGTGGAACGTATGTCATTAGTTCGACAAACCAGTGTGCACTTTTCGATAGGTCATTAGATGGACAGGTCAAGTTGCGAGAGGCAATGTATGTTCATAAAATGACTTCTAGTCTAGGTATCGGGAAGTTCCGATGGTCCGTCGACACATTTTTCTTTAGGCCAATTGTCTAAAGACACAACATAACCCAGCTTAAATTTCATAAATCTTGTCATTCTTGTGGGCCACCTACTTAGGTCTAGCGCGCTCCGCGATAAATCTATAGGTACATATAAAAATGAATCCCGTCCCTTGGTCACGCCATAACTTGAGAACGACTTTACCGATTTCATCCATCTTTTTTTTACAAGTTTTCTAATACTTTGTAGAAGGTTCTTACGGGGGTAAAAAAAAGTTGCACAGATAATTAGAAAATTTAAGAAAACTTAACAACTAAGTATACAGGATAATTTTTTATTCAGTGCGTAAATTTTCACAGGGTGTTCTACCCATGAATATGAACAACTTTCACTATGGGACCATCTCTGAAATCACAAAAAAAAAATCAGCTGTTTCTTATAAAAGTTCAATACCTACTCGACCAAAATGTATGAATCTGCTGATTTTTTTTTCGTGATTTCAGAGATGGTCCCATAGTGAATGTTGTTCATATTCATGGGTAGAACACCCTGTAAAAATTTACGCACTGAATAAAAAATTATCCTGTATAAACTTTTCTGATGTAACCTTAGCGCGTTTGACATAACTGTCATTCGTATGAGTTTGCGTGATTGACGGATCGTGTGCTGCAAATGTCCTATTAAATTTTTTCCTCTATACAAATATCGCAAAATATCGTTTAACAGCTGCATCGGTCGGATATATAGATAAAATTATTTATTTATTCTTAGTACACACTGCACAGACGATTCAATCGGAAAAAAGAAGACGGAACGGGACGGGCGTTTATTTACGGTATTATTTTATTCAGTGAGTTCAAGAGTAAGATCTCAGAGCGATAAGACACAAATTATTTTCTAAAGCATAGAACTTAAGGTTCTAAGTAGTCTCTCGTTTACTTTTTAATACCTGTACAGACGCCAGCAGGTCAAGCTACCCGAAACTGTCAAATTTTCCCAATCAACCTTGAACCTTAATGCTTTATTGATAAAGTTGAAAATCTATTAAAGAAATTTGACAGATTGTAGTAGCTTGATGTGCTGGCGTCTGTACGTTTGTGGAGTTGGCTCGGTGACACCTGCGCAGGTACCAGGTGAGAAAGTAACTAAAAATCAGAGTTACTTACTTAACTTAATTTTTAATGACTGATTTTTATATATATTTTGTAGAATATTACTCTGAAGTAATATAAAAAAAGTCAGACGCTTTCCAGAGACATCCATGGTGTGAGTCGGTTCTCCTTTTTTTAAACTCACAATCTGTTTCAGTCTACTGTATGTGAGTGTATATGCCAGGTGCACACACTGTGTAGTATACAGTAGTTCTATATTCGGGTTTATGAAACTACATGTTTTTGTCAGTTATATCGTGTCATTTGTGAGTTATAAGTTATTTTCAATAGAGAATATGAAAGAATCCTCGGAAGCATCATTAAAATGTACATTTTGTAAAAAGTCTCATGATAAATTAATATTATTTTCAAAAGAGACATTTAAAAAGTGCCAAAATATTTTAAAACAAAGAACAATCCATAACCTTAAATTCAGAGACGCAGTTTTACCGGATGATTTGTACGACAGTGGTTACCATCGTGAATGTTACAAATGTTTTACTGCTTTGCCGAAAAAATATTATTCTCCAATCAAGGAAAAACAAAAAAAAAATATCCAAAAAAAAATTCATCGGGTCGTAGGTACTGTTGAAAATAAATCTGTAGCATCGACATCAAGTATTGATATCACTAATAATGATGTATGTACAGCATCTACCTCAAGTCAACTAACTGATTTTCTAGCTTCGGATTCTGCTCTAAGTAGTATCAAACTCAAGTCCAGCTAGTACTGTACCTGAACCCATTGTAATCTGAGCCAGCTGTTGAATTAGAATCAGTTGAACCGGTCCCATCTAATTCTGAAGAACCTTCTGTGGCGTTTGAGTGTGTTGTGGATTCCCCTTCTAATAATGTTTCATTTGAAAGTGATTTAAGTGCTGGTGAAAATCACGCATGTATATATTTTGACCAAAAGACAAAAAGCAGCAAGTATTTTTCAAATATTAAGATATTTTACTCTGAAGCGCATGCGCATAGTGCTCTCGCGCTCATACTCATGGTTGAGTAATTTTTGTGTTTAGGGGATGTTTGGTCATTACAATTCGTCGGATTCATTAAATATAACTTTGTAATAGTTATCTTAATAACATATATAAAAATCAGACATTTAAAAATACATTAAGTTCATGTATTTTTTGTAGAGCTTTAAAGCGTCTGACAAAAGTTCTGGCCCATGGAAAGCGTCTGACTTTTTTGATATTACTTCAGAGTAATATTCTACAAAATATATATAAAAATCAGTCATTAAAATTTAAGTTAAGTAACTCTGATTTTTAGTTACCTTTCTCACCTGGTACCTGCGCAGGTGTCACCGAGCCAACTCCACAAACGTACAAGTATTAAAAAGTACACGAGAGACTACTTAGAACCGAAAGTTCTATGCTTTAGAAAATAAGTTGTGTCTTACCGCTCTGGGATCTTGGACTATTCTTTTAGAAGTGTTTTTTCATCACGGTTAGTTCACGGCAATTATTATTATAAAAAGTTTAATTTGATATAAATTTTTGGTAAGTAATGATAGACTAACATGTGGTATACATAGTTATAAAGAAATAATACAGGAGTCATTTTTTTAATTTCAGTTGTATTTGGGTTTTTAAAAATGCCACCAAATGGACGTACAAGCTTAGGTCGCAGAACTCGCAATGCTACAAGTCAAAGATATACAACGTGTCCCAGAAATCAACGTCAAGCCGAAAACGGGCAATAGGCCAAGTCGATGTTGGTCATGTACTTTTCTTTTATGGATTCAAAAATAAATCTCAAAAAGTGGAACCCTGTGATGATCTTTCAAGTCCTGTGACTGCAAATATTAACTTTTCGTCAGTTTTTTTCTGTGACGTAAAAAAAATTAACTAAACTATTTTGGCAAGTAACTTTAAAAGATGGCACGTTTAGTCTGGATTCCAAAATGGTATGCATGCCCGCCTAGCTGGCGGGCCCCGCATATCCCCCTGGTTAGGGGGCTACGGGAATGGCCGGGAACACCTGGCCATTGCCATCTGACACTGGTAGAAACCTGTGCAATACATGCATACCCACATCAATCAAACTCCACATATCACCTACTAGGTCACACACTCACAAACACTTCTCACTCACGTAATAGACCATTTGCTTATTATAATTTAAATTTTATACAATGTAGCATTTAAGTTAGATTTAAGTCATTCAAAATTTAATTAATAGTACAGACGCCAGCACATCAAGCTACTACAATCTGTCAAATTTCTTTAATGGATTTTCAACTTTATCGCTAAGGCGTTAAGGTTCAAGGTTGATTGGGAAAATTTGACAGTTTCGGGTAGCTTGACCTGCTGGCGTCTGTACAACCAACCATACTTTTTGTTGGCATTTTATATTGTTGCAATATCGAGGGATGCTGGGTTGCGCTCACGGATATCACGGGATATGCCTTGGGGGCGTGGCACGTGGCGCCTCAATATTATAAAATTGTTCTTATGTTCGAACGGCGGCTGTACGCTTCATTCAGTCGCTTTGCCACTGCGTACAGTATACTATTGATGGGTAAAAAATCAAAATGCCGAGTTGTGCAGTAATTATATGTAAAAATAGATCAAATACCATCAACCTGAAAACAAATGGTGTGTCCTACCACCGGTAAGTAACCAATTAAGTCACTGTTTTATATTTTAAATCAATTTTTAAATGTTTTATTAACTTTCGTCCGGAGCGACACGAACTAGCCCGAATCTTCCCGAACGCAACGAACGTTTTGAATTTACAGAGGTGCAATCGAGTGCGTGCGACTGATTTTATCGATATGCATATTATTGCAGCTGAATATTTTTTTACAGAACTCAATGGATATTCTCGTATTACATGTATAGTAAAAGAGTTAAATTAGTTATTAATTTAATGTTGTTTGAACCAAATTAAGACATTGTTATTTCAATACTTACAGTTACTCGTGAAATGTAAAAACTCAAATTAATAATTACATCGTTGAAAAAAAAAATATATAAAAATAAATATTTTTGAAAATAAAAAAATATTTTGCGCTGTATTGATCACTAAATCGCAAGCACTCAATTCATGTCAATCATAAGGCCGAGCAGCCGCCAAAGTTCGAAATTTGAATTAGAAAATTCGCGGTCCGTCGCTATTTTGTCAAATCTTTGTCTATAATACTGAGGGTTTAACATTTTATTTCTTTACAAATGTGTTAAATAAGCGTTCAATTTAACCGGTAATACAATAAAGAAAATTAAACGAAGTTATTATAATACAAGAATGTGCTATAATTAAATATCGACAAAAATTATCGACCATCGCTTTCGACTCCCTAATTGCATGCGTGTGCATTGAATAGCAAATGTTTACAAGTAAATGCCCCGCCCATTCTATGCATGTGTGCTGTTAGAAATTGACTTAGTGTAGCTGCTTTCTTCTTAGTATGCGTGTTCAAATTTTAAGTGTGTGTCGTAAGTACACTATTTGTTAATGTTGTAAGTATTTGGGTGGGAGATTAGCGGCGGCACTAGGACTCCTTACTATTCCGCAATGAAGGCATATCTCCGGATATCTATGGTTGCGCTGGAAACCGAAATACAGGCATTGCCTAGTTCGGTTGCAGTGGCTACATCCACCTATTAGAAATTAATGCTGCCAAACTAATTTTCTGTAACCTATTATTAAGGGTGCCGGCCAGAGCATATGCCTACCGTGCGGTAGGCCCGCGTCACCCGCTGGGCTATGGCCCTTTGGGGTGCCCGCAAGGCTGCGGCGTTCTCCCTCTTTTGGAGGGAGTCCTCCCAGATAGGGGCCCCGTAGAGGACTATACTCTTCAAGATGCCGGCATCGTGCGCTGGGCCCCCCCAAGTTGGGAAGCAGCCACGACAGCGCGCCCGCGGGTCTTGCAATAGTCCTACACCAACCGCAGATTGTCCTTGGGTGCACTTGCATAGTGCGAACAGGGATAATCGTCGGTTGGTGCCTCATTTCATTGAAAACGTCTAACGGGCCTCTGCGAGTTGACTTCGGCCCCTCGTACGCCTTCCAAAGGTCCGGGACCCCAGGGTCCCGAGATACCTGCTAGTGAGATTTACAAAAACACTGGCAGTAAAACGCTGACAGTAGCAAGGCTTACGACGAAGACATTGAAAACAGCAACATTTAACACAGCAGAGCAAGAACATAGAAAAGAGCCGCGAAAGCAGTTGAAATCCCGCCAAAGGTTCACAGGTGAAGCTCGACCTGAAGCACCTGGCCGCGACGTCGTTAAAAGATGCCAATCCATAGGCAAATATTACCCATCTCTCCACTAGTCCAATGCTTACTCTAGGATGCATATCCGGTAGGCTCTTAAATCCCCTTTGTTGCTCTTGTTACTACCAATTATCCTTTTCTACGGGCACGTCTTCCCTACAAGAACCGCGCCCCCCGGTCTACTTCTTGATATGCAATGGTGGCTGTAGCACCATGCACATGAGGCTACAGGAGCTAGTGCGAATCTTGGGGTTCATTCGATTAATCAAGTCTGGTCAAACCACGCTGGGATTGGTGCAATTCATTCATTCATTCATATCCGTGCAAGCATGTATTTTCTTCCTTACTTCTTTATTACTCACCCCCTTTCTAACTATCATCTTTCACACAGTCCATCCATAGTTTTTTTGGTCTTCCCAGACTCTTATAGCCATCGACATTCACACTCAAAACTTTTCTCATTCCTCTGCATCACGTGCCCATACCATGACCATCGATTTCCGCACAAATTTCAGTTACCAGTGCCACTTTCAGATTTCCTCTTATGAACTCATTTCTTATTCTATCCATTCGTGTAACACCACACATCCTTTTTGTTTCAAAAAGCACCGCGTGCCATATTCCCATTGAATTAAGGGCTAGCAAGCACAACAACGCTGTGCTCGCTAGCCCTGTGCTCCTATCTGGCATTGAATGGCGTAGACTGATTCTCAATCATCTCTGGGCCTAGTTTTTTTCTGCTAATTGATTATTTTTGGGTTAGTCGTGTTAAATTCCCACGACCTACGCGTGCGTCGTCGGCTCGTAAACATAACTCCCCTTATGTATTAGCCGTTACTCGTAGCGAAGGAGTTGTAAGTACTCAAATAAAAGGTATTTATTAAGTTTATATTTTGTTGGTAATAAATTCTTGCAGGATCGATACTTACGACATCAATTAAGTTTTTCCGTTGATCTGCGTTTCCTACGTGGCATACAACGCCCTCAACCGTAATGCCTTCACTGCGCAAACTTTTGACTGCTGCTTCCACATTTTTCTCCTTTCTACTGCTTATCACAACTGAAGCTCCCTCACTTCCCAGTCGCTTAGCTATAGCGAAACCAATGCTATAAAAAAGAAATTAGAGTATTAATAGATAGAAACATTCGTTCCTCCCTATAATAAACTAGCTTCTGCCCGCGCCTTCATTCGCGTAAATATTCTTGTTAACATAAAATACGCGCAATACTGTAGGCTGTAGCTTCCCTTTAGTCATCATTTAATAATGGGTGTACAATGTACTTTTATCCTATTCAGTTGGAGGCCAGAGCACAGTGAGGGACAATTCCCGCGTGTGTAGTCTGTATGCACACTATGTAGTATTTTTTAGTCAATAAGTAGGAGGTCATTATATATAATTACCCGGTCGATGGCAATAGGCTTGACACCTATTATAAGTGACCTAAACATAACTGGCAAAATGTGGGTGTACTATAGGTATTGCTCTGCCTAACCCTTTAGGTGATTTGGAATTTGGCGTATTTCTTCTAGGACGTGATAGTGTGACCCATTTGCAATAATTAAGCACCCCATAAAGCCTAGGCGAAAATTCATAGAATTCAAGAAAACTTTTTGTGTTATATACAGCGTTGATTTTTGAGATGTTAGGGCAGGTACCTTAACCATTCTAGTTCAGGAGAATGTTCTAAGGAGTACTAGTTGTTAACTTTTTGAGAAATTCTATTCTGCATTCAGTGATTCTGAAAAAAAAATACTGTCAGTATGGACAATTTTTACAAAACTTTTTTAAGTTCCAATTGATCATGTTTCTTCTATGGATCAAAAACACTATCAGACCAATAATGGTGAGAACTAGAAAAGTCAGAAATCAAAAAACCCTTTTCTATACATTTTGTAGGATATAAGAATCCAACTTACTTTTTTATGATGGAACAACTTGTTCTACCTGTTCTACTGTTAGGACTGTTGTCAATGGAAAAAAAAGTTTATTTTGTTTCTCAAAACTTTGTCAAATTTACACGGGTATGGTAATTGATAGGTATAACAATATTTCAAGTGTAATGTTGTAGCGACACTTTACCATCCTATACTTAGCTTTTCTATTGCAAGACTTAGCATCACATTCACATGAATTGTTGTTGACCGGGGAACATAAAAAGGGAATTATTGATTATCAACCACTATTAAAACTTGGTAAATTCTGATAAGGATATTAAAGCAGTCCATGAGTCCACGTAAATCCGCAGCATATGTAGACAATCGAGTAGGTAGGCGAAGACTGGCCTTTGACCCCTGGGTCAAACTTCAAATTCATTTAAATCCAACAATGTACCTAAGTAAGTGGTCGTTTACTGCTTCGTTAATATTGTTTAAAACGGCTTGTGGACTGATTACTTGATATGCCAGGCGAAGATAGAGGTCAAAATATAATAACTTACCCTTCAGTCGAGGCTGTAACTATTGCTACTTTTCCTTTAAACCTCCCACTATGTGCTTCTCGGGCACTTAAATTATACGGGCTCAGCTTAACCAAATTACTTGGCTTTGACATAATTTTGATTGACTGAAACATAATAAAAAGTTTCGTGCGGTAAAGTTTACGGTGCCTAGTACTAAAATACTGTACAGAATGTATGCAGAATGTTTTCGTGCGTAATGATGACTGGTGTAGGTAATATCGAAATTAGATATGATGTCTAAGATACGTACAAATTGTTATTGTTATCTAATGTCAGAATTTCCGAATAACTTAACTTAAAAAAAAATATGAGGCCGGTCTCAAATAATAACATAATGCTAGGTACACATTATATTACTTTACTCTTTGGTACACACTACAGTCTACACTAGACATGGGCGTTTTCGTATTTAGTTGCTAACGGATATGTAGCCGATATTCAGTTTTCATATCGATATCAGTAGCACGATTTGCACAAGTAACTGAAACGAACGAAACGCAAACTAACGACAAACGCAAACTCACACTTTATTCGATGCAATACTTATTCCAACAACATAAATTCAACCTTAAATCTATTGAACGTAGGTCTAGTTTAAAGAATGAATTTCTCCCTGATATCGAGTAGCCGCCGGAAAGTTGCTAACTTATGGAATCTTTGTTGTAACTAAATAAATAGAAACTAGACCTTATTGCTAGCTCGTTAGGATATAGATATTACGCACGCACTATTATTAACCAAATAACCAATCACCAGCCGAAGTTACGTAACATTCGCTTCATCACTTTTACGCCTGTAGAACATTGAATGGTAAGACAGAGACAAAGCGAATGAAAACCGTCGATGTCATATCGGCTCGTGAAGTGAAGTTTGCGTTTTCGTTGTTGCGATATGGATAAGGATGAAACCATAGCTCGATGAAGTTTTTGTGAAAACGGTTATGTATATTTAGATGTCGATATGGTATGATAATAAACACATATCCGATATAGGTTACGTTTTGATATATCGAACCCATGCCTAGTCTACACACGCAGCAACTTTAGCCGTCGGTGGCAGCGGCGTCTCGCTGGCGATTTCAAAATACAATACACATCCGTGTATATGTCCGAAATTTTGACATCATCGCTATCGACCTCTTGCTATCGACGAATCGACTGTCACGGATCTCGGAATCAGTCAGGGAGTCCTCTACCCTCCATACCCATAATCAATCAGTGACAACAATCAATTATGGGCGAGAATAAAATATGGAAATAATAACTAGGAAAGTCTTCAGCCAGTCATTGAATTCTAAGTATTGGAAAAAAACTGACAACTTTTGCCATGTCTCAATAGTATCATCAGTTCCATACTGCAAAAATATCATAACCTATAAGTTGATCAACTGATTCGATTTTATCTGGATTTCTCAATAGCAGCCCGGAGCCGATCTGTGCGCGGTTAATGGCATACATAACTCGCAAAATGTGACTGTACTATAGGTACACCTCTGTCCAAGGCCGGATCAAATCGCTTGTTAACTAAAAATGTATGGATAGTGACAGCTAGCTGTCAAATTCTTGGTGTACCATTGGAGCGCAGTGACATCTAAAGTGAGCACTTCAGATGTCACTGCGCAGAGATGTCAGCATGAGTGACGGGGCCCGATAGGGCCGAAGCCTGCCAGGGTAGCGGGATTGTCCGAAAGGGTTACCGCTGCCCTGGAACATAAAGGGTTAAGGAAGGAACACGGGTGGGTTTTAGTCAGTAAGAGTCTGACACTCCCTTCTGCTCCACCCAGAGCGGGAGGGGTCAGTTGATGATTTCCCATCCTCAAAAAAAAAAAAAAGATGTCACTGCGCTCCAAGTGGCAGTTTTTATCCCCATTCGCTAAAAACTCGTAATTTACTGTTATTTTACAACTTTGTCGTACTATGTGTTTCGTCATTTTTCTTCATTCATACTGGTTCTTTACTAGTGCTAAAATTACAGTCCGGCCGTCGAGAGAATGCGTTCTTGAGACATGTCAATTTCGTGCAGACGAACACGTGTTTTGCGAATTTGATCTTTTTGGTAGTTACTTACTACTAGAATTGTTGAACTGACATGTGTCAGGAATGCATTCTCTTGACAGCTTTGTGTGGCGGGCGACGGAATTAGGTGCGTGTGTATCGAGCATTACATACAGAAATTGTTTTTTTTTGTGAAGTACTAACTTTTGCCCGGTGGCCAAAGAGTAGTAGCCACCCACTGGAAAAATATGTCATGGGAACGTACTACCGAGATTAAAAGAACCCTATGTGTTAATCCAGATTATAAACTATCTGTGTGGCATTTAAAATAAGTTCACCCGTTTTTAAGCCGCGCCGTACCGGAACAACATCCAGACAAACGAACAAAACTTCTAAAAAAGGATGTATGTATTTGGCATCAGACTCATTCCCACACCTCGTAGTGATTACTTAAAAAAAAAATATTCAGTACAGTTTTGACTTCGTTGCTATGTATTTTACTGTCACCATACTTCTC
Organism: Apamea anceps; assembly: GCA_951799955.1. NCBI lineage: Eukaryota > Metazoa > Arthropoda > Insecta > Lepidoptera > Noctuidae > Apamea > Apamea anceps. The sequence goes on from OX637516.1 coordinate 9,037,374, forward strand.
TTCTTAGTCTGTGACTGTCACACTGTGTCTGTCAAATGTAGAGATGTTCTAATAGGGTCATTTTTAGGTAATCCTATTATTGAATATAATAGTTAACGCATATTAGGATATCATACCTATTACTGGATATTAGTCAAATATTAGTGAATCGATTCAGCTACTCAACCTAATATGCATACAGGCGTAATATCGGTAATAGTCCCCATAATAATTAATATGAAATACGAGATTCTGCACGTTTATTATTCACGTATGCCTATTATAGAAGTGAAACGGTGATTCAATTTTCCTTGGACCAAAACCTCTAACAAAAATAAATAAAATATCAACCCAATCACTAAACACTAACAAAATAATGAATAGTTATTACTATTTATAAGTTATCAATCACTGCGTGCAGCAATAACATGGAGTCGCTGTGAGCTTTGGTCACTGGTCACCATAGGGCGCTATCAGTCGCTGCGATCAGTCGCCTCGCTATTACGCGTCCCTATTATTTGACTAATACCTGGTAACCTATTATTCTATATTCGCATATCCTAATATGAATATTCATGTACTATGATACCTGTACATACCTATTACGAATATATTAGTCACACCTCTAGTCAAATGTCACCGTCACCTCAGCCAGGATACCTCTATTTATGTTCTGTGACCTCGGCCATAGTATAATGTACTCTGTGACCTCAGCTCACCTCACCGTCACCGGTTTTGGCGGTTTCATGCTGTCAACTGTCACGTTATCACGTACAATTGTCGACTGGAAGAACAAAAACAATTTACAGTAATCTCCAATTTACAATAACAGATTCATAACATAAAAGTTGAACATTTAGGCATGTACTTATTACCTCTCAATAATAAATGTTATCTACTGACTTTTAAATATTCATAATTCATTGATTAAAAATACAAAATGAAACATCGTTGACATGGCGCTTACTTTTAGAAAATATTATTATAAGTATACAAAGTGTATAGTGGTATCAGTTTTACTTGCTTTTTTTATACATATTTTTATTGCAATTAGTTTATTTCCATCTATAAATGATAATTTATTAAAAAAGAATGGTTATGTATCCACTGCTCGACAAGTAGTGGATGAAGTTTCGGCCAGGAAGAGCAATATTGGATATAGTGATGATGAAGACTTGTCCTCAAATAAGAATCACAACAAGCTCTTGACGCATCTAAGACTAGAAGAACTGGACTTCAAACCTCCTTGTGAAATAAAGAGTAGAGAAGCTATATCTGCTATTCACCGTGCTAAAACGCAAAATTGCAAACAGCAAATAGTCAATAAAACATGCCTTATACAGAGTGGAAATTTTTATTCAGAAAAATTACCTAATGGTTGCCTTCGTGGTCAGACAACTTATGGGAAATACCTAGGATGCTATGCAGATGAGAAGAAATTGAGATTACTTACAGGTTTCTATGGCAATTATGCAAACACTAATTCACCTACTGCATGTTTGGATATATGCATACAAGCTGGATTTCTGTATGCTGGAGTTCAATATGCGTAAGTTTGTATCCACTTTTATACTAACAACTTATTAGTTCAGCTGCCAACATCGGTTTCAACCAACAATTTTATTCTTGTCTATCCTAAAAATATCAAGTAAGTGTAAAACTGTTTAGTTGATTTTGTTATGTTGAGCAGATAATAAATTAGTTGACCTGTGACTTAAGACAACAGTGATTGTTTAGTGGGCCACCTGGGTGGGTGGGGGTTCCCACGAAACAATCACTGTTGTCTAAATTAAATACTAGTCAAAAGAAAATATGGGCACCTTGCCCAATGGGGTTTTTGGATTTCTGTTTACAAATAAATAAAATCGAATTGTCTGTTTGTAATGTCAAAATAAGTTTATTTTACAAAATGCTTATGAAAGTGTATACGTTCCTTAGACAAAAAAAAAATACAATTTTTAAAATTTGGAACGTAAATGGACTAACTTCTAATAAACAGGAAGTAGAACTTTTCATGAAACACAACCAAATCGATATTCTTTTAATCTCAGAGTCACACATGACTGACTAAAAAACCATCCTTTTTAAAGGATATAACATACATATACAACGTGTCCCAGAAATCAACATCAAGCCGAAAACGGGCAATAGGTCAGGTCGTGACAGTTACTAAAAAATATTTAAAAAAATGTTGGTCATGTACTTTTAAAATTTTATGGATTCAAAAATAAATCTCAAAAAGTGACACCCTGTGCTGATCTTTCAAGTCCTGTGACTACAAATATTAAGTTTTCGTCAGTATTCTTTCTGTGACGTAACCATGAATAACCCTTCTGTAAATTACAGTTAAAAGTTAAAACATAACTTCCTCAGTGTCTGTGGTCTACGTACCAATTGATTTTAATATGATTTAATTTATTGTATGGATTATTATTATCTGAAATAAATGAATTATTATTATTATTATTTAAATAAAATGTTAGATTTTTGCCCAACATTGAATTCAAAATTATTACATCACCCAACTTTATCCACGTGTAGTGTAAAAAAAATGTACTACACTATTTTGGCAAGTAACTTTAAAAGATCTGGATTCCAAAATGATATGCCACTTACTAATTGCTACTTCTTAATTGAAGAAAAAAAGTTATTTGTTAGTTTTAGGTGCGTTTCAAATGAAATTCAGTTGTTGGATTTCTTTAGTTATAATATTTATTAAATCAGATTTACCAAGCTTATATTATTAAATGTTCAAACTGTTTGCCTTCAGCTGGAATGCAAGCTCTACATCTCTTTAAAAATGATCGCGTAATAAGACGGGCGTATCTTCTTTGATGTATTCAGCGACTTCTGCAATTTTTTGGCGCAGCTCGTCTAAATTTTGAACTGGTTTAGAGTACACGATATCCTTTATCGTACCCCAGTAAAAGAAATCTATGGGGTTAAATCGGGTGAACGGGCAGGCCACGAAATTGTACCACCCCGCCCTATTCACCTATCGGGGTATTCACGGTTGAGAAACTCACGTACTGTTAGAGCATAATGCGCTGGGCAGCCATCTTGTTGGTACCACATGCTGCCGTAAATGTTCAGTGGCACTTCTTCCAATAATTCTGGTAATTGGTTTTGTAAAAAGTCCAAACACCCCTGGGCATTTAAGTCAGCCAGTTCTCTGGCAGCTCGATTGGACCAATAACTTTACCATTCAAAATTCCCGTCCACATGTTCACTTTAAACTGGTACTGCGATCTGTCTTCCCGCATCAAATTTGGATTATCCACGTGCCATTCGTGCAAATTGTGGAGGTTCATGTAACCGTCCTTTTTAAATGTTGATTCATCTGACCATAGAATTTTTTCAAAGAATCGCGAAACCTCACGGTGCTTCTGCAACATCGTTTGACAAAATCGCACTCTCTCTGTGTAGTCTCGGGGTAGCAGACTTCTATGTTCTATGTTACGGGTTTGGTATCCGCCCTTAGTCCTTCAGATGGACCATTGTGCGTGCGCCATGGCGGCCGTCGATGGTTATTCCAACCAGCCCACCTCCCTCCAGAAGCTTATTAGGTCTCCTGGTCTGTCGAGAACATCTGTGTAGGATCCGGGTGTCCCGAGGGTTACTGGTCTAATCTGGGCGATGCCTGTGCACTCAAAGAGCACATGCGCGACGGTCTCATCAGCCTCCATGCAGGCTCTGCACAGGGGGCTGTCCGTTATGCCAATCGTATGGAAGTGTTTGTTCAGTGTGCAGTGTCCCGTGATGGTCCCCGCCACCAGGCGCAGGCCTTTCCTGTCCAGTCGTAGTAGTCTTTTGGAGAGCTTGCCATCTAGTGATGACATGGCTTCCTTGGACTGCCTGCAGCCCGGTGACGAGGACCACCAGTTCTCTGCCTGTGTGTGGGTGTGCTTTTGTAGCCACCTGCGTAGTTGGTTGAAGGGGATGGGAACGACTGGTTCCGGTCCGTAGACTGGCGTGCTGGATGCCCTTCTGGCCAGCTCGTCAGCCGCGTCGTTACCTAGTGATCCACTGTGTCCTTTTATCCATTGTAGTGTCACTGTGTTGCGGTTCGATACAGTTACCTGTTCAAGCGCCATGTGACATTCTAGTATTAGATTTGATGTGATGCATCCCTTCTTTAGGGATTGGAGGACTGAAGCGCTGTCAGAGAGTATACGAACATGGGTGTCCATAACTCTCCTGGCTGCTATGGCATGGGCCGCTTGTATTATACCCACACACTCGGCTTGGTAAACCGTGTTGAGCATTCCTAGCGGGCTGCATATGTTTATGTTGAGGTCGTGTGAGAAGACTCCGACTCCAGTTCCGCAGTCGGTCTTTGATCCATCAGTGTAAACTCTCAGCTCTCCTGGGCCTGAGTAGTCGCACTGCTCGTCTTTAAGCACTACGTTGTAATGCTTTTGAAAGCAGTATTGCTTAGGGGCTTTGTCGCAGGGTGATGCCATCATTGGTTGTCGTTTGATTGCCTCGTCCTTTAGGCGTATGTGTTTGATTCTCGAGTCTTTGTTTAGGGTTCCTGATAGATGGAGCCTGAAGGCAGACAGGGCCGCCTCCTCTCTCACAATGAGGTGTAGGGGAGGCAGTCCAAGCATGGCCTGCAGGGCAGCGGTGGGTGCAGTTCTCATGCAGCTTGTGATTGCCACACAAGCAAATCGTTGCAACTTTTCGAGATCTTTTTGGGCTGTGCTCAGGTCTGTTCTGGGCCACCAGACTTGTGAGCCATATGTGATGATTGGTCGGATAACTGTGGTATAGAGCCAGTAAGTGACCCTTGGGCTAATCCCCCAGTTTTTCCCAAGCATTCTCTTGCATTGCCACAGGGATATGCTGGCCTTCGTGGTGATGTGATTGATGTGTTTAGCCCAGTTCAGCTGTTTATCCAAAAATATGCCCAGGTATTTGGTTTCAGTTGAAAGGCTTAGGGTAGTGACAAAGAATCGTGGAAGTTGTAGTGTGGCAAGTTTCCTCTTTTTTGTGAAGAGGATCAATTCGGTTTTTGTTGGGTTCACTGATAGTTGGTGTGTACTGCACCAGTTCTCTACTATTTTCAGTGCCTGGTGCATTAGGTTGCTTAGGGTGTTTTCGTGGGTGCCATTTATTATTATGGTGTGTAGTCTCAGGGTAGCAGACTTTGTACTCGTCGTACATGGTATGGGTGTAACTCGTTTTTTTTTTAAATACGTTGTGCAGTACTTTTGGGGACTCCTATGCTCTGTTGAATTCCACGTACTGAGATACTTGGGTCTTCTTCAACTGCTTGCAGGACTTCGGCCTCGTAGGGCGTTACGGGTCTTCCCTCGCTAAACATTTGACTAGTGAATCGACCCTCTGATAATGACCGATGCATATTAATAAATTCTCGATGATCGGCATAACGCTCAGCATTTGGGTATCTCTCACGATACATTCTTGCTGCAGCATTGGCGTTGCATAAGCATTTACCATAAATGAGATGCATGTTCTCGTATTCCTGTGCGGTGTATCGAGATGGCATGATAACACACTACACAAAACACGGGATTACGATTAAAACAAGTTCGGGGTCGTCAGAAACAATGCAGATAAATTCAAATCACAATGCAAATCAAGTCCAATAAACAAAGCCACAGTTGTAAGTACGAAGTCAATACAAATACAGAAAGATGCGTAGTAAACGAAAGAGCGTAACGTACTGCAGTATTGCCCTATTTACCTAACGCATCCCTGTTTCGCCAGAGTGGCGTCTCTATCTGTTTCACTCACACAGACGAAATGATTTGTCAATCCGTCTCGCGCTTAGATAAAAGCAGCGTCACCATCTGTCTCGCTCGCACTAGTCAAATAACGTCACTCTTCGTCTCAATCGAACTTGTATGAATTCCGGCTTCATTAAAAAACAAATATTTTTCCTCAATTAAGAAGTAGCAATTAGTAAGTGGCATACCATTTTGGAATCCAGAATAAACGCGCCATCTTTTAAAGTTACTTGCCAAAATAGTGTAATACATTTTTTTTACACTACACGCGGTTAAAGTTGGGTGATGTAATAATTTTGAATTCAATGTTGGGCAAAAATCTAACATTTTATTTAAAACTGAGGTAGTTATGTTTTAACTTTTAACTGTAATTTACAGAAGGGTTATTCATGGTTACGTCACAGAAAGAATACTGAGGAAAACTTAATATTTGTAGTCACAGGACTTGAAAGATCATCACAGGGTGTCACTTTTTGAGATTTATTTTTGAATCCATAAAATTTTAAAAGTACATGACCAAGATTTTTTTATATTTTTCTAATAACTGTCACGACTTGGCCTATTGCCCGTTATCGGCTTGACGTTGATTTCTGGGACACGTTGTATATATATACGAGGAGGGATCAAAAAGTAGTGAGAATGAGATAGAATATAATGACTATTGATAACTTAATAATTTATTTTTCTACATAGTCTCCGAGTCTCTCTACAGACCGAGTCCAGCGCTTTTCCAAGGCTTCAATCCCTTTCAAAAAAAAAGTTTTGTCTTGGTCCTGCAAAAAGCTCTCCACGGCATCCATCACCTCGTTATCGTCTTCGTACCTGTTTCCCCTTAAGTATTCTTTCAATTTGGGGAAAAGATAAAAATCGCTAGGCGCCAGATCTGATGAATAAGGGGGGTGGTCAACCAATTCGAAGCCAGCTTGCTGAATGGCAGCCATCGCAACTGCCGACCTGTGCGCGGGTGCGTTGTCGTGATGAAACAGCACGCCCCTTCGAAGGTTCCCTCTCCTTTTCTCTTTGATGGCATTCCTCAACTTGGAAATTAAAGCTGCATAATATTGGCCTGTAATAGTGGTTCCACGCTCCAGGTAATCAATCAACAATATCCCTTCTGAGTCCCAAAATATTGAGGCCATTGCCTTGCCAGCCGATGCCACGGCACGATACTTCTTCGGGGTAGGTGATGCCGTTTCCATTGCGAAGATTGGTGTTTTGTCTCAGGACCAAAATGATGGGCCCATGTTTCGTCCATTGTTAAAAAAAACCGGCCAAGTGCGAGTCGGACTCGCCCATGAAGGGTTCCGTTACGTTACGATTTATGACGTATTAAAAAAACTACTCACTAGATCTCGTTCAAACCAATTTTCGGTGGAAGTTTATATGGTAATGTACATCATATATTTGTTTTAGTTTTATCATTCTCTTATTTTAGAAGTTACAGGGGGGGGGACACACATTTTACCACTTTGGAAGTGTCTCTCGCGCAAACTATTCAGTTTAGAAAAAAATGATATTAGAAACCTCAATATCATTTTTGAAGACCTATCCATAGATACCCCACACGGATGGGTTTGATGAAAAAAAAAATTTTGAGTTTCAGTTCTAAGTATGGGGACCCCCAAAATTTATTGTTTTTTTTTCTATTTTTGTGTGAAAATCTTAATGCGGTTCACAGAATACATCTACTTACCAAGTTTCAACAGTATAGCTCTTATAGTTTCGGAAAAAAGCGGCTGTGACATACGGACGGACAGACAGACAGACAGACATGGCGAATCCATAAGGGTTCCGTTGCCATTTGGCTACGGAACCCTAAAAACGAGACAAAAAGTTTTCAGAATCTACTTGAAACTTGTCCAACAATATCTTCGACATGTCAAGTCGATTTTGTTTCTGACTGTCGGTTAACATTTTCGGCACCCATCTTGCGGAGACTTTTCTCATATTCAAAGATTGTTTCAATATGGATTAAATACTTCCATATGAAATGCCCGTTTCTTGAATTAAGTATCGGATGGTAACTCTTCGATCGCTCAATACAATTTTCTCGACTTTCGCAACATTTTCTTGGGTGACTGACGTCGATGGACGGCCGCAACGATGTTCGTCTTCCGTGCTCGTTCTCCCTACTCGAAATTGAGAAGCCCACCTTGCGACAGTGGAATACGGCGGAGCAGACTCCTAATGTTGCCTCCAAATCACAATTCGCAATTTTTTAATAGGAGGTATTTAATAACGGCTCGCACTTCGTTTTTCTCCATTTTCGAGGACACGTTCCGACACGAAGCAAACAAATGACTACATTCAGAAAAAAGACAAAAGAGAATCGAAGATTTTTTTCTTTATTAATATTACAAATATGTATCTGAGCTTTGCCTGCCAGTATTTTTTTTTTCTTACCAAGGAGTATGTCGTTCTCACTACTTTTTGATCCTCGTATAAATACATATATTACACTGATCATCCTGATGGAACATCGCACGCTGGGACTGCAATTATAATAAAAGAAAATATAAAACAACACCCTCTCCCAAACTTTAAGCAAGCATACCTACAGGCTACTGTAGTATCGATAGACGACTGGCAGAGCTCACTTAACATCGCTGCAGTGTACTCCCCACCTCGGCATCGAGTTGACCAACAAATGTTAAGCAATTTTCTTAACACACTCGGTGGCAGATATGTCGCTGGACTGGAGGAGATTGGAACGCCAAAAATATCATATGGGGCTCAAGGCTGACCACAACCAGAGGCAGAGAGTTGAAGAAGGCAATTGATTCAGATTCATTCAATATACTGACTACAGGAGAGCCAACTCACTGGCCATCTGATCCCATCAAAACACCTGACCTCATTGATTTCTTTGTTACCAAAGGAATGTCAGGACTATACACAAAAGTCGGATCATGCCTGGACGGCAACTCCGATCATACACCAGTAATATGCACACTGAGTACCACAATTTTTTGAGTCCCGCGAGACGCTATACAGTCATAGAACTGACTGGGCCTCATTCCAGAACTTTATTGACGATAATACCAACTTGCGCATACCTCTTGAAACAGAGGAAGATATAGAAAATGCAGCCTGGTACACAACTAACCTTATCCAAAAAGCCGCTTGGATGCCCACTCCAAGTATAAATGATAAATGATTTTATTTTGTAAGTAGGTTTGTACAAACACTTTTACACTAGATGAGGTCGGCGTTTCCTATCTGACTAGTCTGAGAAGAAAGGCCGAAACAAACTCAGACGTCACAGTCTCTTTTAAAGTCCAGACATAATCTTGGTCAGATCATATGAAGACCATGTAGGTCGATGTCTGAGATGGTCTTTTGAGGAAAGAACCACACAGATTGAGAGGACCTGTCCAGTCAGTGCACGCATTTGTCAGAAATTGTGCAGCTCAACTCAAAACTTAAGGAGCTCAACGATTCGACGAACAATACCAAAGAAAGGACATTTGGGTAGGCCACATTAATTACTCAAACTGCCAGACCATGACAAAAACTAAGAGAACAAAGAGAAAAATAATATAAATAAAATGACCCACGTAGTCTTCACATTCACAATAATTAAAATAATAGAATACTTAACAAAGTAAGCAAATGTCATAGTATATGTAAAATTCATTAATGTCAGTGTATATAAAAAAAAAAACAACAACAAAATAGAGCAAACAAAAACATTCAATATGTAAAAAAAAAAATTGGAAGCAGCTCAATCCCAAGCCTTTTTGTCCTCGATATAATCCTTAACGGTATAAAAGGCTTTCTGCTTGCTTATAAAATACAGTCCTCAGAGACAGGATTATACACTAAAAATAAGGGAGACGATAGCTGCAAAACAGAAACTGAGATGTCAATGGCACACAAGCAGGAACGCACATGACAAAAAAAAACCCCTCAATAAAGCACAAAAGGAGTTAAAGGAAATGATTAAAGAATACGATGACGTCACTCTGCAAGACAAATTAAAGCTTTATCACCTTACAGAGCACACGACTATTCTTTTCGGAAAATAACTAAGTCACTAAAACGGCCAGAAGAACACATGCCTCCATTATTACAGCCAAGTGGGAATGGGCGAGAAAACCTGCGAATAAAGCTAGGCAATTTGCTGAATTCCTCAAAGATGTATTCAAACCAAATGAACCCGACATCATACATCCAGAAAAAGAAATTGACGAAATGCTTGACAAGTGATCAGCAGATGTCTCAACCGTTGCGATTTTGCACCCCAACAGAAGTTCGAAAGCAATATAATAACTTGAAGAAGAAAAATGCACCAGGTTTTGATCTGAGGGGCAATTCCCGTAATTTTAAGAACGTTCACAATCTGATCTCAGTCTCAATCTGTCAAAAAATACTTCTAATTTCCCTACATTTTGAAAAGTTTTTGACATTTGTTTGACGCCGAGATGAGATTGCGACTAGATTTTGAACGTTTTAAATTACGAGAATTTGCCTTCTAATTACATCAGAAGTCCTTAATAAACTACAGAGAAAAGGAATGGTCTTACTAACCATACTTTTCAATACATTGTTGAGACTACACTATTTACCTCTCATCTGGAAAGTCTCTATCGTAAATATGGTAAACCTGGAAAGCCACCTACTGAAGTTTCCTTGTACAGACCAATAAGTCTTCTTCCCTTATTGTCTAAACTGTTCGAGAAGCTATTGCCAAAGCAACTGTTATCTATACTTGAAGAACAAAGTACAATCCCAGAGCATCAATTTGGTTTTCGAGCACACCATGGAACGACAGAACAAATACACAGAGTGGTACAAATACACAATCCGACAATCCTTGGAAAGAAAGTACTGCTCAGCTGCTTTTCTTGACATACAACAGGCATTTTACCGAGTATGGCACAAGGGCCTCCTGTGTAAACTAAAGACATGGAATTGTCTACCTACGTCTGCATTCCCGAGTTCATACAACCCGAATCTCTTCAGGGCGAGAGTGAATAGGCTTCTTCTGGGCAAGCTCGTTCCACCGTAGATCTCATCCCTGCCTCTGGGCTGGATTCAGATTAAGAGTGAGCCTATTGTCAATAATAGAAAAAAAAGACCTGCCTTCCACACCGCATATATGCTGTTCAAGTCTTACTTGAAGGACCGAGTGTTCCAAGTTAAAACTGGAGACTGCCTATCTTCACTCTATCCCATAAAAGCTGGAGTACCCCAAGGTTCTGTGCTGGGCCCTGTTCTGTACACAGTCTTCACTGCTGACCTACCCATCTCAAAACGAATTGTTACTGCAACCTATACTGATAATACCGCAGTCCTATCATGTGATAAAGACCAGATTAGAATATCCACGAAACTCCAAGAACACCTGAACAAGATTGGATCATGGCTGAAAAAGTGGAGAATCAAGGCTAGTGCTACCAAGTCGGTGGGAAGAGGTGACTGCCCACAAGTAAAACTAGGTGAAGACGTTCTACCACAGAAAAGTACTGTCAAATACCTAGGTATGCACATCGACAGAAGACTTACCTGGCAAGAACATAATATAAAAACCAAAATCCAGCAAGCAAACGTAAAACTAAGAAACATTCACTGGCTCATGGGCAGGCAGTCATCACTAAGCTTGGAAAATAAACTGCCTATCTATAAATGCATCCTGAAACCTGTATGGACATATGGTATAGAGCTCTGGGGATCAGCAAGCCACTCAAATATTGAGATACTGCAGCGCTTCCAAAATAAGGCACTAAAAACCCTAAGTGATGCACTTTGGTTCACAAAAATCATTGAAGTACGTGACAAATCCCAACTATCAAGGAGGTTGTACAAAGGTCCTACAAGAATAGGCTATTTTCCTAAAAAAATCTAATTAGCCCGTCAGTTAGATTATCAAAAAATATTGAACCCGTATTTTTTCTTTTGTCAATTATATAAAAAATGATGAAGATATCGCCCGTTAAAGTTCCGCGTGACGTCACTTGCTTGCGACACTTTTGCAAGCAAGTGACGTCACGACCCCCCACTCCCAAATTTTGACACGCTTTATCTTTGTCATTTTTGGTTTGATTGACAAAAGAAAAAATACGTGTCCATTATTTTTCGATAATCTAACTGACGGACTAAATATAATTATTATTTTTTTACCCAGGCAACTACCCTAACTCGCTGTGACACTTCTAAAGTCCTCAGACTCAACCTACAGACTTAAAAGAGAACCAATCTAACCAACACTGATAATAATAACTAGATGACGCATCGCTGGGTATGATCAATCTCGAACTGCCAAGTGAATAAACAACTAATCTGATTAAAAGCTCAAGGGCTGATTGCAGATAGAAAAAGAGTTAAAAAAAAAAACATTGTCTGTCTGTCTGTTTTTCCGGCTAATCTCGGAAACAGCTGATCCAATAATGACGGAACTATCACTGGCAGATTACTGATGTTATGAGGAGTAGGCTACTTTTATTTTAGAAAAAGAATTAGGGTACTGCACAAAAAACTTGAAACTCATGAAATCCAATTTGTTTTAATTTCATTTTGCCACAGCTAGTAAATCATCAAATTAGTTGCATGTTTTTAATTAATTAAAGAAACCAAAATTTTCCATACTGCACTAATGAAAAACATGTTATTAATATGTTTGATGATAAGGGTATTATCAGCTATCAAATGCCCGGCGCATTTAATAGCTGATAATGCCCGAAAATTTAATTAACAAATACTTACATGTATTATTGATATATTTTTCAGGTCGGAGTGTTTTTGTGGAGAGAATCTACCACAGGCTTCAGCTGCTGTTGCTGATCATCTGTGTGACATGAAATGCCCTGGAAATGTAACTCAACATTGTGGAGGTTACTTTACAATGAATGTTTATGAAACTGGTTTATCTAGTAAGTTATTTTTAATTCAATAGTTATAATTTGAAATCTAATCTTAAAGCTATTTAAGAAAAGTGAAACAAAAATCCAAAAACGTTGAAAAAGCCTCAAAAGGGCTTTGAAAGTCTGTCCATTTTGTTTTTTTTTTTTTTTTTAAACTGCATCTACATATAAAGCCAGTATAAATCGATAGCTGACATCAATGCAAACAAAAAACATAATAAGTCTAAACCCTGTAAAGTGTCAGGTTACCGAGATAAAAACATTCGTGTTACATAGATATTTGACTTCAAATCAGTCCAGCCGTTCTCAAGTGATGCGCTTACCAACAAACAACATTTCATTTTCATTATTATTTATAATATGTATACTTAGATAGATGTAGCGGGCTTATTTATTTATTTACTTAGGGACAACAAACAGCAGTGTAATAATAAGTAAACAAAGGTTAGAACTTAATAATAGAGGAAACAAATACACTACTCACAACGTTATCCACATATTACTAAACAGATCTACTAGTTGTTAGAAGAACGATATAAAAGTAAGAAAAATAAAAGTAAACATAACATTACTTAATTATTAGGGTTCTGATCACTTAAAATAGTAACAATTTCTTTTCTAAATATAGCCCTGCTGAGAAACATGATATCAGTTGAGCCAAACTGCCTATTGTAGGTGTCAACTAATCGATGCAGCGGTGAGCGTACTCCTGAGTTGGTTTTACAAAAAGAAGTTGCAAACAAGTGTCTCGAGCGAACCTCTCGACCACGTACGCTACGAGGGACCAGGTAGCACAAACTGTTCACTAGATCAGTACAGTCGTCTTTATTACGACATATAGTAAATAGAGTCATCATCTCAAGTAGCGTGCGTCTGGATTTCAAAGTAATAAGGTCATATTTTTGTAGCAATAATTGATAAGAAATTTTCTTTTTAAAGCATCTATAGTGCATTGCACGTAGGAATTTGCGTTGGACCAATTCAATAATATCAATATACTTTTTATAATAAGGGTTCCAAATAGGTACTGCATCTTCCAATTGCGGTCCTATTATTGACTTATAAAGGTATAAGTAGGTAGAGGGACGGTGGAATTCTCTTGATGCTCTCATTACAAAACCAAACATTTTGAATGCCTTATTAACTATATTGTCTATATGGGCATCAAGGTGAAGCTTTGAGTCTAACTGTACGCCCAGATCACGAAGAGAATTAACTTTGTTCAGTTGAGTGTTTCCGAAAGAATAACTGAATTTCGTCACATTTTTCTTCTTTGTAAACATAATGCTATGGCATTTGGATATACTTATAGTCCATTTACAATAGCATTAGAAAGAAGTTAAAAAAGGTTATTTTTAATGCACACTTTGTAACAAAAATACAATAAACATTGTTACATTATGATAGACGCCGAATTTATTATGATCTATTTTTACAGCAGCTGTCACACTTAATTGTAACCATTTTAACTATTTATCTTATGAAATTATGTGGGTTTAATTTATTTATATTATATAACTCCAATTTAAAATTACAGTGTCAATGCTAAAAACCTAAAAGAAGCAGGGATGAACAATACTTGGAACGTTATTCGTTTCACTATAATTCTACCGAATTTTATTTTAATTAAGGTGGATGCGCTGCAGTAGCCCGCGAAATCAGACGAATTCGGAGCAATTCTAATTTAAAGGGATGTATTGATGATTTTTAAGGTTAAAATTGTATTATTGCCTACATATTTCTTATTGTTGCGCATTATATTATTTTTATTAAGATACAACCTTACACTGACCTGCAAATTGCAAAAAACGCAAGAAAATTAGAATTTAAGCATCTCCCTTAAAATTGTTTTATCACAACTTTGAAATAAAATGTTTTGCATTCCTGCTTCTACGAGCCTCTTTTTTCTAATGCTATTATAAATGGACTATAGGTAGAGTTTGTTAACAGAGCAGTAGTTAAGAAAACGGTCAAGGTCATTCTGAAATTCTAAACAGTCGGATAGATGACTGATATTTTTATAAATCTTTAAATCGTCTGCATACAGAAGGAACTTAGAATTTTTAAAGCAGTCTTTTACGTCGTTAATAAATAAAATGAACAAGAGGGGACCTAAAATTGAACCTTGAGGAACTCCGGAAGTGACTTTAAACATGCGAGACTCATAACCATTGATAACAACTTTCTGTGTCCTATTGGTGACATATGATACAAACCAACGCAATAAATTTCCTCTAATACCATTGAATGCAATTTTGTCGAGAAGTAGTCTGTGATCGACTTTATCGAAGGCCTTTTGGAAGTCAGTATAGACCACATCAATTTGCTGTCTACTGTCAATGCCTTCAAATAGATGCTTTGTAAAAACAAGGAGATTACTTACACAGGACCTACCTTTAACGAACCCGTGTTGCTCTTTTAATAAGATGGTATGAAGAATAGGGTAGATCTCACTGTGCACCAGTCTTTCAAAGAGTTTGGATAGCCCTGACAACAAAGAGATTGGGCGATATGTAGAAACGTCACTCTTAGAGCCACATTTATGAACTGGAACGATGTTCGCTTGTTTCCATAAATCAGGGAAAACCCCACGAGAAAGATACTTATTAAATAGTATGAAGAGAGGGGCGCTCAGCGTGTCACTTGTGTTTTTTAAAAAGATTGAAGGGATGCCATCTGGCCCAGGTCCTTTGGAAGCATCCAGTGATTGTAGTTCTTTTCGTATTTTATCTAATGAAAAGTGCAGATTACAAATATTTATGTCACCATCAGGATTGGCTTCTGGTGGCACCCATGAAGTATGATCAAAAGAAGATGGTTCATATACTGAATGGAAAAAGTTAGAGAATAGATTACAAGTGGTAACAGGGTCATCTGAGGACTGTTGGAGATAATGAACTGTAGTTGGAATACGATTAGTGGAGTTACGACTAGAAACATATGACCAAAATGCCTTAACATTTTTTACCACACTATCCTCTACACTATTCATATACCTTTTAAAACATTCGTCCGCCTCCTTATTGAATTTTGTTCTTTAAATAGAAAATAGTTCGTAGTCTTTAGTGTTTCCATATTTTTTCCACTTAACCCATGAGCGAGATTTATTTTTGAATATGTGCAAAAGAGATTTGGTGAACCAACATGGGAATTTCAGACTTTTAGGCTTGTGAGTGGGTGTATGTAATTTAATGAATTTATAGATTTTTTCATAAAAAGTTGCAACTGCTTGATCTGGGGGGAGATCTTCAAGTAACTTGTTCCAATCTACAGATTCAATGTCAGTATTGATATTAGAATAATTCGATTTGTAATAATTAAGTTTATTAAGATTTTTATGTTTAGATATTGGTGCTGATTTTCTAAATGGTATTTGTACGTAAAAGGAAGGATGGTGAGTATCTATTGGCAAGAGCGAGATGTTAGGATTATGAGCAACAGCATGCGTATTACAGAAGAAAAGATCTAAAATCCGTCCATTACAGTTAGTGAGTATGTTAAATTTATTTAAATCTAATTGTGAGCAAAAGTTTAATAGATGTCGACTTGTATTAGAATAATTTCTATCAGTGGCACATGTCATGTACGAATTTGTACTAATCCAGTTCAGCGCAGGTAGGTTAAAATCACCGGTAAAAATAATATTTTCTATGGAGGGATCGTCCACCAAATTCGACAACGAATTGATAAAGTTTACATAAATATCATCTGTGGCGCTAGGGGGTATATAAGTAGCACAAACAAGTAGGTATTTACAACTATAAGAGGGAATTTTTATTATTTTATGTTCTGGTAAAATTAATGGGGGAGACAGAGTGAGACTAGTTGGTTTCAGTTCTTTGAAGACCGCTATCAGCACGCCTCCGCCATCTTTTTTATTGGACACAGCTCGATCACACGATCGTGTCTGAAAACTATGTAACGGGAATCAATAAATTCGTTATCGGAGATCTCTGGAGTCAACCAGGTTTCTGTTAAAATGATGATGTCGTAAGCATGCGCTAATATATTCATGAATAATGTGTTCAGTTTGGTCCTGATCCCTCGACAATTTTGATAATATATTGATAAATTATTATCTAACATCGCAATAGTTGGTAAAAATACTAATATTAATTTTGAGTGTTATAATGGAGGGTTTATTAAATAAATGAGTAAAAATTAAAATTGTCAGTTTCCAAAAAGTATGCTCGATCAAAACTACAAAGATTGTTAATAAAGAGATTAGATAGTACGTTAAATTGAGAAAGAATAGACACCATAGACTACTGGATACTATGAGCAGAATTAAAATTAAACAGCATTTTAAGTCTGCGCAGTAAAATAATGAGATCAAACCTGGAAAAGTATATAAAAACCTAAACATAAAAAGGTTACAAGTAACAAAAGGCTGGGCATGCATCAATGAATTATGAAGAGACCGTTTGGGTGACCGTTGGTGAAGGCTGGGAGGTCGGTTTAATCTTATCGTGTATGTCATCTTCCGTACGTATGGAAAAGGTCTCCTCTACCTTTTCCATACGTACGTTCTTCAGATTCCTTAACCAGGATATTCGCATTTCTGACCCAAACGAACTTGAACTTGTTAGATTTGGCAGCTGCACGACATTTACGAAACAAATCCTTATTGCGCAGAGTCAAGTGCTCGTTCATGTAGATGCGACATGGTGTACCAGAGAGTCCTATGCGGTCCGAAGTCAGTCCCTTAGATAACCGGAATGCACTCAAAACATTATCACGCATTATTTTAGATGTAAATTTGACTATGACATTTTTAGGCAGGTTATTTTGCGAATGTGCGTGCGGAACGCGGTGAATGGATATAATTTCCTTCGATGTTAAAGACATGTTGAGTGCGGAACCAATAGACTCTAGGATAGTAATTAGGTTTTCACCACGTCTTTCTGGCATATTTCCGATTTCAATATTGCATTGCCTTGCCTGTTGCTCCAAAGAATCAATTTTCCTCTCCAACATACCGATAGTTGACGCTGCTGAACTATTTATTTTCAATTCCAACTCATTCAGACGCTTCTCACAGTCAATATAGCTATCAGTGTTAAAGTTAACTGATGTCTTCAGCTCTGTTACAGTCTATGATACTTCCACGTACTTCATATTCAAGTCCGATATATCTTTTTTGATAAGTGAGTATTCTGCACGCAGTTCCTTAACATCAGTTTGAATTTGGGAAGAAGTAAGGGATAAAGTATTAAATTCGTCTCTTAAGTTATTAATACATGCATTAATATTCACAAACTGGTTGTTCATATCAGCCCGGAGATCACGTATGTTTTGCTTCAGCTGTGCAGAGAGTTGGGTAATAGCCTCAGTTAACTCACAGTCGGGTTGCTTCCGTTTTCTTAAGGTAACATTGGTACCAGGTTCATTACCTGTGCACAAATCTGGGTTAGATTTGCTCATTTTATTGTCAGGTGAACGTAACATGTTGGCGTAGATTTAAAAGGATAATAAATGTTGTTGTTTTCGAGTGTAAATTACTGCTTACGCAATAGTAGTAGATACCAGTATCAAAATTCACGCCGTGGACACCACGTTCAGTTGGCTCAGTGGTCCAGGCCGCCGCCTTCGCTCGCCGCCGTCTGCACCATATGACTGCCGGTTCGCGCCCCACGAAGTGCGATACCTTTTCCAATTTATAAAATTATATTTTAAAAATTTATAAAAAGTACCAGGTGAGAGGGACAGCGCGCTACAAAAACCAAAATGGCGCAGACCGCATATGACACTTCACACAAGACAGTACGAGAGGCACCGATAAATTAAAGAAGCAACCCAAACTCAATCAGAGTCCCGAGACAATGTTAGAATGCTTGAATCAACAACACGTCCTCCAACAACTAAGTCAGAATACGAACTGGTTACATTACACACATACATTACAGGTTAAATTGTAACAGGTGAAACTAAAGAAAAGCTTGTAAAAACGAATCTTTTTCCTAAATGTAAATCCAAAATCCTAGAATTTCAAAGGACCCGATTATTGGAAACTAATTAAGGTTTGCTCTAAGAAACACTTTGTTTAACAAAATACATTCCAGGTTTTCTGTCCTTAAGTCATGGACTGCCAGCGCGGTCACATGGTGTCCGCCAACAATAGATTTTTAACCGACTTCAAAAAAAGGAGGTGGTTCTCGATTCGATATTTTTTTTTAATGTATGTTCATATTCATATTCTTTATTGTGGATCATAGGTAGGTTAACGAGACATACAATGTTCTTAATAAGTTAAAATAGGATCAGCTATGTCCCGCTGCTTAGGCATACAATAACAATCACATAGTAATTAAGATTCAATAATTTAAAGAAGTCAAAAATACACCAATTCCAATAAAATGTCAGAAGTAACTATAACTATTACACATTAGAAAAAAAATATATATATCAACTAGTATTTATATAAAAATGAATCCCTACTCCTACCCTATTCCTACACTACTCCTACCCTGCTTCTAACCTACTCCTACTCTACTCCTACCCTACCCCTAACCTACTCCTACACTATTACAACCCTTAATAATTCGAGTGGACCGGAGTCTACCGTACCGATGGGACGATTGTCAAATGTTTGACAGGACAGTAGGTAGAACAGTTTATATGGGAAAATGAAATTGTTGTTTTTAATATCTTCCTCGCAATTTTTCCATATTTTCTCGTGTCTCGTTTAACCTTCCCTGGACTACGACAAACATTTCAAAACCAAAATCAGCTAAATCGGCCCAGCCGTTCTCGAGTTTTAGCGACTCAAACGAACAGCAATTAATTTTTATATATATATATATATAGATATTATTTGTCCACCGATGTTAATTAATTGAATGCCAAAAAAGATACTAATAGATATTCAAGTAGTATCTTTAAAGGTACACGCATCATGGTTGAGGTAAACTATGTTTTGCAAGTGATTCGTCATAACTCCGTCATATGTACGAGGAGGGATCAAAAAGTAGTGAGAATGAGATAGAATATAATGACTATTGATAACTTAATAATTTATTTTTCTACATAGTCTACGAGTCTCTCTACACACCGAGTCCGGCGCTTTTCCAAGGCTTCAATCCCTTTAAAAAAAAAGTTTTATCTTGGTCCTGCAAAAAGCTCTCCACGGCATCCATCACCTCGTTATCGTCTTCGTACCTGTTTCACCTTAAGTATTCTTTCAATTTGGGGAACAGATAAAAATCGCTTGGCGCCAGATCTGGTGAATAAGGGGGGTGGTCAACCATCGCAACTGCCGACCTGTGCCCGGGTGCGTTGTCGTGATGAAACAGCACGCCCCTTCGAAGTTTCCCTCTCCTTTTCTCTTTGATGGCATTCCTCAACTTGGGAATTAAAGCTGCATAATATTGGCCTGTAATAGTGGTTCCACGCTCCAGGTAATCAATCAACAATATCCCTTCTGAGTCCCAAAATATTGAGGCCGTATCCTTGCCAGGCGATGCCACGGCACGAAACTCCTTCGGGGTCGGTGATGATGGCCGTTTCCATTGCGAAGATTGCTGTTTTGTCTCGGGATCAAAATGATGGACCCATGTTTCGTCCATTGTTAAAAAACGAGACAAAAAGTTTTCAGAATCTACTTGAAACTTGTCCAACAATATCTTCGAAATGTCAAGTCGATTTTGTTTCTGACTGTCGGTTAACATTTTCGGCACCCATCTTGTGGAGACTTTTCTCATATTCAAAGATTGTTTCAATATGGATTAAATACTTCCATATGAAATGCCCGTTTCTTGAATTAAGTATCGGATGGTAACTCTTCGATCGCTCAATACAATTTTCTCGACTTTCGCAACATTTTCTTGGGTGACTGACGTCGATGGACGGCCGCAACGATGTTCGTCTTCCGTGCTCGTTCTCCCTACTCGAAATTGAGAAGCCCACCTTGCGACAGTGGAATACGGCGGAGCAGACTCCTAATGTTGCCTCCAAATCACAATTCGCAATTTTTTAATAGGAGGTATTTAATAACGGCTCGCACTTCGTTTTTCTCCATTTTCGAGGACACGTTCCGACACGAAGCAAACAAATGACTACATTCAGAAAAAAGACAAAAGAGAATCGAAGATTTTTTTCTTTATTAATATTACAAATATGTATCTGAGCTTTGCCTGCCAGTATTTTTTTTTTCTTACCAAGGAGTATGTCGTTCTCACTACTTTTTGATCTCTCCTCGTACATACGGCTACACATCAAGCTATGCAAAACCAGTATTGGCTGACCGTTCATTGTGAGAAAATATCATACAAAGTAAGGCCAAGACAAACTGGTTTTGTATAGCTTGACGTGTAGCCGTGCGTACATATAAACGGATTTGAAAATTTCTTTTTTTGTTCGAAAGTGGTTTATTCCGTAATGGTCCCATTTAAATTTTGTAAAGATCTGATGATGAGTTTCGGAGACAGACAACGGAACTCTTCAATAAATGCCAGCAAATCAACCGCGATTGCTGCTATCGCATATGTATACATTGTTTATGCAATGACACTACATAACATCACGCCTGTACCCTTAAAGGGGTACGCAGATGTGTTCAGTATACCACGGTACACCCCCATTTCTGTCAAAGTTGTTATTGGGGTACCTCTAATCTTGTAAGGATATATGAATTTGTGTGGGGCAGGTACAACTAAAAAGTGAAAAAAAAAAAAAATTTTACAAAAAAAAAACACCTGATTTCCAAAAACAAACACTACAAAGTGATAAATGATTTTAATTTCGGAAGTCGGTGTCAAAACATGAAAATGCGGAACCAACGACACCGATTTCCGAAGTTAAAGTTATTTTTCACTTTGTAGTGTTTGTTTTTGGAAGTAGGTTGTTTTTTTTTCTTTTTGTAAAAAAGTTTTTCTATTGTGTCTTTTGTCTGGCAGTCAACGTGTTAAACATTAAATAAATAGAAACTGTTACGGAATAATATTAGCAGGATATATTGTGTAAACTTAAGAGTTGCAAAAACTCTAAATATCTTTCTGGACCACTGTAAACGGGCCAGCCTGTATAATTATATTTTTGTTTTGGCATTAAATGTTCATATTTTGATTTACAGAATTTACGCCGAGGGTACCTAAAACAGCAAGCATTAAAAAAGAGCCCATTCAAATTGTGTTCCTATTGACGCTGAATGGGCGTGCATTGAGACAAGTACATAGACTGATTAACGCTTTGTACAGAAGCAATCATTACTTTTATATTCATGTTGATAAGGTATGTCATACAATTTTAACTTCAGCTTTAATAAGTAATAGGGAATATGCAACTAATTCTAAAGTTTATCACTATCCAAATATATTCTATTCGAATAAAAACCAATGGGGTTAAAAACTGAAAGCTCGTTTGTAAGTCTCGTCTGAGAGGTGGCAGTTTATGTGTAAATGTTTTTACTGTTATGTTGAATTACAAATTAAACGAAAACTAGATAAAGATAGATGCGACTTGGAGTTTAGCACTGTTAAAAGGCGAGCTAATGAAAAGGGAAGCGTCTACTAGTAGTAAAAAAGCAATTTTAGTGAAAAGGTAAATAAACTTTTATTTATATTTACCTTTAAGTTATTTTTTGGTAATACTGGAGGCTTATGACCGAAACTACGGTATATTCCCAGTCTTAAAATTATTGCCCCCTCTTCAACTCGCTGTACACTGCGGCGTGGATCGCCAACCCAGATATTTTTTACTATTTACATTTTTAAGCATTTTAGATACAAAATTTTAAGAACATGTAGGTAAAGGTAATTTTACTGTTAAAACATGATTATTGAAAATATGTAATTTAATATCTGTGACCGACTGATTATTAGCTTTTGTTAGGTAGTTTAATTATTGTAAATACTTTAATTATCTGTGATACAAATTTACACCAAGTTTTTATGATTAAACGCAGCTACGATGAATAAAATTTTGTTTGTATGCCCCTAATAATATCACTTACTTATCTATTAATAAAACCACATTGGAAAAGTCTGACCGCCAACCCGCTCATTGCGGCCGTAAGACAGAAACGATGAGGGGGGATGGCGATCCACGCTGCAGTGTACAGCGATTTGAAGTGGGGGCAATAACTTCCCCGTCGCCACCCGGTGGCAAATGGGAATTTCATTCCCGATTGTCACCTGGTGGCAATCTATACGGTCGAATTGAATCGACTGGGAATATTCGGAAATTACCTGGTCGGATTTAAAGACCAACTCGAGGACAACATCTTACTAACATTCCTGCACTGGAAAGCTTCAGAGATGTCAATTCTAACACTGATCTAATATGATAATAAACACAAACACGCCCTTAATATAATGCACTTACACCACAACAGTCTGTAATTTAAAAAAAGCCAGTCAGGTTAAAAATGGATAGCACGAATTATCAGTATTCCATTTTTTTCTTCGGAGACCTTTCCTCCAAAGTTATCGTTTTTTAATAGCTTAGGCCAAATACATGGATGCACGTGATTTTGCAGTCAACAGCTGAGCAAGGGGGTATATTAATTAGTTAGGCGTAAAAGAAGTAGCTTGCTTACAAAAAATGTATGGACAGATTCTTGGACTAGTGTCAGTGATAGTAGCGACATCTGAAGTGAGCAAGTGTCAGTTTTTATCCCCATTTGAAATTTATTTTTAATTTTTACAGTTCCGGAGTCAAACCTTTAAAAAACCCCTAATAGTTTCGCCAAGTCGGTTTGTCTATCTGTCCGCGGTCTAACATAAGAGACTTCATACTAAAAAGCTGTAATTTGGCATGGTTAGAATAGAATAGAATACTCTTTATTGTACACCATACAAATTACAGAACATAAATATATAAAATTTTATAAAGGGTGACACAATGGGCGGTCTTATCGCTAAGAGCGATCTTTTAAAGACAATCTTTGGATGGATTAAAAATTAAGGAGAGACAAATATAGTAGGTAGTCTGTGGCGTACCATTTACACTATACTATTAATATAATACATAAAGTATTACACCAATAAGAACAATTTGCGTAGTTAAAGTGTTATTTCCTATTGATGTTTAGTTGACCGATCTAAGAAAATATTTAAAATACTATAATTGAGTGAGTGGTTTAACAACTAAACACTAAGAGCACTTTTTTTAATAGCAGTACTTGTTTGTTTCAGCGCCAAGATTACTTGCATAGGAAACTATCTGCCTTAGAACAGTTCCCAAATATTAAATTAGCCTCAAGTAGATTTTCTACCATATGGGGTGGTGCATCTTTGCTCAAAATGTTACTGGCAGCTATGAAAGATTTTATAGCGTTGGGATGGAAATGGGATTTTGTTATAAATTTGAGCGAAAGTGATTTCCCCATAAAGTCATTAGAAGAATTAGAAAACTTCTTGTCTGCAAATAAAGGTCTTAACTTTGTGAAATCACATGGACGAGAAGTACAGAGGTTTATCAAAAAACAGGGCCTTGACAAAACCTTTATTGAATGTGACACGCATATGTGGCGAGTCGGTGAAAGAAAGTTACCAAGAGGTATAGTAATAGATGGTGGAAGCGATTGGATTGCGTTGTCGCCAGAATTCGTTTCATATGTAGTTGGAAAGCAAGATGAGCTCTTAACTGGATTGGATGTAATATTTCAACACACTCTGTTACCAGCAGAGTCGTTTTTCCATACAGCATTAAGAAATTCTCATTTTTGTGATTCATATGTCGACAACAATTTGCACGTAACCAACTGGAAAAGAAAATTGGGATGCAAATGTCAATATAAACATGTAGTTGATTGGTGTGGGTGTTCTCCTAACGATTTCAGAACTGAAGACTGGCCGAGAATTCAAAATACTCAAGACCGGCAACTATTTTTTGCTCGCAAGTTTGAACCTGTAATAAATCAAGAAATAATAAACCGAGTAGAGAAATACATCGGGTTTAAGGATCATTATTTGATGCCGAACTTAGAGGCATATTGGCAAAGTATATATAATATAGAAGATTTGACTGCTAGTTCAGATGACTTAATATTAACTCACGCTGGAAGTATTGTTCGACATAACGCAAGAATCCTTTTAGAAGAAGGTTGTCGAATAGAACCCGATGAAATTATTGAAATTAATTCTTATAATGATGCAGATATTTATAAAGGAAATTTAATATTACATAAAGCAATTGTACATGATCACATAGAAATATTAATAGAGACTTGGTATAAACCTAAAAAACACATAGAATTAAATTTCGAAAATCCTTATGTAGATAATATTAAATTATTTAAAGTAAGTTCTGACTATGATCAGAAAGAAATAACATTTAAAAACTTTGCAAATGTTTTAGGTCCTTTGTCTGAACCCATTTTACTTTATGAATTTTCAGCTCAATTAGATACGAGTGAAAATTTGACTATAATTTGGTTAGATCCTACTGGGGCCATTGGTGATGTTAATATCATACATGTAGATGAAAACAATCTTACAAATTTTATAAAACCTAACTTAAAGGCACCACTTTTACCTGGAATTTGGAAAGTAGGCTTATTTGAACATAATAGAATAATTGTAGCAACTAAGTTTCTTATATCACCGCTAGAATATTTCTCTGGTAAAGACTTGTCACATCAAGAATCTAGTATAATTCACAGTGGATCTCAAAATTCATACAAAAACTTTTCAAATATAAAACCAAAGAACTTTCTCCCTGGATATGAAGAGAGTATACTGTTACAAAAAATATCTCAGTCAAATATCCAGAGAATAAAGCAAGATTTAAAAGAATGGATAGATGGATTAAGTTTAGAGTTTTATAATGTATTAGGTTCATGTATCATGTTAAATAATGAAATCAAAGATAAATTAATATGTGGAAATCATAAATTTGAAAACTGTGTTTCAACACAGTGGAGTTCCTTATCACCGGATCCTAAAGGTACAATAGGAAAAGTAAATAAGATAAATGGGCGAATGGAAAGAGTATGACAAATAATGAAATCACAGTTTTTTTTCTTGTTTGTTTTATTGTTAAGATAAAATCATTTTGAAGGAACCTACCTACGTAGGGTTTTAATGCACAAAATGTACTTTTAGTACCCTTTCGTACACGGCAGCATCCGCGCGGTTGCATCTTAATGAATATAAAAATGCACATGTAAATAAGAAGCCAGCGGCAACCGAGCGTTAGACGCCGTGTATGGACGGGTACTTAGGCTGCTTCTTGACCAAAGATGTGCGGGGATGCATAGTGTGTGAGACCCACTATATAATCGCTTTTTTTTAGCAATCGTATGTTTATTTTTTAAGATGACCTACCTAAGCTAATAAATGAAATGAGACCCTGGCACAGTATACATAAAAATGATGACGACTCGCTTTCATGTAACGATCATTTCATTAAATGATCATGAAACTTGTTGTTTTGTTTGTTGTCCATGGGTCGGAGTTACATAAACACATTAAATATATATATATACGAACAATATTTATATACTCAAACCAAGGATACATAGGATACGTACCAAGGATACGTACATAGTAATAATACAGTTTTACAAAATAAGTATTATATCTACAACCGTGTGGATCTGCCCTGCTCTCCTAGCTAGGTTAAGAAAACCTGTGTTAAGGAGAAACAGTCAGATCCCGGTGATGTTACTGTTGCAATTTCAGAGTATTAAGTTTCACCATTAACAATAAGTTTAATTTTAAGTTTGAATCAACCATTCAATCATCCTCCGATGACTCCTAAAAAACCCATATATTAAAACTGACTGTTTCGTAATCTGTACAATGGCGCCGATTCCCTTGTTCACGAACTAAACTAAATTTAAGTTCAGTGCATCTTTTTCTTTCTATTTCATTAAGAAAAGGACAGAAGATAAATATTAGTTTAATCCTGTCAAATTAGTTAGCGCCTGAATTAAATAAATTGACGTATTTTTAGTAGCCATCTTTTTAATCACGTCTAATTTGTCTATGGAGTATCTTAATTTGACAGGACTAAACTAATATTTATCTTCTGTCCTTTTCGTAATGAAATAGAAAGAAAAAGATGCACTGAACTTAAAAGTTTAGTTTGTGAACAAGGGAATCGGCGCTAATATTGCCTTTTCTTTCGTATGACTTGCATGAAACATGACTAAAAATAAAACGAGCAATTATTTGCACATGGAAAAATGTTTTGTTATTTAAGTAACCCATTTTTTTTTTTCATTCAGGACGTTTTCAAGACTAGAAATCGGAATCACACGTCTCACATAATTTTAGTATCACGCCTTCCAATACGAAATGAAAAGGATAGTAAACATATTATCAACGTCCTTAGAACGGCCTTTCTATTATTGGTGTCCCCTTTAGTTACTTATTTTTACCCGACTATGGCAAAGTCAAAAGAGGGTTATGATTTTTACAGGCTAATTTTCTGTTCCCTAAAAACTCGTCGTATTTCGACAAAAACGAGGTCTCGTTGGAAGCGTAATGTTTTCCGCATATAGTCATAGTTCCGCGGGTTATACTTAGGCTATGACGTCAAATAAAATCCAAAATGGCGGTGCATACAGGATGATTAGTAATTGGGTGGTACTAGAGCTAATTTGCAATATTTTTTACCCCGATTACTTTGGGTCCAAAATGGATTGATTTAGAGATACCTATCGAACTTTTGAAGATTTTTTGGTTTCCCACCTCGAGTCTCGACCATAAACTGCTATTTGTGAGAAAATATCTACTCCGCTTTCGCCATGACGCCCTAGCACGACCGTGCGACGTAAACGTAACGTAAATTACCCATATCTATACATGAAAGTCTTAAAACTTAGTGAATATGTGCGAAACGAATATTTTTAATTTTAAAATCGTTCGGATTTACGTCGCGTTCACTCGCGCTTTGGTGCTAGGTCCACGATCCTGTTCAAACTACGACGACGACGGTCAAAAAAAGGAAAAGTTACTGCTTTTACTATCCGATAGGTAAAAATATATTTGATAAAAACAAATCTTACCTGATTTGATCGATCAGGACCAACCAACTGTACTGATCAACCCGGTGGATTGCCCATCTGTAGGTAAATGCGACTGGCATTAATAGATGGGCAATCGACCGGGTTTAAACCCAGTGCTTTGGTGTTTACTTGATTTGAAGAAATAACATTAGTGATGTTAAAAAATATGTTTTAAAAGAGATTTTCATTCATATTCTGAAACACCATCAACTTACATCATTGTAGGCAATATTAGTGGGATTAGGGAGCGTAAAATAAAATGGTATGAGACAAAAACGAACTTTGAAAAATCACATTTTCTATTATTTCTACTTTTTTGAATAGCTTGTGTGGACACAAGTAGGCAAAGGGATTAATTAGCGTTGAACACTCGAGCGCTAGCGTGTTATTTGTCACTTTCTTCATTTGTAAGTTGATTTACATGATACCCCTTAGCTTCCTGTAAATACTTTACGATTTGTTGATTCTCGGGCTGGCTCAGGCACGGGTCGGGCGGACATGTATACCTACAATGTGTAACTGAATTAATGCACATTATGAAAGTAGTTTGTTCAGAATCATTTACTGAATCGATTTCTGTAATTTTTAATATAGGTAATATTTTATCCCAAAAATAATTAAAACTACGTAAATTACTACCTATCACACTTCCGCTGTGCAGTCAAAACAAACCAAAATGGATGAAATACCTACACACTGAGCTAGACCCTTATACGATTGCGACTGTGTGTATGCGTAAATTTGTAATGTGACCATAATTTTCTCCCACAATCAGTATAAAGAATTTATTAAAAAAACAATGTTTTTTACACAATAATAAAAATTCAGTGTATGTATTATGATTATAACATAATATTCTAATTGGGGTGTCTGGTGGTGTGCGTTAATTCCGGGACATGTTGTATAATGGCGAGAGCTGTCGGGACTTTCTAAGAGTAGGTACTGGTGGCCTTACTACTCTCCTGTGGTAGGGTAGGAGGGCTTTCGAGAAGAGAACCGCCTGGCTCTTATCGGGATTGACCTCGATTCTCAATTTCCGGAACCAAGCGCTTAAGACGCTTGCGGAGGTCTGGAAAGTTCGAGCGATAGAGTCCTGACAGCGATCCGTATGGTGAATGGCAGTGTCGTCGGTGAATAGAGCCAACTGAGCCTTTTTAATACCTACTGGGAATGTTATGACAGTATAAAACGGCTGTCACAAATCGCGCCGACCGCGCGCTTCAAGGGAGCAGCCCGCTCCCCGGCGAAGAAACTCGGAAACGCCTGCAAGCTGTATGCGCCTCGCTCACTCGACTGTTTCCCTCCATCGCCGACAAATTCTCACACTAATGTTTGTAAACAGGTCGAAACTAGTCGTGGCGTGCCAGTGGTCTCGACTATCTGATCTGGTCGTCTTGCTGACGACGCGTTGGCAACAAGTGGCTGGAATTTTTCGAGGCGGTTACTGCGCTGGAGCAGTGCGGTTATAATGAGTGACCGTTACGTTCAATTTACGGCAGTACCGATTTAAAAAAAATAAAAACATGTTTTTAATGCATAAATTGGTTTTATTTAAATTCTTTACATGTCAGTTGTACATCACATTCTGCTATAGGCTAATCTTATTTAAATAGTTAACATCATCAGCATTTGATTTAATTTCGAATTAGAAATAAACATTGAAATGAGACTTGAGAAAAACTATGCGCATCTAGGAACGTAATTGATATTATAAGTAAAAAGACGTAGATAGGTCACCTATACCACCATTTTTGAAGATGGAATGTTGATAAGGTAACACATTTACCTCTTTTTGCTTCTATCATTGAATCCATGGATATAATTCATGTTTCATTCCGGCACAGAAGCCTATCGAATGGATGTTATAGGCTACGCCATACGGCTACACCGTAGGTCGTAGTTGGTCTACTCATGTGCCACATTTCATCCAAATTCGTGTAGCTATTAATACGTGATTAACTAGCATCCAAATTCAAAAATATGCTTACACACTGTCATTTTATATACTTAAAATTATTTATGGTAGGACACTGTTTTAAGTGTTTCATGCAGATACAATCAGTTCGTTATTTTTTACCAACATCTTAAAAAAAATATATTGAAAATGTATTTTAACTAAACATAGTTACCTAAATTATTTCAAGACTTGCCGACTGCCCTGTCGACCGCACATCAGTGGTAACTCTTTGACTTTCAGCTCAGCCGGCGTAGTAAGGAGTTTCAATAATATAAGACACCAGCGTGGTAATTGAATAACACATAGCAATGGTTTTCATTTTGACGATTCAACAATATTAATTGCGTTATTAACGTTCTTGAGCAGACAAATTTTTCGAACATATGAAGCCAATGGATTAGCAATATCCTTCAAAATTATTCAAATTGTGATTGATGGTGTGTTACGCAATTAGGGTGCAGCTTATAGTGGTTTCGTTATCACTGACGTGCGGCCCACTGTACCTGCAATACTTGCCTGCTAGACCACGGATCTTTGTGTCTGTTAGCTGCGGGTAGTTGATTTGATTTTGTTAATTTAATCGGAATTTGAAAGAAATCCTGTAATCTCTGAGAAATCAGTGTCTTACATAAACAAGCGCGTCGAATGCATAACCTTTGTTTAAATACGCAGTCTATCTATTATTCTTTATTATAACTTCTTCTATCTTCTATTGTATATATTTGTACAGACGCCAGCACATCAACCTACTACAATCTGTCAAATTTCTTTAATAGATTTTAAACTTTAATGCTGAAGCATTAGGTTCAAGGTTGATTGGGAAAATTTGACAGTTTCGGGTAGCTTGACCTGCTGGCGTCTGTACCTACATACATGTAAAAGGAGAAACTGAATGTCTGACTGTTCTGAATGTAAAGTTCGTCCCACGAAATCTCGCGGCAATAAGTGGAACTAATTATTATTATATAATTAGCAACATTCCCACAACAACCCTGCTACCTCACACACCTTTCTCTATTTACGATTGTGCATTTTATTGACCAGTGTCTGTAATGTGATGTTGAGATAAATATAGAATAGATTTATGTCTCAGACTCTCCGTAGCATGCCTGTACCAGCGCTTCTGCAGGACTTCTTTCGTGGGACGGACTCTACATACCCCACTACTTGAACTAGGGACAAGAAATTATGTAAAATAATTCCTTTTATATGTAGGCGAGCACTAAAAGGGAGAATTTCTTTTATATGAAGAATCTTATTTCTTGAGATATTAAACTTAAATCTTGGCATGAATACATTCTTAAATAAATGATGAAGATTGTAATTCTTAGTTTAATCTAAAAGTAATATACTTAATGGAAAATAATTAATCGATTTTTCAAAAATAAAACCCTGTCGGGGTTTGTATGTAAGATGTAATTTCTTCGGTTTAAAAACTTGAAACTAGGCAGAAATACTTCTTTAGGTAAATTATGGAGATCGTGATGATTAATTTTCCAAAACTACCATTTAAAGAGGTGGAGGGGGAGTTAAAGGTCGTAAAGGGGCGGGCTAACTGCTAGTCCTCTTTTATGTAGTAACTTCACTCACGCAAAGATCCGGAGCGAATACATACGGTACCTATTATGTAATAATTTAAAAGAAGTTTACTATTTCATTTGAATTATTTGCTGAGTCGCTATTTTGATTAATCCATTGAAGTCTTCGTGCAAATGAGCCCTCCAAAATTTACATCTGCCCCACACAATGGCTGGATAATTTGGTGAGGAGATTCCTTGAAATATTCTTGCTATACTTCTCCCAGAAAAATTACAATCTTTGTATATACATATGATAGATCGAACATCTGATATGACTCTCTCCACATCCAAGGGTCTTTCTTCTAAAGTCATATAAGCTGGTAAATGATCTCTTTCGAAATAGTTTCTAATAGTACTTTTTAACTCATTGGATATTTTGAAGAGAGTGTCGTTAGATAACTCTATATTTTCCAACGAATAATTTCCTATCTTGTGGAAAGCTATATTACATTCTTCTAACTGATATAACCGCGCTTTTTCTTGAGAAACCACAGAATTATGTAAATCATCCAAAATATTGTCAAGTTCTGTTGGATTTAGATCTCCTCTAGCTCTGATTCTGAAACCAAGAGTATTAAACTCTACTTTTAAATGAGATCTCTGTGAGGTGCCCGATTCAGTATTCCACTCTAAATTTTTTAATTGGTACTTAGTTACACCACTTTCCCACCCAATAGCTGCTGCAATCTCAATGACATTGAATTCTAGGACACTACTAGTCATAATCCCAGGGTTTCTTTTATTCTCTAGTAATAGTGCCATTGCCAGAGGTCGACACGTCTTTGCTGCGTCATGTATTTTTTTCGGACCCCCATAAGAAGAAATTTTACAGTTTATGTAAGCATTACTAAGAAATTTAATGTACTGTTTAGGATGAAGTTCAACGTAACATAACAGAGTAGCAATATTTTCAGAAGGCAAATCCAGTTCTTCTACTGTTGCATCTGTAGGGACTCCCACTTCATGACCTTTACAATAGCTATGTGATGAAACATTGTCACATTTAGTACATTCACAAGGAATAAACAACTTCGAAAGTAATTTTCTTATTGTAGGTCTATCAATAGAGTTTGCATGTATGTGCTTCAAAAGTTCATTTTTGTCATTACTACCTTTACTTAAAATTACATGGCAGTAAGCAAGTTGCCCATCCCTACCGGCTCTTCCAACTTCTTGCACATAAGATTCAAAACTGCTGGGCATGTTATAATGTATAATACATCTAATATCTGATTTGTTTATGCCCATACCAAAAGCAACTGTTGCAACTATTATTCTAAGTGTGCCATCCATGAAATGTTTTTGTATTTTTTTCCTCTGTGCAGCAGACATGCCAGCATGATAAGATTCTGCAATATAAGACATTCTTTTTCTTTTGTTTTTTTTGCTCTCCATGCTGACTTTACCAGTTTCTTGTAGGCAAGACCTTAGCACAGCTGCAACCCTTTCACACTCATCTCTCCTTATGCAATATACTATTATAGCATTAAATTGCATTATTTGTTCTGATAACAAGTATGACACCAGAGCTTTATCTTTATCTTTTTCAATAGAAACTGATAGACAAAGGTTATCAGGCAGAGCTGGGTTCCTAATAACTCCATTAGCCCCATCAGGGATATTGATATGACTGATTATACTCTGTATAGTTGTCTGACTTGCAGTTGCAGTTAATCCTAGAATACAATTTACTTTTAATTTTTCTCTTAGAACCCGGCAAATCATAAGATAACTTGGTCTAAAGTTGTGACTCCATTGTGATACACAATGTGCCTCATCTATACACGCAAAAGCGATTGGAGGGAGAGACTTGAACAGACCTGATAATCCATTTGATGAATCGCCTGCTATTAAGGCTTCAGGAGAAATGAGAAGGATATTTAACAAACCATCCTTCAAACACTGCAAGATTTTACCCCTCTGTGTCTGAGATTGATTAGTATGGTAACAACCTGCCTTTATGAATTCTGGGACATTCAACACTTGATCCTCCATAAGAGAAACTAATGGAGAAATTACTAATGTTATACATCTATAATGTTGACTATAGAGATAAGCCGGAAGTTGATAACAAAGTGATTTTCCACCTCCTGTAGACAAAATGAGTAAAGTTGACATCCCACACAAAATTCGCTTTATGGCATTTTCTTGTCCAGGGCGAAATGATTGATGGCCGAATTTCTCAAGAGCCTGCTTTAAATCAACTGAAATATTTTCTTCATAATTATTGTACAGAGGTTTGATGCCATTGTCGTCATCATCTGTAGATTCAGCTAACATTTTCATAAAAGAATCTGGAATTTGACTAGATTCAAACATAGACTCATGTAATTGATCAGTTATTGATTGAGCACTGCTACATGGATCAGATGCATACTTTTGCATATCTTCTAAAGTAGGAATATCATTTTCATTGTAACTATCTAATGGCAAAAGTGTTTCCCCTTTATGTGATCTACAGTACCTAGCCATGTGCCCGGTTTCTCCACACTTAAAACATGCAATCTTACCAGACTCAGGAAATTCCATACCACCATGAAGACTCTGCTTCTTACTTTTCCATAGTTGTTTTTTATATTTACTATAGTTGATACTTTTCTTTCCTCGTACAAACACTTTTTTTTCAATATTAATTTTAACAAAGTTCTCATTTAATGTTCCTGACTTGATCTTATTGTCTAAACTATTGCTTGCTTTGGACTCCTCAAGCTTGTCACATTTATCAACAGGATTAACTTTCTTGAGCACATTGGAAATTTTCATGTGACGTGGCTGTATATCTTTTTCTAAACCAAAAGGAATATATTCCTGAATATCTAGAGGTTGTTGTTCTACACTACTGGCATTATTTTTGTTGTTTTTATGTTGATTATTAGTCATATTCTTAGTCTCAGTAACACCCACTTGAATAATATTTGGTTGACAAGGATGGTCTTGCAGGATATCTTTTTTACTTCCATATTTATGTCTATGCTTAATATCTTCCACATATACTGTTTCTATTTTTCGCTTCTTCAGAGCAGGTTTCAACTTACCACTGACAATATCTTCATCTTCTGACTCACTGTTTTCTACATAATCACAGTGCTTTTCTTTGATATCCAAAACCTTTATGTTTCCTAATCCAAATTTTTCAGGCTCTTTTGAATGTTCAGTTTCTGCTACAACTCCAGTGGCTCTATCCAGCCATGCATCATTTAATTGTCTTATCAATGGTTGTACTGTTAAGTCAGATTTTCTGGATATATAACAAGTTGTTGCAATATTTTTACAGATATTAGGCTCTTCAGAAATTTTATATGAACAATGTAACTCAGGATTCATATTTAATTCAGTATCAGTGTTATTGTGTATAGGTTCTTGGCTGTTGCGTGTTATTAGTTCTATACTAAAGGATTTGTTTTCACTTGTAGGCTGAGTTCTCGGTAATGAAAGCTTTCTTGGGTTTCTCAAAGAAAATTTTCGATTTTGGAACAGTTTTTTGGATAGATTTTCAGTGAATGGAGTAAAGGATTTGCTATTTTGTTGGAGATCTGAATTTGATAATAACTTCTCTAACTCTTGGCCACTTGGTAATGTAGGAATCTCTGGTTGTGGACTTGTAGACTCACTGATGGTGTGTTCCAGCTGATGTGCAGGTTCTGGCGACATCATGGGCTCATCGTCAATATCACAAATCGACAGTGAGTTCTCAAGAGCACTGCTCTTAAGTTGAAAGTATTTCTTGTAGGCATATTTAATTTTCGCCGGCGCTTCCTTGATATCGAATTTCGTAGGTGTTCGACGATACTTTAACTTAAAGTCCTTTTCCCAACTTTTTACTATAAGCTTACATTTCAAATAGGCTTTGTCTTTCTTTATTGTTTCTATAATATCCATATTACATTCAGTTACTTTCGCTGGATTCCATAAATCAGTAATGGTTTTTTTTTTCGTTGTTTTGCAGCGTCAGCTAAATCTAGGCTAATTTTAGAACTAAACTGATTAGAGGTAGGTGAGGATTTCAACCTCAACTCTGCGTTGTGAAGATTTCTGAAATTCCGGCTGATTTCTTATCTAAAACTTACTGCATGCTTGACAGCACAGCACTTGACAGTAATGCACACAGCGCATACTCCTGGTAGGTAATGCACAATTGCACACCGATATATTTTACTTTACTCTATGCTAAGAATGCACAGTCTAGGTATTTATATTGTCATGTCAATGTTAGGCATGGGTTCGATATATCAAAACGTAACTTATATCGGATATGTGTTTAATATCATACCATATCGATATCTAAATATACATAACCGTTTTCACAAAAACTTCATCGAGCTATGGTTTCATCCATATCCATATCGCAACAACGAAAACGAACTACGAAAACGCAAACTTCACATCACGAGCCGATATGGATATGACATCGACGGTTTTCATTCGCATTGTCTCTGTCTTACCATTCAATGTTTTACTGGCGTAAAAGTGATGAAGCGAATATCACGTAACTTCGGCTAGTGATTGGTTATTTGGTTAATAATAGTGCGTGCGTAATATCTATATCTTAGCTCGCTAGCAATAAGGTCTAGTTTCTAATTATTTAGTTACAACAAAGATTCCATAAGTTAGCAACTTTCCGGCGGCTACTTGATATCAGGGGGAAATTGATTCTTTAAACTAGACCTACGTTCAATAGATTTAAGGTTGAATTTATGTTGTTGGAAGAATTGCATCGAATAAAAGTGTGAGTTTGCGTTTCGTTCGTTTCAGTTACTTGTGCAAATCGTACTACAGATCGATATCTGAAAACGGTTTTCGATATCGATATGAAAACTAAATATCGGTTACATATCCGTTAGCAACTAAATACGAAAACGACCATGTCTAGTCAATGTCATGATAGGTTGTTGACATTATTGACAGCTGTTGACTGTATTACTCCATTAGTCGTATACGTACTCAAATGCTAGATACAGACACAGCGACTTTAGTTGCCGGTGACTGATTGGTAATTAAAAGTATTTTCACACCACCTGTTCGAAAATGTCAAATTATATGTCAAGCAACCTTAACCTAAAGTGAGTCATTAGTGGCCGGGGGCACAGCCGGTCAATAATGTTGTACTGGATTTCATTATGACCCGCTGGTCAATAATGTGATTTGAATTTGGAATCTCACATGCTCAGCTAAATTGGCAGTATAGTACTAACAAACACCCTTTGGTGCCAGAAAGAGGAAAGCTATTCTCGATACCCTTACTACGCGTGGATGATATTCTCGATTTCCTACAAAATCATAACGACTGCTTCTTCATATCGTTGCCATGTTTTCGAAGACATAATATTGTAAGAATAATTAGATTAGTTATCTAATTATTCTCTCGAACCATTTTTTAAAACGAATGGAATAACATTAAAACTGGTATTAATAATAACAAATACCGTACCGCGCCGTAATACCGTAATAGTAATTGGCTGTAACATTAGTTAATGTATTTTAAGTAAACTGCGCAAAGATTGCTGTGGATTTTGTGAGTAAATAAATAAATAATAAAACAGTCGATTTATCACATTTTATCAAAAATACTCTATTTTCACGAGCGTCTCCAATGACGTTCTAAATTCAAAATGCATACAGCCAATCATCCAAAACCATTCTACCAGCCCTGTATAAAGCTTAGTTTACACAAACGCCACTTCCACGAGAGTGATATCAATAGACACACACGACAAAACCGTAGAAGACTTTTTTTTTTGAAAATCGAATTGATCGTGTCTAGGCTACTTGTTTGTAGACGCAATAAAGGCGCGAACTTTTGGCATTTAAACTTTAAATTTATCAACAAAGTATTCGTTTTTCGTACTATGGCTATTATTTTCTCACAGTAGGTGTAAAAAGTAGAGTATCCTCCTCTGGGCTAAAGGTGTCTTTGTCTTGGGCTAGCTTGAATCCCTCGCTGCATTCAGGTTTCTTGTATTAACTCCCTCGCTTCGCTCGTGAGTTAAATCCCGAATCCTTCATTGCGCTCGAGATTCAATAATAATATGACGCCCGTGACATGAGACACAACTTTAGCCCCTCGGTGCATAATCTACTATTTCCGCCCGGTCTGGTAAGATATAAATTTTCGGCCACCCAATACTTAATTTTTAGGAAGAGTAACGACACAATAACTTTAGTGTCATGGCAAAATTTTGAAATAATCAACTTTGTTTATAAAGATGACCTGCCCCTATTGCACAGAATAACTTTTATTCGCCTTGAATATCATTTTTTATATAATGTCCAACTTTGAGATTTCAAAGTCAGATTTAGGGAAAGGCCATAATTTCTTCTTCAATTTTCCTACATATTTAAATCATTATGGGTTAGTCTGCTCACGATCATACCAAAATCGACGGCCTTGAAGATCACTTTATTTTTGGCCCATTTTCGAAAACTATAATAATAATAATATCCCTGGACATTTCACACAGCGCCATCTAGTCCCAAGCTAAGCAACCTAATGCTTGTGTTATGGTAACAAGATGGCTGATAAACTACTTATATACATTTTTTTTTTTGTAAATACATACAAATTATAGATAGAAAAACACCCAGACTCGGAACAAATACATGTAGGTCATACAAATATTTGTTCCGTGCGGGAATCGAACCCGCGACACGCAGCGCAGCAGTCAATCGCTTAACCACTGCGCCAACCGTACCGTCAAATAAACTAAACAAAACTAAAAGCGGACTCCTGACCACGAGGCTCCATCTGAAACTTTTCAAAAATATGTTCGGTGTTCTCTCATCATCACCTCTCTAGTTTCCACTCTGGAATTCGTACTCCGAGCCCCATCATACAGACTAACCGTCTAGT
Source organism: Apamea anceps (assembly GCA_951799955.1). Classification (NCBI taxonomy): domain Eukaryota; kingdom Metazoa; phylum Arthropoda; class Insecta; order Lepidoptera; family Noctuidae; genus Apamea; species Apamea anceps. Next base: position 9,075,306 of record OX637516.1, read on the forward strand.
TTGGGACAACATAAAATACCGATGTCCAAATGCCCGAAAGGATGAAATCCTTAATGGACGAAATACCGATGGATGAAATCTCAAAGAGCGGCGACGTAGTTCCCGCGATTACTCATAGATAGCACTACAACACAGTTATGACGGTGGGCATTCTGCTTATGGTGGATGCTCCAAGGTAGCCCGCGAATTCAATTTTTCGTAGGTTTTTGCAATTTACAGGTTAATACTAAGTTGTACTATTTTAATCAACGTACAACTTAGGTTGTACATACGTTGATTAAAATATGATTCTCATGAAATAGTCATTCAGTAGGATTACTTGATCTTAGAGGGTTGTGTTGATGACTTTAATGATTATAATTCTGTAAATACATATTTGTTACGGCCGCGAATCATATTTTAATCAACGTACAACTTAGTACTGACCAGCAAATTCCAAAAAACCTAAGAAAATTTGAATTTCGCGGACTACCTTGGAGGGTCCACCTTAACATGTTTTAATATTTTTTTTATAGCGGGGGTAGATCTCAAAGAAAATATTTTATTCCGTAATGTTTTATTCATTCGTAGTTACTGTTAGCTACTTAGTGGATACATATTTGAACGTCGAAAATTAAAATACCTACGGGTAAAATGTCAATGTTCAAAGCATCGAAAACTTAAATATAGATTGTATCAAAATATCGAAAATGGTTATACCTAAGCTTAAAATGTCTAAGATTGAACTGCCGAGTGATTAAAATATCGAATGTTTAAAATGTTTGGTTTTACATTTAAAAATATGTTTCGGGCACTCGCCGGCCGCTGACGCGGTACCGCTCGCTCGGCTCGTGCGTTGTGTGGTCACAGTTCTAACCTAACCTAACCTAGCTGTTTCTATGTAAAAAATGATATATGCGTGTTACACATGCGGGTACGATCGAGCTAAAAGTTTTGTGATACGTACAGCTTGGCAAAAAAGTCGTGAAAATAATAGTGGCGCCACTATCGTGCATGTTGTAACCCTATATGGTACGACTATAACAGTTTTGATACTTAGTTTTTTTTTTAATTAATTTGAATATTGGCGGGTTTTATGAAAACAAGAAAAGCTCTGGAACGTTTGTTCAGCCACTGCCTAGAACGATAACATTTGCTGTTATTTCATTTAATGAATTAAAATATGATAAGAATGATATCAACTAATCCCACATTATATGAGACAATTTTATGTTTTACAAAACCTGGGGTCTTGTAAAACACTTGGCACCTGTCCTTCTATCGCAATTCGCCTTATATGTACTGATGGATTTATCTAAAAATACTATAGTTATTTTTGTTCAGTGATTTATGCAGTATTAACAAAAAGTATCAAAATTATACGAACGCGCCAATATTCAATATTCAATTAATAAACCCGCCAATATTCACATTAATTTTCAAAAAAAAACTCAAGTATCAAAACCGTTTTAGTCGTACTATATAGGGTTACAACATGCACGATAGTGGCGCCACCATTATTTTTACGACTTTTTGGCCAAGCCATACTTAATATTGAAATTGTTTTACAATTTGGTACAACACTATCGACACGAATAGATTTCGCTGAATTTAAGCTTTGACTCGGCGCACGCGAGTCGCGACGTTCGCAGTGAATGCAATACATTGCGCGATCGCTCACGTACTACAAGATGGTACCCATGTACTGCAAGCAATGTATAATTTTGCATCTGAATGCGGTTTTATCCTTTTTGTCTTTATACTACATGATACTTCTGTAATAATTACAAAGATCAATTGTATTTTAAGGTTTTTGGACTTACCGGTGAAAAGAAATCCCTCGTCGGGTTACACTACACACCTGGCTTCTTTTCCGACGACACATTATAATAGCGCAAGACGGCATAATTCTTTTTTCCGCGGAGCTTCATACTCTGTTAACAAGAGCGCGCTTGTTGGCCGGTGAATCAAATTTCGGTTGACTTATAAGCTTTTGCTTATATGTATATTTATGCCCACAAGGCCCTACTGACCTCTTTTATCTCTTCTGTGGTAAACCCTACTCGTTTTTCGTCTTCTCAGTGGGGTTCAATTTAGGTTTTTCCGCGATCAAAATTCGCCGCCATTTATGTACTTATGTTTCTGCATGCAAAGCTAAATAATACATAACGATTTAGCACAAAAACAGCATAAATTCAAGGGCGGGTTGATACTACAACACACAGCGTACCACATTTTATCATGCATTTGAATTCCCATACACTTTTCACTATAAACAAGCACATAAACCAGGTAAATAAACTACATAAAATAATAACTTACCGTTCAATTTTCAGTAAAATGGTGACGTTTCTTTATTCGCCAAACTGTTGCGAAAATATAATAATCACTAAGAAAAAAACTTATTGCAGAATCATAAACAGACGGCTTTAAGGGCCTACGGCTTTTAATGAGCCTTTGATTTGTCGCAATGAGTTTAACTCCCTTGTATCGGACCATAATAAAACACGTATAAGGGTGATCGCTCATATTAACGCTTTCTATATGTTTCTTTCAAGTGTGTTGGCTTTTTAGGAGCTTTTTTCTTGCCATTATAAGTTTAACTTCCTTGTTCCTTGTCATAATATAACACGTATAAGGAAAAAAAATGGACAGTAAACCAGCTATAAGGGGGGTATAAGGTTATTGTTTTTATAATTTGTGCCCAAACTCACCCTTATTAGCGATAATGCGGCTCCTATAAGAATATTATTTTTGGCAATATAAGCCACTACAAGAGCAATTTTTGTTTGTTGGGAGGAGACGGCGGAGAGGGAGAGAGTAAACCTCTCACTCTACGCGCACCAGAAGAGCAGCCGGAGGGCGTCAGAGGGCACTTCGCGATCTCCCGGCCACTATAAGGAGAAGCCTGCGGGCGGTGAACTTGGGACTGAGTCGGGTTATTCCGTTTATCCACCCTAAAGTAAGGCCTAGTTAGATAATTTATAGGCTTAGGGTGGATTCTCGGACATGAAATTTCGCGTATAATCCCACCTTGGGGTAGATAAACGGAATAACCGGCAGAGTCGTCATTCGACCAGTCAGACCCAACTTGGTGCCGCGCAATGTTCCATGCGGCCCTGATTTTAAGGCTTGCTTGTTCTATAGGCGCTTAGAAGATTAAAAGCCTATATAGCTTTTAATCCCTCGAGCTAAGTTTTATTCAAGAGCTTCGGCTCTTTGGCCAAGTATTTTTATTAAAAAGCTAAAAGCCCTTGTTTTTGTGGGGTTTGTTAAAGGCAGCTTTGGTCGTAATTCAATTGTATGCCCAATCAAAAAATTAGTTTTGAAGTCTTAAAAAAGGATAACTATTGACTTTTTAAAATGACTAACCTTTTGAAGTCATTTACTGTCAGCCCAGCTGGAAAAGGATCTCCGGTACTTTTCATTTATGGCTAAAAGGCTCGAGTCTTTTGGAACACTTGTCTCAGTCCTATTATGATCAATGTAATAAAACAATATTTCAACATTCCCATTGGCAAGTAGGTATATATTATTATAAAATTAATCGAATTTACAAAGATGGTAACCAAGTTTTTGTTCTTGAATATATTAAAAGTACTTAAGTACTGATATAATCACTTCTCGCGTTACTAATATCTATTCTGCTTCTTAATCTAATATCTACATGTCTATGAACATGTTATACAGACAGCGACACAAAACTGTTGTACTGAGCAATATTTCGTTTCAAGATGTCAGCACATAAGCCTAGCACTCTTTCAAACCTGAAAATTAAAAAAAAACATAATTTGAGTACATAGTTGAATCAAACCCCCTTATTTACGCCTTCCTGTATGGTGACGCAGACATAACGCCGAATATTAATTTTACAAGTAAGGGGGTAAATATAGAATGTTAACTTATCTAGATAAACTTTTAACCGGACATATAAAATGACTCAATCTGACCAACCACACAGGTCATAAAAGATATATGACCGGTCATTTAGTTTTTACTAGGTAACAATATCATAACATCACGCCTGTCTTCTCCGAAGGGCAGTGCCGGATTAAGCCAGCGCGGATCCTGTAGCAAATTCTATCAAGGGCCCCTTGGTTTGCTTTAGGTTATCAAGTTTTTTTTACTAGCCTACGCTTTCCCACTCCTGGACCTCACTCCACTCCTTCCATCTTTCGCGAGCCAGCGCGTCCTCCTTCCAGTATTTACGGAACCTATCCAGCTGGTCCCGCCATCTCCTACGTGGTCTGCCGCGACCCGCCTCACTGTCTCAGGGCACCAGTTCTGTGCTATGTGGGCCCACAGTTTGTCCGGCATGCGGCAGACGTTTGAGCCACGGCAGCTATCGTTGTTTTGGAGTGCAGTATTGTGTTTCGAACACGATCCGATTTAACGCCTAATATACCGCGCTGCATTGCTCGTTGGCAGACCTTAAGTTTCGACTTCCGGATGGTAGTCGAAGACCAATACCGTGCCCTATGGGTTTAGACGGGAAGAATACACATGTCCATGACCCTGCGTTTCGGTGCCATATGCAACTCACCCTTATATAGTACCTTCATGGACCAGTAGGTCTTCCAGGCGTGTTCCGTTCTTCTTGTGGCTTCTTTATCTTGCCTCGCCTGGAAAGAGACTACTTGGCCCAAGTAAAGGTATTCCTGGACATGTTTTATTATCTCCCCGTCTACTTTTATGCTTCCAGTTGTTTCGTTGCACTACGACATATTCATCTTTCCAACCTCAAGGCTTGCATTGCTGATTTCTTGCAGTTTATGGTATTAAATTAAACGAAACTGTTACAAAAGAACTTTTCTGGATTTTATTTGGGCAAATTTAGAAATAATACTATTCTATCAACTTCTCTGAGCAAATCGTATTCAATATTCATCAAAGTGAGGTAATTAAGACGTTCTTGGCTCATCGTGTTCCTTAACTTATTTTTAACACGTTTTAACGTTGAGAAAGAATGTCAATAATACTAGCCGTATCAGATTTGATGCAGCGAACTGAACTAATTTGTCGCCTAGACTGTCCTCCAAATCATCTACGTAAGCACTGACAATAACTGAAGATTTTTTGAAAATCTCTTCTGTTGGAAGAAATTTCTGTCGGAATATTCCTGATTTACATCAGTGTTATGGGACTGTCGGAGTTGCTTTTATTAAAAAAATAAAATCAAAAGGAATGATGCTACATAATTATTACTATAAATGCCCCTGAAGCTAGAAGCACCTCCTCTAGTTCGTACATCTCGAAAACAACGCGCGGCTCTTATAATCGTTGCAAATAAACACGTAAGCCTCGCGAAGCCCGGCCTCGAGGCCCTAAAAGGCCGCGCGGCCCTAGTGGGGACGCGTCTTTAAAACGACCCCATCGATAGGTAAAAGCGGAAAAAAATGTATATAAGTTTTCAATGAAATCTAAGACTATCGATGCTTCTGTACAGCAGTCTGCTGCGCATGTAACAACCAAATTTTATGAATGTGCAAGACAGGGAATGTATTCTGCATACTTATATATTTGCTTAATACGTGTTTGTATGCCGCTGTATTTCCCACTCATATTGCTGGCGTTATCATAACTTTGCTCACGTCAATCTTTGATACCAATGCCACTCTCACTTAAGAAATTTAATAAGCTTTGAGTGAGTTATTCAGCAGGGCCTTCAACATGGCTGTTGAACATTTTGATACCAACTCTTTCGTGTTAAGTATTGTACCAACATTGATTTGAAAAAATATTTTTCGCTTCTATCTAAATTGATATTTTTTACGGTCAGAAAGCGTTGGTGCGCGGGGCCCTTAGCATTTGCTACTCTTGCTATATGGCTAATCTGCCACTGCCGAAGGGTTAGGCAGAGGTTTACCTATAGTGCACCTATCTGTGCACCCACATTTCGCTAATTGATAACACGGTTAGCGCAGTGGCTGAGCGATCGGACTGCTGCGCTGCGTGTCGCGGGTTCGATTCCCGCACGGAACAAATATTTGTAAGTCCTACATGTATTTGTTCCGAGTCTGGGTGTTTTTCTATCTATAATATGTATGTATTTACAAAAAAAAGAAAATGTATATAAGAAGTTTATCAGCCATCTTGTTACCATAACACAAGCATTAGGTTGCTTAGCTTGGGACTAGATGGTGCTGTGTGAAATGTCCAGGGATATTATTATTATTATTAATTATGTTTAAGTCCTATGTAATAGGGGGCGATCCTATTGCCATCAACCGGGTACAAATCAAGACTACGGGCTGTTACTGAGAAATTCTAGATGGAAAAACCCCGTAAGACTGCCCGACACGCGGAATCGAACCCAGAATCTCATGCAGACGTATTCATCCAGTCATGTAATTCGGAGGTAATTCATTTACTGGGACCGTTTGGGGAAATCCGAATCCATAAGACATACCGGGAAATGGTCTTAGAAACCACACTTATTTTTTATAAGCTGAGTTGATTGTGCAAAAAATAATGTTGTATGCATAACTTAGGTAAAGTTTGTTGGTAAAGAATAATTTCTATTTTATATTCACCTGGCACGATCAAGCTTGACACATTTAAGAGACCCATCAGCGCGTACAGTTGCTGCCCGCGGTCTGTCCAGTAACAATGCGATCTCTCCGAAGTAATCCGAAGGCCCCAATCGACCCACTTCTACTGCAGATCCTTCCCCCTGGCCACTTCTTTGTTGAAGCACGACTGCAGTTCCTGCAGAACAATTAGCGTTCTTTTGAATAATTAGGTAAATAGAAAATCTTTAAAATGGAATAAAAAGAATAATGTGTCCTTGAGATTTACAAAAATCACCCCTAATGCACTGTTGTATAACATAATGATAACATTTTTATAGTAAAGAGAAGAGCATTACCTTCCACTATTATGTAAAAGTCGTTGCCAGGTTCACCTTGTCTAACAATGATTTCGCCTTCAGTGAATGATACAGGTTCTAAGGCGTCTGCAACCGTCAGACGTTCCCATTTTTCTAAACTTTCTGAAAAATACAGAAGAACAAAATGATAAATGATTTTTCATCCCACCATCTCGGAAAGAGTATTTTTAATCTTCAATATCTGAGTGGAAAAGCCGTTTTTATTCTCTAGAAGATAAAGTAAATTGAATTTAGAACATCGTGTGCACTAAGTTTGTGAATTAAAAAAAACATTAAACCTATTTACTGCTACCTCTATGGTGCCGAATATGTCATACAACTTTTTTTTAAATTGTTAAAAACTCAGACTCGGAACCTTCTTGGTGTTCTTTTTTCAATTTGCTTTGTACGCGGTTCTTTACGCGGCATTTTTTCACGTCATTGTTAAACCTTATATTAAAAACAAGAAACTTGAAAACAAGTGAAAAAACTAAAATGAGTGATTCTAGCGACGAGGAAGTTTGCTTGACGCCAACAGAATTGACTGAAACTGTTAATAATGCGCAAATGAGCTTTCTCCCTCAACAATCACGCGAGAAGTATTTAAAACAGTACGATATGTTCAACACGTGGCGACTAGCAAAAGGAGCCAAAACTTTCTCAGAAAACGTTTTGCTGGCATATTTTATAGAATTATCCGAGAACAAGAAAGCAAGCACTCTATGGAGTGCGTATTCGATGCTAAAAGCAACAATAAAGATGAAAAAAGACAAACATATCGATACCTATCCTAAATTAGTGGCATTTTTAAAAAGAGCCTCATCTGGTCTTCAACCAAAAAAATCGAAGGTTTTCACAGTATCTGATATTGAAAAGTTTTTTAACGAAGCACCCGATTCCGTATATTTGGCGGCAAAAGTAAGTCAGTTGCACATTCAGTATCTACTTAAGTATATTAATCTCAATTAAATAGTATACTTAGTAGATGTTGATAGGCATAATTATGCGTTCATATCAATTTTATTCATTTATCTACTACAATACTCTTTACGTTACAGGTTGTTCTTATTATTGGAATAAACGGAGCATGTCGAACTAATGAACTAACACAACTTAATGTCAAAAACATTGAGAAACATTCAGATGACTTACTATTAATTAATTTACCTAATACAAAGACAAAAAGAGACCGCAACTTCGCCATTCGCAAGGAATACGTAACGATTGTTGAGAAATATCAAGCCTTACGCCCGCCTAACACTCCAATCAATCGATTTTTTCTACAGTATCGCAATGGAAAGTGTGTTAGACAGCCTATGGGTACTAATAAAATTGGCAGTATCTCACGAGAAATAGCAACATTTCTTGAACTTCCAGAACCCCTGTTGTACACGGGTCATTGTTTCCGACGAACTTCAGCCACACTTTTGGCTGATTCCGGAGCTGATCTCCTGTCCCTTAAGCGCCACGGAGGCTGGAAGTCCAATGCAGTTGTAGAGGGATTACATAGAAGATTCCATCCAAAATAAGTCTAAAATAAACACATCAACACGGTCTAGGGATATTTAAAAAAAATGCGAATTACTATTAATGTGTTAATAATTTTATATGACATATATGTATTAAAAGAAATGTTATTTAATACTCTACCATTTTTTTAAATAAACGATTACTCAGTTTACAATTTCAGGATTTTATGAAAAGAAAAAGAATAATAGACCGAGACCGTATTTGAATTAACTTTTATTTTTTAAGAAAAATCAAAAAAAAAAAAGAAAAATCATTTAATTGGTGTTAATGAACTTGGAGTTAATAATCTGAGAAAGCGCCCATGAGGTTCATAACACATCGGCAACGATTTGGCATGCTCAGAACAAGGTTGTCAATGTCTTGCTGCGGAATATCGTCCCAGGTCCTTCTGAGGTGCGAAAAAAGTTGGTCTTCTGTTGCCAGATTTTCGGGGGCTTCCCTCAGAGCTCTTCTTTGAAGCATATCCCATGCGTGCTCAATGGGATTTAGGTCTGCCGATTGAGCAGGCCATTCTAAGGCCCTAACATTGTGTTCCTGCAACCAAGCTGCTACCGTTCCCGCCGTATGTGCCCGGGCATTGTCGTGCATGAGCAAGAAATCTTGCCCCATTTGTATTCTGTGGGGCAAGATTATGGGCCTCAGCACCTGTTGGCGATATTTTTTTGCCGTCATAGTGCCCCGCACCCAGACGAGGTCCGTCCGTCCTCCAAGGCGAATTCCTGCCCAAACCATAATTGTTCCTCCTTGGTATGGGTGGACTTCCTGGGGGTGCTGGAGTCGGCTCCATCGCCCAGGAACTCTCCAAACACGCGTCCTGCGTGAATCTGGATGGAAACCGTACCTGGATTCATCCGAGAACAGCACATTGGACCATTGCTCACGGCCCCAGTCCACGTGGTTCCGAACCCATTCCAACCGTCGTCCACGATTGCCTCTTCGTAAGGATGGGACCCAGAGTGGTCTACGAGAGCGTAGATTGGCTTCATGCAGTCGTCTCCTTACAGTTTGGTCACTCACAAGCACTTGGTGTTCCACCTGCAGCCTTTGGACCAATTGAGTCGCCGTTACATTTGGTTGTGCTCTTGCAGAAATTTGCAGAAATCGGTCTTGTCTGGGAGTAGTGATGCGACTTGGCCCCCGATGCCTCTCCGCTACTTCACCTGTGACACGATAGCGTGTCCACAATCTTGAAATCACGTTTTGGGTGCGTCCCTATTGCTTCAGCAACATCACGTTGAACCGATCCAGCTTCCAGCATTCCTACAGCCCGTAACATTTCCTCCCTAGTTAAATGCCGGCGTTGCATGGCTAGAACGGCTCAATTTGCGCTTTATCTTTAAGTATTCAAATTAAAAAAAACTGATACTCAACGTAAATTGTATTTTTTTCTAAATCTCGCTTATATGAAAATTCGCTCTCCGACACATAAAGACATTTTTTGCCACATAAACAAAATATTTTTCAAAAATTTGAATTTAGAACAACTCCGAGATAAATGACGAACAAATTGGCGTATAAAAGTTTTTAATGCGGCCAGTACTTTTTGAGTTATTTAATTGAGTATGAAATATCCCTAGACCGTGTTGATGTGTGTATGTGAAGGCATCGTAGGAGCCATTACACTGAAAGAGCCTCAATCGGATCCTTGGACTGGCCCTTCTACATCAAAAATAAGCCGTTATGAAACACCTAACCATCTCCCTCTCTCTCCGACATTCACGCCAAGGGAATCCGATGAATCGGTACAACTATTAAGTATGACAGATAGTTTACCGAAAAACAGTACACAAGTGACTAACACCAATATTACAGTACCAAACAAAAATATTACACTCAATTTAAATAACTGTAGCAACATTACTTTAAAATTTTCTTAATTATACCTTAGTATTATTTTGTTATAATTTAAAGATTATTCTGTAATACTTACCTGTCATAATGTAGTAATTAATACCTAAACTGAAATAAAAGTGTACCTATCTTGTGATTGTATACGTTTTTTTTTTTGCATTTAGTCATTTCCTCGCTGAGGTGGAATGAAAAGTTACGTGTTGCACTCGAGTGCAAAGATTTTTCACCTCGTGCTCTTTTGATTCCCTCGCTAACGCTCAGGATTCTAATCTTGAATCACTCGCTGCGCTCGTGATTCAATAATCCTTCGCTTGCTCGGTCATCAAAATTGAACACGCGGTTAAAAAGCAACTTTGCACTCTTGTATAATAAATAACTATTATTTTGTAAGTAGGTTTGTACAAACACTTTTACACGTCAATCATATTTTAAAACTAGATGAGGTCGGCGTTTCCTATCTGACTAGTCTGAGAAGAAAGGCCGAAACAAACTCAGACGTCACAGTCTCTTGTTAAAGTCCAGACATAATCTTGGTCAGATCATATGAAGACCATGTAGGTCGATGTCTGAGATGATCTTTTGAGGAAAGAACCACACAGATTGCGAGGACCTGTCTAGTCAGTGCATGCATATATGTCAGAAATCGTGCAGCTCAACTCAAAACTTAAGGAGCTCAAATGTTTGACATCAAATAATTGAACATGACCATAATAAAGGTTAATAAAGGAATAAAGTACCTTTATTTTGGTCATGTTCAATTATTTCACATATTTTTTTAAGGCCATTTCGAAGGGTTTATTATAGAAATTGTTTTAAAGATAGCTTCTCGAGGCACGCTGATTGTACCTTCAAAGCCCTCAATCCATGCGTCTGCTAATTAATGGCTTAGTCTTTGTAGTGATAGGTAGTGAGAAGCAGAGTCTAGCTCGACTTGGGGTGAAAACTAAGATGGTTGCATCCTCGACGTCTTGATCTTATAGCGAGTTCGGCCCATTCCACGAAGTGGCTCAGTAACGAGCCTTGTTTTTGAACCATGACGGTCTTACAGAAAGACAGTTATTTCGTGCCGACCGTACCAGCTAGTACAGGTACAGCCGGCAGAGATTGATTTTAGCCGATTTGCAAAGCGTGTGCTGTGCGGGTCCCATCATAAGCGTAGCATAGCCATAGCGCAACGCAACAAAAGGTATATTGCGTTTGCAAATTATGTTTCGAAAATTGTAAACCAATAAGTATTTTTGGAAAAATTACTTCATGATAAATGATATTTAATCTGTAAGAAACTTCTAATCCTACAATTAAAGAGTTCAGTTTGCGTTACATTTTCAAACTTTTCGACGACTCTTTCAATGAAATCGTAATACTAGTAATTCTGAAATCAACTTAATTCAATTTGTCTTAAAGTTAATATTTCCTTAACTGGAAATTATTTAAGAGACCGGTTTTCAATTCTGAACTGGTACCCAACTCACCCCTTCTGGTCCTTTGACTTTTCAATAGCCTACATAGTGTCCTACTGCTGGTCAAAGGTCTCAGTTTTATCCTTTCAAACCACAAAAAATGTGAAATTAAATCAGCTAGCGAAACTTCGCAAAGGTGATGGAAATAAAACATTTGATGATCTCTTTTTCGGGTAAACGTCCGCTGGTATAGTGTAGTTACTTGAAGTAAGAGTTGAGATTTTTTTTTTATAACGTAACATCACGCCTTGTTTCCCCAAAGAGTGTGGCAGAGGTGTAAGGCGTGGTTTTATTGTGTTTAGAAAGTGATATGTATCACGTCTGTGAAGTTAGCACAAACAAAAACTGATTTAAGTATAGATAGATATTTTAAGTTACTAAACTACTTACAGCGATCTTTGACCCCAAAAAATAGCATCTAATAATTTTTTTTTATCCTATTTAGATATCGATCAGCACCACGTCTACGAAGTTTTGCTAACTAATTTAATTTGACCCTGTATATGGAGCCATAAAAAATAATGATACCCAGATAAAAAATATTATATTAATATCACTTACCTAATATTGAGACACGCGACAAGAATTCATCGTACATGCGTCTCTTTCTAATAGTGGAACCCATCAATATACGACGGTAAGAGTCACGATCCAAACCCCACAGCTTCAGCGAAGTGCGTGCGCGAACTGTGGCTGCTCTCGGTGTACCATATATCAAAGCCAGTTCACCAAAACTGCCTCCTTCCCCAATAGTTGTAACAGGTTCACCATTCACTAGGACCTAAAGATCCATAATAATAACCTATTATATTGATTTGAAACACACCCACATTTTGCCACCTATGTTGAAGTCTCATGTAAAAGGGGCGAGCCTATTGCCACCAACCGGGCATAAATCCAAACTCCTGGCTGCTACTGAGAAATTTCTTATGGAAAACCCAACAACACGTTGCCCGACCTGGGAATCGATCTCAAGTACACGTGAGCCTAACCTTTCGGGTATTCGGGGGTAATGTTATGTAATATTAAATTGTTGCCTTACAAGGTTGGTATATGAAACATCTATGTTTATTATATGATAGGTTTTTATGAAACTAAAGCTCACTCACTTCGACTTCTCCAGAATCAATAATGTAAAAATTATCTCCTTCGTCTCCCTGTCTGATGACCGTCTCGCCAGGTAGACACTGGACTGGGAACATAGCATCGAACATGTCTGCTCGTTCAGATTCATCCAAATGGGTAAAGAGAACATTTGAAGCTATAGCACGCGATAGAGCACCCATCGTCTTGTAATCTTTTGGCACCACCTAAAATATTAAAGCTTTCCTTAATTTTGCAGTCTTCACACATTTTTTAGTAATTAGTAGCACTTCGCCTACGACTTCATTCGCGTGGATTTTGTATTTTCTCCTACAAAACTCCACCACCTTGAAAAGGTATTAATGGAGTAAATCCCTTTTATTATTTATTTATTTTTCTATTTCGATAAGTATTGGGGTCAATTTTCAAGTTTATTGATCGAAGGAAAAAAATATGTCATACATATCTTAAATGATAAATGATTATATAATCACCTTTTATCCCCAACAGAAGTTGATTTTTAAAAATCTTGAAACATGTAATCCGTCATTTAATTTTTAACCCTTGTGCAAAATTTCACGTTCCTAGTTCCAGTAGTTTGGGCCAAAGAGTATAATAATAATACGGGAGAAGAGAGCCCTCTTGTGCCATTTCGAAGCATCCAGATTCGAAACGCCATCTGCATTTCTTAACTGGAACTAAGGCTCTATAGGTTGCTATAGATAGGCATGAATGTATGTGTACCTACGTACGTATAGATCAGCAAGTTTGGTTTATAAGTGATCATTCAATTTTTTTTAGCTGTTGTAGTCATATGTTGATCAATATGCGACTGGCGAATAATAATAATGACTAAATTACAATAATTAAAATTTGAATGATGGTGATTCAGAAGTAAGTGTCCTAAAATAAATTGACCGCATATTGATCAACATATAACGCAACAACAACTAAGAAAATTTGAATGATCACATACATCAAACGCTAAATTTCGCCAGAATTGGCAGTAACACAATAATGAACCATTTTGCTTTAATTTATTGTAATTTGTAACCGTGTAACGGCTAAGAGTATATTAATAAACGGTACCGGCGACCATAGACTATACACTTATAAACTGAGACCGGCGACCATATTGTGTGATGTTGCCAGATTATGTCACACAATAAGGATTTCCGTGACACGGTTGCAATAATTGATGATGCCGGTCAGAAATGAAATACATATAATAATGTAATAATCTTGATGTAAAATGTTATAATTATTGTTTTAAATTATAGAGAACTCTTGTATTTGATTTTCTTATTTGCATTTAAGTTGGTATCACAGAGACATCTATCGATGATTATTAAACTAATAGCTTCTTCGTTAACAAAAGTAGATGGCGACTCTATCTTTACTAAAGTTGTGCATGTTCTAACTGTTTCCCCCCTGGTTTGGGCTTTGCACTGATATGTCAGTCAATCAGTTTCTCCTTTTATATAATGTCACCGTATGATTGTGAACACCGATAGTGTATAATCTATCTCACGAAATTGTAAACTGTCGATAAATTGTGAACTGTACTATATTGTTTACAACATAACGTATTAATTTTCGATAGTTTATAATCTATCCATGTCAAACCGTCAAATTGTGAACGAACCTGCACTTACCGACTGGGTCCACAATCTGTCCGATGTTATCACCCGTAAAATTGTCGGTCGGTCAGTCATTTGTCGGTCTTGGCAGTAGCCGAATCGGTCGCAGTAACTAAATCAGGGCACCCCGACGACCAAATGCGATAGGTTAGGTTACAACTGTGAACATCTGTGCTTCTTCCAAGTTGGACGCAGTTACTTCGCTATTTAGCTATCAAGATTGATACCAGTGTAAATGGTGTGTTGCAGTTCACATTTTATCTATAATTTACAATCTCGCGAGAACGATTATAAACTAACGATGTTCATAATTAATTATATGGTTACATAAATATAGATTAGATAGATAAGGCTAATTAGATAAGTACAGACGCCAGCAGGTCAACCTACCCGAAACTGTCAAACTTTCCCAATCAACCTTGAACCTTAATTCGTTAGCGATAAAGCTGAAAATCTATTAAAGATATTTGACAGATTGTAGTAGCTTGATGTGCTGGCGTCTGTACATAAATCCTGTGCATGGTTTTTTATAACTCTAATTTCGAAGTCACCTAAGCTGAAACTGCGCGCTCCTCTCTTACACGACATACATGTAAAGTATTGTAAAGAATGTGAATAAACGCAATAACCACATAGGGTTCCTATCTTTGGACCATACATATTATTACGAGCTTCGGTTTCGTGACAATTAAAAACTGCCGATAAAAATTATCAAAAGTTACACTTTTATTAAACAACACTAACAACAACTCAAACACACTAATTATAAAACACAATCGCTCTTGAATCGCACTTGAAGATCGCTTTCGATGTATTCGCTTCTATAGCAGAACTAAGTCTGATTGGTCGCGGCTAGTCCCGGCCTTATATAGTGCCGCAGATAGTTCCAGAACCTTCTATTGTAGAAACATCTAGAGTGTTCGAGTACATACCGGCCCCGACTGACCAGATGTCGATAGTTCTAGTAAGTTCTAGCATCGTCTCTACTCGATAATAGATGGCGCCAGTGACTCTATTAGTTCTGCTATTCCACAATAGATGGCGACTCTATCAGTTCCGCCACTCGAAACCAGATGGCGCTAGTGATAACTAATGTCACCATGTATCAGGCATTAATTGTGGCGCGCAACAATATCTATGTACTATCAACGGCCTTAAGTGCACTGCCACCGGAATGATCATTTTGGCCTGCACGCCAGATATGCACCTATCTCTCTGTGTGTGGTGTTTTAATGCAGACAGCAACGCGCACACAGTATAACTACGAAAGCGCGATGTTGGTTGTTCAGATGCATGTGTACCACTATCTACTTATATACTTGTTTTTTTCTTAATAAATTATCGACCACAGCGCCTATTCAAAAGCAATGCTAAAATTCGAAATGAAAATTATACCTAAGCAGTGATGGCAGGTTCGCACGAGTGAGTAGCCGTTATTGTGTGTGCGTGAAGTGGAGAAGGTTTGAGCCTCAGTGCGCGTTTTCGACTCTTTTTGTCAAAGTCAAAGATCTTTATTGTGAGACAGTGGTTACAGAGTTGTTATTATGTTAATTAGTGTGCTTTTGCCCTGCTCCACCATGTTAGGCATACAATAGTTTACAATATTTTGTTATATTCGACCTAAGTTTATGTGATATATTATATTAATTCAAATAGACATTTCAATTGTAATAGAGCTTTATTTTGGATAAAAACATAAAAACAGTTTGGCACTAACTCATCACGAATCTGTCGGACAAAAATTCATGTACTCGTACTGTATAATATGGTCTGTTTATTAAGAAGTCATTTAATTTTTTCTTAAAAAAAATAATATTATCAATTTCTCTTATTTGCTTAGGAAGCTTATTATAAGTTACGTCATTAAGGTGTCCAAAAAGAAGCTCTCAATGTAATAATTTCTTATTTACATAATAGGGTCCAATGTGTAGATGCTAATGGCGTGAAATCTTCCGGGCTACCAGTTCAGTTAGGCGTTCCGCAAGACTCAATACTGGGTCCATTCTTGTTCTTAGTATATATCAATGATTTACCATTCCATTTGAAGGGTATCTGTGACGTTGTACTTTTTGCAGATGATACCTCTCTTGTTTTTAAAGTAGGCAGGAATAGACAAGCTTTTGACGACGTAAACAGTGCACTCTCAATAGTTACAGATTGGTTTACGTCAAATAACCTAGTTCTCAATGCCAAGAAAATGAAATGTGTAAAGTTCGCCTTACCGAATGTTAGAAATCTAGGACCCAACATCGTCTTATATAAAGAGGTGGTTGAAAGTGTAGGCTCGGCAATTTTTCTAGGACTAACAGTAGATACCAAACTTCAGTGGGGACCTCATATATCAAGTCTAGCAGGAAGGCTCAGTTCGGCTGCCTATAAAGCCTTCAAGTAAGTTAGACAATACACTGACGTTGATACAGCTGGTTTAGTCTATTTTAGTTATTTTCACAGCATTATGTCCTACGATATTCTGCAGTGGGGCAAAGCCGTTGATATGCAAAATATATTTGTCCTTCAAAAACGAGCTTTTCGAGCAATTTACCAGCTAGGTGCCAGAGTTTCTCTAAGAGATTTTTTTAACAAAAATGAGCTGTTCGAGCAATTTACCAGCTAGGTGCCAGAGTTTCTCTAAAAGATTTTTTTTAAAGATATTGGTATTCTCACGGTTGCATCACAATTCATCTTAGCCAACATCTTATATATTAGGCAAAATTTACACTTGTACACTAAAAACAGTGATATTCACAGTGTTAACAGTAGAAATAAGGACAAACTATGTGCCCCCTTTCACCGGCTTCATAAGGTTCACAACTCATTTGTTGGGCTTGGTATAACCTTTTATAACAAGATACCCTCTTCTTTGCTAGACTTGTCTTTTAATGCGTTTATAGCTTAAGTAAAATCCAACCTTTGTTCAAAGGCATACTATTCCATCAACGACTACTTACACGATAACGATCTATTTTTGAGTTACCAACTCACCCGGCCCTTGAGCACTAATCCACCCCACATATTTCGGGTTCGATTCCCGCACAGAACAAATATTTGTAAGACCTACATGTAGTTGTTCCGAGTCTGGGTGTTTTTCTATCTATAATATGTATGTATTTACAAAAAAAAAAAAATGTATATAAGTAGTTTATCAGCCATCTTGTTACCATAACACAAGCAATAGGTTGCTTAGCTTGGGACTAGATGACGCTGTGTGAAATGTCCAGGGATATTATTATTATTGATGTACGTTTATTTAGCCATACAATGGTGCGCATAACTGGTGGCCGTTCTGTGAGAAGTATACAATGCAGTGGAAAGAAACTATTCAATGTTACAGAATTTACCAACGTCACATCCAGCTTTCCATCAAGTAAATAAATTGTTTTTTAAACACAGTGTGTTCTTTTATATTTACACGCCCATCAGTCAGTTTCTCGGCCTATAAATCGTCAGAACGACTGTCCCTGACCTCTCTCTCTCTCTGGTTGTGCTAATGGGCTAGCATCCAAACGGAATGATTTGATCAAACGGACAGATAACCTAAACTAACTTTTTTAGATAATGTTCTTATAAGATTCACAGAATAAATAAATAAATCGCATTTTGGTTGTTTTATTTCAATATCTTTTAAGTCCTCCTAGGATTTAACAATCACCACATACTAATTAAACTAAGTCCCCCAGGCGCATTTGTTTGTCAGTCTGTCTGTACGGATGTATTAACAAACAGATTTTGATGGGGTTGTCACCAGTAGGTAGATTGGTTCTTCCGGAAGGTTTAGGTATACATTCGTGTAGGTTGTATTGACCAATGTAATTCAAGTCAGAAAAATCCTGCCGGCTGAGTGTTATTCTTGCGCGCGTTGCCCCAATCAGCGCCCAGAATCCGCCTCTCGAGTCCATTTATTTTCAGTTAATATTAATCCTGATTTTTAAATACTTTCATCATTTCAACCACTACTTATATTGTCTGTGAAAACTGTCTTTATTTCAACTCATGCTCGTTGTATCACGGTTTTTGGTGCAATTACCCTTTTGTAGATATTTACTCAAGTACCACCGTGCGAAATCGGGGTTCGGTCGTTAGGCAAAAATACAATTATCAATATTATCGCAAATACATCTAAACGCCTAGGTAAAAGTTCATAGCAATGTCGTTTATTTGCAGTTTTTGTATGCCTATTGACGTAGGAGTTACACGATTTCATTTTCAGGATTATAAAGATATTAAAAGTTCCTGAAACTTTTTTTATATGAAATACTAATATCCAGCTATTCAGAATTACATATTGCTAGGTACACACGGCTACACATCAAGCTATGCAAAACCAGTATTGGCTGACCGTTTATTGTGAGAAAATATCATACAAAGTGAGGCCAAGACAAACTGGTTTTGTATAGCTTGACGTGTAGCCGTGTGTACCATGTTTATTCATTGCTGAAAAGTCGTCCATACTTCTATTTAGCCATCTCCTTTGTAGTAAATTTCTTTTGAGTAAATAAAGATTCTTTAACCACATATATCGCGCTTTTTCTGTTTGGTTTGTGATGAAAGAGTGGAATATACGGGTGTGTATGTGTGTATGAAATGCCTAAATAGAAGAAGGTCTCAAGTGCGACGAGTTACGTTGCGATAGTTTTGTAATGCTGACATTGGAGTTTTGACTGTACGTGGGAAACTAAAATTAGTTTTAATGAATCAATTTCTAGTGCTTGAAATCTCATACTGAAAAAAAAAATCTTTGGTGGAATATGCGACATAGTTTTAAAACAATAGGTCAAATTAAATTAGCTAGCGAAACACCGCAGACGTGGTAGGTACCGATATCTAAACATGATAAGCCGGTAAAAGAAATTGATTTTGTTTGAAGGTAGACTTGAAGTAAGAGCTTAGAAAAACAGTCATTGTTTTTGTCGTGTTTAGATATCGATACCCATTACGTGTTGCGTAGTTTCATTAATTAATTTAATTTGACTTGAAACTTGCCTTCTTGACGTAACTGGTAGCATCTTCCTCTGTAACCGGTTCAGCACTAATGCCACCACGTCTTCGCGGAGGTTGTCCCCCTGGCACAGGCAGTGGTGAAAGTTCTCCGTCTGCTTCACCTTCTGATGCAGCTGCTGCAGCTTGTGCAGCCTTGACTTCATCCTTAAAAAAAATTGGTATTGAACCACAAAGCCTGAGCAAATTTGCCAGCAGACAAATAAAATTAACAAATCTATATATATAAAAATTAATCCCTATTTCCCTTGGTCACGCCATAACTTGAGAACGACTTTACCGATTTAATCCATCTTTTTGTTTAAGTTTTCTAATACTTTGTAGAAGGTTCTTACGGAAAAAAAATGAAGAAAGTTACTTCACGCGGACGAAGTCGCGGGCAGAAGTTAGCGTGATATAAATATACATATATATATTTTTTTATATGTAGAAGGCAATAGGCATCCATCTAGTCTATGGATGCCTATTGCCTTCTATAAAAAAATATATATAATGTATAATATATCTATTTTAATGACATCATCAAATTCCGAATTGATAATCAATCAATGTTTAACAATGTATATGGAACAGGCATCACATGTATTGTGAAAACTGTCTACTTGCCTTCATACACAGGTTGGGTTTTGTCATATCTGGCGTATTATAATAAAGTATTCAGAATACGGGCTATGATCCACTGTTTTATTTTTTTTTATTATTAACATTTATTGCACTTCCAAAACCCTAGGTAATGGTATATGATCACTGTCATAATAATATATTAGTGTGACTGCATTAACCTTTTTCACCAACTTATCATTTAACAAACATATAATGAGTAATATGATACTTGAGGAAAATATACATGTTACTGAAAGAAGTAAATATTATCCTTAACAGGGAGGTATTGTCCCGTGAAACATGCCAACTTTGCCCACTTTTTTCGAATAATTACAATTTTAATACGATTTTTCTATGGAGACGTATTTTCCTTCATCAGCTACAACTGTAAGATCATGTGCAAGTGTTAGTATAGCTAAATTTACTATTATTCAACATTTAATTCAATATTTGTTCGATTTTGTTTGTGGGCAAAGTTATCTGGACTTTTAGCCTACTTTGCCCACATTGATTTTTGACGCAAATATGGCCTTTATGCAGATGATATAAAAACCAGTACAAGAATTTTGGTAAAGATGGCGTTTACTTTAGGAATGAAGACGACACTATGAAAAGTTTTTTAAAAGTGCTAGGGTTGGCACATAGTTGGGTATGGGTTTTTTTTTTCATAGTAAAAATTGTTGAAAAAAAAATTTTTTTTTTGTTTTCTACAAAGAATATGTGTTTAGGTAGATAAAAAGAAAAATGTTTCACGTTTATTAGTATTTAATAAAATTTTAAATTACAATTAAGTAACAGTTTTTTTTTCTTGACGTCCCTTTTCAGCTCTCGCCTTTGAAATATTTTGAGTGGTTATCACAGTCAATTTCTCAGCATTTCTCGTCAAAAAGCCCTGAATCAGATTCCTTCTTGAACAAGATTCATTCTCAGTCAGTCAATCAGATTGATTCTTGAACATATTATTATGATCTCGAGATTTTTTCTTCAGATACTCATGAACTACAAGCTTTAGATCCACTTTAGTAAGCGGGGAGCCAAAATCGCTAGTAGCTTGTAAAACTCTTGCAATTTTGTTCTCTTCTATAGCTGATAAAACCATAGGATGACCCACTGACTTCAAATGTTTGTTTTTTATTTAATTTAATATTGTGCGTCTTGGGATACCAAGTGGCCGTTCAGAATCTCGTGAAGAAATTTGGCCCTTAGTAGTTTTTATATGCCCTGGATCCAATTATTTGTCTTGGCTTCCTCTGTCGAATTCCAGATTTATGTTTATTTTTCTGAAACAAACCATGCAAGTCTCAACAAAAAATATTAGAAGTAATAATAAAATAAAATAAATACTAAATATGTATCAACTACTTATATGTACTTAAATGATATATTAATTAAATACCAATTATGCTTAAAACTAAATAAACTCAGAAGCCATAAATTAAAAAAGGAAAAAAATACAAGGTTTCGTAAAGTGCCAACCCTAAGCCTTTTTTGATGGCGGGCAATGTTGTCAATCGTAAATCGGAACATTACTAGATAACTTTGCCTATCATCACAACTTTAGTTTTAAAAGACCCTGAGCAACGACACTAACAGTAATATACTCTACAAATGATTTTCTATGACATAATTATCGTAAAGTAAACTAACCTGTGTCTTCGCCATCTCGCAGAATGTACGATGAAATTTGCACTAAAATTTGCCCGCAAAAACAAGCACCTCACTCGACGAGTTCCAACAAGTTACTAGGGATGTTAAAAAATCATCGATTTTTATTTAAATCGATTATCATTTTCTTACAATCGATTTTATTATCGATTTTTATAGCAATATTAATCGAGTTTTAGTAAATCGATTATATAAATTACGTTATCGATTTTCAGAAACAGCTCGTATCCATGCGACGGATGAAAAAAATCTTACAGTAATTTTTTGTACAAATGTAAAATAGGACTGGACATTTGTGACAGTAATAATTATTTTATTGTTTAAACTTGAAGATTAATGAAAGATTTGTATTTTAGTTTAGTTTTTGAGACTATAGAGTATGTACCTAGTCGTTTCGTTTTTTTAATTCTCATTTTAAGTATATTATTATAAAACTAGTCAAATGTAAAATAGGAATTGCGGCAATTTTTTAAAAATTTGATATATATTTTAGTTTTTGAGACAATAAGTTTGTATTTTGTTGGGATGCTCATCATTTCATTTTTATTATAATAAATAAATCGTTTAATAATAGTACTAAAATTTGTATCAATAATGCTATTTGGTTTTCTAATTCCTTACCTTGAAATTATAAAGGAACATTGCCTTTGATTTTTAGTTTTGCATTGGTTATTTTTTTATTCATATAATTCTATTTGATTTTTATTCTGATAAATTGTTAATATGAATCTCTTAGGTTTATTATTGGAATATGAAAAGCATGTACTTTTAAATAATACAAAAAAAAACGATTTTTTCTCAGAAATAGATTATTTATTTTTATTTTATTATTATTATTTATTATTATTATTAATAATCGATTCCTTTCCATTAATCTCACATCCCTACAAGTTACTAAGCTTGCAGTAAGCGAAGTTAGCAACAAACACGATAGTCAATATTGCCCACATAACCTATTTTCCAACATAGTCAATCAATGTTGCCCTAATATTAAGATATTTTTGCACATCAAAGATATGCTCATACATTGTTCCTCAGGCAAATTTTCCTTTGGGGGTAATGTTGCCATATTGCACGGTCCTTATTATGTTAATATTTGTTAAATATCCCACTGGGTTACACAGGACTGTTAGAATTTTTTAATTATTGTCGTCGCGTGTGCATGTAACGCTTGCCACTAGAAACTCGCGACGTTAACGTCGCGTCTGCGCAACGCAGTGCGCAGACGTTGGAGAAGCGCCAACGCTCGTAAAACGCCAGTGGGATAGCGGCCTTACACTAACGGCACTTAAAAATAATTTTGTTATACAACTCTGACATATTTTATCAATTTGTGAATTAACCTGAGCATTTAGATATATTATTATGTCGGCGCAGACTTTTTTAATGAAAGAAAAAATATATATTGAAAAGATAATAATTATGACAATTTAGTACAGTAATATCTCGGACTTATGCGATAGGTGGGAACAAGCAATAACCGTGTAAGTAAAATTCGCGTAAGTCGGGGGGTTCAACTTTGCATATAAATACATATACAGTTTGTGTAATCGGGACCAGTCTAAAAGAAAACAGTAATTTAGGAGAAACATGTTTAGTAAAAATAAATACCAACGACTCAGTTGTTGGTATTTATTTTGTAAAAAGTTCTCTATTTAGTTGTCGTACCTACACTACCTACCCCACATCTATTCGTATAGCACTACTTGCTATGTATTTAAGCAACAGTGACAGAAAGTTTTAGAACATCATCAACATAGTTACTCAAAACCTACCAAATAAACTTTAATAAAATTCATATGGGACAACCACACAAGCTTTCTACACCAAATGAAAAAAGAATTTTCAAAATTGGTCCACAATTTATGAACATTCATAAAAATATGTTTATAATTATAGCAATATGTGATCCACAATTCCCAAAAATTATTAAAAAATCTTTTTTACTTACTACTTACTGGGGAATAAAGAGAAATCTGAATCATGAATGAACATGAGATACAGTTAAACTATCATACAAGACACTTGCTCTTTTTTCATGAAATGTTAACTTCTTAGCCAATGACAAAACCATCAGAAACGCAGCTAAATATTATAAATGCGAAAGTAACTCCTATCAGCCTGTAACCTTTTCATGACTGTCTGGTTATAGATGAAACTTGGGACACAAAGGCCTGGATAGGATACTTTTTATCCCGGTAGTATGTGCCTGTGCGAAATTTACCAAAATTCACATGGGGAAGTGCAGGTAAAAGCTAGTATAATAATCTAAGTGGCACAAGTTGTCAAGATTGACCTTATCTTTCATAACATAAAAAGATGTAGGTACTGCTAAGAAATTCTATCCTAATTTACATTCATTGTTTTGTTAAAATTTAAGAACAGACAACTTATTTATTTTATTGTGCAAGAAATACGACGACGAAGTCGCGGGCAACAGCTTAATACTTAACCAGTTATTGACCGCGAAATTAGTCTGCATGTATTTAGATTTTATGTTTTAATACAAATTATCTAGGGTTAAATAGCCTATGTCGTTCCCTGGTACCAGGCTACATGTCTGTTAAATTTCATGACGATCAGATAAGATCGCATATAAAATATTTGTATGGAACTATGGATATGTTCGATATGTACCAGATCTATACACATTATTTCAAGTTTATTAGTAATTTTAACTTTACTTACACGTTCTAATTTTTGAAAATACTGTCTTAAAAAAGCCACAGGATTTTCAGGTTTGTTTACACATAACTGCACTATACAATCTTTTAACAATAACGAAATATTGTGACTCTGAATGTAGCTTTCACACTCATGTAAACATTGTTCTTCTTCCATTTTTTAAGCCACAATCTGAAAATAAGAGTGTACCGTCATAGACACGGTAACGCTATTAAAAATGTGTAGTTATTTACGATCGGAAAACGGCGAATAGCATACGATGTTATCAATAAAATTAAACTACAAATTAGTGCAAAAATTATAATCTTGCATAGCTTTTTTTTTCATGTTATATATTTTTTTTTTTCAATTTAATTTCGGCTACTGAGGCCTTTGAGTCATTAAGATATGTAAGGCGCGTCCCCACTAGAGCCGCGCGGCCCGGCCCGACCTCGAAAGACTTTTGTTTCTTTTCAACGCTTCATAGAGAGCCTTTTTACAACTAAGTTTTATGCACTAAAATTATTTAATGTCTTTGACTATTGTCAAAAAACGCACACAAAAAGTCCTATAAAATAATATGATACCTGTTTCTTACTGTGTGATTATACGTCATCATTATCGTCAACATGTCAATTTCTTTTCGGTGAATTATGATTTCGGTAATTTTTTATTTTACCTCTGATTTTGCATCACTGTCAAAGTCGTTGCAATAGCAACGCCAATAAAGATTAAGTTACTGCGATTTAGGTGTAGGTTGTTGTTGGGTTGCTGCCATTATAGACTAATATAATATATGCATGCTGCATTGTCAAGGGATTTTTTACCCTCTATACTAGCTACGCCCCGCGGTTTCACCCGCATAATTTTCGATCCCGTGGGAATATCGGGATAAAAATATCCTATATGTTAAACCTGGTAATAAACCATCTGTGTGCCAAATTTCATCCAAATCCGTTCAGTAGTTTTTGCGTGAAAGAGTAACAAACATCCATCTTAGTCTGAGATCCATACAAACTTTCACGTTTATAATATTAGAGGTTAAAGTATGAAATTGCCAAATTGTACTGAAAAATGAAATTTCTTTTTTTTTTAATTTAACAATTTTATAATTACCATTATTGTCTATACATTGCTGCCATTTAATAGAAAGGTCATTTAAGCCTTTGCGATAGAATGTCCAAATCACGAAAAAAATGGTAGTCCGTTGGAGCAAGGTCTGGCGAATACGGAGGGTGACGAATGGTTTCTAATTGCAGTTCCTGTAGAGTTAAAACGGTTTTTCGTGTTGTATGAGGTATCGCATTATCATGGAGCAATAATGATAATGATCGATTCATGAGTCGGGGCTGTTTCACTGCTAGTTTTGCTATCATTGTTCGGAGTTCGGCACAGCAGACATCTGCCGTTAATGCTTGACCAGATCGGAGAAAGCTATAGTGAATAACACCATGCCGAGACCACCAAACAGTTACCATTGCCTTTTTATTGGTAAGATTTGCTTTATGACACTTGTAGGAGCCAATGGTTGTAGGCACCGTACACTATCACTTTGTTAATGTTGGTTTAGTTATGGAGCACACGGAAAGAATCACAAGTTGAGTTTAAAGTTAAGTATATTACAATGTAGAAGGTTAACAAGTTAAGGTGGTAGCGATTATTTCCCTTGACAAGTGGTTAATTCCACAGTTATTGTCTGACTCGTCGTACACACGGCTACACGTCAAGCTATACAAAACCAGTTTGTCTTGGCCTCACTTTGTATGATATTTTCTCACAATGAACGGTCAGCCAATACTGGTTTTCATAGCTTGATGTGTAGCCGTGTGTACATTGCTTAAAACATTATAATTATAGCAAAATATTTGTGACGCACGACATCCAAGTAGGTTGCTGCGTTCGCAAAGTAAATGTACGGTTGATGAGACCGTACAACACTGTTGCGGCGTTTGACCTGGGGTCAGCCATTGCATTTTTTGCTTACGGTTATCGTAAAGAATCCACTTTTCATCACATGTCATCAATTCGATCCAATATTCCTTCATTTCTGTATCGATTCAACAAGGCAACACAAGTTTCAACACGCGTTTCTTTCTGAAGATCAGTCAAATGGGATATCGTTGGATAGGTCTTTCAAAAATATTAGGAGTTTGGGAAGATCGTTTTTTGATTAAGTAAACCGTTCGTGACTTAGCAAGCTTTAAAGTACCAATTTTTCATAGAGTCAAGTGTCCCCCCCCCCCCCTCTACCAACTAAACGGTTGTAATTAGAAATTCAAATGTCACGGCAGTAGTACCTATATATAATGCCGCATTTACACATTCGCGCGAATCGCGAAGCGAATCACGAGGCGAATAACGAACACGCATGTGTAAACAGTGGGTTCGCTATTCGCCTCGTGATTCGCCTCGCGATTCGTGCGATCGCGTTGGGAGCAGTTTTTCGGACGCGAATCAAAGGGCACGAATAGCGAACACGAACTTACTGTTTACACATTCGCCTGCATTCAGTAGACAGCTAGCGCCCGACCCAACAGGACGTGTAGACAAAATTGAATGAAGTACGAATTTTAGAATGCCTAGAACTTTATAATAATAATAATTTTTGGAACGAAGTTCCTTATCGCGCGTTGCAAAAGGGGGCTAGACGGAAAAAATTAAGACCAAAAGTTGGAACGACACTTTTTGCTATAGGTAGTTGTAAGGCGTGCGCGTGTTTCTCTGTCTCTCTCTCTCTCTCTCTCTCTCTCTCTCTTTGAACTTCGTTCCATCCGGGTGTCCCTTGACACCTCTCAAGTTTTTTATTTCATAAAAAGGAGATTGTAGTACATACATGAGGCATACGCATACATAAAGTTATTCATATAAGTTTGTTCCATGTCAAACACAATCTGATGGGTGAAGTTCAGCTTTCCTAATACCTAGCAGTCCCTGTCCCTTACAAAAAGTTACAATAAACTAGTACAATTATATATATATTTTTAATACTACAACAATGATTCTATTTGAATATCTTTATTGATTGTTTATCTTTATATTTATCAAAACGAAGCGCTCATTTGGACCCCAAAACATCGCAATAATAAAAATAGACAAAAGACAAACGATGCAAGGAACCGTATATCAACTATATGGGATAGGCTATTTTCCTAAAAAAATCTAATTAGTCCGTCACTTAGATTAGCAAAAAATATTGAACCCGTATTTTTTCATTTGTTAATTATATAAAAAATGATGAAGTGAAATTATTATTTTTTAACCCAGGCAAATACCCTATTGCCAGTAAGCAACTTAAAAATAAAGAATTCAATTAGATGTAGCGCGCATGCTGCAATTATTTTCACGTCATCCATGTTCGTGTGCGAATGTCAAAATAATTCACCCCGCGAATGTGTGAACAGTACCTACCTAGTTCGCGACGGCATTCTTATATGAATGCTTCGTCGAATGTTTCGTCGAATGACGAGGTGAATAGCGAACACGAATGTGTAAATGCGGTATAACGAAGTTTAAAGGAAAACTATCACACTTAAGTGGGCTTTACAAGTTTACGAGCAATAGTCGACCAATTGTATTAGACTCGAAAATTTCGAACAACTCCATAGAAATATCGATAGATGGCG
Source organism: Apamea anceps (assembly GCA_951799955.1). Taxonomy (NCBI): domain Eukaryota; kingdom Metazoa; phylum Arthropoda; class Insecta; order Lepidoptera; family Noctuidae; genus Apamea; species Apamea anceps. The sequence continues at coordinate 9,103,267 of OX637516.1, forward strand.
CTAAGCGCCAGTTGTATCGCGCTATTCTTTCATTCCTAAATAAGTTTTATAAAAAAGAAATAGGTGCTACACCGGCTATGACAAGTCTTAACCAAATCTAAAAAAAAATATTAAAACTTTCCGTGCAAAATTGTCGGATCAGGTGAGGATTTGTATTGGAAGTCAAATTAGGTAGGTAGTCATGTTTGGCTTTTAGTTAGAGCATGGTGCAAACTATCAGTCAGCGAATACGACCCGCACTTGGCTGTTATAAAAACTACGGAACCCTAAATTGCGCGTCGCCCGACACGCTCTTGACCGGTTTTATATTATTGATTTGATGCAAATGAGTCAATATTGTTGGTAAGGTAACGTTAAACCATGCCGCTAATTCCTGGGTAGTTTGGCTGGGATAGCCTTCTACCATCTCTTTCAATTCATTGTTATTCACCTGCGTGGGCGGTCTTCCACGTGGTTCGTTCTTCAAATCAAAGTTTCCATCACGAAAGCGCTTAAACCAAAATCGCACGGTGCGTTAATTAGCAGTCCCCTCTCCAAACGCAACATTGATATTGTGACCTGTTTCTGCCGCGTTAGTTCCGCGTCGGAACTCGTATTCAAAAATAACTCGAATTTTCGAAGTATTCATCTTTCTTGTCTAAGCTGAATAAGAAAAACAACTGAAAGTCGATAATCGAATGTTGCACATTTTTTAAAAGAAGAACTTCATAGGTCTACCATGTGAAAAAAGTTTCACTCAAAAATCTCAAACCTTGAAGGTTCTATGTCAATTCGAAGTACATACCTATTACAATAAAACGGCAATTTCCTACTTTAACCCCTATTATTAGTATGATGATAAAGAGGTAACTGTGAAAGGAAACTGTTTTGAACTCCAGAAAAAAGTTGGCTGCTGAGTGTCTGCGGTTCAGTCTTTCCATGGTCGATTCACAGATTCACCTACTCAGTACTTGAGCCTGTGTTAGTCTCTCACAGAGTACGTTATTTGCAGTCTCTGTTCTCAGCCGCTAGGAGTAACGTTTTCTGTGGTTCTCGGCTCGGTGGTCAGTCTGTGGTGTAAACTGTGACTACTACTTTGACTTAATCTGTGGACCATAGACTAATATACATACTGTGCCTGTGGACTTGCGAATATCGGTCGAAGATGGAGGCCGCTGAATCTGAAGCCGGTGTTAAAACTCATTTAAATAATGTTTTATCAGACGAGGAGATCGCTAATTTACCTACTGTTGTTGTGGGGAAGATCAATTCATATATTGATTCAACATTTGAAGAATACCTAACATCTAAAGCGCTACATGAAACTAATAAGTCCCAGATAGGTAAGTAAACCGGTGTTTCGTGACGCTTTCATTCAATGCTTCATTTTCCCTGCAACGAAATACTTGAAATCATTTTTTTATTTTTTATTTTGATCTGTCTATTTCTTAATTGATCACAATTAAACAGGTATCACTTTGTTTTGTATTTCTTACTCTGATTTACTTATTTCTATGTTGTTTGTGAAATTTATTTTCATTGCTATGTATCTTACAGGTAACCCTAATTTTCTACGTTCTAAATTAAACATTTTAATATCCGAGTTCTATTTAAGTAGTTGTTTAAACTATAACTGTTTGTGACGCTGACGCTGAGTCTCAATAAATGCTTAGTATTGAGACTTGGTATTTTAAACATGCGGCCCAAACAAAACTTAGAAGACTGGTATCCGAGTTCTATGTAGGTAGTTGTTTAAACTATAACTGTTTGTGACGCTGACGCTGTCTCAACAAATGCTTATTATTGAGACTTGGTACTTTAAACATGCGGCCCAAACAAGACCAAGAAGACTGAAAGGCAACTATTCATGCTTGGTGAAGTTTCTATGTTATATTTCACATAGTCATACCAACCTACCTGCTTTTGAATACAAAGTATTCAGGGTGGATATTTGAAATACAGATTCCAGAGGGGCAATTCTCGTAATTTTAAGAACGTTCACAGTCTGATCTCAGTTTCAATCTGTCAAAAAGACCAATTTCCCTACATTTTGACAAGTTTTTGACATTTGTTTGTCGCTGCGATGAGACTGCGACTAGATTTTGAACGTTTTAAATTACGAGAATTGGCCTTCAGGTCCCCTAGGAACTGTTTGCTGTAGCTACAGTCGTCGAGGTACATGCCCTTCCTCCAAATGATATTTTTTTTTTTTTGTCATATATACTCTAACTTCCAAACGCATTGTTTATATTGTAAGAGCCATTTTCCTTTTCCTCAGCAGAAATACTCACGCCAGATCTCATCTAGGGTAGGTACCTATGCTGAAACCTCCAACACTAAACATAAAATCTGAAAAAACTATGCTTCTTAAAAAGATTACCTACTTTCTTTAGTCATCTTTTGGATGCGAGATAGTTTACTGAGAACTAATGGCCGATCCATATTATTTATCGACCATTATTGGTTAAAATTACGACTCTTTTATCTTCACTAAGCATGAAGAAAACACCTCATAGTTTTGCATAGTAGACCCTCCCATATGGAAGTAGTTATCACAGGTAGAATTAGCTTACGAATCTATTTATATGCCCAGTTTGGCAATAAAAAATGCTACCAATGGTAAGCAAAATGATACATTTTTGTTTCAAGGAACCAAGCATTAGTCAATATTGTAAAAGCATCACCCCAAAGATGCAAGAAATCTACAAGATTTGCACTAAACTGTAATATCATAGACCAAACTAAACTACAATGTGTTCTAAAAGAGTTTACTAGGGAGAAGTGGTAATAATTGTAAATTTTTTGTGGACCTTATTGGTTTCATATACATACACTATACATAGGCCACAACACACAGTTTACACATTCTTCAGTTTGTTCATAGTGATCTCAAGTGACCTTGAAGATACTTTGGTTGTCTTAAAGACTGATCATCAGTGATAGGAATAGGTAGTGCCTATTTGCCTAAACTTCGAAGAACAGAGACAAGAAACGGAGACTTCCTTAGGAATAATTTTTTTCCGGGACACCTGTCCCGAAATTCGGGACAACACTTTTAAATACATTAAAAAAATATGTTATTTGGAATAAGCAATTCGTCTATATTTACCTAAAGTTTGCGTCTAAACATAACATTTATAATTTATAACTCCAAAATAATAATGTTATTATTATGCGAGTTATAAATGTAAATATAGATGAATTACTTATTCCAAATAACATATTTTTTAATGTATTTAAAAGTGCTGTCCCGAATTTCAGAACAGATGTCCCGGAAAAAATTCAGTCCTAAGGAAGTCTCCGTTTCTTGTCTCTGTTCTTCGAAGTTTAGGCAAATAGGCACTACTTATTCCTATCACTGCTGATCATAATTATGTTATCTCAACTACTTGGCTTGTGTTAACCAGAATTATGAATTTTTGCTGATTGATTTGAATATTAGTTTAGATTATTTCACACACAAACAATCAGTCTACCTAGCCTTTTCTAAACGATGTTGGTGTTGGCTTCCAGTTTAACTGGATGTAGTTGAATATCAGTATTTTACATGTAGCAATTGCCTATCTAAACTCGACAACCCAGTTACTGGGTAACACAATACCCCTTGGTAAGACTGGTTGTCAGAGTTTTGTGCTTCTCATTACCCATAACATGTGTCAAAGATCTATAAATGACGTGTTTCAGAGGCATGAAGGAGTTTCAATATGTTATGAATGGTCACCCATCCCCGAACTGACCACAGCAAATGTAGCTTTACCTTCTATCGACTTGTGTGGCTGTTATTTATTTAGCCATGAGCTCCTCTCACACACATTGTACTAGGCATATTAAATAAAAAGTTGTTACAAAATTTATCCATTAAGTAAAAATATTTCTTCAAATTGATAAAATACCAGAATTCAATGGGCTTATCCATGTTCTCTGTTCCATGTTAGAGGGTTTGGTTTCTGCACCCAGTCCTTCAGGTGGACCATGGCAGCTGGGCATATCCATACTAATTACATTGTTTGACCCTAAATTGCACAACCTTATCCAATCACTGGTTATCTTCTATCATCGGGTATGTGACAAATAAAATGTGACTGAATTATACAGGTGTGACAGAAACTTTATTTCTCCTACTTCTTCAAAAAAAAAAAAAATGATGCTTGTGGTCTTACTATATTAGCTTAAGGGAGGAGGTTGATTTTATATTTATCTTCCTTGTGATGGTAAAAGCATTCAGGGAGTTATTTCCTCTAAGAAACAGTTATTTTTTCGTTGTGGTCGGCTTTAAATATTTGGTTACGAATTATTCAGCGCACACATTTCATAGTAAATAAATATATTGGAAGCTAATTATTGGCACTCATTAACCTTGACTCATCGAGCCTAGTAGTCTACGCCAACCTTTATTTAACGTGAGAACTGGCTCGGGCATATGTACGGTACCTCGGAATCGTCAAGTTAAAGGTCGATCCACACATATCAGGGACGTGCCCGGAACGTGGACGGAACGTGCCCCGTCGCCATGGGCTCAAAAAACAATTGTGTGTACATTTTATATGAACTCGTTCACACACCCAGCGGCGACGAGCTTCAGTGCCTGCCTTGTGTGTGTGTCGGCCCTGCCACGTTCCAGGCATGGCCCTGATGGGTGAATATACCTCTATATTTCAAAGCAAGTTGCTGGTGAATAATCCTGGCTTGCTTATACCTGTGCAAGTATGTATTATATGTCTGATATTATTATAAGTGTCTTTGACTTATCTCGGGACCCTGGGGTCCCGGACCTTTGAAGGCGTATGAGGGGCCGACGCTGATGCCCGTTAGACGCTTATAATGAAATGAGGCGTCAATCAACGATTATCCCTGTACGCGCTATACAAGTGCATCCAATGACAAAACCCGGTTGGTGTTGTTGCAGGATATGGAAACATTGGAATATGGGTTTGGATGGCTAAAATGGACTTACCTAGAACTATGGAAAGCCAACCAATTGCCTGACTAATGTTTTATAATATAATTATGACTACTGTTTTATAATATACGGTAAAAATGGCAGGGGGTGATTTGCACACTCAATAATGTTCTATCGGAAACTGTCGCTAGCACTAAGTGACGCAGCGACAAGTGGGCAACATCTCACATGCTTGAGGAGTGGAGAGGTATTCCAAGGCTATCCACTGATAATACGATGATCCGTAAATTATACCACTACGAAATTCGTGGACAAGTTGCTGACCTTGTTCTTTCCTATCTATCAACGAGGCAGCAAAAAGTAAACGTTAACGGGGCGACGTCCTCGGGGTCTCTAGTTAGGATGGGCGTGCCTCAAGGCTCAATTCTTGGCCCTTTCCTATTTCTAGTATATATTAACGACGTGATGGCTAACCTATCGGATATAATTTTATTTGCTGATGACACTTTCCTATTTTAAAATAGATAGAAAAGATACAGATGTCTTACATGCCAACGATAGTCTGGCTGTTCTTTCGAAATGGTTTGCAGCTAATAATCTTTTACTTAATGCAAACAAAACTAAATGTCTTAAGTTCTCATTACCAAATGTACCTCAAGTGGGTCTAAATTTAAATGTTGATGGCAAGAAACTAGATGCTATTACGGAAACTGTATTTCTGGGAATTACTTTAGATTCAAAATTACAATGGGGCGCACACTTTAGAGCTCTTTCAGGTAGATTAAGTTGAGCCGCATATGCAGCAAGAAAAATAAGGCAGTTGACAGATATAGCCACAGCTAGGTTAGTATACTTTGCTTATTTCCACCATATTATGTCTTATGGTGTTCTGCTGTGGGGATCGGCAGCTGACGTAGATTCAATTTTCATTTTACAAAAGAGGGCAATCCGCGCAATCTATAAAATAGGTCCTCGCGAGTCTCTTAGAAACAAATTCAAAGAAATTGATATAGGTACTTACTCTGCCTTCTCTTGAAATTTTAGTAAGTATTTTGTATGTTTGCAAAAACAGGACTTTTCAAAATAAGAAGCGATTTCCATAGTATAAATATACATAGTAAAAATTCAATTGTGATACCTAAATTTAGATTAACTAAAACTAGCAAGTAATTTCTTATATACAGCATCCGCTTCATAACAAGTTCATAACAAGCCAATGCCGGTTACAGGACTTAGCGATGGAAAGTTGAAAACCCTCATCAAACGTGTCCTTATCAAAGAAGCATATATTATAACACTAGCTTCTGCCCGCGGCTTCACCCGCGTGGATGTCGGAAATTATCCCACGGGGACGTGCTAACAGGATAAAATGTATGTGCTTCCCCAGGATGCCATCTATCTCGCGGGCCCTTTGTGGCTAATTACAATAGAAAACCAATTGTGTCTCATTAGTGGTGATTAAGAGGGTACCTATATGATATCCTTACCTAAGTACCTACATAATAAAAAAATAAAAAAACTCAATAACAGAAAATAAAATACCTACCTACCTAAATAAACCTATTTCTGATGATAACTAAACTCAATAAATAAGCAAAATCCCTAAAAACTAATATCTATACGAATGACTAATCTTACCTAACAGTATTATAAAATAACCTACGGTCACTACGTACACTATCAAATATACTACCTATACTTTAAAATTAAAATTTATACCTACGACTTATAAAAATAAACCTAAATAACTCTAAAAACTAATAGAAATAAAAAAGGTCGCACTGAAAAACACGGTTTAGAATTGCAAGTAGCAGTTAAAATAAGAACGAACGCTCGCCACTCAACACGTCCGTTCAAATCAAAGTTCAAAAAATATCCTTATATACGGTAGCGATCCGTGGCGGCCGCGCGCCACGCGTGTGCTGCGAACGGTGCAAGCCAAATTCAACCTTCAGCACTACATTTAGAGCATAACTTTAGTGAACTCCACTGCGAGTAACGTAACCTACGACAAACTTATTATTTGCGGTTGGTACAGTAATCGGGTCTAGGGATCAAACCGCAAAATTAAGTTTGTTTTTTATTGTATATACTTTTCCGGGATAAAAAGTACCCAGTGTGGTGCCCAGGACATTAAAGAATAATTATACCAAGTTTCATCGTAATCGAACCGGTAGTTTTTGCGTGATGCCTGAACAAACAGACAGACAGACAGACAAAAATTTTTTTAATCACATTTTTGGGTTCGGTGTCGGTCTAGTAACACCCCCTGCCATTTATTTTTTTGATATTTTCAATGTACAGAATTTTCACTTCTACAGATTTATTATAAGTATAGAATAGATTAAAGACTATGTTGAAGACAAGGTAGTTTGGCAATGATTTCTTCTGCACATGTGGCTTCCCTGGCACCTCATTAACGGCATAACTGCGCAAATGTCTATTAATAACTGCTTTCAAATTACGATTTTGATTTTTTTTTTACATACTTCTTTGACATAATCTTTTTATTATTTGACATTATATACAGACAATTCTAGTTTCAACTTTTTATTAGTGGTTATAATGGCAGTCATGTCACTTGGTTTTAATAGGTTTTTATATTTTATCTGTCCTTTTGATGGTTTCTTCTATATTTTGTAAATGTGAGGACTTTGTAGGCCTTGTAGACTTTAGATAAAAGCTAAAAAGTTAAGGTTCAAGGTTGATTGGGAAAATTTGACAGTTTCGGGTAGCTTGACCTGCTGGCGTCTGGACATAATAAATTAATATATATATCATGTAAAATAACAAGCCCTAACAATTTTATTTCATAATAATATTGTTTCAGAATTAAAAATATGTTTTTTTTTTGTTATGTTAATACGCATATTTCTGTTGTAGGGAACAAACTATCGACTTTAGAAGTCCAAATTCTTGAAGTCACGGCTAAATATGACGATGCAGTAAAGAAGTTGTCATCTTCTGACGAAACCATTACTGAACTGACACATCAAGTTGAATCATTGAATACGGAATTAGAAAAGGCTCGCGATAAAATAACCCGCCTGGAAAATGAAATTGTGTCTCTCAAAAGTTCAAGAGATGCTGCTGTTGATGAAAGAAATGACTTGATACGAATAGTACAAAGGCGAGATACTGAAATTGAAAGATTAACTTCAAATGAATCTGCTCTATCCCAACAATTACGCGCAGCTATAGATGCAAAATGTGAAGCCCTGGCGTTAAATGATGACATAAAAAGCAAAGAGCTTTCGTTACAATATCGCGAAAAACGCATTGAGCAAGAAAGAACATTACTTAATGCTCAAATTGCTGGCTTGACTGAGGAAGTAAATCGGCTAACTTCCGAACTACAAACCGGAAGATTAAACAATACTAGCCGCTCAGTGAGCTTAGAAACGCAGTTAACTGAAAAAACCGAAGAGTTGAAAGCTGCAAATGAAACTATCGCTCAGTTAAATGATGTTATCAAAAGTCTTAATAGTAGAGCTGAAAGTCTTACTCAACGCTTGAATGAACAAAGAGAAATAGAAAATAAAATGACAGAAAATTACAAAAAAGAGTTGGAGGCTAAAACTAAACTAGCTGACTTATTCAAAACAATGCATGATGATGCTGAAGCTAAAACGGCAGAGTTGACTGGAGGAATTTCAGAATTACAAAAATTGCTGAATGATGCAACAGAAAAGTATGGTGATTTAGAGACAAAATATAAACAAGCTGATTTGGATCATGACGAATTAATGGAAAAGAAAAATGAAATCATAAGTTCTTTAAAGAATGAATTAGAACATGCAAATGATTTATTAAAAGCTGCTAATGCTCAAAATCTTGATATGGCTTTAAGTGATTTAGCTCCTTCAGCAGCAACAGCCAGTAAACTTTTGAAATCAGGTATGTCTCTCACTCAGATATATTCTCAGCTTGTTAAAGTTACTGATGAACTGACTCAAGAGAAGGAAAATAATAGACGACTTAACATCACCATCAACTCAATTGTTCAGGAGTTGGAAGAAAAGGCTCCTCTACTTCAGAAACAAAAACTTGAATTTGAGGAAGCATTAGAAAGCAATACAGCTTTGTCCCAGCAAATTGATTCTCTTGTGATTGAATGTAATAGACTTCGAGACGATTACAGTGAATCATCTAAAATTGCTAATCACTATAGTCGTGAAAATACGAAACTTAAAGGTGAATTGGCTGATTTGGGAAGACAAGTATGTTTCCTGTTGAAAGAAGTAGAACATAGTCGCGGAGGTCTATTACCGAACGGTGATCATGATTCCTCACAAACTGCTTCCAACACAACTAATTCATCAGAATTAAGCTCATCAAGAATTATTTCTAAAACTTTAGTAACATTTAGTGATATTCAAGAACTACAATCAAATAATCAGAAACTTTTGCGAATGATTCGGGAAATGACAGACAAGCAAGAAGAATACGAACTCAATAAAGAACAATTTGAGAGTGGTGAAATGCAGAATAAAATAGAATCATTGAAAAATAGAGTAGTTGAGTTAACTGAAGCTCAAGAACGTCAAACTAAAATGGTAAATGGCCTTATCAGACAAAGAGACATGTTTAAGAAGCTTTACCATGATCATATGAAGGGAAAACGTCATGAATTGTCGGCATCGGAGATCTCAGAGTTGGAAAAGAGTGGAATTTATTCAATGGACACTACACCTGAAAATATTACAAAGCAACCCATTCCAGAGGTATCTTCATTTGAAATAAAATACAAAGAAACAGAGAAGCAATTAGAAATGTTGAAGGAAGAATATAAAACTTATAAAGAGGAAAAAGTTACAAATGAAAGAATGTTATTTGATCAAATTGATAATATGAGACAGGAGATAGGAAAACTCACGGCTGCAAACAGTAAATGTGCTTCGACTTCAGAGTATAATAATGAGAGACTTAAAATTTTGCAAACCAATATCACAACTTATAAGAAACAAATTTCTTCCTTAGAAGAAAAGAATAAAGCATATAACGCAACCATTGCTAAGCATGAAGTTTCTTTGCAACATTTAAGGGACGAAGCTTTAAATGCTCAGAGTAAACTTGCTGCAGCTGAAATTCAACTTGAAAATTTAAAACTCGAACTCAAATTGCTTAAAGATGCTGAATTACGTATTCAAACTGAAAAGGAAATGTTAAACAGAGAAAGGCAGGGCCAATCTTTACTTCTCAAAAATTTGGAATTAATCAAAGCTAGTTTAGAGCGTGTAGAAGTTGAAAATCGAGCCAAAATCGAAACAAGGTTAGATGAGGCTACAAGAGAATCTGCAGCATTAAGAAGAAGACTTCAGGAAGAACAAGACCGGTTTAGAGAGTTAGCAGATCATCTGAAACGGCAAAAGGATACTGCAAGAGATAGAATGCAGGAAGAAAAGGATGCAGCAGATACATTAAGAAAAGAAATGACAGAAATGAGACAAGATTTAATAGAGAAAAACAAGGCAAATGAAGAACTTAGTAAGAAGCTCAAAGTGGCCCTTTCTCCTAATACGGATGGCTCATATGATACTGTTAAGAAAATAAAAGATCTAGAAAATAAATTATCAGATAAGCAAGAAGAAGTCCAATCTTTCCAGGAGCAATTAAATGTAGCAAAAGAACATATAAAACAATATTGCGATATATCAGAGAGTGCAGAAAAAGAATTGAAAGCTCTTAACAGTGAATATGAAGCTTATAAAAAAGAGACTGATGCAAAATTGACTGGCTATGCCAATAATCTGCAGAGCTTAGAGGATAAATGTTCAGAGCTAGAAGCTGAGTTATCACTGCATGCTAATGGAGAGCATTCTACCAGCAACAGTGCATTGAAAAATGAACTCGCTGCTCTTAAAGAAGAATTGAACAATGCTTTACTACAAGCAAATGGTTATCGCACAGAACTTGAAGCTGCACGTGCTGAAATTACCAAGTTGTCAGAAGCAGTACAGAATGCCGAAGACAAATATACACATGAAATGATTTTACATTCCAGTGATATACAAGTTTTATCTCATGTAAAAGAGGAATTACTAAAAGCCCAAAATCAAATAAATGAATTGACTGCCTTAAAACACCGCGCCGTAGAAGATTTGGAAACCGAAAAGAAGTCTTGGCAAGACAGGCAAAAAATACTAATCAGTGAAAACGCCCAGCTAACCGAGCGCTTAAAAGACTTAAATGATCAAAATGCCTTATTACATGATCAAATACAAGGATTAGGTACACAGCTGTCAGTTAGTCATGTATCGCAATCACGATCAGAGAGCTTAAATGAATCCGGAAATGATTCTAATATTAACATCTCAATAAATGAAGAAGATGGAAAGTCATCAGAACAATTATTCCAAATAGTCAAGTATTTAAGGAAAGAAAAAGATATTGCTATGGCTAAATTTGACATACTACAGGCTGAAACTATGAGACTTAAATCGCAGTTAGAAATAGCTGAAAAACAGCTTGACAACACTAAATTGACTTTAGCAGCAGAGAGAGAAAGTACAGAAGTGAACATTATAACTGTAAATAGGCAATCGGATATTTTGAGAAAAGTTGAAACATTAAATGCCTTGACAGACAGTAACAGATCCTTAAGAGAAGAGCGGGACGCATTAACCTCTCGGGTCGAAGAGCTGGCAGCCACAGCTAAATCATTGGAATCCCAGCTACCACAATTACAAGATAAAATTGCAGATCTTACATCGAAAAATGAAACTTTACAATCAGAAAATAATGGTTTGAAGGCAGATTGTGCGAGGTGGAGAACCAGAGTGAACGCCTTAGTTGAACGTGCTAACAAAACCAGCCCCGAAGATTGGAAACGACTTCAAAATGAAAGGGAAACCCTAGCAAAAATGTTAACAAATGAAAAAGAAAACGTCAGGAAGCTAAATGAAGAACTCGGTGGTATTAAAGTAGAAAAGACGAAAATAGAGGAACAGTATTCGTTGCTATCAAGACAACAAATTGCTTTATCTGAGGAAAACAAGAAACTTAATGAAGAATTGCAGATTCTTAGGGATGATATGGCTCGTGTTACTGAAGAAGTCACAAAACTTAGAGCTGAACATTCCGTAATCGTCGCCTCGAACTCAAAATTAACAGATGAACTCTCCAATAAGGATGCGTCATTAACTGATATCAGGAATAAAGAAAATCAGATAAGAAAAATTGCTAAGAAGTACAAAGCCCAATATGAAGAGTTGGTTAAAATAGTAGAGGAAGACAAGAAAAAGAATGAGGGTGATATTGCTGCCGCTGATGCCGCATTAACGGAAAGTAATAAGAAATTCGAAGAACATATAGCTGAACTTCAAGCAAAACTCGAAACTGAAAAGGTGAATACAGACAAATTAAAACAAGAACTAGAAACCCTTAGGTCGGCAAATATGGAAAAAGAAGAAAAATCTAAACAAGTTTTGAAGCAAGCCAAAAGTAAAATTGTTCAACTAACTGAACTCAAAAATACGTTGAGCAGAGAGTTAGACGAGTCCCGTAATAAAATAGGTGCAATTGAGCAAAGTACACGCGATGAACAGGATGTGAGATTGGCTCTAATAAAATCTCAATACGAGGGTCGTCTCTCACGATTAGAAAAAGAGCGAAGTGAAGCACAAGCAGAAAAGGTCAGAGAGGTGGAAGCACTGCATCAAAAAGTAACAATACTTCAACGGCAACTGGCAAGTCAAGCTTCAGCGTCAAAACAGCAAGCAACCACAGAGAAAACTACTACAGATCCACCCACGGCTAATATAAAACCTATGGCCGGTGAGTAAAATTATTGTATTTCTATTAAACTGCTGTGTACAAACATTACTAAAATGTATGGCACAGTGTAGCCTTTTTTTTCTTGGCGCCACTAATGGCACTTTAATGATTAGGTTCAATTTAACGTAACTAACGAAAATATTGTACTACGAGAAATTATTATGAATCAGTTTATAAATGGGTGTTTGTTGCGATGGCATATTAGGGCTAAATTCAAAACTATGGGTACTAAAACAAAGTGGTCAAAGGAATCATGACCTTGATTATGGAGAAAAATTAAACATCATTTTGTTTTTTTTTTTTAAGTTGATTGAACCTGGTTTTTATTACAAAAACAGCGCCCTGTTTTATTCCATAAAGTATATCTAATAGAAATCAAATTTTGTGAAGAAATATAATCAAGTTATGATGTGTGAAATCATCGAAAATAGCAATATTTTTCCAATTTTCCATGATCAATAAGAAAAATACACTGCCACTGCCTTTGATTTCTCACATATTCCTTTGCAGTAGTAGATACTTAGTAGCAACACTATCGCTTATTATAAAATACAGGATACTTTTTTACAAAAATGCAAATGGGTTCGATCTCTGGCCCAGACAGAAGCTTGTTTCCTAAAACTAAAAATGAAGTTTTATTTTCCTCTAAGACTAGTTTGTTTTGCTGCATTTTGCTTTGTATCTTTTTCATTTAAATTATTAAAAAGATTGTACACTTTTGTACTTGTATCTCCATTGCTTTATAGACCACTGAACATACAACTTTGTCCAGTGTCCTTTAATGAACACAAAAAGTATATTTTTTAAAACATGATCAGGTGTAGCCCAGCAAAGTGTGACTGCGAGTCGGCGCGGGGGTGAGACACCTTTGGCATCAATTCGTCCGATGGCTCAAGTGGGACCGACGGCGCCTCACGACGCTCACACGACAGAGTACATGCCGGCCTCGTCGTCTCGACCGCTACCAAGAGCTGCCCTGGCAGCCTCTACGGCGCCGCCAGAGTCAACACAGGTTAGTACAGTATCAAATCTTTTTTGGTTGTGTTTCCATAACGTTTCTTCACAAACATAGTCACTCCTCTGTCTAAAATTTTATTTGAATTGAAAGTTATAAGCCTCGAAGAAAAATCCGTATATCCGTATTTTAATACATCTTGAGGCGAAAATAAATTTTGCGAGAGAGTTATATTATAAATGTATGCTAATTCTACAAAAAAAGTGGAAAATATTTTAGGGATAGTACACTCTCTTGTCAACATTATCTGACCCACCCTAAAAACAAACTACTTTGGACCCTCTGCCTGTAACATTAAGGTTTATTCAATTTATATGAGCTTAACAGACAAGTGCTCGAGGACTCGATGAACAAATACAATAACAATACAGACACGCAAATTTGATCTTTATAACGTTAGCATTAGGTTATATGTTATAACTACTTGTTATAATATAATTAGTGTAATAGCTTATTTTAATGATTGCGTTCAAGTAATTCTGTTCTCGTGATCTGTGTATAAGACTGAGAAAATCAAGGTGCGAGATCAAATCCTGCGACGGTGATATTGTTTTGCTTTCAATTTAGAATTTATCCCAAAACTATTTCTTGTTGGTTGGTCCCGGCTGTCATTCGTGGATCTTTGACAGTCGTTACGGGTAGTCAGAAGCCCAAAAGTCTGACAACCAGTCCATTGGTGTAATTGCCGTATGGCGTTCCAGTGTGAGAATAAATAAATAATAAATAAATTGTATAAAGAACTATAGACGGATAATCTTCAAATATAACTTTTGTAAAATGGTAATATTTTCGCATAACTTGTAATAAGTGGATAGTTGAAAAATAAATATTATTTATTATAAAACTGGTATTCAAATGCTACTAAGGGTATGCAGCGACTACGCTCAAACATATTTTACCTTGTCTTACTAAATTGCAAAAACAACGTCTCTTTACCATTTTTTATTTTCTATTTTATAGGTAGTTTTTTTATTATCATGTCTCAATGGAGTGATTATTTAAAATACAAAACAATCTATTTGCACGAGGAGAAGGATGGCTGCTTGTGCTGTGCAAGAATAAACTTTATGAAATTATACTATATGGTTCAAATTCTTTAGAATATTGCGTCTAGCATTACAACTAAGATCAAATTTCAATGCGGCTTATAAGAGTTGAGTTGGTCTTGTGGTCACTAAGGTAGTGCGGTGTTCATCGTTGTATACGTTCGAAACCAAGTTTAACCTAAATGTAGCTTTTTGCTCAGCTGTTTTTTTTTTAAATTATTTGATTACACTTTTTTTTACATTTCTTTAATGGACGACGTAGGGTCTTGTTTTTTTAAACGGGCAGCTGTTTGTATAGAAATAAAATTAAACAGTTGCAAGTTTAAAATGTTTATTATTTTATTAAAACACTTAGGTAAGATAAAATAAGTAAATGCTCATATATATTTCCAAATTAATATACCTACATTTTATATTAGTATGCCATAATCAAATCTAACCATTTATTAACATTAAACAAGGCATGCTTATTCTTAAAAGTTTGTTATCGAGAAAATGAATTCATCTGTGAAATGCTTTACAGATTTATAGCTGCCTATATGTAGTGAATAAACAAACCAGTCTTACCAAGGGGTATCGTATTACCCAGTAACTGGGTTGTGGAGGTCAGATAGGCAGTCGCTCCATGTAAAATACTGGTATTCAGCTGCATCCGGTTAGACTGGAAGCCGACCCCAACATAATTGGGAAAAGGCTAGGCAGATGATGATATGTAGTGAATAAACATGTTATTTAAATAGAAACAATCTATTTATAACAATAACATCACCCATAATCTGCAACATTTTAATGGTTTAACAATCAATCCATTGAGCATTTACTTACATGGTGTGTTTAAAATTAGAAAATAAAAAAAATAAAATTTAAATATTCCTGGTCAAAACGGACCCTATCTTCGCGATGAGCAGGTGTCAATGCAATTTTCTGTGCCGGTTTATAATTCTTTATCCCAGCAGCGTGTGTGCCTTGCGGTTACACGAATGGGCAAAAAATGGTAAACCTATTTTTGGAGCCCACAAGAATAACCCCTACTAGTGCTACATGCCTAGATAATATTTATACAGATATTATACCAAGCCACAAAGAAATTATAAATTTACTAGATTCTGATCATTGCGGGCAAAGGATTACTATTCCAAATCAAAACAAAATAGTGGTTAAAAAAGATATCACTGTCAACCCCAAAACTGCAAGTCGCTTGGAGGCTTTCAAAGTTAAACTCACTGATAAATTACCAGTTCTGTCAATTCATGCGGATCCTAATCATCTATATGATATTTTTTTAAATATATACTGTAAACAATTCTACCTTTATTCCCAAGACTATCTCGGTTAATAGTAAAACATGTTTCAGTGATTGGGCTACCATTGGTATTCATAAAAGTAGAAAGCGGCTTTATGAACTGTACAATGAAAGGACTTATGTAAACACTGATGAATTTAATTTGTATGTTAGAAATTATTTAAAAAAGTTTGTTATATGGCCAAGTCACGTTATTTGGGTTCAAAGAATAAAAAAAAACAAGCAATAATGTAATTAAAACGACTTTGAATATTATTAATAGTGAAACGGGGAGGTCTAGTAATCGAAATACTGACTACAGCCTGTCGATTAATGACAACATAATAAAATCAGACTCACAAGTCGCAGAGGCGTTTGAAAATTTCTTTTCAGATATTCCCGTTTCTACTACTAAATCCCTAAACTCATCACCTTCTGTTGCTGAGTCTTTGCTTATGGAAAATGTTAATGGTTGCGATTCGGAATTTCATTTTGAACATGTTACCTGTAGAGATATAATTAAAACCTTTCACACTTTAAATGTAAAAAAGACTGCAGATCTGTGGGCTAATTCTGTAGAAGTTGCTAAGTCTGTTATTGACATTGTAGCACCTACTCTAGTGCTTATCTTTAATAGTTGTATTGAAGGTGGGGAGTTTCCTGACCTCATGAAAAATAGTAAAATAATACCTTTGTTTAAATCGGGTAGTACATCAGACCCTACAAATTATAGACCTATTTCTGTACTACCTACCTTTAGTAAAATTTTTGAGAAATTAATATTGATTGTATTTGTTCATCCAGTCCTCGAGCACTTGTCTGTTAAGCTCATATAAATTGAATAAACCTTAATGTTACAGCTAGAGAGTCCAAATTCGTTTGTTTTTAGGGTGGGTCAGATAATGTTGACAAAAGAGTGTACGAATATGAAAACTAAGTATTGCTATGAAAACTAAAAAAAAAAAACATAAATACAAATTTTACATAGAAACCTTACTAATATAAATGAAACAACTTTTTGGTTGTAAGTGTATATTATTACATTTCAGGACATGGATACCAGTGAGGCAGGCATGGGTAGTTCTGGTTCTAGTGACAGTACAGCGCAACCTTCAACACATTCGCAAGCCCCTCAACAGGTTAGCTCGATCAGTTAGCTAAAAAATATAAGCATGCTTTATCTTCTTTATCTATACTTATAATAAATCTGTAGAAGTGAAAATTCTGTACATTGAAAATATCAAAAAAATAAATGGCAGGGGGTGTTACTAGACCGACACCGAACCCAAAAATGTGATTACAAAAATTTTTGTCTGTCTGTCTGTCTGTCTGTCTGTCTGTCTGTTTGTTCAGGCATCACGCAAAAACTACCGGTTCGATTACGATGAAACTTGGTATAATTATTCTTTAATATCCTGGGCACCACACTGGGTACTTTTTATCCCGGAAAAGTATATACAATAAAAAACAAACTTAATTTTGCGGTTCGATCCCTAGACCGATTACTGTACCAACCGCAAATAATAAGTTTGTCGAAGGTTACGTCACCCGCAGTATTATCTGTGCGACCTTTTTATTCCTTTTAGTGTTTAGAGTTATTTAGGTTTAATTTTATAAGTCGTAGGTATAGATTTTAATTTTATAGTATAGGTAGTATATTTGTTAGTGTACGTAGTGACCGTAGGTTATTTTATAATACTGTTAGGTAGGATTAGTCATTCGTATTGATATTAGTTTTTCGAGATTTTGCTTATTTATTGAGTTTAGATTAGTTATCATCAGAAATAGGTTTATTTAGGTAGGTTATTTTTTTTTAATTAGGTAGGTACTTAGGTAAAGATATCATATAGGTACCCTCTTAATAATAATAATAATAATTTATTTATTCAAGTAACAATGACTCATTGTGTTAGTAAACTTAAGAACTATGTTAGTTTATTGTATTTATTCATGTTCATTTATTGTAGTAATTATTTCATCCCATGGGAGATGACACTGCAGTGATTGATGTACATGCAATCGAGCCTGCTAGCGATCATTTTAAGGATATTGTTGGAGCTGGCCCGTACTCAACCACCACTAATGAGACACAATTGATTTTCTATTGTAATTAGCCACAAAGGGCCCGCGAGATGGATGGCATCCTGGGGAAGCACATACATTTTATCCTGTTAGCAGTTAGCACGTTCCCGTGGCATAATTTCCGACATCCACGCGGGCGAAGCCGCGGGCAGAAGCTAGTTTTAACTAAAATAAATGCGAAAGTAGGTTTGTTTGTTACCTTTTCACGCGTAATCCACTGAACCAATCACGAAATTTTCTATATTTTTCATCCAGAAAAAAATACTGTTCCTGATGAAAACAACAATATCTTTCGACGGTCACAATTGCTTTAGAACGCTTGATGGCGCTACGTGTCTTTCGAATCATAATAAATTATTGAATTAAGACCCGACTTTAAAGGCAGTAATCTAACAAAAACTACTAGGCTTGCATGAATTCGATAGTATTTCAATCATTAGTACACTTCTGGACACATCTATTGGCCCACCTTGTATTTTCAGTTTCGTTTGGTCCTAGCTAAAATTTTATATTAGGTCGAGCAAAAAGTTTTTATGCAGTTTTGAACCTGGCACATTCACAATTTCATTCAATAGTCTTTTTTTGAATTTCGAACACAGAATTTAAAGAAACAAAAGACAATTTGGAGCCTGTTTGTTGATATCAAACAATCGAATACTAAGAAAACTTGGTTTTATTGGTTTACTTGGATTTAATTCTTGAAAAAGTGATTAATATCTTTGGTTTTGCAACAAACATTACTTATTCTTAACATTAAGGTGAGGTTCTATCAATAATCTATGGATACTTCACCTGAAGTCGCCGCCCAAGCTGTGGCACTTATTCAGGCCGGACACAGCCAAAGAAACGTGAGTGCTCAACTTAATTTAAGTCGATCTGCGGTCCGAAATATTTATCGGAGGTACCTAGAGACTGGCGGCTTTGTTCGTCGCCAAGGAAGGCCACGATTTCGGGTCACAACTGAAAGGCAGGATCGATTCATCGTGACGACCAGCTTGAGAAATCGTCACCTTACCTCCATTGAGATACAAAACCAACTTCGCGACTTCCACGGAGTATCTGTGAGCGCTCGAACTGTTCGGAGAAGGTTAAAAGAACGCGATATGGTACCACACAAGCCAGCTAATGGGCCCAAACTAACGCGAGCCCACCGAACAACGCGCCTTCATTTCGCACGCAGTCATTTAAATTGGACACAGCAAGATTGGAGCTGTGTACTCTTTTCTGATGAGTCTAAAATTGTGTTACATGGCAATGATGGAAGGAAGAAGGTCTACCGACGTAAGGGAGAGCGTTTCGCACAATGCTGCGTTGAAGAGAGGGTTGCTTATGGCGGTAGCTCATGGACTGTCTGGGGCGGTATATCCGCGAGCGGCAAAACTCAACTTGAGGTTGTTACAGGACCACGGCTGCCAACATTAAATGCTGAAAGGTACATTCGTGAGTGCTTAGAACCTCACGTGATACCATACGCGGACTATGTGGGCCCAAATTTCCTTTTTATGCATGATAATGCAAGAGCCCATGCGGCCGGCATCGTCAGGGAATATCTTCGGGATGTGAACATCACAGTTATGGACTGGCCAGCCAGAAGCCCAGACATGAACCCCATTGAGCACATGTGGGACGAGCTAAAAAGACGTGTTAGGGTTCGTCAGCCAGTTGCCCAGACGATGCAGGAGTTGAAAACTGCCATAGAAGAGGAATGGGAGATGATCCCTCAAAATTTCATAGAGCGGTTGATAAACTCTATGCCTAATCGTATGAGAGCTGTGGTAGATGCCCATGGAGGCAACACGCGTTATTAAATTAAACCTTTATTTGATAAAACATGTTTTTTATTCAAAAATCAATTGCCTTTAACAAGGCGCATATCCGACTTGTTAGGCGTAGCTCCATGTCGTATGGTATTCTGAATTCAAATTTAAAACAATACGATCGAAAAAGATGGTAAAATGTATCAGGTTTAAAACTGCATCAACAGTTTTTGTTCAATCTAGCAATCATATTTCGGTAGGGGCCATCGAAACCTAAACTCTAAGGTGGGCCAATAGATGTGTCCAGAAGTGTATTATGCTTTTAATAGGATTTGGAGGAAATTTGGCACACTGCAAAAACTTTTCCCAGGCAATTCGTACTGATCACTGTATCAGATTAAACAAAAATATTCAAAATTTTAATTCACTTGTAATATCTAAGACAGTCAAGCATTATTTATAACGTTTTCTTTCAAGTCCATAGCATTAATAGTTCCAGAAATAAGCCGCTATGTCAGACAGACGGACGAACAGACAGACGAAGTCACGTCTTAGGAGTTCCTTTTTAACATTATGTATGGAACCCTAAAATTAATAAAGTAGTCGTTTATAATGTTACCTTTTTATAGGCGGTGGCGATGGTAATGCCGCGTATCGAACAACCCAGCGGGGCTGCGTCCGGCAACGTTACGGGCGTGTCCACGGCGAGCTCGGCAGCGGCATCTAGTGTGCCAACGCCTACCGCATCTGCACCTCCAATAACAGGTAGAGTATATCTGATTGTGATCCGACATAGCAGATGCATTTATAGCAAGATGGAACTTGACGTCAGTAAGATTTGTGCAGACATGGTCAATTATAGTTTTCGTTGTGGCAGTTTCTCGGGTACAATAGCTCTCCTCGACTTTGTTTAGAAGTCTATAGCCGTTAGTTTGTAGTTCTTCTTTGTATTTAATAGCTGTCTGATCCAAATTCAGCACATTAATATTAAAATCACCCAGTATTATTACTCTTTTTCGCTTTTGCAATTGCTTGGTACAAGTTTCAAGGAAGTTTTTGAAATTAGAAGCGTCTGGTTTACGATAGATGCCAGCTATGTCAAGGGAATATTTTTCAAGATGGATCCATACGAAATGGTTGTCAATCAGGCATTGCTCCTCTATTAGGTGGTGCTTTAAGTTGTGAGCGAAAATTGATACTCCACCACCCCTTACGCAGTGTCTGAGAGTAACAGACATAAACAGGCATAACGTGTTCCTCGAGCTCATAGGATAGGAGAACCTATCCTTTGAGCTCGAGGAACACGTATTTTTTCATTTTGATGGTACAACTTGCTTAAAAAGTCGTTGTTGAGTTCCCAGTTTTCAACTTTAGATAAAATGTTTTGTTCAGTAATGTAAATTCTGTTAAATAGCAGCAACAGCAGCACCGTC
The DNA here is from genome assembly GCA_951799955.1 of Apamea anceps. NCBI lineage: Eukaryota > Metazoa > Arthropoda > Insecta > Lepidoptera > Noctuidae > Apamea > Apamea anceps. The sequence goes on from OX637516.1 coordinate 9,124,537, forward strand.
AACTTCTGGCCCGCTATCGCAAGCATCTGCTAGCGTGAGCACGTCTCATGCTCCTCCCGGCGTAAGCACTTCGCAGCCAGTGGCCGGTGTGAGCACGTCGCAAGCTCCGGCCGGTGTGAGCACGTCGCAAGCGCCGCCAGGTGTCAGCACGTCGCACGCTCCGCCCGGAGTCAGCACGTCACACGCTCCGCCCGACGCGCGCCCTCCCAAGCGTCGCTTGCAACAACGACCGCTCGCTGCTAAGAGAACAAGGGTACAAGTACGTTATATGTTACTAGCTCCAGCCCGCGACTTCGTTCGCGTGGAAGCCTTAAGATACACAATATAAATTACAGCTAAATTTTTATAAAACTTCTCGATCTCTGACCCACCGCGTCGCATCGAATCGCCCGCCCACGCTGTTACTTCATTTTAGCTTAGTGTTCTTTTTGTCTTTTTCTTTATGCTCGCCTCCTAAGGGTCGTAGCGTGATGTTAAATAGCCTCTAATACCCTACCTCAAGAATTGGGCTGGATCAATCATAAATCAAATGGAAAAAAAAAATCAAATTCAAATCCCACTGGTAGTTCCAGATATTAGCATGTTCAAACAAACTCTTTAGCTTTATTATATTAAGTATAGATTATCTACTTCGTCATTAATGCCTTTTACTTGCTATATAATTAAGGCAATAAGTATAAATTAGTAATGAGTAATATTAAAAGTTTTACGAAGAAACAAAAGCTGTGTAGGGTTTTTAATTATTAATAATTATTTTTAAATATAATTAACTCTTTGTCTATACTGAGCCAAATATTATCCATGTCCTTGGTTAAATAATAACAATAATTAGCAATAAGATTGTGATAAAACTTCAGTTTTTTTTTTTTTTTTTCTCGAAAACAGGAACTGTTTACTTATTTGAGATTTTTTTGTTTACTTATTTTCTATGATTCAGGGATTTGAACGGTCAGTGGAAGTAGAATACCAAGTACCGACTTCGTCACGCTGCGACCAAGACGACGAGGGCGTCATCGTCGTAGACTCTGAAGAGGACGACGAGCGTTGCACTGGCACTATGTACAGGGTATGGTTTTAGCCAAGCATCGATTAGTTTTATGTGTCACGGGAATAAGAAATTAAACTCCCACTTTTCATTATTTATAGGAGGGAGAGGATGAAGAAGAGGACATGGAGGAGGAACAAGAAGTTGAGGCCGGCGAGGAAGAGGAGGAGGTGGAAGGAGACGACGCAGAGAACGCAGCCCGACAGGTAGATAACTATGTAACGTTGAAACTAAAGACCTCGATCAACTAATTTTTACAACTAGAAAACGGGTCATTTACAGTTTGGCAAGAAAGTCCTGAAACGGAACTAAAATATTTAATAATTGGCAACACTCACTCTGCCTTGTCGAGTAAGGTACATATTCTGTCATTTCTTGTAATCGGTGACTGTTTCTTGTGTTTATTATTTATTTATTTGCTTTATCGTGGTGATACTGGTGACCCACTGTGTTCATAATGAACAGATCAGAGGGGCAATTCTCGTAATTTTAAGAACGTTCACAGTCTGATCTCAGTCTCAATCTGTCAAAAAATACTTCTAATTTCCCTACATTTTGTCAAATTTTTGACATTTGTTTGGCGCCGAGATGAGACTGCGACTAGATTTTGAACGTTTTAAATTACGAGAATTGGCCTTCTGTTATTCGCAGCTCCGCAAGAGCGACAATTTATTTAGTATACGTGAGATGTTTGGCGGAACTCGATGCGGGACAAATTTTATCCTATCTCAACGATGTGTTTATTAAAAGAACTGCTGAAATAACAGGTAGAATTATATTTTATACGTGTAATTAGACCTAATGTGTGTATTTCAAGGTGCAATATCTATTATAAACCTTTCATACAATTATTGAAATGTATATTCACGAATTTGAGGTTATCTTTACGAAACACATTCGGAATGCAGCGCGTTCGTATAATTTTGATACTTTTTGTTAATACTGCATAAATCACTGAACAAAAATAGCTATAGTATTTTTTAGATAAATCCATCAGTACTATAAGGCGATTTGCGATAGAAGGATAAGGTGCCAAGTGTTTTACAAGACCCCAGGTTTTGTAAAACATAAAATTGTCTCACATAATGTGGGATCAGTTGACATCAAAGTATTTTGAAATATCTAATAATTTAATTTTTAATTCATTAAATGAAATAACTGCAAATGTTATCGTTCTAGGCAGTGGCTGAACAAACGTTCCAGAGCTTTTCTTGTTGTATATTTTGACTATACACTGGGGCTAATTAAAGTCCAATTACAATTAACAAAAAAGGTTTAATAAAAAATATCGTGCGTACAATAAGAAGGTGGTTGGTAGACTGGTATGACATGTCAAATCGTTTGACGACTAATTAACTAACGCCTACCAAAACCATCATAGCATAACATATCGACGTGAATGTGGTATTTAGGAACTGTCAGGCGCTGCGCCGCAACATATTCCCGGCCGTTGAAAACTTGTTTTTCAACCCTTCAGTTCTGCAGCAGTTGGCAGCGGGCAGAGACGGGTAAAAGGGCGTCGCACGCAGCCTCGTGAGGTTTTGATCTCTGCAACTCTTGCAACTCCATCAGGTCCAGGAAATAGCCGAAGAACTCGACCCAGACGCCAGTTTAGTGGAGGAGTGTTATCGTCAGCCAGAAGCACCATGTCACCTATGTTGAGCTGAGCATTGCCTTTACGCCATTTTGTCCTTTGTTGAAGCTCTGACAAGTATTCCCTTTGCCATCTTTGCCAGAAGTGACGCCTTATTTGTTCAAGGCGTTTGTATTTATTTATTTGGTTGGTATCATTATCTTCCAGGGCTGGTGACGGTAGTGCAGTTAATGGTCGACCAATGATGAAGTGCCCTGGGGATAAGGAGAGTAGGTCGTTAGGACAGGATGATAAGGGGCACAAGGGACGGCTGTTGAGGATCGCCTCCACTTGCGCAAACAAAGTTGTAATTTCCTCAAATGTTAAATGACTATTGCCAATGACTCGTTTGATATGAAATTTAGCTGACTTGACGCCGGCTTCCCAGATGCCGCCGAAGTGAGGAGCGTAAGTTGGTATGAATTTAAACTTAATACCTTGTTGACCAGCAAAATCAGATATAAGTTCATCACCTTGTTTTAGAAAGCTACCTATCTCATTTGCGGCGGCGACAAAATTACGACCGTTGTCACTAAATATTTCAATTGGTTTTCCTCTACGCGCAATAAAACGCCTGAGAGTCATTACAAATGCATCCTTAGTCAAATCACTAACTGCCTCCAGATGAATGCATTTATAACGTAAACACACAAAAATACACATATAACATTTTATTACAAGACTTCCACGTCCTTTGCGATTTAAAATAAAAAAGGGGCCAGCGAAGTCTAAACCGACGGACAAAAATGGGAAATCCGGGTTCACACGCTGAGATGGTAAGTTACCCATTTTTGGGCACAACGTTTTGCCACTTATTCGACGGCATCGCACACAGTTGCTGACTGTGCGCCTAGCAAGATGCCTGCCGTTTACAGGCCAGACTGTTTGCCTGATTGTTGCTAGCAACAAATTCGGACCTGCATGTAGGTTAAGAACGTGCTCATTTGCAAAGTACAGCTTTGCCAATCTATGAGAGGCGTGCAGGAGTATTGGATGTCTTGTTTCAAAGCTACAAGTGGACGCATCTATGCGGCCACCGACGCGAATCAAGTTGTTGTTATCTATAAACGGAGATAATGATAAAATTTTACTCCTAGCCGGTAGTTGTTTACCTTTTGTAAGCAATTCGTATTCGATAGAAAATGTCTCACGCTGAGCGATAAAACACAGTGAATGAAATGACTCCAATAATTCTTCTGGTGAAAGTATGCCTACCCGTTTCTTATCGGGGTGCTTCATATTAAATATAAACCTTCGAACATATGCAACCACTTTCTGAAGTTTTTGATATGATGAAAAATTGTCAAAACTTATAAAGTAATCCTGATCACTAATTATTGATGTGTGTGCTTTCATCTCAGGTAATTCGTCCAACTTTGAATCATTTAACACGGGCCAATAGCGTTCATTTTTATGCAAAAAGCTAGGGCCGGACCACCACAAGTCCATAGGCAATAAGTTCCTTGCATCCACTCCCCTAGAAATTAAATCTGCTGGGTTCATGGTAGTAGGAACGTAGCGCCAAGAACGTGCTTTAGTTAACTCAAGTATTTCACAGACACGATTAGCTACAAACATTTTTAATTTTGTAGGGCCACTATTTATCCAACTTAAAACCACGCTGGAATCGCTCCAGTGTACGATATTTTCCGGCCTATGTCGGAGAGCATCTGTAACAGATTTACAAAGCCTAGCGGATAATAGTGCAGCGCATAATTCGAGGCGTGGTATTGTGGTGGGTTTTAAAGGCGACACCCTTGACTTGGCACATAGCAGCTTGACAGTACTTTCACCATCACAATTTACTGATTTTAAATAAATACATGCACCATACGCACTTTGAGACGCGTCACTAAATGAGTGTAATTCTATTGATTTAGGTTTGTCACATAGAACTAATCTGGGAATCTGAAATTTATTTAACCACAATAAATTATCAGTAAATTTTATCCAATCGTCACTCAAGTTTTTTGTAACTGGTTCGTCCCAATCTAATTTTTGTTGCCACATTTTTTGTAACATAATCTTAGGCTGAATTATAACAGGACTTAGAATACCTAACGGGTCAAATATTTTAAATGAATTAGACATAACAAATCGCTTTGTGATGACTTCATCCTGGCCAAACACAACATTTTTAATGGGAAAATATAACGTGTCAGTGGAAGGAACCCATCCAAGACCAAGAGTGTTTGAAGATTCACTGATTGTTAAATTGTCTTCACGATTTATATCCAAATTTTCAAAAATTGATGGGTTGTTGCTTTTATATTTTCTTAAATTAAAACAACCATTTTTTAACGCTTCGGAAACTCCCTTTTGTATGAAACGTAATTCCTTCTCATCATTCGCACCAGTGATGAGGTCATCTACGTAAAAATCCTTTTGGATTATGTTTTTAATACCTTCGTCATTTTGTTCCTCGCCAAGCTGCCAAAGGCAACGTGTGCTAAGAAAACTGGCACTTGCGGTCCCATAAGTGAGTGTATTTAACTCATAGGGTTGGATGGGTTGTGACTCGTCTTCTCGCCATAGAATACGTTGCAAACTACGATCTTCTTTGTTTACTAGGACCTGACGGTACATTTTTTCTATGTCCCCAGTTAATAAGAATTTGTATTGTCTGGCACGTATCAATATAGCAAAAAGAGAATCTTGAATGGTCGGACCTACCATTAGGAGGTCATTTAATGCATAACCTGACGTAGAAACTGCAGACCCATCAAAAACGACACGCAATTTGGTGGATTCACTTTCTTGCTTTAGTACCGCGTGGTGACATAAATAATAAATTATGCTTCGCTCGTCGTTGGCTAACGAGCAATGCCCTAATTCAGCGTATTCGCTAATAAATTTTGAATATTCGATTTTTAACAATGGATTTTTCCTAAACCGCTTTTCTAAATAACACAATCGCTTTTTAGCAATTTTATAAGTGTCACCCAGGCAGTCTGGAGTGTCCTTAAGTGGCAGTTTTACACAAAACCTACCAGTTACTTCTCTACGTGTATGAGCGATAAAGTGGGATTCGCAAGCTATTTCACTTTCACTCATTATACGTTTTGTGGGAACCTCTTCTAATTCCCAGAATTTGGCAATTGAACTTTCAATATCAATCTGGTTTGATACGGCATCTACAGTTGCTTGATTGCAATGAGTAGTTTCATTGGCAGCGGTTGAATGTATAGGACCAGATATTATCCAGCCTAGATGCGTATTTCTTAAATTTGTATTTTGTGGGCCAAGGGTACGCTGATCGTTTCCCAATATGTCCCAAAATATATCTGCGCCTATTAAGACGTCTACGGGTGCTGGCTGATTAAATGTTGGATCAGCTAACACAATATCTGCAGGTAAATTTAATGTATTAATATCAACCGGATATTTTGGTATTGAACCGGTTAATTCTTTTAAAACAAGACATGAGCAATTTACACTGTACTTATTATTAAGCGACATAATTTTAATATTACAACTTTCGGTAATATGAGACGAAACTGTATTGCCAATTCCTATGACCTTTAGCGAGTCAATTGGGAATGTTTTTAATGAAATATTATCTTGTAATGCTTTAGTAATAAAGGACGACTGGCTACCGCAGTCTAGCAGTGCTCGAACCTTCGCCTTTTGCTGGGTCAATGGATTCAAGACTTCTATTATAGCCGTTGACAACAGAATTTGACTTGAATTTCGTTTTGAAAAACTAGCAATGGTTTCACAACTATTATCACCCGGCTCATCTACTATTACCAGATTATTGCTATTAGATAATGCAGCAGGGATATGTAACAACGTGTGGTGCCTTTTATTGCACTCACGGCACGGTCCCATACGACATGCACCTAACTGGTGTCCCTGCCTGAGGCAGTTGACACACAGCTTGTACTTATTGACATCCTTCATTCTATCCTCTATACCCTTTGCTTTGAAAGAGGGACAATCAAAAATCCTATGATTTTCATTACAAATAACGCATGAAAAAACATTAGAATTGTTAGATTTGTCAACTTTAGAGTTAGAAGAAGCAAACGATTTTGTAGTACTATGTTTATGATTATTTGTGCCAGAACCATTACGTGAACTAGCTATTTGACTCTTAGACGGATTGCTATCGGTTTTATTACGGTTTAATGCCTCCAGCACATCCGCACGGTCTATCATGAATTTATAGAACTGCTCTAATGTTGGCGTATCACCGTCAAAATTGTTTCTGTATTCCTCCCACTTAGTTAAGGTATGGCTATCTAACTTTGCGGATAACATAAAAATTATGAGAACGTCCCATTTGTCCGTGGGCTGTCCCAGGCTGGCCAGAGCACGCAAGTTTTTTGTGACATGGTCTACTAAGAATCTTAATGACTTCTCTGATTCACGTGAAAGCTGCTTTATGTTAAACAGTGAATTTAAGTGGCGATTAATTAAAATTCGTTTGTTGTTATAACGACTACAAAGCAAGTTCCATGCCTCAGAGTAATTTGCGGACGAAACCTCAAGATTTGAAATAATTCGCGCAGCGTCGCCTTCTAGATAAGACATAAGATAATGAAACTTGTGGATTGGTGTTATACGTTCATTTCTGTGTATCAAACTCTCAAACGTGTCCCGGAATTCCAACCACCGAAAATAAGCACCGTCAAATTTGGCTATTTGGATTTGAGGAAGCTTTAAACCTACCGCTTGATGATCCGAACAACAAGAACTATCATGAACAGAAGCACGCCTGTGTCCACATTCTAGTTTCGAAAATTTGTCTAATAAAGTTTTTGCAGTGGCTATACTGACAAAAATATCACGCTCAATGTTATCACGTTCATCAATTTCGGCTGATAAGTTACCTGAGTTTAAGACCTCGATCTCATTTTGCAGTTCATCAACTCTTACTGACAATGCCTCGAATTTTGCAAGTTTCAAGCTTAACTCGGTTAATTGTATGTTATTTAACACCGTTGTGCTAGTGATGCTATTTAAATAATTCTTAAATTTGGTTATCTGCCCTTTAACAGACGATCTTTTAGTCATTAAATCCTTTAAACGATTTTTATCTAACGACTCGTTAGGCATTGTGAGTAATCAAAGTATTAGTTCAAAAACGAAATATTAACACAAACTAAAGAATGACTAATCTATCAAGCAAACAAAGAACGGCTCACGCTCCTCAATTCGGCGACCCCTGGCGAACAGGAAACCGGTTCCACCCGCACAGCTGATTGCGGCCGGTGTGATAATGGACTCGGCGCGGCGTGGAGTCAACCTGAAATTATCGGCGATAACGTCTAAGTATGCTTTATAATTATAATCAAACGCGGAATTGCGTTGGCAACAGAGGAAGCCCTGCTTTGGATTTCAAAATAATGTTTCTTTGCAACTAAATGACGATTCAAAATTATTTAGGCAATTTGAACGAAATAACTGAAAACAAATATTCTGCAGTAGAACAGTAATCTATTTAAGCATTAGCTATTACTCATTGAACTCGATTTTAAAGAAATAACGTTAAGTTATAATTAAAGAAAATTATTTGTTTCAACCTGTGGGTAGGTTCACAAAAAATAGAATGATGATGCAACTTTTCTTATCGAATTTTGCATTAAAATCTTCGATTTACGCAAATGGATTTAATTCCCAACAGCTTTAGGAACAATGTATTAAAGGAGTATGATAAGGATTTGGATGAATATTTTGGAGGATTGGAAATACTAGGAAGGAAAGGGCACTTATCTGATTTCGAAGAACATCAATGCGCGATGTGAAACTTTCGCTGAATCACTGCTCGCTCCAGCCCGAACTCGTAGATGATCCTGGCTGCACCTCGGTTCTTGAACCCCTTTCTTCAATCTTCAATCAGGCCAACGAACATTGCTCGCCAAACAGCCGGCTCCACCTTGACGGGATTTTCAACCGCCCTTTTCTTATCTTTTCTTCTTATTTTGATTTTCTTGCTGATTAGTTCCCCTCATGGGCCACCATTATGTATATTTTGACTATACACTGGGGCTAATTAAAGTCCAATTACAATTAACAAAAAAGGTTTAATAAAAAATATCGTGCGTACAATAAGAAGGTGGTTGGTAGACTGGTATGACATGTCAAATCGTTTGACGACTAATTAACTAACGCCTACCAAAACCATCATAGCATAACATATCGACGTGAATGTGGTATTTAGGAACTGTCAGGCGCTGCGCCGCAACACTTGTTATCATAAAACCCACAATATTCACATTAATTTAAAAAAAAAAAAACTAAGTATCAAAACCGTTTTAGTCGTACTATATAGGGTTACAACATGCACGACAGTGGCGCCACCATTATTTTCACGACTTTTTGGCCAAGCTGTAGATCATCCTGGACCTCCTCGAACAATACATGTAAGATGTAACTGAAGAGCGAAAACTAAAGCTATGAAAAATAGTAAGGAGTAAAATACAACAAGCAATTCAAAGTTTCGAAAATGATTGTGTGTGGTTCAGGAGTCGCCGGCGCAGTCCCCGGAGGCGGGCGACGAGGCGGAGGAGGGCGCGGCCGCGGCCGACAGCGAGCCGGCCGCGCCGCACCAGCAGATCGAGGCCATCAGCAGCGGCACTGAACGTTCGTGCTCATTCATTACACTTGCGAGCCCTATGCTCACTTACATTCTATAGTACTGCCAGATTTCCTAGTTAACCCTTAGGCTCATCGCGTCGGTCCCGAGTCCCAACCTTACTGTGAACGTTAGTTGTGTCATTTGTGCTTGGCGTCCAGGCGTTGAAGGTCATGTTAGTTTAGTGCAGGCAGAATCGGTGAGGATGTGTGGCATAGAAAATGCGGCAGGTGTTTTCACATTAAAGAGTGCCTTACTTACGTGACTTATTTCTTGTAATTTATGAAAACCAGGCAGAAGCAGATAGTGGGTTACCAACTTACGACATCATCCACCGACCAGCAAGAATATAGTACCTAAAATCCTTCTTTAATGTCATGCCTTGCTTCCAAAAATGCTGGCAAACCTACAACGTGTGGAACGACGAATTAAACCCGACTCGGGCCGGCCAACCGACATAACTTAGTACTTAGTTTAAATAAATAAATAACTTACGTTGGCACTAGGAACCAATGCTATTTTCTCCATTCACACAATTGACATGTGGCATTGGGCCCTACGTTAGGACTTGGGACCAACATGTGTATCCGGCTTTATTAATAAGTAAATTGGTTTGAATTGTTTGTTTGATTAGTTAAAACAAACCAACCATTTCTAAATATGGCTTCCATTTTATATATTTTCTTATTTTATTTTATTTTTTTGCATTCAGAAAGTGGAGCATTGTCTCTTGCTGGTAACAACGGTGACGACGGAGACGACAGTATAGTGCCATCTACTCCTACACTTTATGTACCGAGACGCAATGATGGGTAAGGATGAGATAAACTATGATAAATCAGCTTGGAACTCTAGGGAACCATGAAAGTCCAATGAAATTTCGCCCCAGTATAATATTATACGTAGAGCACCCGAGCAAACGAGTCAGCGTAACGCTATTTCCAGCGTTAGGTACCGCCAATGACGATGACGAGCAAATTTCATACATTTCGGGTGGAATATCGGGGCAAAAAATTACATTAAAATGAGTTTCTTCGAATTATTCATCCCTTTTTTTTTGCCCAAGCCATGTAGCGCTCGTCGCCACAGACATAATGTATAAACAGCGGTTGGGCGAATTACTGCATTTTTAATGATTTTGATAGTTCTCATATTTATAGCGATCTTTACCTCCAAATATCGGGAACATGACACTTTAGGGTACCATATTACTTGACATTTTTTATATATACTACATCCATCGTACGCGAAAGCTTAAAAAAGAATGGCGGTGGGTCGGGTATGCCACAAAAGTTCACATCCCCTTTTAAGTGTTCTCTGTACGTCCTAGGTTATTTAAGTAATTATTCTCTTTACGACTACTGTCACTAGAACTGAATGTTTTAATGGTACAGAAATATAAACATAAAATTGTAATAATCTCCTTCATGGTTGTAAACTTGTACCTTAAGACCAAACCCCGTAAAGTTTCATGTTTCCGAAATATTAAGAGGAAAAGCGGGCGGAAACACTTTTGAAAATTAGGTATTTGAAGAAACTATCGCTGTCGCTCTGTCTCGCTATCTCTCGTCTATTCGTGCGATAAGGACAACTGCAGATCCGACTGAATAGCCTAAGTAAAAAGTCACATTTTCGAGGTTTGACTCTCGCCTATTTTCTTCACCAATATTCAACCAATTTAAAAGATGTTTCATAAACTGGATATATACTGTGTCGCCATGTTTTCCTTTTTTCATTAATAGTTGTCAAATTTGTACCCTAGGCCCTTGTTAACAGCGGTATAAATAGGCAATTTTGAGCATTTTTTGAGGGTTCTAATGCTTATAAAAATAATGTATTATCAAAAAGGAAAACATAGGGACATACAAGTGAATAACATTTATTATTCTGTAAAAAATCATAGCCATATGGCCATTAACCAGAAAGAAAACAGGCGAGAGCGTCTCTATAGAAAAAACACCACCCGCATTTCCTCTTAACGTTCAAAGTTGATTACATGACATCCATATTTTTGAACTTCCTTACATCTTGTTGCATAGATGTTTGATTACTTTAAACTTTCAGACTGATTATTTCTAACATCTAAGCACTAAGATGTAAGCTGAAACTCGGAAACGTGACACTACGGGGTTTGTTCCTATTATATTTTCCGTTTGCATTGATGTCAGCTATCGATTTTTAAAGGATTAATGCGAGGACCATTTTAAAAATAAAACAATATGGCGCGATAGTAGGTACGAGGGTCATTCAATAAATACTTAGCCTACAAAAAGTAAACGAAAATTTTGGAAAAGTGGCAATTTATTTTTCAACATAGTCCCCTTTTAGTTCGATACACTTAGCCCAGCGATGCTCCAACTTTTTTAACCCATCCGAAAAATAGTTTTTGTCAAACTCTGCAAAATAGGCCTCCGTGGCGGCGATGACCTCCTCATTTGATCCATATCTATTCCCGGCGAGAGATTTTTTAACAGAAAGAAGTCACAAGGGGCCAAATCTGGAGAATACGGTGGATGGGGCAGCAATTCGTAGCGCAATTCGACCAATTTCGCGGCAGACTGCGGCGGAGCGGACGAACCTCCGGCGCGATCTCATGGCGGCATGGAAGGAGCGACTATCGCAACCCAGCGCAGGGCACGCCACGATAGCGGCGGTAAGACCCCTCTTTGAGGAGTGGCTAGAGAGACGTCACGGCGTTCTCACCTACCGCCTGACGCAGGTCCTCTCCGGACACGGATGTTTCGGGAGGTTCCTGCACATAATCAGGCGGGAGGAGACGCCCGGGTGTCACCACTGTCAGGATCGCCCAGAGGACACGGTGGAGCATACGGTGGAGGTCTGCCCTGCTTGGGCAGAGCACCGCCGTGTCCTCGTAGAGGCGATCGGCAGCGGCGGCGACCTCTCGCGTCCGGCCCTGGTTCAAGCCATGGTCCGGGGCGAGAGGGAGTGGGAGGCAGTCACCTCCTTCTGCGAAGCAGTCATGCTAGCGAAGGAGGTGGCGGGGTGGGCGAGGGAACGCACCTCACGCCTCAGCCGCCGCGGGAGACGCTCCGGGCGTCGGGAGCCGCGTGACGACTCCCGGCCACCGTAGGCGCGGGCCTGCGGGCGGTGAGTAATGGGTAACTCACCGTCCGATCAGGACCAGGCCCGTGCCGGACGGCGTGTATGTGTTCCACGCGCGCCTCAAAGAGATGTCAGCATGAGTGACGGGGCCCGATAGGGCCGAAGCCTGCCAGGGTAGCGGGATTGTCCGAAAGGGTTACCGCTGCCCTGGAACATAAAGGGCTAAGGAAGGAACACGGGTGGGTTTTAGTCAGTAAGAGTCTGACACTCCCTTCTGCTCCACCCAGAGCGGGAGGGGTCATTTGATGATTTCCCATACTCAAAAAAAAAAAAAAAAAAAGGGGCCAAATCTGGAGAATACGGTGGATGGGGCAGCAATTCGTAGCGCAATTCGACCAATTTGGCCATGGCAACGGCAGACGTGTGAACCGGTGCGGTGAAACTGCACTTTTTTCTTCGCCAGATGGGGTCGTTTTTTTTTTAATTCGGCTTCGAATCGGCCTAATAAATCGGCATAGTAAAGCCCTGTAATTATTTTACCCTTCTCGAGGTAATCGATGTAGATCACACCTTGTGAATCCCAGAAAACGGTGGCCATAACTTTTCCGGCCGATTTTACAGTTTTCGCCTTCTTTGGAGCACGTTCCCCGGTCTGGATGCATTGTTTTGATTGCTCCTTGGTCTCTGGTGTGTACCAGTGGATCCAGGTTACATCGACGGTCACAAAATGACGCAAAAACTCCGCTGGATTCCGCTTAAACAGCGCCAAACACGTCTCCGATGTGGTCTCACGGTTGCACTTGTTTTCCGGTGTGAGTAAACGCGGCACCCATTGCGCCGACAGCTTTCTCATGCCGTGTTCCTCGTAAAGAATATGATGCACTGTTCCTTCTGAAATGCCTACAGTCTTAGCTAGCTCCCGAACCTTCAATCGGCGATCTGCCAATACGAGATCATGGATTTTTTTAATGTTTTCCTCCGTAGCAGCTGTTTTCGGTGCACCTGGACGTGGTTCATCAAAAACCGACGTACGGCCACGTGCAAACTCGTTGAACCAATTCTTGACGGTGGCCATCGATGGAGAAGAGTCACCGTACACAGCATCCAAGCGCTCTTTGATTTCGATGCGCGTTTTCCCTTCCAAAAATAGGAATCGAATCACCGAACGATATTGCTCTTTTTCCATTTTTGTAAAACCGATCGATACATTCTTCTGCTTCCATAAGTTGTTAAATTAAAACAAATGAAGGGATTGGAATGAAAATTTGAATTAAAAATAAAAAAAAAAGAATTAAAAAAGAATGTGCTACACTGTGGTAAAACTCTTTTGAAACTACAGCGCCCTGTGGCGATGAGGCTAGGTACTTATTGAATGCACCTCGTATACCAGGCAAAAATCTGCAATCGGGGTTTGTAGGGTTTCTGGAAAACACATGTCATATGTAAATTATTTTGTTACGGTAAAGTGTAGAATAATCTCCTACGATTTACATATTTTTAAGATTTTTTGTTACAATTATGTGGCTTACGAGTTTTGTGGTATAGGGCCCAGGGGTTATTACAACACGAGTGTGGGTGAGGTTTTTAGTGGTATCATACGAGTGTTTCAATACCTAGTTATACAACATGTCCCAGAAATCAACGTCAAGCCGAAAACGGGCAATAGGCCAAGTCGTGACAGTTAAAAGAAAAATATTAAAAAAAAATCGTGATCATGCACTTTTCAAATTTTATGGATTCAAAAATAAATCTCAAAAAGTGACACCCTGTGATGATCTTTCAAGTCCTGTGACTACAAATATTAACATTTCGTCAGTTTTTAGGGTTCCGTTGCCATTTGGCTACGGAACCCTTATGGATTCGCCATGTCTGTCTGTCTGTCTGTCTGTCTGTCCGTCCGTATGTCACAGCCGCTTTTTTCCGAAACTATAAGAGCTATACTGTTGAAACTTGGTAAGTAGATGTATTCTGTGAACCGCATTAAGATTTTCACACAAAAATAGAAAAAAAACAATAAATTTTGGGGGTCCCCATACTTAGAACTGAAACTCAAAATTTTTTTTTTCATCAAACCCATACGTGTGGGGTATCTATGGATAGGTCTTCAAAAATGATATTGAGGTTTCTAATATCATTTTTTTCTAAACTGAATAGTTTGCGCGAGAGACACTTCCAAAGTGGTAAAATGTGTGTCCCCCCCCCTGTAACTTCTAAAATAAGAGAATGATAAAACTAAAAAAAATATATGATGTACATTACCATATAAACTTCCACCGAAAATTGGTTTGAACGAGATCTAGTGAGTAGTTTTTTTTTTAATACGTCATAAATCGTAACGTAACGGAACCCTTCATGGGCGAGTCCGACTCGCACTTGGCCGGTTTTTTTCTGTAACGTAACCATGAATAAATGTAAATTCCAGTTGAAAGGTAAAACATAACTACCTCAGTTTTAAATAAAATGTTAGATTTTTGCCCAACATTGAATTCAAAATTATTACATCAACCAACATTAACCGCGTGTAGTGTAAAAAAAATGTACTACACTATTTTGGCAAGTAACTTTAAAAGATAGCGCGTTTAGTCTGGATTCCAAAATGGTATGCCACTTACTAATTACTTCTTCTTAATTGAGGAAAAACATTTTTTTTTAATGAAGCCGGATTTCATACAAGTTCGACTGAAACGAAGAGTGACGTTATTTGACTAGTGCGAGCGAGACAGATGGTGACGCTACTTTGTTAAGTGTGAGCGAGATAGATATATATATGCCACTTAGTAATTGCTACTTCTTAATTGAGGAAAAAAGTTATTTGTTAGTTTTATGTGCATTTGAAATAAAATTCAGTTGTTGGATTTCTTTAGTTATAATTTTTATTAAATCAGATTTACCAAGTTTATATTATTGAATGTACGAACTGTTTGCATTCAGCTGCAATGCAAGCTCAACATCTATTTAAAAATGATCGCGTAATAGGACGGGCGTATCTTCTCGAGTTGATGCGCTTCGGCTTCTGCAATTCTTTGGCGCAGCTCGTCTAAAGTTTGAATTGGTTTAGAGTACACGATATCCTTTATCGTACCCCAGTAAAAGAAATCTATGGGGTTTAAATCGGGTGAACGGGCAGGCCACGAAATTGTAACACCCCGCCCTATCCACCTATCGGGGTATTCACGATTGAGAAACTCACGTACTGTTAGAGCATAATGCGCTGGGCAGCCATCTTGTTGGTACCACATGCTGCCGTAAATGTTCAGTGGCACTTCCAATAATTCTGGTAATTGGTTTTGTAAAAAGTCCAAGTACCCCTGGGCATTTAAGTTCTCCGGCAGCTCGATTGGACCAATAACTTCAAAATTCAAAATTCCCGTCCACATGTTCACTTTAAACTGGTAATGCGATCTGTCTTCCCGCATCAAATTTGGATTTTCCACGTGCCATTCGTGCAAATTGTGGAGGTTCATGTAACCGTCCTTTTTAAATGCTGATTCATCTGACCATAGAATTTTTTCAAAGAATTGCGGAACCTCACGGTGCTTCTGGAACATCGTTTGACAAAATCGCACTCTCTCTGGGTAGTCTCGGGGTAGCAGACTTTGTACTCGTTATGCATAGTATGGGTATAACTCGTTTTTAGGGTTCCGTAGTCAACTAGGAACCCTTATAGTTTCGCCATTTCTGTCTGTCCGTCCTCGCTTAATCTCTGTGACCGTTAGCACTAGAAAGCTGAAATTTGGTACCAATATGTATATCAATCACGTCGACAAAGTGGTAAAATAAAAATTAGAAAAAAATGTTTTATTAGGGTAGCCCGCCCCCCTATATGTAAAGTGGGAAGTGACTTTTTTTAAATTTCAACCCTAACGTGTGATATATTGTTGGAAATGTATTTAAAAATGAATAGGGGTTTACTAAAATCATTTTTTGATAATGTCAATAATTTCGGAAATAATCGCTCCAAAAGTAAAAAAACAATGCCCCCCCCCCCCCTCTAACTTTTGAACCATAAGTTTAGAAAATATGAAAAATATCTGAAAAGTAGAACTTTATAAGGACTTTCTAGGAAAATTATTTTGAACTTGATGGAAACATCAGTTTTTGTACAAAAAAGACAAAAAGTTGTACAAAATAATTTCTGGACTAAGTTTGTAGTATAATCGTATATGCAAGCATTTTTTTTAACTTCGTTTTCATATTTTATTATCCTGAACGTATATTTTTTCAAACAAACCAAGAGTTATTAAAATCAGTTCTCGCAATCCAAAATTACCACCGAAAACTTCTGGCACGTCTATGTATTAATTAGTAACCCAATTCCCCGAGAGATGGCGCTGTAAAATAGACAACATTTTCTCGAACTTTCCATGTGTGGTTGGAATCTATACCTCTTTTTTTAGTTATCACCGTCCTTTGTGGGCCCGTTTTTAGTGTTCCCTAATTATTAGAGTTCCGTCACAAATAGCCTTTTTTAAGTTGGGTTACCACTATGTTCGCGCTCCAGCAGCGCTCCGCGCTCCTGCAACTGCTCCAATGGATATGTCGCGCGCACTTCTACATGCGCTCCCCTTTGACATACTGCGCTCCCCTTTGTGTTCGCGCTAAAAACCGTCACGAGTCGGAGGCCTGCCGCGTGCGCTCCGTGTTCACGCACGTACCCACTACCGGGAGCAGTTGCAGGAGCGCGGAGCGCTGCTGGAGCGCGAACATAATGGATATCCACCTTTAAACTCATAAGTGGGAACACTTATTGTGACGGACTGGAAACTACGGAACCCTACACTGAGCGTGGCCCGACACGCTCTTGGCCGGTTTTTTTTTAAATACGCTGTGCAGTACTTTTGGGGACTCCTATGCTCTGTTGAATTCCACGTACTGAGATACTTGGGTCTTCTTCAACTGCTTGCAGGACTTCAGCCTCGTAGGGCGTTACGGGTCTTCCCTCGCTAAACATTTGACTAGTGAATCGACCCTCTGATAATGACCGATGCACATTAATAAATACTCGATGATCGGCATAACGCTCAGCATTTGGGTATCTCTCACGATACATTCTTGCTGCAGCATTGGCGTTGCATAAGCATTCTCCATAAATGAGATGCATGCTGGCGTATTCCTGTGCAGTGTATCGAGATGGCATTATAACACACTACACAAAACACGGGATTACGATTAAAACAAGTCAGGGGTCGTCAGAAACGGTGCAGATAAATCCAAATCACAATGCAAATCAAGTCCAATAAACAAAGCCATAGTTGTAAGTACGAAGTCAATACAAATACAGAAAGATGCGTAGTAAACGAAAGAGCGTAACGTACTGCAGTATTGCACTATTTACCTAACGCATCCCTGTTTCGCCAGAGTGACGTCTCTATCTGTTTCACTCACACATATGAAATGATTTACCAATCCGTCTCGCCCTTAGATAAAAGTAACATCACTATTTATCTTGCTCACACTTAACAAAGTAGCGTCACCATCTGTCTCGCTCGCACTAGTCAAAAACGTCTCTCTTCATTTCAGTCGAACTTGTATGAAATCCGGCTTCATTAAAAAAAAAATGTTTTTCCTCAATTAAGAAGTAGCAATTAGTAAGTGGCATACCATTTTGGAATCCAGACTAAACGCGCTATCTTTTAAAGTTACTTGCCAAAATAGTGCAGTACATTTTTTTTACACTACACGCGGTTTAAGTTGGGTGATGTAATAATTTTGAATTCAATGTTGGGCAAATATTTAACATTTTATTTAAAACTGAGGTAGTTATGTTTTAACTTTTAACTGTAATTTACACCAGAGCGATTTTGTAACCATCTCACCGTGAAAACGTAGGTGAAGTGAGCGTGGAGTGAGCTGTCAATTGCAAATAATGCTAGGGATTCACGCTACTGACAACTCACATCAAGCTCACTTCACTTGAGTTTTCACGGTGAGATTTTTACAGAATCGACCGGCAGAAGGGTTATTCATGGTTATGTCACAGAAAAAAAACTGACGAAATGTCAATATTTGTAGTCACAGACTTGAAAGATCACAGGGTGTCATTTTTTGAGATTTATATTTGAATCCATAAAATTTGAAAAGTACACGACCAAGATTTTTTTTTTATATTTTTCTAATAACTGTTACGATTTAGCCTATTGCCCGTTTTCGGCTTGACGTTAATTTCTGGGACATGTTGTATACACTACTTTATCGAAATTCATGCAATTTCATCAAAAACAATAATAATTATATCGTAAATATGCGCCCAACTTCAAAATTTTTCCGCAGGGGTACGCCCCACAAGAAAACCGATCCCCTGTTGCGATGACACGCCACCATTACCGCCACAGATAATGAAGAAACAGCGGTTCGCCGAGTCTAGTTCGATCTACATAGTTATGTGCACTTTCGAAACACTCGTGTCAACTCGTGTGTGATTATTATAAACACCTAAACCTTTACAATTATAATTAACAAAATAAATCTGATATGTAAAAGTTTCATAAACCACTATTACGAGACTAACCGTCACTGTACTAGTATAAATGAATGTAATATTGTGTGCGCAGGTTCGGCGAGGCGGTGGTGTCGCCGGTGGGCGGCGGGGCGGGCGGCGCGGGCGGCGCGCGCTTCACGTTCGCGGAGGCGGCGCACCTGGACACGCACGCCGACCTGGCCGCCGCGCTGCCGCCCGCGCCCGCGCCGCACGCCTGCTCCGACTCGCGTCAGTACACACTTCCAGACACGTTCTTATTTTTCCGATCTTTGACGCGAACACCTTTTACTTATTGTCTCATACTTTCAAATCCTGAGTGCCTATGCACACGTCAAGTTCGTGATGTTTACATAATGTTGTGGTACCAGACCGAAATAAAATAAGCTTAGGATCATCACTTTACTATTAAATAAAACGAATGCTTACCCAACAGTAAGCCAATTAATTAGAACGTAAAATATTTTGATAAAATTAACGACTTCAATGTCCCTGTTCAATCTAGGTGCTGAAGGAGGCGAGACGAGAGACTGGGAGGAGTCACGAGTTGAAGAAGAAGCGACCGCTGTCAGTTCACAGGGCAGTGAACCTTCTTCCCCACATCAAGTAAGTACCCACACAAAGTTATTTTAATCATACAAGATAATATACGAAACCATATTTCAATACTTCTCATATCGCCTTCCACTTTCCCCGCGACAGGCACCACGGTATTAATGCCCTGATAAATCTGAACATAACATAATAAGCAATCTAGTGAAAACACATCGTTCGTCGGCGTTCCAGCTGTATTAAAACCCAATGGTTTGGCACGCGACGGTGGCAAGAGACCGGACGGCATGTCTTTATTTCCATGGAAGGTGGGTGGCCTTTAGTGTGGGACGCAACATGTGTCGATACTCTTGCGCCATCCCATCTTCCTAGCTCGGCGTGTCATGCTGGCAGCGCTGCTGCTGCGGCTGTGAAAACGTCAAGCGGCGAAAATATAATATAACCTTATCGGTAATTATATTTTCGAGCCGTTTGGGGTTGAACCCTCGGGCCGTGGGGTCAGAGTGCTCATGGCTTGTTCAATGAAATCTAAACAGCTGATTGACACTTCCTGTGACCCAATGGCTGGCTTTTACCTTGGCCAGAGGATTAGTATTGCTATACAACGCGGCATTGTCGCCAGTCTAATGGGCACATTACCAGTCGACAGCGATGTGGAGGAATATTTAGACGCAATATTTTAATTTTTTTTTTCTAGTAGATTAGGATATTATATATTTATTTTAATAGTTAGTAGTTTATTTAGTATTAGAAGTTTGTACATATTAAACTGACATATAATAAAGAAAAAAAAACGTTTTCATAGCGATTCACCAATTTATACGTTGAAAACGGGCGTGATTGAATGTTACTATGGGAGGAATACCCTATTGGCTAGCTAAAGTCCCAAGATGAAGAAGAAAATAAAAATATTTCATGTTTTTTTTTTTTTGGGATGTTTTCGATCGCTATTAGTGTTACTTGAAGTAAGAGTTCAGAAAAACTGAGTTTTTATGCTTTATCGTGGTTAGATATTCAGGCAACTCTTGAAAAAAATATTTTTGACGCATTTCGTGTGTTTTGTAAAACAGCTAGGTAATATGTACTCCTATGCTCTAAAATAATATCAAAGGGACAAAAAAAAGTCCTTATAAGTAATTTAGGAGATATTAAGATTTAAAGAAATTGACATGGTGAAGATAACGACGTACAGTGTCGGTCAATGATGATTTCGGTGATTGTAATGACGCCATGTTGCACCGAATGACAAACATATTATAATTTCAAAATCAGTATTATTGTATGTAACTAAAAAAAATACATTTTCTTTAACGAAAAACCACCTTCACCTTACCTTTTTATTCCTATCAGAATTGCTTCAGATTCATGATTTTAGGTCATTTATTGGATATTACCTCTGATGGGAGTTAATGACAGTTTGATTATTGTATTATAATTTTATTATAAATGTTTTTTAACAATCTCTCCCCCCATCCGCGGGATTATGAAGATGCCACCAGATAACTGACCTAAGTTATTGATTTTAAGGTACTATACCTTAAAATCAATAACTTGGGTCAGTTATGTGATGGCATCTACAACGCCATATGTGAACTACGCATCACTGACATAGTATAAACAGAGGAAGTACGTTATCTTCTTTTTTTTAAATTCTAAATTCATTTATTTTTTGTGAACACAGGGTACAATGATCTTATGTATAATAGTGTAGTGTTTGGTCCAACCTATGTTCCGCCGACAGGCATACAAAATAGTGATGCTATGATCAAAATTAAATTATTTGTAAAAAGAAAACATTCTCTTAAACTCACAATGTCAACAAATAAGAATTTTCAAAAGTTTAATAAAATAGTACAGAAAGATAAAACAATGTCAGCAATATTAGTCGTCAAAATTAATTAAATTAAAATAGTCAAAAAATTAATAAATAAATGTCAAAAAAAAAATACAATGTCAGCAGAGATTAAAATTATCAAAAATTACAATTGCATTATAATAATAAAATTAAATAATGACATAATAATAATTCCAAAATTATGATTAATTAAATTTATCATTCAGAAACTGGTCTAATGTATAATAGCAGTTTTCAAGTAGCAGCTTCTGTAGACTGTTTCTGAATTTTTCTAATGGCATACATTTAATTGCATCGGGAACTTTATTAAAAACTTGGGGAGCAATACCAAAGAAACTTTTCTTTATCAGTGCAGTTTTACATTTTACATGGCATAATGTGTTCATATATTGAGCACGTATGGGTAATTTCTTGACTGTGGCCATTTTTTTAAATAAATGGGGATTATTTTTTACAAACAAAGAAGTTTCCAAGATGTACAAAGCAGGAAAAGTCAAAATATTGTATTTTTTAAAATACGGCATGCAACTGTCAGTCCTTCTTAAAGCAAACATCGACCGCATACATCTCTTTTGCATTTTAAAAACAAGTTCTCTGTTTGTTGACTGTCCCCAAAAAACAACACCGTAACGCAAAACCGAGGCTACCAATCCATGATAAGCCGTTAAGAGTGTTTCAGTACTTACTTTTTTTGACAGTTGAAATAGAAGGTACGCTGATCTGCTTAATCGTTTACAAACTTCTTCCAGATGTGGTTTCCAGGTCAGTTTGCAGTCTATAGAGATACCCAAGAATTTTGCAATGCTAGCTTCTTCTATTCTAGACTGATTATAGGTGACATTAACTGGAGTATTTAAAAGCCGTTGGTGGAAATGCATGATTTTAGTTTTATTTAGATTTATTACAAGATTATTGTCCTTAAGCCAATTAACTATTTTCGAGAGAGTGTCATTAATGTACCGCGCGCGGCTTGTATGTGTGCGCCAAAGTATCTATGCGTCGCCGCACGCACACTTAAACAAATCTCGGCCCGTTTCGCAGCGCGCCAGTCGGGGCTAACATAGCACGAGGTTCGCGCGTCACGGCTTTTCGGCACCGCTAAATGAATGAAAAATGTGTGATAATCGCAGGAGAACGTATTGCTGTGTTTGGGTGTTTATTTTATCCTTTTTTAGGGTTCCGTAGCCAAATGGCAACGGAACCCTTATGGATTCGCCATGTCTGTCTGTCTGTCCGTCCGTATGTCACAGCCGCTTTTTTCCGAAACTATAAGAGCTATACTGTTGAAACTTGGTAAGTAGATGTATTCTGTGAACCGCATTAAGATTTTCACACAAAAATAGAAAAAAAACAATAAATTTTGGGGGTCCCCATACTTAGAACTGAAACTCAAAATTTTTTTTTTCATCAAACCCATACTTGTGGGGTATCTATGGATAGGTCTTCAAAAATGATATTGAGGTTTCTAATATCATTTTTTTCTAAACTGAATAGTTTGCGCGAGAGACACTTCCAAAGTGGTAAAATGTGTGTCCCCCCCCCTGTAACTTCTAAAATAAGAGAATGATAAAACTAAAAAAAATATATGATGTACATTACCATATAAACTTCCACCGAAAATTGGTTTGAACGAGATCTAGTGAGTAGTTTTTTTTTTAATACGTCATAAATCGTAACGTAACGGAACCCTTCATGGGCGAGTCCGACTCGCACTTGGCCGGTTTTTTTATAAATAATACTGCTATAAATCTTGAATAAATTTCTGTGTTTGTTAGGAAAACCATTGTTGAACTTTATTGACTAATGATCACTGAATTAGTTATACAGAGATATGTGTTATCTTTGGCAAGGGCCGGGCTTTAAACTAATGAATTGGTGACAGTACTATCAGTTACCTACCGTTTACTCGTGCTCATCACCGCCCCGCGCCGCCCGTCTGCTGGCCCGTCGCTCTTTCTTTCATCGTGAAAGGTTTCATCATCGTTTAGGTACCCAGACAATACAAGTAAAAAATACAACTTCCCGACCCTTGCCTATTTATTGACACTGAATTAAAATTTAACTAAAAGTGACAACCCTGAGACAGTAGGCAATTATATCGCGGATTGTGCCGGAGATAGCCTACTTCCTCTCTTTATACTATGTCACTGACGTCTCGCAAAATTCTGCATCGCGCAAGTAAAGTTATCCGCGCGATTTATTATTAAATGCTATAAACAACATCCCTACATCAAACTTTGGCCTGTAGTCCACCAGACACAGCAACCGTCTGTTCAAAAGATCCTCCCTTTTCTCGGGAGGATGAGGCGCTTTACACCCTGTTCCTCATACTTTTATACTGGTGACCCCGAATATGAACGTCAGCGCAGCCTTCGTGCAGCTTCTTCATCGTGACGTTATCATCATCACTTCCTCAAGGTCTCGAGCGGTGAGTCACACAGCCAGCCAGCACCCCCACGGCTTCAACGGGAATACTGACCACCATGCACCAGAGCAGTTAGAAGTTAGTTAGAACACTGTAGCTAGAAGTTGCTTATGCTTTCATCTCACCTTCCTTTTTCTCAGGAACGCGTGGATGTATCAATGAAATTAATATCAAATACATAGGTCTAAGTCCTCAAGGAACTCAAAAAAAAAAAAATCAAGCTTCTAAATCAACGCAATAAAAAAATACAGCCATTTATGCGACATATTTTGATTGGTTTTTAGGAAACCGCTAAACGAATTTCTCTTGGAAACATTACAACATTATGTCGCGATTCGAGTAGCGGAGTACCAAGAGAGTCAGTTGAGTTGTAGCAATCGCAGCAAAATGTCGTCGCTTTCGACTTAATAATTACAGTATAGGTCTACTTCGGACCTCTTAGATTAGAGTTCTGTAAAATGAATATGATGTTTATGTATAAAAAAAAAAGTATTATAAACTTGTTGACTGCCACAGATACATTTTAGAAAAAAGCATATGCCACCGTAAATTGATTTGTGGCCAAACGGAGAAACACCCACCCATACTCACGAATGTGATGTTTATGTCGCAGCCAACTGGTTTAATTAGCCTTTCAGTTAACTGCCTAGCCTTTTAACTAAACGGCGGCGCGCCACTAGCGGCCTGAATAATATTTAGCATTTAATCAAACAGTACTGGCCTAGCCCAGACATTTAAATTGGCGATTAATTGATTGGTGATAGACTTAAGGTCCTGTTGTAGTGCGGTGTGTAGGTATGAAAACGCTTCCTCACTCCCCGCATAATAGGTATGTAACGAGTGTATAGACGCAGCGAGCGAGCGCGCGCCGGGCGCCGAGCTAGCCGTTTGAACATGCCACAATGCTGCGTAAATGCAGTAGGTAAGGTGTATCGGGTTCGGGTATATTGATGGAAGAGGAAATAAAATTACTGTTCTGCTTTGTTAGTATTGTATTGTAAGCAAATATCAAATAAACATACATGTATGTAACCTGGACATAACCCTCCCCATTTCAAAATACAAAAAGAATTTAACCACGTACAAATACACTTTTCTCCTATAGTCAACAATTTAATGTGAAATAATTATCATACTAACCAATTTTAATACGAATGCTCAATCTTGACATGTTAATTTTTTTATTTTTCCTAAATCTGTTTTCATCATTCATAATTTGTTTCTCTATTTTTATTTTTATCGTTTATTTTTATCCATATACTAGCTTCTGCCCGCGGTGCGTGGATGTCGGAAATTATCCCACGGGAACATGCTTACAGGATAAAATGTATGTGCTTCCCCAGGATGACTATCTCTATGCTAAATCAGAAGTTCAGTGGTTTAGGCGTGAAAATGTAACATACGGTTTCAAGTTAAAATCCTCCCCTTGAAAACTGAATTACCCCTTTTTGTCCCGTCAGTGGTAAATTTTCGACAACTTTACATACTTATTATTAATTACAAGTTTCAAGTTTATTAACTAAATGAATAAGATTTTTCATATAAACTGTATCCGCCGCTTTTCACCCCCACAGGGGTGGAATTTTGAAAAATCGTTTTGGATGTATTCATAACTTGACTCATGGACCGGGGCGTTGTCGCTTTACTCCGTCTTGTTTATTTAATTGCTTTCCGTAAATTTCGTAAAATGGATGCGTAGGAGGCGTTTATGGTTTCACCTTTTTTTGTGTACTCAATCAGCAAAATTCCCTTTGAGTCCCAAAACACTGGCCATGATTTTTCCGGCAGACAGAACGACTTTGAATTTCTTAGGGGGTGCAGTACCCTTCTTGTGCCGCTGCATGGACTCTTGCTTACTTTCAGGGTCATAATGATGAACCCACGTTTCATCTCCAGTAACAGTTCGTTCGAAAATACTTGATGGAACTTAACCACAGAGCTCTAAAAACTCTCTACAGCACTCGATTCACACTTGCTTTTGAGGCGCCGCGCCGTGAGCATTCGCGGCACCCATCTTGCACAGACTTTTGAAAGAGGAGAAACCGTAGATAACAAAAGTGCAGAATCTTAGTAAATAGCCACCATCTCTTCGTGAAAAGTTTTTTGCTTTTTTCCTTGTTTGGTAAGGAATCTAATAACAGCGCGGCTCGATTTTTTTTAACATTGTCACGTTAGCCATTCCAGTTGTCGTTGACTAAGGATAACTAGCAAACTAATTATCACAACTATATGAAATTTTAACTTTATACTCTTAGATAATGACATTTTTTTTATTTTTTATTAGCCTATACTGTCCTACTGCTGGGCAAAGGCCTCCCCCAAATCCTTCCAGGAACTCTTTTCCCGCGCCACATCGAAGCAGCCCTCGCGGTACGCGTCCAGATCGTCACGCCATCTCTTTCCGGGCCGACCTCGGCGGTGCTGTCCATCTTCAGGTACCCATTATGTGGAGACTTTTGTTCAGCGGTCATCGTGCATACGGCTGATGTGACCCGCCCAATCCCATTTGAGCCTGGCAGCCTTCTTTCCTACATCCATTAGGCCTGTTTTGGAACGCAGCGTGGTGTTCCGAATTCTGTCGTCTTTTGACACCCAGAATGCTGCGTTCCATCGCTCTTTGGCAAACTCCAAGGCGGAACTTTTGTGACTCGGTGAGCGACTAGGTCTGAGCACCGTAGATTAAGACGGGCAGGATACACATGTCGATGAGTTTGCGCTTTAGGGAGAGCGGCAGATCACCCTTCATTAGCGTCTTCTGGACCAGTAGCTTTTCCAGGCGTTCTCAATTCGGCGATCGATTTCCCTCTCCTGCCTGTTTTCAAAAGAAACTAACTGACCCAAGTAGATATACTCATCGACATAAATTATTTCCTGCCCGTCTACCTCGACCGTACGCTTAGTACTGTTGGTCATTACTTGGGTTTTAGACCGATTCATCGCAAGTCCCACCCTGAAGCTAGCCGTGCTCAGGTCTTGGAGTATGGTCTGGAGTTCTAGAGCTGTGGGGTCAAAAAGGACGATATCTTCGGCGAATCGGAGGTATTTCAGCCTCTTCTTGCCGACGTCAATGCCTTTGGTCTTCCATGAGGCTGCCAGTGACTTAAATATCTCCTCAAGTGTGCTCGCGTAAACAATTTGGGAGAAAGCGGAACGAATGCGGCGACAGCCGATCGTATCCGAAAGAATCTCGACGCATACGATCGGCTCCGTACCGTCGCTCTATGGAAAATGGTAGAACAAGCGCATATCAAAAATGCTTTTTACGAATATCATAATTTGGCTAATATGGCTATTTTATTAGATTTTCTAATAGTCAAATTATAATATTCATTAGGATTTTTTCACTTAATGCGCGAAATTATTATTTTTTTCATAGATAGAAATACATAGAAGACAGAAGTGCCAAACTGAAGTCTTTGCGTATACATGTTTCAATACCATATTGTGAAAGAAATACTTGGTACAGATATGCAGTATTATACATTTTTAGAAAGTTTATTTTATGCTTATTGCGATACAGCTTAGTGATTTTTAAAAGTAAAGAAAAATATTTCAGTAATTACTTAAAAAGTGACATACCTTATTTTTCACTTATATTTTTTTTCGTCGAAGGTTTTCAATGTTACCCACGTCTGCCCAAGCGTTACTTTTTGTGTTGATTAGTAGTCTAACTATTCATAAATAGAATGCAAAAAAATTGCTGCGGATATTTGCGGTTTAAGAAGATATGAGAAAAAAACTGATAAAAGTCAGAACCCGAAAATTCGTATCTTTTGCGTTTTACCAATGACACCATTCACATGAACAATATCGAACTTTTTCGGATATTTTCTTCATTATTTCGTGATAACAAAGGGACCTTATCAAATGTGCACTCGGTTTGCGTGGGAAATTACAAGATAATAATTATGTAGGTACCAATTCAATATTGTAAAATGAGTATATAAAGGGAAACAAAAACTATTCGAACCATCTACATCAGTGTAACTTCAAGTGAAGCAAATCTCATCTACGCCTATTACGAGTATTTCTGTAGATTGTGAAGTGTTAAAATGTCTTCCTTCAGCTGTACCAAAGGAGACTTCATAATCCCCTATATCGAGGGCGGCAAGACCATGGAATCATTATCCAAAGTTTTAGTGGAAAAACTCAATGTTTCTGAAAACAACTTGTGTTTTATAATTAGTGACATACAAAGGCACATTCTTCCTATATTCAACAAGCGCTGGGCCCTAGCATCTCGGAAAACAGAAACATTTTTACAGAAGAATTGTACTTGGTTGGACTCAAGGTATTCGTTAAATTTACTGGATTCTGGACAATATTCTACGCCATCAACATCTGGCCAACGAGGAAGAGCATGCGTGGCTTATGGAGACTCCTCAGAATCTACCAAGAAGAGGAAAAACACTCTTCTACTCCAAGAATTTGGCTTCGAGCATATAAAAAACACCTATGTGCAGGGACTACGGGCTTTACGTGAGTACACAGAAGCTCACCTTGTCGAAGAATTAAGAACTGCTGACACTCAGAAGAAATTAGATATCTCAAGTAAGTGGAAAGACTCAGACCAGATGAAGATTCTTTCCGATACGGAAGCATTGAGTGCTTTTATAGATTTGGATCTAACAAAAGCACAATATATGTACCTGAAAAACTTAACCAACAAACGAAAGTGTTGTATATTCCCGCCTTACTACAAAATACAAGAAATAAAAAGATCCTGTTATCCACCATCTTCTACAAACGAAAGATCTTGAAGAAGAGGCACTAAGTCTTTTAAACGTGGCACCTGAAAGTGAACCCACATTTACTGACCCTGATCCTGAAGTGGTATAAGTTAAAAATAATATTTATATTTAGTTATTACTTATATTTGTACCTAGCTACATCATTCCCTGAAGCCAGAGTATAGGATGTACCTAATAATAATATGATTTTAATTTAGTAAATTGTTTTCATATATTTATATATTTTGTTTACTTTGCTTGTTGTATTAACCATAGTTTAATCTTTTTGGTCATTATAAACTTGTATTCCACTTGAAATACATTTTTAACTATTTTTTTTTCGTGATTTTTTCCCATTTCTTTCAATCTATGCAAAAAAACATACATAGATATACAAGAAAACACTATAAACTACACATCATTCGAATCTCCAAACCTTATTGCATATTTGTGCCAAATTTCATCAGGATACGACAAAAATTCATGAAGTTACAGATTTTTGATCCGATACCGACCTATATTTTCCATAGTGCGTCGCTTGCGAACGTAGGTATCGGTTTCTGCGCCTAGTCAAATAGTAATTTTTTAATTTGATTCGATCGGAAACGACGACAGGCGACCGGAGCCGATCGTGCGTCGCAGCATACTTTCAGCTACGATCGCGTGTCGCGGAAAACGCCCGCGGTCAAGCTGCTGTGCGCGGCTTGGTAATATAGAATTATAGACTATAAATACTGTGTACATGATTTAATAGCGTTTAAAGATTGTAAAATCTACATTTTTCTCTCTATCTCTCTCTATCTCTATATACTATACTACTTGAGTATTTGTTATACTGACATTGTAGGATTAAATAACCGACCAATTTTCTTATTATCACTGTTCATGTTTTCATACAGGCTGGGCCATGAATTTGTTAAAATTTGAATTTAACATCCGGTACGAACACAAGCCAAGCGGGGCGAGGGGAAGGTCTTACCGCTAGCTCGTTTCTGGGAAATTTAGTCGCAATGGATCGCTTCACGGGACCGCAGCGTGCTTTTTGTGTAAAACAATTTGTATTTAAACAATAGTTCGCTTATTTCGCGTTGAATACGGTTTACACGACTTGAATCAGTGTCCAAGTGGTCCTTTGATAAAGAAATGGGTGAGGAAGTTCGAAGAGACGGGATCGACACTAAAATGTGAAGCAAACCGGCGGCCCACGGACTTCTCGAAGCGAAGAGAACGTACAGAAAGTTTCTGCTTCAGTTCGACGTGATCCAGATTTATCGACGCGCAAACGTTCGGTTGAATTAGGATTACCCAGTACATCTTTACGCCGTATTTTGAAAGCTGATTTAAAATTACATCTATATAAGATCCAAATAGTGAAGGAACTATAACATAATTACTTAAATTTACGCAAATCGTATGCCGAAACAATGTTGAATCGATTCAGTAATTATGACAACGTCTGGTTTTCTGACGAAGCCCATTTCCACCTCAACGGACACGTTAACAAACAGAATTGCAGGTATTGGAGCAGCGAAAATCCCAAAGCTAAACATGAAAGGCCACTTCATTCACCGAAAGTAGCTGTATGGGCTGCAATTTCAGCAAAAGCAGTCGTTGGCAGGGGCCAATGACTCCTTTTGCTGAAATTGACTTTTTCGAAGATTCTAGCGGTCGTACAGTCACTGTTAACTCTGCTGAGAATGTGAAAATGTTACGGGAATTCTTGGCACCACAACTACTGGAATTTGCTGACTACAATCGTAACACGTGGTTTCAGCAAGATGGAGCACACATCTAACTAGCCCTTGCCGGTGGTCAAAGAAATGTTTCCGGAAAAGCTGATTTCAACGAGAGACGACATCCCATGGCCACCCAGGAGTCCAGATTTGTCCCCCGCAGACTTCTTTTTGTAGGGTTATTTAAAAAGCAGTGTCTACAACAATAAACCAAAGACACTGACACAACTGAAAGAAAATAATCTGCGAAGAAATGTCAGCGATCTCACAGTCTCTTTGCCGACGAGTATTCGAAAATTTTAGTACTCGCTTAGAAGAATGCAAAAATCGAGACGGTGGTCATTTAGACGATGCTATTTTTTAAAAGTAAATAACAAAAAATAAGCTGTCAAATAAATAAATATTTTTTATTATATGCCAATTCGTTTTCTTTATATGATTTTTTCAAATGTTAACGAATGCCCACCCTTACAACAACCACCGAAAAATAAAATCAATAAACTGTCAAAATCATAATAGCCTCCCTAATGTTGAAATAACAGTTGTTAAAGTGATTATTCACCCCATTATATAAATGGCCTAAGCATCAGCCAGCCAGTTCATTATATGGTACGCATTGGTTGAATATTATTCAGGCCGGTAGTTGAACGGTGCCGTTTAGTTAAGAGGCTAGGCAGTTAACTGAATGGCTAATAAAACCGGTTGGCGGCGACATTTACACAAAAAAGAACAGATTTTTTATAAATAACAGCGGTCGATGATACCACACAAAAACTCATGAAAATGATTTATTTTTGGTTTTATCATGTTTAGATATCGATACTCATCGCGTCTGCGGAGTTTAGCTAGCCAATTTAAAATAACCCTGTATATTTTACACATTTGAAATTAGCGCGACGTAGTACCAACACTCGACTTAATTCTACAAACGTATATGCTTCAAATCGTGATTCAGCGGGACGTCAAGAAAGAGACGCGGGAGAGAAAATGAGAAAGTATGAAATGACTGGCTGTGCCCCGCGGTTTTACCCGCATAAGTTTCGATCCCGTGGGAATATCGGTATAAAAAGTATTCTATATGTTATTCCTGGTTATAAACTATCTGGGTGCCAAAGTTCATCCAAATCCTTTCAGTACTTTTTGCGTGAAAGAGTAACAGACGGCCATCCATCCATCCTTTACAAACTTTCGCATTTATAATACTCGTATTAGTAGGAAAATAGGATACGATTCAAAGTCGGATACTTACGATAAAACAATCGGGATTACTTTTCATGTGTAATTTAATCATTTTTGAGTGCATTATTATTGTAAATTACCCAAAATTTATTTTTAAATATTAGCATTACATTGTGGGTTGCCGGTTAAAACTACGTTTGGTTTCCCTTGTTTATGGGATTTTTTGTCGTGACGTAGGGGAGAGTTGGATATTACCGTGCCCCTAAGGGAGTAATCTTATAACTTAGCTCAGATTAAGTTAAAATATAATTAAAATCTCTTTTGGAAAAAAGCCAAAATGGCCCGGGTTCAAAAGTGATCCTCATCCTCCTAGAGAGGTAAAAATATTGTTCTTAGATTTTTTATATGAACTTTGTGATTAATGTTTGATGGTATTATTTTTTGTGGACGTTACTTAAAACTTTGTTAATTTTTTTATGAACAAGTTCTTATTGTTGTTGAGAAATTTGATTAATTTAATTAATTATATTTACTTGAACATAAATCAATAGTACAAAATATAAAGTGTTACAAATAAACAACAGATGGCGTTACTAGTATCTTATTTTGATATAAAAAACGAACAACTTTTTATTCAATGTTATAATTCCGGCCCAGCCTGTCTCTTGCTGTCCTCTGCCAGCGACGCCCTAAGCAAGGTCCGTATCCCATAGGGGGTGCCCATAGCGTGTAATAGTTTCATTTTTAAGTTTTTTTAAGCCCTGCCTGGAGGCCTTAATTTATTGAAGCAACCACAGGCAAGTCTGGTTAATAATAATAATTTATTATTTTTCTCACCACAATATCCTTATAAAATAATAACAAAAAAAAAACAATATTGTCCAGTTATGGGCTTAAAGAAAAATATTGTGGGAGACTGGTGCCTAAGCTAAGCCGAAGCCTGTATTTCAGGTTAAGCAGACGACAACCTCCTAGGTGGAAATGCGAGATGCCATACATAAAAACAAACAAGGTTAGATATCCCGCAATCTTGGGGCAGTGAAGATCAAATAGACGAATAGATATAGAGAATAGTATAAGTAGTATGATACGTAGAATAAGTCAGTAGTCTTTGCAGTTAAGTGATTTTGTCTACATTATATCGTCATCACAACACAAACGGCTTTTTTCCCAGCCATTCCTATTATACTTGCAAGACAGTTTTTTAATCTATCAGTGCTTAACCCGTACAGTAAAGGTGACGCATCTGCCTATACAAGACTGATGCTAGGAAGCCAGTCACAGATTTTAAGTAACTGGACATAGGATTGCGTGCCTGGCCTAGTTAAGCATTTTTTTGTTCCGGCTTACCTTTCAAAAAATCATCCTTCGCCACTGGTATATAGAAAAATTAAAAGAAAAAAAAATACTTTTTAAAAACAAGCTTTTTTTACTCATTAATAAAAAGAACTAAAAAGTTTAAAATAATTTAAACCTGATAAGAAATAAATAAAAGCGTGTTACATTTTGATGGAACATTAAAGAACATTTATAACACAATGTAACATTTATTAATAAGTAATAAAAGCTTGTTTTTAAAAAGTTTTTTTTTCTTTTAATTTTATTTTTAACTTTTTAGTATTTTTGAAGCGAGATTGACTACGGCGTAGTTCGTAGCGCGTAGCAGTGTTTTTCCGTTATATGCGTTTACTGCACTTAAGCTGCCTGTTCATCTTTAGTCCCTGGTTACCATCTAGCACCAAAGTACTCGTCAAGACGAATCAAACGAGCCCAAACTCGATGGGGTTATGTCGTTTAATTACTGAGTTCCTATGGCCATCTTCCAGCTCCATCATCAGACCCTGGTTACCATCTAGCACCAAAGTACTCGTCAAGACGAATCATACGAGCCCAAACTCGATGGGGTTGTGTCGTTTAATTAACGAGTTCCTATGCCCATCTTCCGGTTCCATCATCAGATCAGCTCCATGTCATAATATATAAGTTGCATTGTCATCCGATTTACACATGCATGCAAAATTTCAGTTCAATCGGTTGAAGATATCTGCTTCAAAATTGAGTTACAAGAGTCCACCCAAACAAACATAGTTATATACATACATACATCGCAAGTTAAATAAAAGCTTGTAAAATAGGCTGCAGTGCTCGAGGAACACTGACAATTTTCCCGAGTTCTCTTGTGAGCCCGATGTTGACTTCTAAAGATTGAGTTAGACCAAACGAGCGAGTGCACAATCTATCCCCACTCTACGAAATTCTTTTTGTGTAGACAGGGACAGAATACCGAGAAAGTAATGCTCTAGCTCTTGTTCTGGATCTACATATATGTTCGTTTGATTTAAACATACCTTTGGAGGAACACAGCAACATTATTAGGTAATCTTGGCTGCATTTTGGTGGAATCCGAAGATTTTATCAATATATATTTTTTAATTATTTAAAAACTACATTATGTAGAGTCAAGAAATAATTGGTTATCTCTTCCATTCTTTAATTTTTTTGACGTTTTTTTTTTCTTGAAACTTACTTGTTTAAAAATAATTGGCTTTTACAATTTTTGCAAATTACCGTGTTAAGGGAGAACAGTGTATGCCTGTCAACAAGTAAGTACTAACAAAATAGAATATGGTCACCAAATCGGATCATTTTGTGAGTCGACAATAGGGTTGATGAGAAAGTGGTTATTATGAAGAGGATGCGGATGAGGAACAATTAGAAATACAAGGCCTACAGTATTCTCACACTCAGTAAATAGAAATTAATCTATGTTTAATATTTACTATAAATACCTAATATAAAATAATAAAAAATGTTTAGCAACTCAAATAAACCTTCTCCACTGCTAAAATCCGTTGTTTTTTGTTTTCATGTCAGTCAAGGCCAAGAAAAAATCAAAGCCATTAAGGCCAAGGCCAATTATTTGAAAAAAAAATATAGTTTTTTTATTGAGTTATTAAGTTTTTACTGTTTTTTTTTTTTTGGGGAGATTTTGGAAACTTCTCTGGACAATTTTGGAATCTTGAAGATGTTTTCTATTATGTATTTATATCGCGATAGTTATGGCAAACAGTGGTAAACAGTAAAAGACTGCTTTTTTTTTTTGTATGACCACGGTTCTTAAACAAAGAACGTATGATTACGTAATTTAAAAAGTGAAAGTCATGTAAACTGCCAGAGATAAAACAACATTTCTGTGCCTGACAAGTTTTATTCGACACATTGTTATTTAGTGAAATTAAATAACGAGCAACACATGCAGATAGCCAACCGGTTTGCGTCACTAATATGCATACATATTTCCATTTTAAATGATAGCAGAAGGTGCTATTTTGCTACGAATAAAGCGCTGAGCGGACAATCGACAATTTGTCCGCGACCATACAATACACAACGTATGCAAATTCCCGGCTATTTGTTCTATGCGTGCATTGTTGCATAGATGTCCATAAGTTCTTTCGTCATAGACAAATTGTCTATCGTCTGTTGAGCGCCAAGTGTTCCGTGCAACATTTTTGAAATTATTTTCTTTCTGTTTCAATCAATTTTCTCTGAGCCTTTCTGACATACGACTATGGAGTCCAGCATTCAGATAAAGCTTAATGGTCTATTAGGTGAAAATACTTTATAAAAAGTGTATATGACTTTCAGCTTCCCTCTATGAATTATAATAGATAAGAAATGTAACTCAAGCTCAACAACGGTCCCACGCAAATGTGTACTTGAAATGCGCAGCGTCATATCACCAACCACCCGTCTCTTGACCGCCGCCCCATGACCTTCTAGCGTTGGATTTGCGAGCGGTGCGAGTATGAGTTTATTTCGTTATTATAGCTGTTAAAAGACTGAGGCATAGTAAAATCCAAATTATTGATTTATGCAATAGCATCTCACGTCACTTGATTATACCGTTAGGTCGATAAAATTAAACTACAGCTGTTATTTTTGACATTTTTTGGTTTTGTCTAACAAATTATTCAATTGCAAGTTTAAAAAAGAAACCGATCAACACATGCACAGACGCTAGCAGGTCAAGCTACCCGAACCTGTCAAATTTTCCCAATCAACCTTGAGCCTTAATGCTTTAGCGATAAAGTTGAAAATCTATTAAAGAAATTTGACAGAGATTGTAGTAGCTTGATGTGCTGGCGTCTGTACGGTGTAATTTACACCATAAAACACAAAAATTTGATTATTACCTTTTCCTTTCAACTGAATGAGAAGAAATTTAATACTTATAATTGAACGCACACTATATAGACAAGCATATTATAAGTTGGATGATTAAATCGTAGTTAAAAATGCTTAGCTTAGTGCTGGTCCTGCTCCACAGGCACTTGGGCTCACTCAATATTTGCAAGAGATGCTTCCCTTTTTAGGGATCCGTAGTTCACGTCTCGGAACTCTTATAGTTTCGTCATGTCCGTTCGTCCTCGGCTTACCTTCCATCGGTTTAGTGCTAGAAATATGAAACTTTGCATGGATATGTGTATTCACCACGTCGACAAAGTGCTAAAATAAAATCACGAAAAATATTATTTTTTGGGATTCCTACCCTACACGTAAAGTGGGGATGATTTTGTTTTCACGCGTCTACCCCATAGTGTGGTATCATTAGATAGGTCTTTTAAAAACATTGAGAGGTTACTAAGACGATTTTTTGATTTAGGTATCCGTTTCCGACATATTCAATTTTAAAGCGCATTTTTTTGTTAAAATAGGTCCCCCCCTCTAAAAGCTAAACGGCTGGCTCGAAAAATCTGAAAAATTCATGATGGTAGTCCACGTGATGAACTTAGAAGGAAAACTATACCGGCTTAGATAACTTTGTTAGTTCAGGAGTTATAGAGTCCTAACTTGTAAAGTGCCGTTATGGGTGACTACGGAACTCTATTCTATGCGTGGCTTGAGACGCACTTTTTAGTGTTTCTGACATTACGAACTTAAGGTTTGTTTTATTTTATTCAATCAATTTTTTATTGTTGAATACTATTGCAAACTATAGGTTTGTATAATTAAGAAACATTTTTAAAATTTTGTAAATGTAAGAACCATGGGTCCGTTTATTATGATTTTTTCATGTTGACTAGAAAGAGCATGGCAGTTGAGAATATGTCATGCTCACTTAAATGTCTCACTGATAGTGGAGCGTGTGTTGGATCATTCGGTTCCCTACAAAACGGTTGAGCTGGATGGTGCTGATCCACGCGTCATGTTCGTAAACCGGCCCCGTCGGTTGAGACCGGTCATCTCTTAACTGCCAGAGCTTATTTTTAAACTTATATTCTGAATTGTTTCCTTATTTGCTTTTTACATAGCAACAAGAATAATGTACCCAGGATTTTGTAATATCTTGATTTAAAAGAGTGTCCTTGGAGTTTCTTGCCCGTTCTTATCCATAGAGATCTACGTTTTGGAATGGGCATCTAGCTTGCAACTTTCTGACAAAACAGGGCACTTTATTTACATTTTTTTTTTACGGAATCATTTTCGCATTTGTCACCGCGCGGGCATACTGGATAGATACTGAAATGCCATTTAATTAATGTGATTATAATCGTCAAAAAGCAGGTGGCAGAAGAAGGACGGGAAGCCGAAGCGAGTGCGCCGACGGGGGTGGCGCGACGTGCTCATGCGCAGCCACATGCGCACTCTCCTCATTCACCACACTCGCAGAATCAGCGATGGATGCGGGCAGCAGGTACCTCTACTGACCAGACCTTTTTAGATCTGAATTAAATCTTTTACTTTGATTTAGTACGGGCTTATTTGATGATGTATGTGCTCGATAACACTGCGCTATTGACATGAAAGGACACGGACGGGTGTAATACTTCGTGGCCCTCTGCACTTGCATTATTTCAAGCTTAAAGATATAACCGGTGATTCATTTAGAGTACTTTTCTCAAAAGGTTAAAGATAACCTTGATAAATAAAATTAATTTTATTATTTAACTGACTATGGACTACGTTTAACCGCAACAATTAATAAAGATATTATCACACAAAAGAACCATTCATTACATTTAATTGTTAAAGTTTTGTTTTTTCAAAGGTTGGCCGTAACCGCGGTTAAACATAGTCCATTCTGAAGTTCCTATTTTTTATGACGCGTCCGAGCATTTTGACTGATATTTGGCGAATTAAAAACACAAAGCACAGTTACTAAAAAGCACTACTTGCTGCCTTCTAACTTCGTATTTTTTGCCAATGAGAAAATCAACGGGCAGGCACACGGCTTGTTTTCACATAAAGCAGTACCCAGATCAGTCTCTACCGCTAAACACCGCCCTAAGCAAGTCTTCTCGACGTGTTTTGCGCCGACAAAAATGTATTATTGTCCAGCGCCGACACACTGTACACACACAGATCGTAATAGAATTTAGAAGAAAGAAGGATTTTCTTGGGTTTACAACAGGCCTTACTGTTACCTTTCGCCCTTGCATTTGACTGCTAACTCGAGAATTCAAAAACCGGGGTTAATCTTAATGGTTTAAACTGAAATAGGAAGCAACTACGGGATTAATTTTGTAAAGACGCCCTTGACTTAAAGTAGTACTAGCTTTTGCCGGCGGCTTCTCTCGCGTTGACGTCGGAACCACCGGCACCGGACTACCGGCATAAAAATCTTATGTGTTAATTCAGGTTTATAGACTATCTGTATGACAAATTTCATCCAAATCCGTTAAGACTGAGTAAAAACATCATCAACAAATAACTAGGATAACACTTCCATAGGAGTACAGCACAATATTATGCAAAATAATTACTTATAATATGAAATAAATGTGCCGAGAAATGATGACGCTGAAATATTTTAAATTGTATTAATTATGTTGCAGCTGTTTAAATATAATAATTGTATATTTCACAGACAGCGAGAGTGGAGCACGCGGCCGGGGCATGCGATCCCGTGGGCGACCTTCCAGAAGATCCCACAATTATATGAGGTTCTAAGTTTTTAAGTGTTATTGTAAGATGGAAAATCCTATTTCATCAAAAATACCTTCTAATACTAGTTAATTAGTAATTTTCTTAATTAAAAAAAACTGACGTTGCTGTTTTAACACAATCCACTTCCATTTACCTAATTATTAAAGCCTAGAAACAATTCGGAACCATCGAGGCATTTCGTCTATAGATTTGAATATTAATATTAAAACGGCATTGAAATATGAAGACATAATATAGTAGTTATTGCAGGCCTGTAATTAGGTTTAATATTATGTATTTTGTACCTTTTTCATTTTTGCAAAGTGTAATAATCAGTCCATAAATCACAACAGGTGTCATACCGAAACTAGGTTCCTTAATAATATTGAACTCATATTGTTATTTCTAAATAGAAAATAAAAAAGTGCAGTTATATAAAATTGTTGAATAAACTGATTTTTCAATCGCCAGATAACTTTTATCTGAAGAATATACGTGGCTGTTTAACATAATTCTATACAAAAACTGTCATATTTATTTCTCATATAAAACTAATCTGACGATTGAAAATTAGCCCTTAATATAATATCTAAGCGCAAAGTAAAGAAAGTGACCGGGCTTAAATAATTACGTTTTCTAAATAAATGGATCAAAACGATTTTCACAGTTGACTTTGATATACGTCTAGGCTTAGATAAAACCTATTATAAATTAAAACCCTTGTTTGCAATAATTTAAAATATACAAAACACAAAATATTCCAACCGTGTTTAGTTGCCTAGGACAATTGAATTATTTTATGACTATTAAATAAATTGAAAATTATATGAATGTTTAACTACCTTAATAACATATTCTAATAGGATAATTTAATTAATTAGATATACATGATTTTTCAACGCCAAGTGAATGTTTCGAAAAGTTAAAATTACAGCAGATATTTGGGCAATTGGTGACTTGCTTAACATTTACATTTTGAATAAGATGTATTGAACAAAACATACATTTTGCTATGTCATTGTTACATTTTATTATGTTATGTATTTCTAGAAGTACTTATATCTCAATTCAGATAATATTTATTAAAACAAAAACGTCAAAAACATAGCAATATTCCGATGTTATTACTTGTGCTAGAAATGGACTTTTACAACCTGATTTAATAATGATAATGCTAAATTCCAAATCGATATTATACCTTGGAGGAAATATTAGGAATAACATGTAAACCTTTATTTTTAAATGTGACTCCGAATATGTTTCTATCAGTAAGACTGTCGACAAAGAAGTATTTTCCGAAGTAATATTGTATCGGTAGGTAAGAACCTTTAAACCGATCCTCTCCTTGGTCAGGGGATGGTCTGAAGAGTAAATAAGCCATTAACTAATTTGCAGTGATGATTTGAATGGTAAACGTCAATATTTTCTTTTGTCAAATTTATTAAATCGTATTTAAATATAAGTTGAAGAAAAAAAAATAGTATTATTTTGAATTGCGATTGACGAAAAGAAGTGAGACCCTTCCTTCTTTATCCCCTCCTCTGTTAGGTAGACTTATCCCCCTTATTACAAAACAAGGTTTTTCTTTAGATCAGGTTTAAACCACCGAGCCAGTTATTGAATTAAGAACCTAAAAGATTTAAGTTAGGTAGAACTAAAGTTAGATTTCGTTTTGTAATAAGACGGATTAAGTTCTGTAACAACAGAAAAAATAATTGTGTCTCATTAGTGACAGTTAGCTCTTAGGTGTGTTCCTAAAAAATAGGACTGATGATTTTTACACAGAGCCTGGCATACCTACTGTCGCGCCATTTTGTTTTGTTTTTTTACCCTATATAAATCGATAGCTGACATTAATGCAAACAGATAACATTGTAAGACCAAACCCCGTAGTGTCACGTTTCAGAGATATTAACGTTAAAAGTTGAGCACGTGACGTCCATTTTTTTTTTATAACTTGCGTACATCTTGTTATTTCGATGTTTGAAATAATCACTGAAAGTAAAGTAATCAAACATCTATGCAACAAGATGTAAGCAAGTTTGCTGCAACATTGCCAACTAAGCCCAAAGTCGCCTGTTTCGTTTCAATTAAGATATTTTGCGTTTACTTTATATTTTCTACCATTTGGTATTTTACTACAACTACATTATTGAGGCAATATATTTTTAATTTTTTTATAATGGTCGCTCCAGTGTAACTGTCTGCTGGGAGACAAAAACCGGTGCGCACTCGACAGCACACACATTACACATTTGTTGTGTCCTGTAACTTTTACAAGACTTTTCTTGGGTTTATTTACCTATCTGTCTTTAAGGATTAATCACAGCGTCCACAGCACTTTCGAACGACCGTAATGTCGTCGGGTCGTTGGAAAGTGGTAGGTACAGTCACGAGCACCAATATGTCAACACTTGGCAACTTTCAATTACGATGTTTTCGTGAAATAACGAACGCAACGTTGAATTACGAATTACATTCAAAAATAAAAGAGTAAATCGCTTTTGAATAAAGCCGAGTGTATACATACTTTTGTTCGTGACTGTACGTGTACGTATGAGTTTAGCTTCTGTTTTCATTGAATCAAAAGCTTTTATGCATTTGTAAGGCGCTGGCCACACATTCCCGGGTTAGGGCCTTCCGAGCTCCGGGCCGTAGGCATTGGTTCAATCCCTCCCGTCATCGTAAGGGACGTAACATCCTTTGCCCATATTAACACAATATCAGGGAAATTGGTACCTATAGTGTATCTCTAACTCTCCATATTGTTATTTTTCTTCCTGGAATTCAAATAACCTACCTACTATAGAGTTGATAGATCGTATAGAAAAATCTATCCGTATTCATTTTGGTCGGAACATCGTCCCGGTGGTGTGTAAAATCGTGTAATACTGTCGGAACATGCTCCGGCACACATCAGAACATACTCCGGGACGGCTCGGATGCACCTGACACGAAATTATGTGACCCAAGTTCTACAGAATGTACCCACGATGGCATATCAAGCTATATTTCCAGTATAAGCTGACTTCTCATTGTACAAAACTGGAAATGTATAGCTTGTTATGTCGTCGTGTGTACATTGTACAAGCATTTTTTCAGTCCATGACGGAACACTGACGAGAGCCGGACAACCTGCCTTAAAAACAATTGTTTCTGCGCATAAATGACACGCGAAATGGTCCTATATTTTACCCAATTATGACTCCAAGCTACAAAGTGCAAGGCTAATAAATTCAACAGAATTTGTGGGATGAAGTTTCTCTAACTTCCTTTGAAACTAATTGCGTGAGTACCTGCGTAAGTAGGAATTTCGCTTGGTGCAGAATTGGAACGGATGACCGTTTCAAACACTTAATAACAATGACTCCTGAATTGATGCCAGCATGGCACCGTTGATAATGACCTGAAAACAAAGAAATGCAATCAAAGATTTGGGATCGTTTTTCAACAGGATTCTCGTCCTACTCCAGCAGTGGGATAAAGATAGACGTGATAAGCATAGCTAATAGAGATACGGAATGTAATGATAACATTCGCGAACCTAAAATAATGGTGAAAAATCAATTAGAATCCCGAAAAGTGCTATTTGATAATTCACTGCTGTGTTGCAGTTAATTATCAAATATAATATCAACCTAATATATTTAGGACCACCTCAAGATACGAACGATACAGGTAAGGAACGATATAGGTAAGTTGTTACCTGAGGATTTTTTAATGTGGAAAACGACTACGGTTATTGTGCCGATCTTCGTTAGGTACTCCAATGGCTCGATCTCAGAATACCAGATTCTCAAAATACACAATAACCAAGAGCTGCATGATCTGCTGAAGTCAAAGGCCGCATCCTAACCAAAAGCGATCGTCGCGTTCATATTAGGTAACGCTTTATTTGCTGAACCAGAATGCGTGGCCGCGCCGACAGAGGACGCCTTCCGGTTTTCCAAACAAAAAATGATATGAACAAACTATGAGGATTTTTTGTATTGGAATGCAAGTGATATACCCATACAATACATTTTAAAAACCCCCATCTTGGGCGGGAAACTTATACAGGTTATGGAATATCTTTCCCTAAGTAAATTTCATTGTACTTATTACCTATTTTAAGTGTAACCATAATGTCCTTATTTTGCGGGATATATTTTGAAGATAATAATTATGCTTATTGAAATAAGCACCAAGTTGAATTTTGGAATAACTATGTGTGCTTTACCGTACCTACCAAAATCAATCAAAATGGTAAAAAAGTAATAATAACCTTACGGTTACGGCGCGACTGCGACTTGATCTGTCTTTCATGGCTACTGACTATACCCGATTTCAGCATTAACGACTGTATCAATGTGTGCATGTGACTTTTGTAGTAATATTTTAAAGACCTATGGAGAAGAACGGGCAATAAACTCCACGGACACTCCTAAATCATAAAATTGTTACAAAATATTTAATTACATCATTTGTCTTGAAATTAACCATGTGAGAACGATGTAGAAAGATGTGCACGTTAAAAAGCGTCCGTTATAGAAAACATAAAAACAATATTCAGAAATTAAAAATTGAAATAAGCCGTGGCAGCTAAGAGATGACCAGTCCCTACTGACGGCGCCCGTTCACGAACATGAAGTATGGATCAGCACCATTCAGCTCAACCATTTTGGAGGGAACATAATGATCCAACACACACGCCACCACCAGCGAGACATTAGAGTGAGCATGACATACTCACAGCCGCCAGGGCACATTCAAGTCAATGAAAGACGTACCCAGTAAATGGTAGCTTTATGGAAAGTACATAGTGCTCACACGTGTGCTATGCAGTTATACAATAATAAGCAATTGAATTTATACAATGCAAAGATAGTTTTTTTCCAATGTTCAGCAGCTCCAACAATGTTTCCGAATGCTAATTAGTTTATGCGCCCCTGTGGAGCAGGACCAGCATTGAGCCAAGCATTTTTGTCAGCGATGTAATCCCCTAACTTATAATATGCTTGGCTACATAGTGTGCGTTTAATACAAGATTTAAATTTCGTAAGTAAGAGTAAAAGACTAAAGGGCATTGAAGATCCGCAGCATTTTAAGAACCTGACCGCCATTTTGATATTTTTTTCAATATGGCGGCTACGCATCCTATAAAAATCGATAGTTGACATTAATGTCAACGAAAACATAATACGTTACGTTACGTTTTCGAGATGTTAACTTTCAAACTCGATCACGTGACATCCATATTTTTTGAACTTGCTTACATTTTGTTGCATAGATGTTTGAAATAATCACTCTGAATGTTTAAGCCGTGCGCGCGGGCGTTCGCCTTCCAGGCAATGGCATAGTCGGTATCTCGGTAACGGTAGGTATAATGTATCCGGGAGCGGAATCTTACAGTACACCCATCATAAAGTCAGATATAAAAATAAAAACCAGCTGTTTCATAGAAAAATACCTACGCGGTCAAAATTCTGCAATTTTGCTCAGACAGAATTATGTGTTACAGTTTGCACTTAATGATAATCTATTTTAACACTTTTGAATACTAGCTTCTGCCTGCGGTTTCGTCAGCGTGAGATTCCGGCCCCTGACCCACCCCGTCGCATCTTATCGCACATTCGCACTATTGCTCCGTTTTCGCTTAGCTATATTTCTGACTTTTTTCTTGATGCTAGGCTCATATAGATCTACGATCTTTATCGTGATGGTAAATAGCCTTTTTACCTCTTCTTTCCTCTCTCTCTTTTTTCTAACCTTTAGTAGATAAGAAAGTAGTTTAACATAATTATCTACATTCCGCCAATAACTTAAGTACCTAATATTCTTTATTAATCCATCGTGTCCTACTTTTCCACTAAATGTATGGTCACCTTATTAGAAAAGGACAGACACCCTACAGCTACAATTCAATTTCCTCTTTCAATAAATCAAAACCCTCTTTACGGTGCTCGTAAGTGCCTAAAAGTTTGCTTAATTGTAGCAAGACACACAGACCGAAGTAAACGCTTCATACTAATATGACCATGCATTTCACACATTCGTATACTTAGTTACTTATAATTTATTTATATGTAGGTAGATTTTTTTTATTTAATGTATATTATTAAATTTTTAATATTAGCTACATCAATCACTTGAATTAAAGTGCGGTCTGTGAATCTTGCCCTAAGTTAAGCGAGCACTGTAGATACCAGGGGCGTAGCTACCGCTGTATCAGTCGTATCAACGATCCGGGGCCCCTGAGCTACAGAGGCCCCCGACGTGACGTGTATAAGCAAAAATTTTTAAATTAATCTCCAGAACCTAAAATTCTTGTTGATAAATGATATTTATTTCTGTAAATTGGTTCAAAAATATGTTAAAAAAGGGGGGTGAGTACCGAGATGACGACTAATAGAGAAAAGTATGGAAGAAAACTGTGTCTGCCTCATTGGTCTAGTGGTCGCAAGCACTACTGCTGAGCATGAGGTCCTAGGTTCGATTCGCGGGTCGGGCAAAGTGTTATTGGGTCTCGGCTTCCAATCTAACTGGATGCAGCTGAATGC
Source organism: Apamea anceps (assembly GCA_951799955.1). NCBI lineage: Eukaryota > Metazoa > Arthropoda > Insecta > Lepidoptera > Noctuidae > Apamea > Apamea anceps. The sequence goes on from OX637516.1 coordinate 9,169,276, forward strand.
TAGTATTTTACCTCCGGAGCGACTGGCTATCTGACCGCCACAACCCAGTTACTGGGTACGATGTCCCTTAATTGGTTATACTGGATGTCAGACTGGCGGGCTTCTGATGACCCGAAACGACTGTCAAAGATCCACGAATGACAGCCGGGACCAACGGCTTAACGTCCTTTTCGAGGCACTGAGGGGTCTCGATATGTTAAGATGGTCACCCATCCACGGATCTACCGCGCCAAGTGTAGCTTAACCTTCAATCGACTCGTGCGGCTGTTATTACTTAGCCACGAGCGCCTCGCCTTCTAAGTCAGTATGCTATATTCTTTATTTTGTAAAAACAATACCCTCTGTAGCTTCACAGTTGGGTAAAAAGGGCCCCCAAAAATTTTTGATAAGGGCCCCATTAGGATGACTTACGCCACTGCGTTATTCAGGTAGGTAAACGGCTTATCTCCCACGTTTTAGTCTACCTACTTGGTGAGTCATCGTCGACCGCTTCGTCAGAAAAATCAATAAATAATATTTAAACAAGTGAAGAACAAATTATTTTTTGTAGATACCTACCAGTACAACATAAGTTAGTAAGTAGGCAGGCTAGGAACAAGATACACCAACTCAGAACCAACCAATACTACCTAGATCAAGTGAAATACCTACCTATCTACTTAATTATTTTCTATATGGTCCGTCATGGTCATAGTAGGTAGATAATAATTTAAATGACGTAGGGAATACATACGACCTAGTATTTATGTTTTTCAGAATGTAGGCACTTGTATATTTTGTACTTGTTTATTTACCGCTAGGTACCTATTTCATCATGAAATAGGAATATTTCATGCCAAAAAAACCCCAGCATCTATGTCAATTAATTGTCCTAATCATGTAGTAGGTATTCTCTCTAACAAACAAGTCCAACATATTTGAGGACAAAGCCTGATTTACACGGCCCTATTGAATTGCCAGTGGCATGCAATAAGTTGAAGCAGCAATGAGTCGTCAAACGTCATTTGCTTCAATTTTATTGAATGCCAGGCAAGAAAGTTGCTTTGTGTAAATGGGGCTTAAGTGACATGGGATTTGTCAGTATGTAATGTTCAACAAAAAGACTAATGTGTGAGGATTCATTTTATGTAGGTAGTTCAGAACAACAGTAATTATAGTAAGAAATATGGTGTTGAACTACATAATTATAGCCAATGCTTTAACAGAAATAATTGTCTATGTGTGAGATATGTTCTGGCTCCCGACTTGAATTTTCAGGGATATTTCTATAGCATTTAAAAGAATAAAACACTCAACATCAATACTTCATTATAAATTTAGGTAGGTACACCTATATTATAAAAAGAAAACAATTTCTATTTATTTATGTTTATTGTTTTGATACAGGAATAATTACATGCCTAAACCAAACAAGAATTAGAAACATTGCAATATTTTCTCCATAAAGTGGTATGTAATATTATCATAACACAGTGTGAAAGTGCCAATAATTATAATAATCACCATTTTAACATAATACATCATCATTAAGCTAAACCTTAAAATTAAGTTTCACCATATGGTCAGATAAATCAACACAGTACAATAAAATAATGAAAATATCATGTTGGAAAGTTAGTTTCCATAAACATTTTCATCAGAAAATGCTATGTACAGAAAGAAGTCTTCATCATGATGCTCTTGATAGAGAGACCCCATTGTGGCTGAAGTCGGAGGAATTACATTGTTGACAAAGAAGAACAACGCATCCTCAGGTCGTAGATGAATACGTTTTCTGATCAGGAAATAGAATTGTCCCACTGTTAGATCGGATGGAACCAAATATTTCTTTTTGTCGAGGTCTCCAAGTCTAGCCTTCGGGGCTTTCTCAACAATTACCGGAACACGATCAGGATACTTCCTGCGAATTTTTTCGCCTTCGGTCTTTCTCTTTTCAAAAGAATGTTCTTCTTTATATTGGAATTTCATGTTGAAACGATGCGCACTCCACAATTTTCAAAATAATCACCAATAAAATCGGATCTGATATCTACTGCGACTTGTTTTTTGTTTTTGCGTTATATGAATATGAAGCAATGACGCAATCAGCTGATATGACAAGCAGTGTTGCCATGTCCAAAATCTGGTCAACGGTGATACCCCTCAAAAAATACGGTAGATTCTAGGAAATTACGGTGATAGGCTCAGGAAAAAAACGGTGTTTATTACGGTGCAATTACTTTAAAGAAAACAATAATTTTAGAAATCACATTAAGTTTTTATTTGAAAAAATAAACAAGAATGTAATTCTTATGTAAATCAGATAAAAATTACACAGAGTAATAAAAAAATCAGTCTGAATCTGCCACCATCATTTCCTCATTCTCATTTTTGTAAATATTCTGATTTAATCTTTTTAACATTTCATCATCCGGCTTGAAATTAAGGCAGTTTTGGCCTTGCCTTTTGATAGACTGTTGTGTCAAAAGATTTCCTCTTCTAGACTTGGTTATTAATTTGTTCCTTTATTTAGTTTTTATATCGTTCACTTTACTAAATATTTGCTCACATTTTGCATTAGAATGCGGCAATGACAATATCGCAATCATAAATAAGGGTAATCTCTTAAAAACCTTTTTGTTCTCATTGCCAATTTGGGAAACTTGATGCCAAAATTTGTCTGGTGAATACTGACATGCATCTAAATCATTTGGCAAGTGAAGAAGTAGCCTGCGCCATTCGTCGTCAAGTTCTTGCTGTTCAGTTAATGTCTTTGGAATCAATCTGGGAAGTATCGGAAATACAGATGCAAGGCTCTCTGGCCTATTTTCAGTTGTTCTTTATACATTTCTTGACAAATGCAAATTACGGTAGATTTTGTCACCGTTGTTATGCTCTAACGGTAGGTGGTAGATTTTTGCTGAGTACGGTGCATTTACCGTAATTACGGTGCACATGGTAACACTGATGACAAGCAATACAAGGAATACAAAGCATTTTTCTCTTTTATATGTTGGCAACCAATACTCATAAAGCCAAATACAGACTTAAAACACTCAATGCTGTACTCGTTCACATAAAGTTGAACAGCAAAAAATCGGTTTTCTATTAGGGATTTCACACTTTCCAAAAAAAAAACGAAATTCTTTTTTAAATGGACCCCACTAGCCGCAAGTTTTTTAACCAACCGTCTTATGGATGATTTGCTAGGTTACCCGCCAAATTCAAAATATCTCCAGATTTTGCAATTTGCAGGTCAGAGGATTATATATAATTTTTGTAATGTAAGTTAGGACTCCTATATTGACGCCTAGATACTTTATAGAAGCTATTCTGGAAAGTGCTGTACGCACACATTGGACCGACTTAAAGTTCGGTTGCAGGAGTTTTTTACCCCCGCAACCGAACTTTTTATAGTGGGAAATAATAACATTATTGAATATCAAAAAACTAGGATTTGTTAATCAGGCAGTTTTGCTAGGAATCACGTTAGACCAGAAATTACAATGGGGACCTCATATAACATCTATTGCGGGGCGGCTAAGCTCGGCCGCATATGCTGTTAGAAAGATAAGACAATGAACAGATGAAGAAACCGCGCGTTTGGTCTATTTTAGTTACTACCACAGTGCACAGGTCCACAATATTATGTCATATGGCATTTCACTGTGGGGTCGAACTGCTGACATTGAATCCATTTTTATTTTGCAAAAGAGAGTCACTTACAAACTCTGTCGCCGCGAATCTCAGGAACTATTTAAAAGGGTTAATAATAGGGGTTAAAGTATGAAATTGGCGTTTTATTGTAATAGGTACAGACGCCAGCAGGTCAAGCTACCCGAAACTGTCAAATTTTCCCAATCAACCTTGAACCGTAACGCTTCAATGATAAAGTAGAAAATCTATTAAAGAAATTTGACAGATTGTAGTAGCTTGATGTGCTGGCGTCTGTACAGACGCCAGCAGGTCAACCTACCCGAAACTGTCAAACTTTCCCAATCAACCTTGAACCTCAATGCTTTAGCGATAAAGTTGAAAATCTATTAAAGAAATTTGACAGATTGTAGTAGCTTGATGTGCTGGCGTCTGTACATATTTTGAATTGACATAGAACCTTCATGGTTTGAGATTTTTAAATGAAACTTTTTTCACATGGTACCTATGCAGTTCTTCTTTATCTTTCGAATATTGAATTAAGAATGAATACAGACTAACATACATAAAAATAACACCAACCAAATGTTGATCGATAATTTGGTCTGTAGTCTGCTGAGGCTCTTATTGTGACTTGCCTTCCCACATTTATCAATATAGATTCCGTTAGTCGAAGTGTTTACATTTTTACTCCATATCTTTCGCTTAAAAGCATTGAATACGCATTGTATCCACCTAAAAGTAAATAAGCACTTTTCATTATCCAATATACTTACAATATAATCGTGAAAGTATTTATTTATCATAATTTTTTCTCATGTTTTTCACTTTTCCTTCGCTGGAACTCGCAAATGGAAAGCTTTGTATCAACTGGTAAAGTGCATAAATAATAGGGGTTAAAGTATGAAATTGCCGTTTTATTGTAACAAGTACTTCGAATTGACATACAGCTTTCATGGTTTGAGATATTTGAGTGAAACTTTTTTCACATGGTACCGATGAAGTTCTTCTTTTAAAAAATGTGCAACATTCGATTATCGACTTTCAGTTGTTTTTTTTATTCAGCTTAGACAAAAAAGATGGATACTTCGAAAATTCGAGTTATTTTTGAATACGAGTTCCGACGCGGAACTAACGCGGCAGAAACAGCTCGCAATATCAATGTTGCGTTTGGAGAGGGGACTGCTAATGAACGCACCGTGCGATTTTGGTTTAAACGCTTTCGTGATGGAAACTTTGATAACCGTAAGCGAAAAATGCAATGGCTGCTGACCCCAGGTCAAACGCCGCAACAGTGTCCTAAAGCAAAGCTTACCAATAAAAAGGTAATGGTAACTGTTTGGTGGTCTCAGCATTATTCACTATAGCTTTCTCCGATCCGGTCAAGCAATAACGGCAGATGTCTACTGTGCCGAGCTCCGAACAATGATAGCAAAACTAGCAGTGAAACAGCCCCGACTCAAGAATTGATCTTCACCATTATTGCTCCATGATAACGCGAGACCTCATACAGCACGGGAAACCGTTTTAACTCTACAGGAACTGCAATTAGAAACCATTCGTCACCCTCCGTATTCGCCAGACTTTGCTCCAACGGACTACCATTTTATTCGTGATTTGGACAATTTTCTACGTGATAAAAAGTTTTCTTCTCAGGAGGCAGTACAAAATGCTTTCACACAGTTTGTCGAATCTAGATCACGAGAGTTCTATCGCAAAGGCATGAATGACCTTCCTATTAGATGGCAGCAATGTATAGATAATAATGGCAATTATTTTGATTAAATAAATATGTTTAATTAAAAAAAAAACTAATTTCAATTTTTCAGTACAAATCGGCAATTTCATACTTTAACCCCTAATATTATGACGGTACCTTGCCAATTCATTTATGAAAATATTATGTATGTAAGAAAAAATCAACATCTTTTTAAATACAACAAGTGATAAACATCATTTTAATACTGGAAATAAAGATAAATTAGATCAACCTTTTTTCAGATTATCTCAAGTACAGACGCCAGCACATCAAGCACCAGTATTACGGGTAGCTTGACCTGCTGGCGTCTGTACCTATGTACAGACGCCAGCAGGTCAAGCTACCCGAAACTGTCAAATTTTCCCAATTAACCTTGAACCTTAATGCTTTGGCGATAAAGTTGAAAATCTATTAAAGAAATTTGACAGATTGTAGTAGCTTGATGTGCTGGCATCTGTACATCTTTTATGGGGTACTGTTTTAAATGTTAGAACAAAATGCCTTGTGAAATATTGCAATTAAATGAAAGAAAATTTAAAACTTAATTACACTTTGTAAGCAAGGATAGTACAATTTAGAGGATTATATCCAAGATAAGAATGCTTGGAAACATGGTGTCCTGCTCCATAGCACAATCTCTAGAGTCTAGACAAAATCATCGATTCTGTAAAAATATCACCGTGAAAAGTTAGGTGAAGTGAGCTTAGAGTGCTGTCAATAGTGTCAATCCCTAGAATAATAATATCCCTAGTTGGAATGACAGCTCACTCCACGCTCACTTCACCTAAGTTTTCACGGTGAGATCGTTACAGAATCGCACTGCTGATCGGAGTTGAAGATCAACTCAAGGATCATTTTCCTGACATTCCTGCGTTGGAAATCTTCAGAGATGTCAATCATAACACGGTTATTTACAAAAAATGTATGGACTAGTAGTCAATATTTTTGATGATTTTGTGCGTCATTTCAAACAAACAAATCGACTTAAAAAAATATAAGCATCCGAATTGAGAACCTCCTCCTTTTTTTGAAGTCGGTTAAAAAAACATTACAATGTGAAATTGCCCTAATTTCGAAGGTGTCTTTGGTTTCGTAATTTTCCATCAAAAAATAAAAAGTATTTTTATTTTTTGCGACTAATTGGTTGTCCAAATCTGTGTGGACGTGAGATTTTGAAATCGCCAGCAAGTGGCCAGAAACAAGGCTGTGTGTAACCAGCATTATAGGTCCACACACCGTTTTTGTAGTCGCCAGTGTAAAACCACATAAGTCGCTTAGAGAACCAGTAAAGAAAATGTGGAATACAAAAATAATTAAATGAAAATATAGTTATTCTTTAGGTTGATTCATAAATCATCAGTAATCGAAATTTTTTTATATAACACTATAATTTTTTATCTATGGCAAATGACATCCCTAGTGATTATTCTTTTGCTTTGCTTGCCCGCCCGAGGCCGATACTAGCGCCTCATCAATCAGCGTATTTCGTTTTCCTTCGCTTGTTGCTTGCCTTTTTGAGGCCTTGGCGTGGGTTGTGAATTTCTGTTTTCTATTTGTGATATTTTCCACAATATGCGTAAACGAAAATCAGTAAAGAAGAATGACGATGATTCTGATGGTTCTGAACCGGCAGCGGAACCCGAAGAATTTCAAGATTCGGGTGAAGATTGGACGCCGGATGCCGATTCTGTAAGTGCACATAAACCCCTCGCAAATAAATTGTTTTTAGTTGTTACTCAAAATTACATCCTAAAATATCGTTTCAAAGGTTTTCTTAGTAGCTTGTGTTATGTCTCAATGAAAATAGCTGTTGCAATATTAGGTTAGTTCTGCTGAAAAGACTAGCATTGCTATTAAAAGTAACTAATTGATAAATTATTAGGTTGCCTAAATCTGTAAAATTTGTTTCTCCGTAATTTTCAAAAATTGAGGGTAAAAGATGGAAAATAATATTTTAATGATTTGTTCTCAGAATGAACAACCTGGACGTGGAACACGGAAACGGACATCTAAGGCGTCTCTGAATATCACCAAAAAGAAACGTAAAAACTCTTCATCTGAGGAAAGTGAAGGTGAAGGAGAGGAAGACGAAGAAGCTGAAGATGAAGAGGGGGAACTAGATGAGGAGGAAGGCTCCGATGATGAGAAAAATGGGTCTGATGGAAACAAGTCTGATTCAAGTCAGTCAAAAGATGTACCAAAGCACTTCCACGTAAGTGTTGTTAATTTGATTAAATTCTACATTTATGCACTAAGCTCTGGTAACATGCTTTTTCATTTAAAATATTTACAGTCCGGAAACTTTGTATTGTTAAAATCTGATGTCAAATGGAATGGAGAGACAGTCACCTCTAAGCTGGATGAACTTAATTTGTGGAAAATAGATGGAAAAGCTCTGCTGCAAAAATTTATTCCAATGGAATCAAATGGTAAAATATTGCACAAATGCACATGTGTGGTGAGTATCAAGATATGTTTACTTAAGCTATTTTGAGCATGCACCCTGCTGATAGTGATTAATTTTAGTTTTTGACACTTAATAGTTAATGGTTAGACGAATGCTATTAGCTTAAATAAACTGGCCAAGTGTGTGTCATACCACACACAATGTGTAGGGTTTTGTAGACCCGATGCATATTTATACATGCAGAATTGCACAGTGAAGATTTCACTGCCAAAATAACTTTTAATTTATAGTATTTCTTATAAAAACTATAGCTAAGTTATTATATACAGAAAATACTCATCTCTCAAAAACTATTAACTTAGATATTAAAGTTAGAAAAATCTTAATCTGACGTTGAAATCATGGGATCCAACAAGAACAATAATAAGTACTGTTCATTGCTTTTTTTTTCATCCTTTCGTTACTTGATTGGGGAGTGCCACCCCTAATTATTTTTTCATAATTTCATTGTTTTACGCTGCACAGAATTCACCTTTCCTATAGCCATCAATTTCATCAGCAGTTTTGTTCCACCGATTGCTTAGTATGGGAATTCTCCCTTTTGTACCATTTTTGACTGGAAATAAATTAAAAAAATCAATAAACCCATCTGCAACTAAACAGGTAAAAGTTTACAACAAACTAGCTTTTAAAGCACTCTGGTGCAGTTGGTGGCATCAAATCTGAGAAAGAACTAAAATAACTGCCACTAACTGCACCAGAAACCTTTAAAAGTGAGTTTGTTTTGAACTTTTTAGTTGCAGTTGTGTATGTAGGATTTTATAAAAAAAAAAAAAACTTAATATTTGTGTTGTTTTTTTTTTTTTTGTTTGTCTCCTCTAACCCTTTATTTTGATATAGCCCTTGATAATGTTTTAATGAAATTATGATCTTAATTTCCAGTACTCTGGATGGAATGTTGACAACAGAGATAATTATTACCCTATCACTGAAATACTGGACCGGAATCCACGCACAGACTCCAAGGAAATATGTGTAGCATTAGATCTAAATGATCTTATCAAAGTAAGGGACAAGTAAATCCATGGTATTTTTTACTTAATTCAATTAGATAAGTGAAAGTAAATTAATTAATAATTCTTTAATTCCTGATTACTTGCGTAATTCAATTTCATTCCAGATTACTTTGTGTAATATTTTATAAGCTGGGGATTAAATGTTCAATACTACAATAGTTTTATTGTTGGTTTTATTTTCATGAAAACCCCAGTTTCTAAAAATCTTATCAATTATATGAGATACCTCCACCAAATACTTCTTCTATGCATGCTTGCCTATCATATGCCCTGTGTGGTGTGCCATGGCCATGATGCAATAAGTGCATCTATTTAAGACAATAATACACTAGGAGGTTTACATAAAAACGATGGTTAAAGTTAAGTGATGTTCCAACTGTATGGTTAAACAGTCGCTAATCAGTGAGAGTCAAAATGGCGGGTGTACCTTATTTACCAAAAAAATGTACCTTAAATTTAGTATTAGGGATGTTGCACAGAAATTAGGCGATGTAAAAGATTATTGCGTGTCCCGACCTTCTGCTTGGTTTTGTAGCAGTGTGACTTAGACTTTAGAGCCCTATCTTACGTTTTTCCTAGGAACATCGGGTTTGAGCAATGTTCAACCTTAGTGCCTTGCCACGTGATGTTAAGGGCCCAATTTGAGTGTCTGTTGAGGATATGGAATGCGCATGACTCTGCCTTTGACGGGTTCGGCCGGAGAGCATTGTTGTCGTAGTATTTTCCTAGTAGGTTGAGTGCTAGTCACAACTTATCTTCCACGCCACTGAAAGTCGCCGGTTGAGCCGCGACAGCCAAGTCGTCCGCGTACAGGAAGCGCTCAGTGTGTTAGGTAAAATGCTGGTCGTTCGTGTAAATGTTAAAAAGCGTTGGCGCCAACACACTGCCCTCAGGAAGACCGTTCTTTTGCCTTCGCCATCTACTCTTGCCAGACTCAAACCAAACCTGGAATCGGCGAGGGCGGTCGAGTAGAAGTTTGCTTAAAATGTTTACGAAACCCTGGTCGTTAGTAAGGGTGCTCACTTTGGTAAGTAGTCTTTTGATGTTAATGGTGTCGTAACCTGCTGAGAGATCAATAAATACAACACCAGTGACTCTGTTGGTATCCATCCTCCAAATATTGAGTCAATCGAAGGACTTGGCTGGAGCAGGATTTGCCTGGTCTAAAACCAGCCTGCTCAGGGATTAATTTTGGCTCAACTACTGCTGTGCCCGCTCAGTTTAGCAGTAGTCTTTCGAATAACTTGTATGTGTGCCATAACAGGGATGTAGCTTTTGGGATCATCCGAGGGTTTTCCAGGTTAGCTTTGCCAATTCGCTTAAGCAACCAGAGAGAACCAGCCATTTGCGGGGCAGACGGGTGTCCGCCGCCCGCACTCTAAGTGAAGACGGCGAATCGAATGTATAATCGATGTTCCGACAGCGTCTTCACTTCTATGGCAACTCGCCAGTCGCATACCCGGCCCGCAACAGCGGAGCTTGCGAACGAAACATCGACTATGGACCCGCCCCGCTGCCGCACGTACGTGTACACAGCCCCGATTCGAGATGGTCAGGCTGGGCTTGACCATCCACTCATACTCAGACGGAATGAGCGGGTTGCGCCCGCGTGGTGGATTGTGGCTCACTCCCTCTCACAGAGAGGCCTGTGTCCCAGCAGTGGGAACATTATAGGCTGATTGTGTAGCGGGCGCTCTTTCCGACGCCTTTAAGTGTAAAGGGGACACGATTTCCTTTAATTGCTCACCATAGCGTTGGCGCACCTGTTGGATTGGCGTATTAAGGCGCATCCCCACTAGGGCCGCGCGGCTCCGTGAGGCCGAGCCTCATGAGTGTGTGGACGTAAGCAAGGCCTAAACGCGCGGCCAAATAGGGCTGCGCGGCCGACCTCGCTCAACCCGCTGGTTGTTGGTCTACTTCAAAGGAAGCCGCGCGGCTCTGGCTAGTGGGGGTGGGTTGCGCAGCAGGTCAGTGCTCTTGTACTTGTAACCGCCGAGTTGTTTGTATTCGCATCGAAAAGGAGTGGACTGACAATTAAACTCTTTTAATTGATTTGTGTTATGGGACTGTCGGAGTTGTTTTAATTAATATAAAACCAAATTGAAATGATGCTCTGATAGAGATGTCTAAATGCTTATAAATGCTGCTGAAGCTAATAGCACATCGTCTGATTCGTACATCTCGAAAGCAACGCCTCTTATAATGGCTTTGATTTTGACATCGCTAACGACAAACCGACTGCCAAAACCTGTGTATATATACAATAATAATGTATAATAAAATATCTGTGTGTATAATGTATAATAGTTTCGTGTCACCGGCGGCGGCGGCTAAAGACGCTGTTTGTGTGCCTAGCGTAAATAGAGTCGTACAAGGATCTTTTGGCGCGTGACCAAAATCAGAACTAATGTCGCCATGTAATTTACAAGCTGTGGGTGAGTCGGTGACAGTAGGTACTGACAGCAGTTGTGTTCATATACTATTACCTATATATAAATGGTTGTGCTAGCCGCCCCCGCAGGTTTAGCTCCCCCCCTTCCCACCGCCTCTACCCCGTCAGCAGATCTTGATACCTTCAACGTGATCAGCAGCACCTTCTTGACCTTCCTTACTCCCCGTGCCAAGGAAATGGCACAAGAGATCACCGCCGCTAAGGCCTCCGGCGATCTCTCGCATCCAGGCGATCTACAACGCGTATCCAGAGATTACGCAAGCCCTAACTGCCTTCATTACAAAACCGTAATGGATAAAGACATCATTACGCGAACGAAACCCCGACCCCTCAAGTTGGCATGCTTCAATGCCAACGGCCTACATCAACAAAGAGCCGAGATCGCCACCTTCCTCCGCGATCGTCAAATCGACATCTTTCTCGTTCAAGAGACTTTCCTCAAGCCCCACCACCGCAACCCTTCAATTGCGAACTATCGTCTTGTCCGCAATGACAGGGCGAGATGTCACATGGGAGGCACAATAATCTATTATAAAAAGGCTCTGTACTTCATCTCTATGGACCCTCCCTCCCTCTCACGACTGGAAGTGTCTATCTGTCGACTAGGCATGTCAGGCCACCAGCCGATCACCCTAGTTTCAGCCTACCTCCCTTCCAATCTCGCTGCAGAAAACTACCAGCTCCTGTCAGACGACCTCTCTATCCTTCTTGGCTTGAGTGACTCCGTTATCCTAACGGGCGACCTCAACGTCAAACACACTGCCTGGAAGAGTTCCACGATAAATACCAGAGGCAGACACCTTTTTGACCTCTGCCCATTGCTCAACTTCGATGTCATTAGTCCCATGACTCCCACTCACTTTCCCCACAACCCTAACCACGCCCCCGACGTCTTGGACGTGGCGCTCCTGAAGAATGTCAACCTACGGTTAGACACTCTGGAAGTAGTCCATGAGCTTTCCTAAGACCATCGACCAATCATCATTCGATTGGCCCCTCGCACTGGTCTTACCGATCTCGACCAACCTCCCCAGACAAAAGTGGTAACGGACTGGGGGAAAGTAAGGGAATGCCTGAAATCCACCACATCCCCCCACCTAGACACCATCCCCGGTCATTTCAATTCTATCGCGGACGCAACGGCCGCGATCGGCTCATTCACGGAACACGTAGTCAGTCCTGAACGATTGTTCTAGGGAAGTTCCAGCGACGGATGACCATCACTGGAAGTTGCCAGACGACGTGCGTGAACTGCTGAATGAGAAGAACGCGGCTGTCCGTGCCTACAGCAGCTTTCCCTGGGACGCTAACAAAGCCCATATGCGTTACTTACAGCGTCCTGTAAAGTCACTTATATCGGAGTGGCGTGACGCCAGCTGAGATAAGCTGCTAAGGGAACTAGAGCCTAGAGCCCACCCATCAGGGCTTCTGGGACCTTCAAAGGAAACTCAGATCCCGCGAAGTAGTCACCGTACCACCGTGCCTGGCCATCAGCCTCGAAGCTCAATGCTCACCCAGCACTCAACCAGTAGACCAAGCTCAAAGGTCTCAAACCCAGAAAGGCCCCCAGATCAAACGGGATCACCAATAAAGTGATCCAGCTCCTTCCTGCCCCTCTAATGTTGCTACTGGTCACCATCTTCAATGGCGCCATGGGCAACATTTTCCCACAATCGTGGAAAGACACCCTAAGCCGAGGTGCCTACCCCACTGGGGGTGCCCTTAGCGTGCAGTCGCTTAACATCTAAGTAGTTTTAAGCCCTGGCTGGAGGCTTTAAGTTTTCATCTTAAGGCAACCACAGGAAAGTTCGGTTAAGTAGTCACGGCCTCTCAAGGCCAACTACGAGATGACATTCAAAAAAAAAAAGTATGTTGTGACAGTAGCTGTCAGTGGCTGTGAGTGAGTGTGATGAAGAGTTCATATTTTTTTTCGAATCGCAAACCATCATTTTGAATTGAAAATCTTTAAATTGTATGATGGTTAAGGTAGAAGAGAAGAGTATTTAATGTTTTCTTGAAGTGATATGGGTAATCTGTAAATTTAATTAGGAGAACACGAACACAAAAAAAACCTTGGGTTTTGTGTTGTTTTTAATCTCAGTTCCTTCTATTGAGCAGAGAAATATCAATATGAATGAAAGCGACGATAGTAACTGCCTTAAATTTGGTAAGTATTTTCAGATGGCTTTGTTGAAACTAACAAACCTAAATAATTTCTGTAACTTGAGTCATTCAAACTAATTGACACACATTTACTCATTTCTAATCTGTGAATACATGTCCGCCAAGAAAGATAATGTGGTCTTGCATTTTAAATAACTTTATACTGAAAAAACCTTTAAATCTAGATGCCTAATAACAATTTATTAGTCTCTTGGATATTCAACATCATTGAGACCTAAATAAATATTTACTATTACCATCATCAAGATTCAAGCAGACCCCTCATCCGTGAGGATTTCCACATGCAATGGTGACTCCATTGCATGTGGAAATCCTCATCCTCCTCTGTACATCTAGTAAAAATAAATTAGTTCTTATTTTCAGAGGAAAAGCTAGGTCTATGCTGTGTGCAAGAATTGGGGAGTAAAGTGGAAAGTTGTGTTGTAATTTCTAAGAGGGTTTTCAATTATTTTTAAGTTAGTGTTTACATTGTTTTTTTTTACAGAATTGGATTGTGCTGTGTGTTTACAAAAATGTAACCATCCCACACAGTTACCATGTGGACATGTCTTTTGTTTCCTGTGTGTGAAGGTAAATATTGAAACCATTTATTAGACTTATCACTGTTCCAATTTGTCATTGTTGAAATTTTGTAAATTTTGAAAAAATACCATAATTACTCTACCACACCAATACAATTAGTGGTTTTATATTTCAGGGTATTGCATTCCAAAGTAAAAAGTGTGCAATGTGCCGTGCAGAAATACCACCTACTTACCTGGATAATCCAATATTACTGGGGACACTGTCTGTTGAACAAGTAAACATTAATCCAACTCAAGAACTATACCAGTGGTTCTATGAGGGGAGGAATGGTATGTATAACAGTGATCTATTACTTTCCATGTCAAGTTACTGCTGCTACAAAATTAACATCATTGACAGCTTAAAAATTGCTCCAATGTGGTACTTAATAGTTTCACATATGGGGAAAGTGCTAAACCCCATTACGGGTTAGTTGCCTTAATAAAAGTCATAGACAGTTTCATAACATTATGTCATATTGAAGAAACACCTATCCATGGATTAACATTCTTCAAAAGTTCTAGATTGTAACATGTCAATCCTTTGACTTCGACTGCTATGGACTAGTCCGTATATCCATTGCAACTTTGCAGGCTTACCTATTCGAGATTTATTTATAAAACTGACTACACCATTTTTTTTTAGGTTGGTGGAAATATGATGAACGTAGTAACTTTGAATTAGAAAGTGCTTTCAATGCTGGAGATCCTGATTGTACACTGCTACTTGCTGGAACTTTATACAACATAGATTTTCAAAGTATGACACAGGTCAGACGAAGTGACCAAACTCGGCGTCGGCGAGTGCGTCGAGATACGCCAATGTTCCCGTCCAAAGGTATACCCACATTTCGCCAGTTTTGTTTAAATTCCACGTACATTAGTTACATAACATTACGCCTGTGTTCCCCGAAGGATTAGGCAGAATTTCCTACCTACATTTCGCCAGTTATGTTTAGTCCTATGGAATTTAATCTTATTGCCACCTACCAAGCAAAACTCCAGGTTCCAGGCTGCTACTACAAATGGGTGATGAATAAACCCAATAACACATAGCCCAACCTAGGAATCGAACCCAGGAAAAACGAAACTGCATCGAATGGCGTCATAAAAATAAAATGTGAGAATTGATGTTTTTCTAGCTGACTGTACCATTTTTCCAAACTCTGTGAATGCAGTTAGCGATTACCCAAAAGTTAAGGATAGTCTCCAATGAAAGTTTTCCCCAGTTACTACCCTGTCTCAAAAGTCCACCCTGCATACGGTGATTTTATCTAACTACATTTAACCTTGGATCATTTATTTCTTAGGAATCGCTGGAATAAAGACTGACGATACTACTGGAAGACAAGTTAAAAGCGATGATGAGGAATCTCCTGACGTTGTACATGTACCAACTGAAGATGAAATTATAGAAATTAGTGATGATGAAACAAATGACGACATTGAGCCGATTCTTACTCATCAAGAAAATGTCGATCACGTAATTGATAGAATTAGGTAAGTACATAAATAATAAGTTTATTTATTTTCTCTCACAACGGTTTGTAGTATTTAACAGTTTTGAACTATACAAATTCACATTGGGGGGACCGTTGACCGAGAGCTGGTGCCTGAAGTAGGTTTTAGAAAAAACCTGTATTACAGGTCACCAGGCCCCACTTAGTGGCATCATACAAATAAACAGGTAGGTAACATGTATTTCTACTAAACACTTAAACCAAAAAATAAATAAATGAGAAGAAAGAAAAAATATAAAAAAAAAAAATAACAACAAAAGCAGTCAGAGTGTATGGTGAGTGTGTAGGTGAGTGGTGGTGAATGTGTAGGTGAATGGGGATGAATGTGTAAGTGAATGGTGGTTACTGTGAGGGTGAATGGTGGCTGGTGGTGAGAGTCAAAATGGCGGGTGTACCTTAACTAATAAATCCTCCTATTTACCAAAAAATGTACCTAAAATGTACTATTTAGTACCTAGGTTTAAAAAAATTTTACCTCCTTCAGAACGAAATTATTTCAAAATTAAGGTACACCTGCTATATTGACATCAAAATGGCGGGTGTTCTATAATATTTTATTATTTATCCATTACTCATAAAATATAATTACACTAAAGAATTGTACCTAAAAAGTGCCCCAAGTAAAAAAAAAAACACTTGATAAGTTGTATACTTCCTGAAAAATAAAACAACCGTGTCTTGTATATAAGTAAACACGATCATACATCGTCAGCCTATAATGTTTCCACTGCTGGGACACAGACTTCCTCTCGGTGAGAGGGAGTGGGCCGTAATCCACCACGCGAGCCCAGTGCGGGTAGGTAGATGTCACATGTCTTCGAATTTTGATAGGGTCGTAGGTTCGAACCAAGACAGGCGCTTTACTTTGTGTAAATATTTTCATCACAACTGCTCTCAAAAACGGTGAAGGAAAACATCGTGAGGAAACTGGCATGTTCTAGAACCAAACACGATAATTACTTACCATGAAATATTGATATAGTTATAAATAAATTTATATTTTACGGATATATTATAATTACTAATTATATAAACTCGAATAATATATTATATCCCTGTACCTATGCATTATGCATTGGGACAGGGATAACCGTCGGTTGGTGCCTCCTCATCATTTAAAATTGTCTAAAGGGCATCTGCGAGTTGGCTTCGGCCCCTGGTACGCCTTTTAAAGGTCCGGGACCCCAGGGTCCCGAGATATGTCAATATAACATAAGTTAACGAGACAAAGTTGTTTTATTTCTCAAGAATTATCCAACTGATCAAATGTATTTTCGTAAAAAACACATGTGATCAGTTAGGTACAATTTTTTTTACTTTCACGTTTTTTGTCTCGTTCGACGCCAGCCAGTGTGCGAATTATGAGATGAGCGTTCTGTGTCATCACTTTATGCACACACAGACGTAGGTACGGCCTTTACCGCGCGTTCACAGCAATACAGTCCTTATGGTGATACCTACTGCAGATTGTGCGCTGGCCCCGGAGTGCCCCCTGATCCGTTACGCCCCAGCTTCCCCTAGTGTTGGAACATCATAATATGGCCGGGTATTTAGATTACGTATGGATACCGTACATAGGTTCACCAAAAATCTTTTCAGCTGTAAAACGGATGAGGGCAGCCATTCTGCAGTTATTTGCATGAACTCATATTGTATTGAGTATGCCAAACCAGTGTGTTAAGAGTTACAAGTAGAAGTACAGACTACTGATTGTTCGTTGGATGCTTCGATTTGTATAGTTTGATTGCAATAAAAACCTTTATTAAGTTTTATTTTATCAGTTTATCAGTCACTTTTTAATGTCAGCATTGAATAAAACT
Source organism: Apamea anceps (assembly GCA_951799955.1). Lineage (NCBI taxonomy): Eukaryota > Metazoa > Arthropoda > Insecta > Lepidoptera > Noctuidae > Apamea > Apamea anceps. Next base: position 9,186,690 of record OX637516.1, read on the forward strand.
GAATTCCTTATACAGGATGGCAGGGACATCGACGCGCAAACTGTAACCATGGATTCAGCACATGAGTTTAGACCTCATAGCGTCGAAATTTTTCGTCGGTTATTAAAAAAAAATATTGCTGTTCCATACTTTTTGACCGCGTAGGTATTGCAGTTTTCTATGAAACAGAAGATTTTTTTTTGATAACCGACGAAAAGTTTCGGCGCTATGGGGTCTAGTATCATGTGCTGAATCCATGGTTACAGTTTGCGCGTCGATGTCCCTGCCACCCTGTATTTTGCAAAAAATGGGGTAGGTAAGTACTTAAGTGTAGACGTAGGAAAACATTCTATTTAATCTGCATTCGCGACATATACGCCAAAAATGTAAAGAAATATGAGTTTATGGAAAAATAACTTTAATTCCTAGTTCTACACAATAAAGTTCAATTTACGCTACAATTTTTATAACTTTTTCAATAGTGCTAGTCACTCTGAAATCAATAAAATTTCCATGAAGATAAAGTTGATATTTGTTTAACTTGAAATAACGTCATTTGGAAACAAATAAAAATTGAATATAGGGCGGTTTTTTCTAACACCACCTTACAAACATTGTCAGACGTCAATTTTATTCCATGAATAAAAATTATCTGTCGATTGAAAATTCAGCCCTAAATCGATTTTAATAGTTGCATAAGATAAAAAATATAAGTAAAACATGATGATTGCGGGAAGGCTGGACTGCCCCTTCATCCGGCATTGTTCCAGCAAACATGTTGCTGTAGCAGTGTCAGAGAGGGAGTATTGATTTTATTTTGTGACTATTTATTTATTGATTTTATTTTGTGATTATGTTGATTTTATTCTGTGATTATTTATTAATTTTATTTTGGGATTATGTATTAATTTTATTTTGTGAGTATTTATGGATTTTATTTTGTGATTATTTATTATTTAATTCTTATTTCTATATTAATTTTATTGTTTTGATTATTTATTTTAATTTGATTTAATTTAATTCGATTTATTCTGTTTCCGTTTAATTTGATTTGTAATGATTTTATCTAATTTGAATTTTATCTGATTTTATTTGATGTGAGTTATACGTGTACTGAATGGGTGTTATTTACCTGAAATAAATTTATTTATTATAAAACTCATTTTGATCCATTGTGATCATCATAGGTACTTCTTATCTTTGTAGGTACTTATCTAATGACTGCATACAAATGGAATTTCTAATAAAAATAATAGTTATTATAATTATGTGATTTCAGATCTGTAAATCTTCAGGAGCCAAACGTTTCCCGAGATCTCAATCAAGAAGAGACCTGATAAGACGTAAATTTAAAAATATATTGTGTTATTTTTACATGGTCTAATGGTTTTGTATTGTATGTTAATACCTAAAATTATATTTATTGTTATTCAAATTGTTTTTTTTTTTAATAAACACATCAGTTGCATGTTTACGCACAAAGGCTAGCATCGCCAGCTCGTGGGTACTAGGCATGGGTTCGATATATGATATATCAAAACGTAACTTATATCGGATATGTGTTTATTGTCATACCATATCGATATCTAAATATACATATAATAACTGTTTTCACAAAAACTTCATCGAGCTATGGTTTATCCAAAGCGCAACAACGAGAACGAACTACGAATAATGTCAAATATGACATCGACGGTTTTTATTCGCTTTGTCTCTGTCTTACCATTCAATGTTTTACTGGCGTAAAAGTGATGAAGCGAATATTACGTAACTTCGGCTAGCGATTGGTTATTTGGTTAATAATAGTGCGTGCGTAATATCTATATCCTAACGCGCTAGCAATAAGGTCTAGTTTCTATGTATTTAGTTACAACAAAGATTCCATAAGTTAGCAATATTAACGGTAAAAGTGTGAGTTTGCGTTTGTCGTTAGTTTGCGTTTCGTTCGTTTCAGTTACTTGTGCAAATCGTACTAATCGATATCTGAAAACGGTTTTCGATAGCGATATGAAAACTGAATATCGGTTACATATCCGTTAACAACTAAATACGAAAACGCCCATGTCTAGTGGGTACGAGCTGGCGATGCTAGCCTTTGTGCGATTCAGTCAATTCCGTTCGATTGGTTTTGCTCAAATGAAATCAATAAAGCTGACAGTGAGCATAAAACACTTAAGCCCTAAATAAATTATTATATAACAGTTCACAAAAATATGAAAGAGCTTCATCGCTACATATTAAACAAAGTCCCCCCGTCGCGTGTGTCACTGACTCTGGCAGGGCCACCATCAGGGATTTTAATTTTGATAACACAAAAAATTAGTCGAAAGGATGATGGGACAAAATGGGCGTAAGTCCAACAGAATTGAAATATATCTCAAATTAAAGCTCTCAATTTGTACTATATTTCATACTATGGCAAAAAGTACCAAAGTCGCCGGAGAACAGAGATAGACTCAATTGAAAAAATTGCATTTTTCTGTATAATACCGAGAATTTGACTGCATCTGTCACGTTTAAAAACAAAAGGTCATGTTATAAACATGGCGCACACGCAGGTAACAATGTATGCTCGAATTCACTCCCACTACTCCGCGCGTAAGCCGCCTCACGCGCGGTTCAGGGGGCTTACTACCAGCAGCAGAGCAGAAGTTGAACTGCACCGCTGTTTTGTTCTATGACTAAGTACATAAAACCAGTGCAGATCAACTTCTGCCCTGCTATAAGAGCTGGTGGTAAGCCCCGAGTTCAGTCGGTGTTTACTTGTTACCGTAGTAAGACTTAATAACAATTTGTGTACGTATTTTTATAATGTACCTAGAACTAAGTTTGATTGATTTATTTATTTTAAGTATGTTTGTTATTTTAAGTTTATCTTATAGGTGGAATTAATGGATTTTAAGTTCGTTTTTTATTATTATTTTATCTTATTTAAGAGTATCCCCTTGTTGTGGATTGTCTATTTTCGATAGTAACATTAAAGCACTTGTCATCCAGACTTATATTTCATTACTACTACATGCCTGCGTTGTGTTTTTTCGGTATCATCAATTGATTCCGAATTCATGCTCATTATTGGACTATTGATTGGATTGCTAGCTACGATTTCTTAGCCCCTGCTCGTTATTGGACTACCGATTGGATTGCTGGCTACGGTTTCTTGACCCCTGATCGTTATTGGACTACTGATTGGATTGCTGGCTACGATTTCTTGACACCCGCTCGTTATTCGACTACTGATTGGATTGCTGGCTACGGTTTCTTGACCCCTGCTCGTTATTGGACTACTGATTGGATTGCTGGCTACGATTTCTTGATCCCTGCTCGTTATTGGACTACTGGTTGGATTGCTGGCTTACTTGACAGATTTTTTATTACTTGAAAGAAATCTTATGATACCAAAGGGTATTTTTGGTGATGAAAATAACACCAAGACAATAATCATCTGCGATGGTACGAGTACATACATTTTTATAGAAAAAAGCAGCAACTTTTTGTTTCAATACACAAACTTACACAAATTCGAGAACCTTCTGAAACCTTTCATGATTGTCTGTAGCGACGTTTACATCATTGATGTCGTCGGTCATATCCCGCGACAATGTCTGATGCAACTATTATGCAAGGACTTCTCAATGATGAGGAAAGCGCCTGGCATTGGTTGTTTCATCAAAATGATGTGATTATACTAGACAGAGGATTTAGAGACAGCGTTGGATGTCTGGAAGAACATGGATATGAATTGCATACCCCCAACTAAAGACAGGAATGACAACCGAACAGGCAAATAATTCTCGTTTAATAACTATTTGTCGATGGGTAGTGAAGACTATGAACGGCAAAATAAAGTAATGCTTCAAGCTTCTACGTCAAACATACATAAATCGCGCCCTGACTCACATGTTTGATGATTATGAAATCGCTACAAGTCTTCTGAATGCTCCCGTTTATGGAGATAATAGGCATACAATGGATATTTTGAATCTAATTAACCTGAATATGAACACGCCTAATCTGCTGTATGAATATGTCGAAATGAAAAACCTGAACCGCCAAAGGAGAAACTTCATTCGATTGGATGGCAATCTCCCGTTCCTAGAAGATTTTCCACGCCTCACTGACGACATAATCTTACAGGCTCTGGGCACTTATCAGCAAAAACTAGCCAAGTCATACGTCGCAAACACTTAAACAATGGTGTATATATTATTGAAATGAGCAGAGATGATGTGCTGAACGATCTCTCTGAATGCAATATTCGTATATTAGTTAACAATGTATGGTTGCTGCGAGTACGGATTCAGTCAAGGCACGACAGAGCACTCACATATTTTACGTATATTTTGATTGACAGAGACCAGGTTAGCAGAAATTCAATAATTCATTGTTACTGTACCTGCCTGACAGGAAAAAGGACTATTGGTACTTGTGCTCATATAGTTTCGATAATATGGTACCTTGGTTTGGGGCGACATGAGCCATTTATCGCTCCCGCACGTCATTTGCGTTAGTTTAGTTGAGGACTTTATTTTGATTTGATTGTTTTTTTTTTTATACACATGCTTTTCATTTAAAAACCGTTCAAATAACATTTTTATTATTAACTTATATCCAACTGTTAACAGTTACGTATCGTTGTATTAACAATAAAACGATACGTGATTATTAAAAGTTTCGTGTTTTATTTAATATTTTCAGGTAAACCCGGTGGATATGGCCAGGTTTATTTATATAATTACGATTCTGGCATTAGGTCCGAACAATTGGCACTAGTTGCAGTTCTGTTGGTCTTACGCCCAGGTTTCATACAAATTTGCCCATCATTCTTTGTCACCAAATATCAGAATTTGTCGGTCACTGGTTCAAAATATATAAGAGTTTATAGGTGGCCGATCTGGAGAGAGTCTCCCCAGCAGGGCCACATTTATATCTCAAAAACTAGGGCACCTATCGAAGATCTGTTTTCTCCCAAGTTTTGTCGCCAAATATCAGAATTTGTCGGTCACTGATTCAAAAGATAGGTATAAGGGTTTATAGGTGGCCGATCTGGAGAGACTTTCCCCAGCAGGGCCACATTTATATCTCAAAAACTAGGGCACCTAGCGAAGATCTGTTTTCTCCCATATTTTGTCGCCAATTAGTTGGAATCAGTCGCCAAATATCAGAATTTGTCCGTCACTGGTTCAAAATTTCTGGTTTCAAATTCAAAATGGTTATAGTCTGACATACAGGTACTTGAGGGCACACTTAGTTCCCTTTACATTAAATATGTGGGTTCTCAAAACCAAATTAAAGAACATATTCTTGCTGCTAGTAAGTTAGTTATGTGTCAGTTTTCAAACCCTGTTGCTGTCCAGCCTGAGGCAACGGAGTAGGTACCCGTCCCAGACTGAGACTTTGTCTCAAGACTAACCTTAACCAAGACGTACCTGATATAGTACAAGATCTATCTCAAGTGGTACAGCTTGAGACTGGTATTTGTCCATCTTTCAGTAGGTAGTCATGATTCAGTTATGTTCTCAGATAGTATAGGAAGAGGTTTAGGTAAATAATAAATTAATTAGTGACACCTGAGTTATTCTACTCAAAATCATTGTATGCCAGGGACAACCTACAAACAAATAATGGCATCAGTAACAGGAAATTTATTTAATCCTAAAACCAACATTACTGTATTTGTAGGTAACAGTTCTAATGTCAAAAAATATGAAGTCACGACTGTGTAACCGAGTTGTTAAAAGTTAAATTGTAGAAAAATAATATTGTGCGCTTTCCCATATTTTGAAAAATTTACAGATAGACAAAACAAGTATATTCATATGCTTAATAAAATGCATTTTTTAGTTAGGTAGTCATCACAGTGACAAACTTGTATATTTAACACCACAGTTTTGTGGAAACTTAAGTCGACTAGTATACTGTGTATCTGCCTGTTAGTTTTAGACACATAATAGCAACGCTATTAGCTTCGTATATAAACTCAGACATAAATAGTACTTATGTCGAAATCGTGGAACACCACAATGGTTAGTAATAATACTAATTAGGTGGTGAGTTTGAATAAATGTAGCTCAAATGCTATAAATACTTATACAAATTGTACGAAGGAGGTTCCATGTCCCTCACTCAATGCGAGCTCACCGCCCGGTGATGACATTGAAGTCTTGGGGTTAGCTCCGGATAATCTTATGAACTAGTTTATAAGACAACAGAAGGTACCAGTAAGGATATCCTTATACCTAACAACAACAAGGTATCTTCTTGCTCTAAATTAAGAAAAGGAGATCAGCAGAATGCCTTGAAATTATTTCATCAAAATATTCAAGGTATTTCTTCCAAATTATTAGAAATTGAAATCTTTTTAGAAAAAACCAAGTGTTTAACCGAACATTGGTTAAACGATTACCAAATGCTGATTAATAAATTATGAGGACTATAGTGTTTGCAGTTGTTTTAACCGTAAATCTAATGCTACGTGGAGGTTCTCTAATCTTGATAAAAAATTGTTTAAAATCCAAGCAACGAAACGACATAGTGGATTTATCAGTTTCATTGTATCGAGCTGTCCTGTGTTGAGCTAGATATGCATGTTGTAGTGTGCGTTTACAGACCCCCTAATTATCGGAACTTTTATTTATTTGAGTCAATAATGGAAGTGTATAAATGAGGACTGACCGACCCTTTGACAATTCAAAAGTGCCTGTAATTGGTTTACCTACTTAGTTGAATTAAATGATTTGAGTTTGAAAAAAGATATATGGGTAAGGGTTTATAGGTGGCCGATCTGGAGAGTCTCCCCCAAAGAGTATAATAATACGGGAGGTCTCCCCAGAAGGGCGACGCGTCGCCCTTGCGACGTTTATATCTCAAAAACCGGGCACCCTAGCGAAGATGTGTTTTCTCCCATATTTTGCCGCTAATTATGATCTTACTGGCGTGCATCGCGTAAACATTGGATGAAATTTGGCCTACAGATAGTTACACACCTGGATACACATATGGTACTTTTGTCCCGGTAGTACATACCCGTAGAATATTTTCCGACCTCCACGCGGGCAAAAGCTAGTAGAAAATAAAAAAATACATTCAGCTTCAAAAAAATGAACAAATATTTTTAAATCAATATTGTCTCTTATTTTCTTTAAAATTAAGCCCAGTTTGTTTCAGGGTTTTGTTCAAGACCAATTGGTATTTTAGAACTTAAACCATATGTACCTGGTACCTAATGGTTAGGACAAAAATTCCTACCCAGTACCGGTAAAACAGGGTTAATAGGGATGCAGGGGTGAATCGGGATGAAACTTTAAAATGGATTTGTACTTTAAAATAATATAGTTTGTTTCTATCAAGGACACTTAATCTTTAATTAAAAAGCTGTAAACCCATTAGAGTACTTTCTGGCAACAAACTATATTATTTCAACGTTAAAACCCATTTTGAAGTTTAGTCTCGATTCACCCCGTTTTACAGTATTACATCATCATAATTATATTATAAATAAATTAACTGGCCATCAGTAATAAGATAATTATGTGGTAAATAAAGATGTAGGGGTTTATTTATAAACAATGATTAAAGTTATGTTCAAACATCAAAGATGGTAGTTAGTCGCTAATCCGTACTTAATTTTAAGCTATGTTTATGATTAAACGGGGTGAAGTCTTAGGTAACTGAAAACAGTGACTTCTAGAAATTAATTGATATTTCATTGCATTACATCTACATAGTGGGTTTACAAAAAAAAAAGACATGTCGGTAGTACTTACCTAACAATTTATTTAATTAATATTAACAGCTATACCTACATTACATTCAAAGATTTTATCATGAAAATTACCATGGTCGTACAGGACTCTGACTAGCATGAGTTAAAATCCATGTATTTAATGGTTTAGGTTTCATTGCCATCTGTTTATGACGGGGTGATTTAGGGCAAATGACATACAATCTTTCATCTCTAACAACAAAATAGCATGATTTACATCGCCGTCGCACGCGACCCTTTACTTTAAAACCACAAATAGGATTAATCATAGGAAGCGAAGGTTGTAACAATCGCTCTCTTGCAAATTGTTGAAACGTACTCAGCATCGACAACTGTACAATGTTGGCTGGGAAACTTCTAACAGATGATATTGTTTTCATGACGGACATTATTCTTTGCATTTCCCTGTAAAAATCAATAACAACATTTTTGGAATCGTAAAATATACTAATTAAACTATCATATAATTTCAAAATTAAAATTGGCCTTATTACTAAAATGTACAGAATCAAAAATACCTAGTTGAGTTTCACCCCTTAGAGTACTTATCACACGTGTTATATTTTCTAAGGGTTGAATAAAAATACAGTTTTTTGTAGTCTTCTGCTAGTTTTTTTTAGGTTAGATTACTCGACGAACCAACTTAACATAGACAATAAAGGGTGGATTGGATTTATGACAGACATGACAGTGACACTCTTGGCAGGCGGCCACAGAGTACATTATGATATATAGAAACAGCCTATTATGACGATTTTATTACGAACTCTCCAAAAAACATTTCCTCTTGCCTGTCGGTCTCTTCCCGGAATTTTGTAATTCTATTCTAATTGTGTATGTAAGTCGTACATAAGCAGCGACTTAAACTTTTGAAAGCGGCGGTGGCTAAAGTCACTGCGTGTGTACCTAGCATTAGTCGCGGACGAGTCGCTCTCGCTGGCGATAACTAGTTTTAAGCAATGCTTGAGTCCTGAGTGACGTTCTGTAATACGGCCCTTAGTCTCGATATCTCGTTCCTAATCTCGACCGTCTACCGAGATTGTCTTCACAAGAGATTGTGAGGTTTATTTATAAAGTGACGTTCAAATTTGAAAAATGTATGGAACAGTCGCTAATAAATAATAACTACTTAACTTTATGCAACGTTTATGAATAAAGGGGGAAAATATTAAAAAAAAAGCTCGAGATTTCGCGAGATTCGACAGCTCGCGGAATCGAGATTCCGTATTAACACACGTACTTACACTATTGTTTAACGGTGCACAGACACCTTTCCAATTTTCCTGTGTGACATTCGGTCGAACAGGCGTAGGCAGTCAGATATGACGAAATTATAGGGACGTCTTTTGCCAAAATGCCTTTTTGATGTACAGACGCTAGCAGGTCAAGCTATCCGAAACTGTCAAATTTTCCCAATCAACCTTGAACCTTACTGCTTTAATGATAAAGTTGAAAATCTATTAAAGAAATTTGACTGCTTGTAGTAGCTTGATGTGCTGGCGTCTGTACATACAGACGCTAGCAGGTAGTATCATAATTCTGTGATAAGACTTTAATTTATCATGTTTTATACCAAATAAATACATTCTATTTTATCGCCAGCGACTAAAGTCACCGCGTGTGTACTTAGCATAATATTACTCGGTGACTAGGATGTTACATACATACTTTGGATATCGAGTTTATTGTCGGTATGAAAGTGACGTCTATGAGAATTGATTCACAAAATGATTATTATTTCCCATGAGAAGAAATGAACAAATACTATTACATACCTACTATAAACTCACGCCGTGTTTATGCATGTATTATTATATACATATTATCGAAAGAGACACGCCTATACATAGAGCAACACGGTCCCTCCGGTCCGCCGGTGGCCCGTGTTGCTCTATGCGCAATTATATTGCTTTCTTTAACGTTGGCGCGGCCCTGAGTTCAGGTGTATATGTCGCAGCCAACTGGTTAAATTAGCCGTTTAGTCAACCGCCTGGCCTTTGGAAGTAGTGCTCGCCTCGCTTCGCTCTCTCGGCTCGCAAGCGTTTTATCACAGTTCTAACCTAACCTATCTGGACGGGGTGCCCTGGCTTAGTTACTGCGACCAATTAGGCTCGCACGTAATTGGTTGCAGTTTCAACCTAAACTATAATAATTTATTGACTAACATTAGTGCCCGATAGGTGAACGGCCGCCGTTTAGTTAAAAGGCTAGGCGGTTAACTAAATGGCTAATTATAACTGTTGGCTGCGACATAATATACTACAGCGTATGACCTACCTAATTACATCTTTTTATTTATAATATAATTGTTTGCTGTTGTTCTTTTTCGTGTTATGGTTTAGTCGCTCTTTCTCAGTTTTTCTTCAGGAAATGAAGGACTTTCATTGTTATTACAACCACAACGGTTTTTGTTCATCCGATCACGAGATTTCAACGCCGCATTTTTTTTTGTCATTTGCTTTTTCTCTAAAGTTCTTACTAATTCCATGGTTTGGGTGGTTCGGCCACTGACAAGGTGTCAGTGGCTTGGGTACCCGATATATTTTACCATAAAGTAAAATACCCAGAGGGCATACATTTTTATTTTTTTATACCTCTAATATTAGTGTTTATCATGATTGTGTAATTTTGTTAACAGCTAAGTAGTGGTAGCCTTTTGAACCTTACGTTTGATCTGCTCAGAGGGCGAGAAAGCATCTATCAGAAAACCCTATAATCGTGCATCTCTACGTACTCTACACATCTGATAACTTTATCATTCCCGGATAACTTCTAGATTCCATGTTTCTTCTTCAGCGGTATGTTCTGTGTATTGTCTGTTAGTCACCCAGTCGCAGAACTGCTTGAGCTTGACTTGGTAAAACTACAGTCAAGAAAAACCGTCAAGTAAAATATTACGAGTATTTCGTGCGACACCGTCACACCCCGACTTTTATACTTACGTACCTACCTATACTTACATACATTTTCAGCAAAACACTATACCAAAACATACCTACTAAATCCAGGCCGGTAAAACTGCGTAGGTAGTTACTTAATTAATGAAGATGGCTGATCCTGATATTGAACTTGTTCCTGTTAAATCGTGCCGTGAGCCGCCATCACCGTGAGAAGTTGGCTTTTAAAATTGAAAGTCGACGCCGCCTGATTCTAATCATATAATAAATTGTGACTTGTGAGGAGCCAATTAGTTATATCCAACTATATTTGGGTATAGTGAATCAGCTGATTTACTCCAAAACTGAGATATATACTGAACGATTTACTGACTCCTTCCGCTCGTCCTAAGAGGCGGGCTCAGAACTAGACGCGCTGCCGCGTCTGTTGGCGCGATTGAGTCCCAAAGTCCGCCACTCGTAGACCACCGATTATAGCGGCAGGAGATCTATCTTTACTTGCACCCTCCGGTGCGTGATGTGTCTGCTATGAATCAGGAGATAGGTTGTAGCTTCTGCCTCCTTTTACGCCCTTTGCGAACTCCATCGCATGTAGAGGCAATGGCGTCCCGCACGCTCTCACTCCCAAAGACCATGGACAAAACCACGACCGGGAGCGAGAGGCAACCTGCTGCGAAGAAATCATGGAGCTTCAGTGCTTCACTGCCCATGCAGGAACTCCTCCATTGTGTTGCGCTGTGTCGTCGAGGCACGTACTTACACGAACTGAACACGGGCGACGGCTCCTACTCCTATTCTATTTGGCACAGATGCTTCCAGAAATACTCATAGGTATCTATCTATACGAAGAGAACCTATGTCAATGATTAACCAACCGGAAGGCAAGACAGCCGGCAAATACTGTTATTCTGTTGCATCCGGTTTGATTGGAAGCCGACCCCAACATAGTTGGGAAAAGGCTAGGCAGATGATGATGATGAAGGCAAGACAGCCGTGCCGTGACGTCTCCAGCCATCAAGATCGAATGTCATTGGCTTCTGGGCGTAGTATGTATGTAGGGCATTGTCGTTTTCTAGGTCGATATTTCTTTCAGTGTTCCTCACATGGATGATACTCGTTTTTTGATGCTCATAATTTATGGGGAATAAATAAGTGATTGCTTTTACATTCATAATTATGTCCGTTTTCACTAACACTACGCGACAGTGAGCGCGCTCGGTTGGATTTTCAACTCTAGGCGCTGAGCGAACGTTGAAAATTCAATAGTGCGCTTTTATTAGGTAATACATTGAAGTGTCGCGTAGTATTAGTGAAAATGAGCGTTATTCTCACTGAGTGCAGAGTTAGAAAATATTTGCCTAGGCATAGGCTTGGCGTTTTGTCGAAGATGAATACGTTGAAGCCAGACGATTCAACCAAAATGAATGTTCACAAAGTTACCAAGACAATCGTCACATCGCCACATATCTATAAACCCGTTGGACCTTACAGGTTTGTTATTTTGAGATTTAACTCGTCATAGGTGAGGGTATGGTACCTGCCTATTTAAATAAACACTTATACGGTAAGTACGACATAAGTTGATTCAAAACCCTAATTATCTACTTTGAACTGCTAAAGATAATGATATCATAATAAGCGACAAGAGGTAGATAGGTTGGTGGGGTAATGTCTGTTCCAAAAGTATCTAACAAGAATGTAATTAAATGAATCGGAAAACGAACCTGTGTATGCCAATTTGTATATTAGCATTAATCAGCCTATAATGTTACCACTGCTCTAAGGCCTCTCGGTGACAGGGAGAGGGCCGTAATCACCACGCGGGCCTAGTGCGGGGTAGATGTCATGTGTCTTTGAATTTTTGGTTCTCGGACATTCCGGTTACCTCACGATGTTTTCCTTCACTATTTTGAGGGCAGTGGTGATGAAAGTAAAGCGCCTGTCTGGAATCTACGACAAACAACTCGTAAGACGCGGCCGTTACCACTGCTCAATTTGTGCCACTACAAATTGAGTGCTTTTAATTGATTATATGGAATACTTGAAACCGAAATTTTCGATTTTCAAAAACTAAAAAAATAAAAAATCCAACGACGTAAAATAATCTGAAAACTGAAAAATATTACCCTTATTAACCTTTACTTGTACTATGTGCCCATTTAATTTACATTTTTGTTTTTTTTCGCACCCCCTCAAAATTTGTTGCTAACTGTGCATACACATAGCGGCACGCACGCGTCAACGGCAAAGGCAACGGCAGTAGGTACCTAAAAGGTTTAATAAAATACTATCAAGTACTACTTAATATGAAAAAATCTGCCAAGTTCGTGTTGTTGGGATGAATTACACATGCACAATATTGATTTTATCGAGAGCAAAAAAAAAAAACATTTATAATTTCATAGTATTTCTCATAGAAACTGTAAATCACAGCTATTTCTGCGATTGCATCCGAAAATATCCCATAATTATCTCATAAACTACACGACGTATCATCTTCAAAACAATTTTAATTGAAAGTGTTTTTCAATTTATACCAACTTCAGTTTTTTCAGAATTTTCCACCTTATAGTAGAAAAGTTAGAACACAGACACATGTAATTTTTGCAACTTTAGAAGCGCATATCTGACCAACTATTGATTTTAATTATTGTGTACTCCTTGCTTTTCGTTGCTCCTTGCTTGCTTTGTGTTTGCTTGTAGGTACTCCTGTAATTGGTATATTATACATAACAACTACATAAGGACAACACTTTCATAACTTATCTGTTACATTATATCAATAAATTAATAGGTACAGACGCCAGCACATCAAGCTACTACAATCTGTCAAATTTCTTTAATAGATTTTCAACTTTATCGCTAAAGCATCAAGGTTCAAGATTGTTTGGGAAAATTTGACAGTTTCGGGTAGCTTGACCTGCTGGCGTCTGTACATTGGTATGTATATAATGCTAATTCGACAATACCCTGGCTAGACGCTTATATGGCTACAGTAGGTAGGTACTTTTAATTATAATTTCGTCATGTCTAGTCTAGCTGTGTGACTTCCGAACATACGCCCGGAAGTCACACAGCCGTTTATTCGAAGACTATATAGCCATCACCACCTCCTTTTTATCGACCTTTGCACTAGGTCGATAAAAAGGAGGTGGTGTATCTGTGCACCGCTATATAGTCCTCGAATAAACGGCTGTGTATTGTGTGTGGAGGTGGTGTATTCTGTGCACCGCTAAATAATGGTTTAGACCATTGTTTAGCGGTGCACAGAAATTGAAATATCTGCAAAATATTAATAAATATTTTGCGAATTATTAATAAATATTTTGCAGATATTTTAATTATATTTTTGCAGAGGCAATTGTTGGTATTTCCAAAATTAAGTTATTGAGTATGAGCATCAATTTTTAGGGTACCGTTGCCAAATGAAGGGTTTATTTAGCAACGGAAACCTTGATAAAAAGAGGCTCAATTATAGCGGAAAAAATAAGAGGCAAAAATTGCATCATTAGAAGCACAAAAAGTTTTTAGAGGTTCATTATTTTCAAAAAGTGTCCATCATTAGCAGGTCAATAAGTTTTGAGAGAATAAATTAAATATTTTCTTTTACTATGGGCTTATTTTTCAATCATCTGATAAATTATTATTCGGGGAATAATTTTGAAATTTTGACAGTAATAATCTATCTTCTATACAGGATAATTTTTTATTCAGTGCGTAAATTTTTACAGGGTGTTCTACCCATGAATATGAACAACATTCACTATGGGACCATCTCTGAAATCACGAAAAAAAAATCAGCAGATTCATACATTTTGGCCGAGTAGGTATTGAACTTTTATAAGAAACAGCTGATTTTTTTTTTGTGATTTCAGAGATGGTCCCATAGTGAAAGTTGTTCATATTCATGGGTAGAACACCCTGTGAAAATTTACGCACTGAATAAAAATTTATCCTGTATATATAAAAATCAATTGCTGTTCGTTTGTCGCTAAAACTCGAGAACGGCTGGGCCGATTTAGCTGATTATGGTTTTGAAATGTTTGTCTTAGTCCAGGGAAAGTTTAAACGGTGAGAAAATATGGAAAACTTGCGAGGAATATAGTAAATACAACAATTTCATTTTTTCATATAAACTGTTCCACCAACTTTCCTGTGAAACATTTGACGATAGTCCCTTCGGTACGGTAGACTCGGGTCCACTCGAATTGAAGCACGTATTAAATTAAGGGTTTTGAATAGTGTAGGAGTAGGTTAGGAGTAGGGAAGGAGTAGGTTAGAAGTAGGGTAGAAGTAGGGTAGGAGTAGGGTAGGAGTAGTGTAGGAGTAGGTTAGGAGTAGGGTAGGAGTAGGTTAGGAGTATAATAGAAGTAGGGTAGGAGTAGTGTAGGAGTAGGATAGGGGGTAGGACGCCACGCGAACGAAGTAGCGCCGGGCAGCTAGAAATAATTTATATGGCAAAACAACGTTTGCCAGATCAGCTTGTCTGTATATATAAACATGAATCCCTATTTCCCTTGGTCACGCCATAACTTGAAAACGACTTTACCGATATCATCCATTTTTTTTTAAATTTTCTAATACTTTTGCAGAAGGATAAAAAAAAGAAGGTGCTTACTAAACGTCAATTTTATTCCTCGAATAAACGTTATCAGCCGATGGAAAAATCAGCCCTAAATCAATTTAATTTCCTAATATGTCTTTTTTGTCAAAGTGTATTCAGACATGCTGTCTTTAGATTAATTAAACTACCCTATGAGGGCAACAAAGATCAACATCGTTCATAATGCTACAATTTACTTTGTCTGGGTACGCTCTTAGCCATTTTCGTCTAAAATTGCTTTTCGTGTATGTCTGTGTGACCGCGTTATTATATTTAACTAAAAGGGAGGAGGTTCTGAGTTCTTCAGTTTTTTTCAATGTCTGTGTTCCGCGTTTCCATATTCGAAGACGGCTGGAGCAATTTGGAAAATTGCGTTGTCAAAACGCTATAATTCTTGTCTCTAAGTTTATACCTATGTGAACCTAAAGATATACAGGGTCAAATTAACTAGCGAAACTCAGCGAACGTGATGGGTATCGATGCGTTTTTACTAAATGTACCTTGTGGAAACTCATAGGGTTTTGGTCGGGTATAGATAGCATGCGGCTTTCGAAATTTCTAATTACTAAATATACTCAAGTTGGAGTATCATAATCGGGCATATTTATGACCTAGCGTTGCATGATTACGTACTGCTAAATATATCCGGCCGCGAGTCTGTGCTGGACCGCTTTGTGCTTGTAAGTCCAAGAGCAAGCGAAGCGAGCTCGGGTCTTGGGGCACCCCGACTCGGACAGGTTAGATTCGAAGGGTATGACGGGGGCTCAAGTGAGCGAGGAAAGCGAGCGAACGAGCCATGTCATCTCCTTTGTGTTAGGTTCCTTTAAACCATGTAGACAGAAATAGGGCCCCGCGAAGCGGGGATCCGTCAACTACGTCTTATTATTTTTGCTTGTAAACCAACTTAAAACCGCCACGTGATCTTCCCCACCCTAAATACTCGCACTATGCACCAATCCCGCCCTTTTTCAAGCAAGTTATTCTATTGAAAAAGGGTATACTTAGTCATGATTCATTTTAAACTGATGCTACTAAATATACCCGAGTAGCTGTGTCTTGGTAAGGTACATTTAGCGGTAGTCACTCGAAAATGTGATCTCCTAATTATACCCGAAGTCGGCCAGGTCCGTGACGTCACTGGCGCCCCACAGGGTACACTTAGTAAAGACGCGGTATCGATATCTAAATACGATAAAACAATAAAGATTTTGATGATTTTTATTGCTTTTAGGTTCACAATCTAATATATGCAAAGTGCACCACACATAACTAGGTATCACAAAAGGTAGGTGGGTGTCACAGTGATTTCTTCTCGTTGCAATAAAGTTACTGGGTAGATTCCTGCTTGGTTTGATTCCTGCCTCAGGCAAAAGCTTTTTCAAAAAACACAAATGCAGTTTTATTTTCCTTTGTCATGGTTCAATTCAATTTCAAAATATTTTGTACATAAACCTACATACATGGGCACTGATGAAACGTCAGAAGCTAAGTAGGTGCACGGTTTTAATTGGTTGTTTCCTATGGAGAAGATCCCCGAAAGAAACTTCACGGTTACTCTTTTAAAAATAATTGATTTGTTTGTTAATAGTATGGGAGGGCAGTGTAGGCCTGTCAACAAGTACTACTTAACAAAATAGAAAATGGTCAAACTTTCGTTACCGCTTTGCCCTACTACCCATAGTTTCGAATTCTGCGTACCGTGCCATCGTAATAATCATGTTAATTTACGCGACGAACATCATATTCCCCTCACTTACATGCAGCTGACAATTTTTTTTTGAGTTGAAAATCAAAATCTTAAGACCGTCCCATAACGCGTGTTCATACGCGGTATGAAATTACTTTTTTTTGTAAGTTTTTTTTACAACTTTGACTTGCTTTAACTTTGGATTGCCTATTGGTGCGGCGACTGACTCTCACTTTGATGATAATTGAATATTTACTTAGTAAACAACTAGGTACAGACACCAGCAGGTCAAGCTACCCGAAACTGTCAAATTTTTCCAATCAACCTTAAACCTTAATACTATAGCGATAAAGTTGCAAATCTATTAAAGAAATTTGACAGATTGTAGTAGCTTGATGTGCTGGCGTCTGTACTAGAAATGACATATATCGAAGTATAACATTCATCGCAAAAATCGAGCAGTATTTACCTACCTCCCATACTTGAACCCCATACTAAAACGCCCAAGTAGGTATAATGTTTTTTAAGTGACTGATTTTTTATTTTTAAGATATTATGGTCTATTTTCCGTTACAAGCGCAGAAAAGACTTTGTTTCTCATACTTTTTCGAGAAAAAATTCACACTGGTAAGGTTCTGTCCAAAAATTACGAAATAAAAGACACCGATGAAAGGTTTATATTGAAAAGCTAATAAATGAACGAAGAGAATAAATGGAATGCTGTGCTCAAGGAAGTAGGTACAAGCAAATATATCGGTTTAGTGAGAGAAATTAGCTTGGGTTGAAGTAAGAAAGCTAGTTTAAAGTATGAAAAATGGAAAGGCTATATATGGACCCAGATATACCAGTAGAGGACCTATACAAATGTTTAAAAATGATGGATGTAAGTGGCTGGCTTTATTCTTCAACAAGTTATTGCATGAAGGAGTGATCCCACAAGAATGGTGCAATACCTAGTTCGCTAGTGCCCATCTTTAAGAATAAAGGTAATGTACAGGACTGCAACAACTATCGAGGGATAAAGCTTATGTCAACTCACATTATGAAGGTATAGGAGAAAGTAAATAGAAAAGATTGCGAGAGGAGAGCGAACCCGTTTGGGTTTAGGCCAGGTCGAGGAACAATGGACGCCACTTTTGCACTCCGTCAACAATCCGCCAATTGTGCGAGAAGTACAGACGTGTACACAAGTACATATGCACATGGTGTTCATTGATAGAGAGAGCGGGCGATAGGGTACCTCGGGATGAATATTCAATGAAATGATGTGGGCTTTGAAAAAGAAAGGTTTGTCCGGGAAGTATGAAGAGTTAATTTGTGCTATGCATAGCCAATCCCGTACCTACATCCGATCGGCTGCTGGCAATACCGACGAGTTCAGTGTAGTTGTAGGCTTGCACCAAGGATCGGCTTTAAGTCCTTACCTCTTCCTGTTGATATTGATGCCATGACATCGGACATGCAGGAAGAGGCACCCTAGTACATGCTGTTTGCAGATTATTTTTCTTCAATCTCCTATGAAGGTGGACCTGGTATCCAGAGGAGATTGAAGAGATGGCAACAGAAGCTGTTGAATGTTGGCTTGAAAATCAACAGAATCAAAACTGAATATAATAGGGTTTAAAGTATGAAATTGCCGTTTTATTGTAATAGGTACTTCGAATTGACATAGAACCTTCATGGTTTAAGATTTTTGAGTGAAACTTTTTTCACATGGTACGGTCAGCAACAAAAGTCGGTTAACACTTTAGTTGTTTAAATCTTAATTATTGAGCAAAATATTCTTAAAAAACATAGAATATTTAAGAATAATTAACTCTTTGCTATTACATGAAATAGAGAAAACCAATTCACAGCATTTTGTCTCAATTTAGATCATTTGTAAAAGTAACAGTGTTAATTGACTTTTGTTGCTGACTGTACCTATGAAGTTATTCTTTTAAAAAATGTGCAACATTCGATTATCGACTTTCAGTTGTTTTTTTTTTTTATTCAGCTTAGACAAGAAAGATGGATACTTCGAAAATTCGAGTTATTTTTGAATACGAGTTCCGACGCGCAACTAACGCGGCAGAAACAGCTCGCAATATCAATGTTGCGTTTGGAGAGGGGACTGCTAATGAACGCACCGTGCGATTTTGGTTTAAACGCTTTCGTGATGGAAACTTTGATTTGAAGAACGAACCACGTGGAAGACCGCCCACACAGGTCAATAACAATGAATTGAAAGAGATGGTGGAAGCCGATCCGAGCCAAACTACCCAGGAATTAGCGGCATGGTTTAACGTTACCTTACCAATAATATTGACTCATTTGCGTCAAATCAATAAAATAAAAAAATATGAGAAATGGGTGCCCCGTGCCTCATGGTTTGACTTATCTGCAGAAAGAAACGCGTGTTGAAACTTGTGTTGCCTTGTTGAATCGATACAGAAATGAAGGAATATTGGATCGAATTGTGACATGGTGATGAAAAGTAGATTCTTTACGATAACCGTAAGCGAAAAATGCAATGGCTGACCCCAGAGGGGCAATTCTCGTAATTTTAAGACCGTTCACAGTCTGATCTCAGTCTCAATCTGTCAAAAAATACCTCTAATTTCCCTACATTTTGACAAGTTTTTGACATTTGTTTGTCGCTGAGATGAGACTGCGACTAGATTTTGAACGTTTTAAATTACGAGAATTGGCCTTCTGGTCAAACGCCGCAACAGTGTCCTAAAGCAAAGCCTACCAATAAAAAGATAATGGTAACTGTTTGGTGGTCTCAAAATGGTGTTATTCACTATAGCCAAGCAATAACGGCAGATGTCTACTGTGCCGAACTCCGAACAATGATAGCAAAACTAGCAGTGAAACAGCCCCGAGTCATGAATCGATCTTCACCATTATTGCTCCATGATAACGCGAGACCTCATACAGCTCGAGAAACCGTTTTAACTCTACAGGAACAGCAATTAGAAAACCATTCGTCACCCTCCATATTCGCCAGACCTTGCTCCAACGGACTACCATTTTTTTCGTGATTTGGACATTTTTCTACGTGATAAAAAGTTTTCTTCTCAGGAGGCAGTACAAAAGGCTTTCACACAGTTTGTCGAATCTAGATCACGAGAGTTCTATCGCAAAGGCATAAATTACCTTCCTATTAGATGGCAGCAATGTAATGTATAGATAATAATGGTAATTGTTTTGATTAAATAAACATGTTAAATTAAAAAAAAAAACGAATTTCAATTTTCAGAACAAATAACACAACAACAACTAACAACACACAACAACAATAACAACATATTTTCAGTATAAATCGGCAATTTCATACTTTAACGCCTGATATGTTCTGTGATTTAGGCAGTCTTTCTGGAGACATAGCGCTTGATGGCGCGCTTCTCCCGGTCTGCTCTGAATTTCAGTATCTCGGTTCAATTGTGTAAAAGATAGCGAAGTAGATCAGAGTGTTAAGCACAGAATAATCACAGAATGGATGAAATTTCGGCAGGTCACTGGAACTATGTGCGACTCCCGCATCCCCCTTGTAAAACAATGGATGGCTATAAAAGTAGGGGGAGACCAACAAAACGATGAATGGACTGTGTGAAAGATGATATGGCTGGAAGGGGGGTAACTACCGAGATAACTACTAATAGAGAGGTATGGAGGAAAAAGACATGTTGCACCGACCGCAAATGAATTGGTATGAGGACAGGACTGAGAATGATGAAGAAATGCAATGCTAGTGTTTTACTGTGTTCAATTTTCTTAATGTTTTAGTTTTCGCAAAAATCTACAACATAATCTTGTATTAATAAATTGAGCGTTTTTCGACGAACTGAGCAATTTTCAATCATTCTGTCGGTTTCAGCCAAGCGATATTAGCGGATAAAACACTATATGTGTCTGGGGTACTAGGTATGGACCCTCAGGCACAGTTGGTGTGTGGCGGTGCCGAAGCACAAGCACGACAAGCTCTCGACAACCTCAGGCACGTGCTGGAGGCCGGTGGAGCTTCGCTCGAGTCCGTCGTGAAGACTACCATCCTGCTAGCTCGAATGGACGACTTCCAAGCTGTCAACCAGGTTTATGCAGAGTGTAAGTTCCTACCTATACAATGTGTAACTTAATTAATGCACACTATGAAAGTAGTTTCTTCAGAATTGCTTACTGAATCGATTTCTGTAATTTTTAATATAGGTAATATTTTATCTCAAAAATAATAAAAACTACGTAAATTGCTGCCACACTTCTGCTGTACAGTCAAAACAAACCAAAATTGATGAAATACCCACTAAGCTAGACCCTTATACGAATGCGACTGTGTGCATGCGTAGATTTGTAATGTGACCATAATTTTCTCCCACAATCAGCTTAACTAATTTATTAAAAAATAGTAGATTATTAACCAAGGGGATAAAGCAGTGTCTTCTGTCGCGGGTGACGATTTAAATCGCGAGCGTAACGAAGGACTTAAGGTTCACTCCCGAGCGTAGCGAGGGTGTTAAAAACTTAAATCACGAGCGAAGCGAGGGATTTAAGACGAGTCCTGAGTGTAGCGAGGGATTGAAGTTCACCCAAGACTAAGACAGCTTTATCACCGAGGAAAATACTCTACTTTTCGTACCATTTGCGAAAAAATTAACACAATAATAATATGAGATAAACATTTATTAAAAATATTGACAATTAAAAGTAAAAGTTAACATTCGAAACAGTGGTCCAATTATTGATAGAGAGAGTTACATTTTTGTTTGGTACATTTATTGTTGATGAGTTGATTTGAGTATTTCTCTGTTCTTGCGTCTGAGGAACTTGGCAAATTCCTAGCCTAATATTTTTTTGTCGGAAAAGCAAAGGCATCAAGCTCATACGGCCTCGTCGGTTTTCGTAATTTTATTTAATAATCATGACTGCATAACAAATGCATATTCCTTTTTCAGAAAGATGTATAATACTTTATATACAAACTCAATGGTGTAAACACAGATGTAGTTCAGTATAAATTTCGGTAAGTATTCCAAATTTAAATCACATTCTCCCCCTAGAGGATGAATGAAATTCAGTACAATTTTCTTTCCCTGTTTTTAACAGATTAAAAATGACTATTGTTATGTTCGCTTTTTGTGGCATAGAATGTCACTTTTTTGAGCAAGTGGTATGAAAACATCTTTTTTACATAATAATAAAAATTCAGTGTAAGTATTATGTTTATAACATAATATTCTAATTGGGGTGTCTGGTGGTGTGCGTTAATTCCGGGACATGTTGTATATATAGAATCTACATAGGTATATCAACTTTATATTATTCGACAACATACAATAATGTACACAAACGAACGGCAACACAAACGAAGGTTCGAATAAAATGAAACCCTAATATTTTCAGACAGTAGCTCGAATATGTGCTAATTTTTCATAGTTTATTTATTGGTAGTGGTAGGAACCGTGGGGTGTTAGTCGGTAGGAATCCGACATATCACGCAAAAGGATACAGCAAAAAAAAAAGGTGCTAAGTACCACCTTTTGAGTGATGGAGTGGAGTCAGGTAAGTTTGTATTAGATGTTTATTTTTTAAATGTACGTTTTTTACTACGCAGTTTAAACAATTTTCATTCTTTCATTTCTCTACTATAAGCTAAGTAAGTAATTTCTATACTTATAACGCATACTTGACCTACCACCACGTTTATAGAGCAAAAATAAACGACTTTATGATAATTTTACGTGTCGTGAGTAAGTGACGTTACCTACGACCATAATTTTCTTCATTTTATCTTCTTATCAATACCATCTGGTCTGGGGATAGAGGGTTATACAGTGTCGGACTCTTATCGAGTGAAACCTAAGGAATGCACCTTTCCAATGTGGGTCGACAACGTGATAGCTTGCAACGTCGCAATTCACCCTGGGATCCTGACGCTAAAATTCTCATGTCACTAAATCGGTGGCGCCGCCGGGACGACTTGGTGTGGGGCCAGCATAAGCACCTGATACCTCGTCATGTCTAGGTGGACAGGGCTGAGCTGCACCAGGTCCTAGTGATGGGAGCAGTGACTTGTGCCTCGCAATAGCGGTGGTAAGACCCGCCATGAAGGATAGGCTGAAGACGGCATGGCGCCATTACTTTCCGGATGACACAGATGCTTAACGTTGCTGTCGCTGTGGTAACTGCCTCGACTACACAGCGCAGCACACTTTGGAAGAGTGCTGTGCCGTGAATTTAGTGCATGGCTGGCAGCGAGAGCACGAAACGTCCACGACTTCTATTACGAGGAAGAGATAGTCGCAGAGCTGATGGCGGAAAGGCAGTGGCAGGATACAACTCCCCTAGCTCCAACAAACGCACCGGCGGGTGACAGACTTGGCGACTGTTTCGCCTGAACAGACAGGCCCGAAACGGCGGAGCGCCGTTTTTCGCGCGTGCTTCTCTAGATGAATAGCGGCGGTAGAGTGACGCCCGCAGAAGGTACGACAGGCCCCTCATCACCTCACATCCATGAGGACCTACAAAAAAAAAGGGAATACGATCTTGTAGCAAAATCACACACAAATTGCAAGATTTTATAAGATGAGATCCAATTGGTTAATTTTCCTCCGCCCCACTCTGCCTCCGTGGAGTATCAGATTTATAAGTCAGTATTAGTAATACCTATGGCATGCGCGCGTAGATACCAGTGGAATAATCACGAACCAGTGGGCCAGGCAATTATGATACGAGCTATTCTTCTTCTTCTTAGCGTGTCGATGGCAAAAATATGGTTCTTTTTTTAGTTTGTTTGGCCCAATATTCTGCAACGCGGATAGCATTCGCTGACGCAGTCATTAGGTCCTCACGTGTACATGTAAGAAGGCATGCGGTGCAAGATAGGAGGTGAGCCATTGTCTGTGGAGAGACCGCATACATACCGGAGGTCTGAGCCTTCCATGAACCCCCACTTGTGGAGGTTGTCCTTGCTGCGACCTCACGGTAACTTATGTCCGGATGGGATACTCGAGCTATTATAAACGCGACTATGCTTAGCTAGCATACCTGGGTGTATTTTTTGACTCCACATCATCTACGATCAACAACGTACATTCGTTATTGGGAGTTTATCGACGATCTCTGTAACCAGGCATAATTGTCATATTAAATCCAACTCTGATTAGTGACTATTCTTGCGTTTTTAACGAAGTCAACAGGAACAGAACCGTACCTAGTATTGACTCCACCACAAACCTATGGTCTGGTCCAAAAGTATGTGTTGAAAACGTAAACAAATGAGTCAGAAAACGATACAGTTCGTTTTCTGACTCATGTGATACCAATTTGTATTGCCACTTACAAATTGAGTTCTTTGATATGATTATTTGAATAAATAAATCCGAAATTATAATTTTTCTCCAATTTTCATCGATGATTTTTCAATTACAATTTAATAATGTTATTCAAACAATAATTGCCTATTTGAAACAGAGGTATAAAGTTGACACCTTAAATAAACCGGTGAGTGTGTTACTATAATTAATATAACTTTTTATAACTTAATTAATTTATAACTTTAGTTAGTAATTTTACACTTTCATCAGATACATACCTAGTTTTGGACAAACAGACTTAGAACTTAGCCTTTTTTGCATGTTAGAATATCGTTTGACATTGACATATTCCAATCATTTGACATACCTCGGTGTCTTCAAAATTATCATTGTGTAATTTTATTTAACAATATCAGCAAACATACTTACCTACTCGTTTATCTTTTGTTGAATATTGATATGGAATGAACTGTTGACCCCGTTCGCGTAGGTACTTAGTAATTTTATTCACGATGAGTTCAGAGCCAGAAAATACTGCGTCCAAGACAGACGGTTCATCCAAGATGAGTACGCAAAAGGGAGACGATACAACGAAAACGAACGTTCATAAAGTTACCAAGACGATCGTTACATCGCCGAATATCTATAAGCCAGTTGGACCTTACAGGTTTGTTATTTCTAGTTTAAATTAATTAGTACTTTACGTAACTAGGTAGGTGCACCAGACGGATATTGTGTTATTCTATATTTTTATGTTGGGAATGCGCGATTCCCATACGAGGAAAACGCTTTAAAAATATTTTCTTTATAGTCAAGCATTAATTACAAAATCGTCGAAGTTGGTCGAACTGCGTCGGACCACACGAACACTACGGTAAACTGTAGTCATATTTAATTATATAAGGAGTTTTTTGTTTTGTACCCACAGTGCTTTAACTGCATAGGTAACTAAACAGGACTGTGCTAGGGTAGGGGATAGGGTTTCGTGGCACGTGCTAAGTTGTAAGGCGCGGACTCGCTTAGGAATTTTTGAAGACGACTCCTACTTTGTATAATTAGATAGATCTGGTGAGGACCAGCCCTCCTGTGCTCTGGCGTAGGTACTATACACAGATAGGCCCGCACTTAAATCACATAATGATATAGGTAGGTACCTTTGTTCGTGTCTAGGCAGACAGATTCTTTACAATGACGAAAAGTATGATCGCGAATAAAGGAATGAAGGACAGTATTATTCGTTAATATCATTTTAATGTTACAGCTATGTACTTAGTGGAGTGATGGGCTACGGGCAATATTAACGTTAATATCATAATAATGTACTTAAGTAGGTACCTAATAAATAATGCGATTTCAGCCAAGCTATATTAGCGGATAAAACCCTTTACGTGTCGGGAGTATTGGGCATGGACCCTCAGGCACAGTTAGTAGATGGAGGCGCCGAAGAACAGGCACGGCAGGCTCTCGACAACCTGAGGCACGTACTGGAGGCCGGCGGCGCTTCGCTCGAGTCGGTCGTGAAGACTACCATACTGCTAGCTCGAATGGAAGACTTCCAGGCTGTAAACCAGGTTTATGCAGAATGTAAGTACCTAGATGTTACAGATACTTTTATCAGTAACTATGTACAATAACTTGTTGTCGAATAATATCAAGTTGCTTATCACCTCACCCTACAGAAATGGTCCGTGTCCATTACCGATGTCAAACAAAGTGCGTACCTAGTTGTGATATAGACTAAGCGTAGAGCAACTTCTTACGCGAATTTAATTTTCAATGCAAATGATGTAGGTACCTATGTGACGTGCTTTCGCCCTGATGTGTTGTAGGTAATTTAAAAAGCATTGAAAGCAATTGTAGGCCTAACGCGTAAGTATGGCCTGCAACGTAATTTTCTGCGGGTACCTATGTCGCTACTTAGTTCTTGGGCGTGTATCGTCACCAATTCACCAAGCCAGAGTTTCGTATGTTTTTATGCTTGCTAAAAATGATTATTTTAGATTTTTTATTGAAATAGCTGGAATTGAACCGCCAACCGTGCAATAACTGGGACGCTGCCGATAGCCGATAGTGGTGGTTATATCTGCGTGTATGGTTTCAAGCGCGAAGGTTCGTGATGATAGACAGTTAGTGCAAAAATTGAGCTAACACCATGGTGCATAGTGCGGCGGCGGCGTTCATAGCCCAGGAAAATAAGTTAAATTATAGGCAAATCTACGAAATTGTACTCTTAGCTAAGATCTATCACCGGGGTTATCTTTATTCAGGCATAAGAAATATGTATGGCATGTATGTTTAACAACTTTCTTTATTAGGTACTTAATTCGGCATAAAAAATCCTGCAAGACACATAGGAATCTCGAAATTTACAATTCACAAAATGCCAAGTAAATGGCCTGAAGGGCAAACTAGGTAGGTACCTACTGTTACGAATGCTGTGTTATGCAAATAGCATTATAAAAGTCAGACTTGGGCGACTTTGTAGCAATTCCACATTCGTGCGTGAGTATGTAAGTTCCAAGTTCACGATCAATTCAAGTTGCAGTTGCAGAATGTGAATTAGACAATCGAACACTTTAGAGAGCTCGCAAAAGATTCCAATTGCAGCTAATCTACTGTTTCTTCCCAAGCGTTAAAAATGTAGTTTATTAGGGTGACACCGGTCAGTTGTACAACGTCCTTTGGTGAAACCGTACTGTTGTTGATTTAACATACATGTACCTACTGTAACATTTGCTTGAGTACCTATTAACTTCTCAAACACCTAACTGAGAACTAGTAGAATTGACACAGGCCTATAATTGTTGGGTTCTTTATTTCTGGATTTGAACAATGGAACTACTTTTCTGCTTCATAAGATCCGGAGAGACTCCTTGGTCTACACTGGTGTTCAATATGAAAGCTACATAGGGCGCAATCGGCAATAGTGTTAACGACAGACTACAGACTTTTACAGACATTCCCCAAAGATCTTCTGTCAAAGGTCTAAACCCCCAGGTTATAATAATATAACTAGGTTATAGTTATAAGAGAGAAAGTTTGACAGTTTCGGGTAGCTTGATGTGCTGGCGTCTGTACAATCGAACAACCTAATTAGTTTACATATTATACTCGTATGTGTGGGTGAAGTCACGGTTATGCACACAAACACCAAATAAAACGAGCGAGCTCTGTTTTTAGTAGTGTGCGTATGGCACGATAGTAGGTAATCATTCATTGATGTTACTGAATGAATATAATATTTCGCATCATATTATTATAGCAACATTGGCGCAATGGCTATCGCCTTTGGTGAGTGAACGAGAAGTCGTAAATTCAAACCATGTGTGCAGCAAATGTCTTTTTCTTTTTGTATTCATTATTTTGTTCAAACCTTACTTAAAAGTTGAATTTATAACGATTCGATCCCATTCATGGATGAGTAATGAAGTTTGCAACGTTTGAGATAGCCACGGAACTCTCAGGCCATTTCATTTTGACTATTACCAATACCAATGTTTCCTTAATAAAAAAAAATAAAATGATTTTATTGGTTTTATTTACTTAACTTTCTAGTTTTTCAAAAAAATCACTCGAGCAAGTGATTTTTTTGACCACAAAATTAACGAAAAAGAAATACTAAAAAGCAGCAAAACAAAATTCCTGTTGGGATCGAACTCACGTCGTCTAGCTTACATCAGCAGCTATTGCAGGCGCTTACGCCACTTAGCTATTGGAAACTTGTTATATGAGACTAAAATATGGGCTCATATTCCTTCATTGTGTACCCGTTTATTTTATCTTTAACCGCGTGTGTATAATATGTATACCCACACAATAATAGTCACCGATGTATGCGCTATGTAAACTAATTAAATGGGCCCACTGTACCTATAGCACTTTCAGTGGATAGCCGGGGACGAAACCCAAATGGCTATCATGCAGTGTTACCAATCTATTTAAATGCGCGTTAAGCAAACCATCAAACGCTTTAGCAGTTACAGTGCCAAGAGCCAGTAGTTACTTTTATCAATAAGATCACCAGTTTCATCCTTCACTTCAGGCACTACCACTATTTTCATGAAGTCGGCTGGCAGGTAGGAATGGCTCACGCACAGCAAGTACAGACGACAGCACATCAAGCTACTACAATCTGTCAAATTTCTTTAATAGATTTTCAACTTTATTGCTAAACTATTAAGGCTCGAGGTTGATTGGGAAAATTTGACAGTTTCGGGTAGCTTGACCTGCTGGCGTCTGTACAACAACCAAGGCCCTAGCATAGTATTTTTATCTCACCAAGCGATACGTGCTTTACTTGTGGTTATCAAGTGTACAAAAATGCTGTGACTGTGTGTACTTGCAGGTCCGAGCTCTCGGTACCGTCCGAGACAATGGCGAAGTCGGAAGTGTATGTGTGTGTTATGTGCTGACGCCACTCGCCTTCACGCACACATTCTCAGCGTGTTGGTACACTTGGTTATCACCAGTAAAGCCTGTTTATTATGTTTCAGTTTTCCCAAAAGATTACCCGGCGCGCGCTACCTTCCAGGTGGGTAAGCTTCCTCTGGACGCGGCAGTGGAAATAGAAGCCATTGCACTCAGTGGAGATCTAGTCGTCGCCGAGGCGGGCCCCTGCCCTTGTGCAAAGATTTAGTATAACAGGAATTAATCTGATAAAACAACTTATTGATGCCGTGTAACTATGGTTGTTTTCATTTATGTATGTAAATTGTTTTACTGAACATTTAAGTCTTCTTATATTATGTACTACTACCGCTGTTGTGAAAAAATTGTGCGTGTTAAACAGACATAATTATTAAAACGATTTTTTTTTTTTGCTTAAAAATTTTTTGCTGGGGGTCATGACCCCCCCAAATCATTCAAGCTGTCGAGAGTCTAAATGATTTACTTGCCTTACTAAGTTTGAGCCCCGAAAACCCCGATGGGCATATACAAAAACATTAAGAACATAGAAAGAAGAAGTTTGTAAAGTTAAACGAAATAAATATTATTATTATTATAGGCAAACATGGGGACTGCCGACACAAGTAAAAACTTAAAACTATGAAATGACCGTGGGTTTTTTAACGCGCCCAAATACTTTAAAAAATCTATTATAAAATATAGAATCTAGGATGCAAGAGCGAGCGAAGCAAACTCGGGATATTGGGCACCCTGCTTCTACGTAAGGTTCGAAAGGCCAGAGTCCAAAACCTAAACTGCTGTAAAACGAGTTTAAGCTTTTCGTCATAATTCGATAAAGTAATTCTCTTTCTATATGATGGTTAAAACAAAACAGAGAGTATCCAAGGTGGGGTGCTAAAATTTTCAGGCTCACCACGCTCGCTCTTGCAATCTACATTCTGTTCATTCTTGAGCTTTTCTTCATACGTCGACAAAGCACTTAATTCCTAGTCCTTTTGGGATAATCGAAAGAAAATCGAACCTAACCTACCCGAGAGTGAAAAATTTTCGAGCTCGAGCTCGAATATTGTTGATAAAATTTTTAGGTTCTCTTGAAATTCCATACTTACAAGTATTTACTTAATATTATAAATTCGCACTCTATATGTAGGTATGTAGGTATGTTACCTTTTCACGCTTACACCACTGTACGGATTTCGAAGGAGATAGATAGCATCCTGTGAGAGGAAATAGGCTACTTTTTGTAATTAATTTTCGACATTCACGCGGGCGAATCCGCGGGCAGAAGCTAGTGAGAAATAAAACGAATAGTTTTTTCTTCTACATTCGTTCTTGCTTAAGAATTCCGTTCTAACTCAAACTCAACTCAAACTATTTATTTCAATTAAACCAATTACAGGCACTTTTGAATTGTCAAGGGTCGGTCAGTCAAAAAGATGAAGCTAGTTGCCCATTCCAAAGCGTACCTACGTACCTATGGAGAAGAACGGGCAAGAAACTCCATGGACACTTTTTTTATCTTTTCATTACTTACGGACGCTTTAAAGTTATAAAATATTGGTTTTTGTTAAGTTTTGGTTTGGTTAAAAAAAAAACTATTAAATTAAATCAAAATAAGCCACGGCAGCAAAGAGTTGACCAGTCATTACTGACGGCGCCCGTTCACGTACATGACGCATAGATTAGCACCATTCAGCTCAACCATTTTGAAGGGAACTAAATGATCCAACACATGCGCCACCATCAGCGAGACATTAGAGTGTGCATGAGACATACTCTCAGCCGCCAAGGCACATTCAAGACAATGAAAGACGTACCCAGTAAATAGTAGCTTTATAGTATGTACATAGTACTCACATAATTATGTGCTATGCAAATATACAATACTAGGAGATTGAATTTATATACCCAATACAAAAATAGTATTTTAAAATCTTCAGCAGCTCCTACAGTATGTAGGTAGGGTAGAGGCGTGTGTGAAGTTTTTTCAAATGCTAATCAATTTATTTACGCGTCCTGTGGAGCAGGACCAGCGTTTAGCCAAGCATTTTTGTCAACGATGTAATCCCCCAACTTATAATATAATAATAATAATAAAGATAAACAAATCAAGTATCTTGACTTGGCTCGCGAGGTTGTCGACATGTGGGATGTGGACTCAGCGATCATTGTGCCGATAGTCGTGACAGCCAATGGCTTAATAGCCAAGAGCCTCGACCAACACCTGAGGAGGCTCTCGTTGGGCAGCTGGATCAAGGGCTTGATTCAGAAAGCGGTACTTCTGGACACGGCTTGCATTGTCAGGAGGTTCCTCTCTCTGGAGCCCTGACCACCGGTAGCTTGGACCTTAAATTGTTCCCGATACCGGTGGGCTACTATCTACTATATAAAAATAAGTCGGGTTTTCCTTCCTGACGCTATAACTCCGAACCGATTTCCACGGTTTTGCATTCGTTGGAAAGGTCTCGGGCTCCGTGAGGTTTATAGCAAAGAAAATTCAGGAAAAATTTCAACAGAAAAGCGGGTAAATCATAGTGTAGGAGTAGGTTAGGAATAGGGTAGGAGTAGGGTAGGAGTAGGTTAGGAGTTGTGTAGGAGTAGGTTAGGAGTAGGGTAGAAGTAGGGTAGGAGTAGGGTAGGAGTAGGTTAGAATTAGGGTAGGAGTAGGGTAGGAGTAGTGTAGGAGTAGGGTAGAAGTAGGGTAGGAGTAGTGTAGGAGTAGGTTAGGAGTAGGGTAGGAGTAGGGTAGGAGTAGGGTAGGAGGTAGGACACCACGCGATCGTAGTAGCGCCGGGCAGCTAGAAATAATTTATATGGCAAAACAACGTTTGCCGGGGTCAGCTAGTTTTTTATATTTTTAAATGGTTTTATATTTTTAAATGTTTTTTAACATATATAAAATATAATTTGTAAGTATTTAAATGAAATAAAGGAAATAATAATATACCTGGCTGCATAGTGTGAGTTTTATCTAAAATTTGAATTTCGTTTCATTGAGTTGGAGTATGTGGGTAGGTATTTTATTGTAACATTTTAAACAGTACTCCATGAAGGAAGAGTCTACTTTAGCCAGTCTGAAGCCTGGTTAAACTAATTGGTCCCTATTTCTAGTTTTATATGTATGTCTGTCACCTCTTCCGAAAAGATTTAAATTTGTCCTTGCGTACATGATGTTTTCATAGATATAGGTATTGACAAGGTACCGTCATGATATTAATATCTTTAAACAGTTCCCTTAGAGAATCGCGCCTGCGGAGGCCAAATATTGCTCTGATGACTCTTTTCTGCAGCATAAAAATAGATTCGATATCTGCAGCCCGTCTCCATTGTAAAATACCGTAAGACATGATACTATGAAAGTAACTGAAATAGACTAGCCTCGCGATATCTACACTACATTAGTAGGTAAATTGATGGATTGTTCTTACAGCATATGCTGCTGAACTTAGCCGTCCTGCAAGAGATGTTATATGAGGACCCCATTGCAGCCTTGAGTCGAGCGTTATCCCCAGGAAAACAGTTTTATCGACGAATTCTAGTTTCTCTTTATTCAATACTATGGCACAATCACTTCTTTTGACATTCGGTAAAGCAAATCTTATGCGTTTAGTTTTTTTTTTCCATTTAATACTAAGTATTAGCAGTGAACCAATTTTGCACTTGCAGGCGGGCCTTATTTACGTCGTCAAGATTTGATTCACGTCTATTTATCTTAAAATTTAAGGAAGTAACGTCAGCAATTTGTGGTTGCTTTTTTTAATAAATAGGGCATTTATGTATACTAAAAAGAGGAAAGGACCTACTATCGAGCCTTGTGGAACACCCATTTTTACTTAAACCAAGTGAATTGACACCATTTATTTGAACTTTTTGTTGTCTATCATGTCTACCTTCCCTTCCCTACAGTTAATAGGGAAAGGAAGGGAATGTAACACGGACCATTGGATAGTCGCTTGTTCGACAGTTCTGTTTAGACTTTTCAGGCCTAGTTCTGGTGTATTTTTATAAGTACCTCATAATGAGTTTAACAACATGCAAGCCTATTTATTCAAATAAATAAGACACTATTTTTAAATCTGTGACCTAGAGTGGGTGGTCATGAAAACGGTAGTTTACAGCACGGCGCTCGTAGGGCAACGTATATAAAGCTTGCCATGCACGAAGCGATTAGTCTGGTAGATTGCAAGTCCTTTTGACGTGAAGGTCGAAAATAATTATAAGTAAAGTACAAGGATTAAAATATTATCATAGATGCAAGATTGCAGTTGCTTTCATAATAGCTACAACAAAAAAAAAATAATAATGGTGTCTGGCCTTCTCTGATAGAAATCCTAAGTGACTTAGGTAGGTAGGGACATGAAACTACCGTTTTCATGACCACCCAGGTCATGAAAACGGTAGTTTACAGCACGGCGCTCGTAGGGCAACGTATATAAAGCTTGCCATGCACGAAGCGATTAGTCTGGTAGATTGCAAGTCCTTTTGACGTGAAGGTCGAAAATAATTATAAGTAAAGTACAAGGATTAAAATATTATCATAGATGCAAGATTGCAGTTGCTTTCATAATAGCTACAACAAAAAAAAAATAATAATGGTGTCTGGCCTTCTCTGATAGAAATCCTAAGTGACTTAGGTAGGTAGGGACATGAAAAATAAGGCCTAGAAGGTGCATTGAACAAACATTTAAGGGGCTACTAGAATGCTAGATCATTCAATAGTATCAATCCCTAGTATAAGGCGCAGTGACAGCTCACTAAGTCTTCACGTTTAATTTTTTACAGAATAGGCCAGCAAATCGCTGATCGAGTTGAATCCCCATTTTGATGAGAATAATTGGATGAAGTTTCAATGGATGTTTGTTTGGAAGTTCGTAATATTTTCAGATGGGTTATACGGCTTGTGTTTAATTAAGTAGGTATAAGTTCAGTTAAGTGGAGTTTGGACAAGTGTGATATGGGCGTATGACGTAGATATTGCTGTCATTTCACAGTATGACATGACAGTAATATCTATCGTCATACGCCCACGTCCAAATGTATCAGTTATAGCTTTCTTTATAACCTCTGTTAGGTTATAGAGAGGAATATGTGTAATCGTAGGTATCGGTAGTACCGCTCTACTTTTGTACCGCCGCGTCGCCCGCCGTTTCTGCGATAACAGCGCGAACGGTCTGGGTCGACGACTATTTTATAATTTTCTGGTTAAAGTTTTTTTAGCTCGATGAATGGGAGATTATGAGGCGTGAATAAGGCGGAGACGGCATAATTTATACGTGTATGTTGGGTACGGGGTAGCGGCTGTAAGCCAGGTATTGCGTGTGTTTAAGAACAAAGAGCTTTTGCCGTTAACTCGCCACTAAGCTTTATTTGTTAACCCCACTTACATATTTATAGCAGGCCAATTATAATTTGAACAAAAGAATTGTGCGCAAATGTAGAGCTTTTTATAATTCACTACTAGGCCCCTGGCCCTGGGAGTCTACACCCTTAAGCACAAAATCCGAAGTTTCGGCCGAAAATACGGGTATTGCCTACTCCGTATTACTCACAGGCATAAGATTAATTGACAACACAATCTGACAGGTGTTCCTAATCCCGATGTGTTTATGCCCGTCTGAAAAATTTTTTGTCATTTGTTCTGACGGACTTTCGAAAAGGCCCGACGGATTTAGAGAGTAGAGTGTTTCGCACGGGTACGATGCCGATCTAGATGTGAGGATGTGTCAAAAAATCTAACATTCTGTGCTATATGTAATGCAAACCTTCTGGAATAAATTCCCTAAATTATGGTGAAAACAAAGAGTGGGTTGTTAAAAACTGCAAAAGCTTTGGTCTCTGGTTTTTTTTTTTTTTTGTTTTGCCACCCACTTCCGAAATTAAAGGATTTTTAAATTTATTTTAGTTGTAAGGTGGATGCATATAAAAATGCATGTAAAAAAAATGTTGCAGTCGGGTTTTTGATACTTTCATTTTGTATAATATGTTTTAATCGTCTTCTCGAGATCTTTATTATGATACCCCACATAATCATTGCACTCAAGACGTCAAGACAAAACAAGACTAATAATTCTCGAGTAGATACGTTCTCGACGAAGCGTAAACCGATGAATAGTTCTGGAGTTAGGGGATATACTCCCTAAGCACGCAATTCATAGTTTGTGACATATTTACAGGTATTTCCTTTTCTGTACTTACGGAACTATTATTAGGGTTATTACTTACGGACATAAGATTAATTCGGAGCCCGAATTAAGAACGAATGATAACACGATTTGTCAGTTCTACCTAATCCCGATGTGTTTTTGCTCGTGCGAAAATTATTATTTTGTCACTTGTTTTGACGGCTCAACTACTTTCGGACGAACCCGACGACCCTTTTTGACGGACTTAGAAAATAATCCCCTAGACTGCATCAGTACACTAAGGGATAGGCTTGATAGAGAGAGGGGTATTGAGGTGTTACCAAAAATACAAGATTTGCGAATTGAGAATAGAAAATAAAGTACGTATAAATACAGCAAGCAATACCTAACGAACAGTTTATTATAACTCCGTGATGGTGGAGTCGTCCGTGGGAGCCGTGCGTGACGTCACTGCAATGAGTTCCCTCACCTCGATAAGTTAAACTGTTCTAGACTATTAATAGACAAACCTAGCCTATTTTGTATAATACCTACCTACTCATATTTTTAAACTACTATATTAGTGTGGAAATAAGTTTATCAAGGTCCTTATGTACCTAAGTAGGTACATGGAAAGATGGCGATAAAGTCACAACTAGTGGGTAGTGGGTACCTACCTACTTATCTAATCCGTGTTGTTACGATTTGGAATTCAACCTAAAGTTATCAGGACACCGACGTCGCCTCCTCCTGTGAGGAGGCCTATCACTAAAACTATGGCGGAACAGAAGAGAGGACGTAATCTCCGGTAGTCAAAGAAACGCCGGGCGTGTAGTGACTATCAGTCTGGGTGTCTGGCAGACAACCTCGTCCCTTCACTTAATAGAAAAGTAATCTACGTAATATAAGTAAGTACATCTCAAATTCATTCACTATTTATCTACTGACATACAACGCATAGTCTAAACCGCTGGGTCTAGGCGTGAAAGTTTGCACAAGAGTTCCTTTTATAGCGCAGGTGAGCACTAAAGACAGATTTTTCAAAAATCTTCGAAAGGGGTTTGAACAAACCTTAGAATTTAGTATAGGTATAAGTAAAATTTAGTTTTTTGTCATCGTTTTTTGGAAGCTCTAGGTACCTAAGTCATCAACTTGAGATTTTGAGACCCACGCTAAAAGTTAATTAAGTTTAGGCAAAATTGATGACTGCTTGTTAATTACTTTTAATAATAGTTATTTGAACACACCTACCTAATCTCGGTAGGGTTATTATATTATAATGATTGGAAAATTAATACTTCATAAATTAATTAAACAGAAAGAAAGGTCTTTCACTACCTAAACCATTTGCGAGTCAAAGAATGTACTATGTTCGTTTAATAGGAAAAACGCGATGGGGGTGCGAGGTCAGTTTAGCGGGTTGCCTCCTTCCATAATAGGTAGGTAGCTACGATACGATCTCGGGGAGTCGTGGAGCGGCCAGTCGAGCCGAGTTGCTGCGGACGGCTGGTCAAGCGTCCGCCGGGGTAGCACACAACATCGCGCCCGATATCCGCTCGGAAACCTCTTCCACCAATTCGTCTATGTACTAATGGCCGCTGAATAACTCTCTCGCATTCTCTCGATCATGGGCTGTACCAGCAGTGCTCCAAACATGGTCAACTCGAGTACGGCAGGTAGGTATGGTAATGTGACATTTAAGGAACCGTTTTCATAGTTACAAAGTAGAGTCTGTAGGTACCAAGATATTTTACTTTTCCTCTTTTTCATCAAACTTACTTGTTGTGTAGTAAGCATTCTGATGAAGGATTTTGTGTGACAAAACAAATACCCATT
Organism: Apamea anceps; assembly: GCA_951799955.1. NCBI lineage: Eukaryota > Metazoa > Arthropoda > Insecta > Lepidoptera > Noctuidae > Apamea > Apamea anceps. The sequence goes on from OX637516.1 coordinate 9,223,281, forward strand.
GACAAAATAATTACAAGTCATCAAATTCTATATTTTAGCCTACCTACTACTTTCTCTATAATAATTTAAACATAAAGTTTAAGTAGGTACAATTAATAAAAACGTAGGTAGGTAATAACTTGGCCTTTTGTAGTATTAGTCAGTAAGTAATTGATTACGTACAAGTGAAAAGTTAAAGATAAGGAAAGAGAAAGAGCAAAGCGCCAGGATAACGGATAACTAATCATCTTGAAAATGTTTATACCTAAGTACTGTGCTGTGACTGTGACTGAATTTATTTTAGGGCGAGGCCACAGTGTTAACGTTGTAACTGTTATGTTTCAGAGAAAAGCATCCAGTCTGAGGAGGAAACAAGTGACGACCATTCGAAAGATACAGAAGAAATAATTTATAGAGCAGGAAATGATACAAACGATATAACCGTGCTTCCACCGTGTGATACTTTAACAGAACATAATATACAAGTAGTTAGAAATAAATCTACTCCTAGTTTAAACACAGAAAAAGGTATTGTTGCCCTTTATGCCTTTGACTTGGCATGATGTGATTGGTTAGGCCTCGATAATCACTATAAAATTAATTCTTCGACGTTTTCGAAAATTATGTTTTTAAGGTAAATTATTTTTTATAAGGACTATGTACTAGGTATTGTGTTTTTATTGGCAAAAATTGAATACTCTTGCGAGACCTTCGATTTACTAAAACTAAAGAAGTAGGTAGGTACCGTATTTAAACCAACGTGATCCAATTAGGTACCTGTGGTACGCGGTCCTTCACAGGTATATTAGATTGATATGGGAAAATCCGCCACCGACCGGGGCAATACCGTACCTATGCATTTGATTAATTCCAGAATAGTTACACTGTTCCCGACTCGGTCGATTTATGCTTTTTCTATTTGTTTTGAACAAAAAACTGGCCAAGTGCGTGTCGGACTGCGCACAGTGAAGGGTACGCTTCGGTCAAACAGCTAAAAGCCGTAACTTTTATTTGTTTGACTGTAGTAGTTTGACCAGGATCTGGACCTGCAAGGTACCTGAGTACCTTTCCTCTGGTTCCAACAGAAAATGACCACGCACTATTTCTGCTAGTGACAATCAGAGAGCGTAAAGCGTAGCCCAGGGGACAGGTACCTACCGAGGCCTTGCCTCCAAGCAAATCCCGATCCAACTCAAAGTGCGACGGTCAAACAGAAGAAAGGTACTTGAACTTTACGACGCTTAATTTCTAATACCGACGACCTAATTAAGCGTCGCGACGAAAAGTACTAAGCGCTTAGTACTTTTTGATAAATTGGTTTTCGAAGGATTCATTCGTTCATGAGCTATCAGAAAATATAAGTTTTACATCCAAAGCGGAGTAGATTTCTCACAATAATTGCTCCAGCGGAAGAAAATATAAAAAAACCGGTCAAGTGCGTGTCGGGCCACGCGCAGTGTAGGGTTCCGTAGTTTTTATAACAGCCAAGCGCGGATCGTATTCGCTGACTGATAGTTTCGTACCATGCTCTAACTAAAAGGCAAACATGACTACCTACCTAATTTGACTTCCTAATTCCTATACAAATCCTCACCTGATCCGACAATTTTGCACGAAAAGTTTTAATTTTTTTAAATTTGGGTAAGACTTGTCATAGCCGGTGTAGCAACTGTTTTTTTTTATAAAACTTATTTAGGAATGAAACAATAGCGCGATACAACTGACGCTTAGCGCCATCTATCGACATTTCTATGGAGTTGTTCGAAATTTTCGAGTCTAATACTCGACGGTCGACTATTACTCGTAAACTTGTAAAGCCCACTTAAGTGTGATAGTTTTCCTTTAAACTTCGTTATATATAGGTACTACTGCCGTGACATTTGAATTTCTTACTACAACTTTAGATTTAGGGGAGGTACCCTAAATAATATTATTTTGCAAAATTTTATGTTACCACTTTTTCGGCGTCATGAACGTGTAACTCATGCCAAGTTACAACTTTCTAGTACCAATAGTTTTTGAGCTAAGCCGCGGACAGACAGACAGACAGACGACATGGCGAAACTATAAGAGTTCCTTGTTAACTACGGAACCCTAAAAAAAACGTTCTCCGAAACAACCCAGTTTGGACCCCAAGTTATCGGCGTCAAAAATGTGTGTATAACTCCAGCTTCCTCATATGTGATAGAATAATTCTACCTATGCCAATATTTAAGGCATAATAGCTGCAATCAAAGTTCCCAGTCTTAATTTAGCTGCCACAAAAACTTCGTTAATATGAGTCGTTTAGTGTGTGTTAGCTGGAGTGACGTCACCCCAGCTTCCTCATTCAATACAGACAAGCCAGTAAGGTTAGGGTTTTGGACTATAGTCAGAAAAATAAGGCATAATAGCTGCACAAGGAAGGAAAAAAACTGAACGATAATACTTAAAAAGTGTTGAAACTACGATTAAAAACGTGTGTGTAAGCTGGAGTGACGGCACCCCAGCTGCTCATGTCATATCTTCCGAACGAAAGAAGATATGATTATGTATCAGCTCAAAAATTTAGGCATAATAGCTGCTATAGGCAGCAAAATTTTCAAATCTGTAGGCCTTGTAGTTTCCACGTAATAAACAAAAAACAGTTTTCGCGCCAAAAACATCAAATTATTGCTTCGGGGAAGGTAAGGAACGGCGTTGCCGTTCCGTGTGCCACATTATCAGTTTGAAGTAGTTTGAACTAGATTGTAGACAGGAAGCCGACCACACACTTTAATCATACTATGTAAGTATAGAAGATTTTTATAGCCATATTGTGTATTTAAACATAAGAGTAAAAAAATAAATTAACTGTAACAATTTCAATCACATTTTGAGTTGTTCAAATTAATGGATACATTCACCAGGTAAAGTTGATATGAATCTAGTTTTTAATATTACATTCATAGTTCCATTAAAGTTCAGTCGGCTCTCAGTCTATATCTTCAATATACAAAATTACTTCCAATAGATTGCCTTCTAAGTTCAAAGTTTAAAAAAAAAGCTTAGTGTAATAATACCTGTCTTTCAGAAAATCCTGAAGATGGACATAAGGTCAATACAACAGATTTAAACGACACACGAAACGAAGAGGAAAATCCTTCGAAATTAGAACAAGTAGTTGAGAAAGCCGTGGAGTTGCATTCTTTAGAAAATATAACGGAAACTCTACCAGATTCAAACAAACCTGTTTTAACAGCAGAACAACCCCAGAGAAGCCAAGAAAACAAAGATAACAGTAACTTCAGTGAAAGTAATGTTCTACAAGACATCGAGGAGCATCCCGACGTAGAACGGGATAAACAAAAGTTAGTAAACTGAATTTGAATTATTAATATAATAGGTAGCATGGGTACGTATCAAAATCCCGAATTTTAAAATACCGAAGGACGAAATCCCGATAATTGAAACGCCGAATGGTTGTTTAGTCGAAAGTTTAAAATCCCGAAAGTTCATTTGCCCGAAAGTTTAAAATCCCGAAGATCCATATCCCGAAGTTCAAAATCCCGAAATTACATCTCAAAGCCTAAAATCTCTAAGACAATGACAAAAAAGGAGCTTAACATAATAGGTATGTATGATAGGGTACATATTTGAACGTCGAAATTAAAATACCTACGGGTAAAATGTCAATATTCAAAACATATGTTTAAAATGTTTAGTTTTATATTCAAAAATATATTTCTGCCACTCGCCGACCGCGCCACGGCACCGCTCGCTTCGCTCGCTCGGCTCGTGCGTTGTCTGATCACAGTTGTAACCTAACCTAACCTAGCTGTTTCGATGTTAAAAAGATATAATGCGTGTTACGCATGCGGGTACAGAAACATATTTTTAATTATTAAAAAACAACGACAACGTGTAATTATTAAAAATGTTTGGTTTTACATTCGAAACTATGTTTCTGTACCCGCATGCGTAACACGCATATATCTTTTTTACATCGAAAGAGCTAGGTTAGGTTAGGTTAGAACCGTGACCACACACAACGCACGAGCCGAGAGAGCGCAGCGAGCGGTGCCGCAGCAGCGGCCGGCGAGTGCCAGAAACTTATTAATCGCGGAAACGGGAACTACGTCGCTGCTCTTTGGGATTTCATCCATCGGTATTTTGTCCATTCGGGATTTCGTCCTTTCGGACATTTGAACATCGATATTTTGTGCTTCGAATTCGATCGACTATCGGCATTTAAAACTTTTGGTATTTTGAATTTCGGTGTTTTGGAAGTCGGTATTTCAATCATAGGTAAGTATTATGAACTTTCAGGATTTTGATACGTACCCACCGCAACCTACTTGTTGGCCGCTACGTCGTCGGCCTACTGGCAAAACCCTGACTAGCGGCTCCTCCTCGAGTTCCTACTGAGCCCCCCGCCTCGTCGGGGGGGGGGGGGGGGGTAGAGTTATAGCAACCTACAACAACCTTCCTCCTTCAGACACTTTTCTCTATCTAAGATTATCGAGCACTAAGCTAATGCTAACCAGTGCCTGTAATATGATGTTTCAACCGTTGTTTCGCTGTCGAATTTGATTGTTAAAGATCGTTTAATGCTACAAAATGATAACTTTATCTATACTTATAATAAATCTGTAGAAGTGAAAATTCTGTACATTGAAAATATCAAAAAAATAAATGGCAGGGGGTGTTACTAGACCGACACCGAACCCAAAAATGTGATTAAAAAAATTTTTGTCTGTCTGTCTGTCTGTCTGTCTGTCTGTTTGTTCAGGCATCACGCAAAAACTACCGATTCGATTACGATGAAACTTGGTATAATTATTCTTTAATATCCTGGGCACCACACTGGGTACTTTTTATCCCGGAAAAGTATATACAATAAAAAACAAACTTAATTTTACGGTTCGATCCCTAGATCCGATTACTGTACCAACCGCAAATAATAAGTTTGTCGTAGGTTAGGTCACACGCAGTGGAGTTCATTTTTATTCCTTTTAATTTTTAGAGTTATTTAGGTTTATTTTTATATAAGTCGTAGGTATAGATTTTAATTTTAAAGTATAGGTAGTATATTTGATAGTGTACGTAGTGACCGTAGGTTATTTTATAATACTGTTAGGTAGGATAGTCATTCGTATAGATATTAATTTTTAGAGATTTTGCTTATTTATTGAGTTTAGATTGAGGGGCCCGTGGCTAAATAATAACAGCCGCACAGGTCGATCGGTCAGGTTAAGCTACGCTTGCCGCGGTCGGTCTGTGGATGGGTGACCATCTTTACATACCGAGACACCTCCGTGTCTCGGAAAGCACGTTAAGCCGTTGGTCCCGGCTGTCATTCGTGGATCTTTGACAGTCGTTACGGGTAGTCAGAAGCCCGAAAGTCTGACAACCAGTCGTACCAAGGGTATCGTATTACCCAATAACTGGGTTGTGGAGGTCAGATAGGCAGTCGCTCCATGTAAAATACTGGTATTCAGCTGCATCCGGTTAGACTGGAAGCCGGCCCTGAACATAGTTGGGAAAAGGCTAGGCAGATGATGATTGAGTTTAGATTAGTTATCGTCATAAATAGGTTTATTTAGGTAGGTAGGTATTTTATTTTCTGTTATTGAGTTTATTTATTTTTTTAATTAGGTAGGTACTTAGGTAAAGATATCATATAGGTACCCTCTTAATCACCATTAATGAGACACAATTGGTTTTCTATTGTAATTAGCCACAAAGGGCCCGCGAGATAGATGGCATCCTGGTGCACATACATTTTATCCTGTTAGCACGTTCCCGTGGGATAATTTCCGACATCCACGCGGGCGAAGCCGCGGGCAGAAGCTAGTGGTAGAATATGTTTATCTGGTAAATATATAGTTATTAAGTATTTCGTAACATAACTTTGCTGCCATAAAATATACAAGTAGGTACAATGAGTAATTCATTAAAAAAGGAAACGAACAGTAATATCTATACTTATAATAAATCTGTAGAAGTGAAAATTCTGTACATTGAAAATATCAAAAAAATAAATGGCAGGGGGTGTTACTAGACCGACACCGAACCCAAAAATGTGATTAAAAAAATTTTTGTCTGTCTGTCTGTCTGTCTGTCTGTCGGTCTGTCTGTCTGTCTGTCTGTCTGTCTGTCTGTTTGTTCAGGCATCACGCAAAAATACCGGTTCGATTACGATGAAACTTGGTATAATTATTCTTTAATATCCTGGGCACCACACTGGGTACTTTTTATCCCGGAAAAGTATATACAATAAAAAACAAACTTAATTTTTCATCCCACCATCTCGGAAAGAGTATTTTTAATCTTCAATATCTGAGTGGAAAAGCCGTTTTTATTCTCTAGAGGATAAAGTAAATTGAATTTAGAACATCGTGTGCACTAAGTTTGTGAATTAAAAAAAACATTAAACCTATTTACTGCTACCTCTATGGTGCCGAATATATCATACAACTTTTTTTTAATTTGTTAAAAACTCAGACTCGGAACCTTCTTGGTGTTCTTTTTTCAATTTGCTTTCTACGCGGTTCTTTACGCGGCATTTTTTCACGTCACTGTTAAACCTTATATTAAAAACAAGAAACTTGAAAACAAGTGAAAAAACTAAAATGAGTGATTCTAGCGACGAGGAAGTTTGCTTGACACCAACAGAATTGACTGAAACTGTTAATAATGCGCAAATGAGCTTTCTCCCTCAACAATCACGCGAGAAGTATTTAAAACAGTACGATATGTTCAACACGTGGCGACTAGCAAAAGGAGCCAAAACTTTCTCAGAAAACGTTTTGCTGGCATATTTTATAGAATTATCCGAGAACAAGAAAGCAAGCACTCTATGGAGTACGTATTCGATGCTAAAAGCAACAATAAAGATGAAAAAAGACAAACATATCGATACCTATCCTAAATTAGTGGCATTTTTACATTTAGTCATTTCCTCGCTGAGGTGGAATGAAAAGTTACGTGTTGCACTTGAGTGCAAAGATTTTTCACCTCGTGCTCTTTTGATTCCCTCGCTAACGCTCAGGATTCTAATTTTGAATCACTCGCTGCGCTCGTGATTCAATTTTAGAATCCTTCGCTTGCTCGGTCATCAAAATTGAACACGCGGTTAAAAAGCAACTTTGCACTCTTGTATAACAAATAACTATTGCGGTTCGATCCCTAGATCCGATTACTGTACCAACCGCAAATAATAAGTTTGTCGTAGGTTAGGTCACACGCAATGGAGTTAATTTTTATTCCTTTTACTTTTTAGAGTTATTTAGGTTTATTTTTATATAAGTCGTAGTCGTAGGTATAGATTTTAATTTTAAAGTATAGGTAGTATATTTTATAGTGTACGTAGTGACCGTAGGTTATTTTATAATACTGTTAGGTAGGATAGTCATTCGTATAGATATTAGTTTTTAGAGATTTTGCTTATTTATTGAGTTTAGATTGAGGCGCCCGTGGCTAAATAATAACAGCCGCACAGGTCGATCGGTCAGGTTAAGCTACGCTTGCCGCGGTCGGTCTGTGGATGGGTGACCATCTTTACATACCGAGACACCTCCGTGCCTCGGAAAGCACGTTAAGCCGTTGGTCCCGGCTGTCATTCGTGGATCTTTGACAGTCGTTACGGGTAGTCAGAAGCCCGAAAGTCTGACAACCAGTCGTACCAAGGGTATCGTATTACCCAATAACTGGGTTGTGGAGGTCAGATAGGCAGTCGCTCCATGTAAAATACTGGTATTCAGCTGCATCCGGTTAGACTGGAAGCCGGCCCTGAACATAGTTGGGAAAAGGCTAGGCAGATGATGATTGAGTTTAGATTAGTTATCGTCATAAATAGGTTTATTTAGGTAGGTAGGTATTTTATTTTCTGTTATTGAGTTTATTTATTTTTTTAATTAGGTAGGTACTTAGGTAAAGATATCATATAGGTACCCTCTTAATCACCATTAATGAGACACAATTGGTTTTCTATTGTAATTAGCCACAAAGGGCCCGCGAGATAGATGGCATCCTGATGCACATACATTTTATCCTGTTAGCACGTTCCCGTGGGATAATTTCCGACATCCACGCGGGCGAAGCCGCGGGCAGAAGCTAGTTATAAAATAAAACTTATAATATTATGTTTTTCTTGTTTTAGGAACAGCTGATTTCATCCGCGATTTCAGTGTTGGTCTCGTAATAAGTTGTTCATAATGATGAATGACATTTACCCCTTTTCAAGTTTTCAGTTATTTCGATTACACCTTGTAGGTATAGGTACCAGTTTCTTCGTGCACTGCAACTTTTAAAAGGAAAAGAAAAAGGGAAAGATCCATGACCATGGGTGAACATTAGTCACCCATGGTCATGGATCTTTCTGAAAAGTATGCCAGCTTCCATCAAAAAACGTTCTACCCCTTTATGACTTGCTTTGGTACGAGTACAAACACACTTTTGGTCAAATGTGTCAACGGTGTGAGTGAGGTTTGTAGGTATGGAATTATGTGAACTTGCGTTAGGAAGCAACGAGATCGCGGACTGTCGATGTTGGCCGTCGACTCAAAATATACCTCACATCATAGACAACCCGGTGGCAAAAGTGGAACTCCTTTCACAGTTATTTTACCTCTGACAACAGCAATCTTATTGCAAGGAAAATAAATATCACTATGATTTTGACAGTGATGCAAATTCAGAGGTAAAATAACTGAAAGGACCCGGCCCAAAGTGACAAGATCCGTCAATTTTTGTTCTCCGACAGGGGCGACAGGACAGCAGCGCCGCCGTCACCGGGCTGCACATCTGTTTCAAATTATGTCAACTCATAATGTCGTCGATCGACTGTGTCTGCTTGCACCCTTACGCGACGGAAGATCGGCGTCGGCAACGTAAATTCTATTCCATTAGCACACCTAAAGAGTTCGAGTGCTACAAGCATATTTTGACGCCTGAATGCCACTGACAGGGGGCCGTTGTTAGGAAACATTTGTGAAATTGTCGCTGTCAGATATCGGCGTTAGTTCTTTGGCCATGCACCAACATAATCTTGTAGCCTTGTACTCACAACCATTCGACCCGGTGGCGGATTCCATGGTTTACTGCTCTGACGTTTAACAAAGCAAGTTTATTCGGAATATGAAAAACATAAGTAATATTTGATATATTTAACAGTTTATGACACACATATACACAGACAAGAAAGAAGGAACAGAAAAATACGATGATGCTTAATTCTTAAGAAATGTCTTCCAGCATATTTGTGATAGGAGAATTTAGAGAAAGAAATGTAGACACCGTATATTTTTTTATAAAATTATTTTTATTTTATAAAACACTAGCTATTACCTGGCGCATTGCTGCCGTTAATTGTATGTACAGACGCCAGCAGGTCAAGCTACCCTAAACTGTCAAATTTTCCCAATCAACCTTGAATCTTAATGCTATAGCGATAAAGTTGAAAATCTATTAAAGAAATTTGACAGATTGTAGTAGCTTGATGTGCTGGCGTCTGTACTATGCCTGCGCAAGTGCAAGCAATAAGTTGACAAAGTTTTATCACAATCAATCGGATTAACGGTTTGGGAGCGCAAAAGATACGAACAAACATTGATTTTTATGTATTAGACCGCTGGTTTCTTTTTAATTTAATCACTCAACATTAAGTTTTAGTTACACTTTTGTAGCGTTCGTCCTAAACGAACATTAACAATCGAATGCGATAGCGAATCGAACGGTTGTGAGTAGCTGTACGCCGTTTCTGCCTGAATCCGCCACTAAAATCTAATGCTTATGAAGAGGTGCGCGGATGTGTTTCGGTATTTATAAGTTTTATTTGATTATTTATGGATGAATGCTGGGTATGGACAACTTATTGGACTAAAGGTGCTGCATGTTTACTGAGCACCTAGCAAAGGCGAACTAGATAAAATATAGATGTTTTACCTCAGATGTGCGTTATTTTAATTTAATTTCAGTAGAATGTAGTCATACTGCAGAAAGATGTTTTACGTGGGTGTTGATTCTTAGATAACAATGAATGTCGACGGAGAAATATTCTTTGCCAAAAATTGCTGCTAACTATGTACCTACTTGCATTCTTAGGGACGACCATCCCGAGGAATCCGTTAGTCCGAATCAATCAGAGAGCAGTCGCGCGACTCGGTGGGAGGCTCTAGCGGACATAGCGGCAGAACTACCCCCATCTCTTACAGTCGATCCATTAACAGGGCAAATTTATTCGGTTTCCAAATAAATAATTTATTTTTATTCGTTTTTTTATTTACCGTGTTGGTAACAGTAAAGGAAATGAATTGATAAGCAAATTGACACACTATGTCAATTTCCCGTGTTATAGCAATTTCATGCAACTCTCAAAGAATGACAGTAAATAAGATTTGAATTTAAGGACATTCAATTTGCTTAATAATTAATTTTCCTGACTTTACATACCTTTAGTATAAATATAAAGTGGGGTTTTTAAATCAACAGCGACTTTAAACGAGTGGCATAGTGCCATTATATAAGTCCAAAATTAGTGTACAGTTTGCAATAAGCCTTTTGACATAAGATAATGAACATGTTACCTCAGTCGTACTAATAGTAATGGTTTTTTTTTTTTTATAAATGGCATCTCGCACTTCAACCTATGAGGTTATTACGGCCTCCAGCCAGGGTTTAAAAAAACAAAAACTAAGCGACTGCACACTAAGGGTACCCCCCAGTGTGGGGTACGGACCTCGGCTTAGGGCGTCACTGGGAGAGGGCAGCAAGGGACAGGCTGGATCGGAATTATTAAGGGACGAATTTAAAACTACAGACTCAGAGGCGCGGGCTGGCTTGAGCAAGGGTCGGGGCGGACATGCTAAGGGGCGTCGCGACGGGCCTCGACGGCGAGGACGAAAGGACGGCTGTCGGGACTTGTACTTTCCGAGAGCAGTGGTGCCTCCTGTAGTAGGGTCGTGGCGAAGGGTATGCCTCGGTGAATCCTACTAATGCGGGCGGGAATTTATCGGGCGGCTGCCGCAATCAGGGGATTGGGGTGCTTTATAGCAATATCAAAGAAACGCTTGGAAAGGCGTTTCATGAACAGCTGGTTGGTGGGCAACAGTTGTTGATTCTGTTTTCTTAACTATATAAGCACTGCACGGGATCGACCATCGATTATACAGTCTATTATTGGGGAACGACATCAGCTCACCTCATTGGCTTGTCGTCAACCTGTCGTAAGCACGCAACCGCGCACCTCGGAGGCCTCGCGTCGCCTTGCTTACGGCCAGGTGAAGCTGGCGGCGACCCTATGTAAGCAAGGCGACGCACAGTAGTCTGAAAATCGAGCTCCACACTCATGGATACAAAAATAAAATAAAATGTGTCTGTCTATACCTTTTTTTATTTCATATAAAGTATAGATAGATCTGTACTAATTTTCGCATGTTTTTTTTTTTTAATTTTCTTAACTTTATAACAATTAACTTAAATTAATTACCTAAGTGTTCTTTACTTTCATCAATGCAATTCCATTATCTTCTGTGGTCCCTCCAAACACAATAACAAATAAAGAAGATGGCTCAAGACTGTCCCATATTGATTGTATCCACACATTGATTTTATTAGTTATTTTTACTTCTTGATCATTGCCAATGTCAAATTTCAAATGTGCCATAGTCAAGTTATAATCTGTGACAGAGTCTGTGAATGATGTGATTACTTCTTCTACACTGTCAACAGTTACTAACTTTATCTTCTTAGGATTTCCCTTTTTTAATTGTGCAGACATACTCTCCTTTGCTTTGGTTAAATATGTGTGATAGTCACCAGTTATATCATCACAGCCTATAATAACAGACGATTTCTTCTGTTCCAGCATGTGATTGAATATAGATAAGGCATACTGTGGTGTTTTTACCATTTTTATAATATTTTCTTTAAACTTTTCTCTATTTGTGTGTACAGCATCTCCAAATACTATGCTTTTGCTTAGCTTCAACTGTACTAGCTTAAGTGCTGCTATGGAATCTTCAGTGGAGCAGTGACCATCCTTACCCATTTGTATATTTTCATTCAAAAATTCTCTAGCTAATGTTTTGAGTTTTGGTTTGCGAGTTCGTTCACCAGTGAAATTATACAAAAGACTGGTATCTATTATGTAAGGATGCATCATTTTCAAAGCATGCATATCTGTGTTCAATGACTGACCTACTAAGATAGCATCAGGAGGTAGTATTGCTCTTAAATCATTCTGGACATCCTGAAGTCGTTTAGTTACATTGTTTAACAATGATTTAGTAATACCTGAAAATCTGGTTAAATAATCTGTTATATCATTGTAAGGTTTCACTAATGACTCATATATAACCTCAAGCTTTTCATTAACTACAGAAATTCTAGTTAATTCTGAACCTGCATTAGTTAAGCACATTTCACAGTCTATACCATACATTGGCGACATAGCAGTAACAGGTGCATATTCATCTTTTGTGAGTACATAATCAGCATAAGCAGCACTTAATTTTCCCTTCAAAGGTACTGGATAGTTTTCTTCAATCAACTGCCAGGCCGACAACACCAGTTGAGTTCTAGGAAATTTATCATCAGCAGAAATACTGGTTTCATTTGTGATTCCATCGCCAATAGGAAACACAGCTCTCATCATTATCATCAAATCTTTCCTTGCTTCAAGTGCTAAGTTCATACTTCCAAATTTTTGAATGATGGTATCTTTCTCTGCCTCTGATAAGGGCACTAGAGCAAGTTCTTCAACAAGTGAACCCCCATAAGCTGAAGGGGTCAAAATTTCTACATGATCAGTGAATATATTTTTAGTGTTATTAAATTCATCAGCATACTGCTCCCAGTGCTTCATGGAAATACCTTCTAATATCAAACAAGCAGTTTTTTTTATTCCTCCACAATGATCTAACACATACCAACGTGGAGATTGGGTTAGGTTGAGGTTTCCGAGTAGTGAGTGTAATAATAAATATTGTATATCTGTGAGTGTTAAGGGAACCCTTTCACTAGTGGCAGTGGATAAAGAAGCATTTTCTCCATTCGCCTTTAAACGAAATTTTGGTGATGGTCTCTTTCGCTTTTTTATTACTTTAGCTGATGATTTCATGATTTGTCCATTATCTGTGGATGATTCAGCATCTGTAAATCAAAATAAATAATTACAGCAACCTTGTATTGTATTTCATCATCAGCCTATAGCAGTCCACTGCTGGACATAGGCCTCTCAAAATGCATGCAACTCTCATCAAGGTGCCAGTTACCCTGCGAAGATTGTCGATCCACCTAGGGAGCTCTATCTTATGTTTGTCCTTGTATTTAATATAAGTTATTCAGATACACAGCCTGCTTGATTTGTGTAGTGGTCACAAGCACTACTGTTGAGCATGAGGACCTAGGTCCAATCCCTGGGGATTGAACCTAGGTCACAATAACACTACCTGATCTGGATTATGGTTTTCCATCAGGAATTTCTCAGTAGCAGCCCGGTGTCTGAATTTGTTCCCCTGTTGATGGCAATAGCCTTATATGATGACTGAGATTGAGATGGACTTACACATAACTAACAAAATGTGGGTGTACACTGTACTATAGGTACTCCTCTGCCTAACCCTTCAGGGATTACAGGCGTGATGTTATGTTATTTTACAATTAATACTCAGTAATGACAATGTTGAAAAAGGTTTTCAAACCAGGAATGTATGAAAGTACATTGGAATACATTTTGTGTGCTCAAAATGTAACTTGTTAAGCAGTGGCAAATAATTATACCTAGTAGTTCTCCTGATATTCAATCTGTTAGCACTAGTAGTAGCTAAAAATGTGTTCCTTAAACTACTTTTAGGTTACGAATACTGCATTACTATGAACTTAAACTGTGTAATTTAAAATTTTAATAATTTGGTTTAAATTAACACCTATAAATTGAATTTGAATATTTTTCCCACCAAATATCAGTTTCAGTTAAAAACACTGACTAACGAGAAGTTCGCACCAAAACCAACAATAACAAATAAAAGCTTACTTTTTTCCAATTCGATATGAGCCCGTCGCTTTCTAGAAGCAGTAGTAGTACTCATTTTATTTTATAATACCTTACAAATTATATTTAAGCTCCAACCGAAACTAAGCTTCGGCTTTTTAAAGTCCAGTGTCCACCACGCTTTCGTTTAGTGAAGAACACAGACTACAATATAATAATAGGGTGTGAGGATCAAGCAAAGAAGAACGAGTGTTCTGTGGAGTTTGACATTAACTCAGTTAACTGTCATTGTCACAACTGGTCAGTGCACAGAGTACATTATACTGAACGCATGGAATTAGTATGTCCTTTATATATAATAACGTACAATTAATAGTATTAGGCGTCATTCAGACCAAAGCGGTGACGGTATACAATAAAGAATAATTAAGAACGTCGCGTTATGTAAGTAACGAGTTTATGTTTGATTATTTAATTCTCAGGAGTTAGCAAGGAATTAAGAAAAAGGACGAGTGAATAATGGGATGTTAAGTAAACGATTACCGAACACCGACAGAACATTTCCAAAAATTATCCACCGCGACTTTTGTGTCGCGACGATATGAGCTTGTTTTGTTTTCCATTCTAACAGTATGAATATTATAGTGAAGTTACGTATTGACCTACAAGTTTTTCTTCCAACCGTTTAAAGTCGTCAAATAATAAGATATTTCGAGGCGTAAATATGGCAGCTTGAACTTTTGTAGTATATTTTACTTTACTCTATGTTTTGTAGTCTTCTGCATAGTCGGATAAGTACCTGTTCTGACACTTAAAAAAAAACCGGTCAAGGGCGAGTCGGACTCGCGCACAGAGTACTTAACTAATTTACGGTTTTCGGATTTTTCCTTTACTTGTGCTACATGACATTGCTTCTTGCCAAATTTCATGATTCTAGGTCAACGGGAAGTACCTTAAAGGTTTCGATTCCCTTGAGAGTGTCAAAATATGTGGCATAAGCGCCCGTCTTTTGATTGCGTTGACTTAGAAGTGTGTTTTTTACAGTTTCAAGGGATTGCGGTTATTTGATATTCATTTCAACTTGATAACTGGACGCGTTCCTGACAAAAAGGGTCTTGACAGACGGACAAGGGTTCCGTTTTTCCTTTTGAGGTTCGGAACCCTAAAAATAGTCGCTTTACTTATTAATTCTATTATTTTCTGCCAAGTAGGTATTATATTTATTCCTAAAATACCCAGTGACTGATAACACATGATTTTTTTTAAATGCCACCCTTTATCATTATCAACTTTTATGGGTCAGGCTATTCTGATAAATTTCTTTGATCAGATAGTTTTATAACAGAAAGTACACATTCGGCGAATTTCATTTCTGGCACTAGATGTGTTGTCCTCTTGTACGAAGACTCTTAAATGGACAGAAACGCCGAAAATGCCGTACGTCGAAAGTGCTGTGCATCGTCGATGCAACGCGTGTCGTGAATTTTTACGTTGCACGTCACAGATTTCCACGACAAGACATCGCAATGTGACACGATGTCGTACAGTGCCACGATGCGACGTCGTATCGTGTGTTTTGGCCTTATGGCAAAATGAAACCAGAAGTTTTTTTATTGTATGTATTTCTATACCTGGGAGTTAATTGTATAACTATTAATTGTGAAGAAAATATATACAAGAAGTTACATTAAATATACTATTGCACAATGTAGTTCATATAGGTAAATAAATAGGTACCTACCTGCAAATTACAACCAGGCACAAGCACATGGAGGGTGAGTAATAGATAATCAACTACTTCGTACTTTTTAACAAAGAGGCAGGCGTTAAAATATACGATTCACATTGGGGCGTTTTAAAATTGTTTAGACTCTCGAGCAATGTTAAAACTGCAAAAAAATGCGAACAAAAAATTACATATTTTTATCTTTTTCAAAATTATGGTGAACACCGCATCTAATAAATCTATTGTTTATATAGGTATTTTAGGAGACTTAAACGACAGTCTTACAGACACGACATGCAGTTATTCAACACAGTCGCTTAAGTTTCACAATGCACACGCGTGCGTTTTACTTTGCATTCCCGCACTACAGCGGGAAATTACGCCATAGATTAGGTACCATTAGTCAGAGATGTGCGATTTTTTTATCTCAGCATCTTTGCTCATACTCACAAAATTCTCGGGCATAAAAAGACATGGAAAGTTCTCACTTTCCATGCCATTTTATGCCCGAGAATTTTGTGAGTATATAAACTGCGTAAATAAAAAAATATGATAGATAAACATTATAGCAACACCTATTTCATCAAATTATTTATTTTAGTCAACAGGAATAAGTATTGTTGGCGGTTTCGAATCATGCACTAAAATGCGCGAGGCAATCTGATATCTGTTACAAATATTTATCTGTTGAAAGTCGTCGTTTGATACGCGGGAGCATTTGCTATTGCACACTTACCTACTGCAAAATATACTATTGTTTACTCTATATCTATTAGCACGGTTTTTACGACTTGACAAAACATCGAGATTTCTTTATTATATTTAAGTTTAATCTTAACGAATTATAAACAAAGGTTTCGGAATAAATTCTCTTAGTAATGATGAAAACCGCATCAAAATCCATTGCGTAGTTTAGAAGAACAATGTAGTCATAGAGACCCGAAAAGCGACTTTGTTTCATTATATGTAAATAATAAAGGTCAGATTAAATTAGCTAGTGAAACTACATTGATGACCCAATTTTTGTTTTGTTTTATCATATTTAGATGTCGATACCCTTCATGCCTGTGGGGAGTTTCACTATTTTATTTAGTTAGACCTTGTAGATAGGTTTTATCCTCCTCTCATATCATACAATGTTAACAATTAATATTAGGCCCGACACAAGATTGTCAACGAATTATCATCAAAAACTTCTAATACCGAAGGCTACAATAACTCAACTGGACTACCTATGGGACAAAAACATTTTACATATTTTAATGGTAATGGACACTTTCGGATATACATAAATTATTTATTATAATTATTTACCAAATAATTAATAATAACCCAATAATGCTTTCAGAAAAAACTTTATTTGGGGATTCTCCTATAACCTTACAAGAACATTGTACCTACCTATTACTTTTAATATCTTATACTAAGGTATGCTTAGTAGCAAATTTGAACAGGAAGGTAGCATGATGATAGCCAGAATATTAATTTACTAACAATAGTGTAACTATATCAACAAGAAAAATAATTTCTGTACTTTTACAAGGGTTTTGGCTGATTCTTTCAAGCCGGCAATGTTTTTTCTATAAATGCTTTCATGTCTTTAAGTTCCGCCTCTGAAGAACTATGTGTCAATCCTTGGTATGTTGTAAACTCAACATTTTTCATGAACGTTTTGAGAAATGAGGCCGTCATTTGACCCCATTTGAATGGAACTACTGGGTCACAGTCACCATGGGCTTGAAATATCTGAAACAAAGACACCTTTTATAAGTACAAGTTGTTTAAATTCAACGGGATAACCGAAGGAAAATTAGATGCCAATTAAAGAAAGATCGGGAGTCTTTATCTGTCATCTTTGCGCATCAGCACCAGACTAGCACCGGCATCGTCTCGCTTCGATTTAGATACGAGTATTAAAAAAGGAGAAGGAATAAACGAACTTAGAGACGGCATTTCAGGACTTCTGCCTCTGTCAACCAACAACAAGCATAGTGCGCTAAATTGGGAGTGGTGACGACAATGTCCAGTCTACGCTGTGTTTGTAACTGTCTTAGAAACGAAGGTTAATGAGACTATACCAGTAGTAGTAACATGTCACATTTTTTTTAAAATTTGTTCTCCATGCGATATATTTCTATATTAGGTTCTTTATTGTAAAGGTAAAGGTGGATGCTCCAAGGTAGCCCGCGAAATTCAAATTTTCTTACATTTTTTTGCAATTTGGGGTGGGATTAAAATATGATTCGCGGCCGTATCAAATATGTATTTACAGAATGTGCCTAGTAGTGGTGTTGTTTTTAGTTTCATCATGTGTCAAATAAAGTCATTATTATATGAATATTAAAAAACTAGAAATATAGACCCATAAGTGAAACGCTAGTCTACCAGCCCCGGTCTCCTCTGTTGGCCGGACACGCAGCTCGCTCGCCTGGCGTGCATAGTGGGGTCAAGTGCATACATTTATTTCGCCGATGCATGTACGCCCATCCAAGATACAGATTTGGCTATTTGGCACAATAGGCGTGAAGCGAGGCGATGCAAGTCGGGCAAATGAACGAAAACCTTACACCAACAAACAACCAATTTTTAGGACAAATATGAGATTGGTTTACTATTCGTAAGTTCAACGTGTAAGCCGTGAATTACGCGAGAGAACCTTAGGTTTTGGACGTTGATTCGCTTACGTAGAATTTGCAAACGATTTTTGAATTAATGTCATTCGGTTAGTAAAATTACATTAGACATACAGTATGTCCAGGTGATTAACCTGGTCTTAAACAACAATAAATATTGATAACATTAAATGAGTAGAATACAATGGGTATTGCATAATATGTTAAGACTCAAAGACAGAAAACGCTCATTGAACGAAAGAACCGGCCACATCGCGTTGTGGCATTTTCGAAACTGCCACCAGGCGAAAGTCGCGCGAAATTCGTTAGGAAATTCGATCATAATGCGTTCTGGCAATTAATAAATTTGTTGGGGGCCTGTTTACCGTACCGCGATGAAGCCCAAAAGGAGGGGAGTGTTTTTTAGCACTCTCAAAAACCAGGAAAACGAAACCCATGAAGAAAAATTTAGAAATTTACGTTGCCTGTTTTCGGCATCAGCGCATTCGACTAGATCCGGTCAAACGTCACGTGAATGCAGCACGTGGGTCGACAAGTTTTATACAACCTGTCCGTCGTATCGTGCTTGTATCAAAAACGCTCAGAATGCGTCGTGACTTTTCTTCATTGCCAGAACGCTTTGTAGTTGCAACTAAAAAGAGCCACGACACAATTTCGCTTTGCGGTCATTCTGGCTGCATCCGGTTAGACTGGAAGCCGACCCTAACATTTGGGACAAGGATAGGCAAACCAATTGACCGTTTTGGGTTTCGCGTTATGGCCGCTATTATAAGGACCACAACGGATTTTTCGCTCAATGAGCGTTTTGCGTCTTTTAGCCTAACTTTTACACAAATAAGTACCGACAATCGGCATCAAACGTGGCTTATCAAGTTCGAAAGGTGCTGATACAACTGAGCAGATAAATTAGGTACTTAGAGCTGATAAAATAAAAAAAAATGGCGCAATCTAATTGCGCAAAATCTAATTAATTAAAAACATTGTATTGTGCTTATACTTAATATTCAAATTGAGGTTAGTGAGGTCTTGCATATTGTGCCACACGTTGATGGCATTCGCAAAATGATTCCATTATTTAAAATGTCGTGGGCCTCATGCTGGTGATATCAATATATTTTTTTCGATCTCTTGTTATAAATGCGCAATACATTTTAAAAGGACAGTCGACAGACAGGAAATGATGACAGAAAAAAAACACGTGTTTGTCTTTGATTAATATGACGCAAAAGAGGCTCCTTTATCATCAGCTTATTACAGTGCACTGCTGGACAATCACACGCCATTTAACTTGATCCTCGGCTAGTCTTATCCAGCTGCTAATACCCAGCCCGCCATGATCGTCACTCCACCTAGTCATAGTTATTACTTGAGATTCATAAGGACATTAATCTTATTATCCTCATCATACACTACTCTCAATAATTCTTCTCCACTCATTTTTAATATTATTCTGAAAGAATAAGTAAAAATCCATGACCTTAGGCCATAGGGCTTTTTATCCCAGTAGTATGTTCCTATGAGATAATTTCTGACCTCCACGAGGGCGAAACCGCGAGCAAAAACTAATTATAATATAAAAAGTAAATAAATAATCCCACTGCATAATAAGCGGACTAAAAAGGAGGAAACAAAATAATGTAGAAAATAAAATAAAAAGAGTGTAGAAAATAAAATAAAAAGAGTGTAGAAAATAAAATATAAAGAGCTGAGAAGATGTAACTAGACTTAGAGAACAATTTTCTTGAGAAGGATCTATTGGCGCCTGAATGACATTGACGTTTTTGGTAAATATTGGTGAAATTGTCACGTGGTGGTTATTGATATAATGATTATGAAAAAAATATATCTTAACTCAAGACTCACTTTTTCAAGTATCTACAGCTGATATTCGAAATTATAAGTATAAATATGTTTTTTTTAATCATCATTAGTTGCCCTTTGTCTGTGAAGTTTTGCCAAATAATTTAATTTCACCATAGTAAAAAGATCCACGTTATTGTACTTACCAGCATGTCTGTAGTAGTCTTTACTGCATCTGGAAAGTGCGCATGTCTAGGCAACCAACACGATAGTGACATGACTCCGGCTAGTGGTTCTGGATACGTCAAACCTGCATGAAGTGCTAATGCCCCTCCTTGAGAAAACCCACCCAGCAATATCCTATTGGGGAGTATTCCAGCCTGCAATATAAAACCGGAAATAATGAGAAGGACTTTTAGAAAAACAGAAATATGTTTTTATTCAATAAGATACAAAACAGCTCTTTTGCAATAGATAGTTGAAAACTTAATGTTGTCATTTTTATAGCAAGCACGATGGCATTTGCATCAGCAAAAATAACGAACTTCCACACAAACTTTTAAACATAACTTTTATAAGCACACATATAAGCACTGTACAAGATCGACATCATCCCACCTCATCGTGTCATCGTCAAAAAGCACAAACCCAACGTCAGATAATTCCCTAGTGAGCAGTTCTTAGAAATGTGTTTTGTAAATGTACACAAAAGTTACTTTCTATTACATGGATAGAGTCCATTTAGATTGCTATCGACACGCTAAGAAGTAGAAGAACATGGATATTTGTGTGTGTAACTACGAACGTGTTATTCTTTTTCTAAGTAGGTATGCATTTATAAAAACAGAAAGGAACCCTTTGCCTGCCGAAAGTGGCAAGACTTTTTTGTAATAAAATATTGTGCTTATGCCTTCGCCAATGTTATATACTCTAAGCATGATATACATAGATGACTAACCAAATAGTGTCAAGCTCACAGCACACCACAGGATTTGCCTTTTAGGTATAAGTGTTACAAACAACCCTGTAAATCAAATAAGCTTGAAAAAGTAGATGTTACTCCTACAATTAAATCTTCTTACATTTTAAGTTTGATCATAGCTGGCTGCTATAATGACACCTTTTTTGCAATGAAGTAGGAGGAGACAACTACAATGTTATCAGGATGACCTCAATCTATTCAAAGTTAAATCATTCAAAATCAACAGACAGTTCAAAGAAAAAAGGATTACCATTTAGGGTTGCAATTTAAAACTAACTCTTAACTAACTAACTCTAACTAACTAACTCTCTCTCTAACTCTTTGTTATATTTAGACTTACCTGAAAAAAATTTTAAGACTGATGATAACAATTGAAACAATATGTACCAACAGTATGTAATATTGAATAGTGTAATGTTTTCTACTTACTTTTATCTCATTAGCAATGAGACGATGGACATGATCAGTTGCTCTTACTATTCCTTCTTCGTCTTCAGGAGCCGTGGCATCTAGTGTCCTCAAATCAAACCACGACGGCATACGAAAGCCTGCATTTAATGTCACTGGCATCGTCGCGGCAGTAGGACATATTACCTTCACGTGAGGACCACGAATAGCGGCGATGGTATTTGCCCAACCATGGCTAAAATTTAGTCATCATTATTTGAAATCTCTAACATACAATAAAAATATTATATGGAAAATGTAGTACTTTTATGTTATACTAACCCAGTGTCACCGAGACCATGTAGGAATATAAGCTGAAATAAACACCGATAACGATTTATACAACAATATTCAAATCTATAGGATATTTAAGATTTAAAATAACATAATTGGCTTACCGAAGCCGTTTGTTTGGCTGTGGCAGCAATAATTACAGGATTCGGTTCCATTATCTAAACAATAAGTGAAAATCAATACTTTTATCCTGCACTAGCAGCAGAACGCGAGCAGAACAAAACTTTCCCAATCTGACTGATTGTTTTTGACAAGACTGACATTGAATTTTCATTCACCGTCTGTGGAATAAGTAGGTACTTTAAAGTCACCGAGTAATATTATGCTAGGTACACACGCGGTGACTAGTCGCTAGCGATAAAATAGAATGTATTTATTTGGTATAAAACATGATAAATTAAGAACTTATTCACAGAATTATGATATTACATGTGTCGCCATGTTTGTAATGCCGCATTTACACATTCGTGCGAATCGCAAGGCGAATGGCGAGGCGAATAACGAACAAACAGTGCGCACGCTATTCGCCTCATGATGCGCCTCGCGATTCGCGCGATCGTGTTGGGAGCGGTTTTTCGAACGCGAATCAAAGGGCACGAATGGCGAACACAAACTTATTGTTTACACATTCGCCTGCAATTCAACAGGACGTGTAGACAAAATGGAGTGAAGTGCGAATTTTAGAATTCCTAGAACTTTATAATAATAATAAGTGTTTAAATGAAATAAAGGAGATAATAATAAATTTTTATTTCATAAAAAGGAGATGAGGCATACATAAAGTTATTCATATAAGTTTGTACCATGTCAAACATAATCTGATGGGTGAAGTTCAGCTTTCCTAGCTAGGTTATAGAATAACCTGTATTAAGGAATAGCAGTCCCTGTCCCATAGCAAAAATTTACAATAAACTAATGTAGAGATGTTTTCTCAGGGGTATCTGTTGGGTCTATTTTAAATTAATGGAACGCACGTTTAACAGTAAAAGTATATTGTAAAACACAGCATAAGGGCACAAACAGTAAGAATGGGTAAATATAAAAAAAAACAATCAAAACTATTAGTAGACCGCGAACGTGGCGTACGAACTCGCGATCCTTCGTCCACTGTCGGTTGGCGGGGGTGCGAAGTGTCATCTTCCGTTTGCCGCGCTTAAGGGCAAGTTCGAACGCATACGTTAAGGGCATGCTACACTAATTTTTTTAATACTGCAACAATGATTATAATTGAATATCTTTATTGATTGTTTATCTTTATATTTATCAAAAGAAAGCGCTCATTTGGAACCCAAAACATCGCAATCATAAAAATAGACAAAAGACAAACGATGCATGGAACCGTATATTAACTAGTATGGGATAGGCTATTTTCTTAAAAAATTCTAATTAGTCCGTCAGTTAGGTTATCAAAAAATATTGAACCCGTATTTTTTCTTTTGTTAATTATATAAAAAATGATGAAGATATCGCCCGTTAAAGTTCCGCGTGACCTCACTTGCTTGCGACACTTTTGCAAGCAAGTGACGTCGCGACTGACTCCTAAATCTTGACGCGCTTTATCTTTGTCATTTTTTGTTTGATTGACAAAAGAAAAAATACGTGTCCATTATGTTTCATTAATCTAACTGACGGACTAAATGTAATAATTATTTTTTTTACCCAGGCAAATACCCTATTGCCAATCAGTAACTTGAAATTAAAGAAGAATTCAATTAGATGTAGCGCGCATGCCGCAATTATTTTCACGTCCTTCATGTTCGTGTGTGAATGTCAAAATAATTCACCCCGCGAATGTGTGACACATAAATGATTATTATCTTAGTATGTCTATAATAACACTGAATAATACAGTTTAGTAAATAAGTATCTATTTGTAATCTCAAAAATATTAAATATAATTGGCCTGCATAAAAAAATTTACAGTCATCTTCACCATCATCAGCCTACAGAAGTTCACTGCTGAACATGCGGCTCTCCAACTCGATTTTCTGCAACTCTCATCCAGCTGCTATCAGCCATCTTACGAAGTGCTCATTCAAAAATACGCAATTTATCAAAAAAATTTACATCAAGTTGATGAAAAAAAATGGTTTGATTCAGTCAGGAAATAAATAGTATATTTTTATCAAAGATTCCTTAACATAAGTATTGTAACACTTCATCATCTTCATTTTTGCTATGGAATCTTATGGCAATATTTATGAAAAATTTATCTTAAATTAGAAGGAAATTAATTATTAGATTAATTTACTGTTTTTATCTTTTCATTAAATATTGTCTTGTGTGTTAAAAAATATGAAAAGCTGCAATCGTATCATTGTAAAGCTTAGTTTACACATGTTGCAACAACTTACAATTAATCCATGGCGTCATTGCGTCGGTGTAAATATAAAGTCCATGGCCATGCGGTGGCGGGCGGGCGGTAGCGTTTGCCCGTCACAACCATCACGTCCATCACGACATTCAATGACAACACAAATATTTTTTTCATGCTTTGATTGGGTATGGAATACAATAATGGTAACACGTGAATAAATAAAATCGTCAAGAAAAAATAAAAATAGTGTTTGTGGCCAGAATATTCGCATCGGTGATTGTTACATAAACTTATCGGATCTCTCTTTTGCACTCGTCATTTATCCCAGGCTCACTAGCGCTCATTGATTGATTAGATACGCATTCTTGCCTTTTATTTTCATTGCTTGTTATTTCTTGGGTATTCGGTGGACTTCTTTTTATATTTGTTGAATTTTGTTACAATGGATTCAACTTTACGTGAACAAGTCATGATAAATCAATTTGTGCTAGCAGCAGGATGTGCTCAAGAACAAGCAAAACAGTTATTGCAAGCTGCACACTGGCAATTTGAGGTAAATTTATATTCTAGGTAAACAAACAGTATGTAATCATGAAATGGCTGCTACATATTTTGATTTACATTAGCCTTTTACAGATGTCACACATTGTTATCAAATAAGAACTATTTCATTAATAAAACTTAGTATTTACTGTTGCCGATATTGGATCATAATTTTAAAGTCAATATAATTGATTCTGTCCAAGTAACTTATTTAAAGATATTTGTTTCGAGATAAATGCTAGGTACTCGTTAATCTGTAAACATCTTACTATTGATATTGACGAAATAACACGCAATAAGCGAACTGAGCTAGTACTTAGTATAACCTTCACGTGAATGTAACAACATAATTATAATTGTACATGTCCATTTAAGTACTTACTCAGTCTGGATGCTGTACATACAATGTAAATAACGATTACCAAATCGCAAATACAAATCCTGTTGTTATCTAATAGCTATCAGTTGTTAGCATGGACATTAGTTAAAAAAAAAAACTTTTTTTTTTGTTTTGATTAATAATGAAGGCATTTTGATGAGATGTTTGTTTTTATATTCTTATATTTTGGTTAAGTACATATATTTTTGGTTAGTTTCCGAATATCAGATTGCCAGGAAGTAGTAATTTATTTATATTGTTTTATCAATATCAGTTTAATTAGTAACCAAGTATGTTTGAACCAGCTATTTGGTATACAGGCAACTAAACTTTTAAACAATGTTGTGAGTGCGATATGTAGTCCATTCTTTTACATGACTCACTTAAGTATGCCTTAAGCCTTAATTAATGGTTACGTCATCTTCATCTACCTTATACCCACCTATGTTGGGGTCACTTTGCAGTAGCTAAATACCAATATTTTACTTGGAGCGGCTGCCTATCTGACCTCCACAAACCAGTACCTGGGTAGCCAGTAACAGCTTGGTAAGACTGGCAGTTAGACTTTAGGGCACTAGACTACCCAGTAACAACTGTCAAATATCTACAAAATAACATTGTACTAATTTAATTTTTTTTAATGTGAATTAATATAATAGTATCCTCATCCTATTTTTCTGAACTGACATTTAAATATTTGTATTGTATGCCACTAAGGCTGAAAATGGCTGATCTAATAATGTACTTGAACAACATACTCTCTATACTTCTATATACTCATGTTTCTACAAATAATGAATCTTGTACGAATATCAGCTGGGACCAACGGCTTAACATGCTTTCCGAGGCATGGAGGCGAGGGCTTGTGATGTGTATCGTAACGTATTCACGGAATAACCTTGGCAAGAGTGCTTTAACCTCTGATTAACCTAAGAGGCTGAGTTATTAATTAGCAGCTAGCTCCGTAATAAGTTATTACATACAGTGTATTTTCACCTGCATACCAAATAGCTTGTTCCACTGTACCTAATATATACAAGGTGTAATAGAATAAACGCAAGTCCTGAAAGTAGTTTATTCATTAGCAACTACTGAAACGATTTCAGTAACTTTCAAGATAAGTATTAAATCTTGTTTCAAGGCGATAAGACTCACTTTTAAATGCATAAAGTAATGCTTGGGTCATCATGATTTTCTTAATAATAATAGTTAGCTTTAAAAATATAAGTTTTGGTTATTGCTATGCTTGCATTGTTATGCTTTTAACTCAATACTCTAATTGGGGTGAATGAGGTCTTGCGTCAACTATGTTACATATTGTATATTCTATCTATCTGTCTTGTCTATTTTAGGCCAAGGGTTCTGAGTTAAGGTATTTTGTTTTCATTAATTCTCTTTGCCAAATCTTTGAAATATAACTAGAAAAAGATGTAATTTTTTGTTTATACTTCTAGTTATTGAAAGACCCAGGTTCAGCAGTGGATGTTTGCACTGTGATGATGCCATATGACATAATATGTCATATTATGGCTACTGTAAAGCTACATTATAATTTTAGTGCAAATCTACTTGTTTGCAACCTGCAGTTTGCATTTAAGTTTTCGTTTCCACTACTCAAACTGCAGCCAACTTGCACCATGCTTGCAATGGAAATGCCTCTTTATGGTTTATTGGATTTGGAGGATACAACCCTCGCTATCCGCAGCAGGCGCACTGGGCGCCGCCGGAGACCTGCGGGTGACGGACTTAGGGAGTCTGTCGCCCAAACAGAAACAGCCCGAGACGGCGGTGCCTCTCAAGAAAAACTACGGCCGTAGTTAACAGCCGCAGACACCACCGCTTCTCCAGATTTAAGCCCTAGAGGTACGAGGCGAATATGGAAGTACGGAACATCAGACTGACACTTTATCCGATTGCAAATTGATGTTACGGAAGGCGTGCTTCAACCATGTTGGACGAATTGGGATGCTGGTGTTCTACCCTCTGATAGCAAGGTCCCTTTTCTAAACCAACCGAAAGATACTTCTGCCGTCCTTCGATGCCTGGGTTGCTGAAATCCGATGGAACGCATTCCTGAAAAGCTTTGCTCCAGAGTTGTCTCCTGTCTTGACGCGCTTGTACCGCCTCTCTCTAAAAAGCGGAGTGGTGTCGGAGTCATGGCTAATGTGCTAAAGCTTGCTAATGTGCAGCCAGTGTCCAAAAAGGGTTATCGTGCTGACCCTGTCAAAGTGTCAACTACAGACCGATCGCTATAACCTCCCTGCTATGTAAAGTGATGGAAAGGGTTCTTAATAATAAGCTGCTAGCATACCTGGACGACAATGTGCTCCTCAGTGACCATCAGTATGATTTCTGCCGTGGTCGATTAACTGGAGATCTTCTTGTGTATGTCACGCATTGCTATGTCCCTTGATATATCAAAAGCTTCTGACAGGGTCTGCCATGCTGGTCTATTGGGTAAGCTTCTCAAATTCGGCATCCCTGCTGACTTTCGTAAATGGATTTCCGAGTTCCAAGTTTGCGATCGATCAGAGTAGTCATAGATGGCTGCTCATCGGATCATATGGCTATTGACCGGTGTTCCTCAGGGGTCTGTTCTTTCTGCGTCTCTATTTCTGCTGTATATGAATGACCTGCTACAGCTTGGTGCTATCAGGTGCGCAGATGACAGCACAGTCTCGGAAAGATACCTCTCCAGTGCATAAGCCAGTAGAGAGGAAAACTCTCACGCACAGGGGACTCTTAGACAGGTCATGGTCGAGCGAATGAATTTGACCTTAAATCTCGTATCCAAGTGGGGCGATGATAATCTGGTCAAATTCAACGCTCAGAAAACACAAGCTTGTCACTTTCAAAAGGACCCAATTTCCATTATCTCTTTCTTTCCAAAGTGCATTTGTAGCCGAAGTTTTGGTCACTGTTTTGCAGAAGTTGCCAGTTGCTGCCAAACCTGAACCCAACATACAAGATAAATGGGGATATTGTCCTGTGTATATTTTTTGACCATATTCGGCATCAAAAAAGTCTGTGGGCCAATCACAGGCCGTATTTAGTTGAAAAAATGTTTCACAAAATCACAATAAAATACCATTTACAGGAACTTCGGATTGCATACCTATATTTACCTCGGTTTGTTGTTGTATGTACTAACAATAGCTTTAAAAGCTGTTACTAACAGTATATGGACTACATCTGACATAAATGTCTTACTTTTATTATTTTAATGACACAGTATATTATGCCAATTCCTTTTTCATATTATATCTATTTCATTTCAGACAGCGTTATCAATATTTTTTCAAGAAGTGGCCATTCCTGCTGGCGCTAATGGAATCGCCGCACCGCACTACCGTCAGGTACCGTAAAAGTTATTGCAAGCATATTTTTTTCTATGTACTATCTTTTTTTATATCGAAGAAAATTGATTGAAAAAAACATTGGTTCATCCATACTTATATTATAAAAACGAAAATAACTCCGGCGTGAAAAAGTAACTATCTATCTGTTGCTTTTCGCGCTTGTATTTAAACTTTGAACTTCGCGGGCTACCTTCGCGCATGGGGTATGCGCGCGTAGCCCGCGAAGTTAAAATTTTCACGTGATATAATTCACATTCTTTGCAATTGGCTGGTCAGTGTCTGCTTGTATACCGACCGAACCGACCGAAAGAAATAAGTATTTACTGAATTATAATCTCTACAATCACCTAGAATGCTTATACGTTCATTTTTAGTCTCAGGTATTTTCTCTAAATAACAAATGGATAATTTTATTATTTCAGCAACTGATGACACCATGTAATACTCCAGCTACTCCTCCTAATTTCCCCGATGCGCTTGCGGCGTTCTCGCGGCTATCGACGACGGGCAGCCCGAACAACGCGGGCGGCGGAGGGTGCGCAGGCGCGCCCGCGCCGCCCGTGTCCCCGCTCGCCACGCATCCACCACCGCCGCCGCCACCACCACACGTGCAAATGAACATGTTTCCTGGCACTCCTAATCCTCAGACAAATTATTCGTCAATTTCCTGCTCAACTGCCGTAAGTTCCTATTAATGACTTCCTACTTGACTACAAAAACATTAATTTCTAAGTTTTTGTTTGTTCATTTCGTTTTTCAGTAAATACTCAGGCAGAGTTGACTTTAATACATGATGCATATAAGTGCTTACTTGCGCAGAAATCATAATTATATGTATACATCAACAATAGGTACGGCTTTTCTAGTCCAGCAGTCACAGAGAGTGGCCCCAATTGTAATCTTAATATTATTATTTATTGCATAATTTAAGTAAATGAAATTGTTTCTTATCTAATCTGATTTGGTTTTGTAGCTATAGCTAGTCTTATAGTAACTTATTTATTTGTTTTAAAATATTTGTTAATTTTGGTAATGCTTGTTAGGGGCAACCTCTGATCTCTTAATATGTCCTATCTGCGGATAATGCAGTGGACTGCAACATTACTTCCTAAACTTTTGTTAACCTTATGTGTTACATATGTTGTAGTTGTTTATTATCCCTTAATAAATAAAATTTAATTTAATGACAATTATTCAGTTTTTGAACATTTAATTTGAATAATCATAGAAAACTGCTCTGTATCTAAATAAAAACTAAAAATAGCAATAAAATAGTCGTTTCTTTTTTCAGATGTGCAGCGAAAACATGCCAAGATAAATTTGAAGTTATTAGTTTAGGAGCATCTATAATTTATTTTTCTAATGGTGCGCAATGTGAGCTGTGGAATTGTGTATGAAATGTATATTACTTTAGTAAACACCCTATAGCAGCGTTGGTTTGCTGGACAATATTTAGGGTGCTGTACTGTAGTCAATCATGTTAAATTTATTACAAAATATCGTATCTACATTATAATTATGTATACAGTGGTTTCAAAATGTACACAATAAATCCTATGAATTGTGTTAGTTTTTGGTAATTGAAATTTATATTGTGATTGTAAAAAAATATTACAACAGAAATGTAATGTAATCGTAAATAATCATGACTTTAATAAGTAATAACATACAGAGTGAGAATTTTGCTTTAGCTTCTAAAGTTATCGTCGTACCTCGATAATTATTTTATAGTCAATAATTTTGACACACGCCATACCACGAGGATATACCTACATATAATTCTAGTTATAATAATAAGTGTTGAAAAATACCCTTTAGTTAACTCTTGAAGCTATACCTACCTACTATCCACACATAACAGAGAAAAAAAATACCGGACAAGTGCGAGTCGGACTCGCACACGAAGAGTTCCGTATCACCGTTCACCGTTTTGAACACTACTTATTTTTTTTAAACACGTTTCTTGTATGGGGCCGGATCCCCTTTCATTATTAACTCAATTTCATATTTATTATTTATTTGTTATAGCGGTCATAGTACACACTGAAAACTTGTTCAAAAGATACACCCCAGAGACAGACAGACGGACGAACGGACAGCGGAGCCATAGTAATAGGGTTCCGTTGGCACGCTTTGGGTAAGGAACCCTAAAAAGGATAGCATTAAATGCTTTTCAATTCTCATACCTACATACATTGTGTTTAAGTACTATTTTGCATCAGAGCTTGAATCGAATTTGAAACACTGAAAGCCGCCTAGACGCGTATTCGTAAATACTTTATGCATTTGGGATATTTTAGTTGCATCGCATCGCATGTTTCCGGTCTCTGACGTGACACAGGCCCCAGATCTGGAAGAATCTGGCCCTGATATTTGTGGATAGATCTTATAATAATATTATATTGTCATTCAGAGGTCCTTACTAACGGTTATTACTCACTAGAAATTAATAATCTTAATTCAAGAGAAGTTTTTCTGTTTTTATAAATCGTATTGTTTGTTAACTCCAAAATACATTATAACATAACATTCATATACATCACGCCCTTATACTGCGGAAGGGTAGGGCAGAAGTGTGAAGAACACCCAAATTTCGCCAGTTATGATTAAACTACATTATAATATAAGTAATTAATAATTGTGAATATTTTTAAATGTAACTTACTTTTAAAAATTACTTTCGAGATGAAGATAATTTCAAAGATCACGAAACTTTACAACTTCCCGACATTTTAGTCAACAGGGCGACGTTTGGCATGCGCCTCGGTCTCTGTCAACTCATATTTCATGGAATTTATCTAAGTAACTAAGGGTGCGTTTGCACTGAAGCGGAGACGAGCGGAGCGAAACG
The DNA here is from genome assembly GCA_951799955.1 of Apamea anceps. Taxonomy (NCBI): domain Eukaryota; kingdom Metazoa; phylum Arthropoda; class Insecta; order Lepidoptera; family Noctuidae; genus Apamea; species Apamea anceps. The sequence continues at coordinate 9,254,545 of OX637516.1, forward strand.
GAGACGTGCAGGAATTGAACAAATAACCAACGAGACAGGTGACGCGATATTGGATTTCACCCAATATTCCTACACGTTTTCTCCGCTCTTCTCTGCCTGTGGAAACGCGCCCGAATACAAAGTTCTATGTTATATTGATGTGTCAGAAAATAGGGTGTTTGGCGGGACTTAATAATAATAAAAAAAAATATATGTTTCGTTTTAAAGACGGGATTAAAAAGACTATACTATACATATACGTACCTATTTACAATAGAAGTAATAGACGATTGCAAAAAAATAAGCCATAATTATGGTTTATGTAAGTATTTGAACCAAGATTTATTTGTCGTTAACGCACGGAACCAATAACACTATGAACATGAATGGTGTGGAGTTGCTATGGACTTTCTAACAGAGGGCTCGAGGGTTACCAGTTAACAAGCACTCAATATTTGACGAAAACCGGTCAATATTCGACAAAAGTGAAGTATCAGGCGATTTTAAACCATGTACCAACTATTAGGGCAAGGTTTACAGATCAAGAAGACCACAATTTGCCTTTGCCAAGCACACGAGTATTTATTAGCTCATGCTAATATGAACATTATGTTCATAACTATAAGGTTCATATTTTATGAACCGCTTATTTCGTAAAAAAAAAAAACGTATTCGTATAATTGTCTATAATCTTTGTTCCCATAATATTGTATCAATTTGTGGCTATTATCCAAGATTTAAATCTTTGCCTACAATTAAATTTCCATTGTGTAATATGTTTAGTTGCTACACATGATACAATATTATGTAAGAAACTTTATAGACAATTAAATGCCTTTTTGTCCGTGTATACTCCATTATGCGGCTGACTGTACCTACCTAGGCTCAGTTGCTCCTGACCCTTGTTACTATTGTTTCGAGATTTCCCAAGAAACAAGGTATGGTCGATACTTTACCTATTGTCAAACACCCTATTGAACACGTATACAATATTGCCATAATAAAAAGCCTTAGATGAGTAGGTATTGAGTACCTACCGATATAGCAGGATGACCAGGCGTTCTATTTCTATGTGATACCGCTCGATAGTGGTACGTGAATACAAATAGGCGATAACGTGTTATTTTTGATGTAAAAAATAAAATTGTTATATATCATAACAACGTAGGTATTATAATAGTGAAAATGTAGGTACTAAATACGTCTTGGTGAAAAATGAAAGGGATGTCTTTAGTAGCCATAGCATTTTTGCACCTGTATGTTTTCACAATGTTGATATTACATATTTTTTTATTTTATAGTGTTATTTCATATTGTCTTACTTTTATAAGACACTAATTTGCTTTTTCGGCTGTCACGAATAAAAATGATTGTATTATGAATGTGTTTTCTCTCACAAAGTTTGTCTTAGCTAGAATAATGTTGCTTTCGTGCAGGCCAGTGCCTCGATATTTCCTTTGATTCATTATACAATGTGGAGACGACAATAAATGAAAACACTGAGAATTCTATAAAATGCATAGGATTTATTTTGAAACTATCAAATAAATCCTAACATCGAAATTAAAAAGGTGAAAAAAAACAAAACAGTAGCGAGTGATGGGTCGATTTGCCAATCTGACTAAACTATTGGAAGTTTTTGGTTGATTTTTTTATGCAGACTAAACGTCATTAGATATGCGAAGTTTAATTTAGAGCGCCTTCACACTAGCGTTTGTCCGCGTAGGCGTTCGATAAACGTATGCGTAGCGCAGACGTCGCGACAACGCGGCGCCGAACGCGGCGCAGGCGTCGCGTTGTTGCGGCGTGTCCTCTGGGGCTGCAGTCTCGACATTCATAGCGATCGCTTTACGACCGAATTCGGTCGCAAAGTCCCGAATTGACAGGTGTAATGTATGGAGTGACAGGACTTTGCGACCCAATTTGGTCGTAAAGCGATTGCTATGAATGTCGAGACTGCAGCCCCTGGAGTCAATTGAAGGCTGCGCTAACGCGGCGCAGACGTGAAACAATTGCGTTGTCGTTTCGGAAATATCACTAACAGAATGGATTCTGACGAGAAAACTATTGTTGCCTTTGCTTATAAAAATAAAAATATTGCGAAAACGTGAAAATAAAAATAAAAAGATATGGGAGAACCCAATAAGGAGAACGGTCAAGTGAAAGTGATTATTTTGTGCTAATAAAGCACAAAATAATCACTTTCACTTGACCGTTCACATAAAAACACAAAAAATTATTCAAAATATTGTTATTCTTACTTTCGAATGGCGAAGCCTATATTCGATGAACTGTTGCAAAAAATACAAAGTGATATACAATATCAGGATACACATCTTGTTATTACTATTACGAGCTTCGGGTTCGTGACAATAAAAACTGCCGATAAAAATGACCAAAAGTTACACTTTAATTAAACAACACTAATAACAACTCAAACACGAGTAAATTTCTAGAAGGATCTATTAGTTCAACTACTTCATACTAGATGGCGCTAGTAGTAAATTAGTACTACTACTTGATACTAGATGGCGCTAGTGGTAACTAATGTCACCATGTACCAGGCGTTAATTGTGGCGCGCAACATTACTTTTAAGTAAAGGTAAGGTATACTAAATTAAAAAAAAAACAAATTTAATATTAGTCGGTTTATTTCTTATTAAAAATGAGATTGAATTAAGAAAAAATCATTATTAGTCATACAAGTCATCGAAAAATTGATTTGAATTTTGAGACGCATCGCCACTTTGTTCAGAAGGAGAAGGTTGTGGTGAAGTCATCACATTTTGTGATATGTTTATAGCCTGGAAATTAGATGAGTGAGTTGGAATATCTTCTTTGTTTAATTTTTGCATAAGTGTTGATGGAGAAGAAAACTGCCAACCAGTGGCAGTATAGTAACCGGGGAAGTTATAGTTTTGTACAGAGCTTCTCGACATTTGCTTATATTTTTTTATGGTATTTAATATTTCCACTCTCGCATCAATTTTGTAGTCTGGATGGATGCTTCCAAATTCTTCCACTAACGACATCAAAAATAAACGATCCGGTTGATTATCTTCTTTTTTTTTTGCCATCTTCTCAGCTAAAATATCAGTAAGTGCGTAATCTCTTTCATTATTTTCTTCTATCTTTCTTTTCCTTTGATTAAGTTTCATAACAGTAATATTACGCTGAGACTGAGATGTTTCTTCAGTTTTTGGCAAAGGCGGTGGTCGAGTCTCTGACGAATTTAAAAAAGAAAGTATATTTGGGTACACTTAGTCCCGAGTCCCGACCACTACAAGCACCAGAACCACTTTTCACCTTTTTGTTTTTTGAAAGTGTGTAAGTAAGCATCTCTAATACTTTCCATTTTTTTTTATTTGTTAATTTTAATGACGTAATAAAAAAAACGTTTGTTATAGGTACTTTTCAGATATTTAGCTTCTGGATGTTCTTTAACAGAGCTTCATTATTCATATAGAAGAGGACTTCTATATGAATAATGTACGAACAACTTGTCAAGCGATAATAAAAAACTTATATCATATTTGCACACCTACTTTCCCAATTTTGTTTGGGTTGTTCCCAATCGATGGCAAACATATTAGGATAATAAAACCATGTGGTAGTGGATCACTTTATTTAAATTATAAAAAATATTTTTTCAATAAACTTACTAGCTGTGTGTGATTCGGATTACAAATTTATGTATGTGGATGTTGGTTCTTATAGAAAGAGTTCGGATTCGACTATTTTTTACTATTTTTTTCTTTTTTTTTTCTTTTTTTTGTCCCTTGAGAGCAGACATTGAACAGAACAATTTAAATATACCTAAATTAATTGAACTGATGGAATATAGTTATCCACTTCCTTTAACATTTGTGGGGGATGAAGCATTCCCTTTATCAGAATACATGCAGCGACCATATGCAGGCAACAATTTATCACGAAAGCAAAGTATATAACTATAGGTTAAGCCGGGCAAGAAGATACATAGAATGTGCATTTGGTATTATGGCAAATGAATGGAGAATTTTTCATAGACCCTAAAATGTTGGAGTTACTTTTAGTGAAGACATAATTAAAACTTGCTGCGTATTACATAACTTTGTTAGATCTAGCAACAATACACCAAACACTAATCGAACAAGACATACCATACATGTAATATGTTTAGTTTTATGTTTAGTTTTACATTGGCGCAAGCCGTTGTAATTAATTATAAATAAATAAATACCGGGTATTATTGGACTATTTGATAATCCACTTGATAACGGAGATATTCAAATCATCAGGCGGCAATGCTGTCAGGAATAGAGAGCCGATCTTAACTGTAATATTCTATATACTTAATTAGGAAAAACGAAAATTTTATCAGCCTAGGGTAATTTAGGAACAGTCACCTGTGGTGTATAGTTGCTGATTATTTTGTTTCCGATGTAGGATCCTTACCATGGCAACATAGAATGTCTTGATTACCAACATACTTATTAAACTTATATAAAATATATAATTATTACAAATAGGAAAGATTTGATTATTTGTTTGTTACGATTTAACTCAAAAACTACTGGACTGATTTCGAAAATTCTTTCACTATTAGAATGTTAGAGTATCCCTGAGTAACATAGACTATATTATATTGCGCTACGACTCATGAAAGCAGAGCAGTATTTAGTAGTGGTTTAGGTAATTTACTAAATATAAACAATCTTGGCTTGGCATGTCTTTTTAGGTTCCCTATCCATTTGCATAAAATTTTAAGACCTAATATAACTTGGCATACTTTTGTTTGTCCTAATTATATTTTCGCATAAATTATTTACGCATAATTTCTCTAATCATAATAATGATTAAGCATAACATTCTAAAGCATACATTTTTTAAGCATAACATTCTAAAGCATAACTTTATTAAGCATAACATTCAAAGCATAACTTTATTAAGCATAACAATAATAATAAGGCGTAGTCGACGGAGCCCCGCTTCGCGGGGCTCCTATTTCTGTCTGCAGGGTTTAAAGGAACCTGACACGAAGGGGATGACGGGGGCTCGTTCGCTCCCTCACTTGAGCTTCCGCCATCCCCATCGAACCTAACCTGTCCGAGTCGGGATGCCCCAATTCCCGAGCTCGCTTCGCTCGCTCTTGCATCCTAAAGGGCAGGCCACACCGCCAGCTGGCGGGCGGGCGGGCGAGCCGAGCGAGCATCGTATCACCTTTTTAGGGTTCCGTAGCCAAATGGAAACGGAACCCTTATGGATTCGTCATGTCTGTCTGTCTGTCCGTCCGTATGTCACAGCCGCTTTTTTCCGAAACTATAAGAGCTATACTGTTGAAACTTGGTAAGTAGATGTATTCTGTGAACCGCATTAAGATTTTCACACAAAAATAGAAAAAAAACAATAAATTTTGGGGGTCCCCATACTTAGAACTGAAACTCAAAATTTTTTTTTTCATCAAAGCCATACGTGTGGGGTATCTATGGATAGGTCTTCAAAAATGATATTGAGGTTTCTAATATCATTTTTTTCTAAACTGAATAGTTTGCGCGAGAGACACTTCCAAAGTGGTAAAATGTGTGTCCCCCCCCCTGTAACTTCTAAAATAAGAGAATGATAAAACTAAAAAAGATATATGATGTACATTACCATATAAACTTCCACCGAAAATTGGTTTGAACGAGATCTAGTGAGTAGTTTTTTTTTAATACGTCATAAATCGTAACGTAACTGAACCCTTCATGGGCGAGTCCGACTCGCACTTGGCCGGTTTTTCATACTTCGGTAGCTTATCTCTGTAGTTCGCGGTGTGAACCCAAGTATGAAAAGAGGTGAAACGATGCCTCGCTTGGCTCGCCCGCCCGCCCGCCAGCTGGCGGTGTGGCTTGCGCTTAAGTTCTCATTGCCTTTTTACTAAATCGAGATGTGTTAGACCTTGGGGCACCCCGACTCTTGGAAAAAGTGATTCAGAATCGAGTGAAAATAAATAGGTACACACGGCTACACATCAAGCTATACAAAACCAGTTTGTCTTGGCCTCACTTTGTATGATATTTTCTCACAATGAACGGTCAGCCAATACTGGTTTTGCATAGCTTGATGTGTAGCCGTGTGTACCTACGTAAAAATAATTCAAATTTGTTTCCGTTATTTTTATTAATTGTATGCCTAAATATTATTATGCTAATAATCATTAGGCCTAGTAACGTTATGCGAATTAAATTTATGCCAAAACAAATTAGCCTTCAAGATAATTATGCCAACATAAACTGTATGCCAAAAAAAAAAATGGCAAAGTATTATTATGGCAAAACAAATTATGCCAAAGTATATTAGGAAAAAGAATATCATGTGAAAAGAAGGGATCCTGTCTTTTTTTCAAAAAATGTACTTTATATTATGGATATTACTAGGTACTCACAAATCAAATATCTATAGTTTAGTAGTAGAAAATCTGAACGTATTTCAAGTTATAAAACGTATTTCACATTTCTCAAGATCACATTTTGTATAAAAGACAATACTACAGAATAAGAAATAGTACAGACGCCAGCAGGTCAAGCTACCCGAAACTGCCAAGTTTCAAACTGTCAAATTTTCCCAATCAACTTTGAACCTTAATGCTTTAGCGATAAAGTTGAAAATCTATTAAAGAAATTTGACAGATTTTAGTAGCTTGATGTGCTGGCGTCTGTACTACGTCATAATACCGAGATTGTTTACATTTAGTTACCTACCTAATCCGATGAAGTTTATGATCAATAGACCTACTTACAGATACAACATAATTTATTTACCTTCTTCACATTAATAAATTGATTACAAACCTCTTCCCATGCTTTTCTTTTTAAAATGCGATCACTGTACACATTCAAGGGTATGTCCCATATCACAGGACGTTCTTGTATGTAGGGTTACCATATCTCAGGATTTGTCCTGAGATTTCCGGATTTTTAGGCTGCTAACAGGATTGCGGGCAGATTTTGGTAATCTCAGGATTTATCGATTTTCAATAAAATACAGTAGATTTTTAATTAGAAAGAAACAACTTATAGAAAAACATATAATTGTTTCTTCTTTGGATATATTCACAAATCAACGTAATTAACATCAACATATCTTTAGAGTTAGAATCAACATACGTGCACAAAACCAATTACTAATTTTTCCACAGAGTTTTGAATTCGTATGCGACAAAATCTCAGGACTTTGCTATGGAAATCAGGCTTTTTGTCAGGACTTTTCAATTTTCCATCTGGTAACCCTACTTGTATGGCATGAATAATAAACATTTCGATGTCAAAACCACTTTCTGTTGTTGAACTCATTTTAAGTTGTACCTACCTACTAGTTCAGGCGTTTGACTACGAATGAACAAACCAACGGGTGCACAGGGGCGCGCGGCTGCAGGTGGCGGGGAATCATTTGAGCCCAAACTTGAGAGGTTTACTGTAAACCCCTCAAGTTTGGGCTCATATGATTGGTTTTGACGAATCCAATAAATTGCACTTTGTGTTGAGGGTCTGATGATGGAGTCAGTTGGTGGATAGTAGAACTCTTCAGTGGTTACTAGTAAACTGGTCAAGTCATTACTTCGTTGACTTTGAACAACCTTTGGAAAAAAAATCGTACAAAACTGTTTCGAGTCAGGTAAAAACCGATCAAATAAGAAGGTATAGTTGAATGGTTTTTACCGCACAGAGTTTGGCCTCATAAGTTTACAATAGACAATAGGACAGTCATGTTCGCTCTAAACACTCTTCTAATGCCACGCGCGAAACACAACAATCATGATTGTCCCTAGAAAGTTAGGCGGCTAGCAATAAATCTGTTCCGAATATGACGTGAGTTAGAGTGAAAAAAGCATGATTTTTGTTTGCTTGCATTATTATTTATCTGTTTGCTTTCGTCACGGCTAGTTTTGTTTTGATTGCGTTATTACGTAAAAATTAAATTAAATTATTAACACAGGATGACAGGAATATGACTTTAAAGACTTTGAAAATGATGTGCGGTGACCTATGGCGGTGACTTTCTTGTAATAAACTACGAAAAGCGAATAACGACATCTCATCACTTGTAATTAATATTGTAATTAATCATCGATGAAAATGAGATTATAAAATAACCTCAATTGTCAAATGAAAAACATCTTTAACGAAATTAAAAAAAAGCAGATTTAAGTATTCAGCACTAAATTTGTAAGTTGCACTCGGAAGCCATTCAATATCCATATAATTTCACTACAACTTGTCACCCACAGGTAAATTACACAGGTTTTCTGAACCATTTGTTAACATTTTCATCAAATGCTATTTGGAACAGCGTATATTAAAATTATATTAGGTAACTAACATACCTAAGTCACAAATTACGTTTTACATTGATTACCTACTAACATTACGTTTCCGACACTAAAATAAATAAATACATATACGTCCAATCATCAATAAAACAGATTTATTAAACTGTTATTGTGTAATACATAAAACATTAAATAAATTCTTGATACCTACTGCGGACAAATTATGTTGCGACTCAACGCCACCAGCGGAATTGGATTTGCTTAACAGATATTGTCCGCACAATAACTCGAAACATAATTTTTAGCACGGAGGCAAAATGTTGAGGGTCGTTTCCTCAGGCGTCGGCTCATACACAGGGGTTGAATTTACGCGTTCGGGTCCTGGACGATCCTGAAAGTAAAGTATCTACCTTAAATATTGAAGTTACCCAAAACTCAAAGGAAACATCGCACATCAGTCAACTCCTACCGTAAGCTGCGTTAAGGAACTTCGTCCCAAAAAACTTGTATTTTTATGACACGGTCAACCTCAAAGATGAACTCGAAAGATCAAATCTATTTATCTCTCCATGATATTCCTTCAATTTAAGAGAGATTATATCCCTATGCATGATTGACCCAATTGTATTGTATTTATACGTCCTAAAAAATTCAGGTGTTATTGCAACGAAGTTCCCTTTTTGCTTCGATAAATTATAGCCGTAATAGGAGGCACGGATTGTTCGCTTTGCCTGGGAATCGAACCGTCGGTCGAGCCCAGTCTCCTGTCCCTCGCACACTCTGCGCTCAACGCTCTCTTGGACGCTAAGCTTCGCTGTAGTGTTCGCGGATGAATGGAAGATTTTGTCAGTATGTCTGGAGTATTGAGATGAGCGTATGATTGTCGAGTAGTTGTATACTTTCGTTGATGTACTTATGCCCTACAGCAAGCCGCGTTAATTTATTTATCTATTACTTTAACATTACATCAACGAAGTGTGTCTTTAATTCATGTATTTTGTCGTTCAATGTTAAAATATATAAATAAATTAACGCGGCTTGCTGTAGGAGTTGACTGGTAGAAATCGTCACGCAAGGAAAAAGCGTTATGTTACTTCCATGCGACTTTTTCTCTCTGTGTGTATCTCTTTCTATTATATACGCGTGTGTGAGTGCATGCGAAAATCGCGTAAGGATCTTCGTTCCTGACGGACGTCCCCCAACCGCACTTTTTTTTTTTTAATTTTTGCATTTGTGTAGTTTAAATTGCTGGTTCAGGCAAGCAACTTTACAAAAATATTTGAATGCAGGTTTGCTTACTTTTGAAAATTGAATAATTCTTGAGTTAAAATTGTAGGAAGCATCACTGAAAGGGCATTTTCCCTCCGGGGCCCACTCCTACTTTCCACCCAGTTTAGACACCGATTAACCAAGTTGAAGTTAACACATCTAATGAGAAGATTCCGATTCTGGGTCAACAACTTCTGGCAAAACTTCTTGGATCTTTTTGGCCTCTTGGTTATTTGTCTCATCCAATAATGTTTTGTTGTAATTTGTTTCAAGTTCCTCATTACTTTCTATTGGGCTTATAATATTTGAATGCTTGCTCCTTTTAAATATAAGCTAGAAAAAATATATAAATGTATCAGTATAAATATACACAAATGAAATTACTTAGCGAAAGACAACAGACGTGATGGGTTTCAAAATTCTTAATTCTTCTATATCTATAAAAGAACAGCACCTTAATTAACCTCGCAGGGTATATTCATAAGACTCTCGAAAATTGAATTTTGAATATGGACAAAGGTGTGTACTAAGAAAGGATTTCAAAAATCAACCCCTGTCGGGTGAAATTCGGTGAACAATTTATATGAAAAATCACCACAGAAACTTGGTATAAATACTTACCTACTTATGAGGGTAATAATAACATTATATAATAAGAGGCGACGATAACATTGAGGGGAATAAAATTAATTCATGATTTTTTTTTATAAGGCACGATAAAAGTGTAGCGTGTGCTTCATGTAATATAGGCGGACCCAGATGCACAGTCAATCCCTATAAATATAAACTGACTGATTGATATATTAGCATGCAGCGAAACAACAGGTACTAGGACATGAAATTTTGCACAAGGCTTCCTTTTGTAATGTAAGCAAGAACTAAGAAGGGGTTTTGGGAATTCAATCTTTATGGGGGTAAAAAGGGAGATAGAATTTCTATAAAAAAGTAACTTGAAACTCGGCCCAAATACTTGGTCTTTAGAACTAAGTAAATTATAAAAATCATTGCAGGAAGAGGGTGTGTTAAAATCTTAGGGGAAAAGTCACCGTTTTTAAGGCATTTCTTCTGTTAGTCTCTACATTTATTATAGTTTCTTAAAAGCCGATTTTGGTCAGAGGGTTTTCTTAGAGTCAACGGTCCTTTTTAATGTAGCCTCTTTATAACTAGAATATGTCAACACAGACAGCCAAAGCTGGTGTTGCATGCCACGCGGGGGTGAAGCAGTGCGTTTATTTGTGTAACAACCATTTCTTGTGATGAATGTTACCTACCATTAATGTATGATAAATCATCTCTGGATGTTTACATACAATATAAACTGGAGTGAAATGATCTTTCCAAACAGTGATGTGATTCAATTCAGGGAGGAATGGCAGTTCTGCCAATGCACTCTAAGAAATAAAAAACTAATAACACTGGTATAGGACCTTTGCCCAAGCCAAAGCAGTACCAAGACAAACTGACAGTAAGTAACTATAGTCCATTTACAATAGCATTAGAAAGAAGTTAAAAAAGGTTATTTTTAATGCACACTTTGTAACAAAAATACAATAAACATTGTTACATTATGATAGACGCCGAATTTATTATGATCTATTTTTACAGCAGCTGTCACACTTAATTGTAACCATTTTAACTATTTATCTTATGAAATTATGTGGCTTTAATTTATTTGTATTATATAACTCCAATTTAAAATTACAGTGTCAATGCTAAAAACCTAAAAGAAGCAGGGATGAACAATACTTGGAACGTTATTCGTTTCACTATAATTCTACCGAATTTTATTTTAATTAAGGTGGATGCGCTGCGGTAGCCCGCGAAATCAGACGAATTCGGAGCAATTCTAATTTAAAGGGATGTATTGATGATTTTTAAGGTTAAAATTGTATTATTGCCTACATATTTCTTATTGTTGCGCATCATATTATTTTTATTAAGATACAACCTTACACTGACCTGCAAATTGCAAAAAACGCAAGAAAATTAGAATTTAAGCATCTCCCTTAAAATTGTTTTATCATAACTTTGAAATAAAATGTTTTGCATTCCTGCTTCTACGAGCCTCTTTTTTCTAATGCTATTATAAATGGACTATAGTTACTGCTATGACTGAACTTTTCTTCTCGGGGAAAGTGCAAATTAGCAACTGATAGAAGAAACGAAAACATAATATGTTAGTAATTAAATAATCAAAAGAAAAATACCTTGTAAAACTGGGGTTTTTCATAAATCCATAAAAATACTATAGAAGTAATGATCACTGCTATGGTAAAAATTAAATAATTAGTGGAATAGGTATAGGCATCCAAGAATATACTGTACCAACAACCTGCGCTAAAATACACCATAATATTGTCATTAATAATGTTCTGCTAATGTTTTAAATCGCGTAGATACTTAACAAAATTCAAGTGAAAACAATGGAATCACACACACAATAAACGGAAACTATGATGACAAATGACACCTCCCGTACCGTATTATTATTATACTCTTTGGATGACAGTGACACCCTGACAGTCTTAACACTGACAGTTGACACTCACTTTGGTTAACACCCTTGATTGAATGACGATGAAGCATGGAATTAGTATGTACAGACGCCAGCACATCAAGCTACTACAATCTGTCAGATTTCTTTAATAGACTTTCAACTTTATCGCTAAAGCATTAAGGTTCAGGGTTGATTGGGAAAATTTGACAGGTTCGGGTAGCTTGACCTGCTGGCGTCTGTACTATCCAACCAAAATTATTTCATTAAAGTAGGTTGCCAAGTCTCACATACCGCTTTCACTTTTAAGAAATTACCAAAATGGCAAATCCTAACCTGCATACCAAATTTTAGCTTTCTAGGACTGGGATCTGCAAACTTCATCTTATTCTGAGAATTTGAGCTTTTTAGCATTATCCAGGCCGATGCTATGAGGGTTTGAACATACGACGATGCGCTTCGAGAAAAGATAGTTAGTGCTTTTTGTTTACGCTCGTCTTAGCAGTACCGTGCCCCCAGATTTAGTACGAGAATGCTAACTAGCACAATAGCACCGAAAAGTCGGTCTTGATTCTTTAAAAGAGAAAACCTGTAGTGTCCTTTCTAATAAGGTATATAAATACATTTCCTTGAAAAGTAGGACACGATGGAAATGTTATGTTACGTAATTGACGGAATGTATTTGTATTAATAGGGAAGAAGTGAAGATTTGAATTTATCAAGCATTAAATAGGAACAGGACGCATTCCCTTCTTCAACTCAACACAGCTTATGTTTGAATGCTGAACTCATATTTAATAAAAATCTGTCTGTCCGAAGCTTCTTTAGCACAAACCCGTAACAGTTAAAATAAATATTATAGGGATTATGGAATCTATTGTGTTAGAGAGCAAGCCGAGCAATGTCGCAGTCGCGCCGCGCCTCCGCTTGCAGACCCCGGTCACGAAGCCAGCGGGCAGATCGCGCAGCGCTAGAGCGGCGTAGTGTTGTGTTATGAGAAATAAGTGTCTTTGTTCGCGAACGAAATGTCTATCAAAAATCATTAAAATAATTTTGCTCTAGCACGTCGGCGGGCATTTTGAAACGTCAGTCATTAAAAACCAAAAAATAAAATGCACCACACTACGTTAATGTAGACGCGCGGGCACCGCTAGACTGCAGCGCACCGCCCGCCGCTGCCTTTCGAGGCCAGTTCTATATAAGGGCCTGCGCGCACTAGCGATTTAAGTTGGCCGATAGTTCAGTCGCAATCGTAATAATCGTACAACCGTACAACTGTTAATCTTCAAGTGCGCACACTGCCATATAACTCTATACTGATCCTCAGACCGATCAAACTATCGGCCAACTTAAAATCGCTAGAGCGTGCAGGCTCTTAATCTGTGCATTGGAACGCGCCGCGCCGGTCGCCGCGCCCGTTGACTTCCGTGTGCCTCATTGACGCGTTGATCATTAGATAATATTTATACTAGCGTTGATCACGCAGCCTGAGCGTGCAGACCGCGCTATTTGTTGGGTTCGATTCCCGACAATAGGCATTCTCCTTTGTAAAAAAAAAGAAAACTGACGTTCTGCGTCAAGACCATATAGTTATTATACTCTTTGGTCAAGACCATGATGTACAGACGCCAGCAGGTCAAGCTACCCAAAACTGTCAAATTTTCCCAATCAACCATGAACCTTAATGCTCTAACGATAAAGTTGAAAATCTATTAAAGAAATTTGACAGATTGTAGTAGCTTGATGTGCTGGCGTCTGTACCAAACAAAAATATGGGCATTTCTAAATAATAAAATTAAGTTTTATCATCATTAACTATATTTTTTACATTTATTATTTTAATCTTAAGTTATTTTTTGTTTTTATTACTTACGTTTTGTAATAAGAATAAAATGACACCAAAAGAAATATCTAATTAAAATCTAAAGTATAAGTTTACATTTTAATAAAAGACGAGTAAATTAACAGGCAATGTTTGAACATTGCAATGCACGAAATTGCACGAGAATGTAATTATGTCTGTATTGGAAATATTGCCAAATGTAATTTGAGCAATAGGAATAAGTGATGTTTGCAATATGGTTACAAGACTGAAGACGGGTAAAAACTGTCCAAACAAAATATAATTTTTAAATAGTTTTCAGTAAGTAATTATCTTTGCTCCCAGTAACTGGGAGAATCTCATCATCATTTTAGTTTTGCTCTTGGCATGAGGTTCTTATTTTTGGTAGACAATTCATATGTATATCTCAATTATGTTATATGTACATCATTTCAGCCATAGATGACATTTTTTTTGGTATGTGTACCAAAGTTTCAAAATAGCTTGCTAATTCATCAATGGTGATGTCACAGGGTGGATTGAGAGCTTGTTGAGAACAGCTGCCAGATCTACTACTCTGTTGTTTTGGTTCTCTCTGCTCCTGTGAACTTGACACATCATGCTTCCACCATCTACTCACACTGCTTTCATCAGTCACTACATCTTGTACATTAGCACTAGACGATATGGTTAGCTGGTTACAGTTATCAACAAGTGTGCATAAACTTAATGGGTCACATCTCTCAATACCTGTCATATTTTTACTTGTTGATTCTTGGCAGTTCTCTGTTTCCAATTTAATAACAGTACCACCTTTCTTTAAAATATTCAATACTGGTTCTTTGAGTATCTTACTATGTTTCTTTTTGTAGATTCCAGGCTTTAGTTTTTTTTGTGAGGAACAAGAGCATCTTGACTCTTTAGGAAGGACAGAAATCTTAGGGAAATTCCTTTTCTGCAGGGGGTTTACAAATGGATTTTCATTACTTCTATTATTACTTATATTTAGTGGTTCTATTTCTAGTCGTCCCATTTCCAATCCTAATAATATGTCTTCTTTATTCATGATTCCAAGAACTGTAACAAAAATAAGACTATTTGTTTATCCACTTCAGTATTATTATATTAGCAACACTGCTGAACTCATGTTTCCCTATGTGCAACAGTGGCATTTTACAGGAGATCACTTTAAAGGTATTAATTAATTAATTCTCAAAATATGTTAAGTTGCTTTAAATGTTTTAACACAACATGCAGCACAGCAGTAGGTTTATTAGTAATTTACTGTATTTTTTAAAGTATTTGCTTAGCTGTTTTGTTTTCAGTATATTAGTGTTTTCAGATAATATGCATGTCAACAATCTATGTGTTTGATCGTGTTTGTTTTGTCTCCTTTTTCTGGAATGCAGAAAATTAAGTAAACAAAATAATTAAATGTTGCATGAGGTTTTGGATACTTATTTTTTTATTTTCGTTCAGCACAAATTAATCAGTCAATGAGCAATGTAGTGAGATATATTGGCGTTTTTCGAGAAATGCTTTGTTTATGGAAAACATACCAGTGGGCTCCTATGCTAGTTAGTGATTTCACAACGCCGTTTAATAACATACGAACAATAATCACTTTCATAACACAAATAAATGTAGGATTCATTTATAGAACTAAATCGTATGATTTACTGATAATAAATTTTATTGGACATTTTATTTTGTTTACGTCACGGTCGTCATGTTCGTCATTGTTCGTGACATTTGACAATTTATCAATTTTTTTTTTTAATTCGCCCAATGGGCAGGCTATAGTCTTTCGACCATACCACCCACAGAACACATATATATACCCTAACGGGATACCGCTCCGTCTTCCGTGTAGAATTTCTCACGTGAAACAATAATGTCTTTCGTATATATACTCATTGTATGATTTATTTTATTTATTATGTCTTTCGTAGTTAATCCATTTTTAACCCCCGACGCAAAAACGACGGGGTGTTATAAGTTTGACGTGTCTCTCTCTCTGTGTGTGTATGTCTGTCTGTGGCATCGTAGCTCCTGGGGGCTTACCATGAGCTCTTATAGCAGGGCAGAATTTAAACTAAACTGCTTATTTGTACTATGACGTCTTATTAGCAGGACCGCAACAGGCCTGCTAAGCTGACGTTTACAAAAACTGTTCACCTTCTTTTTTGTATAGAATTTCATACCATGACCTGCTAATTGACAGCAACAAAACGAATATTGAACGACTGTAACGTCAAAATAAACCATCTTGAATAAGTTACTATTAAACGAGCTTTTCAACATTGTTTTGTAATTCAGTGCCCATCACACACGTTTTTTTATTATATCTCTGTGTGACGAGTACGTAATATTTGGAGTGAATATCGAATAGAAAAAAGAAACCAACGGGGTCGCACTAGGGAAATAAATAAGCCTGTTGAAATGAATACGGGGAATTTGTAAATAAATATTTTTCTTATTTTATCTAGTAATCAATATCATTAGTTGCGCATACTGCACATCAATGCTCAAGGATTGAAAGGTAAATTCTTCGAGCTAAACCATTAGCCGATCGTTATAAACCTCTTATACCTAATCGTAGTCAACGAGTGCCGTGCCGGGTCGACTTTTCCAAAATCGTATGATTCTCCTGAACTACGACAAGATCACGTCGCATCTTACTACAGCCATGTATGTATGTGATGTGAGGAATACGCTGAAGTGGGACCGACGCGTAACCCCAGGTACCGAAAAAAAGAGACCGCCTATTCAAAGGCGTCGCTATTAACCTCACTTATGATCATCTGACCGGAGATTCCCTAAAAATTAAGGGGATATCTATACCATACCGCACTGATCAGCTCCAAACATCACATTCGGGGACCTCAACCTTAAAATGACCGCACTCAACCAGACGAGAGACGAAGGGGTGGGAATATTATGGGATATGACCACGCACTTACCAAAGGAAATCACAACAGACGCAGAATGCGAGGAATATATACTACTACTAGAAAAAGCCATCACAGAACCCTTGGATGAGTATGCGCCGCTACATGAAAACAACAGAAGACATCAACTTTCAGAAGAGATTAATGAATAATAATTGAACCTCACTACTCTGGGATATGCTCGATTGGGATCCTTGGCACCTCCGTGCACAAGACTTAAATGAGGACATGCTGCGCCGAAATAATGTAACATAAGATGCAGGGAATCAGGGAAATAAAACATCTTAATTCTATAGGAAAATAAATAACAGGAAATTTGTAAATCAACCTTTTTTTATTTTGACATAATACGAAAAATAAAATAATAGTTATCACACATAGTATAAATAAGTACCTAACACCTAGTGCAATCTTATGCTCAAACAAGGATTCAATGGCCAATAATATTTTATGAAACCAAACTCTTAGCTTGCTTCTCAGTAGCCTTTTTTATCATGCATTGCTTTGATGTAGGTATTTATAATAAAGCTACACTATGAAAACATTGTAGTGATATGGTAAAAATACCTTTGACCATTTGCATGCAGACTTAACTACTCCTTTGCCAACAGAATGTAAAAGGAGTTTTTTTTTGTTCGGCGATTAGGTCCTCCAATTTTGGCGTCTATTAATGAAACGTATGTTTATTTGTTCCATAAGATGTCTAGATTACAATGGTACTTATAATTAAACTTCGTGTAACGGGAATACTGAGAAATACGATCATGAAATCAAAAATCACTTATTAAACTGAATATTTTTATTACTATTATGTAGGATATCAATATTTTCAATCAATAGTCAGACGACTTAGAAGTAAATACATAGTAGGTATTTCATCTTAAATTATGCAGGTCGTTCCAGTTCTCATCTTGATACCGTGTCCAAGATAAAAATACTTGAATACCGCACGCTCAACATTAGGTGTACACGTGCAGAACAGCCAACAATGTCTTCGCACATTGCGTTGAAATCTTACTGAACAATTAACACATCATCCTTCTGGACTAAATGCTGTACCGTCTTGAATATTCCATATTCATTAAAACCCTTCAATTACACAGGAAAACAGAAATATCAATTTCATACTATTCGAAAGAAACGGACTAAATATAATGAATGAATGAAGTGTTGTTGTCACTAAACTTGTCTTTCTGACAGCGTCAGATAGTGCTGCGGCTTGATTTTATGTAAGTAACTCGATAATCTAAATAAAATAAAGGCTTGAGTTCATTTTCTCTCAGTGTGCCAGTATATGTAGTCGCGATTAGATAAATATCACCAACATGACCAACACTGCCACACTAGTTAAATACGTAGGTAGGTAATAAACTACTATTAGAAATAGGTAAATGATACACTACATCAACAGCTTCTATAATTATAATAATATATTTTAAGTAGGTACTATAGATCACAATAGTCTCGGTCTTACACAGTCGCCAATTAAGTATAGATTTACCAGCAATCTCAGTTATAAATGATTATATCGTGTGATATCAACGTGATGGTGATATTAACCGACATAATACTGTGATGAAAATACAGTTCTGTTCTGTGGGTTAGAGTGCTGTCAGTTGATAACGTGTAGGTTGTTTTTTTCTGGATCTTGCTATGATTCTTTCCTTTAAGTTTTTTATTGTGTGCGTTTCAAACATAAAAAGCTGCTAGCTTGAATGGAATGGATTAGATTCAACTTGCAATTGAATTTTCGAATTATGTAATCGAGACAATCGAGTGCCTGACCGTTTATGACTGAGTAACAACACTAGAGTCAAACTGACAAGAAACCAAAAACTACAATCCGTTTCACGATGATTTTTACACTACTTTAAGCAAGAGTAAGCAAACTTAAAAATGAGATTAAACACAGGAGGACCTGCTGCAGCGTCAATGGTAAATTGTTTTACTTAATAAAAATAGATTTGGTTACCACCTCGAACTGTAATTATGTATATAATTCGTTTTTTTTTTAATGTCAATCGTTAAACACGCTTCAATACACGTATTTATTACATTAACAACCATATCGGGAATTGAATCAATTGAGTAAATTATCAATACATTTTCTTTTTATAACGATTTCGTGATCCCGGTTAGGCTTTATTTAAAAAAAATGACCATTTTAAATGATAAATTCGTTACTTTTTTTAAGGTTTAAGTAATACGATTAGACTTACAATACAAGGGGGGGCACAAATACTATATTCTCTCTGCAACCCTTTTCCACATTAGCTTGCTATATTCCCGAGCTTTTTATGTACTTATCTGTTATTTCTCTATGATTATTTAAGAACTCCCGGCGAAGCAGTTGGGTCATACTAACACGACTTGTACGTGTTTCACTAAAAATAAATTCACCACATTCAGTACCTATAATTAATCTCTGAAGCAAGTAAGTATACCATTATGATATTTTCATGTAAGTAAACAAACTTACGAAGTAACGACATTGTGAAGAGGTATACAAACATAAAACATTTTATTTGGCGCGTAAAAATACTTTTTTTTTTTAATTGCTGCTTGACTTATCACACACGTTCAAAATCACGTTGAATCCTACAAAGTTGTTTTGAACGGGAAAATGAGCTTTGTAGTGCTTTTAGATAATGTGTCAAGGTAACTTGTTATACATAATAATAGTTTAAATATGTGTATACCCAAGAAACTCATGTTTCTATTATTTTCAAAAAACCGGTAAAGTGAAAATAGAATTAGATTTAAGTTTCTGAACGATGCCTATTAAAAAGACAATGGCATTACAGCAGGCCACAGACAAGCATTACCATTCAACTTCGGTGAACTTCGTGCAATAGTCGTTCACTTTTATGACTCTCATAGTACGATTATTAGCAGAACTAAATTAGGCCTGCTTCTGAACTGAATGAACATTGAACGTTTTCTTAAAAGGTCATAGTAAGCCTCCTGAACGGATGATCCGATTTTGATTTTGTTTTTTTGTTTGAAAGGTGAATTTGTTGGAAGTGTTCTTAGCTATGTTTGATAAAAATCGGTCCAAGATGGCCGCCGCCACAAAATGGCGGATTACATATTTTTTCACAACTCCCTCAATTTGGGTATCAAACGAAAGGGCTTGACTAGTAAAATACTATACACTATGACAAATTTCAAATCCAAGATGGCCGCCACCACAAAATGCCGAATTACAAAAAACCTGACTAAACACCAAATTACCTGAATCTTAATACGCAAGAAAATAAAAGAAATGAAATAATAAGGAGTCCCTACAAAAAGCATGAAATAAAACACTAAATAAAAAAATTAAAAAGCCCCCAACACAAAATAATAATAAAATTAGTATGAATGTAAAAACGCCAAAACAGTTAAAAAAAATATTAAAAAAAAATAGCCACAAATAGAACAAAAAAGGTATAAACGTGAAACCCTTTAAAAAGAAAAAAATAACCTTGAAATTATGACCCTACGTAAGTATGTCGTATGAAATTTTTTGATTAAATGTTGTCCCGTCGGGGACCGCTACTATTTTTTAGAGCGGTAATTCATACTGTTTATAATATTATTTTGTGTCGGGGGTTTTTTAAATTTCAAATTTAATTTTTTATATATTATTTAGTCATTTTATTTTTGGTGGGTATAGAAGTTCTACTGTCAATGTCAATACTTGAACATTAACGTTTTACATGTTTTCATCATTGTTTTCATTTTATTTCTTCCATTTCCAGTATTTTCGTGGTATTTTCCGAGCTATCTCCTCATATAACAAGTTATTTATTTTATTTACATTTTTCGTGAATTATACCTAAACTTAGTGTCGCTAGGTCTGCCCATATATGTTAAGATTCTACCATTTGACGGAATCATGTAATACTAGAATATTATGTGGTTCTCTTCTGAGGGTGTAACTTAGGCAGACGTAGCGAATGATAAAAATAGTAGGTGATTTTTACCTTTGTAGTTTATCTGCTTCGCTTGTTAATTCCTTACGGAGACAGAGCATGGAATGCAGATCGACAAGACTTGAGAGCAGGGGCCACTTTCACCATCTGTAGATAGATATTATCGATGACACTGACACTTCGATATTTTGAACATCTTAGGTTATTGGTATTTACTGAAGCCAAATGTCAAATATTAGGTTTTGTTATTACATTACTCAACAGCTGGAACCCGGTATGGGTTCCTCCCCTGGAAGCTCACTTCCAAGGGGGCACTAGTATTGGCTTTAAGGTCAAGCGTACCCTTTCGGGACGGTGGGCACTCTCTGGCCCTTCATACCGCCTCGGTTTCCCCCCCTGGAAGCTCACTTCCAGGGGGGCACTAGTATTGGCTTTAAGGTCAAGCGTACCCTTTCGAGACGGTGGGCACTCTCTGGCCCTTCATACCGTCTCGGGTTCCCCCCCCTGGAAGCTCACTTCCAAGGGGGCACTAGTATTGGCTTTAAGGTCAAGCGTACCCTTTCGGGACGGTGGGCACTCTCTGGCCCTTCATACCGCCTCGGTTTCCCCCCCTGGAAGCTCACTTCCAGGGGGGCACTAGTATTGGCTTTAAGGTCAAGCGTACCCTTTCGAGACGGTGGGCACTCTCTGGCCCTTCATACCGTCTCGGTTTCCCCCCCTGGAAGCTCACTTCCAGGGGGGCACTAGTATTGGCTTTAAGGTCAAGCGTACCCTTTCGGGACGGTGGGCACTCTCTGGCCCTTCATACCGCCTCGGTTTCCCCCCCTGGAAGCTCACTTCCAAGGGGGCACTAGTATAGGCTTTAAGGTCAAGCGTACCCTTTCGGGACGGTGGGCACTCTCTGGCCCTTCATACCGCCTCGGTTTCCCCCCCTGGAAGCTCACTTCCAGGGGGGCACTAGTATAGGCTTTAAGGTCAAGCGTACCCTTTCGGGACGGTGGACGCTCTCTGGCCCTTCATACCGTCTCATTCATCATTCTTATACTAATTGAGATCTCAAGAAGCTTTAGTCTTACATGAACAACTACAACATACACATTTTGCCAACCTCATTGGTTTGCATGGAATCATCATTCAGCATTTCTGTAATTTATAGAACAATGGGTTCAGTGAATAACACAGTAAGTACTTAGAGAGCTTAATTAATCTTAAAACATTAGATACTCAGCTTTCAATACAGGGATGCCGGCTCCAACCCCGATACAAACTCACTATCATAAACACGGCTTTTGACTAGCTAAAACATTGATATTAAAAATACTGGTTCTTACCGGGTCGGACTGATTTTGACAGGTTCTATCGATGTTGCCATTGCATAAAGTTATTGTTGTAATGTTGCTATGTCTGAATATTATTATATTTACATTCGCGGATCATAATCTTCTAAAGGTCCGCGACACTCCCGGCCGGGAAATTAAAGTAATGTTATTAGGTTTTGCGTCCACTCTCTGATCTTCTGCAGAGCTCTCGTGGCCGCAACTCTTCTTTCCTTTGGTACTTCTTTGTCTTTTTTCGTATACTCATTATTCTTATCCTTATCGATCTTATCGTTATCTATCTTATCGTCACCTATCCTCCCGTTAGCCTCTACTGATTCTTCACTATGTATTGATGTATCTCTGACACAGTTGGTTTCGTCTCTTTGATCATTTATAGTCTTACTGGTTTTTCCGATATCTATAGGTTCCATAGCTACGTCTACAGATTGAATGTCCTGTGTGTCGAATCCTTCATTTCCACTTATAGATTCGTTATATACTCGAATAGATTCACTTCCACCGTCTTCTATTTCCAGAGGATATAGATGTGCTAAAGATCTTGTGAATTCCTTGTTACCTATTTTTACATTAGCTACTCTACATAGTCCATCTATTCCCTTTTGAAGTGAGACTATCGTTCCTACTTTCCATGTTTCTCTATTTTTAGAATCACCTCGCAACTGGACGATCTGGCCCACCGCTGGTGCAATTTTCGCAGTTACTCTTGGTTCTTTGTGTGAATGCCAATACCTCTCACGAAGACTGGGTAAATATCTGTTTAGAAACATTTCTTTGAATTCTTGTAAAATGACTAATCCTTTCTTCCAACCTTTAATAAGATCAGTTTTGGTTACAGTACCTTCGTTGACCAAGTTTTCAGGCGAGCTTTCTATCGTCATACATTTTCCCATTGTAAGAAAATCTGCTGGTTTTAAAACGTGTTCTAGCTCTGAGTCTACGCTAGTGAGTGGTCTCATATTTACAGATGCTTCAATCTCTTTTGCAACTGTAGTTAACTGACTGTGTGTCAGCATGTGTTTTCTCAATGTTCTTTTCATGCAGTTTTTAACTATACCGATTAGTCTCTCATAAAAACCCCCGAACCACGGCGCCAGTTGGGGTATGAATTTCCACTGTATTTCTTTATTGATACAGTATTGTTTTGACAGTATTTCAGACATAAGTTTGAAATGCGTGGCATTGTCTGATGTTATGAGTGTTGGAATGCCTCTGGTAGCTATCATTCTCCTCAATGATAGTAGGCCTTCTTCTGCCGTTAAATCTTGAACGACTTCTAGGTGTATAGCTCTTACTGCTAGACAGGTGTAAAGACAAATCCATCTTTTGGTTTCTCCATTTTCTCCTTTCACCAAAAGTAAATGGTGCACTATAGTTCACTCTTTCTGGCGGTAGCGCTGGTGTAGGTGGAAGCTTAAAAGGCCCCCCACCATGTTTCACGCAATTTGAACATTGTCTCAGAAGTTTCTGAACTTGTTTGACAATCCACTCGTTTGTGCTTGCAAATATCTTTCTCGTTCTCTCGACTTGTCAATATTCTTTTCCGGTGTATCTTGACATTCTTTATTAACATATCTTTCGACTCGAGGTTCCTTCGGGAGACCCTCCCGGGACAACAGGCTTACGGACTTTGCCTCGCTTGTAGGCCAAGTTTCGGAGCCTTGCATCAGAAACGTAGGTCCTACTAGCCATTTATCTCTGTCCTCTTTTGTGCTCACCGATCTTGTAGCAACATCCGCAGGATTAAGTTCGGATGGAACATATCTGATTGTCATTCCTTTGTTTCTCTTGATTTCTTCAATTCTCCGTGCAACAAATGGTGGCAATAATTTATCTGAATTAACCCAGTCGATAACTATTTGACTGTCAGTCCACAAAGTTTGTAGTCTTATTTCTATCTTTAGGGAATCGACTACATATCTCATTAAACGGCTTCCAATTAGTACTCCCAGTAATTCCAATCTAGGTATCTTTAGGTGTTCCTGGTCTTTTATTGGAACCAGACGAGACTTGCCGATTACAAAGGATATTTCACCGTTGGATACTATATAAATAACTGCAGCATATGCTTGCGTAGATGAGTCTGTAAAGCAATGCAAGTCACAGTTATCTCTGGGTATTCCGGCATAACGTCTTGCTAATGTGATTTCAGAGATCTCACTAAGGTTGTTGTTAATTTCTTTCCATTTTGATGCGAAACTTTCAGGTATGGGTGTATCCCATTTTATCTTTTCTTTCCATAATTCTTGTAACAATAGCTTTCCTGGTAACAATGTAGGCGTGGCGAAACCACAAGGATCATAGACTGAAGCTATTACTCTTAGAGTGTCTCTCTTAGTATTTGCATTAGGTTTGTGATTATTAAAACGTAGTCGTAAAGTATCTTCTTTCAAATGCCATTCTAGACCTAATAATTTTATAGTTTGATTTTGGTATGCGTCAGAAATCTCATGCATGAATTCTTCTGAGTTCGAGCTCCATTCTCTTAGATTCATTGATATATCGTGAAATGTATCTTTACAGCGTTTACCAAGAATCAACGCTTCTTGCACTGTCTGTGCACCAGTCACTAGGTTGTCTACGTATATGTCATTAGCTGCGCTCCTAATGACGGAATCTTTTCGATTTCATGAGATGGTGTTTAATGGTGGCGTTAAGCAAAAATGGACTTGATATTATTCCAAATGGAACGCGAGTGAATCTCATACATAATGAGTTATCCTCTGTGACTGGTTTAGAAATATCCTTAAGCCATAGGAACCGTGTAACGTCCCTGTCTCCTTTGTATAATCCTATTTGTAGGAATGCCTTTTCTACATCGGCTGATAACCCTATTTGATGCGATCTGAATCTAATTAGCAGTTTAGTTAGGTCTTCGAGTATCATCGGCCCGCAATATAAACATTCGTTTAAGCTTTTATGTCCATTAACTCTAGCCGATGCATCGTATACAATTCTAGTTGGCTTTCCTGGCTGTTGAACACCGTGATGTGATAAGTAGTGTACGGGTCTATCTTCATATGTAGTTTCCCTATATTCGGGACCTATTTCAATTATTCTTTTCTGTCGCTGATCTTGCAGCGTTTCATCATATGACTGTATTGATTCGGGATTCATTCGTTTGATTAAGCTCTTGAGGCGGCCGAATGCCATTCCAAAGTTACTGGTCAGATTAGGCGGGAATTCTTTCCAAGGCCAGTGCACGTAATACCTTCCTTCGATAAGTTCGGTAGTATCATTGAAGCTTCGAATCGCTTCTTCTTCCTTTGTTATTTTTGGTGAATCTGTTATCCCAATGGAGTCAAGATCCCACAGAGAGGATATGTTCGCTTGATACATCGGCAGGTCAGGTTTAGTTAACTTCACATCTAGCTCTGTTTGGAAATATGTAGTTACTGTTAAAGCCTCTTTAGTTTCCGGGTTCATTACTCCGGATAATATCCAACCGAACTTGGAATCGACTAGATACAGGTTGTCTCCGATTTGAATCTTCTCAGCTTTCATAAAACTGTAGTAGTAATCGTTACCTATAAGAATATCAACTTGGTCAGATGAACTATCGTCAGCTAGTAATTCTTTCTGTTTCCAGTTACTAAGCTCACGTGGTGCAACTGGTATTCCTTTACATATCATTGGTATTACATTTGCATAAATTGATCGTTTAGACATGTCTCGGGTTTCTAAATTCAGTCTAACTACCATACTCTTGAGTTCTCGGGGAGCTTCTGCTCCAAAGGTAAAAACAGATAAGTTTTCTTCGTCCTCAATCGGGAGATCTAATTTGCGTGCGATTTTTTGGGTGACGTAGGATCTTTGTGACCCAGAATCCAACAAGATTCGACATTTAACCTGGTGGGAAGTATCTCCTTCCTTTGAGGCTATAGCAACTGCCGTTTGCAGCACAGTGTCCCTTTTATTGTTTATTGCTGATAGCGTAGATGACTTTACTTGAGAAGGGAATTGACTGGGGCACAATGCTCTATTGTGTTTCCCACGTTCTTTACAATGAAAGCATGGCCTGTGTGATTTGCAACTTTGGATGCTATGGCCAGAACGAAAGCATTGATAACACCGGTCTTTGATCATATTCTTTCTATCTGTATAAGTTTTGTATTTATCGCATTGGTCATTGAAGTGGCTACCATTACAGAATATACAGCTTAACTTCATCCTCTTCCTTTGAGGTTCTCCTGATGACTCGCCCTTCGACGACCTTGTTCCTTTATTATTGCTCCTACTATTTTCCTTTGCTTCAATGGGATGTCTCCTGTTCTCTTGTGTAACATGCAGAGTTTCCACAGTGTAATTTTCAATTACCTTCGGGTTTCGTTCTTGTGTTATTCGACTCGCATCTTCACGAGCAGTAATGATGATTTCCAAAAGTTTCCTCAGTTCTTGAATAGAGTTCTCTGTCGATTTCATCTTAAGTTCATAAATTAGGTCTTCGTTAAATCTCTTTAACGACGATTCGAGTTTAACCTTTATAATTTCTGCGTCATGTCTTGTCTCATCGTTATGTATAGAGAGGCTGGAGGATAAGCTAGACTGATGTGCGATTTGATTTGCTAATAGTTGCAAGCGGCGCAACAATAATTCTTCCATATTTGCATAGGTCCTGTAACCGAAAATTGTATCACACCCCTACTGTTTACTAAAATGCACCGCATAATCGGCTTTTTAATACCGTTTTATTACACAACAAACAATAATAAGAGAATTCTCCTTTTCTCATAGACTTACTCTAGAAGTGTATGAGTTTATGAAATAAATTAAGCCAAACATTGTGATTTGATGTCATTACCTTATTTGTAATAATCTATATTCAGATGTTTGTGAAATTCTATCAGTGTACCTACTTATCACTATCATTTACTTTTAGTTTGTTAAAAGTTCGTCAAATCTGAGTTAAGCAAGTATTTATTTCTAAATACTCAATAATTACTAGTATGTACTCGCTACCTCTTTTGTTTCCAAGTAAGAAACATTTACTTTTAAAGGATATAGATATTCTACATTTTAACTAAATATTCTATTGTGATACTTATATCTAACTTTTAGTATTGATCTTACCCCCCGTTATGTGAGGTGTAATATTATTTATGCATGTTAGTCATAATAACTATCTTATTTGGGTGCTTGGTGCTTGCTGAACTTTCAAATAAGTAAATCATCAGATTTCTGCCAGTGTCAGTTACTAAAGGCACGTAAGTAAATGGGTAATCTTTATTAGAAGAAACTGATTTCTATGTAATTTGTATGCACGCTCATGGCATAGAAATTTATAGGGTATGATTTCATCTACCAATCTTAATAAAGTCTATTTACCTTGTAGTAGTGTAGGTAGGTGGGTATCCGCAGTTTCGTCTACGCAGCGGATCGTACTCTGAGCTATCCTTTCCGATAGGTAATAGGTCGCAAAATAATAGTCCAAGTTGGTCGAGGTGTTTTCTGTAAATCCCCGATTATCACATCAATCCTTATGTTTTTTACAAAAAACAACATGGCAATTCTCATGGGTCATTTGGTTTTTATTAGGATACGATCATAGATGACGAAACAAATCGCTATAACTATGATTATTTATTCAGATCGAATTTACAATTCACTTAACAGTAAGTTCAATCGTTCAAGCTATATTCATATCATTAGCTTACCAATAGATTCTAACTTTCTTGGGTCGGTGAGTCGTCTTTGGTTTTACGACAGATGACAATATTTCAGCAAGGCAAGGTATTCATTCAAACTTTTCTCGCCGGTGGCGGTAAGTAATCCGTCCCTCCATGCGTCACAACACAAGTAAAACTTTTCCGACCATAGAGTATAGTAATAGTGTTGCCGACATTAATGCGGTGGTAGTTAACCGTATAAATCGTAACGACAATCGATTTTCCTTCCCTTATAATAGATTTATCATTTATTGATTAGATTAAGACTCCAGACTTAAAATTAAACATTATCTCACTCTTAATTTTATGTCAGATACATTAGACATCAAGTTCACGTTAATCGAGCGTTAAAGACAAAACCTAAATTAATCGGAACCACAATCGATTTAAGCGAGCGTGTTAGGAATAATGCAAAACTCGATTCATTGTCGTACATCCGTCGGGACTAATACGTCAGCTGAAGTACTCTTAATTATTTCTTACATTATTCCTAACTGAATGGTAACTTTGTCTAAACAAAAAGGAACATAATTAAATTTTATTTAATTCAAATTCAGATTCAGATGATTCCATATGGGTTGATTTATCATTCTAGAATTGGCTCGTCAAGTTTGTTATTTGACAGTAAAATGTTTACGGAATGGACGAACTTCCGGCCGGATCACGACAATCCTTCTTATAAAAGAAGGCATTGAATAAATGACATGTTACGATTCAATATAACTGAATAAAATTATATAATCGTTTAATTACGCAACTTGCGTAATCGCAATGTTTTCTGTTGAACAATAATTATTTACTCATTCAGGCAACTAGTGCCATCTGGCGATTCATTCGAAAAACTTCAGTTAGAAACAAATGCTAGTAAACTTTACAAATATTTATTAAAATAATTAAAACATGACAGATCTATAATTCGTCGTGGTGTCGGTGGCCTCTGCTCCATCCCGTGTGCTCTGTTTACATTAGTGCATACCGCAACTAAATCTTTATTCACAACTTCTAGTGTGGTTTTTAAAGCTTTGTATAATTATCTAGATGATAATTGCTACTCTCCACTGTTGGTGATGAGTTGTCAATTCATTTCTCTCTTACTCCTGGTCATGGTACTGCTGCCATGCCTGCATTAGGCTCTCTTGGCACTCATAATATTCATGAAACCAGCTTCATATCCCAGCATCTCCACCATGTCGCTAGGTCTGCCCATATATGTTAAGATTCTACCATTTGACGGAATCATGTAATACTAGAATATTATGTGGTTCTCTTCTGAGGGTGTAACTTAGGCAGACGTAGCGAATGATAAAAATAGTAGGTGATTTTTACCTTTGTAGTTTATCTGCTTCGCTTGTTAATTCCTTACGGAGACAGAGCATGGAATGCAGATCGACAAGACTTGAGAGCAGGGGCCACTTTCACCATCTGTAGATAGATATTATCGATGACACTGACACTTCGATATTTTGAACATCTTAGGTTATTGGTATTTACTGAAGCCAAATGTCAAATATTAGGTTTTGTTATTACATTACTCAACAGCTGGAACCCGGTATGGGTTCCTCCCCTGGAAGCTCACTTCCAAGGGGGCACTAGTATTGGCTTTAAGGTCAAGCGTACCCTTTCGGGACGGTGGGCACTCTCTGGCCCTTCATACCGCCTCGGTTTCCCCCCCTGGAAGCTCACTTCCAGGGGGGCACTAGTATTGGCTTTAAGGTCAAGCGTACCCTTTCGAGACGGTGGGCACTCTCTGGCCCTTCATACCGTCTCGGGTTCCCCCCCCTGGAAGCTCACTTCCAAGGGGGCACTAGTATTGGCTTTAAGGTCAAGCGTACCCTTTCGGGACGGTGGGCACTCTCTGGCCCTTCATACCGCCTCGGTTTCCCCCCCTGGAAGCTCACTTCCAGGGGGGCACTAGTATTGGCTTTAAGGTCAAGCGTACCCTTTCGAGACGGTGGGCACTCTCTGGCCCTTCATACCGTCTCGGTTTCCCCCCCTGGAAGCTCACTTCCAGGGGGGCACTAGTATTGGCTTTAAGGTCAAGCGTACCCTTTCGGGACGGTGGGCACTCTCTGGCCCTTCATACCGCCTCGGTTTCCCCCCCTGGAAGCTCACTTCCAAGGGGGCACTAGTATAGGCTTTAAGGTCAAGCGTACCCTTTCGGGACGGTGGGCACTCTCTGGCCCTTCATACCGCCTCGGTTTCCCCCCCTGGAAGCTCACTTCCAGGGGGGCACTAGTATAGGCTTTAAGGTCAAGCGTACCCTTTCGGGACGGTGGACGCTCTCTGGCCCTTCATACCGTCTCATTCATCATTCTTATACTAATTGAGATCTCAAGAAGCTTTAGTCTTACATGAACAACTACAACATACACATTTTGCCAACCTCATTGGTTTGCATGGAATCATCATTCAGCATTTCTGTAATTTATAGAACAATGGGTTCAGTGAATAACACAGTAAGTACTTAGAGAGCTTAATTAATCTTAAAACATTAGATACTCAGCTTTCAATACAGGGATGCCGGCTCCAACCCCGATACAAACTCACTATCATAAACACGGCTTTTGACTAGCTAAAACATTGATATTAAAAATACTGGTTCTTACCGGGTCGGACTGATTTTGACCATGCCCTGGTAACTTAGAACATTTTTTTTTATTGCGAAAAGCGCCATCTATCCTCAAAGCAAGTAACTTTTTATTGCAGTGTTACCACTTTTTTTGCTTAAGAAAATATGGTAGTTTGCACCAATTGTTAATTTTACTATTTTCCTTTAATTACTCTAGCTTCATAAAAAAATATGATTCATTAAACAAACAAAAAATGTTTTAAGTATATTTTATTTAAATTTTGTATTATTACTGATATTTTTACGGTGATGGAATCTTACGAGTAGTTTACTGATACTAATCGTTAGCAACACTGAGTCTAACCGTCACAAGAAATTTTCCGCCGGTACGTTCGTATGCTCGTGAGAAAATTTTCTTGTACTTTTTGGTGTTTTTGTGTTATTACGTTGAGTTGAGCTTTAGTTCCTCCGTATATTGCAGAAATACCGAAATTCCAGCATACATTGCATTTCGTGAAAGTGTTTGTGACATACTTGTAGATAGGCCCTCCGCACGGAGTTTGGACCATATCTCAGTGTAGTTATTTTACGCTTTACACAATGTCTCGAAACGTCTGCTGTATTCCTGGGTGCCCAGCAGTAGCAGGAGATGGTGAGTTTAGAGTGTTTTTTATGTTCTGACCAGCTGTACCGCGTTGCAATGAACTTTTTCCTACCTACCTATTCGGCTTTGGGTGTTTTCATTGTTCTATTGGTATAAAACCATCTTCGCATTATTGCCTTTCTAAGAAAGTGGTTTGGCGCACATCGGTTAGATGGTTTCAAGTCTATGTCAGACATACATAGATAGATTATTCATAACCCAGTGCATATACACTCAGCTAAAAACTAAAAAAACGGAGCAATCCCTTTTTTATTCAGTAGTCAAAATGTCCAAAAACCATTGTTTCCTACAAGTTTTTTTTTATACTTAGAAATCGTAAATACCTCTTGTAGTCTGTCAGCTTAGTTTGGTAAATTGGTAAACAATCTTGACATGTTGCTCAACTTTTACTTTTTATTACATTATATTATTATTTTTATTAAAATAATTGTAGTAACTAGACTAAGAATCACATTTAAGTCAGTCCCATTATAGTCACTTTAATTTATTTTCAGGTGGAACTCTACACTACTTTCCACATCCTGAGAAAGATGCAGAAAGGTTTCAAAATTGGGTAAAGTTTGTAGGAGGTGATATTGTGAGTCTGGACAGCACCACTATCCACAAAACTCGAAGAATCTGTCGTCAACACTTTAGGGAGGAGTTTCTTTACCCAAGAAATAGACTATGTAAATTGGCTGTGCCATCTTTGCTTTTACCTTCTGCAGATGTTTCAGGTAAATTGGTTTTTGATTAAGTTTATTTAAAAATAGCAACTGCATTGGATTCACAGTTTATAAATGAATGTACAATACACCAAAAACTTCTACCATGAAAATATCTAAATGTATGTGATAATTGCAGTTCGTCAAGTAGTTTAGATTTTTCTTTACAAAAACACAGAAACAAAGAATGAGCAACTATTCCCCAAGACAAGTGATAAATGATTTTAACTGTATTATAACTTTATTATAAAAGCGTATACATTGGCATCTGAACGAGCCACCTATTTTCTTGAGCCTTGTTGTAGGTACAACAAATTTGTGTTTGTTCCTAGTATTTATATTATGGATATCACTGTATTTTTTAAACAATTTTATATTTTTGTGGGTAAAAGATAAAAAGGATAAAAGATTTTCATAAATATACTGAGAAGGCACAGTCATAACGTTAATCTCTTTAAATTTGTCTCTGAGCGAGTGTCTCGGACTTAATTTATAAATTGATTGAACAGCTCGCTTCTGCAAAACAAAGATAGTCTGAATATCAGCGGCATTTCCCCACAATAGAATACCGTACGACATTACACTATGAAAATAACTAAAGTACACTAAACGGGCTGTCTCTATATCAGTTAAATTACGAATTTTTCTAACAGTACAGACTATAAGTTTTCGATATTAATGACACAATTTTTTTTTAAGTTTTTTATTTTTCTTGTCTGTAATGCCCCGAATATCAGGCAAAGGCCACTTCTCATACAGAGGAGTAAGAAAAAAGAAGTGTTAATATTAACTTCATTTATTTATGTACTTTTCAGCACCAAGTCAAATGGTTCCAGAAAGCCAACCATCTACTTCTGCCCCACAACTACAACTACAACCCATGACAACTAGAACTGTTAAATACTTCAAGCCTTCTAGTTCAGGTGTGTTATCTTTAAAGTTCATGATCTTTTTCTTTTTTTAAGTTGCCCCACACTAGGAATTACTCCTGTATCGTGGGTGCGTTTACAAACATTTAAACTCACATACACAATCAGCCAGACCCGGAACAAATATCTGTAGGCAATACAAATATTTGTTCCGTGCGGGAATCGAACCCGCGACACGCATCGCAGCAGTCGATCGCTCAGCCACTGCACCAACCGTGTCGTGCCGTGTCGAGTGTGTGATCTAACATAATATAGCCGACATTCACTTTTCGATGCACCTCTTTTAAACAACAATTTAAACTATAATTTCATATTTTCAGTACCGTTTTTGAAACGCAAAAATGAAGAAATTAAGATTAAAAAGTTGGAGCAAACACTTCGGCATGCTCTCAAAGCCAAGCTGACCTTCCGCAAAAGATATCTGCTAGCAAAGAAAATAAGGAAAACAAAAGCCTTCGAAATTATCACCGAAGATATGTCAACAGCAGCAAAATCCTTATTTTACATGCAAGTAAAAGGAAGTTGTAAAACACCTAGAGGAAGGCGTTTTACGCTAGATGAAAAAATCTTAGCATTATCTTTATACAAACCATCACCTAAAGCATATCGCTTGCTGAGCCAGCTTTGTGTTCTGCCAAGCCGAAGAACACTGCAAAATATTCTACAGAAAGTAAATTTAAAGCCTGGCATTAACGAAAACGTATTTGAACATTTAAAGAAAAAAGTGTCCAAAATGCCAGGCAAACATAAATTTTGTTGCATACTGTTTGACGAAATGTCAATAGCTACAAATTTAAGTTACGACAGGGCACATGATAACATAAATGGTTTTATTGACAATGGAAGCAAAAGGGAACTGATATTCGCTGATCATGTGCTTGTATTTATGCTGAGAGGCATAGTAAAAAAATATAAGCAGCCAATAGCCTATAGTTTTTGCTCGGGCACAACAAAGACAGCAGATCTGAAAAATCAACTGAAAAACATTATAGAAAAAGTCGAAAACACAGGTCTGAGAGTTGTAGCTACAGTATGCGACCAAGGAGCCACAAACCTTGCTGCAATAAATCAGTTAATGGAAGACACTAAAGGAAAATACTTAAGAAAAAATGAGGATTATAGAGGTGGATTTTTTGAAGTTGGTAGTTCAAAAATTGTGCCGATATACGATCCACCTCATCTAATGAAGGGTGTACGCAACAATTTATTAAATAAAAACCTGAAATATGTCATGGATGGTAAGGTACGCGTGGCTAAATGGTGTCATATTGAACAGTTATTTCAAAGAAGCCCTTCATTCCGTGGTGTAAAGATTGCCCATAAGCTGACAGCTCAACATGTGGTGCCCTCTATGATACCAAAGATGAGGGTTAAGTATTGCACACAAGTGTTCAGCAAGTCAGTTGGTGTGACACTTGGATGTCTAGCAGGTATGTCCTTAAAAGAGTCTCTATAAATTTTGTAGTGTAAAAACTGAAAATGCTACCTATTGCGCTAATTTCTCAATAACCATTATGATATTATTTATTTATTTTTTTATATCTGGTTATACATCACCTATCATCAACTCAATGTAAATAATTTTATAAAAATTAAATGCCAGACCGAAACAATAACATTGATTTGATTAGAGTTCATTATACAAAAAAATTAGCTGTTCCCTACACTTACGTTCGGTTAACTCGTCAAAATGTAGGGAACAGCTGTTTTTTTTTTGCGATTTCAGATTTGGTCCCTTAGTAAAAGTTGTTCATAATGATGAGTACAATGACCTCTTGAGAGGTTGTTGCTGTTTTTCCAATAACCCTGTATACAAACTTCAAATAGATCTAAACGAATCAAATAACTAGTAAAAATATAATATATAAATTTATTTTGGCCGATAAACACCTCATATATTTATATAATATTCATTGTTATTTTAAAAAAATTACTTAATTTTAAATTTTCATTTCTAGAAAGTGGGAGCATGCCAGAGGAAAGTGTGGACACTGCAGAGGTGTTAATGCTGTTCGACGACTTGTTCGACTCCGTCAATGCTAATTACCACAAAGAAGAAGGAAAAATATACCGATCGGCCGTCACACCAAAGTCACCCCATGTAAATTTTTGGAACAAAATGTTACCAATTTTAAAGTCAATGAAATATATAACTGAGAAAGGCAAAGAGGTAACTGTACCTTCTCTTACCAGTTGGGCGAAAACTATAAAAGGATTTAAATTAATTACAGAAAGACTAAGGTCAGAAGGAATAAATTCATTGTTACTACGTAACATAAACCAAGACCCCTTAGAAAACTTTTTTGGGGCGATCAGAGCTAATGGCTGTAGTAACATAATGCCCAACTCGGCAGCTTTTGAAACTGCATTTCGAACATTATTAATAAATAATATAACATCCCCACACTCCTTACAG
The DNA here is from genome assembly GCA_951799955.1 of Apamea anceps. Taxonomy (NCBI): domain Eukaryota; kingdom Metazoa; phylum Arthropoda; class Insecta; order Lepidoptera; family Noctuidae; genus Apamea; species Apamea anceps. The sequence continues at coordinate 9,289,552 of OX637516.1, forward strand.
GGAAATTGTGAAAAAGATGATAGTATTTGTTTAAATTCATTAAAATCTTTAATAAACCAAAAGAGTAATGTGGAGGATGTTAATGAAATAATGGAAATTATTGATGAACATTTAAATATTAATTTACCAAATACACAAATAATTATAGAAAGCCGTTCTCGAGTTCATGTGGAGAAGTGCGCGGCCATATCATATTGTAGTGGGTGGATAGCAACCAAAGCAAAAAAGTTTGTTTTTAAAAAATGTAAAACGTGTAGAAATAATTTAATGTCTTCAGATACTGAAGATTTCCACAATTTTATAATAAAAAAAGAATATTGTGGAAAAAGATGGTTATGCTATCCTACCCGGGCATTGTTCGACTTTTTTGCCCAAGTAGAACACATCACTTTGGATATTTTAAATAAATATGGACATAAGCAACAAATTACAAAATAATTGTCAGTCCAAGCGAAAAGGGTCCAGTGCGCGGCATTTAGTTTCCGAGATATAAGAGGTTTTGTAAAGTTGGGTATAAAAATTGCATTTCGCGATTTTAATTGGTTATAAATAAATGCTCAATTATCTACAATTTCATATAGTAAATGACTATATACGATGTTTCTAAGTACCAGAAACTTTATGAAAAAAGTTTACTAAAAAGGTACCAGTGGGTGGCATGTCGATATTCTGGGAATAAAATACGTTTCAATACCCCGTACTGATCACTTCTAATAATTTAATTATATTTTAAGATTAAAATGTTGAAACTACGTGTAAAAGGTCCCTTAAAGCGGGGAACTCCCTGCTACTATGCAACTACTAAGGGGATTTACTTTGCTTCACTTCGACATAGCGGGGATTTCCCTGATCGTTTTTTGCTACCTACGTGTCCTATAAATAGATCTGCCTGTGATGCAATAATTTATTTGTCATTTGACACCGGAAAGGAAACAATATCCGACAGTCTTTGTGTAAATATAGCAGTTTTTATTATCTTAGCTGTTTTAAATTGAGTGAGTGAAAAGTGCGCATAAAAATGAATAAAGGTAAGTCTTTACGTTGTCTATTATATCTACTAATACTATGTTTGTTGTTACGTGTTGTGTTATGTATCGAATAAGCTCCAAAAGTACTGAACCGATTTTGAAAATTCTTTCTCCAATACAAAGCTGCATTATTCAGTCATAGGCTATAATATTATTAACGTTATTACGCTTAGCGGGGCCGAGGTCGAAAAGCTAGTTCTATAAACCGGGGTATCGGAATGTTACGGAGTTCTTGTGTGTATCTACAGCTGTTACCTACTTTTCATATTTAGACCTCGACAGGGGCGAAGCCTCCTACAGACAGCAGTCGTCTTTAAATTCGATTTTTTATGGATTTTAGAGATTTAGAGATTTATGGATTAAGCGTAGATTACGTTACGTTCCTACTTATTTATTACATTTTAAAAGAGAGCAGCTTTAATCATAATAATTCGGCTGCATCCACATAGACTGAAAACTGACCGCGACAAAGTTGATAGGCTAATGAATCTCAATTAGTCATAATTTCATCCCATTTATACTAAATTCAAATTTGTTTTTAGGTAACATAATTATTGAAGATTCAACCGAAGGTTCCAGCTCTAGTGATGAATCTAAGCATTCTGATGGACCTGTACCACTTTCTATGGAGGTGGAAGTAAACACACTACCTGTTTTGGCCTCGACCGCAACAACGCCGGATTTACCAACAGAAGAAGAAACCGTTGCACCTTATTCAGGTACTTACAACTTAGAAAATAATTTCACAGAGTCGACATCTGAGATGGATGAAACGGATCAGTATTATGAAAAAAGCACTAATACAGAAGCAATCAGTGAAGATGAAATACATGAGTGTTATGATTTTGCTAAAATAGTTAGCCGAGCCTTGTGTAAAATCAAAAAAGATCGACGTGATCATTGTATGCATGCAATAGTACATATTCTTTATGACTACAGCAAGGACTCTAATACCAATTAAGAAGTTGTGTTAGGTACCTATGTCATAGACATAGTATGAAAAAATGACCTGTGTAGTATGTATATTTCAACTATTTGTTTTCAGAGTTTAGCTATTCAGCGTCTGTAGAACATGAAGACTATGAAAATTTTAATTTAGAGTTCAAAAGTCAACGGGGTACAGAATTATCGTGTGACATCGAATTTAGTGCTTGTGAGCCGCTCGAAGAGCGGCAAATTGGTAATATTTTACTAGATGATGATCCTTTAATTCTAGACGATGTAACTCAGGCCTCATTCTTAGATACTGGCTGTGGATGTAATAATAATTGTGTGTCCAAATTTCAAAAAGATGTAATATTAAGTAGTAGGTTAGATTGTATCGAATTAAATTCACGTTGTAATGAAGGAGTCAATCATCATCACTTGGTCTTGAAAGGAGCTTTAAATGCTCTCTTACGTACAAGTGAAAATACATTACATTCAAAAAACAGAAACTTGCAACGAAAAGAATACACGGTAAAGTATTTCTTTCGAGGTGTTTCAGTATGCAAGATTTTTTTCCAATATGTATATGCCACTGGTTTGAAAAGGTTAAAAAATGTAAAAAAGAACTTTCTGGACAGCGGTGTTGCTCCAAAGGTCCACGGGTCACGTAAACGACCTTACAATTGTATTAATTTGCAAACTAGATCAGACGCAATCACTTTTATAAGACAGTTTGCTAATGAAAACGGTTTAGTATTGCCGGGCCGATTACCAGGCCACCAATTTAAATCTGATTTAATAATTTTACCTTGTAGTATGTCTAAAGCGTATGTGTACAACAAATATTTGGAAACTATAGCTTTACTCGATAAAACTCCTATTAGTAGAAGTAGTTGGTATGATCTTTGGGAAGATTTTTGTCCATATGTCGTTATACAGAAACCGAAAACAGATCTATGTGCAACTTGTCAGAAAAACGTGACCACGTTGGGACGAATGGGTGGTTTATATGAAAAGGAAAAAATACAGCTTGTAGAAAAGTCGAGGCAGCACCTTGATTTAGTGCAAAATGAACGAAAATATTATAACAATGTAATCAAAGTTGCGACTGATTCAATAACGGACTCTACTCTTATTCTTGGACCTCATGAACCATGTTCTTATGATGGCGTCATGCATTACTCTTTTGATTTTGCCCAACAGGTGCATTTGCCGCACAGTTCACAACAAATTGGGCCACTGTATTTCTTGACAGGATTTAAAGTCAGTTTATTTGGTGTTGCTGCAGAGCCTTTGAGAAAGTTCGTTTTGTACGTAATTCCTGAACCCTGTGCTACTGGGAAAGGAGCTAATGTAATAATTTCAATGCTACATCATTTTTTCGAAAATTTTGGTATAGGCGAAAAAGATGTTGTTTGTCATGCAGATAATTGTGCTGGACAAAATAAAAATAACTATGTCATGCAATATGCAACATGGCGAGTTTTAACAGGCAGACACCGAAGTTTCCGTATATCTTTCCTTCCCGTGGGTCATACGAAGTTTGCACCCGACATGTATTTCGGTCTATTCAAAAAAAGTTTTAGAAAATGGGAATGCAATAACTTAAAGGATATTCTTGCAGCTGCTGTTCAAGCTTGTCCGAAAACAAAATCTATAGTAGCTGTTCTAACTGGTGATGAGAAAGGAGAAACTTTTGTGAAAACTTACGACTGGGCCAATTTTTTTCAACCTGATTGTGTAACTATTAACCAACTTCTGCATTTTAGTCATTTTGAAACAAATGAAGATAATAGAGGGCACATGTTATGTTACAAAAAATATACTGACAGTCAACCAACTGTATCAAAGGTTTTGAACCCGAATAAAGTATACGGTTTTCCTTTAGAAAAATCCCCTGCAGGCATGACGTACGAAAGAAAATCGTATCTTTATAATAAGATTCGTGAATTTGTACGTGAAGAATCTAAAGACATTTTATGCCCGAAACCCATTCCAAATGTTGATGTTGACCACAACTCTGTCCCAACAACATCTGTCGAGTACTCTTTTCAGAAACCATCAATTGAAAAGAGTATTCGACAAAAACCAACATGTTCGTACTGCAAACAGGTTGGTCATAGGAATCAGGTGCAAGGAGGAATTTATTTTTGTCCAAAACGTAAGTTGGAGTCCCAAATAGAATAAGTTTTATTTTTATGTTTGTATTGGCTTTTTTCAAATATTATTGCAACAGAATAATGATTATTTTAGCCACTGGTACCTTTTATGACATTACATAAAAGGTACCAGTGGCTAAAATAATCATTATTCTGTTGCAGTAATGTTTGAAAAAAGCCTGTCTTGTTATTTTGTTAGTTCCTAAATAGAGTAAGAATACTTAATTTTAGTTTTTTATTGTTAATTACTATCGCAATAACTAACTTTTTATTAAATATCGGCAAGTGGACCTTTTTTACTAGACTGTGTATCCTTCTTTTATTTTGATAATAATTGTTTTAGTTTTGATGTCAAAAGTATAATTATAAGTTGATTCTATGGAAAACATATCAATCTACAATAATGAATAAAAATCTACGTAACAAGCAAGTAAAAGTGTGTTTTTTTTTCACTCAAACTTTCAAAATGCTTTTTCTCAAATCAAGCTTTTTCAGAATTTCAACTTCAAATGTCTGATAAAAAAAAACGTGTGCTACTTTTTGATTATTTTTTCAATCCATACTATCAATTGACTATTCTAGATACCGAATCCAGTCTTAACTCAATACCCCACTACTGGACCCTTTATGCCTGGACTGACACATATATAATGTTAATTATAACAGTCCACGTCCAATTCAATTTTATGAAATGTCAAAAACATAAAGAACAATTAAAAGAATATTTGCTCCACAAAAGTGTTGTGTTCTTCACTATGAATTGGTGCAAAGAAGTCAGCAATGTCCTCACTGGCAAGAGCTACTACAATTTTTGTAATAAAAGTAAAGAAACTGACCCCATCTTCATACAGGCTCGAGAATATTATAATAAAACAAAGGGTGCGAAACGAGAGAGGCAAACAGGTGTAGTCATTAATATTTAATAAATGAATTAAATCATATGTTTTTGTGTTATTAATCTCATTCCCGTTACCCCATTACCCAAGATACATTGATATTTCGTTTATTAGATACCTGAACTGTGTTCACGCACTAGTTTAAAAATATGCTTACATCAGAACACAGTTTATGTATCTAATAAACGAAATACTGCTATGGAAATATTCAAATAAACGCACCTACCTATACTATTGATATTCATTTAGTTCCTTGCTTCACGTTCAGAGGGCGTTGCTCGCTAACTAAACCAATAAACGTCAGTTGCCAGTCTATCTCAGTTTATATATATTAGTCTATGATTTTGACAGGTTCTATCGATGTTGCCATTGCATAAAGTTATTGTTGTAATGTTGCTATGTCTGAATATTATTATATTTACATTCGCGGATCATAATCTTCTAAAGGTCCGCGACACTTAGTAAGTATTACTATAGGTAGTACTTAAACAATACATACAATGATATTATACCAAATACATATCTAAATATCATTTACAGTCTCTACCCGGTGGTGCGGCTGAAATCCCGAAAGGCCCCGAAAAAAACATACCGCGGAACGGCCGATGGGAACTTTCGGGCCTCTGCGGCAGATTGACGTAGTGGTGTCAGTTTAGTCGGTTTTGTTTTGCTCTGAAGTCGTACTTTCTAGTTCCTTATATTAACTGTGGTTCGATAATAAATTCCGCACATTTTGATGTATGACACTATGGGTGCGACGAGTCTATGATTTAAAAATAAAAAGTTTGTTGTGACATTTTCGCTAATGGCGGTTGTGAAGTGATTATGTGTGTTATCGGATAAAAATAAAGTGTTTATAACGAGAAAGAGTGCTAGAAAACTATTTGTGAGTGTTAATAATGTTATAAGCAATAGGAAATAACACAGGATTCAAGTCGGTGAGTACAATAATACGTAATATTTGTATTTTTCTTCAACTGGTACGCGGCCATTAGCGTGGGTTGTAAATGTTTTGTGTATTTTTAGGTGTAAATACGTTGATTTCTTATAAGATTCCTTTAGATCATGGAACAATTGTTATGTTAATGAATATTCTGTCAATTAAACACGAAAACATTACAATAAAACTACAAAAATTTTAAAAAATATTCACGCGTCCCGGCACAATGTTTTGAAAAAAATAACCGTTATTTTTATATATAATTTATGTTTTGTTTTTATCTTTTTCCAATTATGTCGTATTTATAAATGTAAAATCTATTTGGAAAGGGTATTTAATGTCGCTAATTAATATCAGTTTTTTAATTTTATTATCTTTTTATCAAAATTTAGAACTTTTTTTGAAAACAAATGCCAGTACTCCACTTTTTTTGAAACTTGAAACCTTATTTTAGTACAGTGGTTGATTCTACTGCCACAATTTTTACAAATTTCTTGAAGTATTAAATAAGCTAACTACAGGTACCAATATTTTTAATGTAAGTATCAGATAAACGTAGAAAAAAAATATTTTGTCTGGGCGCAAAATTTCCTGCCCGTCAAAAATTTTGTCTCCACTTGGGATGCTTGTAAATAATATATAATGTACTGTGCATTGTGGTTTTATTTTTTTTTATGTTAAGCATAAATACACCATTCATTTTAAACCTTAAAACATATAGGTCATCGCTTGTTTTTTTTTATTATAGCCATTTATTTGAAATCTAAGATAAAAATTATCTTTGTTAATGTTTACAAACACTTTTGTGAATGAAAACCATCATAAATTTAAACGAAATGAACACCACTTCAAAGCCCCATTGTTTACCATTACAAAAAACATTCAACATTCAAGCACCACTCAAAGAAACAAGTCGTAAATCCTTTGTTTATAAACAGCGGGCGCCCGAGCGACGACCCGGTGCGATGACGTAATCGGGGCCGGCCGTTTTACGGTTTTATTTTTTGCGTGTTCTAGCTTCGTGAGCGGGTAGAAAAATTTGTACAAGTATAAATAAGCTGACACATACTGTAGCTCCTAACCATCCATACTGTAGCTACTTAAGAATGTCTCGTCAGGCTTAATAGAAATTACCTTTATTAAAAGCTGGATTAGAGTATAAAGGACTATAAAAACTGACTAAACTTATTTCTTTGTAATTTTTACACAAATGTTTTGTAAAGAATTATTAAAATAGGTATTAATTTTAGTAGTAACTCCATTGTGTTTGTTACCACAATCATTCCTTTTAATATTGTAATTTTTTATTCTAAAAGATTGATCAGACCATGTTTCAGAAATGATTGCTACGAGTATATGTATATTTTGTGCATAGAGGAAATGAATAAATATATGTTTATTGCTATTAAGACTTTGTGCATTCCATTGAACTATATTTATGTTTGACAGATCCATTGTGGGGATGAAGGTTTGTTTGAAAAAACACGCCTTTACACTTACAGTTTCCCGCCTTTCCCCGACAATTTATCAAATTAAAGTGCACAGACTGCGCAGACTAATGAATGCTAGCTATGCTACTCGGGCGATTTCATAATATTAGACAATTTTGTACGATTTTCCGGAAAATAGGGAAAGATCATGTCGTATTTAATTGAACCAACTTCGAGGTATTACCTATATAATGAATAGAAATAAATTAAAGAATGGTCAAATCGGTAAAAAGTCTCTGTAAAAAGTTAGATGTTCCTTTTTCGTCGGTTAAAAAATAGTTCCGACGGTTTTGTATTGTTAGCTCTACGCACAGAACATATAGCTCTACCGTGTATAATCTATGAGATCTACCGGCGCGTCCATGTCACGTCATGACGTCAGCTGCTGTCAAATGTCAACAGTCAGCAGCGACAGCAGCTTTTCATCGGTTCTCTGTCAGTACTTCTTGTAGCTGAGGTTTTAAATATTACTCAAATAACTATATTTAACTCTTATTCATAAAAACAAACAGAAACTGAGAGAAGCAGAGACACAAGGAGATTAAATACAGCTTGAAATCAATACATAACGTGAAGAGTTGAAGTTTTGTTGCGTTAAAATTAATATTTTATAATGCCTTGTATTCGAAAAGACGTATTTTGGATCGGCATAATATGTTTGATTAGTTTCTGTTACGGAGAACATGTGAAGTCATCATCTTCATCGAGTGAACAGAGAAATCTTAAGTCGATATTTAGTGAACCACTTAGTACATTGCAAGGAAAAGTACATACAAGTTACAACAGTGATCACGAAAGTGGTTTGGCAAGGTCAAAGCGAGCCAGTTTACCCAATCAGATTGATTCGAGTTCTAGTGAATCGCCTGTGAATAGTCAACCTGTGAATTCAACACCAAGCTCCTCAACTGAAAGTTTAAATATTGCTACAGAAAAGAATGATAAGGAATCTTCCATACTATCAGTAGTGCTCGTAAATATATCGTCATCAGCCATTCCAAATGCCTCAGTTGTAAGTCCCTCTGATGCAGCACCATTGCCGGAAAAGAGCTCTGCGGAAGATGAACACAATAGTTCCATGGCCATATTTTTTGTGTTATGTGTGCTTGCACTAGGGATTTTACTGATTCATCTCATGCTTCAAACGGGATTCTCGTATCTTCCTGAGAGTGTGGTAATAGTGTTTCTTGGTGCTTTAATCGGTATGATCATCAACTTGATGTCCATTAAAAACATTGCAAACTGGAGAAAGGAAGAAGCATTTTCACCAACTGCCTTTTTCCTAGTTCTGTTGCCTCCCATTATTTTTGAATCAGGTTATAATCTTCACAAGGGTAATTTTTTCCAGAACATTGGATCAATCTTATTGTTTGCTATAGTTGGAACTGCTATATCAGCATTTGTGATTGGTGCTGGAATATATTTGCTAGGGTTAGCCCAAGTAGTGTATAAACTAAGTTTTGTTGAATCTTTCGCTTTTGGCTCCCTGATATCAGCAGTAGACCCTGTAGCCACAGTGGCAATCTTCCACGCTCTTGATGTAGACCCAGTACTCAACATGTTAGTTTTTGGAGAGAGCATACTAAATGATGCTATTGCCATTGTTTTGACAACTGCTGTCTTAGACTCAAATGATCCTCTCATGTCCACTGGGGAAGCAATTCTTTCTGCAATCAATAGGTTTTGGTTAATGTTCTTTGCATCAGCAGGCATAGGAGTCTTGTTTGCACTTGTTAGTGCACTTCTATTGAAACATGTTGATCTTCGAAAGAACCCATCTCTTGAATTTGGTATGATGTTAGTGTTCACTTACGCCCCGTATGTACTGGCTGAAGGTATTCATTTGTCAGGTAATTATTTCATTTATTCATTGTATTATTATAATGCACTTACGTGCAAAAATATTGACTCACCTCATGCTCTTCAGTTTGAATCAAGATTAAAGTTTTATTAACAATAACCTAATATAATGTATTGATTTTTTTTATGCAAGTGTTGTGGTAATTAATCCATTTTGGTGTTTGAACTTATTAGTTGTAATGTATTTTTGATTAAGCATATTTTGTTTCAGGAATAATGGCAATATTATTTTGTGGCGTAGTAATGTCTCATTACACACATTTCAACTTATCAACGGTGACGCAGGTCACAATGCAGCAGACTATGAGAACACTGGCTTTCATCGCTGAGACCTGCGTGTTTGCTTACTTAGGATTAGCTATATTCAGGTATTTTATTTAATGTAATTATTAGTCGTAGTAGTTGTATTAGTAATGTATTTTTTTTTGGAAATATTTTCAATGTACAGAAACGCCTCACCTACAGATTTATTATATGTATAAATAATTATTAGTCAACAGTGAGTAGTAACCGGAATAAATAGGAAATATAAGCGTAATTCTTCCATATGTTTATTATATTTACAGCTTTAGACATCGTGTGGAACCAGCACTGGTAGTGTGGAGTATAGTCATGTGTCTAGTTGGTAGAGCTGCGAATATCTTCCCACTTGCTTTACTGTGCAATAAATTCCGTGAACATAAGATAACCAAGAAAATGATGTTTATCATGTGGTTTAGTGGTAAGTACTTCATTTGTTAATTCTGCTTATCTTTGAACACTGAGTTGACAATTAATAGAGATGTATGGAAGATAAATAACGTACCTACCTATTCATATTCATATTTATATGTATTCCATAATGTTGTAGAGGTGTTACAATGGCTTAAATCTAAGGTACAATTATGGACCCTGTAGGGCACAGCAAAAAGTATAAAATTAATTATTAAAATAAAATAAATTTAGGACACAAATTTAACAAATAGCAATCTTTAAAATATGTTATTAACATTAAATTATTATAGGTAAATATAACATTTTATTTTATTGAGATCAGTCTATTATAGGTGGTACACATGGCTACACATCAAGCTATGCAAAACCAGTATTGGCTGACCGTTCATTGTGAGAAAATATCATACAAAGTGAGGCCAAGACAAACTGGTTTTGTATAGCTTGACGTGTAGCCGTGTGTACATAATAATTATTTGGTAAGGTCAATTAAACATATATCTATCATATTATAATATTGATATATGTATGTGTGAATGTATCTACACAACTAACTGTGTGGTAACTATTGCGCCCACCGTATAAATAAATAGGGAAAGAGCAGGAGAATGATGGGAACTGTATAGTATACCTAGTAACTCCTTTATCACCCTAACTGTGAAATCTACTTTGGAATTACTTAGTTTCTCAATTCTCATACATTTATTATGACCGCTTGTCTACCGCCGCGCGCCGGGACGTCACGTTCGGTTCGAAAAATCTCGTTTCTCGTTGATCTTTCGTTGACGGTGGCGGTGGGCAAACAAAAGCAAATTAACATAAATCATCATGTAACTATTACATTTTACAGGACTAAGAGGAGCAATATCCTACGCTTTATCACTTCATCTGGGTTTCTCAGACGAAACTCGACATGTGATCATAACTACAACACTAATAATCGTCCTATTTACAACTTTATTCCTCGGTGGATCTACAATGCCTTTATTGAAGTTTTTACGAGTAAGTAAATAATAATATTTGATTAATAGAGCGCCTCGTTAGTCTAGTGGTCACAAACACTATGAGGTCCTGGGTTCGATTCCTAGATCAGGAAGTGTTATTGTGTTTTTCCATCTGAAATTTTTAAGTAGCAGCCCTGATTCACGTCCACGTGAATTTTCTTATAGGGTTCCGTAGCCAAATGGCAAAAACGGAATCCTTATAATTTCATCCTATTCGCCTGTCTGTCCGTCCGAATATTACACAGCCATTTTACTCGGAGATTATTGCCACTATGTCAATGAAATTTGGAAGGAAGGTGTATACATCTGGGCATAGAAGTGTGTAGGGTTTCGTTGAATCTTAAAATTAAAAAGATTATGATGTTACTAATTAATTTTTTTATTGGATTCAAACGTTTTTGTGATGTGGGATATTTTCATTTCTAAAATCGAAAGACTGGCTATATCGCGAGAAGACGGACAATAATTATTATAAAGTACTTATTTAACAGGCTAACAAAAAAACGAAGCGTTCGAGGTCATTACGTAAGCAGAAGGAAGTAAGTTTATCTAAAACAAGGGAGTGGGGCCAAGCTATAGACTCAGAACATTTGTCTGAGATAACAGAAGAGGAATTAGAGGTAAGGGAAAATAATAGGTATCTATAGATAGTCAATCTCGTAATTATTTTCGTCCAAGTATCTCCAAAAACACGTGACCATTTGTCTTTACACTACGTTCCATTTCGGTTTTGTCACTTTTGAATTTCCGCAAAGTAACGCCTGATTCCATAACTTGCCACATTGGTGTAAAAGCAAAAATAGTATTTAACGTTTTATGACACCCAACCGGGGTAAAGTAATTACGAGGTCGACTACACCTTAGTGCACAAGTGACTCAAATATTTTTTACGCATTTTTGTTATTTTGGTGTAATGAAGGTTACACTAGCTTGCAATCCACTTAGAACGACATAGCAATGAAATTAACCTTGGCCTAGAATGTTCTAGACTAGAAAGATTACGACTCCAAAAAAGCGAAAATGCTCTTAACTCGATTCTGACCTAAATAAACTTCGATCAAATAAAAATATTATAAATTGATACCAGAGATTATAGAAGAGTTATGAACTTGGTGGTACACCACCAAATTCATAACTCTTCTGAGAGTGTAACCCTAGGTCAAATGAGCCCTTTTTAGTGAAATATTGAATATTGATTAAGATTTATTATATTATTTAAATGTATAAATTGAAGGCTTAATCTATCTCTAATAATCGGTTGAAGGACACTGGTCGAGACACAATAAAAGTCTTATTGTTATTTTTACACTTTGAGGGACACTAAACGCCCATGGGGGTACCTATGGGCGTTTAGTTGTTTTTTTAGGGGTTGTTTTTTTTTTTTTTTCTATAAGGTCAAACTTGATCTGAATGTGTTTATAAAAAGGAATGCATTTTAAGAAATCTGGTACCTTTCCCTGGGGCCTTATTCTCTAAGGCACAATGAACGAAACCGCGCAAAATAGACGCGAGATTGGCGGGAATAGCTAAATAATTGAAGTGGTCATAGTGAATTAGGGCCCAGAATATGAAGCGTATTACTGTACTTACATAAAGCCCTGTGCCCGACAGTGTCAACTATGATCATTATTATTAGGTATTTACCTATGAAATTGGAGATTTGTATGATAATTTTAAAATATGAAAATTTTGATAACTTTTTTATTTCACCTAATCAAAGTACTGGCTCAAATTATTTATATAATTTTGCCATTTTGATGGCAGTTTGTTTATCCCTTTACTGTAGAAGTCTGCCGGACGGATGTTTTCCCACTTAAAAAATTGTCTAAATTTTGAAAAAAGTAGAAATCTGTTGGGGCAAGGTTCGGTGAGTACGGTGGGTGACGGAGAGCTTCCAGCTGTAACTCTTGTAGCTTTGCGATGGTCTATCGTGAAGTGTGAGCTCGCGCGTTGTCGTGTAGAAGCAATGGGGAAGAGCGATTGACTAGTCTTGGTTGTTGAATTGCGAGTTTCTCCATCATTGTTTGCAATTCTTGGCAATAGACATCTGCCGTCACTGTTGTGCCATTCGGTAAGAAGCTGTGATGTACAAGTCCGGCACTGGTCCACCAGACAGTCACCATCATCTTCCTATGAGTAATCTTTTTTTTAGCGCACTGATTAGGTGCTGTCCACCCACTGAGACGAACGCTTACGGTTGTCGTACAGGATCCACTTTTCATCGCAGGTAACAATTCGATTAAGAATTCCCTCGTTTCTATGCCGATTCAGTAGTGCTATTCATGCTTCGACTCTTAAATCTCGCTGTTGGTAGCTTAGTTCGTGTGGCACCCACTTATCTAGCTTTTTTATCTTTCCGATTTGACGCAAGTGCTTCAATGTTGTTTTGACACTAACTCCAAGGCCCGCAGTAAGCTCAGCCGTAGGTTGAGTTGGATCCGCTTCCACTATCGCCTTCAATTCGTCGTTGTCGACAATGGTTACCAACCGACTGCGAGGCTCGTTCTTCAACTCAAAATTTCCAGATTTAAAACGATTGAATCGATAATGGACCGTGTTTATGCAAGCAGTGTTGGGCCCGTACACGTCGTTAAGGTTTCGTGTTGTTTGCGCAGCGGTATTTCCACGTAGGAACTCATATTCGAAAATTGTACGAATTTTCAGTTTATCCATGGCGCCAAAAACTACCACAATGTCACAAAAACAAAAAACTATCTAAAAACTGAATTTGAAATTAAATTAACAAGTCTTTCGAATAAAATTTATTTGAATTTCGAATTGCGCGCCAATCCACAGATAATTAAATCTGAAAATGCTGGTTGGTTATAGAATCTCCAATTACCTATGTAAAGACCTATTATATTTTGAATGCTTATCACCTAAGTTCACAAGTGGAAACAATAAATATAATATATTGAGTATTAAAAATTTTAAATGTTTTAGGTTAATTATTCACACGCAGCGCGACTGAGAGGTTTCGTGAGGTTAGACATGAAGTATCTGACTCCGTTCTTCACCAGGAGATTCACTCACCAGGTAAAAACTGCTTTTACTTATTGAATTTAGGTTTGTTTTGTGTCATTGAAAAAATTTTTTGGCCTATGTTTGATTCGTGATCTGAGCTATGTTGAACGAATAGATCGAAAGCTGAGGTTTTGAAACATTAAAGTTCACATAATTATTTATTGCTATTATGTGCCCAAGTTGTGTATGAATTTATTTCGAAAGTATTTGAATAGCGTTTTATAACGTTAAAAGCAACAACTTAGACACTTAAAGTAAACTACCTCTAATAGTTTCAGATTTGTACGCCCTCTTATTCCTGTATATTCAATTAAAATTCTGTCTGTGCTAATAAAAAAACAAGGCATAGTTGGCCTCTCGCGGAGTTGGTTGGAATGAGTGGTTCTACTTCTCACCAATGTGTAAAATACGGACAATTACTCCATATCACAATATCAATAGCCAAACAAAAAGCCTGCTCAACACTACTCGCGAAGTTGGTCGAAGTTGAGCGATTACGATAGTGTAAAAGGGCACTTTGCTTCGCTTCGTGCAACCTCGGCTCGCATCGGGCGACTTCCAGTCGTTGTCGGTTTTTGCGCCCGAGTCAAAGGACTCGAAGTGTCCCTCGCGAGGTTGCACGAGTGTGTAGTCACATACTTCGGACTTCGAGGCAACTTCGCGAGTAGTGTAGAGCAGGCTATAGACGTGCGCAGTCGCATCTCGCATCCGTCTCAGTTTGACCAGAGCTTATAAATTGTATATAATCAGGGCCGGATCTACCTAAGGGCTGCTTGGGCTGCAGCCCAGGGCCCCGAGGTTACAAGGGGGCCCCCAAACCCCGCTAAAAACAATAGGCGATAATTTGAATTTAAAAAATGGTTGTCTGTAAAGTCGGTTTACGGACGATATTTTTACGTGATAACGTCATAAGATAACATTGATGAAAAATTGCATACTTCTATGAATTGAGTTAAGGGGGAAATACGTGTAAAAGGATGTCTTCATGCTTATTTTCATTAATTTTTTTAAGGTATAAAAAATGAATATTATTTATTGAAACTATTAGAATATTTTATACATACGAGTATATTCATGAGTTTTTTTTCATATTTTACAAAAATATAATTTAAAAAGTAGCGGAGATATCAGCTGATACACATCGTAGGTTGTCATCCGACTAAGCTAGGGTGTACACCGTTTCGAAAAAACTTGTTTCAAGAAAAACGCGTTTAAGACAAAAGTGACAGAACAGTGCTGTATCGAAGGGCACTTACTAAATCACTTATAACTTCTTAACGAATAAGAATTTTACTTGAAATCTATATTTTTGATATAGTTTTACAAGCGATTCATGAAAAAAGTTTTATTAGTTGAGTACTTAGATAGGCCCCTAAGTAGTTTCAGCCCAGGGCCCCACAAATTCACGATCCGCCCCTGTATATAATCTTATTTTTTTAAAATTTATTTATCTCATGGAAAACCAACAGCTTTACATGAATACAATAAATATACTGGAATAAGAAACATGATGCCAATTATAGGTTTCCACGGCTAGCTATACAATAATACAGTAAGAGATCTTATCTTATTTTATCTTAATTTCAGGAGTTAAAAGATTGTAAAAGCCAAATGACGGATCTGACGAACCAGTGGTATCAGGCTATAAAAATATCGAATGATCGGGAAACTGATGAAGAGGAGAGTCTGCAACAAAGCTCACATACTAATTCGCAGACCAGTCTTCAGCGAGGCGTATAAATGAACACAATCGTAATAAATCGTTGAAAGATGGGAAAAACACTACAAAGCTACTTTTAAAACACTGAAATAGTGTAATTTTATGTTAATAGTCAATTCGGGACCTGCCTTCTAAAGCGTAACATTCTTACATTCACAATCCGTAAGATTTTGAAAGAAATTTCTAATCCATCCATACTTATATATAATATTATAAATTAATTCTGTTTGTCTGTTGCCTTTTTACACCTGAATGGATTTCGATGAAATTTTACACGACAGGTAGACCAAGACCTAGGTTAAGTCAGGGATATAAAAAAAAGTTCCTGTGGGATAATATTGACCTCCATGCGAGCAGCGGACAAAGACAGTTCAGCTTCATAATATTGTTTGAAAAGTTCGCCTGTTCGACAATAAATATTCTTGAATTGACAAACTAAAAGGCATTGCCGTTATGTTGTTAGTGTGTTGCGTAATAAGGCCGCTGATTTCTTTAGCACATTCCTTTTGAGTTTTGGTAACTTTTCTGCAATATAAAGTGCTTTCCTTTCTCAAATAGCTAGCAGTGTTGAACATTATTTTCTATGTATAATAATTTATTAGTTTTGTTTGCAAGGTTTGTATTAATGCAGTGGTACAATTTTATTAAGCACAGTCCAACCGAATTTCCGGACCAGACGGGGTCGGGAAAGTGTTATTGGGTTTTTCCATCTGGAATTTCTCAGTAGCAGCCTGGAGCAGTAGCAGTCTGGATTTGCCGTTTGATGGCAATAAGCTCGCCCCCTATTACATCGGACTTGTAACATGACTGGCGAAATGTGGGTGTACTATAGAGACACCACTGCTTAACCCTTCGGGAAATACAGCCTGTGATGTGATGTTATGTTATGTAATTTAATCAGATGCTGTAGTAAATGTTAGTTAATATTTTATTACTAGTACTTGTATAGTTTGTATATAATATTTTAATTTCTGATTCCTATTGAGTATTACATTTTAGTCAAGAAATGTGATATATTTGAGTATTGAGACAGGACTAGAGTATTATTCATTACGAAGAAGTGGGCGCCAAAGAATTACGTGTTTTTTAAAAGTATTAATGCAGACAAATCCTAGTTCTATGCTCATAACCAGCTCTAGACACAGCGTTGCAGACATTCTGAGCATCCATGGTTATATTAGAATTGTTTTGGAACTAAGGTTACATTACATTTTGCCAGGCCATTTTAGTATTTGGTTGTGTAATGTAAACATACACATTAAATGTGATTTAGTAATTATAGGTACTTAAGTGTTGTTATTAAGCTTTAATTCTATCAGTTTTTCTCGATGTATTTCTTTATTATGCATTTGTTGTTTCAAATTCTGAAATTGACTTGGTTTCTCCTGTTTATAATAAATGTGAATGATAAAGGTACCTAGTTGATACATGGTGTCATATTAATTTATTGTGAAATATATTTTATAGAGGAAATTTACAAGGTATATCCTATTACATTTAATGGCTAGTCTAAAGAAACAGCTGTATTATATCATATTTTTATTTAAAATGTATTGTTTTAACATTATTATTATTATAGTATAAGTTAGTCAATCAAGCTGAAGCTATTTACTACTACTTATTTTTATTAAAAATCATTATTTAAACATCAAGGGCCAGGCTAAGCAGCTGTAGTGTTTATATTATGGTAGACAATACTGAAACTGACATATTAAACATTGGCGTTATGTGCAAAGGTATTTTTTATTTAAACCCATTAGGATTTATTGCAAAAATTTTACATATAATAGCTAAGAGATTTATAAATTTTAAGTTAATAGAATTCAATCTTCCTCATTTTCCAAATTGATGTGACTACCGAATTTTCCATACAAGTGTGCTTTTAATTCACCCATTTGTCCTTTGAGCTCCTCACATTTGCCTTCAAGTTCGCTTATTTCATTTACTTTTTTTGCTTTGGCATCATCTAATGATTTCTGGAAATAAATTAGTTTAGTTAAAATTGGCCAACTCAAAATGAAACAATTGCTGAATGCTGATTCAAGCATCAAGAAAAGGTGGAGAGATGGGTAGAATGTTTCAGGAATGGATAATTTTATTTTATTCATACAAGTCCCTAGTTGGGAGGAACAAGTGCAGTATGTACCACAGATCTTTGTGTCTGAGAAGTTAGCTGTAGATGGGATTTTCTTTGAATTTTTTATGCTTGACACTAATTTTCTACAACAACTTTGGAATTTCTTTCTGCTTCACTACTTTTCAGACGTAAAGATCCATTGTAATTTGCCAAATAAATATCCAGTCAAATTATTGCAGCATAAATTGCCCTGCTGTTCTAACTTAAGAGATCAAGGGTACAGGGCAACTAAATAATAACATATACATCTTAACTTCAAAACTAATAAAAATTAAGGTCTTGACTGCCACTGTGGTCACCGGTGACCACCAACAATAGATTTTCTATTGTGTCGGTTGTCTGGCAGTCAACATGTTGAAATAAAGAGCTAAAGTTGTGTGAGTACTTAAATCTTGGGAAGTAATCATGCAAATACAAAAATTATTTCACTGATAAAAATTGCTTAGTTGTGTTAGGCTACCTTAGGATCAAGTAGGTAATGGGATTAAGGCACAAGAAATATTAATTCAGTTATTAGTATATAAAAAGGGAGGATACGGGATCATAGGGCTTATGCTGGCAGCATGACATACTGACCAAAGTGTCTTCAAGCCCTTGACAAATGAAAATTTCACCGATGAGGTATGGGATTTTTTCACCATCATCAGCAAGACTGAGTTCTTCTGCAGCTTCCTCTAAATTCTTCATATCATTCTGTTTAAGTTTGAGTTCTTCTTTGAAGTCGTCTACTTTGGCATTTAGACGAGCAAATTTGTTTATTTTCTGCTGATCTTCAAACGAAATATGAACATCTGAGTCCTAGAAACATAATATAATAAGTGACCACAATACCTTAACATAACCTCACTACATTGAAAATAATAACGTACTGGTTGAAAAGTGCCTTTTCCAGAATTTGCCATTGTATTTACTTATTATTACAATGATTAAATCAAGAATTTACAACTTTTAGAGTTCTAAATGACCAGATGAATTGGTCGACCACAGTGACAGTGACCATAGATTATACCCCTTTATGGTATTATATATGTTCTGTGGAATAAACACTGACAGTGACAAGGTAGTATGGGACCTAGTAGTAGTGATTGACAGATTTTTTTTTTTTTTTTCTCTCGTTTTGGCATTGCACTATTCGTGCTTATTGCCACTAACAATATTTTATTTGATAACAAAAACAAAACGTAAGAATCAAGTACTCGCGAAACAATAAAATATTACAACGGGAAATTTGGAAATGGAAAGGAGATTAGGTGTTAAATAATTAACAATAATATTAATATAACAAGATAACAGTAGAGAAATATAATACAACGGAAAACTAACCATATAACGGCACCAGTTGGCCCAACAAAAAGGCCGACTCGGTGCGAAAAATAAGAACAAAATGGTAAATTAATTACATAAAAACAGTTTATAAATTAATGTTTAAATAGCTATATCATTATTTACAAGGAAAAGAGATATGGTTTTATAAATATCTACATTAAAATTAAATAAAATACATGAGATAGAAGTGGGTAAAGGGACTCGGAGGGAAACAAGACTTTGGAAAAGTGAGGAGTGGTCATAAAGGGGGCAGGAAAAAATAAGGTGGTTCAGATCTCCCACTTCAGCGCCACATTCACACGCAGGGTTCTGTACAATGCCAAGCCTGGTAAGATGAGCAGGAGTGCACACGTGACCTAATCGCATACGTATGAATATTGTTGTAATCTTTTTGCATAACTTGTACTTGCTAAACCAAGGTTTAACAAAAATGGATGGCTGAATAGTACGATAAAATTTCCCTTTCGCTGACGCTGATTGCCCGGACCAAAGCTGACCCCAGGATTCCTGTAGATAAACCTTGGGCAGAACTGCCAGATCTTGGGTGTTATTTTTGTACGGAAAAACGTCTCCACACAATACAGCATCATTAGCTAACTGGTCAGCTCTCTCATTACCTAAAATGCCACAATGCGAGGGTATCCACGCAAAATGTACTGAATACCCCTTAATAGAACACTTGTAAAGGAGTTCACGTGTTTCAAATATAATATACGTATTATGAGAATAGAAAGGGAATCTGGCCAAAGATTGTAAGGCACTCCTTGCATCAGTTAGTATGAGTGAATTCTGTAAGCCCATCATAAGTATATGTGTCAGTCCAAGCGAAAAGGGTCCAGTGCGCGGCATTTAGTTTCCGAGATATAAGAGGTTTTGTAAAGTTGGGTATAAAAATTGCATTTCGCGATTTTAATTGGTTATAAATAAATGCTCAATTATCTACAATTTCATATAGTAAATGACTATATACGATGTTTCTAAGTACCAGAAACTTTATGAAAAAAGTTTACTAAAAAGGTACCAGTGGGTGGCATGTCGATATTCTGGGAATAAAATACGTTTCAATACCCCGTACTGATCACTTCTAATAATTTAATTATATTTTAAGATTAAAATGTTGAAACTACGTGTAAAAGGTCCCTTAAAGCGGGGAACTCCCTGCTACTATGCAACTACTAAGGGGATTTACTTTGCTTCACTTCGACATAGCGGGGATTTCCCTGATCGTTTTTTGCTACCTACGTGTCCTATAAATAGATCTGCCTGTGATGCAATAATTTATTTGTCATTTGACACCGGAAAGGAAACAATATCCGACAGTCTTTGTGTAAATATAGCAGTTTTTATTATCTTAGCTGTTTTAAATTGAGTGAGTGAAAAGTGCGCATAAAAATGAATAAAGGTAAGTCTTTACGTTGTCTATTATATCTACTAATACTATGTTTGTTGTTACGTGTTGTGTTATGTATCGAATAAGCTCCAAAAGTACTGAACCGATTTTGAAAATTCTTTCTCCAATACAAAGCTGCATTATTCAGTCATAGGCTATAATATTATTAACGTTATTACGCTTAGCGGGGCCGAGGTCGAAAAGCTAGTTCTATAAACCGGGGTATCGGAATGTTACGGAGTTCTTGTGTGTATCTACAGCTGTTACCTACTTTTCATATTTAGACCTCGACAGGGGCGAAGCCTCCTACAGACAGCAGTCGTCTTTAAATTCGATTTTTTATGGATTTTAGAGATTTAGAGATTTATGGATTAAGCGTAGATTACGTTACGTTCCTACTTATTTATTACATTTTAAAAGAGAGCAGCTTTAATCATAATAATTCGGCTGCATCCACATAGACTGAAAACTGACCGCGACAAAGTTGATAGGCTAATGAATCTCAATTAGTCATAATTTCATCCCATTTATACTAAATTCAAATTTGTTTTTAGGTAACATAATTATTGAAGATTCAACCGAAGGTTCCAGCTCTAGTGATGAATCTAAGCATTCTGATGGACCTGTACCACTTTCTATGGAGGTGGAAGTAAACACACTACCTGTTTTGGCCTCGACCGCAACAACGCCGGATTTACCAACAGAAGAAGAAACCGTTGCACCTTATTCAGGTACTTACAACTTAGAAAATAATTTCACAGAGTCGACATCTGAGATGGATGAAACGGATCAGTATTATGAAAAAAGCACTAATACAGAAGCAATCAGTGAAGATGAAATACATGAGTGTTATGATTTTGCTAAAATAGTTAGCCGAGCCTTGTGTAAAATCAAAAAAGATCGACGTGATCATTGTATGCATGCAATAGTACATATTCTTTATGACTACAGCAAGGACTCTAATACCAATTAAGAAGTTGTGTTAGGTACCTATGTCATAGACATAGTATGAAAAAATGACCTGTGTAGTATGTATATTTCAACTATTTGTTTTCAGAGTTTAGCTATTCAGCGTCTGTAGAACATGAAGACTATGAAAATTTTAATTTAGAGTTCAAAAGTCAACGGGGTACAGAATTATCGTGTGACATCGAATTTAGTGCTTGTGAGCCGCTCGAAGAGCGGCAAATTGGTAATATTTTACTAGATGATGATCCTTTAATTCTAGACGATGTAACTCAGGCCTCATTCTTAGATACTGGCTGTGGATGTAATAATAATTGTGTGTCCAAATTTCAAAAAGATGTAATATTAAGTAGTAGGTTAGATTGTATCGAATTAAATTCACGTTGTAATGAAGGAGTCAATCATCATCACTTGGTCTTGAAAGGAGCTTTAAATGCTCTCTTACGTACAAGTGAAAATACATTACATTCAAAAAACAGAAACTTGCAACGAAAAGAATACACGGTAAAGTATTTCTTTCGAGGTGTTTCAGTATGCAAGATTTTTTTCCAATATGTATATGCCACTGGTTTGAAAAGGTTAAAAAATGTAAAAAAGAACTTTCTGGACAGCGGTGTTGCTCCAAAGGTCCACGGGTCACGTAAACGACCTTACAATTGTATTAATTTGCAAACTAGATCAGACGCAATCACTTTTATAAGACAGTTTGCTAATGAAAACGGTTTAGTATTGCCGGGCCGATTACCAGGCCACCAATTTAAATCTGATTTAATAATTTTACCTTGTAGTATGTCTAAAGCGTATGTGTACAACAAATATTTGGAAACTATAGCTTTACTCGATAAAACTCCTATTAGTAGAAGTAGTTGGTATGATCTTTGGGAAGATTTTTGTCCATATGTCGTTATACAGAAACCGAAAACAGATCTATGTGCAACTTGTCAGAAAAACGTGACCACGTTGGGACGAATGGGTGGTTTAGATGAAAAGGAAAAAATACAGCTTGTAGAAAAGTCGAGGCAGCACCTTGATTTAGTGCAAAATGAACGAAAATATTATAACAATGTAATCAAAGTTGCGACTGATTCAATAACGGACTCTACTCTTATTCTTGGACCTCATGAACCATGTTCTTATGATGGCGTCATGCATTACTCTTTTGATTTTGCCCAACAGGTGCATTTGCCGCACAGTTCACAACAAATTGGGCCACTGTATTTCTTGACAGGATTTAAAGTCAGTTTATTTGGTGTTGCTGCAGAGCCTTTGAGAAAGTTCGTTTTGTACGTAATTCCTGAACCCTGTGCTACTGGGAAAGGAGCTAATGTAATAATTTCAATGCTACATCATTTTTTCGAAAATTTTGGTATAGGCGAAAAAGATGTTGTTTGTCATGCAGATAATTGTGCTGGACAAAATAAAAATAACTATGTCATGCAATATGCAACATGGCGAGTTTTAACAGGCAGACACCGAAGTTTCCGTATATCTTTCCTTCCCGTGGGTCATACGAAGTTTGCACCCGACATGTATTTCGGTCTATTCAAAAAAAGTTTTAGAAAATGGGAATGCAATAACTTAAAGGATATTCTTGCAGCTGCTGTTCAAGCTTGTCCGAAAACAAAATCTATAGTAGCTGTTCTAACTGGTGATGAGAAAGGAGAAACTTTTGTGAAAACTTACGACTGGGCCAATTTTTTTCAACCTGATTGTGTAACTATTAACCAACTTCTGCATTTTAGTCATTTTGAAACAAATGAAGATAATAGAGGGCACATGTTATGTTACAAAAAATATACTGACAGTCAACCAACTGTATCAAAGGTTTTGAACCCGAATAAAGTATACGGTTTTCCTTTAGAAAAATCCCCTGCAGGCATGACGTACGAAAGAAAATCGTATCTTTATAATAAGATTCGTGAATTTGTACGTGAAGAATCTAAAGACATTTTATGCCCGAAACCCATTCCAAATGTTGATGTTGACCACAACTCTGTCCCAACAACATCTGTCGAGTACTCTTTTCAGAAACCATCAATTGAAAAGAGTATTCGACAAAAACCAACATGTTCGTACTGCAAACAGGTTGGTCATAGGAATCAGGTGCGAGGAGGAATTTATTTTTGTCCAAAACGTAAGTTGGAGTCCCAAATAGAATAAGTTTTATTTTTATGTTTGTATTGGCTTTTTTCAAATATTATTGCAACAGAATAATGATTATTTTAGCCACTGGTACCTTTTATGACATTACATAAAAGGTACCAGTGGCTAAAATAATCATTATTCTGTTGCAGTAATGTTTGAAAAAAGCCTGTCTTGTTATTTTGTTAGTTCCTAAATAGAGTAAGAATACTTAATTTTAGTTTTTTATTGTTAATTACTATCGCAATAACTAACTTTTTATTAAATATCGGCAAGTGGACCTTTTTTACTAGACTGTGTATCCTTCTTTTATTTTGATAATAATTGTTTTAGTTTTGATGTCAAAAGTATAATTATAAGTTGATTCTATGGAAAACATATCAATCTACAATAATGAATAAAAATCTACGTAACAAGCAAGTAAAAGTGTGTTTTTTTTTCACTCAAACTTTCAAAATGCTTTTTCTCAAATCAAGCTTTTTCAGAATTTCAACTTCAAATGTCTGATAAAAAAAAACGTGTGCTACTTTTTGATTATTTTTTCAATCCATACTATCAATTGACTATTCTAGATACCGAATCCAGTCTTAACTCAATACCCCACTACTGGACCCTTTATGCCTGGACTGACACATATATTCGACAGCTTTGAATAGCCCGTAACATTCTCCCGTAAATACAGATGATTCGGGCGGGAGCTTTATTTTTTGGACGATATTATATTGGGAGTGGTATACACCTACTCCCACACATGAGTCTCTTCCATGCTTCGAAGCATCTGTAAACAAGAGCTGACAGCCCTTCCAGTCTCTATCGATATGGAAGTTGAAGTTAAGGTTATGACATACGTCATCTCGGTAAATGTTAAGGTTATAATGTATATTTGGTGACATAATTAATGAACTGTAATTACAATGAAATAAAGGAAGAAATTCAGACTGGTGACAAGGAGCTTCAATTAAATTGTATTTTCTAAAGCTTTTAACTAAACACGGAGTAGCTTTGTGCCTCCAGTAAGTGGATGAAATTACTTCTTCAGAAAGAATGGAAAGTTTATTTCGCAAAGGATGATATGTAAATTGTAAACACCGAGCCATAAATCTATCAGCTAAAAATTGACGCCGTAAATGAAGTGGAGGGTCTCCACATTCCACCTGAAGACAATTAATAGGACTGCTTTTCATTGCACCTGAGACCACTCTAAGTGCCTTGGACTGAACACTGTCCAGTTTCTTAAGACTAGCAACATTAGCAGGTTCCAGCAAAAAAGTCCCATAGTCCAATACGCTTCTAATCAAGGTATTGTACAGTAGTTTTAATGAAAAGGGATGTGCTCCCCACCAAACACCAGAAAGACATCTAATTATGTTTATATTTCGTTCGCATTTAGCAGCTATATAATCACAGTGTGGTAAACCAGTAAGATGTGTATCCAAAATAAGACCTAAAAATTTAACCTGGTTTTTAATGGGCATAGATATATTATTATACCTTACTGTAACTATAGGAGGCTTACGCATTCTAGTAAACAAGACAATGTTGCTTTTATCAATTGACAGGTGCAGACCATTGGTTTCTAGCCAAGTCTTCAGTATGCATAAAGAAGAGGTTAAGGAAGTACAAATATTTGCAACAGAATGACCGGGTAAATAAAGAAGTAAATCATCTGCATATTGAAGGACTTGTACTGACTCATTTAGAGAGGATTCCAAATCATAAGTGTAAATATTGTAGAGAATTGGACTAAGTACAGAACCTTGAGGGAGACCTTTCCATACTAAACGGGTAAATATATAACCTTCAATGTGAAGATTTAAAGATCTCTCTGAAAGCATGTTAATTATGAACTTAGACAGCATTGTTGGAACTTGTAATGAATTCAGCTTTTGTTCTAGGATTGATACCAGGACATTATCGTAAGCTGAGCTAATATCCAGGAAAGCAGCAATTACAGAGTTATTAGAAGAGAAGGCTAAGCGAATATCAGTTGTGAACACACTAAGGCTGTCCATCGTACTTTTACCCTTCCTAAAACCAAACTGTGAAGTAGCTAGCAAGTTTTTGCTTTCCAAAAACCACTCCAAACGATTCTTAATGAGATGTTCAGCAATTTTAGCAAGAACTGTAGAAAGTGCAATTGGTCGATAAGAAGTAACATTAGAAGAAGGTTTATTTGGTTTCAGAATAGGAATAATTGTTTGAGATTTCCAACTTGATGGAATGTTTCCAGATATCGCAGCGGTATTGATGAGATTTAAATATATTAAAAGAACAGAGTCAGACAGATTAGCTATAAATGAATATGGTATACCATCTTCACCAGGAGCTGAATCCTTAACATGTGAGAGGACTCCCTTCAACTCACTTAGTGTAAACAGGGAATTCAACTCAGAATTAGTAATAGGAACATAGGGAAAGTGCATTAAGGATCTCTGTTCGGGGACTGAAGGAGGAGCTAAATGATCCATAAACTCATTGGCTAATTCTAATGGGAGTTTTGAAGCTGTTGTATTACTGAATGCTGACCTGAATCTCCTAATATTTTGCCATACTAGAGATGTGCTAACTTCTGGCGAGATAGATGCACAGAATCTTTGCCAACCTTCAAATTTCTTTTTCCTAAGGAGCTTACGAGTTGTACGAGCAGTTTCTAGGTATATCTCAAAATTGTGACGAGTCATTGTATGACCATAATTTTTTTCTGCTTCTTTTCTTTTTTTAATGGCCTGAGTGCACTCAGCATCCCACCAAGGTGGTGAAGGAATTTTTCCTGTAGCACCATTCTTAATAGGAAAAGTATTATCTGCCACCTCTATTAAAATTCTTGTTATTTGATTAGATAATAACTGAGGATCATGTAGTTGTAAGGAATTATTTAAAGCAAGAATTTTTTCTTCTACACAATTTTTGTATGTATCCCAATCTGCATTTTGAAGTCTATACTTTAATCGTGGTGTTGGAATGCAAGTAGTTGATTTTTTATGTGGAAAAGAAATGATTAAAGGGTAATGATCACTACCATAAGAAGATGGTAAAGGAGACCAGGATAATGTCGATGCTAACTCAGGTGTGCAGATTGAGAGGTCAGGGGCACTTATTCCCTCATCTGGATTTGTTTGGCGTGTTGGGAGACATGTATTTAAAATACACAAATTATTAGAGTCTAGAATTTCTAATAACTTTTCCCCATAGTAATTGGAACTAGAACTACCCCAGGACTGGTGTTGTGTATTAAAGTCGCCCATTACCAAAAATGGTTTAGGTAAAACTGAAAGAAGATTACTTATTTCATAAAGAATATTTACAGTGGGACGAGAATAATATATACATACTATACAGATTTTATTTACAATAGCAGCAACAGCAGATATATCGTCACTGAGACTTGGGAGAGGAAAAGATTGAAAAGACAAGTTATTTTTAATAAGTATGGCGACACCGCCATACCCATCGCTTCTGTCTGTTCTTAGACACACATAGCCAGGAATTCTAAAAGAGAACCCTGGTTTAAGCCATGTCTCACAGAGAGCGACTGCAAAGGGATCGTATTTGTTTAATATGTAGGACAGATCAGATTTTTTATTCACAATGCTGCGACTGTTCCACTGGACAATCTTGGATAGATTTGGATCCATTATGATTAAGGTTAAATAAGTTAGACAAAGTATCAATTATAGTGGCAACGTTGGACGGTTCAATATTATTATTTTTAGATAAGGTATTAATTAGCATGATTATTAAATTTAAAATTTGACTCTCATTATTATTTGTTGTTTTATTTTGGAATGCAACACCATTCCCTGACACAGAAACTTCATTACTGGTCAATGCTTGATGAGCTGCCCGGTCGTACCCCTTAGCTGTTTTTGGGGGATCCCGAGGTTTAAGGAATACCGTTTTCCTTTGTGAGGAGACAATTGGTGTGTTACGTGATTGAGGCGGAGGTTGTGATGAGAAAAAATTTTTAGTGGTATGTGATGTGGCAGATGATGCCACATCTGCATACAATTTTGAAATTGGTGGATGTATCTGTGACGCTTCAGCATACGACACGCAGCTATGGGCCATATAATGCTTAATTGATTTTTGTCTCTCAAATTCTGGGCATTTTTTATTGATGGCATAATGAATGCCACTGCAATGACAGCATTTGCTATTACTTTCATCTTCAATACTGCAAGTGTCAGCAGAATGTTTCTCCCCACACTTGAAACACTGAGGGTTCGACCTGCATTGTACCTTTGTATGGCCAAAACGACAACAATTAAAACACTGGATTGTTGGGAATGTATACAATTCCACTGGCATGGAATTGTAACAACAAAAAACACGTTTTGGTAAAATTTGTCCATCAAAGGTGAGCACGACTGTTTGGGATGGTTTCCACACAGGGGTCGGTTCGTGTATTTTGTAATTTAGACGCCTTGCTTTGATGACTTTCCCGCATCCAGCGGGGACAGATATATTTTCCATTATTTCGTCTGGACACCATTCGGTAGGTACGCCTTTAATAATTCCAATGCGACACACATTAATTGTTGGAACGAATGCCTTTAATTTCTCTTTGGCCAAACTTGGGTCATTTATAAAAGAGTTTGCATCTACGTAACGAGAGAAGCTTAGCGATATTCTATTTCGACCAATGCGTTTTAATGAACCGTTAACTATGTTGTTGAATCTGCGTTTTTTAAGAAAGTGCCCTAAAGTTATTGGGTGTAACGTTTGAGCCGAGTTTTGTGTATCAAAAATTTTTTGAATGTGTACAACGTATGGTGACAGGTCTGTGGCTTCGTACAATGCCCTAGCAACCTGTGGCGCCTTCTGGGGAGGATCTGACTTTATGATGTTTTCAGTCTGGGGACCATCCACAGAAGGTGGAGTAGCTTTTTCTGGAATTAAAATTGGATGTACCGGCACGTCTGAAGTTATTTTTGGACTGAATGTGACTACTGATTCATTATCACAATGACAATTTGTTTCATTATTATTTGTTCCTGTTGAGTGACCATTTCGCCTTCTTTTATTACAGTTTTTGCATATTTTGCGTGGAGCCCTAGCCCTTTTCCGCTCCGATCTGGATAGAGACGAGTCCGTATCCATACTGGATTCATAGATTGTTATATTGTGACCGACCGAGGGGACTGTGCCCCCCGGATCAGGCGGTTCATTGTCCATTGTGGCCAGAAAAAATAAAATATAAAAAAAAACTTACCCTAAATATGAAGAATTTTATCTACAAACAATTAAATTAACTAATCTAATTAATATTTACATAAATCTACACAACTTATCTCCAATCGCAAACGTTTTTTACTATTAAAAAGAAAACGAAAGAAAAATCACGACCGCCAAATTCGATGATTCCCGCGCTTTTTTTTCAGATTTTTTTTAAACTAGGTATTTTATCACATGGAATTAGTATGTCCTACATATACAAGCATATGTATGTGTATATACAAGCTTACGTTTCATGATCATATGGTATCGGTAGCAAAAGATTCATTTAGACGATTAGGTTTCATACTCCGCAATGCTAAAGATTTTAGCAACATCAGCGCAACCAAATCTATTTCTAATTGTTCGTACTAGACTCGAGTCCAGTGCATGCGTCTGGAACCCGCACGAAAAGAAGTACACTTTACTCTTGGAAAAGTACAAAAAGCTTATCTTAGGGTACTTTTATAAACGTTTCAATGGTTATTATCCGTTTATGTACCCATTAAACTTTCTTTTAGGCTGCTTAGGGTACAATTCTCTCGAGGTCAGAAGAAATAATGACCAAATTATTAATATGGTTAAGATCCTTCACGGTAAAATAGATGCTCCTGAACTGCTTGACGTGTTATCCCATCTTTTTGCTCCGGTAAACTACAACCGTGGCAGGAGGCCATAGATTGTTCGCCGCGCCTTGGAGTCGGACTGTTGGTTGGACGGTTGGTTTTGTGAAAAGTATTTAAAAAACAAGATGGTAGCGATAGTTCAAATTTTTACCAAGCACCAAAAGATCCTTGTACAGCGATATTGGCAGTTTGCTAGGTATATGGCTTGTTACATGGCTAGTTTTATCAAACCTAGCACCAACTTCCTATATTTTTTACTGTCAAGAAGTTTCATTTAAAAACTGTGTGCTGGGTAGGTATAATCAACCTATACCTACTGTTTATTAAACAGGGTGGATTATTGAGATAGGGCAGTAAGGATAGGTACCTAACCGTTGTAGCTGAGTAGCTCATCATCATCTGCCCAGCCTTTTCCCAACTATGTTGAGGTTGGCTTCTAGCCTAACCAGATGTAGCTGAATACCAGTATTTTACATGAAGCGACTGACTATCTAACATCCATGACCCAGTTACTGGGTTATAATACGATACTCTTGGTAAGACTGGTTGTCAGACTTTCAGGATTCGGACGACCCGTAACGAGTGCCACAGATCCACGAATGACAGCCGGGACCAACTGCTCAACGTGGTTTCCGATCCACAGTGGTGTTTTGATATGTAAAGATGGTCACCCATACACGGACCAACCGCGGCAAGCGTAGCTTAACCTGATCGATCGACCCGTGTAGCTGTTATTACTTATCCACAAGCCCCTAACCATTATAGCTACAGGAACATAAATTATTATCTCCATTCACAGATTTAATAAAAAAAAATGTACATTCAGCGAGAAAATGGGCAATGTTCACAAAACCTTTTTTAGCATAATTAATAGGGGTTAAAGTATGAAATTGCCGTTTTATTGAAATAGGTACTTCGAATTGACATAGAACCTTCATGGTTTGAGATTTTTGAGTGAAACTTTTTTCACATGGTACAGTCTCAGTCAACATTATCTGACCCACCCTAAAAACAAACGACATTGAACCCTCTGCCTGTAACATTAAGGTTTATTCAATTTATATGAGCTTAACAGAAAAGTGCTCGAGGATTCGATGAACAAATACAATAACAATACAGACACGCAAATTTGATCTTTATAACGTTAGCTTTAGGTTATATGTTACTACTTGTTATAATATAATTAGTGTAACAGCTTATTTTAATAATTGCGTTTAAGTAATTCTGGTCTCGTGGTCTGTGCGTAAGACTGAGAAAATCAAGGTGCGAGATCAAATCCTGTGACGATGATATTGTTTTGCTTTCAATTTAGTATTTATTCCAAAACTATTTCTTGTATTATAATAAAGAACTGGATAATCTTCAAATATAAACTTTGTAAAATGGTAATGTTTTCGCTTAACTTGTAATAAGTGGGTAGTTGAAAAATAAATATTATTTATTATAAAACTGGTATTCAAATGCTACTAAGGTTATGCAGTGACTACGCTCAAACATATTTTACCTTACTAAATTGCAATTAAAAACAACGTCTCTTTACCATTTTTTATATAGATGAATTTATTATCTATCTCACGAAGCAAATATATTTTTTACTTCGTATCCAATCATTCTTGGTAAATATAAATTCTGTGAACTTAAAGTTTTTCAACTTACCCACCTGTTTACAAGATAAGTTATTAGGCGTAAATCATATTGGTCGTTCTTTAATAATGCAAGCAATATTGTAGAAATGAAAACAAATTAAAAAAGAAACTGATAATATAGGTGGACTGTATTTTCGAACCCACATGTTGTTCGTCGCCAATCCAGCATCAAACCGCTAAGCCACAAGAACTTGTTGGAAATACGTGAAATTAAAGATTGGGTTGTAATTATGTAGTGTGGCTTAAAAGCTTTTCAACTTTAATGTCAACGAGATAATGATTAAAATAGCTTAACAAAATGATATATAATGCCGGTGGCTCCGACAATGTTGGGTGGGTTTACCTTAACCTTACATGTTAAAGATGAAATTTGCGTGTCTGTATTGATTGTATTTGTTCATTGAGTCCTCGAGCACTTGTCTGTTAAGCTCATATAAATTGAATAAACCTTAATGTTACAGGGAGAGGGTCCAAAGTCGTTTGTTTTTAGGGTGGGTCAGATAATGTTGACTGAGACTGTACCTATGAAGTTCTTCTTTTAAAAAATGTGCAACATTCGATTATCGACTTTCAGTTATTTTTTTATTCAGCTTAGACAAGAAAGATGGATACTTCGAAAATTCGAGTTATTTTTTATTCCGACGCAGAACTAACGCGGCAGAAACAGCTCGCAATATTAATGTTGCGTTTGGAGAGGGGACTGCTAATGAACGCACCGTGCGATGTTGATTTAAACGCTTTCGTGATAGAAACTTTTATTTGAAAAACGAACCACGTGGAAGACCGCCCACACAGGTGAATAACAATGAATTGAAAGAGATGGTGGAAGCCGATCCGAGCCAAACTACCCAGGAATTTGCGGCATGGTTTAACGTTACCTTACCAACAATATTGACTCATTAGCGTCAAATCAATAAATTAAAAAAATATCAGAAATGGCGGTGCCTCATGATTTGACTGATCTGCAGAAAGAAACGCGTGTTGAAACTTGTGTTGCCTTGTTGAATCGATACAGAAATGAAGGAATATTGGATCAAATTGTGACATGTGATGAAAAGTGGATTCTTTACGATAACCGTAAGCGAAAAATGCAATCGCTGACCCCAGGTCAAACGCCGCAACAGTGTCCTAGAGCAAAGCTTACCAATAAAAAGGTAATGGTAACTGTTTGGTGGTCTCAGCATGGTGTTATTCACTATAGCTTTCTCCGATCTGGTCAAGCAATAACGGCAGATGTCTACTGTGCCGAACCCCGAACAATGATAGCAAAACTAGCAGTGAAACAGCCCCGACTCATGAATCGATCTTCACCATTATTGCTCCATGATAACGCGAGACCTCATACAGCACGAGAAACCGTTTTAACTCTACAGGATTTGCAATTAGAAACCATTCGTCACCTTCCGTATTCGCCAGACTTTGCTCCAACGGACTACCATTTTTTCGTGATTTGGACAATTTTCTACGTGATAAAAAGTTTTCTTCTCAGGAGGCAGTACAAAATGCTTTCACACAGTTTGTCGAATCTAGATCAGGAGAGTTCTATCGCAAAGGCATAAATGACCTTCCTATTAGATTGCAGCAATGTATAGATAATAATGGTAATTATTTTGATTAAATAAATATGTTAAATTAAAAAAAAAAAACAATTTCAATTTTTCAGTACAAATCGGCAATTTCAAACTTTAACCCCTAATATATATGGGCCTGCGGGCGGAGAGTAATGGGTGGCTCACCGTCCGATCAGGACTAGGCCCGTGCCGGACGGCGTGTATGTGTTCCACGCGCGCCTCAAAGAGATATCAGCATAAATGACGGGGCCCGATAGGGCCGAAGCCTGTCGGGGTAGCGGGATCGTCCGAAAGGGTTACCGCTGCCATGGAACATAAAGGGCTAAGGAAGGAACACGGGTGGGTTTTAGTCAGTAAGAGTCTGACACTCCCTTCCGCTCCACCCAGAGCGGGAGGGGTCATTTGATGATTTACCATCCGCAAAAAAAAACCCCTAATATATATAAGTCTAACTGCTTCAAGGATGTTTAGCGCTTGAATGGCATTGACAAGGGGACGCGTTGACAAATATTGTGAAATAGCAGGTATTGAAAAACAAGATAGCGGTGTTAGTTCCGATTTTGTGTCCGTTTCGACTGCTCGGCCACAATTTCGTAAAAGCAAAACGACTACGTCAACATTACGAAGGAATTTGTAAAACACTAACAATGAAAGTCGCAAATTCGTAGATCCAATATTCAGAAAGTTGTAAAGGTTTAACCATGGCCGCGCAGTCGAAACGTGGAGAACTGCGCGGCCACGCAGTTCTCTTAAAGTTCTCTTAAACGAAGCTTCGTAGATGTCCCATTCTTTTTGCTAACCACTGATACGATTTCGAAGAAATTGTAGACAGTATGAATAAAGCCCTAATGTTTGGAATTCACGACCTATAGAACTTAAATGCTATGGCCGCGCAGTTGACACGTGGAGAACTGCGCGGCCACGCAGTTCTCTTAAAGTTCTCTTAAACGGAGCTTCGTAGAGGGCCCATTCTTTTTGCTAATCACTGATACGATTTCGAAGAAAATGTAGACAGTATTAATAAAGCCCTAATGTATGGAATTCACGATCTACAGATCTTATAACCTATAATGCAAGTTAGAAAAAGGGTAACCAAGATTTATGGTGCGTCAATCAGACATTTTCAAGCGTCGTTTTATACCACGTAGCCTATTATCATAATGAGGGAATAAGTATGCTTCATTGGATGGAGAAGTACCAAAGTAAGTAGATACGAAAATATTGTTACCGTCAAAATGGTAGGTAAGTACCTTTTTTGTAAAAAGGATTAATGATTGTCTATTCGATTAGTACCTACCTACCTATGACTTGTAAACATTTAATAAAAAATTAGAAAAAAAACAAACTTTTTTTTAGATCTGGGTAAATTTTATTCTAAGTTACTAATGCGACATTTTGAGAAGGTGTCTTATCCTATCTCGGCGGCTCCTGAGCCGCGCAAGCGAGTGCGCCTGCGCCTGAGCACCCTCTGCTTGCGCGTCTTTATCAGTGCAGTGATAAATGGTTCATCATGGATTGTGTAGTGCTCGTGATTCTACACTGTTGTGGCTATTTAAAATGAACGTCAAGATGACGGGACCCCGCCAGGTTATCGTATTAAATTTTGGTGTGTTCAGTTTAAGATTACGCCATGTGTTTTTTCATTAACTGAATAGTGGTCCCGCCATTTTGATATCAAAATAGCGGGACCACTTTCTTTGTAGAATATTTGAAATTTTATGAGTGTAGAATTTTACTATGAAATAGTAGAAATATTGTACTAAATCCTATTCACGTAATATTCGAAATACCTGACGGGGTCCCGTCATCTTGACGTTCATTATTCAAATCTACTATTTGCTACCTTTGCACAAATTTTAGCTGCCTCAACGTATACGTAGTTATTTAACAGTATGTTATTTAAAATCCTTGGTCCCTCCATTTTGACGTCAAAGTGAAAGGACCATATGGATAGGCTGGTCGGAGGAGTAACCTACCTATATAGTATTACAATACCTTAATTCTAGTTTAGAAATATGCAATTTGATGGTCCCTAACATGAATCATTTGAGAAATATCGACAATAAATGTTGGTCCCTCCATAATGACGATTCAAAAATTTGGTCAGGCCTGTTAATGGATAGTATTTTTTGGTTTTTCGAAGTATTCATGTTTAGTACCTATTTTCTACCTTTGGATTATGCAAATGACTTACGGTGAAATTTATCTTCAAAAAGTACTGAAGAATTAGTGCAACGGTTGCAAATAGTAGATTTACAATATTAAACTTTTATGTGGGCTGATTTGAAATCCAAGACTTGGTCCCTTCATCTTGACGGTAACAATAGTTTCGTATAACCTGTATTATTTTATTATATCTACCTTCTTTAGTACTTCTCCATCCAATGAAGCATACTTATTCCCTCATTATGATAATAGGCCACGTGGTACAAAAACGACGCTTGGAAATGTCTGATTGACGCACCATAAATCTTGGTCACCCTTTTTCTAACTTGCATTATAGGTTATAAAATCTGTAGATCGTGAATTCCATACATTAGGGCTTTATTAATACTGTCTACATTTTCTTCGACATCGTATCAGTGATTAGCAAAAAGAATGGGACCTCTACGAAGCTCCGTTTAAGAGAACTGCGTGACAGCGCAGTTTTACACGTTTCAACCGCGCGGCCATAGCATTTAAGTTCTGTAAGTCGTGAATTCCAAACATTAGGGCTTTGTTCATACTGTCTACATTTTCTTCGAAATCGTATCTGTGGTTAGCAAAAAGAATGGGCCCTCTACGAAGCTCCGTTTAAGAGAACTTTAAGAGAACTGCGTGGCCGCGCAGTTCTCCACGTGTCAACTGCGCTGCCATAGCATTTAAGTTCTATAGGTCGTGAATTCCAAACATTAGGGCTTTATTCATACTGTCTACAATTTCTTCGAAATCGTATCAGTGGTTAGCAAAAAGAATGGGACC
The DNA here is from genome assembly GCA_951799955.1 of Apamea anceps. Classification (NCBI taxonomy): domain Eukaryota; kingdom Metazoa; phylum Arthropoda; class Insecta; order Lepidoptera; family Noctuidae; genus Apamea; species Apamea anceps. The sequence goes on from OX637516.1 coordinate 9,325,287, forward strand.
TCTACGAAGCTCCGTTTAAGAGAACTTTAAGAGAACTGCGTGGCCGCGCAGTTCTCCACGTTTCGACTGCGCGGCCATGGTTAAACCTTTATAACTTTCTGAATATTGGATCTACGAATTTGCGACTTTTATTGTTAGTGTTTTACAAATTCCTTCGTAATGTTGACGTAGTCGTTTTGCCTCTACGAAATTGTGGCCGAGCAGTCGAAACGGACACCCGATTTTGGCTACGTACCAAAATAAATTTGTAGCGCTATAGTTATAGATGTAAAACAACCGATTTAAAACGTTTTAAATAAAATGTTGCCGATTGAAACCCCAAATAAATACGAGTAGTTATAAACGGTTGAAACCTCGCCTACAAAAATAAAAGAACTGTGTTTTACACTTCATTGTGCTTAAAAAATCTATAATCGTCCTCCAAATACAAAAAGTATTTTTCAAATATCACGGGCAGGGGCTATAATGTATTGTGTAAAGTATAAGACTAACATAACGCTTTCACTGTCTAAAAATTATCAGATTTAATGTAGAGCCAAAAGCCCCTAACTCTACAAACTTAACATCTTGGTCAGAATGTACAGCTTGGCCGTTTCGCGGCAGTCGCGCAGACACTTCTATAGGCATCACACACGAGCAGCACCCTATATATATTTTGGCTCGTCAGATAGTGGTGTGTGATAGGTATTGGTGTTCCTTCGCTGTCACAAAATGCTGCCACTTGTATACTATACCGTCCGCAAATGATCATGTAATATTTGCCGTAATCTTGACGATTGAAATAAACGGAATAAAGATGAAATGGTGTTATTGCCGATCTGTCCATCTATCTACATATTTATATACTAACTAGCTTCTGCCCGCGGCTTCGCCCGCGTGGATGTCGGAAATTATCCCACGGGAACGTGCTAACAGGATAAAGTGTACCTATGTGCTTCCCCAGGATGCCATCTATCTCTATGCCAAATCAGAAGTTCAGTGGTTTAGGCGTGAAAATGTAACATACAGTTTAAACTTCAAATCCTCCCCTTATAAACTGAATTACCCCTTTTTGTCCCGTCAGTGGTAAATTTTCGACAACTTTACGTACTCCTACTTATTATTAATTATTTTCTGCCAAAAGTATCAATACTGAGTTTCGACTTACTCGGACCGCGCATTCAATTTCTTCCACACAAACTTAACACCCCTATCTATATCCCTCTTTGAGGGGTAGTTTTGAAAAACTTATAATGATAAACTTTATTACTTACTTAGGCAAGTATTCTTGCCAAGTTTCAAGTTTATTAACTAAATGAAGAAAATTTTTCATATAAACTGTATCCCCGTTTTTCACCCCCACAGGGGTGGAATTAAAAAAAATCGTTTGGGATGTATTCATAACTTGACTCAAAGATTATTTATACTAATTTTCGAGTTAATCAAGCCATGCAGTAAAATCCTCCCTTGAAAAATTGACTACTCCATTTCAGCCCGTCAGGGGTAGATTTTCAAAAAGCCCTGATACACATTATTCTTTACTTTCAATATTAGGTATAAATACTGACTTTCGAGTCAATCGGACTGCGCGCTAAAATTCTTCCATACAAACTTTGAAACCCCCCAACCCCTTATTAGGGGGTAGTTTAGAAGAAAAAAAAACTGACAATATTTATAATTTATTTAGATAAGTATTCGTGCCAAGTTTCAAGTTTATTAACTCAAGGAATAAGATTTCTCATACAAACGAATTCCCCCCTTTTCACCCTCTTAGGGGTGGAATTTCGAAAAATCCTCATGTCAAGGCAAAAGTCAGAATGAACGCTTAGCGAAAAATAAGTGTTAGCGCGGGCAGGTGCTGCGATGCGACGGCGTGGGTTGGAGGAACAAAAAAATTCAAGCAAACGAAATCGTGGACAGAAGCTAGTACCAATATATTTGTACTTGTGACCGGCTTCCGTAATGCAGATCTGTATAAGTTTACGTATATTTTTATACCTAAGTACCTGCAAGCAAGTCTTTCCGTTGTCTTAGTGAATGGCTATTCTGCTATTAATCCTGATGCGTCATTAACGCTATTTGACCTTTTGTATAAAATAATGAAGGATTCAATATAGGTAGGTAGGTTTATATATAGGTAGTTAATAAGTAGTGAAAGGATGCCATCGGCTCACCAACTCGCCTAACCTATAGATATGACTGCTTAGTAAGTAGGTATATATAGTATATTACCTATACATAGGCATATATGTCTTTATTTGTATTAACTAACCTTAGTTGGTGGGTTTCACAACGTACTTATACCTAAACACGTACCATGTAGGTACATATATAAGAGTGGAAGACGCAAAAAATCAACGAGAAACAGTGTTGGAGGGCCTCAGTCTAGGTGGACCACGATCTTGAGATCTAGACAGAGTGGTTAGTAGCTGGAAGCTGGATGAGACTGACTTTTTTTTGTGGTGTTTATATTGCCGACTTAGTATACCATCCATAGGGCTGCCATGAGAACGAATGAATCCATATTGGAGGAACTCAATACCACCAAGTGGTTATCTACGAGTACAATATGGTAGGAGCGTGAAGTGAGAGAAGAATTGAGAAGTGTTTATCAGTGGAAACTTGTAAATGGCCTTCAAATGCATATTGAATAAACTAAATAAAATACTGGGCCGGGTAGAAGCCCCGCTCAAGGCACGATAGTCGCGATATCGAGACGCTATCAAGAAGGCTGTTGGACGCAGCATTTTTTTTGTACCAAGTGGTCTACACTGCAAAAGACCGCACAAATTGGAGACGCGATGCAAACTAACTAGCTTCAACTTTATGACTTACTGACCGACTCTGATAATTCAAAAGCAGGCACTTTTGAATTGTCAGAGTCGTAAATGGTTTAACTGGTAAATGCTTTGAGTTTTAGATGTATGTGGTCGCGATCCTCACCATTGATGGTACGACGACGAAGAAGAAGAACCAATTTCTAGCAGTGGACTGTAAAGAGGATTTTGCCTTCTAATTACGAGGGATACCGTGTGTAAAAGCAGGACTGAGGACACGCAAAATAAGCGTATCTCTACTAACTGTACTAAGCTTGTGCACCCCTGGTGACTGGATACCACCCACCAATGTGTTTTCTTTAAACCGCTCGTTACCGCTGGAATACCATCATTTTAGGTCTTGGAAAGAGTTATACCTATTGTTACGAACGAAATGAAATGGAAGCTGTGGTTGAATTAACTTTGCTTGGTTAGATTTTTACACTGTAGTAAATTTTGGGAGAAGTCGCTTCACTGTTATCTTAGCAATCACCTCTAAAGGTCTATTCAAACAGTACCTATACACAATTATATACTCTTTGGGTCTATTGTCATAATAAGTGAATGCGTTATGGCAGTCTCGCGCGGCCCCACCACCGAATGTCGACGACGGCGCCTACGCCGTGTAGCGCCGTTCACTCGCGCGCACTTCTACATCGATCGTCCAACATTACGCGCGCAACAATACCTCGGCTCTCCTTTTTTTTTGTGAAGATTAAATCGCGTGATGGAGAAGGAGCATCAACCAGATTCGATGGCAACCATCACCATGAAACCGGAATATCCACCATCCGAAGTGTACAGCACGTCGGAACCCCCACCGGTATGATAATTTCCGTTATTCTCATTGAATAAATGTTAAACAAGTAATGTGTACGAGCAGGTCTGCTGGCGGCCCGTTACCATCTTGACTGGAAGTCAAAGCTTTGGTATTTTACATATAAAGCTCTAGTAGGGAGGTACTTGGAAAGCTGTTGTTTAATCATGACTTTATTTAGTTAAGTGCCGACGTAACCGCAACAGCTAGGCTATAGCTTTTTATTGAAATCTTTTAAGTGTAACTCTTGCGTTTATAGGCAATAATATAAATGATATATGTATCTCTAGTAGACTAGTGATAAAATATAATAATGAGTGGTCTACTAAGTGTGGGACATAACTGCGGGAAAGCGCCTTTCTCTCGGACTGGGCTGTTAGCAGTGAGTCAGTGTCAGTGAGGCCGCTGGCGCGTAGCGGCTTCTTACTTGTTTGTAAACATGCTTTACTTAGCATGGAAAGAGCTAGGGAACACGTGAAATTCAAATCTACCTTTTTTTGCAATTTGCAGCTCAGTATCGGGTTGTATGGAAATAAAAATTTAACGCGCCCGTTACAAATAAGTAGGTACCTATGTATTTACCGAAGTATACTTAATCGTTAAATTAATCAATACCTACATCGTTCAAATTGCTCGATTGAATTTCACGGAAACTTGACATTTGAGGCGAATTTTAACGTATTGAGTTGTATTGATGATTTTAATAATGATTATAATTCTGTAGGCATGCTTATTTAAAACGGGTCCGTCTTGCTTTTTTATTACCATATATCTACAACCTGATATTGACCCGCAATTTGCCAAAAAGGTGGCATGGAAACTAATCACAGAGGTACAGACGCCAGCAGGTCAAGCTACCCGAAACTGTCAAATTTTCCCAATCAACCTTGAACCTTAATGCTTTAGTGATAAAGTTGATCTATTAAAGAAATTTGACAGATTGTAGTAGCTTGATGTGCGGGCGTCTGTACTTATTAAGATTGTTTTTTTATGCCGTTTTTTTCTATCAGTTTTATTAGATTCGAATAATAATATTCTCTAACCTAGTAGGACATAAAGTAGTTGCACTTTATCTATTAAAGCGTAAGTATGTTGTGTTCTTAATGTTGTGGGTGTTAACTGTCATCAATGCCTGACCCGGTTCGTGCTTGACAGGTTATTTGTTTACCTAAGTAAGGACATGCCAAAGGTGTTGTAAAATGAATTGAGTCATAAAATGAGAGTTGTTGTAGTTTTACGTCCTTTTCAGTAAAATCAATTTAGCTGCGGATCAGGATAGTTATGTGTTTATACGAACCTATTTAAACAGATATCCCTTTCCGAGAATTGTGATATGTCTAAGTTTATGTGGGAAAAAACATTGTTCTATTGTCTCTGGCCAACTATTAACATAGCCTTCGCCACTTATCATAGTTATCACGCAACATCATAGTCTAGTAAATAGGTACATATTATATTTAGATGCCTAACTAGGTAAATTGTGACGTCAGAAATTGCAGCACCCATAAGTAGTAAGAAGCTTCTAGAACTAATAAGCACGAGATGGACAAAACATTTTCTTCATAATAGTTTAAGCACAGGACGTTTATCCAAGGTTCGCAAGCAAGCGCAGCCAATAGGGCTCAATATCAAATTAAAAATAGAAAGCCTTACGGTGCGACTTCGACTGTTTGTCCGTCTGTCTGTCTGTCACAGCTGCTTATAAATGGAACAATAAATGCTATCGACTTGTTTGGATAATTCCAGTTTATTTGTTGTATACCCTTAATTAAAATGAGTTGGAGGCATAGTCGGAGATGTCAGGCATATTTAGCCTTGAGTTGTAGCAACTATTATTGAAGGTAACCAGTCTTTCTCATGATTCTGGGTTACAGATGGAAAAATCTTTGTTTAACAAAATCGTGACTTGGATGTTAGAGAGTCTATGTGTTAAAAAAGACGTGTGACTCAAAAAGGGCGGACTTAGGCGCATGAAGTTACATAGCCGTCTGTTTCAGACAATATAATATTTGCGATTGCGTAGAGTCAACATACCAACTATAACACAAACATCAAATGGAAGGTAACCATTGTTTCATAAAAACATCCACTGATTTAAAGGACAAATAAAATAAAAAAACACCTGAACAAAATAATTAAATGAAGTTTTAAGCAAGGCAATTGTGTACAAAGTCTGTACAGTAAAAAATATAAACAGGTACAATCTGAGTGAAATCGTTATTGGTCAGTCGAGCAAGTGGACACAATGCCGCTTGCGTCACATCCGAGGCGGACAGCAGCTCGCAAACTAGATATTTGCACGAAATATACCTACACACATAATATATTCAACAGGCTTATAAAAACATAATTGTTTACACGGAACTCGTGGCTAAGAATGACTGCATGCAACGTCAACGTTTTAAAGTGGAGATTCACTTAGTTTTTGCGCAGAAAACCTTTCCGATTATGACGACTGAGATGAGGGTAGGTACATGATGATAAGGCGCGTTATTAAGCAAATTACGGTATTGCACAGTTTATGATTGACCAAGCCGACATGTAACTGGGACCGAGTGCAATCATTTACCTGAATGATTGTAACACGTTACGGAGTATTAATGCCATCATGATTCCAGTCCGAAAAAGGGATGGTGCTATCGGTCATGTAGCTTCGTCACTCTCTTACACTGGAATCATGATGGCATTAAACCGTCATAATACGGCACCTGATCAAAATAATTACTGGACGGTATTTGCATTTCATATATTTCAACTGAGCTGAAATTATGCTTATTGTAGGTAGATTTTCGGTTATCGATATTGTGTGCTACCTTGGACTACTATGTCATTCCGAAAACAATGTTTCATATCTGATTTGATGTTGAACATACCTACATCGAATATGATCCTGTCATATATTGTTTTAGTTTTAGTCCATTTCTTCCACTTGTCGTAGATTCGCATATTAAAGTGGACTGGTCAATTGCACTGTGCCGATTTGTGTAAATTTGTTTTTGTAAATGAAACTTGGCCGATTGATGAAGAATTATGTAAATATTCGCGCAAATTAAAACAATGTCTCTATTGACTACAGTATTTTTTAAAATAGCAAATTCGGAGACCATAATTTAAGGATTTCTTTCTAATAACAATATTTACAAAAAATGCGACACAGAAAGAGAAAAATAAAAAGTCTGAAGTCAAGTGAGAAATTCCCAATAATATTATAAACCGTCTAGCTCCTCAACTAGAAAATATCTATGAGCATACATAGGGGTATTCCAGAATGCCCTTGGATAGAGGCTTCTAAAGTTTTGCTTTTGTTCTCTTTTATTTATTTATTTAACCATTTATCTACACACTTATAAACATACAAGAAAAAAGGAAAAGAAAAATACGTACAAAGGTGAAGCTTATTTCTAAAGAAATCTCTTCCAGCATACCTGCGATAGGAAAGTAGATAAAACAATAACGTAAGGTATGTAGACAACGTGTAAGAGTACAAGAGAAAACAAAACATAAATAAAAAATAAAAACACTCTCTTTCCACGGGCCACCCTGCATACCCTGCATACCCTCCCTGTACCCTTCACATGTAACATGTCATGTATGTACTATTGTTCCTCTAATTGCTATTTTTCTTTTCATGACGTCATGTTGATTGTTTTCTATTTCGGCCATATAGTTTCTTTTGATTTCGATTAACATTACAAACGGTCCCCAGCGGTATTGTATGCGCGAGTCAACCAATTGACTCGTTGGAGGAGAAGACTCTACCTTCTATTATGTTAAATGTGTGACCGACGCCGACGGCTTAACAGTTTATAACATGACTCACGGGTAGAAAGTTGTCAAAGCTGTGATAAAAAATAACGTAACTTGTACAATTTACTTAACACATAACAAACAATGTATTATGTATTACGCACAGAATCATGATACGTTACAATGTATACAATACATTGTAACGTTCGATTGTAATGTGCTGTTTCCTATAAACAACTACCTATTTATTATAAGTTGAATATGGTGTATAGAAAGTGCGTAATATTCGCACTGAAGTGCAAATAGCTACGAAAGTCTGGTAAGTCATTGACCAACCAGCTGTAGCGAATATCGCACTTCGACACGGTTTAATGAAGATGCGCTAAACAAATCGTAAGATTGAAATCGACATCGTTTTTAGCTCGCTAAAGATGATTGGTTTCTCAAATGCAACAGTAGAATACACTTTCACCGGAGCTCCCCCCGCTGCGTCCCCCAGGGACCCGCGTGCGCCGGCGCCGGTGACCGCCCCTACCCGTCCACGGTTAGTTACGTAATTTTTGTGTATAGGTAACTACCTACTCGAGTCTGTTAGTAAATCACAACTTCATTAAGTACACCTCGATATGGACAAAGCACTCTCAGGCTATTGCAGTTGCGCTTTGCTGTAATGAATTCTCATGTGCATGTAGGTATTGTGTGGGAGACATCTATGTAACTACTAGGTATTGTATTTATACTTAGCACAAAAATGTTCTTTGTTCAAATATTTGAAAGTACTCTAAAGTCCCACTCTCAGTATTTTCTTATAAAATATGTATTTGATAAACTGTCTTTGTGGTAAGTTATATAACTATGTATGTACTTTCAAAGCTCTTGTGTTTTAAGGAAAAAGATAAAAAAAATAAAAATCCCATTTACCTACTTTCAGTAGTTTTCTAAGTGGGGAATCCCAGTGGTAGTTCAGATATTATCAAGTAGAGACATGATGATTTCTGAACCACCACTGGTGTTCCCCACTTCTTGTATGTATTCATATCTACTGTTTTACTGGACTCTACAGTCATTCAGATCGTAGATTTATAATCTAAAAATACTACTATTAAATAATGATTATATCGATTACAATCGATACTGCTTGCAGCAGAGATCTAAGATATTTAAAACTATTCACTTACAACAGTTTTAAATGTCTTCGATCTATGCGTCTGGTGCTAATAGAAAATAAACAGTCATGACTGATATGGCATTTATTTTCATAAAGAGTTATCCTCAGGTATTGTTCACCTGATTCACAGCAAAAACAAACAAACCAAACGATTTATAATACAATTTATGTTTGTTTGTCTGCTTAAAACTCTTATTTTAATTGACTTCTGCTGTAAATGCCTGTTCGGGGAAAATTGCGCCAACACAATTAGTACGGCGAACTTGTTAACGAATGCAAGTAGAAAATAAATCTTTTAGGTAACACTCAGATATTAATTGCCTGATATTCTTTCTCTTTATTGGTTTCATAGTTGTTTATCCCTATTTGGTCAGTCCAATACTTAGTTAGGGACGATGATGAGATGACGAATGATGATGAATCAATGACGATGATGATGATGGGATGCATGGGTACTCGTACATGCAGAGATTCGAAAAGCTCTACAGTCCTGGTTAGATAACTATAAACTTCATTTGCCGGCTAGGCGACACGTGTACATAATCGTACAGGTGCTCACCTACATCATGTTTATTACCAGCATGTCGGCAACCCGGAAAATTATGACAGCTGTTTTTTTTACAGCTAAACATTATCCATAATTTATAAACGAATAGGCTTAAAATAATAATGATATGTACATGACATGTATTAAAAAGGGACGGGCTGTCAACAGTAAAATTGCCCAAAAGGCTGGCAGTTACATTATGTTACTTTCGTACTTATAATTAGCAATAATGTCGTAGTAGTAATTTCAAATATTATGGTTTTTGTCCACAAAAGCTCTAACAACCTATATATAGTAGTAGAAATTGAAAAACAATGCAACAGAAATGGTATGAAATTAATTGCAAGAAGTTGACCGAAACTAATGCAAAGTTAAAACTGAAGCAGGCAAGAATTTCAGACAGAAATTCTGTTGTTAAATACATATTTTGAAAGTGCCCCTCTTTACTTAAAACAAGATGACGTAATAACGTAAACCCTTGACACACCCTGGGCACAATTTGCGCGGAGAGTTTTTCATAAATGCTTTTAAAGTAGACAGTTCTTAATATTTTTGTTCACATAATTTACAATTCTAGTAAACGATGGACTAAACTTTTGCCTCGAAAGAAATAATAATGCCGAATTAATATTTAAATCGCCAGACGACTTGAGAACATGCCGTATAAATTGAGGAATCCAGTTCCATTCGTTTAAGTTAAAACTGTTTTTCGACTGATGGAAAAAACCCTAATAAATAATCTATACATGTAATAAAATAGTAAAAAAGTCAAAACTGTACGACAAATAAAATAATAACCTGGGTTTTTAATCCAGGTACGCACGGCTACACATCAAGCTATACATAAACAGTATAAGCTGACTTCTGACGGTACGAAAAACCTATACAATGTGAGGTCAGCTAAAACTGGAAATGCATAGCTTGATGTGTCGCCGTGTGTACTACGTTTCCGTGGCCGTTAAGGCGTGAAAAGGTAACAGACTACACTACAGACAGAGTTACTTTCACATTATTAATATTAAAATGGATTAGTAGATGACCTTTTTCAAGTACCTAAATATATATGGCAGCTCTAGAACATTCAGAAGTTATCTCGATCCGTATAAGAATAGATTTAGTCCGCGTTGCGGCTTGATCGAAAATTTTCTTTGTATATGCAATGCAATGCAGCTACAATGCAACAGATGAATATCGAATATTTATTTTGCATATTTAGTTACGTGATCTTTATGATTTAATCAAGGTAAATGTAAATTATTCTTAACTTGCTGTCACCTCTAGAGCAAGGTAGTCGATTAAATTACTTAAGTAGATAAAAATAAAATGGTAACAGTTTCTTCACAAATATACACCATTACAAATTCTTCACAAATGTATACTATATATTTGTGAAGAATTTGACATGGTGTATATTTGTGAAGAAACTGTATAACTAAGTAACATATGTACACGGTATATATGTACCTACTTATTCAATAGCTTAATGTTCTTGGAGTGATGATATAATTATATCAGCAGCTATTGAATAAATAGGTAAATAGATACCGTATATTACATACGTTACTTAGTTATACAGTTTAATTGTATAGGTAGGGATAATATAAACTATGATTTTAGTCATAGTTTTACTTTCTGTTACTGTATGTAACAAAAGCTTTGATGGCGTGAAAAAAATGGTATGAGTAGATACTTTATAAAGTAGTTAAAAACAACAGCTTTCCAAGGTTTTTCGAAAGCAAAAAGATAAATAATGACAATAAGTGAATGTGTTTAATGGTCTCAGGCGTACCGGCAGAGGGTGTCATCATCAGTACAAATAGCGAGGATCGCGGCGCTGACGGTGGTGGCTGCCTCTTTCATCCTGGGCGCGTTCATCTTGGCCTCCAGCTGGGTGGCGGCGCGCGCCTCCTGCCACCAGCTCGAGCAGCTCGACGCCATGCTCGACAAGGAGCTGGCGCTAGAGGGACGAGCATACGGAAACGACGCACTGCTGGCGGTAAGTTACAAACATTGCCTTTTTAGGGTTCCGTAGCCAAATGGCAACGGAACCCTTATGGATTCGTCATGTCTGTCTGTCTGTCTGTCCGTCCGTATGTCACAGCCACTTTTTTCCGAAACTATAAGAGCTATACTACTAAGTAGATGTATTCTGTGAACCGCATTAAGATTTTCACACAAAAATAGAAAAAAAACAATAAATTTTGGGGGTCCCCATACTTAGAACTGAAACTCAAAATTTTTTTTTTCATCAAACCCATTCGTGTGGGGTATCTATGGATAGGTCTTCAAAAATGATATTGAGGTTTCTAATATCATTTTTTTCTAAACTGAATAGTTTGCGCGAGAGACACTTCCAAAGTGGTAAAATGTGTGTCCCACCCCTGTAACTTCTAAAATAAGAGAATGATAAAACTAAAAAAAATATATGATGTACATTACCATATAAACTTCCACCGAAAATTGGTTTGAACGAGATCTAGTGAGTAGTTTTTTTTTAATACGTCATAAATCGTAACGTAACGGAACCCTTCATGGGCGAGTCCGACTCGCACTTGGCCGGTTTTTTCTACGTACAACCGCGAGACATATATATTTTTTTTTATCAACGTTGCCCCTCACTAGGAATTGCTCCTGTATCGTGGGTGCATTTACAAACAGCCAGATCAGGAACAATTACCTGTAGGCAATATAAATATTTGTTCCGTGCGGGAATCGAAACCGCGACACGAAGCGCAGCAGTCGATCGCTCAGCCACTGCGCCAACCGTGTCGTCAATTGGTGAACCTCCACAATTTCCATTCAGTTTTTTAGATTGTCACATATCCCAGGGACTTGTGTGTGTCTCTTAGTCCCATCACTATTTAATGAACTCTTAACAAAAGTCCAGACCTGATATACGAGTAGATATCCCAATAACACCTGATCCTGGAACGGATTTCGTTAAGATAGTCAACTATGATTGCAACCAATAGCTGTATTAAGAGGTGTTTCCTGTCCCCCTAAGTAGTTAATTAATAAGCTACTATCATAGCATAAACGAAGCACTTGGAGCTTATGTTTAGCTGCAGGACTGCATTTATACTGTGGCAGTCTGCCAGCCCTCGGCTATCCACTTATACATCGGTTGCTCTTTTCCTCACAACCTTTAAACTTACAGGTACATATCGACATATAAGTCGTACGTCGGATTTCATAGTTTTAATGTTTAGTGTTTCTCTAGGTACTAATAACTTTCAATGTGTACCAGAAAGTGAGGTCTAATTTAACCAGTTAATTGCACGTTTTAGTTAGAAAACGTCATTAAAACTGAGAAATGTTATACTTAATCACCTTTCCAAAAAATATTTATCTTTGTCTTATTATACTTTTGAATTTACATAGGCAAGGTATATATGTAGATACAGAGTGCAATGAGTACACACGTATCTGTATTTTTTGTATTAACATAATTATGTATAAATAAATTTAAATTAGTAATGTCGGTATACTCATAATGTAGAGAACTAGAGACGTAGATGGAAAACTAAACATTTACAATGAAGGCAATCAAGCAAAGCTTATCGATACGCAAGTTATATACGTTAATAACAAATACGTCTTCTGAAAAAATATTGTACTAAGTACTTATCTTAAGTTCTACAGATTCTTCAATGTTTAAATTGTTTTAAATGATAAAATAATTATGTTAACATTTATTTGGTTAGTCAATCTTGATTTATTTTTCTGTAACTTTAGCTTCTAACTTGTCGGTAAGTTATTTAGGCCCGCTTGTACGCGAAATAACTAAAATTAAATGCATTCATTGCTTAACATTATCAAAAACAACCAACCCGCACTGGGCCCGCGTGGTGGGTTGCAGCCCACTCCCTCTCGAAGAGAGGAGGCCAGCATTGGAAATATTATAGGCTGATGGAGCTATGATGATGATATTAAATTCAACATGCTGTTTCAGTTTTTTTTCAAATGATTGTCAGAAACAGACCGATGTTTTGAACATGTTTAGCTGTAAACGTGTTACGCAATTTATAGTGCAAGCGAGCCTTAGTGTTTAAAAGATAATTATTTAATATTAAATCAATTCAAACTAATCTAAACAAATAACCAGAAGTGCTGTTTTATTATCATTAGCATTGAAGTGGCAGGCGACGAAGATATCGATTGAGTCTGCAGTTCACGAAATCAAGAGAAGTCACGTTTCTCGAGACGAGTAATATGTACTTGCATGACTTCTTGTACATTAGGTATTGTGGTTTTACATGTATTTTGTTGTTACCTAATCTCGAACTAACGTATCTCATAGCATAATCATAATATGTAACATGGTTATAATCAGTTATGAAGTTCATTTTTAACCAACGAAAAAAAACGGAGGAGGTTTTCTCAAGTCGACGCGTATATATATATTTTTTTATGTATGTAGTTTTTTTATGTAGTCCGATTTTGATAATTCTTTCTTTATTGGAAAGGGTATACCCCAAAGTTGGTCCCTTAAAAATTTGAAAAAAAATAATACCAAACCCTGTAAAACGATGTTTTGATGTTACTTACATGTACAACAGTATTTTACGTATGTGTCGCAAAGCTAACAGACTTAAAATAATAATATGTATGTCGCAGTAAGCTGGTTAAAGCCGTGACATAGTTATATCCCTAGTAATATAGCCATGTACCGTAATTTAGTTACATGAAAGCGGTTCGTAACTGTTGTTATACTAGGAGTATAACTATGATACGAGCACGATCTAGTAGTAAAACTATCTAAAAAATTAATTAAGTTACTCTTACATTCTTAAGTTTTGAAAAATGGTAGCAAGTCATTGAATGCAAATGGTTGCTGAAAGTAAGACCGTTGTCCATGTTGTCCATTACATCATGTCTGGTAGTTAATGGGACATGAGTTTGTACACTGTGAGGTACTCGTGGATATTGATTATTAGTCGCCACAATGCAGTTCCACACATAATTGCAATTTATTTCAACATTTTAATGTTGGTAGGTACATGTCGGACAGGTTTTTAACAATAATTACACTTTTTGTCAGGCTTCAGTATTAATGACACCTTGTGTTGTTATGTAGGTACCTAATTAACTTTAAGAATCCTTGGATTCAAAATCATTAAGTTTTAACTGAGTTTGCTAGTTTCCATATTTGTAATTTTTTATCATTTTCATGATAAGGAATACATTATAAAAACGGGGGACGAATTAATTAATATGAATATTTATTTGAGATACAGATCATAATGTGAATATGTGAATACATTATCCGTGACTGGTACATAGTATTAATGTTTACCCGAGTTATGTAATCTTTGTAGAGATGTGTTGGTTCCGTGTACAGAGCGGTGGGTTAGGTACTTAGGCGGTGTAATTGATGTGCGTGGCGACATACAACGATGTAAAATGACGATAACAATACTATGGCTCGATAACGAGTATTCAGACTTATTGTTTGTCACATAATGATAATGGAAAATCGATATGCTTTACTCGAAAGTTTTAACTTTCTTCTTTTGATTTTCCAAGAGTACATAAATGCATGTAAGTTGTTGGTCTTTGAGGAGATGTAAGCCAGTATGCTACCTATATCATAAATAATAGTACATTTTGATGCAAGCGTGCAATGACAAATGCTCACGCGTATCAAACGACGATTTTCAACGTACAAAGCAAAATAAATAAAATTTCATAAAATAATATGTTGTAACAAATATTTATGACAGATGGGCTCGCCGTATAACAGCCTACGTTCCGACCGTGTCGATCGAATGTGTTCGTGACTCCTGTCAGTGCGACAATTCTAGTAGCTAATAAAGATCAAATTCGCAAAACACGTATTCAGCTGTTGTATGAAACTGACAAGTGTCAAGAACACAATTCTCTCGTCAGCCTTACTGTACCTAATATAAAAAATGTGTATTAAGTAATGTTAATATATTGACGAAAAATAATAATTTGATGAAATGTAATGTTAAATTATCAAAATAAATAGGCATAACAAGATATGCAGGCTCTATGGTGAGATTGAAAAATATTGCACATCGGTGGCATAGGTACTTACTTTCCCGCAGTAGTGTGGGAAATCAAAGTAAAATGCATGATTCGCCCACAGACATTGAAAATGTTTGGCAGAAAGCCTTAAAAAGTGTTAAATTGACGGTTACTGAACAACCGGAAAACCTACGAGCTAGCATGTTTCCCTCACAGCCGTCGCCCTACGCTCCCATTTCATAATATATCTTTTAAAATTTCAAATAATAAAATAAGCTATAAAGTATGTTGTAGTCCTTATCGTATCTATCGCGTAGCAAAATGACTAGGTATGTCAAGTGTTTTATGGAGTCCACAACCGACCTCTGTGTGACCTTCATTAGAACAAACTACGATTAAAGATTTAAAGCTTCACGATCGATTCATGTCATAATCGCTCATCCTTGAAGATCCTTTTATAACATTCACAATCTATCTTCAACACGTACTTGCATCGTCTATTTGACTGAGCCGGGCTTGATTTAGCAGCCTTGAGTCTCTCTATCATAGTAGTGTTCGCTACTAGGCACTAGGCTATGACAATTAATTGTACTGGTGTACAGGGAAGGGAGGAGGCTTTTGTTTAATGGTGGACAACGAAGTGACACCTACGCTATGATGTAACGTGTAACTGACCGAACCTTCGAGTTAACAGGCCACACGTTGTTGTAGGTCCTCACGACGACACGCGATGAGGAAATATTGTAGCGCAACATTTACTTAAATGTATTTATACTTGTATATAACGTAAATATACGTATGTTTGTAAGTTTCCTTCGAGCTCGTGGAGCACTGAAGAGGTACCGAGTTGCGTTGCGACCGGATCACCTTGAATTTCCACACAGAGCATGGAGTTGACTTGTGACTTTAATCTAACGATTTCTGTAACGTACGATTGCGAAAGTTGATGTATCTCTAGTACCTACCTACCTATCTGCCATATTTATAGAGAGTCCGTCGCAACTGGTAACTTAAAACATTTTGTTGTTCAGCCCGAGGCTAGTCTCTTAGTTTCTCGTGCCTTTCCGATAACTTTGTTTGGTAAACAAAGTATACGTTACATTGAGTATTTTCTCAGTTACTAATTGTTTATACTCTCAATACGAGAATTTTCGCAACACGAAGAATTACAAACAATTTTAATGATCAACGAGAAATCGAGAAAATGTCAAAACAGACAGCCTTGGATTTATTACGTATCTTACTTTTGAGGTAGTCATAACAGTCCAGTACAAAGTAATGTAGGTATACCTGCAGGGCAGGACTTAAACGATCAAAGGATTGCAGTGGGGTTAAGTTAAAGGTCAGCGACGCTTCATGTAGACAATCTAGAGAGAATTTATGTGTAATGCACAAATACCTGGCCGGAGTTGGTGATTATGGATCTGTAGCGAAAGCGGCTGACGACGGGGTCGATGAACCCGTGGCGCGCATCACTCCGTGATCGTGACACATGGTAATGTCATGTGAACTGATGTGCGTTTCGAGTATGGCACGCACAGACGCATTCGGTACCTGACGATCAGACGATGTATCGCATTACAGTTTCATATTGCGTCCACATATAATTTAGATGAATGCAATATGAAACTTTAATGCGTTATCTGTCTAATTCCATCGAAAGTATCGTACAGGAAACCAATAGTCGTTCCGAAATAAATATTTGTTTCGAAATACCTACACAACTGTAGGTGTGTGAGTAAAGTGAATGTCGCCATATATGGCATACAAACATTCCAAAATGAAACGAGCAGGATTTCACGTTCTGCTTTGTTCATACGAGCATGACGTGTTGCCAATATTGGTAAATGTCTATGAATGAGACAAAGACTGACCATTTACTTTAGCTTAGCCATTAAACTGTCTGTGGATTTTGGATACCTCTTATTTATTCTTAAAGTTTTATAACTTTTATTTCCCCGAGGAAAAATCAATCTTAGCATAGGTTTACAAAATAATTTACTTTGCACGTAAAGTATGTATATTATGTATTAAATATATTTCTATACTTTTGTTGTTGTGAAAGTATAAAAAATAAAAAAATATTTTTATGATTTCCGTTAGCATGTTTCAGTTTTTTTTAATTACAATTGCCTAATAGCTTGCTAAGGTAACATTAGCCGTTCATATATTATAGTTTCTACCGTAACAGAGAATGTACCTAACTGTTGTCTGTGACATTTAGGCACAGATCAATAGTTGCTTGTTTGAAAGAGTTTTCAATACTTTCAAAGGCAGGACTTTCTTTTTTCTTTGTTTTCGTTCTGGCCTGTAACACATTCCTAATGTTGTTCGCCACATTATACTACATGTATCACGGATTCAGGGTCACATTTCACTAACCTATTTGTTGCTTATTTTTGTACTGACTCTCATTGTTATGCGGAATGTCCTAAATACGTGGAGAGCCCGATCGAATTTCATTTTAGATTTTCGGCAATTTTCTGCCAGTATATCCAGTTTTTGTTTTTCGTGGCCGAACAAATTAATTGCTTCAATTAATTTATTTACAGAAAATCGTCAGTTACAACAACTAAAATCATAATAACTGAAAATGCAGAAATAATTACTTTTTCATACCACTTGCTCAAAAAAGTGACATTCTATGCCACAAAAAGCGAACATAACAATAGTCATTTTTAATATGTTAAAAACAGGGAAAGAAAATTGTACTGGATTTCATTCATCCTCTAGGGGGAGAATCTGATTTAAATTTGGAATAATTACCGAAATTTATACTGAACTACATCTGTGTTTACTTACACCATCGAGTTTGTATATAAAGCATTATACATCTTTTTGAAAACGGAATACGCATTTATTATGCAGTTATGATTATTAAATAAAATTACGAAAACCAACGAGGCCGTATGAGCTTGATGCCTTTGCTTTTCCGACAAAAAAATATTAGTCTAGGAATTCGCCGCGTTTTTTTTTTCTTCAAATACATAAACGTTAAGTTTATTTTTTCGCAAATGGTACGAAAAGTAGAGTATTTTCCTCGGTGATAAAGCTGTCTTAGTCTTGGGTGAACTTAAATCCCTCGCTACACTCAGGACTCGTCTTAAATCCCTCGCTTCGCTCGTGATTTCAGTTTTTAACACCCTCGCTACGCTCGGGAGTAAACCTCGAGTCCTTCGTTACGCTCGCGATTTAAATCGTCACCCGAGACAGAAGACACTGCTTTATCCCCTTGGTTAATAATCTACTATTTCAACACCCTTGCTCTAAAGTTGTTGTTGGTGTACCGTTTTTACGTTCACAGTGCAGTATTGACGCGTAAGTACTTTTTACTTGGCATTGAAAGTACGCTACAGATAACTATAATATGTATACTAGTCGGAGCTGTGCATTTTTTTTATCTCATCGAAGAACCTTCATTCCTTTTTATGCCTCAAACTTTTATAAATAAATAAAACATGATAAATGAAACATGATAAACATTACTTTTCCTACAATTAGTTATGTTTGTCAACAACTCAACTAATGTTAAGTTGTTCACAAACATATACATATATATTTTTTAACATATATATATTTTTATTAATAGAACACTAATAATAGCCAGTTCGGTGGCATTACTCAGGCATGAAAAAACAATCAATTGTTGCTATTAATAATCATGGTTTTCATAAAAGTATCTTTTTGTGTGACTTGATAAACGGTTAAATGTAATGATAAAAAGATTGACACTGCTTTTCTTTTCCCTTTACCAAAGAAAAACCTACCTAAGAAACAATAAACATTTTTTTTCATTTTCGTGTTTGGCTGAAAAGAAATCCATTAAGGACTTATACATAACACAAATATGTCGGATTCTACCTTTATGTTAGCTATCGGCCCTTTAAGGTGAAGTACCGACATTTGTATTATGTATAAGTCCACAGTAGTTTAAATTGTTGTTAAATGACATCACAGCGAAGGCGTCACTCGGACAATAGCTGCTTCCGTCGTGAATCTCAAATTAGAAGCGATTTATTTACTTGAGCTATCATATTCATATTGATTCATAAAGCTTGATAGCATCGATATTTCTGCAGTTGAGTGTTGTCATAATCGTCCCGTCATGTGGAATTTACGTTAACGCAATATCTACTAAGTATAAAAATAAATGATGTTTGAATCAAAACCAAACTCACTATTAATATGTGAACTTGACTGGTTCTTACACCTCTAGAAGGAGTAATACCATTTTATTTTTCGACAGAGGTCGTTGATCTTATTATATAAAGATCTTCCAATTGGTTCCGTTTTCAACGTCGATCATAGCCAACTTTGTTGATTCAACTTTGAAAGTACTTGTTCGTGTACGTAATAAATAATTATTTGCGATTTCGACTGCGACAAAATGTTGAGAAAACACATACCGACAGCTGAACAGGGTTTTCTTTCACAAAAACACTGCTAACCATATTTGAAGTCTTAAAGAACCACAAAAGAATTCTTATTTCATGTGTCAGCCATCAAAACTATGATAACGGTTAGTGCCAAACACAGGCCTTACTTACCCATAGACAAACGTAGTGGTAGTGTGCGGGATGTGAATGGATAATCCGGGTGTCCTACTGTAGCCATGGCCGTTGTTGTGGAACCTTACAATGATCCTTTAGTCCAGTCAGCTCTCCCACATCCGGAATGATACATAGTACGAGGGGACGAAATTTGTACCTAATTGGAAAGCATGTATGTACTATAAACCTACATGTTATAAGCAGTTGTTCTTACACTATACATAGCCTATCTATTGGCTTCCTTTGGGTAAGTGATCTACTACTACTACTAACTATGTCATTGGTGAGTAGGTTTTCAGAAGAAATGTAATCAGTAGTTGTCAGTTCTCATCTATACAAACAAAAAATTCATATATACATACAAATAAATAAAATTGAAGTGTCAAAGTGGAGTGTTTATTGTAATGTCAAAATAACAGCTTTTTAGTAAATGTATATATGAAAGTAGTATATACTTACGGTACTTCAAACAAAAACAATTTTTTTTTTACTGTCTGTCTGTCTGTTGGTTCCGGCTAATCTCCGGGACTTTCACTGGCAGATAGCTGATGTTATAAAGAGCAACTTAGGTTACTTTTATTTTAGAAAAAGAATTTGAGTTCCGCGCAAAAAAAAAACCCATGAAATTCAATTTGTTTTCCGACAGGCACGCGAATGAAGTCGCGGTCACAGCTAGTTACTTCTGTTATTTTAAATCCTGAATTCAATTCTCGTTCCGAATCCTTCAAAGTTGTTTTAGGGATATTTCTGTAATTTATATCGCAGATAAAACGCAATTACGAAATATGTGTTTTTTTGTAACTTAGGCCCTGAACAGTATGTTTATTTATATTTATTTAAATTAAATAATGCACATATGAATAACTATAAGATGATTGCTTAGCATTTTGGGTCAAGCTGTCATATTTACGTTGTCAATATAATTTCACGTTTAATAAACTTTGACTCACCGTGTTTTTGGCAATACCGGCGAGTAGGAATGTAAACATTCAAAAGGCGTGAAGTCCTTGAGTCAGTCGCCGTGACCGATTGTATTGAAAATTAACACGTACTTGGCTTGCTCATTACAATGAGAACTTTATACAACGAACGCCATTGGTAGGACAAAGTCTTGACTGTTCAGTTTCTAGTTTTGTTCCTAATTGTTTTAGCTTAAATTCTGTTAATTTCCATAATAACTAGTTGGCTAACTGCTACGCAACCATCTGGTAAAGTCTACGCAATCATCTCATGAAGTCTGCCTTCGACCACTTGTCAGACAAAATGCTCAGGGCCTCCGAAGAATAGAATCTTCCTTGAATACGTTCAAAGAGGATAACTTCTAGGAGGAGGTTCTTTATCGAATTTTTTGTCCCTTTGGTAGACGTTTCTGGGCCCAATATAGTTTCTGACGCAGTGAGAAGGGGCGCTGAGCGACTAAGTCCATAATGATCCTAAGTCTATAATGATCGTATGATACTAGACTTCATTTTTATTTATATAGGGTGGAAGGGACATCGTCGCACAACCTGTTATCATGGATTCAGAGTACATGATTCTGAACCAGCCTGGTTAAAATGTTTCGTCGGTTATTAAAAAAAATGTTATTTGTTTCATAATTTGGCCGCGTAGGTTCTAAGAAACAGATAATAACCGATTGATAGCCGACGAAAAATTTCTACTATTTCTAGGGTGTCTACAATCATTTGCTGGATTCATGGTTTCAGTTGGCGCGTCGATGTGCCTGCCATCCTATATACAACAGGACTTGATTGTTTACATTGAGATTTTATTTCAAGACAAAATCAGGAGTAAAAAGGGAAGGGAAGTGCGGTAGGGTCTAATCGGCCACTACAGAACATTACATAGTGGATGCATCTAGATTTTTTCCGTGTACCTATTATCTTATCTGTGAAAATTTTCAAACCAATAAAAATAGCCGTACTTATGTCTAATTCATGTGTGTGTGCGCGTGTTGAGCGGAAGCCGTCGATTTTCCGCGCATGCGCATCACAATGATTTTCCTCGCATCCGTCCACCCGCGCGTCCCGCGCAATGCGCTGTCATCGTCTAATTATTGACTCGCCATCGTACTTTAATTAACATTCTTTCTGCTCGGGTGGCTCCAGCAAGTGTTCTTGAGACTCGATCATATGTTATTACATGTAATTGATCTCTCTCTGAGGTGTACAATGACGAAAACTAGGGACAAACTAATTAAAACATCTACCTAATAGATTACCTAAGTAGATTTTTGAAAGAAAATGCGTTTATTGGCACTACAGCAAAATAAATATACCTTAAGAAAATAAAGATTATAATGCCAAAAGGGCCTCAGCTCAGCATAATGTCAAATGACAAAAGAAGGTGTACCAACTGACGCTGATTTTCAGCTGCAATCCTCACTGGGCCCGCGTGCTGGATTATGGCCCACTCCCTCTCACAGAGAGGTCTGTGTCCCAGCAGTGGGAACATTATAGGCTAAATAAGAGAGAGAAAGAATTTTTCGTATTTTTTTTTCGATTGACGAAACTTGTTAAATCCTAAAATGAACACTATGAATGATTTAACATTTTCTTTTGTTGTAATAGTCCTTTAAAGAACCATTAGGACTATTACAACAAAAGAAGTGGAAGAAACGAAACAATTCATCTTAGGTCATAGACAAGAAACAACCAGCTTGTTGTTCTCGAAATACTCGTTGCTATTGATTTCGCCATTCGAGGCTACTCTGAGAACCTTTGATCGCCTCTAGGTAGGTACCTACGCATCTAAGTCTTAAGTTACGTTATTGCAACCTGCCGGGGACACGGAAGCCTTATTGTGTTTTTTTCACTTCGAAAAGATCAGCACCCTAATTGCCTAACAATAATCAATCTGAATCTAAACCGTTTTGAAAGATATTGCTAATCCATTACTGCAAATGTTCGAAAAAACTGTCTGCCCTACAACGTAAATAACGCAATGAATGTTGTTAAACTGTCAAAATAAAAGCCATTGGCACTGATAGTGTGTTACGCAATTACCCCGCAGAATAGCTTATATATTATTTTAGTTCGTGCCCAAATTAATAATATTAGTATGTTTTTCTTTTTTAGTTTAATTATTATCCTTTAGCTGCTGTACTTAATATGATAGTGTATAAAGATATCTACTTGTACTGGCTAATTAATCCTGCACATATATTTTCATGGAGGTAAAATCAAAAACTTATCTTTTCAGAGCAAATATACTCGTTTAACAAGGTTGTTCAACCAGGAGCCTGTTTTCATGTACACATATAATTATACTGTTTCATTACAACACGAAGGATTATGGCAACATTGTTTTCCCAGATTGTTTCCAACTGTATAAAACAACTAAGTTAACAGTTCTGAATATATACCCGAAATAGGTACAGCCACATAAACAAAAACACACAACTCAGCCGGGAAACTTTCTTAAGAAATGAACTGGTTATCCGTAGTCTACCCACTTACGGGGCGTATGTTTACCTACCCACATATAATCCAGCTGCATCTATATTGGGAAACTAGTTGTTTTCATTAACCACCGAAGTACTAGTAAGTCGTATCGTTGACATGACAAACCAATTAAGGGCTGTATAGATTCACTACCAACAAAAATAACATAACATAATCAGCCTATAATGTTCCCAATGCTGGGACACAGGCGTCCTCTCAGTGAGGGGGAGTGGGCCATAATCCACCACGCGGGCTCAGTGTGGGTCGGTAGATGTCACATGTCTTCGAATTTTTGGTGTTAGGACATGCCGGTGACATGGTGATGTTAAGAAACACTAAAATAATATTCTACATTTTGTCGCTGGAATATTCTCGATTCCTCGATACTCTTGGTTTGTAGTCAATTAGCCTATCAAATAGCCTACTATAGCAGGAAATTGTTGTTATTTCATGCAGTAGGTACATTTTCACCCTAGCAACTATGCAGTTATTTTATTTGGCGATCATAATAATGATGGTCATTGATTGGCGAACATGTATGATTATAATTATATGCCCGTAACTGACCTTTGTGGGCACTCAAATTATACATCTATCGAGATCTTGGCATCGATATACTTCGCCGCGTCTGAGTTAAATTCATTGACAATTATTTTACAAACTAGCTTCTGCCCGCGGCTTCGCCCGCGTGGATGTCGGAAATTATCCCACGGGAACGTGCTAACAGGATAAAATGTATGTGCACCAGGATGCCATCTATCTCGCGGGCCCTTTGTGGCTAATTACAATAGAAAACCAATTGTGTCTCATTAATGGTGATTAAGAGGGTACCTATATGATATCTTTACCTAAGTACCTACCTAATTAAAAAAATAAATAAACTCAATAACAGAAAATAAAATACCTACCTACCTAAATAAACCTATTTATGACGATAACTAATCTAAACTCAATCATCATCTGCCTAGCCTTTTCCCAACTATGTTCAGGGCCGGCTTCCAGTCTAACCGGATGCAGCTGAATACCAGTATTTTACATGGAGCGACTGCCTATCTGACCTCCACAACCCAGTTATTGGGTAATACGATACCCTTGGTACGACTGGTTGTCAGACTTTCGGGCTTCTGACTACCCGTAACGACTGTCAAAGATCCACGAATGACAACCGGGACCAACGGCTTAACGTGCTTTCCGAGGCACGGAGATGTCTCGGTATGTAAAGATGGTCACCCATCCACAGACCAACCGCGGCAAGCGTAGCTTAACCTGACCGATCGACCTGTGCGGCTGTTATTATTTAGCCACGGGCCCCTCAATCTAAACTCAATAAATAAGCAAAATCTCTAAAAACTAATATCTATACGAATGACTATCCTACCTAACAGTATTATAAAATAACCTACGGTCACTACGTACACTATCAAATATACTACCTATACTTTAAAATTAAAATCTATACCTACGACTTATATAAAAATAAACCTAAATAACTCTAAAAAGTAAAAGGAATAAAAATGAACTCCACTGCGTGTGACCTAACCTACGACAAACTTATTATTTGCGGTTGTTACAGTAATCGGATCTAGGGATCGAACCGCAAAATTAAGTTTGTTTTTTATTGTATATACTTTTCCGGGATAAAAAGTACCCAGTGTGGTGCCCAGGATATTAAAGAATAATTATACCAAGTTTCATCGTAATCGAACCGGTAGTTTTTGCGTGATGCCTGAACAAACAGACAGACAGACAGACAGACAGACAGACAGACCGACAGACAGACAGACAGACAGACAGACAAAATTTTTTTTAATCACATTTTTGGGATCGGTGTCGGTCTAGTAACACCCCCTGCCATTTATTTTTTTGATATTTTCAATGTACAGAATTTTCACTTCTACAGATTTATTATAAGTATAGATATTGCGGGTATGTTTATCATACTTATTTGTGTTATAACCATTGCATCTTTTGAAGTTCCACCTATTTAAGGGAGTAACTAATTACCTATTTTACACCATACTACCAATATCTCAATAGGGGTAAAAAAAGGAATATGATTTTGCTTTTATTAGTCATTTTATTTTTGTTGTGTCATTCAAATATACGAACACAATATTTGTATTCACGGTGCAAGCGCTGCTAGCTGCTACTTATGTATTTATAAATAAAATTGCGTACAGAATTCCAATAGGTCCGGGCGATTTTATACCATTTGCGCACGCACAACTTATTACAATACACAATATTAATAATTATGAGCTGAGGTAAGCGTTTAGGACTCTTTGTTCACAGACGATTGCTTACTTTCTGTGTTCGCGAGACGCGCAATTTCCTCGTTATCACGCAACGGTTGGTGCGGCAAGCAACAATAACTACTAAATGTTTAAAACGTTTCGTAAATCCAGTAAAAGTGCTGTGGGCGTAGTGCACAATGCGACAATAGTTGTCGACGTAATCGTCGTTTTCTATCAGTTGCGGTCGCAAACACTTCGCGCTCCGTTGCGCCTGATACTTGACAGCGCACAGAACATCATTTGCACACCAAGATACGAACATATCTCCGTGAAATCTGACAAGTTTTCCACGACATGTTTATAATTCATCACTTGTCATAAGCACAGTGCGACACGCGTATCTTCTAAGATGACTAAACTCCACGAACCACCTGCGTGCAATTGACTGTTAATCGTCGTATTTTCCATGGATTTCAAAAAGCTTGCGTAGGAGTAGCTCTCGTGGCATGCATAATTTTCGAATTAAATAGTTTTCTCAACTAAGACACAATCCATCTAGATGCGTACTATACAAAACTATTAGGTAAAGGAGTCTTGATCTTTCAAGTTCGACATCGATCGGTCGAGATTATTAATAAGCAACTGTCTGGACTGGGATCAAGCCTACATTTTCACCTTGTCAGTTTCATTTAAATCGAGGTTGGATGACACAGATGAATAAATTACTACATAGGTGCATTATTTTGGCAATAGGCCAACCAAACTCTTGCTTTCTGGTTACCTGCACCTACCTATATTATTTTATGAAGCCACAATAGATACAGTACCTTAGTAGTACTCCTTCGGTAAGGTTAAATGACCTTCGTAAGTAAACAAATAGCTTAGTCAGTGACCATTGAATAGGTAATACTTTGTAATCGATTTGTGATTGTTTTGAAAAGCGTCTCGAATCTTTTAAAGGGTCCCTCAATTCATTTGTTTTGTTTAACAATCGTCGGCCTGTCCGCTGGACTTGCACTCCTGCAGCCTTGCACTTTGTTATATGAACTTTTTTTAAGCACATTGCATGACTGTGACCGGCCGACTGTAGTCATTATCCAATGAGAATACAGCAATTGACATGAACAATGATGAGACGCGATACCGTGTGGGTAAATACATAGGTACGTGAACATAGCCATGTACTCAGGTTACGTAAGAGGTTGGCTGCATGCTAAAGGCATCCGCCATTTTGCGATGAGCACTTTGATGGTTTTTGCGCGAAAAGTGAGCGGCGAGGTTGGCAATGCTTCAACTTTAATTTGTTGTAGAAATTACGATTTTGCAAAGATTTCCTAAATAACTTTAAACTACTTGAACAAAAAGTGGTTACGTGGAAAATAAAATTGACACAGTTGTGGCTTGGTAAACGATTCAGAAGTTGTAGTCGTAAGTGCCACTGCCAGTTACCACAATAGGAGTTAAGCGTGACCTTCTTATTTCATTCGATTAACTGATTCGGACCTTTAGCTTGGGTACCATTATGTGCATTACAAACTACTTACATGTGATTTTAAGACAACATTCTATCCAATCTGTAAGGGCTAATTGAAATACTCTTATTCAAACTCTATGTAGAGCCAGAAAAATAAACTTTTAAAGTGTGTACCTATAAGAAAAGATTTAGAAGCTACAAAATGTATCTCGCAATTCGTCTGGAAGTGGCTGAGGTTTACCGAAGGTTCTAGATGCGGTCGCTGAAGAACAAAATGTCATTAGATTTTTTGTTAAAAATCAGACAGAATGAGGATAGTGGTCGGAAAATTTGCATTTGCACAGCGATGGACTCGTTGTTATCCGATTGGGAAAATGTTGGATGGTTCAACTCTGCTTAGCTGTTAGATCTGACATCAGTTTGCCATAGTGCTATCATAATGTTTTTGAGCAAGATATTTTGCTTTTAGCTTGGTTACTCATTAAAAATTGGAATATTTGTCTGTTTTAGGACGAGCCTCTCCCCATTAACAACGCGCACGCGCTGCACGGCGTGCCTCCGCCGTCTGTGGCGCCGCCCGAGCCAGTGGCGCAGAGTGCGCGCGCGCCCGTCCCCGCCAACCAACTCAAAGACGACGCACTCAACCATGCCGAGTCCAAGATCGACGAAGACAAATTACAGGTGAATATGTTTTCCCACACTGTCGCTGCTTGAATACTAAGGAGTTGATGTGTCTATATTGTTGTTTGCGAGATGCCTGCGTTTTATAAGGATGAACTGGGCTAGAAAGAGTCCGAGCTGGGTTTTACCCAGCTTCGAATATTGTATTCAAATTAATATAGAGTTGGCAGAAGCCAAACAAGGTGCTGAAATCACTTTGGTTAAAAGTACAAACAACGTTGAAAGCTCATTGCAAATAAGAATGCTGTTTCAACGCGAGTCAGCACGTCTCATTAATATTCTTTTACTTAACTTATAGTATGCCTCTCTATTCCAAGAAAATGTGCATTAGGATCTTTATCGACCATTACCTCTTTTGTTCTAAGATTTCTAGAACATACGCCACTCAGTTTTGTATTAGGAATCTTTCCTGTAATAGTAAAAGTGCGGTCGACAAATAACCGATTGGTTAAGGCCAGCGAGTGGTTTCTCTCGGTAGTTTCACGCGTGAAAGGTCTAAGAAAATTATAATCGTGTTAGACGCAGGTCATCCACCCGCTCTTAGTTGGAATTAAGTAAAAAGAAATGAAGATGAAGAAATTGTGAATATAATTGCATTATTTACATAGGTAAGTAATTTGTGCGATTAGAGCTTTGTAATGGTAGGTTAAGAAGTGACGTAAAAGTTACGAGAACGTTACTGTTCTTAGTGAAGAGGTGTTGTAGAAATGTGCATTTGTCAGTGGGTGCAAGTGGTGACGTCAGTCAGCTTTCACTCGCGGGTGAGTGGGGGCGCGGCGTCTGGCGGCGGTGCGGGGAGTGGCGGAGCCCAGCTGCTGCACCACGACCACGTGAAAGCGACCACTTTGTAATATTTGTATTGTCCAGATATTGTCGAGGAACGCAAAATGACATGCAGATTGCAGATATATGCAGGTTTCGAATACAGATGACTAATAAATAATATGACTTGTTCGATGTTTATTTATTTCAGTAGCAGCTTTCCAATGTCTTAATTTACTTTACGAGTTTCTTCTAGCTATCTATACTAGGTAGTATTAATCTGCTTAATTAAACAAGTCTAATGTATCTGCTGACTCTACATATTGACCCCCTAACACCGGTTATCGTTCGGGGTACATTATGAAACTAGTGTCATGATACAGTAGCTTGATTATTTTGTTTTGAGCTATAGCTAACTTACACCCGGATTTTGATAAGCAAAACACGCTGTCATATCTCATGCTCAGATTAGTTGGCTGAAATAATTGTTATTATTCTTTATGACAACATGTAAGTTGTATTTATCAGCTTTTCAAAAACCGGGTGTTAGTTAGCTATAGCCCGAAACAGAACAGTCAAGGTACTGTTTCATGACACTAGTTTCATAATGTAAACCCCACTTAATAAGAAGTGAAACTGGTTACCAATACAGCGCATGCAGTCAGTATTTGTATGAATACTGGGTAAGGCCGGAGCCGAAAACAATACGCTGGGTCTGATATTCTTTTGATACAATAATAAGATTTGCATAGACATAGGCTGATTCAACGATGAGCTATCTATCCGAATGTTAGTAATATTTACAAACGGAGGGCGGTGGAACAATGGCGCGCGGGCGCATTGTCTCGCGCAGGATGTCCGAACCATTGTACCGGGTAAACAGCACAGAACGAGATATATAATGTTCTTGTTTCACACGTTGCTTTTCCATTAAGTGTTAAATGCAATTTATCGCAGCATTTTTATGACATTATAAAAATTACATTCACTTTTTATCAGGAATTATCTTTAATAAATGTCGCTGCTTTCGCTTCCCTTCCAGTTCGAGCGTTACGAAAGCGAAAGCTATCATTCTAGGGCTGGTCAGGTCAAATGTGTGAGAGGTCAAGTTAGCTGCTGAGATTCTCATGTATAATGTCTTTACTGTGCAGCTGGCAGGCTAGACATCTAGGAAATGAATGTCGGTATGTATATGCACTATGCAGACATTCATTTCCTGAGTTTCTTATTCTAATGTGGTGTTTAGAGATTAACATATTAAATGGACTCATATACGACTGTTCACATTAATTATAGTCATATCGTTTATTGAAAGGTGACAGCCAAATGTTTTTTTTTTACGATGATATTTCTTCACGTTTCCAGAAAATTGACGATGAAAGAAATGACTCGCCGAACTCAGCGAGCGATGACAGCTCCGAGTCTGACAGTTCGGCTGAGGAGGAAGACGAGCTCGACGCTGTGCGGCCGATGCTCAAGCTGCCCATTCAGTTCGACCTGGACGAGCTAGCCGGCGCCTTCTTGGCTAACAATCAGAAGTGAGTTCTCAAAACATCTTATTTTTCTATTACCGCTGGACTAACCATTAATTACCTCTTCAGGTCCGTCTGTAAACTAACTACATTCCTGAAAACCTTTTCAAAGACGAGTAAACCAACATAAATTAATGTGCATTAGAAAGCACACGACTACCACGACTACCTATGTGCTAATGATTCGTCGAGTTTCTAGTATTAGAGCGCCTGTCTTGTTAGAACTGCAATAGTACAATCAATAAGGAAACGTTGGTCTCAGTAATTAGCTGTAAAACTTCCAAGTTACCTTTAACAACCCACTATTTAAGGTGGGTTGTTAAAGCCCCTGCTACCCCATAGAGTGGGTACACAACTAAAACGGGCACTTACATAGTTAATCTGGGGACTACACGTACACGGTGAAGCGAGGATTAAACAAGACGCTGTTTAATGCGTTGTTGTTTCTTATACCGTTAAGGCATAGATCGAGGACTAAAAGGCTTGGGATTAAGCTGCTTCGAATTTTTACATATTGAATGTTTTTATGATTTTTTTTTCCGTTTTGTTGTTGTTTTGTTTTTTTTTATATACACTTGGACATTAATGAATTCTATATATACCTGCTATGAAAGCTTACTTTGTAAAGTACGAGTATTCTATTATTTTAATTATTGTGAATGTGAAGACTATGTGGGTCATTTTATTTATATTATTTTTCTCTCTGTTCTGTTAGTTTTTGTCATGGTCTGGCAGTTTGAGTAACTAATGTGTCCTACCCAAAAGTCCTTTCTTTGGTATTGTTCTTCGAATCGTCGAGCTCCTTAAGTTTTGAGTTGAGCTGTACGTTTTCTGACAAATGCGTGCACTGACTGGACAGGTCCTCTCAATCTGTGTGGTTCTGTCCTCAAAAGACCATCTCAGACATCGACCTACATGGTCTTCATATGACCTGACCAAGATTATGTCTGGACTTTAAAAGAGACAGTGACCTCTGAGTTTGTTTCGGCCTTTCTTCTCAGACTAGTCATATAGGAAACGCCGACCTCATCTAGTTTTAAAATATGATTGACGTGTAAAAGTGTTTGAACAAACCTATTTACAAATAAAATAATTTATCATTTAAGCATTATGTTCTGCTCTGAAGACCAATTATGTAAATAGGAACAAGGTCAAGTTCTCTTCATAGATAAGTATCAAAAGTTTGTCAGTGTGTTTATTGTTCAGCCTTGTCAGAAATGTTGCAAGAGCCTGTTAAAGAATAATCAATTCAACACGGGTCAGTTGTGTTGTTGTAACAAATCCCGAACACCATTAAAGTATTCAAATATTGGTTTTGTACCAAGCGTAGGTTCACATCAAATGTTTCAAAGGCTCGGTGAAAACATTTTCCAGAATGAAACATAATAGGTACATAGAAAAACGTTTGTAAACAAGAAATGGTACCAGAAAACAGTTGGTTACCTAATTGACGAAATTTGAATGCGAATGAGCTGTAACTGGAACACATTTCAATGAGAAATCTATTGAAGCACCGTAATACCTAACGGACACAGCCCAAATGTTATCAGCGCTAGAGTGTCATTAAAAACGGTATTAGGAACAAAAGACGACATAGTGATGTTTCTATTAATTAGGTATTCTATTATAATAGGTATTTTGTGTGTGCATTTATTGTTGTATAAATAGACGGAGTTTTCCCCAGCGCGAGTTCCTCAGTTCTTCCTGTGTTCTCATATTATAACAAATTGACTAGTTGTGTAACACCAGTGCCGGCGCTAGGCGGAAGGAGCCAGAGAAACTTGTGTAATCGCATTAATACAAACTCATTGGTAATCTGTAGGAATATATTGTGTGATGTGACCTAACGCGGCGCGGATCCGCGATGCACTTCGATGAATATTGCAACGATCGAAGCGTTTCATTTATAGAGATAGGAAATCATACCTACTGATGTTACATGAATCGTAATAGACACACGTCGATTTTTTGTTATTTTATCTTGCTTAACACACGACTACGGTACTGTTAGTCCGTCTTAGTAATAGATGATGTAATAAAATTACTTCTTGTTTTAAAAAGATACAAAACGATTTGAAACGTCTGCTCGTAATAACACTGTCAAAGCTTGAAGTGAAGCTAATTGCAGATTTTCATCACATTTTATCGTAAAACGAACATTCTCTAACATGTACTTCTTTGAGTCGGAACATAAATTCAATAATTGCTGCTCCACATTAACAAATCGGTCGCAGTAAAAATTCGCAATGAAATGAGAACCCAGAAAAAGGTTTTTACGGTCAGAACCTACATAAAAAGTGCCAGCCAATCAGACGCTTTGATTATTGTTGTTGTTCTAGAATTGCGGGTTGAAGGTTATATAACAAAAGAAACTGGTTTGGGTTCAATTTATTTTAGGATAAATCTTGTTTTTTCATTATCAATGCTTAAACTAGTAACTATTTAGTTATAAATGCTATAATATGCTTAAACTAGTAACTATTTAGTATAAAATAAATGTGTTTGTTTCCAGGGGTCGCATGAACTGTGTGGTGGAGAGGCGCCGCGACGACCCGATGGAGAGACGATTCCCCTTCAACATCCTCGGAGCGTTCGCCCCGCGCAGCGCACAGGCAGAGCGCATCGCCATCATCTGCCACGGAGGGGACGAGCCTAGGTACACTGACTCATCATCATTTCTTACCAGGAAGCACTGCTGGACATTGAATCCTTCTATACATCTTCAAAGCGGATGATGCTCGCTCTTGTAGACAGATTTGTGATCTCTGTAAGTTCTTATGTTATAGGACAACGCTGCGCATGTTTTCAAACATCAGAATTTCAGAACACCTTTTGTAACTTCCACGGGAGGAGAAAGTGTAGCTTCTTTACGCGAAAACACACGGCAATGAAATTAGTCAGAAATCTCACATAAATAGACATAGCTATAAGTTTCTCTACAAAGGTTATGTCCAGTATTCACAAGCTGTTAGGTAAACGTTCGCTTTGTGTTAACTTTGTTTTTGTTTTCGATTACGTTATAAACTGGTTTGTCATTTGTAGCTGACCTTTATAAGGGTAGATCAAAGAAATTGTTATGTAATTTCGCGTCGTAAGTTATAACTTAAATAAATAAAAAGCGGTTACCGAGGGCGACCTACGGCTTCTTTCATACATGGTAATAATTATTTTAGTTCAATATACAAAAAATCTACGGAAAAAGTAACATTATTGTTTGAGGTGTAACGTATCTCCGTTATATTTAATCCGTACTGTTAGTTATTTATGATGTAATTGTATACGTAAGAATAAAACATATACATAACTAACAATACGGATTAAATTCTTTTGTTGAATGTTTAGCGTGGTTCGCATTGAGATGCGGCGGAGTGGAGCGATTATTCTTGTTTCTTAGAACCTCCGAAGGCTTGGCGTTCCATTCTTCGTGCTTTATCGTACGTACCGTGTATATATTTTTTTGTATGGCCTTCTTTAAGTTTTAGATTTATATGACAACACCTATATGGGAAGCGAAGGTCAGGCGTAGGTTTAAGTCAGGCGCCGTGTTCATTGTGAACAATAATACGTTCTGCATAATAATAGAGTCACAAAAAACCATTTATTTATCCGGTTGTCCACTTTGACGTTATAACAACTTACATGTCTGTTATTAAGTAATTTCGTGTCTCTAATCATCATTCAAACGCAGTCATTAGAGACTTAAATGGCCTCACATACGTATGTCTTCAATACTGATGACAAAGTGAAAGGCGGGTAGTTGGCAACAGAATGAGTCCCTCAGAGCGTGCTTGTAAAACTTTATCAGGCAAGAATACACTTGGGAATCTACGACTTACTTACGCAAGTACTTTCATTATAATCGTCTATCGGTAGGATACCATATGAATATGAATACTATTTAGGCATATTGATACCAAATTTGTTAACTGAAACTGAATATAGGTAACTACTTACCCCTCTTAATTTTATCTGTACCTTATTTTAGTTACTTTTAATTAGATTAATAGTCGAATTGAATTTTGTAGTGTATTTATTTTTTGTGTGTGGATGCTATTAGTTGTGCTTCAACCTAGGGAACACCTTTGTTGCCACCGATAAGGTTTTGAAGGATTTTGGTGTTAAAATAGTACATGAAGAAATATTCTATAAAATAAAATAATAAAAAATATATATTTAAAAATATCTAAGTGAGTTGGTACCTATCTATGTAGGGTCTAACATATACAAATTTGCATTATCAGCATCAGCCTACCGCAGTTCACTGCTGGACATAGGCCTCTGCAATCACATTTTTGCATATATATTCGAAATAGCATAATATTGCCAATATGTCTAGGGAGGCATGATAAATGATTTTAATTTTGTAAGTAGGTTTGTACAAACACTTTTACACGTCAATCATATTTTACTTCATGCCAAAGATTTGCTTTTTTTTGCATCCAGAATAATAAGTACACACACAAACCAACAATTATCTGACCAAGATTATGTCAGGACTTTAAAAGAGCCTTCGACCCTTGAGTTTGTTTCGCTATTTCTTCTCAAGATAGAAAATGTCGAATACATCTAGCTAATTTTTGTGTGATATGACGTGTGAAAGTGGTTCCGATATAATATTTACAGAATAAACTCTTTCATTTAATTTCAAACAATGTACTTACTTATTTGCTTAAATGCCGTTTCTTTTGCCCTTAGGCTTATTTTAGCATTTATCGGTTTTGCTCTATATAGGTATCATTCCTGACATAATCTCCTACACGTGAAGACAGTGGTGAAACTTTATCAAGCGTTAATAAGTATAACACACCCACATTAGAATCAAAGACTTACATGACTTCATATTACATAAATAATATACATCTAACGATTCCTGTTTGAAAGTGATAATAATTTGAGCCAAAGACACGTTTTGAATTATAATTTTAGGGAAGTTCGAAGTAAGTTCGGATATGTTATTACTTGGAGGAGGATTAACAAAAGGAGTCATTAGAACGCGTATGTGATGTCTTAAATCTTGGTTACGCCTATGGCAACCAATTAGCTAAGTGATGGTAAGCAGGTCTGCAGGACGCTAGAGGTAGGAATTGAATGTGATTTTTGGATAATTGAATTTAAGGTAATTTGCTGCCCTAACTTATAAAGTATAGATTTTTTTGTTCCCAGATGTAACTAATGCAAATAATTAAACAGATAGGTTCTCTCTACTTTGTTAACCAATACAAAACAATCTATATTAATATTTTTCATTGTTATGGTCTATCTGTGTTCCATTAATCCTTTGTTCAGTCATAATAGCGTCAAACGATATCCAAACTTTCACATTTATTATACAGGCTGTTTGGTAGAAGGGCCGACATAATTTTCTTAGGGATACGAAGTGTCATATTATCCTAGTTTTCACTCATAACACCTGTCTTAAGTGTCTCGGTAGGCAATTGAGATAATAATATGTTCCTTTTTAATCACCCGAAATATCGTCACAACTTTTTGTTTGTGGTTGTAATAGAGCGCAAACATTTTTAGTATTATCTGTAATGTACATACATAAATGTACAATCGGGTCTAGAAAATGACTTGGGTGCTTCCAAAGTCGTAAAATTGTGTTAAGGAACGAAACATTTCAATTTAGAAAATTCGTAATAAAAATGAAAAACAAAACAATTTTGTGCTAGCTAATGACATCCCCAATCCCTCAAGTGTCGGCCCTCCTACCAAACACCCGTCACCCACACCCTGTATTAGTAAGATGACAATTTCGGCCAGAGTCTTCCTCTCCTGTTGCGTCACAGCCCCATCGTCGTTTCAACTGGATTTTATTTGTGCATAACATTTTTAAAGCTTCTTCCACTTAAGTGGAGTATAAAAGAACGAGCTTAGGGTTTACTATGCACTTTTACTGCCAGGCCGTTTAAGTGCTGTTAAATTAATGTCCTGCTACCTAATTCAAACAATACCGTGGTTTAATAGGTCGCACAACGCAGTTTTTAGAAGTACTCGTAGTATCTGATCTTGTAAGTGTGTAATACTCGCAATAGGTATTATCCTACGTATTGACAGTTTATCAAGAAAACAAAGTTCTTCGATCAAAAGACTAGAAGAAGTTACTGGAAGATATCTATTTTTGTACTCGAAACTTGTGAAGCTTTGTTCGAAAATATTGATGTAAGACTTTTTTTCAGACCGATGAACTTCCCGGAGCCCCAGTCGCAGGTGTTCGCGTTCCCGCTGACAGGCCCCGTGCGCTTGCCGCTGCGCCCCCAGCCCGACCGTGCGCCCGCGCCGTCCATGGCCGGCCCCGGCCCCCAGGGACCTCGCATGCCCCCTGGCTTCGCGCCCCTTGCTCACCGTCAAGCACCTTTCCCCCTACCCGTAAGTACTTTTTAAGTTCAAAATGAGTATCTGAAATGTCCGTTCTTGACAATCTATTCTTTATCTCACTAATATACTCACCGATATAGGTACTTAATATTCACCGTGGAATTCTACAGAATAATATCACAGAGAAAATCTTGTAACAGACTTGAGATAGCCCCGGAAGCGGCGGTCACCTTGTGATGAACGAGTGAGGCATCTTAATGTTAACATCACAAGTTTGTAATTGACCATAATAGCTTGCCTCGTCTTCCGGAGTCATAAAGAATAAATCATTATATAACTAATTAAATAATGGTCGAGGAACAAGTCTGCACGTAATAAATGTAATGGCGACATGAAACGATTATACTTACTAGGAGCTTAGGATGTACCTAACTATTATTATAAGTCGTAGGGTTTTGTCAAAGAGAGAAAGGGATGACTTGTGACCCTTGCATGTAATCGTACGTTTGATGTGGTAGGGAGGCACGTAATATGAATTGGTATTTGGGTCAAGTGAGACCGTGATTGCTGGGGATTATCCTACGATCGTGTCGTATATCGACCAAGGCCTCTAACAGTTTCAGCTGGCGCGATGGCGGTCTGAACACTTTTTTCATTTCGAAAATCTTGTCATAAAGGTGATTTAGAAAAAAAATAAAAGTAGGGACAGGCTTTGAACTTGAATTTGTGATACCAAATAATTTAAGGTTAAAGCCGAAATTACTTGAAAATGATCTCCATTAAAATACTAAAACGGTAGATTAGGAGATTTTACAAAACGAGATACAAAGGGCTGTTAGTAAAATTGAATTCAGGTTGATGCACGTCCAACCTGAATTCAATTTTCATGTTCAAAGCCGTACGTTCGTTTTTTTCTAAACCGACTTTGTGGCAAGATTTTCGCAACGAAAAAACCATTTTTCATTATTAAAAACGTAAAGAAATTGGTCCGACTACGAATACGAATCACGAAATGAGTTCTGTGAATATTGGAAAAGGAATTATGAATCCATCACACAGATGACACACATCATATCAGCCTGAAACCGAATGTTTGTCAGGACATGGGAGAGTATTCATCAAATTAATGGTTCGCTTCAAACGGCGCGCGACTTATAATGTCGACCGCTGTAGTACACCGGTGAAATTAAGCCCATTGTGTTCCTAAAGCGTCTGTACCTTCGTGAACATCTTTGGAGACGTCCTACAAATGAGTTCTATTGTTATTGGTGATTCGTGTACTCGTGTGTATTTCAGCGGTCCAGTTGCTACCCAACACATTCTTGCGTTTTTGCTATAATTACCTCAAGCTTGTGTTTAAATGTTTGTTTTGTTTGCTATTAGTATTTATATTATTGTTGTAGAATGTTTCTTTATATCTATATGATCTATTATTGATCGGAATCTGTAGACATCTCTACTCTAAGGAGTACCTACCTAGGTACCTAACCTAAGTATCTAACCTAGGTATTCCTTAGCACAATAGCATAATCAGCCTATAATGTTCCCACTGTGGGGACACAGGCGTCCTCTCGGTGAGAGGGAGTGGGCTGTCATCCACCAGCGGGCCCAGTGCGGGTTGGAAGATGTCACATGTCTTCAAATTTTTTAGTTCTACGTCATGGCGGTTTCCTCATAATGTTTTCCTTCACCTTTTTGGGAGCAATGGTGATGAAATAATATACACAAAGTAAAGCGCCTGTCTGAGTTCGATCCTTTCACCTACAACCCGATGC
Source organism: Apamea anceps (assembly GCA_951799955.1). Taxonomy (NCBI): domain Eukaryota; kingdom Metazoa; phylum Arthropoda; class Insecta; order Lepidoptera; family Noctuidae; genus Apamea; species Apamea anceps. The sequence goes on from OX637516.1 coordinate 9,363,121, forward strand.
TCTTCTTAGAGTAGAGATTGATTTCTTGAAATCTATCAAACCCTTGCAAAGAATATAACTATGTAGGCAGATCCTGTATATGAAGATGTTCTGTAGCACTATTAAAGTAATGTATTCGGGTCACAAAGCACTTCAAGTGCTAAACAATAAAAGTGATGTGTTTCCGCACAATAAGAGCTGCCACGGCGAGGGAGCATTTATTACGCCTGTCATATTGTGTTATGGCCGCTATAATAATTTCATTACGTCAAGACATAACATGATTGACGCATTTGAGTATGATAACCCTTATTGGTGCCAAATATTACTGAATAACACTAATTAAGTTTAATTTACGTAGGTTCAAATCAGTCGTTGTTTCCTCTTATTCTAATGACATCAGAATTTATCGCTTATCTCAGTATCTAAATCAAGGTTTAAGCTAAAATAGAAAACGAAGCCGAATCATACTAGCTTTGTAGACGTTGCCTCACCGTACGTGCAGGCGTTTAGACGTTCCGAATTTTCTTTAGCTCTCTACCATTTGAAGCAAATAAATGCAGAAGAACAACTCTATTAACTCCAAATTATGCTGAGGATTGCAAGTGCGTTGGCAGACACATAGCTTAGTAAATTGATAATCCCATGCATAAAAAAATACGCCCAATCGTCTATATCTAGATATAGTCATAGACCATGCAAATATTTGGTGTACTCATGCAGAGCTCGGGTGTGCGATCTGTGTCTTCGGTACTATAAGTACTGAATTTGTATGTATTGATAGTGATACAAAAGTAAGTTATGTACAGCACGCACAGCTTGTGTGCAGAGCTAAAGTTTGCAACAGCGCATAACTTCAAGTGATTAGTCGCGTGGAGCACTAACGGTGCGCCCGTATCTCTCCACTGACTGTTATAACTTGCGAGCGAGATAAGTACTCCATGTTTCTCTTTAATTACTAGATTGGCATGGGAATACACTGATTAAAACTTCGCGTCTGTTTCATATAAATTGTTAAATTTTGATGGATTTTATTCACAGAGTTTGTGGACTAGGCGATAAGTACCAGGTATTTTAAAAAGGAAAACGCTGGCTTTTCCTAAACTTTCTTGGAGACTTTTTTTCTAGAAGCCCTAATTGCTATTTAAAAATATGTAGATATTGTACGAAATATGGCAACGATTAAATGATATTACCCAGATATGTTTCAGTAAATGGTTTAAAGGAAATAAAAACAATTATCCGTACGTTCGTATGTCACTGAACTCCTCCTAAACGACCGACCGACCGGACCGACCGGACCGATTTTGATGTTTTTTTTGTATGTATTTGAATGAGCCTCTGGATGGTTTAGATTCATAATTGGACCCGGTGGTTGGCGTTGTTTGGGCAAGGCAACGTCTGTCAGGTACACTAGATACTTATAAAAATGTGATTCGGTTCAAAATATACGGTCAGTCGTTCATTTCGGTCGGAGAGATAGTATCGAATTAGCGATTAAGTTGATAAAGGCATGTTGAGGCCCGCTCGTCGCGGCGAGCCGCTGCAGCGATGATGTAATCCAATGAAGTCGCGTAATTTTACAATCTGGAGAACTGCCTCCGTCCCATACAGATAAACCCTTACCTACATATATTATGTTTGAATTTATGACCTCGTAATGTTAGTAGCTATATACGTACCTCTGTGGTCTAGGCTGTGATTTGTTTGTCCGTCAGAGAAGGACCAATTTTTTATAAGAAAACATATAGCTTCATCTATATCTATGTCTAGGGTTCATTGCATCTTAAAGATAGGAGTATCGACAAAGTTGTCAGTGTACCTTATTTATTCTAAAACCTAACTGCAATACATAGCTAAAATGCCATGCCAAGACAAATCTCACGAATCTCAAAACATGAGAAAAGTAATTCTTAAACGGCGAAAGTAGACTAGGAATGCATAAATATTTTTTCAACACACTTGCCGGAAGAGTGGTTTTTATTGCTCCGCTTTTAGGTTCATAATGCAGTGTATTTAACACGCTAGCGCTTTACTTTGCATTCCCGCAGTAGTACGGGAAAGTACGCCACAGATAACTATATACTTTTACTAACTTTTTTATTATTATATTTTCCTATCAAGCATGTTGTTTCGCAAGCATGTTGAAAAACTTTATTTGAAACGGTTGACCGTTTGTCATTGCACATTTACATCAAAAAGTATCTTTTCATACCACTTGCTCAAAAAAGTGACATTCTATGCCACAAAAAGCGAACATAACAATAGTCATTTTTAATCTGTTAAAAACAGGGAAAGAAAATTGTACTGAATTTCATTCATCCTCTAGGGGGAGAATGTGATTTAAATTTGGAATACTTACCGAAATTTATACTGAACTACATCTGTGTTTACACCATTGAGTTTGTATAGCATTATAAAGCAATATACATCTTTTTGAAAAACGAATACGCATTTATTATGCAGTTATGATTATTAAATAAAATTACGAAAACCGACGGGGCCGTATGAGCTTGATGCCTTTGCTTTTCCGACAAAAAAATATTAGTGTAGAAATTTGCCGCGTTTTTGTTTTCTTCAAATACATAAACGTTAAGTTTATTTTAATTTATTTTTATAAATAAGTTAATGTTCTAAAAATACATTACGATGTTAAATCAAAGCGACAGTGACAGTGAATTGTCGGATTCCATCAGTGCAAATGCTGCCGCAATTATAAATAATTTGCTTCCAACAAAATCCAAGGAAAATTATTTAAAAACTTATGAAGAATTTTCAACGTGGAGAAGTGCGAAAGGCCTATCAATTTCAGAATCAGTACTTCTTGTCTATTTTGATTATTTATCCAAGACAAAGAATCCGAATACACTTTGGTGCATATACTCAAAACTGAAAGCTACATTAAGCATCAAACACAGCATTGAAATAAATAGATTCACAAAATTACTGGCTTTTCTAAAAAGAAAATCAGAAGGGCATTGCGCAAAGAAGTCTAAAATTTTTACGACTCAAAATGTGGAAAAATTTCTTAATGAAGCTCCTGACGAAATTTTTCTAGCCACAAAAGTAAGTATACATGATTTAACTATGAATATTTCGTATCTTAGTAATGGTAATTATTCTATATATTTACCTGTTTTTTATCTTTGTTATAGGTGGCCTTAATTTTTGGACTCAATGGTGCTTGCCGCGGATGTGAACTTGTGAACTTAAAGGTGGAGGACGTTGAAAATCATTCCAATGAGTTACTGTTGATTAATGTAAAGGAAACTAAGACAAAGAAAAATCGGTCATTCATTGTACAAGGACAATATACTAAAATCATTCATAAATACCAAGCATTACGTCCCACCAACATGGAAAACAATCGATTTTTTATAAACTATCGGAATGGGAAATGTACTCGACAAGCCATCGGCAAAAATAAAATTAGCAATATGCCAAAGGAAATTGCTAAATATTTAAAACTTAAAGATGTTGAACTCTACACCGGTCACTGCTTTAGAAGAACTTCGGCGACTTTCTTGGCGGATTCAGGGGCGGATATTACGTCAATAAAAAGACACGGTGGTTGGAGCTCTGATAGAGTAGCTGAGGGTTATATCGAAAGCTCAATGGCGAATAAATCCATATTAAGCAGTCAAATTAACAAAAATATAAAACTTAATCCATCAGTGCCACAACCATCAACTTCCGGCATCTTATCTTCGTCCGTAACTCACGATGCACCACCACCACTATCTCCGACGTATACTATCTACAATGAAACGCAAGTTCCTCAGACGCAAGAACAGAGAAATACTCAAATCAACTCATCAACAATAAATGTACCAAACAAAAATGTAACACTCTCTATCAATAATTGGACCAATGTTTCGAATGTTAACTTTTACTTTTAATTGTCATTATTTTTAATAAACGCTTATCTCATATTATTATTGTGTTAATTTTTTCGCAAATGGTACGAAAAGTAGAGTATTTTCCTCGGTGATAAAGCTGTCTTAGTCTTGGGTGAACTTAAATCCCTCGCTACACTCAGGACTCGTCTTAAATCCCTCGCTTCGCTCGTGCTTTAAGTTTTTAACACCCTCGCTACGCTCGGGAGTAAACCTCGAGTCCTTCGTTACGCTCGCGATTTAAATCATCACCCGCGACAGAAGACACTGCTTTATCCCCTTGGTTAATAATCTACTATTACAGTCACCGCGGAATATGGCTCATGCTGTAGTTACTTACTTAAATGATTCCATCTACTATCAGGTACAAGAAACTTCTGTTTTCACTGACTAAATAGGCATGATGAGCCATGCCTGCAACATAACAGTTATTTTATAATAGGATATTCCTTGGAATGTCGAATAATTTTTATTCAACATATATATCTCTTGATTGGCAACTTTCGCTGAAAACTCAGGTACCTATTGTTATTTAAATACCTTTTCTCTAAAATAACGAATTTCTTTACATTTCGAATCTTTTTGGCGTTGCCAGTACAATCATACTATTTTGCATTAAGTTGTAAAATATATTAAATACTAAAAACTATTTTAATGTTACCAGTATGATATAGTTCCCAATCCCAATCCCACAAAATCCCACAATTATGCATTAATAAATTGAACCCTAACACTATATAACTGTGTTAATTATGTAGCGGTATCTACTACGCCACATGCAAACAACGCGTCATACTCATTTCACGCAAATCCTGCATCTCGCAAGCAGAGTTTACCGCGCAATTAGGATATACATATACAATTTCCCAACACCAATCGTTGGGTAGTTAGTTAGTAACTAGCTTCAACTTTCTGACTAACTGACCGACTATTTAATTTTGACAATTCAAAAGTGCCTGTAAATGGTTTAATGGAAATAAATGATATGAGTTTGAGTTTGAGTTGCCCTCCAGACGCAACACCCATCGTCGGAGGATCCTCGCTTTTCTATGGAGGAAGAGTGTACTTTACACCCTGTTCTTCATACTTCCAAACTGGTGACCCCGAGTATGAACGTCAGCGTAGTCTTCGTGCAAATACTTTAGCGTGACGTCATCATCATCACTCCCGCAAGCTTTAGCGGCGAGTCACCCAGCCAGCCAGAATCCACGGCTTCAACGGGTATCTTGACCACTAGCATGCAGCGTCTGCGCATACCTGGTCATCACCCTCAGCCTCATCAGCAACCTCGGCACAGCACACTGCACTTTCGGCCGGTCAACAAGAAGAGCTTCCTCTCCTGGTCGACGCAGCTGCCAGCCTCAACCCGACGCTCAATACGACATCCGACGCACGCAGCGCCACCCCAACTCACTGGGGACATCTCTGCAGACAGTTCCGACTCTCTGTGGACTATGCGGCAACGGGTTCCGACTCACTGGAACCTCAGCTAGCCTGGCAAGCATTGCAAGATACAAGACTCAGCCCACTATCGACCTCCGGCCTCCGGAGGGGAGTGATGTAGCGGTATCTACTACAGCAATGCGAACAACGCGTCATACTGTCGTCGTGCAAATTCTGCATCTCGCAAGCAGAGTTTACCGCGCAACTAGGATATATACAATTTCCCAACATCAATCGTTGGGTAGTTGCCCGCCAGACGCAACACCCGTCTGGACCCGTCTGGTCTGGAGGATCCTCCATTTTCTATGGAGGATGAGTGAACTTTACACCCTGTTCCTCATACCTCCTAAATTATATACAAATATTTATGTTTTAGGTTATTGTTAGTACCACATCCCACACTCTCTGTTTACATCAAACACTGGGTATTGTGCGACAGCGTATTTTTATGAGGCACGTATTCTGAGAAAGAAATTAATGTGGATACTTTGGGTCTTTTCTTCCGTAATAATCAATATATTACACGTGTACAAGCTATATATTTCCAGTTTTAGCTGACCTCGCATTGGCTTTTCGTACAATGAGAAGTCAGCTTATACTGGAAATGTATAGCTTGATATGTCGTCGTGCGTACTTAGGAACACACCTGACAGTTTGTAACATTACCTACATACATGTAATAAATGCTTTATTTTGTGGCCACGAGAACCATATTTATAACAGTTCCTATATTATTAAGATGATCTTGTAATCAATGTGCTTATGTACCTAGAATACTGATCGGCGATCGTAGCATTAGAACAATACAGAATAGGGTACCTACTGCTGCTTATTATTTTGTATGACTACAAAACAAAACTATGAGTATGAGTCATTCGTGGATATTTGACAGTCGTTACTTGTCTCGGAAGCCTGAAAGTATGACCAGTCTTACCAAGCGGTATCGTATTACCCAGTGAGGTCAGATAGGCAGTCGCTCAATTTAAAATACTAGTATTCAGCTGCATCTGTTTAGATTAGAAGCCGACCCCAACATAGTTGGGAAAAGGCTAGGTAGATAATATTTTGTTTGACTACATAAACTGGAATGATATATGAATAGACTTTTCGCAAGATCACAAGCAGGTCGTATAGCCCGTTCTCCCCATGTTAGATTAGCACCGAAGTTTATTTAGTACAGTCACGAGCAAAAGTATGTATACACTCGGCTTTATTCAAAAGAGATTTACTCCTTTATTTTTTAATGAAATTTTATGTTGTTACGAACATAGCATTTTGGAACCCATAGGTTTATGTAATGTGTCGTATTTCAACGTTGCATTCGTTATTTCACGAAAAAATCGCAAGCGGTAGTTAATCGGGTGCGTGTGCGCGTCTCAACTCAGCTCAAGGCTTTGAACGCTGAGATCCATTATAAATCAGCTTTATTCGTTGCCAATGATGTCGACGGATTTGAGCGCTGTTTTTGATGAAATTGGAAGGAATTTGGACCGTTTTATTATTACCAGAAGGTTTTTGTACACCATTTTGTTTTCATTTACAATGATCCCGGGATAATCTCCAGTTAGATTTTTATAAGGATACTGTTATACTTTTCATGACTTTTAGGTTAAAAAAAATCTTTAAAAGGTAAATATTATAAATTGTATTGTATTATGATATTATGAATTATACTAAATAATTTATTTATTTTATAGACGTACACGAGCTTAAAATGTCCCAACTAAAAATAAAATAATGATGAGGAAATTGACTTCGTACGTCAAAGGTTTATTTCTAGACTTTATTTACCCCCTGGTTTTCCCGATAGGAGACGGCAACTATTATCGCTGTCTATACTTAAAGGTATTTATTCCTAATATAGGGGGTTCGGGAGAGTAGTCATAGTTCAACACATTGTGCTCCTCTATGACATGATGTCATAAGTTCATACCAGTATATTAATTAACTAATAACTAAGAGTATTCTTGTAACAGGCGCGCGTGATTAAACGAGATTAAATGTTTTAAATAGTCGATTGCTAGGTGCCGAAAACAGGCAGACAATTATTAGACAGGTTTGTTTATATTACATGAGAGCTTGGTGGCCCAGTAGTATCGGCCGCGTCTTACGAGTTGTCGTAGGGTCGAACCCAGACAGATGTTTTACTTTGTGCAAATTATTTCACCACCACTGCTTTCAAAACGGTGTAGGAAAAGATCGTGAGGAACCCGAGATGTCCTAGAACCAAAAACTCGAAGACATGAGACTAACAACCTGCACTGGGTGCGGGTGGGCACACAGCCCACTTCGTCTTAAAGAGAGGACTGTGTCCCAGCAGTGGGAACATTATAGGCTGATTATGCTATTACAAGAGTCTCTAGGAAACCGTTGGCTTTTATGCTCTGAAAGTTAGTAGTTAAAAGTGGCAAAATATGTGGCAATGTTAGAACTGCCTTCTAAATTGTTAAATCTTACTAGATTTAGTAATACATAGTATAGTAATAAAGCTAGCATTTAATGTATATCTAGGCGTGTGCACTGAATAGTAATCGTAAGAAAAATCTGTGAATTGTGGTCGAGGACATATGAATTACGATCACTTATTAAATACTTGCCACTTACTGTATCTACTACTAACATATCGCCTACATGTGCTCTAGGTAACAAATATTATTAAAAGCACGATATTATATACCCACTCAATATTTTCCTTCTTTATTCTGTCGGTTAAGTAGGTACTTTACTTCCTACTTGCTGTTAAAAATATCTACGTTTTCCGTGAAACACTGTCCCGGTTTTCCAAACGTATAGAAAAGAGAAAGCTTCCTTAAGATCCGACCACGCGTCTTCTTCCTCCGTAAAGTGAAAGAGAAACGCTTTGTACTAGAATCCATCACGGGTACGTTTCTATGACTACATTTCGTTAGGGAACCGGCCATATTTTTTCTTAAAACCTTTTTAAGGGCGTCTATTTTTATTCGAATTCAGTAAAGATGAATGAAATCTACAAATATACAGGGAGACAGGGACTTCGACGCGCAAACTGTAATAGTAATTTTTCTTCGGTTAACAAAAAATAAATTGATGTTTAATAGAAAACAGCATTTTTTTTTTAAACAACTGACGAACTCATGTATCTACTAAAGGAGATAGTTATTTTTTGTTCGGCGATTAGGCCACCAAACATTGTGGCGTCTACTAGTGAAACGCATGTTGATTTGTTCCTTATGATCTCTAGATTACAGTGGTAGTAATAATTATACTTCGCCTAACGGGAATACTGAGAAAAACGATCATAACCTAAGAAATCATTAAAAATCTTTTGTTTTGTAAGTAGGTTGGCCTCATCAGTATTACAATGTAGTAAAATAGTGCACTGTTTAGTAATAAATAGTAGGAATGTAGGGTGTATTGAACGGTTCATGAAATCAAAAATCACATAGGTAACAAAGCATTTTTATTACTATAAGTGTATCGGTGTATATTTTTATGTATAAGATAAAATTACTTAAATATAGAACACGCTTAAGATTACATGTGCACAATAGCCAACAGTAGGTACCAACGTCTGCCAACCAAACAACTTGCTGGATAATTGCAACAATATCCAGCAAGAGTAGCAAGCAGCTCTAGTGTTAGAAATGTATAAAAAGACTTTCTAGGTACACCTAAATGCACCTGAAAAAAATAGAAGATTTGTTTTAGAAAATAACGTATTAGAAATAATATTGTATACTTCTCTTTGGGATGCTGGAATCCATTGCAAAATAATGTTCTTTTCCGCAAAGTTAACCAGGCAAGTAGGTATGCGTTTGTTGTGCACATCAAAATGGAAGGTAAATAAGTATTCCTGTATCCAAATCTCCATTATTAATAACCAGTTTCAATACTTTCTTGCATCATCAATACGCACTTTCTCAAACTGCATCTAGATGTTTTGACTGAAAGAAGCGAAAAATCCATGCGTACACAGTTAACCGCACATCTGCAGTAGTCTCGGACAATGTCTTTGCACATTGCTTTAAAATCTTACTGAACAATTAACACAACATCCTTCTGGAGTAAATGCTATATATACCATCTTAAAAATTCCATATTTATTGTAATCCTACAATGACACACAGGGAAACCGAAACATCAATTTGATGCAATTCGAAAGAAACGGGACAAATTAAATGAATGAAGGTCTTGTTGTCACTTGACACTTGTGTGACTTGATTTTATTTAACTCGTAAATCAAATAAAGGCTTGATTCTATTTTCTCTCGAGGTGCCACTCGATGTTTTCGCGATAAGACAAATATCACAAACACTGCCACTATAGTTAACTGTCATTAAAAATAAAAATGTCATTAAAAGTAAAAATACATATTCTGTGGGTTAGTGCTGTCAGTTGATAACGTGTATTTTGTCATTAAAATCGCCATTGTATCGCCATTGATTATCAGATTGACAATGAAATGTGAGTCGGAAAAGACGCTCTTTCGAACAAGGCCGATCTTAGTCACTGACTTAAACCTCAAAGTATCCATTTAATGGTTGCTGTATTTTGGATCATGTTATGATTCTTTTCTTTAAGTTTTTTTGTGTGCATTTCAAACGTACGAAGCTGCTGGGAACTTTTTTTTACATAATCTAGTCAATCTAGTACCTGAACATTAATGACTGAATAACATCAATACCTATAGTCAAACTGACAAGCATCAAAAAAACTACAATCCGTTTCAAGTTGATTTTTAAATACTTTAGACGAGAGTAAGCAAACTTAAAATGTGATAAAACCTGCTGCAGCGTCAATGGTACATTTCTTTACTAAATGAAACAGATTCGGTTACCACCTCGAACTCTAATTATTGATATATATATATATTGTTTTTTGCTTAAAATCGTAAAAAACGTTCCTATGCATACATGCATTTATGACATTAACGACCATAATTATCTGGAATTGAATCAATTGAGTACATTATCAAAACATTTTCTTTTTATTACGATTTCGTGATTCCGGTGGGACTTTATTGAAAAAATCGACCATTTTCAATGATAAATTGGTTACGTTTTTTTAAGTATAACACGATTAATAGACGTTGCAAAAGGTCAGCCCAAAAAAACTATCTCCTTTATGGTAATAGGTGCGCGGCGATGTCTCTGCCACTCTGTATTGTTAATTGTATCTACAAATTATGTTATTAATGTTAGCCATACACCTACAAGAAAATGCTGCTGTTTTCCACAAACATATCGTGATACTTTCTTTCAAGAGATTTGTGAAAGAAAAATGTAATATAACGAAGTGTAAAACCATGTAGTATAAAGCGAACTATTTCAGTAAATAAGGGTATTGTCGCGACGTTCCACACAAACGTACAGGACTTTATGGCTTCGTCAATGTCGTCTATGTAGGCACCAGTAGATATACTATATTTTCTCAATTTATGACATGGCAATATCTAATGCCACCGTATTATTTTGTCACAGGCTTCTGGATCCATCAATTTATTCACAATTATTATAAATTTTCATACGAGAAAGATGTTTTTAGTGTACCCAAAGGAGCGAATGAGGCGAAAGTACAAAAAAGTATAGCTATTTCTTCGGACGTTTCCCCATAAATAGAATGTTTGCGGTTTTATCTAACACGGACCAGGTTCTTTGGAAATAACAGATAACATTGTACCTAACTAATATTGGTAACTCTAACTAAAATATTTTGCGTTTCAATTGCAAGTCTCCAAAGAGGCCTTTAGCCCTAACCTTTTAATCTATTTATGTATTTGCAAAGTTGCTATAGCGTATCTCATTACTTATGTGTGATAAAGCAAAGCAACAGAGCAAAAGCAAGCTAACTTAGTTCCGACTCTTACAAGTAAAATTACAACGCGGTAACATTCAGCTGTCTAAAGGTGTGTGACAAAAAGAACAAGTATTTATAAAAAGGTTGCTACTTCACGCTGCAGTGAACAAAAACTAGCTTGACCGGTATCGTCCTAAGATAAAAGTGTACCCACTGTACCTACTGGGTACTCTTTTATATGCCTATCTATTGTACCTTCACGTTTACACAGATTCCCCTATCTCGAAGTCTATAAGTAGGTACCTACCTATAAGAATCTTGATTATAATAATTATATTCCTCGAATAACTTACGGAACATTTGTTAGTAATTTGTTTGTAGAAAGTTTTTATATATTTAAATATAAGTGAATAAAACTTTAGTAATAAACTACTTTCATTTATAAAGTCTATGTAAATCGTTCAATTAATTCATGTAAAAGCGTACACATGGTCTCACAACCAGTTTTATAAAAATCTAAAATCAATCTATAATACTTACTTACGTTAGTAAGATGCAGTGCTATCAAGCTGATGTGAAAAAGTGGTTACTTCTCGTACCCTTGGCGATGGCTTTGCGACACCACTCTCGTGGGCGAAACGCTCATGCGACATTGTATTCTTTAAACCTAACATATTATTTTGGCACGTGGTCACAGCCTCACAGGCAACACCTACGCAGTTTGTGGTTTAACTACTTCCAATCCCGCGAATTCTCTCTACTAAAAGAAAATAATATTCCATGTAACAATCAATCATTTCCACGCCATTAAGCTGATGTATAAATTTTGCGAGTAAAATATATATGCGACGATGTGCGAGTACTTTAAAAGCTCCCGAGCCGCGTTTCTTGAACCGAAAATTTTGCAAAAATCAGGGTCGATCGGTCATCGGCCCGAGTCCCCGACTCTGGTGGCAGCGTGCACATGTGCTTATGCAATCACCAACGTTCCGGTTTTCGGGCTCACTTTACTTGTTTTACCCTTTCATTTATCACTATCGAGCGCAGTAGTTAAAAAACAAGCTACTGCTAAACCATAAAACACGGTCAAATTGCCTCATAATGCGTGACCATTTACGAAACTGTGGAAATTGACGTATTATCTAGGGAACATTAGTTACATTAAAGTGATACCAGTGAGAGCGCTCGTAACAAACGGTACTTTGTCCGCGAATTAGAGTAGTTAGAGTTATTTTTAATATGAAACATAATGTAAGGAATTCAAGAAACATTTATTACAACAAAGATAACCCCGGAATGAAATTCCACCTCTGAGTATATAAATACTAAGGTAGTAGAAAAAGGGGTACGGAGGCACTCAAACGATTTTCTTTATTCACATTGCTGTTTTCATGTAGGTAATCGTTTTTCCTGTTTACTCTCCAGCGATATTTTCTCAGAATAAAACTGAAAAAGAAAAGAAAGAAATCGTAAACATGCATTGTTGTTATAATAAATCTTTAAATGTAAAAAGTTTAGCTTGATAAAACAAATGCTCTACAAATCAATATATTTTAACAGAAACTAGGTTGTAACATGTTTTTCATACCACTTGCTCAAAAAAGTGACATTCTATGCCACAAAAAGCGAACATAACAATAGTCATTTTTAATCTGTTAAAAACAGGGAAAGAAAATTGTACTGAATTTCATTCATCCTCTAGGGGGAGAATGTGATTTAAATTTGGAATATATACTGAACTACATCTGTGTTTACACCATTGAGTTTGTATATAAAGTATTATACATCTTTCTGAAAAAGGAATATGCATTTGTTATGTAGTCATGATTATTAAATAAAATTACGAAAACCGACGAGGCCGTATGAGCTTGATGCCTTTGCTTTTCCGACAAAAAAATATTAGGCTAGGAATTTGCCAAGTTCCTCAGACGCAAGAACAGAGAAATACTCAAATCAACTCATCAACAATAAATGTACCAAACAAAAATGTAACTCTCTCTATCAATAATTGGACCACTGTTTCGAATGTTAACTTTTACTTTTAATTGTCAATATTTTTAATAAATGTTTATCTCATATTATTATTGTGTTAATTTTTTCGCAAATGGTACGAAAAGTAGAGTATTTTCCTCGGTGATAAAGCTGTCTTAGTCTTGGGTGAACTTCAATCCCTCGCTACACTCAGGACTCGTCTTAAATCCCTCGCTTCGCTCGTGATTTAAGTTTTTAACACCCTCGCTACGCTCGGGAGTGAACCTTAAGTCCTTCGTTACGCTCGCGATTTAAATCGTCACCCGCGACAGAAGACACTGCTTTATCCCCTTGGTTAATAATCTACTAATACTTCTTGACAACTTTCAGAACGACTATCATTTCAATTGAGAACTAGTTTTATTATCAAAAGACAAGAATCAGTACGTCCTAGTGAATATAAAAATAGTTTTATTTTTCTTCTTTCTTTTTTTTCTTTTTCTTTTTAACCCCCGACATTATACTGTTTTAAACTTTAACATAACGTTAGGCTAATAATTAGAGCGGTCCCCCGACGGGACAACATTTAATCAAAAAATTTCATACGTACTTACGTTTATACCTTTTTGTTCTATTTGTGGCTATATTTTGAATAGTTTGTTTTTTAAATTGTGTTAGTCTTTTTACATTCATATTATTTTTATTATTATTTTGGGTCGGGGGTTTTTAAAATTTTTAATTTTTTTTTTTAAATTAAATTTTTTCTTCATCTGTGCGCTACTGTAGGAGGTAAACTACTTAATAGCCTCGAAGCAAAGATTCTAAGTAAAAACAAAATTGGGAGTCGGATTACTTAATACTTAAAGTAATGGATGTTTTCAGTAGGTAAATAATTATAAAATGATAAATTTAATTTCATGTTTTACTATTTGCTTTTGATTTACATAGACTAAACGAACTGAAGCTAACTAACAATTATTATGACTGAAACTTTTCCCTAATGAAGTAATATAATACACGCAGACCTGTGGAATTAAACTTGATATAAAGTTTGAATGATGTGACACTTTATCTTACTTTGCAAGGGACAAGGGTGAAGATGTGAATGGAATGATTCAAGTCACGCGAGTTCATGTGTGTTGTGCGGGTTGTGCCCCATCCTGGCACAGATCCCGGGCGGACATCTCGCGGTGACAGGCGCTGAGGCGCTTCGACGCCTCGCCAGGGGGAGTGAGGTGGTGGCCAGGTGTGGGCGGGGACCGAGGCATTTGGAGTTTGGCCACGGAGGGAAGGCGCGCGTACGTAAACAAATGTTAACGTTCCCGATCACAACAAACAAACGGGTGCGGAGACGCTCAGCGTCGGCTCGTGCCCGCCCCATTACACGGGTCGTGGGACAGATGTTATAATTAAGTTTTGATCATTGATTGAAGGCCTCGTTATAATCCTCCGAGATTATGTTTTTATACCTCTCTTAGTTTTTGCTTCGATATTAATTAATCAACTCGTCTGTAGTAAATGTGTTTCGTCGGTAGGTACATTAATTAGATAAAGAAAAATGAATCACTACTACTAAAAATACACATACAGTTGTGTGATAAACAACACAAACCTGCTTACATGACGTTGTGTTATTGATTCCAACGATGAGTGTTACATAGAACGATTTGGATGCTATGCCATTGATTAGTTCCAGGTAATAAAGCGTTAAGTAATAGATAACTGAGAAAAATATGTTCTTTCATGTTTAAGGCCAGCCTTGTAGCAGTTTGTGGCAGAATCTGTAAGTACGGTTTGTATAGGTAGGTACAGCTTGCAGTTTAATAAAGCTTTGGCTTATTGATAACGATCCAGGGTCATAAAAGTCTGAAACCAGATATTTACCTTTACATAATTGCTCATTATGTGCCTTTTTTGTAGCTTCAACATATGTGTACCTAACATAAATATAAGGGTCCACATAGAGTAAAGGTATAGTCACGTTGTCTCACGACGACACATTTACTGACATGACATTTACAATAATACACCGAAGTGGCTGCCTGGAACTGACGCCCGGACAAGACGGCTAATGAAATAAAAGAAAAATAAATTCTCCGCGATGTTGACACGTATGAAGTGTAGTTCGACAGTGCGTCACGCTATCAAACAATTGAGTTCCACCTAGTGGCCGGGGCTTATTGCTCACTAAAAGTGGTAATTTGTCCACATGTCAGTTCAAGTTATCTTTGACTAGTTAAGTATATATTTCACACTTCCTGCTCAAAGTAATTTCTGTAGCAATTACTATAACAATATCTACATCATCCCACGTTGATATCATTCATAGATGATTACGACCAGTTTGAGTTATGCGGTGAATAATATTATTATTTTATATCTACGTTAAGTATTTCAGATTAATAAGTTAGGCCTTGGATAGGTCAGCTCGGTATACATATAAATGCAATATGCTATGCTACGTTAATTATGTATTCATTTTGTCTTATATTGTAGTTTTTGTTCTTTGTGGCGTTCGATTTCACAATTCGTAAAAACATTCGTGTTTAGTCGTAATTCGTATTCTTTTGTGTTTCGAAATATCGGTTAATGCTGTGTTGTTGTTTCCTGTGTTATGCTTGTGAGGATATCAAAGACAGAACATAAATAACAGATTGGAATTCTGAAGCCAGCACTATAACAAGATCACGTAGGGCGCGGGCGCTCGCCACTGCGATGTTTCGACCAGATATGAAACATTTTATTGCTTTTTGAGGCGCTCTAGCACAACCAACAACAAAGTTAACAAAAAATATACTAACTATGGTGGAAATTAATCTTACGATAGCGAGCTCTCTGCGTCTGCCCTTTAGGCATTATACAAGCTATCTATAAGAAAGATTGTGCTAAATATCATGTTTGATTTAAAGAGTTTGTAGTTCGGGTTTGCTGATAAATATATCAATATAATTGAATTGATATTTAATTTGATATTTATATCAATTGGTATTTATTGTCAAAATAAGAAATATTGCAGATACAAAGTTTACCCTAACAACACTTGACAAAAACTATAGTTTAATGTAGCATACTGAAATACTGAAATAAAAAACTATGATTAGCTACTGAACATAATGTTATAATTTTTATTTAACTGATTAATTTAAAAAATCATCATACACTTTCATCATAACAACTTCAAATAATCAAACACTAACTTTTATCCTACAACTAGAACACTTACTCGTAAAGGATGAAAATCGCATATTTTTAATATACACAATAATATCGGATATATATCAAATATTGGATATTTTGATGTTTATTATAAATATCGGATTTTTACGAACCCTGAGTGACATAGAACGGTAGTAAAGTAGAAATGTACACAATTATTTGTATACCATAATACATTCTTTCACACATTGTAGTTTTAATTTAAAATAGGTGTTGACTTTGATTTGTACTCTAGTGCATAGGTACGTGAAAGTTTCTAACGTTTTGTACAATGGGAACTGATCAATCATCGCTAAAGCGTTTCCTTATCCTCAAAAAGCTTAAAAAATACAAAACGGTTTCAGTCCAAACTTGTACGAATACGTCTTGCATTTTTATCTCGAAGAAAACTCAATCGTTTTGAGATAGCGCAGGGGAGCTGTTGGCTACTCTCATTCTAAATGAGCTGAGATGGATGATAGCTGATCACAAATGAGGTCAACTCGCAATAAAAATAATGAGCTATTTACTAACCAATTTAGGTTGACAGACGAGGAAGTATATAATTATTACTTTTATTTAAACAGATGGTTGTGTAGGCACAACGGCTCAGTTTTGTCCTGGATAGTCGTTGTACAAATAATACGTGTATGTAAAAGGAGTGGAAGTACCGCTCAGTCGCTTTTATAGCTAGTGAGTAGCGGTACTAGATCGTGAGAGTACCTACACAAGACAATAATTAGGTGTTAGTCGGCCAAATCGTTCATCTCACACAGAAAGTTAACTGTACATGACGTTTTTACACGTCTGACAGCTAAACTATTGTCGAACAGAAATAAGCGCTCACCTTTGTATCTTTGAAAGGCATGAAACGTTGAGAGAAACCTTTCTAAAGAAAGGTATAGTACTGTTTGTATGGGGGTATTGTAAGAATGGCTTAAATGAATACTTTCGAGAATCTTCATACAGTTATTTCTTCTGCGTGGAAATTATGAGCTTGCCAACATTAGGTGTAAATTATTACACTAGTCTATTTTGTCACAGTTAGGTGTAAATTATTACAATAATCTAATTTGTTCGTCCAAAAAGCTTTTTAATTCTATTTAAGAAAGATAGAGGTAAATTTTAATATTGATAGAGGTAAATTTTAATATTTTTCTCATTAATGTCGCGATTTTCAGGCTTCCGAAACTCATTTGAATATTCTGTTTTCAATTAATAAACAATAACTGTGTCTGCTTTACTACTTAGTCTGGGGCTTGGACTTGTCATAATATCTATCTAGTAGATGAAATGCGACCGCAGTCCGCATCTCCTTTAGTCAAAAGGTATATCTCTACTCTAGCTATACGTCTATTCAACCCATAAATGATCAAAGGGATGTGAAAGTCGGTTTGCTAGATACGTTTTAGATGTTTACAGTAGAAATCTAGATATATTGAATGTTAAAAATGATTTTACTTCATGAGTCAACTGTGAAAGCGACGTACATTTCTATACTCTTATGGCAACTTTCTTTTCACCTATATTTTAAAAGTGAAATGTAACTTTTCCCGGACTCACTCACATTTTTATATTCACCAGCCATATTATACATTTTCTTATGAGGTCGCATAATGCTTGCATGAAGTTTATCCAATGTATCAAAAGATTCAGTCGTGTCTGTACCTGTACCCTTAAAATGTTAGGTACTGTAAAGGTTGTCTGCAGAAAGCAACCTTATGTTGTGCAGGCTAGCTATAATTTAGCGCGGGTTTCATTCGAACCTTCAAGCTAGTTTAAAATAAGGTGTCAAATATTTAATTAGGATTTTTGTTTAGAACAGTCAGTGCTAGTTTGGTCGGAATTATGTAAAGACGTTCTGTCAATATAAACTTAAAGGAATCGTACCGTTGTTTGATTCCTCCTATAACCTCAGAGGGCTCGTCTAGCCCTCTATAGTGCCTACTGGAAGAGTAAGTAAATAGCTACGACTGAAAATTTAGGTGTATTAGCGAGACTTGCGAAAGGACCATGACCATCTGATAAGTCAACCCGTTAAGTAATTGATATTACAATTGGTTGAACATTAATCTAAAAGACAATAATATCACCTTTGTTATATCAGCACGTCCACCATATCAAATAAATAAAAATAAATAAAGCATACTACTTTTAAATAAGTATTTACTTACTTTGAAATCTGTCATCGTAAAATATTATGATGTTTTTATTATGGAGCGTTTGAGTGAAAGCATCTGATAGTAATTGTGTAGGACTTAAGGGCGGGGGCGGAGGGTAGTTGTCCCGGTCGTAGGCCAAGGCGAGCTCGCTGTGGGAGTACAGTGAGGGCCGCAGCCGCAGACTGCACGACGACAGTTCGGCACAGCCCATGACACCTCGACGACTAGCTGCCAGTTGCCACACCACCCAATAACGACATTCTCAAACTTCTCATTGTTACTTCCTAATCTCTTTGTTTCGGTACGTTCTACTGATTCGTCTCGTGAAATTCTTGTGCATACAAAGTGCCTAAAGTTTTCATGGATACTGCGTATATTCTGCGCCCTGTTACGTATGAGGTTATCGTCAAGGTTCCCTGCACCTACATTCGGAAGTGCCCAGCCAGCTCTGATTTGAATTTTACTTTAAAAAGATAAACATTACCTTGGAGCTCTCAGTTGTTTAATGAGGAACTTTATGTAAGACCGTATATTTTTATTATAGAAAATAACTACCCAACATTAAGTTTAGACGTGTATTCAATGTTAATAGACTGTATTAAAATTGATGCCTCTAAATTGTTCCAGCTGGTTTGCCTACACCGCATCAGTTCCATTGAAATATAAGTGATGAGGCAAGTTTACAGGCGGGCTACTACAGATTATTATTAATAGGTTTTTATTTTGATGACTGTTTTATGTTACAATATTGCATTAAAGATTGCGTTATTTTTTGGCTACAACGAGTATGGTTTTCCGCTTTTTTGTATGTTGTTATGTATCCTATTCTTATTAGCATTATGCGATGAAGTAGTTTTAGGTTTTATTTGAATCAGATGACGCACGGACACTTAAATCTCCGCTACAGCAATCGTCTTCAAAACATGTTCCAAATGCATTCAGAAGCTTAATAAGACTCCAACTTCAAAAAAGAAAACCTCTTTATATTTTACAGCTGAACAAAGAGTCTTCAATCATTCACTATCGTAACTTTAAAAAGTTCAATAAGCTTCAAGCCGTTAGGCACTACGAATGTTACCATTATTTGCAGAAATCGGAGTCTATTATCTTACAGACTGCTTTCTGTAATAAAGACAAATGAACTATTCTCTTTATGCAAGTGACTTTCATTAGCTTTTCAACAAAGGCACAAGTTTCAATTAGAAAGTGTGTCGATTAGAATTTTCGCCGTGATGATATGAGCAGTTAACCGCATGAAGCTAATTATTTCCAATCAGCTCGGCTTGAGCAACAATTGTTTGAATAAGTAATTACTGTACCAATTCAAGCATGGCTTCAGAAACTAGTCAGTTCAACTTTAATGTCTAAGAACAGGCCTGGCTGACACCGATTGTAGCAACTGCATTTTAACCTCGCATACATTATATTTCATTGTTCCCATTACTAAATGATAGGGTCTAATTACTGTAATACATAGGTACCTGCGCCAGACTGCGAGACTATTCGTGTTTATACGCGATGTCTTGATTGTATTATTAGTAGGTATAGGTACTTGGCCACCTACCTCACATATAATATGTAGAGATGTCTGCATAGCACGTTTCAAATACCATTATAAGTATATAAAAGATTTCGAATGGGTACAAAAAGTTCTTCAAATACGTGACCTTCCAAGATTAATTCACTGACGTGAATCTATGCTCACTATTAAGAATTCTTTCGAGCGAATGTTTGTCAATATAATTTGAAATTGACGATTTCAAAATACTCACCTTATTAAAAACAATATTAAAAAAAAATCATTATCTGATTATTCAGGGATTGCGCAAGAATATCATAACATAACTGATTCCGAGAGGGATTTAAAACCGAACTGAACTAAACGTTTTCACGTGTCAACATCAGTACAGATAAAATCAAAAATATTTTTTTAAATATTATCGTGTATTATCTAATAGTATATATTACATAACTTCTAATTACACTATCGTCGTGCAATTCATATTAAATCTATTTTCTGTCAATCGTTGCCACTGAACCGTTCAGGTAACGGCATAACTTGAGCGTTCGATCACAGCCACTTCATATAAATAACATTAAACTTAAGTACAGTCTGAGCTTGGTCCGCGCACGTCCAGGGGATGCGCGCGCGGCTCGTCCTAGTCACAGTGAGCTATCAGCGCAGCCTTGACATTTGGTGGAGGCGTGCACGGGCGGCGAGCGGCCACTAGCCCCAGCGCCGGAAGCGGTTATAGTTCGGCACTGGGAGGTACGGGTACCGCGCTGGAACCCTCACATTCTCCAGGTTGTATCCGCGCCGCTGCCGAACCAGCGCATCACTCACTTGGCTTTCCATGTTTCTTTTCGCCGGTCTCACTATACTTAACACATTCGATTCTAATAACACATTATCATCGGCTACTATGTCGATGGGACTCGGCCTGGTGATAAGTTTCACTCTGTTCTTCTGCGAGGCGACGTAGTCTCCGTCGAGTACGTAGGGTTCCAGGCGTTTGTGCAGCAGGTTCATCCTGGAGGAGTCTATCTCTCTCTCGTAGCCGAGGCGGGCGGGCGCGGCGAGCGCGGGCGCCGCCAGCGCGATCACTAGCACGAGATACGCGTGCATGATGCGGTGTGTGTCGAGTGTATGAGCCGCGCTCGAACAACACATTTTTATATATACCACCGATCGATACCATTCGTGCCCAATTTGTGTAGATTCTTATTTATTTTTTTGTGATCGCTATGTTTGAGTCGCTCTTGAACTTGTAGTGTGTCGCGGCGGCGCAGGCGGCTGCGGGTCGCGGTGGGCCCCGCGCGCCGGCTCCGGGCGCGCTGTCCGCCGCGGTGCAATTATTCGTATAATTTGATGCACCGGTGACTACGAACGCTCATGAACCTTGTTCCACTTACATTAACCAACATTAAGTGATGTTGTTCTCACCGGCACAAGGCGACCGTTACATAGTTAAGGTGGACCTATATAGATTGTTATCATTCAATCATCAACGATATCAATCGTGATTACACTTTTTATTCGATTGATATGGGCTCTTGATTATTTTCTATACCCATGTAACCAATTTATTAAAATAGGACCCAGGTATGCTAATTATTCTTTGTTTGTACATAATTTGAAGTATCTTTATTCTTGAATTGAGATAATTATTACTTAAACAGTGTTTACATATTTAAAAGTTTAATTTGTGTTTAGAGCATAACCACCTCAAATTGCACATTTACAGACATAGAGCACGATTTGTTCAAGGATAATGTACCTACAACAACTGCGGGTAAACATTTAACGCAACTTTGTCTTACGCGTATTATCTTACTTTACTCGTACCTACTTATTACTGAGTTATTTTTATCGTTTGTTTTGTCTTCTACTATGTTGTACGCTACATAGAGAAAGTTTACTTTTCTATAATTTGGCCGATACTTGTTGTAAACTTTTAATTTTCAGTATATTGTTGATCTGACGTGTCTGACGAATGTGTAAGGACAAGTAATTTTACAAATGCAAGTTATGGTTATTTAAATATACATATTGTCCTTCGCAGTTTTCCATTTTTCCAAGTACAGCGTGTAGACAATAATAGATAACCTTTGTTAGTTGCCAATATATTGTCATAAGGAAGTAGTTTAACGAAGATTGAAGATTCTATTGGACAGACTACGTGGTAAAAATAAAGTGCATATTAAAAACATGTCGCACGCAAGTGACGCACATTGCAGCAAACTGGTTGGCTGATAGCCGCTTTAATCTAGCGGTCTTTACTCTACTGCAATAAGCATTGATCGCATTGTTGTTATGTATACATATATGTTGAATACTTCAGAAAAAAGGTGCGCATCTTTCATACAGTTCAGGCATCGCTATTATTCTATTTCCTACTAATATAATAAACGTGAAAGTTTGTATTGTGGATGGATGTTGATGCAAAAACTACTGAACGTATTTGGATGAAATTTGGCACACAGGTGGTTTATAACCAGGATTAACATATAGAATACTTTTTATCCCGATATTCCCACGGGATCGAAACTCATGCGGGTGAAACCGCGGGGCGCAGCTAGTTTGTAATAAAGCGCAAAACAATAATTACGTATACCTACGTCAATACTAATATGCTAGAGTTTTTGTCATAGGTTTAAAAATACCAATGTCGTTCTTCAATATGCGTGTTCGATTTTGATATTTTACACGAATGTCCTCGAATATTGATGAACTTCTGGTTTCTTCATCCTTATTTGGTAGTAGAAACTAATAAACGATTAATTGCAGCGATATTTTAAAATAGAAAGCATCCGGAACCAAACACTCGAGGTCGTCTCCAAAACTGATCTTGCATAGAAGCCTAGAAGCACAATGTGTGTGCGTGTGTATACAGGAAATACAGGGCAAGCTGTCGACCTTCCGAGATCTGTGTTGGTCCGGTGATTGCATAACACTTATTTAAGTAAATGAATAAAGTTAAAATTGACGTTAATGTAAACATACTTATGGTAAACAGAATACATTTTCCACGGTTTGTGAGAAAACTTAAATATGCGCAGCTAACTAATGTTTGGACGAAAGTGGTCAGTCTACTTCGTGCCGCTATTACTGCTTTATTAAAATGTTTTTCTAAATAATTATGCAAATAGAATGACAAATTGGAATAACATAGACGTTCATTGACATTATAATATACTTTCGATATTCATCGTTTTTCGCTTTTTATTTTCTTTTAGACAGTTGTTTAGACTGTCGACTTTGATTCCTGAATAAAACATAGCCTTAAAATATAATAATTAAATAATGCGGAAGATTAATATAAAATGATTAAAAATACACGTCCGATAAGTTTCGAAACTAAACAAATCGTAACGCGAGTAAATATTAAGAAGTAATAAATAAAGCATTTACCGCATAAGTATAGCAGCACACATAATTAGCATATGTAACGCGTTAAAATATTATGTGCTATATATATTAAATGGTAATGAGTGAACAGGTTTCGGTTAGTTGGGACGGAAATCGTTATATTATAAACGGAAGTGCAGTTAGCATGCGGATAGTGGATGTGAATGTGGCTCGAAAGGAGTGGAAGCAGCCAAGGCGAGGAGCTGCGGACGAAGCCACCTCGAATCAATATCATCCGATTGCGATATCAATTGGGCACGAAAATGTTTATTCAAAAACTTTGCAGTTGCCTTATTCGTGTGTCGATGCATTAAATTAGATGACATTTACACTGTTTTATGATAATTGAATCTTTGTATTTAGATTCATGATTTTTCATAACAATTTTTTTATTTCCTGTTATATTTTTCACATATCACAACTGATTCACGAGTGTTGTGATTCGTAAATTTATAGTTTACCAATATTTGTGAGTTTTTCGGCCACAATTCCGATTCTAAGAACCATCATGATCCGCCTGCGCTTATCCCATTTCTTTTTACTTCTTTATTAGAAGTTATCTCATATGTAACCCCCTTTTATATCGTCTTTTACGCAATCCATTCATCGTTCCTAGGAACTTTTATTCCCTTAAAATATTGATATTGTATCGATGTGTAGCAGAGCTTGGTCTCTTAACTCATTAGTTTAGAGTTGGCGGCTACCATCTTGAGAGTAAGGAATGTTCTGATAAATTACACGACCCTTAATACGTTGGTATAAAATATAGGTACGGGTGAGCATTCTCATTCTGTGGTACATAAACGAACAGTATCTTAATTTGTAAGAAACTGGTAACAAGTGTAGATATGTCGACGATGGAAGGCTGGAGCCAGTTTAAAATAAATCGGTCAGCGAAACTAATGACACTAATTAATTCAATCATGCTAGTCTGCTTGATAACGAAGTGGTCGGTGCCGGTTCATTGTGATCAATAACAGCTGACAATGGTTCACAGCGCACAGCTCGTGTCCACACTCTGCAATGAGTCTGAGGAGCTAACGCACAAGGATGAATGGACAATACGGTGCTCGTCGCTGCTTCCGTGTTTTTGTCTCGTTCCGCATCAGGCGGTATCATCATTAGAATATTAATATTCGTTATCCTAATTCAATGTTCGTTGAGCTTCTTTGTCCACACAACGGTTAGGTTTTTGCTGTGAGATCTTTTGTTGCTCTAACATTTAGCTTGTAACATCTAAGTTTGGATAGATCGGTACCGGATCAGAGTTCATGTTTCATTTTTGCATATTTAATATCAGATGCCTTGTTGAACCTACATAGGCCAAGGTCTAATATATTTTATCTTGACAATGTATTGTTTTGTTGGGTAGGTGTTTATTAGTTTTGACACATCGGTGCCTGTGAGGCGTGACACGAAGAGTTCGTCGGCTTTGTTTTGCGCGGCTCGGGCAGGCCGCGGGCAGGCGCGGGTACGCGTCCTCGGGTGTCAGCGGTCATTGCTTCCTGGTCGCCCGTGTTTATCTCTCTGAGATGTGACGCTCCCGCTGCGTTTGCGCAGCGTACGGCATGCATTATTCATAACCGATATGATCGTGCCTCCATTATCCTTTGTTCCACAGTAATTTCATATTACAATGCTAATGCACTTATCACAGATAACTTGGTATCGTTTTATTATGTGACTCTATTATTATGGACAGATATTAGTCGAGGTTATATTTAGAGGTCTCATAAAATATGCAGTGGCCACCACTGTGATAAAGTTTCAAATAAATATTTATAAGAACAGCATTTTACAATATTGTTTCTCTTTTGGTTTAGATGCCGTGGGACTCCTCGGAGGAGCAGATGGGTGGACCTCGTGAGATGCGCATCCATGTCCAGCGCGTGATCGCCATCCCCGCGCCGCACAACATGCCCCCCCCGCCGGAGAGCATGGGTCCCTTCGCTCCCCCACCACCCCCACCACCACAAGGCCATGACCAGAGCGAAGTAAGTTTTACGTGGGAGCCCTATGCTTATACTTATAGGCATACTTACTTCTACTGCCGTCGACATAGCCTCCTGTTTGACAGATAGCAGTATATATCGCATGCTGATCAGGTTATGTTTCTGAATATGGTGCGCTTCCTTGCACTTCCATCCATAGCTGATGGTATTAAAAAACAATTTACTGAATGTGTAGTCAACGCAGTGAATCGTATACAGTGCCTGCTTAATAAACAGCAGCAGGCAATGTTTTGTGCTCGATGGACTACATTTATTAAAAGTTTTTGTATACGCTATGTAAGGTCACAAACAGAGTATGGGGTTGTAATAAAAATTTACTGTTTTGTCTGCTACAAAACTTAGGGTACTATATGTAATATAGGTCTCATTGACGGTTCAACATAAATAAAATATTATGGAACAACTCCACTATTTATACTCGCAAATGAGTATAGAGGTCTTTATCTGTCTCAGTACCTACGTGCAACATACTTTTTAATGTAACAGAAGTTACATGGTCCGGATCACTTTCAATAATTAAATTAAATACACGATTATATCATCGGAAAAGTAAAAATAAATACACAGCGAAGTAAAAATGATTTGTAAAAGTTTTTTGTTCAATTAAATTAAATTAATCTCTTTGGAATATACGATATCAAGGAATTCGCTACACTAATTTAAAATCTCGAACAAGAAGACCGGTGTCGAAAAACTTTTAAGAACTTGATGCAAAAAATACTCCGTTAGCAAGCAATTTACAAGTTCTGTAACGAGTATTGAGACGATGTTACACGGAAGCTTTAGTGTATCATTATGTATGGACGTGCTTCGATAATAGCACTGGCCAACAACATTGAGTTATTTACATATACATATGTTATGTATCACGTCAAGAATCGTCATTATGTAATAATAAATATGTCAGGAATGAATGTCAGAGAAGACTTGTAACACCGTAACTCTGTAACTATACTTATTAGAAAACGATTAAAATAGACTTTATCAACAGGCTATTTATCATAGATACATATGTTTATTTGAAATGCATGTCTACGTCAAAAGTGAATATTTATTTAAATAGTTAGTTTCTGTTGATTTTATTTCTTTGAAATTCAATTTGCATAGAATACCTATTCTAGATTGAAATTGCATGGTTAAGTACTAAGTTCTAACCTGCTGCGTAAAATGAAGAATCCTTTGTACTTCAATATCTACAACAAAGAATTTACATATAAATAAACGAATGAATAAAGAATTAGTGGATGTATAAAAAACCTTACATTGAGTTCACTGAAGCGTTTTCTCAGTAGAGGTTAAAGAACTCGGCTTGTTAGCATGGCGACGCGGTCCATGCGTGCCTTACGATTGTTATACAAGGGTAACTGCATCGCTGTCAAGGATTGCGAACACATTTTACTAGATTTTGATTGGCACATAATTTTTCTTTATTCCAGCAACCCACCGTGCTCCACCAATTCGTTCCTCAGTCTGCCCCCACACAAGAACTCGACCAGCCCGAGGTAGGTCCTTATTATTCATGCATCTTAATTTTTTTTGTGCTATGTTAATAGTGTCTTGATAGATTCATTCATCATCTCAGACGTAGGTATCGATTATGACATTGTTGCTTGTCAATAAACTCATTACCTCATACTGTAGTATAGATGCGTGATTAACGATGCTAATGCTCCAACGGTTAATTGACCATCACTACAATACCATGAATGTATGTATATGTATTTTAGTATTTTTTTTGCCGACTCGTTAAGCTATGACATATTAACAAAATGAAGAATAACGTCAATAGATCGTATTTCTCATGTGCACACAGGAAACTCGCACTAATTGATCTCCTAAATATACATAACGCATGAGTTCAATGGTTTCCGCCGTAAGAACCACAGCGAGGACATTGACAGCAGAGAATATTTTTGAAAAGATATTTTTAAAAAGAAATACACATATATTGTATTGATTATGCCTTTTACGCATACAATTAATACCTTTGGTAGGTATGTCGGTGTATCACCTTATTTAGTTGATCAAGATTTTTGTATCCGTATGTACCCGTAGAAAGCTTACAAGGAGGAGGAGGGGCGTGGCTAAATAATAACAGCCGCACAGGTCGATCGGTCAGGTTAAACTACGCTTGCCGCGGTTGGTATGTGGATGGGTGACTATCTTTACATACCGGGACCCCTCCGTGCCTCGGAAAGCACGTTAAGCCGTTGGTCCCGGCTGTCATTTGTGGATCTTTGACAGTCGTTACAGGTAGTCAGAAGCCCGAAAGTCTGACAACCAGTCTTACCAAGGGGTATCGTATTACCCAGTAACTGGGTTGTGGAGGTCAGATAGGCAGTCGCTCCATGTAAAATACTGGTATTCAGCTGCATCCGGTTAGACTGGAAGCCGACCCCAACATAGTTGGGAAATGGCTAGGCAGATGATGATGTAGAAAGCTTACACAACATTAGTTAACGATTAAAATAATTATCCTTTTTCAGTATGCAATGGAATCCCGTACTCTTAAAGTGGAATTTCATTTTAATATTAGACCTTTAAGAATCCTTTGTTGTGTGCAGGTACAGAAGATGCCCCTCGACGGTGCTGTGCAGATGAACCTGCCGTGGAACCTGAGCCCCGAGGAGTTGCATATGATCCACCGCACGGCCGAGGACGCCGCTGCCAACCAGCGCCGCGAGCAGCAGATCGACAATGACATGCAGGAGGTAAGGACTGTCGAGGCTGCGCCACAACTCAACGCATGGCGAAAATCCTCCTTCATTACTTTCGTACATTTTCTATGATCCAATACAAACTACAGGCGGGGCGCACCGTAGTTTTCTGTATGAAAATGTGTTGCGCTGCGGCCTGTTGCGACTTTGAGTGTTGCTAGAAAGACTACAGGCAGAAAGTTGAAAATGCTTGCTGATAGCGTGCTGTATTATACTTGTGTTGCATAGAAATAGTCAAAGATAAATGTTCATTCATATCTATTATATACTCGTAGATTGAACAGATTTTTTTTTCGAATTCATCGACGTTATCAGCTTTCGTTTAACTGCGAACACAAATTCACAAAAAAAAAAAACATTTTTTACAACCGCTCGTAACAGACCTACAATATTTAAAAAATCGTTGCTATTTCAATAATAACATTGTGTAACTATATTAGCAGGTAGGTAGGTACGTTGTTTTTGTAGCAGGTTTTTATTTGGTAGCACACGTCAATAAACACAAATATGAAATAATTAATATTAACTTAATGAAGGTGCGC
Organism: Apamea anceps; assembly: GCA_951799955.1. Classification (NCBI taxonomy): domain Eukaryota; kingdom Metazoa; phylum Arthropoda; class Insecta; order Lepidoptera; family Noctuidae; genus Apamea; species Apamea anceps. The sequence goes on from OX637516.1 coordinate 9,391,722, forward strand.
AGTTTTATAGAGTTCATTAAGAGGAAAATGATGAAGTGGTAGGCAGAGATCTGGTTATTAATTATTATCCTCGTATTAAATGTATTGAATGACAACGCATTGTGTAGGTACTGTACCTAAGGCCCTGTCTGAAGGTAACGCAGACGACTATCGTTTATTTAAATATTAAAATTAGAGTCAAATAAGGACAGCACTTTTAGTCATTGTAGGTAGCAATAGTGGTCAATGGCGCCGATTCCCTTGTTCAGAAACTAAACTAAACTTAAGTGCATCTTTTTCTTTCTATTTCATTAAGAAAAGGACAGAAGATAAAATATAAGTTTAGGCCTGTCAAATTAAGATTAGACGCAATTAAAAACATGGCTACTAAAAATATGTACATCAATTTACGTCAGGCGCTGACTAATTTGACAGGACTAAACTAATATTTATGTTCTGTCCTTTTCTTAATGAAATAGAAAGAAAAAGATGCACTGAACTTAAATTTAGTTTAGTTTGTGAACAAGGGAATTGGCGCCATTGTGTCTTGTTTCTCTAAAGTGTCTTCGTAGGAATCCAAACGACCACCGATATCACGTCGGTTTTTCGGTTATCAGTTTTTGATATGTTGATTCAGTATATATATACATATTTACCGGAATTTATTTCTATTTTTGTTAAATGAACAATGTTATAATGTTTCTTACTCACACTATGGTCACTGATACTATTGTCATCTAATTTTCCACTATCTTATAGTATACAATCTATCAATGTTCACAATTTGTGAGACAATGAAATGAATGGATTTGTGAATTTTCAAGTACCTAATTTGTGAATCGCAAATTACTTGAAAATTTATTTGTCTCATACACACACAATGCTTTCAGTGTTGGCCCCATGAACTAGATACCTGGATATTAGTGAGGTATGTGTGTTTCAGTAGTTGCGGCGGTATTGTGTGCGAAGTGCCGACCAGCGAGGTGTTCACTATCCTTTGTTTAAATGACAATTAGACGGTTCAACAGATCGATAGCATACCTACTGAGTTCAACCTCGTTATACTGACCGCCACTGTGTTGTTTGTGGTAGAAACAGACTTCAAACAAAATGACCATTTTGCACATCTATTCGCTGTTTTATTTATTTTGAAGCCGTGTTGCCGCGCTTTGGATTTTATTCTCTCTTTTTCTATCTATTTCGGTTATGTGCAAACGTGAGTGATAATTTGGCTCATACTCGTACCTCATACGCCATGTTGGTATTTAAAACTTTCCATTTTAAATAAATATGCGTCAACATGAGTTTCTACAGACGAACAGTCATGGGTTATTTGGTAGAACTTCCTGTGGGATATCGATATAATTCAACTGTGCGCTTTAGACATGATATGTACGTACGGTATGTACTCCACCTTGAAATCGAAGTTTTGCTGGTAGGTAAGATTTCAATAACAACGACGCAAATTGACGAAATGTAATTATAATACGTGTAAGTGCCGTGTTTTATTTGACCATCTTAAACCCAAAACCAATACTCAAGTGTCCTGTAACGGTAAAATATTGTTAACTGTTACCAACACTGTTTTTTGTGACACTTGAACAAGTAGGCTATGTAAGTGCTTACTTAGGTATTGCGAATTTGTTTGACAATGATCTGTATGTGTGTTTGTGCGGAAAATAGACAAGTCAAGATGGTAATTCCGTTACAAACTGGCAATCTATACTTAGCCACAAACACCGAGAAGTGCAGGAAAGTGACAGTATTGACCGATGTTGTGCGAGAATATTCAATGTGCTTTATAGCTTAGGTAGGCACAGACCGCCTCGCTCTGTGCCTACGTTAGCTTTCAGGGTAGTGCTATTTCATCACTGTGTGGACTGCCACGAGGACCCGGCGCAATATACGCTGGAGGTGTGCTCAGCTTGGGCCCAACAGCGCTGTGTCCTCGTCGCGACACTTGGTGCGGGTGATCTCTCCCTTCCAGCCGTGGTTCAGTCCATGATCGGAAGCCAAGACGCGTGAAATTCTGTGGTCTCTTTTTGCGAGGAGGCGATGCATGCAAAGGAGGCGGTGGAGAGGGAGAGAGAGCATACCTCTCATTCCAGTCGCACCAAAAGAGCAGCCGGGCGTCGAAGGGCGCACCGGCCACCATAAGAAGGGGCCTGCGGGCGGCGAAATTGGGGCCTGCCGTCGCTCGAGCAGTCAGGCTTAAGAGGTGGCACGCAATATGCGCGGACGTGGGATCGGCCGCACTTGGTGATGGGGCCCGTTAGGCATGGCGGGCTGACACCAGTCGTGGGTGCGGCGAATGTACAAGTATCTCCCGGGCCTTCGACTCATGGTACTGGAAGGAATAGTGGGGTTTTAGTCGGTGGAAGTCCGACATAACCCTCCGTTCTTCTCAGACGGAGGTTATCCATGAGGATTTCCCCACGATAAAAAAAGGGTAGCGCTATGTCACGCGTGCCAGTGACGCGAATAAAAAGTATGGAACGGCATTTTTTTTTATAATCGCAGTGTAATTGTCACGGGTGTCCAGAATGTACTGTATCCATGGTAACGCGTCGATGTCCCTCCCACCCTGCACTCTGTATATAAACGCATAGCTACTAATAACGTTCTATTAGGTAAGTGAACAAAGTTACCTTTCTGTTCCACACCTCACTCACTTCGTGAAATCTCAAGTGACCTCTGCCACTCGCTGATTGTGTTGCCTCTGTGCTTTGTCATTATAAGATTCTGAAATATAACACATGTTATTAAATCTGAGGTTCACTTACTTAAATATTCCCCGGTTTTACATTAAGTTAAGACCCTTCCCATCTTCTCTCAAGGGATGAACACCTGTATGTACCTTTACATCCAAAAGTACTTGGTCATGTAATATTTTATACGAAACACTATCGCCATGTTTATAAATACTTAGAACCTCTTTTGTCTTTGTTTTGTCTTTCGTTTGCTATACCTACCTATGTACATATTTATGTGACTGTGGTGACTTGAAATGGAGACATATTTTTGGTGACATGTTCACTTAAGTGACGCGTATCTACATTATTGTATGCATTGTATATTCTTATATTTCAATCTGTAGTTTGATAATACAGTAAAATGTTCTGTACCCAAGGGAGTGTATTTTTAGGAACAAGATTTTCAATACAGAAGTATTTTAGTTAATAAAAACTTGGGAGTCAGGGTCTAGCGAAAGTAAAAATTTCTGTGCCATCTGGGATACGCCAGACTTAAAGGTTGCCTACTTTCTAACTATAAACTATATTTGGTAGATTGTAGAAAAAAAGCAAGAAAATATATGTAAATATTTTGGAATACAAAGTTCAAGGGAGAATAAATTGGACGTAGTTTAGGAGAAAGGATTCAACCCACAAAATGTAATTTTTAAGCTATCGAGATTTTAAGCTTAGGTGTGTATTGCTGCAATGATATTGTATATGGAATATTTTGAAATATTGTCACGTATGAGCAAATATACCAATATTTATATGAGTTAAGTTGTATTACATAGACTAACGCAATTTTAGAGTTATTGGGAAGAATGTGGGTTGAATCCTTTCTGCTAAACTACGTCCAATTAAACATGAGTGTACAAAAACCTCTGTGATAGACAGACAAGAAAGTGTACTTAATGGTTTCGTCTTATCGCACCCGAACCTTTAAAAGCACCACTGTTTACAATTTAATGTGTCTAATCAGCCCTTGACATAGTTATGTGTTTCCTACAAGTAAACCTAACTGTAATTCGGAAACTACCACTACCTCTGTGCTTTCTCGTATGTTCCTACTGAAACTCACCCCATGCTCAATGCTTGAAATTATTCCCTCAATGAACGTATTAACTCATGCAGGTGAAGACCATTGTGAAGACGCTGGCGGCGGCGGCGGAGGCGGAGGCCGAGGCTGAGGCGCGCGCGCAGGCCGAGGACCAACAGGGCGAGGCGCGGTCCGACCTCGCGCATGCGCCACGCGCTCCTCGCACGCTGCTGCTGCCTCAAGATATGCCCATGCCCTCGGACGAGAGGCCGCACTGTAAGTACCCAGATTGAGATCATTCATACGTAGAGTGCTACAAGGATCTTTGGGCGCCTGGATGACATTGACAGATTATTGGTAAACATTTGTGAAATTGTCACAAAAATTGTATGGACAAAACAAAATGGCGGCGTTAGTTCGATTTTGGCCACGCGCAAAAATAAACACCAGATGTAACCAGTGAACACCATTTCATGACTTCATGTTGTTCAAGCAAAATTCTCTTCAATCTGCATTCTGAGAATTCTAAATTGAATTTACAATATTATGATTGATTTACACAAACTAAGTTGCATTCATATTTAAATTATCTTTCTGACTGAAACGTTAAGTTAAAATAATTTAAGAAACTGGGTAGTACACAAAGTTTAATAAACATTGTTAAATTATTTAAACTCTTTGTCAAAAAAAAAATACCTTGAACAAAGGAGAGCTTAAACTTGAACTGTCATAAATTAACCACGTCTCAACTCATGTCTGCTCTTGTAGACATATCTATATGTCTGTCTGAGCATCTGCTAAGTTGTAACTCAACATATTTCTAAGCTTGTTAAAAATTCAACTTCGTTCATTATTGAATAGAACGCTTAACAACAATACTTGTAACGTCGAAGCACGAGCAACGTGCATATTTAAAGGGTTTGTGTGTTTTTATCACTGATAAAACTTCAGATAATATTATCAATGACAAAGCTAAAACATACCAATACAACAAATAACATATTTATCTATTTTCATGACCAATACTATCACTCACTCAGCTAGCAGAATCATAGTGCCCATTCATGCAATGTTTCCTTAAACAAAATGAATGAATAGACGCGAAGTCTACCACGAAAACACATGAGTCACATCAGTTCCAATAAATCAGTGTCGCGTGTCTATGTAACAAGGAACGGACGATAGTCAGTCGCTTTGTACCTTTACCAACTCGTATAAAGTTCAGGTGAGGTACTTGTACAACGTACTTGCTGAACAATGAACAACATTCATTCGTGCATAATTAAATGCTAGTGCCAAAGGACGCTCCGAGATTTCAAGATCGCTAGATGAAGTTGCAAAAAGTAAATTATTTATGTTCGTTAAAAAAAATAACGCATTTTTGTTAATTTTCATTTAAATTCATTACAATGTTTATATCTTATGAGTACCTACGTAAAAATAAGCGAGCTCATCTAAATAGTATATTCGGACAATAGATTCGAATGCCGCGTGCAAAGGGATTTTATTTAGGTGACCTTATACCTTTATCAATTTCAATCATAAGGTTTTCGTTAGATATATTCGGAGCAGTAATTTGTCACTTAACTGTTCGTATAACACCTACAATAGGTAGCTATTATACGAACAGTTAAGTGAAGTACAGTAAAGTAAGTTTATCTCGTAATCTACTTATGGACAGATTGCGGTCGTGAACTTCGTTAACAAGCCTAGTTTCACTAATTATGGAACTGTTATTTGAGATTAAAAGAACTTCAGCGAGTGAACTATACTGTTGTATGTACATCAATTACTTAGTAATTAATGACTTGTAATTCATACAGGATGTAACAAATAAAATAATGTTTATTGTATTTTCCATTAAGATTAGTCAACAAAATCATAGCTAAGTGACGACATAGGCGTCGTAGGAAATGCGTAGTGTACAGTAACCCGGTTAAGTTGACGTCGTTGCAAGTAATTTCAAGTAATTGGGTCGTTCTTGCACTCACTGAGTCCTCATAATTGGTAATTAATGCAGGTCAATAGTGTTTATTGGCCTGGATTAGTCTCAACATGTCTTGCTCTTGATCTTGCTCTAATTTGTTTACAAGAGCATTAAGAGAATGGGTCGTGGGGTAAGGACCGTGATTGGTTCATCACTCACGGTCCCTGTCTATTTATATTTGTACAGGATGACTATCGTAGTATGCGATGTCGAGCTCCTGAACTGATACTATGTTTGATGTTGTTGCAGATCTGCAGCCCCGTTCAGTCCGTAGCGTGGACGCTTTGGTGAACAGCGAAAAGCGCGTGAAGCGCTGCGCGTGCAGCTGCGGCCCGTAGAGGCGTACCGTGCGCCCGCGCACCGCGCTGTTGTAGCGCACAGTACGCGCTTCTCTCCGTCCATTTTTCAATCTCCAATACCTATCCTGTAACAGTTAATGAAACCTGTTAGTTAACATAATAACGGCTTATCTCTAACATTTCTGTAAATAAAGTTGTTAATCCATGAGCTTCCGATGATGGTTTTTAATTACCTGTCGCTGCATAGAGGTTGTATTTATGGGAAATTTTAATGTTTGTTAAATAATTATAAATTTTATAGTTCGTTTGTTTTCTGTTTCGATGTACCTATGAATTTCTTTTACCGACTGTATACTTGAGAATGCAATATGTAAGGTATAATAATAGTTTTAACATTAGGTACGTATGTATAGGTGCATACGTAAATGTTGTATTGTGGGCAGCAGGAGGAGGTCGGCGATGCAATATCCATCTGCAGATTAATTCACAACCGCGAACACACTCTGTTCTGTTTGTTGTAAATTGGTTTTAGAGAAAATAGCTCTGATTTGTACAGATAAGAATATTTGCATTTGTTTGGGGTAAAAATAGAAATGCATTTACTTCTGAGGGAACTCTTAAACCTTGTTTGCATACCTTGCTCCTTAATTAACTAGTGAGGTGATATTGTAAAATTAAAATCAAACTTGTATTCTATTATTGTGATCCTAAATTAAATTTGTACTAGTTTTATTTGACTGAAAGTTTTATTTGACCACTTGTACTCGTATTGTCAGACCCAATTGTGTTCATTAACTCAATGTACGTTTAATACCTACTCAAAGATAGTAAATAAAGACATGCCGAGAGTCCTCCTGGAGGGCTCCCGCAATTGGGAAAGCAGGAGCCCTCGTGGAGGGCTCATTTTAATTCAGGTTTTTCTTAGCAAATGTAGCGTTACGAAATGTGAAAATAAAATCAGTTGTAAGTATATGTTAATAACATTTGTTAGTTTACGCGTTGGTTTTAAAGTTCAAGTTCTAAATAGATGTCTGTGTGATACTTATAGATAAATAACGTGCAAACCCCTATATTTAGTTTTCGTTAGTTGATCTATACATATAATAAAATATCTATACTTACTTAAAGTAAAACTGGCCCAAGCAATTTCACAAAATTGGCCAAAAAACATGACCATCCAGAACATTTACATTTATAACTCAATCACAACATTTCCTATCAACTGTTAAGTTGTGTCAGACGGCCAAGCATTACTACATTTCTTTTAATATTTTTTCCGTCGATAAAATTAAGCATAATTTTCCCCATTTCTATATATATAGGCACATGATGAAGACTCACACTGTATAATATTTGGTTTAGCGGCCTTGAAGACTAAGCACCGTTCCTTCCCTTTATCTCCTAGGATTATTACTACTATACTATACCAAGACAGCTACGTACAGTTTGGTTTGGAACTTAAATTGTGTGCCTGACTGGCTCTAGGCCGCCAAAACATAAACACCGTGTTTCGCACCTGTTTTTAAGCTCACCAACGTATTACAAATTAAAACTTCGTATTTAATTTAAACTTGTTAATGAACTTGCTTTATCTGGCTAGTGCCTACCTATCCGAAAACCAATGCACGCTACTGGTAGACTCGAATCTCTTCCAATCGTTGACTTCAAATGTCATTCGATGTGATTGAATTTCAGTATTGATACGGATCTTTAGTTGTATCAGTTGTCAGACAATCGGCTCCGGAATGCTTGTAACCCGACGACAAGTAGTTTGTGCTCACTGCGTAGAGAAGTCTCGATGTAGGTACCAAAATCGATCGCTCATCGGTACTCGGCTTGCAAATCAGTCGAGTAATGGTAGCCATAAACCATGATGTCACGGTTTTATCCAAACACTTGAACTTGGGACTTAATGCATGGTGCAGTAAATGCCGCAACTCGTACCTAGTGTAAACTGGGATTTAGATAAATAATTCATTCACGATAAACGATTGAAATGTCTACCTTTTAACATGATTCACACGCCACGGGAAATTCACTTTTAATCATAGTTCAATGGGCTTTGAACTTTAAGTTGCTGGCAATCAAACGTGCGTCATAGTTTCACTCACTCACAGTTTTACACACAGGCACTCACTAACGCCAAGCTACATTTCTACCGCCAGATAAGGATTACATAGAGCTGTCTCAGACGTTCAGTAACCTATCATAACCACACTGGGATGAAAACAAGATCTTGAAAGTGCTACGCACTTAACGCGCTACTTTAAGAGAGCAATGTGTTCTACAATCCAGTATGGGCTGTTATCTTGCTTTCTGTTTTCATAAATACTAGGTTTATGAAATGACTACAATATTCATAAATTGTAGTCATTTCATAAACCTAGTATTTATGCTTGTAAAATCAAATACTTATCGTGTATTTATACGATAAGTACAATGGCTCAATACGATAGCTCAATAGGAAAAACAATTCAATCGCTATGTTGATACCTCCCTACCAGATTGTGGACTTTAACAAAATGTTAATGATCACTACCTAGGTACTAAGTACACAAAAACTGGTAATTTGGTTTTAATTGAATCGGCATGTGGTTGTGGCTAGTGACCGCTAATGATTACATGGTTCGAACGGTCCAGAACAGTTGCCGGGTTCAAAGAGACCTCGAAATATAGACTAATACCGGGAAAAGGGTACAGCCCGCCATAATTGCAAGCTAGGTTTTAATTAAATGAACATGTGTAATCGATTGTTGGTTTATACATGACATGAGTACGTAAACCTTGGGTAGGTAGGTAATATCACATCGAAAATGAGAAATATTAGCATTATTTTATAAGTTTACTTGATGCACCTTTGTAGATATGTGATTTAATGTGTCGCAGATTTCATTAGCTATATAATATTGGCTTTGCTGTGACGTCATAGCCAACATAGAAATATTCTAGTACTCTAGTGAACAGAGAGGGGTAGTATTGCACAGTTCTCTACAGACTTGTTTCCTATTTCCTTACAAAGACGATTGACCTCAGTTCAAGGGAAGCTGTTACAAGAGCCGTTTGTTAAAGTGTAAGTTCTTCGCTCAATATCGTTATGTAAGAGAATTACGAGAAGGAAGGTGCTCGGTCCTGTTTCCATTTCCTACTGCCAGCATTATCCTGCACAATGTAACAATACAAGGATTGTATAGGACTTAAAATACTATGTTGTTGCATTACAGAATTTATCGAAATAAAAGAGCTCTGACGTAGGTATGTATGTACATATTCATTTTATAGAGTTTTGTTTAGTGTTTGTTAATTATGTAAACACATAAAAGATTTATACACAATGCAAAATGAAATGCAACACGTTCGTCTAGTTGTTGTGTTACATTTCGTGTTGCATTGCAAACATTTGGATGGCATCTTTGTTTCAATGTATGTTACATTTCATGTTACGTTTCACATAATTATGTGTACCCAACATAAGGAACACATTATTTGAAGATAATTAAAAGGTCGTGCCATTAAAGCTAGAACTGAAAGCATTCGTCTTTTATAGAAGTCTGTAGTCTGAGGGAAATAAATGAATTTAAACGACATTTGGTGTTAAATAAATTATATTTAATATAGGTACGAGTATTATTCGCGAGCCATCAAGGCAGTTACACAGTAACATTAGTAATAAGTTAAAACCACTCACACAAAATCCAATCACAAAATTGGGAAGGGGAATGTTTTAACATTTCATATTAACATCAGCTAAACTATAGTCAGGTAATGTTCTTGAAGACTGTGTCTTATTTTTGTAACTTAACATTATTAGAACGATATATAAAACCAGAATCAAGAAATTCATGAGAAAACCAGATATGTAACTTATGAGTAATGTTGTTAAGGACCAATTTAAACACCATAAGTCCATAATGTCCTTGGAAAACAAATAAACATTTATGGTCAAACAAAGTAAAAATGTAACGACTGCCAGACTCCTGGCAAACTGTCTTTTGTTATCTGACATGACTCTGTACACTATAGCGATGTAGAGCCCCGTGCCGATGAACATTAGCGGCCACCTGAATATACTGCAGATCAACAAGTTGACGTACCACTTGCTCAGCAAGTCGGCGATGATGACAGCCGTGCACGCCATGCTGATAGGGACAGGTATTAACCATGAACAAGACAGGACTCTATAAAAACTCACATGGCTTATTTTAACTAACACTATTATTAAACTGTTATACATGTGTTTTATAAAAAAGAATACTAGTATAACTACAACAAAGTCCATATAAATCTGAAGACAATTTAATATATGAGTGACTACCTCGGTAATTGTTATATTACCCTGACATTCTAAAAACTTAAATGTAAATATAATCCTTTTAATAAATCTGGCAAAGGTTAATTGCATTAACATTTGGTTCCTATAATTTCTTCTCCATCGTGGCATCTTGATAGCTGCGAAAACTGATATTATTAACTCTACAGTCGTCATAACCAGTTCGATCACAACAAAAGTCTGGAATGTTGAGTATTCACTGTACAGCGCACTTTCCACTCTGAAACTGTTGGGGGCGCTTCCATTGGCGGCAAACTGTTTTTTTGCTGCACTTGATGGTGAAAAATCACTTTCATTGAACGGCGTGTCCACGGCCGTCGGCGATGCTGTCGTCAGTAAATCCATAACAGTGTCTGTGACATTGTCGATATCAATCGATGGCACAATTTCCGTCGACATTTTGACCACATGGACGTATGTTCTATTTCACTATTGAGTGCATCAAAATGTTTTGTGTGTCCTGAAGGCAGTAGACGGACTGGCGGTTAAACTGATACTGTAATGTGAAACGGGAAACAACAACTTACATACCTAAGTATATATATTATTCATAGGTAAATGATACAACAAGTGGAATGTGCGGTTAGCAGACGTCATAGCGGTGGGCGCGAAATACCCGAGGACGAGTTGCTTCCACTCGTTATTGAATAGTCTTTATTCAAAATCAAAAGTCATATTCAAATTAGGCTGAGAATCAGCACTTTTCGAACGTCAAAATTACAAAAGACAGTCCCCCAAAAACGCCCGCCCTTCACACTATTCATACAGTATTCATTTTCAGAAGATACATATATTTTATATATTGAAGCATTTAAGTTGAACAGTATATAAAATATTTATTTGGAAGCAAGGAGAGGAATGAGTTATTTTCTCGTGTTTGGAATTTAATATCCTGCGAGTAACCTTTGATATCACGATTTAATATCGTGATATCAAAGGTAGGTAGGCACGAATTTAAAACTTATGTCAACCACGTTGCTGACCATGCCATTGCGATTTTTTTATGACGAGCTATGTTTTTACAAGATAAACAGAAAGAATACTATATTTTAAAAAAATGCAGTTAAGTAAAATCATTAACTTAGCTAAGAATACATTGTATGTTTTGGTTCATATTGTTCATCTGCAATAAGAAGATCGTTTGAATGTTTTAGGATATTTAATGTGAAAGTAGTAAGTTTTTGACACGCCAACTGTAGACTGTTTGCGTGTTCTTACGACGTACAAAACACTTCTTTTTCCTCCTGAGGTTTATGACTAATATATTTTCAGAATGTTGCCACATGGCTCATAAGGTTGTGTCGAAAAAAAAAACCATTTTACTTGAAAGCGGTTAGTCAATGAAATTAGGTACTTTCTTCAAAGCTACACATACGTAAAAGTGGGGGTTTTGCGAAATAACTTAAAGTGAAACTTGGCAAGACCTTTAACTGCGCCAGATAAACATGGCTGGCAATTGCTTCGCGTGAAGGGTCCTTGCGAAAGCGGTGCGATCAATAGGTTTAAAATATGGGTCAAGCTCGGTGCGAGTCCTACGCTAGAGCACACAGTGCACAGTGCTCACCTGTGCCGCGGCTTTCAGTGCACACAGTGTGGGCAATACTTACTGCACTCTGGATTCGTTTGCTATAAGTACATTATTTACTTCGTATACAATACTGTACCTATCTACATCTTACTTTTAAAATCGAGCGCGTTCAATAACAAATGGGCACAAAAGGAAACTACAGAGCTTGATACGAGTAGCAGTAGGTATTAGTCCAGGTTGTTGGGTTCAGGCGTGTTTTTCCCGCGGCGATTTTTTTTAGCACATTAGATTTTGAACGCATTGCTTAACGCCGAGAGTTGAAAATCAAACAGTATGTTTTTTGATTTGCTGGGATGTGCTCTGTTGGAATCTCAATTTTAATACTCGGCTCAACACCGAAAATTGAAAATCTAGTGCGCGATAAAATCCCGCCGCGATATTTTTCCGTCCGTGCGTGAAATCCGTCGGTCCGTGTCGGGAAAAGGGTAAGCCCACGTTGGGCTTACCCTTTGTTTGGGACAAATATTAGGAACATTCTTTTTACTTGTGAATGTGGAGAGTATGGACTGCAACTCTCAGTTACAATCATACAGCTTCTATTCTGGCTGGCTGGTTGGTCCACATTTACCTACGATAGGTTCACTTCAGTAGTCTAGTAGTATAACTACGCAGTGTAATAGTTTATACTAACTTATACCTACCTAATTTAACCGTACAGCTATTTATGTTGATTGTTATTCCAATTAGTGCTTCGATGCCGATATTGTCTGGATCATCCCGGCTAATCTGTTAGGGATCACAGTCTGATTTTATTACTACAAATTGATACAACATTAATATGGTTCCAGCAGCGGGAGATAGTCACAGATATTTTTTGAAGTGAAAACTTCTTTAGCGGCGTTGTGCACTTTTTTGGGATGGGTAAAAAATTTTAAACTCGCGTCAGGTCACGTGACCTGATCGAAAATTCGTAAGACGGAGCTCTCGTCAGGACACGTGACCTGATCGAAAATTCGTAAGACGGAGGGAGAGTTTTTTGTGATGGGTAAAAAATGTTAAGCTACTCGCGTCAGGACACGTGACCTGATCGAAAATTCGTAAAACGGAGCTTTGTCTTTGTTACCTACAATTTACGGACACTATCCATTGAAAGGTCGCGTTTCACTTTTTTTTATCAGCGTACACTGTCCCACTGTTGAGCAAAGGCCTTTCCCGAGTTCTTCCAGGCATCCTTGTCTAGAGCCATCTCAATCCAACCCTTGCGGTATGTGTCTAGGTTTCATTTAATTTAATTTCACATAATTATTGCGCAATTAAAACTATTTCCCAATTTTTTCTGCATGCAGCGGATAACAGATAGTTTTGGTGAAAGAGTTAAACTGAATTTTTAAAACTAATGCTCAGTACCTATTCATTACTTCAGTCTAATAGGAATTTTCTCGCACGTAGGCAAAGATTATTTAGTGTTTTTAAATAAACTACTAATCTTAAAGACGCGAACCTATGAATAAAAAAATAAAGGCGTGAAAATTGTTCTTAATTGCAAAGTAATGGCTCAAACAACATATAAATTAGTAGTGCCTAGTTATAGGGTAAACATTTTAAGTTGGCAGGAAGTGGGTTCTCGGCACTAAGTCTAACGATTCCACAATACTAGTGAATACAGAAGGTCTGCTACAAACAGAGCAGTAAAAAGTTTATCTATAGACGTTCAGTATAATCGGCCTATATTGTTCCCATTGGGACTCAGGCCTCCTCTCTGAAAGAGGGAGTGGGGACGTATGACAAAATAAAAATAAAAAATAAAAGGAGACCATTCATATTGGACCCAAAATCGAAAGTAAAAAAAAAGTTTTTAATCTGTTTGGGACATCATTTCAAGCATTTGGTACTAGGGCACCAAAACTGGAACCATTATTGTAGCGGCTATATAAGTTCAAAAATCAGATTTCTCGTACATTTGACCTAAACATAAACATAAATATATCATTTGAGTACGCACGTGGTTAAGTCTAGTGAGTCATTCTAGACATTTTTTACTACATGTTAGTTATATAAGCCTATTGGGAGCCAGGAGAAAATGTTGTCGTTTTTCGAGGGAGAATTCAATCCCCGGCACTTCACTGCGAAAAGCTTATGTTTATGCGTCTTTTGACAGGACATTGGAGGGTCAAAATGCAGTCAGCCACTACTATTGCACAAAGCAATATTGGAAAGAGGACAGTAGGATGTTGTTCACACGTAATGTGCGTAGTGTGGTTTTAAAACCTACGCATAGTATAAACCAAATGCGAGACGCCCTCCAGCTATAGAATTGGAAGATGTTCTACTTCGACCTTAGAAATAGTATAATTAAAATAATTGAAAATAGTATTAAGAAATTGCTGAAGTGCGAGGTGCTGAAGTGTCTGTACAAAAACGCCACTATGTCAGTCCGACTCCAGGATCAGACCTCGAAAACTATCCTTCTGCAGCGAGTTGTGAGACAGGGTGACGTTATCTCTCCGAAACTGTTCACCGCAGCACTAGAGGTTGTCTTCAAGGTCCTGGACTGGAAAGGGGCTGGCATTAACATCAATGGCGAGTTCATAACTCACCTTCAGTTTGCCGACAATATCGTAGTCATGGCTGAGAGTAAGAAGGACCTCAGTACAATGCTTGATGACCTCAGTAGAGTCTCCGAAAGAGTGGGTCTTAAAATGAACTTGGACAAAACGAATGTCAAATGCAACACTGTAACACCCACTGTCATGAAGATCGGAGACATTACACTCGAAGTTGTGGACGAGTATGTTTACCTAAGGCAAACTGTCCAGTTGGGTAGGCCCACCTTCGAGAAAGAAGTCAATCGTCGAATCCGACTCCTCTGGGCAGCGTTCGGGAAGCACATACCGCAGTATCTCAAGACGAAAGTCATTAACCAGTGCGTGTTGCCAGTGAAATGACCTATGGTACTAAAACGTGGTTGCTCACAATGGGCCTTATTAGAAGGCGTTAAGTCACCCAAAGGGCAATGGAGAGGGTTTTAGAGGCATGAGGAACAGGGTGTAAAGTTCACTCAACCTCCATAGATAAGGGAGGATCCTCCGACCAGACGGGTGTTGTGTCTGGCGGGCAATTGCCCAACGATTGATGTTGGGAAATTGTCGTCGTCGTCGTCGTCTGCCTAGCCTTTTCCCAACTATGTTGGGGTCGGCTTCCAGTCTAACCGGATGCAGCTGAATACCAGTATTTTCCAGTTCAGTTTTTTTCAGTTTTTTTTTTTTTTTCCAGTATTTGCAAATTGTATCTATGCTAATTGCGCGGTAAACTCTGCTTGCGAGATGCAGGATTTGCGTGACGTCAGTATGACGCGTTGTTCGCATGTGGCGTTGTAGATACCGCTACAGGGCTATGTTTGGAGTTTTCCTGCTTGATCGAATCAGAAATTAAGAGACCCGCAGGAGAACCAAGGTAATCGACATAGTCCGAAGAATTGCCAAACTTAAGTGGCAGTGGGCAGGGCACATTGCTCGCAAAAAGATGCCCGATGGGGCCGAAAGGTTCTGGAGTGGCGACCGCATACCGTAAGACGTAGCGTTGGAAGGCCTCCCACAAAGTGGACCGACGACCTTGTGAAGGCCGCAGGAACTCGTTGGATGCGAGAAGCACAGAACGGTCGAAGTGGAGGTGCTTGGGGGAGGCCTATGTCCAGCAGTGGATGACTTTTGGCTGAAATAATGATGATGAGTATTAAAAGAATGTTTTATTTGACCGAATTAAAATATTGTGTATATTAACTGATTACAATAGTTTTAGGAACATGTTTGTTATTGTTTTATTTGCGAGAATTAGTATCCTTGCACAAGACATGGTATGCACAAAACATAGAACACAAATATACTTAAACTCATAATCTAAGCGGAAAATCGAACTTAAAGTTTTTTTTTTTAATATTACAGTCACACTTACAGAATTACAGTTATGGAAAAAAAAATTATAATACTCGTACCTACTAAATAAGTCCACGTACATACTTAGATGATATATTTACATTTATTTTGAACTTATGTAGCTGCTTATAATGGTTCTCCTGCTTTGGTGTCATAGTACCAAATGCTTAGGATGACGTTCCAAACGGATTAAAAACATCCTTTTCCATTACTTTCGATTTTGGGCCCAACTTTGTATGAAACCTGAATGATCTCCTTTGCATCTAAGTTCGGGACAAGACAGACTTTGAGAAGAGAATGTTAAGTACGATAAGGACACTTGCTTCTAAACATTCATCGAATGACACATCACAACGCACGCAGCGTCTGGAAATTGAAAACAACCGTGACACATCTGTGACGACTGACCAACGTAGGAAGTCAAGAATTAGGAGTCATATGACTCATTAACTAAACTCCGCCACACTTTTCATCATCTGCCTAGCCATTTCCCAACTATGTTGGGGTCGGCTTCCGGTCTAACCGGATGCAGCTGGGTACCAGTATTTTACATGGAGCGACTGCTTATCCGGCTTCCACAATCCAGTTACTGGGTAATACGATACCCCTTGGTAGACTGCTTGTCAGACTTTCAGGCTTCTGACGACCCGTAACGACTGTCAAAGATCCATGAATGACAGTCGGGAAAAAACGGCTTAACTTGCTTTCCGAGGCACGGAGGAGTCTTGGTGTGCAAAGATGGTCCCAAGACCCATCCACAGACCAACCGCGGCAAGTGTACCTTAACCTGATCGATCGACCCATGTGGCTGTTATTACTTAGCCACAAGCCGCATGTGTGATGGACGACAAACAAAGGAAATCAAGAACAAGAAGTCATGAGACTCATAAACTGAACTCCTCCACACAGTTAGACATAATACGAGAAACCATGTAATGTAACGACTACGCGATAATCCGCGATATCTAATCACATTCTAATGAATAAACACCTAATTTAAAATTACAAGGAAAATTATAGATACTTAAATATTATTTCACTATAATTAATTAATTTAGTGTTCATTGAATAATGAGCAAGAGTAATTGTAATTCTCAGTACACCGTCTTACACGGTTGACTTTAAAGTCTGTTCCCACTGTCTTTAGATCAGGTCTTCTGCGCTTTCTTATGCAACAGAGTAGTGGAGTGGCCGTCACTCGCTACGCTCATTTCCGGTCGCCAATCGATAATCAGATCCATTGATGTGCACTCCGCTTAGATTGGATTTGCGACCTGTGGATATACGCCTTCCCTCGACACGCACGTCTGCCTCAACCATACGATTATCCTACTTAACCTTATAATCTTTATTAAGATGTTATGACAGTGACTATTTAATGTAATATATTATCATCTGTACGTGAAATTATGGACGAAAGACCTATGTTAGTGAGTAATCTTGAAGAAAAGGTCAGATATCTTTCTGAAGGCTGGGTTAATACCTAATATATGTATCTATTCATACAAATCTTTAGGTATATACTAATTCAATCATTCAAAAGGTTTACAAATTCCTAAATACCTTTGGGAGTCAGCGAATGTGTAGGTAGGTATTGGGCATAGCTACAATCTAGGCTATAACAATTTTTTCAGAAAAATAGTTCGGTAGATCAAAGAGTCCATTCGTTTCTCTATTTCTTTGTTTTTCCGTTTTGATCGACATTTACAATTTTTGATTCTCCTGCGAATAAGTCCAAACCGATTCCAAACCACTCTCGAGGGACAAAGGTTGCAGTCGTGTAGAGTTCCTCGTGTTTTCATTTTATTACGTTTTATACTAGAGAACAATGTTCTGAACTTGTTCGTACTATCAACTCATTTCATCACATGTCATGTTTGATGAGTGATAACATTCAATAAGTATTTTTATCGCCGAAATGTAATAAAGCTCAATGATGAAGGTTGATACGTTTATATTTTTTCAATGAACGTTTATCGCGTGTAATAATCTTCTCTGTTATTGCCTGACGTACTTACTGACAGTGTTTTACGCGAATACTCAGAATTCGTATAACTTAATGCGAATTTTATGGCGTGTGTTAATTTACGCGCTCGTAACAGCTACATCAGTTGGTGTGTAATGACTGGGGAAGACAATCAGAAAGCTATCTAATAGGTTGTTTACTTAAATGTTTACCCACATCCGACACAGACCCTTGTTGACATGGAATTACAAACTTTGTGTTATTATGGCGGGTTAATCATATTAAAAGCTTTTACGAAAATTATACAAAATGCTCTATATCTGTAATTAAATACAGGTAATTTGTCATTATTTATGCAAGCAAATTGAATTTTGAAAAAGTGTAATTATTCGGTATTTCGGTCGGTAACCGAAACTGTTAGTGTTTAAGCATAAATTGCCTTCGATAATTGATATAATTAAACCATATTCAGCTGTTAACGATAATAAGTGTAGGTATCCGCGGGCGATCGAAACGGATGAAGCTACGTTCAAATTAGTTGATTAATTGGATCTTGGACTCAGTCGCTGCGGGGGTTCGATAAGGCACAGCCAGGCTGGGCAGAGGGGCAAACAAAAGACGGCGGACACTGCGCCGTATAACCACAATAGGTTCCTAGGTACACATAAAATAATATTACCTTTTCCAAGAAAATTCTATAGCAGGAAAACGATTAATTGTCGAGCAAATATTCAAAGAAAATACTTATTTTACATGATTCTGTTATATTGACATCTCCATACCTTCATTTACAGGGTAAGGTGTCATCTATGTTGTTGATGTAGTCAACAACATATTGACACGGGCCCGCGTGCCGCCGCCATCAACTTGACAAATTGCCGGCACCAGACACTGTCACGTGTCACGTTTATATAAACTTGAGGAAAAGTATAACAACATTGTTTAGTATCGCTAAACAAATGTCCTATTATGTGAAGTAGGTAGGTACTAGTCTGATTACAAAGTTAGTGCGCTGACATTATACATTTTTATCCTGTATTTATTCATATTTGTAACTATAATTTAATTGAGAAGATTTATGTAAACACTTAATTTACTTACTTATTTGAACTTGTTGAGCCAGGGGGTGCGTGGGATTGGCAGTGTGACTTGTTCATTTAATAATGTAGGTACTTTTTAAGGTCCCGTACCTCAAAAGGAAAAAATGGAACCCTTATTGGATTACTTGGTTGTCCGTCCGGCTGTCTGTTTGTCAAAACCCTTTTTATCAGGAACGCGTGACACACGCATTCCTGATAAAAGGGGTTTTAAGTTTAAGTAGAAATTTATATCGAATATGAAGGCCTACGTCCCTTGGAACTCTAAAAAATCAAGCTTCCTAGTCAACGCAATAAAAAACTATATATGCGACATGTTTTTTTCTTACGGTGAACCTGTATGAGAGAACATTTTTTCAACTAAAAACAAGTTTGTTCTTGGGAAAATTCTCTCCAACTACGGAACCCTTCATTGTGTGTGGTCCGACGCGCACTTGGCAGGTTATTTACTTAATCTCCCACAAAGCTTATAATGCCTTCATGGAACAAGGGAAAATCCTGCTTGGTAAAAAAATAACATAAATACCTACCTACCTAAGTTAGATTGTTTTGCAATATCCAGTTTTCTATTGAATAAAACCCACGCAACTAAAATAGAGAGGTGGTGCTCTGTCGCCCACGCTAACACGCTAACTCAATTAGTTCCCAACTTTGAATAATATCATAGTCTAGCTTTAATTATTTATTTATTTAGCCCGCGACTACGCGTTATATATCAAGATATCAAGTAGCGTAAGTCGCGTAAGATATCAAGTAGGTATAACATTTGATTTCACATTCCTAGATTTTCTCATACGTACTCTCACACCCCGCTGTAACCCTTCTTAATAATTATTTTACGACTTCTTTTAAGGACTTGTTCTGGAGTATTGCAACTCCTTGGATTACACCATCTTTTTCCCTCTTAGGGACTACAGAGAGACTTAGACTCAGACTTAGGGAGAGACTATAAGGGTGAGATCATTTGAGAATCCTCATTCTCAAATGATCTCACCTCTATAATCTCTTACGGCCAACATCTTTCAAACTTGTGTGTATAACTTGAGACTTTTGTATATTTGTTAAAAAAGAATTAATAATAATATCTCAAACAAAAACAAACACACAACACCTTCTTACGTAACTCTAGTAATATACGAACGTTTTGATATATTAAGCAAAATATGAAAGTAATGTTCCCTATTTTATCGGAAGGACGTGGCAGTCGAAACTTTGCTAATCACCGTTCGAACCACCACTCGCTTAAGAATAAATTACCACAAGAAAGTTTTACGCAAAGTAATTAAGTTACCACAGTCAAGTTGGCACTTGCTAAATATATTCGTGCTGAAATCGGCTAACTCTACAAGCTAACAACTACAGGAGTGACTCAAGTGCTGGGCGAAGTTACGCGGAATGCATGCGGGACTAACAGATGCACAGAAAGTTATTTAACTATGTGCACATATGACAGCAATTAATTCTTATAAAGGAAGCAAAATATAAAATTAATTACGATTTTTCCTATTTTAAATAATGGCAAGGAGGAATATTTAAATAGTGGTTCGAGTTGCTTCGAGACAAGGGTCCCAAACTGTCCTGTATTCATCATTCTCCGAAGATTTTTTTTTGTTAGCCTATACTGCTGGGCAAAAGCCTCCCCAAATTCTTCCAGAAACTCTCTTCCCTTCTTCTCCGATGACTTACTCAATTATTAAACCTTCATTTTAAAAAACAAATTTATACGAACATGCTGTCATTCATCAGTAAGATACCGTTTAACTATTAAATCTAAACGTGTACAAGACGATACCAGTTACTAATAAAAAGTTATCTCGTGTGGAAACGATCCTGGTTGCAGCATCAGGTCATCTAAACCACATACATGTATTTATATCGAAAAAAAAAGAAATGCCCCAAGTAGAAGAAGTGGTCCAAAATTATTCCACAGAACTATCTTTACACACAACAATAACTTTCTTTGTAACTGAATAAAACGCAATTCATTGTTGCCATTAAGAGACATTTGAGCTTTGTGTTTGCATGGTTGCTTAGGAAGCCTGCAAGCCTGTCACAAAAAAAAACTTCGGACAATGATGAATCTATATTGGACCTTTGTTCCACGAAGTGAATCTGAAGGTTCCATAACTTTTTATACGTGCAAGCTGTAAGTGTACTCGTAACAAATATATAAATCTTGTATATTTTTATTTTTCCTGTAAAATACTTCGTCATGACCAGCAGTGCACCCTGAACGTGATCTGTATTGTGAATTTTCTTCAGAATGTGCTGTAATTCCGTTCTATTTGGAAATTTTCTATGAAAGAAAGTTATGATGCTACGACTGCTACGGATGCTACGACCGCTACGGTTGCTACGCCGGCTACGAACGCTACGCTAAAGTTTAATGGGACGCTTTTAGTTCGAATATTGAATTAAGAATGAATACAGACTAACATACATAAAAATAACACCAACCAAATGTTGATCGATAATTTGGTCTGTAGTCTGCTGAGGCTCTTATTGTGACTTGCCTTCCCACATTTATCAATATAGATTCCGTTAGTCGAAGTGTTTACATTTTTACTCCATATCTTTCGCTTAAAAGCATTGAATACGCATTGTATCCACCTAAAAGTAAATAAGCACTTTTCATTATCCAATATACTTACAATATAATCGTGAAAGTATTTATTTATCATAATTTTTTCTCATGTTTTTCACTTTTCCTTCGCTGGAACTCGCAAATGGAAAGCTTTGTATCAACTGGTAAAGTGCATAAATAATAGGGGTTAAAGTATGAAATTGCCGTTTTATTGTAACAAGTACTTCGAATTGACATACAGCTTTCATGGTTTGAGATATTTGAGTGAAACTTTTTTCACATGGTACCGATGAAGTTCTTCTTTTAAAAAATGTGCAACATTCGATTATCGACTTTCAGTTGTTTTTTTTTTATTCAGCTTAGACAAGAAAGATGGATACTTCGAAAATTCGAGTTATTTTTGAATACGAGTTCCGACGCGGAACTAACGCGGCAGAAACAGCTCGCAATATCAATGTTGCGTTTGGAGAGGGGACTGCTAATGAACGCACCGTGCGATTTTGGTTTAAACGCTTTCGTGATGGAAACTTTAGTTTGAAGAACGAACCACGTGGAAGACCGCCCACACAGGTGAATAACAATGAATTGAAAGAGATGGTGGAAGCCGATCCGAGCCAAACTACCCTGGAATTAGCGGCATGGTTTAACGTTACCTTACCAACAAATGGACTCATTTGCGTCACATCAATAAAATAAATAAATATGAGAAATGGGTGCCTCATGATTTGACTGATCTGCAGAAAGAAACGCGTGTTGAAACTTGTGTTGTCTTGTTGAATCGATACAGAAATGAAGGAATATTGAATCGAATTGTGACATGAGATGAAACGTGGATTCTTTACAATAACCGTAAGTGAAAAATGCAATGGCTGACCCCAGGTCAAACGAAGTAACAGTGTGCTAAAGCAAAGCTTACCAATGAAAAGGTAATGGTAACTGTTTTGTGGTCCCAGCATAGTGTTATTCACTATAGCTTTCTCCGATCTGATCAAGCAATAACGGCAGATGTCTACTGTACCAAACTCCGAAGAATGATAGCAAAACTAGCAGTGAAACAGCCCCGACTCATGAATCGATCTTCACCATTATTGCTCTATGATAACGCGAGACCTCATACAGCAAGAGAAACTGATTTAACTCTACAGGAACTGCAATTAGAAACCATTTGTCACCCTCCGTATTCGCCAGACCTTGTTCCAACGGACCACCATTTTTTTCGTGATTTGGACAATTTTCTACGTGATAAAAAGTTATCTTCTCAGGAGGCAGTACAAAATGATTTTACACAGTTTGTCGAATCTAGATCACGAGAGTTCTATTGCAAAGGCATAAATGACCTTTCTATTAGATGGCAGCAATGTATAGATAATAATGGTAATTATTTTGATTAAATAAATATGTTAAATAAAAAAAAAACGAATTTCAATTTTTCAGTACAACTCGGCAATTTCATACTTTAACCCCTATCTATATGTGTTTCCTTACAGTTATACAATGCTGTTTGGTTTTACATGTATTTGCATATGTTGGTTATTAAACATACTTTACATCAAAGCTTAAAATAAGGACTGTTATGTACTAAAAGACAGTTAAGTAGGTAAGCAAAACTATTCATATTTCCTGCGCTTTGCATTTTCAGTTTTAAGTAGATACAGAAAACAGTACTAGCGATATGCTACAACAATTAAGCATTGAAGTGAATATTCATCAATCAATAATGTGATACAGTTGTAAACAGAAGTTAGTGATTAAAGAGGTTTGAGATCACCTGTCGCGTACACGATCAACAGGAAGGCACCCGGGCGAGGCTCGCAGGAGCGGAGAGGACGCCAGTCGCCGCCCAGCCGCCCTTCGCGACGCACGTCACCCCGCGAGGCAAACGCCCTGCACCACCGACCGTGTACTCGACTCACTTACGCCTCATCACGTACCTTAAATTCAGTTATTCCTTTTTTGAACATCACAAAAACCTACAAACATTTCTCACGAAATAGAACCTTTTAAACGTCGCAAATTAAGTTCGAATATCGGAAAAAGAACTGAGATCGTTCGAAGTTTACAGAGTGCCAACGGATAGCGAAGGATTCTCCGCGCCCTCATCATGTATTTCGCCTGAGGCCAGGTAAGTTTTAAGTAACATTAAGTGCCAACTTATATTTCGCAAGTAGTTTTGTTCAGATAACAATATTGTTAACTTTCCTTTACCTAAATGTTTAAACTAGTGAAGATACCTATTTGTTTGCATAATATCTTATTTACTAGCAATGTATAAAAGTATTTATCCGTTAAATTACTTTTTGTTCAAACATATTATGTCTAAATATTGCATTATTTATGCATTTTAAAATAATTTTTCTATTGAAAGATATGACATTCATTAAAATGCTTTATTTGGCAACACAACAGCGAATTACACACACAAATAAGTGTAATGGAAAGCGCATACTACGTAACAACACATTTTATAAACATCATACGTACACAAAGAAACAAGACCTACATTCTGTTCATTTACAAATAAAACATTCTCTCGGTGAAGACGTTTTCTTGTTTGTACTTCACAAGTTTTCCTAAGAAATTGTATAAAATACTTGTTTATATTGTATTACTTTCATGACAAACAGTGGAAATCTGGACGTGCTCTGTATATCCGATATTCTTTTGCAACATCCTCAGTTATGTACGAGTAGGTGGGGTTCGGATGCCAAAATGTGAAGACCGCGGCTGCGAGCCACTTAATTGCAGCTTTGCATTCGTTCCGCTCGGGGATGTGATTGGACACTTTAATTTGTAGTTAGCAGTCACCGCACATTAATACCTTGTGCCAACAGTCAAGACTAATGCAGGTAGCTCTTCATTAACACAAAGAATGGTAAAGTTGTTTTAAAAGGTAAATTACATGCCAGAGAGAACGTTTGTTTTAATTTAAAAAAAAAATTAACCTCTATGAATGTGTAGGTTTGTTGCGTCGCTGCAAATATCCCGAATAAATTGAAAGTTTCTGTAAAGCTCGTTTCAAAGTTTTTGCAAAAAATCGTCGATGAAACCAACGTACATAGCAACGCTCTTTTTAATTATTCGTCCGCCGTTTCCATCGTTGACTATTCCCATTTATGAAACACGTCGGAGCGGCGGGTGACTGTCGGAAAATTCGTAATTTCAGTGCCGGACTCTCAATCTGAATACGCGCAAAAAATTGCAATTTGATACTATTCAAATTACAATGGACGAGAAAGCTTTGATTCAGAATATAATTTACATATTTCCGCGACCTAATTAGCTGTAATAATTTTGCTGAAATCTCTCTAACCTTCTGATTTCGAAATTAGTTTGCATCCCGCGGATGTTATCGTCATATGGCTGAGTTTAGAGTAGACTCGGTACTTTACTAACATAGTTACTTATTGAGGGTTAAGCTAATGATTTAACGAGAGGTTAGAAAGTAATATTACTTCGCTACTTAAAATGTAAGTACAGATAGGCACCTATAATTTTACAATAAAATTCATAATTATCATCCCCCTGCCCGATAAGGGCTTATTGATTTGGGGTGGCCGCAGCGTGTCTTTTCTTCCATAAAATTATTTTGGCCAGTAGGTTTTCAACCCGTTTCTAGCCATAATTATCATCTTAGACACTTTGTACCTATCTATCATGTCACCGAAAAATACAGGTAATCCTAACTAATACTATAAATGCGAAAGTGAGTTTGTTACGCTTTCACGCTAAAAGGGCTGAACGGATTTGAATAAAATTTGCCATATGAGTAGACCATGATTGTAAAAACAAACAGTGAAAATACTATTTTCTTACTATTTGAACCACATTTGCACTGATGCGAGTCTGTATCAATCCCATTGCAGGGCAGTCTTCTTCTCATACAAAGAAGGCTCGAGCGCAAATCACCCCGTTTGCTCAAGGCTATATATAATAAATTCGTAGCCAAGTCCAAACTGTACATTGAATGTGTACTTAAGTAATTTTGAGTCGGCGTCAAACAATCAATAAACAAAGATCACTAAATTGCATTAAATTTAAACGGCGCCGACTCAAAATTATTTAGGTATACTTACATTAGTTTTAAGAACTTAGTTATTAAGGTTAAATAAAAAAGGTTTATCATTTTTTGCTTTTCAGTTTTTCGGCGGTTTAATTTTTTTAAAGTTTTTTTTAAAAATTTTTATGGCTATAATCTACTAATTGTTTGCCAAAGGGCAGGCATATGTGGCACCACTGAGTAGAGTAATAATACACAACTCAGTATTCAAATCTGTGAGTGAACAATAAATCACCCCTATTTTCCCACCCTTAGAGTTGGAATTTTTTTTCCAAATTTATGTGGGACCAACTTTGGGGTTTCCAATAAAAAAGAATTATCAAAATCGGACTACTCTGTAAAAAGTTATGCGTGGTCATTCATAAAAAAAAAAAAAAATTATACGCGTCGACTTGAGAACCTCCTCCGTTTTTTTTCGTCGGTTAAAAATAAAATAATAACTATATTTAGGTGACTGTTAATGGGAATTACCGTATGTTTACAATCTACTGATATATTATTTTAGATATTGCCGTTCGTCAGGAATAATCTGTTACAATGCATTCGTCAGGTCAGTGTACTAGTGTTGTGCCAAAAGGACATTGCTACCAGTCCTGACTCTGTATATTTTTGCTGCTGAGACCAAAACTACAAACGTAGTATACTCGGAAGTTTTATAAAAATGTGCCTGTTATTTTGGTACTTATATCGTGGTGTCTCACGACTTCCACATGAACGAAGTCGCGGGCAGAAGCTATTGAATTTAAGTCCAGGGTTTTCTTACTATGTTTTCCTTCACCAATATCAGTTATGTCTGTGCACGTGTACATCATTATTTATATTAATTGACATTTCCTGGAACTGAGATTACAAAGCTGGTGTCGGTAAAACTGAATTGATCGGAACGACAGTTCCGAGTATCGATAGTTACCCGGTACCCGGAAAGAGATTTCTGAATTCTAGGTATTTGGTGAATCAGATGACTATGGCGCTGGTCTAGTCTCTCTTTGTACTATTTTCTCTGAAGGCTAACCAAATTGCGCTTATAATTGGCTACGCTGTAAAGTTCAGTTCCAAGAAATTTGATTTTCGTTTCAAACAAGTTTCAAAGCAAGTCCAAATATTTATATTTGTTTTAATATTACCTACACGTAGGGCACAGAAAATAGAACATAACCTAATATGACATTTCAGACATTCGTGGCGTTGTTACAGCAATATATTGGAGGCATCTTCAAAAGGGTTTACTACATACTACGACTTTGAACGTACTTCGGCTGAAGTTTTGTTCCTTTTAGAGATAATGAAGTCTTGTAACTTTATTATTGTCTCCGAGCTAAACTATAAGAAATGTGCGGAGACTGTTGAAATCTTGACAAGAATTACTCGAGATTTTCACTAAAGAGGTCGACATTATGTCATGGCCGCAGAACGGTCTTAATTTTTTGTCGAGTAGGTATTGATATTTGGTGGATATGCAACTTATTTTCAAGTCAATGTTACTTTTTAAATTAGTTGGACCTATTAGGCGGCCGCATTAATAGCAGCTCCAGTGGCATCAATTAAATCTTCAAAAGTGCGTGCACTTTTTAAAACCCGCGGGGTAATTGTTAACACACATCAGTAGCAATGGGTTTTATTATTGCGTTATTTACGTTGTTGAGGAGGCAAATTTTTCGAACATATGAAGCAATGGATTAGCAATATCCTTCAAATTATTCAGATTGAGGTTGATAGTGTGTTACGCAGTTAGGATACTGTATACCTATGGACTAGTTTTTTCCATGTTGTGTTGGCAGCAGCCTGCCTGGGTACGTAATCGATTGAGTGCTTTCGATCTAAGAAATATTAGTTTCTACTATTCTACTTCTTAATATCTATCGAAATGTGCTGTACATCTACTTTCTTATCCGCTAAGCTCCAACACTTATT
Organism: Apamea anceps; assembly: GCA_951799955.1. Lineage (NCBI taxonomy): Eukaryota > Metazoa > Arthropoda > Insecta > Lepidoptera > Noctuidae > Apamea > Apamea anceps. The sequence goes on from OX637516.1 coordinate 9,419,160, forward strand.
TGATAACCTTTGGCACGGAGTTCTACCGGATATTTTCATCTCTCGTAATCAAATCTGTTTCCTTATGGGATTTTGACGAATTCAAGCTCCGATGGTTTCTGTTTTGTGTTCTTGGCGGATGAGTAAGCTTTCTGTGAGTGAGTTAGAATTTCGCAAAAATATTACTACGTCAAGAATAATACGTAATTTAAAAATATAATTTGGACTCGCGTAGATAAAACAAGCTTGTTTTCTCCGCACATTTTATGTGGATTTTATCCGCGGTTCGCTCACGTGGTTATGTTTTCTTGCAAAACGAAATCTACTTTACAAATAATGTAATGAAAATAAACTCCAATACATTGTTAAGACAACAAAGTTGTCGTAAACCCTGATTACTGTCACGTATTGAATATCATAGCTCACTTTTATGAGTAAACACAGTAAGTAAATTATGCAAGAAACATACAATTTCAGCCCATCTTACGAAGAGATCGCATGACTTACATAAACGAAGAAGGCTTTTCTAGGCAAGTGTTCTTGATCGTCCGCCGATCATCACTTAGCGTCAAATGAATTATGAAGTTAAAGCAAATGTAAGCCTAAAAATAAAACCACTTTATTTAATATTCAACAAAATACAGGTTCAATATTTTTTTAAAGGAAATCCAGTTTGGATGACAAATAAAGCACGGAAACCGATTGAAAAAGAGGCAGAGGAGATGGACATCGCAATTTACATGAAAGTTTATTTGCCAAGTCTGCGTCTGACGCGGAGTAGAGGCTTTAATTAAACGAGCCGCAGGAAGACCAGCTGACTCAAGAGATTATTTTGTAATTTATTTTATTAATATATTTGTATTCAGTTGTGCCGAAACAGTTTCCACAATTTCGTGGAGTCTGTTTTTGTTTTTGGTGTAAAATTGGATGGGTACAGCGTCAGCATCACAATCATTATAATAATAAATATAGTAATATCTCTGTGGCCCGGCTGTCAAGTTGACGGTGACAAAAATTTTACTCCGTATATTTTAATATTTTTCAAACATTAACAAATAAGAAATAATGTTTTAATATGTAATATGTAAAAGTGAAAAGTTTTTATTTTTCACTTTTAAGTTGTAATTTTTACCAGTAATTTAGGTTTAAAAATCAAACTACTGAACCGTTTTTGATGAAATTTCTATGGGACCACTTCAGAAATCTCCCTTCGAACAAAAAAGAATTTTGAAAATCGGTCCACAATTGGCGGAGAAATCGCGTAACAAACACACAAAAAAAAAAAAAACATACCGTCGAATTGAGAACCTCCTCCTTTTTTAGAAGTCGGTTAAAAAAAAATGATTCAACTCTTTTTGCTGTTGAGCCAGTCGGATTTGTATTCACGAGTGACATATTTTGTGGTGTGAAATTGAAAATATTTATGGTCTTATCATTTTTGTACCAAGACGGAACATGCGCCATGTCGGCAAAAGAGATGTTTTATTTGTAAACATAACACTGAATGAATGTCTAAAGAAGTCAAGTGAAATTACATTCAAACAATTTAGAGCTTGTAAGAGGTTTCATTGTTTCATGTTCTTGAGGATCGCTTTGCTAGTCGCTATCTCCAAGGCGCTCTCCGCTCTGTGTTATATTTTCAAAGTACATCTCCGTTTCGTTCCACGGAATAATTAATTCTATTTTTCGTACCACGTTTCTGAGAATGGCAAAATTTTGTTACCTGTACGGAGTGAAGTCTTCTTACAAGGAATTATATAACAAATGGAAAATAATAAATTTAGGATTTGCCATAACAGGGAAACAGCCCGAGAGCTTTGTATAGCAGGGATTTGTTTAATAGATAATAAAATTTGCGAGCTATTCGGGCAATTCGCAAGTGTCAGGGTTAGGAGAGTTTCCCGAACATAGCCGGGATACAGTGTCGATACAGTTATAATCGTGGGCTTTTGTCTAATACATAGTTGATGTTCATTAAACCGGTTATATTGATTCTGTATCCCAGGCCCAGTGTGGGTTGGTAGATGTTAAATGCCATTCGAATTTTTGATTCTAGGACATACTGGTTTCCTCACGATGTTTTCCTTCACCGTTTTGCAGTGATGAAATAATTTACACAACTTGAAGCACCACTCGTAAGTCGTGGCCGTTACCACTGGGCCGCAACTGCTCAACTGGAGTTTATTGGTACAAAATAACACTGAACATTTTTAATTAGATAGTAAGGTACATAGCAACGAGAACGAAATGTTCTCTGCATAAATAAATGTTATGTTAAAATACCCATTAGAAAAATCTGATAAACAATTAATTGAAACAGAAAGGCGGTTCAGTCTCGTTTAGCTTTCAGAAAGGTTTGATAACGTTGGATATTTTCATCGTATATGCTCAAACACAACAATAACTTTAGATTAAATTAACTGTAATTTGGAACCTATTGGTTTACCATAGGCAACTGTCAGAAAAAGACTGTCTACCTGTTTAATAAACTCTTAATTTATCCGTCTAAACTAATTACGTGCTCTATAGGTATTTGCGTCGTTTTATGGTATATAAGATTTTGTATCGATAATCTACTAAATCTCAAATCGAAATGTTTTACTGAAGTTTTGTGTCGTGTGTTGTAACCATGTAAACCTGCAATCGATACTCCAATAATAAAAAATACGTCGTGTTATGGGCACTGGACAGGACTATTGTCATAATTGATAAAAATAATACTGTGGATTATTATCGACTATCCGCTAAAATGAAACCCACTCCAATTACTTGGCACTCATTCGCCACTACAAAGCGTGCGCGATCATAACGGACTTATAGTATTAATTAAAATCACGCATAGATAATACTGCTTCAGTACTTAATTCCAGTCTTTGTATTACGCGTATAATTATGGACTAAAATGATGTTACAAACGCATTATTTAAATTCATTGCTGAAAACCGCGATACCGCTTTTGAAACGCACAAATTATTTTTAGTCATACTATTTATTTATTTATTTTAAATAGAACGGTTAAGTTCAAGTTAGTTAGTTTAAGTTCACTACACCTCCTAGGTTCCCCAATTTTAGAAGACAGTTTTTCACCTTTCATCGATGAAAAAATCAAAAATTTCAACGACATTTCGGACAGACTGTCCAAAATTAATTTACATTCGGCATTCACCCTAATTAGATACTGTTGTTTTGGTCCAAATTTTATATATTTTCTACGTTCTTCCCCTTTATGGAAGCAACCACATCTGTTGGACAAAATTGACCATATTATCCGTAGCACATTAACAACCATTTTAAATGTGGCCTTGGACGACCGAGCGTGGCTTCAAGCCACACTACCCATCCGTTTTGGTGGCCTCGGCGTCCGCAAAATTACCAGTATTAGCTTACCGGCGTTCCTGTCCTCTGTCCACAGCACCGAAAAGTTGACCGGGAAAATTTTAGCCCCCTGCCTGGTTGACTCTGAAGTGCCTTGCTTGACCGACGCGGTGAACGCCTGGAAAGCGGCTTGCCCGGATACAGATCGGCCCGTAAACCCATCTTCCCAGAGACAGTGGGATGAGCCGCTCTGCAGGTTGGTACGGAATAAACTTATCAATACGTCCACCAATACTGCTGAGCGTGCCCGCCTGCTGGCTGTGGGTGAGTGGGAGTCGGGGCTGTGGCTCCAAGCACTCCCTTCACCCAACATAGGCACTATGCTGGGTGACACCACCTTCCGGCTCGCTACCTGTCTGCGTTTGGGTGCTCCTTGCGGGGCTCCGCATCGCTGTCAGTGCGGTGAAGCTGTCGACTGCCTCGGACACCATGGCCTATCCTGCAGTAGGAGCGCAGGTCGGATAGCACGGCACGCCAGCATTAACGACATCATCCGTCGTGCTCTTGTCACCGCCGGGGTGCCAGCTGTTTTAGAACCCAACGGCTTGGCACGCGACGATGGGAAGAGACCAGATGGAATGACCATAATGCCCTGGAAGTTAGGCAGACCTTTGGTGTGGGATGCAACATGTGTCGACACCCTTGCGCCATCCCATCTTCCTAGCACGGTGGGCTGTGCTGGAGCGGCTGCTGCTGGTGCAGAAAACCTCAAACGGCGAAAATATTCCAGCCTGATTGGGAGTTATATCTTCGAGCCGTTTGGGGTTGAAACACTAGGGCCATGGGGTCCGAGTGCCCACTTGGTGTTTCGAGATATCGCCAAGCGGTTAGTCGACTCTTCACGTGACCAGAGGGCTGGCCTGTTTCTTGGCCAAAGAATTAGCATCGCCATACAACGTGGCAATGCTGCCAGCCTTTTGGGCACTGTTCCTGTTGACAGCGATGCGGACGAATTTTTTGATGCCCTATGATTCTTTTTTTTTTCACTTGTACATATGTATTATTATTTTAGACTTAATTTGATTCTTATGTGATAGTGAATAACAATTTAAATATCTTACATTAAAGTATAATAGAACGGCCGAAGCCAATTACACTATTTAAACTTAATAATATAATTTATTTAATACATTCATGCATTCTTCTCACAGAAATTCAAACATTCTGACAATATCATCTTCCATTCATTCGCAAACATATCAAGATCTGTGTTTGAGAACGAAATCAAACTATCAAATTATCAATGCTTAATGCATATTAGAGTTGTATACTGTTGGACAGAACACACCATACTGGACTGCATATTGGGGCTTCGCCCTTCCAAGCCTAGTCGCTTTCAGATCCCGACGTCAATAGACAATCGATCGTAGTTGGTTTGGTGTGTGATGGTTGGTTGGTTAAATTTCCCAAACTCAGCTAGTTTGAAAACCGTTTGAAAAATCTCTACAGTCTCAAAGTCTCGGAACACGAGACAACACGATCAAAGACCCAGAACGTCCCGGGACTTCAAGACTTCTCAGAATAAAAATAGAATTGGGTTAATTTTCGGCCAGATGTAGATATCAATAAAGCAGGCAATATTACTTTTTTTTATTGTGTTTAAAGCTTTTTAAAGTAGTTCCAAACTTTCAGTAGGTTTTCCGGTTGTTTCAAACAACTGGAACTACGTTTTAACCCGACTGCGCGACAGCAAAGACAAAGTTGCTCTTGATTTTTTTGCAAGAATTTCGGGTACATTTTCTTCGATTTTTTTGATTGACTATTTACTATAAATGTCAAGTAATTATTCGTTAAGCTGATAGATTGCGCTTTCAATGACGTGACAGAGTTCGGGAAGCTAACAAAGTTTATTATGACTTTTGAAAATAAATTTATTACAATACAATTTTAACGCGTCTCGAGTCTCGAACCGAAAGTCTCGGGACCCGAAACAACTAAATTTACAAAAAGTCCCATGACTCCGAGACACGATACGTCCCGGGACCAAAGCCCTCTTGGTAGCGTCACAGTTATTTCAACGTCTCCATTGTTTAAATGATCGTTTGTTCGACAAATGCTTACAATAAGAATTACTCTGAGTTTTATTGTGGAAAATAATAGACTGTGCAGTATGTAAAAAAGTCGCAACTTAATTAAAATACTTTTGACGGGCCAACGCATTATAAAATGCGAGGTGTGAATTTTTTATAAAACTCATTTTAACGAATTAAAGCGGCCGAGCTGAGAGTGGCCTTGGGGGGACAACGCAGCCTTCTGGGGAACCCGCCTTAATTTGTTCATTAACCCTTAAACAGGAGCCGACCCATTTGCAAAATTCTCAATTCTAGCTATAGTTACACGACTTTCTCAACAGCTTACGGAATGACTTTTGATGTAAAAGCCTTTCTGTGATCTTTAGTATTTTGCCCTTACTAGGCTAGTAGAGTACACCTATAGGTACGAGTATAATGGTAACTCGTGTGCTTATAATATCTAGGGTGGTATTTTCACAAACTTTTCCTTATTTCGTGATAAAGCTTTTATTTACTTAAATTAAGGGAACCTAGTAATAAAAGTGGGATCCCTTCTTTTTGCATAATGTTCTTTTTCCTAATATACTTTGGCATAACTATTTTGTTATAATTTGTTTTGCCATAATAATACTTTGCCATATTTTTTTTTGGCATACAGTTTATGTTGGCATAATGATCTTGAAGGCTCATTTGTTTTGGCATAATTTTAATTTTGCATATCGCGTTACTAGGCGTAATGATTATTAGCATAATAATATTTAGGCATACAATTAATAGAAATAACGGAAACAAATTTGAGTTAATTTTACGTATTTATTTTCACTCGATTCTGAATCACTTTTTCCAAGAGTCGGGGTGCCCCATGGTCTAACACATCTCGATTTAGTAAAAAGGCAATGCGAACTTAGGATGCAAGAGCGAGCGAAGCGAGCGAATAAATAAAAATAAAATCAAGTGAGCGAGTGGAGCGAGCGAACGAGCCCCCGTCATCCCCTTCGTGTTAGGTTCCTTTAAACCCTGCAGACAGAAATAGGGGCCCCGCGAAGCGGGGACCCGTCGACTACGCCTTATTATTATTGTTATGCTTAATAAAGTTATGCTTTAGAATGTTATGCTTAAAAAATGTATGCTTTAGAATGCTAAGCTTAATCATTATTATGATTAGAGAAATTATGCGTAAATAATTTATGCGAAAATATAATTAGGACAAACAAAAGTATGCCAAGTTATATTAGGTCTTAAAATTTTATGCAAATGGATAGGGAACCTCATAATCTAGATCAATGAGTAGACTATATTAGTCAATGCCTATTTTAAGAATGAAAGCTTAAAATTCAAGCTAAGTACCTAAAGTTTCTTCGCTTTGCTCGTTCTAATTGCAAATTGCAATAGTACACTGGAGACCAAAGGAGTTTGAATTTGAACGGTCTAAGTAGGTACGCCTAGATTGATACCCTGCGATTTTTTTTGATCTATCTCGAGCAGTAATGGATTTGCTGTTAAAGAAGCAATAAATTTTTGCTTAAGTTGATTCATTTATAATTCAAGTACTTGAGTCTAACTTTTTAATGAAAGGATCCGAGTACCAAACGATGAGAATGACATAATTATTTTAAATTACACGATTATTGATTTTATTTAACTCCTTCGCTCCTTCTTGCAACTTTCTTAAAAGAGATAATAGGTAAGGTAGGTAGGTAAGTATGTAAACATAGTAAATTAGTACTGCGAATGATTTAGCGACAGTATTAATAAATGTATTTTGAGATAAAGTGGCAAATAATAGAGTTGCTATCCCATTCAGTACAAGACGGAAGCCTCACCGTTCGTCGTAATAGCGTAGTACGTTTAAACAAAGCCCTGCCTAATCAAACCCCAGTAGGCTGTATTGAAGCGCGCTTGCCGGGCTGCCAGGCCGGGACTGCCGGGGTCACCTCCCAATATTGTAGGTACTGAGCAGGCGGGATTACGGCGGAGCATCAGACTCCCAGCGTAATGGATTTACTCCTAGTGGCGCTCCGCAAATATACCCTGTTTACTTACACTTACATTTATAATATAATTGTTTACACCACGTTTTTCAGTTCTCTAGTTAAATATTTATAATTTGGCAAAAGAGAAATTGAATGAACGTGGGTAGGTATTTGAGTAATACTATATAGGTAGTAGGAAATTCCCAAGCTCGTTATGAAGGAGAAAGCAAGTTTTTTCTAGGAATTTGTTCTTTGCTTACAAAAATAAGCTGATAAATTATTTTCACAAGATAACAAGTTATTCCGATGTAAAAAATAAGTTGCTTATTTATTTTATTTTTTAATTTTACCATTTACGTATGTACACACATCTACGAGTATAAACAGACAAGAAAAAAACAGAACAGAAAAAATAGGTCAGTACCTATTTTTTCTGTTCTACAGACTGGACAATAGATACAGAGATGTAGACAGCGTTTGAAATAGTAAATGAGACAAAAAAATTATACATGAAATCAAAAACAATTCATTTAAAAAACTAAACAAAAATTACGAAAATATACTAACATACTGTTGCGCGCCACAATTAATGCCTGGTAGATGGTGACATTAGTTACCACTAGCGCCATCTAGTATCAAGTAGTAGAACTAATAGATCCTTCTAGAAATTTCGATACTAGAACTATCGACATCTGGTCAGTCTGGGCCGGTATGTACTCAAACATTCTAGATGTTTCTACAATAGAAGATTCTGGAACTATCTGTGGCACTATATAAGGCCGGGACTAGCCGCGACCAGTCGCACTTGGATCAACGAAACGAGCGAATACATCGAAACAATCGAAAGCGTTCTTCAAGTGCGACTTAAGAGCGAATGTGTTTTATAATTAGTGTGTTTGAGTTGTTATTAAAGTTGTTTAATTAAAGTGTAACTTTTGGTAATTTTTATCGGCAATTTTTATTGTCACGAACCCGAAGCTCGTAACAATACTCGTACATACAAATAAACATACTTCTAAAATAAATATCACTGGAATGATAATAATTACATCATACTCAAAATAATAAATACATACACAACTATGATGAAGTGGACAGATAGGGTTCTTTTACTCTTCTTTTAAAAACTGCAACAGTTTGGCAGTCCCTGATGTCAGGCGGTAGTGAATTCCACAACCGCACCGCGTGCTCTGTGAAGGAGTAGGAGTAGAAGTTGGTGGACTGGGGAGGGAACTGCGACCTGCAAGGTGCATCTGAAGGACGGGCGTAGGAAAAACGCTCCCGCAGATAGGATGGTGTTTTAGGATTGTGAAGGAGATTGAATAACAGACACAATATCCGCAAGTTCCTGCAAAGTCGAATGGGGTGGGCCACTTGAGTATCTTGCGAAGGTTGGAGACGTGATCATATTTTTTAAGTTAAAAACAAAACAAATACAGATATTTTGCAAGCGCTCAAGTTTATTTAAAAGCTCCTCGGTGGCATCCAAATAACAGGCATCGGCATATCAATAATGGGCTGAATGAGGGTTTGAGCAAGAGAGATTTTGATGTTCAAGGGCAAGAAGCCCTGGAGACATTTCAAGGAATTGAACGTATAGTTGCTTCTATTTTTCCGTTTCTGAAGTTTTTTTCATAACATTTAAGTACTGGGAATTGCATTTTTATAGAATTCACGTCGATACCTTGAGATGTCCTCATCCCCATTAACCTGAAGCAGTCAATGCTGGATATAAGTACATGGCTGTTTCGATCGCACACCAGTTAATTCACTCCTCGGTCCACTCAATAACATGTCTGCCTACCCCAACGGTCATCGGTCGGGTCCGAAGCATAAGAAATAAATAAATACTCTAGAATGAGGGAAGGAGGCAAAATAATGAATTTGGCTCAATAAAAAATCTTATAGTATCTATATAATGTAACAAAAGGCCATCCTTTTCAGAAGAATCTCTGCGAGCATAAAATGTTTACGGCTTGAATTTATTACATGAAAATATTGCAGCCTTTATAAACCCCGTCTTTAATTTTTAATAGCTATCAGATTCCTGGAGTTTTATAAGTCCCTATAGATAGGTCCTCTTACTACACCTACTATTTCAGTGTCATAAAATTGATCTTGAATAGATAGGTAGTTTCATAATTACTTTTTTTGTTCATTGTTTTCATATACCATATAAAACCATTATGCTGCTACCTTATTAAAGTTCATGCAAACCTTAAAGCTGTCAATTTTGATAATGTTCTTAGTATTTAATATCAATCAAAAGGCAGCGATGGAGGTTTGAGTTTGACATTATTAAGGTATTATGATACAGTAAAGGAAGACGTGACTCATGTACATTCCTTTCACTCACTCTCTGACAGCAGCCACCCAACGAAAACCCTATTGTTACGAGAATAAAGATCACTCTACTTTTGACAGTATAATAATATAATATAATAATAGCGACCGTTTTCCGGGGCCCATCAAGTCACCCCCTGCCGTTTCAACTGTGAATATTATAATTATCATTGGTCGGGCAGGGGACATAGACCTTCCATAGTTCAAGGTGACCGATCCACTATAGCCACCCAAACTCATAGCCCAGTATATTTTGTTTCCATGTTCTGCAATAGTCCTGCACCAACCGGGGGTTGTCTTTGAGTGCATGGTGCATACAGGGATAATCTTCGGTTGGTGCCTCCTCATTATTTGGAATTGTTTAAAGGGCTTCTGCGAGTTGGCTTCGGCCCCTAGTACGCCTTTCAAAGGTCCGGGACCCCAGGGTCCCGAGATATGTCAATGACAACTAAAATAATAATAATGTTTATTCACAGAAAAAAAAAGCACATTATTTCACAAATTAAGTGCTTAGTCAGTTACTGTACACAAAAGTATTAGCATTTGGGGCCGAACTAGGCATAGCCTGTATTGCAACCCTCAACGCCGATCCCCCTGAGTTACATTTATAAGCATTGAAGTTATGTATTTTAATGAGCCGATGTTTAAATATACATGCCTAATATAACAGAAAAAAGAAATTAATTAAGAAATAAACTTACAAGTTAGGTAAGATAGCATGGGAAGTGTACAACCAGTCCTCTCTTTGTGTGAGATGTGTGAGGGTGTGTTAGATTGCGGAACATTGGGGCTAGTGTTGTTTGTTTTTGTTTTTAGATAATAAATAGATATTTTTTTTATAAATGAGAACTTATTATTAAGTAGAGACTGTAAGCAATTTTTCTGTCTCTTCGTACGTGGGCTTTTGAAGGTAATCACTTACTATAATTTTGCAGGATTTCTGAGTCAACAGGTATATGTTGAGAATTTTATTTAACTTGTTGTGGATTTGGAGACTATGGAGATATCAGAAGGTTGAAGAAAATAGGTAGGGGCCAGTAATCTCCCCAAATCGGGTGCTGAATTTGGTTTTGAAAGCTATCAATTGTGGGCAAACAACGTGTTTTGTGCGTCTATTTAATACGAGTGGGTCGTAGTTTAGTTTCCTATGTTGCATCAATATTTGATTTAGAAGATAGAGCTGCCTTACGGTTAGGACTCCACAAAATTCATAAAGCAGCGAGATAGAGAATAAACGTGTTTTGAAGGTACCTTCACCTTCAATATAGCTCGCTGAGCGACTTCAAAGGATTTTATGGTGGATTTAGGGGAACCCCCCATGCTGTTATGCAGTAACTTATGAGGGACTGACAGAGCGCAAAATATATTCACTTCAGTACCGAGGGTTCGGCGACGTGTCGGAGAGTCTTGATGTAAATCAATTTCCTGGCTCTACCACAGGAGGGACTTAGTGTCTTCTTTAAAATTGAGATGGTTGTCTATTGTAATGCTAAGGTATTTTTTTTTTTTACATGTTATAGTTTAGAACAAGAACAGTTTTCACGTGACCAGAAGGCTGGCCTATTTTTAGCCCAAAGAATCAGCATTGCCATCCAACGTGGTAATGCTTTTTTTTTTTTTCTTTTCAGGATGGGAAATCATCAAATGACCCCTCCCGCTCTGGGTGGAGCGGAAGGGAGTGTCAGACTCTTACTGACTAAAACCCACCCGTGTTCCTTCCTTAGCCCTTTATGTTCCAGGGCAGCGGTAAACCTTTCGGACGATCCCGCTACCCTGGCAGGCTTCGGCCCTATCGGGCCCCGTCAGTCGTGCTGACATCTCTTTGAGGCGCGCGTAGAACACATACGCGCCGGCCAGCACGGGCCTGGTCCTGATCGGATGGTGAGTTACCCATTACTCTCCGCCCGCAGACCCGCGCCTACGGTGGCCGGGAGTCGTCATGCTGCTCCCGACGCCCGGAGCGTCTCCCGCGGCGGCTGAGGCGTGAGGTCCGTGCCCTCGTCCACCGCGCCACCTCTTTCGCTAGCATGACTGCTTCGCAGAATGAGGTGACTGCCTTCCACTCCGTCTCGCCCCGGACCATGGCTTGAACCAGGGCCGGACGCGAGAGGTCGCAGCCGCTGCCGATCGCCTCTACGAGGACACGGCGGTGCTCTGCCCAAGCGGGGCAGACCTCCACCGTATGCTCCACCGTGTCCTCTGGGCGATCCTGGCAGTGATGACACCCGGGCGACTCCTCCCGCCTGATGATATGCAGGAACCTCCCGAAACATCCGTGTCCGGAGAGGACCTGCGTCAGGCGGTAGGTGAGAACGCCGTGACGCCTCTCTAGCCACTCCTCAAAGAGGGGTCTTATCGCCGCTATCGCGGCGTGCTCTGCGCTGGGTTGCGATAGTCGCGCCTTCCATGCCACCATGAGATCGCGCCAGAGGTTCGTCCGCTCCGCCGCGGTTTACCGCGGATGCGGAGTTTCCCCCCGGCGTAGTGCCTCCGCGCGCCAATCATACAGGCGCGGGAGGACTATCGCCTCCAGATCCCATGGCGGCAGTCCGGCAAGGAGGCTTGCCGCCTCGCCCGAGATCGTGCGGTAGCCCCGGATCAGCTTTACGGCTAACACCTTTTGGGGCGCGTTCAGGTAGTGTGCGGCTCGCAGCCGCAGTGAACGCGCCCATACTGGGGCCCCATATAAGGCCATGGACCGCACGACCCCCGCCTAAACGTGGTAATGCTGCCAGTCTTTTGGGCACTTATCCCATTAGCAGTGATGCGGGCGAATTTTTTTATGCCCAATGAGCTCCTGCCTTCTTGTATATTTTTTCGTATTATATACTTGTATATATATTTTAGTGTTAGCTTGTAAAAATAGTAATTAATCAGTGTATGCTAAATTAATAATTATTAAAATAAAGAAATTATAATAAAAAGAAATTTACCAATGTACAACAGTTTTATTTAGAGTACTCTTGTGGCATGATATTATGACGATCGTGATTAGAACCTGAGTTAGACCGAATACTGAAGCAAACATACTTGGTTTTATCCACATTTAAAGCTAAAGCATTATCTTCAAGCCATTCCCTCACAGAATCGAAACCACATTGAGCAGCAGCAAAGGCCTCTTCCCATGTATGGGCAGAGAAAATCAGAGCAGTATTATCTGCAAAAGGGATTAGTTTGCCATGGGGAAACTTGAGACTCGTGAGGTCGTTTATATATACGAGAAATAAATTTGGACCCAAGATATAGCCCTGTGAAACCCCGTGTGTAACTGGATAGTCTCCACAAATGTAATTACCAATCCGAACACGCTGGAGCCGCCCAGCCAAATAACTCCTGAAAAGTTCTAGTTGAGTGCCTCTGATTCCCAGTGCTTCCAGCTCGTTGAGTAAGATCGGGGCAGAATTAGTATCAAAAGCCTTGGCCAGATCAAGAAAAATTGTAAGACAATTCTTTTTGTTATAGAGATTGTTGCTAACAATGTCGATAAAAAAAGACAGTGATGCAAAATCAGAGGTAAAATAATCGTGGACCGTAGATATGTGCTACACAACTTGAAGGTTTCAAACATCACAAAACTTCTTAATGAATATTATTTTTAAACTGGCTTTTCGGTCACTCTGAAAGCTTTGAATAATTAATCATTCCAGTAAAACCAAGGTCGACAGTAAAGCTTAGGGAACGGATACGTTTTAGTACTAAAACAATTTTGTTTTAACAAGCAATGGCTGGTATTGTTACGAGCCTCAGTTACGTGATTGTTTTCCGTGTGCTGTGTGTTTTCCAATACGTACAATAATGCTTCTATCTACAGAATCTCGACGTCTGCGTTCTTTTGTTTACTTTAATTCTACTTTAAACTTATATACTTACCTAACTATGTATCTTTATTTTCCCCCTCTTTTATTTACTTGTAAGAAGGAGAAAGTATCCTACAACATAGGAAATTATAACAAAATATCGACTTCACATTCAAACATACCTACCATTGACATGTATGCCTTTTTTTTCCCTCCTCTTTCGACAATCGACATTGCGACAGAGGTACGTTGGCATCCGGTGACCGGAGTGCCTCCCTGAAGCAACTGCAGGGCAGGGTATTGAAGGCATTGGCGATGTCTAGAGAAACAAGACAACCCCACCCCGGGCCACAGCATCGGTCGTGAGGGCTCGCACGCGCATGATGGCGTCCACCGTAGAACGCCCCCTGCAGAAACTAAACTGGCTTTCCGCTAAATCCGGCCCCACCCGCACCAGCTGCCCGACAAGGCGGTCTGCAGTGACTCTTTCAAAGAGTTTGCCCATCTCGTCGAGCAGCACGATGGGCCGGTAAGCAGACGGAGAATCCGCAGGGCGCTCCGGCTTTTTGATGAGGACCAGCCGTGCGATTCTGTATCCATCTCACCGTGAAAACTTAGGTGAAGTGAGCGTGAAGTGAGCTGTCATTCCAACTAATGCTAGGGATTGACGCTATTGACAGCTCACTATAAGCTCACTTCACCTAACTGTTCACTGTGAGATTTTTACAGAATCGAACGGCAGTTTCCCCTTCTTCCAACGAACTGGGAACCAGCCGCTCTCCAAGCATGCGCTTAGTAGCCCCCTTAGTCGAGGTCCGAGAGCCTTCAAGGTCAAAACCCAGGCCTTTCCAGGTAAGCCGTCGGGTCCTGGGGCAGTATTTTTGGCATTCAGCCTACGTACCGCCACTCTCAGCTCTACTTCGGTCACCTCCGGGACATCGTCGTCGTCGTCGGTGGTGTAGTCCGCATCTGACACCGCAGGAGGCAGAGCCATGGGCGGGGGAGTATGTTCCCCTAGTGAAGGAAACAGAGCGCTCACCACGTCCTCCACGCGCTGGGGCCGGAGACTGCGTTAGCGGGGGAGTCCATGGGCGGAGTTTCTCCCGCACCATCTTGTAAGGGCGTCCCCACGGGTCTCTGTTCAGAGTCCCCAGCGATTTCTCACGGGCCAGACCCCTGGCCCGCAGGATCTTCGCTCGGAGGGCGGTCTCCGTCGCTCTGTACCCCTCGTACAGCTCCGCCTGCATGGCTTCCGTATCCGGAGAGCGGATACGGAGCCTGCGGTGCCTGGTGTACCGACGTCGCGCAGCCACGCACGCCTTGCGCAGAGACGTCAGCTCTGGCGACCACCAGTACACCTGGCGCCGGGCGCGTCCGGGCTGCACCCGGGGGGCATTCGCATATTTCGGGCATGGCCTCTCGGAACCATTCCGCCTCGTCGTTGATGTCAGCAGGCCTGTCACCCCCACCGCGGACCACCCGGGGCCTGTCGGACCGGCGCGCTCGAGGTCTGGGCGGAGACGTCGAACCGGATGCACCGGAGGTCGGAATAGGTCTCCACCTCCTCCATGACGCACCAGTTGACGACATGCGGCGACAGAGCGGGGCTGGCGAACGAGATGTCCACCACTGATTCACCCCGCATGTTGGGACCGAACCCCGGTTTAGGACGACCAAGCCTGTCTCCAGAGCCCAGTCCTCCACCATCCTGCCCCGTGTTTCCGTATGCCGGGAACCCCAACCCACATTCTTAGCATATGAAACTATGCCTGACACCGTTCGACCTCAAACAATTGTTGTTCACACAAAACCTCTACGGTCTAGGGTAAAACGTGCAGATTTCACAATAATAAACAGCAATATCCTTTCATTTCATGTCCATATTCTCATACTAGTTTCAATAATACTGTTCACTGTTAGACGAAGGTTGGCAGTCTGTCACTGCTTCCTATTAACAGGGTGCAATGTTTCATTGTTTCCATCACAACATGAATGTGGGTACAAGAAATGTTTCGTCTTAATTGAAACTCAGTTTAAGCCGCCGAAGAAAACAGATAAGCCTGATTCTATGTGTGTAATGTGCCGACGACGCGACGTGGTAAAAGGAATTAGGTACTGTTCGTCCTGAAGTTTTCACCCACATTTAAAAAAATTCTTAGTTTGTCCCATATCACTAATGAAGTTGTGCTTCGTCCCAAATTACAAGTACATTAAAGTCACAGTCAACAAAAAAAAAATGTACTTATTTGAAATGTTTGAAGCAATAATTCAATAATAAAACATACATACCTTACCCATTAAAAAATAATTTTGCAAATCCGTTTTATTTGACGGAGTTATGCCCGAACAAAGGTACATAAAAAAATATAAACATCCGAATTGAAAACCTCCACCTTTTTTGAAGTCGGTTAAAAAATTAACATTCATAAATAAAAATTGGATCAACAGTAAACAAAGAGATACTCGTGCATTAAAAAAAAATAATAACTAGCTAAAAACAACGTCTAACTCAATGCAAAAAAAAAAGCAAACGGGCAGAGTTCAAAAATTAGTTTCCGTTATTCCTATTAACTTTTATGCTAATAGTCATTACGCCTAGTAACATTAAGCGAATTAAAATTATGCCAAAACAAATTAGCCTACAAGATAAACTGTAGTCAAGATAAACTGTATGCCAAAAACAATTATGGCAATGTATTATTATACCAAAAAAAAAAAATTCCAAAATAGTTATGCCAAAGTATACAAAAACAAAAACATTATGCTTGGACGAATGAAGAATAAATCAGTTATTTAGACGTAGGTTTCTATTTCAATTGTTTTGATTTACGTTTATATTGTTTTGTTTCAGGTAAAGTGAACATCATCTACATTAGTGTGGCCACCGCGACGATGTGTGAAATGTGAACGTTTAAAACGGAACAGTGAACTAGTTGAAATGAGTGTTACTAATTGACTGGAAATTGTACTTATTCAAATGAGTGCTTCATAAAACTGAGTGGTGTTGTGTAGCCATGAGTTTTTTGACATCGTTGGGGCAGTATGTGGCGGGCGTGGCGGACAGCGTGGCCGGGCTGGCGCTGTCGCCGCGCCGCGCGCCCCCCTCTCGCCACCGGTCCGCCGAGGAGTCGCAGGCACACCCGCCACAACCATCCACTGCGACCATGAGAGGTGAGAAGACATATACTTTTACAAACCCACCTTTGACTTTGTTAAAGGTTTTAAGACGAATTTTAGGTTGGGTGGTACCTACCGCTTCACATTATATATACAAGAAACGACCATTTCTTATTCTTAAATACCACCAAAAAGTTGACTGGCAAGTTGATATTCGCTAAATTAGATCGATTTTCTTATGTTTAAACTACGCATAGTCAGTAGTTTGGAAGCGACAAATTAAGATCCTCCATAAACAAGTTAGATGTGATTAAAAAATTGGCTACTAAAAATACTACATCAATTTATGTCAGGCGCTAACTAATTTGACAGGACTAAACTAATATTTATCTTCAGAAGGCCAATTCTCGTAATTTAAAACGTTCAAAATCTAGTCGCAGTCTCATCTCGGCGACAAACAAATGTCAAAAACTTGTCAAAATGTAGGGAAATTAGAAGTATTTTTTGACAGATTGAGACTGAGATCAGACTGTAATCTTTCTTAAAATTACGAGAATGTCTTAATGAAATAGAAAGAAAAAGATGCACTGAACTTAAACTTAGTTTAGTTCAGTGCATCATATAGTTTACTTAGTTTGTGAACAAGGCCGCCATTGTTCAAGTTAAATTAGTAATTAGTGGTAATGACGTTTTTTGTTTTCCAAAGTCGAAGTTTTGCGCCAATCATGCGTGTTTACATTTTTATTTTTCTCAAGAATCACACAACCTACTTTATACTATTTAAAATTTGATAAATACATATGTATAAGACTATAAGTATTATAAACAACAAGAACACGGGTCCAGGCCAGGTCTCATATCCACTACCTACTCAATTTGTGTCAAAATCGCAGACCATTAATGTTTTCTTTTAATTGTAACGATTTTCGAAAGTGATTACGCCAAACCATTCTTTACTTACTTGGAAATTGAAAAAAAAAATTTAAGCATTGAATACAATAAGTATTCTATATGCTTTTTGAATGTAATTTTAATCGTTTTTGGGACGTTAGGTATAGGTACTAAAACTGAGTCTACAGACAGCAGCATCAGCAGAATGTACTTATAGGTACCTCATTTATTGAATTTCTCGCCGAATTGTCACTATTCAAAATATAAATTCAGAATGCGCCCGCTGTTCAAAATTATTTTAATATATGTAGATATACTCGTAGTATATTAAATTTTATAGTCATTTATTCAAATTAAGATGAGAATCAGCACTTTTAGAGCGTCAAAATTACAAAAGACAGTCCCCCAAAAACGCCCGCCCTTCACCACTTCCTAGTGTTATCGCTGGGAAGAAGAAGTGGCGCAACAAACTCCCCAGCAGCACAGCTGTCTGTTCAATTAGAAAATACTTGATACTTGATACTTTTACGGGATAAAAAACCAAAAACAAAAACAATCAAAAACATAAACACAAAAACACATACCTCAAAAACTTTGGCTTTAACAGCAAAGTCACTTATTATAATCTTTTTAATTACGGGATCCAACAATACCCCACACGCTATGTGCATTGAATTTTTTTGACATCGCACATGTACATATAAGCATGGGGAGTGCCACCCGTAATATTTTTTTCTTAATTTCACTACACCGTTATTCAGCGGTGCACAGAATACACCTTCTTCCCAATTTTAATCGAGAAAGTGCAATTTTTTATAGTCTCCGAGTGAAATGGCCATTTGACATGGGGACTGACGGACAGCCGTTAAAAAGTGCCTTTTATGTGCATATTTGAAATAAATGCTTTGACTTTGACAGATGGACGTGACGAAATTATAACGAATACTTTTACCAATTCGGTTCATATTTGGCAGAGATGTACATCTAACAGATGAATTATGAACCTCTTCCTTTTTGAAGTCGGTCAAATACATCTAAACAATTACTTACACTTTGAACTTAAAAAAAAATCTATTTACGTGCATGTATTTATTGATAAAATTATTAATTTCAAAAATAAATAATAAGAGTATATGAAAAATATACCTCAGTACCAAAGAGTTCTAGTGTCGCGTCACAATACAATTTTAGTAATTTTTGTCAAGATTTGCTCATGTTTTTTATCTACTATAAGTATGAATAATGGTAAAAGTAAGTATGTAGATAGAATTTTGCCCTTAGGCATATTTTCATCAAGAGAGAAGGTTGCGTATTTTCAGCGAAACCTAAACTGCCTACCTTTTGGATAGGTGTAGTACACATTCACAATATATGTCAAAATCTTGTCTAGCAGAGTGTTAAACGTAAAATTACCGACATATTTGTTCTGTTGTCCATCATCGAGATTAAGATTTAAATATTCCTATAGGAGAAGAATTCGATGCGTTATATGCGCTAAGTCAGGCATCTTTGCAGTAGATGCTTGTCTGAATACACACATAGTCATCGTAGCAGGTTTGCGAATGTCGAAAAGCTAAATGTCTTAATAATGACAGTCAAAAGGTGGCAAAGTGGCAAAACCTCGGATTGGATAGGTGATTTGTACCTACTTTACTCGTTACTTGAAAACCCATTGAAAATACAGTAGGGATATTCATATACCTATGCGATTTCTGGCTATTATAATGAATATGAATTTCAACAAATGAAAACCGGTTGTATTTAATTTAATACATACATACATAAACTCACACCTTCTTTCCAATGGGGGGAATTCAATTAATTTATTAATGTACCAGTCAGCCAGTTTTTACCCCATTGCTGCCATTTTCGGTTGAATGAAATTTTGTTAATTTACTATACAGCCCATTGTTGCCATTTTTATTGATCGGTTGTTAAATATTTCATAAAATTGTCCGTCAGTTGTTAATAAATGATATTTTTTAATGTACTGGATAATGTACCAAGCCGTACGTTGGTTTAGCTCCAAACTTTCAAAACAGCAGCCGTTTTAGAAGCTAACGAATTCTTAAAGACTTCAAAGTTGTTATGTGCCAGATTTGGAAGTGTGTCGTCTCACAAATTTCCCTCGACAGGCCTGTAACTTTGAAAGATAATGTTCAAACTTAGTCAAATTAAAAATTGTACGCACTTAAGCGTTGATTTAACATCGACTTATTTATTCATTAAAAAACTATGACGATAATCGAGCTTTTTTAGCATTTTTCGATACAACAGCAGCTGTTGAACTTAATATCAAGAAAAGCTACTATCTCAATTAAATTCACAAATTGAATAACGATACCTACTACTTACCTTTTCGTTTAGTGTTTTGCACACAAGACACTAAAACCTTAAAACTAAATTACGGTTTAACCAACTACTGCAGTGAGGGTTATGTTACGGATCAAACCGTTAGATATTCATAAGTCTATTATGAATCTTTTGTGGTCTTTTCATGTCAGTCGAAGCCGTTTACTTGAAACTAATATATTATTCGTTTGTAGGATTCCCTCGAGTTGTGCCAACGGAGGGAGCATCAGCGCTGAACGCCCGGCGCCGCACCCTGGACTGCCTGGCGCCGGCGCCACCGCCGCGCCGTGGAGGTTCACTGCGCGTGGCTCGCAATCAGCAGCCGCCAGAGAAACCCACCATGGCCTTCTGCAAGAGGCGCCTCTCTTGGCCTGAAGTTGATAACTCCGTCAATTCGGGGTAAGCAACTCTTACTTTTTTATTATACTTATTTTTTATGTTACAATTTTCTTAAAGAATTCCTAGACAGGACTGATACTTAAACCCTTTAATTCGCTAAATCTACGGGTTCTATTTGGCGCTTCTAAAGCCGACAAAGACTATCAAGATAAATAATGATATTGGGAAATCACAGGCTCTCGAAGGATATTAACGTGTTCCCATGGAAAGGGGAATTGCAAATTAGCGGTAACTCCTTACGGCCCTGAGACGAAACATGTCAGGAATAGAGATTAGTTGTCCCTTAAACCAAATACTGAACGAACAGTTGTTGACCAAAACTTTGTTACGTTTGTCGCACCAATTCTGGATAAGGCTAGAAGTAATTTTACACAATAAATTTAAATGAATGACAATGAAAATGTACAACGAACCCCTCAGATACGATTTCATCTTGTAAGTAATTCAAAGGTTTACAACATATTCAGCGGTATGGCACTCGCAATAAGTATAACCTAATCTTAAGAAATTCATTGTAATAAATAAGATGCGAGAGATGTGACGTCGTTAAATGAATCGATTTACCAGCAGGAGCTCCATTTAGGGGAATAGAAAACTTGATTAAACCAGCGGGTGGTTTATTTATGCTGCCACTTGAAATGAAATGTAATCATTTTTTACCTTTACAGAAAGAGTTCACGAGATCAGATACGCATTATTTGTCTGTATAAAATGAATATCTGAATACTTCAATGTAACCGCGTGAACCGTTTATTTTTATACTTTATCGAAACTTTCAATAAATAATCTCATATCTCTAATGAAATCCATTAAGCACTTCGACGAGTCCATACCTATGCTACACAACGGAAACTTAATTCATTACGCCCTTGATAAGGTTTATCAGTGCAGAGCGGCAAGTACCAAGCCCTATAGAGACCGCTTTTATGTGCTAGGTAATAAAGTCAGCCTTAGTTTCTGTTTCAAAGTTTTTCAGCCGTGGCGGGCGCGCTTCCTCCCATTAGCGCGGGGCCTCGACATAAGTTGACACGAGAGGTTTTCAATTAGATAAAAGCTGGCAACAGTAGCGCGATGATTGCAAAGTAAAAGGCGCGGGATGAGGGGAAGTGCGTACTTGCGTAGGTGACGTAGGGGGATGGAGGGGGGTGGTCGGCTGCGGGGACGGGCGCGCCGCACGACGCGCCCGCCGCGGGGACACGTGCAAGGACGTGCAACAGGTCGCCAGCTGACCTACTTACAATAATATTATTAATCACTGGATATGTTTATTGATTTGCGACGTGATATGTCCAGATTGAACTTCGCATGCGAAAGTGATATAACTAGAAATGCTCCTCTTTTCATTCATAGATACCTAAGTGTTAGGTAAAACGCGAATGTAAACGTTTAAAACAACGAATCTAGCGCCAGTGGATCCACGTGAGACACAGTGGCTTTATAATTGTTTCTGTAATTACGGCATTCAAACGGTTAATGTATCGAGCGAGGTGGACACCATGGACGGAACAGAAATGTAGTGCACATTAGGCACTGCTTACTTCATTGCCGTTGCGCGATGCGTTACAATAATAGGTATCTTTTAATTAACGAACAAGATACTTGCAATGACCTGCCATTTATCTCTCCACCACCCATGGTTGACTGGTAGAGAATGCCTGACATTAAGTCCACCTTTGAATCTTATTTGTGCACAAAAATAAATAAATACTTCATTTCGGTTTACGGTTGGTAGGCAGGCTACCTATAAGCTATGTAAGATAAATTACTCGTACATATACTATTCATTGTAATTAAAGGGCTTTCAAAATCCAATTATTCATATAAAGTACGAAACAAGCAACCTAGGTATCTAAAATGGGATTCTAAATTCAATCTGATTCCATTTTATTCTTTACAAAATACAATTTTGCTTTACTCAGTGTATAATATTCACTCGGGTGGCTACAATTACACGAAACATGAAATATAACCTTTTAATAGGAGCATCTGAAAATATTAACAGTGTAATGCGAATAACAACACACCGTTTTTCTCGATAAACGGACATAAACGAGCACAGAGGAAAATTCCGCTGATGGTTTACACTTCACTTGTGCGTGGTGAATGGAGCTGACAGACATAAAAGGTAGACAAAGGAGAGGAGGAGAGGGATGAGTGAATCAATACAAATATTTATAAATATCTACATTTGTGTAGGATGTAACAAGATAATGTGGAAGTATACAATGTTTGTGCAACAGACGGTAACGAAAGCCTAACGGATGGCCGGAACTCGCCAGGGTAGTTGGTTGTAGCCATAGAGGTTGTGCCCTACATGCTCAGAGGAAACGTCATGTCAAACGAAACGCAAATGAAATACGTGCTCATATACATGTATTCACAATGGACCCGTTGACAGGTCACTGGCCACCAAACCTTTGTCAAAGTCGTATAGTTAGTTTGCAGTTACTAAACAGCTTGTTCTAATGAAATTTCTGCTGAAGGTTGATTCGGCTAGACGGTATTCCGATACGTACATACTTATTATGGTTATGGGTTGTGTGCTCACGTCTTGCGAGGGTAAACCGAACGATTAGCCCAAACATGAATATACGAACCGTCTAGATAGGGAGGAATTCAGTTGCAAATGAGATAACTCAAAACATTGGATCCTACGTAATTTAAGTTTTCAGCACATGCAAGTTCTAGGAATTTTAATTCTATGCATAGGTATGTACCCGCGTATATAAGCTGTTATGTATTAGTTTTACTAGAAATATATATGGCGACAGGACTGAGTTCTTTCGTTGTAAATTTCCCGAGAGAGCTTAGTCATGGATCACAGTGAAGGTTTCGAGAATCGTTTCATTTTAAAATATTTGCATGTTTAGTTCTAATTCAAATTCTTGGGATTTTTCACATGGTAGCTATCCTTTATTTCTGTGAAGATCTTGTGAAAGCTCGACCGGTGTTCACGTATAGGAAGATGAATGAATACGAAAGTAACACGCATAATTTCGGTTCCGTGTCGCTACCTATGAATACATTATGTTCTTTGCGGGGATGGAATTCGGGACCCGTACTAACTTTTCCCTCGAAAAAGGTACATTAAGGCTGTAGATTGTAAGTTGCTGTCTATCAATTTCATTATCAGCCCGTTAACGTCCAGTGTGAGCACGGCTCCCTAGCCACAACAATGAATGGAGGACCATTTATTGTAAACGTGGTCACGCGACCTCTTTGAAGCCTTAAAAACCTCCGTAGTTGGCCAAATTAGTTAGTAATGTTGCCATATTATCGTTCCTTTCAATGAATGTTTTCGCTTACCACAGACTTCAATCATATTTTTTTGAGTCGCAAAATTAGATTTCTTAAGCTGGAAAAGAAAGACCACAAGTGTATTAGAAGAAGATTTTCATATCAAATTGATTACAATTTTTGCCTTTTATGTTGTCTAGTCGGTACCTACATATTTCCATGGGCTTTATTTAATGATGAGATAAAATTAAATTAGTAAGGTAGACTAAAACTCCATCGCTTCAAGAACTAATTTTCCCAAGCGTGCGGTATACTTATTTTAAGTTATTACGCAACAAAACGTTCGGACTATAACAAAATTAAAACTTCTGGCTGATAAGTTCAGAAAAAAGTAAATGCCTTTTCCTTACAAAAGAAGTTGGGCATTTTAAAAATATTTTAATCACAAAATGCCAGTTAATTTATGTTTTCTTTTTTCGACCCTGCCGCAAAAAAGGTTGTACTAGGTCACTAAGTAGGCGAGTTTTTATCTGTACAAAATATAAAATCAAACACTCAATGTTGTTGTAGGGTTTACGGACTCATATTTTGACGAAAATATGAAACCTAAGCATAAAAAGGAAACCTACATCCATAGTTTTATCCAGACTGCTCCATAAAGTTGAAACACGTTCGCCCAGCATGTTGTATCGTGTGTAATGTGTAAGAGTCCCGGCAAACTGACCGTCACGCACATGTCACGCGTTTCCGATACGCGTGGGACTGGTTTTATGCTACCTTTATGCCCATTGTACCCTCCCCTGAACCCCGGCAAGCCTTTAACTATTAAATAAAAACCTCTGTGTTACATATTACGAAAGGGTCCCGAATCAATTCTGATTTAATAGTATTGATTGTGCCATTGAGGTTCTGTGTTTTTGCGTTTTATTTAACGTAGTCTGACATTGGGTTTGCTTGGATAAGAAACTATGATTCATTAGCTTCTTTTAATAAAATCAAGCTCACTACAAAGGGAATACAAAATCAAACTTGTCCATTAAATCATATGTTTAAAACCATATTAAAAAAGCCCTCTTCAAGAAAAGTACATTTTTCATATTTTTTTATATACAGGCCAAAAAGTATCGGGTTCTCAGTGTAACTGTGGCACCCTAATAGGGTTCAGTGAGGGTGTCAGCAAAGTTCCGCCTCGTATTGATTGCCGACATCAATCAGTAGGAACTTGTTGTTTTCCACTGCGGCTGTACATCACAAAACCTTTGCCTAAAGGTCAACAGAATAGAATACTCTTTATTATGTACACAAATTACAGACAAAAATATAGAAATTTTACAGAGGGTGACACAATCGGCGGTCTTATCGCTGAGAGCGATAAACTCAAACTCAAACTCAAATCATTTATTTCAATTAAACCATTTCAGGCACTTTTGAATTGTCAAAGTTAAATTGTCGATCAGTTAGTCAGAAAGAAAGAAGCTAGTTGCCCATTCCAAAACGTAGATCTCTGTGGAGAAGAACGGGCAAGAAACTCCACGGACACTCTTTTAAATCAAGATATAATTACAAAATCCTGGGTATATTATTCTTATTGCTTCTATATGTGAGAACCATGTAAAAAATTAAACAATTTAAAATATAAAATTAAAAATAAGCCCTGGCAGTTAAGAGATGACCAGTCTCAACCGACGGTGCCCGTTCACGAACTTGACGCGTGGATCAGCACCATCCAGCTCAACCATTTCATAGGGAACCGAATGATTCAACACACGCGCCACCACCAGTGAGACATTTAAGTGAGCATGACATATTCTTAACTGCCATGCTCTTTCAAGTCAACATCAAAATATCGTAATATAAAAAAAAAAACGAATCCGTGGTTCTCACATTTACAAAATTTAAAAAATGCTTCTAAATTATAAAAAACTATAGTTTGCAATTTATTTAAAAGATGAGAAAAAAGAAAAAATTCGCGTCTCCTGAGATTGTAGATGGCTCTGATAGCCCTCTTTTGCAGAATGAAGATAGACTCAATATCTGCAGCCCGTCCCCACAGCAAAATACCGTAAGACATGATGCTATGGAAGTAACTAAAATAGACCAGTTTCGCGGTATCCACGTCTGTTAATTGACGGATTCTCCAAACAGCGTAAGCGGCTGAACTTAGCCGCCCTGCAAGTGATGTTAGGTGAGGACCCCACTGCAGCTTTGAGTCAAGCTTGATCCCCAAGAAAACCGTATTTTCGACGAATTCAAGTATCTCCCTATTCAATACAACGTGACATTCACTACTTCTAACATTCGGTAAAGCAAATCTAATGCATTTAGTTTTTTTCTCATTTAATACTAAATTATTTACAGTAAACCAATTATGGACCAGAAGCATAGCGTTATTTACGTCGTCAAGCTCCTGTGCACGTCTGCCTACTTTAAAAATCAGTGATGTGTCATCAGCAAATAACACCATTTGTGGTCGGGTTTTTAGTAAATGAGGTAAATCATTCATATATACTAAAAATAGGAACGGCCCCAATATTGAGCCCTGCGGTACACCCATTTTGACTTTTAAACCCAATGAATTCACACCGTTTATTTGAACTTGCTGAAATCTATCATTTAAATATGATCTTAATAAGCTAAGAGCTAGTTTACCCAGTCCGTAATGCTCAAGTTTCAACAGCAGTGTTTCGTAATTCACGCAGTCAAATGCCTTGGATAGGTCACAAAAGATGCCTATTGCATCTTGTGCCTTTTCCCATGCGTTAAAGATGTGTTTTACTAAGGTGACACCGGCGTCAGTTGTACAACGTCCTTTGGTGAAACCCTACTGTTGATCGTGTAGGATGTTGTTACGATTGAAATTGATCTTTTAGAAACAATCTATGGATGGATCAAAAAGGGGAAGGAGAGAAAAATACTGTAGGTATTATAGTCTGCGGTGTACCATTTACATAATACAATAAATACATACAAAAATTATATTATACTCGTCTAAATAAATATGTATCATATAATAAAGAAAATATAACACACAAGTGAATAATAAAATATAATACTAGCACAAAATAAAATAATAAAAAATATATTATAATACTTTGTATCCTATAAATTACGACAATAGAACGCTTATTTGGCAACTAATGATTATTTTGTTGAAACGAGTACAACAACGAGTACTTACTTGCGATTGGACTGAAACCTTCCTGATAAATCACTAGTTACAGTGAAAATGTTAGATGAACGTAGGTAACCGAGATAAGTTTGAATTGAAGTAGACTTTATAGATTCGAATAAAATCAAACTGATTATTTCATCCGTAGGTCCCTTAGATTTCTAGACGCAGAGATGAATATGTAATTAGTTAATTCATTGATTTTTTGGTCGAAGTTTTTTTTCTTGCCTAAACATTCTGACCAGTACTCAGTTGTGTACCATCAATATTACTCCCGCTTAATATTACGTCTTATCCATACCACCACACACTCGTATTTATGAAAGTAAATAAATAATGCGAAATGGTATACGTGATAAATGGTACACTGGGCCGATTTAGGGATTACGGACGAATCACGAAATGTATATATTTAGATAGGTACCAGTATATACAGGATAAGCAGCGGTCATAAACAGGTAATTATTATGATAACTGCTACTCCAGCAAAAATAGATATTACGAAAAAAGATTACATTACGCCCTTAGAAAATTACAATATCATCGTTATCTTCAAAGTAACTCAAAGTTTATTTTAATTGTCATTTAAAAGCTTATTACTGTTTTAAATCAGTAACAAGTTCTTAACTATTTAAATTCGTAATAATTAGACTTGTGAAACAGTCATTAAAAACAAATAAAGACCTCGGAGTTCGATAAAATGTTTAAGAATATTCTATTAATTGATTTTCCATTCACGCTTGAGTTACTTGTGTTTAAACGAAGATCACTTAATTACAGAGCTATCTGTCTTTGTGGAAATGGCTTGCCATTTTGGGAAAAAGAAAAGGCAGGTAGGTGTGTAAGATATCGACCGCCTCACATGTGCGTAAAATAACAATGCAATTAACATCTCATGCACAAGAATTAACAAGCTTTAACGCCAGTGAATTCTACGACCGAGTGTTAGGTTAACCTCCCTGTTACACCTCAACAAGGATAATTATTGCGTTTGGCTGGAGTGAAGTTGGCTCATCCTACTATTCCAATGCTCTAGCTACCCGTCATGTCTTTAGAAAGTGACCCCTTCTCGGAACACAACCCACATTATTACAACATAGCAACCTAAGCATGCACACAATTTCATTTGAATTTACTTCATGTTGTTAGGAATGTCAAGTAAGCTTTGAATTTTATTTACGGGGGCTTATGTCAAATGAGGAGTACAGTCTTTTCACAGTTATTTTACCTCTGACAGCAGCAACCCAATAGGAACCTTATTGTAACGATAATAAGGAACTCTGTGAATTTGACAAACTTGTCAGTGGCAGTAACCCAACAGGAACATGATTAAAATAACCGAAGTAAAATAACTGTGAACGGGCAGCAGAAAAGCAGTCTCTCTCACTTTAAGCAATAAATTAAGAACTCGTTATACTACTCATAAACACCATGAGTGCGATTTCTTCTCAACAAGCCATGTAGCCAATGAGATTTCCCATAGATAAAAATGAGGAATTTCCATGCAAATTTTCATTCCCTATTTAACTCCTTTAGGAGATGATTTTTCAAAAATCCTTACTTAGTACTCTCTTTCGCTTTATGTATATCAACTCTTTGCAGTTCATGCTTCTCTAATCAGTGGTTTGGTTAGTCATTGAATTAATTTAATTTTTTTATTAAATATGTTTTGTCCAGAGTGCAAGACACAGATGGCTCGTACTTCGAGAACTTCACGGCGCTGTCATGGCGGCACGAGAACAGGCGCCTGGCCGCACTGAGGCTGGTGGAAGCCAGGTCGGAGAGGGCGCCACCAGCGCCGCATGACCTCGGCCTGCCCAGCGTGTCGGCACAGCTGTCGCACAAGGAACACGAACATCTTTACACAGAGGTAAGAAATAAAAATCTGTGAACCATATGTTTATTTCTTAATTACCTATGTTATCCCACTGCCTGTCTTACAGAGAAAAAAAAAATAGTCAAAAGGAAAGCGTGAAATGGCAGATATTTTAATTTAAAAAACCTTATCTACGCTCATATCGTAATTACCTAATTATTAAATCAATAATAGTACCTTAATGACATACTTTATCCACGCGAAACTCTAATAAAATTAAAAAGTTATTTTATACCACACTTTCTCTCAAAATAATGATTTCAAATTACTTTATTTCTATTAAATCGTCGACGAATAAAATAATTAAAGTAGTGATATTAGGTTACAGTTGGATAATGGATAACCATAATGAATATGAATGAATTAGATAAAACCAAAATGATTAGGTACAACAATAAAAATTTTTTTTTTCGGAATATGATAAAGTCCAATATTTGTGAATATTTTCTTTAAGGTAAATAATTATATGGAGCTAATATAGAAATACTAATTCCATCCATTATAAGTACCATAGTATATTAAACCGCTGTCTCTACATTATCTGTAGCGTAAAATGGCGATACGTCATTGTAACAGCTGATCGGGTGATACTTAACTGCTTATGTACTGCCCAGCACAGTGTTAAACTTTTAAATATATTCATCAAAGTCATTCATTCTAATCGTACCGAAGTTTTTTAATAAATTCCAGTTGAAAGTAAAGGTGACCCGAGACAGTGCGAGAACCCAGGGGTCGTTAAATTGGTTGTGTACGTACCTACCTACATTATACAAAGATTTACAATGCCTTTGTAGGTAGATATTGGTCAAATTACGAGCTAAGCTTTGTCTCAGATATTTATTAGACGCTGTTTTGCCTTTGGCATCTGTATCTATTGTTTTTAGACGTAGGTCTACGTAGGTACATAATTACTTATTTTTCAACGTTTTATTGTGATATTTATGAAATCTTTAGGATTAGGTACCATAGATATTTTAGTTTGACTGCGAAAGTCAGGTCAATTTCTAGCTATAATCATTTTGATATATTATAGCACTGAATTTAGTTCAATATATCCTTAGATAGATATTGCGAAATATACTTGCAATGAACATTCACCAACCATCATTGCATCTGTGATAAAAATGAGGTAGATTTGTGTACAAAATATCACTGGCGAATATTATTAAGTAGTGGCATATGCTAGAAATAATTGAATAAAAACCTAACGTAGCGTAATTAATCACGTGGCAGTCTGTAATCCATATGTCATGGCTATATGCGTGAATGGGATAATTGGCGCAGTAGTCGACTAATTTGCATGTATCGCTAGTTGAAGCATTTAATTTATGAGTATGTCGGGTTAAAGTAGTTCAGCATTCAAAACATCAGCATCTTATAACAAATAAGATTCAGAAGAAGAACGACCATATATATGGCCTTTAGAAATAACGTAGCCAAATTCTAAATAAAATACCGAATCAAGACAACAAATTATACTCATGCTGTTTGTGAGAAATCGTACGAAGTTGGTTTCATTCCAGCGCTACCAAATGATTGACTATGACAAGGCCTCTGAAAACGTCCCATAAATCGTCGGACCCGAGCCTTTTCTCTCCGGAGTCTTAATTCAGGAGAAAAGGGCCTCAAAAGTTTGATTAATTACCTACTTCACTTGTAACATGTATTTCGTAGGAGATTCACTCTAAATTCGTAATATTTTATGTACTGGTATGCTCACTTAAATACCTAATATAAAATGTACGCGGGGTTCTTTTTCACTTACCCAGTAATAAAACAGTAATGCAAAAAGAAAAGAAGGCAGAATATCTACCCTAATTGAATACTTTGCCTGCTGTGTAACTATGTTGGGGCATGCAAAGTCGTCTTCCTGCGGAACACACATTCCGTCACGTCAGCTCTTTCGTTACGGAGTCAGTTCAAAAGGTGATACTTAATATGGTATAGGTAGCACTAGCACGCGCGCACGTTTTACCCGAATATCCGCTTTCTTCTCGGATATTTTTTTACCCAACATGATACAATACAGAATCAAATTGATACAGTTTGAAGCTAGGTATGTATTTGTTAACCACAGAGACGACATAAAAAGGCCAAATATGATTTCGAGGCTAAGCGTAGGCGTCGTAATATGATTACTGTTGCCCAGTCTTGTGTCCACATGTTTAGCCAGTAATTCAATGTAGTGTCGTTATTATATTTAGTTGATTGTAGAGATGTTTTTTTTTGCGCAATACTTAGCACCATTGATAGATTTATTTGTCCGATTCCTTATCTTCAAAATGTTTGTCACACTAGGTACTGTACTGCATCGAGAACGCAGTAGGAGCACCGGCCCCGGACGGGCAGTTCGCGGCTTATAAGGAAGAGGTGGTGGAACACGCGCGCCGTGCCTTCCGGGTGTCTCCGGAGGTACACGCGCGTGCGCTGCGCTCCGCCGGCAGCGAGCGACCGCCCACCGTCGTGCTCGGCTGCTCCGTGATCGAGGCAGATGGACTTGAAGCCAAGGACGCTAATGGTAAGCTTATATTATGAGGCAGTCAATCAAAATCAAAACTCATTCATTTATTCAAATTAGGCTGAAAATCAGCATATAATTAAATAAGACAGTCCTCCAACGCCCACTCTTCACCATTTCCTAGTGCTTTACCTGGGTAAAAGAAGTGGTGCAACAAACTCCCCAGCAGCATATCAGTCATAAAATTAGAAAAAAAGGATTTTATACAATAGTATGCAAAGTAATTAACACTACAAAAAGTTACAGCTATATAGTATTCTAATTTTAATTTTAATAATAATACCTTGATATTATAGTAGCTGACTCGTGAGCTTTAATAGGTTCTAAAAGGCTGATGGCTATTAAAATATGTATACTTATAAGTTGTACAAAAAACCATCATCAGCCTACAGCAGTCCACCACAGCTGAACATAGGCCCCTCCAACCGCATGCCCCTTATCCAACTGACACCAGCCACCCTGCGTAGTTCGCCGCTCCAGCTGGTCTTAAAATTAGAAATTATTCTTTCTTCACCCCAAAAATATGTTGGTAAAAATGTAGAACTAAGTAACAGCATAACTTCTGATTATTACTTGATGAATGGACTTCTTCTGGAAAGTTTTCCGTCATTTAGTACCCCGTAAGGTGAGGAAAGTAAACCTTCGTTTAATAGAAGCGTCGCTTGTTGCTCACACGTCGACCTTTTATGTGCCCTTAAATCATATTCATAAATGATGAGTGTCGCCGTGAATACATTTCATAACTTTCCCTCGGTTGACTTGCCGGCGGCGACATTTGGAACATTCATACTAATAAAACGTGTCATGCTCTGCCGCAGAGCCACCATTTTAGAAACCGATCAATTATATCTTAAAATGATGTACGTCAAACGTACATAATGTACGTATACCCTTTATCGCTGTACGTGCTGTAGGTAATGATAAAATAGACATTGATTGTGGCTCTGCTGGAGAGCATACTCTCTAGCAGAGCCACACAGAACATGTACTTAGGAAAGATAAACGCCACTGTTTTTTGATGAAAACTGTTGTACGAATAGTGTACATTGCGTACGTGTTGAAAAATATCATTAATATACAGTGGTTTTCTTTATTTTAACTTTACTAAAATTTTCATAGAAAGCGCCTGGTTATTTCGTGTCAGCAAAATGTTTATGTCCGTAAGGATTGAGGAGCCACATCAGATTTTTTAAATCTGATCTCACCATTATTTAGCAGCAATGTAGCTGATTTTGCAGCACGAATTCTAGATTTAGCAGCAAAATATATCACTAGTTATATTTAATGCAAAAGTGGCTCCTCAATTCAGACGTTTCGATTGAAGAGCCACTTTTGCATTAAATATAACTAGTGATATATTTTGCTGCTAAATCTAGAATTCGTGCTGCAAAATCAGCTACATTGCTGCTAAATAATGGTGAGATCAGATTTAAAAAATCTGATGTGGCTCCTCAATCCTTACGGACATAAACATTTTGCTGACACGAAATAACCAGGCGCTTTCTATGAAAATTTTAGTAAAGTTAAAATAAAGAAAACCACTGTATATTAATGATATTTTTCAACACGTACACAATATACACTATTCGTACAACAGTTTTCATCAAAAAACAGTGGCGTTTATCTTTCCTGAGTACATGTTCTGTGTGGCTCTGCTAGAGAGTATGCTCTCCAGCAGAGCCACAATCAATGTCTATTTTATCATTACCTAAAGCACGTACAGCGATAAAGGGTATACGTACATTATGTACGTTTGACGTACATCATTTTAAGATATAATTGATCGGTTTCTAAAATGGTGGCTCTGCGGCAGAGCATGACACAATAAAACACTTCTAATGTTTCATAATTTTGTTTTCTTCACTCGACAAACATATAACATAAGATCACACATATAAAAAATCTCAACTCTTTACGTCTATATTTTGCTGAACAACTTGTGAAGGCTTTTCCTACTTCGCACTTACAAAATAAATGTTTCAACCCACACAGCTTTTCAAGTAATGCAGTGGGAAGAACGCGAAGGTATTATTTTTAAGATACCATAAACATTTTTCT
This sequence comes from Apamea anceps, assembly GCA_951799955.1. Taxonomy (NCBI): domain Eukaryota; kingdom Metazoa; phylum Arthropoda; class Insecta; order Lepidoptera; family Noctuidae; genus Apamea; species Apamea anceps. Next base: position 9,452,256 of record OX637516.1, read on the forward strand.
CGATACTACAATATAATATGGCGACTAAATACGGAAATTACTTAAAATGTCTGTGTCAACATCAAAATCGGGAAAATTAAAATGTGTAACAAATAATGTTTGCGGCGTGCTGACAGCTACGCTTGTTATATTGAATTACACGAAAAAGATGGGCGCGCGCCGAGATACCGCGCGATCGCCGACCAAGGCGCGCGAACACCACTTGCAATCACGACAAATGACATCACATTATGCATGAAACGCTCCAAACAACTCCCTTTTTAATGTAAAAATAATGTTTCCATAAAACAAGCACATTTTCTGTAACATAAATGCTGCTACCATTGAAAGTTAAAATCAAATTTCTATTGAAGCAAAACTTTGTTTCGACAGCTTTGCAAACAGCTAGTAAAGTTGAAAGGTATTCAATTACGCTTCTCTGAGTTCAAACATATACTCGTACCTACATGTCGAATGTTGTGGTGAAAACGAAGCGAAAAGGCAATTTCAATTAGTTTTGTCCAAGAATTTTTCGCTTTGAGATGCTGTATTTTGATATTTAGATTAATATTTGTTTAGTCTCGGCTGAAAAAAGGGCCCTCCATCTTTTTATTTGGCGTTCTCTAAACGATGGCCTATCTATACGGGTATCTATTTGATGGACGGGTAGCCAGCTGGATATAGACAACTTATTGGAAACATATTTATTACTAGCTTCTGCTCGCGCGGAAGTCGTAAGATACACGATATACTAAAATAACAGTAACATTTTCATAGAACTCCCTCGCCTCCCGTCTACTTCGTTTTTGCTTAGCGTTCTTATTGCCAACTTTTTGCTCGTCTCCTAAGGGTCGTAGCATAATGTTAAATTGCCTTCCTCAAGCTGCTATCAAATGCAAAATTAATTTTTCAAATCCGACTGCCACAGTAGTCACAGAGATTAACACGTTCAAAAAAGAAACAAACAAAGAAACTCTTCAGCTTTATTATATTCGTCTAAAGAGTTTAATAGGTAAAAAACACAAATGCGTATAGTATTTACAATGACCACAATTATAACCACTTCCCGAAAGCACTTACAAGCGTAATTTACAAAATATCGAAACCTGCGCGGTTTCCGTTCGCGCATACAACACGCGTAGTCTTTGCTACGCTACGCAACGCTACGGGCTACGGCGTAGCATGCACTGCTACAATTCCTACGATCGAGTTGCGTGTAGCCGCACGCTTTTGGAACGGTTTAGTTATTTAATGTGATATATTCAGTCATTCAAGTCATACATTTTTATATAGATTGTTTTCATTTTGCCATTATTATAGTTAGAATTTATTTGACCTGCCAATTGCCCTATATAATTATGCATGTCCTAGACGTCTTATACATTTCCAGTATAACAACAAATTCCTTTTGACTGAACTGGTATGATATCCCCAATAAGGCGCCACCTTATACCACCTAGGGTTCAGTGACCCGTACTGCATGCTGGGGATCCAGCCAGCGTCCCTGCCGGCTTCTCCACGCGCCTCTGAGGACGAGGGCCGAAAGCACGGCTTCAGGCTGAGCTTTAAGCGACGCGACGGTCGCCAGCAACGCGACAGTCTCGGCAGGCTGCCGGCTCGGTACATACGAGCCACCAGTGTCCGGCAACACACGCTGTCACCCAAGTGGAATGAGACATTCAAATTGTAAGATTTTCATACATCATCATGCATCAAAATATCATACACAAACATTCACATGAAATCGGTCCCAACTTTTGCAAAATATATAAGTACGTAAATAATAATAACATCTCATACCCATTATTAAGTAGCGCATTCACGATCAAAAAGTTTGATGGCGCTCTTGACATTCAATAATATTGGTGGTTGATATTGATCGATGGTGTGTTGTGTCATAGCGATATCGATGACATATCATCGGATGTGCTGCATCTGGACATCTGGGATCACGATGACGAGAGCTCGGTGCTGGACGCCGTGTCACGGCTCAACGAGGTGCGCGGCGTGCGCGGCCTCGGGCGGTTCTTCAAGCAAGTCTGCCAGAGCGCACGTCAGGGCAGTCAGGATGACTTTCTGGGTGAGTTTCACATTTCTAATCAAACTTTTGAAATTTTCTTTTTATTTTACATCTACACTGTAAGTCTTTGTTTTAAGACACTGTTTTAGCTTCAAACCTACCTTACCTTATTAAAACTTAAAGTTGTAAGTATCTTTCTGGGAACAATGTTATTAATTATAAACTTTTTTAAGTCGGATAGTCGGCGACATTCATTTTTCTTAATCATTTTGAACGTGGTGTAACATAATGTACATACTCACAGTTATCTACATTCATTTCTCCAGGTCAGAACAAGCATTCTGTTACCATTAGGCGCTGTTCTGATTATTTCTCACGACACGTTTTATCCATAATCAGTACACAGACACAGCTCCAACTTTAACATGAGTCTACGACGATTTAGTGTCATCCAAGGGTTGGCAATTTCGCCCACATTGATGGTGTAGCGGTATCTACAACGCCACATGCGAACAACGCGTCACACTGACGTCACGCAAATCCTGCATCTCGCAAGCAGAGTTTACCGCGCAGTTAGCATAGATACAATTTCCCAACATCAATCGTTGGGCAACTGCCCGCCAGACACAACACCCGTCTGGTCGGAGGATCCTCCCTTTTCTATGGAGGTTGAGTGAACTTTACACCCTGTTCCTCATGCCCCCAAACTGGTGACCCCGAGTATGAACGTCAGCGCAGCCTTCGTGCAAACACTTCAGCGTGACGTCATCATCATCACTCCCGCAAGCTTCAGCGGCGAGTCACCCAGCCAGCCAGCATCCACGGCTTCAACGGGTATCCTGACCACCAGCATGCAGCGTCCGCGCATACCTGGTCATCACCCTCAGCCTCATCAGCAACCTTGGCACAGCACACTGCACCTTCGGCCGGTCAACAAGCAGAGCACCCTCTCCTGGTCGACGCAGCAGCCAGCCTCAACCCGGCGCTGTACGACATCCAACGCACTGGAGTATAACGCAGCGCCACCCCGACTCACTGGGGACATCTCCGCAGACAGTTCCGACTCACCGTGAACTATGCGACAACCGGTTCCGACTCACTGGAACCTCAGCTGGCCTGGCAAAGCATCACAAGACTCAGCCCACTATCGACCTCCGGTCTCCGGAGGGGAGTGATGTAGCGGTATCTACAACGCCACATGCGAACAACGCGTCACACTGACGTCACGCAAATCCTGCATCTCGCAAGCAGAGTTTACCGCGCAGTTAGCATAGATACAATTTCCCAACATCAATCGTTGGGCAACTGCCCGCCAGACACAACACCCGTCTGGTCGGAGGATCCTCCCTTTTCTATGGAGGTTGAGTGAACTTTACACCCTGTTCCTCATGCCCCCAAAATGGATATCATTTTTCCTATAAACACTATACTTCTAACACAAAATAACTATATATTTTATTGTATTTTAGTAATAATATATTTTATTATGACAGCTTTGACAACGACGTTTAATACGTCGCCATGGCAACATACCTTTCTAATTCTTACCGGCCTGTATCTTTTTATATGCAAACTTATGTATGTACTATGTAAAGAAGCCACTGGCCGAATTCTTATCTCAAATTCATATTTTCTACATGATGCTGTTCTACGAGGTTTCTTTAAAGATTCGCCCAAAGCAAGGATCAGTTCGAGTTTCGCTTCTAAGGCGAACAGTATAAGGAGCCTGATACTCCAGGGCCACCTATCCTGATACTCCAGGGCCACTTATCCCGGAAATACCCAGCGTACCTCTCCGGTACGGTACCTGACGGACCCTGCCTCCGTCCTCCGCCCTCCGTGAAGGGCTACTACATCTATTGGGCCGCGCCTCACCCGAGGGCCGCCTCACCTGAAGGCCGCCTCACCTGAGGGCCGCCTCACCTGAGGGCCGCCTCACCTGACGGGCTGACAGCGTCTCCGCCGTGCCTCTCTCTCCTGCTGCTGTGCTGCGACCTGGCCGGTTGCGTGAGCCCTCCTGTCCTCACCTGACGGGCTGACAGCGTCTCCGCCGTGCCTCTCTCTCCTGCTGCTGTGCTGCGTCCTGGCCTGCTGCGTGGACCCTCCTACGGGTGCCCTCCGTGTCGCTACGCACCAGCTCCTGTCCTCACCTGTTCCTGCTCCTCCTGATTCTGCTCCTGTTCCTGGACCTCCAACTGTATCTTCACCTCAGCCTCTATCACGCATCGTCACTTATACACCCCACCTCCACAAACTACACACCACTCTTCAGACCATCTTCATCTTTTACTGTAAATATATCTCTAATTGTTTTCTATCTCCCTTTTTCATTTTATCCTTTACCCCTAGCTTAACTTTCCTTGTCGCTACACGACAGTGGTATACAGGGCTTTTAAATCGTTAGCTTAACTTAATGGTGAAAACCGAAGCTAAAGCTGTAATGGTACTTTTATCATAATTGTTCAATAATTAAAATACGTGTATTCCAAGAAGATTTTGTAATGGACGACTGAGGCAGAGCGAATTTACCTGCTTAGTATTTAATAACTTCAAAAGCAGAACTTGGCGAAACGTTGACCTAACCTTTGGAATTTGGTCTAATAATAAAGTCTTGATAAATAATTTACTTATAGTTTCGAATACTTATATTATATTCAAAACTATAGGCAGTTTATTTTTGACGAATAATTTCTCACTTTGTTTCAGCTTTGTTGACAGTAACCACCAAACCAAACATAACAAATTAAGAAAATTAGTGTTCTTCGATAATCGAGCCAAACGTCAACACGTTTTAGTACGTTTGATTGATTTCATTCTCACGTGAAAAGTTGTAGCGAGTTATTTCGTCATTCATATCACATTTAGGTGGATACCATTGAAATTGACGTTCTACCTAGCGATTTACGACTTCTTTGAAACAGTTAACTGTCCAATGTTTGCTAAATAAGCAGCACCCTAATTGCGTAACACACGATCAATCGGAATCATTCAGATCAGGTTTCATTTTGACAATTCAATAACATTCATTGCTTATTTACGTGTTGAGCAGACAAATTTTTCGAACTTATGAAGCAATGGATTAGCAATTTGCTTTAAAATGATTCAGATTCCGATTGATTGTGTGTTACGCAATTAGGGTGCCGATTATCAAATTAAGTTATATTCGAATATTTAGGTGTAACCTTAACAAACGTTCGCCAATATTAGTTTACCTAAACATGATCCATGTAGACTAACTGAATTAAGTACTAACTAATATTTATTTCTGAATCTATTTGCGGTCAATCTGCCCCGAGGCGCTAGCTTCGTGAAAAATAACTTATGCGTATGTATGCACCTATCTCTCCTCAGAGAGTTTAAAATCAATGTCCATAATATGTACTATGGAGGCATGTAAGTTAAATTAACAAAGGGTGATGTGCATTTCGTGCCTATATAATATAGACTTAGATAAATAATTACATGATATCATTGTAGAGAGATATTTACAAGAAATAACATTCAAATGTCGATTAGAATTTGTAAGAAATTACGTACCACAAAGAAGGGCATCGACGCGCAACCTGTTAAAATGGATTCAGTTCATGATTCTGAACACGAACCATTTCTATGTCTACATGGTTACAGTTTGCGCGTCGCTGTCCCTGCCAACCTGTATAATTTATCCGGGACTTATCGACGAAGCAGTCTAATAGTGTTCATGTGAATAATTGACTTGAAACTAACCTACAGGTTGTCCATATTTCAGTTTCAAAGAACAAAATATCAACACACTAATGAGTTCGTGTGTTGCTATTTTAATGAGTTTATGAATGTTGTAGGTACTTTGTATTTTAATTTTACTTTACTTGTCATCAACAAAACAGATATTTCTAGGTGTTATTCTACCAAAGTATCAAGTAGTATCTTTAACATTGAATGTAATTTGGACATGTGTGTAATTTTAACTTTAATGACCAGCATTTTGTTAAAAAAAGATCACACGGTCCAGTGTAGTAACTATACACTTTGGGGCCCGTGGCAAATTCATGGTAGGGCCCTCCCTCAATGTAAAGAAGCTCAACCAATGTTATATTTTTTTTTTTACTGGCACTTCGCCTGCGATTTCTTCCGCATAGATTTCGTAATTTCCCCTACAAAATGGAATACCTGACTGCTTCTTTGTTCTAGTGGTCGAAAAACGTTTGTATTTCTATACTTAGGTATATTAGGATCTTCCTGTGCTCATAGCCGTCTCGGGCCGGGGGCCCCCTCCGGCTAGGGGCCCGTGGCATTTTGCCACTTCTGCCACCCTATTGTTACGCCACTGACACGGTCCAACTATCTCTCTACAGGTGAACGGAATATATTACTTTATTTTTTATTATACTAGCTTCTGCCCGCGACTTCGCCTTCGTGAAATTTCCTGTTCCCCCGATCTACCCCGTCGCATCGCATCGCCTGCCCTCGCTATTACTTCGTTTTCGCGCAGCGTCTTTTCTGTATTTTTTTGTTTTTGCTCGACTCCTTAGGGTTCTAGCGTGATGTTAAATAGCCTTCCTCGATATTTTCCTATAAAATTAAAAACAATTGTTCAAATCCGACTGGTGGATCCAGAGATTAGCGCGTTCAAACAAACAAACTCTTCAGCTTTATTATTAATACAGGATAATTTTTTATTCAGTGCGTAAATTTTTAAAGGGTGTTTTACCCATGAATATGAACAACATTCACTATGGGACCATCTCTGAAATCACGAAAAAAAAATCAGCAGATTCATACATTTTGGTCGAGTAGGTATTGAACTTTTATAAGAAACAGCTGATTTTTTTTTTGTGATTTCAGAGATGGTCCCATAGTAAAAGTTGTTCATATTCATGGGTAGAACACCCTGTGAAAATTTACGCACTGAATAAAAATTTATCCTGTATAGATTATTAGGTACTTACTATCTATAATATTATAATGTGATTAATCGTGGCACAGCATATATTGCTTTGGTTCCACAATCTGCAAGCCTTTAGTACTAAGATGCAATACAATATACATAGACACCTAGATAGGCGAACTTTCTCGAAGTATTCCAAACCAATATCTACCGAAGCGAAGAAGCCTAGAAAAACAAGAGCTAAGCAAATAAGCTCTTATTTGTTTTATTGTATATAAAGAGCGACTTGTAAAGTGTTCCTTGAGGCTCCGAGGAGGCTGACACGCGATCTGAACTCATCACACCTTTGTTGACTTACTTTACCTACTTAGTACAGGGTAGCTTATGTTTTGAACGTGTTTACTTTTAAGATGCCACATGTACTCGTAGCATGTACACACAATAAAGGTAAGTAAGTGGGTAGTAAAGACAGCCTATACATATGAGTGCGGCTTATTCGTTGATTTGCATGAATTTCCTCGCCCGAAACGGGCAAAAAAGAACACGTTTTATAATAATATTTAACTCACTTCTGCGTGCGCTAGTGTCCTTTTTTCTTAACTTTATTGTAGAAAATTCAAATTGTGCCTGTTGCTTAATACATATTTCTGGAGTTATCGACTCGGCCACAAATAAATTAACTTCGTGCAAGTCACCTATAGAAAAAAATAATATTATTTAAAAGTGACGATTCGCCCGTTTCGGGCGTGTAAATTCATGAGAATCGACTAATAAGCCATGAGTGCGTGTAGGTATGTAATCTCAGAATTGACATAGCAACCTATATTTTCTCAATCTATTCTTCATTGCAATCTTTACATTCGTAAGAGCTATATAAACCCCTATTGTAGGTACTCGTAAGTCAGAAACAACAAACAAAAAGCAAATGTACATAAATCTAATGGATGAACACAGATTGATGAACGACGTCGAAAGATTAAGTGTAATTGATAGGACTCTAATGAACATGTGTGATGAGGCAGCCAGACGAACATATTAGATTTGCTTTTGAATTAATTATTTTCACTATCAGTCTATCACTCTGGATAGACAGTAACAAGGTTTCACAAAACTAATTGAAGAGTATCAAGGGGCAGCTATTAGTTTCTTACAGCAATATTTACTTAAGTACTACCCACATTCGAATGTGATGGTTTCTTTCAATTAAAAATACTAGGTAAAAGGAATTATTAGAATGTCAGTTGATATTAAAAATAAAACGATTAAAAAATGATAAGAAGATTGGTTGGGATTGCCTAACAGTAGTAGTATTAAATGAGCAACTGCGTTTAACACAAAGCTGTTTGGGGACCAGCTATTATTCATACAAAGTACAGTATTTATACAATCCCCATAATGCCTCACATAGACAGCGAAGCAGTTAGTTGATAAATTATATTTTTTATGGACAGGAAGCACGCAAAATGCTGTATAGAACTAATAAAGCTTTGTTTATGTGCAACAAATGAAAGTTGATGATGAATGTGTAGTATAATACAATGTATAAATTCAAATGAGAGATGCAAAGCGCTTGCTTGCATTCAGGGCGGCGGAGACCAAATCGAACGGCGCGGTGGTGTGGGCGTCCGATGGAAACTTGTCTCACGTCCACCGTCATACGTCAATGTTTGAACTGCGTAATACCCACTCACGCACTCATTCCACATAAATCAGTTTATGATAGTGTGAGGGTAATCTGATAACATTGCATTGCTCTTGTGGCATCACCCCTTTGACGTCAAGTGTGGGACTTGTGTTGATAGGAATCAATAGTGTCCCGAGAGCAAAACGATCTACTCTGTAGGTCATGCAACTCGCAGATATTTTAAATAATACAACAAACATTGCAAATTATAAGGATAAATTTAAAATGTCACATGAATCCATCTCATTTAAAAAAAGACCTAAGTAATTACATTTAACCATATTCAGGCCAAAACTTTGACTACATAATTATATAACCTGTTATTCATTTAGACACAATGTGTAGTCGACATAGCTATGACAATCAATATGGTAGCAGTCCAGCTACAAAATTCCGCTTTTCAATGTTGACATTTCAAATCTCTTTTTTAGGCTTAGAGATGAAATGTGAACTCGTCGGAAAACTGAATGATGAATTGATCAAATCTGTCCATTCAATATTTTATATTAATTCTCCAACGAATACCAGTTGTATCGGTTTATTTTATTTGAACTGAATTCATTTGTTCATTGTTGTCGAATTGAATAAGTTCAACCTAAACTGACCACGCCCAAGTAGTCTAAATGTAAGGGGATCGAACACTTTGCATTTTCCATGAAGCTTTTACCTAGCACGAACGTTGGTGTAATGGCATTCAAATAATTGAACAATATTGATTGTACTAAATTAATATCCGTTTTCGATTTTACATTAAAGGCTTTTACAATAAAGCTTGACAGGTGAAATAATTTTATCAGGCAGCGAAACAAAGCTTCATAATATTAATGCATCAATTTAATTTCCATTTATTTTGTGAATGTAATCGGCTTATGGAACCTTCGCTGCAGAAATCTGTTGATTTTCACAACAAACAACATAACTGATCCGTACCGCTACTATAAAAATAGGTAAAAACAAATGTTCTGGTTGGCAGGTACTAAAAAATATTTCTAATTCGCAACTTTGAAATGGAAACATAACTTCGTAAATAAAACAAGTAAGATTTAAAACCATGGGATGTTTTGATGCTGTTTCATATTTGATATTTTCCGTAACATGATTTGAATTTTTAGATTACATCAAACATCGATTTTTGAGGAAAATATGTGCAGTGCCCTACAATCCAACTTATCACCAAAGCGCTGTCTCGTTAGTTACTTTTTTTAAATAAGGAAAAAAACATGTTTGTTTTTAAATCCTTGTGCAGGTTGTGTGAACATCCCGCTCCGTGAGATCCCGTCGACAGGCAAGGAGGCGTGGTACAAGCTGGAGGCTCGTTCCCAGCGCTCGTCAGTGCAGGGCCGCATCCGCCTGCGCCTGTGGCTGTCAGCCCGTGAGGCCGGCCGCCACGACGATGACAACTGGCAACAGGTAACAACGTCATTTAACGTCACGTCTCTAGTTCGGCAATTTGCCAATGTAGCGATGACGTTTTATGTCCGTTTTGGTTTTTGTCTCCATTTATGTGTTCTCTGCAAAAAAATCCGACGTGTCCAATTTAAAATCAAGTTCAAAAATTATTTTTCGATTCTTTGTGTTTGGTGTTATTTAATTATAAATTAAAAGGTAATACCATCCGCAATCTTCCTGCCTACCTAATTTATTGTTGACAAAGGCAGAGATAGCCATTATACACAGAATACATTTAAATTAAAGTAATAGGATTGTCCTTGTGTCTGTGTTCGCTCCATGACAACAATATGTAGGTACATCGCATCTGCACTACAATCGAAACTGCTGTGCTCCTCATTTGCACATTGATTTATTCACAGAGTTGTCCGCTGGCGCTGAAACAAATAAACATCTACTAACACAAAAGTTAGCTAATAATTGAGATAGAGTATCACCCATTTGTATTCATCGTTAGTTTATGAACTGTATAATAAAGGTACAAATTTCAATAAAAAATGAGTATCATAATTCAACTCGAAGTTTGGTTACACGAAAAAACAAACCATAAGTACTTACCTATGTATTAGACTAAAATACTCCATAGGTAGACCCAAACAGACGTGAAATCGAAAACCAAAGCACTTTTCCGTCCGAATAGAATAGTACAATTCAACAACGTGATTTTCTTCTTGCTTCGTTAAGCCTAATTTTATACTTCAGTAACTCTGATATTAATAACGGTGCCTTTCTTAATATCGCAGAAAGATCTTGGCTTAACAAGCTTTGATAAATGAACAATAAAGATAATCGCTCCGGCGCGGATTATAGGCTTACATATCAATATTGCTGATCCACAGAGCCACTGCACCGTACATAAAACATTTTATTGGCTTTTGCACCGAACCATTAGTTGATATATGATGTATACGTGTATGGGCCGGCTTTGTGTAGCAGCAAATATAGCGCTATCGTGAGGGCCGAGCCGCGTGTCGACCACGCTCCATCGCCCATGTTGTTATTTTGGATCATACTGCCTCTTTTATTTGCTTAACAACCCGTACCGATATAGATTTATCAGCTACAATGTCAAGTTATTATTAGCGTTGAATTTCGCATCACTCTCGTCTTTAATAGGAATTATACCTTTTTCTGGAACACTTAGCAATTATTCAATGTCTGTATTATGATCACAACATGCTGAAGTGGCAAATAATTCTCTGTGTTCATAACAAATCCAAGAAGAGCGCCACAATAAAGGAACTCTATAGAACAATCAACTGCGTTTAATCTCAAATTATTAAGAAAGAAAGAAAGAAAGAAAGAAAGAAAGAAAAATGCATTTATTGGCATTACACAAAATGACACCTTAAAACTACAAAAACATAAACAAAGATTATAATGCCAAAAGGGCCTCAGCTCAGCATAATGTCAGATGACAACACAAGTGTACCACCTGACGCTGATTTTCAGCTGCAACCCACGAGTGCCATACGCTGGAATACCAAACACAGGGAAGTGTGTGTCCGTAATAAAAAAAAAATTAAGAGAATTCATATAAATGCTAAAAATTATAGAAAAGCTCATGCAAAATCAAATAAAATGTCGTGACATACATGTATGTGTGTGTGTGTTGTATTGTAATGAATGAAAAACTAAAATAAATAAATACCCAACATGTGCATACTACCTACACAAAAAAAGAAAAAAAAAAAAAAAAAAAAAAAAATGAAATAAATAAATCTAGAAACAGAAAGTACCCACATCTATGCCACCCACCTATAAGACACATATACACATGTACTAATATTTGAACTACAGGCACCTCGTATTTACAATAACTTAGATTAAAATTTTTCGTTTAAGTATCTCTTACCGTCTCGATAAAGATTCCCCAGTATCTCGATAACGTATTCAAAGTATTCAGTGACTGAACCTCTCTTTTAGCCCCGCGTAATCAACTGAGCGAGCGGCTGAAGCGAAATTGCGATTACACGATAAATCCAATTTCTTCCTCATAGGTGCTCTTTCAGAGTGACACGTCAGTGGGACTGGCTTTTGTACGCTTCAAAAGTTTTCACATATTCATTTTATTATTTAGGTTTTGAGCTTTATTTATTGCTGAAATCTCTTGTAAATGAAAAAGGTCGTTTAAGCCGGTCCCAAGAAGCAAAGTAAAGTCAATCAGGCTCGGCTTTCCGCATTTTACTCTTAAAACTCTTTACTTTGTACCTAATGTGTTTACTCGGAGGAGCTGACTAAAAGATTAAATTAATATTTTATAGAAATTATTTAATTTTAATAATAAAAAAAAACTAGAGGTTGTTACTTTACAGCCTCTTGTAAATAACTTTGTCGATATGTTAACACAAAATGCAAGTGTTAGGAAATATTGTTATGCTCCATATTAATGCTATACATCATTGGTAAGGTGCGTCAACACGAGCGCCTGTTCGGCGTGCTCCTGGCGCACGAGGTGGAGCTCCAACGCGCTGCAGCTGCAGCCGCTGCAGCCGCAGCCGCAGTCGCTGCAGCTGCCGGGCAGCCCGAACCCAGCGCCGCCACGCCCACGCCACCGTGGGATGGAGATCTCTGCGGAGCTGCACAGACTCTGCTCCACCAGCATGCCATACAAGGCGATCTCAGTGCGCTTCAGGCATCTATTGCACGTTTCGCTGCGGCTTGCAGACTCAACGCTGATGCTCCTCTTGATCCTAAGTAAGTATTACTGCGGATACCCTGCTTATCACTCCCACACATAGGTGTTTCTGAAACGAGGTCATGCTTTTATCAATAAATTTCCTTTGGTCAAGGTACATGCACAAGTTGCTGATAGAGCTGGAGCGCGCATGGTGCGCCTGTGAGGCGATATCTGGAAGTGGCAGCGGAGACTCAGGGTCGGGAGCTTCCCGTGACGAGGAGCGCTGGCTGGCTGACTGCTTCGGCGAGTATGTCGACCGAGCTCTGCATCAGCTGCGACTGCACCGGGACCTGTACCCAGTGCTGCACCAGTACAGCATCAACAAGTTAGTTATTAAACATATTACTATAAATTGTGTTGTGCTTATTTTGTAAAAAATAATGGCATTCGATCTGGTATCGCTTAATTCCAGAAGCGTTCATTTTAATGAACGCTTGTACATTATAATATGAAGTAATTATTACAGGGCTTTACTTTGTATGTAATAGCTTGTTATTCTGAAGTTGCACAACGAAGAAACAAATATGATATTAACAACTATATATTTACATAGCTTTTAGCTTTTATACGTTTTCCATTACGATAAACCTGTCGTGTTAATCTAGATACGTTTAGGAGATGCAATTGTAAAGGGTATATCGATTCATCTGAAACGTAATTGTACAAAAAGAAATGTGTTGCTGTAAAAACGCGTAAAATGTATTAAAAAGGATTTGGTTTCCAAGTGACTGTGAATGATTAATTTATTACATTCCGAGCAAGTTGTAAGCGGTAGCGTTTTTTCAAAGCAACTATGGCCTTTCCGTTCAGTTCTGATGAACACTCATGCATTGGCAGTTTTAATTAATTGATATTTTAATGAATTATCATTCAACTCAGCGTATCGTATTTGCCGGACATGGCCTGGGAGACCAGGCTGCGCCACAACACCCTACCCTCCACCTTCCGCATTCAGTCTATCCCAACCACATAATATGTATCTACAGGGTGGCAGGGATATCGACGCGCAAACTGTAACCATGGATTCAGCACATGAGTTTAGTTCCCATAGCGTCGAAATTTTTCGTCAGTTATTTAAAAAAATTGTGTCGTTCCTTACGTTTTGACCGCATAGGTATTGCACTTTTTTATGAAACAGAAGATTTTTTTTTTTATAGCCGACGAAAAATTTTGACGCTAGTTTCGTCTAAACTCATGTGCTGAATTCATGGTTACAGTTTGCGCGTCGATGTCTCTGCCACCCTGTATATCATTCCGCATATTTCAATTAATATGATTTAAGTCCATAATAGGTAAGTGTGACGATCCTGTAACAACCATTCGGATCTGTTTAACCGAAACGACAAACCACTGGTGCATTGTGTTGTTAATAGCTAAATTTCTTTTCAAAACATCGCTTTGGGGCTAACGCTAAACTTTATCAGGCTATATTGGAATTGAATGGTACTTTCCATTCCTATTTAGTCGCTCAAAGCGAGCTCTTACACGCACGAGATTCGATTTACTTGTGCTCGTGGCATCTGTCTAGATAAAACCGATTTTATTCCGACTGTAGGTACTTTGACATTCATCACTACGAATAAAATTAAGATCACGTATAATCCATTGTAATTTTACGTAAAGCAGTATGTTCATCGTTATAATGAATGTTATCAAAATTTAATCTTTAATAGTCAAACATGATTAAAATATCAAACATTGTATATTTAATGCATAATTATAATATTACTTGCTGCGTCCCGCGGTTTTACCCGCATTAGTTTTGATCTCGTGGAAATTTCGGGATGAAAAGTATCCTATGTGTTAATCCTGGTAATAAACTTGAGTGCCAAATTTCATCCAAATCCGTTCTGTAGTTTTGGCGTGAAAGAGTAACAAATATCCATCCATCCATCCATACAAACTTTCGCATTTATAATATTAGTAGAATAGGATGTAGTTGAGATAGTAAACTCGTTAAAATAAGTTGAGTAAAACTTTATTAAATCTTTCTTTTGTTTTAAAATGCCTTTATTTTTCTCTCTGTTATGTTTGAGAATTGTTTCCCATAATATGGGACCTCGATTCTTGCATTTGTAACGACTTGAAACTTTGGATTAATAAATCGCCCGCAAAGCACCGGAAGGCAGGCTTTCCTTTCTACTATTCTTAATAAATCAATATTGCCCACTAAAGTTCAAACTTGATGGGCTGTAAAGTGTTGCGTGCAACATAAACCTCAGAAATAAACAAAACAAATATCATATCCTTTTGACAAATGTACAATAAAATTTATTCTTGTAATCTTTAGGGTGTTGGAATAATTGATAGCAGGTAAACACACCGAATACGAGCAGGGTTGGACTCAGTCGGCATTAATTTAACCTAACTGCGATAAAATATAGCTTATAATTTATTTGGATTATTAATTACACGACAGTGGTACCTGCGTTTCCACTAAACATATTCAAAGCATAAATTACTAGAATATTTTGGGTAGTAAACAGTTTACCTTATAACTATACGGCACGGAATAATATACTAAACATAAATTAATTCATCGGTGTCCCTTTGTAAAGCGGTAATGTAATTAATACAGAAAGAAAATACATTTATTTAGCACAGACTAAAAGAGACACAATACACCAGATACGTACATTAGATAGCAACAAATAGAAAGTATAAAGACCGATGTAAGAAAATAGCAGGAAAGTGTGCCTCACGGCTGCACCAAAAAGGCCCAGTTCAGCAAAAATGCCAGACAACTAGTGCCTGACGCTGGTTTTCAACTGAAACTGATATGTGAGGTGACAGATTTAAATCAGTTTTACACTGCAACGTGACGTGTGTATGCATACCTAAATAAAATAAATATGTGTCAGATAAAATAGCAACGAATATATACATAAATAGTGTGAGTTGAGTAATATTGCAAAAAATAAACTAAAAGATACTGACAAATATAATGAGACGGCAGCGTGATAGACCTTTGTTAATACATATGTAAATAAATAAATTCTTCGGAACAAGTATTTTACATTTTCGTGCAACACTCACCGACAGAAACACTGACACATACTCAAGTGGGTAGGTACCTACATACTCGTGCATCAAATAATTGAGACATTTAGTGTGACCATATCTAGCTTCCTTTGCGCTTCTATGAGGTACTGCCGTAAGCGTCGTCGTCTAAAAGCGACTATGATGTTAATTGCTCTAATCAGTGGTGGCAGGTTATTCCATATTTTGGAAGCCGCGTAACGGAAGCTACCTCTAAAAGCAGCTGTACTATGCGACTGAGTGGAGGGTTGTTGCGAGCATTGCCTTCTCTCACATTCTCGTCTACTGGCTATCCAACTCAACTTCTTGTACAGATAGTCCAGTTTTTGGTATTTAACTACACCAAACAGAAAGCACGCCAAGTGTAGTTTGCGTCTCGATTTCATTTTCAATGTGAAGTGTTGGTTTAAAAATGGAGTCACGTGACTTCTGGGAGGAATTACATAACAAAATCGAACACAAGCGTTTTGGACCCTTTGAATGAGCCGATCTGTGCGAGCCAATAGGCGTGGGCCGTAGACTGTATCCGCGTAATTTAGCCTAGACAAAACCAAGGTTTCAACTAGCTGCTCCCGCAGTGTTTCGGACAATTACGGCCTAATCTTGTACAGAACTTTCAGGCGGTAAAAGCAGTTTCTTACCGAGTTGGCTACGTGTTTTTCGAAACGGAAGACCGAGATTCCGCGCCTCATAGACTCTGTCAATTGGTTCGCCCATTAGCTCCAGGTGAAACGTTGCGGGTAATTTAGCCAGTTGCTGCCTTGTGCCAAATACCATGTATTTCGTCTTGGTTGGGTTTAGTGACTGGCTCCAGACCAGGCTGCGATTCTACGAAGGTCTTCGTTCAGATCTTTAATGGCACTATCGTATTCCTCTGGCCTAAAAGATATGTATATTTAGTTGGACGTCATCGGCGTATATGTGGTAGGTACTTGCATCTCTGGAGGCATTAGATTATATCTGCACAGTGTAAAATAAATATAATTGGGCCTAATATCCCTACGGAACTCCCTCTCTCAATGGAAGTAAGAGTCGATGTAAGAACAGTGCCTTTATCCAAACGCAGATCCACAAGTTGTTTTTTATCACTAAGGTAGCTGCGGAACTATTGCGCAGCGCTGGCGTCAAATCCGTAATAATTTAGCTTCGATAGCAACAACGGAATATTTATTGCGTCAAATGCCCGGGAAAAATCTAGCAGGACCAGCAATGAGCACATACCCATAACTTGGGCTGATAGAAGATTATCAGTCACGTCCAGTAAGTAAGGCAGTGGCAGTACTGCGCTGTTTTCTGAAACCAGACTGTAGGTCCGGTAACACGTTATTTTGTTCCAGAAAATGCGTTAACTGGTGGCTGACGACTTTTTCCAGCACCTTAGACAGACACGGTAAAATGCTAATAGGGCGAAAGTCTTTTACTTCAATTGGGTGGTCATTTTTTGATAAAGGCCTAACGGAAGCAATTTTCCATTGGTCAGGGAATGTTGACTGAGCTGAACGTAATAATATCTTAAGCACCGTTGCCGATATACTGGTATAATCATAATAATATCGACAGTGGAATGTGGAACAATACGTACAGTCACGATATGTCAACACTTGGCAACTTTCAATTGCGATTTTTTCGTGAAATAACGAATGCAACGGTGAAATACGACACAATACATTACAATAAACCTATGCGTTCGAAAATGCTATGTTCTTAACAACATAAAATTTCATTAAAAAATAAAGGAGTAAATCGCTTTTCAATAAAGCCGAGTGTATACATACTTTTGTTCGTGACTGTACATGTAGTTCAAATTGGTCCAAACTGCGCACTTATAGAGATAGTAGTTCACTACTGATATAATAAAAAACTTAAGAATCTAAGTTCTTATAGACGTTGAAGTTTATCTTCAGCGCCCTGCCCGTATGTTCTACCAACCGTGAAACTTCAGAATGTAATTGACTTTATAGAAATCGATAAAACTTCCAGTGGTTCCCTGCAGTGAAAGCCCCTTACCGTGGTAGTCAAAGACGTCAACGTGCACGGCATTGTTCTCCTCTCAGCTAGCCACAACAAACTGCAATTACCATCCGTCTGTAAAGCGCGCTGATTGTACACAATTCTCCTTTGACAGTTCATTTGCAGTGGTTATTCTGAGGCCCAGCATGTTGACATTTAACGTATATGAACGCCAATATAAAATTCAGATAGCACTTTTCAGGCGATAGCTTGTCGCTCGAAAATGGTAACCACTGAACAATTTACAACACTTTTGTTTTTTGTAACACTTCAGTCAGCATTCCCTAGTCTGTGACTGAGGAGAGGATAAGCTTTTCAAAGTGAAAAAATTATCCAATTAGGTTGAGTGGGCACTTTCAAGATTACCTACTTCGAGAACAAACAATATTTCTTTTCTTTATTATATTCGTTCAGACTCGGTGAAGTATTAGAAAGCCATGTTTTACATGAAGAATAGCCATTTAATAGCTTTTTATTGCTAGTAAAAGGAAGGTTCGTTTTAAGTTCTTTACTTTCAGACGTATTGATCTACAATTACCATTTGCAGGTATCTGGACTCTTATAGATCTAACTGAATAGAAAGAATGTAATATTCAACGTGCATACCTACTACATGTTTTAAAAATATCGCTTGTTCCACTTTGATGTCTTTATTAAGTGCCTACTGTTATCGTGTATAATGCATTAAGCTATAGTCGGTCGTCAGCCTAGCTCATAAATGTCTAATCGTCAATCGATCCATATTGCGGACTCTAAAATGGCACTAAGTTGACAGTGGCGCCGATTCCCTTGTTCACAAACTAAACTAAATTTAAGTTCAGTGCATCTTTTTCTTTCTATTTCATTAAGAAAAGGACAGAAGATAAAATATTAGTTTAGTCCTGTCAAATTAGTCAGCGACAGACGTAAATTGACGTATTTTTAGTAGCCATGTTTTTAATCACGTCTAAACTGTCTATGGAGCGTCTTAATTTGACAGAACTAAACTAAAATTTATCTTTTGTCCTTTTCTTAATGAAATAGAAAGAAAAAGATGCACTGAACTTAAATTTAGTTTAGTTTGTGAACAAGGGAATCGGCGCCATTATTAATTTAGTTCAGAGATTAATATGTGTATAAAATGGGAAACTGACTGACTGGTGATATAATGATATATCAATTTTGAACATTGATACCTTATACAGTGTGGGCATCTAAGGAAGAAATTTTTGGAAATTCTACCCCTAAGGGGGTAAATTAGGGGTTGAAAGTTTGTATGTAAGTCCGCTAGTTTTCAAGTTAGGATCTTAAAATTTCGTGTTTAGGCTGACGACTGAAAATTAATTTACCCCCGATGGGGTGAAAAGTCTTCTTTTCTTTCATTTTCAAAGTAAATTTCGATGAAATTAGGCACACAGATAGTTTATTACCTGGATTAACACGTAAGATACTTATGATCCCGGTAGTATGAACTGAGAGAAGGCGCTGAAATCTGACATACAGGTTTTTACTTAGTTTGGGTTTCAGAGGCTTCATATATTTTGTAACACTAATTTATTTCAATAAAGATTTATTATAGTTTCCGTGGGATATTTTCCGAAATCGCAGGCCAAGCCGCGGGCAAAATCCAGTTTACAATATAGATCCTTGTGTAAGAACTGCTACAGAATGGTAATATCATTTAAATGGATCTGGTAACTTTAAATTGAGTTATTGTCTTAGGTTGGAGTATCTACTGCGTTGCTTGAACCAGCTGTCACAAATGAAGGCTTTCTGGCGATGCTGCCCCTTTAACAAGGAAATCAGGCAAGTGAAACCATCTAATTCCACGTTTCAGATATATGTATAAATGCTCTGTTATGTTGTCATTTTTGTGACAACACGGTTGGCGCAGCAGTCGATCGCTCAGCCAGAGCGATCGACTGCTGCGCGGCGTGTCGTGGGTTCGATTCCCGCACGGAACAAATATTTGTAATGCTTAGAGGTAGTTGTTCCGGGTCTGACTGTTTAAAAAAAAAAAAACAGTTATCATGCATAACAAATTCTGCGAATACTACAAAAGCTTATGGACTTCACTGTGCAATATGTAGGTAACCTATATATGTATGCTTTTCAAATAGTTATATTTGTTTTTAATTTGTTGTGAATGAATTCAGATTTGAACAACAAATAACTCATAAAACACCACTTTAACCAAATGTTTGATGAATATTTTAAAATGCTTGCACCTACTAATATGGGTACGTATCAAAATCCCGAAAGTTCATAATACCTATGATTGAAATACCGACGTCCAAAACACCGAAATTCAAAATACGAAAGTTTTAAATGCCGATAGTCGTCATATCGAAACACAAAATACCGATGTTCAAATGCCCGAAAGGACGAAATACCGATGGATGAAATCCCAAAGAGCAGCGACGTAGTTCCCGCGATTAATATGTTTCTGGCACTCGCCGGCCGCAGACTTTTTTTACATCGAAACGGCTAGTTTAGGTTAGGTTAGAACTGTGACCAGACAACGCACGAGCCGAGCGAGCGAAGCGAGCGGTGCCGCGGCAGCGGCCGGCGCTTGGCAGAAATATATTTTTGAATATAAAACCAAACATTTTAAACATATGTTTTGAAAATTGACATTTTACCCGTAGGTATTTTAATTTCGACGTTCATATAATATATGTACCCTATCATACATACCTATTATGTTAAGCTCCTTTTTTGTCATTGTCTTAGAGATTTTAGGCTTTGGGATGTAATTTCGAGATTTTGAACTTTCGGGCAAATGAACTTTGACGACACGGTTAGCGCAGTGGCAGCGATCGGACTGCTGCGCTGCGTGTCGCGGGTTCGATTCCCGCACAGAACAAATATTTGTAAGTCCTACATGTATTTGTTCCGAGTCTGGGTGTTTTTCTATCTATAATATGTATGTATTTACAAAAAAAAAAAAAAAAATGTATATAAGTAGTTTATCAGCCATCTTGTTACCATAACACAAGCATTAGGTTGCTTAGCTTGGGACTAGATGGCGCTGTGTGAAATGTCCAGGGATATTATTATTATTAACTTTCGGGATTTTAAACTTTCGACCAAACAACCATTCGGCGTTTCCATTATCGGGATTTTGTCCATTGGTATTTTAAAATTCAGGATTTTGATACGTACCCACGAATATATGCGCAATAGATACCTAAATGATTATACGAGTATGCTACGGAAAAATTTTAGACAGGAGCATTAGGCAAGCGAGTATATTTTTCGCGAGATTAAAGCCAGCTTTTTACCCTCGCCAAATGAGTTGGGGGAAAGGATCTAGCACAGCATTTTTTAAATAACTGTCTTTGTAAATGAGGACGTTAAATAGCTGTGGAAATGAAACTGTGTGGTGAAGCTAGATTAGATTTTTTAAGATTCTTTTGTTTTAATATTCAAGACTGAGATTACAAAGAAATCAGTGCGGAAGTATCCTGAAAGTAAATAGTTAGCCTTTTTTATAGTTAGCCTTAAAGTTAGCCTTTCATTTTTGTAGCTATTGCTAAACTAAAACGTTATTTAGCAAGCGTGAGATTGTAAGTACTCGTAACCAGAAGACATTTTAAATTCTCCAGAAGGCTCGTTCTAAATTGACCTTATACTTGTATCCAGTGGGCACATGTGGCACTAATATTGAATCCAGAACACAAAGGTAGCTGTAGGCACCAATAACCGCGACAATAACTGTTGACAATAGGAGCGAGATCGTGAGCGCGCTCCGCAAAGGCACTTCCGAGTGGTACGAGGCGCTGTGCGGACAGGACACTCAGTCCGAGCGCGGGGAGGACCTGGTCAACCTCATCACGCTCATACAGATCGACCTGCAGCAGGGACTGACCTACTACCATCCCTTGTTTGAGACGTAAGTTTAGAAATAAAAACGCTATCAATGATCTTAAAGAAAGCTTTTATGAAAAATAATGTTGCTGTGTTATCAGCATTAAGCAGGTACTCGTAAATAATACAAGAAAAAAAGCATTCACAGAAATTGTATTTTAAAACAGATATGCATCGTAGAATGTTTTAAATAATCTATGAAACATTCTATTTCATCCTTGATTTATCTAGATTAACTTTAGCCTTTAATCTTGCTTTTAATCCTCTGGCTCGTACACTCTTATCTACGAGTCTAATTGCGGCTCGAAGCTAACAGCCGGAACCAAAGCCCTTTGCCTAAGTTCCAAGTAAGCGGTCTCCGAGGAGAACTCTTGTGACGAATTCGTCAAAATTCCTCCTCCAATTCATTTAATCAAGATTTAGGTAATCACAGTTTATTATGTTGGAATCAAGGAAAGGCTAACCTTTGGTATGTGTTAATATTTATTTATCGATGTTCAACCTTGGGTGTCCAGTCCATTGTTGTCCGTGCCCCCATTATTCACGATCATCAAATGAAAGGAACTGTGGGCGGGAAGTGCTCATGTTCTCAGCGATTTATACTGTTCATATTTTCCGTTGTACGAAATATTACATGTCTTTCTGTTACAGGACCAATAACGTGCCGTACTTTAGCATAGTTTTCAACCAGATAGACAAAATGGTAAGTGGACAATTTGTTTACGTCTCGTGGCTGTAACGGCCTGGTGCACTCGTATTCAATTATTGTCTTGTGCTGAATTTAATGGTACAAAAATAAAAAAATCTGTTACTGTTCAGACTTTCCGGTACATTTAATATTATTTTTTATATGTGTAGGTATATGGTGTATTGTACACTCAGCTTTTCGTATTATATAATAATAATGTACTAGCAAACGCAAGCGTGCACTACCTCCGTACGACTACGAATATGTAAAAGACGGAAATTAAATGCGATCAGTGTAGTTACTACCTATGTACAGTCTAAGAATACACAACTGGTGTTTCTCATGGTGGATAAGTAATGACAGGTGCATTCCGCGCTTCTTTCCCACCAGCCATTATGTTAACCGTCATTAATTGTGCATACTTCAATAACTATGGGAACCGGGTCATTGCAGATAGCGATGCGATCCACGATGTTTTTTTAAATATGTATATCTGTGTGAAGTATTAACGAAATTAATTATTATTAAATCGAAAGAAACAAGGGCAAAGTAATAAATCCTATATGTAACGTCTAGCTTTTGACCTAATGCTCCTGAAATGTTTTTGGCTATCATTAACTAAAGGACGTCATTTGCCCCTGAAAATTAACCCATGCGTAATTGTGGGGGTTATACCTCTGACTTCTTTAATAAAGCTACTAAATATTATGCTGTGTGCATAATGCTGTTAGGATTTGGTACTTATAGGTGAAAATATACACTCTTGTCATCAGCACCTGTCATTAGCAATAGGTACCTACCGATATTAGGCGACCTACCAGGAATGTTACGCACAATTCAGTTTTTTTATTTGTCATTTACAATTTTCATAAAAACGTAACTGGTTTGGTTTATCTACAACCAACAACGTTTAGGTAACTACGAAGATTAATATCGGCAACCCTGTTGGTTAAAGAGATTACTTTCAAAATCCCTCTGGTGTATTAGGATCGGTTTCCAAAATACCTCTTGGTAGGCGGGATTAGATTACAAGTAGAATAGAATGTATACCTAAAAATAAAGGTTTAATTTATTTTATAGCTATCAGAGGATGTGAGACAGTGTGTGGAGCACTGGGTGGTCGAGGGATGGTGCGGCGTCGTCGAAGAACCGATGTACGACGAACACGGGAATGCAAGTAAGCTGAAGTACCATACAAGTGGACCTATCACGTATTACCACAAATTTTGACCAAAATAATACTATAATATGGGGCAGGATCTGATAATTTTGCCCAACTCTAATATATCCCTCCCAAGGGTTTTCTATTTCTTACATGAGTGGTCCCAGACTATATCCAAGTTATGACACGGCCCTACTATCGATAAAATGTCTGGCGAAAATATATATATATATGTAGTATCTATCTTGGTAACCTTCTGCTAAAATATCTGAGAAAAATATTGTACACTTTTGCTCAGCCTTTTTCCACGTAGTGCATTCAACATTTTTATCAGTTGAATATGCTTACTAGAAACTTTTTAAAAAAGTCCCGAACCCATCGACTACGGCACTCACCAAGTCATTGAAAAACAAATATCGTGCATCCCTTCACTGATCTATTCAAATAGCAACGGCGGTCCCTATACACATCGACTTTCGTATTCTATGCCGAAAAGGCCGAAACACATTTATTTTATTTTTCATGTTAAACGTATTGAAATAAAACTGACTGCTATAAATACTTATGCTCAAAGGTCATTGAAAGATGCAAGCTTCGAAAGGTCAGCGTCGCGGGTATATTAATTTAACTTACCTATCTATATTTAGGTTACAAATTAATAAACTATAGTCAACCGAGGTATTACGGGACCATCTGGCGCCCGCAAGCTTTGAAAGATGTGTTATTAAATATTTTGCTGAACCTGGGAAATGATGCTTTTATGTAAAAGTATGTTTCTATAATGAAATATAACATGTATGTATATTTCAATATAGAAATCGCTCCCGTTTTGCTGCTGTGGTATGAAACCCAGTGATTTGGGAAGCTTTTAATTATTATCCCGGCATAACGTTAATTTACCAACTTCATGAAATGCAAAATATACCAATATTGCAGTTAGTTAGCATAACTTTGATACGTTATACACATAACTACCGAACGATTGCGTGGTGGGGTGACCGCTTTTTATCACTGACCTTTACGTGTCTCCTGTCAGGCCTGGTTCACCAAAATATGACGGAGGTTTATGTATAAAGCAGACAGTCGTTCTTACTGTAATTGGGTAATGTAATAAATCGTAGGAATGGGCTAAAGTCAACATTTTTTGTGGTCATCTAACAGCCACCAGAACTTCTTAGATTGACAAGCGAATCTCAAAATAATATAGTTCTTGCTTTTTCCCTTACTCTTTATAATTGTTGACTTGTCCGG
Source organism: Apamea anceps (assembly GCA_951799955.1). Taxonomy (NCBI): domain Eukaryota; kingdom Metazoa; phylum Arthropoda; class Insecta; order Lepidoptera; family Noctuidae; genus Apamea; species Apamea anceps. Next base: position 9,476,934 of record OX637516.1, read on the forward strand.
CAGTATGCCTGGTGACAATAGCGAAGACGCTGCCGTTTGAAGTGCTTTCGGCAGTCCGCGAGCTGTGCTCGGCGGCATCTCTCGCGCCGCAACCACAGTCGCACCCCCACGCACCGCACGACCCACCGCCGCAGTTGTTTGATGCATACCTGTAAGTGCCTGTGATTACCTGTGATTGATAAATTATGACAAGATTAATTAGGAAAGTTCTATTAAGATCCAAACTAAAGCGCTGAACGAGAAGAAATAATTAATGAAGCAAACACACATCTATTTCCGCTGCATTACATATACAGATTTTCTGGGCTAAATTATTTTCCTATGTGCAATTTCTGGTTACATTCTAATCGTCCTAAATTCCATTTAAATCTGTCCAGTCGTCGCGGCATAATTGAGTTAGGAACTTTCCCATTTATGATATTAGTGGGATCACAAATCTGTTCGGAGATTATATTACGGTGAATCGATTAGATGTTTCAGGAAGTTGTCCGGGATTCGAATTTACAGCTAATCTAAGTGTCAGTAATCGACTGATTTCGGAAATAGGTACCTGCCATGTATTTCGTAACTAGACAGCGAGTCAAGCGTCTCGTCACGCAAGCGTGCATGCATGCACGTCCTATCATGTATACTGTATATTTATCTTTGAAGAATGCAGCGGTATTTTCCAGATAAGGGCACGAATTTCCTACACAGCTATCCGTTTTGCTGTCAAACTCGGTTAAACTCTAGAATATCCTGCAACATCTAATGGATTCACGCTAACACGAGCTCCGCTGATCTGTCACGCTGTATGAATGGACCGTTAACATGAATCCGTTTTCCTGCTAGTTTACCGGCACACAGACTGCTGGTGACAAATGATTGATTAAAGTCCGAACACTATGATGAAGGCCCCCCGTTTCCAAGCGACATTGGATTTGATAAACAGATTTTGATGTTTAAAGCGCTTTTCTTATGTTCTCTTCTTTTCTCTCTCGTCGGCTCGAGTAATACGAGGATAATTTTATTATTGGCGTCTATCGTTGTAAAATGATTGGCCAGTCAGCAAAAATGTTCGTCATGAGGACTGTTTATGGTTCGCTGGACGCCCTATTAAAGTATCTGGTGGAAGCTTTTTTCATGTAGGTATACCTACTGTTGAGTTATTTATGGGAAACTAGAGCTATGACTCAGAACCGAACTAACTATGTAAACTGCGTACCCGAGCATTGTTAAATTATACAATAATAACTTTACGTTCCCCATGTTTTGCCTAGTTACATAAATGGAAATCAAAGAAAACTTCAACATTATTACATTATTACACCAAAACATGATTTTCGCCTACGGTACCGCAAAAACAATATCACAAAAAATATTCATTGCAACAAAAAGCAGCGAGCTTTATTTATTTCGACCCTAGAATGCGAGCGCAGAATAAGAGAACCAAAAGCTTCGTCAATATTCTTTTCAATGTTATGTAGTTATTTTTTTATTTTTTATTGACATTGGGGTCACTCTTGACCTCAATCCAGCCCAGAGGCAGGGATGAGATCTACGGTGGAACGAGCTTGCCCAGAAGAAGCCTATTCACTCTCGCCCTGATGAGATTCGGGTTGTATGAACTCGGGAATGCAGTTTTTGTATCATCTCCATATAACTCCGTACCTTTTTATGATTCCAAACTTATAACTACACTGTGCTTCAATACGCAATACCAATCGTAAGTCTTTTAGTTTTTTTTTTTACGAAAACCCGTAGTCTTTGTCATAATACTCTACCAAACACTTTAAAACCCAACTCAAACTATAAGTTTTTGTTGAAGCTGAGTTTTATAAGTCTTGTTAATTAACAAGTCTTATTAAAAGCTGAACGGATTAAGTAAAAGAGTACCTACCGGCAGTGATCATGTTGCGCAACTTGGTAATTAGTGGTAATTAGCAGCAAAGCGTTAACGTGGATGATGATAGCGGAACGCGACAGACTTCATTTCGCTATGGTAATGTTATTGTGGCCGCAGGTGGTTCGAGCCGCTGATCGATCGCTGGCTCGCCGTCACCAAAACTATGGCGCTGCAAAGAGTTCGAGCCTCCGTCGAACTTGGTAAGCCTTCACGTCATTTCTTATTTGTTACTTGTAGCATTACTTGTGTCACATTCATTTTCAGATGTGTCTACGTGTTCACGGGTAACCCGAGAGACGGGTGGAGGAGAAACTCCAAAATATTAATAAAAACCTTACCTTGTGTAGAGTCATTTTCAAAGTGTATTTTGTATAGTCTTGGCCGAATAAGTTAAAATTCAAAATAACAACTTTAGCGCCAGGCGACAAGTATGTCTTTATGAAAATGTTGGTCCATCTGTTACTTGATTTAGAACTCCATTAATAACCAGTATCAAAGGGGTATTAAATAAAAGACAATAAGTTATTTTTCTCATTCAGTGGCACGTTATATTGTCATCACAAACTAGAGCTAAATAGTGCTAAATTCATATCCAAGTGTAGATTTATATTACCTACATGAAGTCCTACAAGTGAGCAATAAATCTAACACATTGTAAATAATAATTTTATGTAAATGCGTATAAACATTAATTACGACAATCGCGGTACCTAATTGGTCGTAAACACTTAAAATGTAACCTGTGAGTTACGAGGCGTAGTTAAAATAATACATCTAATCAATATATTTAGGAATTAGGTACCTACCCCTATGTAAATCTGAGAAACTTAAACCGGTGTCCTGTGGATACCTATAAGAAAACCTTTAAATTGCAACCTGTAAGTGCTTATCAAAAGAAACTAAAACCTAGTGGAGTATAAAAAGAAGTGATTTTCGAAAAAGGCCGTATAATTGTTGTGAAGGTAAAAGGCGAAGGTTCACACCCGCGCTAGGGCGGCCGCCATTTAGATAAACATCGAGTTCTAACTGTGCCGTAACACGAAACGTTTTATTGGACCGAGACAAATAAAGGACTGCTTGTAAATTGGTATTATACGTATAGATGACATATTTAAACCCTGCCTTGTCTTCAAAAATTAGCGTCATGATTCTTATTACTACTTACTACCTTTAGGTAATCTCAATAAATTGCAAACACTAAAATCACTTCATTGTTTAAACTCTATCTTGTTCAATAAATAACTATGAACAGTGTTCTATTATGTTTTATATCCTAATGTGTTCTATTATGGATTATTTTTTTCAGAAACACGTGCACACAAAAAAAAAAATTTCACTTCAAAATTAAGTTAACTCGAATAATAGGTATTACATAAGTATATCATAGGGCGAATTCCACCAAACTTTAATACCTAGAATAAAAGATTTTTGACAGTTTTTCCATACTAGAACTGTCAGACGTCAATTTTATTCCACGGATAAAAAATATCCCTTTGTACAATTAAGCATCTATAGATGACATAATAAATTGGCTCAATAAGAAATCCGATATCGAAGCAAAAGACCAATTATAAGAACCATATCAAATTACAATCGTCAAAGGTCCAACCATCTTTAATTGATCCTTCACTGACGGTCATACCGGATTCGTAAGATTCGTTATTACTTTATTTTAATCTCGCCTTCGGCTGTATTCGTTCATTTGTGCTGTTCAAATCAATAATCTTGTTTTTTTTTTATTGTAAAAATCTATTCACGTATGTTTCATTATCTTGGATGATAACATCACATACAATTGTATTGTATCACACCAAAGCATAAAGGGAAAGAGATTATGATATGACATGTAGGTACCTAGATATATGTAGGTATATTTATCATCGTTTATATAGATACATTATGAAACTCTATACCACTATTTATACTAATAACTTACTACACGCATACCTACATATATATATGAGGTATATATGTTTGATGTTATCACGTAGGTTTGATAGAGTACCTAGAACAATTTGTATTTGCTTATGAAATTGCATTGTTTGTCTCAACACTGCTCACTTTGTAACGGAGATATTGTTTCCAGACCGGCCTGTGGAGGGCGAGCACCTCGTGAAACACAGCACCTCGTCAGTGGACACAGCAGCTTGGTAAGTTTAGCCTAAATGAACAAAGAAAATGCCTTGGTTCAATAAATAAACCTTAAATCCTTATAAATATCACCGCATGTTTATAATTTTTATACGAATATGATGTGAGCAAATCCCGCCTACTGTGATTTTCAGGTCACGCACTTTTATAGAAAGAGAAAGAAAGAAAGAAAAAGTATTTATTGCGACTCGTACAGGATCATAAACTAAACTAAACACAGTTATAAATAAAAATAAAACAAATTGTATAAAAAAGTAACAAAAGGAAAAAAAAAATGAAACAAAGTCCTATACGAGGCCAAAAGGCTCCTATCTCAGCATGATGCTTCGACATTTAAAAAATAAATGTCGTAGCGCTGGTATTCTGATAGGGCCCGCTGTGATGTCACGGGCAATCACAGTAATAAATAAATAATAAAATAGATATAGTATATATATTATAAAGGTTAGGTATTCAATACGTATTACCTGCCTTATTGGCTCTTAACACAAACATTTTTAACAATAACCAGTCCGCCGTGTCGTTCTGTAAACACAAGACAAAACAAGGGTAAAACTAAAAGCACTTCTAGACTAAAATTGATTAGGTACCTACTTGATCATTGTTCTGCATAATTAACTCAAGGGAGCTCTCTTCCTGCGTAATTGCCTGGTAACATAAATTACAGGGAAATAATCAGACAAACAATAAAAATTATATTCAGTTATATACAGTCTACGTGAAAATGTGTAAAAGCCCTGCTCGCTACGAAGCTTATTATTTTACACTTTAGTGCAAGTAAACTCACTTTTCACTTTATCTTTACTCTCAACAGAAAATGTACCGTAACAGATACATAGCAAGCAAACAAATTTAAATTTACCATTTAGGTAACTCAGATTAACCCATGTAAAGTAAAGGGTAGTAGACATACATACTGAAGTCCAGTTTTAGCGGCACATATTTAACTTTGTCACTGTTATCTGGCTAAAAATGAACAGGGCGGCCCGAGCCCTTGTTTAAATAAGCTTTTTGTGCATGAGGTGTGCCCTGTGTCGGACTTTCGTAACTTTTTGCTTTCATGTTATATTTCTGTTATTAAGTCTGTAAATAAGACCATTACCTACGTCATTTGTCCTTTATGAAGCGTAATATGATTTGTATGAATAATGTAGTGAGTAAGGAATCCTAACAGGAAAATTCAGTAGGTATAGTATAATCAGCCTGTAGCGTTCCCACTGCTCAGACACCGGCCTCATCTCTGTGGGAAATGGGCCAAAATCCACCACGCGGGCCCGGTGCGGGTTGGTAGATGTCACATATCTTCGAATTTTTGGTACTTGGACATGACAGTTTCCTCACGATGTTTTCCTTCATCGTTTTGAAAGCAGTAGTGTCGTAGTGATGAAGTTATTTACACAAATTAAAGCACCTGACTGGGTTCGAACCTACGTTCTAATTCGTAAGTTGCGGCCGTTACTAGGCCTTGACCTTGGCGTTGGTGGCCTAGTGGCCACCACTACTCCTCAAGTACGTATAATGAATTCGAATATTAATTTTGATAAAGCTCCAGGAAAACAATAGGCTACTTGAACCAAGTACCTATCAGCCGACTCTCTCCATCTCCAGATTAAAGTTTTTACTACCGCAGATATTTACTAGTATATCGGAGAAAATCAAAACATATCACGGTTGTAACAGCTCAGCATACTAATTAGTAACTGAATTGTTACATCCATAGATATATTTTTTACATTTCTATGGTTACAACCGTAGATATGAGACAAGGGATCCAAACAGTGTTTATGAAACGTCAGTGTTGCGTGTTTGTGGAGTAGCATAATATGCCTTTTTCAATGCATATGTAAGTACTTTCTGAGTTCATTTTAGACATCACTGACATCGGTGAAAGACAAAACTCGTGAGGAAACCTGGACTTATAGTCAATATAAGTTTAAAATCGCCAACAAGTTTTGAGCAAGCGTGGTGATCAATGCTCGTCCTTTCTCTGTATGAGAGGCCTTTGCCCTAATAAATGGCTGGTATTATAATTGTGGTGTTACGTACCTATATCTCTGTTTGCCAGATTAACATTTGTCCCTTCACCTTGTCCAGCCTATACCATATGCGCCTGGTGTGGCGTTCAGTGGGTGGTGCCGAAGAGTGCACAGCAGGCGGCAGCGTGCGACTGCTGGAGGCCGCGTGCGCCACCGCTCTGCACTACGCAGACCTCGTGCACGGCGCGCTTGCAGACCAGGGGTACTACGAGAACTACGGTATGTACCAGGAACGTAGAATAATTAAGTATACTTAGGACCTTATCAGATGAGCTACTTTTAGCATCGGCAATAGGCGCGTTTTGGTAGTCTGACAACCAGTCTTACCAGGGGGTATCGTATTACCCAGTAACTGGGTTGTGAAGGTCAGATAGGCAGTCGCTCCATGTAAAATACTGGTATTCAGCTGCATCCGATTAGACTGGAAGCCGACTCTCACATAGTTGGGAAAAGGTTAGGCAGATGATGAATAGGCGCGTTTTGGTCTGGATGCCAAAGAATAACATAGTAAATCGCTGTGACTAGCATCCGAATGTGTGCAAAATGGAACGTTCAGACGCTGAATCGAGCTTCCGGAAAGCGACTACATCGCATCTTATTGATATTTCGAACAGAGGTTCAGAAGAATGCTATAGTTCAAACACAAACACCTAACAATAAGCTTTAATCATTCTAACAAGTGTTCTATTTGTTTCCAACAATTCCTAGGAACAATGTGCCTGGATAAACATGTCACTTCCAAAATTGAGTGTTTGTGGTCACTCATTAAAGTAGTTACTCTAGTTAAAATATTTGTGTTATTGTCTACCGACGTAATACCATTTCACGATCCATTATTCTGCTGTATTAATCGCCCGTAACCTACGGCATGCGGCACCTAACAAAGTTTTTTTTGTACATAGCCTCTCTGAAGTCGGATAAAAGATATTCTTACATAATATACTCTTATCACAGGTCAAAACAAAACGACAGAAGAAATATGCACGATCGTGAACAACTTGGAATATGTGCGCCGCTCTCTAGCCGAGTACGACGACGATCACATGTAAGTGCGAGCTAATCTCTGGACCGTGAATATTGCGCGTCCTACACTCTCGACACGACACGCTGTGGAGCACAAACTTCATAAATTCCACACAAACAAATATAAGTCTTAGGAATACCGTTCTAAAGCTTATATCAGCTTGCTTTACTAGTCTAACTTACAGAAATTGTCATGCAGCGATTGACAGAACATAAAACGCTCAGCTGCACAGCGTCTTCATCCGAGCTGAAAATAATAACAACGTTGATAGCGTATCAGAGATTTTATTTATTTATTTGCTCTTTACGTACTGAAACGTTAAACGTGTTTTTTTTTACGGAAGATCAAACAAGCATCTTAACAGCGGAGGAAAACCTTTTGCCAGAGGGTATAACCTAAACTACAAATTGTTCAATAATGTTGTTTTTATAACTGAATAGCTTTGCGTAAGCTCCTGAACATTTGTTTGTACGCAAAACATTCAGTTTCATGCGCCACACAGCCATTCAGAAGTTTTAGTGGTCCTTGAGAACACATCGCCCTGGGATATAGCCATCTCGTATTAATGGCCGAACTTGTACCGAATAAACTACTGTAGAAAATCTTTTCACATTTTACGACCAAGTACATCAGCAAGTACTTACAAGTTGTAACGTAAATACTTACCACGTAGTTGCCTATAAATCTTAATTAAAACTAAAACAATTTGGGAACTATCTCAGTTTGAGTTGAAACTCAATCAAAAGTTGGTACATTACGAATTAACGATCTTTACGAATCAATTGATAGTAATGATAGCTGACAATTTACAACGTGAAATGTAGACTGTTTTGTGTTAAACACATGTTTACGCCTCACTCGACGTTTGCATTCCATGTTGTGTACTGACAAACATATCAATAACGATTTTCGTTTGCATGTCATAACTTCTGTTACGTGCTTATAAACATTTCAAAATTAATAGACGAGCACGAAATTTTGATAAAGGTCGATGCCATTTTGGTACCAATAGCCATGTATGTGTTATACATAGTTGGATAGTTATCTTTTTAACTGAATAGAAGGTACAATGGCGCCTAACTCAAAATTCTTATCCGTTCAGAGACATACTGTACCAAACATGTCAGTTTTAGCAATACACACATAACACCATTACTGGGTAAGGTATGAGAAAAGTTTTCTGCGATTTGTGACTTTTCTAGTACTCTAACCTCCAAAAGAGTCTTTGAATCCTGATACAAAACTGGATTGACTGGTATCATACAAAAAAAATAATTATGAATTATCGTTTATCTGGCTGACTGTCACTTTTCCAAAATCTATTAATGCAGTAACCAATTTCCCAAGAAGTTAAGGACAATCTCCTTAGAACGTTTTTCTGTAGCTACACGAGGCAGTAAGGAAACCCACCTTGGGTTTCCTTACTGCCTCGTCTCAACTTCCACCAGACAAGGAATCAAGACAAAGGTCCTTGGATTTCTTGTACTAAATCTTAATACCTACCTTTCTTATAATATATAATTTATTCCTACTGGAGCGGGTACCAGCTTTCGTGTTCGTCTCGGATTCTCACTCGTATAGCTAAAGCTCGTTAATACTACCACAGACACGTGTAACGTGCAAAATACATGTTAATTAACGAAAGTCCTTAGATGCTGCGAAAGATTGTAAGTAACTTGATCACAAAAGGATAATATTGTAGCTTGAACGACGAGAACTCGCGTCAGCTGGTACGCGGCGCACTAGGCACGCTAGACGCGCGGGCTGCACGCGCGGCCGCGCCGCTTTCCGCGCGAGCACGGCCACCCCTCAGGAAAGCCGTTTTCCATCTGGCATGGTCACCAGACACGCTGCCCACAACACAGGTTAGTTATTTTTAAGGTTACTCTTAGATTTTGTTACGCGTGAATGTGAATGCAAGTTTTTAACAAAAAACTTACTTAAGCACGTAGAAACGACTTAGAAATGCTTGTAATTCTAATTCGGCATCAGGCAATAACTCCTCTGCTGGAGTTTCTGGACCAGCACCTGTCGTCGCTTAACACGTGGCTGCTACCGCGCGCGTTCATCCGCGCGCTGGCGGGCTGCTGGAGCGGCGTGCTCAAAGAGGTGTCGTCGCAAGCAGACGCGGGAGGTGCCGAGCGCCCACGCGTCTACCATCATAGGCTCAGGGAGGCACTCGACCTGTTAGCCGATTTTTTCCACGCAGAAGGAAAAGGTTAGAAATACATTTTATTTTATGTTTATTTGTAATCATTTCTTCATCGCAATTAGTTATTATATTAAATAACTCCTTACAATGTCCATTAATAAAAATAAGAAATAATAATATTCACCCTCTCAAAGAGTTAAAAGTTACATAATCAAGTTACTTTGCAGCCATCCGTTCAATAATAACCACTTTGACAACACAATTATAATGTACCAAGTCACTATAAAAATAAAATATTTCGTATATTAATAATTGTTAAAATGTTGGCGAAGTTAGAACGAGGAGTTAGGAACTCTCCGCCGGAGGTCGTAAGAGGCTTAGTTGGTAAACAATGGTTAATCGATATCTATTTAGGTCTCCCGATGTCAGAGGTGCACAATGCGGAGTGGTTCCGTGTGGAACAAAGGATGGAATATCACCAGGCGCCCACCGAGAAACTGCTGGAACTGTGGCTCGCTGATAGGCTGGCTGAGCAGTCGCGCACACCCTTGCCCTCGCGTTATGGCTCTATACTTGTTCGGTCAGTAGGATTTTGTTGAAATATTATTTTAGAAAAGTTCAAAATTATTCCAATAGGTTTCAAAACCATAATTTATGTCTGTTAAACAAAATAGACGAAAGCTTCCCAAATGTTTTTTTAACAGCTTTGTTCGGTTAATTTGTATTCTTTATATTCCTGTCAGTATATTTTTCTTACTTAGTTTGCTCGCATTTACTCTTATTTCGAAAACTTTGTCTCTTCGGTTTATGTCTAAAAGGTTACGCTCCATCGCTCTTTGTCATGTTAGTAATTTGGATCGAGTACATTTCGCCGAATACACAAGTTTGACGAGTTTGACCAGGCACGGAGCCATAGCAACCCTCAGTTTTTTAAGCTTTTCTTTGATACTTTTGGATTTGTTTCATAACAAGTATTTTTCTACTGTTTGTATAAAGGCTTTATCTGAGTATGTTCGGTAAGATAAACATTGTTAAAATGTTTTCAGATAATGTTAGCACTACATTTTGGTGTTTCATTTTTAGGTATATACCTGGATACCAGACAGGGTCAAATTAAATTAGCTACTGAAACTGCAGACGTGATGAATGAATGAAAAAAACATATTTGATGTTGTTTTGGGAAGCCTGGTAGTGTTTTTACTTGAATTATGAGTCGAAAAAATCTGTTTTCTTTTATTTATCGTATTTAGATATCGATACCCATCACGCCTGTGAGAGTTACACACAAATCCCTGAGGCGGCGACCAGCCCGCCCGCTGAACGCGTCTCAAAGGGTCATGACTGTCCGGCTGGCCCGAGGATACCGCACGGTCTCCGCTGAGGCGGCGAGCCTCCTTGCCGGATTGCCGCCATGGGATCTGCAGGCCAAAGTCCTCGCCCACATATAGGAGTGGCGAGACGCCGGGGCGTAACTCCGCCGCCGCGAGAAATAACCGTACAGCGGACAGAGCTCCGGCGGGATCTCATGGCGGCATGGAGAGTACGATTGTCGCAACCCAGTGCTGGGCACGCCACAATTGCGGCGATAAGTCCCCTCTTTGAGGAGTGGCTAAAGAGGCGCCACGGCGCCCTCACCTTTCGCCTGACGCAGGTCCTCACCGGACACGGTTGTTTCGGGAGGTTCCTGTTCCGGATAAGGCGGGAGGAAACGCCAGGGTGTCACCACTGTGTAGATCGCCCGGATGTCACGATGGAGCATACGGTGGAGGTCTGCTCGGCTTGAGCGGAGTACCGCCGTGTCCTCGTGGCGGTGCTCGGCGGCGGCAATCTCTCGCGTCCAGCCCTGGTTCAGGCCATGGTACGGAGCGAGAGTGCATGGGAGTCCGTCACCTCCTTCTGCGAAGCAGTAATGCTTGCAAAGGAGGAGGCGGAGCGCGTGAGGGAGAGGCAATCTTTGCGCTCTCACGCCCCTAGTCGCCGCAGGAGACGCCCTGGACGGTAGTCAACAGCCGACTCCCGGCCACCGTAGGCGCGGGCTTGCGGGCGACGAGCAATGGGCAGCTCGCCGGCCAATAAGGACCAGGCCCGGGTCGACGGCGCGTTGTTCCACGCGCGCCTCAAAGAGATGTCAGCACGAACTGACGGGGTCCGCTAGGGCCGATGCCTACCAGGTCTGCGGGTTTTTCGAAAGAGATACCGTGGCTCTTGAAGGAACACGGGTGGGTTTTAGTCAGTAAAACTCTGTCACGACCTTCCGCTCAGCCCAGAGCGGGGGAAGTCATTTGATGATTTCCTACCCAAAAAAATAACGAAGTCCCCACAAAAAAAAAAAAAACAAATCAATTTCCTTTTTGTTTTATCATGTTTAGATATCGATACCCATCACGTCTGCGAAGTTTCGCTGGCTAATTTAATTTGCCCCTGTATTTTACGTTTCTGTGACCCAAATAAGAAAGGGGCATTTAAAGTATCATTAATTTGTCCGACAGCGTCATTTCTCTCAAGATTGTTTTAATTCAAAACGGACAAAAGCATTGAGCGGAAGCCTTTCCATTTGTGTGTTTATAGAACAAAGAATACATTTATAGAAGAAATTAAAAAGCCATAGGTACACTGTTGTTGGAAAAATATTGTTTCTTTTTTGAGCTAAAATTTCCGTTCCATAATTCTATTTTAGAAGGCTATGCAATAACAGTATCGCTATTAGGAACACGATCCTACATAGAATATATATACTTCGTTGTATATCGTACGTGTTATGTAGTAACCAACATCTCATGCTGGTTTTATGAATTGCATACAAGAATTAACTTTTCTTCTCTAATGAGTTTATGTACCAACTTAAATGTATAAAATACATATATGTGTACTACTGAATAAAGAAAAAAAATAACATAAAAAAACTAAAGTAACGCAAATTATTTAAAGTTACGTTTGTAGTCCTAAGTAAATTCAAGCTGCATATTAATTAGGATTATATTCGATTCAATCTGGGTCCAAAATACATCGCAATAGTGTATCTATCCTGTGGCTGTTCTTACCTACCTCTAAGTAAAACTCTTTTACAATTCTTGTGAAATGAATATCGCAAGATTTATAAGAACTTCTAGACATGAACCATTTCACACTTGAGCGGCTTTTTATTCGTATTTAGTTTCAACTTTCTTATCGTGTTCGAGTTACTGGCAGTATTAAATATAATTGTCGGAAAAAAGGAAGGATTAGTTGCTTTTATCCTCTCGACGATCTTTCCTTCCATGAAACCTGTAAGAATTTAATTGAAAGATGAGCTTATTTTTAACTCGACTAAATCTTGTTTACTGTACCTATCTTATGCTAACCTGGTTTGTTATGCTCTCAGTATGTAAGCGGTAACATGATTATCTTAATGATCTCTATTAGCTTTTAGTTTAAAAATGTTTTACGACTATGTAGACAACTACAAAGTAGTCTGGTCCATTCAAAGAGAATCGCAATTACAGATCTATTTCAGTACACCTTATATACCATTGTAATATATTTTGTACTTATATCGTTATTTAGTGTGTACTTCAACCACGACTCGCTGTGCGTGGAAGTGTTGTCTGCGCGCGACGTGATTCCGCTGGACCCGAACGGCTTAAGCGATCCCTTCGTAGTGCTCGAACTGGTGCCCAAACGACTGTTCCCGAAGGCTCACGAACAAACCACCAATGTACAGAAGGTAAGACATGGACAGTAGTGATAGATATTTGGTAATGTTTGTGTATTTATTGCTGTTGTGATATAGGAATAGCATCAAAGTTTAAGAGCAAATTCTGTTAGAATAGAACTAGAGGGACACACTGCAACATATTTTTAATTTTTATACCTATTGTCATAAATTTTCTTCAAAGAGAATGTTTCTGAGAACTTACATCAATGAATAAACAGTCAGGACTTTCCAGTGAACTTCTCACTAGACGGAACTAAGGTACCTACAAATACAATATACCGGTGAAGGGCGGGCGTTTTTGGGGGACTGTCTTTTGTAATATTGACGTTCGAAAAGTGCTGATTCTCAGCCTAATTTGAATAAATGACTTTTGATTTTTGACCTACATCTAAAGCGAACTGTAATACGTTTTCTGGTTATGGGTGTGCACGACTTTACTTAATTTTAGGATACACTGTTTCGATCGATGACTCCGTGACAATCGACTGGTCAAAATCGATCGACAGTAAACATCATAGTTGCAATTTTACCAAAATCAGTGGTTGGTCATGTCTAAGGTCAAAATGCTTTAATGCTGACGCAACTAATATGCGTTATTCTACACGTCCCGTTATCGTGGACGTCGACGTCTACGACTTTACCGTTGATTTTAAAACATTGGTGCTCGTTGTAACGTTATCGTGGACGGAAATTTTAAAGCGTATATCGTTGCGTTAGAAATGATTATAGCGCACATTGTGTTTAGAAAACGCTGAACCCGATTTGGGACGAGTGTTTCGAGTTCGGCGTGTCGCTGGAGGCGTGCCGCTGCCCGGGCGCGGCGCTGGCGCTGTCGGTGTGGGACCGCGACGTGTTGACCGCGGACGACTTTGCGGGCGAAGCCTTCGTGTCACTGGCGCGCATACCCGGCGTCAACTGCCACGCCGCGCCTGACCCGCTGCGCCCCATGGAACTGCCGCTCATGCAGCTGCACGATCGCAGTCAGTACCAGATACATTATACTTTACTACATCAGAAACCCTCTCTCAAGTGGCGGAACACAGTCACCCATCTTACTTCGAATTTATGAACGATATTAAGAACACACATATGATCGCTTATGCTGTTCATTGAGTTGACTATCCCTCTCTATACCTACAGCTGTCAGGCCTTCTATCGGTTGGGTTTCATCAGCACCCATTCAAATTGACACTTCGTTGGTCACTGCTAGAGATAGGACGACTCAAAGAACTTCCTATTAGCAGCCCAAGCACGTCTTAAAGGAAGCCTTATCAACATTTAATTAACCAGTTATTAACAAAACATTTCAAAGAATACCAGTATTGATCACGCTGAATAAATTTCCTGTTACTTATCATCCTAATTAATAACTGAAATAAATATTTTCCAAGTATTTTCATGGTCCTTTATGAAGTGGGCCTTTAATGTTTTGTATAAAATTAAACAAGGTCGCCTTCTGATCATATTCAGTTCAATAACTTTAACTTACGCTAAATAAAAATTAGGATTCTGGAGATGTTCGTGTTGACATTTCCAAGTACTTTATGTTAACTTTGTTTGCAGATCATCCCATCATACAAATCCTGGAGTCACGCACCACAGATAAACTGGCCATTGACTTCGTCAAGAAACAAAAGTTAAGATTCGCCGAGCAGTAAGTTGTCTCACAAGTTTCAAGCATCTGTTTCTTACTATACTTATTTCGTTATTTCTATTTACGCACAACGTCCATTAAAATGTTGACAATATTTACAAAAATTTACAAAAAGGAATTCGATATTTTTTAAATAACATTTAAGTTATTGAGTACATACCTATTTATTATGATTATTAAGATATATAAAAGTCATCAGTATTAACAAATGAAATACTACAAAGACTGTAATTCTTCTACTCATGAGAGAATATGTATAAAGTATTGTGTATGTGTAATTTCAATGCATTTTATATGTGTATAGAATTAGTACGCACCCTCGGAGCTTATGTCCCTAGTCGTTAGTCTCTATTAGAAGTTCCCGACCAAGTACTTTAAGGCCCGTTATTAACAAAGTCATACGTGCTGCTGCGCCCCACCCGCCTTCTTCTTTGACATGAACTTTACTGTTGCGCACTTTTTTAACCAAAAAATATTATTATGGTGTTAGTTGTTAAAATACAGTAGCTTTGTCAACAGTATATTATTATATATCAATATATAGTCGTAATTCAATTTACATAACGTAATGACATGTCACTCGAATAGTATTTGATCCTCGGAAAATATATAAATGTTTAGTATGTAATTAACAGTATCAGATCCGTGTTTGCTGCGTGTTTCCGATGAGTACCTATTTATATTTATTCCTAGATGTTGATGTTTCAATGTTTTGCTGCCTTATCTCTGCTGACTGTGAACTTACTCTAATCCATTGATATACATATTTTAGAATAAGTACAAGAAAAAATATGCTTTTAACACTCAATTCGTATATTTAAGTAGTAACGTTTAATGGTATTATTATCTTTATTGAGTTACATACATCCCGTATGATTTCAAAGGTTTTTGCAAATTGTTATATAAGCCACAATGGTGCGTATTTCACACCTCGAGGATTGGTAAGCAAATCTTTTAAAAATATATTGTGTACAAAAATTTTATAAAACTTTATGCATATAAAACGAGCTTTTTATTAACAACCGTCGCATCTTACTTAATGAATATATAATTTTAAATATATTATTATATGGAATGTATTGTCTTCGACGACTGATTTTTCATCGTTAGATTTAATTGTACGAGATATATTTTATAATTGTACGTGACGTATGTACACTGTGTATACAAGTATATTATTGTAATAGATGATGTATTGATGTTTTTAATTAGCAAATGAATATTATATATACCTACTTTATACATGTAACAATTAGTATAAAGGAATGTTAAAGTTAAATGAGACGGATTTGTATTTAAAAGAAGAGAATGATTTGTGATTAGGTAAGGAAAGGACGTGGCAGATTTAATATATTTTATGAGAAGGGATCCAAGTTGTAAAGTAAGAGACAGCCTCTCAGCGATGCGGCACACAAACTAACTTAGAATGAAGGAACCGACACGGAATACTAACCAACATCAAGGGTCCCGTTAGCCACAGTAGATATAATTCAAAATCTTAATTTTAAATTAATGTGTGACTGTAAAATTATTCAATAAGATATAAGAAAACCATACGTATAATATGATGATGTTGTAAACTTTCTGCGCTCCTGTGTACTTACCAACACACTGTAGTTGAAATTGTGATTGATGGACACCTACTCCACACCTAATAGAAACCTCGAACCGTCATATCCAGTGCTACCCTAACCATATCGCTGAGCTTTTAACTTCTACCTAAGATATATGTATTTTAAAATGTATACCAGCGCAGCGCAGCGCGGGCCCTCGTCGACAGTCGAGATGCAACCTTAGTAATCGATGCAGTACCGCTCTGCCACGCTGTTTTTGATACGTTGGTAAAACCTACTTATTAGGCATTATAAAAACAAAATTTACGATCCTTTGGCTAAACAAGACCATTCCAAAAGTCAATTATTTAAAATAGGCTATTCAAAAACAACATATTTTACATTCAAATCTAAATATATATTTTATAAAATGTTAAAAAACTCATGGAAGAAGTCATGTGCCAGCGATGATCGACTTCTTTTAATATAAAATCAATATATACAAAAACTTTTTATAAAAATTCTACTTTTCACCACCACTTTTTGAAGCAGAAATTGGACGAATAATATTTTGCGATTCTCCTATGATGTAAAATGCATATCACACCGTCATGTTACATTAGTAGCTACGAAAATATTGTCTGCTTGTCTTATTTCTCCTTCTATCTGTATTATTTAATGTGTGTTATAGACGTTACGCAAATCCTGTATAGAAATATAAGAAAATATTAGTGTTGATATTGATGTACCCATTCCACATATCTAATTGTGTAATTTATAGTAATCCGCTAAACCTACAACCACTGCATTCTGGAACTGATTCAATCAAAAACATAAACAATTCAAGGTGTATGTACTATTGACACTTGTGTTCCTGGCTTTAATAAACTCTAAAATTAAATTGATATTTGAGTTTTATTTGAGAAATACAATAGTCTATTTTTTAGTACCCTACTGTTATTGTGGTGATAATTTTGCTTGAACAGAAATTGATCTTATTATTTGCGTTAGGTTACAATTTTGTATTTTAGTTATAAGAATACATAATAATAATATGTATACTGATCAATGAATTTGAGATGATGACTTTAAAATGAATGATTTAGAAAAACCTTTCCGGCTTTTCGTGTCTTAAACATTCACTTCTAGGTATACCTACGTAACTCATCTTGAACTGAGAAAGGTTCAAGGCGTGCTTTGAAGCTCTAACACATAATTATTGAACATAATGTGTTGATAATTGACTACTGACGCTAATCCGACCTACCAACGGAATTAGAGTTCGGTTATATAGTTTCGAGGTTTTAATGGTCGGGCCCCATAAAATATGAGACTTCAATCACTATCCCCACTCTATAAAGGGGTTGAGACTAGTTTCCTCGTTAACAAACTTTATGAAACCTATCACGAAATGGCACGACTGCCAACCGATCTATCTGCTTTCACAGACTCGCGATAAATTGAAGAAGTCCTTTCAAGTTGCCTTTAATGACTAGTTTAAATGAGAAAAATATTGCAGCGAGACGTGAAAGTTTTCGCCATTGTTTGTTTTAACGGTTTCGAGTCTTTTGAATTGGATAACGTCTACGTTTAAAGCAATTGGATTTAAATTGGTTCGGTATCTACTATGTTTATTTGGTCTAGTATCCTATCGATGTTTTGACACCTGTAGAACATCTCCTCTTTCTACACCTTTTGGTACAAGGTAGGTCTAGGCAAATCATTAGTATTTAGTCTAGAAATAATGTAAGTACCGTAGCGTATGCAATAGTAAGTAAGTTTATTCTCATTCAAGTAAAGATACCTACTGTAGCGAAATAAAAACAGGTCTTCACTTGTAGGTACACGTTTAATTTAGCAGTAAAAAATATTGTAAACAAAACTTAATGAAGGACACAGCGATTCTTTATACAGTAAAGAATAAAATTGTACCGCTGACGCGACGTCCTTGGTGTTAGAGCCCTATAATAAATTTCACTATTAGGCGTCGGTCACGATACGTTTGCAAACATTCCCCCGCTTCCGCAATAAATAAATATCTGGTAATCCTAAATGGGTAACTTTGCACCAAGTCAATCGGTTATCAGGCAGCGAGGTAATAATTTAAATCACTGTTTTAACTAAATCGAGACAATAGTAACTACTGAAAATAAAAAAAAATAAAAATTATACGCAAATCCGGTCCTAGACTCCACGTTGGCAGTCGGAAGGCTCCTCGCTGGCTGTTATCAGAATCCACCTGCGTTGGGTTCGATTCCCAACAGGAAGCTTGCAGTCGGCTGGTCCTAGGCTAGCGGTGGGGCGAATTCAAGATCCGCCTATAATCTTCGGACAAATCTACAGAAAATTACTAAAAATGATAATCCGAGACGCAGGCAGAATCTTTTATAACAAAAGAGCTGAAGAAAAGTTAAATTACATACCAAGTCTGAATGAAGAAACCTGACTCGCCTCGAGACAAGTTTTTAATGCTGTACGTACGTGATACGTTTATTTACGGGATCACTGCCTATTACAAAGAGCAGAATGGAATAAAATTTAGGGAACGATAAGAACTTTTGAATAATCAATAGCAAAGCAAACATACCTACCCTTTGATCCAATCGAACAACGAACGAACTCGGTCTTTCAAACCGTTATATCGATACCTTTAATATCGTGGCAAATTATTACATGGTCAAGCGGAAAAAAATAATATCATAGACTTCCCTCCCGTGTCCAAAAAAAACTTCCAATGAAAAATCTCGGTAAGAGAAAAGACATCACACTAAGATACAAAATTCAAAAAAACCAATATGAACAAAATAACCTCTCTGAAGGCCAATTCTCGTAATTTATAACGTTCAAAATCTAGTCGCAGTCTCATCTCAGCGACAAACAAATGTCAAAAACTTGTCAAAATGTAGGGAAATTAGGAGAATTTTTTGACAGATTGAGACTGAGATCAGACTGTGAACGGTCTTAAAATTACGAGAATTGCCCCTCTGATTAAAAATAAGGTTGGATTTGTTACAAAAGAAGGTCGTTCGTGATAAAATTATAATGTAGCATTTGCCAATGCTACACTACCCATTGATTCTCAAAATGAAGAAGAGTGTTTTTCCACTCTGGTTTTTATTAGAAAGAAAGCAAGAAATAAAAAGGCGTTTATTGGCATTACACAAAATGAATACACCTTAAAACTATCCTCCTCCTCCTCCTGTGGGTAGTGGTGGGAAATGCATCAACATACTACTGCTTGGCAAGCAGACTTGCGGAAGTGAGTGATGACGTTGAAAAGCGAATATCCGGAGACACCACACGTTCACTTGTAGTCTACAAGACTTCAACGATAGCCAACAGTGGCGTAAAAGACGTCAGACGTCATAGACCATGCAGTTCTGTGGTTTGTCTTGTTAAATATCGGATTAAAAATAGATTTAAAAGATCTACATAAATAAAGATGATCCGAATTGTCATCCACCTAAAGAGTACTGAATCTCAAGTAACTGCTAACTTTGTAAAGGGAATCCTTATTCTTTCATGGAATTCCCCGTCCGCTGTATTTTAGACACGCGAACACGTAGGTGACTTGAGTTACCTGAACCTCCTTGTATTTTTCACTTATTTGATTGGAGACTAACAGGCCCGGTACGTTCATTATAAATAAATCGCTACTATACAGAGGATGCTGTCATCCTGCAGAGCAAAGGTGAGGAGGGAACAAGATAATAAATTAGATTACTAGATAGGTCGTGGTTCCATGATCGTTATAAAGTGGGCTTGTTTGCGGTCATGGGCGAACTGCAGCGGTTTATTGTGTTAACTCGTGTCTCCAACTAACTAAATAATTAGATCTTGACAGGATATGCCGCATACCTACCGCATACATACTACATTATGTATTCCAAATGTAATTAGAGTCCATGTTCGAGGTTTATGATTCACTTATACGAGTAAGGGCGGAGTTGTTAGGGACTCAGAAATAATTAGAACAGGAAGTGCTGGAAGCCGGGAATATTATCTTCTATTTTAGAAAACCCGGAGAAAAATCATTCGTGCTTTAGACCGTCAGTTAATTTCGGTGCTACCACTGTAGGTAATACCTTGGGACTTGACCATTTTATTAGGACCAACCAAGTTATTACGCGTAGTTCTGAAATGTGAATTTTATATACGTATCTAAGTACATGTGTCTTTGATAAACACTCAATTAATCGATTGTTTTTTCAATTAACCATCTACTATCTTGTACATACGTATACTATGATATTCATCTTTATCCCTTGATTAGATTATGTTTTGCCACAACACGTAAAGAAAGACTTAAGTTACCTTATGGTTGTTTTAAATAATTTAAAACATATTGTTTACAATACAGACAGATGGATGGCTTCACCCAACATATGTGATTAAATGGAACAAAAAGGACTAAAGCCTTAAATTACAAACACAGCTAATGTAAACGTTTACTTGAGATTAAATATCACGGCTAAATGTTTAAACATTAAATCTAACAGGGAGCGTGGGTTTGGGTAAAATCTTGTGAAAATACTCCATCAAAATAAAGTCACAGGTATTGTCGATGTAGCCACATCTCTAGCAGCTGTGGGTAGAGGGAGTAATGGGTTTCGATCAATCAATAAACTCAGCTGTCGGTGGAAATGAAAAACCTGCCAGCTGCATGCTCCTTTACGTAGAATAAGATTCTGTAGTAAACAAACGTGTTCGGAAGTTGAATAAATTGTACAACTAAATAAGTAAGTAGGTATGTCTTCTTTTTTTTCAAGTGTGGCAAAAATGAGTCATATAATACAGAGTGGCAGGAACCTGTACCCTTGCGTAGAAACATTTCGTCGATTATCAAAAAAAAACATTGTTTCATAGAAAAGTACCTACGCGGTCAAAATGTATTGAACAGCAATTTTTTTTTTATATTTTTGTTGATATTTTCTTTTGTAAGAAATTTCATCGCATGAGGTTCAGGATCGCGTAATGAATCCATGGTAACAGTTTGCGCGTTAATGGCCCGTCATCCTGTATATAAACTAGGTAGGTAATCAGGTATTAATAAGAAGGTATATCATAGGTAGATTTATTAAATACTTATTATTGCATACCACATAAAGGAAAAAATACCTAATACATCATAAAATTAGGGCAGATACTCGTATAATGGGCGATCTTATCGCAATCAGTGATTGCATAAGTAGTTCTTTTTCTACGTTACATGTATCATTATATAGGTACCTAATTGATTTCAGCCTACTTGGTAGATTAATGTCTAATGTACGAAGATTCCCTAGACCGGAGTTTGTTCTAGTTTTTTCTTAATCAACCCTCTCTAAGTCCATTTCGCCAACACGTCGTTCGCGGCGCTTGTCGTACGCGTTGGTAAGACAGGGTATTTATATGCAGATCACTTTAATATGCTAATGTCGGTACCAACCTGCTCTCTATGTATGCTTCTTAGAAACCCTTGTAAATTTTTATAAAGTTTCTTAAGGTTGAGCGTCAACTAACATTTTAGTGATCAGCAAGATTATATTTCTAGATCAAAATCGGAAATATGGTATATCTCTAGATCGATTTTTTTTTATCATATTCAGGAAATTGAAGAAAAAGACATGTTGCGCCGACCCCAATTGAAATGCGATAAGGGCATGATAGTGATAATTATTTGTAATTTTGTTCCTAATTTTCCTGGTATTTTTAAATTTGCTTGGTAATTTTGTTCCCAATTATCCTGAAATTTAAAGATTCCTTAGCTATTTTTAAATTTCCTTAGGTATGTACATATTTATTCAAAAAGCGCTAAATGATGCACACATACCAACAACAACTCAGTACTTCACTTCAAGATTACTCTTTTGCTGGTTAGGAATCAGTAAGAAAGCAATAAAGCGTGGTCAAGGATGAAAAGAGAAAGATAAACGCTTAGCATGTGGGGTACGATAAGTAAACATAATATCAGGTCATGAAAACGGAATATTTCACAGTATGCACATGATCACGTCATCCGGCACGTGCCGGCTATTTTGTTCGGAGCTCGCGGCGGTCGTGGGCTCGCCTCGCCGCTGACCGTGCCACCCGCTGAATTATAATAAGCCCGTATCGACTTACTTTTCACAGAAATCTACCCGGGACCAACCGATTGCTACATTCAAAATGAATTTGCAATCAACCTTACACTTTTAAAGTTTCATAAAACAAGAGTCGTGGTGAAAGACGGAAAATTGATTTTTGCTTTATTTATTTAAACTTTTCGCACAAAAAGGTACAAAGGCGGACTTAATGCCTTAGGCATTCTCTACCAGTCAACCAAGGGCGGTGAAGAGATTAGATGGCAGGTGCTTTGGTTGAGAGGGACAATGATAAAAAAACTCTTAAAACTAGGTACACAAATACATAAATAGGTTATATACACATACATACTATTACTATAATATATACTTATAATAAATATATATATATATAATTACAAAATCAAGGGAGAGAGGTGATGACTCTAGGCTATTTTAGCTTTAGTTGCCTCCCAACCTATGCATTTTTTCCATAGGATGCCTCGGCTTGCAAGTGAAATTTCTGTCTGGCACAGCTTTAATTGATATTATATTGCATTAAATCGGGCCCTTTTCTTGCTTTTCAAAAAAGATTGCTACAATATTTTAGTGTCGCAGATGGATTGATAAAGTTCAATAAACAACAAAGTTTATACAACAACAATTTAAAGGAAATGTGCACATAACGCTTTTCCAGAATGTTAAAAAGTTAGGTATGAGAATGCCTTATAATCTGAAATATTACTAAGTCGTGAATCTAACCAAAGTCTTTATTATGATGCAGAGACATTCAATTATTTACTTACAAATATGAATCACAAAAAGAAAGAGAGCTGAGAGAGAGCACACGAAGGAAAGTTATTAAAAATACAATGGTGTCTAAATTTACCATGGCAAAGCATTGTTCACGTTACCAAGCAGTAGAGTTATATAACAAGTTACCTACTGATCTAAAAACTTTGTTCTATAACAACCACTTATTTAAGGTAAGGCTGAAAGCCTTCCTATTAGAAAAATGTTTATATTCTGTATCCGATTTCATGTTAAATGATTCCAGATAATTTGTGTATGATTTTTTTTATATGGTATTTACATTTAATTTATTGACATTTCGTTTAATTGGCATTTATTTTGATTGACAAATGATTTACTTGACATTTAATTTGATGGACCTTATCTTCTTTTAATTGACATTTGGTCTCCCTAAAATTGACTTTTATTTAATTTTGACTGACATTTAATTTTTTTTTTTTTTTAAATAACGCAATATGGAAAAGACATGGTTGTTTTTGAGCTTATGTGGTTGGATAATGAGGTAAATGGTAATTTAATTGACATCTATTTGCCATTTAATGGTTGGACATGGCTGTGATTGAGCTTTTTATGGTTGGACATACAAACAGTAATTTTAATGAAATTTAATTCTCAGTTGTTTTAAGTAAAATTGATAAATTAAGGTGGTTTTTGTGCTTTTGAATTTTATGAATTGACTTATGACATGAATGTTTATATTTTTTTATTATTTTTCTGATTTTAATGTAATTTGGATAATTGTAATGATTTAAATATAGATTTCATGCATGATGTTTCTTAGGTATATATTTAGTTATAGAAATTCAGACACGATGTAAAAATTGTTAATGAATAAATGAATTGAATTGAATTGGACTTAACATCTTAAATCTCTATACTGTGATGTGATTTTCTGCTGACATAAATTGCATGAGAATTAAACCGTAAATAATTAAGGTACTTACTGAAACAGTTTCTTAGTAGTAATTAATCTTGCTCAGCCTGCAAACGAAACCACTGAAGAAAACATTAGAAAAGAAAACCTTTCTTTAATTATATTTATCGCGGGCTTAAGTAAACGTAGTGAAAATTGCTGGGTATTAGGAGGCTACAGAGTGGTATTAATGTAATTTGCCTCCGTAAATACGCTCTTGTTCCCTAAGCCCTGTGGCCCAGTTCATTCAATCTCCGCGCAGAGCCGGCGCGGGATTCTCTCAGCAAACGCCCTACAATACCATTGAATAAAAGCTTTATGATATTTTGTCGCGCTACTTTTCTAAGAGGATTTATGTTCCTAGTCTATGATATTCTTACCAACAATGAACGCTAAGTATGTAGGTAGCTCTAACATAAAGTTACTAAAGAAAATCTTTGTAGTGATAACTAATAGGAGTTTTTTAGAAAAGACTAGAATTGTCTACAGCTTTATAGTATTCTTGTAACACATGTCATACTTTCTTGTATTCACTTACTGCGCTGTATAATACTTATAATAAGGTACCCGCGTATAATTTTATGCAGTAGTGATATTTTAGACATTTCTAGCTTTTATACAAAATGTTCTCGAACTAGATAAAAAAAAAATATGGATGCCTATCTTAATCTCATCAGAATTCTACATATCTATGAGTAAAATTAACATTGTCTATTCTACTTGGCGATTTGTTGCTACGTCTTTATAACGACTATCAATAATAGATAAGTAGTGTAAAATATTTATCATATCGATATTTTAGATTTCGTCCAATAACAAAAGTAGTAGTAGTTTCGTCCAATAACAAAAGTTTAAATTCATTTAAACTTTCATTCCGGTTGTTGCAAACGGTTGGCTAACGTAATATACGTCGTCGTTATTATTTGACGTAAGTCAAGGCCATAATTTTATTTTATTAATTTTAAGAAAACTTACAGCTAATACATTCGAGTAGTCCAAAGTAATATATATATATTATATATGTATATATATATATATATTATTATTAAAGTAATATGTAGAAGCAACAACACTTTTTTTGGTTTGATTATACCTAATTAGCGCCATTTTTGACGTATATGCGTGGGTCAAGTGGACGTGGAACAACCCGCCCTAAGGAGTTTATTTATAAACGATGATTGAAGTTAAATGACGTTTAAACTTCAGAAATCTATGGTTAAATGGTCACTAATCACTACTTAACTTTAAGCAACGTTTATGGGGATAGTATTCCAAGTCTAAGTAAACATACTTAGTTTGTAAGTTACAACGTTATACGAATATAATGCCCTACAGCTTTCGTCGCAACCAAGTGCCAAGAAACCCGGTACCTATCTAGACACAATAACTTTCAGCAATATGGTACCTAATTATTTCTCTTGTCTTAGTGACTTCAAAGAAACAACGAATAACTTTTCCACCACGTTATGATAATCCCTACCTACACGTGTGTACAATTGTTCATACATCAGTCAACCTCGACCCAGAACGAGAGTGCGCAAGCTCTCATATACGTATGTATGTGGATAGTAACGCCGGAACCCACATGTATTTTTAAAATATTTTTATGTTTATCTTTCGCAAAGGAAACTACGCATTCCCTGCCATTGTTATCGGCGCGGAACAAGTGAACGACAACAAACTCCGCGATCGCAGGCCCGGAGCCTTTGCCTCGGCCTACCGACCTTTACCTAACCCGTCTTGGGACACATATGGCACTCAAAAATACTTACATTATATTGATATTACACATTACTTACTTTTACCTTCATTTTGAGTAGTCTTTGAGGACCCTTTTTTTACCAAACGACCCTAATAAACTACTTCAACATCACCAAGTCGCGTTAAATATGAGTGTAGTTATAGCCTGAAAAAAGTTGCTGAAGATGATATAACTCAATGTTACCCGCTTTAAGTAAAGCAATAATAATGCTTATCACGCGCTGAATCACGATGATCCCCTTTTGCTGCCTAACTGTAAAATTCTTAAAAGTAATTTGGTCATAATGTTGTAAATCGATTAAATAGGTAGGGTAAGCAAAAAATGCCGTTTTTAGAAGGTATTTAATTTAAATAAAGTGAACAATCCATCAATTACGGAGTTGGATCAATCTACGAGTATCAAGCGAGGCGTTAACGAGTGACTCGCGTGATAAGTCGACACTACCTGCAAGTACAGACGCCAGTAGGTCAACCTACCCGAAACTGTCAAATTTTCCCAATCAACATTGAACCTTAATGCCTTACCCATAAAGTTGAAAATCTATTTAAAATATTGATAGATTGTAGTAGCTTGACGTGCTAGCGTCTGTACATAACAGACGCATTCAATATTGTTTTGAACTGTATCTATCGCAAACTGATTATGTTCATTGCAGATAACTAAGCGTGGAGATAATATCTAAAACGTTTTGTTTAATAAATTACGTACAATGAACAATGAACAACGAAGGATGAATATTGTTTTTTTATCGATACCAATCTGACCATCCTGAATGAATATGATTGATATCTCAATTATAAGTTTGTTGTGAATATCGTCAAATTGAATGATAGCTTGGTGCAATCACAGTGCAAAAGGTTTAATGAATGCATTATTATAAGGATTCCACTTGTTTCTAACACAATTATACAGGTGGATTTTTGAGATGGGGTAGTAAGGGTAGGTACAGACGCCAGCACATCAAGCTACCACAATCTGTCAAATTTCTTTAATAGATTTTCAACTTTGTCTCTAAAACATTAGGTTCAAGGTTGATTGGGATAATTTGACAGTTTCGGTTAGCTTGATATGTTAGCGTCTGTACTTCAGCCGTTGTAGTTACAGAAAAACGTGACTGTCCTTAATTTTTTGAGAAATATTGATCCCCATTCAGATTTTGAAAAAAATACAGTCAGCAAGAAAATGGGCTAATTTCACTAAATCTTTTTTGATGCCGATCGAACTGTTTCTTATAAGGATCATAAAACTATCGGACCAACTACACAACTACAACTTTGTCATACATTTCGTAGGAAATGCGACTCCAACTCACTTTTGTATGGATAGACTAACCACCAAAATGATAGCCGATAATTAATTTAAAATAAGTAAGTATGCATTATAATTATTTAACTGGCTTGTTTATCAAACAAATTAGACTCCAATTGAACTTATAAAGCTAAAAGCATACAGAACCTTTAACAGTTGCCTACCTTTTACTGGTCCCTATTACACCTCCTGTTTATACCTGGCAACCCTACGGAACCCTACCAGAAAAAGGTAGGTAACCTAACTGTGAAGTGTTCTGTATGGGCTTCACCCATACAGAACACTTCACAGTTGATCTTACTTCGAATCCTATACTAATAGTCGCTTTCTTCTCATTTAGGCAGTTGTAATCTGCATGAGAAGGTCAGCTTGCGGTTACATAGTTTTCATTATTTACTTCAAGCACATAAATGTAAAGAGGCAGACGTCAACCTTTTGGCGATGCAGAGACAAACAGAATTATTCTAATCGTAGTATAATCCACTACGATTAGAATAATTCTGTAATCGTTATTATAGGTAATTCTGCACCCTAATTGCGTAACACACAATTAATCGGAATCGGTTTCATTTTGACAATTTAACAACATTCATTGCGTTATTTACGTGATGAGCAGACAAATTTTTCGAACTTATGAAGCAATGGATTAGCAATTTGCTTCAAAATGATTCAGATTACTATTGACTGTGTGTTACGTAACTTAGGGTGCTGCTGGTACTTTTTGATAATAACAACAAGTCAAAACAATGATGGGTATCATTGTTTTGACTTGTTGTTATTATCAGCCGGGTTGTTATTGTCAGTCGGGTGCTGTTCACACTAAATATATCACATTCCCTATGTATGTTATGAAATTATTTCATTATGCATTCATAACATTCTTTAATACACAAAGTAATTTCATTTAAGAGCTCTTGTCATTAAGCCCGTATACCTAAGTAGGGTAAAAAGGACTGTTAATATCGAAATTACCGAAACCAAGATTCATTTATTTCCATTTGTGTCATTCCACATTTTCCGCCGGGACCGTGCGCCGGCCCCGGGCGCCGGGCCCCGGGCTTGCAGCTGGACTCTCCAAGAATATAAATTACATTTCATTTTACTTACTACTTACAGTATGCGCGTAAGTAATGCCCTTTGGAAACATTTCAACTAGCTTCATCTTTTTGACTGACTGACCCTTGACAATTCAAAAGTGCCTGTAGGTACCTAATTGGTTTAGTTGAAATAAATTTATTTATTTTATTTTTTGAAAAAACGTTGCCCCACACTAGGAATTACTTCTGTATCGTGGGTACGTTTACAAACATTTAAACTCACACACACAAACAGCCTGACCCGGAACAACTACTTGTAGTAAGTAGTTAATAGTTTGAGTTTGAGCTTTCAACCTTCAGAATATATTACAATTCAATTATGTTATACATTTTGTAAGAGAACGTTTTCACAAAATTACATCACAACTTATTAGTCGTTGGACATTAAAATGTATGAATTAACCGAGTTGATAAAGGTGTCGACCGACTATAAGTCTATTTGCAATTCTAAGCGTGTCTGACTAAGTCCCAATACTCCGCTCTACTGAGTCAAAAATCATTATGTTCAAAATCACTTTATCAAGTTGCCACTCCGTGTCAGGCAGCGTTGGGTTTTTAAGTTACGGTTTAGTTAAGATCTAGCTTCTAGTAGGTACCCACAACAATCGTTAATTTATACCACAATAATACAATTTCAAGTTGGAAGCCGACCCCAAAATATTTGGGAAAAAGGCTAGGCAGATGATGATGATGAATACAATTTCAAGTTCTTAGTCGGATTATATTATACAACTAGCTTCTATTGTGGATGTCGGAAATTATCCCACGGGAACGTGCTACCGGTCCAAAAAGCCTATTTGGTACTTGGTTTGGACTTTCACTGTTAGATAGCTGATGTTATCCATAACATCAGCTATCTAACAGTGAAAGTCCCGTCAAAATCAGTCCAGCCGCTTCGAAGATTAGCCGGAACAAAGAGGCAGACAGACAATTATTTTTTAAATTGAGTTTTTGGTTTAAGTAGCGTATATACTTTCATATAAATTTAGTAAAAAGCTGTTATTTTGATATCACAAGCAGAAACTTTAATTTTATTTATTTGTATAGTCTGTACTATTCATTTAATGGGAACCAACATGGTCACCGTACGTTCATCGCTATAAACCATGTTATTATTTTTATCGAAGGCTAACCCGTAGCAGTGATTCACTGATAGTATCAATACAAACTCTTTGGTTGCTTTGTCAAAAGAATAGATTCCATTGTCTGCTACAAAAAATGGCGTCCCAAACGCGTCCGTAGTAGCTCCACGGAAGCTTATGTCATGACCGACAACTAACGTCGGAGATTTACAGCCGTTCTTCAACACAAACATCCCAGTAGGATTAACGAAATATAAATCACTGTTGGGATCGATTACAAAGTGCTGAATACGATTTTCCTTCGCCTCTGGCACCAAACATTTTGTGTTGTCTTTGTATACGTACAGGTTCTGCTTGGCTGTATCTACGAAGTACAATTTGTCGCTGAAATACATATCGAAGATATCTGTCTTGCGGACAAGGGCCGGCTTCTCAATGTCGTTGGTACAGTAATTGTATTTGTATATTCCGTCGCTCCCTCCGAGGTATACGTCACCGGTCGCCTGATCCACGGCACTCGCGAACCCATTACGAATTCCAGGAATAACAGAAGCCATTCCAGTGTCGAGGTTCAACACCACCGACTGAAAGCTTTGATCTGAAAATGCATCCGAGTTTATACAGAAAAACAAAGTATTCCGATTTCTATCTATTGAAAATTTATATGGTATGTTCACGTCCGCTAGTATCACATTCTTTTTGTGTGGTATACCACATACTAAAACACTTGAATCTTTTGTATTTGTAATCATTTTTGTAAAATCATTGTGCAACAAACACATACAAATAATTTAACAATAATTACCCTAAAACATAACTCGACTATGACTTCGACGTCTATCGATGACGTTGATGTGAATCGGTTTGTCAGGAGTGGCTATTCTTTATCTACGGTTCTGTCAATGATCTACAGTCAGCCGATTCATATATTAATACAGATAATAATTCTATGTCGGCTTCCTTCAGCGGATTCGGTAAAGAGAAGAGTATAAACGTTACTTTTAGACTTAGAATATTAATGAATGGTTCCTACAAACTCCGTGCTTAAAGCTGATCATTGACCTCAATTATTCAAACAATACTAGGAGATACTAGGACACTGTAGTATAATTTAAACCTTTTTATTATAATAACGATGTGTGGTCTTCCATATTAGGTAAACAAACTTTCCTATACTGCAAATAAGCGGAAGCGTTTCACGGCAGACAGTGATCCTTGACCTTCTTTCATGTGCTTTTCAACCTACCAAACACAAAGTTCGGTTGAGATGATAGAGGTCACTACAAAAGTGTGGTCCTATCATAAAGAAGCGGTAGTGGTCCAAACAGTCACAGGTCAAGTTGTAGTAAAATTCTCCATCTCCTCTTGTGAAAGTGGTATTTACACACAGTAGATTTCAATAGCCCTTTTCCCTGACTATGAAAACAAACATAAGTGATATCCTAAAGATGAATGAAAAATAATGTCAACACATTTTTGTTTCCATCGATTTGTATTTGGCCATTCAATAAAAACACATTTCAGTGAAATAATTTGTTCATTAAACGTTATTATCGAATACGGTGTCGTCTAAATCTTTCAGTAAATTGATCACTGAGTCATAGATCTGTTTTGCGTTGAAGCCATAAATGAAATTAATGTGGCTGAAGGTGGTCATTGGAACCTTCTACTTTATCGACCTACCAAGTTCTCTGTGCAGTCTATCAACATCGTTTACATGTGCCAATGGGTCACTGTCTGAATAATGAAGAAACACGGGAGCTCTAACTTTAGATAAGTCATAACGCGGTGGAGTAAGAGGATCCATACTCTTTACAGTTAGCTAGTCGCGAGCCCTCGTCGTAGCGACGGAAGTGTCCGGCGTCTATTCTTTGACGATAGTGTGCAAGTTGTCTTACTGCTATACAGGCCGGTGCATGTCCCATAATAACAGTATAGTTATTTGAACAGTCTTTTAGTCTTACTCGCATAGATTGTTCATTAGTAAAGTTATATGAATTCTATATGCTGTGGAGAACGGTGTGAGTTTCACATTTATATAATATCTTTATTTATATTATTTGCGCAGATATAATGTGTTACTGTTTGTTTGTCCCAAATAAATAAATAAATAACGGGCAACATGGTCTGAAAACACGAATATATTATTAATACCTTCCCAATAATATCAATCGTACCAATTCAACTTTCGTTAGTCCCTCCAATCAATCTGAGCATACCGCGTTGTTGTTGTACAGACGCCAGCAGGTCAAGCCACCCGAAACTGTCAAATTTTCCAATCAACCTTGAACCTTAATGCTATAGCGATAAAGTTGAAAATCTCTTAAAAAAAATTAACAGATTGTAGTAACTTGATGTGCTGGCGTCTGTACGTTCCTTCCACCCATCAAAAACATAAATGTAGGTACTGCAAATAGGTTGGAATGCTGTTCCTTCGTGGCAGTACTTCTGCCCAAACGATGCAGTGAACTCATTGCTAGGCATAAACTCGTAATGCTCCGAAAATAATAAAATCAGTAAAAATTGTTTTAATAATTCTACCGTATATGTATAAAGCACTATGATCGACTTACTTCAATCCTATTTGAGTGAGGTGGCAAAAATCTCAGAAGGGGGCTTTGGTTTGGTTTGGCATGCATCCCCGTCTCGCGGGGGACGGGGAACGAGACGGGGTATGTGGGACTCCCTGTCGGAATGACAGTATATATACTCACTAAAACTCAGCGGTGTTCCCACATCGCCGTGATGGGAAACCGGCATAGCCTTTACTTCCACAGCGCTCCCGGCGCATGCCCGCCTAGCTGGTGTGGCGGGCCCTGCATGCCCCCCAGGTTGGGGAGCTACGGGAATGGCCGGGAACACCTGGCCATTCCCGTCGCACACTGGTGGAGGCCTGTGCGATACAGGCAACGGTGCCCCCGCACCCGTTGCCTGCTGGCTCCCACGCCCGCCTAGCTGTCGGGCCCCGCATGCCCCCCAAGTGGGGGGGCTACGGCCGCAGAGGATAGGGAGAGCGGCAACGTCACACCGACACTCCTCTTCCCCTGCGGCCCCACCGCGACCGCCATCAAACAGTGGCGGCCTCGTCAAGGCCGCGGAAGGTGCACGCGGAGCACCGCAACACCGACACTCCTCTCCCGCCGCGGCCTCCAACCCTCAGCCGCGACGTCTCCCACACGGGGGACATCGCGGCCTCAGGTAGGTTGCGATGTCGCCCAAGCGGCACCGCAACCTACCCGCCGGCCGCTACGTCGTCGGCTTAGCCGCCAAGCCCTGACGAGCAGCCCCCGCTCGGGTTCCTCTTAGCTTCACCGTGGGCCTTCAAGCCACGGCTACTGAGCCCCCCCGCCTCGACAATGCGGGAACCCACCGGGGGGAAGTCAAGGTTTCCTATCTGATCCCAAGACAACCTCCAGAACGCCGTGCTCAGTGAATCGTCAGGCTTCAATCTGACGTGCTTACGAGAGTAATAGTTACTGCGCGCGTTACCCATCCAGACGTCAAATCCTTCCTCAGCGAGGAGGTATGCTGAAAAAATTATTATTATTAGGGTCCGCTGTCCTGTGGGTATATGCTATGGGAGGATTATGTTTGTGCATGTGAAGTCAAGGGTACATAGGTGTGGTACGGCTTCCTATTAGAAAGGGATAATCAATACCTACCTTACTTTTCAGTATCCTGCCTATAATTACCTACAATGCTTGAGCTAACAAAGATTGACCGAGTCCCATAAATCTTAACTACTAGACTCATGTTAATTGTGACAGGTTCTTACCTAACCTGGAGCCTGGACCCATGAGGACAAAATCGGCAGGTGAATTGAGGATCCCATGCATTATGAACACAACTGGTTTCTTCTGATTCGGAACATTGTTAGCGTCTTGTCCATGGAGAATTTGGTGCAATTCCAATATGTACCCATCCTCCGTCGTAACAGAGTGGACTTCAACTGGATAACGATATTTTCCGATCAGATCAGGCCGAAATAATGAATACACTAAATTTAATTAGGAGTTGAAAGTAAGTTTGTTTGTTTGTTTTTTACCTTTTCACGCCTAATACACTGAACCGATCATCAGGAAATTTTGCATATACGTTTTCAAGGGTACCTTTAGAAAAAGACATAGGGTACCTTTCATCCAAAAAAAATAATGTTTCCGAGGAAAAAAACAATAAATTTCAACGGTCACAATTATTATTGCTTTAAGACACTAGATGTCGCTATGTGTCTTTCGAATCATGATTGAAATATGACCCGACTTTCTGAGCAGTATTCTAACAAAAAGAACTAGGCTTGCATGATTTCTTGATAGTATATCAAACATTAGTATTATGTTTTTATTAGGATTTGGATAAAATTTGGCACCCAGATAGTTTATTATAACACATAGTATACGTTTTACACCGGTAATACGTTTTCGTGGGATAATTTCCGACCATCACGCGGGCGAAGCCGCGGGCAAAAGTTAGTGGTTAAATAATTGTACATCTCACCACATGCAACAGCGCATCTTCAAATACACTATCAGAATAGCGCGTGTCAATGCTGTTCAACCATTTCTCTGTGCTGTCAGCTTGAGGAGATCTCCTGACCGCCGCGAGAGTGACACATGTGGCCATGACCACTGACAACCCTCCACGTAACTTTTTTCACATGCAGCTGGGAACTACTCAACGTAAACAATAGTGAAATCAGTCTTTTATAACTGCATATTTGAGATAAAGGTTAAGCTTTGATAACGATTACATTCCATGCTAAAATCTGGATAACGCTACAGTAATGTGTAGGTATAAATCGATTACTTACTATTATTTACAATGTAGGGGAGAGTGGTACTAAACGATCCCGCGGGGTAAAACGATTATCTACTATTTTACCGACATTAGTAGCGCCATCTAGTTTTTTGAGTTAAAATAGTCTTCGCCACAGTGGTTTTAGCATCCAGTCAAAGTGTCATGGCGGTGTGAGCATTACGGAAGATTTTATTGAAACAAAATAAAAATAATGTTCTTTGATGTAAGGTAAGCAATTATTCAATATGATGTTGTTTGAGTTTAAGTAATTATAATGTAATAGGAGTGTTTGCGCTGGTTTCCAATGTTATCTAAAAATATAATTAGCAATGATCGATTGTTGTAAACGAATACCATGAGGTTATGATTTGATGTTTTTGTAGAGTTATGCATTTGGGGTAAAACGATCCTCTCGTAGGGGGGCAAAAAGATCCCTTTACCAACATTTTTATGTTTATTGGTTGTAATATTTTTATAATTCGTTTTTATTGAACTGGTTAACAATAATTTAGTTAATTACAATACTTAACAACAATCAATCATAGATGTTGTGTTTGTATATGAAATTACATCAGTAACTAATCTGTAATGCTATTCTGTAAAAATCTCACCGTGAAAACTTAAGTGAGCTATCAATAGTGTCAATCCCTAGCATCAGGTGGAATGACAGCTCACTTTAAGCTCCCTTGACCTAGGTTATCACGGTGATCTTTTTACAGAATAGCACCGCTGATTCTCTTTTATTTCAGGAACAATGCCGCGGAATTACGTAAGAAAAACTACGCGCCAAAATTGGAGGGAAAATATTTAATTATTAGAAACATAGTTTAAATGTTTGTACTTATAAGGTTAACATTTTTACTAAAATAAACCACTTTTAGTTGAAATTTTAATTTTAATTTTACCTAACTTTAACAGCGGGGTTAAATGATCCCAGGGATCATATTACCCCAACCCCAGGGATCATTTTAGACATCCGGGTGTACAAAACGATCCTTTACTATAGCTTGACAAAAACTTATATGCTTATAGATCTTGTGAATACAAATGTATTCTACTCTTACTAAATTAGAGGCCGATATACTAGCCTTACATAAAACTTATTAATTTCACAAAATTCATTGTCTATGTACTTTTTATATCTATTTTCCCTTAGGGGGATCATTTTGTACCACTCTCCAGGATGAAGTCATGGTTATGCACACAAACACTAAATAAAACGAGCGAGCTCTGTGTTTATTAGTGTGCGTATGGCAATAGTAATCATTCATTGATGTTACTGAATGAGATATAATATTTCGCATTATATTACTATAGCAACCTTGGCACAATGGCTATCGTCTTTAGTTGGTAGTAAATTTGATAAACAATTAATTTTCCTGACTTTATCTAAGTTTGGTATCTAATCTAACGATGAAGCTATTCACGGGCCATTTTATTTATTTGTCGATCTGTTTGCCCTCGTGGGTATCATGTGAGTCGGTTTCGGGATAACAACAAGACAATTGGAATCATTAATCCTTGTGCTAATGTTTTGTTTCTCTACATTTTGCTATCTCTAATTCCTTTGTCCTGCTGCGTAGTTGTCCTCGACAGTCATATTATAGCTTCTCAGTTGATTGATTGCCTTTGCACTGAATAAATTATTTTACCCTGTATATTTTTACCACATGGGGAGTTTGCTGCGGACTTCTTCCGCGGAGAAAATAAATGTTTTTTTAATTACTTATAACTTGACGGATACGTTGAGTTCATATTCATACAGGTAGCACCCCGGAAATGCTCCGATCCTTTGACGTGGTACAGGAAGTGCTTCAGCTAAATAGACCGAAGACTTGTAGAAGACCGCTAGTTAAGTAGGACTGGGAAAGCGGAAGACCTAGAGTTCGTGTGACTTAGTGAACATCAGAATGACTGGCCAAAATGACCGATCAGCTTTAAAATATTACTAAAATCTAATACCTATTTGGTACTATTTGATACCTTTGTTTAAATAATTGGTACCTAATTAACAACTGAGAAAATTAATTTAAAAAATATGCAGTCATTCTGATGTCAGGATGAGTGCCCACATTTAGAATCTCCATGTAAGGGTTCCAAAATAGGGCACGCCACGATAGCGGCGGTAAGACCCCTCTTTGAGGAGTGGCTAGAGAGACGTCACGGCGTTCTCACCTACCGCCTGACGCAGGTCCTCTCCGGACACGGATGTTTCGGGAGGTTCCTGCACATCATCAGGCGGGAGGAGACGCCCGGGTGTCACCACTGTCAGGATCGCCCAAAGGACACGGTGGAGCATACGGTGGAGGTCTGCCTTGCTTGGGCAGAGCACCGCCGTGTCCTCGTAGAGGCGATCGGCAGCGGCGGCGACCTCTCGCGTCCGGTCCTGGTTCAAGCCATGATCCGGGGCGAGAGGGAGTGGGAGGCAGTCACCTCCTTCTGCGAAGCAGTCATGCTAGCGAAGGAGGTGGCGGGGTGGGCGAGAGAACGCACCTTGCGAACCTCACGCCACGCCGCCGCGGGAGACGCTCCGGGCGTCGGGAGCCGCGTGACGACTCCCGGCCACCGTAGGCGCGGGCCTGCGGGCGGTGAGTAATGGGTAACTCACCGTCCGATCAGGTCCAGGCCCGTGCCGGACGGCGCGTATGTGTTCCACGTGCGCCTCAAAGAGATGTCAGCAGAAGTGAACGGGGCCCGATAGGGCCGAAGCCTGCCAGGGTAGCGGGATCGTCCGAAAGGGTTACCGCTGCCCTGGCACATAAAGGGCTAAGGAAGGAACACGGGTGGGTTTTAGTCAGTAAGAGTCTGACATTCCCTTCTGCTCCAACCAGAGCGGGAGGAGTCATTTGATGATTTCCCATCCTGAAAAAAAAAAAAAAAAAGGGCTCCAAAATTTCAATTCGCCTTTACAAAAATTTAGTACCTATTTGATACCTAAACATATATTTTTCTAAAACCAAAATGACCTAGTAGCTTTAAAATGTTACTAAAATCTAATACCTAATTACTACTATTTGATTTTTTTTTTATACAGAAAGTCGTATAAATATAACACAATGAAAAATAAAACAATAAAACAGATTAATCTTTTCTTGTATATATTAATGCTATGTGAAAAACTGAAGCAAAAGAAGGAAAAACGGTTGCAGGGATAGTAAGAGAAGAGTCCATATTTGCTTCATTAATCCTTCATTAATAGAAAATTGGAAAGGTTTGGCTAACATAATAAATAGAAAAAATATAATATGTTTAGGTATCAAATAGGCTAAATTTGGAGCCCTTTTTTTTTTTTTTTTGAGGATGGGAAATCATCAAATGACCCCTCCCGCTCTGGGTGGAGCAGAAGGGAGTGTCAGACTCTTACTGACTAAAACCCACCCGTGTTCCTTCCTTAGCCCTTTATGTTCCAGGGCAGCGGTAACCCTTTCGGACAATCCCGCTACCCTGGCAGGCTTCGGCCCTATCGGGCCCCGTCACTCATGCTGACATCTCTTTGAGGCGCGCGTGGAACACATACACGCCGTCCGGCACGGGCCTGGTCCTGATCGGACGGTGAGTTACCCATTACTCACCGCCCGCAGGCCCGCGCCTACGGTGGCCGGGAGTCGTCACGCGGCTCCCGACGCCCGGAGCGTCTCCCGCGGCGGCTGAGGCGTGAGGTGCGTTCCCTCGCCCACCCCGCCACCTCCTTCGCTAGCATGACTGCTTCGCAGAAGGAGGTGACTGCCTCCCACTCCCTCTCGCCCCGGACCATGGCTTGAACCAGGGCCGGACGCGAGAGGTCGCCGCCGCTGCCGATCGCCTCTACGAGGACACGGCGGTGCTCTGCCCAAGCAGGGCAGACCTCCACCGTATGCTCCACCGTGTCCTCTGGGCAATTTGGAGCCCTTACGTGGAGATTCTAAATGTGGGCATTCATCCTGACATCAGAATGACTGCCCATTTTTTAAATTCATTTTCTCAGTTGTTAATTAGGTACCAATTATTTAAACAAAGGTATCAAATAGTACCAAATAGGTATTAGATTTTAGTAATATTTTAAAGCTGATCGGTCATTTTGGCCAGTTATTCTGATGTTCACGTGACTTTCGTTGATCAAATTTCGACTGCGGCTAATGTACAGACGCCAGCAGGTCAAGCTACCCGAAACTGTCAAAATTTCCCAATCAACCTTGAACCCTAATGCTTTAGGGATATAGTTGAAAATCTATTAAAGAAATATGACAGATTGTAGTAGCTTGATGTGCTGGCGTCTGTACCTATTGATTTTGTCTTCAAAAACAAAACAAAGCAACTTTTATAGACACAACATTGAAAACGGTTTCCTAAAAGGCAACTAAATAAAAAATCATATATTGTTTGCAGGAAAGTGTATTTATTTGGACAAATATTCGGTAATTAAACGTTATCAGTGAATCCTTCTATTGCTTCGACTGCATTGGCGTCCATAGCCCTAATGAGATTGATAACTCGATCGTAGATTAATTCCTTAGCGTTAATACCATAAATGAAGTCAATGTGAGAAAAGCTACTCATAGGAATTCGGAATTTACCTATCGGCCTACCTAGTTCCCTGAATAATCTATCAACATCGTTGACATGTGCCAATGGATCGTTATCTGAGTAATGAAGGAACACTGGAGTGGTAACTTTAGACAAATCATAACGCGGAGGACTGAAGGATCCATATGTTCTATAATTACTTATCCGAGAGCCCTGGTCATAGCGACGGAATCCTCTGTCATTGATTCCTTGGGCGTAGTGTGCAAACTGTCTTACTGAAGCACCAGCCGGTGTGTGACCGAATATAGCGGTCATCATCGTCTGCAAACAAAACACATATTTCATATCTCACAAACTCCATAAATGTCTGGCTTTACATTTTAGTGCTTGTTGTTATTATAAACTCACCGTGTTATGTTGGTCTTCGTTCCATCCACCAAGCAAAAACAAGATGTTACTGCATATTGGTTGGAATACTACTTCATCGCGGCACAAGTTCTGGCCAGCCCATGTGTACACCAAACTGTTGGGCATGAACTCACCGATCCCGATCAAAGAAGCAATAGTCTAAAAATAGAAAAAAATAAAAGCAGACCGTTAGTAAAGTAGTCGTTTTATACACGTGTATACAAGGTTTATGTACGTGTGTTACTCTACTTACTTCAATGTTGAAAGCATAAGAAGACAAAATCCTCAAAAGAAGACTTCTGTTGTTGGCCATATAGGCGACTGGTGCCAGTGCATGCATTGAAATAATCTTGTCGTTATACTCCGGTCGCATCGACCCCAACACGAAAAATGACGTAGTGCCCTGCGAATGACCTACATAGTGCAGTCTTTCTTCTCCAGACACCTCCAACGCATAATCGATCATGGTGGGCAAGTCTATGTTTCCTATTTCATCCCAAGAGAACCGCCAGAACGCTGTGCTCAGTAAAGCGTCAGGGTTCAATCTGACATGCCTACGAGAGTAGTAGTTTCCGCGGGCGTTACCCATCCAGACGTCAAATCCTTCCTCGGCGAGGATGTACGCTGAAAAAATTTTATTATTTGTATTCTCTACTGATAATTACTTACTAACCGATGACAGGTACTAACAAACTCAGTAGACAACTTCATGAATTAAATAGGACTACAGTTACAGTTAGTTAGTACAGTTTAGACAGTACTTACCTAAAGCTGAACCTGGGCCCATAATGACTAAATCGGCAGATGAAGAAAGTAGACCATGCATCAAGAACACCACAGGTTTCTTCTGATTTGGTACATTGTTGGCATCTCGTCCGTGAGGGATACGGTGCATTTGCAATATATAGCCATCCTCAGTCGTCACTTCGTGAACTTCAACTGGATAACGATATTTTCTGATCAAATCAGGCTGAAATTATAAGCGGGAACTTAAATTGATTGGTGTTTAGCAGTTAGTATTAATTGTTTAGGCTATCAGCGTTACCTACACAAAACAAAAAAGATAAATAAAGGTATTCGTTTTTTCTACAACACTCGCACAGACTGGAATTTCTCAATCCGTACCGTACCTGTGGCCCGTACTAATATGTAGTAGATATATTAGTACGGACCACAGGCACGCGCACAGGCAGGTCAAGTTGCTTTTAGGTTTAATGTTGGTTTCGGTCTAACCTGCCATTACGTACAATTCTAACGAGTTCGGACAGACGTGAATTTGGCGATTTTGTGATTATGCCAGATAGCGAAATTTAAGTTGACATCCCAAGCAGCACACAAGCGTTTTCAACATCAATATACCAACCTATTTAGAACTTAGAGTTCTTTTAGAGACGTACAAGAGTGTTATAAAATGCTTTTGTCTTTATAAGAGTGATTTATGAGTTATTATACAGCTCAAACTGTATAAAATCTTTATTGAGGGATCTGCGTAAGCTTGGGGTGCTTAAACAGAATATTAAAATTCTACTATACAGCTTTAAGTATTTTGTGACACTTCAATCTGGTTTCATCGTTAAAGCTGTATACAGGCTGTATTTTACATGTGATCACTTACTTATTACAACTCTAAGTGTTATTACAGTATCACTTGATACTTGTTTCTGTACAATGGTGTATGCAAACTCCGTTCTCAAGCTTATTTTTATGGCGTAATTGTACACTATTGTAAATACAGTGGTTTTATGACTTCTGTCTATGAGGGTGTTTTAAAACTAAAAAAATAAATGACAGCTATAGTACAGCTTTAGTCTGTATTACTGACACAGTCACTTGATTGCATGACGAATAAAATTAATGTTTTCACTGTGAAGAAATGCAACATGTGGAAAAAAAGAAAAAGATCTGGTGCAGTCAAGAGGAGGATTGAAAGGGAATATTTGAATATTACAAATTATCAACCAAGTAACAGTTATGATAGTGAACCATCATTTATTGAGGAAGCAAGAGAATCATTAATAAATCGGACAACCTACAGTCAAGCGTCAATTCCATCGACGTCCAACGAAGAAGGTTCCGTAGCAAAAACATTAAACAGTGATAATAATGATCATAACAGTTATATCAAATGTGTAGATTTAGGACAACCTTCGGAACCTGATAATGAAGTTTTTTCATTATGTGCGAAAATTAGTGTGATTTAAATAAAAAGGCAACAGGCACATGTAACGTGTATGAGTTTTTAATAACAAGTAAAAGTGACACATGAATGATGTGCGTACGAGCACATAACAAAAACATAATACATAGTTTAGGTAGGACGGAACACTTAGAGCTATGATCAATGTCGTAGGCGCTCCAACATTCCCCCGAGCGTTGAAAGTCGAGCTTTCAACCAGACTTCGATTCTGGTAATGGGCATATCCTGTTGAAGGCCCTCCGGATGACTCCAGTAGAGGTCTTTATATCTGCTACCCGGACAATTCCATCAGTACCTGGATGTATGGCGATGACTCTTCCTAGTCTCCACTTCAGAGGTGGAAGATTCTCCTCTTTCATGACTAGGAAGGCTACAAAAACAACAATAGAATTTTTTGTCTCCGGGAGAACCACAGCCACGAGATTACGTGTTTCTCTTAAATACTAACAAGCTCGTATAAACAAAATTTAATAACAAATAACATTTACATAAACGTTGTGACTTAAGGACAATGGACAATCAAATTAACATGATTATTAAGTGTTTCTCTATGAAAGGCTTAAAAAGTAAATTAACCTCTTGAAAAGATCACCCTATAAAAGTTCATTATTGTAAAACTAACAAAGAGATTCCTCCTCCTCTTCTTCAATAATTTTTTTTTCGCCTGTAGCGTTTTTGTCGATTTTACCTTTTTCACCTGTATCCATTTTATTTTGATTCCTCTCGATTTCCCTGATCTGATTCATTTTCAGCTATATTTTTTTTAAGCGCATCTTTTTTGGTTCTCATACTTTTAGTTGCTCTTTCATTCTTACTGAGTTTCCTCTTCACAGAATTTTTCAAGACGTCTCTATGATTTTAAACGGCATATTTTCCTGAAAATAAAGTAAAACAGATATAACATACACAACACACTAATAATACTTTGCAATAAGTTTACTTAGGTATAATAATGTTCATACAAAACAATGTATTTTATATGAACGAGTTATAAACTCTACTTTTCACTTCGATTGCGAGTAAATCAAACAGTGATATAGCAAGTTAACATATATTTTAGTTTAAATTAACAATTTTTCAACTTTTTTACCTGAGTAAATAAACATTAGGCTTGTGTGTAGGAGAACTATACTGCCAAATCACAAGTGCGTTTTAATAAAATATTATTGATAAAGTGAGGAACGGATCAAAGTAATTTTGAGCTCAGGGTTTTTCATTTCTTTAAGCGTAACTCTAAAGAGCATTATAAGTTATGCATAGAGAACTAATATACAGCCTAAGTAATAAACATAGTCTATTATAAAGCTGATTAAAAGCCAATAGCTGTACAATGTAATCCATAACTTACTTAGTACAGCTATTCAGACTATAATACTCTCCAAATATTATGTAGGCTGCTTAGCTAATTGTCGCCATTTTCGAATGTTTAATAACAAAATTTAAAGTATAATTAAAGGATTTTTTTACAAAATCTTAAGCCGCATCATGATAATCAACTTGAATAATGATCACTGTGCCCTTATATCTATTACTTTAAAATTATTTTTTTATTCTAACCTTAAAAACAAACATTTACTTACCGTATTTAGTATTTTTCTTTATGTCAGCTCGATTATTTTGCTGGCGCGTGAATATTTTGAAGGAAAACATACACAGGTTCACAATAAATTTAATTTGCACTTTCAATTCACCAAATAACAACATCAGATATACAAATCTACGGTTATCTTTTACTTCTAGTAATAAATGTTAAATAATAGTGTCGCCATTTCTACTACACGCATAATGTCATCGAAAATAGTTTTGTTTTATTTTTATTCTTTTGTAATCCTCTTCAAAAACCTATTTAGAACACTTTTCGTTACAAAAGAATTATAAGATAATATCTGTAGTATTATGGTTTCTTTGTACACCGAATAACAGCTTTAATACAGCTATTGTACAGCTTCTCTTTTGCTTGTACAGCTACTATACAGCTCTAATAACGACAAAAGCTGTATAATATGGGCCCTTTTTTTACTTACAGGGGCTGTTTAAGCGCTTAAACAGCCTATATACAGCCTGAATATGCAGCTTCTAGTATAAAAACCAACTTAAATACAGCTTGTATACAGCTTGCAATGCTACTTGGGATGGCTTATCAAAATGATTAGTTGGATTTTATCTGCGTCGAATATAATAATGTTAAACTATAACTCACCACATCTAATTTCGCATCTTCGAATACGTTATTTGAATAGCGTGAGTCAACGTTCTTCAGTAATCCCTGAATGTCATCGGATAGAGGAGAACTTCTGGCTGCTGCCAGAGCGACACATGTGGCTACGACCACTAACAACCCTCCGCGTAACATTGTTCACATGCAGCTGATAAATTCTCATTGTGAACAATATTAGGTTCCGTCTTTTATAAATTTTGCAGAAATAAGATAAAAAATTAAGCTTTGATAAAATTAGTAATCAAAGCTAAAATCTGGCAAGTAGCTATAACAATAAACAAATTATCACGTAGATAGACATTTGCTTACGTAACGCTTACTATGTGAATACCTAATATCTATTGTGATGTTCTGGCGTCAATTACTATCTTATCGGAGATTCACAGCAGTAGAGGCCATGTTTCCGTACCCGCAGTATCTATAGGCTGAT
This sequence comes from Apamea anceps, assembly GCA_951799955.1. Taxonomy (NCBI): domain Eukaryota; kingdom Metazoa; phylum Arthropoda; class Insecta; order Lepidoptera; family Noctuidae; genus Apamea; species Apamea anceps. Next base: position 9,520,649 of record OX637516.1, read on the forward strand.
TTACACATTCATTTGTTCTTCTTCTGTCGTATCGGCACGTACTATTGTATTTATAAATAACTCTTGCCGTAGTCGAATTATAACCTCATCAACATAAAAGTAGAAGGACTGACTATCAGTCAACCGAACGCAGGCATCTAACCGGGGCGGTTCAGCACCTCAGAGTACTCGGCGTGGCTACGACATCGACAGGAGGACCATGCGGTGTCGCTGGGCGACAGCTTGATGACATGCGAAATGTAAGCACTTCAGATGTTCTGTGACTTCGGATGGTCGTTAAGGTCGACCTCCCGGCGGAAGTAAGGAGGGTGCGAGTTGAACTGCATGCGGGTCTCTAGCCCTTAACTGTAGTGGTGAAAAATAGTAACGCTTTTATAGTCGTGGGTCCGGTGGACCCACCTGTATTAAACTGATGATAAAAATAAAAGATAAAAAGAATCGCATATTTTAATTTTTTTTTTTTTTTTGTATTAATCTTTCTAATCAAACTACTTATTTGACCTTAAACAAATCGGTATTTTTTTATGAAACTAAAAATATGGTATTGATGATCAAAAATTATGAAAAAATATTAAAAAGGTACCAAAACATTTAAAAAACATTTTTTCTTCGACATAAAGGTGAGGTTATTAAGAGAACAAAAAAATAAAATAAGAAGTACTTCTAAAAAAATTGCCACTGTTCAATATGAGGCAAGTCAAGTTTGCATGAATTACACACAGGTGTAGAGGGGTGCGTCTCATCTATACTTATAATAAATCTGTAGAAGTGAAAATTCTGTACATTGAAAATATCAAAAAAATAAATGGCAGGGGGTGTTACTAGACCGACACCGAACCCAAAAATGTGATTAAAAAAATTTTTGTCTGTCTGTCTGTCTGTCGGTCTGTCTGTCTGTCTGTCTGTCTGTCTGTCTGTTTGTTCAGGCATCACGCAAAAACTACAGGTTCGATTACGATGAAACTTGGTATAATTATTCTTTAATATCCTGGGCACCACACTGGGTACTTTTTATCCCGGAAAAGTATATACAATAAAAAACAAACTTAATTTTGCGGTTCGATCCCTAGATCCGATTACTGTACCAACCGCAAATAATAAGTTTGTCGTAGGTTAGGTCACACGCAGTGGAGTTCATTTTTATTCCTTTTACTTTTTAGAGTTATTTAGGTTTATTTTTATATAAGTCGTAGGTATAGATTTTAATTTTAAAGTATAGGTAGTATATTTGATAGTGTACGTAGTGACCGTAGGTTATTTTATAATACTGTTAGGTAGGATTAGTGAGGGGCCCGTGGCTAAATATTATCAGCCGCACAGGTCGATCGGTCAGGTTAAGCTACGCTTGCCGCGGTTGGTCTGTGGATGGGTGGCCATCTTTACATACCGAGACCCCTCCGTGTATCGGAAAGCACGTTAAGTCGTTGGTCCCGGCTGTCATTCGTGGATCTTTGACAGTCGTTACGGGTAGTCAGAAGCCCGAAAGTCTGACAACCAGTCTTACCAAGGGGTATCGTATTACCCAGTAACTGGGTTGTGGAGGTCAGATAGGCAGTCGCTCCATGTAAAATACTGGTATTCAGCTGCATCCGGTTAGACTGGAAGCCGACCCAACATAGTTGGGAAAAGGCTAGGCAGATGATGATGATGAGGTAGGATTAGTCATTCGTATAGATATTAGTTTTTAGGGATTTTGCTTATTTATTGAGTTTAGATTAGTTATCATCAGAAATATGTTTATTTAGGTAGGTAGGTATTTAATTTTCTGTTATTGAGTTTGTTTATTTTTTAATTATGTAGGAACTTAGGTACGGTATCCGGTATCCGGGTCTTATCACGTATTACCCAGTCACTGGGTTGTGGAGGTCAGATAAGCAGTCGCTCCATGTAAAATACTGGTATTCAGCTACATCCGGTTAGACTGGAAGCCGACCCCAACATAGTTGGGAAAAGGCTAGGCAGATGAGATGATGAGGTACTTAGGTAAAGATATCATATAGGTACCCTCTTAATCACCACTAATGAGACACAATTGGTTTTCTATTGTAATTAGCCACAAAGGGCCCGCGAGATAGATGGCATTCTGGGGAAACACATACATTTTATCCTGTTAGCACGTTCCCGTGGGATAATTTCCGACATCCACGCGGGCGAAGCCGCGGGCAGAAGCTAGTATCATATAAAGTTATTTGGTAGATTTTCATTTCAATAACGTTCACAAGATATAGGTAATAAAATACCAACAGTTGATATAATTTCTTTAGTAACATTTATATACTTACTCTAAAACTTATTTCGTATAATGTTATTGGATATAACGTTTATTTAATCGAAAATCATTAGGCTTATCGTTTAAAATATATTATATTGATATAAATAGGCCTATCGTTTAAAATATATAATATTGATACCATTTTTATGGTTAACACCCCGATTCAAAGCAATCCGACTCGGATGGGTTATATTAAGTTAGAAGGTTATGGCGGGAGCGGCGCGGAGTGCCAGGTCCCCTCTATGTTGGTGAATCATTTGGGTTAGGTTTGGTTAGAACAGTGATCATTAACGCGCGAAGGCGAACGAGTGAAGCGAGCGTGCTGCGGGAGTGGCGTGACAGAAACGAATCGCTGCAAAACCGACTCCACGTAGTCTTGTCTGCCCTACCCCTACAGTGTTATTTAAAATCACGTACGCGCGGAGGGGTGAGGCGGCCCACGAGCTGAGGAGCAGGTGGTTTAACACTGCCGGCGAAGCCAGCCAGCAAGGCGAAGCCGCGGTGGTGAGCGTGAAACACATCTGCGACGATAAGCTCGCATGGGACCGCCGGAGCCGTGACAGAAACCACGCCTACTGCACGTTGCATGCTTGCTGCATACTTGCATGCTGCATGCTTGCTTGCATGCTGCATGTATGGTATATGCTTGTTTGCATGCCTGTTGCATGCATGGGCTATGCTTGTTTGCATGCCTGCTGCATGTATGGTGTATGCTTGTTTGCATGTTTTTACTGGGAAATAAAAACCACATATGTTCACAATCTTTGTGTTTCTTACTAGGCGTTTTGTCATATTAGACTACAGGTTTTATGTCTTTTGAGTGGTATATCAAACGATTTTATATTCAATGTATGTTATGCTTATAAAAATTAGTTACTTTAAAATTACATCAATCGTTTATTATAAAAAAAACAGTTGTTATATCTTGTAAATATTAGAGATTTTGTAATTATATCATATATTACTTACCCGGTTTAGAGCAACCCATGCAATAGGTAGCTTGCACTTGGCGCTCAGTGCACCGTCTCTGCTCTTTTCTTGTTAGGCGGACATCAGAACCATATTTTTCTTTTATTCCTCTCCTGTGTCAGGGTTTCATCACTACGCTGGTGGTACTTTTAGAACCGTGGCAATGCTTGACCTGAGTTGTTTGGGAAGCCTTTGGCTGTAGCGTATCTCTCAATAATCATTGCTCAAACAATTCCTCTTAGTTCCTAGATCCTTAGCTATGGTGTGCCATCTGAAATACCTACAATATAACAGAAATATTAAATATATAATCAAATAAAAAAGTTACGTATATATAGTCGTGGGTACACTGGACCCACGCGTATGACGATACTGACCTTAGGAGTAGCGAACGAATCATGTCCTTTCCACTGCGCCTGCTACAGCTTACTCCAGAAAGGTACCTAGAAGCGGGGGGCACTGCGGTGTCTGCAGATATTTTTAAACACATCCAAAGGTTGAACATGGGTCCAATGGACCCACGACTACAGTTAAGGGCTAGCGTGTCCCGAGGCGTGGTGATGCCGGATACCGTTACAATGCTGATTAGTATGCTTTGCAATACGGAGTTTCCTAGAAAGTATGCTGAACGGCTCGAGTTGAAGCGATTTTCGATCCAGGCCCGAGCTGATAATATAATATCCTCCTGACCGAACGGAATAATCTGAACGGAGACTAGTCAAGTACGCAGTAGATAGTATATTAAAGTGCACAAGTGTGTGCGTAAATATACATAGATGCGACGGGACGGTTGTCCGACATCCGACAATCGAACCGAGGACTCTACGCTCAGCAGTCGCGCTTGCGTTCCTGAGACCAACGGGGCAGAGCTGATAATAATGTATACTGCGACGTATATATTATTTTTATTTTATTTTATTTTAAACAATTACACATTAAGAATTACAAAAAGATAGGATTCAAAAATGATACAAATGTGTAATCAACCACGTTCTCCACGGATACACAATGAGACAATTTGGTAAATTATAAGACTAGCGTTGTAAACAATAAAAAAGAGGAAATTTTTTAGTAAAAGATAATAAAAAAAAAAAACAAAAAATACAAATAAAGCCGTTAATAATGCATAAGTGGAACAACAGTGTCACATTATTTTTTCAATATGTTAAGTAACATGAGCCTAAACTTTCTATGCGATAAAGCAAACAGATCCAAACTGCAGAAATTCTTATTAAAATTGCTCGTAAGGCGACGAAGAGGCGCACGCAAGCCGGCATTTGTGCGACTGGAAGTAGTGGCGAATAGGTACAGGTCGTGCGCGCACCTCGCGCCCCTGGCATGTTCTGGGTATTATTACCAGTTGTTGTCAAAATAACGTAACGAAAACCCTATTTTCACGTACTGAAATCACTCACAATACCTTCTAAATATGAGAAGAGATCTTAGTCCTGTACTGGGACAGCTACATATAATAAAATAATAACGAAGTCAAAACTGTACATTGAATATTTTTGAAAAAAAAAGTAATTGTTACGAGGCGAAAATAAAATATAGTTTTTAGAATTTTTGACGGTTTGTCTGTTAGTCTGGATGTATGTTCCGGACTGGCGCAAAAACGGCTGAACGGGTTCGGATAAAATTTGGCACACGGATAGTTTATCCTAGATTAACACACAGAGTACTTTTAATCCCGGTGGTACGTTCCTGTGGGATATTTTCTGACATCCACGCGGGCGAAACCGCTGACAAAAGCTAGTTATTATAATATACCAGCATCACGAATGCGTAGGCGAAGACCAATCTACCCTCATTCCAACTTGACGCATACTACGCTGCGCTGTGCTACGGCGCGGCGGCGTAGGCATTCGGGCAATTATTTCTAAAATTAATTTTACTGGCCAAACATTCATGTGTTCTTCTAAGATTGGAAAACCCAATATTAATTTTATTTTAAGGAATCCTATTTTGATATCGCATAACGTTACACGAAAATGTAGCTACGCGACAACCGTTACCCGGAATTTCATCTTGTGCTTTCATAAAATTATGAAAGCTAATAATAGTCTATACCCTGATAATATATATACGAATATTATGTAGACTTAAACTTTAAGACCTTGAGAGTAATTGGCGCCGATCCCCTTGTTCACAAACTAAACTAAATTTACGTTCAATGCATCTTTTTCTTTCTATTTAATTTAGAAAAGGACAGAAAATAAATATTAGTTTAGTCCTGTCAAACTAGTCAGCGCCTGACGTAAATTGACGTATTTTTAGCAGCCATATTTTTTTTATTCACGTCTAATCTGTCTGTGGAGTATCTTAATTTGACAGGAGTAAACTAATATTTTATCTTCTGTCCTTTTCTTAATGAAATAGAAAGAAAAAGATGCACAGAACTTAAATTTAGTTTAGTTTGTGAACAAGGGAATCAGGGCCATTAAGAACCATAGAACCATTAGATTTTCATTATGTATATTTATTTACGGACAACAACCACTAGTGTAATAATAAGTAAACATAGGTTAGAACTTAATAATAGAGGTAACAAATACAGTATATGTAGGGTCAAATTAAATTAATTAGCGAAACTCCGCAGAAGTGGTGGGTATCGATATTTAAACATGATAAACCAAAAATACATACATAAATATATTTGATGATGTATTTTTTGAGGTTCAATGACCGTAGAAAGTGTATTTACTTGACATATCAGTTTAAAAATCTAATCTTTTTTATAAACTTCGCAGACGTGATGTGTATCGATATCTAAACACGATAAAACAAACAAAAAACTGATTATGGAATTTCACTAGATAATTTAATTTGACCTTGTATAGCTAATCCTGATCTCCTGAGCCTTCGACGAGTAATGAATACACGCGGCGGCCGATGTACTCTGATGTAGATACTAAGGTGCAACTTTAATTATAACTTTTATGTTTGCCTTGCACTACTTCGATATCTAATAGGTACTTGTGGACTTTATAAAAATCTGAACAAAAAATATGATCATTATGAAAACGTGCTCGTGAGGTTGACTATTTACTTAAGGAAACGAGATATTTACTAAATATCTTCCTACTAAAAATATATCCATAAGGTTTTCGCAAGTCTATGAACTTCTTTTAAATTAGCTCTAGTAGTACAACAACTCGCTACGAAGAAGTAGAAGTTCAGCTACGTACATAAACAAGCTGAAGTTGGATTGAATCGGCTCTAATAAAAAGTTTGTGATGTCATACAACTTGCTCCCGTTTGTTATAACTTCCGCCTCAGACGAGTACACATCTTAGATGCGGTATGGAGTAGAGCGAAGGGTATTATAATCTTTATCACATCGCTTTTGGGCTTCCCTTTCTAATCGTGGCAATTACTATCACGTAGATACCTACGTGTTAATAACAACTGTAACGCCTATGGTATTTTGTTACATTCGCACTGGCAATTGAATGCAGTCGTACAAATTATTTAAATAAAAATTTGGTAAGAACCCGATTTTGATTTGAGTTTATCAATTTATGGTAATGTTTATAACACTAACTATCAACTCAGTCTACTGCTGGACATGGCCCCTCCCAGGCTGCGCCTCAACACCTTCCGCTTCCTCCGCCGTCCGCATCCAATCTGTCCCAGCCACCTTGTTAAGGTCGGGTCATCGGAACATTAAGGGCTTTAATTATAAACGATGATTAAAGTTAAGTGACGCTTAAACATCAAAAATGTATGGTTAAACAGTTGCTAATCACTACTTAACTTTAAGCAACGTTTATGAATAAAGTAGTTTATATAAAATTTATTAAAAGAAATAAAATACTAGATCATGTAACTACTTACATATATCCTTTCATTGCCGTCATTGTTCTCGCATTATTCTGGCCGTACAAGTTTGGTGGTGTTAGGGTTGGCTTCATTCATTTCAATTTCGCACGAGGCGCCTGACGTTGTCCTCCGCAAACTAGTTCATAGTCGATTAGCATTTGTCATGTTTGACGAATTCGATAGAGTCTAAGGCACCTGCAGTGCTATTCTGTAAAAATCTCACCGTGTAAACTTGAAGTGAGCTGTCAACAGTGTCAATCCCTAGCATCATCCGATTTATTCTGTAAAAACATCACCTTGAAAACTTAGGTGAAGTGAACTATCAACACTGCCAATCCCTAGTGGCTGTGTTGATAGTTCACTTCGCCTAAGTTTTCACAGTGAAGTTTTTTTTACAGAATAGCACTACAGGTGGAATGACAGCTCACTTCACATAAGTTCTCACGGTGAGATTTTTACAGAATAGACGGGCTGTCCCACTACCGACGAGGAAAAAACTAGCTATCAGCGATTTTGTCGCTCAAGAAACGTACAAAAGATTGTATGTCCCGTGTAAGTAAAAAATATACATATATTAATATGTAGTTGACCGCTGACTATTCACCCGTGCACTCGCTGCTGTAGGTGCCTAAGGAGATTTTAATATATTATAAATCCATACATGGCCTAACAGCCTTTTTTTGGGTGGTAAATCATCAAATGACGTCTCCCGCTCTGGGCGGAGCGGGAGGGCGTGTCAGACTTTTACTGACTAAAACCCACCCGTGTCCCTTCAGTTGCCTATGCCAGGGGCCATGGTATCTCGTTCGAACAACCCGCGGCCCTGGCAGGCATCGGCCCTAGCGGACCACGTCAATTCGTGCTGACATCTCTTTGAGGCACGCGTGGAACACAACGCGCCGTCGACCCGGGCCTGGTCCTTACCGGGCGTCGAGCTGCCTATTGCTCGCCGCCCGCAAGTCCGCGCCCACAGTAGCCGGCGACTAAGGGCGTGAGGGCGCAGAGATTGCCTCGCCCTCACGCGCTCCACCTCCTCCTTTGCAAGCATTACTGCTTTGCAGGAGCTGACGGCTCCCCATATACTCTCGCTCCATACCATGGCCTGGAACAGTGCCGGACGCGAGAGATCGCCACCGCCGATCGCCGCCACGAAGGCGCGGCGGAGCTCCGCCCATGGCCTACCAGCCTTACATGTACAAAATTTTAACGAAAAGTGAAATCCGGGTTGACGACGAACAGTAACATACGAGTTGTGACCAATAAATTAAAGAAAGACTTGTATTTTGATTGGAATTGTAATTCAGGTTGTAATTGAGATACTAATAGAGTTGGTCGATTAAACATGATCGTCTAATCCATTGGTGTCCATGGCTTTAATAAGGTTGACGACTCTGTCGTAAACTAATTCCTTTGCGTTAATGCCATAAATGAAATCAATATGACTAAAGCTGCGCATCGGAACCCGGAACTTACCTATCGGCCTACCTAGTTCCCTGAACAATCGATCAACATCGTTGACATGTGCCAATGGGTCACTGTCGGAGTAATGAAGAAACACTGGAGTGGTAACTCTAGATAAATCATAACGTGGAGGTCTGAAGGATCCATACGTTTTATAATTAGCCAGCCGAGAGCCCTGGTCGTAGCGACGGAAATCTTTGCCGGCGGTGCCTTGGCCGAAGTGTGCGAGCTGTCTTACTGACGAACCAGCCGGTGAGTGACCAAAGATAGCGGGCATCATGGTCTGTAATAACAAATACACATTTGTAATGAAATGATATTATTCTGAATTTCAATTAATGAAAGCCAAGGTAACCGACATAGCCTGAAGAATTACCAAACTATGACAGTGGGTGGTGCACATAATGCTCTCGGAACGGATGGCCGATGGCCGATGGGCTGATGGGCCAATGTGGACCAATGACCTGGTGAAAATCGCGGAAACCCGCTGAATGCGACATGCATGCAGAACCAGTAGATGTGGGGACGCCTGTGGGGTACACCTACGTCCAGCAGTGAACATCTTTCTGCTGAATTATGATGTATTAGGTACCTATTAAATAAGCATGTGTCATACTCTACTTACCGAGTTATGTTGGTCTTCGTTCCATCCACCAATCAAAAACATAATGTTACTGCATAATGGTTGAAATATTATTTCATCGCGGCATAAAGCTTGGCCTGCCCATGTGAAGACAATACTTTGAGGCAGAAACTCACCGACGCCCATAATAGACGCAATGCTCTAAAAAATATACAAAAAATTTTAGTTAGTCAAATCAAATAGGGAAAATAATCAAATAGTCAAATGAAATGAAATAGCTACTATACATCATAATAATGAGAAATATTATGTAAATGCACCATGATGAACTTACTTCAATATTATTAGAAAAAGGTGCCAACATATCCAAAAGACGGTTTTGATTGTTGGCCGTATAAGCTACTGGAGCCAGTGCGTGCATCGAAATAATTTTAGCGTTATAAGCCGGTCGCAAGGATCCCATCACGAAGAAAGCCGTAGTGCCCTGTGAGTGACCCACATAGTGCAGCCTTTCTACTCCAGACACCTCCAACGCATAATCGATCATAGTGGGCAAGTCTATGTTTCCCATTTCATCCCAAGAGAACTTCCAGAACGCCGTGCTCAGTAAAGCGTCAGGGTTTAATCTGACGTGCCTACGCGAGTAGGTGTTACCGCGGGCGTTACCCATCCAGACATCGAAGCCTTCCTCAGCGAGGATGTACGCTGGAAAAGAAAGGTACGTACTTATTTAAATTGTTGAAGATACCTAACCTGTGATAATGCCTGTTTTATCACAAAACGCGGGTGCGCTTAAAGATCAAATTTCACATTCATATCACATTCTGTAGGCCAATAGAAAACAGACTCAAATGCTGCGTGAGGACTGATCCCGTGCTTTATGGCAAAAAAAATCTGTAGTTGCACCAGCCTCCTTTTTTTAACTCCATGAATAAATACGGGCTGAGTTGATAATGGTTCTTACCTAACCCAGAGCCAGGGCCCATAATAACAAAATCAGCAGAAGAACAAAGTAGGCCATGCATCACAAAAACGACAGGTTTCCTCTGATTTGATACATTGTTAGGGTCACGTCCGTGAGGGATCCGGTGCATTTGCAATATATAGCCATCAGCAGTCGTCACATTGTGAACTTCAACTGGATAACGATATTTTCTGATCAGATCAGGCTGAAATAATTATAACAGTAATATGTAGAGGTATACTCAGGAGCAGAACTAACATTTGTTTTTGATTTTGTTGAACACAGCTCTCACTCACCACTTTTAATCTCGCATCTTCAAATACATTATCCGAATAACGTGCGTCAATGCTCTTCAGCAATTCCCGAATGTTGCCACCGTGGGGAGAACTTCTGGCTACTGCCAGAGCGACACATGTGCCTATGACCACTAACAACCCTCCGCGTAACATTGTTCACATGCAGCTGGTGACTTCTCATTGTGAACAATATTAGGTTCCGGCTTTTATAAGTCCCGTAGAATTAAGATAAAGAGCTCAATTAACTTTGATAACGCAACCAATCAAATATATCTAGTAAATGGCAGGTGCAAAATTTTATAACAATGTGATTCACTACCAGGAGCCATAAAGCTTGCTTTTCAACCAAAACTTACAATAATTTTCTAAGTTCTTGCGGCGCTGCGGGCGGCTGTTCATGCTATCCTCCCGATAACTATACCTGTACATATTATAAATCCGTCCCATCGGACTATAAGAGTGAGGGAAGAGGGAGTGCACCTGCAGTGCGATTCTGTAACTATCTCACCGTGAAAACTTAGGTGAAGTGAGCGTGGAGTGAGCTGTCATACCGAGTAATGCTAGGGATTGACAGCTCACGCTAAGCTCACTTCACCAAATTTTTCACGGTGATTTTTTTACAGAATCGATCGGCTGTATCTACGCGCACACTATGCACTACAATATCTCCCGCGCTAAAGTCTAGTCCCGTTGAGATTGGTCGCCGTGGCCGAAATACAGTCTGGAGGACTTTATTTTTTATAAATTAAATTCACTTTTAGTGTCTCACTGTGTGACCCCATAGTTCTTTTAAACTACGCAACGAATTTTAATGCGGTTTTCACCATCATTCAGAGAATTTATTCGGGAATGTTTATGAGTAGGTATAGTACATTAATATTACATACTTATAATGAAGAAATCTCGATGTTTCGACAAGTCAGGAACCAGGAAACAGGGGCTGGACGCTAGTTAAGTATAAAAGTGCAATTGATACTGTTGATTCAAACTACGATATTTTTACCAACAAAATATAAATCCACCTATCAACAAAATATAAATGAAGTCCCTAAAAATTTATGTATATCAGAACGTTCGGCCAGTCGAGATGACTGCTACTCCAGTTTTTAGTGACGATTAAGTGACGCATAAAGATGCCAGCCATAGAATTTGTGACAGAACTGTTCGAAAGTTAGAAGCATTTATTTATGGCCGAACGACCTGATATCAGAACGTTCGGCCAACCTGAATCTCCATAACTGAGGACCTTAGAGAAACTGTTACTGAATAAAGATTTAGTGACGATTTGGTGACAAACAACCAATGCTTTACTTTTACTCGTAATGCCACCGGTTAAAAGTAAAATGAATTTTGGTTCTTGGAACATCAGGACGTTCGACCAACGTAATCTCCATAACTGAGGACCTGAGAGAAACCGTTAATGAATAAAGATTTAGTGACGAGACTGAAACGATTTTTTATGGCTTTATTTTTTTTGTGACGGCCCCTATAAATAGTAAAATGAAAATTTAACATATAACCTCAAAACATTAGGATTATCGATTCCTCCACAAGGAAGAAGCCCAGAGAAACCGTTAATCAATAAAGATTTAGTGACGACACTGAAACGAACTTTTTTTTTTTTTCTTTTTGTGACGGCCCCTTTAAATTGTAAATTGAATATTTAACATATAACCTCAAAACATTGGGATTATCGATTCCTTCACAACGAAGAAGCTTAGAAGATTCGTAAAACCCCTGATGTGTTATAGGTTTTCAGTGCAATGGTGTCAGTATTTTTGTTGTTGTTTGTTCAGCCCAAAGCCCAGGGGGAAAGAAATCAGGGGGCCCAGGATAGGTTTAGATTAGGTAGACGGACGTCGTTAAGTCCTGGTGTAAGTCCATTTAAACCTAGCCGAATGCAGCTTCCATGAAAATCATTCTTAACCCCCGACACAGTTGAGTTTTTTTCGCAGACATTTTGACACAACTTTTCATAATATAAGCTGATGATGAGATGTATTGTAAACTTGCAGTCGTACAGAATAGCAGGGCTATCAATTCTATATTATTTTATTATGCATAATAACAAATCTCCTTTTGGTAATTACGGAAATAATGGCCCTTCCCTGCGCATTAAATATATTATTATAATCCCTATCTTATCTCTTATTTTCCAGTGGATGGCCCTGCTTAGTGTCATAATCAAAATTATGAATAAATACCTACTCAAGTTGTACTATTTTCGTAATTTTTTAGGTATTAGTTAATCTTTTGATATCAGTAAAGCATACAGCTGAAGATAATTTGACGGTACTTGCGTATTGAAAATTGAAAGTTAACCCCTATTGAATCGTCAACTATCTAGGATTATATCGGCAGGTGCATGGCGTGATAGTAGCCGCTGTCTGACATCGTCAGCCTAGTCGTTAGGTAAGCAGTCACAAAATCCGCCAAAGGTTGGCGACACAGCAAGCTAGGTAGGACGCTCTGGTCAAGGCCCGAGTGCCACTGTATCACTGCCAGTGTCAATTTATTTTAAAATCCGTTTGGTGACACAAGTACCTAATATGATAATAACAGAAAAAATCATTTACATTCGGTCTTTGGCATTTCAATATGCTGAAGCATAGCCGGATATTTACGGACTCGATCTAAATAAAATTCCTTTAAAATAACGGCGCTATTTTAAATTAACGATGCCTCTTCTATCCATGGAAAGCCGCTAAATGCTAGATGTCAAAATGCGACTGAACTTAATTAAAAGTTCACTTTACTCATCTGCTTTTAGAAAACACGTTAAGGTCACGTAAAATAATAAGAGATAGATGTTTTACTCGTACTCAGTCGAGTTTGTAATTCGACCTACATAATTAAACATGATCATTAAATGCATTGTCGTCCATGGCTTTAATAAGGTTCATAACTCTATCGTAAACTAAGTTCTTAGCATCGATACCATACGTAAAATCGAGATGACTAAAGCTGCTCAAAGAAACTAGGAACTTTCTTACCACCTTGCTACCTAGTTCTTCGAACAGTCTATCAACATCATCGACCTCCGCTAATGGGTCATTCTCCGAATAATGAAGAAATACTGGAGCGGTAACCTTAGATAAATCATAAGATGGAGGAGTGAAGGATCCATAAGTAATATAATTAGCTAGTGGAGAGCCGTGGTCGTAGCGACGAAAGCCTTTTTCGGAGATGCCTTGACCGTAGTGTGCGAGCTGTCTTACTGACGAACCAGCCGGTGTGTGACCAAAGATAACGGGCATCATTGTCTGCAAACACGAATACACACCTCAACATATATCTCAAATACCTACAGGATTGCAAAAATTTTGTAACTTTCTATTAAACAAACTTGAAAAATTCAATACTTGCCGCGTTAAGTTGGGCTTCGTCCCATCCACCAATCAAAAACAAAATGTTACTGCATATTTGTTGGAAGACTACTTCATCACGGCATAACGCCTCGCCTGCCCATGTGAACACAATAGTATGAGGCAAAAACTCACCGACTCCAACCAAGGAAGCTATGCTCTAAAAAGTAAAGTTAAACAAATCAAATCCAAATTAGGTTCGATACCGGAAATGTACGCATGCTTTAACTTACTCCAATATCGTTAGAAAAAGGCGCCAAAATATTCAAAAGAATATTTTTGTTATTAGCCATATAAGCTACTGGAGCCAGTGCGTGCATTGAAATAATCTTGGCGTTGTAAGCCGGTCGCAAGGATCCCATCACGAAGAAAGCCGTAGTGCCCTGTGAGTGACCCACATAGTGCAGCCTCTCTACTCCAGACACCTCCAATACGTAATCAATCATAGTGGGCAAGTCTATGTTGCCTATTTCATCCCAAGAGAACTTCCAGAATGCCGTATCCAGTATTGCATCAGGGTCCAATCTCACGTGCTTTCTAGAGTAGTAGTTACCGCGAGCATTGCCCATCCAGACGTCGAATCCTTCCTCGGCGAGGATGTAAGCTATAAAAATAATTGAAAATTTAACTACCTAGCAAAACTCTGCAGACGTGAGGAGTATAAATTAAACTATAATATCTATTTTTTCTTGTTTAGATATACTCATCACGTCTGCTGACTTTCGCTAGCTTATTTAATTTGACCCCGTAGACAATACCTATCATGTGAAAATTACCGAAAAATTACAACAAGAGATTCTGATTTTTTTTACCTAAACCCGAACCAGGACCCATTAAAACAAAATCAGCAGAAGAGCAAAGTATGCCATGCATCACGAAGACAACAGGTTTCCTCTGATTTGGTACATTGTTAGCGTCTCGTCCGTGAGGGATCCGGTGCATTTGCAGTATGTACCCATCCTCGGTCGTCACGTTGTGAACTTCAACAGGATAAAAATATTTTCTGATCAGATTAGGCTGAAATAATTAAAACATAATTTATTTCCAGCGTAATAGAAAGAAAATAAAAAAATAATGATAATAATGGAATGGGAATGTTACTGGATCTAAGAAAAGAGGCAGCCCAACGGAAAGTTAGATAGATTATTTATTTATTTATCCTCACACTGGAACGCCATACGGCAATTACACCAATGGAGCAAAAAATCACTTGTGCTGCTTTCAATACATCCTATGCGCGGTGGACATCCAACGAGTGGCGATGGATCACGGTACGCTCACGCAGCGTGCAAGTGCAGCATTTCTCCATAGCCCCATCACTCCTTCCATATTGTGCACCATATATTTTACTTTACTCTATCTCTATTATGTAAAGGAAGTCGCAAATGGAAGTGAATTCTGAGATGACGGCGGATACCAAGAGATGTAGGAAGGTTTAACAAAAAGACGTGTGTCTCCGACTCTAAACGAATTGGTTTAAGGGTAAGCGGATGATATCTAATGATGAAAAGGTCACAATAGAAAATAAAGGATGAATAAAATAAGCAAGATCGAAAATATAAAAAAATGGGAATGGTATGTATGTACGTTTTTACAGACCAACAAAAGGAAAACAATTAAGTAGACACGGACCTTACTTATTCTTAAGCAGATAAAACAGCATTAGATAGAAAATAATGGAAACTGCTTCTCTGACCAGTACCCAGCACTTAAGTTTTATATGCATGGACAGATGCATGTGCACATTGTGCACCCAGGAGAAGAACCAACATATCAATTTCAAACACAGCACTCACCACATCTAAGATCGCATCTTCAAGGACGTTGTCTGAATATCGCGAGTCAATATTTATCAACAATTCCTGTACGTTGACAGCGTGGGGAGATCTCCTGACTGCAACCAGAGCGACACATGTGGCTACAACCACTAACAACCCTCCACGTAACATTGTTAACATGTAGTCGGTGACTAATGATTGTGTTGAGAACAATAAAAGTTCCGCCTTTTATAACGTCTGTAGAATTAAGATTAAGAATTTTTTCAGCTTCGATAACGATACGGAACAAATCAATCGGCACTTATTATTATTTATTTACACACACGTTATATACATTTAAGTTGGTGCCAACATAAACTCATTGAGTTTTACCGTGCACCAAAATCATCAACTACATAATTTAGAGAATTTAACCACTTAAGTAGGTACTTAGGTAAAAAGTAACAAGTAACAACAACAAAATAAAATTACAACGGGTATAAGCGAAATACTATTATCTAATACTAACCAGCGCACATCAGTGACCAATCCGGCAGGGTTTTTGAATTGATACAGGTTGTTCCTAAAAGTACATTTACGTTTTTAGTAATAGTTAACTTTAAGTTTTATTTGTGTTATGATATTATTATTAGGTATTATTTTTGCTTTAATATTGTTTTAAATTATTTATCTATAAAGAATTAAACAATATATTTTTACCAATGTATCTATGTATATATAATATTAGGTATTTATATTTTGTAAGAAATGTTGCTTTAATTTGTATTTTATGTTTTTCTCTGTTTTTTTTTTATGAAACGTCAGATGCTAAGTGCACGGTTCCAATTGGTCGTTTCCTATGGAGAAGAGCCGGCAAGAAATTACACGGTTACTCTTTTAAAAATACAAAAAATCTAAAGGCTTAACAAACAATCTAAAGTAGGTAGGTATAAAATTAGGTACAGTCAGCAACGAAAGTCGACTAACACTATTTTATAATCATTTGGTATCTAATGAATATTGAACGCTAATTAAAGAAAAATTAGAACAAAGATGATGGTGGAGTTAGGTACACGAATAATTTTGTTTCCACCAGACCTGTAGTGCGATTCTGTAAACCGCATCAACCGTGACTAATCTAACCCCAAGTCAACGTAAACCAATAGTGTTATAATTGCGGCGGCAATCACAAATGATTTCAATGTTTGGTAAAATGTGAATTTTGCGGTAAACAGGTCACTCGGAAATTTCATGTTTTTACAAAAAGGAATTCAAAAAGTGACAAACCTGAACAAAAAAATAACCAGGAAACAAAATACGTACAACTTTCTAATGCCAAAGACAAGTTTTGTAAGAAAGTAGCCGTTAACGGTTTTGTTCATGAAGCGTTCATAGATACCGGGAGTAACTGTTCTATAATGACGTCTGATTTGGCAGAACGATGTAATCTCCAAAGAATTCCATTGGATACCCCTATAACACTGCAGGGATTTTCTAAAGATAATTTTAAAAACGTAACGGTGGTGGTGAAGGTAGGCATACAATTAGATTCTGTGAAAATAGACGAGTCTGAGTTATACATACTTAATGAGCTATCGGGATGTGACGTACTGATAGGACGCAACGTGACAGAACGGTCTGATTGAATGTATTCGCGAATTGGTGAAACCTTAACGTTTCAAAACGTAAAACATTTTGAAGACTTCTGCAACGTTGTTGGTGAAATATCCTTAGAGTTCAATACAGATTCTCACCGCGATGAGTTGATTAATCTATTCGGTAAATATCAGCAATGCATAGCTACGAATATAAACCAACTAGGGAAAATAGAAGGTGATGAAATGGTCATAAATTTAGATGATAAAAAACCTGTGCAAATTAGGCAATACAGAACATCTCATTCAGATAGGCAAATTGTAAGAAACATGGTGAACGAACTTTTAGAGAATAGTGTACTCCGTGAAAGTAAATCCGAGTATGCGAGTCCAGCTCTGCTTGTGAATAAAAAAAACGATGAAAAACGATTGTGTATTGATTACCGCGCATTGAATAAAGTTACAACGAAAGATAAATATCCGATGCCACGTATTGAAGGCTTGATAGATAGATTACACGGCTGTAAATGTTTCACAAGTTGGGATCTTAAAAGTGGCTACTATCAAATTAAAATGGCAAAGGAATCTATTCACAAGACAGCGTTTATAAATAAATACATTATTTATTTCACCAAAAGCCATCACATTACAGTATCCAAAGGCTAAGAGCATATAAGACTTAGGTATAACTAGGTCAAAATAGTTTTAATTCTCTGACTACTAAACTAGGTGTAGGTGCCTGTGTGTCTTAGGAGCCAGTGATTCTTCGTTAGAAACAAAGCCATATTATACTGAATCGGGACGTTTCAACAATAAGCAAATGGTGTAAAAGAAAAACAGGATTTATTGTATGTAAAAGAAACACAAATGAAAGATGTTTAACTGTGTAGTGTGGTGAATTAATGTAGGGTCTGAGTGTGTGTGTGTAGAGAGTAAGTGTAGGATGTGTGTGTCTGTGTGTGTGTGTATGTAGTGAGTAGGTGTAGTAGTGAGAAAGAGTGGGGTGTGGCCAATACACAATCGTTTATGGTTAGATTTAGATTCATGTAGTTCATTATCATTGTAAATTACCCAGTAGAAGATCCTTAGTATTATCATAACTTAGTGTTTGGAGATAATCTCTAAGTAAGTTTTTGGATTGGTATTTAGGGCACGAATAAATGTTTAACTTTTTATTTAGGAAATTGTACATTTTTATGCTAATAACATAGAATTGGCGTTTTGCAAAGGCAGATCTATGGCGTTCATGAGGGAAAACGTTATGCTTAAGTCTGCCAGTCGGTTCCTTTGCAAAAAATTACTGCCTACTTTTAAAGGCCCATTCCAAATAACGAAATGCCTGGACAGAGATAGATATGAAGTTAAAGACATGCGGGGCAGTGAAAGAAGTTGTAGATCGTATAATGGGGTGGCCGCTGCTGAGAACATTAAGCCTTGGATTAAAATTAATAACTGGTGTATTGATTGATGCATCATTAGTAGGTGCAAATATAAATAAAAGGCGTGTTGGCAAGGTAAAAAAAAAGGAGTATACATACATATATGTGGAAACTTTCAGCGGGGCAGTAAAGGGAAGTACCTTATCCATTGCAGCTACACGAAAATGGTCTTAGGAGACTATGCATAATTTTTTATGGAATTTTGATCTCCACTCACAGATTTTCAAAAAAAAAAAAATACAGTTTAGCAAGAAAATAGCTATTTTAAACAAAAACATTTTTTGATGCCAATCGATCCTGTTTCTAATACTGATCAAAAACTTCTATGGAGCCAACCATCGTTGGAATACTCAAAAAGTCACAAATTGCAAAAAACTTTTCCTGTAAGTACATTTTGTATGAAAATTTTACGCAAAAGCTTTTTTAGTGACGGTTGAGATCTTTTTGTTGACTGAATAAAACGATAAGTTTAAAAACAATTCAAATTTCGAACTCGTTATTATTAAATAAAAAACAATCTGACAGTTTGTTGCGTCCGAAAAGCTCTGAGTTGTAAATTTTACATTAAGTGCATAATTGGACAGCTATTGATAAGAGAAAAATGATCTCCAATTTAGAACGTTTAGACTTGCTAGAAGCATATAACGTAAATAATAAAAATACATCAGCTGCGTTAGAATGGTATAGGATCAAATATCCAAATCGTCATGTGCCAACCAGAAAGGTTATTACAAATATTTAAAGAAATCTTGCACAAGGTGGCTCTTTCAAGAAAAAATCTGTACGCCACCCACTATACTAGATGAAAATTTGATCATGTCTGTTCTTACACTTGTCGAAGCTTATCCCGAAATATCATCAAGAGCAGTCGCTGAAGAAGTAGGTGTCTCACATCGTTTCGTACTAAAGATATAGAAGAAGTATGGTTATAAATGTTACCGACAGGGGCGACTAGTTCAAGCCTTACATTCAGAGGATGTCGCTCGAAGACTTACTTTTTTAGTAGGGGAGACCGAGGCGAGTTGAAACAATTTTGACATTTTAATTCATACACAAAATTCTACAAACACTAATCGTATGAATTTAGTGCCAATCGGTAGTTCATTTCTTACACTTTCAAATACCTGTCAAAAAGAGCGTGTAAGTATAAATTTTGTGGTGCAAAATGAATTCAAATGGAACAAGTCATTTTGTTTCGACTCCCCTCATACCGAGGTATGTTGAAACAGGGGTCGAGGTGAGTTGAAACAGTTGACATTTGATTAGAACTAAGGGTTGTAAAGTAGAAACAACGATATAATTTAAAGGTATTTATTAAAATAAAACATTCTAACATATTTTAAAGTATTTTGTACTGAACTATTACATAATTTATGAATTTTTAGTCGTTAAAATCACAACAATCAGTCTTAATATTTCTTATTAGGAAGTCTAAATTTGTAACAATACTATTAGAAAAGAATCAGCTAAAAACAATATGAAAATTAAAAATATTAATCGGATAAGCAATTATGACACACGTATGAAAGTTCGCCAGCAGTGCAAGCTTCATGAGCCCAAGCTTTACATTCCAGACATTGGACCCATTTTTCTCTCGCTTTGCTATTAGAATAGGGTTCGAAACAACAAATACAAAGGCATTCTTCTTCATCTTCATCTTCACTGTCTTTTTTTTTCTTGACAGTCTTGGTCTTTTTTGTTTTCGTTTCTGGCTTGGATCTTTTACGTGTTTTCTTTTCTTCAAAATTAGGTTTATTAACTTTTTTCTTAGCCGCCCTAGCTGCTTCAATTGCTGCTAATTCATCCTTTACAGGAGTGTCAGTTAAGATAGCGGATGTCACTTTTCGTTGATTCGTTTGATTTCCTTTCCTTGGAGGAGCCTTTGGCAAGGGTCTGAGAGTTTCAGGTGAGAAAAGGGTTGCCATCAGTATGACTGAAGTATCACGTGATGTAGATGCTACAGGTACTGCACTAGATGTCAAATCCGTGGAATGGACAAGTGCTTCAGTGGTTAAGGGCAGCGCAGATGTACCAGGCGTTACCTCAGACATCAACAGATCGGGTGAGCTCATATCACGGTTTTCTACATAATTGGGTTCATCTTCAGTTTCAAAGCTGATTTGACTGGCACCAGGGGGAGTAGCGGGTAAGTTCAGGAGAGATGGACTTGGTGTACGAGAGTCGTTAAACAAATTGTCTCTGTTCACAGGGGTTACTGGTCGTTCATCACTTGTGATGTCATTCAGACTCACAGGACATGACGTGCGTACTTCGCTTCTCGAATTTCCCACTAAGTTACAGCTGGACCGGTCAGGGCTCACGACGGCAGAACTCTGGGAAGTTACTAAAGGCCGATCAGTAATTTGGCTCGGAAGGTAATCTGAGTCCTGAAATATTTCGGTGTTTACTGGCCAAAGTCCGGTCGCGCTGAAACCGGAAGATACATTGCGTGGTGTGACTGCGATTTCAAGCGATCTCTTCACTATTCCAGGAATGTCATAAATAGTCATGACTTTTCCTGGATTCGATCGCATCCAGTTATCGCAAGTAGTGTTAACTGCTTTTTTTACCGGTCCAAAAATGGCTCTATCCATTGGCTGCAGTTTATGGGTGCAATGAGGAGGAAATGTCAGTAAAATAATCCCATTTTCTTTGCATAATTCAATATTTTTAACTGCTGTGTGAGATGCGTGGTTATCTAATAGCAAAAAAACGTTATTTTCTTTTGTTGATCTAACTTGGTCTCTGAAGAATATGAGAAACGTATGAAAGTCATTTTCTTGCATCCAACCTGATCCATTAGCAGTACCAATTGATCCAGAGGGTCCATCGCGTATAAAATGGTCGTGAAATCGTTTCCGCGGAAAGATGAACATTGGAGGTATATGATTTCCAAGGGCGTTTCCAGCTAGAGCTATGGTAACCAATGTTCCTCTCTCCGCCGAAGTCATGGCACTCACTTGTTTTTGTCCTCGTCTAGCAATAACACGGTCCGGTTTCTAACCGTAGTGATACCCAATTCATCGACGTTCCATATATCCTTTCCTTGCAGTTTGTATTTGTCAAGTACAGTTGTGTAATTTTGAAAAAAAAAGTTGCACATTTGCGCGATTAAAACTCGTAGCTCGAGCGATGCTTGTTGGTTGAGGTAGTCTCAGAGAAAGAACAGGATGGCGTTTCATAAAAGACCG
Source organism: Apamea anceps (assembly GCA_951799955.1). NCBI lineage: Eukaryota > Metazoa > Arthropoda > Insecta > Lepidoptera > Noctuidae > Apamea > Apamea anceps. The sequence continues at coordinate 9,542,363 of OX637516.1, forward strand.
AAACCAAACTTCACCTGCCATTTGATGGTCAACCCAAGAAGGAGGACATTTTTTATTATAATTCACAGCCAATGTATAGGCAAATCTTCTAGCTTTCGTTAGTGCTTAGACCGAAGTTAGCAGCAGCGCAGCTTAAGAGATAATCACAAAGTATATTTTCCTCTGAAGATGAAAAGACAGTCTTTTCGGGATATCCAACTGACGGAGGAGTCGCCGTTTCATTAGCTTCATAGGCCGTCTTTTTTTTAATATACCTGTAGAGTGAAGTGTGGTTAAGGTTGTAGCTCGAAGCCGCATCACGCAGACTTTTATGACGCAATGTAACTTCTTCTACGGCGAGATCGTAAATTTCGCGACTCGCCATACCTCTATCAGTCTTCCTTTTATAATCAGTAGGCATACTGAAACAAAATTAGCAAAAACAAAACATAAACCACACCGTATTAGCAATCACCCATACAAAACTTAAGCGAGGTGAGTTGAAACAGTCTGTTTCAAATCCCCTCAGTGAGAAATATCCTCCCAATCTTTATACAAACAAAAATCCAGAAGCAAAACACAAAGAAATTGTTATTACCAGCGCCATGGTTTCAATCGTTAGTTAATTACCTTTCGAAACATATAAAACCCAAGCTAAAATACAAACGCATTATCAAAATACAGGTATCTTAAAAAAATGTTTAAAACTTACTTTTCACGATTTTTGCGACGTGGCAGTCACAACGACACAACCGCGCGTCAGAGGCACGGACGCGAACTGCGGGGCCCGGCGGGTGGCGGGGAGTGGCTGATTTGTGTCGGTGCCAGCTCGCTAACGGTTTTAAATTCCGCGAAATCAGTGCTGTTTCAAATCACCTCTGTGTCAAAACCCCTCGGTCTCCCCTAGTTAAGAGGAAAAATAAGCAGAAATTACCATTTTCTGAATTTCATAAGGTCTGATGAAACAAATTTTTCTAATAATGGAATGTATAGACGCCAGCAGGTCAAGCTACCCGAAACTGTCAAATTTTCCCAATCAACCTTGAACCATAATGCTTTAGCGATAAAGTTGAAAATCTATTAAAGAAATTTAACAGTTTGTAGTAACTTGATGTGCTGGCGTCTGTACAACCGGCGAAATCACCATTATTGGTGTAGAGAAAATCCTCTCAGGTTTCGCGAAACACATAATCAAGTGCGATTTTCTTTTAATTGTTGGTGTGGTATAATGTGGAACCGAGTGGTAATGGTGGAATTTTATGGAGGCACCTTGAATTCCAACATTTATAACAACTGAATATTAGAGAATCTTGTAAACCTCGTCGATGATTTACCACTGTCGGAATCAAGAAGAATGTTTTTTCAACAAGATGGCGCTCCACCTCACAACAGCCGCAGTACGCATTCGACTTTGAACCGACAGTTTGGTGATCAATGGATAGGAACACATGTTCCTATTTCTTGGCCAGCGCGTAGTCCAGATCTGACACCTCTAGATTTCTTTTTGTGGGGCTACCTGAAAACTGAGGTTTACAAAAAGCAATACGATACTGCAGTGCGATTCTGTAACCATATCACCGTGAAATCTCAAGTGAAGTGAGCGTGCAGTGAAGTGTCAGTGTCATTCCACCTGATACTAGGGATTGACCAAGCATACATTTACAATCATAATCGAGATTTTTATAATATTTTTATGCTAATTCTATTGCTCATTTTATATAATTTCAAAACTAGTATTTTAGTAGTCAAAACGTTCCTATTTTGTAGGGTTATAAAATAAAATAGAAAAACAGAAACTCAGTCAAGATCTCAATGTTGTATTTTTCTCTTTTTTTCTAGACTAGTCCTTATATAGCTTGAAGTGCGACCGTGCACAGCTACTAGACTGATGTAAATACGCATCGACATTGTTTGTTATTATGAGCGATTGTAGATGGAGTCTAGTAAAGACTGCAACGATGTTCAGCGCTGATAATAACCCAAATCTATTCAATTAGAAGAGATAACCGAGTGTGTCAAGTCATCGAGTGCTAACGGTGTGCCTGGCTGACGGACCAGACTGAATTCAACCCGACGACGTAGTAAGAGTGGCGTGATCACTTCACGCGATTCATGACATTTCGCTCGTGAATCGGGTGAAGTGATAAGATCACGCCGCGCTTGCGCGTTAGGCACTGCCATTTCCAAGAAGTGAACTTGTTTTTTTTTTTGCTGTCATTGATGACCATGTACATATTATTATTATGTCTGTTCGTATTCGAGTTCAGTGACATAAATTAGTTCCTAATTATTTTAATGCTTTTAGACATTTTATTGTCTAAATCCACTGTCTTTTATCTGCCTAGCCTTTTCCCAACTATGTTGGGGTCGGCTTCCAGTCTAACCGGATGCAGCTGAATACCAGTATTTTACATGGAGCGACTGCCTATCTGACCTCCAGAACCCAGTTACTGGGTAAGTAATACGATACCCCTTGGTAAGACTGGTTGTCAGACTTTCGGGCTTCTGACTACCCGTAACGACTGTCAAAGATCCACGAATAACAGCCGGGACCAACGGCTTAACGTGCTTTCCGAGGCACGGATGGGTCTCGGTATGTAAAGATGGTCACCCATCCACAGACCAACCGCGGCAAGAGTAGCTTAACCTGACCGATCGACCTATGCGGCTGTTATTATTTAGCCACGGGCCCCTCCTCTAAATCCACTGTCTTTGTACATCTAAAAAGTTAATTTTATCAGCCTACAATGCCTACATTTGGTTTTCAACAAACTGATATTACTTACATAATGTAACCGTGTAGTTCGGAAGCGCCTCAGATTGGTCCCTAACACACGAACCTCCGTCGGCATGTGCGTTAGTTAAGACAATTGATAAAAGGCTCCTTTCATAATTAGGCGCACAAGTTTAATTTACTTACATTATTCAACTCTGTAAATGCGTTATTCGCCATTTTCATGATAGTGGTGGTTGAGGCTAAAAAACATCAAAATTGGGGATTTCGAACATCCACACCCCACTACAGGGGCAGTGAATAATACATCACTTAATTATTTGACGAATTCATCCATTGTTCAAATTAAATATGTAGTGGTAATGAAGTGTTTTGCAGTTTTGTTATTCAAAGTCGAAGTTTCGCGCCAATCTTGCGTGTTTACATTTTTACTTTTCACAAATATCACACACACTCATATAGATACGATTTGAAATGTGTCAAATGTAATTTAAAATGTTTTAAACAACAAGAAAGTGCCCATCTCGTAACGTCTTAAACAAACACAAGTTCAATAATACAATTTTCATTACCACTAGGTACTCAACTCATTCGTGTTCAAAATCGCAGAGTTCGCCGACCATTATTGTTTTTTTTTTATTGTGTTGATGTGCGAAAGCGAAACGATTATTATGCCAAACGATTTTTTTTGTTTCAATCTATTCGAGGAATTAATATGACGAATTTCAGAAATCGATTCTTACAAATTGAAATAAACTTATTTTAAGCATTATATACTAATCTAATAAAAGCATTACACATAGATTGTATCCCGTAAACATAATAAAACCCGTATTTTTGATGCTAGTAACCCTTATATGAACAAGTAGTTCGTGGCACTGGCAACCCTACGCCGAAGTGATGTTGCCATGGGCATAGTAAAAGCAAACAAGTAGGCCAACTCAAGCCCCGAGCGAGCGATAATAGCCTAAACTCGTAGGGCTGTCACTTATACTTTATTCAATCGTCAAAAATGCATAGTCAATCTCTATACAAAACAATGTTCCCCTGTAGGGTAAGCATCAGGGACCTTTAATACAAAGTTTTTTTTAAATTATTTTTTCTACACACGGCTATACACATCAAGCTATGCAAAACCAGTATTAGCTGTCCGTTCATTGTGAGAAAATATCATACAAAGTGAGGCCAAGACTAACTGGTTTTGTATAGCTTGACGTGTAGCCGTAAATAATAAATAAATAATAAAAGTTTATTTTGGAACAATAATACAAGTAAGTACCGTGTGTAAGTACATATCTGTTTAGTTATTTGAAAAATTACGATCGAAATATGACTAATAAAAACGTGGTTTTACTGAATCATGTATTTATTCAAATAAAATGAAATGATTATGAAGTCTTTGTAGTTAAAGGAGGTAGGTAGGTACACGTACAAATTATTTATTACGAGCAGCAGGGCAGCGGCGAAGCGTGCGCGGGCGCGGGCGATATTACCGGCGTCACAGCCAGGACTGGCGCACCTTTAGCAGCGATAAATTTTGTCAGTGTGTGCGTGCGACGACGCATACGTACGAGCGCGCTCACATACAAACCGCGCGCGGTGAGAATGTATGAAGATGTCGTACTTGTTTGCTTTTACTATGCCATGGGTTACGAGCATCGCGTGAAGGGAGATTTTGTACATTCCGAACTACGCTGTAATCAATTTGTGCGTGCTCACACCTCTTCCGAATTAGCGTGTCATGTAGCGTGTGATAAGGATGTCCCGTGAATCGAAAAAGATGAAGTCTTATGAGTGAGCGCTGTCAACGGTTGTGATCTAATCGGATCTAAATCGGAAGGGAAATTATATATTGTTGAAGTGAGCGCTGTGGGCGATGATGGCCTAATTCGGAATAACCTAAATCTCCCGCCGCGCAAGCGCGTTAGGCACTGCCATTTCCAAGAAGTGAACTTGTTTTTTTTTTTTTGCTGTCAATTGATGACCATGTACATATTATTATTATGTCTGTTCGTATTCGAGTTCAGTGACAATAATTAGTTCCTAATTATTGTAATGCTTTTAGACATTTTATTGTCTAAATTCTCCTATGTCTGTAATTTAAATGTAATTTAAAATATTATAAACAACAAGAAAGTGCCTATCTCTTAGCGTCATAAACAAACACAAGTCCAATAACACGTAATATTCATTACCACTAGGTACTCAATTTACGTTCAAAATCGCAGAGTTCGCCGACTATTATTGTTTTTTTTTTTTTTTTTTATGTGTGATGCGCGAAAGCGAAACGATTATTATGCCAAACGATTTTTTTTATTTCAATCGATTCGAGTAATTAATATGATGAATTTTAGAAATCGATTCTTACAAATTGAAATAAATACCAATCTAATCTAATAAAAGCATTATTTATAATGGTGATTTAAGGCGGAAACACATTGTTAAAACCCCCCGACAGGACAATATTTAATCAAAAAATTTCATACGTACTTACGTAGGGTCATAATTTCAAGGTTATTTTTTTCTTTATATAGGGTTTCACGCAGTCGGAGGTTTTTAAATTTTTTATTAAATTTTTTATTTCATGCTTTTTGTAGGGACTCGTTATTATTTCTTTTCTTTTATTTTCTTGCGTTTTAAGATTCTGGTAATTTTGTATTTAGTCAGGTTTTTTTAATTCGCCATTTTGTTGTGGCGGCCATCTTGGATTTGAAATTTATCATAGTGTATAGTATTCTACTAATCAAGCCCTTTCATTTGATACCCATATTGAGGGAGTTGTAAAAAAATATGTAATCCGCCATTTTGTGGCGGCGGCCATCTTGGACCGATTTTCATCAAACATAGCTGACACTCCAACACAACTGAACTGAACACTCCTGACAAATTCTCCTTTCAAACAAAAAAAAAAACAAAATCAAAATCGGTTCATCCGTTCGGGAGCTACGATGCCACAGACAGACATACACACACACACACAGAGAGAGAGAGACACGTCAAAATTATAACACGCCGTCATTTTTGCGTCGGGGGTTAAAAACGCGACGAGACGCAACGTGTCGACACCCGATATGCACCGTGCACATTACCAACACGCGACGTCACGACATACTAGCAAATTTTGAATCCAGTTAGCTAACAGCAGTGGAATCGTATGGACTTAATTAATTGTTCGTCGGTCATTTCGCTAAATAAATACAAAAAATAATATTAAATTAGCATAAACTCCGTTTGACAGTTTGAAGAATAGGGAACGCATATAATTGCTCTGTGACAGTTCTCGAACGGCTTACGCGTGGCGTTGGGTGTTGTCTAGAAACATAACGCGCGCGCCGCGTCGGATGGCGTGTTTACCCCCACCATGGGCAACACACCGACCTGGCACGTCTGGATCGAGTGGCGTGTGCGCGCATGGCGTCGCGTCGGATGTTCATAGTGTGACTCTGGTCTATAGAAAACAATACATTTGATTCGACTCAACACGCATCGCGTTTCATCGGGTCGCGTCACGTTTTAATAATGTGTTTCCGCCTTAAATCACCATTATAAACAATGCTTTTATTAGATTAGATTGGTATTTATTTCAATTTGTAAGAATCGATTTCTAAAATTCATCATATTAATTACTCGAATCGCTTGAAATAAAAAAAAATCGTTTGGCATAATAATCGTTTCGTTTTCGCACATCATAGCAATAAAAAAAAAAAAACAATAATGGCCGATTGGCCGGCGAACTCTGCGATTTTGGACACAAATTGAGTAGTGGTAATGAATATTACGTGTTATTGGACTTGTGTTTTTTTATGACGCTAAGAGATAGGCACTTTCTTGTTGTTTATAATATTTTAAATTACATTTGACACGTGTTAAATCGTATCTATATGAGTGTGTGTGATATTTGTGAAAAGTAAAAAATGTAAACACGCACGATTGGCGCGAAACTTCGACTTTGAATATCAAAACACTTCATTACCACTACTTATTTAATTTGAACAATGGATGAATTCGTCAAATAATTATATGATGTATTATTCACTGCCCCTGTAGTGGGGTGTGGATGTTCGAAATCCCTAATTTTGATGTTTTTTAGCCTCAACCACCACTGTCATCAAAATGGCGATTATCGCATTTACAGAGTTGAATATTGTCTATGTAAATTAATAAACTTGTGCACATATGTTAAGAAAGATTTATAATGGCGTTAACATATGAGCTTTTTATCAACTGTCTAACTAACGCACATGCCCGCGGAGGTTCGTGTGTTAGGGTCCAATCGGAGGCGCTTCCGAATCCGAACTATACGGATAAGTAATATCCGTTTGTTGAAAACCAAATGTAGGTTGATAAATTAACTTTTTAAATGTACAAAGACAGTTTATTTAGACAGTAAAATGTCTAAAAGCATTAAAATAATTAGGAACTAATTATTGTCACTGAACTCGAATACGAACAGACATAATAATAATATGTACATGGTCATCAACTGACAGCAAAAAAAAAAAAACAAGTTCACTTCTTGGAAATGGCAGTGCCTAACGCGCTTGCGCGGCGGGAGATTTAGGTTATTCCGAATTAGGCCATCATCGCCCACAGCGCTCACTTCAACAATATATAATTTCCCTTCCGATTTAGATCCGATTAGATCACAACCGTTGACAGCGCTCACTCATAAGACTTCATCTTTTTCGATTCACGGGACATCCTTATCACACGCTACAATGACACGCTAATTCGGAAGAGGTGTGAGCACGCACAAATCGATTACAGCGTAGTTCGGAATGTACAAAATCTCCCTTCACGCGATGCTCGTAACCCATGGCAACATCACTTCGGCGTAGGGTTGCCAGTGCCACGAACTACTTGTTCATATAAGGGTTACTAGCATCAAAAATACGGGTTTTATTATGTTTACGGGATACAATCTATGTGTAATGCTTTTAATAGATTAGTATATAATGCTTAAAATAAGTTTATTTCAATTTGTAAGAATCGATTTCTGAAATTCGTCATATTAATTCCTCGAATCGATTGAAATAAAAAAAATCGTTTGGCATAATAATCGTTTCGCTTTCGCACATCAACACAATAAAAAAAAAAAAAAAACAATAATGGTCGGCGACTCGGCGTCCGGCGAACTCTGCGATTTTGAACACGAATTGAGTACCTAGTGGTAATGAATATTGCGTATTATTGAACTTGTGTTTGTTTAAGACGTTACGAGATGGGCACTTTCTTGTTGTTTAAAACATTTTAAATTACATTTGACACATTTTAAATCGTATCTATGTGAGTGTGTGTGATATTTGTGAAAAGTTAAAATGTAAACACGCAAGATTGGCGCGAAACTTCGACTTTGAATATCAAAACTGCAAAACACTTCATTACCACTACTTATTTAATTTGAACAATGGATGAATTCGTCAAATAATTAAGTGATGTATTATTCACTGCCCCTGTAGTGGGGTGTGGATGTTCGAAATCCCCAATTTTGATGTTTTTTAGCCTCAACCACCCCAGGGCTTTAAATACCGGTAAAATTTTCATAACGTTACCTTCATTTGACAGCGTTACCGTTAATATTAAAATAACGGTAATGGATTTAACGTTATTTTTGCTCCATTTTATCGGTAATCATTATTAACGTTAGTTGTTTAATAACGTTAATTTTATCGTTACTTTTAGAACGGTTAATCTAGAGAGTTTGAACTTTGAAGTAGAGGGGGACGAGGTGCGCGGGGGCGGGCCACCCGCCGTCGCACTATGGGCCAGAACCGTGCATACCGTCTCAAAAATAGGTTTTCGTAATGTTCTATATTGAATATTTTGTTAATGCACATGTCTAACTGAATGTCCAATGCATATTATATAGCAGTTAAAATACACTATTTCTCATTTTTACTATTAGACTAAGGCTTGCAAGTTGACGCTCAGAATTATGTCAATTATGTAGAACACAATTCCACCAGTTTACATGGTCATATTTTCACAGCTAATTTGTAAGTGTGATATGGTTAGAATGGTTATGAAGTACTCTATTTAAAAATAATTTAAGTGGACAATTGTGTGAAAACTGGAGAGGTATAGAATTTTTATTTTAGCAGTGTCTGCCAATGTCGTAATTTTGAAAGCACCATATAGTAGAGCAGCCGATATAGAAGTCAAGGCAAAAAAAAAATTGCCCGACTCTGCCCCCTTTGAAATGAAACGAAAAATGCCTGATGGGGGGAAAATACAAAATATACCCAAAAAAATATTTTAGTTCTGATTGATGAGATTTTTGGATATGTAGATTACTTTTGAACCTTTTTTCATAAATAATATTATCTATTTAGGTACTTAATCTTTAGGTAAGGTAGGAGTATTGGGTAAGGTATTTTATTTTTTCATCGTTCAGTCAGATGTGGTTAATATTTTGTTATCACTTTGTGAATTACATGTTTCTCATGTAAAAGTAAGTAAAGGGGAGGAAATGGTAGTTAAAGTTATTATTGCACATTATATCAGTACTGCTAACCACCTTCATAGATAGTGGTTAGGAACGTGATAATGACACTAGATAATAATATTTTTTCACACGAAATTTAGTATAAAAGTTATGGATTTACATTGTCATTTACCAGTACTTTAGTGTGCTTTGACATAATATAGTCTTCACCAACCTCGGTAAAAAAAGTAGTAGTTAGCAGTAAAAATAAAATGAGTGAATTTGTTGTGCCTCGACGAGTATTATGCGAATTTTTCACTGATCATGGAACAAAGAAGATATTCAAAAATACTTAGAAGAACACCACCATTTGTCGTCTAAAAAAAGTGAATTAGTTGTGAAACGTATTCAAAAATGGCTTTTAACAGCGTTTAACGATCGGTGGACCAAATCTAACCGAACTAAAGAACGTTTCTTTAATAAAAGTACATCTTGGTTAGGCGGTGAATTTAAGGTACAATTCGAAGAAGCACCGATGGATATTACACCTACAACATCTGGAGAACGTGGACGTCCACCAAAGTCTTATGAAGATCTATCAGAGAAATCGAAAAAAAGTAAGAATGTGGAGTTGGTACAAGAATATGGACTCGAGTATATACATAATGCATACGTTCAAGGATTGCGGTCTGAAGGAGAATTCGAAGAAGCTACTGTTGTTTCAATGATGCGGAATTGTGATAGAAAAAAGGATCATGAAGGAAAAATTATTGCATGAAAGTCGCAATGCAACAGATTTTACGGTGGATGAAGCTATAAGTATATTTGTAGATTTAGATCTTTCGACATCACAATACGGATTACTTCGAGCAAGTCTGATCAACAAAAACTTCGACATATTGCCATCATATAATATATTGACGAACGCCAAAAAACTGTGTTATCCTCCACCATCCAGCATTGAAATAACCTATATAAGTGCTAAAGTAAATCTACAAGATTTGCTGGATCACACTTCTGCTCGCATTTTAAAGATTGAAAATGTTTACAACTCAACAAGAAAAACTCTTAAATTTTTTACCAAGTGGGGATGTGATGCTTCATCGGGGCAAAGTGAATATAAACAAGTTTTAACAGATGAGAGTAACTTAGTCTCAGATGCAAACTTATTTATAGCGCTTTGGCACCAAAACAGACTGACACAGAAACAAATGAGGTAATTAGGCAAAATCCGGCTTGTTTTTCTATTCGTTATTGCCGAGAAAATCCGATCAGTGGTTGCCTGGTTGGTGATATTCGGGGACAAATTAATAATTTGTAAATTTCAAAGATACACAAGGCAGGTAATTGAAATAAGTCATGACCTATTTCTAACTATGTATGGTGGATGCAAAAGTTACACAAGTTCTAACTGACACAAGTTCTGGAGCTGTGTGTACAGTGTGTGGGGCTAAACCAAGCGAAATGAATAATTTGGAGAAGATTGAATCAAAGCCAGATAATATAAACACTTACGAATATGGTTTGTCTACGTAGCACACGTGGATCTGCAGTGCGATTCTGTAACCATCTCACCGTGAAAACTTGGGTGAAGTGAGCTGTCATTCCAATTAATGCTAGGGATTGACAGCTCACTCTAAGCTCACTTCACCTAACTTTTCACGGTGAGATTTTTACAGAATCGATCGGCAAGTGCATGGATTTAATTTGACATATTTCATATAACCTTTCATTTAAAAAATGGGCTGCGAGAACTCCAGAAGATAAAAAAAGTAAAGAAGACAAGCAAAAGCTTGTACAAAGTTTGTTTCGAAGCCGAATGGGGTTACACGTTGATATGCCCGACAAGGAAGTGGAAACAGCAATGACGGTAATACAGCTCGGCGTATTGCGTACGCTCAGCTCAGCGTTTTTTTTTGAGAACTACTATTGCGCTTCAGAAATTACAGGAGTTGATGAGGAACTTATTAAAAGGTTCTATGTTATTCTTCAAACTTTGGCATCCGGTATTGCTGTAAATCCAGAAAAAAATTGGTGAATATACTCGCGCAACCGCACAACTGTACGTAACAAAATATATTTGTGGTATAATATGCCTTCTTTAGTACATCAAATCTTAATACATGGGGAAAGTATAATAAGACATTTTGCTGTTCTGCCTATTGGTAATTTATCTGGGAATGCCCAAAAATTTCGTAATAAAGATTACAAAAAAATCAGATTGCATCCCGCTAGAAAATGCTCTAGGTCCGCAACGAATCAAGACGGTATTTCATTGTCTTCTATTTACGTCAGATCCTTATATATCAAGTATCAGAAAACCATCAGTCACTATTTCCAAGGAATTGTTAGACGAAGCTAAGAACCTCTTATACATATATTTAAATAGAAGTAATTACGTATATTAATTTGTAAAATATATTTTTAGAGTGAGAGTGGATTATTATATCATATTTGTCATTTATTTAAATGTAGGATTTTTATATGTAATATAAAATAACATAAAATAGGTTTAATATCATAAAACTGTAAAATTATAATTCAATAATTTAAACAAACAATGGTTTATTTAAAAAAAAAATACATTGTTTTATTTTTGTTTTATTTTTTAAATATTATAAATTAAACATTTGACAATAAATGTGTCATTATTGGATTGTATATACTCTGGAGATACTACGTACTGGTATTTACTTCAACCAACAAAAATGTTACAGATTTTTGAGACGGTTAGACGGCACGGTTCTGTCCCATAGTGCGACGGCGCAGGCGGCGCGGTTAGCGCGTGGCAGAGCGGCAACAGTGCATCTACTCCAATGCTAAGCGAGCCGCCCGCGCGAGGGCACAAAAATGTAAACAGACGGAACGGCAACGTAGCTAAATTAACGGTAAAAATAACGTTACTGATGTATTTTGCGTTAATGTTAATTAACGTTATTTTACTGGTAATGTGATCAAGTAACGTTACATTTTTGTTAACGTTATTAAGGTATCAAATTGAAATTAACGTTACTTAACGGTAATTATTTTGTTATTTGGTAACGTTAACAAGCCCTGAACCACCCTCACTCATGAAAATGGCGATTATCGCATTTACAGAGTTGATTAATGTAAGTAAATTAAACTTGTGCGCCTAATTATGAAAGGAGCCTTTTATCAATAAAATTGTCTTAACTAACGCACATGCCGACGGAGGTTCGTGTGTTAGGGACCAATTGGAGGCGCTTCCGAACTATACGGTTATGTAAGTAATATCAGTTTGTTGAAAACCAAATGTAGGCATTGTAGGCTGATAAAATTAACTTTTTAGATGTACAAAGACAGTGGATTTAGAGGAGGGGCCCGTGGCTAAATAATAACAGCCGCATAGGTCGATCAGTCAGGTTAAGCTACGCTTGCCGCGGTTGGTCTGTGGATGGGTGACCATCTTTACATACCGAGACCCCTCCGTGCCTCGGAAAGCACGTTAAGCCGTTGGTCCCGGCTGTTATTCGTGGATCTTTGACAGTCGTTACGGGTAGTCAGAAGCCCGAAAGTCTGACACTGGTTGTCAGACTTTCGGGCTCTTCTTACCAAGGGGTATCGTATTACCCAGTAACTGGGTTCTGGAGGTGAAATAGGCAGTCGCTCCATGTAAAATACTGGTATTCAGCTGCATCCGGTTAGACTGGAAGCCGACCCCAACATAGTTGGGAAAAGGCTAGGCAGATAAAAGACAGTGGATTTAGACAATAAAATGTCTAAAAGCATTAAAATAATTAGGAACTAATTATTGTCACTGAACTCGAATACGAACAGACTTAATAATAATATGTACATGGTCATCAATGACAGCAAAAAAAAAACAAGTTCACTTCTTGGAAATGGCAGTGCCTAACGCGCAAGCGCGGCGTGATCTTATCACTTCACCCGATTCACGAGCGAAATGTAATGAATCGCGTGAAGTGATCACGCCACTCTTACTACGTCGTCGGGTTGAATTCAGTCTATGGTCCGTCAGCCAGGCACACCGTTAGCACTCGATGACTTGACACACTCGGTTATCTCTTCTAATTGAATAGATTTGGGTTATTATCAGCGCTGAACATCGTTGCAGTCTTTACTAGACTCCATCTACAATCGCTCATAATAACAAACAATGTCGATGCGTATTTACATCAGTCTAGTAGCTGTGCACGGTCGCACCTCAAGCTATATAAGGACTTTGACTTTGAGATGACTTGACATTGAGATCTTGACTGAGTTTCTGTTTTTCTATTTTATTTTATAACCCCACAAAATAGGAATGTTTTGACAACTAAAATACTAGCTTTGAAATTATATAAAATGAGCAATAGAATTACTTAGCATAAAAATATTATTAAAATCTCGATTATGATCACAGAACAGATAAAACCTCTTTTATCTGTTCTGTGATTATGATCGTAAATGTTTGCTTGGTCAATCCCTAGCGTCAGTGGGAAGACACTGACAGCTCACTCCACGCAAGATTTCACGGTGAGATTTACACAGAATCGACCGGCTGTTCAAGAACTTAAAGACTCATTAACCACAATTTTGTATGGAATTCATACAAATAAATTGTCACCAGCCACTAGGTCGGTACAGAAACGAATCAATTTATGTATTCGCCAAAATGGCGGTCACTTCGAGCACTTGATATCGTAGGGCAAGAAACAGCAAGATTTTAAATAAGAATAACATCATCAAGTTATGTTAGTTAATAAAAAAAGAAAATTAATACGCCTTCTTTTTGATATGTGTAAAATTCTACGTGATCATTTGTCTTTTATTTTATTTTTTGTATTTCAGTTACACAAATTCTTTACAAAATGTAAGAGAAAAGTTTTCTGCAATTTGTGACTTTTTGAGTACTCCAACGATGGTTGGTCCCATAGAAGTTTTTGATCAGTATTAGAAACAGGATCGATTGGCATCAAAAAGTGTTTTTGTGTAAAATGGCTATTTTCTTGCTGACTGTAATTTTTTTAGAAAATCTGTGAATGGGGATCAAAATTCCATAAAAAATGATGGATAGTCTCCTAGATCATTTTCACGTAGCTGCAACGGATAAGGTACTTCCCCTTACTGCCCCGCTGAAAGTTTCCACCCTGTATAGGTATATATTTAAGTATATTTGACATAGATACGTCCTGGTCAATAATTCTTGCTTTGTATAATTTTCAGTTTCTGCTCAAGGTGATTACATTCAATTGATACTGGATTAAAAATTAAAAAAAAATGTTATAATAGTCAGCGCTTGCCAGAATCGAGGTGGTGAGCTGAAACAGTACTGCCTAAGACTAAAGGAGTAAGCGGCTGCGACCGCGCCTGCCAGGCACCACCTTGGATAAAGACTACCTACTCTGTTTTGGGATTCAGTACAGTTTTAAGTTCTGTATTATAAGAGCTATGGTAGATTCATGATGCAGAGTAGGGAGAGTTCCTAAGCCTAAAGGAACAGAAACGATGTAATCCCTGTAGCTGGAGTTCTATTAGTATTATGAATTATGATTGGCCGAAGCAGTTTTATATTTAGTATCTAACTTAAAGTGTGTGCTTTCAGATACGTGTTTAGTTAAGCTAAGTAATACTGATGGTGTAAGGCGTGCCTGAGGACATGCACGGCGCAGGAGGGCCGTGTTGGCAACACCGAATGAAGCTACTTCGAGTGCTGGCAGGAAAGTTTTGGAAGGAAGGAATTCCACAGAGAATAGAAAATTTCCCGTCATTATTATTTTTATGATTATTTTCTCATGCCGCGAAACGCCTATGATTTATGTTTTAAATATTTCGGATAAATATTTATTTATATAAATGACTAAGTATAGAAATAGTTAATATGAGGTACCAATTGGGTACTAATTCTTGAGCTATTTGGACACTCATTACAGTTGTTGGTCCTTGGTCAACTGGGAGTGGTCCCGCCATCCAGACGACAGGTTGGCGCCACTTTGAGAATGCTAAGTATTACGTAAAAAGTATTTAGGTAGGTTGTTACTTAGGTACTAATTATTTATTTAAGGGCTGATTTTTCAATTATCTGATATTTTTATTCGTGGAATAATTTTGAAATTTTGACAATTATTTCATACAAAAACTCCCAAATGACGCTCAAATGAGTGCCCTGTCCGCAATGTTGTCTTGTCCTCACTGCCCTGGGTCTTCACGTACAGACGCCAGCAGGTCAAGCTACCCGAAACTGTCAAATTTTCCCAATCAACCTTGAACCTTAATGCTCTAACGATAAATTGAAAGTTGAAAATCTACTAAAGAAATCTGACAGATTATAGTAGCTTGATGTGCTGGCGTCTGTACATTAAAAGTTATCTGGCGTTGGAAAAATCAGCCCTAAACCTAGCAAATAGGTGTTAGGTAATTGTGATTTATTCCGGTCGGATCCCCTGATCTGATCCCTTGCTGGTTGTTATTACGTTTTAATTCTGATCCACTATAAACTTGTCATTACGTTCTGATCCATTCCGATCTAAGTATCCTGTAGGCCTTTAAGAGAGACGCGAATGCGAATCTTTTTCTTATCAGTGTGCGTGATTAGGGAAGGTTCGACCTTTCAAAGCATATTGATGAAATCTGTAGTATGTAGATTTTTTGCTTAACGGAAAGTGCACAGGAGTGAAGCGGCGGATAGAAACTATGAGTAGTACCGACGTACTATAATAAAATGTGTGCTTTGTTAAATAAAAATTATGGACACATATGGTATTAGGTAAAATTATTAATGGTATAAATTATTAACAATTTATTACCAATGAAGGGTACAACTTAAATAAATACTCAGACGCATATTTTTACTATTTTATTTGTTGTAGGGAAGTTTACACATACGTAGATTATTTTACAATAAACAAGCTTTGTTAATGATATTTATGTTGATTTTATTTTGTAAGTAGGTTTGTTGAACAATTTTTACACGTCAATCATATTTAAAAAAATAGATAGACTAGTCAGATAGGAAACGCCTACCGCGTTTCCTATCTGACTAGTCTGAGAAGAAAGGCCGAAACAAACTGCTAGACTATGACAAAAACGAACAGAACAGAGAGAAAAATAAGAACAAGATAATAACTAAAATGACCCACATAGACTTCACACTCACAATAATTAAAATAATATAATACCTACTTTACAAAGTAAGCAAATGTCATTGTATAATCTATACTTATAATAAATCTGTAGAAGTGAAAATTCTGTACATTGAAAATATCAAAAAAATAAATGGCAGGGGGTGTTACTAGACCGACACCGAACCCAAAAATGTGATTAAAAAAATTTTTGTCTGTCTGTCTGTCTGTCGGTCTGTCTGTCTGTCTGTCTGCCTGTCTGTCTGTTTGTTCAGGCATCACGCAAAAACTACCGGTTCGATTACGATGAAACTTGGTATAATTATTCTTTAATATCCTGGGCACCACACTGGGTACTTTTTATCCCGGAAAAGTATATACAATAAAAAACAAACTTAATTTTGCGGTTCGATCCCTAGATCCGATTACTGTACCAACCGCAAATAATAAGTTTGTCGTAGGTTAGGTCACACGCAGTGGAGTTCATTTTTATTCCTTTTACTTTTTAGAGTTATTTAGGTTTATTTTTATATAAGTCGTAGATAGGTATAGATTTTAATTTTAAAGTATAGGTAGTATATTTGATAGTGTACGTAGTGACCGTAGGTTATTTTATGATACTGTTAGGTAGGATAGAATAACAGCCGCACAGGTCGATCGGTCAGGTTAAGCTACGCTTGCCGCGGTCGGTCTGTGGATGGGTGACCATCTTTACATACCGAGACACCTCCGTGCCTCGGAAAGCACGTTAAGCCGTTGGTCCCGGCTGTCATTCGTGGATCTTTGACAGTCGTTACGGGTAGTCAGAAGCCCGAAAGTCTGACAACCAGTCGTACCAAGGGTATCGTATTACCCAATAACTGGGTTGTGGAGGTCAGATAGGCAGTCGCTCCATGTAAAATACTGGTATTCAGCTGCATCCGGTTAGACTGGAAGCCGGCCCTGAACATAGTTGGGAAAAGGCTAGGCAGATGATGATTGAGTTTAGATTAGTTATCGTCATAAATGTTATTGAGTTTATTTATTTTTTTAATTAGGTAGGTACTTAGGTAAAGATATCATATAGGTACCCTCTTAATCACCATTAATGAGACACAATTGGTTTTCTATTGTAATTAGCCACAAAGGGCCCGCGAGATAGATGGCATCCTGGTGCACATACATTTTATCCTGTTAGCACGTTCCCGTGGGATAATTTCCGACATCCACGCGGGCGAAGCCGCGGGCAGAAGCTAGTAAGTATATAAAATTCATTAATGTCAATGTGTGTATAAAAAAATTTATAGACGTTAATTTTATTCGACGAATAAAAAATATCTGTCGATTGAAAAATCAGCCCTAAGAGTGTTTCAAACAAAATATTAATAATTGCACCTGCACCACCCGCATTCAGACAACAGGGGTTGCAGTCTCGACATTCATAGCGATCGCTTTACGACCGAATTCGGTCGCAAAGTCCTGTCACTCCATACATTACACCTGTCAATTCGGGACTTTGCGATCGAATTCTGTTGTAAAGCGATCGCTATGAATGTCGAGACTGCAGCCCCAGACAGTGCAAAGTACCTAAGGGTAATAAAAGACTAGTCTTAGCAGTAGGTTACGTAAACTTATATTTGTCTTCAAGACCCTACGACACGTGGCGGACGAGAAGCTAAGGCTCGCCCAGTCCCTACTAACATACTGCATAACACCCAGGGGTGGTGCTCCAAAAAATACTATGTTAGAGCTCGAAGGAGCGCAGAGAGCCATCCTAAAAGTATTTTTATTCAGACCTTTCCGATATCCAACGGTTACGCAGGACGCAAAGGTGCTGACTGTTCGTCAGCTGTTCATATTACAAACGGCAGTGCGATTCTGTAACCATCTCACCGTGCAAACTTATGTGAAGTGAGCGTGGAGTGAGCTGTCATTCCAACTTAATGCTAGGGATTGTCGCTATTGACAGCTCACTCTAAGCTCACTTCACCTAACTTTTCACGGTGAGATTTTTACAGAATCGATCGGCGGTTATAAAACAGCATGACCTCACTGCCTTCAACCACTCACTCTCCCACAGAAGTAAACGATTCAATTCCATAGACCGCCACCATATCTGACTCTCGACTACTTCCTCCCGTCGATTCTTTTGCTATCTTGGCTGCTTTCTAAATATATATCTAACTAGCTCCTGCCCGCGGCTTCGCTCGCGTGGATGTCGGAAAGGATAAGAAGTATGTCCTTCCCCAGGATGACTATCTCTTTGGCATCTGCTGGCAGGCAATTTTATCGTACTTTACTTTAAAAATTTCGAAGATTTATGTTTACGATCCTTATCATTTATTTATTTAATTCGGTTCAATTTTAAAGTTTACAGATCAAATGATTAAGATTTTTGAAATAAACCTTGTCGTCCCCTTTTACCACGACATAAGCTTTGTTTTAAAAAAAATGTTTGATATATTCCCATTGTATGACTTAAAGATTATATATAGGTACCCATTTAGAGTTAATGGAAGCAAGCAGTAAAATCCATCCCTTAAATTTTAATGCTATTTTCCACCCCGGTAAGAGACGAAAACCCTAACCCTTTTTGAAAGCCCCTTAAAACACATACTAAACCTTTTTGAAAAACCCTTAAAACACATACTTTTTGTTTTAAGTATTAGTATCGAGTCTCGGGTTAATTCGTCCGAGCGGTTTAATATTTTTTCTTACATATTAACTTTTTCACCTCCTGAAGCCTCTGTGAGAATTTTTTTTAAACTAAAAGTGATCATCTGTGTTAATTAATGAGGCAAATATTGCCAAGTATCAAGTTTATTAACCAAAGGAAAAAGGTTTTTCATATTAAATATATCCCGTCTTTTCACCCCACTGGCGTAAGAAAACAAAAAAAAAAATATTGGATGTTTCCATAATTTGACACAAAGCTGTTGAATACCAATTTTTGAGTTAATCAAGCCACGTAGTAAAATACGCCCCTTAAAAAATTAATTACCCCTTTTTGCCCCGTCAGCGGTCGATTATCGAAAGACCCAAAAACTTATCATCGTTACTTTCTTGTCAAAAGTATTACTGAGTTTCGAGTTAATCGGATCGCTCATTCAAATTCTTCCACACAAACTTTAACACCAATATATCCCCCTTTGGGGGGTAGTTTTGAAAAACATATAATGATAAACTTTATTACTTACGTAGGCAAGTATTCTTGCCAATTTTCAAATTTATTAATAAATAGAATAAGATTTTTCATATAAACTGTATCCCCACTTTTCACCCCCATAGGGCCACCCCTATCTCTATCTATCTTTAACACATCTCAAGCGATTCGCGATTTTTTTCGATTTGCGAGATGTGTTCATAACTTGACACAAAGATTATTTATACCAATTTTCGAGTTAATCAAGCTACGCTGTAAAATCCTCCCCTGTAAAATTGACTACCCCTTTTCAACCCGTCAGGGGTAGATTTTCGAAAAACCCTGATACACATTATTCTTTATTTTCAATCTTAGGTATAAATACTGAGTTTCGAGTAAATCGGACCGCGAGCTAAAATTCTTCCATACAAAATTTGAAACCCCCTAATCCATTGTTAGGGAGTAGTTTAGAAAAAAAAAATCTGGCAATCTTCATAATTTATTTAGGTAAGTATTCGTGCCAAGTTTCAAGTTTATTAATTCAAGGAATAAGATTTTTCATACAAACGAAATCCCCCCATTTCACCCTCTTAGGGGTGGAATTTTCCTTTCCTTTCTTAATCTTCTCCTTTCTTTAATTTTCCTTTCTTAGTGGATGCCTACTCTTAACGAAGAACACACCCTCCAAATTTCATGTCTCTAGGACCAGCGGTTTAGGCTGTGCGTTGATATATCAGTCAGTCAGTCAGTCAGGACTTTGAATTTTATATATACCTTTAGATGAACTATGCAAACAGTCAGTATTCAAGTGAATCGCAATAATCGAATGCAACTATTATACTCTCCAGGATACGTGCGTTCGCTACGAATAACTGAATCCTTATGGCAGCGGCGCGTTTTTTTTTTTATGACGGACATCTCGTAGTTGACCTTGAGAGGTCGTGACTACTTAACCGGACTATCCTGTGGTTGCCTTAAGAATTCTTAAAGCCTCCAGCCAGGGCTACATCTAGATTAAAACTAAGTGACTGCGCGCTAAGGGCACCCCCTGTGGGGTACGAACCTCGGCTTAGGGCGTCGCTGGGAGAGGGCAGCAAAGGGACAGGCTGGATCGAATTGGACAGCGGCGCGGCTCTCACCGCGCTTTATATAGCCACGGACGCGCAGGCGCGAGGCGTGTAAATGTTCGCCGTGATTCTTTAAATTGACATAACTTTTTTATTTATGAACCGATTGACATGAAATAAACACTAAATGTTAAGTGAAGCTTACTACAATATATTAGTGAAAACCGCATCTAAATCGAATAAGCTGTTTCTGATATTAGCGTGCACAAACACACAGACAAACAGACAAACCGACAAACAGACAAAAAAAAATTAATTACAATTTCGGGTTCGGCATCGATTTAATAACAACCCCTGCTACTTTTTTTTTATATATTTCCATTGTACAGACACCACTTTTCTACAATTTTATTATATGTATAGATATAGATAGATAAAATAAATAGGATACTCCCAATGGGGATGGCAAGTTAAAGCTAATCTCAGATGGCGCTGCGTGCGTTTGTTCCCAATGGCGTCAATTTGACATTTTTGAAATGTGTAAACAAAACAAGAAAAAACACATTTTGGGCGATTAGTGTGGTTTATTTGAATAAATGGACGCGAAAATGTACTCTACTTGGAGCTTGCTTGAACTCAAAGCAGAGTTAAAGAGAAGAGGGGCTTAAATAGAAGAACTATCGTTTATAACACCCACCTGTAGTCACACTTAATGTTTGGTAATCATTTTCATGAAAATGATCTCGACGTAACCTCGTCGTTCTAGTAGACATAAAGTTTTTAATCCTTACGGCAGCTATCCACTTTCTTCTTATACTAGGATTTATTGGAAACTTGTGATTTCCTACGTTTTTACACCCAATTACACAACACTTAGTCATTTTTACGAAATTTGTGATCATTTTATTTATTATATTTATGCTATACAATTTGATAGCTACTTTTTGGAACAATCGTATACAGCGCCACTTTGACAGTTGTCTTCCCCATTTATAGCCTCTCCAAAACCAAATGCAAAACTATACTGAGTAGCTGGCTCCGGGAGTTAAATTATGAAAAAACAGAAAACTACTTGTCCCAAAATAGCCAATATAAACCATTATATTCCCCATTTGTGTGTTGGGGACGCACACTACCCTCACACATACACCTCACTCATTCACAAATATCAACTAAACATACTAACACCAAGCACCAATAATTGCAACTAATTTCCTTTTCTCTTTATTTTTAACCCCCGACGCAAAAACGACGGGGTGTTATAAGTTTGACGTGTCTGTGTGTGTGTGTGTGTGTGTGTGTGTGTGTGTGTGTGTGTGTATGTGTATGTCTGTCTGTGGCATCGTAGCTCCCGAACGGATGAACCGATTTTAATTTTGTTTTTTTTTTAATCTTAAAAGCCTATGATTTTCCTAAATTCTTACCGCATTGATTATTCAAAGTACAAGTATTTATTTTTATTTGCAAAGATTTTATTTATGTGGTTCGCCACATCACGACCAGTGGAGGCTTACAGAATTCTTATAATCTACTCTTAGGGTAAATCCTACAGCCTGTTTTGGGACCAACATTATTCGAAGGATATCCGAAATGTTACCAACATCCAATTTGCAAAATATACAATTTCAATTAATTTCGTTGTAATCTAATCTACGTGTGTGTAAATTTCCCTACAACAAATAAAATCGTAAAAAATATGCGAATGAGTATTTTTTTTTTTAGTTGCACCCTTCGTTAGTACTTATACTTACTGTGCTTCACTTTCGATATACGTGGCGCGGAGTCCATCTTTTTTTATAAGTCTATGAAAACAACGTTAAAAGGAAATAAAACTACTTACTGTTCAATGAACGGGTTTGATTACTTGCAATGGGTAAATAAACAATTATTTTAATGACTTTTCGTCATGATATGTACAGATGCCAGCACATCAAGCTACTACAATCTGTCAAATTTCTTTAATGGATTTTCAACTTTATCGCTAAAGCATTAAGGTTGCAAGGTTGACTGGGAAAATTTGACAGTTTCGGGTAGCTTGACCTGCTGGCGTCTGTACCTATATTGGCTCTCGCATATCTTGGGAAAGGAGATTGACCAAATCCAGTCTAGAAAAGTTGCACGTATGAAAACCAAATTAATATACAAATTATTTGCTTATTTTTTACAAGCTTTTCACTTCAGGAATTTTGTTTTCGTATCCGGAATTATGATTTTAGGATAAACAGTAAATTAACGATTGCTAGGTACATTTCCGTATAGTCATGATGGACGTTTCGTTCTCTTCATTTGTACGAGTTACGTAAGTATGAGCCTTTACATAAAACCATCACAAAAATGATATTATACTCATAAATAGCTAAATAATTAGTAATATCATAATCATAACGTAGGTATTGTATATTATTTCATAGTTCCGTTGTGAAAATATTTATTTTTGTGTTTCGTCTCACGCAGATGCAACTGTCAAGGCAGATGACAGACGTACCGGTAGGGATGACGATTATTCCTAAACAAGATCGATTTTTATATCTATCCGAATCGCAGGAAAGAATCGATTCAGCAATAAATTGAGTTCTGATAGATTTGTTCCCGCCATTATTCTACATCGACAGCTTTAAGATAATCACTTATTCGTTTTGGTGTTGCCAGCATAATTAGTCAAATGTAATGAATAATCGAATATAAAATAAATTAAATAATATTTTGGTTACAAAAAACAGAACAAAGAAACTGCGTATCAAAACTTAATAGTTGTAATCCGCAGGAAAAACATCGGGAACTCGTTTTCAAGTTTCTAAAATCGATTAAAAAAATCTATAATTCATTGTTTAGGATCGATAAAAAAAAAATAATTTACTTGACCTATAAAATCGATTCTAGATCGCCATCCCTAAGCCGGCGCCTGCGGACGGAAGCCGCCATTACTGACTTACTGTTTATGTTGTCGTTATTATAGTCACCGTAATTAATCTCTCCACTTAAATAGTAATACTTACGGAAATTCGTTGGTGTGTTTGTTTTAAACAACTTAGCGTGTTTCATGTAACTAACGACAGGACGTTTTCATATTTTAATTGTGTTTTATTACGCCAGGACGTTTTTGTGTTGTGTTTCTGAACTCTTGAGATTCTAATTATGTCGATGCTTGATTCTGATCAACCGATGCCGGTGGTAATGAGAAGTCGATGTGTCGATTGTTCACTTTTGATACCCAGAAATCACCGCAACATTCCTTGCAACAAGCGTCTACGGCGATGATTACTATATTACGATCTTGGACAACTCTTATTGAGGTAAGTTTCACTATATTACCTACTTCTAGATTATCAGACATGCTAGCATCCTGTACTTTGAATAGCTGACTAATATCCTATAACCTTAGTGTGGTGCAACTTCTAAGTTGTACCATGTTAATAAACCTAACAAAGATTTTCTATTGATCCTTTAATTAAATCTTGGAATAGTGAACTTTGATGTGAAGAATACAGCAATGTAATACTGATGTAGGTACTGTATAATAAACCAGAATACTTTTTTGATTTGTTTGTAATCTCTGGAATTATTGTGTTGATTTGAAAAAAGTATTTTATTATATGATTCATATTTATGAAGAATACTTCAGTAGTTTAGTTTAGGGTATAGTTTACAAGTCCTATAGTTTACAAGAATATGTGGGGAACACAGCAAGACACAGCTTTGCATGGGTGATAAAAATCTTTTGAAATTCTTGGTTTTTCTCTATTATAAAATGCATGTATTCTACACCTAAACCTTCCCCATGAATCGCCCTGTCTATTGGTGGACACTGCATGAATATCTGTTGAGTACTTTTTGAGTTTATCATATTCATACAGACCAACAGTTACAGTTATATACAGTTTTTAAATCATAGAATGTGTATTCAATAAAGATTTACAATATGCAATGATTTTGCAATGTGTCTGTCTTTGTTATATAATAATTATGTGAGGATTCAATGATGATTGATGATTGGTGAATAACCTGAGTTAAATATTTCAGAAAAACAGCAACATTGAGAAATAATTTCTTTTATTTCAGCTTTCATCAGAAAGTGTACTATGTACGGAGTGTATGGTAATACTTCAAGGTCGAGCAAGCGCATTCATTGATGGAAATGCTGTACCATTGCCTGCATTTGGTCACAGAAGTCTATGCTTTTCTTGTGGAAAGTCTATTTTACATACAACAAGAACACATGCTGTGAGATCTGACCGCCAAGAAAGGAACATTATATTAAGAAAGGTTCCACTGCACTTGGTAAATATTTTTTGACTTACACATTTTCTATAATGTTAATTTTCATTCTTGGGGAACTTCACTACCACCCAGAAAACTGCAGCAAAACAACTAAGTGGTTTCTGTGAGCGTATAAGGTCACCGGTGAGTCAAAGCCAGCGGTGATTTCTAATAAAAGTATTTGACTTTGAGCAGTAATAATCTATACACTGGACTAAAGCTGATATTTTTCTCAGTAATAATAATATTGTCTTAACTTAGTTCCTGGTAACCAGACCACTTAAGACTTCAAAACCCATAGCCCTATTAACTTTGTATTCATATGTTTTATGTATGTATGTTTTATTTTAATTCTGAATACATAGTATGTCAATTTGTTCTTTTTTAGGTTTCAAAATTGGAAAGAGTATGTAATGCTTGTTGGTTGGCAGCTTATAGAAAAGTGAGACGTCAAAACCAACATGACACCAATCGCCCCATTCTGTCTGAAGTAGGAGCGAGTGGAGAATTTAATATACCTGTACCGCCACCCCTTCCGCAACATACCTCACAACATTCCAGGCAACCTTCTCCAGCAAGAGCTAAAATAACATCAGCAGTATACAGATGTGCTGCTAATACAGCTAGTCATTGCATATTTGTTGACTGTTTCGAATCAGAACGTTTACTTATACCTGCTGCCATAAAGGAGCTTTTACTTTTAAATTACAAGTTTTATATACTTCCAGGAGCACGAATATATAATTATCGCTTAAATCATGGCCATTGGAATGAATTAACCTCCCTGTTAATAGACTTTACTGGTACACAGTTTGACAACATTTTAAATATGTTGCAGCGAGCTGCCAAATACCACTTTGATTTTTCGAATATTGCAATTATGCCAGAATATTTATGTCATTATTGGTTAGGTATGACTTCTAATCAATTTTATGATTTATTAAATTCTATACCAAATCTATCAAAGTCTGTACCTAATGCCACTATTGCTTTGTGCATGTATTTAGTGACAGTAATGAAAGATTGGCTACACTATTTGAGAAATCTCGAACTATCTTAGAATGCTGGTTGAATTCAGCTAGAGAGTGTCTAACTAGACAGTTTGTACCGATGCATTTGGGATTTAATCACCAACCACCGTAGAAGATGTTGCTTCTATAAACAGAATAATCCCAGAAGGATTATTCGGAAATCCTCATTTGCCCTCAAATACCAAACCAGCAATAGTTATGTGTGATGCAACTTATGTATTTAGCCAAAGTAGCGCTAATTATTTATTTCAAAAAGAAACTTACAGTTTGCAGAAACTGGATAATTTAGTTTTAAACCGTTTATGATGGTATGTTGTGATGGTCACATAATTGATTGTCTTGGGCCTCATAAAGCTACCACTAATGATGCTACAATTACTAGTTTAAACCTTCGTAGTGAGGAATCTGGTCTTTTTTTTTAAGGTCATTTTTCCGGAACGGTCACATTTATATACTTGACAAAGGATTCAGGGATGTCATAAATGAATTACAAGAATATGGCTTTGTGACACACATGCCAGAATCTTTATTTGAAAATGAATTTCAATTAACAACACAACAAGCAAATCGGTCTCGTTTTGTAACCATGTGTCGCTGGGTTGTAAAAGTTGTTAATGGGAGAATTAAGAGGGATTTCAGACTCTTTCGGCATGTATTTAATAATCGCGCTGCTTTGCATTTAAAGGATGATTTTAGAATTTGTTGTGCGCTAACTAATAAGTTCCACACATCCATACAGGATCCAACGGACGCTGCAGAGTATGTAAGAATTGGTAGGTACTTAACACACTGGTATTTCTGCTGATTTTACATGTCAAATACGTAAAACCTATAGATGTTGATTTGATGTTGATTTGTTGTGACCTACATGAAAAGTCTGTTCATATTATGTATTTTATACCTTTGTAGACATTAGGTAGGTAACTTATTCATTTGTGTATAGATCTGGGATAAATTGAAGTTAATAAAATAAAATCTCTTTCTGACTGAAGTTGTTTTATTTCGATAATGTCACATCAACGCTGCGAGGTCATAAAAAGCACGATTATTCGTTATTCACGATTATTCGCGTTTTTTTTTTTTTTCAATTAGCAGCTGTTCTCTTATTTTGTTTTTAAATATCTTTGTTGTTTTATACCTACATGAGTGATCTGTGGCCATTTTATAAGTTGCGAGTAGTTTAGACATAATTTTTAGGTTACCTCCGAATTTGTTTAATTACTTTAAAACTCGGATACTCCTGTGAAAATTAACACTTTTATTTAATAGTATATAAAGCGTAGTCTATAATAAATAAAGATTTATTGTGTTTCAAGTAGTTTCAACTTAAGACGGATTTCCATACATGGATGGTCATGATCCTTTCGAGTAATCGGCGACAAGATTGAGCTAGCTCCAGAAGTACATGTAATTACTAGCATAATCCCCTAGGTGTATTTTATCATTTCAGTGCCATTCCTTTGACATAGGTAGTGTAAGTATGAATGTATGATTTGAATAAGGCCGCGTCTTAACACCGGAAACCCGAAAGGTCTGTCCATGTCGGTGCGACCACGGGTTTTGGTTCACTGAATAAAAAATGATCTAAGAACCATTTGTATATGTATAATAAATTAGTCTATGATTTATGAACACAACGATCGTGTAATTCGCGCGCGCGATGATCGCTTTTGATTAGGAGGCGAGATAATAATAGTATAACTTTAATTTAATTAATGTAATTGACAGAATGCCGTTTTATGAATACTAACCATTGGGGACCACAAAACGTTGTATTACCATGTCATCTCATTCATGATTTAGTGAGGATGATATTGGTAGAGATTGTGGGGAACAAGTCCAGTCATAATCCAGCAGTAAGCTAAAGGTTATTCAATAGTTGGAGTGGCATTGATAGAACTTCAGCAGTCTCTCACAATATATTGAAAATAAATTTCGATCAGAGGTGGGCCATGATAAAATGAATAATGATATTTATTTCTGTAAATTGGTTCAAAAAGCAAGTTCAAATTTTAAAAATATATTATGTTTTAAAAGTAGTGTTTAAGACCAGGCACTCTAAAATAATTTCCATGCAAGCTCCGCCCCATGCGCCCCGCCACTCCGCGCTTCAATTCCCGCGAGCGAGCCGAAGGTCGCCGCGTCGACGCAAAATTCTAACTTTACGTATTTTGATTTTAGAATAACGAACATAGATGGAATAGAAACACCTTTATATTATTATATATATTTTATTTTATGAAATATAATAGTTTATTTAATACTAACTACTACATTACTCAAAACACGGTCAAATTAAATTAGCTAGAGAAACTCCGCAGTCTAAAATCGACAAATTAAAAAGATTGGAATTGATGATTGTTTGTTTTTTGGAGTCAATGACCGCTGGTGGTGTTACTTGAAGTATGAGTTAAGAAATCTGTTTTTTTTTTATCGTGTTTAGATATCAATATCCATCACGTCTGTTAAACAACACAAAACAAAATGTTTTTTAAACTGGTACAAAAACAACATTTCCAATAATAAAAGTAACGAGGTAAGAATAAGGCTCATATTTGATACAGAAGTATTCGTTGCCAGCTCGAGATGCTTAAAGTCAAAAACAGCTTATCGGAATAGTTCAGATATCTACTTACTTTTACATTTATGGCTGAAACTTCATTTCTTTTCAACTGGAAGACGTATTATTGATATACGATTTTTTATGATAAGTTGCAAGTGGTTGCTGATCATAAATCTCTTTTTTAACTGGGGATTAAACTCGATTCAATTGGTTTCTGAACACCAAAATTTGACTTTTTTCTCGGCTAAATTTGCAGTGCATGATGTGCAATAAGAAATTCAAAAGAGGCATCGGAACAGAACATCAATAAAGACGCTGTAGCTGGAATACAAGCAAGTGGTGGTAGTCATGCTCAGTTGAAACAATTTAGTAAAAAAAAAGTATTGATGCATTTGTCAAAAAAGTGGAAATGCTATAAAAGACCATATACGAGGGTGACACTGAAAATTCTTAGAAAATAAAAAACTGAACAAACTAGCAAGTTATTAGTGTTATTATATCTTTTCAAAATAGTGTCCATTTACATCAATACATCGCTGCATCCGATGGAACCACTGAGAAAAGCAATTTGCCCACTCGTCCGTAGGGGTCTCTTCGACGGCATTTTGAAATGCAGCCACTGCTTCCTCGGCGTCCATAAAACGTTTTCCTCGAAGTTTTTCTTTTATTTTCGGAAATAATTATGAGGTATCCACCGGGCACAAAGCTTTCTGGCCGCTAAATGTTCATGGATGATGTTGTGCATTTGACTCATACCGATGCCTAAGCTTATCCGAATCTGCTGATAAGTCACTCTTTTGTCAGTCTCTATCATACGCCGCACAAAACTGATGTTATCTTCAGTCGTCACCGTAAAAGGCCGTCCCTTACGCAGATCATCGGTGAGATTAGTGCGACCACGTTTAAACGCATTAAACAAGTTGTAAACAG
Organism: Apamea anceps; assembly: GCA_951799955.1. Classification (NCBI taxonomy): domain Eukaryota; kingdom Metazoa; phylum Arthropoda; class Insecta; order Lepidoptera; family Noctuidae; genus Apamea; species Apamea anceps. The sequence continues at coordinate 9,571,551 of OX637516.1, forward strand.
TGTCGCGAGATGGCATTTCATTGTAAAAGGCCAATCGAAGTCAATCATAACTTTCTTGTTGACTTAAGTGACATTGAAAGTCGTAAAAAATCATTGTACGAAATTTTTCTCGCGTTAAATTCATGCTGACGTGACGCAGACAATTTTCAATTTGCCGCCAAATCGTAAACAAATGACAAATGAATAAAATTCTGTCTGTAAATTGTATGGAAGTCCAATGCATCCTCTAAATATTTCTTTGTAAACAGATTTTATACATTTTTAGGTCCATTTCTATACAATAAATTAAATAGGAAAAAAAGTATTTATAAATTAAATAATTGCGACTGTAAAAAGGTTATTCTGCAATTTTTACTTAGCATATCATACAGTGAGACAGAGGATTTACTCGTTGTCAGTAAATAAAACATGTTAGTCTTTTAAGGTAATATTAATTTTTAATTAGTCTTCTTAGTTATTTTTTTTTGCACCTTTCTAGCCTGAAACAGGTTCCACCTAGTTCAGGCAAATGAGCAACTGTGTCCTCTATATTTTTTTTAAGATAAGTTATAGTAAATCTGCAGCATGTTTATAAATAAACGTTATTATTATTATATAAAATACATACACAATAATATTGGCAGAGTTCCATTTTCAAAATTTGAACTTATTTTTTTATTATATCCTTTACAAGTGGCCGGTTCTAAAAACTTTCAGTGTCGCCCTCGTATGTTACAAAAATTACGACGTCCCATCTACAGGCATGGAAGCAACAATCATAGCAGAAGGTTTAAAAAAATCGATTGAAATGCACAACATTATTAATTATGGACGATTTATAGCAGATGGCGATAGCAGTACCTACACAAAAATTATTGAGTCACGGCCCTACGCAAACATTACAGTCGAAAAGATTAACTGTAGAAATCATATTTTGCGCCGATTTTGTAATAACATGCAGAAACTCATGACCGACACACGTTACCCTATAAAAGACAGAAAGCTTTTTTGTAAAATAAAAATTTTATCAGCTCGCAAATACATCTGTGACGCCATCAGAATTAACAAGCCAGATAAAAACTGCAACAACTTGCATCATGATTTCGCAGGAACAGAAACTAAATTATGCAACTGAGAAGGCGTCTCCAATAAGTTTCCTTGTTCCGGATGACATTCAAATTCGGGAAATTTGCCTTAATTTTTTTTTCCTAAGAGAGTATATACTTATTAGTCATTATTCGGATAAAACATCTTCAACAATTTATATATAAGCATAAACAACATAATTGTTATACTACTTATAATATTGTTATATAGGTACTTAATACAATCAAATCGCCTCCATAGCTTCCTATGTTCTCACAATCTCCAACACAACACAACTGTAACAATCTGGCCTTGAACCCACGCGCTAGGTTGTAGTTGCATGCAATAATAATTATTAGCAGTAGTTATGATATAGGGCGGCTGCAATCAAATCAAATTTATAAAATATATATTAAATTTTATTTGTTTCAAATTGACGTTATTTCAAGTTAAAGGAATATCAACTTTAGTATAATGGTAATTAAGTTCATTTCAGAGTGACTAGCACTATTGAAAAAGTTATAAAAATGTGTGAAGTTGTAGCGTAAACTAAACTTTATTGTGTAGAAATTAAAATTATTTTTCCATAAACTCATATTTATTTACATTTTTGGCGAAGTTCAGACAGCGGAAAAATCTTCGCGGAATTTACTGGCTCCATTGAAAATAGGACCGTATTACCATAGCCTAAAGTATAAAATTGAATGAATATCGATCGACTGTTATACAATTTTATACTTTAGATTAGACGTTTCGTCAAAATAATATATACGTATTTAAAAAAAAAATACTAATAAAAAAATACTGCTTTGCTTCTCATGATTCTTGCAATATTTTTTAAGCTTTCGTCTTTCTTTCTCTTCTGTTCATGACGTCTTTTATTGTGTTTGTTTCCCATTGTATAGGTAGCGTTTTAATGTGAATTTTATTAAAATAACTCCCAAGTAAAATACGTATTGAACGCGAGCGCGAGCGATACACCCTCTCACGATGGCGCACAGCGCGGCACTGACGAACCGGCTAGCCGTTAGGCGGGTTAGGCCGCTAACACATCAGTAATAAAGTTGAATACCGCGTGCACTCCTTGATCGCGTTGGAGCTCGAAACTAAATGTCGTAAGTCTCAATTCTTATTTCGTTTATAACTAAAGTAATAATTGATCTAGAGAAAAAATGTCTTATGGGTCGATAGTAAAGTATATTTTCTTACTGTGAACATTATTTTAGACATAAAGGCTGAGCCATCTTGAAAAAAAATGCAATAATCCTTAAAAAACACATGATTTTCGAATAAATAATGAATCGGGCGAAAATGTTACAATTACGTTTCTGTCTTATACATGCAAAGATAAAAGATCCATTATATCATCTAATAAAGTTCAATTTTGATTGCATGTGTGACTGTCCCAGAATGTTAGTTCAAATTTACATGAAATTTAGGGAGCCTCCTCTTAAAAGTTTTTTGTACTAAATTTAACAAAATTGATTCCTCAAATATGGAGCTCCGTATGGTATTCCGAAATACCGCTCACCGAAAGGACGGTTTTCCGATAACACTCTACTCCGACGGTTAGTTGAACGAAAAAATAATTGGCCGATGAAACGTTTCGCCGATAATATTATTCATCGACGGTTGGTAGTCCGAATGAATCCTTCGCCGATGTAACGGTTCACCGAAAACACTCTTCAACGACGATTGGTTAAACGAACGAATCTTTCGCCGATAGCACTCGTTGTAGGGGAATTCTTTTGCCAAATGGATAGATTTTCTTTCAGCTTGACAACACCCTTAGGTCTTGTAGAAGTCATGTTAAAAATACAGGTAATAATAAAATAATACATGGAAGAGTGGCAATAGAAAAAAAAAAACAAAGTTTTTATTTAACAATAAGAAAATTAATCAAAAAGGCAAATTTATATTGTTTTTTACAATAAACAATATGATTATGATTATTATGATTTCTCTATTAGAACTGCGACAATAGAAAAAAATTAAATAAACTGTGCGAACAAAGCAAAAAACGAATAAAAGTAACACAACGTGATAAATTTTTGAAGTTATAGTAAATTGTGAGTTATTATTATTATTTGTACTTATAATTGTTATAATTCTTTAATGATATAAAAAAACATAAAAAAAAACAAACAACAAACATAAAATTAAACATGGGACTCGAGTATTGTTTAGCAGCATTGCACAAGCACATTATTATAAAATATAATAGCTAGCGTAAACTGAATGCTATCGGCGAAAGATTCGTTCGTTTAACCAATCGTCGTTGAAGAGTGTTTTCGGTGAACCGTTATATCGGCGAAGGATTCATTCGGACTACCAACCGTCGATGAATAATATTATCGGCGAAACGTTTCATCGGCCAATTATTTTTTCGTTCAACTAACCGTCGGAGTAGAGTGTTATCGGAAAACCGTCCTTTCGGTGAGCGGTATTTCGGAATACCATACGGAGCTCTCAAATATGTATTATTATCGGTGTTAAAATTACAAAAAATGATGTTCCTCGATTAATTTATAAAATACATTTCAGTTATGTTAGACAAAAATAACATGATTGTAAAGATAAATAAGCATTTAATATTTTGTTAAGGCATTCCAGTAACAGCATTATTCCATGAGTTAACTTAATTAAGCAGTGCTAGAAATCATCATCATCCGAGTCCAGAGCTGCCCTCCTTCTGTCAAACTTCACAGTGCTGGTGGACTTGGGCATCTGTTGATTTAGAGACTCAAGGAGTTGAATCAGTTCTGGTTCTGTTATTTTATTACGAACTTGACCCATCTGGACCATTCTACAGATCATATTTTCAACCATGGCACCTTTTTCTGGTCTACTAAGTTTTATAGTGTTTACTGCAAAAAAAAAAACATACGATTATTGTGATGATCTGTCATGATAATATTCTGAGTAGGTATCATGTGACATTATAATCATATGACTAAATTAATCAATAATATGTTATTACGTCTGGCTCTCGCGTCTTGACTGAGTGCTTGTGTAAGAATTGTGTGTTTAGCTTCCTCCATTTGCTGCATTCTTTCTTCCTGCTGTTTAGCTTGATTGGGGTCACCGGTTCCCTGAAATACATGATTTGCGTTTTAAATAACATCAGGTTGCCTTTTATTTGTGAAAATACGAAAGCTCTATATCATTTTATGCCAAAAACCGAAGCAGGTAGTATCGAACCAAACATAACCTCCATCTATTATTAACACTTACCCCATGTTGAGACTGTAGCTGAGCAAGCCGCTGTTGTCTAATCTTGTCTAATTCTGGATCAGCCATTTTAATTTTCAAATAGGTATTTTCACAACAATATAAAGTTTTTTATTCAATTCGATTTTCTTTTTTCTATTGCTTTCGTTTTTTGACATTTAAGGCAGTATTGCGTTCCGTTTCTTGGTGCACTATAAATAGGTCTTTGTTGTAAGTATTTGTGATATTAAGCATGAACTGTCAACAGATGAACAAGGAACGCAACTCGCAACTTTGTACAGACGCTAGCAGGTCAAGCTACCCGAAACTGTCAAATTTTCCTAATCAACCTTGAACCTTATGCTTTAGCGATAAAGTTAAAAATCTATTAAAGAAATTTGACAGATTGTAGTAGCTTGATGTGCTGGCGTCTGTACAGACGCCAGCAGGTCAAGCTACCCGAAACTGTCAAATTTTCCCAATCAACTTTGAACCTTAATGCTTTAGCGATAAAGTTTTAAATCTATTAGAAAAATTTGACAGATTATAGTAGCTTGATGTGCTGGCGTCTGTACATACAATAATAACATTAAATTAAAATTATGATACAACACTGGCAATGTTGCACTTTGAACGACAGGAAAGGGCTGATGATACAACAGTCTTAACACATTTAATTTAACCGGTGAATTCAACGAACAGTATTCTGTCAGGGACGTCGCTATGCCGTAACAATTGTATCTATCAATGATACGAAGCCCCAAGCTACAGGGGCCCCTCGACGCGTGTAGGCAAAAATTGGTTAATATCTAACACTTAAAATTCTTCTCTTATTTCTTATTACCGTACATAATGAAAATTAACGTACAGACGCCAGCACATCAAGCTACTACAATCTGTCAAATTTCTTTAATAGATTTTCAACTTTATCGCCAAAGTATTAAGGTTCAAGGTTGATTGGGAAAATTTGACAGTTTCGGGTAGCTTGACCTGCTGGCGTCTGTACCTATGGCGCCGATTCCCTTGTTCACAAACTAAACTAAATTTACCTAAGTTTAATGCATCTTTTTCTTTCTATTTAATTTAGAAAAGAACAGAAGATAAATATTAGTTTAATCCTGTCAAACTAGTCAGCGCCTGACGTAAATTGACGTATTTTTAGCAGCCATGTTTTTAATCACGTCTAATCTGTCTAAGGAGTCTTAATTTGACAGGAGTAAACTAATATTTTATCTTCTGTCCTTTTCTTAATGAAATAGAAAGAAAAAGATGCACAGAACTTAAATTTAGTTTACTTTGTGAACAAGGGAATCAGGGCCAATGTAATTTGTTTCTAGTTTACAAACGCTTAAAGGTACATACATACATTGCTGCTATGAGATCAAAATATCAGAGTCTATTGTGTACTGGCAGATATAACACTGCTTTACTTAAAAAAAACATTATTGGTATGGCACCTATTATATTTAACAAATTGCCAAATTATATTAAGGATCAGCCCTTAATAAAATTCAAGAAACTCACAGGCCAATATAAGTCTGTGAAGAAACTCCTATCGTCGTTGCTGACAGAGAAATGTTATTACTCTGTTACCGATTTTTTAAATGATGAATTGTAATATTTCCTTCATTTTGTCTCATTTATGATGTAAATAATTTTAGATTTAGCTGATTCATGATCTCATTTTGAATTTAAGTATCTAGATTCTAAATTATCTGTAAGTTAACCACTATATTTTTGTATGCCAACAGGCAGAATGTACTGGGAATATCTATGAAACTAACACCATTATTGTAACACCTGCATTCTATACAAATAAATAAATTATTATTATTATTATTATTATTATACAGGCGCGGGCTCAAGCTCTTGCATCATTTTCGTTTCATCATCTTCCTGCCCTTATCCCATGTTACTTGGGGTCGGCGCAACACGATTTCTTCTTCCATTCTTCTCTGTCAACCGTCACGCTATCATTCACTCCCTTCTCTTTCATATCCTTTCTCACACAATCCATCCATCTTTTCTTCGGCCTTCCTCTCCCTCTCCATCCATCAACATGTATATTCATCACTCTTTTAGTCACATGCGTTTCGTCCCTTCTCACCACATGCCCATACCAAGTCAAACGATTTCCTTTCAACTTTTCTGTCACTAGCGCCACTTTCAAACTTCCCCTTATATACTCATTTCTTACTGTATCCATTCTCGTCAGTCTACACATCCATCTCAACATTCTCATCTCCGCTGCACCTGCATGCAATCTTTTTTCATCCGTCTTCTTCACAGCCCAGCATTCAGACCCATAAAGTACGACAGGCCTTATCACGGACTTATAAATTTTTCCCTTTAACTTGAAGGGCATCCGTGGGTCGCAAGTTGTTCCTGTGACCTGTCGCCGTTTCATCCATCCTGAGTTGATCCGATGCGTTACGTCTCACGTTCACGTTCCTTGGACAAGCGACCCGAGGTACCGAAAGTCGGAGCAGATCGATAAGGGCGTTCCGGCGAGAGATATAGGCCTAGGACTGGAGAGACCGCCAAAATCACAAAACAGATACTCAGTTTTGGTCTGACTTACTCTCAGGCCAACGGTCTCGAGTCTTTTCCACCACCCCTCTAATCTGCTCTGGACCTCTAAGCCGTTCTCGGCAACCAGCACAATGTCATCGGCGACCAGCATACACCAAGGAGCCTCCTCTTGGATATCCGATGTAAGAGCATCCATTATCAGCACGAAGAGGTACGGGCTGAGTGCTGAACCCTGGTGCAAGCCGACAGCCACATCGAAACTGCCAGTAGTGCCCACTGTAGACCGGACTTGGGTACTACATCGACTGTACATCGCTCTGATGAACTGCACATACTTCCCTGGCACGCCTTTCTCCTTCAGCGCCCACCACAAAACTTCACGAGGCACTCTGTCGTATGCCTTTTCGAGGTCAACAAATACCATGTGCAAGTTCTTATGCGCACTTCTGTATTTCTCGCACAGCTACCGGATAGCAAAGATGGCATCTGTTGTTCCTCGATCAGGTTAAAGCCGAATTGGTTTTGCGAAATTTCACTCTCTTCTCTCAGTCACCTTTCAATAACTTTCTCCCAAGCCTTCATACTATGTGAAATTAGCTTTATTCCTCTATAGTTGTTGCACTCCAGCACATCACCTTTGTTTTTAAAGATGGGCACCAGCGAACTGTTACACCATTCGTCAGGGATAGCTTCCTCCAGCAACAACTTATTGAAGAATAAAGCTAAACCACGTCCATCCATCTATCCGTAGTAGCTTCCATACTTCAACTGGTATTCCATCCGGAATACTTTCGTTTAAATATTTTTTTAGCTCGTATTTTCGAGCTCGCTACGATAGCTCTTGCTTTCTCTTAATTAATGAAAAGATGAAGACAGCTTAACCTTAAACTTATTCAAGTAAGGATTCTCCAATTTTCTAGCTCGCTTCGCTTGCTCTAGCATTCTCATAGTACATAGGTACTTAGTCACAATGACACTTATCCTGATATTTGATATGGCCCCATATCAAATATCAGGATAAGTGTCATCGTGTCATCTTTAGGACTAACTACGCCACTCACGCTGATTATGGCAATGCCGGGATTAGGGGTGGGCCAACCGTCGCCGTCGTCGACTGAGCACCGACCGAGCTGACACGGGGCGCCCCACTAAATAATCTGAATTTTACAGGCTCTATGTTGTGAACCTTATATCGCTTGTATATTTGGTACTAGCCGTTAATTAACTGTTCCTTTGGTGGCCAAAGCTGGGGGTGCTTTGGCCACCAATGGAATAGTTATGACTGCCCCGTTGGTTTCGTGGTTACAAGCGCGACTGCTGAGAGTGGGTTCCTGGGTCCGATTCCCGGGTCGGATAGTGTTATTGGGTTTTCCATTAGGAATTACTTCGTAACAGTCCCGAGTATGGAAGTTGACGCCGTTGGCGGTTTTATACCCCCGTGCCTCGGAAAGCGAGTATAACCGTTGGTCCTGCGCCTGATCTCTCCCCGGTCGTGTCGGATTGCCCTCCCATTAGAGTTCATTAGACTATGAGAGTAAAGGAACAGAGAGTGCACCTGTGTTCGCGCACGCATTCTATTATCTCCTACGTACCTAGCTAATGTCCGAGGGTTAATGGAGGAACACCAAGAAAAGGCTGTTATAAGGATTTATATAATACGTTTATTATCCTTTTATATTTATATATTGGAAGGTGTGTCTTCATCCATTAACCCTAACAGGATTGGCCAGTGTGACCGAAATTGGTCGGGAGGCTATTATTATTGTTACTAGTCAATATTTATTTTTAGTAAGTATTCGTAAGTACAGACGCCAGTATATAGCTACTACAATCTGACAAATTTCTTTAATAGATTTTCAACTTTATCGCTAAAGCATTAAGGTTCAAGGTTGATTGGGAAAGTTTTAGAGTTTCGGGTAGCTTGACCTGCTGGCGTCTGTACCTAATACCTTCTTCTTATAAAAAATTTAAAATTAGGTTTAATAGGTAGAAATCATGGTCCAAGCTACTGGTAGTTAGAGCTCCAGAACTACGACAACCTCGTTATCTCCGTCGACAACGGTCTCGAGTTCGTCAAGAGATCACGCCTGGCCAGTGGCGTAGCTCATCCTAATAGGGCCCTGTATCAAATTTTGTTTGGTATCTTTTTACCCACCTATGAAGCTACAGGGGGTATAACAAAATAAAGAATATAGCATACTGACTTGGAAGGTGAGGGGCTCGGGGCTAAATAATAACAGCCGCACGAATCGATTGAAGGTTAAAGCACATAACATCACACCTGTAAGTATTCACCGACGAGGTATGCAGAGATCTATAGTTCACCCATATTTCGCCAGTTTTGCGGTTCATCTAGAAGGGGTCCGATCCGGGAAATGAACGCGGGAACCCCGAGCTGAGCAAGAACATCGACTTTATTTATTCTTTATAAATGGTTAGTTAGGAGTTAGTGTCAAAATTATTGGACCATAATCCTACTTCCTATTAATATTATAAACGCGAAAGTTTGTGAGGATGGACGGATAGATGTTTGTTACTCTTTCACGCAAAAACTACTGAATGGATTTTGATGAAACTTTACAGCAATACAGCTTATACATTAGAAAAACATATAGGATATTTTTTATTCCAATATTCGCACGGGATCGACACTTAAGCGGGTGGAACCGCGGGCCGCTGCTAGTTATTAATATTTTACAAATACATATGAAACTAAAAAAAAATGGAGTAACTAAAATATTTTTGTTTATTTACGTAATATTATCATGCCACTGGAGTGTTTGGTATTCCATTTTCCCATGACTATTGCAAAAGGCTAAAACAGCTAATTTATTTACTGCTACTGATAGTCTTCCAAATGCTACAAACTCGGCTGGGCTGATGGTGGTAGTCTGGTCATAAATACATCGCACCATGTATGTTGCATGAAATCTCACTGGGTCTCCTGAAAAATTAAAATAAAAACTATCAGCACAGAAAACTGGAAGCATATAGTTTAAAAAAAAAAAATTAACCATATATTTTATTTTTCTGGTTTTATATAATTAACCCTTTCACTACCAGTGACATCTTGAATGTTCATTTACATTACTAGCTATTTATTATGAGTGATGGGTCAAAATAAGACTTAGCTGTGGCAGTCAATAATAAGTTACTTAAATAAAACATTTTATATCATATTATATTACCAGGGTATAAAAGAAAGTCACAGCCAAATTTTGATCCATTTGTTATATGATGTCTTCTCTCCCATAAATTTTTAAAAATCCTGAATTTCATAGCACCTTTTCCTTCTACAACACTGGGTTTCAAAACATCAATGTTAACATTTTTCTTTTCTGTAACAATCAAGTTTATGAAATCATTTTGAAGTAGATACCTACATAGTTTATTAAATAAATTAATGAAACAATAATCACCTGTAGCTATGTAATGTTCTGTTGGTAAGTGTGTAAGAACATGTGCAGGAGCTAGCTTTGGCAATTTGTTTATTTCTTCTTGTAATAATGTTTGTTTATCTAACTGAATGTCTGTAAAATAAAATGATTCACAAGTAATAATTTTATTTACAAAACTTAGTTTACTGGCAAATGTTTTTATTAGAAGCCTGCATATGTACCAGTTACTCCTTTAGACAGTAGCTTTTGTCTTTTCCCAGCAATAATAATGTCAATCTTCTGTGACAACTGTTCTATTTTTCGCTTCTTCAAAGCCTCAGTTTGCTCTGATAAAACACTACAACAGTAAAAATCATGTTAGCATCAATGTGGCAACCAATAGCTGAATACTTTTTAAATTAAATAATTTTTAATATAACTTAACGGGGATGAGCTAGGCAGCCTGTGAAATTCAATTTTTTTAACATATTTATATTTCATGAAATAGTAGTTCAATAGGATTATATGAACTTAGATAGGGTTATATTGATGATTTTAATTATTATAATTTTGTAATTTTCATATTTGTTAGGCTTGCGAATCATATTTTAATCAACATGACACTGACCTGAAATATGTAAAAAAAACAGAAAATTTGAATTTCACAGGCTACCCTGATGCTTGCCCCTTAACACGTTGACTGTCCAAGTAAAATTTACTACGTACCACGACACGTCCGGATTATTTTTTTCGATATTTTATTTTCCATGTATCCTTGTCTATACGTCTGCCAAAAATATTTTTTCTAGTTCAAACGTCCAACTCACAAAAGTCAATGTAATTTGTATTACCTAATGCATTATATGTAATGCACGAACGTCATGGCTGAGTCGGAAATGCATTACATATAATGCACGGACAGTCAACGTGTTAAATATAAAAATTTACAGCAGCTTTTCAAAAAACCGTACGCGTGTGTGTGGTACTCTGCTGTTAATATGGCACATAAAGTTTTAGAAAGAGATCCTTGCCGTGTGTCATCTCTGTCACTCACTAATACCTATGGGCCATATTAACGCCCTGGTACTGTAATTTACTTTTGTTCCAGGTCTTTTATTAATTGCTTTTCTTCATCTGTAGGTTTTCTTGTAAAATTTGGTAATTCAAACAACTCGCAAACACCCTTTTCCACTAACAATGCAGCTTCTTCAGATGTCAAAGCCATTGGTAATCCTAAAAACATAAAAAAATATACCATAATGATAGACTGGTCCGCTGAAACGATTTTTATAACAATTTTATTTTATTTTATATATGGGAATTAGCACATACCTAAAAAATCATTTTGTCTTGGAAACGATGGTATGGAACCAATTAGTGAACCGCATATACGATGACTAGCTCGTAGAACGTACCAATCTAGATTTAAAACAAACTCTTTATGAAAAAGTCATCACATTTAAATTTAAAACATTTCTATATCATTATAAATTAAGTACCTTCAGAATTCCATACATGAGCAATGCCATTTTCAACGTAAAGTGATATCATCGTTCGATATTAATATTTTCGAATTTTACTATAGTACACAATAATCATAGTCATACCACCACAAAAGTTTAATTATATTATCACCTCACACCTCAAAAAATACAACAACAACCAAACTAAAAAAACAACATTGAATTGACATTGTTTTGGTTGACATGTCTGCAGTGTTGCCATGTCCAAAATCTGGTCAACGGTGATACCCCTCAAAAAATACGGTAGATTCTAGGAAATTACGGTGATAGGCTCAGGAAAAAAACGGTGTTTATTACGGTGCAATTACTTTAAAGAAAACAATAATTTTAGAAATCACATTAAGTTTTTATTTGAAAAAATAAACAAGAATGTAATTCTTATGTAAATCAGATAAAAATTACACAGAGTAATAAAAATATCAGTCTGAATCTGCCACCATCATTTCCTCATTCTCATTTTTGTAAATATTCTGATTTAATCTTTTTAACATTTCATCATCCGGCTTGAAATTAAGGCAGTTTTGGCCTTGCCTTTTGATAGACTGTTGTGTCAAAAGATTTCCTCTTCTAGACTTGGTTATTAATTTGTTCCTTTATTTAGTTTTTATATCGTTCACTTTACTAAATATTTGCTCACATTTTGCATTAGAATGCGGCAATGACAATATCGCAATCATAAATAAGGGTAATCTCTTAAAAACCTTTTTGTTCTCATTGCCAATTTGGGAAACTTGATGCCAAAATTTGTCTGGTGAATACTGACATGCATCTAAATCATTTGGCAAGTGAAGAAGTAGCCTGCGCCATTCGTCGTCAAGTTCTTGCTGTTCAGTTAATGTCTTTGGAATCAATCTGGGAAGTATCGGAAATACAGATGCAAGGCTCTCTGGCCTATTTTCAGTTGTTCTTTATACATTTCTTGACAAATGCAAATTACGGTAGATTTTGTCACCGTTGTTATGCTCTAACGGTAGGTGGTAGATTTTTGCTGAGTACGGTGCATTTACCGTAATTACGGTGCACATGGTAACACTGCATGTCTGGTGGTTTGACACTTCAGTCTTGATCACAGAACATATAAACCGTCTTGATTGATCATTCTTGTAGGCGCGGAAGTAGTAAGTCCAGCATTACAATAATTAAGAAACAAAAAATATAAATGCGCGTGTTTAATTGAAATAGGTATGTGAGGTGAATAGATATCATTTTCATCAAACAGTTTAACACGCACCAACTTTTTCATCACTCACACTCAAAATCACAAACCCACAGACTTACTCACCCACACACTCACACACTCCTCACGAACTCCCTCCTATAAATAGAATTGAAAACATTGTTTAGCTTTAGTATAAGGGAAACCGTAATTAAATTGTATATTTGGGGCGGAGACCTCAGGGGCAATTCTCGTAATTTTAAGAACGTTCACAGTCTGCGGGGTAATTCTCGTAATTTTAAGAACGTTCACAGTCTGATCTCAGTCTCAATCTGTCAAAAAAACGTCTAATTTCCCTACATTTTGACAAGTTTTTGACATTTGTTTGTCGCCGAGATGAGACTGCGACTAGATTTTGAACGTTTTAAATTACGGGAATACGGGCCCAGGTCTCGGTCTCAATCTGTCAAAAAATACTTCTAATTTCCTTACATTTTGACAAGTTTTTGACATTTGTTTGTCGCCGAGATGAGACTGCGACTAGATTTTGAACGTTTTAAATTACGAGAATTGGCCTTCTGGCGGCCTGAAATACAGGCTTCGGCTTAGCTTAGGACAAGGCCATGACTGGACAATATTGTTTTTTTTTTTTTGTTATTATTTTATAAGGATATTGTGGTGAGAAAATAAATTATTATTATTATTTGTTTGGGTGAGCTCAATTAAGTAATACTACAACGGGAAATTATGGGAACTTAAAAAAAACTTGATTTTTACTTTTAATGAAACGTGGTTGGAAGACCAAAAAGATTTGACCTTATGCCGCTCCACACGCTTGCATTTTAACATACTTTTACAATGTGGATGAGCTAGCAAGCAGTTAGCTTGCTATCAAAGAGCTGGTGGTAACCCCCCTACCTGTTCCCCTATCCCCCCTAGCTATTCGATCAAAAGTCGGGTTTTGAGCACAAATCAAAGGCTTGCGCTTGCGATGCGTCCATAACTTTGTGCGTTTGTAGAGGTTTTTATTTTGCGACTTTGACAAGCGAGAAAAGCAGGCCATAAATCCCAACACTAGACAAAAAAAAAACTAAAAATGTACGAATCAAAGAGATTTGATTTGTTTTCTGTCTTCCTGTCACAAGTCACGGTTGCCCAGGGTTGTCAGATTGTATAATTGAAAGAATTCGAATAACCCGGCTCCGTAATGGTAGTCAGTAACATTTTTCACAAAAAAAAAACGGTTTGCGCTTCGGGAGTGCCGGCAGAAGTGAAAACTTGAATATTAACGTTGTGCATTTTTGATATTTTGGAATGCGGTCTACTTTCCCCCCCCCCCCCGTCTTACGAATTTTCGATCTGGTCACGTGTCCTGACGCGAGCTCCGTCTTACGAATTTTTGATCAGATAAAAAATGTTAAATTCGCGTCAGGATATGTGGTCCTGACGCGAGTTTAACATTTTTTACCCATCACAAAAAAAGTGCACAAAGCCGTTAAAGAAGATTTCACTTCAAAAATAGTTTACAGTTATTTTATAACTAAACCGTGTCATTCGTCTCTTTGTATTACTGAATACTTGTTACTAGTGCTAAAATTGATATTATAGCCCGATTCAAACTAAGACGACTCTGCAGTGCATATTTTGTTACTGTAATACTGTGCAGCCACTCGCCTCATGTTCCGAGCCATCATAAAATTTGAATCGGCACCCGGCTGTAACTATGATACGAGATATCATGAGTAAACAGTTTTTGAAGTGAAAACTTGTTTAGCGACGTTGTGCACTTTTCTAAGATGGGTAAAAAATGTTAAACTCGCGTCAGGACACGTGACCTGATCGAAAATTCACAAAAACAACACAGAAGAACACACACAACACAGAAGTGAAAACTTAAATTTAATATTTAAGTTTTCACTTCTGCCGGCACTCCCGGAGTGTAACGCGTTTTTTTTTGTATAATCTGATTTAATTATGTATTAATTCTGGGACCCAGTTTTATAATTTCGTTGCAACTTGTCGTCCTGTGGCTGTCACATCCACAGAACTCCTAAACTCGATACTCGTCACCAGTGTTACCAGATACACGGTAATTACCGTAGAAGCACGGTATTTTTCCCTACCGTGTTATTTTCTACGGTATTTTTAATTTTAAATTACCGTGTAAAAATAAATAATTATAAAAAAAACTAGCTCAAATTTATAAAATAATACGTGAAACGAAACGTAATTACAGCATTCTGTCGCTACACTATTTGTTCTTGTCATTGCAGGGGAAGAATCCCCATTGGGGACTCCCCGTCCCCGAACTTAGTACGATTATGTAATATGACTAAATAAAAAAGGTTTTACGGTAGCCGTTAAATCCACTTGTCTCGTCTATATTGCAAATTGGTCGTATATGATGAATGATCCTTTCTTTTTTACTTGGTGTATGATACTCATGATAATGAAAATGACTGCAAGTATATATGAGCAAGAAGTGATAATTTTAGACTAAGTCAGTAAATCTGTTATAGAATTGTTAAATTCAAATAATATACCAATAATTCATAACGGTTTTCTTGCATTTTACACGGTAATTACACAGTATTTTTTTAAAATTATGCACGGTAATTTAGGGGCCCGTGGCTAAATAATAACAGCCTCACAGGTCGATCGGTCAGGTTAAGCTACGCTTGCCGCGGTTGGTCTGTGGATGGGTGACCATCTTTACATACCGAGACCCCTCCGTGCCTCGGAAAGCACGTTAAGCCGTTGGTCCCGGCTGTCATTCGTGGATCTTTGACAGTCGTTACGGGTAGTCAGAAAACCCGAAAGTCTGACAACCAGTCTTACCAAGGGGTATCGTATTACCCAGTAACTGGGTTGTGGAGGTCAGATAGGCAGTCGTTCCATGTAAAATACTGGTATTCAGCTGCATCCGGTTAGACTGGAAGCCGACCCCAACATAGTTGGGAAAAGGCTAGGCAGATGATGATATGCACGGTAATTTTAGCCTAAAACATGGTATTTTTAATCTGTCAGCACGGTAGTTAATAATTTGAATCTGGTAACACTGCTCGTCACCAAAGAGTACAGTATATTATTATATATTACATAATCACTTAAACACTCCCTCGAGTATGTACCTGTATTCTGTATTATATTCTGTGATCACATTCTGACATCACATGCCATTTGTCAATATCAGCTGTGAGCTGTTATTTGAAAATAAAATTTGATAAAATTGAGTTTATATTATAGCTGGTCGCTAATGTATAGCAAATAACTAATCCATAACAACTTCTGTTATTATGACATTAAAGAAAAATAAATAAATTGGAATGGTCTAACTTTGAGTATTAAGTACCTGTATATTTATATCTTATTAACTCTAGTGACAAATGTCTATCACAGTTGAAACAATAATTTCGGCAGTGGTTATATAATATTCTAAAATCCTAAATAATGACGAGCAGAAAAGTTATAGTTGGTATGTACGTTTTTAAGCCTTTCATCATGTATTTGAGGCTTTTATATATCCACCTTTTAAGATCTGGAAGAATATGAGGTTCCTCTGACTCTAATTATAACCAGTAATGGTGCAATCGGATATGTTCCACTATGTATACCCTACCTACACCTAGCGTTGCCAGGCGTCCGGATAAAGCCGGACATAGGTAGGCTTATTGATTGCGTGTCCGGCCAAAATAAACGGTTTCCGGCTTGTCCGGCTTTTGTTAGGCTTTTTACATTTCGCAAACGAGCGAGCGCCGATGACTGATTATGACTAATCAAAAAAGCTTGATTTTAAATACAATTTTTTTGTCGTACCTATTAATACTGAGACACAAAATCCTCAATAATGTAGGGTGTCCGGCCTTTCTACCCAAATGTCCGGCCAAACTGGCTGGTCTGTCCGGCTATTAGGTTTGGCGACCTGGCAACCCTACCTACACCATAGTTGTTCTCAGGAATATACTACAAGCTTAGTAGGTGTTAAAATGAAAGTGTTGCAATTTAATATTATCCCCAAACCAGCTGTACCTATATATCAATAATTACATCAAAATAGAACGCAAAGTATTTTTAGAATTAATGAAGTCTTGAGAGAAATCTTGTGCAGAAAATCTTCCTCACAATAAATGGGAACTTCCTAGCATCTAAAAAAAATACCTTCAAATGAAACTTGATGGAATTTTTTTTAGAGGTTTTGTTTGTTCAATGGTACCATTTAATATTGGTGTTAGGATTAATCTATAGCTGCATTTGTGCCTGGAGTATTGTCTCATGTAACTGCTAACCGGACAGGCTATAAAACAGCACTAAATCATTTTTTGACTGCATATTAATAAACTGCCAATAATACCTTCTTCATGAATGTAGTATAATGTTTTTATGTGTTAGAAATGACAATAGAGGTTATTTCTATAAAAGGTAACTTAGAGCTGACAGTATTTATAGTAAACATAATATTCTAAACATTACACCTATTTATGATAGGTGTAATGTTTAGAATATTACACAGAAAAGTATGACTGTATGTGTATTGTAACTTTTCAGGTGGTGGCACTGGCTTCATTGGAAGTCATCTAGGGGAACTTCTTGCTCTAAAAGGCTACAATGTTCTCAATGTAGCCCGCAAGCCAGCCACCAATAACATTTCATGGACAGCACTAGAGAAGTCAGGCTTGCCCAAAAAGTCATTAGCCGTTGTCAACTGTGCAGGCCAACAATTCATGGACTTTACAAAGTCCTGGACACCTGGGTAAATTATCCGAAAATATTTACCTATTTTATTTGTCTTTTCACAAATGTCAATAAAAAAACTTTAAAAAGTTCAGTCACAGGCCGGAATAGATGCAAAGATAACTAAAAAGTAAAACCTTTTTCTAATCATTCAAACCTAGTAGAACTCATAACCAATATAAGGGAGTGGAAAAAATTTTGTACCCAGCAAAGCGACTATCTAGTGCTCACCTCCAGATTCTAAGAAGCCTGCATCCAGTGTGACTGTAGCAAGCTTTAGTAATAGACACTACATATTTTGATATAATTTTATTTCAGATTTAAACAAAATGTCCAGAACTCCAGAGTGTACACAACCAAAGCCCTTGCTAAGGCGATTAACCAAAGCAATGACAAGCCAAAGGTTTATGTGGTCCTCACTGGCGTGGGTGCTTATGAACCTTCAGAGTGTAACAAGTATGATGAAAGCAGTCCCACCACAGGCCATGACTTTTTCTCCAGACTCACCGTTGAGTGGGAAAAAGCTGCTCATGTAGATCCGCCTGTAAGGCTTGTAAGTATAAAATAGTAAATTAATGCACAAAGTAATTTGCAAGTTCTTATTGAACATAATATAATCATTTTAAACTATAGTCGTGAAAAGACTGCAGTGTACAAATACAATGCAATTAATTAGCGCTATGGAGCAGGCTATGCTCGGAGTTTTTTGAAGGATAAAATCAAAAGTGAAGTTACCCAGAAAAGAACTAGAATTTCCGACAAAGCTTGCAGAGTAGGCAAGCAAAAGTGGCAGTGGGCTAGCCATGTTTGTCGAAGGAGCCTTGGCCGGTGGAGTAGATGAGTCCTGTAGTGGAAACCGCGTAGTCGCAAATGTAGGGTCGGACGGCCCCCAGCTAGATGGACAGAGGACAGACGATCTCAAAAAGGTGGCTGGGACAAACTGGATGTGGAAGGAGGCAGAAACGGTATTGTGGCGCAGCATGAGAGAGGCCTATGTCCAGCAGTGGACTGCGACAGGCTGAGTTGATTATATTAGCTGTATATACTTTATTGTACACCAGAAAAATACATATAAAAAAATTCAACAAACGGCGCAATTCGAGTCTGCGCAGTTTGCTTTCGTGAAAACACTTGGTTACGACTGTATCCTTACCTAACCTATTGAGAGGAGTTCCCTAAATAATCCTTGGTCAGTGCTAGCACTTTCTCAGCTACTATCACACCAAGCTCCCAACTAATAAAAGGTGGTCAGAATGACATCGAGCTAAGCTGACTTAACGAAGAGTTTCTCTAACTCAGCCCAGTGTAACGAGCCCACAGATGCGACTGAGCAAAGCTCGCCTATTCAAGTAATGCGCGAGCAAGGCGAGTTCCCCTCCCCCCCCCCCACAAGTTAACCGAGTGCAACACAAGCACAAGTATAGTCGTAAATCGAGCGCGTGAAGCGAGCAGCTTTTACACCAGAAAAGCGAGCGAAGACAAGAGAGGACTCACTCGTGGCGAAGGTGGGCTCGCTTCTCTTATTCGTCTCCAGAATAGTCTTCCTTCACTCGCTTGTCTTGTGGAGAAGGCTAGCTCCTCTCGCTTTTCTGATGGGAAAGCTGACTTCTGGCTTAGGTGGGCTCGCTTCACTTCACCTTCGTACTCGCTTCGCTCACTCATAGTCAAAATAGGCCGCTAAACTCGCTTTTCTCTAGTGGAGGTCTCGCTTGCGCTCATTGCTTAAGTTCGCGCGCTCTGCTCAGTCGTGGTGTCATAGGGCTCGCTAGCTTTTGTCATGTGCAAGCGCGCTCAGCACTCTTTGCACGCTCATCGCTTAAGTAAGCGCGCTCTACTCAGTTTTGCTCGACAGTAAACTGTGCTCGCTACATTTGCTTTTCTTGTGAGAGAGTTCGCTTCACTCGCTCTTGTAAGTACGCTCGGCTCACTCGTGTCAAAGATGGGCTCGAATTTCTCGCTGGTCTTAAATACTTGTTCATCTGGTGTGTAAGCGCGGTTTGCTTATTTGTGTGAAGTGTGGGCTCGCTTCGCTCGCTTTGCTGGCTCTTCTATTAAGTAAGCGCGCTCTATTTGAAAGTTTTAACCTTACCGAGAAAGGTTTAAGCGACCTGTCCCTGGCTAATCGATGAGAAAAATGATCTCAACATAAGCCTTTCACCAGTAACTGCCGTGGTATGCTCGCTTCGCTCATTTACATCGAGCGCGGATATTCAGTTCTAATGATTTTTTTTAAGTTCTCTGTTACCCTGGCTATTGTTATTCGCTCATAATTAGACTTTTTAAACTTATTGTGTTCTTTATGATGTAAACTTTCTTCAATAATTGTTGTTTACAATTACGAGCAAATATGAGGCGACATCTTAAACTTTTTTGCTATTTGCAACAGATTCTTTTACGGTTTCTGACACGACCGTAGCTATTGTGTTTGCTCGGCACTAGACGACTTTTTAGGCTCATTACTTTCGCTTTTGATGCAAGCTTTCTTCGATTGGGATTTTTGTCGGCCGATATGAGACTTCTTCTGTAATTATTTTGCCATTGCTAACTTCATAATTATTTTTAATCCTATCTTGGACAATATTTTTGTTGTTTCGCTTTAGGTCCTATAATAGTAGTGCTTTCTCAACTCTTGCAGCAAAATCACTGTTCTAGAAAAACACGTTTTTGCGCTATACGAATAGGAATTTTGACACAGTGCAGAATAGAGCATTTATATCCTGCCTCAAAATGGTTACAAATAGGACCTATCATTTATCCTCCAGCACTAAAAGTCTCGTAGATAACTACGAGACTTTTAGTGCTGGCTAGCGGTTGAAATCTTACATGTTTTTGACAGACAGAAATATTGAACTTACCAGTACCTACACCGAGCGAAAAGACGTTTTCACATCAAAATATAAATTAAACACTATAAAACATACAATAGGCGAACCTTATCGCTTTTCGCAACCTGTTCCAGCCAACCTTGAAATGGACAGTGAACTGAAAAATGTCTTAACGTTTTGCACAGGTAATTATTCGTTCCGGCGCTGTGCTGGGCCGCTGGGGAGGCATGATTAAGAATATGTTCCTCCCGTTCTATCTCGGGCTCGGCGGCCGCATCGGCAACGGCAAGCAGTTCCTACCGTGGATCCACATAGACGACCTCACGCGACTCATCCTCTTTGCTATCGAAAATGAATGCGTTCGCGGTGTGCTGAACGGCGTGGCACCGCAAGTCATCACCAACGAAGATTTTACTAAAGTAAGTACGAAGCATTTATTTATAAAAAATGAGTCTCTAATTCAAACCATAGCTGAACACAGTGAACATAAGGATCATTTAGATATTTATTATTTATTTAAACTTTTCGGGATAAGGACAGGAAGATGATGATTTAAACTTTTCGCACAAAAAGGTACAAATATAAATAACTAATATTGATGGATATTAATTAACTTGAAATACTGAATAGAATACCGACATACTCGTATTCTATTCAGTTTGAAGCCCAGTAACAGCTGAATTCAATTAGCTGTATGGGCGAAAGTAATCAAATGGCCACCACTAAGTTAGTGGTGCCCATTGGTAATAGATTGTGCGTCGATATCCCTGCCAACCTGTATATTCACTATCAAGGCAGCGAAAGCTACCTAAGAGAATAACTTGTGTTCGTGCTGAATATCTTTAAAAAAAAAACATAATTAAATTTTACGGAGTCGGCAGATT
This sequence comes from Apamea anceps, assembly GCA_951799955.1. Lineage (NCBI taxonomy): Eukaryota > Metazoa > Arthropoda > Insecta > Lepidoptera > Noctuidae > Apamea > Apamea anceps. Next base: position 9,592,854 of record OX637516.1, read on the forward strand.
TTGGAAAAGCCCACAATATATTCGTCAGATTTGCGTATTCATGGCATTTTTTTGTCCTTTATTTTAAACCTGAAAGCGTACCTGCCCGCTGGGCTCCTATTTGAAGCTTTTCATATACTGTTATAAGGATGTACATAATACGTATAGTTTGACCAAAGAGATTTAAGTCAAGTAAATAATTTAATGGCCCTGATTCCCTTGTTCACAAACTAAACTAAATTTAAGTTCTGTGCATCTTTTTCTTTCTATTTCATTAAGAAAAGGACAGAAGATAAAATATTAGTTTACTCCTGTCAAATTAAGATACTCCATAGACAGATTAGACGTGATTAAAAACATGGCTGCTAAAAATACGTCAATTTACGTCAGGCGCTGACTAGTTTGACAGGACTAAACTAATATTATCTTCTGTCCTTTTCTAAATTAAATAGAAAGAATAAGATGCATTGAACATAAATTTAGTTTAGTTTGTGAACAAGGGAAACGGCGCCAATGTCTTTGAGTTTGACGTTCTCTCATAGCGCCCCACCTACATGGCAGCTATAAATTTTTCGTGCTGAATTGCTTACTGAAAAACACTCTGGGCTGGGACCGACCATTAATTTTATATGGACAGATTTTTTTTTATGAATGTCTAAGGGCTGATTTCTCCGTCGCCAGATAACTTTTAATCGAGGAATAAAATTGACGTTTCACAGATTTTGTATGAAATAACTGTTAACATTTCAAAATTATTCCTCGAATAAAGTGGTCTGGCGATGAAGAAATCAGCCCTTAATAAAAGTTACTTGTTATTTAATAGACTACACAGTGACATAGGTCTCGTTAGTTAAGTATGGACATTTGGAACAAGCCCATTACATTTTTGCCCATTGTCTTTTGATGTTGAGGAGTCGATGGGTTGGGCAAGGGAGCGCTGTTTTTATTTCGTTTCAATTCTGACGTAGCAGGCATGTCTCGTTATTATGTCATGGATATTAAAAATAACAAAAATATTTATTATTTTTCAGTCTTTTGCCAAAGCGTTGCGGAGACCTGCTTTCCTGCCAGTTCCCGAGACCATTTTGAATATGTTACTCCATTATGAGAGAGCGATGATAATGACTAAAGGACAATACGTCGTACCAAGAAGAGTTCAAGAATATGGTTTCAGATATAAATACTCAGAAATTGACAATGCTTGTCAAGAATTTGCACATCTCTTTCCGAAGAAACATCCTCTTAAATAGAAAATTGTTAAAGTAAGTGAGGAGTTGATGGAAATATGTAGATGAAAAAATATATATTGTGTTTTTAAACGGCCATCAGATTATTGCACTGCATTTTTTTTGTATTTTCTGCTCATTCATTTTTTTCTATCATTTAATATTCGTAATTTTTGTGCGTACTGAATTAAATTATTGTCAACAAATAGATCGTGTATAATTAAATTATTTTTAACGAATAGATAAATGTATTTTATTGGTTTTCCCTACATTTACTTCTTTAATTCGTAGCAGCTATACTTTTAGAGAAATGTAGTCCTTATTGCGAATTACTAAGTAGGTACCTAAGTATAGTTGTGACGAGTGTGAGTTTTCAACTAGGACTTGATCTAGGAAAGTTTATTTAAACACGCTTGCTCTGTACATTCAGACTTTCTGGGGTCCTAACCAGTAATAAGACATGCAACATCATTTTTAAATAATTTTATTTAAAAAATATCTTTTTCTTGTTCTTATCTTAAATTTTCATTGAACACAACATCGAACAGATTTGAGCTTGTTCAAGATCTTTATTATTACCGTAATCATTAACGTAATAGTAGGTAATTATTTAATATTAGTTACGTTACGTATACCATAGGTACACAACATTCGTATAAAATTTACAAACAATTGTAACAGCTTAATTAAAACATAAACATTTATAAATTGACCTATTTAAACTTAAATTAACGTCTACATATAAATATACCTTATAGCACTGTGTGACCTGAACCCGCACTTAAGTCACGCTTTTCTGTGACTTAAGTAGGCCATTTCAACACAGAAAAGCGTGTCTTAAGTGTGTGGGTGTAGGTCACACGAGCTATAAAGTAGTATACGATTTGTGTGACTTAAGTAGTCTATCAATGCACGTCGTTCAGCAATAGTAATTTCACGCTATGCAATAATGTACTACTTAGTCACACGTATCGTAATGTACTACTTATATTATAATAAAAACGCATCTGGACGACACTCGGACATTGGAAAAGATCTTTCTAAAACATCGGCTGCCAATAACGGCAAGACGTTTGAATGTACTCTACAATAATTTTAGTTATTATTCATATTTTGAATCAAGTGACAACCCTTGAGGAATGAGTTCATCAAAATAGACCTGCGTTTCTATGAGTGTAGAGTATGTTTGAAGTTCAGTTCGTATAATGCGAGTGTTCAGGGGTTCTTCGCCTCGATCTGGGCGAACCTCTCGACCAGCTTGTTGACAAAATTGCGCAGGATGTCTTGGCGCATGCGCCCTACATCGAGAACCTCTTCGTGGTTGGCCTCGTCGTTGTTCTCGTAGCTCGTCACACATTCGTTTGTGATGAGGGACAGCGCGAAAACGTTTAAGTCGCAGTGTCTTGCGGTGATTACCTAGAATAAAAAAAGGCGTTATGTTTCCGGTTTAGATAAAATGGCAGTGCTCCTTGTAACTTTCGGGGGATTGAATCCTGGAAGTGGCATTGTTTACTTAGTTGTTTATGCAATTGTCTTATTGCTATTGCCTTTTTGCGGGCATTATAATAATAATGTTATAATTACGGCTGTAGGTTTATTCTCTAAAAGGTTGGCGACAGTTATCGAATCGCTCAGTAATTGCGCTTGCAACTGCAATTATAGTAGCCTTATAAGGCCTACCTAATTAATTAACTATATTACCATATCAAAGTCGAGACTACCTAAGTATGCTTTAGTCCTTACCTCGTGAACGGTGGACATGCCAACAGCGTCGACTCCGACCATCTTCAACATGTTCAGTTCAGCGACGGTCTCGAAGTTAGGTCCTCCGAGGCACGTGTACACGCCCTCTCGCACTATGTTGTCTATGTTCAACTCTTTCGCTATCTGCAAAAAGATACATTTCACCATTTATTTATTTGCTCGGTTTTACCCGTGGCTTTGCTGCCGTTTTCTGTCCCGCAAGAACCGTACTCTATATTTATTCAAGATGAAAAGTTCCTGTCACTCTCAAGTCCATAGACTATTATTATGTAAAGTAAAGTCGATCTGTTACTACGATATCCGTGGTTACTACGTTGTTTCATGAAAGAACTAACCAACAACACACACCTTTGCATTTACGTACAACTAGCTGTTGCTCACTACTTCGCCCGCGTGGTGGTCCTAAATTATCCCTAAAAGTAGGTATTCTAGGCTATGGTCTATTATACAAAATAATCAACAAACCCAAATAAGTATGTTTAGATTATAACCACGCCTGCAGCTATCCAGACACTAAGTCAAGACATTTTGCCGTTATCACCAAAACGAATTTACCTAGTGTTTTTTAAATAAGTATTATACTTTTAATCTCCAGTCACTTAACCCTACATGATAATCAGGACTATATTATAAAAGGTCTTATCCATAAACATCTTGTTGTTCAATTAAACCTCACATGCAATTTTATTCGTTGTAAGTAATAAAAATATCTTTGAAATGTCAATGGTCTTCTCAGTACTTAAATAATGACCAAACCAGTATTCTACTTTTAAGCACTAATGTATCAGAGCGCGCCCTAACAAGGCAAACAGGAAGGTCCCGCACACCACATTACGCAGTTCATTTTGTTGTGTTGTGCGTCAAGTTGTAAATCGTACTCGCGACCCCTGATAACCTTGGCTCCAGTTATGTTAATGAAACCGGGTGCTTCACAAAACATTTTTAAAGGATAACAAAGGAACTGATTGCGAGTTATCTCAAATCTTTTGCTGCATCTGTCTTTCAGAAAGACGCACATTACAGGTCATAAAGCCAGAGATTAAAAAACTCACGTGTGAGATAATGTGTAACGGTTTTACGTAACAAGATAGGTAGGTACCTATTCTATCTGACATTACCCCCCGTGACAATGTCATTAACGGTACATAACACTATCTGATAACATAATACCTATCGCATTTAATAACTCCGATGGAAGCACTTACTTCTCGGGCAACTTTTCTATATTCGTAGTTGTAAGCTTTGCTCATGGGAGGGAAGCGAGGTCCGAACCTCTCGTCGTTGGGTCCGTGCAGGGGGTTGTTGCCGGCGAATCCCATCATGTTGATGTGATCCTTCACGATCATGATGTCGCCGATCTTGTACGAAGGGTTCAGGCCTCCTGCCGCATTGGTAGCGATCAAGGCTTTGATACCGATGAGCTTCATCACACGTACTGGTAGGCAACACTGGAATGTTGGAAAAAAGTTAAATGATCGTTAGTAAAATGACATGACATAGGGCTTAAACATAACTGGCGAAATATGAGTGTATTATAGGCACACCTGCTGCCTAACCCTTCGGGGATTTCAGGCGTGATTTTAGGTTACAGTCCGGCCGTCGAGAGAATGCGTTTCTGACACCTGTTAGTGCGACAATTCTAGTAGGTAATAAAGATCAAATTCGCAAAACACGTATTCGTATGTATGAAACTGAAGTGAGTCAGGAACGCATTCTCTCAGCGGCCGAACTGTAGTCATCATTAGAAAAATTGAAGAATCAATTTTCCTGTAAATCTTCCTGTCTACTAATCGAATTGTCTACGATTCGATAACACCAATCATCTGTTCCTTTATTTTGGTATGATAATTACTTAGCCGTCGAATTGTGCTTGTTTAAAATCCTTTGAGTTTCTGAGTAATCTGACAATGTAGTTAGTTTGATTAAATTATTATTATTACCCATTCATATTTTGTAGTAGAATAATGATATGACGAAACATGTTGATAACGCGTGAACAGCTGCTCTGTTAAACAATGTAACTGATTAGTTGAAACCCATTAATAATTTCGCACGAAAGGCAAAGTTGATTATTGATGACCAATGCACCTTTAATCTTCAATCAGCGTGTATCACGCGTGAGTTGAGTGAGTAATAGGTATATTGAGTAGGTAGGTAAGTCATTTATTTGTCAACAGTTTTAGGGGGTAAGTACTTATACAATATGTAGGTACTAGGTAGGTAGGTACATAGCTGCATGACAATATACCTGGTGGCAAACGGGACTATCCCTATACTTAGGCTAAAGGGAAATTAATTAGTTAATAAACCTAAACTTTTGGACGAATAACCCGACCTTATTCACCTAGATGATGTCATTCAGGTGAATATGGAGAAATTATCCTTTTGGACATATTTGTTAAGTTTCATTTTAGGTAAAACGTTCTCAAAAGAAACTACTCATTTACAAGCCCCCTTACAGAGTGTAGATGCCAGCCGTTTTTCTGTTCAGATTTATTTTTATTTATCAGCTTCTGCATTTTATATTCATGATGACATATTAACGATCATAAAAAGAACAAGAGCGTCGGTAGCTGGTAGTATTTTATCTGAACGTGTCCGTTACTCTCCATTGTAATGCTCATAACAAGAGATAACCCCATTGCTGGGGGTCGAGAACGCTTTACATCAGCCACATCCAGATACGGGTAAGTCGACGACGAGAATTTTCCGTAGATTACAAGAATGTTTGTTTATAGATGCGTAGTTCAGTAGATACGAAAAGATCGTAAGACTTTAGGAAGTATTACATCAGTGTTATCTGCTTTTATTAATCTAATAGAGAATAACAATATTTTACTGACGCTATTTACATGGTGGTCTCTACGACGTTCACAAACATTATTTGCTATCTTTGAGGCCTAACTCTAGCTCCCTACCCTAGACCCAGATTAGGAATTGGCCACGAAATACTGGAGTATCATAATCGTCGATCCATATTCCGATTTGATGCTTGGAGCAAGTCTTGCTATTTTACATTAGAAATAGTCTAAAACTGAGTTCATGAAACTGTCATTTACCTTCCACAATGGGTATCCCTCATAGTAGTGGAAGCGCCCTTGCATGGCCACCACCGGGATCCCACTGATCTTGCCGAACACCAACTGTCCATGGTGCCCTTCAACTGTGCTCAACGGGAAGTTGGGGATGTCTTCATATAATATAGATTGAGAGTCTGTAATAGTTTCAGCCAGGGATCCTGCGAAAGATATGAACTTTATTGTAATTGTATCTCTTTTTAATATATTTAATTGAATTGTTCTATTGAGTAAAGAGTCAGTCTGCCCACTTATTGGTTCGTGTAACTGTTCAAATCATGTAATTGCAAAAGATATATGTACAGTACAGCCGACGACCCACCTGATGGAAAGTCGTTTACCACCGCTTCGTACGCCTGCAACACTGCATTGCCAGAGAAAAGTTGAAATGGCTCAAGTGTGTCACTAGATTTACAATTAATCAAACATGTAGTTAAAAGTGGCAGTTTGACTCATTACTGTTGCTGGACGTAGCCATGCAAAGTGATAATTTCAATTTCTAAAAGTATCCAAGTAGGTAGTAAGTGTAAAGTAAACAACTTCCCATCACCAAGTTAAATGGACAAAATCATATCAATTGAGTTGGTACTTTCTCTTTCTTTAGAAGGAAATAAAGCCTGTTTAAGGCTTCATGTGAAGCATGTCTCTATCGCCATATTATGTATAACTTCGCAAATTAATAATAGCGTGAATTAATATATACCCTCTTTCCAATACGAACCCATCCCAGAGCCGCAAATAATGCCGATTTGTGGTTTCACCGAAATGCGAGATAGCAAGAAGTTTGCTATCTCCAGCAGTGTTTCGTAAGAGTATCTGAAACAACATGGAAATGGACGATAACAAACACTGGAGAAGCACCAAGCATGGCATATATATAATACGCTTTTATATTGAACAGCTTCCAAGCCCCGTTCAAGATCTAAGCCTTAATAAATTCAAATAATTCATTAAACGTAAGTTGTGCCAGAAAGCCTTTTATGCCGTTAAGGATTATATCGAGGACAAAAAGGCTTGGGATTGAGCTGCTTCCAATTTTTACATAATGAATGTTTCTATTTTTTTTCTGTTTTTTTTTTTGTTTTTATATGCACTTTGTCATTAATGAATTTTATATATACATTTGTGTACTTTGTAAAGTATTCTATTATTTTAATTATTGTGAATGTGAAGACTATGTGGGTAATTATAATTATATTACTTTTCTCTCTGTTCTCTTACTTTTTGTCATAGTCTGGCAGTTTGAATGTGCCTTACCCAAATATCCTTTCTTTGGTATTGTTCGTCGAATCGTTGAGCTCCTTAAGTTTTAAATTGAGCTGCACGATTTCTGACAAATATGTGCACTGACTGGACAGGTCCTCTCAATCTGATTGGTTTTTTCCTCAAAAGACTATCTCAGACATCGACCTACATGGTCTTCATATGATCTGACCAAGATTACCTATATCTAGACTTTAAAAGAAACTGTGACCTCTGAGTTTCTTTCGGCCTTTCTCATCAGACTAGTCAGATAGGAAACGCCGACCTCATCTAGTTTTAAAATATGATTGACGTGTAAAAGTTTTTGTACAAACCTACTTACAAAAATAAAATCATTTTTCATTTATCATTTACCGCTTAGGGTGATTGTCAAAATCTTAGAATCTGCAGGTAGGTAGGTAGGTACTTATTTATAAAATCAAAAAGAGGGAAGAGAAGGTAATCAGGGGTGGTGGCTCTTTCAATAAGATAAGTAGGTAGACACGCAGCCATGAACATGCGTCGCGTACGTCAACCTACATGGTCAGATCCATAATTATGAAAATCAATGATTGTTTATGACACTGTCTCATTGCATTGCTCAGTTGCATTGTGAATTTATGAGTCGGCCTAATTTATATGAACTCGATGCGACAGCAATTGTCGGTACGCCTGTAAATTGATGCACTTGGCATGAAATGTAAAAACATGTGCGATAAGTTTACAGTTGAATTTTTCATTTTGAACTTGATCACTCTCGTCTGTCTAATGTTGCGGTCGTCAAAAATATGCTCAAACGTAACTAACCAACTGAAAAGTTAATGGTGTGTACAGTCGTCTGCAGTGCATGATTTGAAATTCCTGAAATACGCGATCGATTCAGATTATTATAAATATATATCTATATAATATGTCGTTGACTCGTGATTTTCTTGACCTATCATTGCAACCACTTTCAGCATGTTTATTTTATTGCCGATATAACGTTTAGTATGCGATTTTCTTGGAAATAATATTGATTTGATAACAATTATCTATTTTATTAAGGTAAGTAGTTTATAAATAACGTTTCTCATGTCAGTGTCCTATAAACAATGATTTACTCATCCAATCAACCTCTTCGTCTCATCAAAATAACCTTATTTAAACCAAGTTTATTTTAGTCTTTTAATTTGTTTATCAGAACTGAAGACACTACTTACTCGTAGCTTTATCTGGACCATTATCAGTCAAGATAATTTCGAGATAACACGCCCCCACAATAAAAATACTTTTGATATCCGTTTATAAATCACATATAGGTAAAAAGTACGCTTATGTAGGTAATGATTACATCAGCAGGTAGCATGGAATATCTATGGTCTAGCTTCGGCCCGCGACTTCGTCCGCGTGAAATTTCTTGTTCCCCCGACTCACCCCGTCGCATCGCATCGCCCGCCCGCGCTATTACCTACTTAGTTTTCTGACTTTTTTTCTATATGCTCGGCCCCTAAGAGTTCTAGCGTGATGTTAAATAGCCTATAGCCTTCCTAAATAATTGGGCTATAAAATGTAAAAAGAATAGAATTTTTGAAATCCCAATGGTTGTTCCAGAGATTAGCGCGTTCAAACAAACAAACTATTCAGCTTTATTATTAGTATATATGTAGATATAGATTTTGTAGCGGAATTATTTTAAAATTATGATACCTTCTGAGATGTTGATTGAAATCAAGTGATATCAAGGCCAATTTGGTTCACAATTAAATACTTGTGATGAATAACGTATTTATTAGAATAAGGATGTTGATAAAAAACCTTCGCAAATAATGCATTAATTTCGAACTTTGATTACCATAAATAAGGTTAGGTATAGGGAGTCAAGCTTAAAAGATAGACATATACTGTCGCGGCCTTTTTTTTAGAACTTTTTAAGAGGAAAAATTCATCATACATGATTTTTGCGTAACTTAAACCGTTTACGCAACGCACGCAACGGAAGCTCTAAAAAGGCGGCCAAGTGCGAATCGGACTCGCCCATAAAGGGTTCCGTTGAGTTGATTGAATAAAAGGTAAATTGCGGTTTACGATTTATGACCTACTTATTAAAAAAAAACTACTTACTAAATCTCGTTCAAACCAGTTTTCGGTGGAAGTTTATATGGTAATGTACAGACGCCAGCACATCAAGCTACTACAATCTGTCAAATTTCTTTAATAGATTTTCAACTTTATCTCTGAAGCATTAAGGTTCAAGGTTGATTGGAAAATTTTGACAGTTTCGGGTAGCTTGACCTGCTGGCGTCTGTACATCATATAATTTTTTTACTTTTATCATTCTCTTATTTTAGAAGTTACAGGGGGACACACACATTTTACCACTTTGGAAGTGTCTCTCGCGCAAACTGTTCAGTTTACAAAAAAAATATATAAGTAATCTCAATATCATTTTTGAAGACCTATCCATAGATACCCCACACCCATACGTGTGTATAAGCGCTTAATCTATTTGATGAAAAAAAAAAAATTGAGTTTCAGTTCTAAGTACGGGAACCCCCCAAATTTATTGTTTTTTTTTTTCTATTTTTGTGTGAAAATTTTAGTGCGGTTCACAGAATACATCTACTTACCAAGTTTCCACAGTATAGTTCTTATAGTTTCGGAAAAAGTGGCTGTGACATACGGACAAACAGACAGACAGACATGACGAATCCATAAGGGTTCCGTTTTTTGCCATTTAGCTACGGAAAAGAAAAAAGGAATAATTTTTCCCGTTTTTGCAATATTTTCCGTTGATGCTCCGCTCCTATTGGCCGCAGCGTGATGTTATATAGCCTAAAGCCTTCCTCGATAAATAGACTATCCAACACAACAAGAATTTTTCTATTTGAACCAGTAGTTCCTGAGATGAGCGCGCTCAACCATACAAACTAATAAACAAACTCTCCAGTTTAGATAAATCGAGAGGGTCATCAATCCGCGGAAAGTCTCAACACCGCAATTCAGAAAAATGAAGTATTTGCACAACGCCATCTATGGGTCCATGGATAAAACGTCTGCACAAAGCATGTGCACGCGATGAATGAAAGTTGTATTCGTGAATGTTTTAGCGCCATTTTGCGTTTTTAGTCATTTTATATTATCTCCGAAACTATATGACCAATTGACATACTGTAAAGGGCAAATCTTATCTCCTTGATATCCTTGTGATCATAAAATAATTTATTTTGATAAGGATTCATATTTAAAATTTATATTTTCATCCAAACATAATCATGTCAAAAAAGTACTTTTTTAAAACATAAAAGCGATATTAAATTATAAAAATTAATTATAAAATAAAAAAATAAAATAAAATAAAATTAATTAATTATTATTATTATTTATTTTTGATATGGTGTCGCGGACTTTTTTGTAAAACTACAGTTTGCCACACATTGTTTTTAGTTATATACAACTGTTTAGGCTGCGCATGCAAATAATTCTGTTTTAAGAGGTATTTCTTTCCGACTTATTAGACAAAAGTTGTGATAGCTCAGCTAAAATGAATGATATAAACATAATTTATAGCCACACACATAATGTAGCTATCTACCAGTGAAAACATTTTTAGAATTGGATCATTAACTCCGGAGATCCTACATACAAACAAACAAATTTTACCTCTTTATAATATTATTATTAGTTTTATACTAAACTAATAATAATATTATAAAGAGGTAAAATTTGTTTTAGTATATTAGTATTAGTATAGATATTTATTCCAAGAATGAAAAAAAAACCTGTCCTATCTCAAGAAGTCGGCGTTCTTGAGGCATGTCATCACCGGTCGCTGGTCCTACGCTCCGCTTGTCAATTGCATGTAATTTGCAATCTGCACCTCTCCCGGGGCGTTCGTGTTGGTGCCGAGATGATTGTAGTAATTACAGTGATATTTCGTTGGGGAAAAAACTCGCTAATTTTAAACTTATTTCATATTTTTAGTCATAGTTATAGGATAATACCTACTAGATACATTTTTAATAAAATTGGTTTGTTTTTGTTTCTTGTTATATAGTCTAAAGTACATATGCGTAACTTCCTACAGCTATTGAGTATAGTGCTTATTGTTTTCGCAACAATTTCAATGAATTACTCGATATGTCGGTTTCCCTTTGGGTACTTAAATAAAGAGTGCTATAAAGTAAATTAACTGAGGACAGCCATGTAGCAGTCAAATAATAATAATTAGATAATGATTTCACTCAAAAGTAAGTAGTCAAAATGCAACCTTTTTTCGAACTACATAGTTACGATAAGAACACGACCCTATTTAAATGATCTGTCTGTTGACGTAGGTAAGTAGGTAGGTAATTGATAGATCGAATAATTTTCAAGGATGAAGAAGTTTCTGAACACTGCGGTTGATTGTTACCTATTATTGTTTCATTTATCGTTTAACCCTTGTTAAAGTCTATTAGTGTTGGATCGTTAACGTAACAATAGATGTCTCTAGAAATTATTGATAAGTTCCGATGAATGGGAGCTGGTTATTAAATAAGTTTAGCTGGAAGACTAAGTGAAAGGCACGTCATTAATTGATCAAAATTGATTGATGAGTACCTGATTGATTGGCAAAGCAAGATAAATATAAGAAAGATAACTATAGATGTCATACGAAAGTACGATACATACGATATGTAACTTGACATGTTATTTGAAAAGTTCAAAATTAAATAGCAACTAAGCTATTTATAATAAGTACCTAAATGGGTATATGCACCTAGTTTTAAAACTTTACAAAGTAGGACACTAAAAATATCTTCTCTGAAATAGCAGGACCTACAACTTGAACTGCAGAAACACTAGAACTGAGTATTTGTAAACACGATAAAGTAGCTCTGGCACATACCCTTTAGCTGAATTCCCATTTCCGTTTCCATTAGCCCCGTCCGTTTCGACTTCAGGCAAAACTTTCTTCGCCGGCACGTAAGCCTTGGCCTTGGCGTCATTTATGTCATTCGCGTTAACAGGAGCCATCACTGCACTTAGTTAATTGATTGTGATTAATTAAAAATGTTAGCGTAGATGTTTATTGGTCGATGTCCGAGCATGTAGTGCGGTGGACGATTGACTTCGTCAGTTTTATACATTCGAGTAAGTGGACGCTTTGATATAGTTATCGTTGTACAAGTTCATTGGGTGTGTTAGTTTCAGGCAGTGATCAAAGGAAGGGTATCTATACAAAATAAGCGCTTAATCTATGTTCTTACTTATTTTAATTAAGATTTGGTTTTCTCGATTATTATATGCTTATTTATACGTGATTGCACTGGGTTGCATCATTTTGATACGAGTTTTTTTTTTCTTTTGGATACCTACCTGACCGTTAATTCATTTTATGTACCTATTCGTTTATAAACGGGGCAGTGGTTATCAAGAGTGTCTTCGTCGTTGGGAGCGCGAATTCGATTTTAGTGCAAAATAATTTATTGTCTACAGATAACGTTTTTTTTTGCGAGGCAATTAATATTTTGTGAAGATATATGAGTTTTTGTGCAATAAGTGAAACATTATGTAAGCCAATATCTCGTAGAACTTGTGTAGGAGTTTGATCAAAACATACAGTACTTAACAAACGTCAATAATTTCTACTTACGTATTTTATCATTTATTGTTTGCAGTGGGTACCTAGGCAAAAGAAATAGTTTTTAGATATTCTCAGATCAAGGATACCAAGTTATCAAAATCCTGACCTTATACGTTAATACCTATGTATTAGGGACACGCAAAATAATCTACTATTTCATTTAATATTTGTCACAAATTCTAGCCACTTTGGTATTACTTAGTTTCGGTCACCCGATGAATTAATTGAGAATTAATGGATATCGCACTTAGATACAAATATTTAAACAACATAAATATTTATGTGACATAAAGTAAAGTAGGTAAGTAGATACACATAGTTTTAAATAACTTCAACTTACATAGATTGAAGTAACGATAAATAAAATATTTGAGACAAAAACCGTATCCTACCTACTTAATTGATGCCACTACTAACCTACTTCAAGAAGTTCAAGAGCATATTAAAAAAAAAAAAATAATTTCAGCGCCTGAAGCGTAATTGACATATTTTTAGTAGCCATTTTTTTAGTCACGTCTAAACTGTCTATGGTGTATCTTAATTTGACAGGACTAAACTAATATTTATCTTCTGTTCTTTTCTTAATGAAATAGAAAGAAAAAGATGCATTGAACTTAAATTTAGTTAAGTTTGTGAACAAGGGAATCGGCGCCAGTGACTAAAGCCACCATTATCGAACATCGCGCCACGGTCCTTCATTTCTCAGAGAGGTCGAAATTGTAGGAAAAAGTTAACAAAGTTTTTATTTAGACGAGTAAAAGAAAGGCTATATCCAGCTACGTAGACTCAGAAGCTGACAAGGGAAGACTAGATACGGAAGGCGCAAAACTTGTTGTGGTCGTGTCAATAAAATAAGACCTATGTCCGCAAGAATTGAGATAAGCTGAGTACTTGGCTATCTATGCCCTCATGATCGTTTTAATTTCCGGGGTGAAGTAGATACTTAGATCGAAAGCACAACAATATAAAAAAAAAACATAAAATGTGGGTAGGTAAGAAAAGTAGAGGTTCGCTATTTCGCTGTCTTTCACACATAATGGAATAATTTAAGAATAAATATATATGGAGAATCATACCAGTGTAATTTGACCTTTTCTTAAAATGTCGTGTCATTTGAGAGATGGCTTAAAATATTCTAATCAGGCTTATCAATGCAAATTGGTTCTTTATATTCCAAAAAAAACCCCTATACTTTTTAATAATAAAAAGGATTGTTTTTAATGAATAACAAACTACTAAAGGAAACACTTGACTGATTAAATCAATGCGATATAAGAAGCCAAAAAAATGCGCCTTTTCACAAGAAATGATGATTAGGTATTATGTATGGAGTTGGCATACAATATTTGAAACGTGTTGTCATTATGACAAGCCCCCTGTAGATTAAACAGATCATAATATTGATAAATAAAGATAACTATACAGACCTACACAATAGTAGGTACACAAGACGACATATCAAGCTATACATTTCCAGTTCAGCTGACCTCGCATTGTATAGGCTTTTCGTGCAATGAGAAGTCAGATTATACTAGTAATGTACCTATAGCTAATATTATGTCGTCGTGCGTACACATTATTACTTCTAAGCATAGGCGTTTCTTTTTATCAAAGTTCCTACGCATTGCATTTGTTAAAACACATTGTTGATAAATTAAAATGGGTTAACCTTTGCCATATTTATACGGACGTAGTTATGCATATCTACCATAGATATAGGAAAGAAGGAGATGTGCCCCGGTTGTTGAAAATGTATCAACTCATAGTCGTTACGTCGATCCTACCACCGCGCCACTACTACACATGTAGTTCAGTAAAAGCAATAGATACAAAGCCACGCGCACACTTGCAGTTCATAAATCAGAACATACTACACAATCAATTATAAACCTTAACTCATCAAACACAGCGTGCATTTACCATGCGCCGTACAACTTACGCAAAAACATCTGTCGCTATCGTTGTGCTGTCCAAAAGCCATTTATTTTACATATACGCTAGTGATTGACTTAATCGGAAAGTTATCGATTCTTTCATTTATTATTTATTGTACAAAAAAACTTTGGGGTTCTGAAAATAAAATAAATAAAAAACGATAATTTGTAAATAATTGTTTTTAAACATTTTACTAAATCTCAAGGGTCTTCCAACCGGATTTAAACGTCATCTTTTTAGGTCTTCCAACTATGTTAAAACGGTTGACAAATTGTAAAATTAACTATATATTCGTTGGGTAATCGACATTGTTGTCGATATCGGTTGTGTTGATCCACTAACGTAGGCTACGTTAGTGGATCAACACAACCACATCACTAGCTTGCCACAAGACACAGCGGCTGTACTATGCGACGCTCCGCATAAATAAAGTATCGTTGACTAATTTTTACATTGCTTGTCCACTTCACTTAGCGACATACTTAAGTAGTGGTTAAGGAGCAATGTATTTACTGCTAAAATAGTACAGCCGCTGCAATATTTGAAAACAAAAATAACGTAGTAAAACCAAGAAATATTTTACAATTTGTTGTTTTTCATGATTTTAAAGACAAATACAGTAAAATACTTGTACTTACATATGGTAAGTGATTTAATGAGAAACGAAGTTTTTATTTTTACTTCGGTTTTTACAGGAAACCACTGAAAAAACCGGCATTTTTATATTTTATCACGATCACGGTTGAAAGCGCACTAATTCGCGAAGACGGCCATTTGCCTAGTGTATGATCGCGTTGATCAAACCGCGACGACACAAACACGCCTCCTTGCCACTTCTCCTTTTTTTTAAATTTCTATGGTATCTACGCATTTTGGAATTAGTAGGTACATAGGTAACTTTCCTAAAGCACATTATTAATAATAATAATAAATTCTTTATTGAGAATAACCATCAGACTCGTAGAGGGTTAGTAACAATACAATAAACTTACAACTATGTTAGTGATACAATTACACAAAACACAAAACCAAACAATCACTGCTGCCGCATTCCCGCTGAGATGCTGGAGCAACGACTTACAATAGAGCAGTCCAGCCTGTCCGCAATAACTCCCAGGATGCTGTTGGAACTGGCTCGCACCCTGCGCAGCAAGGACGCACACCTTTTACGCATTAATGCATAAAAGCACTGCCGGGGTAGCGGGATCGTCCGAAAGGGTTACCGCTGCCCTGGAACATAAAGGGCTAAGGAAGGAACACGGGTGGGTTTTAGTCAGTAAGAGTCTGACACTCCCATCCGCTCCACCCAGAGCGGAAGGGGTCATTTGATGATTTCCAATCCTCAAAAAAAAAAATGCATAAAAGCAATCAACCCGCAATTCCGCAAACATTCCTGATGCGCTACAGAAGCGAGGCAGCCCCATAAACACCCTGAATGCATTATTGTACTGCGCGTGAAGGGCACTGTACGATCTCTGCGTAAAATGTACCCACAGGCCGCAGGTGTAAAATGAGGAGCAGAAGGCTCTAAAAAGTGTTTTTGTAACCTCCGTAGAAGCACGCTTAAACCTGCGGGCAATCATATTCGCTCTGACCGACAGCGCCCTCCGCTCTCTCTCAATATCGTCATCATCCTTAAGGCTAGTGGTCAAAACATGCCCAAGGTACTTGAAAGAGTGCACTCGCAATAACGATACACCATTCATCATTATTGGAGGTACCATTTCTGGACATTTTCCACCCGCCCCAAACACCATCACGACACTCTTTTTCACATTATACAACAGGCCATGAGCACTGGCATACCTTACACATACACCCACTAGTTTACTCAGGCCACCGACTGGCATACAATGGGCGTTCCTCAAGGTTCGATATTGGGTCCATTCCTCTTTTTAGTTTATATTAATTATTTACCCCAATTACCTCAAAATCAACCGAAGACGGTGTTATTTGCAGATGACACATCATTGATCTTTAAAATAGACCGACGGTCACAAAATATTGACGACGTGAATAACTCTATTCTTCAGGTCCAAGATTGGTTTACGGTAAATAATTTAGTACTTAATGAAAAAAAAACAAATGCATTAGATTTAAATTACCTAATGTTAGAAGTAGCGAACGTGACATCATAATATTGAATGGCCAAAAAATAGAATTTGTTAATCAGACAGTTTTCCTAGGAATCACGCTAGACGAGAAATTACAATAGGGACCTCATATAACATCTATTGCGGGGCGGCTAAGCTCAGCCGCATATGCTGTTAGAAAGATAAGACAATTAACAAATGAAGAAACCGCGCGTTTGGTCTATTTTAGTTACTTTCACAGTATTATGTCATATGGGATTTTACTGTGGGGTCGGGCTGCTGACATTGAATCCATTTTTATTTTGCAAAAAAGAGCTGTCAGAGCCATTTACAATCTACGTCGCCGCGAATCTCTTAGGGAACTATTTAAAAGGGTTAATATTATGACGGTACCTTGCCAATTCATTTATGAAAATATTATGTATGTAAGAAAAAATCAACATCGATTTAATAAAATAAGTGATAGACATAATTTTAATACTAGAAATAAAGACAAATTAGATCAACCATTTTTCAGATTATCTAAAGTACATACATCTTTTATGGGGTACTGTGTTAAATGTTACAACAAAATACCCTGTGAAATATTGCAATTAAATGAAAGAAAATTTAAAACTTATATTAAAATTACACTTTGTAAGCAAGGTTATTACAAATTAGAGGATTATATCCAAGATAAGAATGCTTGGAAACATGCTGGTCCTGTTCCATAGGACAATCTCTAGAGTCTAGACAAAATCAAACTTGTTGCTAATGTATACGTAATTGTATAATTTATTCTTTTTTTTTGTCTCTTTGACATTGAATTACATTCTGTAATTACTTTAAGTCACACCCGGACTTATTACTCCTTATTTATTTATGAAAATCGTCTACTTTTGGAATGTTTGTAAATATGTGAGCACCATGTATCTATCACATAGTTAATTTATATGTCATGGTTTCATTAATTCAGTTTAATTCTTTTACCTATTGTGGTATAGTAATTTTATTTTAGGTGCATCGTCTTCACATATAATTATATAATTAATGTATGCAAAATATTGTAAAACATTTTAAAAGAGTAACAGTGGAGTTTCTTGCCCATTCTTCTCTACACGAAAACTACCTTTTGGAATAGAATCAATTTTATTTTAATTTTATTTTTGACGTTCAAAAGTGCCTTTTATGTGCCTATTTGAACTAAATGATTTGACTTTGACTTTGACTGAGGTACCTACTGAGCAGCACCATGTCATCTGCATAGCTGATGTTGTTGACACATATGTCATCAATATAACATCAGACTCTGGTACTACTCAGCTCCCCAATCAACTGGTCCATGTACAAGTTGAAGAGTGTAGGAAAACTCAGACCCCCCTGCCTCACGACTTAAGACCATATGGACTCGAATAATTAAATTATTTTCTTTGGGAAATAGACATGTAATTTATGGACACATTGCTAGTTCATCGCGGGAGTTGGGACTGACGACAGAAAAGTGATCATCGAACTCGCATATAAGAACAAGCCTAAGATACTATTGCATAGTAGAGCCCGAGGCTCTAGCTAGACTAGAGGCTCTACGGAGTCTACGCTGCTACGCCTGCTACGGACACCATCAGTCTGATGTAAAATACAGCTGTTATCGGGTTGTTTATGTTCTTTTTATGTTTAGGCCATTCTGTGCCGCTGAGTGAAATGACCACCATAGACAAAACAAAAGCTTTTTTACAAAAAAAAAAAAAAACAACCGACTTCTAAAAAAGCACTACAAACTGAAAAAGGACTTTAATTTCGGAAGTCAGTGTGTGTGGTTCCGCATTTTCGTTTTTTGACACCGACTTCCGAAATTAAAGTTATTACACGACTGCCCAAAAAGGAGTGTAATGTATTCAGCGTTGATGTATGTTTGTATGTATGTGATATGAGTTTCTTTATTCCACCATAACTTTTAAATGCCTGAACAGATTTGGATATACGGAGTATCGTTAGAATCCTTACATCATCCCGAGTGACACTGGCTATATATTTTTTTGAAAAAAAAAATCTAAATGGCGGCAGTATGGCTCCATTTTGAAAAGTGAAAAAAAATTTTTTGTTCAATTTTTACAATATCGGTATCAAATGGAAGGCCTTGGTGAGCACATTCCAAATATATATAATTTATGGGCACCAGTTTTACTTAGGTACGAAGTACGCGCAAAACAAACATTTCATCTTTGGCTGTGCAAACGATTTAATCAGAGTTTAATAAAACTGAGAATGTGAATGGTTTCGTAGATGATTGAGTTTTAGAAATCTTTCATCATCATCGTCTGTTTAGTCAGGGAATACAAATTGTTTTTTTACTTTTTAGTTCGTTTTTGGCAGGGCAGTCGTGTTTTTATTTTTTTTTAATTTTTCAGTTTCTAGTGTTTTAACCCCCGACGCAAAAACGCATCGTAGCTCCTGAACGGATGAACCGATTTTGATTTTTTTTTTTTTTTTTTTGATTGGTGAATTTGTCGGGAGTGTTCTTAGCTAGGTATGTTTGATGAAAATCGGTCCAAGATGGCCGCCGCCACAAAATGGCGGATTACATATTTTTTCATAACTCCCTCAATATGGGTACCTATCAAATGAAAGGGCTTGACTAGTGGAATACTATACACTATGATAATTTTTTTTGGAAGTCGGTTGTATTTTTTTTATTTTGTTTTTAGTTGTACACCTATCCCACACAAATTCATATATACTTGCAAGATAAGAGGTACCTCAATAACACCTTTGGCAGGAATGTACCGTGGGTGTACAGAGGGCGTACCGTGGTATACTGAACACATCTGCCTACCCCTTTACAGGCGGAATACAGGCGTGATGTTATGTTATGCGATTGCATAAACAATGCATACATATTCTATAGAAGCAGTCGCGGTTGATTTGCTGAGACAGACAACGGAACTCTTCAATAAATGCTTATTGAAGAGTTCTGTTGTCTGTCTCCGAAAGTCATCATCAGATCTTTACGAAATTTAAATGGGTCCATTTTGGAAGCTTTCGAAAAAAAATTTGGCAAATCCGTCTATATATGACGGAGTTATGCCCGAATATACATAAAAATATATATATATAAACATCCGAATTGAAAACCTCCTCCTTTTTTTGAAGTCTGTTAAAAAATAGTTCACCTCTTTATGATAATTTCGTTAAATCTCGAAATTACGTTAATTTTTCTGCAGATTTTTCCTGAACGCATTCAAGATACAAGGTCAGGGCGGTTTTAAGACACGAACTACCTACCTGAATAAATATATGAGAAAATTCAAATATAACTTATTCAAACATTAGAGATTTGATCTTTTGTAAGGCCATTGTGCATACAATAAGTAGAGACGTATTCAGGACATGACTTCATTTAGTTCCCTGTAGTTAGACGACAATCGACATGTGGGCCCTCATTGCGATCTCAGTGTTATTCATTTTTTATTTGTTAAAACAGAAATTCAGAAGTCCATACCTCTATCCTCCAGGTTGTGTTATTGAGTTGGCTTCGTTAATAATGATTGTGAAATTTCTTAAATCACTTTTTATTTTTTAGGACCAACACCATTGCCGTTTTTGGGGAACTTGTTATCCATTGTTTTTAGCTTGAGGTCTCGGATCTCCCACCATACGTTATGGCGGTCTTGGGCTCGCGTGTATGGAAACGTGCTCGGCTTGAGACTAGGACTCCTCAACGTTGTGATCGTCTCCGGAAAGGACTTGATAAAGGAAGTGTCAACTCGCGAAGTTTTCGACGGTAGACCTGATGGGTTTTTCTTTATGATGAGATCGTTTGGCAAAAAGCTTGGTAAGCATATTCATTATTTCCTGTTCTTATTATTGTTCCAACATATTTCACAACGTTATAGAATAACGAATGACGCACAACTATACTCCAAACTATCTCTTAAAAAATTCATAAAGACTTTATCTATGTGTTTAGAACAGACGACCGTAACGATCCTATCGATTAGCTGTTTTGCTATACTTATAGGTGGTGATAATTACAATTACATGAACCCTTTGGAAGCCGTAGCGGTGATTCCTTATTCAAAAAGACTAGACCCTATCTTGTGATGCCTTTTTTAGGAATCGTCTTCAACGACGGAGCCTCTTGGAGCAAGACAAGGCGCATTGTGCTGAAATACCTGAAGAGCTTTGGGTACAACTCGCGGTTCATGGAGAGCTACATTAGCGAGGAGTGTAGAGCCCTCGTCAAACTGAGGATGGGCGACACCGGGCAGCCGATACTAGTCAACAGCATGTTTAATATCACGATCGTCAATATCTTGTGGAGGCTCGTCGCTGGGAAAAGGTCACAACTTTTATTAGCTTTATTATTACAAAACCGGTATTTATTATTGAATTTTGTACAAAGGTTTTGGCAATCAATGAAGACCAATGACCATGTTTTAATTAACTATGTATACCTCGTTTAGCAATCAATACCAAGCACCCACGTAGCGTATCATCTCCTAGAATCTATCTTGCAGATGATAATAAGTCATGCCAGGGACACATTTCACTACTTCGCGGAGCCATCAGAAAAAGATTCGTAACAGAAATACCTTCATACATTATTAATGTACGGCAAATATAACAACTTTATTGTAATCAGTTGCTAAATTATTCATTTATGAATTCCAGATACGATTTAGAAGACAGAAAGCTCAAATTATTATGTGATTTAATAATGAAGTTATTTCGAGCCGTGGACATGAGTGGAGGCATCCTGAACTTTATGCCATTCATAAGGCATGTACTGCCTGGTCTATCAGGGTACACAGAACTTAGTTCAATTCACAAGGCACTCCACGACTTTCTGAGGGTGAGTTGATACAAAAATATGTCAAAATTAAAATATCACGAGGTCAAGTTCAGAATAACAACGTATCTCAGCAAATAAGATAGGCTGTTATAGTTCAGGGACGTGTGTTTTGCGTAAGTAACTCTGGTGTTGACAGTTTTTTTTATATTTTTTAGGGTTACGTAGACAACAAGGAACCCTTATAGTTTCGCTAAGTCGTCTGTCTGTCTGTCCGCGGTTTAGCTCAAAAACTGTTGGTACTACAAAGTTGTAATTTGGCATGAGTATACACGTTAATGACGCCGAAAAAGTGGTCCTCCCCTACATCTAAAGTGGGGATGATAATTTCTTTTTCGTCCTTCCCGTAGTGTGGGATATCGTTGAATAGGTCTTTCAAAAATATTAGGGGTTCGGGAAGACCGTTTTTTGATTAAGTAAACCGTTCGTGACTTATCAAGCTTTAAAGTACCAATTTTCGTTAGAGTCAAGTGTCCCCCCCTCTACCAACTACACGGTTGTAGTTAGAAATTCAAATGTCACGGCAATAGTACTCATATATAACGAAGTTTAAAGTAAAACTATCACACTTAAGTGGGCTTTACAAGTTTACGAGTAATAGTCGACCAATTGTATTAGACTCGAAAATTTCGAACAACTCCATAGAAATGTCGATAGATGGCGCTAAGCGTCAGTTGTATCGCGCTATTGTTTAATTCCTAAATAAGTTTTATACAAAAGAAACAGTTGCTACACCGGCTATGATAGGACTTATCCAAATCTCAAAAAAAATATTAAAACTTTCCGTGCAAAATTGTCGGATCAAGTGAGGATTTGTATAGGAAGTCAAATTAGGTAGGTAGTCATGTTTGGCTTTTAGTTAGAGCATGGTATGAAACTATCAGTCAGCGAATACGACCCGCTGTTATAAAAACTACGGAACCCTACACTGCGCGTGTATTGTGTTCAATGGGCGACACGGTTGGCACAGTGGTTAAGCGATTGACTGCTGCGCTGCGTGTCGCGGGTTCGATTCCCGCACGGAACAAATATTTGTATGACCTAGGAGTAGTTGTTCCGGGTCTGGCTGTTTGTGTATGTGAGTTTTAATGTTTATAAACGCACCCACGATACAGGAGAATTTCTTAGTGTGGGGCAATGTTAAAAAAAAAAAAAACATGTCCTCGTATGGACATTTTCATGAATAGTTTAGTTTAATACAATTTGGAGGAACTTAGTACTATCTCTCCTTGCATTAGGCAATTTAAAATGAGCTTTGAAACAATGTAGTCGTGCTGACCGTCCGTATGTGAATTTAATATGACATTTCAGCTTTATATATAGGTAAGCAAGTTCAACTGCCAACTTTAAAAAATGTGCAAATTCACAATACGCCGATCTGAACTAATTAGTTAACATAATTATAACAAAGGAATAAAAATAATTCAAAGAATTCGCTGTTCCTTTCATTAATAATATAATAATACTTTGTCCGAGGTCGAGCACACTTCCTATAATTAGAACGAATAATTTAATGCAATTTGCAATGTAATTTATCAACAGGAAACCATAGAACAACATCAACAAAGCATCGACGTCAACAACCCGCGGGACGTCATCGACGCCTTTCTCATTGAAAAAATGGAATGCAAAGATCAATTCTGTACGTATCTAGAAACAAGCGAACAGTGTAAATAACAGGCAATTATCTTCCGATAGATAATATTAATTTTAATACTGCGTTGACGCAAAAAACTTGTCGAATAACAAACAGCATGTCTTATCTCAATCTTGGGCTACTCAAATGTCAACTTGACATCAATTACTTGAAATGAACTCCCTAATTTGTTTAGTTTTTTTTTTTTTCGTAATCGTGAGAATTTAATTTGTTTTAATGTTTCTATCAGCTCGTTAATTATGTACGTAATGAAATGCAACATTAATTATTATGGTTTTCAACGGAACCTGCACTCTATAAACTTTGAATATTACGTATGTAATACATTAAATCAACCTAGCGATATACTTGTCTCATCTGGCGTGTCACAAGGGTCTCATTTGGGTCCAATTTTCTTCAATGATGTGCTTACAATATTCACTATTTCCAATAGGTAGGTAGGTACTCAATTATTTTCATCTTAAAGTTCGTTGATTTTTTTTGTCAAAATTGGACAAAATCCTTAAATCTCAAGATGTCACTTCCCGCATCAGACTTATAAGTAGCTTTAGATAAGCTGGTTTAATAGTGACAAGCAAGATCACAAGAATGCAATTTTTTGAGAGCCAGAAAAATGAAAAAGCGCCTCTTTAGTTACAGACGAGGAACTCCAGGTAGTGTGCTTAGATCTGCTGGAAGCTGGCATGGAGACGGTGTCCAACACAGCCGTGTTCATGCTCCTACACATCGTATGCAACGACGACGTGCAGCGACGGCTGCACGACGAGATTGATGACGTCATCGGTCCTGTGAGGCCTCCTGCACTTAGCGATAGAGCCAGGTTTATTATTTTGATCGCTTTATACAGTTTCAACACTGTTTATTTATGCTGTTCCACAAAGTATGCAAGATTTCGTGACATGAGGTAGAACGTTAAAAAGAACGTCTACGCCTCTTGCAGTGTGGTCATTCATGCGGCGTCTGCAAGGCGTGAAAGCAGAGGCGTAGCTAGGGTGGGGCAGCTAGGGCAGGAGCCCTAGGCGCTTTCGAAGGGGGCGCCAATTATTCAATTTAAAAAACAAGATACACTACAATAAACCATTTCATACTCTTATATGTATTTACTTCGTGATCTTGATCAGTCACAAATTCTGCTTACAATTGCAGTATCCATCGGAAGTTGTGAGCGATCTTTTAGTATGTTGAAATTAATACTTTCGTTTTGAAGAGCTACAATTGGTCAAAAAAGCTTTACTCAGTGTAGAGCAAAAAGAACGGATAAAATTAATTTCGAAAACATCATCGATATCAGGCACGCGCGAGGAAACCGGCATGTCCTCATGATTATCATCATCATTTCAGCCGAAAGACGTCCACTGCTGGACATAGGCCTCGCCAAGCACCTCCAGACCTCCACTTCGACTGGTTCCGTGCTTCTCGCATCCAACGGGTTCCTGTGGCTTTAACAAGGTCGTCGGTCCACCTTGTGGAGAGGCCTTCCAACACTCCGTCTTCCGGTACACGGTCGCCACTCCAGAACCTTTCAGCCCCATCGACCATCTGTTTTGCGAGCAATGTGCCCTGCCCACTGCCACTTAAGTTTGGTAATTCTTCGGGCTATGTCGGTTACCTTGGTTTTCCTACGGATCTCTTCATTTCTGATTCGATCATGCAGAGAAACTCCAAGCATAGCCCTCTCCATTGCCCTTTGGGTGACTTTAAGGCTTCCAATAAGGCCCATTTCGAGCGACCACGTTTCAGTTCCATAGGTCGTCACTGGCAACGCGCACTGGTTAAAGACTTTCGTCTTGAGACACTGCGGTATGTGGGACGAGAAGATTATGTGATTGCGTAGCTTCCCGAACGCTTGCCAGCCGAGTCGCATTCGACGATTGACCTCTTTCTCGAACTTGGACCTACCCAACTGGACAGTTTGTCCTAGGTAGACATACTCGTCCACGACTTCAAGTGTAGCGTCTCCGATCTTCATTAGAGTGAGTGTTACATAGGCATTTGACATGACCTTCGTTTCGTCCAAGTTCATTTTAAGACCCACTCTTTCGCAGCCTCTACTGAGGTCATCAAGCATTGTATTGAGGTCCTCCTTACTCTCAGCCATGACTACGATATCGTCGGCAAACCAAAGGTGAGTTATGAACTGGCCATTGATATTAATGCCAGCCCCTTTCCAGTCCAGAACCTTGAAGACATCTTCCAGTGCAGCGGTGAACAGTTTCGGAGAGATAACGTCTCCCTGTCTCACACCTCGCTGCAGAAGGATGGGTTTCGAGGTCTGATCCTGGAGTCGGACTGACATAGTGACGTTTTCTTACAGACACTTCAGCATCTCGATGTACCGATAGTCGATCTGGCACCGTTGAAGAGACTGCAGTACAGCCCATGTCTCGATCGGATTAAAGGCTTTCTCGTAGTCCACAAACGCTAAGCAGAGAGGCAGGTTATACTCTTCGGTCTTCTGTATATCCTGTCGTAGCGTATGTTTGTGGTCGACGGTGCTAAAGGACAGGACTAAACTAATAAGTCCTTTTCTTAATGAAATAGAAAGAAAAAGATGCACTGAACTTAAATTTAGTTTAGTTTGTGAACAAGGAAATCGGCGCCATTGTATGCCTCAGGGGTGTTCCCATACAACTAAAAAGTGAAAAATATAAACTTGATTACTTTCCTTCCAAAAAAACTTCCAAAAAGAAAATAACTTTTATTTCGGAAGTCGGTGTCAAAAAACGAAAATGCGAAACCAACGACACTGACTTCCAAGGTTAAAGTTATTTTTCGCTTTGTAGTGTTGTTTTTGGAAGTCGGGTGTTTTTTTTTGTAAAAAAAGTTTTATTAGTGAGATTTATGACTATTATAAATATAGTGTGTCTGTTTTTTTTTATAATATTATAATTTACGAAGGGGCGCAAGTATGATGCGTGCCCTAGGCGCCATTGTCTATTGCTACGCCCGCCCCTGCGTGAAAGCAACAACGCCTATGCTGGACAATTGGTCATATTTAAACTGTATGAAGACACTTGATCCTTCTTTATCTCTCTCTCTATCTCTCTCTTTTCTCTCTTATTTCTATTTTAAACAGCCGTATCGTGTGGTTTTAACCGAACAGTCCTGAGTATTTCCCAAAGGTTTTTAGTATAGCTCGCTTTATCTGTAAAGGATGGTGTACACCGAAGCGGTGTTACTGGAGTCATTGCGCATTTCAAGCGTGGCGGCTATGGGCATCCCGCACATGGCGCTCGACGATGCACGACTCGGCAATTATGTTATACCTAAGGTAATGAACTTTAAATAATAACTGATTCTACAGGACAAAATTGAATACTTAAGTGCGCCAAATTAAAATATCTTATTCAACGTAATAAAATAAATTTAGAGCATGCCATTAAGGAGGTATGCACATACGTGCGCGTAGGTGAGCGATTTGGCAACGTGCGTCGTCGCGCTCCCTTTTCTACCTAGGAACGGTCAAAATTAGGTAGGTACCTAGTTCAACGTGTTGGAAAACTTGCTTCATGTTGTGAACTCTGCTATGAATTGGATTGCTTATACGCGCGCGCTAAAATTGATACTTTCATTTTCAAATTTTGATAATTTTGATAAAAAATAAATTTACTGGAACGACGTTAATTCTCTCTACTTAAAGGCAAGAACTTAGTTTGCATTATCTAAGACGATAATTACACGATTTTTTTTCAATAATTTGACAATTTGAAGAAATGAAAATTTATAATGATTATGTAACATGTATACCTATAATGATTATACAAGTTTTCAATTTCATCCTGTATAACGTAAAAAAAAGATCATTTTCTGGATAATGTTGAGGCTTAATGAAATAAAAAATCAGCAATAGCTGTGAATGCTGTTTATTATCACCGCAATGTTGCAAACTACGTGTTTTACCTGTTACCTTGACGAGTTAATCATTCATTAGAATTATTTTCTCTGTTCTATCTATAGCATCATCTACGAATTAAAACTGAGTTCATGGAACAACAAACGCGAAGGTTTATCGACTATTTATTAGAAGAACACTATAGGTACTATTGATTTAATCGGACGTTAATTACTCCCTAACAAGGTTCTATATTTCCCAGGGCACGTTCATTCTATTGTCTATGTTCGATCTGCACAACGGTGGCCACTGGAAAGATCCGGACACATTCCGACCAGAGAGATTCATCACCAAAGAAGGAAATCTTATTCAAGACGAGTGGCTCATGCCGTTTGGAACAGGTTGGCTCTTTATAAAAGCAAGACTTTAACAACCCTTTTGAATGGTTTATTTTTAGTATGATACTTGAAGGTGTAATTAAAGACAACGAGTTTTCAGTTATTTTATTTAAGCTCTAAAGGATGCCTAAAGGTCTCAAAATATTCCACAAGATTGTGAGTCTTAATATAGAATACCTGTTGTATTTTATATTTAAAGTTGCATCTTCCTTACAATACAAAAAGTGGGTTACCTACGGCTCCTGTCCGACTTTTCTATAGGGTTCCGTACCCAAAGGTTGCCAACCGGACTATTACTAATCCTACGTCGCGGCATCGTCTGGCATGGCCACAGGGTTGTTTCATAGTTTTAATTCATAACTCTTAATTCGTTTTCTAGGAAGAAGACGTTGTATAGGCGAAGGGTTGGCCCGCTCAGAACTGTTCATGTTCCTCACTCATATTCTGCAAAAGTTCCGATTGAAGATACCAGATGGCGTCACTGCTCCCTCCGTTGAACCAAATGACGGTCTCTCGCTCTCAGCTAAACCTTTCCGAGTCGTTTTTGAAACGAGAATGTAAAGCTGATAGTTTAGACGTCATTAGTCTAAACTCACTATAGTAATTATGTACAATGAACCGAATAAAACCAACTTAGCCTAAATGTACAGACGGCTTCATTATTAAAGGTCGTTAACACCCGTTTAACTTGTTTTTATTGACGAGACCTAAACAATTATTGTGAGACTTTCATATGGCAATACGAATGGACTATAATTACCTAAAATAAAACGCAAGATTCCACATTCGATTTTAACCAGAACAGTTTTAATACATTTTAAACTAAGTACTAACAACACTATTTAATTCAAATAAATCTTCTTTATGCTGAACGCACCATCAAAGGGTTATAAATTCGATTAAGTTAAATTCTGTAGAGGCATACGATTTCTATTTAAAACACGCAAAAGAAAATCTGTGTCAAAAACGTATTTTGAAGTTTATATCGCTCCTGCAACAGATACAATCGAGTTCTCGCTCTACAGGGGAGGGCCACGACGTTTCCTCACTGAAAATCAATGTGTATCGCGCATGCGTTACAGATTTTCTTCCGCCGCTGTCAAGAGCGCCGGCGAAGTATATTGTTTATAATACAGTGAATATTAAATATCTTGAAAACAAATCCATTCAAAACAAACGAATAACTTTACCGAAACCAAAACCAAAATGAGTAAATAGTTATTGCACCTAACGTTAGTTAACATTATAGCAATAACTTCTTCATTACAGCGATGTGTGTAGGTGTGATTAATTGATTCTATAAAAAACAAAAGTTGATAACGTTATAATAAACGAACATGCGAATCCCTTCTTTCGAATACAATACTAACTGATCGAGTTTACTAGAACATCAGTTTTAAACAATAAAATTGGTATTGATAAGTAAATAAACGATGTAGATGTCAGAAGTGTCGTAAGCTTCAAAAAATGAACGAGACCCTAGGTCGCGGGTACGCCCGCATCGAAGCGATCCGGGCTGCGAGGGGTGAGCCACTCTCGACCATGGCGGACCCGGGCGCGCCGCCGCCGGACCGTTACAACTCCGTCTACCTGACGCTGTTTGTCGCAGGTGCCGCCTTCTTACTGCCATTTAACAGGTAACTAACGTTCACTATCTGCTCACCGCAGCCTCTCCAAATCCATATCTGGAAAATAACTCAACTAAGTTTAGTCGCTAGGCCAAAAAGCTTCTCTTTTCGGTCCGGTGCGCAGTAACGCTCGTCCTATCAGGTCGCATCGACGAACCCAGCTAATTTGGAAAATAGGCTGGAAAATTTGCAAACAAAGCTAATTCCCTGCCAATATTTCTTAAACTCCGAGCCATTGTAGAGACAAGAAGGTCGTTGGCTTGTTGGGCGCCATCAAGCTGAGACAAGGGAGTAGTTTCCTTGTTGGGTCTCATCAATGGATTGATGGCGCCCAACCTCCCTTTTACGAAGAGCTGTTTATTATAATGGAACTCTTGCTCTAACATTCCAGTTTCATCATGGCGGTGGACTACTTTCAGATGCACTACCCAAACACCACGATAATGTTCGACATGTCCACTGTTTACATAGCCTCTGCGTGTGTTGCCGTCTGCTTGAACAATCTCCTGCTCGATGTCTTTACTTACAACACTAGGATCACCTTTGGTAAGTTTGATGGCAAGATGCCAACAAGAAAAAGAGATGTTGAAAAAAACACAATCTGATCCTATTAGGTACAGACAATTTGCAACAGCCTTCTACATAATTCCATAAGTTAATGTTTCCTTTCTCTTTTAAGTAATTTCCACTCTTCTAATACAAATTGTAGGTATCTTTATAGTGCGCTATAGTTATGCTTATACAGAATTACTCGCCTACTTAAATAAATAAAATTAATACACACAAAGAGGGAAGGGCATAAAACATAGATTTTGCTAAGCAGTCATGACAGTTTAGAGGTGAAATGTGTTCGCCCGAACATATTACTAGCTTGTAAAGTTGCCATTGATTATGTTTTCTATAAGCAAACTTTTCAATAACGAAACTGACTGAAGAACCTCTCTGCAATCCATGTATATAAACTTCCAGGTATCCTAGTGTCCCTAGCGACGATGTTGTTCGTGGCTGTATGCAACATCGGCTGGGACGGGTTCTCGACCGGCGTGTCATACGTTATCAACCTGGTCGCCATCGGAGTGGTCGCATTCGGCTGTACTGTGCAGCAGGCTTCCTACTACGGCTTCACGGGCTGCCTTCCACCGAGGTACACACAGGCGGTGATGGCGGGTGAAAGTAAGCTGTGTTTTTAATAACTGAGGAATGTGTTCATGAGGATTCCATTGAACAAAGTCCCCGTAAATTAGCCCAGTTGACTTTGAAATAGCACTAGGAAAGTAGCTAAAGCACTATAATCTGGGGAGGGCTGAGGCGGGTGCGGGTGCGGTACCTACGCGTAATGCCATAGTAAAATTTTCAGATAAATGGTGTCAAAGATCCATACTTAGTTGATTTTTGAAAACGTTTAATAAGCTCCTTACTTTAACTTTTAATTCTGTTTATGTTTTAGAACATTTTGGTTACATCGAAAGGTGTCACCCAACGAAATTGCAATGAAGGCCATTTTTGAGAGTTTAGAGAAAAGTGATATATTTTGTGTAATTTTCAAAAATACATAAAAATTGTGTTTTCTCGAACCGCATGGATTTTCGCCTAGGCTTTATTGTTACAAATGGGTTTACAAGGCACCCTGAATAATTTTGACTTTTGATTCTCAGCTTAATTTGAATAAATGAGTTTTGATTATGAATATAATAATACCGTTTAAGTCTTCATAACAATTCTTTAGGTGCCGCCGGCTTTTGGGTGTCGCTAGACCGCATTGTCACCAAGTATGGTTTCCGTCAACCGCAACGAAGTACCTTTATGTTCTTCGTGTTCTCCATACTGATCTTGCTGGGGCACTCGATGCTTCATCATGTTATGATGCGTCATCCCCTCGTGCAACATTATCTGCGCCTGACCAACGAGTCGCGACACAGGAGGCGCATTCAGCTGCACTTAAACCCTAACGAAGATGCTACTTTGGTAAGGTTTTAGTGAATTAAAACAATGATACCTTTAAGACAAGACGAGAGGGGCTGCCGCTGCTTGCACAAACGAAATTAAAATATCAATTAATTTGTCTCGTATGATAATGAGTTCTTTTACCTTTAAAGCGAAAATGCCAGGGTAGCCCGCGAAATTCCCCCCTCCCCTAAACCCTCTAAGTTCATATAATCCTATTGAATGACTATTTCATAAAATATCAATATATAGGATTATATGAACTTACAATTATGTGAGCACCATGTATTTATCACATAGTTTATTTATACGAGTATGACATGGTTTCATTAATCCATTTTAATTATTTACCTATTGTTGTATAGTAATTTTATTTTAGGTGCATCGTCTTCACATATTACTTGTATAATTAAGGTGTGCAAAATTTTGGAAAACATTTTATAAGAGTAACGGTGGAGTTTCTTACCCACTCTTCTTCACACGAAAACTACCTTTTGGAAGGGGCGACTAAAATCAATTCTATTTTAATGTCATTTTTAACGTTCAAAAGTGCCTTTTATGTGCCTATTTGTAATAAATGATTTGACTTTGACTAGGGTTATATTGATGATTTTAATGATTATAATTCTGTAAATACATACATGTTACGCTCGCGAATTATATTTCGTTCAATATACAACCTGACACTGCTTACAAATTGCAAAAAACGTAAGAAAGCTTGAATATCGCGGGTTACCTAGCGCATCCCCCTTAAAAGTTTATCTAAAGAATTGGACATTCATCGGGGTCAAATTAAACACGCTGTCGTCTCTAATAAGCTTATTAAAAGCTCTTATGTCTACTTGGTCACTAGCGATATGGTATAATTTTACCCAGAGTAAAGACCCTTAGAGTAGGAAAACGTAGTGTTGGAACACTAGTCGGTACCTACTAATACTATAGTACCACTGATGGCTGATGACAAAAACCTTGAGATACTCCATAATCCTACATAATGACAATCATCATTATGTTTCACATTAAGCTAGCAGGTCGTCCTAGTGTCGTAAACCTATAATTCTGTACTTAGTATAATTTTAGATGGAGAGCGAGGCCGGCGAAGCCAGCTACGGCGTTTTAAAACTGCAGAGTCCAGTACTCTCGACCACCGGGCAAGGTACAACATATTTTTTGAAGCATAGCATAACACAACATCACGCCTATTTTCCTCGAGAGGTTATGCAGAGGTGTACCTATAGTGCACCCACATTTCGCCAGTTATGTTTAAGTCCCATTTATAGGGAGCATACCAGTTCAGTATTAAAGATTTTCTTCTACTTGTAAAGCATCCTCAGTCTATATTAATTCCACCACTGAGACACACGCCTCCTCTCTGTGAGAGGAATTATACTACTAGTATTATTTTTAAAGCAATAACAATAAAATTTTGACGCAAAAAGTGCCACATTAATACGTTGGAGAATGGAGACCATACATAGGTATCCTATGGAGAATAAAAATAATGATGGTACTAATCATGTATTTCAGGAGAAATCGAGACGAATGCCTTCAGTTTCGCCAACCCCGTCTACTCGCCGACAGCCGTCGTGCCCGCCCCGGTAGAGGGCGGTGTGGAGCCGTTCCCGGACAGTGCGACGTCAGAGCCCTCGTCGGCTCTGCGCACACCTCGACCTTCTTACAAAGTAGAAGACGTCGTCTTTGAGTCGCCCGAAAGACCGACCTCGTGGAGAGCGTTCAAACGTAACACTTCTTATTGCTTGTTTAATCCAAGGGTGTACCCACTAGACATGACTAGATAATAAAATCAGATACACTGGTTATATTATACACTAGCTTCTGCCCGCGACTTCGTCCGCGTGAAATTTCGCCTTCGGCATCGCCACGCATCCCATCGCTCGATTTTTTTAAATCTGACTGGCAGTTCCGGAGATTATCCCCAACATACATACAAACAAACAAGTTTCACCTCTTTATAATATTAGTATAGATTTTTGGTTTTTCTTTCGGTCGTGAGCCACGAAAAATACACTTGCAAAGCATACAGATAAAGTTTTAGTTTGTAAAAGCTGGAAACTGACTTCCTACTTGACGTGTCGCCTGTTTTTGTAGGCGGAGTGTTGGCGCGCTGGGCGGTGGCTCGTGCGATCTACCCGTACATGGTGTCGATCGGGCTGGTGTACTTCACGACGCTCAGCCTGTACCCCGGCATCGCGTCCGAGGTGCCCTCTTGTCGCCTTGGGACCTGGATGCCCATCATACTTATGTCCGCCTTTAACCTTTTCGATTTCATTGGAAAAGTAAGCGCCTTGCTATTTTGTTTTAGCTCTGTATAGGCGTTTGTGGTGCATAGCCATTGTCACTATTATTTTCAAATGAATAATAAAATTATCTGTAAGTTTTATTTTATTTTCTTTGATAAAAATATTCAACTATAATAACCTTCTTCGTTTCAACATAAACTTATTGGCCATTTGCTAGGAAAAAAATTGGATGCCATAAAACTTATTTATTTTTTCTTTTTCTTTCCGACAAATGGCTGTTAATATATATTTTTTCGTCTTAAACCAGCCAATGCTTAGGGCTGTTTTATTACCAACCTTACCTTTTTTTAACAGTAAAATGACATGCCATTTATTTTTCGTTATTAGATCGCGGCTTGCTGGCCGTATGAGTGGAGTCGTAGTCAGCTCCTGATGGCAAGCGGTCTTCGGTTACTTCTTGTACCTCTAATGCTGCTGTGCGCTGCTCCTAGACATTCACCACACATCGTTGGGGACGTACGTACGACTGCTTTGAATACCGATTTTAACGAATCATATTTTTTTTATAACTTTTCTTACTCGCTTTTATTGATCTTTCAGGTCTATCCAATATTATTCTCCGTGGTGCTAGGTTTCTCAAATGGCCTATTTGGCTCCGTACCAATGATACTAGCGCCATCTCGTGTCGGCCGCGAACATCGAGAAATTGCTGGTAAGAATTATATTGATTTCAATTCATATTTAATATTTTTTTACCTCATTAGACAAATACTCATTATTTATGTAAGTAATTATTTTAGCCTGTGTTGTCATATTGCAAGGCGCAACTCTCTCTTTTCTTTTTACACTCAACTTGATCATACCTACCTAAAAACACCTTTATAGGTGTCTGTCATGCTCGTCTTGGCACTTGTAGGTACCTGAATTTGCCGCGATGCCGTTGTCGTGTTCTGGGATCCACGTTGTGGTTGTACAATTCATCTGACATGCGGTAGTCATTTCCTGCCCAGTTTCGCACTGGACATTTAACTTACTTCCAAAATTAATATTTCTCATCGCATTGCCGTTCAGGTAACATGATGACGTTGTCATACAACGGCGGTCTGCTGTCGGGCTCGCTGGTGTCATACCTGCTGCTGGGCATGCTTGGCCCCCCGGCGTTCGCTCCGTGCCGCGTGTACCCCACGCCGCCGCTGCCCACGCTGCCGCCCGCTACGCCTCCCAACATCACCTACGCCGTCACCGTATCGCACTAACTGCTTACGTAAAACCCGCCGCAAAATAGAGATGGCAACACCTACGTATAAGGTGCTTTGGAGTAATAACTAAAATAGGGTTTTTTTGAAAATTACGAACTACTACTAAGCTAGGCAACATGTTTTGCTTTGGCAACATTTTATTTGTAATTTTCGGAATGATCCAATTTTTTTAAAATTTACTTCTAAACACAATAATGTTATATAAAACCGGAACCAGTTAAAATGGAATTTAGTTTATTTAAGACTATGATGTAGACTAAACATTTTGGACACCGCACTACACCACCTACTTGGATATGACCTATTGGCCACACTATGCAGGCCAACTTTACCGTTATACTAGTTGTAATTCGATAAACACAAACGAAAGGATATCATTTCTGCGAGTCGTTAACAATGTGGTCACAAAATGTTTATTGTTCAGAAAAGGCGCGCTTTAAATCAGTTCTGCATGTTGTCCACCAGTGCAGAACACTTGCAGGCTTGCAAGCCGTTCTGCAACATGCGTATCTACCCTGCTGAACGGCCACCCAGGACTGCAGCAGGATAGTGAACTGGCCCTTTGAATAGAAGTAAAACTAACACGGTTTTTGTTTGAACTTATTTTAAATTATTAATTTTGCAATAGGCAATAGCCATTTCAGCCTTAAATATTTAACCAAGAAGAATGATTTAGCTAAGTACTAGAAAATTCCTACACAATAAAAATCATTGTGTATTTTATGTATAATCTAATATAAATAATTTACAAAATAAGTACAATACCTTGTAATTTAATATAAGTATACTGTCTTCCCCTTGGACGTCTACTAATTAAATGACAAATAACGTTGTATAATAAGTAAACAATTTTCATCTTGCTCCCTTGCCCTACAAGTTACCTAGGTACAGATAAGTTGAATTTACTTATTTAATACCGACCGCATTTGTATAATTTTCAATGGAGAGTGATGGATTTACTCAACAGATGAACAAAACGATCTAACAACTTTAATAGTATATTTTTATACAAAAGTACTGAAACACACTTTTAGCAGCGCATATTAAATATACACACGTATACCTGATGGCCTGACAACCAGTCTTACCAAGGGGTATCGTATTACCCAGTAACTGGGTTGTGGAGGTCAGAGATAGGCAGTTCCTCCATGTAAAATACTGGTATTCAGCTCCATCCGGTTAGACTGGAAGCCGATCCCAACATAATTGGGAAAAGGCTGGGCAGATGATGAGATGATGACCTGATGACCTACCTACTTGAGAAGCTGTAAATTATTTAATTAAACTGTTATCCGCCGTAATAATTAAGTTTGTTAAACATTACGTGTCAGCAAACTTTTGCTATTAACTTTAAATAGGCACTTTGGATTGTTACATAGAGTAGCTAATAAAAAATAATAAAATATGGTTTCAATTTTAAAATTACAGACTTTTTTAAAGTAAACTTGAAAAGTAAAGTGATGACGCTGTCAGTAATTTCAATATGTTTTGCTTAAAATGGAATGGTAAATGGTTGTACTTTAAAATGATGTAAACTTAAGTGAGACTGAAAAAAAAATGTAAAGTGAGTGGAGTGACTTATGACTGTTGTATTGTATTAATGTAATATATCAAACTATGAAATGGCTACCTCTTGCTTTTCTACGAAACAATTTTGTTCTACAGTGTAGATATTTGAATGTACATAGCACCAGTGTAAATAATTATCAATTAAATAGATACATATCTGGATATTTGTTTGTTTAATTCTATGATCCAGAACGTATAGACTCCTGCACCCTAACTCTAACACACTACAAATCTCAATCTGAATCATTTTGAAGGATATTGCTAAACCATTGCTTCATATGTACGAAAAAATTTGTCTTCTCAACAACGTAAATAACGCAATAAATGTTGTTGAACTGTCGGAATGAAAGCCAGTGCTACTATTAGTCTGTTACGCAATTATTCCGCTAGCCTGCGGTTCACGGCAGCAACACCGCTCCGCTAACAGTGTGAGCAAAGGGCTTTTGTTTGTTGCTTTCGTAGGTAGAGAACGTAACTAAATATGGTTTTCTTTTATTTTCATGTTGCTATTGAGGCGGATTGCATTTTCGTTAAGAAAAAGTTTTCGTAACTTTTCATACAGGGTGGCAGACGCGCAAACTGTAACCATGAATTTAGCACATGATTCTAGACTAGCAAAGAAATTTATCGTCGAATATCAAAAACCAAATCAGCGGTTTCATTGTAAAGTGCAATACCTACGCGGTGAGAATTTCTGTAACAGTAGATTTTTTAAATTACCGACGATAAATGTTATATTTTTTTAATTACAGACGTTAAATGTTAACGCAGATTGGTTCCGAATCATGTACTGAATCCATGGTAACAGGTAAGGCCTCGGTGTCCCTACCACCTTGTGTATTTTTATCTTTCTCCGTTTGTTCGAACACGATCACACATATATCACGCACGCCGCGCATTCATCTTCTTATCCTTTGATTAAAATTAAACGAGGGCACATTTTCATCGTTGCTGTAGAAACTATTACTAAATCAGTAACACATCGCTACGTAGGCACCTACTACAGATACCTAACTATTAAAGCATCATGAATTCTTGTCAGTAAACTTCCAATTCCTTATCAAAATATATTATATATATGTTTATTAATGACTATACCTATTATAATAAGTTATTTTTAAAGATATATTGTTATTTACCTACAGTAATACCTACTTCAATTAATTACCAGACGTCGATAGTTGATAACTCTACCTATCTACTTCATACATATCATAAACTCACGCCTTCAGACTTTCTTTAAATTAAATTATACTTAAATATACCCAGACCTATGAACTTGTTTTTCAATTTGTTGAACTTTCAATTATTCTGAAGGAAGTTATCTCGTAAACAATTGACTAGAATATCGTGGTAAGGAAGAAATTTTTAATTTAAAGACAATATTATAGTGTTAATTGTTATTTACACCCATCTTTGATCTGAAAGTTCGTTAGACTTAACTATGTTCAAAGTCAAATCATTTATTTCAAATAGGCACATAAAAGAAAATCGAAAATTCTTTTTAATACCTAATATAAATAAAAGTTGGTTGGTGTGACATTAATTGATAAAGTCAACATTTTAATTAAGAGTAAGTGAATTGATAAATTCATGGCAAAGGTCGTCCTATTTTTTAAGAGGTCTGCAAAAACAAAAGAACTTGTTACTGGCGGTTTCTCGTACTTACTATCGGAAATAATCCGATAATTTAATGAACACAGAACTAAGGCTTGAGAAAAGTAATAACTTCTGTATGTACTACACAACATTACTGAAGTATTTCAAAACATTTATCAGTAGCGTTCTGATCCGAGGGCAATGTCCCTACGTATGATACATGCAATTTTAATATAATCTCCTTTGGCATTCATTCGTATTTGCACGACTCAGATGTATGAAAACATTATTTTATTCAATGTTACAACAATAAATCAATTTACCCTGTGTAATCGGGGCTATCAGTGCCTATATGTAAGTATATACCTAGATGCAAGTATACAGACAATAAATAAATGTCTATCGTATACTCAACATAATAATATATAGTAATTTATGAAGCACTTACATAATAATTATAAATAACAGAGCAGACAATTTTTTTTTTTGCATAAATCATAAAAGTTGGGAATTACAGTTTCCTTGCTACGTTCCTAGAACAAGAACAAAGACATGGTATATTGTTAGTAAGTACCGGCTATATAGGATACGTAGAGTGCTACAAGACATTGATGGGGGGCGTTGTAGGTAAACATTTGTGCAATTATTGTCTAGTGAAACATCACATGTTTTTTTTTTAATGGTTCTCTGTTGTCGACGGCGGCGTTATTTCCGATTTGGGGCACGCGCCACCGCCATCAGCGTATGAAGAAGTGTGGGAACAGCGCTCTTTCTAAGCCATATTTTACCTAGTTGATTCGGCCCCTAAGGGTCCATTTTTTAACTTTATAGCCACCAATTAATCGTTCTAGTGCTAGTAGGGCGAAAACAGCGGTAGAAGGTAATTAGGTTGTCTACCGTAAGTTCGCTAACTACCCCATTGTGCACGTAGTCGCCGTCAGTGCGGGCGAGAAACGTTTGGTGTGAACTCAAGGTACCATAGAATAAAACGGGCTCAGCGTAGCAGCAGTGTAGAATCCGTCAGAGCAGCAGCGTAGGCTCCGCGTCGTAGACTCAGCGTAGCTGCTAGCTGCGACGTAGGCTCCTCGTTGTAGAGACGCGGCGTAGCAGAAGCGTAGGCTGGAGAGCCTACGCTTCTGCTACGCTGGGTGTCGATCGTAGGCTTTACCCAGAAG
Source organism: Apamea anceps (assembly GCA_951799955.1). Lineage (NCBI taxonomy): Eukaryota > Metazoa > Arthropoda > Insecta > Lepidoptera > Noctuidae > Apamea > Apamea anceps. Next base: position 9,631,928 of record OX637516.1, read on the forward strand.
CAGTACAGGCTCGCGTAGACGCGTACAACACTTATGACTTATGGCTGAAGGTGTCAATTAATGTTTTGTTGTAAGATATCAGTTCATCGTTTAAATATACTTCCGCCATGCGATGTCAGGATGCACTGTAAGTACTCGAATGTTACTACAAGTTTAATACAACTCTGCCTAACCCTTCAGAGAATACAGGCGTCACCTAAGTTATTAACCGACTTCAAAAAAGGAGGAGGTTCTCAATTCGACGGTATGGTTTTTTTTTGTGTGTTTGTTACGCGATTACTCCGCCAATTATGGACCGATTTTCAAAATTCTTTTTTGTTCGAAAGGAGATACTTCTGAAGTGGTCCCATAGAAATTTCATCAAAAACGGTTCAGTAGTTTGGTTTTTAAATCAAAATTACTGGTAAAAATTACAACTTAAAAGTGAAAAATAAAAACTTTTTTCCAAAAAATAACAACCGACTTCCAAAAATGACACTACAAAGAGAAAAATAACTTTAATTTCGGAAGTCGGTGGCAAACTACGAAAATGCGAACCCAACGACACCGACTTCCGAAATTAAAGTTATTTTTCTCTTTGTAGTGTCGTTTTTGGAAGTCGGTTGTTACTTTTTGGAAAAAAGTTTTTTTTTAGTTAGGTGTAGGTACCTAATTTATAATTGCGTACAATGAAGTAATGACGTAAAAAGCATAATACGGGATTAAATTGTACCATAACCTGACCTGTGACCTATCTGTATCAGATACGTTTGATAACATTTAATTACTTAATTACTACTTAATATCAAGTTATAGCAACGTGCATCTTGTGAAAACTAGTTAAAAATGTATAATATTAATAAATAAATAAGTTAAATAAGTTTTTACCAATGTTAAGTAGTGGTAATTTCCTTCTGTGGATTCTGTGACATATACGCACATAAGTAATACCCGAGGCGGGGTTGATAAACTTAATTGTTTTGAGGTATGCTGCACGTTTCTGAACTTGATATTTTCCAAGTAGGTATGTAGATGCCTAATAAACTGTTTCTAAGGTAAATTTGTATTAATTGAGCTCCATTTGTACATGTAGTACCGTAGGTACATGCACTTATTTATTTTTAAGTAACTAGTAGTTTCATAGTGAGCATGTGTATGGCACATGATATGTGACGTGAATTACGGAAAATAACTTCCAAATTTAGTTAGCAATAGCCAATTTGTATATGATTTTGATACTATTCAGTTTAGTTACTTTTACTGTTACCAGGGTTTTTCACAATTGTGAATATAATACCTACCTATCGGGCCGTGGCCATCGAAGTGTCGGTAGGTACTTAAACCTGAACCTGACGATGTAGCTCCTCTCACACTATCATTCTGACCTTGATTCCTACTACTGCTACTACATGATAGGCCAAACAACTACATTGACCTTTGTACCTGAACTTCAATGTTCAGCATCCGTTCTGGATGTTTGTGATTTACGACCGTCAGCGATCCTATCAGTTTATATTATAATTTATTTGATTCGCTGCTTCCTGTGAGCCTGACAATACATTGTCGGCAATTGCATTATTTCATTGTTGCATAGAGAATGCCAAATTAATTTCGTTAAGTATTTATAATAAATAGGTAACTATTTGATCGGCATAGAAAATAGATTTAATTTTCACACATTTTCATTTCAACACAGTTTTCGTAGACCTTTCTTGTAACAAGCCGCCTGGAGGCGGGCTACCGCAGAATTTCGAACTGAATTTTACAAAAACTTCCCTTAATGTTATGATAATTAAAACACAGATTTGATTGTAAATAATAATTTAATAAACAATATTGCACATTATAATATCACAATTATTAGAGTGGATGGCTTAAACCCAGCGGGAGGTCGGTCGTCAGGCGTTGGTGTCGTCTACCGACGCTGTTGAGGGTTAGTATCCCTAGATGAAAACTCGAGTGGTGTGTTCAACACTTTCACACTGTTCTATCTCTTGCGGCGGCGCGTGCGGGACTGCTGCGACGAACGGGAGCTCCACTCCAGGCTTAGATCACTCGACGATGGCGGCGTCTCCGGGAACTGCGCGTGTGACGTCCATCGGCACGAGTCACACGAAGATTTTGGCGTCTCTGGTACTTTTCCCGGCTTTCCATTTGGGCTGTATGACTCCAAAATATGCTTGTAGGCGCACTCCGAAGGCTCAGGGCACCTACCCCGAGCAACGCTCAAACGGGCACGCACGCAAGCGGTGCAATAACCACAACTATCTTCGCGAAGAGCACTGCGAACCATTTTGAACAATGTGTGAATGAGGTGACGCGCTTTGAGGACTGAATCTGGTTGTCAGAGAGCGATGATATTTATGCGCACGCCGGGCGTCGCGCACGCGCCTCGCCGATAACCCCGGCTCCGGCGCCAGCGCGCTATGTGATCATTGCGATCGCACTAACTACTAACTGCGGCATTGTCAGAAAAATATCCCTTTAATTTATAATAGGTATTATAATCCATGTAAGCAACCACTGTAAAGATTAGTCAGTACGTATCACCGCTTTGGCTATGTTGGAACATAAAACATTGAATAACCTAAAAAACACTTGTGTGGATTTCAATAATTGTAGGTACCAACCAGCACTAGGCCCGCGTGGTGGATTACGGCCCGTGCCCTCTCACAGACAGGCCTGGGTCCCAATCCGTCCCAGTAGTGGGAACGTTATAGGCTGATTATGTAGGTAGGTACCTACTTCAAATTTGCAAGCACACATTGTTATGTGAAGACGATTAATGAACCAGGTATGTTAAATTATCCATCTAAAGTTAATTTCAAACTAGGCTAATCGAGGCTTCAAGTGATTATCATAAAGTTGGTATTCAGAATATAGTCTTGTGGTGTGTGTATGTGTGATGTAGGTAATATTTCTTGACCAAGTTAAGAACTATGTCTAGGCACTTCTATCAATCTATCTAGCCTTTTCCGAACTATGTTGAGGTCGGCTTCCAATCTAACCGGATGCAGTTGAATACCAGTGTTTTACATGAAGCGACTGCCTATCTGACCTCCACAACCCAGTTACTGGGTAACACGATATCCCTTGACAAGACTAGTTGTTATACTTAGGTACTTAATAACGTAAAATAAATAAGAAAGTGAAGTATTATACCAAGTATTATACCCAAGTATTTCAAGTTACCGTGAATATAGGTAGGTAACTGCTCTGACGATTGTAGCCTGTGCGAGTCACACCAGTAGTAAATTATCTTGTAATGAATAATGAGTACCTAGTAGGCACCTATACAATCAGGAGATCATGTAATATTTTACGAGTTATTGCTGCACATGGCTACAAACGGGTAGATAACCAAGCACCTAGTATCACAGGCCGACGTAGGAGACCTCTGTACCCTACAGATATGTTTTATGAGAAAAGTAACTAAGGATAGAGTCGGACCATATTGTGAACACATTTACTTGAGTTATTTGTTGCTAAAAGAAAAATATTTAAATTATATGAAAATATGCCCAAACAATATTTATTGTACAGCTGTTTGTATTTATATTTCGAGGCTAAACCAATATTACTTCAATTACACAATTTGTATCAGGTTACGTACAGAGACAGAGCCATGCGAATATAAAACTTCGCCCGGGACAAAGCCTCATTCTAGTGCCTCTACACTAGATGTTTTTTGACACTATCATTTTTTATTCTAACATTGCCGTAAGTACTTACGTAATTTAAGTACTTACTTAAATTACGTACGTAATTTAAGTGCTGTGTGAAATGTCCAGGGATATTATTATTATTATTACTAGCTTCTGCCCGCGGCTTCGCCCGCGTGGATGTCGGAAATTATGCCACGGGAACGTGCTAACAGGCTAAAATGTATGTGCTTCCCCAGGATGCCATCCATCTCGCGGGCCCTTTGTGGCTAATTAGGTACAATAGAAAACCAATTGTGTCTCATTAGTGGTGATTAAGAGGGTACCTATATGATATCTTTACCTAAGTACCTACCTAATTAAAAAAAAATAACCTACCTAAATAAACCTATTTCTGATGATAACTAATCTAAACTCAATAAATAAGCAAAATCCCTAAAAACTAATATCTATACGGATGACTAATCCTACCTAACAGTATTATAAAATAACCTACGGTCACTACGTACATACGGCTACACGTCAAGCTATACAAAACCAGCGGGCTAATTGCGTAACACACAATCAATAGTAATCTGAATCATTTTGAAGCAGATTGCTAATCCATTGCTTCATAAGTTCGAAAAATTTGTCTGCTCAACACGTAAATAACGCAATGAATGTTGTTGAACTGTCCAAATGAAACCGATTCCGATTAATTGTGTGTTACGCAATTAGGGTGCTGTTTGTCTTGGCCTCACTTTGTATGATATTTTCTTACAATAAACGGTCAGCCAATACTGGTTTTGCATAGCTTGATGTGTAGCCGTGTGTACACTAACAAATATACTACCTACACTATAAAATTAAAATCTATACCTACGACTTATAAAATTAAACCTAAATAACTCTAAAAACTAAAAGGAATAAAAAGGTCGCACAGATAATACTGCGGGTGACGTAACCTACGACAAACTTATTATTTGCGGTTGGTACAGTAATCGGTCTAGGGATCGAACCGCAAAATTAAGTTTGTTTTTTATTGTATATACTTTTCCGGGATAAAAAGTACCCAGTGTGGTGCCCAGGATATTAAAGAATAATTATACCAAGTTTCATCGTAATCGAACCGGTAGTTTTTGCGTGATGCCTGAACAAATAGACAGACAGACAGACAGACAGACAGACAGACAGACAGACCGACAGACAGACAGACAGACAAAAATTTTTGTAATCACATTTTTGGGTTCGGTGTCGGTCTAGTAACACCCCCTGCCATTTATTTTTTTGATATTTTCAATGTACAGAATTTTCACTTCTACAGATTTATTATAAGTATAGATTATTATTATTATTACTTACGTGTGATTGTGTACCTTTAAATAAAGGTAAGCTGATAATAACCCAATTTCACCATGTGATCCTTTATTTAATACTGATTGTTTTATTTTATTTAGCACTAGGCCTGCCTGTATGTATAACTTTTATTTTTCCGACCCGGATTTACCTTTTTTACAAAAAAAATAAACTAGCATACTAACTTGGAAGGTCAAGCAGTCAATGCAATCATTGTGATCTTAAGAAGAGAATGCAAGAGCGAAGCTAGCTAGAAATTTTGGAGCATTCTGAATCAGATCCTGTTTTACCAAAGAGCGAGCGAAGCGAGCCCGAAAATTGGAACATTCTGGACCGGGATAGATTAAGTTTTCATTGTATTTTACTAAGAGAGTACTACGAAAGAGCGAGCGAAATGAGCTAGAGAATTAGGGCATCCTGACTGTGATTCTAAGTTTAGCTGTCATTGTGATTATACTGAGAGAATTTAAGAAGAAGCAAACTGGAAAACTAGACGGCCGACCCCTCCTTAACACGGCTCTGGGTACGTACCTATTTAAATTAGCATATCAATAGACTTGAGTAGAAAATTAGTTACGATTGTTGTAAGTAGCATATTCTAGATAAAGGCAGCTGCTCCACATCTCTACCGGTTATTACCAGTCCGCCTTACTCATTAGTGATCGTATTGCATTGATGCGTTATGTAAATAACATATCTCTAATAACATTACAAATAAATTGGGCGACGAGTGATGTATGAATTCTAATTCATGCATAAGGAGGACATAATTAAGTAAGTGCACTATCTACCAACGTACAAACATAGTTTAAATACCAAATGAGTTTGTAACAATCTTAAACCAAATAAGCAAACAAAGGTATAATCTCGCGTCCACGCACACGTCGAGAAGCGCACTGGAATCATCTGGACGAAGCTCTGTCTCTTATCTATCGGGCAACATGGTGTAAACAACTCGACTATTTATAAAGTCCTGTAAATAACTTGACCACTTTGTGACCCATCGGGCCTATCGGGACTTTTCAAAGCCCTAGGTCGGTGATGCCACCCGCATTGCTCCTTCATCAGCATTGATAAATAATATAAGTAGGTACCTACATATCTATCAGTACCATACCTACTAAACGAGATTAAAGTTATATTTAGACTGAGCTAAACAAATGTTACGATGTTCGTCTACTCTAAACAAAGGAGGGCACAACAAAGTAGTTCCATTACTAATTGAGTCATTCATTGATTGAACGCGATTCGAGATGATGAAACTGTCGTATCTTGTTGCGAGCGGATAATACCTCGGCTATTTTTTTATTGCATGAGTAACACGATAATGTTCTTCATCCTTTGACATGATGTAATAGGGATAGATCTATGACAGATCTCAGTGATCAAAATTTAATAGATAAGCACAAATATTTTCGGAACGCATATTTTTATTTTTGTTTCAAACAAAATTGGGCCATCCGACGGTGTTTATAATATTAATCAAATCAAAATAAAAAATGTTTTATTTCATTATTACACGTTGCACATTATACAGTTGGAGGCGTCTCCTTTTAAGCATATAGATACCTGTGCCAGGAGGCGCCGCTCCTTTATATCTTACAATTAGTGTAACATGTTACTAAATAAGAGTTTATGAATTAATATTTTTTTAATTTGTTATCATTAGTCTGTTTGTGAGTGTGTGTATGTGTGTGTATATGTGTGTGTGTGAGGGTGAGGGGGTGTGTGTGGGGGTGTTTGTGTATGTGTATGTGTGGTTGTTTTATATGGAAGCGGTTTTACCTTATATTTAATAGACGAGTCTCTACTTCATCGTAGCTTAACTTGTTTATCCTCTTAATCAGCAACGGTTTGCATTCTTTAAAAGATTTATTATGTATATCTATTTGTTTATTTATTTTATTATATAAGAAAGACGAGCGTTTGTCGTACTGAATATTTGCAAATTCTGTCTAAGGGGTGGAAGCAATTATGTGTTTCCTTCTTCTATTTGTCAAGTAATCGGTAAATATAGATAGTTGTTCATCCCTAATACCAATTTTTTCTAATTTTTGGATTTTTAATAGAGGCCGTGTGGAAGGCCTTTTTTAGGTCTATAAAAAGCGATAAGCATCTAGTTCCTTTGTCGAGTTCTTTTGTTAGTACTGTGGTTAAAGATGTGATAGCGTCTTCAGTAGAAGTACCGCGTCTAAAACCAAATTGAGATGGAGATAAAATGTTTTTGGTTTGAAGATAGCCTAATAATCTGGAGTTTAAAAGTTTTTCTAATATTTTTGCTATAACGGGAATTACAGAAATTGGTCTGTAGTTATTAACATCAACCTCCTGCCCACCCTTGTATATTACTGATTATTACTGATTTCTTTAAAGAGTTAGGGAAGGTGCCTTGTTTAAAACAAATATTAGCTAAATGCGTTATACTTAATTGGAATTATTTCATGTTTTAGATGTTTAAGATACCTAGTGGAGATATTATCCCATTAAAAATTGCAACATTTACAGAATTTATTAAAGATATTTTAATTTATCTAAGTTTATTATCCGAGTCACACGGCAATTACATTAGCATGATTTGAGATGAGCGTGCCCGCGTACCCAGATATTTCTTATCACCATTTTAATAAGAAAGCATGATTCTTTAAGACGTCATAGGATTTTTTTTTTACAAAACTTCGCTCCAAATAGGTAAGTACTTCTTTCAGAAAACGATTAATCTAACTCGCGAAACGGTGAAATCTTGGCACGTAGAAAAAATAAATATCATGATAAGGGGTCATTTACTTCGTAGTTTGTTCAGAGTGTAATGTACATTTATATTTTAAGGTCACTTTAGTATGACAAGAACATGTTTGAAGCATGACAAGTGAAATAAAGTGGCGCCTACGGCCTAGAAAAGATAGAGAAGTCAAATTAACTCTGAATTGTAGACCAGTAAATACCGACTTATATTTACTTATATCAAAAGGTAAATTGCTTATTTCTCTAGCGGTAACAAGTACCTAACAACCACCTAAATAGATACTCATAAGAAGCCATAACCTGTAAATGGGCGGATTAGGTAAATAGATTATTTTAGGGTAACTTCGGTTAGGTAGCCTATTCCTTTTTATCTAACTGTTAAGTGATCAATAAATAAAAATACATAAGCGAGAGGCCTAGACAGTAAGCGACAACTTTCTAAATAAGTCAGCGCTTTTCTGTCCAGTCTTGAAATCCTAGTCTATTTATACCTATAGTTACCAATAATTAGCTGTGGTAGACAGGTCCTATAAACTACTTACACAAATCTGTTAAATTAATAAGTAATAACCCTTACTGCCAACCAACACAGAACACTACATAGCATTGACACATCGATCACTAATAAAGAACTAGATACACAATCCCAAGTAAAAGTTCTCTTAAAACTGTCACCAAATTGTGTTTAGGTAATGCTAGTTAAAATAAACATATATTAATGTAAATTCAACCTTAAACGCAATGCTTAAAGTTTATTTCACAAACCTTTGTACAAAAAGCAACAAATTTTTACGACCGATACCCACTGATTAACATATCAAAACAAATTCAACCTTACACGCATGTCTTAAAGTTTGAATTACAAAGTGCTAAAAAAAAGCAATAAAGTTTTACGATCCAGGATCGCCGCTAGGACAAGGAATGAGTGGAGTCGAACTGTCGAATACTTTTTTGTTTAAACTGTAATAATAAATAATATTTGTTTTTTAATTTCGTTAGTGTAATGTATAAAAATATTGTATATGACAATAAACCATATTTTATTCTATTCTGTGGTATACAGGATAATTTTTTATTCAGTGCGTAAATTTTCACAGGGTGTTCTACCCATGAATATGAACAACTTTCACTATGGGACCATCTCTGAAATCACAAAAAAAAATCAGCTGTTTCTTATAAAAGTTCAATACCTACTCGACCAAAATGTATGAATCTGCTGATTTTTTTTTCGTGATTTCAGAGATAGTCCCATAGTGAATGTTGTTCATATTCATGGGTAGAACACCCTGTAAAAATTTACGCACTGAATAAAAAAATATCCTGTATAGGATGTGTAATGATTATAATTTACCGAGTGAATGTTTTTGGATAGGGCACCACATTTATTTATTGATGAAAGTAATGATATTAGTCATAATCATTTATTTATTCTTTGCCTTTTTACACATGTTTTCATATTTCTAAAAAATACTTCGAACATACAACGCTTTCTTGGGTCGGTTTGAAGAATTCTTCGGATCTTTGACGTGTTATAACTGATATCCATTCCCCACACCTCAATGGATCTCGTGGAAAGCTAAAAAAATACTTAAATCTTTAATTTTATTACATGCACTTAGTCATAATTAAATCTATAAAATGTTTCTATAATATTGATATAAATAACAAAGAACTCTCATTAAAATATTAAAAATTAAAAAAACAATAGCGTCTCCAACAAATGGAACAGAATCAACGCACATAACCCGAACAATTTAAGTGGGCATGCGATAGTATAATTAATACGTTTAGTAAGAGTCTTTACAATTGAGTTGCTTTATAACTCCTGCTGTTTAAAACAACTTAATTTAAAAAATGTTTTTACGATGATTTATTGACAAAATATCAGCATTTACAATACAGTGATAACAATTATATAATAATATTAATACTTACCGAAAATATGAAACACCATCCTTTTTTAGCGTCCTAGATGCGTGATATTTGCAATTTTTTAACGAGCTCTGAGGCATGTTTTCCCGCCCAGAGGACACGGTGGAGCATACGGTGCAGGTCTGCCCTGCTTGGGCAGAGCACCGCCGTGTCCTCGTAGAGGCGATCGGCAGCGGCGGCGACCTCTCGCGTCCGGCCCTGGTTCAAGCCATGGTCCGGGGCGAGAGGGAGTGGGAGGCAGTCACCTCCTTCTGCGAAGCAGTCATGCTAGCGAAGGAGGTGGCGGGGTGGGCGAGGGAACGCCTCACGCCTCAGCCGCCGCGGGAGACGCTCCGGGCGTCGGGAGCCGCGTGACGACTCCTGGCCACCGTAGGCGCGGGCCTGCGGGCGGTGAGTAATGGGTAACTCACCGTCCGATCAGGACCAGGCCCGTGCCGGACGGCGTGTATGTGTTCCACGCGCGCCTCAGAGATGTCAGCATGAGTGACGGGGCCCAATAGGGCCGAAGCCTGCGAGGGTAGCGGGATCGTCCGAAAGGGTTACCGCTGCCCTGGAACATAAACAGCTAAGGAAGGAACACGGGTGGGTTTTAGTCAGTAAGAGTCTGACACTCCCTCCTGCTCCACCCAGAGCGGGAGGAGTCATTTGATGACTTCCCATCCTCAAAACAAAAAAAAAGGCATGTTTACCGTCGGAGCGTTCGAATGCTACTGAGTTATAAGCGCACCCAAATGTGCAAGTGGGCGCTCATTCGGTGAGGACATTTTTTGCCGCTGATTGTGTATCTAGTTCTTTATTAGTGATATGCATTGACAGCACAAAAACCAGAAAGAAAAGATATAAAATAAAGTGTAAAGAAGTACCAAAGGAGATACATTAAGCCCAGGTATACACGGACAACGCTAACTTTCAGCAAAACGACGGGCCTCTCTAGCAGTAATAAACAGCAATCATTCTGCCTGCTCCCAGCCTTAGGCTTCGAGTAGACCAAAGCGGAACGTAGTTTATTCCTGACATTGAATAATAAACCTTATTTTCAGAGCTGTGAAGTGCAAACGAGCTAGCGCGAGAACGCTTTCGACAACCCGTTTGATCTGCATCGATGTTCGTACAAGTTTGCACTTTATAGAATTGTGATACAGTGTATTAAGGTGGATCGGGGCAACATCGAACGAGATTTTGATGAGATGAGGTATATCTTTTTTAAGCATCTATATGGATCCGAAACACATAATGTAGCAGCAAATTAGAAAACTTTCAATAGAGCCAACAGATTGTACTTTACTTTACACCAGGCTGAGAATCATTATTCTTATAATATTAATATAAATATTATTAAAAATATACACACAAACGAAAATAATGAAAACGGGTAAAGATCGTAATGTAGGGGGGAAGACCGACAATTGGTGGTATTTTTTAAAATTTTCGTTTTAGATCCCTGGATTCACTGACAAATTGTGTAAAGCATGTAAATGTATACGTGTTTCTTCATCGAAGTATTTTAAAGTAAAAAGAAGTGTGAAATATTGTAAAATAATGAATTTCATATTCCGGTCTTTCCCCACTTCTACCAAATTCAGACAGAGGTTCTCAACTGTTTTAATATCATAATAGTTGTGTAAGTACATTACTATCCATTGTCCCTTGTCGATGATCTACGTTTGAATGTTGACGTAGTAGTTATCATAACTAGGAAATAAATGGAAACAAAATTTGTCAATACAAATTATATTTTTAACAATCAAACAATAATTGCACAATACACTTACACAAAGATACGACATTACAAAAATATTATAAACGGCTCATGTTAATAACGTAACAATCAAAAGGAACAAGCAAACGTTTTTGTTTAGTATTAAAAATAAAAACAATGTTAAAGAGAACTAAAAATGTTATACTTAAATCAGTCTTATTCTGAACACACCATAAAACCTGTCATTCAGGCACTAGGTACTACTTATATCAAAAATTATAACGAGATTTTTCAATATATATTATTTATTTTTTAATTTAATAACAATTGAAATATAGCTGTTTAGGTAAATCGTGCATTCAAAACATAAACGGCCGTTTTTGTTACAAATGCACGATTTAGGTAAACAGCTATATTTCAAGTGTTGAGAATGTGTTATAAAATTACGTTATTGCCTTTTCCACAGTAATAATAGAACATATTTTGTACTTTTTATTCTATTTACGAGTTATGACATTTTTTCGATTGGCGGCGCTAGTGGACTGTAAGAGGGCTCTTAAGTAAAAAAACAAAAATGAAATTCCGGACATTCTAAAGAAAAGAGCATATTTAGGAATTGGTCATATGTGTAAGAACTACACCACTTTCCCCTAGGAATATATAATCATTCATCATCATCATTATCATAAGTTCATCACTCATTTCATAAGTTTTTTCACAAGTTTTTTCATAAGTTTTTTCATAAGTTTTTTCACAAGTTTATTATTTCAGTTTCAGTTTATTATTCTATGGATTTCAAAAAGTCTGAATTAAAAAGTTTTTATTTTTATTTTATTTTATTTTATTTTTATTTTATTTTTATTTATTTTTTATTATCTTAAAAAGGAAAATCTGCATTGCACACAAAACGACTTTTCTATGAACCTGATTACTTCCTAAAATATGCACAGTCCTTTTAATATTACATAAACAGAAATATACCTCAACAATATTCATGTTTTATTATTTTAATTTGTTATGACAAACTTAAAACGATATAATATGACCCAAGTTGAGAACCCCTGCCTATTGTATGAGCTTTTGAAACGGGGCAAGATCGAATGAATAGTATTCCGAACTTACCTCTTATCAAAACAATTGGTGAAGATCGAAAATACAAAAATGTCCGAAATGGCACTATTTACGAACTATCTACTGCTTTGTTATCACTAATAACGTAATAATAAACAATTACAAGTATAAAACATATAAATATCTCACCTGAGAGGAAAGTTATAGATGATGGGTAAAGATCGAAAATCTTCAAAACTTCGTCGAAAATGACAGTTGGCAAAAAATGCATTTCGCACACAACCATACGGTTAGAGCGCTCTAGGCAGACTGAGGTGGGGGACGGCATGAGTTGTCCTTCGCCGCTAGGTTGCCATAAGTAAAATTATTTGCCTAAATCTCAGGTAAATGAGAATTTTCGTACTTTACCCTTTTACGATGTTACCCCGACTTACCTTATTTAATTTCGTCAGAAAAACCTCCGCGCTCTTCTTTGTGTCTGCATGGAGCCTTAGGTCAAAATTGTCAGTTTTGACTTTATTTTTCTAAACAAAGTAAGCGTCGTATATGAATGTGGACACAATTCTCATAGCATTCACGTTCATATTCGAATGAAACGCTAAGCGAATGTGACGCTTATACGAGTATGAACATTATTTCCATAAAGATAAGGTTCAAAGTTATATGGAACGCTTACTTAGTCAAGTACCTATTGAAATCTGTGAATCCTCGGCTCCATGCAAAATAGTTTCAGCGATATCAGCCTTAGCGCACACTAGTCACGATGCGATTATGTAGAACAATGGAATATGGAGTGCAATTGCAACGCGAGGCCTGAGCCTCACGTTAACAAATTTTAACGGTTTCCATATCTCCTTTGTTTTATTTAAATATTTATAAATTACATTTGTAAATATTTGTATAAAAAAAACAATTAATACTAGCTATTGCCCGCGACTTCGTCTGCGACCCAGGATGAAAAGTACCTAGCCTATGTCCTTCTCCAAATCATGGTCTACCCATGTGGCATATTTCATCCAAATTCGTTCAGCCGTTTTAGCGTAAAAGCGTAATTCTAAAATATTCTTTTTCTTTTCCGTAAGAACCTTCTACAAAGTATTAGAAAACTTAAAAAAAAGATGGATGAAATCGGTAAAGTCGTTCTCAAGTTATCGCGTGACCAAGGAAAATAGGGATTCATTTTTATATTTAGAGATTATCAGGGACCCGCGCAGGGGTCCGTAGCGGAGGCACGCGCGGCGCGGGTCCGCACGACTGAGCACTTTTGTATGGAATCGCGCAGGCGTCCGCTTAACGCAGTTTCAGATGCATACCGAATTCTATCATCTATCATCATCATTTCGGCCGAAAGACGTCCACTGCTAGACCTCCCCAAACACCGCCACTTCGACCGGTTCTATGGTTCCCGCATTCACCGAATTCTAGAGGTACAGACGCCAGCTGGTCAAGCTACCCGAAACTGTCAAATTTTCCCAATCAACCTTGAACCTTAATGCTTTAGCGATAAAGTTGAAAATCTATTAAAGAAATTTGACAGGTTGTAGTAGTTTGATGTGCTGGCGTCCGTACTTAAGTCTTCAGGTGATTTAGTTCAGTGTTTAGAAAATCACCTAAATATTTCTTGAGATTTACCTAAATGTGAAATTCCAGCTCAATTGAATTTGCATATAAACAATTGAATTGCCTTGCCTTGTCGTAGCGTCGCGGCGCGCTTAGTGGGTGCCAAGGCTTAGAGTGAGTTGCATCAACTAACTATAGCCATAACCAATGTTTTGACAGCCTTCAAAACTCCGATTAAGCGAAATTCAGGTTGCATCATTTTGACAATTGTTATAATGACGTCATAAATAACTATAACAAGCAATTATAACGATAATCACTGCTTTGGCAGCCGTCAAATCTCCGGTTAAGCGAAATTCGGGTTGCATTATTTTGACAATTGTCACAATTGTCAAAAAAACGTCACAAATAACTATAACATTAATCGCCCAACTTCGGGCGGTTAAGGGCTATAGTTACGGTTTGTGTCACCATTTTTTTGGAGTTTGGCATTGAATTCCTTTTCAATGTTGTCCCATGCTTGTTTTTTTTGGTGTTTTGTGCTAGTCTCGTCTGTTCTTTGCACAACAAAAATTGCTAAAATTAACACCTCAGTGCAATGATCATATTTGTTCCATAAGCACAATCAGCCTTTATTGTTTCCACTGCTGTGACACAGGCAGTGGCTGTGGGAGGGCACTCCCGCCCATCGAGAAGAAGCCTGTGTCACAGCAGTGGGTCGCAGTGGGCCCGCGTGGTGGATTACATTGCGGCCCACTGGCCGCAACGTAATTGCGGCCCACTGGCCGCAACGTAATCCACCACGCGGGCCCACTGCGGGTTGGGTTGGTAGATATCACGTCTTCGATTTTTAGCTCTAGGACACGCCGGTTTCCTCACAATGTTTTACTTAACCGTTTTGAGAGTAATGGTGATGAAACAATTTACACAAAGTAAAGTGCCTCTCTGGGTTTTAACCTACGATCTTCAAGCTGTAAGTCGCAGCTGTTACAACGGAGCCGCCAGAGCTCAGCGATTAAAGGGTGTTTTGAATGGTCTAAAATCAAACATCACATAGTATATATAACAAAGCATTTTTATTACTGTAAGTACTTATATTAATTTCAACGCCAGACGAGTTAGAAGTAGGTACCTAATATTTCATCTAAAGAAGATGCAGGTCGCTCCACCGATAAAAACTTAAATACCGCACGCTCCACATTACATGTGCACAACAGCCAACAGTACCAACGGGTGCCCACCAAACAGTTATCCAGCAAGAGCAGCTTGCTGTTAGAAATTGATGTTATCGATCGATATAAACGTATTCTAACTAATATTATTATTGTTCTTTTTGGTGTGCTGGAATCCACTGCAAAATAATGTTCTTTCCCGCAATCATCAGGCACAGTATGCGTTTGTTGTGAAAATCGACATAGAACAATCGGCACATCTGCAGCAGTCTCGGGCAATGTCTCCGCACATTGCGTTGAAATCTTGCTGAACAATAAAATTAACACAACATCCTTCTGGAGTAAATGCTCTTATGCTGTAATGCATCTTCCATTAACGCAATCCTTCAATTACATACAGGAAAACAGAAATATCAATTTCATGCAATTCGAAAGAAACGGAAAAATATAATGAATTTTATAGTCACTTGACACGTCTTGTCTTTCTGACAGTGTCAGATAGTGATGCGGCTCGATTTTTTTTACCTAGTTACTCGAGTACATAAAAGTCCATTTTCTCTCGAGGTGCCACTCGATTAGATAAATATCACCAACACTGCCACACTAGTTAACTGTCATTCTTCGATAATAAACGTAGGAATAGATATATTTCGTGTAATAAACCGTCAAAACTGTGATGTACAGAGTCACAGAGTTTTAATAAGAGAAAATACATGTTCTGTGAAATACATGTTCTGTCAAATATTACACTTTATCAACTGACAGTACTAACCGTACTGTCAGTTGATAAAGTGTAATATTTTGTCATTAAAATCGTCATTGATTATCAGACCAATCTGATAATCAGTGGAATCTTCAATCTTTTTACAAAGTCGAACAAAGACAATCTTAGTCGAATGTCACACCGATGTACCAATACAGAACGGTTACTGTATTTTGGATATTGCTACAATTCTTTTCTTGAAGTTTTTTTTGTGTGCGTTTCAAACGTACGAAGCAACAACCAACTTGAATTGAGTTTTCGAATTACATAATCGAGACATCGAGTCCATTTATGACTGAGTAACATCACTAGAGCCAACAAAAGAAAGCGTGATGACAACAAGCTTGAAGTGTTGCCCTTGTCAAAAAAATTACCCAACTTTAACGAAAAGAGTTCCTGGAAAGATTTGAGGGAGGCCTTTGCTCAGCAGTGGGACAGCATAGGCTAACAAAAAAAATATATATATTATGAATATGGATGATAATATTACTATTATTTATTTTATTACTTAATAAAAACAGTTTTGGTCACCACCTCAGACTGTGACATATGTTTTCATATTTGAAAACACGTTGCGTTTAATGAAAATAAGTTTGTTCTTGGTTATTTTTGAAAGTGTGATGACAACAAGCTTGAAGTGTTCTTCCTGTCAAAAAAATTACCCATGAACATTTTGAGAAAATAAGACGTCTTATCACTTGTCACCCTTTTAACTTTAACTTTTTATATTTTACATGATGGTGCAACAACAGATAGTTAGATTCTATGGTCGAACTTATTGTTAAAATTAAAATTACCTTTGACATAACTATAGCGGAGCTTTTGATGCAACTCACCCTTAATCTTATAAAATTAAGAACAGAAATAGGGCAATTATATTTATACAGGGTTACAAGTTAAGTCGACCTAGATCCTTTAAGAGATTTTAGTTTTCATCATTCCTAGCTGATTTGCCTATGAAACACCCCACCCCAAACCTAACCCATATTGAGATATTGGATTTTGATTATTTTTTAAATAAAATGAAGATTTTTTGTATAATTGTCCTTTTTTCGGATTTTGTGCTTCTAATTTATAATGTTTTTGCTATTTTTGTGTAGTACAGACGCCAGCACATCAAGCTACTACAATCTGTCAGATTTCTTTTCTTCTGTCAGATTTTTTTTCTTTTTTTCAGATTTTTTTTCTTTTCTTTTCTTTTTAGAAATCTGTAAACTAACGTACAGACGTTAGTTTGTTTATTAGTCTCAACACAAAAAAACAGGTAACTGAACCAACTGGGTTTGGTTGAAAGTTTAAAAAATAAACAAATATTTAAAAAAAAAGCCTATGGCAGGTACGCTGCAGATATACTAAATAAAATCTACGTTTCTTTAGCTATCCAACAAGGTATAACGAGCTAGGGTATTATCACAATTCTTAGAAAAACTTTCTTATAAGGGTCCCGGGTAGTAACAAAAATTACAGTACTATTGTCCTTCGATGGAGCTGTGGTGCGTGCAAGCGGGACGATTTATGTAGGTGTGAGCGAGATAGATTATTTTCGGCCATTTTGTTGTTATTGTTTGGTTTTAGTCTGCTTACGCGATTCGTCCGTAGTAGATGTGATGCTTAGTGCTCTTGGATTCTTACTCGACTTGGCTTGTGTTTCTGGACTGTTTTCCCTTCGATTAGTGACTGTGCTTGTTAACTGGTTTGATATGTGCTTCTGATTTGGAACTGTTGACGATGACGACCTTCACGAACGAGGAATATGCGGAGATTTTAATTTGTTACGGGTACTGCAACTGTGTGTGTGTACTGTATCCGCGCGAGCTCGGGATGAATACATTGCACGTTATCCCGGGCGCCCAGTACCGGATGTCTTTGACGGAGTTTACCGGCGACTAAGAGAGACTGGCTGTTTCGAGGCGACGCTCAGACCTAGGTAGACCACGTGTCAATGATGACGATTAAGAGCAAGACAATGAAATAGTGCAACGGTTTAAATCGGATCCAACTACTTCCACTAATACAGGATAATTTTTTATTCAGTGCGTAAATTTTTACAGGGTGTTCTACCCATGAATATGAACAACATTCACTATGGGACCATCTCTGAAATCACGAAAAAAAAATCAGCAGATTCATACATTTTGGTCGAGTAGGTATTGAACTTTTATAAGAAACAGCTGATTTTTTTTTTTATGATTTCAGAGATGGTCCCATAGTGAAAGTTGTTCATGTTCATGGGTAGAACACCCTGTGAAAATTTACGCACTGAATAAAAAATTATCCTGTATTGTTGCCCGAGAAATTGGACTATCGCAGTGGAAAGTGTGGTTTACAGTGAATACTGCAGGCCTTTATCCCTACCATTACATTACATTAGTGAGGAGGTTAGATTTCTGCAGATCCATGCTCAACGCAGATTTAGAAAACCCAGCATTCTTAAGACACATCTTGGGGACAGATGAGTCAAAATTTTATAAAGACGGCATCACCAATTACCACAACGCTCATTATTGAGCTCCGAAAGAAGACAGAAATCCCAATAAGAAGCGACCAAAGGGATCACAAAGACGGTTCAGTTTGAATGTCTGGATGGGAATAATCTCAAACCATTTGATTGGGCCATATTTTCTGCCTGACAATTTAAATGGAGAACATTATGAAAACTTTTTAAGAAACGATTTACCTGAATTACTGGAAGATTTACCCCTCAATTATTTAATCCGAGATATGTGGTATCAACATGACGGTTGCCCTGCACACTACCGAAGAAGTGTCAGAGAGTGGCTAGACACTAATTACCCCCAACAAATGGATTGGAAGAGGTGGACCCATACCGTGGCCAGCCCGAAGTCCCGACCTGACCCCCAGGGATTTTTATTTATGGGGCCATGAAAAGTTTAGTTTATAATGAACAACATCCGATCTCATCTGTTGATGTCTTAAGACAGAAAATTACCGATACGGCAAACGAAATAATTAGAAGAGGCTTAACGACTGGTGTGGTTAAAAGTGGACTAAGGCACAGAATGCGAATATGTGTGCGGAACAGAGGCGGACATGTGGAACATGTATTGTAAAAAAAATAATAAATGTTGTTAAAGCTATTTAGTTTGTTTTATTTCGTTTGCTGACCCAAGTGATAACTTTGTCCTTAAGTACAGTTATTTTTTACTACTGCCTGAGAGCATTACATCACAGTTTTTTTCTGAATATCATGATAATACCCTAGCTCGTTATACATTGTTGAATAGCTAAAGAAACGTAGATTTTATTTAGTACACCTGCAGCATAACTATCATAGACTTTTTTTGAAATATTTTTTAAACTTTCAATCGTCGACTACTACCCAGTTGGTTCAGTTACCTGTTTTTTAGGGTTCCGTAGTCAACTAGGAACCCTTATAGTTTCGCCATGTCTGTCTGTCCGTCCGTCTGTCCGTCCTCGCTTAATCTCTGTGACCGTTAGCACTAGAAAGCTGAAATTTGGTACCAAATGTATATCAATCACGCCGACAAAGTGGTAAAATAAAAATTAGAAAAAAATGTTTTATTAGGGTAGCCCCCCTATGTAAAGTGGGAAGTGATTTTTTTTGTTATTTCAACCCTAACGTGTGATATATTGTTGGAAAGGTATTTAAAAATGAATAGGGGTTTACTAAAATCATTTTTTGATAATGAAAATAATTTCGGAAATAATCGCTCCAAAAGTAAAAAACAATGTGTCCCCCCCCTCTAACTTTTGAACCATAAGTTTAGAAAATATGAAAAAAAATCTGAAAAGTAGAACTTTACAAGGACTTTCTAGGAAAATCATTTTGAACTTGATGGAAACAACAGTTTTTGTACAAAAAAGACAAAAAGTTGTACAAAATAATTTCTGGATTAAGTTTGTAGTATAATCGTATATGCAAGCATTTTTTTTAACTGCGTTTACATATTTTATTATCCTGAACGTATCTTTTTTCAAACAAAAAAAGAATTATTAAAATCGGTTCTCGCAATCCAAAATTACCACCAAAAACTTCTGGCACGTCTATGTATTAATTAGTAATCCAATTCCCCGAGAAATGGCGCTGTAAAATAGACAACATTTTCTCGAACTTTCCATGTGTGGTTGGAATCTATAACTCTTTTTTTAATTATCACCGTCCTTTGTGGGCCCGTTTTTAGTGTTCCGTAATTATTAGAGTTCCGTAACAAATAGCCTTTTTTAAGTTGGGTTACCACTATGTTCGCGCTCCAGCAGCGCTCCGCGCTCCTGCAACTGCTCCAATGGATACGTCGCGCGCACTTCTACATGCGCTCCCCTTTGACACACTGCGCTCCCCTTTGTGTTCGCGCTAAAAACCGTCACGAGTCGGAGCGCCTGCCGCGGAGCGTGCAATGTTGCACGCTCCGTGTTCGCGCACGTACCCACTACCGGGAGCAGTTGCAGGAGCGCGGAGCGCTGCTGGAGCGCGAACATAATGGATACCCACCTTTAAACTCATAAGTGGGAACACTTATTGTGACGGACGGGAAACTACGGAACCCTACACTGAGCGTGGCCCGACACGCTCTTGGCCGGTTTTTTTTTTGTGTTGAGAGTAATAAACAAACTAATGTACAGACGCCAGCAGGTCAAGCCGAAACTGTCACATTTTCCCAATCAATCTTGAACCTTAATACTTTAGCGATAAAGTTGAAAATCAATTAAAGAAATTTGGCAGATTATAGTAGCTTGATGTGCTGGCGTCTGTACTACACAAAAATAGCAACAACATTATAAATTAGACGCACAAAATCCGAAAAAAAAGGACAATATTATACAAAAAAATCGTCATTTTATTTAAAAAATAATCAACATCCAATATCTCAATATGGGTTAGGTTTGGGGGGGGTGTTTCATAGTCAAATCAGCTAGGAATGATGAAAACTAAAACCTCTTAAAGGATCTAGGTCGACTTAACCTGTAACCCTGTCTAAATTGCCTGTTACCAAGTAATTCATTCCATACAAAAATCATGTTTAAGACAAATTTGTTATTTTACAGATATTGTTATCTACACGAGTGATAAAGCAATATAACTGTGTTCTCAGACAGACAAAACAGGAATAGGTACCGCTTGCCAACAGATAAATTGGTTTAAGTTCGTGGAAAAAAAAAATTAATTTTAGCGACATTATCAAAAATAACTAAATTATCAAATGTTGCGTAATGAAATGTATTGTTCAGTGCAAACGAGCCATAGCCGGAGTTCGTGCGCTTGTGCGGCTGAGTGATTAGCAAAATGTTTCAAATTCTAATAAAACTGATAATGACATAATTTGATTTTATTTTTACACTAACAACCATCAAGCGTAGGTACGTCAGACAATTTACTATGATATACAACAACAACTATACAAATCCGAACATTTTACTTGATGGCCTATTTCGCCACTAACAATAACCATAAACATAATTATAAAACTAAAATTCAAAAATAATGGAATCACGACCATTTATTATACTCGTGAATTAACTAACATTATCATTAAATATTTTACAAGTACAGGAAACGTAGTACAGACATAATATATTATCTATCATTCATTACAATTATTGATGTTTAATTCAGTTACTTCATTAGAACACAAACTGTGACAGAGGTTATCGAAAGCATCACTTTTACAAAGAACACTCAGGGATTTGAGATAGTGGCAGTACCGATTGTTTCTCTTCATGTTGCTGCCATCCTTGGCCTTCTCAAACCTGCATATAGTGCGGCAGGAGGGCCAGTAGTCCAGGGCGAGAGCTCTTCTGTCTAATCCAGTGGACGCATTCAAATAGCTAGTCAAGGTATTGTGTCGCGATACCAACCTGTCTCTTTGTCTGAAATAAAAAAAGTACATGAAAAGCCATTACAAAATAATCTTACTTTTTACAAGAAGAACATGATTTTAATATGTAAAATCCCGAGATGACATTGACGAAATTTTGACCCTTAGATAACATAGGTATAGTTTTGGCATCTAGTCGTACTCAACGGTAACTTGGGTTTTTTTTCTCAGGAGTACTTATAACTCTTTTTGGAAGCTGATACTGAACGTTTGCGCGGGGGTTTATCCGCGCGCAGGCTCGCGCTGCGCCCACCCCGACCTCTGCCACACAACACGCACCGGCAGCGATGGAGTTTAATACATAGTATAGACACAGATAACATTTCGTCCAATTTGTTTAAACAAATTGCATATTAATCTTTGAAATGGCACTCAAGATTAATATTAACCGACCTATAAAAAAACAGGAGGTTCTCAATTCTTTAGTTTTTTTTTTATGTATGTTCAGCGAACATTCTTTATCACGTCGACTGATTTCGATAAATGTAATACTACCGAATCTGAACAACTACTTGCGTTAGTAGTTGTTTACCAGAAAACGGATGGTAAAGGTCGCTAGATAGAAGTGTTAGGTAGCAAATTAAGATGAACTTTATTAACTTCAAACATAAAGATACACATTTCAGTGAGAGCGCGATAACGAAATATCTGACTCTAAGTCAGGAAAATAAAGATAATAATAATTACCTGTGTAAAGTCATTCCCGGGAAATTTATAACCATTTTTCTGTTACACCTTAAAACATCTTGTGCTGTCTCAATGGATCTAGTCACCATTGTTTGACAAATCTCACTAGTGACTTCATATTCTTTACGATAATAGTCCGAATTTTCTCTTTCTGATACACTATGCCCTTCAGGATAACACCAAGGTTGTGATGTAATGTAGGTGTTTGCATCTGGGTTGATATGACTAAAATAATCTGAAAGTGAAAAAGCATCTGCTGCATTCGCCATTGCTTCCAGTTCAAGGCTAACCTTATGCTTTTTCTGATGACCATTATGGTTAATTTTTTCTAAAGTTTCATCAATATTATTTACAGCAGTCAAAAGACGTGGCATACTCCACCAAATGTTAAATAACTGTAAAGGATATGTAAAGTTGAATAAATTCGAATGTTTATTAGCAAAATCCGTCCAAATAGTATTTGTTTCCAAATCCACATTATTATTAACTGATACAATTGTTCTTCCTTCTGAATCTTCATTTTCTGCCCAAGACGGGCATGAGTTTTCTTCATCAACATTGCTCTTATAAAAATCAATATTTTGTGAAGCTGTTTCATCCTCTGAGCTAACACCATGTACGTAACTAGGTATACAGAACTGTAAATAATTAATGGTTTTTCTAATATCTCCTTTAAAATAATTCAAGAATTTGGCTCCAACACCTGGCCAGCATGTTCCACTGTCTGCTAGGCACATAATATCAAGCCATGTCCCAAGCATCCTCGGCAGAAGAGGGCACATCTTCAATAGTTTTCCATTTTGCAGAAATCTTTGCAAATGAGGACACACTAGGGATGATGTTATCAAGATAACAGGTCGTTTAGAACACTGTACCAGCTGCACAATAGCTGAAGAAAATCCATCATCCTGATCAAAAACAATATCAGCATCATCAATAAGGATAAGCGATGAATCTGTTCTAGTACTGTCTTGACTTATAGTTGTACCACTTAAAACTTCAGTTTTCCCTGATAGCTTTTGTTTTTCATCATCAATTGACTTTTTTGGTCTTCCTCGCTTTTTATTCTTTTTTGGCAAATCAGGTTGAAGTTTTTCTTGTGATTTCTGACTATTGTCTGAATTTCCTGTACCTCTATTAACTTTATGGGATTGGGTGGCTTCCTGCAAGTCCTGTAACATTATTTTCCCTGTCCTTCTACTGCTAGCATTAACTTCAATTACCTTCATGGCTAAATCTGAAGCAACAGCATAAACACTTGCAGTTTTGCCACATCCAGTTGGGCCAGTCAATATTAGAAGATTATTCATGGTCTTCATGCTGTCTCGACTATCTGATTCAGATTGATAGTAGTCTGATGAATCTGACCCCGGTTTACATTTTGTTTTTGATTTCAATTCATTCTCAGTCCATGATACCAACCATTTCCTTAATTCTTTTATAGTTCCAAAATTACCTATAATTTGATTGGTTGAAGTAGCCTTGTATTTGTCAGTCCAATTTAATCTATCAGGGCTATCATTGATAACATCAACCATATCACTCATAATTTCAATACTGTTATCTACGTCTACATAATTAGAGTCTCTAAATTCTCCCTTTCCCTTACCTTTCAAAAGCCGATATGTCCTATAGACTGGAAACTTTGGATGTAATTGTTTCATATTCTGTAACATTGTCTGTGTGCTTTTCTTGTGTTTTGTATCTATGTTAGAAACAGTCTTTTCTTGATTAAGATATAACAATTTTTTAAATGCATTCTTTTCATAAGTTAATGGACAGGTTTCTTCAGCTGTATTCATCATAGGTATATTGACAACCAGTTTATTTTCTTCAGAAGTCGTATTGTTTTGTTGCACATGAACAACAACTGGAAAGCTATTGTCTGGAGTGAAGCAATTCTTTTGCTGTTGAATAATTTTCTTCAGTTTCTCTGGGACACCACTTTGGAGAAATTTCTGTTTAGCTTCTAAAGCAGCTAGATCCGACTGTTTAGGTGCAAATATGGGAGCCAGTTTGGCAGGTTTCTTGGATGTCACTGTATCCTTGAGAACTTTCTCTTCTTTCTTTTTGGATTTAGTTTTCACAGGTTCATCAAGAGAATGATTTGATTTTAAAAGAACAAGTTTTTTATCATTAACTGCAACATCAATGTGCTTTTTCTTTTTTGGAGTAAAGATATGTAATTCCTCATCAGAGCTGGATGAGCATGCATCATCAATATATTTAACAGGTCTTTTCACTGACCTCTTTGGTCTATTCTCACTATTGACTATTGCATTTGTATTCACAGAATCAGTTACTTTGGCATCAACTTTAGATTTTCGTTTCCGCTTCTGTCTCTCGCTCTTGACTTCTGAATCTTCAACCTCAACATTATCGTTCAACAGGACACTATCCATCAATATTGGTTCAGGTATATGCATAACATTACCCTCTTCTACCTTAGTTTTGATATTTTTCTTCATAATAACTTCATTATTTTCCTCCATAGTATTGCTAGCTACTCCATTGGTATCATCTTCATTAATTTCTTTCAAAGCACAGGAGTCTACAGTGTGTATTTTTAAACTTAACTTTTTCTTCTTGCCCCTTTTTTTGTTTCTGGGTTGTAGCTTTACCTTTATGAGATTATCATTTTCAGAATTAGTAGGAGAACATTCAGTATCTTTATCTACTTTTTTAAAATAACAAAGCATACTTTCCTTTTTCTTCAAAGATGGGGATAACTTGTTGAGAAATTCTTGGTCTTCCTTAGGTATAAATCTTTTTACTGGACTAATACTGCTAGTAATATCAATAGGATCTTCAATGGTGTTAAATATATCAACAATTGTCAAAGTCTGCGTTTGTTTGTTATTATTATTAACAACTTCTGGCTTGGCCTTGGGTGGTGATTTTGGATTA
The DNA here is from genome assembly GCA_951799955.1 of Apamea anceps. Lineage (NCBI taxonomy): Eukaryota > Metazoa > Arthropoda > Insecta > Lepidoptera > Noctuidae > Apamea > Apamea anceps. The sequence goes on from OX637516.1 coordinate 9,657,292, forward strand.
TCATCTTTTTTAGAAGCTGTTTCACTTGTGGTTTCATTTTCTTTTACTGATTTAGCATCTTTTAAAATCATACTTTTTAGTTTTTCTGCTCGTTTTTCCAATTGCTTTTTAATTATATAATCCTGATAATCTTCTTTTTCTTTGTTCCTTATAGAACCCTTTGCTTCTGCCATTTTTTGTAGTAGTAAGTGCCTTTTAGCCTTATTATTTTTCCTTTCAACTACCTCTTCATTATCTGAGTTATCATTGCTTTTTTCTTTACCTGGGGAGTTACTTCCAAGACTCTTATTTCTAGAGTCCATTAACAGTTTAAAAGCATTTGTTTGTTTCTTTCCTTGACTATTGGTAGCTAAAGGAATGGCAATAGTTACATCTGTATTGGCATTCTTTAAGCTTTCACTTATTTTAACAGATTCCTTTCTTCTTACCATGTTGAAAAGGTAGTTTCGAGGTCTCAAGTCTTCAAACTCACTTATTTCACCTTCACATAAAATGGGTTGATTACGATTGTTTGGAGATTTTATACTTAGTGACGAAACGAGGATTTTCGATACATCTAAAATATCTTGATCCTCCCGACCATCTTGTCTAAGTTTGTACTTCTTTAGTTTTCTTCTAAGCACTTGGTTACATCTGTGTTTGTAAGTATTTTCCTTGGACCTAAGGATGTGTCTTCCTTGACGATTCTTACAGCAATTTATTTCAGATTCGATTACTGAAATATCGTCGACCACTGTGACGGACTCAGTTGCTACCAAACTTGTCATTCCTTCCCTGGAAATTTCAGAAAATCGTTTTATCATTTACAGTTAACGTGTTGATATTCAGAAGATGTGTATCTTAAACCATTTACAAAGTGCTGTAAGGTTAGATTTACTGCTTTATTTTGATTGGTGTGCACTATATTATCATAAAGTTTATCTGATAGGTATTTAGTCTAATACATGAATATATTTTGATGAGTTATGAATAAAAATTGTTAGGAATACATACCGAAAATTAATTTGGCGGCATTATTGCACTTTCCTATTGATTGTCTGTTGACAGAAGTTTGACTTTGATGGTTTGTCAACTTTGACATTTAGAAACGTTTTTATTTTTCGAAATATATAGCAATAGCACACTGCATTTTAGCCCAACAAAGACCCATGTGCCGTTTTGCGGCGGCATCGGCGTGCAGACAGTGGTGGTGATAGTAGACGTGAAATGTTTGATGTCATTTACCAAGCGTCCACTAGGTGAAAAAGCAGGGCCGCATGGAAATTCAAAACTGCATCGAGTTGAGGCGAAGTGGGATGCAGCGGATGGATGTCACAAGCAAGCGGATTTTTGCGGTCCAGCCCGCCATTAATAGGCCTAGCTTTAACCAACACAATCTTTATGTTAACATTACGATATAAAAACATAAAAATTAAATGAAGTTATTTGTATTTGGCCCAAAGCATTGCTAAACTGCACCACACTCTATAATTTATTACACATTTGGAGCAATGGTGCTCCAAATGTGTGATATATTCGTATGTGAACACGTCCTTCTGGTTTTGTTTCACGGCGCTGCAGGCTGTCACATCCGTCAGACCAATTTAATCAAATCCAATTTTACTCGGCCTTACGAGGACAAAAGCTACACCATCGTAATGCTGATTCTGGATGTCAGTCTCATTCAAAGAGTATAATAATCTATCTATTTTTCTCTATGGCAATGGTGCCGATGTCGACAATTCTGCCAATGTCAGATGTGATATGAGAGAGTACCTATAATAATAATACGGGAGGTCTCATTTCATTGTCAGTTGGCTGTCAGAAGTGTCATATTGATTTTGAAGTTTCGCTACATCGCCCCTAATCCGACGTGCTCCTGATTGCAGCGCAGTCTAAAATTGGAAAATTCCTTGAAATGGCATCGAAATCGAAAACTTTCGTAACTCCCCTTATTCGTCATGTTACGGTAAATATCTAGCAATTTACTGATACCAGCCAGCTAAATTAAATTGATTTTAGTAAAATAATCTGAACTGTCAAACCCCAGTTATGTAAACCTTTTTGACATTTTCCGTGATTATTTCTTGGATTAAATAATTCTCAAACTTGTGTTACTCGGCTTACAGACCAGGGGCTATGCCCAGGCTGCGCCTGCTCAAAGCTTTGAACCCAGGATCTCAAAGACGATCCTGAACAACAAAACGTTTGTTGCTGCCTTTGACAATGGGTCCCCGGTCACTCGAGTGACCGTAGCCTTCAAGTAAGTACCCATATTTAATATGAGAGTACCTGAGGAACGTAGCGTGGTCTTCACCTATCATGATAATCGTAGCATCTGATGATGCTAAACACTGGTTTCCTAAAAGACTACTGCTATTTTAATATTTGCACTGTAAAGGAACAGCTATAATATCACCATTGTTGGCAGAGTATTTTTAATAATTACTCTTTCTACGAATTGATGTTAAGATGTTACTATAATCAATAATATTAATTACTTTGCTTTTAATCTACATTACTAATTACTTTGTATTTAATCAAATCAGATCATTGATTTTCCAGATCATAAAGTCCAATTTGTTAGTAATTACACACAGAATTTAAACACTAGTGTTATTACATATGTTTGGAAAACTTAGGAAATAATTAATAATGATGTATTTAAAATAGACTTTGGTAAGCAATGAACATGGAGTTCAACAAATTACAACTAACATTATATTTTCAGGGCTGGTTCACGTTATGAACCTCAAACTGAGCTGGGTATCGCTCATGTGCTGCGATCTGCTGCCGGGCTCAGCACCAAACATGCCAACGCTTTCATAATGGCACGTAAATTAGCACAGATTGGCGCATCTGTTACTGCCTCTGGTGATCGGGAGTTTATCTACTACACTCTTGAGGTAACATTTTTTGGTTTTTAAGTATTTTATAAATAGTTGGTCTGAGAAGCAGCTGACTGCATTGTGCCCCCTTAAAGTACCGGGTCCCATAAGCCTGATGTAAAGTTCTTTTTTTTAAACCCAGATACTAATTTGACAGGCGAAATGTCCAATAAAAAACCCCAACACACTTAAATGTCAGATTAGTATCTGGGATTAAAAAACTGGGAAGAAAACAACGAACAATGAATTAGAAATGGTTTAGAACCAAACCACTAATAGCTGTATTGCTATAACAAGATATAAGCATTGTAAGTACAATACTCATTTTTGATAGAGTTGCTAAAGTTGTCAAAAATTAAAAGGCCTGATTTGACATTTGAGAATACGTTCTTGACACAAACGCAAAGTTTCATACAAACGAATATGTGTTTTGCGAATTTGATCTTTATCAACTACTAGAACTGTCAATGTCAAAACGGGCCTTTTATTTTTTGACAACTTTAAACATAAAATCGTATCTATGAAATTCAACTGCTCCTTATTTTCGAATCTTTTAACATGTTTGGTTTCTTTCAGACTACCCAAGACAATGTGGATGAAGCCGTGACTATTATGAGAAACATGATCAGTGCTCAGGAGTTCAGACCCTGGGAGCTGACAGACAATGTGCCTCGTCTGCAGTTTGACATTGCTGCACTTCCCCCTCAGGTAATTTTACAATCCTTTTTTACTCTCATACTGTTCATACATTTTTTTTATCACGTATTTTATTTACGTAGTCTGATGGCGATTTGTTGGAAGATTGACATTATTTCATAAACAAGCATGGTATATTCTTAAAAAATATAATTCATGAAACCTTTTTTTTTACAATTTACATTGGTTTCATTGCTGTATAGTAGCCAAACCTTTAGTGAATTTCTTAAAAAATATACTACATACAATACCTAAATCATATTAGATAATTTTTAGTATTTTAAAGTTTTAGTTTATAACAATGTTTTGAATAGGGTCGCACTCCAGCTGGCCATTTCCCGAATGTAAAAATGTTCAAAATCTAGTCACAATCTCGCCTTAGTAATCAGTGTCAAAAACTTGCTAAAAATTTAGGAGAATTGTATTTTTGACAAGATTGAGATTAGGATGCGAACAGTTTAAAAATACGGGAATTGCCTCTGTTCATTTCCTTATGTTATCTCCTGTCTATTTTTGTACCATACCCATATAATGTAAAAAAAAAACAATGTTGTTCTTAATAGATCCGTGCGGTCGACCTGCTCCACAAGGCCGCTTACCGCCGTGGCCTGGGCAATTCCCTCTTCATCTCACCCAAGAGGATTGGCAAGGTTTCGTCTGAGTCTCTGCAGCACTATGCCTGCAACTTGTTGTCTGCGGCTGGCTGCGCTGTTGCCGTCGTTGGAGATTCTCAGGTAAATTAGTAACAAAAGTCTTTTTATTCCCCTTTTTCACATTAAAGCAAGTAAAGTAAAAAGACGTTATACTTGCTGGCCACTAGTAGCGTCTCAATTGACTATAAAACCACAATATTTAGCTGACTAATTAAATCATAGCCAATTAATAATGTAATGATCAAATAATAATTAAGTAATGCCTATCTCCTGCGGCAGGAATACAGTCCGCAATACACTCACACATCATGTCATGTCATGATGTATGCATAAGTAGAAAAAGTACTGGTACTAATCTGTGGTTCACATAATTTATTGTGTTTAGCTTTCCTAAAAAGTTGTAAGATAAAACTTATTTAACTATCTTACAAGCTTCATATAAATATATTCATAAAAAGTTATGTTTCAAAAACTGTATCCCAACTACGGAAAAATACAAGTGATCTAAAAAGTACGAAACAAGAAAATATTTCAGACAGAAATCAAGACATAAGTACAAAAATAGTCAAGGTAAAGCTGTGGTCGCAGGCTATTATAATTTTGTAGGCGTTCCTGGCACCCATATGGAATGCAGACGTGCAACGCTTCTTTTGGGTTTACCATAGTTGGGTTAAAAGAAATATGAATCTTCCTCTCATTGATAAATGTGGTGATTGTTAACATATAATTGTAATTACAGGAGAGAGCCACCATGATTGCTCAGAATCTTCAACTTAACATTAGCGAGTCCAAACCTGGAGATGCCACCAAATATTATAGTGGAGAGTTAAGGTATAGATATATAAACATAATCATATTATTATATTCTCCTAGTTACAGTAACAACTGCACCCTAATTGCATAACACACTATCAATCACAATTTGAATAATTCTGAAGGCTATTGCAAATCCATTACTTCATATGTTGGAAAAATTTGTCTGCTCAAAAACTAACTAAATAACGCAATTCCCAAAAACCGCAATACCAGGTGATTTTTTTATCAGTGATACGCCTTGTTACGAGCAATATTTCTGTGCTAGTGACAAGTCGCACTTTTGAGTTTTTAGGGAGAAAAAAAATAAAAACGAAAATCTGAAAGAAACTTATAAAATAAATATATTGAACAGTTAAGTGTTCCCCTAAACTTAACCATTAAAAAAAAAGTATTTAAATTGACGCCTGGGAGTTTTACTCGTGCATTTTAAATGCATCCCTTGATCGATAAATATCATAAACAGCAGAGGGATTTTTTTTTGATCTGATGGAACACTGTGCGCTGGTTTATTTAATTTTACATACGGTTTGCATGTCGTAAAAATCGTGCGAAGCGGCGGCGGTGGGTTGCTAGATTCGTATACTTAGTATGTGTTTAATGTTCTGAAACCAGGAAAGAAATGGGTGGTGATTTGGCGCACGTTGCGGTCGCTGTTCAGGGCGCTAAGGCCGGCACTCCACAATCACTTGCCTTAGCTGTTGCTGCCAGAGGTGAATATAAAATTTGATAATATGGTAATCCTACTAATATTATAAACATGAAAGTTTGTATGTATGGATGGATGGATGCTTGTTACTCTTTCACGCAAAAACAACTGAACGGATTTGGATGAAATTTGGCACACAGATGGTTTATTTTACCAGGATTAACATATAAAATATTTTTAACCCCGATATTCCCTCGAGCCGCAGCTAGTACAAAATATTTGTTTGTGGACTGTTTTGTTTTTTTTTTTAAACGTTGCCCAACACTAGGAATTTCTCCTGTAAGTATTGTGAGTGCGTTTACAAACATTTAAACTCACATACACAAACAGCCATACTTGTAGGTCTTACAAATATTTGTTTTGTGCGGGAATGGAACCCGCGACACGCAGCGCAGCAGTCATTCGTTTAACCACTGTGCCAACCGTGTCAACTCTGTTATGTCTTATGTTTTAAAAATAGTGCTCTAAGTAAGTAGCCCTTAACAAGTGCTACGAAGGAGAGGGATTTGTATACATATATCATCATCATCATCTGCCTAGCCTTTTCCCAACTATGTTGGGGTCGGCTTCCAGTCTAACCGGATGCAGCTGAATACCAGTATTTTATATGGGGCGACTGCCTATCTGACCTAGGGATATATGTATATATACAATATATATTTTTATTGTAATTATGATGGTTTCTTATTAATTCAATTTTTGGGTAGTAACATCGCATTGACGTTATAGCTGTTAAGGTGTTGTTTACGAAATTTGGGAATAAATAAATATTGACGCACTTTCAGCGCCACGAATATTATTAATATCCTCTCTTGCTGCTCCCGGCGCGGCGATTCCGTACTCTTTTCTATATATTATTATCGAAGAAATGGTAATCGTGTTTTTTGCCGATAATACCGCCATTGTTACCCTTTAAATTTAATATGTGTATTGAAAATGGACTATATTAAAATTTGTATGTACTAAATCATATTCTACTACCTATCTATTCCAGCTCTCGGCAGCGGCCCGGTCACCAAGTGGGGCGCAGCCAACTCGCCCCTAGCGAAGGCCATCGGCAACGTGGGGCCGTGCGCGGCCGCCGGGTTCAACGTGTCGTACTCGGACAGCGGCCTGTTCGGTGTTGTGCTGTCCGTGCCCAAGGATGAAGCCAACAACGTTAGTACTTGTAACGTTTGTTCAAAGAATATAAAAAAAAAATGGTATTAAAAATCGATGACAAGAGATTCTACGAGAGATTAAATTTCATCGGTTATATTTTACACCTTTATTTGTTACTGTTGTTTTGTTTAACTTTTCACATGGCTGACAGTGACATGAGATTTGGTGACTAAACCTTGATTAGTCTCTCAGAAACCAAAACGACAGCTAATCCTGAATATAAGATACTTTATGACTACTAATGTATTTTAAAATCACTTTTCTAGGCGGTGAAGGCGTGTGCCGGTTTCCTGAAGAAGGCATCATTGAGCGCTGATGCCATCAAAGCTGGCAAGAACCAACTGAAGCTTCAGATCCTGAGTGAAGCCGACGCGGGTACATCCCTTGCTGAGTCGCTTTGTGCCCAGGCCTTCTACACTGGCAGTGTTAAGACACCCTCTGAGATCGCAAAGGATATTGATGCCCTCTCTGCCAATGATATTCAACAGGTAAGCTTATCAAAGCAGATATAGTTGATTTTCTTGTATGAGTATTCGATTTCTTGCAAGAGTTCATAATTATATGCAACACTGTCGTCTTGACGAAAAATACAGAGTGATTTAAAAAACCAGGAACTTGTAACAAAAGTAAGATTTTAACTTTCTTCAAACTCTAGTTCGAAAGCAAAGTAGTCACTCTTTTTTACTTACTCTGTGTTTCTCAAAATCTCATCTTGTATAATAATAATGTCAACAGATAATGCAATAAGCTTACAGTTGTCATACTTATTTATTTTTGGTAGAGGTCATCTAAATTAAAATCGCACCCCTCCACTGCTTGTTGCATACACATTTCAAATGTTTGTCTAAAAATTTCAGTGAAGGTGCGTGCAATTTTGTAATAGACGACCTCTACAATAATATTGGTAAATTTAGTACATGGCTGGCACGAAATGAAGCAATATTGCAATACAATAGTTCAAAGCACATTAACCTAAGCGCGCACCACGAAATTATATAGTTGCGGAAAATAATCGCCATTTGTGTACAATAGGTACCAATAAACTAGAGTCCGCACACTGCGGTAAAATTTCTTGAAAAATTATATAAGCGTTCGCGATTTTATTTCGCATCAACATGCGATTAAAACAATCCCATCACAGTACGCGCGTAGCCTAAGATTCACCTCCATAACCATGCATAAAATAACAAGTATTAAATAGTAATAAAACCACTTTAATTTATTAATGCACACAATTTTTGTTTACAGGCTCTTTCCGCTGCTGCCGGACAGAAAGTTTCCATGGGTGCCGCAGGAAATCTTGCATTTGTTCCATACGTAGATGAATTATAAATTACACATGCTTTATAGTTGTTAATCATTTTATTTTATAGTACGGAACATGTTGTGAGAAATTACCAATATAGCATAATGTGACCTATAATTTATTGTTCTACCGAAATAAATAAATCATTACTTATTTTTATTTTTTTTATTTAACGCTTCTTACATAATGCGACAGAGTATTATGTCTGGTTGGCATCTGAAGATTGCGTATCGTATGAAAGCATGAAAAGAGAATCTTTGAGAGGTATGAAAGCCATACAATATCCCACACATTGCTGTAGAAAAGGCTAGTGTGGGGATTAGGTACATCAAGAAAATCCGCGAAACGAGAAATTCATGCCAAAATAGGCAGTGGGTTACTTCATGTATGCCTGACCGTTAGGCTTGTGAGTTAAGGGCCTGTACAGTGAATATTTTGTGCCTTCGAATGATTTTCCTGACTACCGTGCCTTTAGTCGACTTTAATTTTAACTATTTTAGAATGAAAGTTGGCTACTACAAAATAGTCCAGACACAAAGATAGTTAAACCACACACTTTCTAGCTAGTAGTAATACATGCTTTTTCAATATCTTAAAAAACCTGGCACGATACAATTTCTCTTAACAATGCTTGGAATGGACTAATTCTAACTCCGCGCGCCTGCGCCTCTACTGTCAAAGTGATCTCTTTGTTTTTGGCCTTAAATATCCGTAGTTAAATCAAACCTAATAGGGATTCAATGTTAAAAACGATTTGAGCAAGTTTCCTTCAAATTGCTCCTGTTTTATGAGTTAGTAAGGGGATCGTGTGAGAGGTCCAGTGTTTGTGATCGCTCGTGTAAACTCAGCTTAGCGCACCTTAGTGCGCGCAGAAATCAATACCCGCCTTTTTTTAATACCTATACCTAATTTTTATGATAAAACAACTTATTACATACCTACATATTTCCAAATATATACTCTATTTTTGGGAAGAAGGAACTTGTTATGTTACACGTGCAGTTTCCTTTTACCAAAATAAATACTATTATAGTTTCGCGTAGGTACTTGTGAATGCCCTCCCCACAGATTACATTTATATACAGGATAATTTTTTATTCAGTGCGTAAATTTTCACAGGGTGTTCTACCCATGAATATGAACAACTTTCACTATGGGACCATCTCTGAAATCACAAAAAAAAAATCAGCTGTTTCTTATAAAAGTTCAATACCTACCTACTCGACCAAAATGTATGAATCTGCTGATTTTTTTTTCGTGATTTCAGAGATGGTCCCATAGTGAATGTTGTTCATATTCATGGGTAGAACACCCTGTAAAAATTTACGCACTGAATAAAAAATTATCCTGTATAGGAGGGAGGGCACTCTCCAGCTAATATTTGTTTTTTTTTTTTCTATATTATTGTCAATTTATTTAAGTTCAACATAAGCTTAACGTCGCTAAAAGCCTTTGTGGGAGTATTACTGCTAGGTATGCTGAAAGTTCCTTAAAAAAAAAAAAATAACTCGTTATACCTACCTTACTTACCTACTTATTAGCTTGAATTGGGGCTCGACCAGTTGAAGTTTCTATTATTACAGGACGATTATTTACTATTTTTTATTTCTCTTATTTTACTATTAGGTAACCCTTTTATTAAATAAATATTGTAAGTACTTATGTCATGTATGTAGGCATCCAATGTAACCATACACATTTATAAAATAATAAGGATGCAATAGGTAAGACCAGGGATACAGATACCTATTTGCTATTTGACCTGGGAGCAAGCAAGCTCCCTGTTTGTACAATTAGACACAAAACGCGCCTTGAATTAGAATACCTATCATGTAAAGACTGTCCAAATCTTTAGTCGCGACATTATCAGCACCGCGCTGCCCTGTAGCTTTGCATTCGTCCTAAAATAATGTTTCATTCAGTTGATTCAGTTAGCCTCTAACTTCTTAGCATTCTGAACGCCCCAGACTTCGAGATTATGTCCGAAGTCTTTGGTAGACTGTCTACTGTCTTTGGAGCCTGTTATTGCGGCAAGAGGACTTCGCTAAGAGCAATGATGCGTCGATTTTGCCATATTGGGGCTCCACGGGTAGTGAAGGGTGCGGCGGAGTAACTCTTCTAGGGCGCTATAGAGCTGCACCTCATATTGTCGATAACAGTCTAGAAACAAATTGTTATCGACAATATGAGGTGCAGCTCCAGAGTAACTGCGATATTACTGTGCGATGTTGCAATGAACGGTGTTGCATGTCGGGGATTTTTATTTAGGGCAGTGCAGTTGCACTTCTCAGGTGTTGCACTACTTCAACAACTTATTGTTTGGCCCTAACAAAGACAAGTCTTTGTCTGCAAGTAGAATAATCAGCCTATAATGTGCCCGCTGCTGAGACTCAGGCCTCCACTCTATAAAAGAGCGAGCTGTAATCCACCATGTGGGCGCAATGCAGGTTGGTCAATGTCACATGTTGGTTCTACAACTTGCCGGTTTCCTCACTATGTTTTCCTTCACCATTTTGAGAACAGTGGTGGTGAAATTATTTACACAAAGTAAAGCGCCTGCCTGTATTGGTGCCCAAAAGCTGAGAGATTTGATCAGCTACTAGGAAGAAATTTTCATTGTCAGCTGAGTATAAAAAAAAAAAACAGAATATCTTATTTCCTAAGATTTTAGTGGCACTGACATCAATAGTTGTTCCAGATGTATTGAGAAAAAAAAATCATCACAAAATGTTTAAAATAAAAATATATTTATTTTTGTTACAATTCAATGAAACACAGTTTTGTATTACACCCAATAAAGTATTTACACATATAGGCTAAATTAAAAAAATATGCTAAAAAATAAAGTTAACACAACAAAGGAGAAAAGTTAAATTAGTTCACTGTACTTCCGCTTCCGTTAATAACATATTTGGAATTCCTTTTGAAATAGGGAACTGTCTTCCTGATTCTGGACATGTAAGATTTCCTTCTTCAATCTCCACTTCTAATAAGACTTTGTGAACTTTCTTGAGCAAGTCTTCATTTTCTTCAAATTTGGGTTCTAAAGTTTTTGGTAGTCCGTCACCATGACCAATGCTATTTGCAGCAGCCCAGAGTACTTCCCAGTCTAATTTTGGAATTACACGGGTAATAAATTCTGGATTGAAATCTACTTCTGTTACTTTTATGTCTGTAGCATTAATAGCAAGCGGATATCCAGTCATAACACCTTTTAAACACTTTGATGTTAACATATTATGTGTTATGAGTTTCATGTTAGGGTTTGAACGTCGAACTTCTTCGTGGTAGCTGTTATTTCGTCAGCAGTAATAACCGAACAAAATATCTATATTTCCCAAGATTCAGCAACTTTATTTAACATCAAACTGAATTAGTTAGTGTAATTTGTAGGTTATATTGCTTACTTCACTTCGTTGTCATTGTCAGTACTGTCAGAGAGGTTCTTTTTTTTTCTTCGCCCTAATCGGGCAGGCTAAGGTTTTGGACCATACCGCCTCGTCTTCAGTGCTTATTGTCCTTCAGAGAGGTTCACAGGATGACACATGACAGCGAATCGCTTACCTAGTGGTTTATGTTGTGCTAGTGATGTGCCCATTTTTTTCAGAATCCGCGCTTTGTATGTATCTATGTTTCGTACGGATTCCAGGCTAACTCTACTCTCTATGGTAGCAAGATTTTAAGTCTTTGATTGACGATTTGATTTTAGGCTGGTAACCTTGGTCTAGTTTGTCAACCTAAAATTTTGGTAAAGAGATTTCAAAAAGACCATAAAATTTTATTGTTTATTTTAAAGGTTTTGTTGTATTTTATGGAAATTTCTCGTATCATCGTATTCTGTTAACGTTTTCCGATATTTAATAACAATGTCTCACTTGTGTGATTGTATATCTGAAAGAAATTTTGACGTAAATAGGCCATCAGGTTCACAACTTTCCACGTCGCATCCTTTTCGTTCTAAAAGTTCTCTCAATAACAGGATTCAAGAACATCAAAATCACTGCCCAGCAAAAAAGACCCCAAAGCATTCTTCGTTCTCACGGCATAAACAATCACACGGTGAGGCCGGAGTTACTACGCAAACATTTGATAATTCGTCAATAAGTGATATATCTACGCAGTGCCAAAACATAAATATAAACAGTGAGAATGATGAAGTAGACCAAGGAGACACACCTGCATTTCCGAAAAGAAAACATGCAAAGAAAAAAGAAAGATTAAAAAATTTGACAATACCATCAAGCGAAGCCATGAACAACACACCACAGCCCTCCGGGGTTTATGTGGGGCGATCAGCACAAAACGATGTCGCTTATTTGCAAGATTTTTTTTCTCAGCAAATAAGCCCCTTGTATGCTAGTACAAATTCAAGGTACCTTGAAAACCTTCGTCATCATCCACAGTATCAGCTATCCCAAAATATTCAGGGAGGAAGAGAATTTCTAATGAACACTCAACTTGCGGCAAGTTTGCCAAATACTCCTATGTTTCATGTAACACAAAGACAAACATCTGTGAGTTTGAGTATACCTAATTCACCAGTTGTTCAAGCGGACTCTATGACTCCCAAATGTATACAAAACTTTTTACAACATCCATTACTCAGCAAGTCCTTTAATGCAAGGACTGGGGAACCTTTTAAGTACTTGTCTTTGCAAGGAGAAGATAACAGTGACCCAAATGCAACTCCTAAACATAAGAAGAAGAACAAGAAGAAAACAAAAGATAGTGACACAAAATTTGAACCCCATATATCAGCAGAAAAGATGGAAGCTGGTTTAAAAGATAATGTATTTATTGAAGGTGTATTAAGGATAAACCCAAAACAATTCCAACATGCTTATGTTTCTAGTAGCAACAAAAGTGAACAAGATATTCTCATTGATGGATTAAAAAATCGAAATCGTGCTTTAGAAGGTGATATTGTAGTTGTACAATTAATAGACGGCGATAGTGAAGACAGTGGTGAGGAAACTAAACAAAAGAAGGGAAAAGTGGTGTGTATCAAAGAAATTGTTCACAATAGAACTTGCATTGGCTCTTTGAAGTTAATGGCTGATAAAAATAGGCAGAAAGCTTTATTTATTCCTCGTGATCTCAGAATGCCTAGGCTCAATATACCATTCACAAGCTGGCCTGATAACTTTTATCTTGATGCTAAGAATTATGAAAGCACATTATTTTTAGCCAAAATATCAGATTGGACAGATACTAGATTTGCTATTGGGAAAATAATTTCTAACATAGGACAGTCTGGAGATATGGTAACAGAAACTAAAGCAATATTGGCCCAAACAGATTTAGATATTACGCCGTTTGGTCCTGAAGTAAGACATTTATATCCACGTTTAGATTACAAAATACCTGATGAGGAGATCGCAATTAGAGAGGACTGCCGCAAATTGTGTGTGTTTAGCATTGATCCATTCAATTGCCGTGATATTGATGATGCTATGTCTTGCAGGGAGCTTGAGAATGGAAATTATGAAATTGGAGTTCATATAGCCGATGTAGCCCATTTCTTAAATGAAGATACTCCACTAGATGCAAAAGTGGCAGATAAAGCTACAACAATCTATTTGGTTGAAAAAGCTTATCACATGTTACCTGATGATCTCTGCATGCTTTGTTCTCTTTTTCCGGGGGTTGACAAATTAGCATTTTCGGTATTCTGGGAAATAACTAAAGATGGAAAAGTTCTTAACCATAGATTTTCAAAAACAGTAATTAATTCTTGTGCCCAACTAGCATATGAACATGCTCAATCAGTACTTGAGAATAAAGACGATGCCAAGGCAATCTTTCCTGAAACATACAATGGCTTTGAGTTTACAAATATATCAAAAGCAATCAAAACTATTGGAAGCATTGCTGCTAAATTTCGAAGTAATAGATTCGATAGTGGAGCTTTAAGGATTGACCAAGCTAAAGTGGCTTTCCATTTGAATGCTGTTAACGGTTTACCTGATTCATTTTGGATATATGAAAGTAAAGAAAGCCACCAACTTATTGAAGAATTTATGTTACTTGCAAATATGACAGTTGCTGAACGAATCCGAGAGGATCATCCATCATTAGCATTTTTGAGATGTCATCCAAAACCCAGCGAATACATGTTGAAACAACTTGCTAAGTCCTTGAAGCCAATGGGTATTGACTTAGATATTGACTCTGCTGGAGATCTGCATCGCTCCCTGCTGAAACATGTCGGCCCCGATTGTACAGACCAAGGCAAAGTGATGGTTTTAAACATGTTGTGTGCTAAGCCAATGACAAGGGCTAAGTATTTTTGTGCTGATGGGTGCCACGATGACGACTTCCATCATTATGCTTTAAATGTTCCACTTTATACACATTTTACTAGCCCTATACGAAGATATGCAGATATTATGGTTCACAGGTAAAAACTTACAATAGTTATAATAATTTATGCATTTTCAAATATTTATTTAAAACTAAATTTCGCTTGTTTTAATAATTCTTTTGAGAGCAGTGGTGGTCCAGTGGTAACGGCCACGACTTCTTCAGAGGACTGTGTCTCAGCAGTGGGTGGAACATGTGGGCTGATTATGCATTTTGCCTGAACGATAATATTTTTTTATTAATATTACTTTGTTTACATGAACTGAATTACATGATTTATTGTAGAAGGAGCTCACAACAGGCAAAATATAGAACCACTATAAGTGAATTAAACATTTATTACTTATTTTTAGGTTGTTGGCTGCAAGTTTAAATTATCGAGAGACCCCTAAGTGGGATGCTGACAAAGTCCGCACAATTGCAGCGCAGTGCAATAAACAAAAATACAATGCTAAAAAGGCAAGTGAATTGTCTACAGAAATGTACACACTCAAGTACATTGAAATGAAGTCTCCAGTAGTGACTGATGCAGCTATCGTAGAAGTGAGGGAGAAATACATTGATGTCATAATAATAGCCATGGGACTGAATCGACGAATCTTTTTCAACAATGTAAGATTTTCATTTTTATTTGTTATTATATGCACTATGTAAAAATGAGCTGACCTTTATCAGCTGCTCTTGATGTTAATATCTCGGAAAAATGACGCTTTAAAGGGTTTGGTCCTATTATGTTTGTATTAATATCAGCTATCGATTTATATGTATCACCAGGGGCCGCCATTTTGAAAAAGAATCGAAATGGCGCGACAGTAAGTATGCCACGCAGTGTTACCAGATACACGGTAATTACCGTAGAAGCACGGTATTTTTCACTACCGTGTTATTTTCTACGGTATTTTTAATTTTAAATTACCGTGTAAATTTAATAAATAATTATAAAAAAACTAGCTCAATTTTATAAAATAATACGTGAAACAAAATGTAATTACAGCATTCTGTCGCTACACTCTTTGTTCTTGTCATTGCAGGGGAAGAATCCCCATTGGGGACTCTCCGTCCCCGAACTTAGTACGATTATGTAATATGACTAAATAAAAAAGGTTTTACGGTAGCCGTTAAGTCCACTTGTTTCGTCTTTATTGCAAATTGGTTGTATATCATGAATGATCCTTTCTTTTTTACTTGGTGTATGATACTCATGAGAATGAAAATGACTGCAAGTATATATGAGCAAGAAGTGATAATTTTAGACTAAGTCAGTAAATCTGTTAGAGAATTGTTAAATTTAAATAATATATCAATAATTTATAACGGTTTTTCTTGCATTTTACACGGTAATTACACAGTATTTTTTTTAAATTATGCACGGTAATTTTAGCCTAAAACATGGTATTTTTAATCAGTCAGCACGGTAGTTGATAATTTGAATCTGGTAACACTGATGCCACGGATCTTCAAAGCCCTTTTCTATCATTTTTATGTCCATGTTTGTTAGTAACAACATAACTCTGAAATAGAAAAAAGCGCGGGAAACTTCAACTTGGCGGACGCGTCCTTTTTTAAATTTTCTATAAAAATTGAGTAAAACTGTATTATAGCATCAGTAGTCGTAGTTTTAGTGTCGTAGTTTCTCTGTTTTTTATTTAATTTTAGTTTGTGTGTTTATTCTTCGGTAGGGGTAAGTTTTTATCTATTTTATATATAGGTGACAATGAACGATCCGCCTGATCCGGGGGGCTTTGTCCCACCGGCAGGCAGTTATGTTACAATTTCCAATGAATCGGGGATGGAAACCGATGGGTCTTCTACGACCAAATCATTAAAAAGAAATCGTGTGCATGTGTGCAAGCACTGCAACAAAAGACGTCGTACCCGCAAAGGCCATGGATCCGAAACTTCGGGTTGTGGTTGTATGGATTCAAACTTGAGTGCGGAACAAGAATTAAATACACCCACCACCACTAGTATATTACCTGTCGCTCTAACTCCAACTCCTTCAGTTCCCGCTCAAATTGGGCGCAAAATTTATGAGAAAACAGACAGCGCGCCTTTTGTTATACATGTCCAGAAAAATTTTATGTCTGAAAATGATGGAACAACACTGCATCCTATCACATTTGGGAAGTTTTTAAAACATAATGCCTTCCAAAACATCATCAACGGGAGTGTTAAGAAAATCGGGCGTAACAAAATAAGTATTTCTTTTTCAAATTTCATAGACGCAAATTCTTTTATTAGTAATACCAGTCTTGAAAAGTTCAATTATAAAGCTTACATACCCACTTTTAATGTGACTAGAATGGGCTTAGTCCGCGGAGTCCCTGCGGAATGGTCTCCAGAGGAAATCATTGAAAATATTTCAGTTCCAATTGGTTGTGGTCCAATTTTAAAAGTGAGACGTCTTAATTTTAAATCTATTGTTGATGGCAATACCACATGGAAACCTTCCCAATCTATTGTTGTTACGTTTGATGGGCAGATTTTACCCAAAAGGATTTTTATGTGTTACAATGCATTACCTGTGGAATTATACATTTTCCCGACAGTACAGTGTTTTAACTGCTGCCGTTTCGGTCATACAAAACTCCAATGTAGGTCGAAACCTAAATGTTTTAAATGTGGCCAAGGACACACTGGGGATAGCTGTGAAACTAATCAAGAAAACGCATCTTGCTGTCTTTGTTCTGGTTACCACTTTGCAACAAATAAGTCTTGCCCTGAATTTGCTAGACAAAAATTAATTAAAACATACATGGCGCAAAGCTCTGTGTCATATGCTGAAGCAGCAAAAGTCCACCCACCAGTTTCAAAATCTTATGCAGACACACTCTTATCTCCACCATCCAAAAACTTTACTGATACTCCTTCAATCTCTTTACCTAATAGAATGTCTGCTTCAACAAGTTATAAAAAGACTGTCTTCTTCAAGCCACGTTCTACTCCCAAATCTGTACCAGGCTATAATAAAGAAGCTCACAATGCTATTATTAAAGATTTTAACATCCCCCAACCATCAAATGGTTGTGCTATACCTAATATTGAAGATAAAGAGACTAATTTCTCCATAAATGATTTTCTTTCTGCATTACACAGTCTTCTTTCTCAGTTCAACATTTCACCGTCCAACGTTGCCCCTTCTTTCAATGTACCTCAATCCATTCGTAATGGACAACACATCCAAAATAATCCAATGGAACTGCCGCAGTCTTATAAACAAAAAGAGTGATGTTATATATTTGTTAAACAAATATGAGCCTATTGTCTTTGCTTTAGCAGAGACTTGGCTAAAATCTTACCACATTTTTAAAATCAATGGTTATTTAACCATTAGAGAGGATAGATCTGATGGGTATGGTGGAGTAGCTATACTTATCAAGAATTCTGTCCCTTTTTCTATCATTACGATACCACCTCATAGTGAGGAAATTTCAATTGTAGCTATAAAAGTGTATAATACTTGTCTTGTCTCTATTTACATTCCTCACCCTTCTTCTTCTGTACTTCAAGAGATGAATAATCTCTTTTCTTTTCTTCCAAAGCCATTCTTAATACTGGGGGACTTTAATTGCCATCACCAATCATGGGGTTGTTCAATTTCGAATTGTTATGGGGATGAATTACTTGATATAATAGATTTTCATAACTTATGCATCTTGAATTCAGGAGCACCCACTCGACGTTCAGTCCCTAACCAAAACCAAAGCGCAATTGACCTTTCTATATGTTCTCCAAATTTAGCCTCTTCTCTTACTTGGTACACCCTGTCCTCTACTTATGGTAGTGACCATTTTCCAATAGTCATCTCTTATCCTCTTTCAAAACCAAATGCACATATTAGGAGATCAAATTTAAAACATAAATTACCCCATAGTAATAGTAGTGACTGGGAAAAATTTAAGGATATTGTTGACAGAAAGCTTTGTTCTTTGCCTGTTATTTCTGATGGTAATGAAAATAGTTGTGCTGAAGCATTAGCACGCTTATTGATTACAGCAGCGGATGAAGTTTTTCCTGTAAAAAAGAACAATATTAGTTCAATTCCGTCGCCTCCTTGGTGGGACTCGGAGTGCACAGAAGCGATTAATAAACGTAATGAGGCTGAATATAAATATAATTTCGAAATGTCAAATAATAACTACGAAATTCTTACTAAAATAATTTCAGAAACTCGCAATCTATTTAAAAAGAAAAAATTTGAATCTTGGCGTAACTTTTGTTTATCTATTTCACCAAATACTCACCCTACGATTGTCTGGCGCTACATTCGTAGATTTAGATCAATTTATAAAAACCATTCTCCTATCCCTGATTCATTAGCCAGCGACTTTTTAGATAAATTAGCTCCTCCATGGGTTCCCGAGGCTAACTTATCTCTCTTAGCCATTAGTCCCAATAACCAAAATATTAATTCATCGCTAGATCGTCCATTCACTCTCACTGAATTGAAGGGTATTATTAATAAAACACAGGATTCAGCCCCAGGCACTGATGGCATACCGTATTCCTTTTTTGCTCATTTAAATGACGACGTTCTCAGTTATTATTTAGAGCTTATTAATTCTATTAGGATTTCAGGAAACGTTCCTGTTGAATGGAAACGTCAAATGGTGTTGCCATTCCTAAAACCAAATAAAACTCCTGCTGATGTTTCTTCATACCGTCCCATTGTTTTGTCTTCAATTCTGATAAAATTAGCGGAACACTTAATTAAAAATCGCCTAGAATGGTTTGTTGAAAGTAAAGGTCTCCTGGCAGAATCACAATATGGCTTTAGAAAAGGTAAAAGTACCACTGACTGTTTAAGCATTCTAACATCGGATATTCGTATTGCATTTTCTAATAATCAATCCACGGTCGCGGTTTTCCTCGATATTAATTCAGCTTATGATAATGTCGTATTATCAGTTTTACAAAATAAATTAAAAGCCTTACAAGTTCCAATGAACTTGCTGAATTTCATCATTAATATCCTGACTGAACGGTCTGTTAACATGTTAATAGGGGATCATGAGGTATCTCATATTGTATGGAGAGGTCTCCCACAGGGTTCTGTGCTCAGCCCCCTTTTATACAATATTTACACTTTTGATTTAGATTCGACCTTGCCTAATCCTGTTAAAGTTCTTCAATATGCCGATGATTTATTGTTATATTCTACAAGCCAGTCTATTGAGCAAGCTAGCTGCTCTATTAATTCTGCCTTATCTGCCTTGGATTCATGGTTACATTTAAACGGTTTGGAGTTAACAACATCTAAAAGCGCAGCTATTTTATTCACCCGGAAGAGAAATATTCCCAGCGTAAATCTTTACTTTAGAGATACCCCTATTCCAGTCAAAGATAATTTCAGATATTTGGGTGTAATTTTAGATTCTAAATTAAGTAGTGTTCCCCATTGCGATTTTATTGTTAATAAATGCGAAAACCATTTAAACATGCTTAGATGCCTGTCAGGCGTGTGGTGGGGTGCACATCCTTTTTCTTTAAAATTAATTTACAATGCTATAATCAGAAGCACATTAGATTATGGATTATTTGTTATTGACCCGGGTAGTGCAATGGCTTTTAAAAAATTGGACCACATACAATCTAAAGCATTACGAATTATTTCGGGTGCTATGAAGTCGAGTCCCATTAATGCCTTACAAGTCGAATGCGGGGAAGCCCCTTTATATCTTAGAAGACAGTTCCTTTCTGATAAATTTTTGTTCCGAATTATTCAGTTCTCTACTCATCCTCTCATTTCCAAACTGGACACTTTAGTGACGTTGATTGAATCTTCAGATTACTGGTCCCATAAACGTGCTCCTTGTTTAGTTATAAGCTATAAAAAATACCTATCCCTATCTTCTCCAGTTCACCGTTCCAACAAACTTCCCATATTTAGCAGTAGTTATGATAGTTTACTTTTTAATCCCATCATAAAATTTAACTGTGTAAGTAAATCTGACCCCGTTTGTCATCTACGTTTCAATAATTTTCTGGCTGAACACGCTGAATACCATCACATTTTTACGGATGCTTCCAAGCGTTCTCCGTCGGGTTGTGTTGGGATTGGCACTTACCACTCTCAATACAACATCGTTCAAAAAATTAAACTTCCTCCGGAGACTTCCGTTTTTACAGGAGAATGTTTTGGCATTTTAAAAGCCATTGAATATAGTCGGGTATTTAAGCTCAAAAAAGTTATAATTTTTTCAGACTCTCAAAGTGCTCTTCTAGCCATCAACAAATCTCCTCTGGCACATAAATCACAGTTTCCCATAATTTATCTAATAAGAGAAATTGCGTACAGAACCTTATCGGAGGGCGATGCCCTGCAATTCGCGTGGGTTCCAGCCCATGCTGGAATCGAGGGCAATGAAGTGGCGAATTCTCTCGCCAGTGAAGCGGTGCAGTGTGGGGACATAGTTCCATATAAAATTTTCAGCTCTGACATTGTAAATTTACCTAAAACTTATCTTTTGGACACCTGGAAGGTGGCCTGGGAAATCAGTAGCAGACAAAAGGGTCGTCATCTTTCTTTGATCCACCCCGACGTTTCGGAAAAACCGTGGTTTGGCAGGGCTAAGTTTGGCAAGATGGAGTCCTCCGTTCTCATACGGATGAGACTCGGTCACGTTTGCTCTCCAGCTCATCTTACCAAACTTAAAATTATAAACGATCCCAGTTGTTCGTGTGGCACAGATGTGGGCGACTTGAACCACATCCTTTTCTCCTGTCCTCTATATGACCGTTCTTCCCTTTTCAGTAACCTATTGTCTCTCCGTATTCCTTTTCCTACTTCACTCCTTTCTTTATTGTGTACAAATAGTTTACCTGTATATAAATGTATAGCTTCATTCATTACCATTAATAATATTAAATTGTAATATATTTTTTCGTCAACTTATTGTATAATATCACCATTCATTATTACTATAGTTAGTTATTATCCTACTGATCCTATATCCTAAATTCCGTTCTAAATAATATTAATAAATTCCAGTTTCCCTACCTTTGTCTCCTACAATAAAAATCCTTATAACAATTAACATGACATTGGCTAAATGCACAAACCGTGCGAAGCCAGAAAAAAAAAAAAAAAAAAAAAAAAAAAAAAACTCTGAAATATTAAACTAAATAAGGTCTCTTGATTTGCAGGATTTTCCAGGAAAGTTCCAATGTATTAAAAATGAAGAATGTGCTCGACTCTCGAAAATGGAATTGACATGGAGTGCTGCAAATGGTTTGCCAGAAGTCAAACAGGTCATTCAAGTATTTTCCATTTTGCAAGTTGAACTCTACAGAGGAGATGACATGGTAAAGGTTGAAACAAAACTTGTCAGACCGCAGCAGACAACATCCTCTTAATATAAATGTAAACGTACATTAGTGCGCAAAATACGCGCTCGGAAGTGGAGTTGCATACATCAGCTTCATAGACAAAACAAATGTATACATTAGTCAAAATGTATATATTTGTCTCAATGTGATAGCATGTAATTTGAGAAAATAATATTTTTTTAGTGAAACAAAAAGATGTACTCTTTTCAAATCTATTATGTTTTTGGAAGCCAACATAATAATTAACTTCTATAGAAGCAGACTTTCTTGTAGGTTCAATTTTTAATTTAAAACTAGGGTTTGTTGTGAAAGTGTGTGTTATTTTACCCTTTTTTTATAAAATGAAATAATGTGTGATTTCATTAATTTACATTTTACTATAGGTATTTTATTCTTATGTGTGTGTGGTTATTTCAATGTTTACATTAGACCTTTTGCTTAGTTCAAGTAAATAAAAAAATATTTTCTTAGTTTTAGGGCAAAACGCTCAATCAACATTTGAACACCGCCAACCGCGGGGTTAATGAAATAATAAAATTGTACATAATGTATTGTTTGTTATATTTTGCCTAATTAAATAATCTATACTAGTGAGAAATGTCGTTTTTTTCTAGTTCAAAGCAAAGTATTTTTGCTACTCCACCTAACATTCTCCCAAGACCTGACATTTAGAAAATATATCTTATAATGGAAACCTGATCAAATCCAGAGTGGGCTGCTAATGAGAAATTCCTGATTGTATGTAGATAAGGTTGATTATCGACTGCCCAGGATTCGATTAGGAGCGAGAGAAATGAAAGACGGGTTTAGTACACGAGGTCTGTATTGCAACTGTTGTTAAGAAAACAAATAGGAGCGGTTACGCACACATTCAAACTCAACATGCCGCCCACCAAAGGACCTAGTCCTTTACTAACTTAACAATGTAAACAAATATAATTAAAACTTATGTGGACTGTATACTTAAACTAAAACAATGAAATTTTGAGATACTTATGCTAATCAAACTTTTTCTCAAAAGAAGAAGTGTACCTAAAAGTTACTCCTAACATTAGTCTTTATCAATTGGTAAAGCACAAATCCTAGAGATTGATCTTTTAACAATATTATTGCGGTACCTAATACTATAAACTCGAGTAAGACCGTCTTCTCCTGGATGTTTAGCAGTTATTCTACCCAAAGCCCATTTAGCAGGTGGCAATTGGTCCTCCTTCAAGAGCACGATATCTCCAATTTCATATTCCTTTTGCTGTTTAATCCACTTTGGTCGTGTTTGGAGGCGTGTTAGGTATTCGCTCTGCCAACGGTGCCAGAAATTGGCTACTAGACGCTGACAGAGTTGCCATCTGGATAAATGGTTAATATTTACTTCATTCAAGTTTGAGGTAGGTATTGTAACAGGAGCTTCGCCTATCAAAAAGTGTCCAGGAGTTAATATTTCTAGTTCAGTGTCAGCTGAATCAACGGGTATCAACGGGCGTGAGTTGAGACATGCTTCGACTTGGCATAATATTGTTGTCAACTCTTCGTATGTCAGGTGAGTGTCCAGGATTCTTTTTAGGTGGAACTTTGTAGATTTGACGGCAGCTTCCCATAATCCACCGAAGTTCGGGCTGTACGGTGGTATGAAGTGCCACTGTGTACCGTCTGCTGCGAGAAGATCTGCTAGATGACCTGGTAAGTTTAGATTAGCCTCTTTCCATGCTGAATGCAATTCTTTATTAGCACCTACAAAATTCCGTCCATGATCGCTCCAGATATGAGCGCATCTTCCTCTTCGGGCAACAAATCTGTTGAATGCTCCGATAAATGATTCTGATGTGAGATCGCCAACCAACTCTAAATGGATGGCCTTTGTGGCCATGCAAACGAATATGGCGATGTACGCTTTACGAGTTTTTGCTCCTCTACCCTTTGACATCAGTACTTGTAAAGGGCCGGCAAAATCTATTCCACTATTAATAAATGGGCGAGCCGGGGTGATACGAGCTTCAGGAAGGTCACCCATAAGCTGAGTTCTCGATATGGCTCTATGTCGAGCACATACAATGCACTTATGTACATGCGTCTTTATGATGTTCTTTACACGTATGATCCAATATTTTGATTTAATATAACTGAGCATTAATTGAATGCCTCCGTGTAATGTCTTCTTATGTGCTTCAGCTACAATAAGGTGTGAAAGTTGATTCTTCGTACCTAGGATGATTGGATGCTTTTGATCAGTACTTATCTTTGCGTTTCGTAATCTTCCGCCCACCCTGAGAATGTTCTTGTCATCTAGATATGGATTTAGTGTTTTTAAATAACTTTCTTTCTTCACGTTCCTTCCTTTCTGTAAACTTTCTATTTCCACTGAAAATTCTTCGTTTTGTGCTATTGTTATGCATTTTGTTAATGCTTCTTCCAATTCAGTAGTTGTAATAGCTTTATCTATGTTTTCAGGGTTCTTCTTAAACCGTAAAAATCTTAAACTGTAAATTATTGCTATCAAAAGTTCTTGTAACGTATTAAAGTCTTCAAATTTCACTCTTAGCATTTTAAAATTCACTGACATCTTTTTCAGTTCGATTTCTGTAGGTTTAATGTTCGGTTTATTAAATTTTATGCTTTTATCCTTTAGCCATCCTGGCCCTTCCCACCATAGTTTATTGTTGACTAGGGTGTCTACATATGTTCCTCTAGAACCAATATCGGCTGGATTGTGTTTTGATCTTACATGATACCATCGTGAGTTGGGAACATTATCCAATATTTCAATAACACGATTGCTAACAAATAGTTTCCACCTATTTGGATCGCCTGCAAGCCACGCCAAAACCACTGTGGAGTCTGTCCAGGCGTAGACTTCCTTGTCTGGTAACCTCATTGCTTCTCTCACTTGCGTCAAGAGTTTAGCCAGAAGTAAGGCGCCGCAGAGTTCAAGGCGGGGAAGGGAAACGGTCTTAACTGGTGCCACTTTAGTGCGGGATGCTATTATTCCTGTTTTAACTTCTCCATTTTCTTTTTCTACTCTATAATATACTACTGCACAATATGCTTTGGTTGAAGCGTCACAGTATCCATGTAAACTTATCTTCTTATTTTCTGTCTCTGTATGTATCCATCTTTCTATTTTTATTTCATGTAAATTGTTAAAACTTTCCCTAATTTTATTCCATTCTTCTTTATGTGTACCGTTAACCTCTTCATCCCAGTCAAGTCTCTCTTTCCAAATATTCTGAATTAAAATTTTGGCAGGAATAATAGCTGGTGATATCCATCCTAACGGGTCAAATAAGCGTTGTAAATCCGCCAGAATGTTTCTTTTCGTAATCAATCCTGATTTAGGTGGTAGTTTGATTTGATAGTGGAAGGAATCTGTTTTCATATTCCACGTTAAACCCAATGTCTTAACAATGCTCTCATTTGTATCAACACTTACACTTCTTAGTGATTGTGGAATCGAGTCTAAAAATTCCTTGCTATTTGATGCCCATTTCTGTAACGTGAATCCTCCACATTCTAATAATTTACTTAATTCTTGACTTGCTTTTATTGCTTCGTGTACCTACTGTATTATGCCCACTTATACAATCGTCGACGTAAAAATCTTCTGCTAGTATTTTGGCTCCTACCGGATATTTATCCCCTTCATCAGTAGATAATTGTTTTATTGTTTTGATTGCTAGGTAGGGCGCTGAGGCAGTACCAAACGTTACTCTTAGCATGCGATAGTCTTCTATCTCGTGAGTGGGATCCTGTCTCCACAATACTCGCTGATAATCTGCATCCTCTTTTGTAACCAATATCATGCGGTACATTTTCTGTATATCAGCTATGAAGCAAATTTTCTTCATACGACATCTCATAATTAAACTTCTTAAATCTTCTTGTAGTTGGGGTCCAACTAATAGCAAATCATTGAGTGAATTGTTTTTTGAACTTTTGCATGACGCGTCGAAAACAATTCTGACCTTCGTGGTTTCGCTATCTCCTCGAATGACTGCATGGTGTGGTAGATATATTGACAAATTATTTTTCTCTTCTTTAGGAACTTTCTCCATGTGATTCAGTTGTATGTATTTTTCCATAACTTTACAATAGTCTTCTTTTAATTGTGGTTTGTTTTCTAATCTTCTTTCTAATTGTTCTAGTCTCTTCAGAGCTATGTGTCTCGTCGATCCTATTTCTTGTGGTGGTATTTTAAAGGGTAATTTTACGATATATTTTCCAGTTGCATCTCTTGTATGTGTTGTTTCATAAATGTCTTCACTTGTGCGTTCATCGAAGGTAAGTTTGCGATTTGTAGTATCATCAATGTTCCAGAGATTTTTCAAAAGATTGTCCATATCTATATCTATATTTTGATGCATCACTACTATGTCGTTGTTGGTATGTTGGCATTCTGAGATGTTGCCAAACAATATCCAACCCAAACTTGTTTCTTGAGCGGAAGGTGTGCCTGGTGGTCCCTTTATTAAATTGTTCTTCACAATCTCGGTGTATACATCAATGCCAAGCAATAGATCAATTTTGTTTGACTTGAAGTATTGTGGATCAGCTAACGTTAAACCGTTCAAATGCGACCAGTTTGATTTGGTTTCAATTGTGGAACTGGGCAACTTCGACGTTATGTGTGATTTTAAAACATATGCCTTTAGAGGGAGACTGAATTGTTTATCACATCTTGATGAGATCTCCAACTGCACTGCATAACGTACTGGAGTTGTCGTGGATCCTACTCCTGTAATAGAACCTCGTACAGGAGTTTTCTTGAGTCGAATTAATTGAGTTGCATTCTCAGTAATGAATGATGCTTGTGAACCAGGATCGATTAATGCTCTTAATGTAGTCACACGACCACACTCACTCTTGACCGGTACCAGCGCTGTCGCTAGTAACGCTCTTCTCTGCTTGTATGCGAAGTTCACTATAATTGACTCATCCTGATGATTTTCTTGTGTGTTACTAGGCGTATGCGTTGAGGAGATTACAGGTGGGTTGCTATTCTTCTCTGTATCCTGAGAATCTTCTCCCTTCTTCTTTTGATGAAGAAGTGAATGATGACGCCGTCCACAAATCTTACAAGAAGTCTTCTGTTTACAATAATGCACTGGATGGCCTGGTGATAAGCAGTTGTAGCATAATCGATGGTTTTTAATGATCTCATGTTTCTTGTCTATGTCAAGTTTCACAAATTCTTTACAGTGGCATAGAAGATGTTGAGCGTTACATAATTTGCAAGTTACTGTTACAGCTGACGTATGACATGCACGCTCCTTATTTGTTTTTTGAGTGCTTGATGAAGGCAAACAGGTTAACTCGAGGGTATGGATTCGATTTTCCAGAAATGTAATCATATTTTGTAATGTAGGTAGACCAGTTTCGCATTCTCGACTTACGTGTGATTCCCATTCTTTGTGTGTATCAGAATCCAATTTTTGCACGGTAATATAAATGATCACTGGGTCCCATGAAGCTGTTGAAATATCCAAAGAATCCAAACTATTTAAACACTCCTTTGTACTATCTATTAGAACTTTCAATTGTCCCGGTGATTGTGTGCTAAACTTTTTAAATGAAAACAGCCTTTTCAGTATTGCATTCACTATAAGCCGCTTGTGGCTATATCTATTTTTCAAAGTATCCCAAGCCCTCTGATAATTCTGTTCTGTGACTGGAATATGTTTAATCGTATTTCTAGCTTCGCCAGTCAAACACGAATTGAGATAATGCAGCTTTTGTACGTCACTCAATGTCTTATTCTTCGATATTAAAGCTGTAAACGTATCCTCAAAAGATTTCCATTCTTCATACATGCCCGTAAATGTGGGTAGGTTGATCCTCGGAAGTTTGACCTCGGTGCTGCTCGAATTGTCTTGTTGTGATGAACATGATGATGTATTCTGAATCACATCTCCTTTCTCTGTATTCAATAACTGAAGCATATCCGTCATGTCTGTCTTCACATCCAAATATATTTCTTCACATTGGCTGTATAAATCTTCCGTGAAATAGAATATGTTTTTTCGTTGTTCTTTCTTAGTAGTTTTTAATAATTGTTGATAATTATTTCGGTATGAGTTCCAATATTCTTCTAAACACTGTACTCTTGCTTCAACGTAGCCTTTAGTTAGTCTTGCTTTCGGTGCCTTCTTAAGGTTTGTCTTTACCTTCGAAATATTGTCCGAAAAGTGTTCTAATAGATCTAATATTTGTTCCACGGCATCCATAATGATAACTTGATGATATTAACAGTCTTTATAAAACGTTCACTTCGCTATTTTAAACACTCATGTTCATCACACCATATAACTGCGATTTGTATAACAGCTGTCGATTCTCCTTTGTTCCGCTAATGATCTTCATATGAAAAAAACTACTCGGCGACGATTCTGAGAAGTCGGGTCACTGATAATATTGTTATATCTTCAATCCGGCTCGAAGGACCATTTTGTATGTAGATAAGGTTGATTATCGACTGCCCAGGATTCGATTAGGAGCGAGAGAAATGAAAGACGGGTTTAGTACACGAGGTCTGTATTGCAACTGTTGTTAAGAAAACAAATAGGAGCGGTTACGCACACATTCAAACTCAACACTGATAGAAAACCCAAACAACACAAGGATATAATCTATGCTACCCTCCTGCAATTTGCTGTTGTTGTCCAGACGGTAAAAAAGTCAACCAGTGTCACTGACCTCTACTATATACAAGTACGCTGGACTTAAATTCTAAAAATAAACTAAACAAAATGACGATTTTATTGTTTTTTTTTGTGCCGATCCAAAGCGCTCGAGCGTCTTAGGAACTAAACACTTGCAAATGCAAATGGTTGTCGTGTTGTTTTGGTACCCTGATGATTTAGGACTAAATCGTGAAATCTACTTTTTTGTGTTTACTACAAGATATTTAGAACATTATTATCATGAGAGTATGCTCATTTTGTAAAACTAACTACCTATCAAAAATATTAGTTCCACGGACGCTCACATTGTTATCAGCGCCAAAATAGCGAAAATCAAATGTCTGTTTTATCATCGATAGTATGATGTCCAGCGTACTTGTTTAATATAGTAGGGTATATATGTTCTGTGAATATAGGTCAGTGGCCGGTGTATTAAAAAAAAAGAAACTGACCGACATAATATCAATGTTAATGTTGAAATTGAAATTTTGCACACAGCTTGTTTTTATAATGTAGGGGAGCACTAAGGGGTTTTTGGAAATTCGACCTATAGGGGGATAAAAAGGGGGAATTTTGTTTGTATGAAAAATTTCTTGAGTTTATAAATTTGAAACTTGCCACGACTACTTATCTAAAACAGTTTGAAATTTTTTTGTTTTTCTGTACTAAACTAAAAAGGGAGATTACGGGCTATCAAAGTTTGTATGGATGAATTTTAACGCGCGGTCCAATTAACTCGAAACTCTGTATTTATATTTAAGACCAACATAAGGAATAAAGTTTATCAGGGTATTTTACCACATCTGTTGCACAAAATTGACCAAATTATTTGCAGCACTATAACATCCATTTTAAAAGTGGACTTGGATGACAGTGGTTTCAAACTATACTATACATCCGTTTTGGTGGCCTCAATGTCTGCAAAATTACCAGTATTAGCTTACTGGCATTCCTGTCCTCTGTCCACAGCACTGAAAAATTGACTGGGAAAATTTTAGCCCCCTGTCTGGCTGAATCTAAAGTGCCATTCTTGACCGATGCGGTGAAAGCCTGGAAAGCGGCTTGTCCAGATACGATCGGCCAGTAAACTCATCTTCCCAGAGTATCGCATTCCGCTCTGTGGAACCCTAAAAATAATGGTTACACAAATAAGCATAAAAGGCTACTAGAAGCTTTATTATAACGTCAAGAAGTATATTAAAAAATTAAGCCTGGTGCAACCGTAGATGATGTCGGAAGAAGTTAAAACACGTTCTATTCTGTTTTTGCAACCAAGATTTCTTGAAGACATTTCTTTGAATATATTGCAAAGGATACACGCAATGCGTACTTTAACTTTATTAATATCCATGTTCTCCGGCCGGATTTTGTACATACATACTCTGACCCTATATAAAAAAATGTACTCTGTGGTAAGCACTGCTATACACCGTGTCACCGGGGCACGGTACGGGGCCTGCCTAAGCAGTCTAATGCTAGGCTCACACTCGGCAACATTAATAGCTAGCTAATTCAAAATTGGTGTAGACATGAGATTCTAAAATTGCCAGCGATTAGGCAGACTAGGCGAGTACACATTTGGACCTGCACGCCTTGCGCCTCCAATATAAAGTTATTTTTAAACAAGTTATTTAATTTAAATATTTGGCTGGTATCATCTAGGGTGTTAGCTCAAGTTGTTACACTGGTCATAATAACAAGTTACCCTGTTAGCCCTAGTACCCCAAGATTTTTTATTGCGCACTGGATTTTCGACGCGCTTGCTCAGCGGCGAAAGTTGAAAATCCAACAGCGTATTTTTTGACGCGCTGGGTGCCTTCTACTGGAACTCATTGAGGTTCCAGTAGAAGGCACCCAGGTCAACAGGGCGCGTGCTGCAAGAGTTGAAAATCCAGTGCGCGATTAAAAACCACCCGTGCGAACCGGGCTCACCGGTCCCGTTACGGTATATGTATTCTGTGTCACCGGTTGTCAAAATTAAAATGTCAATCAAAGAATATTAAACAATATTAATGGAGAAAGCGCGGGATACTTCAACTTGGCGGACGCGTCCTTTTTGAAATTTTCTATAAAAATTGAGTAAAACTGTATTATAGCATCAGTAGTCGTAGTTTTAGTGTCGTAGTTTCTTTGTTTTTTATTTAATTTTAGTTTGTGTATTTATTCTTCGGTAGGGGTAAGTTTTTAACTATTTTATATATAGGTGACAATGAACGATCCGCCTGATCCGGGGGGCTTTGTCCCACCGGCAGGCAGTTATGTTACAATTTCAAATGAATCGGGGATGGAAACCGATGGGTCGTCTACGACCAAATCTCTAAAAAGAAATCGTGTGCATGTGTGCAAGCACTGCAACAAACGACGTCGTACCCGCAAAGGCCATGGATCCGAAACTTCGGGTTGTGGTTGTATGGACTCAAACCTGAGTGCGGAACAAGAACTATATACACCCACCACCGCTAATATATTACCTGTCGCTCCAACTCCAGCTCCTTCAGTTCCCGCTCAAATTGGGCGTAAAATTTATGAGAAAACAGACAGCGCGCCTTTTGTTATACATGTCCAGAAAAATGTTATGTCTGAAAATGATGGAACAACACTGCATCCCATAACATTTGGGAAGTTTTTGAAACATAATGCCTTCCAAAACATCATCAACGGGAGTGTTAAGAAAATCGGGCGTAACAAAATAAGTATTTCTTTTTCAAATTTCATAGACGCAAATTCTTTTATTATTAGTACCAGTCTTGAAAAGTACAATTATAAAGCTTACATACCCACTTTTAATGTGACTAGAATGGGCTTAGTGCGTGGAGTCCCTGCGGAATGGTCTCCGGAGGAAATCATTGAAAATATTTCAGTTCCAATTGGTTGTGGTCCAATTTTAAAAGTGAGACGTCTTAATTTTAAATCTATTGTGGATGGCAATATCACATGGAAACCTTCCCAATCTATTGTTGTTACGTTTGATGGGCAGATTTTACCCAAAAGGATTTTTATGTGTTACAACGCATTACCTGTGGAATTATACATTTTCCCAACAGTACAGTGTTATAACTGCTGCCGTTTCGGTCATACAAAACTCCAATGTAGGTCGAAACCTAAATGTTTTAAATGTGGCCAAGGACACACTGGCGATAGCTGTGAAACTAATCAAGAAAACGCATCCTGCTGTCTTTGTTCTGGTTACCACTTTGCAACAAATAAGTCTTGCCCAGAATTTGCAAGACAAAAATTAATTAAAACATACATGGCGCAAAGCTCTGTGTCATATGCTGAAGCAGCAAAAGTCCACCCACCAGTTTCAAAATCCTATGCAGACACACTCTTATCTCCACCATCTAAAAACTTTACTGATACTCCTTCAATCTCTTTACCTAATAGAATGTCTGCTTCAACAAGTTATAAAAAGACTGTCTTCTTCAAACCACGTTCTCCTCCCAAATCTGCACCAGGCTATAATAAAGAAGCTCACAATGCTATTATTAAAGATTTTAACATCCCCCAACCATCAAATGGTTGTGCTATATCTAATATTGAAGATAAAGAGACTAATTTCTCCATAAATGATTTTCTTTCTGCATTACACAGTCTTCTTTCTCAGTTCAATATTTCACCGTCCAACGTTGCCCCTTCTTTCAATGTACCATCTCAATCCATTCGTAATGGACAACATATCAAAATAATCCAATGGAACTGCCGCAGTCTTATAAACAAAAAGAGTGACGTTATATATTTGTTAAACAAATATGAGCCTATTGTCTTTGCTTTAGCAGAGACTTGGCTAAAATCTTACCACATTTTTAAAATCAATGGTTATTTAACCATTAGAGAGGATAGATCTGATGGGTATGGTGGAGTAGCTATACTTATCAAGAATTCTGTCCCTTTTTCTATCATTACGATACCACCTCATAGTGAGGAAATTTCAATTGTAGCTATAAAAGTGTATAATACTTGTCTTGTCTCTATATACATTCCTCACCCTTCTTCTTCTGTACTTCAAGAGATGAATAATCTCTTTTCTTTTCTTCCAAAGCCATTCTTAATACTGGGGGACTTTAATTGCCATCACCAATCATGGGGTTGTTCAATTTCGAATTGTTATGGGGATGAATTACTTGATATAATAGATTTTCAAAACTTAGATATGCATCTTGAATTCAGGAGCACCCACTCGACGTTCAGTCCCTAACCAAAACCAAAGCGCAATTGACCTTTCTATATGTTCTCCAAACTTAGCCTCTTCTCTTACTTGGTACACCCTGTCCTCTACTTATGGTAGTGACCATTTTCCAATAGTCATCTCTTATCCTCTTTCAAAACCAAATGCACATATTAGGAGATCAAATTTAAAACATAAATTACCCCATAGTAATAGTAGTGACTGGGACAAATTTAAGGATATTGTTGACAGAAAGCTTTGTTCTTTGCCAGTTATTTCTGATGGTAATGAAAATAGTTGTGCTGAAGCATTAGCACGCTTATTGATTACAGCAGCGGATGAAGTTTTTCCTGTAAAAAAGAACAATATTAGTTCAATTCCGTCGCCTCCTTGGTGGGACTCGGAGTGCACAGAAGCGATTAATAAACGTAATGAGGCTGAATACCTATAAATATAATTTCGAAATGTCAAATAATAACTACGAAATTCTTACTAAAATAATTTCAGAAACTCGCAATCTATTTAAAAAGAAAAAAATTGAATCTTGGCGTAACTTTTGTTTATCTATTTCACCGAATACTCACTCTACGATTGTCTGGCGCTACATTCGTAGATTTAGATCAATTTATAAAAACCATTCTCCTATCCCTGATTCATTAGCCAGCGACTTTTTAGATAAATTAGCTCCTCCATGGGTTCCCGAGGCTAACATATCTCTCATATCCAATAGTCCCAATAACCAAAATATTAATTCGTCGCTAGATCGTCCATTCACTCTCACTGAATTGAAGGGTATTATTAATAAAACACAGGATTCAGCCCCAGGCACTGATGGCATACCGTATTCCTTTTTTGCTCATTTAAATGACGACGTTCTCAGTTATTATTTAGAGCTTATTAATTCTATTAGGATTTCAGGAAACGTTCCTGTTGAATGGAAACGTCAAATGGTGTGCCATTCCTAAAACCAAATAAAACTCCTGCTGATGTTTCTTCATACCGTCCCATTGTTTTGTCTTCAATTCTGATAAAATTAGCGGAACACTTAATTAAAAATCGCCTAGAATGGTTTGTTGAAAGTAACGGTCTCCTGGCAGAATCACAATATGGCTTTAGAAAAGGCAAAAGTACCACTGACTGTTTAAGCATTCTAACATCGGATATTCGTATTGCATTTTCCAATAATAAATCCACTGTCGCGGTTTTCCTCGATATTAATTCAGCTTATGATAATGTCGTATTATCAGTTTTACAAAATAAATTAAAAGCCTTACAAGTTCCAATGAACTGGCTGAATTTCATCATTAATATCCTGACTGAACGGTCTGTTAACATGTTTATAGGGGATCATGAGGTATCTCATATTGTATAGAGAGGTCTCCCACAGGGTTCTGTGCTCAGCCCCCTTTTATACAATATTTACACCTTTGATTTAGATTCGACCTTGCCTAATCCTGTTAAAGTTCTTCAATATGCCGATGATTTATTGTTATATTCTACAAGCGAGTCTATTGAGCAAGCTAGCTGCTCTATTAATTCTGCTTTGTCTGCCTTGGATTCATGGTTACATCTAAACGGTTTGGAGTTATCAACATCTAAAAGCGCGGCTGTTTTATTCACCCGGAAGAGAAATATTCCCAGAGTAAATCTTTACTTTAAAAATACCCTTATTCCAGTCAAAGATAATTTCAGATATTTGGGTGTAATTTTAGATTCTAAATTAAGCAGTGTTCCCCATTGCGATTTTATTGTTAATAAATGCGAAAACCATTTAAACATGCTTAGATGCCTGTCAGGCGTGTGGTGGGGTGCACATCCTTTTTCTTTAAAATTAATTTACAATGCTATAATCAGAAGCACATTAGATTATGGATTATTTGTTATTGAACCGGGTAGTGCAACGGCTTTTAAAAAATTGGACCGCATACAGTCTAAAGCATTACGAATTATTTCGGGTGCTATGAAGTCGAGTCCCATTAATGCCTTACAAGTCGAATGCGGGGAAGCCCCTTTATATCTTAGAAGACAGTTCCTTTCTGATAAATTTTTGTTCCGAATTATCAGTTCTCTACTCATCCTCTCATTTCCAAACTGGACACTTTAGTGACGTTGATTGAATCTTCAGATTACTGGTCCCATAAACGTGCTCCTTGTTTAGTTATAAGCTATAAAAAATACCTCTCCCTATCTTCTCCAGTTCACCGTTCCAACAAACTTCCCATATTTAGCAGTAGTTATGATAGTTTACTTTTTAATCACATCATAAAATTTAACTGTGTAAGTAAATCTGACCCCGTTTGTCATCTACGTTTCAATAATTTTCTGGCTGAACACGCAGAATACCATCACATTTTTACGGATGCTTCCAAGCGTTCTCCGTCGGGTTGTGTTGGGATTGGCACTTACCACTCTCAATACAACATCGTTCAAAAAATTAAACTTCCTCCGGAGACTTCCGTTTTTACAGGAGAATGTTTTGGCATTTTAAAAGCCATTGAATATAGTCGGGTATTTAAGCTCAAAAAAGTTATCATTTTTTCAGACTCTCAAAGTGCTCTTCTAGCCATCAACAAATCTCCTCTGGTACATAAATCACAGTTTCCCATAATTTATCTAATAAGAGAATTTGCGTACAGAACCTTATCGGAGGGCGATGCCCTGCAATTCGCGTGGGTTCCAGCCCATGCTGGAATCGAGGGCAATGAAGTGGCGAATTCTCTCGCCAGTGAAGCGGTGCAGTGTGGGGACATAGTTCCATATAAAACTTTCAGCTCTGACATTGTAAATTTACCTAAAAATTATCTTTTGGACACCTGGAAGGTGGCCTGGGAAATCAGCAGCAGACAAAAGGGTCGTCATCTTTCTTTGATCCACCCCGACGTTTCGGAAAAACCGTGGTTTGGCAGGGCTAAGTTTGGCAAGATGGAGTCCTCCGTTCTCATACGGATGAGACTGGGTCATGTCTGCTCTCCAGCTCATCTTACCAAACTTAAAATTATAAACGATCCCAGTTGTTCGTGTGGCACAGATGTGGGCGACTTGAACCACATTTTTTTCTCCTGTCCTCTATATGATCGTTCTTCCCTTTTCAGTAACCTATTGTCTCTCCGTATTCCTTTTCCTACTTCACTCCTTTCTTTATTGTATACAAATAGTTTACCTGTATATAAATGTATAGTTTCATTCATTACCATTAATAATATTAAATTGTAATATATTTTTTCGTTAACTTATTGTATAATATCACCATTCATTATTACTATAGTTAGTTATTATCCTACTGGTCCTATATCCTAAATTCCGTTTTAAATAATATTAATAAATTCCAGTTTCCCTACCTTTGTCTCCTACAGTAAAAAACGTTATAACAATTAACATGACATTGGCTAAATGCACAAACCGTGCGAAGCCAGAAAAAAAAAAAAAAAAAAAAACAATTTAATGATATGTCAATCATAGTCATGAATGAAGTGTTTTTTTGCGAAAAAAAGCGCGGGAAATTCGTAACGAAAGGGCGACTTTTCTAAAACAAATTTTCAAAATAATTATTTTATTTATTCTTAAATTAATTCGGTTGCTTTTCTCATGATGGGGAAGAAAGGGAATCCGAAGAAAAGAAAAAAAGAAGATATTTCGTCTTCTGCTCCACCATTGGCGTCCTCTGAAGACGACGGTGGAGCCTCAAGCTCTTCAGAGGAATCTATAAAAGAAGAAAAGGATAAGTATCGGGAATTCAGGATTCCCGACTACATTAGGTCATATCCTGAAAACGGAGGCAACTTTGAATATGTTGTATTTTTAGAAAGTATTGACTTAGTCCCGATCGGTGATAGAGACATGATGTCCCTTTCAACCGGCATTAAAAAATATAATAAGGGTGTAAAACAATTATTACGCATGAACCGATACAAAATTGGTGTTATTTTCGAACGTCCTGGTTTAGCTAATGCAGCGTTATTAAACCGAAAATTTTTGGATAGCTATAAATTGAAAGCCAGTATTCCAGCAGCCGCTACGGAAAATACAGGTGTCATTATGCATGTTCCAATTGAACTGAGCAACGAACACATTTATAACGCAATAACCAGCACAAAGAACATAATTTCTATTAGAAGATTTATGCGACGCACTATTTCAGAAGGAGGGGGGGTGTCCTTCCAGCCTATGAAGACGGTGTCCATCACATTCTCGTGTGCAGCGATCCCCGATAGTGTAGACCTGAACAGCTGGCGATTCGAAGTACGTCCGTACATTCCGCCGGTAAAACAATGCCTGAAGTGTCTAAGGTATGGTCATATAGCTAAATTCTGTAAGAACTCCCAAAGATGTTCCATATGTACAAAGGACCATAATTATAAAGAATGTCAAGTACCACCAACTGAGGCAACATGTTGTCATTGTCAAGGTAAGCATGTAGCTATTTCGGCACAGTGCCATGTCAAACAACAAAAAGTGGAAGAAAACAAAAACAAAATTTATAAAAAATCATATGCAGACTTATTCAATGAAAAGTCATTTCCATCTCTTTCAAAGTCCAGTCCTGCTAAACAATTACAATCACTAGTTGAAACAGAACCAATTTTAAATATTTTAATACAGACAATAGTAACATTAATTTCTCAAAATAAAAATAACGAAAAGAGTATTTGCACTCAAAGCATAAAAGATGTTCTATTATCAAAAATTCAGAATAATATAAGTAAACCTTAATTTTATGGATCAGCTGAATATTGTGCAGTGGAATGCTCAGAGCATAAATAGTAACAAACATGCTTTTTCGTATTTTTTATATGAGTATAACATACATGTAGCTTTATTGTGTGAGACTTGGCTCAAGCCTCACATGAGTTTTAGTATTAAAGGATATAATATAGTAAGATTAGACTCAGGTAATACACACAATGATGAAGCTATTTTAATACATAACAGTTTACAATTTAGTAAAATAGATACTTTACATGATGATTCCATACAAAATATAGCGATTCGTTTAAAATATGGCAATAATAAAGAAATTTCATTAGTCAGTTTTTATAGTCCCGGAAACGCTTCATTCACTAAGTATAAGTTTGATAATTTAATTCGTAATATTCCTGGTCCTCTCTTGATGGGTGGAGATTTCAATGCACATCATTCAGCTTGGGGATGTAACAGTGTGAACATCCGCGGCCGAGAGGTGCTTGAAATCATTAATGACTATAATTTGGTTTTATTAAATGATGGAGAAATGACTACTGTAGGCTCTGATAGGTGGCAAAGAAATGCACTTGATTTAACTGTAGTATCGACTTCAATTTCATTGTCTTGTAACTGGTCTGTTCATGATGATCCTTTAGGTAGTTACCATTTGCCTGTAATTACAAGATTACTTATTAATAACAATTATAATATCCCACATGATATGGTAACTTCAAATTTATCAAAACATTTTAATTTTAACCTGGTTGATTGGGAAATATACAGGAAGAGTGTTGATAGTTTATTAATGGATTTTAAAATTAATCAAGATAACCCATTACAGTCATATAATGACTTGATAAAGTTATTAAATTTAGCTGTTATTAAATCATTACCAACTATAAGACCTGCTACATCTTTTGATACAGCATCAGTAAATAATAATCGTAAAAAACGCATTCCATTACCATGGTGGAATTTGAATTGCACTAAAGCAGTAGAAGACTCTAGAAATGCCTATAAAGTATTCAAGCATAATCCCACATTGGAAAAATATATTGAGTTTAAAAAATTACAAGCTCTTAAAAAGTTAGTGTTAAAAAGAGAAAGATATCTAAGTTGGATTTCTCTATGTGAGTCATTTAATAGAACTACTCCATTATCTAGAGTTTGGCAAATTTCAAAAAGATTTAATAAAACATTTACACCTCCAAGTAATAATATTTCTCCTTGGGTATTCGATTTTCTTAAAAAATATACTCCAGATACAGTCGAGGGGCCATTCCAATCAATTCCTCATGAAGTAAAAGCTTCAGGACATTATGAGTATCTAATTTATCCATTTTCTCTTCAGGAATTAAAATCTGCAATATCATCTAGGCGTGATTCAGCTTTTGGCCTTGATGGAATACCTTATAAAATGTTGAAAAATGTATCAATTAAGCCACTTTCTAACATACTAAGTGTTTTTAATTTACTCTGGCAGGAAATGATCATCCCTAATGAATGGAAAACAGATTGTCTTATTCCAGTACTTAAACCTAACAAAGTAAGACACAAAGCAGAATCATATAGGCCAGTAGCATTAACATCATGCATGGGAAAAACCTTTGAACAATTAATTAAACAAAGGCTAGAATTTTATATAGAAAGTAATAGTCTATTACCATCCAATCAATTTGGCTTTCGACGCGGTTGCTCCACTCGGGATAGCATTTCTCATTTGCAATTAGACATATACAATTCTAATAAAATGGACAGTCATTTTGTTGGTGTCTTCTTTGATGTAGTGGGTGCATTCAACAACATCAATCTGCACATTTTGTCGGGTGAACTTCGTGTCCTTGGTATTCCTGAAAAAATTATAATATGGATCTTTAACTTTTTACATGGTAGAGAAGTATATGTCAAAGTGAATAAACGTTTAATAGGGCCACGTTTTTCATACAAAGGGGTATGTCAAGGTGGCATCCTCAGTCCATTGATTTACCTTCTTTATTTACATAGACTAAACATTGTACTTGGTCTTGAAGTGGCAAATTTGCAGTTTGCAGATGATTTGGTTATCTATGCTTCAGGTTCAGATATAAGTTCTGTTGAAAGTATTTTAAACAAAGCTTTAACCCGACTAAAGAACTATTTTCATTATCTAAACTTGGATATTAGTCCAGAAAAATCTAAAGTTATAGTATTTGGAGAATGTGAAACAGACCTACATATTTATTACAATAATAGTGTTCTTCCAATAGTGAATGAAGTGAAGTTTCTGGGTATAATTTTTACAAGCAACCTCTCATGGACTAAGTATGTTGATTCTCTATTAGGTAGAGCTAATAAAGCATTTAATTTTATAAAATCACTATCAATTGCAGCTGATCCTAAAATTTTGCTTATGTTATATAAATCTTTAGTCCGTAGTCATTTTGAATATGGATTTTTATGCTTTGGGTCTGATCAGAGATTGGTTCACAAATTGGAGATTCTTCAAAACCACAATCTTAGATGCGTAACTGGTGCAATGAAGACAACTCCAATTAATTCACTTCAAATTGAGTGTAACACTCCTCCTATGAATATAAGATTTCAGTTTTTAAAATCCAAATACATTCTCAAGCTTTTATCTTTCAAAAATCATCCTTTATTAAAGAAAATATTATTTTATT
The DNA here is from genome assembly GCA_951799955.1 of Apamea anceps. Lineage (NCBI taxonomy): Eukaryota > Metazoa > Arthropoda > Insecta > Lepidoptera > Noctuidae > Apamea > Apamea anceps. The sequence goes on from OX637516.1 coordinate 9,697,365, forward strand.
ATAGAGTATACAGTCCTTCTAATTTCGTAAATGTCCCTTTTATATTTCATGACTTTTCTAATCTAATTAGTATTGATGATCAATATCAAATTGAGAAATGTAAAGGCAGATGGCCATGTTACACTGGTAATTATATCAGCAAATTCTGGCCCATGGACATTTATGTTAATCGTGACCTAAGGAGTAAAGAAGACGTGTATCAGTTAATTGCTGAGTTCCCTGGATACAGGCATATATTTACTGATGGATCCAAAAACAATAGAAATGTTTCGCTAGCTATATATCTACCTCATCTTACTGTTGGACATGGAGTGCGGTTACCTGGAGCCATGACTATATTTACAGCAGAATCTCTAGCCATTTTAACAGCTCTGCAGTACATACATGAAAAGAATCTTGGGCACACAACTTGGCTTATAGTGACCGACTGCATGAGTGTTCTCATGGCCTTACAAAACCCGAAACTGGACGCTAATACCGGAAATATTTTACATGAGATTCGAACTTTATACGCTGAGCTTGGTTCTAGAGGATTTTCAATAAGTTTAATATGGACACCCTCCCACATAGGAGTAACAGGAAACGAAAACGCAGATTATCTTTTTTTTTTTTTTTTTTTTTTTTTTTTTTTTTTTCTGGCTTCGCACGGTTTGTGCATTTAGCCAATGTCATGTTAATTGTTATAAGGATTTTTATTGTAGGAGACAAAGGTAGGGAAACTGGAATTTATTAATATTATTTAGAACGGAATTTAGGATATAGGATCAGTAGGATAATAACTAACTATAGTAATAATGAATGGTGATATTATACAATAAGTTGACGAAAAAATATATTACAATTTAATATTATTAATGGTAATGAATGAAGCTATACATTTATATACAGGTAAACTATTTGTACACAATAAAGAAAGGAGTGAAGTAGGAAAAGGAATACGGAGAGACAATAGGTTACTGAAAAGGGAAGAACGGTCATATAGAGGACAGGAGAAAAGGATGTGGTTCAAGTCGCCCACATCTGTGCCACACGAACAACTGGGATCGTTTATAATTTTAAGTTTGGTAAGATGAGCTGGAGAGCAAACGTGACCGAGTCTCATCCGTATGAGAACGGAGGACTCCATCTTGCCAAACTTAGCCCTGCCAAACCACGGTTTTTCCGAAACGTCGGGGTGGATCAAAGAAAGATGACGACCCTTTTGTCTGCTACTGATTTCCCAGGCCACCTTCCAGGTGTCCAAAAGATAAGTTTTAGGTAAATTTACAATGTCAGAGCTGAAAATTTTATATGGAACTATGTCCCCACACTGCACCGCTTCACTGGCGAGAGAATTCGCCACTTCATTGCCCTCGATTCCAGCATGGGCTGGAACCCACGCGAATTGCAGGGCATCGCCCTCCGATAAGGTTCTGTACGCAAATTCTCTTATTAGATAAATTATGGGAAACTGTGATTTATGTGCCAGAGGAGATTTGTTGATGGCTAGAAGAGCACTTTGAGAGTCTGAAAAAATGATAACTTTTTTGAGCTTAAATACCCGACTATATTCAATGGCTTTTAAAATGCCAAAACATTCTCCTGTAAAAACGGAAGTCTCCGGAGGAAGTTTAATTTTTTGAACGATGTTGTATTGAGAGTGGTAAGTGCCAATCCCAACACAACCCGACGGAGAACGCTTGGAAGCATCCGTAAAAATGTGATGGTATTCAGCGTGTTCAGCCAGAAAATTATTGAAACGTAGATGACAAACGGGGTCAGATTTACTTACACAGTTAAATTTTATGATGGGATTAAAAAGTAAACTATCATAACTACTGCTAAATATGGGAAGTTTGTTGGAACGGTGAACTGGAGAAGATAGGGAGAGGTATTTTTTATAGCTTATAACTAAACAAGGAGCACGTTTATGGGACCAGTAATCTGAAGATTCAATCAACGTCACTAAAGTGTCCAGTTTGGAAATGAGAGGATGAGTAGAGAACTGAATAATTCGGAACAAAAATTTATCAGAAAGGAACTGTCTTCTAAGATATAAAGGGGCTTCCCCGCATTCGACTTGTAAGGCATTAATGGGACTCGACTTCATAGCACCCGAAATAATTCGTAATGCTTTAGATTGTATGCGGTCCAATTTTTTAAAAGCCATTGCACTACCCGGTTCAATAACAAATAATCCATAATCTAATGTGCTTCTGATTATAGCATTGTAAATTAATTTTAAAGAAAAAGGATGTGCACCCCACCACACGCCTGACAGGCATCTAAGCATGTTTAAATGGTTTTCGCATTTATTAACAATAAAATCGCAATGGGGAACACTACTTAATTTAGAATCTAAAATTATACCCAAATATCTGAAATTATCTTTGACTGGAATAGGGGTATCTCTAAAGTAAAGATTTACGCTGGGAATATTTCTCTTCCGGGTGAATAAAATTGCTGCGCTTTTAGATGTTGTTAACTCCAAACCGTTTAAATGTAACCATGAATCCAAGGCAGATAAGGCAGAATTAATAGAGCAGCTAGCTTGCTCAATAGACTGGCTTGTAGAATATAACAATAAATCATCGGCATATTGAAGAACTTTAACAGGATTAGGCAAGGTCGAATCTAAATCAAAAGTGTAAATATTGTATAAAAGGGGGCTGAGCACAGAACCCTGTGGGAGACCTCTCCATACAATATGAGATACCTCATGATCCCCTATTAACATGTTAACAGACCGTTCAGTCAGGATATTAATGATGAAATTCAGCAAGTTCATTGGAACTTGTAAGGCTTTTAATTTATTTTGTAAAACTGATAATACGACATTATCATAAGCTGAATTAATATCGAGGAAAACCGCGACCGTGGATTGATTATTAGAAAATGCAATACGAATATCCGATGTTAGAATGCTTAAACAGTCAGTGGTACTTTTACCTTTTCTAAAGCCATATTGTGATTCTGCCAGAAGACCTTTACTTTCAACAAACCATTCTAGGCGATTTTTAATTAAGTGTTCCGCTAATTTTATCAGAATTGAAGACAAAACAATGGGACGGTATGAAGAAACATCAGCAGGAGTTTTATTTGGTTTTAGGAATGGCAACACCATTTGACGTTTCCATTCAACAGGAACGTTTCCTGAAATCCTAATAGAATTAATAAGCTCTAAATAATAACTGAGAACGTCGTCATTTAAATGAGCAAAAAAGGAATACGGTATGCCATCAGTGCCTGGGGCTGAATCCTGTGTTTTATTAATAATACCCTTCAATTCAGTGAGAGTGAATGGACGATCTAGCGACGAATTAATATTTTGGTTATTGGGACTAATGGCTAAGAGAGATAAGTTAGCCTCGGGAACCCATGGAGGAGCTAATTTATCTAAAAAGTCGCTGGCTAATGAATCAGGGATAGGAGAATGGTTTTTATAAATTGATCTAAATCTACGAATGTAGCGCCAGACAATCGTAGGGTGAGTATTCGGGGAAATAGATAAACAAAAGTTACGCCAAGATTCAAATTTTTTCTTTTTAAATAGATTGCGAGTTTCTGAAATTATTTTAGTAAGAATTTCGTAGTTATTATTTGACATTTCGAAATTATATTTATATTCAGCCTCATTACGTTTATTAATCGCTTCTGTGCACTCCGAGTCCCACCAAGGAGGCGACGGAATTGAACTAATATTGTTCTTTTTTACAGGAAAAACCTCATCCGCTGCTGCAATCAATAAGCGTGCTAATGCTTCAGCACAACTATTTTCATTACCATCAGAAATAACAGGCAAACAACAAAGCTTTCTGTCAACAATATCATTAAATTTGTCCCAGTCACTACTATTACTATGGGGTAATTTATGTTTTAAATTTGATCTCCTAATATGTGCATTTGGTTTTGAAAGAGGATAAGAGATGACTATTGGAAAATGGTCACTACCATAAGTAGAGGACAGGGTGTACCAAGTAAGAGAAGAGGCTAAGTTTGGAGAACATATAGAAAGGTCAATTGCGCTTTGGTTTTGGTTAGGGTCTGAACGTCGAGTGGGTGCTCCTGAATTCAAGATGCATAAGTTATGAAAATCTATTATATCAAGTAATTCATCCCCATAACAATTTGAAATTGAACAACCCCATGATTGGTGATGGCAATTAAAGTCCCCCAGTATTAAGAATGGCTTTGGAAGAAAAGAAAAGAGATTATTCATCTCTTGAAGTACAGAAGAAGAAGGGTGAGGAATGTATATAGAGACAAGACAAGTATTATACACTTTTATAGCTACAATTGAAATTTCCTCACTATGAGGTGGTATCGTAATGATAGAAAAAGGGACAGAATTCTTGATAAGTATAGCTACTCCACCATACCCATCAGATCTATCCTCTCTAATGGTTAAATAACCATTGATTTTAAAAATGTGGTAAGATTTTAGCCAAGTCTCTGCTAAAGCAAAGACAATAGGCTCATATTTGTTTAACAAATATATAACGTCACTCTTTTTGTTTATAAGACTGCGGCAGTTCCATTGGATTATTTTGGATATGTTGTCCATTACGAATGGATTGAGATGGTACATTGAAAGAAGGGGCAACGTTGGACGGTGAAATGTTGAACTGAGAAAGAAGACTGTGTAATGCAGAAAGAAAATCATTTATGGAGAAATTAGTCTCTTTATCTTCAATATTAGATATAGCACAACCATTTGATGGTTGGGGGATGTTAAAATCTTTAATAATAGCATTGTGAGCTTCTTTATTATAGCCTGGTGCAGATTTGGGAGGAGAACGTGGTTTGAAGAAGACAGTCTTTTTATAACTTGTTGAAGCAGACATTCTATTAGGTAAAGAGATTGAAGGAGTATCAGTAAAGTTTTTGGATGGTGGAGATAAGAGTGTGTCTGCATAGGATTTTGAAACTGGTGGGTGGACTTTTGCTGCTTCAGCATATGACACAGAGCTTTGCGCCATGTATGTTTTAATTAATTTTTGTCTTGCAAATTCTGGGCAAGACTTATTTGTTGCAAAGTGGTAACCAGAACAAAGACAGCAAGATGCGTTTTCTTGAATAGTTTCACAGCTATCGCCAGTGTGTCCTTGGCCACATTTAAAACATTTAGGTTTCGACCGACATTGGAGTTTTGTATGACCGAAACGGCAGCAGTTAAAACACTGTACTGTCGGGAAAATGTATAATTCCACAGGTAATGCATTGTAACACATAAAAATCCTTTTGGGTAAAATCTGCCCATCAAACGTAACAACAATAGATTGGGAAGGTTTCCATGTGGTATTGCCATCAACAATAGATTTAAAATTAAGACGTCTCACTTTTAAAATTGGACCACAACCAATTGGAACTGAAATATTTTCAATGATTTCCTCTGGAGACCATTCCGCAGGGACTCCGCGGACTAAGCCCATTCTAGTCACATTAAAAGTGGGTATGTAAGCTTTATAATTGAACTTTTCAAGACTGGTATTACTAATAAAAGAATTTGCGTCTATGAAATTTGAAAAAGAAATACTTATTTTGTTACGCCCGATTTTCTTAACACTCCCGTTGATGATGTTTTGGAAGGCATTATGTTTTAAAAACTTCCCAAATGTGATAGGATGCAGTGTTGTTCCATCATTTTCAGACATAAAATTTTTCTGGACATGTATAACAAAAGGCACGCTGTCTGTTTTCTCATAAATTTTGCGCCCAATTTGAGCGGGAACTGAAGGAGTTGGAGTTAGAGCGACAGGTAATATACTAGTGGTGGTGGGTGTATTTAATTCTTGTTCCGCACTCAAGTTTGAATCCATACAACCACAACCCGAAGTTTCGGATCCATGGCCTTTGCGGGTACGACGTCTTTTGTTGCAGTGCTTGCACACATGCAAACGATTTCTTTTTAATGATTTGGTCGTAGAAGACCCATCGGTTTCCATCCCCGATTCATTGGAAATTGTAACATAACTGCCTGCCGGTGGGACAAAGCCCCCCGGATCAGGCGGATCGTTCATTGTCACCTATATATAAAATAGTTAAAAACTTACCCCTACCGAAGAATAAACACACAAACTAAAATTAAATAAAAAACAGAGAAACTACGACACTAAAACTACGACTACTGATGCTATAATACAGTTTTACTCAATTTTTATAGAAAATTTCAAAAAGGACGCGTCCGCCAAGTTGAAGTTTCCCGCGCTTTTTCGCAGATTATCTTGCAAGAGTTATTGTTGACGTTGACAATGTTGACATCCCAGAGACAAGAAATGTTGCCATACCAAGTTCCGACCTGCTTACTAAATTACATGAACAAAACACCTGTATTTGGCATGAGAACTGGCAAGAAACACTAAGAACTAAAGGAAAATGGTATGCGAAAATAAATCAAACCATTGGTTCTGCGCCCTGGTTCTCCAGATCTGTTCTTCCCAAAAGCAGAAAATTTTATACCACTTTAAATCGTCTTAGACTTGGAAATGGAAGATTCAATGCACATTTAGCCAGAATGAAAATTATAACATCGCCAGTTTGTATCAATTGTGACTTAGGAAGTGAACAGACCTTAGATCATATAATTTTTGAATGCCCTGCATATGATTTACAAAGAATTCCTTTATTCGATAAATTATTGGAAATATATAAAACGTCAGCAAGCATCCCGCGCGACACTCAAAGTTTGCTGGCAAATTACTGTACATACATAGCACTGTATTTTATTGACAGCACTGGATGGGCAATTTGACCGTTCGGGGCGACATAATAGAAGGATATGACCCGGATATGACCTTATTACACAAAATGTTTATGACGAATACACGGATATGACAACATATTATTAAGATTTTGACTAATGAATACTGAAGACGTGGCTTTGGCCTAAAATACATATAAAACAAGGTTTATACTACTAAAGACGTGGCTGTGGACTTATTTACTTTTGGACAAGAAGAATGAAACTAAAGACGTGGCTTCGGCCTTACTTATTTTTGAACAAGAAGGATGTAACTGAAGACGAGGCTTTGGCCTTACTTTTAGTCAAGAAGGAAAATAAAGACTGAAGACGAGGCGGTATGGTCCAAGACCTTAGCCTGCCCAAGAAGGGCGAAGGAAAAAAAAAAAAAAAGTGTTTTTTTGCTGCTGATGAAATAATAGGTCTAAATAGGTACATTGTTTGCTGATAACAAGCTGATAACTATTATTTGTTTACCACACTCTTTCGGCGCTTAAAAATCTTTATGGGTAAACACGATGAAGACTGAAGAGCCCAAGGATTTATTTCTACTTTCAGAAAGCTTAGAAGACTTGCTGCAATGTAATACAGAACTCATACAGTCAGTAAAATCGGACCTTATCGATGTTGAAATTTTAGATGAAATAAAAAATATTACTATTACTGGGAATGCAGATGTATATTTCGGCAAAACATTGCGAGATATAAAAATTGTGATAGAAGATGATGAACTGAGGAAACATGAAATATATTTACAGTATAAAGCTCCCAAAAAGTTGCTAATTTCAACTGTGAAATTGCCTCACTCTTCAATGCACAGTCAGGAATACGGATGTGTCAAAGATATTATAAAAACATTTAGACAAAATGTGAACGAGTTAGCTAGGTATTTTTACGAATTAGAAAATATGGATCAGTCCTGTACAATCATGGAGCCAGTTAATGGATCATTCAAGGATGATTATAGAAGAATATTTCTCGGTGAGTTCAGTGTCAGTAACAATAGGTACATTCCTCTACATTCGCTGAAACAAGAGGGAGTAAGAGGCCTGGTTTGTCCTTGTGTTACTGAAGGTCTTGCAAGTTTAAAAGTAAATATACTTAATACATTTTTGTCTTTTTCAGATGATAGGACTTGGCTGCATGTAGAGGTGACTCCTGAAGGCTTAGCCACAAATATCCACCTTGTTGGACAGTCAGAACAATGGCACAACAAGTTACAAGCAGGACTTCTGAATTGGGATCATGATAAAAATATTGTTGATAATATTATGATTGTATTTGGTAATTAGAATCAGTTTTGTTTTATATTTTATTTGGTAAGGGAAAACAAAACAGTAGTATACAGGGTGACTTGTAATTTGATATATTCACAACAATTAAGCACCCCATAAAGCCTAGGCGAAAATTCATGGTATTCGAGAAAACTCAATTTTTATGTATTTTTTTAAATTTACCCAAATTCGTTACAGAATATCACTTTTCTTTAAACTCTCGTACTTAATGGCCTTCATTGCTATTCCATTAGATACTGCATGGTACTTTAACACACATACATAACTTAACAAATATACTACCCACTACATTTTCCACTGATTACAACTTAGAAATTTACAAACTGGTGGCAAATGTAATAAATTGTTCCTTCAGAATATTAAATATATTATTATTATATCTACATTATAAGTACTTCACTGTACTATTTTCTATGTTATGGGTTTGGTTTCCGCACTTAGTCCTTCAGGTGGACCATTGTGCGGGGACATGTGTGTCTGGGTTCGTGATGCTGTTACACACGATGCTCTGTTGCCAGAGGCTCGCGGGAGGCATACACGTCGTAGCGGGTTTTGGCGCGTTAATTGCTGCCGGAGTTGTGTGCATGGGCGCGTTTGTCGCTGCCTATGTTATGGGCTCTAAGTCAGCAGTCAGCTGAGCTTGAGAGCGCGGCAATGATGATTGGCAGTTAGTTGCCCCCCCCAGAATACGTTGGGGGCTGACCGCCTTAGCCCTGGCTTGGCCGGGACCCACCTGGGTAGTGCTTTTCACTTCCTGCATTTCATGTAGTGGGGGGTGGGCTTTTTTGGAATCGAGGTTACCCGTCCTCAGGGACCGACACGATTTAGGGATAGGAGGGAGGGTGTTTGGTAGTGGGGTGTGGGTTACTTGGGGGGTCACCCTAGGTCTGGGATTTGGCCTAGGGGTTTTGCGGATTGACAGGGTTTATGGATACGGAAGGGTTGTGTCTGGTTGTGTGACATTAAGGTACATGGGATGAGGTGTCTTGGTAACCCTAAGCCTGGGACTTGGTGTTCGGGCACTTCTCTTGTCTGGGATCTCTTTCGAGATGCTCCAGGTGCGGGATCGGCTGTAGGCAGCCGGTTCCGTAGCCGGAATTGGGCTATCCTCAACCTGCCCACCCGCTCTGTGGCAAGAGAAGAAGTGCCCAGCAGTCTGAGTCGCACCACCACGGATGTACATATACATTTGCGTTGGTACGAGCCAGCTAGCCCCGAGACTTCACTGTAGTATTATATGATAAAATTAATTTAATCAATCAATTAATTAATAGTTTTAAAATTGCTTTCAGATTTAAGTCAATTCCCACAACCTACATCTAAACAATTGGAGCAACATAAAATGGACATTGAAGTCAACAGCACAGTGAACTCAGTTGAATGTGGAATATGTTTATGTGCTGATTTGCCTGACACAACTGGTCTTCCGCTACCTCTTTGTCAAAATTCATCCTGTGGGGTTTATTACCATAGGTCCTGTCTGTATCAGGTAGGTACTTGTACAAATAGAGCATTTTTAAATTTGCGTTACTATGGACTAGTTTTTAGGGTTCCGTAGCCAAATGGCAACGGAACCCTTATGGATTCGTCATGTCTGTCTGTCTGTCTGTCTGTCTGTCTGTCTGTCCGTCCGTATGTCACAGCCGCTTTTTTCCGAAACTATAAGAGCTATACTGTTGAAACTTGGTAAGTAGATGTATTCTGTGAACCGCATTAAGATTTTCACACAAAAATAGAAAAAAAACAATAAATTTTGGGGGTCCCCATACTTAGAACTGAAACTCAAAATTTTTTTTTCATCAAACCCATACGTGTGGGGTATCTATGGATAGGTCTTCAAAAATGATATTGAGGTTTCTAATATCATTTTTTTCTAAACTTAATAGTTTGCGCGAGAGACACTTCCAAAGTGGTAAAATGTGTGTCCCCCCCCCTGTAACTTCTAAAATAAGAGAATGATAAAACTAAAAAAAATATATGATGTACATTACCATATAAACTTCCACCGAAAATTGGTTTGAACGAGATCTAGTGAGTAGTTTTTTTTTAATACGTCATAAATCGTAACGTAACGGAACCCTTCATGGGCGAGTCCGACTCGCACTTGGCCGGTTTTTCTAAATATTTGACTCCCACTAATTATTATTAGGTATTCAAGATTTCCTATGAAAAAATTGCAGAATATATGGGAAAACTCAAACCAGTAATAAATAGTAGCCTACAATATGTTACATAATCTATCTTTATACAATAAATAGCTGCGCCCCGCGGTTTCACCCGCATAAGTATCGATCCCGTGGGAATATCGGGATAAAAAGTATTCTATGTGTTAATCCTGGTTATAAACTATCTGTGTGCCAAATTTCATCCAAATCCGTTTAGTAGTTTTGGCGTGAAAGAGTAACAATCATCCATCCATCTATCCATACAAACTTTCACGTTTATAATATTAGTAGGATTGATAAGAATTAGCTCTGGATTTTCTACTCTAATGTATTGGGAAGTTAGGCTGATAATGATAACAGCCTAGGTTCTCCATTTATGACCCCACTAGCTGCGCCCCGCGGTTTCACGCGCATAAGTTTCGGTCCCGTGGGAATATAGGGATAAAAAGTATCCTATATGTTAATCCAGGGTGTCAGCTACGTCTCTATCAAATTTCATCAAAATTGGTCCAGTCGTTTGAGCGTGAAGAAGTGACAAACATACAAACACACACACTCACTCACTCACAAACCTTCGCCTTTATCATATTAGTGTAATAACACCCAGATAGCTAAGGCCTAAAACCAGCAATTTAAAACAACTGCTGCCTGTCTGCTGGGAACAGTGGTGGCCCAGTGGCATGGGCCCGAATTACGAGTTGTAGGTCGTGAAAAGGAATCCTGACAGGCACTTTATGTATTTAATTTCATCACCACTGCTCTCAAAACGTTGAAGGAAAACATCGTGAATCAAAAAATTTGAAGACGTGACATCCACCAACCCGCACTGGATCCGCGTGGTTGATTATGGCCCACTCTTTCTCACAGAGAAGAGGCCTGTGTCCCAGCAGTGGGAACATTATATAGACTGATTATGCTGCTACCTGTCGAATACTATACCTTAGGTATCTGGGAGTGATATAAAGATTCGAATGACGTTATTGCGACACACGCTATTTCGAAAAACTTTACGAGTGAAACGCCAGTTCGAAAACACATTGGGTCGAAAACCGTTATATCGAATGACGTTATAGCGATGCACGCTATTTCGAAAAACTATTTGTATGGTACGCTAGCACGAAAGTCTTGGTATCAAAATCCACTGTTGCGAATAGCCTATTCCAATCTGAATTTGTCTGGGAATCGAACTCGCGACCCAGTGATTACCAAGAACTACCTACGCTACGATGAAAAAATTGACACTGAGCTAGTTGTCTATATCACTTAGTATAAACGATTAATATTAGTACTTATTATGATTTAGCTATGTATCCCTAGCATGCTTCCCGTTTTGATAAGCTAATAATAATACAACGACATATATACAAATACTACAGCACCTATGTATTCTAATGCAATCGCAACAATAAAAACAAATTGATGAAGGTTGATTTCATTATATTTCTAACTTTTTATAATTTTGTTGAACTACCCCCAAGTCTATTAGTTTTTGGATTCCTATACATTTTCATTCCGATTGATGTGCCGGTATGAGATAACATACAAAATGAGTAATAATCATTCTTATCGACCATTGAGTTCCCGTAAAGGGAAAAGTGTTTTCATTATTGATGGATTTATTATGCAGCAAAACAAAAAGTTGACAACGTACAGACGCCAGCACATCAAGCTACTACATTCTGTCAAATTTCTTTAATAGATTTTCAACTTTATCGCTAAAGCATTAAGGTTCAAGGTTGATTGGGAAAATTTGTCAGTTTTGGGTAGCTTGACCTGCTGGCGTCTGTACTATGGGTACTAGATAATAGATATTTATTTAATCTTTTTTTTTGTAAAATCTTCTAATACATAAGAAACACCCAGACCAACACAAACACTTATCTTCATGACTATATATGTGCGTCTTGTGGGAATCGTAGATCGAGTTGATGAAATCAAATTAAGAAATGCCTTGAAAACTTCAGCAGTTCAGAGTAATGATGCACCAGGCATCATTATTAGGGAAAAATTGTGTGAAATTCCTTCTAGTAGCAAAAATTCAATATCAAATAAAAACTCCCTGCGCCAAATCATCAAGAGAGTAAGAAATAAAAATAAGCCGAAAGAACCAACAAACTTAAGCGAAGTGGTTACTATACCAAATGAATATAAAGAAATTAATGGTACCCGATTTCTAGGTAAAAATGTTACTTTTGGGAAGGATAATGGTCGCTTGTTATTATATGCAAATGAAATGAACCTGCCCCAGCAGTCTCGACATTCATAGCGATCGCTTTACGACCGAATTCGGTCGCAAAGTCCTGTCACTCCATACATTTCACCTGTCAATCCGGGACTGCGACCAAATTCGGTCGTAAAGCGATCGCTATGAATGTCGAAACTGCTGGGGCTGCAAAAGTTAAGTGAATCGCCAGTTTAGTTTGTGGATGGGACATTTCAAACCTGCCCTATAATATTTACACAAATCTTTTCAGTTCATGGCATTGTTGGCACAGGAGATTGTTGACGAATATTACCCTTGCTGCACGGATTTCTTCACAAAAAGACGGAAGAATGTTATATTAAGTTTTTTCGACAATTGAAACAATAATTCTTCTGAATTTAACATCGATTTGAACCCACAACAAATAATGTCCGATTTCGAATTGGCGATAATAAATGTAGTCAGAATAGAATTTCCTGCCACAATCCAGTCCGGTTGCTTATTCCATCTGGGGCAAAGCATTTGGAGAAAGATACAAGGGAGTGGCCTCAGTGAGATATATGGCACAGACAGTCACTTCGCCTTGAAAATGCGATATTATGTAGCTTTGGCCTACTTGTCTCCGGAAAATATACCTGATGTCTATATACGATTGAGGGAGAGCGTTTTCCCAGAAGAAGCAGAAGCTGGCACTAAATATTTCGAAGAATATTACTTTCTCGGTCAATTAAAATTTCGCTTGTCAGATGGAAAAATCAAAATATCACGAATGAAATCCTTGTTTCCACCTAGTTTTTGGTCCGCTGAAAGAAATAATAATTTATTTCTTCCACGAACTCAAAACAGCGTGGAAGCATGGCACTGGCGATTGAATTGTATAATGGGCAATCGAAAACTTGGGTTCTACGGCTGTATTCAAAAGTTCATTGACGAACAAAATACAACCACCCACAAAATTGAGAGAATTTTGTATAATATCCCACAGACGCCGCCAGCAAAAAAAAAAAAAAAATGAAAGAAAATGCTATCACAGCGATTAAACAACAGAAAAACACAATGTGCACAATTGAATTTATAAGAGCTGTAACCTTTAATACTAGTCTATATTGAGTTTAATCTACCTAAGTTACATTTGGTAATGAGTACCACTTATAATTTTGATTGGTTGATTTCTTTGTTATTATTATTACACATAAGGAAATTAAAAAGTTGACTTAAAATAATACTTCTCATTGCTCTTGTTACCCAAACCCAATACAAAGATAAGGCTTTATCGGGGTCTCGAGTTCGATCCTCAGACAAATTCAGATTGCAATATGCTATTCGCAACAGTGGATTTTGATACCAAGACTTTCGTGCTAGCGTACCTACCATTCAAACAGTTTTTCGAAATAGCGTGTGTCGCTATAACGTCATTCGATATAACGGTTTTCGAACTAGCGTACCACTCGTAAAGTTTTTCGAAATAGCATGCGTCGCAATAACGTCATTCGAATCTTCATAATATCACTCCCTAGGTACCTACATATTTAAATCATTGTTATTTTTTTTAGTGGCTAGTGGCGTGTGCTGGTAACCGGCCTCCTGCATTTGGCGTTGCGAATGGCGGGTGTCCCACGTGTCTCCAGCCTATTACGTGCAGTGAAAAGGATAACTAAAACTGTAATAATAATGTTACTAGTAAGTTGGATCTGTGATAAAGGATTTAAAAAAAATTGTGTGCATTTCATTTAGTTTTAAATCTTACCGATTGTATCCTTCGCTATCATTGCACATTCTTGCATACCTACCGATAGGATACCTTACTGCCGGTCCGTCGGAACCCAGGGTGTAATGCGTGCGGCGCATGCGGGCGCCTCTATCTAGCTAGGGGGTGCCAAAATAAGTCATTTGGCATGTTGCACTTTTTTGTTATTATTCCGTCTTTTTATCTGTATAAATAATATTCTCATCGGAATGTAATGTTTATTAGGGCTGCCAAAAGCCATAAACGGAAGCCTGGTAATTCGTTGACTTTCTGTTATACAGCTATGTTACCCGGATATAGAGACCTAGGGACATTTTAGGCCCCCCGCCCATCCCGAAACCATTTCGGTAATTTTGCAAATAAAGTCCACTTTCAACGGTCGTCATAAATCGACGTTTCTTAACAAAGACATTATTTTCCTTGTAGGTATTCCTTATCATTCAAGTTACATTCTTCAAACAACGTATTTACAGCACTTTTGTAATAACCTGCATTGCCGTGCCGGTAGTGATTATACGGTGATCTTTCTAAGAGTAGGTACTTTGGATACTAACCGAGCTAAGCGTATTTAAACACCTCGGATGGGTTGGGTTTTTATGGACTAATTATATATAAAGTACATAATAGGAGTTACTTTGTCGGCTTATGCCGAAAACCTGAACAAATAAGATAAACTATGATGCAGGAGTGAGCAAAGCGAGTTCGAAAATTTTAGTATCAGGCCTTACAAAAATCTGAACATCAGAATTTTTTTCTTTCCTATGGGTGCTATAGGTAAAGACGCCAGCACATCAAGCTACTACAATCTGTCAAATTTCTTTAATAGATTTTCAACTTTATCCTTAAAGCATTAAGGTTCAAGGTTGATTGGGAAAATTTGACAGTTTCGGGTAGCTTGACCTGATGGCGTCTGTACTACCTACACCATGATAAGAGCACGGCCCCCCACTCAAAGCGCGGGGCTTGTAGCATTTGCTATTCTACACTCTACAGTACAGCCCTGTCGGCCTGGCAGGCAAGCTTGGTAGCTTGTATCAAGTGGTTGTGAATAGGTATGCTGGTGCATACCTATTCACAACCACTTGATACGCTTCCGTACCGTATCGAACATCAATCAATGTTATCGTAGGACCTAAACGCTGTTCACAAGTCCGGGCTGATTTTTCCAACGCCCGCCAGATACTTTGATTCGAGGAATAATTTTGAATTTTTGACAGTTCTTCTATATATAATCTGTCAGACGTTAATTTTATTCCACGAATAAAAATATTATCTGTCGATTGAAAATGATTTCTCCATCGCTTGATAACTTTTATTCGAGGAATAAAATTGACGTTTGACAGTTGTATGAAACAGTGTATGAAATAACTGTTAAAATTTCAAAATTATTGCCCTTAATCAAATAGACGACAGCTATTCTTCCGACAGCAGTTTGCTGTCGGGGGCAAGGCAAATATTTTTTTCCTGTGAGGATGCTCAAGACAGACCTCAGCAACGAGTGGAAGGAAAGCCTACAAAGTGCACAGCAGGAAGATTCGGACATCAAGCCGATTCTGGAGTGGATGAAGGCCAGAGCTCCTAAGCCCAGGTGGAGCGACGTCTCAGCGATGAGTTCGATCACAAAAAGCTATTGGGCCCAATATGGGACAGCTTGGTGATTCAGAATGGAGTCCTGTGCCGTAAATGGGACAATGCTCGGGGAGATAGCTGTCATTTGCAAATGGTTGTCCCTAAAGCAAGTACCGGATGTTCTACAGCTGTACCATAATGGTTGTTCAGGAGGTCATCTGGGAGTAAAACGGACTCTACTGAAGATACGAGAACGGTTTTACTGGGTCCACTGTCGGGACGATGTCGAGGACTGGTGTCGCAAATGTACAAGTTTTGCAGCTGTAAAGGGACCTCAGACTCGTAGTAGAGGTGCATTGAAATTGTACAATGTTGGTGCACCATGGGAGAGGATAGCCCTTGACGTTGCGGGGCCGTTTCCTGAAAGTGAAAGTGGTAACAAGTATTTCATGGTTGTGATGGATTACTTCACTAAGTGGCCAGAAGTCTTCGCCATTCCAAATCAAGAAGCTTCGACAGTTGCAGATAATTTAGTTTATGAAGTCTTCTGTCGGTTTTGAGTACTTTTAGAGATTCACAGTGATCAAGGAAGGAATTTTAAGTCCCAAATATTCCAGGAAACTTGTCGAGTACTCATAAAACCAGAATAACTTCTTACCACCCACAATCGGATGGAACGGTGGAACGATTTAATCAAACACTCGACAGGTACAAACAAAAGTTGTGGAAAATCGGCAATGCGGTTGGGACAAGCACATACAACGTTTTTGTTGTCATATCGAAGCTCTGTTCACGAAAGTACATCGGTGACACCAGCTTTCGCAAACTTTGGAAGAGAATTACAGCTGCCTGCAGACCTGATCACCGGAATACCACCTGCTGCCCCACGCAGTATAACCGATTATGCGAATAACTTGCGGAACTAAATGAATGACATTTATGAGCACGTTAGACAATCGGGCCAGCAAATGTCTGAAAAGATGAAAACCCGTTATGACCCCAAAATGAACACTAAAGGGTTCGACGAAAGTTCAATAGTGTGGTTGCACAATCCAGTCCGTAGCAAACGGAAATCTAAGCTTCAAGCTAAATGGGATGGACCAGACCGTACCGGATTGTGACAAACAAAGATCAATGACGTAACCTACCGGATACAGAAAGGTGGAAGAGGTACTCCTAAGATCGTCCATGTCGATCGACTGGCGCGTTATTATGGAACCGATAATGCTCGGGACATGTCTTAGGAGGGGGCAGTGTTGCGCGCCACAATTAATGCCTAGTACATGGTGACATTAGTTACCACTAGCGCCATCTAGTATCAAATAATAGAACTAATTTACCACTAGCGCCATCTAGTATAGAAAAGCAGAACTAATTTACCTTTCGACATCTGGTCAGTCGGGGCCGATATGTACTCGAACTTTCTACATGTTTCTGCAATAGAAGGTTCTGGAACTATCTGCGGCACTGTATAAGGCTGGGATTTTCCGCCACCAGTCAGACTTGTATCTGCGATAAAAGTGAATACATCGTAAGCGATCTTCAAGTGCGACTTAAGAGCAATTGTGTTTTATAATTAGTGTGTTTTTGCTAAATAGTATTGTTTAATTAAAGTGTAATTTTTGGTTATTTTTATTGGCAGTTTTTATTGTCACGAACCCGAAGCTCGTAACAATAATAACGATAATAATTTATTAATTTGTATGTAAAAAGAATTTAATAGATAAATAACTCGTAAACATTGAAACTACTAATCAATTTATTGCTTTCCTAATTTTTTGGCAGTTGTTTAAATTGCAAATGCGAAAAATATTTTTTTTCAATATTATCGATACCTTTATAACTAAATGATAAAATCCCTATCACAGGTTTTATAGTTTGTACTTAGTGTCACCCCGCATTGCCAGATTTGCGAATTTAGTAGTTCTACGGATTTTTGGACCTCGCCTCGGATATCGATATAATAAGATTTTCAATTATTTGCAAACAAAAGTGTAAAAATAATTATTTTTCTAAAAAAGAAATGAAACAGACATTGCAAAAATAATGCGCTTTGTGACATAATAGGTCTACTTTACACAAAAATCGTAATAAACTGAGTGCTATAATAATTCGGAGGTAAAGCACGTTTAAAATTATTTTATTTTAAAATATACATAAAAAAACACACACTTGAAACTGATACCTAGCCATAGACGGTGTCATGGACAATGAATAGTAGCGAATGAAATTCTAAAATCGTTTTTACCGTCTGAGACAAGTTTTGCTTAATTTATTTAGTTTTCAATATTTATTTACCTGATTGATTATATATTAGGTTTTTCAAGCTTAATCCACGGATTCAAAATCGGATCTGGCAACACTGACCGCACTGGCTACCTACCGAGCGATATCGGAATATATTTTATTTGATGTTCCCAATTGCCGCTCTAATTTTGCTATATTATGCTAGGTGGCGTCACTAAGACACGGGATCACAGTTTTTCTATGACATTTCTTTGCATAGCCACTCTATTGGTACCTATCTTAAATCTCTTTGGTTCTAAGTAATTAAAAAGGAATTCTACGTCATTATAAAATGTTCTCGATCAATACATACTATTACTTATTATTTATTTCTGCTGAGCAGACTATGCTGAAACATGCACTTCTTGATAACCGCTTTATTAATAGTATAGATTATATTACAGTAAATAAATAATCTCGTTTTGGCATTGCACTATTCGTGCTTATTGCCACTAAATAAATAATCTGATTACCTACTTATTCGTTTCGTTCACATTCACATGTCTACCCATAAATCAAACATTGGCGCCGGCGCCGATTCCCTTGTTCACAAACTAAACTAAATTTAAGTTCAATGCATCTTTTTCTTTCTATTTAATTTAGAAAAGGACAGAAGATAAATATTAGTTTAGTTCTGTCAAACTAGTCAGTGGCGCCGCCGATTCCCTTGTTCACAAACTAAACTATATTTAAGTTCAGTGCATCTTTTTCTTTCTATTTCATCAAGGAAAGGACAGAAGATAAATATTAGTTTAGTCCTGTCAAATTAGTCAGCGCCTGACGTAAATTAACGTATTTTTAGCAGCCATGTTTTTAATCACGTCTAATCTGTCTATGGAGTACTTATCTTAATTTGACAGGACTAAACTAATATTTTATCTTCTGTCGTTTTCTTAATGAAATAGAAAAAAAAGATGCACAGAACTTAAAGTTAGTTTAGTTTGTAAACAAGGGAATCAGGGCCATTGATTGACAGTAACGGCAGTACCATGTGTCAATTTTGACATAATTATTATTTTTTGGGGTGTGTTCACTTTATTATCCTAATAGACAATTAGAAAGGTTTGTTCGTTTTAGGAGTAAATTCACATTAAAATAAAAAATAAATATAAAATCCCAAAATTGGGGGCGTTTAAATTTAAAATGTATGATATAGTTAGATTCTTTTTGATTGACATCCTAATATAATTGTAGTTTTTTGTATGTATGTACAGACGTCAGCAGGTCAAGCTATCCAAAACTGTCAAATTTTCCCAATCAACCTTGAACCTTGTGCTGGCGTCTGTACTATGAAATCTCTGTTTGATAACTTTGATAGTTTGACATTGAATAATACTTTGACATTAAATTAACCTTAATATTTTTAACTGACATGCCTTATTTTGTAACATTCCTATATAAAAATGTACTCTGTGGTAACATTCATTCATTTAATTATTTATTCAATTCAGTATAAGCCTAATATTTTTACATTTGGATTGTAATAATTTTATTTGTGTACCTGATATTTGCGCCCCAAGTAGTGGTAATGAATAATACGTGTTATTGGACCTGTGTTTCAATATTACGTTAGGATTTCGGCATTTTCGTGTTTTTAATATTTGTATTAATATTTTTCACATTTTGCATCGTATCTACATGTGTGTGTGACTTTTGTGAAAATTAAAAATATAAACACGCACGATTGGCGCGAAACTTCGACTTTAGATATCAAAAAACTACATTACCACTACTTGGATATATATAATTATTAAAAAATGGATGAATTCGTCGAATAATTAAATGATGTTATTATTCATTGGCCCTGTGGTGGAGTTTGGATTTTCAAAATCCCCAATTTTTATGTTTTTTAGCCTCGACCACCACTGTCATCAAAATGGCGATCATCGCATTTACAGACTTGAATTTAATAAACTTGCGAGCTAATTATGGAAGATTGAATGGCGATAACATTCATTCATACACAACAGTTTTTTAACCAACTCCTAAACAACGCACATTCATAAGATTTGATGGGTACCATAATCAATATTTACATTGGTGTCGATGTCGTCATTCCATGTACGTTTGCCCCGCACGGCCCCCCAGAATTTGTGTTTTAGGTGTGCACTAATGCAATGTACTCGCCTCTAGGAGTATATGTACAGGGCCCGTATTCTCGTAATTTAAAACGTTCAAAATCTAGTCGCAGTCTCATCTCGGCGACAAAC
Organism: Apamea anceps; assembly: GCA_951799955.1. Taxonomy (NCBI): domain Eukaryota; kingdom Metazoa; phylum Arthropoda; class Insecta; order Lepidoptera; family Noctuidae; genus Apamea; species Apamea anceps. The sequence goes on from OX637516.1 coordinate 9,717,558, forward strand.
AAATGTCAAAGACTTGTCAAAATGTAGGGAAATTAGACGTATTTTTGACAGATTGAGACTGAGATCAGACTGTGAACGTTCTTAAAATTACGAGAATTACCCCGCTGTTTTCTTTTTCAATGTACCTCTGTACTTTTGAAGATATTTGCAAAAAAAGGGGGCCGTGCCAGCCAAACGTTTTCAGCACGGCCCCCGTGTAACTTGAAAAATATATAGCGTATTAAAAAGTTTCTTAAACTGAAGGAATGTACTCTATTAACACGTTATATGCACCGCAACAGATATTGTGAATTCGTAATGACAAATAATATATAGAAGTGGATAGGGGGCCGTGCTGGAAAAAAAATTTATAAGAAAATATCTAAAAAAGACAAAATAATCTTAGCCAAAAACTATTAAAAAGTAATTGATGTTTGGCAAGTAACATATGTACCGCATTGGTTTCTCATACAACTTGCTGAATTTGAAAAATAAACCAATTTTAGTTCATTCAGCACGGCCCTCTATAGTTGCCTATATCTTTTTAAATATGACATGTTTGTTTACGAAATTCGTCTTTCTGAATTATGTATAGGAGTACATTCGTTCCAAATAAATTGCGAAACTGCAGTATTAGTACTTTAAGAAATAAATAGGATCAAAAATATCATATATTACAACTGATAGGGTGACCATGATTCCATATATTAGGTACATATTTTCTATCCTACCTATGTATACGTATATTAATTAAATTATGTGACTACATTGAATTATTAGTAGATTGTACAACTAATGCATAAAAGAAGGGATAAAATAGCTCGTTCATGACTGCTTTTCACTTCGATTGCGACAAAAGTATTTTTACTGTTCAAAAACACGAAACGAAACGAAACTTTATATAAGATTTCTTTTTAATTTTCAACATGATTTTGTTGTGTCATGGTAACTACTTCATACTGCCAAGTCATAAAAAGGTTTCTTTGCGTTTTTAAATAATAAATGACCACTATTTTATCTGGTTTTATTAAATTATCGATACAAAACACGGAAGTGATATAAATTAAAGCAAACGAAATAAAATAACGACTTAATCTGCGAAGTTTTATTGCACGTGTGTGGCTGTTGGGCTTGATTATCTTGGCTTAGAAAAAAAAAAAACTATTTCAAGCACGGAAATGGATTGCTAAAATAAACAGGTAAGTTTTAAGTTATAATATAATTTATTTGTACTAAATATTAGTTGGTTGCTTGCTAATTGTTTCTCTTGTAGGGCATCACTTTGTTGTTGCGTTTCGAGTATTTGTGTATAATGAGTAGTAATTATAAAAGAATGAATAATTATTAGGGTATAAAAAATAATTACTAAGTACATTATATTGACCGTTTTTTACTAACATAAAAAATGAAATTAAAAATTTGAAAAACCCTCGACACAAAATAATAATAAAAATAGTACGAATATAAAAAAGACTAAAACAATTTAAAAAAAAAACTATTGGAAAATAGCCACAAATAGAACAAAATAGGTTAAACGTGAAACCCTATAAAAAGAAAAAAATAACCTTGAGATTATGACCCTACGTAAGTACAGACGCCAGCAGGTCAAGCTACCCGAAACTGTCAAATTTTCCCAATCAATCTTGAACCTTAATGCTTTAGCGATAAAGTTGAAAATCTATTAAAGAAATTTGACAGATTGTAGTAGCTTGATGTGCTGGCGTCTGTACGTATGAAATTTTTTGATTAAGTATATGTTGTCCCGTCAGGGGACCGCTCTAATTATTAGCCTAACGTTCTGTTAAAGTTTTAAATAGTAGCGGTCCCCCGACGAGTAACGTAACGTTATTTTTTTCTTTTAGAGTTTCACGTTTACACCTATTTTGTTCTACTTCCGTGTTTTTATATCGTTAATTTAATAAAACCAGATAAAATAGTGGTCATTTATTATTTAAAAACGCAAAGAAACATTTTTTATGACTTGGCAGTATGAAGTAGGTACCCAAGTCGAATGACACAACAAAATCATGATGAAAATTTAAAAAAAATCTTTTATAGTTTCGTGGCGGGAATTAGCTATTCTCATCTTCAATTTAGCAACATTTCTGAACAGTAAAAATACTGTTATATACTTTATGCCTGTTTCATTTTCTAGCAATCGAAGTGAAAAGCAGTGTTTAACTCGGGCATAAACGAGCTATTTTATCCCATCTTTTATGCATTAGTTGTACAATCTACTATTTTTTCAATGTAGTCACATAATTTAATTAATATACGTACACATAGGTAGGATAGAAAATATGTACCTAATATATGGAATCATGGTCACCCTATCAGTTGTAATATATGATATTTTTGATCCTATTTATTTCTTAAAGTACTAATACTGCAGTTTCGCAATTTATTTGGAACGAATGTACTCCTATACATAATTCAGAAAGACGAATTTCGTAAACAAACATGTCATATTTAAAAAGATATAGGCAACTATAGAGGGCCGTGCTGAATGAACTAAAATTGGTTTATTTTTCAAATTTAGCAAGTTGTATGAGAAACCAATGCGGTACATATGTTACTTGCCAGACATCAATTATTTTTTAATAGTTTTTGGCTAAGATTGTTTTGTCTTTTTTAGATATTTTCTTATAATTTTTTTTTCCAGCACGGCCCCCTATGCACTTCTCTATATTATTTGTCATTACGAATTCACAATATCTGTTGCGGTACATATAACGTGTTAATAGAGTACATTCCTTGAGTTTAAGAAACTTTTTAATACGCTATATATTTTTCAAGTTACACGGGGGCCGTGCTGAAAACGTTTGGCTGGCACGGCCCCCTTTTTTTGCAAATATCTTCAAAAGTACAGAGGTACATTGAAAAAGAAAACGGTACATATACTCCTAGAGGCGAGTACATTGCATTAGTGCACACCTAAAACACAAATTCTGGGGGGCCGTGCGGGGCAAACGTACATGTCATTCCAAGGTCCAATGGGACCCGGTACCGAGCCAGCGGAGGTTCGTGTGTTCGGGTCCATTCGGGGGCGCTTCCGAACTATACGGTTAAAAGAAGAGTAAAAGAACACTTATCTTTCCAATAAGACTTCATCATAGTTGTGTATGTATTTATTATTTTGATTACTATTGTTGACCTAAGTTATAATTATTAACATTCTAGAAGTACCTATGTAAGTATATTCTCATATTTGTTTCGTTTTACTGTAAACTGTTTATGATTTTGTGTATTTTTTTGTCTCTTTTACTCTTTCACACGCTGTGTAAATTTCTACCTATTGTCCATTTTTCTTGTCTGTTGTATATTATCTAAGAGTGTAACTACATAAATGGTAAAATAAAATGAATAAATAGTTGTACCAAGTTCAATCTTACAGTATTATACTATTTTAAAACTTGAGGGTCTCCACATAGTGATGCTGACTGTACATGGTGTAGAAATATTAACAGGGGCAGTATTCTATGACACAATGCACGAACCGCGCGAAATTGGCGGGATTAGATATGGAATTGACGTAGTTTCGAAGTAAGAAATCATTGAGTAGTCATAGTGAATTAGGGCCCAGTGTGGTAAGACTACGAGTGTACGCCCCAATGGTGTTTTGTGTTAGGTAGCTATACATAGTCGGCAGGACCATGGTAGTACAGACGCCAGCAGGTCAAGCTACCCGAAACTGTTAAATGTTCCCAATCAACCTTGAACCTTAATTCTTTAAAGATAAAGTTGAAAATCTATTACAGAAATTTGACAGATTGTAGTAGCTTGATGTGCTGGCGTCCGTACTACCACTCCGACCTACCTTCCTCTTGTTTTTAGGGTTCCAAACACAAAGGCTGGAAAGGGGTTTTTTAAACCTCAAATCCTCCAAGGTTCGTAACTTAACCCTTTCTCTCTGCCAAGGATACAGTGGATAAAATTAGTAAAACAATTTATGCCTTTACTTTTTAATTAAAAATTACGTAGACATAATATTTTGTGGTTACATAGAATAATTCAGTATAAACAATGTTGAGAAATAATGCTTGCACCAGCTGCTCAAGTTTCTGTGATTGCTGATAAAACATTTTCCTTAAAACAATAATTATCAGTAGTTTGCAATGGCAATCTGTTTAAACTTTGCGGGCCTACTCCTGCAGTCTCATTAAACAAAAAACAAAAGCAGATACTCAGTACACAAAAAGAGTTCTTTTTAAAATAAGATCTGATTTTACGTGACAATGTAAATACAGAGCCCACTTAGATGGAGTCCATAACAATTGTTCATCCTTCATGAAAATGCGTGTTTTAAATTGATTATGGTACTTAAATTGTCACGACAAAACATTTAGTAGACTATTTTATGAGTAAAGTCATCACAACGGCACAGTATCAAAAGTACGAGGTGTAAGGCTGGTGCTAGATCCAGGTGCTTCACCACTTTGAGGGCCAGTGTCTCGGCCGACATTCTGGAAACCAACAAATATGTTATTATTCACTGGGTTAACAACTGTGTCCATATTTTGCTTATGGTTAGGGTCTCACCTTGACATGAATTTGATTTTTGAGCATTGCAGCACGTAAAATAAGCATAGAAGTTCTTCGCTGGTATTCCTTTCCCATGGCCAGACTTCGTTCAAAAGTAGTACTCCTTTGATCCACATCTTTAGCATACAGTATTTTGTTGTGAGAATCAATACGAGCCTGGATTTGGCCATCTAGTATTAACAGCATCAATTCATCTTCTAGAGCATTTACAGTGCGATTAAATGCAGCAGCCATCAGGCGCATGTCAGCTGACAGATAAGGACTGAAGTACTGGATCAATGCTCTGTTCCTTATTTGCATGTAGAGTGAGTTTAGATGTGGAGCTAAATACATGTCTAACAGTAGATTATCTCTTATTTCATCCAATAGCCTTAAGCATGAAGCATACTTAGATTCATAGAATTTAAAAATTATGTCACGTAACTGCGGTTCTAATTCTAAAAATAATTTAAAAGAACTGCTAACTATGACTTGCTTTTGTAATTCAGAACGATCAAACGTAGCAAGGGCACACAATCCACCATATATGGCAACATTATTGCTGCTAAGAAGCTCTGGGTAGTCACAGTGATCAATGCTGGCTGCTAGGAAGTGTTTTGCAGCGGACTTGTACTTCTTTGTAGCTAACTCAGCTAGACCAGCGGCACATTTTAATCGTGTCAATATTGACTGGTTGGAGTCTTTACCAGGGACTTCATTAAAGTCTGGGGTGCCCTCTGCTTTAGACACATAGTTAAGAACATGAGCCCAGTTTTGCAAATACACTGACACTTTCACAACGTTCAGGCACATCATTATAATGTGCTTGCCACTTGTACAGTAATCTCTGGCTCTTGAATAACACTTCAATGCACTTGTTAGGTCACCACAGTCAAGATAATGATCACCGAGGTCATCATGACCTCTTCGAATACTCTCCTTTATTGAATTTGTTTTGTAATTTTTAAGATCCGTATCTAGCTTCTCCAACTTTATAGCAGCCTTCTTGGTCTTTGATTCGATCCATATAGTGTCCAGAACTGGGATATCTTGTGAACCCATTTGCACTGCAACATCTGGCAAGCCTGCCGATGCCACTGCTTCAGCAAGCTTTTTGTGAAGTGTCTGATAAAGACTTACATTATATGTAGTCATGACGTAAGATATAGCCATTTTAAGAGCTTCCAATCGAAGGGAAGGGCAATGGTCGGCTACAAACATCAGTCTGTACAGTTTTGCGAAACCAGTATAAGAAGCGGAGTACGTTTCCAGATCTAAAGTAGGATTTTCTACCACATAACATTCTGTTTCATTGTTTTCATTATCTTCAGGTGGAACGTCCACCTGCATAGGTTCAGCTGTGTTCTGAAAATGAAAGACGATGTCGTGATATTTGTTAGCCGTATAAGTCGAGCGATAACAACATACAGAATATGTAATTGGCTAGTAAAGGTCCATAATTGAGAGAATACTTACCATTTCGAACATTTTCTATTGTGTACTTGACTTGTAAAAGAAAATACGCGAATTCCACTGTCAACGCAGAAAACCAACCTAAAACAAAGTGTTTCTTTATCTATTTGATATTTCAAATCATTTGGATACAATAAAGGATATTAACCGAATTGAACACTCACTTCAGTTTATGTTCACAAGTTGATGATTGTAACAGTAATAATTATTATCAAAATACCTTTAACATTACGTTTCTTCTTGGCAGCGGCATTTTTCTTTTGACGAGGTATATTTTAGTGTTGCCATTAATTACTTCCAAGAAATATACTCTGTGAATATAACTCTATATTGTTTATGGTTCAATGAACGACTAAAATCGACTAAAATTACATAGTAAGTTATATTAAATGGTCTTAGGTAAAAAAGGGTCTTTCAAATTAGTACAAATCGCAGCTGTGTCCAAAAAAGTAGCTAGCATAAGTATAATCTGAATGTTCCCACTGCTGGGGCACAGCACAGACCTCACTGTGGGCTATTAATAATAATAATCTCTTTAATTCAGAATACAATTCCATAATTACAACATTACAAAGGGTACCAAGATGTTAGTAACATAAAAACTTAAAAACTATGTTAGTAGACATTACCAATATTTACAGGAGCATGCAGCTGACTTAAGTACCAGATGAAAGGACAATCCAGTTTGTTGGCAATGACACTCAGGAGACCGTTGCTACTGGCACGCACCCTGTGCAACAAGGACGCTGCTCGCTTGCGCCTAACTGTAACTGTCATTCACCACGCGGGCCCAGCGCGGGTTCGTGTAGTCACATGTCAAACGAAGCTTTGGTCTGGGGCAGTGGTCTTAGGACTAGCCAGATGCCAGTCAATATTCTCATCGATGGTATCCGCGCGATGTTTTCCTTCACCGTTTTGAAAACAGTGTTGAGGAAATAAATTACACAAACGAATGGTACGCATGAACCGGCCTGGGGTCAAACTCTCAATCTACAGCTCGTCAGGGCCGTTATGAAAAAATATATAATATAAGTATATTAAATACTGGGCCCGCGTGGTGGATTACGGTCCACTCCCTCACATAGGGGGGGCCTGCGTCCGAGCAGACTGGTGAGACCTTAATCCGCCTATAATGTTCTCACTGCTGCCAGCAGTGATTATAGGCTGATTATGTTTGTTATGTTATGTATGTTAAATGCTCTTACCTAACCAACGATGGGATTTAGCCCTAGCTATCGTAGGTTAACTGGGAGTAGAGTAGGTATTTGCTGTACCTACTCTGTTCAGAAACCTAAGGATGGACACATAGATGAATGAAGAATAAGTTTAGATGCCATTTCACTTGCTTATCCTCCTTAAGCTTTTTCACATAGGTTCGTCTGTCCATGGTTATTTTACTGTCGCATTTCGCAGTTTTTTTTTCCCGCAGCGTTAGCCGCTTATTTTGTATACGTGCATGACTGCATCAAGGAGATGTCCTCTATGACCATTGATGATAGCCTGAGCGTAGCGGACATTATGAGTACTAATACTTACAGCTATACATGTTATAATACCTAAAAGTAACTAACATATTTACCCTTTGTTGTATGCGTTTCTATTGTTAGTAGGTTTTAGATATTTGGCTCCCGGTTCCAAGGGCAGGTTACCAGATTTTGTTTTAATTCGCCAGTTGATTCAGGTCTGCCGCACACTTATAATACGCGACTCGCGTTCGCCACGAGCCTAGCGGTGTAGCCACTAGTGGTCGGAAGTTTTTCATATTATATTCTGTGTGAATTTTTGTCGCAGTGATTTGGTAGGGAAGTAGCCGAGCAGCCGAATGTAGTTCCTGAACGTAGTAACCCGTAGCCACTGTATTCTGACGAGAATTGCATAAAGATGTGGTGAACTCTACTTTCATGGTTTAGTTTGGAACGGTAACATGTTGTGGAAATGTTGGTTACCTAAACATCATGATCAGTGGTCGCCACACGGTCACCCATCATTTGCCAGCATGGTATTTACGTATTCCGTACCTAACTGATGGTTCACTTCTAGTATCATCATCATCTGCCTAGCTTTTTCCCGAATATGTTGGGGTCGGCTTCCAATCTAATCTTTCATTTCTAATAAGATTTCAGCAAAAACATTAGGTACAGTAAAGTTTATCTCTGCAACTGTAATGTGAGATTGACCTACAGATAGTAGCTTAGGTATTTAGTAGATACTACAGGAGTCTTCCCTTTCCTGTTTATTAAATCCTCGCAGATCGATCAACCTCTTGCGGTAAATGGCCATTAGGTAGGTAATACACACACTAGAATAACGAGTCGCTCTTTTAGACAGCCCATTATATAATTGTGAAAAATTAGGTACCAGCTGATGAGCTGAAGTAGGTGTCGTCATCATATCAGTCTGATAAGATAATGATTGATAACATTTATCTAGCATGTTACTAACAGTCTTTTCGGAAGATAGTAAGAACTAAGATATTGGAATAGTCCAGTAATCTATAAACCGTGTACCTACTTGGCTTGTAGGTAAGGTAATAATTTGGAGAAGCAAATTTGAAGTTATTATCAGAGGATCACAGATCAGAGGTTATTTTTTTAAATTTTACTAAAACATATATATATTATCTAACCTTCTTTCGCTCAGCAGGCAGGATGCAACTGCGCATGCGTTAAACTGTATAAGGTCGATTTTGACTTTGAGAACTGCTGAACAGTCAACCTTAGGGTATTAGTGTTCTGTGCAGTCAACTGAACAAGTCAACAACGCAGCCACACAGCTACTTTGGTTCTAAAATAAACAAATTATGTACGAGTTATTTAATGGTATATTTTCAAAAATTACAAACATGTTTACTAAAATAGTCTTTAAATTCATGTCTCGTTATTTATACATAAAGAGAATATTACGGAAATTGATTAAAGGTGAGTACTTCAAGTTGTTAGTAGGTATACCTAGCTACTACAAAGGAATCTCCTACAAATATTGATCAAATAACATTCACCAAAACTGCGATGTGAATTTATTTCTAACTTCTTAATTGTTGCATTTACAATCAGTGCTTACTAAATAATTTGCAATGTAACTGCATTATAATGGGTCGTAAGTAATATCTAGGTAGGTACAGACGCCAGCAGATCAAGCTACTACAAACTGTCAAATTTCTTTAATAGATTTTCAACTTTATCTCTAAAGGTTCAAGATTGATTTGGAAAATTTGACAGTTTCGGGTAGGTTGACCTGCTGGCGTCTGTACCTATACTTACTAACACAATGCAGTCTGGCTAATACATACTGGAACAAAGTAGCTTCCTTCTTTTCCTGAAACCGAAATTAGACAACTCCTAGGTCTTTTTCTAAAATCATTGTGTTATTATTGACTTGCAACTAGCAACACTGTCAGTGTGGAACAGTAAATAACCGTTTTATAAAAAAAAAGTAGGTATGTAGGTACTGAACCACACTACACCTACTCCTAAACATAGGTATAGCTGTTGGTAGAAAGCTGAAGTTTCAACTTGCAAGTAAAGCGCTTATCTCGCAATGCATATAATAAGATTGCAAAATAGTTTTTTTTAAGATTTTGTTTCTGGATAGAGGTAGGTAGGTAGGTAAGTAACGTTTTCGTGTTGTTAGATAAGGGCCGGGTTTACATCTAGATATTTAGGATAAGAATTCACAATATCTGATTGAGATAATCGGTTTCTATCTGTGTATTTATTTTAATAACTTAATCTGGTATCCAGGACTCTTTTAAAAATAAAATTAATTTAAAATGACCCTAATTTGTGATTGTTTTGTGTGGGACGAATGTCACCCTTTATTTTATCTTTGACTTTGATTCCATTATGTGGAATTGTAAACAACAAACTTTGGCACACTGTTGGAGAAACTTATTTTTAGACCACTTTGTAAATCCGATGCGCGCGCGCCGTGTGGTACAACACGTCGTAGTTTGCTTAGTTAACGATGGTGTTGGTATTATTTTGTTGAGGTTGGTGGTTGTTTATATACTGAACAATATACGGGGTGGTAGGGACATCGATGAGCAACCATGGATTCACTACATGATCCTGAACCCAGCGTTTAAATCTTTCGTCGAAAATAAACAAATAATAATAGCTGTTCTATATACATTTTGACCGGTAGGTATTTCATTTTTCTATGAAAAATCAAAGTTTTTCTTTGATAACCGATGAAAAATTTCAATGCTGGAGGTTCAGAATCATGTAAGTACCTACTGAATCCATGGTAACAGGTTGGGCGTCGATGTCCTTGCCACCCCGTATTTTATGTACTTACATATTAATGGAAAATCAAAGCTGTTTAAAAAAATATTGGTCGTTAGAGCGGCAAGATCAAAGTAGATTTGTTAGATTATGTAACCCTTATCCGATTGTTAGGTAGCGTGTCAACTATCACGGTAATTATTAGTAGATAAGAAATACGAGTCAATTCGTATAAATTTTAGGTGGATGAGTGCAGTAGACAGTTGGTGCGTGATGCTGATCATGAAGGGAGCTCTGCTGTTGACGATCGTGTATTTGTTACGCTGCGAAGGTGCGGTGGTCGTGCGCTACGACGATCGGGCAGTCGGCAACGAGCGCCCGATCATCGGCGTGCTGTCGCAGGAACAGTCCATGTACCTTCACACCAAGTACCCCGAGGAGAACTACACCAGCTATATCGCGGCCTCCTACGTCAAAGATGTGGAGGCATCCGGAGCTCGGGTTGTGCCTATTCTGTAAGTAATACCTACCTACCTACTTTAATTCAAACATGATTTACATTAAAGTATTTCGTTTACATACTTACATAGAAAAATAATGTTACAGGATCGGAAAAAACCGCAGCTACTATAAGAAACTTCTGGGGAAATTAAACGGGTATGTACTTTTTTATTAGCAGAGCCGAAACACTCAAAAAAAGACCGAAAAACTTCATAGGGGAGATGGTGATGTTATCGATATTATTATCATAAAATTCGGAGTATTATGTTACTAGCATGCCTAGCTTTTTCCTAACTATGTTGTGTATAGAACTTACTTAAGTATATTAATTACTTTCAGTTCCTTTTCTGAATAAATTTTCCTGTTGTCCGTTCCAGAGTGTTGATGCCCGGTGGTGCTACCTACTTCAACCAGTCGAACGGTTACGCCGACGCCGGTCAGCACATATACGAGATAGCTCAAGAAATGAACGACGCTGGAGACTACTTCCCTATATTCGGCACGTGTCTTGGCTTCGAGCTGCTCATCATCTTAGCTTCAGGCCGAGGGTACCCAGAGAACAGGGTCCGTTGCTATTCGTTCTCTAATGTTCCTCTTGATTTTACGGAAGGTGAGTTATGGAATTGATATATTTATTATCACAATAATAATACCTAAACAGAGTAAAGCCCAATCGCGGTTGATAGGTTTTACGGTAAGTATTGAGGACTTGTTTATTTACTATAATTTTCTTTAGATAAAAAAAGTAGTTTATAAAAAAAACTACGAAAGTTAAAAATAAATTGTTTAAAAAAAATACAAAAAATCACGCTTTTATCACGCACAAACAATAGTGCGTAATTAAAGCGTGTTTTTTTAGGTTTTTTTTTTTTTACATATTTTTACCTTCTTGTTATCAAGCCCAATCTATTGAACTCGTCAAAACAAATCATAATATTATGAGCCCAAACTTGAGTGGTTAACTAGTAGCCACTGAAGAGTTCAACTATCCACCTCCCTGTTCCATCAGCAGATCAGCTCAAGATACCAAATTATAGTTTTGTCATCCAAACTACATATACATATAAAGTTTCATTGCGATACGAAAATTAGAAGTAGGTTAAAATTGATTTTATTACATTGTTTGTCAGTTACATACAAGTGAAGCTAATAGGGAAGTATACGGGTGTTAAAAAACTAAATAGCACGGAATTGTTTGAATGCAGAGGCAAATTCAACGCGATGTTTACTTTTCGAGAAATTATGGACGAGTAAACTCAAAAAAAAAAAAAACTCAAATCATTTAATTCAACTAAACCAATTACAGGTACTTTTGAATTGTCAAAGGGTCGGTCAGTCAGAAAGATGAAGCTAGTTGCCCATTCCAAAGCGTAGGTACCTATGGAGAAGAACGGGCAAGAAACTCCATGGACACTCTTTTAAATCATAAAATTGTTACAAAATATTTTATTACATCATTCGTGTTGAAATTAACCATGTGAGAACGATGTAGAAATACGTGCAAGTTAAAAGCGTCCGTTATAAAAAAACAAAAACAATTCAGAAATTAAAAATTAAAATAAGCCGAGGCAGCTAAGAGATGACCAGTCCCTACTGGCGGCACCCGTTCACGAACATGACGTATGGATCAGCACCATTCAGCTCAACCATTTTGGAGGGAACTTAATGATCCAACACACACGCCACCACCAGCGAGACATTTGAGTGAGCATGACATACTCACAGCTGCCAGGGCACATTCAAGTCAATGAAAGTCGTACCCAGTAAATGGTAGCTTTATAGATAGTACATAGTGCTCACACGTGTGCTATGCAATTATACAATTCTAAGCAATTGAGTTTATACAATGCAATGATAGTTTTTCTTTTCCAATGTTCAGCAGCTCCAACATTGTTTCCGAATGCTAATTAGTTTATGCGCCTCTGTGGAGCAGGACCAGCATTGAGCCAAGCATTTTTGTCAGCGATGTAATCTCCTAACTTATAGTATGCTTGGCTACATAGTGTGCGTTTAATACAAGATTTAAATTTCGTTTCATTCAGTTGGAGTATATTCAGTTGGAGTATAAACTTAATATGGAACAAAAAAGAAAATTCATTCTTGTTTAACCTTACAATATAATATAGGTATTTGATATAGGTACCTACACAGCTTATCTGGTTGTATTTAAAATACTTTTTCATACCACTTGCTCAAAAAAGTGACATTCTATGCCACAAAAAGCGAACATAACAATAGTCATTTTTAATCTGTTAAAAACAGGGAAAGAAAATTGTACTGAATTTCATTCATCCTCTAGGGGGAGAATGTGATTTAAATTTGGAATACTTACTGAAATTTATACTGAACTACATCTATGTTTACACCATTGAGTTTGTATATAAAGCATTATACATCTTTTTGAAAAAGGAATACGCATTTATTATGCAGTTATGATTATTAAATAAAGTTACGAAAACCGACGAGGCCGTATGAGCTTGATGCCTTTGCTTTTCCGACAAAAAAATATTAGTCTAGGAATTTACCGCGTTTTTGTTTTCATCAAATACATAAACGTTAAGTTTATTTTTTCGCAAATGGTACGAAAAGTAGAGTATTTTCCTCGGTGATAAAGCTGTCTTAGTCTTGGGTGACCTTAAATCCCTTGCTACACTCAGGACTCGTCTTAAATCCCTCGCTTCGCTCGTGATTTAAGCTTTTAACACCCTCGCTACGCTCGGGAGTAAACCTCGAGTCCTTCGTTACGCTCGCGATTTAAATCGTCACCCGCGACAGAAGACACTGCTTTATCCCCTTGGTTAATAATCTACTATTATATTACTTCCAGATGTTCTTTCCAGCAAGATGTTCAAAGAGGCACCGCAAGACGTGTTAGAGCTGTTAGAAAATGAAGATATCACTGTGAATGCTCATCAGTTCTGCATCGTGGATGAGGTAAAGTCAATACTCAATACATTTATTTATATTCCACAACGTGAACTTAGGTGGTAGGTACATTATAAAATATACATAATTTTAGATCATTGTGGACCCTGTCGGGCACAGCAAGATAGGATAGAGGAAGAGGGCTATTATTATAATATTATTTGAAAAAGTAGAATATAAATGTTTTTCTACTACTCATTTCGACTTTGATTTTATTTATTATTTTTAGTATTCATTTTTAATTATTTATTTAATTTATCATTAAAATATTCATTAATATTATAATAGAATTTATGATTAGGTATTGTTTTAGTTTATTTATACATAAATATATTAAATTTTTGTTCATTTTTAATTGCTTCTGGTAATTGATTATATATTTTAACTGACATTACTAAAGTGCTTGTTGAGTGTATTCAGAGTTGAGTCAGTTCGTAGCTCCATTTTTTTTGTCTGTCTCCAATTCACCACTAACCAGATAATAATATTATTAATGGGTAGTCCTGGAATGGAAAACCGTATATTACGAGTATATATTATACTAGCTTCTGTCCGCGACTTCATTGGCGAGAAATTTCATGTTCCCCCGTCCCACCCAGTCATAGCATCGCCTGCCCGCGCAATTAAGTAATAATAATTAATTAAGTATTATTATCAACTAATAATACTTAATTAATTAAGTATTATTAGTTGTGTGTAAATTCTATTATACTAACATAGGTTAAGGAATACTAACAAATTTATGGGTTCTACCTGAATTAAAGATAAATACATAAATAACTAAAAAATAAAAAATAAATAAATAACTAACTAAAAAAAAAAACAACAACTAAAATAAATTACTTCTTACTTACTTTCGCTTACCGTTTTTCTGACTTTTTTCTTTTTGATCGGCTCCTACGGGTCCTAGCGTGATGTTAAATAGCCTATAGCCTTCCCCGAGAATTGGGCTATCAAATGCAAAAATATTTTTTCAAATCCGACCGGTAGTTCCAAAGATTAGCGCGTTCAAACAAACAAACAAACTCTTCAGCTTTATTAGTAGTATTAGATTTTTATATTATACCTATAGTGTAGGTATTTTTTAACTCTATTATTAATTTCTAACCTATGTTTACTTATTATTACACTGTTGTTTGTTGTCCCTAAATAAATAAATAAAACTGATGCTGTGATAAACAATATAAACATGCTCTTGTTATCATCTTTGAACAAACTCTTCATTTTAGTTTATCTGGTCATTAGTAACTCAGTTCGAATTGTAGTTAGCTCTACCTCGTTAACTCTAATTGGATAACGTTCCTTTGATAAGTAGTAATTGTAACTAGAAACTTAGAAAACTACCTAAAGTGGTAATTACGGCTTACTGAGATTTAGATAAAAAAAAAGCGTTGTAGAGCGTCGAAGAAGTTCTGTTTCGTAGAATGAGACTACCACACAGGAATGAGAACAGAGCTCTCACAATTGTATTCTTCTTTCTAAAGCTCGATCTGTCATACTTAGGACCGGCTGTGCGACCTATAAAAATCAAAATATTTTATTTCACTTATACCTACATGGGTACTTATGAAATGTCAGAAATTAGGTGCATGGTTCAAAGTCGTTTCCTATGGAGACAAGCCAGCAAGAAACTCCACGGTTACTCTTTTAAAAATAATATAATTGGCTTTTAAAATGTTTTAAACTTACAGTGTTAACAGGTATGGGAGAACAGTGTAGGCCAGCCAACAAGTACTAACAAAATAGAAAATAGTCTATAAATGTACAGTCTACAAGCCCTGCAATGTTCTCACATTCACAAACTATAAAATAATATATTTAAAAGATAAATTAAATAATAAAAATAAAAACCTAGTTAAACCAAAATATAATATCAACACCGTTTTATCATTTTTCCAGAACCTGAAATCTCACAATTTAACGGAGGACTGGCGAGTGACTTCCTATTCTAATGACGACAACGGACTCAAGTTCATAGCTACTGTCGAACATACCAGGTATTACCAACCTAAATGACTTTGAACCTTAAAGACCCGCCGACTCCCTAGAGTCACGAACAAAATCTGAACAGGAGTAAGTAAACCTTACTTATCCGCTGGGTTCAGGCAACATAGGATATGACGTTGTAGCGATTCTTTGAGTAGGTCTATGTCTAGCAGTAGCCATCTCATGGTTGATATGAAAAAATATCTGGTGATGTATAAACTAAATCAAATTAATATTCTCGCAGGTATCCTTTCTATGGGGCCCAGTTCCATCCAGAGAAGACCTCCTTCGAATGGAAGAAGTCTAAGAACTACGTGCATACACTAAACGCGGTCAAGTCAAACCGTTACTTCATGGATTTCTTCGTGAAGGAGTGCAGGAAAAACCGCCATGCTTTCGCAAGTGAGTCGGAAGAAAATCGGTACGTGATATACAACTACGAACCTCACTTTACGGGCGCGTTGGGAAGCGCGTATCATCAATGTTACTTCTTCGAGCCCAGAGGCAGTGTGTAAATACTTAAATAAATTTCAATCTCTCAAATATGACAACGACGATGTACTATTTACCTGACGATGTATTCAACTAATACTTAATGTAATATATATTTAACTAATAATAAAAATGCATAATTTTGTAAATGTAAGCAATTAAATGTTTTCAGTTTTCTGATATTGCTTTTAAGTACAGACGCCAGCAGGTCAAGCTACCCGAAACTGTCAAATTTTCCCATTTAACCTTGAACCTTAATGCTTTAGCGATAAAGTTGAAAATCTATTAAAAAAAATTGACAGATTGTAGTAGCTTGATGTGCTGGCGGCTGTACTTATTTCAAATTCTATTTTCATCGACTATTCGTATGTTGATGCTCTATAAGTTCTCCAATCCTTTATTACAGAATTTTTTGACCGTAGAACAGCAGTCTGATGTATTTTCTATCAAAATGTGTATCTTTCTTCAGTCTGCTTTGTTTTTTTGTGTTTGTAAATATATTATCTGTTGCACTTCTGTCCCAATATTTACAAAAAAAATATTTTGATAATTATATTGTTGATGACGTGATTCATTCTATGTATAACAGCAGTTTCATATTTATTATATGCTAAATTGTAGTATTAATGAATAAATTGTAAATATTTAATAAGAAATTTGAAAAAAGTAACCTTTTTTTGAACCTGGCAATATTTTATTCTAAGTTACTAACGCGACATTTTACGAAAGCGACATTATGAGAAAGAGACATTTTACGACCAGTATTTTGCGAAAGAGACGTTTTGTGACCAAGCCAGGAAAACATCGTGACCAAAACTGGACTTGTAATTGTCTCAAATCGACTAAAAATGAACAAGTGTGGTGATCACAGCTCGTTCCAACTCTCAATGACAAGTCAAGAGGCCTTTGCTCTGCTGTGGGTCAACTACTTGGTACCTGCATAATGACTATCATCTATACAACGTGCCTGGGCCGGCGCCGGCCTTATTGGCGCCGTCCATCCACAGGCACCCACCGTGTGGAGAATGTTTCCCAATATGTTATTTTAGAAAATTGTAAATAAATAATAACGTTTAATGTAATTAAAATATGTTCATAAAACGAAAACGCGAAACCGTATACGTTACCTACCTATTCAAAAGTAGAAACTGACTGGCATATCAACGTACAGCCGAACCTACTGGGCCTAGGAACGTGAAATTATGCAAAAGGCTTCCTTTTATATTGGAGGCGACCACTGAGGGTTTTTTTTTGGAAATTCAACCTTTAATAATAATAACCCCACCGCCGTATCTCTACGTTGACGTCGTGGTGGGGCTTGTGCGCTCCGAACTCTAGGCCTGATCCAGAAAAGTAAACTCTTCCAGCACGGAAGAGTTTATTTCGGCCAGACCAAGAGAGATACAGAAACCCGCAGGGCAGCATGTGGCAAGCTGTTGGGCAGTAGCGACCCCACGGATCCTATCTCCCGGGAGAAGTCTTGTTCCTCACCTCTGGCTTGTCTTTATTGGCCGGCTGGAGTGAACAATGACAAGGAACATAGCTCCCATCTCATTCCTGCCTTTATTAGCCGGCTTGAGTGGAGATTCGCAAGAGCAAACGTGCTCGGAGGAAGGAAGTATTCCAGTAAGATGCTGGTGGGGATCCTGACCGTACTTCCGGGATTGTCCTGATAGCCGTGGAATACCGCTCCACTCCTCACAAGCACGTCTGGACATGTTGCCCCCTTGTCGCTACGAGACTATGTGCTAGCAACCGTTTTCGGGGGTCCATTGAGTGTGCAAGTCACCCCCTGCCATTTTATCTGTGAATAATATTATCAATCGACAGGCAGGGGTTATACTCCTTCCATAGTTCAAGGTTACCGGTTCACTATAGCCAACCCAAACCCATAGCCCAATATATTTTATCCCCATGTTCTGCAATAGTCCTGCACCAACCGGGGGTTGTCCTTGGGTGCACTTGCATAGTGCATAGGTACAAGGATAATCATCGGTTGGTGCCTCCTTATCATTTAAAATAATAATTGTCTAAGAGGCCTTTGCGAGTTAGCTTCGTCCCCTGGTACGCCTTCCAAAGGTCCGGGTCTCCGGGGTCCCGAGATATGTAAAAGACATAATAATAATAATGAGCCTCGACCAACATCTGAGGAGGCTCTCGTTGGGCAGCTGGATCAAGGGCTTGATTCAGAAAGCGGTACTTCTGGACACGGCTCGCATTGTCAGGAGGTTCCTCTCTCTAGAGCCCTCGCCGGTAGCTTGGACCTGTTCCCGGTGGGCTACTATTTTTTATAATTTTAAATGTTTTTATATTCTAATATTTAAAAATATAATTTATGTGTTTACATTCAAATAAAGAATAATAATAATTAATTTTACTTAATTTATATATTATAAAATGTAATAAAGTAAGATAAATAAATAAATAAACGACATAATAATATTCATCTTTATTTAGTCACAACAGAATTTAGCCAAGTAATAAATATGAAATTTGGGTTGGATAAGTGTAAGACATTGCATAATATCATAAAATGTAAAATAAAACCTGGTAGCTACACAGTTAACGACACCGACATAATTACAGCAATGGAACCGAAAGATCTATACAAACATTAAGGATACAAACAACTTAAGGGACTCGATCACATAGCAATTGTACAGATACTAAATTCAGAATATCGTAGGAGAATTAACGCAGTTTGCAAAACACAACTATATCAGGAAAGCATCTTATTAAAGCCTTAAATACTTTTGCCATACCAATATTGACCTACTCATTCGGAGTAATAAAGTGGTCAAAAACCGACACCGAACAATTAGAGAGAACCACGCGCACAATACTCTCAAAACACAATAACAACCTACATCCTAAATTTGCGATCGAACGACTTACCATCAAAAGACAGAATGGAGGGAGAGGCCTAATGGACATCCATCACCTTTGGCAGAAGCAAATCACTAGGCTAAAAACATTCTTCTTTACAAAATCACGCACAAGTGAGATACACAAAGCTATTTCTCTAAATGATTTTAACTACACCCCACTTAACTTAAACGAACAAAATATACAAGACACAAATAACACACAAAACCCTCAAAACTAAAAAATTGAAATCTGGAAGAAGAAAGTCCTTCACGGTAGACACCTTCATGATTAGGAACAATCCCATATTAACATTGGAAACCTGTTCCCTGAAACAGAAGGCTTCATCATAGCTATACAGGATGAAATCATCAACACCAAAAACTACAGGAAAATCATTAAAGAACCTACCACTACAAACGATAAATCCCGCGGGTGTCACATTCAATCAGAAATCATACAACACGTAACTGGAGCATGCATAACCCCTTACACAGATAGACTACACTCACAGACACAACCAGCGCCCTAATTGCGTAACACACAATCAATCGGAATCAGAATCATTTTGAAGCAAATTGCTAATCCATTGCTTCATAAGTTCGAAAAATTTGTCTGCTCAACACGTAAATTACGAAATGAATGTTGTTGAACTGTCAAAATGAAACCGATTCCGATTGATCGTGTGTTACGCAATTAGGGTGCAGGTTGCAAACATAATTCATCAAAAACTAGCTCACAAATTTAGTCTCGTAAAAAATTCTAACACTCCTTACTACAAGTACACACCACAAACTATCCTAGAAAATGATACACACAAAATGTACTACAATCGCGCCATACTTACAGATAGAACTATCCACTGTAATAGACCAGACATAACCCTACAGGATAAAATAAGAACAATCACTTACCTTATAGACATTGCAGTTTCTTCCCTTAACCTACAAAAAACAATCGCTGAAAAAATAAGTAAATATGCTGACCTTAAAGAAGAAGTCACAAGAATCCTGGACACAAGAAAAAGTATATATTATCCCTATAGTTCTCTCCACTACAGGCGTTAACCAACCATGTTCTCCGTAGCCTGAAATTAATAGATTTAGAAGAATGAGTCTACGTATATTAACTTACAAAAGACTGCCATCTTAAACACCTGCAGAATAGTTAGGAAGTTCATGCGGTTAGAGGAAGAAAACAAACTCTCATCTTAAATATAAATACACACCACACGCTGCATTTACTTGGATCAGGCCCGTAAATGTAGCTAAAACTAGCCCAAGAGCTGAGAAAAAGAAACCTCCTGAAAATAATAATCTTTATTTATATAATAAAAACACAGATTGTAGTACATGTAACAGTTTTCACAAAGTAGGTAGTATTAAATTTCTGGCCATCAAGTGGGTGACGTGCTGCTTTCCTTGCTAGGCTATGAAATAGCCTGTAGTAAGGAGTAACAGTGCCGTAAATTTAACCTTTAAGATGGTAAAAATTGACGGATTTGTTTGTATGAAAAATCGTATTCCTTTGGTAAAAAACTTCTTTACAAAAAAAAAAAAAAAAACAACCGACTTCCAAAAAAAAAAACACTACAAAGAGAAAAATAACTTTAATTTCGGAAGTCGGTGTCGCTGGTTCCGCATTTTCGTTTTTTGACACCGACTTCCGAAATTAAAGTTATTTTTCTCTTTGTAGTGTTTTTGTTCAGCATGTATACAGGCTGTAAAAAGACACATTAAATAGCCGTGATTCTGTACATCAAACTAAGTAATATTCATAAAAATACTCGTAATTGCTTGGAAACTACTTTTATTTACGGTGCGAAAATTTGTTGTATGCGGTAGTGCGCAATGTAACACACGACGTGGTCATGTAAAACTGGAAATGTATAGCTTGATGCATCGTCGTATGTACGGCCCATCCATAAGATACAGTCAATGTTTTACCAATCAAAATTCTAACTTATGTAGAACACTTGAGTGTTCATGAAAATTAAGACAAAATTGGAATTGAACCAAGACTGAACACAGTGAACACCCTTTTTATCATGTTCATACAGTGTTGCAAAGGCCAGTGAACATTCGGGAACCTCTCTGTGACAAAATTGCGAGTCCCCCATGGTATTAAGTACAGTAATTTGTTAAATTATACCTATAATTTAACATATTATAACAGTACACCCTAAATTGGGCCACAAATAGCCAACACGTCGCTTGTTTGTGAGCATATCACTGACTTGTTTGGACCGACGCGACCAGCGGGGTGTCAATGTTATTGAGAGGACCAATCTGCTAAAATAAACATAATAAACGAATACGTACCGTTTGTAGAAACGTTACATAATGAACAGTAATGAGGTAGCTTTTTTATGTGACATAAAGGGGATAACTGAAGGTAATAAATGTTCACGTACCTATTTATGGAATGAATACGTAGATGTATACAAAGGAAGTGAATATGGGTAAATGTATCTACGAGTATCGTCAATCCCGAAACGTTAGCTAATAACAGTATTATGTACCAAAATAATGAGTAGTGGGATGTGAACTTGGTACATTTTGTCCGATTAGTTCAACATCAGTGAACTCATGAGGGTTGCCTTTCGAATCCGGGCTGGGAATATTTAATAATAATAATTATAATAAGAGGCAAAATAAAACCGGGAGGCTATCCTGTTAATAATACAGACACAATCACAGCTATGGAACCAACAGATTTATATAAATATTTAGGGTACAAGCAAGTCAAAGGAATAGATCATACAGCAATAAAACACACCTTAAACACTGAATACAAAAGAAAAGTGATAGCAGTATGTAAAACACAACTCTCTGCAAAACATTTAATGACGGCTCTATACATCTACGCGATTCCAATATAGACGTACTCGTTCGATGTGATTAAATGGTCAAAAACTTACATCCAACAAGAGAAAACAAAACGCACCGCACTCACTAAATACAATAACCTACACCCTAAATCTGCTATAGAAAGACTGACATCAAAAGGCAATACGGAGGGAGAGGCCTTATAGACGTCCATCATCTCTGGCAGAAACAAAAAGCCAGACTAAGAAGATTCTTTCATTTCAAATCAAGCACACAGCAGCATCCATAAAGCCGTAGTAATGAATGATATCAGCTACACCCCACTCAACCTACACGAACAGATAGATACACAACACACTAGCAATGATAACCCACATAAGCAAAAGTTAGAAGACTGGAAAAAGAAAGTGTTGCATGGACGGCACCCCCATGATCTAGAACAATCTCATATAGATACAATAGCGTCAAATAAATGGCTTAAAATTGGTCATTTATTTCCGGAAACCGAGGGATTTATTATTGCAATACAAGATCAAATCATAAATACTAAAAACTACAGGAAATTCATAAAAGACCCCACAATAACAAACGATAAATGCCACAAATGCCACAGCCAACCAGAGACCATACAACACATAACAGTGGCATGCACAATACTCACACAAACAGACTATACATACAGACACAATCAGGTAGCAAACGTCATCCATCAAAAACTAGCACTCAAATATAAACTCATACAAGATACAAACACTAGTTATTACAAATACGTACCACAAACAGTTCTAGAAAGTACCACACACAAACTCTATTACGATCGCGCCATACTAACGGACAGGACCGTTCACTATAATAGACCAGATATAACCCATAAAGATAAAGTTAATAAAGTCACATACCTCATAGATGTTGCAGTCCCTAATACACATAATTTACAAAAAATAATAAGTGAGAAAATCAGTAAATATGCTGGACTGAAAGGAGAAGTGACCAGAATCTGGAGCCAGGAAAAATCTACGTAGTACCCATTGTTGTCTCCACGACGGGTGTTATACCCAATCACCTCCACCACAGCCTTAAACAAATATACCTAAAAGACTCAATTTATATAACACTCCAAAAAGCCGCAATTTTAAATACCTGCAGAATCGTTAGAAAGTTCATGCAAGTTGAGGAAAATTATATCACTCCTCATAATTAATTCACCTTAAAAAAAAAAACACCACGCACACGCTATATTGACTTAGCTTGGGCCCGTTAATGTAGCTTAAACTAGCTAATGAGCTAAGAAACAAAAATTTACCAAAAATAATAATAATAATAACCCCACCGCCGTATAGAGATACGGCGGTGGGGTTATTATTATTATTATTTTTGGTAAACTTTTTATTATGTTGACGTCGTGGTGGGGCTGGCGCGCTCTTAACTCTAGGTCTGTGACGGAAGAGTTTACTTTGCCGGTTCAGGTCTAGGGTGAGGAGCCAGACCAAGAGAGATACAGGAACCCGCAGGGCAGCATGTGGCGAGCTGTTGGGCAGTAGCGACCCCACGGATCCCATCTCCCGGGAGAAGTCTTGTTCCTCACCTCTGGCTTGCCTTTATTGGCTGGCTGGAGTGAACACTGACGAGGAACAGAGCTCCCACCTCATTCTTGCCTTTATTGGCTGGCTTGAGTGGAGATTCGCAAGAGCAAACGTGCTCCGAGGAAGAAAGTATTTCAGTAAGATGCTGGTAGGGATCTTGACCGTACTTCCGGGATTGTCCTGATAGCCGTGGAATACCTCTCCACTCCTCATAAGCACCTCTGCACATGTTGCCCCCTTGTCGCTACGACACTATGTGCTAGCGACTGTATTTGGGGGCCCATTATTGAGTGTGCAAGTCACCCCCTGCCATTTCATCTGCGAATATTATAATTATCATTAAAGTTAAGCAGGGAACATAGTCCTTCCATAGTTCAAGGTGACCGATCCACTACAGCTACCCAAACCCATAGCCACTAAATATTACACGCTTTACAAAACGAGCATTATAAACCGATATATTTCTTTCTGCTCATCCGCAATCCGGCTCCCAAGATACAAGCCCTGCTTAGTTTGGGGGTCAATGGTCAAATCAAAAATTGTGATGTACGAACCGTACGAACCTGTGTTTATGAAAAATTACCCGACGAAAAAAACGAGGTTCTCAAGTCGACGCGTATATTTTTTTTAAATTTTTATTGGAAAGGGTATACCCCAAAGACGATCCCATATAAATTTGGAAAAAAAATTCCAACCCTAAGGGTGGGAAAACAGAGGTGATTTATTGTTCACTCACAGATTTGAATGCTGAGTTGTGTATTATTACTGTACTCAGTGCCACATAGGCGCCCTTTGGCAAACACTTAGTAGATTATAGCCACAAAAAATTATAAAATAAAAACTTTTTAACAAAAAGATTAAACCGCCGAAAAAACTGAAAAGCAAAAAATAATAAACATTTTTTATTTAACCTTAATAACTAAGTTCTTAAACTAATGGAAGTATACCTAAATAATTTTGAGTCGGCGCCACAGACTTATATTGGCTAGATAACGCAAGTCTCATCGTCTGTATAGAAACCAAGCGTGCCATTATTTTTCTACCTACTGTGACGTCACATGAGCGATTTAGTGATGGGAACTCCCTGTCCGCGAGTAAACGATTCAAAACGATCCGCGTTTCGCCTCGCTCGTCCGCCAGTACTCTTTGGATCGAGAGGTCGCGTGCGCGCATCCCGTCCGCTTGCATGTTATTGTTTAAGTTCGCCGCTCTTCAAGTTACACGATGTATCCTCATTTGACGTAGACGGCTGGTGAATGTCCTGTAACACGAATTAACTATTAAATAATCCTAATATCAGCGTCAAGACGTCCACTTTTTCCGACCCGTTACATTTAGACTGAAACGAGTACCTAATAATCGATTTTTGCAAGATAACAGTGATAATTTAACTTTGGGATCACTTGGAAATCTGTAAATATAATTAATAATATTCTAAACAAAATCACTAAATTGAAACATTGCAGTAAAAAAAAAAATTACATGTCACAAAATACCCCACGCAAACATTATCATTCCTCTGTTTCCAAAATCGATTAGAATCGAGAACAACTGTACAAACTGTGTGTACAACACTATTTGCTTTATTGGACAGAAAAATGAGAATAGCGACTGTACCACGAAGCTGAGCGACAAGTGAAAATATCGATCATTTTAATTTTCATTGCGTGTTTTAACAGACAAGTCCTACATACTGCCATGTAACTAAAAACGGCAATGTATCATGAATTATTCGATACACACTCAGTTGCATAGTGTTCATTGTAAGACCACAATGAACACAAAATAATTGATTTTGCAATAAATAACACATAATTTAATAACAAAATGACTTACCGATGAAAGGAAATGTTTCCATTATCTCTTCCCACTTTTTTTGCGTAGTTTTTACAGCTCAATACCGCACAATTTGGCATTTTTTAGTTTTTGTTTGACGTCTGGCATCAAGAACGTTCGAGCGCGGACTGATTAGAGATGACGCTAAAGGAAGTAAATTTTACTCCCTTTTTACACGCGAAGTACATACACTTGCGTCGTCTAGCCAATATAAGTCTGTGGTCGGCGCCGTTTAAATTGAAGACAATTTAGCGATCTTTGTTTGTTGATTGTTTGGCGCCGACTCAAAATGACTTAGTTAGTTTAAGAACTTTAAAAAAGGTTTATCATTTTTTGCTTTTCAGTTTTTTCGGGGGTTAATTTTTTTGTTAAAAAGTTTTTCTTTTTGCCAATCAAACTTTTTGTATTTTGATAGAAATAGTTTAGACCTACTTAGATATTTATAAGATGACGAAGAAGCTAAGTGTGCTAAGAATGAAGCTAGTGATGCTAGCTAATTTCAATAATCTAAAAGACGGTAAAATTAAAATTGATTTAAGAGCCGTTACTTCTGCAATATAGTTGTCTTGTCTTATATTATTCGCTAGATGAAGTGTCCACCGCTATCGTCACATGTACGATATATATTTTGTTTGTATGGCTATAAGTGTTCTTATGGCATCATTATAAATAATAATACGGTTTATTTCGTAATCAAGGGGTTCTTGTTGTCCTCTTTTATTCTGGAGATACCTGTAACAGAAGACCTCCCTCTTCCATATCTATGTGTACACATACAAAGTCACACAGCAAATAACAGAATTAATAACAAAATAGGTACAATAATAAAATTAAAACTAAAGAATTTAAAAATAATAAATTAGGTTCCCACTTGAATTCGTAATCTCAAATAATTTACGTTTCATCTCCATCTAATTATCTGTCTTATTCAGTATTGGGTATGCGTTCTTAAAATTATGAAAGCAATGAATTATGGAACCTTTACTCGTCATAAATCCAAGTAGGTACCAAGTAATAAATCCAAATTAAAATTCACCAACTTAGGCCAGTATACTCTTAAATAATACGAAATGGGATAGGCAAAATATTTGAGGAAACGATCGCTGGTAATAAATCAGGCCCGTTAATGTCGAAGAAAATATAAAAGCAGGAAATTTCGGGACAGTATCTCGGGGCGCAGTGTCCACAGCCCCCGGTCAATGGCGCGCAATTCCAGCTTCTTATATCCTCGTTGGACGAAGGTTCAATTTGTTCATACGTGACGGAACGGTGTGGGTTTTCATTTTGGCGAAACAGTCATTGAACTCTAGATTTTGTACGCCATTATCACTGCTTATTCTGCTTTTTCAAAAGGCTGTGATAGCTTCATTTAAAAAAGGCTCCGTCCAGAGTATTATTGGTTATAAAATTTTCTACCTAAATTGATGTTGTTGACAATACTTTATGTTTAGAAATAACTTTACATCTAGGTACATCTTTTACTGAATGACTTACCGGTGTAAGTCAACATCTGAATGGGATACTTTCGGTTAGGCGTATATTACCTACCTTAAGCAAATATTTCCTTTCCATGTTCCACAAAGAACACCTCGGGGCGAAGTCATCGGCCGACTGGCCTTGACTTTCACAGACATCGTATTAACGGGTACCAGCTTACACGGTACATCTTCCCTTATTGAATTGAACCCAGTGAGAATAAATAAACTAGCAAATCGTGTTCCACATGTTGATTTAGTCCTTCAGTCAAAAAAAAGATTCTGCCTGCCTGAGTACATGTAAACTGTCTAAAAGTCGCTTTTTTTGCAAAAAATCGTGTAGGCTAGGTGATGTAATTTTTTTTCGATACAGCCTATTTTATAAGAATAGAATATTTTGTAATGAGTTTACCCCGTGGATACCGTAATCTAGGTGTCTTAGCAGGCGACTAAGGGTGGGCAGGGCGTCAATAGGTACAGCCGTACAGGAACCTGTTCCTGCCCCTGCCCAACAGTGGTTGTACCTCAATCTCTTCTCGTTCTCTTCTCAATGTAACGGTCGCTGAGTGGCTCACATCATAAAGTCTTAACTTTTGAGAAAGTTCAGCTGCGTAGTAGGTATCTACTCGCAACCGGCGTACGTGTATGACCAGAGGGGCGATTCTCGTAATTTTAAGAACGTTCACAGTCTGATCTCAGTCTTAATCTGTCAAAAATCACTCTAATTTCCCTACATTTTTGACAAGTTATTGACATTGATTGTAGCTGAGATGAGATTGCGACTAGATTTTCACCTAGTTTAATTACGAAAATGGGGCTTCAGATTGCAGATGTATGAACGTAAACGAGGCAGAAGGAGTACTAAGGATCGTAGTAGGTGGCGTTTTGTAGTTTCTGCGTACTACCATGGGAAGATGGTTTGAGTTTATGTATGTATGTAACTATTAGCAACTTTTATTAAAAAGACTTTAGTCTTGAGGTTGCATGAACGGCTTGTCATCCTCCTGTCTCCATTTTTTTAAGCGAGCGCAGCACGTGTTCTCGACTGTTCAATCCCCAACGTTCGATGGTCTATCATACATAGTTAGTACCTACGTGATAATTGATATTGGCAAAAATGTAGTGTCTTCGAAAGAACCCATTCATAAAGAATTGAAGTTAAAGTTCCATAGATTTGTTGTATGGAATCTACATATTATATACATCAACTATCATACCTCAATATTCAACCCCTTTGTAGATAAAAATAGTAAAAAAAAAACTTAACAAAACGACTAATACAAAGAGATATAACCGTCTTTAAGTTTCAATAACTCCTTTGATTCGTTACTATCCCTGCGGAGCACAATGTGATATTTTGAGAGCGTATTTGGTACTTTTCCATTAAAGCTCAAAATAAAGTGCGTCAACTATCAATGCGTGACGTGCTGGAGGAATACATTTAATACATTGTGCGAACAAGATTAGAGAGGCGTTCGGCGGCTAACGACAGCCGATTGTTTTGTTGATCAAACAATCTTGTGCTGATGTAATCATAGTAAGCTGAGAGTATAAAGTACCCTAATATTTTGTAAAATTTTATTTTATTTTATTTGTTAGGGACAAAAAACAGTTACATGCCAAGCTTAACTAAAAATTCTTAAATTAGCACAATACTTAGAATACAGTAATTATACATAATCTATTCTATGTTTGTGTTACTACACATGTAACCCACACCATTGTCCACGAATTCACAAAAATGAAGTTAAAAGAAAACAGATACACAGTGAGCATCATAAAAGACTGTTAAAAAGAGAAATGAAAAAAGAAAAAAAGAAAAATAGAAAGATTACACTTAGGAAATTAGTAACTCTATTGCTCTCGCTTTGAAACGATGTTTGTAGACTATTGGATGAAGGAATGTAGTCGAAACTATTATTACAAATGCCATGCAGCATCATTACACCCAGAAGTAATCGTCTCGATACCAAGCTAAGGACATTATAACGTATCAGCAATTGTTCATAGGAGACTTTAGGGTGATAACATTTATAATTCATAGTACGTAGATATTTTTTCTGATCAATTTCTAGCCTATCTTTGTACTTATCATATAGAGGATCCCAAATTTGGACGGCGTATTCTAATTGCGGCCGAATCAGGCTTTTATATAATATTAAGAATGTAGAGGGTCGCACAAAGTCAATTGAAGATCTCATCACTAGTCCATACATCTGAAAGGCCTTTTTAACTATATTGTCAATATGAGCATCAAAATGCAGACGAGAGTCAACCCCTTAATCTCGGACAGATTGAACTTCATTAAGACTACAGACATATTATTTATTGAGTAATTAAATTTGATCTGATTTATATTTTTGGTAAATGAAATTGTGTAACTTTAGGAAGACTAAGAAAGAGTTTATTTTTGAGGCAGTATTCATAAAGTCTATTCAAGGTCCTGTTGTAAATAATAGCAGACACGAATAGTTTTACAGGTGTTATAAATTTTCATATCGTCCGCATACATCAAGAAATGTGAGTTGACAAAACAATATTTAATGTCATTAATGAACAATACAAAAAGAAAAGGTCCTAATACTGATCCCTGAGGAACCCTTGATTTAACAACTATAGAGTCAGATTCATGCCCATTAATGATATTCTTCTGAGTCCTATTGAAAATATGTGCCGTTTTAATTAACTATAAATAAATAAATAAATAATAAATAAATAAATATGAAGCAAACTATCTGAGGAAACTCTTAATGAAACAAGATCTTCATTAATGAAACAAGATGGTTGGAAAAATGGCGACCAGCGCTTAGCAACACGCTAGGGGACCTAAGCATAACGCTGACGCTTAAAACTTTTGCTTCCGGTATTATAGTTTTGTGTATGTACAGGCGCCAGCACATCAAGCTACTACAATCTGTCAAATTTCTTTTAATTAGTAGATTTTCTTATCGCTAAAGCAGGTTAGGGTTCAAGGTTGATTGGGAAAATTTGACAGTTTCGGGTAGGTAGCTTGACCTGCTGGCGTCTGTACCTACTATCGGTAGTACTGGAGACAATAAAGACTTAATACTTAGAAAGTTAAATTTATAATCTGTGATGACTATTATTATAAGTAGAATAGGTTCTCACTTTCATACATCCGATGCTATAAAAAAAACATTTCAGTTCCAAGTCAATGCACGAAATTGAATGTCTGACAATTATTTTTCGTATCCGGTAGGTACTTTCTACCCTGTTTAGATAATCACATATGTTGTGTACAAGGGTAGTACTTCTCATTAGATGTAAGACATTAATAATAAAAAAAGATTCAATAAGAAACGTTATTCTTTTCCACCACCACTCTGTACAGTCAATTATTTTAATGTACCCAAAGAGTAAATAAAAAAATTTCATATAAAGTCAATGACACTGTGTGCCTATATCGTAGGAAATGTTACTCTGGCAAAGTGAAGGCGGTTTGTAAGCAAGAGTCACTCCGGTAAAGATGTTCAAAAGAATGATCGATGAGCTCTTGTGAGCTGTGAACAAAGTTGGCGACGTGAAAGTGACAGAAATAGGCTCTTTATAACCTTTTATGTTATGACGATATATTAGGTACCAAAATAGAAAACTTTCGTATAATATATCATTCTAGCTTTCAAACGGAGTTTTGTGAAAAATGCTTATCAAATTAAATTACCTAGTGAAACACTGCAGATGTGACCCCACAAAAAAATATAAAAAACTTGTTTATAACCGACTTTAAAAATAGGAGGAGTTATAATTTCGGTTGAATTTTTTTTTTGTTTGCTGTATGTTTGTTGCCTCAGAACTTCGTTATTTATAAGCCGATTTGCAAAATATTTTTTTTTCATGTTTAGGTATCAATACCATTCACGTGTGCGGAGCTTCGTTGGCTAATTTAATTGGACCCTGTATAGGCCTCACGGTGACCAACACTTACGACAGTCAACGGTCAAAGAGATATATAATATGTAGGTAGTTAGTTTTGTAATGAAGGGTAGATACCGTTTTGTGCACATTGCTCGCAGAACAGATGGCCAATGGGGCCGAAAGGTTCTGGAGTGGCGACCGCGTACCGGAAGACGTGGAAGACCTCCCACAAGGTGGACCGATGACTTGGTGAAGGCCGCAGGAATCCGCTGATGCGAGAAGCACAGAACTGGTCGAAGTGGCAGCGATAAGGGTAGACCTATGACCAGCAGTGGACGTCTCTCAGCTGAAATGATGATTGTGACCGTTTTGTGAAAATATAGGTAGGTAAACTTAGTTTCCTACTTATAACATTACGTCTGTTTTCCCCGAAGGGTTAGGGCAGAGGTCTACCTTTAGTCCACGCACATTTCACCAGTAAGTTAAGAGTAAGTCCCAGTAATAAGGAGTGGAGGGGAGCCTAATGCCATCAACTGGGCCCAAATCCAAACTCCGGGCTGCTAAGTACTACCTACTTAAAATACAGTCACATAAAATAAGTTATGTTATGTACTTGTAGGTATTCGTCGAAACGAAGGAACGTCTGCTATTTCTTGGTCATTATTATGTCCTTCCAAAGTTCTAACAAAATTTTACCCAGATATGGAGAAATCCCGGGCTCATTATTCCGACCAACTTTATATCATGTTTTACGATTTGCTCCGGGTTCCTATGTACAGTCAACAAAAGAGATAAGTATGCAGGGTCGTCGGATATAGTTGAAAAATTTTATCCGAATACATCAATCCGTTTCTTACTAAACTTCAACTATATCCGACGACCCTGCATACTTATATCTTTTGTTGACTGTACTTATATGAACTTTTGTTGGAATGTCAATGACCCCCGATAGTCTCACTCTCTTAGACTAAAAGGATTTTCGAATACAATCGTGCCGGAGACAAGACAAATCGTTTTTGATGTTCTAAAGAAATATTAGGCTTTGAACAAAACCCTTTGTTGTTTGAACAATTAAATACTTAGAAGATAGTTTTTCGAATTTGGTCTGCCTGTTGTGTTTCATGGTTTTGGTTGGTCTTATATTTAATTATTAAAATTAATTACCTACTTACATGAAAACTTCTTACTAAGCAATAGCTGATTCATCCTCTAGCTACATCAAATGTGCTGTTCCTAGAAATGGAATCACATCAACGCAACCGTGCAACGGGTGGTCACAGCCACTTCCTGTGTTCTATGTTACGGGTTTGGTTTCCGCACTTAGTCCTTCAGATGGACCATTGTGCGTGGTCACAGCCACTTTATATTACTACTAGTTTCTGGCCGCGACTTTGTTCGCGTGGAATTCGAGATACACAATGCCTTAACTAAAATAGCAGACACATTTTTATAAAACTCCCCGTCGCTATTACTTACTGCGTTTTCGCTTAGCGTTCTTTCTGACTGTTTTCCTTTTTGCTCGGCTCCTATTGGACTTGGCGTGATGTTAAGCCTGTAGCCTTCCTCAAGAATTAGGCTATTGGATGCAATTTTTTTTTAATTCAACTGGTATTTCCATAGATGAACGCGTTCAAACAAGCAAACTCTTCAGCTTTATAATTTGTAAAGCTTTTTATGTACATAAAAAAAAATCGAATTGTTCCTTATCCACATTAACACTGGGATACTTAATTGCCAATTTCACCAATAAAACAGCGGAGTTAATTGCGTAACACACTATCAGTAGCGACGGGTTTCATATTGACAGCTCAACAACATTCATTACGTGATTTACGTTGTGGAACAGACACATTTTCGAACTTATGAAGCAATGGATTCACAATATCCTAAAGTGATTCAGATTCAGATTGTAATTGATAGTGTGTTACGCAATTAGGGTGCAGAATGCGATTAACACATGATAACACTGACAGCTCATGAGCGCGGGTTAGATACTTAGATGTTTATAGTTCTGCAGTGCGATTCTGTAACCATCTCACCGTGAAAATTTAGGTGAAGTGAGCGTGGAGTGAGCTGTCATTCCAACTAATGCTAGGGATTGACACTATTGACAGCTCACTCTAAGCTCACTTGAGAATCGATCGGCAGTTTCATCGGTGTAATCCACCCTAAATAAGAACTTTTGTATATCATATCCACTGTCCTAAAAAAACATAGAACTCTTTCATACGATCCAAATGTAATGTCGAAAAGGTGAAAAGACTTGATTGCACAAATACCACCGACTAAAACAAATTTCGCGGCTTTACAATATCAACATCGATCTGCTCAACTGTATAATAGGGTAAACAAACATTTATTCATATATCCCAACCAACTACATGAATGGAAACAAAAATTAGCAAACTGGATACAGCCATTTACATACAAATATACTGAGTCACTCCTTCAACACATGAACTAACATATACACTCACACCACACACACACACCACACACACACACCACACACAGCCACACCACTCATATCACAACACTCACATCACAACACTCACATCACATCACACAACTCTCACATTTACACCCCCACCCCTCCTACTTCATATGCGAACACACGTATTATAAATATCTTTTGTAAATGTCATATATAGTTTTTCATAAAATCTTTAGTCTGCCTAAGAAAAAGCGGCGTCTTCTAACACAGGCATTATCTGCTTAAAAGGAGGCGCCATTCACCAACAAAATGTAAACAACTAATAGTTATGAAATAAACATTTTTGTATTTGTATTTTGTACTTAAAATTACCGCCTCCTTTGACTCCTCCTTGAAAGAAATGGAAAAACCAATACTTGGCCCACGCGGTGGATAAACATTATTAAAATCACATTGAATTGGATAAATACCAACAAATTATATGCCTACTTATACCTGATGAAAGGTTCGACAACCGCTCTTCCTATTTCAGTTCAAACCGCAGAATATTCAACTCTATTGTATTTTTTTTATTAAATTTACTGCTTTGAGCTTAAAAGCTTCCATTCGAATCTGAATTGTAGCAACGGGAACAGGGAGCTGTTTAAAAGCATTTTACGTACGTACCTGCAATTAATGGAGAGGTAGGTAAGTACGATCGTTCAATGAACTGTTAAATAATATTTTTATAGTGGATTTTAGGTTTATTATAATATGTCTATACTAATATACATAGATTAGTGCTTAGTGATTAGTAAATT
The DNA here is from genome assembly GCA_951799955.1 of Apamea anceps. Lineage (NCBI taxonomy): Eukaryota > Metazoa > Arthropoda > Insecta > Lepidoptera > Noctuidae > Apamea > Apamea anceps. The sequence goes on from OX637516.1 coordinate 9,751,355, forward strand.
TTCTCGAGAATTGGGCTATCAAATCTTTTTTGGAAAAACAAAATAATAAAAAAAAGATTTATGATTTGATAGCCGAATTTTTGAGGATGGTTGCGATAGAAGCGAATACCTCAAAAGCGATCTTCAAGTGCGACTTAAGAGCAATTGTGTTTTATAATTAGTGTATTTGAGCTTTTATTAGTGTTGTTTAACTAAAGTGTAATTTTTGGTAATTTATATCGGCAGTTTTTATTGTCACGAAATCGAAAATCGTAACAATAACATCATCATCAAGCCTCATGCACAGATCGTGAGCGCAGCCTCCTCCCGCCATAAGTCTGCTCTTTTACAGAATATCTTTGAACTAGTTAATTTTCACTTAAGTAGTCTTACTTAATTTGTGCGTGTATGATGTACCCACAAAATAAATGTAGTTTTTCCAACTATGTATTAACCCCTTTATAGTAATGATTAGCGACTGTTTAACCATACATTTTGACGTTACACGTCTCTTAACTTTAATCAACATTTATAAATAAATCCTTAGGTCAGTGTAATACCTACTTTAGATAGTAAGCAAAGTGACTACCTACCTACAGATCACCAGGGAATTCAAATGATCTCGCCTACAGAGTTTGTACCCGAATGAACTTTGCAATATTAAAAACAAATCGTCTTCTCTGCAAATAATATTAAAAAAATATATTAACAAAATTGCGATGCCTATTTGATTCGCCGATTGTTCTTCAGGCAGGTTTATTTAATAAAGGAATATAATAGGTAATTGTATGAAATCATGTCGGTGGCCCACGCTTGTATATTTTGTTCTTGGAATAGGCATAATGACGGCTTACCAAACGGAACTCGGGCCCTTCCCCTTGGGTATTAAAACTTCACTGGCTTATTTATGTAAGATCGGAAACGTAGGATATTGACTTATACCGGTCAATGACATTACGGAACTGAAAAATTACGCACCATTTGTTATTTGAATATTATTAAAGAAGGTATCCCGGTATTTCTTCTGTGACTGTTCATTGTGAGCTGCGTGTCGCGGGTTCGATTCCCGCACGGAACAAATATTTGTATGACCTACAAGTAGTTGTTCCGGGTGTGGCTGTTTGTATATGTGAGTTTAAATGTTTGTAAACGCACCCACGATACAGGAGAAATTACGAGTGTGGGGAAGCGTTAAAAAAAAAATTGGTTTCCTATTCCTATTCAGCCTTATTCATAAAAATCTCGCTAATCACTTATTAGCTACTGTTTAGCTAAAAATTTATTTAGCTCTTAATCAATGCTTAACTTTTCTTAACGCTAGTTAGCAGGTGATTAGTAGCGAAACGAAATAGAGGTAAAATTATGCGTTTGGCACAGATTATAATCAAAATAGTTGACTAGAAATAGAATAAACTTGTCAAAACTACGATTTTTTATCTGTCGTGACTTTGGCAGATAAAAGTCAGAAATTTCATCGGATAATTTGAATATTAATAAAATAATGTAATTATGTTTAAATCATTGTGTTTGCGATGGTAGCAATGAAAATAATAAGCTCCAATAATTGGAGTAAACAGGAAAAGGTATTTATCTCTGAATTTATATTTACTTACTAATATAAACTGATCAAATTAATGTTAAAGCAGTAGCCGATAATAGCTATATATTTTCATGCCCTTTATGCTTCTTAACATGAATTTACTCTATTGGATATGTAATTTGGTACTTGTGTCTATATTATATTACTTCCTACTGCTTATGTAACGGGGTTTCGGTGTCTTTTAGTAATAATTATTATACTTGTTTACAGATACAAGTTTGACTGCTGCTATGAAAGCCATTATTAATACCTAGCACCAATAATACTATTCAACCTCGCAATGACGTTGATGGAGGAGACCATGCTACGTGAAAAAGATTAGGGCTGAGAGTAGCATGAGTAAAGAATGGCACCCATGTCTTTGGAGGAAGAGTATTGGAAAACAAAAAGAATATAGAACAAAACTGTAGTTTTATTACGTATCAAAATAAATTATTTCTACAAAATGTCTCTTATTATTTGTGTGTGACTGCCACGACGTGGCTTTTCTTTAGTACTGTACCATAGAACTGACGTCATAAGATAACACATGGGCACATGGGATAACACATTGAATAATCACTATCTGTGATAAGCTTGTTCACGAACTCATTCTCTTCAAACCTACTAAGCCACCTCATTGAGCTTTCCCTATAAATCCTTTCATCACGTCATGTACTCGGAATGAAGAATATGCAATAGGTAACCATTCTCGTAGCTTACAAGCTTTGTAGGTCTTCCTTCTTTTACTTCCCTCCATCGTTTCAAAATTATTTAACTCTGCTACATCGTTTTGGAAATCCAGTAAAAGATTGTCGAAATCCATATTTACGAATTACTCGATACTATGAATAAAATAACCTCGAAGTACAATGATCCGATCAGCTGATTCAAATAAAATCCGCCATGTTGCCTCTTAGCATCCTCTTAACAGTGGTCCGGTGGTGTTTAATTTTGACAGCTACTAATCAATTGCTTAGCATCCTCTTAGCGCTAAATAGCTGTTATGAATAAGAATTTTGCTAATCATTTGCTTAGCAATTGATTAAAGTTTTATGAATAAGACTGATTATGTTTATTGTATTGTGTATTGTCCTATCTATTTAATATTATTTACAAAGATCGTATTTTTTTATTAATTAACAATGTGATATTACAACTTGAGTGTAATTACGAACTTTTTTCTGTCACACTCAACAACTTTCCCCAAAGAACATAAGTCGAAATATGAAAAAAAAATTTGGCCCTCCCTTACAAAACTGACTACCAGCTGATTGATTTACTATGGGAGGGCCAAATTTTTTTTGGGGAAAGTTGTTGAGTTTCATGAGCACATTCACCTCCTTCAGGGTTGATACCCCCTTTCCGTTACACACTGTATATTAGGCAAAATTTGCACTTGTACACTAAAAACAGTGATATTCACAGTGTTAACACCAGAAATAAGGACAAACTACGTGCCCCCTTTCACCGGCTTCATAAGGTTCATAACTCATTTGTTGGGCTTGGTATAACCTTTTATAACAAGATACCCTCTTCTTTGCTAGACTTGCCTTTTAATGCGTTTAATGCTCAAGTAAAATCCAACCTCTGTTCAAAGGCTTACTATTCCATCAACGACTACTTACACGATAAGAATAGTTGGTCGCCCTAATTAACTCAAGACAATGTTCATGTTCTTTCTCCAGAATTAGCTTAGGTACTGACAGGTTACTGTTATTAGTATTAACTCACTTATTTATTTCACATCGATGGTCCTAGTTGATCATCTGTGGCTGCAAGTGACAGCTATGTGACGAACCCAGCAATGCATAAATATGTAAGCTGTCACGCCCTTTATGCCTGGAGGCTTTTATTTAGGTAGCGAGTTTTTATTTTTATTTTAATTAATTATTTTTTAACTTGAGTACGTATAGTTTTTATTATATTTTGTTGGTATATTGGCGTGGCTAGCTGACATATGGCAAATAACTTAAGTTTCTTGTAATGTTCATTACTGAACATAGGTTCCTAGTATTGTATACATGCAACTATATTCTAACTAAACAGACAGCTGTGCTGCTGGGGAGTTTGTTGCGCCACTTCTTCTTCCCAGCGATAGCACTAGGAAGTGGTGAAGGGCGGGCGTTTTTTTGCATGCCTGCTGCATGCATGGTGTATGCTTGTTTGCATGTTTTTTACAGGGAAATAAAAACCACATATGTTCACAATCTTTGTGTTTCTTACTAGGCGTTTTATCATATTAGACTAAAGGTTTTATGTCTTTTGAGTGGTATATCAAACGATTTTCTATTCAATGTATGTTAAGCTTATGAAAATTAGTTACTTTTAAATTAAATCAATCGTTTATTATGTTAACTACTCATTATATCAAATAAAATTATAGATTCAGTTGTTATATCTTGTAAATATTAGAGATTTGGTAATTATATCATATATTACTTGCCCCTTATGATATGGCTAGTTCTGGTGTATTATGTGCAGTTGATGGATGTAGATCCAGCAAGAAAAGAGATAAAAACTTATCTTTTTTTCAGTTTACCTGCTGATACAGAAATGTGAGTATCTAATTTGTTTTAGTATCGTTTTTTATTAATAGGTAAATTGTTTAAACTTGCATATTTCGTGTTTTGTATTTTATTGGTAGGTACGTAATTACTTCGACTATGCGTCTGAGATAAGAATAGAAAGGTCAATGACCTCCATTTATCAACAGTCACTTGAAAATTGCAGTAATCTCAGGAACCAGTAGGGTTCGAATTGAAAAATTATTTTTGTATTGGATAGTCCATTTATCGAGAAAGGCTATAGTCTATATAACATCACGCTACGACCAATAGGAGCGGAGCATCAAAGAAAAATGTAGCAAAAACGGGAAATAATTATTCCTTTTGAGAGCTTCTTTAAACGGTTAAAGTTAGGAAAAAATCATGTATGACGGAATTGTTCCCCTTTAAAAGTTCTAAAAAAAAGTTCGCGACAGCATATGTCTATCTTTTAACATTTTATTATAGCAGTACGTATTAAAATTTTTGTATGGAGTGATTTATCTATTATAATGTAAAGTAAAGTAATCTGTGGCTATACGCTCGACTAAAATTGGGAAATATTAAAAACTTACTTCCAAAGTAGTGGTCTTCACAAAAGCTTTTATAAAATCATGGAATTATCCTTAGCGTCAGTCCCACTGATATGTGTAGGTAGAAGCTTCCCCTATGTCACGCAGTAGGCGGATCATATATTCAATTAATCTATTAAGAACTTTAGAGTAGAACTGTTGACGCATTTCGATTTATTTACATTGGAATATATCGAAAATATTGCTATATTTACCCCAGGGAGTATTTTGAATTGACATAGGTACACAAATAGAAGACTCGCATACTTACTAACAGTTAGAAGCCGGAGAAGATCAATATAGTTAATCTATTTACAAAATAAGATAAAGATAAGTGCCTCCAGACTACATAGCCCATCATGAGCTAGCGATTAAAAAAAACCTTCCTTACAGTGGGTTAACTAACAAAACATATTGAAATGTAAATGTTTATAGAATATCCAAATTATAAAATAAGGTAAGCATTATCACTCCCAAACTAACTTTTGCTACGCCTACATAAAATTATATTGGGCATTCTGTATCTATCATAGTTTCGAAAAGCACTAAAAATAATATTCCAATTAAATTAAAACCATTAAATTTAAATATTTTTTACAGCAAGCGCATTCCATACTTATTCATATGAGAAAATCATAAATAATTATTATAAATAACGGTAATTGTATTTAATGCTCACAATATTATAATTTTAAGGAAACGAGTTCTGATAGTCTATTACACGAATCAATTAAATTTAAAAAAAGGCAAGTATGGCAATCGCACATAATACATTAAAAAAAAAAAACAATAATTGTCGGCGATTTGAAACACAAATTGAGTAGTCGTAATGAATATTAGGTGATATAAGTATGCCTTGTGTTTGTAAATTACGTTAAGATCGGGGCATTTTCTTGTTATTTATAATATTTTGTTTAATACTTGTAACATTTTTAATCGTACCTTGTGTGTGTGTGTGTTTGAGAAAAATAAAAATGTAAACAAAAATAAAATAAAAAATAATAAATGGTATGAAATTTAACTTTAGATAAGTATAAAAAGCTCCAAATAATTGAATCACTGTGTTGTTCAGTGGAGTTTGGATGTCCGAATTCCTCAATTTTTATGTTTTTTAGCCTCGACCACCACTGTCATCAAAATAGCGATTATCGCATTTACCTACTCACTTGGATTTTAAAAACGAAAATTAATACACTTGCGCGCTAAATATGAAATAATTAATGGCGTTGACAAATGAGCGTTTTATCCAACTGTTTTAAATAAAGCACACCAATGTGTGTATCTGATAAACCATTGAAACCACCACTAAAATACTGTACGGAAGTAAGGACCTGCGTAGAAGAAACCAAGTGACGTGTGCCGACCTAAACTAAGCTAAAAGTTGTTGCTTTTAAATTCTGTCGGCATCAATGGCTTGATAATATTACCTGCTAATGGATGGACGTGTCTCTTCGTTGAGAGGTTCATTGTCAGGCACTGTGACGCACAAGGTTGCATTCTTTGCACGTTCCTTGTCATCAAGTGTCTTCGAGTTCTCCCGACGACGACGGCTTAATGGAGGGAGTTCTAAAGAGATTAAATCGGTGCTTTGTTAATCATGTTTACCTGCAAAACAAAAATAGGAGATTGTTTATCCAAATTAGATTTATGTTTTTCCCGAATCGTTCTAGGAGCGTGGAATAACGAGGTTATCTATGTCCTGTCTCATGTTAGCAGTCCGTGTGAGAAGCTGGGTCCCGATCACATTACATCCTAAAATCATCCTTCAATTGTCTCCTATGGGCCTAGTTACCTGAAATAAATGAATTTATTATTATTATTACGATTTACACGTGTAGCCAGTGGCCCACTGCCGCGACGTTGCTAGCTGGTGCATTGGATTTAACTTTATTTATTTATTTAAACTTTTCGCACAAAAAGGTACATACAAAGGCGGACTTAATGCCTTAGGCATTCTCTACCAGTTAACCAAGGGTGATGGTGAAGATATTAGATGGTATGTGCTTTGATTGGGAAGGACAATGATAAAAAAAAAACTCTTATTACTATAATATATACCTACTTATAATATATATATATATATATACAAAATCAAATACAAAATCTACGCTATTTTTTTTTGAAGATTTGTTTTGAAAATAACTCTGCAATTTCCGCTTAAATGCATACCCACTACTAGCCGTCCTGATATCAAGAGAAAGCGCATTCCAAAGAAGAATGGACTGAAAATGAAAAGAAGAATGAACAAAGTCAGACGTATGAGACGGACAGAGTAAGAGAAGATTGTTAGAAGAACGCAGATTCTTAGCGTGTGAAGAACATAGATATTGGAAATGAGATACGAGATAAGAAGGAGGATTGGGAGAGTTGAGAAGGGAGAAAAGCGTGGTCAAAGTCGCGCGCAAACTTCTTCTTTGGCGAATGGACATCCATTTGAGCTCAGACCTATAGCTCGACACATGGTCATATTTCCTGAGGTTGAATATGAACCGGATACCATTGTCGAGCAATCTGTCGAGCTTATATCTACTTTCAACAAAGTATCTTCTTTCTGTCTCCCTAAAGATGGTGTGGTGTGCTTCTAATTATTGGAGCATAATCAGCCTATAATGTTCCAACTGCAAGCCTCCTTTAAGCAGAGAGGGTGTGGGCCATAATCTACCACCCGGGCCCAGTGCGGGCTGGTAAATGTCACATGTCTTTGAATTTTTGGTTCTAGGATATACCAGTTTCCTAACGATGTTTTCCTTCACCTTTTTGAGAGCAGTGGTGATGAACTGATTTACACAAAGTAGCCTGGCTGGGTTCGAACCCACGACCTATAACTCGTTAGTCGAGGCCTTTACCGCTGAGCCACCACTGCTCAATTACTGGAGGTTGGTCATGTACTCCATAAATCTTATCTTATCATTTCTTCATGTTAGGAAACATTCAATAAACCTCCGCTAAGGCAGATACATGTAATCAATTCTACATGCTTTTTACACCCGACGTTGCCGTTCTAAAGTTAAACCTCTAAAGATAGATAATCTGCGTTGGTCTTCACAAAAGCTTTTATTATATTATGGAACTATCCTTAGCGTCAGTCCCACTGATATGTGTAGCTGGTAGCTTCCCCTACGTTACGCAGTAGGCGGATCATAATTCAATTAATCTATTAAGAATTTTAGAGTAGAACTGTTGACGCATTTCGGTTTATTTACATTGGAATATATCAAAAATATTGCTATATTTACCCCAGGGAGTATTTTGAATTGACATAGGTACACAAATAGAAGAGTCGCATACTTACTAACAGTTAGAAGCCGGAGAAGATCAATATAGTTTAAATCTATTTACAAAATTAGATAAAGATAAGTACCCAGACTACATAGCCCATCATGCGCTAGCGATTAAAAAAAACCAACATTTTAGTATTTTAGATATCACGCGAGTAACGAGGTACCTTTTCTTAGTACATAGTTAGTTGTTATTCTATGTGTGAAAACTTGTAATTGGCCATCACCATGTTAAAAACTCAGTAACCATTGTGATTAGCTGTAAGTTTTCCAAAAATAATAAAATAAAATAAAGGTACCGCGAACTTCTAATGTTCCTGGTGTAACTTTACTCTGAATATTTGAGTCACGTCTAAGGAAGTCAGGCAAAAGACACCAAATAAAAATGGAAGTTTGGAACTTTGTAATTGAACTCGCTTGAACTTTGCTTCCAAAGAATGTGAACACGCTTGCCAACACAAGTAAAAGTCAAATTAATTGTTTAAGCAAATCGACAAGTACAGTCGCGGTCTGAAAATGTTTACCACTCTAAGGTTTATAATTGCATGCACACCTCTATGTCACAAGATCAGTGATATATGTGATTTGGTTAGGTATAGAGCATAGATTTTATTTACTGACATATATAAAAACCCTTTTGTAAAAAACAAGATAAGAACGATAAAATATTAACTGGCATATACATAATAACATACATTAACCAAGCGAGGTCGAACTTATTACTAAAAATGCAAAAATAGGAAGAATAATCAAATAGAAATTAATAATATCTTTATTTAGTGGGAACTCCGCTCCATTATACACAACGCGCACAGTAGGCAGACATAATTATCCGCAATAGCCTAGTTTCTAACGACGTCAGTACTCCGACGTCGTGGCTCGTCCACGTTGACCGTTTTGCGACTAGATTCATTTTGAGGCACGATATGAACTTCATCATACCAACAGTGGTGGGCCGTTAGTTTTAATAATACATTAATTTACCTGTCTGTACATAGTACATACTTACATAACTGCTGGGCAAACTGGCTTCTAAGGCGCACGGCGCTGCTTCAACACATACTATGTAAACTACAAAAAGAAAGAAAGTTTACTGTCCATGAAATCCCCTTAGGAACAAACTACAGTATATCATATTACAGCATTGTGTGGGGAGTTTATTAACCCCGATATGTTGACGCATCTTGGACGCGTGTGATGCAAGCCCGCTGAATGCGGACGGGTGCATTCAATGTAAACAGGGTGGGGTGGAACATTGCCGCTTGGGATATGGGAACAAAAGTGTTTGAGCTGAAATGTCAACCGTAAAAGCGAATGACAGCCACGTGTTGTGTTGGAAGATGGAGAGGCTAAGGCGTTTCTACACGATTCAAGTAACTTGAGCATGTAAAGGCTTCATTTTTACTCTTCCCTCTAGTTAAAAATGATGTCTTTAAGTAATTTTAATAAATTACTTAATTTTTAATTCTTTTTACCTGTTGTGATATAGTAATTTTATTGTAGGTGCATCGTCTTCACATATAATTATGTAATTAATGTATACAAAATAATGTAAAACTTTTTAAAAGAGTAATGGTGGAGTTTCTTTTCCATTCTTCTCCATACGAAACTACCGTTTGGAAGGGGAAGAAGAAGAACAAGAATACAAGAACCGATTCTATTTCAATGTAAATCTTGACGTTCTAAAGTGCCTTTTATGTGCCTTAAAATAAATGAAAACTTTGAGTTTGAGGTGCCGGTTTCTCTGCAGTTTAAACAGGAGGATATCGGTGGATTTGTTCATAACTCTGATCAAATAATAATATTATGGGTTAAAGTGTGAAATTACCGCTTTATACTGAAAAATTTAAATTAGTTTTTTTTTTTTTAAATTTAACATATTCATTTAATCAAAATAATTACCATTATTACAACACGGTTAGCGCTGTGGCTAAGCGATTCGACTGCTGCGCTGCGTGTCGCGGGTTCGATTCCCGCACAGAACAAATATTTGTAAGTCCTACATGTATTTGTTCCGAGTCTGGGTGTTTTTCTATCTATATTATGTATGAATTTACAAAAAAAAAAAAATGTTTATAAGTAGTTTATCAGCCATCTTGTTACCATAACACAAGCATAAGGTTGCTTGGGACTAGATGGCGCTGTGTGAAATGTCCAGGGATATTATTATTATATATACATTACTGCCATCTAATAGGAAGGTCATTTATGCCTTTGCGATAGAACTCTCGTGATCTAGATTCGACAAACTGTGTGAAAGCATTTTGTACTGCCTCCTGAGAAGAAAACTTTTTATCACGTAGAAAATCGTACAAATCACAAAAAAATGGTAGTCCGTTGGAGCAAAGTATGGCGAATACGGAGGGTGACGAATAGTTTCTAACTGCAGTTCCTGTAGAGTTAAAACGGTTTCTCGTGCTGTATGAGGTCTCGCGTTATCATGGAGCTATATTGGTGAAGATTGATTCATGAGTCGGGGCTGTTTCACTGTTTATTTTTGCTATCATTGTTCGGAGTTCGACACAGTAGATATCTGCCGTTATTGTTTGACCAGATCGGAGAAAGCTATAATGAATAACACCATGCTGAGACCATCAAACAGTTACCATTACCTTTTTATTGGTAAGCTTTGCTTTAGGAGACTGTTGCGGCGTTTGACCTGGGGTCAGCCATTGCATTTTTTGCTTACGGTTATCGTAAAGAATCCACTTTTCATCACATGTCATAATTCGATCCAATATTCCTTCATCTTATCGGTTCAACAAGGCAACACAAGTTTCAACACGCGTTTCTTTCTGCAGATCAGTCAATCATTTCTCATATATTTTTATTTTATTGATTTGACGCAAATGAGTCAATATTGTTGGTAAGGCAACGTTAAACCATGTCGCTAATTCCTGGGTAGTTTGGCTCGGATCGGCTTCCACCATCTCTTTCAATTCATTGTTATTCACCTGTGTGGGCGGTCTTCCACGTGGTTCGTTCTTCAAATCAAAGTTTCCATCACGAAAGCGTTTAAACCAAAATCGCACGGTGCGTTCATTAGCAGTCCCTTCTCCAAACGCAACATTGATATTGCGAGCTGTTTCTGCCGCGTTAGTTCCGCGTCGGAACTCGTATTCAAAAATAACTCGAATTTTCGAAGTATCCATCTTTCTTGTCTAAGCTGAATAAAAAAAAAAAAAACAAATGAAAGTCGATAATCGAATGTTGTACATTTTTTAAAAGAAGAACTTCATAGGTACCATGTGAAAAAAGTTTCACTCAAAAATCTCAAACCAGGAAGATGCTATGTCGATTCGAATTACCTATTACAATAAAACTTTGGCAATTTCATACTTTAACCTCTATTATTTCGGGAGACTATTGTGTGACCTTAGCTATATTCGGTGACAATTTATCTATGAGAGGTATGAAACCAAAGGGTCAGTTCTCCTTATTTTAAGAACGTTCTCAGTCTGATTTCAGTCTCAATCCGTCAAAAAAACCTCTTCACATTTAAACTACATATACCCAACTAATTTACACATAAATACCTCCCATACAACAAAATATCCCACACAAACTTTACAAATAAGAATCCACACACACAACTACAACACCTGTGATCGGCTTATTTATTATTATTGTTTGTCGTTGAGATGAGATTACGAAGAGATTTCGATCATTTTTAACCGACTTCAAAAAAGGAGGAGGTTCTCAATTCGACGGTATGATTTTTTTTTTTTCTGTGTTTGTTACGCGATTACTCCGCCAATTGTGGACCGATTTTCAACATTCTTTTTTTGTTCGAAAGGAAATACTTCTGAAGTGGTCCCATAGAAATTTCATCAAAAACGGTTCAGTAGTTTGGTTTTTAAACCAAAATTACTGGTAAATATTACAACTTAAAAGTGAAAAATAAAAACTTTTTTGCAAAAAAAAAAAAACCGACTTCCAAAAACGACACTACAAAGTGAAAAATAACTTTAATTTCAGAAGTCGGTGACAAACAACGAAAATGCGAACCCGACGACACCGACTTCCGAAATTAAAGTTATTTTTCACTTTGTAGTGTCGTTTTTGGAAGTCGGTTGTTTTTAATTACGAGACTAGATTGATTGATTGGCTTTCATTTGTTACAGTGTATTTGTTAACATAAAGTGACAGTAAGAAATGCTAAGATTTTATGACGGCTTTGATTGACAAATCAATGAAATATTTTGGGAGCTTGGTTATGAGAATATGATACTATTCATTCAATGTCTATTAACAAATGATTGTTCAAAGGTTTGTCATCTCTGATAGAAGCTTTTAAAGTGCACTAATTTTATTACACTCCTTGTAAGTACACATTAACTTATAATATGTTATTGAAAAATCTATTGAAATAGTTAGTCATATTATATGAGAAACAATATCAACTTGACATTTTTTATTAAATTGCACGTTTTAAAGTCAATTTGATTATACCCATGAGAAAATATATTGATGCATATACAGCAAACGGGACCACCCGTGTGCTGTATGCATCACTAAATTTTCTTAAGAGCTTTAATTTTGTTGTGTAGTTCAGTGGTTTTTTATATTATATTAGCTTCAATATTCATGTAGACAGATTAAAAAGCGAAGTTACTGAACGCAATAATCCAATTGCCGAGCGATTGAGTTCTGCGTTAGCAATTATTTTGATACCAAAAGCAGCGACAAAGTAAACCATTTGTTTGACCTTTCTATTAGTGGTATCACGTAGGTACCCAATGTATAAGGTCCTATTACACTATGTTGCAAACAACCCCTCTAAACAATTATGATAAAATATTCCTGTATGCCTCTTAGGTATTGAAAACTATCTAATGGGGTTCCGTCCTCGAGAGCTTGGCATTCTATCATAACCTTTGTAATGACGTCATACAGGCCTCGTACATTGAAGCGAAGGTTCCAAAACATAGTAGGCCATCGCTTCCATAAATAGTAGCATGCATTCTGAAATATGAAATATGGCGCAGTACCTTGGGGTCTATTTATAGGCGGTTGACGCTCTATAGTGAGCGGTGCTCGGGTTCCGGGGCTGGTGCTCATTGACGCCGGGGCATCGATCGGAGGCGGGGCCCAGGCCTGCAGCATCAAGCTCTGACCTAGTTTGCACCCTCAATGAAACAGGAGGATGAGGGACCCCAAAACCAAACAGTGTAACTCTAAGAAAAGAAAATTTTTGAAAATTGTCCAAATTTCAATCATGTTTTGTGGTGAGTGGTGGCAATCATGTGGTGTGTCAGTTTTCATGAGAAATAACTAGTTGCCACGTCAGTTTGAGAAATATGAGAAATCCAATCGAATTTGTTAACTACCCGAGCATGTGTTCAATGTCACACACATAGTGTTACAGTGTACAGTGTATAGTTGTTTTGTAATTGTTTGTTTCAGTAGTTTTCGCACACGTGTCTGTTTTATACAATGGCGAGATGAACTTCAGGAGCATTCTCTAATGAAGTAACTGAACGTTGAACTATAGAAGTTCAGACGTTACTCAGTTATAGTAAGCTTTGTTAATAGTAATAATAATACGCATTGTTTTCAAACTCTACGCTTTTCGATGTTGCATGCTATTGTCGTAAAGGTCCGTTTCCGGTAATTCTCCTATTTCCCCCTAGTTTAAACTAATCCTTTGAATCAATGAAATCAACAATGTTTTCTTTGTAATTTGCACAAAGAAAACATTGTTGATTAGCAAAAATATTATAATTTATTGTTTAGAATTAAGTTTTCTGAAAACTTTGATGAAAAATTGCTTAGAGAAATCGAAATATGTGAGCAACAAAATTTTATTGTTTCAGACTTAGCACGCTTGGTCGAGCCCCCAAGGACAGTGGTGTTGGTTGTGCATCGGAGGCCTCGGTCGTTGACCGTGCGACCTAGTTTCACGTTGACGTCACAGCTACGCCTCCTGACGTCACGCGTGAGCCTCCGCGAGCCCATTCAAACTAGATCACAAGCTCGGGGTGCGCTCCACCTCACCTTCCCACCTCAGATATACAATTATCATCGAGGCCGCAGTACTGGAAGTAACGCCGGAGGTCATTTCACCCTGAGTTTCTATTTATGCCCACCATGTTAAGGTCACTGCAGGCAAAACATTTTCCGTTTTTTGGTGTTTTTTGGGATCAGCAAAACTTAAATTATTTATTTATTTATTTAAACTTTTCGCACAAAAAGGAACAAAGGCGCCTTAGGCATTCTCTACCAGTCAACCAAGGGTGGTGAAGAGATTAGATGGCAGGTGCTTTGGTTGAGAGGGACAATAAGCAGAAAAAACTCCTAAAGCTAGGTACACAAATACATAAATAGGTTATATACACATACATACTATTACTATAATATATACTTAGGGAGAGAGGTGTTGAGATGACTCTACGCTATTTTATTAAATTAATTATGTATATTGTTTTATTAATTTCTGTGCTGATCTAGAGATAGACACAGCAAAAAATCAGTAATCTTTCAGTAAATATTTTATGTATAGAGCATTTATTACTTCTTGTTCATGTACAGCAGTGGGAGATCCATTTGGTGTCGTTAGCACTAAAGAGTAGGCAAACCACCCCCTGACGCGCTTTAGTTTTTACTAATTATTTGTGCATAAGGTATTAGTTTTGTGTATAATAATAATAATTGGTTTATTTGCCAGAAACACGGTACAAAGATGTAATAAAGTAGTTAAGGATCATCATGTCTCGCCGACACAGCGGCATGCAAATAGAAATTTATTTAAATAAAATAAATTACAAATAAAATCAAATTAAATTAAATTCCAAATAAAACCAAATTAAATTAAAAGTATATAGTTTTGAGTAGCTAAACCACCCCATGAAGTGCCATAGACTTTACCAACGATTTCAGCAATATTTTAAGTTAAGAATAACTTACAATCTACGACAACTAAACTGTTTGTTTTGTTGATTAGCTGAGAAAATATAAATCTGATATTATAAACGTTGCCACTTTTATACTAATTATTTTATTAGTAAGTATATAATTCTTTGTAATTTTGCTTACGGGTCATTTTATTTTTTATAGTATACTTATAGACTAGACTTATACCATCGCCTCGGCTCATCCAAGGCGATGGTATAAGAAGGTATTATAATTGTACATAATTTAAATAAATAGAATTACATCCGACTGCCGACCACCACTTTTATGAATTTTAAGGACGTCTCAAAAAATAACAGGAAATTAACTGAAATAAATGATCGTCAAATTCTGAATTTCAGTATAACTGCTGTGACATTTTTAACAGTATGGTAGGTTCAATTTGGTTTTCATTCTAGGGATGCGTAGAGCGTTAGGTCGACGTGGGTTGACACAAGTCTAAGCATTTATTGGGAAGAAGTTTTTTACAGCAGCTTGAGGTTTTAGCCAATTAAAATCAGCAAAGCCTAAGATACAAGTAGCAAATCCAAAAGGTCTATATAAAGACCAATCCTTGACACGAATAGCTTGGGTAGTGCCCTTTTGAGAGCGCAGCCGGAACTCCCAAGGTTCTACTTCATACTATGAAAATATTCACTGAATGAACTGAACAATTACTTTCAAGTGAATTGCGTTTCAGGAATCACTGTTAATTGTTTCTGTCTGCATTTTGATTGGTTTTGGCAGTTTTAAATGTAATAATTTTAGGTATTTTATTTGGTTTAATTAAGTAATAAATGATTTTATTTTCTAAATAGGTTTGTACAAAGACTTTTACACGTCAATCATATTTTAAAACTGGATGGGGTCGGTGTTTCCTATCTGACTAGTCTAAGAAGAAAGGCCGAAACAAACTCAGAGGTCACAGTCTCTTTTAAAGTCCAGACATAATCTTGGTCAGATCATATGAAGACCATGTAGATCGATGTCTGAGATGGTCTTTTGTGGAAAGAACCACACAGATTGAGAGGACCTGTCCAGTCAGTGCACGCATTTGTCAGAAATCGTGCAGCTCAACTCAAAACTTAAGGAGCTCGACGATTCGACGAACAATACCAAAGAAAGGACATTTCGGTAGGTCACATTAATTACTCAAACTGCCAGACCATGACAAAAACTAATAGAACAGAAAGAAAAATAAAAAATAATATAAATAAAATGACCCACATAGTCTTCACATTCACAATAATTAGAATAATAGAATACTTTACAAAGTAAGCAAATGTCATTGTATATATAAAATTAATTAATGTCAAAGTGTATATATAAAAAACAACAACAAAACAGACAAAAACAAAATCATTCAATATGTAAAAATTGGAAGCAGCTCAATCCCAAGCCTTTTTGTCCTCGATATAATCCTTAACGGTATAAAAGGCTTTCTGGCACAACTTACGTTTAATGAATGATTTGAATTTATTAAGGCTTAGATCTTGAACGGGCTTGGAACTTTATTATAAAAGCGTATACAGTGGCATCTGAACGAGCCACCTATTTTTAACCGACTTCAAAGAAGGAGGAGGTTTCACAATTTGACGGTATGTTTTTTTTTTTTTTTTGTGTGTTTGTTACGCGATTACTTCGCCAATTGTAGACCGATTTTCAAAATTCTTTTTTTGTTCGAAAGGAGATACTTTTGATGTGGTCCCATAGAAATTTCATCAAAAACGGTTCAGTAGTTTGGTTTTTAAACCAAAATTACTGGTTAAAATTACAACTTAAAAGTGAAAAATAAAAACTTTTTTGCAAAAAAAAAAAAACAACCGACTTCCAAAAACGACACTACAAAGTGAAAAATAACTTTAATTTCGGAAGTCGGTGGCAAACAACGAAAATGCGAACCCGACGACACCGACTTCCGAAATTAAAGTTATTTTTCACTTTGTAGTGTCGTTTTTGGAAGTCGGTTGTTTTTTTTTTGCAAAAAAGTTTTTTCTTGAGCCTTGTTGTAGGTACAACAAATTTGTGTTTGTTCCTAGTATTTATTTATTATGGATATCACTGTATTTTTTAAACAATTTTATATTTTTATGGGCATATAATAGATTTTCATAAATATATTGAGCAGGCACAGTCATAACATTAATCTCTTTAAATTTGTCTCTGAGCGAGTGTCTCGGACTTAATTTATAAATTATCGAACAGCTCGCTTCTGCAAAACAAATATAGTCTGAATATCAGCGGCAATTCCCCGTAATAGAACACCGTACGACATTATACTGTGAAAATAGTTAAAGCACACTAAACGGGCTGTCTCTATATCAGTTAAACTACAAATTTTTCTAACAGCGTATGCTGCGGAACTTAGCTTTTTTGACAATTTATCTATATGTGGACCCCATTGAAGCCTAGCATCCAAAGTTATGGCCAAGAATACTGTGCTGTTTTCAGGATTCAATTCTTCGCCCTTTATCAACACATTAGTTTTCACCTGCCTAACGTGAGGTAGCCTTAATTAATTAATTAAGGTAGCATTTGGTTTTTTCTCGTTTAAAAGTAAATTATTAACATTGAACCAGTGGACTACTTTAGAGATCAGGCTATTTACATCGTCAGTAAGCTGCTGCTGACGTTTAAGTTTAAACAAAAGTGAAGTGTCATCTGCAAACAACACTATATCATGATTATCCTTTATGAGGTACGGCAAGTCATTTATATAAATAAGAAACAAGAAAGGACCGAGAATTGAGCCCTAAGGGACTCCCATTGATACTATAGATCCGGGAGATCTTTTTCCATTAACGTCAACGCTCTGAATCCACTTACTGTAAATTAATTTCTTAAAAATTTTATTGTAGGGTCTGATGTACTACCTGATTTAAACAAAGGTATTATTTTACTATTTTTCATGAAGTCAGGAAACTTCCCACTATCAATACAACTATTAAAGATAAGAGCTAGAGTAGGTGCTACAATGTCAATTATAGACTTAGCAATTTCTACAGAATTACTCCACAGGTATGCAGGCTTTTTAAAATTTAAAGTGTGAAAGGTTTTAATTATATCTCTACAGGTAATATGTTCAAAATGAAATTCCGAATCGCAACCAATAACATTTTCCTTAAGCAAAGACTCAGCAACAGAAGGTGATGAGTTTGGGGATTTAGTAGTTGTTTAGGGATTTAGTTTGAAACGGGAATAACTGAAAAGAAATTTTCAAATGCCTCGGCAATTGTGAGTTTGATTTTATTATGTTTTCATTAATAGACAGGCTATAGTCAGTATTTCGGTTACTAGATCTTCCCGCTTCACTATTAATAATAGTCCAAGTCGTTTTAATTACGTTACTGCCGTTTTTAATCTTTGAACCCAAATAACGTGACTTGGCCATATAACAAACTTTTTTAAATAATTTTGAATTATTTCTAACACACAAATTAAATTCATCTGCGTTAACATAAGTCCTTTCATTGTACAGTTCATGAAGCCGTGTTCTATTTTTATGAATACCAATGGTAGCCCAATCACTGAAATATGCATTACTATTATGCGAGATAGTCTTGGGAATAAAGGTAGAACCAAATTATTTACAGTACCTATATATTAAAAAAAAAATATCATATATTATAGATGCTTGGGATCAGCATGAATTAACAAAACTGGTAATTTATGAATGAGTTTAACTGTAAACGCCTCCAAGCGACTTGCAGTTTTAGGGTTAATTGTGATATCCTTTTTAACCACTTTTTTTTGCCCGCAATGACCAGAATCTAGTAAACTTATAATTTCTTTGTGGCTTGGTATAATATCTGTATAAATATTATCTAGGCATGTGGCACTAGTAGGTGATATTCTTGTGGGCCCGAAAATAGGGGTACAAGATTGTAAGACTGAAATAGACTTATAATTTTACTACAAGAACCTGAGTTTTCTAGTAAATTGACATTAAAATCACTGCAAATTATAACGCACTTGTTTGAGTTACAAATCCTGTGTAACATTTCATCCATTACCTTTTCAAAGCAGACATACAATCCTGAAGGGGGTCTGTACACACTTAATACAATGAAGTGCTCCAATTCTATACAAGCAATTTCAACTGTACGCTCAACAGATAGGCTCACAATATCGTTACGATCTTTTGAGCTGGTTCCTTACTAAAATTAAAGAGTCACCATATAGCATTTATTCTGATGAACGAACTGCCAACCTGGTGATTATTAAAATTGAACAAGAACTGGTGACTTTTTAGGCAATGTTCTGTTGTACAAAGAATATCAATACTATTAAAATTCATAAATAACTAGCTGCGCCCCGTTGTTTCACCCGCATACGTTTTGATCCGGTGGGAATATCGGGATAAAAAGTATCCTATGTATTAATCCTGCCGATCGATTCTGTAAAAATAACGGCGTGATAAGTTAGGTGAAGTGAGCTTAGAGTGAGCTGTCAATAGTATCAATCCCTAGCATTAGTTGGAATGACAGCTCACTCCACGCTCACTTCACCTAAGTTTTCGCGGTGAGATGGTTACAGAATCGCACTGCTGGTTATAAACTATCTGTGTGCCAAATTTCATTCAAATCCCTTTTTTTTTTTTTTTTTTTTGAGGATGGGAAATCATCAAATGACTCCTCCCGCTCTGGGTGGAGCAGGAGGGAGTGTCAGACTCTTACTGACTAAAACCCACCCGTGTTCCTTCCTTAGCCCTTTATGTTCCAGGGCAGCGGTAACCCTTTCGGACAATCCCGCTACCCTGGCAGGCTTCGGCCCTATGGGGCCCCGTCACTCATGCTGACATCTCTTTGAGGCGCGCGTGGAACACAACACGCCGTCCGGCACGGGCCTGGTCCTGATCGGACGGTGCGTTACCCATTACTCACCGCCCGCAGGCCCGCGCCTACGGTGGCCGGGAGTCGTCACGCGGCTCCCGACGCCCGGAGCGTCTCCCGCGGCGGCTGAGGCGTGAGGTGCGTTCCCTCGCCCA
Organism: Apamea anceps; assembly: GCA_951799955.1. Taxonomy (NCBI): domain Eukaryota; kingdom Metazoa; phylum Arthropoda; class Insecta; order Lepidoptera; family Noctuidae; genus Apamea; species Apamea anceps. The sequence continues at coordinate 9,771,187 of OX637516.1, forward strand.
CCCCGCCACCTCCTTCGCTAGCATGACTGCTTCGCAGAAGGAGGTGACTGCCTCCCACTCCCTCTCGCCCCGGACCATGGCTTGAACCAGGGCCGGACGCGAGAGGTCGCCGCCGCTGCCGATCGCCTCTACGAGGACACGGCGGTGCTCTGCCCAAGCAGGGCAGACCTCCACCGTATGCTCCACCGTGTCCTCTGGGCGATCCTGACAGTGGTGACACCCGGGCGTCTCCTCCCGCCTGATTATGTGCAGGTCATTCAAATCCCTTTAGTCGTTTTTGCGTGAAAGAGTAACAAACATCCATCCGTCCATCCATCCATCTACCCATCCATCCATACAAACTTTCGCGTTTGTAATATTAGTAGGATAGTAGGATTCTACTTCTAAATCTTTTTTCATAAATCCTTGAATATTTTGATGCACCTGTTGATACTACACTGCCGAGCAATGAAAAAGTTCCATCCACAAAATGCCGACAAACACCTTAATATCTCCTGAGACATATAATTTAAAATTTGAACACAATATTTACGTTTTTAGTTGGTAATATTCTGATGCGCTGTTAAATGTACTTCAATATTGCAGACGGCGTTATTAAGCTAGCCTTTCCCGTTTAGGAGTAATTTGGTGCTATGTCACTGGAACTTTTTCATCGCTCGCGAGTGTATTTACTGATTTTAAACTTTTTATTGAGTTGTTTTTGCAATTCTGTACATTATAGCTAGAGGTTGCCTTTATTGTCTTAATTTCTAATTTAAATTATTAGCAATGTCATGAATTGTGACCAAATTATTAGCTGAATTATTCAGAATGTCATTGCATTGCTCAAAAGAAGCAAGTTGTGTAGCCAAATTGTTGGCTGTGATACTCGTAGAAAAAAAATATAATAGCGACACAGTTATCTGTCTTTTATAATAGTTAGAAAGATAAAATAAATAGAAATTATTACGAACATAATTGTTAATATCAATCAAATGGAACATGTTATTATAAATGTCATATTCAATTCATCTTCCTGTGGCAAACTGTTAATTCAACTTTTCTTAAACTACGATTGCATAATGTTCTATGATAAAGCAGTTCTCCTTTGTCTGCATTTCCCCTATTACCTATAAAAATTAATAATGTTGTATCCTGGGTAAACTTACATTTAGTCATTTCTTTCATAATATTTTTTTTTTGGTTTTTAAAAAAAATGTTGCCCCACGCTCCGGTATCGTGGGTGCGTTTACAAACATTTAAATTCACATACACAAACAGCCAGACCCGGAACAACTACCTGTAGGCAAAACAAATATTTGTACCGTGCGGGAATCGAACCCGCAACACGCAGCGCAGCAGTAGATCGCTCAGCCAATGCGCTAACCGTGTCGTCAAATAAGCGAAATATGAAACAATTGTGTCTCGTTCTTTTTATTTACAGCCAAAAAGAAGTTTACAAATTGTCCAAAGTTAAATTAAGCTAGCAGAGAAAACTTTTACTTTGTGATAGAGTACAGCGGGGTAATCACGTCACACACATCAAATGACAATTGATCGCTATGGGGTTTCATGTTGACAGTTCACCCACGTTCATTGCGTTATTTACGTTATTGAGTAGACCAAACTTTCAAACATATGGAGCAATGAATTGGCAATATCCATCAAAACTCTCGGATTGTGATTGAAAGTGTATTACGCAATTAGGGTGCGGGACCTCATGGTATCCTTATAACGGATGAAGTTCCTCTTGCTTTTGTTTTTGATAGCAGATCGGGTTTTGGTTTTCCTCGCAGAAAATTGATTGGATAAAATGTAAATGAGGTTCTCAGAACAATGCGATATTCTACAAACGTTTTATTAAAAATAAGTTGAGCAAATGGAATCTTCTAGTTCAGCGTAGGAGCTCAGCGATTGGTTTTGGGTGTCAACCTGTAATGTTCACATACGTCATTACAGAATTACCTACCTACGTAATTGGTGTAACTTGAATAGCCGACTAAGAATAACACATCTTTGAGTGGAAAGTATCAAATACTTCTGCAGCTGGTCAGATAGTAACTCTATTCATAGGTATAACACTATACGTTTGTTATTCTTGTTACCAACGTGGGTAGAGGCCAGTGGTTTATATCTTCTAAATTCCTTAAAAATGGAACTGGAATTTGGAAGACAGTGCTTTTGGCAAAAGGGATACCGCAGTACGACCGCAGGAATTATTTAAAGAGCATAACTTCTGACATATTGACTAAAGCCTTAGACGAAAACATGCAATACGATTTTTCTATTACAAATTTAGCTAGGTGCGTAAGTAACTCCCTTACTTATAAAAGTTTTAAACGTCAAATAAGATATGGTTAAACAGACGTTAATCATTACTTAACTTTAAGCAAAGTTTGTAAGCTATAGGTTAAAGTTTCGTAATGTTAAGGAAGAGTATACCTACAGAGCCTTTTATAATAACTTCGAGGTAGATAAGGTAACAGAATACTTAAATAAAAATGAGGTGTTTTTAACTCAAAGTTATTTTAAGAATATTATGGCATAATAAGATCTTAAGATGATTTTAGGCGAAAAAATCTAAAAATAAAGGCAGACTTATTTTTTCTTGGCCCTTGTGTAGGAGTGGCTGAACATTGAAGTATACTTTGATTATTTAGGCCAAAAAACAATTTTTCTAGAATAATAAATCAGGTAGTATTTCAGTTGAATTTTCCTTTGGCCCAAATAGCGAAAAGAATAAGACAAATAGCGTCTTAGTTCACTAATACGCTTTCATCCAGCATTGTATCTGGGTCATGTGATGTTCCAACTACTGTGGGCATCAAATTTTTCCCATCTAAGGTTACGACATGACCTAGCTCCAGTTACTGGGCCACGTCGTATGTATCGCTCATTTCATATCTATTAATGTATATGGGCTGCGTTGATGCGACTTTCATAACAGTAGAAGATTAAGGGGCTCGCTGTGTTACCTTCACGCTAGAGGACGCTGGGGAGGTCATCGTCTATGTTTACTGCTCTGTTTATGTTTTGACACTCATATATTTATGAGTTATACGTATTAATAGTACGATTTTTTTATAACAAAAGGAATCACTTTCCGTGGTATCTTTAACTGTCTCCTCATTGGAGTATTTCAGGAGGAGTCAAGAGACTTTAATAACGTACGGGGAAAAAACGTAATAAGATTTTAAAGATAATCTCTGCAGGAACTTCAACACGGAACTACCCATTGCTGGGTATAGATCTCCCCTTTTTCTGCCATACTTCTCAGTTTCGTGCGTCCCTCATCCAGGTGTTACCCGTGAATTTTACGATATCATCAACCCAACGCACTTTTGGACGGCTCTGGTTTCGTTGGCCTTGGCCACTATTCGGTTCCCGCTTTACTCCATCGGCTATCTCCTTGTCTAACTAGATGTCCTGCCCAACTCCACTTCCGACGTCGTAGACTTTCGACTGACGACGGATTTCAACTATTCTGAAATTGCTTTTTGAAAAGAATTTATCGTCGGAATAAGTGGCTTTGAAAAAAAGAAAAATAAACCCACTTGGAAAGTTTTAGGTTAAGTTTACAAGCAGCTCTAAGCGAATTATTTAATTGAAAGTTTTAACTTAGCTTTTATGTTAATGCTTGTAAATTGTTACAAGAAAGACATAACATCGCCATATTACAAAAGTTACAATAGCAGTAAGGTGAAACACAAGGTGAGTGACATTTCACCCTTAATTCACATAATATGTGAAAGTGTAACAATTGATATGTTATAACAAGCGGAGGTCATTGTTACACTATTACTATTATTGTTATTTTGTCATCGGTTTAAAGCACTGGGGTGTATGGACATTTGGAAATGTCGTTCACCGGTTCACGTCCAATCGTTTCTCTACCTCTGTCTACAGTAGTTTTCAATTAGTTGGTCAATGGAATAGAATTGAATGCAAGAATAGAGGTTTAATAATGCAAACCTTATAGAGTTCATTTATTATTATAGTTCATTGTATTATACAATATTATAATATGCTAGCTCAATAGTAAGTTCAATAGTATTATTAGTGTTAGAAACGTCACGGGCATGACCCGACGTAGGATGGGCCAGGACCTCACGTACTCGTAGGTTGGGTAAAATGTTGGGGTAGACCCTTTAGGTAGTGGTACAGCGTCGCCCAATCTATATCGAACGATTAATTAGCTGCACACGTAATGCTATTATACGACATCCATTAAACCATCTATTTGTATCTTGTTCGAGGTATTCGCGATTATCAATCAAATGTCAACTGATGTTTCCTGCTGTGTACAATGTTACTAAAATTGCTGTTCTTCTGCATGTCAAGATTGATTGCTTAACTCCTTCTTCTTCTTCTTGTAGGTAAAGCGCAATGGTATTTACTGTCTGCATGTAGCATTTTTTGTCGTTTAATTAAACCTCGCGGTAAACTGTTCAGGAATACGAACGCAATGCAATATTGCTAATCGCCCATAGAAAATAGCGTTATTATATATAGCCTATTGTGCTGAACATATAACATATTCAAGATATACAGGGTTATTTGTAAAACACCAGCAACCTCTTAAAAGGTCATTGTACTCATCATTATGAACAACTTTTACTATAGGACCAAACCTGAAATCGCGAAAAAAAAACAGCTGCTCCCTATATTTTGACGAGTTATGCGAACACAAATGTAGAGAACAGCTGATTTTTTTTTTGCGATTTCAGTTTTGGTCCCATAGTAAAAATTGTTCATAATGATGAGTACAATGACCTCTTAAGAGGTTGCTGATGTTTTACAAATAACCTATACCTACTCATTAGGATGGTCATGAACTTGTTTTGTTAGTGGCCTTAGCGTCGTCAGTAAGGTCTTTAGTGCAACTTTAAAACTCTTTTGCCCTGAATCTTAAGGGTAAAAGAGTTTTAATAAAGTTTGTGAAGACCTAGACGCCTCCTTGGTTTAATCCTTAAAACTCCGCTTTGAATCCAAAGCCGAGTTTTAAGGACTAAACCACAACGCTAACAGTTTTGAGGTCGGATCCACAGCCAAGCAAACTGTTGTGATATGATTTGTTTATTTTACAGTTTGTCTTTTTTATACTAGAACACTCTACTACTAAGGTACTATATTTTAGTATTTTTAGTTGATTCATTTTATTTTTGTTATAAGCCTTAGTTTATAGGTATATGTTGTACCACTACCTACGTAGTGGTACAACATATTGTACCTCTGGTGGGCAATGGCCTCCTTTCCCTCTTTCCATTTTCCCGGGTGTAATGCAATATTAAAGTTAAAGCTACTTTTACATACAAATATTAAAGTAAAAGTAAAGTACGATAAAAGTTACTAACATAAATATTATTTTTTATTATAAACGTGAAAGCATGTATGGATGGATGGATGGATGGATGGATGTTTGTTACTCTTTCACGCAAAAACTACTGAACGCATTTGGATGAAATTTGGCACACAGATGGTTTATAACCGGGATTAAAATATAGGATATTTTTAATGTCGATATTCCCACGGGATTGAAACTTATACGGGTGAAATCGCGGGGCGCAGCTAGTAAAATAATATTTAAGTATTACTTGATATATTTTAGTAACAACTTTTGACAGGGTTCACTAAAATGATCGGTTTTTGTCTATTATGTAACTGTAACACAACTCGTCACCCCGGCCTACCTTGGGCACATAAAGCCAAGTTTTATTACTTTATTGTATTGTAAGGTTTGAGGAGGAGCATGGTGTAACACCGGTGAAGTGGTCACGTTCCGAGCCACGCCGCCGCCCGCCGGCCCGCCGACGAGCACCCTTCGCCGACAAATAAAAATAACCCCGCAGTTCTGGCTAGTTGCGGTTGGCAGATTGTGAAATAATGTCATTCACATTAAAAATGTTTTATGGAGACAATTTTAGTTTTATGCTTTTTATTTTCATCGTGTTTTTGCTTACTTCCAAAAGGAGGAAGTTATTGTATTCGATGCGTAATTTTTTTTGGATTGTTCGAAAGTTTCTTTGAATATGCTCTTAAATTGCGAAATTTATTGACGAAAGTCGCCATGCTTGCCCGTGACTCGTAGTCTTGCGCACATTTACATTCGAATAATTTTGCTATAAGGGCTTCGGCTACGAGTAAGTCAAACTTTCTAAAACGCCTTTATTTTGCACTCTTAGAAACTCATAAACAATGGTAACCAATATTTCCATCTAGCAGTGAAGTATTAGTAGCGTGTAGGTACTGGTATAATTTGTGTGAGTATTTTTTTTTAACATACTTTTGCGTGTCAATGTTTTCGCAGAATTCTTCGAACGAGATGGCAGCGAAGTTTTACAGATATTTTTATTCAATTGCTGAATTTATCAGTTCTTAATAGTATCTATTCCTGTATTCAACACTTAGTCGGACGTTGATGAAAGGTTCATTATAAATTCTATAAGTTCGTGGAAGCTTCACTTTGTAGTGGTGAACGTTAGATAGAACTCTCTTTGTGAATATTATGTTTTATTCAACTTCCATGAATACAAAAACAAACTAACATAATTATTATGTTACTGTGATAAAAGTTTTATCTATATAATATAAAATTCACAAAGTTCTGACTGACTGACTGACATCAACGCACAGCTTAGTGCCGCCGGCTTCCACCGCTGGTCCTAGTGACATGAAATTTGGAGGGTGTGTTCTTCGTGAAGAGTAGGTCGAAGTTTGTGTGGAAGAATTTGAATGCGCGGTCCGATTAACTCGAAACTCAGTGTTTATACTTAAGACCAAAAATAAAGAGTAAAAGGTATCAGGGTTTTTCGAAAATCTGCCCCTAACGGGTTGAAAAGGGGTAGTTTATTTTACAGGGGCGGATATAATCCTCCCTTGTAAAATAAACTACCCCTTATTATAAACACGCATTATAATGCGTGGCTTGATTAACTCAAAAATTGGTATAAATAATCTTTGAATCAAGTTATGAATACATCCCAAACGATTTTTCAAAGTTCCACCCCTGTGGGGATGAAAAGCGGGGATACAATATATATGAAAAATCTTATTCATTCAGTTAATAAACTTGAAACTTGGCATGAATACTTGCCTAAGTAAGTAATAAAATTTATCATGGTGATGGTCACTTTTATTTTGAAAAAAATCCTCACAGTGGCTTCAGGGGGTGAAAAAGTTAATAGGTAAGAAAAAATATTAAACCGCTCGGACGGATTAACTCGAAACTCGGTACTAATACTTAAAACAACGCGATCGCAGACGGCTGCTAGATTTATGCTTCCTCCATAAATTAATTAATGGGAAAATACAATGCAGTTGCCTTTTGCAAAGCGTTTCTCTGGCAGTTCCAAGAATTTACCCAAGGTCTAAAAAAATTAAAAAGGTATTTGATACACCGTTTGTAAAAACCAATCTCGGTTTACAATCCCCAGTTATACGAATGAGCAACGAATACAATAATACTGTATTAAACACATCTGACCTTGATATATTCAGCGACAAGCTACCGGTATTCAGAAAGAAAATCACGCTATCCTTGCCAAGTTGCTTCTAATTTCAATTGTTATACTACTTATCATTATTATTTATTATTATTATTTTTTATTTCAATTATTGTTTTTATTCTTAAATTTTTCTTCATGTTTATTACCCATCTTACTCACTTGTAGTTTGTTTTGGTTTCTATTAGTTTTAGTTTAGCTTAATATACTTCTCAAGGCAGCAAGTTAAATAATCAATGCTATGTACGCCGAAATTGTCATGTACATTAGTCCTTTAGTTATTAAGATTATTTTAGCATAAGTTTAATGTACGTGATGTGGCTGTGCTTTTTTTAAATAAATAAATAAATAAATAAAACAAAAAGTATGTGTTTTAAGGGTTTTTCAAAAATCGTCTCTTACCGGGGTGGAAAAGGGTAATAAGTTTAAGGGGATCCACCTCTTAAACTTTATTACCCTTTTCCACCCCGGTAAGAGACGATTTTACTGCTTGCTTCCGTTAAATCGAAAATGGATATAAATAAACTTTAAGTCATACAATGGGAATGTATCAAACGCTTTTTTAAAAACAAAGCCTGTCGTGGTAAAAGGGTTATTTCAAAAATCTTATTCATTTCATCTGTAAACTTTAAAATTAAACCAAATTAAATAAATAAATGATAAAGATCATAAACATACCTACATCTTCGAAATTTTAAGAGTAAAGTACACGCAGGCGAAGTCGCGGGCAAAGTGCTATACTATAAAATATTATAAATTCTGTCTGTATGTTACATTTTCACGCCTAAACCACTGAACGGATTTCGATAAAATTGCCTGCCAGCAGATGCCAAAGAGATAGATGGCATCCTGGGGAAGGACATACTTCTTATCCTTTCCGGAATCCACGCGGGCGAAGCCGCGGGCAGAAGCTAGTAGTATATATATTCTTTCATGTTCCAATTTTCCACTCCGACGGAAAATATATCTAAGTTGTAATCTGTGGAAAATGTAGTTAGTGGGTAGTATATTTGTTCAGTTTTTAATAAGTTATTTCTGTTTATTTTTAATATACTTACTACTGTTTATTTTCCCTTACTAAATAATATATATATATATAATAATATATAATCTGTAATTTGGAAAATATCTCAGATTTTCATAAGTTCGTGTTCATGTATGCTATGGTTCAAATACAATGAACTTTGTGCGGCAAACGGAACTTTCCTTAACAGCATCGAATTTTGTTTTATAAAAGTAATCAACCTCACCTCCATAATAAAGAGTTGAGTTTTCCATCTAGTTAGGTATTGCTCGGCTGCTCGGTCACGTTTGAGAACACCGGTGAGATGACTATACCTATTAATCTGTTTACTAGGAAATAGGTTTATATCTATGATAGCAGACATTTTGTAAATTACTCGACTATGTTTATTATCGGTAACAGTGAAACAGGAAAAAATTTTGCTGTCTTATCTTAACAAAACAATAAAGCTTTTGTGATACCTACTGGCCACAGCTTGGCTAGAAAAACTTAGTAGTATACGAGTATATTGCATTTAAAAATTACTGTTCTCTTTAATAGCAAGACTAAGGTGAAATAATAACCGAAACCTAATTAGCACTAAGTCATAAACTGCCAATAACCGGGTATTAACGTGAATAAGTTATTTAGTTATGAAACAGTTAAAAATCAAGTAGATAGTACTACCTTTATCGTCCTGTATCGTCCTTTCTACGGAACGTTTGTTGGCAAAGAGTAGAGAAATGTAATACTACACGTGAGCGAAATAGTCTAGGTATTCTTTCCCACAAAACGTGGAGAGACATGCAGTGGCGCTCAAACTTTTTTAACATATCTTCATAATGAATACAGTTCATAGAAATTAATATTACAAGAGACCATACACATTCTATTTATTCATTCTGTCTATTTTTTCAGCAAGAAGGATTGGGCTTACAGTTTAGTGTTAGAGGTAAACATTTGGTGGTTCAATACAGCGGAGTAATGGCGTTACACACTGTCAGTTGCAATGGCTTTCATTTTGACAGTTCAACAACATTCATTGCGTTATTTAAGTTGTTGAGCAGACAAAGTTTTCGAACGTAAGAAGCAATGGATTGTGATTGATTGTGTGTTATATTACGCAATTACAATCTAGATAATTTGACAAAAATGAGTAAGACTTCTTATATGTATTGCTCTGTTAACGAAGGCCAATTAGGTTCGAAACGATTATTGAATACCTACATTATTTTACTATTAATAAAAAACAATAACCAAGGACATATCTTTAGTACCTACAGCAGTTATAAACAAAAATAAGAATAGTTTGAGTACCGCCCACTGTCACGGATGGAATCATTTTGCCGACGGCGGGCCGCGTGCTTGAAAACGAGGACTAGAGGAATTTCTGCTCGGACATGGAAGAAACCGCAAGACAGGAGGCTTTTATGTAATCCTGAGCTTAGAATAAAAATGGCGTGGGCGTTCCGGGTTAACGCGTAGGTATTGACAAACAGCAATACACGAGAGACGAACAACGGTAAATAGATTAATACGAATCAGAGATATTGGAATAGTACATTATAGATTTATTTTTTAAAATCATGGTGATCTATTTAGTTCTACTTTATCTATCTGTTAAAGTTCAATATAGGTTTACTGCTCCAGGATAGAAAGCCCAAGTTCGTTATATGTATTTATATTATATGTATGTATGTATGTTCGTGTGTCACAATCTCATCCGGTTTATTAGAGGCCGTAATGAATGGATATGTTAATGGGTATTACCAAGACAAACAAAAAAGTTGATTAACGACGGAGTTCACTCTTTGTTTACATTAGATAAGGATTAAACAATACGTAATTATTACCCCATATACACAATCTGCGTACAATGGGATGTCAGACAATACTGTTTTGTCTCGGAACTGTTTACCAGATGTGAGATGAGAATCTGGATTAGTGAGATCATTTCCTTATAAACGATGAGCTGAATACATACATTATGTATCTGACAGTCATTTGTTTTGTAAGGATTACCTCTTCACCCACAGTGTCTTTAATCGCTAACTGATGGTGACTGATTATAAATCTCTTGTCAACTTAGGTACACTTCTTTAAGGATCTTTGAAAATGACCTTCACAAAACAATAGCAAAAATGTTTACCAGCAGGGGAGCGTTGGTAAACATTTTTACATTTGTTAATTATTTATTTATTCATTTATTTCAAGCATCAAGGCCCATATAAACACATACAATATAATATTTGTATAACTTAAAAATACTATAAATACATACATCATTACACTAAAAACTAACTAACGCACACGAAGTGTCTGCGTCGTTTCGCTGACTGGTGTCATGTAGCCGGCTACGAAACCGGCGGTACACAACACCCTTCGGCCAGAACTCTTCCTTGAGGAAATTCTCGAGATGATGTGTCGGAACACGCACCACGAACGACTTGAAGTTCGTGTTGTAACGCGATTCCAACTACTCGACCCTCAAAGTCCAGTTGGTTGGGTTGTTTAATAGTCCTCTAGATAGTATTTCGGCAATGGTGGCAAATCTAACTTCCAAAATCCGGGCTGTTACTAAGAAATTCCTTATGGAAAAACCCAATAACACTTTGCCCGAGCGCGGGGTCCCGGGTCCGATTGGGAATCGGACCTGGGACCCCGCGCTCAGCAGTCATGCTTGTGACCACGAGACCAACGGGGCAGTACCTATTTACTTTGGAAACGAATTGAAAAAACAAAACGGCTGCGTTAGTTCCGATTTTGACCACGCGCCCAAAGATCGTACTACAAATGAGACCTTGGTTTTTTTTATTTAAAGTTAATTGTTATCTTGTATTATGCTAGTGTCGTTTTTTAACCAGCCTCAACAACTTTTTATAGACAATCTTTTTATTGAGCTAAAGGGATCACGCTATAGATCCTGTGTACATATTCACAGTTATTTTACCTATGATTTTGCATCACTGTTAAAATCACAGTAAAGGAAAATTAATTACAGCTTTGTTTATTTAAAGTCAATACTTAAATGGCGTCAGTATTTTGGGAGCAACATCAGATAATGATATTATCATATCGCGCCCACTTATTTTATCTCCGTTGTTTGGCCCACTTCACGACGAGTTATGAAAGGAGAGCACACAGTAGCTGTTACTTTAAACTTCTTTTTATGTGTTAAGAAAATGTTTTTTAGATAGGATCGATATTAATAGATAACGCCTCCGCTATATGTTTAGGAGTTTTGTATTACGAAGCCATTTTGTATTTTAATCATCAATCAACACGGCCTATCGCAGTCCACTGCTGGGCATAGGCCTTTCCCAGGCTGCGCCGCAACACCCTGTCCTCTGCCTTCCGCATCAAGTCTGTCCCAGCCACCTTCTTTAGGTCGTCCGTTCATCTAGCTGTGGGGCGTTCCATACTATGCTTGCCGACACGCGGTCTCCATTCCAGGACTCGTCTGCTCCACCAGCCATCGGTCCTTCGACAAACATGGCCAGCCAACTGCCACCTAAGTTTGCTTACTCTGCAAGCTGTATCGGTAAATCCAGATGTTGTCCAGATAACTTCATTCCTGATTTTATCCTTCAAAGAGACTCCGAACATAGCTCGCTCCATCGTGCATTTTAATCATGTAGGAGAGAAACTTGGATGCTAATGGCTTTGGGTTGAGAAACGAATACCTACTATTGCTCCTATCATAGGTGTGATTAATAAGATGGCGAGAAGCGTGTAAGGGAAAATCCCCGCTCAAATGAAATCCTACCAGTATTAAATTAAATCTTTGCTAAAACAGGAAACTACATTGCTTAACATTGTAAGCTCGTCAAAATTCCTCATTTATGTTTCTCCTCATAATTAAACCAAATGTAACAGTACGCTTCTAAGAAGCTTGCTACATTGTTTTCGTAGCTCGTCGTCGAAGCTTACTACGCCGTAGCTGTTTGCTACGAATATCGTAAATATTGATCGTTTATTCATGATGGATATCTTGGAAATAATAAATGAAGTGAGAATAATAATAATAATAAGTCTTTGTTTTTTTAGGTATAATTAATATTAATTATGTTCCTGTAGCTCATGGTCACCAAAGATATTAGTTTTACTTATCACGAAGCAAAATGTATCAACCTACTTTAACTTTGTTGATGAAGTTCGCAACTGCGTAGCAAGAATTCCAATCAGAATGATAATACGGAACGAAAACAATTTCTATGAGGTGATTCGACGGTGAAACAGAGTGATCGGTATAGCTCACAAAATATGGAAACTGAATTGGCAATAGGCCGGCCATATTAGCCGTACTGATGACCATTGGAAGTTTGCAAATCGGCAAACGTTGGATAAGTTGCCGTCGCGTTTTTATCTATTTTTTGCATTTCTAGTTTCTATTTTATATCTTGTTACTAAGAGATACTCGTATTTTTATTCTAACATAGCTTGTATATGAACTACTACTGGTACCAACTGATTTGACTTTGTCTAGGTCACGAACACAGCGGGGGCACAATCATCTGCTCGTTACCATACACAAGAAAATTATACCTATTCATTAGTATCGTTTCTTTAAAAATATTCTAAGAAAAATATAACCCTTCAAAAAGTAACTGAAGGATATTTATAAAAAACAAATTGAAACATCTTCTTCATATTGTTTGTGTATTTCAAGTCACGCGTGGTATAAGTACGCTGTCAAAACATGACTACGTTTTGCAATCTGAAGCAATATATTTTCGTTCAAAGAATTATGAGTTTCTATAAAATCTCGACCGCCGCTGTGCTTTTTTAGGTATTCTCTGTTATGAGTCCTCCTCCAACGTGACATTTTTAACTGTAAAGGGGTTTGGTGCTTGTTATGTTTATGAAGAAAACAAAGAACTCGGTGGCTTTTCTTCTTCAAAGCTAATACATTCAACTTGTATTGGTAAGGATTCAAATTGCGTCTTAAACACAAGGGGTGTTTTAATTACATAAACACTTAAACTAAGACACTGAAATCTTATATATATGTATAAAATTCAAAGTCCTGACTGACTGACTAACTGACTAATAGATCAACGCACAGCCGAAACCGCTGATCCTAGAGACATGAAATTTGGAGGGTGTGTTCTTCGTGAAGAGTAGGCATCCACTAAGAAAGGATTTTTCGAAATTCCACCCCTAAGAGGGTGAAAAGGGGGGAATTCGTTTGTATGAAAAATCTTATTCCTTGAGTTAATAAACTTGAAATGGGTTAGTCAATTTTTCAGGGGAGGATTTTACTGCATGGCTTGATTAACTCGAAAATTAGTATAAATAATCTTTGAGTCAAGTTTTTTTTTAAAAGACAAAGATTTATAAATATTTTTTTTTTAAATTCCATCCCTGTGGGGGTGAAAAGCGGGGATACAGTTTATATAAAAAACCTCTTCATTAATTCCTCTTGGTTAATAAACTTGAAAATTTTCAAGAACACTCGCCTAAGTAAGTAATAAAGTTTATCATTATTAGTTTTTCAAAACTACCCCTCAAAGGGGGATATAGGGGTGTTGAAGTTTGTGTGGAATAATTTGAATGCGCGGTCCGATTAACTCGAAACTCAGTGTTTATACTTAAGACCAAAAATAAAGGGTAACATGTATCAGGGTTTTCGAAAATCTACTCCTAACGGGTTGAAAAGGGGTAGTTAATTTTACAAGGGAGGATTATAATGCGTGGCTTGATTAACTCGAAAATTGGTATAAATAATCTTTAAATTCTGAATAAACCCAAACGATTTTTCAAAACTCCACCCCTGTGGGGGTGAAAAGCGGGGGATACAGTTTATATGAAAAATCTTATTCATTTAGTTAATTAACTTGAAACTTGGCAAGAATACTTGCCTAAGTAAGTAATAAAGTTTATCATTATAAGTTTTTCAAAACTACCCCTCAAAGGGATAGGGAAGGAAAGATATAGGGGTGTTAAGTTTGTGTGGAAGAAATTGAATGCGCGGTCCGAGTAACTCAAAACTCAGTATTGATACTTTTGACAGAAAATAATTAATAATAAGTATGTAAAGTTGTCGAAAAACCACTGATGGGACAAAAAGGGGTAATTCAGTTTTTAAGGGGAGGATTTGAACTTGAAACTGTATGTTACATTTTCACGCCTAAACCACTGAACTTCTGATTTGGCATAGAGATAAATGGCATCCTGGGGATGCACATACATTTTATCCTGTTAGCACGTTCCTGTGGGATAATTTCCGACATCTACGCGGGCGAAGCCGCGGGCAGAAGCTAGTTAAATAAATAAGGACCTAGACGTAAACAAGAATCGATGAACTGTGCTGCTGGGCATCGAAGCTTTGTTGATAAATAAGTCACAAGATACAAATAGCTACAGCATTACTCAATATAAGGAACAGCACTATTGTGGAGATATGATTCAAAAAATGTAAGTACTGTTATTCAAAAAAGGGGTAAAAGCGGCACAATAAAAACCCTTTCGTAAGAGCTTTCGAAATATTAACACAACAAATCTCTGGTAAGGGCTTGTAATAGTTCAGCTGAAATTCATATTTTGCCCCCACTTCCCCGCGCCATGTATCTCTCTATCCCACTCGCACTGTCAAACTGATTTAGTTAGGGTGAACTAGACTGTTGATGGACGTAGCAAGCCTACGTCCATCAACAGTCTAGTTCACCGTTAGTAATTCACAGTTAGTAATAAATGATTAAATTATGAGTATATTATTAAACGAAATCGACGTCTTCTTATAGAATAAAATGGAAATATATTGAAAGTTAAAAAAAAGTTAAATTATTCATTAGTACGTTATAAATTAACTAGCAAATAGTTATTTATATTAATGATTAATTTAGCTAATTTACCAAGGTAACCTCCGTAAAGATGTCCAACAAAAAATAGGCGTTTCGGAAATCATCCTCGTACTTAAAATACGAACGCGCGATGATGAGATCTAATATAGAGTTGTAAAAACTCACAAATTAGTCAATCAGCTGACAACTCTCAAATTGGTTGTCAAATAGACATCTACATATATAAATACTTTTGACTCTATCCAGACCAGAAGGCCAATTCTCGTAATTTAAAACGTTCAAATCTAGTCGCAATCAAATCTCGGCGACAATCAAATGTCAAAAACTTGTCAAAATGTGGAGAAATTAGAAGTATTTTTTGACAGATTGAGATTGAGAAAAGACTGTGAATGTTCTTAAAATTACGAGAATTGCCTCTCTGGTCTGTTTTGTTTTGGCATTGATGCCAATTCTATTGGCGATACATCCAAGTGCTGAGATGTCATCATGAAAACGCGACAACGACAGAATAACCTCAAGACCAGCGGACTAAACATATACCCATGTAAAGGGTGAGAGAAGGGGACGTAATTTCCCCGAAATTGTGCTCTAATATTATTGGAGAATGTATCTAAGAGGCTGAACTGGAAAGGACGCGGCATGGATGAACTTGGACAAACCCTAGATTATGTTCAACGATTGCTGTCCATGTTAATGCTTTCAAGGTTGTCCGAGAATACTTTTACCTACGGAAAACTCTGTAGTTTGGTAAGAACAACATTGAGAGGTTAACAAAAGAATTTAGCTGGGCTGGGCAGTGTTTACGAAGCTTCATCGAGTCTTCTCGTTGAGTATTTTACAGAGCCTAAAGACTAAGATCTTCAGTCCGTGCGTCCTGCCTTTTACGACTTACGGAGCCGTTTGTGGTAGTGCGCAAACAGCAAAGTTTCACACTGAAAATAAAAGTCGATTCCCAGCAATTAGTTTTGTGCAATAGTTTTATGTACGAAGGCGTATATATTATTTTTTTACAACAGTTAAGGCGCCTACCCTTACTTTCTTCCTTTAAAAAAATCCACCTGTATCACATTTGTGGTAATTGAAATATTTTTCCATTAACACAAACCTATCTCAAATAAAATGATAAAAAAAGTTTTGCTGAATATATTGAAAACACTATAAAAATTTGGGAACTGTCTTAAATTTCTCTAAATTTTTGACAAAGTTTTGACATTGACGTGAGATTACGATTTTGAACCATTTCAAAGATGATTTTATAAATGAAAATGACAAAAAAAAAAAACAACAAATGACAAATTTTACATTATTATATAATTTCTTCAGAACATAAAACATTGTCAATCGGGTCTTTTGAGCGCAAGTGAAGTGACACGAGTTCCCCGTCTGATAGCCGAAGCGGTACTGACCATAGAGTAAAGTAAAATATATCGGGTACTGACAAGTACTGAATCGGGGTTCTGTCGGGGGCCGAGGCCGGTCGAGGTAGTACAGGCCCTATTTTCGTCATTGAGTCACTTCCCTAACATCCAAAAAGGGTTTTCCCTAACTTTTAAATGCCACAACAAAAATAAAGCGGTTACGTTGGGTGCGGACGTCACAGTGAAGCCTGCTCCTTCCAACTTCACCTTTTGTGCAACCTCGGCGCTGCGTGACCGACGATCACGAGCCGCTGGTCGCGTGTTCCGTCACATTGGCTGGCTTTTTATTATTTGAAATATTACACGCTGTTAATTCATCTTCAAAGGGCCCGGGGCTTAATGTTACGTACATGTCATGCGATATGTGGATAAAAAACCAAATAATGATAGATGATCACCGATACCCCGGACTTTGGTGTTTAGGTTTATTTTTTATCAGTGAATATTGCCCAAGATGTGTTTCAAAAGTTCCTTTATAACTTGTCATGTTTTGTATTCGCGACCCGACCCGATGACGATTGTTTAAAAAATACCCGTTGTTTATGTCATAATGTCCTATATTAGGGATGAAAAATCTAATTATCTAATAATTATAATGTTTAAAATATGCATTATCAGATTATAAATAAATCCAAATGGCGTAGTATGACATTTAGTGCGTAATTCACGATATATGAGCACGAAAAGGGCGTAAATGACACTAACAGTAATTCCCTTACGGCGATTACATTCCTAGCTAATTCTGTTTAACGTTGTTTATAAATGTCTCCTTCTCTGACATTTACACATTCACATGATTGGAGCACTTAATATCGGCAACAATTAATTTTATAACCCGTTTATATTCGAACTGAAAGGAGCCTATAAAGATCAGTCGAACGGGGGAAATCGTTAGCGAAAATGTCAAAGGAAACCGCGTAGGTATATTATTCATCTTTGTTATTTCTTTGTGAATGCCGCGTAAGGTGAATTATTCATTTCGTATTTCGTATTCATTTTTTTTTTGTGTTGTCAAAAGTAAGCATGGCGTTTCTCTATTTGTGCTAGGAAAAAACTTCAGACTCAATATTCGATATGTTTACTGTGGTAGGTTTACAACAAGCACGTGATTATTGTGGCGGCGTGTGTGCTTGATCATTCGGTTCCCTACAAAATGGTTTATCTGGATGGTGCTGATCCACGCGTCATGTTCCTGAACGGGCGCCGTCGTCCGTTGAGACTGTTCATCTTTTAACTGCTAGGGTTTATTTTTAATCAATATGTTTTGAATAGTTTCTTCATTTTATTTTTTTACATTGTTCTCACACATAGAAGCAACAAGAATAATGTACCCAGAATTTATCTTGATTTATAAGAGTGTCCTTGGAGTTTCTTGCCTGTTCTTCTCCATAGAGATCTGCGTTTTGTAATGGGCGACTTCAACTTTCTGACCGACTGCGACTCTTTGACAATTCAAAAGTATGGTAAATGGTTTAATTGAAGAATTGGTAAGCTAGAATTTTAGTTTTCGTGGTCCAACACAGAAGTTACCTGTGCCTTCCATTGGAGATCTTGGATACCTTATGTGTTAACGCTAACTGTATGCATTTAGTCTTTACCTAGGTATTCATGAGGATAACTACAAAAATGGCAAATGGAATAAAACGTGGAATAGCTATGTTTACTACGTACAGCAAACAGTACGTAACTGCATACTTAAGGTGAAAATGGTAAGTGAGAGTAAAGTCCTTGTTCTCATTATTGACCCCTGAACTTTGAATGGTCTATATAAAATCCAAAACTACGTCATATCCGCAGATAAATAGACAGGGATTAACAAAAAATAAATAAAATATTTCGTCCGGTTATAATACCGGAACCCTTGACCGGAACACAATGTTTGTTTTCCCATCGTGGTGCGAATCTTAACTAAGTACAAGCGCAAAAACAGGAAATATGGTCTCGGTCTAAAGATAAACTCTTCGCCGGATTAACCGTTGACTAGGTACCTGGCCTACCTACCTTCCTGGGCGTATTTGACGACTCGATTGGCGACGTAGTTGATTTGCTTTTTTACAATACGGATCGTATGAGTTGTAACTTGAAAACCCCTCTTGATATATACCGGCGGGCCGATTTTTTTACCGTGCGGACAAAAACAGGGTATAAAGGTGAACGGAAGCCTATGGTTATAAATGTTTTCACAAAAAAAAACAAAAAAAAAAAAACTTTTATTTTTGTTGGAAATTTGTGTTTGTATGATTACAAATAAAAAGTAACCCACAAAATATGAGAATTCTAGTCCGGGACTAGAGCTTAAAGGGGATGCCCTCAACATAACTCCTTAAGTTAGAACTGGCCTCAAATGTCATGATTTCATGAAATAGTCATTCAATAGGGTAATATGAACTTAGAGAGTTGTATTGATGCTTTCATGATTATAATTATACTAGCTGCGCCCCGCGGTGTCACTAGCATAAGTTTCGATCCCTTAAGAATATCGGAATAAAAAGTATGCTTTGTGTTAATCCCGGTTATAAACTATCTGTGTACCGAATTTCATCCAAATCCGTTCAGTATTTTTTGCGTGAAAGAGTAACAAACATCCATTCATACAAACGTTCGCGTTTATAATATTAGTAGGATAAATAAATATTTATTACGATCGCGAATCATATTTCGATCAACATACAACCTGACACTGACCAGTAGATTGCAAAAAACGTAAGAGAATTTCGCGCGCTACCGTGACACTTTCGCCGTTACAAAAAAAATGCCCTTTCAAAAAAGCTTACGCGTGTTTGTTACATATCCGACCAGTCTTGCCGTAGGTGGTGCACCTACACCCTTAATTCGGTCACTACACCCGGTAATCCATATATAAATAGCCAAAGAGTCGGCCATATTATATAATAAGTAGCCATTGAAGCCTTACTACAGGCTGAATGAGAAGGACATTACCAAGCCTTGAATAATGTGAGAGAAACCAGGTCATGGCAGGCGCTGAGATTTGCGCATTTTACTGACGCAATCCGTGATTCAATAGCCAATAGTTACTAAATGTTCCAAATATTTTGAGGTATTTAAAGTTATTTCCTAGACAGTTATTAAAATTGAGCCGGATTGAATTTCTTTCGCTGGTCATAGCAGGAAATCTGGAATAAAATCCGTCTGTTCATAAGTCCTGACTATTCTTTGAATAATTATGAAAAGTTATGCCTTAGGTAAGTTAGGTAATAGCACTAGAGTCTACTGTTATTTCATGTAATAATAAATAAGAAGTAGGTTCAAAATATCTATTTTTTAAATTTTTTTCGCTTTCTAAACTTTTTGGCACCTGCGCAAGGCTGAACCTAGGTAGTCGCCACCGCTGCAACCTACAGGGTTCCCAGGCTCAGCTAATTAATTGAAAAAAAAAAAAAATTGTGTAAAGTGAGTAGTGTTGCATTGTAGCCTGTGATCAAAATGTGGTTTGACCTAGTTAGCGTTACTTAGCACCAATCGACCTATTCATTCATCATTCACGCGGGGCGGCACGGGAGGGGTCCAAGGCTCTCACGATGACGTCACAATGTTGGGTTTAAAAATTATACCCCCCTCCGGTTCGCACAGCTGCAGTCCTTTCACGTGACCTACTGACCCAAAATCCAGGGATCCAAGTGACGTAGCCAGTACAACCCCGACAACGAGTTCCGCGCTTGAAACCCAAGAGTTGTACCGAATGGATGGCAAAACTTTTTTGGAGGAGAAGGAACTGCGTTTTCAATGGAAGTTTCTACGTTAACTGTATATACTAGAGGTGCGGTGCAGGTGTGTGCGTGCGGGTAGGCTTGATGTGTGAGTATATGCCCGTGGGTAACACGGCCTTCCTTCGTGGTAGCCTCGGCAGGCTTCACATACAGATGTAGCGCGGCAAGCTATTGGAAGGCCGCTGTTTAAATCTAAAATTAGACATGTTAGAACGTCAAGCACCGGTGTGTTCCATTCTTGTTAGTTGTTCATGATGTAGGATAAGAACTTCGTCGTAGGCAAGATACCGAATATGATAATGAGATTTAAATTAGTGTTAACTGATTTTCAATCAAGAACTTTAATTCTGCTAGTAATTGTTACTTAACTTTAATTTTGTGTACATAGCTTTTGATGTTACGCATAACATGAGAGTTCATGCCCTCAAAAGTTTAAATTATCTATTAGATAATGTAAGTTTTATTATTGCAATATTCTATGTAACTCGGTGTTCAAGACAAGCAAGGCTGATAATCAAAATCTAGACAAGTTTGTAAGGCAATAGTTCAATGTGTGATGTGTGTATGTATGTGTGTGTGTGTTCATTTAATAATGATTTATGTACTATTTAAATGTATTTCTTCTACATATCAAGGTTTCTTTCAGACTTCCTTGAACACTATTTTTGTAACTCTTTGCTTGAGGCGAACGAATGAAGACTAATAGGTTTTAATCAAGGTTGCACCTGGACTGCGAACAGATACCTTCTTGCGAATGTACCGAAATAAACTTTGTTTGAGTAAAGGATTACCGTTACATGTTTTTATGGTTTTCCATTCGGGTAGTAGCTTTTAGATGAAGGCCAAGGAAACGCTTGAATAAATATGGTTTTGTTTTCAATAATGTGTTTGTATTGACAGGCTGCCAGCTGCCGACGAAAGTTTGATTAATTGTGGTGTAATATCATAATTATTTTATTGTGATATGAATGAACTGATTCTGATGGTCATGCTGTGTTGCTACTTTTTGTTACAATAATGCAGTATATGAGCGACGGCACTTTCAGTTCCCTTGGGAAATAAAACGGCTTTCCTTTTTCTTAGTATTTTGATAAAATGAGAATCGCTTGACTTTTCTAACTACTTAAAAAGAATCTGCAGGATAGTTGTGTGTGGTTTCCCACAAATAATCACCACAAGTCAAGTAATTATTTTCACATTTTTTTTATTTTGTGCTTCCTTCCGGAAATGTTGCCAAATATTTGTTATTCTTTCTTTTAAGTCGGTCATAAAGTTCTCAATAAAATCCTTCAACATCATCCGATGACCAATTTAATGGCCAAGCATGGTGATATTGTGTAATGCTAACCTTACAGCTAATGCGGCACTCGAGCTTTCGAAATTGGTAATTATTTCTACACCATTCGAGTTTTTACTTTAGTTTTTATTGGCGTGTGTGTAAGTTTGTACTGCCATGAACCTAAGGCGTGTGACTATAATTACGTGTCAGCATAGTGCTTGTTTATCCCGGCGCCGAGGCAGCCTGACACGCATACATTATGATAATTTATCACTTCAGCGTCAGGGCCGAGTTCCGCGTGCTCCGATCAGAGTATGCGAGGAGGGTGCTGCTCCGGCGTGCGTTTCCATTGTAAAGTCCAAGCGTTAATATAGTACATCGAGATGTTTATCTAACTATGTATTTATGATTTCAGCAGCCCGTCGTAAGTCTACGCGTTTGTGACAACAGTATAACAACAATAGTAGTGTTTACAGAATTGTTTTAGGTAATGATTTTTCCGTTTTAATTACATAAATGGTTTTAGTTCGTACATTTCTGTAGGAAAAGTTTAAGTAAACGTAATGTTAGTCCAATGGGATGGCAATCTAACACGATCGGAGAGAGATCAGGCGGTATTTTCCGAGGCGGGGTATCACATCGCCAACTTCCAAACTCCGGGCTGTTACTAAGAAATTACTAATAGATAAACTCAATCACAGTTTGCCCGACCTGCGAATCGAACCCAGCAGTCGCGCTTGCGACCACGACACCAACGGGGCAGTTCAAATCAACACAAAACAGAGCATCAGCACTGTCTATAAGCCAGCACACATTGCAATGAAAGGAGTCTTTACCGTAAGACAATGGAACCAGTCGTCTTGAGCCTTGATCGGCCGATGAACTTATCCAATAATCTCCTTATTTCCACATAAAGTAATTTACAGCGATGTAGATGTTAAGTACTTACGATATGATCACCCTTATGTAAAACAAATCGTGCGCCAATATTGTTGTTAAGTCATGTTTGCTTCAATATTTTGGGAGCAATCCCCTTCCAATCTTTTATTCCGCGTAACTTTAGGCCCTTATGATGGGTATGTTTGATAATTTTCTGTTATGTGAAATATCATTGACCTGTCAAGGACTGTTTGATATTTGGTGGTGTATTTTCTTTGATAGGGCTATACCTACAGGATAACAAAGTGGGAATTGAGTTATTGGTATCCGTTTAGTGAGGGGTTGATGTAGCAGGGGTATATGGGTGTTTTGTACTGTGTGGCTTTACATAGTGGCTTCTGCTTGACAGTGTTCTATTTGGGTGATTTATTTATTTCTTGGATCGCCAACAGAGGCTACACCAAAACATGCACGTTAACATAAACAGGGACAAATACAAGTATGCGCTTCCAATTATAGAAGACCACATAATTCACTTACTATCGAAGGAAAACATCGTAAAACCAACAATTCTAAGACATGTGACATCTACCAACCCACACTGGGCCCGCGTGGTGGATTAATTACAGCCCACCTGTGTCCCAGCTGTGGGAACATTATAGGCTGACTATGCTATGTCATTAAACTATTATCTACTAGCATACAAAGATAATAAATTGCGTTGCATTGCATTTAATGAGAATAATGAGTGTTAGATAACGTGCAGGGAAGGCGGAGGCTGTACGATCGATAGGTGCACCAGGTTGTTGACCCCCTGCCCAACTTCAGCTTAATATAGACCTGCTTCGACTACCAGCCCACTGGCCTATAAATATGAAATGCCATTTTTGACTGCAATGCGGTTACTGTACCTACGCCGCCGGTCACCGCTATTTTAAGAGCTTTTTAAGTAAAGTCTTTGTATGGGTACATAATTCATTCAATTTTAAAGTTTTATCTACACAGATTAAAAGCTACACTCCACTTTATTTTTTTGTTGAACTTAAAACCTCTTTCGATAAGATTATGAGGTAATCTTAGGTACTTACTTACTTGTTCTTGGTATCTACTTATCAAGTGGATGTATTTAGCTGTTTGGAAGAAAAAGGGGAAGCATCTCTTCCAAATATTGACATTGTGATCAACTAGTGAGCCCAAGTGCCTGTGGGGCAGGACCAGAATTATGCCAAGCATTTTTATCTACAATATACGCATCCTCAACTTATAATATGCTTGTCTACATAGTGTGCATTTAATGCATGTTTTAAAAACCGACTTTAATTAACAATATGTATGTACTAGGCACTAGCGACCCACCCCTGCTTCGCACGGTTTTTTAGATTTCTTTATTATTTGTTAGTTTACTATTAATGTTTTATACACATTAACCTTCCGAAGTAAATTGTTTAAATGATAGTGAAAGCCGCATCAACATAATTTAGAAGAACAACACGGGACAGATACGAAAATCGACTTTAACTTATAACATGTACAGCTTTCTGTACATGTTATAAGTTAAAGTCGATTTTCGTATACAGATGAAGAACTTCAGAGCGAAAACAACAAACCGGTAATTAATTAAGCGTACTTAATTCGACCATAATAAACTACAAAACTTTTTAGTTGCAGTTTTATCGTCGCTCACGTGCTGAATGGTGCGTAGGCGTCGCGTCGCTCATGTGCGGGCGCTGCAGGGGACCCGCACGACTATGTGGTGACAAAGCTAATGTTTTTCATACGTGTAGGCGAAAAGCATGAAGTATCGGCTAGTTAGTAAACGTGATTGTGTATTGTAACGGTCTATTAGTTACACGTTTTACAGGAAACGTTCTGCGCTGATTAATGGGAGCAGGTAAGTACAGCCGTGGCACATGGGATTGTAGAAAATGTTTGGCTTTGTGGAGCGACCTTTCTGTCACCTCTATCAGTTTGAATAAAGAAAATAAATTCATTTGACCGAGGTTAAGGGACACAATAAATACACAAAACAAAACAATAAACAGGAAAGGGCCAATTGCAAGTCTTCTAAGGTCAGCGTTAAATGAAAATGTCAGGGCTTTAGTGTACCCGTACAGTATAGCGGCTACTCATAGTACCTATATTGTGGGTAGATGTCACGGAAACAGACTGGTATACTGCATACAGTATACCAGTCTGTTTCCCTGACATCTCAATTAACTTAAGAAATACTGGATATATACGTCCTTGCGTTGATTTTTTCTATTAATTTGCATAAAATGCACGTAATAAATATGGTGTATGCAAAAGAACAGCTAACAATAATAATCTTAGTTGTTAATCACTCGCCTGCTCAAGTCGTACAAGTCTTTTCAAGGTAGGCTGTAATATTATTGCTCTGCTATTTCACCGATAAAAGCCAAGCTCGGAGAACGAAGAAAAAAGCCGGAGGGGAGCAGTGGTACCCCAGTGGTAACGGCCGCGACTTACAAGTTGTAGGTCATTGGTTCTAACTCAGACAGGTGTTTTACGTTGTGAAAATAATTCCATCACCACTGCTCTCAAAACGGCGAAGGAAAACATCGTGAGGAAACAGGCATGTCCTAGAACCAAAACTTCGAAGACATGTGACATCTACCAATCCGCACTGGGTCTGCGTTGTGGATTACGGCCCACTCCCTCTCACAGAGAGGAGGCCTGTTTCCTAACAGTGGGCACATTAAAGGCTGATTATTATCAGAATTAAAAAAATACTAAATGATTTTTTTATTTAAATCAACAATAGGTAGGGTACCCCACATTATGTTGCTTATAAGAGTAATCAAAGGATAGGAAAAAATTAATTTAATGCATATGGCATTGAATTATTTTTTTCCTATCCTTTGGTTACATTCACAGGGAGTGCCAGTCCTAATTAAGTATTTGTTTCATAATTTTAAAAGGCTGCCGTTATTGCCATTTGACTACGGAACGTTAAAAATAAGAAAAATATTTCAAATCATGGATTCCCATCACATTGACTGACTTTTAGTAGGCGTTTGATAACAAGGCGCGTTTGACATAAGTCAGTAAAGGCGTTTTAGGATTCTTATGAAGTTTTGAATAACAATGACTTGGCTTCTGAATTCTTTTCTCATGTTTATAAATTACCTCTCATTTCCTAATCAAATACATTCGAGTGTTAGCGGGTATTATCGATTCATCTAAGAGGCACCCTTAATTCGCTAGTCTATATATAAATAGTATAAAACAAATCGCTTTTCGTGTCTGTCTGTTTATCCGTTTAGTTCTTGAAAACTGCACAGTGGATTTTGATGCGGTTTTCATGGTGATTTAGAGAATGTATTTCGGAAGGATTATGTGTTTAACACATTAACATTTAACTCAGCTATAGCACATAAATCTTGATGTTTTGACATGTCGCCACATCAGTCGATTGTAACCACAGAAATATATAAAACAGATGGCACCCGTGTAAAGGCACGGGGCGGGTCGCTTGTTAAGTTATAAGTCACAAACATCTTATAAGGGTCGAGCCTATTGTACTATTGTTTATTGAAAAACAAACCACGGTATATAGTCATTTTGATGGTTCTTCTAGAGTACTTAACCAATAGTCTTCTTACTAAAACTACGTCTTTCTTCTAGTTTGTTTCATGCATGGCCACTATGGTTATTGTCTATTACGTACGGATTAGTGAAACGAACTGAAAAATCACGACGCAGGGCGAAGTAAGAGAACGATTAGCTACTGCTTTTCGTGTCTTGACTTCGATTCCTGCGCTAAGCAAATATTTTCATGACCTCTAGATACGTATTTGTTTATGTTACGTTTGTAGCATAAATGATAATTACGGACATTAGGCCAGTCACAATAGCTCTGAGCAGACTACTATAAAAATGGCTTTTATGGTCTCTCTTATTTGCTACTTGTTGATATCCATTTTATGGATTGTTTGTATTCGTATAGTTAGACAGCGTAAGTAGCCTTTATGGCTATTTAGCAGACTAAGAGAATTGCAGGAAAAAGGTTTTTTGTATAGTTTCGTTAAGTATGTATGCAGTGCAAGCTTTTGCCCGCGACTTAGCCGCAGGTGGAGGACGGAAATTCAGACATAGTTACTTTTGCAATTTGAATATAAGTATGCATATGGATGTATGTAACAGCTTATGTCATTTCTGAATACTGACTCGCTTTTTAAAGCCTGTATAGATGAATACAAGTCAATTCGTTGTATAGATGGATTTGGTTTCTTACTTTGTTTTCCTGATCAGACTGTTGGGTGACTGAAGTATTCACTATAATTTGCAGATGTCATGCATATTTTCATTATGCTATGCTTCGTTGCTATGTAAATAAAGACTTTAGATATTTGTCATAAGATTGAGATGTCATGTTATGCTCCATTGTGTATGGGTGTTTGCTAAAGGGTAACTAGGATTAAAAATCAGGCATCATTTTTCATAGTTTTTATTTTAAATACGAAAACTCATGTTAATCGACAATAAAAATTACTTACATCTAATTGATTTAATATTTAAACTAGCTACTTAGTATACGGCAATATCAACTGAGTAGTTTACTGATCAATTAGTAGACAAATAGTATATCTATAATGTATAGGTACAAATTCGAAACATTTCTAATTAGTGATGATTAAGTAAATTTACATTTACGCTATGAGATGCGGTGTGTTATGTTGTAACGAAGTACTTAAATTGCACACGGCACACCATACATTGATAGCATTAAGGTACACAGTTCTTATTAGTAATAGTATACCGTATATCTAGACCTATGTATTTTCCAAAGGTGGAAAGGCACTATGCTTGATTAACCAAAATCAAAAGTTTTATACATTACAACTCTCTTTAGACCACTTCAGTACAAACATTACTTACTGAGACTACACTATTATTTAAACGATCTCAAAACGCATGCAGTTATGTGGCGATTTAAACAAGTAGTAGAATAAATTGTGATTCGATCGAATTTTAGTCTAACGTAATTTAGATTGGTGTTCTAGAGTGCAGTACAGTATACAAATAATGATAATATCCAGTGAGTAGATATTATTTAAAAAGTGTTAACTAGTAGTTATGTTTCACAGACCGACAGCTAGTTGCAATTCAGTACACAGTCTTATGTATTGTCCCTTAATTAGAACTAAACGAGTCACAGCTCAACTTGCAGCGAGTGCTGCGGAGGTCCGCGCGCCGGGAGCAAGGCAACTCTCCCGCGCTGCCTCGCTTGGTCCTCTATGAAGACATCGTTAAATCGGCTACTCGCCCAGGTTTCAGCAATTATCTACTGATATGATGAGAACTTGCCTCTCTAGCGCATTTATTCTATTCATAAATCTTAACCAGTCTTAATCTCCGCCCGTGTCCGGCCCGAATGATAGCTTCCTTTATCGGTTGAGTCCCGTGGATTCGCAGCACACTGTGTGGCGTGGTACTCTTTGAGTCGGCAGGCCGGAGAGACCGCGTACGTAGGTGTAGGTTACTGGGGGCCGAAGAATCCGCTTCGGTTGTGTTTGCTTCTTGGGAGGGCGCGTACGTTCCGTTGGAGAGCAGGACTGAGAGCGAGATGAGAGGGTCAGACTTTGGAACACTCGCCGAAGAGATACGGTAGAGCGGCGCCGGCGTTGGCGGTCGGAGCCGTCGCTTCCGGATTCACTGACGGAGCACGAAGATCGGTCATCAGCACGTCCATTTTCACCAGATACACTTTCGTTGCTACTCGAGCTACCCATGGAGTCCGAGTCGGTAGCTTTTCGGGAGAGGCGACTGCTGAGAGCTTTCAGCAGTCTTCCGCCGCGGGGTGTCGGGATAGTTTCTGACATCTCCTCGATTGGTGGGCACACCACTATCTTCGGAGTGACAGACTCGCGGCGCGTGTTGTTTTTCGGCGTCCGCTGTTGTCCAGCCACGTTCACCGGCAGGTCGCCGACGAACTTCTCACTCGTCAAAAAGTTGATTCCCAGCTTATTTTTCATAAGGTCGACGTTATCAATTCTTTTATAGATGAAAACACAGTAGTATTTTTTTTTATTTTGTTGTTACAACGATTTGTAACAGTTGTTGTGATTGCAAACTTTTCCGTTTTCGAGCGTGGTTGTAGAGTTAGGCGTGTAAGTCGCTTCGTGAGGGTTAGTAGCGAACTGTTGGCGGGTGGGAGGTTGGCAAGGTTTATATGGAATTTCCCGCGCATGCGTAGTGTTAGGCCCAATTGTTCATGCACCGGTACACGTATATACATGCCTACCTCCCGTCGGCATCATTGGGATGTCGTTATGGATACTTTGTAATGTCGCTAATGGGGTTGAATTGTGCAACAATCTCATCTACTGATGAGTTTCTGTCCTGATGTAAAAAAACAGAGTAGAAAAAGTCTGAGGAATCTAAGAGAGGTCAAACTGCTTTATAGTTTCAAGGTCAAACTGATTTAATTAAAGGGCTGTTATTATTACTGAAAGAATGACGATGAAACGAACGAACAATGATATTGATGTCACAATAAATCGTCTTTAATACTCAAGAGATAACGCCTTATGATTTCATTGCAGCGACAGAGAGCGCGATGATTTGAAATTAGAGTATAGTAGGCGCTTGATATAAGAATGGGCAAATAATTCTTGTGAATTGTGTTTAGGTTATCTAAGTGCAATGACTTACCTCATTTACCCGTATGACTTTCAGTCACAATAATGCCAACGAACTTGATCGTTCATAAACTGTGTCTTAATTTTCAGTTCAACTGTATTTATTTTGTCAATATTTATCACTGCACTGGTCAAATAATTAAAGTAGAACATTTGATTGTATGTGTTAAACAGCGTTCGAATTGTGTGCAATGATTGGTAAATTTCGAAGTATTTCGAAATCGATTTTTAATATCAACCTATTTCAAAAGGATTTGTAGCTTCAGAAGATATCCTGTAGTAGTTCTATACTTACCAGTGTTGTTATTAAGTTAAACATAGGGTATTTTAGCTACAGTTAGTTTCTTATAGTTACGTACGTTTCAACAGAATATTAGAGCATTAATGCATTATCTGAATCCGGAAAGTGAATGTGTAAACTGGTAATTTATAAAATACCTTCTCTATTAGTAATAATGACTTTTTTAATTTTAATTATATAAGTACATAATTACTTCATCTCATTTTATTGTAATTTTATTGGCCGGGTAAACGGCTCGGTTTTCGAGAATATACTTAAACTCTTCTGGAAATATTCCTAAGCATTCACTTATACTCACTTAAACGAAGGCTTACAATAGAATTAGTGGATAATTTTAGGGATATTTATAGTCATGTCTGACAAGATTAGGCTTCTAAATTCATTGATAAGGCATTGATCTTGTACAAGAAGCTGCTAGATTAGCATGAAATCTAAATGATTAATGCTGGAATACTAACTTACCGATAATTCTAACATAGGAGTATTCATTAACTATTCCATATCATCGATTACAGTCATATACTTTGACAAATTATCAACAATCTACGCAGCGTCACCTCCAGCATACAGTTAACAAATCAAGTGACGTAAAAAGGTCAAAGTCATAACGTAGATCCCGTGGTGTAAGCCACGTGGTAATTTCTTAAGAGTTCTTAAGTCACAGGTCGGCACGTGACGTATTCGATCGCACGGGATCAACTTAATTAATTTGTAATTGAACCTTTTTGTCTTGATTCGGCGGCACGGCGTGTCGCGAGTTCTTGTGACAATGCCGATGGCAGGTGATTAGACCGAGTGTGGGATCGCGTTTAGAATATTTTGTTTTAGGGAACGTGTCTCAGAGAAAGAGACGCCATTTCATTTTTCACGTTTTTTTTGCACGCGTAAACAACGTATTAGAACGTGTGTAAAGGGGTTTATCGGGTTTTCTCGTTTGGAAATTCTTTGTAGGAGACTGCAATCTCGGATATTGTATTTACGTAGGCACTTATAAGATGACTGGCAAAATGTACGTATCTATTATCTCCGCCTAAAACTTTAAATTATGAACCCAACGTCAAATCAAGTAATCGTGCGTAAAAATGTTGACAGCTGATAAAAGGTTTTATGAAGGCTTGCAAACTTGCCGAGCACGTTTTGACTGCGGTGCTTCTGTGCCCCGTGACGGCGAAGACGTCACGACTCGCTACTGCGTACGGTTTTATTGCAAACATAAGTTTATAGTAATCAAAGTAAAAAATAATGTTTATTGGGACACGCACAGGAAGACATTGACACGAACTTAAAATAATGATACAAACAAAAGAATAAAGATCAAATAAATATTAAAATTTAATTAAAATATAGAAATACTGTTCGAGGCCAAATGGCCCACCTATCACAGCATGCGGCTGCTTACCACTATAATCAGGAAATGTTAACCCTGCTTGGTTAACATTTGCTTTAATTTTCTAGTACAGGAAGAACACTATTTAAACTTCTTGATTTTTCCGGAAATCGAACCTGGCTTCCAAAATATATTAAGAAAAATGCATCGTGTATCACCACCACGAATAGTAGCATGTAGGCTGTAAGATTGTATAACTAACTACCGGTGCGATAGCATCTACCAAGCAAAACTATATTAGTAATCTGTATGTTTTCGATATAAATGATTACGTATGAATCAGACACGGAAAATGTTCCCAGCACCCACCAACGAACCAACACAATCGGATAAGTAAAGGCTCAGTATTACGCAACGATTGAAATGTTTGGTTTCAAAATCATACGTGGCTGTGACAGACTAATTTAGACTGAAACCGACGCCTATGATAATAATAACCAAGTTACTTAATATTGTATTGAACACGTAAAGCGTCTATTTTCGTAAAGCCGCGGAGAACAATGGGCATAACATTGGGTGGTCCATGCAACATTATACAGAAACTACGATACGGCACTGAGTAGGTTGAAACGACAGAGAATCTACAGACCATTTATAGAAACTTCACTTTTTGTTTCTTGCATTTGTATGCAATTTCATAAATCATTATTTAATAAATACACTGTGTGTCAAGGAGCAAACTTGCAACCTCTCGCTAATAAGTAAAAGAAGAAAGACGAAGAAAAATGAGACAGACGGGCAATCAATATTGTACGATCTACCAAAAGTCCTGCTAATTTAAAAACTTGCAAGATTAAGCTTCATAAGTAAGGTAAATTTTATGTTAAACAAATCAGACCATGGAGATTGGTTAGCTTACAATGCAACACTATCCAAGAACTGGTCGAATACTGGTTAACTAGCTGTGCCCGCGACTTCGTTCGCGTGCATGTCCGATGAGTTTTAATTTTTTTTTGCGCCGGAACCCTTTTTCTTTTTCTAAAATAAAAGTAAGTAATTTTTTTTTTAATATACAAATATACTTTCATACTAGGTACTTATACGAGTATACTTTCATATGCGTTTAGTAAAATGCCTTTTTTTAGACTTTACAAACAGATACTTCAATTTTATT
Source organism: Apamea anceps (assembly GCA_951799955.1). Taxonomy (NCBI): domain Eukaryota; kingdom Metazoa; phylum Arthropoda; class Insecta; order Lepidoptera; family Noctuidae; genus Apamea; species Apamea anceps. The sequence goes on from OX637516.1 coordinate 9,803,242, forward strand.
TATTTTTATATGTATGTATGTAAAACATGTATGTGTGTGATAAAAGGGAATTATCGATACGAAGACGCAGAAGAACGCTATCCAAGACTGTCTTAGAATTCGAACATGTTGAAAACTTGAAACAATGAATGAATGATATATTTATTGGCAAAAATATAGGTAGCTAACATAAGTTCTTGAGAACTATGGGTTTTACTATATTCGGCCCCTTAGCCCATATATGAATAGTATACTTACTGTCTTAGCTATTCATATGAACCTAGACAAACAGTCTAGAAGGCCCTTCATCTTGCGAAAATTGCTGCCATGGATGACTCTATGAAATTTATGAACAGTCATTACGAGGACCTACTAAAGGAACATGCTTCATCTAAGGAGACCATTTTAGAACTGCAGAAAAACCATCTTGAAATGAGCAATAATTTGAATTCGCTAAATGTGCGTGTAGATCAGCTAGAGCAGCAAACTCGATCTAACAATATCGAAATTCAATGCTTACCTGAGAAGAAAAACGAAAATTTATTTAACATTGTGTCAGAAATCTCTAAAGTGGCTGGATGTGTCGTGGAAAACAGAGATATTTTGCATTGTACCAGGGTTACCAAACTCAACCCTAATAATATCAGACCACGTTCAATTGTAGTACAGCTGGCTTCTCCTCGACTTCGTGATCAGTTCCTGGCGTCTATTATTAATTTTAATAAGCACAATGGCGACAATAAACTGAAGACCGTGCATCTCCGCTACTCTAGGCTAAAAACCTGTCCACAACATATAGAGCTCTGCACGCTGCCGCGAGGATCAAAGCCAGAGAACTCGATTACTCTACCACAGAACTATACAAGGAGTACAAGTGTTGACGGTGCGACAGCTGTTTATTCTCCGCACGATGCTCCGACGACATTCACTACTTCCCGTAAATAAGGAAGGTTTAAATAAATGAAGTGGTGCACTTGTTTGCCCCTCTGTGCAATGTAGGACAGCTTTCGCGCAGCGGAAATGCAACGCATTGAGTTCCAGGCTTTACAATGTAATTAACAAAAAGATCTCACTATACAAACTAAATACGCACAATTTCAAAGCGAAATTAACTGATTGGTTAAAGTTGTTCAGTTATGATGAATCTGAGAAACTTATTGAAATAGTAAAATAAATAAAACCTGTATTTGAATTTTTGAATAATAATTTAGCAAGAAACATACACATTATTTTGTAAAGATGCTAATCGTGTAGGATTGTTATGTGTAAGATTGTAGCATAAAATAAGGCGGTGATATGTATGCGACATCTAAAACGGCCGACCTCCGACTACCCAAGATACGAGCATGTCTCAGTTTGGGAGTCGTAGTCCTAAACTAAAATGCCTCTGTACATTCACCTCACTAAAATAGATATAAATTTGGTCTCTTGTAACGCTTTTGTACTTTTTTGAAGAATAAATTATTATTATTATTATTATTTCCTTTATTTTAAAGTAACCATATAAATTATATTTTTAAATATTAGAATATAAAAAGTATAAAAACATTTAAAAATACAAAAATAGTAGCCCACCGGTATCGGGAACAGGGTCCAAGCTACCGGCGGTCAGGGCTTATTATTAACTTGGTTATAAATTTGTGTGGATTCGAGGTGGTAGAATTTTTATTCATAAAGTACAAGAATCGGGGCACATCATGGTTAGAAACATGGATACTTTAAATAAGTTTACATAGTTTTGTTATCATATATTATAATCGCAGCATTGGTTAAAATTCTCGGTTGTTAACATTAATATTTACTACCAAAACACAAGAGGTCTCCGCACGAAGACTCATAATTTTTGTCGTCAATTATCTTTAGAGAACTATGATATTGTTGTATTGACTGAAACATTTCTGAATAGTGGTATTCTGAGCGCAGAGCTTTTTGACGATAGATATATAGTTTACAGAAGATATAGAGATGGTAGGAAAAAGGATGGAGGTGGTGTATTAATCGCCGTAATAAAGAAAATTAATTCAAAACGAATGGTTCACTGGGAAAGCCAATGTGAGGATCTTTGGATAACTATTGAGGTACCGTTTATGAAATCTTTCCGTCGAATAGCTCTGTGCGCAGTGTGTCCGTGGGATTTTTATTTTGGACTGTTTATTTATTTATTTAAATGCCTTAAAATTATCATTACAGGTCTTACTTAACTTAATGCGATAGCCAAGTCACACACACAAAATTAAAAAAACTTGAGACGTGTCAAGGGACACCCGGATGGAACGAAGTTCAAAGAGAGAGAGAGAGAGAGAGACAGACAGAGAAACACGCGCACGCCGCACGGCTTACAACTATAGCAAAAAGTGTCGTTACAACTTTTGGTTTTAATTTTTTCCGTCTAGCCCCCTTTCGCAACGCGCGATAAGGAACTTCGTTCCAAAAATAAGTCACAAACTAAATCACAAGATTATAAAGATCATTGTAACACAGCTGCACAGTGTAAAGTAAACAATAGTACTTTTGTGAATTCACCCCAGTGACATGTAAATATATCAATTTCGACCTGAATATAATTGATGGTGCGAATTGCTCGAGTCAGAGGGGTTTTGGCCAGCAAGTTGGTCCTGGCTGACGGTACGACCAGCAGTGGCGGGGGCCGTCGCCTCCACACATAACGGTCGGGTACGTACATCAAAATCAAAAGTCATTTATTCAAATTAGGCTGAGAATCAGCACTTTTCGAACGTCAAAAACGCCCGCCCTTGTGCTCTATGCCTCGGAGCAGTTTCACCATGTACGAGACCAGAGCAAATTCCCGTCGCACCCCGAGTTGATTGTACCTCACCCAGTATGAATACAGTGGGGTACATCAATGGGTAAAATGGGTATACCCCATGAAGTTTCCGATACAGGTGGCGCGTGAACTTTTTCTGGACTCGCTCCAACATCACTGAGTTCTTAGCCTTATGTGGAGCCCATATAACAGCTGTTCCAGATGACTCCTGACTAATGCGTCATACAGGACTCTGATGGCTGTGATGCTGGTAAAGTCTCGGGTCTGTCTCAGAACCAACCCCCAAGTTTCTAAATGCCTTTTTGCAGATCTTAGTTATATGACTGCGAAACGATAGTTCAGGAGTAAAAATAATCCCTAAATCACTTACCTGCGTGACTCGTTGCATCGGTACTACATCCACTACGTACTCGTAGAGTAGAGGTGCACGTGCGCGGGTGAAACTTATCACCAGAGATCGGAGTAGGTAGATTGAATTGGGGTCATTGATCCGAAACGTATATATTAATATGGACATTCCTCCGGATTTTCGGAATTGTTTGATTATTAAAAAAAAACGGAACTTAGGTAGGAATTGTATTAAAATGAGCAATATTATATTGTTCATAATTTTTTTAAACGTTATCCAGTCACGTTTTGACACAACCCAACGACCAATCAGAGCAAAGGATCATGGGTGGTGCACTAACCGGTTATCAAACGTCCGGCGACGCTCGTTCCTTTAAATGAATTGAGTAGTAATAATATCACTACCAACATTAACAATATTTAACTGGATCCGGAAACACCGGAATTACTTTCCGGGAAAATGACTTATCTATGTTATTCTTTCTGTGAACATCTATGATACAAGTACCAAAAATCAATCTACCTACTCCGATCACTGCCTATCACTGGGCACTTGGATACGTTGAAGTAGAGCATGTTCTCATGACTCCATTCCACTATCCTATCAATGTCATCCTGCAAACGTCTGCAATCAGACTCCGTCCTGACCTCAGATAGCAACTTGAGGTCGTCTGTGAATAACAAACAAGATCCATTTTCGACGCCGTTGCAGTCAACATACTGCTGTCTGCCTTGCATATATCTAGCTAAGAACTGCAATAGATGTGGTGCGCTACCGATTTCTGCTAATTTACGTAATAATATGTCATTATCGACGTTGTAATGTTATACTTGAACAGGCCGACTTGCACGCATGTATTGTCGGTGATTTTAATTTAGGTAACATAAAATAGAACTTGGTTTGCAGACGATCTTAAATTCTCTAGAATAATCGAATCTCAAAACGATAAAACATTACTTCAGAGGGACGTAGACTCGTTAGTTCAAAGGTGTAACGATAATGAGATGAGCTTAAACGTAAAAAAGTGCTGCCACTTAAAATACACCCGGAAAAAGAAATTGACGGCTAGTGTATGTCATATAGGCCCTAATGTTATCCAAGAGGTGGATCACATAAGGGACTTGGGAGTTATTTTCGACAGTGCCTTGACATTTATACCTCATGATGAGAACGTCATCAAAAGGGCTTCTAGAACGCTGGGATTTGTTGTAAGGAACGTTGTCGGCACAATCGGACAAAGATTTTGTTGTACAACTGTATCGTTCGTAGTATCTTAGAATACTGCAGTTCAATTTGGAGACCTCATTACTCCACGCACATCCTTCGACTGGAGCGAATACAAAAGAGATTCCTCTGGCAGATGCCAGAGGAATCTCTTTTGTATTCGCTCTTTTGTATTTTTCACTGGCATAGGCTAGATAGCCTATGCCAGTGGAAACGCAAAAAGGATACGGTTATGTGAAGCCCGACTATCTTATTTTAAGATGGTTTCATTGTAGAAACGTAGAATAATCATCGATTCCAGCTTCGTATACAAGCTACTCCGTTGCAAAATCAAATCAAATCAATTGGGGACAATTGATTTTGCAACGGAGTAGCAGCAGCACTATCACTATCCAAGTTCCAGTTTCGGGCTCCTGCTAGACTCCCTAGTGCTCCTATTACTCTTTTACACCCTTTTTTTTTGAGGATGGGAAATCTCCACACACCATACACACCTACACATCACCATCTTCATCCCCTTCTTCTTCTTCATCTCCATCATCATCTTTTACACCCTCCGCTCCGCAGAACAATACTTGGTGCAAACTCTGTCGTTCCTCGTCTTTGCAAATTGTTAAATACATAGCTGCGATCTTGTTATCGTGCATTTTGACCCATATGCCAAGTTTCATAGAAAAACTATTAGTAATGTATAAATCCGTTTTTTTTTTAATTGTCTCTATTCGCTTTGCTTTAATTAATTTTACTTTTACTGCTTATTTTAGTTTTATATTCCATCACGTAATATCATCTGAAACTTGTTAATTTTAGTTAGTAAGATATCAATTTTAATTTTATAGCATAGTGCTTGTGGCACACCTAATGTTTAATGGGCATGCGGTGCTAACCTGTAAGAAATTGTTACACTAACCCTAGATTATGGTAGATAGTCACTTTAAATATTTACAGTGTAAACAATTGTTGGTTGGCCAATAAAGGAAAAAAAATCTCTCAATACTAAAAACCGCGCGTCATATACTCTGCGTCCGATGCCGGTTACCGGCCATCTAAATCATGACGTACCAAAAACTGAAAACTCATAGGCAATTTCTATGTTTACGTCATATCGGAAATCCAGAGCTTAGTAAATGAGATTACTGCTCATTAAACAGTATCACGTAAGCCGATCGGGACAGACGAATCTACTGGAGTGGACATCGCCTATTGTGTGGGCTAATTACATTGTGCATTGTTGCATAATATTATCATAGCTTTATCTCCGACAAGCCGATTATTTGTCTAAATTTAGAAGCATCGTATTTATAGTTGTATGATACATATTCCATATCCTTTTCTGGTCCCTGTCGAAATGTGTTTGTGATTATGATGAAATGACATAATTTTAATTGAACGCAGTTCAACGTCTATTGATAATGTTATGGACTGCTGCGATTATTGTATGCAAAGCCATAGAGTTACTTAGTTATAGATTTGTGGGGTAGAGATGATACCTACAGACTATTTCATTGTTAGATTAATGAAATGTGCTACTAAGATTTCGAGGCCTGGAACGGTGAAGTGGCGGAGATTGTTTTCTTATACGCTACGTGTCATGGATTCGATTCTTGTATGGAAAATGAGTTTATTTGTTCTAGACGAGTAGTAATAGGGGTGCTAATGCGTTTACTCACTGTCCACAGAAGATACAGTCATATTCTCATTAGGTAGATGCTGTAGGGTGGCGTCATGACTTTACAGTTAGTTCCAAAATAATGATAAAAAAAAAAAAAAAAAAAAAAAAAATAATACCTAAACAAACGTACAATTAATAAAATCGTTGGTTAATTTTATGCCGGGGCTAAATGTGACTAAACTCTTTCTTTGTTGTTTATTTATAACTCATCGCAAAAACAAAAGCTTTGGATTACAGCAATTTTTTATTTGTGGCTTGTTTAAAAATATCATCCCCATCCCGGACGGTATTTTAGAAACATTCGGTTACCCACTTGCGACTTTTTGTTTTCAACTGTAAAAATGTCTGAGGATTATTATGTATTTCAGAAGTACAAAATAAAAGTTATTGATATTTTTTATTGTTTGAATGTCGTTAATGTAAAGTTAAGACTTGATGGCAAGTTTAAATTATAGGCAAGGTCTGTATAAGGTACTAACTGCTCCCCGCGGTTTCACCTGCATAAGTCTTGATCCAGTGGGAAATATCGGGGTAAAAAAATAATAACATCCAACAAATCTAACCATGAAAAATAAAACACACATTAGGTACATTAACATAAAAAATGGGCTTAATTAAACCACGTATTTATGGAATCCAATGCGGTGATATAATTCAAACTCAAAGTCAAATCATTTATTTCAATTAAACCATTTCAGGCACTTTTGAATTGTCAAAATTACACTGTCGGTCAGTTAGTCAGAAAGTTGAAGCTAGTTGCCCATTCCAAAACGTAGATATCTATGGAGAAGAACGGGCAAGAAATTCCAGTGACACTCTTTTAAATCAAGATATTATTACAAAATCCTGGGTACATTATTCTTATTGCTTCTATATGTTAGAATAATGTAAAAAAATAAACAATTTAAAATATAAAATTAAAAATAAGCCCTGGCAGTTAAGAGATGACCAGTCTCAACCGACGGCGCCCGTTCACGAACATGACGCGTGGATCAGCACCATCCAGCTCAACCATTTCGTAGGGAACCGAATGATCCAACACACGCGCCACCACCAGTGAGACATTTAAGTGATCATGACATATTCTTAACTGCCATGCTCTTTCAAGTCAACATCAAAATATCGTAAAAAAAAAAAACGAATCCATGGTTCTTACATTTACAAAATTTAAAAAATGCTTCTAAATTATACAATTTAGAAGAGAACCAACTCCTTGAGAAAACATAAGGACACATTACGTCAAAAATGATTCCGAATCTTTATTTTATCTTGAAATATGTTTTACGTGTGCACATTCCATAAGTTATTTTATAAGAATGATAATGTGTCCGTGTGAGTGCATCATTATTCCGAACATGGCCGCCGTGTCGAGGGATTGGGCTATTTTAGTAAACATGCATTGTTTAACTGTTGGCCCACAGAACGACTCGACGTGGTCGATCGGACCAACGCGACGCTGCCACTTACATATTGATAGTTATTGCTAAATAAACGCATTTTAACATATCGATTTGTAATATTTGGTTGAACTACCCATTTACCTAGATATGTAAATGGGTAGTAGTAGTTTTAGTGAGGGCAACATAGGCTAGAATAGATTTTCAGTCAAACATGGCGAGACGAGCCTGACTCCTACTGAAAAGACTGGCACTAGCAAAAGACAGAATTGTGTGGAAAAGGAAGAGGGAGGCCTTTGCCCTGGGGGTCTACCAAACCAAGAAATCCGTAGTTTCGGCCGAAGTTACGGGCGTTATCAATTCCGTATCACATTATTATGGACATAAGATTAGTTCGGGGCCGGAACTAAGAATGACCGACAACATTATTTGACAGTCGCCCCCAAAACTCGATGTGTATTTGGTGTCCGAAAAATATATTTGTCAGTTCTTTTGACGATCAACTACTTTCCGACGGGCCAGTATCTTTGTTGACGGATATACAAGCTAGTTAGTTTAGATAAGACCTGGAATTGGTTGACAGGAATATTATCTATTCATGCTTAACTGACAAATGAGTCAAGTTATTTACTTTTTTGCTATGTCACATGATATTATGGCTGCCGCTGAAAACCAGCGCTGGGGCTCTGTCTCGTATTGGGTCTTAGCATTTTGCTGAGCGATGGCCGTTTTGCGTAAATGTGTTACTCGTACCCCCAACTTGTTATTTTTTTTTGTGTGCTTATGTTTTTTTTTATGCGTCATGTTTGCCGCAAATAAACGTAGTTTCTTTCTTTTTCTTTAAAAAAATGTTTTTGACAAGCTGATCGTTCTCACGGATGTTATTTGATCTTCGCACCTACGTGTTACAATTGTTCGTTGTTTTATGCCAATTTTAAGGTTAGGAGACGTTACTTTTTTATCTTGATACAATTTGATTGATGGTCCTTTATGCTGATGTAAGTACCCAATCTTGTTTATATATATCATGTTTATGTGTAAGTGTATTATAGGTTTATAACCTATGTCTGTGTCGCAGTAAGATGGTTGACCCCGGGATATAGTTGTATCCCTAGGGATAGAGCTGTATACCGTAATACAGTTATATGAAGATTAGATGGCACCTGCCATCTAATCTCTTCACCACCCTTGGTTGACTAGTAGAGATTGCCTAAGACAGTCCGTCTTTGCACCTTTTTTGTATGCGAAAAGTTTAAATAAATAAATCTTGCTTAGCTAAGAACGACTTCTAATTTGATTTATTATCTAGATAGTACCTAGTTAGTTGAACGAAATCAACTGCATTAATATCTAAGCTTGTAAGGAACGTTCAAGCGCCAAATCAATAAATTGTATGTAGGTATCTAGATAGGTAGGTATGTGACATTGCATTACGTTCATAGGTGTCCTATTCCGGAACAAAGGCATTCGATCTAAGCTTACCAGCTTAGCATGCCAGTGCGTCTCCTACACCTATTGACATTCAAGGAGCTGCCAGATGGAACCTATAGATGAAGTGCAGCTTCAAGAATATTACGCAATTACTAGCGAATATTCTTAACAAAGTCCGGTTTATAGAATCGCTTTAAAGCGAATGTGATAAACTTTTTTGCTCGATCCATCAATTTGATCCAATAACAATTTAGATACATTGTTTTTTGGTCCGTAACTTGGTAATATGTAAATATGATGTTGGCAAAAAACGCGATAATGTGGAGGTTGTATATTTGATTACACAGATAGTTGTCGTGTAAATTACTGGTTTCATAGTTATTTTCGTTATAGCAAAACATGGTGTAGAATTAGATCATTAAAAAATACTTCATAAATTGATAACGATGTATATAAGTATAGATGGAAGCAAGAAGAAACAAATGAATGCGTTTAGTTTTACGCGAAATTTTCGCAAAATAGTTGCGTTCCATTTTTAAGTCATATTCAATAGTGGTGCAAAAATAATAGACTTGTTTGTTTTTCTGCTAACATGCAATACCAAAACAAGCTAACATTATTATTACAATTAAAATAACATTTAAAAAGCCATTGCAGAACGAATGAATGGGGACATCAATTAGGTACCTACCTGTACCCAAACTTGGCCATAGCTTCATCGGTCATGTCCGTATGAACAATACCGTACTTATGACATCAGCTGACACAATGGGCTACTAAGCTTGTATCGTTGTCAGTAAAACCATCGGGGATAGGTAGGTAGGTACTACTATTGTATTTAAAGTTCAAGGTTATATTTCAGGTACTTCCTAACACATGACATATTGTGTAACGCGCACCTTGTCTTAGCGTGGTGACTAAGATGTTTTAAGTAGTGGTGGCCTAGTGGTAACGGCCGCGACTTACGAGCTGTTTGTAGGTCGTAGGTTCGAACCTAGTTAGGCACTTTACTTTGTGTCAATTATTTTCATCACCACTGCTCCCAAAACGGTGAAGGAAAACATCGTGAGGAATCCGACATGTCCTAGAATCAAAAATTCTAAGACATGTGACATCTACCAACCCGCACTGGGCCCGCGTGGTGGATTATGACCTACTTCCACTCACCGAGAGGAGGCCTGTGTACCAGCAGTGGGAACTTTATAGGCTGATTATGCCTTATGCTTATGCTGTCACACACACAGGTGGCTATAATTATTGAGGAAACCTTGAAGCATTAGATTTGCCCTTTGTTGCAGGAACATTCTACCTGTCATGGTTTCAGATTTGTCCATCTCGACGGATCATTCTGTATAATGGATTCAGTACCAAGTAATTATATCTGTCTAGTGTCTATACATATATGTACAATAAAGATAGTCATAGAATAGTACCCAAGGTACGGCACAAGTAGACGAGGGAGATAGTACGTACACAAGGTGGGAAGACGAAATAAAATTGACAGCAGGACCAAACTGGAGTAGACTTGCTCAAGACAGGCAACAGTAGAAATCTATGGAGGAGGCCTTTGCCAATAGGCACGCCGATTTAAGAGAAATTTTATAGACTTTTATTTTTATAGTTATTATATTTTATTTTATAGTTTAAAGTGAAAATACACGTACATACATCGGAGTACATATTTCGGAATAAAGGGCTTTATTTCTTAATTTTATACACAATGCAGAACGTATGATTCATAATAAATTAAGTGTTAAATTGCAAGATATTTTAATTACACTACATAAACATACTATTGAAGCCGGCTGCATATTGCACAATTGCATACAACATATTATTATGTTAAACTGACAGTGTATAATGCATAGTTGTAGTATCAGGTGATACGACTGATATGATTGATATGCACCAATTTGTAGTCTGACCAGTTTAACTTGGTCCTTGGCACAACCCGGAATGAAGTTTAAATGTACATTAATTTAAGTGTTATTGTGTTTGCCCTTTGTAAACAACAAGGAACACGTTCCTGCTTCGCATGATTTTATCACTTGACAAACCATCGAGATTTCTTTATTATACGTTAGTCTATTATTAATGTTTTTTTTTGCCGTTGTTTTGTTTTAGTCGTTACGGGTCGTCGGAAGCCCGAAAGTCTGACAACCAGTCTTACCAAGGGGTATCGTATTACCCAGTAACTGGGTAGTCCACTACCCAGTTAGGCAGGTCAGATAGGCAGTCGCTTCACGTAAAATACTGGTATTCAGCTGCATCTGGACAGACTGGAAGCCGACCCCAACATAGTTGGGAAAGGCTAGGCAGATGTTGATGATGAGGATAAATGTATTAACACATAAACCTTCCGGAAATAAATATCAAAATGATGTTGAGAACCGCATCAAAATATGTCACGAAGTTTAGAGAAACAACGCGATCACACAGACAGACACGAAAAGCGACTTTAATTTATAATATGTAGATACCGCCTTGAAATATCAAGATATCTTGGACGCCTAGCTTTTTCTGTGGCAGTGATTAAATAACACTTAAATTCTTGTCGCTAAGGCGACGGAGGCAAAAGTTTTAGATGTAAATAAAAGTACCTAGTATTTACGGGTTCACACACTTCCAAAATGTTAATTGTATTTCTTCAAAAGCATCGCCCTAGTTTTCTTTGAAAGGAAATTGTTATTTATTGTGAACGGTAAATAAAATATTTATGGCCTCTTTATTGTATCGTCGATAAGAAATAGGTGAAATCATAAACACAATACGTAGACTGTTAATACAAAGCTATTCAGGAGTTAGTATCCTTTTTTTTTTGGGTGGGAAATCATCATATGACTTCTCCCGCTCTTGTCAGACTTTTACTGACTAAAACCCACCCGTGTTCCTTCAGTTGCCTATGCCAGGGGCCACGGTATCTCTTTCGAACAACCCGCAGCCCTGTGCTTTTGGGGTTTTTAACCGACTTCTAAAAAAGGCGGAGGTTCTCAATTCGGATGTTTGTATTTTTTTTTTTATGTTTGTTCTCGCATAACTCCGTCGCTTGCCAACCGACTTGAAAAAATCTTTTTTTATGGAAAGGGTATACTTCCCAAATGGTCCCAAATTTCATCAAAAACGGTTCAGTACTTTGGTTTTTAAACCAAAATTACTGGTAAAAATTACAACTTAAAAGTGAAAAATAAAAACTTTTTTGCAAAAAAAAACAACCGACTTCCAAAAAGGACACTACAAAATAACTTTAATTTCGGATGTCGGTGGCAAACAACGAAAATGCGAACCCAACGACACCGACTTCCGAAATTAAAGTTATTTTTCATTTTGTAGTGTCGTTTTTGGAAGTCGGTTGTTTTTTTTTGCAAAAAAGTTTTTTTATGTCAGGATTTTTTACATAAGTAACTGCCCGGAGTCTGGATGTGTGCTCGGTTGATGGAGATAGGCTCGCCGCCTATTACATGGAACTTAAACATAACTTGCACAATGTGGGTGTACACCTCTGCCAGATCCTTCGGGGATTACAGGCGTGATGTTATGAGGTTATGTTGTCAAAAGATCTGATCAATGATGATACGGTTTGACGGCACGGTTACCGCAGTGCTTAAGCGATTGACTGCTGCGCTGCGTGTCGTGGGTTCGATTCCCGCACGGAACAAATATTTGTATGACCTATAAGTAGTTGTTTCGGGTCTGGCTGTTTGTGTAAATGTTTGTAAACACACCCACGATACAGGAGAAATTCCTAGTAAGGGGCAACGTTTTTTATAAAAGAAAGAAGAATGTTAAGAGGGTAACCTCAGCATCATGTTTTAGAAGTAATTTAATAATGCTCACACCATTTTACGACGCGGATGGTCTCCGGAGTCGTGTTTTCATAACTTTTTTCTCATATAACCGCTTAATGAGGTAAGGTTCTAACAAGTTTATGTACATACTATAGTGAACTTACATTCGCTTATGTACAGACCATAGAATTGGAAAGTCAAACTAATATTTGTTTGCTTGAACTTTATTTGCGTGTAATTACTGTTATGCAATCGTAGAATCCGTATTAGAATTTAATAGTGGTCAATTTGTCTGAAGCGGTCGGTTGGTGTTCACCGAAGGTAGACGGCGCCGGGAACGGCAGGGTACGCGGGGTACGCGGAGTACGCGACCGGGGAGTACGCCGAGTACGGCACTACGCCGGCTGCTGGGTAGTAGCTCGCGTAATCGACTCCGGTGGTCAGCAGCTGGGGCTTGGGGTTCGGCGCGGCGAAAGCCACCGCCAGCAGAGCGAAGAGGGCAAACTGTGGATTAAAAGAAAATGAGGGTTTTAGCTTTTCAGAATTCGTGTGCTTGTGTCACCGTTGGATTAAGTTCAAAACAACTAATGTTTATAGCTTTACTCTGTAGCACTTATCCAGAAAGGTAACAAAAACGAAAATCTTGAAAAAATGAAAGGTTTTACATAAACGTTACGCTAGAAAAATATATCTCATATTTTGCCAAGTTATCCCGTTTACCTTTTTACCCTTTCGTTTACCTTTAACAATTAATGTTGAAGGGCAAAAAAAAATACATGCATAACTGACTTGGTCATTGAACTTTCAGGAGCAATCAAAACATAAATACAAAGCCAATTTTAACTGTGTACATAGGTAAATGAAACACTTCAAAAAAATTAATATAGAATGTCGGGACATCTTGGGGTCTCTCCCGACTTTTGCCAAGTTTATATTAATGTTCAACGTTATTACAGAGGAAAATTTCCGAGTTCCAACTTTAATTGTTTTTAACTAAAAAGGTATCTAAGTTTTGAACCTTTTTCAAAGAAGTTTGACTTTTTTTTAATGATTATGTATGGATGACGAAAGAAACAAAACACTTACGAATTTAGCGAACATTTTGATAGAGCGATGCAGTGTACTGAATCATACTTAGCTTCAGCAATGCGCAGCTTATATAACAAAATATTAGCCTTGATCTTTATAATACATGATCTATTTTGGTTAGGATGACAATATGTCAACTCTAAGCGAGGGCGCTGAGGTCGATGATCCGCGGGTTCTATACAATATCCACATCCTGACTCGCCTTGTAAGGAAACTGTATTGTTAATCCGTACATTATGTTGAACGAGTAAAGCTTAGGAAGCGACGACATATTCACATATTTGTTCCTTTATGTACGCTTGAGGACGAGTCAAGTCTGTAAAGAGACACAAATTGCCTGCCTAGTATGCTCTCAAAGCAATAAAAGTGATGCATAATTTATTCTTTTAAGTTTGTGTGTGGTAGCTTATGTATAAACAAAGGCGGCCTACTTGGTGATGTAGAGCGCGTCCCCTGTACGTTTGTCTGTGCTCATAATTTACATTGATTCCCAACAGAATCATTTGTAAGTATAGGTTTTCCGTTATTGTTTGTGTGTCCAAGGACATGAGCCACCTATAAATGTTGAGGGAAGAGTTGAAATAAAAACAGTTCGAGAGCTAACCTAAAGCAGTGTATCGGGAGCTACCGGGACTTGTTAAATATATAAATAAATCCAATCTTTTATTAAAATGTTTGCCAAACTGGTGAGTACAGTTTCTAGTTTTGTAAGATCTTGTTTTAAAGTTTTGTATGTGCCCGTTTATTCTCTTTTACTCGTGGAATTAATAAACTTGCAGCGATCCCTACTGTCTGTTATTAAAATACTACGATTATACGGAGTAGACAATATTTCACATGAGCATTTATTACCGTAGTCATACCGTGGGACTCTAGAGGCTTATATTCATCAAAACATATTTTCTGCGCGTGATACAGTAGTCTTTTAAAAGAACGCTTTCAAATTGTGTATAGAATTCAAGTGTATGAATCAATTTCCACTGTATCATTGATAAAAAAATCATGTTTTCATTTACGTAACAAGCTTATGTCACAAACAGATCATAATAATTTGGGAGCTCACGACGGATTTCCGAGAAAATATCAAATATTTCGTTCATCATTGAACGTTGAAGCAAGAGATGTTACATAATGTATCACTGAGCTTATGTTTTGTTTGATTTCCTAGGTAAATAATATTTTTGTAGGTCAGCCTACGATTAAGTACCCAATGTGTTTTGTGGCAACACATTGGTACAATATTATGTAACAATGGTTGTAGACAATTAAATGAATTCTTGTCAATGCATACAACTTTTTGAGACTAACTGCCGATCGATTCTGTAAAAATCTCACTGTGAAAAGTTAGGTGAAGTGAGCTTAGAGTGAGCTGTCAATAGTGTCAATCCCTAGCATTAGTTGGAATGACAGCTCACTCCACGCTCACTTCACCTAAGTTTTCACGGTGAGATGGTTACAGAATCGCACTGCTGTACCTAAGTTGAAGAAAACCAAGTGTCACCTATGGCAAAATGCCAAACTATTGCGTCTGTCTGAGTCTGCTCTCGAAATCAAGAATTGTACCTAGTAAAGATTTAAATAATTATTATTCCGTCGGTTCTTTTTTGTACGATTTTTTGTCTCTCGTTCTATTATAATCATACGTCCATTGTATAACATGGGTTGGCGGTTTGTCTCCCAATTAACTTAAGGATGATCAATTTCATCCTACATTGTCATAACCAGGCTTCACAGACGATTAATATTAGTTGTTATCTATTAGCATACAGGGCGCTACTAGTCACTCTGAGTAAATCCCTGAGCCATCGTTTACGAGTTTACGCCGTTGCGAGCTTTTAATTTATTGGCACTAAAGGTACCTGAAATTGTAGGATGTATTTGTGTATCTTTTACATATATAATACCCTTTACTAAAACAGAAAATGGTAGCAGCATAGTAATTTTGTTAACATTAATACTCGAAATACTATTAGTAGATTTAAGCCTAATCTGCACAAACGATCAGGCAAACTTAGCACCCACACGCTCGTTAAAAGCGTTCGTGTGTGGCGGGCCTTAGCCTATAGCCGTGTATTATTAGGTCCTCGGATTTGGCTAACTTTGTAGATTAAAAGCCGCTTTGTTTGGCTTGCTAACTATCTTAACTGTCATTATGGCAACCTGGGCCACGTACGGAGTCGTTGACTTCCCTAGTTTGGCTTGTAATAAATACTACAGCTGATTAATCATAGAAGTAGCGGTGGCTTTAATTAGGTGCGATGGTGCTTTTCTGTAGACTAAATAAAGGGAAGGTCATCTTTCATGGGTATAGTATAGTTAAAAGGATTTAGCACACTGATGTGTATCTTTACAAAAAATATCAAACTACACTCACTAAGTTTGTGTTCAGCATAATGTTGATTACGAATTCCTTACGACTTATCATTTTACAGATGGCTACCAAGAGTTTCATGTTCAGCGGTAAACTATTCAATCAAAACGAAACGTACAAACATCACTGTAAAACGAAACAAAACGTATACGCTTGTGCAATTTTCGGTGTAGCGATGTTCATTTTACACTGAATGTTTATTCTTTCAGCTGCTAGGTCTCTACATTTCCTTAAGGCGGTCTATGTTTAACTATTATTCTTACGTATTTTTATTTAGATTGGTTATAAAATTAATAATATTTCAATTTCCAGATGATCTTGTTCGCCGTGCTGGCGTTGGCTCTTGCGCGGCCACAGCTGTACTCCGGTTACGGCGGCTACGCGTCGGGCTACCCCGGCTACTATAACGGCTACTCGGGCTACTCCGGCTACTCCAGCCCCGTCGGCTACAGCTCCTACGGCACCTATGGAGCCTCCCCCTACAGTTATGGCTACGGCTATTACTGACCCTAAATACTTATTAATGCCCCAATGTTTACAACTAGCGACATATGTGATGTACCTTAATTAATTTCATACAATATAATATGATATAAAAAATTGCTTGTTTTATTTGAGCGTTGTGTTTCTTTCCCTGGGGGACGAGCCCTAATGTGTAGCTGGGTCTGGCGACACGTATACTAGGAGAAGTTTAAGGTATTTTCCAAAAAAACTTGTCGTTTATCGTTTTACTAAGTGGGTAAAATTCGAGAATGTTTCACGGCAACATCGTTTGATCTGCATCAATTAGACATACATTTAAATTACATTACGGACTGTTTTAAATAACAGGTATAAGAAAATCTATTCAACATAGATTAGCAAGTTTAAGCTCACATACCTACAGCATTAATGATTATTAATAACAGACAGCAACAATGTAATGAATACCTTAGCGATAGCACCAATAGAGATGGATGCCGCCTAACACGGATGTCGATTGGCCATGTATATGGAGCAGGTACATAGATTCATTCATTACACTGAAGATCAAGGACACTTTTTAACTCTGTGCGACAAGACTCCTAATCGGGGCGTGGTCGTTTAGATCTGTATATAAGCTGGGACCGGCCGGCTAACATTATCACTTGTGACAGCAATCCCAAGTAACTCAACAACCATGTTCTTCAGACTGGTAAGTTATATAAACACAAATTGTTTTAATAATATTTTTATTTTTATCATCGATGTTACTTGACTTTTACCTACCCTACGCTGCCGCGCTGGTATGGTAGGGTAGGTAAAATCTGAAAATCGGTTTTTCTCTCATTATCCATTAAGGCCCTCTGCTAAAAATTGGCACTTTATATCACGCAATGTAAATCAAAGACTAACAAAGATAAAAATTTGGAAAAAGAAGTTTTCTTAGGCATGAGACGACATTTTTCCCAAAGTGCCGTGGCCTTCAAGATAACACTACATTCAGACATGGGACATTTTATCCTCAAATGAAGTTATAAAAGGTCGACCAAATTATTAGGAAATACAATTCGGGTAAACGTTTTAGTATCGTTTGTCTTGTTAGCGAAAGATATCATTGCCGTAACGAGAGGACTGTGTCATTTGCTCGGTTTCAGTTTTATCATAATGATATAAGCTTTATGGTTTCACTCACGGGAAACGGTCAAAGCTGTCTCAGTTTTTGTTGGTTCAAAATATAAGACTTTGTTTACTTTACGGTTTATTAATTTGGTTAGAACCAAGTCTTGAGCGCCCTTGTCTACTCAGCATAAGTTTCAATTCTTACAGGATACTTCCATGTATAAATACCGTAACGAAATGTTAACCTAAAGCATGAAACCGATCGGCCACGCTGAACTCGATAATCATTTGTAGCAACACTTAATTACTGGTGAACAAGTGAACATAATATAAGTGCTTGTTAGCAGTTGCATAGGACTCTTTCTTAAACTGTCATTAAAGTATTGCATGCAATTACCGCATGTAATTTAGTTTTTTCATGATTTTCAAAAGTGGAATCTGAAATTGTGTTATGATTTCGACTAAAAATGGAATGGTCTACGTTTTTACTAATATTTAACAATCTTAAAAACTTATTTAGTTCCATGGTTATATATTTCATTACATTCAGTTGCTGTCCATGTGATTTATCAGGTTGTATTTCTGTTTCCAGTTCGCCCTCTTCGCCGTGTTGGCCGTGGCTTTCGCCAACCCCAACCCCAAGCCTGAGCCCCAGATTACTTACACCGCCGCTGCTGCCTACCCCTACGGCTACGCCGCATACGCCCCCGTCGCCTCGGCGTACGCTCCCTACGCTGCCGCTGCCTACCCCTACGGCTACTCTGCATACTATCGTTGATAGCTCATCAGGATTATCCACTCTTGCTTGCTCAATGACACCGACTACCAAATGTTTGATCATGTTTTAATATAAGTGTTTATCGCAAATGTTTTTGTTTTATTGGATCGTATGCATGCTACCCACGTATTAACGCTCACATTCGCGGAAGCTCCGGAATTTTGACAGCTGTCAAATCGATGACATAACCAATTATTTATTTTTTATAGAGCTTAATCTATATGTAGGACACGCGACACAATATTATGGTAGACGTTTTGTTTTTGTGCGACAGTTTATAATGTAGGAAGTTATGACGTTGTTTCTATTGTTCTAATGAGAGCATATGTACCCACATAGCCTTGGAGTGATGCTACTGATAAAGACTAGGGCTCATTTAAATATTCGGTATTTCTCTATATTAGCTTAGGTGAAAACCATCAGCCGAAAATCGCCTTCCGCTGAAAATCGTCTTCCGTTGAAAATCGCCTTCCACTGAAAATTGCCTTCCGCTAAAAATCGCCTATAAATCTTTGATGAAAACCAATAATTTAAACATCTCATTTGACTCTGTGTAATTTGATAATACAGCTGATTATTTACTGTAACCTCCTTCAAAATCAAACGCAAGTTAAATTGATTATTTACAAACTATGTTGTAAATAATATAATACCAATGTCTCTATTAAAATATAAAACATTTGGTTCAATATAATAATTGTGTTCGCGCAGGATTACGTGAGCTCAGTGTCAGCGGCCGAGAGCGGTGGCAGAGATGTGTGTGCCTGCCTCTGTCACCCGCGACACACAAACCAATAAGCACACACACTATAATGTGTCCTTACGTAATCTTTTGTTACCTAATTAACGAAACTCCGAATATAAATTTAATTTTATGAACACTTTCTCGATCAGCACTGTTTACAATTGGTATACTTAAATTGTTTTGTTCAATATTTTTGTTTATAGTTTTAATTAAAAAAGCGTGTGATGTTATTATTTGTTTATATCCAACTAGCACGTCTAAAAATAACAAACAATGAAATGTTTTGCATAGTAACTTGATGTTAGAGACAAGAAAGGACATTAGGACCCCGAGCTGCCGTGTTGAATTTAAAGTTATAGCATCGCTAAACTGTACCGCTTCAGGCAGCCGACAACTATTATAGTACAGACGCCAGCACATTAAGCTACCCGAAACTGTCAAATTTTCCCAATCAACTTTAAACCTAACGCTATGGCGATAAAGTTGAATGTCTATTAAAGAAATTTGATTGTATTAGCTTGATGTGCTGGCGTCTGTACCTATACCTATGCAAAATACTGAATATAGGTCATCAGTCCGATCACAAAAAAAAAAAATAGGCGAAACGATAATTGACTGCGCATTTGGTACCAAACGGATCACACCACTACTATGAACCTTCGAGCATTCACTGCTGCGTTCATGTACTTGTAGGCAATGGGTGCGGGATAAGAGCAGGGCGTTGTACTGCAGGGGTGCAGCAGGCAGGAGTTAAGATGGCTGCCCCTGGATCAGGCACGGGCGCCGAATGCAACCGCCAGGATGATGAGGAAAGATGACTGGAAATGAATAGTTGCATTAGTTAGTAGGTATTTACAGGAAAATTTAAGTATTAGGTGACAAAAGTCGATTACTACTTTTAATTGCTAATTGCTGTGGAATTTAAATTCAACCACAAACTCTATGGTCGCTGTAAAAGCGTTTAAGCAACAATTGGTGAAGCTCTGTGAGGCATGTCTACTAAAGTTTGTCACTCCATTATTGAGAAAATTGCACCCAATTTAGCTTTAATATTTACTTTGTATGTACTTTGTTTGTATTTGGGGTATTCCCGGATTTAATTATGTACAGTAAAGTTATATCGGTATATACAGTTTTCAATCAAAACAAACCTGGGGACAGCAAATATACTAATAATTATAGATCCGTATCAGTTTTGCCGCTTTACAGCAAGGTGTTTGAAAAAGTAATGTTAAATCAAAATGCTCAATCATTTTAATCGTAATAACATCCTACAAGATCAACAGTATGGTTTCACCAAAGGACGTTGCACAACTGACGCCGGTGTCACCTTATTAAATCACATCAATAACGCATGCGGAGGCACAAGATGTAATAGGCATCTTTTGTGATCTATCCAAGATATTTGACTGCGTGAATCACGAAACGCTGCTCTTGAAACTTACGGACTGAATAAACTTGCGCTTAGCTTAATAAGTTTATATTTGAATGAGAAGACTAGACTTCAGTAAGTTCAAATAAACGCTGTGAATTCATTGGATTAAAACGTTGAAATGGATGTACCACAGTGGCCGTTCCTAATTTTAGTATATAACGGGTCTTCCAATAGGGACTTCCTAACTTTGACAGTTGATAGCGACCATAATATGGTCGCTATCAACTGTCAAAGTTTGAGCTCTGAATAAATGACAGCCAATTTGACAGATGTAGCTTCAACAATATGGTCACCATATTGTTGTTGCTATATCTGTCAAATTGGCTGTCATTTATTCAGTCTGTTTTGCCAAATCACCATGGACGGATATAGCGTTCAACAACACGTGCAAATGATAAAATTGTTTTATCAAAATGGATGTTCTAGGTATTCGGGCAGCGTTCCGCACGCTTCGCTTATTTTACGGTCGCCATAATCGTCCTACCGAGACGACTACACACAGTGTGGTGGATAAATTGGAGTCCACTTGTGATGATACCAATCCACATGAGATCCAAGAGCGTCCAATGCATACCGTTAAGGACCCCAACGACATGTGGTTTCTACAGGACGGCACTACGTGCCACACAGCTCATGCCATATTGGACATTCTGCAAGAGCGATTTGAGAGCATGGTGGTCTCACGTGAACTGGCCACCGAGATCGTGCGATTTGACCCCGTTAGACTTTTTCGTGTGAGGTTTTTTTTAAGTCGCAGGTCTATGCGAATAAGCCACAAACCACAGCGGCCCTCAAAGCCAACATAACCCACGCCATCGGTCAAATTCAGCCTGATTTATGCGCTAGAGTTATGGAAAATTGGACATTTCTGATGCGCGCCACCCAGCGAAGCCGCGGCGGACATTTGAACGATGTCATAAATTCCATACATAATAGCATCGAATTTTTTATTTGTTTGAAAGGCCCATTTAAAACAAATAATAATTTCGATGATATCTCACACACACTTTATTTTATTTAAATTTAAAGGTAGGAAGCGCTTACTGAAAGACCACACCAAATGATTTACCTAATTGATTGAAAAACCGACCACAAACGGTGTTATTTGCTGATGAACATCACTGATTTTTAAAGTGAACAGACATGCACAGTAGCTTGAAGACGTAAATAACGCTATGCTTAAGGTCCATGATTGTTTTACTGTAAATAATTTGATATTAAATGAGAAGAAAACTAAATGAATTAGATTCGCTTTACCGAATGTTACAAGTAGTGAATGCCACGTTGCAGTTGTGATGATGTCGTGTTCCTGGGGATTACACGTCACTCAAAGCTACAGTGAGGTACTCCTCACTTACGCGTAACATCACTAATTCCAGGGTGGCTAAACTCAGCCGCTTACGCTGTTTGGAAAATCCGTCAAATCCGTCAATCCGTAGTTACTTTTATAGTATCATATCTTACGGTATTTGCAAGAGAGGGATATCAAGCCACCTACAAAGCTAATTCTAGCCGTGGAGGGGCCTGGTGACCTGTAACACAGGTTTTTCCCAAAAACCTATATCAGGCACCAGTCTCTCATAAAGGTGGAATTTAGCTGAGACATTCTTTGTACACATTAACTTTAAGTCAGCTTTTAAGAAGAAAGAATAAATGATAAATTATTATTATTATCTACAACATCCGCAGCTGCGAATCTCTAAAGGATCTGTTTAAAAAAATAACATCA
Organism: Apamea anceps; assembly: GCA_951799955.1. NCBI lineage: Eukaryota > Metazoa > Arthropoda > Insecta > Lepidoptera > Noctuidae > Apamea > Apamea anceps. The sequence continues at coordinate 9,825,592 of OX637516.1, forward strand.
TGACGGTAACTGGTCAATATACAGGTGACTAAATTATTATTACTATCTACAACCTCCGCAGGTGCGAATCTCTAAGGGAACTGTTTAAAAAAATAACATCATGACGGTACCTTGTCAATATACAGGTGACTAAATTATTATTATTATCCACAACCTGCGCAGGTGCGAATCTCTAAGGGAACTGTTTAAAAAAATAACATCATGACGGTACCTTGTCAATATACAGGATGACTAAATTATTATTCTTATCTACAACCTCCGCAGGTGCGAATCTCTAAGGGAACTGTTTAAAAAAATAACATCATGACGGTACCTTGAAAAGGAAAGAATACGGCAAATTATAAGTCATTCTGTATATTGATACAGGTGACTTATAATTTGCCGTATTCCTTTCGGGACGTGATAGAATGACCCATTCGCAACAATTAAGCAGCCCATAAAGCACAGGCGAAAATTCATGGGTTTCGTGAAAATCCAATCTCCAAATTCAATCTTTATGTACTTTTTAAAATCTCCCAAAATTCATGACTAAATATCACTTTCCAAACTATCAAATTGAATGGCCATCATTGTTATTCCATTGGGATCCTAATATTTTAATAATTTCACCTTTCGATGTAACCAAATTTTCAAAAATATCAAACAGTGAACGTTGAAGGAAGAAGTTTATTAACCATTTTCAAAAATAATTTACTTACATGAACTTTGACATCAGTTATTTAAAAAAATATTCTGAGATTAGGCGTAAAAATTACGGGGAAATATCTTCTTTTAATCAGCTATCTAACGAGGTAAAAATATTTAAAAATTATATAGAGTTGCTCATGAAGCAGTCGATAATGCTGGCAAAGGCCGAATTTGTAAATTGTTGAATGATTTAAAAATTTAGTGATAATCGAATTAATCAACTAATAATAATATCCCTGGACATTTCACACAGCGCCATCTAGTCCTAAGCTAAGCAACCTAATGCTTGTGTTATGGTAACAAGATGGCTGATAAACTACTTATATACATTTTTTTTTGTAAATACATACATATTATAGATAGACAAACACCCAGACTCGGAACAAATACATGTAAGACTTACAAATATTTGTTCTGTGCGGGAATCGAACCCGCGACACGCAGCGCAGCAGTCCGATCGCTCAGCCACTGCGCTAACCGTGTTGTCAAGTAACTGTTGTATGTTATCTTTTTACTTTCTCACCATCCCACAACTCTTCCTAAGTTAAGTAGCCAGGTTATCGCGACCAATTTGCATGTTGAGACGTTACTTTTGAGTAGTTAGTATTACTAGCAGTCGATGAAATAATCACTGATCACGTGTCGCTTAGTTCGCATGATTTTAAACTTCTTTGTTGCAAATAGGTCACACCATCAAGTACATACTGAAAGGAGTACGTCAAATTACAAGTCACCCTGTATATATGAAAACATTATGGATAGATGCCGCCTAACGCGGATGTCGATTGACAATGTATATGGAGCAGGTACATAGATTCATTCATTACACTGAAGATCAAGGACACTTTTTATCACAGTAAGAAAAGACTGCTAATCGGGGCGTGGTCGGTTGGATCTGTATATAAGCTGGGACCGGCCGGCTAACATTATCACTTGTGACAGCAATCCCAAGTAACTCAACAACCATGTTCTTCAGACTGGTAAGTTATATAATGAGAAATTGTTTTAATAATATTTTTATCATCGGTATTACTTTGCTATTACCTACGCTGGCATAGTAGGGTAGGTAAAATCAGTACCTCAAGTCAGTTTTTCTCTCATAATCCATTAAAGTCCTCTGATAAAAATTAGCTCATTTTGACCACATTTTACATCACGCAATGGAAACCAAAGACCAACAATGAAAAAACTTTGGAAAAAAGAAGTTTTCTTAGGCATGAGACGACCTTTTTCCCAAATTGCCATGCGATGAAAATTTATCTTCAAATAAAGTTATAAAAAAACCGGTCAAGTGCGTGTCGGGCCACGCGCAGTGTAGGGTTCCGTAGTTTTTATAACAGCCTAGTGCGGGTCGTATTCGCTGACTGATAGTTTCGTACCATGCTCTAACTAAAAGCCAAAAATTCTACCTAATTTGACTTCCTATACAAATCCTCACCTGATCCGACAATTTTGCACGGAAAGTTTTAATTTTTTTTTGAGATTTGGATAAGACTTGTCATATCCGGTGTAGCCACTTTTTCTTTTATAAAACTTATTTAAGAATGAAACAACAGCGCGATATAACTTTGGCGCTTAGCGCCATCTATCGACATTTCTATGGAGTTGTTCGAAATTTTCGAGTCTAATACAATTGGTCGACTATTACTCGTAAACTTGTAAAGCCCACTTAAGTGTGATAGTTTTCCTTTAAACTTCGTTATATATAGTTACTACTGCCATGAAATTTGAATTTCTAACTACAACCGTTTAATTGGTAGAGGGGGGGGGGACACACTTTCGGTTTACTTAATTAAAAAACGGTCTTCCCAAACCCCTAATATTTTTGAAAGACCTATCTAACGATATCCCACAGTATGAGAAGGACGAAAAAATTATCATCCCCACTTTAGATGTAGGGGAGGTACGCTAAATAATTATTTTTTTCAAAATTTTGTTTTACCATTTTTTCGGCGTCATTAACGTGTATACTCATGCCACATTACAACCTTCTAGTACAGACGCCAGCAGGTCAAGCTACCCGAAACTGTCAAATTTTTCCAATCAACTTTGAACCTTAACGCCATAGAGATAAAGTTGAAAATCTATTAAAGAAATTTGACAGATTGTAGTAGCTTGATGTGCTGGCGTCTGTACCAATAGTTTTTGAGCTAAACCGCGGACAGACAGACAGAAAGACGACATGGTGAAACTATAAGAGTTCCTTGTTGAGTACGGAACCCTAAAAAGTCGACCAAGTTATTAGGAAATACAATTCGGGTAAATGTTTTAGTATCTTTTGTCTTGTTAGCGAAAGATATCATCGTCGTAACGAGAGGACTGTGTGCTGGGCTATATCGTCTAGTTTCAGGGGTTTTGACCGGTGTCAGTTTTATCATAATAATATAATATAAGCTTCATGGTTTCACTCACGGAAAACGGTCAAAGCTGTCTCAGTTTTTATTAGTTTTTACCGACTTTGTTTACGTGAATATTGGGTTTATTGATTTGGTTAGAACCAAGTCTTGAGCACCCTAGAGTAGGCTCAGCGTAAGTTTCAGTTTTTACAGGATACTTCCATGTACCGTAACGAAATGTTAACACAAAGCATGACTAATCGGCGACGCTAAACTCGACTATAATTTTTAACAACATTTAATTATTGGTGAACATGTGAACATAATATATTTTTTTTGATTTTATATTTTATACAATAAATGCTTCGAAGTTGGATAGGACTCTTTGTTAAACTGCCGCATGTAATTTCGTTTTTTTCATGTTTTTTAGTTTGTATTAAACGTGCAATCGGAAATTATGTATTTGTGTTGTGATTTCGACTAGAAATAAAATGGTCTACGTTTTTACGAATATTTAACCAACTTTTAATCTCATTTGGTTCTGTGGCTATATATTTAATTAGGTACATTCAGTTGTTGTTCATGTGATTTATTAGGTTGTATTTCTATTTCCAGTTCGCCCTCTTCGCCGTGTTGGCCGTGGCTTTCGCCAACCCCAACCCCAAGCCTGAGCCCCAGATTACTTACACCGCCGCTGCTGCCTACCCCTACGGCTACGCCGCATACGCCCCCGTCGCCTCGGCGTACGCTCCCTACGCTGCCGCTGCCTACCCCTACGGCTACTCTGCATACTACCGTTGATAGCTCATCAGGATTATCAACTCTTGCTTGCTCAATGACACCGACTACCAAATGTTTGATCATGTTTTAATATAAGTGTTTATCGCAAATGTTTTTGTTTTATTCGATCGTATCGATGGCATAACCAATTATTTATTTTTTATAGAGCCTAATCTACATATAGGACACGCGACATAATATTATGGTTGACGTTTTGTTTTTGTGCGGTCACCTGCTTTTTTATCAAAATCAAACGCGAAATTTACAAAATTATGTTATAAATAACATAATACTAAAATAGTTTTTTTTATTTATAATGTACTATCTTACTCGAATTGGTTCGACTCTCCCTGCGACGTCTAATAGGGTCGTCATTTTATAACAATCGGGTCCTGATATGTGGGGGGCGACGGATGTCCTCGAGTCCGTCGCCCCTGGACCCATTTATGGGGCTGGAAGAGGGCGTTGTCCGCCTTCCGCTGACGCCCGGTGCGCCTGCTGCGGGCCGGGTGAGTGGACGAGATCTCCCTCTCCCTTTCCGCAGCCTCCTTCTGCGAGACGACTGTTTCGCAGAAGGAAACCACCGCGTCCCAGGACTCTTCGCTGCCGACCATCGACTCGACCACGGCCGACAGTGTCTACTTCTGAGATGAGGGCACGGCGCGGCTCCTCCCAGGCGGCACACTCTGCTACCGTATGCCGCGCCGTGTCCTCCCGGCACTCAACGCAGTGGTGTGACCGGCCGTCCGGCTCCCTGTTTATACGACACAGGTACTTCCCGAAGCAACCATGCCACAAGAGCACCTGCGTCACCCGAAACGAATCACCTAGGTACCTAAGCTAACCAAAGTTCTAATAGATTTTTAAAATCTTTTAACATTTTCTTGGTCAGCACTGTTTGCTGTTTTTTGTATAGTTTATATTAAAAAATTTCGTGTATAGCTTATATTATTTTTTATATCCAACTAACCCATCTAAAAATAAAAAGTCTACTATTATCTCATTGAAACGTTTTGCTTATCTCACTTAGTTACTTAATGTTGTTTTGGGGACAAGAAAGGACACCATGCTGCCAATGCTACCCAAGTTATAACATCGCTAAACTGTATCGCGTCAGGCAGCCAAAATCTATTCCGGTACCTACACCCATAGGCGAAATACTAAATAGAGGTCATCAGATCACCAACAAAATACAAAAATTTGGCGTTACGATCATTTATTGCGCATTAGGTACCTGTATTACACTATACTATAATACTACTATAATACTTTAGGACCTTCGAGCAGTCACTGTTCAGTAGTACTTGTAGGCAATGGGTGCGGAGTAAGAGCCGAAGTAAAGGGCGTTGTACTTCAGGGGTGCAGTAGGCAGGGCCGTATAACCCAGTGTAAATGCATACGTGAGCGGGGCCGATATACGGTAGAAGTTAAGATGGCTGCCCCTGGACCAGGTTCGCGATCGCAACCGCTAGGATGATGAGGAAAGATAACTGGAAATGAAGAGTTACATAAGTTAGTAGGTATTTACAGGAAAATTTAAATATTAGGCGACAAAAGTCGACTATTGCTTTTAATTGATAGTTTCGGTGGAATTTAAATTCAAACAAGTGGTCGTTGTAAACGCAACAATTACCGAAGATTTGTAGGGCATGTCTACTAAAGTTTGTCAATCCATTATTGAAATAATTGCACCCTATTTAGCTTTCATATTTAATTTGTGTGTAGATTAAGGGCTATTCCTGGATTTATGTAGTACAGTAAAGTAGTTCACTTTTCAATTCTGGGGACAGTAAAGACACTAATAAATTATAGACCCATATTGGTTTTACCGGTTTTCAGCAAGGTGTTTGAAAAAGTAATGTTATATCAATTGCCCAATAATTTATTCGTAATAACATCCTACACGACCAACAGTATGGTTTCACCAAAGGACGTTGTACAACCGACACCGGTGTCACCCTGAAGAGGCACAAGATGCAATCTTGAACATCTTGAGGCATCTTTTGCGACCTATCGAAGGTATTTGATTACGTGAATCATGAAACACTGCTCTAGCAACTTGATCATTACGGACTGAGTAAACTTGCGCTTAGCTTAATAACCTCATATTTTAAAGGTAGGCTTTATCAAGTTCAAATAAACGATGTGAATTCATTGAGCAAAAATAATTGTAGTAGTGTCAAAATAGTTGTAGCACAGGGCTCAATATTGTGGCCGTTCCTCTTTTTAGTATATATAAATGATTTACCTTATTTACTGAAAAACCGACCCCAACTGGTGTTATTTGCTGATGATACACCACTGATTTTTACAGCTTAGGTGAGTGTCATCCCCCCTGTAGGAGTAACTACAGTTTACAAATCTAAGTATCTCTCCTAACTCGCGTTATTAAAATTCTGAAGTACGTTCATGCTATCTTAGCCTAATAACACCCGAATGATGAAGACGGCGATATTTTCACTCCCTCAGATTCCTCCCAGCCGCGTCCGGTATTTTGTCCCAGCATATGCAAAAATACAAATGATAACATGTGTACGTAATATGCTATATCATACTAATCGAACTAAAATAATGTACTTGATGTTTACATCTAACTGACATTGTCATTACAGTGAATGACAACTAAAGACAACAAAAGTTTACATCATAATATAAAAAAGGTTTATTAAAAAGTTTTTATCTCTGAACTTACATTTTATAAACTTGTATTTTAAAATGAAAAACTTCTTTAGAAAATGTTGATAATTTTTATAAGATGTTTTTATAAAGTTATTAATCATTGGAAAACTTTTTGGAATGAAGCTCTTAGTTTTAGCTTTTCTACCAAATGAGATTTTTTCCTTCACCCGTGCTTTTCTTATATTGTTTAAAGCACATTGTGAATGAACAATATTAATTACTAACATTATTAACACTAATAATGATTGTAATGTATTTACAATAAACGAATTGAATTGACTTGAAATTGAATTATTAATCTTAGGGTTATCTAATCGATGTATGACAGAAACACTATGATCAAAGTACGCAACCTTATCCGTAGGAAAAGTAAGTAACTCTTTCAATTGCACAGTATTGTTCATCACCTCTATGTATTCGTCTCTAATTGCACACAATTCTACCTCAGCTTTGACTAAGTCAATATCATAATCCACCTTACTGTTGTCATATGATACTACGACGCTCTGAGCATTCTCCTTAAATTCCGTGGACAACTCGACATGTCCATTCTACTTTATCTCGGAATCAATAATCAAAAAATTATCCTCAACAACTTGATCACCAACGATATTATTTCTAACGGTTTCCACATCGTGATCATAATGCTCATCCTGATGCTCTGAAACATAGCTACATACGTTAATAAATGAACTAGACTAACCCGATTCGTCAATTTCTTCCTCGTGTTCACCCTCGAACACTTCCATCGGCTCCTTCTCATCCTTTGCAGGGCTGCACCCCTAGCTGCTGCGCTCGCCATCATCTTCTCCATCACCATCTACTTCCACGCTGCTTTCTAGGCATTTTTGCTCATCTTGTAGTGGGTCATCTTGTCTTCCACTAAATGATAAAGAAGCATCATCATCTACATTTATAACATCTTCCTGTCCGCTTTTATCAGACAGATCTTGTACAATCTCCTCTTGTTGCACCTTATAAAACGCTTTGTGACATCGGCACGGGAGCTCTGCTCGTAACACATCACACAACTCATTGAAACTCATATCATCACGGTACATAAATTTATAAACACAGGGCAGCACCCTCAAGATATACGCCCAATATCAGCGCCCAATCGTTCTCACGCCATGTATTATACTTGATAGTACTACTTTGAACGCCTCAATAAACTCTTCTAGGCTCTTCCTCAATAATATGTTGTTGCCCGCATAAAATTCAGCCATCTCACTCTCTTTAGTAAAAAAACATTAAACCACTTAGCTGCATATAATTTCCAGGCGATTTTTCTGCGCCTGTTCTATCCTCTGAATTCGAGCGATCTCGCTTCTTCCAATATATTCGTATAAACGTATGAGGTACGTTTCTACACGCTACGCGCAACTTTGGCGCAAATTCGTCACAAATACGGCGACAATTCAGCGCTTACCTCCACCATTTATAGAGAGCTAGTAGAGCTCTCTGGGGTAACGGTAGGAATCAAACAACTATGACTCCTTTTATATTATATTGTAAGAACATTTCTGTCTAAATTACAACTCTCTATCCTAAACCAAAATCCTAATTAAAATATATGACACTAGTCTGAACGTTCGAATGTCACCGGCGCGGCGCCTTCGGCAGACAAGCCGAAGATACAGTACAGTACCTTGTCATCATATATTTGAAAACATTTAGGAAAGATGGATGCCGCCTAATGCGGATGTCGATTGGCAATATATGGAGCAGGTACATAGATTCATTTATTACACTGAAGATCAAGGACACTTTTTATCACAGTATGACAAGACTGCTAATCGGGGCGTGGTCGGTTAGATCTGTATATAAGCTGGGACCGGCCGGCTAACATTATCACTTGTGACAGCAATCCCAAGTAACTCAACAACCATGTTCTTCAGACTGGTAAGTAATATATTATCAAATTGTTTTAATAATATTTTTTATATGCTATAATAATATGCTAATAATATGCTTATCCAGCGATACCTACCGCAGGGTAGGTAAAATCTGAACTTCAGTCAGTTTTTCTCTCATCATCCATTAAGGCCCTCTGCTAAAAATTGGCTCATATTGACCACATTTTATATCACGTAATAGAAATCAAAGGCAACAAAGAAAAAACTTTGAAAAAAAAATCTTAAGCGTTTGACGACATTATTCCAAAAATAGCAAGAGCTTCAAGATAGCACTGCATTCAGACATTGGACATTTTATCTTCAAATTGAATTATAAAAGGTCGACCAAGTTATTAGGAAAAACAATTCGGATAAACGTTTAGTATCATTTGTCTTGTTAGCGAAAGATATCATCGTCGCAACGAGAAGACTGCGTCATTTGCTCGGCCATATCGTCCACTTTCAAGGCTTTTGACCGGTGCCGGTGTCAGTTTTATCATAATAATATAATATACTCGTAAGCTTTAAGGTTTCCCTGGCGGGAAACAGTCAAAGCTGTCTCAGTTTTTATTGGTTTTTATTAGTTTTTACCGATTTTGTTTACGTGAATATTGAGTTTATTCATTTGGTTAGAACCAAGTCTTGAGCACCCTAGAGTAGACTCATCGTAAGTTTCAGTTTTTACAGGATACTACCATGTATAAACACTGTAACGTAATGTTAATACAAAGCATGACTGATCAGTGATGCTAAACTCGATTATATATTTCTAACAACACTCAATTACTGATGAACAAGTGACCATAATATATTTTTTCATTTTATATTTTATGCTTCGAAGCTGGATAGGATCTCTTTGATAAACTGCCGCATGTAATTTCGTTTTTTTCGTGATTTTTATTTTGTATTAAAAATGCAATCGGAAATTGTGTATCGGTGTTGTGATTTCTACTAGGAATGGAATGGACTACGTTTTTATGAATATTTAACAAACTTTTAATCTCATTTGGTTCTGTGGTTATATATTTGATGACACGGTTGGCGCTGTGGCTGAGCGATCGACTGCTGCGCTGCGTGTCGCGGGTTCGACTCCCGCACGGAACAAATATTTGTATTGCCTACAGGTAGTTGTTACGGGTCTGGCTGTTTGTGTATGTGAGTTTAAATTTTTGTAAACGCACCCACGACACAGGAGTAATTCCTAGGGTGGGGCAACGTTTAAACAAAAAAGAATAATAATTAGGTTATGTACATTCAGTTGTTGTCCATGTGATTTATCAAGTTGTATTTCTTTTTCCAGTTCGCCCTCTTCGCCGTGTTGGCCGTGGCTTTCGCCAACCCCAACCCCAAGCCTGAGCCCCAGATTTACTCCGCCGCTGCTGCCTACCCCTACGGCTACGCCGCATACGCCCCCGTCGCCTCGGCGTACGCTCCCTACTCTGCCGTTGCCTACCCCTACGGCTACTCTGCATACTATCGTTGATAGCTCATCAGGATTATCCACTCTTGCTTGCTCAATGATACCGACTACCAAATGTTTGATCATGTTTTAATATAAGTGTTTATCGCAAATGTTTTTGTTTTATTGGATCGTATGTATGTTACCCACGAATTCGCCCTCACATGAGCGGAAACTCCGATATTTTGACAGCTGTGAAATCGATGGCATAACCAATTATTTATTTTTTATAGAACCTAATCTACATGTAGGACACACGACACAATTTTATGGTAGACGTCTTGTTTTTGCGCGACAGTTTATAATGTAGGAAGCTATGACGATGTTTATATTGTTTTAATGGTAGCATAGGTACCCACATAGCCTTGGACTGATGCTACTGCTAGAGACCAGGGCTCATTTCGCTATTCAACTGTCCCCTATATCACTTTAGGTGAAAACCATCAGCTGAAAATTGCCTTCAGCTGAAAATTGCTTATGAACCTTTGATGAAAACCAACAATTTAAACATCATTTGACTCTGTGTAATTTGGAAATGCAGCTGATTATTTACTGTAACCTTATTTATCAAAATCAAACGCAAGTTACATTGATTCATTACAAAATGATGTTGTAAATAATATAAAACCGATGTCTGTATTAAAATATTATGCATTGAACATTTGGTTCAATATAATAATCGTGTTCCTGCAGGGTTACGTGAGCTCAGTGTCAGCAGCAGATGTTTGTGCCTGCCTCTGTCACCCGCGACACAAAATCCAATAAGCACACACACTATAATGATTCCTTACGTAATGTTTTGTCACCTAACTAAACTAACCAAACTTCTAAAAGGTATTTTTATTTCAAAATCAAAAAAATCAAAATCAAAAGTCATTTATTCAAATTAGGCTGAGAATCAGCACTTTTCGAACGTCAAAATTACAAAAGACAGTCCCCCAAAAACGCCCGCCCTTCGCTTCGCTTTCTTTTTTGAACCCTTTCTCGGTCAGCACTATTTACAAGTGGTGTAACTTTTTTGTTCAATATTGTTCCTGATTCCGTTGTTCACAAACTAAACTAAATTTAAGTTCTGTGCATCTTTTTCTTTCTATTTCATTAAGAAAAGGACAGAAGATAAAATATTAGTTTACTCCTGTCAAATTAAGATACTCCATAGACAGATTAGACGTGATTAAAAACATGGCTTCTAAAAATACGTCAATTTACGTCAGGCGCTGACTAGTTTGTCAGGATTAAACTAATATTTATCTTCTGTCCTTTTCTCAATTAAATAAAAAGAAAAAGATGCATTGAACTTAAATTTAGTTTAGTTTGTGAACAAGGGAATCGGCGCCATTGTCGGTTATTGTTTACCTTAAATAAACGCGTGATGTTATTTTTGGTTGAAAGCAAGGAAATTGATGAAAATTGGTGTAGGACAGTCGCGATTCAACCAACAAGTCTATAATTATCTCTATGAAACGTTTTGCCTATCTCACTTAGTTGCTTAATGTTGTTATCGGACAAACATACATGAATATTACACTCTGCTACGTGTGGAATTGAAAGCATCACATCACCAAACTGTACGTTAGGCTGCCGAAATAATCTATTGAGGTACCTATAAAGAGGTACTGATAGAGGTCATCAGATCACAAATAAAATACAAAACATAGGCGGAACGTTAATTTATTGCGCATTAGGTACCAAACGGATCACTGCCAATACTTTAGAACCTTCGACCAGTCACTGTTGTGTTCAGTAGTACTTGTAGGCAATAGGTGCGGGGTATGAGGCGAGGGGGGCCGCGGGGTAAGAGCCGAGGTACTGGGCGTTGTACTGCAGGGGTCCAGCAGGCAGGGCCGCATAGCCCAGTGCCGGCGCATACGTGAGCGGGGCCCGGTACACGGCAGGAGTTAAGATGGCCGCCCCTGGTTCGGGCGCGGGCGCCGCAAACGCAACCGCCAGGATGACGAGGAAAGATAACTGAAAATGAAGAGTTGAATTAGTTAGTAGGTAATTACAGGAAAAACGAAATATTAGACGGCAAAAGTCGATTAACACTGGTACTTTTACTTTACATATCCTCTGAATTGACACAAAGTTTTCGATACATTGTATTTAATAATTATTTTCATTAAATAGCTAAGAGTTAATATGCTTTAAGTTTTAATTCTGTTTTAATTTTAAGTTAAATCCTCCAGTTCTTTAAGTCTAAATCTTCATTTTAAGATTTCAAAAACTGATGCGTGACTTTTGTCGCTGACTGTAACTCCTGAGGTATCATCCAAAGGTCTTATGTTATTACGAAACTTAACAGTTATTGACTCTTGATGGTAAGGCAGCATGAAGCACCTATGAACTGTTACCATTGGAAACCACCCAACGTAAGCCCTAATAGTTGAAATGCCTCCTCACACATCTTGGATGACTAATGTCCATAAAGAAACAATTGGTTTTCATAAAACAAATCCAGGGTTTCAGTTGGCTATACTGCTTAGAACTGCCTAGAAAGGGAGCTATGATGTTGTTGCAACATCTGTAGTTATCATAGGTTTAGTAAACTAGGCTATAAGTACGCTTTTGTTCTAAACTAGCTATTGCCTGCGACTTGACTTCGCCTACGTATATTTTGTTTATTTTTGGAATTTATTAGTAACCACCCGAAATTTTAAAGTTGGCGGTGTGATACCCTCGTGCCGCGGAAAGCACGTTCTGTTCTCTCTCCGGTCGTTACGGATTGCCGTCCCATCGGACAATGAGAGTGAATTAGGGAAGAGAGAGAGAGCACCTGCGTCTGCGCACACACTTCTACACTATAATATCTCCAGGGCCGAAGGCTTGTCTCCACTGAGATTGGTCGCCATGGCCGAAATTCGGTCTGGAGGACGTTAATCTATTTATATTCTATATTTTTTTTAATACAATATCTACATTTTGTAATTCCATAACCTCCAGGTCCTATGTTACCTACCTGTTAAATTTATTAACGACCAGATCAGTAGTTTAAGAGACAGAAATAGAGTTACTTTCGCATATAAAATAGTAGTATACATAAGTAGTAAGTATCTATACAGGTGAGCCTAGGCAAAAAGTCATGGAATTGGAGAAACCACAATTTTCATGTATTTTTTCAAATTACCCAGAATTCGTCACTAAATAGCCTAGGCTGTATACATTCCGAGAAAACCTTTTATTTCAAAGAAACATTACCTATGCACAGAAGAATCATTCACAGAACACTCACGATTTGTTACAGAATTCCTTCAATGATTGATCAATAAATCTTGTGATACAGAATTTAATTCGATATTGAAGTCTACAATCAGTTAGCAACATTACTTACACATTTCTGCGTTTCGTTATGCTTCTTATTTTAACTAAGGTAATAATAACAAAAAGTTTTATTGACATAAAAAAGTGTTACATTTTATTTTGAAGCCCTGACTCCTAAACTATGTGGTACCTGTGTTACAGGAGTCAGGTTAAAAGTATGTAGAGCTTATCTAAATAACACATAGTTTGCAGCTTCTAAACCAAATGTTTAGGTACAAAAATGTCAACGTCATTCAAGCTATACGTTATATCTATTCTTTAAAATACACATTTGATCGGTAAAATAACCCCACAGGAGGAGACGAGGGATTCTTAATTAAATATTGTAATAAATTAAATAGTCGTACTCTTACCAGTTTGTACATGTTGCTGGGTGTGACTCGCTCACAGGGGTGAATGATGCCCTACGAAGGGCCGAAAGCATTTTTATACTCACGTACTATGCAACGTGCAATTTCAATAGCATTGACCTTAACATTCAAAGGACGACTTTATGCATAGGGTGTTAATTTTAGAACGAAGAGAAATAATATCTTTTTTACCGAGTGCGAAGTTGCATTCGAATTTTTCTTAAAGGTCAAAGCATTTTTTCTTATCCAGTAATTGGATATTGGGAACATACACATTAGTATGCGAATTTATTATTGCCCTTATCTGAATGTCACTCAGAAGCTTCGAGCTAGTTAGTTGTAATTTATGGCATATTCATAAAGGAAAGATCAATATTATGCAGATAGTAATTATAATAGTATCGACCTAGGTAACCAGGTAGTCGGTTATTACAATGTAGAGTACTAGATCTAGTTTTATCGATACAAAGACTAATTTGCAAGATATACTACTAAGTAACAAAGGGCTTTATTAGGAAGAGAATGAAGTCGTGGCGTTGGGTCGATGAAGTGTTTTTATAAGAGTTTAGATAGACATTTTGTCACACAGATGTCTCTCGTGCCGTCTAATAATGCTAATATTGATTAACGGTAAATCACCATTATGCACCTATGGTTTACAAGCGTGGTGGATTTAACTGTTACGACCATAAATCAGAAGTCAATTGACGACCAATATGCTTGTAAAAGTAAGTTGATAACGGGCTATCATCACATCCAATCCCTACAACCATAAATTAAGAATGTACTCTGAATATTTTATGTAGATTGTAAACAAATGATTGCTCTTTACTACACTTCCATAAATTAATTCACCAGTGTGTGTTGTTCTTATTTTATGAATAGTTAATGAGTGCGTTAATCGGAGTGCATGGCACCGACCACGCGGAGCCTGGCCTTGGCAAAGGAGTTATCTCCGAGCCGCTACAGATCGACTAACTCACTAGACCAGTTGTTGCCACTGCTCCAGTATCTATATAGAGTGAATAGTTTATGACGCAAGTATCTAAGTAAAGCAGAAGTTGAAGTAAAACTGAAATCTAAATAAATAAAGTAAACTTGATAAGAATTGAATAAAAAGGTTGTTCCAGGGCTACCTATGAGTTTTCTGTGTTAGATTAAGTTTTTGGTTAATAATAAAGTTGATTTTCGGAAAAGAAAATGGAAACCTTAGTCTTTATCTATGTGGATCCAAAACCTAGAGGCGCATTTCTCCTATATTTTACTTAAATTATTTGGGTCAAGTTTTATTGCATTTCAGGTAGGTGTGGGTTTCATAATTTTGTTGGTTTCCTTTATTTTAGAATCCTGAAATTTTAGAAATCATGTTTCTTAATAACTTAGCATTAGGTTATCTGTTGTATGAAATGTCTGGCAGTGGAAACATAATTGTGAGTATTCGGGTATTATACACTCTTTATGAATCTAAGTTATTATTATTAGTACTTACACGCGTCAGTTCATATTGCATTAAAATTAAGCTAGGGGGCATTTGTTGTGGTATCACATCACTTGTTGATCGTGCTGACGACTGTATTTAAATGAATGTATCGATTATTTCTATTCATGCACTTACATGTCAGGAGTTATGACCGTTTTCAATTATCATTTCATTTATGACACGTTTCAATAATGGATTTTATTGGACAGGAATGTGTTTTTAACCTTATGAGAAACTAGTAAAAGCTTATAAATGTGTATATTCAATAAACTGTTCAATATATAGAGATTTACGTTATTTAGTCCTTCATTGCTCTTATTGCTTCCTGCTCCGATTTCAGCCTCTTCCCGGTTTCTATTTTCTATATTTAATTAATCGTTAGTGCTTTATTATTTTACATACATAGGTATATAAAACCTCTTCTCTTGTTTTTCGATTTATCATATTCTTAATTTATACTAGAGCTTTGACAAGCTCAACAACTAGTAGCGATACTGGCAAGTTCAATATCTCCGAAGCTTTGCAACAGCAAGACTGCTTCTAAAATATACGTGTATCACAAATCCAGATCAGTTGATGACGGTAGGGGGTTAATGAATGATAATAACATTAAACAGTCACACTTAATATATTAATAAAAAATAACAAACAAAAATGCTTATAATAATCAGGAGTCCTATAATACAAACAAGTCGGTAGTCTTTTAATCAATAGACGATACATTGGGGTTGTTTTACAAAGTTATCATTTGTATAACTGACTAACATAACTGTAAGGCGATGCGTAGGTTAGGGGGACAGGGGCCACAGGGGCCACAGGGGCCACGGGGGCCACAGGGGCCACAGGGGCCACAGGGGCCACAGGTGCCACAGGGGCGAGTGCCGACAGAGGGCTGTATAGTGCTGCTAATTCTTCAACGTTGTAGGCAGAGCCGTAGGCAGATACTGTTGACAGTGGGAGTGGTGCAGTGTACGCTCCAGAAAGAGGTGCTGCATACGACGCAGGGTAGCTAGAGTAGGCTGAAGAGTACGCAGTAGGGTACCCTGCAGAATATGCCGTAGGGTACCCTGCAGAGTATGCAGCAGATAAGGGGGCAACTGCTGGGTTGTAAAGTTCTGCTGCAGTGTAAGCTGCCCTGGCTCCGTAGGGAAGCGTTCCATAACTGTAGACGAATGGCTTAGCTGACACCGACGCTATGAGGGCCAGGACTGTGATCTGAAATGTGGATTGACTGTTTATTATATGGTTCACAACAATGATAAGGCTTTAAAATCTTATATTAGTCAGGTGGGTGTAATTAAAGTAGGAGTAGCTTGCAGGCACTATTATTAGCAAGCTTACATTTATAAACCCGGTAATTGTTCCGATGAATTCTACCTTGAACAATAATGGAACTGATTGAGAACACTGACTCTACGGTTGAGATTAAACATTGGTAAACCCAGCGTAAACAGTCCAAATAGTTCACACGACACACAAAAGAATAAATACATCCTAAAGTAGCCAAAATACTTATCTACTTACCAAACTTGACTTCGACATTTTGTAATTTTTGTTGTGAATATTTATTTCACTTGTTCAGTTTGACACTCTTCAATTGGCACTGACTGACATGAAAAATGTCCTACCTTATATATTTGGCCGAGTTTGGTGACAAACATAGAGACAAGTGAATATTTGTGTGGAAGAAATTACTCTTTCAATAGTACTGCCAAGGCCTTGTTGAACGCTCTTAGAAAAACAAAAGAATATATAATCGTAACGAAGAAGTGTAAAGGTAGAAACACACTGTCCAAAATTGTAGGCTATTGTCTTGACAAGTGCGGCGAGTCAGGCAAGAGACACAAAAGCCAATGAATTCTTTACAGCCTCTATACACATGGCGAAATATTTTAATTTGCCATGAAATTAAGTTAATATCATTCGTTGTCATTTTTCGTATAGTTGACCTCGTAATCGCTTTACCACTTTGACAACATCATCATCATTCTCCTGTCCTTATTCCATGTCAGCGCAACATGTCTTTTTCTTCCATACTACTTTGCAAATAATTCCTTTTCAAGTTACTTCAGATTTAAGGCTAGCTTATAGTCACTCTTGCTGCCTTCCTGTGGCAATCGAAGAGGCTTATAAAAAGGAATTCCATTGCTGTTTTTGCTAAGATAGAAAAAAACAGAAATGAAATAAACAACAGGTTCCTTTTTAACCCCCGACAAAAAAAAAGAGAGGACTCGTATAAATATATTTTTATAAACATTTACGATATGATACTTAATACGAATAGTTTTCCTTAAAATCTCAATTACATAAGTTTAGGAAAACACATTTTTGTCCGAGGATGAACTATGAACTCTGCTAATATCACACATATCGTCATCACATACTCGTATCGAAAAAACGGAAAGGATGAAATTAAATATGTTATCCTATCCTACTATAATATTATAAACGTGAAAGTTTGTATGGATGGATGGATGGATGGATGTTTGTTACTCTTTCACGCAAAAACCACCAAACGGATTTGGATGAAAGGCACACAGATGGTTCATAACCAGGATTAACATATACGATACTTTTTATCCCGATATTCCCACGGGATCAAAACTTATGCGGATGAAACCGCGGGGCGCAGCTAGTGCATAAATAAAACCAAAACTGTTTGCATAATTTCTTGACAGCTTTTAACTCATTCATGAATGCATAGGTAAAGATGTTTTTTTAGGGATCAGTAACCAAATGACAAAAACGGAACCCGTATATTTTTCCGTCTGTCCGTCCGTGCGGATGTTACACAGCAATTTTGGAAAGAATGTGTAATCTGTGCACCTAAACAATGGTGTCGTGAAATTAGGATAAAAGGGATTATCATGACAGACAGACGTACGGACGAACGGATAGATGGAGCGATGGCCGGATGGACTGACAGCGGAGGCTTAGGGTACTGTTGGCAGCCTTTGAGTACGGGACCCTAAAAACATACATCTTTTAGCTACTTGCATCTACCTCTTGGAAACCTCCACCAAATTATTCGTTCTACCAAGTAGGTTCACGGAGTTAGTTCAAGGAATGAATGATAGAATGACGGCTGACAAGGAAGAACGGATGAACAAAACGTGTTGCACCGAGGTCAAGTAACATGGGACGAGGGCAGGAAGATGATGATAAAGTACTAAGGTTCACATACAAAATTCCTCCCAGTACAGACGCCAGCACATCAAGCTACTACAATCTGTCAAATTTCTTTAATAGATTTGCGACTTTATCGCTACAGCATTAGGTTCGAAAATTTGACAGTTTCGGGTAGCTTGATGTGCTGGCGTCTGTACAATCAATGTATTAATAAGTGAATGTAACCTTTTCCAGATGGTGACCTATTTAATAGAATGGGTCACTGGCTCTGCATGGGGAGAGGATGGATGTGATGCGATTACAAATTATAACGTGCTTACATAAGCAGAAATGTGAGAGCGGTCGGCCTATTAAAAGTTAAGCTTTAATGAAATTCATTTAGAAAATTGGAGTGCATTTTCGAGTAAATAAGTACGGTTGAAAAAAAATATGATATATTTTTGTTTAGTTCATTACTTTTTATTTTTCATTTGACAAATCTTAAATATAATATACATTCTAACACTAAAATATATATTATATTCAGTACAAAAATAAAAGGGAAAAAAGGGAAGAGATCATTGGGCATCAAAAAATTCGTCCGCATCGCTGTCAGTGGGAAAAGTGCCCAAAAGGCTGGCAGCGTTGCCACGTTGGATGGCATTGGTGATTCTTTGACCTATGAACTATATTTACTCATTTTACATAACAAAAACTTTATTTAATCAGACAACAATAATGAGTTCCACTGTGTTAGTTAGTAACAGTTTATCTAAAACTGTTTCAAATTAACACCAAATATTAGATTCGCTCGTTTATTAAATGTCAATAAATTATGTCTCAAAGGAACTTGCGGAAAAATTCCTACGTTAAACCGTTCATGAATTTAATGTTAATGACATTTCTTTGTGAGCAAGAGCGCCAACAGTTTTCAGAGGTCAGACGTCTAAAATCAGCTCAATCACTCCAATCAGTTATCAATCTCAGCTGTCATGAACATTGGTATGTATTAATAGAAATAACTTTATTTATACCTAGAGCCTGATAGACACACAGACCTTGCTTATTTAGAATTAAGGATGAAGGATGAACTAAGGATGTATTCTTTGCAGAATTCAAGAGGAAGTAACAAACTTGTATGGTCATCATCATCTACCTAACCATTTCCCAACTATGTTGGGGTCGGATTCAAGTCTAACCGGATGCAGCTGAATACCATTATTTTACATGGAGTGACTACCTATCTGACCTCCAAAACCCAGTTACTGGGTAATATGATACCTCTTGGTAAGACTGGTTGTCAGACTTTCAGGCTTCTACTACCCGTAACGACTGCCAAAGATCCACGAATGCCAGCCGGAACCTATGGCTTAACGTGCTCTCCGAGGCATGGAGGGGTCTCGGTATATAAAGATGGTCACCCATCCACAGACCAACCGTGGCAAGCGTAGCTTAACCTGATCGATGGACCTATGCGGCTGTTATTACTCGTATTTAGCCACGGGCCCCTCCCCCTAACAAACTTATACGGTGTAAAATAAAAAATCAATTTGGCGTAGTGATAACTGTATTTTTACTCTATTTCATCTTCATAACTCATTGTTTAAAAATAAATAAAATAATTTTGTTCCGTTTTCTATAAGTGTCCGTTTAGAGGTAGTAAGAGTATGGAGAACCGTAGCTGTAGGCGGAGTACGCGATGGGCGAATATGCGCTGTATGCGGAGTAGGCGACGGGCGCGGTGTAGGCAGCTGCTAAAGGAGCGGTGTAGGCAGCTGCTACGGGAGAGGCGTAGCTCAGGACCAGTGGCTTCGCTGAGGCGAAAGCCAAGAGAGCGACGAAGATCAGCTGGAAAAATAAAAAAATATATTAGAATACAGTCAATTTTACGTACGAGTTGGGGATCATCATCAACCCTGTCTGTTGTATTTACATTGAAATATGTTTGGAAAAATTCTTCGCTAAAATCCAACAAAGATTTTGTTGCACTGTGGAGTGTGATGGTCATGATGGTCAAAACGCATTTAGCACTTCCGGTCACATCTTTCTGTATTTATTTGGCAATTGTTTATTTGGTTATGTTATGTTGATTTGTCCTAAAGTTGGCAAAGTGCTTTTGGACATTATTTAGTCTAAAGTGGTCCGTACGGTCATAAATATAAAACACTGCGACTTTGGACTACTAATTACTACTCGTATATTAGACATTTGATAGGCAGTCGCTCCATGTAAAATACTGGTATTCAGCTGCATCCGGTTAGACTAGAAGCCGACCCGAACATAGTTGGGAAAAGGCTAGGCAGATGATGATATTAGACATTTGATCTTCTTGCACGTGCACGTTTACACGTGGCGTCCCACGTGTAAAGGTTAAAATTAATAATTTAGCTTCTTGTTCAGGATTATTTGGGAGTTATTATTGTTATTGATGTTATTTAAGAAAGTTATTAATATCATAAAAATATAATTATATTATTTTATATTATTAAATAAAAAAAATAACTTAGTCGAAGATAAGCAGACCTATATTAAAAAAAAAGAATTCGTAAAAAAGCAAATACTTACGAATTTGAACATGTTGACTGTTGGTCTGTGTTAGTCCGACAAAATACTGACTAATGGTGTGACTTCCCGGCTAATATATATAAGAAGTCAAAGATGGCCTCATTGTATTGGCAGAGGCTCGGCGCCCGCGCACCTTGGCGAGACGTGCTCGATCGGGACCCACACGTGACGCGAATATTTTCACTGCAGTTGATTTTAGAATCCACAGGCTGTTGCTTTTAGTTGTTTATTCAACAATGACAAAGTTGGCCAGATAGCTTTGACAAGTATTTGTATTTCTACAACAACTAACAACAGGATTGCCATTGACTTTTCGGTAGCTTAAGTGATTCCCATAAATTTTTAACTAGCTTCAAAGAAAGGAGGAGGTCCTTGATTCCGTTTTTAGAGTTCTGTACTTCGAAAGGAAAAAAAGGGAACCCTTATAGGATCACTTTGTTGTCCGTCGGTCCGTCCGTCTGTCTGTCTGTCTGTCTGTCTGTCAAGACTCTTTTTCTCAAGAACGCCTGGAGGTATCAAGGTGGAATTTATATCAAATACTCAGGTCCACTGACCCTTAGAGCTGTGAAAAATCAAACTTCTAAGCCAACGCAATCAAAAGACACAGCCGTTTAAGCAGCAAATTTCCGCAAATTTTCGACACTCGCAAGGGAATCAAAACCTACAGGATACTTCCCGTGAACTCAGAATCTTGAAAAGAGAAGGGAAGGCCTCCATAGTTTCCTGGGCCCAGGTGTTAACTGAATCAAACCAGCCTTATTTATAAGAGGATATAATAACAAGGCCTTACTGAAAATTTGATGAAATTTGACTATCCAGGAATCAAGTTATATGAAGTACTCGTAAATAGTAAAACTGAGGTTACATTATAACATTGTAGTTTTCTGATGTTATTTGCGAAATATTTTTGAACGGCTTCAGCTGTGTACTTATTGGTTTTATGCATGGAGTGCAAGTAGAGAGCCTCCATGTGTGACGTTCTGCGACCAGTCGCAATGGTGCAATTCACACAGCGATCCACGTCGTTAATATCCGATCGATAGGCGTAATCAGTTATCCAAAAAAGAGAGCCAGGTAATTCAAAATAGAAAGATCCATCGAATAGTCCTTATGCAAAGCCGAGGTCGTGGAGTTTATACAATAAAACATGGAAAATACGTGCGCACTCAGAACGAAAGAAAACGAACGAGTGCCGGTTTTTTTTCGCCTGTCATCTGTCAGTTAGTGACAGTGTTGCCAACTGAAGGAACTCGATTTGCTATGAATCGATCCCATGAAACGATTGTTAGACAATTTTTTTTTAGACCTCGATTGATAAGCACTTGTCACTTGATTTTCATACATATTCTGAGATTTTACCAATTTATTCACTATATCGATAATTTAGTTTCATAATTTAACTTTTCTCGCTTCCTAGGTAGAAACATGGTACTGTATTTTGTGATTTCCTTTAGAAAAATATAACGGGTTTTTTAATACACATTTCAACTAGTTAACTGCTGGGCCCAGGATTTCCCATCTCCTTTGGTACGAAGCAACGTCTTAAAGCACAGATAAAAGAAAAATTGCGAAAACCGTAAAGTTTTAGTTACATACCTAGTACGGAATCCTCGGTGAGCGAGTCCGACTCGCACTTGACCGGTTTCTTTATGTCTCTTACCTCAGAACTCCGTCATTTATAAAGCTATTTGAAAAATTCTTCTTTTGTTTGAACGGGTATAAATAGAGGGTGGTCCCATATAAATTTGGTCAAGTTCTGATGAGGAATATTTTCTACTAAGTGTATGTTTTTTTTTTTAATCTTTAGCCTATAGATACTGTCCCACCGCTGGGCAAAGGCCTTCCCCATATTTTTCCACCTTTCCTTGTGCTGTGCCTTCTCCGTCTAATCGGTGTATGTTGATGATGTTATAATAACTTCCTGTGCAAGTGAAGGTATACGAATTTGTGTGGGGTAGGTACCACAACTACAAAGTAAAAATTAACAACTTTCACAGAAGGGTTAGGCTTAGAGGTACACGCACATTTTGTCAGTTATGATTAAGTCCCATGTATGTACTAGGGGCCCTATTATCGTCAACCGGGCACAAAGCCAGACTCATCCAATAATTATAATAGTTAAGTTATAAAAAAACTTAAGACTTGTACTAGGCAATGAGATGACCGATAAGGCGCGGCTACCAGTTTCAACAAGTTTCAATTGACATTTCGTGAGCCACAAAACTTACTTATCTATAAAATGATCGTGTCAAAATTTAAACATAAAAAAAGACATGCTGTATTTTGGCAGCAGCTTCGGCACGGTCTAATCAAGCCGCAAGGATCTCGCGTCATGCGTGTAGAACGTTCTATGTGCGCAAGCGACATTTGCGCGGACGCACGGACGGTGCTACTAAATCAGGTGGCGATCAAGGCCGCCATTACTTCTAGCCCAACTTGGTATGACCTTGAACTTGATTTTACTACTACTATATTTAATTATGAAGCAATGTTTGTGATCCCTGGTGATAACGTCGACTAAGTACAGTCAAGGCTTATACTTCCGTTGGGGGAAAAGTTTGAAAGGAAAAGTGTAGAATTAATATTCAAATTGTGTGTTTAGTGTCGTTCTTCTATAAGTATCCTAAAAGGTTCTCAAAGGGTATTTTAGGCAAGATAAAATGTATAATGGCAACCTTTTGTCGATCATTGGTTGAATCGATTCTTTCGTAGTATTTAGGTACGTAAAGATAAAATTTTGTTGATATGCCTATGCCAGGCTAAGAAGACCATTAATCGTTAGTGAAGATACAAGAAAATAACTAATAATGATCGGTAAGATACAGAACTACTTAGGTACTAAAATATTCACAGTGATTCTGCTTCAAGTCAAGCGCAGTCATTCATTACTTACCTAGGTGTTTAAACTTCGACAAACGGTCTCAACCATTTACTTAATTACCTACTCATTTTTATTTCATTTTCATTAATGTGACGTAGACGACGATGGTTAGATAATACCTATTCAGAAAGGTCAGGTGCGTGGATCTCGTAACCAGCGTGCGTGTATGACCAGGGGCTGCAGTCTCGACATTCATAGCGATCGCTTTACGACCGAATTCGGTCGCAAAGTCCTGTCACTCCATACATTACACCTGTCAACCGGGACTTTGCGACCGAATTCGGTCGTAAAGCGATCGCTATGAATGTCGAGACTGCAGCCGCAGGGGACCTATACTCTAAGTCCGTCAACGAAGATATGGGCCCCTCCAAAAGTAGTTCGATACTTCGGAATGAACCCTACCCCCGATTAATTAACTTTTTTGGAGGGGCAAAACACATTGGGAGTAAGGACAGCTGTCAACTAATCTGATGTCCGAATGAGATACGGAGTAGGAAATACCCGTAACTTCGGCCAAAACTACGAATTTCTTGCTTAGAGAGTAGACACCCAGGATGTCTGAACTTAAACGAAGCAAAAGAAGTACCTATGTAAGGATTGTAGCAAGTGGCGTTTTGTAGTTTGTACCTACTCCCACGGGAAAAAGTGAGTTTATGTATGTGTTTGTATGTAGTTACCTATAAATTTTATAACTTAATTAATATATGAAGGTATACGGTACTTTGTACGTTGAATTATTAAATTAATTCTTTGTTTAACGTGGTTAGTTTAATTTATAGTAGCGGTGTTAATTAGTCAAGTTATGTACCTATTATGTTCGATTACCAGCTAAAAGCTTCACTTGTCGTATTTAGTGACGTCACGTAGATTATTACTACTTATTGTTTTGGAGCATTGAAATATGTTTGTCCTCCTCACGACTCGGTGAATCAGTAGGTTTTCCCAGACTTGCTTACTATTCGATCGCCATTTGCATGTCAAAGAGACTGTAACATAGACATTAATATTTAATGAAACACTAAACAATAATGGCAAATACTTACTGTAGGCATGCCAGAATTTGCAATGCCAAAAGTATGCGTTGATTTTGCTTTTAAAAGTGTATTATGCAGAAAACTCAAGCCGTTTTTCAGTCTTCGTCAGTTCACTAGGAGTCTTTGTATGATTCCAAAATAATTTCTTTCTCTAATTCTGCATGACTGAAAAACTAAGAACATCAAAACTAATAATTAATTAATTCGCTATAATAAGTGTACCTAACACCAACAAGAACATTATCGCGCTTTCTGTACATCACCATCATTCTCTTACCTTTATGCCAATTTTAATTGGGATCATGTGTCTTCTTTGATATTTCTTTATTAGTCGTCTTCTCGGTAGTCACTCCTTTCCAGCCATATTATGTTTCACACAGTCTGTCGATTGTTTCTAGTTATGAATGTGGATGGCTATAAGAGGGATATACATATCCCTCTTATAGCCATCCACATTCATAACTTTTCTCACGACATTTTCCTCATTCCTCCGCATCGCATATACCTGTTTAGCCTCCACCCGTTGATTCCCACCTAACAAATGATAGCAGAAATAAAATACGGGTAAATACCTTTAAAATCCATAATAGAAATAAAACCAGTCGGAGGCACACAAAGATTTGTGGGTCGTGGGTTACACTTGACTGTTGTCACTTCTGCAGGGATAGGTACTCCCCTGTAGTTGCAGGCGAAATCCCGCCGCTGGCCGCAGATGGAAGTTGGCCGCAGAAGGAAGATGCTGGGCTGTACGGTGACGTCACACGGGCAGTTAACGGCACGGCCGACCGACTTGCTCGGCACACCGGTGGCGTAGCGACGTGGTTGCCCTCGGTCCGTAGATAGCCGGACACGGAGCTGATGCCGACGAAGGCTTAGAGTGGAAGTGAAAAACACGTCACATATTCCTTTTAGCATTTTCATTTTACCTACATGCAATTTGCTTTGCCCTTTTGTTTACAACGCCCTTGCCGTTTTCTATACAAAGAAAATGATTTAATCACCATACAGAAATATTTGATACGTCACAATGAATCGCTTCATGATTTTAGTGTGGAGCATTATGACGTCATTGAACACGGCGCGGCTCACAATAAACACCCTCCAGGCAACCCCTTCGTGTGATGTAATACTTGATGACATACAATACACCGATTGTATCAACCTGCTTGCTATTTCACGTCCTAAATAATAATCTTAAATTATTCGGTTTTGTTCTCGTTACTATAATGTTCTAGTACCTAGTATTCTGTGAACTATCTATTTTGGAAGATTGTGTCATGCTGGAATACCTGATGTATGTTAGCACGCATACCAAATTGTTACTCAATACATACATCGTCCAAAGCGAGGAGCATATT
Source organism: Apamea anceps (assembly GCA_951799955.1). Lineage (NCBI taxonomy): Eukaryota > Metazoa > Arthropoda > Insecta > Lepidoptera > Noctuidae > Apamea > Apamea anceps. The sequence continues at coordinate 9,851,522 of OX637516.1, forward strand.
ACTTGCTTCAATTCGCTATACTTTATCCATTTTGTGATTTTCAAAACGGACTTTTTCCGATTTTGCACACGCACACATTGTCAATATGTCGTATTATATAGTCCTTAAAACTTAAATAGTAGGTGTTACGACGATTAAAAAATAAAATAAGAAATATCAATAAAATTATCTTTTAATTGTCTTGTTGCTACTTACGAGTATGTACAATTTTTACAATTAGTTGATTTATTTATCCGCTGGTAGGTTTTCACTTCAGCAGGACTGGAGCTTTGTAGGCAGCAGCTACTAAAGGTGCTGAGTATGCGTTGTACGCGGCAACAGGAGCAGTGTATGCGGCGGCGTAGGGAGAAGCGTATGCGGCGTAGGGTGAGGCGTACGCGGCGTAGGGCGAGGCGTACGCGGCGTAGGGAGCGGTGTACGCGGCAGTGTACGCCGCCGCCACAGGAGCGGTGTATGCCGCGGCTACTGGAGCAGCAACCAGGGGTGCGGAGTAGGCCACGGAGTGGATACCGGGCTTAGCAGCCGCGATGGTAACGAGGGCAGTGAGGATGACCTGGAATAAAAAAAAGTCGGTGAAATTCGTGTTACTTTTGATTATAATTATTCAATTTCAGTTTTATCGGAAACTTCATAAGAACTTCTTTAGAAATATATAAAAGGACCAAAATCAAATCAAAGATCACTTGAAGGCACTTAAATTGACATAGTACGAGTATGAATTCTAAACACAAAACTTTTGTATGAACTTGAACTACATTTTTTTATCAAATGTTCAATCAACATTCTTTAGAATAAAACTTTTATTTACCAGTTTGTACATTTTGAAGTGTTTATTTGTGTGTCTTGTAGTAGACAAGATAAGTGAATGATACCTTTGACCAAAGCCCAGCACTTTAAATACTCAAGTGAATACGAAAGAAATTCCACCACAACGCGAGGGTGTGCTAACATATAATGTGCAACGGTGCTCCGAATTCAAGATAATCATCGAGGATGATGTCATAGAGAAGTGAACCACGCTCTAAAATTTAGTCTTTTTGATCTAACGCATTTCCAGAACCCTTTAATTGACCGAATAAGTTTATCTAATATAGTCAAATACTTCGAAAAGTTTCATAATGAAGTCAAATGACTTAAAAAGTTGTTAAAAAATGCGTTTATTTTATTTTCTTGGTTCATTTGTACATGCGACCAGCAGATCATTATTCAGGATGCGCCACTGTAGTTGCGTCAGAGGTCAGCGCGTGCGTGTCCACGGTTACAATGCTAACTCCAGTTGCGCATGCGACTATGTGGAGGTCAATGTGCCTATTTAAACTGGACGAGTAATATAGATCACTCATGAATGCAGGTTGCTCTTATGAGAACAAGTAATTTATGCTCATTTTTGCTTACAATTTCAGGACTACGTGTAACGACCTAATATTTTTAAAACCACCCCACGTAATAACATATCATAGATAGACGCTTTTAGTAACCAATTAGTTCATCAGTACAAGAACAAAAGTGACGAAATCACACTGTGTGCATCAAAATGGTCTGTCTTTATTAAAATATCTAACAAAAAAAAAATTGTTTGTGTTCTTACTCGACTCGATCTGACAGCTGCACCTAATTGATTGTGAACACAAACACTGCCGTCTATAGAACTTACAATGGATTTAGTTAAGCACAATCTTCAATACATACATAATCAGTTAATCACTCATGTCATTGTAATCATAACACTTGCCGCTAACGCTTAGGTACCTAATTAAGTTCATTAAAATGGCGTAGCTACCGGTGGGCTGGGCGGTGCCATGCATCGGGGAGGCTCAGGGGGCCCCTCGGCCCCTGACCAGCAAAGCTTGAACTGGCTTAGCAAAAAATTTCTTCCACCTTCAGAACATAAATATAGTAAATTCTTTCTGTTGTATTGTTTTTTGGCGGAATATAGGTACATACAACAATGCCCGAAAGAAATTTTGAGTTACATTAGGTTCCTGGAGGTACCCCCGGCATAGGGAACACCGGGGTGAATTTTGGTCAGTAAGACTCTGACAGCAAGGTCGGAGGACACCCCGACATTTTCCACCCCGGAACAAAAAAAAGGTTTAGAATTTAGAGGTTAGGTTAGGTTAAAATAAAACTAGTATTTTATTTAATACACCTCACACTTTATCATATTAATTTGTTAGGTGTAAGGACAGGTTCAGGATAAGGAGGGAGGAAATGCCAGGGTGTCACCACTCTGTGGATCGCCAGGAGGACACGGACACGGACACAAGGTGGAGCATACGGTGGAGGTCTGCCGGCTTGGGCGGAGCACCACCGTGTCCTCGTGGCGGCGATCGGCGGCGGCGATCTCTCGCGTCCGGCTCTGGTCCAGGCCATGGTACGGAGCGAGAGTGTATGGGAGGCCGTTACCTCCTTCTGCGAAGCAGTAATGCTCGCAAAGGAGGAGAGGCAATCTCTGCGCCCTCACGCCCCTAGTCGCCGCAGGAGACGCCCTGGACGGGAGTCAACAGCGACAGCAGACAGTATGGCAGTATGGCAGTATTTGATATTATTTCAACTTTGATACCTCCACGCGGTCCTGAGAAAAAGGGACTTGAAAGACTGACGGACAGATGGACGGACGGACAGGGAAGTGATCCTATAAGAGTTCCTTTTTTCCTTTTGAGGTACCCCTAAAAAGATATTTTTATAGTGTTTTATTGGTATTTATGCCACAAAATACATTTTATTGCTTTTCTAATTAACTATGTCATAATATTTCCCCTTTTTATCTTTATTTTGAAGGTTTGCACTTGCGATTCTGTCGTTTGGCAAGGCTCCATAGGTGGTGGCGGCAGCGGCGGTATCTAACTTTAACTAACTTGAAGTTGGTACCTACAATCAAGCTATAAATTATGTATTGTTTGTCTTATGTAAAACCATGTTTGTTGATAATGTTTATCAAATAACTGTTATGTCGGTTTCGATATTAGATCACAATGTTTATAAGCTACATAATTTACGTAACGTTAGCTGCACATATTGGGGTTAATTTATAAACGATGATTATAGTTAAGTGACGTTTAAATGTCAAAAATGTATGGCTAAACAGTCGCTAATCGCTACTTTAATTAAAGCAACGTTTATGAATAAAGGGGTTAATGTAGGAATATTCACGGGCATAGTTTGGGTGCACAAAAATAAATAATACGAACTGCAAAAAACAATTATGCGATTAAAAGTCTCCTTAGTCATAATTATATACTTATAGGAAAGTTCTTATTGCATTAGATACAAGCCGACAAGCCATTGAACCGTTTTCATGAAAATTAGGCTACTTCTGAACTACGAGTAGGTCGTGGCATACACGGCATTCGAGATATTAAAAAGTAATGCAGTTAGATTTTGTGGGTGACCTAATAGTTAATCCTGGAAGTAAACCGCACGTTACACATTTTATTTACCTATTAGTACGTAGGCTTATAATACTACCAAAAATACACACCAAGTATTGCGTCATGTAATACTGGAGTCTTTGTCTATGATCTAGATTTAATTATTGGATAAACGTCGCAAAAATATCATTGGATATGATTAGACATAATATAGGTACATCAATTTGACGGCACGGTTGGCACAGTGGTTAAGCGATTGACTGCTGCGCTGCGCGTCGCGGGTTCGATTCCCGCACGGAACAAATATTTGTATGACCAACAAGTCGTTGTTCTGTTTGTGTATGTGAGTTTAAATGTTTGTAAACGCACAGGCGATACAGGAGAAATTATGGGGCAACGTTTAAAAAAATTAGGCTTATCTTCAGTAGTAGAGTAGGTAGGTAATAAAATGCAAATTGTGATCGAGTTTATACTTTATTTGCCATCGTCTCTCTCTCTCTCTTCGTTTCCAAGATATAGGTAACTGTTTCAAATTATTTCTTCAGGTAGTAAGCGGCGTAGGGCGAGGCGTAGGGGTAAGCGGAGTATGCGGCGAGGGGTGCGCTGTACGCGGAGTAGGCGAGCGGCGCGGTGTAGGCGGCCGCCACCGGCGCGGTGTACGCCACCGGCGCGGTGTACGCCGCCGCCACCGGCGCTGTGTACGCGGCAGAGTACAGCAGACCGGGCTCGGGCTTAGCCATCGTCACTGCCATCATGCAAATGAATACAAACTGCAAAAGAAACAGCACACTATGAATAAATTATATTCGTAAATGAATGTGTTAGGTAGAATCCTTAATTTGTCCTATGATCCTTTCAATCTCGAAAACTTAGCAGTTTTGACTTATGGTTAGTTAGAACCGTAAAATTATGACCCTAGCGGCGAATATCAACAACAATCTGAAATTCACATCGCTGTCGTGAATCAACTAAACATTATTTTAACACAGGGCACGTTCACATCATTACTAGGATTAAATCTGTTAATCTTTGTGAGTGACCAAGTAAGCAAAAACGTTGACTCACATATTTGAACATATTGTTTGTTGTTGTCACTGAGCTGCTGATGCACTGAATGATATCAAAGCTGCGGTACTAACCAACTTTATAGTAAAAACGAAGGACGGTGGACGGAATGTGGTAGAGGTTAAACGTAGTTTGGGTGGACAATGCGAAAGGAATATCAATTACTGGGTTATGTTCAACCGAAAGTGTTATGGAAATTCTCACACGACTTGTAGCATTTCAGAATCGACCTGCATATTCGTTTAGAAACAGAATTAAGGCGCCCTGCCCTGGAACATAAAGGGCTAAGGAAGGAACACGGGTGGGTTTTAGTCAGTAAGAGTCTGACACTCCCTTCTGCTCCACCCAGAGCGGGAGGGGTCATAAAAAAAAGGCGTAATTTTTAAAAATAATAGTAATAATGTTTATTTCCGGTAAAATGTTCACAAAGGTTACAAGAACAGTAATATGGTACAACATAAAGTGCATTGAGTATTATCTCCTGGCACCCAAACTAGGTTTATAGCCTGTGACTTGGGGGCCAGTGATTCCACAAGGGTAAAAGATGATCAAAATGTTTTAGTAAAACTGTTTTCATCAGTAACGTGGTTAAACATAACAATACAACTATTATTTAAGTGTATAGAAAGAAGAAAAAGTAAGAATAAATAAAAATCTATAATCCGGGATCGAATATACATAATAGGTAAAAACATACATAACAATCCATCAACGAATCGTGTTGTTTGATGCTGGTTCCTATGGTAAAAGCTGGGAGATACACCTGAATAATTGGTAGTCATTTTTTTTTCATCTCAATAAATTGCAAACTAGTTTTGTATAATTTAGAAGCATTTTTTAAATTTTGTAAATGTAAGAACCATGGATCCGTTTATTACGATATTTTGATGTTGACTTGGCAGTTTAGAATATGTCATGCTCACTTAAATGTCTCACGGTGGCGTGGTGTTGGATCATTCAGTTCCCTACAAAATGGTTGAGCTGGATGGTGCTGATCCACGTGTCATGTTCGTGAACGGGCGCCGTCGGTTGAGACTGGTCATCTCTTAACTGCCAGGGCTTATTTTTAATTTTTATTTTATATTGTTTCTTTATTTGTTTTACATTTTTCTCACATATAGGAGCAATAAGAATAATGTAGTCAGGATTTTCTAATAATATCTTGATTTAAAAGAGTGTCCTTGGAGTTTCATGCCAGTTCTTGTCCATAGAGATCTACGTTTTGGAATGGGCAACTAGATTCAACTTTCTGACTAACTAACCGACTATTTAACTTTGACAATTCAAAAGTGCCTGTAAATGGTTTAAATGAAATAAATTATGAGTTTGAATCATGTAGGTATATAGAAAAACCAAACAAAACCGCCTACTTATTTGAGCTAAAACTGAGACTAAATATTACATCCCAGATGTAATATTTAGTCAGTTGGTTTTTCCTTTGCCCACACCATCGGAAAACAGAGTATGATGGTTCGATGCTACGATAGCACGGTAGTACTGATAAGCTAGCAAGCAAGTATATCTGGCTTTTTGTACATTCTATAGAACTTTCCTTATTTTTAGGCTACTGTAAACTACAGACAAAGTTTAATAATAGTATAAGGTTTATTTATTTTTGAGCTAGTTTAGTAACCCAATCCGGATTTTACTATCCTGGATTATGCATTACCTATAGCCTCCTGTGGCCGGTCAAGCTAGAATTTTGAATTTTGATATTTCGTTCTGTGTTGTTGTGTTGGCACGGGAAATGGTTTTTCTGCTGGAGTTTGATGGGACACTTCTACTTTCCAGTTAAATCACTAGAAAGAGGTGAAGGGCGGGCGTTTTAGACGACTCTCTTATGTAGTTTTGGCGTTAAAACAGTGCTGATTCTCATCCTAATTTGCATAAATGACTTTAAACTCATGAGATACAGACAGCGTCATTATGTAACCTAACCCTCAAGTGTTAATTAAACATTATACTACTTTAACATTGAAAAGAGAATGACCTGACAGGGTTTCGAATCAACGCATCGCCCAAAGTCGCCAGTTTTTACCAACTAGCCAGCGAGCTTGTTGCGCTTGCGATGAATTTGTAATCTACTGTCGTCCGTTCTACTTAATCATTCGGTCTCTGTCTAATTTATGGTTGTCATAATTTAAGGAAATGCAATAATTTTATTATCTGGATTAAGTAAAAGTAATACATTAGTCAAGTTAACGAGTATGATTCTCCTCAAGTAATTAATTAAAGTTATTTATAATTCTTACAAAATGCTTATGTTTGTGATATTATGTGGCAAAAAATACTACTATGTAGAAGTTTATTATCTTTATTTACAACCTAGTTGTTTTTTGTGATTTTTATTTGATATTCACATTGCAAAATAAAGTGGTACCTTACATTGAAAAATATTGAATTTGTAATGTCAGAAAGATAACTTTGTTAATGGAAATTGAACCTCTAATCATATCCGCTTCAAGCGATGTTAAAACCTTCGATCTAACTGAAAATAAAAACTGTTATGCAACTAAGTCAGATTGTGTGTCTTTTGCTGGGGTACCTAATTAGTGAAGCTGTGTGTAGATACTCTGTACATTTTACTCTTATTCCAAGGAAAGTTGTATATTTAACCTAACCTAGTTTAGGTTTCCGATTGATAACCATACGGTTTTTGGAGGCAAGTCTGATTAAAATATGGTAAGATAAGATAAATAAAAAATAAAAAGTTGCGGTGGTAAATACTATAATTTATTTGTTTGCACGTTTTCGCTTGTTTGTTGTAAATCATTTCTTCAGGTAGTAAGCGGCGTAGGGTGAGGCGTAGGGGTAAGCGGAGTATGCGGCGAGTGGTGCGCTGTACGCGGAGTAGGCGAGCGGCGCGGTGTAGGCGGCCGCCACCGGCGCGGTGTACGCCGCCGCCACCGGCGCCGTGTACGCGGCAGAGTACAGCAGACCGGGCTTGGGCTCAGCCATTGCTGCCACCAACATGCACACGAATACGAACTGCAAAAGAAAAAGCACAATTGAGTTTACATTTGCCATTCCTCTGTATTTTTTTTAAACGAGTTATTGTCGGATTCAAATCTCTTCTCAGATCAAAGAGGTCGCTAATTGACAATCAACACTGGAAGAAAAAGCAGTATTCAGAAGGTAATTTCACTTTTTCTTTCACTTTCACAAAATTTTTAAAACTGCGATCCAGCTTTAAAATAAATTTCTCGCCCTAAATATATACGCACCATATATTTGAACATTTTAATTGATTTCACTGAGCTGCTACTGCACTGAATGATAAAAAAGATGCGATAGCTACGAATTTTATAGTAACCTGAGAAGGACGAATGCACGCAACGTGAGCTTGTTCTAGAACGCGACTGTGCTCTGAATAATCATTAGTTTCCTTCAATGAAGAGTGTCGATGAATTTTATTGTCAGTTGAATTTGATTATTATGACAAATTTCTCACATTAGCCAAATTCAACTTGATTTGTTGAAATTCAACTTAATTCAAATTAAGTATAGGTACTTATAATCAATTACTTAGTTGAGTTAGTTGCAATATTGCACATTATGTGTAATATTATACAGGGTGGCAGGGACATCGACGCGCAATCTGTTACCATGGATTCTATATATGATTTTGAACCCCTCTGCGTTGAAATTTTTTGAGGGTTATTAAAAAGAAAATCGCTGTTTTTTGACTGCGTAGGTTTAATGTATGTGTGTATATGCACTTTAGCATTGCATATACACACATACATTAACATACATAACATTTTTTTTTTGATAAGCGACAAAGAATGCTAAAGGATCTAGAATCATGTACTGAATTGATGTTGATGTCCCTGCCAGTCTGTATAAAAATGTATTAAATAGTTGTATAGAGTGAAAAGAGTGTCCATGGAGTTTCTTGCCCGTTTTTCTCCATAGGTGTCCGCTACGCTTTGCAAGGCGCAACTAGCTTCATCTTTCTGACTGACCGACCCCTTGGCAATTCAAAAGTGCCTGTAATTGGTTTATTTGAAATAAATGCTTTGAGTTTGAGTTTATAAAAATGTATCGATTTAACCATTTCTCTAAACATGTCAATGTTCTGCTGCAAGTGATCTGTGTTTTTTGTTTAAAGACTTTGGAAAATATAATGCTTTGAATTTATACGTAGTAAGCAAATCATAAAATAATCACTAAGAAAATAAAAATCTGATCTGTAAAACAATTTGGGATTTTGTTTAATATTAGATGCGGTGAAAGTCTACAGGGTGTTATGCCTAATTGGAGCACGAATAGCAATGCAAAAAATCTTAAATTAACAGCTGATTACAATACACATAAATAATAATAATAATATCCCTGGACATTTCACACAGCGCCATCTAGTCGCAAGCTAAGCAACCTAATGCTTGTGTTATGGTAACAAGTTGTGTTATAAATACTTACGCTATCACTATATGAATTAGTATTGAGTAGATATGTTAAAGGGGTTCGGGGCTTAATAATTACAGCGGCACGGGTTTTTCTTCAGGGTTTAGCAACACTTGCCGAGGTCGGTCCGTAGACGGGCGACCATTCATAACAATCCGTGCCTCGGAAAGCATGTTAAGCAGTTAGTCCTGGCTGATTCGTAGATCTTTCACAGTCGTTTCGGGGAGTCAGAAGCTTCTGACTGGGCTCATGCTAGGCAGATTGATTTTTTAGATATGAATTATTATTATGTTCATGCATTTTGAAGCTGTTTTCCAAAAGTTTTGTTAAAAAAATTTTTAGAGAAACCATTAACAAAAGTATTTTGTGATATTACTTTAATGTGCTGCGTGTATGTAGTTTATCTCGGTTTTGGAACGTATTTAGCGTTCAAAGTGTGTCATAATCAATAAATGTCATCCCAATGCATGCTTACTTCTAAATATCTAGACATTTGCATGCCTTCATCATTGTGCTGGTTGAATCTATTTTTGGACCGATGCCAGTCAACATTCAATTAGCCCTACCAAATGAGAGTTGGTCATTGGAAGTAGCGTCATATTTGCCATAAAACTAAAACTACACAATAATAACAAACCACCAGTAAATAGAAATTCAGTGGGGACAGAGGAAGGTCTAAGAGACTAGACTAGACTAGACTCTGTCCCAATTGAACTTCTTTTTACTTAACCAGTAGGTACCCGGCTAATCATTTTTATGATCGTATATTACATTATCATTTTTCTAACAACATGAATTCAATAGTCATAATATGGAGGTGGTGATATGCCAGTAACAATTATCTCTTTTCACACTCTTATAAAAAGCCTGATAATCTGAGTTGCTTCGCGGCTGGGGTTAGGCCATTTACCGTACAGGAAATAATTGATTACAAAATAATGTTGTCCTCTTTAGAATATAGACCCAGACAGTAGGCTACTAGATTATTAGTTCGCGGGATTAAGTACCAATGTTCCTTCTTAATTTGGGATTGATCATTTAGGTTATGGGACTTTGTGTACATAGCGCAGGTCATTGGTTCACCAAACATTTTTTGCATGGCCTAGGTAGGTAGTGTAGGTACAGAGTACATACGAGTAGTGTCTGTGCATCTAAGATTTGTCTATGTACATACTAAGTCCGATACAAGAGAGGATCCTATAAATATATGTATCTAAATAACACGTAGGTACTGGGTATAGTAATAGTTTTAGTACAATGCTCGTGTCATGTCCAAAGCTTCATATGAGTGATTTTCTCAAGCATAATGTTTAGGCGGCGCGACTGAAAATATTATCTTAAACTAAACGTACAATAAAGATATTTTTTTTTAAGAAAGTAGGCGTACTTATCTTGATCAAGCCGTCAATATTTTAGTAGATAACGTTTTGGTAGTTAAAAAAAAAATTAGTTATTTAGCATAATTCTAAGTTTGGTGGCGCGTCCACAATCTGTTTTTCTGCGGATGACCACCGCTTAAACGAAACTACACTAGTTTACTAGAAAATACTAAATTTATTTGTATTCAGTATTAGTTTTTCTATCTAATGAAAGTTTTATTTTTACATTTAGGGCAATACTTTATCCTAGTGAAAATCGAAAAGGACTATCCGCGCGAAATTTTAAATTTTGGTGGGAATAATCTAATCATAAATTGACTCATATAGAAAAAACCTAGATGGACCACGCTACCAACGTTCACTTCGTTTTGTCAGGCGCTCACGCGCAGCAGTGACAGATGTGTGCCATCCTGTTGTGATTTCCCGCCAAAAACGTAAGTAAGTCTTTTCGTAGTAATCGGACAAAAAACCTGCAATTTTGGTGTAATGTTTTCAAAACGTTTTATGACTAAGTCGGTGTTGTAATTTAAATTTATAATAAAAAGGTTTGGTATGCTTTCAAAATTATACAAATATAAATAGTATATTCTTAATAGTTTTTTTTAAAATAAACATTATCAACAAGATTCTAATTTTGGTGGTGCAATTTTGGTGGTTTTGGTGGCATTTTACCAATCACCAAAATTGCTTAGTTACACCAAAATTAGTTTTTAGAGTTACGTAACTCACAGACAAACGAAAACAGAACCATAATAAGATAACTCGGTTTGGAAGTACAATACCTATATTATACCTTTTCTTTCCGTGGAGAAAAGCTCATGCATACTGCACTACCACAGGGAGATAGTGCAGTTATGTAGGACCCCAACCCACTAAAACTCCACGGTGTCCTCCTCTGCCGCTTATGGCGGGAACACGGGCACGCGTTAGCATTCATCCGCGAACCCGCCGCGGCTGTCCGTCACCGGACCCTCCTCTGGTGATTACCCCCCATCACCGGCGCACTAGAACACAATGAACGCCGTGACTACCCCAGGGACCAAACCAGCACATGGGCGCCAGATGACCCTGTGTTCGGGCACCCTTGGTCCCCTTTTTCCGTGCGGCGAGTCAGGTCAGTGGCCCCGCCGCCTACCACTTTTCGGACGCAGAAAAATGCTTTCAATAGCAATACAAATTAAGTTAGGTATTATTTGTTTTCCAGCATGACAAAGAAAAAAAATTCAAAGTTGACACACGCAGAGTGCTTAGAGAGGAAAAGGATGGCAGAAAGGAAGAGAAAAGAAAAAATTAGGAATGATCCCGTCAAACTAGAGGAATTGCGAAGAAAAGAAACAGCTTATAAAAATTATAAAAATGATCACGATGGCGATGATAGCGAAGATGATTTGAATATTTTTTAATTTACAGACTAAAAAATTGACAAGAATTAGAATAGTAAGAAAGTTTATTAGTTGATTGTTAATTTTTAAAATTGATCTCATTACATAATTATGTTAACATAAAATGTTAAAAAAATACTTATAAAAAATTAAAAATGATCATCATGATGATGATGATGATAGAGGTTAGAGGAAGTGATTGCAATTCATTGAAATTAAAAACTGTAGAATTAACAAGACCGAAAAATAAGAAAGTTGTATTTGTTGATTGTTATTTTTTTATTGATCTCATTATGTTATTTTTTTATTAAAACATTTATTCACTTTATATAAGATTTTTATTGCATTTATTTGATTATTTGATTTATAATTTGTTTCAGTAAAAAAAAAAATGGTGTCAAGACTCTAACTTTGGTGACAGAAATAAATTTTGGTGTCAATATTTCTAATTTTGGTGTCAGATATCAATTTTGGTGTCGTACTAATTTTGGTGTCGTCAATATATTATAAGCTTTCAGGAATAAATAAATTTCTTTCACATTTTATGTAGCTAAATACGTATCTGTTGCTTATCAACATCTTAGATTATTAAAAAAACCAGAAACAAACTTCTCCACCAAAATTAGGTAACAAATCATAGTTGTTGAAATTCACTCATATTCAAATTCGATTCACGAAGAAGAAATTCTATACTGCAGTGTGTCTGATTTAATTTTTTTGGCTTTGTCATTATTAGCTAGTCATGATGGTAGACATGGACACAATTTTGATGTAATGCCTATGTTGCACACCAATGAGGAAATCGACGGTAGTCGAGTAATGCCACTTAAAATGTAGTGAATTAAGTATTGGATTACTTTAAACAATTGATTAGGATAATATGAGTTAATATTATCAAAGCAGATGACGATTTTTTTATCTATCGTTGATAAGTAGACTGGTAAGATAAATGTGCACAAGCGACAAAAACTTGACGGCAATCGGCTGAGAACATTACAGACACGCTGAGACATTGAGACACAATGTGCTACTGGTACGGATCTTTTCCTTTTTCTATTATTTGAGAGTTCTTTGACATCATACATTACATTCATTTGGCTCCGCCATCTACGTTTATTTGGAGCAATGCCAGACTGTAATCGAAGGACTAATCTAAGCGATATAAAGATTTTTATAGACAATTTAAAAACATTTATAGGTAAATAATCTTATCATTTATTCGTTTGCGTTTTTATATCGATGAAGATTATTTCTTCAGGTAGTAAGCGGCGTAGGGCGAGGCGTAGGGGTAGGCAGAGTATGCGGCCAGGGGTGCGCTGTACGCGGAGTAGGCGAGCGGCGCGGTGTAGGCGGCCGCCACCGGCGCGGTGTACGCCGCCGCCACCGGCGCCGTGTACGCGGCAGAGTACAGCAGACCGGGATTGGGCTTAGGCTCGGCTACGGCAACCGCCATCATGCAAGCGAGGACCAACTGTAAAATAATAAACACCATTAATTTATTTTCTAGTACTCGAACATTTTGTCCAACGATTTGGTGTCAGATTGAAGTATGGACTAAACTGACTAACTGGGAAAAATGAAGGTCTATGCAACCTCCATTTGACCTCCGATACTAGAAGAAGGCACACATTTTTGGTAGTAGACTTCACTTTTTCTTTCACTTTCACATAATTCTTAATACTGCAATCCAGGCCTTGAAATGTGCTTGTCCGTTGTTGTTATCTGTAATATATACGCACCATATATTTTAACATTTTGATTGTTTTCACTGAGCTGCTGCTGCACTGAATGATACAAAAGATGCGACAGCTACGAATTTTATAGTAACTTGAGAAGGACGAATGCACGCAACGTGAGGTTGTTCTAGAACGCGACTATGCTCTGAATAATCATTAGTTTCCTTCAATCAATTGTGATGGATTTTCAATTGAATTTTACTAATGTGAGAATTTATTACCTAAGTGTATAGGTATATAGTTTTAACAAATTAGTCGTAATTATTTTATTAGAGATCCTACTAATACTAATCATCATCTTCCTGCCCTTATCCCATGTTACTTTTACCATTACTACTACTTAACTTACTAAAAACTACAAAACGCCACCTGTCCCGTCCTTACATACTCTCAAGTCATAATTAGACGCGGTAAAAGTTATTGGCATTGCCCACTGCATTGCCTAAATGTTACTTCATTCATCATTAACACTTGTCCTTTAGGATAATACATAAAATTCATTACATTACATAATATTTATATTCTAGTATTTTGTAGTTGCCAAAATGTGCTGTAGGTAAAAACTATAGAAAATGGCGTGTTTAGCGACTGGTGCATATTCACATCTTAAGTTTAATATACGTTTCGTTTAAGTGACTAGCAATCATATCTTCATTTAGTTACTTGATTGGCGTTAAAATTGCAATTTAACTACATATTATTTTCAATACCTACTAGCATGCTTTGTTCTCAATGTGCGTTACATGTCTTCAACATTACGCTGACTCATCAATGTTCAAGATACATGCATATGTTGATCTATTTTTGGATTGATGGCAGTCAACATTCAATAAGTGGCGATTGAAAGTAGCACCATCAGTGTGAGAAAAACTTACATTGAACAATGATTATTAATATATACCTTCTGCTCGCCACTTTGTCCGCATGAAATTTCTTGCACTCCAAACCTACCCCGTCGCATCGCATCGTCTGCCCGCGCTATGACTTCGTTTTCGCACAGCCTTCTTTCTGACTTTTTTCTTTTTTTCTAATCCGACTTGTAGTTCCAGAGATTAGCGCGTTCAAACTAAGTAAGTCTTCAGCTTTATAGATAGAAGAAGATAGAAAAAAAAAGAGATAAGAAAAACGTACAATAAATAATTAATTTTTATTTTTTTAACCAACATGGCTGTCATAAGCAGCCATTAGCTATACGAAAGTGGGTGAACCAGAAAATAATTTAGCTATTTAAATTAATTCCTTTCATCTGGACATCTGATTTTAAAATAACAATGTGAGTTGCTTCGCGGATGAAGTGTGTTTACATGAGATGATTGTAGGAAATTATTTACTGTATAATTAACAGATAGACACTCATGTTCACGACATCATTAGTTAACAGATTGAAGTAGATATCACTGTCAAAATCTTTTTTATTTTCAATAGTTGGATTGTTGAAGTCATGGGGATTGGCTTTTGTATAGTGCAGGTCATGATTTATTTCCCTCAAGCTCAACACATTCATTGTATTGTCTATTAATACAGATAGTTATCCTGGGTCTGGGTGTTGCTGCATGTAGTGTTTGAGGGATGCAGCCACGATACAGAAGAGTTTCTAGCCAATTTATATAAATGGCTAGAATATAATATTTATATCTAATATGATATATATATGATATATTAATTTATATAATATGTATATCTATAAAATTGATCAGGCCAGGTCCAGAGTTCTGAAAGAACTATAGACCTTAGTTCTAGATAACCAGTTCACTTTAGCCACCCAAATCTATATAATCCAATATATTTGTTTCCATATCTTGCTTCTTCACCAACCGGGGATTGTCCTTGGGTGCACTTGCATAGTGCATACAGGGATAATCGTCGGTTGGTGCCTCATTTAATTAAAAACGTCTAACGGGCCTCTGCGAGTTGGCTTCATAGAATTTTATCTTAAAAAATGTGGTAATTGCCACAGTTTTCAAGTAAAATTCTCGTGGTCGTACCGGGTTTACACGTTTGAGTTTTCGCTGATTAACTGCTAAGTCGAAAGTAGCAACCGTCAGCAGAAACAGACTCTCAAGCAAATTAATTTTCAAATTCAAAGTAGTGTGTGTGTTGGTATAATGCAAACTGATTCTAAATTAGATTCACGAGGAAAGTATTCGATGCAGCAGGGTCAGTGTGTGACTAGGAGGCATGAATTTGCTTGGCTTGGTAATTATTAGCTAGTCTTGATGGGTAGACATTTACACACCATTGTCCATGTAATGTCTATGTTGCACACGAATTAGTAGGTATGCAATAGAAGTAGAACAAAGCCATTTAAAAATCTACTGATTTAAATACTGGATTCTTTTTAAACTACAGTTTTACTCATTCATTGTCATAAGTATCGCGGACTGCAATGTTTTAATAAATTTTACATATATTTATAGCTTTAGCATTCTCTAATATGTAGTATTTTGCATAAGCGGCAATAGCCCAACAGGGACCACGGTGATCATGTCTTTGTAAAAGCTATCACGTAAGTTCACATTGTGGAACGCAAATAAATATTGAGTATCGAGAAGATTGACGGCAAGTGAGTAAGCCTTTTTTTTTCGTTTGGGTGGGTCATCAAATGACCTCTCCCGCTCTGGGCTGAGCGGAAGGGCGTGTCAGACTTTTACTGACTAAAACCGACCCGTGTTCCTTTAGTTACCTGTGCCAGGGGCCACGGTATCTCTTTCGAACAACCCGCGGCCCTGGCAGAAGTGAGGTCATTAGTTCGATCACTGTCCATTTAGGACTAGAAGCGTATTTATTTGATAATAGGCTTACTATGGTAAGCCCTTAAGGGTTAAGGTACAGTATCTTATACCTACAGATTAATAAAAAACAATTTAAAAGAAATAATCTTATTATTTTTTCTTTTGTGTTTTTTTATAACGTGAAGATTGACTTATTTCTTCAGGTAGTAAGCAGCATAGGGCGAGGCGTAGGGGTAGGCGGAGTATGCGGCTAGTGGTGCGCTGTACGCGGAGTAGGCGAGCGGCGCGGTGTAGGCAGCCGCCACCGGCGCGGTGTACGCCGCCGCCACCGGCGCTGTGTACGCGGCAGAGTACAGCAGACCAGGATTGGGCTTAGGCTCGGCTACGGCAACCGCCATCATGCAAGCGAGAACCAACTGGAAAATAATTAATACAGTTAATTTCACAAGTACGCGGCAGAGTACAGCACGCTGGGCTTGGGTTCAGCCACGGCCACCGCTATCATGCAAGCGAGAACCAACAAAAAATCTGAATAATGTACTACAAATAATTATTATCGAAGTTTTTCAATGTAGGATATAGGTACAGTCAACAGCAAAAGTAGATGATCAAAATCAGAAATTCAATGCTAATGAACGGAGTTCGCAGCTATATGGCAGCTGTACTAGTAGTAAATGTTTGGTGTAATTTACAATCACATACTTTTGAATCACTTCGACGCCACACAGTTCTAACCCCAAAACCCGTTCATTAGTATTGAATTTCTGATTTTGATCATCTACTTTTGCTGTTGACTGTACCTTACATTGAAAAACTTCGATAATAATTCTAAGTCATTAAGTCCCTTTCATTGTTAATATTGCTTGGTAATAAAAGTAAAGTAAAAGTGAAAATAAAAACTTTTGCAAAAAAAAAAACAACCGACGAATGAAAAATAACTTTAATTTTGGAAGTCGGTGTTGCTGGGTTCGCATTTTCGTTGTTTGCCACCGACTTCCGAAATTAAAGTTATTTTTCACTTTGTAGTGTCTTTTTTGGAAGTCGATTGTTTTTTTTTTGCAAAAAAGTTTTAATTTTTCACTTTTAAGTTGTAATTTTTACCAGTAATTTTGGTTTAGAAACGAAACTACCGAACTGTTTTTGAAGAAATTTTTATGGAACCAATCTGAAAGTATATCCTTACAAATAAAAAAAAAAAAAGAATTTTGCAAATCGGCTTATAAATAACGGAGTTCTGAGGTAATAAATATTAAAAAAAAATACAGTCGAATTGAGAACCTCCTCCTTTTTTGAAGTCGGTTAAAAAGAGAGGAAAATAATATACTTACAAGTTTGAACATTTTGTTTGTTATTGTCAAGGAGCTGCTGTGAACTGAATGATATCAAAGAACCCGCAGAAACCAACTTTATAGTAAATGAAGAAGGACAGTAAACGCAATGTACGCAAAGAACCGTTCTCGAAGCGGCGCCGTGCATCGTATACCGAGCAGCTGGCTTCAGCAGCATGTGTTAATGAAGAGCAAGTGACCGTCCGATGCTTTCCGTTTCGATGTGAATACCAATTAATTCACTCAACTTTACGATTTGCAAAACCTACTGTAATGTTTTGAGGTCTGGGTCATTTGGGGTTTGGTAACCAGTCTGCTTTACCTAGCTGGGCGAGTAAGAAGTAGTGTGTTCGAACCCCACCTAATGAATTCTCGTTGGAAACAGGAAAGCTAGTAATGTGCACTCCACATAATTTTGTGTGAAAGTATGTAGTAATGAAAATATTTATCGCCATTGAAATAGCACAATCCCACTGCTGGGACACAAGCCTCCTGTCTGTGGGGGTTGGTCTGAAACCAGTAGCCAGTGTTGGTCGATTGTATTGAAATAGTGAAGAAAGAAAGTGATCAGTGGTTTACTTTCATTCTTCATTAAGTCAATTGTTTGATAAGTATATTTAAATTAACAAACTAGGACTTCCCTTTGTTTTTGAATTAAAGGAATGACACAATGATACATAAATTTATTTCACTTCAACGGCTTTCAAAAAAACTTTAAAAAGCTTGTAACAATTAGTTACTCGAAACCAAACTCCTATTACGATTGTAATTAAATAGCTCTCGAAACGAGTTATTCCGGTCGGATCCCCTGATGATGACAAAACAAAACATATGTGCAAGCCGGATTTCTACTGTTTAGGGGTCTGAATTAATTTCCTCTAATGAAATTGAAAGTAAAAGACGACATATTGACGTTTTTGATTGAAGGAAACTTATCATTATTCTATGCGCAGCGCGGTGGCGAGCTCCATTAACCTCACGTAGCGTACAAGCATGCGGCCTTCTTAAATTACTATAAAATTCCTAGCACTCGTATCTTTCGTATCATTCAGTGCAGCACTAGCTCAGTGAAAACAATTCAAGATGTTCAAATATATGGTAAGTTTTTTATTCCAGATTCAAAGGACTGCCAGACTCTGGCGCGTACTTGTGAAGTTAATTGTGCTTATTATTTTTCAGTTGGTCCTCGCTT
The DNA here is from genome assembly GCA_951799955.1 of Apamea anceps. Taxonomy (NCBI): domain Eukaryota; kingdom Metazoa; phylum Arthropoda; class Insecta; order Lepidoptera; family Noctuidae; genus Apamea; species Apamea anceps. Next base: position 9,870,114 of record OX637516.1, read on the forward strand.
GCATGATGGCGGTTGCTGTAGCCGAGCCTAAGCCGAATCCCGGTCTGCTGTACTCTGCCGCGTACACGGCGCCGGTGGCGGCGGCGTACACCGCGCCGGTGGCGGCCGCCTACACCGCGCCGCTCGCCTACTCCGCGTTCAGCGCACCACTAGCCGCATACTCCGCCTACCCCTACGCCTCGCCCTACGCTGCTTACTACCTGAAGAAATAATTTGACATGACAAGCGACGGTTGCGATCGAATAAATTACAATAATTAGCATAATATACCACGTATTTTATTTCCATATAACATTGATAGTAAATATCTTCAAGCTGTGAAGAATGTACTGCGTGCCCTGTACCAACTTAGTTCCTATTTGTAATCTGCCTTAAAGCAGTGAATAGTATACCCTATATACGGCACATATATATAGGGGCGAGCCTATTGCCATCAATCCAGACTTTGGGCTTCAAGGTACCTATCGGAGAATCTAACAATACGGATAATCTGCATTGAATTCTGACTAGCACCTATAATAAGTCTGAACCTTATCAAGATACTGAGATCACAAATAAGCAGTGCCAATTGAATAGTATCCAGCATAAAGCCCGAAAAGGCCTTAGTTACTCACCTCTATGTCTCACTTGAGTGGACAAAGAATCAATATTAGTTGATGACGTCATAGCAAGTGAGACCTAAGCTAACGGTCTGTGACTACCACTTTCTCTATCGGGCTCTTGACCGAGCCCTTCGTCTTTTCTTTCCACGATGCTGGTCACAGATTTTTGCTTTCATAACTCGTTCACTGATGGAGCCATGATCAGATATTAAGTGTTCGTAACAGATATCTACATAAACATTCATTGAAAATTCATCCATACATGAAATGCACAAGAGTTCCTTTTATAACGAATGTAAACAGAAAAAATGTCTGGTTTCTCTCGCTCTCATCACAACAACTACTACATTCAGCTCATATGGCGCAGGCGTTAAGTATTTGCTTCTGCGCTGTTTCAGTTACGCATCCAATGCGTTCTATTCATGTATGTAATAAATTATGGTATAAATATTGCCTACCAATAATTATTTCAGATATGAGGTATGAGTAAACGATGCAGAAGAAACAGATTTTTTAAAATTTCAAACCTAATTAACACCGCTTAAGCCAGTTTCTTTTTTAAAGAATAATAAAACTTGGGCATTTTGGTATTACTTCTGAAAATCCTAGACTACACTCAACTAACAATGAAACATCGTCATTTATAGGCACAGTTAACAAAATTATATAACTCTTATCAAACCCGACGTGCCGTCAATCTTAGAAACGTAGCACAAAACTATACAGGATAATTTTTTATTCAGTGCGTAAATTTTCACAGGGTGTTCTACCCATGAATATGAACAACTTTCACTATGGGACCATCTCTAAAATCACAAAAAAAAAATCAGCTGTTTCTTATAAAAGTTCAATACCTACTCGGCCAAAATGTATGAATCTGCTGATTTTTTTTTCGTGATTTCAGAGATGGTCCCATAGTGAATGTTGTTCATATTCATGGGTAGAACACTCTGTAAAAATTTACGCACTGAATAAAAAATTATCCTGTATACTGATATGGTTTTGTGCTACGTTTCTGACAAGCATGATAAGCTTAACATGTTTTTCAGAAAATGAATTTACAGTAATTATTGAAGAAAAAGCTCATACTGAGTAATGCAGTAGGTACATTTACATCGCTGGTTTTTACCTGCTATCTTCACTTCATGGTTTCTTGAGTAATAACCAAGCAAAGTTCACCCTGTTCTGCATTGCTGTGATTCAGATTCAATCATAGTATGAGTTAATTTTCTGATGTGTTACGAACTAACGCATCAGTAATCTCTCTCAAATCTGTTTGTTGCAAGACTTGAAGGCGTACATTATAATGGTTTGACTACTTTCCGATTCCGATATCGGCCGGTTGACAAACCTGAAAACTGTAAAAATTGTAATGGTAATTTTTTTTAAGTAATCAATTATAAAGCTAAATAGCATAACATAATAGCATAGCATAATTAGCATAGAGAATATTACTGATTAACACATATTATACTGTTTTAATATTCTGAGAAAATACTTGCCATTTAATAAAAAATATCTTTTGTAGTTTCGTTTTCGTTTATACTGTATGTCTATAGTAAGCATAAAAAGAACTTAAGTTGTTTGTTTGTTTGAGAGCAGTGGTGACCCAGTGGCAGCGGCCCTCGACTTGCGTGTTGCAGGTCGTGGGTTCGAACCCCGGTAGGTACCTACATTACTTCAGGAAACCATCGTGAGGAAGCCGGCATGACCTAGAACCAAAAATTCGAAGACATATATAACATCTACTAACCCGCACTGGGGCCGCGTGGTAGATTACAGCCCATTTCCTCTCACAGAGAGGAGGCCTGTGTCCCAGCAGTGGGAACATTATAGGCTGATTATGCTAAGTTGTATGTTTGTAAAAGCTAATGTCTAGAAATACTGATCCAATAATGAAAATGCTTTCACCGATGACTGGCATAATTTTTATGTTAGAAAAATGTTTCTTGTGAGTGAAACCGCGGGGCGGAGTCAGTATAGAATAGAAAGAGTAGGTATTTTTAATCTTGACACGCAATCACTAAACCTGATTTCCATTACTTAGGTAATTAGAAGGCGCAGTACTTGATTCATTCATTGAAATGTGCCTACTGTTGGTTGAAGTAAACTCATTGCTATTCGTTGCGCAGTATCAAGCTCGATGGACCTCACGTTTTGTGCGTTCGGCCTTCTGATATTACTATAAAGTCGGCGGGTGTCGCATCTTTCTTATCATTCAGTGCAGCAGTACCTCAGTGAAAACAATCAAGATGTTCAAATATATGGTGAGTTTTTTTATATACAGTACCTACTCAATTATCTACACAGGTTAATATCGCTGTGTTAAAATGAAATTTGTTACAAAAAATAACCACAATCATAATAAAATGTTACTTTTGTGTAGGTGGTAAAAACTGCTTTAGGTATTATTATTAGTTTATTATAAAACCACAACTATTTTACTTCGTGCGGAAGTAAATTAAATTAGATGTCAGAGCAAAATCAGTTACCTACATATTCTCTTTATTAATCTTCTGTTTTTTTTTTTCTTTGCAGTTCGTATTCGTGTGCATGTTGGTGGCAGCGATGGCTGAGCCCAAGCCCGGTCTGCTGTACTCTGCCGCGTACACAGCGCCGGTGGCGGCGGCGTACACCGCGCCAGTGGCGGCCGCCTACACCGCGCCGCTCGCCTACTCCGCGTACAGCGCACCCCTCGCCGCATACTCCGCTTACCCCTACGCCTCGCCCTACGCCGCTTACTACCTGAAGAAATGAAGAAATAAGTCGATCTTCACGATATAATAACACAAACGAATAAATGATAATAGTAATATAACTCAATATTGTTTTTTACTTATCTAAACAGAAAACCCTAATTTTCTCACAAAATATTTCTTAGTTATAATAGTAATTTTTTTTAATAGACAAGTACCATAAAAAATAGTAACATAACCCCTGTTACTAAATTAAACCCGAGCAATATTGTTTACAGTAAGTACCTATCATAACTAGTTAATAAAGATAAAAAGAAAGCGAAAAATGATAAGACCGCCTATTGTATATTTTGTAGTGTTCGATCAATGTTTTGTTATGTATTTTTGTGGTGTACAACAAAGTAGTAATATATAAATAATAATAAGACATGCAAAAAAATTAGTCACACTTATAGCATGGAAATGATAAAATACCTCCTTGAAAATCGAATTTTATTAAGATTGAGCCAGTTTGATTGTGACGAGTACAGTACCAACCTAAAAGCTAAGACTTGACTTAATGTTACGATGTTATTTTTAAGCCCCACCCTTTACTTGGAACTTCTTCTACTCATATTGCGGGTTTATATCAAAAAATCTAAGAGATCCTCCGATCCTACACACAATCATGCTCGGATCGGCATTGGGACAGGCAGGTCGGCAAAATCGAATGTATACTTAACCATCCGACTGAGCTGAATCGTGCCGAATTACGCCGCCCCGAACAAATGAGTAACACGCCTTACATGAAACACTTTGGGTGTTGTCTGTAAGGTGTGCCAGACCCAGACCCTAATTAACCGTCTGTATAACATAATATAATCGTGTTAAAATTAAGATGTACGTACCAGTCACAAGGAGTCTTTGATATAGATATTTCAAAATATTTGAAAAAAAAAATGCACCAATTGACCATTATTATTTACCCCGTTCCTTGTACTAGTAAAGGGGATCAGACCGGAAAGACAAGTTTATAGTGGATCAGACAGAAATTAAAACATAATAACCAGCAGGGGATCCGACTGGAATAAATCTATCAAACTGTATTACGGTGGAACAGTTTTCCTCGTTTCTGTAAATTTCTTGCAGTAGACTTGTGACAGAATAATTATTTAAGCAGATAACTTAGTCATTATTAAGAAAACTAAATACAACAAGTAAAATAATGGTAAACATGAAATAGTGACCTAGATTTTTTGGAAATTTTGTTGATAGATGTTAAAGTTCACATAGTAGGTAAGTACTCGTATATGAAAAATATTGAGATGCTTTGTTTGTTTAATTAGTGGATGGTTGTACTTTTCATATGTTTATATATATATTAATAAAAACCAATTGTAAAAATAAGATGTAAATGCAAAGTTGGTCGCTATTATATCACTTTTCATGTTTAAACCTTTAGAAACTGTACAGTGTGACATGTATGTATTATAAAGATAACTTTAAAACTAATTTTAATTGGCTTAGTTATAGTAAATTTAACTAAGTTCTTAGAGAAAAGACAAGTGGTAATAAATAATTTAATACTAACAGGTCCATTTGGCATCATCTAATATTCAAATATCAAATCAAAACCTCAAATGATTTAAGTATCAGTAAGTCAGTGTACTGTATTTATGCTTTGCTTAATATATTTGTGTCCATATTGATTGAGGAACCAAGTCTCATATTTAAACGCACGCACTACCCATGTTTAGCAGTAAATTAGACGATTTTGTAGGCCCGATCCTGGAAATTGTATAGTAAAACGCTAAAAAGTTGTAGAACGTTTAAGGTGGCTCCTCAATTCAGATGTCTGTAGTCTGAGTACTACTAAATATTGGTAGTACCTCGTTTATGGGACATGACTCCGCAATCCATACGGATACATTATATTTAGATAATAAACATAGGATATTTTTAAAGCACGGATAATATAATGATCATTTTCCAAAGTTATTTCAGAAAAGAAAAAAAAATCTTGAGGCACATTGTTTAATAATGAATTGCCAAATCGGTAACTTCCTATACAAATGCCTCTGTTATTAATGCATCTAATTGATTACAACTACAAACAATTATTCATCACCTTCTAATTTACCTTAGTTAAATTCAATTGACAGTCATCGACACTCTTTATTGAAGGAAACTAATGATTATTCAGGGCACAGTCGCGTTCTAGAACAAGCTCACGTTGCGTACATTCGTCCTTCTCAAGTTACTATAAAATTCCTAGCCATCGCATCTTTTGTATCATTCAGTGCAACAGCAGCTCAGTGATAACAATCAAAATGTTCAAATATATGGTGCGTATATATTTAAGATAAGAACAAAGTTAAGGTCTGGATAAGTGAAAGTGAAAGAAAAAGTGAAGTCTCCTACCAAAGAATTGTGCATTCTTCTAGTATCGGAGTTCAAGTATTTGTCGCAAAGACCTGGGACTTTTTGTAGTCAGTTCAGCACATTCAGCAATCTGACAACAACTCGTTGGACAAAATGTTAGAAAAATAGAAAAAGTGAAATAAATGGTGTTTATTATTTTACAGTTGGTCCTCGCTTGCATGATGGCGGTTGCCGTAGCCGAGCCTAAGCCCAATCCCGGTCTGCTGTACTCTGCCGCGTACACGGCGCCGGTGGCGGCGGCGTACACCGCGCCGGTGGCGGCTGCCTACACCGCGCCGCTCGCCTACTCCGCGTACAGCGCACCACTAGCCGCATACTCCGCCTACCCCTACGCCTCACCCTACGCTGCTTACTATCTGAAGAAATAATTTGGATTTGAGGAAAATTGACATACGAGCAAATAAATAATACCTAAGTTAATCAATATTTCTTTGGTTTTCTTTTCCTAAAATGTACAGACACCAGCACATCAAGCTCGTTAAAGCATAAGGTTCAAGGTTGATTGGGAAAAATTGTCAGTTACGGGTAGCTTGATGTGCTGGCGTCTTGTACATAAATGGTTAATACTCTTAAAGAAGAAAAAGTACTCATCTTTGCTCCTGATATATAATTTTCCTTTCATTTATCATGATATAGTACCAATTAGCACGTATTTCCTACATCGTATACCAAATAAATTCAAAGTTAGATTTTTTATGAATTCAATTCATAAGTGGATTTTGATGGATATATAGAGTATAGTATAGATGTAACTTTACTGACTGCCTCGTTGGCCACATGGTCGCAAAGCTACTGTTGAGCATGAGGGCCTGGGTTCGATTCCCAGGTCGGGCAAAGTGAATCTCTGCATCAGGAATTTCTAAGTAGCCCGGAGTCTGGATTTGAGCCCGATTGATGGCAATATGCTCCCGTCCTATTACAAGGGACTAAACACAACTGGCAAAATGTAGGTATACTACAGGTACACTTCTGCCTAACCCTTCGGGGATATACAGGCGTAATGTTACGAGTATGTTATGTGTAACACTACACAGCGCATACACGGACGAATTGATTCCTTCACCGTTCATATCTTTGAATAAGTGAGGATACAAAGGCGGTATTTATACTACACGCTGATATTGATGGATATTAGAGTAATATCTGAAAAGCCAATATGGTGGAACTTATTAAACATTGACTTGCCTTGGAAGGTAGGTAGGCCTTCGGTGTGGGATGCAACTTGTGTCGAAACCCTTGCACCATCCCATTTTCCAAGCACGGTGTTCTGTGCCGAGGCGGCTGCTGCAGGTGCGGAATACCTCAAACGGCACAAATACTCCAAACTCTTTGAAACTCATATGTTCGAGCCGTACACTAAGGCCATGGGGTTCGAGTTCCCGCTTAGTTTTTCGAGACACCGCCAAGCGGTTGGTCGACTCTTCACATGACCAGAGGGCTGGCCTATTTTTTGGCCAAAGAATCAGCATTGCCATGCAACGTGGCAATGCTGCCAGCCTTTTGGGCACTTTTACTACCTATCGACAGCGATGCGGACGAATTTTTTGATTATTTCCCCTCTTTTTTATATACTTGTACTTATTATTTTAACTCTGTGCATCGTCATTAAAAGGATAAATAGGCTAAGTAGCTCTTATTATCGTACAAAAATTCCCCTATACTTTTATTTAAATCCAAGCCGTCTGTCCAAGAAACTATATAATACGTTACACGTGATCCTGACACGCGACGTGAACTTGAAAGATATATTTTATACTTAAAACTGATTCTGTTCCTATTCTCAGCGATCGATCATTCGGTCGATTCGATTGAAACCTTGATGGACAATTGAGTGATCGCTCCATTAAATTATATTTTCAATTATTTGACCCTTAAAATAAGTATTAGGTTCTTACCTACCTTACCTTACGTATGAAATTGCCGTTTTACATAGAAAAATTAAAATTTTGAAGAAAATAATATATATCATTAATCGTAGTATTGGCCATTAGTGAAGATTCACTTGGCCATTTTAGTTAAATGGCAAAAGACGGATGACTTAAATGGCTTTTTCACCGCCTCGTTGGATTTGAAATTTTTCCCCTGCAAAAAGTTATCCAAATTCTAAATAAAAATGGTAATTAGTTGGAGCAAGGTCTGGTGAGTATAACGCCATCAGCGTCCCAGAGGTGACACAGGCAGAGATGGGGGCAGCCGCGATGCGGCTCCGGGCCAAGAACGTAGCTCCGGGGCCCGACGGGATCCACGGCTGTGCATTAGCCCTCGCTCTGAAGGAGCTTGAGCCCCAACTGAGAGGACTCTACACAGCGTGCTTTGAGCAGGGCCAGTTTCCCTCTTTGTGGAAATCTGGTCGTCTGGTCCTGCTCAGGAAGGCGGGGCGCCCTGCGGACTTGTCGTCCGCGTACCGGCCCATAGTGCTGCTAGACGAGGTGGGTAAGCTGTTTGAGCGAGTAATCGCAGCTCGCCTTGTCGGCCACTTGTGCAGAGAGGGGCCGGACCTGGACGACAGTCAGTTCGGGTTTCGGTATGGGCGCTCCACCATACACGCAGTGTCGCGAGTGAGAGTCCTGGCGGAGGAAGCGGTGTCCCGGGGCGGGGTGATGTTGGCGGTGTCCTTGGTCCTTGTCCTGCCCTGGAGTTGTATTCGGGAGGCATTGCGGTATCATCGAGTGCCTCCCTACCTCCGCCACATCGTTGGGGCTTATCTGTCGGAGAGGTGTGTCACCTACATGGGACGTGATGGCAGAAACCAGCGCCACATGTCGTGCGGCGTTCCACAGGGCTCGGTCCTAGGCCCGCTCCTGTGGAACGTCGGGTACGACTGGGTGCTAAGGGGCGAGCTCAGACCGGGGGTAGACCTGACGTGTTATACGGATGACACGCTGGTCACTGCCCGGGGGAGCTCGCACAGGGAGGTAGCGTTGCTGGCGACGGCTGCGGTCTCACAGGTGGTGGGCCGCATACGTCGCCTAGGCCTGGAGGTGGCCCTCAGCAAGTTGGAGGCCATGGTGTTTCATGGCCCCCGCCGGGCGCCACCGCCCGGCTCACACATCGTGGTCGGGGGGGCTCGGATCGCTGTCGAGTCTACCATGAAGTACCTGGGATTGGTGCTCGACAGCCGGTGGGACTTCGGCCCCCACTTCCGGCGGCTGGCGCCCAAGTTGTTGGGCGCGGCTGGGGCGCTATCAACGCTGCTTCCCAATCTGGGTGGCCCGAGCGCCGCCTGTAGGCGGCTCTATGTGGGGATCGTGCGATCGATAGCCCTGTATGGGGCCCCGGTGTGGGCCTCTGACCTGACGGCCGGCAGTATCGCAATATTGCGAAAACCGCAGAGAGCGATGGCCGTCAGAGTCATCAGGGGATATCGCACGATCTCCTACGAGGCGGCCTGTGTACTGGCTGGATCCCCACCCTGGGACCTCGAGGCGAGAGTACTCGCGTCATTGTATCGGTGGCGCGAGGAAGCGAGGGCGCGGGGTGAGCGACCGATGCAGCGACACATGGAGCTGCGTTGGTCTCAGCTTCGCGAGGTCCTGGTGGCGGAATGGCGGGACAGGCTTACACGCCCTACCGCTGGCCTCGTCACCATCGAGGCGGTCCGGCCGGTGCTCGAGCGCTGGCTCGGGAGGAGACACGGCTCCCTGTCGTTTCGGGTGACGCAGGTGCTCTCGGGGCATGGTTGCTTCGGGAAGTACCTGTGTCGCATAAACAGGGAGCCGGACGCCCGGTGTCACCACTGCGTCGACTGCCGGGAGGACACGGCGCGGCATACGCTGGCAGAGTGTGCCGCCTGGGAGGAGCCGCGCCGTGCCCTCATCTCAGAAGTAGGCAGTGACCTGTCGCTGCCGGCCGTGGTCGAGTCGATGGTCGGCAGCGAAGAGTCCTGGGACGCGGTGGTTTCCTTCTGCGAAACAGTCGTCTCGCAGAAGGAGGCTGCGGAAAGGGAGAGGGAGATCTCGTCCACTCACCCTGCCCGCAGCAGGCGCACCGGGCGTCGGCGGAGGGCGGACAACGCCCTCTTCCAGCCCCCCTAAATGGGTCCAGGGGCGACGGACTCGGGGACGTCCGTTGCCCCCCACGCATCAGGACCCGAGGTGGCGGCGCGTAGTGTTCCACGCGCGCCCCTCTTAGACGTCGCGGGGGGAGTCTTACACCTCCCTCCCCCCCTGACCCGAGGAGGCCCACTGCGGTGGGCCGGCACCAGTCGGGGGTCGCAGAAGGATCGTACGTTCCCGTGACCCCCGGCGTAGGTGTGATATGGAACACCGGGGTGGTTTTTAGTCAGTAAGAGTCTGACAGACCCCGTCGCCCGCCCCAGGGCGGCGGACATCCATGAGGATTTTCCACACCGGAAACAAAAAAAAAAAAAAAAGGTCTGGTGAGTATGGTGGGTGACGGAGAATTTAGAGTCGTAACTCCTATAGTTTTGAGACGGTCCGTTGTGCGGCGGTGCTTCGGCGCGATTTTGTTGTTGTTGTTCAGTGAGTTCATACGGTACCCACTTGTCGAGCTTTTTTACTTATATTAAAATTACACTTTGTAAGCAAGGATATTACAAATTAGAGGATTATATCCAAGATAAGAATGCTTGGAAACATGCTGGTCCTGCTCCATAGGACAATCTCTAGAGTCTAGACAAAATCAAACTGGTTGCTAATGTAAACGTATAATTTATTCTTTTTTTTTGTATTCTCTTTGACATTGATTTACATTCTGTAATTTCTAAAGTCATCCGGACTTATTACTCCTTATTATTTATTTATGAAAATAGTCTACTTTTGGAATGTTTGTAAATATGTGAGCACCATGTACCTATCACATAGTCAATTTATATGTCATGGTTTCATTAATTCATTTTAATTTTTTTACCTATTGTGGTATAGTAATTTTATGTTTAGGTGCATCGTCTTCACATATAATTATATGATTAATGTATGCAAAATATTGTAAAACATTTTAAAAGAGTAACGGTGGAGTTTCTTGCCCATTCTTCTCCATACGAAAACTACCTTTTGGAAGGGGCGACTAGAATCAATTTAATTTTAATTTTGACGTTCAAAAGTGCCTTTTATGTGCCTATTTGAATTAAATGATTTGACTTTGACTTTATTTTTCCAATTTGAAGTAAATGCATCGGTATCGATTTATCACGTACGTTGAAGGTTGCTAGAAATTTCAACGTGGTTTGAGATGAATCTGTTTCATCGTTATCGACTTTTGTCTTCGGTCGGCCACGAGGCTCATTGTTTTCCAAAATTTCCAGAACGGAAGCGATCAAACCAAAAACAGACCGTGCATTCACATTGTCATAGTGTACTCGTACCATGATCATACATCTCGTTAATATTGCGTGCTGTCTGTGCTGCGTTGGTGTCACGACGAAACTCGTATTTGAAAATAGCGCGCGATTTCGATGTTTCCATGGTTACAGAAACAGCAGTATTAAAAAAAAATTGAATGGCGGCAAAACAAATGAACAACTGATTTTGGAAAAGAAAATGTCATGCTATATTATTTGGAATTCTAAATAGAATGAAAAATATCGATCTTTACAATAGGTATACGCAAACACATGAGTTCCAGGGTTCGATTCCCAGGTCGGGCAAAGTGTTATTGGATTTTTCCATTTTTGTATGAAATACTTAACTGTCAAAACTTCAAAAACATTCCTCGAATAAAGTTATCAGATGATTGAAAAATCAGCCCTTAGTTAAATGAATAATACCGGATTGACATAGTGACAGTTGGATTTGATTGTCTTCATTTTCCATTAGCTTTTGAGTTGTCGGAAAATATCCCACAGAAACGTAGTACAGGAATAAAACCCAGGGGTGCCTTATGTATTTATCCAGGTTATAAACTATCTGTGTGGCAAATTTCATCCAAATCCGTTCAACCGTTTTTGCGCCAATCCGGACCATACATCCAGACAAAAGGACAAAAATTCTAAAAACTATATTTTCGGCATCAGACTATAGTCCATTTATAATAGCATTAGAAAAAAGAGGCTCGTAGAAGCAGGAATGCAAAACATTTTATTTCAAAGTTATGATAAAACAATTTTAAGGGAGATGCTTAAATTCTAATTTTCTTGCGTTTTTTGCAATTTGCAGGTCAGTGTAAGGTTGTATCTTAATAAAAATAATATGATGCGCAACAATAAGAAATATGTAGGCAATAATACAATTTTAACCTTAAAAATCATCAATACATCCCTTTAAATTAGAATTGCTCCGAATTCGTCTGATTTCGCGGGCTACTGCAGCGCATCCACCTTAATTAAAATAAAATTCGGTAGAATTATAGTGAAACGAATAACGTTCCAAGAATGGTTCATCCCTGCTTCTTTTAGGTTTTTAGCATTGACACTGTAATTTTAAATTGGAGTTATATAATATAAATAAATTAAAGCCACATAATTTCATAAGATAAATAGTTAAAATGGTTACAATTAAGTGTGACAGCTGCTGTAAAAATAGATCATAATAAATTCGGCGTCTATCATAATGTAACAATGTTTATTGTATTTTTGTTACAAAGTGTGCATTAAAAATAACCTTTTTTAACTTCTTTCTAATGCTATTGTAAATGGACTTATAGTTCCCTCGAAGTAATTACATTTTTTTTTTTAATATTCATTGTAAGTCAACAAAAGAGATAAGTATGCAGGGTCGTCGGATATAGATGAAGTTTAGTAAGAAACCGATGGATCTTTTCGAATGAAATTTAGTTTGATAAATTAACTGTTTGTTTTTTATTAATTAAATAAAATTTTATCCGAAAACATCAATCCGTTTCTTACTAAATCCGACGACCCTGCATACTTATTTCTTTTGTTGACGTACAGTTTGACTTCGTTACTATTTTATTATATTTTTCATATTCTGTAACTTGGAAAACATGCAAATCCATCGTTGGGGCGTCATAAGTCATTCTTTAATTTGTTGCATAACGTTCTGTCGATATCAATAGGTAAGTACACAATTAATTGAATTTTTAGGTGTATGGCAGAATGTGCCGATATCTAAATAACGTATCTAGAAAGTGAGCTTTAGGTATTGTTGGAGTGTGGTTCTGGGATCAAATCCCCGGTACATCAAAATATCTTATGCCCATTAAGTGGCGATAAGCTCGCTCCGAGGATTATAATCTGAGGGTTTGTTTTGTGACAGCTCTGCAGAAAAGTGTGTACAACGGAAATCGTATCATAGCATGGGAGTATCATGTTCTTAACACGTCATTAGGGGGTCAAAATAAAATTCATTATTTATAACATTAACAATTTATTTTGTTTGCTATATTGGAGTCCTATTAAATGAACTAAACGAACACCTCATTTGTAGTATAACGCGTAAGGCGAGGAAGATACGGAGTAACTGTAGGCGGAGTATGCGGAGATCGGTGCAGCGGCGTATGCGGGGTATGTGAGCGGAGCGGAGTATGCGGTGTACGCGAGCGGAGCGGAGTATGCGGTGTACGCGAGCGGAGCGGAGTATGCGGAGTACGTGAGCGGAGAGGTGTATGCCGCAGAGTACGGCGAGCTGAGATACACTTGGGGCTCAGGGGCCGCCACGGCCACTGCCAGCATACAAGCGAAGATAAACTGTGAAATAAAAAGTATGTTATCATATTTGCCGGTAAAAATATCGTTTCCTGCCCAGGACTTCTTTACTTTGTTGAGAAGGAGAGGTATGCTTCATTACATTAAGACCACATTACTCTAAAATTTTTACAGTCACTAGCTTATTATGATGATACAAACTTCAAACCTTATTTTTCCTCTCTCAAGGGTGGAATTTCCAACTCTTCCATATTGGAAGCATACGATACCAAAGTTACCTACTGTATTTTCAAACCATAGTAGTACCTAGTTGAGGCTGAGTGATGATCTGTCAAATAACCCTCTTCTTTGATTATGAAAGGGTTTAAAACTACATTTAATTTTTTTTACTGCCTCGTTGGACTAGTGGTCGCAAGCGCAACTATTGAGCATGAGGTATTGGGTTTGATCCCCGGGTCGGAAAAAGTGTTATTGGGTTTTTCCATCAGGAATTTCTCAGTAGTAGCCCGGAGTCTAGATTGGTTGCTCAGTTGATGGCAATAGACTGGCGAAACGTGGGTGTACTTATAGACTACACCTTTGCCTAACCCTTCGGGGGTTACAGGCGTGATGTTATGTTATGTGTGTTGTTTTAAACAAAGTTTTTATTTTTGGAGATATAAGATAAATTTGACTACGGAAACCACGACGTATATACATATAACTCACTTATTCTACATAGTAAGTAGGTAATTCTCGCAATGAAAGTTGAATGTTGAATTCAAATTTATTGTACACCAGAAAATACATAACAAAAAAAAAACAATTAACTCTACAAAACATACAATGGGTGGCCTTATCGCTTTCTGCGATCTCTTCCAGGTAACCTTGTCTACTTTCTGTCTCAGAACTAGAAGTTCTTTTAAATAGGTACTCGTATTAAACAAAAACACTTAATCTATTCCAAAATAATATGCATGTCCACCTAATTAGGCATGACTAAAGAATTACAAATATTCTGTGAAATTGTCTTCATAAACAAGTAATGAGTGAAGCACATCCTTGTCTATGGCTGCGTATGTCAAGCATAGATAAAGACTGAAAACCTTCATGTTATGCAAAAATTTTACTATGACCACAAATAGTTTGAGAGCTGAATTATTGATTTCCACCTATTTCTTTACATTAACACACACATACCATTTTTTATGCTCTCAAAACGGTGAAGGAAAACACCGTGGGGAAACCGACATGTCCTAGAACCAAAAATTCGAAGACATATGACATCTACCACCCGCACCGGGCCCGCCCACCCTCTCACAGAGGAGGCCTGTGTCCCAGCAGTGGGAACGTTATAGACTGATTATGTATGTATGTTATGTATTTCTTTACATTAGTGGTATGATCTTTAGTCTACAAATGATTCTCTACTACATGGAGGGCCTGTCTACAAATGATTTAGAAATTATTTTGCTTCCGGCTCTAAGGGAGTGTAATGTAGCTTAGCATACTTAAAGTCGAAGGTGTATATAATAATTAAAGATTCGAAAATTTTAGCAATGGTAACTCACGAGATAAGTATGTAGAATGAAGTTAATGTTTAAGTAAGCAATCACCGAAAACAAGCTGCAAACATGATTGGATTAAGTTACTCTTCAATTAGGATACTAGTACAGCAAGGGAATGAAGTAATTTTCTTGATAAAAAGATAATTTAGTTATTCACGGAGTTTTTAAATAAATAAATAAGTTCTAAAATACATTTCTTGTAACACACAATCGATAATGACTTTTCACTAATAAGGATTTCCTAAAAACACGGATATAAATCGGCAAAAAAATGAAGTAGGTAATAATTCACTCACCAATTTGAACATTTTGGAGGTTGTTGTCACTGAGCACTACAGAGCTAAATGATGTTCACTGAGTGTCCGGACGCTTCTTTATAGCGGTGACGAAGGACGGTGCATGAATTGTGAGGATACTAGCCCCATAACATGACGTAGATGACTTACGATTAGTTTTCACACCTGTAGAAGTACCTAATGAGGACATTTTTTCTTGTCATCTAATTAGTTCACAGCTACAAAATTACGCTGGAATCTGTACTCTATACAAATTAATAAAATTTAGCTGTATGTTTGTAATGTCAAAATAACAGCTTTTTACTAAATGCATATGAAAGTATATACGGTACTTATAACAAAAAAACATTTTTTATAATTTTAGTCTGTTAGTTCCGGAGATCTATAGCTGATATTATAAGATGTAACTTAGGCAAATTTATTTTAGAAAAATAATTAGGGTTCCACGCAAAAAAAAAAACCCATGAAATCCAATTTATTTTCCGATATGCACGCGAAAGAAGTCGCGGGCACAGCTAGTATATCATAAATTGGTTCATAAAAGGAAAATATTTAATTGATTATACAACGTGGCGCTACAATGGCGACATTAATTTAACACACGGGTAGGGCTAGTGGGCAGTAATCATAAAGGTCATAACAACATCAAAAAAATCGTAACTTGAAAACTTCCACCTGCACCGCTCGCTGACATAGGACTCTCTCTCTTTCCTTCAATTCGCCTTCTCTTTGCACGTTATTTATTTTAATTACATTGATGCGATGTTATGATCCGTGACCCCGGCAAATGACCCCTGCGCTACAGTTCTTTAAGTCAGGCTGCTCTAAGATGCTATTTTAGAAAATTGTTAATAAATAAATAAATATTAATGTTTAATTAAATTAAAATATATTCATGAAACTAAAACGCGAAACCGTATACGTGTGTTAAATTAATGTCGCCATTAAAGCGCCACGTTGTATAGGAACGTTTCGATCTTCTAATGTTAATCGCCTTTTTTGTTCAATTGAAAAATTAACTAAATACTCGTACACTAAAGTAAGTATGTTTTCTTATCGATTATTATTTTTCGGAAATCAAATTGGGAATTATTTGAGGATCTATTAAATAACATACATACATACATAAATAATCAGCCTATAATGTTCCCACTGCTGGGACACGGGCCTCCTCTCGGTGAGAGGAAGTGGGCCGTAATCCAACACGTGAGCCCAGTGCGGGTTAGCAGATGTCACATGTCTTTGAATTTTTGGTTCTAGGACATGCCAGTTTCCTCTCGATGACGGTTTCCTCATATTTTAAATATATGTTTTACGTGAAAATCAGTCGTACTTGATCAGATATTTAATAAACACGAGTATCGACAAACGGTTAGGTAAGCATGGGCTTCTCGGCTGTCGAAGACTATAGACGAGCAATTTCGTTTGAGCCTCGTTGCCACGACACGTGCCTTCCTTGATTGATTGTTACGTAGAAATGAGATCTTGTCACATCACCCTCTGAGTAAAGGTCTATTTTATGTTTTACCATTTGTATCTAAACAGTCAGTAAACGATATTTGACGTTTCATATTCTGCCAAAATATAGTAGCTAAATATTGATTTACCTTTATTGATTTTTGAAACTTTATCGTTGCCAGCCAACCTCTTTGATCCGATTTGATTTGTTTCAGACAAGTAACAAGGACGTGGGCTGCAACTGAATGCTATCAGTGATTTTCACCCCAGATCTCAACCTTCTTTTTCTAGTGAATAATATCCTATTCAAGTTTTCGAGCATCGATCGATACAGAAAACAATATCCACCGTCGACATATTCATTGTTTGCAAACTACATGCAGGTTGCAGTTATTGCAGTTAAGGTATCTTATTGATCAATAATAAATATTATTTCATTTCATGAGTTTATCAAATGCAACCCTACAGCCAACAAGTTCCAAATCTTGTGTAAGTTCTTATCACGCGTTAAATAATTATTAATTTGTTTGGAAGACCGAGGCGAATGGCAATTAATTATAATGTTAGACATAAAGAAAATCAGTTTGCATTTGTTGGTCTATCAACAAGACGTAATAATGGAGCAAACAGAAATTAAATTACACATTCTGGTAAGTGAAGAATTTTTCCATCATCTGCATACCTTGCTTTTTCCTTAGATGATGCTGATCAGCTCTTCTTTCTGTACACGATGAGACCAAGTTTTCAAGACCAAAGGACAATCTCAGGCTCATGGATGTATGGAATCCCGCACCATGCTGCAACAAAGTCAAACTTTGTTTTATACACTACTCTTATCATATTAACTCCTACAAAAGTTATTTTGTAAACAAAACCCGGATTTTTCAATAAAATCGAAATAATCTAAAAAATTTGGTGCTTTATTTTGTTTGACATGTCATACACGAACGGACATTATTACTCTAAAAAATTATAATGGTTTAAATAAAAATTCTGTTCTATTTTATTCTAGTTATTTTTAATTAATGTAGAATCGGCAAAGTATATTTTTTTTCAATGTTTTTTGAAATACGTGATTTACTTTCAAAATTCAATGTCATTTGAAACGGAACGTCGTGAAAAGGGAATACCTACGTTTGATATGGGTTCTAGGTTTTTACGTACACGAAAATATGTGGAAAACAGACAAAGTGTGTGAGATTGTGGTCTTAGGAAACAAAGAAGCCGCGCCTTAAAGTGTAAATTATCAATATGAAAACCTATATCTTGCGTGTTCAAAGTTAGGAAGTAAAAGGACTATATATATATGAGACTTTAATGTTTCTTTCAATCAAGGTATATGTGAGCGCACCAGCAACTGCATAGGTTGTTTTAAACTCGGTGATAACATACCTAAGTAATTTTAATAAACTTAAAACTAGTCTATTATAAACATTTTAATACTAGTATATACAGGGTGGCAGAGACATCGCCGCGCAAACTGAAACCTTAAATTCAGCACATGATTCTAAACCTAGGGGGTTCAGCGTAGCAATTTTTCATCGATTATAAAAAAATCTGCTATTTCATAGTCAAAATGTATGGCAGAACTTTTTTTTTAAATAACCGGCGATAAATTTCAACGCAAGGGGATTCCGGCCACCCCGGCCACCGTAGGCGCGGGCCTGCGGGCGGAGAGTAATGGGTAACTCACCGTCCGATCAGGACCAGGCCCGTGCTGGACGGCGCGTATGTGTTCCACGCGCGCCTCAAAGAGATGTCAGCAGAAGTGACAGGGCCCGATAGGGCCGAAGCCTGCCAGGGTAGCGGGATCGTCCGAAAGGGTTACCGCTGCCCTGGAACATAAAGGGCTAAGGAAGGAACACGGGTGGGTTTTAGTCAGTAAGAGTCTGACACTCCCTCCGCTCCACCCAGAGCGGGAAGGGTCATTTGATGATTTACAATCCTGAAAAAAAAAAAGAAAAACAGGGGGTTCAGAATCATGGACTGAGTCCATGGTAACAGTTTGTGCGTCGATGTACCGATCTTGATGTTATACATATTACTATATACCCAGCTGTTTGTTGTAAGAAGCAGCAGGGCCGGTTCCTGCGACTGAACTTATATCTTTATACATATCACTTATCTACTATTATATATTTTCAGTATTTTCTTGTCGCTGTAATCGTCACATGCGAAACTCGTTTCCGTCACCTTGGACAGACCTACAATACTGGAGGAGGTTGTGGTGATCGACCACCCAACCATCAACAGACAAGTGATTCTGAAAGGGAAAAGTCATACAAAGTTAGGTATCCAAAGAACATTCCAATTAATCCAGCTCCATTTAACGGAAGGTACTTACCTGGTCGTTACACCAATCAACTTCCGGTAAATACAGGACGTCTTGTCAGTGACAGAGGTTATCAGGCAGAAATCAGTCCTTACTCATCAAACCAAGTTCCCCCAGGACGAATAAGCACATCTCCTCCTGGATATACTCAAACAGTTAACAACCATGGAGGACCGATACTTTATGACAAATCTTTATTTGTTAGTCCAGGGGTGGGATATAAAAACACCAAGATAACCGAGAAAGTTCAAATAGATCCGAGATATCCGCTTTCCGGATCCGGATCTCAAGATTTCCACCCATATGATGATCAAAATTTAATGAACGTTTATAACCGATCGCCGTTGCACAGTAAGTTTAAAAGTCCGACCAGTGAACAAGTAAAGAATATACATCCTACATCTTACGGCGGAACTTCCGGATGGAATATAAATAGACACGCAGCCAATAGAGGAACATCTTTAACTTATGATGGATATCTGAGAGTTCACTCTTTTAGAGATAACCCAACTATTCACGAGAAAGAAGATTTAACGGTTCAAAATAGTATTCTCAATGTTGACCCAACTGATTCTTTTGTCGTGAAGAAGAGAATCATGCCGGAATATTAATTTTGTTTATGTCCAGTAACCAGAAAATTATATTGTAACGTGGCTAAATTAAAATGATATATTGAAATTGCAGTTTTTATTGTTGCTAATTTTGTATTTCTAACAGATCGCGACCTCTGCTGACGTGACGTGGATTAGTTGCGTACTATGTTAGATACTTACTGAAAAATAAAAAAAATATCTATTCGTATTTATTGAACTAGAAACATAAGGAAGCCATTATTATAAGCTTAAATAAATTTTACTAAAGAAATTGAAATGAGTAGTTGGATCGTCCGAAAGGGTTACCGCTGCCCTGGAACATAAAGGGCTAAGGACACGGGTGGGTTTTAGTCAGTAAGAGTCTGGGAGGGGTCATTTGAAGATTTCCCATCCTCAAAAAAAAAAAAGATGTTGAAATGATATTTTATTTATTAAACTTAAGTATTTATATCAATTATTAAGAACATACGAATCGCGAGCTGATTAATCGATTAAGTATTTGAAAGGATAGTTTCGTACCTATTTATTATTATCATAGCCTAGACAAGTGGCAATCGCTTTCTAAGCGTTTTGCATTTCTACATCGCCTTTCAACAGGATTGACTTCTGCTTTTCAATAGCTTATCCCCGCGTCCTAACCAAAAGCGACGGTCGCGCGATCGACGCGATAGTTTATATGAATTATGACGTAGACACGAGACTTGATTGATCGCACGACTACTTTATATATTCGTATACGCGAGCGCGACTAGCGCGATTTTCGTAACAATTATTGATTGAACCACATTATTAAATTGTATTGTTTTAAGATCACTGTCCAATTTTAAATTGAGGTTATAAAATTTATCTAAATTGTCAAATGAAAACCTTTTTTAAGGTAACTTAACATTAGAATTTCAGGTTTAATTAATCAAAGCACTCAATTTGTAAGTGGCACTACAAAGAAACGGAGCAGGGCCCCAATTCTGTATTATTCCCCGCGAAATTTTACCACGCAAACCACGTCAATATCAAACCGGTGCGGACAACATGTATTTTGACAGTTCAAACCACGCCATTGTGTCATAGAGAATACGTTATTAGCAGATTACAAAATAGACATCTGCAAAAGCACCTCGGATGGTGATAACGCTTCTGCAACAATTATTCATATTTAAAATGTGGTCATCGATATCTCCTTGTGGGATAATGTCCCAGGTTCGACGAAGATGCGTCAAAATTTCACTGTCTGTCACCACATTTTCGAGAAAATTTTGTAAAGCCCTTCGTTGGAGCAAATCCCACGCGAGATATGAGACTCTCACAGCAAGCCCTTTCATTTGATATGTACGGTACAGTATATATTTTTTTTTAATTTGCCCCCAAATGTGACCCCCATAATAAAAATTCATTTGATTAACGTTACACGTCCGTGTTTGGGTCACAAAAAGTCCTATGTGTACCATATTTCAACTTAATTAGTCTAGTAGATAGGCAGATAGACAGACAGACATACGAGTGATCCTTTTTCATTTGGAAGTTTGGAACCCCAAAAAATTTAACATTCAACATGAACATGTGATGAAATATAAGCATTTTCATCACATACTTTTGGATCGGACCATACACACGCGCGTTATATTGCATTACTAGTTTTACGTAATTACATAATTTCGTTCCTGTTTTCTACTTTTGTGAAGTGTAAGGCTAAGCGCGCACTGCAATGCATTTTTTTAATCGCATGTTCATGCGAAATAAAATCGCGAACGCTAATATAATTTTTGAGCGATTTATTTACCGCAGTGCACGGCGTCTAGTATATTGGTATTGTTCACAGATTTGCTATGATTTTCCGCAACGATTTAATTTCGTGATGATAAAATTTAATATGACGACACGGTTAGCGGAGTGGCTGAGCGATCGACTGCTGCGCTGCGTGTCGTGGGTTCGATTCCCGCACGGAACAAATATTTGTATTGCCTACAGGTGGTTGTTCCGGGTCTGGCTGTTTGTGTATGTGAGTTTAAATGTTTGTAAACGCACCCACGATACAGGAGCAATTCCTAGTGTGGGGCAACGTTTTTTATAAAAAAAAAATATGGATACATTACAGTGCTTAATTTGTGGCATAGATGACATTTGTTGCCAAAATTGAGTAGGGAAAAGGGAAGGGAAATTGATTATTCTATAATTTTGCTTCGTCAGAAACCACTGCATGTCATTCAAACATAATCGCACGAGTTCGGACTCGTGCGATTATGTTCGGAGTAAAAACCTAAACCGGCCTAGTGGTCGGCCACTAGGCCGGTTTAGGTTTTTGCGCCAAGACTATCTATTTCCGTAAAAAAAACTAGGTAGTACCACATATTTCTGTGATCTAGGACATAAATAAGTTGTAAGTTTAGGTTATCATGTGGAAGGTACGACAAACCAAAATATCTCTGCTTTGGGATGCTTAAAATTAATTGAACGTAAATTACAATTGTTTGTTTTGTATTCCTGTGATTGTCAAAGTGGAAACGTAACATTTAATCGGTTTCCATCACATGTAAATGAAGTAATGATTTGCTTGGAAGACCATGACGAATGTCGATTTAGTCCCAGCGTTAAAGTGTAATAGTACGCAGCCTTAGTAAGTCAGTTACGCTCAGAAACTCCAACAAAATGAAAGTTTTAAAACATCTGGTACGTACACCGTAGTTTATATTATTCAATTCCTATTAATTTTCTTACAAGGGGAATGTTTAAAAACTCTGAAATCTTGTGCAATTCGTTGAAAAAGGTTTATTTTTTAAAAAACAAAATAATTACATTGACTTTTGTGATGCAATCTGTCTTTTCACAAGTCTGTAAAAACAGGAGGCCTACTCCGAAGTGCAAAGTGCGAATGTTCGGATCGGACCGACACATGGCCGAACCGAATATTATTGCAAAATGCGAAAAAAGTTCGGATCGGCTCAGTTGGATCGGGACCATAGTCAATATTCGAAAGAGTGTAGGAGTGTAGGATCGGAACCGATGAACCAAATAGTAAGTTCGTAGCAGGAAACGGCCGAACATTCGGCCGATACTACTTCGGAGTAGACCCCCAGAATTGTTTTGGAGATAAAAGTTTCGTTCGATTTTGCACTTGCATTTTGCGTATTTTTAAGGTAGTTAAGTAATAATAAATAGGGCATTTGCCCTAATCAATACTGTCGGTGATCTAGACACTATCAATCTTCCTGTTTTCGAAGGCATTGACAACCATACACGATGAAGTGTTGAAAGTTGAAAGAATATGCATGATTCTTCTTCTTCTTTTCGTGTCGATGGTACTGTTCTTCTATATTTTATATTGTTTTAGCCCAGTAGGTGGCCACATTGATTGCGGCATCAGTGGCATTCATTAAGTCATCCAAGGTGCAGGTGAACGGGCACTTAGGGCACTCTAGTAAGTGGGGCATGGTCTGATTAGAGGCACCGCACTCGCATATGCATGATCAGCTTATAATATTCCCACTGCTAGGACATAGGCTTGGACATTGGCTTTACATAAACAAAATACATGCTTATTATTATAGTTTTCTTATTCTCGTGTACCTAATGCGATAAAAAGATTTGTTATCAATTTTTCTTTTGCTTTCCAGTTGTTTCTGGTCACTGTAATCATTACTGGTCGAGCTAATGTAATACCAGAGCCACCGGCTGAAGGCTTTGGTTTTGGTAATCAATTTAAGACAGCTACTCAAGCTAGCGCTTCGGTCGAGGTTCATGAAGGAAAGACAGCTGAAAACGGGGAAACCGTTCAAGTTGATGCAACAGCTCAAACTAAATTACAAGCTCAATTTGGACAAGAAGCTCAACATGGTGCGGAAACTCCTCAAGCTGATGCTATAATTCAGGAAACGCAAGGAGATCTATATAACGAAGGAACCAATATACCATATTATCAAACGAAGAAACCATTTTATCCAAAAATGCCGTATAATCAATTGATGCATTTACCTGGCTCTGATCTTTCCTATATTTACCATAACATGATGGTCGACCCTGCACAACAATATGCACATTTTCCACCAACCAATTGGAATCCATATGTCGAACCAGAGATAAACAGTGGAAATCTAAATAAATATAATGGAAGCGTTTTATTGGATAAAACTGATAACGGGATATATAACGGTGGATATCTACATGAAGTAGCAATCAACGCTTACATGAAAAATCATTTACAAAGTGGAGTCCAATTTGGTGAACCGGTAGGCGCTGAAGCAGTAGCCGAAACCGGTAGTGTGGTGGAAAGTAGATTTGGCCAGAACACTCACCCACCGCGTCGACCGTTGCAAGGCTTTGGGTATAGGCACCCATATAATCGGAATCGTGGTTAGGTCTGAGGATTAACCGTGATGAGGTTTGAAAAGAAGAGATAATTGTTTCTGAATATTATATTTTATTTTATCAGACATTTAAACCATCGTCATTTAAATTATTTTATGTGAAATGTAAACCTATTGTATTTATTGTATTGTATTCTTATTATCAACAGGTAAGTCTTAAACAATCTATGACATGACATTTTAGTCAAGAAACCTACCATAACGATTTCTGCCGCCAAGTAGCATGTTCCGGTTAATCGTCATCACTGATTATAACAGCACCGCTCCGAAACAGCAAATAACTTGTCAATCAAGTTAGGATTTTAAATGAACTGCGTTAAAGTAAATTTTACGATGACAATATTCTGTAGTGTTATCGTAAAATTTACTTATTTAGTGGGCAGCTCGCCGACCGCGCGCTTCACGCGAGCAGCCCGCTTCCCGGCGAAGAAACGCCTGCAAGCGGTATACACGCCGCAGAGAGCATTCGAATATTCGCCCGCCCGCGGTCCTCGGGCCACTCACGGCTGTCTCCCCATTGCCCTGAAATTCTCACAATCACTAATATTCGCAAACCCGTCTGTAAGCTAAAAAGTAGCCGTTGCGTTGGCATAATGACGGTAAGTAACCAACTAGTCGTGAGCAGTAGTGGCCCAATGGTAACGGCCGCGACTTATAAGTTGTAGGTTGCAGGTTCGAATCCAGACAGGCACTTTACTTTGTGTAAATTATTTCATCACTACTGCTCTCAAAAACGGTGAAGGAAAACATCGTGAGGAAACCGACAAATCTTAGAAGCAAAAATTCAAAGACATGTGACATCTACCAACCTGCATTGGGCCCGCGTGGTGGATTACGGCCTACCCTCTCACAGTGCAGGCCTGTGTCCCAGCAGTGGGAACATTATAGATTGAATATGTATGGGCATCTACCGGGTGGAATTTTTCGAGGTGGTGACGGGCAGTTACTGCGCTGAAGCGGTGCGGTTATTACGAGTGATGACGCTTAGAGGTTATGGCTGCCGGTGTAATAACAGGCAAATGAGACATTTCTGCTTCGTCTCTGGGATAACAACGCATCTAAAATGCCTTTGCGTTTTAAGATGCGTGATGATGGTGAATGCTAAGTTTTTTTAAATGATATAAACTAGTGCTTGACTGCGGTCCCGCGATTAAGCGATGGAAAGCAGTGATGCAATCGTTGATGGTAAAGTGCACTAATTTATTATGTGCCTATTCACTCTAACCTTGAAGACAACTTAAATTATAATCAGACGGGAAGACCACTGCAGGCAAATTGTTCCAGTCCTTCGATGTACGCGGTATAAACGACGAGGCGAAACGCTTTGTCCGGATCGTAGCGGTGTTAACAACGTTAGGGTGGAAACTCGCCGTATGACGGGTTGTCCGATGATGGAACGGTGATGGCGGAATTAAGTCATGTAATTCCCACGCACACTCTCCAGAATGCATCCTATAGAATACCGAAAGGCTGGCTACCCTCCGCCTGTGCTCTAGGCTTTGTAGATTGGTCTTAACCAAATCTGGATCACCAATTAGTCTCTTCGCACGCCTCTCCACTGAGTCCAAAGCTGGCAAAAACCACTTAACGTTCTTCATACTCTTACACATATGATTTTCAATGGATCATCATCATCATTTCACCCGAAAGTCGTCCACTGCTGGATATAGGCCTCCCCCAAGCACCTCCACTTCGATCGGTTTTGTGCTACTCGCATTCAACGGGTTCCTGCGGCCTTCACAAGGTCGTCCGTCCACCTTGTGGGAGGCCTTCCAACGCTACGTCTTCCGGAACGTGGTCGCCACTCCAGAACCTTCACTGAATCACTGGATCAGTCACATTTTATTCGTCCCCTACCTACTTACATACAACTACACCTTTTTTTTTTGTCGCAAAGAAATGCTTTATGCATCCCCGTCTCGCGGGGGACGAGACGGGGTATGTGGGACTCCCTGTCAGAATGACAGTATATCCACTAAAACTCAGCGGTGTTCCCACATCGCCGTGATGGGAGGGCCATGGGAAACCGGCATAGCCTTTACTTCCACAGCCCTCCCGGCGCATGCCCGCCTAGATGGTATGGCGGGCCCCGCATGCCCCCCAGGTTGGGGGGCTACGGGAATGGCCGGGAACACCTGGCCATTCCCGTCCCACACTGGTGGAGGCCAGTGCGATGCAGGCAACGGTGCCCCCGCACCCGTTGCCTGCTGGCCTCCACGCCCGCCTAATAGGCAGGCCCCGCATACCCCCCGCGTTGGGGGGGTTACGGCCGCAGAGGACAGGGAGAGCGGCAACGTAACACCGACACTCCTCTTCCCCTGCGGCCCCACTGCGTCCGCCATCGAACGGTGGCGGCCCCGTCAAGGCTGCGGAAGGTAGGGAGAGCGGCAACGTAACACCGACACTCCTCTCCCGCCGCAGCCTCCAATCCTCAGCCGCGACGTCTCCCACACGGGGGACATCGCGGGCCGCCTCAGGTAGGTTGCGATGTCGCCCAAGCGGCACCGCAACCTACCCGCCGGCCGCTCGTCGTCGGCTAAGCCGCCAAGCCCTGACGAGCGGCCCTCGCTGGGGTTCCTCTTAGCTTCACCGTGGTCCTTCTAACCACGGCTACTGAGCCCCCCCGCCTCGACAATGCGGGAACCCACCGGGGGGGACATACAACTACACCTACCCAACCCTACTTTACTTACGTAGTCCGTGTAGATCTATACCAGGCAGTAGAATGTAAGTATACAGTTATGTTCTGACTTACTAACTACCAACACGACTTTGGAGTCAAGATCGAAGCAAGAAGCCTGCTAATTGAAATAAATGCTAGTCTTATTTTTTATGTAATATTTTAATATTTTTATTCACTTTTCAATCAACGGACTAAGAAGGAGTAGGGTCCTTGGAAGTAGTAAGAGGAGGACGATGCGGCGTATGGTGAAGCGTAGGCAAATGGAGAGGAGTACGCCGCTGCTGGATACGCTGCCGCTGGGTACGCCGATGTTAATACTGCCAATGGACTTGTGTATACTACATTAGGTTTGGGCACCGCCATCGTTACCGCCAGCAAGCAAACGAAAACCAACTGAAATAAAAATAAATTGATTAGGCACCTGTTTTAACACATTTGTCCTCTGCTCTGTCGGTACAAGCTGCGGAAAAGTAATAAACAGGTGATTTTTGACAAGTGTCGGTCCAGAGTAGGGCGGGCGCATTTCAATGAATAACTTCATCATCATCATGGTTTAGCCTGTTTGAAGATGGCACAAAATTATCGTGAAGGGCGCAGCTGCTTTTTCGCTCTCAGTAAAAAAAGTAAGTATTGATAAAAAAAAAATCAACGGGTTGCACTCCGGGAGTGCCGGCAGAAGTGAAAACTTGAATATTAACGTTGTGCATTTTTGATATTTTGGAATGCCGTTTACTCTCCCTTCGTCTTACGAATTTTCAAACAGGTCACGTGTCCTGACGTGAGCTCCGTCTTACGAATTTTCGATCAGGTCACAATTTGTGGTCCCAAAATACCACTCAAAATAAATATTATATTTATAGGGGGAATTCGGGACCGCGGTCCCGGTCCCGAAAACCTCACGACCCTCCTGACGCGAGTTTAACATTTTTTACCCATCACAACAAAAGAGCACAACGCCGCTAAAGAAGTTTTCACTTCAAAAAACTGGGTACGCCAGTTAAACCAGTACAAGCCGGCCTCTTATTCTATTAAAATTCCTTATAGGCTAGGCAGATGATGACTATGCTAGGTCAGCTCAAGGTTAAAGTAGCACCATCGATGTACAGTCGACTGTACCGAACACTTGATTTCATAATTATGATGAATTCAATATGACTTACCAGCTTGAACATTTTGAGCGATGAAGTAAAATAAAGAGTACAAGTAAAAAAGTACTAGACTAGAGCATATAACTGAGATGAGTGTGAGGTCCTACTGAGCCACAGATGATTTTATACACTTTTTCATATTTGTTCGAAGAAACAGCCTTGTTCTACGTGACCGGAATAATAAATTCGGCCATTCAAAACTCAAACAATCCATATTTAGTGGTCATCTTAGTTTTTCTGAATTGGGAATTAGTGTGGAAATCTATTTGTTCCGTCAAAAAATCAGATCATTTGTTCCCCTGTCGGGTGGTTCCTGAATAGTATCAACTGATTATAACTTGACACCTCCTTTGATGCTTAAAACGCCATGAAGCGTCGAAAGACGTATATGGAAATCAAGGATACAATACATTGTCGTCTTGTGTTCGCCTAGATAATTTTCATTACGTAATATTACTGCTGACGTCTTCTTTCATAACTTCTTGCCTATCAGAAGAGGAAATCAGATTTTTTCATAAACTCAACTCCACAGTAAACTTTAAAGCCGTTTTAAATCTACATACGAATAGGTAAGTACTCTTCTCTCTAGTCTTCATTTAATTTCGTTGCATATTTAGTACGAATGTATCTATTACTTAGGATATACACCGTTAAATTTGATCGTTTTAATCCCTAAAAGGGGTCGATGTACTCATCATTATGAACAACTTTTAATACGGGACCAACCCTGAAATCGTGAAAAAAAAATCAGTAACTCCATAGATTTATGTTCGCATAACTCGACGTAATGTATGGATCAACTGATTTTTTTTTTTCACGATTCATGGTTGGTCTCGTAGGTAGTAAAAGCACTTAGCTGACTCTGACGATTAACATAAAAAGCCACTTGGCTTTTTATGTTAATCGTCAGATTATTTATGTACTTTTTACCAGTTTACGGCCAAGATGACCATTGATGACAAGATGTACCGTTAAATTTTGATTATTTTGATCCTTAAAATGGGTCATTGTAATCATCGTTATGAACAACTTTTACAACGGGACCAACACTCAAAATCGCTGTACACTGCGACGTTGATCTCCCTCCCCCCTCATCGTTGTCGGTCTTTCGGCCGCGATGAGCGGGTTGGCAGTCAGACTTTTCCAATATATTTTATTAGTAGATAAGTGATATTATTAGGAACATACAAACAAAATTTTCTTCATCGTAATTGCTTTTAATCATAAAAACTTGGTATAAATTCGTATCACAGATAATTAAAGTATTTACAATAATTTAACTATCTAACAAAAGCTCATCATCAGTCAGTCACAGATATTCAAATTACATACGATACGATTACAGCGATTTGAAATGGGGGTAATAACTTCCCAGTCGCCACCCGGTGACAACTGGGAATTTTATTCCCGATTACTACCTGGTGGCAATCCATGCCATGTGGGGGCGACTGGGAATATGTCGGCAAATCACTGCCCATTCCAAGGTTGTCTGAAAAAGACCAAAAAAAGCGATAAGGCCACCCATTGTATCTATTTTGTAGTAATTGATTGATATTTTGTTATGTATTTTTGTGGTGTACAATAAACTGTATATAAATAATTAAATACTATTTATAATATTATGAAGCATAAAATTAATTCTCACTAGATTCTGAGAAATACAATTTCCTTGGTGCTGTGGGGCATCAAGTGAACTTCAATTGTATCGTCCGACGTTGAACCAGCGCGCCCTCTCTCTAGTACGGGCACACGAGTGACGTTGATGCTATCCAAACATCCTGCGTGCTTTGTGACAGAATAATAGAATAATAATAATGTTTATTTATCCACCACACAATCAAAGCCAAGGTTTACACAATTAAAGTTTCTAACAGATTTACAATAGGTATTAAACATATCCAATCAATATGATCTTCCCAGGATGGCTGGTAGCAACTGGATGAGAGTTGCCGAAAATCGAGTTGAATGGCGTGCAATAGGAGAGGCCTATATCCAGCAGTGGGCTGCTATAGGCTGATGATGATGATGACCTCCAATCAGGTGGGGAAAGAAGCTCAAAAATGCCCAGATCTTATGTTTGAAAAAAAAAAACAACTATACAGGGTGGTATCGACGCACAACCTGTTACCATGGATTCAATGATTCTGAATGCCCCTGCGCCGAAACTTTACGTCGGTCTTAAAAACAAAATCAGCTGTTCCATACATTTTCAATTTTTTGAAATAGCAGATTTTTTTTTTGTACCGACAGTCAATTTCTACGCTACGACGTCTAGAATCATGTGCTGAATTCATGGTTACAGCTTGCGCATCAAGGATGCCACCTTGTTTTATAATCTCGTGTAGCAAATATAATCAATTGATAGAGAGGGACACTGACATCGATATTAATCTTATGAATATTTGATAACAAATAAATGCTATAGTATCACGCGTCGCGTCGCGTCGCGTGTAGTATCATGCGTCACGCATTGATAAACTTAAAAAACGTTCAAATTCAATTTGCAATCTCATCTCAGCGACAATCAATGTCAAAAACTTTTAAAGAATATAGGGAAATTAGAGATATTTTTGACACTGAGATCAGACTGTGAACGTTCATTCTTACAAGGAACTCACAGATCTAGATATATCATATACCTGCCTATATAGCCTTTTCCCAACTATGTTGGAGTCGGCTTCCAGACTAACCGGATGCAGCTAAATACCAGTATTCACACACAGATCTAGATAGATGTTAAAGATAATAACGACGTGACTCTATTCAACTTTACTTTATTTTCACTCGTCACAATATGTGTATGTGTATTTTCAGAAGTATTCATCGTTAGAGGCGTTTTAAAAAAGACTGATTAACTACCTAAACGACTAGCTTATCGATCCATTAATTAATGAGTGTTGACACAGGTCTAATTAATTTGTCATACTTCAGGCTGCACACATCTCGGCTCAAATAACAACTTCTTTTAATGAATATGGTATATAAGCCGCATTTTGGTTTCGTATCGCTGAGTTTATGGTTGTGACGATGTTACTTAAAGCAGTAAGTATCATAAACATATTTAACTGTAATACTAATATTACTGCCGGTGGGGTCCGTAGCTAAATAATAACAGGTTGATCGATCAGGTTAAGCTACGCTTGCCGCGGTTGGTCTATGGATGGGTCACTATCTTCACTTACCGAGACTCCTCCGTGTCTTGTCAAAAAGCACGTTAAACCGTTGGTCCCGGCTGTCATTCGTGGGTCTTTGACAGTCGTTACGAGTAGTCCCGAAAGTCTGACAACCAGTCCAGTCCAGTCCAACCAGTCCAGTCTGGGTTGCGGAGGTCAAATAGGTAGTCGCTCCATGTAAAATACTGGGATTCAGCTGCATCCGGTTAGACTGTTAGCCAACCCTAACATAGTTAGGAAAAGACTAGGCAGATGATGATGACTAATATTAAAATACTGGGATTCAGCTGCATCCGGTTAGACTGGAAGCCAACCCCAACATAGTTAGGAAAAGACTAGGCAGATTATGATGACTAATATTACTACACTCGCTGGGTGTACGGTTTTGAGAATTATCATTCATTATTTCGATCTAGTTCCTTAATTAGATTTAGGCTTAATTCGCACTCAAACTAAGTACTCGTATGTAAAGTATGTAGTTTTTTTTTCGACTTAAAAAAAAAGCCTAATGATAGATGAGAAAGAGTGAAAATTCTCCTAACGTGCGAAATATTGTATCATTAGTCATTTAACTGCCTCGTTGGTCTACAAGCGCTACTGCTGAGCATGAAGCCCTAGGTTCGATTCCCGGGTCGGGAAAAGTGTTATTGGGATTTTGCCTCGAGAATTTCTCAGTAGCAGCCCGGAGTTTGGATTTGTCTCCGATTGATGGCAACAGGTTCGCCCATGGGACCTACATGGGACTCAAACATAACTGACGAAATGTGGGTGTACTAAGATACACATCTGCTTGACCCTTCGGGGATTACATGCGTGTTGTTATGTTATATTAGTATCTAATTTACAAGTTGCAAATATTTCAGTATGTAATATAAAAAAAAAACCTTTTGAAAGGAAACAAACCGTATAAAATTTTGTTGAGAAAGTAATACGGGGTGGCTGAACTCTTTATTGCGGCTCAAATTTTACAACCGACGCATATGCTGTGAATATATGTCAAAATGAAATCCGAAGGGACCTGAAAATTTTATTACAGAAACATAATATTATTTTTTATCTCGCCATTCCCAACATTCCATTGCCATCCTCGCGTATTTTTTTTTTTTTGGCCTAAGATCAGCTTTGCAAAGTTAAAACCTTCTCGCGGAAATCCATGATTTACTAACTAATATACTGCAAATCATACACTTATAAAAAAAGATACTCCACGCCACGCATATCGAAAGTGAAGCACCGTACCGATCTATGTATGCGTGATTTGAGGGATACCAGATGAATGAAAATTTCCCAATTTTTTAAAATATTTTGACAGTTTATTCATTTATTAGAATAAAGCTTTATAATAAGTCCACTTAATTGAAATTACAAACACACTGCACAGACGCTGTCGTGTCAATGGCGGACGGTCGGCATACTATGATGTAAATGTGTGCGTGAGGCGTGTTTGTACAAACGGTCACTATACTATACTTACTGTGCTTCACTTTCGATATGCGTGGCGCGGAGTCCATCTTTTTTTATATGTCTATGCTGCATAATGTATACTTTTACATAATTGCAAGATTATCTCAAGAGGTATTTTAGACTCAGTGTTAACTACAGTGTTACATATCATTGAAATTACTGAAAACCTGAAAAGGTGTCATTGTAAGCACGGCCACACATCAAGCTACACTTAACTAGTATTAGATGACTTCTGATTGTACGAAAAACCTATACAATGCCAGGTCAGCTAAAACTGGAAATGTATAGCTTCATGTGTTGCCGTGTGTACTCGTCATCATGAAAAACATTTACGTAACATTACATAGTCACCGTTTTGAAAGCAGCGGTGATGAAAAATTTACACAAAGTAGAGCGCTTGGCTGGGTACGAACCCACGACCTATTCGTCGCGGCCGTTACTACTGGGCCACCACTGCTCTCCACCTTTTACTAAGGAACAATTCCTGAAAAAAAAAAAATGGTGCGATGCATACGTTTTGACGAGATAGACGTAACATAACACCACGCCTGTAAACTCCGAAGGGTTAGGCAAAAGTGTACCGATGACGCGAACATAAATACCTAAAAGCTTGTTCAAATGTAGTACATGACATATTAATGTAGATAGATAATTTAATTGTTAAATTACCTTTATTCTCAGTGGCTCCTCTTATTTGTGGCGTGTGTGATGGCCGTGGGGCTGGGCGACGCGAGGCGAGCTCTCGTGCGCCACCACCGGCGACGCCCCATCATCCTGTACAACAAGTTGCCCCACGTCAAGGTCCCCAAGAGAATCCTACTGTAACCCCAATGGGGACTCTCGCCTAGCTTGACGTCACAACGCGACAATATGATATAAATAAATTTTCCAAATGGAATTTTGGTGTTGTAATTTCCTAAGAATCCAAACTTCAATATTTCTATTAGAATCCTATCTAAATTTTGCATAATTGTGTTTTGAAGACTATTTGTACAAAATTACTTCACTAAAACACTCAGAAAGTTAGTTCCTTCTGAGTTTCTAGTCTAAAATAACACAGACACTTTAGTTAACTTTACATATCTAGAGTAGAACAATGAACGAAAAACTTAACGACGATGACAATCTTGTGTAACTGCTAAAATAGATCCGTGTTTTTATGAGATTCTCAAGTTTTTGTTGGCTATAATGGTATTTAGAAATAGTGTCCTAAGTCCTTGATCTAATATGTTTACTGGCCGTCGGTGACACGGCGCAAGGCTGCGCGTGCTCATACTGTTTAATGGGCTAAAGGAGGATATTTCGGCGTTATCCGGTTACACTACCATACTACGCATGCTCATGTACTTGACCACTGATATAAAAGAAGTCCCGATTGACTCGATATCATTGTGCATCGGATCTTGTATCCTACAGCTTCTTACGTCTACCAACAAACCAAAACAAACATCAAGATGTTCAAATACGTAAGTACCTAACATTTTCTGGTGTAAACTTGTAATTCGAACTTTTTCTTCAATTAATAATTTTATGTTTATAAACAATTCGTAGACAAAACATTTTTATTATTATATCAGCCCTAGATGCGGTCTCACTGCAGCGTTTATATTTTCTCGTAAATACGGCTGTTTGCTTATGTGCATCAATCTTTCAATCAAGATCGTATATTGTATAAAATCTTATTTAAGATATGCTGAAGACTTATTTTGTGAGAAT
Source organism: Apamea anceps (assembly GCA_951799955.1). Lineage (NCBI taxonomy): Eukaryota > Metazoa > Arthropoda > Insecta > Lepidoptera > Noctuidae > Apamea > Apamea anceps. Next base: position 9,904,162 of record OX637516.1, read on the forward strand.
TTTAACTCTCCTAACAATTTAACTCCACTGTGTGTAATGCTCAAAACAAATACTAAAACTTTTTATATTTCCAGGTGTTGTTCGCCGCTCTCTTGGCTTTCGCCTCAGCAAAGCCCAAGCCTCTGGTGTTGGAGTACCCCGTAGCAGCTGCCTACACTTCTCCCATAGCAGCCGCCTACACTGCTCCCGTAGCCTACTCCGCCTACAGCGCCTACGACTACGCACTCCCCTACTCTGCCTACAGCTACGCAGCCCCATACACTTACTACGTGCGTTGAGGGCTTAAGACTACCGGATGACATGATAATCGACTACGATGCAAATATGTAATTTATTATTAAATCGCACAGCAATCTTCGAAATAAATTCTATTCGATACTGTTTTGCCTTTTTTATTCCTTCTGACCTTTTTCTTCTGCAACCTTGTATGAGCCCACTTAAATTAACATAACAATATTCCTGATTCTCTGTCGGGGTAGGCAGGGTTGAATGTCCACATATCACCAGTTTTGAGCATATTATGGATAACCAGCAGTTCATTGTATTTCCACATTGGTCTTTGTTAAATAGGTCAGGTTTTAGTGTTCCTCATTGTTTGGGTTCATATATTATTATGTATTCCGAAAGGTTAAAGGCTTTATGATTGAATAATAACATAATACTCATACTGCAATTACTATTTGTGATGTAATAATGCCGTAAGTATTTTGTTAATTTACTAATTGTGACGTGATTGTTCATTCATAAATACCTACCTTAATACTTAAGGTTTTACCAGACTAAATTGCTAAAATTATTGTGTTCTAGCTTTAAGGGCATTAAAACACGCTTTCAACGTTACAGAACTTACAAAATACCGAGTATTTGTATGATATCTTTGCAAATGTTGTTGTTATTATGCCATTATGAAATAAACATGCACATAATACGCGCTAATGTATTTCAATAAGTACAGCCTACATTCGTAATTATTGTTACGAGCTAAACTTATACGTCACAATGCATGAAACTATCAAGGCTGGTCATTTCGGGGAATATCATTGAAATGTCGAATATAGGACGAAAAGTCGCTTGTAAATTAGATTGCGTGCAACGTTAAGGTAGATTTTATCGACGTGCTAACTTTTAGTCGGTGTTGATGTCGATTAGTGATTTTATCGTTCGATATGGTAATAAAAGGGCAGTATAATGAGCATCGGTGTCGCCGAGACGTATAGTGTAGCTGTGGAAAACGTGAGAGCGTGGCAAACATCACGTTAGTGCGCCCACATACTGCCATTTATTATTCAATCAACTGCGCCGACTACGCGCAGTTTGTTTTGTCCTTTAAGTATAATATAATATGTTAAGGTGTAGAATTGTAGGCATAAATTTTGTTTTTGTAAATAACAAAATACACATATGCACCAAACTAGAAGCTCAGAAAACAGGAAGTTGAGTCAACACGATCATTTCAGAACAATAGCCTTTTAGGCTCGATGAAGCGGGACTCGACGTGCATGTCTTTGTTTATTAACAAAGGTTTTGTTTAAACCCCCCCCCCAGCCCCCCTGTACTTTACTATTTAATCTACAGTAGTCATCTAATCAAACAAAATAAACATGAAATACATAGCTTTGAGTAATCTGTTCCAGGAATGTATAACGACAACGCGTACCAGTGACTGACTTCTAATGAAACGTCGACAAGATCCCGGCAGGCGGTCCTTTGAGTCGATAACATAAATGACGTATTACAAAGTGCACCTTACATTCCCACCTGACGCGTGCCACGTGACAGACGGAGTACGCTGCGGTAATGCAATAATTAGAGTAAACATCGCTGTGGGCGATGTGATTACACGTGTAATAGCATTAATTCCTAAAGAAATTAGTTAATTGGCTTGAACCGAAATTTCAAGAAAATTTATATTTTCTGTTTGACAAACTTTTCGGAGAATACGAATAGTAAGTAGGCTACTTTAATTACCGAACTTTATTATATCTAATGTTTAGTAAACATTTTCAAAGTAAATAAATAGGTGTTAGTTTTAAAGAACTCTTCAGTGACATTTGCAGTTTTACCAACTTTTTAAGTTGGTGTAGGAAATAGAACGACGATGAACTGTAATAAACTCACAAAGCTAGGTCACTGAAGAGTAAAAGTAACACCATTTTTTTACTTTCGAAATATTTACTAGTCGGACATGAAAAAATCATCCGAAATAAAACTTGTATTAGGTATGTACAACAATAATATTATTAGGGTGGTCATACTCGACGTTATGTGCATAAGTTCCGTCCAGTTTATCCAGGAAACATTAAGCTTCTGAAAATATGGATAAAACTACTAACACCCGACCTGTGCAATCTATAGGCAAATTAAGATTTCGCAGTAACGAACCTATAACATACGGTTGGAGTTAATTATTGTTTGATCCTGAGAGAGATGAACTGCTAAAGTACCTACGGGCAATTAGACTGTTTGGGCAGTTACACTAACTACCTACCAATTTTCGTATATTTGAATTTGGTTTAACAGATATATATCCATTTCGTTTCTGTTGGCTCATTGGGCCAGGGTCCTTTAAAAATACCTATGTCAAGGTCGTTGTAAAATTGTAATGCGACTTTTTTGTAGGTACAGAAATAACTGAGGTACGTGTTGGTTGATGTTTAATTGGCAAGGATGACATTATAATACTACCCAATGGGTCCCTCTTAATGGCAAGCGACATCGTGGCAAGCCCAGACGGAGATGACGGGATGAGCTGGACTCCTTCGACAAGAACTGGGGGCCTACTCGGAAGTGCAAAGTGCGAATGTTCGGATCGTACCGACACATGGCCGAACCGAATATTATTGAAAAATGCGAAAAAAGTTCCGATCGGCTCAGTTGGGTCGAGACTATAGTCCATATTCGAAAGAGTGTAGGAGTGTGGGATCGGAACCGATCGAACCAAATAGTAACTTCGTAGCAGGAAACGGCCGAACATTCGGCCGATATTACTTCGGAGTAGACCCCCAGGTCCTTAACAGCTTTCAATAAAATATGTTTCTGTTGGTTTATTATTCAGCTTTAATAAAACAGAGAGAAGTGGAAAGCGAGTAGGCATGCCTGCGTGCCCTGCATTGGGACATCACAGGCTTTTAATTAAATATGTGAACTTGATGGCCGCGCCAAACAGCACCCTAATTTCATAACATACAATCAATAGTAATCTGAATCATTTTAAAGCAAATTGCTAATCCATTGCTTCATAAGTTCGAAAAATTTGTCTACTCAACACGTACAAAATAACGCAATGAATGTTGTTGAACTGTCAAAATGAAACCGATTCCGAATAATTGTGTGTTACGCAATTAGGGTGCGGTTCATTTCAGCAATAGTGCAATGCTACACAGATGCGGTCAGACGCTCATTTTGAAGTGAACCTTTTCATCGTTCATGAACCGGTTAATTTTTTAATTAACTTTGGATTCTGCAGAAATCAGGCTCAATAAGTCAATAAGGTCACTGCTGCACATACGAGTATGCCCTTGTAAAGGCAGATAGCTGGAGCCCTTAATCAACTTAAGACACTTATTGGTAGCTAGTTGACCGTGCATTCACCTATGATAGTTAGTCATATCTCCTACTCTCTCCTACCCTCGTGGCACCCGAGGGAAAAGTAGGTAGCACTGACCGAGTTTAGTCAGGGACATCTTGACGGTTGTTGACCTGTAGGCCAATTCTTGTAATTTAAAACGTTCAAAATCTAGTTGCAGTCTCATCTCGGTGACTAAAAAATGCCAAAAACTTGTCAAAATGTATGGAAATTAGCAGTATTTTTGACAAATTGAGACTGAGATCTCTCTGTGAAAGTTCTTAAAATTACGAGAATTGCCCCTCTGATTGCATGGAATGATTCTAAACGATGATTTGTGTTCAATTATTTACTGGTTATTTTTTGTAGTTTTTTCGTCGATTATCAAAAAAAAAAAAAAAATCTGTCGTTTCATAGAAAAGTGCAAAATTTCAAAATGTATGGAACAGCCATTTTTTTTAATAACCGTCGAAAGTTTTATACGTTGAGGGGTTCAGAATCATATACCTACTGCATGCTTGATAACAGCTTGCGCGTCGATGTCCCTTCAACCCTATACCTTCTAAACTCTGTAAAAAAAACAGGACTGGTAAAACGGACAGCATGCAATAAAACAATCATGTTCTTATAATATTTAACACACATTAGGATTTTTTTGGTTACAGCAAGAATTGTAAGAGCTTACAATTCATTTAACCAAAATATTTAAATGTCGCAAAAACTAAATACTATAAGCATACCAGTTTTATTACCCCGTTTAACGTGCATATCTGTGACCAAAATCGGATCAAGCTCGGATCGTGACTGTTGCTCGTGTAATTTTATACTCCTAGTTACTTTTCTGTCCAGCAGTTAACGTATTTCAGCTGAACGGCGAAAGAAAGAAGAAACCAAAATGGTTTCTTTACCACAATAAAACAATGATGACCTTAAACTTGTCGAACCACTATCGCATTATGCCTGATTAAAACCACACCACCAAAGCTTTCATAATGAAAAATGGGCATTTTACAAGTGGACAGGGATAAATTTTAAATTGTTACTCGTTTAAAAGACCTTTAAAGGCTAAGTTTAAACTAAGGATTTAACATTTTCGACTTTTATGTGGCTACTTAATTGTGTGATGAAAGGGGGCTTTACGTGGTTTGTTAAAAATAAAATTAGGGGTTAATTTTATTTTTAAAGAATCACGAAAAACCTTACATTATTACACTGGCATCTAATTATTTTCAGGCCACTTGACCATTCGTCTTTGTGAACGTGCCACGCATGAAATTTCGTCAATCATCCATGAAACTGTATGGAACACGTTCCAGTATGACGTCATCACTTCGCACATTTTTATCAACAACACTTTATCGAAAGTTACGGACAGATTGTGTACGTCATGTTACAAATGTTACGAAGCTGTACGCATTTGTGTCCTGCAACGGAAACTTACACGATTCCGTTCATCACAGCTTGGAACGTAGGTGATATGATGTACCAAAAAGGTAAATCCGAATTTAGATCTCCAAATTCCAATTACGAAAATCACATTCAAAGACAAAGAACATCTTGTGACTCTATAACCAAATCGTTTACTAATCAATTACAATTTCATTATTTTATTAGCGGCCATGTTGGAATTCAACAATTGTTTAAATACGTTTGGAGGTGTGTTTAATAAGGTAATGGAAAGTTTCGCGATCCATTCGTTCCTGAAAGTTTCCCTACACGAGTTCCCAGAGACTATTGCGTCATCATCGGCCAACACTTTTGTTTACAACTTTCTATGGACAGAAAAGCATTTGAAGGTTTTGACACAGTTTGTAGGTTTCACTCCTACCACATACTTAGTTCAGAAATACGCCACTAGTAGCGCTGCTGAGATGTCAACTTTCTGTCATGGCTGAAACATAAGTCTGTTCATTTTATTCAGTAATTTCAATTAATATTATTATTGTGGTTTTGTGATCTCGTCCTATCTATTGTGTTTCTCTGTGTCTATATTTATATATATGTATATATCGTGCTGTGTACAGACATTATATTGGAAAATAATAAAGCTTCCGAAAAACAAATTAACTTCCAGCGATCTGTAGTTGACTGTAATACTAACTAAGCTGCGTTAAAATGAACTACCGAAAAGTTAATACAAAATTAACCGACAAAAAATTTTGTATTTAACAAACAAACATGAAGCTTATTCAAATTATAATTCTACGAAAAATATTCTATACTTTCAAATAATAAACTAAATTTCCAAAAAAATAGAAAAAAATACTAAGTTTCCGAAAAGTTATAGTTTAGTGAAAGCAACGTAACACGCATATATCTTCTTTAAATCGAAAGAGCTAGGTTAGGTTAGGTTAGAACTGTGACCACATAACGCACGAGCCGAGCGAGCGTAGCGAGCGGTTCCGCAGCAGCCGCCGGCGAGTGCCAGAAACATATTTTTTAATGTAAAACCAAACCACACAGCCACAGTGCCACAGTTATAAAATGTGTAAGATTGATTCTAAATTTATAATATAAAATAGGTAAGTTACGATAAAAATGATGACCTGTAGATTTCGGTAAAACGCAATTTAAGCTGGTGGAAAAATATAACGTCAGCAAATATTGGTATTGGACAGGTAGAATACCTTCCACCTGTGTCCCCAAAAGGTGAACTGTACCAATGTGAAATTAAATAAAAGTTCTACGTCAACGGTAGTTTCACATGAAATACAAATAAAGTTAGCAAACGCTGAATGAATTTATCGTTTTAAAAAATATTCCAGAACTGTAATTAATTGATCTGAAAATGGTATGCCTTCTGAAGAGTTCCAAAAATAAGAAAACGTTTAAGCTCACGTGCAAGAATATTCTTTCTAGCAAAATTTTAATAAGCATGTGAAAATCTAGCGTTTACTGTAAAAACTCGAGCCTTTGCGAACACCATGTGGAGCAATCTTATAGTAAATTTACCTAACTACTATAGAGACCTGCGCAAACATGTCCCGTTTCCTATTAAATAAAGTAAGTAAACAAATACCTATTTGATGTTTACTTAGCTAACTTTAACAGTCAAAGTTGAAAGAGAATATTACATTTATTTATTTTTTTATTCTCAAAAATACATTATCTTGTTGTTTTTACAATTTTACTCGCCAAACTTTCGAGTTTGATGGCGAGAAGCGCCAGTTACATATACATAATATAGTAAAAACCTAACCTTAAAACTACTAACTATGCACTATTTTACTCAGGGATCAGTCACGCCGGCACGGACAGACTGCGGACGAACCGTTATTATTCGCTTTTCTTTACATACATATATCCTGTTCCAAGGGACCTATTTCTCCAATAAAATCAGGACACCTAACGTGCTAAAACATAATTCGCGGAATTATTTTTTATATAATGGTGGAATTCTTGGAACCTTTTGCTTGGTGTGAATTTCTTAAATGCCTGTGACTACAACCTGTTGCTATGGCTCTGATTGCATTGTAAAACACACTAGGACTGTACGAAGTAGGCTATTTCTTAGCGATTGATATAATAAAATCGTACTTAATGTTTTGTCATAGATCTTTCTATCATAATAAAAAAAATTAAGATAATTCTCTGAATTTTTTTTTTTTTATTTACAATTAACATCGTGCGTTATGGTTGGACTACCCTTTATAAGCACAGTTTGCAGCATAGAATTCGCGTTCAGCTAGACATGTTAGGTCGAAAATGAGACACACACTAACTACCACATGCCAAAGTCAAGCATTAAATTCCTCGGGCAGATTCATAATTACTCCTACGCTTATTAACAATCTGAGTCATTCACCATTCATAGCACAAAATAATGACGTGGTCTAATTGCATATCTCCAAAACAAAAATAAAGGAGAGACTATGAAAGAAAAAAAGATACATCGTTACATTACCGACGTATCGATGTTAGCAGGTAAAAAATAAAGTGGTCAGTTGCAAAGGGTCACGCCAATTCCTGGCTGAACTGTCTTCTTCTACTTATTAATAATAATAATAATAATATCCCTGGACATTTCACACAGCGCCATCTAGTCCCAAGCTAAGCAACCTAATGTTACGTAACAGCGGACTGACCCGAAAGCTCTCCATGCCTATGTAACCTGGATACGTCGAGAAAATGTGTGTGTTTTTTTTTTAATAGATTTTTGTCTGCAAAACCAGATTGTTGCGGAATTATCTTAGAAGGTTTCAGAGATATACTCGTAAGTGAGTTACACTACTGTCACTACTCCCTCTCACAGAGAGGAGGCCTGTGTCATAGCAGTGGGAACATTATAGGCTATGATTATGCGAGGTATTCCACTTAGAGCACAGATTTGAACAGCACGTCCGCGAACCGCACATGAGTACTTCCACTAACCGCACTGAAACAAAATTTCGTAACGTGCGGTTTGGAGGAACAGTTTATCGTTATTTTTTAAAGTTCCCGAACAGCACCTGCTTGCTATGCCCTTCTGCATGCTGCAAGGAAGATTATCAGAGATCCTAACATGAATATTATAATTAGGGTTTAATATAGAAGAGTTAATAATGCTTCGAAGTCTATGGCTGTAAAAATCAGCTAAACGAAAACTAGGTATAGGGTTTAGGTATTTTCAAAAGTCGCTCAGTTAAAACGAACTCCGTCGTTAAGTGGCAGATACAAACAATAGAATTCTTTCTCGGCCAAGAACTAAGATTTCTATGCCTATGTCTACCTCTATGTTCAGCGAACATAATTCTTATGTAAGCAAAAGCTCATCCAGTACTACGCACAATATAACCTTTACATAAAATGATCTGATACGAGACCCTACGAACATGCACATAACATGTAATCACTTACCGAATCCCTTGTTTGTATTCAGTCGAGCCATTGTCTATCTATGTACACAGAAATGTTTGTCACCATAATTAGCTTTGATGTACGCATATAACTATAAGCTATTATTGATAATGAAAGCTGAAATGTTACATACAGGTGTGGAGTATCTCACACAAAAGCTGTTAGTATTCGCTTTGAATGAACTGTCTCCGTCTAATCGCTAGCGGTATTTCTAGGCGGTTCTTGTTGGAATTATGGTAATTATAATTTGAGCCTTAAAAGGTTCAATGCTTGCTTACTTAATTTATCTTATTTAGAGTATAAAATATGATAATTAAGAACAGTAATTACTTGACATCAAAAGGTTAGATACTCATTTGCTCATAGAAAACGAAGAGTTAAGCGAAGCATTAAAACAGTAACTCAATCAGTGTTACTGTTTGTTTTGTTTAACAGCGGTGAAATGATGTCGTATCCTTACAATACGCCATGATGACACAATACACTTTTTATTAATATTAAAAACCTGATCAGCTTTTATTTTATATTAAGTTTTTTAAATGAAGTGTTATAACCACTGCACAATACTTGTACTCCTCTCAACGTTGCAATATATATCCATAGTGGCTAAAAGTTTTTATTTGTTTTCAAGAAGGAAGATCTGCACGTGACTCTGAAAAGATAAGGAAGTATATTGAACCTCCTTACAAACAAAAAACAGAAACAAGAAACAGTCAAGAGTGACGTTCATGAGAGGGTCGTGGCTTGTTCAGAAGGACCAACTCACGTTAAAAAGCACGTTGTTAACCTTTCACCTTTCACGAAAAAAACCGCACGTCACAGTATAGTTGGTTTTTATATGATGATACGACGTAAACAACGTAACATTCTGACGTTTTCAGAATTCATATGTACAAATACAAATTGTTGAATACAGGGCAAAAAGACATAAACTACTAATTATATAAAGATACTAGCTTCTGCCCGCGGCTTCGCCCGCGTGGATGTCGGAAAGGATAAGAAGTATGACCATCTATCTCTTTGGCATCTGCTGGCAGGCAATTTTACCGAAATCCATTCAGTGGTTTAGTCGTGAAAATGTAACATACAGACAGAATTTATAATTTCATATAGTATAGCACTTTGCCCGCGACTTCGTTTGCGTGTACTTTACTCTAAAAATTTCGAAGATGTATTTTTACGATCTTTATCATTTATTTATTTAATTTGGGTTAATTTTAAAGTTTACAGATTAAATTAATAAGATTTTTGAAATAAACCTTGTCGTAACCTTTTACCACGACAGGCTTTGTTTTAAAAAAAGCGTTTGATGCGTTCCCATCGTATGACTTAAATATTATTTATACCCATCGAGTTAATGGAAGCAAGCAGTAAAATCCACCCCTTAAAATTTATTACCCTTTTCTACACCGGTAAGAGACGATTTTTGAAAAACCCTTAAAACACATACTTTTTGTTTTAAGTATTAGTTAATCCGTCCGAGCGGTTTAATATTTTTCTTACCTATTAACTTTTTTACCCCCTGAAGCCTCTGTGAGGATTTTTTTTAAACTAAAAGTGACCATCTGTATTAATTAATGAGGCAAATATTGCCAAGTATCAAGTTTATTAACAAAAGGAAAAAGATTTTTCATATTAACTGTGTCCCGTCTTTTCACCCCACTGGCGTAGAAAACAAAAAGAAAATATTGGGTTGTTTCCATAATTTGACTCAAAGATGATGTATATCAATTTTTGAGTTAATCAAGCCACGTAGTAAAATACTCCCCTTAAAAAAATAATTACCCCTTTTTGCCCCGTCAGCGGTCGATTTTCGAAAGACCCAAAAACTTATCATCGTTTCTTTTCTGTCAAAACTATTAATACTGACTTTCGAGTTAATCGGATCGCGCATTCAAATTCTTCCAGACAAACTTTAACACCCCTTTGTGGGGTAGTTTTGAAAAACTTATAATGATAAACTTTATTACTTACTTAGGCAAGTATTCATGCCAAGTTTCAAGTTTATTAACTGAATGAATAAGATTTTTCATATTAATTGTATCCCCGCTTTTCATCCCTACAGGGGATGAAAAGGGTTTAGGTGTGAAAATATAACATACAGTTTCAAGTTTAAATCCTCCCCTAAAAATCGAATTACCCCTTGTTGCCCTGTCAGGGGTAAATTTTCGACAACTTTACATACTTATTATTGATTATTTTCTCTCAAAAGTATTAATACTGAGTTTCAAGTTAATTGGACCGCGCATTCAATTACTTCCACAAAACTTCAACACGCCTATATCCCCCTTTGAGGGGTAGTTTTGAAAAACTTGTAATAATAAACTTTATTACTTACTTAGGCGAGTATTCCCGCCAAGCTTCAAGTATATTAAGTAAATGAATAAGATTTTTCATATAAACTGTATCACCGCTTTTCATTCCCACAGAGGTCGAATTGTGAAAAATCGTTTGGTGTGTATTCATATCTTGATTCAAAGATTATTTATACCACTTTTCGAGTTAATCAAGCCACGCATTATAATCCTCCCCTGTAAAATTAACTACCCCTTTTCAAACCGTTAGGGGTAGATTTTCGAAAAATCCTGATTCATGTTATTCTTAATTTATGGTCTTAAGTATAAACACTGAGTTTCGAGTTAATCAGACCGCGCATTCAATATCTTCTACACAAACTTCAACACCCCTATATCCCCCTTTGAAGGGTAGTTTTGAAAAACTTATAATAATAAACTTTATTACTTACGCGAGTATTCTTGAAAAGTTTCAAGTTTTTTAACCTAATGAAGAAGATTTTTCGTATAAACTGTATGCTTTTGGATGTATTCATAACTTGAACCAAAGATTATTTGTACTAATTTTTTAGTTAATCAAGCCATGCAATAAAATCCTGCCCTGTAAAATTTACTACCCCTTTTCAGCCCGCCAGGGGCAATTTTCGAAAAACCCTGATACACATTATTCTTTACTTGCGATCCAAGGTGTAAATACTGAGTTTCGAGATAATCGGACCGCGCGCTAAAATTCTACCATACAAACTTTGAAACCCTCCAACCCCTTTTTAGGGTGTAGTTAGAAAAACATAAAATTGCAAACTTCATAATTTACTTAGAATTAGTATCGGTGTTAAGTTTCAAGTTTATTATCTTAAGGAATAAGATTTTCCATACAAAGAGAATACCCCATTTCACCCTCTTAGGGTTTTTCGAAATTCCACAATTTCGAAAAACCCGTTTTTAGTGGATACCTACTCTTCACGAAGAATACACCCTCCAAATTTCATGTCTCTAGGATCAGCAGTTTAGGCTGTGCGTCGATATAGGTATCAGTCAGTCAGGACTTTGAATTTTATATATATAGATAAACTAATTTCAAGGATTTGTTGTATCTAAGGATGACCTTAAAACCATTACTTTTAAATGTTTGACTTCTATATTAGGTAAGTTAGTAGATATGCATATCGGCAGACATCTGTCAATTTCAAATATTGATTTGTTTACGACTTTGGACCGAGGGAAAATCACTGTAAGATGGAGACATCACGTGGAGTTGAGTGGAGGTCTCGTGTTGTTTACGAACTTCTTAATTTTTCCATTTGTCGTGGAGTTATGGGCAAAAAGTACTGACATACCTTGATTGGTTATTTACGGGTAACAATTGTATTAAACAACGCACTAATTTATTACCTTTTCCAAAGTAGACTTTCCGGAAATATTTTCATGGATCTTGTCTTAATCGTTTTGGTTTTATTTATAGGGTGGGGGAAAGAAATAATTAAACAGGGTTTTTTAATCCTTTTTTGCCTAATTCTGTCTTTGTTTCGGAGAATAAATCGAGGGTATAATATACGAGTAAGTACGAGTACTTCGTTAAGAGAAGACGAGGCATGCAGTGATTACATTTCACCTCTCCTGTAATATTTAAAAATGTGTACCTAATAATATAATTAAAATGTACGTGCAGAATTTTTATATGTGCGATTTTGTGTGTGTTTCTACTTTCTACATATCCAAATATTTAACAAGATGCAGCCATCAAATGGATCAGATAAACTGTCGAAAGAATGTTTTCAGTGCAACAATAATCTGCCAAAATAGCACCAGCAGAATGTTTTCAGTGCAGCAATAATCTTCCAAAATAGCACCAGCAAACAGCTTCCTATTACAATCGAAGATATTTAAACGGTTCCCTATCCATTTGCATAAAATTTTAAGACCTAATATAACTTAGCATAATTTTGTTTGGCATAATTATATTTTCGCATAATATAATTACGCATAACTGCTTACGCATAATTTTTTTAAGCATAATTTCTCTAACCATAATAATGATTAAGCATAATATTCTAAAGCATAAATTTATTAAGCATAAAGTTCTAAAGCATAATAATAATAAGGCGTAGTCGACGGAGCCCCGCTTCGCGGGGCCCCTATTTCTGTCTGCAGGGTTTAAAGGAACCTAACACGAAGGGGATGACGGGGGCTCGTTCGCTCGCTCCGCTCGCTCACTTGAGCCCCCGTCATCCCCTTCGAACCTAACCTGTCCGAGTCGGGGTGCCCCAATTCCCGAGCTCGCTTCGCTCGCTCTTGCATCGTGAGTTCTCATTGCCTTTTTACTAAATCGAGATGTGTTAGACCTTGGGGCACCCTGACTCTTGGAAAAAGTGATTCAGAATCGAGTGAAAATAAATACGTAAAAATAACTCTTTGTTTCCATTATTTCTATTAATTGCATGCCTAAATATTATTATGCTAATAATCATTAGGCCTAGTAACGTTATGCGAATTAAATTTATGCCAAAACAAATTAGCCTTCAAGATAATTATGCCAACATAAACTGTATGCCAAAAAAAAATATGGCAAAGTATTATTATGGCAAAACGAATTATGCCAAAATCGTTATGCCAAAGTATATTAGGGAAAAGAATATTATGCGAAAAGAAGGGATCCCTATTTAAACAGTTTTATCATTATCTAAAAGTTTTACGAGTACAGTGAAAGATTTACAAGTACAGGTGAATTGCAATAAAATATAGGCGCTCTCGTGAATTCCGATGACTCCCGAAGGCACAGACTTAGCTCGCTGATCACGCAGCGATCAATGCCAGAGACGTCGCCGAGGATGGCCGGTTGCAACACCATCGGCGCCTGCGACGTATATAACGTACTGGTGAACAAGCAAACAGTACGAGTCCTGTTCTAACAGTACTAGCACTACCAACCCAACTTTCAAGATGATGAAGCTTGTGAGTATCCTTTCATCTTATTTATGAAAAGTAGGTAGTTTAGTTTTTAACCAATCAAAGTGAAAATAAAAATGTTTTTGTGATATTTTTCTTAAAGTGATTGTAGCACATCTTCTATTTCTTTCTTCTTTTTGAGCCTGTATTAATATTTTGTAGGGTATATTTTGTAGCCTTCAATATCTAGGGCAGCCACACATGACTATGAAACTATAAGGAAGAAAATAATCTAAGTACCTAAACTACCTAAGCTATGTCCATCAATAAACCTACTGCCAGTATAAGTGATGGCAACCTGCCAGCAACTAAATACTTCACAATGTTTCTATTAACAGTAAACCCAACAAGATATCTTATGACAACAATTTTTCTCTTCCAGATCGTTGTCCTCGCCGCACTTGTCGCCATCTCTGCCGCTAAGCCTGCCTTGGTGAGCGCACCCTTAGTAGCTGCCGCTCCCGCACCGATTGTCACTGCCACCAGCTCGCAATACTACCACCGCATCAACAGTGGTCTTGCCGCGTACGTCGCTGCTCCTGCCGCGTACGCCGCGCCATACGTAGCTGCACCCTATGTAGCCTCACCGTATGCTGCTCCTTACGTTGCCGCTTCAGCCCCTCTCATTGCCTACTAAGCTATTGGATTTCGCTTCGTGAGCTCATTGTGATACTACGACTTAATTTTTGCACTGGTTTTTGATTATAATAAAGATGTTTTGAAGAGTTTTTGTGCTACATTTTATTTTACCTGTATGTTCATTTTTCTTCCAGCATAGAACTTTCTTAATAACTATACAGAATCCTGCGGAGATAAAGGACGATTATAGCAATGTAACTAAAATAACTTTTTGTGTATTTTTATACACACTCATTATTTTATCATTGTCGAGCCCAACAATTTTTGGGCTCGACTTCCAGTATAACTGGTTGCAGCTGAATTCCAGTACTTTACGTGGAGCGACTAACTATTTGACCTCCACAACCCAGTCACTGTCACTGGGTAACACGATACTACTTGGTGAGACTGGCTGCCAGACTTTCGGGCTTCTGACAACCTATGTAACCACTGTCAAAGTTCCATAAATGACAGCCGGGACCAATAGCTTAACGTGCTTTCTTTGTTTTAGTAATAATTATATCAAGTACTACTTATTTGTTTCTGTTCAAGAGAAGTACATCCTATTTTTCCTCTTTCTGTCTTTTTCTTTGTGTTTCTGTACTTGAATATTAGGTCTTCACTGTATCTTTAACCCAGGCAATCTGAGGAAACATAGAATATATTTACCCACTTCCAATTATTTTGTAATCTTAGATGTAATATATAATGCACAATTGTTTGTTTTCACTAACAAAATAAGTAAATTTCCAAGGCACGAAGGGGTCTCAGTATGTAAATATGGTCACCCATCCACAGTCCGACCGTGGCAAGCGTAGTTTAAACCTGATCGATCGACCCGTGCGGCTGTAATTACTTAAGCCGCGAGCCCCCCACAAGTTATTTTATACTAATGCTAAATCCGTGTCAAACACTTACTTGATCTCCATCAGGAAGTGTCTAATAAAAAATATAACACCTATGAACATTTTTACTACATGCCTAAAATTAAATTAATAAAGCTAAATTAATAAGTAAATTTCCGAGGCACGAAGGAGTCTCAGTATGTAAATATGGTCACCCATCCACAGTCCGACCGTGGCAAGCGTACTTTAAACCTGATCGATCGACCCGTGCGGCTGTAATTACTTAAATTATTTTATACTAATGCTAAATCCGCGTCAAACACTTACTTGATCTCCATCAGGAAGTGTAAAATAAAAAATATAACACCTATAAAGATTTTTAGTACATGCGTAAAACCAAATTAATAAAGCTATATAGACATATAATTTTACGACTAGTCTAGTGGACTAGTAGGTAATAACTAATTCGTGAAACACGTGATATTTATAAATAACAAAATTAACACCCGAATTAATTTGTGAGTACTTCAAAGACTGCTGTAGAAACAATTATAATCAAATATAACTTCAGTGAATCACTATTAAAGTACGTGGGTACTAGTATGTTAAATACATATCTAACTACATACCTTTAATATGTAAACAATACTAAGGGCGATGCCACATGGGCGTTGCCAATCGCGCTGAAGGCTAGTCTCCGTTAATACTGCCCGCCATTAACGGAATACGGTCTGAAGGACCATATAATACCTACTAGAGGAACTAAGGCTTCCTATTCAGCTATTCCGGGCGTTGTAATTTTTGAGAGGCGCTTATAAGCTTAGATATTCATGTATAAGTTTTACCCCTGCAGTCAGATACGTTTTAATACCTAACAGTCTAGATTGGTAAAATCAAATCGCATAAATGTATATAAAAAAAGTATGTACGTTTTTTAGTGTATGTTTTAGTAATCAAAGTAATAGTTATTCTTTTTAAATATCTAAACCATTAGCTCCTAACAGAATACTCATAGCATACCACTAAGAAGTAAAAATTCAAAAGACGCCTAAAGTATTCGAATGTATAACGCCTCTACAGTACAAGAAGTCAATACAATTTACCAGGCGCTACCAAAAACACATTAAAAAACAAACGACTATCGTTTAGACATTGTCGAATTCGACATAACTGGTGAAATGTGTATGTGGTGTATTATAGTTTCAACCCTTCAGGAATACGGGCATGATGTTATGTTTATATATGTAATTCACACGCGTGATCTGCTAATGGGAGAATCAATCTTCTACACTAAACTATACAAAGTACCCACGCTTGATTACTAAGAAACACGAGTCTTCAAATAGCAAACAACTGGCACGATAGAATGAACGGTTTATAAGATACTCTTCTATTTAGTTCACTTTTTCCTGGAATCATGAATACCTAATACAATTTTAGAGCGATTTCTTTATAGCTACGTTTCGGTTTTCCTGTAAATGCTTAATACTCTTAGGCAATGCGTTTACGTCTATACTTAAATAAAATTTTGGAGCAAAAATATAAAATAATAAAAACAATTTCACAAATAATTTACCTACCTACTTATGTAACTTCGATTATTTGTAGAAAACTCTATTGGCTAGAACACCTCCAATTTTGAATACAGTTTCCACCAAAGTTAATTTGTAATAAACAAACACAAATTAAATTTGTATTAGAACAAAAGAAAACGTGAAATAACCTCCAAATACCTCAAGTTAATTTATCACAAGATTTCTATAAGAACATTGTATTACATTTTCAAGGTTGTTTATAATAACAACATTTCGAAACAACCTTGAAGTGAAACAATGAAGCCCCTAATATTCTTTTCAAGCTTTACATGAATCCACGAAACTTGACTTATATGATTTTACAGCTTTTGTTTCGATTTTCAATTTTTTAATAATTAATTTAAACTTTTCTGTTTTGTTACAGAAAAACGTATTATTTAAGGCTGTGTTAGTCTACCTACGTAGCGTAGTATCTATTGTTTGTTAAATATTCACGGTGCCTAATTAAGACAATTTTTAACGAAGTTCTTGAACAGAGTGAACCAGTACCTCAAGGCACACAATCAACTGCTTCGCTTAGCTTTTGCCTGGCATATGTACTTCCAATAATGGAGTATATGCCCAAATATCTGAAAGGCTGAAGCCTTTTTCCATACATGCCGTCTGTTATCATTGCATTGGCAATAATAAGTTACAAGCTTCCAGTTTCTAGTCATTGCCATTGTCTCTATACCCAGACGAAAGCACAGCAAACATGTTCACAAATATATAATTTTCTTTCACGTGTCAATCTAGCTGTTTAAAATATTGGTAGTCAATCGAGCTAACCGACATATTAATTTTACTCCCGAGGTATTCAATTTCCGTAAAGCTTTTATAGGGAAAATTTATTTTGTTTCATCTGAAAATTGAATTGCCATTTTTATAATCACCCACGCATGAGTGGTTCTGACACCCACTGGCTATTAACACGTTACTCTACGCTAAGTATGTTACGTAGTCCACAAACATTGCTCCAATTATCCTGCTTACCCCTTTAGGAGAAACTGGCGTAACGATATGAATGAATTTCCTTATAAGAAGGAAAACAATGTCTCCAGTAGACATGTATTCAGTACATTTTTGTCCCTCAAAACGTACACCCGCTTGTCTAATCTGCTGCAGATTTGTTTAGAGATTAAACATAGTTAGATATCGAATTCTATCGAAACTCGATAGGTAACTGACGAATATGTCAATTAAGCAACCTAAAGTGGGTTAGTGGGAGCGATATCTAGGCAAATACGATATTACGAGTGTTGTGGTGTCCGCTGGTACTTTCCCAATGGCCCATCGTTATTATTCCCACGACGTTTTCAATACGATTTTTGTAGCCATCAAGGTCCGTGTCCTTAGCCATTGAACCATTAGGTATTCCGCGACACCCGCCACGTTGCCTCACCACGATGCAAAATTTGTTACACCTATATAAAAGAGGGGGTCCAATATTCTAACGCCCGCATTATAATATCAAAAGCGGCCAGGACTGGGGGCCTTCAAAATGATCCGAACGGTAAAGTCTTAAAAAATTATAAAAGTCATGAAATATATTAGCATGGTGATTGACCTTTTGTGTAATGTGAATTTCTTGTTTTTAGGTATTGCTGTTATCGTCGATATGTGGTTTAGTGAGAAGTTCGGGAGTGCACGGCAATGGACTGGCACACTTCGGCCACGTGGCTGCTTTAGGACCTGCACCAGTATCTGGTCCAGCTCCGGTGGTCACGGCTGCTAGCTCACAGTACTTCCAAAGAACCTTTAACCGTCTGGTAGTACCTCCAGTAGTAGCTCCAGTTGCTCCGGTAGCACCTCCTCCACTGCAACCAGTTTTCCACGTTGCCCCAGCCCCCCCAGTATTTGTTCAACCTACCGGAACAGTTCCTGTTGCCGTGAACCCACCACCAACCCAAGCGGCTCCAGTTAATCCAAATGTAGCAATAGCAATTGCGACAGCGCACGCCGCCGCACCTGTTGCCACTATTCTACTACCACCATACCCCTTCGGATTCCCACCAAATTTTGGCTTCATCCCTCAAGAACAACCTATTAACGTGCCTGATGAGAATAACAAGGAACCGACCACTCAGTCAACTACGCAAGCTGAAGCGACCACAAAGCTAGAGCCCGAACAAACCACGCCTATACCATCAAGCAGTGATGACAACTTTGTGCAACAAGTTCTCCCTTCTAACGAAGATGTGAATTTCAATCAATATGGCCCGCCACTGCTGCCGCAAGACGAACAGTTTCCACCTAATCATCCTGGTCCGCAGTTCCAGCCAAACCAACCTAGACCTCAGTTCCAGGGACAACTACCTCAGGGTCATTTCCAACCTCAACAGCCTCGACCCCAGTTCCAGCCTCAGCGACCTCAGGGGCAGTTCCCACAGCAGCAACCTCGCCCTCAGTTCCAGCCACAGCAACCACAATTTCAACCACAGCAACCACAGTTCCCACTACAACGACCTCAGGGACAATTTCCACCACAAAAAACTCAGCCACAGTTCCCACAGCAGCAGCCACGCCCGCAGTACCAACCAGTGCCACAAGCGCAACAACCACGCCCGCAGTTCCAAACAGTACCACAGCAACCGCGACCGCAGTACCAACCGGCACCACAACCCCAGCAACCTCACCAGCAGTACCAGCCTCAGGCGCGGCCGCAGCAGCCCCGTCCGGTATACCAGGCACCTCAACAGCCGTGGCCACAGCAACACGCTAGGCCTCAGAAGCTGAAAACATCAGTAGAGGTCGTGCCCGTACCACTGGCGTACATTACTCCTCCACCTCTTCACAAAACCCATGCACACGTGAAAGTCGTGAAACATGTTTATTCATTTGTACCCGCCAGTCATGCTAAAATCATAGTAAGACCTGTGAAAGCAAGAAAGGTTCGTCTGGTGAAGATAAAGAAAGTCCATCCCCAGAATTTAAGGGCTAATGCTAGAGACATTGAAGTCACGACTTTCAGCCCGTTTCCTAGGCCCAACACTAAGCCGCCTAAGATATAATTAATAAATAGTCAATTTTAACACTCGTTAATAAAAATGCACATTGTAAATATGGTTAAGAATGAGATAATATAGATATATTTATACTTTTGTATATGTTTGTTTTAATTATACGCATTTCCTATGCCATTACATTGTAATAGTGTCGGTCTGGGCCGAGACATTATTAGTTGTGCAACGGTTGTATAGCATGGAAGACGTGCACGCTTTGTCAATGACACTGGACCTAAAAAGTAGTGTAATGAAAGTGACATTTGCATGACAAGCAAGGGGTTTTCCATGAATTTATTATTATGTTACGCCGCATGATGATGAATCTTGATGTGACACGTAGTATAACGCCTAGAAGTCGCAAAACTTAGAAGTAAAGTAACATTTAGATCAACTTCAAGATTATCATGTAAATGTTTTCCTCAACGAATATATGTTTGAGTCTGTGATACAATGCTAAAGACCGATTGTAATCGCATTAGTGGTGACGTGCATTTGATGCTTGGCGATAGATAAGCCTATATTATATATTCTGTGCTTATGTGTAATTCGCTAGCACGTTCTACAACGATGAGGAAAAATATGTTAAACGATACTAAATGCACCGTTTTTATCAACTGTTTAAAAACACCTTATGGTAATCAATAACAAAAACTTTTTACTAATGGATTAGGTTTCGCAGACCTATATTTTGATTAAATCATACAGGGTGGCGAATTCGGACGTATGCAACTTTAAATTAAGATTATTTTTACTACAAACGAAAATTCCCGGACATTTTTCTTCAGGCTTCAGTCTTGGCAATTTTATAAGGTAAATAAGATCTGCCTAATCTCTTCCTTTTTATTAATATTTAATAATCATCGTGGTTTTTACAAAATTTTCGTATACTTCATTAGGCATCCTACTAACAATGTCACAAATATTCTTTTCAAGATTGTCCACGACACGAACCTTAAGATAACCCCATAGATAAAAAGCCAAGACGTGTCGCGAAATCTTCAGTGATCAAAATGATATTCGTTACTCTTAATGAATTAATTTAAGAACTTCGGGATAAAATTACTGAAAGTATTGTAGTGGTCATGGTCTTATACTCGTAGACTTTATAACGAATTTGCCGTATTTAAAGTAAATAAGTCTATTATTTACTTAAAATACGGCAAATTCGTAATCAAACAACTGCAAAATTTCGCGTCAAATCAAAATGGGGCTACAAAAAGTGGTATTCATCCGAATTGGTCACCCTATATGAAGTGTATCTAAGTATATTTCAATGCTATTTGGTGACATCTTAGTGAAATATTTGTTCCAATTAATTCAAAACACAAGAGTAAGTCTGAAAACTTGAAGCTGAGTCGTGCCGCTTATGTATTCAGTAGACTTGAGAAAATCGTGCGTTAGAAACACTCATACCTAATTTCCTAAGTACGAAAGAATATTTCTATAGCGGCTTTAGTTTGGCACCGCAAGTAGGCGCGAACTATAACTGCTATGCTGCATCAGGTTAGACTGGAAGCCGACCACAACATAGTTGGGAAAAGGCTACGCAGATGATGATGATGAGTCACGTCGTGCTGTCACCTCGCGCCTGTCTACGGGAGCCTTTAACCGCAGTGACTATTTGTCTGCGCCTGCCCGTCTTCGGTAATCACTCAATCGCATGGTGATTAAAAATAATATCAATAAATACGAGTGCACAACGATAAAAGGTCTCAAGGTACACAGCGATAAAAATCTATTCATCCCTCATTTCCTAGACCATTTCCTGTGCCTTTAAATAGATATCTAAAAGAAACATTGTTTTTCTCAGTAAGTCCTTAGTCTTCGTTGTCATTTTAGCTGACAAAATTAGCTACAATGTTAATAAACCGGCCAATTCCGTGTCGGACCACCCACATTAAAAGGTTCCGTTGTTGGGATTAATTATTCCCAAGAACAAGACTATCATTGTAGTTGGAAAACATGTTCCATGTCCATCAGATTCTGAGCAAACTGACGTACAGAAAGACACAAGAGGGATCCTTCGGGTTCAGTTTTTTCATTCGGACGTGAGAAACTATCAAACATACGGAAATAGGTAAGTACATAAGATATCAACGAGATATTAAGACAAGATACTAATAGCCACTTTTATCGCGTCAGAACATTCTCCTTTCAGCTTATGCGACGGAAATAAGTCACTAGAAGCTTTTCGAGGAAATGTTAATAGAAAATGAGTTCCTGGAGGAAACTGTGATCTTTGAAGTGCAGGAATCCACGAGCTTGAAATTGCGACGTGAGCTTTTGAATTTTTAAAAATATAGTCTGTATAATATTTCGTTTGCAAACTAAAGGAAGAATCTATAATTTCGTAAGAAGATGTATCGGTTAGGTACATGAAAAGAAGGGAGTGGTGAATGGCAGAGGTGGAACACCGCGGGTAAGAGTAGATACCCCTCTGTCACACCCATGATGGAGGAAGTCTATGAAAATTTCCTTCGCACAGCGAAAAAAAAACGGTACATGTAAATAAAGAGTTACGTGTTTCATAAATAAAAATAAAAGCGGATTACGTTAGACCTTAAATAGGTAGATGCTTTTCATGTTTAAACATAACGCCTTTTTTGGCAGCATGGGGCAGGCGAGTATTAAGAAATTACACCCACTTGTCGCTAGTATGTTTAAGAGCCATAATAGGGAACAAGTCTGTTGCCATTATTCGGGCACAAATCTTGACTTTGGGCTGTTCCTGAGACTATCTTAGTAGAAAACCCATTAAAACTTTGCATAACATGTAAATGTACCTTGGGACCTCACGCTCAGCAGTCACGCTTTTCTTTTCTTTTTTTTGTTAGTCTATACTGTCCCACTCCTGGGCAAAGGCCTCCCGGAAATCCTCCAGGAACCTTTTTCTCGCACTTTTTTAGGTCATTTCGCCATCTCTTTCAGTCACGCTTACCACCCATTTTTTGTCTGATCTTTTTTAGGCGGTTCTTGATACGGTTACGACCAGTACGATTCCTTAAGATATGATAAAGCATGAAAAAGCTCCGTGAATAAGTCTAGGTACATAGGGTTTACTCTTTAAGTCCGTCAACGAAAATACGGGCCCGTGCGAAATTAATTGATCCGTCGAAACAAGTGTTAAATTCTATTTATTTGACGGACAAAAGCGGAGGGGCAATTCTCGTAATTTTTAAGAATGTTCACAGTCTGATCTCAGTCTCAATCTGTCACAAATAACTAATTTCCACACATTTTTCACAAGTTTTTGACATCGATTGCCGGTGAGATGAGATTGCGACTAGATTTTTAACGTTTTTCAATTACATTATCGGGACATCTGGCAAGTCATGTTGTCATGCAGTTTAAGTTCGGCCGTCGAACTGACCTTCTGTCTGTTAGTGATATGGAGTAGGAAATGCCCGTAACTTAGCTTAGGGAGTAGACCCCATGAATACTGCAAATCAAAAAGTACACGAACCAGAATACGTACGAATACGTAAATTATTCGAGAAGAAATATAAATCACATAAGATGTGATGACGCTGAGACAAACAAACCTTTGTTATGACGGTGGCTATATAAAGTGTAACAACAACAAGTCACGGACATCGCGTAACATTTTACGGTGCGTCACGTTGATATCTTCTCCGTCGTAGCAAAGATCGTAGACTCGTAGCACAGAATCATTATGACGTAGCATCACTTATGAACGTGTAGAGATGAATATCTTCGTAGCAGGTTTATGGCATGGAATACTTATGTATGATTTTTTTTGTAAATTCA
This sequence comes from Apamea anceps, assembly GCA_951799955.1. Lineage (NCBI taxonomy): Eukaryota > Metazoa > Arthropoda > Insecta > Lepidoptera > Noctuidae > Apamea > Apamea anceps. Next base: position 9,927,613 of record OX637516.1, read on the forward strand.
ATGCAACTTTTAATTTTTTTTACATAACATCCTGCCTGTAAACCCCGAAGGGTTACGCAGAGGTGTATCTATAGTAGGTAGACCAGTGAAGTGGTGTGTTTACTTTTTTTTTAAACTTGCAAAATATTTTATCTTTGTAGGAATCGAATCCATTAACCGCCCTCCATATGTATATACCTTAACGTAGAAAAGACAAGTCTTTTCATACAGCAAAGATTTTAATTACATGATACAATCAAAGAATGTATTCTTTAAATAATTTACTGGAAAAAAGAATGTTTTTAAACCACCATGTTTGTATACTACACATTAATATTTCCAGCATCACTTCTAAAATAAATCTCAATTTGACTTCAGATAATACCCAAAACTGGTCAACTAGTCCAATAATGTTATCAGTCTGGGCAGCTTTACTGTCGTAATGATACGCGTCCTCAATGCGTGCCCAGCGTCTAACGAGCCACTGCAATCGATGACGAAACGAGACACAAGGTGAATCTTACTTAGGTACAGTATAAAAGGTAATGTCACCAAACTTTGGACATCACACTCACATCTTCTGTTCACAGACAGACATCACCAAACCAATCAACATGTACAAGATCGTGAGTATTTAGTTTTATCTAATTAATTTAAAACCTTAAAGAGCTTGTGAAACAATCGGATTTGGGTTACCCTGCGACTGTAGCGATTTAAAAAAAAATCTTTCATTGTTTTTTCTGATACTTATATTTACCCTTCTGTTATTCCAGGTAATCTTCCTCGCTACCCTGGCTTTGGCTGCCGCCAAGCCCAGCGCAGTGGCCGCTCCCCTCGTCGCCGCGGCCCCCTTGGTCGCTGCGCCTGCACCCTTCGTCACCGCCTCCAGCTCCCAATACGTCGCCAGGAACTACAACGGCGTGTACGCTGCTGCCGCTCCATTAGTCGCCGCTCCTGCTCCTTACGTGGCCGCTCCTGTGGCTGCTCCTTACGTGGCCGCCCCTGTGGCTGCTCCTTACGTCGCTTCCCCATACGCCGTCGCTCCTGCGGCTAGGTTTGCTGCTGCCCCCTACGTAGCTGCCCCGGCCCCAGTCCTGCCCGGTTACGCCCGGTACGCTGCTGCTCCTTACTACGCGGCGTCTCCTTACTACGCCCCCTCTGCCCCTCTTATCGCCCTCAAGTAACTTACGACTGATACTTAGCCCATTTTTATACTGAAGAATATATAATTATGACTTATTTGTGGTTTTCTTTTGTGAAAATGAGTGTAAACAACGTACATACAACCAGGATAAAACCATAAGTTTTGTACACACATAGCAATATAGTATTCAAGAAAGCTACATGCTTATTGCTACACTACACTACACCAACATAAATTACAATTACTAATTTATGACATATAATTATTTCACAATTAATTAATTACAACAATCAATACTTCAAAATCCATCGTCGTTGTCAATCAAACCATACAAGGAGCTAGTTGCGTATGTTATTGTGTGTGCTCGAAGTCAAAGTTTCAAGGAAATTCGCCAGTCCTTGGCAAAAGTAAGTACTTATTTGCCAAACGAACAAAACGCGGTTCTTAGGCATTATATAAAGAAGCCGCACAACAAAAGGGAAAATTATGTTGGCCTATTTCTGTACAAGGCGATAATGTTTTGATAAACATGTCTAAGTACATGATTTAACGTACTTGTTTGTAAGTCTTCCCAGATATCGATTTCAGCTTTCCGTAAAAAGATATGAATGTAGACTAAAATTATCATAATTTTAGGGAATGTATACAATGGTAGCCTAAGCGACATATAGGGCCGTACTGTAGAATTTTCTGAAGTCTAACTACGCAGTACTTACACTAGTCACTTAAGCACCCACACTGATTCGCAAACTAAGTGATTCTTTTTCTTCCTATCAAATTTACTTTCAGTTCACGTTGCCTTAATAAATAAAATACAGACTTAATTTCACTAAGCAACTGTATTTTTTAAATTATTTCCTTAACGTTTTGTAATACTAGTCGGTTTGTTAACGGAATAGAAGAATGCAGTTATGCGTCGGTTGGAATTTGATAGATAGGATGCAAATCATTTAGAAAAGGAAATGTCCATCAGTGAAAATCTTTTAATTTTTAACGTTGATACAAGATATGTATTTACTTTATATAAAATAACAGTCTTAAAATAATAATATTTGTATGACAATACTCGAGATGTAGTCTAACAGCGCTGTGTAGATGGATTGCTAAATTTCCTTTATCAAAATTTTCTCATTGAAAAATTCTAGTCACAGTTTTAAACATTCGTCATATAATTTAGAGCTACTACGTGAAGGCTTAAATATCGGCACGGGATTATGTAAAATAAAAGATTAAAAACCTATGCCGAAAAACTAACAAGTCAAAGACTATGTACACACGCTAGATTAATATGACTTTAATATGTAATGAAGAACCTTCCTACTGACCTACCTACATCTAAATTAAGAGAGCCTCTTTTAATATTTAACTTTGAACTAAATTGTATTTTAATTAACTGCGTACTACTAAAGTAGGTCGCTAAAACATGCTCCAATTTCAAGTCACATGCTTTGCGTGCAATAAGATTTAACCCTACGTCAGACGAAACGCAGAACGGGGGCGAAACGAAACGTGGGCGGCTTTTTTGTCAAGCCCGAGATTCCATTTAATAAAAACACTGAAAACCTGTACACAATCTTACTGAGTCGGTCACGTGGACTGAAATGTGTTTTGTAAACTTTTCCTTCACTCTGCCATCTGTGAAACACGTGCGGCTTTAGAAATAGGAGCTTCTCCGTTTTCCTTTGTACAAACAACTAAGTTAATGCCTGCGTAGCTTGTAGCACCTACTTGATTTTACGATCCAGTTTATTTGGCCTGTGGCCATGAAAACATTAATGTTAATTAGGAGGAACGGGACTAGCAGTGTACCCGATGTGATCTCCCATCGACGAAAATGATGAACTTCCATACAAACTTCCTCTCTAGGGGTTGAATCAATCAATCAACTCATCCTATCGGAGTCCACTGCTGGACATAGACCTCTCCCAGACTGCGCCACAACACCCTGTGCTCCGCTCTCCGCATCCTGTCTATGCCCCAGTCACCTTCTTTAGGTCGTCTGTCCATTTAGCATCTTCATCTTATGGAGTTGAATTTTCAAAAATCCTTCCTTAGTGTTCACCTTTGTTTGATAAGGAACTCTTGTACAAAATTCCATGCTTCTAAGCTTCGGTTTAGGCTGCCCGTTATCTGTCAGTGAGTTAATTTATGAGTTTCATTACTTAATAAAAGCTGTAGAAAACCTGTTGTCATTTTCACAACTTTGTGAAGATGACAACAGGTTTTCTACAGCTTTCCCATTGCGATTGGCTGTGGAGAGAAACCTAACACAGGTATCAGGAAAAAACCCTGATTTGTATAGGTAGTACCTTTACGAGTATACAAATCAGGGGAAAACACGTGCCTTTAAGAAAGTACGTCTGATCGGCTGGTGAAGTGAGTTTGTTATAGAGGCAGTACATTTTTTTGAAAACAACTCAATTTGTAGTATTCCTTTCTGCGCTAAAATAAAATTGTAACAATATGGGTAGGTAGGAGAAACCGTGTTGGCATTTCAAATAAGGGTCTGACGCAGGCTACTAAAATATCATAGTAACTACTAATTGCAATCAATACAACTTGAAATTTCCAAGAATTTACGACAACATCTATACAATCTATACAAATAAATAAAATTTAAGTGTCTGTTTGTAATGTCAAAATAACAGCTTTATTACTAAATGCATATGAAAGTAATGCGGTTCTTTTAACAAAAAATTTACAAATTAAACTGTATTTCGGTCTAGCCGTTTCGGAGATTAGCCGGAACAGGCTAATCTCCGAAACCCCTGGACCGATTTTAACGCCACTTTCACTGCCAGATAGCTGATGTTATAAGTAATAACTTACTTATGTTTTTGAAAAAGATGTAGGAGATCGTGCAAAAAACCCATGAATTTCGGCAATGCACGTGAACGAAGTCACGGGCACAACTAGTTTAAAATAAAGTCAATACTCGATATTAAAATAAGCAATTTAAGATGTATCCTTTCGCGGCCCCATTTCTCCGTATCGGCGGCGCGCACTTCTGAATACCAATCGCTTGGACCAGTGACGTGCGGAGTAATTACAATTCGATTCATACATGGTGATTCTGTTCACGGCCCATAATATTGAGGGCGTCCTTCATCCGTGAACTAATTCATCGATTGCAATTTACATAATTGATGCTTCGTCTGCTTCACGTTTTAAGCCAACATTTGGTAATATACAGGGTAAAATAAATTAATTTTGACCCTTATAGTTAATAATAATAAATAACATTTTTTTATTTCAGAAAAACCACATTTTAGGTTCACAAAAACAATCACAGCCACCAGAAAAAACAGTTGATATAAGTGTAAAAGTAAAAAGGTAAATAAATAACTAAACTAGTAAGTAGTTATCGATGTAAACAAAAGACTTAATTTTCATTTATTGTTTTATAATCATAAAGACGAATTCTAAGAACCTTTTTAGTTATTTTTTTCCTTTGCCAGCTTGGCTCCGTTACAGCTTTTTATAAAATACCAGGTACAAGGTAATTTTTCAAAGGAGTCGCTTCGTAAAACAGTAATTAACAGGAAAACTACAGAGTATTTAAAAAAAAATCTTTTAAACTTAATTTAATTGCAGCCAACAATTAAATTAATTATGAATCAATTTTCAGAGAATCCCAAGTTCTCGCAAAAAAGAAAGAAAAAATACATCTTTATTTGATTTTGTTTTTGAAAAGTATTTCTTCGAATATCTACTAAATACTGTTTTGTCAAAACAAATGACATAAACTCTGCCTAACCCTTCGGGTTTTATGGACGTGATGTTATGTTAAGTTATGACATTGATTTTTGCATAAGCAATTCATTTTCTCGCCATCACATGAGACTTACCTTACCTACCCTCAAAGCAAGCCTGAGAGCCGGTATCGTAGCTTATGCATTTTGAACTGTCAGAGTTAACCGAATTGTTGCTCCGACAGTGATATATCGAGCGCCAAGCATTTACCAAAATGATTGACATGAGTTTATTTTATGCACATATCCTTTACCAGAATATAGAAACCTAAAGATAAATGGATACGAGTAGTCTCGTATCGGGTGTGTACCTAACACTGTGTCGTGGTATTATATTATCAGTTCCTGTGTTAATTTTTTTTTATATTAAAGAGACAGTGATCGCAAGGTTCTCAGGGCTTGAATGCAGCTTGTGGAACTGACACCATTGAAGTCGTGAACGTGTATAACGGTGCACACGAAACAGACTACTTAATTTAAATGATTCAAAACTAGCTTACAATCACGCGGCATCGCCCGCGTGGATTTCAGAAGAATCCCACGGGATCGTGCTACCGGGACAAAAAGTAGCCTATACCCTAAAGGAAAGGAAAGGTCCTAGGATGCTATCTATCTCCTTGCCAAATTTTATCGAAATCTGTTCAGTGGTTTAGGCGTGAAAGGTAACACATAGACAGAGATACTTTAAAATTTATGATAATAATATGGATGAATTGGAATTTTAACATGAATAGTTTAAAAAGTATATTACAAGTAATGTGGACGTATTGCACACCTTTTTTTTTTTGAGGATGGGAAATCATCAAATGACTCCTCCCGCTCTGGGTGGAGCAGGAGGGAGTGTCAGACTCTTACTGACTAAAACCCACCCGTATTCCTTCCTTAGCCCTTTATGTTCCAGGGCAGCGGTAACCCTTTCGGACAATCCCACTACCCTGGCAGGCCGTATTGCACACCTTAGTACTGAAAACTTTCCCGTGTAAGGTATGTTACTAATGCATAATATTTAGAGCTGCCATTGTTACTTTTTGACGGACCATCATTTCGTTTACACAGTTTGCATATTGATAAACGGTCTTCATGAATCACTGTTTTGTAACTTTGTGGGTATATCACTGCTTACATATGTCTTTTGCTTACTAATGGGAAATCGGGATTAGCTCATAAATTCTATGATGTAAGGTTGAAATCGCTATTGTCTAGTCCTCTACTGATCGACGTGGTCACTTATGAGTTCTATAAAGAGCAACTCAGAAAAGCAAAGCCGTGATTAACATTTGTTAATCGAAGCATGGAAGGGATCTTTGACGTGGTCACAACTGGATGAACCGACTACCTGAAGAAGAAATCTGCGGAACGATATGGATGGTTTACTTGGTGTAGAATTGGTGGATGGTTTATCAGCCACATGAACGATAACAGCCGGGCAAAAGTCTGCATATAATGGGTGCCCGAAGATGGAAGGCGTCGAGGCCAGCCCAGAAATAGATAGCGAGATGACCTGAACGAGTACTGCGAGGGCTGGTACGAACTGGCGCGGGAAAAGAAATCCTGGGAGGATTTGGAGGCCTTTGCCCAGCGATCAGCAGTGGGACAGTAAGTATAGGCTAACAAAACAAAACGACTAGTCCATATACTAGCAGATGTTTAAAACTATGTGGATCACACAGATAGACATGAATGTACACATACTAACGGTTAGGAAGTTCCTTTTATAGCTGTGACGATTAGCATTCTAATTATTGTCAGTTTAAGTGTAACTGTTAACATTATGTACAACTGTATCGCTTGACAAGTTATGTGGAAAAAATGTTCAAGTTTATTATTTCCTCTAGTTTCCATAATCACATGGAAATTATACAAAACGAGATAACGCAAATGATTTCTATTGATTGTAAACCGCTCTTATTATTATGAAATTGTGCTGCAGGTGTAACTAATCTATGTATTATCTACATGCAGCTTGTCTCGTTACTATAAGATATGTGGCTATTTCACTTCAAGATTTGTAGATAAATTATGAAGTAGGCACTAACCGTTGTCTTTCCTAATGTTGACATAGAATTCATTATCGATCGTTTATGTATATTAACCGAGTGTTTGAGAAACTACTTTCTGATTGATTATTGTTTGTAACTTACCTACTTATAATATACAAAATGTGGGTGTGTTTGAACAAAATCAAAGTTTATTAAAGTGAATGTTTCTGTGAGTATAAAGTTTTATCATCGCTGCGAGTGTCTTCATTGGTTTTCAATTTATGAATAAATTTGTTAACTACGTCGAATTTCAGCAAATTCTCATTCACTGAATATTAAGAACCATACAACTAATTTTTACTTACATAGTTGTTTTATCTGTCTTATTCGAATTTCAATATAGACGAAATGTTTAATTACGAGCAGATTTTTCCAATGCCAGATAACTTTATCCGAGGAATCATTTTGAATTTTTGACAGTTCGTCCATATAGAAACTGTCAGACGTCAATTTTATTCCACGAATAATAATTATCGGTCGATTGAAAACTCAGCCCTTAGAGGAATACTATTATCCCTCTAAACAGTAGTTTTATAATGTACTAGCACCACAAGGCCACATGCAATAAAAATAACCCCAACTTTTGGCCCGAAGGGGCACTTAACTGTGCGTCTAATTGTTGCAGTTATATAATATTCCTATGAATGGCTGGTAGTTTGACATATTCGGTAACTGATGGTGTCCATACGACACCTAATTGAGCATGCGCAAGTCCTGCCTAAGGAAAGTGAAACCGACGGCTACCAACATAGACGTAATGCTTGCAACAGTATGAACTATATAATGACATGTATCACATTCATCGATACATTTCATCGTTGACACCCGACTGACCGAGTTCAGTTATCAAATTAATCAAAATGTCCTTCACAAGATTAGTAAGTATTTGAATCTTTGGTTCTTCCGTTTTCCTATAATAACGTTGGACTTTTATTAATCATTCTTAATTTTCCTTTAAAGGTAATTTCCACCATCGCCATCATAGCTAGCTGCAATGCTAGTGGTATCGGTCACATAGCTCCTGCATTCAAGTCCTTATCAGTGGTTCGGTATGCTCCGTTCTACAACTTTCCGAACGGAGTAGGAGTAAGGTCCATACATGCTGTGGCGGCACCAGTAGCATTGCCTCCTCCCGTGGCACGTGCACCAGTGTTCGCAGCCCCGGGGCCAGTCTTCCCGGCTCCTGCTCCTGTGTTTGCGGCGCCTCCACCAGCTTTCCCAGCGCCCGCACCAGTCTTCCCAGCGCCTGCACCGGTGTTCCCAGCGCCCGCGCCTGTGTTCTCGGGACCTGGACCTGTCTTCCCAGCGCCAGCTCCGGTGTTCGCAGCCCCAGGACCCGTTTTCCCCGCACCCGCACCCGCACCGGTCTTCCCAGCCCCAGTATACCCTAGGTTTGCTCCAGCATTTGCCAGAGCTCCTGCATTTGCCCCAGCTCCCGTATTCGCCCCTGCTCCTGCATTCGCCCCTGCTCCCGCATTCGCCCGTGCCGTTCCTGCATTGCCGTCGGCGCCTTTCTCTCCCATCTTAAGACCTGTAGCAGTACCGCAGCCTGCTCCATTTTTCGCGCCTGCTTTTAGCCCCGCGCCCGTGCCTGTGGCTAGGGCACCCATCAGCATATCCCCTTACGCTCCCGTGCCATACGGCCCAGCGCCCATATTCAAACAATTTGCGTGGAAATAAATCTAGTCTTATTTAATTGTTATATAGTGTGATTGTTTTCTAGTTAACGTACTTAGTCATTTTTATACCAAATTTTGTAAATAAATTATGAAAATATACAAATGCTTTAATTTAACCTTTACCCTTATAAATAACTACATCACAAAAACTCATCATGTGGATGTTTAAAAATAGTGTATTTCATGATAAAATATTCAAATTACCTCCAGAAAAATACAAGAAATCTAGTTATGTACCTCATTTCAACGAGCGAATCTTTAGATATTCTAAGAAAAGTATTGATTGCTGAGATTTTAATTAAGAGTTCTTTATGAATATTGCCCCCAACAGGAACACTCTAAGAAAAAATGCAATCAAAGGCATGAATGACCCCATTCCTATTGTTTTATAAACATTTGTTTAGTCGATATAGGTACAATGAAACACGAAACACTTGGAAAACAAGCATAATAAGTTTTGAATATCACGAAGAAAGAAAAGATGCAAAACTATAAGACAAGTTCAATATACGTATAAACTTAGGGTCATCTTGAAACTACTTTACGAAGATTATTTCGTCACGCTGACAAGAGCTTTACTTGACAGATGAAGAGGGTGGGTCACGATGTAATTCATTGATATATATATACTACATATATCACAACTTTCATTGAACTGTTCCGGCGAACTCTCAATCCATCTCTACTAGGACAATGATCTCTAAAGTAATATAATTTAAGTTCTCTCCCCGGTTATCTGCTTTAAAAATAAATCGTTTAAAAATTTAATAATGATGCAAGACGGTCAAAATCGGCCTCTTCTTTTATGTTGTTACGGATAGTTACTATTCTAGACACATGTGCTAGGTGTCTGCAAAGGAATGAAAAGAAAAATAGGCGCTCTTGGAGCAGCCTAGCTTTTGTAGCATCTATTTAGGGCAAATAGGGTTTTTTTTTAATGTTTGTATGCTAGATTCATTTCCGAGTTCTTTGCCTCCATTGTTTTATGGTAGATGAGACTATTTGAAGGTCATGTATGAAAATCATCATGATTCTAATGCCTTTATCCCAATTAGTTTGGGATCGGCGCAGCTTGTCGTCAAGTACATATGTTAGTAAGTATATAGTCTTAAATTGTGCTCGTCATTGAAGGATATGTGATGTGTGAAACAGTTTTGCTTTTAGTTTTTAAGCCGGTCCATAGTGCAAAACTGTTTTTGATTGAAGTATTCGTATCAAAAAATTCTGATAGCAAAGTTTACAAATTGTTACAGGAGAAAATAATGTCATAGCTCTAACAGGAGGTGCTAAACTAATTTTAACATAGCTTCAGTTCAGTAATTCTTTCTTGAGTCAATAAAAATACAAATTATTTTTTAATAACAATTTTATTTTATAAAAGTATAAAAACTATAAGTCTAATCTTTGATACATATCTTTTCTAAAGGAAGGTCAGTCGAGTGTTCTCTTCTAAACTATCGTACGTACGCTGGGGCGTAACCGAAGGGAGAGGCGCGTACTAAAGGAGATGCGGCGTAGGGGTAGGGAGCGGCGTATGCTGCAGGAGCAGCGTATGGGCCGGGCAGTACAGGTGCGGCACCAGCGAAGTAGGGCCCGGCAGCGTAGGGCGCAGCAGCGTAGGGGGCGGCAGCGTAAGGAGCAGCGGCGTAAGGTCCAGCAGCATAAGGTGCAGCAGCGAAAGGTGCGGCAGCATAGGGAGCAGCAGCGTAAGGAGCCGCAGCGAAAGGCGCAGCAACCAGAGGGTTAAGTGCCTTGCTGACTACGCTGACCTGTGCCGCGTACGGTGGGATGTTCTGTGGCACAGCATGAGCATAGCCTACTGCTGCCTGAGCCACCAGGGGCGCAGCCACTGCAACTCCACTGCATTCCGCTCCAATGGTGAAAACCGCAGCGATGAGCACGATCTACGGAAATTGATATTTAGTTAATATATTCTACAGAAAACCATAAAATTCCAATGTTAGACAAAAATACTTACAGATTTGAAAGAGAACATCTTGCGAGTTTTGGTATTGGACCTTCCTTAACGAAAAGAGGATGTGAAGTGTGACTATCTAGAAAAAGTATCGGCTTTTTATACCTTGTTTATTGTAATTCAGATATCGTCCGACAAAATAAACATTTGACGTATTGCGGCCGGTCAATTGGGATTCGCGGAGGCGCGTGTGCGGAGAAATGGAGCACATTGGGAAACTTTTCGTTGTGAAACTTCTTTTCTTTACCGCTGTACCTACAATTTGTGCTGCAAGACATGTAGGTATGTACAAAAAGTTCATTGCCGAAGTAAGTGGAATGAAAATCTAAATCAAGCGTAATCAATATTCAAGACCAAAAGTAGAATGTGTAACATATTGGAAGAATGAGTATAAAACTGTTAGGGAACAAAATTCTAGAGACAGCTCGAATACCTAAGCGTTGATTAATGTAATGCTATGATGGCATGGTTTTTTAACCTTAGGTTAGTGATAAAAGTTACTATGGCATTTAAAGGCGATATTGATGGTGTAACAACTGTAATCTTCAAAAACGAAAATTGCCGATTATAATGATGATCGCAGCCAATACACCAACTCCAAACTTGGATCAATTAGCGTGAAGAAAGCGTGGTATGTAGCAGGCTCTTACTATAGGATGTCGTTGAATAAAATTAACTTGCAAAGTGCGTTATCGTACTGACAATCAAAGCAGGCTCCGCCAACAATCCACTTTTATCAAAGGAATTAGATCAAACCAAGATTTCTCCAACCCACCCTGACCTACTTCTTAATTGCAGATAACAAGTTAGATTTCGCTTTACAAGCAGTTATGTGTATGACAATATGTGTTTTATGTTCCAGTGAATTTCCCTTTTGTTAGTTACATAACGTACAGTGAAATTGGTGTGCACAGAGTTCAAATTAGAATGCTCGGTCCGTCAACCAAGTCTGGGTCGAAAATCAACGGCAAGCCAACGGCGATGTCCTGCGCATTATTTAGCCGCGCATGCGTGGTTCGTCCGTGGTATTGCTCAACGAAACCAACAGTGGTATAAAACGTGACGATGCCCTGGAGACGGCACAGTCCATCGGATTTTTCAGTGTAATCACTTGTGAGCAGTCACACATCTTAAGCAAAATGATCGCCAAATTCGTTGTGAGTGTTTTGTTTTTAACTTCCTTGATTCTTGGATTTCATGCTATCAAAGTTCACTCTCTCCTTTTGAATTGTAAACTAGTTACTCAATACATCAACAGAAGCCACCTTCTTGTTTCACCTTCAGCCCTTTTGACTGAAGCAACACGGCCAGAAATGTGACCAAGGACAATAGTCACATTTCTGGCATGTTGCTTCGATATCGAACGATGGTTGACACATTGACCACTCACATGGTTACCATGTCATATTGCTCTAGAAACAGGACTATACCTAAATAATATTCGAACTGTTTAACAGATCAATTCATTCGACACATCTGTTACCCAGAATTTGAAATGAATTGTACTTATTAAAAGGCTTACCTTGACTTCTATACCAATAGAAACTCAGGGCACAATTGCAGTTCACAATTTACTCTGATTTCGAGTCACCTTTACAGACCCTTTAGAATTGAAATGCATTAACTTACTGGATTTTTGTGCAGGTGGTATTCACCCTCGCCATCGCTGCTGCCAATGCTAGCGTGGTCGCTCCTGCTGCGCTAGTCGCTCCGGTCGCCCCTGCGGCGTACGTGGCTCCTTATGCCAGCTCCTACTCGGCTCATGCCGTGAATCACGCCGTAGCTGCCCCGGTCGTCTCAGCCCCCTATGTCGCCGCAGCTCCGTACGCCGCAGCACCCTACGTCACCGCCCCTGCCGCTCCCCTCGTAGCTCCCTCAGCCCCATACTTCGCCAGATACCTATCCGCCCCATACATCCTATAAACGAATTTGGTGATATCATTGCCTAGTGACTTGCTCAGATAATATGCTTCCTAATTATTTTTATTATGTATTTTCTTTTTGATATACGAATTTATACATCGTTTGGATTTTATTATGAACCTTTGTTATATAAAAGAACAAATAGTAATTGGAATGCAGCTTTACCAAACGTTAACATACAATGCGACCTGCATAGATTAATAATGAATGATCGTACTACTTTTGCAATACGAGAGCCAGTATGCTACGTGTCAACACGACAAATCGATATTTCGCCCAATTCGATGATAGGAATAGGTACTATCATCGACGTTCCTTGCTTACTTGATAATAACAAAAAAAGACCTGCAGTCCTATTCTGTCAAAAGCACACCGTGACAACTTAGGTGAAGTCAATAGTGTCAATCTCTCAGCTAGAACGACAGCCGCTCTATTCTGTACATATATCTAATCGTGAAAGTTTTGTTGAAGTGAACTCGAAGTGAACTATCGCCCTACCTAATGCTACGAATTGACACCTCACGTCAAACCCACTTCACCTAAGTTTTTACGGTGAGATTTTTACAAAATAGCACTGCTGGATTTAGGTGATTTGCATAAGTAAGTGGGTGGTAACTTAAAAAAAAATGGAAAAGTTATATGCTATAACTTTAACAACTTTCTTAGCACTAACTCGAGTAAGTACCTACTTGTTATGGGTTCCTTCCAAACTAAGTACCTACACGCTTACTGAGGCCCATGTGTGTACGTAACGTTTATCGAAACAGGAATCCGTCTAACGTTCCATAACGAGTAAAATACACAACAACATATATTTCAGTGTCAAGGTTACAGAAATTTCCATTATTTTTACTTCGTCGAATCGATAAGTTATTTCCGTATTATATGCCTTTACGTCCTTTTTCGTACCATTGTATTATTTTCGAAGAGCACCAGCCATCCTCTTGAAGGAATAACATTTTCCTCGACCATTTCCACGAAGATTGGTCTCTCAGTCATCGCAACGCAATGAGTTAGAAACACGGGATTAATGCTAAGATACTAACAACATACTACATATATTATGTGTGTTTGTTGTTTTCATATAATAGGTACCAGCCTATAACTGGACCACTGCTGGGCAAAGGCCTCCTCTCATACAGAGAAGGCACGAGAATTGATGGTGATCAATTCTCGTGCCTTCTCTGTATGCCTGTAGTTCAGGCTACAGAGAAGGCTAACCCGTCTTGAGCAAGCGTGGTGACGCTTGCTCAAGACGGGTTAGCCATTTCAGGCTTATTTCTTTATTGATAAGGCACTTCAACGACTTGTTCACTAGAACATACACAAACAAAAATCACATACAGTTTTAGGAATTGTGAATTCGTCACTTACAGAGGTGCACTATCAGAGAAATTAAAAGCACGTACAGGATATCGTTAGTTGAATTACACATAAGTTATAAAATATCTATACACCGGTTCTATATAAACAATTAAATAGATAAAATTGAAGTGTCTGTTTGTGATGTCAAAATAACAACTTCTTACATAATGCACATTAAAATAGATACGGTATTTATAGCAAAAAAGCAATTTTTATAAATGTTGTCTGTCTCTGTTTGTTTCGGCAAATGGACTTTAAGGGGACTTTAACTGGCAGGTAGGTGATGTTATAAGGTGTAACTTAGGCTACTTATATTTTAGAAAAACGAATAAAGGTTCTGCGCAAAAACAATTAAACCCATGAAATCCAATTAGTTTTCCGACATGCAAGCGAATGAAGTCGCGGGCACAGCAAGTAATAGAATAAGAAATGAGCCATGTTCACAATTACGATCAGAAATACCTACAAAAATTCTTTAAAAAAAACAATAGCAAAAAACAGGCTGATAATGAAGGGGAATGGAGGTAAATACAATTATTAATAGGCGGCTCGTGTCGCACAGACACAGTGTTAGAAAAGATGTATATGATATTGGTTCGTGTGGTAACTTATATTAACTATATAAGTCCAAGTTTCCTCACGGTGTTTTCCTGCATCGATGTCAGTAATGTCAGAAACAAACTCAGAAATTACATACGAATTAAATAAGTCACATTGGTACATATCTAGATTTCAACCTTTTCATATTTGTCTATTTGGTTTGGCATGGATCACATTGCCATTACCAAAACATTGAAGTAACAGCAGAGCAAGTGACACAACAAGATCCGTAACATAAATATATAAAATGTTACACTTAAATATCATTTTACCGGTAATCCAGTACGTACTTTGCAATTTAAACCGAATTACATTAACATAAATAATATGAACATGCATGATATTACACAGGTACAGATGTCAGTTAGTACACCTAATACTACGATAAGCTAGCTTTAATTATTTTACTGCATTCACACCTGTTCACAAGAAAACTAGTTCGACATATCAGCACTTATAATCGTTATCAATTAACTCGAACCCACTTACTATGTTAATAAATGGTCTTAATATTTTATATATAACATGGTTTATAGCCCCAGGGCTTAATATTAATGATTTTAATTTAATATGTCTGATCTACAGTGAACAGATATAGGTCAACAATTTCTTACTATATCTAACTAAACTGTATTTTATCGACTTTACTAAAGTTGCTTCAGAGTCCCAGATTTCTAAAGCCGGTATAATCGAACCTCAAATAATTCACATTGTGTGCTCCTAACAATATTATTGAACACTAATATTGTAGCGGTATCTACAACGCCACATGCAAACAACGCGCCATACTGACGTCACGCAAATCCTGCATCTCGCAAGCAGAATTTACCGCGCAATTAGCATATATTCGTACTTTCCAACATCATTCGTTGGGCAGTTGCCCGCCAGACACAACACTCGTCTGGTTGGAGGATCCTTCCTTTTCTATGGGGGATGAGTGAACTTTCCGCCCTGTTCCTCATACCTCTAAAATATAATCAAAATCAAATAATTTTTATTTCAGGAATACACCCATAAGAATTTAGCATTTAGGTACACCAGATTACAAATTATTCATTTATTATAAATTATTATCTACAAAATAGCCAATATTAGATTACAACAAAGCAATAGATAAGTAAATGCAATTAATATTATCTGAAATATTAATTGTCATAATATTATGTACGAAGAAATATGATTGCGCCTCTTTTTGTAAACCTCAAATAATTCCTATTTTGGGCTCCTCAATCGGATCGGATAATAATTTTCCGTATTTTTTTTTTCAAAGAAAATTATAAGATATTTCCAATTGATAGAATTACTTTTAGGTTATTATGCTTGAGTTTTTAATCTACAGACTATACAAGACAATAGCTTAAGAAAAAAACGTGAAGACTAAAAACATAAATAAAAATCAAGGAACGGAAATAAGTCACAATAATAAGGCACTTGTAGATATTCTCGTTTCCTATTACACTGGCAATATTAAAAAAAGTATCTATTTCTATTTGAGACCAGACGGTCTTTTTTTTTGTTTTCGGTGAGAAACCTTCAAAAGGGAGTGAGGTCTTAGAGACTTGTCCCGCAATCCAAAAATAAATATTACAAAAAAAACTGCCATGGCGAAACAAGTCTGAACAAGGCTATTTTTAGAAGGCAGAGGGAAATAATGATCATGGTTACCAATTATAGAAAAAAGTATTTTTGTACGAATAAAAGAAATCTATTTTCATTTTGTTACAAAAGCAAGTTAAGCAAGTCCGTCTGACTTTTAGGTTACTTGTCGTACATAAGCGAGTTAAGTAAGAGGTGCGTTTGTCACTAATCGAGCGATCAACTGATACGATAAACTTTTTATTCAATGTCAAGGCTGTGTATTTTCTTGTTGTTTACGAATTAAATAATTAAGTGTTTATGCTTAAAATTAGGAGTCCGCGTAACACTGGTCAGTTTCCCTCAGTCGTCAGTTTATTTGATTCGCCAGTTTCGTTGATTATTCAGTTTCACTGATTCGTCAGTTTTACCAATAGACAGTTGCATTAAATCGACAGTTTCCAGTATTTGCCAGTTTTCGTCTGAAGACTGACAGCATTGCCATGATGAATGGCAATGCTAACTCGTTGGCAGAATAACAAGCCAGCCCTGGCGGTCACGTGCAGTGTCGACCAGTAGGCGAGAAATTTCCTTAAAAAGCAGATGGGCACTGCCTCCATGACTCGAGCGTTTCGACTCCAAACGGATCAAAACTGTAGTTACCCATAAGGTAGTAGCAGTAGGTAAGTATTTGCGCCGCTTGGGGACTTATCAGCCCGCCTTGCTAGGAACATGACATGGCGCAAGGGTGTCGACACAAGTGGCGTCGTCCCACACTAGAGGCCTACTCACCTTTCAAGGGAACAATGCCATGCCGTCTGGTCTCTTTACATCGTCCCAAGCCGTTTGATTTAGGATAGTTTTGGGAATCAAAACTATTACGTCACTCTCATCAATGGAAACGGTAGTCGTTTTAACTGATGAGAGTGCGATTAAGACCAATTGATAAACATCATAACGACCAACCTCATAGATCCCACCAACCAAAGGCCATAAGACCAATTTCAAAACCCATTCTATTGCAACCAAAAACGTATTAGGACCATTTTTTTACAAATGGTCACACAAAAATCAACTTAGAATACATTTCACTAAGGTAACTGATTAAGTGGCAATGGAATACTTGTAACTCATATAGTTCCTAGGTATGGTGCAGTTGCATGTGTCATATGATTCAATTACAACAGGTACAAGGTTGAGACACTGATTATCGCACATAATTGTAGTCCAAATCATTTATCATTTGTCCTTTGATACATTGTAAAAACAGAAGCGAATTTTAAAAAGCTCTTAACCTACTACTCCTCCATTAAACCAATATCATTGTGTACTATGTATTTAAGGATTGAAAAATACAAGTGGTTTGGTCAGATTTTTCGCAGAATTGTCAGGAACGAATAAAAACTTATCTGAACAATTACTTAGAAGGCAGTTCCTGGAAAAAAGAAGTGACTCCTGAAAGCACAATTTAAATAGATCCTCTGATCACTTCCCTGTAAGCTTTATAACCTTCAAATAATAAAATTACGGCATAGTAATTCTATGGGGTGAAATAAAGATTCTATTTAAAAAAAGTAATTATTTTTATGCGTAGCTTATTTTTTTTGCAACAAGTCTTTATTCAAAAAAGGCAAAATTAAACACTAGCCAATATTTTTATGAGAATAGAAAAACCAAAGCCATTTCATCGTGAAGTAAAAATAAACTTAAATGTCTTTCACACAGTTTTTGACGTTGATTGGCCAGTTCGACATTTGTTTCGTTATAGGTTGCATTTTATCATTTTACAGGAAAAGTTCTTATGTGAGGTGATAAACAGAAAAATAGATATTTTTAGATACTATTAATTGAACTTTAATGAAGTATTTTGAACCGCTTTGACTATCACTATTATAATGGATATCTAACTGAAATCCGGTATTGCCTTTCGTAGCATTTATATGGTTCCGCTTTGCGCTGGAACCCGTTATTCCTGTTTTAGGTTTAGACAGCTCTTTATTAAAGCTAAGCTTTCCGGCCCACTAAAATGCATATCGACTTGTAAATTATATTCAAATTGTATCAGAACGAAATGTGTCATGAAATTATGAATTGTACGCAGTTTTTGTCTGTATGTATTGGTTGCTGTTTAACGAAATAAAAGAACATTACATTATTATGCAATTATTCTGAAATATCCACCAGGAATTTCTCAGTAGCAGCCAGGAGTCTGGATCTGTGCCCGGTTGATGGCAATAGGCTCTGCAGAATCCTGTTGATTCCGTATTTATGTTGAATATATCACTTCACAAGCTCACTACCACACCAAGAACTATCGTATATACGCTGATTCACTATCCTTGTTTCCCGCCATTCCTCGTGACTGCCAGACGACATTAGTGACAGCAGCTATCCCGCTTGTGTGAATGAGATAGTGTTTACATAATTAATTATTAAATAGATACACTATGGGCACAAGGGACTTTAACATAAATGGCGAAATGTGGATGTAAACCTCTGCCTGACTCTTCAGGAATTAAATTTTTCAGGCGATGTTATACGAGGGCGGAGTGATAAGTCTGGTAAAAATTAAACAAGGAGTCAATTTTATTTTATTATTATTATTTATTTTTCAACGTAGTTTCTTTGTAACTCAATGCACTTCATCCAGCGTTTCTCTAGGTTTTCGATTCCTTCCATAAAGTACGACTTAGTTCCTTCGAAATAGGCATTGGTTTCGTGCATAATCTCTTCGTTGGAGCCAAATCTTTTCCCACCAAGCCAATTTAATTGTAAAATTCGGAAACAGAAAATAGTCGCAAGGGGCTAAATCTGGCGAATACGGTGGGTGAGAAAGCCACTCATAGCGCAACTCATGAAGTTTGGCCATGGCAATCGCGTACTCGTGCGTTGTCTTGGTGTAAGAGGATTTTCTTCTTAACCAAATGCGGTCGTATTTCACGTAATTTTTTTTCAAATGGATCCAATAAATTGGCATAATATGGGCCATTAATCGTTTTACCCTTCTCTAGGTAGTCAATATGGATTACCCCACGTGCATCCCAAAAAACTTTAGCCATCACTTTATTGGCCGATAAAACTGCTTTGGCCTTCTTTGGAGCTGGTTCGCCGGTAGGAATCCACTGTTCCGATTGTTGCTTGGTTTCTGGGGTACGGTAGTGGATCTATGTTTTGTCTACTGTTATAAAACGACGCAAATATTCGGTTTTATTCCGTTGAAACAAGGCCAAACCAGCCTCCGAAGCGGTCACACGCATGCATTTTTGATCACCAGTCAGTAAATGCGGCACCCATCGCGTGGATCGCTTCTTCATATCTAAATGTTGTTGTAAGATATTGCGAACACGTTCGTCTGAGATGCCTACTATCTCGACTATCTCCCTAAGTTTTACTCTTCGGTCGTTCCACACTATATCGTCGATTTCAGCGATCATCTCTGGAGTAGTGACCTCAACTGGGCATCTTGGACGCACAGCACCACTTGTGCATAAACACAAGTGATGCTCTGCGTCCAGGACAAGTGGTTCAAAGATCTTTTTTTTTTTTTGAAAAAACTTTGCCCCACACTAGGAATTACTCCTGTATCGTGGGTGCGTTTACAAACATTTAAACTCACATACACAAACAGCCAGACCCGGATCAACTTCCTGTAGGCAATACAAATATTTGTTCCGTTCGAGAATAGACATGATTTTGACGACGTAAACAGTGCACTCTCAATAGTTACGGATTGGTTTACGTCAAATAACCTAGTTCTCAATGCCAAGAAAACGAAATGTGTAAAGTTCGCCTTACCGAATGTCAGAAATCTAGGACCCAACATCGTCTTAAATAAAGAGGTGCTTGAAACAGTAGGCTCGGCAATTTTTCTAGGACTAACAGTAGATGCCAAACTTCAGTGGGGACCTCATATATCAAGTCTAGCAGGAAGGCTCAGTTCGGCTGCCTACGCCGTCAGGAAAGTAAGACAATACACTGACGTTGATACAGCTCGTTTAGTCTATTTCAGTTATTTTCACAGTGTTATGTCCTACGGTATTCTGCTGTGGGGCAAAGCCGCTGATATACAAAATATATTTGTCCTTCAAAAACGAGCTGTTCGAGCAATTTACCAGCTAGGTGCCAGAGTTTCTCTAAGAGATTTTTTTTAAGATATTGGTATTCTCACGGTTGCATCACAATTCATCTTCGCCAACATCCTATATATTAGGCAAAATTTGCACTTGTACACTAAAAACAATGATATTCACAGTGTTAACACTAGAAATAAGGACAAACTACGTGCCCCCTTTCACCGGCTTCATAAGGTTCATAATTCATTTGTTGGGCTTGGTATAACCTTTTATAACAAGATACCCTCTTCTTTGCTAGACATGCCCTTTTAATGCGTTTAAAGCTCAAGTAAAATCCAACCTTTGTTTAAAGGCTTACTACCCCATCAACGACTACTTACACGATAAGAATAGTTGGTCGCCCTAATTAACTCAAGACAATGTTCATGTTCTTTCTCCAGAATTAGCTTAGGTACTGACAGGTTACTGTTATTAGTATTAACTCACTTATTTATTTCACATTGATGGTCCTAGTTCATCATCTGTGACTGCAAGTGACAGCTATGTGACGAACCCAGCAATGCAAGCTACGCTGTATGTAAGCTGTCACGCCCTTTATGCCTGGAGGCTTTTATTTAGGTAGTGAGTTTTTATTTTTATTTTAATTAATTATTTTTTAGCTTGAGTACGTACAGTTTTTATTATATTTGTTGGTATGTTGGCGTGGCTAGCTGACATATGGCAAATAATTTAAGTTTCTTGTAATGTTCATTACTGAACATAGGTTCCTAGTATTGTATACATGCAACTATATTCTAACTAAACAGACAGCTGTGCTGCTGGGGAGTTTGTTGCGCCACTTCTTCCCAGCGATAGCACTAGGAAGTGGCGAAGGGCGGGCGTTTTTGGGGGACTGTCTTTTGTAATTTTGACGTTCGAAACGTGCTGATTCTCAGCCTAATTTGAATAAATGACTTTTGATTTTGATTTTGAATCGAACCCGCGACACGCAGCGCAGCAGTCGATCGCCCAGCCACTACGCCAACCGTGTCGTCATTGAATCATTTTAATCGACGGAGCAGTCCCCATAATATTTATCAAGTTTTTGTTCGGTTTCCGTTGTAATTTTATTGCGCAAAAAATATTGTTTATTCACGACACGAAATTCTCTTTTCTCCATCTTTGCAAAAACGTGTTCAGTTGTTTTTCTTTAATGGCTGTCAAAAAAAACTAACCGGCAGTACTCTCTGAAAATTTTAATTTAGTCCTTCAAAAGAGTTGTGAACAAGGAGGTTCCATGAAATTTGCGATCATTTCATTCCAAAATAGATTTTTACTAGACTTATCATTCCGCCCTCGTATTATGTTATTTTGCAATATTAATCATTTTAGTATTGTATTAATTTGACAGCTGACAATAAAGGAGTTAGCTGAAAGGCCCATAATAGGTAGTAAACCTAAATAAATAAAATTGTTTAAATATTTTTGATGAAATAAAGTTTTGCACCGTTTCCTTAGTTGTTTTACCGTACACAAACGTGGGTACATGAGGTCAATAAAATTATCATAATTGTTTAAAACTATTATTAATTAGCTGGGCTTTATAACTTCCTAGGTATTATATTTTATTAGTTTTTTACATAAACAACACGTTTTTGTCGAAAATGGTGTGTCTATTAATTACCATTATGCGAACAAGTTAATTATAAAGCGTAATTTTTGCTCTCAAAACGGTGAAAGAAAACATCGTGAGGAAACCGACATGTACCGAACCAAAAATTCAAAGACGTATGACATCTACCAAACAGCACCCCAATTGTGTAACACACCAATAATCTTAATCTGAATCATTTTGAAGGATATTGCTAATCCATGCATCATATGTTCGAAAAATTTGTCTGCTCAACAACTTATAAAACGAATGATGATGAATGAATGTTGTTGAATTTTCAATAAGAAAGCCACTGCTGTTGATTGTGTGTTACGCCACTACCCCGCCGCACTGGGCCCGCGTGGTTGATTACGGCCCACTCCGTCTCACAGATGGGAGGCCTGTCTCCCAGCAGTGGGAACATTATAGGCTGATTATGCTAAGACGTCACTTAATTCATTTTCGAAATTAAAGGGTTTGTTTATTATTTATAAGTGGTTTTACATCACGCTTTTGTTTTGTCACGTAAACGTTTCAATTCTGTTTCTGATGAAGAGTAGGCGTTTTCGGGGGCTTTTATTTATTTATATATACTTTACTTTACTTTTGGCTTTTGTATGAGTTTAAATAATGAAGTTTTATTTAAACTCAAAATAATTGAGTTTTGAGTTTGAATTTAACTTTCATCTATTTCTGTAATGGATCAGCAGTTGAAAGGACACATTTATGTAAATGTTACTTTTTTTTTTAATTTTAGGAGAATGATGACGTAGTCATTCTCCTGCCCTTACCCCAATTAGACCCTGCCTAACCTACAATTCATTTAAATTTTGTACCAAACGAGAAACATACCCACTTATAAAACAGTAGGTATAGGTTCAATCGAATTTTAAAGTAAACGTAAGCTGCGATAATTGACACTATCTATACTTGTAACATATAATTAAGTGTTGTCATGGTGATATGAAAAGATAACGAGTCAGCTGACCGAGTGAGTACCTACATGTAATAGTGTCATTGAGAACGCCCTGCCCTCCTTTGCTTGTGTACGAGCATCGAGTAGGCAATTTTCATGTATGGACAAATAAATTTTAGTCAACCTATATTAACTAAGTCTGTAGTCCGCTTGCTACGTTTTGATCCTTTTGATTGTCACATGCGAAATGCTCTCAAAACGGTGAAGGAAAACATCATGACGAAATCGAAATATCCTAGAACCAAAACTTTGAAGACATGTGACATCCACCAACCCGCATTGCGCCCACGTGGTGGATTACAGCCCACTCCCTCTCACAGAAAGAGTAGGGCTGTCCCAGCAGTGGGAACATTATCAGCTGCTTATGATGCGAAATAATTACTCCGTCCGGTAGATTGTAGGACCTATCACTTCCATTGATTAACAAGTAATTCAAACATGTCAGAGCGATCATCGTGCGTTAAGCAAAAAGTAATATCCAGTCTCTGGCCGATGATGGATAAGCGTGGAACGAAAAGGTACAATAAAAAAATCAACCATTTACAACGTAAATTTCGATGAAAAACTAAAACGGCTTTGAGATGTTTTATTATTTAAAACTGACTACTCTAAATAGAGCAGGCAGACAAATAGTCCCTATGGGACGTGGCCCGCTTAACGCGAGCCATCACCTGCCCGGGGTAGCGGAAGTCGCATTCGCACCCGCTGCCCCCGACGTAGGTGTACGAGGGAACACCGGGTTGGTAAGAGTCTGACAGGCTGACAGGCCCCTCTGCCCACCCCAGGACTGAGGAAATTCATGAGGATTTCCACCCTGACAACAATAAATAAAGGCAGAGAAATAGTACCTAATAACCCATAAAACCACCCATATTGACCCATAAAATGTAACTCAATAGCATAATTGGTGAAGGTAATACGGGCTGGTCCGTATTTTGCGTACGGGTGGGAAAATCGATTATTCGATCCATCCCAGCTCCTCAAGGAAGGCCAGTAACTCCTTGATGCTACGTACAATCTCACGGAGGGTCATCAACAGCCGTCATAACCTATAAAAGCATTTAATATGGTTGTAATGTTGTTGTTGTGGATGAGAATACTGGTGGCCCAGTAGTAACGGCCGCGACTTACAAGTCTAAATTATTTCATCACCAATGCTCCCAAAACGGTAAAGGAAAATATCGTAAGGAAACCAGCACGTCCTAGAACCAAAAATTCGAACCCGCACTGAGCCCGCGTCGTGGATTACGGCGCACTCGCTTACACCGAGAGAATATTCCAGCATTGGGAACATTATAGACTGATTATGTTATAGTTATAAACTTTGTTTTGTTTTATATTTTATTAAAGTGTCAAGATTGGTTGTATCGTTATTAGCGTATGAACATAACGTGTGTTTAGAATTAAAAATACATCTAACTGAACCACCAAGTGTTCAAAGTACCGTTAGATTCAAAGGATTAACTTAAACCATAATGTTTACTTTTTATTAAATTAAATCATTACTTCATATCAAATTTTTTGATCGAGACTATTGTAAATAGTAGGTATATAGAGGAGTATGGAAGATGATGACAGGTTGCGCCGATTCCAAACAAACCGGAATAAAGGCAAGATAATTATCAAACTAACGAAATGTCAATGCTTTTAACAACATCTACACAAACAAGTAGATCGTTAAATAAATTAACTATCTTTTTACTATTCGGCATTATTATGGCAGGATAAATGGTACCTGTGGTCTTGAAAAAGCCTCCTCTAGTCACGTTTCTACGCCATTACCGGCCAAGAAAAAATATATCAGCGCTGTGATGTGGACAAAGACGTATTATAAATACATCATTGGATGTGTGCCCATAGCACACCATCGTGCAGAGTAGAAGCCTTCTTGTCAAAGTCACAGCGTACAGCTGCAGACTATTTCTGCTCTGTGCCCGTTATTATATATTTGTTTTGTTTTAGGTACTAAGTTAAATCATTTATTCGAGTTAACTTATCGTTTTTTTATATACACGTTTTTCTATGACAAAAAATCAATTCTTTCTTTTCTTTCAAGTTGACTACGTAACTTCTTACTACGACTACAACTACTATCGTTAAGCACTAGCCAACAAGAGAAGAAGGAGAAATAGAGTCCTACGCTCTCCTAGAAAAGCGGTGACCACCACATGCGGCCGTAATGTTCAAATACAGAGCATTTATTGTCATGGCGTCTCATGGCGTCCCGTCCATTATAAACATGACGGGAACGCTCTTCTAGAAAATCATACCTTTAGCCGGCTTCCATAAGTCCTTTTCAAAACAATCAAGTATTCTATATCTGGTTCCACGATTCAGATATCTATTAATAACCTTTCCTACTTACCAACGAAGCTTTAGAAGCCTTACCAAGCCTTGTACAGGCGGTCCTACAATGGCCGCTAGACCGACCAGTCATCTATATATAGAGTCCATTCTATTATATCAGGAATCGATTCCGAAGAACCTATTGTGAAATGCAAGCTTGCTGGTCTATGAATACGGTACACTAGATAACTATAGGTAGGTATTATTTATCTTATATTGTTAGTGTAATCTTAATTAAACGGAATAAAATTGTAAGGTTTATTACGGTTTATTATTATCAGCCTGCAATTGTCTCATTGAAGGGCAGAGGGCAGGCCAAGAATGCAAATAGCGCATACTCACTGTGTGTTAGTGATTTTACGTCGGCACTCTAATTGCGTAACACGCTTTAAATGACAATCAGAATAATTTTGGAGGATATAGCTAACCCATTGCTTCATATGTTCGAAAATTGTCTGCTCAATAACGTGAATAACGCAATGAATATTGTGGAACTGTCAAAATGAAAGCCATTGCTACTGTGTGTTACACAATTACCCCGCTGGTTTTCGTACGATTTCTTCTTCTAGCGTGGTCGTCTTGGACTTAGAATAAGGAAGAAGAATTATGTCACTTACTCGTATCCACACTTTTTATAAACCCAAATATATATTTTTGTTCTGTCGCGACTAACATGTAGGTAATTTACGAACACAAACCGGTGTTCCAGCTTAAAAACGCACATGTGTAGTTGTGTGCGTACCACCTAAACCATAAAACAGGATTATAAATCACTATTAGTCTTTTGAATATTATTAAACCGACAATAACATATCAACTAACGACAATAAACTGAGAACGATACTTAATTGAAATTTATTACTCTTACACAATTTGGAAATTAATACCAGACCAGAGATTATTGATACAAGATTACTTCTATCTATTACTTAGTAAGAAAATATAATATCCTTTTTCGTTTTGAAAGCTTCAGCTAGTGTTTCATATTATGTTACCAATTCTTTCAGTAT
This sequence comes from Apamea anceps, assembly GCA_951799955.1. Classification (NCBI taxonomy): domain Eukaryota; kingdom Metazoa; phylum Arthropoda; class Insecta; order Lepidoptera; family Noctuidae; genus Apamea; species Apamea anceps. The sequence goes on from OX637516.1 coordinate 9,953,679, forward strand.
CAAATATAATAACGTAAAACAATAATGATGTAATACTTGTATAATATTACTAATAACATTTCGCTGCGAATAATCAAACCAGATTGGCAGTAACTGCCCACTACGTTAACTTGAAAGGGTTGTTACGAAATGCGAATTCTGGGCTATTATACTTAAATATTTAGGCACTAGAATTTGAACAATGCAGGTGTTCAGTATGTCGTCATTTCATTGAAATACCTATAAGTAAACAGTTATTTGGATTATATGAAAAATATTTTTGGATTAGCCCTTTTTTGCTGTCTGTACTCTAAGTTGTAAGCAACGAATGACCTAGGCCCAGGCTATGAGTAGGGTTAGACGGATTTGGCCGGCCATGTGTCTATGAGGTATATAAAGCACAGCTTACGGGCCCTTAGTCACATTCGCTCCTACATCCTCCTTCTTCACTCACGGAACACCCCCATCCCTTCAAAATGTACAAGCTGGTAAGATTTGGCTTTTTTTCACGAATCACATACACATCATCCCTTTTCGTAGGTACACAATGATGACTTTCCACTGATCTATTTTTAACAAGTTCGAGTAAGATATAGAAAGCTTATTATGTAGAAATCATCGTAACACTCGGACTAATCATAAACTCCTTTGTTCAGACTTTAAGTTTTCTTCTAGACATAATAATTGTTAACTTCAATTTTTTTCTATTGTAAAGGTATAGACTTAAATATACGTAAAAACAAACAAAAGAAGAACGTACCTTGCTTAGAACTTTTAAGCAATTACAACAGTCTCATGAGCAAGCGCAAAATAATTTGACGACTTTAATTTAAATAGGCTACACTATAGATATAAAACTTAAGTAAACCTGACCTAATCACCCTGTCACAAGGGTATATCTACGTCCCCCAATTGCCCTCAAAAGGTGACAAGTGTCCATGAATCACGCGCTACCTATATTTTTAGTTTCTGCCATTTTTTGTTGAGTGACATTCTCTGCAGCGGCAACGACCCGCCGAGGTCGATCCAGTTACCACCCGGTACTCGAGCAGCCACGCTTTTTACTTATACAATCGTAAATCAATGCAAATAGCTCAACCCAATACGATGTTATGTCAATGTTCTTTATACTGCGACCGTGAAAAAATTTATTTGTACCATAAACTTGGCTGGATTAAATTATGACTAAGTATAGCTCCACAAAAAATATGAAGTCGTATATACTGAATAGCTTTAAGCCATTTATTTCACTATTTATTAACTCGGTTTAGTGAAAACCGTTTCTTGTGGGCGGAATATGTTATTAAATAAATATGATTTAGTCATGATTACTCCTTTAATTATTATGTGGACACGATTTATTAGGATACTTCTTTTAAATCAGGTGTATCCTAATTATCGATAATCGAATAGGTATCGTTATAATCGAGTAATAATAATGGGTTTGTGGTTCACACCGATGTTTTATAAAATTAATCGATTTGGTATGTTTTACTATAATCTCTGTAAGTCAAAAGTGTGAAGAATGACGTACTTTTGTACCTTAATTTGAAGGTTATTTGTTTTAATTTGCGCGCACATTTGCAAAAATCTAGTTTTAGTAAATTACCTGTTTATGGCTACTGGTTAGTGCTGCAGACCGTGTCGACCACCACTTTAGTAATTATTAGTCGGTCGTGAGATTATTTTAAGTTACCTAACAGTTACTTTGTTGAAGTAAACATAGACTCACCCCAATGAGAGTATACGTGCGTGTTTTTAGTATCGGACTATGTAATATAACATAGGCAGTCATACTCACTCCCTATCCGGTTAGACTGGAAGTCATCCCCAACATAGCTGGGAAATGGTTAGACAGATGATGACTATGTTATATATGTGTACATTTTAAGTTTGTTGCACTAATGTTACAAATTAAAATATGTTCTGTAGTAACTAAAAATACACCAAATTGGTTTTCCCAAATCAATTCATATTCAAAACGCACAAAGTATTAGCTACGATTGCAATTCAATTTTCCTTGAAAAAAAACTTCCCAAATGACTTGGACCACGGTTTAACAATTAAACGAAATTATTTCCTGCCGCTAGTAATATAAGCACTAACTGCCTACTAATATTACTTGCTGAATTGATGTCAAGAACTAATCGTCAATGGTAACGTAATTATAACGACCGGTCTGGAAATTACTCGTGGTCTAGAATTCTAGATAAGCCATCAATATGTCCTCCTACTCACGCCCTTTGCTCGTAAACTTTAATTGATATTAGTCATTCTCATTTGAATCGTACTTCAACGCCATGATATTTTTTTTTATTTAAACATGCTTAGCAGAATAGCATAGCATAATCAGAATAGCATAGCATAATCAGCCCATAATGTTCCCACTGCTGGGACACACCTCTCTGTGAGAGGGTGTGGGCTGTAACCCACCACGTGGGCCCAGTGCGGGTTGGTAGATGTCACACGTCTTCGAATTTTTGGATCTTAGACATGCCGGTTTCCTCACGATGTTAAAATATCCTTCATCATTTTGAGAGCAGTGTTGATGAAATTGAATACACAAAGATTTTTTTTTTGCGTATTGAATGTTTGGATGAAACGAAATGTTTATGTAAATTACTTATCAAATGATTGGCAGTTAGGTAAGTACGTTATATTTATATCGTGGCCATATAGCAATTTATTTGTTAAAGTTGTACCTTTCATAACTCATCAATGTGGTTAAAACAAGGTATCTACATAAGCACAATTAATTAAAATATCTACGAACCTTATATGTTATTGTTTCAATATCAGTAACGGAAGTGTTAGTTACGAAATCCTTTTTTTTGTGATTTATTATTTGTAATTGATTATTTTTTTAGACCTTTTTCAAAATATTATTTAACTCAAAAACCAGTGACTTATTTTCTTGATTATTTTAATGTGAAATATTGTTACAATTTAAGCGTTTGTTGTAAAACTTTCTTTGAGATTATTTTGAATGCGTACGACACAACCATAGCATTCGACATCTACAATTCACATCATAATTTCTCTTCTAAACACAAACCAAAACATAACACTTCTATTTTCAAATCAGGTTGGATGAAGGATAACAAATGAAAGCGTTTGCGTAGCAGTTGTTTAAGAGTAATATAATCGAGTGATTGTTTTAGTGAGCATATATGTGAGGCGCGTAAGTGATCGCCACAATAGATCTGACAAAAGACGATCATTACGCCTGACCACGTGCCCTTATTGTACCATTCAGAAGGGCTTCTGGACCCATTAACAACTTCTCAAAGGAAATTCGACTATCTGTCCCTATATATTGGTTTGTAGTGTATTTTTGTTCTATATCGATTATTTAATTGTGGAGGAGTTATCGTAATAACAAGCTACAATGCTCTATTCAATTTCGATTTTAATAAAGCGTTATATGGCAATTGAATAAGAAAATAATAGAACGCTAACTAAGCCAGTGACGTAAGGTAACTGAGAAATAATTAAGTTTTTAAATGAAGCCCTTTAAATGAAGATGCTAAATAAATCTGGTAAACATATATACAGGAATAAAAATTAACTAGTGTGAAAATTGTTACCATGAATTCAGCATATGATTCTAGACTTCCTAGAGTAGACATTTTTAGTCAGTTTTAAAATATTTAAAAAAAATATTAGTTGTTCCATTCATTTTGACCGTGGAGATATTGCACTTTTCTATTAAATAAAAAGCAGATTTTTTTTGATAACCGACGAAAAATTTATACGCTAGGGGAGTCTAGAATCATATGTTGAATTCATGGTTACAATTTTCACACTAGTTAATTTTATTTAGCATCTTCATTTAAAGGGCTTCATTTAAAAAATCATACTATAAACTAAAAAATGTCACACTGAAAACAAAATTAACAAACAGCAACATAAAAATGCACAAACAGGACCAGTATTGAAAAGTAAACATTAACTTTTGCAATTCAAACTTTATGTTAATTTTTCGATACAAAAGATACAAGCTAAGTTTTATAGCTTACTTTACTATTCAGTAACATTACTACTATACATTGTAGGTACAGTGCGGCTGACGAGAGAATGAGTTCTTGACATCTCTCAGTTTCATACTAACGAATACGTGATTTGCGAATTTGATCTTTATTAGCTACTAGAATTGTCGCACTGATAGGTGTCGGGAACGCATTCGCTCGACGGTCGGACTGTAGATATACCTAATATTACACTACTTTAGTGTTAGTTTTTGTTGAATATACTTTACGTTACAAGTATATACCTAACATCTACAATTTTAGGAATTACGAATCAGGTTTTCAATATACTTTTGTAGGTATTTAGGTAGAAGAAACTGTAAACTAGTATTAACATTTATCGTTTAACAAAATCTTCATATATTTTTTATTTTATAATTCTTATTCCTTACTATCTTCTGCCCGCGACTTCATTCGTGGGTCTCAGCTGCCAAAATATGAAGAGAGTCAGGACTGGTGACGCGAGAGCAAGCGACGTACAGTGGTCCGTGTGAGAAGCAGCTCTTCCCGAGTTACTCCAGTAGTAATTTTCGATGTTTTTCTATTTTAATCTTATTCCTTATACAACAATTTTCAGGTTGTCTTCTCCGCCCTGCTGGCCGTCGCCGCCGCTGCACCCGGCTACATCGGTGGCTACGCTGCCCCTTACGCCGCAGCCCCCATTACCGCCGGTTGGGGACACGGCATCGTCAGTGCTCCCATTTACAGCGCCCCCGCCGTAGTTAAGACCGCCGTACCGGTCGCTACTTCTTACGCTAACACTGTTAAGGTATGAAAATTTTTATTAGTAATTTATTGTTTCAACGCGTTAGTACGTGCAATTTCTATCTATTTTAAGGTAATTTAGCAGAGTGGGATTTATACGATAATACGTCACAGCTTTCACAGCGTCAACTGTCCAAATACGATATACTATAGTACACTCTAAACTGAATGAAAATATAATAGGTATCCAGAAAATATAAAGAAAACAAATCAGGCATTTAGTACTTTTAATTTATGGGAAAAAAAATTGTTCAACGCGTTGATGTCTTTTATTCTGAATAGATTTTCCAAGTTGTGCCTCACGCGAATGATCTTTGATACACCTAAACTTTTGAAAATTCTGTATTACTTGTCTCATTTTGACCGGAAATCTTAATTCGATGATTATGTCTCTAGACCTTGCTATGGAAATTTACCATTCGGGTAAAAGAATCTTATTTCTTTTAAATGATTTTTGTTTTCATTACCACTACACTTATATTCGCGAACATAGATATCTTCTATAATACATTGTACACATTTCTTTTCTGCGATTTCTCCATAATCGCCTACTTCAAAAGTTATTCTAACATCAACAATCTCATAGCTCAAATAATATATTTCCAGCTCGCATCTCCCGCGTTAGTGGCTGCCCACGCTCCCATCGTCGCTGCGCATGCGCCGCTCGTGGCCGCCCCGGCCTACGGCGTGGCCCACGGCTGGTGAACACCTAACTAACAGGCCACTCCACCCAGGCCATACAACCCAGGCCACACCACCCAGGCCTTTTCCCGGATAGTGCAACAGTCAACATCTACTCTATATATTTATTATTAATAGTTGTAAGACCATTCGGAATGTTAGATTGGAGCAAAAATCTAGCTCTAACACGAGTTGGAGACTTGTGCCATGTTTGGAAACGTAATTAAATGCAGTAAATTCATATTGTTTTTTTTTTTTCAAATAAAAAGCCTTTTAATTACACAAATAAACACACGCAAACGACTGACACTTTTTCATAAATGTTGTCTTCTAATAAATATATACTTAACTAGCTTCAGCCCGTGGCTTCACCCGCGGTGATGTCGAAATTCCATGTGTTTTAAATTTGACGGCACGGTTGGCGCAGTGGTTAAGCGATTGACTGCTGCGCTGCGTGTCGCGGGTTCGATTCCCACACGGAACAAATATTTGTATGACCTACATGTATTTGTTCCGAGTCTGGGTGTTTTTCTATCTATAATATGTATGTATTTACAAAAAAAAAATGTATATAAGTAGTTTATCAGCCATCTTGTTACCATAACACAAGCAATTAGGTTGCTTAGCTTGGGACTAGATGGCGCTGTGTGAAATGTCCAGGGATATTATTATTATATTTTTTGCTAGGAACAATATTTTTTTTCTCAAATATAAGTAGCTTAAGTTACTCCCTATAAGATCAGCTATCTATCAGTGAATGACCCGTCAGGTCCAGCCATATCAGAGATTAGCCGGAACAAACAGACAAATTAAAAAAAAATATATATTGTTATAAGTACCGTATATATTTTCATATGAATTTAGTTTTAGTAAAAAGTTGTTATTTTGCGAACAAACCGACACTATAATTTTATTTATTTTTTTATGTATACAGGATAATTTTTTATTCAGTGCGTAAATTTTCACAGGGTGTTCTACCCATGAATATGAACAACTTTCACTATGGGACCATCTCTGAAATCACAAAAAAAAAATCAGCTGTTTCTTATAAAAGTTCAATACCTACTCGACCAAAATGTATGAATCTGCTGATTTTTTTTTTCGTGATTTCAGAGATGGTCCCATAGTGAATGTTGTTCATATTCATGGGTAGAACACCCTGTAAAAATTTACGCACTGAATAAAAAATTATCCTGTATATATTTATATAATCAAAAACTTATTGTCCGGAGTCTGGATTTGTGCCCGGTTGATGGCAAAAGGTTCGCCCCCTGTTACATGGGACCTCTACCCAACCCTTTGGGCAAACAAGTCGTGATGTTATGTTAATTAAAGAATATTCTAAAAATATGTCTCCAACTAAATATCAGGACAATTACTTTACTTGCTAGCTTTTACAATAAACGCACTTAAGTCAGTCTCCGTTAATCTAAAGGTTCGAAACTTGTCATCTACTAATCATGCGCAGGCGCAACGGACACAAAGGAGCCGGCACCTATCGAGAATAACCGGTTCAATGTTTGCGTATCATTTTAATACCAGTAATTAGTTTCCATTGATAAGGTCGCGTTTTTGTAGATTATTACCGGGCGACTCCCTGTTCGGAGATATACCTACGAGTACCTACATAATTAAAGTTTACATGTCGCAGCTTTCAAGAATAAATTCCTCAAGTTACAAGTTTTTTTTTCTGTTAGCCTTACTGTGTCCCATTGCTGGGCAATGGCCTCCGCTTTTTCCTTCCAAACCTCCCTTGTCTAGGGCGATCTCTGGCCATGTTGGCCCTGCAACCCTCGCTAGATCGTCACACCACCTTCGCCGTGGTCTACCTCAACGGCCATGTCCTTCTTTAGGCGCCCAGTGAGTGACGATCTTTGCCCATCTCTTCGGGTGCATTCGCACGTCATGTCCGGCCCAGTCCCACTTCAGCCTGGCTGTTTTTTCTCCAACATCCGCTTATTGATTTATGGAGCGCAGCGTAGTGTTTCTGACTCAGTCTGTGCGCTTGCCACCTATTATGCTGCGCTCCATTGCCCGTTGACAAATCTTGAGTTTGGACTTCTGTTGTTCAGTAAGTGACCAACTTTGTGCACCGTAGGTTAGGACGGGCAGGATGCACATGTCGTTGAGTTTCCTTTTAAGTATTATAGGAAGATTACCTTTCATATGTTCTTTAAGGGACCAGTAGGTCTTCCAAGCATTTTGGACTCGTCTTTCGACTTCCTTGCTTTATCTATTCTTGAAAAACACTATCTGGCCCAAGTATCTACCTACACTCATCGACATATTGCAACATGTCCGTCTACCTCGACCCTACGTTTCGTGCTGTTGGTCATGACCTGTGTTTTGGATCTGTTCATTGAAAGTCCAACCTCAAGACTTGCTGTGCTCAGGTCTTGGAGCATTTCTTCAAGTTCTGATGGTGATGTGGAGAATAATACAATATCATCAGCAAAGCGGAGGTTTGTTAGCTGGTGACCGCTAACCTTTATGCCTCATGACTGCCACGAATCAGGCAACTTGCTAAACACCAACTGGTGTGCGCTTGTAAACAGCTTAGGTGAGAGTGGATCGCCTTGTTTGACACCTTTTCCTATGTTGAAATTTGGACCAGAAATATGTAACTTAATGCTCGCAGAGTTACTTCGATCGATGGTATCAATGAGGTCGATATAAGTGTATGCAACGTTTTGGGACTCCAAGGCATTAATAACTGACTGATGGTCTATGCTGTCAAATGCATTGGCATAGTTCACAAAGACCAGGTAAAGTTGTTTGTTAAATTAATTGTATTTTTCGATTACTTGATTAATGGTATGGAGATGATCGGTTGTGGAGAAATGGGGACGAAATCCAGCTTGTTCGGGAGGCTGGTGAAGGTCAAAGGTCGGAGCGATACGGTTCTCTATTATAGAGTAACAAGTAATTTATGAAAATTCTAATAATAATAATTAAAGAAATGTTCCAACATCTCAATAATTATAATAACAAGCTATCGGTTTAACGAAAATCTTTTTCGGGACTTTTCTGCAGAATTACGTAAGTGACTTGTGACAAGTTACTTACAATAAATTAACATAAAACCAATATTTACTCAAATATTTAATAAAAAAAAACTTATCAAAAAAAAAATTGACTCTCAAATATTCGATTTTTTTCCTACGAGGTATTATAATGGATTTTTCTCGCAGTAGCTTAATGGCTAAATAATGGTAATCTCGGTGATAAATTATCACTAGGATTCATTTCGTAGATTTGCCTTTCATTTAATTTATTTGCCTTCCACACCATTACCATTTTCCTAGTCAATTAGCAAAACTTTGTTCTATTTGCTACAATTTCCCTAACTGTCCAGTTTGCCTAACAGTACTTATGTATTTTAATCTTATAACACCTACATGTAACAGTATACGTGCAAGCTCGGACCTGGGCAGTAGATACGGTTGTCTCCGTATACGGCCCTTCATTCCGCATGCCGCGCCAGCGTAATGCCATGCTGTTGACACTCTTGATACATATATTACGAGAGCTGTTGATGTGTATGCCAAAGGATTGAATTGGTCTGTTCATGTTTTGGACTTCTCACTTTCTCATATTAGCTTAGAATACCTCATACTGAAAAAATAAAACGTCAGACTAACTGTCCAGGGGTACGCAGTATCGCCACTCCATGGTAATGATAAAATAAATATAATTATGTGAGACGGCATCAATTGAGGAGGAGACTACGATGTGTTGAGAATAATGTTATATTTTTGACATTCCGATAGAAATAGAAGTCAGAAATAAGAAACCTAGACCACTTCATCAAAATGTGTATCCTCTGATGAAAATGAGACTTTTTCATAGACTACCAAGTTCCTTACTGGCAATTTAATTATTGAATTCGTATTTTCTTTTAGTCACTATTATCAGATCAATCAACTGAGCCTATTGCAGTCCACTGCTGGACATAGGACTCTCCCTGGTTGCGTCACAACCCCCTGTCTTCCGTCTTCCGTACCCAGTCTGTCCCAGCCATCTTCCTTTCCTTCCTTTTTTAAATTAAAAAAAAAAATGTTTCATTTACTTACTTTTACATCCATTTAAAGTACGCGTTGCTAAAAAATGATAGGCATTAATAATTTTGATCAATTAAATAAAAGCATACATTGATATTTGTATTTTCTACAATACAACGCGTATTAACATCTCTATACATATACAAGTCAAGCCTACGCCCAGTTGATCAGAATGAGCATGAAAGCGCGTCCAAGGTCGACCAAACCTTAACATTTTGTTTACCGGCCACACTGCCGCAAAAAATAAACTCCAAGTTTTTACGACGGTCACAGCAACACACCACTTGTACCTACTATATTTCATTGCAGGTTCACATTTACTGCACTACTTTTATGTTTTTTGTTTCCTTAAATAGCAGTTTAATGAATACAATAAGTGTAAAGTCAATTATTTCAATTTTAAAATCAACCTCAGCAACTATACCGGATCAAATTAAATTAGCTAGCGAAACCCTGAGATGTAATGGGTATCAAAAGAAAACAGATTGTCTCAACTCATACTTCCAAGTAACAACACAACTTGCGGTCGTTGAACCCAAAAAAAAACTTCAAATCGTTTGTGTTTAGATATCGCTAACCAACACGTCCGCGGAGTTTCGCTAGCTAGTTTAATTTGACCCTGCTTATACATTTCACTGAAAATAAACAGCAGTAGGTATCTATTGCACCTAATGATAGAAATTTAGTTAGTTACCTAGAGAACTTAAAAAACTGCAACACATGTTGTAGAATTACCAAAAAAAGGTATCTGGAATACTACGATAAAGTCAAAAGAAAAGTTTATAACCCTCAAGTACACATAAATCTTCTGAGATATGCGTTAATTGAATTTAATCCTTTCTTAAGAAATAAAAACTAAATTATGTTTACAATAAGTCTCGACGATTATTTGCTTTATCAGAGGAACGTAATTGAATGCCACAGGTATGACGTAAGCAGGTGTTAATGTTTACGTATAGTAGAAACTTAATATTAAAGGTTTGAAGATCTTGTAGAAGATCAAAATCAGCTTATAATGTCCCCACTGCTGGGACACAGGGCTCCTCTCTTCGAGAGGGAGTGGGCTGCAATCTACCACGCGGGCCTTGTGCGGGTTGGTAGATATCACATTAAAATTTTTGGTTCTGGGACATGCCAGTCTCCTCACGATGATTTCCTTCACCTGTTTTGAGAGCAGTGGTAATCGATTATTTACACAAAGTAAAACACCTGTCTGGGTTCGAACCCACGACCTAAAACTTGTAAGTTGGGGCGGTTACCACTAGGCCACAACTGCTCTGTAGAAGATCAATAATACCGAATTAGGCAGCTCTTGGTTTTATGAGACCAGAACATGGCATCCTTCAATGAATGAGAGTATTTCAAAATGCCTAACAACAGAACTGTAACTGGTAATTTTACATGATTTTCCGTGATGAACCAACTTAGAGCGAGATGCTAAAAAACCTTCCTTAATAAGAAGTGGTTATTCAACTTTTTGTATCAGACTAATGAAAGTGAAAATAGTTTCTTATGTGTAATGTAGTGCCACTGCAAAGTTTATAACATGATGAGGGAACATGTGCATGGTCAAGGAACACAACAGGTTGTTTTTATTTTTGCAAAATTCGATTTATTGTTTTAACTTCCAGTACAAATTAAAAAAAAAATGTAATGGAATGAACTTATTGCATGTAGTGACACGAAACTTGTCGAACTTGACTTTCATTTCAGGACATCGCGGGCAGTATAAATACATTCGCAAACCAAAAGAAAGCATCAGTTTCATCTCATTCCCTTGTCGTTCGCATCTGAATATACACAGACCACGATGAATTCGCTGGTGGTGTTCTTATCTGTGGTGGCGCTCGTCGCTGGCAAGCCTTCGGGGCTGGAGCCCGTCCTGACGTCGTACTCGGCGCCAATCCTCGGCGCTGCTGCCGCATACGCCTCACCTGCTGCGTACGCCGCACCCGCCATCTACTCCGCACCTGCTGCGTATGCCGCACCTGCCCTCTACTCCGCACCAACCATCTACGCCGCTCCTGCCACTATCGGCGCATCTGCAGTGTCCAGCCAGTCTCGCTTGGACATCAAGTCGTCGCCAGCAGTAGTATCAACATCGATTGAGCCAATCGCCCGCACTGTCATCTCACAGCCCGCTGTGATCGCTGCCCCCGCCATCGCTACCGCCGCCATCGCGCCCGCCGCCGTGTCCAGCCAGTCCCGCATCGATATCAAGTCATCGCCCGCCATCAGCAGCACAGTGGTGTCCGCGCCCCTCGCCTACAGTGCCGGCGTCGCTTATGGTGCAGCTCCCGTCGCCTACGGTGCTGCCCTCGGCTACAACGCGCCCGTTTTCGCCGGCGCCGTGGCACCCGCCTTCTTGAAGACGGCGTACGCTGCTCCCGCACTGACCGCTGCCTACACTGCCCGCGCCGCCATCGCTGGACCCGCTGTGCCCCTGGACACCCCTGAAGTGATCGCTGCTCGTGCCGCCCACTTCGAAGCTAAGGCTCTGGCTGGTGCTCATCTCATCAAGAAGCGCTCTGCTACTCTGATCGCGTCGCCGCTGCTGTCCACCCACCTGGCTTCCCCTCTGATCTCCACGTACGCGTCCACCCCCGTTCTGTCCACCGTGCACGCCGCTCCCCTGGCGTACTCCACGCCCCTCGCCTACTCCACCCCTCTGATCACCAAGGCGTACGGCGTGCACCCCTGGTGAACGTCACCACGATAACGGGGACCCTTCCTCGGTTCAGATTTGACGAACGACGAATGACAAAATGGCTTGTAAATAAATAAATTTATAAGAAATAATATCTATTATTCACTTATCAATATACATATATAAATATTTTTATGTTTTTACTAATTACTCAATAAGCTAAATAATTGAATGTTTTCGTACATCGATGTTTATGTACATGTTCATAAGTTCCCTCGGCTTACCTAAATAGTAGGCTAAAGGTATCTAAAATAACAATAATCGAGAAACCTCATGAACTTGAGACCCAAAAACTAAAACAAAGTTAACAATTAATAATTTATACGTACTACTCGTAATAACACATTTCAATTTATTCTATTCATTTATTTCCGAGAAATATGTATATCGTCCTTAGACGTATGAGAAGAACTCGAAACAAGAAATACTTACACTTACAAGTACAAAATATAATAAGTATTACTCAGCATTCAAGTTATCAACTTCAGCCGATCGATTTTGTAAAAATCTCACCGTGAAAAGTTAGGTGAAGTGAGCGTGGAGTGTCATTCCAACTAATGCTAGGGATTGACACTATAATTGACAGCTCACTCTAAGCTCACTTCACCTAACTTTTCACGGTGAGATGGTTACAGAATCGCACTGCAGGAAGTCCACAAAAACCTTAGACATACACACGTGAACTGTGACGTGAAATAATTTCAATAACATTGGTAACTTTTGATATCACGTTTTTGGAATAAACTTGCGCAGATAAACAAAAAAAATAACTTTTGAAGCGTGACCAGTGATCATTTTATTGAACTTTCAATCAAAAGTTTGATCAGATCGGAATTTATTAAAAGTTTTTAGAACCTTTCTTATTTTTTTGGCACAGTGACGGCACGTGATCGTAATTCAGTGCTCTTTGGGTATCGAAAATATTATAGAGCATATTAGAGAGGTGACACCTATACTGGAAGTGGCGGCCTTTCGCCAAAAACAATAAAATTAAACTTGCCTGGGAATTGAACGCGATATCTACGCCTCACTGATTAAATGCGCACTTAATAGGATACACGTATTATCACACTCACTTTTACACCCTGTCCGTGTTTCTAAATTTTTAAATGTACTATTATACGGTATTTATCAATAAAAGCGAAAACTGGGACGGATTCTGAATTTTTACAAACGTCATACGACAAACTTTTTTGGCTCGTCTAAATTTATCTTGTCATTGAAATGCTAGTGATTGACATAAAAAATATTACAAGAAGAAGAAGAGAAGTATTTAATACAAGGAGTATTTAATACAAGGAGTATTAAATACTCCTTGTATTAAATACTTCTTGTAAAAATAGTCGATATTTTTTATGTCAAAAAAAAAAAACAATTTAATGTATTCTTATTTGTTATACTGACACTAATCGTGTTTTTCGGATAGGATTTTCAAGATGCTGTTGGAGCTAACCCGCGTTCTACTTACAAAAGGTACGGTCTTTTTTCCTCATTAAATAACGTCGTAGGTCTATAGGTAATATGGGGAGTCCTCATGTTTTAAAATATTATACTCTATTACATTGAATTTGTTACGACTTACGACATGGATTCGAACCAACGTATTGCCCAATGTCGCCCTTCGGGTTCGAATGTGGAAAAACTGTTTCTGGGAATTGAAACTCTCAATCATAGCCGCTTCAAGCGATCTTAAAACGTCCGAGCTAACTAGACTTCTAGTGTACCGTTACCTACTTGTCGAAAAACTCATTATTTATTTTTTCACAAATTTCATATTTGGCACCTCTTGCCTTGGCGGCCTCACTGACATTAGAGATGAGTAAACATTGTCCCAAAAACTTAGCTTATCAAGATATCTCAATGGCGCCGATTCCCTTGTTCACAAACTAAACTAAATTTAAGTTCACTGCATCTGTTTCTTTCTATTTCATTAAGAAAAGGACAAAAGATAAATTTTAGTTTAGTCCTGTCAAATTAAGACGCTCCATAGACAGTTTAGACGTGATTAAAAACATGGCTACTAAAAATACGTCAATTTACGTCTGTCACTGACTAATTTGACAGGACTAAACTAGTATTTTATCTTCTGTCCTTTTCTTAATGAAATAGAAAGAAAAAGATGCACTGAATTTAAATTTAGTTTAGTTTGTGAACAAGGGAATCGGCGCCATTATAAAAAATACTGATGAAACACTACTAAAACTAATCGTAACATCGATAACACAAAAACTTAAAATTCATACCACCCATCGCTAAATTATAGACAATTTCGAGCGGCCATTGTTGTTTACATCTTTGGCGAATTTTGAAACGCCGGACTTTACATTACTTCTTTTTAACGATTGTAGAGAAACGGGTCAAATTCAAATGATTTATTTTCTCTTCACAAACAATGCCATCATATAAATTTAGACAAGCTTAGAAACTAGTCTGTGGGAGATTGGTGTCTGCACTAGGAATACCTGTATAGCAGATCACCAACGGTATGTAAACATAATCAAGTGATAATGAAGAACAATTTCTACCTTTTACCATACCATTGATTTATACCAAGAAAAGCGGGTAAAGCCTGGGTGCGACTCGCGTAGGCCAGGGAAACATAACATGAAAGGAAGGTGGCCTATACACCGTGTGGAACGAGACTATCGACCTCCTATACCTGCTAACACTGAAAATTTAAAAAAAAATTAAATTAAAATTTTAAAAAAGTAACCGTCAGTTTCTGCTGAAGTGGCAATGGGCCGGCCATATTAGCCGTAGAACCGATGACCGTTGGGGTAGACGTGTTCCTGAGTGGAGACCATGAATCGGTAAAAGTAAGGTGGGACGCCGCTAGGCTAGGGTGGAGCGACGATCTTCGCAGGATGGCTGGTTGCAGCTGGATGAGAGTTGCCGAAAATAGTGTTGAATGGCGTGCAATAGGAGAGGCCTATGTCCAGCAGTGGACTGCTATAAGCTGATGATGATGATGATGAACCGTCAGTTTCTTGCCTGCTCTTCTCTATAGGAAACGACCAATTGGAATCTTGCACCTATCTTCTGACGTTTCATAAGTGCCTATGTAGGTTTATGAGAAATAAAACATTTTGATTTTAATTTTGACGAAGATTAAAAACCTAAACTTTAGTGGGTAACTTTTGAAGTTCAGAGTAAAAACGGTCAAAAGAAGATCATTTTCATAGCCTTTTAATGGTTTTAGTATGCACAGCAGCAACTGGTACAATCAGACAGCTGCATTGTAAGTATGTCACGCAAGCTTTCAAAATCTAATAAAACATGCACGAAATATTCTGCACTATAAATGTCAAGTTTGTCTTTTTATGAAGTAATTAAATAGACCTGCGTGCTAAGATACTGACATTTGTGTACACAATGCCGACTTGTTGATGCTATCACTCAAACTTCGAGTGTGCTACGTAGATAACAAAGCGTGGCACATTTGACAGACCATGTAGCTTTGTAAGGCTGCGTCTTAACCGAAAGCGACTATCGCTCAAGTACGCGATTGTTTACATGAATTATGACGTACGAACCCGACTTCATTGATCGCGCGAGTAGGAGCCTATTTGGCCTCGCACATGTCTTATATTTTTGTTGTTTTCAGTTTTTTTTTTTTGTTCTAATGTTTTCTTTTATTGTTTTTGTTCATTTTAGTGTTCTTGTTTATTGCTGTATTTCCTGTGCGTGTTCGAAATAAAATATTTTTCTTTATTTCTTTCTTTACTCGCGCGATGATCACTATCGGTTAGGACATAGTATTAGACTGCATTTCCACCTGAGAAGTGTGAGGTGGCTAAGCTGTCAAGCAAAGCTACATAACTATATGTATTTTTTCACCAGAGGTAAGTCGTGAATCGGAATGAGTACGATTACTCGAAAAATGAGTTTTCGATTATGTAAAAATCTTAGCTTCGTGAACCCTTTTTGCCATAAGGTAAGTCAAGGTACGCTATAAATTGGGTGACATACACATCCGCAGCTATGCATCTTAGCCCATCTTTGATGGAAAGGCAGCAGCTTAAGGCTGTGGGCTGACTTGACAACGTCAAGACAGGTTCTACCCAGACTATCAAGCAAAATTCAATTTATTGTTTCAACTTCCAGTACTACTTTTTAAATTATTTTATTTAATAAAAACGAAGTTATTGCATGTAGTGACACGAAACTTGTTGAACTTGACTTTCATTTCAGGACATCGCGGGCAGTATAAATACATTCGCAAACCAAAAGAAAGCATCAGTTTCATCTCATTCCCTTGTCGTTCGCATCTGAATATACACAGACCACGATGAATTCGCTGGTGGTGTTCTTATCTGTGGTGGCGCTCGTCGCTGGCAAGCCTTCGGGGCTGGAGCCCGTCCTGACGTCGTACTCGGCGCCAATCCTCGGCGCTGCTGCCGCATACGCCTCACCTGCTGCGTACGCCGCACCCGCCATCTACTCCGCACCTGCTGCGTATGCCGCACCTGCCCTCTACTCCGCACCAACCATCTACGCCGCTCCTGCCGCTATCGGAGCATCTGCAGTGTCCAGCCAGTCTCGCTTGGACATCAAGTCGTCGCCAGCAGTAGTATCAACATCGATTGAGCCAATCGCCCGCACTGTCATCTCACAGCCCGCTGTGATCGCTGCTCCCGCCATCGCTACCGCCGCCATCGCGCCCGCCGCCGTGTCCAGCCAGTCCCGCATCGATATCAAGTCATCGCCCGCCATCAGCAGCACAGTGGTGTCCGCACCCCTCGCCTACAGTGCCGGCGTCGCTTATGGTGCAGCTCCCGTCGCCTACGGTGCTGCCCTCGGCTACAACGCGCCCGTTTTCGCCGGCGCCGTGGCACCCGCATTCTTGAAGACGGCGTACGCTGCTCCCGCACTGACCGCTGCCTACACTGCCCGCGCCGCCATCGCTGGACCCGTTGTGCCCCTGGACACCCCTGAAGTGATCGCTGCTCGTGCCGCCCACTTCGAAGCTAAGGCTCTGGCTGGTGCTCATCTCATCAAGAAGCGCTCTGCTACTCTGATCGCATCGCCGCTGCTTTCCACCCACCTGGCTTCCCCTCTGATCTCCACGTACGCGTCCACCCCCGTTCTGTCCACCGTGCACGCCGCTCCCCTGGCGTACTCCGCGCCCCTCGCCTACTCCACCCCTCTGATCACCAAGGCGTACGGCGTGCACCCCTGGTGAACGTCACCACGATAACGAGGACATTTCCTCGGTTCAGATTTGACGAACGACAATTGATAATATGGCTTGTAAATAAATAAATTTATAAGAAACAATAACTCCTTTTCTCTCATCAAAATATTTTTTTGATGTTCCTATTGATTACTCATAAGCTAAATAATTGAATGTTCTCGTAAATCAATGTTTGTGTAGGTACACGTTGATAAGTTTCCTCGGCTTACCTAAATAGAAGGCTAAATTAGAAGGTGTCTAAGATAACAATAATCGAGACACCTCATGAACTTGAGACCCACAAACTAAAACAAAGTTAACAATTAGTCACACAACTCAATTAGTCTTTAATAACACATTTCAATTTATTCTATTAATTTATTTCCGAGAAATATATGTCTTTAGAAGTATGAGAAGAAATCGAAACATGAAATACAATATAATGCTTACAAGTACTATACCTATCATCAGCATTCAAGTTACCAACTACTGGAAGTCTATGAAAAACCTTAGACGAACATACACACATAAACTATGACCTGAAATGATTTCAATAACATTGGTAACTTTTCAATATTACGTTTTGGGAATAAAATTGCGCATATAAACAAAACAAATAACTTACATAAATTATGACGTACGAATGCGACTAGATTGATCGCGCGAGTAGGAGCTATTTTGATCTCGCAGGTTTTATTGTTGTTTTCACTATTTTTTTAGTTTTAATGTTCTTTTGTTATTGTTGTATTTCCTGTGCGTGTCCCAAATACAATATTCTTCTTTTCTTTCTTTACTCGGTTAGGACAGTGTTTGGCTGCCTTAGGTACCACCTGAGAAGTGTGGGGTAGCTAAGCGATAAAGCAAAACTACACAACTATAATTAGGTATATTTCCACCAGTGCAGGGTGGATAAGATGTACTATAAAAATGAGCTTTACGAGTTTGTATAAAATTTTGCTTCATTTATCCCTTATCGCCATCAGTAAGCCAAGGTACGCTAAAATCAAACCATCCTATTGAGTGTTATCAAACACATCGGTCACTATGCAAGTTAGCACAACATTAATGGAAAGGCAGCTTAAGGCTGTGGGTAAACTCGATAACGTCAAAACAAGTTCTAGTCAAACTATCGCTCTATGTGATGGCGCACACCCTCGCATCATACTGTTAAAATTGTGGAAAAACTGTTCTAATTCAACACAAAGATTGATTTGACTCCGGTATGTACACTGTCTAAGTTTTGACCAACGAGTGCTCATTGACGAGTGCCTGACATTTTGAATACTAGATGTGATTGCTGACAATAGCTAAATTCCGTTCAAAGTTGTTATTTTACCTCTGGAAGGAGCAACCCAACAGCAACCTTATCGTAACGAGAATAAAGATCACTATGATATTGAAAGACTTGTTAGTGGCAGCAATCCTAAAGCAACCTTATTGTAACGAAAACAAAGATCACTTTGATTTTGACAGTAACGCAAAATCAGGGGCTATAGGCATTATGATATAACCTATCTGGAAGAGATTAGACAGATCATTGAATCTTAGAGAATAATGCACGACAATTTGTGAGTAGCAAATGACGCTGACATGTGTTTGTCATTAGTCCTTATTTGTTGTGGTCACGATTTTTGATAGAATTTATTGTTGAAAGCACATGGCAGTTGAATGAACAGGATTTTATCATCGCTTATAATACCTTATGCGTTGTCAATGTCTATTCACAAATTCTTTAAATTACCTGAACTCATCATCTGTCTAGCCTTTTCCCAACAATGCTGGGGTCACCTTGGATGCAGCTGAATACCAGTATTTCACGTGGAGCGACTGCTTATCTGACCTCCACAACTCAGTTTCTGGGTAATACAATTACTTGGTAGAACTTGGTAAAAGAACTGTGAGGAATAGGGCAGTTTAGTTACCGACATTCGGTTCTACTCAAAATAACAATTAAATATTAAAACCTTAACAATTCAATGCAAAAACTATCATTACAAAAGCGGTAGGCCTTGTATTTTTTCAAATAGAATTTAATTATTTTTTTAGAGTAGTATTAATTATAGCTTATGGTTACATACATACAGCGAGTTGAATGGCGTGCAATAGGAGAGGCTTATGTCCAGCAGTGGACTGCTATAGGCTGATGATGATGATACATACACTGAAGCCGTCTTCCCATGAGGGTAGGCAGAATCTACAAAACGGCACCTACTACGATCCTTATGAGCTTTTAAATAGCTTATGATTACTTGATGAAAATAAAAGTTATTCATCATAAGTGTAAAATGGTTTTA
Organism: Apamea anceps; assembly: GCA_951799955.1. NCBI lineage: Eukaryota > Metazoa > Arthropoda > Insecta > Lepidoptera > Noctuidae > Apamea > Apamea anceps. The sequence goes on from OX637516.1 coordinate 9,973,367, forward strand.
GAATCTTTCAAAAAGAAATAAAGTACCCTACCTAATGACTTTTTAACTAACGCTAAACTGACCTCAGGAAATCTCTCAATCACAATAACAGAGAGGGACCCGTGGCTTATCAATAACAGCCGCACAGGTCGATCGGTCAGGTTAAGCTACGCTTGCCGCGGTTGGTCTGTGGATGGGTGACCATCTTTACATACCGAGACCCCTCCGTGCCTCGGACAGCACGTTAAGCCGTTGGTCCCGGCTGTCATTCGTGGATCTTTGACAGTCGTTACGGGTAGTCAGAAGCCCGAAAGTCTGACAACCAGTCTTATCAAGGGGTATCGTATTACCCAGTAACTGGGTTGTGGAGGTCAGATAGGCAGTCGGTCCATGTAAAATACTGGTATTCAGCTGCATCCGGTTAGACTGGAAGCCGACCCCAACATAGTTGGGAAAAGGCTAGGCAGATGATGATGACCAGTAAGCCTGGATTTTGATCCTATAGTTTATAACAAATCAAGTTAGTATTAGTTGATATGAACACCCCACCCTCATGTCAGATAAGTTTTGATCCTTGGTTAGATCAAAATTCATGTAATATCTACAAAAAATGCATAAGTAATTCATTCATTCGGGAACATAAAACATAGAAATTAAAAAAATATATCTCATTTACTTTCTTTTCATTTAATGAATCAATAAGGTCAGCGCTATAAATGTCATTGCAATCTATTTTTACTTGTCAGTTTGTGTACAGTGCATGTTATGACAATATTATAATTAATGTTTCATACCTGGTTAATTTAGATCTTCCTGAAAGTAAAAACCCTTGGTTTAATTAATTTGAATAACATAACATCACCCCCGTATTCCCCGCAGGGTTAGGCAAAGGTACACCTAAGTACACACACATTTCCTCATAGTTATGTTTAAGCCCCATTAGGGGGCGACCCTATTGCCATGAACCGGGCACAAATTCAGACTGCTCCTGAGAAATTTCAGACAAAACGCATTAAATATTATTTAATTTCTCGTATATTTTTAAAACAGAACATAGCATCTGATTTGACAAACACTCGTTTAGATCACTAAAAACAGAATAATAGGATATAACAAAACCTCAATAATGTGAACTAATCAGGTTTTCCCACATCACCCACATAACACAAAGAAGAATTCTACAAATCGATTGTCCAATAATAATGTAATGCACACCTTGGGTTTACGCGACACTTGTCATCTGTAAAACGATTCCGGAAGCTATCATATATGACAAAAAATCTCTCGCAGGAATAAAAGTATTAGGTAGCTTATGTATCAAGGCATAGATACTGGTTTTGAAGGTTGTTCGGGCAGCACTTGTTTTGGTAATGAGCACTTGCTCAACGCTTCGTATAAAAGGATCCGTCAGTGTGTTAGACATCAGTTGATCCAACTTCTTCAGTTCGCAAACAACACAGACCACTTCACAATGTACAAGCTGGTGGTGTTGCTCTCTATCGCGGCGTTGGCTGCCGCTAAGCCAACTGGTGTGTATGTGCCACTGGCCTACAGTGCGGTGGTACAGCCCGCTTCCAGCTCGGTGTCGCAGTACAGCTCCAGTGTGGTGCATGGCTCCCCTGCCGTGTACGCCGCCACGCCTGCCGTCTATTCTACTCCCGCTGTCTACTCTGCACCCGCTGTCTACGGATCCCACGTCGCGCTAGCCCAGGCCCCTCACTCCCCCGCCGTCGTTCTGGATGCCGTCAACGGAGTGCCCCTCGACACCCCTGAGGTAGTCGCCGCCCGCGCTGTCCACTACCAGGCTAGGGCTCTGTCTGGCCTCCATCACCTCCGCAAGCGGTCCGTCGGCGTTGCCCCTGTCGCCTACAGCTCGGTGGTGTCCCCCGTGGCCTACTCTAGCTCCCTTGTGTCCGCCTACCAGAACCCCGCTATTGTCTCCGCCTACTCGTCTCCCGTCGTGTCTGCTTACTCTAGCTACCCCTCTTCCGTGGTGTCCGCGTACGGCCACCCACTGTCCTACTCTGCTGTGTACCCCAACGCCCTCAGCGTCCACCCCTACTAGGCCATCCAAGTGAAACAACCTAGTATACAATAAATCCTTCAAAAAACAATATGTAAAAAATTTATCACTGCCGAATAAAACGATTTTATTATTACTTGCCATCTTTTATTTATTTTCTTATATTTTGAACATGACATGTGAGCCATAACACAATTTATTAACATATTTTACTGAATTTGATTTTAGAAATATCTTAACTTACCTTAGCTCCATCTTATGCAGTAGCTTAACAAGTTACCTTACAAAGCGTATCTCACACATGTTGAGGATTAAAATATAATATCCACGAAGCTACTTTTTACTTAAGAAAAAGCGGCCAAGTGCGAGTCGGAGTCGCACATGAAGAACTCCATGGTAGTTCTGGTGTACTTAATAAAGAGTATTTTATTGTAACTCTGTAGCACAAAACAATATTTAACACAATTTTTTTTCAAATACTTTAGTTTATTATTTCCCACCTCCTTTAATTTATATTTTTTTAATTATTTGTTGTTATAGCGGCCATAGTACTACACACTCTGTAAAAATTTCATGTGAACCTATTATTTATGTTGCCCTCAGTTACAGTCGGACTGACAACAGAGCCTTATTATGGTTGAGTAAACCCTGAAAAGTGAATGTAGGAAATCTAAAAGAGAATTATAAAAAATACATTTGCCTATCAGGAACACAGCCGGAACAGTATACCTCTAATCTAATAAAACTGAAGGACAGTTAAAATTAGTTTATTCTCACACCAAAATAAACAGCCTTAGATTTTAATTGGGTTTATTTTATTACAGTTGCTACTCGTATAGCAAACACTTAAACTTTTTAGCGGTGAATAAATTATTAGGTACGGGTAATACGTGATCGGGAAAACAAGTCGTTTAAAATAATCTTCCGCAATTATAAAATATGCGAGCATAGCCGCAGTTTAAATAAAGTTTTTAACAATAGATATTATCCTATTATTGGTTTGTCGGGAGTAGAACCACAATACGAGTAAGAGTTCTTGGCTACTCAATATTAATTTTGAGTTGTTTTTGGAGCTGGCACGAACAACCATTTTTATGTTTAAGGGATCCGTACTCAAAAGGTGCCAACAACCCTATTACTTACCTCTGAAGCCCAGCGCTGAAATCAAAAGAGTGTGTGTGTGTGTGTGTTTCGTTATGTGATGATTTGAACATGTACCTTTTGTTTTCGGGGGAAATCCTTCAAAAGGCTCCTGGTCTTTACGGATGAAACCAGGGAGTGTGGGATTTTTACTTCACTACAACCACCCCGGTGGTACTGGAAGGGGCACCGTTACCACTCAAAAGACCAATCCGGAGCACCCTCTGTGCAACGCCTGTAAGGGCACATCTCTGGGGAGACTGTAAAGGGGTTTCACATACTGGCAAGGGAACCAAAGTGTCAAGTTGTTTAACATAATATGTAGAATGTTCCAGGACTCATTTAGATGCAAGAATTGACTGTGTGACCTTTATCCATGTAATAACTTTGATACTCATATACAGTTTGCCAGTTTAAATAATACAATCAAAATAATTATCACTTCTTTATTTGCATACAAACACTACATCATAAAATTGCACGCTTCATATTTAATTTACAATACTGATTATTTTCAGATCAGAAATATCGAGACTAGTAGTGGCCGTGGCCGTAACCATGTCCATAGTGGCCACCTCCGAGGCCACCCTCGTAACCGCCTCCATATCCACCTCCATAACCTCCACCGAAGTGCAGAGGTCCTGCGACAAAGGACTTATGCAAAAGAGGTGCGGCATGCAGCACTGGAGCTACCACTGGTGCCACCACAGAGGTAGCGACGACAGCTGGTGAATGGTGCACATCCAAACGAGACTGGTGGGACACCGCCACGGGTGCAATATGAGCCACCGGGGCAACATGAGCCACGTGAGCTACATGAGCTAGCGGAGCGACGAGATGAGGAGACCGCTTCAGGATATGATGTTCGTGTCCGGCGTGACCATGTCCGCCAAGATCACCAAATCCGCCAAGTCCACCATGACCAAGTCCGCCGTGACCAAGTCCTCCATCAACTAGTCCACCATGACCAAGCCCGCCGTGACCGAGTCCTCCAACAGCTAGTCCACCATGACCAAGCCCGCCGTGACCGAGTCCTCCAACAGCAAGTCCACCATGACCGAGGCCTCCATGACCAAGCCCGCCGTGACCGAGTCCTCCAACAGCGAGTCCACCATGACCGAGGCCTCCATGACCAAGCCCGCCGTGACCGAGTCCTCCAACAGCGAGTCCACCATGACCAAGGCCTCCAAGACCGACGCCTCCATGACCGAGTCCTCCATGACCGAGTCCTCCGTAGCCAAGACCTCCGTGGCCTCCGAGTCCTCCACCGTAGCCGTATCCTCCATATCCATGACCACCGTAGCCGTGACCAGCGTAGCCAGCAACCAGCGGAGCCACTACAGGCACTGCATGGCCATGGCACAAGGCCAGAGATGCAAACAACACGACAACACGAAACATTTTCAACTTATTACTTCAAGATTACAAATCTGAGCGAACTACAAGAGCTGACTGACATTAAAACTCGAGGGTTACCTTCTTATACCCCAAATGCTGATTCAGAGTGACAGGATCAAAACTATTAATACATTTTGTCGTGCTATTGAACATTGTGATTGTTATCACAAAAAAGTTGGAATTCGCCAGTTTATTAGAACTGAGTTGGTTTTTATAAACACAATAGATAAAGTACGTGTTCATAACAAAGTTGTCGCCTTTCTTACAGTAGACCCTGAGTTAGCAGTGAATAAACGCGTGTAATAACAAATGTTCCATGAATAAATTATAACTAGGTATGATTCATCTGTGGTTATGTCGTAACAGCACATCAATCATAACTGGTAATGAATGACGTTTGTATAATGCATCTCAATCCGGCCAGTGCCCCGGGGCCGCAGCCGCAGTGACGCAACGACCCGTCCCAGAGCCGCGGCCGAGAACTTGAACCCGTTGCGCCCGCGCACTACGTAACAACTACCGTTATGCAGCTATAAAGTAACATCCCATCTGCCTTGCGTACACACTTAAGGTTTAGTGCAAGAGACAAGATGATTACACTACTTTTACTTGTGGGTGCAATGTGTGAAGTGCATGGACAAATAGTTCCTTTGATATACGCGGCGCCAAGTGCAGTTTCTCACCAATCCAGGATCGATATCAGGCATAGTCCTGGCTTCATAGCAGGGCCGTTGATATACAGTCCAGGAAAAACGTTGTATGCCAGTCATCAACCTCATGATAAACCTCAAGAGACATTGTTAACCCCAGTTTTCACGGCAGAAACCATATTTACACCGGTAGCATTGAGCTTTTTCCATAATCTACCGTTGGCAAGAGCACTTGAACATCCTATCTCAATCGATAAAGTACAAGAAGAAAATGCGCAGAACGAATCAATCAAAACAAATGATGATGATACTCAGAACGCAATAATAACAGATACGCCTGAGCAAGAAAAAGGAATTACGGAAGAAAAACAAGCAATGGAAGATAATAATTACATAATTATAGCTTACGATGACCACAATCAAATAACGAGTACAACAGATGAACCGAAAATGGATGGTGTCACAGAACCTTGATCGGGTTTTAATGTTAAGAAAATGAGAATAAGACTTAAAAGAACTAGACTAGAGTAAGTTATTTAAGAAACTAGGTAATGTGTAGCAGACTGAATTATTTGTAGCTCAAGATATTTAAGCCTGCATTTTCAAAAATGATGGAATATAATTATATTATTTTGTGTGATGTAATAAATAACTTTTTATATTCGTGTCAGATAATTAATTTCCACGCTAATCTTAATTTCCTTTATATTCTTACCAACACTTTGTGGCAAAGAAAATTAAATGCTTCTACAATCACAGTGCTTTTCCAACTATACTACTTTAGAAACCATTATATTATCATAAGCCAACTTTTCACATGTTGATTAGTATAAAATAATGTAAACAATAGACCACGTTTTAACAAACCTCGTCAACCACTGACGGATTTCCACTACTTTCCTCTATTCTTACACTCCAATGAAGCAATGAACGTCAAAATATGATCAATATCTGTGTCCAAATCCCAATCATTCACAAACAAGAACAAAAACTGCCAATGTTTGTGGTGTTTGGTGTGTTTACAATACATCTGAACATGCCTATTGTGTGATAGTCCGAGCAAAAAACCTCTTCAATATAGTTGAGGAAATGTGTGAGCTGTTCAATACAACACGTATCGAATACACGTGACTGCGAAGGGTGCATTAATGCTGCTTCTTTCGCCTCCGGGCGGCGTAAACGTGAGCGTCAAATACTAATTAATTTTCTGTTACATCTCACTGGACTTTCGTTCAAATCGCCCACAGTCGGTGATCTTGAGGAGTAAGAATCCTGTTTTCCTGTACTTGCTATATTTTGTATGTTTTTTTGATCTACATACAAGAGAAGAGAACTATGGAAGGTCGTCTACAGGTGCTACAATGGTTAATGTAAAAAACATTTTACTTTTCTGAAAATTGGTGCGCTGATCTAATCCATTTTGAACATATTATTTCAAACGAAATAGAGCTGCTTTTAAATAAAATCAATGAGTCCGAAATATCCGTAACAGAAAATTGCTGTTAAAACTGATAGCCCTATAATTTAGTTCATGGTCGATTCTTCGAATGGGCCAAAATGATGGAAGTATTTTCTAAAGTAAAGGTTGCACATACTATGTTAGTACTCAGGTGTGTTGCTAATGATTTAATTAATGGCTTGTTAAATCATTAAATACTTAAAAATGTACAAGTGACACATGATACTACTACTTTACCACATAGCATTACACCCTATATGGTAAAACAATTGAACGACTATAATATTTAAAATACCACTCAACTGTGAATTTATTACCTTGTAGGTTTATTACTCGTATATGTGTGGCGTGCTAATAAACACTATGGTTGCATGTTTTAATAAAATAAATAAAAGTGTTATTAATAGTTCCAGAATTTATATAATCTGTCATGAAAATTATGTACATTTGAGAACACTATTTTAGATTATGGACAATTTTGGATTTACAGTTAGAAGTTCGGAGATTTCGCTGTGTCCCATGACGTACTCTTATTTAGTACAGGTGAGATACAGCCAGGGGGCTGGAGTAAGCGAGGGGGCTGGAGTAGGTGATGGCTGGGGAAGCATAGGATATGGAGGATAAGGGGGTGTGAGTGGTCTGCAGGTCGAATCTTGATTGGTGGGAGTAAGAGGTGGGGGCGATGTAAGCGTTCAACAGACCAGCTGATCGCTTCTTGATGAGGTGCGTGTAAAGGGGATGGGAGATCAAGGGCTGAGAGATCAGGGGCTGGGAGATCAGGGGCTGGGAGATCAGGGGAGTTTGGCTGTAGATAGGGGCGGTCGCGGCGTACGTGGACGCCAGAACTGGAGTGGTGGCTGCGTAGGTGCTAGGCGCGTAGTAGGCAGGTACCACAGACCTCTTCTTGATGAGGTGCACGGCAGGCACCGATGCGATGGGCGCTGGCAGGATCTGGGTGCTGTGGATCAGCGGCGCGTTGTACGAAGTGGCAGCATAGTAGTTAGGGAAGTAGGTGGCGGGCGCGGCGTACGTCAGAGGGAACTGCGCCGAGCGCTTCTTGATGAAGTGGGTGTAGGCCAATGGAGCCTGGTAGAAGAGCGGTGATGGATGGATTACGCTGCTGTCCTGTCGGGTGATGGTGGTCGCTCCAGGCGTCAGGAAGGTCGAGTATTGCGTGAATGGTGCCGCGATTAGAGCACCGGGCTTAGCGGCAGCCGCGGCGAAGAAAGCGCACAATACCACCAGCTTGAACATGTTGGTCTGTATTGTTTGTTGCCCGGATGAACGACTGATGCCTTGACAATGTTTCGCTTCGTATTTATAGAAAGTATTCACTAAAGCTAAGGGCGATCTCGTTTCGCAAACCGGTGCAAGTCGGCCGTTCAGGAAGCTGGTATTTAAAATCCACGAGGTCGTCTACAGCCCCGCCTGGTCAGTTCATCATCGTCTTAATGCTTTTGTTACGATACATATGCCAACGAGCCAACAAAGTAAACCAGACGGTGCAGTCAACGCCCCTGCATGCAAAATATCAGCCCGCTAAGAAATAAATATCAATGAACACAGGGACATGATTATGTAGACTGCAGATAAAAATATCACGAAAGTAATTAAAGTTCATTGAGGATTAAGGATTGTTGTAATTATAATCATAGAATAGAATATTTTTTATTATGTACCTACACCATAAATGTTACAGAATATAAATGTAGAAATCATCGAAGGATGATCATGATGATGATGATGGATCATGTAGATTTTTGTATGAAATCATCATCATCAGGTGTTGCTATGTCGTAAGGACCTAAAAAAGCCAAAAGAAAATCTAGTACAATCCTATTGAGAATGTTTCAGAAAATCTTCACAACATCAAACAATTCAAATAAGAACCATAAAAATTGTATGTATCCACCTATTATCAATTTTCATTGTCACAATTATTTTCACACAAATACTGTTCTGTTACGAGGGACGCTGTTGCTACCTCCCTAATTCCCTAGTGAATACAGGGTGAAAATTATTTAAATAATGAATTTGTTAGGCTCATTAGCATTTATTAAGATATCTTCTCGTACGTGTGGCATGGGTCCAGACACTGTCCTACTTTATACAAACACAATCAGTTTGTTAACACCTTTCCATAACCGTCCCTACATTTGAACAATAAGCTTTTGTGGAACTCTAGGAACGCCTGTAGCACCTACTGCTGTTACTATGATTCCTTTATCATAGAAAAAGCTTAAATATTTTCCATACTGTCTGTTATAAGAAAATCTTGCATAATCGGCCTATAATGTTCCCACTGCTGGGACACAGGCCTCCTCTCGGTGAGAGGGATTGGGCCGTAAGCCGTAATTCACCAAGCGGGCCCAGTGCGGGTTAGTAGATGTCTCGTCTTCGAATTGATGGTTCTAGGACATGTCGGTCTCCTTCATCGTTTTGAGAGCAGTGATGATGAAATAATTTACTTTTTTAATAATAATTATTACTTATTTAATAATTTTCAAAGTAAAGCGCCTGTCTGGGTACGAACCTACGACCTACAAACCCGTTAGTCGCGGGCGTTATCACTGGGCCACCACTGCTCTAATTTTTTTTTTAAATAACTTACAATATCAGACAACAGGCTCATTCTCTGTTATATGGAACAACATTCATAAATATTTTATCAGTTCTGGAATAGACTCGCTCAATTGCTCGGTCAACCATTGTGCCAGGGTTCATCGAACATTAAAGGTATGTTATAATGTTAACCTGGCGCCGCTGCTGCGGCTGCTGAGACTCTCAAGCAGCACAAATATTGTAACCTTATGGGTAGCAACAGTTTTGAGCTGTTTGGGGTCGAAACGCTCGGGTCGTGGGGCCCGAGGGCGTGTCTCCTTTTTAAGGAAATACTTGCCGACTGGTCGAAACTTCACGTGACCATGGGGCTGGCTTGTTCTTTGGCCGAAGAGTTAACATTGCCATTCAACGTGGCAACGATGACAGTCTTCTGGGCACGTTTCCGAGTGTTCCTAGTGTAAATGGTTAGTTATATTAAATATTATAAAAGATATTTAACACAACTAGCTGCTATAAACCACTGCTAATAGTTATTATTTCCCAAAACGAATATACATACACTAACGCTTAACTACAAATATATCCATTAAAATGAAACAATTTGTAGGAAACGTTAACAACAAAAAAAAGTACATTTACTTATATACAAGTAACGAGTAATTCGATTCTCTTAAAGTGGTTGCCAAGTAAACTTTACCACCACAATCCATTTCTAAAATCAATAGAAAGTCCTTGTAATATGCCAACACTTTGTCGCCAAGCAAGCTGAACACATAAGTAGTTTATATTACGTCACTTTATGCCCTCTATTTTGACATAACGTGCTTATATGATGTTAGTACTTTAGATTAGGCTGTAGGTCACATAAGGCTTTTTAACTAGGCTTTGTAATTAGTATACACTAATTACAAAGCCTAGTTAAAAAGCCTTATTTACATGGAGAGTGCTCACGTACATAAGTCCATAGGTTCGCTTAATTCTACTATTTTCTAAGAGAAAAATATATTTGACACGAATTTTTTATTTTATTATCTACCTTAACTCGAAGTAAACTAGGTACTTTTCCGTGTAAACGTAACGTTATCCTCTTGTTCTCTAACCAGAATGCATTGCAATGTTAAATTTTGTTTAATTTTTTTAAACCGGTCAAGGAAGACATCGTGAGGAAACCGGCATGTCCTAGAAGCAAAAATTCGAAAACATGTTATATCTACTAAACCGCACTGGGCCCACGTGGTAGATTACAACCCACTCCCTCTCGAAGAGAGGAGGCCGGCGTCCCAGCAGTGGCAACATTATAGACTGATTATGCCTTGCCTGCTGCAACCCTGTTATGTCTACGAAAAGTATACATCCAACTTATATGTTAATGTTTAGTATGGAAATACTTCTTGTGCTTTAATGCTGAAATTTAGTATGGTCATAGACTTACACCTATTTAATACTAAGATCCTCTTACTACTTTTGCACAATTTTGTCTGACCGAAAATTAACTGGCAGTAACCAAACTGTTAATGGTAAAGCTAACATACATCGTCTACTGAATCGAAAAATAGGCCTTATTGCGTTTTATAATCAGCTTCTCTATTTGCAGCCAAAACAGCCCGACAAAACAAAACAAACTCCGAAATTGTAGTGGCTTTAATAATAGACGCCTGACATAGGGGTGTCAAGTCGTGCATGTAATTGCAATGTGCATAATTTCGATGTTCACAATATCTGGCGTTGACGTCCACTCGACCTGTCCCTACAATAATATTAAATCCACATATGACCACTTAATTATTTCAATATTTACAAACTGATAAAGAACGATCGAGTGAACTTTATTTTCTCGGACAAAAGTTGTCCTCTCAAGGTCAGCGATGTGTTCCGGCAACGCCTGTGAAGTCAATAGTCCCATTACATGTATACTAATATAAAAGGCGATCGCTACTGTGCACATGCATCAGTGCATCGGACCTGAGATACAACACAGACATACACACAAAATGTTCAAACTATTGGTGTTGTCCTGCATGGTGGCTGCTGCCACAGCCAGCGCGTTGTCGCTGACGCCATTCGCATCCCTCGCCTACAGGGCGCCTCTCGCTTACTCGGCGCCCATCGCTTACTCGGCACCAATCCTGACGCCCTACGGCAGCAACTACAGAGGACCGCTGTCTCTGGCGCCCGGACAGCCTGCTAACATCCTCGCTGCTGACGGCAGGCCTCTTGACACCCTGGACGTGAACCTGGACCGCTCCGCTCACTTCACCGCCAAGGCTCTCAGCGGCGGCATCCACTACCTGAAGAAGCGCTCCGCACCGCTGATCGCGCCGCTCAGCCATTTGGTCGCCTCGCCGCTGATCCACAGTGCACCGCTCGCCTACTCCGCGCCTGTGCTCGGCTCACGCCTGGCCGTGGCTCCCATCGCCTACTCCGGAGCACCCCTCGCTCACTACTGGTAAACAACTTTGCACACTGGAACAATTAAAATAAAAACGAACTGATTCCGAAATCTACAATTTCTTTTCTTTCCATCACCAAGCGAACTATTCTCTCCCAAATAGAAATTTTCATTATTTAGAGATGTAGGTAGATAGAGTGCTACGAGGATCTTGTGGCACCTGAATGCCATGGACGGGGGACGTTGTTGGTAACAAACGTGGTGGTTGGATATTTAATAACAAAGATAGATGTAATTTAAACACTAACGCACTAAAATCCTTGCACCGTTATAGTATATATTCTCATATTTTTTATTTCCACTTATTCCATTTACGATGGATTATAAAAAAATGACCTAGAATCCTAAATGTAATAAAAATAAAGAGTGTTTATGTCAGTTGGTTGGTGGCTCCGTAGCGGGCAGCAGGTATTAACTAAGTCACGTTTTGGACACAGTATAAAGTTATACTGTGTTTTGGAGCTGTCATTTATAGTATTATCAGTACCTACGTGTCAATGTACGTACAACAACGTATGTACAATGCATCATGCATGGTGCAAGTAAAAATAGATCTTATACATACTACATTACTAGATACTCCATAGCGTTGGCCTCTCACAAGGTGGACCTATGAACCTTGTGAAGGCCGCAGAAATCCGCTGGATTGGGGAAACACAGAACCGGTCGAACGGGCGGTTCTTGAGGAAGACTTATGTACAGCAGTGGACGTCTTTCGGCTGAAATGATGATTATGACCTCATGTTGAGCCTGAGCGGCAGATGAAGTAACGAGTGACAGAGTAGGTAGGTTCACAGAACCTTAGTACCACACGCCTGATATACTTAATGAATAAAAGAAACTATATATACAAAAATAGCGATGCAATATATAACATTACGCCTGTATTCTCTGCTGGGTTAGGCAGGGATGTTTATTTGTGTGTAGGTATTTCACCAAATATTCCTATAAATCAAACGTACTAGGGAGTAGGCTTACTTCTAACTATACGGGCGTTTACTCTTAACAACTGCAGAGAATTTCCTTATGGAAAAACGAATAACACTTTACCTAACCTAGAAATTCAACCCTGGACCACAGGGTCAACAGCCGCACTTGCGAACGCTAAACTACAGCAGTGTTTCACAGTAAAATAAAACTCAGCTACTAATACTACACAAACAAGTTTTTTTCACATTAAACATAAATAATACATACATTTTCTTTTCCGACCAAAGTATCACGTCACTATTTCTATATCTTACCTATCAACAGTGACACTTACAACAGTACTTAACAAAGAATTTTGGTCCGTTTCTCTGGATGTATGTTCCGGATTGGCGCAAAAAACGTGTGAACGGATTTCGATGATAGTTTATACCATAGATCTGGGTCTGGTCGGGTAGGGTCTAGATTGGGACTTTTAATCCCGGTAGTACGTTCCCGTGGAATAATTTTCGACATCTAGTTAGTCTATAAATTCCAAATGTTAAAACTAGTAAATATTAAATAACTAAATTAGACAATAAAAATGTTAAGATTAGTGGTAAGACTACTAAGCCGCTTATAAATAACGCTTAGGAATCAAACGAATAATAAATCGAACGGGCCTACACGAATGTACAACAACAACCCTTTTTAACTTGAAAGGGTGTTAAGAACAATTTGTTTTATTTATTATTCTCTGTTATAGGTGGAAGTCATGTCATAATAAATTATTGTTGGATTGACATTAACATACCTGCTAACATTGCAAATTATCCAGTGATCGACTCGAGATATTTACTAGTAATAATTGTTAATTTAATTCTAAAATTCAATTCTAAAAGTATTTTCGCAGTATGAGCCGGTGCCTTATTATTACCGTTCACTTAACACAGGTTTTTCAGGAGCAGTGGTGGCTCAGTGGTAAGGGCCGCTACTTACGAGTGTAGGTCGTAGGTTCAAACCTAAGCAGGCATACATACATACATTTACACTTTGTGCAAATTATTTCATCACCTCTGCTCTCAAACCGGTGAAGGAAAAAATCGTGACGAAACCGGCATGTCCTAGAACCAAAAATTCGGAGACATGTGACATGCACCAACCCGCAATAGGCCCGCGTAGAGAATTAGCCCACTTCCTTTCACAGAGAGTCCCAGTAGTGGGAAAATTATAGACTGATTATGATAACAGCTTTTCTGGTTTCTGAAAGTCTATTGAAATTATCTGTTCTTGAATCTTAATTCAAGGTATTTGATTGGATGTTCTTATTTTGTTCAAACAATCCCAGTAGTTGGTATGAAACTTGACAGACCGTGACTTGAAAATATGCATCAAATCGATGTTCATTCATTTTCTGAAAAAGAGAGTCAAGTACTTAAATCCTTTCAAACCCCGTGAACTTTGGATTGCAAAATTGATAGCCATAAAAGTACAAGTAAAATAAATGAAAAGCTCGTTATTCTGAAAATCGAGTTATTCCCTAAAAAAAAATACAATGAAAATATGAACGAAAACGATCAACGAGATAATTTTATTGCAAGATAAAAGTTGTTGAAAGTAAACTGCAACTTATCAACCTACAAACACTTTAGCATATTTTAGACCACTAACACCTCGCTACGCAAAAGTACTAGATACCTACTTGTACTTGCAAAATGTCACAAAAAATGTCCAGATCAAATGCTCTGTTAATATGAACTTTGTTTTCTTGTAAGAAAGTAGTCTTTTCAGGGCCAGCGATGCATTCCGGTGTCGCCCATCAAGTTAATCTTATCACACTAGTATATAAGGCGCATGACATTGTGCAAATATATCAGTGCATCTGAGGCAAGATATCAACACAGACCACTCTACATACAAAATGCTGAAGCTGGTGGTGTTGTCCTGCATGATGGCTGCGGCCACAGCGAGCGTACTGGCGCCCTTCGCGCCCCTCGCCTACTCGGCGCCCCTCGCCTATTCTGCGCCTCTTGTGTACTCGGCGTCGCTACTGACGCCCTACGGCAGCAACTATAGAGGACCGCTGTCTCTGGCGCCCGGCCAGCCCGCCAACATCCTCGCAGCCGACGGCAGGCCTCTTGACACCCTGGATGTGAACCTGGATCGCTCTGCGCACCTCACAGCTAAAGCGCTTGAGGGTGGCGTACACTTACTGAAGAAGCGCTCCGCTGCTCTGATCGCACCCCTCTCTTACACGGCGCCCCTCGCCTACTCGGCGCCACTTGCCTACTCTGCGCCACTCCTGACGCCCTACGGCAGCAACTACAGAGGACCGCTGTCCCTCGCTCCCGGCCAGCCCGCCAATATCCTCGCTGCTGACGGCAGGCCACTCGACACCCTGGACGTGAACCTGGACCGCTCCGCGCACTTCACCGCCAAGGCTCTCAGCGGCGGCATCCACTACCTGAAGAAGCGCTCGGCTTCGCTGATCGCACCGCTCGGCCATGTGGTCGCCTCGCCGTTGATCCACAGCGCACCGCTCGCCTACTCCGCGCCTGTGCTTGGCTCGCGCCTGGCTGTGGCTCCCATCGCTTACTCTGGCGCACCCCTCGTTCGTTACTGGTAAACAACTTCGCACACTGGAACGAGTAAAATAAAACGAACTGATGGCGAAATATACAATTTCTTTTCTTTCTATCATCAAGTGAACTCTTCTATCCAAATTTTAAAAGTCGTTATTTAAATAGACAGGTTGGTAGTTAGACAGCGCTGTTTGATACACTGTCGTAATAAACAGGAAAAGGTTGCAGACAAATATTATTGTGGCTTCTCCTGATGTAGGACATCAGAGCCGAAGATTTTCGTAGTACCTATAAGAAGACAACTGTTATAATTTATATGTTCCCGCTTAATCAATTTGCAATGCATTATAAAAGATGACTTTGAATCTTAGACCTGACAAAAATAAAGTGGGTTTATGTCAGTTCGATAGTAATGTAGCGCAAGTTCGGCCTAAAACAAAGTAAAAGTAACGGGTGACAGTGTCGAAAGGTTCACAGAAACCTAGTCTTACACGAATAACATACCTGCCTAATAAATATTATAAAAGTGACTAAAAACACTTACACTAACAGATACAAAAAATACGCTCCAATACAAACAATACACTTGTACTCTCAGCTGGAGTAGCCAGGGATGTAAATCACATAGTGCATCATACATTTCGCCAGATATCCCTAAAAGTCAAACTTTCTAGAGGGCGAGCCTATTGCCAACTAATCAGACACTCCGCACTTAGACAGAGAATTTCCTGATGGAAAAACCACTGACTCTGCCCGACTCTAAAGAGTCCCCAAAACAATCCATTGCAATGGTCAATATTTACGTGATTGATGCATATTGATACGCAATATGATAGTCTACAAAATGCAATTGAAGCGATTAACAATAAACACACCAAACACTGACAATTGCAATTGATCATTTCGGGGCCCTTAACCCTGTACCACAACGTCACGAGTCCCGTTTGCGAATGATCGCAAGCGGGACTGGTGTTGTTGTTAATGCAATGATGGACTAACGCTGTGCTACTAAAACTACACAAACAAGAATAATTTCACATTTATACATGAAGAAATAATGACTTATATTTTCCACTCTGACCATAGGTACAATGCTATTCCTATATTAGTATGTAACTTATCAAGGTCTGTCTTGATACGAGTAAGTTACATACTAATAATTTTTTTCATATATTATCGTCGCCAAATCTTCGCATAGTCAACTTAGCTACCTAATAAATAGGGGATACTAGCATTCCTTAGCATAATCAGCGTGTAATGTTCCCACTGCTGGGACACAGGCCTGTTCTTTCTATGAGAGGAAGTGCCCAGTGCGGGTTGGTGGATGTCACATGTCTTGGATGGTTTTGTTCTAGGCCGGAGTCATCACGATGTTTTCCTTCACCACTTTGGAACAGTTGTGATGCAATAATTTACACAAAGTAAAGTGCCTTTGCCCTGCAGTAAGATAATAATAGGCTGGTATTATTATTATTCTATATTAAAGAGCCTGACTGAGCACGACCACGACGTACAATTCATAAGTCGCGGCCGTTATTTGTATGTATGTAGGGGGTAATCTCCGAAACTACCTGTCAGATTTAAAAACTCTTATTGCATTTGACAGCCCAATTCTTGAGGAAGGTTATAAACTATCTAACATCACGCTACGACCCTTAGGAGCCGAGGAAAATGAAAAAAAGTGAGAGAGAACACTACGCGAAACCGAAGTAGTGGCACGGGCGAGCGATGGAATGCAACGCGATGGGCTGAAATTTCACGCGGACAAAGTAGCGGGAAGAACCTAGTATGAAATAAATCAATAAGTCAACATAAAAGTAACAATGGGAAAGACAAATGAGCCGCTTATAAATATAGGAACTGGGGCCGACACAAAACAATAACCCTTTTTAACTTGAAAGGGTGTTAAGAACAATTTGTTTTATTTATTATTCTCTGTTATAAGTGGATGTAATGACACAATAAATTATTGTTGGATTGACATTAACATACCTGCTGACATTGCAAATTATCTAGTGATCAATTCAAGATATTTACAAGTAATATAACATGATATTAGTATACTAAAAATCACCTCTAAATGTATTTTTGGAGTACGAGCAAAGCCTTATTACCGTTCACTTAACACCGGTTTCTGATAGCCTATTGAAGTTAATTAGCTCTCGAATCTCATTTCAAGAGATTTGATTGGGTGTTGTTATTTTGGCCCACCAATCCCAGCAGATGATATGAGGTTTGAGTATGTTACTTAGTTAATTACTTCGTTGACGATTGACAAATTGCGTGTTAATGTTTTTTGGAGTCATTTCGTAAGTATATAATTAGGCTCCGTTAACTATAATAATAATAATAATATCCCTGGACATTTCACACAGCGCCATCTAGTCCCAAGCTAAGCAACCTAATGCTTGTGTTATGGTAAGAAGATGGCTGATAAACTACTTATATACATTTTTTTTTATTTTTTTTATCTGGGACTAAAATATGGGGATGTCGCCTCTAATTAACGCTAAGCGCGCACTGCGATGCGATTTTTCAATCGCATGGTCATGCAAAATTAAATCGCGAACTTTAATCATTTTTCAAGTCATTATTTACCGCAGTGCGCGGATTCTAGTACAGACGCCAGCTCGTCAAGCTACTACAATCTGTCAAATTTCTTTAATAGATTTTCAACTTTATCGCTAAAGTATTAAGGTTCAAATTTGACAGTTTCGGGTAGCTTGATCTGCTGGCGTCTGTACACAGGATAAATATTAACCAGTGCGCAAGCTATAACCATAAATTCCGCATATGATTCTAGACCCTAGCGTAGTAATTTTTGTCGGTTGAAAAAAAAGTATTAGTTATTCCATACATTTTGACCGTGTAGGTATTACACTTTTTTATGAAACAGCAGATTTTTTTACCGATGACATATTCTACGCTAGAATCATATTTATGCTGAATTCATGGTTACAGTTTGTGCACTGGTTCCGCAACGATTATATTCGTGGTGCGGCTTAGCCTTACTCTTTCATTATTCATATCCCAGATAAGCAATTCTCGTAATTTTAAGAACGTTCACAGTCTGAAGGCTTATTCTCGTAATTTAAAACGTTAAAAATCTAGTCACAGTCTCATCTCGGCGACAAACAAATGTCAAAAACTTGTCAAAATGTAGGGAAATTTAAAAGTAATTTTTGACAGATTGAGACTGAGATCAGACTGAACGTTCTAAAAATTACGAGAATTGCCCCTCAGATCTCAGTCTCAATCTGTCAAAATTACCTATAATTTCCCTACATTTTTGACATTGATTGTCGCTGAGATGAGACAGCGACTAGATTTTGAACGTTTTAAATTACGAGAATTGGCCTTCAGTCTAAATAAATAAGACAGAATCTGGGTGTGTTTCTTGAATTGTAAGTTAGTACATCCCCCGAAAATAAAATAAAAAAATCCCTTTAAGCCCAAGTGAACATTGTTAACCGTAAAATTAAAATAAGTAAATCAGTAGCTATAAGCTAAAACGCATTAAACACGTTATTCTGAAATTCAGGTCAATCCCTAAAATACTTAGGGTAACAATGCAACTAAGTGAGCAGCGGTGGCCCAGTGGTAACGGTCGTGAATAACAAGTTGTAGGTCGTAGGTTCGAACCCGGACAAACGCTTTACTTTTTTTAAATTATTTCATCACCACTGCTCTCAAAACGGTGAAGGAAAACATTGCGAAGAATCCGACATGTCCTAGAACCAAAAATTCGAAAACATCTACCAACCCGCACTAAGCCCGCGTGGTAGATTACAGCCCGCTCCCTTTTACAGAGAGGAGGCCTGTGTCAATGTACATAATGCAACATAACATGAAAAAAAATATCAACAAGTTAATTCATATGCAAGACAAAGGTTTTTAAAAATACATACTCGTACATGCCTTACAGAAAGCTTATAAAGAGCAAATCTACTTATCGTTCACATTAGCATATTTTAGACCACCACCACCTTGCTACGCAAAAAAGCTAAATACCTATATGTACTTGCAATATGTCACAAAAAAGGTCCAGATCAAATGGTCTGTTCATGTGAGCTTTGTTTTCTCGTAGGAAAGTAGTCTTTTCAGGGCCGGCGATGTGTTCCGGAGTCGCCCATCAAGTTAATCTTATCACACTAGTATATAAGGCGCATGACATTGTACAACTGCATCAGTTCATCTGAGGCGAGATATCAACACAGACCACTCTACATACAAAATGCTGAAGCTGGTGGTGTTGTCCTGCATGATGGCCGCGGCCACAGCGAGCGTGCTGGCGCCCTACGCGCCCCTTGCCTACTCGGCACCGCTCGCCTACTCTGCGCCCCTCGCCTATTCTGCGCCTCTTGCGTACTCGGCGTCGCTACTGACGCCCTACGGCAGCAACTATAGAGGACCGCTGTCTCTGGCGCCCGGCCAGCCCGCCAACATTCTTGCAGCCGACGGCAGGCCGCTTGACACCCTGGATGTGAACCTGGACCGCTCTGCGCACCTTACGGCTAAAGCGCTCGAAGGTGGCGTACACTTACTGAAGAAGCGCTCCGCTGCTCTGATTTCGCCCCTCGCCTACTCGGCACCCATTGCCTACTCTGCGCCACTCCTGACGCCCTACGGAAGCAACTACAGAGGACCGCTGTCCCTCGCTCCCGGCCAGCCCGCCAACATCCTCGCTGCTGACGGCAGGCCTCTTGACACCCTGGATGTGAACCTGGACCGCTCCGCGCACTTCACCGCCAAGGCTCTCAGCGGCGGCATCCACTACCTGAAGAAGCGCTCGGCTCCGCTGATCGCACCGCTCGGCCATGTGGTCGCCTCGCCGTTGATCCACAGCGCACCGCTCGCCTACTCCGCGCCTGTGCTTGGCTCGCGCCTGGCTGTGGCTCCCATCGCTTACTCTGGCGCACCCATCGCTCGTTACTGGTAAACACCCGCGCTTACATTGGACTCCCTATAAATAAACAAATGACCGAATAAAAACAATTGTTTTGATTAATCAACCAATCAAATAACCTATCTGCTTAAATTATCTTGTAGCAAATCAACATTCACCGCAACGGTTCTGATTCGTCGTTTTTGTATTCATAATTAATCACTTGCTAACTGAGTTTAGTGTTTTTAACATTATAATACAAGAAAACATGTCATAAATAATAATAATAATGACTGAAAAAAAATTGCGAAAATATTGCAACCGAAAAAATTGCAATTAGCAGGTTTTTCGTAAAATTTCATTATGATAACCAACGTGTTTTCAACAATAAGAAAAGAGCTTTACTTTTACCGAGTCTTACTTCATGAAACACAATAATACAGACTGTAAGAGTGGTCTAACAAACAAACATCAGTATCAATTATTTGACGATGTCAATTGACTGGTTACCGGCAGACCTTCAGCTGTCGGATGTCAGCGACACGTAATCGAGCGATTTGTTGCGTATTGAAGTTTAGTTTTTTCGCGGTATTACGAGTACATGTGAAACGTAGATAATAATACCGCAGCGTCGACGTGTTGTCTTTAACATTATAACGGGTCTTGACGGGAAGCTAGATTAAAAATCTAGAGAAACAAGGGTTATCAGGAAAATAGTCAATACGTTTGAATATTTCTGTTCCACAGTTGGTGCACTATTTTGTCAATTGTATGAAAACTCGGAAAGTATTGCTATGTTACGTATAAAAGGAAGAATTCTTTTGTACTTATAGGGAAGAAAAAAAAAACTTTATTCTGTACAAATAAAACGCACATTATGAAAATTATACACATAACATAACATCACGCTTGTAGTTCCCGAAGGGTTAGGCAGAGGCAAGATTATACACGGATAAAGTACTAAACCAGCAGTGGTGGCCCAGTGGTATCAGTGACCCTTACGACTTACGAGCAGTAGGTTCGAACCCAGACAGCAACATCGTCTTTTTCTTCCACATTTTTCTATTAGTCGTTAACTCGGTAGTCAACCCCTTTATTATCTTTCAGATAGAACATCCATCGTTTCTTTAGTCTTCCCCTACTCTTATAGCCAACCACATTCATACCTACTCAAAACTTCCTTGTGGCATTTTCCTAATTTCTCCACATCACATGCCCCCCATACTCGTACCATGACAACCGACTTCCACACCAAACGGAAAACTACATATGAAATAGAAATGTGGAAGTGATTCCTAACAGCTTAGCTCGGTGTTAATCATTTCATAATACCAGATTTTCGCAGTTTTGTGTTACACATACCTCGATGACCAACCTATCCCGTGTTGCTCTGTAGTCTAACCCCATTGTATCAAAAGTAATTTGCAGTATCTTCGTCACCATGCGTCATAGCCAGGTAAACTCAGTTTTTCAGCTTCCAGATATGAAATTTCGATTATTTACATAATTATGAAAGTATTCAGGCTCAGATGATATACAACTTTGCGATGGATAAAACAAGAAAAAAAAAAGCTATTTATAAAACTCAATATGGTTTAAGAATAGCTGGCAGAATATAAATCCATTCTGTTTACGGTTTGTAGACGTGATGGGACGATATAATATTTTACAGCAAATTATATTTAAATTAACCTTTTCACCAAATTATCATGACGCAACAAAATAAAAAATAGCTAAATGTATCACGCTTACGTATTGGGCGTTGAAAAAGGTGGCGCTTTCTATGACTATTAATAACCGAAATTTCGTCAGCGAGACCTAGGAGACCAAGAATGAAATCAACCCGTACGACGGTTGATTTCATTCTTGGTCTTCTAATTCCACTCCTGAACACATTTTTCGAGTAGGCGTAATCTGGCTCATGACTACCCATAAAAAGGCACAATACTCAGGATAGTCATCTGTCTTCCAGAACCATAGTGAAAATGTTGGGATATAAGCAAATACAAGATATAAATACAAATACAATATTTCATAATTAATTTAATACATTTAGTACCTATTTACAAAGTGTGGAGCAACTATGAGTATTTACTAGTGAGTGTAAAATCAAAATCAATCAAAATCAAAAGTCATTTATTCAAATTAGGCTGAGAATCAGTACTTTTCGAACGTCAAAATTACAAAAGACAGTCCCCCAAAAACGCCCGCCCTTCACCACTTCCTAGTGCTATCGCTGGGAAGAAGAAGTGGCGCAACAAACTCCCCAGATGCAAGTATCAAGTATTTTCTAACAGAACAGACAGCTGTCTGTTCAGTATACAATACTAGGTGTTAAGTAATTAACATTACAATGTGTGTGTGTGTGTAGTGAGCAATAGTAGCAGCAGAGTAGGCGATGGTAACTACGGCCAGGCGTGAGCTGAGCACAGGCGTGGAGTAGGCGAGCAGTACTCTGTGGATCAGCGGCGCGGCGACCACGTAGCCAAGCGGCGCGATTAACGGAGCCGAGCGCTTCTTCAGGTAGTGGATGCCGCGTCTGAGAGCCCTGGCGGTGAAGTGCGCGGAGCGGTCGAGGTTCACGTCCAGGGTGTCGAGCGGCCTGCCGTCAGAAGCGAGGATGTTGGCGGGCTGGCCAGGAGCGAGGGCCAGCGGCCCTCTGTAGTTAATTTCATTTAATACAGTTAAATATGGAAGTACTTTGCTCTCGTTTGGGCACATTTTTTTTTTATTCCCGCATTTTTTGCACTTAGGGCTGATTTTTTCATCACCAGATAACTTTTATTCGAGGAATAAAATTGACGTTTGATAGTTCTTTTATGAAATAACTATCAAAATTTCAAAATGATTCCTCGAATAAAGTTATCAGATGATTGAAGGTAATCCCAAGCACGGGAAGGGTCGGAGCGCAAGCCGCTCGCCTACATAGCACTCGTACACATACATAACAGATATCTACGTAGGTTTAATTACTTTTAATAAAAAAAAAAAAAACAAAAACGTGGATAATTATAATCTTAATTACTAAGTCATTTCATATGCGAAATGAATCGTCAATGGGTGCGTAAATGATTTCCAAAGAAATAAAGTAACCCAAAAAATTTTGAACTTTATTTTTCTGGCTTCTAAAACTTAACGATTTTTTTCGTGTAGATGGCGTATCGGGACGCCACCACTTCGTCGTCAGGTACCAAGTCGTACCTTCCTCCTTTGAATTGTCATATCCCTAACTTAAGAACTCCTGCTCCATACAAACTTCCATCCCCTATATCACCCCGTTTATGATTACTTTTGAGACAAAAAGTAACATATGTCCTTTCCTAAGATGCCATCTATCTCCTTGCGAAATTTTATCGAACTCCGTTCAGTGATTTAGGCGTGAAAATGTAACATACAGACAGAGTTACTTCCGAATTTATAATATTAATATAGATTCTGGATTCAAACTGACCGCCTAACTGATTGATATGATGAAATAAAAACTTAACACGGTAGCGATCACCGGTCGCAGTAACAGCAGCACGTATCCCGTAGCCTCTTCAAAGAAGAACGGTGAAATAACTGCTGCTAACTAATTAGTAGAAGAGAATTTAGGGGTCCTACGTAGGTCAACAAAGGTGACTCTTCTCCACAATCGTAAAAAATTTGTCTGTTTAGAAATCCTCGTGATCAAAATGAAATTAGTTTTAGGAACTTAAGGATACAATTACTGAAATTAATGCAGCGGTGGTGGGGGTGGTTAATGGTGTGGTGGTGTAGTGGGGTCTTATAAAATGTAGCAGACCAGTATTTTACATGGAGCGACTGCTTATTTGACCTCCACAATCCAGTTACTGGGTAACACGATACCCCTTGGTACGTAAGACTGGTTAGCAGCAGCATTTCAACTAAATAGCACATATCAAACAACCGTAGTTGATGCCAAATGAAATGTTGTGCCAAAAAAGTTTTATACATCCGAGTTGACCACCCTTTCTATGTGTGATATCTCGCCTTTTGCTCATTTTCCCCGCGTAAGTGTGCATACATCGTCGACGTGTGTCGACGGCTGCAGTCGCCTCTGCCGTTGACGCGTGCCGCTCGGGTGTATGCACTAGCAGTCATGAAGTCTTCGCTGACCTTTTAGTAATTGTCATCCAACTAATATTATAAATTCGGAAGTAACTGTTTCATGACAAGGTTGCAAAAAACGACCCAAAGACCAAACAAATTCGGAAACATCGAATACAAGACCTAAAGCGAATAAAGAAGAAGCAGAAGTTAACAGTTTCAAACAAAGATGGTCGTGCAGACCGAAATCATAGAGTGTAAAAGTACCCACGATGTCGTTTTGGAACTGCAAACGATATAAGAAATGCCTTAGATTATTGTCCTTATTAATAAAACCCTAGTAAGTAACCATTTATGTTAGTGGCCATAAGTAAAGATTCACTAAGAGAGAAGTTTTTTTTTCCAACAATCTACTTCATAGAGACAAACTTTTACCGATGTAGACAATAATAATTATAACAAATTACAAAAACACCGACATAAATTAATACAGGTATGTTGCAAATAAACCATGATACCGTAACATTACACATATTAAGTGGCGAGGGCACAGTGCCTATTTAAATTGATTCATTGAAATATTAAGAGGGGTAAGTGTATGATGTTTAAAAAAAAATGCGTTTTCCGGTAACTCTCTTTATAAACTATAGGCAGATATATTGTCGAATATACTAAATTTCTTTACACAGTATTTCACCAATGAGGTCCCAGGACGCCGGCATGACCCAAGCCCAGAGGAGCGACGGGAGCGTGCCAGCCGAGATGAGCAGCGGCGGGCAGGGCTAGCGCTGCAGGCGCCAGACCGTGCGCCGCGGGCAGGCCCCATGGCGCGCCCAGCAGGGGAGCCGAGCGCTTGCCTAGCAGGTGCCCGTGCGCTCCTAGAAGGCCGGGTGCTCCTATCAGTCCGTGCGCTCCTAGAAGGCCGTGTGCTCCTATCAGTCCGTGCGCTCCGACAGCTGCGACCGCAGCCGCAGCTCCGGTGGCCTGGTCGACGGCTCTAGCGGTGAAGTGCACGGCGCGGTCGGCATTCACACTAAGGGTATCCAGAGGCCTGCCGTCTTGAGCAATGATGCTGGCGGGCTGGCCGGGAGCAAGCGACACAGGTCCCCTGTAGTTAACGGCAGCACCTCCCAGAGGCGCAGGGACCACGACGGGACCGGCGATGCCGACGGCGGGAGCGTGAGCAACAGGTGCGGCCAGCAAGGGGCCACCCAGGTGTGCGCCCAGACCCCACGGAGCTCCCACGCCTAAGCCATGGAGGCCGAGCGCGCCGAGACCGCTGGGCTTGGCGGCCACCAGGGCCAGTACGGAGGACAACACCACCAGCTTGTACATTGTGGTCTGTGTTGTTTTCTTAGCAGAGAGCAACTGTAATTCCTACCCTCTAAGCTTCAGCTTATATACCAATCAATTTTGTAGGCGTATTCGAGCTACCTTTGTGACGTCAACAAATATGCGGCTAGGCGTTGGCTGTAGGTCGCCGGTGGATAGAAAAGGACCATGGGGCGGCGCAGGCGCCACAAGCAGTATCCGCCGAAGCGGGTTTTGAGATTATGCAGAAGTCAACTCTAAACTAATCGGAATACATTTGCAAATTACTCCAGAACTGACACACACAGACAGTACTTCCCTGTTCACCTTGAGCATTGATAAAGGGCTGTTCACTTCAAGTGATTACCCGGCTCGATTTGTATCGGTGTGCCTAGTCCTAAGTCAAGCAACGTGTTAGATCTATGTTACAGTGACATGCGACACGTAATACCGTCGGCGTCGAGGTGTTGTCATTTACA
This sequence comes from Apamea anceps, assembly GCA_951799955.1. NCBI lineage: Eukaryota > Metazoa > Arthropoda > Insecta > Lepidoptera > Noctuidae > Apamea > Apamea anceps. The sequence goes on from OX637516.1 coordinate 9,999,240, forward strand.
TTATAACGGGTCTTAGCGAAGCCAGAAGGCCAATTTTCGTAATTTAAAACGTTCAAAATCTAGTCGCAGTCTCATCTCGGCGACAAACAAATGTCAAAATGTAGGGAAATTAGAGGTATTTTTGACAGATTGAGACTGAGATCAGCACCCTAATTGCGTAACACACAATCAATAGTAATCTGAATCATTTTGAAGCAAATTGCTAATCCATTGCTTCATAAGTTCAAAAATTTGTCTGCTCAACACATACAAAATAACGCAATGAATGTTGTTGAACTGTCAAAATGAAACCGATTCCGATTAATTGTGTGTTACGCAATTAGGGTGCAGACTGTGAACGTTCTTAAAATTACGAGAATTACCCCTCTGATTAAAAATCTAGAGAAACAATAAAAAAAACATTTTTTAAACATACACTTATCCCTTAATACTTCCCTATAAGGTACTGGCCACTGCTGGGATACAGGCCTGCTCTCGGTCAGAGGGAGTAGGCCGTAATGCACCACATGGGCCCAGTGAGGGTTGGACATGCCAGTTTCCTCATGATGTTTTCCTTCACCGTTTTGAGAGCAGTGGTGATGAAATAATTTACACAAAGTAAAGCGCCTGTCTGGGTTCGAACCTAAAGACCTGCAATTCGTAAGTCGCGACTGTTACCACTTGGCCACGACTGCTCTCCAATATTTCGATAAATCGATGTACCTAAATAGTGTATTACGTGCCCTCGCTACTTACGTAATATGCGATATATTATTGTTTAT